>JARCFY010000014.1:28110000-38110000 GCA_029233225.1 Lepidodactylus listeri | reverse complement strand
TCAGGGCTTGACCCTGTTTAGCTTCCAAGATCTGATGATCTGGGCAACTTCTAGCTGTTAGATACATCTAAATGTTTCTGCACGATAATATTTAGAAGCATATTGTTTCTAAGTTCAGACAAGCAAACATTTCTGTTGTTTGCTAGTTCCTACTTCATTCATTTGTTTTCCCAGCTAGCAGAACTCACTATTTAAATACATTAGGATACAGAAGCATGGGACTCAAAAACTCAGGCAGTTATATTTTTAAATGTATCAAAACATTACAAGATTTGAAAAGGAAGCAGGTATTTCAATTGTTGCCACCATTTCCATTTTCCTTGCAAGCCCTAGTTTTGTTCTGCAAACTGCCAACAGCAAGTAAACGTTAACTGCTGTTCTTTGCTTCTGGGATGAAGACTGAAAGCATCTTTTGAGCATTCCAAACTATTTGCTTGTAGGTTCTGGTCTCAACAGCAACCTTGGCCTGGGGTGTTAACCTCCCTGCTCATACAGTCATCATCAAAGGAACACAGGTGTACAGCCCAGAGAAGGGCCGCTGGACTGAGCTGGGTGCCCTGGACATTTTGCAGGTAAGCTCTGCATGGCATTTGCACTCTTGATAGATTGGAGCACACTTTCTGTCCCTATTGACTCAGCTCGCAAATCTTTCAGAGGTTATCAGCTTCACACACCAGCAACCTGTGATACATGTTGGTTAAAGCATTTTTATCCAGCTTTTCCACAAAGATACTTGAGATGGTTAATAAAAGTTAGGAAAACTTTAAAACAGTCAATTTTGTGCCCAAAATTTAGAACAAAGCAGCAGATTGAGGAGCATTATTTTATCCATTTCCTCCCTTTTGTCAAATGTTCTGTTTTAACTGTTTTGTAGGGAAATAATGTGATTTTGCTGGGCCTACATGGGTAGGGCCGGTTAATGACTGTAATAATTGTTAGCAATTACGTATCTCAGTGGAAGTAATCAGAGAGATTTACATAAGTAGTTACCTCAGTAATCCTTACTCAGGCCCTGTGTGGAAGGTCAGTATCATCCCTATAATGCAGATTGGGGGGAGGGGCACTGAGAAACCAGTGGCTTCCACAAGACGGCCCAGCAAGCACATGGGTGAGATATAATCTCATCTAGGGACTTCCTTTCTTATGTCTTGACTCATTCATGCCATTTTTAGCACTTTCACCTTAGAAAGAAACATGTGCCCCACTTTTTCATTTAAAGTTCATATAGCAGTTTGTAGATGATGAAATACAATAATGCTACTTTGGCTCTAGTTAGTAAGGATTAATTTTTTTCTGTCGGAAACGTGTAATCTGTTTTGATAAATCTGTAATCTCTTTGGCCTTCAGTTGCTGAGTGCTGAAGACTTCCTAATTAGGTACTTTGAAAATCCAGCTCTTGGGTCTCCCTTTGACATCTCTGACTTGTTTCTTTCAGATGCTGGGTCGTGCTGGGAGACCTCAGTATGACACCAAGGGTGAGGGGATCCTGATCACTTCCCATGGAGAGCTACAGTATTACCTCTCGCTGCTCAACCAGCAGCTTCCCATCGAAAGCCAGATGGTGGCCAAACTCCCGGACATGTTGAATGCAGAGATTGTGCTGGGCAATGTCCAGAATGCAAAGGTGAGGAGGGAGCGGGGGAGATCCTTTGGGAAGCCTCTTTCTGTAACGTTTCAGCAACAAAATGTTTAGCAGGCAGCTGATCTCTGATCTCTGGAGCTGTGTGCATCATAAAAACAAAGGAGGAAACAAATGATGCTCTGATGAGCACTTTGGGGAGACATCTGGTCACAATGCACAGCATATTGTGGAATGCACAGGACTTTGACTCCTGTATCTTGTGAATACCAAATTTAGTATTGGGTATAGAGTTGAACATGCAGGAAAAAAGTCTTCACTTTAACTTAACTGTATGGGCCATATATGCCAGGCAAGATCAGAAGCCAGAGGGCGGAGTTTAGTGCTTTGCATATTATTGTTGTGTCCCTTCCCGCCGAATGTAGGGTAGCTGTCTGTCCATAATTGATTGAGGTTAGATTACATTTGGTGCAGAATTTTTGGGCTGGGTGGGGGTGTTTTCTGTGATGCACAGATTACATGTAATTCTGCATACAGTTCTTCAGTCATGTTTTGGAGCCTGGGTTTTCAACTGCCAGGAGTGCTTCCAAGTGTTGGGGACAAACTTTGAGTTGGGAGGAGATTGTCCTTGAAGTATCCTGGTTGAGGCTTTGGGCCAGCTGCAGAAAAATTAAAGGCCTTCTCCCTCACGGTGTGGAGAGCCCTCTTTTCACATCTCCATTCCATTAGGAACTCCCTCACCCACTCCCTGTGTTTCAAGGATGTTTATACATCCTGTCCTTTTTCCCTGTCCAGAGCTGGTACCTTGTAGCAGTAAAGGGGTGAGAGGCTGCTGGCACTGATATTGTGTTTATTGGGGGATTTAGGATGCTGTCAACTGGCTGGGCTACGCTTACCTCTACATCCGAATGCTGCGTTCTCCAACCCTGTATGGGATATCTCACGATGACCTGAAAGGAGACCCGTTGTTGGATCAGCGCCGACTTGACCTGGTGCACACCGCTGCACTGATGCTAGACAAGAACAACTTGGTCAAGTATGACAAGAAGACAGGGAATTTCCAGGTGAGAGGATGCTCTCTGGGCAGTTGGTAGAAGTCAGGACCGCGGTTTCTCGGAATGTGTTCCACCAAGCTCCTTCATGGTTTGGCCACACGGGGTGCTCATTGCCAGCTTAGGGGGTCCCCATACTTCATATGTTCAGCTTAGTGCACTGAGGTCCAGCTGCCCCTGCTCCATAACAAGACTCAATATTTCTTTGCTTCACAAATGGGAATGTGGTGAAGCCTTATGAAAACAGAGCACGTCCTATCCCGTGTGAGCAGAGCAGCACTTGAGCAAGTAAGCTCTTCTGCCTCCCCTCCTCATGCAACCACCTGCTTTGCCCTGCAGGGCCGGGGGGGGGTGCCTCTGGTGGTTGGTAGAACCCTGGAAACAGAGTAAGAGGTCAAATGGGGCAGTGGTGGAAACTGGCAAGGATTGCACACACACGTTCTTTGTGCAGTGGGAAACAAAGGTAGGATCCACCCCCCCGTGAACTGTGGGATGAGGAAATGCCTCTCGAAATAGTAGAAAGGGTCACCCAGTGATGAGGCTAAGCCTCTATGGGTTCAGAAGAGAGAACATGATGTCTGAGAGCGAAATGTTTAAAAAAAACAACAAAAAACTCTTGACCTCTTAAGCACTCTGAAACCCAGGAAACCACCCACCCATTCTTCCCCCACTTATACTTCAAGATACCGGGTGGGATCTGAAGTCTCCTTCTGCTTGCACAAGCGATGCGTCCGCCTGTGTGAGATTTCTGCCGGTTCTCCCCACCCACTGCTGAGCTCTCCCCATGTTACACTAAAGAAAGTTCCTGAGGGTTTGATCCCCTGAAGCTGAATTTCCGGGAGCGTGGTGGGTTGCTGTGGAACTGGGAATATGAGCAAGTTCAGTTCCTTGGGCCCATTCCACCTGCTGTCGTGGTTACTAGATACTTATTAATCTATCCTCCACAAACTGGACTTTTACAAGCCAAAAAACAAAACCCCTTATGGCGATGAATTCTATCATCAGTTATGCGTTAGGTGAGCAAGTATCTCTAATCTAGGTAAGTAAACATATAGCTCAGCAGAGAGCTTCCAGAGTAGGTCATGTGGACAAGATGATAATCTCTTCCCTGTACTCTATAAAGTGGATTCTTTACTTTGCCTCCGCCTTTAATTAGCCTAACAAGGCTTCTCTTCTTCCGTCTTTCCCCAGGTGACTGAGCTGGGCCGCATTGCCAGCCACTACTACATCACCAACGAGACCATGCAAACGTACAACCAGCTGCTCAAGCCCACCTTGAGTGAGATTGAGCTCTTCCGGGTTTTCTCACTGTCCTCTGAGTTCAAGAACATCACTGTTAGGGAGGTAAGAATTCAGAGTTCTGTCAAGCATGACATCTGTGAACTTTAATTGCCTCCTAGCCATTCTCTCTAGTGAGAGAATTCACTCATCTGATGCTAACAAATGCTCAACAGTTTGCACATGAGGATTCCCATGTGATCAGCCAGGTCACGTCAGTCAGGAGACCATGTTTTGGCGTTTTTACATTTCTATGCCTGTCTCAATCTTTAAGGAACTAAATCACATTTGAACATTTGGGACTGACAATACTGATGCTCTTCATCATGCTTAGCTTGCTGGAAGAATTTCTCTACCAGATCAGCTGCTGTTCTTGCACTTCCTCTCAGGGTGGGGGGGGAGAGATATGTAGCTGTTGAATTTCCCCTGATTGTTTTATTGTTTGCAGGAAGAGAAGCTGGAACTGCAGAAGCTTCTTGAACGAGTCCCTATCCCTGTGAAGGAGAGCATCGAGGAGCCCAGTGCTAAGGTAATCCCTGCCTCTCCTAGGACGAAGCTGGTCTCTAAAGTTGGGGAGGTTCTACAGATTTATCAGTTCTCCCCTATGTACTAAACACTCTCCACGCTAAGCAAGTGAGTGCATGGGGGGGGGGTTCTCATCTTGTGTGACATGCTGGATTGGAATGTGCAGGGAATCAGTGGTGTGGTTGGAGCTCATCAGCACCCATCTGCAGTACAAAGTGGTACCATCCCAACTGGATGTGTGGCTTACGGCAGAGGTAATGTTAAATGGTCAGCAGAGGGGTGTCAGCTTCAGTGCCTGTGCAACTCCTCCCTGTCTCTGTCATTGCCATGCAATCTTCACTGTGTGGTCTGAGCTTCATTTCTGTGGCTAAGTCACTTACTTGTGTGCTTTCTGCGGAGTTTTAAAAGCTGTTGGCTGCTAGCCTCTTGGGAATAAATTGAAGAAGAAGAAGAAGAGTGGATTTATATCCCGCCCTTCACTCACTTAATAGTCTCAGAGCGGCTTACAAACTCCTTTCCCTTCCCCTCCCCACAACAGACACCCTGTGAGGTAGGTGGGGCTGAGAGAGCTCTTTCCCAAGCTGTCCTTGAGAGAACAGCTGGTACAGAGCTATGGCTTGCCCAAGGTCATCCAGCCAGGTGCAAGTGGAGGAGTGGAGAATCAAACCTGGTTCTCCCAGATTAGAGTCCGTGCACTTAACCACTACACCAAACTGGCTCTCAAACTGAGATTACAGTTATACACTACAACTGAGTCTTGGAAGTCAGTATGATGAGCATCAGTTAATGGGCTTTAAAAATAAATAGGTCAAATCCAGAATGGTGCTGGGCCAGCAGTTGTATGAATTTCTCTTCTAAGAGTCCTGGATATCCTTGTGTTCATTGTTCATGTGCAAGTATTGTACTGCAGTATAATTGATCTTCCCCACCACTGAAATCAAGAGAGGAATGGTTGTTTTGGAAGATGTTTATTTCTCCCGTCTCCTTTTCTTCAGATCAATGTTCTCCTCCAGGCCTTCATCTCTCAGCTGAAGCTGGAAGGTTTTGCTCTCATGGCAGACATGGTGTATGTCACTCAAGTGAGTAACAGAGAAAATGTTGCTGGCTTCTGTTTCTGTCTTACTACTTTTTGCCTGTCCTAGTGTTTCAGTAGTTTCTGTGCATAACATTTCCATGTATCTGATCTCCATGAAATCTCAGGCTCAATTAATGTTTTCCTCTCTAAGGTACCGCAAGACTCTTGGTTGGGTTCATATTTTTGTGACAGCTTGGACCAATACTCCCTCTAAGCTGTAGAGTCTTATGAGCAAAAATTCTACTTTGTGAGCTACTAGCATTAAAGTTGTGAGCGAGCAATTTGGCTACTGCATACATTAGTTTGCTCTGGAGCCATCTTTTCTGAGCTGAGATAAAAATATGTGAGCCGGAGACTTAAAAACTGTGAGCGAGCTCACACTAACTCAACTTAGCGGGAACACTGGATTGGACACATTTACTGCATCAGATGTAACCATGTGTTTTAAAAACAAAGCTGCCCCCAGTGGTTCAGAATTCTCAAACTCCCTTAGAGACAGATAGACACAAGGTGTTGAGAGGGACCTGATCAGCTTCAGGATGGATTTCAAGAGGGCTTTTAAGATTTTTTATTTATTTGTCAAGGCATATCTATGCTGTTTTCCTTCGGAAGGGTCCAGAGCAGCTTTATGGACATTTCCAGGTCGAATTACACAATATATATATTTTTAAAGTTCACAAAAATGAACACATCCTGGGCCAGGTCCTGCTTCACTAGGCTGGCTGTCGGTGGCCTCTGAGCGGTGAGCTACAGGAGTCCTTTGCCTCTTGCCCTTACTCTCATGCCTCAGCTGCACCCAGCTCTTACACCTGCATGGAAGAAGGGGATGAGAACACATAATTAAGAGCTGCCTGAGATATTCTGAGCACCTCCACTCGGGTTTCGCCCTCTGATGCTTGATCCTGAGATCTCCCTTTTATACCCCTTGTGTAGTCTGCCGGGCGGCTGATGCGTGCCATCTTTGAGATTGTCCTCAACCGTGGCTGGGCACAGCTCACTGACAAGACTTTGAACCTCTGCAAGATGATTGACAAGCGAATGTAAGTGATGGTTCCTAGGAGGGTTCTTAATTTTTATAAAGCAGTCTTTGTTTAGTGTGGAGTCTAGTAAAGGAGGGGTCAGGCCTGCCATGGAATCTGTTTCCATGGAAGTAAGTCGTACTTAGTTCTCGGGGCTTTGCTGCCAAATAAATGTGCACAGGATTGTAGACTTAAGCTGCAAAAGAGACTTTGTTGGGCGGATGTGGCAGAGGTCTGGTACTCACAGTGAATAATGAATCCTTGAGAAATGATGGACTGAACTCTTCTTGGGCCCTGTGCAAATGAAGAGCTGGCAGGATTTGTGGATTCTGCACTTCCCTGCTGTTCCGAAAGGCCTTTGTCTTGTGCATCCTGGAGAGTGAAGAAAACCTTATTTGTGTAACTGATTCTGGTAGTAGAATGGCCTATCATTCTCTGCCTCACTCCCCTACAGCCACAATCTCAAGAGGCTTCCTATTCTTGCTCAAAGGAGAACTTGGAGCAGAAGGAAAAAATGTGTTCCCTCTGGAGTTCATTACCAGTTATTGGCCATAGCTGAGGTCCAGCTTTGACAGCAGTGCTTCCTCTTGCAGGTGGCAGTCCATGTGCCCCCTTCGTCAGTTCAAGAAACTGCCTGAGGAGGTGGTGAAGAAGATCGAGAAGAAGAATTTCCCATTTGAACGGCTCTATGACCTGAATCACAATGAAATTGGTTAGTGGCTGAATTTGAGGGCGAGGAAGCCTGAGCTGAAGTTGGTGGATGTAGCTAGAAGGGTGGTGACCCCTACAGGCTGGAGGGAGTACAGAGTGTCTGAGAGTCCCCCTGGCTTAGCTGCTCGCACTAGCTGTTTTGGCTGTAGCTTTGCACTTGTGGTGATACAGAGAAGGTGGGGGTCATACCATCCTCTGTTTTACTGGCATAAATATTCAGATTGCTGTAGACTCTGGAAGACTCAGGCAATTCTTAGCGCCTCTAGACTGCCCTTTTTTTATATGATTACTTGTCTCTCTGCTTTCCTTTCACTAATACTGTCCCTTTAATGTAGGGGAGCTGATCCGGATGCCAAAGATGGGGAAGACCATACACAAATACGTCCACCTCTTCCCGAAGCTGGAGCTGTCTGTCCACCTACAGCCCATCACCAGGTCTACTCTGAAAGTAGAGCTAACGATTACTCCAGATTTCCAGTGGGATGAGAAGGTAAGTTGCCCCTGGAGCTTGCACTAAGAACCACTGCTTGTGTTAAGGGCTTGTGCCTGCCGGGGACCTACTCTTGGGATGGCACGAATCGTGATGGTCGGAGACTGAGATTCAGCAGTGCATGATGGGAGTCGCTCCTTCAGCAAGTGCGGCAGTCAGTCTGTTGTTCAGATAAAAACGTTCCTTTCCCCTGGTTCAGGTCCATGGTTCCTCGGAGGCCTTCTGGATTCTGGTGGAGGATGTGGACAGTGAAGTGATCCTGCATCATGAGTACTTCCTTCTGAAGGCCAAATACGCCCAGGATGAGCACCTGATCACCTTCTTTGTGCCGGTCTTTGAGCCTCTCCCCCCTCAGTACTTCATCCGGGTTGTCTCAGATCGCTGGCTGTGTAAGTCCCCCTCCTTGCTGAGAGGTGCTCTAGTTTTTCTAGTTACCTCCTTCCCTTCATTGCTGTGTGGCCACTAGCAGGCTTATCCTTCCAGCTGAAACCCTGCGACGCAGCCGTCCCCCACCCCAGCAAACCTTTTTTCCCCTTTAAAGCTATGTTGTTGCTCTGCTCTTGCCCTTGATTAGCTTCTGCTGCACATTGTGTGGGGGGACAGAAAAGTTGCTTTCCTAGCACAAGCAGATTGTGCCACTCTAGCCAGACTCGCTCTCCAGGCACAGAGCTATGGCTTCTTTCTAGCACAGGAAGGTTTGCCTCAACTTTTTTTTAAGGTATGCAGCTGGAGGAATGGAATAAAAACAGGAGGAAAGCTGTGTTGAGCTACAGGAGCAGCTTTTAAACACAGTTCAGTCACTTCCAAGGGAACTAGCAGGGGTTGGCACCTTGTTTTTCAGGACCCTGGGTGTCACAGAGGAAGAATGTAGGGTCTGGTGCCCCAAAACCTAAGAGAGAGGCAAAGCAAAGACATTTTGCTAACATGGCGAATGTTAAGAGGCACTAAATGCTCACATAAAGATGACGGCAGCTGAACATTCCTTTTATTTTGTTAAATTTTAATTGTATATTTATAAAATGACGTTACCTGCTCTGAGCCAGTCTTCGGGAAAGCAGGCCATGAATTACATAAATAATAATAAATTATAATCTATACTGGGAATTTTGTATATGAGTGGTTCTCCCCATACTGCAGGAAACAGACATAAATCCTCAGTCGTCACTTCGGTTATATTTGTCCTTTGTCATTCCAGCTTGTGAGACGCAGCTGCCCGTGTCTTTCCGACACTTGATCCTTCCAGAGAAGTACCCACCACCAACTGAACTGCTGGACCTGCAGCCGCTGCCTGTTTCCGCTTTGCGAAACAGCGCCTTTGAGAGTCTCTACCAGGACAAATTTCCCTTCTTCAATCCTATCCAGACCCAAGGTAGGCAGTGAGGACGGGTTGGTGGGTGGGGAGAGACCTACAGACTATAAGGCCGCTGGAAACCTAGAATGTGGCACCGTCTTAAGGGGTTGTGATGGCTGTTCAGCCATTAATACGTAGTAATATATTTGTTAGGTACCAGCAGGCAGAAGCTGCACAAAAGACTAAAACCATGCAGCCCTGCCTGCAGGTTTGCAGTCGAATAAGTATCAACTGACTTATAGCCAGGGAATGGTGGCCAGATGGCTTCTTCACATCACTTTGCAGTGTGCTGCCTAATCCACAATGTGGATATAAAACTTGGTACTCGATTCTTGGAACACTGCAGCTGTTTTCATGCTTCCCCCCCAGTGTTCAACACAGTCTATAACAGTGATGAAAATGTCTTTGTGGGAGCTCCCACGGGCAGTGGAAAGACCATCTGTGCCGAGTTTGCCATCCTGAGGATGCTGCTGCAGAATTCTGAGGGCCGCTGTGTCTACATCACACCGATGGAAGCACTCGCTGAACAGGTTTGGGACGCCTGAGTTTTTTATTCTGCCTTTCCTGGGAGAGTGAGTAGGACAGTGTTAAACCAATTGCAGCCCACCACCACCACAGTTTTACGATCAAGGGAAACCTAAAAGAGGTGTGGGTGAAGTGGGTGTGAGGGGTTCACTTACGCGGAACAAACGCGCTCAGCAGGGGTCTTCCATTTCTCTCCTGTCTCTTCCTTTTGGTTCCTGTGTCACCCTGATTTTTTCAACCTTGGCAAAAGAAATTTCAAATCCGTACATTTAGAATGCAAACGGTGCGCACAGATAATTCTAAGTGGGCACGTTGCGGTTTGTAAGCAAGAAGACGATCGGGAGGGAGTGCTCAGCACGGGAGCTGCTAAGGGACTGTGTGTCCTCTTCTGCCCCGGCAGATCTTCCTGGATTGGTACGAGAAGTTTCAAGGTCTGCTTAAAAAAGTGGTCCTGCTGACGGGAGAAACGAGCACTGATCTCAAGCTCCTGGGCAAAGGCAACATCATCATCAGCACCCCCGAGAAGTGGGACATCCTCTCCCGGCGCTGGAAGCAGCGCAAGAACGTGCAGAACGTCAGCCTCTTCATTGTGGATGAAGTGCACCTCATCGGAGGAGAGAACGGGGTGAGTCTTCCCGGAGAGCCTGGGGTGCTGTGGAAGAGGTGGTTGGAGAAAGCTGGAGGTCCACCCTCCCAACCACTCTTCCAGCGCCTGACACCAAAAGAGAGGGAGTGTAGCCAGAAGCAGTGATGGATGAATTCCCATGTATGCAGGGGAGTGGGGGGTGGGATCCGGAACCGTTGGTGTGCTCAGCTAGCATGCGAGTCTATCTTTTGGATGTGCAGGTAATGGATTGAGTTAGAGGGCGAGAGAGCTGAAACAGTCCTTCGTGTTCCATGAAAAGGCTGTGTTGGTACATCAGAGCAAGGAGCATCACATTTTCAAGCTCTTCTCCCCCACTCCCAACACTTAAGAGCAAACAAATCATCAGTCTTACTGTTGCTTAGGTGTCAGCATCCGACTGGATTCTCTTGGGCTAGTCGCGTGCTTTGCTTTGCCTGTTTCTAGAATATGACCTCTAAAAACTAAACTGTGCTTAAAACATGCGGCGTTTGTGATGTATTTCAAGGATTAATCTTTCTTTCTCAAGGGATATGTACTTTACAATTAAACAGAGACAGGTGGGCTTCTGAGATGATGACTGGGAAATGGTCTGGTCACTTTAGCATCTCAGTGTGGGCGTCAGATGACGAACAGACTAAGCCTGGTAAAGAAAAGAGTCTTCGTATGTAACTGTCTTCTTTGGATGTCTTTGAGACTTTAGACCCAGCCTATCATGTAAAATCCAAAGTCAGCATTCCTAAAATTTTCTTGCTGTGGACCAAGAGTCCAGTAATTAAGAATTAACATCAGTGATTGCATTGCTTAGAATTCAGCTGCATTTTTTCCCTAAAGGGTTGAGGGGGGTGGTGCCTGAGCAAGGAGATGGAAACCAAAGGTCTTCATCACAGCAATGGGGAAGGGAAAAAGCAGACCTGGAGATGGCACCTCCCAGTTGGCCCATTGCACTTTGAGCTTTCCACGGCCTTTGCAACCATGAAAGGGGCATGACAGTGTGTGTCCTGCCCTGTCAAGTGATGTCTCTGGCTGTGGAGTCGCAGGGTAGCTGAAAGAGCACCTGGCCTTGACTGTCCTTCTCTGGCTTCCTTTTGCAGCCGGTCTTAGAAGTTATTTGCTCCCGGATGCGTTACATCTCCTCCCAGATTGAGCGCCCCATCCGCATCGTGGCCTTGAGCTCCTCACTGTCCAATGCCAAGGATGTGGCCCACTGGCTGGGCTGCAGCGCCACCGCCACCTTCAACTTCCACCCCAACGTGCGGCCCGTGCCCCTGGAATTGCACATCCAAGTAAGTTTCCATTGTGTAGCTCTTTCCTTTTCTGCTCACCCAGCAAGTAGCTTTGGCATTATTGTGACCTGTCTTGATGCTCGGTCTCTTCTTCCTCACTCCCCTTTACTCAGGGCTTCAACATCAGCCACACCCAGACCCGTCTGTTGTCCATGGCCAAGCCGGTCTATCATGCCATCATGAAACATTCGCCCAAGAAGCCGGTCATTGTGTTCGTCCCATCTCGCAAGCAGACACGCCTCACAGCCATCGACATACTTACCACTTGTGCCTCAGACGTCCAGAGGCAGAGGTATGGGAAAACAAGCCAGATTTATGCAACTTGTATATGAGTTCAGCCAGCTAAGTCCATTTCTGCTTCTGTTGCACAACTTGTTCTGCATCTTCTCCTGTTTCCGTTAGCCAGGAAGGAGGGCCAAAGAGCTATTTCACAGCACCGTAGCCCCACCCTCTGATTGCTTGCGGTTTTAATTAGCTTTTTCTGTGGCATCTGTACTTCATAGCCTTGAGGGGTTAGAAAGTTACTTTTTCAGAAATGAGAACTGCAGTTCTTCAGTTCTGTGGCTGTTGTCACACTGTGCAGCTTTTTCTGCACTTTCATAGAATTGTGGTACAGATGTCTTGAGTGGGGTGGGCTGGTCTCTGGGAAGATACTAACACTGCTATGTAATCAGAATGTCATGGATCACTTAATCTGTGTATCTTTGATGTCTGGAGTTGGAGGGTTTGGCATGAAGGGATACCTTACTGAATCTGGCACAGGAGGCACGGAGGTAGTGGAAGCTTGGCAGGGGAAAAATTGGAATCTCATTGATGTTAAAAGTATAGACTGGGCTTGTGTGGAGAGCACTCTGCAAGCTTTCCTTCTCTTCAGCATGGAAAGTTCCCTGAGATCCGGGAGGTCTGAAAGGCAGGCAGCTGCCGAATGTTCTGTGGATTGTGGCTGTGGCCAGATTCTTCACAAAAGTCTGTAGTTGTGCAGTGTCTGCAGAAGTTCTCTCTCTTCAGTCTTGCTGAGAGTAAAAAGAGACCCATCTGGGGAAGTGTGGAGGCTGGATCGTGCCTTCTGGTTGTGCTGTTGGTGACAGCTCTGGCCTGCTCCTTGGCAGGTTCCTGCACTGCACTGAGAAGGACTTGGTTCCCTACCTGGACAAGCTGAATGACAACACCCTGAAAGAGACGCTGGTGAACGGGGTGGGCTACCTGCACGAGGGGCTTACCATGATGGAGCGGAGGGTGGTGGAGCAGCTGTTCAGCTCAGGTAAGGAAAGGTGGATTTGCAGGGCTCTGCTTCCCCTCTACCTTCTGATGGTTAAGTCTTTTCTGTTATGGTGCCTTGTTTGTAAATTTCCCCATTTGCACCTGTTTGCCTGGCACCTACTCTCTCCAGTGAGGTACCAGGGCAGATTCTTTTATTATTTTCCCTGGCTTTTGGCAAGAGGTTACAACTGATCTTTATGTCTCCTCTCCTCCCAATTCTCTTGATTGTTTAGGTAGCATAGAGATTTTTCTGAACTAAATTAAATTATATTTTCTTATACACCCATGCTGCAAATATTAGGTGTCTCCCTCTTCTATAAAGTTGCCTTGAGTCTAAGGAGAAAAAGCTGGATTTCATACTTTTCTGTTTTGGTCCTAGGTGCCATTCAAGTTGTGGTAGCCTCCCGGAGCCTCTGCTGGGGAATGAATGTGGCTGCTCACCTGGTGATCATCATGGACACTCAGTACTACAATGGCAAGATCCATGCGTGAGTGAAGGGAGGGAGCTGCACAGGTGTAGAAGGCCAGGTTTTAAGCCCCAAATGCGGGGAGATTGGGTGGGCAACTAGGTGGAGAACACAGGAACCCGCAAAGCACTTTTCTCATAATGTGGGAGGCTTTTTCAGCACCAGGACAGCATGTCAACTGGAGGTGGGTTTGATATTTAGTTCAGCCAACATGTGTCTTAAAGACTCACTGCTGGGACACTGGTCTAGGGCAGGGGTGGGCAAACTGTGGCTCGGGAGCTGCATGCGGCTCTTTCACATATATTATATGGCTCCCGGCAGGGTGGCTGGGGAAGCTAAATATCATTAGCAAACAAATATCACTGGACAAATTAATATCATTATCAATATCTGCTTTTACCCCTTTTGTTATTATTTTTGGCAGTCTCGTTTAATGTTAATAAAAAGCAAATTTGCTTATTTTCCAATAAAAGCAGGTAATATTTGTTCATGTCTTGTGGTTGTCAAACATCTGATGTTTATTCTATGTGGCTCTTACGTTAAGCAAGTTTGGCCACCCCTGGTCTAGGGGACTGGGAAGCTGCTTAGCCAGAGGCACATCTCTCTCTCCCCAGGTGGCGCAGATATGCACTTTTGGGAACGGATCATAGGACAGTGCAAGCATGGCTGTGTTAATTAAAAGAATTACCCAGAGCAGTTGGCAGGATATCCAGAAGTCAGCCTGTCCAAAGAGCTCAGTGTGGTATCCACAGTTCTCTCCTTCCCATTTTATCCTCACTACAGCCCTGTGAGGTTAGGTTATGTTGAGAGTGAATGTTTGGCTCAAGATTTACCCAGTGACCTTTATGGCTGAGTAGGGCAGGGGTGGGCAAACTGTGGCTTGGGAGCCACATGCGGCTCTTTCACGCATATTGTGTGGCTCCCGGCAGGGCAGCTGGGGAAGCGAAGGGGAGGCACGTCTCCCTGATCAGTCTTCCCTTCCCCAGCCAGTGTTCTCCTCCCTGGGTAGGCTTGAGGCAGGAGGGAGCAGAGAAAGAAAGCAACTTTAACTTTAAATGTGTTCTCAAAGGCCCCCCCCCCACCAAATATCATTGGACAAATAAAATATCATTATCAATATATATTTTTACCCTGTTTGTTTTTATTTTTGGCAGTCTTATTTAATGTTAATAAAAAGCAAATTTGCGTATTTTTCAATAAAAACGTATCTGTAATGTTTGTTCATGTCATGTGGCTCTCAAACATTTATTCTATGTGGCTCTTACGTTAAGCAAGTTTGGTGACCCCTGGAGTAGGGTATGTAAACCTAGGTCTGCCGAGTCCTGCTGCAAATTGCAGAACATCAGCTTGAAGGTAAAATCAGGTTGCCAACCCATCCTGTTCCCTGTGAGCTGGAATATTCAAGTTGAAAAAGGCATGTTACTGTCAGCTGTGAATAGAGAAAGTGTGTGGGTAGTGGTCGTACTTGTGGGTTGTACACTTGTGGAAGTCAGAGTGTGTTTGGGTGGTGCTCTCATCAGTCCTTTGGTGCAACACCTCTTGTTCTCTACTAAGGTGCCTCAGCATCCCTGTAATTTTGGGAGCCCCAGCTCTGCTTTCTCTAGCCCCAGTAAAGAAACCTGATTCACTTTATCCAGCCACATAGTAATTCCCAGACTGAGTCTGTTAAAAACAAAATGGCTTGCCGTGCTTATTGCAGACCCCCCCTCCCTGAGTTCTCAATCTGCTTACATCAGTCTTTGTTAACTGTGTGTATTATTCTGTGTGCCAGGTATGTGGATTACCCAATCTATGATGTGCTACAGATGGTGGGCCATGCCAATCGCCCATTGCAGGATGATGAGGGACGCTGTGTCATTATGTGTCAGGGGTCCAAGAAGGTGAGCAAGGGAGAGGTTGGGCTTAATTGCTGGGTAGGGGAGAGCACCTGGAAGCATTTCAAAACAATACATTCCTTCACATGTTCTCTAGGAGTGGTTTGTTTTGGATTTGATCAGCCATTTGGTCAGAGTAGATAACTTATTGCTCCAAAGGAGAAAAGTCTTCAGTTATAAAACAGGTACAAGACAGCATTTTGCTCTGGTTTGCTAATCACAGAGAAGCTTGAAATGGTTTCTGCCTTTGGAGTTCACCTGGCAGCCCCTGAATCCTTGAGCTTGGTTCGAGTGAATTTCCCTGCAGCACATGTTCCTCACTGGTTGCTCAGCAGACTGAAAGTTCTTCAGTGGTCTCTGGACAAACAGTTGTTTCTGGCTTGCTGCGGCATCTAGCAGTTTCATGCCCTGACTTTGGGGCAGGGAACGTTGCTTGGAAGAGAAGGGTAAGCGGCTACTCCGAGAGGAATGCTACCAGCAAGGAGAAAGTGAAGCAGGGCCGTGGCTCAGTGGTAGAGCATTTACTTGATGTGCAGGAGGTCTCAGGTTCAATTCCCAGGATTTCCAGTTAAAAGGATGAGGCATTAAGTGATGTGACCTTTACCGGAGAGCCACAGCTAGTCAGAGTGGACAATTACTGACCTTGATAGACTTAAGAGTCTGACTGAGTACAAGGCAGCTTCAAGTGGTCATGTGAACTATATTTCTCCAGTTGATGACATTGTGGAGCAGAGGTGGAAGACAAGTATATTTCTGAGTTTGAAACTTCCCAAGTCATTTCTTATGGCTCCCCTGCTTCTTTAATTTCAGGATTTCTTCAAGAAGTTCCTGTATGAACCCCTCCCCGTTGAGTCTCATCTGGACCACTGCATGCACGATCACTTCAATGCTGAGATTGTCACCAAGACCATTGAGAACAAGCAGGATGCTGTGGACTACCTTACCTGGACCTTCCTGTACCGCAGGATGACTCAGAACCCCAACTATTACAACCTACAAGGTGGGAGAACAAGCCCCCTGGCCCAAGACCTGTGCTTGGTTTGGTCTTTCCCCTGCCTTCCACAACTAAAGGACAGAAGAAGCAGCAGAGTAGAACTAGAGTGACTTTTTTATTGAATTGTTTATGGCTGCTTGGAATATCTTTTCTCCATTGGCTGCAACCTTGTCATCTGAGAGCAGAGCTACCTTGTCTCAGGCTTCGAGGGCATTTTAAAGTAGGTTAGCGTATTTGCATTAGTGTTATTGCAGCAAATCCAAAAGACGGCCTAGACAATTGAAAGAGAGCTAGTCTGGCCTAACAAAACAGTGAACTGGGAAATACGGATTTTAATTCACCTCTGCCATGAGCTCACTGAGCGGCGTTAGGCAAGTTGTACACGATGGGCAATACTTCACTGCATGGAAGTAAGAATGACATGGTGCTACACTACTGTTTGGTTATTTGCTTATTTAGATATTTATACCCTGCTTTCTGCCCCAGTGGGAGCCCAAAGCAGCTTATATTATTCTCCCTCCCTCTTAGCCTCAAATCCACAGGCCTTGGGTGGTAGGCTGGCCCAAGGTCACCCAGCAAGCTTCCATGGCATGATTATGAGCTTTAGAAACATCCTTAAAATGAAAAGTTCTGCCAAGGTATAACGAGCTTGAGGAAGGATTTCAAACCGTGCTTGCATTGAGGCGGATATCTCCTTGTAACACAGCTCGCTTGCTGTGTTTATTTGTCTTGCTTGCTTTATTTCTAGCCTGCCTTTTGGTGATCGGGGGTTCTTGTCCGTCTGGATCTTCAGGCAGGATATATTGCCGCTCTGGCTGCCAGTTGTGTTGCCTAGTGATAGCAGTTTCAAAATGGAAGATCTCATAGGTGGTTGTGAAGCTGCACTGTGTTTCCAGGCCTGTTGAGTGTACCAGTATCTGACTCCCGTCTCTTGGTTCAGGGGTTTCCCACAGGCACCTTTCTGATCACCTGTCTGAGCTGGTGGAGCAGACTCTCAGCGACCTGGAGCAGTCCAAGTGCATCAGCATCGAGGATGAGATGGACGTTGCGCCTCTGAACTTGGGCATGATTGCGGCTTATTACTACATCAACTACACCACCATTGGTAAGGAGGGACAGCCGCAGTACCTGACCACAACATGGTGCATATTATGTACTGCTCGAGGCTGCAGCCTCATGACTTATGATGTCCCTCTTTTCAACTTTCCACCTGTAGAACTCTTCAGTATGTCCTTGAACGCCAAGACGAAAGTGCGTGGCCTTATTGAAATAATCTCCAATGCTGCCGAGTATGAGAACATCCCCATCAGGCACCACGAGGACAACCTTCTGCGGCAGGTGAGGAGAGACAGCCCCTCCTAGATTCCAAGGGACGCGTGGAAGGGGCAACACTGAAGCCTTTGGGTACTGGATGTGGATTAATTTGGGTGATGTTTTTCTTTGTTTGCTTTAACCCCTCTGGGGTTGGCTTTCCTCTCATCAGTAGAGAAAAAAAACCTCTTTCAGACTGTAGTATAGACAAAAAGAAGCAACAGTGCAATGCAAGTTGGCCCTTTCTTAAGGTGTCAGATACATGCATGGCAGTGATGAGGTTGTGTGCCAAATTCCACCTGTCTGTGGGATCCAGTGATGAGGGTACCGAGCAAGGTGCTTTTCCACGTTGGCAGCACAAATCTGGAGTTCCGTCCCGAGAGGAGGCTGCCAGAGCTTATTCCTTCCTGCATTTAGAGAGAGTGAAGCTTAAGAAGACTTTTTTTTTTAAAAAAAGAACTGTTTAAAGAACCTGAATTCTGTCTGGCTTCTGAGAGAAGGCTGGGTTCATTTGATTGGTATCTGATAATTGCTGTTTGTGTGAGGGTGCGGGTGTGCATTGTGGCTTTGTAACTTGTCATCTGCTTTCTGTATGGATAGAAAAGCAGGACAGAAGTGCAGGATAGCAAAACCTTGACCTCATGTCCGTTCAGAAGAGAAGTGACAAAATTTACAGCAAGGTTGCTCAGACATTGAGAGCTAGTTTCATGAGACAAATATAGTTATGATAATCCATATATTTTGTATTCTACTCTAAACTTTGGGGTGGTGGGGGTGGAAGGTGCCATCAGGTCACAGCCGACTTCTGGCAACCTCATAGGGTTTTCAAGGCAAGAGATGTTCAGAGGTGGTTTGCCATTGCCTGCTGCTTGCGCGTCACAACTTTGGTATTCCTTCCATTCAAATACTAGCCAGGCCGACCTTGCTTAGCTTCCAAGATCTGACAAGATCGGGATAGCCTGGGCAAGTAAGTAACTGGCAGCTCCCTGGCCCAATCAGGCATGCTGAGCCTGTTCATCTAGCTCTGGCCAGCCGCTCACATCTTTGCTTGCGTTAGGCTCCTTTCTCATATCTCAGCTCCTCCTGACATCAGATCCACTTTGAGTCCGTCATGGGAGAAAGGCAGTGTGGCACCCTCACTTATTGGGGAGACTGCTTCTCCTTTAAACACACTGTGTGTACATGAACTTGGTAGTTTTCTGCTGCCACCAGGAATTAAAAATTCCAACTCTCTCTATTTTGGTAGAATGACCCAGTGTCTGGGCTCTTCAGAGGACTATGTGGCCCTGATGAAGGACTAGTCTGATTGCTGGGATAAATTTAAACAAATAATGATTTATTTATAAAAGAACAAAATAGGTTTCTGGGTATTTTGAACTGTTGTTGAAGAAAGAACATATAACTGACAAAGCTTGGTGTCACACACAGTCTCTCAAACACCAAAACTCAAATCTGATAGGCTTATTTCTCTCTCTCTCATATACAGCCACACAGGCTGAACTTTTTGTCTTAGTCACACAGAACAGACTCAAACTGCTTCTATCATACAGACTCTCACAAAACTTCACACACAGAATCACCTCATAGACACCCCTCCTCCCACACTCTCAGTCATCAGCCAATCACATCACACTTGTCTCCCTCTATCACTCTTCTCATACTACGGCAGTCAAACTAAATATTTAAAGAAACACTCACCCCAAAACATGAAATCATTACAGGCAGGTTAAAAGAATCATGGATAAAATGTCTTGTGTCATCTCTTGTCTTAATTGCCTCACCCATCACCAGTTGTTGCTTACACCAAAGGGCACATTAGCAAATATAGAAGTGCCATGTGCTGATTTCTGCTTTCCCCCCTGCTTCCTCAGCTTGCCCAGAAAGTGCCCCACAAGCTGAATAATCCCAAATTCAACGACCCTCACGTCAAGACCAACCTCCTGCTCCAGGCCCACTTGTCACGGATGCAGCTGAGTGCAGAGCTACAGTCCGACACAGAGGAGATCCTTAGCAAGGTATGGGAGGGGAAGGGGGCACTGAGTGTGGGGAGGGGGGGGCCATGAGGGGCACCAGAAGGTGCCTGCTTCTGAAGAGCCCATGGGGAGATGAACGTTGATGGGGCCTGGCTGGTCCCTTCTGAGTCCTGTATTTATTATTATTTATTTATTTTCAAAAAATTATATCCTGCCTTTCTGCCTTTGCAAGAGAATTGACACTCCCCCTTTTGGCTACAACAGCAGAGACCCTAAATTCTTTCACTCCATCTCCTTTCCCCAGGCGATTCGGCTGATCCAAGCCTGTGTCGATGTCCTGTCCAGCAATGGCTGGCTGAGCCCTGCTCTGGCGGCCATGGAACTGGCACAGATGGTCACCCAGGCCATGTGGTCAAAGGATTCCTATCTCAAGCAGCTGCCCCACTTCACTTCAGAGCACATCAAACGCTGCACAGATAAGGTGAGTGGAGGTTGCAGGCAGGTTGATGCTGAAGCCTGCGAAGCCCCGTTGAGACTCATCGGGTCTCTCTTTCCTTCTTTGCAGGGGGTGGAGAGTGTGTTCGACATCATGGAAATGGAAGACGAGGACCGCAATGCTCTGCTGCAGCTCTCCGATGCACAGATTGCTGATGTGGCTCGCTTCTGTAATCGCTACCCCAACATTGAGCTTTCCTACGAGGTGGTGGAAAAGGACGGCATCCGCAGGTAAGGGGCAGGGGGAGGTCTTGTTGCCAGGTGGACGAGGTTGTCACCACAACTGAAATGTTGGAGAGGAACCCCCAAGTCAAATGCAGATTGGACAGACAGCATTAATTGTGGAGGGGGAGCACTGCAGAATATATGCAATTGTGAAGGATTGGGAGATAGACTGGAGGGTGGGTAGGAGGAATCGGGTACTTTGTGCTGATCAAAGTAGCACAGTCCTTCAATCCTTGGAAGACAACCTAGTACAACTAAGGGAGTGAGCCCCAGTTCAAATCATACTTCAAAAGGTGCCCTTATGCAAGCCATTCTCCCTTAGGCGTGGGGTCCTCACGTAGGATAATATGGACCAACTTTATGGGTTTGTCATAATAACGTAAGCAAAGCACTTCTGAATTGTGACCCATTTTCTGCATTATGGTATACAGTGCCTCAGATTTCGTCTTCTGTTTGCATTGCTTTCCAGTTCTGTAATCCCAGTCCTACTGCACTGTTTGTTGGATGTCTTGTGCGGTTTGTTTTTTGGTAATCCACCACCCATGTTTTTCTGTGAGAAAGACAAGCTGTAAACAAAATGTATGCACTCTTGTGCTGTACGAAAATAGGAGTCTTGTGGCACTGTAACACTTCATTCCATTAGGTTTTCGTGGATGAGAGCCCACAAGACTCGCAGTTGTTTTACTGCAACAAACACTGCCACCCCACGAGAACTGTGAAATGTAGAAGCTGAGGTCATTTTTCTTCCAATTTCTAATCAGAAAAGCTGCTCAGGATTTAAAAGTTTGAAGAGTTTAAATGAAAATTGAGATTTTACACTGTGATTCTGCGCTGTCATGTTTGCCCCTGAACCACTTGCCTGCATTGTATCGGAGAGCATGCGCAACTCCTCTACGGTGTAAATAAATGCCATACCTTGGCAGAACATGTGACTAAAAGTTTCCCCTGGTTTGTCTCTGCAGTGGTGGGCCAGTGGTGGTGCTGGTGCAGCTGGAGCGAGAGGAGGAAGTCACAGGGCCAGTGATTGCACCCCTCTTCCCACAGGTATTTTGAGTCCTTGGGGAGGAATTTCCAGCTAGCCAGGAGCTGGTGCTTCCCCTTGGGATCTGCATATGGGGAAGAAGAAACGAGGATGGGGTTCTGATGTGCAGGTTGTTAGGAAGGATGCCGTATGTGTCCTCATTTTCTTGTTCTTTCCCCCCTGCAGAAACGTGAGGAGGGCTGGTGGGTGGTGATTGGAGACTCCAAGTCTAATAGCCTCATCTCCATCAAGAGGCTGACTCTGCAGCAGAAAGCCAAGGTAAGTTGGGAAGTGCTTACAGTTCATTTCATCTGGGAAAACGGTCTTTACCGGGGGATGTCAGGGATGCATTCGTGAGCATGTTGGGCCAGGACAGGCTAAACATTGCAGCTTAAGTATTCTCGGCTTGAGTGAAGGAAATGGCTTGGCCCACCCTCTGACTGCAGAGCAGGGATAAACTGGGCCACAAGAGGGCATGGTCTAAGCTCTCCAGTGAGAGGAGCCCTTGAGATGCTGCTTTATTTGGCTTCCCTAAACGGCATTATGACACTGGGGAGGGTTGCTCTTGTTAAATCTCTGAGGAGATGTAGATGTTACTCTTCCTGCTGTCTGTAAATGCAAAAGCAACGGATAGGAACTGAGCTTCTCTTCATTTAGGTGAAACTGGATTTTGTGGCCCCGGCCACTGGGACTCACAACTACACCCTCTACTTCATGAGTGATGCCTACATGGGTTGCGATCAGGAGTACAAGTTCAGCGTCGATGTGAAGGAGGCAGAGAGCGACAGCGATTCTGACTGAGTGGAGCATTCAGTATAGTCTGTTGCGGGACTGTGCAGAAGGTCTGAGGCTGCTTGGACTGGTACCGGAGGCTGCCCGCTGCCGAAGATGTGGCACGTGGACTCTTCCTGCTTTCCCCCTCCTTTTAAAGGCAGGTTCTCAAGAGGCCTCTTGTAAGCCTCCAGGCAGGGCCCTCCCATTCCTTACTACTTTCGTGTTGTGGTCAGTAGGCACTGGAGGCTTTACCTCCATATTCTTCTAGCATCTGGAACAGCTTTTAATATTGATGAACATCCCAGGCAGAAGTATAATGTAAGTATTTTAGAAGGGGGCATACGTGGGAGCCATGTGATGTCTCTGTTTGTTTTCCAAAATAAAACTATTCGAAGATCAGTGTTTTTACTGTCGAAGCAAATCTGTCCTAATTGGTCCATCCCCCACCCCTGAGCTGCAAATAGTGACACAATCAAAGGGGGTTCTTCTTCCTGCCAGCTAAACGTGTTCCATTCCCATGATCACTCCAGTCGGGGGCTGTTTTCTAGGCTGACGCTCCTTTGTTGAGATTTGTCCCAATGCAACATTATTTGTGCCTTGCAAATTTATCACTGTATCAAGCAAACCATGAGATTTAGTCTTATGTACAGTGAGATTAGTCTTCCATTTAAAAAACTAGTAGTGTGGAAAATCTGAGCGGGCATAAGGAGACCCTTTGTGATAAGGAGACCCTTTCAATACTTCCCCTTCACCCAAATGCTAAACCCTAATAGTGAACAAACAGGGACAAGAGCCTATGATCACAGTAACTTTTTACTTGTTTTGCTTGAAATGTTATAACACGAAATGTCCTTTCATGCTGCATTCATGCATTCTGCTACCCCCCCCCATCCAACAACACATTTTAAATGTACGATATACTATAGCAGAAATTAGCAAAAGGGTCCTTCTCTTGTTAGTTACAGTGCAAAAACAGAGAGCCCGTCAACCAGGCATTTACAGGATTGGTAGCAAATACAGTCCCGGGGGGGGGCAGTGTTCAGCAGTAAGTCCACTCTGACCAGCAGGGCAAGAATGTGAAGTCTGTACAAGAGAAGCTGGCAGCAACCAGTACAACATGGTCTGTTCCTTATGTATGATTCCTGAGAGAGCTGCTACCTCACTGTCCTTGGGGGGGGGGGGGGACAAGGGGAACCATTCAGAGCAAGCTTTACGTGATCGGTCTTCTTATTTGCCTTTACTGTGAGAGGATCTGACCCAGCTTGTTGCCTCTGAATGTGGCCCTGTTAATTGTCCTAGAAACAGTGGCAGAAAGGACTACACTATTGTCATGTGGCGCAGAGGAGACCACTGGTACGCTTCAGCAAGCCTCAGGGCGCTGGTATTTCCAGAAGGCCATTTCCCCATCATCGCTGCAGGATGCCAGGAGCCCAGGCTCCTTAGGGTTCCAGGCCACACAGTTCACATCCTGCGAGTGGGCCCTGGCCACGTGGGCAGTCAAGGTGAAGGTAGGTTGTTGGGGGTCCGAGAGCGGCTCTTCCTCAAACACTCTGACTGCATCATCTCCACAGGCAGTGGCTAAAGCTCCTGTCAAGTGGCACCTGCAAAGAATGGAACAACAGATGGATGTGAAAAACACAGAAGAAGAATACAGAAGAGTGAAATCTCATTTGCATTTGTTATGGTTGCTTTTATCAATTGGTATTTAGTACTTCATTGATTGGACATACTAACTCTTCAAATAGGCTGTGGAACTACTGCAGTTAAGTGTTCCCAGTGCAAATATTGCAGTCTCAACAAGAATAACAGGTGATGGGTGGACTCTGCACCAACGGAGAATCCGTTTCAGGTTGCCAAGGGATCATTAGTCCAAGAGCCACAGTCTTTGTGGGGCAGTAACCAACACATGATGCACCAACGTTACCTTTGCAGCTGCTTCACATGTACTTCTAATATATGTCAACAGCTGTAGTACACTAGCCAAACACATCTAATGGGCCTTTACTGCCATTTCTGATCCCCCCCTCCCATTATGGTGATACATTCTGTTCAAGAGGAGACAGAGTTCTCTTGTTCTCACAGCAGAAGATCCTTGTGTTAGTTTTCTTGGTGGGCAGCTATTCTGAGATGCAACATACCCACGCCCTGGAGAGATACAGTTTGGGGGGGGGGGGGAATTACAGCATGCTCACAGTGGTCTCTAAAAACAGGTAAACAACTGGCATAGGGCTGACCCTCAACTCACCATGCCACATCGTAGATGGTTCTTGTGTGGAAACCAGACAGGGTACAGACACACTTCCAGGTGGGATCGGTGCCACTGCAGATTACACCTGCAATACATGAGCAGCTCTGCTTAACCCACAGCCTTGCCTGCTCCTGGTTTACAGGCCACTGGGACAGAAGAAAATTTAAGCTCTAAATCCTCTTGCTTCGGGGCCTTTAGAAGTCAAAGTTGAAACAGAGGTCTTCATATTTTCAGACCCTGTAGTTTTAGCCGCAGTCATGTTCCCCATTTATCACCCAAAGCACGCAGATATCCTGGATTCTTTGTACTGCCTGTACCTTATCCTTCAGTGCAAAGGTCTGGGGTGCCTTGTTCTAGTATGATTCCAGGAAGAATGTGGGACATGGAACGTTCCTGGCTCACGATAGAGAGAGCTCCAGGGCAAGCATTCTCAACAATGGGGCTCATCCCCACACCACAGGGTTTAAAAGTATAAATAAAAAATTGAATTTGGTTTATAGTATTTATTCATTCATTCATTCATTAGACTTCTATCCTGCCCTCTTTGCAAAGCAGTCTCAGGGCGGCGTACAAAACTATAAAAACACTAAAACGAGATTAATAAAATCACATTGGGGAGATAGGGCATAGCTAATCCCCAGGCCGTTTGCGTGCCCGTAGGTTACTAAACAAAACCATAAACTTCAAAATTATATTCCCTTTTTCTAGCAGCGCTTAAAACTCATTCCCTAAAAGAAATTTTCTATGAGCTCTTCTCTGTGCACCCTCAGACATTAATATGGAGCAAAAGCCCTCCAGGCAGTGTTTCCCTAACCAAACACGGCTGATCCTCCTGGGGCATGGGGGTTCTTTGACTCTTTACATACATATGAAGACTTCTTCAATGGGTCTCTCGAGGTCAGTAGGGGTGTGCAAAAATTTTTTTAGTCCGTCTTTTCAGTTTGGTTCTATTGGACCCCCCCCCCATTTTTAGTATTTCCAAAAAAAATTGGATCCCAGTACTGGTATGTTATTCAGATCTGGGATTTTTTGGAAATCCTGAATTTTTTAGGGTCGAATATACCCAAGAGGAAAAATACCAGTTAAAAAGAAAAAGCCAGCCCGATTCTGGGGTTTGCTTGGCTTCTCCTGCAGTGTGGTTTAAACTGCACTGCAGAAGCCGGCTACAGGAAAAGCTGGCCCCAGGATCTGCTGTGCCATGGCTAGCAGACTGCTTCCCACAGCACAACGGCTTCTGGGGCTGGCTTCTGCAGCCTGGCTTAATCTGGGCTGCAGAAGAAGCCAGCCCAAAGCCAAGCAAGTGGGAACTGTCGGCTGCTCCTCAGCCTTTCTCCAGTCCCTTTAAACTTTAAAGGGACTATAGCAGAAGCCCAACAAACAGCTGAGAGGTGGGAGCAATCTACCTCAGCCTCTCCGCTGTTTTTGGATTGAATGGAAATTCCTGAATATATCCAGGATTTTCTTGGGATCCCCCCCACCCCCGGTTTTCCCAAAAAATACCAATAAGGTATTTTTAAAGTATATTTTCAGCTCAGGTAGATCTGAATGCACACCCCTAAAGGTCAGTATGGTCTACGCTGAGTAGCAGGCAGCTTTCAGGCAAGAAGTCTTTCGGGCTGGGGACTGCACCTGGGGCCTTGTGTTTGCAAAGTGGATGCTCTGAGCCACAGCCCCACCCTGGACTTGTAGCTCAGTGGTTCAGGACTCAAGAATCCAGATGTCTCTCCTCCTTTCACCTGTGGGCACTGGATCTCTCTTCCTCTGACACAAGCTGCATCCTTTTTCCAAAGGGCCAAACTACATGAGATGCCTCTTGACCCTGCATGTTCACTATTTTCCTCCAACAAATCCAAGGTATCCATGCTGCCAAATGAGGGAATGCTTCCTGGACTGGACAATACCTCCTCTAGCACACAAAAGATTCTGCCACAATAAATCTCTTATAGGGACTGCAAGAGTTCCTTAGAGGTTACAGTTTGGGTCCAATTTAGAGGAATGCAGCTGTTTAAATGCTGCACCCCTTTTCAGAAACAATCCCCATATTTTCAGGCACCTCCAAAATAATGAAGAGCAGAAATTAAACAGATCTAGAGGTCCAAAATCAGTGTTTGTCTGCCGTTTACAGACCACGTGTAAAAGGTACTAGGACTAGAATAGTGGTCTTTGGTACCGCCCTGCAACCAATTAGCTCTCGCACTCCTGCATTTCCACTTGGCTGTGATGCCTCAGGTTTCCCCAACAAAGCAACAGTGGTACTGACCTTGCTCATTGCCTGGTTTGTACTGGCGCCAAATACGCACTGTCTTGTCGTCACTGCAAGAGGCCAGGCGCTCTCCGCTCTGGTCAAAGGCCAAGCTCCACACAGTGGACTCGTGGCCCTCCAGTGTGGTGAAGCACACCCAGTCATCCTCCTCCTCCCGGTACAGTTTCACTGTGTCGTCATAACTGGCTGATGCCAGCAGCTGGTGAGCACAAAGAAGCAAGAATGCCATGTAAGTGTCTGAGGAGGAGGACTGGGGGTCACTAGAAAAAGACCCGAGGGAACTTCAGCAGGGAACCCATCTTCCCAAATCCCATTTTTCATTAAAAAAAGAAGTGGCAAGCTATTTGTCCCTTTTGGCTGTGAAGATGCTCTGGGAAGTGTCCGTACGGGCAATGCCCGCTGCAGTCTCAGAAGCAACAGAGGAGGCTGCCAAGTAAAATTTCCAGTGGTGGTTTTGGAACTCCAGGGTACTTGCCCCTCCTATGACTGCCAAAAACAGCAGAATAAATTATGCAAAATAAGAGAAATACAAATTTGTATAATTTATACGGGTTGCAGAACTTTGATTTTCTTAGCACAGAGCGCACAGATGGTTCTGCCCTTGATTACTCCCCTCTAGCAGCCCCCTAGCAGTTTTAAACATCTGAAAAATAGCAACATTCACAGTACTGGAATAATACATGGGTATAGCATAAGGAATTATTACATAGAATACCGCAAAAACATAGTGTGTATTGCATGGCTCAGAATAACAATAGGTGGAAAGAAAAAATGCAAGCAATATAATACTATCCAGAGATTCAAAGTGTTCATATCATACCAAGATATAGACACAGCAAACATCCTAGTAATAATAAAAACATTACCACAGCCAGAGGTCATCTATTACTTTGGGAATATCTTGCTGGGAGGCCAGGTATTCCAGAATGGGGAACCAAATCAAGACAAAGGTGGATGGGGTAGGAAGCTTATCAAAGTGCGTAAGATTATCCATGAGTTTTGTCATGATGTATAAATCCCACATCTTTTTGTGCCATTGTCATGTGTGGCCATTGTGAAAGTGTGGGTGCCATTGTCGTGTGTGGCAATGAGAGTTTTAGCTGCAAAAAGCATTAAAGAGACCCTTTCTTTGTCAGGCAGCGAATGACAATTAGTGGCCCATCCATTCAAAAACAAGTCCTCATGCATGGAGGATATGTCTAGGTGTGTGATAGATTTGATTTGGTCCAGTACAGGCTATGGTTGTTTTTAATGTTTGAACCCACAGATCCTCACAGGCAGCAGCAGAGGATCACATGCAACAGTGGGAGAGAATCTCTGCAGCAGATCATTGGCACAGGACTGTAAAGGAGGGACACTACAATGTGGAGCAAACTCAGAAAGGGGAAGAGTAGAAAATGCTTGGAAAATGTGCTCCTTTTTTGATGAAGAAAAGGGAGCAACTCACCTCCTGGTTAGGATGCCAGATGACGTGTTTGACGTCCTGCGTGTGGGAGTTCAGGACGCTCATGCACTCGTACTCATCCTCTTCATCCACTGCAACACAGAAGCAGGAATGAGCTGAGCCAGGAGATGGAATGTTTCCCACTCTCCCTCCCAACCTATGCCTGCATGCCACCCTAGTCTGTCTTGTTAAAACCAACAAATATATATGAATATACTGAGAAGTCCCCCCACTCCTTTAACCCAAACCAGTTGCCCCAGAGTCTCACCTTCCCAAACCCAGACGCTCTTGTCTCGGCTGCAGGTGGCAATGAGACTGCCAGATGGGGCCCAAGCCACAGACTTCACCTCGTTTTCATGGCCCTCGAGAGTAGCTACACACTGGTGGGATAGGGGAGAGAAAGAAAACATCTCTTCTGAGAAGGGCTACTAGGATCTAGCAGGAATAAACTACTGAGAACAATTTGCCAGGATCCATGTATTATGTATCAGTCACAATTTCATATAAAGAAGTAAATACCACTAAAGGACTTGGGCAGTAAAGTGAATGAAGAAGATGAAGGCAAGATAAAGAGGAACAATTCATCTGCTTCCTATCTATATTTTACCCCCCACCCAGGCAACTGCTGATTTCTTCCCCACTAAAGACATAATTTATTAAGAAGAACCTTGTTGCCCTCCAAGACATAGCTTGAAAACTCTGGGGCTAGTTGTTATTGATCTAGAACGTTTTATTTAAAAATGCTCACAGCCGTTCACAATAACAAATAGAAAACACAAGTTCAATCCTAATTCTTCATATCAAAAATTATCAATTTTGAAAATAAGAGCATAATCTAAAATTAAGTAGAGCTCTGTTTTCATGGAGACAGACCCGTGGCTGCCATTGTTAAATCCTGAGCAGCTCCAGACATGGACCTCAGCGTGGATATTGAAGCCCCCAAACCCAGCAGCCTGACCAACACTACCAGCTGCAACAGAATGAAAGTTAGGTAGCAGTGGACAAGACACCAAAAGAAGCCCAGATCTGTCTCGGAAGTCCAACTCCCAAGAGAACGAGAAAGCAAGAGTGCGAGTCAGGAGCCACAAAAGACCAAGGCAATGGCCCCATCCTGCAACCAAGCCACCATGCTGCACCTGCTGTTGCACCGGGAAACTCGGTGGGCATGCAGCAGCCCAGTTCTCCCAGCCAGGTCTCAGTGATGGATACCAGCTCTGCTTGTTCATCCAAGATTAAATGCTGGATGATAAAATGTGTGGTTTACTGATCTAGCATCCAACAACAGGACACTTAAGCCTTGGGACTCACTGGTATGACACCCCCAGTAATTCTGGCGGGGAAGGGGGATCAAAAAATGCAAAGTTTACAAATGCCTGAGCTCCCCTCTCCTAACCTGGGCAATCTGTGGACATTAAAGCTAGCATGCCTGTCCCAAAATACCTCTACTCCCCAGCTCCCCCCTCCAAAATCCTATTCCTGTTAAGAAAAACAAGAATATAAAAGCTATTAATAGAAGATGTCAGGACACAGAGAGCACAGTATAACAGCAAGCAAGCAGAACTCCTTCTGTCACAATCTGTCAATTTTATTTCATAGGAAGTCGTGGGAAAGATATTTTTGGTTTAAGCTAAAACAGATCTTCTCACCTGTAACTACTATTTGGCTAATTGTTTTGTCCATATGTTCTTAATTCTCCTCATCGTGCATATGCAAATCCATTCATATGAATCAGTTAAATACAGCGGAAAGGAAAATGGATGAACTGACACTGCAATCACTCTGCAGAGGCGGAAGGTGCCAGCTTTTAATTGACTGAAAACCATTAGACAGCCAATGCACTCAAAAGGGAACTCATGCTACCTCAAAATCCTCTTGGTTCTTCTTCCAGATACAAGTAGTAGCGTCAAAGCTGGCTGAAGCCAAATAGTTCCCACAGGGGGACCAGGCTACTTTGCGGATGGTCCTCTGGTGACCCTCACCCAGCACCGATTTGCACACCCAGGAGTCGCCTATTGAGAAAGGAGCACTGAGTTAACAAGGACTGGCTTTGGTATTATCTTTATTTAAAACAACTCTTTGCCACCTTTCCACCCAAACAGGGTTCCCACGGTGGAAAACATCAAAATTAAACATTTCAACAATGACGACAACAAACCTCAGTTAAGACTTTAGAAAAGCATATAAAATATACAAGAGGCAGGGACCTGCAATACTCGTGGGGGTGGGGGAGCTCCACGTGGAGGTGGAGAAAGCCGCCACAGGTAAGTCTTCTCCCTTTCTCTCCGCGCCTCCCCCCCCCCCCCGGCACAGACGGTGAGGCCCGCATGGCTCCAAGCTGCCAGGCCTGCCAAACCTTTTCTCTCCCCCTCCCACCCCCCCACCCCCGACAGCGAGGTCCGTGCAGCTCAGAGCCGCCGGGCCCACCGGGCCTCCTCTTCCCCCCACCACCGATGGTGAGGCCCGCACGGCTCGGAGCCACCGGGCCTGCCAGGCCTTCTCTTCCTCCCGCCCCACCGACGGTGAGGTCCGTGTGTGTATGAAAATCTCTCTGCCCCCCAAGTGCCCTCGATGTGCAGATTTACATATCCACATGCACAGGGGGCACTTGGGAATTAGTACATAGACAAGTGGAGACCCGCAAGAAACTTGTGGGACGGTTATCCCATTCCTCACACCTTTGCTTCCTCCTTTCTCCCCCTACCTCTCTCACACTCTTTTTCCCTTCTGTCCCCCTCCTTACTCTTTCTCTCTTCTCCATGTATGTTATTTCTTCTCTCTTTCTAACCCGTCATCATTCTCTTTGTTTTTCTGCCTCCCCACCCCATCACTCTTTCTGCCCCCATCACTCTCCCAGCCTCCTGCCTGCTTCCTCTCCCCCCACAGCAGCAGTGGCAGTGCTCTGAGAATCACAATGGATCTCCCAGCTGCAGAGATCAATTCACCTTAGGGCTGCCAGCTCCAGGTTGGAAAATTCCTGGAGATTTGGGGGTGGAGCCTTGGGACAGTGAAGCTTGGGGAGGCAAGCAGCCTCAGCAGGGTATAATGCCATAGACTAACCCTCCAAAGCAGACATTTTATCCAGGGGAACTGATCTCTGTCACCTGGACAACAGTTGTAATTCTGGGTGCTCTCCTCCCCTTGTTTGGAGGCTGGCAATGGTAGTTTAAGTGAAGGAAATGGCTGGTTTGGAGGGTGGAGTCTATGGCATTATACTTGTCTGTAGTCCCTCCTCAAATCCCACCCTCCCCATGCTCCACCTCTCAAATGTCCAGGAATTCCCCAACCTGGAGTTGGCAACCCTATTTCCTTCCTAGCCAACAGCCAACCTACCTTTATCTGTCTTCAGCTTTCCATCTCCGCCCCCCCTTCCCCGCAGCCTCTACCTAGGAAAATTACAGTCTTTCTCCACAGTGGGGACTAAAGGAGCTTACATTATTATTTCCTTCTTGTTATCTACACAACAACCCTGTGAGGTTGGTTAGGCTGAAAGTATGTGACTGGTCCAAAATCTCCCAGTCAGCTTCCACTGCAAGATGGGGATCTGAACCTGGGTCTCACAGATCCCAGTCTGAAGCTCTTAACTGTTACATCACACTGGCTTTCATAGGGTGGCTGCTGCTGAACAGTAGCAAGCAGCTGGGCCTACCTGAGTCATGCCAATCAGGTGGTATCAAGTCACACAGAGGGTGCTGCCTAGGGATGCCAGCCTCCAGTGAGACCTGGGGATCCTCTGGAATTACTGCTCATCTCCAGACTACAGAGATAATTTTCCGTGGAGAAAATGGATGCAATGGAAGGTGGAGTTTATGGCATTATACCTCACTGAGGTCCCTGTCCTCCCCAGACTCCACCCCCAAATCTCCAGGAGTTTCCCAGATCTGGATCTGCTGCCGGTGGCCAGGGGGAGTACTTGGCAACCCTAAACTGCTGCCAGTAAAAACCCTGCCTTTTACTGACAGAAACAGTTAGAACCCTCCCCCGAATATTCTAATCTCTCACAGTTGATGTCTAGAGTTAGATCCCCGCGAAGGCCATTTCAAAAGGTATTGGGGGGAATTCAACGGTCCCTGAATTTTTTTTTAAACTTTTTGGATTTTTCTGCAGCCCAAGAAAGGCCCCTGACTATGTAGGAAAAGCTGTTGGGGGAGAGTGAGCTCTCTTTTGGCAGATATAAGCATCCTGGCTTCTTCTGCCACTCCCCACCCCAGAACAATAAACAAGCAGACATTCTGAGCTTACCTTCCTTGCCCCATATACGGATGCTCCGATCCCCACCACAGGACGCTAAGAGAGTCCCTGTAGGATTCCAGGCTAGAAACCAGCATCGGGAATCTGGGTGTGCCGGGATGCAAGCCAGGAGGGTCAAAGAATCTTTCATCCTAACCCCAAACGGCCACGCTAGAACCTAGGGAGCAGTAAAGAAGACACAAGAGAATGTTTTGAAGCCAAGGGCATTGATTTAAATAATCAAAGCTTGACTGAAATTACCAGAAAGAGTCACGGCAACTGAAACAACTGATTTAAATGCACTCCTGCTCAAGAGTGTATACTTATTGGTAGCTATAACAACTGAAATATATTGGTTTGTACACTAGAAAGAGCCTTCACACTATCTAGAAATATAACCTAGAACATTTATTGTTCAAATCAGAGGTGAAGAAAACTGTGAAATTAATGGATTTCAGTGTGTTTACAAGCAAGGACACTAAACAAGATTGTTCACTTGAAAACAGTGACCTGGATCCTATAGTCTGTTTTCTATGATGGAGGGGCATCTCCACTATCTGGGGGAGGGAAATTTTCACCAGTTCCTGCCTCCATATGTGAAGGTCCCTGACACCCTGTAACAGAATTCTGGAGGGGCAGCAGTGGGAGGAAAAGACCGGAAAGTCCCACTCTGCAAGCTCTTCTCTACTCATATATTTTGCAGGATCTACACCAGTGGTCACAATCTAATCAGGCTGGGCTGTGGACAAAACACCAAAAACTTCCAAGAAGCAAAAGCATTTCTACATGTAATGGGAAGTCAATGCCCACAATGTTTGGTTTGTGGAATCACGGATTTTCATAATTTTATGCAAGAATAAATATGTCAACAGTATCATATTTACACCATTCATCTCAGACTAAATATTTCCCCAATAGTTTTCTTTTACATAAAAATAGGCTTTAATGTGGTGCATCTGACAACAACCATGAACTGAGTTCTAAAGATTGCACGGCATTTAACAAATTTGCAATAAAGTTAGATTGCAACCATTTTTTTCTAAAATGGACAATCTGCTAAATCCACAAAAATGTTTAAACAAAAAGTGGTAACATTCTAATTTTTTCAGTGCTGCAATTTTTGTCTCTTAAGTTTTTTTTAGGAGACTGAGTTATTTCAGCTCGTTTTCACTGTGTACTCTGTCTGTGTAATTCTGTTCAGGATTACAGTCTTGGGCTCTGAAGTATTCTTAGGCTGAACTATTCTTAGTTAACATGCAACCGAAACCAAGCCCCATCTTTGCACAAGGATTTCAGTGTGGTCTACTCTCAAGTCGTTTTAAATGTTTTAAATGAAAAGTTGCTGGCCTACTGGAAATATTTATATTTATAAGCTCCCTTATGGACATAAGACGCTTGATGGATCACTGAGAAACTGGGCCAATACCCTGTCATCACAACTGGCCACCCAGAAGGTGCTGGGAAGCTGGTGTCCTCAGACCCAGGACAGCTGCTGCCAGTCTGAGTAGACAATACTGATCAAGGGCCTGATTCAGTATAAGGAGCTTCATGTGTTCATGTGTCATGAAGGTCTGTCCCCTGCTCCCCAGATTCTTGCATTCAGAGGAATGCTTTAGCTATACATGGAGCTCCCATTCTTAGATGTCATGGTTATCAGCTGCAGCCAGACCATGAAGACATCGATTATTTTATAAAAACGTTACGTTAGCATTGCTTTGCTGCTTTCAGGCCACCCATAGGAAAAGCCCGCTTATTTCAGCATGGTAAAGGGTCCATCCATCCTTTTGCGGAAATGGACAGGAGGTTAGCCTTTAAACTTCCACAGCTTCCTTTCGTTTTTCGGGAACACTGAACCGAGAAAAGCATGGCAGTTAGGGGCCTTCCCTTCTTGAACATTCCCAGCATCTCACATCCAGAAGCAGACTCTACCTGCACGTGGCCGCTCCGTTTAGTGATATGCTCGGAGGCGAAGGTGTTTAAAGGTGTTTTTAAAGGAACACGATTGTGGAGTTGGGCTTCTGACAGCTATCGGTAAGGCCAGCCGAGGATACCTCGTTCCTCTGATCATCTCCAGGCTCCCCCCAGTGGGGTAAATCGAGGCGAAGGGAGGAAGCCCAGAACCACCGGCTTCCCTTTCCCCGGCCAGCAACCAAGAGGAGAAATCCCTGGGTGCAAACCAGCATTACACTTCCTTACCTGCTTTGCTTACCCACCCAGTCTCCGGTGGACAGTCTCGAACACTCGCCGCCAGGCTTCCTGCACCTGCGCACTAGCTATACCAAGAGTACCGTTTCCACCATTAACCGGCGCTGCCGCAAGCTCCACGGGCCGCTAACGCTTGTGGGAGTTGTAGTTTTATTACTCCCCTCGCAGGGAAGAAAACTTCACTCGAAAACTACAACTCTCAGGATGCCTGCGAACGACGGCATTGTTCTCTCTCGTACGGCGGGGGTGGGGAGAGAAAAAGAGGAAATGAATGTATTTGTGTACTGATTTTAAATCGAATTTGCGTCCGATCCAGAAACCTCGAGGCATACGTGTGTTAATTTTGTTGTTGTTGTTGTTACCTCACACACAAAAACCCTCTTCTTCTTTAAAAGGACGGGCCGTTCCGTGCGTCGTGACGTCACGCGGCGATCGCCGTCTCCCAGGCAGAGGAGGAAACGGAAATGGTTGCCGCTATTGGTCGGTAGCAGGAAGTAAGGCTCGGTGTCGAGGGGCTTTCTCCGAACCATCGAGGGAGGCGGGCGAGATCCCGGAGAGTCGTGCCCCGGGAAGGGGCTTCGTGAGGGGCCCAGCGGTGAACGCGGGTGGGCCGCCCCTCTCCCCCACCCGCTTTGTGTTTCCCCCAGCCCCGGTGGCGAGCGGAAGGGAGGGGGTGGAGCCCCGCTGGTCCCCGAGGGGAGCCCCGAGCGGCCGCCTTGCGCTCTGTGGCGCGCCTGGCTAAAGCCGAGGGCCTTGGGAGCCTTCGCAGCGGCAAAGAATTCTACCCGACGAGGGGCCCCGGAGGCGAGAGGCGCCGCTGAGCCAGGAAGCAGGCGTGGTTTGAAAGGGGAAGAAGGGTGGCTGGAGAACGGGTCATAATAATCACACTTCGCAACAATACTTCGTGTTTGTATAGCCCCCTCAGTGGTTTCCGGCGCGTTAGACGCGCCATTTCAGTAATCGTACAACAATTGTAGACCAGTTTGATCCCGGTGCTGGAAGTTGGTGGGGGGAGGGGAGGAGCTGAGCTGAGCGAGAAAATTATTCCAAAATTATGTGGGGAGCTTTTTGCGATGCGATTCGAACTGACTTCTCGTAGTGCAGTTTTAAGAAGAGTTATGTGTGTGAATTTCCCACCCCACCCCCCCCGGGGCTTTCAAGGCAAGAGATGGTGGTTTGCCATTGTCTGCCTCTGTGTACCGAGCCTGCACTTCTTTGATGGTCTTCCATCCTAGTGCTAATCAGGGCTTCGCTTCTGAGGTCCGATGAGATCAGGCTAGACTGGGCCATCTAAGTCAGAGTCTAAGCAGAGTTACACTCTTTCAAGTCTGTTAACCATGACGTTGACGGGCTCGGAATGGTGTACTTCAGGATTGCCCTGTCCGTTTCTTAGCTGCTATGTTAATCAGCTCCTAATTGGTGCTGCTTGTTACTGTTGTTTGTAAAGGGGTGTGAAGCCTGGATTCAACTTGAGTTGCCGGGAGGGAATGCACCCCTTCTAGGTCAAGAGTGTTTGCTTTCTCTTGCTCTGGTGCTGGGGTGAAAAATTAAAAGGCCTTCTGTACTAGTCAGGCATGTGGAAGACACAATCTTCTTTGTGTGAAACAAGGGAATTCTTTTTCTGTCCCCTAGATAAACAGTGGTTCTATTTGATCCCTCCCCCTGGATAATTTAACGAATAATTCACTGGCTACACTCTAAGTGCTCAAATCTCTCTTTCTTTTAAGAATAAAAGTCTCAACACTGGTGCTGTTTTTTTGGAACGTAGAATAGGAATTCGTGGCTGGCTCCTAATAATGATGATAATGGCACTTTGTTCAAAGCATTTCACATATGCTGTTTTGCTTTTTTAGTCAGTGTATGACTTTACTTAGGAGTATTTATATTTCTGGCTAATTTACAGAGTTCAGCACACTAGCTGCTGTTGTGAAAAATAGAACCTATATATTTGGTTCAACGTGCTCAAGGCACAGACTGTTAAAACGTACTGCTTTTTGTGCAACTTAATTTTGAATGTAAAGCATCTGTGCATAAAGGTAGCTTTTTAAAAGTGTCCTCATTAAAAGGACACTGTAATAGAATTGTTTCATTTTGAGATCTGATTCTCAGGAATTAATCTTCTTATTTGTCCTGAAAATTATTTACCACTTTGACTTTTTGAACCCAATGCCGAGCATATTAGTGTAAATTAGTCCATTTCAGTGAACAGCACTTAGGAAGTAGCTGCAAAACATACAGCTGGTTTTGCAAACACACCCACACATTTTTATAGCTTTATTGCCCATACACTTCTGTTAGTCATTTGTGGGTAAAAGGAACTGATCTTTTTAAAACTTCACTGCCTTGGGCAACCAAGTGAGTGGCTACTTGTAAGCAAGCATCTGCGAATCACTTGAAGCATCTATTGTCTCTTTCAGGTTCCTAGACTGAGTGCAGAAAACAACTGCATCTAATGATCTGTTTCGGTTGTTGGCGTTCTGTCAGACTTCTTTGACTTGACTGGTGCCTAATAGTGTAAGCAATACTGGATGTTTGCTTTCTCCTGAAGATCTCAAGTGCTTTTGTCTGCAGTTTTTCCATTGGATTTAGCTGATCTAATCTCAGCAAGAGGAGATCCATGTACACCCCAAGTGGCTCGGTATTGCCCAGTGGGCGCAGGCGAAGAGGCCAAGATGGGAGTGCCTTGCCAAAGCAGCCAGAAAGGAGCCTGGCTTCTGCACTGCCTGGTGCCCTCTCCATAACTGCTCTGTGTACTGCACTGGCAGAGCCTGCCTGGCTACGGATTCATGGGGGCACTTGTTCTCGCCAAGAACTGGGCGTTGCTGATGTACTTGGATATGTGGACCCCGAATTGCTTGCAGGTGAGAGTGAAATGTATAGTGCATGCTTTTGAGCAGTAACTTGGGGTTATAGCTGTGCTGCATGTTTCTATAATGTTCACTTGAAAGTAAGGTCCACCAAGTTGGGAACTTGGTCCCAAGCAAATATGCAGTCTTTTTGGCAGGCAGTAATCAAGGTGGGTTTTTCGTGTGTGCTTATGCCTTGTACAAGTGTGGTGAATTAATTCCCAAACCTTAATGTAGCTGAATCTTGTTGAAAGAAACTCCTTTCTGCTTTATTCCAAAACGGCATGCCGTGGCCTTTCCTGTGAAATATATGCTTTCTATTAGGGATCAGCAGCTCCGGGCCCAAATCAAGCACCCTGAAGAAGTCAGTATTAACACGTGGAATTCACTGCCACAGGAGGTGGCGGCAGCTACAAGCATGGACGGCTTCAAGAGGGAATTAGAAAAACATATGGAGCAGAGGTCCATCAGTGGCTATTAGCCACAAAGTGTAGATAGGAACTCTCAGACTGGGGCAAGTGATGCTCTGTATTCTTGGTGCTTGGGGGGGGGGGGCAACTGTGGGAGGGCTTCTAGTGCCCTGGCCCCATTGGTGGACCTCATGAGGGCACCTGGTGTTTTTGGCCACTGTGTGACAGAGAAGTGGACTGGATGGGCCACTGGCCTGATCCAACATTGGCTTCTCTTATGTTCTTAAGTTTATTTCTTCTCGGTTCCTAATCCAGAGTTAGGAGAGTGGATAGGGGAATTGATGTATTGCACTAAGGTAGGAGGCCTAATCCACCACCTTCCATCCCTTTATCAAAACAGCCCTCAGTAAAACTAGTTGCCAACATGGCCAGCATTACATAATCTTTGCTATAATCCTCACTGCTTATAAGTGCAGTGTTTAATTTGAAGTGTTAGTCTAGCCTGAATTAAAGTGCTTAAGACCCACTAATTTCAATGGGAGAAAGGCATATGCTTAACTGGGATATTTAAACACACAGCCCTTGAGGAGGGACTGCGACTCAGTAAAAAAAGTCCATATTTGGCATGCAGAAGGTCCCAGATTCAGTCCCTGGCATCTTCAGGTGGTACATGTGAAGAGATTTGCTCTGCCCCACTGCTGGTGCAGGCAATACAGTGCCAGATGAAACTATGGTGTAATACAGTAGTAAATTGCTTCATATCTTTGTATATATGCTTTAACTTTGGCTGGGTCTGTTAGCACATAATTCTCTGCAATTTAAATTTAGCCAGAAAGCAGAACGTGTCTTAAGCTGCCAGGTGTACCACCAAAAAGTCTGCATGACTGACAAGGAAGTTCTATGTGCTTGCCTGTTCAAATGACATGTTTGCTTGAGAGCTGTATCTTTTACATATCTGATCTCCCCCCCTCTTCTATAATATCTTTTCCATTTATTCACCTTAAGGTTAGTGTTCTGGAGAGGAGTGATAGGGGACGACAAGAGTATACACACACACACAGAGTATACACATAAAAACCAGCCTGACTGATTTTTTTTTTTTGCAAACATTGCCACTTCAACCGTGCGTAGTTAATTTTCAGCCAGACAGTTAGCTGGTCACCAGCAGATCTTCTATACCAAACCTAGTAGCTTTCCACCATTAAACTGCTACATTTGAGAATTATGGTGTACCCCACCTGTGGCTTTTGTTCCTCCCACTATACCACCCCCCCCAAATAGTTATGCCCAACAATCTTCATGCCTAGAAGGCACCCTGCATTGTCCTTCCCCCTCTGCTTTCCAAAATAGTCCTTGAAGACTATTGCTTAAATCCCATAGCTCTCAGCCCCAGCCAAAATGGAGCCCATGTATTGTGTACATTTGCTCATATTCACCTGTTAAACTTGCCTTTCTCTTTCCTCCCTCCCTCCCCTTTGTCACTTTGTCCACCATCGGTGCGTTTGTCTTCTGTGATGTGCTATCTGCAGTGATGCTCCCATCCATCTTCCTTTTGCTCCCATTATTTTCTGCTTTTATTACTTATATATTAGCAAGAGGAAGTTGACTTCAAAGGAGGCTGAATCATTCTGATGTCCCTTGCTATGGCAATCTAGCTTTGTCTTCAATGCAGCAGGCACTTTGTGAATATTCCTTTAGTATTAGGTTGTGTGACTACTGTGTTGCCTACAAAAGAAATGTATCATGCTTGATTTCAGATGATCTTATTGAATAGGTTTTATGCAGCTTGTTGTCATGGTGAAACTGATATAAAACAAGACTACATAGTGTGATGAGCTCGGACTCAGCTGCCCAAGACATCCTAAAGAACGTCTGGGAAATCCTTAGTTTCCTGTTAGAAACTTCTGAATCCCAGATCTCATTTTCTAAAAGCCATTTTAGCCCCCAGGCTTACAGAGACTGGAAAATGTGAAGGCTAAAATAAAGAAATGAGAAACAAGTACTCTTTCCCTAGCGTTCATGAGGTGTAAGGCCAGTGGTAGCCCCCCTTCCCCGGACAGTTTCACAATGTTAATGTTTTGAGAACTCAGTGCAATCATTGTAAGGCAGCTTTGCCAATAAGCTTGTGTAAATTACTATCCAGAAAAACACTGGCTAGCCTGCTTGCCTTTGCCTACCTGTGTGACCCACTGATAGCATGAAGGAAAAGAAGAACCAGATCTCTCCCAGCTGCCACATGTTCACCTCCTTGGTGGTTGTCTGGATTAACTCTTGTTCACCACAGGTGACTAGTGGTTCACACGTCTGGTGTAATGTAGAATTAATCAAACACATTTGCTTCCTTAATGCCTAGCAGAGCTCAAGTATCTTGTGGGAGCAATACACAGCTGGACAAGTATGTCATTGCACGGGATGAGTTTCAGGCTATTTAGGACAAGTTTGTGTTCAGTGGCAGCCCATGCCTAGCAGCTTGGCAGACTACATCTGAAATGAAGGGGAGATTCCAAAGCAGTTTGTGATCTAGTATTGGAGGGGTGTCAGCGATTCACAGTTTTAAAAAATCAAGAATTCTAAATGACTAGTGCAAGCATGTTGTGTAAGCCTGGGCCACTGTATTGGATTACAAGTAGCATATATATATGTGTGTGTGTTGCTTGTCATATTATAGATAAAAACTGCTCTGCAAAGGGATCTGTCTTTTTCTTGTTACAGTGCTGGGTACACTGATGGTACTATAAGAAGAACTGTCATATTTGTTTGCTTTGAAACTTTAAAATCTACCCATGTTCATTTGGAATTGTGCCAGGTTCATGAGATTGGTAGTCAGGTCATGGCATTTAATTGTGTGCAATCAGAGAACACGATGCCCAGTTTCAGCTCCTTCTCTTAAGTCTGTTTTTGATCAGGCTCTCTGTGATGGGTGTTGCCTTTCTGTAAATTAGCTTATGAGATTGCAGTGTTTAAAAATGGACCACATTGTACTTGATTTGGCTTTTTCACCTTGTTGCCCTGATGAAAGCAGGAAAAAACCCTGTGTTGAGCACTTAGGTCGGTGGGAAGGTTCTTGAGAAGATACGGTGTGCAGCAGAAGCTATTGGGCTGAAAGGACTCCTTGCTTTTATTGGAATGGCTAATATGCAAGCTCATTAGCATTGTCAAAACAATACAAGGCTAGAAGGAAGTGCTTGATCTCAGTGGAAGTGGAAAGATCTGAGTCAGACATCCTCTTGAAGGTATTAGGAGCAAGTTGTAATACATACTCATAACAAGGCTGTTACTAGAGTAATAACTAAACTAAGAGCCCCAAAACTGAGAATTGCATCATTAGTTGCAACATTAGCAAATGAAGGGCAGCTGCTTCCCTTATTCAGTTGCCCCAAGGCAGTTGCCATTGGTGCAGCCAGAGCCCTACAGGAGGTCTGTAGATTTACCGTATACTTGGAATCTGGTATTTGGTGCTCTAAGAATAACTTTATTTAAACATTAAAAATAGTCTCTGGCCTTTAGGGTTCATGTTGTAAAAGACCAGAGCATCTGCCATATGATCATGTGGCAACTATTTGTCTTAACAAAATATAGAGCCACTGGATAATATTAATCATCCCATGAACTCAGTAAGTTAAGGTGTAATTCCCATTTCACAGATGGGGAACTGATCCAAGAATGACTTGCTTGAGCGAAAAGCTCACTGGATCCTTTGTCTTCGGCAAAACAAAGAGAGCTGAGTTCGTTTTTGTGCATAATTTGCTGCAGACAATGTAAGCTGCTTCACGCGGCTGCTCATGTGGAATTAAAATGATTAAAAATATTACGTTTGTCTTCAGCACGAGTTGCACCACGCCCTTCAAACAGCCTTCTCATTCTGGTGCCCTTTCTTAGGCTGCCTGTTTGGCAGTAGACACATCATAGGCTTTCTCAGTGGTAGGCCCAGTCCTCTGGAATGGCTTACTAGAGCTGGGTGCAGAGGGCACCTTCTTTGGCTGCATTTAGGAAGCCGAAACTGCAAGACAGTTCTATTGCAGAGGACGTCAGGTGGAGGGTAAACTGCTTTGGCTGTGGTTTTATGCTGCATATTGTTGGGTTTTTATTTTGGTTTTGATCTCAATGTTTAACTTATGTTTTTATGTTCTTGCAGCTTGTTGCTGTTATCCACCTTGAGTCTAAAGACAGGAAGCAGGCTATCCTTCAAATAAATAAAAAGTTAGATTGTAAGCTGTTTAGACTGCCTCGTGTCCGTGTTTTTCACTTCATCTCACCCATCTTTAGTGATGTGGGGCAGAAAATTCTCTGTGGGATATTTGTCCACAGAAAATTTCCCTCCCCACATATGGAAATATATTCTGTTTATCTTTAGTTGTCAGGGTTGTTGTGCTGCATATCCATCATATCAGATGGACTAAATGCGAGATGAAAAATAGACTAACCCCAGTGCTTGCGCATAGTCCAGGCACGTACACGGTGTATTTGTCATCTTTTGTTAATATGATTTAAAATTTTGCTAATGATATTCAAGTATTTAAATTTGAGTCAGAAATTTTTCTGATTCAGCTTTTCCTGAAAAACCCTTATCACTGCCCACCACAGATGAAAAATAAATGTTTAGGCCCTGTGCATTCTGACACAGCTGTCCACTAAGAAGTTGAATTCTCAGAATGATCTAGGAAGCTTCTGTTCTTATAAGCAGTAACGATGCTTGCAAAAACTCAATGTTCTGGACTCTCTTTTTTCCCCCTTCCCTGTTGCAGACTACTGCATGAACCCCCAGACAGTATTACTACTCCGGGTTATTGCTGCTTTTTGCTTCCTGGGAATTATCTGCAGCCTCTCAGCCTTCCTGTTAGATGTCTTTGGACCTAAACATCCTGCTTTGAAGATAACTCGGCGCTATGCATTTGCCCACATCCTCACAGGTAATGTCGTTGGTGGGTGGGGAACTGGCCCTCTGTTAGGTTTTCTCTGTGATGCATATCTTCACAGCCCTGTTCCAACTGAGTTTTGAAAACCTGTGGTGGAGTTGGTTCTGGGGCTACCAGATACCTGGCACAGCTCCAGGCAAATGCATTTGGCAGCCGAACAGTATCCTAGGCAGTGGCTGTGTAGTGCCACGTCTCTCTCTTCATCCTCCCCATGAGATGACGTCCAAAAACAAATCACCATTTCCATTGAGCCTTTGGCTTAATCCTAGTGAAAACATAGCCTAAATATGTGGAACTGCATTATAGGCTTTGCTACCTTTTCCCTCTGTATGGGTTCTCTCCTTGTTATGCCAAAACACTATGTGAGATTACTCCTTGGGGCAGACTTTGTGCTCACACTGCGAAAAGACACATATCAATAGGGTTACATAAATAATACTTTAACAGTCACATTATTTATTTATTTTATTTATACCCCGCCCTTCCCGCCAAAGAAGGCTCAGGGCGGCTTACAGATCCAATGGTATCTTACAAGGTTAAAACAGTAAAACAAATTAAGATCATAAACAGTTCATGAGGTGCACCAATTATGTGATGGCAAAATAACTGTCCGCCAGCCAGCCTTAATAGTCACAATGGGATCTAGTCAGCAGTAGGTGTTAGGCTGGGTTCTGGCTCCATGCATATTGTTCACTGACATGGGTGTAGATGTTAAAACACTTGCACAGGAACAGGCAGCCAAGAATGTATTGCAGGGCACACAGGTTCCTCGGTTGATGCTGCGCTACTAGATGCAGTGCCTCAATCAAATGCTTGGTGGAAGAGCTCCGTCTTGCAGGCCCTGCGGAATTGTAGTAAATTCGTTCCACCAAAGAGCTTGTTCCACCAAAGCGGGGCCACTACCAAGAAAGCTCTAGCCCAGCCTGGCATTTTTGGGGCTATGGGGAACATGGAGATTTTGTGACCTTGATCATAGTACTCTCTGGGGAGCATGTGGGGAAAGGTGATCCCTCAGGTATGCAGGCCCCTGGCTGTGTAGGACTTTATAGGTAAGAACCAGCACCTTGAAGTGAACCTGGTATGCTATAGGTAGCCAGTGCTGTGCTTTCAGTGCAGGCTGAATGTGCTCCCTGAAAGGGAGACCCAATAACAGCCTGGCCGCCGTGTTCTGCACCAGCTGCAGCTTCTGGATTTGGGACAAGGGCAGCCCCATGTAGAGAGCATTACAGTAGTCCAATCTCGAGGTGACCGGTGTGTGGATCACCATTGCCAATAAGTTTGCTTTGCCCTCTGCATGGGGCAGTGGAGTCCTTTGCCCAGGAAATTACAGACATAAAGATCTGAAGTGCTATGCCAACCTAGTGTGGCCAATGGGACCTCACATCCGTATGATCAGACTGCTTTTTCAATACTTGTTAATTATCATGCCACTTTCTAGTGCAAGAGAGGGAAAACTTCCAGAGCCAGAAGCCAGGTGTTTATGTACTTCATGTATACCCTACTTTTCTTCCCAATGGGGACCCAGATTGGCTTACATCATTCTCCGTGCCTCCATTTTATCTTTATGACCACCTTGTTAGGTTGGTTAGGCTGAGAGTATGTTACCAGCCCCAGGTCACCCAGCAAGCTGCGGTGGCCGAGCAGGGATTCGAACCCGGGTCCACCATAGTCCAACACACTAACCATTACACAGACCACACTGGCTGTCTTGTTGATTTTGTCTCTGGCAAAATGGCAACCCATGGTCAAGACCAAGTCTCTTTAAGTTCAAAGGAACAGAAAACGTATGTCCACGTGATTTAAATTCAGATTATCTAAGCATTTTCATTTTATTTCATTTTCACATTCCAGCCTTACATTTATTTATGTTCCATCAGCTGTTCTCACAGGTCTCCTTTCAGAATAGTGCTGTAGGTAAAGATGTTCTTCACACCACTGAGGCAGGTGCCGTGCGACTCTGTGCTGTGGCACCAAGCTGCTCAAGCAGTTCCTTCGCTAAGTCTCCTTGCTTTCTGCTTCTGCCCTCAGTGCTGCAGTGTGCCACAGTGATTGGGTTCTGTTACTGGGCCTCTGAGCTGATCCTCGCGCAGCAGCAGCAGCACAAAAAGTACCACGGCTCTCAAGTCTACGTCACGTTTGCTGTCAGCTTTTACCTGGTGGCTGGAGCCGGTGGGGCCTCCATCCTCGCCACAGCTGCCAACCTGCTGCGCCACTACCCCACCGAAGAGGAGGAGCAGGCCTTGGAGCTCCTCTCTGAAATGGAGGAGAATGAACCTTACCCAGCAGAGTATGAAGTGATCAACCAGTTCCAGCCACCTCCAGCGTACACACCATAATGCTACCATTGGCTGACTGGAGGGAGAGGGCTTAGACTTTCTTCCAGTCCATGCCCCCCACCCCCAGGGCCCAGCTGCACACCTTGGCTTGGGAATGGATTCCCTTGCGGAGCCACTTACTGGTGCTTTGTTTCCCAGGTGGCTCACTTAACTTCCAACTATGGAAAGAACTGTCTTTGGTGGGTCACCCAAGCTGGGGTTTTTCCTTAGGCATTGACCTCCAGAGCAACCCTTTGTTCTTGGGTGGGGTTTTTTTTTTGGTTTTGTTTTCTAGTCCCCTGCATTGTTATGTAAAGTGAGTGGCTGACTGACCAGCGTGACCCAGCAGCTCTGTGCTTTCTCTGTGACTCCAGTGACTGGCGCTGCTGTGTGGTGGTCCACATGCTTTGCAGTCCAGGGCACATACTCCCATTCCAAGAGGAAAAGCACAGTTGCCCCAGGAAGAGGGCTTCTCCTTGTATGGGACAGAGATGGCACGTGCACAGCTTAACTGGGGATGAGCCACAATTTTGCATTGTGAGGAGATTTTTCATGCTGGCATAACTACTCAAGAGTAGTGAATTCAACAGTCATGCACTGTTTATTATCCACCCAAGCTCAATGCGCCTCTTATCTTTTTTTTTTTTAAAAAGAAAAATATTACTTGCATCAATATTTACATGGGGGGTGGGTGGGAGAGTGTGCTCTGCATTTAGCACACTTAAAGGTGGGAATCTGGTCTCTATGCACTGGTTTGTGGGGAGGTGACTCCTTTCCATTGATATATGTACTGCCTGGAAGGCACGGTACGCTTGCTGCCGCCCCTGCTTCATCCACTCCCACATTCTGCCTCATGCTACTTAACAAAAGCATTTTGCACTTTATTTGCTGTTCATGCAGCCCCCCACCTTCCCTCCCCAGGTACTTAGAGGAGGGAGAGTCAATAAAACTTGGCAGAACCAGCTCCAGGGGATTGCCACTATTGAGATTCTCTTGGATAGGTTTGCAGGTACTGGACTCAGTTGGGGGTAAAGGAACAGGGCTTGGCCCACAGAAGAAGGGCTGTTCCAGTTGGGGCACACTGGACTGGCACTGTTGCGACAAACACACAGCCTACAGGAAACAGGCTTAGGACGTGTTTTTAAAACACACTGGGTTTAAAGATTCAATGAACAGCACTGAAATTTGTTTAGTGATCATCATCTCATGTCTTGTGGATCTAGATTATATGCAACTACCGGGCCCCAGGCATGATTTTAATCTATTTTTACTTAAACCTTTTCTAACGACCCATGGTCCTTAGCCCCTCTAACCCCAAAATTACTTCTTCCAAATTAAGCTGGTATATCAGGGAGGGTCCTGATTGTAAACAGGATGTGGGTATAAGAGCCTCCAAAAGTGAAGAGAAAAATGATAGACTTCCCTGTTGTTTGTGAGCTAAAATCACTTGGAAAAAGCCAGTGATTTCCCTTACTGAAGCCATCTATTGTTGACTGAGGCATGGCTTGTGTAGACTGGAAAATGTGGGAAGGAAAGTATGAAATAAACCTGTCAAGGTTGTGGTTCTTGCTTAAAAATGTAATGCCCTTTGAAATAAGAGGAAATATTTAAATATTTCCATGCTTTCAGCATGGGATGTGCTCTTAGTTTGAGATGTGGTTCAGTAATGTGTCTATACCTAATTAATGGTACTGCCTGAATACTAACACTGAACCTATATCCAGCAGGCCAGTGCTGTCTCATCTCCTTCCTGAATTAATATCTTGGTTTGGTGTACCAGCTTCTCACTTTCCTTCCCATGTTTGTACCAGTTCCTGCAGGGGAAGTTATACACAGGGCAGGCTGCCATCAGTATGTCCTGGCTACTGATATGAAATGTTAGATGTTCGTCTGTGGAGGAAGGCATGACATGTAAGTGGCTTCATTGGGAGAGGGGGGCAAAAGCTCTAATTGAATTCTAGAGTGTGACACTTGACCCTCTGTTGTGTCATCTGAAAGATGTAGAGGAAAATGACCGTACTTTAGAATTTCGGAACAATGCAGTGTGAAAGAGCAATTGTTCTTTGCAGAAGAACAGCCAGCCAAAGGCTTTCATTGCACTGCAGTCTAATGGATAATTGGATGCAAGCTTGGGTACACAGCCAAAAAGAGTATCCAGTGGTTCAGCCTCTAATTTTGTGTCCTGTGCTTGCTACTTGATCACCCTCGGCTCCAGGAAAGGACCTATCAAGAATTCACAAAGTGGACTTCAGAGCACCTTTTGGGTGTGGTTGCAAGTGGAGGTAATCCCTTCTCCTCTCCCTTCAGTGTGCTGCATATGAGAGAAGAGTTTGACTGTAAATAGTGTGCATAATTTTACTGTCTCCACTTAAACTCTAATCTTTGGATCTTGAAGAGATTGATTTGAAGCCTGGGGATGTTTTTGTTGATTGCTTTCTTGCAGTTGTCTCCTTCACTGGCTCTGGGAAGGGAAAGCAACCCTGGCAGCACCTCCCTGTGCCAAAAGGAGTTGGATTGGTTTCTAGGATGGAAATGGCTTCACTCAGCTGTTTTCCACAGATGGGACTCGACCAAAATTGATTTCCATGTAATCTGTGTACTTGGTTACTGTGATCACTTTTACACCTTGAACATCATTCATGAGGCACTGTTGATTAAATCTGTGTCTAAAGTCTTGGATTCCTTTTTCTACCGAAAATAAAACAAGGATGTAAATAGTCTCTCGGAGTGTTGTGACTTTGGCTTGTGGTTCAGTAGTGGGGGTATCAAAATAAGAATCCTCTACCGGCTCCCTGTTGGAATATATTCATCGAATAGTGTTAGTCTTGGTTTGGGTGTGACCCACATGCTAAATAACCAAATATAATATACACAAAACAAAATTGTTTTGCATATATGTAATAAAGCAGCCCTGTTTCGAGATTCCACAGCAGTCATGCTACTGCAGAACTGCAAACTAGCATTTAGCCTTTACCAACCTGCCTTGAATCAGTATGCACCTGAGATCACACAGCAAAGAATTTGGATTTCTAATATCTCAGAAATCCTGTAATGCATAGTAAAAGACAAAGTTAAAATTAGCCACTTCACTCCCAGTGGTTGCCCAGATAAAAAGTTCTTGCTTCACAAGGCCACTTGGAGTTCAGAGAAAGTATTATCAGGAGATGGTTTATATAGCACTGTTGAACAGAGTGCAGATGAATGCAATACAAGAGGGGCTTTACCCCCAGGAGCTTGCACTAATTGTTTATATGGGAAAGAACCGAAGGATAGGTTGTTTTAAAATGCTAAAAGTGAAGTCGTTGGGGAAAGAAGAAAGTGTGAGGGTCACCTCTTTTTTCTTTTTTTTTTTAAACTTATGCTGAAAAATGAGAGCTGCAGAAATAAGGTATACTATTGCTCTAAATTATTTTGAATTAATTTGGTGTCTTGGGTTGTCCTGGTTCCTGAAGTTTACAAAGCAGACATTGGTTTTGTTCTCAAAACACTATCCAGCTTACTGGCTATCAACCTGGAGATGTAACAAAATATATATTTTATTTTAACATCCATGCTTGAGAAAATGGGGTGGGAGAGGGGAAGAATAGCAAAGCAAGGTACTCTTTGTTCCATTTCTTCCCCCATGTATTTAGGATTATCACCAGTTTCTTCTAAATTCAATGTACTTAGTGGCACAGCCTTCTCCTGGCTGAATGATGCATGCAGACCTCATTTACGTTGCTAAAGGTGACAAACTTCAAGCTATTTTTAAATTAACTTTTTATCCAGTTGATTGCTTTTGAAAATGTGTGCATGTTTTTTCATCTCCAAGAATAAGGAACAGAACTTTCTCTGAGATTACTTTGTTTAATAATAAAAGCTGCTCCTAATTTTGTGTCATTTTTAAAAAGCTATATTTTTGGAACAATTAGATCATATGCATTGCATTTGAGGGAAAATGTTTTTAAAAGAGCAAGTTCAGAACCCAACAGTGCGGTAGAATATGCAAATTTTAAAGATGTACTGATGCTGCTGACAATGGTGTTTGAAGGAATCCTTTAATACGTCTATCATGAAATGTGTGATAACCTTGACAGTACCATGCCTAGAAAACAATTCTAAAGGCCCCTTTTCTATCAGATGTTTAGAAAGCTGCTTTGTGTTTGTATGCTCTCAGGTGCTCGAATTCTAAAATTAATTCAAACTTATTGTCAGGTCCACTGAAGTCGTGCTGATGACAATATTTGGCATCTACAGCTTGGTTAATTCAGCTTGTATTCCATGCTTCCTCCAGCGAGGTCAGGTCTTCTATTTTATCTTCCTGACAACCCTGAAGTTAGGTTAAGTGTAACCCACAGCCCCCAATTAGCCCTTTTGTGACCAGTGGAACATTTGATCTCTGGTTGGCTCAAAACAGTAACCGCTATACCACGGTGCAAATCACAGTTTCGCGTTTACTTACTACCTCTCCCTCCCCCTTCAGCAGCAGGGTGCAATGCCTATTTTGTATTGCCTTGTTCCAAGCAAGGGATTTTTGCATATGCAATGTATTTAAGTATATGCATGTTTCAAGGGCCTACTGCTACTTTTTCTTCTCAAGGAAGGCTGATAAGGAACAAACACAGATTGTGCTTAGATCCAGTTGGTCAGCCGTGTTGGTCTGAAGCAGTAGGACAAATTTAGAGTCCAGAGACACCTTTAAGACCAACAAAGGTTTATTCAAGCTATGAACTTTTGTGTGCGTGCAGACTTTTTTAAATACATTGGAATGCCTGGTGAGGTTCAAATTTATAGCCAGAGAATGAACAGCAAATTAACATGTACCTTGATGATGTTTTAAGATATGTGTAGAATGAAACAAAATATTATCCTTATATTGATAGACTATCATTTCTTTTCTGTTCATATAATCAATTCCCTCTCTTGTGTATGTGATATAATCAAGAAGTTCTCTCTCTCCCCCGACAAGTGCCTTAAACTTTGCATAGGAATTCCAAATCATAAATTGTTCTGGCCAAAGGTTTGTCAGGTAGCGCTGAGGTGGGGAAGATCTCCTGGTACAGAGAGACACTGATGGGGGGCCCAGTAAAGTTGAACTCTCTGTGACTTAGGAGTTGCTAGGAGTTGCTAGGGCAACCAGATAAGGAGATCATCTGAAATTCTAAACTTTATATCTTATGCTATATGGGATGCTGTCCAATCACCTTGAAGAGAGCTATTTCTGACGCTGTTCACGTAATGTAGAATTATGTTTTTCATACTGTATAAAAAGGGGGAGAACAAAGAAATAGGGGCCAGCCAGTTTTGATTTGGATGTAACTGTGTCTCCGGACCTCAGATTACAAAGGCTGATCAGGCATGTCTTAAATAAACACTTTGTCTTCTGAAAGCAGCTGGCATTTCTGTGTTATTGGTTCCTGCCTGCTACATTTGCAAAGTGAAAACTAAAAAGTTTTGTTCAACTAAATAATGTTATAAGGTCAACAGTTGTAAAGCAATAAATATGTCAAAATATAGCAGATAAATGTCCAAAGGTGTCTTTTCTAATTGTGAGAACAGAGAATCTTAATTCTCTCCTCTCAGGCGTGGAGGGCACTTAACAGCATTTTTTGAGGGGTGTGGTGGTATGTCAGCAGACATACCACGATCCCTTGCATTACATTTAGTATTCTAATGTACCATTCTGAAAAAGAATTACACTAAAATACAGAGGATTTATAGTCCTTGTTGAGAATACATATGTGAGGACTGAATGAGGTAGCATATGTAATGAGATTAAAAAAAATATCCCTGTTGAGTCCTGGGGAGGTTTTTGTTCAAAGTGTTGTAATAACTTGTAATTCAGCGATTTCCCTTCCCATTCTGTTTCTGAAGTTGCTTTATGATAAAACAGCTACTTTGAGGTCAGCCTTCCAGGTCATTTAATGCATGGAATGAAACTCCATCAACTGACAGCGGCATGCCATTCCACTGTATTTGGAAAAGGTGTGCATGCACACGAAAACTCATACCGTGAATAAACCTTTGTTGATCTTAAAAGTGTCACTGGACTCTAAATTTATTCTACTGAGATTTTGCTTATAGTCCCTAAATTTAGGCGGTGTGTACTGAAGCTGGAAGAAGCAAGAAAGACAGTCCGGCATTTCCATTCAGGCTCTACATCGGGCAGCTGCGGTCGGGTCCTGCTGTCTCCGAGGCGCCCCTCAGTGGGTCACAAGGCGGAGAAGAGGGTTGGTGGGTGTGCGCACGACGCAGAGAAGGCATCGGAACAACCGAACTTGATGGAAGAAGGCGGGAAAGCAGATGGATGGATATGTCCCGCCTCCAATAAAACAGCGAGGATAGCAACCGAGTGTCCAATGGTAGACACCCTCGAAGGGTCGGTGGGTGGGGCTGGCGGAATTGGCGTGGATGACGGGACTGAGGGCAGTAAGAAGCGGGCTTCATGTGGGCTTCGGCGCGAGGGGGCCGGAGGGGAAACTGGCGAGATTGGGGGCTGACGGGGCTCCTCCCTCTTCCCCACCGCTGCCGCCGCCTGGGATCACATTCCCGGTAAGGGGCTGCGCTGCGGCCCTGAGCAGCTGGAGGGAGGGAGAAACCACGAGGCTGCTGGTGGGGTGGCAGCCTTGTCCTGCCCGGCCACGAGGAGGGCTCCTTGGAGGTCGTCCTGGCTGAGGAATGACAACGGAAGGGAAGGCCTGCTAGCTCGCTGGGGGTGGGTCTCGTTGTGCTCAGGGGCGTTTACTCCGGGGCAGGTAGGCAGGGAGTCCTGCTGGACGAGCCTGGTAGTGCATGGCGGGCTTCACGGCCCGATTCTGTTTCTGGGTGAGCTTGCTTGGGGGGCAGTGTTCCCTCTAAGCTGAGTTAGTGCGAGCTAGCTCACAGTTTTTTAGCCTCCGGCTCACACATTTTACTCCTAGCTCAGGAAGGATGGCTCCAGAGCAAACTCATGTATGCAGCGGCCAAATCGCTCGCTTACAACTTTAATGCCAGTAGCCCGCAATGTAGAATTTTTGCTCACAAGACTCCACAGCATTGGAGGGAGCATTGCTTGGGGGTAACGCCCAGCCAGTTTTCTCCTCACCCCCAAGTAATCGTGTTATAGCGCGGTTAGAATTGTAGCCTACCAATAGTGCCAATGGCTTTCGTGGGCGAGAGGCTTCCACCTCCTCCTCTCGAAATGCATGAAGAGATTAGCCTTTGCCCGGTAGCCTTAACTTTAGGTATGCTTAGGAGATGAAGGAAATTGGTGTAAATGGTGAAACGAAAAAAAATTGTCACAGCAGGAAATTTCCTTGGTTGCTGTCACCTGTTGGGTTTCATCTAGTCCAGCTCCCAGGAAGATGCCTATTAATATGTAGTATTAATAATGCTTGGCAGTTGCATAGCAGTGTAGAAATGTGCAAAATATTTTGTTTCGGTATCTTTGTTATGATACAATGATTTTATCAGGTAGTTTGGTGGTATTATAACTTGCATTGTAGTAGTTGCCTTGAATGAGCGGGTGGTGTTTATGGGTTAGCTAAAGTGAGTAGATGGTAGCTGGATATGGCCCGGAGTTTGGCTGTTGCTTATCTCTAACATCAGTAGTGCAGTATGTGCTTTGTATTAAAAATTAATTTTTGTAAGCATGTAAGTTGTATGTTCTCTCTTGCTGTGTGTAGATGGGAATGATTCTAGTCTTACTGCCTGTAGGGAAGGCTATGAAACCAGCAATACACTGAAAGCTTGCCTTACTCCAGTTACTGTAAATCTTGTTCAGCCATTCCTCTGCCCCCTGAGATTTTAGTGGGCATTGCTCTCATGTTTTCATATTTTGCTTCCTTGGGGGTACAAATTTACTCCAGTTTAAAAATCAAAATTGAATTTTGTGCCTAATGCCATGTTTTGTATGCCTGTAGAATCCTGGTGCTTAAACAAGCAATGAATGTGGGCTTTGATAGTAAGGGATGGATGCTTCATTTGTGATCTAGGAATGGGGCAGTAGTCTCTTATCATAATTCAAGGATTTGAATATCTAATTATGAATGTAGCTAGAGTAGTAGTGTTGTCTTCTGATTTCTGTTACCTGGATAAAAGTATTTCAAAGGTCAAAGCCCATAGTGTATGTTGAATAGACCTTAGATCCCATTTGTAAGGGTGTTCTGTCTCGTATTACAGACACAGCAGGAAGATGAAGCAGTGGGATTTGGTGGTCTGAATTGTGGACTTCCCCAACTCAAACACCGTAAAGCTTGGCTGTACCAGGTCTCATATCACATGTCTATATCATGTTACATTGGCCTTTAGAGCCCCAGCATTCTTTCTTCATTTTGATATTTTTTAATCTGGGCAGGGTAAAAATGAATGTTCTGGTTTGTTCTGAACAACTGTAAGGTTTCCTCCCCTCCACATGTGAAATTAGTTGCAAATTTTATGTCTTGACAACCAGTATAATCTGATGGCTAGAGATTTGGACTTGGACCAAGGTTCACAACACCCTTCTGCCATGGATTAATTTTAGGGCCTTGGGCAAATTATTTTCAGCCTTAGTTCTGTGTGACATTGGGATAATAGAATCATGGAAGGGTGGAAAAGTTTTGTGTAAATAGAAGAGAAGAAGCGATTGTATACCCCACCTTTCACTACCCAAAGGAGTCTCAGAGCAGCTTACAATCCCTTCCCTTCCCCACAACAGACACCCTGTGAGGTAGATGGGGCTGAGCTTTTTCAAGAACTGCTTGTGAGAGTACAGCTCTGAAAGAACTTGTAACTGACCTAAGGTCACACCAGCAGCTGCATGTGGAGGAGTGGAGAATCAAACCCGGTTTTCCCAGGTTAGAGTCTGTGCTCTTAACCACCACTCCAAACTGGCTAAATAATTGAGAAACAGTAGTAGAACTTTTTTGGACAGTTTAAGTACAGGTAGCAGGAGGGTTGATGGATTTCCTGGCTCAGAGGCTGACAGGCGGTGCTGTGAACAGCTGTCCCTTGAAGGGATGTTGACAGCTAACATCTAGGCAGTTGTAGCAAGAAAGCCAAGTATCATGGGACACCAGAGTGAGTTAGGCTGTTCCCACGCATTGTTCCATAATAATAATGCATGTGTAGGACTGGGCTAGAAGTGGCTTATTGTGGCCACATGCAGGGGTCATTTCAAGCAGGAGCTCGGGGGAGCTCCGGGAGTTGGTGCCAGCCCCCCCCCCCCATGGGGGAATGCCTGCTTGTGTCATGGCTGCAGCAAAATGACCCCGTCCCCTGGAAAGGTAAATGTTCCTCCAACCAGCCTTCTGAAGGCTTCAGCCACCAATGAAGCTATTCTCCCAGAATAGTGGTATTTCTGAGGCTTGGATTAGCAGCTGTCCCCTCTCTGCCAGCTCTTTCTTGCTTTCTTCCTCCCTCCCTCTTTCTTGCCTTCTGACATACTTCCGGTGATGTCAGGTGGTGTAGCATATGCAAATAAGTTATACTAATGAGTTATGCTGATGGGCTCCTGCACCTCTTTTTCTACGAAATGACCCCTGGCCACATGTGAAGATGAGTTGCTGCTTGCTAAGCTCATATCCCAACAAGTCTGTTAAATTCAAAGATCTCTGATGTCTTGACCAGTGGGCACTGCAGAAACACACATGGCCTGTGGTTTTCCTCACTTCTCGCCCAGCAAGCAGCAGCACATAGTTAGAGAGGCAAGCAAGGGGAGTCTGAGTGCCACAGCTTTCAGATCCTCCTGTTTCTTTCCACTGATGCCTCAGGCTAATAGGTTTACTATCTTTTGGAGGTAAGCAGCAGTTGTCCCTGTGGCCTGGCCTCATGGGAGATTAGCAACAGCAGTTCTGAGAGAAGGTGTGTTGTTGCTTATTTCCCTGTTAGTTGAGAGTCTGAAGGAACCTTGAGGAGAGCCTTCCTGGTCAGCTGCCGCACAGCTAAGATAATTTTCCATCAGGGTCATTTTGGGCTGCTGGTTAAGGTTACACTGTTTGGAAGCCTGAGTTCAAAGACCGAAAGCTGATCTGGTTTTGAAGGCAGATTACCTGCCAGATTTAATATCCTGTCAAGGTGGAAGGTGGGGAAGCATCTCCTGTATTTTTGGCTCCTACTGCCCTGATTTGGAAGAATGAGGAATTGGGAGGAGGAAGTCATCAGCAGAAATGCTTTATAGTGAGAGGGTGAGGGTGTCCAGAGCACAATTTCTGACAGAATACAATGAATAATCTGCTCTTTCAGTTGGAGATCCATGTGATTTGACATAGCCTGATCTCTGTCTCCAATCCATATCGATGCTTCATGCTGCTTTTAAGAAGATATTAGCCTTTGGACCGTTTAAACGCTGAATTTTCCCCCCCAGGCTAAATATTAACATCCCTTTCTCTTATTTTCCCCTCCTCTCCTTTGGGTAGCCTGCCTGTGTACTGCAGTGCTGTACTGGTTTTTCTAGTCACATCTGCTCCCTTTCAGAATAATGAGTGTGGGATGCTGATGGTAACATCACTCTTTTGGCTCTTCATTGGTTAGTTTATAGTATAAACGTTATGCTGCAGCACAACAGAAGGCCAGAGACAACTTCAGGTACTTCAGAGTTTAGCACAATATGGCCTAGATGTCCCTGCACCCCATAGTTATCAGCCGCTGTTTTTAGTCTGCATGGGTCCTCTAATTAGTCTAGTTATCTTTCACAAACTGGAAGTCAATTTCAAAGCAGGAAGTATAAAAGAGTCCAATGGAGTCTTCTCAAGATACAGCCGTGGGCTTGGCTGCACAATAATTATTTCCCCTGCACCGCTTATGGATTGGGTGGGTTGGGTTGGCTAGTCTCATCTCATTGGTTAAGACAGACAGGCAACGTTTCTTTTATAAACCTCAGTACAGCAATAGCTCCGTTAAAAAGGGTTTTGGTCCAGTCTTCGATGTAGGGCACTTGGCAGGGGCTGACTTCCAGGGCTATACTGCTAGGCTTGGCTACTGGTTGTTGCTCTCATAAGCCTAGAGTACATTTAGCAGCACGGTGTTAGTTCCAAATAGCACAAGGCAAAATCATAACCATATTCTTAAAAACCTTACAAATGAAGGTAGCTAGAGTTTTTGGTGACTAATTATTTATTCTGATCTCTCTCCCCTTGGCTAGGACTCTGGATCATCAGTGAGGCTGAGCAGGCATGTTCCACCCACTCCAGTGGAGGCCTCCCTCCAGCATTTATTCCTGTTACACTAACTCAGCCCGCTTCTTTGGCTGCAATGGGAAACTGGGTTCCTGGCAGAATGAGAAGACCTTGAAGGGCAGCTTCCAGTGGTTGTTTGCTTGGCTACAGAAAAGCACCGCAAAATGTCCCAAGCAGAAGAGCCTCCTTTCCCTCCTGGCCAACCAGTGCAGCTATGTAACCAGCCAAAGGGTCCAGCGTGCCCAGCAGATTGGACAGTTGTACAGTAACATCTACTCTGAGAGGACACGTAAGAGCCTCTTCACCTCCTTGTGGCGCAAGTTCCAAGGACGCCATTGCAATGCTGGTAAGCTGATGGCCCTCCTCACCGGTGTGTTCTTGTGGGAAGAGGAAAGAATCAAAGAAGAAGAACTGAAAAGGTGGGTCCTTCTGGTCAAGACACAGAGGCTTTGCCCTCGTACATGTTTTCAAATAATCCTGTAACCGAGAAAGGTTTTTTTTGGTTCTTTTCTGTTTTTTAAAAACTAATGTTCCTTGGTTATCTACTTTGAACCACCTAATGGATTTTTTTGGAAGCTGAAAAGTGATGGAGGATAAGAAGTGTCTGGCACAGAGATTGAGTGGTATTTAAACAACAGCAAATGTTGAGACTCCTGCTTAGGTCATGTGATTTTACAGGCTCCCATTCACTTTGAGGTGCTTTATGAGAAAAGACAGGAAATTTCTTATTGTACTGCCCAACTGGCATTGGATTTGCAGTGTAATGTTATGGAGATTGGCAGTCTAGCCTAGCAGTTGGGACTCGTTCAGTGTGGTAGCTTTTGGTATCTCTTCTCAAGCTGCCTGGAAGAAGTGATAGTTTATCCTTAAGGTATCTTAGACCAGAGACTGCCTCATTTGTCATATTCAGTTTCAATCTCTGAGACTTGTGGAGGACACATTAATATCTCTATATTGTTTTCAGAGAAGAGTGCACGAAGTTGTTCTCTGTGGCTTTCCCTCCCCCTGCAATGGATAACCTGTAGGTCTGGTGTGGGCCCCCTCTATTACTGAACTCCCTCCTACTGCAGTCTCACCTGCTGGGAACTTCAAAAGACCTACCTGGGAGCTTGGGCTTTTGCTGGGAAGAGGTGGGGGAGGTCCTAAGAATTTCAGTCACAAATCTAAAGAGCTCTTGCATATATTTCTTCAGATGTTGGGGCTAGCCTTTGATGTGTGCATGATCTATGTAATTGTGATGTGGCACAATTTCTCGAGTGGCTCCCTGCAACACGCTCACTTCTCACTTTTGTTAAAGTGACTACCTTTGAATACGCAAGAGCATGAGATTTTACTCCTGGGTGTCTCCAGCAGCTTCTAAAATGCCATATTCCTTATGTTTTATGTGGACACAAAGTGCAAGGCATGTAGCCAGTACCTGAGCAATGGGGTGCAATATCAACTTTGGTAGAATATGTTTTGGCCTTTAGCTTGGAAGGGGGTGTTGTGCAAGAAACTACTTCAGGGCATTGCAGAGCTAAGTCAAGAATATAGGCGCTTATAAGAAACTTCTCCTGCGCAAGCCTGGTTGCATCACGGAACACATGAGTGCCATTGGCATGACCAGTGCTTTAAAGGGGAGTTAGCACAGGAGAGGTTCCTGGTGAGCTATGCCTGGTGTGTTGACACTACAGTTAAGAGTATGACTTGATCCTTTAAAGTGTTTTGTAGCTGTTAATCCCATACTTGGTTTCTCTTTCAAGCCCATTCTGGGAATAGGGCATACAGGCTTCCAGGTGAAACCACAGAGAGCTCTCAGTAGCAAAGCCTGGTATCTGGCTAGAAGGCAAAAGAACAATGAGTACCTGGTGCATGGTGTAATCTGGTTGAGGTTTGAGGCTGATCTCTTGGGGAGAAACAAACTCCCTGCTAACCACCATGTGTAAATTCCCATTTTACTGACTCAAGAGGAGATGCTGGTACGGATTTAGTGTTCCCCTTGCGTTGCTTGCAAACTATTGGCAGAGCATCCTACAGACTGATCATGTTGCTGCCCTCTTTTAGGCTAGGTGGGCTCATTGGTGACTCAGCAAGCCAAGCACAGCCTTTTTGCCTTGTGCGGTAACCCACTAAGCTTGGCGAATCTCTTTGAGCTGGGCCTGCAAAAAAAGGGGTGAGAGGGCTTTTGTCAAGCCCCTTTCAGGCCACCATACACAACTGGTTGACTGCTTGGCCAGTATTGGATGAGCAGACCCATTTGTGGGTGTGTTTTGATTCTGGCTTCCTAATTCCAGTGATGGCAAGTGCCAGCTGCTGAGCAGCTCTGCCATCTGAGTTGCATGTTTGAATCTTGGTTGAGGTTTGGGGGGAAAATTTCCTGCCTTCAGGAGGATCCCTGAGAAAAATTGTGAGGAACTTGGTAGTAATTAGAAAGCTCATGACTCTCCACATCTCTCTTCAGAGACCTTTTCCCCACAGTGCAGCAGCCTGTTCACATATTTCTGTGCACACCTTACTGCCTTATGCTCGGTATTCCCCAAAAGAAGGAACTTGCCCGTAATCCAGTTTGCATGAGCTTAATTTTAATTGTATTTTGAGAAGGTCTGTTAGAAGCTTTTTCATGGAGGCTGGCTTTGAGCAATCGTCTTGCCCTTTGGGAAAGAGCTGGGACTTGCTGAGGGCTTCATTTGGTGCTTTATTTTTGGAGTTTGTATCAAGAGTGCTTAGAATGTTATTAATTGCCAGCAGCAGCAGTGCACCTGCATCAAGGTTTTGTCTTTCAGGCAAAAATAATGATAATGCCAGATCAAAGACAATGTTCTGTTTTATTTTTTCTTGGCAGTACCACTCTGCAAGAAGTGTCAGTTACAGGAAAGTTAAACGTGATCCAGTTAAAAGAGAACAGCTGGCTAAATGGCAGGTTGAATGCAGCCCTGGGGCAGCTATATTTAGTCCTTGGCAGTCTTAGCACTCCTCATCTGAACTGTGCTGAAAACTTGCCCACCATTTCTTTCATGAAGAAAGATGCATCTCTTAGGTTTTGTTTGTAACAGGTACGTGCTCTGTAGAAGAAGAAGAAGAGATTGGATTTATACCCCGCCCTTCACTTCCCGAAGGAGTCTCAGAGCAGCTTACAATCTCCTTTCCCTTCCCCTCCCCACAACAGACACCCTGTGAGGTAGGTGGGGCTGAGAGAGCTCTGACAGAGACTGCTCATTTTCAAGAACAGCTGTGCCAGAACTATGGCTTGCCCAAGGTCATCCAGCAGGTGCAAGTGGAGGAGTGGGGAATCAAACCCGGTTCTCCCAGATTTGAGTCTGCACGCTTAACCACTACACCGAACTGGCTACACACACCTGAATGCATGTCAGTGCTCTGTGTGGGTGAGGCCGTCTGTGTTTGGCAGCAAGTTTGCCAAGGGGACAGACCTCTGGAGAGCAATCAAGCTTGTACAGCAGCATCAAATGCTGTTGTCCTGTGGACTGCGGTCTAGAGCAGGGGTGGGCAATTGTTTTGGCTCAGGGGCCACTTTGTGGGAGCGGAGGTTAGCGGAAGGCCTCACCTTTTAAAATGATTGCATTCATTACTTAACTTTGCATTTCAGAAAAGGTATAAATTGCATCATAAAAATCAATAAATATAGATTAAATAAAATAGTGGGAGTTTTATTCAATTTATTTATTGTGCTAATTTCATACCATCTATAGCTGCAAGCACATTTAATTTTAGAATCAGTTTAATGAGACAAATGTACCCTATCACACTTTTCTACAATTTTTTTGAAACCAGGAGTGAGATTGCTTGTTGAGATTCTCATCACAGCCTGCAAGTTAATGTCTGTCAAAGAGCATCTATATTTACTCTTGTTAATCTCCATGTCTTGGCGGGCCGCAAAAAACTCTGTGGCGGGCCGCATGTGGCCCGCAGGCCGCCATTTGCCCACCCCTGGTCTAGAGAATACAGCTGCCCCAGAGAATAGATGCTGGCCGTATTGTAGAGCATTGGATATAGGCAGCTGCAGATGCTGCTCAGTCACCAAGTCATTGCATGGCTTTAGGAAAGTCACACTCTGAGCCTCTGTGCTGTTTCCCTAAAATGGAAATAATTAGGTAAGTTTGAAAGGGATAGGGAGAAGTGCTTAAAGTGTGACTGACAATGAGTTGGTGTATGTGTATATAAGCTTTTTCTAATTTAAATAAAGCCACAGTCTTGTATCTAGGTGAGAATACTGCAATGAAGAGGGAAGGCCTGACTTATGCGGCACAGGGAGAATTTGAAAGCTCAGCTCTCATCGTTTTTAGTGTGCTTGTAGAGTTCTGTAAGGTGCCTCTCCATTGTAGGGTGCCTCTCCATTGTAGAGTTTGCCTTGAGGCTGAAGTAACAAGTTTTTATTTGAGGCCAGCAGGTGGAACTCTTCTTAGTGGGACCATCCGCAAAGCATTTGAGCCTTTTTGTGTGTGAGCACCAGATTCTTTTGTATTTTGGAGTAGCTGGCCAGGGGCCGAAGCAAGGTGATGTCTTCAAACTGGCAGTTGGAATTGTAGTGAGAAGTGGTTGATGAACTATGAACTGCATGAACTATGAGTGCTCTTGGTTGTGGTCTGCCTTGGGTAACCACAGGAGCAAAGCTCTGAGGAGCCTTACGGGAAAGAAGCTGTATGCATTCCTCTGTGTGTGTGCTGGGACTTGGGACTTGAAAATGACTGTACAGTCCACAGCATTTAACAAGCAATGTCTGCACATTCTTGCGCACCATAGTAAGCATAGAAAGCTAAGCTGAAAAACAATCTGGGACTGTCCCATTTAATTGACAACTGCCCTGCAAGTAAATCCTTGAATGTGCCTAGCCTGCCTGCTTGCCTTAACATTCACCCAGGCAAGGCACTTGTGAAGGGGGGGAGGGAATCTGTTCTTCCAGTTCAGCAGAGTGTCCCTGCCAGGTTGCCTGGGAGCATTTCTTGCCTTCCCAGAGAGGAGTGGCTTTCTGCGTGTCTGTCTTACAGCCAAGAAAGTATAGCCTCACCACAGTCCTGATTGGTACTTTTGCTCTAGACTGGGATTGATTTTTCTCTCCTGTTCTCAATACAGAATAGTGGGGGTTCTCACTACACAGAAGGCATGGGGTATACTGATGCCAACAGGAATGTAAAGCATTAAATATTTAGATGATAAGCATTCGTTTGCTGTTTATATATTACTACAAATGTTTTCCAAGGCTTGTGAAATGGGCAAAGGGTTTACCTGTTCGTTCCAGGATTGTATGTGCTTAGGGAAAGTGTTTTCCAGTGCAGGTCTTAACTGTCAGTCATCTGCATACAAGGTTGATGCTTGGAGCACCTTGATGTATTAGTTTTCCATTACAAAAATCAGTAGCAGAGCTGATAATATGTAGAAAGAAAAAGTTGTTTTTATACCCCACCCTTTACTACCTGAAGGAATCTTGGAGCGGCTTACAATCACCTCCCCTTCCTCTCCCCACAATGGACACCCTGTGAGGTAGGTGGGGCTGAGAGAGCTGACTGACCCAAAGTCACCCTGATGACTTTATGTGGAGGAGTGGAGAATCAAACCCGGTTCTCCGCAGTAGAGTCCGCCACTCTGAAACACTACACCAACCTGGTAATGTGTATTTGAGCTAAATTGTGAGCTTGTTAATGTTTAAATGATTTCTAAATCTGGGGAGCACACACTTTGTGTCTGGGGGCTACTTAATTTTTTTCGAGAGCCTTTGGACAGTGACAGAACGGCAGCCTGGTGGGTGGATCCGCTCACAAAAGCTTGTACAGAAATTAACATGTTTCAGAGCAGGTCTGCAATGCTCAGGTGAGGAAAGCTTTTCTTTCTCCTGTTTTTCAAACTTCTTCTCTCCCGTTTCTCAAAGCAAACCACCACCTCCTCAGTTGTATCTTATAGAAGTATTTATTTTATTTATTTAGAGAGTTGTATTCTGCCCTCCCCAAAGTGAGCTCAGGGCAGATCACAAGAGACTGAGTTCAGGACTCGTTACAATAAAATCACATTAAAATCATTAAAACAATAAACAGTAAAATTGCACAGGTAGCAACAATTTCATATAAATTTTAGGGCCACAAGGTGGAATCAAATGGGCCCTTTCAGCGGGTTGGGAAGTAGGGCAGGTACTTCTATGTTTTCCCCGGAAGAGGCAAATAACAGCTTAGGTGCAGGCGGAATGAGTCAATGGCACACTCTTTTCCCATTCAGAGCAAGGGTGTACATATGAAGGTGGAGAAGGTGGCAGATGGGAAAGTGTGCTTCCCCATCTAGAGCAAGGGGGGAGGCCTATGTGGGGCTGTCGTTTTCATATGAAAGAGAGACACTGCCACAGGAGCTTTATGGGGAAGAATTAGAAAGTGGTCACAGCAGCAATGGGGGAGTGATGGAAAGCTACTGTTACTTCCTTGGAGCATAACTGGTCCTCTCTAAGTGATGTTCTGCCCAGTCCTGGTTTAAACTTGTATGCATCCCTATATGCCATTGAGAACCATGGCCAGTAGCAGCTTCTGTATCTGTTGACACCTTTGGAACTAATGCCTATACCTTGCGGCAGACTGTGCCTTCTGTGCCTCTTGGTTCTTAACCAAAGAGTTGGAATGAAGGGTGCTTTCCAGTGCATTAACAAGGCAAAACTGACCTTTCCCTGTGTATATTTTCACAAGTGAGCGCTAATTGGGGTCTCTGGTCCTCCACCCAAGGTCTGCGGATGACATGAAGCACATGGAAGAAATAACCAGGCTGCTTTGGGGCAGCGGAACGGAGAACCAGACACAGGAGATAAAGTCCCACAAGGATATAACTTCTGATCCCGAAGAGCAGAGCTGGGAAATGGTGATGGACAAGAAGCACTTCAAGCTATGGCGGCGCCCGATTGGGGGGTCTCATCTGTACCAATATCGAGGTAGTTCCCACCGTGGTCTTCCCTCATCTGTCGACACAAATTAGTCCTGCAATCTAGTCACAGTGGCTCCAGTGGCAACAGGCTTGCTTGATTCCTTTGAATAGCCTCCACCTTCCCAAGATCAGGACTGCACGTACTCAGTGCACAAAAATAATCTAGTGCCTCTGAAGACCAAGAGTTGGGTCCAAACTGAATTTTCTGCTTACGGAAGGGGAGATGCAATTTCTGCCAATTCCCCTGCCTTGCTGCAGGTCCCCAGTTTGCTTTTCTTGTCATTCCTGAGAGCCCCGGCCCCATCCACCAGGAGCAGCATTTCAGGTGGATCAGTGGGCTGTAGCAGGTGTGGGGGCTTGAAGATTCTGTTCTGCTGATGCAAATGCTTTCCAACCCCAAGTTCTGTTTTTTGCCATCAAGCCACAGCTGACTTACAGCAACCCCATAGGGTATTCAAGGCAAGAGACATTTGAAGGTGGCTTGCCATTGCCTGCCTCCAGGTAGCAACCTTGGGCTTGCTTAGTGGTCTCCCATCCAAATAACAAATTATGGCCAACCCTACTTAGATTCCAAGCTCTGGCAAGATTGGGCTAGCCTGGGCTGTCCTTATGTAAATTATGTGATTTTGCCCAATTCCTCCTAGCGGGCATGATTATAGTTCTACTAGTCATGGACTGGAGGTACGCAGCACACCATGTCAGCCAGCCTCCTTGACAACCAGGAGTCTTACTTGGTAAGTTACTCTGGCTTCAGTTATCTCTAATAATTGAACAAAGATTTAAGGTCTTTGCTAACAAAGCTGCACACCCACAGCCCTGCTCTCAAGGAGCCAGTATTTGAAAGGAAACAACAGAGAACCAGGAGGCTTAGGCTTTGTCGGGTGGAGAAGAAAAAGATACGCTAATTTGTTTGAGGTCCGGTGGCACCTTGAAGACCAACAAAGTTTTATTCACGGGATAGGCTTTTGTGTGCACGCGCACTTCTTCAGATACACGAAAGCTCATACTTTGAATAAAACTTTGTTGGTCTTAAAGGAGCCACTGGACTCAGACTTCGTTCTGCAGCTTCAGACCAACCCAGCTGCCCAACCTGAATGAATTAATTTGCATGAAAAGTTTCCATGTTTGCTTCCAGCTGTTGAGCTCAATTCTCCAGTCCAGTAAGCGTCTTCATTCCTCTAGTCAAGCCTGTCCACCCTTGTGCCATCACTCTTCCTCATGTGCTTCACTCTTCTCTGCTGCTTCTCTGTATTCCAGCTCTGATGTTGTTGCTTATTTCCATAACACCTGCAGTCAGAAGTCATCCTGCTCTCTTCCTAGTCAGGCTCCCCTACATCTGAGCTGAAAGGTGTGCTTCTGACCAGTGGCTGTGATATGTCTTTCTTTTATAGTCTTTGGGACATACATGGATGTGACTCCAAGGCAGTTTTTCAATGTGCAGGTGAGTGCCCTGGATCTCTTTTGTCATTTGAAAGCATCTGTGGTGGTGCTTCAGTGTTGGTCTGAAACAAGAGTCTTTTGGGTGCAGCGAGCTGTGTTACATGGCTTAAGGGTGCAGAGGACCTAGTAAGGTGAACCTCTTGGTAATTTATCCCAGGGGGTTGATGTAGTTATATTCAATTTTTTTATACTGCCCAGGGCTCGGTGGTGTACAACCATAGATAAAAACAGCTGAATCATACTAGTTAAAACATTAAAATTACAATACAATTTCGGTATCAATTTAATCAGATGGCAGTCATACTTCCAATTATACTACCACCTTGCGCGGGGTGGGTGGGTTAAGAGTTCCAGCCAGATGGATGCAGTCACTGTCCTCAACCAAATGCCTGGCTGGTTCCAGACTGGGATCAATCCCAGTTTCTCGCTATAGACCCTCTCCCCCATGTCATTCCTCAGGATCCCACAGGAGCAATGTTCCCTCTAGGCTGAGTTAGTGTGAGCTAGCTCACAGTTCTTTAGCCTCCAGTTCACACATTTTTGTCTTTGCCCAGGAAGGATGGCTCCAGAGCAAACTAATTTATGCAGTAGCCAAATCGCTTGCTCATAGCTTTAATGCCAGTAACTCAGAAAGTAGATTTTTTTTTGCTCACAAGACTCCACAGCTTAGAGGGAGCACTGCCCAGGAGCAATATTTCTTGGAGATTAGTGAGCTGTAAATGCGAGTGGGGGAGGCAGAAGTTCCATTCTGCTGTTAGAAAATTTAGTCTGAAAACCACTGCCTTTTCATTTGCTGGTGATACATTAAACAATTCTGCAGCAGTTGCCAACTCTCGGTTTGTACTCTGCCAAGTAGAAAATACATTATGCCTTCAATCCAAGTAAGCTCTCTTGAATTCTGATCTTTCAGCTGGATACTAAGTATCGCAAGAAGTGGGACTCACTAGTCATCAAGCTGGAGGTGATTGAAAGGGATCGGGACACTGGATCAGAGGTTGTTCACTGGGTAACTCACTTTCCGGTGAGTGCCCCTTTCCCTCGCTTTTCACATCCTTCTCAATGTATGGCTGATGGATGTTCCACGATGATGTTATGACCACTCTTTCTCTCCCCTCCCCCATCTTCAGTATCCAATGTACTCACGGGATTACGTGTACATTCGACGGTACAGTGTGGACCAGGAGAACAATCTGATGATTCTGGTGTCACGGTAAGGGATCCTGTTCCAGGTGGAAGATGCATGTTCCACAGTTAAAATAAATGTAGTGCGTGTATGGAGCTACTTTGTGTGGTTTTGCTCCCCAAGTCTTGGATTTCAAAAGGCTGGGAGGGTGCTGGAGGAATTAAAGGAGGCAGCATGGAAACAGTACTTTGGGTGTGAAGGTGTGTTAGGAATTTATCCCCCTTCCAGGTCACGTATGATTTGGCATCCCTGCCTGAGTCTGGGAAGCCTTGACAGCAGGGAACACTGCCTAAGACTGGGAGGGAAAGGAGATCCCTTTGTCATGTTTCTGCACCTCTCTCCTGACCCTGCACCTTTCAAATTGAGCAGCGAGAGCTGGCGTGTCCTCTTGAGCTGATTTCTCTTTGCCTGATGAAGGACCTGTCCTGGGGCCAGCCGCTTTAGAGGCTCCACCCTTCCAGAGCTCCCGTGGGGCCAAAGTAATTCCTGTGGGAAGCTGTCATTGCCCCTACATCACATTTCCTCGTTTCAAGGCTGCCTCCCGGCTGATTGTCAGGCAGTGAGCTGTGAAAGGGCCAGTCACTGCCATACAGCTGACCAGCAGGCATTGTCTTAAAGGTACTATGTATGATGCTGGCTTGGTGAATAGATGAAGAGGGCTGATTCCTTGGATCCCTCAGGTGGAGAGCCCCCGAGACCCTGAGTGCCATATAAAAAGCTGTCCAACTTGTATTTTCCTCGGGCCCTTCTAAAGTACCATGTGCTACAGAACATGAATATCTTGGAGAGTGGCAGTGAGGCCTTCAGCTCTGCTTTAGCTCTCCAGGAAAATATTTCTTTTCTCCACTGCTTTTTCCAGAGCGGTTGAGCACCCAAATGTCCCAGAGGAGCCTGACTTCGTCCGTGTACGAACTTATGAGTCCCAGATGGTTATTCGCCCTCACAAAACATTTGATGAGGTGAGCTTCCTGCCAGCCTTCAAAGGGGAGCTTCAGGTCTGCCCGGTTCTGGCTGGTCCTTCCCCCATCAAGAATGCTTTCAGTTGGGTGGGTGGGGGGAAGAGCAGAAGGCAAACGATTGGCTCTTGCTGTACTCAGCCGCGACATCTGCTCGTAAGCTGCTCTTGCTGTACAGGCAAGGCAGGAACCAATCTAATAGATGCAGTTAGCCTAAAGCCCTCCTGGAAGCTTTCTTTCTTTAAACTGGGGTGTTGTGTGTGGGAGTCCTTGCCCGGTGGACTCCTGGGAAGGGGCTGCTAATACTGTTTCTCTTCCTAGAATGGCTTTGACTATCTGCTAACGTACAGCGACAACCCTCAGACTGTGTTCCCTCGCTACTGTGTAAGCTGGATGGTCTCTAGTGGTGAGTCACGGAGCTGGGCCCCTCAGGTCAGGAAAGAGGCGTCCATGGGGCTTTAACAGAAATATATTAACCTGCACGTGGGTTAACATGAGGTAGTATATAAAGGCCAAAATGACACATTTCATGCTCAGGTGTTCTGTCCCCAGATGTTCTTCCGGCCAGCACTATATACAGAGTCAAAACATGGTTCAGAATGGCCTTTAAAACGTTTTGGTAGGTTCGGGGCTACTATCCCAGGTTGCTTAAGCTGCCTGAGATAAGAACTCTTTAAGAAGCAGGGATGTTAAAACGCTATTGAAACATCCACTTTGAGTCACTTCCAAGTCACTGCTGCTGTGCTGGATGCCTGATTGCTTTTAACTGTTGTGACAGGAAGTCCTGATGTAGCTCAATAGCTCGCAGGGGCTTTGTTATCCTCCAGAGCAGCTGGCCCTGAAGCTTGGGGTCTTTTTAGGGGACATGCCCTTCTGTAGGAGGAAGCAAGAGGTGTCTGCATTGACAGTGGCTCTCTCTGCAAGAACCCTTTGACGAGAGATGCTTGCCACTGTGTTGCACTGTTTTTTAAAGTTACCCTAGCTGTTTACTTAGATGCAAGTCCCATTGAGTTCACTCAGTCTGGCTATTGGCAAGCGTGCATCATGTTGCAGTTTAGATGCACCACCCTCTACACTTCTCTGAGTTCTGGGAAAAACCACACCCTGAGAATACTGGATTTCTCTAGGGTGAAAGCATCAGTGGGTAATTGAGTGACAGTCTAGCACATGTATATGCACCATTTCACACTCTGGGGTACCGTGTCAGTTCCTACACGCGAATGGCTGCAGCACCTCAGGAATTCTGTAGGGTGACTGCCTGAAGAAGGAGGGTGGACTGTGGGGATGTCAGAACGAAGAGACCGAGCATCTTTGGGCAGTGGGAGGCTAGCCCTGTATGCTGCTCTGTGACTGAAAGCTACTTCTTCGACCCTGGTTTTGGTCAGTAGCCCTTGGGCAGTGCAGGTATCTTCTCTGCCCATTGTGAACCCTTCTCATTCTAGGCATGCCAGATTTCCTGGAGAAGCTGCACATAGCAGCCCTGAAAGCCAAGAACATGGAAATTGAAGTGCAAGACTACATCTCCTCTAAGCCCGTGGAAGGAGGGAGCAGTAGCAGCGGCAGTGAGGGGAAGGCCAGTGTACCCAGCCAGGAGCACAAGGATGAAGGGTCCTGCAGCCCTCTTCAGATGGACTATGCTTAAAGGAAAGTGCTCCCCCCCCCCCCCCCGGGCAAAGCCTCCCCCTCACAGACAGGGATGACGAAGGAACTGTGTCTCCGAGGAAGGAAGCTGCCGGGGCCGTAAGACTACCCTTGGGAACATAGTTCAGCTGGTCTCCTGTCGCCATGCTCCTTGCCCGCTTCCCCCTCTTCTGTGCCATCTTGGAAGAAACCATTAATACCGTGGTGGCTTGGAGCCAAGCCTGGCAATTCTGAACCGCAGTTTTGTGTAGCTCTGTCTATACCGGTGATCTTATTTTCTACTGGGAATGCGCTCCTCCCTGACAGTTTGGTGCTGCCCACATGATGTCGGGTGTCCCACCCCCATAAATTGCCTGGCCGCTGCAGCCTTTTAACAGTTCTTTGCACATGTTGTGGCATGTGGGCACCAGCAGTGCCTGAGCCATGTGTGTTGTGTGAAGCCAGTCCAGAAGACAAGACACTCGCTTCTGGGAGCCAAGAAGCTGGATCTCTCGCCTCTTTGGCAGCGCCTGTTAGCCTGAGTGAGCCCTCGCTCTCTCCCTTGCCACGTACCAAGGGCCATTTCTCTACTGCCAAAGTGCCTTCCCCCCCTCCCTCCGGCACTGCTGACTGCAGCCACATCAGCTGCTGGAGGCAGACCCCAAGCTGGGTGGAGGTGGCACAGGGCCTTCCAGTTCAGTGCTGCCTGCTGCTGCCTGAAGGGTTAAGAAAAAGGGGCCATTGGGGATCCCCTTGGTGACATTCGGCCATTTCTTGTTCTTGGTTGGGGTTTAATGTTAGTCAAATGAACGGCATCAGCACAAGTGCTCTCTTGGTTGCCTGGGCGCGATGTGTGCTTTTGGCAGGGGGTGGGCAGGGACAAGGGCTTCAGAATGTTCCACAGCCCATGGCTCTGAGTTGGTCTCTGCATCACTTGGGTGCAAATTGGTGGATCCTGTCTCTTCTGTACTGTGGGTTCAGAGACACGTGTGGACTGTAAACTTACCTTGAGCTACAAGTGGAGGGAGGGAATCAGGTGTCCATGAAGGGAATTGGATCAGATGTGTTCGACTGGAGAGAGCTTCTTGTGAATTTTCTGTCACGGTGGCAAGAGCTTTGAAGTATTTCATACAATGGATGAAAATATCCAGGGACTAACTTATAACACACGACCAAACTGCTTGATTTGGTTGGGGAGGGGAGTTGCAGCCATCTCTCCTAGATATTCTGGGGTTTTAAAATCGTAGCTTTGTTTTGGTTTTCCTCCCTTCATCTGAACATACTAGTTAGCAGGGTTCTGTCATGATGCCCTGGAATGGGGCTGCGGGCAGATACACGATGCATACACAAGGACATTGCACCCACAGTGATGGATTACGCCTTATCTTTTGGAGTACATCTTAAGTGGGGTTCTCTCCAGTGCACCCTTCTTTAGGAAGTGATTCTGCTAAGCGCAAAATAAAGCATCCCCTCTGCAGCTGAGGTTATGCAAAATTTGCTATTGTGTATAAGTATCCTCAGGACCATTTGTGCCAAGGAAAAATTGGGTGCGTGTTCCTCCCCCTCCATTTTTCTTGTTTTTTAGCATGTGATCTTAAAAAAAGAAGAAGTCCTGCGTGGGGCAGAAAATGTGAGCCGTCTCGGCTGGGCTGAGCAGACTTCGCTCTGAAGTGAGCTAGGAAGTTCTTCTCAGCTTGGTGACTGACTAGAGGCTGAAGGGGCCTGCCCGGCTGGGGTGGGTGGGGGTCGTCTTGTGCATGGTGGCCTGGGAAGGCCGTTAACATAGGTACCAGTGGATTTTTTTTCTTGTGCTTTTACTTAAAGCTCGTGGGGGGTTTTAATGAAAACCCAAGGCACCAATAAACTGAACCGATCGGTACAACAGTTTCGTGAGTTGGTCTTCTTTTGGGATAGACACGGCACAGGCCTCCCCCATTTCTATGGCAGCTGCTTTAATCTGGCTTGCGATATCTGTTTGGGTTTTGAGACCAGTGTGCTGCACTGGTGACCACCACTAATTTCTCTCAGGCTGAGTCATGAATCCTGGAAGACTCTGTTCACTGACATCATGCTCAGACAGACAGCAGCAATAAGCCTGATTTGGTTGAGAGGTGCCCCCCCCCCCTTTCGAAAGGCAGTGAAACAATCTTGAAAAGAAGAAGAGTTGGTTTTATACCCCATCCTTCACTACCCAAAGGAGTCTCAGAGTGGCTTACAATCACCTTTTCTTCCTCTCCCCCCAACAGGCACCCTGTGGGATAAGTGGGGCTGAGAGAGCTCTTGAGAGAACAGCTCTGAAAGAACTTGTGATTGACCCAAGGTCACACCAGTAGTTGCATGTGGAGGAGTGGGGAATCAGACCTGGTTCTCCAGATTAGAGTCCGTTGCTCTTAACTACTACACCAAACTGGTTCTCTTCAGGTAACAGTGGCTTCTCTTGCCCACAGGCACTGTAACCCAGCCATTTTGTAATCCCTGATAAAGCATCAATTAGGTATTTATACCCAACCCTTCTCTTTTAAAGGGAATCCAGAGCAATTTATAACATTGATCTCCTCTCCTCCATTTGGGCAAAGAGTGAGGGACTGGGTCTCGGTCCCCCCCCCCCCCGGTGAGCTGTTGCATGGGGGGGGGGAGGGGGGTTTGAACTTGGATCTCCCAGATCCTAGACCAGTACACGAACCGCTAAACCATTCAGGCTCAGGAAAATTCTTCATTGTCAATTCAGATACTATGCCAAGGAAAACTGAGTTACGCTTCTTGCGAAATTTCTCTGTGGCATGTTGCTGTTTTGATTGCGATGGGCAAAAATTGCATCTCGGTCCCAACCGAGGGCAACCTGAAGCAGCCCCTCAAGCTGCCGTGAGGGCAGCAGGCTTTGCTCAGGTAGCCGCTAAGCCTGTCTTGGCCCACATAAGGTCTGATTTCTGTACCACATATGCTGTGCTTGCCTGGAATTAGGGCACATCTCAAGTCTTAATCCTGTTCCCAGACAAGGATGCTTCTGCAGCTGTTGTCAGCTTCTGTTGCTTGTTTCTGCCGAACTAACTCCTTTCTGGGTACCTCGATGCCTCTGCATGATAAATGGGATTTGATCTGTTTCTGGTGTCTCGGACCCCCAGTTCCGTTTCCTGACTTTTTGGCTGCTTATCGTACATGTTATAGCCAATCTTCACAGCTACACAGCACTTTTCTCAGCACCAACCTTCTCTTCCCCCACTCCGTGCTTTTCATGAATGGTATATGTGAAAATGATTTCCCATTCATATGGCCCAGCTTTTAATGGATATTGTTTTTGAAGAGAACTGAGTGTGTGTACAGGGAAGGAGACTAGCCATGGCTGTCAGCCACGTCCAAGAGGCAGCGTTCCCAGTCTGTATCATGGTCCCCTCCAGAGAGGCTCTCTGCTCAGCCCCTTATAGGAGAGGGCTGGCTGGGCAAGAGGAGCCTCTGGTCTGATTTAGCCAAGGAGTAAGTTCTGTGGTACGCATAACCGGCACGCTTGCTTTAAATCTTGCTCAGATTTCTATGGCTAGTGCTGCAGGGTAACATGAATTGCTTGAGAGAGTAGCTGAATCCTTGTTCACACATGAATCTGCCCTATGCTTAATCAGACAGTTGGCCCATCAAGGTCAGTACTGTCTACTCTGACTGGCAGCAGCTCTCGGGGGTCTCCGGTAAAGAGGTCTTTCACATCACCCACCACCTGTTCTTTTAACTGGAAATGGCTGGCACCTTCGGCGTGCCAAGCAGATTCGCTGCCACTGAACCACAGCCCTTCCTCAGAACAAAGGGGAAATGATCCCCCCCCCCCCAAAAAAAACTGTTGCCAAGGTTGGTTAAAATCTTACAACTGGTAGGTTGGCATCAGCAAATGTTTCAGATGCACTGTGTTCCGATCTTGGAAGGTTAAGTATTTTCATTGAATTTTACACCATTTGCAGGAGGGAATGAGTTTTATGCTGCAATAAAAATCTTGCTAGTTGCAAAGGAGACACTTGACTCCGTAGTTCTGCTGCAGCGCGCTAATATGACGACTACTACTACCCTGAAGAACTACATCTCTTTTCCATGGGTAACATTCTGGTTGTTGTTGTTTCATCTTTCTACCAGTGGGTGGCAGTAGCTGACTGCAAAAACACGTTTTGCTAGGTAGATCTGTGCTGACACTGTTTTCTGTGTGTTGCATTTAAGGTGGATTTGGTAGAACATTTCAGCCACCTTGGTTTCCATGAAGGTAGGAAAATAGGATGTCAAATCAAATAATTAAAACTTTAGATGTCAGGTGACTTTTTGGTGACTTGATCTTTTCCCCTGCCTTCCAGATGGGCCTCATAAGTCAAGTTTACATGTACATGCTTCCCTTTCTCTCCCACCTTTGAAGGCCTCTATTAATCCTGCTAGAGTCTAAGGGTCAATTTATACAAGGAGCAGACTCACCATAAAATTTTGCCTGGACTGTATTTTGGGGCATGGGGGATACTAATGAAAATGCTTATCCCCCAAGGATCAACTGCACATAAAATGATATCTGAACTCAGAACATTATGGCTCCTGCACTCACTAATCCACCTGCACTGCATTTCATTTAAACACTACTAAAATTACAGATGGGATGTGGACAAGCTTCCAGTAACTCAAGACTGGACTAGTTTCAGCTATTTTATTAATTAATTATTTCAGCTATTTTATTAATTTATTAATTATTTAGCTATTTTATTAATAAAAGCATGTTCTCAGTCGATTCTGAAAAGATGCTAACTGTTCTTGTTGCATTCAAATCCAGACTTCCATATCTCTTTCTGTTCAAACTCTCTGAACTGGAAAGTCCATCTCACTGGAGAGCAATCTTTGTTGAGCTTGTAAAGTGGCCTCTTCTGAGAGCTCTGCCCCCAGAGTTTGAGATCAGCCTAGCTCTCTCTCTCATAAATCCATTTTCATGAGGATCAATGAAGTACCTAGCACAGAACCCTGTAGAAAGGTCAAAAGTGACTTTTATTTAAAAGAGCACAAGGAAAGGAAAATAAGCCATGCAACGATAATATGCTAGTGTGTGGTGGTTCCCCCCCCCCCCCTTTAAGGTTGTACAGTACTTTACAGTGCTTTACGTGTTCTCTACCTTTATAGCTTTCAGGTGGGGCAGCCTTGTTGGTCTGAAGCAGCAAAACAAAGTTTTGAGTCCAGTGGCACCTTTAAGACCAACAAAGTTCGATTTACGGCATGAGCTTCCGTGTGTATCTGAAGAAGTGTGCTTGCACATGAAAGCTTATACCTTGATTAAAACTGTTGGTCTTAAAAGGTGCCACTGGACTCAAATTTTTATAGTTTTCAGACACTTTGAAAGGCAGAGCAAACTGCAGCCGTCTTCTTGGCTGTTACAAGGGCATGTGTTAACTATGGCCGGGAAAGGATGCCCTTGCAAACCAACCTATGCTCTGAAAAGTGACTCCTAACCCTACCCAGTGCCAAGATCTTTAGGAGCAGCTCTGCACACAGCACCCCCCCCCCCCCCCCCCCCCCGTGCTGGAGCCCCAACCAAACCATCAGAGACAGAAATACCTTTGGCTGAAATGGGTTAAGTTTCAACGCAGCAGTGAAGGACTGTTTGGAATGGGGTGGGAGGTGTATTGTGCCTGGGGAAAGGGGGGGGGGCGGAGCCCCTCCTCCCCCTATGCTATGCTTCCCTTCAACTCTAGTATGGCTGCAAGTCCCGAAGCAAGCTGGCATAAAAAGTCACATCTAGTTTGGCTCTGAGTGTCATCATTTGGATGATCCTGCGCTCCTAATGGCTTCCCTGGCTGCTTCATGTAGAATGAGCTGGCATCCAGCCTCGTATGTCCCAAGCTGTGAGATGCAGCCGTTGAGCCCAGCACCGCCACCTTGATCCCCCTCTCCAAGAATAACCAGTGCTGCTGCCAGCACCCCTGTTCTGCATCGTGCAAGCAGTCCAAGAAGATACCTTGATCAGTGGCATTGGAGACTGCTGAGAAGTGCAGAAGAACCAACAGAACTATGCTCCACAGGGCCTTGCCCGGCAAAGATGGTCCACTATTCCAACTTGGGTTTACCCCCCCCCCCCAAAAAACTATGTCATTTAAAAAATAGCTGAAGCTGAGGCACCCCCTATGCTTGAGAAACCTTGCTTACCACTAGTACTAGCTCTGAAGAGATGTTTTGGTGAACAGCCTTACTTCAAAACCATAATAGTAAGTTCCCCTCTTAGGGTTATGTTAACTATGTCCTCTGTCATTGGGTTTCTGCCCTGTCTTGCAAGCTGGGACGGGTGCAGAGTGAGCATACATGGAATGGGCTTCATCTCCTTAAGAATGATGTCTGCACCCTTGACGATGGAATGGTATCTCTATGACGATGATGAGCCAAGCCCCTAGAAACGTTCAGCACCAAAGATGTTCTTAACGTGGGATCTAGGATAGACGGAGTAAGATTGATTTCATCCACAAAAGCTGGTCACAGTTACCAATCGGTCAACCCGTTCTCCCTGGGCGTCAATGTGTAACAAATCTCTTGCTGTTCAGACTCATTCTGCCAGATGATGCTACGCAGATGTAATGATTGCAGAAACTTCCACTGCCTGAAGGCTGACTCTAAAATGAACTTTTGACCATGTTCAGGTGGGCTGGCCACAAGTTTTCCCTGTTTTCACTCTAAGAGTGGTCCCTGGCATTTGATTACCCTGTCATTTTATCTGTTCTTGTTGACTTCTGAGGGACCTGAACCCCCATCAAAAGACCCCCTTTAAATTGTTAAGCAATGTGCTAGTTGTTTGCAGTCAAAAAGGAGGAAGCCCCCACCTTTGGGGAATCTTTCTTTTCTTGAACCAGGTCTTGATCAGCCTAATCCTGAACTGTCAGTTGTGGGCTATTTGACCCATAGCTACACGTGTAAGACAAAAGCCTGTGCAGGTCACTGACCGCTGGGGACAATCTAGGCAGGGAGAAGAGAAATGGGATGGTGCACCGATGGCCTGGACTTACAAGCTGATTCTTTGGCACAGGGCTAAATGAGGTGTGGAGGGCAAGCCAGTGGGTGTGATCCTGCTCTCTCCCTACATTTGACCCTAGGTTGGCTGCCTGCACAGGGCTAGTAATATCAAGTTATGTAATGCTATTAAAAACTGATCATTTTGGTCAACATCTTTGAGGTGGAGCTTTCAGTTTGGATGGCTCACTGAACGAAACCGCTCTAGCAACATGCAGCCAACGCTGTCCGTGGTTCTCTGCTGAAGTTGTTAAATTCTCCCAGGCTGTGCTACACAAGCCAGCCAGTGAGAGGTGCTATAAGCACAGAAAAAGACCGTCCATGAGGTGCTGAAAGACTATAGCTGCTGCTGAACTATTGGCTTTGAGCACCTTTCAAAGCTATTTTTTGGACCAGACAGTTTTACAGAAGCTGAAGGTGTTTAGGTAGATACCACTTGTGAGGGCACATGCATGCTTTAAAAAGAATGTATAGAGCTGGTGTCAGGTAGGGATTAGCATTCTGGATATGCTATGGGAAGTCCCCATGTCAAATCTACCTTATATTCCATGAGAGAAAACATATTGCTCAGAATTCATGCTACTGCAACCTGGTGCTTCCCAGACCCCTGACAGTAGGTAGGCCTCATGCTGTATTAATTGTGGAGGAACCCTTGGACTCCTACAGCTGAAGGGGGGTCATGTCTTAAAGGTGGTAGGAAATGAATTATATCCTTTATCTCTGTAAATGTTGCTGTGCCTCCTGCTTGGGAGGAGACAAAAACAAAACAGTGATTCATGTGGAGGCTGCTCTGTGTGCTTGTAGTGGGAATGATTGGATTATTCAGTCAATTGCCACCTAGCGCAGAGAAACACTTGAACCCTCTCAAAGGAGGTCAATCGATGCACTCGTGTCTTGGGTAGGGATGGGCTCAGACCCAAACACTTAGCTGAGTCCGGCACCTTCCCCAGACACTCAACCTAAGCTTTTTGGGTGGGCTCAAGGATACATTTGGCCCGCCATATGCCTGCCACTTCTGGGTGGTGTCGTGCCTGCCCTGGCATGTCTGCCATACGCGGAAGTGTCACAAGCGTGCCACTGATGCCACCCAGAAGTGGTGGGAACATGTTGCCAAGGTGAGGCCTAATGCTGTCCAATGGCTCTGTTCAGGTGGGGTTTGGGGCTCTGGTTCAGTCCAAGGTTTTGTCTAGGGCCACCTGGCTTGCGAGCCCCAGACCAAACCAGGATTTCCCAGTCTGTGCCCATCCTTAGTCTTGGGCTCCAAGGAGCTCTTAATTGGGGTATTTCTCCCTTACCTTGACGATGGTTGCTGGAACTCTTCCCCGCACACACACACACACACTCCCCCACCCCAGGTCCTCCAGCCAGCCCTCCTTCCTTGGTGGTGGAAAGTGCCGTTAGGCCGCAGCCAACTTATGGCAACCCTGTAGGTTTTTCAAGGCAACAAACGAACAGAGGTGGTTTGCCATTGCCTGCCTCTGCGTAGCAACCCTGGACTTCCTTGGTGGTAAGAAATCCAAACATCACTCCACTTGCGCTCCAATTTTGGGACAGAGCTTCCAAGTTCTGAAAGTATTTGGGTTCTCTGTGACTGCTGTAGAGCCAGCGTGGGTTAGTGGTTTAAATACCTACATAAAAATAAAAGGTGGTTGTGGAGATAAAATGTGGGAGGGAAAGAGTCATGTACCCTGCCTTGAGCGCCTTGGAGGAACAGTGGCATACAAATATTTATATGGATAGAGGTATAGTGGGCATCTGATAATGTCATTAGGTATTGATGGCAGCCTACAGACCTTGTCATTACTATTCCCAGCATAGATCAAGTCCTTGTTCTCTCCAACCTCCCCCACCACCATAACTCCAATGAGAGCTTAGCTTATGCCTACAGAGAGGGAAGACAGCATCCTGTGGCTGGAGTGCAGGCTCCATGGCTTTGCCACTTCCTTTGTGGCCTTCTGAATAAAACTGGGGAAACGTTACCCATTCCTACTCATTCTATGGCTGGCAGTCTCTTAAAAGTAGAAATGAACATGGCTCTATGAGCTGTGTTCCAGCAGTTTCATGGACATTACTTCTCATCAACCGAATACACTAGCCAGACCTTCCCATAAGTCCAAGTACAGTACCTTTATTGGCATAGTAAATTTAACGTAACGTTCAGGGTAAGACCTTCCCCTTGGCAACGTCTGGCCAACTTGAGCCCCACCCAGTGACAAAAGAGACCCTTTTCGGTTCAACCTCAGCTTGGATCTCAGTGTTGTTCTCTTATTACAGTGTTGTTGCCAAAACTTTTGGTGATGGAGGTGCATGTCTTTTTCTCTGACTTAATACTGGAGGCATATTTTAGAAGGTTCATTTAAAAAAAAAAAACCCATACAAGTAAGGGCTGCTGGCTTGCCGAGGAGCATTTCCCCTGTGTGCCTGCTTGAATCAGTGTTCTTGATTGGAAGGTGGTAAGAGCAGTGACTCATACAGAGATACAACAGGGTAGTTATTCTGCAAGTAATCATTTGATTGTACTTGATGCAGAGAGATGGCAGAATAGCCATCCCACTATAGAGGTTGAGTGGAAGGGGGCAAGACCACAGCAGTGACTCCTGCAGAGATGGAGCAGTCAGCTCTCATTTTTGTTTTTGGATTGCTGGCAGATCCCTCTGGGCTTTATTCACCTTTGTCCCAGGAGGGGCCTGGGGTTGCCAACTCTGGGTTGAGAAATTCCTGGAGATTTGAAGGTGAACCCTGGGGAGGGCAGGATTTGGGGAGAGTAGAGATTTTAGAGGAGTACAAGAGGTGGGACCCGCGATACTCGCGGTGGGGAGAGCATTCCTAAAGGCTGCAGCTCTACATCAAGGAGGAAGCAGCTCCAGGTAAGTCTTCTTCTCACCCCCCAGCACTGGTGGCGAAGCCTCAGCGGCTCTCAGCCGCCGGGCCTCTGTTCTGCCCCCCCCCCACACACTGGCGGCGAGGCCTCAGCAGCTCTCAGCCGCCGGGCCTCCGGTCTCTCCCCCACCCCCCCAGCACCGGTAGCGAGGCCTTAGTGGCTCTCCACTGCCGGGCTGTTGGTCTCCCTCCCACCCCCCAGCTCCGGTGGTGAGGCTTGGATGCCTCCCAACTGCCGGCCAGCCACAGAGTTCCCAGAGAGTTCTCTGCGCATGCAGAGGGAACGCTCTTTAACTTTTGGGGGAATTTAAATATTCCCTGAATTTTTTTTTAACTTTTAGGATTTTTCTGCACACTTGGGGAGTCTCCCAAGTGCAGGAAAATCTCTCTGCCCCCCCCCCCAAGTGCCCCCGATGTGAGGATTTAGATATCCACACGCACGGGGGCACTTGGCTATTAGATATATAGATAATGCCATAGAATACACCCTCCAAAGTAGCCATTTTTCCCCTAGGGGAACTGATGTCTGTCATCTGGAGATCAGTTGTAATTCTCGGGGATCTCCAGGTCTCACCTGGAGGTTGGCAATCCTGGCAGGGGCCTCTTTCACCTCCTTTTTAAAGTCTTGTGCTGAGAGGACCTTCTGCCTGACCTTCAGAGGAATTGCCTAAGGATCAAATGATTTGGTGGGTGGGACTGTGATGGGGGGAACTGACTCACTGGCAGAAAGGAAGCTACTGACTTTATCTCACAAGGTTCAAAAAGCTGCTCTGATGGAAACAGGAAGTGCATGTACAGCCTGTATCTTACAGTTGCCTTGTGGTTTCTGACGCTGTGTAATTGTTTCCTTCTCTGTGGAGAGTGTGAGGCCCTCCTGCCCTGCAGCTTCACCTGTCCCTAAGCTGGGAGGCTGTTCGAATCTCACAACCTGGCTGGCAGAGACTACAGGGTCTCTTCAAACAGGCCCGCCTCCTGGAGAGTGTGCTTGCATTACATCTGCAGTTTGAAACCCCCGGCTCTGGACAGAATACCCATCCAAGGCAGACATCTTTGCATTGAAACTGGCAATCTTGCCATTTTGCCGGGTGCATTTTGTGTTTTATACTACTGTATTATATTTTTGTATTGGTACTACTACTAGCTTTTTTCCAGTCCAGGCTAGCCCAATCTCAACACATCTTAGAGCCAAGCGGAATCGCTTAGTGTTTGGATGGGAGACCTCTGAGGAATACCAGGGTTGCCACACAGAGGCAGGGCAATGGCAAACCATCTCTGAATGTCTCCTGCCTTGAAAACCCTACGAGGTTGCCGTCAGTCAGCTGTGACTTGATGGCAACCTCCCCTATACTACTTTTTAAAAAGTGTACAAACTATAAAACAAAACATTAACAGTAAACTCAATTAAAAACAAGTCAATAAACTAATCAGTTTACAAATTACCCCAGAGAGCAATCAGAGCAAACCCTGAAACGGAGGGCACAGGCGTATCTCTGAAAGACTCTCTGGAAGGAGAAAATGATCAAAACCAAACAGATCTCTTGAAGTCCCCCCCCTTAATTAGGCATAAAACCAAACATATAAGGACAAGGATGTTATGTTATTGGAATTATCAAACCCTTTAGACAAATGGTTTCCCTTTTTGGAACAAATGGATATAGAACAGGTGATTTGTGAAAAATGGTCCTTGTTTAAAACTCAAACTTTTTTGAATTGCTACTAATTTAATATTTCTTGTGTTTCCGTTACCAATTTGTTATTGTATTCACTCTTTTCAAAGTTTGTATTTTCTCTGTTTTTTGAAAAATCTTTAATAAACAGTTTATAAAAACAACAACAACAAAGAGCTAGGAGATGGTGATATTACATCCACCAATAATGGTACTCCTAGTAGGGTCTCACTGGAAAATATTAAGTTGTGGGTGTGTTCATGCAGGAGAAGATGTTCTGACATATTTCAGACTCAGAGAGCTGGAAATATATTGCCAGCCAATGACATTATTGTATAATTGGTGCAAAAAGATCTTGCAAGCTTATGCCTGTCATAAAGACAGCCACATAGAGCAGCTTCTGGACAGTCTTCAAGGGCAGACCAATGACATTGCAGTAGTCTAATCTGGATGACAGTTGCTATATCCCCGAGTTCCAATAGCAAATTAGCCGAACAGAAAGAAGGCAGTCAAGGCTGCAAGCTGACATATGGAATTCTGACAGCAAGACTTCTTCCTGCCTCCAACTATGAATCTGATATTTTGGAAAATGTCTGAACTAGAACTGGCATTTTCAAGAGAGCTGCTGAGCCCTCTGCTAGCATCATCTCTATTTTATCTGGACTGTGCTTCTAGACACACAATCAGACTATCACTGCTTCACTTGGGTGTCATGACTGAGTGGGGACAGAGCTGAGCAGTGTTCCCTCTAAAGCTGAGTTAGTGTGAGCTAACTCACAGTTTTTTAGCCTCCGGCTCACATATATTTACCATAGCTCAGGAAGGATGGCTCCAGAGCAAACTAATTTATGCAGTAGCCAAATTGCTTGCTCACAACTTTAATGCCAGTAGCTCACAAAGCAGAATTTTCGCTCACAAGACTCCACAGTTTAGAGGGAGCATTGGAGCTGAGTGCCATCAGCATGTTGATGGCATCACATGCTCAAGACTTTCCCCCACACCACTGAACTGAAGCCGCTTAGGTCACCTGAACAGAGCATTGTTCCTGACCATGGTTGATGGATGGTACTAAAAGCTTGAGTAACCAATGTGATTGCCGTACCATAACAGGGTTGGCCGCTAGACTGAACTGGAAAGGTAAATTAGAATCTGAAAGTTAAAACCTGTAGAGTACAGAGATGGTTTTCTTTAAGAGAGGCTTTATTACAGCCTCCATGAAAGAAACCTTCATCACTTGGCAGATTAATTGGGTGAGTCTCTCCCAGATAGCTTTCACCAGCCTGATGGGCAGAGGGGTCGAGAGGGCATGTCGTGGAAGGAGTTTCTCTGAGCTTCTTGTCAACACCCTCTGGTGAAATTAACCATCCAAGCAACTGTGACTCACAAAGGCTGAACAGGGTGTTGCAGAAGTACAGAACTAGCAAACAATGTGCCCATTTGAGCCATTTTATCTACAGAAGTCTCTTGCAAGCAATATGTGTATTGACGGTTCCACAGGCTGAAGAATTGGAGTAAGATTGCCAGCTCTGAGTTGGGAAATATCTGGAGATTTCAGGGGGTGGAGCCTGGGGAGGGGAGGACCTCAGTGGAGTATAATGCCACACGTATTTATTATTACGGTTTATGACCAGATTCACAACTCAAATCAACATCAACCCTAGAGAAAAGTAAGAATAAACAGAAAAAATAAATAAATGAGTGAAGGAGTATAATGCCACTGAGTCCACCCACCAAAGCAGTGGTTTTCTCCAGGGGACCTGATCTTAATTGTCTAGAGAACAATCATAATAGCAAGAGATCTCTGGGTGCCCTCTGGGGGTTGACTACCCTAAACTGGAGCCTGGACTGCACATGGTTTTGAACCACCCGGAAAAGCTCCCCCGGGGTGGCATTGCATAGATGCAGCGTTGGTGGGGAAACAAGATTTCTTGATGGCCAACATGGCCATGGCAGAGGCCTTCAAACAGAGTAGTTCCCCCCTGCAGAGACTGGATGAAGCCATAATCCGCACCCTCATCCAGCAATGGTCATGACAAGAGAGTCCAAAACAGGCTCCCCATTCGCAAATCACCGTCTTCAGATTTGGATCAAAATCTTAAATAGCATGTTTATCCTCTTGAATGGATACTCTTTGAGATAGGTTCCTGGTTGTCATTGTGGTTATGAAGTGACCGAGGTACACCTAACGAGGACTCACCATGAGCATACACGTCCCCCCTTTTGCCCTCACAACAGCCCTGTAAGGTAGGTTACGCTATGAATACCCAGCAAGCTTCGTGACTGAGTAGAGTTCTGGATGTGGGTCTTCCTGCTTAAATCCAACTGTCTAGTCATTGTGTTATATAAAGGGGCTGGCAGGGTGGCCAGACTTTATTAATTGCTTACTTGTTGGGTGCCCCTTTGCTACAAGGAACACTTGAAACTGCCTGCCCTGGATAGCCCAGGCAAGCCTGATCTCATCAGATCTTAGAAGCGAAGCAGGGTCATCTCTGGCAAGTACTTGGAAGGAAGACCTCCTTGGAATAACAGAAGCGGGAGGCAGGGACAGGCTTTATTCAGCCACCTTTCTGAATATCCTCCTCAGTCACCAGAGGTTGCCATGACTTCCAAGTGCACACACACACGTGTACACATGCACATAAAAATGCCAAAAAAAATAGAGTAGCAAGCACTGTGGATGGATGCTAATTATGATGGTCTAAAAACTGTTCCCCTTCCACATGTTCTTGTCAGGGTCAGAGGCTGCTCTACTTTGTGGCAAGGTGAGGTGGCCACAGGTTTTGGGTGCCAATAGGAGTAGATCAGATCATGATACAAGGAGATGTTCTTCTGCATATGCATATGTAGAAATGAGCAGTGGCTGTCCTAGTTAGAGGCCATGAGATGGCCATTTCAGGGAGTAGATTTTAGAGCATCACATAGCTGTCATTAATGTAAATAAATGAAGTGTGCGCAGGATGGGAACATGGCCCAGTGATAGATTACTTGCTTTGCATTCAGAAGGCCCCGGGTTCAGTAATCCTTGGCATCTCCAGTTAAAAGAGTTAAGCAGTAGATAACATGACAGACCTCTGCCTGAGACCCTGAGGAGCCACTACCAGACAATACGGACCTTGAGGAACCAGTGGTTGCACCCAGCTTCATGTGTTGAGGAGAACTTTCTGCTGGGTTTACGTCCCAGGTGAATTAATAATATGCCGTTTGGTTTTTCCATTCCATGGAACAAAATATCTCAGGCCAACTCTGTCATGGGGGGTGGGCGAGTAACTTGGGTAAGACAGGATGTGTGAGGGCAGGTGCCAGTGTGTGTGTGTGTGTGAGAGAGAGAGAGTGTGTGAGGGGGTGTTAACTATTTCCTCTCATGTTCCGAAATTCCCCAAGCCAGCTTCAAGCAGATCTTGGTTGGGCTGCCTTTAATTTGCTCTCTCTTTCAAAAGCCAGGTTTGAATCAGAGGCAAAAGTTCAAGGAAATCTCTCCTAACAAAGAAGACACTATAAGAAGGTAAGACAAGAACAGAAAAACCAGTTACCCAAGAAGCCACAAGACCGTAGCAGCTATATTTGGCCTGGCTGAGTCTTTTTGCATGGCCAGTCATGAAATGTGTCATAATAAATCTTCTTTAGGCTTAATATAATCTTTCCCATAATTCCATTTTCAGTGACAAGCCCTATATCTTAGTTTCAAAAGACAAAAAAGGGGTGGGGAGGACAATAGCCAGGCTGCTCCTACACATTTCAGAGAACTCCAGTCAAGATGGATATACAGGGCAGGGGGATTCACAAGCTCAGAGTCTTCGACTGTCCCTCTTGACCAGGATCAGTCCCTATTTGGTGAAGTGGTTAAGAGCAGCAGATTCTAATCTGGAGAACTGGGTTTGATTCCTGCTGGGTGACCTTGGGCCAGTCACAGTTCTCTCAGAACTCTTTCAGTGCACCTACCTCACAAGCTGCCTGTTGTGGGGAGAGGAAGGGAAGGAGATTGTAAGCCGCTTTGAGACTCCTTAAGGTAGAGAAAAGTGGAGTATAAAACCCTGCTCTTCCTCCTCCTTCTATTTTCTGGTCCCTAGAAAATTCCAGTCCCTATTTTGTCCCTGGTTAGTATTTGGATGGGAGACCACCAAGGAAATCCATGGTTGCTACCAGAGGCAGCCAATGGGAAACTTCTTTTTGTCTCTTGCCTTGCCAACCCTATGGGGTTGCCATAAGTCACCTGGCAAACAGTGTGAAATTCAAGCATGCAATCGGGGAAAACAGAAGAATGACACCAGGGCAGTGCCTTGTGGGAAATCGGTCTAATGCATGCCTGTCATTTCACACAGGTGCAGCAGTTGAGGGGTATTTCAAATGGCTGATTTTTAACCCTTCTCAAGCTAATCATAAGATGGGGAAGGAGGGTTGGCTTTGATCCCCTCTCCTCTCCCTGAACAGACCCAACTTACTTTCAAAACCAATGGTGAGATCTGATCACAGATTTTTATTAAATGCGTTTATTCCCTAAAGCAGCTTTATCCAGCCACCTCTCTGAATATCCTCCAGGCCCCCACTAGGGGTCAGTCACCAGAGGTCACCATGACTTCCAGGTGCACACACACTCACATGAACATGCACACACATGCACATATAAAAAAGTACAAAAAATACAAAACCCCCCACCCCTGAATAAAATTTAGGTTCTGCTAAACCCCACCCAGGAGCTATCAGGCTTTTTCCTGATACCATCCCTCAATTTGTCTAAGACAGCAGATTAAAAAAAATAAACCCTCAGTTGACAACCAAATACCAAATAAGCACATGGGACATACTGGAAAATAATGTTTCTGTAACAACTTTACAACTTTAAAATAATTCGGGGGGAAATTCTGCCTCAATTACAGAACAATTGAAATTAATTAGAATCATAGAACCACAGAGTTGGAAGGGGCCATACAGGCCACCTAGTCCCACCTCTTGCTCAATGCAGAATCAGCCTAGAGCATCCCTGACAAGCGTTTGTCCAGCCACTGCTTAAAGACTGCCAGTGAGGGGGAGTTCACCACCTCCCTAGGCAGCTGATCCCATGGTTGCACAACTCTTACTGTCAAAACGTTTTTCCTAAGATCCAGCCAGTACTTTCCCAAGCTTAATTTAAACCCATTATTGTGAATCCTATCCTCTGCTGCCAATAGGAACAACTCCCTGCCCTCCTCAAAGCGACAGCACTTCATATAGTTAAAGAGAGCAATCATGTCCCCCTCAACTTCCTCTTCTCAAGACTGAATGTTCCCAAATCCCTCAGCCTTTCCTCATAGGGCGTGGTCTTCAGGCCCCTGGTCATTCTTATTGCTCTCCTCTGCACACCCACCATTCTGTCCACATCCTTTTTGAAGTGAGGCCTCCAGAACTGCACACAATACTCCAGGTGCAGCCTGACCAATGCAGTGTACAGTGGGACTATGACATCTTTTGATTTGGATGTTATGCCTCTATTGATACAGCCCAAGATCACATTAGCCTTTTTTGTCGCCACTTCACACTGGCTGCTCATATTTAACTTTTGATCCACCTGTACCCAAAGATCTTGTTCACACGCATTGCTACTCAGAAGTGTATCCCCCATCTAGTACGTGTGTTCCTCATTTTTGTTAGCCAGATGTAGAACTCGGCACTTATCCTTGTTAAATTGCATCTTGTTCATATCCACCCACTTTTCCAGTGTGTTCAGATCTCGTTGAATTCTATCTTTATCTTCTAGTGCATTCGCTGCTCCTCCCAATTTGATGTCATCTGCAGATTTAATAAGTAGTCCCTCCGCACCCTCATCCAGATCATTTATAAAAATATTGAAAAGTACTGGGCCCAGAACTGAGCCCTGTGGCACCCCACTGGACATCTCCCTCCATTCAGATGAAATGCCATTGACAACTACTCTCTGAGTGTGGTTCCTCAATCAGCTCCTTATCCACCTAACAATCCTAGTGTCCAGTCCACAGTCCTCTAGCTTACCCATCAGTACATCATGGGGAACCCTGTCAAAAGATTTACTGAAATCCAGGTAAACAACATCAGCAGCATTCTCTCGATCCAGTAAGCTCATCACTTGATCAAAGAAGGAAATGCAGTTGGTCTGGCAGGACCTGTTGGGGACAAATTTGTTCTGACTTCCCCAGATCACCAAGTTGTCTTTTAGATGCTTGCAGATCGATCCCTTTAAAATCTGCTCCAGTATTTTCCTTGGGACAGAGGTCAGGCTGACTGGCCAGTAGTTTCCTTGGTCATCCTTCCTCCCTTTTTTGAAAATTAGGATAACTTCTGCCCTCCTCCAGTCTTGTGACACATCTCCCATCCTCCAAGAGGTCTCGAAGATGATGGACATCATCTTCCAGACAGTTGTCTGTGGGTTAGCACATGTAGGATTTCACTGGAGAATATTCCCCTCTCTTATGCACCTAATGAAGTGAGTGCTGACTCATGAAAGATTATGCTGCAATAGATGTTAGTTTTTAGTATGCTATAATATGTTCCTATTTTATCTGTTTCCCTCACCATAGACAGAGATATGCTAGGGGAAGTGAAATAACTGTTAACAATTCATGATTATTGTTGCTGTTTTCCCTTCACTATTCATATTGGTTTGCAATAGGTCTGCCACTGCCAGCTCTGGTTGGGAGACAGCTGGAGATTTGGGGTGTGGAGCTGAAGGAGGGTGGGGTTTGGGGACGGGAGGGACTTCAGTGGGATACAATGCCATAGAGTCCACCTGCCAAAGCAGCCATTTTCTCCAGGTGAACTGATCTCTGTCACCTGGAGATCAGTTTTAATCACGGGAGATCTCCAGCCCCACCCAGAAGTTGGCAACTCTAGTTTTCAAGCCTCTTGGGTTCAAAGTCTGGACACTCCCACCTGTTGCCACGTGGATTTATTTGGGGGCAGCTGGAATTTGGAATTGGGCTTGGGGAAGTAAATATACCTGAAACCAGGGCTATTTTTGGGCAAGAATGCATAGGAATGGAGTTCCGGCTGGCTTCTGAGTTGGCCACACCTACAGCCTCCCCCCCCCCCCCCCAGTTCCCCAGGCACCTTGCAAGCTGTGGGGCACCTAGGAAAGCCGATCTAGAAACTGCCTTCCTTCCCTCGGGTTCCCCATGTGCCCCACAAGCCACAGGGCACCTGGAGAAGCCGATCCTGGGAGGGAGTTACACTGTCAGGGGTGTGGCCTAGTATGCTAATGAGTTTCTGCTGTTGGGTGTGGCCTATTATGCCAATGAGTTCCTGCTGGGATTTTTCTACAAAAAAAGCCCTGCCTGAAACAAAAGATTTGGGGCCTTTGTAACAAGGAGAAATGTATGTGTCTGTAGGTTGGGAGGCTCAGGAAGAACTATCTCTGGTGGAAGAAACCATTGTCTTCAGCGCATGGAAATATGAATGGCTATTTGATAGCAGTTGTTAGGAATGAGAGTCATTGAAAGCAGGACACTAAGCATTCAGTACCAGTAAACCTGCTAAGGACCAAGCCGTTTTGGATGAAGGTGCCTCCTTTGACTTCAGAATGTCACCTGACCTTGCCTCCCTCCTGTTGGGTTGCGAAACTCTTCCCCTTCCCATCTCTCCCTCCGATGGGTGGAGTGGGAAAATTCTGAGAGGGCCTGACCAAAGACATTTCCTGCTGCTCTTGGTGCAAACGCTCCATGAAGAAAAGGGCAGAACAGGTTTCCTTTTAAAAATAATAGCAAAGAACTGAGCGCTTGTGATATTGGGCAATACTGCAGCCTTTTCACCCAACAGCATTCAAGAAAACCAGTCTTCTGCTAGTATATAATTAGAGCCGCTGGAGACCAGGAAACAAGGCGAGTTGCTTAAAACAGAATGACACACTGAAGACCTGCATCAGGGTGGCAGGCAATGCTCGTAACAACACACAGAGAAAGAGCGCACTGCTTCCTATTGTGTATGCTTGGTTGTGACATGGAGGGGTGCGTAGCCTGACCATGCGTCACACCCTTGCTTACCAGCATCTGCCGACAGAAAGTGGAAAGCATCTAACATCCAAAGAAGAGAAGATACTTAAGGTTGCCATCTCCTGCCTGGAAAATTCTGGGAGATTTGGGGAAGGGGCCTGGGGAGGATATAGTCTGGGAAGGGAGGGTGCTTGGCAGGGGATGTGATACCAGAGAGTCCACCCTCTAAAGCTGCCATTTGCTATAGGGGAACTGATCTCTGTGGTTTGGAAACCAGCTGTAATTCTGGGTGGACTCCAGGCCCCACCTGGAGGTTGGCAGCACTACTTCTTTTTTGTGTGTTCTTTGGGGTTTTTTTGGACTTTTTTTATTTGACAGTTTGTATTTAGTACAGCCAACAAATACACAAGCATGAAACAGACTATAAAGCAATAACATAACAAACAACAAAGACTAGATTAGAAAGTAAATAAGCAATACTGTACATCAGCTCTTGCAACTTATAAACATCCTTAATATGGTATTTCAGCTAAGTACTTCAGTTTTGGGGGGACCACTCCCATCTGCATCAAGTAGTTCAATATCATTGGCCACACTTCTACAATATTTAAAGAAGGAGGGTTATTTTCAAACTGATTCATCTTATATGTAATTCTTTCTGTTATGTATATCTCCCATACCTTACGTTGCCATATACGAGGAGCATAGGTGCATTTGGGCATTTCCAGTTAGCCACTATAGATGTTTTGGCAGCTATTAGAAGGCAACCCTACTTCTGAGGGTTGGGGAATGGCTTCTAAGAACTCCATTGCCACAAGCTTGAGCTGAGAAAACTGCCATCCCTTAGCCCTCCCCCATCTGCAACACAGGATTACGATTCACTTCCCTGTCAGGGCTGCTATAAAGTCTGCTGTGATAACACACAGGAATTTGTTTCCCCCCCCCTCTTAACACTCTAATAAGCTATATATAAATGTATCTGAGTTCTTTGATAACAGCGACAACCAGCAGTAGTGCAACTATTCAGTCTCTAAGTCTGGCCCCTACTTAGGAAGCCAGCAGTAACACAGTAAGCCACCAACCCTGCCACCCCGGTGCTTCTCGTGAACATTAAGGCTGCGGTCACATGAGCAGTTTGTGTTGATATTGTTGCAGTACCTTTGCGGATTTAAAGAGCATAGTCAGACAGCAACATCTGCTTTCCATGCCCCCATTCTGCCCTGCTTTGGAAGTGGAGTAATCAGGCACCGGGGAAAGTCTGGTGTTTATGAGCACTTTCATCCTGCATTTCCAAATGTCTGAACTCCCCTGGTGCGAGCTCAACCCGGTTGGGAAGTCATATGACTCTGTTCTGGCTTCATTCCTTTTTTTAAAGTCAGTTAGCAATGTGCGCACAACTGCATCTTCGTGCACACCAGCAAGCTTTCAGCTGTTCTCTGAGGCAAGGGGGGGGGGAGGGAAGGGCAGGCTGAGAAGCCTCCTTTGTCTTTTTTCATGCTGGTTCTTCTGCCTACAGCTTTGCAGCACATAGGGTGGGGAAGAGGTTAATTGAAAAGATGAGTTTTTTCAGAGGGCAGGCAGCTTCCTCCAGCTGTCAAAATGGAGCAGTGCTTCTGTTTATGCACATATGCAAAAGACAAAAAAAGAAACCACCAGACTTTGTGGTTGCCTCACAGCAATAATCTGAATGGTTGATTATGGGGTGAGTGCACAGTGAGGCCACTTCAGGGTGTGTGGTCTGGTCACCCCTTCCTACAACAATTTAAATCACTGCAAATAGAGGTGCCACCAAATCGTGCCAAGGCTCCAGTGTGACCACAGCCAAAATATCTAATCAGGCGGGTAGCCATATTGGTCTGAAGCAGCAGAACAAAGTTTGAGTCCAGTGGCACCTTTAAGACCAACAAAGTTTTGTTCAAGGTATAAGCTTGTTTGAGTGACACTCAGAACAATAGAATCTCCAGGACTTCACAGGGATATTGGTTTCTTATCTCACTACATATGCTAACCTCATTCAGTCCTTACATCTGTATTCTCAGCAATCCCCCAGAAGGGCCATACGTCCTCTTAATTTAATTTTATTTCTTATTTGAAATAATAGATTAGAATAGTAGATTGTAATGTAATGTAATGAATAGTAGAATGTAATGTAATTTGAAATGATAGATTGGAATGTATTTCTCTGGTCTGGGGACAGGGGAGATAACTCTACACAGCCAATCGCCTCACATCAAAGGAGAAGATGCTGTAAGGTCACCTGCATGCTTGAGAGGAGACAGATGGAACATAATGGTAGGGTTCCAGTTAATTACTCTCAGCATTCCACAATTAAGGATACATCTGCCCATCAATCTCCAATTTGATACATTTATTTCCTTCACTATTCCCCCCCCCCCCCGAATTAAACCCAAACATATGGTAACCTAAGCTTGTTATTCCTGTTTGGTCCTTGCATCTGTTAAATATCTTCATTATGCTGTATGTATGGACTGGTAACTTCCATTTCATTGTATCTGAAGAAATGTGTGTGCACATGAAAGCTTATACCTTGAACAAAACTTTGTTGATGATTAAATATCTAAGCTAGAGAACAAGTAAACTGAACAGAGGAGATGGGCATAGATGTAGAGCAACGTAGAGCAAAGAAGGTCCTAGGTGAAGTCCCCAGCATCTTCAGGAACAGGTGATGAGGAAGACCTTCTTCTGTTACAGACCCCTCAAAGTTGCTACCAGTCAGACTAGACCATATGAAGCCTGGTCTGGCTGGGTATAAGGCCGCTTTGTAAGTTCTTCTGCCTTCTCTTGAAGATCCAGTGGGTTAGAGGGATGGACTAGGATCTGAGAAGCCCAGGTTTGAATCTTCACTTTGTCATGAAAGCTTGCTGAGTGACCTTTGGCTAGCTGCTCTCTTGCAGTCAATCCACCTCACAGGCTTGTTGTTATGATAATAAAATGGAGGACAGGAAAGCAATGTGTCAAGCTGCATTGGAGCCCTACTGGGAGAAAAGTGGGGTATAAATACGTAAATCCCATAAGCTCCTTGGCAGCTGGCTGAACTGCAGCTGGGGCATCACTTTCATAACCCGTTGTTTGTAAATCATGCAAAAATCTACACTGCTTGAAGGACGCTAACCAGCCAGTATTTTATCAGCGTGAGTAATAAAACTGTGTTTTGTTAGATAACTAGTACTGGGATCTGGAAAACCAGTTGATTCAGTCTCCGTCTTTGTGTCAGTATATTTTTTAAAACGGGTCTGGATGTGTATGCACAAGTGAGTACCATTTTCTACTTTTGCTTTAGCTACAAAAAGACATTTTGTTACTAAGGTAAAGATGTCTCATGCCTCACAGATGTGCACTGTGGTTGGATCGACACCTGTAACAGTTCCCTTACACGTAGCTCATCGGTGCAAGCAAGTTTTCCCAAATGGGCAAATAATCCCTCCTCAAGGTCACTTCTTATCAGGAAAACGTGCCAGGTAAGGGGCAAGCTCCTTCTTCATAGGGAATGTGGTCCTGGTCCAAACTGGGGCCCCATGTTTCAGTTTCAACATAGGAACCAGAGTTTCTGATCACCAGCCCATTTGCGCTGTATCCTGGCTCAGCCAGCCCATGTGTGGGTTATTGTGGGCTCCAGTGTTCCCTCTAAGTTGAGTTAGGGTGAGCAAGCTCACAGTTTTTTAGCCTCTGGCTCACACATTTTTTGTCTTCGCTCAGGAAGGATGGCTCCAGAGCAAACTAATGTATGCAGTAGCCAAATCGCTTGCTCACAACTTTTAATGCCAGTAGAATTTTTGTTCACAAGACTCCACAGCTTAGAGGGAGCATTGGTGGGTACTGCTCTCCCCCCCTTTGAGCAGCACCAGGGAGCAGCTTTTCAAGAAAGAGAACTGAGTAGGCCCGGAGGGTTCCCTTTATAGGTCTTGACTTGTTCCCTTTCCATGGCAGTGGCTCGTATGCTTCAGAGCTGCTTCACTCTCAACCTTTCCCTGAGGAGGAGGAGGTGAAAGGCCTTGCCACTAGAGCCACCTCCCTGTTCTTTCCCAGTGCACCAATTTCCACCCCCTCTCAGTCAGATTCACTTTTCCACATGCCACTTGGCAAAATTGCCCAGGGCCATTTCGTGCTCCCGACTCCCTCCGCCAACGCTTCTGCTGCTTTGACTGCACGTGGATGAGTGCCATGTGCCCAATCGATGTGCTCTGGCATGTTTTGAGCTTTCTTCAAGCTAGCCTCTCTGCATATGTTCTCTGAACACTTTCTGAGCCCGTCTGAGGACAGGAGACATGGCTTCCTTCCGCTGCTCCCACTATTTGCTGTCACCCTGCTGGGTGATAGAAAGGTCCCAGTTGTTTGGAATTACCCTTCTCCCTCCAAAAACTGGGGAATAATGACAAAGTTGTCTGCAATTGACTTTAAAATTGGGTTTCGTGTATATACATAGCAGAGTTCAACTCCAGACTGGGGTGAGCTCTCATTTGGTAGTCAAATCAAGAATTATGCAAATACACTTATCTTCTCTGCTTGTTGTTTCTTTTGTTTGCTATACCAAATTTGTAAACGGTTTTTCTATTCTTAAAAAAAAAAAGACCTCTAAAATGTTTTACAAATTAAAAACAGGAAAGAGTAAATTGCTAACACAAATCAACTGCAAGCAAATAAAAAGGTCCAGAACAGGAAAAGAGGAAACAGCAACCCATTTACTGGCACCAATTTACTGGCAACACTTGGCCAAACAAGTTTTTACTAATTTTGTAAAGCTTGTATGAAGTAAAGCCAGACGTGGCCTCCTTGGGGCAATGCTTTCCTGCATCATGGCTCCAACAATGCAAATTGCCCCGCTGCATATATCTGCAGCAGAATTGCCAACCGCCAAGTGGGGCCAGGAGTTGTCCCAGAATTTCAACTGATCTCCAGATTACAGAGTTCAATTCCCTTGGATAAATCGGCTGCTGTGGAGGGTGGACTCCGTGGTAATATACTCCACAGAGGTCCCTCCTGGCCTCAGCGCTTGCCTTGCACAGGCTCCACCCCAAAGCTCCAGGAATTTCCCAAGCCAGAGTTGGCAACCCTAATTTGCAGCCTGGGTCTTGTGCTGGCATGGATGGAACCTTTGGGAAGCTAAGCCTTATTATACAGGAGGAAACCAACATGTGCAGAAAAGGTTTCTTGCAGAAATGAAAAGACGCATGGTGTTGGTGGTTCATGACTGGAACTGCAGAGACATCATTTGGCCCTAAAAACCAGCTGCAGGGGAGGACAGGAATTCTATGCCACTGGGGAAGAGGGGCCTCTCTTTCTCCCTGTACCATTTCGTGGACTGAAAATGCCCCTTGCATATTCACCAACCCTTAGGTGGGACCTGGAGATCTCCAGGAACTACAACTGATCTCCAGATTACAGAGATCAGTTCCCCTGGAGAAAATAGGGCTGCCAGCTCTGGGTTGGGAAATACCCTGGAGATTTTGGGGTGGAGCCTGAGGAGGGTGGGGTTTGGGGAGGGCTGGGGCTTCAGTGGGCCATAAGGTCATAGAGTCCACTTTCCAAAGTGGCCATTTTCTCCAGGTGAACTGATCTCTGTTGCCTGGAGATCAGTTGTAATTCCAGGAGATCTCCAGCTAACACCTGGAGGTTGGCAACCCTGGATGCCCAATAAAAATTGGCCTTACCCTCCGCCACCTCCCCCTTTGGCTGATCGCCTGGTACCTCCCCTCAACTCAGAGGGGAGGTACCAGTATGTTGTGCTTGATTACTTCTCCTTTGATGACAGTGACTGTGTGAAATGCAACACCCCCCTCCTCCACAATATAAAAGCACTGTGTCTGGGGCAGTGTGCAGAGGTATACTGGTTTGATCTGCAAGGGTGGCCTGTTTGCTTGTGCAGATCATGTTGCAGTGATCAAGGGATGGCCCGTTCATGTAACCAGGCCCGTAGCTACAGTGGGGCATCTCGGGGCTGGGCCCCCCCAACTTACTGCCCAGGCCTGCTGAGTTTTTGCGGAGCCAGGTGGAGAGAGCTGTTTCAGGCTGTGTAGCAAGGGGAGGCTCAACCCTTCGCTATGCCTCTTCCTTGGCGGCTTGTATGAGAGACCGGGGCTTCTATGGGGTTTGTGTGCGGGGGTGCTCCCCGGCTTATTTAAAGGCCCCCCAAATTTAAAAAATCCTGGCTACAGGCCTGGTCACAACCAGCCTTCAGTGAATCCCATCAAAGAGGCACGGGGTCTGATCCTGAGCCCACAGTGGTGTCTGACCATGTTCCATGTGCTGAGCTCCAACCCAGGCAAGAAAAGGCAGTGCCCACAGCTCCAGCAACAATGCTCTTATCAATGTCCCTGCCCGTTGCACGATCCAGAGGATTTGTGGCGTATTAGCCACTCTGTCCTACATTGTCGACTGACTGACCTCGGCCCAGTTCCCTGCCTTAGCCTTAGATTGAGGCTGGAGCCTGCACGCAGGAAGGAGGTGGAAGAGCTCAGCCACTTAATCCCTTTGGGCTCAGGAGAATTTAGCTGGCCTTGGCAGGGTCACCAGCTTTCCTGCTGCTAGCAAGCACTGAAGTAACTGCTGGGGCAGCACTTAATTCCATCGCTTAGCCGTGTGTATGTGTGGCGGGGGGGAAGGGGGGATCATCAGGTGCATGTGGAGGGTTTTGCCAGCAGCACAATAACAAGAGGCCCAAGTCTGGTGGTTTCATCACCTAGTCAGAATGCCGTTGCGGTGCCATGTGTCACCTCACCATCCCCTCCATGTCTTCCCCTGCTACTGCAGGGAATAAGGAACACCTGCAGGAGATCCCCTGCAGGTGATGCTCTGTATTCTTGGTGCTTGGGGGGAGGCAACAGTGGGAGAGCTTTTAGTGTCGTGGCCCCAGTGGTGGACCTCCTGAGGGCACCTGGTATTTTTTGGCCACTGTGTGACAGAGTGTTGGACTGGATGGGCCACTGGCCTGATCCAACATTGGCTTCTCTTATGTTCTTATACCCTGACCACAAGCACAGGCTACTGGTGGTGGAAAGTGCCATCAATTCATGGCCAACTTATGGGGACCCCAGCAGGGGGTTTTCAAGGCGAGAGATGAACAAAGATGGTTCGCCATTGCTTGCCTCTGCGTAGCCACCCCAGTCTTCCTTGTTGGTCTCCCATCCAAGTACTAACCAGGGCTGACCATCTCTAGCTTCCGAGGTCTGATGAGATCGGGCTAGCTGTCTGTCAGGGGACAGGCACTACTAAGGGCCCTTAAACCTTATTTGAAAACGACACTGTCACTTTTCTGCTTTGAAAAGAAGGACAGGATTGAAGGCGCTTTCTCAAAATCAGGTTGCTGCCTCTGCCTGCCAGGGTTCATACGACTCTGAGAAGATGACTTAACATCCTAACACCCTGCTCAGCAAAATCTGAAGACTTCCTCCAGCCTATGGAGCCTTCCCACAGCTTAAGGGGCTCTTTCTCCAACAAAAGAGCCACTTAAATTGGAGGAAGGCTCCCGAAGTCTGGAGGAAGTTCCTCCAGCCTCAGGTAGGACACTGCCCATTTACATTATTTAAGCTCAGTGTCATGTTCCTGACGAAGGCAGGAGTAGACTGGCAAAAGGCTGGACTTCTGTTCAGTGTTATGGGGCTGGAAGGAAGGCAGCCATTTTGTAGTAGTTCATTAATCTAGAATGGACTGATATGATCTTATGGTGCCAGAAGGAAGGAAACACATCCACAATTGCATGTTTGCCATATGCTAATCCTGTAAATGTATGCAAATGTTTTAGATTCCCAGACACTCATCTTGCTTTCATCAAGCTGGGTGTTTTTTTTTTTAATTACTCAACATTTTAAAACAAGCCAGGGAGAAATCCAGTCCCAAAACAAAAGGGGCAGAAAAATCTCCCAACAGCAAATGGAGGAGCTGTTGGTGAAATGACAGGGCTTCTGGGACAGCAGCAACATCACCTTGGCTCTGGTCTTAGAGAGCATGGGATGATGTGGGCTGATACTGGCCCGAGAAGCCTCTTGGCCTGTTGCTTCCAGTTCAGATTGCTGTTTAGAGTTGCCAGGTCTGGGTTGGAAAATACCTGGAGACTTTGGGGGTGGAGCCAGGAGAGGGAGGGATTTGGGGAAGGTAGGGGCCTCAGCATGGTCCAAGGCCATAGAGTCCACCCTTCAAAGCAGCCATTTTCTCCAGGGGAGCTGATCTCTGTCAACTGGAGATCAGTTGTAAAAGCGGGAGATCTCCAGGCTCCAACTGGAGGCTGGCAACCCTGTTGCTGGTGAAAGGAAGCACTGTTCCTTCCTCACAACTCCAAACAGCGCAGAACAACTGGGACCCCTCAGTACAAAAGCTATATCTGAACTGTTGTTTTTGTTATTGTTTTTTGAACAGCCTAGGGCTGCCAAGTCCCCCCCCCCCGGGGGGCAGGGATTCCCCTGCTAAATTGGCCCCCAATCTGTCAATCTGGATCCGGCCGGCAGGGGGAGCCTTACCCCCAAAGTGGCCAGATTTGGCCAACGGGCCCAGTGTGGTGACGTCTCCTGGAAGTGACATCATCACGCTGGGCACGCCACCGGGCAACACTTTAGCAATCACCAGGAAAACTCTGTGGTACCATAGAGTTTTCAGGGTGATTACCAGAGCATCGCCCAGTGATGTGCCCAGCGTGATGATGTCACTTCCAGGCGATGTCATCGCACTCCACGTGCGAATGTCCTGGGACAGGACCAACACTCCCCCTCTATTTAATGTGAGTGACTTTGACGTGAGTGACCTTGGTGTCTAGTTGCTCTTGTTCCTTTGGGAACCTATATTTGTTATTTTAGGTGTGCTTGCTTTTTATGATTGGCTCTCGTCCATTGGGGGGGGGGGGGTTCTTTGAATTCTGTATAACTACCCTGCTTTCGCCCTGAGAGCCATTCCTGACACAAAATGTGTGCACAGATGACCTGCCTTTACTGAACTCAATAAACTCGATGCTTCTGAAGGAACGTTGTTGGGACTGATTGCTGTGGGACTCTGACACCCTTGTTCTAAAAGGCCAGTCACTGAAGTGTCTGTCTAGGATGAGAGACAGCCACAGGCGTGACCTTGGGCCTGTCATCCTCTCTTAGCCCAAACGTCCTCACATGATTGTTGTTATGAGGATAAAATGGGGGGGGGGGAGAATAATGCTACAAGCTGCTTTGGGTCCCCCACTGGAGAGAAAAGCAGGGTATAACTTGGCTAGGGTTGCCAACCCCCCTGATGAGGGTGGGTTTCCCTCCAATTTTGGGGCCCCAAATCTGCCACCAGCCAGCTGGCTGATGGGGGAGCCCTGCCCCCGAACAGCCCCACCATTCCGATGTGCTCAGCTCGATGACGTCACCTGGAGGTGACATCATCGTGCTGGGCACGTTGCATGGGGGATGCTCTGACATTTGGCTAAAAACCCTATGGTGTTTTTTAGCTGAATGCCAGAGTGTCCCCTGTAGTATGATGCCCAGTATGATGCCATCACTTCCGGGTGATGTCATCGCAGTGCGTGCTATGTGCGCACACCAGACAACCCCAAAAAAAGGCCAGGACCCCCCTGCCAGCAGACCTGGTAACCCTAAACTTGCCCTAAGTACATAGACAGAACAAACTATGGTCACGTGATCTAGGACACATCCACAAATTACCAATTCCTTAACACAGTAAAATATATTTACTCAAAAGGACGATGATCTTTACTGTAAAACAATCCCCTTAAATTGTTATTAGGCATAAAGAACTAGAAATTTGGTAGCAGAGGCAGGGAAGGGCAGATTTTGAAGAGGAGAGGGAGCTTGGCGGGGAAGTAATGCCACATAATCTGACCTCTGAAACTGCCATTTCCTCTGGGGAATTCTGCAGATCAGCTGTAATTCCACCTGGAGGTTGGCAGCCCTTGGAATGCCTCACCCCTTCTTAGTAGAAATGAACCCAAAGTGGGATCCCAGTCCCTTCCCCGACTCCATTTCTGGACATTCTTGTTGGCCCAGTAAGCTTCCCTGGCAGTGCGTGGATTTGAACCTGGGCCGCCTTCATCCTAGACTGGCACTGTAACCACTACACTACACTGGCTTTTCAGGAAAAGGCAGAGGAACTTAACAAAACTGGATTAGACCCAAGCAAATCATGGGATGGCTGTGTGTGTGTGTTGTGTTGGGGGCAAATTCTGCCTATTTCAACACGATTGCACCATTCACTCTGGATGATACTGTGCCCCATATTTTGCCATGTTGTTGTGCCTGAATTTAAGAAGGATAGAGCGAACTGACTGTAGGTCTCCAGCTTGAACTTCCCACTAGGACTCAATCACTCAATCACTCAATATATTTTGGAGTCAGAACAGAGTGGTCGGAGACCTGCCGTTTTACCTTGCCTTCTTTCAGCACGAAGGCGATGACCCTGCCACGAACAGAACTTATTTTCCCCTAAGCAAACAGATCACAAATCCATGAGCAAAATAAAGCAAGAACTCCAAAGAGAGATGCTGAACAGAAAGCAGCCCTGGCTCACTGCCCCAGAGCCCTTCCGAGCCTCGGCCAAAAATCTGGCTGGGTTCAGCATTCTCAGGTGTCAAATTGGCCAGCCTGGAAGCCAGCCCAGCACAGCTGCATCTGACCTACTGAGTGGCATCCTGCCCTCTGCATTATCCCTGCATCTATTTACCCTGGTTCCTGCATGAATAAGGCTGTGGCTTCCAAGAAATATATGCCCTACATCTCCGCAAGGAATTATCGTCATGCAATCCCCGGGGGGGGGGGGCAGGGGGGAGGCCCGCTGTTGGAAAGAAGGAGCTGGCTGCCTTTGGGAGCCTGCCTGGCGTGGGAGCTCCCCCAGGCGCAGGTGATGCTTCAGAATTGTGGCCGGGCGGGGCAGCCTGGGTTGGCATGGCGCCTCTGTGTCGTCAGACAGGTAAAGCCGTCTCTGACGGACAGATGCAGGAGACAGCTGTGCACTTTGAGGGACCTTCTGTGATCATGCGCATCTATTTGCATGCATGCCCATTTCAGGCTGAGTGCATCTCCTTCTCTCCTCCCAGATGGCAGAGATTTTAAGGAGAGGCCCAGGGAGAAGGGTGGAACCTGAAGAGCAGGAACTCTCCTGGCAAAAGTTTAAGAAGGTTCCCCCCCCCCCCCCAAGGTATAATGTTTTCCTAGGTACCGGTAAATTGGAACTGTCCCTGGTAAAAACCATAGGAGCATAAGCATGAATTCCCACATACTGGTGCATGGTATGAGACATGAATATGCACCAAAGGAAGCTTGAGGGAGGGGGGTGTCTGCAGCAGGCACCCTTAAAGCAAGGATCCCTATGGAAATTATCCTTGGGCTGAGACTGGATGACTGCCACGACTCAGCTGGGGAAAATGTGCCATCATCATGAAGAAGACAGCAACTCTGGGAATGCAAAGAGTGCCCATTTATTTTTCCCGGCTGTAGTGACTGGAATTAATCGCATTGCACTACCCACCTTAAATATCTTAATTACTTTAAATTTCAAACTGGTTTTATTGTATTATTTATTGTATTAATTTAGACTGTTTGTATTTATTGCTGAGAGCCACCCTGTGCCCGTTTACGGGAAGGGCGGGATATTAATGGAAATAAATAAATGAATAAATAAACTTATCTTACCACTTAGAAGAAGAAAAAAAAAAGATCCCATCACTTCTGGGATTAGGACTTTCAGAGAACATGGCTTTCATGCCTGTCTGTTTCAGATATTAAGACAGCATTACTCAAATTTGGCAGACTTCTCCCTCTGAAGGGGTGGGTGGGTTGTAAAGACGCTTGCAAAGCGAGAGCCTGTGTGGCGTAGTAGAGTGGTGGGCTAGGATCTTGAGTTCAAATCCCCCCTTCTGCCATGGAAGCTCGCTGAGTGACCTTGGGCCTTTCACAAACTCTCATCCTGGCCCACCTTACAGGGCTGTTGTTGTAAGAGAATGGAGGAGGGCAAAATGATGTTCTAAAAGCTGCTTTGAATCCCAGTGGGGTAGAAAAGCAGGATATAAATAAATAAAGCCAAACACAAAAAATAAATGTCAAGGTGCCTAAATTCCTCAAGGTCTATTATGTTTGTGACCTAGACCAAAAAGCCTATGACTGTAACCCTCAGCTCAGGTTAAGGATGAAAGTAACAACACATGGAGGAAAAGCGTGTAGCTAGGAGGTGTAAGAGGCAGCCTGTTTGTGCCAAACAGGGTTTGCCGGGACAGGGAAAATCTAGAGCAATTAAGTACCAATAGCCTGGACCTAGATAGCTCAGGTCAGCCCAGTCTTGACAGATGTTGGCAGCGAAGCAGGGTTGGCCTGGAGGCAGGCACCGGCAAACCACCTGAAACTACGCCTTGAAAACCCTATGGGGTCGCCATAAGTCACCTGACACTTGATGGCAAAAACAACAAGTACCAGTAAGTCTATCCAGAAGGTCCCAGGTTCACTCTCTAAGCTCCAGTGAAGAGAAGCTCCATGTAGGGCTGAAAAGATTCTGCCCAAGACCATTCAGAGAAGTAGGGTTGCCAACCTCCATGTGGGGCCTGGAAATCTCCCAAAATTACAACTCATCTCTAAACTACTGGGATCGGTTCCCCTGGAGAAAAATGGCTGCTTTGGAGGGTGGACTCCGAGGTATTATACCCCACTGAGGTCCCATCCCAAACCCTGCCCTTAGTAGGCTCCGCTCCCAAATCTCCAGAAATTTCCCAACCCAGAATTGGTAACCATAAACTGGAGTGCCCTTTAGACCTATCTGAGCCTTGGTTTTCTCAGGCTCTATACTGCTGGTCAGTTCACTGAAGGATGAACGAGATGTGATTTTTCTTTATTTAGTATATTTGTATCCTACTCTCTCTCTAAAGAGCTCACAGTGGCATATATAATTCCTCCATTTTATCTTCACAACAGCAACACTGTGAGGTAGATTAGGCTGCCAGAGAGTGACTGGCCCAGGGTCACCCAGTCAGCTTCCATGGCAGAGATCTGAACTCAGGGCACCCAGATCCTAGTATGAGTTCTAACCTCTACGCCTCATTGGCTCTCATTCTTGGCAGACAAGGAAGGACAGATGGGAGGGAGGGATGCTTAATCATTCCAAACCCACTGATCCTTTCCTGCAAATACTTTCCAGTTCACTCAAGTTTCAGAGCTAGCTGGGAAAATAATCAATTCAAAATGGTTGAGCGGAAGAGGGAAGATATGTGTGACTGACAGGCAGGGAAAGAAGGATTTCAAACAGGAGTCATTCTGGGTGGAACAAAATACTACAAAGGAAACATGGAGTTCCCAATGCTAATATGGGCTGCATTGGCAAGGAAAGTATGGAAAGGGTTGCATAGCCCTGCTGTCCACCACCAACCCATGGCTTCTGCCTGCCATTTTGAATTTATTTTGACCACCTGGGTTCCAAAACACAAAATACTACAAAAGGGGATATAGCCTGGAGATATATGTAAGAGTGAATCACTGAGGGATTGTGTGGAACCAGTGAACTTGTCTGGGAGTTAAGGTTGCCAACCTGCAGGTGTAACCTGGAGTCAGGTTTCTAGCTATTTACTGCCCCAGTTTACTGCCCAGACCTCCCGACTTTTTGCCGAGCCTGGTGGAGAGTGCCACTCCTGCCGCCGCCACCACAGAGGAGCTCACAGCCTCCCCTCTAACAACATCATGCACTCTACCCGCTCCCACTGCCCATCACTCAGCCCCAGGCTGTGTGGTGAGGGAGGGCTCAACCCTTCGCTATGCCTCTCCCTTGGCGGCTTGCATGAGAGACTGGGGGCTTCTATCAGATGCTACCAGGTGTGTGTGGGGGGTGCTGGGGTGCCCTCAACTTATTTAAAGCCTCCCCCCCAATGACAAAATCCTGGCTACAGGCCTGCCTGGAGTTCTCCCCAAAATACTGCTGATATCCAGGGTGCCGAGATCAGTTACTCTTGGGGGGGAAATGCTGTTTCGGAACAATTATTCTGTATACTATTTTATTTTACTTCATTTATACCCCACTTTTCTCCCCAGTGAAGACCCAACATTCTCCCCTTCTCCATTTTAGACTCCCAGCAACCTGTGAGGTAAGTTAGGCTGAGAGTGAGTGACTGGCCCCTGGTTACCCAAAGGCATGGGACCATGCCAACACCACAAATCCCTTTTAAAAACGTAATTATTTGAATTGTGTCGATAAAGGCCCCTCTTTGCTACAGAAGCTTGCTCACCATCTTGAGCCAGTCACATATATTCTGACTAACCTACCCCACAGGTTTGTTGTGAGGATAAAATGGAGGAGAGGAGATAGATGTAAGCCGCTTTGGGTCTCCGTTGAAGAGAAAGGCAAGGTATAAAATAAATAAATATGAGGTGTAATAAAATAAGCATAATTTATGTTTAGTATAAATATATAATTAGTTAGATTTTTAAAATATGCTGGGGGGTTTTGCCGTTCAAATGGTCCTTTAGATACTGCAGGGAGGCTTGGCTACCACCAACTTTACAACCTTCCCACCATCCCTCCTCTACCGCTCAATGGAAGAAGAGGAATGATGCAATCAATGGTCCCTCTAAGCTGTGGAGTCTTGTGAGCAAAAATTCTACTTTGTGAGCTACTGGCATTAAAGCTGTGAGCGAGCAATTTGGCTACTGCATACATTAGTTTGCTCTGGAGCCGTCCTTCCTGAGTGAAGACAAAAATGTGTGAGCTGGAGGCTAAAAAACGGTGAGCTAGCTCACACTAACTCAGCTTAGAGGGAACACTGGACACAATAGCATTGCATTTAGCATCCTCCCATGAATGAAATGGAGATGAGAGGAAGAATTCTGAGCAAAATGGTGTTGTGGCACACCTTTTCACCAGGCGTGACTAGAGAAATGAAGAAAGGGCTCTGGACTGGCAGCAGCCATGCATCCTGTCTGATGTCTTTTGTGTGGAAAGTCTCACAAACCCCATGTCTGCTTTGGAAATTCTGTGACTGGCCCACATCTCCACCCAATGAGGACTCTCTTCTCCTTACTCCCACATAACCTACTTCTCTCTTGATATTTCCACTGCCACCAACAAGCCTCAAAGACTTTCCTGCTAAAGGATTCTCTAGTGCTCTTTACAGTGCTGCTGCCTAAAGACTTCTCTTGGTTTCCGCATCTCCTGCTCACTTGCACTAGCAATTGAATGGACTAGCACACTCTGGGGTTGAAGGAATCAGTTACAGCCCTTCCTTTTAGCTTCTCCTTCATAAGCGTGACTGAATGGACTTTAAGTGGACACAGAAATCAGACTGCCCCCATTCAAAATATAAAGAACTTTAATAAGAAGGTGGAAAGTACGCACATGGTCTATTAATACATCAGACTGAGCAAGGATTAAAAGAAAAGGCACTAAAATTGTGATCCTCTGTCCTTTGCTCTAAACATACCCTGTAAGATGGTAAATAAGGATAGGCTGTTGGTTCTTAGTGTTGCAGGCATTCAGAGATAGTCCACTACCTTGGTTTTATGATTGGTCCTAGCAATATGTGTTCATGGCTGCCATTGTGACAGAGCTCAGGTGTGAGACAGCTCCCAGAAAGTCAAGATGACTGACAGAGCGTCTTCCTCCTAGTCAGGGAATTTATAATCTACCCCTTTGCCCTTTTCCTGCCCCCAAAGGAAGCCTTGTTCTTTCCCTTTTGGCCTCCCAGGCTCTGCGGCTTAGGTGCGACTCTAGCCTAAGTGGGACTTTGTCAGTGGGCATTATCAGGACTTTGTTCTTTTCCAGCCAAGGTCATCTGCTTCTCTATGGTGTAGAGTGACTCTGTGCTTGGGCTCCTCATTTTTCCACAGGGCTCCTGTTTAGCTGCAAAAAGGCACTTTGAAACCCCCGAGATTGGACATTGGATATTTGTGGGGGAGCAGCAGAACACAGAGGCCCACTTTCAGCTTCTCCCCCCACCTACTCATCCTTTGGTACAATCCAGTAAGGCTTGAATCCCCATTCTGACATGAAACTAAACTCCCAGCTGATCTTGGGTCAGACATGGCTCTCAGAGCTGTCCTCTCAAGAACAGTCCTCAAAAGAGCTCTCTTGACCCCCCACCTACCTCACAGAATGTCTGTTGTGGGAAGGGAAGAGATTGTAAGTCACTCTGAGACTCCTTCGAGTAATGAGGGGCAGGGATTACATGTTCAGAGTATAGACCTGATTATTGTAAACTTTTATATGAATTCTGGGGTGTGTGGCATTATGTCTTGTCCTGAAAGTTGAAAATGGCCAATGTTTGGATTTGGTGTCAAGCCATTCCTCATGAATAGGAAGTTATGTGGCTCCATTGCATTAAGTTTTAGACACACTGAATTGTGCGCTTTTGGTTCTGACCTGGCAAACCTGAAGGGCACTGCAATTGATGCCAGCCTGGCACAGACGTACACCACAAGCCATCGTGCAAAGGGCCCTGCTGTGGTTGGCCAGCAAGTTTAGATTGCACTCCCTTTCTCTGTCTCTCTCTTTCTGACTCCATGCTGGGCAGAGCCCGGTTCCCACGCTAGCCTCACCTTGCCCCAAGCTATTCTCCCACTCTGTACCCAAAGTGGGGCGGACAGTCACCTGTCATTGCCACGAGCTCCTGCTGCTGCCACCTCGCCCAGGCGGGGAGTGGGTGGAGGAGCAGGCAGCCTCTCCCAGTCCTGCACTTGGCGTTTGCTGAAGCTTTGGCTTCAATATCCCTGCTAGCTCTTACTCAGCCTGCTCCCACTCCTGGTTTGCAGTGGATAAGCAAGCTGGCACCACATGTAATGGGTCTGCTGCTTTAAAACCGAGGGACCCAAGTTGAAATCTGAGCTGTGCAATGTGACCAGTTTGGCAAAATCAGAATAAAGCACCCACAGAGGCCATCAGGAGTAGGGAGGGGTCAGCGTCTGCTCATACAATCGTGGCAATCCACTTAAACAAGTAGGAGGGAAGATGGCATGGCAGAACCCGATCTTGTCAGATCTTGTAACCTAAGCAGGGTCAGTATGTGGACAGGAGACCACCAAGGAAGAGTCTGCAGAGGAAGGCAATGGCAAACCACCTCTGCTTCTCACTTGCTTTGAAAGCCCCTAGCTGGGGCCACCATAAGTCAGTTGTGACTTGTCATACATGCATAAACAAGTGACTTCTACCCATGCCATTTGGTGACCTGCCCACAGAGTTGATGGACACACCTATCTGATACCACCACAAGCTGTGAAGTGTCAGTATATACCAATGGACAGACACCCCAATGTATCTGACTGTTTTCTGGGGACACTGCCTTGTACTTCCGGTTGCATGCTGCAAGATCCCAACTGGCAGCTGCAACCCTAAACCAGAAGTGTTATGTTATGTTTGGGCTCAGATTTGGGAAATGGCATAGAATGAAAGGATGAACGGCAACAGACAATGACGGCAGGTTCAAATCCCTGACTGCCCTGCTTGGGTGACCTTCAGCTAGTCATTTTGCTGTCTATTGGACCTACCTCACAGTGTTGTCGTGAGGATAAGATTAAGAAGGGGAGAATTATAATGCTTCCCTGAGCAATCTGAAGGATGGGAGGGGGACATGAGGAAGGGCAGTAGAGCAAGGATGAAAGGGGAGATTAAAGTTACAAGGGACTGTTTTCATTATCAGGACTTTTTAAAAAAATTCAGCACTAGGAGTCAACCCCAAAATGTAGGAGCCAGACTTATTTTTAAGCCTTCAGGGTTTTGTATTTTAATGGACACACTTTCTCTTATTGCTACCACGAAATCGAATTTTCAGCTCTTCATAGTCTCTCATACTTTTATCAAAGCTATGACAAAATAGTTGCAGTATATTATGAGTGTGTGTGTGTGTATGGGGGAACTCTGATGATCACTACCGCAAGCAAAACCCGGCCTTGAACCCTAACTTAACTTCCCCAATTTCTCATAATTTCATTATGGCTTTAAAAAGTTACATTTACAGGGCTATTGGAGCCAGGAGAGAAACCAACTGGTTAAGAAAGGACTTTCCACAATATAATGCTGAAGAAAGGACTTTCCACAATATAATGCTGAAGAAAGGACTTTCCACAATATAATGCTGAAACAACCAATGGCAAGAACTTATGCACATGCATTTTTATGTCATTCAGCAAAACATATTATTTTATACCCCACCTTTCCCATCAGTGCAAACCCAAAGTATATATATGAAGCTGCCTTATACTGAATCAGACCACTGGCCCATCAAGGTCAGTATTGTCTACTCAGACTGGCAGCAGCTCTCCAGGGACTCAGGTGAAGGTCTTTCACAGCACCCACTACCTGATCCTTTTAACTGGAGATGCTGGGGGTCAAACCTGGGACCTTCTAGATGCCAAGCAGCTGCTGTACCTCTTAGCCATGACCCCCACCCCCAAGTCTCTTCTCTTACATTTTTTCCTTACAACAACCCCATGAGGTATGTTAGGCTGAGTGTGACTGGCCTAAGGTCATCCAGCAAGCTTCCATGGCAGAGTGAAGATTTGAACCTGGTCTCCCAGATCTTAGTCTAACACTAACTACTATACCCAACTGGTTCTCCCAGTACCAGTCACACATTCCAATGTGAAATTATATATAAGCTTTGTATTTCTGCTGAGGATCCCCAATAACTACAATATTATCACTGTTGAAAATACTAAGTGCCACAATGAAATGTTTAGATATCATAGGGTTACAACTGATCTCCAGCTGAGAGAGATCAGCTTCCCTGGAGAAAATGGCTGCTTTGAAGGATGGACTCTATGGCATTGCACCATGCTGAGGCCCCTCCCCTCCCCAAACCCCACCCTCTCCTGGATCCACCCCCAAAGTCTCCAGGTATTTTCTGACCAAGACCTGGCAACCTTAAGGTATCATGATGATCTGTTGCCTCAGACTTGTCAAGCCCTGTTCTTTATTCCTCTGCTCTTCATTTGCTTCCATTTATATCAATGGGCACACATTTCCATCTGTCATTGTTCTGTTTTCCACTCATTTGGGAGGAAATTAGTGGGGACTGTACCTCTTGTCCAAGGGAACCTTCCTTGCACATTTTGGTCAGAGTGGTGAAAGCATTCCTGCTTTAGAGGCAATTCAAAGTCTCCATTAGAGTGCAGACAGAGGAAACTGTGGACTAGCATGGGAATAACCTCCTTTCCTCAAATTCTCAACATAGGGGAGGAAGGTCTATGGAATCCACCTGTGAGGGGAGCTAAATCATGCTTCCTTCTTTTGCGTTATCTTGTTTGAAGCATTTTCCTCGAAGCTTGACAAGGTATCAGAACCAAACTGGGTAAAAAATGTGTTGAGTGCTGCAGTAAAATGAGGGAAAGGACAGGACTTAACTCCCCTCACTATATGCTTAATTTTTTTTTTAAAAAAGGCACGTAGTATGAGGAGTTAAATCCTGTCCCTTTCCCACACTTTACTGCAGCACTTGAAACCTTTTCTTTTAAAATAGCCACATCACCACCACCCACTTTCTTAACAAGTGAAGATGAGGAAGTAGCCCAAATAGCTGTTGGGTGGAGGAGTGGATTGCCAACTCTGGAGTAGGAGAATTTGGAGTTTTAGGGATGGAGTCTGGGAAAGGTGGGGTTTGGGGATGAAAGGGAACTCAGTAGATTATAAGCCCACAGAGTCCACCCTCCAAAGCAGCCATTTTCCCCATGGAAATTGCTCTCTGTAGTCTGGAGAACAGTTGTAATTCTGGGAGGTCTCCAGGTCCCATCTGAGGCTGGCAACTGCACAAGATGTGTCTGCTTAGCGTTTTCATGTGACGTGTCTGACATCGAAGGATCTTAGACACTGAACCAGCAGTTCTCTGCCACATAGAGAGAAGATCTGATTCTCCCTTACAACTGATTTCTCATGTCTGGTTTGGATTGCTTCCATATTTACTGTCTGAGGATGAAGCCTGGGCCTGTATCCTTCTAAGTTTGTAAAGTAGGTGCATCCAGCAGAGGCTGGTCCATTAGGGTGAATTGAGCAGTGTCCCACCAACTCAGGCTGCTCCTAGCCCCTCTCCTCAGGATTGCCAACCTTTGGGTAATGGCCGGATATCTCCTGCCGTTTTTGGCCACTGTGTGACAGAGTGTTGGACTGGATGGGCCATTGGCCTGATCCAACACTGGCTTTTCTTATGTTCTTATGTTCACTCTTACAACTGATCTCCAGACAATAGACACCAGTTCACCTGGAGGACTTCTCTCTAATGTGAGGAGGGACATATTGCACTTCAGCTTTTCACATGCCTCAGAGCTGTTGAAGGATAAGGGGAAGAGTGATAATACTCTTTCAGTAACTCAGTTGTTGAACATAATATGTACTCAAGGAATGGGTCTGGAAATCTTCCCCTCCCCCAACTTCCTTGCCCAAAGAAAACCAAACCATCTCAAGAGACACACACTTGCTTGAGATTGAATCCTATTGAATATATGAGGGGATATTTCTGATTAAACATCATAGGTAGGGTTACCAGCTCCGGGTTGGGAAAGACCTGGAGATTTTGGGGGCGGAGCCAGAGGAAGGTGTGGTTTGGAGAGGGGAGGGGCTTGAATGAGGTATAGTGCCATAAAGTCCACTTTCCAAAGTGACCATTTTCTCCCGGGGCATGGATATCTGTCACCTGGAGATCAGTTATAATCCTAGGAAATCTCCAGCAACCCATTAGAAGTAAATTAAAGAAATGATCTCAGCTGATCCTGTTACCAGAAGCTGTGGGAAACATTGGCTCCTGCAAGTCTCTTTTCTGGAACCAGTGGCCCTTAATCTGGTTTGTGCTGGTTCTGTGTAGTTAATTATCCAATGGTGAGGGAATGCCTTTGACTTCTACACATGGCCAAAGATTTCCTTGCTTTGTGTTACCTAGGATTACCTAGATTTCCTTGCTCATGGGGAGAGACATCAGCGCATCAGGACACTGCTGACACCCCCTCATTCTGATACCAATCCCTCCCCCCGTCAACAGCCACATGGCAGTGGGGAGAGCCTGCTGGGGGTGGGGGCCTGGCAACCCTACTTTAGAACATGGGAAATGAATTCCTGAGTCAGGGTTGTGGTGCGTTCTGAGTCAGACTGAAAGCTGCAGTGTTCATATGCTTCTTTGTCTCATAGGCTGTGTTCTTCTAATTAGTGTACCCAGTAGTGCCTGTCAGCTAGCTGAAACAAGCAAAGAAGCATTTGCCTCTATTCTCCCCTGCAGTTCATAGAAGACAGGGTAGGCAAAACCTGGGCTTCTGCCTTTATCCCTCCTCCAGGCTGCATAGCTCTGCCTGCCAGTGGGTGTCAACAAAGTTTTGACCCTGCCTAGCAGGCAAGCCACAAACAACACAACAGCTCATGCAAACAGAGCCTCTGAGCTATGCAATGATTAGTCAGAAAATAGAAACACTGTGCACAGAAAGCCAATCGAAATGATCTCGTTGGGTGGAAATATCTGTTAATTGTTTTGGCTGGATGATGTCAATAATCCTTTTCACGCAACGTTGCAAGGAGACTGAACATTGTATACAGTGAGGAAGAGGCATTGCAGCAGCAAGTTGCACTGCAATTTAGTGAATGTTCACATTGTACTTACAAATAGGATTGCCAGGTCTGGGTTGGAAAATACCTGGAGACTTGGGGGGGGGGGGATCCAGAAGATGGTGGGGTTTGGGGTGGGGAGAGGCCTCAGCATGGTACAATGCCATAGAGTCCACCCTTCAAAGCAGCCATTTTTTCCAGGGGAGCTGTCAGCTGGAGATCAGTTGTAAAAGTGGGAGATCTCCAGTACCACCTGGAAGCTGGCAACCCTACTTACAAATACGAGTAGAATTCCTAATTGAAGGGAGGGAGCAGTACAGACTCACAACTATACGTGCATAGGACCTTTATGGGCTTTGAAATAAATGTAAATTAGGGGTGACACTTGCTAGCATCATGCCATTTCTGGTGCTCCCCACGTGCATTCAATCTCCCCAGAATGTTGTGTGGAAAATTCTCCAGTCAGCAATGTATCTACAGAATCACTCTCCCCTCACTGCCCAGGAAAGTGAAAACAGATAGTGAGCTACCAGAATAACAGTCAGGTCCAAATATTTCCTATTGTTATCAGATATATCATAAAGTATTGCAGCTGAATGTGTTTTATTAAATGTGTGTGAGAACAGATGTGGTTTGGGTTAGATCTTGATTAGTTTTGTCACTTCCATAGAAGTGTTTTGTTTTGACTTGGGCCTGAAAATGTGGATTTTCTTGTAAAGCTTCCACACAGCATTGGGGTACATTTCTGTGCCTTCTGGCTTTCATGATGCTTTGCTACCACGTTTCCTAAACCAGCTTACCTTTGACTTTTCTGGCAAGATCTCAGCCAAGGTGGGGTGGATGCTGTGGACACTGAAAAGTGTAGATTTTTCCTCATCCCATCTACATTGACACCACTTTCCTCCCATGGCCAACACTCATCAAAGGCTTTAGGACGTTCCCCCCTCCTAGTTGGTAATTGACACATTGTTTTAATGCTACAGTGATAAGTTAACTACCCATTAAGAAGTTCCCCTAAGCCCCCAGTGGTGTGTATTGGGGGGTTATTTCACCCATGAGGGACTACAGTAGGGAAAGTACAAGGAAAACCATTGCTGCTAGAAATGCCTCTGCATTCACAGTAGAATCAAGAGTTGTGATTGTGTGAAATCAGCTATTATCCAAATGTGCATTTCCTTCCAGGCTTGTCTGATCTCATCAGATCTCAGAAGACAAGCAGGGTTGACCTTGGTTAGTGTTAGTATTTGGATGGGAGACCAAGAATTTTCAGGGTCATCTTGGAATGTCTTTTGCCTTGGAAACCCTACGGGGTTGCTGTAAGTTGGTTGCACCTTGATGGCACTTTACACACATTAAGAAGATAAGCCAAGGAGCTCATGTGAAAGGTAGGTTCTGCAGATGGATTTGAAGGAAGACATAGACTTGGCATCCTTTACAAGGGCAGTTCCAGAGATAAGGAGAACAAGCAGAGGTGATAGACTTTGGGACCGGTGATGGCAGCAAAACTGGAAGAGCAAAGAATACATAAGGGAAAATAATGGACAACAAGGGTGGCAAGAGAATGGACAACATGGCTAATAAACAGTTGAACCCTTTGATCTCAAGGCTACTTATTTTGTGTTCTGTGGCTGGTCGCACCCAAAGGTATGTCAGTGCAGTGTGCTTGTCGCAGTGGAGAACCTCACAACCCACACAGTGATTCTGCTGATCTTAGCTACTCTGTGGGTCAGAGCAAAGCGACCAGGGTGTATGGGTGGTGCAAAACAAGTTGAGGAGATGGAGGAACATTGCACAATAATTATAATATTATCATGCGGCACTTTTTGTTAAGTGCTCACAAAGCAAATACTTTTTTGACATGTCCTGCATGCTATGCTTCATATTTAACCTTACAGCACAGAACTGGCGATCTAGGAAGATTCCATGTGAAGGAGTCCTAAAAGGCTTTTATACCCTGCCTGAATGCTTGGATAGAAAGTCTACTGTGGGAATGGGGGGAGGACTAGGCGGCCAATGCCAGAGGTCAGTGGGGTTAGGAAATTGCTGACATCCTGTCCTTTTAATGGGTCTGTTACCAAAAAAATCAGCCATCTTGGTTCTTTCTCCCTCTACAGAGCCTCCCAAGATTGGAACCACATAGACTTTCTATGACTTAGTTAGGCCTGGTAAGGAGATCACACCCCAGCACTTCTTGTGAACTTGTGCTGAAGGGACTGAATTGCAGTGTCAGTTCAGGTCCTTCTTGACCTACTTGGAAGCTATCTCCAAACTTGCTGAACCTTGCTTAGGTTAAAAGAGCTCCACAGAGACCCTGGGGCAATTCAAAGGGGACTAATACATTTTCTTTACATACCCTGGAACCCATCCTCAATTATACCTGTGCCTGTCCCCCATCTTGGTATATTTATGGAATACAGCTCATAAGCCCCTGGCTGCTAGTCCGACATGTGATATTACTTAAGGGGAGAACCTGGGCTGGTATCAGTCCTCTTTAGGAATCTCCAGAAACGCTATGGTTTTCCCATAGGTGTGATGTCACTTCTGGGTTTTCCCTAGAAGTGACATCATAATGTCACCCCCCCCCCCATTTCCCACTGGTTGCCTGGCAACCCGAGAATCCTCCTGTTCTAATAATGGGAGCTGTTTAGAGGGTTGCCAGCCCAGTGCTGGCACCTAGTGGGAGATTGCAGGGGGCAGGGACCTACTAGTTTGGCATCACACCAATGCTGCAACAACACATCTGGCATGGACTGTAAGTGACATTATCATGTCAGTATGACACTCTAGGATTCACCAAAAATATGTAGAGTGGGGGGTGAATCTCAGAGCATTGTGTCAACATGATGACATCACTTCTGGGTCTCACTAGAAGTGACCTCACAGCAGGGGCGTAGACTTTGTAAATCCCGGGGGGGGGGCGGGGGCTCTTTCGTGTGCACGCGCGCTTTGCGCGCGCGCGCATGGGACCATGTCCCCGCTGCTTCTCCCCCCCCGGCCCCAGGAAGGTAGACCCGCGAAGCGCAGGACCATGTCCCCGCCGCCTCTCTCCCCCCCCCCACCCCAGGGAGGCAGGAGGGCAGGCTGGGGGTGGAGGGGAAGGAGAGGCGATGACGGCAGCCAGCTGGCCGGCTGACTGGCCACCAGCGGGTGCTCCATTTTGCCGGGGGGGGGGCTAAGCCCCCCCCCCGGGAAATTTCGGGGGAGGCTCGAGCCCTCGAGCCCCCCCGTAGTTGACGCCTATGCCTCACAGCATCAGTATGACATGGAATCACCTCCCTCATTTCCCCCCTGCCACCCTGTCGAGAGAACAGGGGCGGAGTGCTGCTATAGCAGAAGACCTGGCCACCCTAGAGTTGTATGTTCCTGGGGTATAACTAGACATTATGTTGTCCTCATGTCCCACCCCCCAATAACATCTGTCCCAGTCCTGTCAACCAGATGTGCACTGGGAGTTCTATGCATAGACCAATTTGAAGACTTAAATTGGATCAGGACCAAGGCATATGGGAGACACTGCCTAAGCCTTCTTCCCCATGTTTTCCAGACCTGAAACATCACCAGAGAGCTATTATTTGCTGCACTGGGGAAACTTACGCGTAGCCCTTATGTACACTGAGAGGCTCGGGGCACATTACAGCTAAAGCAGTGCAGTAAGAACAGTAAAGTATATAGAACCAACAAAACTAGAGAATACACTGTTGTAGATAATAAAGCAGCATTACAAGATCAGAGAACAGTGCAGTGAGACATCATATAATATACTATAGTAACAGTGCTGCATGAAAGATGGGTTACAAAAATTACAGTGCTTTAAAAGATAAGGAACACAATGAAGACTACCTTAAATTCCATAGATATTAACAACAAGTTTATTAGTTTTATGCAAAAGCCCTTCTGAATAGTTTTGTCTTTCATTTTGTGAAGGAGTGTGGGATCCTTCCTGTCGCTGTAAAAATGCCCTCCTGAACAGTGCCATTTTGTACATTCTGTGGAGTGATAGGAATACAAGAGATGACCTGACTTTGACCAATTTCCCACAAGCAGCTGTGCTGCCCTCACTCTTCCATTCCCCCCAGTTGCATTCATCAATTTCACACTCTTCACTGTGCAGCTGCACTTTGACCTGCATCTCCCTTCAATTTCCTCCGTATTTTCTCAATCTTAAAAAGCAAGGATCGAGAAAGATGCGGAGGAAATCAGGGAGAGATGCGGGTCAAAATGCAGCCCTGCAGCGAAGAGTGTGAAATTGGCCAACACAAGCGGAGCAAGCGGAAGAGCAAGGGTGGCACAGCTGCTTGTGGGAAATCAGTCTTTGTCAGGCGGGCCATTCCACCAAGCGGGATGCTCTGGTGCGAACAGCAGCCATTCATGCCCATTGGCAGGGTGGTACCTTCAAAAGGCCTTGCTTGGATGAACACAGCTGTCAAGGTTGGGTACATCTGGAGAGTGTTTTAGATGTGTGGGTCCCAGGCAATGAAGCATTTCATAGGTGATAACCAGTACCTCAGATTATACTCAGAAACTAATAGGTAACCGATGTGGTGTCTGCAGAATAGGTGTAATATGCACAGCTCTAGATAATAATTGAACCACAGTGTTCTGTACCAGTTGGATATGAGGACAATGTACTATGAGGGGGAGTGTGAGACAGTGTGAGTTAGGCCCTTAGCTTATTTTTACTTCAGCTGCTGTGAATTCTCTGCCGTACTTCCCCCTCACCCACTAACTCCCAGAGACAGGACATCCAGCTGGGGGTGGTAGCTATTTCCCTCCCATACCAAGGGTCACAATCTGGCCGCTGTCTCTTTCCTGTATTCTTCATGCATCAGATAGAAGTGGGGGGAAACCACAAACCACCACACCAGTTCCTCATGTGGTTGCTTGAAACTCCAGGAGACAGGGCTTCTGGGGAAATTCTGAATATAGAAAGCGAATGTGACGGTGGCAACTGAGTAATTGGTTTGATCTTTTAACTCCACGTCCCACACACTGCCATTTCTTTGCTCCAAATCCTACAATTACTTCAAATATCAACTCCCTTGATGGTACCCTCTGTCTGCAGTTCAGTTGGTGGGCTTGATTTGTGCCACAAGAGAAAGGCCAACCCAGTTGGGTTGCCAGCCTCCTGGTGGGGCCTGGAGACATAATGCATGGATGATTTCTTTGTGCGTAGCTGCTATGCTTGTGAGCTGGCAATTGTGTGGAGGTGGGGAAGTGGGACCAACACAGTCATACCTGTACTGATGCTTTCAGTGAATGCTCAGAGGGCGACTGAAAGCTTCTTTCCCAGGGGCACAGTGAAATGTTCTGACCACTACAGGCCCAAAAGATAACACACAATCATTGTGGAATTCTTGAGGTGGATTCCTGGGGTGGTCAGCTATCAATAGAACATGCAAAATGTATACAGTCACTCTTATAGATGAACAAATACGACATGTGAAAGCAGAAATTTCACTGTTATGACTGTACTGTCTAGACTATAGTGATTTGCCAGGCAATGAGTTAACTGCTGAGGTGGCATCTGAATATGGTTTCACCTGCCACAAACCCCAGCTGCTAGTGTCAGGTTTTTAAATGCATAATTGCACTGACTTATTTGTCGTTAGACTGGTCAGAATTTGATACAGACGGTTCATATTCTATTGTTTCTACCGAGTCCCTCCATGCTTCCTTGCTTTGAACCTCAGTATTTCCCCTGTGCTCTGTCACCAGCACTGCCTTAACTAGGGGTCCAGCTAAATGATACAAGTGACATGAGTCAAGTTGGTGGTCACCCGACTCATCTCACACTCACAGTTATATAGCTTAGAAAGTGCTCCACTAGCTCTGTGCAGCTCTGAGCACTGTGAGGTTGTGTGTCTGTGGGTCATGTGACTGTGGGTCAGGACCACCAAATTAACTTGTGCCGCTTGTATTGTTTAGCCTGAGATTCTTCTGGGGCAGATGCTAAGAACCCTGAGGTGTTTACAGCTTGCAAGCCATCCCCCCCCCCCCCCGGTATCTCATGTGTCTCAGAAAGTACTGTCTCTTGACTTCTGGACTTGGTCACAGCAATAGGCCTGGCAGGATGGATTAGGGCAAGTTTGATCTTGTGCTGGTTGTGTGGGAGAGGCAGGGAGGCAACACAACAGAATGTGATAGACCACACCTTTATGCACACAGCTGGTAAAAGGCTGTGATGGCTCACGTTCCCCTGAACTGGGGCAAGAGCAAATGAGGGAGGGGTAGGAGTGAAGAAGACTTACCTGAATCTGCCTTATACTGAGTCACACCACTCATCTGTTTAGCCCACAGTTGTTTGCTGTGGAGAGCAGTGGTTCTCCACGACCACAGCCAGACAGAGGTGCGGCCAGAGCTACTAAGAACCCAAATGTCAGATGTTCTGCCACGGAGCACTGGCCCCTTTACAAACATACAGCTGGCCTTTCCCCTCCAGCAGAAATAACCCACAAGGGACTTGAAGTGACAGCCATGGAAGTAGAAGGCAAGGTGTTTGTGAGCTGGCCCCACTAGGTGATTCTCTGAAAGGAACCTGTTCCAACCCACCCCGTATTCAGAATCAGGAGTGGATCCTACGATTCCTGTCATCTACGCTGGATCCTATGGTTCTCCTCTGTTAAGACTTCTTTCAAGAGAGAACAACTTCTTTCAGTGAAGAATGGCCTTTTCTGCGAGGGTTATATATGCCCTGGGTTCAATGCTGGTGGGGAGTGTTTTGTTTTTTTGTTTTCTTCCCTGTTTCCCCACAGAGTTCTCACACACCTCCTGGGTTTTCTCTGGCTTTTTTTCCTAATCTTTCTAAACCTTGCTTTGCTGCACAGTTTTGGAAAGGATTGCAGCAAAATTTGGATGACTACCGTGTGTGTGGTGCAGGAGTTCAGGTTTTCCCAGTCCTGCTTACACAGCAGCCATTTCCCCTTGCCCCTGTTCCCACAATGGCCATTTTCTCTCCACCACTGGCTTTTTGCTTTTGTTTTAAATGGCAACTGAATATCATTATATTGTTATGATGTTGTAAAAATCTGTGCATTAGATTCTGTGAATTACCAGCTTTCTTTCTTTTTCTTGAAGTAAGTTTCTAGCCCCTTTCATTGCAGAGATGTAAGGGGAAAGGCATATCTCTGCAACAAGAGGAGCTAGGCACTTTTTAAAAAATGAAAGCTAGGAATTCAGAGAAACTCATAGCTTGTTATAGTGATATAAGGATATTCAGCTGCTGATTTTAGAAACAAAAACCTTTAAAAAACCTGATGACATGAGGGTAGGATTGCCAGGTGGGATTTCGCACCAGTGGGGGGGGGGGGGGTTGTGGGGGAATTCCGAGAGTAGGCAGTGATTTTGCATGAGGTGCTGACATCACCCAGAAGTGACATCATTGTGTTGGTGATGTCAGGTGTGACACTCTGGTTTGGGAGCAAAACTCTATGGTAAAATTGGCATCAAACCATAGAGTTTTGCCTAAAAACCAGAGTGTTCCTGTGCAATGTCCCTAATGTGATGACATCACTTCTGGGTAATATCAGTGTGTTGGGGACAGTTTGGAGAAGGAATTTTCCCTGCTGGCCAGTTGGCTGGTGGTGGGCAGAAGCCCCAAAACTTGGGGAATATCCTGCTGGGAACTGGGGAATGGCAGCCCTACATGAAGTGTAGTAGCTGCTCCCAGGAATCTGTGGGGAAACCTGCTCTGTGTAAACCCTGTTGCCTCAGTGCTATATTGGCAGTTGTAGCAGTGATGAGGAAACCACACAAAAGCTGTCCACATGTGGAAAACATGTGTGGACTCCGCTGGAGAAAGGCTTTCTCTGATGGAGAAAAATCTTTCCTTGTTGAAGGAAGTATCTTGGTGGAAGGGAGTCATAGGATCCAGCCCTTAGAACCCACAACCCAAGAGGCCTCCTTTGAGTGAGAGCAGCTTGCACAGCACACAGTATCCTACTTCGGCCGCTTCATGCGCATAGAGGGGGGAGGGGAGGGGATTGGATTCATACCCCACCCTTCACTACCTTAAGGAGTCTCAGAGCAGTTTACAATCTCCTTTCCCCTCCCCTCCCCACAACAGACACCCTGTGAGGTAGGTGGGGCCGAGAGGGCTCTTTCGAGAACTGCTCTTTCAAGAATAGCTCTGACAGAACTTGGCTTGCCCAAGGTCATCCAGCAGCTGCAGGTGGAGGAGTGGGGAATCAAACCCGGTTCTCTCAGATTAGAGTCCGCGCACTTAACCACTACACCAAACTGGGCAAATGGATGTGAATATGAATGGTATAAAAAGGCTACTCTGCAGCATACCTCTGAATTCCGATGGCGGATAGCCTATTAAAAGGATGGGTATGTTTTTTTCAGTGGGAGATATGCTAGAAAAACAATCAGAGCCGGGGAGGAGATCGCACAGGAAAACTACACAGGAGATAAAGAAGTGTTTTCCGCTGTATGGAATAATGTGCCTATGGGGGTGTGTGAATCAGGCAATGCTCCTTGGATTATGAATGAGGGCATTACACAAGAGCATTCCTATTTTGATCTGTGGGATGTTGGAGGGTGTGGGGCTGCCGCCTTCTATTCGGACCTACTCCTGTACAGGAGCGTGATCGATCAGGGTTTATCATTTCATCTCCTCACCAGGAAAAGCTTCACCTGCTCCATTTCTGGATTTCAGTTGACTGTAAGAAGCAATGGAACTGGGCCATTAAAAACAAAATCTGGCAGCTTGAGCTCCTTGGCCCACTTTGCCTGCTTCTTTCTACACAGGCATTTTGCCCTGCCTGGCCTCCCAAACTGGGGCTTTCTTCCCCCTGAAGCATCAGCAAGTTGTCCATCTTCCAGGTTTCCCCCGGCTTCACTGTGATCTTTCCCAGTCATACTCTGGTATGATCTTTCCGGAAAGACCATATTCAGAGTGGTCTTGCCCATCAGGTAGATGGGAAGGTGTGGATTTTCAGATACCTCCCCCCCACCACATTGGTACCATTTCCCCTTGGTATCCCCTCATATTTGCAACTCCCCCATCCTCGGCTGCACCACAAGCAGAATTTTTTCTAGCTTAAAAACATGCAAAGAGCCCTCTTGTATGAGATCAGTGGTCCATCTTTTCAACATCTATATGCGTCCTCTTGACCAGATTGCCCAGAGGCAAAATGCTAGAGTGCTCCCCCCCATGACGTGCCTAGCCCAATGATGTTGCCTCTGGGCACGTCAGGTGCAGCAAGACTCTTTGGGGGCAGGGGTCCCCCACCAGCCAATTGCCCAGCAGTGGATTTGGGGGCCCAAAATCAGGGAAACCCCGCCGCCATCGGGGGGATGGCAACCCTAGTCCCGTACTTATTGCACATCAACTTGATATGGCGGCCCTGAGTTCTGCTGTTATAGGAGGAAAAAGAACTCCTTTTCTCCACCCTTTGCATAACTTTATAAATCTTTATCATGTTTCACCGTAGCCGTCTTTTTTGTAAAAAGTCCAGATTTCCAGCCTTTTCTCGTAGGAAAGATGTCTCGGAGCTCTCTCAGCCCCACCTACCTCACAGGGTGTCTGTTGTGGGGAGGGGAAGGGAAAGGAATTTGTAAGCCACTCTGAGACTCCAAGTGAGTGAAGGGTGGGGTATAAATCCAATCTCTTCTTCTTCTTCTTCTTTTTCGGATACAGCAACCAGATCTGTACATACTACACTAAATACAGGCATACCCTTGACCTATACAAGGGTTGACATTTTCATTGAACTTCCCAATGTAACCCCCAAGATCTTTCAGTCTCAGTTTAAGCCAGTTCAGACCGCATCAGCTTATATTTAAAATTTTAATTTTTTTGTTATTTGTTATTTTTGTTATTTGGTCTCTATGCCCCGCTTGCTGGCCTTCCAGGATAACTAATTGACCAGTGTAAAACAGAATGCTGGACTAGATGGACCACTGGTCTGATACAAGAGGGCTCTTTACATGTTCTTTTTTTGAAAAGCTAGCAAAAATTTGTTTTTGTTATTTGCCATGTTGTTGCCCACTCACCCAATCACAGAGATCCTCTTGTATCTCTTCACAATTTGCCTTGGTTTTCAGCATCCTGAATAATTTGATATCACCTGCAAACTAGGTTTCTATCATTCTTCTTCTTTTCCCAACAAGTCACAGCTAATTTATGGCGACCTTGTGGGGGTTTCAAGGCAAGAGACACGCAAAGGTGGTTTGTCATTGCCTGTCTCTGCATTGCAACTGTGGACTTCCTTCGTGGTCTCTCATCCAAATACTAACCAGTCTGACCATGCTTAGCTTTCAAGATCTGACAAGATCAGGCTAGTCTGGGCCACCCAGGGTGGGGCAGGCTTCTACACTGCTCACCCCCATTCCAAATAACTTATGAATGAATAGCACTGCATATTGATCCTTGTGGGACACTGCTGCTTACTTCCTCCCATTTGGAAGAACTGTCCATTTATTCCTACTCTCTGCTTTCTGCCCTTTCTCTTATGACATGACTGCTCATCTTTCTTAGGGGTCTTTGGTAAGGTACCATGCCAAAAGCCCTTTGAAAGTCCAGGTATATAAGGTTCTACTGGATCACCTTTTGCTACATGCTTGTTAACCTGTTCAAACAACTCCCAAAAGCTGGTGAGGCAGGCCTTCCCTTCGTAGAAGCCATGCTGATTCTCCCTCAACAGGCTTTGTTCTGTGATGTGCTTAATAATTCTATCTTTAATAACAGTTTCTACTAATTTACCTGGAACAGATGCTACACTAACTGGCCTGTGATTCCCTAGATCCCCTCTGGACGTCTTTAAAAAAAAATGGTGTGAATTTTCCACTTTCCAGTCCTCTGGCACAGTTTTAGTGATAAGTTATACATACTGATTTATAAATCAACAATTTCATGTTAGAGTTCCTTATCAACCCTCAGGTGTGCGCCACCTGGACCTGAAGACTTATTAGTAGTTTTTGTAGCAGTCCTAGAACTACATCTCTTGTTACCTCAATGTGACCCAGTTCTTCAGACACCCTTCCCTAAGACAAGCTCTGGCATGGGTATGTACACCAGTCTGGGTAGCTGCTATATCATTATAGTGTCGTAGCATTATATTGATATAGCTACTACCATTTTTTTTTGTAAAAAAGCCCTCCAGCAGTGGGAGTGGTGGTGGAGGATATGAAGGGATACCAAGGAAAGGATAAATACTCTTATAAACTTTTGTTAAAGGGACCATGGGCAAAGGCAATAAGGTCAAGACACTTTTGGTCTTTTAGGGTTTATAATAGGAATGGGCTGCAGTCTATGAGTATTTTGTTCATTTATTAAAGGTTCATTTGTTCCAAAGGATAGGTTTAATTTTTATTCATATCTTTGCTCCTCAACTTTTTTAGATTCAGTTTGGTTTGTGAGCTGGGGTTGCAGGTTTACTTTCCACTCCTTTTTTGTATGCACACCTGTGCGATGATCCCTGCCAAAAATTCTAAAGATATGTGGCTGGAGTAAAACAGGGAGCATTATGCAGGATGGCTGCAGACTTGTTCTACTTATTCGGTTCACAAGGCTGCAGAATTTAGCAGGGGTATCCTCCTTCTATGATAGTGCTGCAGCTGATATGGATGCACCACAGCTGCTTCATATCTCTTACGAATCACTTTCTATTACAGTTGTATAGAAAGATGTTAATAGAGGTGATGATGATCATAGCATTGCCCTTGAGGAATAATCACCCAATGAGAGTTTGGCTGTATCTCTCTTCTACTGCAGAGGGTGGGGCTCCAGAAAGCAACATCTGCTCCTAGTCATCTTTCAGCAGCCTGGCCATGCAATTGAATTAATCATCTCCCGCTCATGGATAATCTAATAATGCTCTGGTGTATTAGTTTAACTGAACACTCTGCTTCCTTCTCTCCTGTCCCCTGCATTAGAAAGTGGTTTCTCTCTTGAATCAATTAATGCTTCAGAAGACTCCAGGGGGGATATATTTAAAAAGGATAACCCACCAGCCCTGAAAAATATAGCTAGGTATTATAACAATTAATTTAAATGTATGCCAGTTTAAAATTACTAATTGGTTAGCATTGCAGCAGGCAAAATAAAGCCATGTAAGGAAAAATTAAAGGGTTATTCTCTCCCTCCCACTCGTGTTTCAGACTTAATGCGATAATTCTGCAAGAGTCCCTACATTTCTGGCCAGATCATTAGTTCTAGGCTCTGAGTACTTAACGGTTGCAAACATTTGGTTGGATTCAGCCAGCTTTTCTGCTGTTCCCACCAAAAAGGCTATGCTGGGGAAGGGTCATGGGAGCTGCAGGGGCAAAAGCTGTGTGGGTCTGGGGCTGCAATGAGGAAGGGAACTGCAGGAGGTTAATCCAAAAGAGCTGGCTGGATCCAACCCATTAAATGGGTCTGTATGTGAGGTGTGTCTGCCAAAGGCAAAAATCCATTGGATTTTTTTTTTTAAAAGTGAATCTTGAGTATGTTCAAGAGCAGACATTTCACCTTGCTACACATTTTCCCCACCTACAAGCCTAGCTGGAATCCTTTTTCTCCCTACCAATGAAACCTAAACAGTCATTCATCACAATAGGTTTAGAATAGATTGCTTTTGATTTAGAAGGCCACTAGAGTTGTAAACTCTGTGCTGGGAAATTCCTGGAGATTTGGGGGTGGAGCCTGTGGCAGGATTTGGGGAGGGGAGGGACCTCTGTTGGGTCATAAGGCCATGGAGCCCACCCCCCAAAGCTGCCATTTTCTTCAGGAGAACTGATCTCTGAAGTCTGGAGATTAGTTGTAACTCTGGGAGTTCTCTAGGCTTCACCTGGCAACCTTAGTTCAAACTCTGCCAGACAGCCAGTTTAGCAAGACAATATTAGGTTCATTTCATCCTGTACAAAAGGGCCCTTGGAGCAATTTGAACGTCATAAATGGCAATTTCGGGGAAATCTGAAATCTGTATTCCCCACTGGCAATTAGAAGAGAACTTGTGCTCACCCCTGGTTTCACAGGCAGGAAACCAGTTTTGGGAGGACCAGTTAGATTTCCACACTGCAGTGCAATTTCTCATTTTCATATGTGTTGTACCCCGAGCGTGCAGTAATGGATCTGCTGATTTACTCTGGCATTTAGCAGAGTACACAACAGATCTGGCCAACAAACATTTTGGTGCCTGGGTGGACAGCCGAAAGGATAACACTCCTTTTACCAATGTTCGTGGGGAGAAATCCACTTAGAAAATCTCTTGCATACACCTTAGGGTAACAAAGCAAGATACTGCCACTTTCTTATGTGTGTGATACAACCAGTCTAAGGTGTTTTCCACACACTTGACTTACTCCTGATTTTCTTGGCAGTTTATCCATAAGAACTGGAATCAGTTTATGCAGATTCTCTGAACTCCCAGCTTTCATTTAAAAAAAAAGAAGCAAGTCTCTATCAGTTTCCTTTGTGGGGATAGGCCTTTTCCCTTATATCTCAGTGAGGGAAAGGTCTAGAGACTTACTTCTTCTTTTTAATGAAGGCTGGGGATTCAGAGAATGATAGTTTAAGCAGGTTCTCTTGTCTTCAGGGCAGGAGGGAGGAGCGGGAGTGGGAAGATGACGAAGACATTGAAAAAGTGGGTTGGAGGTGGGTGGCAGTGGGCAGGACAAAGAAAACTGACAAACATTACGCATGAGGGGGAAAACAACTAATAATAGACTTCTATAAAAAGATCAGAGTAAAAGTGGTCTCAAAAGAGCCAGAAAAAAAAAGTAGGGGGTGGGGGAAGTGAAAACTAAAGGCAGAAAAATACATGTGGAAATCAGGATAAACTGAAGCAGTACGGTGCCAAAATCAACCGGGGGGGGGGGGGGACATGTGGGAAAACCCTGAGTAATATTTATAGGAAAAGCAGTTTAAAAATTACTTAATGCTTTAGGAGAATTGTAACATATTAATTTGTTCATTTTACTTCATTTGTACCCCACCTTTCTCCCCGGTGGGAAGCCAAAGCAGCTTATATCATTCTTCTCACTTCCCTTTTATCCTTATCCTTTTATTTATCCTTATCCTTTATCCTTTTATTTGGGGGGCAGGCTTCCCCCCACCGACCCTACCTTCCATCCTTACGGTGGATGCCGTCTAAACAATCCACTACGGAGTCACGTGGGGTAAAGCAATTCATAGGGGAGCTGTCTGATTGTGCAACGCTGGATCAAAAAGATCTAGATCAAATTACAGCTGGGTCAATGGCAGAATTAGCTGCCCATCTGAACACACACTCAAATATATTTACAGATTACCTATAAAGTGCCTTTCTTAGACACTGAAGGAGGCCACTTACAACAAACAGCTCCATCACATTGTTAGAAGCAAAGGCCAGTGCTGATATTTTCTTTTTCATTCCCTTTTATAGATTGTAGCAAACCACCAAAATCACCTCCAAAAATAAAATAAGAGTTATGAAAATTGGCCCTTGTAGATAAAGCAACTGAAGTCTGCTTGTGTGTTTAAAATGGTTTCTCTCTCCCCCACCATGTACTAGGGTTGCCAACCCCAGATCAGAATGTTCCTGGAGATACGGGGGTGGAGCCTGGGGAGGGCAGGGTTTGTGAAGGGGAGGGACCTCCGCAGGGTATAATGCCATACAATCCACCCTCCAAAGCAGCCATTTCCTACAGGGGAACTGGTCTCTATCATCCGGGGATCAGTTACAATTCCAGGAGATCTGCAGGACCCACCTGGAGTGTGGCAACCCTACCATATTTGGTCTGCTGATCACCTCCCCACTGGTAGCTAGAAGATGGAGGCAAGACAAATCCTTGTACCTGCTCAGCCACGGAAGATCATTGGGCGACCTTGGGCCAGTTTTTCTCAGCCCAACCTTCCCCACAGGATAGCGGTTGCAGGGATAAAATGGAGGATGGAAGAATGATGTTATTAGATGCTCTTGGCCCATCGAGGAGAAAAGCAGGATATAAATACATAAATACATAAAATCAGAATATGTATCTTTTAAATCCTGGAACTGTAGTCTTCCATTCTGTACATGTGTAGTGTCTTTGTCCTACATTCTTGTATTTACATTTAAACATGAATAGGTGTAAATTTTACAGTTGGATGCTTCTAGGTCAAGGGGGGTGGGGGAGGTAGAGACTGAATTGGCCTTTCGGATTTACTGATTTTGACAGTCCTACAAGAATTTGTCACTCTAATGATCTAGAAGATGTAGGTCAGCAGGTGATGGGAATGACTCCTCAATTTCTTTGTTTTCTTTTAATTAATATATTTTTCCTCAGTGAAAGGCGACTCCCCTGCTTTTCCCACCAGAGCTAAGAAGTGAAAATCACAGCCCAGACCTGTAATTAGCCCAACCCTGCCATTTACCTGCAGTGCAAGAGCCAACTGCCAAGCAGAGCTGCAATCACGGGCTCAAAAGCTTCAGCTTCCTCTTCTGTTTGCCTTCAGGCTGTTTTCAGCATGTTGGCTGCTGGAGATTAACCTTGGGGCCTGAGGAGCCTTCACTTTGTAGTCCATCAGTGCTAGGGATTCGGACTTCCTGGTGGGGTCTAGAGTTCTCTTGGAATTACAACTGATCTTGAGACGATAGAGATCAGTTCTTCTGAAGAAAATGGCAGCTTTAGAGGGTTAGCTCTAGATTCTAAGAGAAATATCTCCTCAAATCTCCCCCTCCTCGAGCACCTCCAAATCTCCAGAAATTTCCTAGGCTGGAATTGGCAACACTAGCTCAGTGCTTTTCATTGGAAAACATCCAAAAATGGTGCATCCCAAGATGTACCTTTGGAAGTCCCAACTTCATAGGCCTGATGACAAGCAGTCCATGAGCAGCTAGGGTTTAGCACTTATTTCCAGTTTTAATAGACTGCCATATTCCAAGCGTACAATAAGCTTATTGCGATGGAATTTGCTGATACTTCCGACAAGGCAGAACTGGCTGATCTATCGATGTGCTTGTATCACGCCACCAATGTGCATGGAATTTTACAGACTACAAGATCCCTGGCCTGAGGATCTTACAATCTATAATAGAGCAAGTCTTTTTTTTAAAAATTCCTTTTGATTTAAATGACAAAAAAGGGGAAGGAAACAATACTTTCCCACATGGAAAACAATTGTGTATTACATTTTGCTTAACATATAGAAAGGTTTCCTTATATATATAGCATACAGTAGGTTTTATTTTTCTTGTTGAGCCAGCTGCAAGTTTTGGGGTGTCCTGGGCAAGGTGAACTCCAGTGTCCCTGGTAGAGACTTGTTCCTCCTCTCATTGATGTGCACACGGGCACATTGGAGGAGGCAGCAGACTGTGATGTCTTCACACTCCTTAGAACCCCTTGGCTGCCACTGTGGCTCAAAGTAACACAAAGGAGCTGTGTTCTGCTCCCCCCTTGGGTACCACCAGCTCTCAGAGGTAGACCGATGAGTGAGTGACAGCTTTGTCACTCATAAACACAAGGAGAGAGCTGCATTGGCAGCAAGGAATACTGTCCGTTGCTGTTGCTCCCACTTCCTCTTCTAGGCAGCAGCAGCAGAATCAGAACGGACCCCTTTTGAGAATGTGTGCCATCAATTCCCCCCTTGGCAAACTGGCCTGGTGAGGCCTAGTCAATCAATCTATTTATTTTATATCATGCCCCTGCCCCTCCAAAGTACTCAGAGTGGTGTACACTGCCATTCTCCATTTTATTCTCACAGCAACCCTGTGAAGTAGGTTGAGCTGAAAGAGAGACTGACCCAAGGTCACCCAGTGAGCACCAGGGTTGAAAAAAAGGAGATTGAGACAGATATTTTTCAAGTCTGGCTCTCTAATCTAGTGATAAGCCACCTGTGGCTCTTCTGATCTCTGTGCTCCAATGTGGCACTCGCCCTGTGTTCCAGGACAGTGGGCAAGACCATTGTCTGGTAGGGTTTGTGGTGGAAAACCTGAAACAGTCACTATCAGAAGACAGACAGGTAGGCTGTGAGTCTGCTTGAGGAGCAGGCCTCATGCCAGGGGTGGAAGTAGGGATGCCAGCCTCCAGGTGGACCTGGGGATCCCCTGGAATTACAGCTCATCTCCAGACTACAGAGATCAATTCCCCTGGGGAAAAGAGATGCTTTGGAGGGTGGACTGGACTCTATGGCATTGTATGGGGGGACCTGGCAGTCCTAGGTGGAAGTAAATGGACGCATCCTCCCTAACATCTCCCACCACTTCCCAGAACCCTTGCACTCTCATCCCAGCATCCAGATAGCTGCTAGGAGGGGAGCAACCACTGTGACAGCCACCTGGGAAATGAAGAATCTGGCCAGAGTGGGATGGAGATTCTTGTATCCCCCTTTCTCCTTGGCCACCTTGTTCTACTCCAGGTGCCTTGACAGCCTCTCTCACACACTCTCTCTTGCCTCAGCTGCTGTGCCTAATGCTGAAGAGGGTGGGAAGGCAGAGGGAAGCCCCTCCACTCATTCCAGATGCACAAGGGCGACAGGTCAGTGGTGGTGTGCAGAGACAATCCTGCATTTGAAGAGGTCCTCTAGCAGTTCTAAATGGTGATAGTGATATACTTGATATTAATACTTACATCTCATGTTCTTGTATTGTGGGTTTGGTGGGGTGGCGCTCAGGGCATACAGTAGTGATGTGGCTCTTTGGGGTGATGGAAATTGTGAATATGGCTCTCTACAAGCCACCAAGTTCTGATCTGTTCTAATCATGACACCACACTGCCTTTCCATGGGAGGGAGAGAGGAGGGCCCTGTGCTTCTGTTGCCACCCCCATAGGTTCCCAAACTTATTTGGCCTACCGCCCCCTTTTCATAAAAAAATTACTCAGTGCCCCCCTGGACATCTACCTTCAAAAAGTGGACAAAAAGATGCACTTTGTGGATCTGCACCTGGATCGTTCCAGCCCACCTGGATTGTGCCAGGCAGCGCCCCCGAGGGGGCGGTATTGCCCACTTTGGGAACCAGTGCAGGGCCAGCAGTGATTGCAGTTTGCTGCTGCACTGCAGTGGCTCTCGAGTTGGCACCAAGGCAGATGTTCTTTGACCACAATCCCAACTCCTTATCTTATATTTTTGCAACAGCCCTTCAGGGTAGATCAAGTATGCTATTATCCTGGTGCCACGGAAAAGGAAGGCTGAAAGACAGTGGCTTGTCTGGGCCAGTTAATAAGTTCACGGCAGACGTGAATTGGACAAAGGATTTCCTGGTTCATAATTTTTCATGATGATAATTCACAGAATTTATCCCAGCATAAGCTTTTGTGAGTCAGAGCTCACTTCATTAGATGCACTGAACTGTACATCAATTAGTTCAGTGCCTGTATGTTGTGAATATAAAAGGCATCAACCTAATGGAGGTAGACTGATACATCTGATGAAGTGTGCTCTGACGCACAAAATTTTATGCTGGAATAAATGTTGTCAGTCTTCTAGGTGCCACTAAACTGTTTTATTTTGATGGTTCCAAGCTCAGTCTCTTGGTCATTGTGTTATGTATTTTAATTTCATGACATGTGTATTTGAGCACATGATGTTTGTGGATCTCAGAAAGCAACAACACACGTTTTCTTTTTAAAAAATGTAAGATATTTTGAGGAAAATATAATGTTGTTTTGTTATGCCCATTTGAAACTGGATAATGTTTATTTTTATGACGTTTGTATTTTTAATGGCTTTTCCAGCAAGCTACGGACTCAATGCCTCATGAAATATAAAATCTAAGTACGGGTCCTAAGTAAGGATCACTGGCATTTTGTTTTTCAACTCTATATTTAAGAATTAAGAGAAAGCACCTGTGGTTGTATCTGGCCAAGCCCCTTAATCACATTTTGTCCCATTGTCTTCCTTCATATTTTATTATGCATGACTGTATTTTTACTAGCTTATTTTATATTGGTTTTATATATATACTGTTTAAACTCAGTTATATGAATGTTTCATCTAAGTATGTGCATCTTATGGCTTGTTGTTGTAATAATAAATGAACCTAGAATCCACTGGCATTCTAGGCTGTCCATTGTTTTTCACTTTAGCAATCGGCAGTCCTAATCAGAACATACACAGATCCCTGTCGATGGAGGCCATCAGGCCAAGATCACAAATGTTGCCAGACTGGAGTTTTTCCAACTGCACCGGATCAGGCAACTGGCCCCCTTCCTGTCTTCCCCTGATCTAGCTGCAGTATCCATGCAACAGTCACCTCCAGGTTAGACTACTGTAACACCCTCTACATTGGCCTACCTTTGAGACTGACCCAGGAATTACAACAGGACCAGAAGGAAGCAGCCCGGGTCCTTACAAGGACCCCTTTGACAGTACATACTCATCCAGTGCTTTGCCAGCTGGCTCCAGGTTGGATACCGGATCAAGTTCAAGGTTTTGGTATTAACCTTTAAGGCCTTTAACGGTCTGGGGCAAACATACCTTTGGGACCGTCTCTCCTGGCATACCTCCTGAAGAGCACTACGCTCTGGGGAGCAAAATCACCTGGTGATCCCTGCCCCAAAAGATCTCCGGCTGTCCTTGACCAGAGCCTGGGCCTTTTTTTTGGCCCTGGCGCTTGTCTGGTGGAGCTCTATGGCTAGTGACATCCATGCCCTGGAGGACTTGGTACACTTCCGCAGGGCCTGTAAGACAGAGGCTGAGGATAGCAATGGTTTACCATAGATCCTGGCCTCCATTACTCTTCCCCTCCCCCCATGGAAAAGGGTATAAATTGGCATCAGTCGCCACCTAGATTAGTTTTACTGTATGTATTGTATTGTTTTAATTGTTAAATTGTTTAAACTGAATTTAATTATTGATCAATATTTGTATCTGTTGGATGTTGTGCAGCGCCCTGAGCCCTTTGGGGGAGGGTAATCTATAAAATCCTCCTCCTCCTCATCATCATCAGACCAGGGTCTGCCTAGTACAGAAATCTCTTTCCCACAGGGGCCAGGAAGCATGGCTGACCCTAACTTTTTCATGCCCAGTGCAAAAAACCCAAGCGGATTCCTTCCTCCAATAAGCAAGGGTCATAGTTTGGCACATACACACTATGGAGAGCAAGAAAACAGACATTGTGCTCCTGAAACAAGTACAACTGGAGAGCAGCTTCCCTCGTGGATCAGTCACAAAACTTAACTAAAGTCAGCAAAGGCAGACAATGGCAGAGAGGCATGTATAGAATGGAAACCCCTTGTCTGTAGGTGATGTCTTCCCAATGAAGAAATGTTCTCTGACTGAGAAACATCCTCACTGGGCTACTGAGGACAGATTGGACTACAAAGGGACCTGATCTCCCTTTGTCCAGAATGAGTATGATAGTACTGTTATTCTACTGACCCTTCTGTATACACACTCTTGTCCACAATCATGATTTTTTTAGGATTTGTGCTACACCAGGAAGCTCAGCAATCGATCTGTTTACTACAACAAGGAAATCCCGCAGCTGACCTCAAATGGACAGAGAAGCCTCATCAGCCAGGAGAAAAGCAGACCCAGCCCGGCTCAGGCTGCCTTTAGGGGAGGTTGCTTTTTGGCTCGTCATGGCGAGTCTGGGAGGTGCACTGTAATTTATGAACCACCCCCGGAGTCCCGTGCAGAAGTCATGCTGGTTCAGCAGCTCAGCCAGGTGACGTTGAGGATAATTACCCACAGCAAGCAAACTTTTCTATATTTATGTTAACACTCGTTGACGGTTTAGCTCACAGCCATTTTCAAAAGAACTGGGTAGGTTGGATCTTGTGTGCACTGGCTCTGTAAATGTATGTTTCGTCCTGATTAAAAATCTGGCTCTGCAATGGTGGATCCCTTTATCTGTACTTAATCTGGCAATGCAATCCTATGCACACTTATCGCAGTCCCAATGGATTTCAATTGGTTTAGGCTGGAGAAACCTGCCCTGGATTTCACTGGCAGTAAAATAAGTTTTCATGCTACTGTCTCTACCCTGATCCAAGAAATGGCTCAGCAGTGGGCGGGGTGGGGACTTTGTAAATCCTAGAGAGGCTAGAGCCCAGTTCTCACTGATGTGGCAAGTCTATGTCTGGGTTGTACCGTGTCTGATTGCAAGACTGATGCTTACTCCTATATACACTCAATTGCCTGCTTGTAGAAAATTAGATGTCAAGCAGAGGGCTTTTATTCTAGCCTCTCCCTGACATGTTGGTTTTCTGTGTGAAGAGAACAATTTTTTTGTACTAAGAAGCACTCAGTGTCTGCAGTCCCAACCTTCATTCTGCATGATAACCTCAGGGAGTCCCAGGTGATTGACTTCCCACTGAGATTGTCACTGGTACATCCTAAGGAGAGCTGCACCCACCTAAACCTATTGACTTCAGTGGACTTTGAACAGTATAACTCCTCTTGGGAGTGCCACTATACAACAGCAATACGTATAGATTACTGGGCAATGTTAGACCTGTTCAGGTGTTATGTTGGTGGGGTATCCAGCCACATGTTCTGAAAACATGCACTCTCTGCAATCCTCCTGATACATGGGGTCGCTATACTGCAGATCCCCTAAAATAGCAATCACTTGTATCTGGAGGAGTGCAGATAGCGGATACTCCTAGTATGCACAGTTCTTCGTCCCCCCCCCCCCCCCCGGTAACATCTCTAAAAGTCTATTGACTCAGTGGCTTACTCATTTAGAGAGTATTGAAATCATTATGGTGCTTTCCTGGAATTTATTAGCTCAAGTCACCCCACTTACTTGAAATGTCTGCATATGTTAAAATATGGGGTTTAGAGTTTAGGTCACCAAATTTTCCAGGGGGGACTGATCCTCTCCCGGGGCAACCAGTGCCAGCCAGTTTTCTTTCTAAGCTGAGTTACGAGTGCACTGATTTCCAATGCCCATTGCCCCAATTTCCCTCTCAATGCAGGGGTAGTGGGTTCCCCACCCCACCCCCGCCTGCACTAACTATAAAGCGGCTGCCCACCTTCCAGCAGAGTGTAGCGACTTCAGTGCTGCCGCCGCCAAAACCCAAGCCACCTTCCCACTGATGCTGCTGCACCCAGCCATCCTTCAGGTCCAGGAGGGGGAGTTAGCAGAGCTGGGATCAGAATGCGCCTGCGTGCCAGTTGGTGGGAAGGACGGAGGTTGGGGAGGAGACTTACTACCTATGGATCTGCCTGAACAGACTTGGTATGATGTCTCCTGGGTACCTGGCCCCTGAGGAATCTTTTCCTGCTTGCCTGGTACCTGGTTTTCCAACAGCCCTTTAATCTCTAATGATATATATGAAGGGTTGTCAGCAATGACTTGGGAAATCCCTGGAGATCTGGGGACATAGCCTGGGGAGGGGAGGAAACTCACACCCAGGATGTGATGCCATCAAGTCCTCCCTCTGAAGCTGCCATTTTCTCCAGGGGAACTGATCTCATCTGGATCAGTAGTGTAATTCTGGGAGAACTTCAGCTCCACCTGGAAGTTGGCAACCTGTAGATGGATGGATAGTTCCATGATAAACGCAAAGAAAGCCTCAGGGACCCAAACTTTCCTTTTTGATTTTGAGGTGGGAATTCATTTGATCCACAGTTGAGCGCCTTCCCCCAGGGATTGGCATTTCCTATGTACCTAGAAGTCATGGTCACCATTTTGGCTAAGTAGTGCATTATGTATCTTCTCAGGTTCAGTACACACTACATGAAACCAGAGTTTTTGGGTACTGAAACTGAAAGTATGTGTGGAGTTCTATTCAGATTAAATGGTGGCCAGGCATATTGGGAGGATCATTGTGTGTGCTCTCCATACATGTAACAACTGAAAGGGCTCTAGGATAGGAGGAAGGGCCTCTGTTCCAGCAGGGAAGACATGATCAAGGTTTGTAGGATTATGCATGGGAGAGAGCAGGTAGAGATGCATGGGAGAGAGCAGGTAGAGAAAGAAGTACTTTTCTCCCTTTCTCACAATATAAGAACCCATGGGCACTTACTGAAATAGCTGAGCAGTCAGGTTAGAACAGAGTGATTATCACATGGAATTCACTGCCACAGGAGGTGGCAGTGGCTACAAGCGTGGATGGTTTCAAGAGGGAACTACATAAACATATGGAGCAGAGGTCCATCATTGGCTATTAGCCACAAAGTATAGATAGGAACTCTCAGTCTGGGGCAAGTGATGCACTGTATTCTTGGTGCTTGAGTGGGGGGCCAACAGTGGGAGGGCTTCTAGTGTCCTGGCCCCACTGCTGGACCTCCTGAGGGCATCTGCTATTTTTGGTCACTGTGTGACAGAGTGTTGGACTGGATGGGCCATTGGCCTGATCCAACATTGGCTTCTCTTATGTTCTTATCCAGAGTTTTAGGAATTATCCAGTGGATTAATTTTGGGACAAAGTGCTGGAGGTAGATTGACAGTTCAGCTTCTACCATGTTTGTGTTTTGTCTAAATACGCTGGCACAATGTGTGTCATATCACAAACCAAATGAATCCCACCAGTCAACACTTGACAATCTTACCTCCCAGACTTACCAAATGCTTGGCAGTCTTACCTCCTAGACTTGCCTCCTAGACCGGCTTGGGAGATTCCTGGAGATTTGGGGCACTATCTGGCAACCAGCAGGAAAATGACCTGTGGGAGGTTCTGCTGATGACATAATGACAGCACCAGAGATACGACGACATCATTCTCGGCACAACTGGGCATGATGTCACCTCATTGCCAGCAACACTGAAGGAGGGGCTGTGGCTCCGTGGCAGAGCATCTGCTTCGTATGCAGAAGGTCTCGGGTTCAATCCCCAGAATCTCCAGTTAAGAGGCCCAGGCTGTAGGTGATACAAAAGACCTCTGCCTGAGACCCTGCCAGTCTGAGTAGACAGTGCTGAGTTTCATGGACCAAGAAGGCAGCTCCATGTCTTCATTTGGACAGTCTCACATTCCGTCAAAAGTCTATGTATTAATGCTAGAGTGTCATCAGCGATGCAATGGCATCATTTCCAGTCACACCAGAAATGGTGTTATCACATTAGGATGCAGGCGATCACCCTCCCCATTTCCTCCCACCACCCAGATGAGTGGTGACTGGAAGAGCTGATGGGGGGGGGGGGGCAGGGAAGGTCTCCCCTTCCGAAGCAGGAACCTGGCAACCCTGCAAGGATGGCATTTGTAGCAGAGAGGATACCCAGCAGGGATGTGATCTCTCTGGTATGCCACAGAACCCACCCTCCAAAGCTGCAATTTTCTCCAGAGGAACTGGTCTCTGAAGAGAACTTCAGGCCCCATCTGGAGGTTGGTAACCATATCCCCTCCACACATGCTTTTTAAATTATTATTTGCTGTCCCAGGCAGGCGTATCAAGCTTCTAGAGCAAAGGTCCTAAAATTTGCTGAGCCTGTGGGTACTTTTGGGAAAGGGAGAAGCATGCCACCATAAATGGTTATGAAGGAACAAGGCCAGTAACAAAAAAATGACTGTGGTGTGGGCAGGCCACTTGGAAACCACTGAGAGTTTTCACAGAATGTTGGCAGGTTCTAAGCCAAATGTTCTCCTACCTTGGAGACAGCCATGGCCAGCTCTACCGTGAGGGTGAGGTGAAGTAGAATTTTGAAGGTCACAGTTTCTACCTCCATTGTCCAACTGCCACTGCCTCACCCCCACCCCCCCAGGGATCTGTAGCACCTGAGATCCCTCCTCTCTCTTCTCCAGCGTCTTTAAAACAGCACCACGTACCCAGCTGGACTTCCTGAATTGTCACAAGGTATGAGAGTTTGGGAGGCCCTTCTGGATATGTGCAGCTTGCCATGTTGTGTTTAGGGAACAAGGACAGAAGGAATGTTAGATTTAATGTATTTATTGACTTCGTGTATATACTGCCTTTCTCCCTGAGGGAGACCCAGAGCAGGTTGCATTCTTCTCCTCTCCTCCATTTTATCCTTACAAAAACCCTGTGGGGTAGGTTAGGCGGAGAGTGTGTGACTGATCGGAGGTCACCCAGCAAGCTTCCATGGCAGAGTGGGGATTCAAACCTGGATCTTGCAGATCCTAGTCTGACACCTTAGCCACTACACCACACTGGGCAGGAATGTGGTGTGGTGAGGAGGGTAGCAGCAGCAGTGGGGGGGGGGGAGGCAGGAGTACAGCCTAAGGTGGTATTCCTCAGTCAACTGCTTCCAGATGCGCACTCCCTGCAAAGTGATACCTTCTCTCATCTCTTCTGAAACACTTCCTGCATGAAAGAGGTAGATGACAGCTGGGGTCCCCTCTTTCCTTTGGGGAAGGGATACCATTTTGCTTTAGTTTCCAAAGAGAGGTGAGGGTTGGCTCCCTGCACAGCCACAGGGAGTGACTGCCAAGGCCAGAGACATCTTAAAAGTTTCTATGGCCAAAGGATGCCTTTGTGACCCACCTGCTCAGAGCTCAGCCAGTCAGCCAGTTGGTAGGGTATGGCCACAAGTTATTTATTCCATTCAAGACCCTTTGGATTTTATCCCCAGGAGTCAAGAAGCAAGAAGGAACTAGGAAATACATCATCAAGTGTTATATTCCTCCTGGCTGCCATGCTAGGGAAGATCACTGCTTTAGAAGGCTGTCTTCTATAACCAGCGGAAAGCGTTAGGCCTGGCCTAACTCCTAGGCAACTAATATACAAAAAAACCCACCCACAAAAACCCCCACCCATCTCATAACCATCACAAAAGCGAACAACGTATGAATTGTTTATATTAAGGGTTAAGGACAGCCCTGGAGGGCAGTTTCAACTGGTGAAATCGGGCACGAGGACAATTAACGCCCCCTCCCAAGATCACCCCAGTCTGAACTGAGACTCCATATGGCTGTTTTGAAAAAAAACAGAGAAAATCAGATTGTGGATCTTTCATTCATTTGGCCTTCAGTTGGTGCTGCTCAAAGACTCAGAATGCCAACAGTAGTAAAACACTGAATTCTGGTGTTCTCTATGGGGACAGCATTGCAGGCATTTTATTGAAACCTCTAAGATCACTCATTATCATAGTTATTATATTTGTTTAAAATATTTCTTGAATATGTATTTGAAACATATGTCTGTTTGTTGAAATACCTCTGTGTAGTGTGTGTGTGTGTGTGTGTGTGTGTGCCTTCCTCTGTAGAATCTTCCCTGATGGTCTCTTTTCGAGTGCTGACCCTGCTTAGCTTCCAAGATCTGACTGAGACAAGGCGCTATCATGCTGCCTTCCCTCCTGTGAATTCCAAAAACCAGTGACTATTTGCTCTATTTGTCATTTATGCTGTTTTTCTGTTCTGTTTCACTTTATTAAGTGACAGCCTTTAACATGCATGCTTCGCACTGCATTTTTGTAACTGCATTTTTTTGAACACTTATACATTCAGGGTCCTCCTTTCCCCTTTGGCTGTATTTTCACTCAGTCTTAGCCAAGCCGCATGATTTCTTTGCCTTTAAATTGGGGGGGGGGAGGGGAATAATTACAAGCACCCAGCTTTCCCGGTACTGAGAGAACAGAAGCCAGGGTGGTTCCTGGCTCTAAGTTGTCCTCCCAATTTGTCTCGTGCAGTGTGGCCTGGGATGCGCAGCTAATTAGTGCCTAGGAAACTCGACTCTGCTCTTCCCATCAGGTGTTGTCTGGCTGGTTGGATGGGTTGTGCCCAAGAGTCAGTTTGCTTGCTGGGAGCTTTCAGGCTGGCGAAAGGAGCCTAGCTGGCAACCCTAAGGGTGAAGGTCTCTCTCGCCAAGGGACAGGTGCTCACGCCCTGTACCTCGCCATTGTGTCTCGGCCTTGCCCAGATAAAAGGAATGGCTACACGTGCTATTGTAGCACCACTATATTCAGAACTCAGTGAATTGCATGACGTTTGTTCCCTGCCCTCCCTTCAAGGAGCTTAATGTCATGTACATGGCTCCCCACATTTTATTTCCAGAACAATCTTGTGAGGTAGATCAAGGCTGAGAGATAGTGACACACTCAGGATGACTCAATAGATTGAATGGATGAAGGGCAACTTGAATCTGGGTCTTTCCAATTTGAGAAGCGAATACTGGATCCCTTAATGGGGAGGGAGTGGGGTTCTTCAGACTGTTGTCCAGAGAGTAGAAGTCTATCTTGCCAAGCAAAACAGCTTTTCAAAGATGGTCCAGCCCTACAATAGTCAGTATCACCTAGCAGTAGAGGGATTATGCTTAGGGAGTCAGAGGGTTGGTGCCCAAGCATCAGGTACTTTCGCGGTGATGCTTGTAAGCCATTGTGAATGCTCCGGGGGGCTGAAAGGCAGCATACTAATAAGGATAGAGAAATACAGCAGGCACCCCTAGATAAATGTACCATTTCAAATGTAGAATATATGGCTTTTGAAGGTTTTGAACAATTTTTATTGGCAGTAAAACTGTCAGCAAGCATTTTATTACAGCTTGGTTGTAATTTGATAGGATTGTCTGGGGATAGACACAGGTGGGGTAGCCATGTTGGTCTGAAGCAGTAGAACAGAGTTTACGTCCAATGGCACCTTTAAGACCAACAGAGTTTTATTCAAGGTATGAGCTTTCGTGTGCATGCACACTTCCTCAGATACAATGAAATGGAAATAGAAATAACAGTCATACATATAGAGGGTGGGCAGTAAATTAGCATACCAAATAATGAAGGTGTTTTTAACTGATTAAAAGAATAATAAGCTTAGTATATATGCCTATCATCTCTTTGAGTTCAAGGGTGGGGACAAACATGGCATAGGTAATAAATAATCAGAACTGGAGATTGATGTATCTTTAATAGACAGGGGATAGACAAAAACACTTTAGGGGTAGGGTTGCCAAGTCCTACTTACCTAATGGCGGGGGGGAGTCCTCCTTGGCCCGGGAGCTCCCTCGGCGCGCGCACAAAGCGCGCGCACCCAGTGACGTCACCCATAAGTGACGTCACCACGTTGGGGGCGTTGCCAGGGCGACGCTCTGGCAATCACCCCAAAACTCTATGGTACCATAGAGTTTTGAGGTGATTGCCAGAGCGTTGCCCTGGCAACGCCCCCAACATGATGACGTCACTTCCGGGTGATGTCATTACGTTGGGGAAAGTCGTCCTGGCAGGACGACTTCGGGGGTGGGGTTCCCCCCACCGGCCGAATGCTGGCTGGTGGATCAGGAACCCCTGTAGCGGGGGATCCCCCACCCCCCAGGCTGACTTGGCAGCCCTATTTAGGGGTCAGATCTAAAACTAGCCCATAACAGTCTGCCAGAAGCTCTTTCAGTGAAGCTTGTGCAGAAGAACTTCCTGGCTGATTAGGCTCCGTGGGTCTCCCACAACAGCCTTTTTCAGGATTTATAATATTACATGCCATACTGCTTACCAACCACATTTAGTATTACATGTTAGGGTTGCCAGCTCTGGGGTGGGAAATAACTGGAGGTTTTGGGGGTGGACCCTGAGGAGGGCAGGATTTGGGGAGGGGAGGGACTTCAATGTGGTATGATGCCATAGAGTCCCCCTTCCGAAGCTGCCATTTTCTCCAGGTGAACTGATCTCTGTTTCCTGGAGATCAGCTGTAATAGTGGGAGATCTCCAGCCACCACCTGCAGGTTGGCAGCTCTAGGTGTCATGTAGTGTAATGCTCTCTTTATAGTGCTGGGCTAGAGGGTCCTGTCCCCACTCTGCCATGGAGGCTTGCTGGGTGACCTTAGGCCACTCACACGCACTCAGCCTATTCTGCCTCATAGAGTTATGATGAGAATAAAATGGTAAAGGGGAGAGTGTTATAAACCACTTTTGGTCTCCATTATGGGGGGGAAGTGGAGTATAAATGAAGTAAAATAAATTTACCATGCGCATGCAACTTTAGTATATACTGACTACTGGATTTTTCAGGATTTGCATTAATGTGTACTAAGGCTGTATATACACATTTCTCCTATTTCAACAACATATGGAGGAAGATGGATGGTGCATGTTCTTGTTAGAGTCCTGGTACACACAACTTTAATGTTGGAAAAGAAGAAGAGGAGGAGGAGGAGGAGGAGGAGGAGATTGCATTTATACCCCCCCTTCACTACCCGAAGGAGTTTCAGAGCGGTTTACAATCTCCTTCCCCTTCCCCTCCCCACAGCAGACACCCTGTGAGATAGGTGGGGCTGAGAGAGCTCTTTCAAGAACTGCTCCTGAGAGAACAGCTCTGAAAGATCTTGTGACTGACCCAAGGTCACACCAGCAGCTGCATGTGGAGGAGCGGGGAATCAAACCCGGTACTCCCAGAGTCTGCGCTCCTAACCACTACACCACTCTGGCTTATGTCATCCTTAGGTCAGCCTCATTTCAACTTATGTTAGGCCACCTCTGCTCTTTGCTGTTCTCCATCTTCTCTCCCCACTTGTATACACACACCTCCATGCCACTTATCTCCTCTGACTCCTGTTCACCAGTAATCTGCTCTGATAGGACTTCTGCCAGTCCATCCCAACACCTCACAAACTGCTGCATCCTGAATATAGTGGCAGCTCAGGGGCTGCAACTTCCCCCTGGTCTGGGATCATTTGACTAGGTTCAAGTACATGACCCAAGAAGCCAATTGCAAAGACTTGGGCCCTATAAAGCCTGGGCTTGTAAGCCATCTCCTCAGTTTGTCCAACACTGCCCCAGACTGAACTTAGCTCCTTTTCTTCCTTTGTTTAAATCACCCTGACTTCCTGGAACTTAACCTTGCCTGCCTTTGGAGGTAACACTTCTCACCTTGCATGTTTGACTGTTTGTTTGGTCTCTTGACCCTCAGCTTGCTCAGCTTGAACAGCAGGCTCCAAGCAACACCTTACCTTCAGCCTAAACTTACCAGAAGTGCAGCAATGAAATTGTGGCTATTTTTGAGAGGTTATTCCTCAACTTTATTATGTTCTAGTGGTAACATACACCCTATATCTACCTCTGTATTGCATCTTTATCCTGCCCTTCCTCAAACTCAGGGCAGCATCCCATCCAGGGTTCTCCCCTTGTAGGGTTGTTGCCAGGCCTTCCACTACGGCGGGAGTCAGGAGACATCTTGCCAGCAGCCTCTGACTATTGCTGCCATTCGGTAGGCGTACAGTTGCCAGTTCCAGGTTGGGAAATACCTGGAGATTTTGGGGGTGGAGCTTGAGGAGGGTGGGGTTCAGGGAGGGAAGGGACTTCAGTGGTGTATAATGCTACAGAGTCAACCTTCCACAGTGGCCATTTTCTCTGGGTATACTGATCTCTGTTGACTGGAAATCAGTTGTAATAGCGGGAGAGCTACTACCTAAGTAGGCTGGTGGGGGAGTGGGTATGTGAAGAAAAAATGCTGTAGTGTTGATGGTGTGGTGTCAGTTCTGGGGTGTGAAGACATTCTGTTGTATCAAAACTGCCCCCCCCCCATGTCCACACACACCCAGTATCCCCCCCTGTGCCATCTGGCAATCCTACTCCCATCCCTACTTAAGCCTCATAACAATCCTGTGAGGTAGTCTATCCTAAGAGAAACCGACTGGCCCAAATAGAGATTTGATTCAGAGTCTTCCAGTACTCTAATCACTACTACTCAGTGTCCAATGATTAATCTGACTGTGGATTCCCACTTTCACAAAGCAATGTACAAAAATTTAAAAACCAACTAAAACATTAACACAGCAGAATTAAAATCTTATTAATGACCAAAGGCACATTGAAACAAAAAAAAGTTTTCACTTGCCTTCAGAAAGAAAATAAGGAGGGAATCAAACAGATTTCCTTCAGGGGGGTTTCAACACCTCTAGAGATACAACAGTAAAGGTCTAATAGGCAAAAGGGTTTAAGTAAGCAAACCTCAAAATATGTACAACTGAAAAAACAAAACTGAAAACAAGTTTTAATTATCTATAAATTACAGTAAAATAATAACTAATATACCACACACAACATAAAAAATTGCTCTACTATACATAAATCCCTTTACCAATGTGGCTAATGTTGCCAACCTCCAGGTGGTGGCTGGAGATCTCCTGAGATTCCATCCTCTCCAGAGAACATAGATAGTTCCCTTGGAGAAAATGGCTGCTGTGGAGGGTGAACTCTATGGCATTATACCCCACTGAGCTCCCTTCCCTCCCCAAACCTCACCCTCCTCAGGCTCCACTCCTAAAATCTCCAGGTATTTCCCAACTCAGAGCTGGCGACCCTAAATGTGGCAGATGGACTCATTCATAGAAAGCAATTATCAAGTGTCATGTATGCAGTTGATAAAATAACAAAACACCAAACACATTTCAGCTAACTGCCTTCCTCGGTGGTGTAATAAATACTATCAGGCTAAAAATCTTCTGATGAATATAACAGCCATCAAGTAATCGTTGCATATAAATGTAACCAAACACTTCATTTATCAGAAAGTCTCCTCATGTTTAGTACATACTGTAGACTTATAACTGAGTTGGAAGTGAGGAGAATTCTTACAGTCTGCATTCATGACAAGGCTTCTTTGAAGTCCTATATATATGAGATGTAGGCACATAACCAAACCAAAAAAATAGGTAGGATAATATTTATTTGAGCATCCAACAGCATTTAAGCCCAACTGGAAGAATTCTGCTCCTAGTGGAGGCCTCAAATGATGGAGGGAAAAGTGGGCCTTAGAAGATTTCAGATATTAAAGGGGGTCATATGGGAGGAGATATTCCCTGAAATAGATACCTGGCTGTTTACGGTGTTAAAGTTCAAAGTTGGCTCCTGGAACTGGGCCTGGAATCAAACTGAAGGCTTGTCTAGCTGTTTCAAAACCAATGAGATATTAATAGACATATCTATCAACAATCTAGCACAGGTTGAAATGCACACACTTTTTCAAGGCCAGCACTATGAAGAAAGCATTGCTGTAATCCAACCTGAAAGTTACCAAAGTGTGGGTGACAGTGGTTAGGTCATTGTCTCCTGGTCATGGCAATCACCTGGAAATCCAGGGAAAATGTGACATCCAAGAATATCTCCCAACTCTATAACTGTTCTTTTGGAGGGAGAGTAAGCCCATTCAGAACAGGTATTTCTCCCAGTTACTTGCCTACTCTGTCCACTACAATCATCAAGTCTTATTTTATCTGAACTAAGTTTAAGTAATCCATTCACATTCATGCAATTGTGAACCAGTTCTTAGCTGCTCTCTATTTGATGAAGCACAGTCGAATTTGTGACTCATAGAAAAGCAGGGCATTCTGAAATAATACAAAATTATATTTGTAGTCTTAGGTCTGTGGTTATGAATTACATGGCTGCATAGGTTGCTCACCTTTGCCAACCAACCATTTGAAGACGCAGGATCAAACCAATTTACGGGCAGTCTTTGGGAACACTGCTCAGCCGCATACCCGTACCTGCTAAATAGGTACTGTACAGTCAGTGCTTTCCTCACAAGATTTTTTGAGGCTTGAGAAGACAATGGCCAAGCACTCTGGGCAAAGAAAGTTCAGTGGCAAGAATTAAAGGTAATTGTTCAAAGCATGATAGTTAACTCCTTTCATTCTGGAAATATGCTTAGCTGGCAAGGAAACAGGCCCTGCAGAGTTCCTTAGGGTATGGAGTCTGTATACCCCCTTGGGCTCTGATCTTATCTGGCCTCGGCAGCAGAGAGCGAGTTAGTACACAGGATACGAGGCTCCACTACTTGAAGCATTGGTGAAAGTGTTAATTTGTAATTGCAGTGCTGGGAATTAGTTGACAGCTGGGCACAGCCTAACTATTTGGACTGATAAACACCTGATGCTAGTTTTGCCCTTATGACTCAGAGCTGGTATTAAATTAACAACCCTGTTAGAGAGTCTACGGGTGGAGCTATCAAGAAGCAGAGCTGAGCTGGCTGAACAAAGTGAAAAAGCCTACTGGTTTTATATGGAAGTCCTTTCCTCTGCTTGGGTCTTTTTACTGCTGCTATTGCTTTGCTGTTCTGGGATCATGGTTCTGCATGACAATAGATTCCCGTTACAATCCTCCAGAGCCTGTCCCACAACAAAGGCGGAAATAGCTTGCACTTTATGGCCACTTCCACACTGTCATTTTTTGTTGCTCGTTTGTCCCTATTGCTTCATGGTTTTCCCCAGTGTGTTTTGCTCTCTCTAGTAGTCCCAGAGGGAGCAAACACATATGGAAAGGGAGGGGGGACCCAAAGCAATAGGGACAAACGAGTGACAAAAATGGCAGTACGGAGGTGGCCTACAGACGTCTTTTGGACTTTGCTGCTAGAAAAGCAGCAGAGGAAGCCTGCTTTACCCTGCACCCTTGCCCTGTGGTGCTCCTTACTCTCCAGCAGTGAATTAGTTCATGAGAGCTTTCCCCAAGCACATTGCAAACAGTGGGGAGATTGCCACAAACCAGGTCTTGGGTGTGTGGGGGGGGAGACAGGAGGCCAATGCAGCAAGTGTTGGACTGCAAGGGTTTGTTAGTGACAACATTCAGATTTGCTCTAATAATAATAAGTGTAATAATAAGTTAATTATGGACATTCCAGACCAAGGCTGTGGTCACACATGCCAATTGTAGCGGAGGGGAAGTGAGGCTATTTCCTCCAGAGGAGTTTGACACACAGTTGCGAGATCACACATCCCTTTGTGCTGCGGACTCAGCCCATCACTGTGTGATCAGACACAACCTCGGTGAGTCAGGGTGTGTGTGTTGCCAGTTGTTTCCCATGCGCATAATGAGGAATCGCACCTCTGCACTGAGGGCTCCCTATGGAGTAAGCGATTATGCGCATACTGCGAAGGGGGGGGGACAGCACCAAGTTGGGATGGAATGAGCAGACCATCCCAACTGCATGAGAACATGTTTGTGCGATCAGACAGGGGAAAGGCTGTCTGTAGCCTGTCGGAACCCATTAGAGCTGGACTTTCCCTGGTGTCTTTGAACTCTGCTTCTGTGGTGGAGCAGCATGGGTTGCCAACGACTGCAGGATGTTTCCCAGCTGCTGCTGTCTGATCATGCTCTTTAGATCCATCAGGCATTCACAGCTATGTCAGATCTAAAGGTGCGTATGGTCATGTAGAAGCAAGCAGCTTGAGCCTGTTTACACAACTATTTTCCTACTCTTTATGTTCTAACTGAATAAGGATATTATATCGTGCTGTTGTGGTAATAGTAGAGGCAATTGCTTAATTTCCATTTCATTTGTCCCCCTCTTATTTCATTACTTCCGTATAAACTGTCAGAACTAGAGTGGCCAGGTGGTTTCAAGAAAAATACTGGATGCGCTTTATTTTAAAAAGCTGGCCAACGATACACAGGCATATATACAAGATAAAAAAAAGAAAAATCCCTGTGCGTTTAATAGAGGCTAATGTGCGGGACGGAGTTATTGAAGCTTTTAATGGCATGAAGGTAAATAAGATCTTGTTAAGCCCATTAAAGGGACAAGACAGTTTTTTTCCAGGCAGTTGGCAACCCTAAACAGGATCTACCTAGTGAGTGTTGTATTGCAGACATCATGGAAAACTGTGTTTTTGTATTTGACTTGCTCTGAATTGTAATGTTTTGTGCCTGTATTTTAAAAATGCATATAGATTGTGGTTTATTAAAATATTAACGTACACAAAAAAGGATCTACCTAGTCCTTGTCAGACAAGATAAGCACTACTATACCACACATTTCCCTGATTTAATAGATATAAATACAGAGATTTTGGGGTTTTAAATAGTTGTGCAGCAGGTAAGAGTTCAAAAGAAAAAGCCAATAATAAATTAAGTTTTCTTTATAATTCTGTGTTATAGTTTGTGAAAAGCAGAACCGCTGAGTTCCTGAAGCCAATTGATTGGCTGTGAACGCCTCTCCCTTGCCACCTCTTTTCAAGTCAAACCAATAGAGTTTCTCTGGCAGTGTCCCGCCTGACCACTGAGTAGATTTGGTCCTTTTCAAACCTTGCTGGCTGTAATGAAGAACAAGTGGATGAAGGTGTCACCACTTCATCAAACTGCAGAGGAAAGAAACAGCACATGCATGGAGTTTGGCCACGGTTGTCACAGGCTTCATTGATCAGAATATACTGGACATTGATGTGTTCAGTATTTTCTCAGTTTATTTACTTGGACAGAAAGGAGAAATACTGTACTGTCCAGTTCAAAACTGAATGCCAGGCAACCCTAGTCAGGACCAGCCTAAGACTTTTACTACTTGAAATAGACCTAAGCTTATCTCCCTCCCAACTAGGTTTGACAACCAGCTTGGGAAATTCCAGGAGATTTGGTGGCGGTACCTGGGGAGGGCAGAGCTTGGGGAGGACAGAGAGCTCAGCAGGGTCATGATGTCACATTCAGGACAAATGTCAGCTTTTTCATCCACTCCCCTTCCTGTGGGGCCACTTCTACCACTAAAATTTAAATTTCCCACCTCATATTACTCCCCCCTGCCTTTTGCTTTCAGCTTACATCACTTGTAGGCATCTGTAGGTAGGCAGATCATCATCAGCGTGCAACATTGCAATCGATAAGTAGCAGATAGGGTTGCTAGACCCCAGAAAAACTGTTGTCATGCAACTCTCTAAAAATTCCAGTTTCTACAGTGCTGTGAACTGACATTGCAGCATCGTGTTCTGCCGGAGATGGAAGTTTGGCAAGCCCAGCAGACCTACAACATTTCTGCTTAGGGATCTGACCTTTTCTATTCATTTAAGCCTGTTAGAACAAATGCTGCCCTTGGGGATGAAAAGAAACTTTAGCCTACCTATGGGGAATTGCTGTTGTTGCTTATGATAGTGTTTCCTAAACACTACCCGGAATACCCTGAATGCATGCAACTAGTATACCTGCTTTTGCATTTTAGAAGCTTGGAAGCATAATTCAATTTTGTGGAGTTAATAAAATATTTTCATCTTAAGGCTAATTAGTGATGTTGAACAGAACCTGTTGAATATATCATAAATAAACCTGTAGAGCTGGATAATCTGGAACCAAGGATTTACGGGAAGAAGATCTACATTTTGGTAACAAACACTACACTTGCAGACAAAGACACGGGAAAAACCAGAGACCATGTTTTATGACGTACAGAACACTGAATGGCCCTTACAGTTGATAGTGGATATAGGGAGCCTTTGTGAAGCACTGCTTCTGAAAGAATATTTGCTTTTCTCAGGGTGCGTTCAGACGGGCAGCCAATCCCGCCATTGGCCCGGCTCTAATTTGATCCCGATCTTTTTTATCCAGTGTTGCACAACCAGAGCAGCTCCCTCATGAGTCACCTTACTGCGCGTGGACTCTGCAGTGGATTGTCTAAACGGTGTCCACTTGAAGGAGCCGTGCAGTTGGGTTTATAAAAAATTCTGTTTGCTCATGCGCCTCCCCATGCACTTGTTTTTCCGTGCATGCGTGGACTTGAATGGTAAAAGCACCGCCAGTGAAACCTTCCTCTAGGTACTATTTCAATTAACAAAGTTCATAAATTTCACGGGCCATTCAGAAACATGAAATTGTCCAGAACATTTGAGAAGAGCTCTGAGGTCGTCGCACGCTTATGCGTTTATGTGCATATCGCTAAGAATTTTTTTAAATGGCGGCCATTTGGGATGGTCTGGAGTCAGACCATCTCGATGGGCTGATTACACGCTGGAACAATCAGACAGGAAAGTCCACCATTGGCCCATTGGCAAGCATTAGCCCAGACTTTCAGCAGTATCTTTAAAGTACGGCTTGATGGGCTGATCACCTTTCCCAGATGTTGCTATCTGGATGTTCCCTTTAAATCCACCAGGCACTTGTGTTTGGGTTGGATCTAAAGAACTGTCTGATTGCGACCCAAATCAAGTTTCCAAATGATGACAGGATCAGTTTTTCATGGGGAAGCTTGCCATGGTGGTTAAAGTGTTGGACACACAGGTTCAAATTCCCAGTGGCCCTGGCCCACTCTCTCAGCCTAACCTACCTTACAGGGTTGTTGTGAGGGTAAAATACAGGAGGGGAGACGTAGACCTTGAGCTCCTTGAGGGCAGGTTAAAAATGTATTAAATAATGAAAGATATGAAAGTGAGGAAGTTGCTGACCCACTGCAGGCATCTGGCTTGCTCCTGGCCAGTCAGGCCCAAGTTCAGCCTCTGTAGTGTTGCTCAAATAGCAGTTCAGGAATAGGTATGTTCCACTGAGAAAACTGTATGGGGAGAACGGCTGACCTAACCCTCCTACCCCATGTTAATGCCAAAACCTGAATCCCTTCCCTGCAGCGGTCTTGGGGGCGAGGGGAAGGTACAGGTACTGTGTTGCTCTCTGCAGTCAAGACTGCCATTGCAGGGTTACTGGACCCTTGACTGGGTCTGGCCAAGCCTTGCAGAGTTGGTGCTGGCAATACAAGGCTTGTGCCTAATTAGGATTGCAAGGTCTCCCCCAGCCACTGGAAAGGGATGGGGGGGGGGGGGTAGGACTGCCAAATCCAGGTTGGAAAACTCCCTGAGATTTGGAAATAGAGCCTAGGGAGGACAGGGACCTCAGTGAGGTACAGTGTCATAGAGTCCACCTTCCAAAGCATCCATTTTCTCCAGAGAAACTGCTTTCTGTAGTCTGGAGATGAGGTGTAATTTCAGAGGCTCTCCAGGTCCCACCTAGTGGCTAGAATCCCTACACCTAGTGGACCAGTTAATTAAGCAGGGCAGGCTTCTATGGCCTCAGCTTAAGTAGGCTGGGAGTTAATCAGGCTGTGCTTTGCTCTAGCCATGATCCTGTGAGGAAATATTATGCTCAGAGCTCTGTTCGAGATCGATGGTGGGGTTGTGCAGAGCCAACCTGGCACTTTGCCTCTTTTGTGCTACCTCAGCATGGACCTTCTGCTGCCACTATTCATGCATAGTTGGAGCAGGTCCTGGGGGCTATGGTCCCGGGTTCATGTCCTGCCTGGCAGAGGCCTGGTGACTATCTCAGGGGCCATTGGTGAGGCTTCCGTTGCAGGCTCTGGCAGTGTGACCTCTGGCACTGCTGGACCATTGCCAGCAGGGGCTTCTGCAGTGTTGGGCCCTCCCTGGTCCCTTGATCCTCCTCTGCCACTAGTCGTTGACTCCTCCCCTGAAGAGTCCAAGTCAATGGGCTGGTTAAAGGGGGTCATCATGACAGGTACCTACATACCTTCCTAACTGACTGTGTAAATCAACCAAACAAAATCCCTAAAAACAGCCCAAAAATACTGTAGAAGGGCTGACAGCCATTGAGACTTCGCTAAAGGGAAAGGAGATAAGGGAGAAATCATCTTGGTCAAGCCCCTGACAGCTCCTAGAATCCCAGAAGGGGAGAATTCAGAGTGTGGGGCTGGCATTTTCAAACTGATTACTCCCTGGGATTTCTCACAGCTATTGCTGTGACTAATAACAAAGTGGTAGGGGATCACCCACAGACAAGGTGAGGGTCTCTACATCCTCAGAAGACCCTACATATGTATAGAGCAATATGATGTTGTAAATGATCTAAAAGAAAAATAATCTCCCATCGTGTAATCAAAAGAAAAAGAACCCTCCCCCCTTGTGAAAAGAATCCTCCATCATCAGCCTGACGAGGACTTAATATGTCCCAGGAACATAGAACTGTTGGGAACAGTGGCCCCTTTCACATTACCATTCTAAACCGGATGCTATCTGTTGTTGGCCTGGTTCTGAGTAAAGCAAGACAGGGACAAAGGTTTCATACAGCAAATTTCATTTAGTTAATGAGCTGTCTCTGAAGCAATCTGTCCATTTTGAACAGTGCCGCACTTGTTTCCCAGCGCGATCTTCCTCCAACTTTTTGTTAGTACACTTCCAATATATCACTGCATCTCACTGGTGCTGCTGTATCACTGAAGTGCTATATTGGTCTAGCACTATAGCGCTCAAGCTAGAACTTTTTAAAAAAAGGTTCAAAAAGATTGCATGGTGAAAAAGGGGGATGTGTGGTGCCATTGGATGTTTTAAACAGCACACTACAGCGATTCAGAAGTGCAATGAAGAGGTGAAAATGGAAGACAGCAGTTTACCTCAAGAACAGCTCAACCATACTTTGCTAACTGGACACAAGTGGCTTTTTATGAAAAGGTAAATAAAATCCATTAGCTGCTGGTTGCTAAAACAGTTGTGTCTGAAATGACACAAAAAATCTTTTAGCAACCAGCTACCGAAATGGATTACAAGGGCTGTCTGAAAGGGGCCAGAGTCTGTTGAATGTTGTGGGTCTGTAAAATGGGTTTAAAAGTTAGGGGGAAATTAGCCTACTCTCAGTGTTTACAGAATCCTCGAGGAGATTTTGCAGGTGGTCATCTTGTTGATCATAATAAGCAGAAACACAGGGTTGGATTCACTGGTTCTCTTCTACTAAGTCAGGACCAGTGTGCCCTCTAAGCTGAGTCAGTGTGAGCTAGCTCACAGTTTTTTAGCCTCCAGCTCACAGACTTCTGTCTTAGCTCAGGAAGGATGGCTCCAGAACAAACTAATTTATGCAGCAGCCAAATCACTCACTCACAACTTTAATACCAGTAGCTCACAAGTAGAACTTTTGTTCACAAGACTCCACAACTTAGAGGGAGAATTGGTCAGGACGCTTCTGGTGAAGGAAGACTTCTTCCATTGGAATTATCCTCCACTGGAAGATTTCTCACTTAGCAGAAAGGAATCACTGGATCCAGCCCATAGACGCTTCAGAGGAGTAATCATAGGAGCACAGGATGGATTGGTGACTGTCCTTCAGCCTTGCCTCAATGGACCCCGTTGATCTAAAATCTTGGAGGCTGATTGGACTAAAACCAAAGAAAATGGAGTTTGTCACATGTTTTTGCTCAATTGATACATGAAAATAATAGAGTTACAGGCCACTAGAGATTAGAATGTTAATGAAGGAATGTTCAAAATTAATTTAATTGCCTTTTTTTGAAAGGAAAAAAGGTAGTGCTCTTGTGTAACACGCCTTCATTTCAATAGTGCTTGTGCAAGAGGATTTCCCATTGCACTGTGCCCTTACTGACCAAAGGGAGCACAGCTGTGCTTGTGAGAGATTGGAACTTTGTTACAGAGGCTTATCAAATCCCATTCATAATACCATTAATTAATCCAGGTGACTGAGAATGGCAGGTTCTCCCTCACATGTAGAAACAGCTGACTGGAACAATAAACACAGGGAAAAGTGACAAAGGGTGTCAGATCACAGGGAGGTGGACAAAGAGGAGTTCTCGCCAGCGTTGCGGCACAGCCAGATTGAAACGCCTGAATTAATGATTTGGAAGTGGGAGTAAATAGCACCTTATGAAATTCCTGGGCTGAAGGTGTTGCAAGAATTGGTGAGGAAGAGATAATAGTACTGAGATCTTGCATGGCTTAGAAACATCATTTGCCTCCCTAATTAAACCTTCTTCTAGATGCTTGCAAACAGCCATTTTTATTTATTTGCAGACCAACCTTCACTGCTTTTCATGGTCATGGGTATATGCAAACTGGCACTAACACAAATAGGTGCATTTGCCCCATGTGTCTTGGTTGGTAGGCAAGGCCTCAGTCAGGGTAGCCACTCATAGAATCATAGACTGACAGAGTTGGAAGGGGCCATATAGGGCATCTAGTCCAACCCCCTGATCAATGCGGAATCACCCTAGAGCAAGTGTTTGCCCAGCTGCTGCTTGAAGATGGCCCATGAGGGGAGCTCACCACCTCCCCAGGTAGCTGAATCCACTGTTGAACACCTCTTACTGTAAAAAGGTTTTCCTAAGATACAGCCGGTACCTTCCTGCCCTTAATTTAAGCCCATTGTTTCAAGTCCTATCTTCTGCTGCCAACAGGAACACCTCCCTGCCCTCCGCTTCAAATACTTAAAGAGAGTGATCATGTCCCCCTTCAACCTCCTCTTCTCCTCTTCTCTAGACTGAACATTCCCAAGTCCCTCAGCCTTTCCACACAGGGCTTGGTCTCCAGGCCCCCGATCATCCTTGTCGCTCTCCTCTGCACCCACTCCATTCTGTCCACATCTTTTTTGAAGTGAGGCCTCCAGAACTGCACACAATATTCCAGGAGCAGCCTGACCAATTCAGTGTACAGCGGGACTATGACATCTTGTGATTTGGATGTTATGCCTCTGTTGATACACCCCAAGGTTGTATTAGCCTTTTTTGTCACTGCATCACACTAGCTGCTCATATTTAACTTTATGGTCCACCCATACCCTAAGATATTTTTCACACACACTGCTACCCAGAAGCGTATCCCCCATCCAGTATGCGTGTTCCTCATTTTTGTTACCCAGATGTAGAACTCAGCACTTATCCTTGTTAAATTGGATCTTGTTCACATCTGTCCGCTGCATAGGAACCCTGGGCTCTCCTCATCCTGTGAGGCAAAGGACTGGAACTCACCTTCACCACTGGCCGTGTCGCTGACAGTCTGGGTGGGATGTCTGCCTTTCCCTCCCAGCAAGTTGCAGAAGCAGTCCTCCAAACTGGTGTGACTTCTGGCACTAGGCTTGCCCACATGGGTTCTTCTAGATCAATTCTGTTGGCTTGACAGCGGGGAATGTTTGGGTGTAGTCATCTCTCTCTTGGAAGAAAGAGGGCTATGTGCTTTGCCTTGCCTGGGAGAGAGCCAGTTCTTTCAATTCTCTCCCCCTACATTGCTCTGGGTGCTGCAAAGATGGGCAAGTATCAATTCCAGGCTGCCCAGGTTTAGGTTACTTTAAGTCAGCTGTGCCACAGGCTGCCAAAGGTCTTGTGGCAGGATGGCTCCCAAGATCATCAGATGTGGCCATCTGGCACGGCCTCCAGACATGATGCACAGGCATTGACTCTTTAAAACTATACAGGCATGCATGTGTCCATATGATGTGGAGAAGGGTGCCTAAAAAAGTAAGCAGCATGTTGTAGATCAGGGGTCCCAAATCTTTTTGAGTCTGTGACTGCCTCTGGGATTCTGACACAGTGAGGTGGACACAGCCACAAAATGGCTGCTTCAGGAGGTGGAGCTGGCCACAAAATGGCTGCCACACCTTACCGTCAGTCACACAGTGAAGATCCTTGGCATGTGGTAGCAGCTGCTAAAGCAGTGTTTTTAAAAATCAAACCTCCAGTGGTCAATCAGAAGTTCTACTGGGCAAAAGTAGGGTTGCCAGCCCCCAGCTCCCAGTGGGGGTCTTCAATCCGCTCCTGACCAACTGGCTGGCAAGGGAAACCCCACCCCCAGATAGGGATGTCATTGGGTGATGTCCCCGATGTGATGATGTCACCCAAAAATGACATCATCACATTGGCAACATTGCACAAGAATGCTCTGCTTTTGGAACAAACTATGATTTTGAAGCAAAAATACCATAGAGTTCTTGCCCCAAAACCCGAGCATCACATGCAACATTGCCGATATGATGACATCACTTCTGGGTGATGTCATCACATTGGGATGTTGCCTGACAACATCCCGCCCACCCCCGGAACTCCCCCCAAATCTCCCTGCCACAATGGTGAGGTGACCTGGCAATCCTAGGCAAAAGCCCCACCTGCCCCCAGACGCTTTCTAAAAACACTTGGTGGGCACGAAGAAAAGGTGTTGGCCAGTGCCATGGCACCCACAGGCATCGTGTTGGGACCCCTGCTGGCTCCACATGTTGTGTCCTTAACACGGAGACCCCTTAAGGGTCTTGAGGGTCTGTGGGATCACCAGCTCCAGTTTAGGACAGTACCAGAGAGTTGGGGGTGGTGCCTGGGGAGGGCAGCATGTGGGGAGGGGAGTGATGCCTCTAGCAGGGAGGTGATGCCTCCAAAACTGCCAGTCTCTCTGTAGTCTGGAGATCAGTTGAAATTCCAGGACCACTGGAGGTAGCATTGTTATGGGGAGGGGAATGTACTTTTCTGAAATTCATTTTATATATACACCTTGATTCCTCTTATTCTCTTCTTTTCTTCAGATGGATCCCTCTTATCATTTCTCTTTGGTTTCTCTCTGCAGAGAAATCAAAGAATCCTTTTGTAACTCCAGCCCTTGCAGCAGGTTTTTGTTACACACCACACGCTGGTGCAGTAGCACGAACTCAGGAAAGTTTGGGAAGACACTGCCCACCTCTGAACATCTACAGAGTGAAGTTTTGAAAGTCTGCAGAACTTCCCTTCCTGCCCTCCTCTTTTTGAATTTCTCTGTGATTAAAACTAAACTTATTAGAAACGGACTCCAAATTCCTAAAAAAAGAGGGAACTTGATAGTTGGATTTCAGAAAGAAATTGGGTAAAGAAGAATTAAGTGCATTTTTCTTAACAATGCTACCTGGATGATGGGAGTCCTAACATCTGTGAGGGTTGCCAGGTCCCCTCCTAGCCACCAGCAGGGGATTGGGGGGGAGGGGTAGGATTGTCAGATCCAGGCTGGGAAACTCCTAGAGATGGGAATGGATCCTGGGGAGGACAGGGACCTCAGTGGGGTGCAATACCCTAGAGTCCACCTTCCAAAGCAGCCATTTTCTCCAGGGGAACAGATCTCTGTAGCCTGGAGGTGAGCTGTAATTCCAGGGGATCCCCAGGTCCCACGTGGAGGCTGGCATCCCCAAGTGCCTTTTAAATTCAGGGTTTTGTACAGAATCAGTCCTGGACAGTGTCAGAGGCTGGAATCCGAAGATCACTTTTCTGAGAGTAAACCCCATTGAATTTACTGTGCTTTATTTTTGTGTAGACTTGCTTAGGTATTGTCTCCTCCCAAACCCAGAAAGATGGAGGTATTAACAGCAGACAGCAGGCATTTTGAAATCAGTTATAATTAAGAGCCTCACAATGTTCACTTAGGTGTATTGGTTCCACATTCAGTCTGTGGTAGCGTAATTTCATTAAGTCGCAGCAGAAGATGAACTGAAAGTAAAGCAAAAAGGAGGGGGGGAGGACTAGTGTCTGCAGGGAAGGAGGTGGCTGAAGGAAATCCTGAAGCAACCTGCAGAAAGTCAAAACAAGGAATTTTCACAGCTTTGCAAATGAAGCAGATAAATAAAGGACAGAAATTGTCCATCAGTACTGTTTCTTAACATGGCAGGTTAAGAAGCAAGGGAGGTATTTAAGACTTCTTCAGTTTGAAAATTCAGAGGAGGAAGAACATTCAAGTTTTGATTACAGTACTGTACACCCAGAAGAACTGTTATGTATGAAAGGCACTGATTATTCCTTAGAGTTTCCAAGTTAAGGAGAAAGGGTGTGATTAGGGAGCTGTATGTCTTTCTTCTCTCAGGATGCCAGCCTCCAGTGGGAGCTGGGGGTCCCCCCCCCCGCCCCGGAATTACAGCTCATCTTCAGAATACAGAGACCAGTTCTTCTGGAGAAAATGGATGCCTTGGAGGGTGGGCTCCAGTGTTCCCTCTAAACTGAGTTAGTGTTTTTATAGTGTCCGGTTCACACATTTTGGTCTTCACTCAGGAAGGATGGCTCCAGAGCAAACGAATTTATGCAGTAGCCAAATTGCTCGCTCACCACTTTAATGCCAGGAGCTCACAAAGTAGAATTTTTGCTCACAAGACTCCACAGCTTAAGAGGGAGCATTGGGGCTCTATGGCATTGTACCCCAGTGAGGTCCCTGTCCTCCTTTCTCAACCTGGACCTGGCAACCCTAACTCACAGAGTGTGCGGCATATGGTAGAAAAAACCAAGATCCAGATTGTGGGGGAGGCTGATTCAGCCCTGGAGCTTGCAGTAGGAATATGCCAGGTATATGAAGTGATGCTATCTGGATGATGGGAGTCCTAACATCTGCGAGGGTTGCCAGGTCCCCTCCTAGCCACCAGCAGGGGATTTTGGGGGGGGGGGGTAGGATTGTCAGATCCATGCCATGGAAGCTCGCTGGGTGGCTTTGGGCCAGTCCCACTCTCTCAGCCTAGCCTGCCTCACAGGATTGTTATGAGGATAAAGCTGGAGGAGAGGGAAATGATGTAAGCCACTTTGAGTCACCGTTGGGAAGAAAGGCAGGGTTAGGGTTGCCAGCTCCAGGTTGGGAAATAACTGGAGATTTTAAAGGTGGAGCCTGAGGAGGGCAGGGTTTGGGGAGGGGAGGGACTTCAATGGTGAACTGGAGAAAATGGCAACGTAATAGTTGTAATAGTGGGAGATCTGAAGCCACCACCTGGAAACTGGCAACCGTACGTGGGGTACAAATTAATTCAATAAATAAATATGGTTGGAGCTTACACCCCCCCCCAAAAGAAAACCCTACAAGCAAAACAGCAAAAATACTATGAAAATATAAAAGATAAAAACAGCATCACAGCAGAAGAAACTTGAGCATTATTAAAAGACTCAACCAGAAAGAAATGCTACAGAAGTAGGCAGAAGTGGCAAATGCCTGCTGGGTTAATGTTAACTAGTGGGTTCCATGGGTGAACAGACTCCAAGTCTACTGATCAGCTCTACTTTATTCAGTGACTTCAGCAGGAAGGAGACTGAAAACCTGGTCTTGCTGCCCTGTTTATAAAGCATTCAAAGACCACACCCCAGCACATCCCACCACCATCAACTGGCTATTTACATTACAACTACACTATAGGTCCATTCCAGGATCCTGGCTGGCTATTTACATAACATTGCACTTTGATTGATTACGGCCAGAATCCTGTTGGTCTATTGTTCTTCGGCTCCAAGCTCACCCTGTCTCTTGCAGCACAGTCCCGCAGTGTTTCAGTCTCAATACATAACAGTAAGAATATAGAAAAATACCAGATAGTGAGTAGGGTTGCCAGCCTCCAGAGATCTCCCACTTTTACAACTGATTTCCAGCTGACAGAGATCAGTTCCCCTGGAGAAAGGGTGAACTCTATGGCATTGTACCCTGCTGAGGTCCCTCCCCTCCCCAAACCCTGCCCTCTCCTGGAATCCTGGATCCACCCCCAAAGTCTCCAGGTATTTTCCATCCCAGGGATGGCAACCCTAACAGTGAGTGATTTTACTAAAATGTGTAAAATCTCTAGGTGACAGCAAATGCCCTGATTTACCAACCACTAGTGGAGGCTGTTCCCATGCAAATCCATTCCAAATAATCTGGGGGGGAAAGCTAGTCTGATAGATGTCAGCTGGCTGTGAAGGCCATTCCCATCCGAACAATCTAGTTTTACTTGATTTTCATCCAGTGTGATTGCCAAAGTTAGTGCACAGTGGAGGAACTGGTTGTCAGAGTCACAACTCCCCTCTGATGCTGCTGTGAATCGAAAATAGGCGTACAAGGCTGTTATAAAATGGGATATAGTTTAGATTCAGACGGGTAGCCGTGTTGGTCTGAAGTAACAGAACAATGTTTGAATGCAGTGGCACCTTTAAGTTTAATTCTGGATATAAGCTTTCATGTGCATGCACATGGTATGATTAACACAGCCTTGCCAAAACACCCAAAAGCTTTCTACCTCAAAAGCATTTTTCACTAGCCCACCTGCCCATGCATACTAATATAAGCCACTTAAAGCACATCAACGAACTGGGAAGGAAAAAATCATTCTCACCCAGTTTACTTGCTTAGAAAAATTCTTTCTTGCCACAGACAAGGAAGCAAGTCATTATTTACAAACCTGTTTTAAATGTTGTTTTACTGGTCTTGAACAGTAAAACAGAATATATTAGGGGTAGTTATTTATTCATTTAGGCCCCATAAAATATTTTTAAGATAGTTTCCCCCCCATAAAACAATAATACAATGTCAAAGGCAAACAAGCAGCTTGAAAATGTAATCAGTGGGGATAAAACCATTAAATCAGTTCCTCGGGAGATAAAAATGTAAACTGCAAATCCATTAACAGCAGCATCTAATTATTAGGGTAAAATGCTTGGCGCATTGTAAGTAGGGAGAAGCAGAAGTAAAACATCAGAAAAGGAAATAGCTGATGCATAAAAGCCTGGGGAAATAAATATGTCTTCACCTAGTGCCTGAGAAATGTCAAGGCTGGTGCCAGAATAGTTTCTGTGAGGAGATAATTCCACAGTGAGCATACATTAAAGGCTCTGTCCCTGCTGTTCACACCCACCACATATCTAACACTGGAAACACACAGACAGTGGGGGTACCCGTGGAGCTGTTTTTAACCACAGAGAGGTTTGAATAGACAGGCCTTTAGGTACCCTGGTCCAGGACCATGAAGCGCATTATGGGTAATTCCCAGCAGCTTGAAGTTGGCCCAGAGTGAGATATGATTCCTATATTCCACACCTCTGACCAGTCTACCTGTTGTATTCTGAACTAGCTGAAGCTTCTGAATAGTCTTCAAAGATGGCCCCATGCTGAGCATTTTGCAGTTGTCTTTCATGAAAAACTGGACATATCACGCTGTTAAGGAAGGGCTGCCTCTGGCATGGCCTTGGAAATGGGTTACAAGTATTGCATGCCACAGAAGAGATCTGCGACTCCAGACTTGGATCTACTATCACCCCTAAGTTTGAAACATGCTTCTTCGGGGGGCGGGGGGGGGGGTGTAACCCCATCTACAACAAGCTCACTCCTGAAACATTAGTGTCTTTATTATTGACCCGAGCAGCCCCATTTCAGCTGGACTGAGCTTCAGCTTAAGGGCCCTTATCAAAATTCAGACAAAAGTTCAAAACATCCACTGGGTGGATTTACAGTGCAATTCTAAGAGCACATTCCTGGCAGTGTGCCCCACTTAATAACATGGGACTTACTTCTCTGTATACCTGCTTAGGATTGCTCCCTTAGAGAAAGAATGAACTTGGGGGACAGGGTTTCTCTTTGGAGATCTAATGCAGACTTAGGGCAGTGAATCTACTGCCTTGTACAAGTGTCTGATTACCTCCACTTAAGCTCTGCTTGTATATATTTTTTTAATTCATAATTTATTAATTTTTGTAGTGCACAATAATACAAAATATTGAACATAATTTCCAACAATCCTACAATTATTTATTAATAGAAAGAATTCTCAAGCTAGTCCCTTAACTTCTATTATGTCCAATTGCTATCTGAGAATTACATCCTATTCTGAATCCTATTATCTCATACCACCTGCTAAGTGTGCTTCCATTCAGTTTCCTCAATTCTACTCCCATGTTCACGTTAAATACCTTACATTATATTTGTTAATGAAGGAAACATGACAAAGACACTATAAGTTTGCTGTGCTCTCTCACCAAATACAAACCAAACCTGGGGCTGTGCTACCTCTGGAACTTTTTACGACCCAGGGAAGTATGGTGTGTGCTCCTACTGCATTTAAAAGGTTTGCAACTCCATGCAAATTTCCTTGGACTTACTTCTGAGTAGGGTTACCAGCTCCAAGTTGCTAAATACCTGGAGATTTTGGGGGTGGAGCCTGAGAAGAGTGGGGTTTGGAAAGGGGAGGGACAGTGGGTAGAATGTCATAGAGTTAGGGCTGCCAAGTCCAACTTGGGAAATATCTGGGGACTTTGGGGGTGGAGCCAGGAGACTTTGGGGGTGGAGCCAGGAGAAAGGAAGTGACATCATTTTGTGATGTCACATCCTGTGATGTTGCTTCCACATGCTTCCACATGAACTCATGAAGTTTCCTAATACTGAATCAGGCCATTGGTCCATCAAGGTCAGTATTGACTACTCAGACTGGTAGTGGCTCTCCAGGGTCTCAGGCTGAGATCTTTAATGTCACCTATTACCTGATCCTTTTTTAGCTGAAGAGGCTGATACCTCCTGCATGTCAAGCAGATGCTCTATCACTGAGCAATGGCCCTACTGAATCCTTCCTCATCTTGGCAGAATATGAAGCCCTAAGTGCTACACAAGTGCTAAATATGATTTTCATATCATAAGAACAGGAGAGAAGCCACAGTGGATCGGCCCATCCAGTACAGCCCATCCAGTACAACACTCTGTGTCACAACAGTGGCCAAAAATACCAGGTGCCCTCAGGAGGTCCAGCAGCGGGGCCAGAACTCCAGAAGCCCTCCCACTGTTGCCCCCCAAGCACCAAGAATGCAGAGCATCACTGCCCCAGACAAAGGGTTCCATATAGACCTTGTGGCTAATAATAGCCACTGATAGACCTCTGCTGGATGGGGACAGAGAGAGAGAGAGAGAGAGAGACAGACAGACAGCTTTTTCACTTACTCTTGCCCAATTCCCAGGCTTTATTTCTGGCCCTTGTTTCACCCAGCTGTTGTCCATGTAAGTCCCATAACTACTCCCCCCCCCCCCCAGCATAGGCTTTTTGGTGGCTAAAGAGGACCTTTGTCCTCCCCTTTTCGCCAGCAGAAAAGCTAGTTGGATCCATCCCTAATTTAAAATACCGGTTACTTGATGTACAAATGCTTTTAAAAATGCAGATTTTTACTGCCGGAGGGGGGGACACGGTTGAAAGAAACAGAAAATTGGCATAAAAATGAGGAATCCCAACTTTTATTTGCAGAAGGGAAATGAGGATTGGGGGGACCCAAACAGCCACGACAAGACATTTTAAACAATCCCACTCCCAGACCTTCTACAGGCAACCTCTCCTTGTGATGTTTACCTCTTTGGAAGTGACAGTTTATTCCTTTGACAAAACCACAGTGGACAGACAGACAGAAAAAAGAAAGAGGGGGAGGGGGAGAGACAGAGAAGGAAAAGAGCTCGCAGACCCCAGCTTACCCAAGCAGTTTACTCAGCAGCAACCTTGCACGCAGTAGAAAGAGCTTAGTCCCGCCTTAATCTCTGGGCGGGGCTCTCTTGCAGGCTCAGCTCTTAAAGGGGAAATTTCCCTTTTAAGAAGTTCAAGAGGCTGGCCAGGGCAGGCTCCGAGGTTCCCCTGCTGGCAGCCATTTTGTCCCCCCGGTGGCCAATCTTGGAAAAGCGGGGGAAAGCTTTAAAAATCGGTGTTTCCCCCGCTCTACCGGGGGACTTGGCAGCCCTAGAGTCCATCTTCCAAAGCAGCCATTTTCTCCAGGTGAACTGATATCTGTCCCCTGGAGATCAGTTGTAATAGCAGGAGATCTCCAGCTACCACCTGGAAGTTGGCAACCCTAGTTCTGAGTCCATATGCATTTAGGTTTTCCATTCCATTGATTACAATGGGAAAAATCTGAGCATGTACTTAACTATTTCTCATTGAAATTAATGGGCCTTAAAGGTGTTAAATGTGGCTGGATTGTGTCCATTTTGTTGTTGTTGCAATAATGGAAAGATACCTCTCCCACCCCTTCATATAGTTACAGTATAATTTATAAGAACATAAGAGAAACCAATGCTGGATCAGGCCAATGGCCCATCCAGTCCAACACTCTGTCACACAGTGGTCAAAAATACCAGGTGCCATCAGGAGGTCCAACAACAAGGCCAGGACACTAGAAGCCCTCCCACTGTTGCCCCCCGCAAGCACCAAGAATACAGAGCATCACTTGCCCCATACTGAGAGTTCCTATCTATACCTTGGGGCTAATAGCCACTGATGGACCTCTGCTCCATATATTTATCTAATTCCCTCTTGAAGCCGTCCATGCTTGTAGCCGCCACCACCTCCTGTGGCAGTGAATTCCATGTGTTAATCACTTTTTGGGTGAAGAAGTACTTCCTTTTATCTGTTCTAACCCGACTGCTCAGCAATTTCATTAAGTGCCCACAAGTTCTTGTATTGTGAGAAAGGGAGAAAAGTATTTCTTTCTCTACCTGCTCTATCCCATGCATAATCTTATAAACCTTGATCATGTCACCCCTCAGCCGTCATTTCTCCAAGCTAAAGAGCCCCAAGCCCTTTAACCTTTCTTCATAGGGAAGTGTTCCAACCCTTTTATCATTCTAGTTGTCCTTTTCTGCACTTTTTCCAATGCTATAATACCTTTTTTGAGGTGTGGCGACCAGAACTGTACACAGTACTCCAAATGAGATCGCACCATTGATTTATACAGGGGCATTATGATACTGGCTGATTTGTTTTCAGTTCCCTTCCTAATAACCCCCAGCATAGTGTTGGCCTTTTTTATTGCAGTCACACACTGGCTCAACATTTTCATTGAGTTATCTACTACAACTCCAAGATCTCTCTCTTGGTCACTCTCTGCCAGTTCAAGCCCCATCAATATGTATTTATAGTTAGGATTTTTTTCTCCAATGTGCATCACTTTGCACTTGGCCACGCTGAACCCCATTTGCCACATTGACACCCACTCACCCATCCTCAACAGATCTTTTTGGAGTGCCTTACAATCTTCCCTGGTTCTCACCACCCTGAACAACTTCATGTCATCTGCAAATTTAGCCACTTCACTGCTTACTCCCAACTCCAAATCATTTATAAACAAGTTAAACAGCATCAGGCCGAGTACTGATCCCTGTGGTACCCCACTACTTACCTCTCTCCTCTGAGAAAATTGCCCATTTATACTCATTCTCTGTTTCCTTTTAATTAGCCAGTTTTTGATCCACAAAAGGACTTGTCCATTTATCCCGTGACTATTGAGCTTACTTAGGAGCCTTTGATGAGGAACTTTATCAAAAGCTTTCTGGAAGTCAAGGTAAACAACATCTATTGGGTCCCCCTTGTCCAAATGTTTGGTCACTCCCTCAAAGAACACTAACAATACAGTCCTAAGCACAGCCATGCCCTGCTAAGACCACTGAAATCAGTGAGCTTAGAAGTATATAACTCTGCTGAGGATTGCAATGTAAACAGCCTATAAAATGCCATTTCTAACATTAATAATTTTTTAGGACATTTTGGCATATGCTGAAACGGCAAGCCAGCAATGGCACATTTCAGCATATGCTAGCAATGTCTTCCCATTAACAGAGCTGATAGCTTTGCTTATAAATCAGGTACATTCTGAGAGTTGGCTGGTAGGTGATACCAGTTCCAAGTTCAAACCAGAAACAGGTGCATAGGATGAAGTGAAACAGAAAAGTTGCTACCACAAGTTTCTCTCTCCACACACATTTAAAAACTGATTCAATACATACTTGTGACATTATTGAATCTGATACCAGGCCAATAATAACAGCAATTAGAGGCTTTATAAGCTAAATGACATGTTTTAATAATAGGCACAAATTAGGTGCCATCAACTAGCACACAGAATAGGAAATTAAGGAGTCCACTTATTAAGCAGGTTCTGCACAAGGGCCTGTCAGGAGTTCTACTATCCCACTGAGAACAGCACTAGGACAGAAGGTTTCGCTCCAGCTCTGAACTGCTCTCCTGCCTTCCCACCCACAAATCCATGTCTAATATTGCCAGATTGCAGACTGGATGTCCTGCCTTACCTTTAGATCTGCCACTGTATCCCTGGAGATGAGGCAGCTGCATCTTCTTGTCTATTGCATAGATCCATTTAATTGTTTATGACAACTGTCACTCATTGTGTAGAACCAGTGAGCTGGCCAAAAAAAATAAAAAGTGCTCCCAGGAAGATTCAAATCATGGGAAGTGCCTGGGGTCAACTTTCCGATATGTAAAATGAAATAAATAACAAAGAGGCCAGATGGCAAAACAGTGGTGGTTGTGGTGATGTGTGTGTTCGTTTTGGGAGGGCTGCACATGTAATATGAACACATGGTTTGGCAGTATGGGACCCATCCGCAATCCTGGTGCACCCCCATGCTTCCTTTTTCTCCTCTTGTCTTCTCATTAGCACCTCTTTCAATTCCTCATTTGCACAGACAGTAGTTTATTGGAACTGGGAACTCGTCGTATGCATGTGCCATCCAATCCAGGACTGCAAACCAGCTTCAAACCAATTAGTTTCGATATAATATCAAATGCTGGATTATGCTACAGAGGAAGTAACTACTTGAATTGGGGGGGGGGGGGGGGAGGACAAAACACAAGCCTAAATTCCTGTAAAACCATTACACATGAACTTATCTAAACTGCCTTTAAAAAAAATGTGAATATATCAAAGAGTGGTCCTTTAAACCTTGCTGGAATCTTCCTCATCCTCACAAAGCACTTTGTATCCTACCCCCTCCCCTCAAATGGAAACAACACACCTGCATATTGGTGGTCAGGCCAACTGGGGACCGGAATTCTGCTGTGTAACTTTTGGAAGGCATCCGCACTGGCTACACTCCAGAAAGAGTGGAGCTATTCTCTGCTGAGTGGGTGTGATGCAGGGAGGTGAGACACTTTGCTGAAATCCTGAGCGGCTGTAGTCATTAGCGAGCACAGGGCATTTTTAACAAGATGTTGGGGTGTCAGCCACAGAGTCCTGACAATCCTCACCTGCATTAACTATTCTGTGCCCTCAATTTCCAGAGGTGACTACACTCTTCACTTCCTCTGTTAAAAAGCCACAAGTGTGTGTTCCATCTACTGAAGGATGCTAGCCTCGCATCACTTAGCATTCTGGAGAACAGTAAAATCCCCAACATTACCCGTGTCAAAGCAAATGACCCATAAGCAAACGGTAGCATAACACCTTTATTAGGATCAAGACTGGATCTGCCAGTGGGTACTTTGGCTGCAAGGAAGGGGCAGGGGGTGGGACAATGGCTGTGGTCGCACTGGCAGTTTGGCGCGATATGGTGCTGCCTCTAATTGAACTGGTTTAAAGTGTTGTGGGGCATATCAGCCACACAGCACACCCTGCTGCAGGTTTCCCACGCAGACATCCCATGGTCAAGCACCCAAATTATTGCAGTGCCTCAGCTGCAGAACTTAAGGCCCAAAAAATTACAAAATGTGCATGCACACACACAGTCATGCGCATGTGCAAACATGCACATATAGGCTTTTTTTTTTAAAAACCCTCTCTAGCAGCAGAATGGATCTGCGGGTTCAGACTGCCAAATCCATTCTGCACACGCTCCCCCGTGTTCCGACATCCGGCCATGCACAATGACTGCATGGGAAACCAAAACACCACTTGTGATGTGGTGCCTTTTTAACCTGGCTCCAAGTCGTCCTATGACAGGATAAGTATGGCTGGGGAATGCCTGGCAGATGTGGCTGTCTGACTGCGCCCATTTGATCCGGAGGGGATGAGTGGCTGTGTCAGGCCAAACTGCTTGTGTGATCACAACTAATGTTATGGCCCTGCTCCTGGGAAAGGGATCTTTAAAACTCTTCCCTTCTTATTGTTTCTCTGACAACAATGCCTCCCCCCACGCTTGGTGGGGAAAAAACCCTTTACGCCTTGGTAGGAAAAAAAGAGATAGATACCAGTATTGTATCTGACTCATCCCACCGAGGGTTTCCTGCCTCTAAGGGGGGCCTGGAGTTCTCTTAGAATTACAGCTGATCTCCAGACTACTGAGATCAGTTCCCCCAGAGAAAAGGTCAGGTATGTGTGGCATACTGTGTGGCACCACATTCTTGCTGAGCGTCCTTCCATCCCCAAACTCAGCTCTTCCCAGGCTCCACCCCCAAATCTCCAGGAATTTCCCAACCTGAAACTGGCAGCCCAGTCCCTCTGGGACTAAAAAGCAGCTGAGGGGTATTTTTGATCACGGAAATAACTGGGGAGAAATACTTAAGCCCTCCCTTTTCCCAGTGTGGTGATCCGAGTCAATATCATCCAACTAGCTTCTTTTTTAGGTTAAAAGTGTGGATCAGTCATGGACCCCCAGGTTCATGCAGTTCAGCTTTAATGCGCTGCTAATAAAACAACAGGGTACCAGAGTCCAGTCCTTGTTCCTTTGGGCCATGGGAGGGCTGCCTAGGGGCATGCATTTCATCATTGGCTCTCCGTTAGGAATTCAGGCTTAGCTCTATAGAAGCTTGTGCCCGGGTATGTGCCTTTAATTTTTGGTTCCGTCTATTCTTTGAGGGCCCTTGAGGGTATCTTGGTAAGTTTAACCCTCAGGGACTCGTATAAGGCCCCCTGGCTCCAGGCCATGGAACAGAAGTTATCTCTTAATAGATCTTAGGGTGGAGGATCTTTTTTCTTCCTCAGTAAATCAGTGTAAAAAATATGTGGCCAAACTTATCTGTGCTAAAGATAAGAGCTATACCCATTTTGATGCTAGGGGTATTCCCCGCTTGCCTTGGGACTTCCATCTAAGGAGAAACTCCCTCCCTACTTAATGCAAAGTTATGTAGGACCTTTATGCAGTCACGATTTAATTGCCCCCTTTCAATGGTATTGCTGGGTTGTCTCTCAAGCATCCCTTTCTGAGAGCGGCTATGTTCTTGCCCCCTCCATTCAGTCAACTCTCTTGCACATATTCTCTTGCAATGTCCTTATGGACTTCGGCCTAGGCTAAAATGGATTATGCCATATTTTGATAAATGGACTATGTTTCCTCTAGCGACATTAGAGTAAAAGGTTCAATTCCTCTAAGAGGATTCAGATTCAAAATGTAGTTATTTTGTTGCTCAGTTTCTAGAGGATGCAGAGAATGCTCAAGGGAGGGTGTTTTCAAATTGGGTCTTATTTAAGCTCTAAAGTTTTGTTGTTCAAGACCTCAGTCTAAGAATAGGGAAGGAAAGGAAAGGAAATCAACATGGCTGCCTACAATTTATGCCTGCTTTAGAGCTATTAGAATCATTGCATTTATGCCAACACACACACACACATTGTGTGCCAAGAAAAAAAAGACTGTCTGGTTGATTAAAAATTGGGATAAAATCAACCTCTTGCCTTATCTCAAAGAGTTCTATAAACCAGAATGTAAGGGGCAAGTGGGCACCTACAGCAAATGGTTTGTCACAAGGAAACATGAATCAAAGAAATTATCAGAACATAGTTTGAATAACAATGATAAGCAGTTCCGTAGTTTTGATAACAGCACTGCATTTTATGTATGTTTTTCTAGGATAATATGAAACTTGGCTTCTTGTATTTAATATAAATTAGATTTAAAGGGGATGGATTTTACAGTCAAACAAAAATGTACAATACACATGTGTGTTTTGTCCATATATTCTCTTGGTGGGGGGCTGTATAAAAGGGGAATGTGAATACAAGATGGACAATAGTCTATTGGTGGTGGAGGTACAAATTTGGAGGTCATAAGCATGGGATAGGTAGCCATGCAGAGCAAAGAAGCACTGTTGTTGTTTTTGAACAATTAAGACAGCCTGCAGGTACATCTGCTCAGCAAACACTAATGTCCTTGAATGTGAAAGGTGTTAAAAAGAATATAAATAAGTGCTGAAGTTGCATCACTGCAGCCTTGCATTTAGATGTGCCAGTGCAGTGGTATGAATTCAAACCAGCTAGATAAAAAGAGACTCGGAAGAAAGTGAGGTTTTGTCTGTGCCTATCACACAAAACACTTTCCCCGCTTTTCAAGAGGGACTTTTGTGTACAATGATTCCTGATCCTGATAGTGAAATGCAAGTGGCGGGAGGAAATGGTGTGAATGGTGTACCAACTTCAGCGCTGATCCAATTCAAAACACAACACATGGAGGCAGAATATTCAGGGCAACAAATGACAGGCCTCCTTTCCTCTGTCACAGACTCTTGGGACAATATAGCCTAAGATGTATGGGTAAATGCCCCCTCCTTTACAGTTTTCCTGATTACAAAACTAGCTTTTTACCTCAGGCAGCAAAATAGCAGCACTGAATCAACTTGTGTAATTACAACCCGCAGATTGCTCAAGGGGATGCTTGTACGCATGCTTAGTGTCTTACTAACTGGGTTCTTGGTTATTCTGCTCTTAGCAGAAGCAGAAGCTCTTGTAGTAGACCAAATAAAAAAAGCAGGTAGACATGTCAGGCCGTAGTCAAATCCAAAAACAGAAGCTATGTCATGCTGCTGCTTTATATTATGCAGTGTGTTGTGTTATTTTGGTATTGTGTTTCCTCTGTTTTTGGTTTACACTCTGTAGTAGTCTCTGGAACAGTTACTCTGTAGCCTGGGACAGGTTGCACTGCAGCTGTGAATGAATGAGTGATCCTTTTACAACCTTGTAATGACTTTGGCTTCTCTGTGATCAAAGTGGATGGATAAACACAGTTTATGTTGTTGTAATGACTGTTTACTGCTACAGCCTGTGGGATGTAAACGACCTGGCAGTCCTCAGCTATCTCTTTTGCCGCTAAGATCTTATGTCTGTACTGTGGATTTTTATTTTGAACTTCTCCATGAATGCATAAGAATTTTATACAAGAGCTGGTGCAGTGGCTGAGGAAGTTTCTGTTCTCTCCTCATGTTAGAACTTGACCAGTGGCCTTAAGTAAATCAGTGGTTCAGTTCAGATGTCATGGCTAAGCCATGGATTAGCTGTTGGGAACATCTTGTAAACTCACTCACGCCTTCCTCTTTTTGTGCACGTTTGTTCCTTTAACCAAAGAATGGAGAAAGGAATTGGCATGCCTGAAGAGAGGAAGAACAGGCAAGGAAAGAGTGCATGAGCCTATAGCATGTTCCCAGTGTTCCTGGCACAAGAACATGGAGCTGCCTTATACTGAGTCAGATGACCACTGGTCTATCAAGGTCAGTATTCTCCACTTGGAGTGACAGCCACTCTGTAGGGTGTCAGGTAGAAAGGGGTCTTTCAGATCACCTGCTACCTGCCCCTTTTAAACAGAGTCAGGGATTGAAGCTCAGGATGCCAACCTCCAGGTGGGACCTGGGAATCCCCCAGAATTATCAGTTTATCTCCAGACTATAGAAATCAATTCCCCTGGAGAAAATAGATGCTTTGGAGTGTGAACTCTATGGCTGTGGAGGTCATAAGCATGGGACAGGTAGCCATGCAGAGCAAAGAAGCCATGAAGAAGATAAAGCGGGGCACAGGGAGAGAGAGGCTATTTCCTCTGGAGGAATTTGACCCACAGTTGCACAATCACACCTCCCTTTGAGGCTGCGGGCACAGTCTGTCAGTGTGTGTTCAGACGCAACTGTGGGTAAGTCGGGGTTTTTTGTCCTGTTTTATTCCCATGCACTTAAATGAGGGATCAATGAATCACACCTCTGCACCGAGGGCTCCCTATGCAGTTTGTGATGATGTGCATACTGTGAAGGGGGTGGGGAACGGCACGGAGTCAGGATGGCCTGATCAGACCATTCCGACGCCATGAGGGTGCGCTGGAGTGATCAGACGAGAAAGTTCACCTATGGCCCATCGCAACCCATTTACTACCGATTTCCCCCGGTGAATTTTAACTCCGCTTAAACAAGTTGCTGACAGCTGCGGGGTGCTTCCCATATGTTGTTGTCTGATCGCTCCCTTTAAATCTGCCCGGCATTTGTGCCTATGTTGGGTCTAATTGTGCATATGATCGCAGCCTATGGCATTGTACCCCACTGAGGTCCTTGTCTTCCCCAGCCTCCAACCCAAATCTCTATAAATTTCCCAATCTGGATCTGGCAATCTTACCCCTCAACCCCTGCTAGTAGTCGGGGGGGACCCTGGTAACCCTAATTGAAGCCAGGACCTGCATGCCACACACATGCTCTGCCACAGAGCCATAGTCCCTCCCCAGTGGCTGAAGGTAACCACAGTTTGCTGGGACATCCAAACTGGGTAAAATGTGATTACTTCTATCTGGTTTTTTGCCTCCAGTTCAGAATCCAAAATCTGAAACCTGTTTCAAGTTGTAACCATGGTTTTGACTCTAGGTTAGAGGCAAATTGTGGTTACTAATGGCCATCATTTGACCAGTTTAAATATCATGGCAGTGCAGGGAATCTGCATGTGTGAGGGGAGGATGCAAGCCTACAACATATACTGAGTGGCCAAACTGTGGTTTGAATTGAGCCACGATCCCTTTGCTTCAACTTCCCACCTGTAATATGGTCTACTTTACAGGGTTCTTGTAAGGACTACTGTGGTGATACATGTGAAGTGGTCTGAGCAGCGCTATATAAATGTGAAGCATAATTATTATATTATTTTCAGTACTAAATTTCATATGACAGTGGCTGTGGTTTTGGCAGCTGAAGATGTGCAGCATTACTGAGATACTTGTACGATGAATGGGTTGCCTGTTCCTTGAGAAGCATGGCCTATAATTGATACCTAATTTTTCTTCTTATTGCCTGTTTAGGTTTTAATATGTACACTGCTTTGGATGCTATTTACAGAACGTGACTGAAAATTACTGTAAACTGGGTGGTAGAATTGTTAATCTGTGACTGACTTTGCTCTGCATCGGACAGCACTGCGAATGGATCTCTATGCCCTTTTTGAACTGGTTGTTCAGCTATAAATAAAAATAAACTGTTTTTGCAGACTTTGCATTTCAGATGTTCCTCTTCGTTGTCCGAAGCTCTGTTTTCACATAAGATATTGCTTTATTAATTTGTATCTTATAGCAAGGAAAAAGAGCGGAGGAGAGGGAGGGGACGTTGTACCGGATTAGTGGCAAGGGGCTACTATTCAGGGAAAATATTGTTATTATCACTAAGAACCTTTCCAGATGGTGTGTTTTTTTAATTGGGCAATTATTACAAATTCATTCTCGCTTTTCTCTTAGTGATACTTCACTTGTGGAAAGATCACATTTTTTTCTAGCAACGGAACAACAGTATTTTGTCACCCGGAAATTACTGTTAATTTGTCATTATGTCATATCACCATTACATGTGGTCTGATAAGCTGATAACTGGACTGCACTTATGGCAGGGTGTGGACAGTGCAGAATTCAAGTTCCAGTTCTGGACTTGGAAATCTAGGGATTTGTGGTTTGATTCAGGAAGAGATTGTTATCGCATGCCCATACTTCCTACCCTTGGTTTAAATGAGTACAGCTCATTATTTACCTCGTGCTAACTTAGGACAGGGCGTCATGGTACAGCCCAATCTTTTCAGATCTCTGAAGATAAGCAGGGTCAGTACTCGGAAGGGAGACCACCAAGGAAGATTCTGCAGAAGAAGGCAATGGCAAACAACCTCTGTTTCTCACTTGTCTTGAAAGCCCCTCGCCGGGGTTGCTATGAGTTCCTGCAACTTGACAGTACTTTACACACACACACACACACACACACAGCTTACAATGGTGTGCATGTAAGTCCTTGGTAAGCCAGCTGACTATCATTTTGCCAAGTGGTGAGGCAGTTTTTATTATTCTTCCACACTTAATCAGAAATCGAGTGAAACAAAGGAATACTGTTTTCACCTAAACAGAACAATTGTTTTATGTTTTGGATTTATTTTGTTGGGATGGGGCATACACAAGGACAAACTGATATGTTTCGAGTGGGGGTTCAGTGGGTCCATTCAAAGTTTAGCATACGCAGAAGGAGCAGTAGGACTGATACATCTGTGTCCAGCTCTCATCTTCCATCTGCTTTGCCTCTCTGAGATGGTGATAAGGTTGAAATGCCAACTAACAAGAACCCTGGCTCAGAGCTACATACTCTGGCATTCCTGAGTGGTTGTGTACTGCCTTTGGTGGGAACGTGCCCATGAGCTAAGGGCCTTTGATAGCAGGTGTGAACTTTCTGGTTCATTGCATGAGGAATCTGAAGTACAGAACCAGACATCAAGTCCTCTTCTGCCCGTGGTTGCTTTGGAGGGTGAACTCTTTGACAATATACCTCACTGAGGACCTTTCCCTCCCCAGAGCCTGCCTTCTTCAGACTCCACCCCCAAATCTCCATGCCTTACCCTTATTTTCACTTCAGTTGGTCAATAAGCCTTAATTGTTCTTGGTTTAGGAAGACTTTACTCCATATAGGTCTTTCCCCTCTTTAGCCATTCTGACACTTGGGTCATATGTTTGGTTAAGGGCAGGGCTTTGGGGGGGGGGAACGCACCAGAATGGAGTTTCTGAACCTCTTTGACAAAATTCTTTTTAAAATGTTTAAAAGTTTGTGAGTTTTCCGTATAAGATTCAAAACTTCATTTTCACCTTGAGAGTTCTGGCATCTCTCGCTCTCTCTCTTTAAAGCCCTGGTTAAAGGCATTATTTGGTTGTTGTGATGAATTAAATGATATCTGTCCACTGCTAGAGCTCTCCCTATTATTCATTTTAAGTAGATGAAACTGATCCAGTTGCATCAGGCATCGAAAGGACACGTAGCTACTAAGCGAGGAGAAATGGGTTTGGCCGTTGTGTTACTATTAGCCTGGCCTCCACCCACCTGGGCTGAGACCAGTTCAGCCCTTTAAACTATCTGAAGTACTACTTGCTCACTTAGCTTGAAATGTCTGTACTCCAGAAAATAAATTCAAGTGGTACGATTTAACTGGTAATTTTGTAAGAGCCTCAGAAGTGATTCTGGTTCTAAGAAGAACAAGAGTCAAGTCCAGTAGCTCTTAAAGACCAATGAGATTCCCAGGGAATAAGGTTTTGAGAGTCAAAACTCCCTTTGTCAGATAAATTTTGACTCTCAGACGTTTATACCGCTGGAAATCCTGTTGGTCTTTAACATGCTACTGTACTTTAATCTTGCTCTCCTACTGCAGACCAACATGGTTGTCTACCTGAAATGGATCCTAATAATGCAGCATTTCTCTCTCTCTCTCTTTTTTTTGATATCATTGCCCTTCTAACCTTTTGTAGATCTGTGCAACCTCCTAATCTTCTGTGTTTAAAATTCTGAATGGGACTAAAGAGAAAAGCTGTAGAAACTTGGAAGGCAACCTGAAGGAGCATTGCTCAGGGACCTCTGTGTACATGAGTGACTGCAGACACAATTGTTAAAAGGGGGAATACCCTACTATGAATTCTACATCAAATGTTCTGGTGGCCATTAGCCAAAAGATCTGCAATGTCCCACCACTGGACAAGAGACCTACCTGTCCTCAGTGAAAATGTGCTGCTTACTTACTAATGACATGCTTAATTCAATTGTCCCTACTGGTTTTTTGAGCAGAGGGGGAACAGCAGGAAGGATAGATAAGACATCATGAGGACTCTGCTAAGAGAACCCATCCAAACATTCTTTCACCCCTGCCAGTTGCTCTGTGACGCCAGTATTTGACACTGGCCATGACTAACAACAAAGAGAGGGGTACAATACAGAGCACAGAAGTCTGATGGACAATATACTGACAGGGTTAGTGATAGGGTTGTCAACCTCCAGGTGGAGCCTGGAGTTCCTCCAGAATTAAAATTGCTCTCCAGACTACAAAGATCAGTTCCCTGGGAGGAAATGGTAGCTTCAGAGGATAGACAGTTGACTCTATGGCATTGCATCCCTGATGCGCTCTCTCCCCTCCCCAAAGTCTGCCCTGTCCAGGATCTGCACCCAAATCTCCAGGAATTTCCCTACCCAGAGTTGGCAGATTAAGTTAAGAATAATGCAATGAATGATGGGTACTGGGCAGGGAGAATCAGGTGGCCATGAAGGAATATTGGGATGAGTTACCCTGGCTATAAGTACTTGTGGGCCCAGCTTATGTTGCTTGGAGCTCGTTAAGTCTCCATTTCTCAGAACATTGATGTTTCTGCTTTAAGAAAGTTGTCTCTGACAGTCTGATCAGTAGGGCAATCTGCAGGATGCACATCAGGTGCCTGTTATTGTTCTGTGAATCAGGGGCTCTTGCATCTATGTGATTGTGGTTTTGAATACGTGTGCATCTACCGTTTATGCGTTTGTGTCAGTGACTCACTCTTGGCTGTGTAGTCAACAAAAAAGGCATGTTAAGTGCAGAGGAAGTTTCTTATCCGATTACAGTGGGATTTGCTGGTGTATTTATCTCTAATCCTCTCCCTTCTGCTTCCTTTTCCACTCCCACACTTTCTCCTTCAGCTGAATCAGTCCATAAAATGCACCATTTCTATCTTCTCCAGCATAAGGCCCTTTCCTTCTTTTTCTGCTTCTGAAAAGTCTATACGATCTATGAGACAGGCACACTATTTTGGCAAAAGGGGGGTCAGGAAAGCTGAAACAAGACCAGGTCACATTTGAACAAAAATTAGGCCCATTTCCCAACTGTGGGCCCTCTAGTCAGTGAGTCAGAAAAATCAAAGGGCACCCACCTCATACACAAACAGAAACACTTCATTAACATGGACACTGAGAAGATCCCCCGCACCCCACTGAAATAAATGGTGCTTTGTTTCTCTTGGATCACTCACCTTGATTCAAAGAGTTTTGCATAGAACTTTCTACTGGATAGTGCCCGTATGTCAGATATATCTTATTGTCTTCCATTAAAGGCATTCCACATCCTAAAGCGGTCACTTCACTTTATTCTTTGGTGCCTCATTTCCATGTATGAACTCTGGTAAGGATACCTGGAAAGAACATCTAATTAAACTCTAATGAAACAAGAAATTGGCAGGGAGAGACACCATTTCTCTGTCATCTACTAACAATTATGTATCATATGTAGATATAGATATAGGCTGAGGACAGACTGGCAAATTGAAGTGCGAGGGAAGCGGGGCAAAAAGACCCAGGCCGAGTTGTCGTGGGGCTTTCCATTCGCACTGTGTAGACTGATGCAGGACCATACTGGGGAGGAGGCGGAACAGAGCGTTCACACTGCAGGGCAGCCCCTGGCGGCAGCACCATAGCGGCATGCAGCTTTGGTCTGTTTTGCCGAGCTGCGCATAGGCGCATGGGCACATGAGCACATAGGTGCATGGGCGCAGCAGCCAGATCAGCAGGTTCACATTACTGCCGCTGCTTGATTTGTAGCTTATTTGCATCCACGCTGTCAGGAAGCGGGATGAACACGCACCCAGATGGCTTGACACCGGTTTCACCAGGTACCTTTTTGAAGCGCAATGAAAGCACTTCAGGACTGGGTGAGTGCAGCATGGCAATGCCGGACAGCTGCGGCTGTCTGAATGGGCTCCGCTTGAAAAGCGGACCTATATCGGGCCAAAATGCCAGTCTGTCCTCGGCCATAGATGGATGCACCTGAATGTTGGCAATCTAGTATTGTATTACTGTATCAATTTAGAGCTATAGCGCAAAAGTAAGAACATTTTATAAGAAAAAAGCCGTAATACAACACTCTGCAAAAAGGGTGGAGGAAAAAGGTGTCATTTTCAGATGTGCTATAGACATTTCAAACACTACACTGTGATTCAAACACCACACTACAGCAATTCAGAAGTGTAAATACCTTAAAATGGAAGAAAGGAGTTTTTTCAAAACTCTGGCTTAGCCCTGCTTTGCAAACAGAACACAAGCAGCTTTGTATGTTCAAGTAAAAAAAATAAACCCGTTAGCAGCCAGGAACCAAAATGGAGGTTCTAAAAAGACACAAAAAAATCCAGTAGCGACTGGCTGCTACAACAAATTACAAATGTTTGAAAGGAGTCGAAGACTCTTCATTCCAGTGCTGCATGTTCCTCTCATATTCTACGGCTGTTTCAAGTATGTGCTCATGACAGCTGTACTCTATAACACAATCCTAAAGTGCTGTTGCCTGGCACACTGGGGAAGGAGTGACATCCCTGGTTCAATCCCAGGCATCTCCAAGTAAAAGGATCCAGTGATGAGAAAAAACTCTGTACCAGTAACCCTGGAAAGTAGGCAGTAATGACTGTGATAGACAAATGAATGGTATCAACCTAAGGCAGCTTCATGCATTACGTTTTTGTTAGGATATCTGAGGTAGTTTTAGGTTATTTTATTATTATAAATGATCACACTGAATTTTTAGAGAAGGTAGAGTACAATTGAGAAAAGGATATACTTGGGAAAACACAGGAAAGACCACAAGACTGATGATGCCACTGTGGTTTGCATTGGCAAAACTGTCCATCTAGTAAGCCCTTTTCAACCGTCTCATACACCATATGACAACCCTCTGTCAGATCCAGTAAACCCTTAGGTTACGGAAACTGAAAAACATTTTTTTTAAATAAGCTTCTGATTGTTAACGTTCTGGTAAGTGGGAAGTGTATGTCTAGAACATACAGCATGTGGGTGAGTCAATATTGGCTTAGACAGAAAATACTTTATTTCTAAACAGTGTGAAAAAGTAACCAAAGCTGGTAGAAGGAGGTGAGAGAGAGAAAAAACTTAGAATCAGCAAATTTAGCCTGTAAAGTTGACTCAACCCACAATAGAAATGAAGTGTGTTTCCCTTTGCCCACGTTTTCCTCATATGAGTATACATTTTTGTTTTCTCAGTTGTGTAACCCACCAGAAAATTCTGCGCAGGCCGCCCTGTCTGAATAGTTAAATGTTCATTATATCGAACAATCACATAAATGAAATATATGGACCAGCCATGCTGGCCTTTTTGCCACACTGGGCAAGGCAGGATAAGTATACAAATGGAGAATATACCACACATTATTCCATGAGATCCCATCGAATTCCAGTATGTGCCCTCATTATAAAAGAGGAGCTGCCCATTCTGACATGAACCTGCACTTATGGTACAGCAGTCGCTTCTTAATTTAACCTACCACACTTTGCCAGAATGGTCAGTGGTTCAAACTATGCCATGGAATGATATATGGGAAATGGATAGCCCTGATTTTGGCAGGGGTTATACTAGGAGGTGTGCATGTGAAGCCAAGTTTGGAGGTGGCTGTGATACTGGTGAAGTAATGTGATGCTGCTTACCTTTGTTCATCATTACAGTTGTTCTTGCTACTTGCATCTGTGTCACCTCCATTTCCTGTCACTCCAAACTCTTTTCATTCTTAATGAAAGCTCAAGTTAAACCCTGAAGCTTAGCTCCTGGAGCACCCAGTCTGCCATGGTACGATAATCCCTTTGGAATGCATTTTTGTATTCATTTTAGTATTTCATTAGTTTTCATCCCAAATCCTGTGTATTATTTCCTTCCAGATCGGCAGACTGTGCCCTGGGCCAGAAGAGCTAAAGCTAGAGAGTGTATTAGTGTATTTGGTATAACAAGCAGCTTCTGGGCATGGAGGTTTTTCTAGGTTTCATTTAATGAGCCTTTAAGCTGCAGGCACATGAGAGCAACATGGGACCAGCCATCTGTAAAGGCATCACTTGACCTCTGGAGCTCTGTTATATGACTAGTTGATAAAGGAAAGAGAGAGAAAGCGAAAAGATCATCCCTTTGGGATTCTAATTGATATGTTAGCAGTTCTAGGTTTCAGGATGATAATGTTCCTCGCAAAGTATACTCCCTAATATTTTTGTCTCTTGTGAATTTGTGAGGCAATTTTCCCTGATAGTTTTCTCTCAAAAAGCTGTGCACACACAAGACACACATGACCAGGAAGGACTTAAATCTATGCCTTTTTAAAAGAGTCCCTTTCCAATTTAGTGGACATTGGCAACATTCAGGGTTCCCTTTAGTATTTATAAATATTTTTGTTCTCCAGTATGGATTATTAGAAATATAGCTCTGTAACTAATTTTCTCAGGGTGTACTTCAGTGAAATTCTTTTTCAGTTTGTCAGTTTTGGCAGGAAAACTACTTCATTCACCTTTTATTCTCTGCTAGAGGGTGAGGTACAGTTATTCCCCCTACCTTATCATGTGTCATTTATGAAAGAAGACTAAGCAAGGCTGCCACATGTGGATGAGGCATATCCCCTTCTTCATGTCCAATATTTATTCACTTAGAAATGTATTTTTAATGCTTATGGATTGTTTTACTATATTTTACTTATTACTGGTTAATTTAGTTTTCTGTTCTTTTTCTGGTTGGTTTGGTTTTTTTTTAGAAAATCTTAAATAAAAAGTTATTTTAAAATAAAATAAATGTATGTAGAAAATATATATGCTGCCTCTTCAGAGACTTGGGTATATTGTTCTGCCTGATTTTATTTATTTATTTATTTATTTATTGCTAATGGGGTCCAAGTTATGCATAGATTTTGAGTATACATTTTACTGATGTTATTAGAAAGTTGTGGGCTAAATTATGTCCAGTTATAATCTCACCCAAGCCATGTATTCATTGTATGACCTATGTTATTTGAACAGTTATTTGAACAGTTGTGATGTGTTACATGCTGGTGTCTATCAACTGATTTATTATTGTGACCTGCCCTGAGCACCATCATGGTTGGAAAAAGATTATACAGATGCCATAAATGAAATGCACAACATTTTTTAATATTCCCATCTCATTTATTCTCACAACAGCCCTTTTAGTTTGGTTTACGTTGAAAAAGGGAGTGATTTGCTGAAAGCCACTCAGTTTAATGTATGAGCGGGGATTCAAAGCTGGATCTTCTTGACCAACAGGCCATCCACTATACTAACAGGTGGTCAACACAGCCAACCATTTGGCATTTCATTTCTTTACTTTATTTACATATTGCCGTCCTCCCCAATGGGGACCCAAAGCAGCTTACATCATTCTCCTCCCCACCATTTGGTTCTTGCAACAATGCTGTGAGGTAGGTTAGGTGGAGAGATATGACCAACTCAAGGTCACCCAGTGAGTTTCCACAGCAGCGTGGAGGCTTGAACCTGGTTCTCCCAGATCATAGTCCAGTGCACTAACCAGTACACCACACTGGTTCTCAAGTGGTAATTTTTCCATGGTCAGACAATTTTTTGTCATCCTGCCAAATGGGAAGGAGAGTTTCACTACAGATGCTTCTGCGTGGTAAAACAATTGTCTGTTTCCACCCTTCATGCACCCTAATAAAAATTACAGTGAAACTGAGGTAAAAAGTGCAAAATACACTCTATATTATAAACAGGCACGATAGTCTTTGTGGAATAACCGTACCCCTGTGTGTGTGTTAGATTCCTATGTGGTTGTCCTGGTCAGACTGTCATCAGGTGACTTATCTCTATACCAGATCAGCCTGTTGGTTCCTCACACATGTACTGAATAGAAATTGAGCAGAGCTTTTAACCGCCCCTTAGGAGTGTGGAAGGTAAGTTGAGAACAGGAAAGAAAACAAAACAGAGTGTAGGCAGCATCTGAACAAGGTTTGAAGGACCATCACCTTGCTTGGACATGTAAATTACTACTCTAGGCTTGGAACTTTTTTTCACCCTTTGTGGAGAGGACATATTATACAATCACCTACTGATTGTACACCAAATTGACGTCTCCAAGAGCACAACTAGATTACTCTTATTTCAGTTGCTGGGGGTATATTTTCCATGCTTTTGAACTTCCTCGTGGGGTGCATCAATTCTCATTATTCCCCTACTTTCACAGACAGGAGTGGGTTTTCTGGAGTTAACATGACTGATTTCATTGTTTAGGCTTGAAAGAGGATAGCACAGGGGTCTACAAAAAGTGAATACAGAGAAACTTTTCTCCCTCTCTCATAACAGTAGAACTTGGGTTCACCCTATGAAACTTAATGGCAACAGATTTAAGACAGACAAAAGGAAGCACTGCTTCACCCAGTGGGTAGTTGATGCATGGAACTCACTACCATGAGATGTGGCAGTGATCATTGGCTTTGACAGATTTAAAATGGCACACTTTTGTAGGACAGCTTTATTGCTGGCTATTAGCCATGGTAGTTGAATGGGACCTCTCCGTTGAGAGGCAGAATGTCTCTGATCATCAGATGCTGCAGAGCAGTCAGCAGATGATAGCTGTTGCCAGTAGGCTTCCCTGTGGCATCTGGCATGCAGGACTAGGTGGACTATTATTCCAATCCAACACAGTTTCTCTTATGTTCTTAAGCACTGCAGGGAAATCCTGGGAAAGGGTGCTTTTATTTGATTACAGCTCATCCTTCCAGTCAAACTAGGACCTCAGGAAACTTTGAGATATGCCAAACGGTGGGGTTTTCCCACATGTAGGGGACACTCTTATATGACCGGCCTGGCATGGAGACTGATTTGAGTAATAAGCCTTCCTTGGAAATTATATTAGTCTTATTGAAATGCCTTCAGGTTTCCATGACATTCTTTAATGTTTTGTCTGCAGAGGAATCTCAAAATTTGCTTTAGATGAAATATCAATGGCAACTCTAAGATCATTTGCAACCCTGTGTGGGAACTATGTGCCAGAATGATAGGGAGGGAGTTTCTTGCTATTGCCTACCCAGACATTCTTGTGCAAATTCATGATGGCTCTTTTACCAGTGCCCTCTGTATGCCCCCATGATGACCTTCTTCCCATGGGTGACATACACACTGGCTACATCACCCTGTGAAGAGATGTGGAAAACTATTTGTTTGCTTTGCTCCATACCCTCCACGTGATCTGTAGTTTCAGAGGCTTTCACATGAGGAACTCAAGTCTGAGGGCTGAGAGAGACAGGCAGAACATGTAAACAGCAGCATCATATCCTGCTTACGCGTGGCTTCACGTTCACTGTCATGGCAACTTTAGGAAATTTTGCGTACAAGGATGGGGTAATCTTGACTGAGCTAAGCCACCTCACCCCCCCACCAGAGTAGGGTCATATTTTTTCTGAAGAACCAAAATCATGTTGTTTTTATGACCTTTTGGGACGATGGCAACAGGGGACATTTGTGTCACCAATAAGATAGGCAAGCAAGATTGAAGGGTTAAATTCAGTGCACGGTCTGATTTGAAAAACACTGCCAGGACTCCTAATTGGATAATGTGGCTATTCCTGCATTCTTCAGTTTTCTGCTGTGTGATACCAACTATCCAATGGAGCCACTAAATGGAGAAGGAAGGTCTTAGGAGGCCACAGTTAAAAAGTAAGATCAGTTGTTTTAATAATAGGTATACAGTTTCCATTTTCCACATCTATATCTGGACTTACCTTGTTGTTAGATATACCATTCACAAGGTTCATTTGCTTCTCTGAACATCCATGCAGCTGGGATTATGCCAGCAAAATTTGAGACCAAAACTGTTATTCCTGAAAGGGTGCCCAAGGCATGAACAAAGGATGGAAATAAGAGCTTGTGCAAGCATTCCAGTGTTTTTGTGACCATGTGGTTTGTCCTTGAGAAGAAAATAATGTGAATGCATCCCTAGAGTAAAACAGGATTAAAACAGAGGGTTGCTCAGATTTTACAGCAAATATACAATCACATTTTAAAAAAGAATGAAAGAACTATAGTGAGTACTATCTCCATCAAGCCTTTTTTGTAGACTTCCCAAGGGCATCTAGCTGGTTTCTGCTGTACAAAGCATTGCCAGCCTCAAGGTGGGGCCTGGAGATCTGCTATCATAATTGATCTCCGGGTAACAGAAATCAGTTCCACAGGAGAAAATGGCTGCTTTGGAGAGTGGACTCTATGGCATTATGCCCTGCTGAAGTCCCTCCCTTACCCAAACCCTGGCCCCGATCAGACGCAGAATTAGCCACGTGATAGGCACGACTCCCAGGCGGATTTTAAGGGCACGATCACAAGAGAGCATCTGTCAAGCGTCCCACACCCATCGGCAAGCCGTTTTGCTCCACCAGAGAAGCAGAGTAAAAAAAACACTGGCAAAACTCTCGTATCAAAAGGGTTGCTACGGGCCACAGACGGACTTTCCCCGTGTGATAGCTCCAGCTCGCACTTGTGGCATCAGGGATAGCCTGATCAGGCTATCCCGACGCCATGCAGTTGTTTTTTCCCCCTTCTCAGTATGTGCATCATCGCATACTGCCATTGGAAGCCCTCAGGGTAGAGATGCGATTCATCGATCTCCCATTTAAGCGAATCAGAAATGAACAACAACCCCCCCCCCCAACTCTGCATTGGATCATGCAGTGGCGAGTTGCACCCACAGCTTCACAGAACTGTGTGATCGTGCAACTGCAGGTCAAATTACTCCGGCACAAATAGCCTTGCTTCTCCCCTGGATTATCTTGCTCGTGTGGCCAGGGGCCCTGTTCTTCCCAGACTACACCCCCCAAAAATCTCCAGGTATTTCCCCTACCCAGAGCTGGTAACCCTAGCTGGATGGATACAAGGTGTGCAACACTGAAGCTTGGGTTCACACAGGCTTAGAGATGTTAGAGATTAAGACAACTTTATTATGTCATCAGGATATTAGAGCAGCTAAAATGCAAGCTGATAATACTAGGGTGTCTTCTGTTTATCAGGGAGCAACTTCCTAATGCTGTAGAAGAGGAAGGAAGGAACTTTTGGAACCACAACCCATTGTGCAGGAATAAGCGAAGCGGCACTTTTTGAAATTCCACTTTTACACAATCACAAGTGGTACAAGAGCTCTGAGTATTCCACTGATGGCTTTAACCCTATTAGCTACAACAAGAAAGGGCTCTATAAGCGGTGGGTTTCACTGCCAAATGATCTGAAGCTCTTTATTGGCAATGGTTCCCTGCCCAGCTTCTCATCTGTTTGCACCAGCCCTGCCCCTACTATAAAAAGACAAAGGAACCACCTGCTCCAGTATCTTATATAGAAAGCATTTTGTTAGGTGAACAACAAATCCACTGAGTGTTTGCTGCCTGTTTTCTTTGGTCCACCATATACCTGCCCTGTGATTTCCAGGTCCCTCCCATAACAAAGAATTGCTGGTAGTCTCAGGGAGGAGGAGGAGAGGAGGAAGGAAGGAACAAGAGTTTCGTGAACTAGTGGCACTTCATCCCACAAGGGGCCCCTTCCTGACTAGTACAACAGGACATGGGGGAGAGAGTACATTCCTAGAGACTGCATCACAGTTGGGTGTCTCAGGAAGACTTACAATGACACACCTGTTGTGTTGTGTGAAGTTATGTAATTGCCTTCATAGGAACTGCTTTGTTCTGCCCAAATTGGCTAGGGCTATTTAGGTCTGATTTGCAGTAAAGAATAAATAATATTGTATGCCACTACTGGTTGCCGGATTCCAGACAATAAAGGGTTCACTTGTCTATAAAAGTTGCCAGAAAGGAGGCTTTCCCAAGTGTTTTGTGGCTCACCACTGGGGGGGGGGGGGGAGTTGCCCTTCTCCAAAATTCTCCCACTGTGGGCATTGAGAAAAACAGACCAATGCATGCATGTATATCAAAGTTCACATCTGTAAATATACAATATGTATGGCACAGTGCCCATGCACAAAACACGTGTCTCTGTATACTCTACAGCATAGTTCATTTTTGAAGACACGTGTACGTATAGGAATAAACAGCCATACTAATATATAATGCATGCACATTGCACACGCATGTGCACACACACACACAGAGGAACAATTACAAATGTATGCAAATGTGCACATACAAAAATAAGCACATCCACATAAATGTCATAAGGCTTCCACATATCAAAATATAGCACTTTAGATTTTATGTTTGTTTTAAACTGTTTTAAAAATTTTATGTAAGCCGCCCTGAGCCTGCTTTGGTGGGGAGGGTGGGGTATAAATCTAATAAATAAATAAATAAAACCTGTGCAAGTACATGTATTTGCAAAGCATGCATGTCTAGATTTGCTCATCCAAATGCACACTGTAAACTTTGTACATGCATGCAAAAAAAAATTGCAAAATACACAGAGTCATAAATAACGACATATATATAAATATCAAAATATGCACATATGCATAAAAGCTCACGCTGGTAAAATGCTCACCCAAGTAAAATGCACACAGAGAAAAATGCAGATTCACAAAGCATGCACCTCTAAGCATTCTAGTTTTTAAATATTTGCCTGCAATAGATTGCATACCATGCACAAAAGCATATCCATAAAATACAGATGCAAGGATCCATAAAAGGCTCACTTGTGTACACATGGATTCACAAAAGTACACCCCTCTAAATGCACAATATCATACATGCATGCACACATAAGGGTAAAGAAACTATGCATAAACATACAGAAAAATATGCATGTAGAAATTTTCATACATGAGCACTAATACATATATGCACATGTGCAAAAGTTAAATGGGAACAGCTCAGTGATTTTGAAAATCCTGTACTATTCTCTCTGTCACAGAGGTGAAATCTCTTTTCAGACTCTCTTAACCCATCACAGCAAACCAACTCTTTAGGACAGAGTATTTTCTTGCGCAACTCCAGAGTGGTGGGTCCCCTGGGGCTTCACTAGGTTTCTATAAGAGAAATAATGCAGTTCCTATAAATGCAATTAATAACAGCTTCCACACCAGCAACCACATGCATCTACTACCACTTCATTGCGCCTGGGTGTACCAGACACACCTAGGTAACACGGCATTTTGTGCACTGCTAGCTGGCTGCAAATCCCATGCTCATGGATGTATCAGGCACACTGAGCATTAGTTTTTCATTGCACCTGGAAACCAGGTGTCCTGCAGCAAATTTGCTCTGTCCACTGCTGTGAGTTTACCTGACCCTCCAGATGACGCATCTGCATTTCCCGAAGTGTCTGTTGTTGGCTCTGCAACATTGCCTGTTCTCGGATGGACTGACAGCATTCCACTTGTGATTACTGCCGGCTGGGCTGTTCAGTCCCTACAGAACTCCTTCTCTCATTAGCTCACTCCAGTTTCTGCAATTACCCGCTGAATTGTTTGCTAATGTGAACATGGAAGGCAATTATATAATGACAGCATTTTCACTGGCACTGTAATTATCGTTTCCAAACTGGCGTTGTGCGATTTGAAGTTCAAACCCATTCATGCCTCTGTGGTGGTGCTGGGATGCTTCATACAATCTTACTTGCTGCTTCTGGTGCCTGCAGTATTGCCTTCTGGTAATAAAAATGTATGGGATGAGCAGACTTGCTTGCCTTAGATGACATTTTCCTGAAGCAGGAATACAGTTACTCTGGGTATATTGATGACGTGTGCTTGAAGCAGGTTCCAAACACATGTATTAATTCAGGGGGTGAAGAAGACCTCATGTCTTTTTATCCATAAAATGAAAATTGCGGGCTAGTTCAGGGATTGGGCTTTTAGTGATTTAAATCCCACACAAGTCCTTTTATGGTGTTCTGTGAGAACATACCGGGAGGCCAACAACTACACATATCAGGAGCATGTCCCTCCGTATCTCAGGTTGCCCTGTTGTCTGAACGGGCAGGCACGTAGAGCTTCAGTGTGCATGAACCCACGGTTCTGCAAAACACGTGTGGTTCATGCAAAAAAAGTGTGGTGCTCCTAAACAGACAGAGTTGAGGGTCAACAATTAAAACTTAATATATATATAATATATTAAAAAATGTATTTATTTGTAAAGAATTAAAAAAAAACATATAGGGGCCCAATTACACCTCACATAAAATTTCCAAAATCATACACACAATAGCCAATGGACTTGACCTGACATGTTTCGGCCTGTTTATTTTATTTTATTTATTATTTATTTATCTTTATTTTTATACCCCGCCCTCCCCGCAAGCGGGCTCAGGGCGGCTTACAAGGGCGCCATGCCAGATAAAACATCATAAAACAAATTTAAAATCAACAATAACAATAAATAACAATAAAAACTCCAAAGTTACAAGTATGTTACAGTAGATTTCCAATAAAGTGCATACTAATTTCCAATAAAGTGCTTCCATTCTTACAATCAGATGGCTTCCTGTCAGGTTAGGGGCCCACCAACCACAATCAGGTCTGGACTGCATCCAGGGCCGGCTCCCACTGTAGATGTTACTGCAGTGGGTGTTGCTGCTGTTATTATTGGTGGCGGCTCCTAGTTAAAAGCCTGGCGGAAGAGCTCCGTCTTGCAGGCCCTGCGGAACTGCATTAAGTCCCGCAGGGCCCTGATCTCCTCTGGGAGTTCGTTCCACCAGGTTGGAGCCGCCACCGAAAAGGCCCTGGCCCTAGGGCTGCCAAGTCCAACTTGGGAAATATCTGGGGACTTTGGGGGTGGAGCCAGGAGACTTTGGGGGTGGAGCCAGGAGAAAGGAAGGGACATCATTTTGTGATGTCACATCCTGTGATGTTGCTTCCACATGCTGACACATGAACTCATGAAGTTTCCTAATACTGAATCAGGCCATTGGTCCATCAAGGTCAGTATTGACTACTCAGACTGGTAGTGGCTCTCCAGGGTCTCAGGCTGAGATCTTTAATGTCACCTATTACCTGATCCTTTTTTAGCTGAAGAGGCTGATACCTCCTGCATGTCAAGCAGATGCTCTATCACTGAGCAACGGCCCTACTGAATCCTTCCTCATCTCAGCAGAATATGAAGCACTAAGTGCTACACAAGTGCTAAATATGATTTTCATATCATAAGAACAGGAGAGAAGCCACAGTGGATCGGCCCATCCAGTACAGCCCATCCAGTACAACACTCTGTGTAACAACAGTGGCCAAAAATACCAGGTGCCCTCAGGAGGTCCAGCAGCGGGGCCAGAACTCCAGAAGCCCTCCCACTGTTGCCCCCCAAGCACCAAGAATGCAGAGCATCACTGCCCCAGACAAAGGGTTCCATATAGACCTTGTGGCTAATAATAGCCACTGATAGACCTCTGCTGGATGGGGACAGAGAGAGACAGACAGACAGAAAAAAGAAAGAGGGAGAGAGAGAAGGGAAAAAAAACTGGCAGAGGCACTTACTTCCATTTAGACCTTGTGGCTATAATAGCCACTGATAGACCTCTGCTGGATGGGGACAGAGAGAGAGAGAGACAGACAGACAGACAGACAGAAAAAAGAAAGAGGGAGAGAGAATGAAAAGAGCTGGAAGAGAAACTCACCTTGCCAGCCACATGCAAAAGCAGCTCCTTCAGTCCCTCTGGGCGGACCTCTCTTGCTGTGGAAGCTCTCTTGCTGACTTCTTAAAGGGGAAATGTCTGTTGAGGCTTTTTACTGCAGGGCAGGCTCTCTGCAGACATTTCCCTTTTAAGGCAGCCATTTTGTCCCCCCGGTGGACAACTTTGGAAAAGCGGGAGGGAAGGACTAAAAATCAGTGTTTCCCCCGCCCTACCAGGGGACTTGGCAGCCCTACCTGGCCCTGGTCCCAGTAAGCTTAGCCTCCCTGGGGCCTGGGACACGAAGTCGATGACACGACCCCGACCAAAGTGCTCGCTGGGGTATATGCGGGGCCTGTTTAGGCCTTCTTCAGAGGTCAAACAGAATGAGGAACAAATTGGCTTATACCATAATACAGTACATAATACAATACAGCATGGAAACAAAATGAACCAGAAAAGAATTGTTCCAAAGTGAAATTACTAGGCCTAGAATAAAAGTATAAATGAAACCTCCCAAGATCCAATCATATGCCAAATGATATTTCACTGATAATAATTTCTGGTCCAGAAAGTGCCTTTCATTGATTGTTCACTTCAAGCCAAAAGTGCCTTCAGGAAAATTGTCCCTTTAGCAAAGAGCTCTTTCTGGACCAGAAATTATTATCAGTGAAATATCATTTGGTATATGATTGGATTTTAGGGAGCTTTGTTTATACATTTATTCTAGGCCTAGTAATTTCACTTTGGAACAATTCTTTTCTGGTCCATTTTGTATCCATGCTGCATAATTGTATTGTATTATGGTATAAGCCAATTTGTTCCTCATTCTGTTTGACCTCTGAAGAAGGCCTAAACAGTCAAATAACAATGGCAAGAACTGCGTAACAGTAACGCTTAATAAAGAAACAGTAACAAGAATATATAGTGTGTGAATTTTTTACTATAACACTTCTTAACAAGGTACAAAGTCAACGTGAGAATACATCTCTTAAGTAGTACAACATTAAAGCACTAAAGATAGAAAGAATTCCAAATGAAACCACAGGAGAATTTCCAAATGGAGTCACAAAACAAAGAATCTAGATATCCACTTCGTTTCACATCCTTCTTCAGTGGTGACTCATTTTAACTGTTTCAAGCACAAAATAGTCAAGTGAATTAACCAGGAACCACAGTTCCAACGAATGCTTTACAGACGGGCTACCATGCAATACTTTTAAGAGGCATCACCTCCAACCTTCTTTATCTGGTAAAATCTGATCCTGGTAAAATCTGATCCTAGGTTTCAGGGTTAAGTTAGTTTTCCTTTTTTGTTCACAGCTCCTAAACAGACAACATCATGACTGCACATATCAGGAGCAGCACACACACTCATGATAGGTGCAGTTGTTGGCCACCTGGTACATGCAGATATAACATCTGAACAGGGTTTCAGTTTCACTGTTTGAAACCAGCTTCTCTGCTCTGCTACCAGCATCTTCAAGGAGAAGAGATTGATACCCTTGGTAGCAAGTGCCTCCAGGGGTATCACAGTTTCCACTTTGGTTCTGTGTACAGTGACGCATGAGGAAAGTGTTTTGAGGGAACCCCGTAGAGTGCTCAAGCCAATTTGAGTTTCAGGAAACCAGGCACTGGGCAGAAAAACAAAAGCAATATGTGGGTTTACATTTTCCATACAAAATAACTTTTGACTAATGATCTGACAAGTTTGTTTGTAATCAATGGGCTGAACCCAGACACTGTGCCAAATAGGGTTCCCAACCTCCAGGTGAGGCCTGGAGTTCTCCCAGAATTACAACTGATCTCCAGACTACAGAGATGAGTTCCCCTGGACAAAATGGCAACTTCAGAGGGTGATCTCTATGGCCTCACATCCCTGCTGGGTTCCCTCTCTTCTCTAAACACCACCCTCCCCAGGCTACTCTCTCAAATCTCCAGGAATTTCCCAACCTGGAGTTGGCAACCCTAGTAGGACTAGGCAGCAACGCTGGTGTTGTTGCCACTCACTATAGGGGAAACCCATAGCTCTAGAACTTGCTGGAAACTCCAGGTTTTCAGTGATTCCTAGAGCCGCTATATGTCAATTCTTGGTTTCTTCCAGAAGTGATGTGGTGCCCCTTTATTGTGGAGGAAAGGACAGTGACCATGGGACAGTCACTCCTTCTTGGCCTAATCTATGGTTGCAATCAGACAGATCTTTAGATCTGACTCAGGCACGAGCCTGTTGGGATGGTCTGACTCCAGACCATCCCAAATGGCCCCCATTTTAAAAAAAAACTCTTAGTGATATGCACATAAATGTGTGATGGCCGCAGAGCTCCGCTCAAACGTTCCAAACAATTTCATGTTTTTGAATGGCCCCTGAAATTTATGAACTTTGTTAATTGAAATGGTACCTAGAGGAAAGTACCACTGGCGGTGCTTTTACCATTCAAGTCCACGCATGCACAGAAAAACAAGTACATGGTGAGGCACATACGTGCACGCGGAGAAAGAATTAAAAAACAAACAAACCCTGATTGTGCAGCTCCTTCAGATGGATGCCATCTAGACAATCCACCGTGGAGCCCATGTGCAGTAAGGCAATTCACAGGGGAGCTGTCTGGTCATGCAACACTGGATAAAAAAGATCGGGATCAAATTAGAGCTGAGCCAATGTCGGGAATTAGCCGCCTGTCTGAACGGGACCTACCTCTCGTGGTTGCTGTGAGGCTAAAATGGGGGCTGTACATTCTCCTGGTCTCCTTGGAGAAAGGGTGGGATATAAATGTGAGGTAAAGAAGGGGAAAATGTTTAAAATGCTGTTGTATTTCATTTCATCCTTATTCCACTTCAATCTTTTCAATATAAAAACCTCAAATAGTAGTTCTGGAAAGAATGTACACATGTGCTTCCACAAACATATGTACACACCATTAATGTTTGGCTGTCTAAAGATCCATAGATGGTTCAGGAGCTGCAAAAGGATTTTTTGCATTCACTACCAGTGTTTTCAAAAGCAGACTACTGGTCAGGATGGTCTCTCTTTTAAAATTTCAACATGCAAACAATGGCATGTCAACTGATTAATAAGAAACAGAATTTTCTGGGAGGTTTCTTCTCTTCATGACTTCGGTAGTCATTGGATTATTTATAGATGGTAATATCTAAGTGTTCTGTGCTTTCTTTATTTAAAAAAGCAACTATTTGGGTATTTTTATTTTTAATGAAATATTTATTTTGGGCAAATCTTTGCCCAAAAGTTTGAGAAATCAGTATCATTTTCTGATCACCTCTAAATTCTCTGATCTTCCTGACAGAAAATGGTATACAGTCCCTGTGTACAAGTTCGTAAGGATCAGACCAAGGGTCCCTCCATCCCAGCCTCCAGTTTCTAACAGTGCTATCCTAAATAGACTCAAACCATTGTAGGGCCAATGACTTCAATGGACTTTGGTATAACACTCTTTAGGATTGCACTGTAAAAGTAGTCAGTCAGACATAGGCATCAACTTCAGGGGGGCTGGGGAGCTGGAACCCCCCTGAACTTTTCCAGGACATGCTGAGCCTCCCCTGGAGACAATGGCCTGTAATGTCTCTAGGCCCAGCCCCAGCCCCCCCACCCCAGGAAATTGGAAAGTCTACGCCCTTCCAGTCAGATGCTTCCAGGAAGCTCAGGAGCATACCATGAAAGCAGCATGTGCGCGCACACAGACACACAGGCTGTGGTCACACAGTGGTGGCTTGGCGCGATAGGGTGCTGCCTCTAATTGAACTGGTTTAAAGTGTTGCAGGGCATATTAGCCACATACCACACCCTGCTATGGGTTACCCATGGAGACATCCTGTGGTAAAGCATCCACATTATTGCAGCGCCTCAGCCACAGAGCACGCTGCCAAAAACTTTTCAAGATCCATGTGCATACATAAGTAGGCATTTTTAAAAAACAAAAACCAAAACCCTCTCTACTGGCCGAACAGATCTGCAGGTTCAGACTGCCAAATCTGTTCTGTGTGCGCTCCCCCATGTTCAGACATCCAGCCATGTGCAATGACTATGTGGGGAGCCAAAAACACCACTTGTGATGTGGTGCCTTTTTAACCTGGCTCCAAGTCATCCTATGACAGGATAAGTATGGCTGGGGAATGCCTCAGAGATGTGGCCGTCTGACTGCACCCATTTGATCCGGAGGGAAGGAACACACACACACACACACACACACAGAGTTGTTTTTCCCCAGCATCTGGTATTCAGAGGTATGTTGCTTCAAATGTGGAAGCTCCATTTGGCTATCATGGCTAACAATAATTGATACGCCCATCCTCCATTAATTGGTCTAGTCTTTAACAGTCATCTTCAGAGGTACTGTTGATACACTCCGGGGATACATGTAGAAAGTCTTGGCATTCTTAACCCTTTCAGTGCCCTGTGGCTACACATTTTCCTTTCTACTCGCTCACTAGAGTGGTATGCAGTGAAGCAGGCACACCTCAAGACAAGCTGCACCACCCAGGCCAGGGAGTTGCTTCCCAGTTTAATTGACTTTGGAATGCTTTGCTCCTCAGCCTGGGAAGCGAGATGCAAAGGGAGAACAAAGCCGTCTGTCTGGCACCATTCTTGCCACAAGTGCCTATTAATTTATGGGCCGGGGCTTGCTCTCACGTGGAACTCATCACGGGCCGGTACACTCGGTAAAAAGCCGTAACTTATTTGCTAACTGTAGGGTAGTGCTGAACGTCACTTGGATTGTTGGCGAGATGATGTAAAACAAAAGGAAGAGAGAAGCAATGTGACGAGGCAGAAAGCCATAGCATCTCTCCAAGCCTATGCCATAGACATTAGGCAGGGGCAAAAGTGGAATATTTATGAATTCAGGTTTTTTTAAAATGTGTATCCTGCTGCATGGCCCTTTCTCACATTTTTTAAAATAAAAAGCATCCTGACTGAGATATCCATCAAATTCTGAGCCTTCTTCTCTGGACGAGATGATTCTGTGAGAGAAATCAACAGAGATGCAGGTTTGAGAAACACCATCAGGCTATGCAGACCTGGGTGATCATTGTGCACATGAGCTGCCAACATTAGGGGATGCAGAAAGGCACCCCTGCCATGTCATCAGCAGCAAGTGGCATGAGAGAGGGAGTCTCCACACTGCTCAATGCTTTGGCCACCTCCCACTCCTCCTTTGCCTCCATCAGGTTGGCACAAGAGCATGGATGAGATCGCACCAAATATTCCACCAAATTTGACCTGCCTTTTACTTAAACATGTTGACCATTCCAAAACTGAGATGGTCATACATGATTGCACGTTGCAATGCATTTCCAACAGCCCCGAGGAAGGGCCGTTTTCTCAAGACCCCTCTGGACCAGTGCTATTGTAACTGCCCTTTGACAGAACTTGACTCGGCATGTCATGTTTTCTTCTATCGTCCAAAACATGCAGCAGCAAAAGAAAGATTCCTAAGAATCCCCATACTGGTGGAATGAGCCCCATACTGGTGGGAAAATCCCTGCATAGAAACAGCCATTATGTTTGCTGGACCTTTTCACCCTAGCTCTTTGCTCTCATTACGGCAGGGGTAGACAACCATTTTGTCCCATATGCTGAGAAATGCAGTGTCTATCTGTGAAGGTACTGGTGTGTCACCAAGCCAAAGAGGGAAAGTGATGAGGGTTCTACTTGACCAGACGTACTGGGAACCAGCTGCATCCTGGCGGCACTGCTTGCATTCCAGGGGACTGTCTTGGCTCTCTGGGATGCAGAACTGACCCTGTGCACTGAGCAAGATTATCTGGCATGCCACAATTTAGCACACATGCCAAGGATTGCCTACCCTGTGTTAAAGAAATAATGTGTCTATAAATTAACTTGATTTTTAAACATTCTTTTTTTAAAACTTCCTTGTTACAAACGTTTACTAAAAATTAAAGGAATTTTGAGACAAAGAGCAAAAACTTTAATACAAAAAAAGAAATGGCAGGTCAAATGACAACATGTTTTAACAACAATTTTTAACAAACATATTGATCAAATAATCAACACGTGAAGAAAGCGACTAAACAAATCCACCGCAAAGTCCCACAGCACTGGCAAATCAACTTTGAAACGAGTTCCAGAAATCAAATCAGCACTATCAAATGCTCGTGGAAATAAAATAGTCTTTACCAGAGCAAGCCTGATAAAATTATTTGGAGGAGTTCCATATCAAGGGCACCCTTACCAAGAAGTCCTTGGTGCCAACCAATCGAACATGCCAATGATGACAGAATGGAGAGAAGTATTAAGCACACTGGGAGTGGATTGGCTGGGCACGGTTTAGGCCTGCTGTCTCTCTTTGCAAAAGGTATTTTTTCAGATAGTTTGTACAGTTTGCCAGGTCCCCCCTGACCACCAGTGGGGGATGGGGTGTTAGGGTTGCCAAATCCAGCCGGGAAACTCCTGGAAATCTGGGGAGGGACCCTGGGGTGGGCAGGGACCTCAGTGGAGTACAGTTCCACAGAGTCCACCCTCCAAAGCATCCATTTTCTCATGGGGAAGTGATCTCTGTAGTCTGGAGATGAAATTTAATTTCAGGGGATCCCCAGGTCCAGGCCCGTAGCTAGGATTTTTTTAATTCAGGGGGCCTTTAAATAAGTTGTGGGGCACCCTCACACACCCCAAGCAAGCACCATAAATAAAATAAAAAAATGAAAGTTGGGGGGCCTGGGCTGGATGGGAAGTCGGGGGCCCTTGGTGGTAAGTCAGGGGGCCAGGCCCTGAGAGGCCCTACTGTAGCTATGGGCCTGGCCAGGTCCCATCTAGTGGCTGGCATCCCTAGGCATGTGTGTAGCATATAGTCTTCCTCCAGAGGACTTCCTTGGAAGTAATCTTGGATAACATGACAGGAATTTAAAGAGATGTCAGCAGGCTGCTCTCAGGAGGGAAAGCAACATGGTACAGCCTGATCTCGTCAGATCTCAGAAGCTAAAGCAGGGCCAGGATTTAGAAAGGAGACCATCAAGGAAGACTCTGCAGAGGAAAGCAATGGCAAACCACCTCTGCTTCTTATTTGCCTTGAAAGCCCTTTACTGGGGTTGCCATAAGTTGGCGGCAACTTAACAGTTCACATACACACAACAAGCAGGCTGCTGCTGATAGTTGTCTAAAGAACCCCAAATTTTGCAGTGACCTTGTTTGTTCAGGTCAAGCATGTTGACTGGGAAGGATCCTGTTGGTTGGAATCGGCCCCTTATACCTGAGGCTTGAACGTGAAACAATGCTTTGTTGAAAGGGGGAAAAGGAATTTGTGAAAATGTATTACTTCTGCTGCTGTATTAGTGCTATTCTTTTTCTGAGAACTGAAAATATAGTTCGGGAAGGGGGGGGAGCTAAAAATGGCAGAGGGAGCTTATTTGAAACTGCCAGCAGTAATTCTAGACAAAAAAGTTTCCTCTGAGAGCTGAAACTGGGGGTGGGGAGTAGATCACTGCTGTTTAGGGAGGGAAGAGGAAACTCTGAGGTGCTGGGGGTAGAGAGACGTATTTCAGCTTCTAGAGGACATTGCATCATTGTTGGGTAGGAGCAGGGCGGACCCTGGACATTTTCCTTTCCCAGATCAGCTGTGTTGCATGATCTGAGAGATGCACCTTTTCCTTACACAGCTTCTGAGCTCCCTAAGGGTATCTTTTTGTCTGCTGTCAGAAGCAGAGTGCATTAGGTTTATGAGGTCAAGGAAAGGCCATTCTTACATGCAGGGCACACAGCCTCTGGGGCCGCACATAGCTTCATTGGGATCCAGAGTTCCCAGTTTGCTATGGAGCTGGGGAGCTTCTAAAATTGGGAAATGACATCCTATATTGCTACTCCAAGGGTCTGTTTAAATTGTTTGTATAAGACCTTGTCTACATATGCGGTGATAGAAGGCCGGCCATCTGACCTAAATGGCCCAGACTGGCTGGATCTCACAGATATCAGAAGCCTAGCAGGGTCAACCAGGGCTGATACTTGGATGGGAGACCATCAAGGAAGCCCAGGGCTGCTATGCAGAGGCAGGCAATGGCAAACCACCTCTGTTTGTCTCGTGCCTTGAAACCCCCACAGGGTCATCATAAATAGGCTACGACTTGATGTTCCACCACCAGGTTCAATTCCCCACTCCTCCATCTGCAGCCAGCTGGGTGACCTTGGGTCAGTCACAATTCCTTCAGAGCAGTTCTCTCAGAGCGCTCTCAGCCCCACCTACCTCATAGAGTGTCTATTGTGGGGAGAGGAAGGGGCAGGTGGCTGTAAGCTGCTATGAGACTCCAAGTGAAGGGTGGGGTGTAAATCTAACTCTTCTTCTCCTCCTCCTCCTCCGCCTCCCTCCACCAATTGCCATCTCATTTTGCTACATATCTAGGCCAGACTTTAGGAACTGAGGATTGCTTTGGAGGCTGGTGTAGCTCAAGGGAAGTGGTGAATGGATGCTACCCAGCAGTGCCTTGAATGCACTGAGTCCCATCCAAAAATACCATGGGAATGTATGTGATATCATCCCCAGCTGAAGGAAGAGGGAAGGTAGATTTGTGTGAGATGGGACAGCAGTGTAGATTATAAAAGGGTTCTCTCTCCACCCATCCCCCCCAAAACCCAATGTGGGATATTGCATCTGCTGCTGCAAAATAATAATAATAATAATTTTAAAAAAGCAAAACAACTGGTATCAGCTCCTAGTCTAAAAATATGGCAGATTCTAGTGCTGGATGTGTTTCGGCTTCAAAAATAGCACTTCCGAGTGTTCTCAAGCGAGCAAGGGACATGAGTAAGAAGTGCCCTTTTTGAATCACAAAGGCTGCAGTGGAACTCTATAAAAGGCAGAAGTCACTTGCTAAATGGCACTCAATATGTAGGATCTTTATAAGTCTTGTAAAAACCAATATAACATGTAGTTTATTGCCCTTGGTTTCCTGTGTGCAAGATTTAACAGCTCTGCATTCTAGCTATCAATTTCTCCCCAGCTGAAAGGGCAAGGTGGTTTTCCTGTATGTTCATCTTGAATTATTTTTTCTGTCTGCTCCTCTTCCCTACTACTCTTCTTGTCTCACCGGCACTGGGACTGTAGAGAGGGTCACCTAAATGAGACTCAAGAAAAGAGAACCACAATCCAGAAGAACATTGAAAGAGCTAGTATTTTATTTATTTATTATTAAATTTATATCCCACCCTCCCTGCCATTTGGCGGGCTCAGGGCGGCTAACAGCATTTATACATATACATTAAAACTCCGATATTAAAACAAAATTACATTTAAATTACAATATAAAACCATAAATATACAATGCATAGTCATACTAAAAGATGGTGATCTTCTGTTATCATTTGAATGGTGCCTCAAGGCTCCTGCCAAGCTGTTAATCATCCGGTTGGTAGTAATGTTGATAGTAGGGCCAGGGCCACGATGTTGAGGCGGCCCCCTACTTGAAAGCCTGGCGGAAGAGCTCCGTTTTACAGGCCCTGTGGATGTCACGACAGGACCTCTAAGTGGAATCAGATTTCACGATAGCCCTGTGTGCAGGCAGTAGTTCTTTGCAAGCAAGGGGTCAGGGACAAGCGTAGTCTAAACAGTCCGAGTCAAGCCACATAAATCACCTTTAGATTAGCCGAAGGACGAAGCAAAGCCGTAGTCACAAAGAAGAGCTGGGGGTCAGAAGCCGGGAAGTCAAGCGTAGGTCCAAAATGCCAAGTCCAAATCCACAATCCAATCCAAGTCCAGGTACACGGTTCCAAGGTTCAAGATGCAAGATTAGTTCACGAGATCAGGAGGGTGCCAAAATTCCTGTCAACAACAGAGAATCTTTGCCAGCACAAAGCATCCGGCGTTCGGCAGCTTCTTATATTTGAGCTGCCTCGTTATCTCTTTAGGAGCTCATTAACTGTGGCTGAGATTCAGTCAGTACTCTGGGCTCAGGTCTCTGTATCGTAGACGCGCTGAACTCCGTCGTTCCTTTAACAGCTGCCTGCATTTGGCACGCAGTTTGCTGACAGGTGGAGGGGATTCAGCCGGGGATGAGCTCTGTCCGGGCAAAGCCTGATCAGGTGGCTCCTCCTGGAGAACTGACTCTGTGTCACTCTCAGTATTCCCCATTAAAGGAGCCGAGTCTTCCTGAGGCTGCCCGTCTGCCTCCACATCTGGCTCCAGGTCAGGCATGGTGTCTGAATCAGGGGCAGGCATGACAGTGGAACTGTAAAAGGTCCCGCAGGGCACCGATGTTATCCGGGAGCTCATTCCACCAGTGAGGGGCCACCACAGAGAAGGCCCTGGCCCTTGTTGTGGCCAACCTGGCCTATTTAGGGCCCGGAAGAACCAGGCAATTTTGGGAACCCGATCTTAGTGCTCTCTGGGGCACATGTGGGGAAAGGTGGTCCCTTAGGTAAGTAGGTCCCCGACCATATAGGGCTTTAAAGGTAAGAACTAGCACCTTGAACCGTATCCAGTATGCTATAGGCAGCCAGTGCAGTGCTTTTAGGGTGGGATGGATGTGTTCTTGCATGGGAAGATACAACAGCCTCGCCACTGCATTCTGCACCAGCTGCAGCTTCCAGATTTGGGACAAGGGCAGCCCCATGCAGAGCGCATTGCAGTAATCCAATCTTGAGGTGACAATTGCATGGATCGCTGTTGCTAGGTCATTGCGTTCAAGGAAGGGAACCAACTGCCTAATCAGCCATAGGTGGTAAAAGGCAAACTTCGCAGTGGCTGCTACCTGGGCCTCCATCGTCAGGGAGGTGTCCAGGAGCACTCTCAAACTCCTAACCTTCTGCGCTGGCACCAACAGTGCCCCATTGAAGTTTGGGAGAGGGATCCCTAACCCTGGGCTGCTCTGACTCAAGCACAGGACCTCTGTCTTCATCAGATTCAATTTCAGTCGACTCTGCCTAAGCCAACCAGCCACGGCTTTCAATATCAGGTCCAGATCTCCCGGACTAGATTCTGACTGGCCATCCAACAACAGATAGCACTGGGTGTCATCCGCATATTGGATGTCTTCGGGCAATCTGGGCAAGAGGATGCATATAGATATTAAACAGCATTGGGGAAAGCACTGCTCCTTGGGACACACCGCAGATTAGCAGATGCCTTCTGGACAGCTGTTCCCGAACTGCCCCCCTCTGTCCCTGACCCTGGAGGAACAAGGAGAGCCACTGCAAGGCAAGCCCCTGAATCCCGGAATCGGTGAGATGGTAGATCAGTAGTTGATGGTCAACCGTGTCAAACACCGCCGACAGGTCCAACAACATCATCACTGCCATACCGCCTCGATCCAGATGTCACTGATGGACCTCATGAATCTGTTGAATCCACATTAAAAGTCTGAGGAACATCTAAGGATCCTAGAACTTCTTCCACAAACCCTTTTGTGATGTCACCTCCCTTCTGACACTAAAAAACTGGCTTTTACTGTGAAATTGTTTGTTTAACCCTTTCATTTTGATTATCACCTGAAACCCTGCCTAAGTATGTGGGAGCGTGCTGACTCCTCCTCCTCCCTCCATCCCAGCCTGATCTGAAGTAAACTGGAATGAAATCCTTTATTTTGAAAATAAACTATCCCATGCTCAAGCACGTTCCAAAATGCAGACCCAAGCTTTCCTGGGAGGTATGAAAATGTACGGTAAAGCCGCACATTAGGCCAAAGATGGTTCTGTGGTTGGCACATTTCTGGTGGTCCCTAATGGCTCTGTACCCTGCTGCACATGTTATGAAGCCATCTAGCTCCTAAAAGAGAACTCGCTACAAGTCTTTCCACAGGGAAAGTTCAGATGAGGGAAAGGTAGCATAGAGAGCTGCTGGCCAGGGGCTTGAAATGAGCGTGTTGAGCCAATACTAAACTACAAAAGGCTGATTCAACATAGGCTCAGAAAGGAGAGGCTTGAAACACAAACATTTCAAACCCCCCCCCCCCCCCCACTTTTGGATATCAACCTCCCACCATCTGTTTTTTGTCTCCTCCATTCCTTTGAATTGCTGCCCCTGCCCCACTGTTGAAATGTCTATCATAGTCATAATAGGAGTCGTCTCGCAACCAATGTTCCCTCTAAGCTGAGTTAGTGTGAGCTAGCTCACAGTTTTTTAGCCTCCAGCTCACACGTTTTTGTCTCAGCTCAGGAAGGAAGGCTCCAGAGCAGACTAATTTATGCAGTAGCCAAATGGCTTGCCCACAACTTTATGCCAGTAGCTCACAAAGTAGAATTTTTGCTCACAAGGCTCCACAGTTTAGAGGGAGTATTGCTCACAACCCAGATCGCCCCTTATAGATATTTGCCTGGCCCCCTCTCAAGGGAAGGGGTTTTCCAACCTCTTTGGGTGATTTTCCCAGTGGGCAAACAGACTGACAGTTATGAAATGCCTCCTGACATCCATCCTAAACCGAGGTTTGTTCAACTTGAACTTACTGCACATCATCCTCACTTCAGTCACCTTTTAAAAGAAATCTAGCATTCTGTTTTTCCTTTAATGTTCATTTCAGTTGAACATCTCCTGTATCTGTCCATCATATACTTCAAATTATACATCTTAATCTTCTTTGGTACCTGGCGAGCAGAGCTCTTAACCCAAGACTCAGCTATGCCCAAGCAGGGTGAAATGGAGATCTAGATTTGGTGTGTGGTATTGATGGAGCCCACAGCATGGCATAGAATGAGATAATGGAAAGGAACACACACACCATAGGTAGCATCTAGTATCATATTGCTCCAGTTGTGTCCTCAGTCCAGGCTTCCCATCTCTTGCTCTTGAAAGGCTTTTAAGTGAGCATCAGACTGCTGACATCTCTTAGCGACTGTAGTGCCACCTGCTGGGTGGAGGTGAGATTGATACTTTGTGCCGGGTTCCCTTGGTTCCTTTTAATGATGTGCGTATACAGCTAATGGTTTCTCCACATGAGACCTACATGTGCTGGTTTGCTACATGATGTGTGAAAAAAACAGATAGCTGGCATATGGGACATACCAGCCTCATGGCATAATGGTTGTATGATCCTGATATGGTGGGATACAAAATGAAACCTCATTGTGATGGATCATGAACACGGCCAACTTCCTCTGCTCAGAACAGCTTGTTTCAATAGATGAGAAAAATACAAGACTGTATCACCAGATTCACTTGCCAACTGATGGCTGTAACAAGGAAAATGGTTAAACTAAGAGGTGATCCATACATGCATGGACATTATATATATAAAATTAATTTTTAGACTGCCCTCCCCTGCATGTAGGGCTCAGGGAAGCAAACAGCATTTGAATAAAAACAGTTACAAGCAATGCTCCCTCTAAGCTGTGGAGTCCTGTGAGCAAAAATTCTACTTTGTGAGCTACTGGCATCAAAGTTGTGAGCGAGCGATTTGGCTGCTGCATCAATTCGTTTGCTCTGGAAGCCGTCCTTCCTGAGTTAAGACAAAAAGGTGTGAGCCGGAGGCTAAATTTTTTAAAGCTTGCTCACACTAACTCAGCTTAGAGGGAACACTGGTTACAGGTAGGGCTAAAACAGTTAAAACAATAAGTTCTACAGTTATTCCAGATGGCACTTAAAGGACCAATTTATGTCCTTACCCCATTACTTGATTTCTATTTACTTGTACCTTTGGTGACTGGCAACTGAACCAGCTCTCTTGAAAAGTACTGGTTTTGAGGCCACAGGAGGATATATGAGAGTTCTCTCTGTGACATGGCCCATTCACACACACGGACGGGCCCTTGGCACTGCAGTCATGCTTGAAAGTAGTTTTTATGCCTTACCAAGATTATTTAAGACAGCTCTGCCATCTCTCTCTGATATTTTGTATTCCGGGGCAAATGTATACAGCAAGCTTTTAAAGTCTGGTTCTCCCAATCCTGTGACCCTTAGACAATTTTGGAATTAAGAGGGGCCAGGGCTGGATATACTTCCCCTAGGTAAAGGTCTTACCCTAGATCTGCAAGCACCTCAAAGCATTATGATTTGCTATACGGTCCTTAAGAAGAATCAAACATTTCAGGCACAGGGAAACCCTAAAATGTCAACAGAACTGTGGCCATCTCTTGATCTGTTTTCTGATTCATAAATAAGAACAAGGGAATACAACCTCCAAAATGGCACTTCAGATGGGTTCACTGGGAATGGGTGGGCAGGAACAAGACTACTGAAACAGTCTTGAGTCAGACACTTAACTTTAGATCCAACAAGCCTACCTTTTTGGAAAGGTCAAAATTACGCCTTCATTCTGAGCAGAGTTAATGCTTAACATGAATGTTAAGCAGGCAGAAATCACACAAAAAAATCAGAGCACATAGGAGAAAACCATTTGAAGATAACAGTTGTAACAATACACACAATGCACAAATGGTACAAAGGTGAAACCAGTGTTGTAAGTGACTTTGTGTTCCCATTGGAGAGAAAAGCTGGCATAAATATCTAAATAAATGTTGTCTGAATCATAATCTTATTGCTGTCCTCATTGAACTTGGCACAAGAAAGCATAATTTGACTCTGTGGACACACAAAAGCCAATTTGGACAGAAGATTTTCCAGACAGAAGATTTGGTGCTAACCAAAGCAGAGTTACGCCCTTCTAAACACACTTGACTTTGATGGACACAGAAGGGTGTACCTTTGATTAGGATTCAGCTGTGAATGTTTTAAGCATCTGGCACATCTGAAGAAAATAACATCAACAGGCCAAGTTGTCTCGTTCAGGCCGCCTGCGCTTTGCAACCCCTGGATTCAGCCCCCAAATGCCCTTCTCTGCAACACATCCGCTCCCCCGCATGCCTTCCTAGGGCACTGCACAGCCAAGTCCGTCTAGCGACTGATAATGAGTGGGGTGAACAGCTCGGCCTCTCTGCGGGGTGATTCGAACCCTGTAATTCCCTTTCGCACGCACAGGGAGGTACACAGCCACTTCGGGAACCCAGCCTATCCCCCCCTCCCCACCAAAAACAAAACAAAACCCAGAACGCCGTCCCAAACCCTCAGGCACATCTGCATGAACTTCCGAAGCCAGACATTGAGAGGTGTGGGCCGCAGCTCCAAAGGAGAGAATATAAACATTCCCACCCAGAAGGGCACGTTCTGGTAAGGCGGTCGGTTGACTTCTCCCAGCCGGACACGCACAGCCCTTGGGCGGCCGGAGAGCGCCGGAGCTCCCCACACGTGAGTGGGCCGTGCCCAAACAAGGGAGTTCCTTGGTGACGCACACCTCCATCTCGGGGCTGCCGGGGCGGGCCTCCGCGCCGGTTGGGATCGGCGGCGTATTTAAGCGCCGCGCCGACCTTGGCAGCAAACCGAAGGGGCCGAGAGAGGGAGCCTGGTGGTGCTGTTGCGCAAGAGCGTGCGCCGCGTTCCTTTTGTGCCGCGTCTTCTTCGTGGATTCGGATTGTCCCGCCCCACCCGCGCCATGGTGATCGAGGAGGTGCTGCCCCTGGAGAGTTCCAGCTTGGCCCGCCTGCTGCGAGACCCCCAGGAAAGCGGCCGGACGCTGGTGCTGGACTGCCGGCCCTTCCTCGCCTTCTGCCAGGCGCACCTGGTGGACTCGCGGCCCGTGCATTGGAACGGGCTGCTCCGGCGCAGGTCCCGCGGCAGAAGCGGAGTGAGCCTGGAGTGGCTGGTGCCGGACAGGGCGCTGTTGGGGCGGCTCCGCAAGGGAGAGCTGACCCACTTGGTGGTGCTGGACGAGGCTAGCGGCTCGGTGGCGGCGCTGCGGCCGGACAGCTTGGCTAGGTTGCTCCTGAACGCCCTGCTGCTGGAAGACAGATCTGGGACCTCGCGCATTTACCTGCTCAAAGGTAAAAAGATGCTGCCCTCCTCTCCCCACTTAGGGATGCCAGCCTCCAGGTGGGACCGGGGGATCCCCTGGAATTACAGCTCATCTTCAGACTACAGAGATCAGTTCCTTTGGAGAAAGTGGATGCTTTGGAGGGTGGACTTCGTGGCATTGTACCCCACTGAGGTCTCTGTCCTCCACAGGCTCCATCCCCAGATCTCCAGGAGTTTCCCAGCCTGGAGATGGCAACCCTACACTCCCTGACCCCTGCCGGTGGCCAGGGGACCTGGCAACCCTACCCCATGTGGTAGCAGCAGCATAGAGCACCTATCAAGGCATATGAGCCGCATCAGTAAAACAAAGGGAGTCCCTGCCCCTAGGTCCCTACAGCTGGAGTGCTGGCAGTGGTTTGAGCTTGATTTGGACTGACTGTAAGAACAAAAAGGATTAGCGTCCTGGCCCTCAGCTGGGGCTTGGAGGAAGAAAGCAGACAGGCCCTCCTGAGAGAATAGTGCTGGCTACATTGGGGCAGAGTTATACAATATCATCCCCAACTCTGTTCTGCCAAGGGGCACGGTGAATCCTTGGACAGTCGCTGCCTCTCCTCCTCAGTGCAGCCAATAAGCCATTGTGTGCACACTGATCACACCGGCCAGCGGCAGCACCCAGTATGGAAACAGGTTTTCCCCCCCAAAAGTGCTCATTTTACAAGCTGAAGAAGATTATCAGATTTGTCTTTGGTGTTTTTTCAGAATAATTTTAAATTTCACTTTTACAATAAATGAGTGTACCTTCTTTAAAAAAATATTAGGTCTAGATAATTTAACGAAACAATGCCAAGTATTTATACAAGTTTCTCAGCCCCTTTGAATTCAGCAACATCTTAAATTGGTGGTCTGGAAGAAAATTAGGAGGTGGAACACAACTGGCCTTTTACTTGCACGCACACATACACCTCTGCTGAACTTTTAGCACTGACTTTCTGGGATGATTAAAGCTAATCCTGAATATTGTAGAATAACAACATTTAATTTAACATGGAATCACTAGTAGGAAAAATAGAGATTCCCTTCTGTGGGGCATGTTCAGTTGCTGTGCCAGCAGTAAATGTCTACCCTTCCAATAATGCATTCACAAATTTACAGTATCTCTCTCCACAATAGCATATTCATTAGACTTAACACCCAGCTTCAAGAAAGGCATTGTGAACCCTGGCATCCTAAAACCTCATCCTTGGCCACCTCCTTACATAACACGCCACTGGCTCTTGCCACAGGTACCGATACCAGGATTTAGCAATAGAGCAGCGTTAGTATTACTAGGGATGGGTTGCCTTCTGGTGTCAGGCTAGTAGCAACTGTGAACTCTATTCTGTGGACAGGAAGCACTAGGTGCTTCCTTTTATGGATCTCAAAATCCTTCCTTGCTCTTACTAGCCAAGTACAAGTGTTAACAACACCCTGGGATGCTGCTTGTATCATTTCCTTCTGGTGAAAAGTGCTAACAGACCATCTTCTTCCAACTTGTGTCTTCTAGGTGGCTTTGAGAATTTCCAAGCAAATTTCCCAGAACTCTGCTCTGAGACTCCAATGTCAACTCCTTCACCTGCTCTGAGAAGCCCTGAAGACATCAGCAATGAAGCAATCACTCCCCTGTATGACCAGGTGAGTTCTCAGAATGTGACCTGTACATGTGTTTGAGGGGCCAAAGAGGTGGTACCTTATGAGACTTATGAACACCTCCCCATGTACACAGTCCCCAGAACAGCTACTTACAACAGTTAATATTCCAGGCCTTTATTTAATTAAACAGTCTAGTCTTCGATCCATGAGTAACCCCAGTAAAATTGCTACTCGTGAGACAAAATATAGTTGCGATGGAATAAAGGGGTATTTTAGGAGCTGTGTTGGCCACCCTGTCCCAGAGATTTAGAGCGAATAACAACAATTATCTGCTCTCATATATTTTCAGATTCAGTATAGCTGACTTTTGGAGATATCTAAAGAAGAACATAAACTAAAAAAACTCAGCGTTGTGTGTTTCATTCCTATTCAAGTGACATACCAGAACTAAAATAGTCTCAAAATAAGCAAGAGCACTCTTAATTCTGGGCTCCACCAATTATTCAGTGAATATTTTAGTAAATCGATTGATCGCCAAATTAAACCTTGCAGTCCATAGTGATGGTTCTTTATTCATTTGTGCAACATCTTCAGTCATCAGTATTTGAGGCTGGATTTGAACCCAGGGTCTTAATCTCCTTCTATTTTAAATACACCTATTGGATCTTATGGGAAGCTAGGCAGAGAGGAGAGGATGTATCATAGTGTATCTCCCTTGTGATGGGAAGGTCTCTTCCACTTGTAACTCCTATAATGTGCTGCCACCTGGGAAGCACTCGTGATCCTCGAACACCCTAGCTGACTCCAGTGACAAGAGTGGGATTCCCCCCCCCCCATTAACCTTGGCATACAGACCTGCACTGTTGGTGCAATGAAGTCTAATGGATCCTTTCTTTTTCTTCTGCAGGGTGGGCCAGTAGAGATTCTCCCCTTTCTGTACCTGGGCAGCTGCTATCACTCCTCCAACAGGGAGGTTCTGGAGTCCCTAGGGATCACCGCTGTGCTCAATGTGTCCTCCAGCTGCCCCAACCACTTTGAAGGACAGTTTCTCTATAAGAGTATCCCAGTGGAGGACAACCACATGGCTGAGATCAGCGTTTGGTTCCAGGAAGCCATCAGCTTCATCGGTAGGTGCTCGTTTTCTGCCAACCTTTTTAGGGTAAAGGGGCATAAGGCCTTTATGAGCCAATGTCGATGACCAGACCATTCTAGCAGGGCATCAAGAGCACTTACACCATCCTGCCAAGCATCATTTTGCCACACGTCAGAGGTGAAAGTGTGATAGAACAGTTTTTGGAATCCATTTCATGTTGCATCAGGTTAGGTGACTCTTCCACTGGTGGGGAAATAAGCTTGCAAAACTTAGAAATCTTGCTGATTTCTGTAGCAGAGTCTCAGTTTAAAATCCAAATACTGTAAATGCTGTGAAATCTGTTACGCCAAGAAACCCAAATATGTATTCTTGAACAAGACACTGTGTAGATGGATGAGGATTCGAACTCGGTACCTCACTGCTGTACCACTTGACACTACTTTGTGGGCCGAAACTTTACACAAAGTAACTTGCTTTTGGGATTCCCCTGCTCCTAGATAACATGCTGTTCCTTTAAAAGGGATGAGAGCAATTGGCAGCCGTTAGCTGTGATAACTAAATGGAACCTTCATATACAGAAACAGCATATCTTTGGGTGCAATCAAAAGAGGTGACTGCCTACATGTCTAGCTGGAGATTTTCTTAGGGACACCTGGATGCTCAAAACAAAACGTTGGGCTAGATATTTAGTCTAGTCCAGATATGGGACATCATTCTTGAGGTGTAAATGTAGCGGAGGAAGGTATCTGATGCCCCACAATTCCTGTATGATCACCACCTGTTGAGATGAGGAGTGCTTCAATGGGCCCACTAGAGTCATAAACATTTCCCTGCCATGCACCATATCTTTGAAAGGCAATAGAAATGTCTAGGTTAAGTTCCAGTATATGATTGCTGCTGGCAATAGAGCCTCTGCTCTTGGAGACATAAAGTAACTTTTTTTTTTCTTTCTTTTCCCTGCAGATTCAGTCAAAAACAGTGGTGGGCGAGTGCTGGTCCACTGCCAAGCTGGGATCTCCCGCTCCGCCACCATCTGCCTTGCCTACTTGATCCAGAGCCGCCGGGTGCGCCTGGAGGAGGCCTTCGACTTCGTCAAGCAGCGCCGTGGGGTCATCTCACCCAATTTTGGCTTCATGGGGCAGCTTTTGCAGTTTGAGACGGAGGTGCTGTGCCATTAGCCCCGCTGCCTCTTATTGCCTGCAAAGCCAGTTGAGAGGAAGGGGGGTGGGCAGCCCTCCTTCCGAGGACAGAGAGACTGATATGCGTGTTTCTGTTTACATCCCTACGGGGGCACTGTAACCCAGGACAATCTCACTTCTTGATTGCACTAAATGACGCTGGAGGATCCCTTTGGGGAGGGGAACCCCTTCTGCAGCCAGACAAGACTTTCTCTCTTGGCTGTTTCAAACTGCCCTGCTCTTAACCTGCTTCTTGCACAATAAATATCTTGGATAAGGGCGGTGGAGGGTGGGTTAGACAGGGTGGAGGGGGAGCTGTCCCAGTTCCTCCATCGGTGAATCGTTGTAAGGCCAGAACTCTCCCACTGGTGTTGTAAAAGAAATCCAAATTAGGAGGTATTTTTGTCATGTCGATCAATGTCGTCCCAAACTAGCGCTTACCGGTGCAGTGTATCCTCCTTATCTCTCTGCCAGAACCTTGTGGCTTTGTGTCAGTGTGTTAATGTGAAGCCTGTGGCTCGAACTCTCAGTCTCCTTGAGTTATCTAGGGAGGTTAGAGGTGTTCAGCTGGGAGAAACAATCTGCCGGGTCATCACATGATGTTGTGTCTAACAGATGGGAGCAGGACATGCAAAGGAGCCAGGAAAGGCTGTTTGTGAAAGGAAAAGGCAATTTTATAGCTGTCCTGATAGTATTGTTCCAGGTAATCAAGGCAGGTGCCTTTCTCCCTCTTTCCAGCATCCTTGTGAAGTAGTCTAAGCTGAGAAAATGGTACTAGCAGAAGGTGATCCAGTAAAGTTCTTGGCTAACTGGGGAACCAGCACAGTCTATTTCACATGAGACTAACCTTTTGACATGTCACCCATGGAGATGGTGGACCGGCAGACCAGTGGCTGAGGCATACCACTTCCCTCTGTTGATCTTTCCAGCTTCTGGGCTTCAATTATTGGCAGGGATTTTTCTTTCCGCTTTTCGGGGGGTAATCCTCTTTCTTTGTCCATCCCCCTCAGCTTCAGACTCAAGTTGAGATGTCCAGGGAAATTCAGTTCTACACTGAACTGTTGATGACCCACTAGAATACGGGATGCCACCCACTTGGCCCTTTGATTGCCAGCCTTACGTAGGTCAGCCAATGACCGACAAGCATTCTCTGTAACCAGTTATTGGTTGTTCATATATGCTGTGAAAAAAGGAGGCATGGGGAGGGGGGGGCAAGAGTCTCCCCTCCCTCCAGAACTGCAGGACAGGAGCATTTGCTGCCCCAACAAGGTACAACCTTCCTTGCAAGTAGAATGAGCCTGGGGAGGGAACCAGCCAGCCTCCTGTTCTGCAGGGACGGATCTCCTTTTCTGAGTGCACTGAGAACAGACAACACCTTTTTCAGCCAAAGAAAACCTTCCTTTCCTTCCCCCGAGGTGTTGTCTTGGACCACAGTGGGCACAAACCACCGGGAATGACTCCTGTCCAGTTCCCACTCCTTTCAATAAGGCTTGCGCAGGAGAACTTCCTGATGGATTGTGCCCAGAGTCATTCTCCACCCCTCCCATCGAGCAATATACAGTTTGTACATTCATGTGATTAGGAGAATTTTGTTATCAACTGACATTAATTTTTAATGTCTCTTGCACTTTATATTTATTATCACCTGTTGCAATAAAATAACCGTTTTTATATTGTGGGTTGAGTCCCTGAGATTATTTTTGGGTTCTATTGTTTTATCTATCATTCATAGCCTGCTGGTCCTTCCCTTCTCAACTGTAGCTTGTTCTCTGAAGTGCTGGTTTCAGAGATAAGCTTTCTGTTCGTGGTGTAGAGGGGGGGAAGTACAATTGCCCTGGGTTCAAAGGTCCCGTTCCTAAACTCTGCCAACAGTTCAGAGTGTGCTGGCTTATCTGCATCAAACTTCAGCTTCCTTTTTGTTGTGAAAATACTTCAACAACCTTGACCAATGTTGGGGGTGTTATAGAATCACAGAGTTGGAAGGTACCTCCGGGGTCATCTAGTCCAACCTGCTTCACAAATAACTCCCCCTCCACACCGGCAGTGACTGCTGTTCCATGTCCAGAAAATGATCAAAAACCTCCAGGATCCCTGGCCAAACTGGCTTGGAGAAAAATTGCTTCCTGATCCCAAAGTGGCAATCAGCATTTCTCTGGGTGTGTAAGAAAGGGCCACAAGAACTAAGCACTGAGGCAACCCTTCCTGCCCCTCCCTCTCATGATCTGCCCAAGTTCACACAATCAGCATTGCTGTCAGATGGCCATCTGGCCTCTGTTTGAAAACCTCCAAAGGAGGAGAGCCCACCACCTCCCAAGGGAGCCTGTTTCACTAAGGAACCGCTCTGTCTGGAAGTTCTTCCTAATGTTTAGCTGAAAACTCTTCTGATTTAACTTCAACCCATTGGTTCTGGTCTCAAGGCGTTCAATCAGCCTAAGTGGCATTATAAAGCTTGGACACATGTAAAAGGGCTGTTTCCTGAGAAGGCTGAATCATCATGTTATGGGTTATTAATCATTTTTATCCGATACATCTAGTGGCCTGGGTGGAGGTTTTTAAGCAGAAGACTGAATTTCCTCTCTTACACATTTGCTGTGATGGTGGTGAAAAGGCTATCAAAGGAATATTTCATTATTTTTTTAAAAAATACTAGTTTCAAGGCCCATGCATAGAAGGTTCCCAACTTTTTTCCTGGCAAGCCCTGTGCCTTTAGCAGCTGCAAGGCAGGAAGACATTCTGCGGGTTAAGCCTCTGCTGTCTTTCTCCTTCTGGGCTGACAATACTTCCCCATCTTACTGAAGTTCTACTTTCAAGTGAGTTTTGCAGTTGTGGCCAGAAACCTTCGGAGAGCTACAAGGGTGTGCTTGTTCCTTTATTTATTGACCAGTTGACTTTCTCCCTTGTAAAACTCAAGGTGATGTACAATATAAATAAACCATTATTTTAAAAGCACAATACAAACAAACATAAAACCCACAGAAAGTCACAGTTTAAAAACTCCAACTAGGACGGCCACTAACAAAAGTGAAATCAATCAAATGCAGTCCTGAATAACACTGTCTTCAGCTGCTTCCTGAAGACTGACAGTGAAGGGGTCAGCTGCACCTCCCTGGGGAGCAGGCCTGTAGCCAGGGTTTTTTAAATTGGGGGGGGGGCTTTTAAAAAGTGGGGGGGGGGCACTGAAATTCATGCCCCGTCCGCGTGGCCCCGGCTTCTCCCCAAAGCATTTAAAGGGTCCCTTTAAACGCTTTGAGAGCAAAGCATGTGGAAGCTGCGTGTGGCTGCACTCCAAGCTGAGAATTCATGGCTTGGAGTGCAGGTACGCGGCCTCCCCTCTCCGCTTTGTGGGGCCTTGGGAGGAAGTCAGGGGGCAGGCCCCAGAAGGCCCCAGTGTAGCTATAGGCCTGCTGGGGAGGCTGTTCTAAGATTATGGGGTTGGGAAAGGCCCTCTTTTGCGTACCCACCAAACAAGCATCTTTAATTCATGGGAGAGTAAGGAGGGCATCTCCTTGCAATCTTAATTCCCAGGCAGAAGAAGATGGTCCTTTGGACACCTTGGTCCCAAGCCATGTAAGGCTTTAAAGGTCAAAACCAACACCTTGAACTGGACTCAAAAGTGGATCAGAAGCTACTGTTAATTGCTGTAGTTTTGGGGACATATGCTTCCGATAGCTGGCCCTGACCAGCAGTCTAGCCTCAGCATTCTGCACGAGCTGCAACTTCTGAACACTCTGTCAAGCAGCACTCCCAGGCTATGAATCTGGCTTTTCAAGGGGGAGTATAACCCCATACAAGTAAGGACTAGGGTTGCCAGCCTCCAGGTGGGGCCTGGGGATCTCCCGCTTTTACAACTGATCTCCAGCTGACAGAGATCAGCTCCCCTGGAGAAAATGGCTGCTTTGAAGGATAGAATCTATGGCATTCTACCATGCGGAGGCCCCTCCCCTCCCCAAACCCCTCCCTCTCCTGGATCCACCCCCAAAGTCTCCAGGTACTTTCCCACCCAGACTTGGCAACCCTAAAGTCAGGGGAGATTTGAAGTCCCTGATCTACCTTTTTACTAACTCAGAGAACCTCCATCTTGTCAAGATTAAACAAAGTTTGAGTCCAGTGGCACCTTTTAAGACCAACAAGGTTTAATTTGGGGCACAAGCTTTGGTGTGCATGCATACTTCTTCAGATTCTGTCAGGATTAAGTTTCAGCTTGTAAAGCTTTGAGGGGACTGATTTTACTTAGGGCAAAGCACTCTGACCTCCCTACCCCTGTTTCCCACCTGCTCTGGGAAACAGGTACACTTTAGAGGGCTCCGGGGGGATCAGTCCAGGTTGGAAGCCCATTCCCAAGATAACAGTCCTTTCAGAAAGAGAAGGATCAGAAAAAAACAACCTTGTGTTGAAGGTGAGTTATGATTTAACGCTGGCTTCAGAGGAAATATTTCAAGCGCTGTCTGCTTGCAAACAAAATGGACATGCTGCTGCTGCTGCCCTTGGCATTCCCCACCATTTGGGAGAAAGCTGGTGTGAACAAACACTCAAATAATCAACATTTTAAAATCTGGTGTACAAACTGAAGCTGTGAGATCCCCCTTTTAAAGTGTCGGTTTACAGGCACAGTTGGAAAGTAGACGGCTTACTCTACCAACTTAGTGTTTAGCACTTTTCAGGTGTTCAAAGCTCTTCACATAATATTCTCTCAGTCAGTAACTCTTATTGCTCGGTACGATTAGTCCTTATTTTTGCAGATGGGTGGATTGAGGCCGAGAGCATCTGGGCTAAGACCACCTAGGCTGGAGACAGATGAAAATGGTTTGTAGGAGCCTTGCTTGATGCCCATTTCTTTTGCCCTGTTGCTCTCTCTGGACAAGCAGGCTTTGGAAGCTACACAAAACTCTGCCAGCCCTGTTTGGCGGAGACAACACTGGGATGAGTGTGGTGGTGGAAAGTGCTGATAAGTCTCAGCTGATTTATGGTGACCCCGTAGAGGTTTCAAGGCAAGAGATGAACAGAGGCGGTTTGCTATTGCCTGCCTCTAAGTAGCAACCCTGGACTACCTTGGTGGCCTCCCATCCAATTACTAACCAGGGCCGGCCCTGCTTAGCTTCTGAGATCTGACACTATTAGGCTAGCCTGGGCCATCAAGGTTACGGTGGGATGGGTGTGCCCACTACGAGCTGTGATTCCTTTTTCAAACCACTTCTATCTCTCTGGGCAAGCAAGGATCTTTCTGTGGCCCACTGAGCTCATGGCTGTGTTGAGACTGGAATCAGGGCATCTTTTGCCCTTTGCCCCTGCTTGGTCGAAATCAGATTTGACCTAACTGTCAACAGAATATGCCAAGCTTACTGTGGCGGCAAGGGGAGAACAGACCGAGCTCAGCTTTGCTGTCTTTACTCTGACAGAGCCTGCTGAGGACGTTGGTAGAAAATGATCGATGCCCCCCCCCCCGAGCCAGGAACCCCAGCAGACCTCTGGTGCCGTCAATCAGACCATCTCTGGATGTTAGCTGGTTGCCATCCTTTCTGAGCAGGAGCCAAAGCCAGGAGTGTTTGGCAGGAGGAGTTCAGTATGAGTGGCAGGTTGGGGTCACGCTGCTGCAGAGGGAGGAGGGAATACATTTTGTAATCTTTCCCTCTCCAGGTCAAATGGGGCCACACAAAGAGCTCCGTCTGCATCTGCCCTGCAGCCACCTGCCACTAGCTGATGATCCGCAGAGCCCGGCACTTAAGCTCTGCTGCTTCGGAAACCCATCAACATCCTGCCCGGCGTAGATGCAAAGCTACACCTGCCGTCTCTGTGTCTGTCTCGGGAGTGATTAAGATCTTCCAGCTTCCCCCTTCGTCTTTTCTGGCAGCTTGAATTAACTCAGGCCCCTTAAGCACTTCCTGTGACCCAACGCTGAGCTGGTTTGGATGGCTGCTTTTGTCAGGTTCAGGCCTTGGAAGTGGCGCCACGCCTTCATTACCTCCACGCGGCAGCACCCCATTGCAAGGAGGCCCTGATTAAAAAAAGAGAGTGTGTGGCAGCCAGGCTGCCGCTTTCCTTTGGGCCTGGCTCTGGTGCCTTTACCCGCAAATGAGCCAGCGGGCAGAAATTGTTTTGGCAGGGAAGTCTTCCCCTTCTGCCAGGCCTGTAGCTACAGTGGGGCATCTCGGGGCAAGGCCCCCCGACTTCCCATCCAGCCCAGGGCCCCTGAGTGGTGGCGGGTGTGGGGAAGGAGCCGAGTATTCCTGTAATTTGATTAGCCAGTGCCCCCTAAGAAATTTAAATACCCCCTCAACTAAAAAAAACCTGGCTATGGGCCTGCCTCCTGCTCAAGGGAGGATGACACCCCATGTCCCAAACTGCTCTGCTCCGAGAGTTGCCAGGAGCCTCCAGCCCCCAGCGGGGGTGGGGGGAGGGTTGCCAGCTCCAGGTTGGGAAACTCCTGGAGATTTGTGGGTGGAGCCTGGGGAGGGTGGGGTTTGGGGAGGAGCCTCAGTTGGGTACAATGCCGTAGAGTCCACCTTCAAAGCATCCATTATCCCCAGGGGGACTGATCTCTGTAGTCTGGAGTCAAGTTGTAATTCCAGGAGTTCCCTGGGCCCCACCTGGAGGTTGGCATCTCTATGTGCTCCTGAATGTGCCCTCAATTGACCCTTAATCTAGTACAGTTGGCACCTTCTACTGGCCCTGTTCCTGTGCCTTTAGCAACAGCCTGACATGCAAAAATGGCAAGGTTTTCCCCATCACCTGGCGTCTGCTTCACTGGCTTAACTTCTGCCTGCCAGGCTTCCATTTAGGGTTGCCAACTCTGGGCTGAAATATGCCTGGAGATTTGGGGGTGAAGCCTGGGGAGGGTGGAGTTTGGGAAATGGAGGGACCTCAATGGGGCATAATGCCGAGCCATATTGTCTACCCTCTAAAGCAGCCATTTTCTCCAGGGGGCTGAACTCTTTCACCTGTAGATCAGTGATAATTCTGGAAGACCTCCAGGCCCTAACTGGAGGTTGGCAACCCTACTGCCATTCAAGAGACCCAAGCAGGGGCTGCAAAAAGGCCATCTCTTGCAATGTGTCACCCTCGCCATGGTTTCCCCTCCGCCGGTGTTCAGTCTGTAAAAAGCTGCTGAAGTCCCTCTATGCGTCTCAGCCACCCACGTGCACAGCTAGAAATTTTCCATACGGGCTAAATTTACCCAGCGTCACTTCATTTCAGCCCACTCAGGCAAATCAAAGCCTGCGTGCCAAGAACAGAATCCCAGACACAGCCGCTCACTCACTTGGGGGGCGCCGACACAGTCCCTAAACTTAGTTACACTCAGATGTTCTCTCCCACTGGCCTGCTTACGCACACAGACACACAGCAGATATGTGCCTTCATGCTCTCACAGGGTCTCAGCACAACTGTTGTAATGCTGGTTTATTTATTTCAAGTATTTGGAGCGCGCGGCATACATCATTCCTGATCTCGTAAACTGGGTCCGCATTATTCTCTGCCTACAGCTGATGGGGGAAGCGTACCTAAGGCCCTAGCGATTCAGTGGCTGGGGTGAGATTTGGACCTATTTCAGGTCAGGCTGCTAGCCTCTATCTAAGTAAAGGCCCAGCTATTTGTCGCGAAGAGATGGCGGTGGCTCTCCAAGTCCAGTGCTCTTCCACACTGACTCTCCCAAGAAAAGTTGCAGAGGGAGTACCCTCTTCCCCGGAAACAACAAGGCGCTGAGCTTGATCCTTTTCACAGAGGTAGCAGAGCCCTTTCCCACAGGCCGGGGGACAACCTCTGTGTTTGACATTCCTTGTTACAGCATCATCTGGAAAAAGGTGCAGGCACATTGTCCTGTAGGCACATGGATTAACATCTACCACAGGGTTTGGTGTGGATCCCTGGAGAATCCTGGCTTGACAGAAGCCTCTCTGTAAGAGAGATTTGGAGTGGTGGTTAGTGGGGAAACTGGCGTCATTTGCTATACATTTCTGATTGTCAAGTATGAACAGGCATATAATTTTGCGCTGTAGTATAAACCAGATCCCTGTTGCACTGTAACAGTCATTCAGAAATGTGTGGACAAGCCAGTCCAGTTGTGAATAGGACTATTGTAGCAGAACAATAGTGCCATATCCAACAGTGAGTATGGGTGCAATCCCAGATTGTCTGGTAGCCATGGCTTTCTTTTTCCCAACCTCCTGGAACTCATGGTGTTGGAAAATGCCATCAAGTCACAGCTGACTTAGGGTGACCTTGTAGGGTTTTTAAGGCAAGAGCTGCTCAGAGGTGGTTTGCTATTGCCTACCTCTGTGTCACAACCCTGGTATTCATTGGTGGTCTTCCTTCCAAAAACTAGCCAGGGCCGACCCTCCTTAGCTTCCGAGAATAGACAAGATCAGGCTAACCTGGGCTATCCAGGTTCCTGGAACTCAGACATGGGATAACATGAGGGTCTGGGTTCATTTATACCAAAGGAATAGATTCTGAGTAGGATGTGTCAGTGCAGCTTACTTGAAGTTTCCTTCTTTATTTTATTTTATTTATTTTATTTATTGTCGTATTTATATCCCGCCCTCCCCACATGCAGGCTCAGCGTGGCGCACACTCATAAAAACATATTAGAAGGCACATAAATGTGCTTAAATAACATTATAAAATCCTATAACATCCTAAAAACAATACAAGCAGATAATAATAATAATAATAATAATAATAATAATAATAATAATAATAAGAAGAAGAAGAAGTGCTGACTGATGTTCACAACTTCAAAGATGGCATGCGATTTTGTAGATATCTCGGCATCACCATGTTATACTTTCAAGCCGACTATTGTTATTAGAATGAGCTCCCAGAGGAGATCAGGGCCCTGTGGGACCTTATACAGTTTCTCAGGGCCTGCAAGACGGAGCTCTTCCACCAGGCCTTCAATAAGGAGCCACCTCCCCCTTCCGTCAACGACCACTATTAATATCTTTGGTGGAGGCTGATTGTAGCCGGGATCGAGCTATATCACCTGTAGATCTGGAGACTGCTGAGTAATATATGGCACGCCATCTTGTGTGTTAACTATTGTGAGCATTTTAATTGTAAATTGATGACTGTTGATTGTTTTAATGGATTTTAAATGTTTTATATGATATGAACCTTGGTGCACCGGGCCAAGCTATGTGAGCCGCTCTGAGACTGCTTGCAGGGAGAGCGGCCTATAAATATAACAAACAAACAAACAAATAATCAATCAATCCCCAGCCCTAGGGAGGTCTGGCTGCCCTTGACTAGGGCCAAGGCCTTCTCGGTCCTAGCCCCAACCTGGACGAACTCTCTGCCTAATGACATCAGGTCCCTGTGGGATCTGATGCAATTCTGGAGGGCCTGTAAGGCAGAGATGTTCCGCCAGGCTTCAAGATGAGGGCAGCAATGGGAGGTTAAGACTGGCACTCCCTCTTTTACTATGGCCCCCATATCCCCCTCCATGCACTGCTCTGCAAGATAGCGGTGTAGGCAACAAAGGAGGATTACTTTCTTGCCATCTTGATTGGTGTTAACTTTTTATTTATTGTCAGAAATTTTGATTATATATTATTTGTATTCTCAGGGGTCCGTTGGGGCCGGAGCAAGGTGGAGCAAAGCTCCGCCAGCTCAGGACTGGCCAGTAGGGCAGCCACGGGCTGAATCAGATTCTCTAATCTGATTCAGCTCGCCACCAAATTGCCGCCGAAATTCGGCAGCAATTTTAAAAGCCACTGGAGGGGAGGTGGTTTGAGGGAGAGACTCCAAACTTGCAGGGTAGCTGCTGGGGCCTCTCCTCGAAATACCCACCAAGTTTCAAGAAGATTGGGCTAGGGGGTCCAATTCTACAGGCCCCCAAACAGGTTGCCCCCATTCCTTCCATTGTTCTCTATGGCAGGAAAAAAGTTAACATTTTTTCCCACCATAGAGAACAATGGAGGGGATGGGACAATCTGTTTGGGGGCCCATAGAATTGGACCCCGTGGTCCAATCTTCTTGAAACTTAGTGGGTATTTCGAGGAGAAGCCCCAGCAGCTACCCTGCAAGTTTGAAGCCTCTCCCTCAAACCTCCTTTCCTCCAGCCCCTCATATACCCTATGAGTTTTTGCCATTGATTTCAATGGCCCATAGGATATAATGGGGCTGAAACTGACATTCCCTTTCTGACACACTTCTGGTGATGTCAGGGGATGTGGCATAAGCTAATTAGTTATGCTAATGAGCTCCTGCACCTCTTTTTCTACGAAAGGACCCCTGTGTATTCTCAATCTTTATAATGTTGTCAATTGCCCAGAGCCTGTTTGTAGGTGGGCGATTCATAAATTTAATAAAAAAAATTAAAAAAATAAATTATAATAATAGTCGCTGCAGTAAAATTGCTCAAACTGACCGTGAAAAGTGTCACAATAGAGTTGTAGCTATGTTGCGTTGGAATCTTTGTAAGAAATATGGCTTACCATCTGCCAGAAATTCATCGGGGCACAAACCAGACAAGGTCATGGAGAATGATGAAACAAAGATTATTTGGGACTTCCGACTGCAAACAGATAAACACCTGGAGCATAACACCCAATATCACAATTGTAGAAAAAGTGAGAAATCGGGTTTGGATCATTGACACTGCAATCCCAGGAGACAGTAGACTAGAAAAGAAAGAACAGGAGAAGATCACAAAATAACAAGACCTACAAATAGAGTTAGAATAGAGCCTGTGGAGCAGAGCCTAGAAGTCTCAAGAGACACCTGGACATTCAGGACACTGAACAAATAACACCAGCTCAGCTCCAGAGGACAGTGTTGCTTGGAACAGCAAGAATCCTGCGAAAATACATCTGCAGTTCCCAAGAACTTGGCTAGATCCCGAATTGCAGAACACCGTTGACCAGTCAAACATCTGACCGTGACAATTATTATTATTATTACTGTTATTATTATTAATGTATTTCTTAAATTCTCCATATCTCAACAACTATGTAACAACTCCTCAAAAACTATGTAAGGGAAGCAGCACTGTTGTCATGTTGAAGAACATAAAAACAACCTTGCTGGGTCAGAACAAGGTTCTGTGGAGGTTCCGTGCAGTGTAAACATTATGGATCACAGCTTTTGCTAGATAACGAATTCTCGCTTTCCCCAGATGCAGAATAGGCAGCCAGCACCCTCACACTGTACACAAGGATGCCCTTACACAGTGCATGGTGGAGCGTGGTTACTTTATTTGAGGCCCTCCTGCTTTGCTTTAAACAGCAAGTTATCCAACAAGCAGAAATTAAACAGGTAAAGCTTTCCCCATCACTCTCTTGTCATGGCAAGGGGAAAAACTTCTCTCCCTCCTCATTCTAGCTAGGATAGGGGTCAAGAGCTGTCCCTGGCCGATCTCCCCCTTCTTTGGGGAGAGCACAACACTTTTATAATGGCCCTGCTACTGTGCCTTGATATGAACATAAGGACCAGATTTCTTATAAACCAAAGATCAGGCTGAAGAGTCCTTTTGTTCAGCATCCTGTTTCCAGCAGTGGCCATCAAATGCCTCTAGAAGCTCAAAAGCTGACCACGAAGTCTACATCTTTCTCTAGTTGTCTTCACTTTCCCATATTTAGAGTTATACTGGTTCCGAACATGGAAACTCTATTTTGCTACAGTGGCTAATAGCCACTGACAGATGTGTTATTTGTGAATTTATTTAATCCCCTTTGTGAAAACTTTCTTTAGACAGGTGAATGTTTGTTCATGGAGCATTCTTCTGCCCACTTTAAGAATTCACTACACCACTGGACTTCTTTCTACAAGTTTTGTTGATGTGGAGTCTGACTGCCCCCTTGTGGCCACACACTATTTTCCCTTCTTTTGGGCTGAAGAAATCTTCTGCACCGTGAGCCAAATTTCTACCAAGACAGATCTCTGAGTTCAAGGCAATCTTCACGCAAATCTCACCTTATTACTTGAAATGTGCACAGGAATCATTATTAATATATATGTCCCAGGCCAGATCTCTTGCACTAAAAATAGGTTCTGGTGCTAAGTCAGTCCCTTATAAATGCCGTGTCAGAATGCAAAAGTCACTTCCATGCAAGACGTGTTGCCAACAGACCTGACAACAATGGCCTCACCTGCTCTTGTGTCTTTCTTAGAAGCATGGTGGACATACATCAGCATACAATAAATGATCAGATCCTCGGCCCTGCCCATCAGGTTGTTGCTAGAAACAGCTACAATGGCTGTTTGATGAGACAGCAATCCCAACTGGAAGCATTTCTTGTATCTCCAGGGTTACCATCCTCCAGGTGGTGGCTGGAGATCCCCCACTATTCTAACTGATCTCCAAGTGACAGAAATCAGTTCACCTGGAGAAAATGGCCACTTTGGAAATTGGACTCTATGGCATTATTTCCTCAAGCTCCACCCCCAAAATCTCCATGTATTTCCCAACCTGGAGCTGGCAACCCCATGTATCACCACTTCCCTGCACAAGTTGAGGCTGTCCCTGTTGAAGGAAGCATGCAAGGTCCCCCTTTACAGAACAGCCAGTTGTGACTGTGCAGTGTGTCTTGGCCAGTTTGCCCCTGAATGGCAAGTTGCCTTGCCCATACTCTTCCCAAAGGGGCAATGCTCTTTGCATCTTCTGACCATGGGCAGAACGGCACATAAACTCCCTAGGTATCCTTATCCTGTCTGATCCCCTAAGAGAGTTGTCATCTCAACAGCAATCACCGCAAGGACTCCCCTTGTGTTTAGCATCAGGGCAGTGCTGGGCACAACACAGAACTGCCAAGCAGCGCATGTCCCTTTTTTCTTTCCTGGCCCTGCTCCAGTCCTAAGCCTCAGGACATGAGGGATTCATTGCCAGAGGATGTAGTGATGGTCCCTAGCCTTAAATGGCTTTTTAAAGGGATTAGACATATCCAAGGCTGTTACCGGTTAGCTGAACAGGACTTCCACATTCAAAGGCAGGAGAGGTTACCTCTGAACGCCAAAGGCAAACAACACACAAAGCCATCACTCTAGTTCCCTGTCTGCAACCTACCCCAAAGCTTCAGGCCAGCCTCTCTTGAAAATGCTGGTCTAGTTAGAGAGGTCCATATCACACAAAGGGTTAAACTGTATCCCTAATGAAAAGGCCTCTTCCAGGTGTGCCGGTACTGGCCCTTAATACTATATAAGGATTCACCAAGGCCTCCATTTGTTTTAAGCTGTACATAACATTGCTTGTAATTTTCATCTCCATTGATAGCCAAGAGAGGAACTCTTTTCTTTTCTTTTGGTAGCAGTCTCTGGGGAGCTGCTGTTTTGGTCATGGGTGTGCCCTTCGGCTGTAGGCCTGTATTTTGGGTTTTTTTCTGGCTTTGGCCAGGTAAAGGGCTCTTTTCTCTGGTCCTGTTGTGAGGGTGTCTGTGGGTGATGTTTTCTAGTCACAGGAAAGAGTTGGCTGCCCTCAAGGCTGGCCCTACTGTGTGGTACATTTTGGGTACCATAAAAGGATGGCAGACTTGGTGGCTTTGAAACGTTCTGACTGGGTCTGAGCCTGGTAAAGGATGCTTGCTTGACTATGGTTGCCATCTCCAGGTTGGGGAATTTCTGAAAGGTGGGGTTTGGGGAGGGACCTCTGCGGGGTATAAAGCCATAAAGTCCACCCTCCATATCAGCTATTTTCTCTGGGGATCTCATCTCTATGGTCTGGAGAGCAGTTGTAATTCTGGGAGATCTCCCTGTCTCCTCTGGAGCCCTTGATAGTCTCTGTCTTAGTTAATCCTGTGGTAGCTGTTTTGAAGTGTTGCAAGCTGCTGGTGTGTGGTTTTCCTGGAAACTGCTTTGGCCTCCATTAGCATGAATGCATGCCTTTAACTACTGGTTAAAATTGATCCTTTTGTCTACTGGCCTTAATCCCAGACAATCTGTTTGGCAAGGCTCCCTCATGCTCCCCCACCCCCCTTGCCACCTGACTCTAATCCCACTTTTACTTAACAGGGTGGTTGGGATCACTGAGATGAAGTACTTTGATTATTTCTTAAAAGTGAAAGGAGTAATTTGTGGCATTACTAGCATTTCCTTGTCTAATTGGGTAAGAGGTATTTTGTGCAAGCACCCTGCTTTGTGGTGAAATCTCATATTTATTATAAAGGAAACTGGCATTGCTGGTGTACAGCATTAGAAAAATGAAAGAAAGAAACTTTTCCTGTATAATATTTTCCTCCATTTGTTTCTGTTGTAGCAATGGATGTGCTTGGGGGGGGGGGGGGGGACATGACTGTAATTAAAAATAATCTGTATTTTTTTTGAGGGCAGGGAGGTTCAGAGTAAACAGCAGCTTTAAGTGAAGCTCTCAGTTCTGCCTCCTTCACACTGTTGCCCCCCTCCCTAGCTCTACTATGTTAAAAATCCTGCTACATTTTATTTGGGGCCAGTGTCCACTTTAGTAGGGGATGTTTGTCTTCCATGGAGGCAGCTCACTGAAGGGACTTCTTGTGAGAGAAGCTGAAGTCCTGTCCTCAATGCCAAAATAGTACTGGTTTTTTTGTTAGTGTCATTTATACTCTACCTTTCTCCCCAGTAGGGAACTAAGGTGGTCTCACAACAGCCCTGTGAAGTAGGCTAGGCTGAGAGTCACCTAGGAACTAGAACCCCTTCTTCAGATTCACAAGCTTGAGAGGGACAGTGTTCAGAAAAAGAGGCGTGTAGCTGTGTGGGTGTGATGTGTTAGCTAAAGCTTGGCAGACCCAGGTTCAGATCTGTGCAAAGCCCACTTAAATGATCTTGGGGGGCCTGCCACACCCTCATTCTTGCCTATTTCATAGAGTGATGGTGAGAATAAACTGTAGAGGAAGTTTCAGTGCCTACCTGAGCTCCTTGACGGGTGGATGGATATCTTTCTTGAGATAGCCATGGACATGTAAGGAGTTTGCAGGTGGGCTGAAACTGCCACCCCAAAATTGCTTTTCTCAGCCCTGCTTGTGAATGGCCGTGAAGATGCGTTCCAAGAGGAGGACAGCCTGGAAAACAATTTGCCAAAGGCCACTAGTTCCCAAGACGACATTCTTGACATTAACCAAGGTAAGTAGTTGCCTCCAGGCAGAGTCTGTGTCCTGTATACATATGGCAATCGTGCACTGATTTTAAGCAACTCTGTAAAATAGTAACAGCTTCACAGCTTAGTCTAGTTCTACTCCACTGCCCACTGGAAGAGTCATGAAGGGCACTAAACCCTCAGCCAGCCCTAGCAACCTCAGCAAGCAGCTGGCTCCTGCCATCTCACCAGGGTTTACCAACAGGTCTTTGAGCGTGTTTAAAATCCCAGGGGCTGGGGGGAAAGACAGAGACCCTGGGAAGCTGGAGGCCTCATCAGCCTCTGTGTGTCTACCCCCCCCCCCCAATCCTCTTTGTAAATTAAAGGGTCTAAAAAGAAACTGGAGGGGATATTAAAGTCCTGGAACATTGGGGAGTGCTTTTCGTTAAACTCCAAACAAGCATTCCTCTAAACTCAGTGTCAGTTTTCTCTGAAGGCATGAAAACTTGTCAGGTATTAAATATCTATTTGACACCATGTTGACGCTGTTTGGTAGCTGGCATGCAGTGGTAGTTGGTGGTGGAGAAGCACTTGCAGTCAAGATGCTGTCTTCCAAGTCCCAGGGCTTCGACACTGATGTCAGTGCTGCATTCAGGACTTCAGCACCAAAACTGCATGAGCCAAAATGAATGTCTGCAGACTTCAACTTCAGTTCTCAGCCCCAGTGACATGGGCATGTGGCATCTGAATCTACGAATTTGCATTGTGACGAGCATCAAATGACGGCCTGCCCGTTTTTCTCTTTCCAGCACTGATCCCTCTGGAGGCACCAGAAAGCAGCTTCCTGATCGAAGGGGACATCATCAAGGCAGTGAGTAATAGCTGACTCCTCTTGCGGAGCGGTGTTTCTTGTGGCTGGCTGATGTTATTTGGTAAAGTGGATCTTGATTTCTGCTGCACATGAAGGGGGGCGGGCAGGAGCTTGGCCTCTTGCCACCACATTTTGCACAACTGACTGCCCGAAAGGGAAGGGGGTGGGCGAGGCAGAAATGAATGAGTGCACTGTAGACCTTTTGGAATAAGGTCTGGGGCAGGAGAGGGGAGATGCCTTCCCCTCTTGTTCCTGACTGTGGTCCCTTTCCCCAGCTCCATACATGCTAATGACCAAAAGGAGGAAACCAGGGAGTAGGGGGTGCCTCCATCTGTCTCTCGGACTCTGTTGACCCAAGCAGCTGTATCCTGGCAGGGGTGGGGATATTTTGGGATTTCCTGTTGGGGAGAGGATACATAGGGATATCCTGATTGGGATTTTCTGATTGGCCTGGAGTTCCTGGACTTCTAGTGCCTGTAGTTGCCTATTGGGTTGCTCCAGCCCTGCACTGAAGATTTAAAGCTTATTTGCTCCAGTTGAGTACTCAAAAGTGTTGCCCCGTAGATAGAAATGGCTGCTGCTCGGGGGTCTGAAGTGACCACTGGAGGTGTAGAAGGTCAGGAGGCAATGAGGAAGGTGTGTGTGTGTGTGTGTGTGTGTGTGTGTGTGTATGTAGAGGGGGTGGATATGGGCCTGGCTCAATTTGGGAGACTTCTCCAAAGAACTTTTAAGGGGAAAGCTTGGCTGGGAGGGAGTAAAGCTTGGCTGCCCTTAACTTATTCCTTATCAGCCAGACCAAGTCATCTTGGTTAGCACCATCATGGCCTGAGTAGTGAAGGTTTTCCAGTCTCTACTGGGGAAAACCGCTACACTGGATTTCTTGTACTCCAGAAACATTCTTGCAGGAATCCCTTGAATGTTGTGGATGGCAGAACTCAGAGACTGATGTCCGTTCTCTTGTTCCTCTAGCGTCCATTCCGGCTGTTTTCGTCTGCCAACCCAAGATGGCCAAAGAAGAATGGGATTGTCCAAATTCCTTATGTTATCTCTCACAGATATGGTGAGGAACAGTCTCTCTAAAGTTCTCCGTAGGCATGTGGGGCGGGGGGGGGGGTATTAAAGGAAGACATGCTGTGACAAACAGCAAGTGAGGTTCTGCTTCTACTTACTGGGTTGAACTGGAATCTAAACGAAGGGGTACTGGAGGAAGACTCTCCAGTTCCTGTGCATCCAGAGTGTGGTGTGTGTTTGTGTATGTTGCCAACATGTTTCACCTTATGTAAATAAATGAAAGCATCACAAAATGCAAGTGCTCAACCTGCAGAATTGCTTTTCATGAATGGAGCTCAATCCACCCGCTGCCTAGGTTCCTAGCTATTGTCCCTCCCTGCCTTCAGGCATTGGTGATGACATTCAGAAGCTGGATGGAGTAACTGCACGCAGCTGGGTATAGGCACCATAAGAGTTGGTACAAGTCTGGCTCACAAAAGCTGCAGTCCTGTGCCTATTTACCAGGCTGCAAGACCCACTGAACACTGTGAGGGTTTACTTCAGAATAAACACACATAGGAATACAATGTATGTTGGATAAAATCTGTACAGGATCAGTGCTTCTGTGCAACAGGGTAGGAAGAGCAGAACAGAGATTCCTAGGGATTATGTCTCTTTAAAGGAGGAATCAAGCTTCTGACTCTGGTAAACTAGAGAACTTGGCAAACAAGTGTAGCCATCAAGAATAAGCTCTTTGCTCCACATGAGTCTTCTCTCCTACCAGTTCTGGGATCACGCCTGACATCTGGTCACAAATCTATTTCTGCTGTGCAATGACAAGTTTGTATTAAACTGGCAGCCTGTCATTAGAATGTGGCATTGATTCCCTAGATCTTACGGTGGAGGGTCAAAGAGATATGCCACCCATGGATGTAATGATGTATTTAAAGACAGCGCTGCAGGCCTACATAAAATGTGTTGGATCTGGCAAATAATGAAGAAAATGAGTAGCAAATCCAGTTTACTGATTATCTTTTGGGGAAATGAATACAGCCATGATGACCCCAGCTCCACTGCTGCTAACCTTGTTCTGGTTACCTCTTTAGATAAACCCAGCGTAAAGATAATCCAGGAAGCCTTTGAAGACTTTGCCAAGTTCACCTGCATCAAGTTCATCCCGTATTCCTACCAGAGGGACTTCATCTCCATTGTTCCTCTCTCCGGGTTAGTAGTGACCAGGGGAGAGAATGAGGCTCACTTTTCAGGTGTAGGGGGGAGGAGGAGTGCCTGCAGAGATGGCCAGGGGTGGGTGGGTATTTGGCTAGATTAATCTCCTGTAGTCACTGGGATCATTCTCCCATGCCCCCCCCCCTTCTTGTTCCTGCAGGGCTCTTTCTGCAGTGTTGTGCCCCCTCTAGAGGGCTTAGTAATGCAGAGGAGCTATGCAACATTGGAGCCAGAGCAGACTGCAACCACACCACCCCTTTCATCTGCAAATTCCAATGGCTACCAGTTGCCACTTGGCATCCAATGCTCCTCAGTGGTGGCTGGCGACTGGAAATTTAGAGTTGGTTTGCAGTAGCATATACTAGAGCATTGTGTTAACTTAACTTCTCCATGGAACCAATTGAGAGATTCACAGAAGTGGAAACAGACTACATAAAGGCACCCTACGGTTTGGTCAGAGGGCTGGATGGGTCACTTCATAGCAATGCAATTTCTGCCTTTCCCAGTCTTTCCCTCAGCCTCTCTGTGCCTCTCTCCCCAGCTGCTTTTCCAATGTTGGCCGCACTGGTGGGATGCAGGTGGTGTCGTTGGCGCCTGCTTGCCTCAAGAGGGGGAAGGGAGTGGCTCTGCATGAGTTCATGCACATCTTGGGCTTCTGGCATGAGCACTCTAGATCAGACAGAGACAAGTATATCAGCATCTCTTGGAATGATATCATGACAGGCAAGTACTGCTTCAGTTCTTCCACTGGGCAAGGGACATTGTTTCATTGGAATAAGGCTGAAAACTTGGGTGGCAGAGAGCTTGAGTTTGTCTGTCTCCTGGCAGAAGCAGTTCTCAGCGTGGAATAGTATGATGGGGATGTGTTTTCCATGGTCTAGACATGCCTTTTTTTGGTTGATCCCCCTATCAAATTTGGTAAAACACCTGTTTGAAATGATTCAACCTTAGGACACAATAATATGCTACAAATGTATATGGTTCTATACCATTTTAACCGGCTTCTGACACAGGACTGGCAATTATAATACAAAGATGCAGAAAACAATCCCCTCTCCAGAACTGTATTTCCCAGGGGAGAAAAGACTGAAACTGTTAGTGTAAATACATTAGTGCAAATGTATTACCGCACCACTTTTAATAATGTAAAGCACCACATGGGAGAGATGCTGTTTGCTCTGAGTCAGGCAGTAGTTTGTGTGTACATTTGCATGATCTGGAGGCCCCTCTGTTTACAGGCATGGGCTTAAAGGTGTCCACCTCCTCTCTCTCCTGGGCACCCACAACCCTCTATTGCAGGGGAACAGCTCCCCCAGATGCCTCTTGATTGAGGGAAAAGGCTATTTGGGTGCTCTCTCCCAGTACAGGGCTGTTGCTCAGAGCAAAGCCCCAGCTTGGAGGCCAACTGGAACTCCATTAACTTTTGCCAGGTCAGAGCCATGAAGGTTACATGACTGTGCATAATTTCCTTGTCTTCCAGGCTTTGAAATAAACTTCATGAAGTCTTGGAATACCAACATGCTAGTAGACTATGACTACTCATCTGTCATGCATTATGGCAGGTAAGAAAGCCTATATAAGACCAGAGTAGTAAAGTGGTTAGAGTGCTGGGTAGGAGCTGGGAGACTGAGGTTCAAGACCCTATGAAGCCATAAAACTTGCTTGGTGATTTTAGCCCAGCCTCCTACTGGCTGCGAGCCTAACTTACCTCATAAGGTACCGGGGGGGGGGGAGGTATTTGTGAATTTCCTGCATTGTGCAGGGGGTTGGACTAGATGACCCTGGAGGTCCCTTCCAGCTCTGTGATTCTAAGGTTGTGAGCATAGAGTGGGGAAAGGAGAAAAAAATAAGTATAATCTCCTTGGAAGAAGGATGGGATCAAAATGTTTTAGATAAGCCCCCTCCTCTAAGCTGTAGAGTCTTGTGAGGAAAAATTCCACTTTGTGGGCTACTGGCATTAAAGTTGTGAGAGCAATTTGGCTACTGCATAAATTAGTTTGCTCTGAAGCCATCCTTCCTGAGCGAAGACAAAAAAATGTGTGAGCCAGAGGCTAAAAAACTGTGAGCTAGCTCACACTAACTCAGCGTAGAGGGAACACTGCCCCCAAACACTGTAAAACTTTACCTACACCTTTTTTTAAAGGGGGAGGGGTTGTGTGGAAAGTTTCCATCCACCCAGCTACTAAAAAAAAGTTTTTCATATTGTTGAAGAGACATTCCATGTGTAGGAAAACATTGTTCTTGCAAGGGCAGAGTTCTCTTGTGTTTCAAACCCTAGCATTGGACTATATTGTTCCCATTCACCTGAAAGGGTCTCCACCTCCAAACATACATGCACATGGCCTTCAAGCCATGGAAAATGCATGCAACTCAGCCAGCCCTTCAAAGTTACATGGGTTCTCTTAAGATGACTGTAAGGGAGCTGCTGGTAATTGGGACCTATGCAGCATAGCTTAACTACGGGAGAGTCATCTGGACCTGGAGAACAACTGCTACCCCCAGAAACTCTATTCCCTACGCCTTCTCAGGAATGCCTTCAGCATGACTGGCCTGCCTACCATTACACCGCTTTCCAATACTCACGCCTCCCTCGGTCAGCGGTGGAACTTGAGCAGTTCAGATATTGCCAGAGTCAACAAGCTCTACAAGTGTTCTCAGGTGGCTCTGCAGCCAGGTAAGGAATTGGTGGTGTCCTGAAGATCAGTACAGGCTGCCATCTCTGGAGATGGGTGGGTAGCAATAGGTTCAAGGACAGCATCTTCTGTGCTGATTTGATGGGTTTTGGGGAGCTGTGGAGAAGCCAATATCTTTGCCTTATGGTCTTTCGACCTCATAGTTAACAGTTAGCTTCTCAGAGGCCAACTATTGGAAGCCCCCACATGCTATTGGATGCCACTTTGTGACGAGGGGTGAGCACAGTTGTGACTCTCTGAGTGTAGTATTTAATTTATCTATTTATTTATTTGGCTTAATTTCTATCCCACCCTTTCCACAAAGGGGCTTAGGGTGGGTTACAAACATTAATTATAGAACAATAAAACCAGAGATTAAAACTATAAAACTTAACCCTTAAATGACAGTGATCAGACTACCTCACAACTATTACTACGATGCCCCGGTGTTAGTCAATTTAAAGCAGAGAGGGCTAAATTCCATAAGGGATTCTGGTATGGTTGCCAGCTCTGGGTTGAAAAATACCTGGAGACTTTGGGGGTGAATCCAGGAGGGTGCAGGGTTTGGGGAGGGGAGGGGCCTCAGCATGGTACAGTGCCAGAGTCCACCCTCCAAAGCAGCCATTTTCTCCAGGGGAGCTGATCTCTGTCAGCTGGAGATCAGTTGTAAATGTGGGAGATCTCCAGGCTCCTCCTGGAGGCTGGCAACCCTAGATTCCGGATGGTAAATACCCAACCTCAGTTAAGGTAGGTGGGTTATCATTCTGAGCCTCGAAAATAGAAGACCATGATCAATAGTAGCAGATGGTAACAGCATGGTAGTAGGAGGGGCCAGATGATACTTGATATCCACTGCCTCAGCCAAAAGCCTGGTGGAAGAGCTCTGTCTTACAGGCCCTGCAGAACTGTAAAAGATCCCACAGGGCCCTGATCTCTAGCGGGAGCTCATTTCCACCAGGTTGGGGTGGAATGCCTACAATTGGTTGCATTCTTGCATCTACTATTGGTGTACATGGGGAGTACAGCTGAAATAGTCCTAATTATGCTAGTTTAACACATGGCTGGGAACCAAGAATTCCCAGGTAAGGTGATGGATGCTCTAATCTACTGTGTTCATCTTAAGAAACTTCAACAGAGAGAATTCTGCGGGAGAAGATAAAGGACTTCCTTCCACATGAACCAGAGCCCTGTTCAACGGCGAGCCAAATCATACTCTCCACTGCCCAGAGTCTTGAATCAATCACTGAGACCACAGAAACGGCCCATCCTGCTAGAGAGACTCATCAGAAGCCAGAAGATGAAACCAAAGTGGATATTATCCAGCTGTTGAATACTCCTACTGAGAAAGGCTCTAATGATACAGGAACCCCAACAACAAAAATTCTGTTGGCAGCTACACTGACCCAAGAGAAGCATGACCAAACCCTAGCACCTCCAGGGACTGCCAACAAAATGGAGTACCTAACTGTGGCTCAGGAAGTGCCACCTGAAACCCAGCCCACAGAAACAGAAATTCTGGTAGCTCAGAAGAGCACACTGTGGCAAGCTCTGGAGAAACCAACCAGTGGTACGAAGGAGCTAAAAACCAAGGCCTCAGACTTTGAAGGGGCCTACTCACCTAATGAGCAAAAGACCACAGAAGCCATGACAAGAACTGCTCCTCAAGTGAAACATGCCACTTTCTTTGGGACCAGAAGTCCAGCTTGGCTTCTAAATGAAATTGTCCAGAAAACTGCTACAAGGCCTAGTGAGAAAGCTCTGTCCTGGCCTCTTTCTAGCATGAGAGCCACACATGCAGAGTATGTGACAGAAGCCTCTACCCCTATGGAGACAAGAAGTCTACTGGTAATGGGGGGCAGTGAGTCTGAAGATGTAAGTGGCCCTCTGCACTCAACTGGGGGATACTTATTTACTCTGATGGAGAAACAACCAGAGGAGCTAGTCCAGCAATCAGTCAGCAGCTCTGGAAATGAACGTGGCAATTTCACATCTGTGCCACTGATGGAGGGTGTTCAGGCTAAAGCAACAAGCTCTGTGCATGCAACAACCTCCCCAAGAGTTCCTGAGAACTCAGCTGCTGCTTCACGTGCTGCTGGAGTGGAAACAACCATAAGCAGTGAAGCAGGGAGCCAAGCTTCCTTTACCACCGGCACCCTCAGTGGAACAGCAGAAGAGGAAGGTGGAAGCACCTACAGAACAAAGGAGAGCAGACCAGTATACACCCAGCACTCCAGCACCAGAAGAAATCCTCCAGGAAATGATTTTGAACAAATGCCTTATACTGAGGAAACTCTACCCCTTGGAAGTTCAGAAGTTCAAGACCATCTCCTTGGTCAGGCTGGTGTGACTGCTGCAGCCACCTCCTCTTGGGCCCTGATCACAAGCCGTCTTGCTGCTTCAAGAAGGAAGGAGGCAACTCTCTCTCAAGGTGGTCCTATGGTGCCTTCTGTGAAAGTGGAGTGGTCTTCTCTGCCGTCTGCTAGTCTGACAAGAAAGGGTAGGTGGGAAGAGAATGCTACACCTCCAGGCTCTCTCTTCGAGACTGAACAGGTACAAGCTACTGAAATGCCAATGCAGTCTGGCCAAGCTCCAACTAAAATCAACTCATATTCCCTTACAGAGCCAGCATCGCTAGCAATGGAAACCAATCAGGCCATGCTCCACACACAGAGAACCCCTCTGCTAGGGGCTTCTTGGTCTCAAATTCCTGGACTGCCTGAACAGAGAGAAAGTTTAATATTGCAGCCAAGTAACACTGCAAAATATGGCCTCAGAACTCTTTTTGGAAGACTGACTACATCCACTGCAGGTGTACAAGCTGAAGGGCTACAAGTAAAGCAAACCATAGAAACAGCATTTGCTACAGCCACGCAGAGCATGGGATTAGAACCAAAGGCTACCGTGAGCCAGGGGGAAGAAACCAAAAGCCAAATCCCAGTTGGAACTGAAGAAACTGAGGCCCATGGAAAGGAATCTATGCAGGGAGCATTGACCAGTGAGTCAGTGAAGAGCCAAATGCCATCCTACACCCAAGTTGGTTGGGCAGAGACCCCACATACTGACATCTCGCTAGTAACTGGCATTACTGGAGCACAGAATGGTGATACACAAGCCAGGCTAAGGAGAGCAACATCTCCAAGACAAGAAACAGTTGCTTCTTCATCTGGAACAAAATCTTCCGACATGGAACTTAAAACTAAGGGATTGTCATTCCTAGACAGACAGTTCAAACTGGGGTCTACTAGCCAACCAAGTCCAGGAACAGAAGTCAAAGAACATGGCTCCGTCTTGGAAGGGATACTTGTGCCCATGCATGAAACCAAAACTGCCCTCACCTGGGTGAGTGGGTCCAGAAACCCGACCAAGAGTACTGGATTTGGCAGTTCTGTGGAAGTTCTTAAAGAAACAACTTCATCTGCAGTGAGTAAGCAGGAGCATACAATGCCATATAAGAGGAATATTTCAGAGACCACAATAACAAGTGAAGGAACTTCAGGAGTTTCCAGTATTGGTTCTTCCAGTTTTTCTACCACTTTGGCTCTCGGTAACCAAACTTTGAAGTACACAGAAGAACAAACAAAGTCTCCTCCACTGTGGAATATGCAGTCTACAGGGAGTTCTGAGAGCTTATCTTCACAATTCCTGAGTAAATTCGCTTCTAAGCCTAGAGAAATGAGCCCCTTCGCAGAAGAGGAACCTATTAATTTAGCAAATGCCACCGAAGAGATGCTTCTTGGGGTGAAATGGGCCACAGCTGATGTCGAGAAAGACTTCGTCCAAAGGGCCACTGTCCCTCCTTTACTAGACATGCAGTCAGCAGCAATGTCTCATGCTTCCACTAGAGGGACAATTCTGCCTTTGACCACTGACTTGCTGAAGTCTCCCAATTTTGTACGCTACAGTATCAGCCCTATAAAGGAAACTCTACCATCTACAGTAGGTAATACAACTGCATCCGTGGTATACTCAGCCAGTGCGGTTCCTATACAGACTTTGGAAATCCAAGCAAGTATACCAATTGAGGCAAGAGATTTCACAAACAGAGCTACCAAGAAAAGTGGGAAAGCTGGCTTGGAGACTTATGCTGGCACTGAAATCTACAGGATGCCTTCTGCTAGAGCTTCCTCCCTGGGAATTCATGAAGGACACTCTATAAGTACTGTTGAGACAAAACTGATAGGAATCCCACAACTCTCACTAGAACCTGAAACTATCTGGCCAACATATAAAACTGTAGAAGGGAGACAGACAAAGCCTTTCCTGGAGAAAGGGAAGAGTGGAGTACCTGTGTTAGGAGAAACGAGTACTGCAGTGAATTTAAACTTGGGATCAGAGACAGCTGCACAAAATGGCGCTGGTATCACAGCAGCTACCAGTACAGCTGTTAGACTTGCTTCTCAGTCTGGTTATGCACACTCCAGTCCTTCCTTCATGGAGGAACCCACAATTATCCATGGGAAGAAAGAGGCAATGAACATCTCAGTTGGTCCCACCAGAAAACTGGTCTTGGAGATGATGGGAAGCCCCATCCCAGGTGATGGGAAAACAACAGAAATGGCACTTTCTGTTCCTAACAGCGAGAAGACCAAGACAACTCTTTATTTGGAGATAAGTTCCAAAGGTATGTATCTGACAGATATGGAGTCCACTGAAGGAGTTACTGCTACCACAGGAGTCTCGTTGGTGGATCCCCAAACTCTTAGTCCAAATGAAGTTAGAATCCAGTTGAAGTACCACCGGCCGCACGTAAGCCAAGGAAGCCAAGATCTGAAAAAGGGAAATGGCCACAGTGGGCTCCTTCCAATCAAAGGGAGTCCTTCAGTGGTAGGCAGTGGGGAGCTACTTAGTCGCTCTGCAGAGGCATCAATGCCAGCCTCAGAGACCCAAACTGCAATGAGACAGGAAGAAATGATCCAGTTGAAGAAAGTAACCCCAAAGCACAGAAATCACTCTTCTGTATACAAGCCCACTTCTGGCCAGCAGCTGGGTTAAAAGTCTTTGCTAGAGAGAAAATAGCAAAGCAGTGGTGGCGGCATTCCCACGTGACAGTGACATTGAGGATGAGTTCCCAGCCTGAAATATTGGGCACCTGAATCTCAGGGGCTTGGAGGTGAACTCCAAAAGGAGCATGTGTTCCATTATGGATTGGCAGCCTCCTTATCTGTAGACAGCCTTGTACAAATGAGCAAAATAAACTTTAATTATTCCCTTTCATCATATGCTGTCTAGCTTGGATGCTCCTACTACATTTTTGGGACAGAGGTGACAGAACAGCCCCACCCCCCACCCCAATTTCAAAATAAAAGCTAGCTGCTGAAATTACAAAAGTGTTCTGGAAGGGGTATGGATGGGGTCTGGGGGCTTATTGTTGATGTTGATGACCTGCCTCTTCTTGGAGGCATCTTGGTAGGAAAAGGAATGCCTTACGGGACCTCTTTGGTGGAGCTGTTGTGACAGATGGGCAGAAGGAGAGCTCCTCCCAGAAAAAACAGAAAGGATTTCTAGGCTCTGCCTCAAAGGTGTCATTGGAATAAGGTTTGAGGGTAGGTGGAAGAGGAGAAAATTGCCTAAGAGGCAGACAGGATAATTAGACTCTCAGGGCTGTCAGAAACAACCTTGAAGAAAGGCACTGGAGTCTGTTAACCCCATCAAACAGGTGGGGTGCCTCTTGGGGAGAAATGCCAACTGGGAGGGCTCTTGACTGGCAGCTTTGAGTTGCTAAGGAGGAGGATGAGCAGCAGTGGATTGACAGTAGCAGGCTGAGAACTGAGCATCTGACTGTGGGCAGCACAGAGCCCACCGTCATATTGACAGCCCCAGCTTTTAATGTACCTCGAACAGAAGGAGCATCTTCTTGCCCTAGCAGGCTCTTGCAGGCTGGCCCTTCTATTTTATCTGGCAGCCTTCCTGCAGCAGAAGTATGCTGTAGCCAAATCTTCTGTCAGCACTAAGAGTTCCAGCAATTTTGAAGCTCTGTGAATTGACAACATCTGTGCTGCTTTTAGGCTGCAGCCATCATTAGTGATCATTTTGGATGTTGGAGTAAGGCCCAAAGATGAAGCTGAAAGTGAATGTGGTGAGCTCTGATAGATGAGATCAAAATGATATATCTGGCTCGGTAACTAAATGCAAGTGGCAGGCTCGTGCAGCCTCAATGTGCCTCGGAGCTGTGCAGAGAAGGGAGAGGGGAGTTAACTCCTTAACTTCCACCAGGTCGGTATCTCTATCCATCTGACTGACTGGGGAGGCATAGCGAAGAAACTCTTGTGCCACTGGGACTTGGTTCAGTCCCATCTAGCAGATGCATGGAGCTGACTGATCACTTCTCCTGGGCCTGTGCTAGCTGGGACCAAGCCCTTGAGCCAATGCATTTAAAAGGGTGAAAAATGCTAGTTTAAAAAAAGAGACTGGGTTTGATTTGCAAAACCAAGTGAAGGTTGGCCCCACTGCTGGACCTCCTGATGGCACCTGCTATTGTTGGTGCCACAGAGTGTTAGACTGGATGGGCCATTGGCCTGATCCAACACTGGCTTCTCTTATGTTTTTATGTTAAGGGTTCGACCCTTCTCCATGCCTTATGTGGCTCCTCAAATTTGCAATTTGTATTTTTATGTGCAGACAGTGGCATGGTCTTTGTGTTTTCTAACTGATGATCCAGTTTCATCTTGGACTTCAGAGGCTCTTTGGAAACTATTTCTGTACTTAACATGGTACTATTTTTGTGTGTGCCGTTGTCATAACACACTCGTGCACAGGTTTAAAACAGGATGGACTTAGTTGGTGCCAGCGATAGCGGATGATGCCTCTTGTTATGGGGTGGGGGAGGGAGAGCTCTGGTGCTGCTAGGGAACTACAGTAACTCCAGAGGGATGAGCTGCTTCCACAGCACACGTCTGCCACGTCTGTTCCTTGTAAGAAGCTGAGGTACCAAATATAGGGTTTCTCTCCTCCATTTATCCTTGCATAACCCTGCAAGGCAGAGAAAGTAACTTTTTCCCAACCCACCCTATAAGCATCGCAACTGTAATGACTTAAACTGGGCCTGTAGTTAACCCTAAGCAGTGGTTCCCAAACTTTTTCAAGCCACCGCCCCTTTGATTCCATAGAATCATCCACAAAGCCCCCTACCCTACAAAAAACACTATTCAGAATCAAAACTGTAAAAATTAATTGAGCGTTTATTCAAAATGCGATTATAACTTTTCAGTTTAATTTATTCAGCAAAATGGATCAACCTGATTTAGTGATACCAGCTTTTCAAAGTCTGTTAGTCATTTAGCAAGACTCTTAGATACCACATTTAGTAACTACGTCACCATTCAGTAAATTCTTAATGCAATGGATGGGCTTGATAAAGGGATACCAACTTCCCAATGTCTGGTTTTAAGTCACTTAGCAGCTGGAGTCTTTAATCACCACATTTTGTAATCTGGAGTCAATTTCTTTGCTTGGAGGGAAGTTGGATGACCACCCTAAAACCACATTCCACTAAAAAATCTGATAAGTTTCCACCAGACTTCAGCACTAAGTCGAGGCAGGAACTTGGATTGCTGCTTGCTAGCATGATGCCATAGCCTGGTTAAGTATAAATAAGTGAACAATGTGGCCAAAGGGCCCACCTCCAGCACCACCCCACCATCCTCTTGTCTCTTAGTGTCCCCCAGGTAATTCCACTGCCCCTCAGGGGTCAGTACTACCCACTTTGAGAACCACTGAGTTAAAGCAAAGCACTTTATTTTCCTTCTCACCAGCAGGGGTCATTTCGTAAAAAGAGAGGTGCAGGAGCTCATTAGCATAACTCATTTGCATAACTCATTTGCATATGCCACACCCCCTAACATACCGGAAGTGTGTCAGAAGGCAACACCACCCCTCAGGCTCCACTCCACAGGTGAGTGAAACTGAACTGCTCTTCCTCCATTCCCTTCCCCATCCAATACTTTGTGCAATAAAAATAAGCGTAAAGAATACACCCTCATTCTCTTCCTGCTCCCTTGAAACCACCAGGTTTCAAGTAGACTTGAGATATCCAGGACATGTGCACCACCCATCCCTTTCCCTTCCCCTCCCCACAACAAGACACCCTGTGAGGTAGGTGGGGCTGAGAGAGGTCTTTTGAGAACTGCTCATGAGAGAACAGTTCTGAGAGAACTTGTGACTGGCCCAAGGTCACACCAGCAGCTTCATGTGAAGGAGTGGAGAATCAAACCCGGTTCTCCCAGATTAGAGTACAACTCCTGACCACTACACCAAACTGATGCGGTGGAAGCTGCTGAAGGGTTGGTGAAATTTCTCCAGTACTTATGTGCCATGTGCCCCGATAAAAAACGGTATACTTAGAACATTTATATGCCACCTTGAGCAAGTCTCTGGAAAAGCAGCACACAGTCACAAAAGGAACAATGATAAAATTATCAATATTAAAACAAAACATTAAAAACAATAAAGACCCTAGCAGGGCTTTCCCCGGGGCGCTGTGCTTCTGCACTGCTCGGGGAAGCCGAGGAGGGGGCGGGGCTTGGTCATGTGCCCGCCCCCTGGGCTCCTCTCTCCCGGAGCTGCGCTCCTGTGCGCTCCCGCTCCAACGGACCCCTGCTCACCAGCAGTTATAACGGGTGGGGGCTTCTAGCCTTATTTCTAATGCTAGTTTCTCAGCTTTGACAGAATAATGTTAGTGGAATATTTTGTGTGCAGTCTGGGGGGAAAGGCCTATCCTTTTGCTTTAAAAATTTCTGTAGGCTGAATTCATGCATCACAAATACCCCTTCCCAAGAAAGGGATGGAGAAAGTATGGCCCAATCCTAGTAATTTCTCTTTTTGTACTGAACAAGATATTGAAGTTTGATGCAAATTAAGCACAGCAGGTGTCTAGATAACCCTCACTCTTTGAGGTGGTTAGCTTGGGGAGGGAGGAATGAAATAAGTCTGGTGTAGATGTCTCCGGTTTGCCCTATGTAACATGATAAGATGTTATTATTGCTACAGTCAGCAGCCAGTGTAAAGGAACATGGGATTTCTCTCCTGTCGCAAATTCTCCTTTTGGCCAGAGGAACTGGAAAGTAAGAGCAGGGCTTCCTTGTGTAACAGAGATGCCATCTTTCTTCAGTTGCTCTGACCAGCCTCAGTAATACTGGTGCAGTATAAATCATCCTAACGTTCCACTTTTGTATTAAAGACACACCTGACTTCTGCAGGAACTCCAGGTAGTTATCAAATTCTGGTTTTGCGCAGCAATGTTGGATGATCGAGGGTTCATAAAATTCAGATTACAGACTCAGCTTTCCTGAGGGCTGTGTAGGAAAAGGAGGAGTTAACCCTTCAGCCTCTACTGGCCAGGACTTGACTACATGATATGGTATTGATAGGTTTGCTGCTCTAGACCAGAAGAGTGCTGGGAGTCATCTCTTGACATTTGCTTTCCAGGCACAGAGGAGGCCAATGGGGACCACTGAACATGGCAAGAGGGGACTTAAATCCTCCCCCTTGGCTGTCTTTCCCAGCCTGAAGTGTCCTGTTGGAGAAACTTAGATTATTGCAACCCAATCCATCACACATGCCTTCAGCACCTTATCCAGACTAGCTAGTGCACTAAGGAGGGTAGATGACTTTGGCCACTGCATGAAATATAGCTTCTGCTTGCGTGCATGTATCTTGCACGCTGCAACCTGGAAAATTGTTCATAGATATATATGTATATATATTCATCTGCTGTCAGGCACTCGCATGCTTTGGCAAAGGCTAGTAAAAATTCTGAGCCAGCAGAGGGCACTCCTTGGCTGAGTATTCCCAAACCGCCACCACCCACAAAAGTTTCTACAAAGCTTTATGTCAAGGGTTGTGTGAGGCGCTGTCGGCAGGGTGCTGGGCTCTCCTCGACCCTTTCAAAAGGAAAACTGCATCAGGGCCGCACAGAGAGGGAGAAAGATATTTAATTCTTCTATCTCATGGCTTCACAAGTCTCAGCTGCCTTTCCTGGGCTGCTAAAAAAAAAAAAAAAAGATCACTGGAGGGTGGAGAGTGAGAGGTAGACCTTGCTAGTCACATAGTTTCCCTAGGGATGGGGTTTTTTTCCGCTCTGTCACAGATACAGTTCCTAATCACTAACCATCACTAAGAGGATGTTTGGAATGTTGCCTACCCCAAGCCAGACTGGCTAGGGTTGCCAACCTCCTGGTGGTGGCTGGAGATCTCCGGCTACTACAATTGAGGTGACAGAGATCATTTCAGCCGGAGAAAGTGGCGGCCTTGGAAGGAGGACTCTACAGCATTATATCCCACTGAAGTCCTTCCCCTCACAGACCCTGCCCTCTTCAGGCTCCACCCCCAAAATCTCCAGCTATTTCCCAACCCAGAGCTGGCACCCTACTTAGGACGAGGAAAAGAACAAGATAAGCCTACCCTTTTGAAAATACAGGTGGCTTTAGCTTAATAAACTAGAGCCAAGCTTTTAAAATGCATCAGTAACTGTCCAACAGAGGAGGTGGCTCTGGCCTGCCTGCCCTCTGACTAGCAGAAGCTCTCCAGGTTCTCAGCCAAAGAAAACTTTCACAACACCTGCTGTCCAAAATACCCTTTCAAGCTGCTTCGACTCCGACCTTCTGCAGGCAAAGGGCACCTACAGACCGGAGCCTCCCCAGACAGGGCCAGGGAGGTCACTGAGGCTAAGTGAAAGGGAATCATCAGGCCATGTGGGTTAAGATTTCAAAGGGGGGCAGTTCTACTGAAGAAAGGGGGAGAACATCTTTCTAGCCAGTATGGAATTGCTGGGTCTGCTGTAGCTCAGACAAACACAGGCTTCTCCCTATCCCAAAATGAGCACGAGGGAGACCCATCTTTAGTAGCTGGTCTAAAAGCTTGATAAGTATGCTTATGAAAAAGAAACAAACGAGTTGGAGCTGAAATTAGTATTTGGATAACTCATTATGCGGACTTTTACTTCAAGACTCTACTTTAGCCCTGGGGGCATCTCTTTACTGTTCCAGCAGGAATCAAATGGCATAAGCTCTCCCTTGTCATCTCCTACATACCTTTGCATGTCACTGTGTGCTGTTTAATATTACAAACCATTACATGTCAGCTATAATGGGCAACATATCAATATTCAAATATCAAAAGTGAAATATAATAGGGTGTCAGCCACAGATAGTATGGAGAAAGGGTGAATAATATACTGAGCTCTGCTGGGGGAGGGCGACATGATGAAAATGGGATAGTGACTTGTCCAGGGAATAATCTGGCGATTCTCTGACCGCCCAATTTTATTTATTTACTTATAATTCCTTTCTTGCTGTGATTCAAGGTGGATCTCAACATACAACAAATGGTTCAGCAGCATAAAACATCCAATAAACAATGCGATAGGATTAGGATTATACAATTAGAAACCAAAAAAAGAAATAAAACTGTCTAGGGCATGGCACACCATAAAGAAGAAGGTGGGTTACAATGGCAAAAGACGAGGGAGAATTTCCTGGAGTAAATTCTCTTCACCCCTGAACCAGTTTCTGTGACTGTGAAGTGAGCTAAGCCTTTCTGCCAAAGGAGCTGGCAGACGAACAGCCTAACAGCTCCTTAATGGAGATATTTTGACCTCATCGTTTCTGCATAAGAGAAGGCACCACTTTCCGATCTGTTTAAACACCCGGGGGGGGGGGGGGGGGAGTTCTTCTCCAAAAACATGGGGCAATGTGGTTTGATGAAATCGCTCCAGGAGACTAGACATACCCATCTTGTAAATGCTTGATGAGTCCTTCAGTCTCCCCTCCATCAGCCTTCATGTTTCTGTTGGCTCCACTTATCAGAGTGTAAGCCATCTGGGGCAGAGACTGTCTGTCTTTAAAGCACTTAATGTCACGGTGCTGCAGAGTCCCTTGGGCTCTGAATGGGTATGATTTCTGTGTTGCTGCCCCATCCCAAAAATTTTCTTTCTGTTTGATGGGGGGGGGGGGATGCTGACAGAAAATGTGGCTCTGACTGAACAGTGTAGAATTGTGCTTCAGTCAGAGAAATTCTGGACGCAAGTAATTCTAATACTTTTAATAACTCACTGTGCGGGCGGGAAGAGGAGCTGTTTGTCTCTTTCCTCACTTTGGAAAATTTGTGACATTTGTCACATAAACAAACCTCCCTTCCCATTGTGCCTTTGATATCCATCGACTCAGGGTGAGCTTCCAGATTTCGGTTCCCTGTAATCTTCATGCGTTTAACTGTTCTTATGAATCCCGACACATAACTGACATACCTGTGTGGTGAAACTGAGACACATTCATGGAAGATCAGTGGCAGCACTCAGCAGTTACATCATACGTGAGTTGTGTTTTTCACCATGGTGTGGGGGGGCCACAGTTATAATAAAAACATGGAAGGAGGACAGGGGAATTATAAGATGGCCAAATGCCTGCTGTTGATGGCCAGAGAGGTAGCAGGTTATTTCGAATGGGTTGGGAAAGTCCTGGGGATTTGGGAGGCAGAGCCTGGGGAAGGGAGGGAGCTCAGAGGGGTATAAAGCCACAGATCCCACCCTCCAAAGGAGCTATTTTCTCTAGGGGGACTGATCTCTGGAGCCTGGAGATCAGTTGCAATTCTGGGAGATCTCCAGGCCCCACCTAGAGGCTGGCAGCCCAACTCTACAGCTTCTGGTAAATGCACACCTCCCCTGCCCATTCTCAGACTTTCCTCTCAGGATTGGTCCTTTCCCTCTCATTTTTCAGGCCCATCTTGTCTGGCCATTACCCACTCCTAGGCTCCTCTACTGGTTTCTCTTTTAGTCTGCCCACCTTGAGCCTCCTCTTCCTCCTCTTCCCTCAGCCAACCAGCCAGCCAGCCTGGTGTCACAGTGTCAAACTAGGCTGGGAGACCCCCCCCCCCCAGGTTTAAATGGCTGTTCTGCCACAGAAGCTTGCTGGGTAACCTTGGGCAATTCGGACACACACACACACAGAGGCCAGGTGGGGAAAGGAGACAAGATGTGAAGAAAGCTGAAATCCCTGTCATGAGTAAAACTTCACCATGCTTAGCTTTGGCTGGATTGTGCCACAGGGTCACAACAACAATAAGTGCACCAGACCTAACTCTCCATTTTTATAGTTTCAGTTTTAGATTATGTGGGTGTGCGGGGTTCTAATAGGGACACAGCCGTGCCAAACATTCGCCCTGTTTTGCCAAGAAGACTCTTCTCGCGCCTCCCCCACCCCCACCGGCATCTTCTTTTTAAACAACCCAATACTATTAATTTCTCAAAGCCTGAGCAGACCTTTCCAGGAGGGGAGAAATGCAGCACACCAGGCTGGAAGCCCTCTGAGTCATATGCAGGGCTATCAGCATAATTTAGTTACAAAGAAAGCACCCTGCCCAGACACACACACCCAGGCCTTGCCACAGAGGTGAGAGGGGGGGGGGATTACCCTGAAAGGAGGCCAGTGACTTCCCTTCTGATTGCCGCTGCTGAATGAGGTTGTGTGACTCTATCTGTGTGTGTGTGTGCACTGCCTCCTCCACACCCCTTCTTTTGTCTCCTTGCTTCTTTTCTCCCCTTCTGAAGCCCAAGAAGGGTGCAGAACAAGAGCCGGAGAAACTGCCTGACATCAGCGTCAGAGATGTTGTGGGGAGGGGTGGGTGGGGGTGGGACAAGCCTCCTCTTCTGCAGTTCATTTCAAAAAGCACAGGGAGGCTGGGTCTTTCCTCAGCCAGGAGAGAGCGAGCCAGCCGTGTGGAGCTCAGCAAGCAGGCGCTGCGTGTGCCTCTCAACTTTCCCAGAAAGGAAGAGCAGAAGAAACTTCTTCGCGGTCTGTTTGTAGCCCGTGATGCTCCTCTGATCAGGAGCACCTGGATGGGGGAGAAGACCAGCCAAGGGACCAGAGGGAGCGCTGCGAGGGAGGCGGATGCTGTGGATTGCCGCTATGGCTAGGAGGGAGCGGTGCTGCAATTTAGCAGTTCGCTAGCAGCCAGAGAGCAGTTTCCCAGCACAGATGAAAGAGCAGATGCTCCCGCTGGCAGAATCCCAGTATGGAAGGGATGCTGGAAACTGAGCCTCGGCTTCTCTCTCCCTGACCTTCCGACAGCACTTCTGGGTCAGGCACCAATGGGGGCTTCTGAGCTGTGGACCCTCAGCATCCTGCAAAACTGAGGAGGTGGGCTGCACCTCCCATCTGGACCTATCAGGCCATTTCCCCCCCCTCAATGACTGTGGCCACCATGGGTAGCCATGAGGGCTACACGATCCAAGCCACCGCTGCTATTGCCGCTGTCATCACCTTCCTCATTCTCTTCACCATCTTCGGCAACATCCTGGTGATCATCGCCGTGCTGACCAGCAGGTCTCTGAGAGCCCCGCAGAACCTCTTCCTGGTGTCTCTGGCGGCTGCGGACATCTTGGTGGCGACCCTCATCATCCCCTTCTCCCTCGCCAATGAACTGATGGGTTATTGGTACTTCGGCAGGACCTGGTGCAAGGCCTACCTGGCACTGGATGTCCTCTTCTGTACCGCCTCCATCGTGCACCTCTGCGCCATCAGTCTGGACCGTTACTGGTCCGTCAGCCGGGCCATTGAGTACAATTCCAAGAGGACTCCGAGGAGAATCAAGTGCACCATTCTTGTTGTGTGGTTGATTGCCGCCGTCATCTCTCTGCCCCCGCTGGTCCTCAACGAAAACCCAAAGAACGCAAAAGAAGAAGGAAGGAAGTGTGAACTGAATGAGGAGCCATGGTATATCATTTCCTCCAGCACCTGTTCCTTTTTTGCTCCCTGTGTCATTATGATCTTGGTGTACCTCAGGATCTACTTCATCGCCAAGCGTCGGAGCAGGCAGGGGTCTAGAGCGAAGAAGCCGAAGGTGAACGTGAATGAAGGGCTTCCTCAGATTGTCACTGGCCCACCCAGTGAAACGTCTCCCAAACAGAACAAGACAGAGAGGGAACTCAATGGGCATCAGTTACCTGTCCAAGAAGGGGACCAACCAGACACCCACTCTCTCTCTACAAGAAGGATTTCTCTTGTGAGTCAGGAGGAAAAGCACCCCCAGTCAGCAACTGCCCCCAGCCCTTCTGAGCCTGATTCAGAGAAGAAACCATTCTCAGGATCCAGATTGCTGGAGTGCTCACCTTATAACAGCGTGAAACAGAGCAATGGTACCCCACAAAGCTCACCAAAGGGTATGGACACGTTGGCCACGGCCAGAGGGGAAGTTGTGCTGGTGAGGAGGGCCCTCAGCACCAATCCTTGGAAGAAGAAGACACACCTGAACCGAGAGAAGAGGTTTACTTTTGTTCTTGCTGTGGTGATTGGGGTCTTTGTCATTTGTTGGTTCCCTTTTTTCTTCCTCTACAGCCTCAGGGCCATCTGCCCTGAGAAGCACTGTCAAATCCCAGACAGCACGTTCACATTTTTCTTCTGGATTGGCTACTGCAACAGCTCCTTGAACCCTGTCATATACACCATCTTCAACCAGGACTTCCGCAAGGCGTTCCGGAAGATTCTTTGCAGGCAGTGGACTCAGACTGCCTGGTGAGATGCTGAGATAAAAAGAGGGACAGAGGACAGTTAAAGATGCTCGAAGGAACTTATCGTGCTATTTAAACAAACGGTTTATTTGTTGGCTTTTGTGTTTGCAGAAAGGGGAGTGAGGTGAGTGTTTCCGGAAAGTTCATTTTGGTTCCATCGGAATATAATATATATTTTTTTTTCTGTCAAAAGACATACACCCCTAAAAAAAAAAAAAAAAAAGACTGCATGCCAATGCTAAAAATCTTCTAGGTTATTTGATGATTCAAATTGACTTTTTCCTTCAGACCTTGGGGCCAAATGAGAGTGTGAGCTAGGGTGCCACCTTTGCCAGTAGTAGCCCAGCTCTTGTGTCTCAGCAGCAGCATGATGTGCAGATGTTAGCAGAGGGAAATATTTCTCTTCATGCCCTGAGAAAAAGTGTCACATGCTGATTCTTGAATACTAAGCTGCAATTTAAAGGTACAAGAGCTGGGAAGATGGTCCTCCTCTGGACAGCTGGCATTCCTTGTGTGAACTGCCATCCAGGCAAGTCACACACACACACACACACACCATCTGCCTGAGCTTAGGCCTAAGGCCAAGCCATTGTGGAATGCCTTGACATCTATCAGTGGGAAGCATACCAAGGGTCTATTTCTTTCTCTGCTTGGGAAACCTGCGACTAAAAATTCTTGATGTAGGTTTTGTACAGGGATTGCCAGCTGGCTGGGGGTGGGGGGAGCCTGGCCTGTTTCTGTGCCTCTTAAAAGCAGCCTGATAAGCTGGAATCAGAAGGTGAAGCTTCCCAGGGCACAGTTAATCCCGCCCCCCGCCCCCCCCCCCCCCCAGCTAACTGCACGCCCACGTGAAACTGCTGCTAGGTTAACAGGGGCTGGCACAACTTCTTGGCCGCTCCACTCCATCCTGATCGGTGGGATTTTCCAAAGCGAGGAGAGGTCTGACTAGGTGTTAAACTTTTGTGCACATCTTGTCCAACTACTGGCAACTCTTTTTTAAAAATGTGCTATGGCTGTGACTTAAAAAAAAAAAAACTAGCCTTGCTCCTGTGCCTTTAAGTTGATCAGGATAAGCTTGTCCCACCACTTTATTTCTAGCCTAGGACAAGCTTCAGCTGTTCAACATGGCCATAGATAGGCTGCTGTTAAAGGTAAGGAAAGGACCTGGCCCGAAAAGAGAGCATCTCTCTGATAGCAACTCTTGATTTCTGTCTGGCCCCTTGCTTTGCTCCTGGAGCTTTGACAGGCTAAATCGAAAATCTGGCCAAAAGCCCAAGTGTCTTGCTAAGAGTTACACAGAATTCTCAATCACAAAAGAAAAGATCTGTGTGCTCTTGTGGCATCTGGCCATTCAAGGTTGCCAACTGACCAGGAGAAAGCCTAATTTCATCTCTTAGGCATGTTGTGTAGAAATCAGAAAGTTAACATTTTACAGCATAGCACAAAACATGATCTCCTGCTGAGTTCTACATGTTAAAGCTGCTGTTAGGTTCAACTGAAGGGGCTGGTGGAAAAGTCAGCTACTTTACTATTATTTACAAGAAGAGCCATGTGGCTTAGAGCGTTTCTTTTGTATGGAGTGGCCTGGCTGTGGGGAACAGATCAGGCGAAAGAGGGAAAGGTGTTCGTTCATGGGGGGAGGGGAGGCTGTGTGGGTGGGGCGTAGGGTTGCCAGCTGGCCTGGAGAGATAATGTCCTTCCCCTTTGACAGAATCTTAGTGGGATGTAATTTACTAAGTGATGTTGTTTGCCTCTGTGCCCCCAAAAGCTTTAACTGCCCATTTCTACAGAGTAAGCCTCTCTTCAAGGGACAAGACACTTCCCCCCCCCCTCCAGGTTACTGGCAATGTTACTAAGAGGGCAAGGAGTTGGTTTCCCATTTCAGTTTTCAGTTCAGAGAAACTGGACTTCATGCTTTCGTTGGGTTGAGTTCTCGAGGGTGTTCAGATTTTAAGGAAAACTGAGCCATGTATAAACTCGGATGTGCCTGCCCTCTGACTTTGAAGCCTTTCCTTTCTTCAGTGGTAGCACTTTCTTCCCAGCTGGGCTCCTCTGAATTTCAACAGGTGGAGATTTTCATAGGATGGGAAGGAATGCAGAGGAGCTTTGCCAGAAAATCAGACATTTCCTCTAGGGTTGTCCACTGTGTTTTTACGGACCCTGTTCTAGTGCCCGCAAGAGCACAAAATTTAAGTCAGTAAAGGTTATTCCGATATGGAGGTAAAACATGGAGGAAAGCATTGCCTGTACCTTTCACGTGCCAGTCTGTGCTTAAAGGCAGAGGAACAGCTCTCCTAAAAAGAGGCAACAGTCTTACCTCCACGTTCTAAATCTAGGGTTACCAACTTTTCTTCCAGCATGTCTTCAGCAGCTGCGGGGTAAACAGAAGTTCAACAGGCAAAGCTTTCTCCATCGCTGCAAGCTAGAAGAAATTTTACCTGCAGAATTTCTGCTTATTCAAGGCATGATTGGGGCAGGGGTAGTAACAAAAAGGTGACTGAACATGAGCAGAGCCATTCTTTGGAAATCCCAGTACTTGAGATATGTGGAGAACAGCCCCCCCCCTTCCCCCGGCAAGTTAACTGGTAATTGGAAAATACAAAGAAAAATTGGAAACTTTGGGGAGGAAGATAGTTTCTTCCCCCCCTCCTACTTTTTCATTCTGTGCGTCTTTTGGGAAAATTTCTTCAAAGGCTTCCTCTCCCCCTGAACAGCAGAATATATTAATTTGCTGTCTGCTTCTCTCCAAAACATGCCCTTCTTTTGAATCCATACTCGTTTGCTTTCATGATCTCTCTCCACAACCCACTCCCACCCCTGAATCTTAAGACCAAGCTTAGAACTTGCAGGTCTTTCACAAACATCCTCCTTATTTCCCCCTCCAGAAATAAATGTAAAATTTAGTTCTATACATTTTGCATCCCTAATAGAAACAAGATTCGTGAAATGGGTGGTGTTGAAAGGTGTTCTTTGAATTGTGTGTGGGAACTAGCTCAGCAGTAGATAAGAAGATCTGTTAAATCGGTGGGTTTTCAGACAGCTCCAGTACAAATGAGGGACCTCTCAAACAATTGTTGGGATCCTTCCACGAGAAGACCACCATCAGTGGCCCACCAGCTTCTCTGGGAAACAGCTACCCTGCTATTGCTGGTTTCTTCACTGTAATACACAGCTGTGTTCTACGGTGTGCTCCAATATCCATAGGCCCCACAAGGGCCGACCATCCTGCCGCAAAATAGGGATTGGAGCACCCTGGAACACAGCCCCGAAGACTCTGCAACACAGGTGGTTGTTCCATGTTAGATGTGCAGGGATTCTTCAGCTGAAAAATTAATGAGGAAATGATTCCCTAAGGGGACAAAGTGTGAAAACCACTATCTTGAATGATGTGTCCAGTTTCTATCTCCAGCGTTAAGACAGGGCTGGCCCAGCCCCGTAGCTAACAACTTTTTGCTCAGGGGGCCAATGTTTTCCGGGGGGGGGGGCACGGTGCTGCCGAGAAATCCGGGGTGCTGGTGGTGAGGATTTCACTCAGCTGTAGCCCACAAGTCCCGGAAGGCCCCCTCCACAGCACGGTGTATGCTTGGCGGCCTCTACAGAAGCTGCTGCCTCCACCCCCCCATTACCCACCACTGACCCTATCAGAGACACTGGCCTCAAAAGGGTGGGGGGGAGAAAGGCCAGCACCAAGCCCGCCCTGCATGACCTGTCCCCGAGGCGGCAAGGAGAGGAGCCCCTTGGCTGGTCTCCAGCAGCAGAGGCCAGGCAGGGGGAGAGAGCAGGGAGCTGATGGGAGCCCGGCTGGCTGTGGCAGGGAGGGTGTGAGGCAGGAGGCGCCCAGGAGGCATGGCAGGCAGCAGATGTCCTCGCTCAGTGGCCCTCCTCCCTTCTGACCTCCCAGCAGCAGCAAGGACGGCTGGGGCAGCAGGAGGTGGTGCGGAGTCATCAGCTGCTGGGCTGAGAGCACTGAGGATAGGGGGGGAGCTGAGCATTGGGGAGGGGCCCATAAAAACTGCCGGGGGGTGTGCCCCACGGGCCCCACGGGAGCTACAGGCCTGAGCTGGCGCTGTTGCCCAGGTAACCCCAGGGGTTGCTTCAGGCAATGGTGTTCAGGAGTGCAAATGAAGCAGGGAAAGGCCTGAGAGGAACATCGCAGGATACTTTGCAGAGGATGCTGACTGGGGCACAAGAAAGGCAGGCTCCAAAAGTTGCACCCAGCATCTTTTGCAGCATAGTAAGGGCCTCAGGATATCCCTGTTGGATTGCAGCTGCCTGGGTAGAAATGTGGGGTTCTCTTTTGGCCAGGTACTGTGCCTTCAACTGCTGCCCAGCAAACACATTGGCCAAGCCAAGGTTTTTTCCTACCATCCCTGCAGTCCAAGGAAAACATCATCTTTGTGCCCAGCCTGGGAGTTTCCCAGAGGCATCCAGTAGGAAACACGATGCTAGATGGGATGGACCTGTGAGCTGCCCCAGCATGGTCTTCTTTCAAAATATTCAGTCAAATCTGTTAGGAATCTGTGCAAAGAAGGAGAGAAGAAGAGAGATAGCAATCAATCAGTCATAGGGTCTTGTTCAGTAACTGCTTTTGAAGAGGGCCACTTTAAATGAAGCGGTGGGATTGCAGCTCTGTATTCCCGAATTCCCCCCCACACACACACACACATACACCAGTGCTCTTGCTGCCAGCCATCTGGAATCACCTTTTCCTCTCGCTGGTGATTCGAGAGTCAGAGCAGCAAACCTTTAGTGGCCCCAGTTCTGGTTGCTAAAGCCTTTGATTTGAAATGGTGGGCGTAACCTTGATCTTGAATGTAACTGCGACTGAACTGGACTCAGAATGAGATGGCTCATTGGGAAAGAGCAACTGTTGGAGGTGGCAGGAACTGTGGGTTTGTTCCCCTCCACCCCACCCCCGCTAAATGTGTGCTTTATAAAAGATTGTATCACCATAAACAGCAGGGAAGTAATTTCCGTTCTGGGATCTTTATCATGCCCGTGGCAAAATCGGAAACTCTGCGGTGCCTGCCACAAATGATGATATACCGCCGGCTCCGGATTCGACAGTGGCATCAGGTTATTCCAAATCCATAAAATGCAATGTGTTTTATAAAGCGACATTCCATGTCTAATACTGAATGTTTTGTGTACGAGGTGTTTTACTCTGTCTAAGGGCTAGATGATAACAAGCAAAGCCGTTCAGACTGCCTGCCAAGATTGTCAAAATCCTGCACCGAAGAAGCCTCCACTTGAGAACAAGCAGCACAGTCTTATTTTGTGCAAACTTTACTTGACTTTCCTAGAATGATTTAGTTGGCAACCGCTTGTCTCTAATGTACCAGCTTTCTGTTAATGGAACTAGGCGTTGCGAGCTTTCCAACCTGTCCTGTAGCCGTGCCTTTTCCATCAATTTGATTAAAACAGGAATTATCGAGTGTAGCTTTGGGGGTCATGGAGGGTAATGTTATCAACCTGCTAACCATTGCCTGCTGAGCAGCTGGAAAAGGCACAGCGACAGGGGTGGACTGAAAGGCTAGCAACACTACATGGTAAGCTGTGGCCCTAGATGGCCGAGACCAGGAGGGCAGCAACAGAGAACCAGAATGAGAAAAAGTAGTGAGGCTTGCAGGAGTAGGTTGCTAAAAGAGTGTTAGACAAATACCTGGAGAATACATATGGAGCAGTGGCTATTAGCCACAAGGTATAGGTAGGAACTCTCAGTCTGGGGCAAGTGATGTTCTGTATTCTTGGGGCTTGGAGGGGGGCAACAGTGGGAGGGCTTCTAGTGTCCTGGCCCCACTGGTGGACCTCCTAATGGCACCTGGTATTTTTGGCCACTGTGTGACAGAGTGTTAGACTGTATGGGCCATTGGCCTGATCCAACATTGGCTTCTCTTATGTTCTTATGATACACCTATCGGTTCCTGATAGGAAATTTGGAACTTCCATGAATGCAGGTGCTATGCCAGATGTTGGGGGAGGGCTGTTGACTTCATGCCTGGCTGTGGACTCTCTAGAAAGTAGCATCAGGATGCTGGATTAGAATGACCCTCCGTGGTCCAATTCGTGAGGGCTCATTTTACATTCTAAGCCCCTTGGCCAAAGCTAGGCCCTGAAAGGTCCTTGCTCCCCCATTATCTAATGAAAAAGTTATGGTGGAGGGAGATGTCTGGCGCCACAACTTGCCAACAAGCCGCTCAGGCCTTGGCTCTCCACCTTGGGCTCCATTGCTGAAACTGGCCTTGAAGAAAATGAGTTGCCGATCAGAGTTCGAGGCTTTTCAGCTGAGGAGCTTGCCAAAAAGGATCTGTGGATTTGCATGTTTTACTTTGTACATAGCCTTCAAGCCGATGTATAATTTTGGGTTCTTTTGATGCATCCACACTACAGGTTGGATGGAAGGTGCGACAGGAGGGAGGTTTGCCGGTTTCTACTACAGAGATCACTTTTGACACTGTGTACATAGCAAGGCAGGTTGCCACCTTTGCCAGGAGCCAGTGTAACAGTAAAGAACTCTGTGGCTGTCTTGCTGTGAATAGGGAAGGATGAAGGAAAGAAGGGGCTGTCTCATCTTCTGTTTGATCAGAAGTTTTTTTTTAATAAAATGCACCTAATCTCCAGGTTACAACTGGCAACTCTAGTTGTGGGCCAAAACCTGAAGCTCTGCTTGTTTCAGCAGACTTGGAAAGGGTAAGTCGTGAGACCCAAGAAAGAACAAACAGGCGACATAATGGGCACAGCCTCTCCTGCTGTGAACACATTGCTTTGTTAAAAAGGTAAACATTACAATCTCTGGGTTGTGCCCTGGCAACCCTGATGGGGACCAAACTGTACCATTCATGCAGTGCTCAGGGTTCTCTTGTTGATCTGAATGGACTGCTCTAGGAAACATTACGCTGTCATTTAAAAGAGGGGACAGATTTCCGGGCTGCCTCTGAAATGGTCGGAGTGCTGGAAATGAGAGCCAACATGAACCCCTGGGTCTGCCTCTGCCCACGTCTTAAGGGGCTGTGTACTCAATGAATGTGACCACCTGCTCTCCCGCAAGCCCCTTTGTATATAACGAATGATGTTTACTTTAAAAAAAAAAATCTAACAAGCTATTTTAACAAATAAAAGATATTTTTAATAAACGTGTGGGACCATATTTGGGGATGATAATGATGCTTGACTCTACGAATGGGAAAGAAATTTTCCCTTCAGAAGTTCATGTTTTGGATTTCTGTGCAACAATCAGAAAATATGTGCTCTGAATCTGAATTGCTTTTAACATTGCCAGTGGGAGGAAAGATATTGAATTTGGCCTGTTGCTACTTAACAACACACAGGAGTATTTTGGAATGTTCAAAACACTTTACATACAACATTTCTGTAATCCTTACAACAGTTCTGAATGGTAAGCTATTTTGTTTGTTTATCATTTACATTTATGTCATACCTCTAGGCAATAAACAAAGTCGACAAGTGATATCTTATAGGGTGGACAGGCACAAAGGATTGTAGCTTTCACGGAAATCCCAGAGCACATCTAGTTGAAAACCCTATGGAGTCGTCATTAGTTGGCTGTGACTTGATGGAACTTTACATACGCACATCATCATAGAATCATCGAGTCGGAAGGGACCTCCAGGGTCTTCTAGTCCAACCCCCTGCACAACGCAGGAAATTCACAAATACCTCCCCCCCACACACGCCCAGTAATCCCTGCTCCATGCCCAGAGGATGGCAAAAAAAATCCTCCAGAATCCCTGGCCAAACCGGGCTTGAGAAAATTGCTTCCTGACCTCAAAGTGGCGTTTGGCATTTCCCTGGGCATGTAAGAAAGGGCCACAAGGACTAAGCACTGATGCAACCCTTCCTACCCTCCCCCTCATGGTCTGCCTAAATTCACAGAATCAGCACTGCTGTCAGATGGCCATCTAACCCTTGCTTGATAACCTCCAAAGAAGGAGAGCCCACCACCTCCCGAGGGAGCCTGTTTTGCTAAGGAACCACTCTGTCAGGAAGTTATTCCTACTGTTTAGCTGAAAACTCTTTTGATTTAATCTCAACCCATTGGTCTAACCTTCTGGGGCAACAGAAAACAACTCCGCGCTGTCCTCTATATGACAGCCCTTCAGGTACTTGAAGATGGTTATCATATCACCTCTCAGTGCTAAACATACCCAGCTCCTTCAGCCTTTCCTCATAGGACTTGGTCTCCAGACCCCTCACCATCTTCGTTGCCCTCCTCTGGACACATTCTGGCTTGTCTATATCCTTCTTAAACTGTGGTGCCCAAAACTGAACACAATATTCTAGGTGAGGTCTAACCAGAGCAGAGTTAAGTGATACCATCACTTTGCGTGGTCTGGACACTACACCTCTATTGATCCAGCCCAAAATTGCATTTGCCTTTTTAGCTGCCACATCACACTGCTGACTCCTGTTCCGTGTATGGTCTACTAAGACCTCTAGATCTTTTTCTAACATACTACTCTCCCATCCTATAATTATGCATTTGATTTGTATTTGTTTATTTATTTGTTTTGTTTATTTATTTGATTTATATAACCCCCCCACCCCCCCAAGCAACAGTTTCACCCTCCCTTGCCCAGGTCTCAGTCATTCATGCCAGGTCCACTTGCTGCTCTGCAAAATAATTCTGAAGAGTCATGGTCTTATTATTAATGGTCCTGGCATTGCATAGGATCAGTGTTGGAGAAGGGTTACCTTTCCTTACCTCACCACCAATATGTCTTGGGATGGGATGAAGGTTAGAAGGAGACTGAGCATATCCATTTCTCCGTCTCCTTCCCTTCCAGTACCACCAGTCCTACCTAAATGCAGAATTTTACATTTATCCCAGTTGAAATTCATTTTATTTGTTTTAGCCCAGTTTTCCAGCCTGTCAGGATCATCCTGTATCCTGACTCTGTCTTCTACTGTATTTGCTACCCCTCCCAATTTAGTATCATCTGCAAATTTAATAAGCATTCTCTCTATTTATGTCAGACTTTTATTTTGTTTAAAAGATTCATTTTGATAAAACATTCTCCAAAACCATTTTCAGCTTATTTGACATTAGAATAGGATACAAAATACTTCAAACAGCTTAAACCCAACAGGACAGTATACGCAAAACAAGTAGCACAGTTACATTCCATTGAAAACTGAGGTAAACAAAACAGCTTTTTTTTGGGAACCAAAGAGACTTTTCTGCTCATCTCCTTCACAGTTTATACAAAGGATATCTATGACAGAGAGCAAAATGGCTGTTTCACATGACAACTGCTATGTGACCGGCAGAAATTTAACAGGAATAGCCTGCTCTCTTATAAAGGTGTTGACCAGGAAAGTTCTGCTAATTCACTTTCTGTTGGTCCTGAAACTGTTGCAGAAATACACAGGTCCTGCCAGACATTATTTATTTATTTCATTCATACCCTGCCTTTCTTCCCAGTGGGCACCTAAAGTGGCTTACACCCTCCTCCTCTCCTCGCCTCTCCTCTCCTCACAACACTCCTGTGAGGTTGTTTAAGCTGAGAGTGTGCAACAGGCCCAAGATCACCTGGCAAGCTTCCATGGCAGAGTATGCATCTGAACCTGGGTCTCCCAGATCCTAGTCTACTATACCACACTGGCAATTTGTGGCCATCTTTTTTCTTCTGGGCTTTTAACAGCAGAAATTAAGCAGGGGCTGCTTTTCCTGGCAGGGAGAGATGTGACGTCACCTGGTAAACAACTGTGTGTGGTTCTGCTGCTAAAAACACAGGAGCAGGAACAAACTTGGCTGTCATCACCCTGATTGCGAACCCCCACAGCATCCTTCTAGCTTGTGAAGTGTGCTCACAAGCATTTCCTTGTGAGCTGTAAAGGCCAGATGTTTTTTTGAGCAGTTCTGTTCTCTTTTATTCTGTTTCATAGAGCCACCCGTGTGCCTCCTGGGTTTCTTCTGCAGTGCCTGGCACGAAAGGCAGCAGGACACTGCCCCCCTGGAAGACTCAGGAGGCAGCTTGCGCCTCACCCGGTCATCTCCAATGGATCAGCATTCACACACTCTCATTGTAAAACCTGGGCCACATCCACTGTCTTCCTCTTGGCATGGGTATCAGGGTCCTGATGCTTGACAGCTTAACGTAAGCAAAAGTGTTCCCTGCCCCGAGGAGCTTAGCCATGATGCAGTCATAGAATCACAGAGTTGGAAAGGACTTCCAGGGTCATCTAGTCCAACCCCCTGCACAATGCAGGAAACTTTCTGTCATCAGAGAAGAACGTTTGCCTGGGACTTTGCCTGCTGATCACCTCATTTACACTGGACAGCTACATGCGTTATTGTGCAGTACTGGTATGCCAGCACAATGCCATCTCTCCTCCACCATCACCCCTGGCTATGGATCTCTGGTATACTAACACCATATGCATAGCAGCTACGGGCTGACTTTTGAGGGAGATGCTGGGCACAGACAAAGTCACTCTTCTGTCTCGCCAGCATCAGGTGTAAATCAGGACTTTCAGTCTGCATTTAGACAGAGGGGAGACAGGGGCCATGGTTACTGGCCATGAATCTGCGCAAACACAGTTATACACTCCGGCCTAGTTTCTGAAGAGCTGGAGGACCCGGGGGGGGGGGGGGGGGGGAGGATGCCTCAAGGTTTGCTGGGAAAGGTGGCATGAATTTTAAGGGGGACAAAGGCACCTTGTAAGTGTTATGAGAGGGAGTATCAGGCATAAGGGTTAGCAACAGAGAGTGGGGCTATGTTGTGATTTAAAACTGACTGAACAGCCTTTCCCTCCCCTGGGTATCCTAACAGTAGGGTTGCCAGCCTCCAGGTGGGGCCTGGGGATCTCCCACTTTTACAACTGATCCCCAGCTGACAGAGATCAGCTCCCCTGGAGAAAATGGCTGTTTTGAAAGGTGCACTCTATGGCATTGTACCATGCTGAGGCCACTCCCCTCCCCAAACCCCACCTTCTCCTGGCTCCACTCCCAAAGCCCCCAGGTATTTTCCAACCCAGACTTGGCAACCCTACCTAACAGAATTCTCTGCCCTCGTACCAAACTACAATTCCCAGGAGTATTTGCAGGGCCATCAGCAGGCCTAGAGAAAACTGTCCTGGCCCTTTCACAGAGAGACTTCATGTGTAGAGACAGGCAGCTGAGGCTTTTCATGGCATGGAGGTAAATTACGCCAGCTGGTAAATTACATCTCAGTGAGCCTCTATTAAAAGGACAGGACATTTTTTTCTCCAGGCAGTTGGCAACCCTAGCACTTTGTGGGGAAGCCATGACAGTAGAAAAGCCATATGTTTGCAGCACAGCTACCAGAGATGTAATTTCTTCCCTCCCCACTGTGCTTTTAAGACAGACTGCCACAACTTGCAGTCCAAGCTGATTCTGAGAGCTTGGCAACAGACAGAAATTCAACTGATGGACAAGATATCCAGCTGGATTTCTGCCCATGGTGAAGGAGCTCCTGTAGGGAGACAGAAATAATATCGTCCCGCGAAGCTGAGGTCACGGGTTGGCCATAACCTCACTCCTTCCCTAACACCACACTGACCATTTCTTGGGACCTTGCTGTTTGTTTAAAGATAAGTGCATGCATTTCAGCCAGCTGATAAACAACTCTGAAATGCAGCATGGGAAGAGAGCCCTAGATAGTGCTGAGAAGGATGTTCAAGAAAAAACAAAACAAAAAAAAGAGCCCAAATTGGTTTAAAGGAACAAAATGTTTCCATGGTCAAGATAAGTTATTTATAGAATTAACTGTTATGAGCATCGCAGCCAAGGAGCCTCCCTGCTTTTTTACAGCCTCATCAGAATCTGGATCCTGCCAGAAGGTCCGTAAAGGGCCCTGTTTGTGCCAAGATGTGACCCAAACACCAACTAGTCTTATGATCAATGTTGGTCCTCAACTGTGATGGAAAACTGGCATGGAGGCCATGAGAATTTGGATTCCAGAGGACTCCTCCTTTCTGCCATGTTTCTAGTTCTCAAGGTTCACTTAAAGACTTAAATGCTATCATGGAAGCAAAGCCAGGAAAACAAAATGACCAGTAAAAGCATTTTAAACTATTTTATCATTAAAAATACAGAGCATCCCGGGGGAGTTTCCGGTTGGAGGAATGGAGGTCTGACACGCTTTGCAAATGCGCAAGGCGGACAGCGGCTCTTCCTGACAGTTTGGGTGGATTAATCCACCTGACGCAACCTCACACAGGTAGTGTGAGGACCAGCAAGCAATATAATCCAGGTTTGAGCAACCTCGGTGAAGGGAAAGTCTCGGAGGAGACTTTTCCGACACCTTGAGCACTGCAGCCGAAGAGGATTCTTGCGAGTATCTCTAAGGAGCCGAGCTGAGCTGAAAAATTCAGCATAAAACCTCCAATTCCCCTGATTCCTTAACAAAGAAGACAAAGTTTAAATGTTGGGACCACATCTGAAGCGAAGTAACAACAAAAGGTAACGGAAAAAAGTTTTTTGCCTTACCACCGCCGCGTTTTGAAAGACGAAAAGCAGATCGGGTGAAGCAATAGACTGTTGTTGATTGGATGAGAGCAGTTCTGAAGCGCTAAAAAACCGAATTTGAACTTAAAAAGCCAAAAAAACAAGTTGTTTAACATTCCTGCGGTTAAGAAGAGTCGGGAGGGGAAGCCAAGCATCGCGAGACAAAGAGGGAGAAGGGAACCAAGCATCGCGAGATTAAGACATGAGGACTGAATCAGGAAGTGACGGCTAGAAGAGCAGACAAGAAGGGAAAAGGAGAAGAACCGGAAGAAGGTAAAGGGGACTCTAAATACTGCCAGACCAGAAAGGGGACTCTAAATACTGCCAGACCAGAAAGACCATAACAGGAAGTGACGTGCAGAGAGCAGACAAGTAAATAAAAGGAAGGGACAAAAGGAAACTACGGCAAGCCAGAAGCAAGGTAAAAAGACTATAACCTTTGACATTAACCATAGAGAAGTCGCGCCCGCCATTTTGGATTTATAAAATTTTTAAACTGCAATATCTCAAAGATTATACAACTTAGAAGGCTGAAACCAACATAATTTGACTTGGCAAGATTAGCTTGTTTGAATGCACTAATTGGTGTTTGATTTGGAAAACAAGATAAAATCGATCTTTTTTAAAGAGGCAAAACGGACCGCGGACTAAGATCGAGAGCAACTACATGGTCCTCTCCTACAATGGCAGCAAAAAAAGAAAAAGAGCTACTAGCCGTTATGGAAGCAATGGAAAAGAAAATGTTAGACGCTATAGGAGAGGTAAATGTTAAAATGAATAATATAGCGGCTCAAGCAGATAAAAATTTCATGGAATTAAAAGCAGAATTTCAAAAATTATCCACAAGAACACAAGATATAGAAACTAAAGTAAAAGAACTGGAAGAAAACACCCATAAGACAATGAGAGAGAACGAGAGGATGGAAAAGATGATGCATTATAAAGATATGCAAAATCATTTGAGATTTCGAGGGATCGAGGAAAAATTGAATGAGGACATTTTTACAAGAATGCAAGAAACAATAGCAGATTTTTTACAAGAACAGGAAGAAGTTGTTAAAGAACACATGGATCTTGTTTATAGAGTTAATTCTACATATGCAAGAGACAAAAACATACCAAGAGATGTGGTTGTCCAATTTACAATGAAAAGAACAAAAGAACAAATCTACAGGAAGTGCTTTACTGACCCTTTTGTAATAGATGGAAAGAAAATCATAGTAATGAAAGAATTGCCTAGAGCAATACTGCAAGAAAGGAAAAAATTCAAGCGTCTGACGGATAAACTGAAGGAGAAAAAAATCAGATTTCGTTGGGAAATACCTCAAGGACTAAGCTTTTATTATGGCAACTCCAGAGTAGTGATTAAAAGCACAGAAGAAATGTATGCATTCCTGGGAGAGAATAAAGATGATTTTGGAGATATTTAAGAATATATCAAAATGGATTACAAAATACTTACATGGAATGTAAATGGACTAAATTCACCCCAAAAACGTAGAATGGTAGGTCATTGGTTGGAAAAACAAAAATGTAATATAATTTGCTTGCAAGAAGCTCATCTTAAAAAACAAGACCATAAATATTTAATAAGGAAAAAATTGGGAGAAGAATTTTATTCTTTAGCAAGCAACAAAAAAAATGGTGTTGTAACATATGTCAAAAAAGATTTGGAACCTAAAGTAATATTTAAAGACAAAGATGGAAGATATTTAGCTATTGAAATTTTACTGCAAGGATTGAAAACTTTGATTGTGAACATTTATGCTCCGAATGGAGCTAAAGAAATTTTTTTTAAAGAACTTCAAATGGAATTGGACAATGTAAACTATGATCAAATTATGATGTTAGGGGACTTCAATGGAACTGTAGATAATAAACTAGACAGGCGCTCTAAAAGAAAGGATGAGACGTTAGGGAAGCTTCCAAAAATTTTTTTTGAACTGATAAAACAAGAAAAGTTGGAAGATATTTGGAGGAAAGCTAACCCACAAGGAAAAGATTTTACCTTTTACTCTAACAGACATGACTCACATTCAAGAATTGACATGATTTGGATGACTACTAACCTAACCTTTAAGACAAGAAAAGTGGAAATTTTACCCAGAATAATCTCAGATCACAATCCGTGTTTATGGACAGCTGGGCAGGTTAAAAAACAAAAGAGATGGAGAATAAACGAGGACTTATTAGATAATCAAGAAATAATTAAAAAATTACTTGAAGAAACAGACCTATACTTCCAAGTAAACATGCAGAAAGAAGTTAAAATTCAAACCGTATGGGATGCTTACAAAGCAGTGATGAGAGGACTATTGATATCGTTAAATGCTAAAGATAATAAAAAGAAAAAAGAGCAATATGAAAATATTCTACAAGCCATTAAAACAAAGGAAGAAGAAACCAGGGAAAAAGAAACTGCAAAAGGAAATTTGGATGCTACAAGACCAAGCAAAAGCCATTTTGAACCAAGAGATGTACTGGAACTTAAAAAAACTTCAACAAAAAGCATTTGAAGGTGCAAATAAACCCGGAAAATACTTAGCATGGCAATTAAAGAAAAAATGTGAAAATAAATTTATCACTAAAGTGATAAGAGATAATATTGAGATAATAGATAACAAAGGAATAAAAAGAGATTTTTTTAAATACTATGCAAAACTTTTTAAGAAGGAAAACAAAGACAGAAGAAAGATTAAAGAATACCTGCAAACATTAAAGTTACCAAAACCAACAGAGAAAATTAAAGAACTATTTAATAATCCAGATCAAAAATGCAGTAAATGACTCAAAATTAGGTAAAGCACCTGGACCGGATGGATTTACAGCGAAGTTCTACAAAACGTTACAGGAGTCAGTTTCACCGGTGTTACTGCTATTGATGAACGATATAAGAGTTACTGGAGAGGTACCAGAAACCTGGAAAGATGCATCCATCTCACTGATCCCGAAAGAAAATCAAGATTTGACCAATGTTAAGAATTATAGACCGATTTCTTTACTGAATAATGATTATAAGATTTTTGCTAAGATTATAGCGGATAGACTAAAAGAGCACCTTAAAGAGACTATACAAACAGAACAAGCAGGGTTCTTACCTAATCGACAAATAAGGGACAATCTAAGAGTAGTAGTGGATGCTATAGAATACTACGACAAACATCCTGAAAAGGAAGTGGGCTTTTTCTTTTTAGATGCGGAGAAAGCGTTTGATAATTTAAACTGGGATTTTATGTTTGAAGTTTTAGAACATCTTGAGATTGGTGAATATATGCTTAACTTCATTAAAGCAATATATAAAGAACAGAAATCCTCATTAATAATTACTACCGAAAAGACAGACGATTTTAAAGTTGAAAAAGGAACAAGACAAGGATGCCCACTTTCGCCGCTGCTATTTATTTGGATTTTAGAAGTTCTACTGTTAAATGTGAAGGAAGACAAAGATATTAAAGGCTTAACAACTAAAGGTTTTTCTTTCAAATATAGGGCCTTTGCAGATGATGTGATGTTTATAGTGGAAGACCCCTTATCCACATTACCACATTTGTTACAGAGAGTAAAAGAGTTTGGTGACTTAGCAGGATTTTATGTAAATAAGAACAAATCGAAAGTAATGTGCAAAAATATGTCAAATAAGAAACAAAACGAGTTACAAAAACTTACAGAATGTGAGTGGTGAAAAAGACAAAATATCTGGGTGTAAACCTAACTATGAAAAATATTGATCTTTATAAAAATAATTATGAAAAATTATGGTTGCAAATTATGCAGGATATTAAAAAGTGGAATGTATTGAATTTGTCATTGCTGGGTAGAATTGCGGTGGTCAAGATGAATGTGTTACCACGATTAATGTTTTTGTTTCAAACTATTCCAATTGTGAAAGATGTAAAAACATTCAAATGTTGGCAGAAGGAGCTGTCTAAATTTGTGTGGGGAGGGAAAAAACCAAGAATTAAGATGAAAATAATGTGTGATGCCAAAGAAAGAGGAGGGTTTCAACTACCAAATCTAAGGTTATACCATGATGCAATATGTTTGACCTGGGTAGGGACATGGACTATGTTACGAGATAGAATGTTATTGTCCCTGGAAGGTCATGATTGTAGATTTGGGTGGCATGCATATTTGTATTATGGCAAAACAAAAATGGACAATATGTTTAAACATCACTATTTGAGAAGAACACTAATGGATACGTGGACAAGATATAAAAACTTTTTTTCAGAAGAGATACCCATGTGGATTGTACCCGCAGAAGTCTTACATCCAACATCAAGATATAAAGGACAAGACTGGCTGAAGTATAGAGACTTATTAATAAGACATGGCAAAGATTTCAAACTGAAGGAGCAGCATCAGATTGACTTTGATTATGGTTGGTTAAGATATAGACAAATATATGATTTGTATAGAAGTGATAAAAAACACGGTTTCAGGGAAAAAAATAATGAAATAGAACAAGTTTGGGAGGAAGGTGGGAAAAAAATGATTTCTAAAATGTATAAAGTCTTGCTAAAATGGTTTAATGCAGATGAAATGGTAAAAGAACAAATGGTAAAATGGGCGATAAACTTTAACAAAGACATTGAAATGGAATCTTGGGAATTTTTATGGAAAAATGCTATGAGTATATCTACGTGTTATAACTTAAAAGAAAATTGTTTTAAAATGATGTATAGATGGTATATGACACCAAAAAAATTGCAAATATTGGTCAGAATATGTCTAACAAATGTTGGAAGTGTAAAAAGAAAGAAGGTTCTTTTTATCATATGTGGTGGACTTGTGATAAAGCAAAGATTTATTGATCAAAAATACATGCAGAAATGGAAAAAATCTTAAAATGTACATTTAAGAAGTTGCCTGAAATGTTATTGCTAGGACTTAAACTAGAAGAGATAAATGTAAAGAAAAGGACAATAATATGGTATATGATTACAACAGCAAGAATGGTGTATGCACAAAACTGGAAAAATGAAAAAATACCAGAGGTGTGGGAATGGTTGAAAAAACTGTTATATATGGCTGAAATGGATAAATGGACTAGAAAATTGAATAATCTCTACTCAGAGACCTTTCTAGAAGACTGGAAAGATTTGAAAGAATATGTTGAAAAATACTGGGATATGAAAAACTACATTTATACATGGTTATAATAGCATAAAGGAATAGAAATATATTATATGAATGTTTTAGTTAAAATTAGACAATGAAGCTGTTTTTATTTAGAAATACATAAGAGTATAGAAAATAAGAATTGGTGTATAAGTATTTTAAAGATATATAACCGTTACCAGAAATGAAACATAGATATAAGTATTACTATTTTGAATAAAATGGAAAATGTGTTATGCTTCAGAGGTGGTGGGAAACCACCAAAACAAGATAAAAATAGAATGTACAAATAGAACAAAATGTTATATAATATGGAAAAAGGGATTTGTATAAGGTAAATGTATTATTTTTTATGGGGTTTTTTTTGAAAAATAAAAATTTCTTTACAAAAAAAAAAAATACAGAGCATCCCAAAAAATTAAACCTCTGTACATCGAAAAACCCTGAACTGAACCCCAGAACCTGTTGCCTGCCCCCATGAGAAATAGGACTGGTAAACACTTGGGGAAGTGAGTTCCATAAACAACGGAGAACAGCTCTTATGTGATAACATTCCAACTAGGTGAACAGATGCTAGTGTTAACAAGATGTTTCCCTTTCTTTTCAGTCATAATAAAACATGAGGCAAGTGACAGGAGAGTGCAAGTGGTGCAGTTTAAACCACTAACTGTGACCCAGAAATCCTTGGTTCAGAGGTCACTTTTCTCAAGAAATCATTGTGGGGTAAGATGTCTTTGGCAAGACAGACTCAGCGTACCTACCCATCCCTGCCACATCAGCAGCAAGGAATGGATAATACTAGCTGCCCTTACATGCCTGTTGCATGGATCGCTGAAATAATGTATGCAAAGTACTTTAAGTGCTGAAATGCAATGCACATACTAAGTAGGCCCAAGCCATTTCAGTGCCCGGAAAAGTTCTAGGCAGAGTTGACAAAAGACCATCATTCAAAAGACCAGTATGGAGACCTACTTTCTTTGGTTCAGTTATGTACCATCCCCTAGACCAGGGGTGGGCAAACTTGCTCAGCGTAAGAGCCACCTAGAACAGGGCCAAATTTGGCCAAATTTGCTTAACATAAGAGCTGCATAGAATAAACATCAGATGTTTGAGAGCCACAAGACATGAACAAATATGACCTGCTTTTATTGGAAAATAAGCAAATTTGCTTTTTATTAACATTAAATGAGACTGCCAAAAATAATAACAAAAGGGGTAAAAGCAGATATTGATAATGATATTAATTTGTCCAATGATATTTGTTTGCTAATGATATTTAGCTTCCCCAGCTGCCCTGCCGGGAGCCACATAATATATGTGAAAGAGCCACATGCGGCTCCGGAGCCACAGTTTGCCCACCCCTGCAATAGACTTATCACCTTCCTTCTTGTGCCTTTAATGGGCTATACTATAGAAATTCAACTGGTGCAGCCTTTTTATGGCAATGGCTCAGAGACACAATGAGAATGCACCTGTGGATTCCCCCCACTCCCCATCATGCATAGTAGGGCCTGTAAAATGGAGCTGTTCAGCTGACTTTTGGTTGAGGTGGTAGATGTCCAAAATCCATCTCTGGCCTCCCCTACTGAAATCGCTGGCTCTATGATCAGCTTAACTGAGTATCGCAACATGAAGCTTGACTGCTGTTTCTATTACTGTTTTAAATTATTGTTTTAATTTTTTAACTATTGTTGTTGAGACTGTGTGACTTTGTGACCCACCCTGAGCCCGTTCACAGGGAGAGCGGGACAAAAATAGAATTAAATAAATAGTATTCCTTCCAGGTGGGAAAAAAAGGGGGATTTAAAACTCGCTCTGCCTGGGCTTGTTGCAGCCTCTCTATACTCCTTTCTCAACCTCTAGTTTAACTCCCCCCACACACACTCACACACACACCCTAGCACACAGGAATCCAGTTTCAAACAGGGTTTCCATGTGATGAGCTCCCAAATAAAGAACAGGTTGTGAGACCATACGGAAACTACATCTTGCAAATGTCAGAAAATTACCAGGACTTTGAATATACCATCTTTCTAAGGTAGTAAACTTGCTTTTAGCAGTTCTCAGGCATCTCTTCCTTTCCATTAATTCTAAATAAAGAACTGCTCCTTGAAGTAAAAAATGGGGGGCAAGCTTAGATGTAATATAAAGCTGTTTCACTGCACTGGCTACCAGCCCCAGAACTTTGGGAAGTGAACTAGCCCCAGAACTCTGGGGAGGGAAATGTAACAGGACCAGAGATCTTCAACAAAGGGCATACACACAAGACTAGAATCCCCCTGGATTCTGTGTGAGAGCCCCAAATGGTGAAGCTCATTTAAATGTACAACGTAGCCCTCTTTCTCATCTAAGGGAGCCTAGCCTTATTAAAAGCTACCCAGGGATGACTGCAAAGAGGATCAGGCAAAGGTGTTTTCCAAGTCCTTTACAGTCTGCATGCCACACAGGAGTTAAATCCACAAGCTTGGAGGATAATGCTTTCCTGCATGCAGCCGCTTTGGGAATTTCTACTCTGAGCCTTCAACAACTTCCCACACATTTTGCAGGCTTTCTAATGTCTTCCTGAGCAGGCAGCTTCATGTCTCCAAGGGTTCCCAACTTCCCACCGACATTTTGAAAATTCCTTCTCCACTCCAAAGCAAGAGGACGGTGAGCCAACATTCATCTGCTTCTACAAGCCACGTTATTCTGTTGAAAATGTGTGATTTGAAACAGGTTCTTACCAAGGTCTGGCCCCAGAGTTTGATTTCTAAGCTAGAGCTTATTCCCTATGAGGGATAATTAAAGGAATGATTCTGTGCATGCGCAGAGCAGTCTCATGACCACCAAAAACCCAAATAACATTATCTCAGCAAACATATGCTCTCATCCTGACATCTGTCAAAATAATGGGAAATGCAAGGGTGGGATACATACATTCGATGGTTTTCCCATGCAAAGGCCTGTCTCCTGTCCCTTCAAAAAATATAATGAGGAAAATATGGAGTTAGGAGATCCATATTTCCCTTGTATCATCTAGTTTGGTCTTATGTAACCACCCATTTGGTACATTTAGATGAACAAACACAGCCCACTCAGATATATTTGGGGAGAGCCAGCAAGGATTGCCAACCTCCAGGTGGGGCCTGGAGTTCTCATGAAATTACAACATCTCCAGACTACAGAAATGTGTTCCTTTGGAGGAAATGATAGCTTTGGAGGGGGTCCTGGCATCACATCCCTGCTGAACTCCCTCCCTTCCCCAGTCTCTGCCCTCACCATGTCCCACCTCCAAATCTCCAGGAATTCTCCCACCCAAATTTGGAAACTTTAGTCAAAGTTGGAAACCCTGGTCAACCCTGGATAACCAGCACAAGACTGGCAACTGGCAGGTCACTCGTCATTGGGCAAAGGGCGACTCACTGGAGACATAATGATGTCATCACAGCAGTGGCAGTGCTCTAGCATTTTGCCCACCCTCTACGGTTTAAGCAAAGCACTTTGACTGAACACTACAGTTTCACCAGGGATGTGATGATGGTACTTCCAGTCACACTGGAAATGACACCAGCACTTCAGGAGGCTAGTTATCATCCCCCCCCCCACACACACACACATTCTCCCTCCATTTTTCTCCTGCTGCCAAGCTGAAGAGTGGTAGGAAAGGCCCATGGCGAGGAGGTCTCCTGTTCCCAGCAGGAATATGGCCACTCTACCAGGTACACAGTCTCATTTTAGAGGCTGAACATAGTCTGGATTATATTCTTTGTATACACTTGCTGAAGGGATCACCAAAGTCTGGATTCAGTGTCTCCTCATTCAGTGTTTACTGCTGAAAGCTAGCTAGTTCTCTCAAGTCCTCAGAATGCCCAGCTTTCAGGCGGCTCCCCCTAGGCCACCTGAAGCCTCCTTCTGAAAGGTGGGGGCCTAACTCCATGTTTTGCTGTGGTGTGTCCTCCATCCACAAGTGGACTTTGCAGAGTGTAAGTTTCCCACGTCCACTTTCTGCTACAGCTTACCAAGCCCCCTAACACACTGTTGAGCTGGGAGATCTTTCATCAAAGTAATCAATTGCCAGAGGAATAAGCAACGACTGCCTGTGCATTTTTAAGAGTCTGCTGTTTAGTATTCCTGGAAGCAACAGTGTAATCTCTCTTGAGCAAGCTGCGTCTCTGAGTAAAAGTAAACCTTGATAGCAGATAATAGACCACATTTACATGATGCATCCGCCAACTTCCATTCGCCCGTAAACCTTTTGGCTTGCAAAATTAGAAACTTCTGGCTTTAGCTTGGATTTAGACCAGCCAAGCCAGGAGGTCACATGCCTTTAATATCAACTCTAATAGGGATGTATGCCAGAAGCTGAATACAAATCCAGATGCAACTATTATGACTCGCCTTATTTAAGAGCAGGCGAGTGGAGGAGGGGATGTCATGTGTGTACAGAGCTCAGAATCGACCCAGTCCTGGCCTATTTAACCATCCATTTTATTTACTTATTTATTTTGTTTGGCTTTTATCCCGCCCTGCCCCGCAAGCAGGCTCAGGGCAGGTCACAACATTCTTAAAACCATACAAAATTTAAAACAGAAAACAATCATAAAACAGTGAAAAACAATTTGTACACATAAAAACCTTAAGAGGTGCCAGTTAAACAATTTACTGAACAGGATGAGGTTTTGGTTTTGATGTTGCCGCAGATTTGAGCAGTACAGGAAGAGTGGGTGGGTGAGTAAGCAGCAACGGTGGACTGTAGTATGGCAGGGACAGGGGAGGCCATTGTGGTTGCCACCTTAAACATAGGCCTGGTGGAATATCTCCGTTTTACAGGCCAGGTGAAACTGCATTAAATCCTGCAGGGCCCGGATCTCACTAGGGAGGACATTCCACCAGGCCATCACCAAAAGGCTCTGGCTCCAGTTGAGGTTAGGTGGACAACTTTGGGGCCAGGGACAACCAGTAGATGTTGGGTGGAAGAGCACAGAGCCCTTCAGGGGCTGCACAGAGAAAAAGAGAGAGACCTGCAGATATGTTGGTTCCAGTCCACATAGGGCTTAAATCTAAGAACGGAGACCTTGAACTTGATCTGGAATTCAACTGGTAGCCAATGCAGCTGGTGAAGCCCTGGATGTATATGTGCTCTTAGGGATGTCCTTGTAAGGACACAGGCCGTTGCATTTTGGACCAGCTGCAGTTTACGGAGCAGTCTCAAGGGTAGCTCTGTATAGAGTAAGTTACAGTAGTCCAACCTGCTGGAGGTGACCATTGCATGGATCACTGTAGCTAGGTCGCAGGGGGGGAAGATAGGGGAACAGTTGCTTGACCTGCCACAGATGGAAAAATACAGGTCTTACAATGGCTGTGACCTGGGCCTCCATGGAACGTGAGGAATCCAGTACCACAGCCAAGCTCTTTACCACCAGGGCTGGTATTAGCAGGGCCCCATCCAGGGTTGAGAGCTGGATCCCTAGCTCAGTAGCCCCACGACCCAGATACAGGACCTCCGTCTTTGTTGGATTGGGTTTCAGTCAGCTCTGCTTTAACCACACAGCCATGGCATTCAAGCCCTCACCCAGAATGTCTGGGGCAGTATCTGGACAGCCGTCCACCATCAGATTCAGCTGAGTGTTATCAGCATACTGATGACAACCCAGCCCAAACCATCAGACTATCTGGGCAAGGGGGGGCATATAGATATTAAATAACATAGGGAAGAAGTAATGCAGTGATGTCCTCTCCCCAAGCACCACCCTTTGTCCCCTACCACAGAGAAATGAGACCAGCCACCGCAAAGCTGTCCCATGTATCCCCACGTCTTTTCCCCTGCATGAAATCTGGGATCTTTCACACGGAAGTTTTCTTTCGGGTTGAGTGCCAAACGGCAGCATTTCCCTAAACTCTTGTGTTGCTGCTTATTTCCCAAGGAAATAAATCTACACGGTGTGTTCCAAGTCACACAAAAGCTTCTGGAACCTTTTTTTTTCAATCAGAGTAGATATACCATACCAGAGGGTTGTCTATCAGCCCAAACTGGCTCCTAGCACTCACACCGTGTATCCTTGGGGTGACAGAACTGCATTGTGAATGAACACTCACTCGGTATTTCCACATGGTGATATGGGGGCCCAACTACAGTGATTTTTCTCCAGACTTCCTCACAACATTGTTGTCTGTTTGTTGTCTTTCCATGATTTTGTCATTGTTCCTCTGGGCTTTCTCAAAATGAGATCAAAGGTGGTGGAGGGTTGAAGAAGAAATACCGAGGAAACCACTTTTTCCCAGTGGCAAATGGCAGCTTTTTGTTATGCTCAGGAGGAACGAGTGGGCAGCATACGAAAGAATGAACAAGGAAGGCTCCACTTCATGAGGCCCTGACCTGGATAGCTCAGGTAAGCCCGATCTTGTCAGGTCTCGGAAGCTAGGCAGGGCTGACCCTTGCAAGTATTTGAATGGAAGACTTACAAAGAATACCAGGGCCAGGACGCAGAGGCAGGCTATCAAGCCACTTCTCTGAACATCCTCCATACCCCCAGCTGGAGTCACCTCCAGAGGTCACCATCTTCCAGGCATGGGCACGCATACATACACATGCAAAAGGAAGAACCAGTTCAAATGTTGCTTCAGTTGGGAACACACATTGTTGTCCTGCAAAAACCACCATCCTTTCAGCCTGAATTCCTTGTCTACTTTGCCTCCATCTAAGGATTTTAAAGAACACACCGGTATTTTTCATTTTTTGACCTGGTAGCTTCCATTTGAAGAGTGGAATTTCAGAACAGCAATACTGCTGGTTAAAAAACAATAATGGCAGGGTAGTATCCCAAATGCTACCCCCTGGCCAGGCCACCCATGTCCTGTACTGGCTCAGAATATATTTTTCGTGGTCACTGTCACTCTTGTCCTGCTTAAGTGGATCCAGGTTGGCAGTGGGCAGGGTGGGGGAAAGCTTTCGCTACCATGTACAGAAGGGCTAACTTAAGGAAAGGACTCATTATAAGAGTCTGAATTTTAAAGGAAAGGAGTGTTCTTTTTCAGCTTACTAATTTCTGACACTAACAATTTATAGACACTAAAAACACATCCAGACTTGGTTAGAAGGTTACAGGTGTTTCTGTTGGTTATATTTATCCCTGGTGATCTTCGGGGGTGGGGTGGGGGGTAAAGGTAAAGGTTTCCCTTGCACGAAAGCCAGTTGAATCCAACTCTAGGAGGTGGTGCTCATATCCGTTTCCAAGCTGAAGATCCAGCACTGTCCGAAGACTTGTTCCGTGGTCATGTGGCCGGCATGACTAAACACCAAGGCACATGGAACACTGTTAGCATCCCACCAAAGCAGTACCTATTTATCTACTTGCAATTTCTTGCTTTCGAACTGCTAGGTTGGCAGGAGCTGGGGTCAGAGATGGGAGCTCACTCTGTCACATGGCACTCGGGTCTTGAACTGTCAAGCTACCAGCCTTCCGGTCTGCAGCTCAGTGTCTTAACCTCTGAGGCACTGTGGCCCTTCGGGGCGGGGGGGGGGGACATAAAGCTGCTTTATTTATTGACTTCATTTATACCCAACCTTTGTCGCCAGTAGGGATCCAAAGTGACACCCATAGTTCTCCTCTCCTAATTATTTGAAGGTGCCTTTGGAAATTGACCAGTGCTGATTGTTTATGGCTATTGTTGGTTTTAATGTTTGCAGCTTCCTCTCTATATCTGGAAACGCAGTATAAAGGAAGGAAGGAAATTGCTGATTTGCCATACTCTCTCTTTGAAGACCCATATGGAAATGTGGCAAATCCCAGCTGGCAGAGCGGTTAGCTACAGCCCTGTAGAGATTGCTGTGGTACCACATGAGATGTGCTTTGAATGCCTGGAAAGCCCTGTATTAACACTAAGTGTTATTCTGTTTTTAATTCAAACTGTGATGTGGGAAGCTTTCCTCAGTGGCTTGTGGTGGTGACAGCAGTTGGCAGATGGGTCCCTGAGGATCTGTATTTAAAAGAGGCCCAGAGACACTTGGGGCCTCGCCTCAGGATTTGGGCAACAGCTGGGCGGGAGGCAGGACAAGGCTTCTGTGCTTTTCAAGGGGCTTTCTTGTGCTGGCTTTTTCTCCATGCTCCACTTAAGGGGCAATGCAGCCACATCCTGAGAAATGCCTCATATCCTCTGTCCAGCCGCATTTCCCCACAGCCTGTAAAATATATGAATGTATCTGTTTGCAATAATAAAATTTTGACTCTCCACTTTATTAGCTTCAGGAAACAAAAATGAGTTATGGTCATCGGGGACAGAAATGCGTTGAGTGGAAGAACAAACATATTAGCTTGTTTTTCTTCTGAATCCTCATTATCTGTGATTTGGCTCGCTTTGTCCCACCGGAGTTTGTTTTCTGATCTTGACAACGGAGAAGCCACACTCCCCGCTGCATGCAAGCCTTTCCGTTAGCAGCTGAGGGGAATAACATTTTAACAGCGAGCTTTAAGTGGCAAGCGAAGACCAGGTACCTTGCAAAAGGAGGCAGCAAGAGACTGGTGGAGAGGTGGGTCATTCTGAGCAGGGTGATGGGGAAAATTATTTTCATTGATTGCCTGGTTGGCAAGAAGCACACGATGCCTTCTGGTTTCTTCTGTTTCAGTGGGGATTCAGGAGCCAGTTTGATGGTGATAGTCCAGTGTTTTTCTAGGAAGGGGGCTCTACCACAATTGAATTGATACCACCTTGGTCACCGGCTTATTGACCACCTGAATTTACAAACAGGATAAAGAATCCCTTACAGGTAAATAAACAGATCTGTTCTGGGTATTAAGAATTTTTGATTCACTTACTGGGCAGTTCCTACTGCAGATTAGCATTTCCAGCCTCTAGATGGGCCTGCAATGACAATTTACCTCCAGACAACAGAGATCTGTTTCCCTGGGGAAAATGGCTACTTTGGAAAATGGACTCTACCGCATTATACCCTGCTGAGGTCCCTCCCCAAATTCCACTGTCCCCAGACTCTGCCCCCCAAATATCCAGGAACTTCCCAACCTGGAGTTGGCAATTGCATGACTAATTCTGTCCTAATCAAGTAGCTATAGGATCAATCTATATGCTGGATACTTGTTTTGGTGCCCCAAGAAGATCACTGGAAAGTGGGTGCTGTAAGGAGGACCCAGATGAAGCAATGAGTTTTTAGGGAATAGAAATGCTGCAGATTATCAACAGTTTGAGAGCAAAATGTCCTGTCCCTTTAACAGAGGCTAATGCAGGAAACAGGCTTTTCATGACATGGAAGTAAATGATATCGCTTGGGAAATAACATCCCATTAAGTTTCCACTAATCGGACGGGACATTTTTTTTCTCCAGGCCTATTGGCAACCTCACCTGCCGTTTGAGTTGCAACTGGCAGCTCAGCATAGTGCCTGGAAGCTGCACTTGCAGCTTATCCCACTTTTGCTAACCTGTCCAGACGCAAGTCTACCGAGTTTTAGGCTACAACGTACCTCCTTGTCCTCCAGGCTGAAGAATACCAATGCTGGTGCCAGTAGGTTATTGGACTAGATGGCTTGGTTGGCTGGAAGATGCTGTATCAGAGCCAAGGCCAGAGGCTTCATATCGCATGCCCATGTCTCTGATGGATGCAGCACATTTATAAGACTATTCAAAATACTGTGTTTTCCATCATGTGAACTAGTGCCTTCAGTTTGCTGCCAGACCACTAAGAAAACAAGATAATGATGTTGGGGGGGGCATGTGAACGAAGCATGCCTCAGTTTTGTTGTCAGGCAGACATACACATTTTCCCATTTACAGCTCCGGACAGGGGATAAATACGCCAGCATTGACTTTGTACAATTGGGGAAGCATACAACTTCCAAGGACATTTTAAAAATAATATTTTAAAGTAGGGCAAGAAATGTACTCCATTGCATTCTGATTAGCACATTTAAGGGAGCACATAGTCACCAAGGACATTTTTTTTCAATTATAAAAATGTTCAAAAATGGCACAAGGGGAGAGGGAGGTTTATTTATTTATTTTTGGACTTATATCCCATCCTTCCCTGCACTGCAGGGCTCGGGGTGGGTTACAACAAAAAATAAAACAATCAATTAAAACATCATTCCAATATTAAAACAATAGCAACAATTACAGTACCCCAGATGGCAACCCGGCACAGTTGGGGAGTGCTCCCAGAGTTTCTGCACGTAGATGCACTCACGATAGACCAATTTCTGGGCAGTGGGCAAAGACTGTCAATACACCACATGGAACAGTGTATGGTGTGCGGCGGCAGCAGCCAGGGGAGGCACCCTTACCCGAGCCCCGCCGGCTGCCTGGTAAATTTGGGGAGAAGGGGGGAAGGCAGCGGCGGCCAGCGGGGCGTGGATCGGACCGGGTCCCCCCCCCCTTTTGCACTTGGGCGCTTGAGTACCCAAGCGCCCAAGTGCAAAAGGGGGGGAAAAACCCCCGGGAGGGCCGATCTGGACATCCCTCTCTCGCAGTCATTGCGAGAGAGGGATGTCCAGATCGGCCCATTGCAGGTTCAAAGCACGACTCCCAGGAAAAATAGTTAACTTTCCTGGGGTTGGAAAAAGCGCTTTGAACCTGCGCTGCAGCCCGCTTCGCCTTGGGAGTAGCTGCAGCCAGTCTGATCGGCCCCTTTAAATGCGGGAGGAAACAGCAGTTCCTCCCGCATTAAAGGGCTGTGTGACGGCAGCCTGCATGTTAATATCTGCATTTCTACAATGAGTTAATGAAAGTTGTGGCGGTGGTGAAGAAGAGAGGTGCGTGCGGCTTAGAGCTACAAAAAGAGAGGCAGGCTGTCCTTATGTTGATAGGGTTTGGAATATGTGTATGGATTGCACCAAGGTCTTTCCAGTTGCAACAAACCCATATGGCATTTGAAGACTCCCAGACAGACTGACTCTCTTGAATACTCCCCCAACAGTGCTATTATTGAACTAGTTGTCGGCCTTGCTACTAGACTTGTCTAAGCAAAGAAGGCAGTCCAGTGTGGGCATGTACTAGCAGCCAGGGTAAAGCAGCCAGGTATTTCCATGTGGTTAGTTGCAGACAAACTGTATAAACAATTCCCCACCCCCCAAGAGTGGCTTTTAAGTGAGACACATTAAATGCAAAAAACCCAGCATTTCCTATTTTGATATCCCTGCTTCTGCAGCCTTTGGGATCCCCTTGCATATCTTGTCCACCATTCAGCATACATGATCAGTGATCCGAGATCCAGCTCTTGAGGCTGAGGACTTCAAATAAGCACAGTGAGAAGGTAGGATTGCCAACAACCTGGAGGGGGAGGGGAAGTTCTGTTCCTTTAATAGAGCCTTAATGGGTTGAAAAACTGGTTCTCATGATTTTTTCAGTGTATTAAGCCCCTGATCTGGATAGGCCAGGTCAGATCTCAGAAGCAATAGGGTTGCCAGGTCTGGGTTGGAAAATATCTGGAGACTTTGGGGATGGATCTAAGAGAGGGTGGGGTTGGGGGGGGAGGGGAGGGGAGGGGAGGGGAGGGGCCTCAGCATTGTACAGTGCCACAGAGTCCACTCTTCAAAGCAACCATTTTCTCCAGGGGAACTGATTTCTTTCAGCTGGAGATCAGTTGTAGAAGTGGGAGATCTCCAGTCCCCACCTGGAGGCTGGCAACCCTAGAAGCCAAGCAGGGTGGGTCTTGGTCAGTATTTGGATGGGAAACCACCAAGGAAGTCCAGGGTTGCTATGCGGAGCCAGGCAATGGCAAACCACCTCTGAATGTCTCCTGCTGTGAAAATCTTAGGTTTGCCATAAATCGGCTGCAACTTAATGGCAAGAAAGAAGAAAGGACAGGGTTTTTTTTCTTCAGGGCTGCCCGCAGCACCCCAGCACTGGTCTCAGGCACAAATTCAGCCAGCGCCCCATCATCCCAGTATAAAGCAGATAGACATGCATAGTATGCAAGACTGGCAGCACAGCCTGAGTAAGGGTACTGTAAGTTTCCTGTTTTGCACAGATTGTCTGCTTTCCTGTCGCCCTGATTTTCTGCAGCTGGCCCATTCCTTCTTGACATTCTGCTTCGTTAATTAACAGTGTTTGTGTTGTCTCATCAGCAGAGTTCCTGCTGAGCAGTCGTTTCCCCCCCCCCCACCTTTGTCCTCCACCCCCTCCCCAGGAATGTGCCTCCCCCATGAGAAAAGTGGTCAATGAACTTTTGGAAAGCGCATCCCCTTTTCTGCTGCCCAGTAATGCGTCCTTCGTTCTCTGGCTCCATTCTCCTGCCCTCCCTAGAGACGGGAGTAAACTGGGGGATTTGGAATGAATTTCTGATAAGGGCTTAGGCCTGCTGACCTACAGCATGTCTTGCCTTTCACGCTGCAAACGCTGTGTGAGCTTGTTAGACATGTGGATGCAAACTTTGCGAGATAGGCCCCTATTGGGGCCCTTCCCTTTCTGTGCTTTACACTCTGCCCTTCTCACCTCTGCTGCTAGAGCTGAGACAAACGGACTCTCCGAAATTCTCCTCTGTGTCTTTTCAAGACAGCTGTCTTGCTGATATTCTCCAAATACTGAAACATCTGCCATCTGTTTATGGTGAGCTAGTAGGGAAGCCAGTCTCCAGGTGGGGCCTGGAGATCTGGAATTACAATTGATATCCAAATGACAGATATCAGTTCCTCTGGCTCCTTTGGAAGGCACACATGATGGCATTGGCATCAAAGCCCACTGAGGTCCTTGCCCTCATCAGGCTCCAACCCACTGCTGGCCACCCTACAAGACAGTGTAGTATAATGGTAAGAGTCCCAAACTAGGATTTGGGAAAGTCAGGTTCAAACCCCCACTCTGACATCAACCTTGCTGAGTGATCTTGGGCCAGTCACTCTAGCTCACTGGGTTGTTGTCATGAGGATAAAATGGATGAGGGAGGGGAGAATGATGATGTGAGCTGTTTTTGGTTCCCACCGGGGGAGAAAAGTGGTCTGTAAATTAAAAAAAATAAGTGGAATATTTGGTATCTGCATTTGGCCCACTGAATCGTTGCAAATATTCACCCAGCTCTTTCCTTGGGCAGCTTTTATACATTCTGCGGATCACAATATGTGATGCCTAGAGGTCAGGTACATATGCCCCTCAGCCTCATCCACTGACATTATTCTCTTGTTGTTTTCTGTTTACTGTATCAAGCACCCAAGAAGTTTCAAAATTGTTTAAACTTATCTATATGCAAGATCTTTGGCAGTGGCAGATTTTTAGGGCTCCAGAGAGAAAAATCACATTGATCCATGAGCCAGTTCTCCATCAGAGAAGGTGACATTCCCAAGATATTAAGGCTGATCTTATTCTGCTTTTTGAAATCTGAGTGTCAGGGGTGGGGGAGGGATCATCTCTATTTAAATTAGCAAGGCGCTTTCTTGGAGCTCAGCTTGATGGATCAAAGGCCCTGCCTGACTTTTCTACGTGCTTACACATTCAGATTGCTTTAAATTATGACAATTAATATGCCATTTTAGTGTAGATTACGGTGAAATTATTAAGCCAAGCATTGCACTTGCTGCTTTTAGTAACAAGCAATGATGTGTTGAATACATATGTGATGCTGACTATAAGCATATGAATGAACAGAAGACCAGGGGCCAACAAGGCAGGGGGACAGCTATCAGTGAGGATGTGACATAAGAACATAAGAGATGCCAATGTTGGATCAGGCCAATGGCCCATCCAGTCCAACACTCTGTCACACAGTGGCCAAAAATACCAGGTGCCACCAGGAGGTCCAACAGAGGGGCCAGGACACTAGAAGCCCTCCCACTGTTCCCCCCTCCCCAGCACCAAGAATACAGAGCATCATTTGCCCCACTGCTAACAGCCACTGGTGGACCTCTGCTCCATATGTTCATCCAATTCCCACTTGAAGCTGTCCATGCTTGTAGCTGCCACCACCTCCTGTGGCAGTGAATTCCACGTGTTATTCACTCTTTGGGTGAAGAAGTACTTCCTTTTATCTGTTCTAACCCTACTGCTCAGCAATTTCATGGAGTGCCCACGAGTTCTTGTATTGTGAGAAAGGGAGAAAAGTACTTCTTTCTCGACCTGCTCTATCCCATCCATAACCTTGTAAACTTCGATCATGTCGCCCTTCAGCCATCATTTCTCCAAGCTAAAGAGCCCCAAGAACTTTAACCTTTCTTTAACCTTTCTTCATCACTTCTGGAAAATCCCTGCAAGTGATCTCATGCCATAGGCCCAATGGCTATTTTAAAGTTTATTTTTCTCCCACTGCTGCTCTGCTCTGCGGTGGGGGGCAGGGGATTCTCCCCCACACTGGGGACTGGCAGCCCTACTCATTGCCAGTGCTAATGCTGAGTCAGTTGAAGTGTACATGAGGGTAATTTGGTGTACCCACCTTGTCCCCCCTGCCACTGGAGCACTTTTTGGCAGCTCCCCCGCAAACCAATAGTAGCCATGTGGCTATAGTGTTATTATGAGCCTAATACTGATGACTGTTGAGGGGGAGAGAAGCTGGCCAAAAAGCCCACCTGTGGAGGGGGGGGGGGGGAAGCAGGTACCAGGGGATGTAGGGAGAAAATGGCACCAGATATGGGCAAGGAAGTCCAACAAATCTGCACCTCTCAGTCCAGATGGCAACCAAATCCACTGAGTATGGTCTTTCAGGGAAAAAATTATACCAAAACAGGTTTGGGAAAATATGCTGTGAGGCAAAGGAAAATAGAGAGGGTAGATGATCGAAGAAGAAGAGAAAAAGAGGTTGGATTTATACCCCGCCCTTCACTCAGAGTCTCTTAGCGGCTTACAATCTTTTTTCCCTTCCCCTCTCCACAGTAGACACCTTGTGAGATAGGTGGGGCTGAGAGAGCTCTTTTGAGAACTGCTCTTAAGAAAACAGCTCTGAGAGAACTTGTGACTGACCCAAGGTCACCCATCTCCTTCCCTTCCTCTCCCCACAACAGACAACCTGTGAGGTAGATGGGGCTGAGAAAGCTCTGAGAGAGCTGCTCTTGAGAGAACAGCTCTGAGAGTACTGTGACTGACCCAAGGTCACACCAGCGACTGCATGTGGAAGAGTGGGGAATCAAACCCGGTTTTCCCAGATCAGAGTCCGCACTCTTAACCACTACACCAAATCGGCATGGCGATTTAGGGGAAGAAAGCAGGGCTAAAGGTCTGTGTGGAAGCAACCAGAACTAGAATTAATTGTTTCCTGCCTTTTCCTATTTAAAGATTCTAGCTGGCTGCAACTTGACGACACTTTGCACATGCAAGCAAGAGAAAGACTATTTGTCTTCATAAGCTTTGGAGTACATGGAGCCCTCCCCCGCTCCCTGAGCACCCTTCCCTTTCGGAAGTTTTCCAGGGTGACTGTGTATATAGCAGAGGTCATGTGAAAGGGGACAGCAATGCTATAATGACACACAATTTTCTAACGCGCCTGCTTTTTGGCCCTCCCACTGAGGCCCAAGGAAGAGGCTGTGTGCTCAGGATGAAGTCTTACCGCTTCCCTTCTGCCTGGGTCAAAACTGCTGTTGCCAGAGAATTCAAAGTCCCTCAAGTCTCATCAGAGTGCTTTGGGCTCTAAACCTCTCCTCTCTTTCCATCCCCTCCCCTCCCCTGGTTTCGTCTCTATTAGTTGTATTTTCCCACAGTGGTGTTGCAGATAGACAGAAATCGAGATTATGGGTGAAAAGAAAACACCCAACTGAGCAGAACTGAAGATATGTGTGCTTATTATCATCAGCCATCAGTTCATCTCAGCACCCAAGAAGGGTCTTGGCCATGCCTGGTGAGAGGGAGAGCAAGGAGGAGTCTCTGACCGATTTCCCACGAGGCGCTGCTCCGACGTCATTCTTCCCTTTGCCCTGACTGTGTGCTTGAATTTCCCACTATTTGCCCTGCGCTGCATTTTGACCCACGGCTTCGCCCAAATTCCCCCGCGGCTTCAGTTATCCTCAAAAAACAGGATCACTAAAGCCGCGGGGGAATTCAGGTGAAGTCGCGGGTCAAAATGTGGCACGGAGCAAATAGTGGGAAATTCAAGCATGCAATCGGGGCAAAGGGAAGAACAATGCCAGAGCAGGAAATCAGTCTCTGCTTGTCCAAAAATAACATGGCCTTGGATTAACCAACCAGACCTCAATCAAGAAAAATAATTTGCTAGGTCCCTATTATTTCCATTAAGATTTGGTAAATGTTCATTCATCCCTAGTGATGCAAGTCAGGGGGAAATTCTGATGGAACCATATCTTATTTTGCCATGATGCTGTCTAGGGTTGCCAGGTCTTTCTTGGCCATTGGTGGGGGATGGGGGGGTAAGATTGCCAGATCCAGGCTGAGAAACTCCTGGAGATTTGGGGATGAAGCCTGGGGAGGACAGGGACTTCAGTGGGGTACAACGCCATAGAGTCCACCCTTCAAAGCAGCCACTTTCTCCATGTGAACTGATCTGGAGATGAGCTGCAATTCCAGGGTTCTCCAGGGGCCACCTGGAGCCTGGCATCCCTGTTTCCTGTCTGTTTCTGCTGATCAGCCCCAGTGAAATACTTTGATAAATTGTATGGCCATAATTTTAAATCCCCTTTGACCCTACCATTTTCCTAGATGCAACTACAAAATCTGGACAGAAAATAATGGTCTGAGATGCAAATTTCATTACATTGTCATGTAATGTAGGGTTGCCAATATGCTGGTGGGGCCTGGAGATTACCTGGAATCACAACTGATCTCCAGAGGTCCTACAGATCCTACAGAGGTCATTCCTGTGGAGAAAATGGCTTCTTTGGAGGGTGGGCTGGCATTATATCCTGCTGAGGTCCTGCCCCTCCCCAAACCCAGCCCTCCCCGGGGTTAAGTTCCAATAAGATTGCAGCCCTATCTATCTGAACTGCTGTTGTGACAAACAGTTGCATTTCCTCCGGGCTGTACTTCTGCTTTGTAAAGATTACTGTAGTGGAACAGATTCTGTTAGGGTTGCCATGTCTGGGTTGGAAAATACCTGGAGACTTTGGGGATGGAGCCAGGAGAGGGTGGGGTTTGGGGAGGGGAGGGGAGGGACCTAAGCATAGTAGAATGCCACAGAGTGCATCCTCCAAAGCAGCCATTTTCTCCAGGGGAGCTGATCTCTTGTCAGCTGGAGATCAGTTGTAAAAGGGGGAGATCTCCAGGCCACACCTGGAGGCTGGCAACCCTAGATTATGTGACCATCAGCTTGCAGTTAACCACAAGCAAATGTTCTAAGCTGATAAATCAAAATACCACAGTAACAGCACACATGCTATATAAATTCAGTTTGAGGTGATCCAGATTAAAGTTTTTCACTTTCCAGCCCACAAAAGACACCTGTGATCTGTGTTTTTGTCATGGGAGCCCACAGATTCATAGAGTCAAATTCTATCAATAGTAACAATTGCAAGGCTCTCTGAGGTGCAGGTCTCATGCCTCATTCAGCTGGATGCCCCAATGGCCATCACTACTAGGGACCCCCATTTTTGTCATAGCTTGTTTCCCTTTTCTGTACAAGTGTAAACCTCAGTGTGGGCCTAGAAATGGTAGATGGGCCATGAATTAAGGTGATATCAGGAGGCAGTGAATCTCGCTAAGGTGTAAAGGAATACAGCTCCTCTATCAGTCATGCAAATACCCACCCTAAGAGGGATTCAATTGAAGGCCGTTCCCTCAAGGACCTTAGAGCAGGGGTGTCAAACATGTGGCCCGGGGTTGGATCAGGCCCCCAGAGGGCTTCTATCAGGCCCGCACTGGAACTGGCCATCTCCTGCTTCCAGTTCTGCTGCTGCTGCATCATAGCTTGGTTCGCCAGACTCTCTCAATTGCTCAGCCATTTTATGTTTTCCTCTGAATCCTAGACTCAGAACTCTGAGCATGAGATTTCTGTGGTGAATGTCAATAAATCAAAAGTAGGTTTGCAGCTTACAGATACACACCTGAACAGCATACTCAAGATTGCAACAGCGCAGACATTTTGATGCAATAATTCAGAGCAAGAGGTGTCAGTTATCAGAGACTGTTAAATAAACAAAATATTGCAAGAGTGCTAATGTTTTACGCATGTTTTTATTTAAAGTTTTAAAACAACCTTTGCGTTTGTGTCCTTTATAAAGTTTATATCTCCACTACCTGGCATTACATTTTATGACACACATGGTCTGGCCCAACAAGGTCTCATTTATGTCAGATCCGGCCCTCATAACAAACGAGTTTGACACCCCTGCCTTAGAGCCTCTTCCCAGGTAATTTGATTCTAACTAATAATCTGCATTTCCAAAACAATTTCACACTGATTTCAGCAATTTTCTCCATATCTCAATAAATCCACACACAAAAAAATCATGACAAGTACCTGGTCGTATCAAATTTCCAGATCTCCCCAAGGGAACACTTCAGACATTCTCCATGCAGAAGGAGAAAACTCCCCTTTATTATATAGACAAAGAATTCCTTTTCAGGCTGGCTCATCTTAGAAAGAGCACATTTTATTATTCCCACATTGTTATAATGCCAGCACCTCAAACCCCTCCTTAGTTTCAGCAAAAGAGTATAAAGAGTTACCCTAAATCCCACTTTTTGTAGCTAGTTTGAGACTTATCCTCTTACCCCAGCTTCATGATTGGCCTCTTGCATCTCTGCTTCATGGACTTGTCTCCAGATCTCCTTCCCTCACCTGTTCAATTTCAGCTCCCAGTTATTATTCCTCACCTCTGAGGATACCCCTCTTCTCTCCGAGAGCAAGCTCGTATGTCTCTTTCCCCCTCTTTTTTAGTTTGATTCCCCAGTAGGTAAGCTGTTTTGCTAGGGAAAGGTTTTGTATTGTATTTACTTGACATTTTTTCCTTTCTGTAATTTTATTTTTTGCTCTACTGTACTGCCATGAAATTAAAAAGATCCTACTCCTTGGGAGGAAAGCGATGGCAAACCTAGACAGCATAATAAAAAGCAGAGACATCACCCTGCCAACAAAAGTCCGTATGGTCAAAGCAGTGGTATTCCCAGTAGTAATGTATGGCTGCAAGAGTTGGACCATAAGGAAGGCCAAGTGCTGAAGAATAGATTCATTTGGATAATGGTGCTGGAGAAGACTCTTCAGAGTCCCTTGGACTGCAAGGAGATCAGTCAATCCTAAGGGAAATCAACCCTGACTGTTCCCTGGAAAGACAGATACTGAAGCTGAAGCTCAAATACTTTGGCCACCAAATGAGAAGGGAGCGCTCACTGAAGAAGACCCTGTTGCTGGGAAAGACTGAAGGTCAAAGAAGAAGGGGACAGCAAAGGATGAGATGGTTAGACAGTGTTATCGATGCAACAGACATGAAACAAAGCAAACTCCAGAGCACAACGGAAGACAGGAGGGCTTGGCATGATGTGGTCCATGGGGTCGCAAAGAGTCAGACTCGACTGTGTGACTGAACAATAACAACTGCTTTAGATCAATTTAGCTTTTAAATAAAACCCCCTTCTGTTTAAGAGTCTTTGTCCTCGCATTTTTCCAAGTGTTGATCTGAATCTGGCCCTTGGTATACACTGGCTAGATGTGAAGTACTGTAGTACCCAAAGTACGCATGCTAACAAGGGGATGCCTTTGCACGCTATGGCCCTGACATGTGTAGACCTGTTTGGGCAATAAGCTGGACAGTGGGAGGAAATGGGGAGGGGAGGGAATGGATGTCAGTGCCCCAACACACTGACATCACTTCTGGCACGACCGGAACTGATGCCCTGAGGTCACTGGTGGTGATGCTCTAGCAATTAGTCAAACTCCGTGGTAAAAAAACACAGAGTTTTGTTTAATGCTAGCACATTGCCGGTGACGTAATTACATCACCTGTAAGGCCCATTTCAGGAGGTAAGTAACTCACTGGTTGTCAGTCTTGTGCTGGCAACCCTATGCAAGCGGTGGAAGTAAATGTCATTCTTTTGGTTGATGGTAATTGCAGTTGTGGTTCTCCAAGAGTCATAGAGTGAGTGCCACTGCTATAAACAGTGTAGAAAATATAATGACAACAGTTAAAAAAAAGAAAAAAAGCCACCTTGAACCATGAGGAAAGGTAGGGTATAAATGTTTTAATAAATTAATAAAACAAAAGTAAAAGCAAGCATTGATACCAATTATAATCATTGCAGTAGATTAGAAATATATTCCATCATGAAGCCACCCTCCTGAACTGTTCCACTCTACTCCCTTTATAGAAATGCCCTCTTGAACATTTTTGATTTGGACACTTCAAACCAAAAAAGATTTCCACAGCAATCACTGTTTTTTTACACTGTTGTGGAAAGGCTTTTTACACTGCTGTGGAAAGGTCAGGTACAAAGTGAACTCTCTGATCCTCCCAATGAAGCTTTTACGGAGAAACATGTAGGGGCTTTGTATAACAATAAAGCTGTCACCTAGCATCTCTTCCCTCCCCCCTTTTTTAGTTTGCTGGAACGTTGCTTGAAGTAGCCCGATTTTCCTTTTTCTTTTTAATTTGGACATTCTACAGAATGATAGAAAAGTGAGAACTTTTCTGACGTCTTCAGTCAGGCTGTTCTATAACGAGGGGACCACCACAAAAAATTTACCAATTTGCAAGTGGCACCTTCAGAAGGCTTTGCTTGGATCACTGAAGCTGTCACAGAACATAGCAAGAGAGGCAATCCTACAGGTATGTGGGTCCTTTTAGGATTTTAGAGGTGATAGCCAGTACCTTGAACTGAACTCAGTAACTGATTGGTAAATGATGGAGTGACATCAGAATGCATGTGACATACATACTTTGCTTAGCACCCAATAGTATTTGGGCTGTGGAGTTCTGTACCAACTGAAGTTCCCAAGTTGACAGACCCATGTAGTGTGCATTACAATAGTCTAGCCTCGAGATAACCATCAATTGATGGACCTATCCTGTCTAATCCCTTATAAGAAGGTACATCGAGGTACACTGAGCATCAATGTGGCCTGACACAAACTGAGCTGTAGCTGTCCCTGTAGGAGTTAAAAGAATTATTCATTGGCATTTACAGTTTTGGGCTTGAAACTCAACATTCAGACAGATCCTTCTGTAGAGTTATGAGTAGAATAAAACCATCAATTCTTCGCCCCATCCCAAGTGTAAGTGGTACTTTGCTCATATTTCCATTGACTGTGATTAGTTCACTGCCCCATCTTAGTGATGCTGCAACAGACATGTTTAATTCAAAAAGTGCTTTAGCTGTGAATAACAAATGTCTTTCTGGCCTTTTATCTCTCATCGTTCATTGCTGTTTTGTTATTCACCAATAATTACCCTAAATGGTACATCTGTTGTCATGACTACATATTAACAATCCATTGGTAAAAACTCTGGGACTAGAAACTAACTTCCTTCCTTCCTTCCTTCCTTCCTTCCTCATCACTCTTGTGAGGAACAGAGGTGCCGCCTATCATGAGGCAAGAAGTAGTTTCCAATTCCAGAACTGAGGTACTATTAATTCACTATCTGTCGGATATTCTCTTGCACACCATCAAACAGACATCTCAGTGGATTATGATCTCTCTTAACATGTAGGTGAACTGAGGTGATTTCTACTGCAGTACTGGCTTGGGTTATCTTTGTGTGGGAACAAAAGTGGTGCTGTGACTTTCTCATCCCAAGCATTTCCTTCCTTCCTTCCCTCCCTTCCTTCTTCACTTTTTATGTTTCACACACCCTAGGGATTCTGATCAAAACATCTGTTAATATTGTCCACTCTTATCTGTTTAATTTATTATGTATTTATTATGTTTTTATTCTGCTTCTCAGCCAAAATTGCCTCCCAAAGCTTATGAGAATTTTAAAAAACCCAGAAACAAATAACATTGAAATTCATCACAGATGTTCTGTAGGGATGGGATTCTCACCTGAAACTTGATTGAGGCACATTTAAGAGGTCCCTGGCAACTTTCTTTCATGAGAGGCAACAGCCAGATTGGGGAAAGGCCTTTTAAAAACGCATAGGAAAGCTAAACAAACTTTAGTTTGGATCTTGAGGGAAATATCTACTGATGGAAGGATTTTGGTCAGTACAGCGTAATCTTCTCTCCTTCCTCCATCACTGCAGCCCCCAAATACCTCCCCAGTCTTCTCCTGGGAACATGAAGGGAACAGCAAAAATGGAAATTAGAGGTCTGCATTGGGGCAAATCAATGAAAATCCCCCCCATCCATTAGTAGAAATCCTCTATGAGATCCATCCAACCCTTTATTTTTTGGGGAAGGGAAGCAAGAATGTCATATAAGATTCCCAGCTTCAGCTAATAGCAATAATGAGTCATCAGTCATGCTAAAAGTTTCCTTCTGTGAGGGTGGGGGAATAGTGGCTGCTAGTGATCTTCAACAGAGAATTCTAGTGAATTCCCAGGATTCTTTGGGAAGTCATAAGAGGTACAACACTGAAAAGTTTAAAGATTTCTTAAGCCCAAGTCTTTACCTCAGTAGACACTTGCTAAGTGGAATCCAGAAGCTGAATATGTCTGCATGCATATCCTTCTTGCAGTTATGGGAGAATGCATATCTTTATCAAATACCTCAGGCCACTTTGTTGCATTTCATTACAGGTAAATCAGGGTCCATGCACATAATACAGTCTCATATTGCTGTATCAGCCTGATGCTGGCAACCAGGAGGAAATTTGGGAGGGCAGGTACCTACCAGTTCCAGTTTCCTGGTGTCACAACGTCACTTCCAGCACGGGAATCTGAAGTGACACTGGTGCATATGGGTAACTCTCTAGCATGTGTCTGAAGCTCTATGGTTTTACCACAGAGTTTAGGTGAATGCTAAAATGTTGCCCCGACACACTGACTTCACTTCCCGTTTGTGTGGAGAGTGACATTACAATGCCCACAGCCCTATTTCCGCTTCATTTCCCCCTGCCAGCCTGTTAAATGGTGGTGTGGGGAAATGGGGGCTCAGGCTGGGAGGTATAATGGGAGACCTGGCCTGCCCACATGTAGGGGTGCCAGGCCTCCTGCTGTAGTGAGGGGCACCAGCAGGAGGAAGGGGGGCAGGAGCATACACGGATGTCGTGTGAGCATGCTGACATCCCTTCTGGAAAAAAGAGGAAGAGGAAGAAGAAGAAGAGTTGGATTTGTACCCCACCCTTCACTCAGAGTCTCAGAACAGTTTACAATCTCCCTCCCTTCCTCTCCCCACAACAGATACCCTGTGAGGTAGGTGGGGCTGAGAGAGCTCTGAAAGATCTGTGAGTGACCCAAAGTCACCCAGCTGGCTGAATATGGAGGAGTGGGGAATCAAACCCGGTTCTCCAGATTAGTCCACCGCTTTTAACCACCACACCAACCTGGCTGCAGTGATGCAGTGGACACTCTAGAATTAACAAAAACTCTATGGAAAAACCCTACAGTGTTTTAAGATTCTAGAGTGTCTAATGATGTCACTTCTGTTTTTTACTGGAAATAACATCAGCATGCTGGTGCAATGCTGGAACGCCAAGCTCCGCCCCCAGTTTTTCCCCTTGGGCTGCAGGCTGTCATTGTGTCAGTAATACAAGTTCTCCCTCATTCATAGGATTGCCAGGTCTGGGTTGGAGAATACCTGGAGACTTTGGGGGTGGAGCCGGGAGAGGGCTGGGTTTGGGGTGGGGAGGGGCCTCAGCAGAGTACAATGCCATAGAATTCACCTTTCAAAGCTGCCATTTCCTCCAGGGGAGATCAGTTGTAAAAGCGGGAGTTCTTCAGGTCCCACCTGGAGGCTGGCAACCATACTAATTCACATCCCAACTAGTGGGTATGTGGCTTGAGTTTCATCAGGAGTAAAACAGATGTAACATTCATGTAAGGATGAACGAGAGTCAGCTTGGGTTTCGGACGTGCTTGCTCACAGCGGCAACGTCCACAAAGAGATGGAAAATGTCAGACATAATGAGGGGAATTTATTAATCTGAAAGCCTTCTGTAAAGGATAAATAACTTTAATCCCTGCGGCTTACTATCTGCGTCCTACAGCATGGGTTTCCACATTGTCCCCAGTTCTGATCACAACAGAAGGCTTTCTCTAAACCGTTGTTGACCGTTGAGGCCTCTCCTTGCTCAGCAGCTGTGAGGAGGCAAGAATGGTAACCAGCTTAGGCTGCATCTGTCAGTGCAGGACAGGGCCATTCGTAGCCAGTGGTGGGGCGCTGAAGACGGTGCCCCCTATCGGTTCTGCAGCACCCTCTATTGAATCTGGGAGGGGGAGACAGGGGAGGTGTCTGTGACCCCCGCTGCACCCTTCTCCCCCCCCCCCACGCCTTTGGAAGGTGCTTTCCCTCTGCAGCCAGGTTTATGTAAGTGGTGCTTGCCATTTGCAAAGGCCAGGGGGCACTTGTGCTGTATCCCCCCCCCCCCACCCGGACTGAGCTGTGGCTGGAAGCAGAGGCAGACAAGAGGAAGCGTCTGATGCCCTCCGCCCCGTGTGTTTCTGTGGATGCTGGTGTGGGTGAGCAGGCTGGGGGCTGGCTGCAGTCTCTGTTGGAGAAGATGGCACTTGTCTCCTCACCACCAATCCTTCATTTGATCTCCTGGCTGAGCCGCCGCCGCCCGTGCAGACCTCACTGATGCTGCTGGGGGGGGGGGGGCAGCCTAGTTGCACAGCTTAAGGGGAGGTTTGTGTGGGAGCAGGATGGCAGGGGCGAGAAGAGCAGTGGATCCAAACCTGGGAGCCCCCCCCCCCCCGGCTCTTGGTGCAACGTGTATAGTGCATTCCACTCCCTCTCACTCCCTGCTCCTTTAAATTAGTGCCCCTGCTGCACCCCCCCCCCCCCAAATTCCTGGCTACGGGGCTGGTGCAGGATAAAGCTTTGAAGATATTAATAAAATGTCACCAAAGTGGGGGGTTGTTGTTGTTTTGGCTTCTCTCTCTTTTTTTTCTAAGCAGAGCACTCAAGCAGACAAGCTAAAGCGAATGAAGAGAGCTCTTGTTAGTTTGTCAGATTAAAAAAATGAGGTAAAAACCTAATAGAAGGAAACACAAGATGAACTCAGGGCAGGCCAAAAAACATTTTCATGCCTGAAGCAGAAAAACAAAACAAAAAACTCTATGGTAAAACCGGCTTCAAATCATAGAGTTTTGCCCTCACACCAGAGTGTCCCCATGTGAGGGTGGACTCTATACCATTATACTCTGCCAAGATCCATCTCCTCCCTCCCCAGACCTGCCTTCCCCAGGCCCTACCTCCATACGTCCAGAAATGGACCAACCTGAAGTTGGCAACCCTTTACCCATCCCTCTCTAATGAAATAATATGGAACAAATACTTTCAGCGGGTGGCTGTCATTTTTTCTCCTTCTTCCCAGAAAGCTGAAGATGTAACTTGATACCTGTTCCACACATGGTGTCTATTCAAGTTTAGGGTCTTTAATCACTCAGGAGAAAGTCAGGGATAGAAATTTTTAAAATAAAACTGTACTGGACTTTCTATATGGGCCTTAAGAGCAGAGCCTGAACTATATTTTTCTCTCCCTCCCCCCTGTTAAACATCAAGCCAGATAGAATGTTCTAGAAAACTCAACAGCTTGCGTAATGTTTTGTGTGATTTTGATCAGTCCTAATGAAAGGTATTGCAGCTTTTCTTTTTGGCCAGTAGTTTTTGACCTGTATTAAATAATGGAAGTGTGTGTGGTGCCGTTTTGTATTTGTGCTTCAGGCATCAAAACGTCTTGGGTTGGCCCTGAGTACGCTTATTTTGTTACTGGACAATACAATAGCTCCTTACAGGGGGCGGTAAGAAAGCACTGTGAGATGAACTGGAGCCAAACTGAAAGGGCCCCTCAAAGCATACCCAGCTATGTAGAGACCCATGGGTGGGCGGGAGACCTGTTTCTACAGAGTGCTCTCTCTCACTAACCTCATGTTGTACTGAACTAAACTTGCTGTAGGTTAGAAAGATGAAAACAAGACTGAAGCTCTCCCCCTCTTTTCAGTTGCCTGAGGCTCTTGGAGGTAATATTGTTATATCCAAGCATGATACAGAAGAGCCTGGGAAGATATAAATATCCCCAAGAGCACTGTTTAATTTCAGGATCGATCTGCAGTGCTGCCGCTGACAGAGGAAGTTGGGTGGGGTGGGGTGGGGTGGGGGCAGGGAGGCAGAAGAAGGAAAAGCCATGTTTTGCACTGTTTGCCCTTATGGAAGACCTGAGCTAGGATGCTACTCCTTCATATCTAGCGGTATACATTCGAAATATTCCCAGTGTTCTGGCTCTTTAACATGGTCTGTTTATTAATGACAATCAGCCCTTTCTACACAACATACTATGGAGTCTGGGAATGGGGGGGCATTATTGTGATAGAAAGCTCCATGCAAATATGCTCATTGGACAGGGTTGCCAGCTCTGGGCTGGGAAATACCTAGAGATTTCAGGGTTGGAGCCTGAGAAGGGAAGGGTTGTGCAGGGAAGGGACTTCAATAGTATATAATGCCATAGAATTCACCTTCCAAAGCAGCCATTTTTTCAAGGTGAACTGATCCCTATCACCTGGAGATCGGTTGTAATCCCAGAAGATCTTCAGTCACCACTTGGAGCTTGACAGCCCTATCATTGGAAGATGTGCAAATGTCTTTTGCACATATTAGTATTCTCCATGCAAGTAGGAACCTAGAAAAACAAGGTTTCTGACTGTGAGAAAAAGAGTTGTATGCATGCATGTGTCATGATGTTCCCCCTCCTTCACTTGCACCCATGTTCAGTCTCTAGGGCTTCTATCTAATCATAAGGCAGATGATTCACACTGGTGATTCAAAAGCAATAGACTAGGCCTCCTGCAAACAAGGTAGGACTTCCACAGGCTGAATGAGGAAAGTATGCTCCAGGAGACACAGACTGCTGGGGGCAGTTGAGAGCCCAGTTAGAGGAAAATAGAGAGGGATGAGCTAATTGGCCAGCTCAGATTCCTCATACAGCTTTATAATCCCCCATGATGTCCCTCATGTCCCTCACAGCAACATTTTGTAATGGGGGCTTCTTTGGGTATGGGTAGCCATGTTAGGCTGTCTGTAGCAGTAGAAAAGAGCAAGAGTCCAGTAGCACCTTGGAGGCCATCGTCACACAGCACCCGATTCCCGGATAAAATCCCACTGGGATTGTATCTGGTATGTTTTCTTTCGGGTTGGGATGTTCATACATCCCGGCCACGGCAGTGGCAGTGGCGGTGGAGGGAGGCACCCTTCCAGCTCACGGGAGAGCGCTCCAAACCCCCCTCTGCCACCGCCAGCTGCCACCACCAACCACCGTCGGACCCGTCCTGGCTGCCTGGCTTGCCCCGCGCTCCACTCTGGGCCCCGAGCCCCGCTGGTCGCTGCCTGGTAAGTTTTTCAGTTAGAGCATGCGGGGGGGGGGGGGGGAGGCGGCAGCCAGCAAGGGTCAGGGCCGGAAGCAGAGCATGGGGTGATTCCCCCCCCCCCCCGCTTTTGCACTTGGGCGCTTGAGTGCCCAAGCGCCTGAGTGCAAAAGAGGGGGGGGGAAAAACCCTGTGAGGGACATTCAGACAGCCCTCTCTCACAATCAGTGTGAAAGAGGGCTGTCCAGAACGGTTCAAAAGCGGGTTCCTTGCGTGACCTCCAGAAAAATAGTTGTTTTTCCCGGGGTCGGAAAACACGCGAGAAAAGCGGGCGGGTTGCGCAAGTGAGCCCACTTTGGGGCGGGAGCCGTCTGAACAGCTGATTTGAAAGTGGGAGGAAACAGCAGTTCCTCCCGCTTTAAAGGGCCGTATGGCCGCACCCAAAGACTACCAAAATTTGTGGCAAGGTAGGAGCTTTTGTGAGTCACAGCTCACTCCTTCAGATACTCCTTCAGATCTGAGCAGTGACTCACTAAAGCTCATACCCTACCACAAATTTTGTTAGTCTTTAAGGTGCTACTGGACTCTTGCTCTTTCCTTGGGCATATACAACCTTCTGTCATCTCACAATGCTATACTAGACTGTAATAAACAGAAATCAGAGAACTTGCTTTTGGCAGACATTGATTTTTTTTCAAAAACAGTTTGTGGTTTGGAGTGATGCTGGCACGCAGCGCATGGAAAACCAGTTGCTGAGTAGATGAATCATGCTTGACATGGAGTGCTGCTTTGGGTTGAGAACTGTTATCCACTGAGGAAGGTTATGCCCCCAAAAGATGTTCATGGCCATTCTCAAGACTATTGGGAAAAGGTGATGAGGAGGTCAAGGCACGGGGTGAGATTTCAGAGACAATTGTGTAATTCAGATATACAAACTGGTTGCTTCTTTCCACTGAATGGTTATAGTCACATGTAACAACATGGGATTGCTGGGACTGCCATGACAACCTTTTCAAGTGTGTTTGTGTGTCTCTCTGTGTGTGTCAGACAGAGCTCTGATTAGGGTCACAGCCTGAATACGCCTTTATCATTCTCTGTTTAAATTTTTTTCCATCAAGGTGCTAATTGTATGCTTTTAACGTGCCTTCCATCCATCTTGCTTAGAGGGGGGGAAAAGCTTAAGAAAAAAGTTGGAGAGTCACAAAACCATTAACCTTTAAACAGGATGGAATTAAACCAGCACACAAGTTTTTCATTTTGAATTTTGGGCTAATAATAATATTTAGCGTTTAGAAAACACTCGAGAGTGTTCTAATAATTCTGAAAGGTAGTCAGGCTGCTATTAGCATCGCCATATTGCAGATGAGAGGCTGGGGTTCAGAGGCTTCCTATTGAGTTGGCAGCTGAGGTGTTTGAACCGGGGGATGGGGGCCTCATAGCTGCTTTGTCACTCCAGCTGGCTTACATTGTAGCAAACCCAAATTCAATTAAATAATTTTGAAAGGGTAGAACTAGACAGGAGTTTTAGAAGGAATGTGGGGCTGCTACTAAATGCCATCTCTCCCCTCCAATCGGTGTTTTTACCACACGTTCTGGTGTCAGGTGGCAGAATGGAGAATATCATGATACCTACTCATAACCTAGTTGTTGTTGGAGAGTGAGGAAGTCGACATTTAGTTTCTCTTTACCTCAGAAAGATAATACAGCCACATTCATCCACGCACTGAGCACATCCTGTCTAGATTACTGCAATTATGTGTACATAGGGCTGCCCCTGACAGTTGGAAGCAGCAACTGCTACAAAATACAGTGAAAAGTTGCTGACAAGCACTATTTCCTTGGATGATAGCTTTTTTTATAATAGGGTTTTTTTTATAATCAGTGCTTATTTATTGGCTTGCGGCACAAATGTAGGTTATGACCTTTTAAGCCTTTGAATGACCTTGGAGTGGGGCTCTTAAACAGAAGACATTTGCTACCATATGAGCCAACCTGACAATTAAAATATTCTATGGAGCTATAAAGACTTTTTACCTGGTATCCCCAACAGTCAGAAGGGTGTGTGGGAGCTGTCAGAAATAAGGCCTTTCCCGCAGTGGTACCTCAGCTGTGGAACTTCTTCCTCACTTGGCTCTCTTGGCATCTCATTTTTTTTTCATTTTAGGCACCAGGCCAAGACCTTTTTGTTCACCTAGGGTGGCTGACAGTGCAGTCCAAAGCATAATTTCACCCTTTGAAGCTCATCAGATTCAGTGAATTTAGAAAGGTGTAACTAGTGTCTTGGACCCATTGGTGGACCTCCTGATGGCACCTGGAATTTTTGGCCACTATGTGACATAGTTTTGGACTGGATGTGCCATTGACCTGATCCAACATTGGCTTCCCTTATGTTCTTATGTTCTAACTCTACTTCAGGCGCTACTGTTTGTTTTGACCAAAAAATACCTGTGTGAGGATCTTACAGATCATGTAGACCTTTAACTAGGATACCAGAAATGTGAATTTGCTGTAGTTCCTAAATCTCCTCTTTAAAATAATCTCTCTTTATAATTAAAGAGAGAAAATAATTCTCTCTTTAAAATAATCAAAGCTACTTCCAACTCCGTCTCTAAGGGGTACTATAATTCATACATCCTTTGTGTGGTTTCATCAAAGCCAGCTGGTGTTGAAAAAGATAGGCATCAGTTACCCCCGTGTCCACTGTCTAATGTAAATGGGGATAATGTAAATATTCCCACATGGATATTAAACTCTGGCCTAGACAGCCAATAAATATATTGGATTCATACATAGACCACGGGTTCCTTTACTGCCTGCACCATCAGTGTAATCACTTTAATGTTACTGGAAGAGAAGAGACTGATTATCCTAAAGAGACAAGCTTTTAGTATATCTGCAAGAAGGAAATGCTGCTTGCAAGGGGGTGTGAAAGGAGTGGATGGGTACAATGGATCTCTCCAGATCAGGGGGAGGCTTAACACCAAGTGCAATGCAAAGGGACCTGAGACAAATACTGTTGTTTCATCAAAACCTACACATTATTCTAGAAATCTGCAACATGTTCATCATATCTTCTTTCTTCAGTCTGCTCATCCTGGAAATTTCCAGTATTTTTCACTGCACCAACTTTTATTATTTTTGCAGTATGCATGCGAAGTGAGGTGATATTTCTTCTAACCTTTTAAATAGCTAAGGATGTTTCTTCAGTGATCACTAAGAGCTTAGAAGATGCTTATTCAAATTAGCATTAATGGCCTGTGATGACTGATGGCAACCAGCTAGTGGGGAAACCACACCAGCTTTGATGGAAGCTGGGGAGAAACTGTTTGGGAGCTGGCAGTTTTCTAATAAAGGAGACAAGAATCTGAAAGACAGGAAGATTCACTTACAGATTTCCGAGCATCTTGGCCTATTATGCATGGGTGTTTTCTCTCGATTTCACCATGCATGTCTGTCGGGTTTTCTTTGTCATTCTGCACTGATTTTCCTCCCTTCAGTGCTCAGTTCAATGTCTGGTTGCTGTCTCCCTGGGGTTTTTTGAATGCTTTTGTGCCAATTTCCCCTTGTTTTGCTTTCAAGCTGAAAGTAATTCAAAAGCGAATAGATTCCCTCAGATTCACCCCCCACCCCCACCCCCCCCACCCCACATCAAGGTTGTTCTGCCCACTCTGCACCTTCTACCATCCTCCCTCCTTCCTCAGTATACAAGCTCAATTTCCCCCTTGTTTTATTATTATTATTATTATTATTTACAAATGGCATGAGTCTCGCAATACGAGACTATCGCTAGTCTTGGGTTGTTGGATAAAATAATTTAAATGATGGGGGAAAGTTTAAAAGGAGCTGTGTGAGGTTTAGTTCCCTGCTAGTATTGACTTAAAAGGGAGATCAGAGAGGAGGCAAATGGCAGTGTCCCCAGTGCAAAAAAAAAGGATTTCAATGCTGCATGCAAACAAAATGAAGGGGGGGGTCATCAGTGCAGAATGAAATTGACATCAGATGTAAAGAGGGAGAAAGACACTGAGATGGGAAGTCTAAAGCTTTGAAAACATTTTTCCTTTAATGTTTTAGTGAATGAAGTGTGTGTGGGGGGGGCAATTTTAGCAATCTCTGGAAGCCTAACATTAAAATTGCAGGTAAGCCACATGGACCTCTGCAAACTGCTGAATTTAAGAATCACTTGGGATTGATCCATTTGGAGGACAGAGTGCAATCAGCACAGGACAGGCTTTTAAAACTGCCAAGATTTAAAACTAGGGTGCAGGATCAAATTGGAGAATCACAAAGAGAAAACCACACAAATGTGCAAGGAAGGGCAGGAAATTAGCATTACTATGCTGCTGCACGAGGGCATCAGCAAAAGTACCCCCTTTAAAAAAAAATTAGTGGCACAAGACTAAAGCTTCTACCAGAGGACTCCTCCCTCATACAAACTGCAGCCCTCTGCAAAGTGTGGTGGAGTTGCAACCAACTTTGCACAGTCACGTGTGCACACACATTGCCAACAATCACAGCTTGCAATGCCAGTGTCAGTGGTTTCTACTGTGCATTCTTTACACTCAATATATTATTCCCCCATATTATGAGCTCATTTTTCACAATGGCTGATAACACAGCAGAGAATTCCCTAGTGCTTGGCAATATGGAAAACAGGGCTTTGCAGCTGCTTGTCAGTTTCAAAAAAAAAAAGTCTTGTCAATTTCCACATTTCCTGTGTTTCTTTCTGTTCCCTTTCATTCAATGAACTAAGGCTAAAATGTATGTGCAAAACCTGAACCACGAGGATTTAAATGGAAGGTGCTTGCTGCACACTAATGCGCAGCTGCAACAGGGCAACTGCATAATTTTTTTTAAAAACTTTGGGAACCACCCCCCCTACACATCACTAGTGACGTTCCACCCTGATTTAGAAAAGTGCGGGGGGGGGGTGTTTCCATTGTAGCTGCACAATAAATACACTGGAGGAAAAAAAGAATGGCGCATAAGGCAGGCACAGAATCCAAAATCAAGATTAAAGGCTTACTGCTCTGAAAATCTGCAATAAGGTGTGTGTGCCTAATGGGCATATGTCTAGTTTGAACTTATTTCTGTAACACAGGTAGGGATTCAAAGAGCAAACTCCTTGCTTTCTGGGCAGTTGTCACCACTTGCAAGGCTGCCTCTCCTTGCTGCACAACTCTTTGAGATGCAAATCAGATATTTAAAGAAAACACAAATTCCAGTGTTCTTTCTTGGCAAGGCAACTATCTCTGTACAAGACTGCGGTTGAAATTTCCCTACACTCGAAGAAGTAGGAATCCTGAAGCAGAATATTCCATTTGCAGCAACATTGGCTATATTATACAGAAAGCAGTGAAAAAACTCAGCTAGCTCAACAGTTTCACTTTTCTCTCATTATTAGATACTAATAAAGAAATCTAGCCAGGATTTGGCAAACACAGAGTTCAGGAACTGGAACTAAAATGTAGATACTAAATGGCCCTGTAATTTGCTTTAAAAATGGAGAGAGTGGAATATAAATGCATTAATTTTAACACATAAGTGGATGGATGAATATAAATAAATGTTCTTGGCCTTATTTTTATCCAGCCTTTTTCTGGATGCATCCCTTTGTCTTCCAGTAAAAAAGCTAGAAGGTCAGAGATGCATCACATTTAATTACCCATGCATATGTGTTGCACAGAAGCCTAGGGTATGAAGACATTTGTACTTTTCTTTTTCAAAGCAGGGCTTGCTGGGCTAATGTAACAGAAGTCCAGTAGCACCTTAAAGATGCAGATTATTTTTCCCAGGATGAACTTTTGTGAGTCAGAGCTCAGACCTTCGGATGCAATGGAAAGGGAAAAGAGAAAATGAATTTCCTCATGTTCATCCAAAAAATTACAGAAGAGGAGGAGAGAAACGGGAGAATCAGTATGTGAACTGGTAATAATCATGTGGCAAAATGTATTCAGGGATGCCAGCACTCAAATGAATGTGCTCTCCAACCCAATTCTCCTCTGCCAGTTTGGTTAGCAAATGTTCTTGAGATGTGTGCATATCTGGCAAATACTCAGCATAAGCAGGCTTGACATTCAGTGGTTTGTATCTGACAATTGACATGCAGTGGCACTCAGCATTTAACAGTATGTGACAGCTAACTTTCAGCAGCATTTTAGTCAGTTTTTGTACTAGCTTGATTCATTCACTTGGAAATATCCCTGTGAACAGGTGATAAACTCCAAGTAGTTGTGTTTGAACTGTGATACCAAATGTTGGTTCCAGAATAAAAATACTTATTTTTGAGGTCAGGTTTTAAAACAAGGACTGATAAATCAAAATGTGTCAGTTTTTTGGTTGATTGATTTACTGTTTGTGAATAGTTTTAGCCTGTTGTTGGGTTACTTTTCATATATTCATACAGTACACTACATTGCCATGCAACTGGCAAGGTTTCAGCATGTGTGTTCTCATGCAGCCCCGTGAAAGTACTAGTTTTCACTCTCCCCCTTCGACCTCTCATCATTGCATGCTAATTGGCTGCCAATCAAATAAATAGTATGCCAATCAATCAGCCAGTGATTGTAAATAAACACTCAATTTTTTAAAAAAAACTACTACTTGCCATTTGGTGTTATTTCACTCATGCATATTTTTGCACAGCCTTAGAGAAAGCATAGTTTCCTTCCCGCATCATTTAATTATCTGATCTGACCATCCATGACCATGACCTTGGAGGTGAATCAGTTTTGCCTACTGTGCAAATGTGTAAGTGCCTGCGAGGTGAAGAAATGAAACACCACCCCCACAGTTACCCTGCAGCAGCAAAACTATCCCATAACTGTTCAGCTTCCGGAGCAATGAACTGAATAGAGCCGAAGTTCATGGCTGTCCAACATGGTATGTTTGCCTGCTAAAACTGCAAAGATCATGGCATCCCTAACTGTGAACCAAACACACACACACACATGCATATGATACATAGATGATAGACAGACAGACAGATAGATATAGGGCAGTGAATACTGAGACATAGCAGTGAGTCGCTTTCCCAAAAGCAGTCAATGCATCTGCAGCTCAGAATTCTGAGGCAGGAATAACAAGGAATAATAAGGAAAGTACCTTGGAGCATATGCAGAGTGCTTTCTGCTCACTATGGAACCCCTTTCACAAATGATTTATAGTTCTGAAATATGCAGATAATGCTAATCTCAATAAATTAGGCCGGGGTGCCCAGTATGGTGCCTGTGGGTGCCGTGCTGCCAGTCATCACCTTTCCTGCCAAGTGTTTTTAGAAAGTGGGTGGGGTCAGGTGGGGTTTCCGCCCAGCAGGGCTTCTGATTGGCTACTGGAAATCCAATTGGCTGTGCAGATTAAAATAATGTCGTTTCAGTGGCAGCTGTCACCAGTCAGTGTTGTTTTAATTCTTTCTCACTCCTCTTTCCCAGTGTTCTTTCAAATTACCCTTTTTCTCCCCAGCTTTCTCTATATGTGTGTGTGTGGATCTGCTTCTGGTGGCAGCACATTTGTGGTTGGCTCTGCTTCCTGTGGCAGCCATTTTGTGGTTGTGCCCACCACCCTGTGTCAGAATTCCAAAGGAGGCCGCAGGCTGAAAAATGTTTGCCCCCCCCCCCCCCCGAGTGAGTGACTGTGCGATATTATTTTTGAAATCTATTTACCTCCTTCTACCCATATGCTGAGTACTGGGGTTGGTCTCCTTTCCTTTAAATCTGGAATGCTTGCTGTTCTATGGTCTAAAATTACAGCATTTGAAAAATGTTAGGTTAATAAAAGAATGTGATTTGCAGCAGATGTCCAGTAAAGTTGGAGTACATTGAGCCAAAAAATGTACTGCGCTAGAACATTAGTACATTCAACCCCATATGGGTTAGAGAATGCCAATTCTACTACTGTAAAGAAGCAAATTAAATTTGGGATTAGGGCTCACTGGCCAGAAAGAGCAGGGAAATATAAATAATATGAAATTCTCTCATTGGCATTTGTTTCTAAAATCAAATGCTGATATTGCAATGAGACTTTCTGAACTAATTTTCTCTGAGAAGCCTATTTATGGCTTTCTGCTTTTAATCAATTCTTTCTGCTTATCTGGAAAGCAGGTAAGCAAAGCCACAGTAAATAGCATTTTTAGAATTATGACTTTTAGGAAATAGAGGATCTTGTCTACTTTCTTTGCATTTTCTGTTAATACACTTTCCCCAGACAAAGATTTTTGACAGGTTTCCTAGATGGAACACCTAACAGGGAAACTGAAAATTTGTTATCTTCTTGCTGATAGGGGGAAAAATATGTGATTCAGAAGGTAAAATTTTCTTTGCTGTGACAGCACACAAGATTAGACATACATTTGCGGCATTAAATGTGATTGTTATGAGGCCATTTATATCATGGTTTATAAGCCTGCCCGTCATTTTACATCATGGGGCAGCAGCTACATTAGTTTTCTCCTATGTCTCCCTTGCTCACGTGTAGAGGTTGTGTGAGAGAGGAGGAGGAGAAGGAATCTCTTTTTTCCACCAAAAGGAACACACAGGTGAGGAGTGTGGAACCTTCCCCCACCTTACCTGCTCACTCTCCATCACTTCAAATACTTCTCACCCTCTTGGCTTACTTTGAACTTTGGGAGAAAAGACCCTGAAATGATGAACTGCAGAGAGTTCAAAGTCCAGTAGCACCTTAAAAACCAACAAAATTTGTAAGGCATGAGCTTTCATGAGTCACTGCTCACTTCTTCAAAAGAGAGAAAATCCAGTTCCTTTAACTCCTTTGGGTGTCAGAAGTAGGCTCTGTCCCCTCTTGATTTTCACCTGAACAGGCAAATAAATAAACGTGTCAGGTGTGATACTTGTTGTAGCCCTTTATTGGGAGCAGATTTTCTCAAGTTATGGATCTCTTGAAAGGCAGAAACTGATGAGGGAAGAAAGCAAACTGTGGGGAGCTGTCTATCCTTGAAAGAGAGCCTTTTATACTTTTCAAGTTGTATGAACATAAGAACATAAGAGAAGCCATGTTGGACCAGTCCAATGGTCCATCCAGTCCAGTACTCTATGTCACACAGTGGCCAAAATCCAGGTACCATCAGGAGATCCACCAGTAGAGTCAGAGTTCCAGAAGCCCTCCCACTGTTGCCCCCCAAGCACCAAGAATACAGAGCATCACTGCCCCAGAGACAGTGTTCCCACTATACCTTGTGACTAATAGCCACTGGTGGACTTCTGCTCCATATGTTTTCAACTGACCTGTTTTCATATGCTTTTAGTTTATTGATTTAAATAGGAAAGATTGCTTTTTTAAAAATCAAAGGCTAAAATATTATTTAGCAAAAGACTCTGACACTGCTTCCCTGAGCGCCTCTAAGGTTTGCCTTGATCTTCAAAGGCAATCCCAGTCTACAGGAAGCCAAGTCAAGAAAGGTCACATTTGGAATGCCATCCTAACTTGAAGTCAGCAGCTTTTTTTCTATGACAAGCAATTGCATAACTGTTATCCATTTCCCTTGGAGGAAGAACACACATGATTGAAACACCTTGAGAATTTTGAAAAATTCTAAACCAGTTGTTCAAGAAGATGTTTTCTTTTCATACACCAGCTGGCTTTCCTTTTTCACTGCTTTTCTGCTGCATGGAGTGACTCTACTTCTAGATGCATAATGCCTGAGCTGTATGCTAATATTGCAGTCACCTCCAAAGTAAAAACTGCCTAATATCTGATGTCCAGCCCATTGATCTACTGTCTTTTGCTCCCAGAATGAATATTGAAATCAATATTATCACCTGTCCTTTCTCTTTGGACTTAGTCTGTGCTTCCTTGCTTGATTGCCATCATTGCCATTTAATCACTTCACTTCCTGGGTCCTCTTGCTGATTAAGCTGCAAAGGAACATATGTGGTGCCAGAGGTGGAGCAAATGGACACCCTAAAAATGGCCTGCCAGTGTCTGAATTAGAAGCAGGGGTCATTTCGTAGAAAAAGAGGTGCAGGAGCTCATTAGCATAGCTCATTTGCATAACTCATTTGCATATGCCACACCCCCTAACATACCGGAAGTGTGTCAGAAGGCAACACCCACCCCTCAGGCTCCACTCCACAGGTAAGTGAAACTGACCTGCTCTTCCTCCATTCCCTTCCCCATCCAATACTTTGTGCAATAAAAATAAGCGTAAAGAACACACCCTCATTCTCTTCCTGCTCCCTTGAAACCACCAGGTTTCAAGTCGACTTGAGATACCCAGGACATGTGCACCACCCATCCCTTTCCCTTCCCCTCCCCTCCCCACAACAAGACACCCTGTGAGGTAGGTGGGGCTGAGAGAGGTCTTTTGAGAACTGCTCATGAGAGAACAGCTCTGAGAGAACTTGTGACTGGCCCAAGGTCACACCAGCAGCTGCATGTGGAGGAGTGAGGAGTCAAACCTGGTTCTCCCAAATTAGAGTCCAACTCCTGACCACTACACCAAACTGATAAGGTGGAAGCTGCTGAAGGGTTGGTGAAATTTCCCCAGTACTTGTGTGCCATGTGCCCAGATAAAAAATGGTATACTTAGAAAATTTATATGCCACCTTGAGCAAGTCTCTGGAAAAGCAGCACACAGTCATAAAAGGAACAATGATAAAATTATCAATATTAAAGCAAAACATTAAAAGCAATAAAGACCCTAGCAGGGCTTTCCCCAGGGCGCTGCGCCTCTGCACTGCTCGGGGAAGGCGAGGAGGGGGCGGGGCTTGGTCATGTGCCCGCCCCCTGGGCTCCTCACTCCCGGAGCTGCGCTCCTGTGCGCTCCTGCTCCAACGGACCCCTGATTAGAAGTATAGAATATGAAATGTATATGTGAGGCAAAACTCCTCCCCTCCACCCATCGACCTTGCCCCTTCATTGTATATTTTTTCCATTGCTGTTTCTGCATATAATTTGATTCAGTGCTGACGAACCTTTCAGATATATTCTAGATCATATACTGTGTGCCTTTCACTTCAGTTTGAGGACGCATGGCAGGAATCTAGTTGACATGAACCCTGAGTGAAGCAGCATAACTGGCACTATAAACCCACTTCTGGTTCTTCACTGATACCCAGTCCTCTCTACTCACTTTAACTTCTTGTAAATAAAATGGGCTGGAGGTGCCACTTGGGCAATACATAGCAGTTACTAGATCTTACAAAAAGGGCCACATCCAGGCAGAGTTACCCGAGGACAAGAAAAAACAGTTCACCTGCCGGCTCAAAGTGCAAGGCAAGACAGTTCTGACCTTTTTGTTGATGATAGGGAGACACACGTTACTCCCTCTACCTTTGCTCCCTGCTTCAACCACAATCACAATTCATTAAGAGACATAAGACAGCTGGCGACACCCTCAAGCAGTACTATAACTCCATCTAAATAAGAGCTGGAGCTCCAAAGGTCTGGGTCAACAGTTCAGTGACTCACTCAGCTTGATGGCTCCGGACCCAGGAACTGCAAGTAGAATTGAGTTGGCCAAGGTTAAGTCCCCAGCAGTGTAATCCTAAACAGAGTTCAGTCCTTCTAAGCTCACTGACTTCAGTGAACCTAGAAAGTTGTAACACTGCTTAGGACAGTATTGCAGTCTACAGTACCCAAGAGTCTGCCACCTGGGTACGTTCTTAAAGAGGTCACTTTTGATTTGTTCTTCCCTGTAGGCTGTGATTAGCTGGTACAGTAATAGCTCCTGGGGTCTGACCAGAGTAATGTCATTGATGTCTGGAGAAAACAAAATATCATTATCTCTGCAGGTAATTTCCCATTTTTTCCCCTGTAGGCAGTCCTGCACTCTCACTTTCTCTCTCTCATAACTGTATTACCCTTTTTGTTATGCTCATCTTGTCTTGGTCTTGATGACCTCACAGTGGCATTCTGCCTATGTATTTCTATCTATCAGGCATGTCCCAGTTTGCAGAATATTATATAGGAGAGGAGTTCATAAGGATTATAATTCTTGTTGACATAACCAAGTTGATGAAGGATGGGAAGAAATTAGTAAGCAACAGCATTCTTAGACCTGTTAGAATTCAGTTTAAGAAGCACATTGTTGGACCCCTGTGAGATCAACTCCTCTAATAATGTGCTCAGGCTAGAATTATCTGCCCAGGAAGACTCAGGGCAACAGAATCTGGCCTACTCTGAATCCAAGGGAAAACTCATAGAAGTCTTCTCTCAGGAAGAGTAGTCAAAGTCTGAAACCAGGAGTGGGAGATCAGTCCTTTCAGATGAGGTACATGAACTGCCCATCTAGTACCTAAGCCTGTTCATTTTCCTAGAAGTCCCAATTTGAGGGAGAAAATGGGCATAATCCAACACCATGCGATAACACTACTGTGCACAATTGCAAGCCAGAGCAGTACCCTTTTAAATTCCACAGAAGAGCTCAGTTGATTATGGCGAATCAACATCTGCATTCCTTCAGAGCTGTCCCGTGTCCTGAAAAAATTCCCACATTAATTTTCTGCTACATGACTCCTGCATGAAGACCTCCTTCCCCCCAAGGCCTATCTTGGGAGCCCCCTGGGCTTACAGCCTGGCTTGATTAGGGCACCTATGAGTGAAGGTTATCCTTTAGAAAGCAATTTTTTAGGGCCAGTTCACAAGACCAGTGTAACATACTGGTTGGTATAGTGAAGCCATCACAATTTTTACACATGTGTATACATGGTAGCAATCTGATTTGTGACTATTCCGATATGTTAGATTATGACCCACTATCACCTGATTTAACCCACATTATTTTCCTTCAGGAAACAAACTGGGATGGACCTAGGTCAGAGATATGTGAGAGCATTCACACAACCAGGTTATATACAAATATTATACTGGCAAGCAGGGGTCCTTTCGTAAAAAAAGAGGTGCAGGAGCTCATTAGCATAACTTATTTGCATATGCCACACCCCCTGATGTTACTGGAAGTGTGTTAGAAGAAAGAAAGGAAGGATGGAAGGGAGAGAGGGAGGGGGGAAGGAACGAAAGGAACAGGAAGGTAGGTAGGTAGGAAGGTAGGTGGGGGAGAGAGAGAAGAAAGAAAGAAAAAAAAAGGAAGGAAGGAAGAGGAAGATAGGTAGGTAGGTAGGTGGGGGGAGACAGACAGACAGACAGACAGACAGAAAGAAAGAAAGGCTCCAGTCTTGTTTTAAAAGTTTCTTGATAATCAGCACTCTTTCCTTCTCTACCAAGGAGGCCAGAGGCCTCAGAGGAGCCAGTTGTGAAATTCTGAAATCTACAGTTTTATTCCACCAAGACCCAGCAGTGCTTATGAGCCGCCAATCGAGTAAGCACTGGAAGGTTCTGAGCATATAGCCCTGGCATAGGTTGGCTGCCCAGGTTCATGCTGCCCAGAAACAGCACGACTGAAGTGAGCCTGGAACCCGGGTCTCCCTAATCTGCAGCTCATCTCCTCAGACAGTGTGCCTTCTCCACCCCGCTGCGCACACCGCGCCCCTTTCCAGCCACTCAGGGCCTGGAGACTGGAGGCACCTGGGCTTCCCGGCTAGCCTCAGGGCCTCTAGGGGGGATGGGTCGGGGCACAGAGACGGGGGGGGGGGGACGACGGGGGGAGCGGCTCCCTACCTGCGCACCTGTCACTTCGGCTCCTGCAGGCTCCACAGCAGGCGGCCAGACCGCCACCCCCAGGTCCTGGAGGCCGAACCGCCACCAGGGGGCACTGTGCTGCGCTGCCCTCCCCTCCCCTCCAAGGCACACCCCCGCGCACAGCAGCAGCGACGGCCACGGGATGCCACCGAGCTGGGAGCCCCGAATCCCTCCCGGGGGGGGGGGCAGACGCCTCCGTTTGGAGGAGACAGCCATGCGGCCAAGGGGGTGGGAAAGGGGTTTTTCCCCGGCCGCCGGCTGCCGCCGGCTCGGGGATTGAGCTGGGTGGGTGGGAGGAGGTTTGTTTGCGCGGGGGGGAGAGGGTTTTTTCCCCAGCCGGCGGCTGCTGCCGGCTCGGGGATTGAGTGGGGTGGGTGGGTGGGAGGGAGGAGGTATCTTTGCGCGGGGGGGGTAGAGAGGGTATTTTCCCCAGCCGGCGGCTGCCGCCGGCTCGGGGATTGAGTGGGGTGGGTGGGTGGGAGGGAGGAGGTATCTTTGCGCAGGGGGGGGTAGAGAGGGTATTTTCCCCAGCCGGCGGCTGCCGCCGGCTCGGGGATTGAGCGGGGTGGGTGGGTGGGTGGGACGAGGTTTGTTTGCGCGGGGGGGGGGGGAGAGGGTTTTTCCCCTGGCCGGCGGCTGCTGCCGGCTCGGGGATTGAGCAGGGTGGGTGGGTGGGTGGGAGGAGGTTTGTTTGCGTGGGGGGGAGAGGGTTTTTTCCCTGGCCGGCGGCTGCTGCCGGCTCGGGGATTGAGTGAGGTGGGTGGGTGGGAGGGAGGAGGTATCTTTGCGCGGGGGGGGGGGTAGAGAGGGTATTTTCCCCGGCCAGCGGCTGCCACCGGCTCGGGGATTGAGCGGGGTGGGTGGGTGGGAGGAGGTTTGTTTGCGCGGGGGGGTAGAGAGGGTTTTTCCCCCGGCCAGCGGCTGCTGCCGGCTCAGGGATTGAGCAGGGTGGGTGGGTGGGTGGGAGGAGGTTTGTTTGCGCGGGGGGGGGAGAGGGTTTTTTCCCCGGCCGGCAGCTGCCACCGGCTCGGGGATTGAGCGGGGTGGGTGGGTGGGTGGGAGGAGGTTTGTTTGCGCGGGGGGGGAGAGAGGGTTTTTCCCCTGGCCAGCGGCTGCTGCCGGCTCGGGGATTGAGCAGGGTGGGTGGGTGGGTGGGAGGAGGTTTGTTTGCGCGGGGGGGGGGGGGAGAGGGTTTTTTCCCCGGCCGGCGGCTGCTGCCGGCTCGGGGATTGAGTGGGGTGGGTGGGTGGGAGGGAGGAGGTATCTTTGCGCGGGGTGTGTGTGGGAAAGGATTTTTCCCCGGCCGGCAGCCTGCCGCCGGCTCGGGGACATTGAGCGGGGTGGGTGGGAGGGGGTCTGACCCAGTGGCGGCCCTGCTGGGGGCGGGGCTTTGTAATGTGCCCACCCCCCAGCGCCTTCACTGGCGGAGCGGCGCTCCGCTTCGCTCCGGCCCCAACGGAGCCCTGCTGGCAAGTCTGGAGGGCACTCTTCAATCTTGCCCAAAGTTACCCATGTCATTTCAATTAAAAAACAACCTCTGAATCAGTGATACTTACTTACTGGCTCAGGAGCCATTTTAATCCCCCCCCTCCAAAAGGGGGGGGGGAGAACAAGAAATGGGAGAAAACTCAAAACTCTTTTGACATGCCACCTGTGGCTCTTCTGAGCACTGTTCCCCAATGTGGCACCTGCCCCATATTGTAGAAGAGTGGGCAAGGCACTGCCTAATTGTAAGTGCTTCCCACCTTGAGATACTGAAAAGACTGGAGATGGATTAGCTGCAAACCCTCTTGAGCTGTTGGCCTTGTGCCAGGGATGGAAGTAAAGGACCCATCTTCTCACCCAAGATATTGAAAGCCAGCTTGGTGTAGTGGTTAAGAACGGTGGACTCTAATCTGGAGAACCGGGTTTGATTCCCCACTCCTCCACATGCAGCTAGCTGGGTGACCTTTGGTCAGTAACAGTTCTCTCAGAGCAGTTCTCTCAGAGCTCTCTCAACCCTACCTACTGCACAGACGTCTGTTGTGGGGAGAGGAGGGGAAGGAGATTGTAAGCTGCTCTGAGAGTCCAAGTGAATGGCAGGGTATAAATCCAACTCTCCTCCTCCTCCTAATATCCCCCTTTCTGTGCAGCCTCTACACTCTCATCCTAGCACCTGGGCAGCTGTCAGGGGAGGAACCTGCTGGCCACAGAGAAGAGGGAGTAAAACCATCACTATGGCAGCCAATGCTCCCTCTAAGCTGTGGAGACTTGTGAGCTGCTGGCATTAAAGTTGTGAGCAGGTGATTTGGCTACTGCATAAGTTGGTTTGCTCTGGAGCCATCCTTCCTGAGCTAAGACAAAAATGTGTGAGTTGGAGGCTAAAAAACTGTGAGCTAGCTCACACTAACTCAGCTTAGAGGGAACACTGCAGCCCCCTTGGAAAAGAGCAAGCTGGCTACAATGGGGGTGAGGGTGATTTCACTTCCTTTTCTCCACAGGGAGCTTGCTCTCCTCTAGGTGCCTGGGCAATCACACTCTCTCACCTGAGCTACTGTCTCTTCTGTTGAGGGGAGAACAGGAAGGCTGAGACCAGTGTTCCCTCTAAGCTGAGTTAGTGTGAGCTAGCTCACAGTTTTTTTAGCCTCCAGCTCACACATTTTTGTCTTAGTTCAGGAAGGATGGCTCCAGAGCAAACTAATTTATGCAGTAGCCAAATTGCTCACTCACAACTTTAATGCCAGGAGCTCACAAAGTAGAATTTTTGCTCACAAAACTCCACAGCTTAGAGGGAGCATTGGCTGAGACAGAATCCTTTCTCCTCATTCCAGATACACAAACATGACTAATACTCACCAGTGGTGGAGAAAGATAACTCTGCTATTCTGGTAATCTAAAAGGTTATACTTATATATTTAATATTAATATCTGTATGTTATATGTGTTCAGGGCGGTACACCGGTCAAGCAGTAGATATGTGGCTCTTTTGATTGATGGTTAACTGTGAATGTGGCTCTCTGTGAGCATCTGAGTGATTATCGCTGCTCAAAATAAAAATAAAGAACAAAATTCATTTTAAAAGTCAATTTAATTATTTAGAAATGGCCTTCCTCTTACTTGTTTCATTAAAACAACTGGGCAGAAGGAGGAATATCTAGTCATGCCAGGAGAAAACTGGTCAGACAGCAGCCCTAAGCCAGAATACCCCAGTCCTGCAAACTATAGCATTCAAAAGGGCCCAGACACTTCCATGCATACCTGGTATATTAACAGCTACTTGGATAATGAGAGCTCCCATGATGCCCAGTGGCTCTGGTCTTGTCTTTTTGTTTTTAATTCATACTTGCAGTCTAGCATAGGACAAAAACAGGAGGTGCCTGGCTTCGAGTTAACTCTTTGCTGGGGGTACAATTGAGAACCTTCAGATCTTGGCACTGCTGTGGTGCCAGAGCAGGCCCTCCTCCCTTTAAACCCCTCTTTCCCTTTTATAACTAAGATGAAACGGCTTGTCAGGTAGCAAAAACCCCAGTGAGCTGCCTCAGGCAGGAAAGTTCCATGAGGGGCAGCTAGCAACCCTGAAAGACTGATATAGTCTTTCCAGAGCCTGGCAGTTCTAATACCTGGGCCATCAAACAGAATGGCTTGTGGATTGATCCTGGGTGAGGGACGGCCCCCGTTTCCCCCTGGAATTAAACCCAGCATGATAACTGAGTGCTAACATTCAAAACCCATATAGAAGGCAGGAAGTCAGTTCTGTTCCTGACCCTAGCTGGAAGGCCATGAACCTGACTCCTTGTGGCAATAAGGTCTCTCACACGGGCTGGAGAAATGTACCTAGTTGATGTATGCTTATTTTCTGTCTTTTGCCTCTGAGGATTTGAACTAAGCCCACGTGGCTTTCCCAGTTAGCTCTGCTCTTATTCCAAACCCCCTTCCTTTTTTCCTCTTCTTTTCATAAACTTCTTTGTGGTTTTTTAAAACTTGGAATAAGTATTGCTATATTGCTTTTTTGAGCTCAGCACATGCCCAGAGACCTTTCTGACTTTCTATTATAGGAAAACAAGGAAGGGGTTAACCCATCCTAGGAGGTTCATCTCCTCCTCCCAAGTCAGAGGCTGCACCCAAGGTTCTGATGGAGTAAGCAAGAGCAGCCAGGATACTCTGATTAAAGGCAGCATCTGGTATCAGCAGCATCCCTTCCCTCCCCCTTGGCTATTGGGAAGGGATCCTGGGGTGTTTGCTGTAGTGGTTAAGTGCATGGACTCTAATCTGGGAGAACCAGGGTTGATCCTCCACTCTGCTTGCAGCTGCTGGATGACCTTGGGCAAGCCATAGTTCTGGCACAGCTGTTCTCTCAAGGACAGTTCTGCAAAGAGCTCTCTCAGCCCCACCTACCCCACAGGGTGTCTGTTGCGGGGAGGAGAAGGGAAAGGAGTTTGCAAGCCATTCTGAGACTCCTTCAGGTAGTGAAGGGCGGGGTATAAATCCAATCTCCTCCTCCTTCTCTTCTTCTTCTTCTGAATTTTTTATTTCACATATATAAGACAAACAATAAACAAACTTCTTTTCTCTTTTCACTATGCTGCCCCATATTGTGAGTGACCAGAATTGCAGATCAAAGGGTTCCTGGGGGAGCTGTTCTGCCAGGCCTTCGGCTGAGGCAGCAGGCATCTACCAGCTGGTCTCCCTGTTGCTGTTACAGTATGCTGCCATTAACGAGAACTTCATGGCTCAGCTTTGGCCCATTCATTCCCAGCTGTAGGAGCTGAAATCTGAAATTTGCGACATTGCCCACTTTAGCTGTTTTTAACTGGTTTTATTGTATTAATTTGATGTTTGATATTTATTGACTGCACTGTTTTAAGATTGTATTGGAATTTATTATTGTGACCCACCCTGAGCCCGCTTGCAGGAAGGGTGGGATATAAATTGAAATAATAAATAGACAAATTAACAAATAAATATTTCATTAGGCCCCACCCATCCAGGCAGCTCATGGGTACCCTCTGACCTTGAAGGGTACTTGGGCCTCCCCTGTGCTTGCCTGGCTGCAAAACACAGTTCTTAGCTTCTAACTCCTGGTTCTTCAGCCAGCCCTGCACTGACACACTTATGGTGCAATCTTTAAAGCTGCTTTTTGGGTTTGGTACTGTTTGGAATGGAGACAGCAGCTCAGTGGGCTGCAGCAAAACCCCAGCAGAATTCCCCCTTGAGGTCTGTAGCCAGGATTTTTTTGTTCGGGGGGGGGGGGGGGGGCATTTAAATTAAAGTTAATTGAAATATCTGTGTAGCGTCCCATGTCTTTAAGGTGGGGGGGGGGGAGGCCAGATTTGGTCGAAGAAATGCAACAGCTGGGGTGGGAAGACACTTCTGGTGTGCTTGTTTGTTTGCCCTGCTGCTTGTTCTCCCCCCACCATGAGACCATGGCTAAATTTAAATTTTAAAAAATATTCTAAGTTTGAGGAAAGTGTTTGCGGGGCTTGGCTGGTAATTAAAGGGGCACAGCCCCAAGATGCCCCACTGTGGCTACAAGTCTGACCCCTTCCCCAAGACAGTCTTCTTACAGCTGTTAAAGACACTGATATTCAGATCAGGCTGTAGCAAACAGGAGTGCAGTTGGTAGGAGGATTTGTGTTTGAACATCAGCTGGGCTCTCCAAATTGACTGCTGGCTCCTTTTCCATAATGCTTAAATTCCGCATACTCAGAGGGAGTAATACCAAAGTTATTCCATTGCAGATTTCTAAAGGCCCCTTCATGGCAAGAGAGACGGCCTTCTCAGCTATGAACCGGCCATGACTCCGGGCTAAAACCTGACAGGCCTCCTTTTTCCTCCTGCCAATTGCATCGGTTACCAGGGAGGTTAATATTCTCACTCCTGTCAGACCTGGCAGCCAACCGGGACACTAATATTGATCCAGGAAAGGAGGGTGATGAAAACTCAATTAACTTTTAAGGCTCATTGCAATTGGGATAAACACGGAGATGTGACCTGCTCATTGCAATACAATTAAAAATAAATGCAATTCATCTTAACAAGCCTGCATTTGTGATAGACTGAAGACGAGAGGAAATGACTGCCATCTTAAGTTAGGCTTTTTGTCTTTAACACGCTAGACTGGATGTGCTTTGGGGGAATCCAATATTTTTACTTTTTTGTTGTTATTCTTTGCAGATCAGTTTACACAAGTAGAAGAATTAAGATTTGTTAGGATTATACTGCTCCTAGTGCTCAGTGTGGGGGTTGCACACATGAATGCTTTCCAATGGACAAAAATCTCTCCAAGCAGAAAAGTAGCATGTCAAGGTGAATAATTCTGTCCAGTAAAAAAATACCAGTCCCTCAAAATGTAGCCACCTAGTGGAAGGAAATAAGTACACCCTGCAGAACCTATTGCACTCACACTTAAATCCTCATAACTGGACAGGACTTATTTTTACATTTATTTGAGGAAATTTTTAATGTATGGGCCACTCTTCTTTTTTCTTTTATATAAACCAGAGTGACATTTGTAACATGTCTGGTTTTCCCTCAGTTGTTAGAAGAATTTTGTACTCCTGGCTTCACTCACTCACAGTAACCTAGAACAGTTTCTTGTAGCGGTCAGATGGTCAGACTAGGTTCTGGGAGACTCATCCTTCCATGAAAACTCACTCAGGGGCCTTGGGCCACTTATTCACTCTGTCTCTCTGCCTAGCCTCCCTCACAGGGTGGTTGTTGTGAGCATAACGTGAAGGCATGGAGATCAATTGGTAAGCCTTTTTAGGCCCAAGTGGGTATAAATATCTAAAAATAATAAGAGGAAGAACAGTTCTAGGACTCCAGTGCTTATGAGTTCTGCCCCCAAACAAAAACCCTCTGGGAAATGGCAGAATGTAGCAGCTCTAATTAAGGATGACAGCATATGAGAAGATCAAAAATAAGCAGGGGTTCTAAGCAGGGGTCATTTTGAGCAGGAGCTCAGGGGAGCTCAGCTCCGGGAGTTGGTGCCAGCCCTCCCCCTGCGGAGGAATGCCTGCTTGTGTCATGGCTGCAGCAAAATGACCCCGTCCCCTGGAAAGTTCCTTGTTCCTCTGACCAGCCTTCTGAAGGCTTCAGCCACCACTGAAGATATCCTCCCAGAATAGTGGTATTCCCCCTCTCTGCCAGCTCTTCCTTCCTCCCTCCCTCCCTCCCCCCCCCCCTCCCTCCCCCCTTTCTTTTCTTTCTTTCTTTCTTTCTTTCTTTCTTTCTTTCTTTCTTTCTTTCTTTCTTTCTTTCTTTCATACTTCCGGTGATGTCAGGTGGTGTTAGGGTTGCCAAGTCCGGGTTGGAAAATACCTGGGGACTTTGGGGGTTGAGCCAGGAGAAGGTGGGGTTTGGGGAGGGGAGGGGCCTCAGCATGGTACAATACCATAGAGTCCCCCCTTCAAAGCAGCCATTTTCTCCAGGGGAGCTGAACTGTGTCAGCTGGAGATCAGTTGTAAAAGTGGGAGATCCCCAGGCCCCACCTGGAGGCTGGTAACCCTAGGTGGTGTAGCATATGCAAATAAGCTATGCTAATGAGCTATGCTAATGAGCTCCTGTACCTCTTTTCCTACGAAATGACCCCTGGCTCTAACTGCATTAAACAGGAAGAAGATGCTGACATTGTATCAGGATCTGCTGCTGTGGCCAACCCTTGTTGGTAGAGCAGACTCTTCAGGAGACCCCATAAGGGAAGAAGACCTCCCTGTGGTTCTCAAGCAGCTCACGCTTCTTGACCTTCACAACAAGACCCCCTTTTGTCTCTGACACAAGTGCCCAACCAAGAGCTAAAAGCGGATAAACAGCTGGCTGCTGCCTAAAAGCCAGAGCCTCTGGCTGATCAGTAGGTCCCCGAGTGGGCTCTTCTGCTAACTGGCCTCTTCAACCCCATAGTCCCCTTCAGGAGAGGGACCGTGGCTCAGTGGTAGAGTATCTGTTTGGCATGCAAAAGGTCTCAGATTCAATCCCTGGTGTCATGATTCTAGGCCTACAGTAGTGTGCCTATAGCTAGCCAGTGGTGGCTGTCAGCTCTGGCTTGGCCTTAGCTGCCTTCCTGCCAGAGTCCCTGTGCCTTCATTCTCAGTGGCCCAGGTAGGGAACAGGACACGTTGCTGGCTTTTGTTGCTCTGTTCCATTTTGGAGCTAACGTTGCTACTGTTCTTCATCACTGCAGAAATCACTTAGGGTGGGACATAGCTGGCCATGATGGTGCCAGGTCACTGTCAATTCTGTGTGAGACCAGCCACCTCTAAAAGCCAGTGCTCTCTACCATGAGGTCTTTTCTTCGGAGTGGGTTCAGCTCAGCTCTGGCGTAAGAGCAGCCATTGGTTATTTTGTTGGAGTGGGTAATGTACAATTGGCATCTGTTTTTATATCTCATTTTTAGTCCTGACAAAAAGCTGTATCTGGGGTAGGTTTACAGTGCAATCCTAAGAGAAATTACTCCAGTCTAAGCCCATTGATGCTAGGACTGCAAGCTTGTATGGCATTTCTGAATTGCTTTTTCTGCATTCCATCATAAAGACTCTTTTTGTTGTTTAATTATAGCAAAAATGTAATTCTGCTGGGAAATGATTGCTGTGTAATGTAAGAATGGTACTGAGGAAATAATTGTATGTTTGTAGGTTTTCCCCCCTTCTAAAGAGACCACATTTGGAGGTAATCTAGACTAGAGGTAATCCAATAAAGTGCAAATGACCAAGAATTAAGACTGCATATCAAGATGAGGCTGCTGTTGTGATTAAATACATCACAATTTTCTCAATTTCTTTTGGTTTGCTTTCTCAATCACTTATTTGCCCGTCTTCCTTTGGAGATGGACTTATTGCACTTTGGGCTGAACATAGCAGAGGAAATGTTGCTTTCCGTGCAGGAAGTAAGAACAGATAAAAGTTCTTTTTGGCATTTAGAACGTAAGATGTGCATTTCTGGGTTGGATCAAAAGTCTGTCTCTGATCTTTACCCTTGTAAGCCTGTCTGTAAGTTAAGACTGACTAGTGCTTTCCTCCTCTGTGTGCTCGTGTTGAACCGAGATGAGTCTGGTGGGCAAAGGACTTTCTCAGGGATGGCCCCCAGGGTGTATTTAAGATTGCATTACAAATCTGTTTTAAATTTCTGCAATGTACGCATACAGAATAGGAAAGCAGTAACACTCTCCTATGTCTGAGCATCTGATGTTCAGAGGTACAATGCCTCTGAACTTGGCAGAAGTTTCATGGCTGCTTTCCATAATGTTGGCAGCATAAATTTTCACTGAGGTGGTAAAAACCTATGTATGGTCCATACTGCTTTGGTCTGCCGGTGGAGGCCTGACCTGATCATATGTTCTTTCATAGGAAACAAAACTCCCTGCATGTTGAAGACTAGCAGATCAGGGAGAAGGGGGTCCAGCCTAGGCTGTTCTCCACTAGGCTAGCTTCCTGCCTGCAAGGAGTTTGGGAGGGGTGTATGCATTTCATCATGTCGGCCCCCAACTGAAAACTGAAGTGGTACAACCAGCCCAGTCATAGGTCTGCCCCATCAGGGTGAAGTGTGCTATTAGAAAAGGAGCAGGGCATGCCAAATGGCTGGCTCTGAATAAGAGGGAACTTGATGCTGGTTATGCTCCTTTTCTAGGAAAATGTCATCCCTCCGGTTGCGTGTTGTTAATATGCAAAAGGCTATGCTACTGTGTTCTGTATCCACCTCATGGCTTTTGATTAATTCCATAACCACAATAATTATTTTTACCCCTCTGGAGTTTGTATATTCACAACATCGCTCTCTGAGCCCAGGCAGGAATGAGAGCATGGGAGATATGCAGGCAGATGGAGGACACACACGTCCAGTTCACGCAGTTCTGTCCCAGCACTGGTTACTTCCCACGTAACATTTCAGCAACATGCAAGTCCTCTTGTATTCTAGGGTGATGATGACAACAGATAGAACATTTTAAAAGGGCCAAATTGGTTCCATAACAATATCTTTGCAGCTTAAATGTTTTTTTCTGACCTGGGGTAGTCTCCAAAAACAACCATGTTTGGGTATGGCTCATGCTGAACTAGAGAAAAGCCAGCAGTGGTGAGTTCCTGTAAGGTTTATCCCATCACCAACACATTTCCTCCTTATCTCTAAAAAAGGTTTTGTATCTCTTTTTAATGGGGACAGGGGAAGATTATTTTGTGTCACATCATCAGGCTGTTGTTATTGTTGTTTTTGCAAGAAACTGATACCAATCAAGGCTATCAGTACAACTCAAATTTTCTCTCTCATCACCATAATGAAACTGGTAACATTACCCCCACCACCACACACACACACACTCTATTTCTCTTACCTTGCAGCACTGACAAAGCTATTTTTTTGTTCCTGCCATTTCTTAGAGCAGAATTGTCTTGTTGTTTTTACAGCTTCAGTGTGGACAAACACAAGCAAGAAGGTACCGTACATATCTGGTTGAGAAGTTCAGGGTTTTTGCAAATCGTAACTGATTGTACCTGATGTCTCTACTGGTTTAAAAATCAGCAAGGGGGGAATGCTCAAAAAAGCTCCTCCTTTCATACTACAATCCTGATCAAAACCAGATCTCCATAAGCCTGAAAAAGCTATTAAGTGAAAAGTATGGACTGGACGGAGTCAGAGCTGAGAGGTCTTGCTGCTGCTGAAATGATGGATTGGAAAGGCCTCTGAGTCATCCTGGCTTGCCCTCTGACATTGGCAGACCTTCCCCCTATATCTCCAGGGCATCATCCTGCAGTGACCCAAGGAAATGAGGCTTCTAATGTTCCCCTCCCCCCCCCCCCAGGAAGTGCTCCTGTTGGCCCAAGTCCAGCTTGGTTTCATTTCCTCCCATCCCTCTCTGCTCTGTCATGCCTTCTCCTTCTCCCTCTGCTGTGCTTAAGCTCTTACTGTGTTGTAAATATTTTCTTTGGGCTTCTTCCTTGGCATTGGTTGGCTGAGATGGTGCATTGCCATGCACGATCTTCCCCACTGTGAGAAATGTTTGTGCAGACAAAGTGGTAGAGTTGAGATGGATGATTATGGCTGCTTCCATGGGGACTTTTTGCTCTGCCTTTAATTCCAACTGGACTCCCTTTTTAAAGCATCCACATGACACCATCCTCTAACAGGACACTATCCAGGTTTTCCCTGAATTCTGCAGCCTTTTTCTGAAAAAACTGCAATCTACTCATACACTATCTAGATTTCCAAAAATTCCACCCATATGGGCAGCATATTCTTTCCATCAGCCTTCATGGTCACCATTTTCCCCACTCTGTCACTAGATGACCTTGGCCTGAATAGCCCAGGTTAGCCTGATCTCATTAGATCTCAGAAACTAAGCAGTGTTGGCCCTGGCTAGAATTTGGATGGGAGACCAACAAGGGATATCAGGGTCATGACGCATAGGCAGACTAGGGTTGCCAGTCTCCAGGTGGGGCCTGGGGATCTCCTGCTTTTACAACGTATCTCCAGCTGACAGAGATCAGCTTCCCTGGAGAAAATGGCTGCTTTGGAGGGTAGACTCTATGGGGCTGTACCATGTGGAGGCCCCTCCCCTCCCCAAATTCCACCCTCTCCTGGCTCCACCCCCAAGTCCCCACCCAGACTTGGCAACCCTAAAGCAGACAATGGCAAACCACTTCTGAATGTCTCCTGCCTTGGGGGTTGCCATAAGTCAGCTGTGACTTGATGGTGAAAACAGCAACAACAAATTACCACCAAATGGCTTTTTGAGAATTGTTTTTAAAAATCAGCGATAGTTATTGTGCTGCAGCACACTGACGATCTATTATCACAATCTTCTGCTTCCTCTGAATTTCCAGCTTTCTATGAAAAATGAAGCCCTTATGTTGCAGAGATACAAGGGGTAATGTGCAGGCAGTTTTTGGTCAAATTTGGCAAAACAGATTGGGGATGGGAAGCTGCAAGATGGCTGTGGAATTCACTGATCATGTGGACACTCCATGTGGACATGCTGCATTTGCAGCAGTAGGCTATCATGTGGGCACAGCCCATGACAGATGAATCATGAGACCAGCCTCCTTTTGAACATCCAAAAAGAAAGATGGACTTCTGCTTTGGCATTCCTTACCCCCTTCCCCCTTTCCCCCATGTTAATGCTAATTTTCTACGTGCAGAAATCTTGGTAGAGGTGGAAGATGAGCATTCAAACATGCAGCATGGTGCGACAGTCCAAGGAAAACCAGTTCTGCAGATTGCATATGGGAGGCTGATCATAATTCAGGGGAGGGTCTGGAGAACCCTCCGGCTAGGAAGGGAGCGGGTAGGGACATTCATCAGAGGACACAGACAAATGCAAATGACTACTGTTGTCAATGTGTGTGTGTGTGTGTGTGTGTGTCACTTTTTTAAAAAAAATATCAAAGTGCTATATTGAAAGTGGAGCAGGGAGGTCTCACTTAATCATTAGATGCTCATTTATTGAAGCCATGCTCTGCAGGTTAAGGAAAAGGGGAACATAGGACAGCGAATTACAGTTGTCTTGTTAGAAAAAAAACTCTACTGAGATACAGTGTAAAGTTGAGAACTAATTTGTTGAGACATTAAAAAGGGGAGGCTGGTTGCCTGGTCCAAATTGGATGCCGGTAGGCCACAGGTAAACAAACCTTGGTGGAGATTTGTGGTGTGTTGATTGGACTTCCTAATAAAGACATGTTGCTCAGTTCTCTTCTTGCCCCTTTCTATTTCTGATTTCCCTCTTTTCATTTGTATAGTGAACTCTGCAGTGGGGGGGGGGGGGCTTTATAAGAGAGGATTGATGGGTTTTACTACTTCCCCAAAAAATGCTCCCCAGGACATTTTAAGCTGTTTTTCCCCCAACCAAAAATAAACTTGGCTCAAGGGAAATAGCTTCCTCCAAACACAGTGGACAAACCTCTGTATAATTTAGGCGATTTCCACTGGCTGACCGTCCGGTGTGAAATGGAAATCTTGATTGAGGAAGGCAATGAGAAATAAACACAACTCTGCAAAATAAGAGGAAACTCCGAGGATATCCTAGACAGGGGCAGAAGTTATTTTGGGTGGAACTGCACATTATAAGGCTAATCTTGTGTGTTGGGATTTGTGGGGAGGCACTTGAGAGTGGGGTGGGTTACTTAACCTTGTGTTTGCCTGCTACTTCTCCTGTGAAAAAGCACTCAGGCAATTTCATACAGTTTCCCCACCAATTGGGCTCCAAAAGCAACAGCAAGCTTGGCTGGGGAGGGGGCTGTTTTGGTGATGTAGGCAGAGTACCCTCTTCCCACTCACCTATTCTCCTTTGCAAGTCTTCCCAGCCTGAATATTTCCATTATCTCGGCAAATGCGGGACGGGGAACATTCAGATGCCAAGGTAACATGTAGGTCTGTCCTTAACGTGCACCAAAAAATTGGGGAAAGGGTATTATTCAGCAAACAAGGCTATAGATATATAAAGGATCAATAAAAAGGAAACCTGTGGCCTTCTTCAAGGGACTCGAAGAAAAGGTTTGATCTGTGATCCTGCGTCTTGTCAAGTCTTTCTTTCTAGCATTGACTCTTACAATAAAATAAAAAAATTGGGACACCCCATGGGGCCTTAGTAATGATTCATTACATAAAGCCTGGATCCAGAGGCAAACAAAAGAGGAAATGAATGGCTATTTAAAGAACAATGGCAACAATAATGTGTCCATCTCCACCCTGCAGATCACAGCCAAACCAACTGACATATTTCCAACCTAGAGGAAGCAAAATTAGAAAAAAAGGCAATACATTACAATAAACATCCTGAAAGTTTTGCTTGAAACTACTATGCCAGTAGGGTTGCCAAGTCTGGGTTGGAAAATACCTGGAGACTTTGGGGGTGGAGCCAGGATAAGGTGGGGTTTGGGGAGGGGAGGGGCCTCAGCGTGGTACAATGCCATAGAGTTCATCCTTCAAAGCAGCCATTTTCTCCAGGGGAGCTAATATCTGTCAGCTGGGGATCAGTTGTAAAAGCAGGAGATCCCCAGGCCCCACTTGGAGGCTGGCAACCTATATGCCGAAGAGGAGGTATTCCTATTTAAGCCTGATCATATTTAATTTAAATCTAATTGATTTCAACTGAATTTATTTATGCGGTGCTACATGTTGCAATCAACTCAAGCCTGCTGCCAAAAACAGCAATTCCAGGTGAGATTCCTTTACTCTTTAATATATAATAAAATGTATCCCACGTCCTGACAGTAGCATGCTCCTGTTTTCTTGCCCTCACTTCATATAACTGGCTGCAGCTTATACAGGCCACAGGGCGGTGGTGAGATCAGAGTACAAGACAAGCTTTGCTGCAAGTTACAGAGGAAGAGGAGAGAACCTGAGGATTCTGGTTTTGATGGCAGGCCGGCCTGTGTTTCATGTTTTGGGCACCACAGTTTAAGAAGGATATAGACAAGCTGGAACGTGTCCAGAGGAGAGCAACGAAGATGGTGAGGGGTCTGGAGACCCAAGTCCTATGAGGAAAGACTGAAGGAGCTGGGTATGTTTAGCCTGGAGAGGAGGCGACTGAGAGGTGATCTGATAACCATCTCCAAGTACTTGAAGGGCTGTCATATAGAAGATAGTGTGGAGTTGTTTTCTGATGCCCCAGAAGGTCGGACCAGAACCAACAGGTTGGTATTAAAAGAGTTTTCAGCTAAACATTAGGAAGAACTTCCTGACAGTTAGAGAGGTTCCTTAGTGAAACAGGCTCCCTTGGGAGGTGGTGGGCTCTCCTTCTTTGGAGGTTTTCAAGCAAGGGCTAGATGGCCATCTGATAGCAGTGCTGATTCTGTGAACTTAGGCAGATCATGAGAGGGAGGGCAGGAAGGGTTGCATCAGTGCTCAGTTCTTGTGGCCCTTTCTTAAACGCCCAGGGAAATGCTGATCGCCACTTTGGGGTCAGGAAGCCATTTTTCTCCAGGCTAGTTTGGCTAGGGATCCTGGAGGTTTTTTTGTCATCTTCTGGGCATGGAACACAAGTCACTGGAGGTGTGGAGGGGGAGGTATTTGTGAATTTTCTGCATTGTGCAGGGGGTTGGACTAGATGACCCTGGAGGTACCCTCCAACTCTTATGATTCTATGAATGTGTGGAGACATAAATAATCAGGGATTGGGGTCACCAACCTAGGACTGCTAACTCTGGGTTGGAAAATTCCAGGCAATTTGGGGGCGGAGCCTGGGGAGGGTGGGGTTTGGGAAGGTGAGGGACTTCAGCAGCCATTTCATCCAGGGGGTGTTATAATTGTAGCCCAGACATCAGTTGCAATTCCAGAATATCTCCAAGTGCCTCCCCACCTGGAGATTGGCAACTGTATGCCAACTGATCTCCAGACTACAGAGATCAGCTCCCCTGGAAGAAACGACAACTTTGGAGGACAGACTATATGGCTTTGTGGTTCCTGCTGTCCATAATGAAACAGCAAAGAGTCAAACAGCAAAGAGACAGCTCGCCGTACTTCAGACTTTGGACTTGTATAATTTCCGTTACCTGTTGCAGGCTGGGGTTACGGTTGCTTCAGATTCAGAGGGCCCACTTGGGTTGCCAGTTCTGGGTTGGAAAATTCCTAGAGATTTGGGGGTGGAGTCTTCAGAAGGTGGGGCTTGGGAAGAGGAAGGACCTCCATAGGGTATAATGCCATAGAGTCCACCCTCCAAAGCAGCCATTTTCTCCAGGGAAACTGATCTCTGTAGTCTGCAGATCAGTTGTAGTTTTGGGAGGTCTCCTGGAGGTTGCCAACCCTTGGGCACACCAGTCTTGTAAGACAGTGGAAGTCAAAGCCACTGAACCTTGTGTCATCCCTTAATTTTATTTTATGTAGGCTGGAAGTCTATTTCTGGGGCATAGACCCTTGCTGTGATTCATCACTGCAAAACCACGTGTGCTAAGCAGTCACTTACATCTTGTAAAATGTCATCAAACTGTATGTCTGAATCCACTGCTCTCATTAGCTGGAGACAAGCTGGGGATTGTTTTCTTTCTTGCTCTCTGGCTTTGACAAGAACAACCAACACTGTCACGGAGACATGGTTTTGCTGACCTGGAGTTTATTATTTTCCCCCTGACCTAGCCATTGCTCCCTTTCCCTTCTTGTATATTATTTACATCTTGACATAGTGAAATACAGCACTCATGAGAAGTGAATTAAAAGGAAATACTGATCACTCCTTCTTTTAATCTGCTGGCATCAATTGCCTTACCGCTTTCCCCCAATCGACATGAGCTCTCTGGTAAATCTGAGCAAAACGTTTCAAAGAGCTTTTTTGTTGTCAGGGTCGGTAACTGGAGACTTGTATGCTAACGGTGCAATCCCAAGCAGAGTGACACACTTCCAAGTCTATTGAAGTCAATGCTCTGTAACTTAGCTCCAGGAAGAAGACACTTGGTGAAAATGGTCTTTGTGGTGAGCAAGATCATAACCATGAGGGATCTGGAGAGGAGGGGGCTGGTCTCCTCAAAAATACCAGGCCCCTCTCTGCATTTCTAGCTTTCCTTGTTTAAAAAAAGTCTCTACAGAGAGTAGGGTTGCCAGCTCTGGGTTGGGAAATATCTGGAGATTTTAGGAGTGGAGCCTGGAGAGGGCAGGGTTTGGGGATGGGTAGGGTTGCCAGGTCCACCCAGGCCACCAGCAGAGGATGGGAGGCTAGGGTTGCCTGCTCCAGACTAGGAAATACCTTAAGATGTTGGGGGTGCAGCCTGAGGAGAGTGGGGTTTGGGGAGGAGAGGGGAGGGGAGGGGAGGGACTTCACTGGGGTACAATTCCATAGAGTCCACCTTTCAAAGCAGCCATTTTCTCCAGGTGAACTGATTTTTGTCTCCAGCTGTAATCTCATGAGGTTTCCAGCTACCACCTGGAGATTGGCAGCCCTACCTCAGCATGGTACCATTCCATAGAGTCCACCCTTCAAAGCAGCCATTACCTCCAGGGGAACTGATCTCTGGAGATCAGTTGTAAAAGCAAAAAGATGTCCAGGCTCCACCAGAAAGTTGGCAACCTTAATAGATGAGGGAAATGTGCCAAAGGGAATCCACCCAATAGCTGCTAGCTGGCTCATTACCTGAGTCTGTTAACCTGTTACTGACCACATTCCCCTTCATATGCCGTGTTCAATAACTTTCTCTCTCTTTGCTCCTTCTGTATTTCCTTGCTGCCTTCCTCTTCCTTTAGTGTTGGCAGCAAATAACTGAGAGCAAAGAGCAGAAGATCTGAGCTAGATCTATACCATGTGATCCTTCCTTTGTGTGCCTCTGCATGCTCAGAATGTCTTTAACTCGCTAATTAACAAGCATCATCAAGCTCTTGTCTTCACCACCCCCAGCATCTCGGTCCTCTGGAGAAAGGACTGAAAAGGGTACAGGCAGGCTTAAACCCCAGAAACTCTTGTTACATGAAATGAAGTATTGTACTGGGCTGAAGGATCAAGGCATAAAATCCAGGCAGTCTGTCACCCTACCACCTCTCAGCCCCAGAGACCTTTTCCTATAATAAGTTAAATACATTTGAGCCAAGGATACACCCTGCTCTGAAAGCCTAGATTGCAGAAAGGTTAAGAGTTTTCCAGGGTATGTGCAGAACACCTTTTGCTGCTAGGGCTGTCAATTCTGGGTTGGGGAGTTCCTGGAGATTTGGGGGCAAAACCTGGAAAGGGTGGAGTTTGGGGAGGGAGCTCAGGGGAACTGATCTCTGTAGCCTGGAGACCAGTTGTAATTCTGGGAGATCTCTGGGCCCTACCTGGAGCTTGGCAACTTCAGGATCATGCCCTTCATATCTCTTGAGAGAAAGACAGTGGAGTGCAGTGTAAATGTTACAGCAAGCACATCTTGATACTTCAGGTGTTGTAAGGTTATATTTTTGTGGTCTCCTAGCATGGTTCTCCTATGTTCACCTTTTAAGGAATGTTAACATTAAATTAGTAGCCAAATGTCAAAATGTTCCCGAAAAAGGCAAGCCATACTTTACAGAGTGAATAAATTAATTGGATTATTGCTCTAGTATCATGTTCATCTCTGGTCTGCCCCCCTCCCTCTTTCCTCCTCATTAACTGAAAATGGGAGTTCTTTTTGGATGCTGTTTTTGAGGGAAAAAATCAGAATAACAGATTCCCACTTCTCATCCTTCTCACTGTTTACAGACTTCTCAGTTACCTACTATGTAGGTGGATGAAAAGGTATTACAGCTGCTAATGAGACCATGGTTGTATGTTTGTGAAGTGCCTAAATGGTCCTTGCAGATAATGTTCCACTGGATAGTTATCATCTCTCTGTTTGGAATGGAGAATCTCTCAGCGGTTCCCTTAGAATCTAGAGCAACTTGCTACTGAGGGAACTTAGAATCTAAACACCAGGCACTTATCGTCAAATTTAATTTAAGTTGAAACGTACTTTGTTTATTTAAATATATTCTTATGTCTTTGCTATTTGACATTAGCCCTCTGTATACATATCCATGCAAACCAGTTGCCCAGCAACCACTCCTAGATCCTCCCAATATGCACTGCTGCCATGTTGTCTGACTAGAGTGATGCATGTATTGTGCAGGCACATACAACTTCAGTATTCATGAATGGATCGTGGGATTTTCCAGGGTGCTGGTCTGCATGTACAGAAGCAATACACACATGCAAAATGCATACATTGCCTGGGTACAGACTGTATGGAGACCATGCATATTGGAAATACTATGGGTAGCATGTGTGACTAATATATATGGGCAGGTCTAGCTGCTGACCTGGTGTTGAGAGAACTTGGTGACAGACCAAAGTGTCTTTCAGGCACTGCAGAACCAAGATCCCCTGGGGCAGGCGCGGCCCAGGCACCAGCTTGCTCTTCTTTGTGCCACTGGGGCAGTTAGATAGAGGAAGGAGGTGCAGGCAGTTTAACTGAGGATGCAAACAGTGGCAATACAGAACCTTTCTAAGCCTGGGAGCCAAACCAATCCTGTTGTATAAACCTGCCATTCTTTCTCAGTCTGGACAACTTGCTACCGAGGAAGCTTAGAACTATTCTACTGTCTGATTGGATCCAAAGACTGCCAGAATTCACTAGACGTAAGCATCCCTTCCTTCTGTGTGTTCTTTGTTGCTCATAGGCATTCTGTTTCTCAAAATGGCATTTCAGGAAAGCTAATTCATGACTTGGATTCTAGGACCTGCACTTCATATAGTTCAAGGAAGATGATTGACAGTTTTGGAGAACGAAATGTAAGCAAGGGACTAACAGTTATTTTACAGCAAGGTGCTCCAAAATCACACAACAGAGATTGCAATAGAAGGGGAACCCTGGATCTCTTTTCATGAGGCACAGGAACAAGATAAAAGTGCCCGCATGCAAATGGAGTGATTTCTAGTAATGAAGCTACGTATGCAGATTGCATGCAAACACAGTATAGGGGCTGGTTATATTTCTTCTTACTGAATTTCAGTCTGTAAACCAAATTTATCTAAATTGGAACCGTTCAGCTTGATTGCCTGCTTTTCTAGGGTAGGAATTTTTGCCTCTTGCAAAGTCCATGTAAATCCAGCCCTATTTAATATTTAGGGAGTAAATTCTCTCTTTTCAAATTAGATTTGTTCACACTTAATTCCAGAACTACTGTAAGCGATATCAAGAGAGCCTTTTTAGGGTGCCATAAGTCTTTTGGTTTTTACTGCAATGGAATAACAGTTTACTCCTCTAGATGTTTTAGGATGGAGCATGCAGGGCTATTCTTGGGCAGGAACGCACAGGATCGGAGTTCTGGCTGGCTTCGGAGTTGGCCACACCCTCGGCCCAAACCTCTGTCATGCATGGCTACAGAGCACACTGCCTTCCCCAGCTTGCACACAAGAGGGAAAGGTGACATGTTAAAATATGGTCTTTCCTTTGGGGAGCCCCTTGGGATGTCCTTGTCAATTTTACTCCAGGCCAGTCAGCTGAAAGTGAAATTGACAAGGAAAAGCCTCTCTCTGCCTTCCCTTCTCTAAGGGACATGTGGCAGCTGGAAAAGGGCAGGCAGGGAACCCAGGCACCTTGAAAATGCCTTTCTTTCCCTCCCTGATCAGATCGCAGGCACTTCAGCACCACATTTCCCCAGTTGTCTGGTTTGGGGCGGGGGGGGGAGGGTAGGAGACTAGAAAGTCACTGCTGAAATGCCTGGGATCTTTCTCTGGCGGTCTGGTTGCGGGGGGGAGGGAGACTAGAAAGGCGATGCTGAAGTGGGGCAGAGAAGCTCAAGGGGGGAAAGAGGCAAGCTAACATGCCTGCCCTGTGCTTTCCCAGCCCCCCCCCCGCCTACTATGCTAATGAGCTGCACTGTCAGGGGCGTGGCCTAATATGCTAATAAGTCTGCTGTTGAAGGTGTCTTATTATGCTAATGAGTTCCTGCTAGGCTTTTTCTACAAAAAGGCCCTGGGAACATGCATAAACTGTTCTGGATGGAACCAGCAGCTGCAGTGGAGATGAACATACTCCCAAAGTTTGTTTTTGTTCTTACTGTTAATTATTCCAGTAAAGATTCCAAATTAAAACACAAAGCTGTAGCAGAAGATGATTGTGGGTTTTATAATGACTGATGGAAATTTGAGAGTATTCTACCTGTGGCTATCTGCTCAGACAAAGCAGCTTGCCTCCCTTCTCCCTGCTTAGCTGCCTGTTGCCCAGAGACTAGCGGGAACTTTGGAGGGTGAAGACTCCAGAAACTGCTGTCGCGTGATGCTCTAGGAATTCCCCAATTCTCTATGGTTTTTACATACCCAAAGGTGAAGTGGTGGCCTTGCATTATGCCAGTTCTGTATTCCTCATTTGGCTCTGAGCAGCAGTGGGAGTCCAGGGGCTGGAAGGGGAAGGTTGCCTGCTGTAGTAGGCAGCACTGGTCTTTCTACCAGGCTTCAGGGGAAAGAGGCTGGGGCCTCTGCCACCAGTCAGAGGTCCAAGGCTTGCCAAGAAAGTTTTGAGATCCTCCACATGGCAACCATTCCCTGTAGTTTCCCCACTGTGGCTATCAGTTGAGTACAGCAGCACTGGGGCTTCCAGACAGTGGGTTTCCCTGCCTCCTCCCCACACCACAAGGAGCCTTTCTCTCTTTAAAAAAAAAAATTGGCACTAGCGCAATTGCTGTAACATTGTAACATTATTATCTTTTAATTTTTATTTTTTTAAGGTTTTAATTCCTTTGAGTAAACCTCTAGCTCCTTTCCCTGTGGAGATAGAAAGGGAAAGGTATAGTTCCAGCAACAAAAAAGGGCTAGAAACTTACTTTATAAGGAAGATGGGAATTCAGAGGACCTAACAGTCATTACTCTATAGCAATCTAGCAGTTGCTCGTTTTTTAAAAGGTGGTACCAGTGGTGGAATGGTGAAAATGGTGCTGAAGTTAGTGGCACTTTTTGAAGTACAACATACTTTCCACACAGCTTGTGGCAGGAAACTTTTGGACCAAAGTTCATTCGAGAAAACATAGGGAAACCACAGAAAAACAATGGATAGACAATAATGCTGTATGGAAGCTGGAAAACAATCTGCAGCAACTGGGAAACCAAACTGGAGCAAAAAGCCTGAGTAGAATTTGTGTGTATGTGTGTGCAGCACTTCATGCTTTTGCTGTCTATTGCCTTAAGGATTACTTGATTCTTTAGGATGGCTTGTTATACAAAAACATAGACTGAAGGATAGACAGGGAGCCTCCTTTACAGGCTTTTACAAGGGAGGGACCCTTGAAGAATGGTGTGGGAGGGCAAATTCCATTTTCTGCCCCCTTACTACCACGTCTCACTCCTCACTATTGCTGCCACTTCCAATGCACCAAGCTGAATCTCAAGATGGGTGCCTTGGTGCTCACTGTGGTTGCTATAACAACTCCAAATAGTATGCGAACTCCAGGCAATTGCTTTTTTTGACATCTGCACATGCATAGACATTACTAGTAGGATGGGGGGGGGGGCGTTGTACAAATGTAGATTATAAAACTTATTTTTTTTCCCCTGCAGACCTTTCACAACCAAGGAATGTGTGCTGTTGGAGTTAAGGAAATCCTATTTCCATTCAGGTCTGATTGGCATTAACTTGTGGGCAGTAAAGGCTTTACCCATATGCTCTACCTCCAGAATCTCTAACTATATGGGATGGTCCAGCTACCAAATGACAAACTGAAGCTCCTCTAGTCTCTCTTTGCCACTGACAGTAAGGTAGGAAAAGCTGAGAGTGAGTGACTGGCCCTGTACACCATGTAGGTGAATAGAAATCTGAACCCAGGTCTCCTTAGTTAAAATCCAGTATGCTTTCCACTGACTCTTTCTTATAAGACCCCACTTCTGTTTATAACAGTAGCCCAGAATAAGACTTGTTCTTCGCATAACTTAGAACACAATAATGTGCACATTCCCTTTCAGCAATTTCATGGATTGGGAGTTTAGAAACAGAAGTTATTCCTTTGGCCTGCATAAATCTGGGATAAATCTAAACAAAAAAATTAGGCACTTGAGCGTCTCAGTTAAGATTGGTATGGTATAATAAGAATTTAAATTGGAACAGTGCTAAGTAATTTCAAGGCTGGGGAAAGGTTTGTTATTTTCCTAAGATAATTATAATAATATTAAAACTTAACTAAAGCAACACTTTGAAAACTAGTGCAGTAGAGCATGCAGGGGAAAGGAGAATCAAAGAGAAGCTGTAAAAATGCCAGAAAGAACTGCAGAGCTGGTGACAGCTAATAGAGACGTTAGGAACGGTGTGGACTACATTTACCATAGTCCCTGGCAACTAGACCCAGATGCTGCTCAAGCATGTTGCAGTAACAATATCTAGGCTAGTAGAGGCCTGTGAGCCCTCCACCACTGCCAGACAAATTGGGGCAAGGAATCTGGTTGGGGCAGGACATGTAGCCCATTATATTCCTAATGACGTCATCAGGAGCATAACAGAGGCCAAACCTGTGGAGGTGTAAACCCCTTTGAAGGGGAAGTTTACCTATGTGTATGGGCCAGTGTTAATGCAACCAATGAGATCATATTCCCAGTTCTGTCTGATTGGCACCGAGTTGCTTTTAGCCAAAGAGGACCTGGCCAGTGGAAGCACAGGAGTGTTCTTTGATGTAGATGGGATGGTCCAGCCATCAAATGCTTTTCACATCATTTTCAAATGATGCTCTGGTCTCATATCGGCCCTTTGTTCTTGGAGACTGTTCTTATCTGGAAAGGCAAAGCTAGTTCCAAGTATGATTTTTTACATGCATCAGATAGTAGACCGTTTAGAACTCTTAAATTAATCCCCTGCTGGTCCAATACATTACAACAGTGTATAAACATGATTGGAACGGGGCATGGAGGAGGGTTTTTGTCTCCGCCCTTGCTTGCAGACTTCCAGAGACATATTGTTGGCCACCACTGGAAGCAGGATGTTCCAGCAGATGGACGTTTCCATCTGATTCCAGTGTGCTTACTGATTCAGGATGCTCTTGCTGAGGGGGAAAGATATGGTTACTCTTGCTGTCTGTGCCCGTGAATGTACTTTTTCTCCCCAGCGTCTTTCAGTCAAACTCACAGGCCCATTCTTTTGTTTCAAAATGCTCTCCTACTTCAAAACAGCTTTGATCTGGACTTCTAAAGCTATCTCCATGTGGGGATTCAGATTGCAGGTGTGGGCCAGAACTCCCGCTTTCCATCTCCAATTGCCTTTGGCTTGTCAAGAATATGTGCAAAGTGGGAGAGAGGGAAGCAGATAAAAGCATTCTTGCATCTTCCCCACCTATGGCTCTCTTCCCCATGTTCCCTGGCTCACCCTCTGACCCCGGTTCTGCAGAAGTGCTGAGTGTCTTCAGTAGAAGTTTCTCTGTCCTGATCAGACTGACATGTTGTGATGGCAGGGTCAAAGAATACGCAGGGAGGCCGTTATCAATCTGTACAAAGCAAGAGATTCCTAAACATAAGTTGTAGAACATGTTTAACTTATTGTTATGTCTTTTATTAAATTACTGTTAAGATTTTAAAATTTGTATTGATGTTTAATAACTTAGTGCGCCTCTGTTGTATAGGGCAGGCTTACCTCAAGTGGATAGACTACAGCTTACATGGTTCTACATATTTCCATAAGTTTTTTTAAAAAAGGTAACGGGGGAAGGACCAATGTAGAGTCTAAGTAACAGATCTAGTCTACAAATGCATTCCATCTGGCCCTTAGCTAAGAATGGATGGGGTCTACAGGTGTGGGGGGGATTCCCACAAATTAAGGTAAAGGTAAAGGTTTCCCTTGCTTGAAAGCCAGTCGAATCCGACTCTAGGGGTGCAGTGCTCATCTTCGTTTCCAAGCTGAAGAGCCAGCACTGTCTGAAGATGTTTCCGTGGTCATGTGGCCAGCATGACTAGACGCCAAGGCACACGGAATGCTGTTACCTTCCCACCAAAGCGGTACCTATTTATCTACTTGCAATTTCTTGCTGCCGAACTGCTAGGTTGGCAGGAGCTGGGGCCAGAGATGGGAGCTCACTCCATCCTGCGGCACTCAGGTTTCGAACTGAACTACCAACCTTCCAGTCTGCAGTTCAGCGTCTTAACCACTGAGCCACCGCAGCCCCTCTTCTCACAAATCAAGACGCATCATTTCCCACTTCTAAGATACTTATTACCTTTATTGTCCCGCCCCCCGCTGAACCAAAACAGATGATAACCAGAAACCAGCTTGTCATTCTTTTGATCTGTTAAAAATATTTTCACTATTTTGCATGCTAATTTAACAAGCCACCTAGACATGCAACTATGAACTGTAATTCCATTTCAGTGTCTGATGAAGTGTGTGTGCACACGAAAGCACACATCTTGAACAAAACTTTGCTGGCCTTAATGGTGCCATTGGACTCTAACTTTGTTCTGTTGCTTCAGACCAACACGGCTGCCCACCTTGATCTATTATTCACCTCTGCCACTTTCTCCCAAGCTGACTCAAGTAAAGGGCTCTTTAAACCCCCTCGCAGAGGCTCTGTGTTACCTTGACGCTCCTCAGCTGCCCAGCCCCGTGGTCAAGCGAAGTCATCAAAAAAACAGGAGTGGGCAACTGAGGTGTGGTTAAAACAAAGACTCTGCCATATTTTCTCTGTTCTTGTTTACACTGGGAGAGGAGTCAAAGAGCCCTTTGGCTGTGTCTTGGTGTGGGAGTGACTGCATGGAACCAGTGTTGCTGGCCCTATAGCCATTGCTCAGTTCAATGTAAGTGCCATCGAGGTTGCAACTGACTTATGGCGACCCCTTGTGGGGTTTCCAAAGCAAGAGATAAGCAGAGGTGGTTTGCTAAGTTGCCTTCCCCTGCCTTGCAACCCTTGTCTTCTTTGGTAGTCTTTGATCCAAAAACTAACCAGGAATGACCCGGCATAGCTTTTGAGCACTGACAAGCTGGAGCTAGCCTTGGCTGTAGCCCTTCTTAAAATGGATATGGATCGAAGGAATGGGGACTTACTTTTTCCAAAAGTCAAGTTGAAAAATCTAGGAAGGGATCTGAAATATTTATTTATTTAGGAGATGTTTATGCTGCCTCTCCGGAGTCCTGCTTGAGGCAGCTTACAATTAAAATAATAAATTATCATTACAGAAAAACAAACATTCCATTTTTAAAAAGTCCGGAGAAATAAAACAGCATAAAACTATCCTCTCTTGTGGGGAGGGGAAGGGAAAGGAATTTGTAAGCCGCTCTGAGACTCCGAGTGAGTGAAGGGCAGGATATAAATCCAATCTCTTCTTCTTCTTCTCTGACAAAAATATGTAATCTTTCATTAAAATCTGCCTCCATTCCTGAGGACTGGAAGGCAGTGAATGTCACTCCTATCTTTAAAAAGGGTTCCAGAGGAAATCCGGGAAATTACAGGCCAGTCAGTCTGATGTCGATACCGGGTAAATTGGTGGAAACTGTTATTAAGGAAAAAATTAGTTGGCACATTGATGAACAAAATCTCTTGAGGAAGACTCAGCATGGGTCTTCCCTTACAGGTCTTGTCTCACTAACCTCTTAGTGTGCTTTGAGGGAGTAAACAAGCATGTGGACAAGGGGGACCCGATAGATGTTGTTTACCTTGACTTCCAGAAAGCTTTTGATAAAGTTCCTCATCAAAGGCTTTTGAGTAAGCTCAATAGTCATGGGATAAAAGGACAAGTCCTTTTGTGGATCAAAAACTGGTTAATTAAAAGAAAACAGTGAGTGAGTATAAATGGGCAATTTTCTCAGTGGAGGGAGGTAAGCAGTGGGGTACTGCAGGGATCAGTACTCGGTCCGATGCTTTTAAACTTGTTTATTAATGATTTGGAGTTGGGAGTAAGCAGTGAAGTGGCTACATTTGCAGATTATATGAAGTTGTTCAGGGTAGTGAGAACCAGGGAGGATTGTGAGGCACTCCAAAGGGATCTGTCAAGGATGGGCGAGTGGGCATCAACGTGGCAAATGGAGTTCAATGTGGCCAAGTGCAAAGTGAAGCACATTGGAGCCAAAAATCCTAACTATAAACACATTGAAGGGGTCCAAACTGGCGGAGACTGACAAAGAGAGAGATCTTGGAGTCGTAGTAGATAACTCAATGAAAATGCTGAGACAGTGTTCGACTGCAATGAAAAAGGCCAACACTATGCAGGGGGTTATTAGGAAGGGAATTGAAAACAAATCAGCCAGTATCATAATGCCCCTGTATAAATCGATGGTGCGACCTCAGTTGGAGTACTGTGCACCAGTATTCCCTCTAAGCTGAGTTAATGTGAGCTAGCTCACAGTTTTTTAGCCTCCAGCTCACACATTTTTGTCTTAGCTCAGGAAGGACGGCTCCAGGGCATGCTAATTAATGCAGCAGCCAAACTGTTCGTTCACCACTTTGATGCCAGCTGCTCACAAAGTAGAATTTTTGCTCACAGGACTCCACAGCTTAGAGGGAGCATTGCTGTGCACAGTTCTGGTCACCACACCTCAAAAATGATATTATAGCACAGGGAAAAGTGCAGAAAAGGGCAACTAGAATGATAAAAGGGTTGGAACACTTTTCCTATGAAGAAAGGTTTAAGCGCTTGGGGCTCTTTAGCTTAGAGAAACAACGGCTAAGGGGTAATATTATTGAGGTTTACAAGATTATGCATGGGATAGAGCAGGTAGAGAAAGAAGTACTTCCCCCCCTTTCTCACAATATAAGAACTTGTGGGCACTCCATGAAATTGCTGAGCAGTTGGGTTGGAACAGGTAAAAGGAAGTACTTCTTCACCCAAAGAGTGATTAACATGTGGAATTCACTGCCACAGGAGGTGGTGGCAGCTACAAGCATGGATGGCTTCAAGAGGGAATTGGATAAACATATGGAGCAGAGGTCCATCAGTGGCTATTAGCCACAAGGCATAGATAGGAGTTCTCAGTCTGGGGCAAGTGATGCTCTGTATTCTTGGTGCTTGAGTGGGGGGGGGGCAACAGTGGGAGGGCTTCTAGTATCCTGGCCCCACTGGTGGACCTCCTGAGGGCACCTGGTGTTTTTGGCCACTGTGTAACAGAGTGTTGGACTGGCTGAGCCACTGGCCTGATCCAACATTGGCTTCTCTTGTGTTCTTACTGTCAGGACATCAAGGCTGTCAGGACATCAAGGCTGACATCAAGGCCCCAATCCAGATGGAAATTACTCTAGATACTATCTCAGAGTAGGCTGAAGTCTCAATCTCCTGGCTGTAAGCAAACAGGATTTGCAGTGGTTTCCTTTTAAAAATGTGGGTGTCCCTGCATGGCTTTCTCTTCTCTGTTGACAGGACAGCAATACTGAAGAGCGTTTTAGCAGCTGCCCTAGTTTCCTAGTGATAGTAAAGGATTCTCAGCAGACTGCTTCTGACATATTGTTGTGTAAACATACTGTGAACTTTGGGCTTTCAATGTAGGATATATGTTGAACTGAGGATTTGTTCCCATTCCGGAAGGACTTGGTGTGTCTTTCATTAGTGATGGTGCTTGATTTGTTCTCTCTACTGCAGTTGGCAAACTCTCTCCTATTTGTTTTTGAATGTAGTATGGCTCTGGTGTAGAGATGTGATTAGTCCAAAGTTCAACAGCCATTGTCGTGGGTACTGGTTCTGCAGAGGCTGACAACTCCTCAGATGAGGAAGAGGCAGGGAGCAACCCAGCCTCCTCTGAAGTCAACCCAGAAGAAGAAAGAAGAACCTCCAACAATACCTGATGAAGAGGAGTTCCTAGCAGCTGCACAGGAGGTGCAGCCAGAAGGAGAGACCAATTCTGAGCCTGGCCCAGCACCTCCAGTTGCAGACACCCCGAGGCTAGACTCCCCACCTAGTTCTCCTGAGTGCCCCCGACAGAGAGCACTAGGGCTGCCAAGTCTAGGGTTGCCAAGTCCGGGTTGGAAAATACCTGGAGACTTTGGGGGTGGATCTGGGAGAGGGCGGGGTTTGGGGAGGGGAGGGGCGTCAGCATCATACAATGCCATAGAGTCCACCCTCCAAAGCAGCCATTTTCTCCAGGGGAGCTGATCTCTGTCAGCTGGAGATCAGTTGTAAAAGCGGGAGATCCCAGGGCCCCACCTGGAAGTTGGCAACCCTAGCCAAGTCCCCCCTGGGGGGGCAGGGATTCCCCCACTAAATGAGTCCCCAATCTGTCGGTCAGGATCCGGCCGGCAGGGGGAATCCCACCCCCATACCATAGAGTTTTAGGGTGACTACCAGAGCGTCGCCCTGGCAATGTGCCCATTGTGATGACATCACTTCTGGAGAGGGACCGGGATTCCTCCACTGTTATGAAGGTAAGACTTGGCAACCCTAGAGGGCACATCAGAGGCTGACTTTGCAGGAGCGAAGGAGTGCCAGACTGCAGCTCCTGCAAAGGCAATGAGAGGAGCTGTAAGCCTTTGCAGACTCAACTCCCAGAGAAGGGAGGACCTGCTCAAAAACACTCCATGCACCTGCTTCAGCGTGGCAGCAACTTTGCACATTCAGACCTGCTTCTGTGTGTGTAGCAGCTGCTCCTTGTCCTTGAAACCTTGAATTGACTTCCTGGATATCCGACCTTTGGCTTTCTTATTTACCTTGACTCCGGACCGTGTTTCCAGCTTGCAGTGTGTAGTCTTTGTGGCAACCAGCCAAGACAGCACAGCCATCGTCCTAGATATCCAAAGTCCAGTAGAGTTTTGGAAACTCCAGGTATGTGCCAGAGACTGAAACTGCTCAGCTTCCAATAACTATCTAATAATATAGAGAGAAAGGCTGAAGAATGCTGAGGATCCTGCAGGGGCAGTTTGAGGCAAACCAAAGATGTACGAGAACACTGAAAAGACATGTTTTGTCCTTACTAGTGTTGGAAAATCCACCTCCTGGGGGCATCTGAACACATGAAGTTGCTTTATGCTGAGTCAGGCTACTGGCCTCAGGTCCTAACTATATGTTACATTTTTCTTCCTGTCCTTCCCAAGAGGGAATTCACCATGAAGACTTTTGATCATATGTGCCTTTCTAGTTCTGTGCTCAGAACTCAATTCCCAGGCACACTGGAGCCCAGTTTGGGTCACTTTATCTCTGGGACCACAGCCTACAGTACCCGTGGGTGACATGGCATCTGCCCGTCAAGTGTTTCTAGAAAGTGGGTGGGGCCAGATGGGGGCTTTTGCCCAGCAAGGCTTCTGATTGACCACTGGAGATTTGATTGGTTGTGCAAATGTTTAAGAACATTTGCTTTGGCTGTGGCTGCCACCACAACACAAGTATCTTCAAATGTTTGACTGAATGTGAATTGCGGCAGCCATTTTGTGGCTGGCTCTGCCTCCTTTGGCAGCCTTTCATTTTGTGAATCCGTGTCAGAATTCCAAAGGGGGCAGCAAGCTGAAAAAGGTTGGGGAGGAGGCCCCTGGCCTACATCATGCTCAATCACAATCTCTAAGATCAAATGACAACACCCTCTCGACTGGCTGAAGATCCAGATGCAGCACTAAGGCTAAAATTTTGCCTGCCTCAATCTCTTTCTATATACATTTTTATAAAGCAACCCACTTGCTTTGGCTTTCAAGGTTATCGAGCCTTTGACCTGAGATGTGTCATGGTGTGATCCTGATAAGTCCTTGGCATGACTCTGCTCTCAGGGTTATCCTTTGCAGTTCTGTCTCCTTTTATTTTGCTGGCTTAATACATTTTATTTCATAAGCAATAAATAGGACAATGCAGGGGAATAATGAAGCTGATTATGTTGCTGTGAATGCAGTGTGAATTTAATCAGCAGCCACACGATGAAGGGTAACTAAGGGAGAGGGAATGAGTGTGTAAATCATGTAATTATCACACACCAGTGAATCTGGAAAGAGCAGACGGACCCAGAGCCAATTTCCACCTGCAGTTGCTTTGCTCCTCCTGCTTAGGAACAGAACAGCAGCGCAGCTAGATCAGACCAAGGTCTATCTAGTACTACATCTTAGTTCTAGCCGTGGTCATCCAAATGCCTCAGAACTCCCAAGCTGAACATATAAGCAATCGCTGTCTGCTCCCCGCCCCCCCAGCAACAAGCTATACTGCCTTAAACAGAGGTTCCTCTCTTTTTTTTGCATTTTGTATGTGTGTGTGTGTGTGTATTCCTTGGAAGTCTCCCATCCAAATACTTGCCAGGGTCAGCCCTGCTTAGCTTTCGAGATCTGACAAGATTGGGCTTGCCTGGGCTATCCAGGTCAGGGCAACAGAGGTTCCATTTTGAGATATGTATTTAGTACATTTTTATGCGGCCCTTCTTCAAAGGAGCAGAGGGCAGTGTGGTGTTCTCCCCTCCTTCTCACAACAACTCCATGAGGTACATTAGGCTGCAAGAGAGTGACTGGCCCAAGATCACCCAGAAAGCTTCATGGCAGAGTGAGGATTTGAACCTGGGTCTCTGGGTTCCTAGTCTGACACTCTAACCACTACACCACACTGGCTCTAGGTAGATGGTCAACCTATATGCATTTGTCTAACCCTACTTTAAAACCATCTGAACTATTGGTCATCCCCACATATCATGGCAGTGAATTCCATGAAGGAGTTGCACATTATGCAGAAATAAGTCCTTCCTCTGATCTGTCCTGGACCTATCCATTTCATGGTGAGAACCCAACAATACAGCAGTCCCCGGGACAATGCCTCTGGGTACCAGGATGTCCATGAATGCAGCTCCTAATGCCCACTTGCTTCTTGAGGCTTTGGGATAACATCCAAAGATTCTTGAATAGAATGCAGAAAAAAACCAGGGAATTTCAGGACATTCTCTACCAGGTGACTAACTAGCAAAATGCCGAGTTCCTCTCAGGCAGGCGCATAACAGTCATGCACCCCTCAGCTTGAACATAGATGTACTTACTGCTTTCTCTGGCTGCAGAGAAAATGAACCCTCTTTCTGTGGAAATGGAAGGAAAATAGCATCTCCCTCCTCCCAAGAAACAAGTCCGTCTCTCCCCTTATGACAGCCATTTTGAGAATACTACCAGCCCTTTGGCAACCAGTTTGTAATGGTGTCTACTAACCTTCCTCAAAATTCCAAACAGCCCCACAAGCTCAGCAAGGCCTGGTAAATATCCTGAGAGCAGGAGAATTTATCTTCGCCTTATTTTCCCTACACGTTTCATCAGCCTCACTCAGGTCTCCCATTTTGTCTTGTTTTCATCTAAAGGAGCGATCATAATGGCTTCACGCTTTTCTTATGGGAGAGGTGGGCTAACTAAGTGATAAAGTGATATCCTTTTTGAACTCTACGAAGTGTTCTAAATGTATAAATCGTTTGTTTCCCTTTTAACTCTGTGATTTATCTGTGCAAAATCAGTAAGGCAGTAATAGAGAACATGGATGTTGAAATTAGAAGTGGAAGCGAAGGCCATGGCGGTCAAGATCTGACTGTCTGCCGAAAGTGCCATTTCTCCATCTTCTGTTTGTTCTTCTCACACATGAAATCTAGAAACGCTTTTGTAAAATAGAAGGCCAGGATGTTTTATCACAATGTTCCAACTGGTAAATGTTGGATGTTATAATAGAGCAGAGAATCACCCCCCCCCCACCCCCAAGTCACTAGTCCTTTGAGTGGTGATTCCTTTGCTAATTTTTTTCCAAAGGCTGTGTGCAGATGGTCACTTTCCAGAGACTTGGATTGCACCTACACTCAAAACGTATTTTGATTTCATATTGATGTTATCTTTCACAGGTCTCTTTCCCATTCCAAGCTACAGTAACCATAGCTGGTTCCTTGCTTAGAGATCCTTAGCCAGTCTTTGCGATGGGATGGGGGAGCATGTATCCTTCTACCCTACACCAGAGAAAGGAGGTCATAAACTTCACTAGACTGCTGCTAGATTTTTTCCAGGCAGCTAAGGTATCTTGTTGTGAAAAGAAACCCAGTATTATCTGAGGATCACCATAGGATAGTATGAATTACTGCAGTAACATGGATGGGTGGTGAATGAAAGAATTAAGGCCCAGGCTCATAGTTAAAAAAGAAGAAAAATTAATGACTTATCAATGATGTCAGAATTTACATACTATAGTTGTAGATCATCATTGTTGGTCCATAGGACAGATCCCCTGGAAAAGCGCTGTTAGAATCGAACAGAAAAACAGCACAGCAAGCAAAAACCTTCTCTTCTCATTGTACCAGCTTTGTGTTAATGTGGAGTTCATAATGTGAAGAAACATTCAAAGCCTGAATCCACCCCTGCAGTCTGAAGTGGTACAGAGCCTTCCATTCTACCACTGGCTCTCTCTGCCTTACTGCCACATTCTCCTGTAGGGTTGCCAAGTCTGGGTTGGAAAATACCTGGGGACTTTGGGGGTGGAGCCAGGATAGGGCGGGGTTTGGGGAGGGGAGGGACCTTAGCATAGTACAATGCCATAGAGGCCACCCTTCAAAGCAACCATTTTCTCCAGGGGAACTGATCTCTGTCAGCTGGAGATCAGTTGTAAAAGCAGGGGATCCCCAGGCCCCACCTGGAGGTTGGCAACCCTATTCTCATGCAATGCAGGAACCAGCCTTAAAATGTCTCAAAGTTGTGGGCAAACTTTTGAATGCCCCAGAACTGTTAATCAGGCTAGATTTTTCCCCCCGCCTCTCCAAAAAGGGAGAAGAGAAAGAAGTTTCAAGACATAATGGAAAAGCCCCAAGTCTGCCACTTGTAGCAGCCTATAAATGGAACATCGGAAGTGTTGCAGACTTCATCAGATAAGAATGTTTAGCCAAGAAGGAAGTTTAGCACATGGTCAGATTTACTATATTAATAGTCCACTTTCCTCTCTGAGACTCAAGGTCGATTCCAAAATTAGAAAAGAATGCAATAAAAAGTATAATACATACTGTAAACAATGCAAAAACTGGATTATAAGAATCAGAGGAAAATGCAATAAAAGCAACATAATACATACAATAAAAAGTGCAATGAACTACACCTTATTCCCTTTCTAATACTGCCCTTTTGAATAATACTATTTTAATGCAACATTATAATATTAATGATAAAAGGGATGAAAGTGCCCTTTTTTGAGTCACCTTTGTCCATTATTTGAGATTGAAAACTAGGTCATCAGAGATCAGTAGGCAAATAAAGTTTTCAATAAAAATGTGGGGGGAAAAAGGCATTTGGGTTAGTGGCTTCCTACCTGTGCAATGAAGAATATAGATATGGGAAGACTGGAAATTTACTTACACTGTTGGCTACACTGTCCACATATTGAAAACTTCTGGAAAACAGTACTCCATCATATTAACATAACCAGGGCCGGCTCACCCGCTAGTCAAACTAGACTACTGCCTAGGGCGCCCCTTGTGGTGAGCGCTGAACTGGCCTTCCAAGTTCCGTCTGAGTCCCCCCCCCCCCCTTTAAGAGACGTGACTGGTCCACCCGCCCCTACCAGCCCATTGAGCGTCAAAGAGGAAGTGGTGTGTACGTGTGTTTGTGTTTTGGTGGTGGCATGGCAGTGAAGGAGACGGTAGTTGGTGGCCAACCCCCTTCCCCCCCGCCCCCCCAGTGCTGGAGCTCAGCCCCAGGACAAGTTCAGAGTCATAGTTGGCAGGCAGGCAGGCAGATTGACTTCTGTTTGTCTGCGTCAGGGTGCAATTCGAGCATTGCGGTAAACTGCTTGGGATACTCAGCTCGGACTGCCCAGCCACGTGGGTGCAGAAGATCAGCACTGGGGTGAGGGCGGGGCGGGACGAGACCAGCTAGGGCTGCAGGAAAAAATCTTAGGGACAGTTTTGAAAGGGGGGGAGAAGAGTGCTGCAGCGCTTGGGGTGAAGGAATGGAGGGGGCTTGCGATCCGTTAACCCCTTCCCTCTCTTGATTTTCCCCGAGTAATGGAGGGGGAAAGATGTCCGTGTGAGCAAACAAAACATACATTTTCATTTGTGTTTAATCCTGTTAGGGCAAACGGGGCTGCCCATAAGTGCAGGGGAATCTGGTTTTCCGAGGGGGGGGGGCTGTGGGGAAGGGAAGGGAAGGAAATTGTAAGCCGCTCTGAGACTCCTTTGGATAGTGAAGGGCGGGATATATATGCAATCTCTTCTTTTTTTCTCCTGCATCAGTCTGATCAGCCCCTGATAATTCCATTCTACAGAGGGGCAACTGAGGCTGAATGACTTGGCCCCCAGACTAGATGGTGATCCCACAGCAGAGGCCGAACAGAGGCCAAGGTTCTATCTGCTAGGCCGCATTCCCTGAAGGGGCAAAATTCCTAAAATGCATTTATTTTTGAAAATTGGTGGGCGCACCGGGGGCGGAGCGGGGGGGTGGGGGTGGGGGGGGCAGAAGGTATCTTCGCCTAGTGTGCAAAAAGACCTGGGGCCGGCCCTGAACATAAAATTTGAAAATTTACCCTCTCCTGTCCACCTTTTTCTTAATGGTTGGAAAGAGAAACATTGCCCGCCTTCCCAATCGGAAATAGTCTCACAATTCTCTTATCTGCTACAAAAACAGCAATCGCCTCACACTGGAAAAGTAATCAAATTCCAAATTTGTCAATCTGGCATAAGAAGCTTTGGGATCGATATATTATGGCAAAATTAACAATATCTCTAACTTGGCTTCTCAAACCTCTTCAACTAATTTTGTCTCCCCCTGGTTCCCAGTTCTAAACTATTTGGTAAAACAAGATAGAATACCCAATGTGACAGATGATCTGTGTCTAAGGTAACTACATATTGTACGGGTACTTGTCTGTTCCTAAATTGTTTCATGATTAGCTTTATTATAGTTTGCGCATTGTTGACTGGCACTGTATATGTACTGCTATTTGTTCACTGCTTTCTTAACTTCCATTGCCTTGTTAAAAATTACTGTAAAATGTTATTTTTTAAAAGGAATCTAGATACGAGGTTTCACCATTAGAAATCAAATGCACACAGCCAGAATGGCTGCTTGAGCACTGGAATTTTGGCCTCGGGAGCAAGGAGAGGCTTCTTGATCAAACCCCTAGGATACATACACCATACATCACCGGCACATATGGCACTTTACACCACCAAGCCCCTAGCATAAGGCTGTGAAAATGGCAGGGAATTGTCCACAGAACAGCAAGGAGCTAAGCAGTGTAAGTGTCAAATCAGCCACTCCCAGGCAGAAGCTGAGGGTTTATATTGCACAGAGGTGGGCAAACTGTGGCTCGGGAGCCACATGTGGCTCTTTCATACATATTGTGTGGCTCCTGGCAGGGCTGCTGGGGAAGTGAAGGGGAGGCATGCCTCCCCGATCGGTCTTCCCTTCCCCAGCCAGTGTTCCCCTCCCTGGGTAAGCTGGGGGGGGGGGGGCAGAGAAAGAAAGCAACTTCAACTATGTTCCCAAAGGGGCCCCCCCAAGCCTACAAATATCATTGGACAAATAAATATCATTATCAATATCTGTTTTTACCCCTTTTGCTTTTATTTTTGGCAGTCTCATTTAATGTTAATAAAAAGCAAATCTGCATATTTTTCAATAAAAACATGTGCATAATATTTGTTCATGTCTTGCAGCTCTCAAACATCTGACAATTATTCTATGTGGCTCTTATGTTAAGCAAGTTTGGCCACCCCTGACATAGCAGATCTTATAGCTCTCTCTGGTCCATCAATGGAGGCTCTGATCCTGGAAGCACAGGCTAGAGAAACCATTGTTTCCAAATGAGTGCTCCACCTTCTTAGGATGACTTCTACCCCAGTTTGTTGCCTGCATTGTACCTGGAATCAGGTGTGTGAGTAACTCTAGTAGGGGCTTCCAGAGCACAGAAAGAGAACCAGAATCCCACATTCTGCTAAGGCCCAAGGCCAAGTTGTCCTTGGATCAAACTGGGGACTCTGTGGGTCACAGTTTTATTTCCTGTCTCATGTCATTTTTGCTGTCTCGTCTCGCTATAATTACTGCTGGTCAAATATGTTTTGCATAGTGTTTTTGTAGTTCTTCAGAAACTGTGAAATTTGTTTGACCACATGCATATAAGACGAAATTAATGCATACATTTCAGTAAACAATGTCTTTACTGTACCTAATGCCTTTACATTTTTAAAAATCTATCATCAGAAACCTCTTTTTTTCCTGCTCTTTGGGCCACTTTCATCTCAGCCTCCAAATCACTCTCTTCTCCAGTAAATACACTCTTTTTTTATTTGCTTTGAAAAAAAAATTACTGTCAAATTGTGGCAGAAATAAAGGCACTTCCCTATGGAGAATTCTTAAAGAGCTGTTAAGCAGAAAACACTGAATTGGACGGCATCTTAGGTTTCCTGCGTGAGCAATTTTTTGCTCACTTCTCCTTGGGTCCTTTGTTCCTGTGACTGATCAGTGCTTCACCAAAGCTACAAAGGAAGGTGGGGAAGAAACTTAGTGGAATTTTTAAAAACCTTTGTATTTCTTTTCAACTGTCACAGAGAATTTGAAAAAAATGAAAACAAAATGGACACCAGATCCATCTGGGTTTTTTTCTCTCTCCTGAAGAGATCTTCCTTTAAAATTTTCTTAAAGACTTTCTGCCCCCGTTGAGAAGAACAATGTCTGAGGGACCAGAAGACCTCACAGAATGAGAAGCATTTCCCGATAAACGTTGAAGCTGATGGCTCTGCCAAACATGGGAAGCCATTGTTTGTTCTCTGAAGCTCTCTGACATTTTTAACAAATGACTTTTGTGTGTTAAGACTGAATCGCATATTAAAGTAGTAGAATATTTGAAAAAGTAAAATGCTTTTTTAACACTTTGCTAGGCATGTTAGCCATTTTTGCTCAAAAACTAAAATCCCTGTCCAAAGAGACTGAAAGGAGAGGATTACATGGATGGTTTTGTTTCCATTGCCGGGTGAATCTTGTCATGCACCCCAGACAGTTCGATAAAACTGGCCTGTTAAAAGATATATCTTCTCGTGTTGATCTTGATGACCACACAAAAATGACAGGAGTACTGTGGAATACATATTATTTCAGTCCGAGGTAGGGTTGCCAAGTTGGGAAATTCCTGGATATTTGGGAGTGAAGCTGGGAAGGGCAGGGTTTAGGGAGGGGAAAGAACCTCAGCAGGGTATGATGCTGTAGAGTCCACACTTCAAAGGGCAACTGGAGATCAGTTGTCATTCCAGGAGATCTCCAGGCCCCTCCTGGAGTTGGTAACCCCAGGTGGGTTCAAGCCTCTGTTTTCCCCTTTCAAGACATAGGCCTTATAAGGATACCTCTCCCACACACATGGGACATATAACATCCTTTCAGGGAAAAGCCAGTACAGATTGTCTGAACCTTGACATGCCTGAAGTTTGGATCAGAAATGGAAGCTTACTCACTTCAGCCTGAGAGGTGTGGGCTCATCCTGATGAAGAATTGGGTGCTCTGTTCTGTATTCACTGGGAAACATCCAGAAGTCATACGGCCCAAGGATAAGCCCCCCCCCCGCCTACCAAGAATAAATCCCCCAATTTAGGCCCCCAGGTTGGCTTTTTCTGCTTTCAGCTCTTTGCTTTTCTGCTTTTCAGCTATGCAGAATGGTTAACTCGTTAAAACTGAGCACAGGTTTTGGGGGCTCATGCTGAGACTCCTCGTGCCGTTTCCTTGTCTCTTTTGTGAAGGTGAAATATAATCAGATTTCTTTATTTAAGAAAAGAAGAAAAGGAGTTAGGGCTTAGACAAAAAAATACTTTCCCGCCCACTTTGTTATGATCCCGGATAATCAGTTAAATGCCAGCCCTTTCATGTGTTCCCATAGGGTTAGTAATAACCACTGCTGGAGGGTTCTGTTTTCAGATTGTTCAGAATCTTTGTTAAGTTAACAATAGTTGTGGTGGGGCGCTTCTTAGGCTGGGCCAAGTATATTGTATATTTTTCCCTGGCTCCCACTTGCAATAATCAGTGATTCACACGGGGGGGGGGGGGGAGGTACAGATCCTCAGGGGCTGAACAGTGGTTGCGCTGGCATTTCAAGTGGGGGAGCTTTGACGGTTATAACAGAATGAGGGGTGACATGAAAGGAGGGAGCACGCTGCCCCAGAATTAGGGGTGTTACCACAGGGGGCTTGTGGGGGTGCTGATCTGTTGGGGTGTCCCTGAATTTTCAGCTTTTGTTTGTAAAAAGAAATTAAGCACTGGGCAACTTGTGAAGTTGGGAGGAAAGCTATGTCAGCAGTGGATGCCTCATCCTGCCTTCTGGTGTTTTACCCAGAGAGCAGAATAACTAACAAGCATTGTTTTAATTTTTAAAAATAAAATTATATGAAAATACAAATACAAAATAACAACAAACCGCTGTTATTTAAAAATTATATATTGTTAAAGACACAAAATGGGGAGGGGGTACATGATCAATGGCCACTAGTCATGGTGACTAAAGGGAACCTCCATGTTCAGAGGCAGTAAACCTCTGAATACCAGTGCCAGGAGGCAACATAAGGGGAAAGCCTCAGCCACTATCAGCTGTTGTTGGAGCTCCAGAAGAACTGGTTGGCCACTGTAGGAGACAGGATGCTGGACTAGATGGACCTCTGGTCTTATCCAACAGGGCTCTTCTTATGTTCTTATGATCTAGGAATTTTGCTAAAGCTAAGCAAGTCTGCCTCTGGTCAGTGCATGGCTGGAAGATCCCCCAACAGCCCTATATTTTGAGCTCCATAATGAAAGAAAAGCAGCAGATGAAAGAAATAGTTGTTGATGATGATGATGATACTAAGACCTACAAATAGAGTTAGAGTGCCTTTGGGAAAAGAAGGTGACCATCCTGCCAGTTGTCATTGGAGCCCCTGGAGCAGAGCCTAGAAGTCTCAAGAGACACCTGGACATTCAGGGCATTGAACAAATAACACCAGCTCAGCTCCAGAGGACAGTGTTGCTTGGAACAGAAAGAATCCTGCGAAGATACATCTACAGTTCCCAAGAACTTGGCTAGATCTCAAATTGCAGAACACTATCTACCCATCAAAAGTCTTGCCTACCCTCTCTTACCGCTTTCCTATGCCTAGGATTAGGGTGTTCCCCCCCACCTTTTATTCAGGATATTTGTCTTCCAAAGCACATTGCTGTGTGATGGGGAAATGTCCAAGGAGAATTCTGCAGCTCAGTGGAAACAAATTCCATTGGGGTAGCTGTATTAGTTGTGCAGCAAAAACAATAGTCTCCTGTGGGCCACAAGGGCAACGCCCCACCCAAAACGTCCCCTGCCCCACCAAACATCCTTGAAAGAGGTCCCATCATCAGTCATACGAAGGGCAGGCACAAATAATTTGAAGACTTGGGTTCCAGGAGCACCCAACCCAGCAAAAGCAATGGTGGTGGCAAAATGATAAGACAAGTGCTGGCTGGCCATCAACAGAGCAACACAAACAAAACATAGCCGGAATGCTTGTATGAGCAAACGAGCCTGCCACTCACATGCGCTATTCAACGCATTTCTGCTCCTCAAGACCAATCTGCACCAGGTTGGAGCCAGGATAGGGGGGGTTGGGGAGGGGGGCCTCAGCATGGTATAATCCCATAGAGTCCACCTCCAAAGCAGCCATTTTCTCCAGGGGAAGTGACCTCTGTCAGCTGGGGATCAGTTGTAAAAGCGGGAGATCCCCAGGCCCCACCTGGAGGCTGGCAACCCTAAGTAAGTTCCATTTTATTCAATGGGGCTTACTCCCAGGAAGGAGCTCTTAGATTACAGCCTCAGTGAGACTGACCCAGCCCCAGAGTTAAGCATACCACCTTCCTGTTGATTTTAATAGGATAGTGACTCCTTCACTGTAGCCAATGGGAGCTTAGAGTGCTAGGTTACAACAACTGTCCTGTGAACTAGGTGAGGCCGAGAATGACCTTAGGGACTTGAACCTGGGTCTCTGAGGTCCAGCATTATAGTTACATACTTGCTGACCAGAAGAACAGCTATTCCTGGGTTTTCTGTCCCAAGATCTCTTGATGCAGCATGAAAGCTTTTTTTATGTGGTCCAACCCAACTTAGCCTGCATAGTACCTCTTAGACCGCATCTTGTTAAACTTCAGAATTGAACAGTTTGAAAAATGTGTGTTGTCTGTTACTTGATGGAGTGCGCAATATATTCTACATGTAGAGTTGCCAAGTCCAGGTTGGAAAATACCTGGGGACTTTGGGGGTGGAGCCAGGAGAAGGTGGGGTTTGGGGAGGGGAGAGGCCTCAGCATGGTACAATGCCATAGAGTCTACCCTTCAAAGCAGCCATTTTCTCCAGGAGAGCTGATCTCTGTCAGCTGGGGATTGGTTGTAAAAGCGGGAGATCTCCAGGCCCCACCTGGAGGATGGGAACCCTATCTACATGTAAATATCTTTTTATTTTATTATTTTTTCTAATTTATGCCCCACCCGCCCCACAAAGCAGGCTCAGGGTGGCTTACATTCATTAATACATAGTACATAATACATAATAACAATTAAAATCCAGATAAAAAATCCAGAGAGCCAGTTTGGTGTAGTGGTTAAGTGCGCGGACTCTAATCTGAGAGAACCGGGTTTGATTCCCCACTCCTCCACTTGCACCTGGCTGGATGACCTTGGGCAAGCCATAGCTCTGTACCAGCTGTTCCCTCAAGGACAGCTTGGGAAAGAGTTCTCTCCGCCCCACCTACCTCACAGGGTGTCTGTTGTGGGGAGGGGAAGGGAAAAGGAGTTTGTAAGCCGCTCTGAGACTCCCTTGGGGAGTGGAGGGCGGGGTATAAATCCAATCTCTTCTTCTTCTTCTCTAAAATCATTTAAAAGCCATTCAATTACAATCGGGTCATTTCGTAGAAAAAGAGGTGCAGTAGTATATTATTATTATTACTTGTTAGCATAACTTATTTGCATATGCTACACCACCTGACAACACTGAAAGTATGTCAGAAGGCAAGAAAAAAAGAAGAGAGAGAGAGAGAGCGCGTGCTGGCAGAGAGGGGACAGCTACTAATCCAAGCCTCAGAAATACCACTATTCTGGGAGGATAGCTTCAGTGGTGGCTGAAGCCTTCAGAAGGCTGGTTGGAGGAACAAGGACCTTTCCAGGGGACGGGGTCATTTTGCTGCAGCCATGACAGAAGCAGGCATTCCCCCAATGGGGGGAGGGGGGCAGCACCAACTCCCAGAGCTGTACTCCCCTGAGCTCCTGCTCAAAATGACCCCTGGTTACCATAAAGATAATAATAAAGTGCTGTCAGTGTTTCACTAGTTGCATAGAAGGCGTACTAGGTGGTGCATTCAAGTGCTGACAGTCATTTGCTCGATGCTCATCCTAGATCATCCTGCAACACAAGCTGGCCATCTGGGCGATGGGCCAGGATCTATAATGAAATTACTGGTGGTAACAGTGGGGGCGGCTCCTAGTTGAAAGCCTGGTGGAAGAGCTCCGTCTTGCAGGCCCTGCAGAATTGAAAGAGAACCTGCAGGGCCCTGATCTCTTCTGGGAGCTCATTCCACCAGTATAGAGCTGCTACTGAAAATAACCTTTGTACTAACCCTGAAGCATTTTTGTGTGATATACCATTTGGCCGAATTATTTAGAAGTATAAGCATGGCAGTTGTGACAAACACATAATGGGCCTCTCTCCACCGTGCTAAACTGCCCCCTTAATTTAAAAAATGCCCCTCCCAATAAATTTTTTTTGGCTACAGGCCTTTCCATGGCAACAAAAATTCTGGCACCTAAAAAACTATCACATTTATTCTGGCATAAGCTTTTTGTGGTTCTGAGCCTCCTTTGTCAGATGTAATGAAGTTAGTCTCTGGTTGGTGAGATTTTTTAATATATATTCTGTATAATCAGCAAGATTTTTGTGCATCTGACAACGGGGGGTAAGGATCACAAAAGCTTGTGCCAGAATAAATTTGCTAGTCTTTACAGTTCGCAGGAGACTTCTTTTGTGTTTTTCCAGTAGAAAGACGGAATCGCGAGAGAAAGAGAACAACAGAAGAAACATTTATGATTACATGCAAAAAATGTGTCAGTTGGTTACTCTGAAAGCAATGACTGCTTTTCAGAAACTGCCAGATTCATAGAATCTGTAAAGACCTCTTGGCTTCACCTGAGTGAGTGTCTTTTGGACAGCCATGGCAGGCAACATCTTGTAGGTCCTTTTTGCTCCTCCATTTACCCTTCCTGACAATGTGGTATGGCTCTAGACACAATATACTTGGGGCCTAAGGACAGTACACTTTGGAAAAACTGGTCCAGAACATTGCACTTGGCCTTCACTGCCTGAGATCATAGAATCATCAAGTTGGAAGGGACCTCCAGGGTCTTCTACTCCAACCCCTGTTCCATGCCCAGAAGATGGCAAAAAACCCTCCAGGATTCCTGGCCAAACTGGCCTGGAGAAAAATGCTTCCTGACCCCAGACTAGCAAGTGGCATTTCCCTGGGTGTGTAAGAAAGGGCCATGAGAACGAAACACTGAGGTAACCCTTCCTGCCCTCCCTCTCAAGATCTGCCTAAGTTCACAGAATCAGCATTGCTGTCAGATGGCCATCTAGCCTCTGCTGGAAAACCTCCAAAGGAGAGCCCACCACCTCCCTAGGAAGCCTGTTCCACTGAGGAACCACTCTAACTGTCAGGATGTTCTTCCTAATGTTTAGCTGAAAACTCTTTTGATTTAATTTCAACCCAATGGTTCTGGTCCAACCTTCTGGGGCAACAGAAAACAACTCCACATCATCCTCCATATGACAGCCCTGGTTGTCATATCACCTCTCAATCATCTCTCGGAGTCTTCAGACCTGCTGAGAGAGTCAGCCTTGCATGGATCTCTTTGATCCAAGCTACCTGGCAGTCTCCAGCCTCCTGCAAGATTAAATTTTATTTTTATTTCAACCCAGATATTAATGGTTGCTACATATGAGCTGGAGGGCAAAATAAGTATCACATGCAACTGAGTGTATCAAAGCCCCAGTCGTAGCATTGATAGACCTCCCACCATTTTTTCTCCCACTGTTAAGAAGAAGAAGAGGACATTGGATTTATACCCCGCTCTTCACTACCTAAAGGAGTCTCAGAGCGGCTTAAAAACCGCTTTCCTTTCCCCTCCCCACAACAGACACCCTGTGAGGTAGGTGGGGCTGAGAGAGCTCTTTCCAGAACTGTCCTTGAGAGAACAGCTCTGACAGAACTATGGCTTGCCCAAGGTCACCCAGCAGCTGCAAGTGGAGGAGTGGGGAATCAAACCTGGTTCTCCCAGATTAGAGTCCACACACTTAACCAGGGGAATTGGGGGTAGAGGTAGGAGCGTGCCCACTGCCACTGGGCAAATCCCTACCGTAGACATGGCTATCATGGCCACCATGAAAACACACCCCTGTTTTTGTTTTCTTTGCCCATATGCTATAGTAGAATATCAACATATAAATAGCATCCCCCCCCCCCCCCCCAATTCATTTCCAAGCAATGAGGACAAAAACCGGCTGCATCTCTGCAATGGAAAGGCTGGCGGCCTCTTTTTTTAAAAAATATGAAAACTGGAAATTCAGAGGAACTAATATTTGTAAAAGAAATGGATAAGTAGTGATAGGTCATTATAGCACAATAGCAATTACTAGTTTTTAAAAACAAACAGGCACAAAACCTGCCGGGGCTCAGCAGGAAAGAAAGTGCTTAGAAAATGACACCTGCAAGGGGCTGATGATGCGGAAATGGTGCTCAGTGAGAGTGGAATCTTTGCAGCTAGAAAGGGCCCATCATTCCTTCCACATGTATTTGGACGATGTTCATTAAAACAAAAATGTTGGCGTAAAGCAGGTTTGGGACGGAGTGCACTGAGAAGGGGGGGAAACATAGAATAGGCTTGCTGTTAGCCCACCTGCAACAGGTAATCCCCCACTCTCACCCCAATCCTCTCCCCTCGGGCAACTGAGGAATGGGAGGAAAAAATTGCTGGAAAATGTCTTCCATCATGATATTCTAGGAATTTCCCAGTGTATCTATGGTCTTTACAGTAGAGTACAGTACAGTAGGGGAAATTCCTGGGGAATCACCTGGAGGGGACATCACATTCTCCTCAACTGCCATCCTCAAAAATCTTCCATCAGTTGCTGTGGCAGTGCTGGCCACCCTAAACTGGAAAGAGGACAACTAGGGAAGGATGCTGTGTGAATGCTCCCCCCCATCCTTCTGAGTGGAAACACCCAAAGCCAAAAGGACCTTTGCATGTAAAGCGTAGCTCACCCCCCCCCCCCCCCAAAAAAAGTAGCTCATCTCTCTCTGCTCTGCCTGCTTATTCCCATCTACCCTGTTCCATAATAAGTCTAAGCTTGCAGACTGACTGCATTAAAACTTCCCTGGCCCGAGTTCAAGACCAGGTTGAACCGCATGCTGCAAAATCAAAAGGTCTCATTGTCTGCATTAGCAGAGCTGACCAGCCGTTGCTGCCACTCATTAAGGAAGAGGCTGCAATTGAATCTTGACTCACGTCCCTGGCAGAGAATGCCTCGGCCTGTGTATGCGGCTGCTTCCCTCGAAGATCGGGAAAGCGATGATTCAATTAGAGAAGGGCAGCACCACACCACAGACCAGTATCGCTTGCATCCTGTCCCCTTTAGAGAGCGAATTTATCTGATGTGAAACCTCACCCCTCCAGACTCTTGCCTGTTTGAAGCTGTGCACACGATCAGAGACGAGCACTGGGAATAATGGGGGAAAGTCTTGCTGAGAGTAGTGTCTGGTGCATTTTGCAGGGCTATAACACTGTCTTGTGGGGCTACAGGGCCTGAAAAGAATTGGGAGTCTCCAACAGCAGTGGCTTCGCTGTCAGGAAGCATAGGTTGCCCAACTGACCAGGAAATAAAATGTCCTGTCCTTTTAATTGTGGTTTAGTATGTGGAAATGGGCAGTTGAAGCTTTTCATAGCATTGGAGATAAACAACATCACCTGATCATTTGCTTACAAACCGAACTGTCATTAACAGGGTGGCTAGAGGGGTCAGTTTACAAGCTGGCATTCCTAATGAAATAAGATGGGGCAACTGCCTCAGACAAAAGACTCTGGGCATACTTAAGAGCAACAGACTGGGAGAGAGACAGCTTGAGCACCAGAGAAATTCCCTGGTGTGAGCTCCATTGTTCATGAATGAGAGCACAGCAGAGATGACAATGGGAGTATTATGTATGCACCATAGCTAATGAGACTTGCAGCCTCCCTAAAAGCAATGCCTTATTATCTAGTCTACCTTTCAAGAATGTTGTCAACAATCCATTGCAACTTCAGGCACCTATCCAGGCCCTGGGGCCCTCTGAAAAAGAGGTAGAGTTTGTAAATACATTCTCTTCCAGTGCCTCTGTCAAGGGTCATCCATCAATGGCTGGTGATGCTTTGTCCCTCTTCAGCCTTTGGGCCATCAGCTGCTGATTTTGCAGTTGTGTACACAGGCAATTTGCTCAGCGGCCAGCTCTGTTATTAAGCCCAATTAGTGCCAACAGCTGTTAAGCCAGGCCAGCCATCCTCCCAAGACTGTTGAGTATCACGGCAAGGCCAGGCACCTGGCTGCTAATCGTTTGCTACTTGCTGCAAGTGGGGAATACGTGACTCTACAGAAGGCAACTTCCAGATTGGTCTGTAGGACTGGTAAGGCAATCATCCCATTAAAGAAAGCTTAGTCTATTGATCATGTTTGTTTTAATGGATTAAATGTGCACAAATCTGCCTTTGCATAAAGCAATATTCTGAAGGAAGGGAAAGTGCTTTCTGGATTAGGCTGCTTGGAAATAAATCCGACTGATTTCAAGGGGGCATACTCTTAAGGCAAACGGCAGAGTTGTCCTCTCTCAACACGCTCAGCAGTACCTAACGGGATCACTTACTTTGGTGGTGGGGCAGGCTAATTGTCTCTTTCAGTTGCTGAGATAAATCATCCACGAGGCTGAGTGAAGGGAAGGCCAGCAGAAGTGTTAGCATGTGAGACAGATGCAGACCTTTGCCTGGTCCCTTCTCTCCTTCCTGGGTGGGAGGAGAAAGCACGGACAGGGAGGTCCAGAGGAAGGTACTACTCTGTAGCCTGAAACCAACATGCGCAACGCAAGAGGGCACACTGGGGGTGGGCTGGTTGCTCTGGTGTTTAAATGATTTATTACCTCTTGCTTTTACGGTCCTGGGTCTGCGGCAACCTGAAATGTGATTCTTCTTTGCCCGCCAGAAGATCTGCCATAGGTTAGCACGACAAGATTTTGAAAGCATTACCTGAAAAAAAAAATCTGCTTTTCCCCTCTTTATTTATAACATCTGGCCTGATGAAGGGCTCTGGTCAACTTGAAAGTTTGCACACTATTGTGTGTCATTGGGTTGGTCCCAATACAAGGTTTTTACTATTGGAACAAGAGTAGGGATACCAGTTTCCAGGTGGGACCTAGGGATTCCCTGGAATTCCCATTCATCTCCAAATTACAGAGATCAGCTCCCCTGGAAAAAATGGATGCTTTGGAGGTTGGATTCTATGGCATTGTACCCTACTGAGGTCCCTGTCCTCCCCAGGCTCTATTCCCAAACCTCCTGGAGTTTCCTAACCTGGATCTGGTAACTGTATCCCCCCCCCACATCCCCTGCTGGTGGCCAGGGGGGACCTGGAGACCCTATGATGTCTGTGAAGAACTTGTCAGCACAGTCTAGACCAGGCTCATCCTACACATGCATGTGTGACAGAGTTGAAAATATGAGTCTTGGTTTTATTGTCTTGGTGGTATATATGTGGTACATGTTCACAGACAGAGTGAGGAAGTCTGTGTTGCTGCTGTTAACGTGCTTAATTCCTTGACCATCTAGTGTTTATGCATCTTTACCTATAACTTTTCTTTCTTACTTTCTCCTGGAATTACATTTGATATCCAGATGACAGACATCTGTTTCCCTGGAGAAAATGGCTGCTTTGAAGGGTGGAATCTCTGGCATTATATCCTGCTGAAGTCCCTCCCCAAATCCTGCCCTCCCCAGGTTCTACCCTCAGATATCCAGGAATATCCCAGCCTGGAGCCAGCAACCCTATATGGCAGTGTTCTGCCTCACAAACTAAACTAGAAGGTTTGCCGACTTCAAGTTGGGAAATACCTGGAGATTGGGGGGGTGGAGCTTGAGGAGGGTGGGGTTTGGGGAGGAGAGGGACTTCAATGCGGTATAATGCCATAGGAGTCTACCTTTCAAAGTGGCCATTTTCGCCAGGTGACCTGATCTCTGTTGCTGCCAGGAGATCTCCAGCCACCACCTGGAGGTTAGCAACCATTTAAACTAGGCTTTTCGAACCAGTCGCCCTCCCAATCTACAGGGATTGGTGTAATGGTGTGGTAATGTGAACTATTCCAAGCAGGAGGTGGATATAGACCATAAAGAATGGCATTTGGGGAATGGAAATCATGTGAAGATACCTTAACTGTTGTGAGGTGCTTGAAATATCAGATGGTGGATTCTGCTTTTTTAGCCCAGCAGCTTAGATTACCATATTATATCCTTTTAGGTTTCCATTTCCCATTAGCTTCCATTTTGGGAACACCCATGGATTACTGCACTCTTTGTGACATTGTTGCCTAAGATTTTGATATCTTTTCTTGGCACTCCAAAGAACCCAGTCGTGTAAAATGAGCTTTTATGACATATTACTGAGGCATAAGCTATTTCCTTCCGGTCTGATATTCGCGTATCATGTCCTCGCTCCCAACAGGTATTCAGGTAAGTAAGTGCACAAAAATGTGGGCTACTAGCAGGAGGGAAGGGGGTGATTTGCACATTGCAGTTTACATTTGGAGAGAATAATAACAGATAAATAATGCAATGATTGATAGTGAGGAGAGCTGGAAAAATCCAGTGCAGGAATAATCTCTTAATAAAAATTAAGCCTGTGTTAGAAACTTGGGGGGGGGGGGGCACAAATAAATCCATGGAAAAAGTAGTTGGAAAAGTAGAAAAATTTTAAAAAGTAGCTGAATACATTTAAAATGATTTATTAGCAAATGTAAATCAAATACATTACCTATATTTGTTTATTTAAAATATTAATAAGTCTTCCTTTCTCCCAGAGAACTGGGAGCCAGTATGTAACAATTAAAAACAGTACAAATTTGAACAACAAAACAACCATTATGGGGGGCGGGGGGTAGCTTTAAAATTCAACGCACCTACAAAGCAAACTTCTTGAGGAGCCAAAGGCTCTTCTAAACAGTTCCGGTCTGCAAGCCCTCTGAGAGATGTAGCTCTTCTAATTTCATGTCTAAGGCTATGCCGTGACATTGGAGGAACCATGGTGATCAGTCATGAGTGTTCTGGGTACTCTAAAGCAGTGCCAAATAGAGCCAGTCATCCTAGCACTTTTCACGTTCATTGGCCAGGACACTAAAAGATGGGAGCAAGTCTGTTTCTTTGTGCACAACTAGTCATAATACTGCCTGCATGGTTTACTTTATCACTTCATAAATAAGATGCTAGAGAATGTATTCTGATGTAGACAAGCACAAAAAATTATGGAAAAGGCACAAGGTCTCGCTGAGGGAGCCAACATCAACCTTTCCAACTGACATGGCGACAGTCCTACCAATAGTTCCAGTTCGTAAGTAGGGATAGCAAACTCCCTCTAAGCTGTGGAGTCTTGTGAGCAAAAATTCTACTTTGTGAGCTACTGGCATTAAAGTTCTGAGTGAGCTATTTGGCTACTGCATACATTAGTTTGCCCTGGAGCCATCCTTCCTGAGCTAAGACAAAAATGAGCCAGAGGCTAAAAAACTGAGCTAGCTCACATTAACTCAGCTTAGAGGGAACACTGGTGACAACTGATCTCCAGACTATAGATTTAAGTTCTCCTGAAGGAAATGGCAGCTCTGGAGGGCAGACTGCATGGCATCACATCCAGGCTGAGCTCTCTACCCTCTCCCCAAACTCCACTGTCTTTTGGGACTGCCCCAGATGTTGGCAACCCTGCTCTCATACCATCTTCATGTGGGCATGGAATGAGGTGAGGGGGCTGCGATGGGTGGCTGTATCGGGCTCCACTTCTGACATCTACATGGTCAGCTGAAGTAGGCATGAAGTCCTACATAACACACACAAAGCTGTGTGTGCATAAGATCTGTCCAGTGACTGGGGTTCTGTCTTTTGCAGGGTTCTTGATCATATGGACATAGCCTCATCCTAGGTAGTGTGCTATACCCAAACAGGACCCCATGTACATTTTCAACTGATCAGGTGGTGGTAAGGGGACATAGACTGCCACTGCAATTCCCCTCGCCGCATGTTACTGGAAGAAGTCCTCAAGTTTCAGCTTGAAAAGCCAGCCAAAACCCAACTCCTGGCATGGGGTAAGGTTGACAAAAGCTTCAGCTGCATCATTTGAGCATCCGGCAGCTATTAAAGGCACAGAAGCAGGGCCGAGAAAACAGGTGGCAACCACACATAAGAGCTGCATGTGGTTTCCAGTGTACAATTCCACCCCTCCTCTGCACAACTTGCCAGCAATCTAGAGGGGGGAAAATGCTCTTCCCCTTTAAGAGAGGCTTAATGGGATGTTATTTAACAGACAATGCTGTTTACCCCTGTGCCAAGTACAGCTTTAACTGCGTATGAAACAATTATGAAACAGTTAAGAAGGCACAACATTTTCTCTCTCCAGGTTGTTGGCAACCCTGCCTCTCTATGGTGGCTTTTACATTCTTTCACCCGGTTTGCATTTCTGACTTGCCTGCTAGGATGTTAAGAGCCAACAAAATTTGGGAAATAAAGGGATAATTCAAAGAATGTTTATAATTTTTTGGAACGCAATTCATGTTTCCTGGTGGTGAGTTATTACTGATGTGCCTCAACCCCATATTTCACTTGTGAATTAGAAACAAGCCAACGGTGATCTTGATGTGTGAATAAAACAATAAACACTTAGTCAGATTTCTCCACTGGTTTTAAAGGGCACATTTCCAAAGGAAAAATAAATAAATTTTGGAACATGAGTATTTACCCCCTCCGCAAGAATTTTGAATACTTTTTAACCACTACAAAGATCCCTACCAGTGAGAGCTTGCTACTGTGTAGAGACTGTGTAAACATGGAGCAGAGAGGCAAGGGATTGTTGGCTTAGCAAAAGAGATCCACATCCCCCACCTCCCAATTTCGGTTTGAATCCTTGTGAATTTATGCAAATATCCCCCTTCTTTCTCCTCCTCTGCTGTGTTTGCTCAACCTTAATGTGGGTCAGATCAGTAGGGATCATGTTGCCAGAAATAAAATAAAATAAAATAGCTAATGCCCAATAAGAGCTAATTAATTTGTCAATCTGACCAGTTTCACATGCTTAACATCGTATCTTTTTACCCCGCCCCTCCTCTTCAAAGCCCAGAGCACACGGTGCCCTCACCATTTTGTCCTCACAACAGGCTTGTGCGGAAGGCTTTGCTGAGCCAGACTGGGCTGGCCTAAAGTCACACTGAAGTTTCATGACTGGGTGGGGGACTTAAACTTTGTAGGCAGGAGGATCACCCTGGATTTTCAGACATGTACAGTATGGCTTTCCCGTTTAACTTATGTGCCTCTTTTAGAGCACATCCAGATGCCTAATCTGGGAGTGGGGCAGGGAGAAGAACTGCCAACTGTTGGGAAAATCAAGCTTGAGGTTTCAGACCTGAAGTCTGAAAAAACAGCAGGACCAGGCTACTTATTTTGTTCTGGTCTTTTTTAGCTGTACTTCTTAGATGAATCAAAGTGCTGGACTTTGCCCTGTGCTCCAGAGTCTAGCACCTGACCCACACTGGGCTCCACCCTTGTAGGGTTGTCTCCCCCACCCCCACCCCCGGCCACCAGCAGGGGATCGCTGGGGAAGAGTTGCCAGATCCAGATTAGAAAACTCCTGGAGATTTGTGGGGGGGGGGGAGCCTGGGGGGGCAGGGACCTCACTGGAGTACGATGCCGTTGAGTCTACCTCCAAAGCATTCCTTTCTTCAGTGGGACTGATCTCTGTAGTCTGAAGATGAGCTGTAATTCCCAGGGGGTCCCCACCCAGAGGCTGTCATCCCTATGGGCCCTCAGGCCAGCCCTGGGTGGGAGTTGAGGGTTTCAGATCCCATAGTCCAGATAGGAGTGTACAGGATCTTTAGGTTCTGTGTGTCTCATCCTCATTGGAATGAAGTTAGGCTTCCATTCACCTGCTTCCCTTCCCTTCCCCTCCCCTCTTTCTTTCTCCCTCCCCATTGTCTAAACCAAGACTGGCAAGGATCAGTTGTTTGCTTCTGTTCCTCTTTACATATGGATGGTATTGCATAGATAATAATAAAGAATATTTTCAGCTGAGGGGTTCCATCTTTTAAAGTGGGTTTTCTGGTCTGCTTCTAACCGGATGACTATTTTAGGGACTATAATTTTAGGCTGCTGTATGTCATTCTGTGCTGTTTTATGGCCCTGTTGTTTTGCGGCTTACTGATAACTGTATAATGTTGTTATGATTTTTATGGTAATGTTTTACTTTGAGCTGTCTCAGCCAAATCTTTAGAGATGTGGCATATACATTTTCTAAATAAGCCACCTTTTCATGCCTCTCAAGCCCTCCTTTGAGCCAGTAACACTTTACAAAGGTAATTTCTTTGATTTCATTGTTAGTAATATCGAAGTATTTTTAATATACTGTGCTGTTGTTTCTTTAGTTGCCAGCAGGTGGCACTACAGCAATGGAGGGGCAGTATGGGGATATACCATGCAGGGTGAGGGTCTTCAGCAGCAGATTGCATACCCAGTCAGCCAACACACACAGCAGAACTGCTTTCAGGGAAAAGAGAACTTACTAACCATCTTCAAGTACTTGAAGGGCTGCCATATAGAGGATGGTGTGGAGTTGTTTCCTGTTGCCGCAGAAAATCAGACCAGAACCAATGGGTTGAAATTAAATCAAAAGAGTTTTTGGCTAAACACTAGGAAGAACTTCCTGACAGCTAGAGCTGTTCCTCAGTGGAACAGGCTTCCTAGGGAGGGGGTGGGCTCTCCTTTGGAGGTTTTCACACAAGGGCTAGATGGCCACCTGACAGCAATGCTGATTCTGTGAACTTAGGCAGATTATGAGAGGGAGGACAGGAAGGGTTGCATCAATGCTCGGTTGTTGTGACTCTTACATGCCCAGGGAAATGCTGAGCACCTAGGGTTGTCAAGTCCTGCCTCCTCCCCAGCGGGGGACTTTGGGAGGCATTCCTGAAGGGGGTTGGACTAGATGACCCTGGAGGTCCCTTCCAACTCTATGATTCTACTCTAACGCATTCACCCACTCTTTGATATTCCCCTTTTTGCAAAGCTTATCACCCAAGCCACTTTTTTGTAGTTTATTATGTCTGGCACATTCTCAGCCTGAGACAAAACAGCTGCAGGCAGTGCGGATTCTTCTGACACCAGCTGAATTTTCTAAGGGAGGTTGCAGCTAATGGGGGCAGAAAAGAAAGGCGTTCATCTTCTACCCGGGACTTTTTGCCGCATCTTTTCTTATGGGCCAAATGCATTTTTGATGGTTGCCCACAGGTCTCTATTTTAAAAAAAATTCGCAAAGGCTGTGACTCAACTCTATCAAATAATCATGCAGGCATCGAGCCCTGGCCTTTTGGTGTTTGTTTGCCTTCAAAAGACACTTTTGCATCAAAAGGGAAATCCAGCTCCAAGGAAAAAAACTATTAACTTGTCAGTGGGAGATTAAGCAGCAAACAGATTAGGCCTGAGTGGCGGGTGCTGGATTTGCCAAAAACAAAAAAACAAAAACCCAAACCTAACCCTAAACCCAGTTTTGAAGAACACATTAAGGACCAAAGCAACTTGGTCTCTGCTATTGGCTGTGGCTCTGAATAAGGATGGTGACTTGAATATGAGCTGCCCTTCCAGCATCGTTTAACCCAATTGGATTAGGCACATTAAGCCCAAATACTAGATGGAGGCTGATGTTATACACTGCAAGTGATGCACTGTATTCTTGGTGCTTCAGGGGGCAACAGTGGGAGGGCTTCTAGTGTCCTGATGGCACCTGGTATTTTTGGCCTCTGTGTGGCAGAGTGTTGGACTGGATGGGCCATTGGCCTGATCCAACATTGGCTTCTCTTATGTTCTTATGTTATGCAAGATATGCAATAAATGTTAAGGGCTCAATAAGGTTGGCAACTCAGGTGAAGGGAAGGATGCTTTGCAGTGGCAACCAGCCTATGCTAGTTTTGGCCTCTCCACCTACGGGAGAAGAGAAATGTCATATTCAAATTGGAGTTCCAGACACATTCTTAGGATAAGCTGCCAGCCTGCAAAGATGAACCAATCAAAGGCTTGTTTTAGGTGTCTGCCTTCCACTCCCCGTGCACGCCTCCTCTCCCTTGCTTGCATCTGCCTTGTTGCTGCTTCCTGTGCTGCTGGGGGAAATTTCACATGGCGCCCTGCAGTTGCTGCTCAGGGTGGTGGGGATGCTTCCAGTTTCAGGCACCTTCCTGCAAGGAGCCTTCTAATAATATTTTGTCAGCTGGACCAGAAGGCAGCAAGCTTCAGAAGGAGTGGGTGGGGATTCTCAGGGGTATCTGTCTGGCTTGCGGTACCACTGGGGTTTTTCCTTCTCAGGGCTCTTTCCAGGTGTTGGGAACCCTTGGCAAGATGACATCCAGTGGGTCCCATCCCAGCTGCTCCCATGACACCAACACATAGGGAAAGCAAGCAAATGACAGACACTGCTTTTCATTTGCCTGCCTGGGTGCTTCTGCCTCTTGGAGAAGCAGCTGCTCACTGCTCGCCAGCCCTTGCCCTCTAGTTGGCAGCGGTTCTTAGAGCAAATGGAGGCCAGTAGCATTCTACCACCTGGGTATCTGGTGCAGAGGAGGAGCAGATATACCCACCTTTGATGCTGCCATGCATGCCAAGGGAGGAAGAAGGGATAAACAGCCCAGCCCTTCCAGCTGGGGGAGGAGTTGATGCCCCCCCTTTTCACCATGCAGGGGGCTGTAGTTTCTGCCACAGAGTGGCAGGCCCTCCCAAGGGGCGTCTACTCCTGATGCTGGCTGTGCCCCTGATCTACGTCTGCTCCCGTTCATTATAGCAAGGGCCAGACCAGATGGGCACCACAGGCAGAGCTTCCATTAATTTTTTGAAAGAACTCAGTAATCAAGTGCATGGGACCCAATGCAGGTTGGTTTTGTGGGGTAAAGTTAAGTCTCCTCCCCCTGCTGCTGTTTTCCAATCCCGAGATCCTCCCTGGGTGATGCTATTTGTCCCAATTCAGGTTGGAAAAATGGCAAAGACGGGAAGGTTCTGAATTGCCCCCCCCCCCCGAAACCTGATAGCTGGGTTCTTCAGGAGGAACTTCCAGCACATGTCTGGTGTAGCTCTTCTGAGTCTAGTGGAAAACCTGCTTTAATCTGGTTTGGTGTAGTGGTTAAGTGCGTGGACTCTAACCTGGGAGAACTGGGTTTGATTCCCCACTCCTCCACTTGCATCTGGCTGGATGACCTTGGGCAAGCCATAGTTCTGTACCAGCTGTTCTCTCAAGGACAATTGTCTCAGAGCTCTCTCAGCCCCACCCACCTCACAACAGGGTGTCTGTTGTGGGGAGGGGAAGGGAAAAGGAGTTTGTAAGCCGCTCTGAGACTCCAAGTGAGTGAAGGGTGGGGTATACATCTAATCTCTTCTTCTTCTTCTTCTCTTCTTTACAAGGCTAGAGCAGAAACAAATATTCTCCTGAATTTTCTTCTCAAATACTGATGTTTATTATTCACCAGATTAAAAAAACAAAAACAAAACCTTTGCTGTCCTCCGATGTCTGGGTTTACCCTGTGATAATAGCTCTCAACAGGTGATATCTGTCACTATTAGATCACTGACACATCATGGTATTTGGCATTGGATGGTGACTAATAACCAACATGAAATAGTATCTGACAGATGGCACACATTGGTCTGATAACTGTTCATTCCTGAGACCTTATATTTGATGCTTGTCAGCACAGTCTGGAGATGCCTGCAATTTTATGTATTTACTTACTTCATTTGCAGTCCTCCTTTCTCACTGTGAATCAAGGTGAGACGCCAACCTAAAAGGCACTTGCAGCTTAATTTGCTGTGATAACATTTTACATTCCAAAGGGTCCAAAGCATTTAACATTCACATTTCATATCTGAGTGGCAAAGTTTGCATATTTGCAAATGTGCACTTCTACTCTGCTTATGGCCTGCACAATGTTCTCCCATATCTTTATGGTAGTATCACACAATCAGGATTAGGAGACAGTGTCGTGCCTTTCAATATGGAGAGGTGAGGTGACATGGGCTGCTCTCAGACCGCAAGAATATGAGTGAAGAGGATTTACTGCCTCGGAGCTAAATCAGCATTTTTTTTGGCTTGGGAGGTTTTTGCTTTTAGAAAAAGCTGTCGTTCTTGCATATTAAGTTTTTTCCTCTTCTGTTGCAGCTCAGGGTCTGGAGGCACAAGAGCAGAGGCTGCGTCTAATCTCTTTTGCGGCCATTTAAGAGAACAGAAGGTACCCTTCTCATATCTCCAAAGCCGTTTATGTGAAGCTGGGAGTTCAAAATACATTATAAACCTGCTCTTGGAACAGTATAGGTCTTCCCAATATTACTTGCAAATATCAGATTGGATTACTAAAACTAGAAAAGTATGAGCTTTCCCCAACTAGCCTTCTAGCTTTGTTTTGCTGTTTCTTTTTGGAACAATACAATACTAGTTTTAATAGCTGCATGCGCATCTTACCCATTTCTGGTCAGAAATGCTTGTAAGATTTGCAGGCCTCCAAGCTCTGCTTCTAAGACTGTTTTTCCAACCTGAAGTGCCCCAGGGGAGCTATTTGCCCCACTGGGAACATTTATGGCTCCTGTGATTGTTCAGTTGGAACTGAAGTTCCCTCTCTTTGCATGCTGTAGTCCTGATCCAAAATGAGCCCCCACATGCCTAGGAACTGAGTTCCCCCAACTCCCTGACCATGTCTGCTGACACGCTCTGTGTCTGCCACATGGACTTTATAATATGTGAGTTGGCCTTAAGTAGGGTTGCCAAGTCTGGGTTGGAAAATACCTGGGGACTTTGGGGGTGGAGCCGGGAGAGGGCGGAGTTTGGGGAGGGGAGGGGCCTCAGCATAGTACAATGCCATAGAGGCCACCCTTCAAAGCAGCCATTTTCTCCAGGGGAACTGATCTCTGTCAGCTGGAGATCAGTTGTAAAAGCAGGGGATCCCCAGGCCCCACCTGGAGGTTGGCAACCCTAGCCTTAAGGTAGACTGCCTCTGAACACAGAGAATCCATCAGCGATCATGGCCAATAGTTGTTAACTGATCTGTCTTCCATGAATATGTCTAAATCCTTTTTAAAAGCCATCTAAGCCAATGGCTCTCACTATACGTTGTACTAGTGAATCATATATGTTAATTATACATTATATGAAATGTTATTTTCTTTTCATCTGTTTTAAATGAATTTATTTCACTGAGTGAGCCTGAGCCCTAATAACCAGAGAGACAACTTCCAAATGCAGAATTATACACACTAAAGGAAAATGGGGTTATCTTTAAATAAATAAATAACGCACTTTCGGTCCACTTTCAGTGCACTTTGCAACTGGATTTTACTGTGTGAAATGACAAAATCCATTTGCAGACAGTTGCCGAAGTGAATTGAAACTGCATTATTTTGCATGTGTTTCTGGCACTACACAGCTACACACAAACTGTGGAACCTGAGCCATCAATGGTGGCAGGTATGACGGACCCCTGCTTCTTCTGGCTATAGTTTCTCCTACTGACTCAACTGGCTATAGTTTCTCCTAAGCCTCAACAGTTGGGAATAGAGAAGGTTCTTTTTTTAGACTTTTACTTCTGATTTTTGAACTTTTTCTCAATTGTGTTGTTACACAGTAAGGGCAAGGAGCTGTATCCCTTCACTTCTCAAGTGACTTGTCTGTTTCCCTCAGACCGACACATATACTCCTGACTGGCAACTGCCAAGTCAAAATCCAAATGATGACTGACTCTCTCTGACAAGGCTGACTGTACTTTTGAAAGTGCTGACCAGTCAGAGAGAGGGGGGTGTATATAGGCAGCAGTCTGTCAATCAAAGTGTTTTACAGTGAGGCATTAACCCCTAATCTCCTAGCTCTCTGTTTTTGAGGCACTAAGCATCTTGGTTTTGGAGGTCAGTTTGTCACAGCTGGTTTTGAAAGAACTGAGCTGTAATGCCAAAAGGGTATAAAGGGCCTGTGGAATTAAAGATAAAAATCCAAACAAGATGGAGCTGAAGCTGGTTGGCAAGGCTGAGGCCATGGATGCTGCTGCTAGTGGGGGAAATTAGCTTTACTGGAGACAATTTGAGATCTCTGCCAATGTGTACTAGGATTTTCCCTTAGAGAACTCTCAAGTAAACCAGGCAGATGTTCAACTGGAAAGGCTTATCATTAAAAGTTAAGTAAAAGGGCTAAACACACACAAACACACTTAAACACATACAAGAGATAACTAAAAGAAAATCAGGGAGGAAAGAGGGAGAGTTTTTTGTGTGTGTGTGTGGGTGGGGGAAGGGTAATATTACCAATCTTGCAAAGGTCCTGGAGGCAGCAGATAAAATGACCAGCTTTTCACAGGGAGAAGAGAGCCCACAGAGTGGGGGTATGGTCAAGAACACACACACCGCCATGGTGCAAGGTGCTGCATTTATACCCCAAAATGCTCCATCTCCTGACGTGTTTACCCCAAAACAATGACTTGATGAGAACCAACCATTTGGGAGGAGGTGGATGGCTTTTCCCACAGGTGGTCTATGGATGTTTATGGCTCTCCATGACCCTTGATTACAGGATGGGATGTTTATCATTTGGGTGAAGGGTATTAAGGTAAACAGGAGAGAAGGGGGAAGCATGACTGGGCATGATGAGATTAGTTCAAAGGTCTTAAATATTTTCCCAGGCTTTTGTCTGATCAGCATCTTACCTCTGGTCAGCATCCATTTTTTTTGTACCAGGTCCATTTTTGTTTCACCCTTAGACCAGGCAATGCCTTGCACATATTATGATTTTGGGGCAATATTACTGAAGGGTGTTTATCTCTCTCAGCACTAAACTGCCCCTCTGCGGAAGAGAGGTCTGACTGCTAACAGTTTTGGGCAGGCAGGTCAAGATTGCCCCTGACCATTCCAAAGCTTTCGCTGTAGCAGCTCCCTCTATTCAGAAAAAGACTTTCCATCATTATAACATACGGAACTATTTTAAACATGCATGTAAAACTGCTTTGGGTTGGGAAAGGGTGTAAGGTGGGCTCATAGCATCACCGGACAACAGCCAATAGGTCAGGTTCCTCAGGCAAATCTTTCCCATTCAAGTGTGACATGTCGAAAACCTGCAGACCCCCCCCCCCCCAAGACAAAGCTTTGCCTCCACTATTCTCATAGTGGCAAATCCAAAGCCAGCATGGTACAGTGGTTAAGAGTGATGGACTCTAATCTGGAGAACCAGGTTTGAGTCCCCACTCCTCCACATAAGCCAGCTGGGTGACCTTGGGTCAGTCACAGTTCTCTCAGAGCTGTTCTTTCAAGAGCAGTTTCTGTCAGAGCTCTCCCAGCCCCACCTACCTCACCCTGTTGTGGGGAGGGGAAAGGAAAGAGATTGAAAACTTCTCTGAGACTTGGATTGAAGGGTGGGGTATAAATCCAACTCTTTTTCTTCTCAGGCAATGGAACCAGAGCCCCTTTCTACAAAGTTTCCCTCCTTAGGGTTGCCAGTTCTGGGCTGGAAAAATATCTGGAGATTTGGGGGGTGGAGCCTGAAGAAGGTGGGGTTTGGGGAGGGGAGGGGAGGGGCCTCAGTAGGGTATAATGCCATAGAGTCCACCTTCCAAAGTGGCCATTTTCTCCAGGTGAACTGATCTCTGAAGCTTAGCAAGCACTTGTAATCCCAGGAGATCACCAGCTACTGCCTGGAGGTTGGCAACCTTATCCCTCCTAGGGTCAAAACAAATATGCCCCTATAACTTTTTGTAACAGCTAGAAGTTTGACCTCTTCTGGAACACAGTTACAAAAATAGGGTCCAGTCTGAGTGCCTGTCTCTGTGCTCAATGAAGTCATTTTTGTTAGGTATGTAGAAGCCCTTAAAAGCTGCTGTTTAATCAAGAAAGGGCCTCTTTCCCCGTGGCCTGCAGCCCTATAAGGAAAGGCCTGTCACTTGCCAGTCTACATCATCAGTAGTGTCTTTCCTACCAAAATAGAGCTTTCAAAATGCTGTTATTTCTATGGCCAAGGAGCAATTTCAGCTGCACTTGATTCCCAAGCTTCAGTGACTGGGCAGTCATCTGTGTTTAAACTGGGAATGGGCAGGACTCTTCTCCATACAAAGATGACTGCTGTGTATGTAGAAGTGTGACCTGCAAGCCTTCTGGCACAACTGATCTGAGCCTCTTTGGTGGACCAGCTCATCTTCACTGCTTGTTCCAGTTTCATCCTAAGCATATCAAAGAAGAAGAAGCAATTGGATTTATACCCCGCCCTTCACTACCTGAAGGAGTCTCAGAGTGGCTTACAACCTCCTTTCCCTTCCCTTCCCCACAAAAGACACCCTGTGAGGTAGGTGGGGCTGAGAGAGATTTTTCGAGGACTGCTCATGAGAGAACAGCTCTGAAAGAACGTGTAACTGTCCCAAGGTCACACCAGCAGCTGCAGATGGAGGAGTGGGGGAATCAAACCCGGTTCTCCCAGATTAGAGTCCACACTCCTAACCCCTACACCAAACTGGCTCAACACCATGGTCTTAACAGTTGTTCCCTCTCTTGAAGGGATCTTGGAATCGGTCATTCTTTGAAATAGGATCTCTGTTAGAAAATTCTCAGTCTACCCATCAAAGTACAATTCTCAGGATTTTCTGGTGTGGGGGCAATGTGGGTTAAAGTGGAATAAAGCCAATGAAGGTTTGTAGTGTTGGTATACCAACTGTAATTTAAGAACTGGTTTGACATGGTAACAGTCTTAAGTCCATATATATCTCAGCTACTGATTTAAAGTTATTATTGGTTTAAAAAATCAGTTTATTGTATCCGTGACATTTTCCCACTAAGGCTACTTCTATACATTGCCAGTGTGGTATAGTGGTTAAGAGCAGCAGGCTCTTATCTGGAGAACTGGATTTGATTCCCCATTCCTCCATATGCAGCCAGCTGGGTGACCTTGGGCCAGTCACAGTTCTCTCAGAACTCTCTCAGCCCCACCTACCTCACAAGGTAATTGTTGGGGGGAGGAGGAAGGGAAGGCGATTGTAAGCTGTTTTGAGACACTTTAAGGTAGAGAAAAATGGGGTATAAAAAGCAACTCTCTTCAAAATGTTTGGGTTATACTGCCTGACTAGTACTCATGACATAACATAAGCAATATGCTTCTATCAGATTCTAACCCAGAGATCATGTTGGCGTGTGCAACATTTTTAGCAGCAGCCTACGGAATTCATAAACAGTATGTAAAGGTGTGATATAGATATAGATTGTATGATATTTCATTCTAATTACTTGTAAATGTTTCAGTTTTGTTCTGTCTCTACATTAGTATCTAAATTTCATATTATCACAGTTATATTTTGATATTCAGTTTTTGAGATGTCTGAACTGTTTTGTGCTGGTTACGAACTGTAATAAAGCGATGATGATTATGATGATTTCCATAACAAACCTGTTTCTCCCACCCAATCCCTAAGGGGGATTTATTGATTTTTATGCTAAGGTGAAAGGCAGACACGTATGTGCTCTGTTTCTAAAAAGGCAGATAAAACACCTGTCTAATGCCCAAGACATCAGTATCAGAGGAGGAATCTGATTTTACTCCATTCCCTTTGAAAGTAAACCCCACCACCACCAAAAACCCCAGCAGAAGTTTTCTCCATGGCACACCCTCAGGCTGAAAGTAAATTGTTTGTTGTGGGAACAGCAAATGTACTATCAAGCCATCTCTGCCGCTCTTGAAATGCTACATCTATTTTCACCCTTTCTGACATGCAACAGTCAAGTGAGTCAAGTCATCAAGTTACAACCTTGTAAACAGATTGGCCTACAAATTGTCATAATTATGGGCTGTGTGACGCACTGGTTTATTGGGGGCTCCATGGCACATCTGCACATACTAAGAAGCATTGTAACAGGAGAATACTTGAATCAGGCCTCCAGAAGAGCCTCTTTTAGGCTTACACTTATGATGCTCCTGTCCTGTGTACCAGGAGAGTGTGCTATGTGTGATGATGTACACATGGTTGCCTTTTTGTGTGAGAAGGGTAATGTGCATATTTATCAGCTTCAGTGTGTGCAAGCCTTGAAAATCCAGATTTTGGGTAGCATGTACAGTGCCTTGAAGATATACGTGTTGCCTGTTTCACACAAAATGGCAATTGCACACAGCAAGGGGATTACATGTAGCATGCTCTCTCAGTACATGAAACGTGAGCGCCAGAAACATGATGCCTGAAAAGGGCTAAGTGGAGAATAAGGCTTTGATCACAGGCATACTGGAGAGGCAGCAGAGGGCAATCAGGGGGAAATGGAACAAAGCAGGATCAGATCTCTTTGTTTTCTTTCCACACTTCCTGCAGTGTGCAAAGTTATCCACATGGTAGCTTCATGCTTTCTCCTGCAATCGTATTAATCAAATAATAGGTGCTACACCAGTGTTTCCTGCAGCAAAAACGGATCATGTGAATGACAGGCTTACGCGTCCATGGACATGAATCAGGATGCTGGGGCCCAATCTGGGATTTTCAATGCATGTACTTGATGGCACTTCAGTGATTTGCCCTGTATGTGTTGCCACAAAACCCACTGATGTACTACCAGTGTTCCCCAGACCCAAAACAATTACCATGTGAAATTCAAAGTGGTTCTTGAAATGTGTTCCTCTGGATGCTCAGAGCTGGTTACCCTTAAAGTTACCAAGATTTGTTTTCAGACATCTCACCAGCTTGCAGTGCTAGAAGTCCTTCCCCATAGAGAGAAGCCAAGCTTTGTTTTCCACAATGGATTCGAGCACAGTGTACTTCTCAGGCACCCTGCAGTTCTGCAGCCAGACAAGATTCTAGCCAGTTTGCAACCCTATTCCATCTTCCCAGTCTTGAATGCTCAGTGAACTGAGGTCAGGGAAATGGGGATGGGACATAATTGCACATTTCAGCTGGGATTCAGCAGAAAGTTCATTTACATAACCATAACAAATATTTCCTCCTGAGGAGGCAGACATCTCCAATTTCCTTTAGGATGTGTTTTTAGCTTCTTGTGCCCAAAAGGCCCTGGAGAATTTAAATAAACAACCTTGTTAAGTCTCGCATATATCTCTTTGTGCAACAGAACATGAAAAATCCTTTCCAACTTGAGCTTGTTTCCAGTCAGGCTTCCTATCCTAGTGCGCATCCATGCCATCCAAACAAATTTATGCACACACAGTTTAATTGCAGCCAGGAGGTCTTAGGCCCCGAAGCAGCTTCTCAAGAAGAGAGGCATCTCCTTTGCCACTGAGTAATCACGGCCACCCAGCTCTCACACATTTTGGACCGAATATATGTCTCCCTCCCCACTGCCATTTCCATCTTATGCCAATTCCCTTATGGGTAAAGTTGAAAAAAGTTATCACTGCAGAGCCCACCTACAAACTGTCCATCTGGATGTGATACATTTTCATGTAAACTTGATAACATGTAAACAGTGGTAAAGGAAGTTCAGAGAAATTCAAGAACTGAATCAACCTTCTGGCCATCCCACAGCCTAATTTCGATGCATAAAGAATTCATGCATCCCTTTCTTGGACATTCTCCTTCCCCTCGAGCTAAACACGATAGTCACGGATTTTTACAGTCAACCCACTGACGCTCACATTTGCTTTGACTGGAATCCTGCCATCCAAAGCAAATCAAGACAAAGCCTGAGTACACTCCATCCCTCAGAACTGAACCTGTTAGCAAAATGAAAATTCTCTCTGAAGTAAAAAGAGGTCTTTTCAAGTACCAGTTGTAAAGTAGTAATCTGAGATGTCACATTGTCATTATAGAGAGTTACTAGCCTATTTGAATACAGAACGAAGATCACAGCTGCTATGTTGTCCAAGATAATTTCCTGAAATGAAACAAAGCAATCATACATAGGGTTGCAAAGTCTGGGTTGGAAAATACCTGGGGACTTTGGGGGTGGAGCCAGGAGAAGGTGGGGTTTGGGGAGGGGAGGGGCCTCAGCATAGTACAATGACATAGACTGTACTCTACAAAGCAGCCATTTTCTCCAGGGGAGCTGATCTCTGTCAGCTGGAGATCAGTTGTAAAAGCAGGAGATCCCCAGGCCCCACCTGGAGGCTGGCAACCCTAATCATACAACTGATTTGTCTTATGTGCCCATCTCACAGTGACATCACAGGGAATCTTCTGGGTATTGCAGTAAGATTCAGAACGTTCTACCTTAGCATGCAGCTTTTTAAATTAAAGGTCAAAGACAGGAGGTGATAATGCTACGGGAGTTTGATTTTCATAAACCGGAAGGACTAACTGCTGAATACAATGTAAATGTAGCAAAAAGGAAGGGGAGTAGATGGGGATGAGTTTGAGCAAAGAACTAATCTTCAAATGGGAGCCTGAGAAACGAAAGTGAATGTGTCTTCTGACATTGTATCTTCCTCAGACTCTAAAAGATTTACAAGGCCATAAAACAAAGGAGGTGGTGGAATAGTGCCATCAAATTGCAGCCAATTTATAGAAACCCCGCAAAGGATTTCAGGCAAGAGACAAACAGAGGTGATCTGCCAGATTAGGGTTCCCCACCTCCAGGTAGTGGCTGGAAATAGCCTGAGATTACAACTGCTCTTCAGGCGACAGTTCAGTTCCCCCGGAAAAAATGACTGCTTCGGAGGGTGGACTCTATGGCATTATCCTGCTGAAGCCCCTCCCCTCCCCAAACCCCACCGTCCCCAGACTCCACTCCCCAAATCTCCAGGAATTTCCCAACCCAGAGTTGTCAACCTTACATATAAATTGGCCCTTCAGGAGCGGATTGCCCTTTTCATTGATTAGAAAAGGCCCCAATGGGCCACCGTCCAAGCAGCCAGGAGCAAGCCAGGTTCCAGTAGTGCTGGCAGACCCTTGGGGCCACTTCGCTTGGACTTTTCAGTAGCGGCAGTGGGCATAGATTCACTGATTGCCTGCCTCCTCTGGCATGGCTGACTGGCTGGCTAAGAGCCACGTGGCTTGGATGTGGCTGGTGTCACAAGATGGAATGATGGGTCCCTGGGGTCTGCCTGTGGGTTGCTGTCATGTCCCAGTCAGCCCAGATTTCCAGAAAGAGAGAAATGCTCTCACTCAAACTATCCAACATGGTCTGAGAGCACACTTTCCTTGTAGATGTTCCTCATAAACAACTGTCCAATTTTTTAAAATTTTACTTTGGAAATGCCTTTGGGAGAGTTAACATTAATTGCCTATGTTGTCATTCTTCAGGTCCTTCACAAGCATAGGAACACTGAGCTGCTATACTTTTATTTATTTGTTTATTGTTTAGATTTTTATCCCACCCTCCCCACCTCTTGGTGGGCCCAGGGTGGCTAACAGCATATTTCCTATAAAATACAATATAAAATACAATACAGACTTTAAAATACAGTACATGACGGCAAATTTCAGCCCCCTTGCCCAAGCAGTGTCTCCAAGCTTCTTCCAGCATTCCAACTGGTGCTGTTGGTCCATTGGCGGTTTTATTTACTATGACCATAGATGGCACATTTTGAACTCTTGATTACATAGTTGGACAATTATGTTTCCCTAGTATGCATCACTGCAGTATAGGTTATTGCAGAGTAAATTAATGCAGCACACAGGCAGGAAGAGTATGATGGGGGTGGGGGAGCAGGGTTGGGCCATGATCCTTGGCATGAGAATGGAGATTATTGGAAATATATCCCTGTTTTATTCTATGAGATGTTTTGAGGATACAGAGATAATAACTTTTTTTTAGTTGCGGCCCCCAATTCCATCGTACACAAAGAACCCATGAACCAGAAATGTACTCTTTCCACAGTGAATAACTTCCTCTTATCATTGGACAGATTACTCACCAAACATTTTGGCAATCCAGAGAATCCCTTAAAGTCGGGAAAGGTGACAACAAGGATTGTTTACCGTCCAGTCCTGAGCAGAGTTTAAACCCTTCAAAGTTAATTGAAGTAAACGGGCTTAGAAGGATCTAACACTGCTTAGGATTGGACTGTTAGTTACCTTTGTGTGGTAGGCTTTCATTCAGCATCCCCTAATGATCACCTTGCAGTTAAGAAGAGCCACCATTTGGTAAGCCTTGGGGGGAAAGGCAGAGAAGTATGAAAATTTAAAGGGTGTGTGTGTGTGTGTCTATATCTGTGCTTGTGCAAACCTCACATGGGGAATGAAAACAAGTGGCATGTGAGTTTACTGTAGAACCCCAAGTAAGAACATAAGAGCCCTGCTGCTGGATCAGACCAATGTCTAGTCCAGCCTCCTGTCTTATACAGTGGCCAACCTGTTCCTCTTGATGGCCAACAACAGGACATAGCAGCTGAGGCCTCTCCTGATGTTGCCTCCTGGCTCTGAGATTCAACTCTCTCCACCCCATGCATAATTTCACAAACCTCTATTATCACCCCCTTAGTCATCTCTTTTCTAAACTGAAAAGTCCCAGACTCTTCAGTCAGTCCTCATAGAGGGAAGGTGCACCAACCCACTAATCATCTTGGTTACCCTCTTCTGTACTTTTTACAGCTCTGTAATGTCCTTTTGGAGATATGGTGACCAGAACTGTACACAGTATTCGAAATGAGGCTGCACCATAGATCTATACAGGTGCATTACAATATCAGCTGTTTTATTCTCCATCCCTTTCCTAATAATCCCTGACACAAAGTTTGCCTTTTTCATCGCTGCAGCACACTAGGTTGACACTTTCATTGAGCTATCCACTACAACCCCAAGATCTTCTCCTCTCTTAGTCTCAGCAAGTTCAGACCCCATTAGCCTATAGAAGTCAGGATTTTTTTTCCCAATGTGCATCACCTCACACTTACCAGCACTGAACTTCATTTGCCACATTTTCGCCCACTTACCCAGTTTGTGGAGGTCCTCTTGGAGCTCTTCACAGTCAGCCTTGTTTTTCACCATTCTGTGAAATTTGTCATCTGCAAACCTGGCCTCTACATTACTCAGCCCTAGTTCCAGATCATTGATGAATGAATTAAAGAGTACCAGCCCCAATATCAATTCTTGTGGGGCCCTGCTGCTTACTTCCCTCCATTGTGAGAACTGTCCATTGATGCCTACTCTTTGCTTCCTGCATCTAACCAGTTTTTAATCCATAAGAGAACTTGTCCTCTTATCCCATGACTGCTAAGTTTACTCAGGAGTCTTTGGTGAGGTACCTTGTCAAAAGCATTTCATAAGTCCAGGCAGGGCTTTTTCTGTAGAAAAAGCCCAGCAGGAACTCATTAGCATAATAGGCCACACCCAACAACAAAAACACATTAGCATATTAGGCCACACCCCCTGACAGTGCAGCTCATTAGCATATTAGGTGGGGGCTGGGAAAGCACAGGGCAGGCATGGAAGCTTGCCTCCCCGCCCCGAGCTTCTCTGCCCCACTTCAGCATCGCCTTCCTAGTCTAACCCCTCCCTCTGAACCAAACAGCCGGGGAAAGGCACTGCTGAAGTGCATAGGATCTGAAAGATCCCTTGGGGAGGGAAAGAAAGGCATTTTCAATGTGCCTGGGTTCCCTGCCCTTTTCCAGCTGCAACATGTCAGCTAGAGAAGGGAAGGCAGAGAGAGGTTTTTCCTTGTCAATTTCACTCTCAGCTAACTGGCTGGGTGTGAAATCAACAAGGAAATCCCCACAGGCTCCCCAGAGGGAAAGAGGGCATTTTAACATGCCACCTTTCCCTCTTGTGTGTAACCTGGGGAGGGCAGCATGCTCTGTAGCCATGAATGCCAAAGGTTTGGGTTGTAGGCATGGCCAACTCAGGAGCCAGCCCGAACTCCATTCCTGTGTGCTCCTGCCCATAAATAGCCCTGAGTCCAGGTATATAAGGTCTATATACCTGAGTCCAGGTATATACCATTGTCTATATGCTTGTTCTCTTTCTCAAAGAACTCCAAAAGTTCGGTGAAGCAGGACTTCCCTTTGCAGTAGCCATGCTGATTTTTCCTCAACAGGCTTTGTCCCTCTGTGTGCCTAAATTCTATCTTTGATTGCAGTTTCTACTAATTTAGCTGGAATAGATGTTAGGCTGACTGGCCTGTAATTTCCTGGTTCCCCTCTGGATCTCTTTTTAAAAATTTGTGTAACATTTGCTTCTTTCCAGTCTTCTGGTATAGCAGTTGAATTCAGTGATATACAGGCCAGTACATCACCAATTTCACATCTGAGTTTGTTAAGAACTCTCCAGTGTATGCCATCAGGACCTGGGGACTTATTGGTTTTTAATTTCCCCAGTAGGTCTAGAATTTCATCTCTGGTCACCTGAATTTGGCTCAGTTATTCAGATTCCCTTTCTAAAATTAGGGCCTATGGCATGGGTACATGCCCCACACTTTCCACAGTGAAAACAGAAGAAAAACATCATTGAGCTTCTCTGCCATCTCCCCATCTCCCTTAAACAATCCCTTTATTAATTTGTCATCCAAAGGCCCCACCGCTTCTCTGGTAGGTTTCCCGTTCTGGATATATTTTTTTTGAAATGCTTATTGTTTTTCTTGATGCTTTTAGCAACCTGCTCCTCAAAATCTCTCTCTTTTTTCATGCCTGATTATTGACTTGCATTTATTTTGCCAGAGCCTGTGGTCCCTCCTGTTCAATTCATTTGGGGGCAGACCTTCCACCTTTTAAAAGAAGCCTCTTTACTTTTTATAGTTTCTTTGACTTGCAATGTTAACCACACAGGTCTTCTTTTAGACTTGGCAGTGCCATTCCTGTGGAATGCATTGTATCTGGGCTTCAATTAGTTAGTTTTAAATCGCTTCCAAGCATCCTCTAGGGATTCGACTCTCTTGTGTTTCCCCTTCAGTTTCCTTTTTACTGTTCCCCTCATTTTTGTAAGATTCTCTCTTTTGAAATCAAATGCTACTGTTTTGGACTTTAGGGGTAACTTTCCATTGACATGAGTGCTGAACTTAATGCCATTGTGGTCACTGTTGCCAGCTGGTATAACAACCTCTACATCTGTCACCAGATCTTGAGACCCTCTCAGAACCAAGTCCAAGATCACTGTTTCTCTGGTTGGTTCTGTGACCAACTTTTCCCATGCACAGTCATTTATAATGGTACTTGATATTGGGTGCCAAGTGGGGGTGGGGAGAAGGCAGGGATTGTGAAGAGGAGGGTGAGAGAACGCCCACTCTTTTTGTAGCCATGCTTGGGAGATACAGAGTGTTGCCTGGATGCAAAGATGGTACATTTCCTATCTTTGCAGTCATTCCTAGGGCTGTCTAAAAATCAATCTGCAACATTTTATTGATGGTCCAAACTTATAAATGTTATGCAGGCTGCAAATGTCCTACATGAGACATGCTGTATGTTGGGAAAATGATCGCAGAGCTTTCTATCCATTTCAGAAATCACGACTGAGCCATCTTAGTAACCTCATTAACAGATGCAGCAATTTAGAGGAGCAGAATTTTTCAGACATGAAATATATTTCCTGTAGGAAAACCATCCAGAGCTGAGACAAATAAGAGCATTTCTAAACTAAACGCCCTCATATGCCTGGAAAAAACAGCTGTGTCCCTGCTTGTAGTTCTTGTTCAAACTTCACTTACCTCTGTGACCATTTACAAAGTAGTGTGAGCAGAAGATAGGTCCCTGCCCCAGAGAGCTTGCAAATGTTGCCAAAGGAGGATCAGGCTGTGCATCAGGCTGTGTATCTTGTGGCATTTTCTGTCCCAAGTGACTTTTGTGTTAATCAAGTGTGTGGGTTGATTCCTTTTTGTATGTGAATGCCGGTTTTCAGCTGGGCATGAACACAGCCCACCCAATTGGGTATGATTCAGCACCCTCTACATGGGATGGGAGCCAGGTATTGTTTCTCTCTTTCTCTCTCCCCTGTTTCCTTTCATCCCTCACTTCACACAGTAACTGAGCACCATTTAGCCATCATGTTCAAACAATTGGCTCTTCACAGGGGAACAATGGGAAGAGCCAGGCAAGGATGGGCACGAGTGAGGGGGAGAGAGAGAGAGGCAAATTAATTTGTTTAAAATGGCATTCAGCTCCTGAGCTTCATCAGCTGATGTTTCAATGAATGTTCTCATTTAGAGTCTCATGCAAGTTTTAGTTTGGAAAAGACTGCATGGGATCCTGCTTTGTGGAAAAGGGAGAAGGCCTGGAGCCAGAAATCTGAAAGTGGTGCACACGCCAACATTTTACAGTTTTCAAACAAGAGCATGCATATTTGGAACTCCTGTTCTCACACCGGGGCTCACTGAGACTGTCCCTCCGCTTGTCACACTTTTCCGTCTGCTATTTATGTTATTTCATTTCCTCTGCAATCGCTTGTTCTGCGCTTGCTTCTGAAGCAGGTGTGTTAGCAAACGGGTAGGTATGAGTCTTCTGCCCTGAACATTGTTAACACAGAAGCAGATCCTTCAGAAGTAAAGGAGCTGACCCAGTAAGTGGTGTATATTTCTACATCTTCTTTTCAGACAAACGTAAATTTATCTCAGGCAGGTCCCACTTCTGTTGCATGTCCTGTGGTTTTTTGACAATATTTGGGGTCAGGCTAGGTTTCCCTTCATGGCTGCAAAAAACAGCCTCTCCTTCCCATCATGGCTGCAAAGAAAGCCTCTCCTTCCATCCTGTGTGGGCCAGGCTGGGCAGCCCCAGTAGTGGCCATGGCCTCAGGGGTGTAGAGTTTTGAAAGTGCCGGGGGGGGGGGGGGGCTTCTGCATGGGCACACAAAGTGTGCGTGCACCAGGCTGCCTCCACCGCTGCGCGGGGCCGAGCCAGGCCACCCCCATGCTGGGCTGCCGGGCAGCTGTGCCAGGCCACGCTGGGCCGCCCCCGCTGCCATGCCGCTGCTGCCGCCGTACCAGGCCACCGCTCTCCCGGACCAAGCTGGGGGGGGGAGAGTGGGTGGGGAGAGTGGCTCTGGCGGTGGCAGCGGCTCCAGCGGTGGTGCAGGGGAGTGGCGGCAGTGGCAGGCGGTGGCACGGTGTGGCAGCCAGGTGCGCGGGTGCTCCATTTCCTGGGGGGGGGGCTCAGTCCCCCCCAGGAAATTTCCGGGGTGGCCCGAGCCCCCCCCCCCCGCAGTTGACGCCGGTGCATGGCCTCTACCTCTGCTTGTTTTCTCTCCTGCCTCTTCCCATGGCTCATTTGAGCCTGACTGTTCTGCTCTCTTGGTGGTAGTGGAGGAAAGTGCTGTCAAGTCACAGCTGACTTATGGTGATGCTGTAGGTTTTTCAAGGCAAGAGATGTTCAGAGGTGGTCTGCCATCACCTGCCTCTGTGTCATCATGACTCTGATATTCCTTGCAGGTCTCCCATCCAAATACTTGCCAGGGTCACCCCTGCTTAGCTTCTGCGATCTGATGAGATTGGGCTAGCCTGGGCTGTCTGGGTCAGGGCCCTCTTCCCTTTCCACGTTCCGTTTGCAGAACTGGCGCTTTGTTCCTGTGATCCTTTCTTCTAGGGTGTGGTGTCCAGATCTGCCCTTCTGGCATTTCTTTCTTGCTGGGGAAACATGTCTGGGGCTAAATTCCAAGAGATGCCATCAGACAGGGGCCTTCCAGTGTGTGCATGGAGGGAAAGAGGAATCACATTGGTCAGAACATTCTCCTTTTAAAAAAATATTAAGAATGTGGGATCTCACAACTCAGTTCACTGTACTTATTCTGGAACAGCTGCAACTCAAAACACATTTGACATTTTGTATTTGGAGATGTAAGGAAAGCTATTCTGGGTCTTTATGCATATGTTTACATGTGTGTTCACTGCAGTGAAAATTTCTCTGTCCCATACTCAAAAGATTTAAGGTGTAGAGGCTCAGGGGCAACAACTGTTACTTTTTCCCCTTTTGTTCATGTCTATCTACAGCCATTGCCTTCAGTGACATTTCTTCCCTTCTCCCAGTGCTCTTTCACCATGAGAAACCAAACCAATCTGGGATCACACAGGGTTGCACTAACTGCAAGGGGGCATCATAAGTCAAGATGAAACAGCAAAAATTTAAATAGAAGTAATTTTAAGATGCAAATTAGACTGGAGTGATTCTGCATAGCGTTGCAGTGTTAATGTGTGTAATTTTTCAAACCGTTTATTCATTTTAACATTAAACAAAACTGTAATAAATGAAAAAATAAGCCATTCGTGCCCAAATGCTTGTCAATCATATGTAGATCACTTACTGGGCAGAACATCATGCTGTTGTCACCAGACTCTGAGCCATTTAGGGTTGCCAGCCTGTGGCTGGAAACCAGTGGGAGATCACAGGAGGCAGGGACTTATCTTTTGGGTGTTGTGCTGATGCTGTGACATCATTTCTGGCATGATCCAGAAGTAACGTCATGGTGCTGGCATGACACTGATTCTCCCCCAATTCCTCCTACTCCCGCTGCCCAGCAAGGGGAGCAGGGAGAGAGTGGGAGGCCTCCAGCTGAAGAGGGAAATATTCACTTTTTACACAGAGATGGACCTGGGTTTGCCATCTAGTGGGTGGTCAAGGAGGAGTTGCTGCCATTCCCAGCTCCCAGATAAGTGTGATTGTATTTTGTTTGTTACATTTATACATTGCATTTTAGGAGTCATACGCTTCACATACCATATGTTTTAAGTCAGGAGTGGGCAAATGTTTTGAGTCAGGGGTGGGCAAATTGCGGCCCGTGGGCCACATGCGGCCCGCCACAGAGTTTTTTGCGGCCCGCCAAGACAGTTGGCCACGTGGTTTCAGTCAGGCCTCCATTGGGCCCAGAGCGCAGAGATGCCTGGAGCGCAGAGAAGCATTGTTATTATTATAGATGCTCTTTGACAGACATTAACTTGCAGGCTGTGATGAGAATCTCAACAAGTAATATCACTCCTGATTTCAAAAAAATTGTAGAAAAGTGTGATAGGGTACATTTGTCTCATTAAACTGATTCTAAAATTAAATGTGCTTGCAGCTATAGATGATATGAAATTAGCACAATAAATAAATTGAATAAAACTACCACTATTTTATTTAATTTATATTTATTGATTTTTATGATACAATTTATACCTTTTCTGAAATGCAAATGCAAATTAACGAATGAATGCAATCATTTTAATCATCCGCTAACCTCCGCTCCCACAAAGTGGCCCCCCCAGCCAAAATAATTGCCCACCCCTGTTTTAAGTGAATAGGCTTTGTTCACCTCTAGCTGTCATCCAACCTCATCAAGAGATTGCTATGCACTAAATCACCCCTCATCCCAACCACCGCTTTCCCCCTCCCCACAGCCAAGTAAATAAACTGAGTTGCTGTATTTATCCCCCCCCCAAAGGTAACTATTAAGGCTTGCAACTGTGTTAAAAATGTTCCCAACAGCACTTATCTGAAGGCATTTCATTCGCATCCCACGAGATGGTTAAAACGCCTTCGAGAGTTAGGAGGCAAATTGCTGCTTATTTCAACGCTGCCATTGCATTCCAGAGTCAAATTGGTTGCATTTAAAAAGCAAAAAAAAAACCCAAAAAACATTTTTTCTGATTGCTTCAATTTTGTTTTTAAGACTCCCTCATATTTCTTCAGAATCCCATTCCTCAACTTTATTTTGGTGACTTCCTCCGTCCCTGGGAAGAATTGAGGTTATATATATATTTTAAAATATATATCTTGTCAGAGTTGATCCCTTACTTTATATGAAGCCCTACAAAAATTTACAACTTTAAAATGCTGAAATAGGAATCCAGCCTTTTCCTCTTTGAATGAAGGAAGGCAGCTATGAAAGAGGAAGTGATTGCTTCTGCTTTGCCCTGATTTTCTTGCATTAACGAGTTCTTCTCTCTCTTTTTCTTAATAAAAGAGAATCAGAACCGGGCTGTGAAGCAAAAGTCTCCATGAAGGGTTAACTTACGTAACAACTTGTTAGCCTTTCCCTGGCGCAGCTGGCTCTTTGTTGTGGGTTTGTATGTTTGTCTCATGGTCAGGCAGAGGTACTGATTCACAATGGAGAACTCCCCTTGTTTGAAGTTTTACAGCTGATGTGTTAAGGGGAAAGTATATATTGGTGCTCCAGCTGGGGGAAGGATTGCCTAGGCTATTCCATGAGTTCCTGCCTGATCATCCAGCTTGCAGACTTCAAGGTGACACCACTCTCCTCGTCTTGATTTATTTGTGTGCCTCCTGAGAACTGCGCTGAAAAGTCAGGTTGTTCAAGTTAGTGTTATGTTTTCTTTTGTGCTCCTTGAAATGTTTGTTGCTGGATTTTGTGCTATTCTTCCTAAGTTTTTTTAAAGTAAAATTTTGATTTTAAACGCTAATCTGTATGTACTTAAAGACTCTGCTGACTCACGAGAGCGCCTTCACCATCTTGACATGGCGGCAGAGGTGGGATGAGGCTTTACCTTTCTGGGTGTTTGCCAGTAGAGATGCACCCACTGCCAGTCTGGAATGGTGTACACCAAACGAGTTAATTTTTGGAAGAAAGATTGCCGGTTCTCTGCAGTTATTGGGAACTGATTGGGAAGGTGGTAATACAGGGAAGAATGGTTTAGATGCCTCTGAATACCTGGCAAACTAAAGCAGACTCTAGAGCAGGCTAGGACTACAGCTGGAGAGTTTCTAGAACAAATCCAACTTAAGCAGAAGGAGTATTATGACCAGAAGGCCCGACCTCAGGTGTCCTTTCCTAAAAAAAGAGGTGCATGAGCTCATTAGCATAACTTATTTGCATATGCCACACCCCCTGACGTCACCGGAAGTGTCAAAAGGCCACACATCCCTGACGTCATGGTCAGTGTGTCAGAAGGCAAGAAGGGAGGGAGTGAGGGAGGGGGAAAGAAGGAAGGAAGGAAAGGAACAGGAAGGAAGGTAGGTAGGGAGGTGGGGGAGAGAGAGAGAAGAAAGAAAGAAAGAAAGAAAGAGAAAAAGAAAGAAAGAAAGAAAGAAAGAAAGAAAGAAAGAAAGAAAGAAAGGGAGGGGGGGAAAAAGAGAGGGAGGAAGGAAGGAGGGAGGAAGAAAGGAGGGAAGGAAGGAGGAGAGGAACAGTAAGGTAGGTAGGTAGTTGGGGGAGAGAGAGAGAAGAAAGGAAGGAAGGGGGGAGAGAGGGAGGAAGGGAGGAAGGAAGGTAGGTAGGTGGGGGGGAGAGAGAGAAGGAAGGAAGGAAGGGGAAGGAAGGGGGAAAGGAAGGAACAGGAAGGTAGGTAGGTAGGTAGGTGGAGGGAGAGAGGGGGGCGCTTCTCCCCTCACTGGGGCTGGCGTTTCCCTCCCTCCCCCCCCCTTGCTTGGGCCTGAGTGGCATTAAGCCACTCAGGCCCGGCTTCTCCCTCCCTTGCGCCCCGGGAATAGGTGAGTGGGGGAGGGAGGAGGCTTCAGTGAGTGGGGGAGGGAAGGGGCTTCTCCCGGGCCGGCGGCGCTTGGCCCGGGAAAGATCATGGGAGGGGGGGGCTGAGGGGCTTCTCCCGGGCTGGCGGCGCTGGCCGCCAGCCCCGGGAAAGATCTGGGGGGGGGGGCTGAAAGGCTTCTCCCGGGCTGGCGGCGCTGGCCACCAGTCCCGGGAAAGATCGGGGGGGGGCTGAAAGGCTTCTCCCGGGCTGGCGGCGCTGGCCGCCAGTCCCGGGAAAGATCTGGGGGGGGGGGCTGAAAGGCTTCTCCCGGGCTGGCGGTGCTGGCCGCCAGTCCCGGGAAAGATCTAGGGGGGGCGGGGCTGAAAGGCTTCTCCCGGGCTGGCGGCGCTGGCCACCAGTCCCGGGAAAGATCTAGGGGGGGCGGGGCTGAAAGGCTTCTCCCGGGCTGGCGGCGCTGACCGCCAGTCCCGGGAAAGATCTTGGGGTGGCGGGGCTGAGGGGCTTCTCCCGGGCTGGCGGCGCTGGCCGCCAGTCCCGGGAAAAATCTAGGGTGGGGCGGGGCTGAAAGGTTTCTCCCAGGCTGGCGGCGCTGGCCGCCAGTCCCGGGAAAGATCTAGGGGGGGGGCTGACAAGTGAGGTTGGGGGGAGGGAGGGAGTTATTGGAGGAAATACCTACAGATCCATCCTTGTCAGAGCAACAACTGACAGAGTTGAGGGTGGTGTTCAGGTGTTTTCAGCCATTATTTACTAATGAGCCTGGTCAAACTAATTTAATTGAACATCATATAGAGATGGGAAATCAGGCGCCTATAAAGTCCAGATCTTACCCTCTAAATGGCCCAATGAGGGTGATAGTTGCTGCAGAAATACAACAAATGTTGAAATGGGGGGTGATTAAAGAGTCACAGACTGGGGGCCCCCAATTGTTATGGTGCCAAAAAAGAAAATAAGGGAAGATGCACCCCTTGAATATCGCTTGTGTGTGGGCTACCGAAAACTTAATAAATTGACTACTGTAGATCCCTATCCCTCTCCAAGAGTAGAGGGTTTGACAGAGGATTTGGCTGGAGCTGTTTATATCAGTACCCTCAATTTGGCCTCTGAATATGGGCAAGTCCCATTAAGCAAGGAGGCTTCAGACAAGACTGCATTTGTGTCTCCTTTGGGCCATTATCAGTTTATAAAAATGCTGTTTGGATTAAATAGGACCAGCAAGACCTTTCAAAGACTCATGGATCGAGTTTTGCAAGGCTTGCCTTTTGTGATAGCTTATCAGGATGATGTTGCCATCTGTAGTGCTTCATGGGGGGAACATTTGGGACACATATATCAGGTGCTACAAAGAATACAGCAGGCCAGACTTACGATAAAGGCTGCTAAGTGTCAAATAGGATGCAATCAAGTGACATATACTTCTTGACATGGTGGGGTCAAGAAGTATGAAACCTCAGGAAGCCAAAGTTGCTAGTATTAAGGAATGGCCTCAACCTTGCACCAAAAAGGAGGTGCAATCATTTATTGGTTTAATTAATTTTTATAGAAGATACATTAAGGGGTTCAGCACATTGGCTTCTCCCTTGACTGATCTATGTAGGAAGAAGGCTTCCTTTAACGTGGTCTGGACCCTCGAATGCCAACAGGCTTTCGATGCATTAAAGGAGTGTTTGGTCCAGGCTCCTATCATGCCCCCCCCATTATAAGAAACCTTTTGTAGTGAGAACAGATGCCTCTGAAAGTGGCCTTGGAGCAGCCCTGCTTCAAAAGAGTGATGATGGGGAGCTTCATCCCGTTGTATACATAAGTTGCAAGCTTTTGTCTCGGGAGTAAGCATACTCTACCATAGAAAAAGAAGGCTTAGCCTTGGTATGGGCTCTTACAAAACTGAAGCCATATTTAAGTGGAGTCAAGGTTGTAGTGGAAACTGATCATAATCCATTATCATTCATTTACAGGATGAAGGGAAATAATGCCCGGATTTTAAGATGGGCATTAAGTCTGCAAAACCTTACATTTCAGGTGGTCCACATCCCTGGGAGTCAGAATATTTTGGCTGACAGTCTGTCTCGATGCGGAGGAGAATGAAAATGTCAAATAGGATGTATGATGCTAATATCTCTTGGTGCATCTCTTGGTGGCTGCCCCTGGCCAGGGGGATGAAGTAGTAGATGCAGTTACTGTTACTGGTGTTGGATTTGCTAACTGCCGCCATTTTAGTAGGTTTGGTGGTTTTACTGTTAAATTATTAACTGAACTTTGTATGCTGATTTTAATGTTGTGAGCCACCTAGAGCCGCTTTGTGCTGGCTAGGCGGGATATAAATTCAAATAAATAAATAAATAAATAAAATATGATCTGTATTGTAACTATTGTGTTAAGGTTTCCTTTTGCTTATGAAGAATGTAATAGCTTCGACTATGGCTTGGCCCATAAGTCTCAGCTTTCTGAGGGGGCATGGGAAGCAAAAGTCTCCATGAAGGGTTATCTTATGTAACAACTTATTAGCCTTTCCCGGCACAGCTGGCTCTTTGTTGTTGGCCTGCAGGGCTATTTTTGGCAGGAACGCGCAGGAATGGAGTTCCGGCTGGCTTCTGAATTGGCCACGCCTACAGCCTCCCCGCCTCCCTGGGTTCCCCAGGTGCCTCGCAAGCCATGGGGCGCCTGGGGAAGCCAAGCTGATCCAGGGAGGGAAGGCAATTTAAACTGCCTCCTCTCCTCAGGTTCCCTAGGCAACCCGCAGGTGCAGGGCCCCTAGGGAAGCTGATCCAGAAACTGCCTTCCTTCCCTCGAGTTCCCTATGTGCTCCACAAGCCACAGGGCACCTGGGGAAGCCAATCCTGGGAGGGAGCTGTGCTGTCAGGGGTGTGATCTAATATGCTAATGCACTTCTGCTGTTGGGTGTGGCCTGTTATGCTAATAAGTTCCTGCTGGGTTTTTTCTACAAAAAAGCCCTGTTGGCTTGTATGTTGATCTCAAGGTCAGGCAGAGAAGTACCAATTAACAATGAAGAACTCCCTTTGATTGAAAAGTGTTACAGCTGATGTGTTAAGGGGAAGGTATATCTTGGCACTCCAGCTGGGGGAAGAGTAGCTTCCTAAATTTTTAATCCCTACATTTTAAAGTTTTTTTTCAAGTAAAATTTTGATTTTAAACCCTAATCATTGGTTTGTATGTGCTTAAAGACTCTGCTGACTCACGAGAGCTCCTCCGCTAGCTTGACACAGGAACCTTTTCTTTCGGCACTAGCACGGGGTGGGGGGAGATTACAGTGCTGCTGTTTGACCATTATGGACACCCAAAAGTGTGATGTGAGCAATGTACAACAATCAGAAGCAAATCTCTGGCCAGAACTAGGTGGCGCAGAGGCCATCTGGCTCCTGCCAAAAATTGCAGACTCACATATTTTTTCCCTCCACATCTTGGGCCTGATTTCAACATGATGCTGGCAAGGCAAAGACCTGGGTGCATATGACTTTGCACAGGCCTAGCATCACATTTGAACTGTACTGTACTGTACTGTAACCAGGGCAAAGTACCTCTGTGTGATAATTTTTTTATACAGATTTTTTTATTATTTTAGAAAAAAGAGATAATATAAAGGAAATACAGAAAGGGAAAAAAGGATCACATAACATAGTTATACACACACACACACACACAAACACACACACACACACACACAACAAGGTGTAAGAACCAGAAAATATTTTTTCCCAACACCTCCTTTGTTCCAATTAAAAATTTGGGTGGCACTGTCTATAAGATACAATGATACTTACTTCTGTTGAGATACATTTATATTCAACATTTTACATTTCAGATTTCATAACTAATCTGTTTTACAGCTAAATTATTAAATTATTAATTTCCATATTGCATATTTTCTCCTCTTCTACATACCCGCTAATGCTTTTAGCAGGTAGGTAATATAATGAAAATATACTTTCTTACGCACATTTATTTTCAAAATTTTGCATTTAAAACTGACTCTCATTCAGAAAATAAGTCAAATAAACAAAACTAAACTACAGTTGTATGCAATATTTTAGTCTACTTTTCATTCTAAATCTGTCTCCTGCTTGAATAGTACACACTCCATCTCTCCCCAGATTTCATAATTGATCTGTTTCTCAAATAAGTTGTTAATTTCACCAGAGATCAGTTCTCCTGGAGAAAAGGAATGCTTTGGAGGATGGACTCTCTGGCATTGTCCTCCACTGAGGTCCATGTGCTCCCCAGACTCCACCCCCCAAATATCCAGGAGTTTCCCAATCTGTGGCCGCGGTCACATGGCCCTTAAATGCGGGAGGAAGGGCTATTTCCTCCCGCATTTAAAGGGGCTGTCCACAACGTCCGCAGAAAGTCCCGCGCCGAAGCGGGCTCAAATGTGGGTTGCTCCCGCATTTTCTAACCCCGGGAAAATCAACAGTTTTCCCGGGTGTTGTGGGAGGAGCCCACATTTGAGCCATCTGGCCAGCCCTCTCTCGCAATCATTGCGAGAGCAGGGCTGACCTGATGGCCCCCCCTGCCATTCCCCCCCCCCTTTTACACTTGGGCGCTTGGCCACTCAAGCGCTCAAGTGTAAAAGGGGGGAAACCCCCCCCAAACTTACCAGGCGGCCGGGTGGGGCTTGGGGAAGAGTGACTCCCCTGGCCGCCACTGCTGCTGCCGCTGCAAAAGCCCCGCCACCGCAGAAAAAGCCACCGCCGCCGCCCACTTCGAGGCTGGCCAGCCACCGCTTCTTCTGCCGCCGCCGCTTCCACTGCCGCCTCCAGCCACCACCTCTGTCTGCTGCCGCCTCCTCCTCCTGCCGCCGTCCGCCACAGCAGGGTTGGGATGTGTAAACATCCCAACCCGAGGAAAAAAAATGCGGCCCTTTTAATCCGGGAGGGCTCCCGGATTTAAAGGGGCCGTGTGACCGCAGCCTGTATCTGGCTACCTTACCCCCCCATCCCCCGCTGGTAGCTGGGGGAACCTGGCAACCCTAAGTATGAACATCAGCAATGAAAAATCTCTCGAGTTTCCTGCCCCTGCCAATTTATAGAAAGAAGCACTCTGGTAAGCAGAATGGATGACCGAGCCTCCTTTGGGAATGGTACCAAATTTGTATCTGACACTGACTTTGAATGGCCAAACAGGAAAGTTAATCTCACTCTAAGGTCCTACTCCTCATACAATATGGCGGTGTGTATGAGAGTTTGCATACTTCGTGCTGAATGCTCTTAAGTGTTGAGTGATTAAATACACTACCAAAAGACTAATGTTAAGAAGACTTGCAAGGAAATAAGTCCCATTGATTTCTATAACACTCGCTTCTGAGTGAAGCTGCTTTGATTTGAGCTGTAAACAGAGGAATGGAAATACATGCTGGAATTAGTGATGAGGCACCCAAAGAGTGGGGAACAGTTGAATGCCAAGAGTGAAGAAATTAATGGCCTACATAAACCTTACAGAGACAAACACTGTACTCCAGAAGTTATTGCACCCTCGAGAAACCACATCGGATGATTGGAATGCTTGAGAATAAGGACAAAGGGAAACCTCTCAGCTTGGATGCAAAGCCAAAATCCAGCAGGCAGCACAATTGCAAAACTCTTTCCATATGAGGAAACTGATAGAGAACAGCCATCCAATGAAATGGATCTGTGGGCCACAGATGACTATTTCACTGGGACAGAGAGGCAAGAGGAAAAGAAGGAAAGGGGGGAGGCATGGAAGTAAAGAGAATGGAGTAGGTACTGAGAAAGGGAGGAGAAGGGGAGAATGAATTGTAGCCCTCAGGCCAAATCCAGCAAATGTACCCACACTACTCTTCCAGCAGATAAAAGGCCTCGTTTAGCATATCCAGTTTTATTGTAGTTGACTTCAGAAGGGAGGTAAGCCTTTTCCCCAGCCTGCCTTCACAAGGCTAGCAATGCCTAGGGCTGTTATCCTAAACAGGGCCTTGGAAATGGGAATTATACTCAGTGGGGGATTATTCCCAGGAAAGTGTTTTTTGGATTGCATCTTCAGTCTGCTCTGCTTATACTGTGAGAACTGCTTTTATGGATATTATTTCAAGGGTACTAAATGTTTTATATTTTGAAAATGTCCCTGGCTTATTTTTATGCTTTGTTGATAGTTCTTGTTGTTTTTATGATTTTATTACATTGCTTTTATGTTTTACTTTATAAGCCATCTCAAGCAGCATACACATTTTTTGGAATAAATAAATGCCTTCTGTATCAATCTTCTCTATCAGTCTTCTTTCATTCATACATAGAGGTCATTTCGAGCAGGAGCTTGGGGGAGCGCAGCTCCGGGAGTTGGTACCAGCCCCCTCCCCCCTCACGGGAGAATGCCTGCTTGTGTTATGGCTGCAGCAAAATGACCCTGTCCTGTTCCCTAGAAAGGTCCTTGGTCCTCCAACCAGCCTTCTGAAGGCTTCAGCCACTACTGAAGCTATCCTCCCAGAATAGTGGTATTTCTGAGGCTTGGATCAATAGCTCTCTGCCAGCTCTCTCGCTCTCTCCTTTCTTTCTTGCCTTCTGACATACTTCCAGTGATGTCAGGTGGTATAGCATATGCAAATAAATTATGCTAATGAGTTATGCTAATAAGCTCCCACACCTCTTTTTCTACTAAATGACCCCTGGGGTTGCCAGCCTCTGGGTGGGGCCTGGGGATCTCCCGCTTTTGCAACTGATCTCCACCTGACACAGATCAGCTCCCCTGGAGAAAATGGCTGCTTTGAAGGATGGCCTCTATGGCATTGTACCATGCTGAGGCCCCTCCCCTCCTCAAACCCCACCCTCTCCTGGCTCCACCCCCCAAAGTCTCCAGGAATTTCCCAACCCAGACCTGGCAACCCTATTCATACAGCCCTGCCACATGAGCTCTTTTTAGCTTCTTTGCCTCTTCCCGTTTTCTTCGAAAACACCATCTAACCTGTGGTTTCCAGGCCTTTTGCAAACAGATCAGAAATTTCAATTCCTTCACGCTGCTTGCCTCATTTCTATTGTACTAAGTTTCTTCTGTGCACTGGGAATGTTTATGAATATCCCATAAGGATGGAAAGCAGTGAAACCACCTTGAGCTTACTAATAAAAATAATAAATGTCTCCCAACAATATATACAGTAAAGATGACAATACCATTAGTCACAGCTACTATAACAGTGCACTGAATAATTAGATATAATATAAATTAACATGAAAATAGTGGATAAAGGATGAAATACCTGGCAATAGAATAAATTAATCCAATACCAATCTGTCAGAAGTCCAAAAGGCAAAAGTCCAGAAAAATTGTGGCTTGCTAGAAAATTCTGCTTTGAGTGGTCATTTTCAGATAATTTTGATTAAAAGATGCCTGGAATAAATCAAGTGCTCCGAAGTAAAAACCCATTACTATGATCAAGGATATAGAATATTATCAATGAATGAGATTTAAGTAGTTTATGAAAAATATAAGCCAGCAATAACAAATAAAATATTAACAAATAAAAATCTAAATCGTATCCAAAGCTGCATAGTTACCATTAACATGCAGAACTACAAATCACAGATTTTCTCTTATGCTTGCGTAGGGTTGCCAGCCTCCAGGTAAGGCCTGGAGTTGTCCCAGAATGGCAACTGATTAGGGCTGCCAAGTCCCCCCGGTGGGTGGGGATTCCCCTGCTAATTAGGTCCCCAATCTGCTGGTCCGGATTTGGTCGGCAGGGGGAACCCCACCCCCGAAATGGCCACATCAGGCCAACATGCCCAGCGCAATGACGTTGCTCAGAAGTGACGTCATAACGCTGAGCATGTTGCAGGGCGATGCTCTAGTAATCGCCCTAAAAACTCTGTGGTACCATAGAGTTTTTAGGGCGATTACCAGAGCATTGCCAGAGACATGCCCGGCATAATGACATCACTTCTGGGTGATGTTATCGTGCCACGCGCAAGCTCCTGCTGGTAAATCACTTGGCAACTCTATAATTGATCTCCAGATTACAGAAATCAGTACCTCTGGAGAAAATATTTTGGAGAGTGGACTCCATGGCATTATACCTTGCACAGGTCCTTCCCCTCCCTAAACCTTGCCTTCCACCAAACTCCACTGCCCTCAGTCTTCAGGAATGTCACAACCTGGAGTTGGCAACCCTGTGCAACCCACACATAATTTAAGGTTACAGCTGTTAGCTGACTCATGCCTATTTATCTAGAGTGCTAGTTATAAAAACAATCCAACCAGTCATTCTAGCCTCTAGGCTGCATACTATCCAAAATGCTGTCCTCTGACGCAAGATTCTATTAATATAATAATGAATACGTTTGTAAACATGCAGCTTCCCAGTGACAAAAACAGAAAACTATTAGAGCTATGGTTCATTAAAAAAAAGAGGTATATATTTTGCTACAGTGCCCTGAAATCCTAATTTCAAGGAATGTATGGTCTTATGGTTTATTACAATGCCATATTAATATATGACTGCCTTGTGTGGAGTTACAGCTGGAGAAGTGTCTTAGGCCAAGTTTTCTACCAGTTATTATTTATTGTGGGTTCTTTCTGTTATTGTTTGTTGTGGGTCCTTTCTGTTATTGTTTATTGGGTCCTTTTTGTTATTGTTTATTGTGCCATCTGTTGGTACAGCACCTCCTGTTAGGTGCCTCAGCTGCTTACTCCTATTTGTTTGGTTTGATTTCATGGATGGGAATGAGGTACATTAGGGTAAAGTCCTGCCAAGCCTCTGTTACTATTCGTCCTGAGGAAAACCTAAATAAAGATCCCTTTGCCTGTGACCATCACCCGTGTGTCAGTTTGTGAGGAAATTGCTGCACTGTATAAAAATATGTGTGTGTGTGTGTGTGTGTGTGTGTAGTGCCCTATACACACACACCCCCTTAGGATTGGGGGCTATTTTGGGTTTTGAATTTGAGTCCTAGGACTCAGTTACATTTCTCCCTACTTTAGACAGTTGCAATGCGGCTTGCTCTTCTCATGCCTTCTGTAGTACATAATTTCCCTCTTCATTTATTTTCCACACCATTTCATTCCATCTGAAAATGAGGAAATCTGCTCTCCTCTGCCATTTATTCTGAGAATTTATGCTAGCACCAGTCCAGAAGCGCTGTCTGCTGTGCAGGCAACCATGTCAGCACTTCCAGTACCTTATTGTCAAGCATCCTTTAACTTGGCTATAATAGATTTGTTCCCTGGATCTTGGCATAGAAAGAGCTGCCGGTGTCTTTATAAAGCAGTCTTTCAGTCAAGATGAGCAGCACTGTGTTGGGGGGGGGGGGGGGGGGCTTGATGTCAATGACAGTGAGGGGCTGGATGTCAGTGATGATTTCAAAGTTGATGGCTTTGTTGGTGAATTCCAAATACTACCAATTTGTGCTTTTTTTGGGGGGGGGCTTGGTTTTGATTAAATAACTATTTCTGTTGTTTTTTTAAATTTTGGGGTTAAAACACATGGATGGTATTGAAGCTGTTTAAAAGAGTCACTGTACAGGCTTGCTAGTTGTTCCAAAGATTTAAGCAACATTTTTTAATCCTTAAAGTGTTTGCTTGCAGAGCCTCTGAGCTGATCCCATGTAGAGCTTGATCTAGCATTAGCTGAAGTCGATAATTTTTCTGATGACTTCAAAAGGAAACAGGGCTGTGATGCTAATACCCCGATCCTAAATGCATTTTCATGAAAAAGGACCGATTGATTTCAGTGGACTTAGCTCTCAAGTAAATAGGCTTCCCTGGCTTATAAATCCAATTGAGTTCAGTAATAGCAAGAACCCATGTTGTCATGTTATAAACAATTTTGAGACGGTGGTGATGCAGAAGACTTTGGCAGGGAATGGCTTGAGCTGCCTCAGGGTTGGAGTGGCTAAACGAACAGATCTGCAATTCCCATTGGCTGATTGGTAGGTTTATAGACACAAAAACATGGTGGCATTTTAAAATTCCACAGCGCTCCTGGTTTTTTGCAGCCCTTCTTACCTTGTGAGGTTGCGGGCAGAATTTTTCAGACGATAAGCAAACATTTAAATGTTTTCAGCGATGCATTCAGAACTTTGTTGAACTGGGAAATGAAGTATAGTGATTGCTCTAAAAATGGGGATCTCTTAGATATAGCACTGTTTGCAGTTTCAGTACTGTAATGCTACAGAACTGACAGCCGGTCCCCAGAAATAGGTGCTTTGAACTTTTAGAAGAAATCCTATAATCTCAAATCAATACATGAATGTGCTTTATTAGACTTTGGGGTTTTGAAGCCTTTTAGATGTGCAAAAATTGTGTTTTCTAAACTTTTTTCTTTTGCTTTAAATTCTAAAAGCTAAATGTAACAAAAAATTGAATGTGTCATGATTTCTGAAGCACCAATTAAAAATGAAATTCATCCCCTGACCTGGATAGCCCAGGCAAGCCCAATCTCATCAGGTCTCGGAAGCTAAGCAGGGCTGACCCCGGCAAGCTATTGGAAGGGAGACCTCCAAGGAATACTAGGGCTCTGGATGCAGAGGCAGGTTATCAGATCACCTCTCTGAAATGTCCAAACCCCACTAAGGATTGCCAGAAGTCACCATGACTTCCAGGTGTGCAAGCATACACCTACACAGAGCAATCCTGAGTCGTGCCTGTGCTGCAGTGGTCAGCTGCCATGTAACCTTGGCGGCGCTAGTCCATATCCTAAGGGGCAAGTTACACTGCAGCAGAGCAGAGGGGAAAGTGTAGCCGGCTGCTTGCAAGGCTGTGTCTATGGCGATTCCGCTGCAGCGTGGCCCCATGTCGTAGTATCAAGGTGGGGAGGTATGAGGGGTGGGGCACTTTGGGTTGACAGGAGCGTCAGTCCCGGAGGCAGATGCCTTTGCACGTCACAGCTAGGAGGTGGGGAAGGGTGGCTCAAGAGAGCCCTATTCTCCTCTCCCGCCCCACCCCCTGACAGAGACCCACATCAAAGATAGGCTGGCAGTTGCTGTCATTTGTTGTTTTCGCATGTCAGTCTGCCCCATGACTGAGGCCCCCCCCAAACCCCACCCCCTGGACACTTCAAGAGCACCTGCTTCAGTGGCTCCCCGCCACCAATGACTCAGGGAACCCCTGTGATCCCCCGCCCCCTCAGTGCAACGGGCAAAGATGCCTCCCCCTCTGAGTGCCCTTCCTGGAGTAGACACACAGTTAGGATCCTCATCCATTCACTCATCTTTTTAGTGACACCCCCTGGCCCGTGGCTTACAGCATTTCCCTCTCCTCTGTTGCACACACAGCAGCTTGCGACTTGACCAAGGAACCCTGTCTGTGCAGATGGCTCCCTGCTGATGACTACGACCAGTGGGACCTGCACAACCCTCCCCAGCCACCTGCAGCAGCTTCGAGATCTTCCTTTGAGACACATCCTTGGGAACCCTGCAGGGGGTGTGGCAGATTGGTGGTGGGGAGGGAGTGGGGCAGGGGGGAAGAACAACAAGAAGAACCCCAACATTTTGAAGAGAGTTGGATTTATACCCTGCCCTTCAATTGGAGTGGCTTACAGTTCCCTTCCTCTCCTCACAACAGACACCCTGTGAGGTAGGTGGGGCTGAGAGAGCTCTTTCGAGGATTGCTCTTGAGAGAACAGCTCAGAGAGAACTTCTGACTGACCCAAGGTCACCCAGTTAGCTACATATGGAGGAGTAAGGAACCAAACCCAGTTCTCCAGATTAGAGTCCACCACTACACCAAACTCTTGTCATGTAGCAGAAACCAAGCAGCAGACGCACAGTTGTGGGATGACATAGACTTTATTGCACTGGAATCCATGGCAAGGGGTGAAGACTTCATCTATAGCATGCGCTTAAGAGGGATGACATTGCAGGTGGAACTGGGAAGGGGTTGCTGGGCGTGATGCTCCACTCCACGAGGAGGGCTAGAACAGCAGACTGAACAGTGTGTGTGGGGTGGGGGTAGGACTTGCTACACCCTCAAGTCTTTCTGTTGAATCTCCACCTGCAAGACAGAAAAACTGAGCTATGGCAACCGGCTGTGTTATGCCAGCCTCAGCCATGGATGTCTTGTCCTGGCAGGGTCTGTAAATGCAGCTCCGGGGGGGAGGGCCTCGCCACAAAGCCCCCCCCATCACATGATGGAACCAGCCAACTCACACTCACCTGTCCCATGGTGCAGTCCTTCCGATTTGCTTGCAGTCCATCTGCCGTGGCAGCTGCATCTCGAGCCTCTGATTCTGCAAGGGAATGAGTAAAAGGGGCAGTTGTCAAGCTGGATCACCATGTGTAGTGGAGCAGTCGCCAGCTCCCCCCGCCCCAGACATGGCCTATGGTCTGTTGAGGGTGGAAATCAGGCAACTGACAGATCATTCCCCCCCCCCCCCCCCCCAATCTCCCAGACAACTTTCCAGGGAACTTTTCCCATGGCATATCAGGGGCTGTAGTACTGGGCAGCTGCAGCTCCTCCTGCTCCATGCACACACTTAATATAGGGCTGGAGTGCAGGAGACGCTGTCACAGCACCCAGGCTCTACCGAGGGGAGTGGGGGAACAAGTTTGGAGTCCTTGCCAGTGTTCCCTCTAAGCTGAGTTCGTGTGAGCTAGCTCACAGTTTTTTAGCCTCTGGCTCACACCTTTTTGTCTTGGCTCAGGAAGGATGGCTCCAAAGCCAAATTGTTCGCTCACAACTTAAATGCCAGTAGCTCACAAAGTAGAATTTTTGCTCACAAGACTCCACAGCTTAGAGGGAGCATTGGTTCCTTGCCCGTGCTTACCTGTCGGTGCACAGTTGCCCTTGTGTGTTGAGCCTGCAAAGGTGGAGTACCTGTTAGGGTTCTGAAATGGGAGAGGTCAGCCACAGAATACAGACTTTGCTCTCCTTCCTTGATGTCAGCGCAAAGTGCTCACCCTGTGGTGCAAAGTGCTCTCTCTGTGCTTCTGCCACCACAAAAGTGTCTCACTGTTCAGTCTAAGGGTGCGATCACACGGGCATTTAAACCCGGGTTCTCCCGCACTGCTCTTTCAAGCGCAATAGGTACTTGTTTTTCCTGGTGGTTGGAAAAGCAGGCTCGAGTGCGGGGGGGGGGGGGGGGCTTCGAGACGGGAGACAGATGCGGCCCGTCTAGTCAGCCCCTTTAATTGCGATGGGGAACACGCAATAAACGTCCGTGTGATCGCACCCTATGTCTGCACAGCAGTGAGCTCCAAGACAGAGTCCCTTGCCGTGTGGCCTAACTACTGAGTTGTAGATGTCCTGGTGGAAGTATATTTGTGGAGGGAGTGGCCCAATTGGGTACTGGGGAGGGGTCTTGGCTGCCATGGTGAGGGAGGTGATTGGCCAAGCCTGTAGTTGGCATCCTGAGCTCCTCTGAGTCTAATGGGTGAGGCCACAGCGGCAGGAGACAACTTGGTTTTCAGATTCAGTGGGCACCTACAGGCTATGCCATAGGGTTGCCAGCCTCCAGGTGCTCTTCTGCTTTTACAACTGATTTCCAGCTGACAGAGATCAGCTCCCCTGGAGAAAATGGCTGCCTTGAAGGGTGGACTCTATGGTGTTGTACCATGCTGAGGCCCCTCTGCTCCCCAAACCCCACCTTCTCCTGGCCCCACCCCCAAAGTCTCCAGGTATTTTCCAACCCAGACCTGGCAACCCTACTATGCCATGTTTTTGGTTGGCATAAATTTCTGCCTCTGGCAGGGGGTATTTCCTGGTCGAAAGGGCACAGGGAGCTGACTAACTGTGGCATGCCCTCAGAACTGCCCACAACCATGCTGGTGCAGGGACCTATGCCTCAGTTGCTGGGATGGAGCACCTGCGAGCAATGGCATGGCGCTGGTGGCCTGCACTGTCGTAAATGGCACTTGTGCAGGTATATCTTGGACTTATGCTGGCATAAGGCTTCATCGGCTCCCAGAGTGCTTTCAACCCCTCCCCCCCATTGCTCTGACAAATACACACAACAAATGAAACTTATCAAACCTCAAAAGCAAATGTTCAGCCTTGTACTTTTCCAGAAACATTATTAAATTGCCTTATTATATTTTCCTTGGGGCTGATAATTAATTCAGGCCTCAGGACAATTATGACTGCAGATTTGAGTGGGCCCTCTAGAGGTGAAAGCAAGGCAAATAATAATTATTAGAAGGCTTAATTAGTATTTGCAGGATGCAGGCACCTGGAATGAAATTGATTGTGAGAAAGTTATTGTTTCTTATTTTCATCACCAGATGTATGGTTTTGTAGCACTGGTAGTGCTCAAGTATTTGAGATGGATTTTGGCAGGAAATGTGCTTGCTAAGAGGACCGGGCAAAGAAAAAGACAGAATAAAAGTCTGAAATAAAGAAATAAAAAGACAGCAGGAAAAAAGTCAGAGAAGGGCTGAGAAAGAGACAAAACAAGTGATTCTTCTTGCAGATAACGGAATGCCCGTTTAAAATGAGTCTGCCGGAAGCAGTTTTTCAAAAGGTACTTTGTATGCTGTGCCTTCACATACAATCTGATTAGACTATTAAGGAAAAATGATTAAATGTCTTCTGTGTACAACCTTAAGTTTAATACAGCTGATATTGTTTTTGCGTTGGGGGAGAGCTGATTAGAGCACATTTTCTTCCCATTCATCAGTATTTGGACTGCATCATCTTTCCTGGCTGGCCCTTATATTTTGTTCATATTATTTGGTCAAGTGCCATGTACTTATACATTTGCATAACTGTGTTTAATCTGGTGCAGCAATAAGAAGCAAAAGAGCAGGTGTCATTTCAAGCAGGAGCGCGCCGGAACGCTGTTCCGGGAGTAACAAGTCCAGGAGCGGACACATGTGGTGATGTGCTGTGGAAAAAAGCAAAAGCATACTAACTTGATCTGTATTTTCATGCTTGTTGTAGGGTAGCTTCCCTGCAAGAACAAAGGAAATCTAAGGTGTCTTTAGTCAAAGTGTAAAGCTGGCTCGCTAGCTCTGAGTTGAGAAATACCTGGAGTTTTTTGGGGTGGAGCCTGAGTGGTGGGTGTTGCTTTCCGACACACTGATGTCAGGGGGTATGGCATATACAAATAAGTTATGCTAATGAGTTACGCTAATGAGCTCCTGCACCTCTTTTTTTACGAGATGACCCCTGCAAAGCAGTATTATTGTGGCATCAGCTTGTCAGCTTCCATGGACTTGACCAGGCTTCGTCAGATGCAGTTATCACCCTCAACTGGCAGATTACAACTAGATACATGGAGGTGTGTGCCTATCAAAAACAGTGTCCACCTGGAGTGTCCTCCCAAGCACACATGCATAAGACTCCAGCCATGCAACCCGATTCTGTGCTGGTTAACTCATGCATAAATTACTGTGAGTTCAGTTGGGAAGGATCATGGTCTATCTCCCCCGCTGCCGGCCGCAAGGTTTGAGTTGGTCTCAGTTTGCATGCGTGCACGCTGTGGTGGTTGTCTGGCTCTGGCCAATCTAGTACCATGGATCACCTGGGCAAACTGCTCAAAAGAGCATGGAAGCAGGTGGTTTAGGTGTGTGTGTGGGGGTGCACTTTGATGTGCTTTGTTTGGATTTGCTCCGGTGAGTACTGCAAGAACTGAGCTCTTGAAATCAGGGGAATGGTCCCGTCTGGCGAGCAGGCTTTTGCAGGGTGCCACTGAACATCTATGGTGGCCTAAATCCTGAGCCTGGCTTTTGTGGAAGCTTGTGGAATCCACCAGATCCTATTCAGGAATTGTAAAGTGTGATTTATGCACTTAACACCCCCCCCCCCCCCCCCCAATAAAGCAGTATTCCTCAAGCAGGGTTTGGGGGTTTTTTTTGGCGCTCTTGATTTTACAGAAGTATTTTTCTGTCTATTTGTCGTCAGCTTCAAGACACTTTCAATAGGGGGGAGGTGATACTGACCTAACTTAAAGGGCCTTTGCGAGGGTTTTCGTATGTGAAATGCTTTGGACGCTCACAAACAATTCAAAGTAACATTACCATTTGTGGCAGTTTGTCTTATTGATCCAAATACAGTTTAAGCATGATACAGATGAGGATGAACTCTTGAAACCCTCCCATTGATATCTGTGTGAGATAATTTGTTTTAATCAGTGGGACTTGTAGAGGCAAGGGGTATGCTGCAAACACGAGACGCTTGCTATGCTCCACCTTGACATATACATGGGCTGAGGACAGACTGGCAATCTAAAGCGGGGCAGGCACGCTTCGCAAACGGAGGAAAGGAGCATGTTCAGACATGCGCATCTGTCCGTCGGCTCCGTTGCGTACTTACCCGTCTCCCAGTCGCTTTCCTTCCGCTTTACCCGGACACCGGTTTTTCCCGGTGTTCAGGGGCCTTCCTCCGCATGCCTCCCGCTTCCAAACAGTGTGAACTGGAAGAAGCGGGAGGCATCCGGAGGAAGTGTGAACGCACCGGCAAAAAGTTTTGCGCATATGCGCATATGCGCATGTGTACATATGCGAAAAACATCAAAGGAAAACAAAAAAAAAAGTGCAGCGGCATGCGCGAGCCGCGCGTGCTGGCTATGCGGCAGTCTGAACTCTCCGTGGCAGTCTGAATGCTCCGTATCGCTGCTGATCCGCATTGCTCTGGCCAGTGTGAACGGCCAGCTCCGTGGGTTTTTTCCCCCGCTCCAGTTCCCTCCGCTTTGCCTCCGCTTCAGATTGCCAGTCTGTCCTCAGCCATGTAATTGGTTCCCTTGGCATTGTGGATCATAAAGGGTGGTTGGGACCTTTTGAGCAGAAGCAACTCGCTCCCTGTTTAAAGGAGGAAAATGTTTATAAAAATGCATCAGATAGGAAGTTTTAAAACCCTAGAGTCTTAAAAATTCAAAAAAATATAGATTTTTTACAAGCAGCTACAGAAGTGGGAGAGGCATAGGACAAAGCTGGAATGCTTAACCAGGAAGATGAACCAGATGATAATAAGAACTTTCTTGCAGTCTAGTTGCATCCTCCATGCTTGCCCCTTCAGGGACATTCTGACATATGTTCAGAAGGAGAATGATTTCTGACCCGCCCCCCCCCCCCCCCCAAGTAGGAGAGAGGCATGTTGCAGTTCAGCTCTTCTGAACTCCACAAAAATCATAATCATTTGAGGTTCTACCTTTGTTTAGTTGAAATAAAATCTAGTTATTTAAATATTTTATACCACCTTTGCAAGATGCTGACGGTGGATTGTGAAATCATAAAATCTCACAATACAACATAGGCCAGTTTGGATGTTGTTCTCTTCCATTTTAACAGTTAAGTTTCTTGAAACAGTACTTTCAGCTTCTCTCAGAACATGTATTTTTGTTACATAAGCACTGGAACATCTTTTATACAGGTGATCTTGTTGGAATTTATTTTGACCAGTCAATACCATCATCCCAGTGTAGCTGCAAAAACATTTTGGGGAGGAATAGTGAATAGATAGATAGATGGATGGATGGATGGATGGAAAGCAGATGTGAGATGATTTCTATTTCTTCCCACACATTTTACCTTTTACAGGATTTAATCCTGGCATAAATGGGATCTGCTGTAAGGTGCTGGATCTCTTTTCCTAAGTTCTTTCCAGAAGAAGGTTTGAGTTGCACTTTGACAAGATAGATGAAACTGACGATTTAAAAAAATATTAATTGGGCACGTATTCCACTAAAATACCCCCATAATTTAATTAATTCCCAAGTAATTTCACTTAGTGCTAACTAAACATTACATGCAATTGTGGAGGTATTAGTTATGGCCTCTTGCTTGAGACTGAACTTAGTGAGCTGGGGGAATATGCTGCAGTTGATCATATAATAGCTTACTAATAGAATGGAAAATATGCAGTGTCACATTTCTCACCAACGTTATTCAGTGGATAATTGTACTTAATTACTGCTAGTCTGCCTAGCCTGATGCCCGTGCTAAGCCAGTATCTGATTTTTCTTCTGCCACATTAAAAACATGCTTTATTGTCCTGTGCTTTGAAAATAAAAGGTTCCTTTGTTAATGTAAAGAATTTTAAGCCCACCGTTAAGCCCACAACTCTTCCAGTAGTTGTCAATACCTTACATACATTCATTGCTAATTTTGTAGCCCTGTCCGAGGTGCACGTTGATCAGTTACCCCACTGCCCTATCTGAAGGCTTTGTTAAAGAAGGAGGGATGGGACATATAGCCTGACAACTGGTTGTTTAGTATTAAGGAGCAGCACAGCAGAAAGTACAGAGTTCCAAGGTAGAGGAGGCAGAAAAGCTGGGAGAGAGGATGTGAGTTTTTAGAGAAGAGATGAGTGAGGATGGCTGTTCACACAAACAAGTGACACATATTTTCTCCATGTGATTCAGGTTTTTGATTGCCTAGAGAAACTGTAGCATGACCCAGCTTCTCCCACTGAGGCAGCTTGTTTCCAAACCATCATGATTGCATCTGGGAGAATAAAATCTCATTTAAACCTTTAAAGTATTCTCAAAATAATTATATTTTATAATTATTTTATAATTAATCATAATGCTTATTTTTAAATATTTTAAAGAGTTTGAAAGGAAATCTAAATTTAATACAAAACAGGCATGTTAAAGTCCACACTTTCTTAATATTTTAGGATATCTGCATTCCTCAGATAAATATAAAATATTTGTATGCAAAATATGTGTTTGTAAATAAAAAAGAAAACACTGCCTTGATCAGGACTGAATCTGTTTGTTGCGTTCCAGGAGGATGCATGCTCCTCTGTTCCTGCAGCCTACTGTGACCAGTGTTCCCTCTAAGCTAAGTTAATATGAGCTAGCTCACCATTTTTTAGCCTCTGGCTCACACATTTTTGTCTTATCTCTGGAAGGATGGCTCCAGAGCAAACTAATTCATGCAGCAGCCAAATCGCTCGCTCAGAACTTTAATGCCAGTAGCTCACAAAGTAGAATTTTTGCTCACAAGACTTCACAGCTTAGAGGGAGCAATGAAAAGATCATGGGATTTGTGTGGAGGAACAGCCATGATGGGCTGGAGTGACAGGGGGAAGGGGATGAAATAGATCCCTTTCCTTAGGGAAGCTGCGCTTGTAGGACAACAAGAAAGAGTAATTTCATCCTCTTTAGGCTCCCCCAACCCTGTGGGTCTCCCAACCCTGGGCAAACTGGGGTGGTGGTGGTTTAGAAGGAGCTGTATGAATGGAGAGGAATGCAGGAAATTTCTGCCTGTTATACATAGACTGGTTGAATACAGTATGGTCTTGCTTCTTTTATGCAATGCAAAAGATCTGTGGGCTGTATTACCCAGGGTTTTGGCTTATGCTCCCTTGTTGTACAAAAGCTCTATTTATCATTGTTTGCAAACTAGTATGTTTTAATTGGTATAGGAACCAGTGAGTGTATGTCCTATGGGTGTTCCCAGATGGGGAAACCTGCTGTTTATTTATTGAAATATTTATACCCTGTCTTTCCCTATGGCTCAAGGCAGTTCATAAACCATAATTAAAAAACGTACATGTTAAAACCCACAAAATAAAGCCCCCATATAATCCCCTTCCCCCCACAAGAGACACCTGCAGTTTATACCTCATTAAAATCCCTCATAAAAAACAGTGTTGCAGTGCTTTCCCAAAATTTGTATAGACAGTGCACCTCCCACCTGCCCAGGGAACCCTTCCCACAAAGTGGGAACTACAACAGAGGGGGGAAAATAAGCTCTGGTTGATGCCAGGTGGGCCACCCTAAGCCAAGGAACAGTCAGCAGGCAGCATCCGGAGAACTGTAGATGGCACACAGGGGCATATGGGAGGAGTCTGTGCTCTGTATATGCTTTATTTTTGTCATATATTTATATTACCCGCATAAACAGAGAGAAAATAAGCATTGCCTTTTTTGCAGTAAAAGTGGCTCTTGAACTTAAGGGAAAGCAGGTGGAGAGTTTTGAAATGGCAGGCCTGTGGTTTGAGTTAGGAGGCCTGTGTTAGACCTATATGGATAGGAGTGACATTGCCATAGCAACGTAAAGAGTTTGAAGCGAGGTTGATGGTGCCAGACATGCAAGAGTTCTTAAATGTGACTCAGAAAGTGAAATCTCCTTACAAACATGTGAAGATTCAGGCTTGTTCACTATAGTTCTCACTTTGGAGCCAGTTGTGGTGGAGGGAAGTTTCTAGCAAGGCTTTTGAGCATGAAGCAGAGAGGACACTGGATGGAGCCAGCATGGCATAGTGCTTAGAATACTGGGTGAAAAGTACCGGAGTCGGGAAACCAGTAGAAGTGATTTCATAGCAAGCTCTTTATTAGGTGGTCAGATGAGGCATGGTAACCTGGGCTCAAGAGCCCTCTTTTATTCTGGTCGGAGCCACACCTCTGACATCGCCCAAATGTCCTGATAGGACCTTATGATTGCAGTTACATGTCATAGGTCCCCTCGAGGAACCTAGGCACTAGATTGGTGGCAAGTTACAATCCGGCCAGCTATTGTTCTACCTGACTCAAGCTCAGGTAGCTGGCCTGACCATGTGCGTTGGCCATGTGATGGTCACCATTACTGGAGCACATGGTGACCGCCATTACATACATTACACTGGGCTAGGATCTGGAGCAGGATTGCCATTTCTGGGTTGGGAAATTCCTGGGGTTTGGAGGAGGAGCTTGGGGAAGGTGGAGTGTGAGGAGGGAAGGAACCTCAGCAGGGTATAATGCCATACAGTCTACCCTCCAAAGCAGCCATTTTCTGCAGGGGAAGTGACCTCTGTAGCCTGGAGAACAGTCGTCATTCCAGAAGACCTCCAGGCTCCTCCTGGAGGTTGCAACCCTAATCTGGAGACACAGGTTCAAATTCCCACTCTGCCATGGAAGTTTGTTGGATGATTGGGCCAGTCACACACACTCAGCCTCCCCTATCTCATATGGTAGTTGTAAGAATAAAATAGAGGAGAGGAGAATACTGTAAGCATAGGCGTAGACTATGGGGGGGGGGCTCGAGCCACCCCCAAAATCCTGTCCTTCCCTCTCCCTCCCTCTTTTCCAGGCGAAATGCCCAGCGTGGTGGCGTCACTTCTGCTGGGCACATTGCTAGGTGACGCTCTGCAATCGCCCTGAAACTCCATGGCACCATAGAATTTCAGGGCGATTGCCAGAGCGTTGCCCTGGCAACGTGCCCAGTGTGATGGCATCACTTCTGGATGACATCACCATGCTGGGCATTTCGCCTGGAAAAGGGGGAGGGAGAGGGAAGGCGGGGCCAGGGGGGGGGGGAGAGGCACCGGCAGCAGTGGCTGGCAGGCCTCGGAAGGGCCCGGGGAGGCGCGGCGGTTTCCCGGGGGGGGGGAGAACATCCCCCCCCCCCGGAATTTAAAAAACTCTACACCCCTGAGTGTAAGTCACTTCAGGTTCTCTTGAGAAGAAAGTTGGGGTATAAATGAAGCATATAAAAATAAAAAAAGTAATAAAATGGCTGGAGGCGGGATAGGGTTTGGGCTTTACTTCTGCAGTTGTTCTTCGCAGGGTTCAGGAAAGAATCCAATCCACACTTTGGAGTTTGCTTTCAATGAATTTACTGCAACAGGATTTTGCAAAAAAGACAACGACTGCAGGCCATTAATGCAACAGAGAGGCCTTCCGAGCACAAGCACTAACACACCGCAGAGAGAGAAACAAGAGGCAGGCTGAATTGCAAGAGATGCTAGAGAATGCTCCACAGCTCCCCCTAGGGCAGGGGTGGGCAAACTGTGGCTCGGGAGCCACATGCAGCTCTTTCACATATACTATGTGGCTCCTGGCAGGGTTGCTGGGGAAGCTAAATATCATTAGCAAACAAATATCATTGGACAAATTAAAATAATTACCAATACCTGCTTTTACCCCTTTTGTTATTATTTTTGGCAGTCTCATTTAATGTTAATAAAAAGCAAATTTGCTTATTTTCCAATAAAAGCAGGTTCATGTCTTGTGGCTCTCAAACATCTGATGTTTATTCTATGTGGCTCTTACATTAAGCAAGTTTGGCCACCCCTGTTCTAGGTGGCTCTTTACGCTGAGCAAGTTTGGCCACCCCTGCCCTAGGGTATAAGTGGACTAAGCCACTCTTTCAGCGGCATTTACAGCAACTAGGCTCTTCGCACGCTGTTGCTTTTCCAACAGTTGTGACCCCAGTTTGAGCCGGTTGTTGATGAAGTCTTCCTTCCTCAGATTTGTCTGGGTAAATTTTGTGCTGCTTCTGTCTTGCATTGCTGTTGGGGGAGGAGAATGGAAAAGGCTAAAGGGTTTTTTTTGTTTGTTTTGGCAACAAACAAACTTGCTTCAGATTGAAGTCAGTCCCTAAATATGGGGACCCTGTGCCAGTTAGCAGGTAGGCTGCTCACCTTTGTGCATATTAAAGGGGCAGTTGGGTTGAGCTGTAGTTTCATGTTAAGTGACTGGTTTGTGTCTCTGGGCAGGTGGAGGCTATGGGAGGGAAAAGTCAATTGTAATGATATTGGAGCAGGAGCACAAAAAGAATAAATTCTTATTTCCCCTGGAGAGCTTTGGACGCGCTGGCTGCTGGGTTATTTCGTTCATTTTCTTCCGCTCTTTTTTCCCCTTCTTCTTTGTGCTGGATATAGCCTGTAGAACAATTGATTTCTCAGGCAAGGAGTTAAGTCTCTCTCTCTCTCTCTCTTTGAAATGCCTTAAGTCGCAAGAGGAGTTTTCCTTTTGCCAGAGCTGTCGTTAAAAAGATTGGAGGGTTTCTGAAAGGCCTTGCTCCTTCTTTTGACTAACCCAGGTTTCTGTTGCCTCTTGGGCCAAGGGTATAAGTAAGTATAGGGGATTAAAGCAGTGTATTTCATTTCTTGTGTGCGGTTGCTTGCATAGGGAACACTAATTGTGTGTAGGCAGCACTGTGCAAGTAGTTGCTTGCAGCTATTATGAAAAGAAGGGCTCCCCCATCTTTTCTTGTTCCACAGCAAGGTGACTTGGCCTCCTTAGTGCTCTCAAAGATTTATGCAGCAGATGTAAAATGGATGGGCCAGAGGTACAGAAATATGTGTGAGTGGGTAGAATGGTAAGATTTTTCTGTCTACCTCTCAGGCTGGATAAAAGGGATCTACCAATAGGCCACTGGCTAGTTTCCAATTGGTCATCTAGTGCAGGGGTCTCCCTGGGTGCTGCGGTGCTTGCAAACATCTTTCCTGGCACTCACCAAGCGTTTTTAGAAAGTGGGTGAGGCCAGGTGGTGCTTTTGCCCAACAGGGCTTCTGATTGGCAGTGCAGATTTTTAAAAAGTTGCTTTGGCAGCAGCTTTCACAACAGCATGAGGAACTTTACTGTGTGCCTGAAGTTATGCTGTGTGTATGCAAGAAACTATTTTTAAAATAATATGTTCATTTTAAAAAGCAGTCTGTTAAACAGCGCTTCTTCCCAAACTTTTAGTTTTATGTGTGATCTCACTCCCTGACGTTCTGTGGTTGGAAATTGGCTCTACTGCCTGTGCAGCCATTTTGTGAGTGGGTTTGCCTTCTGTGGCAGCCATTTTGTGGTTGTGCCCACTGCCCTGTGTCAAAGTTCCATAGGTGCTCTCAGGGGGGACCCCTAGCCTACTGCCTGTTGGTTGCTAGTATTCTTATAGAAAGCGGGTCTTAGTCTGATTCTACAAACTGCTTCTTCAACCTATTTAAGATCTCAACACAGATTAGTTACGCTGTAACTGTTAAGAGATCATGCACATACACTCTTTGTTTTCCCTGTTAAAGACATATTCATGGACCTGAGGTTTCTAGTTTTGTTTTGTTTTTTAGTTAAAACGTTGTTCATGGAAGACCAGTCCACCTTTATTGTATTTATTGTGGACCTGGCCTTTGGAGAGAATATTCAGGGAAAATTAATTTCTGAAAACCAGTGCTAGGAGGCAACATCAGGGGAAGGTCTTGGCCTCTGTACCATGTTTGTCGGCAGCTGTGTGAAGCAGGATGCTGGACGACTGATCTGATCCAGCATGGCTTTTATATTCTTATCACACACCTATAAAATACGAGGAGCTGCAGCTACTTTCTATATGAACCGAGTCCCAGCATGCTTAGGTGCACTGTGAAGCACTGGCATTAGGGTTCTGGATAGCTGGACAGCTGTTGAGGCCTGCAACTAAACAGAGGGCTGACCCCTAAGTGGAGAACCCTAGGCAAGTTTCTAATTTTCCAAGGGAAAATGTGCTGAGAGACAATGAAAAAAAAGCAGAACATCTGAGCAGGCACCCCTTCCAGCTAGCACAGAATCCCTTGCAATAGTGTGGTGACTCTTTCTTGCTTCTTTCAAACCCACTGATGTAAACAGGTCTAAACAAAGGTTTGATAAAGTCATACTTCACAGCATAACTCAGCTGTGGAAGAGGAGGCAGTAGTTGTGATGGGGGTAGGATGAGGATGGTTACAGTTGGGGAGGGGAGGAAAAGGGAGCTGTCATGGAGGGGGCCATCAAAATCTGGGCCCTTGGCAATGTGTATGACCTTGGCAAAGTGTATGGGTTCCAAGGTTGATGGGCTAATGACACCTAACATGCCTAGGGACAGTGTTGGCACTGTGTGTGGTGTGCCTCTTGGCTTCTCAGGTGAGTCTCCATCATTCTCTTATCTCCTAGTGTGTAATCTGGTTATCTCTACATGGGTTGTACAAAATCTCATTCACCATCTATTTCCAAGTGTGATTTAGTCCACCCTTCCCTACAAATTGTTTCTTGTATTTTGGTGTGTTCTTGATGTTGTGCTGATTTTGTCTTATGTCTCCTATGAATACAGGAGCACCAAACAGGACTTGTGTTTGCCTTTGACCAGACCTGTTGCTAAGCCATGGCTCTGGTTTATGGAGGCTTGCCTGGAAACAATATGCAAACTGAACACAAGTTACAGCGCCAGAAACACGTATGTAATTCTATGGGATGGCCTGAGCTAAAGGTTTCTGGTTTCTTCTTCTGTGGATTTTGGGGGTTGGGGTAAAGCATGGAGATTTGGTGCATGCTAGGAGCGAGCAACTATTTCTTCCAAGCAGGCAACTTGTGAGACGTTTGCTGTGTGAGCTGCCATTAGACTTGGGAAGTTGTGATGGTTGGGTGAGAAGGTAATGCTTGTCCACCAGTTTCTGTGTCTAGATTAGAGGGTGCCTATAAAGGCTATATGTGCTTAAATAACAGCAACAAAAAGTATGCACTTGCATGGAAACAGCCTTAAATTCTGCTAAAAAAAGCTGAATTCTGTGATGTGCATCAAATTAATTAATTAATTAAATTTAATTTATACCCCGCCCTCCCCGCTGAAGCAGGCTCAGGGCGGCTTACAGATCCTCAAATATGATACAAGTTTAAAAGAATAAAACAAGATAAAATCTAAAACAATTCATAAATGCCCTCTTGTCATCACTGTCCAGGGTAATGAGCTGCCACCAGCCCCTCTAAGCTAACCCACTGCTGAAAGACTGGGGGATCAAGTCTCCAGTCATACCAGGCGTTAATCAGAAAGTCAGCCCTGCAAGGTAGGACACTTGCAGGTTGAGTTCCACAAACAATTACTTGGTAGCTGTTGCCAAAATAGGCCAAGGCACTGGGTTTAGCCCCCAAACCCAAATAGCATCACAGGAGTATAATTAATAAGGTTTATTAAAATAAATATGCAATATACAAATATAGAAACAGTACAAAATAGGGAAGAAAATAATAAAACTAAATAACTATCATAGAATACTTATTTAGGCTTTAGTTCTCTGAACCAGATGTTATCTGGTCAGACTGAAGGTACAGAGTTATGACAGAACTCCAAAATTCAAAAAACAGGTTTTCCTGCTGCACAAGGCTCAGCCTACAGTCAGAAGGGTGGCTGGAAGGAACAGAATCCCAAAGGTTCAAACTAGACTGATGAATGGTCTTGCTTTATGCCAGACTGCCTGCAGCGGGCCTGATCCTGATTAGCCAGCCAGGTGTATTGCTAAGACATGTGACCAGGTAACTCTATAGCTGGCACGTACTCACAGTCAAGCAACTCTCAGGGTTCCTTGCCCTAATGTGAGTATGAAACTCTTTCTGGGTCTCTGGCCTTGAAGTTCCCAAACCCATTATCTTACTTGCACCTGTGTTTGGCTCAGTCTCATCTCTTATTTCTCTTGAAACTGCAAATCATTATGCCATTAATTTCCCAGTGAGGATCCTTAGTAACTTGACTAGGCCCAAAAGCCTGAAGCAAAATTTGAAAGGCCAAGAAACAGCTAGACAAGGCCAGTTTCTTGACAACGTGTACAAAATGTTGGAGTGAAAAAGGGCACAGTTTTGATTATTTTTGAATAATTTTCCTCCCAAACATCAAACTATGTATCTGTGTAGAGCAGTGAAAATCTGATCCTTGCAAATCATAAACATCTTACAGTTGGGGTGTGATCACACGGGCATTTAAACCCGGGTCTCTTTCAAGCGCGATGGCTCAAATGGAAGGTACTTGTTTTTCCTGGTGGTTGGAAAAGCGGGCTCGAGTGTGGGGGGGGGGCGGGGGGGCGCGGCTTCGAGACGGGAGACAGATGCGGCCCGTCTAGTCAGCCCCTTTAATTGCGATGGGGAACAGCCGCGAGGCCCGCAATAAACGTCCGTGTGATCGCACCCTCAGTTTCCAACTAAGCTGTAGCTAGGGTTGCCAACAGGCCTGGGGGAAAAAATCTGTCCTTTCAATAGACACTTAATATTTGAAAATGGGCAGCTGAAACTTTTCATGGTATAATGTAAATAATATCCCATTAAGCCATTAAGGGGGCAGGACTTTTGGTCCAGGCAGTTGTATAGTGGTTTTCCCTTAAGGCTACAAAGGAACCACACTCTTCAGTGGGCTGTTATTACACTTGGTGCGTGACCATCTCAGTATGAGAGATCTACTTGCTTGTATTCTGCATCAGGATGTCTTTGGAAATGTTGTTTGCCTTAACACTAGTTGTTTTTTTTTCTCAGATGAAAACCTGGCCTATGGACTTGGGGAGCAAGCTGGAAGTTGTCACGCCCTTTCTGGGCAAGTACCGTCCATTTGTTGGACGCTGCTGCCAAAGGTGCACTCCAGAGAGCTGGGTAAGTAGTTGGAAAGTGTAGGGTTTTTTGCTGGTAATGGCCTTTAGTGAGCACCAGCCATCCTGGCGACCAAAACTAACCCATGTAAGTTCCTTGTCTGTGTGGCCTTACACAGTATATAGTGGTTCTGCCCTCCCCTTGCCATCCATGTAGAAAAAGAAAGTTTTATTTCTGCACATGGCATGGTTCTAGGAATCTGGGAACCTCTATACAAGAGCACAAGCTCTGCACCAGTGAGGGGTGAAGACTGTGTGTGCAAACACTGAACCTCAGTATTCTCTGCCCTAACGATTCATGCAAGTGCGCTAAAATCCTTTTTAAAAATAACGCTTACCAAATGTTCACAGTACAAGTAAAGAATAGCTTCTGTGTTATCCATGCTAGTGGGTTAGCTCAGGGGTGGGCAAACTTGCTTAACGTAAGAGCCGCATAGAATAAACATCAGATGTTTGAGAGCCACAAGACATGAATAAATATTACCTGCTTTTATTGGAAAGTAAGCAAATTTGCTTTTTATTAACATTAAATGAGACTGCCAAAAATAATAACAAAAGGGGTAAAAGCAGATATTGATAATGATCTTAATTTGTCCAGTGATATTTGTTTGCTAATGATATTTAGCTTCCGCAGCCGCCCTGCCAGGAGCCACATAATTTATGGGAAAGAGCAGCATCCGGCTCCCGAGCCACAGTTTGCCCACCCCTGGGTTAGCTGGTTGCCCATAGTAATAACTGTATCCTGTAATGAACCTGGACAAAACAGGTAAACTAAAGAGCTGATGCAGGTACTGTCCCATCCTTAGCCCATTTACACCCTTCTAAGTCCATTGAAGTCAATGGGCTTAGAAGAGTGTAGCTCTGCTTAGGATGGCACTGTGAGTGACTGAGAGGGTGAGCTGTGCCTTGGAAAGTCCCTGGTTTGAATTTCACCATGACCATACACTCACTAGACAGTTTTATGGTGGAAATGCACTTTATATACGGTTCCATATTTGTCTTTGCCAAATGCAGCCACTGGGACTGCTTTTTGAGGGGGGAAATGGCATGATGTGGAGAGAGGCTGTCTTTCTCTCCCTGCTGTTTATTAGCTGAAATGGGGGCACGTTTTCTCTACACCTAAAAAAAGCTTTGGCATCTTGTCCTGTGGCCTGGTTGGTGGTGCAGCCATCAATATGATCTGACTGGAGGGTGGCAGGCCTAGCAGTGGTAGCCAGAAAGGTTTGCAGAGCAAGGGGCTCTGATGGGGCTGTTGCTGTGCAGAAAGAGCTGGAACATGAAGATAGTCCTGTTGCCAGGGAGCAGGTAGGGCATGAACTGGGGAACCACCCACACAGGATCCAGAAAAAGCTTTAGCTGATTTACATAACTCTGCCTGTAGTATAAGTGGTAGAGTTAAGCGTTGCAAGAATGCCTGCCAGTTCCCCGCTGAAAAAAACCCCATACAGCAAGTCCAGTTTTAGTTCAACAAAGTTTTATTCTGGGCATAAGCCTTTGTGTGCATGCTCACGTCATCAGATACCTACCTGAGTAAGTCCAGTGTTTATTTTATTCACACACATACAACTTTACATGTGTGCTTTTAGTTTCTGTTCTGAATGTTCCATGTGACCTGTGGACAGGTTATTAATAGAATGGAACTGGCAATAAAACAGTGAATATCAAAATGCCATTCTATAAATTTATGGTGGACAATAATGGATCACCTACAATGACCAAGGCCAAATAGTTGGTGGGTTTTGGGCTTAAGAAAGAATCAGGTTAATGGAGGGATGATATAGTTTAGTTTTTCCAAAACTATGAGTAATGTGGAAGAGAACCGGCTCACAAACTAAAATGTGTCATGAATTTTGACTGGTTCGTGGTTCACAAAGCAATGTTTGTGAACTGAAGAGCTGCCACAAATTTCCACAAATTTTGATGTATTTCGTGGTGGTTCATGAAGAGTAGAAAATGGGTTTAAATGGCTTTGAGCTGCTTGGTCACTGAGCTGCTTGGTTTAAATGGCTCAGAGGCATTTAAACCACTGCTTTCTGCTCCCTGGTGTTCAGTTGTTTGTTTTAAATGGCTTGAAGCCATTTAAACCCCTTCTTTCTGCTCCCTGCTGCTTTTTGCAGGGAGCAGAAAGCAGGGGTTTAAATTTTAAATGGCTCATGAACCAATATGAACCAGTTAGATTTGTGAACCAGTCTATCAGTTCGTGGTTCCCTAGAAGTGAGTGACTGGAGAGAGACATCTTTTAGCTGGAAAAAAAAAATCAGGAACATCCAGTGAAGTTTACTAGCAATAGGTTCAAGGAAGACTAAAGTATGTACATGTCATATAATAGTGTGAAGCATGTATACTATTGTAAGATACCTTGAACTCTGTAAGGAAGAAAGGTATTTAAAAAATAAAATAATTTTTTAAAAAAGAAGGGTGGTTAATAAATATTTTAAATAAATAGTACATCTTCACAATAATTTTTATTAAAAATGGAAGTTCATGAAAGAGAGATCCATCCGTGGCAGTTAACAATGATAACTGAAGGGAACTTTCATAGTTGGGAGGCAGTGTGTCAGTTTATTAGATTGTGAACTTCCTAGAGCCATCTGACTGGCCACCATTGGAGGCAGAATGCTGGACTGATAGTGATGACAGACAACCTTGGATCTTTAAGATGTGGTGGACTACTGTCCTTCCTGTTGGCTGGGACAGAAGACTGTTGAAGTGAGACGACTACACTATGCAAGGAATGCTGCTGCACTTCAATCTTTTCTCTTTATATCTTTAGAAATCCTACTTTCATAAACACCTCACCTCTTTGGGATTTTGCAGTGTAATCAGTATAACAGAAGAAAACACCAGGTAAGCAGAGGAGGGGATGGAAAGGTGGCTTGGGTAAGAATGCTCCAAATCTGTTCCACTTCTTCATACATTTTTTCCAGCTTGCATGGACATCTGGACTCTACCTGAATCTTGTGTTCCTCCTATACCTATTCCACATTGTTTGGGATAGATGAAGCTATATTCATCTGCATTTGTGCCCTGGAAGCTCTCTGGGTGACTTTGGCCTGTCATAGTCACTCATTCTCAGTCTAACCGACCTCACAGGGTTGTTGTGAGGGTAAAGTGGAGAGCGATGAAAGCTGCTTTAGATTCCCATTGGGGAGAAAAATGGGGTACAAATGAATTAAATAAAAAATCTTCATTGCTCTGTTGTTTGTTTGTTTGTTTATTTCATTACCCTTTTTTTCTGGAGACCCAGAGTGGCTGATATCATTCTCCTCTCCTCCATTTTATCCTCACAAGAACCCTGTGAGGTAGGTCGGGCTGAGAAAGAGTGTCCCAAGGTCACCCAGCAAGCTTCCACAGCAGGGTGATGATGCAGCCCTGTGTTAACAGATCCTTGTCTGAGACACTAACCTCTGTACAATGCTGGCTTTTTTGTGATGACATGATGCAAGTTTATTTAGCTGCTTGTGTGGGAACATCCAGGAATTCTTAGTTATACCACAAGGCTGGAAACTGCTTACTCCTCTCAACTGTGCAAACTTTCCCTCCTTCTAGTGCTCCTGGGGTAAGTGTTTCCTCCTAGTGCATTTTGCTTTGATTTGCCATTGTGGATTCTGTGTTTACTGGAAGCTCAAGCAAAGTTATAAATATAGACATTTCTGCAGTTAAAATGGCAGTGGGTAGACTAGGGTCTACACTGTTTGCGCTGTACGAAATAGAGAGACGCAGTGGAGCTAATGGGGGCAGCCATTTTCTTGGTTGAGCAATACCACTGAAGTCTTTTGAGCAAAGTATGGCATGATACAGTGTGTGGGTGTTGTGAAGGAAGAGTGAGAATTGTGGGGTGAGCATCTTGAGAGCAAAACCTTGTGGAGTTCAGAGGGGGGCCCTTTCTGTGGTAGATTTTGTACATTATTGAGGGTAAGAAAATGGAGAAAATGTGTCTGATGACTGTATGCAAATCCATAGGGTGGTCCTCTGGTGTGAGTCCTGTTTAAATAAATAATGCTTTGGTGCAGTTCCCATACATTTCAGTGGGGCTTGCTCAGGAAAAACTCCTGGTGGATTTTGTCCCCCATTAATTGTGAGGGGAGTGCAAAGTGTTTTGATTTCCCCCCTCCAGTATCGAAAAGTCTTAGGTTGGTCCTTCAAAGAGTGCTATTTTGGTTTAGTCATTTACTCTGCATATCTTGATGTCGCTTCTTTCTCCTGCGCCCCTCCCGCCCCCAAACAATCCTTTCCAAATCAAAAAGTAGATAACAAAGCTTTTTACCTCACAGGAGTTGTGTGAGGATTAAAGGCTTTATTCTCATTAGCCTGATTACTAATTACTTTAATTGTAGTTTGTAAAATTCTTTGAAAACTGAAATCCCCAAAGTACTAAGTGTTATTAACAACAGGGAAGAGTGAAAGTACTTGATTAATATCACAGCCAAACCAAACATTCATGGTTTTCTGAAGTGCGACAAGACCAGGAGTGTGAAATCAATCACTGTACAATCTGGATAACATAGGCCTGCCTCACCTATTATCATTTTGTATAGCTCTTTTTTAGGACTAGCAAATTGGAGTGGGGTAGCCTCAATTCTGTACCAAGGATAAACAATCTGCTGTTTAAAGCTAACTTATTCAAACACGATGCCACTTTTCCCTAGTAATTGGCATGTTGGATGCTGTTTAGCTTCTTTTTTTAAAAAAAGCCCAAATTTACAAATCATGTTTTATTGGCATTGAATGCAAACGTGAAACTTAGATTCAAGAAAATGAAGTGAATGTTGTCTGAGTATAGCATATCATGAGTACCACATGTATGTACATTTGTATAGATATTGAAAGATATTGTGCTGTGCTATTGAGCTTCTGGAAATATCTGGGAATTTTTACCAGTTGTGGGAAAGGCCACTAAATTGAAGGTCGGTAGTTCAGCAGTTCGAGACCCGAGTGCCGCATGACAGAGTGAGCTCCCGTCTGTGGCCCCAGCGCCTGCCAACCTAGCAGTTCAAAAGCAAAAAACTGCCAAGTAGATAAATAGGTACCGCTTTGGTGGGAAGGTAACAGCGTTCCATGCACCTTGGTATCTAGTCGTGCTGGCCACACGAGCACGGAGACGTCTTCGGCCAACACTGGCTCTTTGGCTTGGAAACGGAGATGAGCACTGCACCCTAGAATCGGATTTGACCAGCTTTCAAGCCAGGGAAACATTTACCTTTACCTAGCATGCCAACAGAATCTCCATGTATGGAGGCAATCAGTGTTCCCTCTAAGCTGAGTTAGTGTGAGCTAGCTCACAGTTTTTTAGCCTTCAGCTCACACATTTTTGTCTTGGCTCAGAAAGGATGGCTCCAGAGCAACCTAATTTATGCAGCAGCCAAATGGCTTGCTCACAACTTTAATGCCAGTAGCTCACAAAGGAGAAATTGTGCCCACAAGAATCCAGAGCTTAGGGGGAGCATTGGAGGCAATATGCCTCTAATTACCAGATTTGTTGTTTTCATGCCTGGCTTGTAACAAGCTTCTCAGAGGCATCCTGATGGTCACTGGCAGAAACAAATTGTTGGGCTTACAAGGACCTTGACCTGAGACGGAATAGCAGTTCCTGTGTACCAGAGAGGAGATATGGCATATTGTAACTGGCGAGAGATGGGGAGTGAGTCTTAGGCCCTGTTTTGGGCATTTGCTTTCTCCACCATCTTTTTTTCAGCCTGTGGAAGAAATGAGTCTTAGGAATATCATAATTCTTGAAGGGCTACTGTTTGTTCTTCCAAGTTTGTATGAATTTTACCTCTCTCCCAGGTACAGAGGCTGGCTGGTGAGGAGACTCTGCTGCTTCCTAACAGTATGTGACTGGCAGTTCTGCAGTGGTACTCCTGACGATCTGCAAGAAAGAATTTTCCACAGCAAGAGGTATTGCTTTGACCTGGGTACCCCACTTGGGGATTGCAGCAGCTGAGTTTTGTTCTGGGAAAAATCTGACTGATCTGGGCTGCTTGAGCAATGTCTTGGAAAGTTTGGTTTGATAGAAGTCTAGCGGACTCATTGTGCATGTCTGTCAGGAATAAATCCTGCTGCGCTTTGAGTGGCCGAGCCTCTGCAGCGTCTGATAATGGGCTTCTCATCCAGGAGGTGGTGTTTCACAGCAGGTTTGAAATAACCTTCTGGATCAGTGGTGGGAGAGATGTCTGTGAGCTGGATAACCCCTCCATGCATTCTGGATAACCACTCCATGTTTTGGAGTGAGCTGAGGGGCTGTGTTAGAGAAAACAATTCTGGAACTTTTTGATGTGTTGGTCAAAAGCTGCATATGATAGATGGTTACTGGCTGGCATCCATGGGATCTTGTCTCCCTGTGCTATTCACAAAGCAGCTAACCTCTTTTTTGGCTGGCATAGGAATATGTCAGCACTCTTCATTAGACAAAATGTTCCATCGTGTGTCATTCAATTATCCGTTGTTTTTGATGTGTTCATGGGTTGCTGGTTTTTTGACTTCTTGATGTATGTGTTCTGCCTGATTTTTGTTGTTGTTTGCCTACCTGAAGCGTGAAGGTAGGGGGCAAATCTGAGAGCCGATCTAATGTTCAGTTCACAAGTCATGTTCTGTGTTCAAGGCAGACTGTGAGGTGGGGTCCACCCTGCAAGTGAAGAACCTTCTGTGACCTCTCAAGAGAATTATGTCTGTCCTTATTCCGTCTTGGGCCACTGTGCACCACATCCCCTGTTTTTAGACTGCAGGAGCCTTGGAATCTTTTCCCCCTCACCCTGTATACTCCACATTACCTCTGTGTGCCCCAAATTAATTTTTCAGAAGTGGTTTTACTCCTGGATCCATACACACAATCCCAAATGCAAATTTAAAATCTGTTTTCATCAGTAAGCACACACTGGAAGAGCAGGATACATTCACCCTTTACTACCCTGACTTTGAATATAAAGGGGCCTTAAGGGATAACAGTAATCCATTACATTCCTTTCCAGGCAGCCCATCGGAGTGGCAGAAGCCTTGATCCCACACAGAAATTTTTTCCTCTTTTTTAACTCTCCCCCATTTTCCTAACTTCTGATTTGTACTCATGCAACCCCCCCCCATTGCGCCCCCCCCCTCCCCCGGAGATTGTTCCTCAGTCTGGAAAAATGCTGCTATAGTGCTTTGTTCTTGGTTCCTTAGTTTGGGGGAACAGTCTTTGCAAGTTGGAAGCTATCCATTCTGGCTTGTGTTTGTGTTTTTATCTCAATACACTCAAGGTGTCTTCACATCTGTTTCTCCATCTGTTTTCTTTGGCTTTGTGAGCCGTGCTTCTCTGGTGTAAAGGCTGGAGTCATGATAACTGATCTGTGCCAGGCAGTAGTGGTTTGGCTGGCTCTTTGTGTGAACCTGGTTTGAGTTGCTGTGATGCTACCAGGCCCTGTAGAAAAGGCCTGCCAGGAGAGAGAAGCACACTCCTTCCATCCGCACCTACTTAGCGCTTCTCTTGTGCATCCCCCCCAGCCATTTTGCTCTAGTGTGTTAGCCACAGTTCTGGCTTTGGTGTCAGGCTGCTGAATTTAGGTGACAAAACTGATTTGGCACCCACAGCCAGTGGGCAGAATGCCAGCCTATAGTAGTGACTTCATCAGTATGCTGATAACAACGCACAGAAGTCGCCAAAAACAGATTGTGACAACCAGAACTTGTTCAGACAAAAGCTGCTAGGGATCCCTTGGAGACTGGGGGTGTTTTGACAAGTGATGCCAAAAATGCTTTTAATTCTGGATTGCGTCCCTTGTGAATGGTTAATGTACCACAGAAAGTGGGAGAGTGCCATCTTTTTTTAAAAGATGGATTGTATGTTCCAGACTAGTGTAGTTTGATTCAAATTATTAATGCAAGTAATGAAAAAAAAAAGAAAAAGTTTAAGGGTTGTTTGTGGGAGCAGCTTGGCAGATTGTGTCATGAGGCTCTGTGGGTGGTTGCCTGCTTCCTTATGTGCATGGAGGAGACCATGCTAGGCCCAAGGGTACCGGAAGGCTAGACATGAAGAGCCAGGTAGCAACAGAAGAGCCATAGGATCGAGACAAACTATGCTGAGCCGAGAGAACATGAGGACCGTGACTGTATGGGGAGAAGTGAGGCCCGGAGAGCTGGCTGGGAGAATGGACAGTAGGAGGAAGAGAGGTGGGAACAGCGACAGCAGTAGTTACTGGGATCTCAGTGATGGGAAATGGATATGATGTGGTGGCACAGTATAAAGTATGTTTTAGAGGCTGTCTGTCAGATTACCAGTCAGTCTTATCAGGCTGAAAGCCCTCACAGCAAGTTGTGCTCAGTTCAAATTGTAGTGCCGGATCCTGAACTTAACAAGGAGCCTTAGAATAAATAAAAATAACTTTTCTCAGTGGGCTTGGGCTATTGGCAGATGATGCCTCACGCTCAGTTGGCCTTATGCCCTATTTTATTAAGCCTTCCTGTAATCCGGCAGTCTTCAGCCTAAGGGTCTGGGCCCACAGGTGAGTCATGGATCTCCTCCTGCTGGGTTGTGAGTCTCTCGAGAGCTGCAGCTCCTTGCTGCATCCTTTGGAAGGACTTGCTGAATAAAGAGCATGGCTGCTGAGCCTCCTGCCTCTTGGCAAGCATGCAGAGAAGAGAGAGGAGAGGATATTGGATTTATACCCCCCTTCACTACCCATAGGCGTCTCAGAGCGGCTTACACTCTCCTTTCCCTTCCCGTCCCCACAACAGACACCCTGTGAGCAATGCTCCCTCTAAGCTGTGGAGTCTTCCGAGCAAAAAATCTGCTTTGTGAGCTCCTGGCATTAAAGTTGTGAGGGAGCGATTTGGCTGCTGCATAAATTAGTTTGCTCTGGAGCCATCCTTCCTGAGCGAAGACAAAAATGTGTGAGCCAGAGGCTAAAAGAATGTGAGCTAGCTCACGCTAATTCAGCTTAGAGGGAACACTGCCTGTGAGGTGGGTGGGGCTGGGAGAGCTCTTTGGAGGACTGCTCTTGAGAGAACAGCTTTGAAAGAACTTGTAACTGACCCAAGGTCACACTAGCAGTGGCATGTGGAGGAGTGGGGAATCAAACCCGGTTCTCCCAGATTAGAGTCTGCGCTTATAACCACCACAGCAAACTAGCTCTCAAAACAGCAAAGTTGGATTGCTCTGTGGTAGAGAGGCTTCAACTATAGCTAGGGTCCTTTTCTTGTGTTCCTGGTGCTTGGTTTGTGTCTTTTGCCTCCTGAAAATATTTGATGGCATCCTTGCCTTGCTTCCTTGCCTGCAGAAATGGTGAAGTGAGAGAATGGAAGGCAGAAATGCACTATAGCCATATACTGAAATGGAAAAGCCAGCATTTGTGTGGGACATTTGGAAAGGGCAGTTTCTAGGTCATGTGCTCTCATTTAGCCTAAGTATCCTGCTAGCCACTGAAAATTTATTTATTTACTTATTAAATTTGTACCCCGCCCTCCCCACGAGTGGGCTCAGGGTGAGAAATTGGGTGAAAGCAGTTGTAATGTTCTAGTAGCTGAGGCTGCTGTCCTGCGGAAAACTATGGAAAAGAACTGGTACTGCGCACCTTCAGAATGGTTCAGCTTGAATGTTGGCTGGGGAGAATGCCTGTTGGCTAGTGACTGTGACATTTCCAACACCCTCTTCTTAAAACAGGTTTTAATTGTTTGTAAAAACATTTTGGTTGTCTGTGGAGGGTTGGGGGTAGGAGAAGAGAACATAATGAAATGAATAAACATGGACTGCACTAAAAAGGTGGACCCCCCCAGTTGAGTGGATGTGGTGCAGCATTTGATTTACTGGAATGTGCATCTGTTGTGCTATTTATAAAGCTCACACTGTAAAGTGAAGAACCTGCTGTTGAGTGCTTTTCAAATATCCAAGGGTGTCCACAGAAGTAATTCTTTGAGAGGGAGGAGGGGAGGGCGAGGTGTATGAATTCTAATCGCAGGGCACTACTCTTGCTTTCTGCCCTCTTTACATGACTTTCCTAATCCCCCCCCACACACACACACTAACACAGGAAAATAAAACAACATAACTCTTGCTCAGCAACCCTCAGAAGTCCACGGGAGCCAGGACTTGTATAATGTGTGGTTTTGTTCTTTATATTGTATTATTTGTTTCAGAACTAACTTGTAACAAACAGCTTTTAATATATCCATTCAGCAATAACATTTAAGAAAACAAAAATGGGTTATTCTTTGAATACAACTTGGAATCTTTAATTGTTTGAGCCCAAAGACTCTTAACTCGTTTTATAAATAATAAAAAGCCATATGTAAAGCAGTTTCCTCTATATGAATGGAACCATCTGAAACTGCAACGCTCCTCCCCACCTACCCGCTTGTCTGTTTATAATTCTCCATCTGTTTACAGCAAAGTTGCCTGTTTTATATATTTCTGCAAATTTCATTTCGTACATGTGTAGTAATTTCCCCCACCCCAGCCAGCCCCCAGGTGGCTTACCAAAAGACATTTGTATCATAATTGGGAACCAGCAGTTCAATTCAGTACAGCTCAAGCTAAACATCAGTAGATTGTGCTTTATGTTGATGCAAACTTGCATGTGTGACTGGATAATCACGGAAGATCTCAGTTTTGGTGCAGCGAATGAGAAGTAGCACTGGAGCAGAAGAATCAATAATGTTCTGAATGGTGAACTGCTGGTCCAGGCAGGCCCTCTTCTAGAAAAGAGATTCTAGGCATAGCTGCCTGCTCCTGTTCTCTCAGACTTGGAGGTCTCTCTCTTCTTCTGTCTCTGTGCTGACAAATGTGGGTGGTATGGATCGAAAACACTTCAGTAAATCTGGAGTTCTGAGGGAGGAGAGCTACTCCAATTAGGCCTGTGTGTATGATAGAAGTCTTCTCAGGGAACATGGCCTATTTGACAAAATATAACAGCAGGGCAAAAGGAAAGAGTGATGTATACTGCAGCAAGTGATCCTTCAGTTGTACCTTTTTCAGTGCCCCCCCCCCAAATCACATCCAGTTTTAAAGAGTGATTTGGGGGGGGGGGATGGTAAAGATAAACCTGTATAAATTAATTTATTTCTTGTATACCCCACTCTTCTCCCCAACAGGGACTCAAAATGGTTTACATGTTCTCTCCTCCATTTTATTCTTAACAACAACACTGCGGAACGTTCGGCTGAGAGAGAGAGTGACTGGCCCAAGGTACCTTGCAAGTTTCCGTGGCAGAGCGGGGCGTTGAACCCGGGTCTCCCAGATCCTGATCCAGCACTCTAATCGCTGGAGAGCCAGCATGGTGTAGTGGTTAAAAGCAGCAGACTCTAATCTGGAGAACAAGGTTCAGTTCCCCACTCCTCCACATGAAGCCAGTTGGGTGACCTTGGGCTAGCTGCAATTCTTTCAGAGCGCTCTCAGCCCCTAAAAACAAGTCTAGCTCACCACCTAGTGGTGTGTAACCCCAAAGAGCTAAGATCTTCTGGCTGCCAGACAATCTTCGGATCTCCTGGCTGTACAACACCTACTGGCATACGACAATTACTTAATTAACTCTAATCACTCCCTTCTCCACACCTGTCTTTGCCAATGTTACTGCCAATGTTTGCTTTACTTTAATCTGGCCACTGACTGCAGCCACAGCATATATACTGCTGGTTCCCATTGATGTTCATCATAATGCAAACACACACTGAGTGGCAGGCTGTGACTTTATGACTTTGCTTGGGTGTCTTTCTCAGGTGATTTTTGTCTTCCTTTTTTTCTCCCTAGGGTACAGGATATTGTGTCTCCAAATGTGTCCCAAGGGAAGGGAGATGCGCCAGTGGCCAGTGTGTCTGTAGCTCAGTGGATGAAAGACATTCACAGGATTCTCTGCCAGATACAGTCATCTCTCTCCCCTTTCCTACTGAGGTATGGTGTTGCAGACAAGAGAGCACAGTCAGTGGTCTTCTTATAGAGTTGGGCTGTGGGAATCAAATACAAATGGAGACTGAAATAGAGGAGGAATAATCTGATTTCTAGGCTGGAGCAGTTGACTCTAAATTTTCTGTCTTCAGGGAATCTTGCCACATTACGGAGGATTCCAGGATCTTTTCTGGGGTCTAGCACTTGAGTGGCCTGGTCCTTCGGGCCTTGTGTATTTCACCCCCTGAACTGCCAGTGAGGTGTAGAACTCACACAATGTTCCTATATAGTTGCTTATTGCAGGGCAACCAATTTTATATGGATGATTAGCCACCATGACTGCACTTCTCATGGAGGAGCCCCACACCTATAAACTTTTAAGGAACCGGGGCTCCCCACAGCCCACTCGGAAAACCACTGATGGATAGTTTTCCCAGTTTGGCCATAGGTGTGTGTGTGTGTGACAGAAAGAGAGACAGTACTCATTTTCATAGTGTTTGACTTTTTCAGATTATGTTTGGAGTCTACTCTTTTTTCACTAAAACTAATCAGTTTGTTTTAATTAAATTGCTACACCTATCGATGCTAATATGTCAAATACATGGCTGTCCCTAATTCACAGTGCAGGTGTATGTTTACTACATATTGATGGAAAGGAAGTGGGGAGGGGATAGTATTCTTTCTGCCAATTGGCTGTCGGGCATTTTCTGGGAAGAAGAGTAAGGTGGAGAACATAAGGGTTTTGGAGAGCCAACTGCTTGTGCGTTTGGTTAGGTCTTGGTCTGAACTACAGAAGGATCTTTTGCACTGGCATGTTGTAAAGGGCTCATGGGGAGGTTACAAGCATGGCAGATTGCAGACCAGTGCATGTTTGCTCCATCCCTGTTGTATGGGGTCCTTGTGCATTGGCTCCGCAGCAGTGTGCAGATAACTTATGGATCTACACTGTGGCTTGAAGCTAAGCATCATAACCTGATCCCATTGCTAACAAATTGGCTCTGGGGGTTCAAAAATGGCTGGTGGCACTGTGGTTATGTAAAGTGATTGTAGAACTGGATATAGGGTATAGTTTATCAAATTATTGGCCTGCAGTTACTCCTGGCCACTGAATGTCTTAATTTCAAGGAGGGGAGAAATTGCCTACTGTGAATCTTATAGTGGCTGCTAAAAGTGTTCTAGCCAGAGAGGATAAATGCAGGGGGTTCCGAGAATGTCAGACTTGTGGAGGAAAGACTTGGGGATAGTTGATATGGAAAAATTAATTGAAAACAAACATAATAGGTAGTATATGACTTTGTAGTTAAATGGTTTCCATTTATTTGCTGGAATTAATTTAGTAAGGACATTTCATCTTGCAATTGTAATTTGATACAGTAGTCATGGGAGTATTTTTTCAAAAAAATGGTTGTGAGCCCCTGGGATAGGGCAGAGGGAAGCAAAAGCCCGAATTTTCTTCCCACCCTTATAGAAATGATCTTTTGCCCAGCGCTGGATAAACCCACACACACTCTCTCTTTCCCCAGCAGTTAAACAAAAATGAGAGATAATGACAGTGAACTCCTTACAGGAAGTGCTTTGAGACCTGCAGATGAAAACCACAGCATAAGGGAGGATTCTTATTAACCCAGTACCTTTCATCAGCTTCAAATTAACACACTTTAGGAACTAATAGGAAGCCAAGAGGAGCACATGTGCTGTTAACTCGGAGGAAGAGCTGATTAGCACTAAAGCTCTTGTTCCCTGGCAATATCTGAGGAACAGTGGCTGTGTGGGCTGGGTAGATGATGGGGAAGCAGCTTCTTGCCATGCTCCCATGTGACTTTCCTTTTTTAAAAAGTAAGTTCTTTACAGAGTTTTTGTATCATTTCTCCCTTTTTGTCCCCCCCCCCCTAAAGTTTTTGTGCTGTGAAAGAGCCCAGATGGAAACAAGGCCTTGTAATTTACCACTCGGGGCCCCAAATATTCAGGGATAACAACCTAAATCTTTTAGGAATCGCAAATTGTTAAGTGGACGGGAAAATTTGTGACAGCAGCTAATTTTGTGATTCTCCGTTTTTTGTTTTGTTTTTAAAACTTCTCTGAAGTCCCTTAATTGGGTGTCTCTGTCTTGAGGCAAGGGCCACCAATCTTTGCACTTACTTTGCAAAGCATGATGTATTTTAATGACACTATATAAATAATTACGGCATTGAAATTCAGGATGAAACTGTACAGCTGACATTTATTTGTTTACTTCATTTATAGCCTGCCTTTCTTGCTGAGACTCAAGGTGGATTACAGAATATAATAATCTGTTCAGATAGACAGCATATAACACCCAGTAAACTAAGTAACACTATAAAGTGATGCAAACAACGCAGAAACCTGTCTAAGGCACAACAAATCATAATGCAGAACAAAGTTTGAGTCTAGTGGCACCTTTAGGGACCAAGAAAGTTTGGTTCTGGGTATAAGCTTTTGTATGCACGCACACTTCTTCAGATACATTGAAACAGAAGTCACCCACCATTACATATATGTAGAGGGTGGGGAGGGTGTTGCCAGGAAGGGCTAGTTAGAAAGACCGAAGTTTGAGTCCAGTGGCAACACTGTGTCCCCCCCCCCCTACATATATGTAATGGTGGGTGACTTCTGTTTCAATGTATCTGAAGAAGTGTGCGTGCATACAAAAGCCTATATCTGGAATAAAACTTTGTTGGTCTTAAAAATGCCACTGGAGTCAAACTTTGTCCTGCTGCTTCCGACCAACATAGCTACCCACCTGAAACCATAATGTAGTTTGATACAGGTAAATCCCATTGAAATAATGGAACTGGTTAATTGCAACTAAATTCAAATGGAACATAGTGATGACCAATGTTCCCTCTAAGCTGTGGAGTCTTGTGAGCAAAACTTCTACTTTGTGAGCTACTGGCATTAAAGTCGTGAGCGGGTGATTTGGCTGCTGCATTAAATTAGTTAGCTCTGGAGCCATCCTTCTGAGCTAAGACAAAAATGTGTGAGCCAGAGGCTGAAAAACTGTGAGCTAGCTCACACTAACTCAGCTTAGAGGGAACACTGGTGATGACTGACCTTACACAGACACTCTGTTCCATCCCATTTTACCAGTGGCAGAGTCAGGAGCAGATTTCAGCACAAAGGTCTCGAGCCCAAGGTCAGCAGCCCTTCCCCTCAATGCCGGTGAGCTTGTGGCGGTAGCAGCTGTGTACACTGTTTGCCCCCCCCCCCCAACACATGTGCTGCCACCATGCCTGCCTGCTGAATGATGCCTGCACAGCACAGTTCTAAAAGCTGCATATGCACACTTCAGTCCATAAATGCTTCTTAAAATGGCAGGGGCTCCTTTGCTGGTGCCATTCCTGTGTACAGCAGGTGATCATTGTAGGTGTGCTGTTCCATTCACAGAAGCAGCAGTCCCCGAACAGAAAGGAGGAGGGTGTAGGGTCTATGTACAGCTTTGGAAATGGGGGGAGGGGGGAGAGGCAAGGAGGTTTGCCCGCAGCATACTGAGAAAAAAGTGAAACAGCCTCCCTCCCCCTAGAGCAAATAAGTACATAAAAACAAATACAAAGCAAACTTCTTAGTCTCTCTCTGAGTAGAGAGAGTTTTCTTTTTATCGTTTTTTCACTGTGCCTGCAGGCATGAATCCCCAATGAGTCCTCCAGCCCACACATCCTGCTTCAGCCTCTTCCGTGCTCCAAACGCAGTCCCTACTCTTCAGTCCTCTCAACAGCCCCCACTGCAACTGAGCGGAATATTTTCTCAGGGAACAGTTCTGTTCAGTGGCTAGGGGAAAAAATCCTGTTATTCCCCCCCACCCACCCCCGTCCCCTGATTTGGGTTGAGAAGTGCATGCTTCTTTCCATTGGGGGGAAAAATGGAAGAGGATCAGTACCAGGTGGTTAGGGTTTGGCTGCTGTTTAGAGAAGCCTGCCAGAGCTCTATTAAAGATAGAACATCTTCAGTGATGGACAGACAGGCACACCTGTCCTGACCTGAAATCTGACAAGCAGGAAGAGGAAGCACTGAAGAATGGTGGGTTTTGCTTTATGTTGTGGCTCAGTAGGTAGGCACTTTAGCAGTTGCAAAGCCACCCATAGACCGACTGTACATAGCACTGTGCCTCATCCCTAGTGCTCAGCTCCAGCCAGGATTGCCTCAGTGTCTGGAAAGGGGAAGAGCTGTTTCCTGCCTTATTTATTTATTAGTTAAAATGTTTGTAGCCCTTCCAGTAAGCTTTCTATGCTCCTTGTATCTGCACCTCAATCTGTAGCTCCACAGCAGCTTGGTGTAGTGGTTAAGAATGTGGACTCTGGGAGAACTGGGTTTGATTCCCCACTCCTCCACAACATGCAGCTGCTGGGTGAACTCGGGTCAGTCGCAGGTCTCTCAGAGCCGTTCTCTCAAGAGCAGTTCTCAGTCAGAGCTCTCTCAGCCCCACCCACCTCGCAGGGTGTCTGTTGTGCGGAGAGGAAGGGAAGGAGATTGTAAGCCACTCTGAGGCTCCTTTGGGTAGTAAAGGGCGGAGTATAAATCCAATCTCCTCTTCTCCTCCTCCTCCTTTAGAATCCAAGTGCTCTGGTTCTCCAGCCACAGAGCTCTTGAAGAAGTTATTAGTGAAACTGGCGCATGTGCCTTGTCCAGCCTTTCTTCCCTCAGTCCTCATCCCCCCACACACTCTTTCTCCCTTCAGGCTTTGCAGCTGGGCTTTGCTAAAACTCCTGAATCAGATGTTCCTCAACGTGATACTCCACAAAGGGCAGCTGGAGATGGTGCACAGGGCTGCGAAGACGGTAAGAGGTGCAGTCTTCCTGCGTCAGAGTAGAATTCCTAGACAGGAGGTTTCCCATTCCTGCAGTTCTGATGAACCCTGCAGAAAAAGCAGCAAAGTCCAGCGGAATAACGTGGACTCAGTAGGATGCTGGGAACGTGAGAATGCCTGTATGTATTCCAGCTTAGTCTGAAGAAGTGTAGTTTGTATCTACTGATGTGGGGTCATCATTTAAATACTCAAGTGATGAGAAACTAACCCTTTAACTTACAGCTGAATGTGCCAGTGGCTTTGTTCAGGATGATTATGTTTAAAGTGATACGTGAGAGTGTGGTGTAATGGACCAGGACCTCAGAGACCTGAGTTCTAATCCCCACTCTGCCTTAGGTTAAGCTGAGAAAGAGTGACTGGCCCATCTCACTGGGCTGTGTTGAGGATAAACTGGGAGAGGGGAGATCCTTAGAGGATGGGCAGGATAACAATATATAGGTAGGCAAATTCTGTCTATGGTGTTTAGTTCGTTCACATATGAAAGCCACTTGAAACTGAGTGATGAGGGGTTACGCATAAACTGGCACTTCCTGGAGAAGGGGAACAAATGGATGCAGCTTTTGTTTTTAATATGCATGGTAAATTTTACAAATGCTATTTGCAAGACTGATTGTAGAGTCTTTGGGCAGACCTGCATGTTTATTTCTTTTACTTATTTTAAAAACATATATCACACCTTTCAGTGATATTGGCAAGGCACCTTATAACAGTTTATAACAGACAAGTTTAAAAACTCCCCCCCCAAAGATTGCAAGCAAATAAAGGTTATACAAAAAATAATAAAAAAAACAGTTGCAGGGAAAAAATTAAACAAACAGCGCTTCTCAGATGACTCTGAAAACTCCCAGGGGAGGGAGTTCCAGGGTGATGGTGCCACCATAAAGAAGTCCTTGCCACACGTGCCAACTGAAAGCGACAGGAAATGGACTAGGGTCTTTCCAGCTGACCTAAGTGTGTCAGTAGGTTCATGCTGGAAGGGGGAGGGTGGGTTTTTGAGATATCCTGATCCCAAACCATGTAAGGGCTTTAATGGTCAAAACCAGAACTAACCCCCAGTCATTAGCTGAACATTCTAAACCAACTGGAATTTCTGAGAATTTTTCAAAGGCAGTCTCATGTAGAACACATTACAATAGCCCACTCTGGAAGTCACCAGTCCTTATGTGACTATGGTCAGGTCGTATTGTTCTAGGAAGGGGCACAACTGTTATACTAGCTTAAACTGGCAAAAGGCACTTGTGGCCACAGCTGCTCCCTGAGCTTCCTAGAGCAACGCTGGATCCAGCAATGTATTCAGGCAGTGTACGTGGGACTTCAGAGGGCATGCAGTCCATCACGGGTTGAACTTCACCTCCCACATCACCATAAGAAGCCACCTCCATCTTGTCCAGATTAAGTTTTACTTTGGTCTTCCTTATTTGTCTCATCACTGATTCCAGATACTGGTGAAACAAATCCATGGCCTCTTTAGGATCAAATGAAAAAGCGGGCTAGAGCCAGGTTCCATCTGCATATTGATGACACCAGGGGTTTTTTTGTAAAAAAAGTCCAGCAGGAACTATTAGCATAATGGGCCACACCCAACAGCAGAAATGTATTAGCATATTAGGCCACACCCCTGACAGCACAGCTCGCTCCCAGGATCGGCTTCCACAGGTGCCTAATGGCTTGCGGGGTGCCTGGGGAACCTGAGGAGGGGAGGCAGTTTAAACTGCCTTTCCTTCCTGGATCAGCTTGGCTTCCCCAGGCACCCTGCAGCTGGCAAGGCACCTGGGGAACCCAAGTGGGGGGTGGGGGGGAGGCTGTAGGCGTGGCCAACTCAGAAGCCAGCCAGAACTCCGTTCCTGTGTGTTCCTTCCCAGAAATAGCCCTGGATGACACTGCACAGAAGATCTCCTAACAAACTTATTCAGCAGTTTATTCTGTGTTAACTAGCAAACTTGCAGGATCCCAGAGGCCATGGAGAAGAGTAGTATTCTTCTACTGCCCCTACTGGATCTTGCTCTTCAGGAAGGATTGCCACCTCCGCAGCACTGTGTCTCTTAACCCCACCCCATCCAGGCACTCCAGAAGAGTCTCATAGCTGATGGCACTGAAGACTGCATCTTCAGGCTCAGATAATCATCTAGGACAACTGGAGCCTTTTTAAAGCCAAATTCGGGTTTGAAATGGGCTAGACAATCTACCACATTGATCACCACCCCAGTAGAAGGTACCGAAAGCTGAAGATTTGCCAGAAAATGGTCTGATCAGTTCAAAGGGACTGTTGGTAATTCCTGTGTTCTCAGACCACCATCCAGACTGAACCACAACAGAAAGCCAAATCAAGGGGGCCAGTTTGTGAGAGACCCATCATTGTTATGGAGCTAAGAAGTCCTGAGTCACTGCAGACAAACAAATTTAGAGTCCAGTGGCACCTTTAAGACCAACAAAGGTTTATTCAAGGTATGAGCTTTCAGGTGCATACACACTTTTTCAAATACATTGGAATGGTAGGTAAGGTTCAAACTTACAGACAGGGACGTGCAGGCTAAGGCTACAAGGTCAACAGTTGTAAAGCAATAAATATGTCAAATGTCTAAAAGTGCCTTTTCTAATTGTGGGAAGCAAACCAAGAATTGTAGGAAGCTTCCCGCAATTAGAGAAGACACCTTTATACATTCATCTGCTATTTTGACATATTTTATTCTTTTACAATTGTTGACCTTATAACCTTACCTTGTTATTCAGTTCTGATTTTTCATATCTTAAACATCATCATGTTATGTGTTAATTTGCTGTTAAGTCCCTGTCTATGAATTTGAACCTTACCTACCATTCCACTGTATTTGAAAAAGTGTGTATGCACCCAAAAACTCATACCTTGAATAAACCTTTGTTGGTCCATTAGACTCTAAATTTGTTCCACTGCTTCAGACCAACATGGCTGCCCACCTGGCTCTATCTGCAGACAAACAAGTTCAGTGTGACTGTTAAAGTCCCCTAGCCCTATAAACGTGGGGGCCTCCCACACCATTTCCCAGATAACTTGTGCTGCTGAGGTGGGAAGCCTAATGGGCAGTAGGCTGGGCAGTTTGCCAGTAGGATCCCCAGTCTGTCCCTAGATTCCAGCACCAGGCATGTGCACTTGAAAGTAGGAGACTGCTGATGGAATGCCTGAACAGGGAGAGGGGCTCATGGGGTGAGGGGCTGCTTCTCCCCATACCTCGTTTTCCCATTGAAAATGTCTCCCTAGTGCTGTATTGGTGCATGCAAGGGGAGAGATACAGTTGTCCTTATCTTTTCCATCACAAAGATAAAAGCTCAACGTGTGTGTGTGTGATGATTTTTAGCAAAACATGTTTAAGGGTAATGGTTAAGAAGTCCCTCTCCTCCCACTTTCAGTTCAAATTACAGTGTACAGTTCTCTGTCTTTAGATTTCAAGGTTCCCCACCTCCAAATCTCTTGGAAGGGAAGACAATCAGACGCTTTTTCATTCTAGTGCTCGCTCTCTCTTCGAGAAGTCTTGGGTAGGTCTGTTAGTAGCGCAGAGGCGAAAGAGCAATCTAAGTGTTGCATTCAGATATACATAATGGAGCACTGACAGCGAAACATGAGGCTGAGTGCAGGCCTGGCTCTGTGTGTATGTGTGTGGTGTGTGTATGCTTAGTCCTTTCACCAGTGGTTTTGTGGGATCCTTTAAGGTTAACTGCAAGAATATGTATGGAGGAAGCCTTTTGAATAGTCTGCAGTGCTGTAAATGCTGTGTATTGTTCTCTCTTGGAAGGACAAGTAAGAAATGTTAATTTTGTCAGTCTGGTTGAACTTTACAAGGACTTGCTTCCCTTGCTAGACTTGCATCTTTTCCTGCCTCCAGGCTGATGTTCCTGTGGTTTTTCTATCAAGTCACAAGTCTGAGCTGGATGGCCTGTTTCTTCCACTTCTTCTAGTTTCTCAGGGCCTCAGTGTGCCCAGAGTGACTTGGGAATATAAAGCCTATACCTCAAAGCACAGGTAAGCCTTAATGTGGATTTGTAATTGCAGGTATTAAAACCCACACTCCCCCCCCCCCCCGCCCCTTCACTTCTTGAAATCCTTCAGAACCAGCTCCAGTGAGTTGTATCCTAACTGACTGGCCACCTCTATCCTCTGCAGTATGGGACTGATATAGACCTACCTTGCAGGGTGGCATTTGGGATTGCTGCTAGAATGGTAGTTTTGTCATGGTGGTCTTTTCAGTCTCATGGGAACTGCAGTACGGAAGGTTCCAGAGCCCGTAAAAGTACAAGTAATTTTCTCCCTCCTCAATGAGTTTCCTCCCCCCCCCCCCCTGCCCATGGGGTTTGTGTCTTTCCCTTGGTTCTCTCTTGGCTACCACAAGAACAGTAAACTTTATAGTCTGCACCCTGCAAAGAATGGGAATGAATGAATGAAAAGAACAATGATAGAAGAAATGGAATGGAGAGGGGGACAGAAATTCCAAATTCTGTTGTCTTCTTGTGTTATCACTGTGGCTGAAAAACACCATTTTTAAAAATGTCCAGGATGTAGAGGAAAAACAGCTCAAATGGATGACCATTTCCTTTTCCACATTTGCCTCACGGTGGGCCATAATGTCCGTGCAGACCATTTACACCTACAGCAAGAAGTAATGGAGGTTCCTGCTTTTGAAAGCTGCCCCCTGGGAAAAGGCTTTAGCAGCTTGCAAGACTGGTGGAGACACCTCTAAATGAGGGGATAAATGAAAATGCCTCAGGGAAGCATTTAGGACCTGATTCTGGTGGTTCAAGCCTCTGATTTAAAGACTGCATAGCAGCATGCCAAAGGCACCATGCCGGTATTGCTTAAGGATAAGACAAGGCACTATGCCAGAGCCAGTCAGAACCAGCAGCAGAAAAGAAAAGACAAGAAAGGTCCCAAGATCAAACTGAATCACTGAGGCAAGTCCCATGAGAAAGGCAGCAGCGAAATCCACGAGACAGACAGGTCATCCTCACCCAGGGTAGGCCCCGCAATAGACTCTCGCCTGTAATAAGTTGGGGTTGCCCAAGTCTTTTGTTGCCATTGCTGTAGGTGTTCCTGTTATTTCATTGCCCCTGGCCTAGTCAGTGCACAGTTGGCCAGCTAACACCAGAAAACACCAGTTGCCATTATGGACTCTCCTCACCTGCCAAATGAGACAGAAATGTTCAGTACCCTCCTCACATCTCATATGGAAATTTAGGAAGTCTCTAGATTAGCACCAACAAGTAGCACTGCCCTGTGTGGTTACAGGAGATACTATGAGAAATTTATCTCACAACCTTATACATGAACGGATCTGCTGCTCTGGGTGATTGCAAATGTGACTGAGGTATCATTCACTCATTGTTGAGGGCATTACTCAACCTGCGATTCACTACATTCCTCTAGCTATGATCAGGACTGGGATAATTTCTCTGAGTCCAGTTTTAAAATCATACTTTCTCAAAGCTGGTCAGTATTGCATACTGGGCGCAGCTCTCCAGGGTCTCAGGCAGAGATCTTTCTAACGACCTGCTACTTGAATCTAATATATGGAAAGGCTGGGAATTAACCCTGGGGTATCCCTCCCCCTTACTCCACCGTGGGCTCTCCTCACACTATGGCTGGGGAAAGTTTGCAGTGACTCAGGAGATCTGAGCGGGTGGGTTTCTCCCTCCTGGGCAGGAAGAAGCCAAGGTGGGTTTCTACTTCCTGGGCAGGAAAAACCACTGAAGGAGGAGAGCACTTGTATCCTGAGTCTAGACCTGTCTGCAGCTGTCCCATGAGTGACAGAAGACCACTTGATAAACATCAGTATGTGCAGCACTATTACTTGTGTAGAGAAAGGGAAAGACAGCACTTCTCAAGGGGTTGAACACTGGTGCTGGTGTTTGAGATGGACTTGCAGTGACTGAGCACAGGGACTTCACGTCTGATTTGTTTTTACTCCCTGCCCTTGTTACAAGTCCGTAGATTTGCCAACTGTTTGATTTCTCATGGAAGGTTCTTCCACCCCTCTCTTGCGATTAGCGTGGGTGGCACTGTCTTGAAAAAGCTTTTACCAGTTCTGCTGATAATGAATGGCATTTGTGTCTAATAAATCAAATTTCATAAGAGTTATTAAGTGAAATAACAATATTTTAATAATGTGCTAAATTTGCTTAGCATATACTGCACACAAGGAGCTTTGTACAATTCAGCTTTTCAGGTGGCCAGATGTGGGGGTGGACTTGACTCCCCTCAGGTCTTGAAATACTCTAAATGTAAATGCATGCATTTTTAAAAAACTGTACTAAGATGTCTCTGCAAAAGAGTCTGCAAACTGACTAAAACGTGCATATTCTTCTACTGTCAGATTTCTTGTTACTTACAAAACCCATTCTACTGCTAGCCACCTGGAACACTGAAGCTATTACTTCCAGCCCATGAGAGTTTTTACCAGCCACGGCTCTTGAATTTTCAAATGTATCTCAAGGCAGGCAAGGCTAAAAAAACTTCTTCACTTTCCATGGCATAGATCTTGTTCTTGCAAGTGCAAAATACGCATAGCTGATTTTGATTTATAATGAACTAAGATCCTTCTCTGCTCAAATCTGTTTAGGACTTTGCTAACTCGCTTAGGAGGGGTGTTTCTGCCACCAGCAGCGGAGCAGGTATCAGACAGCAAGGTGGGAGCATTATCCAGAGCTGTTCTGGCTTCAGTAAGTTGAGTGTTTTGTCTTTGGAAGAAATGGAAGTCCTAATTGTTGTTGGCTATGAACAGTTGTGATTCTGAAACTTCATTTTGGTGTTGATGATGGATGGATAAAGAGATGGTACTGGGGAAGGGAGAGTATCCAAGAGGAAGAGAATGGGCAGATTGTTTTGAAGTCACTTATAAAAATACTTGTTTGAATGTCACATGACAATTCATTGTCTACTTGGGTTGATTTCGCCCCCCCCCCCCCCCCCATGTGTACTTCCCATTGGATTTTGTGACTATCCAAATATTGGTTCTTCATATTTTTGGTCTTTGGTCTGGTTACATATTTATGCCCCATCGTGTTGAAATGTAAATCTGGCTCTGACTGAGACTTCTGAAGCTTCTGCAGGGGCAGCCAGAGACAACTGGAGGGTTTTGTAGTTTTGTCGTTCTTGAAGCATCAAATGTAAAGGGAGAGGATTGGAAAAAATCACCGAAACAGATGTTTATGGAGACAGCCAGGCAGCGGCTCCTGCTTCCATGCGTTCATTTACAGTGTCTGCCTATCTGGGGAGCTTCTGAATTCCAAGCCATTAGAGCCTGGCTTTCCTAATGATACTTCTGGTACAGGTACAGTATGTGTAACATGTATGCTAAATTGTATCTTGGGTGGATTCGCACAGGCTTCTTGGGAATATGGGTTGGGTGGATCCGTCAAGAGATTGGTAACTGTTGAATATTTGATGAGAGATAGTAGGTCAAATGTAATTTAATTGTTTATAGAATTTGTACTGCTTATGGTGAGCTTGCTGAACATAGCTTTCCTGAGGGTCAGATATGAAGGCTGGATTTATGTCATCAAGTAGAGTTTCACAGTAACATCTTGGAGTTGTTGGAACAGTGCATTGTAATTTTGTTTTCTTAAATTGTTTCTGTTTAAAAATTTTAAAAAGCAAGTCTTATTAATCTTAAATGTTTTGTCTGTCTCCTCCATGCCTGATGAAAACCTACATTATGTTCAAAAATTGGTGTTTTTTTGCAATCTTGGCATAACTGCATATGATATCATTTCTACCTATTATGTTTCATTAGAAAGGAAATGAGACTTGGTGAAGCTGAATCTCGCCAAGTCCCATGTGCGCGTGTGTCTGTGCGTAGGTACAGAGGGTGCATAATCTATTATGATTTGTTCTGGTTTGCTTTGGGAGGAGATGCAGGTGGGGGAGGCCCACAGAATGACCAGGGTCGTTCAAGAGATCAGCCTCAATTTAGTGTGCATGCTCTCTTCAGCAAAATGCAAACCAGTTTGTGTTTTTTCTCTGCAACTGAGAACAGATTGAAAACCTGCATGACTTGCTGTCTCAGCCAGAAAATGACAATTGTGTTTGCAAATTGTGGGTGTCATTTCCTTCTCCCCTTCCAGACACCTTGGGAAAAGCACAAACATAGCCACCCACTCATGGCAGCAGCCCCTTCGCGCAGCCAGGCTCTCGCCTCATTTGATCAGCCTGGGAGTCCTGATGCTGCAATCCTGTTGGCTGTTCCACGTGGCAGGCTGATGGGGGCCTGTTGCCTATGTATTGGTTGGCACCCCTGGGCTGCCTGCACCAACTGCTTCAATTTTTATGGATAACGATGTTTTTCTTTTTACTTGGGTGTCAAGTAGGAAGGCTCATCCCTAGCCCCCAGATGCTGCTGGGAAGCTGGGAAGCAGAGTAGGATCGTGACAGCACTACCCTGATGGTGTAATTCATTCTTTTGTTGGCCATATTTAGAGACAGAATTGCAGTAGCCTCTCCTGAACATCTGGACGGGCTGTGGGCGGCACTGTGTGTGTGGGTTCTTCATGCCAACAATTTTACAATCTTGTGCCCACGCAGTCCCAAATTCTTTGCCAAGACAAACCAGATACTGTGGATTTTGTATAAATAATGCAAATTAAGCATCTGTATAATATTGTTCTGCTTTGTTTGACATCTTTTTAAAAATCCAGCATAATTTTTGTTTGGGGTGAGGGCAAAAAGCTACGGGAGGGAATTAAACCACTCTGACAACCACAGTTTGGTACTTCTGATTTCAGCAGGCGCTGACCACAAACCTTTGCAAAAATCTGTGTGGTTGCGGTGGATATCTCAGATTTTCAGGGAGATAAATTCTGAGTCCAATAACACATTCTGTATTTCTTTTCTAAGTGTCTGATAGTGGAATCTTGGCTAGCCTGGGCCATCTGGGCCAGAGCCTGTATGTTACGTGTATATAAAGAGTATATAAAACCCAGCTGAGGACAATATTTTATGCATCTTATGAAAAAGGCTGTAGTCCATAAACATGGATGCCATGATAAACCTGTCAATCTTTAATATACCACAAGACTTGGTTGTATTTTGCTCTGGGTTTGACCCTGACAATAAAGAAAGACATTTTCTCACCCTCCCCACCCAGTGCTTGTTTTATCTGTAGGAAAGAGTGATCCTACCTTGTGTTTTCTTTCTCTGTGCTTTGACGAGGTTTTCTCTGTACCCTCCACAGTATCTTGAGGAACTGCTTCTGAGCAGGCAACGATTGCTGATCTTCTTGGAAGAGCCCTTCTCTGGTGTACCACAACTCTCTGCCTCTGGTAGGGAGTGGCTGGCCCTGGTGTTCAATGCTTTACAGACAGGAACTGTCCCAGATGTCCTAATGGTTCCTGTGGGACTCGCCTATGACGTGGCCCCTAGTTTGAGTCACAGGGGACAAGTGGTAAGAACTGTGCTTATGGCCAGAAGAATCTGGGAAACCATGGGTCAGTTAATTATGAGACACGAAGGGAATTATGGGTTAAAGTTAGGGTTGGGAAATAACTGGAGATTTTGGGGGTGGAGCCTGAGGAGGGCGAGGTTTGGGGAGGGAAGGGACTTCAATGGGGTATAATGCCATAGAGTCCACCTTCCAAAGTGGCCATTGTCTCCAGGCAGAATGATCTCTGTCACCTGGAGATCAGTTTTAATAGCATGAGATCTTCAGCTACCATCTGGAGTTTGGCAACCCTAAAGCAGAGAACATCTTAGCTTCCAACAAGTTTGGTTGTATGCTCAGTCTCTGCCGTATGAATCAGCTGTTTGCTTGGTGAGTAATCATAGTTATGGCCAGTCTGTCCAGGGGTTTTTTGGGGAGAGGGGAATGAGGGAGGCAGTGATTGGGATCTCCCAGTCCTTGTAGGTATGTGGCACCTAACAAGCACAAGCTATGTGTGTTCAGTAGTTTGCAGTGCACACTGGGGTGGGTGGGAGTTGTAGAGTTAATTTTCATCTCCCACTTCACCATCTACATACAGAAAATGCCAGCAGGCTCCCATGTGTCTGGGAATCAAATTCTGAACACAAAGCTCACAGACCACATTTGTCAATTGGTCCTGGGAACATACCCAGGGAAAGTGGATCATGCAGTTGGCCCTGACTGATATAGAGCTCTCAGATAAGTTGTCTTCTTTTGGGGAAGGGTGGGAGGAGGAACTTGCTGCTGGTTAAGGTTGTTGGGTTCTTACTCTGAGTCACCATATTCAGACTGAGGGCCAAACTAGATGCTAAAGCAGCCATGAGTCCAGCCTGTAGCTGCTGACACTGTTTTTGAGGAAGACTTGGCCATTTTAAAATGCTGTGGGGCCCCGTGGCATTTTTAAATGGCCAAATTTTTCTTTAAAATGGTGTTGTCATCCACAGGTCAGACCTGTGGGCACCATAATGTTGAGTTTGGCACTCAGGAGTTTGGCTTTTGTGTTGCTGGCCAGACCCCTGCCTGCCTGTGAGAAATAATACCATTATCAGTTTAGTATGAGATGGCAGACATAAATATCCCTGTCAGTGTAATGGAGGAAGGCAGAAGGCCAGACACATTCACCCACGATGTATTTGGTGGTTGAGAGAAAAAGAGGGTAGAGGAACAAATTTTGGCTTTTGGGCAATGCTTTATCTATATTCAGGCCTAGATCAGGTTCCCTTTTGTCTGAGGAGCATCTGTCCTCCCTTTGATCTTTGCATGTGTCAAAAGTGCTGTGTGCCACATGACTAAACTTGATTATGCTAAAAGAAAAAAGTTTGACAGAACTACAGTTTGGAGTTTCCTTTCAGGCTGTGAGCACTTAAAGACCCTAGAACCCTTCAATATGGAATTCTTAACACCTTCACAAAAAACTGTGGTTCCCAGGACCAAGAATGTGGTCAATAAAATTACTTAATAACTTTTTCTCACAAATCTGTTTAAAGGTAGAGGTTGTCTTCCTGCATCTGTAACTGGAAGGTAAAACCTCCATAGAGTGTGTTTGATTTAAAGGTGGTACTTTCCTGCTTTCTAGTTTAGAGTGCCAAGTCTAGTATAGTATATTAGTATGTTGCTGTATTGGTTCTTGGGCTGGGGAGACCAGGTTGTATGTTCCAGCATGGCTAGGAAGCTCACTGGGTGATTCTGGCTATCTTGTGGGTGCCATCCTAAGCAGAGTTATACCCTTCTAAGCCCACTGACTTCAGTGAATTTAGAAGGTATGACTCTTCTTAGGATGGCACTGTAGGTATGCTGTCCTTGGAGGGAGGTTGGAATGAAATGTACTAAGTAGAACATTCACAAAGGCCAAGCACAGTGCTAGAGAAGCCCAGGCAGTCTTGAAGCATCAAGTATGATGGACCACTGCTCTGCGAAATGTGTTTAATTTACTTCATTTATACCCTGCCTTGCCTTAATGGGGGACTCAAAAAAGTGTCTTACAGTATTCTCTTCTCCTCCGTTTTATCCTTACAATAACTCTGGGAGGTAGGTTAAGAGGCTGAGAGTGTGCTACAGGCCCAAGGTCACCCAGCAAGCTTTTATGGCAGAATGGGGATTTGAACCTGAGTCTCCCAAATCCTAGTCAGATACTCTGGCCATTTCACAACACTTAACCTGTTTAGATGTGGAAACAAAGTTTCTTAGTATTGTTTTGTGTCCTGTCTCTGGTGTCCTCAGTGCTAGCTGCTATGGCTCATCAAGCTAGTCAGCTGTCAAAATTCAGACGGAGCCAGCTGCTTCAGCAGCCCGTAAAGTCTGAACATTCTCTTTGTCTTCCCAGAAGCCCACCCAGCCATGTAGTCTCTGGATGTTGCTCTGGACCATCTGCCGAGCGGCTTGTCGAAAGCTAGGCTGTGTTAGGGTGGATTTTGCACAGCCCTTCTCTTTGCAGGTATTGTGTATCAGCTTGTGGTGGTGAACCTCAGAATCATGGGGATAAGTGGTGTCAAAGACATATAAACACCTCCTTAAGGGTGACGGGTTGGTCCAAGGCAAAACCACAAAGTGCTGAGGTGTGACTCCTCACAAACCCCAGGTTAACGCACCACCACTCCCCTTAACTAACCAAGAGACTAAGTCTCTAGCCCTCCCGGGTTGAAGATCAAGAAGTCAGCCATGCAAGGTAGGACCCTTTCAACATGAGTTCCAGAAAACATTTATTCTGGTAGCTGAAGCCAGTATGGGCTAAAGTACTGGCTTCAGATTGCAGGTCTGAAACCCAAGAACACCAGAAAATATAATTAAAGTGGTTTATTAAAAGAATGTGCAGGAACATACCATATAAGAGCAGTGAACCGTGAGGATAAAATATAGCTAAATACCCAACCTAAGCTCATTTACAAGCATTGGTTAGTGAGATCCAGATGTTACCTGGCAAGGCTGAGTCTAGTTTCAAAAGTCCAAAACACGTGCTCTGACCAACCTGGCGCAACTAGAAACAAGAGGCGACCCAAAGTTAGATGTAATACAGACAAAGGGCAAAACTAGAATGAACGATCTTTCCTTTATGCCCAGTGATCTGCAGTGGCATGGTTCTAGTTGACCAATCACATATACGGCCATTGATATAACTTGACCAATTGTGTTGCTAACCAAGTGATCCAACCAGTCAGGTGAATTGCCATCATGAGGCCATGCACTCCCACAGCAAGAGGTACCAGGCCTAATTAAGCAAGCACCTCCCCCCACCTATGAGACCTTGCACTAACGAGATGGAATGTGTAGGCCAAACTCCTTCCCAGATTCTCTGGCCTTGAAGCTGCTAGGCATCTGTGACAGCTTCTTCTCTCAGTCTTTGATGCTACAGTCAACTTGACCTCAGGTTCTTAGAGAGAGAAATGTCCATGATTTCTGCTATGCCCAATCCTGAAACAAGGCTTCTAAATTGACAAGAGACTACTAAGCGAGCTAGTCTCTTGACAAGCGTCCTATGTGATTGCGATTATGTGTTAGGATGCCAAGGATTACAAGCCAGCACTTTTTATGTAGGTGTTCCATGACTTGTTCATATGATCCAAGCCACTGTTTATAACAAGTTCTCCATGCACTAGATCAGGGGTGGGCAAATGGCGGCCCGGGGGCCACATGCGGCCCGCCACAGAGTTTTTTGCGGCCCACCAAGACAGTTGGCCACTGTCAGCACCTGAGGAGCTGCAGCTTGAACTTATTGACATGCAGTCAGATCACACTGAAAGAAATGTTTAATGCTGTGACATTAGTTGACTTTTACAAATCTTTGTCTGCTGAAAAGTTTCCATGTATGAAGAAATTTGCTGGGAAAATGTTCTCTATATTTGGGTCTACATATATTTGTGAGCAAAGTTTTTCTTGCATGAAGATCAACAAGAGTAAATATAGACATTAACAGACATTTGACAGACATTAACTTGCAGGCTGTGATGAGAATCTCAACAAGCAATCTCACTCCTGATTTCAAAAAAATTGTAGAAAAGTGTGATAGGGTACATTTGTCTCATTAAACTGATTCTAAAATTAAATGTGCTTGCAGCTATAGATGATATAAAATTAGCACAATAAATAAATTGAATAAAACTACCGCTATTTTATTTAATTTATATTTATGGATTTTTATGATACAATTTATACCTTTTCTGAAATGCAAAGTTAACTAATGAATGCAATCATTTTAAAAGTTGCGGCCCTCCGCTAACCTCCGCTCCCACAAAGCGGCCCCTGAGCCAAAACAATTGCCCACCCCTGCACTAGATGATCTCTCATGTGGAGCATGTTTCCTCTTGTGCTAGCACTTCTGTTTGTGCATGGGCTCACTGAACTGATTGATCTTGCACAAACAAGTGCTGGCGCGAGGAGAGGCTTGCTCCACTGCAGAGGCTATCTAGCATGCCTGGCCGTTGTTCATAGGATCCAACCGTGAGTCTTGTTTGTGCACCTGGGGAAGAAAATTCTGCACCCTGGAAAGCAGAAATTCTGTGACCTTTTACGAATGATGTAGATTCAGGCATTGAAGCTCCACCCTTCTTTCTTCTGGCATTTCAGCACACACTGTCTGAACACTTTCGAGCCAATCTGAGAAACCTGTTTTATTTTCAATGAGATCTGAGATCGTTGGGAAGTTTAAATTTTTCATTCAAGAACCTCAGCGTGTGGTGTCTCTGTTTCGGGGAACGGATTTGTAGATGAGAATGTGGTAGACCTGTGGGGGTGGGACCACGTGGAGACTGGGAAGGATGAGGGCTTTCAGTTGAACCCCCAAGCAAAGTGTGGTGAAATTCGCAGATGTCCTGGTGTGAGCTCACTTGCTCTCCAGACATCCTGAACTAAGCAAAAGGCAGTTGATACCATCCCCATCTTATACTATCATCAAGTATGATTCCTTGAAGTAATCTTTGGTAGGCATGTGCTGTAGGAAGTAAATGGTTTGCTTAGTCTATTCTATCCTTGGCTGAGATCCCACAGTAATTTGCTCCTGAAGCATCAATTCCTCTCTCCCAGTGGAGACTCCCAGTTCACCCCTTGTGCTATTTTGAGGGTTCCCAGTCCCCAGGAGCAGCATTTCAGAGAGCATGTGGGGCTGCAGATAGGGGAGGGAGACAAGGAAGTCCCATTCTGCTAGTGGAAATGCCTTCCGTTAGCAGAGCTGTACTGCAGGATCTAACCACTCAAATACAACCTTTTGGGGATATACTGTTCAGTAACTGGGGGTCCCCAGCATAGAAGTTCTGGCCTGGGATCCTGCACATTCTGTGATGTGCTGCAATTTTGGCTATTCTGTTTCTGACAATAGAGCTTAAAAAAATAAAGACTAACCAGTGTGACACACAGTCTTGCGTACTTTAGTAAAATATTGAAAGCCACCATTTGGATTAAGGAGCACATCTCCATGGTGCAAATCCAACTTGCTTGGCATTGGTTGCCACTCAAATGCTTGTGTGTAGTTTGAAACTGGGAAAGCTGATCAAGCCCCATTAGCTGGGGACAGCTTGGTATTTGATGGTTTTCTGTATAAGTTATTTCTTCAGCATCCTACATCTGGCGATTCTCACTGTTCTAAACCCTTCTCCGGATGCACAGGGTTTTGTTCCTTCCCTTTTAATGAATGGGGCATTACTTGCCTGTAGAGATTGTTCAGTGTAGTAGAAACAAGAAAAGAGCCATCTCTCTCTCCCTCCCAGACCTGACTGCATTTCCAACAGTTTATGTTCTTTTATTCCTAGGAGTATTTGGCAAACAGCACCTTCAGACAGAGCAGTTCGGGAAAACATCTGGATGAACTGCTCCTACCAGAAGTATTTGGCAAATGGTAACTATGCTCTAAATCAGGGGTGCTGAGCTAGTGCCCCCCGAGAAATTTTACCTGGTTTTTGGTGGCTCTGTGAAGATGTAGCTAAAAACAGGAACCTCTGTGTGCACTGTAGTGAAAGTAAAGTTGAGAGGACACACAGTGTCCTTACGTCTCAGTCTCTAAGCTTTGTATATCATATCCATGACTGTGCCTCACTGTACATGCTCTGTACCTGTGAAGCTTTTTCTGGTAGATGACTTAGAGCATGACCACTTAGAAAGAGGCTAGGTGTGTGTGGCAAAATCCAGTGTCTGGAGAATAATGGGGATTCCAGGAATACAGGTCTTGGTCATCCTTGCTCTAAATCAAGTTGGAAAGGTGTTTCTTTATTGTAGGATAAACTAGCAAGCAAAGAAACAGAAGTCCCCATAACATTGGATACTAGAAAGCCCTGGGCTATCAAATGCTGCTCCAGCTGTTTCCTTAACTTACCTTTGGAAGACTGTTCTGAATTTTTGCATTAATCCTGGTGGCTTTTTCTTTAGCCAGTTTGTGGAACAGGGGCCCTCTCTTGTGGTCTAGTGCCCTCTGGCTGCTGGACTTGCGGATAATTCACATGTGGTTGCCATGAGGACTCTGGATAAGACATGTGCCTGGAGTTTCAGTCTTGGAACTATTCCCAGGCATGTGGTGGGCAGCACAGCTTGAAGTGGGCCTGTGGTGTATGGGGAGAGCCCCTCCTGCACTGCCATTTTCCTGACTGAAGATGGCCCAAGGGTGTTGGCAAAACCTACGGTAGCCATCAAATCATGTAAGTTTCCCCAGTGAGGCTCATAGCTCCTAGGACTGTTTGTGAAAACAGCATATGGGAGACGGCTGCTATAACGGACACTGTCCACTTCCCTCCCTCAGAGGCTAGATTTTCCCTCCATTTTTCTTTTGTGTTGCTTCACTGACTGAGCAGCTCTGATAATGTGTAGTCTTCTCTTAAAAGTAGCCTCGACAGTCCCACCCTGTGTCAGGAATATGGCATGGATATTTTCTCAGCCCAGGACCTGAGGGAAGGGTTAGGGTCTCTCTTTAGATTAAATGACAGAAAATGGCCCTTCAGACGCTTTTAAAATTCAAAAATAGCAGAAGGTTTTATTTAACATCAAGGGGAAAAGGTTAGGTGAAGTCAGGGGTTGAAAATACTGAGGTAAAATAGTATAAGCACAAACTCTTATTCTTATATGTCAGGCTAGTAATTCTTGAATTATTCACAGTTACAATAGTTCTTTATTTTGAGAGGCTTTTGTTCCTGGGTTTTCCCAAACCACTCCAGCACACTTTATTTGTATAATAGAAGATTCTTTTGGTGCCGAGAAGGCAGATACCCTTTTCCCAGGACCCAAACCCCTTCTCTTGAAACACCAGTTTTTAACTGATTATTTAGGTCTCTCCACACAATTTTAACCACACCAGACCAGAGATCTCTGTACCCTTGAGAGATATCACACTGTTCAACTTGGTAGGGAATCTTCTCTTCCTAGAAGTTTTATCCCCTTTCTTTGGCCTGAATGGGAGTTTCAGTTTTCTTCCCAAACTTCCTAGTCTACTTCCCCCAGTTCTCCTGTCTGTGTTGAACTGCTCTCAGCTAAGCAAATTAAGACTATATTCAGTCACGGATGAATTCTGACTTTGTCAGCACTAAATAATTTTCTGTAAGGCTAGTCTAAGACGGTCTCAGTACACGTCTTGTCACTTTTAAGGCAGGAATCTGACTCAGTTTTCTCAGCATACAGTTCTCTTTCTTTGTTCAGCTGATGCCAACCAATCAGATTGCCTGGAGCCGCCTGTCACTCAAGGCTCTCCGGCTCTGTGAAGTATTAACCCTTCACAGTCCTGTAGTTTTATGTACGGCACTTTTAAGCCTCTTAAAAAGTGCAGTCTGTTGCAGATGCACACTGCAATACCCATACAAATCAGGCTCTTGCATACCTAGGAATCAAATTCTTATCTCAGAACTCCAGGCACATGTCCGTTGACAGTCCACATGTGACTTGACCATTAGAGATGTATAGTTCCCTCCTTGTGATGGACAAACATGCTTCAGATGGTACAAATAGTCCTCCTTGGTTTGATTCATTTTGGAGAATGAGATGAGAGTTAATAATTTTTACAGACTTGCACAGAATCACAAAAATTGCACATGTCAGCTTTTTAGTTACAGTTTAAAACTGCATGCATGAGCTTGAAGGAAAGGCTAATTCACAAATAATAGATGTTCTTGAGCATGAAATTTAAAATATACTTTCTGCTGAGCACCATCTTGATGTATATTAATTCAGGAATACAGTGAAAGAACCCTGGATGCTTTGAATCAGCTGGAAGAGTAATTTTAGGGAAATGGTGTTTCTTATGGTATCTGCCCAAATATAGCTTTGAGCAATGATTAACATAAGGAAAGGCTTGTGGTTTCCTCACAACAGCAGCTTCTGCAAGGGCCATCTCTCTTAAACTAACAGCTCCCTCAGTGGGCGCATATTCTGACTTTAACAGGCAATACGCCTGGTGTACTTGGAAGAAACGACTGCTTCAGCCTCCTGTAACCCTCTCCTGACAGGCAAATTAGAAGTGTCTGCCACTTGTCAAGCAGCTGATGGGTGTTTAGTATAGAATGTAGTATGAATATGTAGGATATATTCTAAGGATTCTTGTCTGGATCAACACTTCTGGACGGGGGCTTCTCTGTGGTAATTCACAGGAAGCTGCTTTTTAAAATCTATTTGCTGAATTTCCAACAACTTCCAAAAGAGGCGGGTTAAAGGTGAGAAACAAAGCCTAGGTAAGAACCTGTTAGATAGCCAATCTGGTCCTCTTTGAGGTTAGTTGGTGGAGTCCTAAGGCTACCTCACAGGGTTGTTGCAAGGACAAAATGGAGGAGGGGAGAACTATGTAAACTGCCTTGAGCTTCTTGGAGGAAGGGTAAGATTTAAAACATGATCTATAGTGATGTAATAGAGGAAAAGATACAACCTGAGTGTGCTTGGAGGGAGGGGGTCCCTTATGTCTGGAAGAGGAACATAACTAAATATGGGATTGGGGCATAGTTGGAAGAGAAAAAAGGAGAGTGACCGAGTAAGACTAGCCAAAGATTTTTCTGCTTACTGCACTGTTTTTTTTAAAAAATGTTCTGCCTCTTCTAGCCCCGTGATCCTGGACTGTGAGAAATTGGAATACAGGTCATCAAACTCCTATGGTGCTGTAGCACTGAACATGAAACAGCAAACCTTGGTGGACAATTTGAGCCTCCATTCTCTGAGCAGTAGGTGCTAATTCATGTGACTTGATGTCCTACCTTTAGAAGGAGCGTGTGTCTGAGCCAGTAATCCCCACATTGTGTGCGGTAAGAGGACTGCTGTTGTGCCACTGAGAAGGAAATGGATTAAATAATCTAAAGGTCCCCCTGAACCCCAAGATAAGTCACCTGCAGACGAGGCTGATTGTTTTGTGTCTGCATGGTTTGCTGCTTGGGCTTTTTCCCGTCCCATTCTGGAAATGGTAATTCTGTTCCAACTTTGTGTCCGATGTGCTCGGGTCTGTCACTCCCATTGCAGAGATGCAGCGGAACTAGTACCTGCTCCCGACGCAGGCCTTTTGTGCCTCTGCATGAGTTGCTGCTCCTGGCAAGTCTCTCCAGTTGGAAGACTCGCCCAGAACAGTGACTAATGCACAAACACGAAGGATGGGTGCCCCTTCAGAACAGGAAATTCTTCCTCCTCACACACTGTAAAAATCTCTTGGGTTGGGGTGTGTGGGTGAAGTGTGTGTGCAGGTTGACTCAGAGACTGAGGAACAGGGTGCAGGGGCCAGTTACCCAGAAGCATTACATTAAATAAGAATTTTTCAGGTGAGAGCTGCTAGCTGTAACAAAAAATTTTTTTGCAGTCATTGAACATTATTTATATTATTGCAGTTCCCTGCTGGGAAAACAGGAGATGGAGGAATGTGAAGAAAGGGTACTCTGTTTCACCCAGCATCGACAGATTATCTTGAGCATCTTTGTTTTTGGATTGCTTGGCCATGTGGCTGGCTGTATGTACTGCTCATTTTGCCCATGCACCATCTGCGTTCCTGTCTGCATCACACTTAGCAAAGCAGATGCAGTGGGGGGGTTTTTTGTCAGGGCCACAGACATCCTTGTATACAGACTGAAGCCATTTGTTAGTGCAAGGTTCCTTCTGCTCCAGCCGCATCAAGAAAGCAGTATGGCTGCAAATATGGCAAAGGCTCTGAACACTAATTGTTAGTGACCACGGAGGTGTCTTTGTAAGTCTGAAGCCCAAATTCTGAAGTAAAGAGCTGCGTTTTGTAAAACTGTTATAAACCAAAGACATGTACAGACCCACACAGGCATATATGTATTTGAAAGTAATGATGTTCCCTGCCAGAGGACTACAGATTTATGGTTGCCATGATCAGAGCCTTCCCTGATGTGGAGGGAGGGGTAGAGTCTGTCTCCCTGAGCTTTGGAACAGCTCAGACTGCCTGTAGTCAGGGACTATAGTCTCCATTTCCTAGCTCAGAAGAAGGGTGGAAGCTAATCACGTAGTACTTGGGAAATACTTGAGGAGCTCTTGCACAGCATGACTTCAGGAGCAATCTTCTACCTTTTTAGCTAGCTCCCGATTTTGGGGGGGGGGGGGGCAGGTGCCCTCATCACAGTTACCCTGGCAAGTGAATCTGTTGTTCGTTGCCCAAGGGAGACTCTCCTCTGGTCAGTATCTTTGGTAGCCAGAATGTTCTGCCAAGCAGAAAAAGCACTGAGCTGCAAGCACGGCCTCCCTGTTACATAAATGATGCACCTCACGTGTCGAGGTGTGTTTTTTAGTTTATCTCTGTTCTCCCTGACTGTGGATGTAACTTTCCAATTATCGGTTATTTTAGTATAATACCTGAGCTGCTCCGTCTGTGTTAATGCACAGGCTGCGTGACTTTCCGCAAATGGCTCATAAGCATGCTTTAAAAAAGAATAGACTGGAAAGAAAAGAACTTTGCCTGGGGAAAGTCTGACTTTCTAAGGCATGTTCCTTTTAGGGGGAAAGGTGATCAGTGGAAACGGGCCTGATTGTGGTCAGGTTCAGCCGTCAGGGCACCCCTGCCAGCATCATCATATGTGCATTCCCATTCCCTGCAGGGTGTGCTCACATTATCATCTCCTGCTTGTGAAGTCCATTTTTTTTTCAGTTGGCATAATGTCTTTTAGATTTATATCCAGATTCTTGGGTGGAGTCCCTAAAGCCGTTCATGACATTTGTAAAATGCTCCAGATTCCACTTTAAAGAAATGAGATATATGTTTAAATTTAAAATTTAAAGCTATGAAATAAATAGCGTGGAGAATGAGAACAGTTCTGAAATACTAAACAGAAAAGCAAAGTCAGGCAACTCAGAAACAGAAACAATCTCATGGTCATAGAAAACAGTTTCTCTGAATATGGGGTAGGCGGAAGTCAAAGGGGCAACTTGGAGCTTATTCAGGGTGTAGGAGAGGAGAAAATAGGCTAGCCAGTTCCACAGGTAAGTTGCAAAGGATGTTAAATGATCTGGCGCTGTGGCTCAGTGACAGAGTATCTAAGGTCTCAGGTTCAATTCCTGGCAACTACAGTTTAAAGGATTAACTAATTTGAAAGACCTCTAGCTAAGACCCTGGAGAGCCGAAGGCAATCTGAGTAGACAATGCTGACCTGGATCAGGCTGTGGGTATGGTCCAGTGTAAGGCAGGTTCATGTGATTGTGGGTTTCAAGTCCTATGACACTGCAGTGCCATTTTGGCTGCAGAAACCACACGAGTAGGTCCAATTATGTGGATTCTGTCCTAAAATGTAAAATTTCTGGTAATTTTGAAACGATGGGGAAAATGTTTGGTTTTGCATGGGGAAAATATGCAATACTGTTTATCATCCCTAAGCTTAACTACTTTAACAGTATAAAATGCTTAATTTGTAACTTAGCATATAAAATTATACTGCTTGGCATATTTTGAAAATTTAAAAGTATGTATGAATGCCTTAGTTTTCTACAAGCAAAATTATGAACATACCTAATACAAGATACCTGCAGCTGTTGTATCTTACGATATCTTTGCCACATGTGTCTTATATTGCCACTTGAGAGGCAGGAAAAAATAAAAGACACAGATCTTGTGGTAAACAAAAGAAAGTATGTAAATTGGACAGGAAGTCTCTTATAGTCACAATAGAACTAACAGCACATGACATCAAGTTTAACTTTAGAACACTGAAAACCATGAATTCAGCTTCATGTACATTATAGTATACTAACTGTGGACAAAATTAGTCATGTTTACCATAGCCTTGAAAATGTTATACATGTTATACATTGAGGTGACGAGAGAGGAGGTCCTATGACTGATAGACAACTTAAAAACAAATAGGAACTCTCAGTCTGGGGCAAGTGATGCTCTGTATTCTTGGTGCTTGATGGGGGGGGGGTAACAGTGGGAGGGCTTCTAGTGTCTTGCCCCTACTGCTGGACCTTCTGAGTACACCTGGTGTTTTTGGCTACTGTGTGACAGAGTGTTGGACTGGCCTGATCCAACATTGGCTTCTCTTATGTTATGCCTACAGTATGAATTATTGTATTACGAAAATATTCTGAGCAAAACCTTGTTCTAAAAAGCTTTTCACTCATTTGAAAAAAAGAAACTTTTATAGGAGGTGTGTGTGTTATGTATGTATCCCCCCCCCCCCTGGGGGACAGCAAGACATCATAATTGACTTCCATGGTCAGCAGAGACTCATCAGATGCAATGTTGTTCCTTAATTGCCTTCTTTTTAATTTAGGTGGGTGTTGGTCTGAAGCAACAGAATGAGCCCAGTGGCACCTTTTAAGACCAACAAAGTTTAATTCTGGGTGTAAGCTTTCATGCACATATATCAAGAAGTATGCATGCACACAAAAGCTTATACCCAGAAATAAACTGTGCTCATCTTAAAGGTGCCACTGGACTCAGACTTTGTTCTGTTGCCTCTTTATTGGATACAGTAGTCGCGCAGGCTTCCTCACAAGCACAGTTCCCTTCACCCACCCATTTCTGCCTTTCAAACCTCAGGGGGCGGAGCTATGCATCTTCCTTGGGGCATTTCTACCACGCCTGTCCCTGTTTGGTAGCCTTTTCTTGCACCAGGCTCCAGGTCTTCCTTTAGGTTCCTCTTATTGCCCTCTTTACACTTCCTCAGTTTTGCTGAGCCACAGGCCCATAGCTACAGTGAGGCATTTTGGGGTCACACCCCCTCAGTCTTCAGCCATGCACACCACTCACCCCTCCGCCCCATGTCCTGGCCACACTTGATCCCCACCATAGCCAAGCAGACCATGGAAGGCCGGCCTTTCTCCACCTGTAATCTAATTAGTGATCTAGTTACGTTCCCCACTCCCCTGTCCCAGAACCCCAAAAGTTCTGGCTATGGGCCAGCTCAGCCATATTGTATTCCTGACCTCTCCCCTCTCTTCTGACATTGCCCTTCTGACAAACTCAGCTCCACCCCTCTCTTCTCAGAGCCTTGTTGCTCTCTTAACCTCTTATTTGACTTTCTCCACTCCAGCTGGGTTTGCATAAGGCTGCTACTTCCTTCTCCTGAGGCGCCCTGCCCTAGAGCATCTGCAGCCTTTTGCCCAGAAAGTGGAGCCTCCTCTGGTCTCTGCTGCTGACTTTGTGCCACAGTGAGTTTTCCCCAGATTTCCCTCAGAAAATCTGAGTTTCGTTTTGTGAATTTTCGTACAAATGCCCCCTTCATATCCAGCTCGAGGGTGTTCACATGGGAAGCAAGCAACCATGCTATTAGCCCTACCGTGAGCAAGTGGCTTGTGTACCCTTTGAATAAATCAACTCTTAATGACTCCTGTTTTGGGGGTGTTGTAGAATAGTTCTGCTTTGCAAACTTGTCTTGGAAGATACTATGTATGGCGGGCAGAGCAAGTGGAAGGGCTCCTGCTGAGAGAGGAACTGTCCTTTTGATCAACCTGAATTGGTGGGATGACATCCTCTCCAAAGCTTGGTGGAGTAGGCCCCAAAGTTACTTACCTGGCTATTCATATTGTTAATGGTCCTTCTGTGAGAGGCTGTTTCTCTTTAAGTTGACTTCTAGAGCCAAGAGAAAAAGGTATTCTCTCTTAACACTTATCTCGCACAATCTGTAATGCATAACTAATTCTGCCACAGGATGTGACAGCATCCATTATATTATTTGTTCCAGAAGGGGTAGAAAAATTCCTGAAGGATAACTCTTGTCGACTGCTGTTAGCTGTGATAGCTACGTAGAGCCTCTGTAGGCAGAGGCAGTTTATTCTGGAGAATAATGCTGGAAGCAAAAAAGGGAAGGCCACCATGAGCTTCCTGGAGGCATCTGGCTGGCTGTTGAAGGAGACAGAAGGAGAGATCATTGGGCTTATCCAGTTGGGCTGTTAGTACATTCAGATTTCATAAAACTTTAGCATTACAGTGATTTAAAGGCTTAGTGTTGCCATGCTGAAGAAACAAGCAGTGGGGAAAAAGAATATGAAGATTCCGTTCTGAATCTCCAATAAGGAACGACAACAAAGTGGCCACAGCTCTGGTTCTGTATTCTCTTTGCTGGTGACCTTTAACAAAGGGTAGTTGTGTTGTTTTGTGCTTTGCAGTTTTCTAAATGTTACGAGCAGCCTGAAGGCTCTGTCACTGATCTCATTCTCTTTCTGTCTGACCCTTTGAAGCCCCCAAGTGTCATGCCCTCCCCGCTTGCTCCCCTCTCAGTCCTGCCATTTGGACGCAAGGTGGGAGGACATCTAGGTGGCAGGACAACAGGGACAATTAGCAAGCAATGAAAGGCCTCACTCCTGAGCCATGAACTTTCCCAAGGAGGGAGCAGCCCTTTCAAGTTCCCCTCTACCAGTCAGGGCTCCTGCAGAGCTTGGTTTTAATCTTCATCCGCCTCACAGCCTCCATTTATCTCTGATCCAGTCTGATCCCCCCTCCCCCAGACTCCACCACCTGGTTTTCACTGCTTCACCTGGCTTACGGTGTGAGTTCATAGAAGGCAGCTATCCAGTCTGCACTCTGTGGGCTCATGAGATATAGCGTTGAAGGCTGCCAATTGAGAGAGATATAGGTATTTAATATTGCCTTGGTGGGACCAACTTGATACATCAGCGTCTGTGCCAAACTAGTGCTTTGGGCTAGATGCTCTAGATTTGGTCTAGAGAGTAAGATTCCTTCCAGAGGTAGCTCTTCTTTGAGGTGTAGGCTGAGGTATTTGGGGGTTACCATTAGGGGCAGCATCTGACCCATCGGAAATGACTCCCTGGGAAGTTTTTCTGTGTGAAGCCTTGGAAGGAACTGCATTCCACTCCATGTGGATGAAGCATGAGCAGGAAAACTTCTGGCCAGATTAGTGAGTGAATGAGAAGGGCCTTAAGCCAGCCTTGGTTCCCCTTCGGGGTCAAGGGGGGGGGAGAGATTCCCTTCTATTGTTTTGACGCTGGGTGAGTAATTAAACACAAAACACCTCTCTCAACAAAAAGCGGAGGACAGCTTAATTGCGCCTTCTAAATTGCTTTGCTGTTGGGCAAACCCTGCCCTTGGTGAAGCCTTAAATGCATATAGAGGTTTCCGATTAGCCTAAAAGAAGAACTGAAAGTCCCCAAATGGTTACAGGCTCAGGTTAGACTATTCCTTTCTCCTTGCAAAATATTAATTACTGAATTCAACTAAAATCCAAGCATCTTGGTGGTGGGCGGTGTCATCAAGTCATGGCTGACGTATGGCAACCCCATAGGGTTTTCAAGGCAAGAGATGTTCAGAGGTGATTTGCCATTGCCTGCTTCCACTTCATGCCCCTGGCATTCCTTAGAGGTCTCCCATCCAAACACTAGCCCTGCTTAGCTTCCGAGATCTGACAAGATCAGGCTAGCCTGAGCTATCCAGGTCAGGGCCACCTATTCTTAGGGCTGTGTATATGCTCTGTAGTCTTTTACTGGTTGCAGAATTCAGCTTCCTGAGCACCCCCCTCCCAAATGTCACAATGATGGGGATATGGACGTGAAGTGTTTTTAAAAATGTAAAATAAAATATGCAAAAGAACTCATGCCTGTATGCTCAGTTAGGGAATTTGAGTCCCCTGGACCCGGAATTTTTTGACACGAATGTTCTAAGTGCAGAGTTTATCTGGCCCTATCTGTTTTTACATCTCTGTGGTTTTACCTGGTGGTTAGGCAGGTGTTCCCTTTTTTGCAGCAAAGGTGGTTCTGTGTACTGCTTTGTACTGCAGCCCACTGACGAGGACAAGGGACATAACCTACCTGCATGGCTACTGAGATGCCAACTTCTTGGTTAATTAGATACAGTTTATATTGTCAAAGGCTTTCAAGGCCGGAGTTCCTTAATTGTTGTAGATTTTCTGGGCTGCGGTCTTGGTACCCAGGGGTCATTTCGTGGAAAAAGAGGTGCAGGAGCTCATTAGCATGCTTATTAGCATAATTCATTAGCATATGCCACACCCCCTGACATCACCGGAAGTGTGTCAGAGAGGGAAGCAAAAGGAGGGGGGCATCTTCAAAAGACTCCCCTTCCCTTCCCCAGCTTGCCTGCCAAGGCAGGCGGAGCGAAGCAAGAAGGGGACCATAGAATACAATGGAAAGATTGTGCTGCTGCTGCCGCACGACTCTAAACAGAAGGGGTTTAAACTTTAAACCCCTTCTTGCTTTGCTTCCTCCACAGGCCAGCTGGGAGCTGGGGGAGGGGCTTGCCACCACTGCCATTTGTGCCCACTAGGGGTGTGCAAATAAAAAAATTTTTGGCTCGATTCAGATCAGGCCAAATCAGGCTCCATCTGTTCTGGCTACTGAATGACCCCCGCATGTCAGTTTCAGCAACGTAAGTGGATTCCGAAGTCATTTGGGGGGCCAAATGTCAGGCCCCATTATACCCTGTGGGCCACTGAAGTCAATGGCAAAAACTCATAGGGTATATAAGGGGCTGGAGGAGAAAGAGTTTGAGGGAGAGGCTCCAAACTTGCAGGGTAGCTGCTGGGTCCTCTCCTCCAAATGCTCACCAAGTTTCAAGAAGATTGGACCATGGGGTCCAATTCTACGAGCACTCAAACAGGTTGCCCCATCCCCTCCATTGTTCTGTATGGTGGGAAAAACGTTACTTTTTCCCACCATAGAGAACAATGGAGGGAATGGGGGCAACCTGTTTGGGGGCCCATAGAATTGGACCCCCTGGTCCAATCGTCTTGAAACTTGGTGGGTATTTGGGGGAGGGGCTCCAGCAGCTACCCTGTAAGTTTGGAGCCCCTCCCTCAAACCCCCTCCCCTCCAGCCACTTTTTAAGTTGCTGCTGAATTTTGGTGGCAATTCAGCAACAGGCCGAATCAGATCAGAGAATCTGATTTGGCCCGTGGCTGCCCTAGTGCCCACTCCTGGGTTGGCGGAGCGCTGCTCCACCTCGCTCCAGCCCCAAATGACCCCTGGCAGTACCTGACATTTCGTCAGCAGCTGTGACTGGCATCTTCAGAGGTATAACACAAAAAGATGAAGTGCCCTCTGTGTCAATGTGAGATGAAAAATGGTAGGCAGGTAATTTGTATCTACTTAGGAAGGTGGGGTAGGGATGAGTCATTATCTTGTAGGAGTTTCCCAGGCTGTGACGTACAGTTTGTTGTTGTTTGCAAATGCAAGATATTACACAGTTCTGTTGTACTGGCACCTGACTCCACTCTTTTCCCCCATCTTCTCTTAGCGGCCGTGTCCTGCTCTGCCATCATGGCTGTGGGGATTACCTCTGCACTTTTGCTGCACAAGCACTGGGAGGTGAGTGTGAGAATGGGGCACGAGGATCTGGATCTCTCTCTTCCTTACAAGAGTTGATAGCAGAAGCAGTTTTCCAGTATGAGGGTAGCTGTGAGATATCTGGGCCTTTGAGGGACAACTCCAGTGATTATGGGAGACTCCCCTTGCCTGCTGCAAGACTCCAGACTCTGCCTGCTTCTGAGGCTCAAGGATGTCTCGGCACAGGGTGGTATTACCACTGTTATGTCATATTTCTAATACGTGTTTCATTTTTCGTTCCTAAGACTCTTTAAAGCCATTTTATAGATGCAGTAACTGAGGTCAGGTGAAGGGCTGTTCCATCTTAGTTTTACACATATGGTTGAAAATCTAATGTGAATATAATTAAATGCACACTTGCAAGCACCTGTATTGTATAGGTGTGCTTGTCGGGTGAATGGGGTTGTCCCTGGCTCCCTTTCAGTTGTCCTGGATCTGTGACCATGTAATGCATAAACTGATGAACTGCACAGTCGCTGGGCTGTAGCTGAGCTGGGGTTTTAGCCTAGCACTCTGAACAAACTGGTTCCCAGGTAGCTGGGAAGATGGGCAACTCCCCATACTGTTCCAGTATCCAGAACTTAACATGGGTGGAGAGGCTTAGAATTAATATACGTTGTTTACATTTAGCGCTTGAAGTGGAGGGTCACACCTTTCATGGCTTTCAGGGTGGCTCTGACCACACACCCTGACAGTTCTGGAGCTTCCTTTGGGGGGGGGGGGTTGTATTTGTGGGAGTTTTCCCTTCTTCCCAGTGCTGACAGTCCTCCTTTATTCTCCTGGCAGTCTTCTCTCTCTCTCTCTCCTTGGGCAGGGAGTCTTCCTATCACAGCTGATGCAGGACTTTGTCTGGCTCACTGAGGAGATCTTGCTGCGCAAGTACGACGTGGGCTTCTCTGGACAGGTGCGGCACTTGGTGCTACACACCCTTTTCCTCCTGCGGCACTGCATCTCCCTCCACCGTCTCTCGCTGGGGGACATCCTGGTAGCTCCCAGGAGGACAGAGGCTGCTGTGACAGAGCTGAGCAGGCACAGTGCTTCCCTCCTGCCCTACTTCATCCAGGAAGCTGTTGGGGGTGAGTGCAAGAGAAGAACGGTATGATAAACTTAGTAAACATAGGAAGAAGCTTGGTCTGCCTATCTAGCCTATCTAACTCTCTTGCCATGTAGTCTGGAGGCTGAGGCATGGGACAGCGTCCAGTCCTTCTGTTCCAACAATTGGGTCAGCGCTTCAGCCGTGAATAGGTTTTTGCATGTTCATTTGCTGTTGGATGGTTTGTTACTTCAAATGTTTGTACCATTGCGAGGAGGCAGATGAAGCTGCCTTATATTGTTACCTCTGCATGCTTTTCAGATAACACTTGCAGGAACAGAGGATATGTACACACCCAAATCTGGAATGGTACTTAAGCAGAATAGTATCAAAACTCCAGATATCATTTGTAAGAGGCAGGATGAAAAAGGTCAACGAATAGGAGGGTGATCTCGTTGCTTCTGAGTATTTAGTGCTCCCTCTAAGCTGTGGAGTCTTGTGGGCAAAAATTCTACTCTGTGAGCTACTGGCATTAAAGTTGTGAGCGAGCAATCTGGCTACTACATAAATTGGTTTGCTCTGGAGCCATCCTTTCTGAGCTAAGACAAAAATGGGTGAGCCAGAGGCTGTGAGTTAGCTCCCACTAGCTCAGCTTAGAGAAAACACTGCATCTGATGGTTTGGATGCCATTTAACTGCATGTTAGTTTTCTATATTTGCCAGTGTTTCCTATTCTCATCCTCCATTTTGGTGGATGTAGACCTGTGATGCTTGACACCTCAGTGCAGCTCACTCTTCCCCTTCTTTGTCTTGTTTGTTGCCTGGAGTTAGTGCGCCCATCAGTCCGTTTTGCCTAATATGGTCTACTTCATCTGGCTACTGAGCACTCAAGTGGAAACCTTTCCATGCCTTTATCCCTGCGTATGCCAGGGATTCAACTGCAACCTTCACTATACAAAAGTATGATCAATTACTGAGACTTGTGATGTCTCTACCCAGTTATTTATTTCCTTCCATGGGGTAGCCCAGGATTTGAACCTTGGACTTCTCACACCTAATGCAAGAATTGTGCTGTTCGTCCAGAAAGCCTCTTGTTGGAGGTAATGTTCCAGAGCTGCATACTTTGGGGCACAGTGTCAAGTGGTCTTACGTTGAGCTTCTCTTCCTGATTGGCTAGAGGCACTTCTTACTTCCCATTGGTCTGCAGGCAAGTGGCTGTTTACAAGCTTCTTAGCTTCTATTTTATACAGTATCAGTGATCTTCATGGCACAAAGTAATATAAGCAAAAATGCAAGTCCCTGCCCTGAGGAATTTACAGTCCACATTTGCACACAGAAGAAGACAACCGGTGGGGAAGAGGTAATACACAAAACAAGAATGGCAGGCGAAGAACTACACAAATCCAGTCCTGGATGCTTGTGCTTAGTTTTATAAGGGGTGTGAATTACACGGTTGTCTGATATTTCTCTGCAGCCTGTGCTATCAACGCCCTCATGATGGAGCTGCTTCCGTACTTGGGAAGCCCCGAGCAGCTCAGGGATGCTGTCTTTGCCCAGGAAGAGCTGCACAACAAGACTGCTTTGCTGGTCCAGTTGCTGCCCAGGGATGTTGTCCTACGCCAGGTGGGAAGACCAGAGTTGCTTGTGTCTTTTGCCGCTGGTGGAGACTTTGAAACCCTAGAACTGGAAGACTGGGTAGGGCAATCCATGCCTCTTCATTGGATTGTCAAGCTGAGCCAGCAGAGAGAGCATGCTTGCTGGTGCAAATAGATTTTGTAAGGGAAGGGACCCCGCAGGGAGAGGTGGATTCCATGGGAGAGGTTGGCAGGACTCCTATCACTGTCCTGGCCACTATGAACTAGCTGGGTCAGTTTCTTCACAATACCCTGCTTCTCGGCTCTCTTAAGGCGCTGTTCATCCATACCTCTTGTGGGATGTGAACTGCTTCCTCATGGCAAGGACTGTCCTTCCTTCATGATCTTCATCTGGTTTATGGGAGCATTGGTAGAGTACCTTTAATGTTTTCCAGGGCCAAACAGTGTCTTCACCTGAAGCATGGGAAGGCTGTGAAGTAATGGTGTATATGAGAGAGGGAGGCCTGTTGGAAGTGCTGAGTAGGCCTGGCGGGGCTATGAGCTGCCTATGAGAAACAAAAACAAGTACCCTTTTTATACATGCAAAGTGCATCTCTCGATGGCCGCAACACTAAGTGATTGCTTGCACGTGTGAATGAGTCACTGCAGATACTGTAGCACAGGCGAAGAATTCATAGAACGAATTGTGTAGGGAGGGGCTCTCCCTCCCTGACAGTCTTCAGATAGAGGCTGAAAAGCCATCTCTTGAGGATAGGTTTCCTGAACAAGCAGGAAGTTAAGATTAGCTGGTAAATAAAGACCCTTCCAACTGTATTTCAATGCTATTGCATCACACTCTTCACTGGAGTTGATTTACATATTTAAGCTACACTTCATCAGGTAATGTATGTACATGTATGATCACAGAAACTGTATACAGTAAACAGAGACCAAAATACTGTAGGCACAATCCAATGAAAGTTAAGCAGTCTTAAGTGCAATAAGATTTCAGAGGTGAAATTTCTTTTATCAAGATAAATTCACTCTACAGGTGCTTAGCTATGGCTGGATTGTGTCTTATGGGTAAGCACTAAGAGGGGTCAAAAGGGAAAAAATGCCGGATCGCAGAAACATTCTAGAAAAACCGTCCAGATTCATCTTGAACACGGTGTCTGTTCTGTGAATCAGACCTGTGTTGGGCTGGATCACAAAGCCCTTTCTTGCCTCTGATAATTTTATTTGCTTTCCCCCAGCCGTGCCAGTCTGTATATTACTACTGCCAATTTGCGATAGATAAGCTGATCCAGGATGGCTTGTTGGTCGCAGAAGAGGTAGGAAAAGCCATTCCTTGGGAAGAGGGGGAGTGAGTATGGGTAGAAAAGCAGCATCACTGTGGCATTTCAGCTTTGCATGATCTCTACTCAGGAAGACTTTGTGGCAATAGTAAGGCCAGCATGTCCCCAAGGTTCAGATAGCAAAGGAATATTTTCTCCCATGTGAATTAAAATCAGAAACATGCTCTTGCATCTGAAAAAAAAGGTTTTCTGAGAATCCAAAAGTACGGATGACATCGTTAGAGGAGCCCTTCCTGTGTTTTTGCAGGAAGCACTGGTTTGACAAGAAGGAGATCAGCCCAGAGCAGAGTATGCAGAGAGGCACCCCAGGCAGCATTCTCAATTGTTCTGCTGCAGCCCTGGCTTCGGATCAGTTGAATTATCGAAGAGGCATCCTCCACCCCACCCCCCACCCCCCAATAATCTGGAAGGAGGCAAGACCAGAACAGGGAATCACGCAGAGATGCTGTGGGCAACATCTGAGTTCACAAGAGTCTTTGATTTAATAAATTCATTTACTAAGTAGATATGTTTTATTCCTTTGTCCCAGCACACTGTTTGGGTATTACTAGTCTAGACCTAGTGGTTGCAGCAAGGTCTCCCATCCCTTCTTTTCTTTGTTGAAAGCTGTGGACGTCTCTCCTGCATGCAGGTGGCCAGCGATCGCTTGGTGTGTGACACAACACAGAAGAACTTCACCAGGAAGCTTCTTTGGAAGTCCACAGATGACTTTGAAGACAGTGACAGTGACTATGATGAAGAGGCTGGGAAGCAGTGCTTCAAAGTACCGTGAGGCCATTCTGCGCGTGGGCCCTTCACAGAAATCCCTCTGCTCCCAGTGCCTCTTCCTTGGCTTCACCAACTGATCACTCTTCCCCTTCTTTCTCCAGTAGCTGGATTGTCTTAATTCTAGAGGCGTGCAAGGCCCCGTGGCTTTTTAAACAAATACTTTTGTATCTAGAAAGCTGAATAGTGGCCTGACAACAATAAGCAGATATTTATAGTTGGCTGTTCTGTGTAATTTTATGTGTGCTGGTCCTAAAGAAGGGGAGCAAAGATAGCGATGTAGGATACTAAATCGTAATCCTTGGAGTTCTTATAGAGCCTATCCTAATACTTCCAAGTCTTTTTTCCATCCCAAAAGGCCTTGTAACTTCTGTCTGTGTTTTAACGGAATGCAGAGGTCAGGTTTGCCACTTACTGTGCAATCTGGGATGCAGCAGATAATTGAAAGGAGACAGGGAAGGAGAACTGTTTCTCTGTGCATACCCTACCAACAGCAGGGGCAGGAAGCAGGTCAAAGTCAGGTGTGCAAATTACTTACCAAAAGTTACTCTCCTACAAGCTTAAATGCACTTACACTAAGCCCATTGCTAGCCTGAAATAGAGCCAGTGGAGCGCCCAGTTCCCTTCCTGGCCCAGCTCCTTTCCTGTTCAGAAAAGCGTCCATGCTGGCTCACCTGGAGGGGCTTTTACTTGCCAATGGTGACCAGGTAAGTGGCCTGGACAGAAGCTGAAAGTCTCACAAACTGCTGAGATATCTGTGGCTCCACCACTTCTGTTTTTTACCAGATACCCAGCATATCTCGCCCCAAATTGCTCTTCCACTGGCCCATGTGCCTGATGTCAGGCAGAGCATGGGACTCTTCCGTGTTCTGATTTTTGTTGCTTGTGTGCCCCTATTGCTTCAGGGTCCCGTCCCCCCACATTTCCACGTTTTATTTCCTCGAGTGGTCACTTCGATATTACACTGTGCAGCAAAATATGCCAAAGATGACAGCGACGTAATATTGAGGTGGCCACTAGAGGAAGCGAAACACGTGCGGAAAAGAAACAGAAGGAAGCAGTGGGGCACCCAAGCGATGCAAATGAGAGTGCGAAAGAGCCCATGGTCCCCAGTATCACTCTTTGCTTGGTACATCAGGCCCCTGAAGAAGATTATGCTAAGGTGACAGAGCTACTTCAGTAGTTGTGTGGAGGAGGCAGTTGTATGGAGCTGGGAAATTTATCTGGTGTGTTTGTTTCTGGTTCCATACCTGTACCTGCTGAAATTTGTTCTTCTGTACAACTGTTGAAAAGTAGAAGAGCCCAGTAGATGGATTAAAAATAAGGCAAGTCTTGGGTGTGAGATGGTATGACTGAGTACATGTCACTGGAATCAGTCTGCCATGCCATTTCCTACTTTCCTAATTGTGTGTCAGGAGGACATCAGCTTGGCTCTGCCTTTGTTCAGCTGTCACATTTTGGGGTAGGGATCTCAAACATCCGCCTCCACCAGAGGTGCTTTCCAAGGCAAAAAAATGCCCCTGGGTGTCCTGCTGGCAGCGGTGTGGGGAAGAGTCAGCTGCTGGGTATTTGGTCAGGCTTCCCTGCCACTCTGGGGGACTGCGGCACTCTCCTCCTAGGTCTGGCTTGACGTGGGAAGGAAGCCTCCCTCCTTCCTTCCCCATCCCCATTGTAAAAAGGAACATCCAATTACCATATAAATTCCTGCTTCTTTTGTTTCTCAGCACTCACATGACACATTCTAAGTTCACAACCTGTCTCTTCAAATGCCAGCTGTGTGGGCTGCAGCTCTAAAACCTTTCTCTTGTGCTTCTGAAAGGGGAGCAACATTCTCTGTAATTAGCCGGCTGGGGCTGAGGATGGGCCCCTTGAGCTTCTCCCTCTTTCGCTTGTTGCACGGAGACTCCTGTCTGGCTCTTCCCTTATCTTTTTTCCCATCTCAGACTTCTGGAAGTGCACTGCCATCTCCTGGGCACGTGGATGCTTATTCAAGCTTGTCTTTCTCAATGCGCGTAGATTCCTCTGGGGATGTGCAAAACTTCCCCTGGTTTCATGGCTATTTTCCCCACCCTGCTGAAAAGTGGCACTTTATATTGAAGACATTTACCTGCATTAGTCTGCACTCTATCAGAACCACATATTGTTCTTCATTCAGAGTACTGACAAGCTGGCCTATTAAACTGGCACCATACATATTATTCAAAAGAATGGTGCGTTGCACGCATTTCCTCATGTGGTGGTGTGGGCTCAATCGCACAGCTTTTGCTACAAGTCACCGCTCTTTTTTCCATGTAAATGTGTTTGTTTTCATGAATCCACAATAACCATTTAGAAGCCTTTTTGCTTTGTTTGGCATGCCAGATAGAAAACTGTGGGGGCAATGTAATCTTTGACAACCAGAAACAAAAGGCACCCACAGAATGGTTGTGGCAGTTTGGGTTTTGGTGATCATTAAACGAAGCCTATATTTGAAGTTATCCCTCAAAACTGGCTGATCATTAAACGAAGCCTATATTGAATGGTTGTGGCAGTTTGGGTTTTGGTGATCCACAAGTAATGTGGATCCCAGTTGTTAGAAACCTGTTTCTCTCTGGAGTTCTTATGGGAAGCTCTTTATGCCTGACCTTTATCCATTCTCTCTCTCTCCCCACCCCCCCCCCCCCCCGGGCCTCCAGATAAGCCACCAGGAAAACTGCATTGATACCTTTATGTTTCTCTGCTGCCTTCTGGGCCCCTTGCTGAAGACCTTGAGGAGAACGCTGGTCTTCCTCGGGGAGTCAGAGTGCTCCCAGCCAGGTATGCCCCTTTGTCTGCTGTGAAGTTCCCCTCCTGCAACATTAATGTGTGATGAGAAGGCTCACTCTGTCCAAGTTCTTTTACCTCACTTTCTCTTCAGTGGAATCCAAAACAGCTTTAACAGAATACAGATTAAAGTGACTAATAAAGCCAGACAAGTTTCTTTCAGTGTTTGGAGAAATTTCTTCCTAAAACTATATTTGGCTGAGAAAAAAAAAGTATCCTTTGAATAGCTTTGATGATGCAAATATATCTGTGGCTATCTATTTAAGTGTCTGATCTTCCTCTTGAATATTCCATCAATACATGATTTTGGATGTATTTCAGCTAGCTTTATGAGGGTGCTATATAGGACAGCTGGTGTTGTCCTTCTGCTGGGCTTCAGAATGCTTGTATTGATTCTAGGCGTGTGCACTCACATATACCCAAGCTGAAAATAAACTGGAGATTAGCTGTTCTCTGTCTGCTGGGGAATATCCAAAATGACCCAGAACACTCCCAGATTCTGGGGGTAAGGAATTTTATCTCCCAGTATTTCAAGAATGCTTCAGGATCCAAAAGGGAGAGAGAAGCTGGTCCATGAAACAGGTGTTTGGAGGCATCTCCCTCTAGGGCCAGTATTTTCTGTTGGGAAGACCTGGCTTCTGAAATTGGAGGCCAGGTCTACCCCCATAGAAAATAACAGCCCTTTAAAATGTAAAGGGATTAGAGGCTTCCAATAATAGCTGATTGGGTAGACAGGGCCCTAGGAGGCTGGATCTACCGTGCATAAGAAATAATGGAGCCATTGTTTCCTATGGATGGCAGAGGGGTCAGGTCTTCCCCTAGAGCATAATGGCGCTTAAAGGGAGACATCACTATTTGGCAAGTCCAGCTTCCTCTTGCTATCTGCCTTCCTTCCTGCTTCCTCTGGGTGGATTGGGGAATGGGAGGGGTAATTGCTAAAATGGTCCTGAATTTTTGACCCTGCATACCTAGGGGGGAAATCCCCAAATGGCAAGAAGAGTCCTGAAAATTAGTGATAACTAAAAGCATGGTCTCTCCAGTCTGGTTCCAAAATTAATCCATTTCTTTTATGTGCATACCCCTGATGGATTCTGTTCTGGCAAAGTCTTTGTATGCTGTTCCATGTAAGGCAATCCTAAAACAGATTATGGCTTCCCATTAGACCCTTAGAGCAAAGCTTTCCAAACTTTCTGTCTTTAGGTGAACACTTCCCGCATATCAACTTATCTGCTACAGAACCTCTGTTTGTTGTAGAGAATAAGGTGCAGTTCATGGGAAACTGGCTTATTAGGATGCTTTGCTGGCCTTTCAGAAGTGAGAGAGCCTGAACCACACCCCACAAAACTGCAGTTGTGTCAGACAAGCAGTTCATCAGGGGTGTCCTGTCCTGGAGTATATGAATTACCAGCTGCTGTTCTGCATGCTTATGTTTAATATATAATTGGATCACGCTTAAAGCAGTTTTGTATTGTATCTTCTTATATGGTCATATATCCCACTTCGTCTACAGTGTTTAGGAACTATTATGTTTGCCATTCAGGAGTTTGTTTTTGGCAAACTATCCTGTGGCGGTAGGGTTGGATGTAATTTATTTTCCAATAAAGGAAAATGCAGTCTGAGATACTATTTGCCCCTCCTTTGATGTGATACTATTCTTTTGTATTTAAATGCTGATCCATTATGATGTTTAGACGAAAAAGCAAACAGGTGAAGACCATGCTTCTCTGTTCTTCTCGAAAATGTACATTTCATGAGCATGCAGCCTCAGTATGCACTGGGGCCATGTTAGCATTTTAAAGGGGAAATTTGTTTTTAAAGGACGCTTTCTTAAAAATGCTAATAGTAGAGTGGGGAGAAAGTTTCAGTTAGCAAAATCAAGCATAGACTGATGGCTTAAACTGTCTTTCCCTTCTGTGCATGGCCCGATGCAAACTGAGGCTGCACAACCCTGCAATTTGCATTTCATAGAAAGGCAGAGTTGTGTGATATTTGTTCTGCAAGTTTTTGCCTATAGGTCTTCTTTAGTGATGTTAGAGACTTGTTACTGACATCAGAAAGTCTGGCCTGCTGATTGGAGGGTGCTCCCTGGTGTTTTTCTAACTACATATGCTTTCCCTCCCCCAACAGAGTCGCAATACATGGAGAAGCTGCACCACTTCTTGGTGAGGAAGGCAAATGAAGACTGTTCTTTTGGTAGGTCTGAAGGCATGGAGAGAGTTCAGTGGCAAGAGCGTTGTAGGCAACTCATACCAGTCTTGATCAGTTTAAAATGTTGGTGTTTGATCCTGGTTCTCTCAGCTGCCTTGGTCCCCTGTCCCAATTCATCCTTGGTAAGTCCCACTACACAATGATTTGAGAATGTTGAGAAGACTGTTAACCATGAGGAGAGATGCTGATATAATAGTCCAGAAGATAATGCTTCTGAGTTGCATGGGATTCTTGGGGGGGGGGAATTGGTATGAAGCCTTTTTTGCACAACCCTATGAATGTTTCATGTACACATAAACAAAATAATGCCTGCTTTGTGGCAGACTCTTCTTATTACTCTTGTCCAGAATGGCTTGGAAAGCTTTTGTTTTGACATGAAATGAAGAGAAGACTCTCTGCTGCCTTGGGAACCCATGCGCAAGATGAGCTCTTCGGAGGCCCTGTTCCATCTCTCCTCTCTTTTAGATAGGTAGTTGAAAGGGACAGGGCCTTCTCAGTTATAGTGCCCCGCTATGGCATGCTCTCCCATATCAAGTGTTTGTTTTGTGCATATGTGTGGGTTTTTTTCAAGTGCCAGTACGCCTATAAGATTTCACTGATTTCCACCATTTGTCAGGTCTTGGCAGAGATACAAAAAAGGTGCCAGTACTCAGTACCTGTGAGTACCACCATAAAAAAAATATGCCCATATCCATCTACCTGGCACTTATCTTTTGCACCAGATTAAAACATATTTTTCCAGGCATTTTGATCAATACATAGCAATTTGTTTTGTTCACATGTGTTTTGCCACTGCAACCTGCCTTTTCCCCATTCTTGATATCGTTCTAAACTACATCATAGGCTGATGGTGACGTTTGAAAACATTTAAAGATTACTATACTACTATGCTGTCCATCGCTGGTAGAACTGTCAGAGTTTCATTTAGGGAAGCATGGGAGTCGTAGTTCAGTAGGCAGAGGAGGGTTTCCAACGCAGTCCTAGCAGAACTACAGTTACCAAGGGTACCTTGGAGAATTCACTATAGTAAAGTCACTTTTGTTCATAGTGCCAATGCAGACTAGTTATTTGGAATTATAAAAGAAGTAGCAACTACTCCAGTTGACAGATCAGGATTTATTTTGTATTAAAGCAAAATCCTTATCTGTCAACAGGGGAAGTTGCTACCCCTTTTTTTGCTCTTTAAAAGGTCATTTTCTCTTGCTGTTGAAAACTGCAACTGTTTGCTTAGATAATTGAATATTATATCAAGTCCCCCCCCCACATTAATAATATTTTCTCTTAGTAAAACTGCCTGGTTCCTTTCTTCCTCCTCAGTATGTTTAGAGATCACCATTCTTTTTTCCCGTTTTGCGGTATTTTCATTTTTTTTTTAATGTATCAACTTTAGCTTATATGGTATTGGTGATTTAACTGGTGCTGTTGGCAGCGCTATGAATGACTCTCTAGATCTAGACAAGCAGCTTATGCCAGCCAGTGGTACCCACCTAGTGCCACCTTCCCCCTACTTGTTGCCACAAGATACCTCTGGAAACCAGAGCCTCTTTTTCTCTCTCCCCCCCATCTCATTTTATAATGCTTTCCTTCTTTTTAGAATGTGCCAACAAGACTCTGGCTGCTGTCTCCGTCTCCATCTATAAGGAACTGGGGGTAAGGGTCCTCCTCTTCCTCTGGTGCTTTCTTGACACACTGGTGCTGTCAGCTGTTGAAATTCACATCCCTGAATGCTCTCTGCTGCTAATGTTTCCTTTCCTTTGGTTCTCATTCTGCATCCTTGATATTGTGTGGGTCTAGAGCAGAGGTCCCCAAACTTATCTGGCCTACTGTCCCCTTTTCAGAAAAAAAACTGCTCAGCACCCCCCTGGAAATCTACCCTCAAGAAGTGGACAAAAAGATGCAGGTAGAGTCCACCACGATACATGCAGCCAGGCAGGCCAAGGCAGACACAGAGCAGCAGCAGCAGCTGAAGGCCTGAAGCCAGAGGCCAGCAGCAGCCACCACACAAGAGCCCAGCAGCAACACCAGCCTTACAAGGGTGTACATGTATTTGCAATTTGCAAATATATGGCTGTGATTGGCTGGGGGGACCCCTCTTCACCTCCCCCTCCCTCCCTGATCCCAGGGAAGACCAGAAGGCAGGAAAAAGCTGCTTTGGATAGGTTCTGGGCTGCTCTTTCTTTATGCTTCCACTGCCCCCTTATTTTTATTCAGCGCCCCTTCCCCCAATTGCACCCAAGGCTCCTACCGCCCACCTGGATCGTTCCAGTGCTCCCCGGGGGGTGGAATTGCCCACTTTGGGAACCAGTGGTCCAGAGGATGAGCTGAAATTCAGGAGAGGGAAACTGAAATCTCATCTCTGCCCCAAAATCATTAAGTGGCCTTAAAGTGGCTTTGCCTGCTTTAGTCGCCCACCCACATTTGCAATATAAGTATACCAACAGTGTACCTTACAGGGCTGTTATAAGGATGATGTATCCTTTGAACACTAAAAGCATGGTTCAAATACTGATTACTAATTAATTAATTCCTTAATTCCATTTCACTCTAGACAGCTGTTTCAGAATGGGCCTTGAGATTCAGATCCTTGTCTGATCCTAGTTCTTTAACCACACCTCCTAAAATCCCCAAGAATCCCAGTATTTATTTTTTTTAAAGAGAACAATTTCCTAGTCCTCATGGTAGCAATAAAAGGCATAGGCAGCAATGCTCCCTCTAAGCTGTGGAGTCCTGTGAGCAAAAATGCTACTTTGTGAGCTACTGGCATTAAAGTTGTGAGTGAGCGATTTGGCTACTGCATAAATTAGTTTGCTCTGGAGCCTTCCTGAGCCGAGACAAAAAAGTGTGAGCTGGAGACTAAAAAACTGTAAGCTAGCTCACACTAACTCGGCTTAGTAGGCAGTTTTGGATTTCAGTATTGCTTCCTTCCCTTCCCTATGATTTAAAGATCCCATCTTCTTGAGCCTGTCCTTCTAGTGCTGCTTATCTGATTGGTGTTGAATTAGGAGATGTGGGTTTGAAATTCAGCCTCTCCACCAACTCCCAGGATGACCTTTGATGTAGCTCACAGCGCCCCTTGTCTGTGCTGCAGCATGCAGGCAACCCTGTGGGACATTGCCTGCAGTGCGGCCATCCGGTTGGAGCTCTGTGTAGCAAGGCAGCGGTATAAACTGCTCCCCCCCCCCCCCCATTACAGTCTGAATACATTTTTACAGGTTTGAAAACTAGCAGAGCCTAACAATAACAAACAGTCCCACAGAGTTAAAAATGTGGCTTTGAAGGATTTGTGCATATTAAGTGCTATTTAAGTGTTTCATTGGACTGGATGTAGTTAAATCCACCTTGAGCCTTGACAAGAAAATCAGATTAAGAATGGGGTAAAAGCCCAGCATCACCACAGAAAGTCTTGCATCTCTACTTCCTGAGGGGAAAATGCTACTGTTCAGTAGCTTCAGCCCCTGGAAAAGAATGCTATATGCACACTTGCCACTTATCACTTCAGTTTCATCTGGCAAACAAGGAAACGTTGGCTTTCCAACTGGTCTCCTTTATTTGTTGCTTTTTGCTTTCTTCTGAACGTGTCCACAGGTGGTCAGGCTTATAACTCACCATGTTTGACAGCAGCCTATTTTTCATAGGAGACACCAGACGATAAAAAGGGCTGCCGCATGGCTGCTGAAAGCAGCAACCCCACAGTGGCATCTTCTGTGCCAGTGATGGGGGTGATGCTATTTCCCCTGTTCTTCCTCCATTTTGGCAGCTGATGCTTGTGAGGCTGGGTGGAAGCTTCTGTTTCCACCAATATGATCTTTTGCCCCCGGGATAGGAGCGCTGACCTTTTTGCTTGACCTCGATCTCTGTTCCAGGTACTGCAAGAACTGCCAGGAAAAACTGAACCCATTTTCCACCTCTCTGAGACCTTCACTTCCAAAGAGAATCGAGAGAAACTGGGAAAATTCATTGAACAGTTTATCTGGCAATCAGCATACTAGTTCCTGCTTCCTTTGCTCAAGTAGAGGTCACCCTGTCCTAGAGTGGAGCAGCAACCTCCTGCTCTCTGCCTCCTCTTTGTTCTTGATGCCTGTCTCATTATGACCCATCTGAAAACCTCAGAGTTGAATAGTTGGCAGATCCCGTAGAGAAGAGGTTATTACTGAATAAAATGTGTCAGTGTTGGAGTTTTCTGACTGGTCTCCTTAGCAAGCTCACAGTTTGGCATGTGTCTAAAACTTCTTAAGTCTTGACCACCTGCTTGTGTTCCCCCCATGGACAAAACTTCCACCCAGCATGGATTAAAATGTTTTAACTTCTACATTTTAAAATTATGCCTTGTACCTTCCCTTACTGCCTTAGAAATGCTTCTTTACACTCCACCGGCTGCATTGGTAATCGGGCCACACAAAACACAAACTGAAGCAACTGGGGGAAGAATCACTGCTAAAGGGGAAGGCTGGCCGTTTGTGGTGTGAAGGGCCAGGGCAGAGACGTGGAGCGTGTCCAGATTCAACCAAATCAATTTGTAAAATCTCAGACTGTCCTCCTCCCTGTCTCCTGACCTCCTTTTTGTCCCAGGTCCCAGTTTCTTTTGCGTTAAACAGATTAATATTTCCACCTGTGCACTCATGCCATAGCTTTTTGGACACCAGAACAGAAGAACCCTCCCGAGCCTGGTTAGAAGTGGGACAGGCAGGTCCAATGTGAATCATACGTACACGCTTCACATGTGCTCTCTTTAATCACGGCTATTCATGGAAGTGTCCAGAAACTGTTGACTGGGACTTGGAACTGTGGTTGGCTGTCTCTCCAGTCCTGTGGCCATGAGAAGTTCCGGAAGAGGCAATCAATCAGCTAAGAGGAAATTTTAGACCAATCTGTGTTCCTGATTAGAAATTAGTATTAAGGCATTTGTAGCTGCAGTTGTTCAGGATCAGAAGCTACCCAATCAAGCCACCTTGTTTCGGATGGTTCCCAGTTCATCAATCTCGCACTGTACTTCGTCTCCTCTCTGTGGTAGACAAGAATTGGGTTATTCCCCTTGTTGATGGTAGCACATATAAAACTTTACAGCAGGCTTTGGCAAAGCCAACAGGCTTATATATCTCCCCCCCCCCCCCAAAAAAAATCGTGTGGTCTCCCACTCTTTAAAAAAAAAATCAAAAAAGGAATTGAACAGGCTTCAAAGGCTGAACTTGCACTTTCAAGGTGGTGAAAGGGTACATCACAAAATAAAGACACAGTAAAGAGCATTTGCAGTGGAAACCACACATCATCTGAACTGTACCTATTCTCTCCTTTCATGGTTATTCAAAAGCATTAAAGTGCCATTTTCAGTTTGAACACAGATGTGTATCCCCTTTTCAGAGTACTGCTAGCTCTTTTGGTGCTTGTTGTTTTTTGAGATTAGAAAAAAGCAAACTATGGGCCTGACTTCTGGAGAAATGGGTTTAGGACCATCAGTTCCTTGGCTCAGCGAAAGCACAAGAACAAGCCTCGCCTTGCATTTGGCAGCCATCTCCACTGTGTTTGCTACTCCGTGGGCATATCATTTCAAGCTTGGAAGGAGGGAGGCCGTGGAAGTGCTGCAGAATGCTCCAGAACCAGCTGAGCAGACACAGCGCCTTCCCCAATTCCTGCCAGCCTTTGAACAGCTATCCTAAGGCAGGCCGGAAAGCAGACCTCTTCTTGCCCTTGGACTATGAGTGGCTGCTGCTGCTGCTCCCAGAAAAAGAAAAGCCCAGGAAGAAGGGAGGAAGCTGGCTTGGCTGGCTGCTAAAAAAATCACTGGGCAAAGCAATAACTTGAAATGAAAACCCCACCCTACCCAAGAAGTGTTCAAAAGGAGGTTATTTCTGTCCCCATTTTGTGTTGGCAGGGAAGGTGAGACTGAGGCTGGGAGAATAAATGGGTAACTAAGAAGAGATCTGGGGCAACAATGGGACTTCACAACTTTTGTAAGTCACTATTGTACGCCACTTGGATCACTTATTTCCTCTTTGTAAACCACAAAGCTTGTGGTGATGGTTCTCATGGTAGCAGACAATAACCCCTCCTAGGATTTTACTTACTTAGCTCTTGTCAAAGTAGTTAATCTTTCAGGAGAGGAACAAGACCAAGAATACACATGTCCCAACTGATAAGAGCAGGCTATAAATATAGAAATACTACATGGAAGTAGTGCACACTGAAGTTGCCTTAGCAACGGGACTAAGATTCTCCAAATGCTAGAGAGCGGCACTCACCTTCAGGAACACGGGAGGCTTCCGGAAAAATCCGACACCTGGAGGAGTCCCTGTGAGGAAAATGTCACCTGGGTAGAGGGTGACAAACCTGCCAACAACAACACACTAACATCAAGCCACACTTTTTTAAACATTTGTGTAATTGTAAGAACTAGAAACTTCTAATACTGTTTGTGTGAAAGCTGAATTCTGTGCGCCGTTCTGGGCTCCCAGCGTGCATGTGGTCCTGCCTTATCCCTGTTTCAGCCTACATTCAAGGTGGCTTCTAACATTCAAAGCTTGAGAAGTATAAAAATTAGAACAAACAAAACGAGCTATACAGAAGGAGACAAACGTGGACACATGTACAGTGCATGGCTGCATGCAAAAGATTTATGCTGGGGATCAGCAGAGCTATACTTTCCCTCCCTACTTGACTGACTGGTCATTAAGTGGCCTTGATGGTCCTTGATGAAAAGCAGAGCTTCACTGCAGTCCTTTGACCACAAGCAATGAGTGGCAAACCACCACAGCTGTCTTAACAATGGACCATATACTGTTTCTAGACACAAAAGAGAGGTATATTGATACTCCCGAGAGCTCATTCAAGAGTCTTGGGGCAATAAATAACAAGGCCCTGTTCTTAGCCGCTACTGATCTTGCTTCCTTAACTGAAAGGAGTTGTAGGAGACAGGCCTTCACGCTGTGTGTGGTGGGGGTGCATTAGGAGGGGAACTCTCAAGGATATGCAGGCTCCATTTCATGGAAAGCTGTGAAAATCAAAACTGGAACTTTGTATTGGGCCAGACACTAGCGGTGCAATTACCAGATTTCAACAACAATTCGGTCTGCAGGCCACTTTATGCAAACCCAGGATTAAAGGAACAAGGACCAAGAAGGACTTACTTAGAGACCCACGCAATGAGTGCCTCTGTTTTGAAGATCATCTGGTTGGTGCTGCTGTTTTGGACAAGCTCCCCATTCACTTTGCAGCGGATCCCCAGGTTATGGGGGTCTAGGCAGAAGGAGAAGCAACACAAGGTCTCAGATGGAGCAGAGAGCACGCAGCCCCAAGCAAGTGGGGAAGGCCTTTGCATGTAGGGGGGTGGGTACCCTCTGACCAACAGGTGAGGAATCCCTTGGTTTTTTTTAAGTTTCAAAATACTGCAAACAAAATAAAATTCAGTGTCAGGAAAAGCTGAAATGTAATGACTTGAATCAATTATTTAAATCAGGGGTGGGCAAACTGTGGCCCGGGAGCTGCGTGCGGCTCTTTCACATATATTATGTGGCTCCCGGCAGAGCGGCTGGGGAAACTAAATATCATTAGCAAACAAATGTCATTGGACAAATTAATATCATCATCAATATCTGCTTTTACCCCTTTTGTTATTATTTTTGGCAGTCTCATTTAATGTTAATGAAAAGCAAATTTGCTTATTTTCCAATAAAAGCAGGTAATATTTGTTCATCTCTTGTGGCTCTCAAACATCTGATGTTTATTCTGTGCGGCCCTTATGTTAAGCAAGTTTGGCCACCCCTGGTCTAGGTGGCTCTTACGCTGAGCAAGGTTGCCCACCCCTGATTTAAATCAAGCAAATTAATGCTGGCCAGATGATCTGGTGAGAAAAGCGGGAAGTGCTCCTTCCACAGTAGGGCCTGTCACTCAAGGGTTTTTTTTAAGTACTTGTGTTGTTTATTCATCTTTTTAAATCAATCGATAGACCTTGCAGATTAATTAACTAGAAGTTGCAGTCCTACTAGCTTTGCTGTTGAGAAGGAGCTGTGCAAAACAGCCAGACACACTCCAAGCACTGCCAGTCTCCTTTGGCAGAGATGTTAGCAAACCTGGCCCAGATCAGTTTCAGGCTTCTGCGTGTGTTTAAAAAAGAAAAGAAAAGTGGAGATTCTCAAATTCTGCCCTGGCTGCCAGTTCATGCACTTGCACAGCATAGCTGCAAGTCAGAGCACTTGACGTCTTAAGGTAATCAGCATTGGCCATTGCTGTGGCCAGATTACATTGATCTCCTGCATCCCTAAATATCTGTCCTATGCAGATCCTATGAAGCAGACATTACACAAAAGTAGTGTTGCTGAGAAATGTTTTTGACCTTGATCCAGCTGTAGTCACATGTGTAACAACTGAGGGACATCCTCACATCAAAAGATGCGTCCAGCCACAGATATCACCACAATGTGGCTGGAGCTGTATATCAGTGCACAAAGAAAGCTGCTCGTGTGTGTGCATCTCTCTTGCTGGATTGAGGTGTCTATCTATGAAAATGGCATAGAAAACTGCTCTTAAAGGAGGCTAGTGTCCAGAGACACTGAAGCGTCCCCTATTCCCCAAACGAGGGAATGCGTCTGTGCTACACAGAGGTATCTGCAGTGCCCTTTATCTGCACCAGGCTTGCCCTTTGCAGAAACTGGGCCGGCTGAGAGCTTATCCATATTTTGTGTGGTATATTACATGTGCATACAGTTGGTACTCAGCTACTGCTGAGGACTCAGATGGCTCACCCTCATGGGAGTCCTTCTGCTGGAGAACATTTCCACAAGCACTAAGACTTCAAGATTTGTCACTGCATGTGCCTGTACATCTCGTATGGCAGGACAAGGATGGCCAGGATTGGTGGGCCTTTTTGAGGAAATGTGTGATGCCCCAGCAACAGGAATGGGAGCAGGTAGGCTGGGGTAAGAGTTAACAGCTTGGTGCCTAAGAGTGTTGCCAGATCCATAGTCTTCCTAAAAGGATGCTGGGAGTTCCTCTTGTAGCAGCTGGCCTGGAAAGCTGCCCTGCAGCAGCCTTGTCATCTCCACAAGCACAGGAAACAGGAAGACAAAGGGGCTTTGCCACTTCCACACCTGACACGGAGTTCTTGGTGACCAGAGCTGGTCCCAGAGGGCAGAAGGTGTCAAACGTTTTCCCCAGAAGCCACTGCTTCCCGTTCTTCTCCGTCTGCCAGTCTCTGGCACTCACATCATGGGCTACGGTGAACCCTGCAACGTGGCTCATGGCATCCGGCTCCTGGGGGAAGACATGCACATAACAAACAGGGCTTCTCTCTCAAGCAAGTGCCTGCCAAGGTCTCCAGGTCTGGGAGTTTGAAACCAGTGGCACTTAGAAGCTCAGCTGGAGCTAAGAAACGGGGCCTAATCCTGCATTTCCACCACTGTTCTTATGCCTGCCTTCTTGCCTTTTCTCTCTCCATTTTGTTACCTTTGATCCCTCCCTCTACTGCTCACTTTGATTGCCCTCCCTGCAACCAGAATTTAAAGCATAAGCTCCTTCGGGCAAGGACCGGTTTTTTAAATTAACAAAAATATTGCCAAGTTCCCTGCACACTGATGGTGCTGTGTTCATTGTGGTCATGAGTACTTAGATCAGATTGTTTTAACCTTGTCCTACACATTGTGGACCAGATGGGTTACGAAATCAAAACAAACAAACAAAAATGACCGCATGCTTTGATGAGACTACCTGGATGTGCTTTCCTTTCTTCCCAATGACAAAGGCCAGCTCCACTTCCCAGTCTACTTTCTAGAGGAGGAAATGAAGTAAGATTGAAATTAACATTTGGCACCCAAAGACCAGCAATTAAAACCCTCCAGATTCTACACAGTAGTAAAAATTTGCCACCAGAGTACAGTATTTAGAGTAAGCATGTGTTAATATACTAGCTGTTCTTGTAAAGTTTAAGTGTGCTATCAAGTTGCAATCGCCTCATGGTTAGCCTGTGAAGTTCCACCTCATATGGTTTTCAAGGAGCAGGGGTGTTTGCCATTGCCTTACTCTGCATAGCAACCCCAGTCTTCCTTGGCGGTCTCCCACCCAGCTACTCACTCTGCTTAGCTTCCAGGCGCTGATGAGATTGGGCTGGTCTGGGCTATTAGGGCTGTTAAACTGTTCTTGTTACTGATCTTGTATCCCCAAGTCTGTGTTATTTAATAAAATATCAGTAAGTGGGGGACGAAAGGAGATAAAGTTGGGTCATGCAGGCAAGGGCTGGTAGCCATGGGCAGAGAGGCAAGGATGTCAACAGATCACTGAAACACTCTGACCCCTAGAAATTCTTTTTTGATTCCTGAGGTTTCACCCATACCATCCATGCTACTATAATGACTTGAGACTGTTTTCTTTTTTAAAAAATGAACACTCTTTTGTAAGAGTGGAGGATACAGACAACAGGGAATCTGACTCCTTGCTTTTGAACTAGGGATTCATACACAGTTGGCCATCTTGCAGGTCGCTGTCCTGGCCTGAACATTCAACAATTAGGTAGCTTCCTGCTTCCATGAGAACAGATCCCTGCTGGAGGAAACAACCCAGAACATTAGTGGCATTTACATTGCTCTCTGCTGGGAGGATGATCTCGTCATAGGGTCCCACAATGGAGCTGGGGAACTTGCTGAATATGATGGGTTCCTTGGGGATTTTCACATTCTGTTCCAAGCAATGGTCCACATAGTTCATTCCCACACAGATCACTTTATCAGGGTTAGTTATGGGAGCCAAGAGGGAGACTTCAGCACGGGGCAGGACATGTTGGCCAGACTCTTGTGCCCTGTGGATACAGAGAAGGGGGAGCCATGAAACTCTTCCAAGGGAACCTGTGACAGTCTCACACTTAAGGGTGGAGGCTGGAGACAGACATCAGCTTTTGTGTGGTATAAGAAATGGAACCCTTCTCACGCTACGTATACTCATCCTATTTTTGTGGCTTGTTCTGAATCTCTTCCTTTTTTCTGACAAAAAGTCTAGAATCCACTAAACTTGTTTGGGATGAGCAAAATTGGTATATAATCCACAGGATGCAAAACCACTCAAATGGCTTCTGACACTCTGAAACCTGTTATTTCCAGACAATAACGTTCCAGTCTACACCTCTGCCATAAAGTCACTTGGGTGGTCTCTCTCTGTCTCAGGCCTCCATCGGTAATATGGGCATAACACTGACCTAATGATCACTGAGGTAATGGACATGAACTAATCTGTACTCTCTAAATGTTAAATTAAATGCTAGAATTTGTAAATGGACTGTCCAGAATTAGAATTGCCCACTTATTTTTCTGGGAAAGGCAGCCAAAAAGGAGCTAGAAAAGATTCTTAAGTGTAAGGATATGTTGCTAGCGACCAAGATCAAGATAATTCAAACCACAGTATTCCCCATTACTATGTATGGGTGTGAAAGCTGGACAGTGAATAAAGCTGATTCATTTGAAATATGGTGTGGGTACTGTGGACTACCGAAAAAGACAAGGGGATTCTAGATCAAACCAAGCCTGAACTCTCCCTGGAAACCAAAATGACTAAACTGAGGCTGTCATACTTCGACCACCTTATGAGAAGTCAAAACTCACTGGAAAAGCCAAAAATGCTAGGAAAAGTTGAAGGCAGCTGGGAAAGAGGAAGACCCACATTATAACATTTTTGACCCAGGCTTCCCAAAACAGTTGAATTTTTGGGAACAATCTGAAGGAAGAAAGGGAGGTGGGACAACAAATGAATTCTGGGAAGGGGCACCAATCATAAGAGGCAGCATAGGCAAAAGGGATGAACTGTTAAGGCTCCAGTGCCCCTGAAAGCTCCCCATTAAACTTCTCCTCCTGTGCTCCTACTTCCCTCTTCAACTCCACCCCTCCTTGGCACAAAACTACAGCTACCTTGAAAGTGAGTCGGTTTTCTTTGCACTTTTCATTGCCTCATTTTACTCTGCCTTCCTCTGGGTGGGCCATCCAGCAGTGCCTTGTCTCTTATTCCCCCATACCTCTTAGCTACGGCAAAAGCTGTATCTCCTTCCTCCAGGAATGCCCTCATGGTCCTGGGCAGAGACGGATCAAAAGCGTTCAGGTCTACCACGTCGCCTCCATCTTTCTCTTCCAGCCCAATCCGGGGAGCAGCCGCTGATCCCTTGGCTTGGAACTGGACCAGCCTCATGGCCCTCTGCATATGGGAAACCCCTCGGAACCCCAACTTCCAACAGCTCTGGCTCCTTGGACCTGCCTGGCCCAACCTGCGACCTACCGGAAGGGCTTTTTGCAACAGGACCCACATCAAAATCTGCAGGAAGAGAGAGAAAGCAGGCACTCAGGGGCCACAGGTACAGAGGGCGAAATTTACCAAGAGAAGAAAGTCTGCCAGCTAATAGGCAATACCACCCAACTTGGCTTCCCATCAGTTCTGTTCCTAGTCCATTTCCTAAAATTGCCTTTGAATCTGCTAATGTAAAGATTAGCAACTTTCCCTTTGTTATATTCTCTGCCTTACTATGAGCTGCAATGACCAATAGAAACAGACTCAAATTACTTTTACTACTGAGACAGAAGCCAGGAATTACCTATCACAAAGGCAGAGATAGACTCTTGTCCTTTGCCCAGGTAGACCTAAGACACAGACACAAACTGCTGTCTGCAGGACAGGGACAGCAGCACACCTGTCCTGCCTCAGAGCTTTGCCAGAGCTTTGTAAATAAGCATTTCACAGATCTTCCCCTCCCCCAGTGAATTACTATGGAATTTTCTGCACCTACTTGTCACAGACCTAACACAGGATATATAGACAACTTCTATCACTGCATCTCTTACATTAGGGGTCACATTAAAACACCATGCAAACATACGGTAGGGATGCAAAGCAGAGCCACAGGCTGAAGTGTCCAGAGCGTGTAAGGAGGAAGGGATTTGGAGACCAGGCAGAGAATGGCAGTGCCAGTAACAGGGAGAGACTGAAAATAAAGGAGAGTAAAGATGAACTCAGGCATGCTTGTCTCTCGACTGCAGCATCCAGTGGTAACCTGCACATATGGAACAGCCATCACAGACAGACGAGAACGTGGGCTGGGAGCCAGGGTGCTCCTGCTTGGTGTAGTGGTTAAGTGCGCGGACTCTAATCTGGGAGAACCGGGTTTGATTCCCCATTCTTCCACTTGCACCTGGCTGGATGACCTTGGGCAAGCCATAGCTCTGTACCAGCAGTTCTCTCAAGGACAATTGTCTCAGAGCTCTCTCAGCCCCACCTACCGCACAGGGTGTCTGTTGTGGGGAGGGGAAGGGAAAGGAGTTTGTAAGCCGCTCTGAGACTCCAAGTGAAGGGTGGGGTATAAATCCAATCTCTTCTTCTTTGTGTGCAAATAGTGGGATGGGGTGCAGTACTAATGAAGGGAGCCGCAGTAATAGAGCTAGCCAACCTAACAGTGGGGTCTTACGGCCTAGTTCACACAAAGAGTGTTTCTGTGAACATGGAGGAGTTGTTTTACTGCAGAAAGGGCTGCACTGTTTAGCCAAGGTTAAAAGCCTTCAGACTGACTAAATGTTTGCCTCAATTTAACTGGGGGACGCAATGTATTTTTAAAGTGTCAAGGACATATAAGACATTGGAAATTCATTAACCGCTCTCCTGTTTCTTTAAATGTCTTTAAATAGCAGCTGGGTTGATGGTGCTGGATTTGCCCTAATACCAGAAATATGCAAGTGAAATCTTTATTTTCCTTCTGAAGCAGATTTATATCAAGAAAAGGCCAAATGTGCATGTGGAGGGTTAACTCTTCTCAACAGATCTGTGGTCCTGATGCAAACCCTACCACACCATGCAGCTGTTTATCTATGGATGTTTAAACAGACAGGAAAGCCCATCAAATTAGATCTTGTCTAGGCCCATTAGACACAGTTTGCACATTCATCCAAAAGGCACTGAGTGTTCTATGCACATGTGTGAGAACTGAAAGGTGGCAGGAAAAGGACTTTGCCGGGAAATGAAGGACTGGAAAGTATGTGTCAGCACAGGTCCTGCAATGGGGGGGGGGGGGGGGGGGAGAGAATTCAAGAAAGGAGAAAGAGGGGGAAAACTTATGTAGAGATCTGATTGGAGCCCACGGCTTATTACCAAGGTGCCTCTCAGATTAACAACAGACTGGGGTGCCGAGAGGGTGACAGAAAAGCTGAGCTGAAAAGAATGGAAGTTAAGCGCAGGAAGTCCAAAAAATGCCCCAGACATTCATAGATCATCACCACAATCATTAAGCTAGCAACAAACCTACAGAAATTAAGCTAGCAGCAAACCTGCTTCCCCTTCTCCCTGCAGAAATTCTAAGCAAGATCCAAGCCAGTGGATCTAATGGGCCAGGGCAACTCATGAAACCCTGTTTTCTTCACTAATTGTACTTGTGATGGATTCTCCAGAAACAAACTAGCACTGGGGCTTTCCAGTAGCAACTGTTTTTGAAAATTTTACATCACCCTAAAGAGAGAATGATCCGATTTAGCGTGTTAACTTACATGTACTTGGTACTAATGTTATGCCCTAATAGCAATAAATACTAGAACTGAAATAGCGGGGGGGGGGGGGGGGGGGGTGGAAATTAAGTGCGATCATACACAAATTCAAAGCTTTATGTGAGAGTTATTTTCTATTGGAATAATACCTGTAAAAATCCAAAGACAATGCAGCAGCGGCACTTGCAGAAGACCACTGCAACTTGAGGAGTTAGCAGTGAACCACAGTTTCTCCATCTGCAACCAAGGTGCCCTGTGGGCCAGCCCTGAAGAGATGACAGGCACGGAAGATGCTCTCTCTTAAAAATACCTTTTTAGGAGTATCTGTATTGGACGTCTGCTCCCCCCACTGTTTAATCAGGTTGGCCTTGGGGTGTATTCCTCCCCTCCAAGGCCACTTCTGGAGAAAACATGCACACACGTATGCAGGGGAAAATCATGTATTCCTAAATAGTATATAAGCCCCTGGAAGCCACCATATCAGCGAAACCCAGCTCAGGGTGTACTGTGGAGCAGCGCTGGGTATATTGGCCAGTTGCAGGAGCCCTGCCTGCTGTCATCCCTGGGGTTCCTGATCAGCAGAAAGAGTGTTAGGGTATATTGTCTGAGTTTCCGATTTCTGTATATTACCAGAGAGATTTCAATCAAACTGTCTGTTTTCCTTTCACCACTTGCGTGTTTATTGCCTTCAAATCCCTCAGTGGAAAAGAACCTTTTTGCCTCTTGGCAATACAACTTCCCCTACATTGCTAAATTTTAGAAAAGAACCCAAGGGCTTCGAAAACAGCTGACACGCTAAGTTTAACATATCCAGAGAACTGCACATGACAGGCAGTCCACACACTTGCCCAATTATCTATTTTAATGGAATTTAACTCTCTTCCACTAAGGTTATTCCATTTCACTGTCATTCTCCACCACTTTGCTTGCATTACTTTTTAGTTGTGTGTCAGAGGGATGCAAATCAACCACATTTTCAGAACTACCACATTTTCACTAAAGAACTTTTTTTGCCAGGGGGATGGATCCTGCCTCGAAGCGGGAAGTGTGTGTTTGGGGGGGGGGGTTTGATTTTTGCCAATTCCTCCCTCCCACAACAGCCCCCTCCACATTGCTTGTGGGAGACAGGGAGCTCCTAGGATTAGGTTGGGGAAAATCAAAAGTCTTGGGGTGGGGGTGGGATTGGCAAAAGATTGCTTCCCCTTGTACCTTCAGAAATGCTAAGCAAGATCCAAGGCAGGGCAACTTATGAAACCCTGTCTTCTTCACTAATCGTACTTGTGATGGATTCTCCAGAAGCAATAGGTTTTGAGAAACAGAACCTAGCCTAGCTGTGGGATCAGTGGTTCCTCTATATCTCTTTTCATCTTCATTAATGCAAACAATTCCAATGAGACATTGCTCTGAGTGTTTGCTAAAAGTGAAGCAAAACGTAATTCACAATTTTGATTTTGTTTTCACTGAAATAAAATAAGAAATCCAGCTTTGGTTCTGATTAGACTTGCACAGCCACTCAAAAGATGTCATAACCTGATTTTTTTTTAAATGGATTTTTGTATTATATGTATTTGTATATATTTGTACTTTATCCCCATCCCGGTTTGCAAATCAATAAAACATACATGTACTCTCTTATAATTCCTAGGCATAATCCCCTTCATCAATTTAGAAACAGCCTAAATTTCCTAACATTGTATTGACAATGGAATCTAGCTATTGTTATTAATCTATTAAACAATGAATCTTTTAAAAATGGAAAATTTTCCACAGAACAACCAGTGTGGTGTAGTGGCCAGGGTGTCAGACGAGGATCTTGGGAGACCCAGGCTTGACTCCCCACTCTCTTTCTCAACCTAACCAACCTCAAAGGGTTGCTGTTGTGAGGATAAAATGGAAGAGGGGAGAACAATGTCGTAAGCTGACAGTCTCCAATGAGGAGAAAAACAGGGTTAAAAATAAACTAGGAATAAGGCCCGTTGTGGAAATAAATACAACGGGCTCTAGATGGAGACTCTGGGAGAGTGCCCCGGCCTTGGGCACTCAGTGTCAATTTGCTGTGGAGACCTCACCAGGGTATAATGACACAGAGTCCACCATTTTCTCCAGGGGAAGATCTCTGCCATCTGAAGAGGAGTTGTAATTCAGTGTGATCTCCATCCCTCCCCTGGAGATTGGTAAAAATGGGTCTAACAGTTCCTGCTTACTGGCTTGTAATAAACTGGTACAGTGACAGCTGTTTCAGACAGCCCTTCCCCTACCATTTTGGAGCTGTCTTCGGAGCAGTTTGCCATTTGAGACTGCAATTTTTTCCCACGCCTCTTCATCACACACACATACACACATACACACACACAAACAAAAAACCACATACACACACATAAACACACACACAAACTCAAGTGCCTAGGGTAGCCAACCTCCAGGTGGAGCCTGAAGATCACCAGGTATCACAATTGAACTCCGGACAACAGATCTTCACCCCTCCCTTGGAGAAAATGACTGCTTTGGAGGGTGGCCTCTATGGCATTCTGTTCAGCTGGCCCCAATGAGTTTTCTCCCGAAGGCCGTCATAGGTGTGGAAAAAGGCTTTCAGAGAAGCAAGCTTGGTTGCCTAGCAACCGGCATTGAGGGGATAGTTGCTGGCTCTGATGATGGAATAGGGTTCCCAACCTCCAGGTGGGGCCTGGGGATCTCCCACTTTCACAATGGATCTCCAGCTGACAGAGATCAGCTCCCCTGGAGAATATGGCTGCTTTGGAGGGTGGACTCTATGGCATTGCACCATGTTGAGGCCCCTCCCCTCCCCAAACCCCACCCTCTCCTGGATCCACCCCCAAAGTATCCAGGGATTTTCCAACTTAGACCTGGCAACCCTATGATGGAAATACCTGAAGATTTGTGGGGTGGATCCTTTGGTGGGCAGCATTTTTTGGGGAGGGGGAATGGAAGGACTCAGCAAGCTATAATGCCATAAGGTCTACCCTCCAAAGCAGCCGTTTTCTCCAGGGGAACTGATCTCTGTCATCTGGAGATAAATTATAACAGCGGGAGATCTCCAGGTCCCACCTGGAGATTGGCTACCCTAGGGGGAAAGTCAGCTGCACTGCAGGGGGTTGAAGGGAACGGTTTGATGGCTGCTGGTCCACCTCATTAGCCAGCCAGCCATGGTAGTGCTAAGCAGAAGAAAGAGCCTGAGGAATTTCACACAGCCAATATGTTCCATTTCAGGAACTCTTCAGTAACGGTTTCTGTCAGGCATTTTACACAGAACCGTATTAGTACCAGTTTCCTAACGGAGCATAGTGGCCCTTTCACACAGAAACGTGTCTCTCCCGTTGGGGAAGCGTTCCTGAGCCGGTTTACCTTGAAACCTCTACCAAAGCATTCTTCGGTTCTTTGTACCGGTTCTGAAGCGCTACTGGGTGCTATGTGAAATGCCCCGTTTCTGACAGTTTATTCTGGGCATGCTGGCAGGGTGCGGTGGAGGGGGTTATGCTGATAGTCTATTGTCTTTTCACTGAAAGAAGCAGGCCACTGAGGGGACAGTTAGACCCACCTGGCAGTGGGTGGAGGAGAAGAGTGGACCCAGCACCCAGTCGGTCCTTCCCCTTCACTGGCTCCCTCCAGACTGAGTCCAGGACGCTGGCCGGTGGCTCTGTGGGCGGGACTGAGGCAAAGCAGGGAGAGAATGCAGCCAATGGCCAGGGACCCCCTTTTGAGTGGCAGTCCGTCCAGCCTACTGATTTTGGCGCCCCATGGAATCTTGCCACTTGAAAATGGCTTTATATAATAGGAAAGATAATAAAATAAAATAAAGCACTGGAAAATGTTCCAACTTTAATCTCTTAAGTGATCAGAAACAAAAACTGATCAGCCCCTTGCAAAGCCCAGTTGGTTCTCTCTTTCTCCAGCAGGAGTGATGGGTTGACCCCAGGACACATCTTCAGGCAATCATAAGGTAAGTGAATTCTTTCCCAAGTAGGGTTACCATCTTTTTTTTTTAGCCCAGGTCCTACATTTTAAAGAACATCTCTGAAATGCAGAAATGTGGCAGAAAAAAAGCTGGGAGATAACATGATTTGGGGGGGGGGGGGCTTTTTCCTGGTACTGTTCTGCATTTTGTGTAACTTGCTGTCACAGAACAGGCCTCTCCCCCCAAAAAAGTTGTCAGCCAAAGGTTGGTTTATCGATTCAGCAATCACAATTTTATAATTGTTTCCTTCTAAAGCAGACCCAGGGTCACATGCTCAGCAAATTTCATGAAAATGTGGACTCTGGTCCAAGTCCAGTATTCGAATGCTCTAGCACACCATATCAACTTTCTCTGAAAACCACAAGCATGAAGACTACAAATTCCTGACTGCTGTGCTCTGTCCCACACATTCCACCTAACCTACCTCATAGGTCTGAGAGAATAAAATGGGGGAAAAGAGAATCACACGTGCAAGAAAGATTAGATCAATGTGCTAACCAGTGAGATTCCAGCTCAGGTGGCAGGGGATGGGGGTGTGATCCAGGTGTTCGGAAGTTCAGACCAGGAAACACAGCTAGTGAGGCCGAGATCACACCTGGTGCGTGAAGGAGCAGAACCCGAGAGGCTTGGATAGACAGGGGTGTGCATTCAGTAGAATGGTAAATACGATCACCAAGTCAAGCAGGATACAGCCTGCACCCCATTCAGCTCAGCTCAGTCTGCAGCTCAGCTCAGTCTTTCTTGGAAGCTCTAAGACTTTGCACCCCAAATAAGTTTTAGACCGTCCCAAATCATACACCCTATGACTTTGCATTGCAAGATGACATGAACAGGGACCTAGTTCAAAGCCCAGTTTCCTGAGCCCCAAAGAGTGCCACCTTGCCCGGCAGAGACCCCAGAGTCTGAGAATGCATGAACTGGAGCGGCCCAAAGCTGTTTAAGTATCATCATATCTGTGGGGGGACGAATATAAAGCAGCAAATAAGGAACTGAGCACCAGCTCTGGCCTGCGGAGGTCGCAGGGACAGTCCCCCACCCCATCCCACAGCTTCCCTCGCAGCTGCATTACCTACCAAGTAGCTCCTGCGCGTCTCTCCCTGCAGCCTCGGCACATCAGCTTTCGAACGAGACCTAATAAACTACAAGTTCCAGAAAGCACCGCGGAAATCACCCAATCAGAGTTTGCGAATGAAGGGGGCGGTAACGGCGCCTGCGCCTACCGATTCAGCACGAACGCCTCCTCAACCCTAGTCTTATGTCTATGGCAGGAGCTAAGAGATAGAGCAGAGTCATGTGCGACAGATCGATTCCGGTTTGCTTTGGAGTTCGGCCCGAATGGGGAAACTATGACGTGATTTCCTGCGAGCGAATTTTGAGCGGTTTAACTTGAATTTTGTGTGTGTGTGTGTGGACACCAGCCTCTCTCGCCTGAACAAGACTAACTGTTCCTGTCGGTAATTTGTTGTTTGGATTTATAATAGCACTGTACATAAACTGTAAATACACTACCGCTGGTGTGGTGCAGTTTAATGTGCTAAGGGGTCTGGTTGACTTGGGTCTCTTAACGTTGGCGCAGTGTGGTATAGCACTTAACACACATCAGGACCGTTCCTAGGTGGTACAGGATCACTCTGGGCTATATTGCAGGGTTGTTGTACTATCTCTCCCATGCCCCGCCTGCTCTATCAGCCGCAGCGCGCCCCCCGCCCCCGTCGGGCAGACCTGGTTAATTGGTTGCAGATGGGGGAAACCCTGCAATGTATCCACTATGGATACTGAACATTCACCTTTTTGTTGTTGTTGTTAATAATGCACATTCATTCTTAAAAGCATTTGAAACATGCGTTGCTCTAGCATGTGTTCGTTTCTTGGGAGAGCCCAGGATTGGAAATCCTTGACCTTGCGTTAAACAGTCCCTTTATCTCTTCGGTTGCAGAGGATCGGAAGGGGAAAACGCCCCCAAACCATAGAGTAGAAATGGCTAAACTGGCAGACAGTCCTAAACTTCCGGCCTAACCCGTTAACACTATGACCGCTCTTTTTGGGGCTCTATGGTAAGGCTCTTTTTCATTGCATACTGGCGTTGCGCTTTGTGGCTACTATATAGCACTACCCTATGACACCGGGGAGGAGGCTGTCACCCAAAAGGAAATTACGCGGCCCTCCAAGAGGTTGTTCTCGTTCGGCGCTATTTATTTAACGCGGACTTGTTGAGCCACCCACTCTGCAAAAACTACAGCTCCCAGGAGACTTTGCGGTCCCATTCTCGCGACATTGGGCTCGCCACAACGGGAGCCCGGGCGAATTGACTACCCGGAGGTGGTGGAGAGCGTAAGACGAGTCTGGAAACGAGTCGGGGGTCCGTGAGAGTGAATGGAGCTTTTTCTTGGTGACTTAGGGGGCAGTTTGGTCGAAACCTGGGTTTGCTACGCGGTTTGTGATGACTGACTATCTGTGCATGTTTTAGGGCTGCCAAGTCCAACTTGGGAAATATCTGGGGACTTTGGGGGTGGAGCCAGGAGAAAGGAAGTGACATCATTTTGTGATGTCACATCCTGTGATGTTGCTTCCACATGCTTCCACATGAACTCATGAAGTTTCCTAATACTGAATCAGGCCATTGGTCCATCAAGGTCAGTATTGACTACTCAGACTGGTAGTGGCTCTCCAGGGTCTCAGGCGGAGATCTTTAATGTCACCTATTACCTGATCCTTTTTTAGCTGAAGAGGCTGATACCTCCTGCATGTCAAGCAGATGCTCTATCACTGAGCAACAGCCCTACTGAATCCTTCCTCATCTCGGCAGAATATGAAGCACTAAGTGCTACACAAGTGCTAAATATGATTTTCATATCATAAGAACAGGAGAGAAGCCACAGTGGATCGGCCCATCCAGTACAGCCCATCCAGTACAACACTCTGTGTCACAACAGTGGCCAAAAATACCAGGTGCCCTCAGGAGGTCCAGCAGCGGGGCCAGAACTCCAGAAGCCCTCCCACTGTTACCCCCCAAGCACCAAGAATTCAGAGCATCACTGCCCCAGACAAAGGGTTCCATTTAGACCTTGTGGCTAATAATAGCCACTGACAGACCTCTGCTGGATGGGGACAGAGAGAGACAGACAGACAGACAGACAGACAGACAGAAAAACGAAAGAAAGAGGGAGAGAGAGAGAAGGAAAAAAACTGGCAGAGGCACTTACTTCCATTTAGACCTTGTGGCTAATAGTAGCCACTGATAGACCTCTGCTGGATGGGGACAGAGAGAGAGACAGACAGACAGACAGAAAAAAGAAAGAACGAGGGAGAGAGAGAGAAGGAAAAGAGCTGGAAGAGAAACTTACCTTGCAAGCCACATGCAAAAGCAGCCCCTTCAATCCCTCCTTAATCTCTGGGCGGACCTCTCTTGCTGTGGAAGCTCTCTTGCTGACTTCTTAAAGGGGAAATGTCTGGTGAGGCTTTTTACTGCAGGGCAGGCTCTCTGCAGACATTTCCCTTTTAAGGCAGGGCAGGGCAGACTCCGACTTCCTGCTGGCAGCCATTTTGTCCCCCGGGGGCCAATTTTGAAAAAGCGGGGGTAAGCAGTAAAAACCGGTGTTTCCCCCGCCCTACCGGGGGACTTGGCAGCCCTAGCATGTTTACTCAGAAGTCACGAAGTCTTACTGTACTTAATGGGGCTAAGTTCCTAGTAAGTGGCTGCCTGAAGCAAAATCCATGTGACGCCTTTTATGTTGTGCTGGTTGGTTTTAGCCAAACACTGGGCAAGCTTTTGAGGTCTCCAGAACAATTAACCGAATTGCATGTTTAAAAGTAGAAGGGGCCGGGGAAAAACAAGAACATAAGAGGGTCTGAAATATTTTTTTGTTTAGAATTGCAGCCGTAGACTTAATAGAAAGGTGCTTTTGTAAAGCTAACAGCGTTCCGTGCGCCTCGGCATCTAGTCATGTTGGCGTGGCCACATGACCATGGAGACGTCTTCGGACGGCGCTGGCTCTCCGGCTTGGAAACGGAAATTAGTACCGCCCCCTAGAGTCGGATTCGACTGGCTTGTATGTAAGATGTTATTGTTTTTGTTTGCATTGTTTTCCACCTTAAATTGTCTGATTGCAATGTTTAGTATTTTGTAGTGTCTTGAGTGCCAGTGAGAAAATTGCCCTATCAATTAATAGACTTAGGTAATGGAACTCACTTGTGCCCATATACCCTATGTGATATATGCTGCATTTCAGAGTTGCTGTGGAGCACTGCCTCAGAGGCGCCCCCCCCCCCCCCCCCCCCAGTTTGCAGTAAGGGGGCAGTGACCTCCTCCTCTTATGCAGATACAGCTTTTGCAGGATATGGGGAATTAAAACTCCCTCTTCACTTATTATAGCACCAAAAAGCCAAACAGGAAATCTGGTCTCCTGCAAAAGGGGTTGTCCCTCTACTTTCTTCTTTCTATTTGGAAATGATAGTAGGCACTTTCAGACATGCTGAATAATGTGCTTTTAATGCACTTTAGCAATTGTTTGCAAGTGGATTTTTCCATTTTCGCACAGTAAGTTCCAGTTGCAAAGTGCACTGAAAGTGGATTGAAAGAGCATTATTCAGTATGTATGAAAGTGGTCAGTGTTCACTTTGGTACTATTGTACTTCTTGTAGGGTAAGTTTTTGTGTAAGGACAGAGAAAGGCTGTAGTTTTTAATAAATCATCCAGTTTGCTGACAGTTTTGCATGCTTGCTTCAAAATTAGTTGCATGAACTGTTCTCTGTTGAAGAGCCCATCTTGGCTTGCGCAAGTTGAGCAAATGCATCAGAAGCTAAAGTGCCTTTTTGAAAAATGTATACAAAATATATGAGCAGTTATATTAATAGGCTATAAGGTTTAAGAAGTAGGTTAATAAACTGTATGGTTAACTTTCTGGAGGGGACATTTTGCTAGGGCAATGAGTTAAAGCACTTATAAAAGGCTATTTCTGTCCTGGTGCATTAGCAAGTGACATCACATTCAAGGTGGCCTTTCCTTCTCATAGCGAATGGTGCATTTTGAAATGTAAACGAGCTCAAAAGGTATCTGTTTCCTGAAGGTTTTGGTAACATGCAAACAAATTATGTGTGTTGGGTCTATCTGGAGAGGATGGAGCACCACAAGCAATGTTCCCTCTAAGCTGAGTTGGTGTGAGCTAGCTCACAGTTTTTTAGCCTCTAGCTCACACATTTTTGTCTCAGCTCAGGAAGGATGGCTCCAGAGTACACTAACTTTTGCAGTAGCCAAATCGGTCGCTCACAACTTTAGTGCTAGTAGCTCACAAAGTAGAATTTTTGCTCACAAGACTCCACAGCTTAGAGGGAACTTTGACCACAAGGTGGCCCCAAGTTCTTACAAATTCAGCTGCTTCACTCTAGCCTACCTCCCAACACAGCTGTAATAGAATGTAGGACAAAAATAGATCACTGCTAAAGTGAGTGGCATATAATGGCCTCAATCCAGTGCACAGGTAATGTCCATTTCAGGCTTCGGTGTTAGGGACTCTTGGGAATAAGCCCCACTGTACTGAGCAGGAGTTGCATCTGTTCTGATTCTTTGACGTAGATGGGCTTTGGCATACCCAGACTGTGAACTGTCTGTTGCCACTTCTTAATAATTAAAGAAGTATAATTGTACCATCCAACCCAGCATTTCCCAGCCCTAGTTTGTCTTGCCTAATTATCCCACCTGCCCGTCCAACAACACTCAGATCCATCAAGTCCTTCCTCACCCCTCCCTTCCTGTCCCTCTGTAGCTCCTTGCTTCTGACTTTTTCTTATTTGTTGGTCTACCGGAATGTTAAGCAATATGCTGCAAGAAGGACAGAAGTCTCCTTGTCTTTTTCAAGCTTATTTTATTAAAATATACAGTGACTGAAGTAATATCAAGTAGTTACAGAGATCAGGAACCGGCAACTGTCTCCCCAGGTTGTGCTGTGAAAGGAGGTTCAGGGAGATGCTGGAGTAAAAAGGCTAGTGAGGCATGCGGCCATTCCTTATATTGCACATACGTCAGGAAGCATCAGGTGCAAACTCACAACATCCTGAGAGGGGCTGGGGGGGGGAGTGGGCTGGAAAGGACAAGGAAACCACACTTCATAGCCTGGCGGACAACGGGAGACACTGTCTGTCCTGGGGCAGCTGGAGCAGAGAGGGAGAAAGAGATGGGGAGAGACTGTCAGCCACTCTTGGATCTCGAGAGAACAAGAAATCTGAAACCCGGGCTATGTTGCAACGGGCACAAGTGCTTCACAGTGCAACTGAAAGTACAGTTATGCCCTTCTGAGTCCATTGACTTTAATGGCTTTAGAAGGGTGTAACTCTAGGATGGCACTATTAAAGTGGCAAGTCCAGTCAAATTTGGGGTGGATGGCTGAGGACAGTCGTGTTCGTGAGCATGCTTAGAAAATCCCATCAGAATTTCTCTCTGGATTGCTGGTTCCAGCATTAATTTATCTTGTTTCTAGAGCAGCACTGATGTATTAACAATCCACCATTCCATGGGAAGTGGGGGGAGTTTCCGACTACTTTCTAACTTGTATATGTGCCTCTTGCCATAATTTTCCGTTTCTGTGGACAGTTACCGACATACCACCTGCAATTATGCACATGGATTAAATCACAGGACCCAAAGTAATCTTCATGTGATCATGTCAAGATTCCTTTTGTGCTGTGTTTTAATAATGCACGTCTGAGTGAGAAGGAAATTGGAAGCAATTGGAAAACAGCAGCAAATGAAACGTGCACCAATTCTGAAAGGAATCTTTAAGATAAACTGGCAGAGAAGGATGGGGGGCAAGGTGCAGCTGAAACCAGGGACTGCTAGGAGAACTGACTGGAGAGAATCTGGTTGTCCCTACTTTTCAGTCTTCTTATCGAGCCCGGAGTTCCTTGGAACTCATTCAGCTGATAAGAAGATTCATCACAGTGAACAAGATTTCCTGAAAAAGCAGCTTGTTTACCATGATGATCTTTCCCTGGTTTGTGCCCTGCAGAGCATTTTGGGATGAAACAAAGGGGCATAGTCTTTTCGTTCAGTGCAACAGAGATCTCTCACCCTTGCATAATTGAGTCTGTGCCTCAGAACGCACCCAGAATCTTTGTAAGTGCTCAGGGGTTGTTGGGCAGGCAAGTCAAATTTGGAAAAGGTCCCCTGAGAGTATAAAGATTCAGACAACTGCCACAAGAGCAACATGCCCGTGTACTTTGAGGATATCCTTCTGCTTTCCATGAAAATGACAGAAGAATTCAAAACCTGTAGCTGACTTGTTTGTAACTCTGCAGATCTGCAGTTTCAATGCACTTCCTTTGCATTCTGAAATGCTCCTGCACATCTGGCAGCATTTGCATTGTGGGTACTCACTTTCCCAGTGGCCTTTGCTGCTGCAGACAGGGTCAGTCATATTAGCTATGCCTTCAGGGGGTGACGCGATCAGCAGCACTGCTGGTGTGGCGTGGCCTTGTGACACATGGTCAACTTTAGACAAGCCATTTCATCCTCCTGTTTCTCACATTTTAGATGAAGACTGGGGGTGGGAATTAAAAGAAGTGAGATGCAGTGTCCAAGTTCGCTCTGCTGTATAAACTAGAACATCAGCTCCCAGCCAGAAGGGGTGGTACCCAAAGTGGTTGACAGGCCTGGCACCTAGGATGCAACCTCTCTAGAAGTTCTCCTGTGCAAGCCCCATTGCAATGAATGGATGCTGTCTGAGAGCATGGCTGTACTCTGTAATGTCAATAAAGACTGATCTGCTGCCTAAGAGCTAGAGTTAAACCAATGGGCAGGTTTGCTCGCTCTCAGAAAAGAGGGCCCTTCCTCACTAAGCTGCTAGAGATATGTTTCCACACACTGACCTTGCGACATTTTCTGCTGCGCCAATTTTCTCCCTTCAGCTCTCCCCCTTTTTTCTCTCCTGCTCCAGCAAGTCTTGCAGGCAATGGTCTCTTTCCCCCATTTTTTATCTTTTGTTTGTTTGTTTTTTATCCCTTTAAATACAAAAAAGTTTTTGTTTTCTCAGAAAGGTGTGTGTGTGCTTCATGAGACAGATGGATAAATCCATCCAAGTGCAGGCCAGGAGGAATCATGTGGGCCGGGAGAGACGAGGTGAGTGGGACTCGCAGACTCCTAAATGACGTTCTCAAACAGCTGCATGGAGCTCATAATGTTCTCATCCTGAAGCAGAGAGAGAGGGAGGAAGGGAGAGAGAAGAGGGATCAGTGCCAGACTTCTGTGGTTCAAACTGAAAGGAATAGCTGCAGTACCTTCCTGTTATTCATCCCCCCGGGCCTGCAGATATAACAGGATAATTCCTAAACGGTGTGCCATGAGAAATAAATTAATTGAAATAATGTAAAGTTTATGCAAGCTCAAAATGCCTAATCACAAAGGCCTACTCTGTTTCTGCACTGATTGAGATTGGATTATTCAGTCGCTCTTGGAGCAGAGATGCCTCGGACTTTCCCGTCTTTCAAATAGGCTGCATATTCCATCTCTGCAAGAGTCCCAGGTCTGGGCTTGGTTCATTCCAGCCAGTCTTGAGGGAGAGGATTCTTATTCTGATTCATCACATTGGATCATTCATAACACTTTTAATGAAGACAGACATTACTTGCTCCTGCAATGAGGCTGCCTGTTGTGAGTCTGCATGGATCACTGCTCTGGACTTTTGTCTTCCCAGATCAGTGTATCATGCAGGAGCACAGAGGCAAGGCTTCTCTGGAAACATGTTAACTCTTACATGCTCTAAAAGGAAATACTTACAGTTCTAATGCTGAGGAGTGTCTCCCAGTTTCAGTTTGAAAAACAAGTGTGCCTTGGCTTTTGGCTAGTAGGGGAAATACCTTCCTAACTGGAAGACCATGGATAGGGATGGGCACGAACTGGCTCACAAATGTAAGGTCCTGATGAATTTTGGCCACTTTGTGGTTCGCAAACTGAAGAGCCACCACAAACTTCCATGAATTTTAAGGTGGTTCAGGAAGAGCAGAAAGCAGGGGTTTAAATAGCTCTCAGCCATTTAAACTCCTGCTTTTTGCTCCCCACCGCTTTTTGTGAGGAAACCCCTGCTTTCTGCTCCTTGCAAAAAGTGGCAGGGAGCAGAAAGCAAGGGTCACGAACCATTACAAACTGGTTTGGCTCACAAATCAGTCTCCTGGTTGTATCTGTTCATGGTTTGGCCACGAACCACAAACCAGAATGAACCACAAAAATGCACTTTGTGCCCATCCCTAGCCATGGAGCCTGCAGATCATGTTGCCTCAGCAAGTGCTTTTCTTATGGGGGAATTGCTGGTACCTGGCAATGAAAGCATATACCCAAGAGCCAGTTCATGCCATTCAAAAGTCCTGGTGACTACAACAAGGACTTTGTCTCATACACACAGTGGGAGTTCTGTGCCTCCCAGATGCACACAGTCCTGATTTTGATCGCAGCTGTAGCACCCAGGAAGAATCAGACTCAGCCTCTCCTCCCCACCCATTTTTGCTTTCTGAAATATCCCTGATGAGCTGCTATTCCCTTTGGTTGTTAACTTGATTGCAATGATGGCTACACATAAGTTTCCCACCAGAGCAAATTGCTGTTGACTAGGGCTGTTTCAGGGTGTGAAAAATGACACAGTGCGAAAGGCCCATTCTTCCCTTGTGCCAAGGTAGCCATCAGAATCAGGGCCAGATACATCGGGGAGCACAAAACTCCCACTGCAGGCGTGCTTCAGAGTCCAGGTGGCTGCTGCAAAGATCTTGTGTTGTGTGAACTGGCCCTAAGTTTCTTACCCATAAGAGGTACGAGTTCCCTTCCTTTGGGTACACTTGTGTCAGGGGAACCTAACAGATGGCACCAGGGACTTCCACAGGAAACGCCCTGTGCCACTGTGGATTAGCCGTCTCCCCCAAATCCTCTCCCCCATCCAACTCTGATTGTTTTCCTCTTGCTCTGGCGCCTGTGTGATGGTTGCATGGATTCCATTCACTTTGATGGGTCCTACATGGGAGCATTTCAGAATGCTTTTTTTAAAACTGCAGCATTTTAAAGGCCACGGCAGGCCTTGCATAAATGCCTTCTGTAAAAGGCAGGCTTGGCAATGGCCGAGTGGAGCTCACCTTTTGACAAGTTTCTAGGAATTCCTCGATCGTGACCACCCCATCTTGATTTTTGTCCATTTTCTGAAATGCAAAAGATGCTCCGTGAGTGGCAGACACCTCATCCCAGGATGCAGTGCTCAGCCCAGATCAACACCCCCCCTCGCCCCCATGACTGTCCTTGTTCTTCCCACCTTATGAGCCCACAGACAGACAGCTGAGTATGTCATTTGCTGTTTCCCCCTCTTTGGACTTCTGCCTGCCATTTGATGAGCTGCTAAGTTCTTCCAAGGAAAAGGGCCATTTTACAGATTCAAACCCCAACCCAAATACATTCTGTGGATTCATATTGTGTTGTCTGAAAATAGTCTCCTTCGTAATTTACAGAGCTGAGACTTGCTCTGGAAAAATGCAGAGCGGGTTCCTGGAAGGCTTAAGATAATCCTGCCATGCTCATTTCTGGGCAGCAGCTTGAGGCTCCTGCTACGCTCGCATCTTATGTGCCTGTCAGGCTATATATAGGGCACGCCCCCCTTTCAATGAACAGGATGCCTTCTTTGCTACCCGCAGACGTCCTCTCGCCTACCTGGAAGAATTTTTCCACGTGCTGAATGGGAGCATCTTCTCTCAAGATTGGGTAGGTGTAGCGGCCCATCATGTCATAGATGGATTTCATTATTGCCAACATTTCCTGGCAGAGAAAGAGAGCCAAGCTGTCAGTATGAACTACAGGCCAGACTGAGCCAGCTTTATTGGTAACAGAAAAGAACTGCTTGCGAACAAGTTACTTAAGGGAAGCAAGGGATTTACCACCTCTCTCTTCATATTCTTTGCCCTTCTGCTCTTATTTCTCACTATTCTGTGACATTTAATGATTTTAATTCTACCGCCATCAGCCACCCCCAAAAGTCGCCCGTTCTCTTAAGTGATTCTGCCCCTCTCTCCCTTGTTGCCCCCTGCCACGCCTGGAATTCTTTCCCTGTCTGTAAGTGACAGTTGGCATCAGAGCCTCAGTAGGATCAGGACCAATACTTTCAAGGACCTTGTGGTAAATTCGTGGCTGGCCATTCTCCCTCTGAGGTGGAGGCCATCTTGTGGGTGATTCCCACCTATTTCCAGTGAAACTTGATTCCCAGACTTGCAGGGGCCTGATTCAGATGAAGACCACAGCACAAGGGACTTAAACCTTTTCCCCCAGGACAATTTTCCCGACCTGAAACAACCTTGTAGGGGCCATTATTAGGGGCTACATATATATCTATGGCAGGGGTTCCTAGTGTGATGCTCGTGGGTACTCATGACAACTGACAGCTTTCCTGGAACCCACCAAGTGTTTTTAGAAAGTGGGTGGGGCCAGGTGGGCCTTTTGCCCAGTACGGCTTTTGTTTGGGCACTGGGGATTTGATTGGCAGTGCAGATTTTTTAAAAAAACAACAACGTTGATTTGACAGCCTCTACCGCACAAGGATTGTCACCGTGTGACTGAAATTAAGCTGCAACAGCCATTTTGTGGCAGCATCTGTGTCAGATTCCAAAGGTGGCCAGAAACTCAAAAAGGTTGTAGACCTCTGATCTATGGGTTAAACTAATTTCCCCAACAGGGCAAACAGAGCTGAATCAGGATGAGAAACTTGCATGTATGGGGTGGCCGAAGTCTTCTCTCCCTGTATGCTGCAGTCCTGATCAGAATCAAGGCCCCAGTGCTTTGTGGCAGTCCCCGGTACTGGACTCTGGAACAGTATATCATGCAGCTAAGCCCATAGGCTCCCCTATTTGCTGCCACCAGTTACCAAGGTTGGGTTTTTGCTGCAATTGGCCACCTTGGTGACCCTGATGACAGAAAGGCAGGGTATAAATTCTGTAAATAAATAATTCTGCACAAGTATGAACTGTGCTTTAGGGTGCAGAAATCAGCTGGCTGGGAACCTCAGCTTGCTTGCGTGATTGTGAAGACATGTTTTAAAATGTGCTGAAAGGTGTGATGCCAAAGGCGAGGGAGATGTGTGTGGCTGAATTCAAGGGGTTGGAAACATGACAAGCACGCACAGAGAGAGGGAGGCTACCTTAGGCAAAATATGCCCATAATGCAAACACACGTAAATAATGGGAGACCAGTCTTCCTTGGCACAGAATGTGTGTGTCTTAGAATAAACAAATGAAAATTGTATTTATTTACATTCCAAGTTCATATGACTTGGTGCCATTCCCCCTTTGTTTTTCATGAGTTGCCAAACCAACCTGTCATAGGGTTCTGTGCATTTGTTTCATTAGCACTTGATAGAGGGGGCCTCTCTGTGTAAATTTTAAACCACCCTGCAAAAAGAAAACAATCCCACCCCTAACACCACTCACAATACTGCTCACACTGGATTAAAAAACAACAACATGTTTTCTGGTTGCCACGGCACTCCTCATCTTTACCTCCCCCCTCCCCCAAGGTACCTCCTTGGTGATGTAGCCATCTTTGTTGATGTCATAGAGATTGAATGCCCAGTTGAGTTTCTCGTGCACCGTTCCACGCAACAGGATGGAGAGCCCAATGACAAAATCCTACAACAAAGGATGGAGCAAAGACAAATGAATCGCATAAGTGGACGTGGATGGAAAAACCGCTTCACCCTGAAACAGCCACTTTACATCTAGTCTTTCTGGAGGCAGCCTTTGAGATAATAACCTTGACCCTTGGAAGGGCAAAGCAGAACAGATACCAGTTGTGATGCTTCTGGGGTAATTTTTCCCTACAGTTGTGGTTTCCAGTTCTAAATTTAGAAACAGGATTTACTGTTTCTATTGTCTAAAATCTATTTTTAAACCAGTCACCCAATCCCAGCCCCGGTGGCCACAACAACAGACCACAAATGTTGTCTGTGATGCTTCAATAGATGATGGCTCTTTTATTTATTCATTTATCTCGTAAGTTCAGGGTGACTTTTGGAATAGAAAAGGACAGCCATTCAAAACATGAGAGGGGAACCGTGCTGCAACAGATTTGCCTCCTGTTTCTCCCCCCACCCCCGCTCAAGCGAAACTAACTCTGTATTACTGCTGGAAATGTGTTTTGGACTGTCTCAAAGGGGAATTTGCTTAGTTAAGGATGACTGCATCTTTCTTTGAACAAAAATCAAGGGAATTTGCGTAGTTAAGTATAACAGCATCTTTCTTTGAACAAAAATCAAAGATAAAATCATATTAAAATATAACTGAACATTCAACACAGTGCTTTTCAAAGTTAATAGCTGGAGGGCCCGTTTAAAGAAAGTCAGCACAATTCACTCTTCTTATACATGCCCCTCAACATGACACATACACGTGGTGCTGGCACACTGTATGCATCCAGCTACTACTCACCAGTACCTTTACAGGTGAGGTCCAGTGGTTCATTTGCCCCAGGGCTCAGCATTCTAAGCCAAGCGTACTTCCTTTTCTGGGAGGAAGTCATGACAATTCCACTGGCTTAACTTTTTATCTACAACCCCACTGCCACTCTGCAGGCAAGGGCTACTAAATACTGTTGTTGTTTTCCAATGTATTTAGCAGTGTGCAGGCACTACCAAGAAGACCTACTTTGCTTCCTTCTTCCCCTTTTACCATTCAAATCTTGGTTAACAATATTCCCCCCCTTTTTTGATATTGTTAAAAACTGTAATAATGGATTTGAAGAGGGGAGCATCTTTGAAAATATTCTATTTTTGCTTTATATATTATACACAAAATGCATGTCCTTGATAAATGTATGTGTTTTAATGTATTTTTTTCTTTCGTATGCACCCCATTTTCCCTGTTTCTTTCTGTATCCCCATTATTCTCTTAAAATCATTATATAAAAAAATCTTGGTTAACAAATATTGGATAACCAACACATGGAAATTCATCGCAGCAACATAAGGACAAAGGTGATTCCCTCCACCCCACCCCACAGATATTGAAGGCAATCTGAAAGAGGGACTGCTGCTCATATGATTTCCCCCCCTGTGGTGAACAGGTTTGATAGGTTTTTGTTTCATTTGCAAAACTTGCTTGATCAAAGTTTATATACATTTCCTTAAATAAAGAAAACATGACATCATGAGAATAGAACAATAATTCCCTCAAGCCTCTTTCATCTATTGTCTGTCTCTAGATTTCTCCCTCCAAATGGTTAAGAACCAAAACTATGAATAGAACCAGAACCATGACCCCCAGGAGTGGCAAGGATATTTACCTCGAAGCGGATGGCTCCATTCCGGTCCACGTCAAAGGCATTGAACAGGAAATGAGCATACATGGTGGCATCTGGAAAGGGAATAGTAGAAGCAGGTGGAAGGCAAACGGTCAAGAGAGTGCTGCTCACCGAGTGTACCTAAGGCCTGATTCACATTTTGCCCCAGTCACATGGGAGCTGCTTCCCTAGAAGTCATCTTCCCATGTGGATCCGTGTGCCTGTGGGATGGGATCATGTGGGAAGGGGCCACAGGATTTGTCTCACCTACAGTAATGGAGCGGTGCTGGAAGCAAATGTGGGAAAGATGCTCTTGTGCTGCTGCGGTCATTCCTTCATCACATTTGTAGCCTGCATTTATTTCAAGGAGCCCAGGTGGATTTAAATGGGAAACATTCCGTTTTATCTTCACAACAACCCTGTGAAGCAGGCTAGGTTGAGAGAGAGAGTGACTGGCTCATGGCCAACCCATGAACTTTGTAGCAGAGCAGGCATTTAAACTCAGGTTCTCTTGGTCCCAGGGTATCAACCTAAAGAAGGCGTTATGGTGCTGTCAACTTGCAGCCAACTTATGGCAACCCGATAGGGTTTTCAAGGCAAGAGATAGACAGAGGTGGTTTGCCGTGTCCTGTCTCTGCATATCAACCCTGGGCTTCCTTGGTGGTCTCTCATCCAAGCACTAACCAGGGCCAACCCTGCTTAAGATCTGATGAGATCGGACAAGCCTGAGCCATTTAGGTCACGGCATAGAAATATGTACATTATCTCCATAATTAAAATTAAACTGGCTAATGGTGGTTCTGTTGCTCCTGAAAATTCTGTTAATTTTATTTATTTATTTATTGGGTTTATATCCCGCCCTCCCCGCAAACGGGATTTTCAGGGTGGAGTTCAGGGTCTCCAACAGAGAATCCTCAGCAGATCTACCAAGCTATAGTTCTCAAGATTTCATAGGATCTAAATACAAGTTTTAAATGTAAATATGCTTAATTGTGCAAATGAGCAGTACTTTTCAAACAAATAACTGGTTTGTATTGTACGTTGTAATGTAGACTGGCACAGATGACTTCCATGAAGATAGATTCAAGTGGGTTACCGGCAGTGTTCTCTCTAAGCTGAGGAAGTGTGAGGTAGCTCACAGTTTTTTAGCCTCCAGCTCACACATTTTTTTGTCTTAGCTCAGGAAGGATGGCTCCAGAGAAAACTAATTTATGCAGTAGCCAAATCACTTGCTCACACTTTAATGCCAGTAGCTCACAAAGTAGAATTTCTTCTCACAAGATTCCACAGCTTAGATAGAGCATTGGTTGCCGGGTGAAGGTGCGTGCACATGAAAGCTTATACTTCGAGTAAAACTTTGTTGGTCTTAAAGGTGCCACTGGACTCAGACACAGATGATATGTTAAAACGTATAGCCCCCTCCCCGTGCAAATCTGCAAATCTCATACATGGTCCGCCTCAGACTGTTTAGAAACCAGAAATGAATTTGTGTGCCTAACTCTTTGAGGAATGGGGCAGAGGTCTTAGCAAATGGCAGAGGAGCTGCTTGGCTTGCTAAAGATCCCAGGATCAGTCCCTGCTATCTTCGGTTCAAAGGGTGTCAGGGGGCAAGTCTGGGGACGATTCTGCCTTCCAAATCCGATATCAGTGGGCTACAAGAGCTCACTGTGAAACAGCTCCAGATGAGAGTTACTGCTTGGGTATTTTGCTGGTGGAGGGAAGCGCTCTGTGCCTGTCTATGCGTCTCAGTGCAAATCTGGCACCCAAGGTTTCAAGCAAGGGCAGCTCTGTGGTGAACTGGGCTGAGGGCTGTGTGTTTGGGTGGCAGGTGGGGGAGCAATTTGGAGGGGATCAAAGTTTGGACAGTCAAGCTGTTTGTGGCACCTGCTGAACACTGGGCTCATGCATTCTCAATCAACTGTTTAGGGATGCAAAGGAAATATTCATGACGCCATCTTGGAAGCTCTACCCCACAATAGTCAAGGTGCCTCTAGGTGGAAGGAAATGAATCAGAGCTGTGCAAGAGTCAACCTCCCCTCAGTCTTTGTCAGTGGGACTTGTACAAGAGAACTTCCATGCAGGTTGTGTCCCAGGTTGTGTGTATTTGTGTGTTGGGGCACCCCTTGGATTTTCAGTCTCAAGCACCAAAATGCTTCCGGCTGGCCCTAGGGTTTGTGTGTACCATCTGAGCCAGCCCTGGGAGCTGGAGAGTTGCATGACTCACCTCCTTGGGGGAAGAACTGAGAGTAGATGAGTTTGAAGGTCTCCTCGTCCACCAAGCCGCTCGGACATTCCTGTCACAGCAAATCACAAGACAGATGCGCTGGTCACTTGGCGTTCAGAAGAAAGGTCAAAAAGCCCTGACATTCCCCATCCCCTTTCTCTGCTCTTCCAATTTTTTTCCATTTTGACCCAAACAATCCTTTAAGCATCATGCCCTCCCCAAAACTATTTCTGGCTAGCTGCTCCACAGGACTGGCTTTCTGTGGCCCTAGGGCCAGGCATACAGCTTTTTCCTAGCCATCTTCAACATGATTTTGTGACAAGGGAGCTGCACCCACCACTTCTCGGCAATGGTCCTAAGACAGCGGCTACAGACTGAAATTCCCCAGAGGCTCCTCTGTCTCTACTAACTCCTCTTAGCCCTCCTGATAGCACTGCCACTTTTGTTGTTCATGGCCCTTCTCCTGTGCCTTTAACAACAGCCTGTCACAATGAAATTAAGCCGACGAAACTGTTCCTGGCAAGGAGATATACTTATTTATTTATAAAGTGATGGGAAGAACTTCCATCGGCTAAATTTCTGGGTTAACAGGAGCAGGGCCAGTAAACCTGCTTCCAGCTCAAGCACATGAAGCAGCCTTTATACTCCCATCAGACCATTAGTCCATGAAAGTCAGTACTGTCTACTCAGATTGGCAGCAGCTCTCCAGGGTCTTCTACATCTCCTACTGCCGGACCCTGCAAGTGAAGATGCTGGGGACTGAACCTGGGACCTTCTGCTCAGCAAGCAGGTGCTCTGCCACTGAGCCACAGCCCCTGCTGGTTCTGCAATGGGAGCAGGGTGGCTGTTGTCAGGAAGATTTCGACTTCATTTTCAGGGTCTGAGAACACAGTCACAGGATGAGGGGCCAAGAAGCAAAGGACAGGCCATTTTCTCCTTGCCTGCGGAACCTCTGCTTTTCACTTCAACCCTGCATTAGTCAGGCTCCACCTTGAGGCACCAAGCTCAGCCAGATGCTTCTCACCCACCAGGTGTTGCTCCTGCCCCCAAATAGCTCCCAGGCAGTACCCCCTGAAGCGCCAGCTCTTAGCCCTCCAGGGAACTAGCAGCTCTTCCTAGAAGACCCAAACAGCTCTCACTTCCTCATAGACAAACAGTCTCAGTGCAGTCCAAAGCAGAGATACGGTGGACTTCTCAGAAGGCTGTGACTCTGTTTAGAGGACTGACTGTGCTCTCTCTCTCCTCCCAAATGTTGTCAGTGCAGCCACTAGTATCAATCATGAGAATCCCTCTGCCTCCCTGCAGCACCGTCTTATTGAGAACACTGCTATGCCGCCTCTTCAGGGTCCCACTCTGGACAACAGGAAACTCCCCAAAGAGGAATTTTGGCCTCTGTTCTCAACATATGAAGCTCCCCCATTCTGCAAAAGAAACTCCACAAACTCCTTTAGAAGTGCAATATATAAGGCTTTTATATTTAAGTGGTTTTTGGATAGCAAGGATGAAGCCTGTTGGGGAAGTGGGGTTTTAAGACTTATATTTGAAATTCAGGTGAGTTGACACTGCTGGAGACATGCCGTATCTTGTGGAGGAAGCCAAAGATTTCCCTCTGCTGGTCTGAGCATAAACGGATGGATCCAGAGCATGATGTCAAAGTCCTATTTGCTCATCCTTGCAGGACTGGCCAACCTTTCAAGATTAGGGGATCTTTAAAAATTGTATACAAGAAAACATCAGCATGTGCAGCATGCAGTGTCTCAAGGCTATGGAAGTGGGAAAGCAACACCTATTCACCAGTACAGAAGTAAAGAGACACAGTGAGGGACATGCATGTAGGCAGGGAGGGATGCATCCTGGCAAGGAGATCCACAGGGAGGAAGCATGACAGCAGTGCTGGTGTGAGGCAGTGGCTGCAGTGTTGTGTCAGAATGAAAGCAGTCCAGGTTCAAAGCCCCATGAGACACAACAAGATGTGACAGCAAATATACGGCTGCGGTTGAATGCAACAACCTCATGTCCCACTTCCATCCCTTTTTCCTGTAACATGTAACTATGGAAACTTGTGATATGACATCATCACATAGATCATGCTCTGACCCCATGGCAGCCAGTAATATAGAGCAGGGAGATAGAAATATGGCTGTGATGTCACCTCATGCACAGGAGCAGAGGAAGAATTCAAGACAAGCGTTGTGTTTTGTGGTGTTTGTGTAAGAATTAAAACAGATGTGATGTTGGGAGATCCGTGACTGGATCTTTTCAGGGTTTGTTCTCGGACTAATAGTTGTTGCATAGATTCAGGGCTTAACCCTTCCACTTTGCACAGCTCCACTAATCATCACCACCATGACCACCCCTTCTCCCCGTTGCTGTTAATAGCCATGGAAAGGAAAACCAGCAGGCCAGAAGTCATTCCTTCCCATGTCTAACAATTGTGCAAGGGCTGATGCAGATGGTTTTAATTAGCATAACTGTATGGGGAGAGAAGGGCTATACCCCCGTCCTAGGGTTATCAACCTCCAGCTGATCTCCAGATGACATGGTCCCTCTGGAGAAAATGGCTACTCTGGACATCAGATTCTGTGGCATTGTGCCCTGCAGAGGGGTCCCCCTTCCCCTTCCCAAACCCCACCCTTCCCAGACTCCATCCCCAAATCTCCAGGAATTTCCCAATCCAGAGTTGGCAACCCTATCCCATCTATACCACGGCCTTGATCTCAATCTGGGCCCTGTGTGGCCCCTATTAGCCATTGCTGGGATGGACCGTCTATTTGGGAAAGTCCCTTCCCAAGTCTCTACTTGTACTACATGAGGCCGGAGTGGCAGGGTTCTCTTTCCCAGCTAAGGAAGGCCAGCTTTTACCTTAGACTCTACTGAGGCCCCTGCTCATAAAAGTGACTCTTCACTGGATTCCTGCTTAATGCATTCAGAGCCGGGGTGCCAAATATCCTCCATTCAGCAATATTAAAGAAGTTGTAATGTGGAACAGTCGCTCTAAAAGCAAAGATGATTGATTCATCAATCAATCCTGGGATGGTCCCAGATGGTCAGAGCAGAGTTGAAGTTAAAGGAAGAAATGGGATAAAATGAGCTGGGGAAACAATAAACTTCATGCCATTATTCCAGTGGTCTGTGAGCGCCAAGACCAGATTGCAGGATAGAAATAATTAAAGCAATGTGGGTCTGAATGTTGGGTGGCTGCCTGAAATTTTCCTAAAGCCAAACCACCAGCCTTCCTGGTAAGGCTGCCAGCTCCAGGTTGGGAAATTCTTAGAGATTTGGGGGTGGAGCCTGATTAGGGTAGGGTTTGGGTAGGGCCTCTGTGGGGTGTGATGCCATAGCCACTCTCTAAAGCAGCCATTTTCTACAAAGGAACTGACCTTTGTAGCTTGGAGATCAGTTGCAATTCCAGTTCTCCAGGCTTCACCTGAAGGCTGGCAACCCTCCTTCCTAGGCAGCTCCTGACAACTTACTTAGGTTAGCTTCATAGCTGTTTAACCATCAGGGCTTTCAAAACAATCTTGGAAACTGTACTATGATGTGGGCTCTAATTTTGTCAGAAATCCCTAGTTTTCCCTCCATCATAGGGAGAGAAAACAACAAATAAATAGCTTTAAGTCTGTCATTATAGATCTGCTCCCTGTATCTGGTTAAGGGACAAGAGAAATGTAACTGATCTATTATGCATTATATTATGTATTATACATTTCTGCCCTGCACCTGAGCTTGTATGTGACAAGAAAGCAAGAAACTGTGACAAACCAATGCTAAATACTAATAAAGATTGATACAACTTAGTATTTTGTATTATTTTCTCAAAGACTTATCATAAGTGTATTTTTTAATATGCCAATACAGGACTGCACTTGTCATATTATATCTCAATATATCATCTAAGAATCATCACTATACAATTACAGAAATATGAAATTCTATACAAAACTATCTAGCATTTTAACGGCATACATTTGACACACATCAACGTTCCATTGTGTAACACGGGGTTTTTTTTCCAGTCCAAAAAATGCTAGTTCCAGGTCTAGCCAGTTTGGTGCAGTGATAAGGAACCAGTTTGGTGTAGTGCAAGGGTTCTTCCACACTTACTGTGTAGCTCCTGGCAGGGTAGCTGGGGAAGCTAAATATCATTAGCAAACAAATATAATTGGACAAATAAATGTCATTATCAATATCTGCTTTTACTCCTTTTGTTATTATTTTTGGCAGTCTCATTTAATGTTAATAAAAAGCAAATCTGCATATTTCCCAATAAAAACAGATAATATTTGTTCATGTCCTGTGGCTCTCAAACATCTGATGTTTATTCTACATGGCTCTTACATTAAGCAAGTTTAGGGCTGCCAAGTCCTTGGGTAGGGCGGGGGAAGCACCGATTTTTAAAGCTTTCCCCCGCTTTTTCAGAATTGGCTACCGGGGGAGGCAATGGCTGCCAGCAGGGAAACGTCGGAGCCTGCACTGGCCTCTTAAAAGGGAAATGTCTGCAGAGAGCCTGCCCTGCAGTAAAAAGCCTCAACAGACATTTCCCCTTTAAGAGAGAGGAAGAGAGTCCCACCCAGAGAGGCTCTTTCTGCTGAAGGGCCTGCTTTTGCATGTGGCCTGCTGCTGGAGTAAGCTGCTTGGGGTAAGCTGCTGGGGTCTGCCAGCTCTTTTCCTTCTCTCTCTCTCCCCCTCCCCCTTTCTTTCTTTTTTCTGTCTGTCTGTCTCTCTCTCTGTCCCCATCCAGCAGAGGTCTATCAGTGGCTATTATAGCCACAAGGTCTAAATGGAGCCCTTTGTCTGGGGCAGTGATGCTCTGAATTCTTGGTGCTTGGGGGGCAACAGTGGGAGGGCTTCTGGAGTTCTGGCCCTGCTGCTGGACCTCCTGAGGGCACCTGGTATTTTTGGCCACTGTGTGACACAGAGTGTTGTACTGGATGGGCTGTTGGCCTGATCCACTGTGGCTTCTCTCCTGTTCTTATGATATGAAAATCATATTTAGCACTTGTGCAGCACTTAGTGCTTCATATTCTGCCGAGATGAGGAAGGATTCAGTAGGGCCATTGCTCAGTGATAGAGCATCTGCTTGACATGCAGGAGGTATCAGCCTCTTCAGCTAAAAAAAGGATCAGGTCATAGGTGACATTAAAGATCTCAGCCTGAGACCCTGGAGAGCCACTACCAGTCTGAGTAGTCAATACTGACCTTGATGGACCAATGGCCTGATTCAGTATTAAATAAAATGATTCCATGGCACTGCAGGGTTTTGAGCCAGTCTCTCCCAGATCCCAGCCAAACAAACTGACTGCTACATAACACTGACTCTTGTTCAGCGACAAAAAACAGTGGCATAAAAGTCACAGTCTGGGTAATGCTGCTTGCAAGCCTATAAAGCTCAAGGCAGCAGCAGAAGCTCAGTATTAGGAAACTTCATGAGTTCATGTGTCAGCATGTGGAAGCAACATCACAGGATGTGACATCACAAAATGATGTCACTTCCTTTCTCCTGGCTCCACCCCCAAAGTCTCCTGGCTCCACCCCCAAAGTCTCCTGGCTCCACCCCCAAAGTCCTCAGATATTTCCCAAGTTGGACTTGGCAGCCCTAAGCAAGTTTGGCCACCCCGGTGTAGTGGTTAGGAGCGCGAACTCTAATCTGGGAGAACTGGGTCTGATTCCACACTCCTCCACATGCAGCTGTTGGTGTGACCTTGGGTAAGTCAAAAGTTCTTTCAGAGCTGTTCTCTCACAAGCAATTCTCAAAAGAGCTCTCTCAGCCCCACCTACCTCACAGAAGAGGAAGGGAAAGGACATTGTAAACCAGGTAGTGAAAGGCAGGGTATAAATCTAATCTCCTCCACCTCCTCCTCTTCTTTGAATTGATCCAAGACGAAGACTCCAGATTTAATCTTCATTTCAAATTTCTTCTTCAGAAAAAGGACTGCTCTTAGGGTTAATGGTTGACTCTGTAAAGGTCTCATTCACTTCTCTGCAAACCTCTCACTCAATTTTCTGATACTCAATTAATCACCTTGCTGCCACTCCTCTTCTATAATAGAATCTCCAGAAGAGGCGTGGCAGCCCGGTGATTGAGTATCAGAAAACTGAGTGAATGGTTTGCAGAGAAGTGAATGAGACCTTTACAGAGTCAACCGTTAACCCTAAGAGCAGTCCTTTTTCTGAAGAAGAAACTTGAAATGAAGATTAAATCTGGAGTCTTCGTCTTGGATCAATTCCTGGACCTGGGAGTAGCATTTTTTGGACTGGGGGTGGGGGGACTGTGTTTGAAGTTGTTTCACAATGGAATGTCTCAAATGCTTGGAAGTATGCCTTCAAATGCTGAATAGTTTTGTATAGAATTTCATATTTCTGTAATTGTATAGTAATGATTCTTGGATGGTATATTGAGATATAATATGACAGTGGCGATCCTGTAATTGAAAAATACACTTACGATAAGTCTTTGAGAAAATAATACAGAATACTTAGCTTTATAAAACTTTATTAGTATTTAGCATTGGTTTGCCGCAGTTTCTTGCTTTCTCTTCACCTGAGCTTGTCATCTCAGGCCCTGCTTTGCCAGCTGCACTGAGTGTCTGTGGGCTAGAACAAGAAGAAGAGTCTTCTTCAGTTCGGGCACTATATGGAAAAACTGGGTTTTCCCCAGAAGTCGCATCAGTCCCCTCTAGGAATTGCTGAAAACTCTATGGAGTTTCTGGTGACTCCTAGAGAGGCATGACATCACTCCTGGTCCTCCCTGGAAGTGATGCTACACTGTTGGTCCAAAGGGCATTTTGTTAAAAAAATTCTGAAGGTGAGAAGCTGGAGGCAGTGGATTCCTCCACAGGTCTGGCAACCCTAGGTTTAATAATTAATAATTCTTGTTTTTCATTCCCCTATGAGACTGATCTTCTTTTGCTGCTTTATTTGCTTTGCTTACTTCGCTTCAGTTCTGCTTTTTATTGTTGTTGGAAGCTTATGAGAGTTTTTCTTTTTATAACTACCAAAATGAGATCTTAAGAAAGAAAATATAACTGGGGAGGGGGTAGGATGATATGCCTACTTTTCAGGGGGAAAGCTAAAAAGGGGACACAGTGTTGGGAAATTCCTGGAGATTTGGGGGTGAAGCCTAAGGAGGGCAGGGTTTGGGGAGGGGAGGGAACTCATTATGGATGTGATGCCGTAGAGTCTACCCTCCATTTTCTCCAGGAGACCTGATCTCTGGAGATCAGTTGTAATTTTGAGAGATTTCCAAGCCCCACCTGGAGGTTGGGAGTCCTACTTATATGGCTGGGAAGGGAGGGGAAGAAAATGGTACACAGTTAAGAAAAGGATTAATGTCCAAATAGACCCACAAATTCAGGCCAAATCTTAAGAGCTATCTCCTTTGCTTCTTGCCTATTGAAGTTAACAGTTTCTTCAACTGTAAGCTCCAACATCAGTTCATCCCACATTTCAGTGTGTAGTATAACTTTTGCTTCCTCCCTTTGGCAAATCATTCATTCAACCATTTCTGTGGCTCATAAGATCCAGAGCCTTTGTCCTTTCAAGAGGCTTCAGGAAGGTGCCAGGCAGTTGTGCTAAATAAGTTTTCAGGCTGGAGAGAAGTTCTTTTCCAAGTCTTTCTTGGGGAGCAGTGTTTGGTAACATCTGGGCAAATGGAAGATGAGATGAGAAAAGAAAAGTTGGGAAGCCTCCCCAATACAAATGAAGATCAGGACATTAAACAAGACAGACTGGAGGAGTAAGAGTGGGATTGTGTTGAAAACGTAGGGTTATGAAACTTGGGGAGCGCAATTTGCCTGGAGACTGATTCCTGATGACTAGAGCAGCCTGTCTGGTACATGCCTGCTCTCCTCTGCTGAAATTTTATAATTGTGAGCAAACAGAAAGTACAAAAAACACTTCCTGTCTCCTCATGAGGAAACCTAACCCTGTGAAAAGGTGCCACAAACTTCCCCATTTGGGAGGGGAATTTGCAGTGAAAGGGAGGAAGCCAGAAGGCATCACAAGCCACCACACTCACGTTCTTGAAGCCTCTATAGAGGGACTGCAGCTCTTTCTTGGTGAATTTGGTCAGCGCCTGGAGCTGGTCTAGCCCTTCTGGCTGGTGCCGGATGGTCGAAAGTTCAAACTCACTGTCGCTGCTGTCTGTGGAAAGAAAAGATTAATTCTGTGACAGTTCCGGGTGACATGAGGGAATCTTCTTGACAGGCAAGCCTGCCTGCTTGTAGGACTGGGGCACTGGTCCAATGCTTGGTCAAATATCGTCAATTGTCATTTCACTGCTGATTATCTGATGACATTTAGCTAAAGTCCAACTATTCCATGAAGGAAAGAATACCATTATGTAGGTCACAGACTGCCATCTCCATCACATTACAGGAACATCTGAGGGCCAAACGGTAAAGAGCATTGTGCTCAGTGAATAATAATCTCCTGGTGGTTCCTGGCCAGAATTTCTTTTGTCTAGCCTAACTTGATCTAGGGCCTTTTCAGCTTTAGCCCCAACCTGGTGGAATGCTCTTCCAGATGAGATCCAGGCTAGGGTTGCCAGGTCTGGGTTGGAAAATACCTGGAGAATTTGGGGGCAGAGCTAGGAGAGGGAGGGGCTTGGAGAGAGGAGGGGCCTCATAACAATGCCATACAGTCCACACGTCAAAGCAGCCATTTTCTCCAGGGGAGCTGATCTCTGTCAGCTGGAGATCAGTTGTAAAAGCAGGAGATCCCCAGGCCCCACCTGGAGGCTGGCAACCCTAATCCAGGCCCTGCGGGACCTAATGCAGTTCCACAGGGCCTGTAAAACCGAAATGTTCCACCAGGCATATGGCTGAGGCAACGATAGCTCCTAGCCTAGCCCCCCTCCTCTTTTCTGGCCCCTGACTCTGTCTTAATATCAGTTCTAATATCTATCGGCACACATGATGCACAATCCTTCCCTTGAGAGTTTGGAAATTGTGCCTCATGTGCCATCTGATTATCAACTGTACTGGAATGGATTTTAATTGATATTATATTTATTGTTTTAATCATTGCCGTTACCCGCCCTGAGCCCTGCTGCGCAAGGGAGGGAGGGCTAGAACTGAAATCAGATCATTAAATAAGTAAATATTACATGCCAACACACATGACCAAACCCCGGCGGCTCTATTTTTTTTCTTCAGCAAAAGCTACCTCAGAAAAAGGGTGAGCTAGAGCAGAAACTCCGGGTGGGCAGGTGTCTTCCCTACTCCAGATTGTAACTCTCAAGCCACTTTTCCTCTCCCAAATTTCATAGGTGTGTTTATATCTCTGTGTTCCAAATTGCTGACTCTCAAAGAGGCTTTCCCTGAAGGGGAAAAAAGGAGCTTCAGTTACACAGACTTCAATGTAACGAATAGTTGAGGCTGAATAGCAAAGTCAGGAATGAGAGTCTGAGTGTACATCCCCTCCCTCCATTTTGGAGTAAGCACTTCCTGCTGCACAACCCTTCCTGAAAAACAAGTTTTGCTTTTTCTAGTTGCTACAAAGTTATTGAAGTTATAGTATTTAGTTTAATTGTATTTTAAACGAAATTTGTCACTGTGGGGGCATTCTGGGAATCCAGGAATGAGATACTCCCTTGTATATTGTTCACGTGTGATTACCATTTGTGTAGTAATGCTAGTTTAAAGTAATAATTTATCACAGTGGCTAATATTTCATCGCTTCACAACAGTTACTTCTCGCACTTTTGCTGATTTCAACAGGGCTTGCCGGAGGGAACTGTCTGCAGAAGCGTGCCCCTTCCCACTCTACTGCCCCGAATGACAGCCCCAGCCTTTAGGCAAGCACCTCACCCGGCTTCAGGATAAGGCCTTCCTTGCCCCCCCCCCCCCCCCCGGCCTTACCACCCTGCTCCCTCTTCAATCTGTTGTGTCCGGGCCAAGAGTTAATTTGTGAAGTGCTCCTGAGCAGGTACAGAGTGCCTTTACTTCACTGTTGAATAGTTGTACAGTCTCTCCACACATCAGGGTCTGGGGAAGGTTGTGAAATGCATCACTTGCATTTGCAAACAATCCATCACTTCCTTCTCACTCTTATTTTCCACTGATTGTTTTTCCGTAAGCAAGTAAGAAGAGAAATTCTCCAGGCAAACCTGTTTTAGTTATATTAGTTTCACTAAAGAAAGGAATGGCTCACTCTTAAACACCAGAAGCCCTGGGCATTTGCTGACACTGGCAGAGCACCAGAGTAGCTGATCAGTATCCTGTGATCCCTCAGTAGATAGAAGAAACGCCCCAAAGACCCAGCTCTAAGGAACTGAGAACATCCCAGCAGTAGTGGAGACCATAGTAACACCACCAGCACTAGAGCCAGTTTGGTGTAGTGGTTAAGAGCACGGACTCTAATCTGGGAGAACTGGGTTTGATTCCCCACTCCTCCACATGCAGCTGCTGGTGTGACCTTGGGTCAGTCACAAGTTCTCTCAGAGCTGTTCTCTCAAGAGCAATCCTCAAAAGAGCTCTCTCAGCCCCACCTACCTCTAGGGTGTCTGTTGTGGGGAGGGGAAGGGAGAGGAGATTGTAAACTGCTCTGAGACTCCGAGTGAAGGGCTGGGTATAAATCCAGTCTCTTCTCTCTTCTTCTTCACCCACCAATCACAGACCAGCATGTTGAGTATGCCTTTGTACCAGCCATATGTGGAAGCAGCCCATCAGTGCATAACAATGCCAGCATACCTCCCTGATGCCACCCTGCCCACACCCAGCCACGGAACTCAACACAGGAAAGAGCATAGGGAACACAGGCCCCTCTACTACAGAAAGGACTGTGATGTGTTCAGTAATGCAAGGAGGTTTAGGAGGCTGACTAAACCCTGCTTCTCCCCAGCATATTGCCGGCACCACTCATTTCTGGCACCTACGTTCTGGAGCCACACTGGTGCCAGCGGGGATACACCAGCAAGGCATTGGCAGGGCACTATGATGGCAGACCTCTAAATATGCCAGCATACCTCTGAATTATGCTGGCCTATCCCCAGATTAGTCTGGCTGGGTCTTAGATGCTATCCTAAGCAGTTTCCAGTTTGGCCCTAGGATTGTGTTGGTGCTGTTCTGACGCATGGAGACGGACTCTGCTTGAAATGCCCTTGTGCAAAAGGGAAAGCTTTAGCAGAACAATCCCCTCCAACTCACATTCCCCAACTCCCTGGTCCCCAGTAAGATCAGGACAGTTAAGCATGTCGTCCTTGCTTAAATTAAATGCTGAAGTAACATCATTCTCATTATTTTAGCAAAAGAGAGAAATGCTTGATGAACTTTGTAAAGTCATTTGAGCGCTCAGATGGCTTCTGCTGGAAAGGACATTCCAAAGTCCATGCAGGCAGACTGCAAAGTCCATTCTGGATAAGCTGAGTAAACAAGGCGGAACTGTTTTAAGTAAGTATTAGCTCTGCAACAGCGGCTGGGATGCAGATCTATAAACGATGCTAATTTATACTCCAGTATTCTCAGATAACTATCAGGTACTTTATGGACATGGGCCGTAATCCAAGGTCTTTGTGCACATGTACCGATGCACTCAGTGCACAAACATCCCTTGAATAGTTTCACAGAGTAGCTGTGTTGGTCTGCAGCAGAACAGTTAGATTTGCGTCCCTTGTTGCCAACAAGATTTTCAGAGTAGAAGCTTTCAAGAGTCAAAATTCCCTTCACCAGCGGTATCCGATGAAGGGAATTTTGACTCTCAAAAGCCTATTCCCCCCCTCCAAATCTTGTTGCTCTCTAAGGTACTGCTGGACTCGTATCTAGCTCCTCCCTTGAATAGGTTGTTGTATGAAACAAAGCTAGGCAGAGCATGAGAGGGAGGCAAGGGCATAGACTTTCCAATTTCCGGGGGGGGGGGGGCTGGGGCTAGGCCAGAGACATTACACGCCATTGTCTCCGGGGGAGGCTCAGCATGTCCTGAAAAGTTCGGGGGTGGGGTGGGGGCTCCAGCCCCCCAGCCCCCCTGAAGTTGACACCTATGGAGGGAGGGCAGGAAGGGTTGTCTCAGTGCTTAGTTCCTGTGGCCCTTTCTTGCACACCCAGGGAAATGCCGATCGCCACTTTGGGGTCAGGAAGCAATTTTTCTCCAGGCCAGTTTGGCTGGAGAGCCTGGAGGGTTTTTTTTTTTGTCATCTTCTGGGTGTGGAACAGTGGCCACTGGGGGTGGGGGTGGGAGGTATTTGTGAATTTCCTGCATTGTGCAGGGGGTTGGACTAGATGACCCTGGAGGTCCCTTCCAACTCTATGATTCTGTGTTTCTATGTTGACAGGGTAAATCACCTGTTCAGGGACAGGGTAAAGTCAAAGTTGGCATCCTTTAGTGTGGCAACTCCTGGACCTTCCTGTTGTTAGGGGCAAAATGTGTAGGACTTACAAGATCTGTATATACTAGCTCAATATGCCTTTCACTGTGTAACTGAAAGCTGGCTGCTATGCAAGAACTTTCCTGACAAAGGATAGTTCATCTTTTTATTATTATTGTTACTGAGTAGTGATGTGTTTCTCTTCTGTTCAGACTGTCAGTTTTATTCTGTTATCATTTGCTTTCTCATACTGCCTTTGTGTGTTGTGAACAGAAAAGCATTTCGTAGACACATTTTAACGACACAACACAGCTGTTGAGGTCACAATATAACCACAGAGATCAATTCACATTGTTTTACTATTTCATCTTTATGCAGTGCTGTCCTAAGAAGAACTGCACCCTTCTAGGTCCACTGACTTCAATAGACTTAGATGGGTGTGACTTTGCTTAGGAGGGCACTGATGGAGTTGGAAAACCAGTCACTGATGTCTAATGATCAGTATAGCTTCTGATCAGCCTGAGCAGCAATTTCAGTTTTAGGATAAAACGAACAGCATTTTGGTTCTACAATGATATGCAGAAAATTCTTGCTTAAAGTTTATTTGCTTTTTTCCTTTGATGTTTCCAGAAGGCCAACCCCCTCTGCTTCAACTCAGTACCTGTTTTTGAAAGTGAAGGCAGGACTGATTCAAGTTAGTTGGAGTCACACAATAACAAATTTTCTACCTAATTATGGACAAAGCCTCCCAAATATGAACAGTCCATAAAGATTATGAATGCATATCAGTCTTAAGTATGGGAGGACCTGGATTCAAATTCCCTCCACCCAAACATGTATGGAAATAAGTGAATATTAAAATAACAGCAAGTAATAATAAAATTCATTGCACGTGGCCAAAGGCCATTACAATCTTAAGTTAATTCAAGGTATATAAAATGCAAGGGGTAACAACAGGACAACTTTAAAACCAGATTAACATTAAAATCATAACCATGAAAGCCACAAGAGGCGATGGTATCTGAATACCTCACTTCTCCTTTATTTGAAGGTATGATCCTTCTAATATAATCTGGCAGTATCAGTATATCTTGCCATGCTGATAAAGTAACTTTCATCCTGTGACGGTCCAGGAAAAAATACTGGAAATGTTAATAATGGAAGAGAAAACATTTCTCACTGTTTTTTATGGTCTTGTAAGAAGCAAGAGCTGCCCATGGGACAAAAGTCTTTGTATAGTAATTTCCTAAGCACATCTCTAAAAACGTTGAGTTTGTTTTTTATCTTGTGCCTGAAACATTTATGGCAGACTGATTTTCTGTAGTATATCTGAGCTAGAATCTACTCACTCTCCCCATGAATTCTTGTCTCACTAATTTGAGTAGAATTTGAACTGAAAATGACTTTTACTCAGGGCAGAGTTGACTCAGAGTTTATTCAGAACTGTAGTTATGTATCCAAGCTCCATTATCTGGAGCTAGCTCTTGTGAAATTTTTTGACAGAACCCTTCAGAAGATCTAGCCCAAAGGTGCAGGCAGAGCCATTACTCAGCCTTTGGACGATGGTATCATTTTCTGTCATGAGCTCAGTTTTCAAGGACTTTCTGTCAGGGTTCCAACCAGCCAACAATTCCTCTAAAAATAGAGGAATCCCGCCCACGTATGTGTTGACTTGGGAGTATCTTCTAGCAAAGAAGGGACACTGGCTCGCTGTAGGGAAGCTGCAGCTAGATCTTTTTGCTCTGGGCACCCACAGGTATCCAGTCTTCATAAACATGTAATAAGCATAACCACACAGTAAACACTGGATCATGGCAAACCCTTTGCCCACGGAGAAAAAGATTCTTCTGTAGAAATCAGTCATGGCCAGAAAGTTCACAGCCACCTTAAGAGGAAGGATTTTTTCTCCAGGACAGTTTGGCCAGGGATCCTGGAGGTTTTTGTTTTTGCTATCTTCTGGGCATGGAGAAAGGGTCATGGGTGGTGGGTGGGAGGGATTTGTGAATTTCCTGCATTGTGCAGGGGATTGGACTAGATGACCCTAGAGGTCCCTTCCAACTCTTTAATTCTATGAAAAACAGGAAGAATTTCTTTGAAGACTACACAGTTCATGGAAGTCCTTGCAATAGGGTATTGTGCCAGTCACAGAAGGGCTTCAAAGAAAGATCAGATGGATACACTGGGATGGATCTGTTGATAGTTCTTGTGGGATGTGGATTGTTCTAGCAGAGTTCTGTGCTTACATACAAGGGTTTGAAAACCAAATCTCAATTGGTTCAAAACTACTGACAAGTTCTCTGCCAGTTAATTACCAGGAAGGGATGCCAAAACCAAGAGTTAACATCAGGTTAACTTCCAGTGTTGCAAATAAGATGACAGTTGGTGGTCTCCTATGCTTTGCCCACCCACTTGGGCTTTGTTCCTCCAAGACTGCCGTGCTAAAATTAGCAGGTACTCTGCAGTTAAGACCAGAAAGACTACAAGAAGCTAGGCAGGTATCTCAGATCAGGACCTCCCAGCAGCCAGGTTTTAGCATCTTTTCTCTTGTGCCATCATGCCTGCCAAAGTCATTACAGGTAGAAGCATGTTGCCTACAGGCACCACCAGGGCAGCATTACAAACCACAACAAGCTTACTCAGCACCTGGTTAAGTGACCCAGCAGTCTCCCAGACTTGCCCTCCAGTTTGAGCAGCTGGTCTCCCAGAGAGAAGATCCTCTCTCAGAGAGATTTCCTGGGCACCAGCTTGCCTCTACTCCTGTTCCTTGCCTATTGGTTTCAGCTTGGGGCACCTGACCTGTGCAATCTCTTAAATCACACCACTTGCCCCTAGCCCTCAGCTGGCTGGTGGCTTGCGCCGTCCTGATCCTGTTACCATGCAGCACACCGGCCCCCAGTGAGCCCATCTCTGGCACTCTGGGTTGCTGCCTATCCGTTCTCTCCTTTCTTTGCACTGCCAGAGGTGCTGAGAAGGAGAAACACATGCAGTCACCTGTGAGCCTTGATGTATTTCCTAGCTGAAGGACCAGACACTTGGGCACTTGCTAGCCAGTTTCTGAGTGCTTCCTTATTATAGAAGAAGAAGAGGAGAAGGAGATTGGATTTATACCCCACCCTTCACTACCTGAAGGAGTCTCAGAGCATCTTACAATCTCCTTTCCTCTCCCCACAGCAGACACCCTCTGAGGAAGGTGGGGCTGAGAGAGCTCTTTTGAGGACTGCTCTTGAGAGAACAGCTCTGAGAGAACTTGTGACTGACCCAAGGTCACACCAGCAGCTGCATGTGGAGGGATGGGGAATCAAACCCGGTTCTCCCAGATTAGCGTCAGCGCTCCTAACCACTACACCATACTGGCTTTGCGTGTGGCTGTTTCCCTTTCTGTGTTAAGTGGATGTGAGCCCATGGCACAAAAAGGAGACAAAGTCACATATGCAGTCAAAAACAGTGGCCTTTGGTCTCAGATCTCTCAAGCTGCCCATGCAGCTGGTGCCCCTGTTTAGCCAGCTCCGTACACAGTTCAGGCTACTTGCCACTTTGGTGTTTGTCCAAGTGAAATTGCTGCTTTTCCTGGGCAAGGCATCAGTTGGATACATGAAACTGCATTATACTGAACCAGACCATCAGTCGACTGAAGTCAATACTGTCTATGGCAGCGGCTCTCCAGAGATGGAAGTCTTTCATATTACATACTGCCTAATCCTTTCAACTGTTGATGCTGGGGATTGAACCTGGGACCTTTTGCATGCCAAGCCAACACTGAGCGACTAGATCATTCACTTCCTTTGCTTCTAGAGCCCTAGGACTGTCCATTGAGTCTAAGCATATTCTTTAATTGCGTCATAGCCACCTAACTCTAGTAGTATTTTAAAGTTGAGAAAAGACATAAGGGGACTTAGAACTACACAGGCACAAGGTTAGATATTTAAACAATCAGATTATATAATTAAGAGAAGAAAATATTGGGCATGGACAGAAGACAAAAGAGCGCAGCTTCATGGAAGGCAAACACTAAGCCTAAGCCATCAATGGAAGATTCTAAACTAAGACACTGAAGTAAGTCACAACTCCAAAGGATGTATATTCAGTCAAGACCATTGCTCCCTCTAAGCTGTGGAGTCTTGTGAGCAAAAATTCTACTTTGTAAGCTACTAGCATTAAAGTTGTGAGCAAGTGATTTGGCTGCTGCATAAATTAGTTTGCTTTGGAGCAAACCAGTCAAGACCAGTGTTCCCTCTAAGCTGAGTTAGTGTGAGCAGGCTCACAGTTTTTTGTCTTAGCTCAGGAAGGATGGCTCCAGTCCTGAGCAAACTAATTTATGCAGTAGCCAAATCACCTGCCTGGTCACAACTTTAATGCTGGTAGCTCCCAAAGTAGAATTTTGGCTCACAGGACTCCACAACTTAGAGGGAGGATTCATCAAGACCCACAAATCCTATTCCAAAAGAAAATCTAAATTTCATCTCCAGAGTGCAACACCTTTTCAGTTCACATTGGAGCAACTCATGCTGAAAATATTTCTTTTCTTTTTCTTTTTTTTTAAAAAAACAGGGTCCAATACAAGAAGAACCTGTGATATCATAACACACCCACTTCCAGCCAATTGCTAACCTTCTTTCCCAAGGTTTTATGGATCATTCCATAATGACACCTAATTTTCTAGAGGCACACAGCTGATGTTACACAAGCAGTCACTTTTAACAACAGGCAGACCTAAGTCAGACCCAGGGGCCATGGTGGCTCAGAGGTTAAGATGCTGAGCTGCAGACCTGAAGATCAGCAGTTTGAGACCCAAGTGCCGTATGACAGAGTGAGCTTCCGTCTCTGGCCGCAGCTCCTGCCAACCTAGCAGTTCGAAAGCAAGAAATTGCAAGTAGATAAATAGGTACCACTTTGGTGGTAAGGTAACAGCGTTCTGTGCGCCTCGGTATCTAGTCATGCTGGCCACATGACCATGGAAAAGTTTTCGGACAGCGCTGGCTCTTCAGCTTGGAAACGGAGATGAGCCCCACACCCTAGAGTCAGATTTGACTGGCTTTAGAGCAAGGGAAACCTTTACCTTTATCTTAAGTCAGACCCATGGACCACCAAGCCAGATTCACCCCAGTTTTGCATTTTCAAGCAAGCAGCAAAAAATGGATTTTGTATTGAGTCCCTGGCCACCATAGACAGGTGATGGGCTGTGTTTGGCTTGGTGCATATCAAGCTGTGCAGCTCTTTCTGGCCAAAGTCTTCTGTTTCCTAGTTCTTCACAATCAGATGTGGCCATCCCACATCATGGTTTTGAGCTATCATCCAAGAAGCAGGAAACATTTCTTATATTGGAGGGCCTTTAAAGCATGCAGGAGGACAAAAGTTTGCATGAGAGAATAAAAACTCCCCTGGAGATGAAGTCAAGCTTTTAGATGCAAACAAAATCATCACATGGCTTTTGGAATGCATGCAATGTGGAGGTTTTGGAGACCAGGGCAACCAAAAATTATTATTATAGTGGCTACAATTTTGTGGATCAGGCATTAGCACCATGCTACTGTGCCACTCGAGATGATCAGAAAGAGTGGGTTTTCCTTCTTGTGTGAGAGTAGAACTCAGGATCTCACAGTGAACTGGTTCAGAAGTAGGCTTAGGACAGGCAGAAGAAAGAACTTCTTCACATAGAAGAAGAGGAGATTGGATTTATACCCTGCCCTTCACTACCTGAAGGAGTCTCAGAGTGGTTTACAATCTCCTTTCCCTTCCCCTTCCCACAACAGACACCCTGTGAAGTAGGTGGGGCTGAGAGAGCTCTTTTGAGAACTGTTTGTGAGAGAACAGCTCTGAGAGAACTGTGACTGATGCAAGGTCACACCAGAAGCTGCATGTGGAAGAGTGGGGAATTATGCTCCTAACCACTACACCAAACTGGCTCCGTTAGCTGCCATAGGGCACAGTCTTGGGCATTAGCTCAGATGGTCTGACACAGACTCTTGATTTGTGTACACCACTGAATATCGGATGCTGGGAACAAACATGAAGGGAAGGCCATTAACAATTTCAAGTCCTCTGGCAGACATCAGGATATCTAAACATTTGGTTGACAGCTGGTCTGTGCAACAAAGCTTCCTCTTGTGGAGCTGTCCCTGTGGTGCTGCAGATCTTGCTGCTGTTTGTGGAACTTGCCACAAACTGATGTCTGCTACCTGCAACTGCTGACTATTTCTTGCCGCCTCAATTGACCTGGCCAGCCTGAAACGTGACAAGGGGATTCCAAGAAAAGTGCCCTATAGCAGCAGAGGCCCTAATTTTCTTGGGTCCCCTGCTTGGGTGGCCTAGAAACCTCCTAAACAGACAAACAAATAATGCGTATTTAGTAATGCACAATGCAGCCTTTACATAAGTTATGAGTCCATTGATGTTCCTAGCCTACAAAAACCCTTCTTTGTTTTTCTGCCATACATTGTGTTGAATATTTGCATTACTACAATAGCTTCTATAGATGTCCAACTGGGAATAGTGGAACATATCCCGGAGAAGCAGTTGCAAGAGACCAATCAAGAACAGAAGCATAGACAGGAGTTGGGTCCCCAAAATTAGGGAGCGAATGTGAGTCAAGAACAATTATGTACAAGGAGGAGCAACCAGGATACACTGGGGGCAGCGGGCACGGCTCAGTGGTAGATCATCTGAGCTGCACACAGAAGGTCCCAGGCAAAATCCTCAGCATCTTGAGTTAAAATGATCAAAAGTAGGTGGCATGAAAAACCTGCATGTGAGACCCTGGGGAACTCCTACCAGTACGACCTTGATAGACCAATAGTAGTCTGACTTGATATAAAGCAATTTCATGGGCTGATGTGTATTACCCCCTACTCTGACAGAAAGTACCATTCAACTGGGCTGCAGACCATCCTGGGCCAATCACAAGCTTCCACGTATAGGCCACTGGACACCATTATCCTGCGAAAGCATTCAGGTGAGGTTGCTTTAACATGCTTGCATTAGAAGGACAAGGTGGAGTAGAGAAGAAAATCAGAGAGGAAAGCCCACTGTTTGTGATGGAACAGACCTGAGATCTTTCCACAGATCTCTAGGACCAATGAAGGACACAGTCAGAGTTGTTCTTCTGCAGTCATTATTTGTATCGGGGGGGGGGGGGGGGGGAATCTATCCTGACTCAAGGTCCCAAGGAAAGATTTTTGTGGATGATTAAGTCCTTCTTATCCATTACTTCTGCTATGTCTGCAGGATCAACCCAGCCGTGAGAGAGTGAGCAAGGGCCTCCTAATGCATCTCATGCACTGTCAACAAAATTGCTTACTAAAGTTCTAACTTTTATTACCAGTGACGGTGCCAGAGAAAGAGTGGCAACCTTGACTTCACAGCAGAAGGGGAAAAGCTCAGGCCCATGTCCTTCGCAGATGCATAACAAACCTGAGCTCAGATCCACTTGGAGACCATGGCCAAAACACCAGGTTTTAGCCCCAGCTTCCCAGCCGTAAAATATGAGTAAGTGGCCTAACAATGAAGATTATTTTGTGAAACTGGTGTAGGTCTAGTAACTAAGGCTGTGGTCACACGTGCCAGAAAAACTGGGGGGGGGGGGAGCGAGGCTATTTCCTCCGAAGGAATTTGACCCACAGTTGCACGATCACAGCTCCCTTTGAAGCTGCGGGCACAGTCCATCAGTGTGTGATCAGACGCAACTGTGGGTGAGTCTTTTTTTTTTTTTGTCCCGTTTTTTTCCCCATGTGCTTAAATGAGGGATCAAGGAATCGCACCTCCACACCAAGGGCTCCCTATGAAGTTTGCGATGATCTGCATACTGTGAAAGGGGGAACAATGGCACAAACTTTGTGCCATTGTTCCCCCTTTCACAGTATGCAGATCATCGCAAACTTCATAGGGAGCCCTTGGTGTGGAGGTGTGATTCCTTGATGCCATGAGAGTGTGCTGGAGAGATCAGACACGGGAAAATCCATTTGTGGCCTTTCGCAACCCGTTTACTGGTGTCTTTTAACTCCGCTTCTGTGGCAGAGCAAAATGGGTTGCCAACAGCTGCGGGCGCATCCCAGATGTTGTCTGATCACTCCCTTTAAATCCAACTGGCATTTGTGCCTATGTCGGGTCTAATTGTGCGTATGATCACCGCCTAAGAGACTGATAGTACAGTCCTAAGAGGAGTCAACGGGTTTAGAAAGGTGTAACTCTGCTTAGGATTGCATTGTGAGGTACCAAGCAAAAAGCTGCTGGTTTGAACCTGTCTCAGCAGACTAGATTGTGAAATACAAAATATTTTATAACTAGGGATCATGTCCTAAAAACAACAAGACCAACTTATGCAGAATCATCTGGGATCTGCTGCCTTCCAGAACCTCTGGAAATGCAGTCCTTCTTGGGGAGGAGGAGGCTACAATACTTTTATTTAGTTGTTCATTAAACAATATCTGTCCAGTTTTGCAAATCTAGAAGGGCCCTCAAAGTGCTTAAAGATAATATACATTGCACAGCAAAAGATCAATAAGCACAATAAAAAAATCAGCAGCCATCCAAAAAGACAATTAAGTCAAACCGATCCATCAACAGCTCTTCTTCAGTATCAAACATCTGCCTAAATGACCAACTGTAGTACATACACATTAGAGAATCACAGCCACAAATAGGAGTGGGGGGAAAGGAACAAGAAAGCTGTGTACGTGCTGCTACAAATTTTTATACATAAACCTTATACAAACTAACACCAATTATAAACCTAAACAAAGTACACTGTTGTAAATATATTAGTATAAGTCCGATGAGACTCTCCGGAATAATATCTTGTTTCGATTCTCAGATCTTCATCCAGAAATAGAACATGAGTGACCAGAAACAGTTAAGGATTGGTGAAAACATCAATCGTGAGGCAAGTTGTGCAAGCCTTCCCATAGGCTTTAACAATCCGAAGTGATTTAACTTCTCATAACCGGGCTGGTTACATTCTACGGAAGATCTGAAAGCACATGGGGGTAGACACAGGAGGGGGCAATCCTTATGAATAGGATTACCAACCTCAAAGTAGGGCCTGGAGTTATCCCAGAATTACAACTGATTCCAAAACTGCAGAAATCAGTTTCCTGGAGGAAAGTTTATTTATATATAACATCTATTAGCAGCCTTCTGACTTTATGGAACTCAAGGCAGCTTAAAATGTAGATAAATGAAATACATAAAGTACATAAAAAAATTAAAACCACAATTTAGGACTGCCAGTAAATTAATCAAATGCAGTCCTATATAGAACCAACTTCAGCTGCCTCCTAAAGATCAATTGTGAAGGGGCCAGACACACCTCCCTGGGGAGGTTGTTCCATAATCGTGAGGCTGCTGCTGAAAAGGCCCTCTATCATGTATCCACAAAACGAGCTCCTTTGACTGATGGAACAGTCAGGAGGACCTCTCCCAATGATCTTAATTCCAGAGCAGGAACTTATGGGAGAAGACAGCCCTTCAGATACTCTGGTCCAAGGATGTATAGTGGTTTAAAGGATGAAACCAAGACCTTGAGCTGGGCTCAGGAGTGGATCTTAATGTTCTTAATTCCAGAGCAGGAACTTATGGAGAAGACAACCCTTCAGATACTCTGGTCCAAGGATGTATAGTGGTTTAAAGGATGAAACCAAGACCTTGAGCTGGGCCCAGGAGTGGATCAGTAGCCAGTGTAGTTTCTGTGGTATTAGGGTCACATGCTTCTGATAGTTGGCCCCAACCAGCAGACTAGCTGCGGTGTTCTGCACTAGCTGCAGCTTTCAAACATTCTTCAAGGGTAGCCCCATGGCAAACATAAGAGAAGCCATGTTGGATCAAGCCAATGGCCCATCTAGTCCAACACTCTGTATCTCACAGTGGTCAAAAACCAGGTGCCATCAGGCGGTTCAGCAGTGGTGCCAGAAATCCAGAAGCCCTCCCACTGTTTCCCAGTGAAGTAGTCCAGTCTAGATGTGACTAAGGCATGGATCACTGTGGCTTGATCTGACTGAATCACAAATGGATGCAGCTGATGCACCAGCCAAAGCTGGGCAAAAGCACTCTGAACACTGCAGCCATTTGGTATTCTAAAGTGACTACTGTGTTGAGTTGCACTCCCAAGCTGCAAACCTGGCTTTTCAAGGAGACTATATCCCTATCCAAGTCAGGAGAGATCTCAAGTCCCTTGTCCATCTTCTACTAACCCAGAGAATCTGTGTCTTGTCAGGATTAAGTTTCAGCTTGTTCACTCTCATTTAACTCATTACTGACTCCAACCACTGGTTCAGAACATCACATCCTTGGAATTAGGTGGAAAAGAAAGGTAGAGAAGAGTATCATTCACTTATTGGTGACACCACAGCCCAAACCTCCTGATGACCTCTTCTAGTGGCTTCACATAGCTGTTAAATAGCATGGAGGGTAAAACTGAACCCTGTGGAACCCACAGGCTAGGATCCATGGAGCAGAGCAGGAATCCCCCAGCACCACCTTCTGAGACAGACCCTCCAAACAGGATTCGAACCACCAAACATGATGCCCCCCCCAGTCCCAGTCAACAGTTCAATAAGATACTATGGCTGATAGTATCAAAGGCTAGTGAGAGATCCAGCAGAACTAGCAGGGTCACATTTGCCCTGTCTAGTTCTCCATAGAGCTCATCAACTAAGGTGACCAAATCCCAGCCTGAAGCCACATTGAAATGGGTATACCACAGAGTCTAGGAAGAAATTATTCTAGAGTGACACTACATCTCTGCTAAGCTCCCTCCCCTCCCCAAACTCCACCCTCCCCAGGCATAGGCTTCATATCTCTGGGAATTTCCCAAGCCAGAGTTGGCAACCCTACTTACTAGGGTATTCTGTCCCCTACAAAATACACATTACAATTTGTAATATTTAGGGTCTGTGTTTCCCCCAGCTGACTATGACTCTAACACTCAGATGTCGGGGTGGGGGGGAATAGGGTTGCCATCTTCCTGCTTGGGGTAGGAGGTATCTTGTCCCCTCCTCTCATTGATCAGCTAGGTGGCAATGGAAAATTCACAGGCAAAATAGGGGGGTGCAATTAGGGTTGCCAAGTCCCCCCAGGGGGCAGGGAAACCCCCGCTCAATTGGTCCGTTCCCCACTGGCCCGGATTGGGCCGCCGGGGGGAAACCCTGCCCTCAAATTGCCAGGCTGCAGTGACGTGCCCAGCGCAATGACATCACCCAGAGGTGACATCATCGCATCGGGCACATTTGGGGGGGCACTATAATTCGAGGGAAAACTCTATGGTTTTCCCTCAAATTACAGAGGTCCCACCCCAACGTGCCCGATGTGATGACGTCACCTCTGGTTGATGTCACTGCGGTACGCGCACAAAGCACGCACGCAAGAAGACTCCTGGGCCAGCAAGCACTCCCCCCCCCCCTTGCTAAACAAATGGTAAGACTTGGCAATCCTAGGTGCAATTAACATACCCAGTATGATGTTGTCACTTCTGGGTAACACTATAAGTGATGTCCTTTCACTCAAGCCATTGATCGCTTCCTCCAAATGCAAGTCCCTGCCTCTTCCATCTTCCACTGGACTATATAGGGGGGGAGAAGGGGTTGCAGCCTTCCAGTAAGCCATTGGTGTGACACAAAGCTGCCCTGGGGGGTTATTAGCCCCATTGTGGGACTGCATGTGTACTGATGGATTGCCCAACAGGGCAGAAGCACCCCTCAGACAGTTTCAGCTCCAGTAAACAGAATCGGGGGAAAGCTGAAGACCTTCTCCCCAGTACCATGGTCCTGATTTGAATCAGGGCCCACAAACTTTGCGAAGAAGTTCTCCCACTCTTGACATCTGTTAAAATCAGGTGATGGGAACCCAGGTCTTATATACTACAAATGTGTAGTTTGGCCCCTGGGCTCAGAGAGGATCCTCTGCCTCGTTTATCTTCTTCCCCCACCCAGAATTCCACTTCTAAATTTCTACACTCTACACCAAGGAATGCCAAACGAAGTTATACGAGTTGTTTTATTTATTTGTGCATTCCAGTACCTTCTCTCCTTAGACTCAAGGCAGCTCACAATGCAACAGCAAGGCGACAAACACATATAAATCAATATTAACAGTCCATCAACAAGACCAAAATGACACACAGTTAAAGACACAGCCAGATCTGTTAGTACATTCACCCTTCAGTTAAACACCCTCTGAGATGAAACTGTTTTCTATGCCTTCCTGAATGCAGAAAGTGAAGGTACCCTCCACACCAACCCTGGTAAACCAGTTCAAAGGACTGGTGAAACAATGGCTGAGGGGTGACACAACTGAGGTTTACAAGACTATGCATGGGATAGAGTAGGTAGAGAAAGAGGTACTTTTCTCCCTTTCTCACAATACAAGAACTCGTGGGCCCTCCATGAAATTGCTGAGCAGTCGGGTTAGAACAGATAAAAGGAAGCACTTCTTCATCCAAAGAGTGATTAACATGTGGAATTCACTGCCACAGGAGGGGGTGGTGGCTACAAGCATGGGCGGCTTCAAGAGGGGATTGGATAAATATATGGAGCAGAGGTCCATCAGTGGCTATTAGCCACAAGGTATAGATAGGAACTCTCAGTTTGGTGTAAGTGATGCTCTGTATTCTTGGTGCTTGGGGGGGGGGGCAACAGTGGGAGGGCTTCTAGTGTCCTGGCCCCACTGGTGGACCTCCTGAGGGCACCTGGTATTTTTTGGCTACTGTGTGACAGAGTGTTGGATTGGATGGGCCACTGGCCAGATCCAACATTGGCTTCTCTTATGTTCTTATGGACCTTCCACAGAAAAAGCCCACAACTGACTGGTCACCAAAAAGAGAAGGCTGCCTGAAGAACAAAGAGATGAAGGGAAAACAATGGCAGAGTGGAAAGAAAAATTTATTCCAGAATGTTAATACCCCTATGTATTTTGCACTGAGCTTCCTCAGAAGGATCTATACATATGTCAAAAAATAAAACCTCAACCAATCTTGTCAGACCTCAGAAGCTAAGCAGAGGCAACCCTGGCAAGTATTTGAATGGGAGACCTCCAAAGAATACCAGGGCCGGGAGGCAGAGGCCACTTCTCTGAACATTCTCCGTGCCCCAGTAAGAGTTGTCAGAAGTCACCGTTACTTCCAGGCAAAAAAATACCCCCCCCAATAAATAAATAAAAGGAAAAGGTTAACAAATGTCCTTGAAGTGTTTCACATAATAATTTGTTAAGAAAGAGTTTATTCTCTCTATTAAATAATATTTTAATTAATATTTTTGGGGCTCTCTTGTTTTTACATACCTGCAATAATTGTTATAATATTATTCTAAGTTCTTAGCAGTATTTTTGGTGGTTCTTGATAATTAACTGTTCTTTGTACATGCTCAGAAGTTCTAGCTCTTTAAACAATGTTTTTATCATTATTTTGATGTTTCTTAAAAAATAATCCTGAGATCAAATTTAGAGTCCAGTGGCACCTTTAAGACCAAGAAAGGTTTATTCAAGGTAGGAGCTTTCGTGTACCTGCACATTTTTTCAAAAAGCACACTTTGTTCTACTGTTTCAGACCAACACAGCTGACCACCCGGAACAATAATCATGAGAAACAGCTAAAAGGCATCTGTGAACCTTTCTTCTTTTATTTTTTTTTGACATATGTATAGCTCCCACTGAGGAAGCTCAGTGCAAAATGTGTAGGGGTTATTAACACATTGAAATAAATTTTTCTTCCCACTGCACCACTGTTTTTACTTCATCTCTTTGCTCCAGTTGGTGGGGCCCTTTGTTTTCTTCTTGCCTGAAGAACGAAGCTGGTACAGGGAAGATACTGGGAGATTTGGTTCAATAAGTACGAGGGCCCTAGGCTGTGAAGGCTTTAAGTGGGCCCAGGAACCAATAGGTAACCCATGAGATTGATGCAACCGGCAGTGGAGTGGCATCTTCCAAGCGGTTGATCTTAGACAGGATGCTCACTGCTGCACCCTGTAGCAACAGAACCTTCTGAGACATCTTCAAAGGCAGCGCCACACAAAGTGTTGTATCCCCATTTAGTTCCATACGTGTTGGAACTGGAGGAGCTTGGGACAAATTCCAGGCTGTTGGCAAGGCAGAATTCTCAAGCTTCTGGATGTGACATTGATCAGCAGTCTAAATCCAGACTAGAAGGTCATGTGGATGCCACACAAAGAGGCAGCCATAGGAGATGACTATCATCTTCCCTGAGGACATCAAGCCAACCCCTGTTAGTGCACTGAGCAAGTTAGATCCTTGGCAATTCTTATTGCCTTTGCTCTCAGGTCAGATTTCTCTCTCCTTTTCTGTCACCCAAGTGGGATCCAGTCTTGGCTGTTTCAACTCACCTCACGGTAGGGCCATCTCTGTCCAGCTGATGATGATGCATTTTAGAACTTTTATTGAAGAATTTTATAATTTAACAACACCAACAAAAGCATCACCATCACCACCACCACCAGAAGCTGAGATGCAGCCTGATACTGTCCCCTTCAGCAAGGTCAGTGCAAGGCTGGGACGTGATGCAGCAACCGTGAGCGTATTTTAAAAATAGGACTGACAGCAGCAGGCACAGCACTGAACCCAGCCTGAGCTGTCACCCAAACCTCTGGCTCAGCTGTGGGATGCTCCATCCAGGTGCATCTGACTCTCACACTGGGTCGCCCCCCCTGCTGCCATTCAGAGGGGTCTGGGGATGGGAGAATGGGGGGTGGGGTCTGCTCTCTGGCTTTTTCCCACTATCCCTCTCCGTTCTCCTATTGGGCCTTCCTGGGCTTTTGCCAGGGTGAAGACAGACACACAGGCAGAGAGGTTTAACAGAGGCAGGGGAGCTACTGGCCATCACACAATGTCCTTGAGGGGTCTTGGGAAGGGATCCAATTTCTTGATTTAAGACTCCCAGAAGCAGGTTTTACTCCTTGGTTAATATTTTATTATCGGCTGCTAAAATGACTTTGTGGTTACTGATACCTCTGCCTCTACGTTGTACCGAGGTGAGGAAACAATGGATGGATATACCTACAGAGACTTCCAGGGAGATATGGGGACTCTACCAAAAGGCCCCTTGGCTTGCTCCTGGTATGGGTGAGCTAGGCCCTCCTCAATTCAAATCTTGGTGGGCTACAAACTCACTCGGTGGCCTTAGGGAAAACACTGTCTTCTCAGCAGGTTTATTTTCTGGTTTGAACAGGATGATTGAACTGCCCTACCTTACAGGGTTGCTGTATAATGATTTCTGAACTCATGTATATAAAGCACAATGTCAATTATAATTTCTAGAGTGCCCACAGAACTCAGGCACTGCTTGTGAACAACATGAAAGACACAAGGCCTGCTCTCAGCTTTATAGTCTAAGAGACTACTCCCACAAAGGAAAGGATGTAGAAGGAAAACTCTTTGAGAACAAGGAAGGTGGTGTGTTTTTAGCTTGCATTTTTAAGCTGTTCTACCCTTCGCTGAACTGTTCTTGCTGGGTGAGAGCAGTCCACTAACTGGTGATGGAAACCTCACTTCTTGGAAATGCTGTTATAGTAAAGCAATATTTTTTATCAGGACCAGCCAAAAATCAAAGCACAGTGTACAAGTCTCCAAGTCTACCAGAACTCTTCTTCAGGGTAAATGCTGACCAAAATACAAAAGTGGCAGACAGAAAAGGCCCTTTTTGGACACAAATGGAAGTTGTCATCTGCATCTACCTTAGAAACATCATCTCCATCTACCCTTTCCCTCTGCCCCCCCCCCCCTTTTTTTTGTTTAATAGCCTGAAAAAGAGTTCTGGTGGATCCCATACACGGCATAACTACTTTTTAAATTTTGTTTGTTCCTCATCAAGGTATTTCTTCCCTTTTCAAGCATGGGATTTTTCTAATAGATCACCATTATTATTTTTACGGTTGAGTTACCAAAGCACATGCATACTTACCTATGTGGGAGACAAGCAGATCACCTACCTCTAAGGAACCAACCTTTCTATTGAGAGAGGCTCACATTAATGTTTCACACAAACAGGTAGAGTTGTCAGCTCCAGGTTGGGAAATACTGGGAGATTTGGGGGGTGGAGCCTGAGGGGGGCGAGGTTTGGGCAAGGGAGGGACTTCAATGGGGTATAATACAATACAGTCTACCTTCCAAAACAGCCATTTTCTCCAGTTGAACTGATCTCTGCCACCTGGAAATCAGTTGTAATCCCAGGAGATCTCCACCCACCACCTGGAGGTTGGCAACCTTACAACCATGGCAGATCACAGTGGAAGCGGTGGGTGTTTCTGACTTCACTGCTTTTCCTGTCTACGACAGGGCTGCCAATAACCTGGAGAAAAAAAATGTCTTGCCCCTTTAATGGAGACTTATTAATATGTGGAAATGGACCCTTAACTTGGAGCTTTTCGTGGTACAAAGGTAAATAATACCATGTGGTAAATAACATCTCATTAAGCCTCTGTTAAAGGGGCACAATGCTTTTTCCTCCAGGTTGTTGGCAACACTATTCAATAATGAAGTTTGCATGTACCACTTGTGGCAAAAAGATCAACTTAGCTCACTTGACTTTTCAAACAGGTGAGAGAGAAATGTCCCACTTTCTACATGAGGTGCATTCCTCTTGCTTGCAGCACATGTTTAATCCCTCAGAGGAGAAGTGTGAGAGCTGATGCCTACCTGGAGCAAAACTCTTTTGCTTAGAGGTCCTGCATTCTATTACCAGATCTGTAGGGGAATCAAAGGCTGTGTGGGGAAGTGGTCAGAGCTGTCCAGTGCCAGCTGGGGAGATCCAAGTTCAAATTCCTGTTTAGGCATGAAGTTGACTGCGTGATTGTGCCTCAGTTTGTCCTTGCCTGACATATCATAGGGGTGCTGTTGTCGTGAGCCCTCCTGAACTGGACTCAGACTCAGGAACAGATTCCTCAAAGCATGACCAGGATGAGCCCGACTCCAGGGCAGACACACCCACCCACCTTGTCGGGCCAGAGCCTTGACTCCCAGTCCCCCAAGTTCTCCTTCCACCCATCGGGAGGAACAGAGATGGCAGCCCACAAGAAGGCAGCTAACTTATCAACAAAGAAGCACCAGGCTGGCAGCTCAATTCCAGCTGCTGAGCCAGATCGCTGCCTAAGTGCATGCAGTGATGTAACCAAGCCCTGGCCAGATAAAGCCCAAGAGCAGGTGTGGCCGCTTGCTCTCCAGGATATTTAAGCCCTGGGCTAAGCAACAAGCACTGCTAGTTCAGCCATTTGTACAGTGAGCTTGCTTCTGTGAGCCTTGGCATGGCATCCCAGTGCTCTTGAGAAGCCTGGACCTGCTCTCCAGCTACTGGGCAAACCCCTTGCTTCTGAGGAATCCTTCAACTGCTTCAAGTCTTTGCAATCTGAGCCACAACAGTTGTGAGGACAGAAGGAGGAGGGGAAGCCAAATATTAAAGCCATAACCCCATTTGCCCCCCCTGAAGATTAACTCAAAACATCTTTGTTAAAATCAAAGTAACATCAATAAAAATAATTTTTAACTATAAAATAACATAGCAACATTTGGGATTTTAAACACTGGCAGAAAACAAAGCAGCCGTCTGCAAAACCCGAAGTCCATGCAAACCAGATAACCCAACTGGCAAAAAGCATGAATAACCAGATACATCTTTGCCTGCTACTGGAAACTCACCCAATCTACTTCTAGGCAAATAGCTAAGAGATATATGCTAAAGTTGGGATGCCACAACTCAACTCAAATTCAAATTTATTATTACAGTCAAGACCAGCAAGGTTAAAATACAACTGAAAAGGCCCTGCTTTTAGTAACCTGGTTCCAGGCCATTTAAAGCTTTAAAGGCCAAAGTCAGCACCTTGAATAGAACCCAGCAGAAATGATGGTGAGATCTAACCCATGAGCTGAAAACAGGCAATATATTGGATCCAGCAATCTAACAGTAATATGAGAAGAGGAAGAGATTGGATTTTTACCCCACCCTTCATTCGGCTTCTCAGAGTGGCTTACAGTCTCCTTCCCTTCTTCTCCCCACAACAGACATCCTGTGAGGTAGGTGGGGCTGAGAGAACTGCCCTTGAGAGAACAGCTCTGAGAGAACTGTGAGTGACCCAAGGTCACCCAGTTGGCTGCATGAGCAGAAGTGGGGAATCAAACCCGGTTCTCCAGATCAGAGTCTGCCGCTCTTAACCACTACACCAAATTGGCTCTGGCAGATGTGGATTTTTGCATTGTTCCCTTCCTCCAAGAAGTCCCCGATACCTGGGAAATTGATGTCCTACATGGTCCTTGCAAGTCAGAGGGCCGAAATGTTCCCTCCTCCTCTTTCATCACTTGCAGAAGAGAGAGCAGAGGGTCACTTTGCTCCTCCTCCTCACTGAAAATCCTGCCACCCTGGAAATCAACTTTCTAGGGGTCAGAAGGGACTGCCAGGTAGAGGAGACCATGTTTGAAAAGGGACCACTGCTAGTAATGTGGGCACTCATCCCGCTTTAGCCTCTTCTAAACAGTTTCGACAGGGTTTCCTGTTGTTTGAAAAACCTGCAAAACCTGATGGAACAGATGTGATTCGAGACATGCACTCGTACCTCGTGGGAAGCACTTTCAGCTCTCTTGGAAACAGGTCAAAGTCATGTGACTGCTTTTGCACGTCATGTTTCAACCACACGGACATGCTGAAACCACATGGCCTACTCGCCCATGTATTAGCAAATCTGAATCTGGTAAATCAGCCTCGTCACCAGTTCACCGTGAGGCCTGGGGCTGGGGGGAAACACCACGCTATATTCACTCAGGTCTTGCCTCGTCACTGAGAAGTGGTCATGCTTATCTGGGTTGAGAGATGCCATGCAAGGCATGGCTCCTGACCATGTCCTGTGCCATCTTTGGATTAAGGGGTGCTTTGGGAGTCCTTGGAGCTTAGTAGAAAGGAGATGTGAGATCAGTGAAGCACCCAACGGTGTCAAAGGAAGCAGTAGGGGATTGCCAAAGAAAGAGGGCCCCACCGTTGTATTAATGTGATTACTAATTATATGAATATCCCACCTTGCGTCCATTGAGCAGTATATGCAGTATTCCCAGGTAATCGCCCATCCAAGCCCTGCCCAGGGTCAGACTTTCTTAACTGAAGCATCCTGAAGATAACATGACTTTTTCCAACCCAGCATGCCTAAGGGGCACTTGAAATCTTTCTGCATAAGGTTCAGATCCTTCTGCATCTAATTAGTCTACAGGGGTTTCCTCCATCACCGGCTTTATCTGCAGCCTCAGACTGCACAGCTCAGCACCATTATCCTTTAAGCATCTTTTCTCTCTTGCTTTTTGGGGCTATATTTAAAATCCCGAGTTCTGTTAACCCCCAGTACTTGAACAAATGCATTGTGATCACGGTTTACAGTAATAAAGCTAGAACGTTTGGATTTGGAAGGGAAAGAGACATTATCCTGAGATCCAAGTCAATTTTCTGCCACCAAGAAGGAACATTTCTAGAAGTTGATCATTTTCTCCTCCCAAGTTCCCTGCCTAAAAGTACCGCTGCAAATAACAGACTTCCAAAGGGACACTATTATCCCTTCCCTCACAACATTCTTTAGAAACCACAAGAGGAAGAGCAGTTAGTAGGGGCAAGCGAAGGGCTTCTACCAGGAAATGTCATCAAGAAACCAAAGAGAAGTTATGAGAATGCCCAGAAATGGTTTTTGGCAAGAAACAGAAGTATTAGATAAAGCGGAGCTAATTGTTCCGGAAAGCCTTGCTTTCAAGAACCAGCATATATATTCACCAGGGAGAGCTTTGTCAAGAAAGGAGGGTTGCGGCGGGGGAAGGCAAAGGGGCGCAGCAGAGGGGGGCTTGGGTGGTTTGGAGAGCCAGGCAAAGGTACAGGAACTAGTTACCTTCCATGGACATGGGCTCCAGGATCCCGAACTGTTTGAGGACTGCGATGAAAAGGATAATGACCACTGCCACGGCGCAAAGTTCCATCCCCTGAATTGCCATTGCTGGCCAGTGTCCTGTGATGGGCAGTGCAACTCTGGGGGCATGCGACTTGTACCCCCCGGGGCCGGCTCAGCTCCCCTGGGAACCAGAGTGCAAAGGTGCCGGCCGGGGAGCAATCCGTCCGCAGCAGAAAACAACAGCCTCACCTCCTTCCCCCTGCAGCCTCACATCTTGGAGTCCTCACATTGGGAAGGCTGACGAGCCACTGCCTCCCGTCAGGTTTGCCCCTTGCAGGGCAGAGGGGGTGGGAAAGAGACAGGGAGAGGGAGAGGAAAGGTGGCTGCACCCAAGAGGGGCTTGTTGCTGCTTTGGATCATGAAGGAAAAAACAACGTCAAAACTTTCACAACTTGGAAGGCAAAACTTCCCCAGCAGCTGCTGTAGCGAGTTCCCGGCACAGCTCGAGCTCCTTCCCAGAGGCAGAGCATGTCATCGCTAAAAGCCTTTCTGGATCCAGCTGAGTCAAGGAAGTTGGTGCCCTGGAGCCATGCAGGAGGCAGGGATACAGAGCAGGGTCAGCCCCAGTTCCTAAGGGGCACCCCCCACGCCCTGCAATGCACCGATGACGGAGCGGAGAGCTTTTCCAGGGTGCTGGCATCTCGGCCGTCTGCAATGCCATTGGCTACAAGGGCAGCTATAAAATATCATCCGGCTCCCACCCTCAGAAAGCCACAGAAGGAGGAGGGGAGGAGGAGGGAGGAGGAAGCCGGAGTGCTGGGAGTGTCTCCTTCACTCCTCTGGCAGGGCAGTCCAGGATGCCGGAGGAGAGGAGGATCACCATGACAACAATGCTGTGGTCCAGCCTCACTTCGGAGAAGCCAGCCACAAGTGCCTTTCTGAAAAACAGTGCTGGTACTTTCCTATACAAGTGAATGGTCTGTTTCTGCCAGTTTGCCTCTTTTCCCAGGCTCTTAGTTTGTGAATTCGCCATAGAACTGAGAGCTGGATTTGCTATCTTTTTTTTTTTTTTTTTTAAAGGGAACTTCCAGCAGAGTGCTTTAAAACATACACACAGTGCCTTTCCCGGAGAAAAAAAACTTGCAGAAAACATGCTTCTGAGCATGAGCAAAATGCCTTTCCCTTTTTAAAAAAATAAGTGTAAGTACACAATGCCTTTGAGCATGTGCAAATCTTTCTACTCTGGGTAGGGTGGGAGGGAACCATCTCTCTGAAACCATGGAAAGTAGGGGAATAAAAACACAAATTTTGGGTAGTTTGAAACATGCAGCATGAATTTTCATGGCTGGTAAGAGTCTCTTCAGCTGTTAAACTCTACTAGTAGCTAAAGAAAATGAGGCGGGGAAACTGTTCTTTCCCCCGACACAAACTATACATTCCAGATTCTCTCTTCAGTTGTAAAGCTGTCCACATAATGAATTCTGGAGCATTTCTGCTCTGGTTGCTTTTGAAGATAATAATGCCAGTTCCTGCCGATGGCAGCCAGCCAGGGTAGTGTTGTGGTCTTGGATTACTGCTGATTTTATGGCATTCATTCATTGATTCTCATTAGTGTTCCCAGTTCATAGATTGGGGGAGGCAAGCTACACAGGTTTTTAATAACAGAAATAAGTACATACATTTCATATAAAAATAGGGTTTGCTAACCAATTAGTAGTTCACTGGTAAAACTGGCAACCTCTAGATTCTTAGTGGAAGTATGACTGGTTTTCCACTTCCCTGTCCTGGGAGCCTTTGGCGCATCCTGATACCTGGTTGCACTCAATATCATGCACTTTTAATTCACTTTGCAACTGGATTTGACTGTCTGAAAGGGCAAAATCCACTTGCAAATGATTGCTAAAGCACATTGAAAGTGGACTGAAAGTGCATTGAAAGAAAGCCAGTTTGGTGTAGTGGTTAAGTGCACAGACTCTAATCTGGGAGAACCAGGTTTGATTCCCCACTCCTCCATTTGCAGCTGCTGGATGACCTTGGGCAAACCCAGGGGTGTAGACTTTTTAAATTCCCGGGGGGGGGGGTGGGACCATGTCCCCACCGCTGTCCCCCCCCCCCAGGGAGCCGCCGCCACCGCTTCCCTCCCCCGGGCCATGCCCGCCCGCCCGCTGCGCTCCCCACCCCCTCCCTCCCTCCCTCTCCCGCCCTCACCCCTCTCCCCGCTGCCAAAGGGTCGAGCGCCGTCTGGTCCTGGGCACGGCCAGGCGCGCACTGGCAGATCTGCGCCAGAAGAAGCGCGGCGGCGCCTGTCTCCAGCCCCTGCATTTGAAAGACAAACCCCCATCTTTGTCAGCAGCAAGTCTCTGGGTGGCTGTGATTGAAGGCACCGGGTGGCTTCCAGAAAGACCCCTTTTTTCCCCTCCGAGGAGTGCCTTTGAAGTCCCCCCGCCGCCCCCGCCCCCGGAGTGTGCATTTAATAGCTACGGAGAGCTCGGGCGCCGGCGCGTCGCCCTTGCGGGCCCTCGGCTCCCGCTCCGCCTCGCGCTCGGGGCGTGCGGGGGTGGCGCAGATGAGCGCAGCCTCTCTCCCCCCCGCCGCCCCAGGGAGGCAGGAGGGCAGGCCGGGGGTGGGGGGGAAGGAGAGGCGGCGACGGCCGGCTGACTGGCCACCAGGCGCTCCATTTTGCCGGGGGTGGCTGAGCCCCCCCCGGGAAATTTCGGGGGGGGGCTCGAGCCCTCGAGCTCCCCCGTAGTTGACGCCCATGGGCAAACCATAGTTCTGTCAGAGCTGTTCTCTCAAGAAAGAGCTCTCTCAGCCCCACCTACCTCACCGGGTGTCTGTTGTGGGGAGGGGAAGGGAGAGGAGTTTGTAAGCCGCTCTGAGACTCCAAGTGAAAGGCGGGGTATAAATCCATAATACAAAGGCATTACACGACTTTTATTTTGGGAATCTGCAAACTAGTGAAACTGTGTTCAGTCAGGCAATCAGTGTTGGAGGTCTGAAAACTTAGTCAGTTCTATACTCTGCCTGGCTGTTTCCCAGGATGCACAAATTTAGGGTTGCCAACTTCCAGTTTGTGGCTGGGGATTTCCTGGGATTATGACTGATCCCTAGGCGACAGAGATCACTTCACCTGGAGAAAATGGCTGCTTTGGAAAGTGGACTCTGTGGCACTGTATCCCACTGAACCCCCTCTTCTCCCCAAACCCCACCCTCCTCAAGGCTCTACTTCCAAAATCGCCACGTATTTCCCCAACCCAGAGCTGACAATCCTACACAAAGTACTGACCCAGCTCTTCCATTTACCCTCCACACACATCCCGTGCTCTGCTCCCCACACTGATTCCCCCTTGGCTTCACCTAGCCTGAATCTGCCCGCACCCTCATACCAAGGGAGTAACATTTTTGGAATCAAGTGGGCAACCTCAGGCTTCGCAACCTTGGAGGCTGTAATCAAACAAAAAGGCAGAATACAAATATTTCTAAATAAGTATGCCTAATATTAAATTTGTTTGCAGTTTTTTTGCACACAGTCCACAAGCCCCTTCTTTCATGTGGGCATTGAATTCTCCAAATGCTCCATGTGCTATACCCTGAATTACTAAGAAAGCGCAGTGCCGCCTCCATTCCCACTCCAGAGATGCATTCCTAGCTGTTGTAAACCACAGTGGGAACATGTGGTTGCGGAAACGTCAAAAGGGCTTTTGTACAACACGTCTGCATTCAGTGGCTGCTGGCTCAGCGATTTTGTGAGCTTAGCTAAAGGCCTGACTGGGATGCAGGAGTGGCTCTTCCCTACTCTTGAGCTTTGACTTTCACGAACATGCCAATGCTGATTCCTGAACTTTGCTCCCCTTCAAAGGCAGATAGGTCTTTTCCCAAGCAGGAAAGATGCTGGCAGGCTGCTTCCTGGGCAGCCTGCTGGCAGCCAGGAGGAAGCTGAGCACCAGTAACCTACCAACTCAAGGTTGGGAAATTCCTGAAGATTTGGAGGCGGAGCCTGGGGAGGGCGGAGTTTGGAGAGGGAGGGACCTCAATTTGGTACAGTGCCATAGAATCCAACCTCCAAAGCAGCCATTCTCTCCACAGGAACTGACCTCTGTAGATCAATTGTAATTCCAGGAGATCTCCAGGCCTTACCTGGAGGTTGGCAACCCTGCCACCAGTGGCAGCATAAGAGGGCCTGGGCCTGGCAAGCCTCGATGGGTGACGCCTAGTTCACTGCTTCGGTGCCTGAGTGGCGAGTGTGCTAAGGCTGGACTTGGCTGAGAGCGGTGCGGAAAGAGGTGACGGGCAAGCCTTCGCCCAGGGTTGTTCGTGCTGCTAGCTGTGGTGCCTTTGGCTCAGATCTCTCCTGGTCCATCTTACTGTTCCAGTCTGCTCTACCTGCCGTTCTTCCAACTTTTAAACTTTTAGAATGTGGACTTACTGGGATTTTTAAAAAGGCAAATCACTCAACACCTCATAAGCGGGAGGGGCTGTGGCTCAGTGGAGGAGGGGCTGTGGCTCAGTGGTAGAGCATCGGCTTGGCTTGCAGAAGGTCCCAGGTTCAATCTCCAGCATCTCCAGTTTAAAGACCTGGCAGCTGGTGATGTGAAAGACCTCTGCCTGAGACCTTGGTGAGCCGCTGCAAATCTAAATAGACAATACTGACTTTCGTGGACTAAGGCTCTGATTCAGTATAAGGCATCCAGTACTACAACTCTTACCACTCGTGCATGAAAGTGTGTGTGGGGGGAACCCAATTGCCCTTGAACATCAGTTTTATGGACCTTGGGAAGTGTAAGCATCTTTGCCTTTGGTGCTCATGGGGAACGTGTGAAAAACCTAAGTAATTCATTCAGGGGAGAGAAGGGAACTTTGGTTTATGTCCTGTGGCTCAGAAGGTTTATGTCCCTTATCTATTTCAATTATGCAGTGGTTTTTTAATTATTCATTTTAAGTGCTGACTGAGTGGTAGACTCAAGACCATTCTTAATCTCAGCAATGATGGAAAAAGTCACACATTTTTTAAAAAAGCAATTTGCTGAACAGGCACCATAAATCCAATTCATTCCTTTTTAAAAACATCCTTTCCTTCTGTGATAGATCGATGGAGTCCTGTCCCAATGTGAAATCATGTGACATGTAGTTCCGCAGGATCCTTAACACAAGTACAAAATGAAGTATACAGATTTACCTCCTGTGCTGGAAAAGAGTCGGGGGAGATAAACTGCATTTTGATGAACCCTGCAATGCACCTGTCTTCCTCTTTGGAACAGGAGAGAAGAGATTTTTTTTTTAACACACACACACACACACACACACACACACACACACACACACAAATAACCTGTACAATGCATATTGGTCATAATATTCTGTGTTGTTTTGTCCCTTACTAATCTATGCTACATAGAGTCCACACAAGCATTTTGCAGTCAAAGAGGTTGTAGCACACTCAGGATTCCACACAACATTACAGGGGATGCTAACTTTTGCTGGGGGTGCCACAATGGCTCAGTAGTTAAGATACTGAGTTGCAGACCGGAAGGTTGGTAGCTCAGCAGTTTGAGACCCAAGTGCCACCTGACAGAGTGAGTTCCCATCTTTGACCCCAGCTCCTGCCAACCTGGCAGTTCGAAAGCAAGAAATTGTAAGTAGATAAACAGGTACCACTTCGGTGGGAAGGTAACAGCGTTCTGTGCACCTCGGCATTTAGTCATGCCGGCCACATGACCACGGAGAAGTCTTCGGACAGTGCTGGCTCTTCGGCTTGGAAACGGAGATGAGCACCGCCCCCTAGAGTCAGATTCGACTGGCTTTCAAGCAAGGGAAACCTTTACCTTTACTAACTTATGCTGAAGTTAGTCTGAAAGTTAGGATGAAAAGTTGTGACTTGAGTCCTGCTTTCAAGAAGGGAAAGAGATCCTGCCTCCCCAGGCTGCCAACTTCCAGGTAGGGCCTAGAGTTCTCCTGTCTCCAAACACTGCCCTCCCCAAACACCACCCTCAAATCTCCAGGAATTCCTTAAGCCAGAGCTGGCAACCCTACCCCTCCACCGTGACCACTTATGGCTGCTTGTCCAGTTAGGCGAACTCAGTGCAGATTCCAGGAGGATGGACTTGCCCCAGTCAGAACTAGGGAACTGTCCTCACCACCAGGACTGTCTGCAGTTCCACACTGAAAAAGGTGGCTCTGTGGAAAGAATACTGACAGAGCCATCCCAATGGATACAGAAAGCAGGTTTATCAAGCACAACTACGATTTGAGTGTCAAGGAAATAAATATTTTAGTAATTTTCCTTTATTTACTTGTGTCAGCATTTCCTTCTGAAGCAAAAGGGTGGGGTGGGATGAGATGGGGTGGAAAGACTTCTAAAATATATATGTGCCCTGCTAAAGAGCTCAGTGCACCAAATGGAGCTGTCATTGTGTTTAATGAATCTATATCTTGTACCCCTTGGAATACTTGCTAGTTGGAATACTGTGCATCTCATGGATGGAAGGATTTGTGGATTGGAATCAAGGGATCCAAAAATCTATTCAGAGATGCAGCAACTGACATAAGTACTGCATCAGATTTTGTTATGGGTTGCAGAATCCATCAGGGATACATCTCTCAGAACCACCCCTACCCAGATGCAAAACAGGCCTCTTCTCTCTCACCCTACATCCAGGGTTAAAAACCCTGAAGAAGAAGAATGACCATTCTTCTACTAATCTGAGATTATTTCAGAATATTCCCCATTCCTCACACCTAATCAGACAGACCTGCTGATATTTTATTCTTTTTTTGCCTCTGTCATTTGTTCCCCTCCCCTGAGAATTCTACCTTGGCTGGGGAAGAAAGGGAGGGAAAAGGTTGAACAACTCCCGCATAAATGCTGTTTTATATACAAGACATTGATCCCTGTTTCTCTCAATGTAAAATATTAAAGATGTTTAAATGGATAAAAGCTTTAGGCCTCCATTCTTTCCCATCCATGATGCATTAGCAGGAACTGGCCAATCGGCTTAATGGATGGCACTTGACAGCCTGCTGAGTGGCCAGACAGCCCGCCTGAAGCCCCCCCCCCCCACACCCCGCCATCTTTTCTGCTTAGTCAATTAGGAGCATGCAACACTGGAATATATTTTGCTGAACACAGATAGATGGTACCTCTTCCAATGATGTGTAGTGAAAAAAGAATGAGAAATATCCAGGCTGATGGTTCAGATGGCTCAAAATTTGTTTTAATCATTGTCACCCACTAATTTTATTTATTTATTTTATTAGGCTTATATTCCACCCTATCCCAAAAATGGGCTCAGGGCGGCTCACAGAAATTAGGCTCTAATTAAATAGTGCCATATGATAAAAACCAGGGCTGCAGTGGCTAAAGTGGTTACAGCAGTCCGAAAGTTCAGTAGTTTAGCAGTTCGAGACCCGAGTGCCACGTGACGGAGTGAGCTCCCGTCTCTGGTCCTAGCTCCACCCAGCCTAGCAGTTCGAAAGCAAGAAACTGCAAGTAGATAAATAGGTACCACTTCGGTGGGAAGGTAACAGCGTTCCGTGTGCCTCGGCGTCTAGTCATGCTGGCCACATGATCACGGAGACATCTCCAGACAGCGCTGGCTCTTCGGCTTGGAAACGGAGATGAGCACCGGCGTCCCTAGAGTTGGATTCAACTGGCTTTCGAGCAAGGGAAACCTTTACCTTTACTATGATAAAAACCAAGTAAAAACAATCAGACAATAAAACAAGATGTCAGCAAAACCTGACAAAAAACTCCAGGGCAGTCCTTAATGCCTCCTGTAGGATGATTAGTTCGATGATGTATTTCTGTGGGCAGGGGAGGCCGAGAAGGATTGGACGTCCACCACCTCAGCCAAAGACTGGTGGAACAGCTCCGTTTTGCAGGCCGTGCAGAACTGTAACGAGTCCCACAGGGCTCTAATCTCATATGGGAGCATGTTCCGCCAGGGCAGGAAAAGCCCTGGCCCTGCTCGAGGCTAAGTGGATGTCTTTTGGGCCAGGGACTACCAGTAGGTGTTGGTCAGCAGAGCACAAGGCTCTCTGGGGCGCATACAGGTCTGGGTTGGAAAATACCTGGAGACTTTGGGGGTGGATCTGGGAGAGGGCGGGATTTGGGGAGAGAGGGGCCTCAGCATGCTACAATGCCATAGAGGCCACTCTTCAAAGCAGCCATCTTCTCCAAGGGAGCTGATTTCTGTCAGCTGGAGATGAGTTGTAAAAGCGGAAGATCTCCTGGCACCACCTGGAGGCTGACAACCCTAAGACGGTCCCATAGGTATGCTGGTCCCAGGCCACATAAGGCTTTAAAGGTCAATACCATGACCTTGAACCAGATCTGGTACTCAATTGGCAGCCAGTGCAGTAGGCGGAGCACCAGCTGAACGCGTGCCTGCACAGACATTGCTGTCGGCAAGCACGCTGCCACATTCTGCACTAGCTGTAGTGACAATTCCAGGCCTTGATTTGCTGTAAAGTTAGTATCTTACTGTTTTAAGTGGTACACCTGTGTTCTGCTTGTAACTAATACTGAGTTGAAAAATCTTGTACAATTTGGAATCCAAGACACTCTGCCCATTAATTGCCAATGCTGGCAGGCAGGCTCCACTGCAATCCATCCTGCACTGCCCTTATCTACCCTCCTAGCTCAGACCCACCAATTTCCCCCAGATTCCTTCAGAACACCTCACATTTTTCCAGGATCTGCTTGTTCTAAGCCCAATCAAGAGCCCAGATTTTTTAAAAATGAAAAACTGGCAATTTTGCCACAAGCTGCCATCACAGGGCTTCTTGGCACTAGGGATGCTCAACCCCCCACCAATTCAGCTCACATTCTGCTCACCAGTCATTAGCAGGGAGCTAATTTTTTGCTGACCAGTTTGGCTATTCAAAAGCAACTGTGTCTTGTTCATCAGGTCACACTATGTGTATTCTAGCAGTATAGTACACATAGCAGTTTTTCAAACATGCTTTCTTACACATGATGGGAATCCTGCACAGACCTCTCATAACCACTCACTGCTCACCAGCCATTTGTATGAATAACCAGTGAGTGAACTGGCCAGTCAACTTGTGATTATAAACCCTATATATATTTTAGAGGATTTATCATGTGGTCTTTAGTCCATGTGATCATTGAGATTATTTCACACATGCGTATTACTGAATAGCCTATGGGTCTTGGAGTATTCCCCCTTTTTGCCTACTGTGCAGATGCAAAAAAGGCTTGCAGGGCAGAAGGAAATTATAGTTAACCACTACCGCTACTGTGCAGCCACAAACTTGATCGACAGCTGTTGAAGGCAGATGTTGGCAAAGCAAGGAGATCTCACAAGTGATCAGGACTGTCCGTCACAAAGTCACGTTCACGTCTAAGTTATAAAACAACATACAATATGAAACTTGAGCAGTGTGAGATACAACTACTACAGCTGACAGATTCTGAAGACACAAAATTGCTGGTTAAGGGAGGCAAAGGTGATGCCCATGGTATATACACCCATTTCTCCACTCTCCCTCTCAGTTATCATCTTTGGTCAAACAAGTTTTTTGAAGCAGAACAAAACATACAATCAGAGGCAACAGCAGGATGAAACAAGGGTGCCTTTATATACGTCTCTCAATGGTGTGAACACAAGGGCTACTTGCCTCCAAGTCCCCGTCTTGGGAAGGTGTCCCCCAAATTAGCTCTTTATACAAAAACAAGAGTCCTCCTCAGTAAGCAGATTGAGACAGACAGAAACGTGGCGACTGGAGCCTACAGTTTCTTGCACAAGATTAGCCACAGGGGAGAAGGCTGGCTTTTGATCAGCTAGGGCCACGGTTACATTCAGAAGCGAGCGGAGAATGCCACTGAGGAGAAATGGACTCTCTTGCAATCATTCCTCTTTCCTCAATCAGCCCCCCCCCCCCCCGGCATGCTTATGCCTCTTCCTCACCACAGTGTGCTGGCAAAAGCACCAGGTTGTGGCCACAGGTCAGACTGACAAGCGGCACCAGCCGCCCGCAGGGCAAGCGGGCAGCCAACATCTCACCTGGAGTTTCCTTCAGCTACTGTTCATTCAGCAACGCTGTGCTCCCAGAAGCTTCTCAGCCAGAAGGACAGGCAACAAGAAAGCACAGACTGCCTCTGAAACAAATCTCCAGGTCATTCAGCATTGAAATATTTCTCTGTTCTGTATGCCCAAGTTTGATGTCTGACAATTTTGTAGCAGGTTCCATACTTGATAGCACCCAAAAGTAAGAAGCTGCCATTCGGCAGGAAAAACCAGAACACCCACAGGTCAAATGTGTTTTTTTTTTGTAATTTTTTTTTATTTTTCAAAACATTAAAATTAATACATTTATCTTATACAAATCCTTTTTTCCATATTACATAACATTTTGTTCTATTTGTATAATCTTGTTTTTATCTTGTATTGGCGGTTTCCCACCACATCTGAAGCATAACACATTTTCCACTTTATCCAAAATAGTAATACTTATATCTATGTTTACATTTCTGGTAACGGTCATATATCTCCCACAGGTCAAATGTTGATGTCGAATTTTAATTTTGAGATCTGAACAGTAAATCTTGAGGCCAAATCGATACATCAACATTCAAATTGCAAAACGGGTGGACATGCACAATTCCAAATTTTTTTGCAAAACTATAATTTCACATTATCACTCCACCTCGAGGATGCATACCAAATTAATGGGGTATAGTGGCTACAGTGTTTGGAGGCTTGAGGTCAAGCCCCTGCTCAGCCCAGCTGCCAAGGTCCTTAGGCGACCTTGAGTCAGTCACTCTCTTTCAGTTTAACCTACTTTGCTGTGAGGGTAAAACTGGTGGAGGAGGAGAGGAGTCACCAGCAAAACTGAATAAGAACATAAGACAACCCAATGTTGGATCAGGCCAATGGCCCATCAAGTCCAACACTCTGTCACATAGTGGCCAAAAACACCAGGTGCCCTCAGGAGGTCCACCAGTGGGGCCAGGACACTAGAAGCCCTCCCACTGTTGCCCCCCCCCCAAGCACCAAGAATACAGAGCATCACTTGCCCCAGACCGAGAGTTCCTATCTATACCTTGTGGCTAATAGCCACTGATGGATCTCTGCTCCATATGTTTATTCAATTCTCTCCTGAAGCCATCCATGCTAGTAGTCGCCGCCACCTCCTGTGGCAGTGAATTCCATGTGTTAATCAGTCTTTGGGTGAAGAAGTACTTCTTTCTATCTCCTTGCATGATCAAGACTGAGGCAAATACACATTTGACAGAGATTGAGATGTGTAATCTTTGTCACGTCTGTATGGGGAAGATCTGCTTGGCTTAGGTGAACTGATAAGATGTAGGATGGAGTACCTTGCAGTTTGGGTTATGCAGACTTGTCACATGAAAAGAGGAGGTGAGAAATGCCACCAGCGGGTCTTTGTTTTACCCCAAGAGATATTAGCCGACATTGGCTTTGAAACAATACAAAATTAAGTGTATGGAAGGCCATTGGTTTCAGTGGGCTTAACTTGGTTTAGTATAACACTGGGTTGTTCTAGCAGTGAATGTTGCCTTATCTACTTCATTATCTGACTAATTAACTGATCTCATTTTTCAATAATGAATTGATATTATTTGTTTACAACCAATGATCTTGGCAACCTATTGCATTAAGGACCTGGCGAGGACACTGGTTGTTTATTTATTAGTCATCCATGCCTGCCCTGCTTTATTAGCCCAGTGGGACTTCCAAAACATAAAGGCAACCTTCAAACTGCAGTAAAAAAAAATAAGCACCATCAATCAAGACAACAAAGCCCTAGCATCCAGATGCAAAAGTTTCCACTCTCCTAATAACTTCCCCCAACAACAGTCTTCCTAAATAAGATGATCTGGGGGAAATTTCTGCTGAACCACACTATGGAGCGAAGGGGACACTGAACACAACTGGGACTATTTTTTAAAAAATTGGATCAGCTTTTCTGTTTTGCAGTTCATATATTTCCTGAACAAAAATACATAGTGTCTAAATTCCATTATAGCATTTCTATAAATATTCATTTACTAGGGGAAAAAACTATTTATAAAATGCAGGCAAAAGTTTATATTTGTAAATTAAAACAAATATGTATCTACTATATCCAGCCTCAGTACTCACACCAAGTACAGCATAGAATACTAGCAAGCTGGATGAAACGGAAAGCAGACTCCCTTCACAATCTGCCAAGCAGCCATAAAACCTAACAGATATGACTTTTTTTTTTAAAAAAAAGAGCCTTTGTGCTGTCTAGGAGTATAACCTGAAACTAGAGTTGCCAGGTCTATGCCCCCCCCCCCCGGAGCAGGGGATGGAGCCTGGGGAGGACAGGGACCACAGTGGGGTAGAATGCCATAGAGTCTACCCCCCAAAGCATCCATTTTCTCCAGGGGAACTGATCTCTGTAGTCTGGAGACGAGCTGTAATTCTGGGGGTTCTCCAGGGCCCAGGTGGAGGCTGACATCCCTACCTGAAACCTCTGGCCTTTTTGCAGTCCTTTTACTTATTGACACAGGGTGGGGATGGAAAATGAATGGATTTCTCTTTGGCTCTCTGTTTATGTGCAAGGACACTAAGCAAGACCACTGCCTTGAAAACAAGAAACACAAGCCGGCATAGAAGAAAGGATGGTAATAACTGAGCAAAGCAGTGTTACCTACACATGATGGTAAAAAGTAAAGATCTATACCCACATGCAAGTGGGGAAAACAGTGAACACACATACTTCTGGGCAACTACCAGCCGCTCCAACCATTGCTACTGCTGGCCAAATACTTTTGCCTCACAGAATCCGCACCCCGTGGAGCAGACCCAACAGAAACTGCAGACGTGCGCTGGGATCCCATTCATCTGACTTGCATTCAGAACTCCATTCCTGGTGCTGTTTAATAAACGTCTGCATTTGTTTCCCAGCAGTGTCTCTGTTTCAGCAGAGTTTGGTAGACAGGGAAGCATGCTCACTCGTGGCTCATTATTCAGCTGAGCTGTCTGCAGCTTGGGGCTCATGCTAGAAGGGGGCTAAGGGGGCTTCCCAATGTCTGCACAGTTGTGTTCTAGCAAGGGCAAACAACAGAGCCTTCTGGGTTCAGAGCTGCTCTTTTTAAAAATTATTTTTTATTATTTTCTCAAGGAAAAAAAAGGGGGCTACAGAAGGGAAGAAGGAGAGGGGGGAATATAGATTCAACATGTTTGTTAAATATTATGAATCGTTATGAAAGGTTCACAGTTGCTCCGATCATGGCTATTGTGTGATAGGTACACCTCCAACTGGGATTCTATGATCTACCAACTTTCAAAAGTATGGAGTTGCCCCCGAACTGGGGAGGGAAAACAAAACAGATTAAACCTTCTTTTAATAATTTGCCCAGCAAGAATGACCTGAGAATAAGTGATGCCTCAAACCCAAGCTTCTCAGAACTGCAATTCTCCATCTATCCAAAGACTGACTCTTGTCCTGCCTCTTATGGGTATCTTGCCCTTCCTGGACCAGCCAAAGGTATTTTGCAGCTCTAGCTGAAACTTTAATATCCCCTTATTGTTTTATGTTGGAATGGGGAATCGTTTGATCCTCAAGGGAACGAAAGGGTCTATGGTCCAGGTGGAATTGCTAATTATACTGGAAAGATCATTCCCTGGAACTCTACCCCCTCCCCCCGCAGTTTATTTTTTTATGACATCACTGCCCTTTCCTTGAACCCATTTGGGGTGGAGAAAGCCTGCTGCTGCCAGCATCCCAGACCTTTACAATGGATCAAGGAGCCATTATATTATTATTGTTGTTGTTGTTGTTGTCTATTATTGTTGTCTATTGTTGTTGTTGTTGTTGTTACATTGTGTGTAAAATAGCCAGAAGATCCTAAGATTGTCTGGCAGCTAGAAGTTCTCGTTCTTTAGCATTATGCACCACTAGGTGGCGAGCTAGACTTGTTTTTAAGGCAAGAGATGTTTCAGAGGTCGTTTGCCATTGCCTGCCTCTGTGTCATGACCTTGGTATTGAAGGTCACTCTTCCAAATACTAGCCAGAGCTGACCCTGCCTAGCTTTCGAGATCTGATGAAGTCGGGCTAGCCAGGTCAGGTCAGCTTGGTTGACATCCCACACAGATAGGATTTCCAGCGCTGGGTTGGGAAATACCTGGAGATTTGGGGGTGGGGGGTGGAACCTGGGGACGGTGAGGTTTGGGGAAGGGAGGGACCTCAGCAGGGTATAATTCCACCTCCAAAAGCAGCTATTTTCTCCAGGGGAACTGATCTTGATTGTATGAAGAGCAATTGTAATAGTAGGAGATGTCCAGGTGCTGTCGGGAGGTTGGCAACCCTTACACATAGAGCATAGTGGCGCCAAACTCCAGGTGGGGCCTGGAGAGCTCCTGGAACTACAGAGATCAGTTCCTCCGGAGAAAACAGCTGCTTAGGAGGGTGGACTCCATGGCATATCCCTCTAATGTCCCTCCCGAAGCGCCACCTCCAAATCTCCAGGAACTTCCAAACCCAGAATGGGTAACTTTATGAAATCCCAGAGCTTCACAGCAGTCCCTTTAACACTCGGAAGCCGTTGGTTGAGTTGTCACCTGCCCTTCACTGCCTTCTAAGAAGTACCGCAAAGAGAGGTGAGGAGTGATTTACACAGTGGTGAATGCATCATTAAGAAGCTCTGATGGCTGAGACGGGGTGAGCTGTGTACAGCTCCGATAATTAGCTGAACCTTATCCAACATTCCCTCATTCCATCTGCCACTGCCTGCCCTTCTCCAGTTCACCTTCCTGTTCTTCTAAAGTAGATTGAAACATTTGTGGGGTTCCCAGAGTAGACAGTTCCCATTTTCAGAACCATCCCTTCCCTCCTCCTCCTCCCTCCAAATTCTTGCCATCCTGGAAAAGTAGTGGGTTTTCCCCCCATTTTAGAGGCTGTCCCTACTGAGACCATAAAAACTGACTGCAAGGCGCCTCTTAATAACATTTCACGGCTGTCCTCTTCCCCCAAGCAATGGTAAGTTCTAAAGAGAAATCTTTTACAGCAAGGATCTGCAGCCTGTGAACCTAGAGACAAAAGTGGCTCAGTTCAGAACCAAATACGGCTCTTTTAAAAAGTTATAGTATACTGGAGATGGAAGCCTAGAATAACCGGTACATGAAGGGGATGGCAGGGAAAGATGTTTATGGGACAGAAGGGCTTCTTAGGGCCATTTTACACCTCCCCTCTAAAGTAGTTTGACTGCTGTCTTTTCCTGTGCTGATTTCACAGTGGTGTGAAATTTCACTCCAGGGGGTCTAAGTGCACTAATCAACAGCACTTGTTTAAAGCAGAATGAAGCCGGTTGCATACTAGCTTGACCACAGGAGGGCAATTAGTAGATGTGGACATTTCAGTGGCAGCACGGTTTCACACTGCACAGAAGTATGGGCAGGGTTTTTTGGAACTAGAATGATTCCAGCGGGAAACTCTGATGTAAAAACAGCCTTAGAGTTGCTTTACAGAAAGGGAAATGGTAGAGGTGAACAGTTGCCTGTCATCCAAGTGCAAACCGTTGGCAGATTGGCATACCACTTCCTAATAAAGAACTCACAGCAACCAGTATTTGGGCTAAACAAACTTTATGGATTATTAACCAACATGTTAATTATCAGTAATGTTAAGCTGTATCGATTCAGTTATATAAATGGGTCTCCTTATACCACTGGATCTGTGAATCTCTTGCTCTGAATTTGGATGTCCATTGGCTCTTTTTGTAAACAGTTGCAGACTCTGTTTTACAGGCTCGGTTGCTCCATGAGTAAAGAGCACTGAACTGAAGACTTAACAGAGTTTGGGAAATGACAAATATTATACCTTTCAGGGGGAGCTGGCCAGCATTCAGGCAGCTGGTATTGGTCTACAAAGCAGCAACAACATCCCCTCCCCCAAAAATATGCAATCAGCATGCAGCAGCAGATGTCATGCCCCAAGAGTTGCCAGCCAGCTTCACAGCTTGGATTGCCAGGTCCTCCCAGGCATTGGTGGGGGGTGGGAGGGTAGCATTACCAGATCCAGGTTAGGAAACTCCTGGAGATTTGGAGATGGATTCTTGGAACGCCAGGAACCACAGTGGGGCCAGGGACCGCAGGTATACAGTGGGGACCCCAGTGGGTTATAATGCCACAGAGTCCATCCTCCAAAGCATCCATTTTCTCCAGGGGAAATGATCTCTGTAGTCTGGAGGTGAGCTGTAATTCCAGGGGATTCCCAGGTCCCACCTGGAGGCTGGCATCCCTATCCAATCCAGGCTCCTGCCTGTTTCACCATCTAGGAGTCAAGCCACCAAATGGTCCTTTTTTTCTTGTCTTTCTTTCTCTCACTCGTACACACTTACCCAGTAAAGCAGAGGTGTGCATTCATAGACTTGCATTAAGGTTTTTCCTTTAGAGGATTCATCCCCCTTTCTTCCCCTTCCAAACTCCAGAAGGTAACCCTCAGGAGGCACACTGTCTCTATTGCGCAAGGACTCGTCAATACCCCTATGTGAGCACTAAGACACCCAGGAGTGCACAGTCTGTTGTTTCACAGCTATGGTCGGTGAGGTCCATTTGGGAGTCTTATGTATGAGAAAGTATCACAGGACATAATTACCCATTAAGATCATAATTGTTCCTGAGTGTGCTACAGTTGTGATTAAGTATTCTTAAATGATTAAAAAAAATTATGGTCAGTTTATCGTAACAGCAAGTCTGCTACAATCATACAGCTGCATTCCTAATTTTCACCAATGAAATGCTGGAAGGTATATAGTAAACCATCAGCCTTCAAGAGGCATTAATGTTCATTTAAGCACATGTCTTCTATTACCTATTAAACACCTGTCAAGCTCTTTGATATATGAAATTGGAAAGGCAGGTGTCCTAACCTAACATATCATCTCCTTCATTTTCTAATGAAGAAAGCACACTCTGTTACATCTGGAGGCGGAGATGCCAGCCTCCAGTTGGGACCTGGGGATCCCCCAGAACTACAGCTCATCTCCCAACTAGAGAGATCAGTTCCCCTGGAGAGAATGGATGTTCTGGAGGGGGGGACTCTATGGCACTGTACTCCACTGAGGTCCCTGTCCTCCCCAGGACAGCAATTTTTTGCTTTTGAACTGCTAGGTTGGCAGGAGCTGGGACCAGAGATGGGAGCTCACTCCATCATGCAGCACTCAGGTCTCGACCTGCTGACCTTCCGGTCTGCAGTTCAGCGTCTTAACCACTGGAGCCACTGGAGCCCTTGGAACTAACAATACTGCAGGAACTAACAATACTGCCTGCTAATTAATACAAACCAAACAGCTACAAGGATTGATTCTACAGTTGCCAATCTCCATGTGGAGCCTGGAGCCCTCCCAGAATTCCCTCTCCAAAATCTGCCCTTTCTAGACACCACCCCTAACCATCTAGGAATATCCCAAGCCAGAGTCATCACTACCTAGTTCAAGAGTTAGCAGTCCTAAGTGTCATTTCACCACTCCCCCACTCTGTGTTTTATACTTAGGCATGTGCTTATTCATCAGGTGTACCTGAATTTCTCACTCGTATGAAATATAAGAGAAACCACAAGAAAGATTCTTAAAATATACAGCTTTCTTGGGGGGTGGGGACTGAATCTTGAATCTATCAAAGAATCTTGAATCTGTCTTGCTGTGAATCTCCCCCCATCCCCCTTTACACCTGAAATGATACCTCTGCTGCCTGTGTTTCTCCAAAGGGGAGAGTCAACACTATTTCAAAATCAATGACCTGAAGTTCTACCCTGGGCTTCTGTATCCAGTTCTGCTTGTTTCAGCTCTATAAGAACCTACCAGGACTTCAGGATAAAGGTTAACAGAAAGAGGTCCCACGCAAGGTTGAACAGCCTGGCCCAATTTAAAGGTGAATTCAAGAGAGTCTGAATGAAAAGCTCTTGTGAAAGGAGTGTTTTTGAAGCCATAAAAAAGGCAGTTAGTTTTACTGCTACAGTGGTGTAGTGGTTATGTTGGACTGGGTTTGGAGAGACCCAGGTCCAGCTCTCTGCTCACTATGAAACTTTCTGGCTGTCATGGGGTTGCCAGGTTCTCCCTGGCCACAAACAGGGTGTGTGTGTGTGTGGGGGGGGGTAGGGTTGTCAGATCCAGGCTGGGAAACTCCTGGAGATTTGGGAGTGGAGCCTGGGGAGAACAGAGACCTCAGTAGGGTACAGTGTCATGAAGTCCAACCTCCAAAGCATCAATTTTTTCCTGGGGAACCAATTTCTGTAGACTGGAGCTGTAATTCCAGGGGATCCCCAGGTCCCACCTGGAGGCTGGCATTCCTGCTGGGTGACCTTGAGCCAGTCATTCTGTTTCAGCCTACCTCACAGGGCTATTGTGAGGATAAATAAAGGAGAGGACCTTCCTCTCTGAGCTCCTCAGACAAAAGGTGGGATAAAAGTGTAAAAAATTAGTTCTGTATTCCAACCCTGCTGATGGGCTGGTAGCAGATCCCTAATCCAGGAGCATGCCTGGGAGGAATTGTAGGACCACGACCTCTTAGTCACATTTTTCTTCGGGCTATCCCAAAAGCAGTACTTCCCAAGCTGTGTTCTGGGGCAGATTAGTACGCTGCAAGATAACTGCCAGCATGACACAGGAAATGCAGGAGGATGCCTGCTGTATCTCTGAATGATTCATCATGAAGAACTTGCTCCTTAATGCATAGGAAGAATGCCAGCCTCCGATGGGGATCAAAATTTCTGCTGGATCAACTGGATAATTCAGTCATTCCTGTCACAGAGGCACAGCAGCATTCCCTGCCTTCAAGGGAGGCTGGCCAATCTATCTCTGCATGAGTCACTGCCAGACAGGAGGCAGTTTCAAAATAATGCTCCTCTGAGGATGGATAATTCTTTCTTCCCTTTATGCCAATAAAGGTTGAAAATGAATTCTTTCTTCCCAAGCTTTAAAAGGAAACCACCTCTGATGCAAGGGAGAGTGTATATAATTCAGAAAAATAACTGATTCAACTCTCAGAGATATAGGAGAATGTCTCACATGCCTTAAAGGGCCGGCAGTCTTTTGCCCCAGTGCTCCCTCCCTGAACCCACATCAGTTGCAGTTGCTGAAGGACAGGAAGAAAGATGTTCAGAGACTAAGAAAACCCATGCAGCCATTGACTTCTAATGACCTTTTTCTGCACCAGAGCCCAGATTCATCAGTCCTTGCTCCTTGCAGAAGCCTCTTAATTCCTTAGCAAGTTGCACATTGAAGCAAAATTGGAGAGAGGTTCATTTCAGCCCTGCAGAACTGGATCTGCAGAGTCAGGGCTCAGCTGGAATCCAGTGTTATCATTCTGTTGTGGGGGGGGGGGGAGAAAGAGAGAAGTACTAATACAATCAAAGAGATTTGGGACCCCTTTTGTTTCCTTCCACTAAATGGGCTGGAGGGGAACTGTCAAAAAGAGGTGAGCAAAAGCAATGATGGATCAGTGAGCAAGGGAAGAACAGGCAGGGTACGCGGAGAAGGAGGAACTCACTAAGTTGGCATTTTAAAGTTTGCGTTTCTACACAATTAGTGCCATGAATTATTAAAGGCCGAGAAAGGAAAGAGGCTGTTTTTAATAAAGCATGAGTAAGCAGGTATTATTCCCTGTGGTAAGAGCAATCGAAGGCAATCAATCAGTCCCTCATCACTGTGCCATTTTAATGGCTGTAGATATTTATTTGAGTTTACTGGTGTGTGTTTAGCTGTGTCCCTGGGTCTGGGCCAATCATGTACTTAACACGGACGTTCAATAAACAGCACAGGCCAAGTTAGGATATTGGACTGGCATGGCAGGTGGAAAGGATCTGCTTGAAGCCTCTACCCACTCAAGCCTGGAAATGCAAACTGATGCACCAGCAATATGGTTTTGCAACCCCCCCACGCCCCCGGAAGTTCTCCCAGAATTACAACTGGTCTCCAGACTACAGAGATCAGGTCCCCTGGAGAAATTGGCTGCTTTGGAGGGCATTATACTTTGCAGAAGTACCTCCCCTCCCCAAACCTTGCCGTCTCCAGGCTCCACCTCCAAATCTCTAGGAATTTCCCAACAACCCTCCCCAAAAGTGTTACCAGGGATATCGAAAACCTTTAGGCTTTTCCTTCAAAAGTGTTGCTGGAAGAACAACCCCCAAAATTCACCCTGGAGTTCACCAGTTCCATGGCTGCTATAAGGACCTGGATAGCCCAGATCAGGCTAGCCAACCTCCAGGTTGTACCTGGAGGATCTCCCACTATTTTAACTGATCCCCAGGCAGCAGAGATCAGTTCACCTGGACAAAATGGCCACTTTGGCAGTTAGACTCTATGGCATTATGCCTCAAAGCCTGCCCTCCTCAGACTCCACCCCCAAAATCTTGAGGTATTTTCCCAACCCTGAGCTGGCAACCCTATGCAACAGGGTTGGCCCTGGATAGTATTTGGATGGGAGACCTCCAAGGAATACCAGGGGTGTGACACCAAGGCAGACAACGGCAAACCACCTCTGAATGTCTCTTGCCCTGAAAACCCTATGGGGTCGCCATAAGCCAGCTGTGATTGGACAGCACTTTCCTCCACCACCACTAGGATCAACCTACATCTGCCCAAGCGATTCTGGTGCCCAAGGCAGGACAAAATCTGATCATCATGGTGGCCTCTTCCCAACTAGTTAGGGAAGGGATACACTGTCTTTTGTGAAGTCTCCTGCACAGACTTCACAGATGGGAATGGCAGCTGCCAAGAGCACCTGGATCAGCTGCGTCTGCTTCTCCCACTGCTACCGTTCATGACAACCAAAACCACCACCATAGGTAACTGCCTCATGGCAGGTCTCTGTTGCCTGGGAGAAAAGCTGGCTTGTAAATGTTTTAAATAAATAAATGGTGGCAGGACTGCCTCAGTCATTCGTTCAGCCTCTGCTTCTTCTTATTTGACCAATCAGTTGTTTATTCTCTTGTATCTTGGTTCATCTTTGCACTGTGCCCATAGCCAAAAACTGCCAGATGGCGTCCGTGAGCCTTTTATCTTTTGGATGCCCTCAGCTAGGGCACCCAGACCATCTCCCCTGCTGCAGGGAGGCAGGAAGACTGTGCCCCCCCCCCGCCCTGCAACAAGGCACAAAGTGGAGGAGGTCAGGACGTCCTCTTCCACCCTGCATAGTGGGGCAGAGACCGAGCAGAGGTCGAGCACAACTGCATGGTTGCAGTGAAGTGGTGCCCACTTTTCTCACCCCATGTGTTGGCAGCAAGGCATGGAGGAGGCGCTTGTTTTCCTCGCCCTGCACATGGCAGCAGTGAGGCAAGGCTCCTACCCTCCTCGCTACCCCCCACAGCACAGTGACTCCACATGGGAAGGAGGAATATGGCTGGCCAGGCAGCTTTTGCCCCTCCCCCCAGTGGAGAGAGGGAAGGCGGAAACATACTCCCTCTCCCAGTGGGGCCAGCGGGTGACAAAGCTGATTGGCACCCTCCACCTCCGGTGCCCTAAGCAATTGCCTAGGGCTGCCTATGGGAGAGGCCAACCTGCTTTTACCTTCACCTTTTACCCTTGTGAAGCAGGCTAGAGAGTGACTGGCTCCAAGACGTTCAGTGCACTTCATGGCTGAGTTGGCATTTGAACCTTTCCAGCTCTGCTTCTGTGTGCTCCATTCCACAAGAAAGTCAGAAGAACCCGATTGGATCAGACAAAGGATCCATCTTCAACCCAATTTGCTTCTGTAAAAAGGACAGGACGATCCCACCCTCCTCCTCCTCCTCCTCCAGGTCCATTCCACTTTATCCTTTCTTGTCCCCTGTGCTCTGCTGTTACAAATGATCCCCTTGGGTAATGATCCATATGCCTGATTTCAAGCAAGGAGGGGACCTTCCAACCCTGTTTTCTCCCAGCCTTCCCCACCCATACCTTCATTCCAGGGAGACTGTACCATAAAGCTGGGGCAGCCTCCAAAGGAGCTTGTGAGCCAGTGGCAGAGGAGCAAACCTTTGCAAGAATCAGAGCAACTAATACATGCTGCTGTGCAGAGAGCAGTTGCCACACCAGCAAGTTACACATCTGAATATGCCCTGCCCTCTCCTGCTGCTGCATTGGACAAGGACGGAATCTGGATCATGCCCATAGGATGTCCCCTCCCCAGTCAATGCCTGGCAAAGCCTGGATCACAAAGTCTGCCCATCCCCAGGGACCCTTGCATCAGCCTTCAGGCTCAGCCAGTAAGGCTGGATACGAAGGGATGAGGAACCCATCACAATGCAGAGGCCCTCACCACCAGTCCCTGCTGAAATACACAGGCAGAACTAGAATGGTCTCATCCTGCTGCCTCTTCAGTGCTCCACACCAAGTAGGAGAGGTGATGTTGCTGGGAGAGTGTTGGGTCTTTTTTCAGTAGGGTTGCCATTCTCCTGATGGGGGGGCCCCAATCCACTGGCCCAGATCCAACTGGCAGAGGGAACCCTGCCCCCAAAGTGCCCCATTCACGCCAATGTGCCTGGCACAATGACGTCACCTAGAAGTGACGTCATTGTGCAGGGAATGTTGTGGGCGGGGAGGGGACATGCTATCATTTGAGGAAAAACTCCATGGTCCCGGAAGGGGGGGGGACCCTCCGCCAGCAGCCAGGTAAGACCTGGCAACCAGAGTTCCCTCTAAGCTGAGTTAGTGTGGGCTAGCTCACAGTTTTTTAGCCTCTGGCTCGCACATTTTTGTCTTAGCTCAGGAAGGATGGCTCCAGAGCAAACTAATTTATGCAGTAGCCAAATTGCTCGCTCACAACTTTAATGCCAGTTGCTCACAAAACAGAATTTTTGTTCACAAGTCTCCACAGCTTAGAGGGAGCATTGCTGGTAACTGCAACCAGGACTTTTTAAGGAGGGCCTTTGGGGTCACTTAGTTGTAGTATACTTCAGTGAATTAAAGTTCTTGTAAATGATTATTATTTATTAAGTTAGTTTTTTTAATTGCTTGACATTCTTATATTATCTTGTTTTTAAAGCATTTTATTTGCATTAGCCATCCTGGGTCCCATTTGTTTGGGAGAAAGACATGCCTATAAATATTTCAACCAGTGAGATCGAAATCCCAAATCCTGGGTCAAACCGGGGGGTGGGGGTGGGTACTGTGAAACCTCTTCAGTAAAACCTAGCACAACATCAATGGTGAGATGGCATATCTGGGGTGTCGTTAGGAACGTCAGAATGGGAGACAGACAAATCTGATATACAGGACATAATTTAGAAAGATCTGCTCAGTTCTCATGGCAAAATTATTGGAAGTTGTGCAGGGAAACCAATCACCAGCCTTCTGCTTTACTTATGAGAATCGCAGTGATGAATTGGTGCAATTAAGGTTGATTAACTGGCCATTTAACTGCAGCAAGGAGCCTTTCTCACACACTTTTGCCCTTCAGCCTTAAGAGTTTTACAACGTGTTCCTGCAAGACAAAAGCCGAGTTACCTTCTTGCTGGACTGGATTGTCTGAAAGAGATGACCAGGGAATATTTTTATTTAATGGAAACCCCGTCACAACATTATATAACATAAGGGAAACAACAAAAAACCATTGAAAAGACCTGCATTTTTGGCAGTTATTTTGAAAGAAGCCAAGCAAACTAGAAGTTGGTAACAGGGTTATTCCAGTCTAAGCCCTCTGAAATCAAGGGTCACAGACTGCAGTAAATAGCATCACACTGTTAAGACTCCCACTGCCATATGAGGTAAACTGGGCTGAAGGAAAGCTACTGGACCTTGAATGAGATTCGTAGTCCAAACAAAAATTTGAAACCAGGGACTGAATACAGCCACTATTTCACTGGTAAAAAGGGAGCGGGATAGCTCCTTTGACCACCAAAAGGGCTACAGGATTATGGCTGCCAGCCTCCAGGTGGGGGCTGGAGATCTACTGGGATTATAACTAATCTCCAGGCAATAAAAATCAGATACCTGGAGAAAACGGCCAATTTGGAAGGTGGACTCTATGCCATTATACCCCACTGAGGTCCCTTCCCCTCCCCAGGCTCCACCCCCAAAACCTCAAAAGCCGTCAACCCTACGGGACTACAAACATAACAAGGCTCACAGCACCAAACATCAAACAAAGCGAAAAATGCTCTATGGGACTTGCATTTACAAAAGCCAAGTGGGGTGATTCCAGGTGGGGAAATTACTGGGGATTTAGGGATGGATCCTGGGAAGGGCAGGGTTTGGGGAGGGGAGGGGAGGGGAGGGGAGGGGAGGGACCTCGGCTGGGTACAATGCCATAGAGTCTACTCTCTAAAGCAGCCATTTTCATAGGGGGAATGGATCTCTGTACTCTGGTGATCACTTGTAACCCTTGGAAGCTGGCAATCCTACTGTGGAATTCTTGCTTCTTTTCTTAACATTGAAGCAACTGCTGGTAGTTTGGGAGCTGCTTTAGAAAGTTATCCCCAGAGGTGTATATTTATACTCTTTAACCATCATGTTCTCCCCAGAGAATCTTGGAAATTGTAGCCTAGTGAGGGCACTGAGAAGAACTCTCTGATCCCTGCCTTTCTCACACAGAACGATAATTCCCAGTTTTCCCTGTGAAGAAAGGAGGGCTATTCCACGGCTTTGTCAGCAGTGCAGATATGTCCTAATATTACTCCTACTAGTGCTGACAACTTTGAACAAAATCATCATCCTTGTGCTCAAGCAAGAAGCCTACCTCTTATGGTCAATGCCACATGAACTTGTTGGATAAAGGCCCTCTGTATGCAGAAGGGACATCCAAGAACACAAATCAGCCACCTCGAGACAGAAGAGTTGATACCACAGAAATTCTCACCATTTTTTTTGTAGATGACGATTGGAAAATCACCTTTGCAGTCACTAAATATTTAGCTGCAGTGATTGCCTGTAAGAGAGTTGGATCTCGATTTCTTTCAGATCTTCGAGTCACAATCACAAGAAGACACGAGGGTGAAATTCTCACCATCTGCAGTTACCATGCTATGCAGCTCCACAATGGATCCTGCTTGTTTAAAAACACTGCACAAAGGTTATGTATTATAGGGAGCTCAATGTAAATAGAAAGCCCCTTGACACAAGGAAAAGCACCATCTTTTGCATTAGGCTGCAGAGTCTTGTGCACTTGATGCTGCTAAAAATAACTTTCATACTCAGTTACATGGTGTACGGCAGCTACCGCCAGATGCAGGGTTGATGCCACATGGTGTCTGACTATGTACATCACTGCCCCCCGATGGAAGAAAGTAAAATTCCAGCACCACTGATCCTTGTCCCTTTTTACTTCTAGATCATTATTGTTGAAGTTTATAGATTAGTCAACAAAAGCTTTTTAGATTTTTTTAAAGAAATAGTTGGCAGAGGTTGTTCCAGGAAAGACATTTCTGAAATCTCCTATCACCCAGGAAAAGTGCAGAGGTCTTCCTTACAGGACTGTTCTGGATTACTGACAGAATATGTACATGTTCTCTGAACATCTGAATGTGCTATAAGAATGCTCGATATAATTATTGGTAGGGTTGACAACCTCCCGGTGGTGCAAACAAATAACCAGAATCATCTGTCACGCTGTACAAATCACACTTGACACTTCAGTCTTCTTATACAGTGCTAATTACAATCATAAATAATACATAGAACAAATGGTTTTGCCACTATGCACAAATGACATCTGCACCAGTTGAATAGTCGCCTGATAGTCCTTGAAAGTACAAGTCTCTCCTTAGAATGATGCAGTCACCTCCATGATACAGAGAAGAGTTTCCAAAAGAGAAGGGTTTCAAAAAGAATGGACTCAAGACCAATGCTCCCTCTAAGCTGTGGAGTCTTGTGAGCAAAAATTCTACTTTGTGATCTACTGGCATTAAAGCTGTGAGCGAGCGATTTGGCTACGGCATAAATTAGTTTGCTCTGGAGCCATCCTTCCTGAGCTAAGACAAAAATGTGTGAGCCAGAGGCTAAAAAACTGTGTGCTCGCTCACACTAACTCAGTTTAGAAGGAAGACTGCTCAAGACTAGCTGTACCACGAACTAAAGGACCAGCGACGGCACGCCTAGGTTGCTTTGCCATTTCTTAGGGCTTTATCAGGCCGCTTTTCTTAGTGATGGAGCCAACCCAGCTCTGGCAAGAGTCAAAATGAGACGAAGGCTACAGGTAAATTCCAAATAACCAGGAATCAGGCTCTGTATTCGCTGTATTTCCATTTTTGTGTGGTTGTTAACCTCCAGGTGGTGGGATTACAACTGACTTCCAGATGATAGAAATCAGTTCATTTGGAGAAAATGGCCACTTTAGAGGCAGACTCTATGGCTTTATACCCCGCTGAAGTCCTTCCCCTCCCCAAAGCCCACCCTCCTCAGGCTCCATCCCCACTGAAGTCCCTCCCCTCCCCAAAGCCCACCGTTCTTAGGCTCCACCCCCAAAATCTACAGATATTTCCTAACCTGAAGCTGGCAGCCCTAATTATTGGGGAGGGGAGGGTAAACACATGAGGTGAGGTGGTACAAAACTATGATTGTACGTGTGAGCGGTTGTGTCTCTGTGCATGAAGTTCTCTTCAGCTGCTCCTACACAGCAACAATTCTCTGTGTTGCTCTCGTTGCTGGCGTGAATACAGAGGGATTAACAGTGGCAGCAGTACACCATCCACAGGGCAGGGTCCCCTGCACATTTCTAGCCCTCAGCCTCTCTGTGGCCGTTCCTTGCCCTGTGTTAAATAGTGGGTTCCATCAATAAACAGACCCCAAGTCTAGTGATCAGCTCTACTTTATTAGTGATTTCAGCAAGGAGCAGAAAAACAAAAATATCAGGCAGAAGCCTGGTTGTTAAGCATGCACAAGCCACACCCCAAAGACACCCCGCTCCCAAGGATAGGCTATTTACATAACATTGTTTCTCTGTTGGTCTATTCTAGGATCCTAGCCAACTACTGTTTGTGGACGCAAGCTCAACCTGACCCCAGGGCTAGTTTAGGGTTGACTCATCCTTAGTACGCACCACACTGCCTTTTTCAGGCCTTTCTTAAAAAACAAAACCCCCAGCAATTGCTGGATCACTACAGCACACAAAACTTTCAAACCCTTTATCACCATGATCTGCTAGCCTCCCTGACTCCCATACTTTCCTTTTTTAAAAGTCTCTGACCTAGGGTTGCCAGCCTCCAGGTGGGGCTTGGGGATCCCCCGCTTTTCCAACTGATCTCCAGCTGACAGAGGTCAGCTCCCCTGGAGAAAATGGCTGCTTTGGAGGGTGGACTCTATGGCATTGTACCATGCTGAGGCCCCTCCCCTCCCCAAACCCCACCTTCTCCTGGCTCCATCCCCAAAGTCTCCAGGTATTTTCCAATCCAGACCTGGCAACCCTACTCTGACCCCTTTCCTTGTGGAGATAGAAGGCTAGGGGGATGGTACCCATGTGGGAGGGACCCGTCTGCACAGCATGCAGCATTTCATTATGACCGCAATCTTTCTGAAGCCAGCTTTTCAAACCAGATTTGGCAAAGATTGTATCGAAGCAAGGAAATAGCCAGAAATTGGACAAGCTGGAGATTAACCCTGGACAGGAGGGCCTGGCGTGATGTGGTCCATGGGGTGACGAAGAGTCGGACTCGACTGTGCGACTGAACAACAACAACTACAATCTGGAAGCTCTTTAAGTTAGCAAACTCATCAGAAGGAACACAATAATAATTGTATGATGGACCATAACTTTAGGTTTGCTGAGAATTTCCCTGAACCATCTCTCTTTTACTAAGGGCGGATTCGTACATGGCTGCCAGAAGGACTTTGGATCAGACCTGACCCTGTACTTCTAGGCTAGGAATTCAAGTTAAAGGATTTATATTGGGACTATGAGGCATGGGAAGCATGAGCCTTTCCACTCATGCCGTTTCCACAGCCTGAAAGAGCCCTGGGGCCCCACTGTTTGCTCTCTTGGGGAAACTTAAGATACACCACTCATGCATGGAAGGGTGGCTCAAGCCCCTTCTCCCTGTGTGCTGTGGTCCTGTTCTGAATCAAGCCAGTGTGCGCCTGGGAATTAAATTCTCAGTAGGGGACTTCCATAATACATCTGCGATGTCCAAATTGGCCTTAACTCTCACAAAAGATTATAGGTAGGACTGGCCTACATATGAATGGAGCAACCTATTCAATCATGATATATATGCAACTTGTTATGCACCCAGAAAATCCTAGGTTTGCCTAAAAATATGGTGCAATGAAATTTAAGCAGTAAAACTCATTTTGCATAAAACCTTGATCAGTCCCTCAAAGCTACATCCAGCAACCTGAGTTTCTGCAGAATTTAAGGGAGTGGCCTGCAGCTTTGTGATGGAGAAGAAGAGGATACAGTTGGAAGCTGGGAGGGGAGGGCAAGTGTTCATGGGTGAGGAAGCCTTACATCCTGTCCTTCTCAGCCACCAGGACACGTGATAGACACTGGCATGCACATTTTCAAATTTAAATTCATCGCCATATAAAATACACATGTATTCCAGATTTAACCAAGTTCCACATCAAATTATTTTCACACAGAAACAAAAAAGCCCTGATTTAACACATCTTGCACTCTACAAACAAATGAGATGCAACAAAATGTTGATCCGTGTTCGTGAAAGCGGGCATGGAGAAGGAGGGAGTTTGACTGAAGTGATAAAAGGGGATCGTAGAGAGAGCTTTGGTGGGAAGGTAACAGCATTCCATGTGCCTTGGCATTTAGTCATGCCGGCCACATGACCATGGAAAAGTCTTCGGACAGCACTGGCTCTTCGTTTTGAAAACAAAGATGAGCACCACTCCCTAGAGTCGAATTTGACTGGCTTTTGAGCAAGGGAAACTTTTACCTTTAGATGGCCAAAGAACCTCCCTTCCCGCAGTCCCTCTCCTCAACTTCTTTTCTGTCCCCCCCCCCCCCGGCCTTCTTTCGGTACTGAAGCTAGGGTTGCCAGCTCCAGGTGGGGAAAAATCTGGAGATTTGGGGGTTGCTGCTTGAGGAGGACAGGATTTGGGGAGGTGAGGGACTTTAATGGGGTATAATGCCATAGAATCCACCTTCCAAAGTGGCCATTTGCTTCAGGTGAAATCTCTGCTGCTTGGAGATCAGTTGTAATCTCAGGAGATCACCACCTGGGGGTTGGCAACCCTATAGAGGGTAGGCTGCAGAAAGGTAAAATGCAGACAGGGAATGCGCTCACACATTCTTTGTGCACCTAAAAACTGGACTGCCAGAACCCTGCTTTTTGTGAGACTGCAACAGATGCAGATTGGGGGCAAGGCTGACAAAGTGGAAGATGTGATGTCTAAGAGGAGATACGCACACGCCATGAGAGCTATCTGGAACCTCCATGTTCAGAGGCAATGTATCTGAAGCTGGTGGTGTCAGCAAACAAGTGAAAACTGTTGTGTTCAATGCTCCCTCTAAACCGTGGAGTCCTGTGAACAAAAATTTTACTTTCAGAGCTACTGGCATTAAGGTTGTGAGCAGGTGATTTGGCTGCTGCATAAATTAGTTTGCTCTGGAGCCATCCTTCCTGAGCTAAGGCAAAAATGTGTGAGCCGGAGGCTAAAAAACTGAGAGCTAACTCACACTAACTCAGCTTAGAGGGAACACTGGTTGTGTTCATGAGTCTGCTGTCTGGCTACTGATAGAGACAGGCAGAATGTGGGACAACTTTCTTCTTCTCCTGAAGACACCCTCTTCTTTGTTCACCACCCCAGGGTGAGTTGTCTGCTGGAATAATTGATAAAGAGCCATCAAAGCTAATTGCTCGTCTTTTTAAGCATGAAGTGGTGATCAGAACGGTTAACACTTTGATCATTAAGGCGTATTCGGTATTCTCTTGGACAATGTGTTCTGACACAAGCTCGGGCCCCTCCCGCGCCTTTCCACTGATTCAAGAACTGTCTTCAGAACCACAGCCCGTCACAACAGGAGGGCAGCCAGTGCTTTTCTGCTTCCCCAGCGCTTTTCCGCTCCACTGGAGCAGGTCGTGTCTCACATCTGGGTCACTTCTCTTCCTCGTGTCACTGCCAAGGTCCCACTGCTTGCCCCTCCCTCCCCCGAGGGCTCCCCGGCCAGAAGGTGAATGCACTTCCCTTTGCCATTCTTTTACTGCTGGCACAAGAGACGGGGCTGAAGGCTCCCTAACTGCCAGTCAGCTTCACAGCAAACCAGAGTTCTCTTCATGTTACACGAATGGGTGGGTGGAGGGATAAGAGCAGGAAGGACGGAAGGACCTTTGTCTTTGCCACGAAATAACTTCTCTCACCCTTGAACGCACAGCACCAGAAATCTGAAAACCACAAGATAAGGCTGCAGTATATCAGATTTCTAGAAACCACCCCTTTAAAAGCTCATTAAGCTCATTTGTGTTATATATTTATCATTCTTACTGGTTTTAATATTGTTCATTGAATTGTATTTTCTTTGTTGTAAAACACCCCAAGCTTTGCTAGTCGTGGGAGTGGTGGGGTACAAATTTGGTAAAAATAAATTAAAAACAAATAAATTGCAATCTAATGTCAGTGTTTCAAATACTAGCTTTCACAGGTCAGCAGAATAAGAATGAGCATTCTCCACCACACACACACACATTTTGTTAGACATCAGAATTCACTGACATTTCCTTAGGAAGTTTGTACAAGAAGAAACTTCCAAATTGTGTGTGTGTGTGTGAAATTTTATTTCAGGAGAAATCAAGTAATCTATCTATCAGTACATCCCTATTCTACCCTCCTCCAAGGTGCTTGGAGCAGCATGTCTGATTCTTCCTACTCCATCTGATTCTGACAACAGCTCAGGGAAGGAGGTTAGGCTGAGAGCATCCGAAGAAGTGTGCACGCACACAAAAGCTTATACACAAACTAAAACTTTGTTGGTCTTAAAGGTACCACTGGACTCAAACTTTGTTCAGGCTGAGAGAGAGTGACAGACCCAAGGCCATCCAGTAAACTTCAGGTCCAGGGCTGGGCTTTGGGGGGAAAGCCCAGGACCTGGCTCATGGGGCCCCCAAACCGAGCTGTAACTTTACATTTGAATGATTCATTCTAAATCCACCCCTCCATAAGACCATTCAAGTCCAGGTGTGACGGACAGACCTCTACTGAAATTGTCCAAGGAGACTTTGATGTCCCTTTTCTATGTTGGGACTATTTCAGTGAAAAGAACAATATTGGTGACCCAGACTTATATGTCTGCATGAGCATACCAGGCCTGCTGATCAGAACTGATTTGTTTTACATTCCTTTCTGAGAAGCCACTGAATTGTGAGTCTAAACTTTGTGTGTGTGTGTGTGACTCCTAGCTGTAATAAGGAGACATGCCCTCTCCCACCAGACAGACTCTCAAGATACTCAAAAAAGATTTCAAGCGTCTGTTGGAAGTGTAAAACCAGCGTGGGTTCATATTACCACATGTGGTGGACTTGCCCAATGTCAAAAAAGTATTGGTTAATGATACAGACAATACTCCAAGAAATGATATTGGCTGAAATTCCCTTGAAACCAGAAATGTACTTATTAAATATAATTCAGAATGAAGTAACTAAAGAACAAAAGAAATTAATTACGCATGGTTTCACTGCTGCACGTTTACTATTTGCAAAATATTGGAAAACGGAAAAGGTCCCCACAAGGGAAGAATATGTTAAAAAACTTTATGAGGTAGCTGAAATGGATAATTTGACAATGAGAATAAATAACAAGCAAGAACAGTTATTTAACAAAACATGGAAACAGATGTATGATTGGTATGATACAAAATACGAATTGTAAGAATCATGCGGGGTTACTTTTTGACAAATGTATAGGTTGTCACTCTGAATTACTGATACTTATGTTAAAGAGGTATTGATTATGTAAAAATGGTGAAAAATTCAATAAATAAATATGAAAAAAAGGAGACATGCCCGAGAGCAGGTGATTCAAGGCTATGCTTTTTTCCCCCTCTTAGAATGGGGGGGGGGCAGTATTTTGGGACAGTGGGATTTTATTCCTTGAGCCATGCCTTATGACGACTGACTGTGCTTGTATGTTTTTATGCCATTTCTTGTCTTAATAAAACTTTGAAAGACATGGTTGCCTAAGGACCCAGTTATTTCATTGTCTGAAAATACGTTCACAAATGAACAACGCTCCTTTTAGTGGATAAGTGGCTTTCAGCATGCCCAGGCACATCGAGACACAGGGCTTGCCAGAGTGTCCTTCGTCCTTACTGCTGAATCTCTACTAAGAGGGCAAATCTGGGACACAGGGTCGATAGTTACCAAACTGACCCCTGTTTATGGTCACAGTGGGGATTTCAACTGGGTTTTCCAGATCTAATCTGACACTCCAGCTATCAACAATACTGGCACTCTACCTTCTACTGGTAACCTATGAATCTGAAGGACATTTTCTCCCTGCTCACTCGACCCCTGAAATGTCTCAGGTGTTTTTTCCTAAGAAGCATTCTTCAAATTTTACTTCACATTCTCATTTAGGCAAAATTTCACTCTCAGCTTTAAACATGTCTCCTTCTTAGTTGGGACTGTGGTAGCTCAGAGGTTAAGATGCTGAGCTGCAGACCGGAAGGTTGATAGTTCAGCATTGAGCTCCTGTCTCTGGCCCCAGGTCCTGCCAGCCGAGCAGTTTGAAAGCAAGAAATTGCAAGTAAATAAATAGGTACCGCTTCGGTGGGAAGGTAACAGCGTTCCGTGCGCATCGGCGTTTAGTCATGCCGGCCACAAGACCACAGAAAAAGTATTTGGACAGCACTGGCTCTTCGTCTTGGAAACAGAGATGAGCACTGCCCCCTAGCGTCAGATTTGACTGGTTTTCGAGCAAGGGAAACCTTTACCTTTACCTTACCTTCCAAGTTATCACCATCAGATTATCTATGTGGCAAGGTGATCAGGTACCCGGCAACAAATTTCAACTTGTTGATTTGAAACATTATGTTAGAAAAGCCACCCTGCCCAACACCAACTGGCAGCTCCACCAGCCTCCAGGCTCTGCCTAAAGTACTCTTTTCCCATCTCCCTTGTTTCCTCACTGCTTTAGCCCTCAGTTCTTGTAGTCTCGAGCCCCTGAGGTGGGCTAATACCTCTGCTCTTTCAGACATTAGCCCTCTTGGAGCCCCTGGGTTCCCACAGTCACCATCTGCCAAAGTTCCCCAGTGCCTAGGCTCTGCAGGAGATTTTTCCCCACAGCCAGACAGATGGCTTGCAGACAGGAAATGGACAACAGCTTGGTGTTGGATTGTTATTAACCAGCAGTAATTGAAAGCCCTTTACAAAGTGCCGTTTAATGAGGATAAGCAGGCAGGGCAAGAGCCCAGAGAAGATAAGGGACCTAATCAAATCCTCACATAACAAGCCAGGCCCTGCTGTTTTGTGGGGACAATGTGTACCACTGTGGTGAAGATGTTGTGAAATCTCTCAAGCAATGACAATCTAGCCGTTTTGCAAAATTGTACCCGTAGGAGAAAACAGATTGGTCTTGACTTAGGGCCTAACTAGCTCTGACAGAAAATGAACCTCTGGCTAGAATGTACCTTGCTGCATGATGCCATGGCATTCTGTGTTTCCCTACCCCGTAGTGCTGCCAGCCAGTGGGTGCCTGTGAAATGCTGTGATGTCACAGCATACATTCTCAAGCACTGTATATAACACTGATAAATCTATTTCGACACAAAGTGTAAAGTACTTATAGAAAATAAACAAAATATACAATAATAATACAAATACAAAATCTGCAAGTCTGTAGGTTATACACTGGAAAACTAGTGTGTTCTAAAGTCCTATTATACTGCAGGTACAAGGATCAAAGGGAAGTATCCAGTTACGAAGAGTTACGAAGATACGAAGATGCCGGCCTGTATTCTTCATTTCGTTTGGACTTCCTCAGTGTATTGAAAGCTATTTAAATAGGGCTGCCAAGTCAGCCCAGGGGGCGGGGGATTCCCCGCTTAAGGGGTTCCTGATCCGCCGGCCAGTATTTGGCAGGCGGGGGGAACCCCACCCCCAACGTCGTCCAGCGAGGATGACGTAATGATGTCACCGGAAGTGACGTCAGCACGTTGGGGGCGTTGCCAGAGCGTCGCCCTGGCAACGCCCCCAACATGCTTCACACGCGCGCCAGGAGAAACTCCCGGCCAGAGGAGGACTCCCCCCCGCCGGTGAGTTTTGAAGACTTGGCAACCCTATATTTAAAGGACGTTTACTTCAGAAACGTTTCTCAAGGAATACTTTACAGACAATTCATCCAGAGTCAGTAATGCAGGAACCAATTCCTAAAAATCTCTCTATATAATTTCAAGACGGGCTTCTGCTCACAGGACAAGCCGACATTTGAGATTTTTTTCTTGTTTTTTTTAATAAACAAATTAGAAATGCAGTATAACAGAATAGTTCGGGAGAGTGCTTTTATAAGGGAACTAGGAATAAGGCCCATTGTAAACCCAATATAACGGGCTCTAGAACAATTTCGTCCTTGCCCTCCTTTCTGCCAAACGGCAGCCCTTCTCTGCCTGCCACTGACTCACTGGGCTTGCAGGGGGGCACAGCGATAGGTGGGGATGGGACAGGCTGAGGGAGCGGCTGTGGCACCGGCGTGTCTTTGGCGGGGAAAGCAGAAGCAGGTGGGGACAGCAGGTAGTGGCAAGATGCAGGCAGGCAGTGGCTGCACAGAGAGTGGAGGCACCGCAGGAGCTTCAGCTGCTGGCTCTACAGCCACTGCCCACACACCCCGCAGTTGTCCAACAGGTTGAGCGGCGCCTCCCCACAGCTCCCCCCTGATGAGGCAGGCCAGTGCTCCGCCTCATTTGCCCGGCTTTAGCTGGGGGCTTGTCCATTGTGGCAGAGGGGAGAGCTGAGACACCAACAGCGGCTCTGCTGGGCCTTGCTGATGCCCCGCTCCCCTCCACGGCCTCTTGTGGCAACTGCCTCCGCAGGAATAGCCATTGCGACCAACAGCCACTCAAGCCTCAGCCTTCTCAACCTCTGCCCATCCATCACCTTGCACCACACTGAGGCCGAGACACTGGGCGCCGCTTCTGTGGGCGGGACTGCAGCAACGCAGCCTGTGGATTGGCACACCCTCGGAATGACAGATCTGGCAGCCAACTCATTTGGGAACACATGGAATGTTGCCACCCAACTATATATAAGGAGAGATAGGACTGTAGTCCATTGCAGTGTTTCTTGTATCATCTTGCTTGAACTGCACTGTTTTTTTACCTTTGTGCATTGTTTATGGTATGTCAAGCCTTAGACAGTTTTCAGCTTGCATCATTCCCTAATTTCTACAATCCTAGTTTTACTGCATTTATTAATCAAAGAGCAGTAGAGTGGGAGAGAAGGTCACATGTGGGCCTCCTCCCATTGTTAAAGGCTGTGAGTTGGATGCCAGCTCCTTCAATTCCCAGCACCAGCAGTGTGCTGGCACCAGAAAAGAGGAAGCACCAGCATCCAACCAAGAGCCCTTACAAGCAGGTGGAGACCCACATGTGGCTTTCAGGCTGGAAAAGGTGCTCTGTAAGGCATTCTAGCATGTCCCCATAAAATCAATATCACAAGTACCTAGAATCATAGAATCACAGAGCTGGAAGGGGCCATACAGGCCATCAACCCCCTGCTCAATCAGACTAGAGCATCCCTGACATCTGGAAAGGCCGAGCAAAGCCTTTAGGGATCGAGTGAGGCAGAAGCCATTTTGTTTGTCCAAATACCAGGTCAGACATAATTTGGATTTTTTTGAGCAACAAATCTGCTATGTCCCAAACCTTTTAAGAGTCAGACCAGGAGAGAGGGAAAAGATTTACTCATTTGTAAGAATACAGTACCCTAACAAAAAGTTATATTGAAATGCAAAAACATGTAGGCTCTGCATGAACAGAATCTTATGAATGGGACTGGGAGACGATTCTATTTTTTTCTCCGCTATTTCTATTTTTTCTATTGTGTGCATGGATTGTTCCTTTAAAAAAATCTTTTGTGGCATTCATCTTCTGAGCAAAACAGTTTTCACAGATCTCTCTGCACAGTTATTCTTTCTTGAAGGAAAAGCACGGCATCAAAATGCTGCTTTCTGCCAGCAGCCCACCTCACCTTTGCCCCACTTTAGCAGGCCAGACACCAGGTGAAACCCAGTGAAGGCTGCCTCCTTAATAACACAGAAGAGACCTGCATGTGTCGTAGAAGGCTGCAGCAGCCACAGAGTGGGAAAGATTTAAAAGGCACAGGGAAGGGACGGAGGCTGAGCTTTTCCAAGGTCATTCCTGGCAGCTCCTGTGAAGATGCCCGCCTTCATTTCCTCCTCTGAGCCATACTTCAGTGCTCAGGTTGACCCACCTTGACCTCACCTGCCTCTCTGCTTAACCATTCTCACTCCCAGATGCAGCAGAGATCTGGTCAAGCATACAGATTCAATAATTGCATTTGTGCAGGTCTTTAGCTCCACCTGTCAGTCACCAGAGGTGAGGCGCACATTCCACTTCAGTCCATAACAGCGGAATGAGTCACCCAGGGGTGCATGACTCAGGAAAATTGCCACCCCTCCTTGGCACACGGAAGCTTGCAGGAGTAGTCCAGGGTGCTGTGGTATGGAAAACATCTCTGAAAGGTGAGTGGGTCCTATATGCCACTCTTCGAAGGTCAGTGGATCTAGAAGCTGAAAACACTGGAAAGGTCCCTGGAAAAGGCAGGAGAAAAGCCACGACCATCGTAAGAGCCTGAAATGGGTGGGTTCTGTCAGACTACTGCAATGGTATAATGTGCCACAATATTCAGACAGAGCCTCTGCAGTGCAAAGAATGGCTTGGCTAGTCTTGGAGCAATCATATCAGACCCCACATCACACCAGACCTTGTGCTGTGTCCACCCTGATCAAAATTTGCTCATGTCTAAGGCTGTTTCCACATGGAGATTTTGTTCTGGCATCATGAATAAACTGGAGTGGGGGCTTTTAAAAAACATCAACATGGTGGTGTCCTGTAATAACCTGCTTTCCATGTTTTCTCCCACTCTGCTGCTCAAATCTGCCTCCAACTTGGTTCGGTATGATCTACTGGGAAAGATTACAGCCAAGGCCCTTTGCAAGCTGTGCGGACAGGAGGCATACCTTTTTGCAGGTCCTAACCGCATTGGTGCAGTGTCCCTTGCCTTGAACCCTCTGTGACCCTCCCCACCCCACAGGAAACCTTTTTTAAAAAGGTAATTGACTATCACTATAGTTTCACCTTTTAGTGATACATCAGTTACTGATTTTAAGATAAAGTGGTACTTCAGGAACATAATTGAAGCAAGGAAAGTGCAGGAAGAAACTACCTCGTGTACATTCTGTTATCAATGTGAATACCTCTGTTTGCAGAAGAAACCCAGAAAACCATTGTTGTGTGGATGCCACTAAAGCACCAGAGCCTCAATCTAGGGACTCAAGCAATAAGACCCAGGCACCTTAAACTGTGCTAGTGTGGAAGTTTGCCAGGAGAGGGAGCTGCTGCTCTGATCTTGTAGAACTACAGCACCACCATTCCAGGTGGCCAGACAGTGGTAGCACACAGGGGTGTCGAGTTTTGTAAATTCGGGGGGGGGGGGCAGGGACTCTTTAGCGCACACACACACACACACACCCCACGCCAGGAAACCTCTGCGCCTCCCTGGGCCCTTCCAAGGCCCGCCAGCTGCTGCTGCTGGAGCCTCTCTCCCCCCCCCCACTCCTTCCCTCTCCCTTCGCCGGGAAAAGAGGGAGGGAGAGGGAAGGATAGAAGAGTGGCCAGGTGGGGGGGGGGGAGAGGCACCGGCAGCAGGAGCTGCCGGCCTCGGAAGGGCCCCGGGAGGCGTGGCGGCAGGCACTACGTTTTCCCGGGGGGGGGGGCTCAGTCCCTCCCGGGAAATTTTGGGGGAGGCTTGAGCCCTCGAGCGCCCCCGTAGTCTACGCCTATGGTAGCACAGCTAACAAATCAGCAGAGTCCAGATGGCTCTTGGAGCCAATGGAGTGCCACACAGTTCTACAAAGCATTCTAAAGACAACCTATCCCTGACTGCCTCTTTGACTCTAGACCACCAGACTTATTACCAGGCCTAAATTCCAAACCTACGTGGTCCCACAACATGCAAAATAGAACAATGTACATAAAGTAGAACAATATATATCAAGGGCTTCCACGGGGTTCTAAAAAGGAAAAGATTATTTTTAGGATCAAAGGCGTTTCAGGGCTTTTTAAAAGCTTCTAGAGATGCCGGGCTGTCAGAGGAGTGACCCTCCCATGGAGATGATCAATACATAAGCAGGCCCCACGTGTGTGTGTGAGTGTTTTTGGATCTGGGAGACATGAATATTTTCTGGTGGGTTCAATTAAACATCCAAGGGGTCTATTTATAAAAGCAATTCTCCCCATCTCTAAGGAAATCAGATCTGGCCATGATTCATATACCACAGCACTGAACAGTACAGAAGAGTTTGTTTGGTCCAGGGAGAAAATGAAGGGGGTTAAATAGAATGAAGGTTAAAAATAGCTCTCCTAGTGACAATGCTTAGTTTGTTACTCCTCTGGTTGAGACAGTTTGGTTTCTCTGAAGCCTCCAGGTCTCCTGGCAAACATATGTTGCTACCATAAATTGAATCAGACTCTTGGCTTCTACCAGGGTCAGTGTCCACCCCTTTAACTGGTAGTGATTTTCCAGGTTTGCAGGAAGAGGTCTGTCGCATCACCTACTACCTGGTCTTTTGACCTGGAGATGCTGGGGACTGAACCAAAGACTTTCTGCCTGCAAAGGAGATGCTCTACCACTAACCCACAGTGCTGAGCTTCCCTCTATCTCCTTTCTGTATCAAATGACAACCTCAGAGGTCAAGGGCTTGAAACCTGTATATGGATTTGTCACCTCTTGCAATCACACGTGGAAGGCTGTGAACTAGGGAGTAGGCGGAGACCTCTAACTCGGTCAGAAAAGGAGACTGAAATGACCTCCTGCTCTCTGACCAGTCTGCCATGGACCAAGAGGGGCGTGTGCATGCTTTCTTCCTGCTGCCAGGGAATAGCCCCTTCCGGCAGTAAAGATGAGAGCAAACATACCACTGTTGCTCAGTGTGGAATGGAAGTTTTGCAAGGAGAGGCAGGGGAGTGAGTGGCCTCTCACCTAGTGTGAGCCAAGCAAAGGGGGGGGGGGATGGACTCAACCCAAAAAGTAGCTACGATCTAAGAGGGTCAAGCTAACAAGTAAATTAATATAAAAAATACAAATATTTATTAGGGTGTACACATAAATAAAACATAATAAGGTTAAAAGAAACGGTCTAAATATCAGACTCTTAAAGCTTATTTCATTCAACTGATCGTTATACATAACCAATTGACGGATAAAACTTTTGACCTAAGGACCATACGCGTTTCAGCCCCTATGGGCCTTCCTCAGTGGTCAATATTCCTTATTTTACAATGACACACATCCAGAAATACATGCATAAAGAATTTTGTGCATCACTTCTATCAAAGCGCAGGGCTCTTTTTCTAGCTGGAGCTCCTTTGCATATTAGGCCACACACCCCTGATGTAGCCAATCCTCCAAGAGCCTACAGAGCTCTTCTTATAGGGGCTACTGTAAGCTCTTGGAGGACTGGCTACATTAGAGGTGTGTCGCCTAATATGCAAAGGAGTTCCTGCTAGAAAAAGAGCCCTGATTGATTCAAAGGTAATAGTCAACTCCTGATAGAACGCTCCCTTAGATCCTGCCCACACCCCAATCAATGCTCCCTCTAGGCGGTGGAGCCTTGTGAGCAAAAATTCTACTTTGTGAGCAATAGGCATTAAAGTTGTGAGCGAGTGATTTGGCTACTGCATAACTTAGTTTGCTCTGGAGCCATCCTTTCTGAGCCTAAGATAAAAAATGTGTGAGCCGGAGGCTAAAAACTGTGAACTGGCTCACACTAACTCAGCTTAGAGGGAACATGGACCCCAGTGTGATTGGAAGTGAAGTGTGGGGAGCTGAACCAAAGAATCACAGGAGCTGGATTGCTTTGGCCATGGTGAAGAAGCAGTGGGAGAGTGCACTGCACTGCCAGAGAGGTTCCCTATGTCTGCAGAAAATCCAGCCAGTGTCCTTGAAGAAGTGGTGCTTTCTTCCTTCTCTTTCCTCCCCACAAGTGCCAACAGAGGGTCAGTGAATCAGTGAACTGGAGAGGAAGTTGAAAAGGGACAGGTGAAGGAGCAGGAGACAGCGGGGAAGGGGGAAACATAAAGGAGACTTCCACCTCCAGTTGCCCCCCTCCTTCTCCCCACACCTCCTTGCAAGGTCCCACTGCAGTCTGCTCCCAAATTTTTATCCTCCTGATGGTAGGATGAAATTTTGAAAAATTTTGGGCAAGTCTGACAGGCTGCATGAGGTGGAGAGGAGAGACTAAGCAGGGCTCTGATTCCTCTTAGCAGGTGCACCAGTTCATTCTTTGGAGACAAGGGGGGGGGGTGATGTAAACAGGAACAGGAGAGTCTCTGTAGCAGAGAGATTTGGTTCCATGAATAGAACTGAAGCCCCCTTTCCCACACACACTGTTTTATTCTCTGGTCCTTGTAAAGTTTTTGAGTACTGGCTTCCTTGTTTGCTATTAGTCAATTCATTGTTTTGTAGACTGCACGTATACTGTAATCTTCCTATCTCACAGCTGCCCTAAGGGCCTATTAGAAAGGCAGAAATCAATCAAAGAAACAGATATTGTCTTTCACATATAAAGAGTGCTGCTTACATAGTGGGTTTGGGGAGGGGTTTTTTTGCTTTAAATATGTGACTTCCCATTAATTCTGAGATAGTAGCTTACAAAAACAGAAGCGATTGAAGGAAGGGCTAATTATAGCTTGCCTTTTAATCCAGAAGTTGCTGTGTGTGGCTTATTGGACAACTCCGAACAAAATGTACACCAGCCTTTCATTACAAATTTACTAACTTTAGCCAAAACAACCATTGCAAAGTACTGATACAAATCCAGAAAGGAACAGAGTACTGAAATGTGGGACAAATTCCAGAGGGGTGGCTGCAGGGCCAGACAAGGATTCTTGGCACCCCAGGCAGTGAATGATTTTGCCACTCCCTCCTGTGCCACAGGGGAAGCCACTGCTTACCCTTCTCCCCCATTTGTGCTGTGGGGGAGAGAAGGCAGAACAAGGTCTGCCCCAGCCAATGCCCCTCTGACAAATGGAAGGAGGGAAGGAACAGTCTCCCCATGAGCCATCCACTGGGGCTGGGGGGGCCTCCTGGGGAAGACCCTGTCACTGTCGGGGGGGGGGGCTGTGAAGGAGGACTGGTTGGTGCCTCTCCATCTCTGGTGTCCAATTCCAGTCACCAAGGCAGAGCATGAAGGGTACAGTTTTGGGAAGGGGGCATTTTAGTTCTGGAGAAACAAAGCTCGATGAACAAAAAGCTTATGATGGCCTCTCAATCTAACAAATGAGTGGGAGTTGTTGTTTCTTAAACTATAGCATCACAGACAACCTTCGGTACTTCTGAAGACACCGAACACTGACTTTTTAGAAACCTGTATTTACATTCCACCGATTGCTTGTTCAGTTAAGAAGCAGTTGATGAATCCAGTCAGTACTTTCAATTAGGTTATACATTCATCAAGGGAGATGGAAGGAGGAGATTGCCAATAGGCGTGTGGTTTCAAGAATAGCAAAACACACTGCAGCCAATTTCTCAGCACAATGAGTGGACCATTACCAGGGTGATGGTAATGTTCCAAAATTAAAACCATGACAATGACACAGAAAGAAAAGTTGCCTTTGCCCCCTTAGATCTGTCCTGTGGTGGTAGGCAGAAGATAGCTTGTGGGTTAGCCAGTGGCTAATTTTGGTGAGCATATAATGCCTGCTGATTTGTAGGATTTCTGCAAAGAAACCTGGACTCAGTAGTCCTTTCCAGAAGGCTGCTCTAGAAAGGGGTAAATTTGCTTCCAGTCCCTCCCAAAGTCTGGCGAAGCTACTTGCTGACCAACTTGGTGGCTTCTGGGGACTCCTAAACGTTCGGGCAATTCTTACGTGTTGGCCAAACTAGCCAAATTAGAGCCTCCATTTATGAAGCTCCTTAAGGAAGATGAGTCTCTATGCTGTTAACAAACATTTCATCACTTGATAACTTCATCACTTGATAACTGCAATGTGAGTAATAACACACATGTACGAAGAAAGCTATTGGAGTATATGACAGCACATTCAGAAATTTCATATTGCCTCAAACGCAGTGCATTGCAATGGTTCCACTTCACACAGTCAGTTGCCATCATACGTGGGTACACAAATCAAGGGATGGCTCTGTATGTGTGAACCAGCCCTCTGTTTTATTCTGCAACAGAACAAGGCAGCCAAGATTAACTTCAGTTTACACCTGGAGGTCTTAGCTAACTCGCTTCTGTTTGATGGAGACTGACACACATTCCCGCGTGGACCGCATCCAACTAAGAAACACTAAATCCTCAACTGATGATATCTATCTTCTCCAAGTCAGGCACTCTTTCTCTCTCTCTAGATGGAAACCTACTCTTTTCCTCATACCATCCAACTGGTGCCCTGGATGTCACACACCCATCATTATTTTTATATTGGGGGGGGGGCAATTACTGTGCCAGCTATTGCACAGAGTTGTCCCTTCTCTGCTTTTTTAAAAATGTAAAATCCCCTGGAGGTCAGAAGTGCTGCTGTTTCCTCTTCTAGACCAGGCAAAAAGCACCCATGACATTACAGGATCCATTGGGAAAAAAGTGTTATGAAAATGGTGCCTGGGCAGCAGTGCTACAGAATGGCTGGTAAAGGAACCCGGAAACTTAGCAAAAAAAATATATACTATTGCAATTGCAACTGCAACCAAATTGGCTGATCTTTGTATCCCCTGGGTTAATAACTGTAATATGGCTCCCGCAGCATTTGGTTTGCTTTCTCTCTCACCAGTTCTGTCAGAATATAGTAGTAATTTGCTATGCTGCTGGTGCACTTCAAAGACGCTGAGCTGTGCAGATCAGAGGGGTCATTTTTCTGTGTGAAGCATACTGTTCTTTGGGGTTTAGCAAATGGAGGAAATGGCATGGCTTGATTTTGATATTGTAATAAGGAGGAAAGCTTCAAACCAACCAACAAACTGGCAACCAGGTTACAGCAAAGATCTGGAGCCTGTGCTCTTTTGATGACAGCAGATCTGGGTCTGCTGGTTGCCACCATTTCTAGCCCTATTATGCTTGTGCCTTTGACAACAGCCTAGCAGGAAAACTGAGCAGAGGAACCATTCCCCATCATTTCATCTCCGTGACAGATAGTTCCACTTATCTAATATATCTCATTGGCCAATAAAAAGATGGCATCCCTATACAGGAACAGTGGGAAAGAAGTAAGACATCTTCCAGACAGCGCACGTATCCGTAGGAGCAGATGCAGAGGAATCAGTATTGGTTGGAGATATAAAAAGATCCCAGAATGCATTTCAGGATAGAGCTTAGGGCACTTCAGTCCTGTACCAAGATACTTCAACTACCATCCCCACATGGAAGTTTCACATTTTCCATTGCTGACCATCTTCTGTCTCATAGTCACCTCCAGAAACCTTTTCTTCTTAACCTTAAACAGCTGTAATCTCCCCCCCCCCTCCAGAAGCAAATAGCTGCATATTACGTCATTTTAAGGCACAGTTTCATGTCATTTCCCTCTCCCCAGCATTCACATATACACATACCCCACTGTCAGAACCTGGGACATATTATAACAATGCTTTCAGATAGTTTACCTAGCCTCCTAATAGCAGCAGGAAAACCAAGAGCTACCTTTGTCAGTGACTCAGGAGAGTGCACACAAATGTCCTGTATCGGCAAACCGATCGGTACAAAAATGACACAGTGAATGAAACCATGTCATGAAAAAGTTACTTCCCATCTGCGTTATTGCAGGGAGGGCTCTGTTTGCTAGTGCATTCTGGTCCCACTAGCAGTGTGCTTGTTTGTGTCTCTCACACTCAACATAGTAAGAATGTTTAGGACTGCAGCGGTGAGCCTACGCAGATTTATCAGTAATATTTGTTTAAAAGAAAATCCATTTAAGTTTGTGTGATAAGGGAGCCCATCCTGTGTGCACTGACTTGGGAACAAGTCCCACAGAAGTTGTCATTTCCCTCTCGATAAACAGGTATAGGCTCAGGCTTCTTTTCCCATTGCTTCAGCTTTCTATTTTCTCCTCTGCAGTTCCTATAAACAATTCCATGGCAAAAAGCCTATGACCACAATTAGGGTGGAAATTTATTCCAGGGATAATCTATTTACACCCGCTGAGGCTGGACTTTAACTGCCCATCTAAGGCAAAACAGCCAACCTACTTACGCTCTGAACTGCACTTACGCCCCTTACCTTCAGATGACAGGTTGCCAGAGATGAAGCGAAAGAAACAGGCAATGAGGTCGAAGAGCTGCTTCTTACAGGTGTGCCGGCAGTCCCGGATCTTGAGGCACACCTCCAGGTAACGCACAGGCTCCCCTGACTGCTCAGCCTCTCCGCTCAGGGGGGACCCACTGTGCTCCTGTGGGCCTCGGGACCTCTCTGGCTGGCTCATCACCCCTTCTGTTTGTGCTTCCCTCACTTGCAAAGTTGCTTGGGCTTTCTTTGGCAAGGTCCTCATAGCTATGTTTTGCTGCACTGACCTTCCTTCCCTCTCTACCTGCGTCTGTTTTCCCTCTTCCCTCACCTGCCTGCCTCTCCAGGTCTCTTCTCCTCTTGCCCCAGGTCGCTCCCAAACTTGGATTTTCTCATGCTGGCTGCTCTCCATTTCCACACACACCGGTCTTTGTTGATCTCCCTCTCTCTGATTTCAGGAGTCCTCTTTCCCCTTGGTTACTACCTAAATTCTAGCTCGGCACTCCCCTTGCTATGCACACTGTCCTCGACTATTCCCAGGAGCCTAGGGCTCTTGGGGTGCTTGGCCCGGGTAGTTTCTGCTCCCATCAGTCACCCTTCTCCATCCGCAGGCTTAGCCGCCTGCGCCCCTGAATCCCAGCTTCCCCTCTGACTAGGATCTGCTTACCACGTAACTCAAACTCAACCTCTGCTATCCCCAGGGAGAAGTGGGGGGGAAAAGATTCTCTGTGCATTTTAACCCTCAGAGTCCTGCATGCTTGTACAACCCACTCAGTGTTTGTTCTCCAACACGATACTCTTGTGTCTCCTTAGCCACCTGCCACACGTCTCGCACCTAGGCCCAGCACTGTTTCTCCCCCCTCAACTCTCTCCCCTCCAGCTGAGCATCTCAAGACTCAGCAGCCACCTGCCGTTTTCTTGCCTCAGCCATTTGCCACCTGGCCCCAAGCTGGAAGAGCTGATCTCAGGTTCAATAGCCTTCACTTCCACAAGGGCGACTCTTACAGCACTGAGGCTAAAGGAGATCGCCATTCTTGGGGCTAGCCTTTATTCCCCCCAGCAATCATCTGATCAGTCACAGATTTGACCTTTTTTCTAGGAATACATTATTTCAAATACAAATATACACATGCAGGGATTGCCCTGCTAGTAATCTGAACTCCTCTCATACAATCATATGAAGCTGTCCTATACTGAGTTGAACTGTATACTTTTCATCGGGACCCGCAACAGCTTTTCCAAACAGATCTGAGATCCTTCAATTGGAGATACCAGAAACAGAACCTGGGACCACTGAGCCCCACCCCCAAAGAGCCCTGCTGCATCTGACATGCCCAGCGCGATAACATCCCTTCTGGGTGACATCATCCAGCACACAAGTAGACCCCGAGAGCCAGGCTAGAGCCCCCCCATCAGGACACAGGTAAGACCTGGCAACCCTAATTTTCTTAGGGTTGCCAGGCACCTTTCTCCTGCCAGCAGGGGAATGGGGGCACATTCCAGGGGGGGAGGCATGTTGGCAACACACTAGTGTCACTTCCAGAAGTGACATAATTGCATCGGTGATGTCGAGGCAACACTACTTTTTGAGCAAAACTCTGTGGTAAAAATGGCTACAAACCATAGAGTTCTTTTCCAAAAGTAGAGTGTCATCTCCAACATCACTGACTTCTGGAAGTGATTTCAGTGTATCACGTTGCATGGGGATGAATGTTTGGGAGTGGGGCTTCTTCCACCAGCCAGTTGGGTGGTGGCGGGCCAGAGCCTGCAAAAGCTCAGGAATCCCCCACCTCCATCTGGGGTCTGGCAAGCCGATATTTGCTGGAAGGGATGTCCTGCTGCCAGCTTGGCACCATGTCCTGCTGTTCCCACACAACCATCCCTAGCAGGAAGACAGACAGCTGGGAAGGCCTGGGAGATCAGAGGCCTGGAGGACAGCAGGTTACTCTCTGAAGGCCTGGCTACCTTAAAGCCTGAGTCTGTGGTAGAAGTGCACTGGGAAGGAACCCAGACCTGGAAGCAAGACCAGAGCCCTGACAGAGACTGCTGGAGAAGATAAGGGATAAGTAGACCTTCAGGCTGTGTGATCAAGTATTTGAACCTGGAACTCTGTTATTTTGGGAAACAGCAATAAACCGCAACCTTACCTGTCCCCCTAGTGTTGCATGTTAATACAGAGGTTAAAGATGGATGAAACATACAGGTGGAAAAGCAGCCCCTGGGGGCTTCACACCATCCTAGACCTTCACACCTGGATTTGGACCCAGCCACCTACATTCTCAAGATGGCATAAACACCCACAAGACTTACACTGTCCCTGTGCCCACAGGGCTTCCTTCAATCTAAATAGAATCCTACTCTGCAACAACACATTATGAGCACCGAGAAGCAGCAGTGCCGATTCAGCTTGCCCTAAGTCACACTATCAGTTACTCTTCTGCAGGTAAAATAAGACCTTGCTTGTCTGTGGATTAAAGTTGTTAAGGTCTAAAGCCAAAGCCTCTGCGCTGCAAAGCAGTTAAGCCCCGCCATCACAACGACATTGGTTGAGATGTAAAGAATAGACTAATCCTGACATAAAAGCTGGCTTTGTAGGTTGGCCACCAAGCTCAGTATCAACCTTCTTTTGACAAGCAAAGTTCAAGGATAAATTGTTATACGAAACCACCAGCTTCTTTCTTTCATTATATAGTGGCACATTTCGTATTTACATCAGAAAGATCTTTAATTTTAGAATAAAACTATCTGTTTTCAGAGGAACCCATTCCTTGAGTTTGATCTGGGTAGTCTTCTTGAATGAAAGGCAAGCCTAGAGCAGTGACTCATGCATAGATACAACAGGCAGTCTTTCCAGTCACACTGTTTCTTCTCTGCATTGGGAGTGGTTGAGGGATCCAATTGTATCTGGTGCAAAGATGTGGCAGAATAACCTGCTCCCAGTGGAGCCTATAGGAAGAAGCCAATTCCAGACCAGTGATTCATGCAGAGACAGAGCAGACAGTCTCTCTGTATTTTAATTAGATCCCTCAACCATTCTTGATATAGAAATGGATCAGAATTTGAGGTCCCAGTGACCTTTAATTTTTTTAAAAGGAACATTGTAGAGAGGTAGATATGTTTCAGTGCAATTCTATACAGAATTTCTGCAGTCTAAACCCATGGATTTCAATATGATTAGAATCCAGTAACTCTGCATAACATTGGTCTGTTGCAGCCAATATTACAGAATGTCTGATATCACCTTGAAGACTAGCGATTTTATTGTGGTGTAAACTGTTGTGAGCTGGAACCCACTCAATCAGGTCCCCAAAGTGGACTTTGGCCCACAAAAGCTCACGCCACCTTAGTCTTAAAAGTTCCACAAGGCTATTTTATCAATTACATTTTTAAAACAAATTATTTCTCACAGCACTGCAGAGTATTCCAGCACACAGCCTGGGAACTGCCACATTCTGTGTACGGCTACTGGGGAGGATTACCCAGCTGTTCTCCACTTTTTGACATTCAGGGTATTAAGTAGCTGTGCATTATGCTGTGCCCCAGTCAGCACCTGGTCACATCCTGCTTCAACCCACTTCTCTGGACTTGACAAGCTGTAACCTGGACTTAACAACATCACTTAGAATGTCAAACTAGAAGACCCAGGTTCAGATCCCACCTCTGCCACAGAGCCCTGCTGGGTGACTTTCATCCTGTAGCTTACTCTCAGCCTAACCTACCTCACAAGGTTGTTGTTGTGAGAATAAAATGCAGGTGGGGAGAATGTTGTAAGCCCCTCTAGTACCCACTGGGAAGAAAAGTGGGGTATGATTGAAGCTAGCTTGCTAATTAATTAATTAATTAGAAAGCCAACGTGTGTTGATCTTAACATGTAACAAATAGTTGTATAAATTTCTCCTAGGACTGGGACCTAAGTCATAAAGGTTTCCATAGCCTAGGGTTCCCAGGTCTGGGTTGGAAAATACCTGGAGACTTTGGGGAGTGGATCCAGCAGAGGGCAGGGTTTGGGGAGGGGAGGGGCCTCAGCATGGTACAATGCCATAAAGTCCACCCTTCAAAGCAGCCATTTTCTCCAGGGGAACTGATCTCTTTCAGCTGGAGATCAGCTGTAAAAGTGGGAGATCTCCAAGCCGCACCTGGAAGGTGGCAACCCTACGATACCCAGATTTTTACTCCTACGGTGCTCATTCCCTTCCTTATCCAAACTCTGCCCTTCAGTGGGCACTGGTGGGGTTAGAGGAGCTCCTCAATTTGCATGAAGCATCTGCTTTCTCTACCCTGACCTTCACAGCTGGTGCTGGAGGCCTGCATGGTCAGGCCTCCACTACCAAGAGTCCCTAGTTGTTCTCCCTTGCCATAGCTGCCCATTCATTCACTCTCCCTTCCGGCTCAGAGTAAAGGGGATGGGGAACAAGAGCCCACACCAGTGACAAGGGAGGAGAAAGACCTGCTAAAGGGAGGGGGAAGATGGCATGGAGGGCCCACCAAGATAAGAAGTTGGCTCTCTTTCCCCTCCCCTGACCTTCCCCAGGTTAACAGTACAGCCCGTACAGCTCCTTCTTTGGAAATGCTGTGTCCACAGACAGCAATTCTGTAGGGAGACTTATCAACAGCAGAGCTCCATGCTGGACAATTCCTGCTTCGCCCTGTGTAATTGGACATCAGCACCTGAGAAAAGCTGAGATTTCAGCTCCCCAGCTGACAAACTCCCGTTGCATGAGCCAACGGAGGCAGGGCTTGCATTGACTGAGGTGCAAATTTGACAAGCATAACTTTCCCCATGCATTGGGAAGGTGGGGAAGAGGTTTTTCTAAGTATCCAGTTGGTATTCAAAAGGAGAACAGCCAGTAAAAATAATAGCAACCTTACTACAATGCCTTTGATAAAGAGCTGGCCGGCTGGCTCAGGGATGCTTCCTACTGCAAGTTTCGTTACTGATTGAGATCACTAGCTCTCCATATCAGCCACAGAACAAAGATGCCTTCAAGGCCCTGAGTGCCAATGGTCCCGAGTTCAGTCCCTGACTTCTCCAGTTAAAAATATGACACAGTGAGTGATGCAAGAGACTTCCACCTGAAACCCTGCACAGTCGCTGCCAGTCAGAGCAGGCAATACTAGGCAATGGCCAGAGCGAGTATAAGGCAGCTTCATGTGTTCATATGTATGGTATGAGGTCACAGTTTGCCAGCACTGAATGGGCCCTGGATCTCTTGTTTGGAACCATATAGACCCCAGCTTGCTTTTTCCCCCTCTTAAAGAAAGCTTCCGTCTCTCAGGGTAGATGACAAGTTGGAAATATGGGGAAATGCTAAAGATTTAGAAACATGGCCACAAGAGCTTTGGCTATGACGACCCCCACCCTCAAGAAAACAACTAGCCACATCTAAAAAAGCACCAGTTTAATGCATGATTTCCAAGACTATTCTTACTGATATTTTTTAGGTGCTTTCCCAAGTCCGAGGGTTGGCAATTTCTAAATAAGAACATTGTGGAATAAGCTCAGCATGTCTGCCACCTGTAGTTTACCAGCAGCACCAATGGTCATAGAGACGACGTGTCAATTGTGGTAACTACTACCACCTGAGTATGCAAATGACCTTCTGTTCTCCTACTTGTGCATTTCTGACCTAGTTGTTGGAGCTGAAGACACAGTACACAGGAGCTGGGTGTCATATATATGCAAAGTCCTTCAGGATAATGAAGCATCCTCATTCCTACGTGCTGCTCTGATTGAAGAACTCATCCGTGGAGCAAGAGCTGTATCTCCAGTTTTGCAACTCCGTGGACCAAGGGCTTTTTAGAGCACACCCAACTGGGTACCAAGCTGCTGGATATGAAGCAGCCACATTCCATTGCATTAAACAGGCTAGTTGTCTCTGGATAGCGAGTGCTCAGGAAGGCAAAGCTAGGCAGGCACAGAGTAGGTAGCTCCATTGGCATCAGCAATCTGGCAGCAGACTGATCATTACTCAAGAGATGAGCTGCTCAAACTCAGGATGAGGCTAGAATCTGAGGGTTTATAGGGCCAGGTGAAAGCTCATTGGCTCCCCTCTGTCACCTGACAACTGCTAAGTTAGTAAGAATTTATGCCTCTAGGTTTTTAGGTGCTTTTATGCTTCTTGGCTGCTCTCTAATGGCTGTTAATGGTTTTATGGTTTAAATGCATAAATAAGTACACCACTGTGTCTCTTTTCACCAGCTGCACTGGAAGCACCAGAGCAGAGTATGGGTTAGGCAACCTCATTCGCAAACCCAGGTTTCTTACAGCACAGTATGGATGCTCAAACACCAAAGGCACCTGAATGCTCACAAGGAATCCAAGCTTTGCTCCCTCTGCCTGCAAAAGGTAATCACCGTAACATTGTCTGATGATCAAGATGAAGCACAAGAAAAACACGTTCTGTTCTAACAGTTAGATGAATACAAGGAATATAAATTCAGCCTTAATCAGAGAGTTCTCTGTTCCTGTTCTGAATGCCTTTTTTTTTAAAGTACAGAGAGCCCCAACATTCACAGTAGATTGCAAATACCTCTCCAATGAGCCTTGAGTCTTGGGTTTTTCCTTGGCAATTTTCACAAGCTTTGACTAGAGGGTTCTGGTTAACAGGGACCTCAGAAGAGGACTGTACCTATGTAAAGTAAGTTCAGGCAAAGAATTCTGGAAACAATATGCTGTTTTCCTCTGGAACAGAGGGGCAGGAGGGCCTAAGAAAATAGCTTCTCTAAATGTAAGGGATGTGCAGCTTTTTCAACAGATTCAAAGTGAAAATAACTTACAGATCAAAGATGACCAGGACTACATTATGATGCATGGAACATGGGGCATTGGAGCAAGATGCTAAGGCCACGATCACACGGCCCTTTAAAGCAGAAGGAACTACTGTTTCCTCTTGCATTTAAAGGGGCTGATCAGACCGGCCGCAGCTACTCCAGAGGCTCCAGCACGGGTTCATAGTGCTTTTTCCGACCCCGGGAAAATCAACTTTGAGCTTTGAACCCGCAATGGGCCAATCTGGACATCCCGGGGTTCCCCCCCTTTTTGTACTTGGGTACTTGGCCTGTTTTCATACTGAGAATGAAGATGGGGAGCCTCTAAATCCCCCTACCATGGAAAGAAGAAATATTCCCTCTGATCCTATTGTGATACCAGTGATTCGTGTGGAAGATGTAAGGTCCAGACAAATATTTGGAAAGGTAATACCCCCCAGCTACTGGGATCCAAAGGCATGGTTCAGTAGCTTCTACCCCTACTAATTAAGACAGATAAGATGGACTTTTACATAATCCTATTACTGATGAAGAATTAGTTGCTTTAACTACTGTGGAAGAGGCCAACATGGAATCAAATCTCTTAAGGCAAGAATATTTGAGTTTGAGGCAACACATGGATGTAGTTTTGACCAAAGCTGGGAGTGTTCTGGCCCAGTTGGCTTAAATACGTCCAGCTTAAGAGAGAAGTTGTGGACCCAACTCCCCACCCCCCACATCCAGAAAAGGCATATATATGAGAAAATAGAAACGTTTCTGCTATGGAAGGAGCCTGAACCAATAATTTAAGTGTTATACCCCAGAACAGTTGTCATATTAGACCAAACTGGGACGGAGAGGATTTGGAGTTTGGATCCAGACTAAATTGGTAATTTCCTCCCTCTTCCCACTACAGCCCCCCCATATCACTCCTCAGGGCCCCCTCCCCCCCAGTAATAGCATTCTGTGGAGATTTGTGGGCTGCAGTGGGGGAGGGAAGGCAGGAAATTTCTGTTCTGCTGATAGAAAAGTGGGTCTGGATCCAATCTTTTGCCTATAGATAACTGCAAACGAACCCCATTGCACCACGAAGGTACCAGAAGGCCCACCGCTGAGGATACGGGTGGTTCTACAGATGAATCAAAGGACTCAGCATCCTAAAAGGATCATTGACTATGCTACAAATGTGACCTCTCCCTGCAATGAAGGACAAATAATGGTAGCGAGGCATCCTTTGGCTTTTATTATCTGCTTTTGCTTTATTCTTATTGCTTGGGCCCATGGTTTTCATAATTTCAGTTTAACAGTGGAAAACAGTGAAGCAAAAGGTACAGACTTCTTGGGGTGGGGGTGTTTTCTCTCAAGCTCAACATCTTCTACAGGTACAAGTACTGAGTTTAGGCCTAAACAAGAAGCAAATGGTTATAATTACTCTATAATGTTCTATAAATATTGTACTCATGGGGCCTATATTTTCAGCCTTTTACTAAGCCAGCGGTACTCCAGAAGCAGACTTTGGGGCTGCCTGTGGCTTTACCCTTTGATAGCTCACCAATGACTAAACGATGAAAGAAAAAGGAAGCACATCAAAGGTTTGTTCTTGTTTTCAGTTAATGGAAAGTATGAAAAAAGAAAATCCTTATTGTGAAATTCCTTCTGGTGGCCTCGATGAACAATTAAGCTATCACAAAATGATGTGCTCTGAGAATTTCAGGCATTGTTATTTTGTGGATTTTTGGACTAGAAGAGAATCGCCCACCCATGAGATCAGAGCAGACAATTGTGAAAGGCCTTGTTCTGAGAGAAATGCAAGGGAGAATGGATAAGTTAAATGGTATTTAAACGTAACCACTTTGGATTCTGGATATAATACGTACAGATGGTGTGGAGATGCTAAAGCAGCTATCTTTTGTACTACTGTTCTATATCAAGATGACTGGGGAAATGGCCAGCACATGAAGGAGGAGGAGAAATTAACTCAAGCTCTAGCCAGGTGCTTACAAAATGAAACAGAAGAATTAAAGAATATTTGTTTGCCCCCAGACTCCCCCCCCCCAAAAAAAGGGAGGATCACCCAGCATTTCAGCAACATGCCTACATGACCTGGAAGTGATGAGACATTCCTCCCTGCTCCCGGGTTTTAAAAATATAGAGAATATTGTGGTGGTGATTGCCTTAAATCCTGTCCATAGGGTTGGAATCATAGATACACTTGTGCCTGCCCTGGATCAGTTTGCTGTGTGCCACTTCCTCTACCACCAACACCACCTCCACGGCCTCCTGCACAATATTATAAATATCCACAGTATGTTCCACACAGAAAAGGCTGAGAAGTGAAGCAGAGGAACTTAATGCAAGAGTCATCTCTCCAATGCTAGAAAAAGCCATTTTATTTGACTTTGCTTATTAAATTAAGAAGTGGTCTGCCTTAAAAAAATTTTTTTGTAAAATGCCTAAAATGTTCTAGTTTTTTGAACAGGACTTATTTTGAACAGTTATGTACTGCCACATTATCTAAAAACCAAGCGACACTTAACTCTGCATTTCCTAATAATGAAAAATGAAATTGTTTATTTTGCAGCTGGATTGTATCTGAGGCTGGATGGCCCATTAAGGCAGATTTTCCTTATGGAAGCAGAACAAATGTGTATAAAATCACACCACATATTAACTATGTTATTTGTTGAATGTCTATGGTCACGTTCATACGACTTTTTTGAGCCACGCCAGGCACAAGTGCCTGGTGGATTTAAAGTGCACGTCCAGATAACAACATCTGGGAAATATGCCACTTCCGTGATTAGCCCATCGATCCCCATTGGGGATCCGTACTTAAAAGATAGTAGTGAAAGTCCGGTTCTAAGCTGGCTGATGGGCCAATGGCGAATTTTCCCCCATCTAGTTGTTCCACCAGCATGCAATCAGCCTGTAGGGATGGTCTCCACACCATCCTAAATGGTCACCATTTTAAAAAGTCTTAGCAATGTGCGCGTAACCACTTAAACATGCAACATCCGCAGAGCTCTGCTCAAACAATCCAAACAATTTTGTTTCTGATGGTCCCATGAACTTTATCAACTTTATTAACTGAAATGGTATCTAAAGGAAGGTACCACTGGTGGTGGTTTTACCATTCAAGTCCGCAAATATGCGGAAAAGCAAGTAGATGGTGAGGTGCATATGCACATGCACAAACAGGATTTTTTTTTTTAAAGCCAACCGCACAGGTCCTTATGGTGGATGCCATCTAGACAATCCACCGTGGAGTCACGCACGGTAAAGTGATTCATGGGAGAGCTGTCTGGTCGTGCAATGCTGGATCAAAAAGATCTAGACCAAATTACAGTCAGCCAATGGCGGGATTAGCCGCCCGTCTGAACACACCCTATGTTACTCAAGTCAAGTAAGCTGCTGGTGGTGGTGTTGTTTTCCTCATAAGCTCTAGCTGTACTGAGATTCAACGTAGTCTATGTTTAACTGATGAGCAGATGCAAATTTTATGCCATATGGCTAAAGTTTATATTTATAAAATACAGACAGGACGTGGTCACCAACACTAAATAATCCACTTTCAATGCACTTTCCAACTGGATTTTACTGTGTGAACTGGCAAAATCCAGTTGGAAAGTGCATTGAAAGTGGGTTATTTAGTGTGTGTGAGACCGCTGCCAAACAGCATGATAAAAGTTTCTGCCGAAGTAATGAATCTTGAAATAGCCTATACATAGAATATACATTTTATCCTGAAGTACACAGTCTGGGGAGATAAGACTAAAATGTTGGTTGGCTTTGTGTCTACTGGAAAACATTTGGGTTCATCTCATCTGATAACTCATTTTCAGTATGTGTCTTTTATACAGTGTGAGAAAAAATGCTAATAGTTAAAACCTGCAAGCAACCCCTAGGGGAACTAGGGGGACAAAATTCAGGGGGCCCAAGTCTGCTGGAGGCCCCCTGAAGCCAGCTTAATGCAGTATTCACCAAACACATGTAAAGAAAAAAATCCTAATGTAGTTCTGAGTGCAGCCACAGGGGAGCAAGGAAGGCAGAGCCTTTCTGCAAAGTTTACTGCCAGGCTGAAGGACCAGATCCTGCACCAAGCCACCACTGCAGCAAGGCAAGACCAGCCAGGGCACAGGTGTGTAGAGTTTTAAAATCCCTGGGGGGGCTCTTGCATGTCCCTGCCGCCGCCTCCCCCCCCCCCCCCCGGCCTGGCCACTCCTGCCTCCGTCCATCCAGGGACCAGCTGGGCAAATGCCCAGCGCGCTGGCGTCACCCAGAAGTGACGCCATCATGCTGGGCACTTTGCCGGGGTGACACTCTAGCAATTGCCCTGAAACTAGGCCGGGGGGGGGAGGCGGTGGCGGCAGCCGGGCGGGTGGGCCTAGGAAGGGCCTGGGAAGGTGCAGCGGGGAGGTGCAGTGGTGGGCGCTCCATTTTTCCGGGGGGGCTCAGTCCCCCCAGGGAAATTTTGGGGGTGGCTTGAACCCTCGAGCCCCCCTGTAGTTGATGCCTATGCCAGGGCATGCTAGTCATTGCCAGGATGCAGACTCTTCACAAGGCCATTATCTGTGGTTTCCCTCTTTCTTCAGTTTCACCCAGCTCCTGCACCGCCAGATCTTGCAAAGGAGCAGTCCAGTTAAGAGTGTGGTAGCAACCCCCCCCCCAAACCCTTTCATTGTCTTTTCCTACATTTCCCTAACTCTTTTCCATGCTTTTCTCCTCCTTCATTTTGCTCTCTTCCTTTCATGATCTGCAATCTGAGGATCCCCACTTCTAATTTTTCTCCCCCTCCCTTATTTTTCAGTCTCAACTCTTCATCTATCTTGCTCGGCAACTTTGAATGTATTTAATAATAGTACAGCAGCAAAACTTTGTTAATGTTATGAAACAGATAGGGGGGAGTTAATATTTTCCCATAATCTATCAGAGTTGTAAAAGCACGCTGCCCTTCCTTCCACCCTTTCCATACATAATAATAGAATGTTATTTTGCCTTAGTGGTAACAAATGAGGAACAGAAATTAGAATATTTATTTATTTACCTTATTTATATCCTGCCTTTCTTCCCAAGGGAGGACCCTGAGTGGCTTACATCATTCTCGTCTCCTCTGTTTTACCCTGATGACAACCCTGGGAAGTAGGCTAGGCAGAGAGTGGGTGACAGGCCCAAGGTCACCCAGTAAGCTTCCATGGCAGAATGGGGATTCGAACCTGGGTTTCCCAGATCCTAGGCCAACACTTTAACCACTACACAAGCTTAGCTTCCACTGCAAATAGCATGGGGGGTCTGGAGATAACCTGGGCCAAGATATTCCGGGTCCTTTCATTTTTGGCCCTGAAACTCCCACAATCAGGGCTATTTTGGGGCAGGAACGCACAGGAACGAAGTTCCGGCTGGCTTCTGAGTTGGCCACACCTACAGCCTCCCCCCCTTGGGTTCCCCAAGTGCCCCGCAAGCCGATCCTGGGAGGGAGCTGCACTGTCAGGGATGTGGCCTAATATGCTAATGTGTTTCTGCTGTTGGGTGTGGCCTATTAAGCTAATGAGTTCCTGCTGAGCTTTTTTTTTTTTTTTAACAAAAAAAGCCCTGCCACAATCATCCTGAAGTTGGTGGCTGATTTCGAGATTCCTAGTTTTATTTTCTGATAAGCTGTGCCTGCCACAAATGGACAGACAGATGGACATGCAGATCCTTTTATTATTACAGATGCATGGTAAGAGCCAGTAAAGTTATTTGTTTTGTTCTTACATTTAGTTTGGATCAGGGTCATATGGGGGGGGGGGATAGAATCTTTCTCCAGGGACCCACGGTGGCTCTTGGCAGCCCTGAAAAGCTGTGTGGACCGTGTTTCCCTATTAAATTTGTATGTGTCAGGCTGCAATTAGGCACAAGATCAGAGCCTGTAAAAACCATGATCGTCCTATGTATGATAAACAGGCTTTGAATTCCTGCATGACATTCATTAGGTAGCTGTTCCGGCATAGTGAGTGAATACATTCCTTTGCCAAGAGCTGAAAGAGATAGGCATTTCATTTCCATCAAGTAATGATATGCAACTGCCGCTAGAGGGTACTAGCTATCAAACAATAATTCAAAATCTTTCCACTTGGAATACAAAACGCCTTGCATTTCCACCATACAGCTCACCTACCCTCAACTTCAACAGTTAAACCTGTTGGTTGTATAGAAATGCTGATAAAGGACATTTAGTTCCCATGTAGCAGAGTGGAAGGTGCACGATGCAGCCACCTTTCTCCTTACCTGATCCCTGGGGGTCAGCACTGGAGAGGATCCATTTCACCAGGCAGCATTTCATCAGTGCCTTCCGAGTAAGCCGTGGCCTCTGCCATTTCACGTTTTCCATCTTCCCAAAGGGAGTCTGGCTGGGGTCACCCAATAGGCTGCCATCCGTCTCCTTGCTGTCCTCCTGAAACAGAAGAAGACAGGAGAAGCCTCAGGAGGCCATTTGAGATCCTGTAGGTGGAGTTCCATCTTGAGAGGCCACCTCAATTGTTGCTGAAGTGGCAGAGGAGTGAAGGGCTCACAAGGGTCCCTGTGGCTTTATGATAAGGGCTTTAAGATCAGAGGCCACGATTCAATGGTCCAGTACATACAAAAGGTCAGAGATTCCATCCCAGCATTTTCAAGTACATGATTTTGGATGGCAGAGGACGGGAAAGGTACTCAAGTCCTTGGAGAGCTGCTGCCAGTCAGAAAAGACAGTACTGAGAACATAAGAACATAAGAGAAGCCAATGTTGGGTCAGGCCAGTGGCCCATCCAGTCCAACACTCTGTCACACAGTGGCCAAAAACACCAAGTGCCCTCAGAAGGTCCAGCAGTGGGGGCAGGAAGCCCTCCCACTGTTGCTTCCCCCAGACACCAAGAATATAGAACATCACTTGCCCCAGACTGAGTGTTCCTATGTATACTTTGTGGCTAATAGCCACTGATGGATCTCTGCTCCATATGTTTATCTAATTCCCTCTTGAAGCCATCCATGCTTGTAGCAGTGCAAACTGCAGACAGAGCGCAGTGGTGTTTTTGTTTGTTTTTTTAATATCAGTCACCTTCATATTACAAATGAGTCTGAACTGCCAATGACACTGCTTTAGGAAATTATGTGAGCCCAAGCAATGGCAGAGAGGTAACTCGCTCTGTGAATTTGTTGAGCTAACAGATCTAGGGTTCACTTGTCACTTTCCCCGTGATCGGACTTGGAGGCCAGGATAAAAGGGTGGTAAATAAAACAGAAGGTAAACACTCAAAAGCAGCCAACATCTCTGGCGAGTCCGAGGGAGTGCCATTCCCAAGACAGCAGCACAAGAGACAGTACCCTTCTCCCTAGATGAGAAAGAGGATGTGGCAGTCCGACACTCAAGAAGGGATGTCTGTTGGAGAAGAAGTTCCCTCGAAGGAGGAAATATTATATAAACTATTGGAGACTTCAGAAATGAACAATTTAACATTGAAATTAGCAGATAAAGGAGAGGAAATTTTTGAAAATAATGGGTTAAGGTATTATAAATGGTTGGAAGAACATTTCAAAAAATGAACTAACTTTAATTGTATGCTCTTGTAAAACTGAGACAAGCTAGTTTGGCAAATTAGATATTGATTCTAGTAGAAATGTCAATGTCGATAGGTACAGTACGGACTCCGTATCTGTTAGTATGTTTTTATCTTTGAGGTTTTTTTTCTTGTTTCTTTTCCTTTTTTCCTTCTTTCCTTTTTTTCTTTTCTGGAAACTTAATAAAAAGAAAATTTAAAAAAGAAGGGATGTATGTGTAGCAAGCTCCACTTTGGACAGCCCACCTTGCTGGCAGCACATTGCACAGGAGGCTTGCTGAATGTGCCCATCAAAATGCCCCAGCCACCTCTCTCCTTGGTAAGGGACCATTCTCTCTGTATCCACCATGCGTACACACTGACATTCACACACACTATCCCACCAACTCAAGTCTCCACCTTCACTTGACCCCCCCTGCTCATTCATCATTTTGACCGCTCACGTAGTCCTCGCTAATAGCTATACTGTCCTGGCCAGAACTTTGGCTGGCTTTGCAACCTTCAGTTCCACCAACAGACCAACAGAAAATCTCGCAGGTGAGTAAATGGTGGAAGAGGTGGGAAATCTCCCCTTCTGTTCTTCTCCCGTGCTCTCCATCCTTGCAAGTACCTTTCTGACCTGCCAGGCCGACAGATTCCACCCCTCCAGTTTTTTTTTGCTATGGCTGCTATCTGGCCCTCAGATTAACCATGGCCAGCCCCATTTTCCTATCTTTGCATGGTTATGACTGGCAAGCATTCAAACATTATCCTAACTAAGAAGAAAAGAGTGGCTGAATAATTTCACTTCCCAGGGAAGGAAAACCTCTGGGATAACCACTGCACCTAGTCATTCTCAATACTATCCAGTTCGGACTTAAATTCTGTTACACCAAAATGTGACAGATGTCAACTGCAACCCATGCAAGCAAACCAGCCATGTGCCTCTCTCCCCTCCTGTGTACCCCACATTAAAAATAGGCCACCCTGTTGTTGCTGCTTATACATGTCCTGGATTTTAACATGCCTAGCTGCAGAGACGCAACGGATGATTCAGCTCTCTGAAGTGGGTTTGTGTTCAGCTAAAGCAACTTTAATAGCTAGGAGGGCAAACTTAGCTCCCAGAGAGGTGGGGGGGAGGATATATATTATTTTTCTGGGAAAGCACATATGCCGTTTTCTTTTCCCCGTTGGGTGAAGCATCTACTTTAAATTTGGATTTCTTCCCCCTCACCCCAATGTTAGTTTATGTTTCTGGGTCCACACAAAGCAGGTGCCAATATTATTTTCAAGCAAAAATCCTATGGCACTGTTCAGACTGCAAAAAGCTCCACAATTTTCCATCTCATTTATTGGTCCCCATTGAATTAGATTATAGATGAGACCAGGGGGCTGTCATCCCTACCAATCCGTCCTAACTCTTTAACTTTCTGAAATGTGCCAAAGAGGCTTTTTTTTTTTAAACCAGCAATGTTTTGGCACAAAAATATGTAGCAGACTCTGTAGAGAAGAATGAATCACCTTACTTCAAAAAAAAAAAAAAGGGAAGAAAACTTTGCAAGAAACAGCCAGGAACAATTAGAATTAACACTTGTAATTAATCATTTATTGATGGGTGGCAGCTCCACTATAGATGCATTAACTTGATCCTCCAAGAATAATGCTGGGTCCAGTATAACCCTTAGATTCTTAACTAAGACAGTAAGGGTTAGCTGAAACCCATCAAAATGGAGAAGTACAATGTCCTTCAAGATCATAAGCTTCCCATACAGCAGTACCTCCGTCTAATGCTTCAAAGAAAGATTCCTCTCAAATTTTGAACTGTGGATTAATTTAAACATGGTTTAATCAACATGGGGAAAGTACACTTCACGTTCAAGAGTACTAGCTTATCATTGTTCTCCAAACTGATTGTTTCCTGCAAGGTCACGTATGCCATTTGTAATATGTAATCTAAAAGCTGATTTAAACCAGGACGTCAGCAGGCACCAGAAAAAGAGAAAACTGGACATTGCTTTCTCTGCAACATAATCCTCTGAATAAACTGACCAAGTCTGTCCACCACTCTGCCTGTAGATACCTAACTTATATAAAGAGAGAGCCCTATGCCTCTACGCTGAGGCGGCGACCTTACAGACCCTAGACAGTAAGAACAGATGTCCCATCTCTTCACTGAATCCCCTTCCTTCTCCCCCTCACACATCAATAATTCAAAGCATCTCCTTTTTGGCTTGCAGCATTCACAGGTTGTTCATTATTCATAGATGCTGGCTCACTGCTGCTGGCTGGCACACCTGTTTCAGACGGCAGTCACCCAGGAGCACAAACCCAGCAACTAAGGCCAGGGAGACTCTAACACAGCCCTCCTGATTGTTCCCATGTTCTCTCACAAACAGGTGTAACATATATGAAAGTCTCTAAGCTTTGCAGCAGGTAGTGAGGTAGGACTGACTTCCCCAGGGGTCACATGACTTCCAGAAGTGCAGGCCACAAGTGTCTATTAGCAAAGAATAACGGAAAACAACTGTGAGCTGAATTTCCCGCAACATATTCACAAAGGAGACTTCATCAAAGTGAAATGCATCTATTGTCTGGAATAAATCTATCCATATAATCCATCATCTGAAAATGCAGAAGCCAAAGAAGTCCATCACAGGAAAACATAGAAGCCAAAGAATAAATCTGCAAGATAAATATCCAAAAAAAGTCCAAGGTAATTTTTTCCAGTGTTTCAGACTTCTGGTCCTTCCTCAGGAACAAAGAGCAACTACTGAGAGTCTCATTCCATTTTCTTTTAAGACAATGCTTTTCTATTACCTCAACTTTGGGCAAGGTCTCCTAAGATCTAATCAGCACCTCTAAAGGCTGCTTCAGTGCAACAGGACCAATCACCTCTGAACGTCTCTTGCCTTGAAAACCCCATGAGGGGTTGCCACAAGGTGGCTGCAACTTGATGGCGCTTTCCAGCTCTTCCTGTGAGTCCAAAGCACCCAATCACAGCAAAGGCTAACAGCCTGATATTGTTCTCTGACCTCACTTCCTTCTTATCAGCCTCCATTGGCGGCAAGTACTTCTGATCCGTCTCTGTATTAAGTGTGGCCAACATGTTTCATCCAAAGACATAGTAGAATGTTTCTCTGTGGGAGTCATTGTTCTGAGAGTACCTTACTATCACACCAAGCTGTAAGTAAGCATTTTTGCTCTACTTCTCTGTAGGGTATGATTGTATCAGAAAGGTCTGAATACTCAGACCTGGATCTGGGAGACTTGGCTTCAAATCCTCACTCTGTCAGGGAAGCTCACTCAATGACCTTCAGCCAGTCACTGTCAACCTAACTTACCTCACAGGCTTGTTGTGAGGATAAGATGGAGGGGAGAGAATGTTGCTGTCAGCTGCTTTGGGTCTCCACTGTGGAGAAGCCTGGGATATTAATAGTTAAGTGCGTGGACTCTAATCTTGGAGAGCCGGGTTTTATTCCCCACTCCTCCCCCTGCAGCTGCTGGATGACCTTAGGCAAGCCATAGCTCTGTCAGAACTGTTCTCTCAAGGACAGTTCTGGAAAGAGCTCTCTCAGCCCCACTTACCTCACAAGGTGTCTGTTGTGGGGAGGGGAAGGGAAAGGAGTTTCTAAGCTGCCCTGAGATTCCAAGTGAAGGCTGGGGTATAAATCCAGCCACCACCACCTCCTCCTCCTCCTCCTCCTCCTCCATAAACACATTAGTTGCTAGTGAACTCTATCATAAATGCAGAGAGATGCAGTTAGATAACTGATAATGTAAAAAGGCAGGGGGATAGACAGAAGCCAAACTGTGAAGAGGCTAGAACAAAGTTTGAGTCCAGTGTCACCTTTAAGTCCAACAAAGTTTTATTCAAAGTACAAGCTTTCATGTGCATGCACACTTCTTCAGATAAGACTTGAGGCTAGTGCTCAATGCCACACTTTTGTGTGCACCACAGAAACCCAAAACCTGGGATACATAATACAAGTGAAAACATGACAGCATTTGCTAATTTGTACACAAAGTGTGGAGGATTTGGATTGTTTTTTTCTTGCACAGAACTGAATGAGGGGAGAAGGTGGAAACTGGACATTAGAAGCAGGCAAGAATAGATATGGAAAATGGGGCATTAAGGAGCCCTGAAACTCCAGTGCATGATAATATGAAAGTCTCTCCCCCCCCCCCCAACCTCCCTCACTGGTTTCAAAGGTTTTGCCAGATGTTGCCCACACATTTCAAGCTTCCTTTACGACCTTGTAGGCAAAAACCTGAGATGATCAGAGTGCGATGGTTTTTTGCCACTCTTGATTCGACACCTCTGGCAGCAGGACAAGTAGCTACAGCCTGCAACTCCTCAGGTGTCCTGCAGCAGAAATCCAGCACTGCCTTTCCAACACAAGGAGAGGACAGGGAAGAACGCCATTCGCCATTCGAGAGCGTCGCGTTTCCACCAGGCTCAGCTGCGAATGTTTAAACCAGCAGGATTTTAGCCCTCGAGTAACACAGCACAGCACAGACGAGCATTTGGTGAGGGTTTTAAAATCAGAGATGGTTCGGGTCACTGCCCTTGATAATAGAGGACCGGGTTTTTGAGCCAGCTCTGCTGTTCACTCGTTTTCCTTGGGCTATTATGACCTGCCTCCTCTGCCTCTAGAAAGCCAGCGTGGCATAGTGGTTAAGAGTGGTGGAGTCTAATCTGGAGAACTGGGTTCAATTCCGTACTCCTCCACATGAAGCCAGCTGGGTGACCTTGGGTCAGTCACAGTTCTCTCAGAGCCCTCTCAGAGCCCTCTCAGCCCCCCCCCCCAATAAATCTAGCTCACTAAAAGATTTAGAACTTAAAGCTCCCAGACAATTTTTGGATGTCCTGGCTATACCACACATAAAGCCATACTATTATTATCATCATCCTCATCATTAATATTATCATTATCATCCTTCTGCCTCTCCTATATTTTTAACTGCTGCTCCTTTCTTTGGGATCACTGTAGACCGGGATCCTCAACGTTGAGCCTGTGGGCACCATGGTACCCACTGACAACTTTCCTGGCACCCACCAAACATTTTTAGAAATCAGGTGGGGCCAGGTGGGGCTGCCACCCAACAGGACTGTGGATTTGTCAGTGAAGATCTGATTGCCTACGCAGATCAAAATAACATTCTTTCAGTGGCAGCTGCCACTACAGTGTTTGTTTTATTCTCTTTCTCTCCTCTTTCCTGGTGTGCACATGTGTATATACAATTATCCCCTTCTCTGCCCTTGAGCATCCTCTGTGCATGTGGCCCCATCTGCTGCAGCAGCCATTCTGAGGTTGTGCCCACTGTCCTGTGTCAGGATTCCTAGGTACCCACAAGCTCAAAAAGGCTGGGGACCCCTGGTCTAGACCCACAGAAGGAGGGGGGGGTCTGCCAGACTGGAAAGGAAGTGCTGAAAGCAAAAGAAATGCAAGGGCAGGAAAAGTTAACCCCACGGTGGAACCAGGAGTAAGTAGGATGGAGGTGCAGGGGGAGTGTTGTCTGCACGGTCTGTTCCCACACCTCTCAGTATTATTGGCCAACACAGAAGTGTCAACATGCCAAGAACCCCACCGCCCTGCAAGTCCCCTTGCCCTCTTAAAAGCTGAGCTGCTGTTCACAGCTGAGCCACAGCCCAGGTGTTAATTTTTAAAAGCCATTAAAGGGCTGAAGGGGGAGGCAACACTTAGCCCTGCCATTCTGAAGGCAGAGTTTAGTCCCACCCCACCTCCTCAGACTGGCTACAGTCCAGATGCTCACCCACAGCCACCCCCCACTGGTTCCTTTTTGAGCCAGAGCAGGGGGGTTGCTCTGGTTTAAAACAGGAGTCACACACACCATGCTTTGAATGAGCATGATGCTGTGTGCAAACGAAAATCTTTAGGGAGGAAAGGTGGAGCAAATGCTCTTCATAGAAGTTTCCATAGGGAGAAAAAGTATGGCTTTTTTTGGCTCCCCCCCCCCCCCCCTGCCACTCCTGAGTGAAGAGGAGGCTGTGTGTTTCAAAGCTTAGGGATCCTCCCATCATGTCTTGTTGCGTTCCACTAATATGCCTGTTCTTGCCAAGATCTCATTTTTAAAAATAAATAAATAATAAAAGCAGAGTAAGGAGATACTGTAATGGGAAAGGCCTGGTCAACGAAGGACAGATAACCACACATTTTGAGAACTTGTGCACAACTGAAGTTTCCCAATAGGCCTCTAGTTGAGTGATGATAATTAGGACCATGGACAGAGCTTGCACTTCTACAGGCTCCTGCAGACAAGGAAGCAAGAAGGTTCCATAACTCTCTGCTGTTGATGCTGTTCCCCCCCCCCCCCCCACACACACACAGAAGTGGAAGCTCTTGCTCTGCAAGAGAAGATTGCAGTCGTTGGGACAGAAAGTGCTGCAGCACACTAGGCAGCTGGAGCTACACAACACAAAATGGATTATCAGAATGGACAGAAGAGTTCAGTGTGATGTTTTGATGGATGGGATTGTGTTAAGATTAATAAAAGGTGTGCCTTGCCTTGAATCCATCTAGCAGTCTAATTTTGTGAGCCACATACAAACATAAACTGACTGCCAAACAAGTGTGCATTTTATCAGTGTTGGCAACCCGGCCAGCTTCTTCAAAGTCAATTCTAAAACTTGTTTTCAGTCTTACTCTGGATCTCCAACACTCATCTTTGGGAGCATGTGGAGTGAAGGGCGAGTGGTTCTATTGGTTTGCTTTTAGCAAATGAAGACTCAAAAGTTGCACTTAGTTGTTATTTGAGATGGAGAGACCTGTCTGTGAAGCTTTCGAAGCTATTATCGTAACACAAGCATTTACACTGTGGGTCATGCACAGAACGTGGTGTTTCTCCACAGAACTGCGAATGCCACCTCCAGAGACAGCCTCTCTGACACTGTTTACATTAGTGGTCTTCAGTCTTTTCAGAGCTGGGACCCTCTGCCCAAATCTACAACTCGGGATCAGCTTCTAATTTTTGGTATACTAGATCTTTCTCTCTCCCCTTCTATCAGCCTGTCTTCTACTTTCTCCTCTTGAAGAAACAGAAGATGGTGGTGTCACTACCACAATTCCACTTAGGCCAAGGAATGTTCAAACAGCCCATCATCTGGATTCTAATTATTTACGCTATCAATTATCCTGAGGTCAAATAAAGTTTTCTAATCTTGCCAAGAGGTTATTGATTTCTTTTTTTGTTCATTTCCACCTTGGGTTCAGCAGTGATGCTTAAAAAAAAAAAAGCCAAAAGCAAGGCAGAAAACAAAAACCTTAGAGGCTGATGAGCTGCAGGGATTGTTATCTCCAAAAAAGTGATAACGTCAAGTGAAGCGTAGAGCTTAGATTATCAAGCACAGCAGAAGAGTTAAAGAAAGACTTTGTGTTTTTCCTCCTGAGAATCCACGTTTCCACTGTTCCCATTGTTTTCTTTTACTGCAAACAAAACACATGACAAAATTTGCCCAGATTGGGGCGGCAGTGGTGGTGGGGGGAATGCACAGAGAAATACTGTACCCATCCCCTTGGGATCACTGTCACAGACAGCCAGGCCACCCAAAATCAGAGATGGAAAACAGGTTTCACAGCAAAAATGTCCCCAAATCCAGTTTTTTCCATTCTCCACTATAAATGAATGATTGCCAATCACATTATAGGGAACAGTAAAGAGAGGCACACAACACACCTGCTCCCTGCTCTGGCAAACCCAGTCTTTAAAAGTCACTCCTGCTCCTGTTTGCATTTCTCCGTTCCTTCACTCACACATCCTTCTCTTGAGTCACGGAGCATATGAAGGAACCATGGGAACTGTCTCGACGTATAAAGAGGCTTGACACCTTGGGAGTGGAGATGGGCGGTATGTCCCCAAAAACCCTTTCTGCAAGCCTTCCTGCTTGTACAAAGAGCCAACCTATGCCGGATCAGGGTTTGAGGAGCCCTTTGGCAAAGCATCCTAAGTTGGACCCCCTTAAGGATAGAGATACTACAGCACAGGGATCTGTATTCATTTCTAAATGAATGAAAAAAGAAAAAGGGAAATCCTGGTCTATTACCTTTCGTGGGGTTACAAAACCAAACAGGAATAGCAGCAAACAAATGGGCTGGGTCTGACCAGCTTCTCTGCTGGAGAAAAAGAGAGAAGGTGTCCTCTTAGACCATTCAAGGAGGCTGTGCTGAGAATCATAGGACCTGCAGGTACCAAACCCATGGGGGCTGAGTGACAAATCTGGCTGGATCCAACCCAATGAATGCATTTTGCCTTTGTCAAAAAGCCTGGACCCTTTCCTCAGTCTGTACCAAATCTAGCAGGGAGATTTCCATGGCTGAGTGATACAGTCCTAGTAAACATTGCTGAACTGGGGGATGGATCCCATGGGGATGGGTCCCACCCTCACCTTGCTTCATGAAACAGCCACTTCCATATACCTCCAGGAGTTCTGCCAGAGTGGTTTTCCACAGCTTTGCCATGGAGAGCTTGCTCAAGGGAGGGTTCCAGCCCATGAGGACTCCCTTAAACGTGCACCTGACTGATACAATCATTGACCAACACGTTATTTGTTGCATTGACACTTGATGCATTCAGTTACATGCCACCAACAGGTCATGTGTGAAAAGGGTTGTTCTGCCTGGCTCTGAAAGAGAAGTCGTCCTTCTAGGCAGAAGGGAAGTTGGCATAGCCGCTGCTCCAGCTGGCAGCTGTGCTTGGAGATAAGAAAGGCATCAGTCTCTGAAGCTGGCCTGCTGGCAGGGGTTGGGAGGAGATAGTGGTGTGATGGTGTCAGAGGTTAATAGGGAGCTTTGGAGAATGATGTGAAGCCAAACAGAAGCAGCCGAGCAACACAAAGTGAGATGGGGAGATGTGGGAGGAAATCTCCAAAGAGGGCAATTCACATCACTCTTTTGATATGGTGAAATCCGCAATTGCCTATACTGGCTCTCTTGTTGTGCAAAGTGCTCTATCATTTCAATTTGGTTTGTCCTCAAAACCACCCTGGGTGGTCAGTTGTCATTAGCTGATTTATGCAGGTGGAGAGACAGTGAGGTTTAAAAAGATGCTCATGACCAACAAGAGAATCTGTGACTAAAGCAATATGACAACTCAGCATTTTCACACAGCTTTTCTCATGGTGCCCAAATATACTATCTCAGTCATTATCACAACAACCCTGGAAGGGAGGCCTGTATTATTATCATCCCTGTACTGAAGATGAGAAGTTTACACTGAAGGATAGTGGCTGTTCTCGGGACACCTGGCAGGCTTGGGGTTGAGGTGTGATTTGAAACAAGGGCTCTTAAGTGAGCACATGAATGCAGTGGTCCTAGGTGCAAGCTAGCACAGAACTGGACTATTTGGAGACTGTGAACTGATCTTACAAATACACCAACATGTGTCAGGACTGGCTAGACTTACCCAGTTGGGAAATGAAGTAGATTGCACCACTTTGGGTAGCAGAGCACATTTTTTTTTCATGCTGTCCTATACTTAAGAACTCTCTCAGACTGGAAGGCAAAATTGTTGATTCGGAGGAGCATTTTAAAAAATTGCTTTAATTTTTACTGCTATTTGGTGTTGTGTTTTAGACGGTTCTTTTAAATGATACTTAAAATTGTTAAATCCTTGCAGTGTTTGCTCATTTGTTGCTTGGTAAGTTGGTGGTACAAACTGCCTTGAACATTAGTTATAATTGAGACTTAGGATATGGAACGTCCAGATAAAGTTCAGAAGGCTTTTTGGGACACAGGTCCTAGTGAGTTCTGGTGAGAATAAACACGAACATTCTTAAAAGTAAATTCACACATGCAGACTCCCTGCTAGACGACTGAAAGCACAAGTGATGACCTGTATGTGTGAAGCAGCAATCGTGCCGAACATCACAGCGTTTTCATACCACTCTGTTTCAGTGTGAAAAAAGAAGCTCATAGATTGAGCAGCAAGATGCTGCCCGTGATCCCCAAGGAGGTGCCCACCAATGTGTTTTCTGGTGCCCATTGGCTTCTTCACCAGAGCATCTCTTCCTCAAAGCAAATAGCCAGTCCTCGCTTGAATCCTCTTCAGCGGTGCTTCAGAAAAACCCGGGTGGCATCACCTTTGTGCCTACAGGGAGTACCAGCTGGGAAACAGCTGCCTCCCTTGCAGGAGGATGCTTGGCTAGGAACATTTTGTGACTGGCTCCAACCCCCGAGGCAGCCATTCTGTGGCTGGCTGTGCCACCCGACCTTGGTAACCATTTCATGGAAGTGTCTTCTACCTGTTCTCAAAATTCTCAAGTGCTCATAGGCTCCACAAGCTTGGGGACCTCCACATTAAGCAATGCACACTCAGCCATGAATCAGTCCCAAACGATGGGTGGCGGAGGCTCCCTAGCACCGAAAGCCCATGCACAGTCTATGTGTCATGATTTCCTGAGTGTAAAAAGATGTTCCTGTGAGCTGGCTAGAGGAGAGCGCCAGCCAAAGGGACAGTGGAAGACTCGGAGAAGCAAAACCCAACCCGTTGGCTGGGTGTCGCTCAGTAGCCAGGTAAATTTTCACTGGGCAAAACTGGAAAGCAGCAGCACTCACTCCAACATTTTGTAGGAGCTAGTGAGCTCTCTGTTCAGTCATGCCCTTAGGCAAACCACTGGGGGTAGCCCTGAACAGACTGCTATGGCAACTGTTCACAGCACTCCACACACAAGTTCCTAGTACCCTTCTCAACAATTTATTTATTTACTTCATTTATACCCGGCCTTTTCTCCCAATGGGGAAATAAGGTTATTTCCCTCTCTATTTTATCTTCACAACAACCTTGTGAGGTAGCAGCAGAGAAGAGAAAGAGTCCAGTAGCACCTTAAAGACTAACAAAATTGGTGGCAGGCAGCTTCTGTGAGTCACTGCTCACTTCTTCTTTTCTGCTGCTACAGACAGACTAGCACGGCTACCCATCTTGATCTATCTGGTGAGGCAGGTGAGGCCAAAAGTGTGTGACTGACCCAAGGTCACATAGTAACTGACATCAATGCTCCCTCTAAGCCATGGAGTCTTGTGAGCAAAAAATCTACTTTGTGAGCTACTGGCATTAAAGCTGAGAGCAAACAATTTGGCTGCTGCATAAATTAGTTTGCTCTGGAGCCGTCCTTCCTGAGCTAAGTCAAAAATGTGCAAGCCAGAGGCTAAAAAACTGTGAGTTAGCTCACACTAACTCAGCTCAGAGGGAACATTGGTAACAGTCCATGGCAAAATGGGGATTCAAACCTGGGTTTCCCAGATCATAGACTGACATTCTGACTATGACACCCCACCAGCTCTTAACCCTGTAACAACCATCCTGTAAAGCAGGTGACCATCCCCATATTACAGACAGTGCAGACTGAGGCTATGAATGCCCACGACTGCCTGATTAATTTATGACCAAGGCAAGATTTGAAACCGCTCTGGGGACTTCCTGGCTCTCAGCAAGATCTTCTTTGCCACTTCAGCAATCCAGCTTGTCTGGAGCTCCCTGCCAAATGTACTTCACAGAATTGCAGAGAAGATAATTTAGAGCTGGGAAGTAATAAAACAATAATAATAAGAAGTGGCAAGGAGAAGCTGTCTCCTCCTGGAGGGAAAAAGATTGAGAGGACATGAAACCCTGCGTGTGGTTTCAGATGACCCCCAGGCAGCCTGGCAGGACCATTCTAAGCAGACTTACTCCCTCCTAAGACCATGAGGGCACCTCTGCTTAGGATGGCCCTGCAACCGGGCCACTCGGGCTCTCAGCCCCGACTTCCCCCACCCCAGATTGTGTGCTCTGTTTGACTCACCAAAAGGGTGCTCTGTATTCCAAGCCAGCTTCTGAGGGTGCATGTGAAAAATGTTTAGCTTATTTTGAATAATCTACATGTGTCTTGCAGGGGGGGAAATCTGGGAAACAGCTAGTTAGACTCCAATCAGCACCTGCCCATGGATTTCCTAGAAAATCCACCTGGATATTCAGTACCCACATAACATTCTTGCTGACTTGCCCCCTCTCCATATAAGTGACCTTCCGCCTTGGGTAGCCCACCTGTATGTCTATGTTTAATTTATTTAAATCTTCTGTTTCTGTCCAATGGGGACACCTTAAAGTGGTCTCCTCCACTGTATTTTTACAGCAACCCTGTGAGGTAGGTTAGGCTGCAACTATGTGACTGGCCCAAGGTCATGCAGCAAGTTTCCATGGCAGAGTGGGGATTTGAAGTTGGGTCTCCTGGAAATCTAGCCCAACACTCTAACCACTACTCCACACTGTCACTCATTCATAGGTAATCCGGGATGGTGGGTAGAGAGAAGATAGGAGTAAGTGACTGGGGAGGCAGTACATTTGGCAACAAACAAAGCATTTGTTCAGTGGGTTTTACAGTGCAGGGAGGAGATCTGAGCACAGACCTCCCACCCTCCCACCACCGTCTATCTCTCATGCTTCAAATCCCTGCACAATGCAACCCAGAATTCTCCCATTACTTTACACTATTTTCAGACATTCAGAGAACTTCGGATATATTTATTGCAACATTCCCCTACAACAGCCCTGCAAAACAGGTCATCCGCCTCCTCTTCCTCCCTATATGTGGAGGAAACCTTCAAATGAATCACGGAGGCTTGCTATATATTTACGGAGTGCATTTTTCTCCCGCACTAACTATCATGCACTTTCCTCCAAGGAGCTCATGCTTGTGTATGTTGTTTTTTTCTGCTTCCATTTGATCCTCACGACAACCCTGTGAGGTAGGCTAGGCTGAGAAAGAGACTAGCCTGAGGTCATCCACCAAGCTTCAAGGCAGAGCAGGGATTTGAAGCAGGGTCTCTGAGATCCCAGTCTGACACTCTCACTCCCCACTGGCTTGCCTGATGCCGTTGAGTGAGCTTGTGGCAGAGGCAACATTTGAATCAGGGATTTCCCCACTTCTCATTGAGCCCGTCAGCCAGTCTAAGCTGCACTGGCTCTGTCTGAAGCTGTCCCTTCATGTCACACCATCTCCTTGGAGATTTCTAAGGGAAATTAGAAAGAGATTGCTGAATTGCAACTGATAAGGAAGCTCACCCACCTGGACTGAATAGAGACCTAGGTTTCCTGTCTCATTACTAATGCTGATTTCTCCAGCCTATGACCTCTCTGCATATCACAACTAATCCAATCACACCTTCTATTGTCATTTGCCTGCTCATGTCATTTTGGCATCTGAAATCACTCTACTTTCTAATATATAGGACAGATGGATTCACATTCTAGTTGTATCTGAGGAACTGAACAGTGACTCACCGAAGCTCATAGCCAACCACAAATTGTGTTAGTCTTTAAGGTGCTCCTGGGCTCTTACTTTGCTCTACTACAATCTCCTTGGAGTTTGTAGGACCGGTTGCTGTGTCCAGTTTACTCAACCAGGGTCTCTGTGGTTTTAAATCAACAGCCAAGCTTAAGCCTCTCAGATCTAGGGAGAAGGGAATCCCACACACACACAACCGGGAGGGGCTAACAGACAACAGTGGAAAGTTCAGACAGGAATATCACAGGGGGTCAGATATGCTCAGCCACGGAGTTCAGTGGGTGAGCTTGGGCAATTTCTTCCCCTCCCCAAGTCCACCTTGCAGGGTTATTGTGAGGTGAAAATAAGACCAGAACGACAGGTCCCTTGTGCATGGGAGCTTGCTGCAGAAACACAACTGATTAGCAATAATGTGAAACAGTCGTTCTCGCAATTCCCCACCACCTCAATCTGTTGGCCTCTTGAGGAAACTGCCCCCCCCCCCCAGCCGGCCACCTCCCACAGAGAAAGGGAAACTGAGGGAAACTGAGGGAAACTTTCCTTGCCTCTCCCGCCCGCCCGCCCGCCCCCGCCCCCGCCCCCGCCCCCCTCCCCCCGGTGGGCAGGCAGCACCGTCTTCCCTTGGCTGCATGCCTGACAACCCCAAAAAGGACCAGGCTGGCGTGGCCCCCTTTCCGGCGGCGCCCCTTCTCCCTGCCCCCCGGAACCCGCCGCCACCCTTACCTGCATGGCTGATTTGGCAGCGGCTCCGCGGGGCAGGGACGGGGCGGTGGGGAGCTGGCTGACCGGCTGGCTGGCTCGCCCGCTCGGAGCTGGCAGTGATGTAACCGTGGGCTCCGGCGCTCGGCTTATTCCCCCTCCCCAGCCGGCAGCTGAGCGCTTCAGAGCCGAAAGACACGCGCGCCTCCTGCTCGTTAACTCCCTCCGCGCCTCGGCAGCCCCCCCCCCCCCCCCCCGCGCTCCGGCGGGCATCGCCTAGAAGAGCCACCTCGGAGCGGGCCGGGGGGGGGGGGGGACGCCCGAGACACGCAGGAGGGGAGAGATGGGGCGGGGGGGAATCCCGGTTTTTCATCACTGTGCGGTTGTGGGGAGTCCCTTCACAGCTGTGGAAATGCTCTGGGTTGCCAACTTTTTTAAAAAAAACAACAACCTGGCCTTGTTCTGGTGCCTTTAAGGACGAGGGCTCCCGGCCCTTCCTTAGTTGCGCAGTGCACAAGAGGGAAGTTTGTCGCACAGAGCTCAGGAAAGTTGTATCCGCCGGAGAGACAGTTCTTCTTTGAGGCTGGTAACCCCAGGAGAGAGGGAGAGAGAGGGAAATCTAACTGTCTAACTACCGAGGAAAGAGTTAGACTTTTCTCTCTCTCCTCCTTCTTACAAAGTTTGTTCTCTTCTTAATAAACCGATTTTATTCTTTAAACAGCTTGTGCTCTGCTTTACTGCATCTTCAAACTCTGTGTTTGTCATGCTGTGCATGCATCTTCTAAATAAATCAATCAATAAAGAGGACAAGCTCCCCGCACTAAAGCTTTTTAAAACTCAGGTGCAGATTAGTGTAGATTTACTTAATCAGACTCATACAATCAATCAGCTACAATTTTGTCAATTGGAAACAGCTCAGTTGAAAATACATACAAAGAGCGCAACAGGAAATTGGAGCAGTATTTTTGTAGCGTCCTTCAAATTAGTGGCTCAGGGAGCCAATGTGTACGGTAACGTCAAGTCCCCACAACACACACCTAAAGTGGTGTTTCAACCCTCAGGTCCACATGACAATGAAAACTAGCATTAGCGGTTAAATAGAGTGAGCATCACAAATGACTGAAAATAAGACTGTCCAGAAGGCATGGCTGACCAAAGCACAGATGTAACACCAATTTTTAAAAAAGTGGAAACTTTTATAAATTTGCAGGTACCTTCTGTCCACACAACCTGCACATGCTCATCTCACACAATACTTGGATGCACAAGCACACACATGGAGACAGATGCCAAAATCACACCATGCACTCACACACACTGTCTAAAGGTCATAACTACACATTATGTTTTTCCCAGAGACATCCCTGGGTCAGGTAGAGAGGCACGTTCTGAAGTTCCCTGCTTCCCAGGCATGCCTGGGCCTCATTTGGAGAGGTCTTAATCTCTCCTCACATGCCATTTTCCCCAACCTAAACTTGGGGGGGGGGGGGGGTGTATGTGATTTTCCCTGTTCTGGAAGTGTAGCATGAAGCTAGAGCTCCTTTAGGAGTTATTTCAGGATGGAGAAATGACACAGAGGAAGTGCTAAGCCCCTTTTCTCTGTGTGCCTGCCACCTGACCCAGGGATGTCACTGGAGAAAATATAATATGAAGCTAAGCCCCAAGAAGAACAGCAATTTGAGAGTGCCACTTCTTTACTGGACCTACCAATAACACACTGCCCTATCTGATCCAGGGCTTTGTACACTGCACAGCTTCTTTAAACCTTTGAGAGGCTGGAATAGTCATACAGAATCCATAACATTCCAGCAGCTGAGCGAAGGTTCATTTAATCAATTTAAGCCAGAGCTCTTGCAGCCCAGACCTATGGAGGTTTCAAAGACTGCAGTCCATTCTTATCAGCAGTTTCTTTTGGGGGTTTTATGTATGTGATAAATTAGAAAAAAAAAACCCACAATTTTGCTGAAAATCTAAGCGTCCTGTATTTTAACCTTGTACCCCTTTGCTGCTCTACCACCACACTAAGTACTCTTAAAACATTCTTCAAACCAGCTTTGACATCAGAAAGGGCTACACAGCTAAACAGGACCCAATTCAGCAAAACTCGTTCTAATGACATCCAACTCTCTCCCTGCCTCCTCACTTGCAAACACCCACTTCCTCCAATTTGCACTCCAGTACAGTTTGTAATACCGCTTTTGCTCCATTAATCAAACAATCTTGTCAAGGCCCAAGGAAAAACATTCTTAGCAACAAGAAGCCTATCTGGTATTTATCCCACACCCAGTCAAAATACCATTTGCGCCTCTCCTGTTAGATCTGTTTGCAAGTCACCTCTGAGAGAGGAAGCAAGTCTAGCCAAGTACCCAATTGTGCAACAGTTCAAAGCACCACCAAAGCTGCTTGGGATAGTCCTCTGATTGCTTCATCTCTGCTCTCTGGTTTCTAAAGTTAATTGCTATTATAATTTTCATACCCACCAGCATTTGACCCTCAGTCTGTGTGATCTCTGTGTGGGGGTTACAGTTATTTTAGATCAAGATGGGTGGCTGTGTTAGTCTGTCTGTAATGGCAGAAAAGAGCAAGAGTCCAGCAGCACCTTAAAGAGTAACAAAATATGTGGCAGGGGATGAGCTTTTGTCAGCCGCTGCTCACTTCTTCAGTTATTCCAGGTTATGTGAGCAAGATTCAGCATTTGATCTTCAAGGTTGAATCTGCACAACAATTTGGCATGCCTATGTATGGTATGGAAGAGACAAAATACATTCAAAATACACTCAAATCTCCACAACAATATTATCAGAAGTGCTCTATTAAGAATATTGACTGATATAAAAGAGCGTACCTATCAAAAAATACCAAAATGGGTGTCCCCGCTAGAAGCCTTTATAAAACTTTCACTATTATCAGAAAAGAAGGAGACTTATGAGACTTTACTAGATAAAAATAATGAGTTAAAAACAGAAGAGACTCTACAAAGACAACACCCAGAATTATCCTGGTTAGAAATATTACAACTAAAAAACAGATTTAAAGAAGACAAAAAAACAGGTTTTCAAAATAAACCAAAAGAGATAGATAAAATTCTAATGGCAGATACAACCAAATGTGTTTAAAAAGTGTATAACTTACTACTTGAGGACTATATGTGTGATGAGATAGTTAATCCATCAGTGATAAACTGGATGAAAGATTTAGGTAATACGTTAGATATTGATAACTGGGGCAAAATTTGGAACTCAGTAAAGTATATGAGGTCAATTCCATATAAAGAAAACATCTTAAAGATGTTTTATAGATGTCATTGGTCTCCAGAGAAAATTGCAAAATGTTTCCCAAATATGAGTAAAAATAGCTGGAAATGTAAGAATAATATAGGCTCCTTATCATATCTGGTGGAGATGTGCAAAAATACAGAATTACTGGTGCAAATTCAAAATTACTGGTACAAAAAATATTTATGAAATTTTTAAGATAAACGTCCCACTTGTACCAGAGATTTACTTATTAAATATAATTCCAGATGATTATAAATCAAACTCATATGTAATATCTTATATTTTGACAGCTGCAAGAATTTTAGTAGCAAAAAGTTGGTTACTAGAGAATCTTCCCACAAGAGAAGATATAACTTTCAAAATGTTGGACCTGGCAGAGATGGATAGGTTGAATTTAGTTTGGACTAACAAAAATGAAAAGTTGTTTAGGAAAAGATGGAATAAAGTATATGACTGGATACAGACAATGGTTTAAAAGTAGACTCGCAATCTGTAAGACATGTTTAGTCATTAGAAAATAATCGTAACTTTGGTTGTGACAAATGTATAATTTTACATGTGAAAGTTATAACATGTTAAAGCTTTTTGTAAAATACAAATAAATATAATTAGGAATAGGGAAAAAAAGAGCTAGCTAACAATTTCCACTGTTCCCTGCATTGCCACTGAGAATGCTGAGGCATTCAGGGTGGCAAGGGAGCATCCCTAGAGTAGTTTCCACTGAATTCTCCTCACCCTGACCCCTTGTGGCCACCAATCCCACCCCTGACCACTGGAGAGCTTTTTCCAGATCCTTTAGTCAATTATTGACATATGGCTATAGAATTAAGCAACAGCAATAGGTCAATTAATTTGGTAACTGACATATGATTGTCCTTTACCATGTGTAATTGACATCACTATATGTTAACACTACAGTGATATGTCAATTAGTGGGGTTTTAAAAAAAAAAATGCTCTCCTTTGGCAGGGGAGAATGGAATGGTGGCCTCAGAGAACTGTGGCAAGGGAAATGGTGTTGATGCAGGCAGGACATACAAAATGCACACCTTCCCATTCATGCAGCTCACAAAGGTGTTTTGACTGTGATCTCTCCCAAAAGATCATACCAAACCAGGTCTGGGAAAGACTGCAAGAAAATGGGGAAACACAGAAAGTGGACAGTTAGGAGACAGTGTTGTGTGGATGCTCCAAAATAATCTATTCCAGCTTGAACATGAAACCAAAGTAAAACCTCTGTGTGGAAGTAGCCAAAGATCACCTTTGGAGATAAAGCATGAGTGAGCAGATAGCCACAGGAGCTATGCAATCATAAAATGCACATATACTTCATGCAGTGGTTTGGATGACTCAAAAAAGTTTTAGAGTGCCAGCTCCTTTTTCTAAAAATTGCCAGGGTGCACATTCACACACACACATACACACACACATCACAGTTGGTGGGTATTGTTATACTCAGAACCTAAGTCATAAGGGTAGACTTCTGGAGTTAAAGGATGGTGTCTAGCTGATCTGCAGCAGAGGCTAGAATTGTTGGTGGAATCTAGTGGGTAAGGGGAGGAATCTAGCTATGCTTGGTACCTCTGAAGTGGGGTAAAGCACACAGCAAAAGTCCTGATCAAGCCACCATAAATAACTGGACCTCTGTCCTGGTTATGAACCCTAATTCTGAGATTGTAATCCTTTCCCTAGAGACCTTGAAGAAATGTCAGGCCAAACTCAAAATTCAAAATTTATTTATTTATTTATTTATTGCATTTATATCCCGCCTTGCCAGCGGACCGGCTCAAGGCGGCTAACAGTCTGAGCTTCACATTAAAATTGCCATGCAATCACATTAATCACATTAAAGCTGCCATAACAGAAACTAACAGATTTTCAGAAACACCTGCTGGGGAGGGGGAATTCTTCTGGACCTAGATATCTCAGATTCTCTAATTGGGCTCACTGCAATGAAAAGGAAAATGCTGCCTGTCTATGGTGTATTGTGTGTGTGTGTGTTAAGTGCCATCAAGTCGCGTGTGACTTAAGGTCAACCCTATGAATTAATGACCTCCCAAATGTCCTATCTTTAACAGCCTTGCTCAGTGCTTGCAAACTGTGGACCGTGGCTTCCTTGACTGAGTCAATCCCTCTCACGTTGGGTCTTCTTTTCCTGCTGACTTCAGTTTTTCCTAGCATTATTGTCCTTTCCAGTGACTCTTGTCTTCCAATCAAAATACAATAGCCTTGGTCTGGTCCTTTCAGCTTCTAGGGAGAGTTCAAGCTTGCTTTGATCTAGAACCCACTTGTTTGTCCTTTTGGCATTTCATGGTATCCTAAACTGTCAAAAACTCTGCATGTCATAGACTGACAAAAACTCTGAGTACTTGGGTTTGACTTCACAGAGAGTCTTATGTCCACTTACAGGCGGCGGCAGCAGCAGCAGCAGCATGGGATGGATCTGCAACTTTGGCTATACTTACAGGTTTCCTTAATCATCATCCTTAACAGAAATAGGCAACCTTTTTTGAATCAAGGGTCAAACTCCCCCCCCCCCCCACAATATCTAGCTGTGAAAATGGTGGTATCCTGCCAACAAAATTGTGGGAGGGGGCCATGCCTGGTTAGATGCACCAGGAGCAAACTGAGCCCCAGCAAAAACACCAGAACCTCAGGGGTTCGCCTCAGTCCCTTGTCTGGAGAACTGGCCCTGGGTGTTGAGCTAAAAGTTGAGCCACTGTTCAGCATACACTCTAAGGGTCGCCTACCTCCAGTGTAGAGTGTTCAAAGCAATATGAGGTTAAAAATACTGCCCTACTTGACAGAATTAGGATTCCAAGGAAATATATATGCTGTACCTTCAAATACTATGAAGCACCTTATAGTTGCTATTATTTTTTTTAATGCAAGTAAGCAAGTGATTATCATCACATTTTGTGGCATTGAGTTCCATACCTTTATTAGAAGCAGGGGTCATTTCGTAGAAAAAGAGGTGCGGGAGCTCATTGGCATAACTCATTAGCATAACTTATTTGCATATGCCACACCCCATGACATCACTGGAAGTATGTCAGAAGGCAAGAAAGAAAGGGAAGAGAGAGAGAGAGAAAGAAAGAGCTAGCGCAGAGGGGACCGCTACTAATCCAAGCCTCAGAAATACCACTATTTTGGGAGGATAGCTTCAGTGGTGGCTGAAGCCTTCAGAAGGCTGGTTGGAGGAACAAGGGCCTTTCCAGGGGATGGGGTCATTTTGCTGCATACATGACACGAGCAGGCCTTCCTTTATTGAATTGTTAAAATATACCAGTAGTTATATCTATATATTTGTTTTGTTTGCGTTTGAGTGCAGTGCTTGTTTTCTACAAGCAGGCCTTCCCCCATGGGGGCGGTCTGGCACCAACTCCCGGAGCTGAGCTCCCCTGAGCTCCTGCTCGAAATTACCCCTGATTAGAAGTGCTTCCTTTTTGTCTCTTATGAATCTACTGCACTTCCATTTACTTTGATGTGTTCTAGTATTTGTGGGAGGGGAAAAATCCCAGCCATTCTCCCCCCCCTAATGTTACAGTGAAAACGTCTAAGGTGTTCCTCCTCCTTAAAGGGCAATCCTAAGAACACTTTCCTGACAGTAAGCTGCACTGTAAAGACCCAAACTGGGTTCTGAATAGACTTGCTTAAGATTGTTCTCTGAGTCATCTTCCCCTTTCCCAGAGCTTCAAAATTTCCTCCCAGGGAAGGTGTTCCCTACAAAATGGATAAAGACTCCTCCTCGCTTTCACTTTCGCCTTGTGGTTAAGAAGGGAAAACAGATGAAAGCACCATGAATAGGCAATTCATATCTGGCAGGCTGAACACATTTATTTGGACTCTGGGATCTAATTATAATTACAATGTGAGTCTCTTGCTGCCCCCTCTCTCTTTCTCCATCCAGCCAGCAGCAGCTGTCAGGTTTTACTCAGGCACAGATGGAAATCGCTGGGAGAAACCAACCCCCGGCTAGGTTCCCAGCAGAGAATGCTTTTTATTTTGAGCTGGAAGAAAAAGAGAAATTATTAAAAGGTGTTCTTGCCCTAACATTTTCTCTGCTGTTTTGTTCTTGAAACCGTCACCAGAGGGCCTCCTAAAGGACAGCAGTCCTTCTGGGGCAGCCAGCAGAGGGGCACAGACTCAGGAACATAAGAACATGAGAGAAGCCAGTGTTGGATAAAGCCAGTGGCTCATCCAGTCCAACACGCTGTCACACAGTGGTCAAAAATTCCAAGTGCCATCAGGAGGTCCACCAGTGGGTCCAAAACCCTAGAAGCCCTCCCCCTGTTGCCCTCCCTCCCAAGCACCAAGAACACAGACCAAACTCAGAGGGCAGATAGAGGAACATAAGAACACAAGAACATAAGAGAAGCCAATGTTGGATCAGGCCAATGGCCCATCCAGTCCAAAAGTCTGTCACACAGTGGCCAAAAATACCAAGGGCCATCAGGAGGTCCACCAGTAGGGCCAGAACACTAAAAGCTCTCCCACTGTTACCCCCCCTCCCAAGCACCAAGAATACAGAACAAACTTGGAGGGCAGGTAGAGGAACATAAGAACATAAGAGGGGCCAATGTTGGATCAGGCCAATGGCCCATCCAGTCCAACACTCTGTCACACAGTGGACAAAAATACCAGGTGCCCTCAGGAGGTCCACCAGTGGGGTCAGGTCACTAGAAGCCCTCCCACTGTTGCCCCTCCAAGCACCAAGAATACAGAGCATCACTTGCTCCATAGTTCCAATCTATACCTTGTGGCTAATAGCCACTGATGGATCTCTGCTCCATATGTTTATCTAATTCTAAGTTTCAGACAGGGCAGGCCCAAGACAACTTGACAGCTGAGGTGGGAAAGGCAAATTATAATCTCCCCTCCCACTGATTAATATGAGGTATGACCCACCAGCAAGTTCTCCCACACAAGGTGCAGAAAGAAGAGCACCACCATAATCTTACCACTGCCCAAGTACTGCCACCTTTAAACGCGGCAAAACAGGGGCAGCCCAGACATTGAGGAGGTGACTTCGAGGGGCTTATTGGGAGCAATGGTATCATGGGTAACCTTTTTTTCATTTTGTTCATTAAATATGGAGTCAGCAAAGATGACATTTAGCCTTGACTTGGATAGCCCAAGGGAATCCAATTTTGTCAGATCTTGGAAGCTAAGCAGGGTCAGCCTCGGCTAGTATTTAGATGGGAGACCATCAACAAAGCCCAGAGTTGCTACTCAGAGTTCAGGCAATGGTAAACTACCTCTGAACATCTCTTGCCTTGAAAACTGGATGGGGTCACCACAAGTCAGCTGTGACTTGATGGCACTTTCCACCACTGCCACCAAAGAGGTTATTAATGGCCAATATCTGATCATAGAAGAGTTAGGAGGGACCACCAAGATCATCTAGTCCAACCCCCTGCACAGTGCAGGAAATTCACAAACACCTCCCCCTCCACCCCCGCAATGACTGCTGTTCCATGCCCAGAAGATGACAAAAAACCTCCAGGATCCCTGGCCAAACTGGCCTGGAGAAGAATTGCTTCCTGACCCCAAATGCCAATCAGCATTTCCCTGGGCATATATGAAAGGGCTTTTCCTCTTGAAAGCTTGTACACAGAAAATCTTATTGGTCTCTAAGGGGCTACTGGACTTCTCTTCTACTGTGGACCAACACCATAGGCATCAGCTATGGGGGGGCTCAAGGGCTTGAGCCACCCCCGAGATTTCCCGGGGGGGACTGAGCCCCCCCCGGAAAATGAAGCACCCTCCACCGCGCCTCCCCGGGCACTTCCTGGGGCCGCCGTCACCATCTCTCTCCCCCCGCCAGCCTGGCCACTCTGTCCCTCCCTCCATCCGTCCAGGGGCCAGCTAAGCAAATGCCCAGCTGGCCCCTGGACAGATGGAGGAAGGGACGGAAGCAGGAATGGCCAGGCGGGGGGGGGGGCAGTGGCCAGGCAAGGACATGGTCCCGGCGGGGGTGCACACTTTGCGCACAAGCACAGAAGAGTCCCCCCCCCCCGGATTTTTAAAACTCGACGCCCCTGACCAACACAGCTACCCACCTGAAACTAATGCCCAGTAGTTATTTTAGGACCTCATTAGCTTACAAAGCAGAACATGATTGACAAAAACAAGTCATAGCACTGTGAATTATAATTTGCTGCTCATCTCTGTGAACTGCACATCCCTGTCTCTCCCAGCAGGGGTTGCCAGCTCCAGGTTGGGAAATCACTGGAGATGGCGGGGGGGGGGGGGGGGGGGGGGGTAGATCCCAGGGAAGGCAGAAATTGAAGCAGGGTGGGCATAATACCATCAAGTCCATCCTCCAAAGCTTTCATTTCCTCCAGGGGAACTGATGCCTGGAGATCTGTTGTGATTCCAGGAGATCTCCAGGCCCCACCTCGAGGATGGCAAACCTACGTATCTTTCCCCAAATAGGCTACCCATGATCCAACAGACTTAAAAGCACATTTGTGCTGTGATTGCAGTGTACATGCACTTGTGTGGAAGTAAGGGTCACTGGATTCAGTGAAATGGTTGAATGCACTTGAAGCTGCCTTATATTGAATCAATCCATAGGCCCATCAAGGTTAGTACTGTCCGCTACAGGGTCTCAGGCAGAGGTCTTTCCCATCAGCTATTGCCTGGTCCTTTTAACTGGAGATGCCAGGAACTGAACCTGGGACCTTCTGAGAGGATTCCCCTCTCTCTGATCTAATCATGGGCTTCTCCCTGATGCTGCCCAGGTGACAGAGTCTGTTAAAATTAAATTGAAAAAATTGGCCTCTGTAAACACCACAGGCCACCGCCAGTGTTCCCTCTAAGCTGAGTTAGTGTGAGCTAGCTCACAGTTTTTTAGCCTCCGGCTCACACAGTTTTGTCTTAGCTCAGGAAGGATGGCTCCAGAGCAAACTAATTTATGCAGCAGCCAAATTGTTCACTCACAGCTTTAATGCCAGTAGTTCACAAAGTAGATTTTTTGCTCACAGGACTCCATAGCTTAGAGGGAGGATTGCTGGTGACCAGGCCTGCCTAGAAAATTAACTGCCAGTTTCATATGTCTCAAGGTGGGGTGTTTTCTGCTTCCTAACATAAGAAGATTTATTTCCAGTTTCAAAGCCCTCTCTTCCTGCCTTTTCTGTTTAATATTACAAGAAGGTCTCAGCCCTGACAGTCATGACAGGGTCTACATTTTCAGCACAACTATTTTTGTCTCTCTCTTCCTGCCCAGTTCAGATATTTAATTTGTTCTCTTCCCAGTCTTCTGTGATGCATTTCCTCCTGACTTGGGTTGACAGCTTTTGAGCTGTGAGTGCAGTTCAGCACAGTATTTTGGGCACATGTGATCCCTGAGAACATGAAGAACCCCACGACTTCCAGCTACGGGACAGCTAAGCTCAGGCTGGGGAAAGCACAGCCTCTTCCAGCGGGAGCAAGGTCTGTCATGCCCAAGGAGCAATGTAGGTAGTACGGCCTGGCTGGATCCTCCTGAGTGAGGAAGCCTGAGCAAGTATCTAAGAGAACAATCCTAAACGAAGAAGTTCCATTTTATCCAATGGTGTTTACTCCCAAGGAAGTGGTGTTAGGACTGCAGTCTAAATGAAGGAGGCAAAGTGCTGACTTAGAGATGCCTCCCGGTTGCTTGATCAGACTGGGTGATGCTAGATCATGGACTGGTACACATCTTTTGATTTCCCTGTTCTTGATCACTGTAGGCAAGGAGTTGGTCACACATACAAATCGGTCCTTTGATGTCTGTGATATCAGGTAGTGATTTGCATGGGTGAGTGGGCTGTCACAGTTCTAGTACCACAGACAGAACTTTCATATCACTGCAGACCCCAAGCTTCTTAGAGTGTCAGCTCCTACATTCAATTGCAAACCCAACTGAGCCGAACATATGTGAAGCAGCCCAGGATGACTGTCAGCTGAATGTGTGAAGGGACTATTTAAAACCATTGCATTTCAGGTACATGGAAGATGTATGACTTTATGTCCGTAATGCATAATGTGCACCTTTAATAGATAGTATTGAATTTTTTTTAAAAAAACAACAACAACAGAATGTTCTATGAATATTGCAATATCTTCAATTCCATACTCCAATCAGAAATTTGAGGCAGGCATTCCTGAAGGGTGTGGGAGTCAATTTGCTTATAACCCTGTTTACACTATATATTGTTGCAGCATCTGTGGTTATGCAATACTTTGACCTTTCTGCACCAAACCACCTGAATTCTCACATGTGAGACACACATGTGCAAACAAACCAAACTGCTTATGCCACTTTCAGACTATGGAACCCATCATGCAGTGCAGCTGCAAGCAAAGCACATATGCCAAGAAATGCAAGAGCACAAACAGAGCCCCCCAAAACTGAAACAAGCCAGTAGATTTTCCCACAGAAATCTTCTCCTGCAAGGCCGAGTGTCCACAATTTCACCTGCGAGTTTTGTTCATTTACTCACCATATCTGCAAACATCTCTGTGCAGGAAACTGATGGGTGATTTCTTGAAGACAGAGTGGAGCCCCAGAGACAGAGCCCAGAAAGGGGGAGAGGAACTCTTGCCAGCTTGTGTCTCCAGTCAGCCTAGAAAATCCAAGCAGTGGCTGCTGTCGCTTCTGTCTTCGAGGGTCTTCCCTCGTGGCTGCTCTTTCCAGGCCTGCCGATGGGAAGAGGCACAAAATTGGAACTAAGGAGGTGCTGCCAACTGCCTTTGTCCTTGTGAAAACATCCTCCACAAAGGAAAACATCCCTATGCCAAGTTTACCTTTTGAACCATTATTCCTCCTCTGTGACAGGCAGCATGCCAGCCTACGGGTTGCTAGTTTCCATAGCAACCAAACCCACAGCAACCCCCTCCCCTCTGTCTCTCGCCCTCTTTTGTCTCTCTTTCTGTGTACCAGTGCAACTAGTTAGCGTTACAGAAGGACCCCACCAAACCAGCACTATCCTTTCCTTTCTAGCCCGGAGGGATTTAAAGGGGACACCACTCATTAATAGAGAATGGGATTAGTGCCAGTGAATCACTAGAAATTTTAGCTAACAGCTCTCAGTGTGAAAGAGACCTTTGCATGGAGGACCCTGTTTTCTGTTCCATTAAAGTACTTTATTCAGAAGCCCATGTTTCCTGCAAAATAAAGGGTGTTACAAGAAACATAAAATGGTATTGGTGGTTTTCAGATTGTAAACTGGGAAAACCAAGGTTAAGAAATTCCTAGAGATTTGGGGGGAGGGGGGGAGCCTAGAGAAGGCAGGGTTTAGGAAGGGGAGGGATTTGAGCAGCTATAATGCCACAGAGACCAACTTCCAAAGCAGCCATTTTCTCCAGGGGGACTGAACTCTGTTGGCTGGAGATCAGTTGTAATTCTGGCAGATCTCCAGCCACCGCCTGGAGGTTGGCAACCCCAGGGAAACCCCAGAGCCCTTAGGACTTCCTCCAAAGGTAATGGTCAACTAGCTTCCTTTACTAACAGGAAAGTATTTGGTATGTTCCCAGTTCAAACAGGCAGTGCTGAGCCCCAATAGGATAACTCTCTCCTTGGAAATGTGTGGTCCCTCAAATATGCCCCCTAGAATCCTCAGCTACCCACAGAGATCTTCCTTGCCTAGGGCTGCCAACCTCCAGGTGGTAGCTGGAGAGCTGTGAATGCCACTGATCTTTAGTGAGAGATCAGTTCACGCGAAGAAAACAGCCACTTTGGAAGGTGGACTCTATGGCATTATATCCCATTGAGGTCCCTCCAAATCCCACCCTCCTGAGGCTCTATCCCCATATTCTCCAGATATTTCCCAACCCAGAGCTGGCAACCCTCTCCCCAGTATATATGTCAGGGTTGCCACCTCCAGGTTGGGAAATTCCTGGAGATCTGGGCATAGAGGAGGGTGGACATTTGCAAACAGGATAGACCTCGGCAGGGTCTGAGCTGGAAAATACCTGGAGACTTTGGGGGTGGATACAGGAGAGGGCGGAGTTCACGGAGGGGCCTCAGCATGGTACAACACCATAGAGTCTACCTTCCAAAGCAGCCATTTTTTTCTGGTGGAGCTGATCTCTGTACTCTGGAAATCATTTGTAATTCCAGGAGGTGGAATGGGGGAGGGGGTCACCACTGGAGACTAGGGCAGGGAAAATGAGGGAAAACCTGCCATGTGGAAGCCTAGGTTTGTCAACCTCCAGGTGTGGCCTGGAGATCTCACAGCATTACAACTGACCCCCTTGAGTTCTCTCCCCTCTGCAAATCCCAGCCTCCCCAGGGTCCATCACCAAATCTCCAGGATTTTACCAATCCAGAGTTGTCAACCCTATGGAAGCCCAATGCTGCTGCACTGTATTGCCACAGAAGGGAAACCACACAAGCCCATCCATGTGTTGAAGAAACCGTGCTTTGAACTCTGGAAGGAAGGGGGGAAGTTATGTGGAATAAGAGGAAGACAATCTGCTGTGAACTTCACAACAGGTTGTGTTTCCTCTTGGCATTGTGAGACTCAGGCATGCATGTGAGACGACTGTGGCATACAGGTCCAGTTTTATGAGAAGTGAGGAGCAAGTGCTGACATGAAACTGTCTGAGATTCTGTAGTCCTCACTGGTGGGAATGTCAGTGGACGTCACCAAGGGCTTCAAGGCTAACTGTCTATTCAAAAATAAGCTCCTCTATCTACAGTGTAATTTATTCCAGGAGCCATGTACAGCTGAGCTGTTGGACAGCACTGTGTCAGTACTTGTTGCCACCTCCATTTATTTATTTACGTTATTTGTAGTCTGCCTGTCTCACTGGGACTCAAGGCAGATTACATAGCTCCATAAATCCACGGCTGGATTTATGCTGTCAGATACCTTACTGGTACTAGATAGCTCCTCAGGCTGCAAGTTCTTCTCAGCCTGCCATATCTGCCTACACAAGGTAAACCTGTCCTCGCTACCAGCACTCACTTGCCTGCATAACTCCAGTGGCTCATTGTCCAGGGAACAGCAGCTGCCATGCCAGGACTCCCATCCCTGTGTATGCGTGCATGGACAAGGAAGAGAACCCCCAGTAACCCATGTTTTCTAGCGGCTTGAGTAGTCTACATAATCCATGTGTGTGACTTCACCTGTGGTCTCTGGCTTGGCTTACTCTCTTGAGTTACCTGCTATGCAGGTAATCACTTTATTTCCTGCTTTCTGATTTAGCATTTATAGCCTGTATTGTATTGTGGTCTATGAGGGTCAGGTATTGTATATGGTCGGTATTGCTTGGTGGCTGCAAGGGACTTGCAAGTACAGGTAACAGCTGTGTACCTTAGAAGAGCAGATCATCTTTTGTCACTCTGCCCCACTGAGCCTTGACCAGAGCGTAGATCCCCCTGTCCCCAAAAGGAGGATGCCTTAACAAACCGTGGAACTGTAATGCTGAAGGGGAGAAGATAACCCATATTCCTGGAACTATTTAGGGACCAGATTCAGGAAAACGCACTGAAGAGATCCAAATTGGCCTGTTGGGTTTTACCTGAAACCAAGCATGCTTCCTTGGCAGAGCAAGCAGACTGACATGCTGGAATCAGCCTAATAAATGCATCAGAAAATCTGAGGGGGAGAGGGGGAATAACCAAACATGTAAAACAGCACAGGCAGATCTGCAAACTCTGAGTCCCAAACAGGATGCTGCCTCTTCTCCAGAAAGGTTCTTTTGCTAACATTCTGTGCTGCTCCATTTTTTAAAAATGACATCAAAGCCGTAATTACAATGCACAAGCCAGTGCATCATTTCGGAAGGAATGTAGGTGCTGTTCTTTTCCCTTTGAAGATGAGCTTCTAGTCTCCAGGGAGATTGCCCATCCCTTTCTTTCCTGACTTTGGAAACAAGACTTCCTCGGCAAGATCCCAAAAAGTGGCAGGAGACAGGGGGGCATTGGTTTGTGGTTCTGGAGAGATCAGTGCTCAGGAGTGTGGGTGGGTGGGGTGAGAGTCATAGCAGGATTGGACAGAATCTGGAGATGGTGGGGGGCCTGCCACAAATGGCCTTGTGGGTGTTCACAGTTTGCTTTTGTCTTTCAAACTGATTTGGAGTTCTTCTGTTCGCCAGCTCTGGAAGCAAATCCTCTTGTTGGGATGGTTTCCTTCCAGGAGTCTCTTGTCCAGGAATTGTCTTGGGCAAATCTAGCAGCCCCACCCAGCCTGTGGGTCATCGCTGGCTATGTGCAGGCTCATGTTCCCAAGCCCTACTGCTTTCCCTGGGGTGACACAGAAACATTTCCATCCCATGCCTGCAAGCAGAAACTCCCTACAACAGCTAAATCCGATTTAATCTCCCAGTCAGATTAAAAAGTGAATGCTGTGCTTAATCTGCAACCCTGCCACATAAAGCCACCACGCCTGCTCCCTTCTGTCTCCTTCAGTCTATGCAGTTTGGCTGCTGTTGTGCCCACAACAAAGGAACCCTCCAGACCCTTTCAGAAGCACTGCAATATACTTGCTGCTCAGGGCATTAGCAGCCCCATCCACTCAGCTTTCCGGGTATCAGCAGGTTGTTTCCCAGCAGGCTAATGAAATGGGATTTTAAGTAGATTCCAATGGGGGAAAAAAACCTGGCCCTTGCTATAGATTATCAGGTCACTGCCTACAGAGCTGCCACAAGGTAATTAGTGCTTTGGACCAGAAAAGCAGATTTTATTCTTGGGGCTTTGTTTATTTATAACATATGACAAGGCCTTTTCCCCCTCTGTATCTGAAGGAAATCTTAAAATCTATTTTTTTAATGGAATTCAAGGGCAAACTTAGAACATGAATGCTCCTCATCAGAGGAGAAGAATTGGTATACTTACCTGTTTCTCAGAAGATCAGGAGCAGGTCTGGACTCTACTTCTTTGAAGATATACCATCCCTGGAATATCCCTACCCCTCATTGAGATCTGAGTAAGTTACTTTGCAGTGGCTGAAGTATAACAGCCAAGTTGTTCAGTGCCATTAGCCTTTCCTCTTCCATACTGGCTCTTAGGAAGCAGGTGAACCCCATTTTTTATCTGCCTAAGGGTGCAATGGGCGTAATCCAAGCAATGGAGCTGACTTCTGAGTAAACAGGCATGTCATTACTCTGTACAGGTTGTTGTCATTTCAACCTGGAGAGTTGGGTGGTTTTAGATCTTTGCTTGGCTTTGCAAACCATGTTGTATGCAATTTATTGTTTGTTGTGGTTTATTTTTATATTGCAAACTGCTGTGGAGGCTATAAAAATCTATTAAGTTAAGCAAAGGAATCAGAAAACTCTTGATGCACAAGCTTTTCACAACATTTTTGCAGGTTCCCAAAAGTATGCAAGACACTTATACGCACTCTGCAACCCACAAATACTGGTTTATCCTGACTCTGGCTCTGTTATAAATCACCTTGAACTAAGCTGGGTTCAGAGGCAAAGGGTGTATCTCGTTTCTAGGGACAGAAGAACACAAGAACGTGACAGAAGCCATGTTGGATCAGACCAATGGCCCATCCAGTCCAACACTCTGTGTCACATAGGGGCCAAAATCCAGGTGTCATCAGGAGGTCCACCAATGGGGCCAGAACTCCAGAAGCCCTCCCACTGTTGTCCCCCCAAGCACCAAGAATACAGAGCATCACTGTGGCAGTGAATTCGACATGTTAATTACTCTTTGGGTGAAGAAGTACTTCCTTTTATCTGTTCTAAGCTTACTGCTCAATAATTTCATTGAGTGCCCAAGAGTTCTTGTATTGTAAGAAAGTGTGGGGGGGAGGAGTTTCCGGTCGGAGGAATGGAGGTCTGACACGCTTTGCAAGTGCGCAAGGCGGACAGCGGCTCTTATTGACAGCTTGGGTGGACAAATCCACCTGACGCAACCTCACACAGGTAGTGTGAGGACTAGCAAGCAATATAATCTAGGTTTGAGCAAGCTCGGTGAAGGAAAAGTCTCGGAGGAAACTTTTACAACACCTTGAGCACTGCAGCCGAAGAAGATTCCTGCAAGTATCTCTAAGGAGCCGAGCTGAGCTGATTAAATCAGCATAAAACCTCCAATTCCCCTGATTCCTTAACAAAGAAGACAAAGTTTAAACATTGGGACCACATCTGAAGCGAAGTAACAACATAAGGTAACGGAAAAAAAGTTTTTGCCTTACCATTACCGCGTTTTGAAAGACGAAAAGCAGATCGGGTGAAGCAATAGACTGTTGCAGATTGGATGAGTGCAGTTTTGAAACATTAAAAAGCTAAATTTGAACTTAAAAAGCCAAAAAAACAAGTTGTTTAACATTCCTGCGGTTAAGAAGAGTTGGGAGGGGGAGCCAAGCATCTCGAGACAAAGAGGGGAGGAGGGAAGCAAGCATCGCGAGACCAAGCTGTGAGGATTGAGACAGGAAGTGACGGCTTGAGGAGCAGACAAGAAGGGAAAAGGAGAAGAACCGGAAGAGAGCAAAGGGGACTGTAAAAACTGCCGGACCAAAAGGACTACAATAGGAAGTGACGTGCGGAGAGCAGACAAGTAAGCAAGAGGAAGGGACAGAAAGGAAACTACGGCAAGCCAGAAGCAAGGTAAATAAACTGTAACCTTTGACACGAACCATAGAGGAGTTGCGCCCGCCATTTTGGATTTATAAAATTTTTAAACATTAATATCTCAAAAACTACATAACTTAGAAGGCTAAAACCAGTGGAATTTGAACTGGCAAGATATGCTTGTCTGAATACACTAATTGGTGACTGATTTGGAAAATAAGAAAAAATCGATCTTTTTTAAAGTGACAAGACGGACCGCGGACTAAGATCGAGAGCAGCTACATGGTCCTCCCCTACAATGGCAGCAAAAAAAGAGAAAGAACTGTTGGCTGTTATGGAAGCAATGGGGAAAAAAATGCTGGATGCAATAGGGGAGGTAAATGCAAAAATGGCAAGCGCAATTGGAGAAGTAAATATTAAAATAAATGCCATAGCTGCACAAGCAGATAAAAACTTTATAGATTTAAAATCTGAATTACAAAAGTTAACCACTAGAACACAAGACATAGAAACCAAAGTAAAAGAACTGGAAGAAAATACTCAAAAAACAATAAAGGATACTGACAGAATGGAAAAGATGATGCACTATAGAGACATGCAAAACCATCTGAGATTTAGAGGTATAGAGGAAAAATTAGGTGAAGATATTTTTACAAGAATGCAAGAAGCATTAGCAGATTTTTTACAAGAGGAGGAGGAAGCTGTTAAAGAACATATGGATCTTGTTTACAGAGTCAATTCTACGTACGCAAGAGACAAAAATATACCAAGGGACGTGGTTGTTCAATTTACAATGAAGAGGACAAAAGAACAAATCTACAAGAAATGCTTTACAGACTCCTTTGAAATAGGTGGAAAGAAAGTTATCGTAATGAAAGAACTGCCCAGAGCAATTTTGCAAGACAGGAAAAAATTCAAGCGTCTGACAGACAAACTGAAAGAGAAAAAAATAAGGTTTCGTTGGGAAATACCACAAGGACTGAGTTTTTATTATGGTAACAACAGAATAGTGATTAAAAATTCAGCAGAAATGTACGCTTTTGTGGGTGAGAACAAGGAAGAATTTGGTGATATTTAAGACTACAACAAGATGGATTATAAAGTACTTTCATGGAATGTAAATGGACTTAATTCACCCCAAAAACGTAGAATGGTAGGTCACTGGCTGGAAAAACAAAAATGCAGTATAATTTGTATACAAGAGGCCCATCTTAAGAAACAAGACTATAAATACTTAATAAGAAAAAAGTTGGGAGAAGAATTTTTTTCATTGGCAAGTAATAAAAAGAATGGAGTTGTAACATATGTTTAAAAAGACTTGGAACCCAAACTAATATTTAAAGATAAAGAAGGAAGATACTTAGCTATTGAAATTTTTTTACATGGACAGAAGACTTTGATTGTGAATATCTACGCCCCCAACGGAGCTAAAGAAATTTTTTTAAAGAACTACAAACGGAACTGGACAGTGTAAACTATGATCAAATCATGATGTTGGGAGACTTTAATGGGACTGTGAATAATAAAATAGATAGGCGCTCAAAAAGAAAAGACGACACACTAGGGAAACTTCCAAAAAAATTTTTTGAATTGATAAAACAGGAAAAGCTGGAGGATATTTGGAGGAAGGTTAACCCACAAGGGAAAGACTATACTTTTTACTCCAACAGGCATGATTCACATTCAAGAATTGACATGATCTGGATGTCTACTAATTTAACACTTAAGACAAAAAAAGTTGAAATTCTACCTAGAATAATTTCAGACCATAATCCCTGTCTATGGACCTCTGGGCAGACAAAAAGACAAGGGAGATGGAGAATAAATGAAGACTTATTAGACAACCAAGAAACAGTTAAAAAATTACAGGAAGAGACAGATTTATATTTCCAAGCGAACATACAAAAAGAAGTAAAAATTCAAACTGTGTGGGATGCGTACAAAGCAGTGATGAGAGGATTATTGATATCACTGAATGCTAAAGACAATAAAAAGAAAAGAGAACAATATGAAAATATTGTGCAAGCCATTAAAGTAAAAGAAAAGGAACTGAAGAACAGACCAGGAAAAAAGAGACTGTAAAAGGAAATTTGGATGTTACAAGACCAAGCAAAAGCTATTTTGAATCAAGAGACTTACTGGAACCTGAAGAAATTGCAACAAAAAGCATTTGAAGGTGCAAACAAACCTGGAAAGTATTTAGCATGGCAATTAAAGAAAAAATGTGAAAATAAATTTATTACTAAAGTGATACGGGACAATATTGAGATAATAGACAATAAGGGAATAAAAAGAGAATTTTATAAATACTACGCAAAGCTTTTAAGAAGGAAAATAAAGACAGAAAAAGGATTAAAGAATACCTACAGTCATTAAAATTACCAAAACCAACAGAGAAAATCAAAGAACTACTTAACAGCCCAATATCACTACAAGAGATTAAAAATGCAATAAATGACTCAAAACTAGGGAAAGCACCTGGATCAGACGGATTTACAGCTAAGTTTTATAAATCGCTACAGGAATCGATCTCACCAGTGTTACTGCTATTAATGAATGACATAGGAGTGACAGGTGAGGTCCCGGAGACTTGGAAAGAAGCAACCATCTCACTCATTCCGAAAGAAAGTCAAGATTTAACCGATGTTAAAAATTATAGACCAATTTCTTTGTTAAACAATGACTATAAGATTTTTGCCAAGATTATAGCTGATAGGCTTAAGGAACACCTTAAAGAGACTACACAGACTGAACAAGCAGGTTTTTTACCTAATCGCCAAATAAGAGACAACTTAAGAGTAGTAGTGGATGCTATAGAGTATTATGTTAAACATCCGGAGAAGGAAGTGGGCTTTCTTTTTTTAGACGCGGAGAAAGCATTTGACAATTTAAATTGGGATTTTATGTTTGAAGTGCTGGAACATCTTGAAATTGGAGACTATATGCTTAATCTTATTAAGTCAATATATAGTGAATAGAAATCCTCTTTAATAATTAATACTGAAAAAACGGATTACTTTAAAGTTGAAAAAGGAACACGACAAGGATGCCCACTTTCACCGTTGCTATTTATTTGGATTTTGGAAGTTTTGCTACTAAATTTGAAAGAAGATAAAGAAATTAAAGGCTTAACAATAAAAGGTTTTTCTTTTAAATATAGAGCCTTTGCAGACGACGTGATGTTTATAGCCGAAGACCCTATGACTACACTACCATATTTGTTGCAGAGAGTAAGAGAGTTTGGTGATTTGGCTGGGTTTTATGTAAATAAGAACAAATCGAAAGTGATGTGTAAAAATATGTCAAATAAGAAGCAAATTGAATTACAAAATCGTATAGAATGTGAAGTGGTGAAAAAGACAAAATATCTAGGTGTAAACCTAACAATGAAAAATATTGATTTGTATAAGAATAATTATGAGAAACTTTGGCAGCAAATTATGCAAGATATTAAAAGGTGGAATGTATTAAATTTGTCACTGTTGGGTAGAATTGCAGTGGTTAAAATGAATGTGCTACCAAGAATAATGTTTCTGTTTCAAACTATTCCGATTGTGAAAGATGTAAAAACATTCAAATGCTGGCAGAAGGAATTGACTAAGTTTGTGTGGGGAGGGAAAAAACCAAGAATTAAGATGAAAATAATGTGTGATGCTAAAGAGAGAGGTGGGTTCCAGTTACCAAACTTAAGGCTATATCATGATGCAGTATGTTTGACTTGGGTAGGGACATGGACTATGTTACAAGATAGAAAGTTATTGTCCCTGGAAGGTCATGACTGTAGGTTTGGGTGGCACGCATATTTGTATTATGGTAAAACAAAAATGGACAATATGTTTAAGCATCATTATTTGAGAAGAACATTAATCGATACGTGGACAAGATATAAAAACTTTTTTCCAGAAGAGATACCTATGTGGATTGTACCCGCAGAAGCTTTAAATCCAGTATCACGTCACAAAGGACAAGATTGGTTGAAGTATAGAGACTTATTAACAAGACATGGTAAAGACTTTATATTCAAGGAGCAGCATCAGATGGACTTTGATTACGGTTGGCTAAGATATAGACAAATATATGACATGTATAGAAGTGATAAAAAATCCGGTTTTAGAGAAAAAAATAATGAAATAGAACAAGTTTGGGAGGAAGGTGGGAAAAAAATGATCTCTAAAATGTATAAAATTTTGTTAAAATGGTTTAACGCTGATGAAATGGTAAAAGAACAAATGGTAAAATGGGTGATAAACTTTAACAAAGACATTGAAATGGAATCTTGGGAATTTTTATGGAAAAATGCTATGGGTATATCTACATGTTATAACTTAAAAGAAAATTGTTTTAAAATGATGTACAGATGGTATATGACACCTAAAAAAATTGCAAATATTAATCAGAATATGTCTAACAAGTGTTGGAAATGTAAAAAGAAAGAAGGTTCTTTTTATCATATGTGGTGGACTTGTGATAAAGCAAAGACTTATTGGTCTATAATACATGCAGAAATGGAAAAAATTTTGAAATGTACATTTAAGAAGTTGCCTGAAATGTTATTGCTTGGACTTAGATTAGAAGAGATAAATGTAAAGAAAAGGACAATAATATGGTATATGATAACAACAGCAAGAATGGTGTATGCACAAAATAGGAAAAATGAAAAAATACCAGGTGTGTGGGAATGGTTGAAAAAATTGTTATATATGGCTGAAATGGATAAATGGACTAGAAAGTTAAATGACCTGTACTCAGAGACCTTTTTAGAAGATTGGAAAGATTTGAAAGAATATGTTGAAAAATACTGGGACATGAAAAATTACATTTATACATGGTTATAATAACATAAAGCAATAGAATTAGAGTATGTGAATGTATTAAGGATAATTAGATAATGAAGTTGTTTTTTATTTTAGAATTATATAAGAATATAGAAAGTAAGAATTAGTATATAAGTATTTTTAAGGTATATGACCGTTACCAGAAATGTAAACATAGATATAAGTATTACTATTTTGGATAAAGTGGAAAATGTGTTATGCTTCAGATGTGGTGGGAAACCGCCAATACAAGATAAAAACAAGATTATACAAATATAACAAAATGTTATATAATATAGAAAAAAGGATTTGTATAAGATAATTTTAATGTTTTGAAAAATAAAAAATTTTTTACAAAAAAAAAAAAGAAAGTGAGGGGGGAGTACCTCTTTCTCTGTCTTCTCTAATATCTGATTTGTTTTCAATTCCCTTCCCAATAGTGCCTGTTTGGTGCCCATTGCCCCTAGGTACCTATGCCATATCCCACATGCAATGCCCCCTCTAAGCTGTGGAGTCTTGTGAGCAAAAATTCTACTTTGTGGGCACCTGGCATTAAAGTTGTGAGCAAGCGATTTGGCTGCTGCATAAATTTGTTTGCTCTGGAGCCCTCCTTCCTGAGCTAGAACAAAAATGTGTGAGCCAGAGGCTAAAAAACCGAGTTAGCTCACACTAACTCAGCTTAGAGGGAACACTGACCACACATAATGTGCATAATCAATTCACACACTCTTTGTGAATCTAACACACTCTCCCTGAATCTAAACTACCTGGCCCCCATCAAGAAAATGAAAGTGGTACAATAGGGCCATCCACAGGTAAGGGAGAGTTCTCAACAGCCCCAGGAAATTTCCAGAAAAATATGGCTTTGTAAATTAACCAAAAGGGGTGAGGGGGGGACCCTATAAAAACTAGCCCAGGGCAAAGAATGGGGGATATGAGGTGGGATTTACAAACTGTTCCCCTCCTGTGATTCTTTATGGGTTGAGCTAGAGCTTTTTAGTTCTTTTTCTGCTAAACTCAGGACAATATCTGCAACACATTTTTTCTTACAGCCAGATTTCAGCATTTAGTGGGCAGTACAATTCAGTATCGGCCTCCTCTAATGCTGTTCCTTAATATTCATGAAGGTGCTGACATATTTTATTAGCCAATTTAATAATAAACTTGTTTTTATTAAGCAGGGACTTCGCATGGCTCCCGCCCATTCATGGGGCTTGATGCTGGAGTGCTGGGAGTCAAGAATATGCTCTTGACTTGTGCTACCAACAGCGGTGGACATCTTGCTGGCAGACCTTCTACAAGGCACAGGTCCTCTCTTCAGGACCCCCTTCAGAGTTCCAGGCCCACATCATGAGAAAGTCCAATAGGAACAACTGAAGAAAACATTATATAGATTTGACTGACCATCTTATAAGCCTTGGATAGTAAAAAGGCTCTCTGTATATAACTCTCCTTCAACAAGCAAGTGCACCGATGTAAAGTTCTTATGTTTGATCTATCATGTGCTGCTATTTCACTATATGGTTTCCTTCCTAGCTTTGTAATCTATGAACATTCAGTTCATTTATCTCAAGGCAAATTTCACCTTTTACAGAAAATGCAACAGATGTTAAAGGTGAGAACATCCAGCCTTTAAAGAGAGAAGCTTTCAGTCTGAGGCAGAGCTGTGAAGAAGCTCCTTTGTCCTAGTGCTTTTCCCTTGACACCTGCATTTGTACTGTTTCAGGCATCAATATCTGTTCAGTAATACACTGTATGTAGTGTAATTTTTGTTTTCCTGGTCTGCTGGAGTTCTTTGAACTGCAGCATATGTATCACTGTTTGTGGTTTTCTTCATTCCTCATTTATTGTTGGTCAAAACTTTAAAGTGACACAGTAATCTTAAAGTCCTCTCCAGTTTGGAATACAATATCCAAGAACTGGGTAGAATTTGAAGTAGGGCTTCCTCAAACTAAACTTCGGAGACTTTCCCCTAATAGCTCCACAATGGAAAGGGCTAGATATTTACTTTAAAAAAAATCTAGGAACACAGCTGCTGACCGACTTAAGTGCACACAAAGCTCTCGTGTGGTAGCTCTGTTGTCAGTGCAAATGCTTCTGTATTTGCAGCAGTGATGATAAGGAGACAGAAGATCCTTCTAGTTTAGATGCAGCCCGAGTTGCAAGCATTGCCACCATGCTCCAAGGTTCAGTTCCCTCCCTGCTCTCTCAGAGTTAAATCCATCTAGTCTCTAGTGTAGACAAACGCACACGTGCACACTGAAGACACCATGAAGTGCATAACCTGCCATTGTACACAAAGAAACTGATGAGGTGTGTTTTGAACTCGGTCCAGTAGCCTTCCCTAGTGCCACATGTGAACTGAGGGTCAAATTATCAGTGATATTAAGGCACATTAATGTTCTCCCAGGAGTGTATTTGTATATGTTACAGTTTCCCACAGCAGCTGAGAGTTCATCTGAATCATAAAGTAATACATATGTTCATCTCTCTTTCCTTCTGGGCCACTTCTTAAAAGTTAAAATCGCCCCTTCTGAGCTGTGAGGGACAGTTCTGAAGAACTTACAAAACACTATGAATGGCTGATACAAAGGCAAAATAAGTAAATGCACATATATATTCCTAGGGCTGTTTAGTTGGAATGGGGACAAAGGGGTTAAACCAAAGGAGGCTGTCAGCTTGAAGGGATCAGAGAGGGGCAGGCTTGTCTGGAGAGCAGCTTTCAGGCACAGGGGGCAGCAAGGGAGAGAGGGAAGCATCTTTTGGGTAGTTAAAAGGGCAATCCTAAACACAGTCACACCCTACTAAGTCCCTTCAAGTCAATTAGGTTACAACAGTTTAACTCCCCTTAGGTTTGCACTACTAACCTTAACTCCATTTCCAAAGGGCTCATGGTGATGCCTAAGCCACACCAGTGTAGCCAGAAGATGCACGGACATCAAGCTGGCATTGGCAACGCACCAGCACTGGAGTCTGAGGATTCAGCTGTAAGGTGCACAGCTCAGAAACAGAGATACCGCCGAAAATCAGAGCGGAGAGATAGGATGGGAGTAAGGAATCATGACCTATTTAACCATGAAGGATGAATAATGATTGCAATTGCCCTTGCTATGCATAAAAATAATAAGAGTAATAATATCCCATTTGTTAAAAGTGCCAAATTGAGCAGAATGCTGGCAGGCTGTTCAGAGGTGATAAAAAGTTTTTCCCCTGGGCTGCCATTTTCTGAGCATGCAGGATTAGTTTTTATTTTCGCTTTTTTTCAGTGTTCTTTTCAAAGCTCTTCTTTCTTTTTTTTTAAATGCTGCTATCTGGAGCACAAATAAAGTAAATAATCAGAAGCTCAAGGCAAAACCCAATTTATATTTAAATTCCTATCCCACTCATCAGAAAGAAAACAGAAGTTCTGCCCCACAGTACACTTCAGCAATCCTAGTTGACATAGACAAATCAGTGCCAGAAGTGGACAAGATGGGTAATTCGTCAATGCCTGAAGACTCTTGGGTGGTCCCACATCGATCCCCAAATTAAAAGATCATTGTTTGGATCTTCAGCTTTTTTTCCCTGATAGTGATGCAACAGAAGGGAGAAATTGCACTTCCCAAAAGGAGAAATTACACTCAGACTCCCTGTACAATATCCAGAAACCTACCTGAGAGAAAAGCCTAACAAACACTCAGAACTAAGCACTTTCATTTGTGGGAAAGAGGCCACTGCACCACTGAAACCAAGGGCCTTTCTTCAGTAACAACGCTTCAGCCCTTGGCCGCCTCCTGTCCTTCACCAAGCAGACCCATTCAGCAGCAAAAGGAAGAGTCAACAATGGCCTCATCTTTTATTAAGAGTGCCTGTATTTGTTTATTGGCAACACTTTCCAAAAAGTTGAGGGCAAATTGATAGTAATTATTCATACAAAAGAAAGGCAGGATCGCTGTCCCCGAAGGGCTCACAATACATGGGAACTTCCCACTGGCATGAGGGAGGAAAATTTTCTCTCTGTGTAGTGCTCCTCACCATTTGCAGTAAAGAGAACTTTATGACACTGGCCCACCCAGCTCAGTAATGCCTGCTCTCACTAGCAGTGATGTCACAGGGCCTCAGGCACAGAAAGATCTTTCCCCGGAGATCGTTTTAAGCAGAGACGCCAGGGACTGAACCGAGTACCTTTCACATGCAAAGCAGATGCTCTAAACTGAGCCACAGCCCCTACATCTCCATTTATAGCGCCACTGAAAATTGCTAAAAATAGGGATTGTATATCGCTTCGTTCATGAACCTCTCCTCGCCTGTTCTGGAGAACCACCCAGAAAGAAAATAAGCCCCAAATGCATGTGCAAAACTGATGTGTACTAGAACTGCTTCGGAAATTTCATTGCACCTAAAAACATAACATGCAGAAGAGACATACCATCCATTTGAAACAATGTGCATTATATAAGCACCTTGATTACATTTTTTTTTGTTCCGCCTTTCCATTTTATCCTCACAAATGCCCTGTGAAGTAGATTGGGCTGAAAGAGTGTCTGGCTAAAGTCACCCAGTGAGCTTCATGACATGAATCAGGGTCTCCCCTTCCCTAGTTCAGTACCCTAACCATAACATAATACTGTCTCTCTTCATGATGTACACATCTGATAACAAACCCCGGTTTACTGTCACAAAATGTATAGAATGCCCTCCTAGGTCTATGTCACAGACAAAGGATTTCCTACACAGACTGTATTCAACATGGCAAAAGAAGACCACCAATCTCATAAGCAGACCATCATCTGCAATTATTGTATTGAGTGCTAAACTGGTGGGATGTCTGTGCTGCTTCCGGCAGGTATACTTTGCAGAGAAGCGGATTAGCACAGGATCCCCATCGTGCAGGGAGAGCCAGTTAGTGTGCAACGTCTTGCCTCCGTCCTAATTCTTCCAGCTCCTGGCCCAACTGAAGTCCACCCCACCTTGCCCAAAATGAATGGATGCCCAACAGGTCTCTCTGTCCAGTGCTTGAGTTTGCTGAACTTTCTCTGCCCAAGCTGCTCAAAGCCATTAGGACTTTACTGCTGAGAGTGGGAAAGCCTCTGACCTGGCTGGGGAAGGTACAGCTCTCCAAGTTGGGAAGTTGGTCATAATAAGTTGACAGCTGCAGCTTCAGATGTTAGTGATATCATCTGAAACTGTTACGAGTTGTATCTTGTTGAATTTCCCTCAGCTTTGGCCAAAATCAGCTCCAGTAACCACTCCAAGCAAATGCACTCACAGTTCTTGCCAGGTGCTAGTTTGGAGCACCCCCTCCTTTTACACATTTGTGAGAACCCCACCCCCTCCTCCAACTGAGACTCCCTTAGTTAGTGCGGTCCCCATCTTATTTTGGACCTAAGCTGCAAAAAGGGGTACCTATTAAAACAACTAAGTGCCAAGGGGACCTGAAACTAGGGAGTCTCATAAAGGCACCTGGATTCTGCCATGACATTGGACATTCCCAGGGACAGGAGAGGAAAGGGTGTGTTGGCACCACAAACTGATTAAGTGCCATCTCCCCCAGCTCAGGGTTCTCAGTAACAATAAAACTTCATTCTCAGTTTGCAACACTGGAAAGACTTTGCAACACTGGAACATCCTGGCGTGTCTGCCCAGCCCATGGACATGGCTATTTCATCAACCAATGACTGGCTCCTCTTTTTGTCTTTTTTGCTCAAATCAAGAAGGGCACTTAGGTCATTAATATAAGCTCCATCCTGTTTCAGGAGCTATCTTGACTCACCCAAACTTTTGTGTCAATACAGTTGTGGCTCACTTCAACCTAGTTAAAGAATGTTAATCATGTTGCCCAGGCCCATAGCCAGGTTTTTTAAATTCAGGGGGCCTTTAAATAACTTGGGGGGCACCCCCGCACACACACCACCAAGCAAGCAGCCCCGCTCTCACCCATCCCTGCAACTCATGCATGCTGAGACAGATGTGAAGTGGAAATTCCCAGCCACTCCATTCATGGAGGCCTCCCACCTCCCACCCCCACAGGCTGCCAGCTGCCAGGAAAGGGGGCCAGCCCCTAATTTCAGCCTATTTTTCTCAGCTGTGCCAGCTGAGAAGTGGTGAATTGGGTCCTCTTTTGGCGGCCCGAAGCAGACGCACCCAGCAGGGCCAGCGGCTCTAGTGCGGCCTGGCCTGAGAGAAACAACAGGTCAGAGACCTGTGAGTCCCTGAGCGAAGAAGGGCAGGCTGCAGTGAAGCACACATTTGGAAGAGGGAAAGAGCAGTTAGCCAGCTGGAATGGGAAGGGCCAAGCCTTGACTCAAAGGAGAAGTGTTGGGGGCATCCTCTGCTTCCTCAGGAGCAAGGGGGAATGGAGTGGGCTGGCCAGGGAAGCAACAGCATCTTGCCCTGTCCACTTGCCCCATTCTTCATGCTAGCACCCGGGCTCTGCACCGTGGAAAGATGCTCATCTGAAGGTTGGGGGGAGGGTTGCAGAGAGAATGCCAGCTGCGAAAAAAGGTGGAAGGCAGAGCTGCAGGGGCAGGAGAAAGAGGGCAGGTGGCAGCAGGAGAGGAGGGAAGTGTGCCAAAAAATAAAATTAAAAAATAGGAAGGGGGGGGGACCTGGATCGGGGGTCTTGGCAGTAAGTCAGGGGTCCAGACCTTAAAAGGCCCCACCATAGCTATGGGCCTGATGTTGCCTCACCCAGGATCTCTGTGCCCATGAAGATTTGGGTCACAATAGCCTCTTCAAGGTATCTTCCCCACTTTTTCCCACCAAAGTTTGACAGCGGGTAACTTTAAACCAGCCAGTGAGATTCAAACTTTACATTTTGGACCAATCAGGTTCCTGGGGAAATGGTTTCCCGTGTCTAGTGATGGGACTCTTTCCCATAGAAAGACCATCCCAACTCCATAGAAAGTGTGTCAGGTTTCCCACTACCTGAACACCCCTGCAACTGTGTTGCAGGCACCTCTCCAGACCTCAAGCCCAGGATTTCAAGCTCTATGTCCTTTCCCTAAAACATCCCAGTTTCCTCCCTCCTTCCTTTTATGTGTACTCTCTTGTTGGGGGGGGGTGTGTGGTTACTTGGGGAATTAGTTCTCATGTGCCCAGTGTAGGTTCTTTACATTCTTACTTCTTTTATTCTATTTTGTATACAATAAAGCTATTTGTGTTTACAATCACTCTCTTTCTTTGTAATTTTATTTTGGATACTACTACCGCGATCCACCGTGGTATACCCAGGGCAAGTCCCCAGGTTATTCCTTTCTGGAACCCTTTTTAAAGCTAGTTTTCCCTTCCCACCACTTTAGGGCAAGGCTAAGATTGCTTCTGTAGTCTTAGACTTGATCCACCAGGCAGCAACAGAAACAGAAGGAACTAAACTGATAAGAGGGTGTCATCTGCAAATCTGCTCGATCTGCACTGAGCAAGAAGCTCCAGTAAGGGAATCTTGAAAGAAAAGGAAAAATTATGGCGAGGGGAGTCACAGTGATGGCATAAAAAGGTTTTGCATGGGATGTCTCTTCGACAAGTGGTCTCTATCCGTCCCATGGAACTTTTTGACTGGCAAAGGCCTTCTTGCGAGAGCAGCATCTCTGATGGGCATGAGGAGTCTGCATCTTGGATTGGATCCTGGGTTCTTTCCTGTATGATTCCTGCAGTTGAAAAGCATGATTAGACGTTGGAATGAGGCTAAAGGTAAAGACAGACTGGATCATCTAAAGTAGGGGTATTTCCACACAGGTTATTTGCCCCAAGTTCAATGCTGCTGGGAAGTGCCCCCCGCCATGATTCCCCACAACATCCAGGCACATTTGTGCAACTCCCATGTTTTCCCTGGCTATTCTCCAAACTTTGCTCTAACGCAAAGCCCACATGGCTGCCATGAGGTGTGAACAAGTTTGGATTTTCCTGGTCTGGCCCACACAACAGCCATTTTCACCACGGTCCTCTCCCAGCTGCAGAGGGTTTCCTTTTTTAAAAAAAATTGGTGATTTAATTGCATTATATTAACCTGATGCATATTTTGGTATCATGTCATCTAAATTCTCAGTTTTCATTTTTTTTAAAAAAAAAGTAAGCTCAAGCCCCTTTTTTGGCAAAGATATACGGGGGAAGGATATTTCTGCAATAGAAATGGGCTAAAGTTACCTTTTTTAAAATGAAAACTGGGAATTCAGAGAACCCGGTGCATATTTTGGTATAAGTGTATATCAATATAATCCTATTAATATAACCCTTCTGTGTGGAAGTTCCATCTCCACTGCTGTTAGCAGCTGCAGCACCAACAGGGAAACTACACAAACCCATCTCTGTGTGGAAAACACCCAGACATGTGGATGAACGCGGGGCCCTCTAACCAGTAAGGTGCAGCTGACAGGCAAACTACACAATATGTTTCTTCACTTATTCACACTAGTTTGCCTGTGTTTCCTGCAGCTACACAGCAGGTGTGGGGGACTGCTTCTTTTTTTAAAAAAAGAGCCCAAATGAACTCAGAACAGTACACATGGAGGGCTCCTGCCAATGCCCCCTCTTAAGCTGTGGAGTCCTGTGAGCAAAAATTCTACTTTGTGAGCTACTGCCATTAAAGTTGTGAGCGAGCAATTTGGCTGTTGCATAAATTAGTTTGCTCTGGAGCCATCCTTCCTGAGCTGAGACAAAAATGAGTGAGCTAGAGGCTAAAAAACGGTGAGGTAGCTCATACTAACTCAACTTAGATGGAACACTAGCTCTTCCCCCCTGCCCCGCAGTTTATTTGCTTGGGGGGGGAGACATTTTGCCAATTTTGCTGATCCCCATGACATATCTGTGCACATGGACCAGCAAAACTGGTGAAATGACTCCCACCATCACTACCAAACATGATTTTCACATTAAAAAACTGCTGGGGCGGGGGGAGGCAGGAGTCCTTCCTCCCCCATGGCAGCATTTCAAGCCCATTTGGGCTCTCTCTCTTTTTTAGAAGCAGTTCCCCCTGCAGCTGCTGTGTGGTTGTGGGGAAGATGGGCAAACTGGTGTAAACAAGTAGGGAAATGTATGGTGTAGTTTGCCTCTGAGATAATTCCAGGTTTGGTAGACGTGGCTGCTGCCATTTTGCAGGCTCAAACTCCATCCTGGGAGACAGCCAGCAAAGCAGCCAGTCATTTTTTGTCACTCAGACAGCAAAACCCTCCTGTTCCATCTGTTTCTCCATCTGCCTTATGTACATAAAAGTATGCTGAAAGAAACTCTCCAAAGAGGGGCAAATGATAAATTCAAGCCGACCTTTGCTCACACAGGGAATAGAAGTATTTTAGAATATGCTTTCCTGATTGGCTTTTCAGAAGCTGTACCTCTTGAACTTCCTGTGACATGTAAGATATTAATTGTTCCACTACCAAAGAGCGGTAGCCTCCCTTATCCCCTTAACCCAAAGCTTTTCCTTGATAGAGCAGAACTCCAGTCTGACAGGATATACATTTGCCCTCCTTTTCTTCAGCCTTTAAGCACATATGCTTGAAATGTGGAAGCTGGTCTTTAACTTCTAAACCCTGGGACACGACCAATGGACTCCGTGCAATTATGTATGCTCCTACTACAGCACAGAGAGCTTTTAAGAAATATCTCGTCTTTTACATTTTGAATTCTAAGTGATCTGATCTCCTAATGATAAATCTATTTCATTTATTTACCATGCTAACTTTCTTCTGGATGTGAATTCTGTGCACCCAGGAACAGATATTCTGTTGTGCTATATGCCAGTACAGGTAAACAGGCATTTTACCTTTATATGAGAAATCGAGACATTTTCAAATGCTTAGACGGCAGCCAGAAAAGTATTTATTAAGTGCCCATTTGAAGTAGTGGTAGTTGATTATGATGTGTCTCTCAAAGTTAGTCAGAACAATGTCTGAGATCGCAATGCTAGAAACTTGACAAAAACCACTGCTGTTCCACATGAGTGACAGAACTCAGTTGCCTGACTCTCTACACTCCCACAAAGCAGCTTGTTGGCTTGGCAGTCCTCTGGCAGAAAGGAAAATAGCATGGACAGCTGAAGGAACACACATGCTCTTACCTGGAGATCTTGGTGCAGAGAATTCCTACAGCTTCAGAGATGTGACACGTGGAATGTGGAAGGGATAAGTCTCCTCTGATCCTGTAGAACTACAGACAACGCAGGAAAAAAGCAGTAAGGAGTGGACAAAGTGCGAAGGCATACCTAGGAAACTGAGTGCCTGTATACGCATTGCACCCAAGCTTCAGTCCCCAGCATTTCCAGATAAAAAGGATCTCATGCAACAGGCTTGGAAAAGCCCCTTGCCTGAGACCTTGAAGCAGTAATGATAGAACAGAGGCACTGTGTTACATGGATCAACAGGCTAACTCTAGAAAGCTTCATATAAGAAGTCAGAACATCTTCTCAAGACAATGGGTTCCACCACTGAAGAGGTGTATTACCCTTGCATAATAGGATTTTGGAATCTGTTACTGCCCAACAGCACTGAACAGAGCAAATGACCTGTGTGGAAATGGCATTTATCAGCCTTCAAAGAATCTGGCATTCATTTAGCAAGAGACCAGAAGGAGAGCCTTGCTGGGTCAGATCAAGGGTCCATCTAGTCCAGCATCCTGCTTCTGCTAGGCAGACGCTTCCAGAAATTTCCACAATCAGAGTATTAAGGTGACATCTTTCTCCAGGTGTCCACCCTCCCCTACCCCCGCCCATAACTACTTTTTAGAAATAAACTATGTCTGAACATGGATGCTTCATTTAGATATCATGTGATCCATGGACAAGTGTGTTTTGTCTCTGGATCGTTACAACTGCCTTTAAAGCTCACGACAGCCCTCTGGCCACCACTTACATCAGTCGATGCCTGATGGGACGCAAATGCTTGGTAGTCTTGATGGCAAAGATGATGTTGGGGATGAGGAAGAAAGTGCAGCAACCCAGGCTGAACCAGAAGGCATTCTGGAATTTAAAAGAGAGAGAGATCCACTCTGATAAAGGGTTTCTTCCCTCAGGAGAAGTTCATAAAATGACAACTGTTGTGACAGGCAAAGGATATATATGTACAAGAGGGCTTCTGTATCACAGAGGTCCTGAAAGCACATTAATACATGCAGCATGCACACTCTCGTAGGGATTTCAGTGAGGGATGAGCAACCCAGAGTCAGAAAGAAGGTAGTTTTGGTTCTCACAATTATCCCCAAGTACAGCCTTTCACACACAGTGCAGTCCGAGGAACACTTTTCTGGGATTGAACAGACCTAAGGAGGACTCGCTTAGGATTTGTTGATGACCCAGCAGCAGTGATCCAGGGAAGCATAATCAAAAAAGAGAAAGACAGTAGAGACAAACAGAAAGGCAGCAGTTGTTTCCCCCGGTTTTTAAACACAGCCTCTGTTGTTGGCTTTGTCAGACAGGAGCAGCAACCCAAGACTTTCCTGCTCAAGGTGAACAACATGGTCAGCACACTCCCCAGCAGACAAGTGGAGACTTGCTCTGAAGCCAAAGGCAGCCCAAGCCAGACTGCAACCCACATTCCTGACTCCCACAGATCTGTGCAACTCCCCTTTTAATATGCAAGCTAAGGCCTAGATCTGTCCTGACGTTGCCTTGGTGTTCCATATTCATCGACATAACAAACATTTGCTCTGGATCAGGATTTCTTGGTTCTCTAATCTAAGATGGCTGCAGATGGGCGCTGAAGGCTTCAGCTCCCTCCCCCCTCCCCCCACCCCCCACTTTTTTTAATCAGGGCTGGCAACTCTGGGTTGGGAAATTTCCCGGCAATGGAACCTGGGGAGGACAGAGTTTGGAGAAGGGATGAAGCTCTGTGGAGATATGGTGCCCCACAACCCACCCTCCAAATCAGCTGTTTTTTCTAGAGTCTGTAGTCTGGAGATCAGGTGTAATTCTGGGAGGCTGGAAATCCTGTTTTTTCCATATCTCAGTGGCAGCTTTGCAAGGATATTGTCAAGAGTGGCTATGGGCTCACAGGAAAGCAGCAACCCTCCTTATCATCTAGTGTTTAGGAGCAGACTGTGTCTGAACAAGAAAGCTCCATTTAATATAATTTAACTGTAATGATTAGTAGCTATACTGTATTTCAGAGGTCCTCAACCATTTTGAGCCTACAGGCACCTTTGGAATTCTGGCACAGCATGGAGGGCACAGCCACAAAATGGCTGCTGCAAAATGGCTGCCTTGGGAGGCAGATCCAGCCAGAAACTGGCTGCAGCAAATTACTTTCAGTAACACTGTGAAGATGCTTGTGTTGTGGTGGCAGCTGCTGCCAAAGCAGAAAAGGTGTCAGTGGGCCCCACACTGGAGACTCCTGTGGTGGACCAATCCCCTATGAATCTGTTCAATCCTCTTTAAAGCCATGTAAGCCAGTGGCCGTGGCCACATTCCACAACTTAATTAAGTGTTGTGTGAATAATTATTTTCCTTGGTCACTTCTCAGTCTACTGCCAATCAGTCTAACTGGGTGACAGCTGTTATGAGAGAAGAAAAAAAATTCTTCCGATTTACTTTCTCCATACCATTCATGATTTTACAAATCTCTGTCATGCCTCCGCTTTTTCATCCTTTTCCAAAACTGAAAAGCCCTAAATAGTATAGTCTTTTCTTGTAAAAAAAAGGTGCCTTGATGACATTTTAATTCCACTTTTTTGCAGTTCCCCCCACCAAATCTACTACATCACTTCCACATGGAGTGGCAAGAACTGTATGCAGTGTTCTAAATGTGGCATGTGACAAGAGTTATGCAAAGCCATTATGATACTAGCTGATTTATTTTTAATATCATCATATGTTACAGAGTTCCATAAGCCAAAAAGAGAGGGAAAGGCAAGGACAGTAAGGGATTTCTACAAGTATATGTGATTACATATTTGGGCTTCCTTTTGGTTGTGAGTGATTTTGGAAGAAAAAGAGAGGGAAATGACATAAATGGAGACGCTCTGCACAGAAGTTCAATTTCTAAGGAGAAGCACGGAAGAAAGGGCAGAGATGTTTAAGAGCATAAGCAAGGCTACAAAGACTTCTGACAAGTAAAAGGCAAGTTAACCATCATTTTTTGTGATCTTTGTTTGCTTTGGATATCAAGGCAGATGAGCAGTTTTTGACAAAGGACTCTAGAGCACCAGGGAATTCTCCTGGAGATTCTGAGATAATGACAAGAGAGGAGTGCAGTGCTTTACAAAAGAATATTCGACACCAAAAGAGTTTCAGGAGATCAGCTTGGAAACACATAAAATAAGGGGTAAAAGGAAAAAATAGTGCAAATCAACCATTAAAGAGATGAGTGCCTTAGAGTGCTTACCCAGGGATCCACAATGCGATCACACAAGATCACCCGGCCATTGTCCAGAGCAGTGGAGAGGGGTTGGCATGAAGCAACATCCCCTGTTAGCTGGAACAGAAAAGAACAGCACTTATTCACAAAATCACTTTGGCTAAACAGAGCACGTGGACAGCATACAAATAGGCATAATTCCTGGATCATTTTGTAGGTTGCCAGCTCCAGGCTGAGAAATACCTGGAGATTTGGGGCATGGAGCCTGGAGAGGGTGAGGTATGGGAAGGGGAGGAACTTCAGTGGGGTGTAATGCCATACAGTCCACCTTCCAGAGCAGCCATTTTCTCCAGGGGAACTGATCTCAGTCATCTGGAGATCAATTGTAATAGTGAGGGGGCCACCACTTCAGCCACCACTTGGAGGTTGGCAATCCAAATCATTTGGCATTCCTTCATGAGACTGGGTGAGCTGAAAACCCAGCTCAGTGAATAGCTTTGAGATAAGGGCAAGGGGCTAGAAGACCCATCTGAATTATAAACTTAACATAATCCACCAAGGCCCCCTGGAAAGGTTTGTCCCAACAATTTCTTTTAATAAATTGCTTTAAATCCCACCAGATCTGCAACTTCACCACTATCCTACTGATCTCCAACTCAGGATTTGAGACTCTGGCTTTCCCTTTTAACAAGCATACAGCTCTTTCTAGGGCACATAAAAAGCCCTATGGGCAGAGATTGTCCAGAAGTCAATGCTGCTTCAGTGCTCCCTGTACTACATCATGCTCCACTAGTACCCCACAGATGCTGGACAGCAGTAGAAAAGCCAGTACTTACCACATGCCTTAGCCAGTTCAGGTACAAGAAGACATACCCCACCTCTTTTCTTACAAAGCAAGCTAACTCCTGGGGAGAAAAAAAATAAGATGTGACTGAAAGTCTACATGTGCTTTCCAAGGCGATAGTCCCTCTGCCTTTCTGCTTCTGCACTATTTGAAATAATATTTTTTGAAAAGAAGGAGGTCCCCACATTGTGTGGATGGATCTCATGTGTAAAGTTGAAATAATTATTAATTTCAAATAAGCCTGTGAAAAACCAAAACCTGGATAGTATTTTACTTTTAGAACAGAAGGAGAAGGTTACACACATCACACATTTGCGGTGTCATTACAAGGGGTTCAAAATCCCTATCCAACCATTAATTCACTAAATGATTTGTAAGTCTTGCAGGTGAGGCTTTGTTGTTGCTCTTAATTCTGAGCAACTAGCACACATCAATGCATCGTTAATAACAATGACGATGACTACATGTCTCCAAATCACACATTAATAGCCTCACAGCTACAACATGCTCAATATGTAACGTGCCTACATATTGTAGGTTATAGTGTGTGAAGGAGAAGAAAGATGGAACATTTCCAGAGTGATGCAGGTGACTTAGCATTGTTGGTACTACCTTCCAAACACGCCAGCCCCACATTATACATAAGCAAGCAGAAAACCACAAAGACTTGCGGAAGGCATATAATCTCCCTGTCCCCCACTATTTCCTCTTTCTCTTCCCTGAAAGCCCCCATAGCATCTTCCCTTTTTCCCACTTCCTTCTCTCCTTCCCATCCAACAGCCAAATGACCTTTATCTGTCTTCAAGCTTTCCCTCTCCCCCATGGCAGCTTCTATCTAGGAAAACTGTGGCTCAGTTGTTTGATGCCAGCTGCTGGGCCAAGCCCACTTGTATGGTAGGGAACACTCAAGGATTTGTGGGGGGACAGACCACTTTCCTCTGTATCTCCCTCACCACATTATTTCCTCCTCCTGGTAACCCCCATATCCTCTCCCCTTTCCCTGCTTCCTTCTCTCTTCAGCCATTCACCAACCTACATTTTATCTGCCTCACATCTTGAACTATATTTATTATTTACTTCATCTATACCCTGCCTTTCTCCACATTGGAGACCAAAGCATTACAGTAGTCTTCTCTCCTCCTTTTTTTCTCACAACAACCCTGTGAGGTAGGTTAGGCTAAAAAGTATGTGACTTGCCCTACATCACCTATTGAACTTCCATGGTAGACTGGAGATTTGATTCTAGGTCTCCCAGACCCCTATTGTGAAATTCTAACTGCTACACCATACTGGCTTTCATACGGTGACTGCTGTTGAACTGTACCAAGCAGACAGGCCTAGGTAAGTCATGCAAATCAAGTAGCAGTAGGTAGCCTAGAGGGTTGCTGCCAGGCCACTGAGTCCTCACTCAGAGGCCAAAACAGCCCTGGAAAGGGCACCGCCAGCTCCCCCGTCTTCTGCTAACAGAAATCAAGCCTAGAATGCTCTGGTTGTCTAGCAATGGCCACTGAGGGCTTCCATTTCTTAAAAGTACAGGCCCTCCGTTTGTCATTTTGGTTTTTTTTTTTAAAAAAATGTGTGTGTGTTGTTGTTGTTTTTTAGATTTCACATTTTTCTCCAAACCTGGGGTATTTTTCATGTCTGTAGAAACATCTTGTCTTGCCTGTTCACAGCTCCAGTCACTGGATTTAGTATCCTCAGATTTGGCCAACTTGGCTATTAGGTTATACAAATGGGAACTCACAAGAAACTTGCAGGAGCGGTCATTCCATTCCCCCCACCTTTGCTTCCTCCCCTCTTCCTCCACTTCTCTCTCAGTCTCTTTCTCCCACCAACCCCTCTTACTTTCAGTCTGTCTCCCAGATGTCTACTGTCCTTTGTTTTCCCTTTCTGCCTCCCTCATCCCATCTCTCTCTCTCTCTCTGCCTCCCCCACCCCATCATTCTTCTCTTTCTGTAGTAGAAGCAGAAAGCCACCCAGTCTCTTTGCTGCTGTGGCATCACTCTTACTCACCTTCCTCACAATCTTGTGAACATCAATGGGGAGAGTGCTTTCAACAAAGTGAACTTTGGTCTCCATGTCGTTTATTTGAGTCTAGTAAGAAAACATAAAGGAAGAGTGATATAGGGAGACTGACCGGGAAGGTCTCAACTTCAAGCCAAAATTATATACACTGACAATTGGAAAGTTGTCACCAACAACACTATCACGTCAGCCTCCTTGCCTCATAATATCTGGCTAAGGAATGGCTACATGCTTTCCCCTGCCCATGCTCCACATTAATGTCTGCTGTCTGGAACAAGAAAAAGCCCAGTGTAGGGCTATATCTCCAGTGGATATGCACTCCATGCAAATCCATGCAATCCATCTCCAGTGGATATGCACTCCATGCAAAGATCAAATGAGCTCTAATTTGCTTAGTCTTTAAGTTTCTGTTTAATTTTGCTGCAACAAACTAAGCAAGCTACATATCAGTTTTATACTGTTTCCTACTAGGATGTGTATTCTGGGTAGAAAATGCGTACAGCGTGTGAGAACATACTGGAAATACGGAACCTCTCCCTCTGTCACTTCACTTCACAGACCTTTATTAGCATAACAGCACAAAACCAAATAAAATACACTGGAATCTGTAGTCAGAAAGAACATCTCCTCCTAGAGGCCTGGTAGAGGTATCCCTCTGTCTTTTATGGCACCTCTTCATAATCATAGTCCAGCACCACCACTCCACTTTCATTTTCCGAGCTAGTGCATACTGTTACTGCAAAAAAGTTCTTGCTTGCGTTGGAAGTTGCCATGGCTGGAATTTAGTTACTTTGTCAAGGATACAACCCTGCAAGAAAGAATCTACTGAAAGAGCATTCAGAAATCCCTCAATGACCAATTAAATGGGAACAAGAGAGGAATGGAATTGGCATTGCCAGTATTCAAATGGAGACCAAGGATTTGAAGAGCAAAAGCCTTTAAATAAGAATTTAATACATAAGATGGCAAGGATATGCACAGCGCTGATGAAGCATGGCCCGGTTTGTTAGACAATGAAGACAGCGGAGAAGAACTAGAAAGAGAGATATTGCATCTACCAAAGAAGGAAACCAGAATGAACACGGTAAGCAGCACGGATCATTTATGTGAAAGATGACTGCTCACCAAATTTTATAGCTATGCATCAGTCATTAGTCAGCTTATGAGGGCTGCAGTTCTAAACACTTGCATGGGGGTAAGGCTTACTGACACATCAGAGGCGACAAGGTTAGGACTATGCTATAGAGCTGTGAGTTTAATCATCAGATAAATCAATTAGAGCTGTAAATTCCAGATAAAAATTAGCCTCCCTCCCACAGTTAAGCCGTAGGCCCGATATGGAAGGCAATACAGCTCTGCAAGGTAGACAGATACATACAAAGATAGCCCCCTCCAGGGCTTTTTTTGTAGAAAAAGACTAGCGTGAACGCATTAGCATAATAGGCCATACCCAACAGCAGAAACTCATTAGCATATTAGGCCACACCCTGACAGTACAGCTCATTAGCATATTAGGCAGGGGCTGGAAAAGCACAGGGCAGGCATAGAAGCTTGCCTATCCCCCCCCCCGAGCTTCTCCACCCCACTTCAGCATCGCCTTTCTAGTCTACTCCCCCCCCCCCCCGAACCAGACAGCAGGGGAAAAGTGCAGCTGAAGTGCCTGGGATCTTTCAGATCCCACTTCAGCATCGTCTTTCTAGTCTCCTACATGACCCCCCCCCCCCAGACGGTCGGGGAAGGGTGGTGCTGAAGTGCCTGGGATCTGAAAGGTCCCAGGAACTTCAGCATCACCTTTCTAGTCTCCTACCCACCCCCTCCAAAAGATCAGGAAGGGAAGCAGGAATGTTTGCCTGGCTGCCCTCGGTCTCCCCAACCAGCCCGCCAAGGCGCGCAGGATAGGGAGACGGAGGGCAGCCAGGCAAACATGTCCTGTTCCTTCCCTGAGCCTCTCCGCTTTTGTGGAGAGACTTGGGGAAGTGGGGAAGGGCATGGGTAAATGCCTTTCTCTCCCTCCCCCAGGGGAGGGAAAGAAAGGCCTTTTCAACGTGCCTGGGTTCCCTGCCTGCCCTTTTCTAGCTGCTGACATGTCAGCTAGAGAAGAGAAGGCAGAGAGAGGCTTTTCCTTGTCAATTTCACTCTCTGCTGACTGGTGGAGAGTGAAATTGACAAAGAAATCCTAAAGGGCTCCCCAGAGGGAAAGAGGGCATTTTAACATGCCGCCTTTCCCTCTTGTGTGTAACTTGGGGAGGGCAGTGTGCTCTGTAGCCACACATGCCAGAGGTTTTGGTTGTAGGCGTGGCCAACTCAGGAGCCAGCCAGAACTCGATTCCTGTGCACTCTTGCCCAAAAATAGCCCTGGCCCCCTCCATACAATCTATACCCCAAACAAGGAAATACTTTGCATTCAGTGGTGAAACCAACTAAATGCCATAGATCTGTGGTTGAAAATACGTGTGATGGCTTGAGCCTGTGGAACACACACATAAAGACGTGCACCCACCCACTCCAAAACCTCCCAAATGCTGCTACTGGAGGTTGTGGACTTGAATGGACAAAAAGCTACATGGCCTGGGATGCTGCAGGGAAGAGGGGCTGACACCAGTCTTGGGCCAGTGGAATTTCATGTGTCAGCAAAAGCACAACTGATTGATAAGGAAGGGGAGTGCGATTTGGCCTACTTCCCCCCGCTCACCACAGTTCCCAGGGCAGCGTGCCTTTTTGTCCACATGAGTCTTGCAGCCCCCAATGGCAGCATTTCAGGGGTCTCCTGAAGCAACGACCAGAAGGAACTGTTGCAACACTCCCTCTAAGGTGTGGAGTCTTGTGAGCAAAAAATCTATTTTGCGAGCTGCTGGCAAACGATTTGGCTGCTGCATAAATTAATCTGCTCTGGAGCCATCCTTCCTAAGATAAGACAAAAATGTGTGAGCCGGAAGGCTAAAAAACTGTGAGCTAGCTCACACTAACTCAGTTTCGAGGGAACATTGGTGTGAGCATCCTTACTTGTGTGTGTTAAAGGAGCCAAGCCAATGTATCTATCTAATCTGGATCTTCCATAATACTAATCTGAAGCTGCACATCTCTTTGAAACCTAATGGGCTCTGTTACATTACCACGATGAGGAATGTTCTGCTTTTCAGATTCCCAAAATAGACATAGACAAAGAATTAAAATGACTAGTTAAAGAAAAACGATACCCTTTTATTGCTGTAGTCAGTAATGAGACCTGGACAACAGGCATATCTGTGCAAATAGAACTGATAGATTTTTAAAAATCTAGAGATGGAGTACTGGGGTGGGGGCAGACTTTGTTTTTCTCTTGAAGGACAGGTTTGGGTTCATGTAGCACCCCCACAGAGACCCACTTCCCAGCCATACCACAGCATATAACTATACCTGTAGGTTTGGTGCCATTGTGGACAAAAAGTAGACGCTTCCTTTCAGAGTCTCCTGCAAGAAAAAAAAAGGGAACCACACCTCGTAAGCCATTCCCCTAATCCTGAAGGGAGACAATCAACTCTCCCCTCCATGCAGGGACATTCAGAAATATTCACTCCGCTTTATCTAACTCTAATTCAGGCTGCGGTCACACGCCCTAAATAATCCACTTTCAGCGCACTTTCCACCTGGATTTTACTGTGTGAACTGGCAAAACCCAGTTGGTACTACTTAATATATCTATGTTTAGATGTACTATGTATTGAATGTTGAATGTTAATTTGAAAAGAAATTTAAAAAAGAAATTTGAAAAAAATCTAGTCAGAAAGTGCATTGAAAGCGGATTGAAAGTGGATTATTTAGTGTGTGTGACCGCAGCCTCAGTGGGTTATGACTGGTAGCCTCTGATTATCTTTTAACCCAGGTAGATTCGGAATTCATTTGCTTTAAAATATCTCGAGAGAGGATCAGTGCTGATCAAAGCCATGGAGTTAGGATTAGAGTTGTCGCCAAGCTAACACAGGAGGTATCTTCCTCAAGCACAACCTCTGAGTAACTGCTAGGGAAGTAAATGAGTTTCAAATAAAGCTAGTGGGATTTTTCTGGTGGTTCAGGAGATCCCTGATTCGGCTCCACAAGCACAAGAAGGCCAGAGGCGGTGCACAGGCTTGAGTTATTTTTGGGAATGTTCTGCACACTCACCACAAGTTCTGTCATGATGTCAACTGTGGTATTCTGAATCTTAAGGAGCATCTGTGATTCTTTAGCCAGTTGTTCCGCCACAGTTCTGTCACTCTGCAGGGAAGACGATAATCACAGATCAGCTAAAAATGGGTCCCACCTTCCCCTCTGCTGAGCTGTTTTTTTCCCAGTCATACCCAACAAACAATATGAACTTCCCTTTCCCTCTGACTTCTATATCTACATACCTGAACCTTGCTTAATCTCTCAAGATCTAAAGCCAAGCCTTCAGTACTGGTCCTCACAATAGGGTTGAGTATCTAGAAAAACAAGCATCATTTTCATGTGTTCATTTTCATGTGTTTCACATATGTGTCAACTGTGGTCAGTGTTACTGTCTCCCCAGACGCAGAGGCTGAGAATAGCTGCTTGTCTAATGCAAAGTAGTGAATTCATGGCTTGGGCACCACTTGTCCTGGGTACTTCTTGATCACCTGAAACAATGCTGCAGTGCAAGAAACCAGTGCTTGATCATGGGGATGTTAGTGTGGGTATCTCAGTCTTCCTTAGCTGATTCATAAAACTATCTGTTCTGTTGCTATGCTTTTGACCGGGAAAAATGAACACGCATTCTGAAAGTCGTATGCTTGAACAAGATGGCAATGATTTAGGTTATTTATCTGGCTAATTATTTACATGGCTTGCTATGAAACTTTCCAAGCAAAATGGCTTCTTTTTTTACAAAGAGAAAATAACTCCAAGTTCCTAAAGACCCAGTTTTTTCTGGAGTGAAGAGGCAACCAGTTCAGGATCAGAGAGCACTGGCTGATGGAGAAGAAGAGAAGATTGGATTTATACCCCACCCTTCACTACCCAAAGGAGTCTCAGAGCAGCTCACCAAGCCAGTTTGGTGTAGTGGTTAAGTGCGCGGACTCTAATCTGGGAGAACCGGGTTTGATTCCCCACTCCTCCACTTGCACCTGGCTGGATGACCTTGGGCAAGCCATAGCTCTGTACCAGCTGTTCCCTCAAGGACAGCTTGGGAAAGAGTTCTCTCAGCCCCACCTACCTCACAGGGTGTCTGTTGTGGGGAGGGGAAGGGAAAGGAGTTTGTAAGCCGCTCTGAGACTCCAAGTGAGTGAAGGGCGGGGTATAAATCTAATCTCTTCTTCTCTTCTCTTTCCCTTCCCCTTCTCACAACAGACACCCAGTGAGGTAGGTTGGGCTGAGAGAGCTCTTCCAAGGACTGCTCTTGAGAGAACAGCTCTGAGAGAACGCGTGACTGACCCAAAGTCACACCAGCAGTTGCATGTGAAGGAGTGGGGAATCAAACCCGGTTCTCCCAGATTAGAGCCAGCATTCCTAACCACTACACCAGGAGACCTGCTTTCTGATCCCATGGGAGGTACAGTCCAGAGACCAGAACATCCTCCTGCCACCATATAAGGAATGTCATAATTCTGTCACAGAAGTGCAAACACAGAGGAAAGATGTGCAAATGGCACATAAGTGACAAAAAATGTGACTTTGCTGTACAATAAAAGGGTGAAAAGGTTTTTGTGTCTTTCCTAGTATTGAGAAGTCCCTGGTCTGTTGACAGCAATACTCAGAGTTAGATCAGGAGGGGTGTTCTTCAGTTTGGGATCCCTTAGGTCAGTGGTTTCATCTGGAAGCAGGAGAATGAAATATATGTTGGTGATACACACCCCTGTTCCGTTCTCTTCTTGAAGTGGGCTCTGAGCCCTTGGCTTGCTTCTCTGAGTGGGTAGCTTTCACTTGGCAGTAGATTCCCCGTATTGCTCTCATTGCTGCAGCAAATGCAAAGCTATATATTTGCAGTGTCAATTGAGACTCTCCATAGAGATTTTCTCTGTTCTTGCCCCTTCAGTTCTGGAATACTTTTTGCATTTCCTTTTTATTGGTATTAGGAATCTCACAAGCTTCACTTAGAAATAACCAGAGCCCCAAGCAGCTGACTCGACTTCCAGCTGAAGTCTATGAATCCCTGTCCTTAAAAATTACTGCATGATGCTTGACTACTGAAGGAAGAAACGATAAAGTGGCCGGCTTTCTACTTCTGATAGCTACTGTAGCTTCAATAAGGGGTCTTTCCCAGACATTCCCCCTCACCTCTGTCTGGAAGCCTGCATAATCTATCTGGTCAACTCCACTCTCCTTGAAGGTCTGTAGGTCTTTCTTCCCATCTGCGTTTAACAGGATGTCTTCAAAGGTGAGGTTGAAATCATCCAGGAGCTTCTGAAACTCTGCAGTGTACTAGAGCAAAAGACAGAAACGTCAAAGTCCCTGCTCCCTGAAGAGGCTCCTGCATGCCAAGGCTACCACTGCAGAGTCCAAGCCCAAGACATTTTTGGAGCCTGAGACAGAAAATACAAAGAGAACATCTCCCCCATCCAGAATTTTAAAAAAGAATACTCAAATAGCAGTCGCTTTGTCATACCTTTGCAGTTTCCCAAACCTGTCTCATGCTGGCTTTAACTACTATTATACAAAATTCCATGCTGGTTTCTTCCACAGATTTCTGCCTGGCAAGCTACAAATCTCACAAAGGTCTAATTCCACCATGAAATGTTCTTGAGACTGTCTGTAGGTCTGCCTCCAGGACTGTCAAGAAGACTTGTGCTGGGAATTCCTAGGCGAAACTTGATTCCCAGGCATTTGGGGGACCAGTTTGAATTGGAACTGCAGGGAGAGGTGGCTTAGGCCCTCTCCCTTTGCCATTTTCCCAGGGTGAATTGGCCTGGGGAATCACACCGGAGCAAATTGCAGCTCACTGGTTTAGGTCAGGAAAACTGTGTGTATATGGTAAGGAGGAAGGCATAGCCCTCTCACAATGGTCCTCATCTGAATTGGGTCCATGGGCATCTTAGAAGCTTACATTTCACCCTGGAACCTGTTGTGCATGTTGGCTTGACAGTCCCGAGGGCAGAACCAGGAATAGTGTGTACTTAGGCCCTGTGGCAGTAGAAGGAGAGGTAGATGGTTGCTTAGTGATGGGCATTTTTCAGCTCAGAATTTGTCCTTTCCAAACTGCTTTTTTGTCCATGGGATGGGGTTGGGAGGACATTTGGGAACCTCAATGGGTCCCAAAGCATGCAGCAGAAGGCAATTTTGGGAGGCTTGGAAGGAAAAGAATTAGCCTACCTGATCTTCTCTTCATAAACACAACCTGTCTAGGCTATTTGGGGTAAAAAAAATCCACAGGGGAATCATGTTTCTCTGTGTAGCACATCGTTTAAGAACCCTTATTATTAATCAACTCCGTACAGAGCAGTTCCAAGTGAACCTTGTTATGTTTAGAGATTATTCTAAAATTAAGCTGAAATTTTTTGCAGCCAAAGCCAGAGACATACGTTCAAGAAATGGTGGGGTTTATTCTTAACACATCATTTTTGCTCACACAACATGGTAATTCACTTTGAATGATTAAAAAGTTTCTTTAAAAAAAAAATAACAAGATCAACACGAAATTCTACATGTTTGCAACTCTTCCGAACACGGTGGGCTGCTGGGCAAATTTGCTTCATATATTTTGAAAAGGAAACGTTAAGCACTAGTCACTAAACTCTAGAACACCAGCCTATTGCACCTAAAAAAGTGTTACGGCTCCATTTTAGGACAGTTTGCACAGCATGAGCCAGGAGAAAAACAAGGCATGGGCACTGCAGCAAGGTTGCAAGAGAACTACGAAGAGGTTTGCCACGGATGCAGTAAGAAACAAGCTGTTGGAACCAACAGCAGCTACAGTCACCTGGAACCGTTATTTCTCTGTGATACTGGCCCATGCTAAGCAAAATGGGATCACTGGGATGGCAGTTTAAAGACCAGTGCCTCCTTACCTTTGTGATACTGAGCTGGTCACTAAGGCTATAAGTACTGCCAAGCTGTAGAACTTCCCAGAGGCCGGCACCATTCTTACATTGCCTGAAATATAAAGGGGACAAAAGTCTAGGGCTGCTTTCCATCACTTTGTAGGGCCAGAATGCTGTTGTTTTGCTCTTTAACATCACACCTTTCGCTATAGTTCATGGCTGCTGTTCGCCATCACATGTAAAAAACTTAGGTACACCAGCCTTCCAGAAGATTACATCACATCAGCATCTATTATGTTACTGGCACTGAACAAGCATCATATAAACAAGATTACAACGATAAAGCAATTTTAATGTTCCAAGGACTACAATACAATGGTAAATTTACAATTATCTTCAACAACATGAAAAACTAAGGTGAAAACTTAAAAGACATTGCAAAATATATTTATTCCACCTTCCCAGGCTGCTCAGAGCAGCTCACAACATAACCATAGCAAAATCAGTTTTATAAAACTCTACATTCTAATAGTCACAAGCCAGCAACCACATTTCACATTTCTCTTCCAGCCTATCAAAAATGGGCTGCACATTACTATTATTCGTTGTTGTTATTTTCATTTGTCATCTGCCTTTCTCACTGGGACTCGAGGCGGATTGCAAGTATGATTTAAACTTTTCTGTCAATCAGTACTTTGATTGCAAGATACATTGGTCAGTCATTAAGTAGATGGCAAGACAACATTTGAATCGATTCCTAGTGACAGTGATGTAGTTGGGCCGAGACTGCAGAAGGTGGGGGATGAACACCCCACAAGCAAAAAAAAAGAAGGTAGGAGCAGCAAAGCAGATCCTGGGGAACATTGTTCACAACATGGGTTGCATCTATATGGGGATTCAGAAACTTTCTCATGGTATGGCAGCAGCAACAGCAAGCAGGGTGGGAATGGATGAAAAGAAAGAAGCCCACGACACCTGTTATCGCTCCATTCACTGCTGCTGCCTCCACTTGCTCCTTCCCCTTTCCTGTGTCCACGTGTGTGAAACAGGATTGCCAACCTACAGATGGAGTCTTGGAGACCTCCCAGAATTACAACAGCTCTCCAGACTACAAAGATCAGTTCCCCTGGAGAAAATGGCAGCCTTAGAGGGTGGACTCTACGGCATTGGACCCCACTGAGGTTTCTCCCTGTCCCCAGACCTCATCCTCCATAAAGTCCACCCCCAAATCTCTGGGAATTCTCCAACCAGCAGTTAGAACCAGAGCAAAAGCTCAGTGCAAAATTGTAGTGCCCCACCACATGGCCCACAGACACTCCCCTTCCTCTCACTTCCCCTTTCTGAGCCCAGCTCCACAGTCAGGATATTGGCTGGGGAAGTTTCTGCAGGGGGAGTCCTGCTCTCCATCTGGGAAATAAAATCCCTGTGTGGAAGGAGCACCTTTGTGAAAATAACCAAAAAGACTCTACTCCTTGTGGTGGGGACCTGACTGCAATAGGAGGGAGGGAGGCTTATATGTGGAAAGGTACTCTCCAGATTGAGTTACCCGATCTTAGGAATTCGACTAGAATTTGCAAGTTTTTAGTTGCCTTCTTACAGTTTCTGGCTGAAAGAGTGAAACCTCAAGGAAAGGAAACAGAAGCAGGGGGATAGGAGGAAGGCCCTTTCCCACAAGTCCTACCCCCAGGAGGCACCCCTGTTCTAAAGTTGAAGCTGCTCCCCTTTCCCAACCAATTTTAGGATCTTCCTTTTTCTTTATGGGTGAGCAACTATACAGTGATCTCAAATAGTGTATCCAGCTTCCTCCACTTGCTCCAACAGACACGACTCCTGAATTGCCAGGCTTTGTCCCCTGAGTCTCAGGATCTGAGCCTCAGTTGGCCTGGAAACCCTATTTACATGATGGACCACTCCTCAGGACCATAATAAAGAAGGAAAATTGCAAAAGTGGAAAGCAATCTGGCCTGCTAAGAGTCAGAATGGTCCTTGGCCTTACTCTTGAGGAGACAGCCTCATAGGATGCAGCCAGAGGGCCTAAACTCTTACAAAAAGGATGTATGTCGAACAGCCTTCCAGCAGAATACTCACTGATAAGCCATTGTGATGTTGAGGTTCTTCTTCAGGCCCAGGCGCTGGGTGATGTTCATGGAAGGAGGCAGATTGCCAGGTGTGTCAATGAACTGGAGATCAGAAAGAGGGGGAAAGTCTGGTTATTGCTCACCCTGCAGGGATGACCCCTGGCACTCCTCATCAAGAAGCTGGCTATGTCAGCAACAAGAGCATTGCAGGACTAGGGTTGGAATTAGGGTTTTGCATTTCCCCTCACTTTCAAATGCATGCCCGTTGGGTTTTCTTTTCTGTTCTGCATTGATTTCCCCCCCTTCAACACTCAGTTTGCTTTCTGGTCACTGTTTCCCCGGGTGGGGTTTAGAGTGCATTTCTGCCGATTTCTTACCTTGCTTCACTTTCCAAGCGAAGTTAATTCAAAAGCATTCATATTTCCTCAGATTTCACCCCCCCACACACACACACACACCCTTTGCTTGTCCTGGAATGTCAGTCCCTGCCCACATCAAGGTTGTTCAACCCACTGTGTTCCTTCTGCCATTAATCGGTAAGCAAGCTACAATTTCTGCTTTTTCACTTAGGCTGGGCCAGCCACTGCCAGGCGAGCCAAAGAAAGCGGCGTGCTGGCCACCCCATATGAATCAGCCAGCCCGCCAGTCTGGCCGAGCCCTGCAACCACAACAGCAGCCGGCTAGGCCACATGTGAGAACTCTCACTGTCCAGCTGCAGCTGCTTACAAGACCAGAGAGGTCATCTGAGAGACAGCAGCCCAGCTCTGGCTTTTGGAAGGTGGAGGGGAAAAGAATTAATTTTTTTAAGCACATGGCAGTTTAATGTTATATGAGACTAATATTAGTCTCATGCCGCTTGTCAAAAAAGGAGTAAAGAATGGGGGTTAAAATTTAGAAGGAGCTGCTATTGCAAATGGTCCTGTTTTGGGGTGGGCGGTGTCGAATTTCCTTTCCCCTCTGCCTTCCAAAAATCAGAGCTGGGTTGCTTTCTCTCAGGTGACCTCCCTGATCTAGGTGCTGCCCGCCTTCCTACCCCCTTTGCCAAGCTTCAGGTGTGCCGGGCTTCTGTAAACACCTGCAGCTGGAAGGCAAGAGCCAAGAAAGGTGGACATGCATCCCAGCTGGCTGCTGCTGTGGTTGCAGGGCTTGGCTGGGCTGGCGGGCTGGCTCACAAGAGGCAGCCATAAGCCAGCATGCTGTTTCCCTTGGCTCACCTAGGGGTGGTCAGCTGGAGCCCAGATTTTAAAAAACCCAGAAATTGGCCTGCAGGAGCGGAAATTTGTGCCCCCTTTCTCATGCATTGCTGGTAGCTTTCCCTGCTCTCAGGGCAAAAGCCATGGCAATGACACCCCCCCCCCCATCCACCCACAGGTACACCGCCCCGGCTCACCTCTTTCTTCCCATGCAAAAAATACAGACGTTGGGTCAGACATGAGAGCACACATACACATACTACACACATACTGGCAACAATTACAGTGTGCAGTGCCAGTGTCAGTGGGTTCTATGGTGCATTCTGTTCCCTAGCATTCGGCAATATGGAACATGGGGCTTCTCAGTTGCTTGTAGTCAGTTTCAAAAACAAAAGTCCAGTCAATTGCAACATCCAGTTTTCCCCTTTTATCAGTGTTCCTTTCAGTTCCCTTTCGTTCAACGAAGTAACACTAAAATGCATGTGCAAAACCTGGATTTAAATCAAATGTGCTTGCTGGATGCTACTGCGCAGCTACACTAGGAGGCATTCACATAATTTTTTTAAAAAAACTTAAAAGCCATGGGACACCTCCCCCGCACATCACAAGTGACATTCCCACCCCAATTATTGTGCAATGAACAATACTGCCCCCCATGTCCCTCCCTGAGTTCTGTTGGGTGCCGGTCCTCAGCTGGCAACCCAGCTGTAATTCTGGGAGAATGTCAGACCCCACCTGGAGGTTGGAAACCCTTGAGCGGAAGCTCCTGCTCCTTAATGCAAGAACATGAGGTTGGAGGACACCTGATTCAGGTCTGGCTCCTGCTGCAGCTGTTCTGCTCACAGCCCAGCCATGATCTGACAAAGGATCTGAAGGTGCAGGAGCCAGGAGCATGTCAGTGTCTTCTGCAACAGGATCTCATCTCCATCTTCCTTATTACTAACCTACCAAAAGTCCCTCAAACAAATAAACAAGACCATTTCCTCACTGACTTCCTCATCCTTTTTTCTTCAGTAGTTTTAAGAAGGCTTTCAGTGATTAATTGCTATGATTAATCACTTTAGTTGATCAACAGCAACCATGCACCTTACCCACAAGAGTTTATATCGCAATGCATTTTCTGCAGATCCCTTGTGATTTTCAACAGTTTCAGCAGTACTTTTGGCATGTACAAAGACTTTTCTGATCTGAGCAACAACTGGGGTCTGTTTTGACTGAAAGTAACCCAGTATTTGTCTTCATGATCTACGGGGGGAAACCCTCATTCACAGCTCGCCCTCCCTTTCATGCCTGAAAAGCCGTTGGCTAAAAGGGAGAATACAGTGACAGGCATATCTGTCCTAAATTGAGATCAAGTGTTAATTGCTCTTTGATGAGGTTTAATTAATCCATTGGCATGGTATCTGAGTGCCAATTGTACGCAGAGAGTGAATGAATGGAAAGGGCTAGGAGATCACCTAATTAGATCATTCCACACAGTGGGTGGCAGACACCTTATACTGGATGACACAGAGAGAACAGCAAGGCTAAGACAGGAGGATCTCTGCTGGGCATGGCCTCTGCTTAGCAGAAGGGGAGGGAATCCGGAGCTGAGCCATTCTACAGTTTCCAAAGCCAAAACAGAGTCCCCCAGCCTCATGTTGTCTTAGAATGCCAGTGGTATAGCTAGGCTTGCCAGCTCCTGCCTGAGAAATTCCTGAAGACTTAGAAGTGGAGCCTGGGGAGGGCAGGATTTGGGGAGAACATCGAGTCCACCCTCCAAACCAGCCATTTCCTCTAGGGGAACTGATCTCCGTTGTCTGGATATCAGCTGTAATTACAAGAGATCTCCATGTCCCACCTTGAGGTACTTTGGAGGTAGATTCTATGGCATTACACCCCACTGAGGTCTCTCCTCTCCCCAAAATCCACCATCTCCAAATCTCCAAGAATTTCCCAATCTGGAGTTGGCAACCCTGTAATTTGTTACAGCTGAGGAAAAAGTAGCATTCTGCTCCATTCATGAGCAATGTTCCCTCTAAGCTGTGGAGCCTTGTGAGCAAAAATTCTACTTTATGAGCTGCTGGCATTAAAGTTGTGAGCAAGTGATTTGGCTACTGCATGAATTAGTTTGCTCTGGAGCCGTCCTTCCTGAGCTAAGACAAAAATGTGTGAGCCAGAGGCTAAAAAACTGTGAGCTAGCTCACACCAACTCAGCTTAGAGGGAACACTGTTCATGAGTGAAGGAAGCTAAACACACACACACTCTCTCTCTTTTAAGACCCCCTCAAACCAGGCCCATGACTCTGACTCCAAGTCCTCAGGAGAAGAGACCGACAAGGACCAGAGGGACCAGGGAAGGCTCGTCACTACAGAGGTGACTACTGCCAATGTTCCAGTAGAGCTAGAGGTGCTTCTCCCCCCCCCCCCCCAAAGCCTGCTAAGGAAACGTCACCACCAGCCCCTGAAATAACCACCAGGACTCCACTGGGTAGAATGGGAGCCCAGGTCCATAGCCCCCCAGGGGATGCTCCCACGCTGCATGAACGGCAGCAGCAGAAGACTTGGGCCAAAGTGGCCCAAAGGATGTGAAGTGATAGACTGGCTGCCTGCAACTCCATCCCAGAGCCAGGAAGTGAAGCAAATAATTCTTTGCAGGATCCTGGCCTACCACTCAGCTATTTTTCAGGCCTTCTGCAAACCACGTTTAAAGGGACTGTTGTCCTTTTCAATGGGGTTTGTGGGGCCATGAACCACAAACTGGTTTGCTTCGTGAATGAGCCGCCTCCCAGTTCGATTTGGTTCATGGTTCGGTCTTGAATCACATTGTTCTGGTTTGTGCCCATCTCTAATGCCTACTGTCCCTTTGAAAATATAACACTCAGCAGTTACTTGGTCTTTCTGTACATGTAATAGCTACATACAGGGTCCTAAGAAGGCAGAGAGCAGAAATAAAGAAAAATATTGAAATCCTTATATCAGTAAAGTTGGAGGTGATTTTGAGCTGATGCACAAGCTGCATTCCACAGAACAGTGAGAGAAAAAGAGGCCTCTATTGTGCCCCCCACAACATGTAAGAATGCATCTTAGACCAATGCATAATTATGTTTTTTTACTTTGCAGCAAGCCAAAGTCAGTGCTCATAATGTTTTTGTTTATGATCCCTGCATGAACAATATCAGTGACCTTGGCTCACAATAAAATGCAAAGCAGTATTTAGGCTACCCACCCACCCCCCACCCCCAAAGGAAGCAACAGCTAATAATCTGCAGTTGATTCATGAGATGGCCAGCTTCTGGAGAGAAAAGAATCTAACAGTAGTCTGGGGAAGCCTCAGTAGCACTTTGACTGCCAGTGCAGGACAGCCTGACACTTCAATAGCATTTTTAAAAAAGCTACAAATCAAATCTCAACAAAGATGGTAACATAAAACAAGCAATATTGGGATGTTATACACTGATTAAGATGTCATCAGGACTAAGTAATAAGTGAATAAATTATGGAAATTCTGCTCACCGCTAATATGGAACCAACCAACCAACCCTCTCAAATGTCTGAGCCAAACCTTATTCCCCCATGATTTCTGCAGTCTTTCTGGTTTTTCACCCACACAAACTCACCTTGTAGATCTCTTGATTGGCCCAGTGCTTGCACACCAATGTTTGGACATTTCCCCCAATGAAGAATGTGACAAAGACCAAGAGAATCAACAACCAAGAGAAGAGGAAGCTGAAGCAGACCCCACTGAAAAAGAAAGTAGAATGTCAAGTAGATTGGCTGCCTGAGCTTCCCAACTAGGGATGGGCATGAACTGGCTGACAAACTAAAGTTCATTACGAATTCTGGCGGTTTGTGGCTCATGAAACAGTGTTCATGAACTGAAATTTCATTATTTGTGATGCAGCTCACGGCAGTTCATGAAGAGCAGAAAGCAGAGGTTTAAAACCCTGGTTTCTGCTCTTCATGAAAAACAACTGAGCGGCAGGGATCTCCCTGCCACTCAGTTGTTTGGCTTAAATGGCAGTGAGCCATTTAAACCCCTGCTTTCTGCTCTCTGAGAAAAGCTGTGGGGAGCAGAAAGCAGGGGTTTAAATGGCTCTGAGCCTCGGGCTCACTGGGGAGCAGGCTGCCCCCACAGCTCAGCTGTTTCAGGCACAAACTTTACGATTCCAGTTTGGTTGGTATGTGAGCTGACTGGATACATGGAGTTTGTGGTTCACCCACAAACTGAACCACAGTTTTGTGGTTCATGCCTATCTTTATTCCTAACGCATCATCCTTATCTTTGCAGACATTCATCTGGGGAGGGTCTGTAAGGAACAGCCTGGCCTTTCTGCTTAGCTTAAGGCCCCTGCCTGTCTCTGCCCATGAGATGACAAGATTGTTAATTTGCTTGTCCCTGAGTTTACTGAAACATAGGCATAAGAAGCCTGATCACAGGGATCGATTGCTAGGTCAGGGTGAAAAACTATGGAGCCTTTATACTGATCAACATTTGCCAACAGCTAAGCAAGGAGTCCATGAATTATGTGCAAGTGACATTTTCCTACTGCAATTTTAGCAACAACATACAGGGCGGGGCCTATGAATACTAAGAGCAATTCAATTTGATTAAGTACATGTTTCACGAAAGCAAGAAGCTCTTCAGCCTGTCTGGCAGGTAGTTCAGTCAGAGGGCTTGTCGCTGCCGACTGAGAATTCTTGGCGCTGTTACAAAACTGTCTGGCTTCTTGGGGCCGCTATGGCAATTAAAATGCTTTAAAACCCAGATCTGCCCCGTAGGGCAGATGTGTGTGAAGTCTCCTATGGTAGGTCTATGGGGGTCAAGGAAACAAGATGCTCAATAAAAGTGGAGACTGGCAGCTGAGACTGCCGGCAAAACATGCTGACTGACCCCTCAGACTAGGAGCCCATTTAGCCATGCTTGTTTGTTACTTGGCAACTGGCAGATTAAGTGATGACTTGCACATGTGGATGGGCACAGATATCACATTACAGACAGATTTCCCATGTTCCCTCAAGGGCAACTGAGTTCATACATTTGGTTGCTGGTCACGTGGTGTTCAGCATGCATGAACCAGCCCCACCAGTTATTATAAACAATCTTAATCTTGGAAGCAGTCCAAATGGTAAATAATTCCCAACTTGGAGCTCTACTAAAATTTTCAGAGAAATCTCAAGCTACATCCCTGAGAGTCTTAGCTAGAAGTTCTTGACAATAACACCAAGTTCCCTGGACTGGCTGACTATATTTGCTCTCTCTCATGAATGATCTTATTCAAGATCCCTGATAAGCTGTTTAGGATTGCTGGGGTTTTCTACAACAGACTTTGGGAACCAGTGCTCTATACTAACAGCTTCCGGACTCAGACACACATAGGAAGTCTTACGTAATGAGCATCTTGGCTCCAGCTTCTCCTCTGCTTTCATAATCACTGGGATCCTCTCGCACAGTCAGCCCATAAGTCCCAAAGGAAAGCCCAAGGATGTTGCAGATAACAATCAGTAGGACAACAGTGCACGCAACCACACCTGTAATCCACCTGAGAAAGATACAAAAGGAGTGGGGAAATATTAGCAAAGTTTGTGGTATGCAAAGGGTTGTACTACATGAGATACTGGGAGTTCTGGGGATGAATTCCCAAGTAGCCTTTTTTTAAAGCTGATATATGGGTCCCTGACTTGGATCCAGACCATTGTGAAGCAGGTTTAAGCCTCTCCCTGAGTCCAGTGTTCCCAACCTGAAAATGGTTTTGCAGGGTGACTTTTTACCCTGGGACCCAGATGTTTACCTTAACAGGACACATAGCAGGGCCATTTCAGGTTTGGGAAAACAGTATGAGAAGGAACATTTACTCCCTGTCCCCAGTCCTGATCCAAACTATAACCATCTATGCCTGCTTTATAAAAGGGGGGGGGGGGAACTGCTTGGAGCTAGGGTTGCCAGCCTCCACGTGGCACCTGGAGATCTCCCACTATTATAGTTGATCTCCAGATGACCCAGACTGGTTCCTTTGGAGAAAATGGCTTCTTTGGAGGGTGAATTGTATGGTGTTATATCCTGCTGAGGTCCCTCCCCTCCCCAAACTCTACCCATCCCAGGCTCCACCCCCAAAATCTCCAAATATTTCCTCACTCAGAGCTGGCAACCTTACTTGGAGCTCATTCACAAAACACCCAGCATCTTGTATAGTTTGGTCTTAAGAAACAAGCCAAGGGTCACGTTTCAGTTTCTGAAGCCAATGAAAATCCAACAGATGGATGTCACCCAAAAGTCTGGGTTCAAGTCTCAGCTCAACTATGATCACCACACCGTGTGGCAGGAGGCAAACAGCTGTTCCACCACTCTCCAGCAGAAAGTCCTTCATAACCCTTAAAAAGCATACATAACATGCCAAATTATGCTAGTCACGAGTAAGTGTGTAGAGTGTAACTGATAAAGCTTTGCGACTAAGAAATTGAACTGCAAAGATAATAATGTTGAGCTACTTCACACAATTTTTGTAAGTGCTCCAACAAGACAATGCATGATGTAATCTAATAAACTGATGATCTAACAAACTATTCTAATTAGGATTGTTGGGATTAATGATTTGACGAACTGATCTAAATGATTCTACAAATGCTAACTGTTATTATGCTTTTAATGGTACAGTGGTTAGAATTACAATTGCCAACCTTCAGGTGGTGGCTGAAGATCTCCTAGTATTACAACTGATCGCCAGGTGATAGAGGTCAGTTCACCTGGAGATAATGGATGCTTTGAAGGGTGGACTCTATGGCATTATATTCCTCTGAAGTCTCTCCTCTCCCCAAACCCCACCATCCTCAGGCTCCACCCCCAAAATCTCCAGGTATTTCCCAAGCCGGAGCTGGCAACCCTAGTTAGAGTGGAGGCTTTCTGGGTAGCTTGGGTCAGTCTCTCTCACCCTCATTTACCTCACAGGGTCGCTGACGGCAATTCCTGTTGTGAGGATAAAATGGAAGATGGGAGAATGATGCATGCTGCACTGAGCTCCCTGGAGGATTGGTGGCATAAAAATGTACTAAACCCATGTGCCTTCTAAATAAGGTATGGATCTGAGGAAGGTTAGGAGGAACAGACATGAGCCAGGGTTGAGAGTTCACTTTTTTGGCAGCTGTCTCATCATTTGCGTGGAAAAGACAATACTGCACGGGAGTACAACTGTACAGAATTTCCTTGTGATTTATAAAATGAATTAGTTTAGGGAATATTATGATTTAGTGAATGACTGACATTTGGTGAATGTCACATGTGAATGCTGATTGTCCTGGATAAAGTTTGTGAATGTTTAAAAATCAGAGACATCTCAACAAATGCTAATAGCTACTTTACGGAGTTCGTCAGTTTTCACTGGGATTATGTCCAAAAAGCGGGGGAACTGTATCAATGTTTGAACACACACTAAATACATCTGGGATTGTCAGTGTTCAGATGAAGATCAAAATTCAACACATTTTTGGCATTTGCTTTATACATGCAGCCCATCCAGTCTCCATATTATTTCCATCTTCCATACCACTAACAAAAACTCTATGGTCTGTCAGGACTTTGTTGAGCAAACTTCTACTGAATCAGCCAGTTTACAAAAACTATACTGGTTTGCATAGTGAATTCTGTGTTCAGGAAGTTGCATTTTGTAGGAAACATGCAAAGACTTGAGGCAAGGTTGATGATTGCAGAGTCTCAGAGGTGGTAATTTTACCTGTATTTTTCATAACGTTTTGCCTCCTTGAAGTAAGTGTGGCTCATATTCTCTGCCTTTACCAGAACATCATATATGGGATGGGTATGATCTAAGACTGGAAAGCTGTCTGCAATGGATTGGACCTTCTTCATGGCCTTTTCCATTTCTTTCTTTAGGTCTGTAAGGTAAATATCAAACACAGGAGACAGGCATTATGGCATTCCCCCCTTCTACTCATTTATTTGTAATTTTCCCCATCTTCCCACCCATATCTTCCTCAGATGTCATGCCTTCTTTAGATTGTAAGCCTGTCAACATGGGCCATGTCTAGTTATTTGTTCAAAATACACTGCCTAGTTCAAGGGAGGAAGACACACAATGAATGATGTAGAAAGCCATAGGTCCAGTCCCTGGCATCTTCATTTTTTAAAAAGAGATCTATAAGAGAAAGTATTAAGAATGACCTGGAATCCCCAACCTTGCTGAGCCTGTGGGCACTTCTGGATTTTGAGAACAAATAGTGGGCACCATTATAAAATGGCTGATGGGGAGGAGGGCATACAGCCAACTACAAAATGGCTGCCATGGGGGCCTGGGTCAAATTCCAAACCAAGCATTCTCCTATGATGGAGGCATCTCTTTCCAAATGGGGGCGCCCTACAGACAGAAAGGTGGTGCCTGCTGGGTTCATCTGAAGCCTGCTCCAGTGAGATACAGGAAAGCCAGGACTGGTGCTTTGCTTTGGGGGGTAAGACACTTCGGGGAAGAAGGAAGCAAGACTTTATCAGCAAAGCTGCTGCAAGTTAGAGTAGCTGTTAAAGCAAGATGGACCAACTCAGTATAAGGCTGTTTCTTATTTTACAGTAGGTGCTTAATTAATATTCAGTGTTTTTGTCATTAACTGGCATGCTTTTATTATCTATCAGAGTAGCAAGCAACTAGTACGAGTCATTAAAGTTTCCTCTTTATTTGGACAAGTTATTTCATCTGTCATATTATTTGAGCTGTTTTCTGGAGAATCTACTTTAAGCCAGCAGTTTACAAATAGTGTTTAGGGGAACTCTGATGGTCAGAAGATCATTGTGAGGTGCTCAGTGAGAACTTCAGCCACAACCGACAAGCATTCCTGAAAAGATACATTGCCCATCATTCTTAATCTTCATTGTACCATGCTGCCGCTAAAGTATATTGAGGTGTGTTCTAGAGCACTCTCTCAGTTCACAGAGGTTGACTGTGAAACACAACATGCTTCACTGTTGTCTCATATGAAACCAAGTCCAATGTTCCCTCTAAGCCGAGTTAGTGTGAGCTAGCTCACAGTTTTTTAGCCTCCGGCTCACACATTTTGGTCTTGGCTCAGGAAGGATGGCTCCAGAGCAATCTAATTTATGCAGTAGCCAAATCACTCACTCACAACTTTTATGCCAGTAGCTCATAAAGTAGAATTTTTGCTCACAAGACTCTACAGCTTAGAGGGGGCATTGGTGTATGCTAGTCTAGAATACGCCCTGGAATCCTCTGCTCATGATAGACATGCAGGGATTCCTTGCTAAAAAAAAAGTCAATGCATAAATCAGTTCCTGAAGACAGTTTGAAAGCCATAAGCTTCAGTGGTAGAACAGAAAGCTCTCTACACCCAGTACTAAATTCTGCACATAAGAACAATTTATAGAATAATCACAATTCTACTCAAACCTGCTGACCTGGAAGCCCTGGAAGCCCTTCCCAGTAATCTCAGGCACAGAGATTTCCCACCCCCCTCTTACTGAATAGAAAATTAAATCCTCAAAAACACCCACTTATCTTTTAAAAAAAAAACTTTTCACATGTTCTGGGCTGAGCATTGATGCTAAAAACAGATATAAGGGCTAAGCCCAACTCAGATAAGCTATGCCTACATGAACTTACACTATAGGCTACAATTTGTACCTGCAACTCATGAGTGACTCTGAAAGTGTTTAACTCACCTTGGACAACGTTAGCCATCTTCACCGCAACTCGTTCTGGGAAAATGTTGAAACTGTGATTGGCCTAGAAGTACAGAAACCAATTTTTACTTCCCCGAGCTGGACCAGACATGAATTTTACTAAAGAGGGAGCAGAAGTTCCTTCTCTCCCTTCAGTACTTACTAACCTGCTGAATCATTTCTGAAAAGTCAGCCTTTGGAAGTCCATGCAAATTCTTCAATACCCTTTCCACTGAAGGTAACTGAGAGAAGAAATCATTTATAGAACATCAGTGTGTGGACCTCGACTAAAATAAAAATGTATGCATATTTAAACTAATTAACATAGCCATGAGATTTTTATTTATTTATTTATTTATTTATTTATTTATTTATGGATTTATACCCCGCCTAGCCAGTGTGCTAGGAGATGGAGTAGTAATTTATTTCCCCATTGCTCAGGAAAGATGGCAACCTCAGAGCTTCATAGGCAAGTCCCACAATGTTAATCCCAGAAAATAAGCTGGGTATCCAGACCAGCAGCCAGTATCCAGACATCCATGCACAGGATACAGTTTTCATGCATTCCTCACTGTCCCTGCTGCCCCTTCTGACTTCCAGAATGATCATTTACAGGGTGATAGGACCCATGTGAAGGAATAACTTTGCAGGCTGGGAGCAGAGCTGGAGAGGAGAGAGACAAAGGGGTGAAACTGCATTTCATTCCCTTGTCCCTTCTGACTCCAGGCCCCTTAACAAATGCAGCTATTTTTCTATGCATGTTCAGATGTCTGGAGAAGTTCTTTGAATTCTCAGCTTTCACTTTTTCAAAGGTAAATCTAGAGCCCCTGTCATTGTGGTAACTGAAGGAGTGAGCAGTGTCTCATGAAAGCTCATACCCAGCCACAAATTTTGTTAGTCTTTAAAGTGCTACTGGATTCTTGCTCTTTTCTGCTACTACAGACAGAGAGACACAGCTATCCATCTTGATCTGTCTGATAAAGGGTTTTAGGCTGAGTTCAGACTGGCAGTTTGGCCCGATATAGGCACGTTTCTCAAGTGGATCAAGTGGAGCGCAGCTGTCTGGCATCCCCGTGCCGTACTCACCCCATCCTGAAGCACTTTAAGCCGTTTGGGTGTGTGTTGATCCCACTTCCTGGAAGTGTAGATGCAAATAAGCCGCAATCAAGCAGCGCTGGTAATGTGAACCCGCTGACCCGGCATAACCGCCCATGCGTGCTGTGCGCTTGAGTGCATAACCACCCGCGGGGACTATACCGGCTCGCGGAGTTAAAGCTCCCAGTTATGGGATCCTGCCCCAATTGCTGCTGCACCTACATGCAGTTCGGCAAAACAGACCAAAGCCACGCACAACCAGGGTGCTGCCACCAGGGGCCGCCCCGCAGAGCGAACGCTCTATTCCACCTCCTCCCCGGTATGGTTCCGCATCAGTCCACGCAGTGCGACCAGAAAGCCCCGCAACAACTTGGCCTGGGTCTTTTTGCCCTGGTTCTCTTGCATTTCATTCTGCCAGTCCGTCCTCCGCCTAAGAGAGTTCAAAAACTTGCAAACATTTACACCATCAGAGGTGATACAACACCTGTGCCTAGTTTGTATTTTTTCAGGAATGCAGTCAACAAGGGACACAAATAGGTCTAGAGCCCCTGTCATTGTGGTTTTAAATGACAGCTGAGGATTCAGAGAACATGACAGACAGATAGTTATAACGGTTTCACGCTATGACAATGTACAATTGCTGATTTAAAAAAACAAAAGAAAAAAAATGCCCACCAGTGGCAGGGGACATTTCTCTCGTGGGGACTGGGACAAGGAAAATGGCACCTATGTCGGTGGGACCTGGAAGATTCAGATGTCCCTGTCCAACTAGGCGCTTAACCACCCAAGCTCTGATGCAATCTCTCCCAAAGCATCACTGCATGGCAGGCTAGGGAAAGATGGCAAGAAAAATGGGAACAAAACCCAGGAGGTGCATGGAAGCACCACAATGCTGTGGAGAAGCAGGGGGGAAATTCTTCTCAACAGCATCCACCGTAGGGCATACAACCCATGTAACAATAACCTGTCTTTGGAAGCTAGGACCTGTGGCTACAGTCTCCACGGCAGAGTTGCCAGTCCCTTGATGAACTCACTTTATAATAGTTCACTCCCATTTCCAAGCCCTGAGCTCTGCTCAAGGCACTTTCACAGTAGCTGCAGCGTGGATCCTTCAGAATGGAGATGATGTTTTGTTTCTGCTCTCTCAGTGTAGATTCCAGTTTATCTTGGTACTGGGTCAGTCTCTGGGCAGTCTTCTTGATAATCTGTAAATGGTGCAGGGAGTTCTGGAGGTCTTAAAAGAGAAATCCACACTAATTTTACTGCATTATGCATTCTGTGCAAAGCTAAAGTGACCCCACATTGACAAGCTCACCCTCCACTATTCCTTGCTGTCTGAATTAACTTTTTTTTAGGGTCACAGTTTTCATAAACATGAGGGTAATTATGATGTGAATATTCTGGGAACTAGCCAATACATCCTGACGCACCTATTGGCAGCCACACACCTTTCCAAAAGCAACTGAAATTAATCACGGAGGACAGGAGGAAACTAATTTGTACTGTGGGATATGAGTCATCATAATGCAAGGAGGCAAAAGTCAGAGATATGGATACTGTTGCCTTCTGTTATTTATTTACAATGTTTCAGCAATGTTTCAAAGTGGTGAACTAATTATTAACATTTTTTTAAAAACAATGAAAGCATACAAAGATCACATATCACTGTCAGAGAATCTAAGAGCAAAAAGATCATGATGCAATCAAGGGTCAACAAAATAAGTGATGTGGCTTAACTTTATCCATCAAAGGCTATCTCGAACTACACACATTTTCACCAATTTAAGAAGGGTGAGCAAGGATGTACCCAAACAAATTGTTCTAGGGAAGGAGTTCCAAAGCTCAGGGGCAGCTATTGAGAAAGCCCTGCTTCTAGCAAGGCCAATTTCACTTCCACAAAAGGTGCTATCTGAAATACGGCATTTCCTGCACTAAGAAAGTTCATGCAGGCATATGTGCTCTGTGAGAAGGGTGAGTTCAGACCATCACATTAGTCGGGTGACAATTATAGCTGTCATTTAGTAAAGCTACAGCACAATCATATACAGAGTTACTCCACGCTTAGGCGTAACTACAGGCTTAGGAGTAACGAAACTAAAGCAGTAGTCAAACGAAACATTACTGTTTTTAAAGAGTTGGGTCTGGAGAACCTGAACTCGTGTTCCCTGCAGCCTCATAGCAGATGTGGGGAATGGCTTCTTTTTTAAAAAAAAGGGGGGGGGAAAGAGAGCCTAAAAGGGCTTGGAACATGGCTGCAGGGGGAGGAAGGGCTCCTCGCCTCCCCCCAAGCCATTTTCCCATGAAAAAACGTGTGTGTGTGCGGGGGAGTTATTTCCCCAGTTCGGCTGTTCTCTGTGGAGTATCCATACACATGTAGCAGCAAAATCAAGAAAACAACCCCCCAATGCAGTTTTCACATGGAAAAGAGCCCTTCCTCCCCCCCATAAGTCCATTAGGGCTATCCTTTTTTAAAAAAAGAGTTCTTTGAAGCTGCTGTCTGGCTGTAGAGAACACAAGCTGGATCCAGTGAACCCAGACACAACTCTTTAAAACTAGTAATATTTAGTTTGGCCCTTAGACTGGAGTCACTCAGGATCGGATTATACTGTAAGGCTTGCAATCCTATACACATTTACTCAGGAGTAAGTACCACTGAGAATGCTGGGATTTATGTCTGTGTAAACCTGCCTCAGATTGACTGCATGCATATCAGACTTGTAAGGTACAATCACATGATGCTGTGCATCTCTCCCAGGCAGTACAAATTAAAATCTCTAACAGTAGGTGGTGTGTCTTCACCTTACCTTGCGCTCTACTCTTCATGGCATTTATGGCAGAATATACAGACCCTTTCAGCACCAAGTGGATGGTGCTGCCAACATTCCAGCTGACATCTGAAAAGCACAGAAACCACACACATCAGATAAGCCTGGGTGATCCCAGAAGGCAGTCCATAGGCCTCAAGCCTGGACAGCTGTGCCTGAGCGAGTTCTGCTTATCTCTGTGGCTACACTGCACAGGCCCAGAATTTGTTCCCATAAGGACTTTTAAAGTAGAGTTTCAGTCCTCCATATTGTACAGATAGCCTTTAAACTGTCTGGGCTAACGCCTGCTATAACTCATAAACCAGAGGGGACTGCTTGGGGTCTTCCATGCTATAGTTTCAGGATTCTGGATGGCTTCCTCTCTCAGACCTGATTAAAGAACTGGCGTGGCCAAAGCAGAGATCAGTTTCAGCAAATTACCAAGTGCAAATAGCCAGGTCAATGCCCCTTTCCTTACTGAGGGAGCAGTAGGAACCCTCAAGGCCTCATCAGCCACTAGTTTTCTGTGCCTTTGAAAAGATTGGGAGGGAGTGCTCCTGCTTCCATGCGATCTGTAGGCCTTTTGCTATAGATATCATGGCTCTTTTCACTCTGGGCTGGCAACTGAGGCGAGGGGAAGAGAAGGCAGCCTATTTCAGGGGGTTGGATCTGGCTCAGGTGCCCTCAGATGCTGACCCTGCCAGAGAGAATTTTAATTGACTTCTTTTGGCACAGATAATGTGATTTGCTATCGACTGAGTGGAAAGACAAGTCAGGAAAGTTTCCGGAGACACCTGTTTCTCTAGCAAGCAGTAGGAATTAGCCCTGGATTTCTCTCAACCGGAGCTGCAGCCAAACCTGGATTCAAATTGGCATTTGAACAAAGTATGATACAAATATTTGGAAATCTGTATTGCAGTCACCCCTTTATATTGTTTAATTACACCTGAAATATCTTCAGGATACAATAGGGTTGCCAACCTCCAGGTGATGGCTGGAAATCTCCTGGGATTACAACTGATTTCCAGGCAACAAAGATCAGTTCACCTGGACCAAAAAGCCATTTTGGAAGGTGGACTCGGTGGAATCATGCCCTGCTGAAGTCCCTCCCCTCCCCAAACCCCACCCTCCTCAGGCTCAGCCCCCAAAATCTCTAGGTATTTCCCAGCCCAGAGCTGGTGGCAGCCCTAGGGTACAACTACAAATATCATTTGAATTGACTGCAAGATATAAGGGAACACATACAAGGAGAGGAACTCACTGTTTAGATCTCTGATGATTTGTTCTTTAGGAACTGCAAACTGATCCAAGGCCAACTGAACTCCCTATTGGAGAGACATAAAGGAAAACACCAGAAGAAAATGTTGCACTTGCAACCTCCACCTTTTTAGGGAAAGTTTTTAAGAGGTCTCATATCTCTGGGCCTAACTGCGTGATGACACTCTTCCCAGGTCTGGCTCAGATCCTATCTAGTAAACATGTGCTTGGAGTTCCGGGTGCATGAGTTCCAGACTGTCCTGTGCAGGAATGAGGAGCTTAAGCCTTCCCTAACCTGAAACAGACCCGGGGAGATGCTACTTGCTCTCTTGGAGGAAGTTCTGTGTACTGATTGTCCCGGTGATGGGCCCTCCCCACCCCCCCTGCCACCAGCTGACACTCGGGACTCCCCCCAGCCCCACGAAACCCACCTGGACATCAGGGCCGACAGCCAGGGCACCAACAGACCCCTCCAGCCCCAAAGACGCCCTGTCACCCCTTGGCCCCTGCTGAGCTGCCGCCGAGTCCAACGGGGCAGGTGAAGGATGGCGGCGGTAGCAGCACCCAGAGAAGCCGACGCAGCAGCATGGGAGAAAGCTGATGGCCTAGGGCTCCTTGACCCAGCTGCCGGCAGCTGCGGGGACCTGACCCCGACAGGGAGGCAGGAGCCGGAACTGGGGCGATGCCCAAGGCTAGGCATCTACAGCTAAGAAGGGGGCAGAGGCTGAGGAAGGGGGTGGAGCCAGACAATCCCATGCATGCAGAAAACACATAGACAGGAGTGAGAAACATTAGCTGAGTTTTTATATCAAAATAAATAATTAAATTGTATTGTTTAATAAACACAATCTAGCAACTTGAGCTGCCAGGGTGTAGTGTTCAACTACAATCAAGAAGAGACATATTCAGATCTCTACTGTGTCATGATGTTAACTTGGTGACCTTTGGCCAGTCACTCTCTCAGCCTGACCTACATCACAGGGTTGTCATGAGGATAAAAACAGAGAAGGAGAGAACCATCTACACAGTCCTGAGTTCTTTGGAGGAAGGGTGGGAAGAAAAATGGAATCAAATAATGTATAAATGATGCAAATGAGAAAATACCATGCCATGATTAAGTGCTCATTGAATTGTTCAAAGCTATGAAAAAGAAATGCTAAGGAGTCTCCCAGACAGTGTAACATATTGTTTTTACAAAATATGCATGAATTTCCGCTACAGAAGCTGTGAACACTGCCGGTGATGAGTAACAAACAACTCTGTCCCATTTTCTCATTGGCAAATGGAGCGCAGCAGTCTTCAGCACAAAGGCTGCCTCCAAACAGCAAAGATCCAGCATTTCCCTGTCACGGCTGCTACCCCCAAAGCAGCGGCATTTGCACTGGCAACAGAGCATCCACTCTGTGGGTTCCTATCCACTTTCCTCCATCAGCCAGCATTTCCTCTGCATTATCTCCTGCCTACATCCCTGTTGTGCTGCTTCTTAACATTTCTCTTCTGCCAGGTTCTAACCCCCCTCCCAAATATCTGGAAGTTTCCCAGGAATAAAAGACCCTCTGCCTCCCAGGTTCTCCACTCAGCAATTCTCTCCTTTCACCCCTTGAGAGACAGAGATCACAGAAGCTGCTCCCGATACATATTTGTTAGGACAATCATCACTGCACATTCACTCCCAACCCTCCTCCTATGTTATGTCCGCACAAAGGACCATACACACGGTCGGATTTACAGGTGGCTGGGAGAAGCAATTGAGCATTGCTCCAAAGAACAATAGATACCCAGGATCCTGGTGGCACCCTATCAGGGGAACAAGATCCTGAGAGGACACCAATCGGGTGTCATACATATTATAGAACCTATCATTGGTGCTGTGTGTGTGTGTGTGTGCGCGCGGTTTGGAACGGGGATATAAGCGGACTAGTGAGTCCAGCAAGCAGCCTTGTTCTGACCTCTAAATAAAATATGAGTTGTTTTCACTCGACATGTCTCCGACCTCAGTACTTTTCATTCTGCTTTCCCAGAAAAGCAAAGAAAGAATTTGCTGATTTGGATGGATGCGTGGAAATGTGTGCGTTATCAGTTGACTCATTAAGGCCAGGCTTTAGAAACAAAAAAGCCCAACAGGCAGAAGGCAGAAATTAGTCAGGCTGGCAAGCCCATGGGGAAGTTAAGACTGCCTCAAGTGCCTCACCCATTTACAGTTAAGAGGGCTGGCCTGAGGAGGGCATAAAGGGCAGTATACTTTCAGACCTTTCAAACAAGCAAGCATCTTGTGGCACTCTAAAGACTAACTGTGTAGCTGTGTTGGCCTGAAGCAATAGAACAAAGTTTGAGTCCAGTGGCACCTTTCCAATCAACCAAGTTTAATTCTGGGTAGAAGCTTTCATGTGCATGCACACAAAAGCTTCTACCCAGAATTAAACTTGGTTGGTCTGAAAGGTGCCAATGGACTCAAACTTTGTTCTAGCTGGTCTATTGTTACAGTAGCTTTCAAGGACTAGAGAGCCCCATTCATCTGATTAAGACAGCTGTCACCCACAAAAGCTCTTGCCACAATAAAACTATTTTTGTTTTTGCAGCAGCAGACAAAGGGCAAAACCAAATATTTTGGTAGGATAGCCATGAACAGATCTCCCAAAATCTTCCCAGTCTTAACCATTGCCATTAAGCCAGGGCAGAGTAGAGAGTTTTAACTGTTTATTCCCATACCATTTCCCTGGCCTCAATCAACTTTCCAAGAGCTGCTGTCTGTCCCCCAGGTGAAACGTACATATACCATATGAGTACTGCAACTCCAGGGCAACAACTAAGAACACAAAAATGCAGAGGAGGGGGTTAAACCCTTTCCCCACTTGTCACAGCCTCAGTCTAGATCAGGCCCCTCTGTGGCTGCCATTAAGGCTGAACCCCGCCCCCACCCCACCACTTGTTTATGGATCTCCTGATATCATATGTAAGCTTGTGGTCACACGGTCATTTTGATTGGATTTCACCACTGTTCCCCATCGCATTTAAAAGGGCTGATCAAACAGCTGCATCTGTCTCCCGTATCGAAGCAGACTCACCCCCGCAATCCTCCCGGCTTTCCAGTGATTTTTCCAACACCGGGGAAATCAAGTACTTCCCAAATATTTGCGCTGTGAATCCACAATTTCCTCAATATGGACAGCCATCTCTCACTATGAATGCAATTATGTCGTCTGAATGTCCTTCTCACACTGATTCCCCCCCCCCCAACTTTAGCCATTGTGTGCGTGAGCAGTCCTGCGCTGAATATATTCAATGCATGAACTTTCAAGCACACATATAAAGACTCCAGCACTTGGTTGTGTGTCGGTGGTTCATTTTGTTCACTGTTCAGGTGGGGGACAGTACTTCAGGAACAAGGGAATACAGTGCATCCAAGTGGGAGCGGTGTTTTGCCAAGTGCATAGGGGAAAAAATTTTAAATTCATGTTGCGCCGCTGTTTGGGCAGCACAGCTATCTGGATCATGCCTGGAGCCTCATCAGGTGATGCAAGCAGTTCAGGGAGGGACAACCCACACAAAAAAATCCCCGATCAAACATACAGCAGGAACAAATCATGATAAGCTGGCCGTGTGACCACAACCTAGTTTAGCCCTCATTTAGCTACTCTTCAAGAATCTGTCCTTTTAAAATTATTTTTCCCCAAGGATCAGAACACAGAGGAAAAAGACACTTTAGGACCAGCTTGATACAGAAAGGAAAAACAGCATGAAATAAACATACAATTGATTTCTTAATCTGACAAAGAAGTAGGTTCTAGATCAAATTAAGCCTGAACTCTCCCTAGAAGCTAAACTGAGGCTACCATACTTTGGTCGCATTATGAGAAGAGTCACTGGAAAAGACAATAATGCTAGGAAAAGCTGAAGGCAGCAGGAAAAGAGGAAGACCCAACATGAGATGGACGGATTCAATCAAGGAAGTTAATGGCCCTCAGTTTACAAGATCTGAGCAAGGCTGTGAACAGCAGGACATTTTGGAGGTCATGAATTCACAGGGTTGCCATAACTCAGAAGTGACTTGACAGCACTTAACACACAAACACACAATTTCTGGTAGGGTTTAATTTCCAGGAAAAAAGATGTCTGGGTAAAGTCTGCTTGGAAGTATCACCCCCTTGACCTTCCTCCTAAACCCTGCTATGTGGGGATTCTCTGTTGCTGCTCAGATACACTGTCACCCATTAATACATTTCAAGATCAACCCCATCACTGAACAGAGATGCCTGAACACTGGTGATCCTAGCCACAAGTTAAGCTCTGGCATTTAGGGAGATACAGTGAAGGGTTTGGGACTGACTGTTGTATGCACAGCTGGCTTGCCAAACATTGACTTGTTTAGTGTAAAGCTTTACAGCAGAGCTGGTTAAGGGACTAAGCTTCAGCCCCTGAGCTCCATCTGCCTATGAGGATAATTCTTACAGGGTTGTTTACAGAATTACAACAAGATAATGTATTAACATTCTACATAAATACCTATTATTCTAATGAACGTAAGCCTGTAAATGAACAATTTGGCTAGCTATTCTCTCACTTTGGTACACTGTTCTTCTTCTTATTCAAACTAATACAACATAAGTAAAACTGCAAGCAAACAGAAGCAGCCTGTTTGTAGGACGTGTATAAACAAAGATGCTGGAAATAAGGAATAAGCAAACAGCACCACAGAAGGCAGATTAAATAATCACATACACTTTTTTATTTTGGTTGCACCAGGCAACAGAAAGGAATCTACCAAACCCAACGTCTTGGCTGTGGAGAGGCAGCTCTGTATTTTCCATGTCAAACTAGGGGTGCCAGTCTCCAGGTTGGACCTGGGGATCCCCTGGAATTACAGCTCATCTCCGGACTGCAGAGATCAGTTCCCATGGAGAAAGTGGATGCTTTGGAGGGGGACTCTTTGGCATTGTACCCCACTGAGGTCCCTGTCCTCCCCAGGCTCCATCCCCAAATCTTCAGGAGTTCCCTAACCTGGATCTGGTAACCCTACCCCCTATCCCCCACCAGTGGCCATGGGGACCTGGCAAACCTATGTCAAACACTGCCAAAGTATAATATAATAAATGCCTTGTGAAAGTCCACCTCTAGAAAGGAAAATCTGAAGAGGGGAAAATTGGGGCCTTCTGAGTGATGAACTCCTGGGGGCATAGGAGATACAGAAGTGGACACAGAGGACCCAATCCAGCAGAAGTGAGTCATGACTACAAGCTGTGCAACTCACAGCTAAGTTGTTCAACTGGTTTCAACTGGACTTAATCATTACAGCATGGCAAGCACTAAGTGACCCAGTTTGGGCACCAAACATCGATAGCACCCTACTGAGAAGAGGGTGCTGATTTCATGGGAAAGACTCACACAATTAGCCCCTGCTTGTTCACATGGTAGAATTACTGAGGTCGATTCCACACCAGCGGTTGCCCCGGCATCGTCCCCTGATAAAATCCGTGGCAGAGCAACAGTTCCCCACTTGTTGCCCCAGGTCAGCAGTTGGCCTGAATCCAATCCTCGTTCCCCCCGGATCTTCCATTTCAGGGATTTTCAGGTTTCTTTTTCTGCCACAGGGTTGAAGTCTGGGCATTCTAGTAGGGAACTCGCAAATCTGGGTTTCTTGCTCCACCTTTTAATGCCCCTCTGCTTCTTTCCCTCCCCTTTCCCATCTCTCCTCTCCCTTTCCCCTCCCTTTCCCACCCTGGCGCAAGTGGGTTCCCCCCCCCATCATTGTGTTACGACACCATGACACAACAACAGTGGATCAGTGTTGTGTCAGGATGCCGTAAAGCAACAATGGGGGGGGACAAAAAAAAACCTGCTTGCGCCAGGGCGGGAAAGGGAGGGGAAATCATACTCTGGGAAGAGAGGGAAGGGGACGCTAGATTCGGGGCAAGGCAACAATTGCGGAACTCCCTCAACAGAATTGGGCCAATTAGACTTGGGGGGAATGGAGAGCAAACCATTGGTGTGGAATCGGCCTGAAAGATTACCTCAGCCACACGGATCTCAGAAAAGGGGCTCTTCCTGCATCCCGGGTAAGTGTAAAGTGCATTTAACTTGCACTGAATTGGCACCTGTTTCCCCACCAGCTGCTGCCATGTATTTCCTTTGTTTCTAAGGCTGGAATGTAATTTTTTTCCCCCATGCCCCTTTAGCTATAAGAACTGACAAGTCTTTGACAGAGTCAGTTTTCCTTGTAAGGAAAGAGTCCAGGACATGAAAGGAGTCTTTTGAAATAAGCTGTTTAAATATGAATATGAAAACTAAGCATGGGAAAGCAGGCAAAACAACCAAGTCAGCCTGTGAAACAGTAGTGTCACTGACTTCAAAAGCAAACAGCATACCAGTGGAGCCTCCAAGTTCAGCATCTATGAAGCTGCTGTATACTGTGTCGGAATGCTGGTCTGTCTAGCTCTGTGCCATCTACTCAGACTGGCAGTGGCTCTCCAAGGTCTCAGCCACAGATACCATCCAAATTCTTTTTAGTCAGAGATTGAACCTGGGATCTTTTTAGGGCTGCCAGCCTCCAGGTGGGGCCTGGAGACCTGCCAGAATTAGAACTCGTCTTCAGACTACAGAGAACAGTCCCCATGGGAAAAACGGCTGCTTTGGAGGGTATTATACCCCTCTGAAGTCCCTCCCCTCCCCAAAGCCCTCCCTCTCTAGGCTCTACCACCAAATCTCCAAGGATTTCCCTGCTCAGAATATTTCCCACTCTAGGTCTTTTGTAGCTGAGTCCTGTGGCCTACCCTTGAGCTATGGCATCTTCCTGAAGTTTCTTCTCACTAGTGTGCTATGAGTCAACTTCTTGCTGCCTGTATCCCCTTCCATCCTAGCAGGTTGGGTGTACCCAGTTAATGGCAACTACAGCCATCTGTATCATCTCACCATCAATGCCTGTGAAGGAACTATTTAAACATAAAATGTATACAGTTAGACCATTGGCTCATTTAGGATAATTACTGTATACTCTCCTTAGCAGTGGTTTTCTATGGTTATGGACAATCTGAAATCCTTTAACTGGAGAGGCCAGGGATAAAGCTGGGAGCTTTTCACAGGCAGGCATGTGCTCTGAATCTGAGCCATTGCCCTCTATATTTGTACATGTCAACAATACCCCCCCCCCCAAAAAAAAACTAGTGGGAAAAGATCCTGTCCTCACTTTTCAGTCATAACGGCATACAAAGTGTATTCCATAAATGACATCCTTCCCTCACCCCAGATACTCCACCAGATTAACACCAGATACTCAGTAGTAAATATCTTAACAGTTTTGGCTAGAAGTCATTTTTTGGGGGGGATTTTTTTATTTTACTTTCTACAACTACAACACAACTAAAATCACGACAGTAACTAAAAACCTTAAAATCTACTCTACCCTAAAGTATACAGGAACCGGAATATTGTACTGTTGTAAAGATATTAATTCTAGGTACAAGAAAATAGTAAATTATGCAGGCTAAAAGTTGCTTTACTATATATTGCTTAACTAATGCTTATAAACAGTTAAAGATTGATTGGAATTCAAAATGGGACACAATAAAAAACACCTATGGCTTTTAACAAAAGAGAGGTCATTATTCTTTATGTCTTCTTCTTTTTCTTCTTTTCTCTCTGGGGTTTTGCCGCCGTTGCACCCATATCTTCTTCCAACTCTCCCTCTTCCGTGCTTTTATTTCCATCTGAGTCTGAGCTTTCCAGCCCATAAATGTTTTCTTGCAGTTCTAAAGAGTCCCCTGTGGCAGCCTTGTCTTTTTCTCCTTTACAAAAATCCAGAAATTTTTTGGCTTTCACCGTGGTGTCAATCCTTTGCTTCTTATCTTTGTAGGTAAAGAGCAGGCCCTCAGTAGTCAACCACCGATAGAGGATGTTCTCTGATTGTAAAAAAGCAGTTAAGTTCTTGTAGGGTTTCCTCTTCTTCCTTATTTCAAATGGAATATCCTTTAAAACTTTAATATCAGCCTCTTGGATCTTCAGGGTATTTCTCTTTGTGGCCTTGAGCACCACAACTCTAGTTGATCTCTTTGAGAACCTCATTATCACTTCTCCAGGCAGGTTTTTCTTCTTTACAAATTCAGGGTAGGTCCTGTAGACCATATCCAAGTCGCTTTGCAAATGTTCTGCCTGCAAACCTGTCATTGAAGCCAAAGCATCACTCAAAGTCTTTTTTAGGTTCTCATCATTCTGTTCAACAATACCCTGGAACCTCAAGAAAAAAGTAGATCTTTCCATCTGAAGCCGCAATAAATTGTCCTTGTCAGAAATCCTCTCTTTCTCCATCCCATCTAGTCTTAACTCATTTTTTTCTGCTTTCAATTTAACCTCTGCCACTGCTTTTGCTGTCTCGTCTGACTTCAAGCTTACATCTGAGATTTGTTTTTGCAAAGCATCCAACTTAGAATTAACAACAGTCAGCTGGTCCGTTGGGGGCACAAAGCAGTTGCCAATGCAGCAGATAGGTCTGTACTTGCCTCAGACTTTGTGGCAGAAAATGTTGTAGGATTTTTGGGAGAAGGTTTTGGTTTCCCCACCATCTTTTCTCCCCATCCAATCATTGCTTTTTTTTTGTTTACAATTAGAAAAGTTCACAAAAGTGAGCTAAAAGCCACTCTTTTCTTCTTTACAGGCAGTTAAATTAGTCCCTTTTAATCTCCAATCATTCAGCATACAGGAAGATTCTTGTGTGCGCTGTTACTTCCAGCCAGCAAGAGTGGAGGGGTGGGGGATTTAATCTTTAAATCCCCCTTGTTTTAAGATCAAATCCGAGAATCTTACTGCCAGAAAGCCACTTACAGTTATGCCAGGTGTTTCAGATATGCATTCTTTTTCTTGTCACTTTCTGGTTCCTGCAACTGTCCAGCTAGCACTTCATTGCGCCCAAAGGCTCCACAGTGGTAGAACCGTGGAGCCAGAGGGAAGCCTCGATCCCTGGGTCACCACCCCAGGAGAGGCTATCCCTGGCGCCTCATGGTAGGAGTCCCCTCCAGGGTCTCCTGGGGGTCCGAATCCAGTTTGGATCCCCTTCTTGCTGCTGGGACCGGGCCGCGATCTCCGAGATGACGGGAGATCACACCCGCCATTAAAGCAACCAAAAACAGGAAGCTAGAAGTCATATTTTAATAAAACAATGAAAAATGTATTTCTGGTACCTAAGTGAATAAACAGCATGTTTCAGTGAAGATTTCCAGAATACTCCCAGATTTGCAACATCTTCACTCTCAATCACCTGAGGATTGTACACTTTTAAAGTATGATCCTAAGTAGAGCTATACCTACCTAAATTCATTGAAGTCAATGGGATTAGAAGGGTGTTAACTCTTACTGGATTTTAACTGTTGTATGCCACCTTGAGCCTGCTTGTGCGGGCAAGGTGGGATGAAAATCAAAATAAATAAACTCTATTTAGGATTGCATTGTTAAGCTCTCCAAAAGGAACACAATAAAACATAAGTTAATACTAATTAATTTATATGAAAACAAATTAAAGCTTCTTAGGTGCAGCTTAATCTTTGCTTTCCCCTTCATTTGTCATTCCCGGTCAATAAACCGTTTTAACTGCACCTTGCCCAACTACACAGCAGTCAGTTTCACCCCTGGATCTCCCAGCTGTACCACAGACCCATATACGGTTGCCAGGTGTCCCATCCCCCCAGCCACCAGCAGGGGATGGAGGGGTCATAGGGTTGCCAGATCCAGGTTGGGAAACTCCTGGAGATTTCAAGGTGGAGTCAGGGAGGACAGGGGCCTCAGTGGGGTACAATGCCATAGAGTTCACCCTTCACAACCATTTTCTTCAGGGGAACTGACTTCTGTAGTCTGGAGATGAGTGCTAATTCTGGGAGATCCCCAGGTCCCACCTGGAGGCTGGCATCCCTAGACTTATACCTTCATCCTGGGCTGTTAAACAGCTTCTTGGCATTCCCCCTGCTCTGCATTTACGAAGGGTACGTGTCATTTCCAGTTGCAGGAGATGTTCATGCTGCTTTCAGAGTGCCCTGGATTTGTGTCTCCAAAGACACCCGCCTGCCAGCTTGCATTAGTGTACAAGTCTTTGAGAAGCCCTCCTACACCAGCTGCTAGATGCGGTGGTGGCCAGAAAGCAGGCTCATCTTCTGCTAAGGGAACCTTGTCCTTCCACTCACTTGGAGCAGGAGGGGGAAGAGAGAAGAGAAAAGGGAGATGCTAAATTTGAGCTACTTATTTGAAATGTAGCCTTGTGTAAAGAAAAAGTCTTTACACGGGATTCACATTCCAATAAAAATTATCAGCCTTCCAGGGAACAGCCTGGTGTACTGAATCACAGGCAGTCCCAAATTTTAATAGAGAAATGAAGGTTAGAAATCAGGCATACAGCAAGTCTTGAACTTGAAAGTCTTGAACGCTGAAAGTGACTAGCAGGGGCGGAACTCATGGACTAACACCTTGGCCATAGAGTTTCGGCCAGTTCCTAGAGAGGTGCAATGTCAGTTCTACATTTTCTTGGAAGTAATGTCACACCGTTGGCCGATGGCTATTTTTTAAATTTTATTTTTCTCCTGGTGCCACTGTGAGTGGCAGCAGTAAATGCCACCAGGAGGCTGACAACCTTACTAAGTGACCCAGCACAGCACTCATAGATAAGGATCTCAAAGAAGGGTGCAATTGTACGCATACACACTCCCAGAGCCCAGCAATATGTAAACATACACACCCCACACCTCATAATGGCAGCAACTTGTTGGTGCATACAGAAACATGAGTCTTAGGGAATAATTTATGTATCACAAAGGCTTGTTTTTCTGGCCATGCTTCCATGGACTCATTAGCAAATAGAAGCCTCTTCTTGCAATTCTGACCTAGCAGTTCTCATAGGGCCAAAATAGATGTTACTTCTGACACAAGACAGTTGTGATGCTGGGGAACTAACATTCCCAAACATACAGGGTCCCAATTCAGCTTAGGAATGCAGCACAGGGGAACAAGGGGCCTTCCCTCCCTGTAGGGCTGCCAGTTGATGCCTGGCAACCAGCAGGAGATGGGAAGAGGGAGATGTAACATCACATCACTCCAGGAATCACTGGAAACTTTATGATACTGGAAACTCCAGGAATCACTGGAAACTCTATGACATCACTTCTGCAGCACTGGCAGTTAGAAAAAAAATTCTCCTGCCACTGCTCCAAGAAAGGTTTGTCAGTGGGAGGTCTCCTACTGTGCTGGCTCTGGCCAGTCACCACAAAGACAAGATTAAACTAGGTACAAAACTCCAAATCAAGCCGTTCAGAATGCCGGGAGACCAGTTCTCAGGAGCGAGAGGCAGAGGCTGGCAGCTGGAATAAGGTCCAAGACTGCACGGTTGTGTCCGCACCAAGACAGGTGAACGTGGCTGCTTATAATTGGATCCTCCCTTCCCTGGGGGGTGATCTGCAAAGACTCACAGCCCCTCACATTGCCTTTGCAATAGCTGAAGTCTGGCACTCCTCCTTCTCTCCTGCACATCCAGATGCTGGCGTGCCCTGCGTCTGGGACATTCAGGTGAGCTAGGTGGGGACTCTGGCCTCGAGGTGTCTCCAACTGGGGGTGCTGGGCCAGGCTCTGCTTCTGACTGCACCTCAGGTTCTTCACCTTGCTGCCCCTCCTGTGCAGAAGCCTGAGCCTCTTCTCCTTCAGGTGCTGGCAAAGGTTCCTCTTCTGGGCTAACTCCAGAGAAAGCTGGGTTGCTCCGTGCCTCTTCCTCATCTGAGGAATAGTCAGCTTTGGCTGAGCCAGAACCCATGACACCTACCATAGTGGAAGACATGGCAAACCTATTCCCACGCCATTTTCCAGAGCTAAATAGGCAGGGGGGGGACATTTGTCCCACTATGGGGTTGCATATGCACTGACTGCAAGTGTTGGAGACTGGACAGAAAAAATATCAACTCACATGGGAGATTCCGCTCACATGGTGCCTCAAAGCCTGCAGGGTGTTCACTGTGTCTCGGGCTCCAGGCTCCATCTCCTCTTTCACCTTCTGGTTGGCAGCAAAAGCACAGATAACACCAACCCTGCAGGAAAAGGGGACATGCCCAGCATGAGAAGTGACCTCCTCTGGCTGTCTTAGGGTTGGTTTCATAGATGTACATAACGTCACTTGATTTTGTGGCAGTTTACAGCATTTCTGCACTTGATTTACGGCAGCTTTACATCAGTTAGCAACAGTTTAAGTAAGCAAGCATTTTTTTCAGGCATTTTGTCAAACTTTGTTTGAGGAGTATCCTAGGCCCCAAATGAATCACTTCTCTTTCCAGATTTTGTTTGTGTTTTTATATATTTTTATAGGTAAATCCAGAAGTGCCTATTGCTGTGCTGTTCTCACAAAACAATTGCTTTCTTTGTACTTGATTACTATATGTGTGATGAATGACAAGTAGCTGAATGTGGGGACTGTGTCCATGCAAAAACGTTATGCTTGGAGCGATGAAACACACTGTCAAGATTACTTAATCAGTGCTAGACCATTCACATCATATTACAGTCATCAAGTGATGGGCAAGTATGTTACTAACCATACCACAGACCAGTGACGCTCTCTCAATGGCTCAGAAGCATCATGTAACTTTTTGATATGCCACTTATGGATCTTCCAAGCACCATTCCCCCATATGGTAACCCACCCCGGGTTTCAGGAAACCCGACAAATCAGTTGCATGAGTTTGCAACCCTAAATCAGTGCAGGGACTGGAGGACAGGTAAACGGCAAGCCTCTCTCAGTTGTGAGCCAGAGATAGAAGTAAAGGCCCACCCTGTCCAATAGCCCCCTTCCAAAGCATTTATGTTCTCATCCCAGCAGTCAGGAGTCTGTCAAGAGCAAAGAAAGCTGGCTATAGAGAAGCAGAAGTAAAACTGTCCTAACGGCAGCCTCCAGGGTTGCCAACTCTGGCTAGGAAAATTTCTTGAGAATTAAGAGTGGTGTCTGGGGAGGGCAGAGTTTGGGAAGGTGAGAGTTCAGCAGGGATGTATGCTATGGAGTCTGCCCTCCAAAGCAGCTATTTACTCCAGGGGAACTGACCTCTTTAGTTTGGAGATCCAGTGTAATTCCAGGAGAACTCTACCCCCCCCCCCCGCCCCCGAGGTTGGCAACCTTAGCAGCCACAGCCAGCTTGCTCTCCTTTAGGCACCTTAGAAATCTCTCTCCACGCTTTTGCCTGAGCTGCAGTGCCTTGTGCCAAGGAGAGGGTGGGAAGACCAAGAGGGAAGCCCTTCCCCTGACTCCAGATACACAAGGGCTGGCTCCGGTTGAACAGTGATGGGGAAAGACAACTTGTGTGCTCTGGTAATTGAAAAAAAAATTGTAGCTACTGTAACATTAAGTTATATCCAGGGCTTTTTTTCTGGGGGAACGCACCGGAACAGAGTTCCTGCACAAATTCGACAAAATTCTTTGAAAAACATTTAAACGTTCATGAGTTTTCAGTATGCAGACTGAAAACTTCACTCCCCTCTTGAGAGTTCAGGCACCTTTTCTTTTTAAATTATATTTTAGATTATTGTATGTGTGTGTTTGGTGGGTGGGGTGGGGTGGGGAGTGCAAGGCATGCTGCAGTCATGTGGATAAGATTTTATGGGGAAAGATTTTTGGATAAGATTTTATGGGCTACATGGATGCCTCTTCTGAAGGGGACTTCACACACACAAAAATGATTATAGCACATAGCCTAGCTTGCTAGTCTTTTAAGATGCCACAATTATATTTATTTATTTATGAATTTTGCTGTAGTATTAAACACAGCTGCAAATTTGGAATTTAATGAAGATTAAAATCCTACTCCACCCATAACAATACATTCAAAGGCTGGAAGGAAACCAGACCTTTGAACCACCCTGACTTCAAATATGAGAGCTGAGTTAGGCTACCAAGAGATAACTAACCCATGTCAATGTTGGAAATGTATGTGCTTGCAAGATCTCACATTCCAGTCCTTATACGGTTAACTTGTTTCCCTTCGGTGCTATTGTTTAGACTGATCTGGAAGGGAAACCTGGCAGACAGCCAGTATAAGAAAAGCCCTCGAATGTTAAGGAGTATTGATGTATTGACTGGTTACTGTATTCAGGTGACTTCCTTCTAGGGGTCAAGAAGAAGGAGGAATCTCCATTGTTGTTGTCTGACCATGCTTTGTAAAGAGTAGGATGCAAAATGTAGCTCCTAGATATGTTGTTATTTTGTAGGTGTCCTGTGAATCCTTACCCTTAGAAATAAAGCTTTTTAAACAGAAAGAAATGTCTCCTCTCCAATGAAGCAAAGATCCATTGAAACCTCTGAATATTTAAGTATTTTGACTATTTTTCTCCAACAGTCAAGACATTTTAAGTGAATGTGCACACCAGAAGTCACCTTGGGGTATTCCATGTGGAACTATGAATGGCATCCCAGCTGCAGGAGCTGTAGTGAGTGGGATGGAATCTGGTGAGGATGGGGGTCCACTCCACACAACCCCATCCCTACAGCACTCACAGCTGCCCCTGTTCCCCCATCCCTTCCACTTGCGATCTGTCACTTCAGCACAGAAGTGCTGAGCCAACAAAAATCTCACCTCCCCCCCACCCTGGGCATTTGCCCCTTCACAGCTGGATGTAACTCTGCTTAGGATGGCATAGAGGTGGGATTCTGGGCAGCGAGAGGTCTTGTACTGCCCCTGGAGGCAAGATACCAGTTAAAAAAACCTAGTATAAACTTGGTTTGTTTAGAACAAATTTAACATTTAGCCATGATTAACACAAACCACAGATTCCAAGTCCACTTCAAATGATCTTTCCACATCTTGGCTTGCAGTTAACCATGGTTTAGGTTTACAGTCATAACATTTAACCCCACTTAAAGTGTTCAATGGGACTTACTCTTAATTAATTACAGAACTGGAGCCACACAGCACAATCTTCTACATGTTTATTCAAAAACTACATGTCTCCAAAAGCTTCCAAGTAAACATATCGAATTGTGGTCTAATAGGTAGAATTGTAGAGTTAGAAGTAGTTTTTATAAATCATCTAGTCCAACTCCTTGTTCAGCCCAGGAAATCTATGAGACCCAGCTATTTAGAACAATGTAGATTATAACCACCCAATTAAAAAACAAATGAACAGCACCTTGAATACATCTGGAAACTTGTGCAGATGTTGGTGCCCTGGCACCATGTCTTCTAGAAAGGGTTTAATTTTCTATCCCCTCATCCCACCATAACTCATACAGGCAGCCTCCTGTCCCATCTCTCTCATGTCATGACCTGTCCCATCCACCCTCCCCATCCCCACTTACAGGATGACAAGAGTGGTCAAGAGCAGACAGAGCATGAGAAGGTTGCGTTGGCAGAGGAGGGAGCGGCGGTATGCTTTCACCCGCCCACCACAGCGCCTGTTTCTCTGGCAGCAGCAGATGCTCAGCCCAATCAGGGGCATCGCCACAAAATAGATGACAGCGATTGTGGCACAAACGATGTATCCTGCTTGATACTGGAGGATCTAGAGAATAAGAAAAAGTCCTTCAGACAACATTTATTGGGTCTTCTTGTCCCTTATTCCACACATTGTGTGGGTGTCACTGATACCTTGAATACAACAAAGGCATTTTATAAAGAAAAGTCACCGAGGAGAGACAAAACACTTGTCCAAGGCTGCCCAGCAAGGACTGAGGGTAGTTCCACACTAGTCAAATGCAATGAGATTACCATAATTTGTACATGTAGTTATAATGGTAGTTCCAGACAACATGGTCTTCAATTTCTTCTCCCATTCATTCCCCATTTCAGCCCCAATTTTTCCAAAATTGTTGCAATTTTTCACTGTGTGGAGCAGAAGTCCAGTCTTCATGGCATGTGGACAGTCTTCGCTCTATACTGTAATTTCTTGTCTTATATGAAACCTCTTGGCATTGCAGCAACAGCTGCCACAATTGCAAGTTTTTTTTTAAAAAAGTTCATTGGCACTGTAACACAATTAAGAATTAGCACAGTCACAGTGTTTTCTGTGGAGAAAATCTGGATGTGAGAGGAAAACTTTTGAACTAGAGTGAGCTGTAACTGGGGTGCAGCCTTATTGGGAAGGAGGTCTATGCATTGTTTCATCAGAACTGGATAAAGGGTTAGTGGATTTGCTGTTTAATAGCTGGATGGGGACTGGGGAAAAAGTGATATGATAACATGGACTAAGAGTGTAAATCAGGTCACTTTTATAGAAACAGGTAACCTTTGTTGATACTGGTGATGAGCGGGAGGAGTGGAGTCATGATTAGAACACAACTACGCATTGGTATAAATGGGAAAATCAAAGAGGTGGTCGGTTTTAAGTAGAGCAGCAATATCCATCAACATATCAATCTACTTGTAATTCTGCTTGCAGTTGAATGCAGAGAAGGAATAATGGGAGGGGCTGTGGCTCAGTGGAAGACCCTCTGCTTTGCATGCAGAAGGTCCCAGTTTCAATCCCCCACATCTCCAGTTAAAAGGACCAGGCAGTTGGGGATGTGAAAGACGTCTGCCTGAGACCCTGGAGAGCTGCTGCCACTCTGAGTAGACAATACTGACTTTGATGGACCAAGGGTCTGACTAAGTATAAGCAGCTTCATGTATTCATGTGATTGAGCAGCACAAAAAGGTTGTAGTGTAGAACTTGTTGGAAGTTCCAGGTGCAATGTTACAGTGTCTCAGACTTGCAGACTTCATGGCAAGAGAAATTAGATAGCTAGATAGGCACACAGACCTTTCTTCCTGTGTTTACTCTTCTGCCACTATCCCCTTTGAAATGTAGACTGTGTTCTCAGGGACAACTTCCCTTCCTTCCGTTCTCTCTCAGTTGAAGATGAACTCTTTTCCTTCATGCTGTCCTCTCTCGGCACCATGAGGCAGATGGCCCTCTTGCTATCTGCTTCCATCCTTTATCTAGTAAGTTAGTACTCTATCCTGTCCCTGCTCTTTCCTACCCAAAGTGTACTTCTCAAACAGAGAGAGAGGCATTTCTCTTCTAAACTTGCAACGTGGCTCTGTGTAGGTTTGTAAGCTGGGTGGCCTGGTAAAGTAATGCTGCTGCATTTGTAGCTTTATTCAAGCACTCTGCTAACTAGTGGTGACTGGACTAACCACACCAGTTAACCCCAATAGGTTATGGGCCCAGCATGCTTTTGCTGCATTTGTAGCTTTATTCAAGCACTCTGATAACTAGTGGTATCTAGACTAACTACACCAGTTAACCCCAATAGAACTACCCTTAGCTGAGCTGGGATTTGAAGGAGGACTCACATGTCAACAGGACAACTCTCAAATATTATCCATTTTTCCCAGTAACACTCTCACTCAGCCCATTAGTTCCACTCATACCCATTTCTTGCAACACTTTTCACCTTCCACTAATACCAAATCACTATAATGTATTACAAACCTATCCTGCTCCACATATCGTTCCTCCATAATTCCATTGCCCATCCATACATATCCTTTGAGGCCATGCTTTCTATGTGGTTAACACAATTGAGGAACAATTGGTAGGTAGGCCAAACAGAAAATTGCCTTTATGTAAAAACTGATATCCAGCATAGATTCTGGGTTTACAAAATAGCTGCCCCACCCCAAAATGGACTTTGCTCTCACACGCTTCTTCTCACCTGTGAAGTACTAGCAGATGGTGGGTCATGCAAGGCATCCCTCAACAGCTCTGTGGAGTGAGGCAAAGTATCAGAATTATTATTATTTATATATCACCAGTCTACATAACCATAGACAGATTGAAATCAACAGAGCAGGTCCGTGCCCCAAAGAGCTTTCTCACATAGGTGAGAAAATAGAGGCAGGAAAGCAGGAAGGAGTTGAGGGTAACCAGATTCAAGGAGTTAAGTCAAAGGTTTCATGTAAAAGATGGATTGTGCAAATGTAATTGTTAACTTTGAAAAAATTAAATAAAATATATATTAAAAAAGAAAAGATGGATTGTGGTTGCAGTCGCACACGCCAGATACAGTGGAGCAGGGGGGCAGCGAGACTATTTCCTCCAGAGGAATTTGATCCACAATTGCGAGATCACACCTCCCTTTGAAGCTGCGGGCACAGCCCGTCAGTGTGTGATCAGACACAACTGCGGGTGAGTTGGTGGGGTTTTGCCGTTTGTTTCCCATGTGCTTAAATGAGGAATCGATTAATCACACCTTCACACTGAGGGCTCCCTATGAAGTTTGCAATGATGTGCATACTGAGAAGGGGGAACAAAACAACAGCATGGAGTCAGGATGACCTGATTAGACCATCCTGATGGCATGAGAGGGCGCTGGAGCAATCAGTCAGGGGGAAAGTCCATCTGTGGCCTGTCGCAACACGTTTACTACCGGATTTTCTCTGGAGTCTTTTAACTCCGCTTCTGTGGTGGAGCAGAACGGGTTGCAAATGGCTGCGAGATGCTTCCCAGATGTTGCTGTCTAATTGCTCCCTTTAAATCTGCCCAGCATTTGCACCTATTTTGGGTCTTATTGGGCATATGATTGCAGCCTTTGAGGAGTGTTTTGATGATCTCCAGGACTACCAGAAAAGTGTTTCAGAACAGAGTTTGAAACAGAAAGGACAGCAAATGAGAAAGAACAGACCTGTTTGTGGGAATGGGAAATCTTCATAGAATAGTAAAAATTGGTATGGCAAGGCCATTGGCAAGTGCATGTTGGAATATTCATTTATTTAGAAAGATTTATCTGCCACCTTTCCAGGCCTGCTCAAGGCGGTTCAAAATGAAAACAACAAAACAAGTCAATGAAATAGGGCAAATCAATAAAATAAAATCACCCAAGTCAATAAATCATGCCAATAAAAATAAGTGAGGGCAGAAAAGTCTATAAAACAAATAGAGCAGTCTAAAATAATGTTGATAAATTAGTCTTCATGCTAGCAGCAGTTCACAAAAGTTGTGACTATATGGAAACCCATAGCTGAAAGGCTAAAGAGAAAAGTTTTGGTTTGGTACCTAAATGAAAGGAAAGTAAGTGCCAGGTGAACCACAAAAGGGAGGGCATTCCAAAAGCAAGGTGCCACCACTAAAAAAGTCCTGTCTCTGGTTGCCACCCCCCTTCCCTCAGGGCAAAAAGAGGAGGGCTTGAGATGATGGTCTTAACTAGAGGTGGCATATGAGAGAAGTGAATGGTTTTGGCAGCAGAGTGTTAGATAGACGAAGCATGACAATCAAAGAATAGAACATTCAAACGTATAATTTTCACGCCAGCCTCACCTCTTAATTCATCTTCCTAGCAAGCAATAACTTTATGTCCTTTAAAAATTACTGTTTAATTCTAAAATTAGTTTCAAAAAACTTCTTGCAGAAAATTTTTCCTTACCAACACTGCACACATGCAGGTCACTGGGCAAATGGGAACATAAACACTGGGACCAATGCTCCCTCTAAGCTGTGGAGACTTGTGAGCAGAAATTCTACTTTGTGAGCTACTGGCATTAAAGTTGTGAGTGAGCAATTTGGTTGCTGCATAAATTAGTTTGCTCTGGAGCCATCCTTCCTGAGCTAAGATAAAAAATGTGTGAGCTGGAGGCTAAAAAGCTCATTCTAACTCAGCTTAGAGGAAACACTGACTGGGACATAAGAAAAGCCCTGCTGAATCAAACCAAAGGGTTCATCTAGTCCAGTACCCCACAACAGCTTACCAGATGACACAGAAGGGGAGCAAAAAGAGCAGTCTCCCACTGGTGCTGCCACCCTTTAACTCTGAAGCATACTGTGAGTTTTTAATAATCTGGACGAGGGTTTTTTTACTATTAAGCAAACTGATGTACTTAGAGGATGAGTTAAGACTTTTTAACCTAGTCAGGTTTTGTTAATGTGTTAAGACAGCAGAAACTTCACGGGATTTGTCTTGTTACCATATATTTAGGTAAAGGCTAAGTGACATATGCTGAGCGATTGTACTTCTTTGGTGTCTGGGAACATGGTAAACCCCTTCGGTCTAGTGAACTGATTGATGAAGTTGTGGTCAACGAAAACTATTTTAGCTTGGTAAATACGTATTTTATTCAATTCCTGTATAATACGTATAAAATTTAAATAAAATTTAAATAATTTTATCTGTATATTTAAGTTATTGGAAATGAACTTTTAAAGTAACATTCACTGGGCATGGTCCAATGAGATATGTAGTATGCATATTATTGATGTTTTAATTCTGCATAGATTAGATATAATGATTTCTGTGCTTTGCATATTTTTGCATAAGAATCAGCTGTTCTTTTGAGGGAGAAAAATTGTTCAGGTGACAATTGAGGGAGACAGCTTGTCGAAATACGTTTGGTCTTTTACCTTACAACTGACAATAAAAGTTTTATATGTTAGGATTATTTTGCTAAATTTACTGTACATTAAAGGATGTTTGTTTAGAGTTTTTGGGAATTACACTAATTTAGTTTTTACATATATACCTCAGCTTTTCCTGCTTTCGAATAGGGTCATTTTACACCTCCCCTCTAAAGTAGTTTGACTGCTGTCTTTTCCTGTGCTGATTTCACAGTGGTGTGAAATTTCACTCCAGGGGGTCTAAGTGCACTAATCAACAGCAATTGTTTAAACCAGAATAAAGCTGGTTGAATACTAGCTTGACCACAGGAGGGCAATTAGTAGATGTGGACATTTCAGTAGCAGCACGGTTTCACACCGCACAGAGGTGTGGGCAGGTTTTTTTGGAACTAGAATGATTCCAGCGGGGAAAGTCAGATGTAAAAACAGCCTAAGAGAGTGCCCACTCCAGGCTGAGCTTTGTGGTTTAATGGAGATTTGCACATAGCTGTCCCCATTCATACTCTGGCACCTTAACCACGACTCTGCACTGGCTCCAAGAAAAGGTTATCTGTATCCATTGCCTCCAGAGCCATGTATAATTTTATTCTCTGTCAGGTCTCCCCTTAGCCACCTTTCTTCTAATCAGAGAAGTCCCAAACTCTTTCCTCACAGGGAAGGTGTTCCAACCCTGTAATCTTTTGAGGCTGGATTAACTAGCAGTTGTATATTTCCAAACAGAAAATGCTGTATTTGTTTTGTTTGCGCTTCTTTGTCCTACTCCCAGAAGCCTTTGTCCTACTCCCATTTTGGTGTAACCTGTTTTGCACCCAGCACCACCTAATTAATTAAGTCTGCAAGATATCCAGTGTTCCAAGATGCAGACCTAGGGCAGTTCCAGCATTCTAAGGAACACCCTTTTCTCTCTCCTCCATTTTTATTTTGTTTTTGTACTGACCATCTAGCCCAATGAAGTGTTTGGGGGAACTTGAAACCTTGCTCACTGCAAGGCACAGTCCTGATCTCCAATACCCTTGTGTCCATACAAAATGAACTACACACACTTGATCTTAGCCAAAAAGTGATGTACAAAATTAATGCCGGCACAGGATTTACACATGAGAGGGCACCAAGAAAGTGGGGAGAGAACTCATAGTAGGGTTGCCAACTTTGAGCTGGAAAATTCCTGGAGGTTTGGGGGCAGAGACCTCCAGGCCTCATCTGAAAGTTGGCAACCCTAACTCTGTTTCACTTTTTTTTGGTTAGGAGACCCTTGTCTTGGAGTTAAGACTGTAGATAGCTTTGGTGATAAAAAAAAATTCTGCACATGAAAGTTGTGTAATGCTTATTGTTAAAACTAATCAAAATATGACAAAATAATGAGCAAGCTTTTGAATTCTGTGGAACTCTTCTTTGGACTAGATATTCATTACATAAAAATGGCAGGGGGGAAATGTTTCAGGGCATAATGCAAAGGCTCCAGATCTGCACACCATAGACTCTGAATGCCTTTCTCATGCCCTGACGCAATTCCCCCCCCCCCTTTCACTTTTTTTTTTAAAAAATACCACAAGTCTTCAGGGGTGGATTTTTTTTCTAGAAGGATGGGATTGTGCATTCTGCCATTATACCTGAAAATTCTGTTTCTGCCAGTGCTCAGGGATAACTTGTTTCTGAATTCTACATGTGTGGTGAGGCATCTGTTATTTAGTAGAGAAGGGAAATCACTCTTTGCTGCTCAGAGGTACTATAACAGGAGGAGTTAACCATATTGTCGAAAACAACCTTCCGGGCTAAGCCCTGGTAAGGTCTTGACACGCACATTTGGGGATGTCAGCCTCCAGATGTGGCCTGGGGATCTTCTGGAATTACAGCTCATATCCAGACTGCAGAGATAAGCTCCTCTGGAGAAACAGGATGCTTTGGAAGGTGGACTGTATTGCATGGCAACTCACTGAAGTCCCTGTCCTCCCCAGGCTCCACCCCCAAATCTCCAGGAGTTCCCAAACTTCAAGCTGGTAACCCTACCACAGGGGGATGGGGAAATTATGAGGGGGCAGGGAGGAAGCTGTGAGAAAAAATGAAAGCTTAAATTTGGAAAATATTGCTGCAACAGGGAAGGTAGCAGAGAGAGTGGGTTCAGTTATGAAGGAAGATATGTATGTGTTACCTTTTTCATATTTTGATAGCCATGGAAGTGGTCTCAATGGTTTGAGAAGTGATAGCACTTTAAACTGTGTGGAAAGTATTCCATCATTCTGTAAACCCTACTTTTGGCTTCTAATTATTGAATGAGAGAGGGGGCTGCTGTTACTCGAGGAAAGGAAATGCTCTGAAGTACTTCCTTTATTATTTGCTATTTGTGTCTAAGAATTCTGTGCCATGGATGCACTAACTGATGTTGTTGGGCTAGTCTAGGGTTGCCAAGTCCCCCTGGGGGGGCGGGGAAACCCCCGCTCAATCAGGCCATTGGGGGGAACCCCACCCCCAAATTGCAGGGCTGCAGAGATGTGCCGGTTGCGATGACATCACCCGGAGGTGACATCGTTGTGTTGGGCATGTTTGGGGGGGATGCTCTATAATTTGAGGGAAAACTCTATGGTTTTCCCTCAAATTACAGAGGTCCCACCCCCAACGTGCCCAACGCGATGATGTCACTTTTGGGTGATGTCATCATGCTGCACGCACTTCACGCACACGGCAGAACACTCCCAAACCCGACAAGGACTCCCTGCTAAATTGCAAGTACCACTTGGCAACCCTAAGCTAGTCACGTATTGCTGTGCCTCAGTGATCCTCAGCTGTAAAATGGGGTCAATGACCTCTCCCTAAAAATGCAAAACAATGCATTTGTATATACATTTGTATACATATTTGTAAATATACTTGTACATATATTTGAGTTTTATATATAGGGTTGCCAGGTGCCTTCCTACTGCCGATGGGCGGATTTGGGGGGCGTTCCAAGAAGTAACTGCTGGAAGTGATGTCATCGACACACTCTACTTTTTGGGCAAAACTCTATGGTAAAAATAGCTACAAACCATATTGTTTTGCCCGAAATGTAGAACATTGCCCTCATATCACCAAAGTGATGACATCACTTCTGGAAGTGCCACCAATACATCGCTGACGTTGTGCAGGAATGTCTGTTTGAGGGTGGGGTTTCCCCTGCCAGCCAACTGGCCGGTGGCAGTCCAGTCCCCACAAAAGCGGGGGATCCCCCACCCCCACTTGGAGACTGACAAGCCTAATTATATATGTATGACTTGCCTCACTGCATTTGTCACCTGGAGCCATTTCTTAGGATTGCCATCTCTGAGTTGGGAAATTCCTGGAGATTTGGGGGTGGAGCCTGGGGATGATGGGACTTGGGGAGGGGAGGGAGCTCAGTCAGGTATAATGTAATAGAATCCACACTCCACAGCAGCCATCACGCTGGGCACGACACCAGGGGATGCTCTAGCATTCAGCCTGAAAGCTCTATGGTATCATAGGCATAGGGTTGCCAGGTTGTTTACCTGTTGTGGCGGTGGGAAGTAGATCCTGGTCTGGGACATTCATGCGCGCTGTGATGATGTCACCTGGAAGTGATGTCATCACACTAGAGTTTTCAAGCTGAACGCTAGAGCATCCACCAGGGATGTGCCTAGGCCAATGATGTCACTTCCGGGTGACATCATCACAGCGCGCGCACAAATCTCCCAGATCAGGACCTACTCCCTCCCGCCGCAACAGGTAAGCAACCTGGCAACCCTATGCCATAGAGTCAACTTTCCAAAGTGGCCATTTTCTCCAAGTGAACTGATCTCTGTCTCCTGAATTTCAGTTATAATACCAGGAGATCTCCAGCCACTACCTAAAGGCTGACAATCACACTAGAATGGAAATACAGCGAACTAAACCCACTTCAGTATCACAGCAACAGATGAGGCTCTAAAATGTCACCCACAAGTGAGGTGTCAGAACACACCCCTGCTGAGTGAGTAGATCTGTCAGTGGAACAAAACAAGTTGGCCAAACAACTGATATGAAAGGAAATTAAGACATCAACTTTTCACATTTCATTTGAGAGATACTGTGTTTTGTTAAGAATGTGTCCAATCCAGATGCTAACAAAGCTCCTAGTCCGGAATAAACTTGAGGCAAAGTCTTTATTTAAAAATATATTTAAAAGCTGTTCATCTCTGTTATTTGGTAAACAAAATATACCCATATACTATATATATTACAGCACTGGCTTATTCACCTTTTCATAATAATCATGTAATATAAATTGGTTTATTATTACTTTCCTTGAATTCCACACTTACTTCCACACATATTTTATTCAGGGGGGTCTGAAGCAGCAGAAGTTTGAGTTCAGTGGCACCTTTAAGATAAACAGTTTTATTCATGATATAAGCTTTTGTGAATAAAATTTTGTTAGTCTTAAAGGTGCCACTGGACTCAAATTTTGTTACACATATCCTAGTTTCCTGGAATGTGATATTGTATTTCTTTTTAAAACACCATTGTTTAAAAAATGTATATCCTGCCTGTCTGCATGTCATTAAAACCTCTACTAAATTAAGACCATACATGTACTTTAAAAATTCAAGAAGCATATGGAAGGAAGTTTAATGAACTTGATGGAACTAAAGCATGTAACGTTAAATATCTTCTTGTTCAGGAAAACAGATCCAAAATTACATAATGTGAAAGGAATTATGGTTTTATTTAATTTGCAGCAGGACGAGGGAAGTGTTGGGAAGGAACAGCAAACACCTTGAACTTGAGGAACAAATAGAGGTGGGGGGGGGGGAGATCCTAGTTAAAGTATCTGACTCATTGGGATGGGAGTTATGGACCTCAAAGGACCACAGGAACCTGGAGTGTGTGTGCACAGATTTTTATTTCCTCAGCAGAGAGAGAGGTAGCAGCTGAAAATGCTAAAGATGGTGAGGTACGGACTCTGGGCAAGAGATATGAAGGCCTGGGAGGGAAATGTAAAAATCTGGGGGAGGGGGAATTGGGGTTTCCTTTTTTCCCCAGTGAGTTGAGGGAGGGGAGAATACAGCATATTTTCAAGGATATATTTACTGCTTAAGTGTGAATCTGGGCCAGGGAACTTCAAAGTAGTGCCCGGCCAACACCTTTTCTGGCAGTCACTGAGTGTTTTTAGGAAGTGGGAGTGGCCAGGTAGGGATTTTGTCCAGCGAGGTTACTGATTGACTATTGGAGATAATTGGCTGTGCAGATTTTTTTATAATGTTGCTTTGGCAGCAGCTGCCACAACAGCCCAAGGATCTACTCGGTATTACTGAAGAGAAGCTATAGCAATCATTAGGTGGCTGGCCCCGCCTCCTGCAGCAGCCATTTTGTTGCTGTGCACACCATGCCGTGTCAGAATCCCATATGTGCCCACAGGATCAACAAGGTTGGAGACCCCTGATCTGCACAATAATTGATATGCTACAATGTGTTTTATAATAATTAACAAGTTAACTGTTTTCAATGTAACATAATAACTTGATAGCCAGATATGTCAGTAGCCCCACTGTGGCTGTATGAGACTGTTTCTGGCTATTTAATATACTTTTTTATTTGCTACAATATCAGTTTTCTGATTTTAATATTTATTTTCTTCCCTGCCTCTCAGGTCCCATGGCCAAAAATAAGGGGCACATGCAAAGGTAGCACAGGGTACAGCACTCTCTCTCACACACACTCTAGAACGTATTTGGAATTTTGCTAGTAGAAAAAAATCCAGCGCTTATACCTTTATATTTCATAAATATGCCAGACAGTATCACTTATATGCCAGTTAAGTTAAACACAATGCATTCTATTATGTTTTAAAGCTGAAAAATAATTCTATACTTCATAGGAAAATAGTGCATATATTTCAATCCCCCCCCCCCCATATTCAGGAGAGTATTCTGTAGCTTCTAAACTTTTAGAAATTACCTCTCTAGTTTCTTGAGCATTGCTTTTTTTCTGGGATCTATTCTCTAGGGAAAAAATCCTCTTTTTACCTGGTGTCAGGATAGCCAACTTTTTACCAGCCTCTGCTCTTGTACCTTTCAAGCCAGCTTAATTTCTAGCTAAGGAAAGCTTCGCCTGCTGATTTCCACACTTCCAGCTGCTTTAAAAGGCACAGGAGCAGGCCAGGGTGGTTTTTAATCTGACCAAGAACCCTGACAGGCTCTCTGCTTTGGAAGAAGCAAACTTACCTGTAGGGAGAGGGTTCTGTTGAACAATATCGAGGTAGCTTTGGACAAGGTCATAGAGGGGATCCAATGATCCAGGAGCTCGTTGGTGGGCAGGAATCCACTGGTCAGCACCCACATCAGCAAACTGAAGGATCAGTGATGTAGGGTCCCCCGAGCATTGCTGAGAACGAGCTGGATCCAGAGGAATGAAAGTGAAGGCCAATAACAAGAGCAGCAGAAATCCCATCCTAAAGTTCTAGGTCTCTCCAAAACGATGAATCCTGAGCAGGTCCAGAAGTAAGTGCCCAGGCACAGAAGGTACGACAGAAGGGGTGGTAGAATCTGGTACTTCAGAATGAGATCTGACCCCCTAGCGACACTCTTTTCTTCCCTTAGACCTGCAAAGGGAGAGCTCCTTCCACGTGCACTTGGGTCTCCTTTGCTGCCCCTCAGTGCTCCCAAGCCCTGCTTGGAGAACAGAGGACAAGGAGAAAGAGACAAAGCATTGCTGCTTCTTTCCAGTACTTACCCCCCCCCCCCAGCTTTCAACAGATCAGCTCTGACTGCCGCTGAAATGCCTCCAAAAGCAAAAAAGCAAAACCTGCCCAACAAGTTTGATGCCTCCTGACGACACAGGTCTCTCATAGCTGCAGCTCCTCGCCTCTTTCCAGCCTGTGGGATGGGGCAGGGTGGAGCAACCACACCTGGCAGAGTGGAAAAGTGAATGAAGCGCTTTCCCCGGCTGCTGCTCAGCAGCCGTCCCTCAAATCTTACCACTGCTTCTCTGCTGCACTGAGGTAGTGAGTCACAGCCAGCCATGGTTGCCACCAAAGACATCAAGTAGTGCCATCCTTACACCTAGGGTTGTTAGCCCCCACCCCCGCTGGCCACCAACAGGGGATGAGGTGGTAAGGGTGCCAGCTCCAGGTAAACTCCTGGAGATTTGGGGATGGGACCTGAGGAAGACAGGGACCTTAGTGGGGTACAACACCATACAGTCCACCCTCCAAAGCAGCCATTTTCTTCAGGGGAGCTAATCTCTGGAGTCTGGAGCTGAGCTGTAATTCCAGGGGTTCCCCAGGTCCCACCCAGAGGCTGGCATCCCTACTTTATACCCTAGCACAGCCTAGCTTTGCTTAGGGTGGTACTGTAAAACTGCCAAAGGCAACAATGGTCACTAACCATTTATTTACTTCATTTATACTCCTGCCTACAAAGGAGACCCAAAGTGGCTTACAGTATTCCCCCATTCTCCATTTTATCCTCACAACAAACTTGTGGAGTAGGTCAGGCCAGGAGTGTACCACTGGCCAAAGGTCACTCAGCAAGTTTCCATGGCAGAGTGGGGATTCAAGCCTGAGTCTCACAGATCCTAGTCAAACACTCTAGCCATGGCATTCTGCTAGCTCTCACACGGGTAGACTCAGGTGGCCAATAGGTAAACTTCCTGCCATAGCAAAGTGACTTCTTTTGGTGATGTCCTCTGAATCTTTTGATCCTTGCCAGGATTGTGAGTTGTCAGGTGCACGCCTTAAAACATGCTTGCACTTGTGGTGAAATTTCAAAATAGTCCTTTAAAAAAAAAAGTAAGTAAGGTCAGTCAGTGGACGTTAGGAAGCAGGGGGGAAGCTTGTTTTCTAGAAAAGTCACACAAAGCTGCTTCATTTCATTTTCTTGCATTTATCTACTGCCTTATCCAAAGAACCAATCTGTAACGGCTTTTTGAGGCATGCCAAACAAGTGGCTCTAATCTGCTTTGTGTCCTAAACACACTCTGAAAGCCTGGGGCTTGGAAGCCTAAAAGCCAGGCCACCTGACCCAGAAGGTCTTTCTTCCAAAGCCAGAAACATACAATGAGGCCTCGGTGACTCAGTGGGGAGAAAAGTGCACTCTGGGCGTGCTTGGATACACATGCCAGTTAGCTTCCAGCTCCAGGGGGCAAAAGAGTCAGCAACTAACGTTATTGCATGGAACTTCAGGTTTTAAGCCTTCTAAAATCTCAGGTCTGACAAGTTGTAAATTAAAGGATGAAAATGGCTTTGCTGTTCTGTATATGAAAGCAACCTGGGATGAGGACCAACAAGAAAAAACGATTTCAGTCTCCATTTCCATTCATGCAATAGGAGCGGCACTGTCTAGGGAAAGGTACTAGCAGAGCTTGGTATGATTATATCTTGCAAATGAGGAAAGGAACCAGAGGGAAAACTAGCCCATGGTTACTTGTAGAAGCGCCATTTCTTCACACTGAATTCTGGAAATCTTACACTGTTTTGACCAACCTACAGATCAAAGCAGAAGATTATTGCAGCTATAAATCTAATGGCCAGTTTCCCTGGAATTTGGTGACTTGCAATGTTTGAAATATATATCTTTGAAACTGACAAAGGAGTGGGGGTTATTCAGGTATTTTCTTGGAGATATTGAACAGCTCAAGCAAGTGAGGAGAACATAGGTGGGTCTTTCATCACACAGAAAATGGGATAGCCCAGCTGCAGCCTTTAAATGGAAATCTTGTGACGCAGCAATCAAGCAAGAAAACACAAGCAAATGAAAAGCCTTGAGGTGAGACTTTGGCATTCCTAAGGACCAGCACAGACTTGCCAAGTAAGGTCTCATGAACCAAGGCCTCCGGCAGGGTACCTGCCTAGACACTTTCATCATGAGATGGAACCATCTTGCCAACAAAGGGCACAATCAATGCCTTTGGCGGCAGCATCCTAGTCCATTAACAGGCTAAGCCCAGGCTGAGTTACTTCCTCTATTGCATTATGCTACCACAGAACAGGAGAACATGAATATTTTTCAAACCCCAGTTGTAAAAAAAGGGGGGGGAGACATATTTTGTCCAGGGGCCGGATTCAGCTAACTTCTTGGTTCAGTCTTGCATATTTCTCCCTACTACAGGTATTCCTGATTATACTTTCAAATATTAAGCAGGAACCCTAATAGCCATAAAACACGCCGTTTCTGCCTCACTGCTTTGTTATTTCTGTAGCATGAAAAGACAATTGCTCAGATTTCCCATCCAATCCATTTTTGGAACCAACCTTAAAAGACCTGGCTGTTGCTTTCCTCATTCCTTCAGCTGTAGCTCTTTAGCTTCCTCTAATGGCTAGAATCAGAAACAACTGAGGTTCTGAAAAGGGGATGTGAAATGTTTATCAAGTGTTGTGAACTGTAATTATGCATTTTTCATGATTAGACATAGCTAATTTTCAAGTGTACCATGTTAAAAAATTTTACTGTTAGAGCTTCAAAAGTGTCATGCTGATTTTCTTTCAGGACCATTGCTTTCAGTGCTCTGAATGTACAGTAGCTAATTTTGTTGCCAGGCTTTATAATAATCAGCATTTATACAGCACTTTGTAATCCTTTACCAGGTATCTTTTAAAAGGATGAAGATAATAAACGCAAGTTCTAATTGATCACAGAGCTGTGTTCCTGGGTCAATAGAATGAAACTGAATGATCGGTTCAAAAGAGAAGCATCATTGTAATGACTACAAAATACTGGGGAGATGGTAGAACATAAGAAGGGATATTCATTTTAATACATGCATCTGGCTTATTTGGCAAATGAGAAACTCCAGGGCTTTATCCTGTGTGGATGTCCCATTCCTTGTCTTGGATGAATTTGATCCTCAAAGAGAATGGATGGGTTGCCATGTTATTCCATGGGAAGTTGAATATATTCTGCACATGCTAAAAAGGTACCCCCTTTTCTTTATAATTACTTATTGTTCCAATTCTTTGTTTCTTTCATATGACCCAGAGACTGAGAACCACCAGCTGAAATCCTTGCTTTAGTAAGAGCTCAAATTTGACTGCTTTACCTTGAAGATCACTCCTCAAGTAATTGCCACCTAGCTCTACGTGAATGGATTTGTCCATTTTGTCTTTCCACTAAACCTTTGGTAGAAGGTCACCTGAAAACTTCTAAATCTTTCTTTCCTTGGAAATCATCGAGACCTAACCAAGTCTGAACAGAACCACATGTTCCTATATATGCCCCATGAAAACCTATAAGGAATGCTATACTATATTATATTCCTATATGGAATACTATAAATCCATGAAAAGTGCTATTGGCACTTTACTCTTGGTTCTTAATGAGGAAGAATCTCTTATGCTTGGTAGTCTATAAGGTTTTGTGCAGAATATATTTTAAATGGACGAATGAAAACTGGAGCTTGGAAAAGATACCTTAGAGTGGTCCTATATATCAAAGAGCTGCAGGGCCTTCTTCAGGTGTCATTCTGCAAAAAGGCAATATCAACAACTTCCTGTACACGTGCATTCCATGTAGTGAACCCCACCTTATGGAATAGCCAGCCCGATGAGGTCAGGAATGACCCCCCCCCCCAAGGAACATTCCCACCCTCCTGGCTAGCCACAAACTGCACAAAACTGAATTATTCATAAGGGCTTTTTTACACAGATAATAGGGCTGTGTACAGTGACAAAATTGTTCAGAAATATGGGCTATTCTGCTGTGTAGCTAGTACTCTGTTGCTGTGACCACATAATTTTTGCACCATTTAACATGTCATGTTAATACTTAGAGGTTTCCAGTCGGAAGGATGGAGGTCTGACACGCTTTGCAAGTGCGCAAGGCAGACAGCGGCTCTTATTGACAGCTCGGGTGGATCAATCCACCTGACGCAACCTCACACAGGTCGTGTGAGGACTAGCAAGCAATATAATCCAGGTTTGAGCAAGCTCGGTGAAGGAAAAGTCTCGGAGGAGACTTTTACAACACCTCGAGCACTGCAGCTGAAGAAGATTCCTGCAAGTATCTCTAAGGAGCCGAGCTGAGCTGATTAAATCAGCATAAAATCTCCAATTCCCCTGATTCCTTAACAAAGAAGACAAAGTTTAAACGTTGGGACCACATCTGAAGTGAAGTAACAACATAAGGTAACGGAAAAAAAGTTTTTGCCTTACTATTACCGCGTTTTGAAAGACGAAAAGCAGATCTGGTGAAGCAATAGACTGTTGCAGATTGGATGAGTGCAGTTTTGAAACGTTAAACAGCTGAATTTGAACTTAAAAAGCCAAAAAAACAAGTTGTTTAACATTCCTGCGGTTAAGAAGAGTCAGGAAGGGGAGCCAAGCATCGCAAGACAAAGAGGGGAGGAGGGAACCAAGCATCGCGAGATCAAGCTGTGAGGACTGAGGCAGGAAGTGACGGCTTGAGGAGCAGACAAGAAGGGAAACGGAGAAGAACCAGAAGAGAACAAAGGGGACTGTAAAAACTGCCAGACCAAAAGGACTACAACAGGAAGTGACGTGCGGAGAGCAGACAAGTAAGCAAGAGGAAGGGACAAAAGGAAACTACGGCAAGCCAGAAGCAAGGTAAAAAGACTATAACCTTTGACACAAACCATAGAGAAGTTGCACCCGCCATTTTGGATTTATAAAATTTTTAAACAGTAATATCTCATAAACTATATAACTTAGAAGGCTGAAACCAACGAAATTTGACTTGGCAAGACTAGCTTGTGTGATCACATTAATTGGTGATTGATTTGGATAACAAAATAAAATCGATCTTTTTTAAAGAGACAAGACGGACTGCGGACTAAGATCGAGAGCAGCTACATGGTCCTCTCCTACAATGGCAGCAAAAAAAGAAAAAGAACTACTAGCTGTTATGGAAGCAATGGAAAAAAAATGTTAGACGCTATAGGAGAGGTAAATGTTAAAATGAATGGCATAGCTGCACAAGCAGACAAAAACTTTATAGACTTAAAAGCAGAATTTCAAAAATTAACCACAAGAACACAAGACATTGAAACTAAAGTAAAAGAACTGGAAGAAAGTACTCAAAAGACAATGAGAGACAATGACAGGATGGAAAAGATGATGCACTATAAAGACATGCAAAACCATTTGAGATTCAGAGGGATTGAGGAAAAAATGAGTGAAGACATTTTTATAAGAATGCAAGAAGCATTAGCAGATTTCTTACAAGAACAGGAAGAGGTTGTTAAAGAACACATGGATCTTGTTTATAGAGTCAGTTCTACATACGCAAGAGACAAAAATATACCAAGAGATGTGGTTGTCCAATTTACAATGAAAAGGACAAAAGAACAAATCTACAAGAAGTGTTTTACTGATCCTTTTGAAATAGATGGAAAGAAAATTATAGTAATGAAAGAACTGCCTAGAGCAATACTGCAAGATAGGAAAAAATTCAAGCGTCTGACGGATAAATTGAAGGAGAAAAAAATTAGATTCTGCTGGGAAATACCTCAAGGATTAAGCTTTTACTATGGCAACACCAGAGTAGTGATTAAAAGCACAGGAGAAATGTACGCATTTCTTGGAGAGAATAAAGATGACCTTGGTGATATTTAAGAATATATCAAGATGGATTACAAAATACTTACATGGAATGTAAATGGACTTAATTCACCCCAAAAACGTAGAATGGTAGGGCATTGGCTGGAGAAACAAAAATGTAGTGTAATTTGCATACAAGAAGCTCATCTTAAAAAACAAGACCACAAATATTTAATAAGGAAAAAATTGGGAGAAGAATTTTATTCCTTAGCAAGCAATAAAAAGAATGGTGTTGTAACATATGTCAAAAAAGATTTGGAACCTAAAGTAATATTTAAAGACAAAGAAGGAAGATATTTAGCTATTGAAATTTCACTACAAGGACAGAAAACCTTGATTGTGAATATTTACACCCCAAATGGAGCCAAAGAATTTTTTTTTAAAGAATTACAAGTGGAAATGGATAACGTAAATTATGATCAAATCATGATGTTGGGGGACTTTAATGGAACTGTGAGTAACAAATTAGACAGGCGCTCTAAGAGAAAGGATGAGGCATTAGGGAAGCTTCCAAAAAACTTTTTTGAACTGATAAAACAAGAGAAGCTGGAAGAGATTTGGAGGAAAGCTAACCCACAAGGAAAAGATTTTACCTTTTATTCTAATAGACATGACTCGCATTCAAGAATTGACATGATTTGGATGACTACTAATTTAACGTTTAAGACAAGAAAAGTGGAAATTCTACCCAGAATAATTTCAGATCATAATCCGTGTTTATAAACTGCTGGTCAGGTAAAAAAACAAAAGAGATGGAGAATAAATGAGGACTTACTAGATAACCAAGAAATAGTTAAAAAATTACAGGAAGAAACAGACCTATACTTCCAAGCAAATATACAGAAAGAAGTAAAAATTCAAACCGTATGGGATGCATATAAAGCAGTGATGAGAGGACTATTGATATCATTAAATGCAAAAGATAATAAAAAGAAAAGAGAACAATATGAAAATATCGTACAAGCCATTAAAACAAAAGAAGAAGAACTGAAGAGTAGACCAGGGAAAAAGAAACTGCAAAAGGAAATCTGGATGTTACAAGACCAAGCAAAAGCTATTTTGAACCAAGAGACGTACTGGAACCTAAAAAAACTCCAACAAAAGGCATTTGAAGGTGCAAATAAACCCGGAAAATATTTAGCATGGCAGTTAAAGAAAAAACGTGAAAACAAATTTATCACTAAAGTGATAAGAGATAACATTGAGATAATAAACAACAAAGGAATAAAGAGAGAATTTTTTTAATATTATGCAAAACTGTTTAAGAAGGAAAACAAAGACAGAAGAAAGATTAAAGAATACCTGCAAACATTAAAGTTACCAAAACCAACAGAGAAAATTAAAGAACTATTTAACAATCCAGTATCATTACAAGAGATTAAAAATGCAATAAATGACTCAAAATTAGGGAAAGCACCTGGACCAGATGGATTTACAGCGAAGTTTTATAAAACGCTACAGGAGTCGATCTCACCAGTGTTACTGCTATTAATGAATGATATAGGAGTCACTGGTGAGGTCCCAGAAACTTGGAAAGACGCAACCATCTCACTTATCCCGAAAGAAAATCAAGACTTAACTAATGTTAAGAACTACAGACCGATTTCTCTACTAAATAATGACTATAAGATCTTTGCTAAGATTATAGCTGACAGACTAAAAGAACACCTTAAAGAAACTATACAAACAGAACAAGCAGGGTTCTTACCCAATTGCCAAATAAGGGACAATCTAAGAGTAGTAGTGGATGCTATAGAATACTACGATAAACATCCTGAAAAGGAAGTGGGTTTTTTCTTTTTAGATGCGGAAAAAGCGTTTGATAATTTAAATTGGGACTTTATGTTTGAGGTTCTTGAACATCTTGAAATTGGTGAATATATGCTTAACCTCATTAAGTCAATTTATAAAGAACAGAAATCCTCTTTAATAATTAACACTGAAAAGACAGACGATTTTAAAGTCGAAAAAGGAACACGACAAGGATGCCCATTTTCGCCGTTGCTATTTATTTGGATTCTAGAAGTTCTACTAATAAATGTGAAGGAAGATAAAGATATTAAAGGCTTAACAACCAAAGGTTTTTCTTTCAAATATAGGGCCTTTGCAGATGATGTGATGTTTATAGTGGAAGACCCTATGACTACACTACCATATTTGTTACAGAGAGTAAAAGAGTTTGGTGACTTGGCTGGATTTTATGTAAATAAGAACAAATCGAAAGTGATGTGTAAAAATATGTCAAATAACAAACAAACTGAGTTACAAAATCTTATAGAATGTGAGGTGGTGAAAAAGACAAAATATCTAGGTGTGAACCTAACAATGAAAAATATTGATCTTTATAAAAATAACTATGAGAAATTATGGCTGCAAATTATGCAAGATATTAAAAAGTGGAATGTATTAAATTTGTCATTGTTGGGTAGAATTGCGGTGGTTAAGATGAATGTATTACCACGATTAATGTTTTTGTTTCAAACTATTCCAATTGTGAAAGATGTAAAAATATTCAAATGCTGGCAGAAGGAATTGTCTAAGTTTGTATGGGGAGGGAAAAAACCAAGAATCAAGATGAAAATAATGTGTGATGCTAAAGATAGAGGTGGGTTCCAATTACCAAACTTAAGGCTATATCATGATGCAATATGTTTGACTTGGGTAGGGACATGGACTATGTTACAAGATAGAAAGTTATTGTCCCTGGAAGGCCATGACTGTAGGTTTGGGTGGCATGCATATTTGTATTATGGTAAAGCAAAAATGGACAATATGTTTAAACATCATTATTTGAGAAGAACGTTAATGGATACATGGACAAGATATAAAAACTTTTTTCCAGAAGAGATACCTATGTGGATTGTACCCGCAGAAGTTTTAAATCCAGTATCACGTCACAAAGGACAAGATTGGTTGAAGTACAGAGACTTATTAACAAGACATGGTAAAGACTTTATATTGAAGGAGCAGCATCAGATGGACTTTGATTATGGTTGGTTAAGATATAGACAAATATATGACATATATAGAAGTGATAAAAAAGCCGGTTTTAGAGAAAAAAACAATGAAATAGAACAAGTTTGGGAAGAAGGTGGGAAAAAAATGATCTCTAAAATGTATAAAATTTTGTTAAAATGGTTTAACGCTGATGAAATGGTAAAGGAACAAATGGTAAAATGGGCGATAAACTTTAACAAAGACATTGAAATGGAATCTTGGGAATTTTTATGGAAAAATGCTATGGGTATATCTACATGTTATAACTTAAAAGAAAATTGTTTTAAAATGATGTACAGATGGTATATGACACCAAAAAAAATTGCAAATATTAACCAGAATATGTCTAACAAATGTTGGAAATGTAAAAAGAAAGAAGGTTCTTTTTATCATATGTGGTGGACTTGTGATAAAGCAAAGACTTATTGGTCTATAATACATGCAGAAATGGAAAAAAATTTGAAATGTACATTTAAGAAGTTGCCTGAAATGTTATTGCTTGGACTTAAATTAGAAGAGATAAATGTAAAGAAAAGGACAATAATATGGTATATGGTAACAACAGCAAGAATGGTGTATGCACAAAAATTGGAAAAATGAAAAAATACCAGATGTGTGGGAATGGTTGAAAAAATTGTTATATATGGCTGAAATGGATAAATGGACTAGAAAGCTGAATGACCTGTACTCAGAGACCTTTTTAGAAGATTGGAAAGATTTGAAAGAATATGTTGAAAAATACTGGGACTTGAAAAATTACATCTATACATGGTTATAATAACATAAAGCAATAGAACTAGAGTATATGAATGTATTAAGGATAATTAGATAATGAAATTGTTTTTATTTTAGAATTATATAAGAATATAGAAAGTAAGAATTAGTATATAAGTATTTTTAAGATATATGACCGTTACCAGAAATGTAAACAGAGATATAAGTATTTCTATTTTGGATAAAGTGGAAAATGTGTTATGCTTCAGATGTGGTGGGAAACCACCAATACAAGATAAAAACAAGATTATACAAATAGAGCAAAATGTTATATAATATGGAAAAAAGGATTTGTGTAAGATAAATGTATTAATTTTAATGTTTTGAAAAATAAAAAATTTTTACAAAAAAAAAAACCATGTCATGTTAATACTTGTGCTTTGTTGTAGCTCTGTTTCAGATTTCTGGTTGGTCCCAAATTTCTGCCATCCAAATCCTATTCCATAGTTTATTGGGCGTACCATCCTGCTGCCTGTATTGGTTTACTCTGTGTAATTCACCTCAAGTCCCTGTAAAAAAAGGCAGACTATAAATAACGTAAATAAATAAATACACTTATTCTGGATGCACAGAACACATTTTTGGACACCCAATATCAACAGAGTGGCCTACACAGGAATTATGTTATGGAATATACTGGATGAGAATGAAACCACCTTGTTTCCATTTTGCTTGGTATTGTATCTTTGTTTTACACCATAAAAACTATATATAATATAATAATAAATGAGAAATAGTGTGATTTAATATTAAAGATGCCAAATAATTATAAACATTTTGCATACTCTAAAATGAAGACATCTAATAACACATTATGTAAACTCTGTATCCCAAACCACTGACCGATTTGCTTGGATCCTGAATAAGGTTGTTATCATCCTGTCTGTCCAGCCAAGTACTAAAGGCTATCTACCAAACAACAGCTCTGTCTGAAATTTTAAATAGGAGGTGGGGCTTAACCCCACTGATAAAAGGCAAGCCAGATAATGTATTCATTCATCAACTTTTTGTAGTCTATGAGCCATTCTGCAAATACTTAGGCAGGGCCTTGCCCAAAAAGGATGGTGCAACTTTTGTTTGAAGTCCCTTTGGGGCGGAAATAATAAGAATGCTTTTTATGAATTTCAGGGTTTTAAAGGGAAGGGTTCAGAATAAAACTTTTTATAGATTTCAGTTTGGCCAGAAGCCCAGAAGAAACAAAGTTATTGGAATGCAATCAAGCTTAGAAGCTGTAAAGCAAATGGAGTTGATGAGCAGAAACGGAAGGCCAAACTACACATTTGGGCATTTTAATCGTTTAGTCCAGTTTCCCAGACCCATCTCAGGTTCCTTGCAGCCACACAGCAGCTGCAGGGAATGGCTTTTAAAAAACAGAGGAGAGACCAAACAGGCTTGGAGTGCTGCCAAAGGGGGAAAAAAGACTCCTGCCTCTTCTCATGCAGAAATGGCATGGGGGGAGTTATTGCCCCCATTTTTGCTGCTCCACATGCACAGAATATTCTGTGTGCTGCAGCAACTGCAAGGAAGAAAGTGCTGTTTCCATGCAGGAAAACAGCTTGGGGGGGGGGGGAGCCTTTCTTCACCTGTGGGGCCATTCCAAGACTGTTTGGACTTTCCTTTATTTTTTAGAAGCCATTCCTGCAGCTGCTGTGGCTGCAGGGAACTTGTGTTGGGCCCAGGCAACCTGGACCCAACTCTTAAAAAGCCCAAAATGTGTAATTTGTCCCTGAGCTCTAGCACTTTTTGAGGGTTGCAGGTGCAGGAAAAGGCTGGTGTTGGCTGAGTGCTGATCAAAAGAAAGCAAAACAAATGAGCTGTTTGTCCTGCTGGGGGGAGATCACTGCACCTTTTTTACTGCTGTGGGGAGTTCCCTGGGCCTTTTTTACTGCTGGGGTAGATCTAGACAGGGGAGAGATCATGTGCTTCGAATGTCTACATGAAGAGAAAAACATAGCTTCCCATCCCCTGCTATGGCAAGATAAATTGTGTCCACCAAAATTCTCCTCCCTCTACCACAATTAAAGGCACCGGACTCCCTGCTGGCAACTGCTGGCAAGACAGCCATGCTGCCCCCTTAGTAAACTGAGGGCCAGATTAGACAAGACAGCATCCTCATTGCTGCCATGAGGATGCTGCCACCATTTTAAAATCATGTAAAAATGCTCAGAGGGCCCAATCCTGATCAGCCCATAGCATGACGCCCTTGTCCCCTCCCCCCACCCTGAATTTTTGTAAGGTGCAGGGGAAAACAAGAGTGCCTCAGCCTGGCATGCTCTGGGTCCCCAGAACATTTTTAAATTATTTTAAAATAGAAGTGGCAGCTTTATGGCAGCCATGAAGATACCATCACATCTAGTTTGGGCCTATCAGAAACGTTAAGGATAGCCAAATGTAATAGAGGTGTCCTTTCCTTTCTTGAGCTCTACAAAAAACTGCATGCGTCCCAAAGAAGTCCAATGTGCTGCTTACTTCCTCTCTTTTTGAACTTGTCACTTCATCAGCTCTCTTATGGGTCATTGCTCCTCTGTTATAGAGGTTGACACTAGGGATGGGCACGAACCGGGAAAATTGAGGTTTGTCCCGGATCATGGTTTGTGAGGTCACACGAACCTTCATGAACCTCCTGATTTACCAAACTGGTTCGTTTTGTGAGGTTTGTGATATGGTGGGGGGAAGAACTCCCTCCTTTCTCCACAAGGCCAGCAGAATGGCTGGGGGGAGATCTCCTTCCTGGGAGGTCTCCCTCCCTCCTTTCTGCTAGTGGCGACTCCCCAAGGCCAGCAGAATGGAAGGAAGCAAGACCTGAGGTCTTCCCTTCTTTCTGCTGGTGGTGGCTCCCCGAGGCCAGCGGAATGGAAGGAGGGAGATCTTGCAAAAGCTATTTAAATGGAATGTTCCCTTTAAATGGTTTTTGCAGGCCACACATGAGTGAAGTCTAAGCGGCAAATTCACTCACTTCCAGGTGAACTCGCCACTCGGACTTCACTTGCGTGCTGAGCAGCTTGCAAAAGCTGTTTAAAGGGAACTTTCACTTTAAATGGCTTTTACAAGCTGTGCTCTGTGCAAGTGAAATCCAAGCGGCAAGTTCACCCAGAAGTCCATCCTAACTTTGCTTTGACAATTAATTGATTGGTGCCAGTGTGTCTGCCACACAAACCTCCACACACAAAAAAACATGGAGGGTCATGGGAGGTTCGTTGCAGGCACAATTGCACAACCCTCAGCTCATTAACCATGAACCAGGCCATGTTCATCGCAAAATTAGGTTTGTGATGAGGTTCATGCCCATCCCTAGTTGAGAGTTCCAGGACATGGGGTGGGGTTTCCAGTTGCTGAATCCTACTTCAAATGGTAAGATTGGCGGAGCTGGAGAATACTCAAGAACCAGATAATGATCTCTTGGCAGTGTTCATGGCTGAAAATTGACTGTGGTGCTCTTTGGTCACTGAGATTGGCTACTGCTTGGTCTCCAGTTGTCTTGCATTGGAATGCCTTGCTTTGGGGGAAGACTGTAAGTTCTCCCAACAACATGGGGCTGTGCTTTGAATACACTGGCATACGAAAGCTGAGAAAAAGATAATGATATGCAACTGATGTCTTGGGCACTGGCTGAAGCAGTGCCTTTGTCACCAAAGTTGTCTGAGACTTAAGCCTTGGAACTAGCTGTTGTACCAGCATGGGAATAAGCTATGGTTTAACCAAAGAGAGTAGTGGTCAAGGCAGTCAGCTTAGCAGAATTGTTTTTTTTTTCAATGGCTTTTGCAGTGGTTTGGATAATGGCTTAGGCAGTGCTTCTGGAACAGGTCTTGCAGATGTGGACTGTGGCTTCCCTGGAACGATGCTGGAAGATGAAATTCCTAGCAGACATGGTGGAAACCTGCACAGACTCCATCATGGGCAAAACCAGATGGCACTTGGGGACTGGTTTCAAAGTTCCTGTGCTTAGTTTGGCCTCCATCTTATTTTCCCCTTTAGTTACTTCTGTTGCTTGTGCCTTCTTGGGCTGTGTATTTTTCATCATGTCCATTTTTAGACCCTCAAATCTTCAACCGCTTAATGTTGCTTTTGGACACTGATAAGCAGCCATGTATTTTGCAGCGTCTGTCCCCACCTCAAGAGTGATCCTGAAGATGGTTTTCAAAGATTTGGATCCTGGATCCAAACATTTTCTCTTCTTTGCAATCACTTCACTCTGAGACTTTGATGGAATGTGATGGAATCCAATGGTTTTTAATTCAGTTTTGGGTTCCCACTGTTTCAGAATCAAAGGAGGTGAAGGAATGGGTACAGTCCTGGCAGCCTAGTCCACAGTATGCCTCTCTCCCTGAGGAATGGTGGCTAAGAAGAACCCCCCTCACCTTGGGAAGATGTTTGCCAGTCATGCCCATAATGAGACTACATTGAAAGCATCTGACAGCTAGCCACACACTGCCGATGATCATACGACTGCCCCCATCGGACTGTGCTGACATGATGGGATACTCTCAAACAGCAATTCTGATGCAGAAACAGGAGAGAGGGGTTTTGAGGGGGGTCTGTCACTCAAAAACAACACCCCTGAACAAGCTGAACAAGCTTTCCCACAGGAATGTGTAATCCACTTTGAGTCCCATTGAGAAAGGTAGGCTATAAAGAACATTAATTAATTAATTAATGGTTTCTAGGAAACAAGAGCCAGGACACTGAAATGTAGCTACTTTCTTGGGTTAATATAGCAATAACCAGGAAGGGTGGAAGGGGAGAGATAGTCTTGGGCACAACCAGAAAATCTATTTGGTGGAACTATTAGCCATGCTACACTTCTCCAAGCAGGAAGGACATCTAGCATTTGGACTCTAAGAGCATTTTCTGATTGGCAAGGGCAAAGTGTGAATATGCATCATGCTTTCATATCTTTGTTCTATGTAAAGAATAATTGCAAACAGGTAGAAGGTCAGCAGTACTACACCATTTACAAATGAAGGGAAGAGTTTTTTTTTCCAGTTCCAGATGTTGCCAAGCATTAATAGACATTCAAGAAACAAACACAAACCTGAAAGATCTGTAGATCCATCTCTGTCTTTTAATTTGTGCACTGTTCTCTCTAACAGATTTAGATTTATGCAAGCATGAACTTTCATGTTTAGCATCAGCTTAACAACTTAGCATCAGTTTAGCATCTGATTAAGAAACTGCTCCATCACCTGTTGATGTTTATGATCTCCTAAAAGGATTAGACTTTTTTAGTTTACTTGATAAGACATGTTTGTCTAGTAATAACGTAAGCTGTGGTGTGGAGCTTCCACCTGACTTTCTTGTGTTTTTATTCTGATTTTTGAGCTTTATCTTTCCACACCTTAGCTTTTCCTCTTCACTTACACCATGTCTGCCCTGTGTCTTGTTCAATCAGATGCATGCTGGAAGTTCCACATTGAAATTGAATACTCAAGTACATAGGGCCCCAATTTGGATCCGGACTGCTGCATGTTGGGAGGGGGAATCAAATGTTCCCTGCACCATTTTTTGCACCTGTAATCCCCCCAGGGAGCTAATATCACCCCAGTGGGGAATCTTAATGTTTACCCGTGGGCCACTCATGTTCTAATGGGCTACACAGATGTTTCCCAAGCGAGGCAAATAGTGGCTTTCCAGGGCCTTCAGGCTGGGATTTAACTGGGTGTAACTCCTTTTAGGATTAAACTGTCAGTCTCATTGTCAAATGCCAACTTTTTTATTTTTTCTTTTCTTTTTGCAACATAGTGACTTTGAGTGCTTGATGTGCAGGAGTTTTCCATTAAAATTAGTGCCCAAGTCAGCTGATGTCCACAGGCACATTGACTTGCACGCATGAATCAAAGGACACATCTGAAGTCAGTTCCCAGGCCTTTCCCTCTTGCAACTTCATTATGACCAGGAATCTCCTCCAGAAATATGTCTATATCCAAGGAAGCAGGCTGCTGCCCTTGTGAGGAAGTCACTGCCATACTTATTTCACAGGATATGTTGCCTTTGTTAATGGTATTTGATCAGAGTATCTCTTTGCCTCCTCCATATTGTCTTCCTTCAAAGAAAATATTTCCTTGTCTGCACAGTTGCACCTTTAGAATTTTGCATGCTGTAGCATCTATTGTTGTCTCTTTTGCTCACATTGCTTAAATCAGCTTCTTTCCTCTCCTGAACGTGTTGGTTTTTTAAAAAAAATATTCTGCAACCAGAATAATGAAGAAATAAAGTTAACTATAAGAACCAGGTAAAATACAATACATACTCTGGTTTCCCAACCATTCCCTTTGCGCCATAAGAGCAAAGTTTAGATCATAAACCTAGTAAAACAGAATAAAACAGGAGCCCAGTGGAACTGTGATGACTAACATAATTTATTCCAGCATAGTTTTCGTAAATCAGAGCCGACATCATCAGATGCATGAGGTATACTCCAGAGATTTTCCCACAGAAAATAATGGCCTTTGAAGGGATCAGGCATCACCCAACTGCTGTTTACTGTGGTCAACTTCCTCTCTCTTCCTCCTCAGTCCTGGCCTCCTCAAAACCCAGTTCACTCCCAAAATACTATGAGATGAATTATTCAGTGAGATGAATTATTGTTATTATTGTTACTCCTACTACTAATTATTGTTACTCCTACTACTACCACAGTCTTTAAGGTGCTACTGAATTCTTACTCTTTTCTACTGCTACAGACAGCTACCCATCTTGATGTTACTCCTAGAATTTCAGGAGTTTGGGGGTGGGGGTGTCATTTTGACATCTCCAAATGACTAATTTCAGGTATAGTTATGAACAAAATGATTACCTACTTGTGCTGTAAGGTATATGAGAACAAAGCACACCGTACTAGCCAGTATACAGCTTTCTAAAAGGCTTGTAGAAATCATAGCTGAGATGCTGCAGCCACTCAGAGTCAAGATGTCCCTCCTAATGGCTGCTCCCGCCCCCAACCATTTTTTCCTGTGAGTAACCCTTGAGAAGATTTTATTCCATTTGTCTGAAGAAGTATGCTTTGCACACGAAAGCTTACACTTTGAATAAAACGTTGTTGGTTTTAAAGGTGCCACTGGGCTCAAACTTTGTTCTACTGCTTCAGACCAACACGGCTACCCACCTGGGTTTTTATTGCAGACTTTGTGAGAGAAACCCTAGTTACAGACTGAATCAGAGATAAGTTTCTGGGGGGGAGGGAAATATCACCACAAAGTGATAGAAAACAGACAGTAGACCACAGGGAAGAATGAATCCCAGTGAGGCAGCTATGTCAGTCTGTTGTAGCACAATGAAAAAGGAAACTTGTGGCACTCCAAATGATAACAAATGTCTTGATGCATAAGATTTTGTGGGCTAGATCCTACTTCCTGACACCAAGGAAGTAATCAGGGCATTAAAGCATAAGCAAAGGAGTTCTCACAAGCAAAACAAGTCAGGAACAGAGACCAAAGGCTGCCATGGAGAGCGGGGCTCAATTTCACTTTAAATAAAAAAGCCAGGAATGAGTTACAATTCAAAGCAGAATGATGCAAGGATCTGTGAAACTGTGAGGGTGTGTGGGGAGAAGAACATTGCTAGAGAGAATGAAGAAAAAAGTGTGATCATGTAGCATAAAGAAATGAAAGGTAGTCATCTGGTAACTTACATGGTGGTAACAGAAGAATTCTAAAAAGTAGCACTTCTTGATTGGCAGGACATGGCAAAATTTGCCATGCAGGCTATCAAAATCCGGAGACAAGCTATTAGTAGTTAGATACTGAATACTGTACCTAAATAGAGATTTTAATTATTTAACAATATTTTACTCTTAATATTTTAATGTTTGATATTCTGTATAGTGTTTGTATGAATTTTAATGTTTTACCGGCTGATGTCTTTTCGGTTCTTTTATGTATCTGGTCAATGACCGTACTAATAAACTACTACTTATACTGGCAGGAAAGTACCAGAAGCAAAAAAGAGATGATGCTCGAGGCTTTTATGCATAACAAATATGTATTAACTGAGTAGAACAGGGAAACATTGCAAAAGAAATCGGATTTACTGGGGAGTAGAGGGTAAGAAAGAGGGGAAATGCTGAAGTAGAGTACATTAGTTGTGCAGAAACCAAAAATGTAGAACAGGAGCATAAAAGTTTATTGTGAGCTTAGTGTTTGTGGAAGACACAATATGCCTGTGCCTGTTAATGCACACCAAGACCCTCAGAGTAACAAAACATTTGTCCATCTCAATACAGAGGATTTCACACCGAAATGCCAGTATTGCTTAGCTAAACATTTGAGGCACAATGAAAGTGGTGAGCATTAGATAAGATGTTGTCACATTAGAAAAGTAATTGTTCTTTTAGCAGAGCATCCAAGACATCTCCAATCTCACCTCACGGCAAACCTCTTTTTTTCATGGTAGTTCACAAAGTACAGTCACTTATTTTGCATGCAGGAGAGCCAATTTAAAAACTCTACCGGAGAGACCCAGGTTTGAATGACCATGGAAACTTGCTGGGTGACCTTAGGCCAGTCACTCAGCCTAACCTACCTCATGGGGTTCTTGCTCTGATGATAAAATAGATTAGAGGGGAGTGGGTTTGTAAGCTGCTTTGAATGTGTGTGTGTGTGTTTGTTTTTGTAAAGAGGGTGTTCAGGAAACATAACGGCAAAAAGCATAATAAACAAACCAAACAAAGCCTCCTTTTCTATGCACAGGAGATCCATGTTTGTGTGAGTGCCCCCCTGAAATCTGAAGTGATCGGGCAGGCCGGTTTACTATCTCAATGAGAAACAGGCCGCCATACCCCAGGGAATCTTGGGGTGTGGTGCTCTGTGTTCTTTCATGCTGCCTGCCTGTGGCAAACCATGTTCTCGATTATGTGATTAGCTCTATGGGGCCTGATGTGTACTTCATGAAACAAAAGGTCAACAGATGTTGTGTGCCACAGATACTTGCCCTGATCCAGCATTTATAGGAGCCATTCTGTGTGCCATGTGGTGCCATTACCACATCCAAGTGGGGCTTGAAGATTTCCTGGCATTGATCTCCAGACAACAGAGATCAGTTCCTCTGGAAAAAAAATGGCTGGTTTGGAGGGTAGACCCAATGGCACTATTGCTGGAGTGAGCATGTCTGACTCTGGACATTTGATAGCACTACGTCACTCTAAGGGAGTCTAGGTGTTATCTCCTTGAATAGGAGGTTTCTTTTTGCCTTAACCTGGGAGCTGCCCTTTGACCCCTCCTCTCTCTCCTTCTCTTCACATGGCCTTCCATAGAGATACATGTCTCTGCAGGCCTCTCCTGTAGATACAGTCCCCTCATACTCCCATACACATGATGCTGGACAAGCTGGCCATTTGTGATAAGGAAAGTACTCTTTAGATTAGGTTTCTGTTTTTCCTTTTGACTGCAACCTCAATGTGAAATGGATCTACTTGAATAAATGTGTAAGCTTACATTTTTTGCAATATACTTCTTGGGAGATTTATTTACTGCATTCACACTTCTGTGACTGGGTAAACGCTGCCATATTAACCAAATATCCCAATAATGATACCCTGCTGAGGTCCCTCCCCTCCCCAAACCCCACCATCTCTAGGCTACACCGAGTGTAGTACACCCCCAAATCTTCTGGAATTTCACAACTCAGAATTGGCAACCCTATTACCACCACCAGGTAATGGCATCACTTCAAAGATAGGCTCATTGTAGACTGGGGTAGACTTATTCCTGCTGTCCGTCCACTGCTTGCTATCTCCATTTCTATCAACATCTTGGGCCATAGGGCTACTCCTCTGGAGATCTTCATAAACTCTAGACTGGCAACATGCTGGAGTTGGCCATAACATGCATTTGGGGACAGGCAGCAGCAAGGCATCTGTACTGTTTGCACCTGGAGGTTCAGGGAGTGGCCAGTCATTGCCAGCTACAGGTAGGGAGCCACTGAGCTATCATTGTTCACCATTCCCAGATGCTTCCATCAAGAGACCTCTTTCTGGGGGCAGGTTTCAAAGATATTGGCTCTTTAGATTTAGGTCCACAAAGTAGGGCTGCTTTGGGATCTGGTATTGCTCCTGAATGCCCAAACAACAACAGTAGCCATGAGTGCCTTTCCCCAGCTCAGGCTGGTGCACCCACCACATCCTTTCAGGGACAAGAAGGACTGTCATACATGTCTAGGTCATATCCATCCAGACTGGATTACTGTAAAACAGTCCACAGTGAACCTGCCTTTGAAGAGTGTGAGCAAATTACAACAGATGCAGAATACACATGCCGTTGAGGCACAGAACTGATTGCCAGGTTCAACTCAAGGAGCCTTCAGGGTACGAACATACTCCATTGTTTGGAGAGGTGCCTTCTGTCAGAGGAGAACCAGAGGCCTGAAGCAGGCATGAGGAGAAGGCCCTTCATCGTTTAGCTTCCCCCCTCACCAGCTATATTTGCATGGCCCAATGGTTTCGTTCAGGTAGTTGTGTTTGTCTATTTTTCTAGGATATCTTTAACTTAAAAAAATCTCAGACAAGCACCTTGTTAGTTTTTAAATCAGCAGCAAACAGAACTATTGCAAAATGAATTAATATTGCAATCAGGTGGTAAGGAAACAGCAACCTTTGAGGTGTGATACTGATCAACAGAGCTTGCAAAATTATTTTGTAGTGTGAAAATGGGTATTTCAAGCACATCTCTGTATTCCTCTGTGAAATATTGGATGGAATGTTTACTCCAGAGGGTAGACAGCATGGTATAGCCTGGTTTCATCAGATCTCAGAAGCTAAGTGGGGTGGTACTTGGAAGGGAGGCCACCAGGGAAGACTCTGCAGAGGAAGGAAGTGGGAAACCACCTGTGCTTCTCACTTGCCTTGAAAACCCCTTGCTAAGGTCATTGGCTGTAACTTGACAGCCCTTGAACCACATAAACACACACACACATTTACTCTACAAATGTCATCAGTTTATGTTTTGGTCAGTGACCGTGAATAAAACTTACCTACACATTTACTCAGCGAAGCACTATGGACATTAATAGCGCTTTGTGTTTCTCTGTGTGTTTTATATAATGTGTTCTCCACACAATACTCTGGATTATAAAGGATGTACTGAATATGTCCTCTGTGACTGTGGAAATGAATAACGGAAAATCTAAACACCAATCCTATTTCTTTTTGTCTGTGCTTGAGGAGTAACCACATTAGTCTGTGGTAGTAAAAAAATAAGCAGGAGTCTTATGGACTAAAGAGTAACAATCTTTTTATTCTAGCGCATACTTTTCTGAACTAGAGCCCATTTTGTAGTCTGTAAATTGCCATGGGACTACTGTTTTATCTCTGTTGATGGGATAATTAAAAAAAGAGAGAGAAATTGTCCAGTCGTTCAAACAGCATCTGTACATAAATAGTAGGTTACATTTTTACAATTAATTATATCTTCTGAATCATATTAAAAGGGGTGGGGAGCAAAAATTTCACAAAATACATAACCAATGCCTTTCTTGTGTTTAAGCAAAATGAAGGAGATCTTTTTTTCTTGCCAGTCCTATGCCCCCCCTCCCCCCCCCAATGTTCTATATTTCTTCTTGAAAATAGAGTGTGGAAGGACTTATTTTCGCTCTGTTTCTCTTCATGCCTCCCCTAGCAAATGCCCACATATCCTTAGGGACACCCTCTTCCATACTTTACCTTTAAATTATTTATTGGAGTGGAGGACTGGCAGATGAAGGGAAAAGCACCAGCATTCTTGCAAACTTTCCCCAGGATTTCCCCCTTCGGTTCCTTCAGGCTGCAGAATGATGGGGGCCCTCTTCTACTTCCTCAGAATGTCCTTTTTTAGCTCCATCCCCCCAACATAACATTAGGACACAACATGAAAACTTATGACCAGGAAATTCTACCCCCATCCCAAGCACAAATGTCTGAGGCTGACCGCAGTGCTTTAGTGGTGAGGGACAAATGCTTTGCATATATTTAAAGGGACCCTGAGAGAGCGGTCATTCTCCCAAGGACAGTGGACAAGCTCCCACCCATGGGATCCAGCAGGAGTTAAGTAGAGTTATTAATTCCAGGCTGGGAAATTCCTGGAGATTTGGGAGGTGGAACCTGGGAAGGGAAAGAACCTCAGCAGGGTATAATGCCATACAGTCTACCCTCCAAAGAAGCCATTTTCACAACATTCTCAAGCCAAAGTGTCAATGATATTGACTTCCTTTTATATACCTAATACCATCACACACTAGCCCTGTTTGCATATTACAGTAGCTCTGTTCATGTTACAGTGAACAAACGTACATCCTTCCTGTATGTGCATACTTCTGTTTGTCAGAAAGAGCCAACATTTGTTCAGTTTATGAATGAAACCGGGGACTAATACTTGAACCACATGCACTGAATGTAGCATAGGAATTACTCAACACATGTATATCAAAAAGCAAGCCTACCCTGTACACAGATTGTACATGCGTTCACCTTAACTTGTGAGCAAGGCTACCGACTGCACACTTCTGTTCTGCAATCTGAATGAAACATTACCGAGTGAAAGCACTGGGATGCTTCCATGTGCCTCCCTGGCGTGCTCACCTGCCCTCTACATGTGGACCTTGTCTGCTTGTCTTGTCCTGCCTTACTGTATTCCTCCTCTCATCTTTCTGAGGGCCAAACAACATGATATCTTTGGGGGCAAGTTGGGTCCAGGCTGAGGTGAGTCTGGAATCATCAACGTTATAGTCGGAGTGCCCCTGCTTAGGCACAAGGGATCCCCCACACCCACTTCCTGTTTCTCACCATCACTGCTGCAGCAGGCAGGAGAAACTAATCTTAAAAAATCACCATCGGGCAACAACATGACATCACTTCCCAACAAAATATGTAAGTGGCACCGGTTCTCTCTAGGAATTGCTGGAAGCTCTATAGCTTTACAATAGATTATCTGGTGATTTCTAGAGAGGATTGACATTGCTTCCAGGTTTTTCCCAGAAGTGACAGCATACTGTTGCCAACTGCGCTGTCCCATGTCTCTCCCACCCCAGTCTCTCCCACCCCAGTTGCCTGACAACCCTACTCCACATCCAGCTCCTAAGTTAGACAAATAACTCCCAGAAGGGGCCATTTCAGCTCAGGAAAATGGCAAGGAGGGAGAGAGGAGCCCCTCCTCCCCCACACCACAGTCCTGAGCCACAATGGGCTCCTAACAGCTTCCAAAATGACATTCCCTGCAGGTGCTGTGTGGCTATGGGGAAAGCATGTTAGGTCCAGGAAAGCTGACTCACTAAAAAAAATCATATAGTTTAGCCTTGAGAAGGGTCCAACTCTGCATAGGACTGCCTTGTAAGCCTTGGACATTCTGCCTAACTACCTGCCAGTTCTGCCAGAATCACCAGATGTTCCTTACCACTGAAAGAGCCTGATCCTGCAAAGACCTAGATGGCAAGAGTTTGGCAGAGATTATGGTTGTAAGAGTTCAGATCAGCAAATGATCCTGGAGGGAGATCCCAATATACCTATTTCATTTAACATATTCCAGGGCTGAATCCCAGCAAGTCCTGGCTTCTGCCTGCCCTCCGTTTCACTTGAGACTCTTTGGTTTAGAGCCTGCCAACTCTGATTAAAAGGAGTTGAGCAAAGGTAAACTGGTTGTCCATTTAAATAAGTCAATCTGGGATAGAATTTACAGTCCCCATCAGCCCAGCCCTTCACACCCATTAACCAAGCTGAAATGGCAGAGCTGTCAGTCATCCATGCCTGCAGGACCAGAAATCAGCCTCCCATCCCCCCAATCTAGATAGAGGTGAGAAGCAAGACTAATAACAGGAACTGAGCAAAAATTTTGAAAGATGTAAAGAAGATATGGAGGCTGCTGCTAAAGTTACCTATTTTAGTTGCATTATCATTGAACTGCACATAATCAGTGTGCAGCAGCTCCACTGTCATGGTGGATGTTAGGCTGCAGCTGATGGTCCTTGCTCATATTCTGCAGGGTAGTCCTTCTAAGATGTGTACAAACCTTGCTTAGGCTTTCAAAAATCTGAAACTGGGCTTAGAAATCAAGAAATGAAATCCACCTCTTCCTATTTGCCGTCTGTGTAGGACCACAGCATTGGAGGAGGCCTTAGACACCATCTAGTCCAAGCCCCTGCTCAGTGCAGGAAACTCACAGCTAGAGCATCCAATAGATGGCAGTCCAGCCTCATTCCCTGAAGACCTCGTGTGAACTTTTCCCCATGACTTTGCTTTATCATGCCATCACGTTTTCAAACACCTCTGCAACCAGGAAAGTTAGAAACCTTCTGTCTTTAAATGAAAAGCTGCTGTAGGTTTCAGGATTAATGACCAGCCAGCAGTTCATCTGCTTGTAGCCCACACAATAATCACATTTCATGAGCAGTGACTTGCCAACAAAGGTGTGTTATTAAGGACATCTCCCCATGTTGGCTGACTGCACTACAGTTGGTGAACCAGAACAGAAGTAGAAATCAGGAGTGTGTGTGTCCTTTTCCTATAGGACCATCCCACACAGGTAAAATGAAGTAAACCAGACAGATAGCTTGTGTTGAACTCTGTTGATTGTTGTATGGGCTAGCAGGGAACTAGGGTGAGCATCATCAATGGGAATGTTATGGGAATAAAGGTCGAATTATACATCATGCGCATGTAAAACTTCATGGGGAAAGCCTCATGGAAAAGAATGCATCTGTGATTTGGAATTAGGGTTGCCAGATCCCCCAGTGTGGGCAAGGTTTTCCCCAGTTTCTAGGGCTCCAGTCTGCCACTGGCCAACTGGCCAGTGGGGTAAGCCCCACCCCCAAACAGGCACGTCGATGTGCAATGTTCCTGTCACAACATCACCCGGAAGTTATGTCATCGCATTGCCTAATGTTGGCAACATGATAACATCACTTCTGGACGATGTTAGAAGATCCCGATGTTAGAAGGTCCCAGGAAAGACCCAGGACTCCCCCACTCAGCAATCTGGAATAGAGGAATGAGGGTGGGGGGGCTTACTTAATAAGCACCCTCTTCCCCACCTCCCCACTGCTTCTCTGCTCTCAATTGTACATTCCCAGTCCTGTAAAACAATTGTTGCCAGGATACCCCTACACAGATTTTCATTTAATGTGTACTTTGGTTTGCCGATATCCAACCAGTGTGTACAACATCACATGTTAAGCCTGCTCCTGGACTTCACCATGTTGCAGGTGGTTCAGTGCTCCCCTGCAAATTAAAAACAAAACTTCCTGCACAGAGAAAACCAGATTCAGGGAGATGAATCCCAGCCTAAACATTTCCCTGACAAGTTCGTTTTCTATATGCATAGATTTTACTGTTCTTGGTGGATCATACAAAACTAGTCCCCTCCCACATGCCACCTGATGTAGTACAGACGTATTGAGTGAAGGGTATGGACATCATTGGTTTGTACGGCTTTCACAGCTGACTCTAAAAAGTGCATCGGAGCATCTTTTTAATGCTATTTGTGCCACATGTTCATGTTGTTTAGTGGAGGAGAAACTGAAGGTAAATTAAAACCAATGTAGGTTTTACATGCACACTACAGACTGATTTAAGCACCTGAAGATGTTTTAATTCGAATATGAACACATGGGATGTTAAATGGCATTTTCTAGTGTAAATTTGGCACTGAAAGGATGAATTCTTCAAGTCATCCTGTGATGACATAGAAATGCTCAGAAAAAAATCCCAGACACAAGCAGATAACCTTTCAGGATCCTGGTCAGTGAATTAAATCTAGAAATGTTGTGTGGCCATTCAGTTGCCACGTAGCCTTTCATCACATGCACACTCAATGGATCACTTCACAAAGGAAGTACACAAATGCTAAATATTGTGATGAGCTTTTGGTGCGCAATTGGGTGTGCATAGCTGTTCCAGTGCCCAAAACGTGGCACCAAGACTGGAGTTTCAGCCAAGGAAAAATACAGCACTTGTTCATATATCAGGTTCTCATAATCAAACCCCAAATAGTTCGTGCAAGCTCATGACTCATACTTTGGACTTTTCTTCCTAATGAGGAACAGCCCATTTTGTGTGTGGTAGGTGACCCTCCTATGTTCTCACTGACACTGGAAGAAATTTGGAGAGGAGAATGGTCACGTAAATTCTCAGATTTCAAATTTGCACCTTAAAAATCTGTCTTTCCAATTTTGAAAATCCCCTAGAAATTGTATTAATGCAAAATTTTTGTCCCAGCTACATTTTAGATTTTCTTTTAGGGGGAGGGGATATGGACATAGAGTTACAAAACCTAGGAGTGTGTTGTTGCATAAGCATTCCGGTCCACAGAGAAGTGTGTGAGTGTGTGTGTTTCTATGTATGTGTGTGTGGGCTCCCTTCCATACTCGGTAGAAGCCTGTGCATCACAGAGGGCATTGGTTTACTCACACCAAAGAGAGAAGCATATATAGGAGAGGATATTCAAAGGACTGTGAGGAAGCAGCTCTGCTCAGAGTGATTATAGTGCTCTGATGCCCTTCAGCAGAGGGGCACCTCATCTGGCATAATGTCTTTGTGTGTGTGTGTGTTTGTGTGTTTATAGGGGGAGGACAGTTACCCACCCACCCTACAAGCTGAGGTCCACCACAATGTGCTTGTAGACCAATGTGTTTCCTTTGAAGCTGGGTGCCAGCAGGATATCCATGCCCTCCAAGGGAATCGGGTGGAATGCTCGTGGAGCTTGGACAGAGAGTTCCTGGAACTTGACAAACTTTTGCTTCTCTTCATCCCAAAGGTAGATATGGGTAAAGGAGAAGTCACTGCCCAGGGCCAAGTACTGGTGCTGAGAGACTCGAAAAGGCTCCATGACCATGGAACCTCGGGAGGGCAAGGTCTGCAGCTCTGTGAATCGCAGCCCCTCCCATTTGACCACCTTGGAGTCACCAATGTAGCGGCTCAGGCACAAATAGCTGTCCCTCTTGATCCGGAAATGCTTGACCATCTGTACATCCATCACTTCTGCCACATCACCCAGGTGGACAAACTGCTTCTGCGAGCGGTTCCACTGGTAGATGATGGGCACCTGGGAGCTGCTGGAGATGATGAGGCGGGGCTTGCCATCTATTTCCACGTACTCCACGTCAGTGTCTCGGTGCCAGGAGTGCAGGTCCTGGTGGGAATAGAAGCCATTCTGGTTCCAGCGGTAGAGGCTGGTGGAGCCTGCTTTGGAGCTATCAGCAATGACAAAGAACCAGTCACCCTCAATCTGGAAGGCCTCGATGTCATTGGGCTTTCGGATCTTCTGGCTGTCAATGTCTTGGATCTTGATGAACTTGTCAATGTTGGTGTCCCAGCGGTAGATATAGGAGCCACCAAAGAGCTGGGCCACCACAACATACAGCTGTGACTCTGCCACAATCGGCTTGCAGTAGACGGCTGAGTGAGCTGTCATGGAGGAATTGAGAAGAGTCAGTAGACAAAAGGAAATTGGCCTGGAACTTAGCAGCACTGTATCTTAGGCAGGTATACTTTATGACCATCTGGATGGCTACAGACCAGTTCTGGCTTTCTCTTGTAAAGCATATCACCTGCTTTTATTTATTTTAGGCGCAGAAGTGGAGCCTTGGAATCTATTTTGAATGGGAGAGATAAGTCCTGGAAAGTTTGTAATGAAAGTCTGTATTGAAATACAGCTTCTGTGCACATATGTTGGCCAATGGGGAGAGGCGGGCAAGCTAATGGCTCCAGGGAAAATTACCATCAGTCAACACAAAACAGCAAGGACTTAATATGATCACAAATCTAACAGACAATCATGGGCCCCCAGGCAGATCAAAGATACACAGAAGCCCCCCAAAATAACCTTCAGGTCTGCAGTTTGTCCACCTAGGTGACATGATTCATAGATTGCCATGCTAGCCACAGTGCTGGTGCACAAACTCTTTAACTCTTTTATTTTAAAGAAATATATCCATTTTGCCTAGAGCCAGCACTATCTGAGCCCCACCCCCTGTACTTTCCATCTGCCTTCAGTGGCACCGTCAGTGGGTGCAGAGGAAGCAGCCAGGCATCTTTCCTTCTACCCAACCCTTAACTGTGCTGTTTCCCTGTCCCTCCTCTTCATGGCATTGGTCTTGAGGCTTCACTCCACTATAGGAAAAGGGACAGATTTTTCTATTACCCACCACACCCACTCCATCTTTACCTGGGATGCGGTCAAAGTCACGCAGCTTGCGCTCAACGTAGTCCCACTTGAGGATGGTGCAACTGCTGGAGCTTGGCTGGGCCAAAGCCACGTAAAGGTCGCTGGCATAGATATAGGGCTCAGAAGACACAGACTGGAAGGGCAGTACCTGGTGCACCACAAAGTCTGATGAGGGAAAGATGCCAAGAAACAAAATGAAGTCATGCCTCCTAACAAGCCAATGGCTTCCAGGTCCCTCAGAATCACCCCCAGACTGTAGCTTAAAGGTTGGCTGTCCACACTAAAGCTGAACCTGTCCTTATGGTCAAAGCACTTCAACTGTGTTTTATAACATGGTTGATTATATTGGGGGGGTGTGGTGGCTCAGAGGTTAAGACGCTGAGCTGCAGACCAGAAGATCAGTAGCTCAGCTGTTTCAGACCTGAGTGCCAAGTGACAGAGTGAGCTGCCATCTCTGGCCCCAGCTCCTGCCAACATAGCAGTTCAAAAGCAAGAAATTACAAGTAGATAAATAGGTAACAGCATTTTGTGTGCCTTGGCGTCTAGTCATGCTGGCCACATGACCACAGAAGAAGTCATCGGACAGCACTGGCTCTTCAGCTTGGAAACGGAGATGAGCACTGCCTCCTAGAGTTGGATTCAACTGGCTTTCGGGCAAGGGAAACCTTTACCTTTACTGATTATGTTGGACAGAGGCCAATATAACCATTCAGGCCATGTAGTACCAATCAACTCACCAACAATACAATGGGCTGCTTTTTCTACCTAGGCGATATTGTGATGGGAAAAGTTTCAGGTGCTGAATTCCTTTCTGTTGCACAGATGTTAAAGGCTGCCAGGAAAAGCTAGTAACATGACCTCTTACTCAGAAGCCCTTTTTCAAAAAAATGCCTATAAATTTTTCAAATGCCTCTTCAAACACATGTGGACTTTTTCAAGAAAGAAAGAAATGCCCACCAAATCAAAATATTTCCTCATTTCTTATCCTGCTCTATCACTTCTGCTTCTCTCCATCCTTTTACTCCATAGCCTACCCACATTCCAGCTGTCCCAACCTGTAGTGATGCAATCAAAGTCCTTGAGTGGCAGGTCCCGGATCTTTTGCCCTTGGTACTGAGGGGGGCTGCCACAGAAGACGGCGGGTACACTGGTGTTGGAGCTTTCCATCCACTCCACCAACCACTTGATTTTGCAGTCACAGGTCAGGGAATTGCCTCGGAGATCTCTGTTGGGGAGAGACAATTCAAGGCCAGTCACTGAAGGATTGGGAATGCTTCTCTTCAATTCTAAAGAAAAAAGTTGTGCAGTCTCTGAGTATCCCCCAAGTATAGAGACAGGCGCTTAACCTCTGGCAGGAGAGGACTGGGAAATCTGGCTGTTTGTATGTCATTGGTCAATTGACTGTATTTTGAGTGCATGGCCACACCCAGGTTGGGTTGAGGCTGAGATGTGCTGCTGATTTGATGTCACCTGTTCCCAAGCAGAGGATATGGCAATTGTGATGATTCATTAACCTGCACAGCTCTAAATTAATTCTATTGCTGTTCCTTGCCAGACTGGTCCTACAGCACACACACAGCAAGAATCTCTGACTGAGCTGGGAAATTAACTCTATATCACAAGCTCTAGGAGAATAGAGGGATCACCCCAGTCTGGTGAACTTTGCATAGCCTCCCCACACAGACACAAAATGATACTGCTCTTGCTTTTGCAGGGTTGTTGTGTTTTTTGGGACAACTTATTTTTAGGTGACTGATCTTGCTTAATGTCCTTGCATGCATATCACAAATAAAAAGACAAATATAAATCCACTCATGTCACAATATATAGTATGTACATTGGTTTAGCAAATACCTGAATAATAACATGTGGGACACAATCCAGTCCAAAGTTAAGCACTTTTGTTGATTTAAACCACAAAATTAGCCATGAAATTAATTCATCTCCCATTGAGATTAATCGTTCCAGTTACTAGTTTATTATTCCATTTGTTTTCTCTTGGTTCGCCCCCTTGGTTTACCAGTTTGGTGCCAATTTGGAGCAGTGCTTAAGTGCACGGACTCTAATCTGGAAGAACCGGGTTTGATTCCCCATGCCTCCACTTGCAGCTGCTGGATGATCTTGGGCAAGCCGTAGTTCTGGCACAGCTGTTCTTGAAAAAGAGCAGTTTCTGTCAGAGCTCTCTCAGCCCCACCCACCTCACAGGGTGTCTGTTGTGGGGAGGGGAAGGGAAAGGAGTCTGTAAGCCGCTCTGAGACTCCAAGTGAAGAGCAGGGTATAAATCCAATCTCTTCTCTTCTTCTACCTTCTTCTGGTTCCCCCAGGCCCTTGCTTTCCATTACTTAGATTTGTAGAACTCAATTCTTTTTTTTGTGAAATAGCATAATTTGCCTTGAGTCTGGGGGGTAAAGCACACTACAGCTGTGGCAGATGAAGCTCATCTGGAAGTCGTCCTCCCATTCTAAAGGTAAATTACTAGTAACAAGGTGCGGGGGGAACCTTACAGATCGCTTAGAATGTCCAAGGGCTTCAAGAGGTCTCTGGGCAACGTCTGCAGATTGTTGTGGGCCAAAGATCTGAAAGAAAGAAAGAAAGGAGAGCAGGATCGAGCTGAATGCTTCCCCATTTACATTTTCAGGGTGAAAGTTGTGCTTTGTGCGACAGGATGCAGAAATATTCCCAAAACCACCACCCCCAAAGAAAAGGTGCAGACCATTCACCATTTCCCAAAGCTGCTTGTGGCCATCCTCTCCCCTGTCTACTGCTGCTCAGGCCCATAGCTACAGTGAGGCAACTTGGGGCCTGGCCCACCGACTTACTGCCAAGCCCCCCCCCCCCCGCCCCAACTTCCCATCCAGCCCAGCACCCCCAACTTTCAATTTTTTATTTTATTTGTGGCGCTGGCTTGGGGGGGGATGCCCTCCGACTTATTTAAAGCCCCCCCCCCCGAATTAAAGAAAACCCTGGCTATGGGGCCTGCTGCTGCTGCTGCTGCTGCTTTCGTGCAATTTTTCTCCTGGTTAAGGCTCCTTTCTTCTTTGCAGAGTGACCCGCCCCCCACTCAGTGATCACACAGGGAATGTGAAGCCATCTCAACCCGTGAAGTCATCTCAAACACAGCCAATCCGATTAATCACTGAGGGCAAACCTAGCCAACTAGGAGGAAGGCAATGTGAACAGGCACCTTTTCATGCTGATGAAAAATTCACAAAAACCACTCTTCCCTCTCAGCTCAATTCAAGGAGAAACCATGTCAACACAAAAAAGGGACCAAGGACTTAATTTGCATCATTTCTTAAAGACATGGGGCGGAGCATCAGTCTATGTGGCGCTGCTTCCTAACTGGTAGATAACGCGCTCAGCCCCCCCCCCCCCCCCCCGTGTGCATCTCATCTCCTGAGATTTTCTTACACATTTCTAACCCAATAATCACAGCCGTAAGAGCTGAGGTGTAACTCAGATAGGGCTGTGAAAGATAAAGGAAACTAGTCAAGGTCATAAGCAGAATGTTTAGTTTCCATTCCAGGGGAATCTCCAGTTGGCCCACTTTACTTTCTCCCACAGACATGCATGGTTGTCCAGCCTCTCTTGGTGCACCACTGTGGGTAAAGGGCAACCCAGCTCTCCACACTGATTTTGGACGGCCTGCCTTTGATTAGCAAAGACTGTGCAGCAGCATGCAATGTGCCCGTGCTCAAAGTGCAGAGAGAGTTGGCAATCCTAGGGGGCCTTTGCAATACACAAGCCTTCCCTTCCTCCAGACATAACCCATTCTACAGAATGACAAGCATTACGCTAGTAGTTTCTTCATCTTGCTGGTATGTCACACACTAACTAGGAGGACACCCCTTAGCTTATGCTCCAGGCCCACGTGAGGTATGCTTCTGTGCCAGTGCTAACTCACAGGTGCGTCAGGGATTTGAGCCCACGGAAGGTGTTTTTTGACAGAGACCGGATGTCGTTGTTCTCGATGAACCTGAGGGCAAAGAACAAAACACAGTCCTCACTGCTCTGAGCCCTCGAAGCTGCTTGAGGAGCCTTCCTGCTCCACAGAGGGACCTCTTTCCTTCCATCCCAGACGGTCACACAGAGGTGTACACACTGCCTCTGTGCCAACACATCCCTGACAGGACTCTCAGACCTGGTCTCCTTTGGCAGGGTCTTGGCTGGATTCCCTCTGCCACCTTCCTGGCACACTCTCCCTTGCACCTGCTCACCACACCAGGTTCAGCTGTGCACTGCCACTCTCTCCTCCCTCTCCTTTGGTCTCCTGGGCCACACTGCAGCACCCTTCTAGATAAATGGCTACCTTGAGGTATAAGTGGTAATAACAACAAGAATGCCCACCAGCTGCTTGCGAAGCACTCCTTGCTGGCTTAATGCCCTCAGGACATCCCTCTCTTCCCCCTCAAACATAGAGCAGCCTTGCTGTATGTCCCCGTTCCTACCCTTAGCAGGACATCCCTATTCTTCTAGCCCACAGGCAGCATCTTCTTAGCCACTTTGCAGCCCTGCCTGCCCCAGCGGTCAATCCCAGTATGACTTCCCCTATCACCAGTTTGGCCCCATCCCCTCTCTGCTCTGACTGGGTGCTAGACAAAGACTCCCCCTTGTCCATACAGGTATTGCAGGTGTGGGAGTCCCATGAAGGCATTGTCCCCAATCAAGGTAAACTTGTTGGAGTTCAGCAACCTGCCAAGAAAAAGAGAGAGAAGGTGTTACAGTTGTTGAATCAGATACAAAAGGGATCACTGACACACACACACACACACACCAGGATCGTGTTCTCATTTTGTTTAAAGTTTCTTTTGAAAGAATCAGGAGGCTCAAGGTGGTTTACAACAACAGAGTAAAACAAAACTGACGTATAAAAGAATACCCTAAAAATAAGCAGGCCCAACAGTCTACCCAACAGTCTAATACATTCAGCAAAATGTTCTCCTAAATAATAATACTGCCTTACATGCAGGGTTGCCAGTCTCCGGGTGGGGTCTGGAGTTCTCCCACTCTTACAATTGATCTCCAGGCAATAGAGATCAGTTCCTCTGGAGAAAATGGCTGCTTTGCAGGGTGGACTCCATGGCATTATATCCTGCTGAAGTCCAAACCCTCCCCAACCCCTGCCCTCCCCAGGCTCCCCCTCCCCCCAAATCTCCAGGTATTTCTCCACCTGGAGCTGGCAACCCTATGACATGTTTCCTAAAGCTCAGCAAGAACTTTCCTGACCTCTTCTGGAAGGTCATTCTAGAGCACAGAAGCTGGTGAACAAACTACAGCAGCTCTCATTGTCCTGAGAGTACTGCTGAATGGAGCACAGTGGGGCTTACTTTTGAGTAAACATGCTTGCCAAAAGGCTGCAACATCCGGTTTAGCAAGAACTTTGGTTCCACCATCCTTTAGTGTCCAGTTCTGTAAATTCTAACCTAGGTTCTTTTCAGGAAGCAAGAGCCATCCAGCACCTCAGAAAAAGTTGGGAGGTGGGATTTCAAATTATATCCTTAAAATCAATGTTTACAGTAAGTAAACAGAAACTTGCTTTTTTATTTAATCACTGGGTGAATTTAGTGATCTACACCCCAACACCAGGAATATTGGGCTCTTTTTCAGTCTTCCTTGCCCCACTAGGAGGGGATCTAGTCTCTCCCCCCCCCCCCCCTTACTATTGCTGGCCAGCGAAAGCACATGTTCTAATGCAGCCTGAGAAAGAATGAGCCCTTCCATCAGCTGCTAGAGGAAGTGGGGCAGATGCTGCCCTATGAAGCCATTCCACTAGTAAGACCAGATATGGACTAATTCACAAGCCCTCCACACCAAGAACACCCCAGTGAGAGTGGGGAACATACAGGAATTGCAGAAATGGAAGGTGAGCAAAGGCGCCTTCTTTGATTTCGCTGAATGCTGCATTTATCAGTGTCCTGCAGGAGAGAAGGAGATGGTAAGAGAGATGCAAGGGGGAGGGGAGAAGATTTATCCAGTCACCGGGAGGCATTTGAACTTCAAAAGTGTTGGTACAGCAGCTGAAACCTCCCTCACCCACAGAACGTTGGCCTGATTAAAAAAAAAATAGTACACAGTTTGTGTAGTGCAGCATAGAATGCTGGTGTGATGGTGTAGGATATAGACCTACAAAATTACATTGCTTCTTTGCCAATTTAATTTGCACAAAGAATCCCTGGATGTACATTTTGGTCAAGGTACAGAGAAATGTTCTGAGCTTTCTATCACACCCTGAACTCTACTTCCCTCAAGAGAGGGAGTCACTGGTTAATCTTCTGAAGTCCATAGTGCCGATACTCCTTTTTTGAAATTCCTTGTTCAAACAGAGGCAGACTGGGACATTATGATGGCCCAGGAACAAGCTGAGCTGAGTGCCCCCTGCAGAGAATCCGCCTTAGACCCAGCCAGCAGTTGCGATTATGGATGTCGGCTTGTCTGTCACAGCCTCCCTGCAGCTGGTTGGACCAAGCCCAGTGCATTGCAATGCGGGCAAAGGTGAGAACAGCCCTTGAGACAATGCTGCTCCTCACGGGGCTGGCTCAATTTGCTCCCAGGACTGCAGACCACTAGGAAATTTCCTAGGAAGTTAAAAAGTCCAGTCCACCCCTGAGTTTGAACGATAGTGCAGTCACATACTCACCAGGAATATATCTATACCATAGAGTGCTAAGGATAAAGGCATGCCGAAGTCCAAATCTGTCAAGTTTATAAGGCCCCGTGGCACATAAATCCAGTTCTGGGGTGTAGTGGAAGTGGAGACTACAGTTTTCTAACAGAATTCTTAGCCCTTAACTACACAACCCCCAGGACTCTCCGAGGAAAGTTATGAGTGTTAAAATGGTATAAAAGTGCTGTAAGTGCATAGTATTGACAGGGGCCTCAGACTTCCACTCTCATCACTGATTCCATTATAACTGCCCCAACTCAAGCGATGTGGCATCTATTTCCAGTAATTTGTAATCACCAGCTATCAAAAACCATCAGTACATATTTGAGTATCTTCAGATCGTCAGCTCCTCGCCCGAGAGTCATAAGTGGCCTTCTCAGCCCCGCATCACTCCCATCTCTATTATATCTGTCTGATAATGGTGCTCACTCTCTCTCGCACACTAAGGTGCATACACACAAACACAGTTTGCTCATGAACGGGAGCTGGGCACAGCTAATGAATTGCACCTACCACACAATCCCTGCAGGGGGGTATGTATTTAAAGATCTCTCCATTTGCTGTGATTAATGAGAGCTAGCTGGAGAACGGCTCAGAAACCACTTAAACAAATCAATGCAGGCATCAACATTGGCCAGCAGACAGATCTAGCCAGCACAATTTGGGAGAAAGCAAGCAATCAGAGCTGCTAGAGTACCCGAAATTCCTGACAAGAGGAGTCGAGGCGGTCCATCTTTCATTGGATTTGCTGCCTAAAGGGAGATGAAATTTGTTTTAAGGTCTCCCACAGACTTTGGAGACTTGGTGTCACCTGTGCTGGGGACTAAACCCAGCTAGTTTATCCTTAAAAAGAAGTATTAAACTGGAAAAAGGCTACATCCCTGCAGCAAGCCCCCTCCTCCAATAGTGTGCAGAGGCCAATCTCCAGGTGGGTCTTGAGGCTCTCCTAGAATTACAACTGATATCCAGACTACAAAGATCAGTTCCCCTGGAGAAAATGGTAGCTTTGGAGGGTGGACTTTATGGCATTGTACCCCTGCTAAAGTCCCTCCACCCCAAAATCCACCCTTCCCAGGCTCCACCCCCAGATCTCCAAGAATCTCCCAACCTGGAGTTGGCAACCCTGCAAAGAACAGATTCACTCAAGTTTGATCCCTCAAGCATTATTTTTTTAAAGCATAGAAGCTAAACTTTTCTTGAGCCAAAGATTCTTAGAGCTGTTCTACAAGGCCAAATTTCAATGCTACCTTAGCAGCGTGTAGCCACTTCTCTTGTGGCTGCTGTGACATTATCAGAGTCACATACAAAACCTCTCCCAGTGTCACTATTCAGACAAGCTGTATGGATGCAAAAAACGATATCCATATTGGACACTCAGCCCAGCAACCATCATAGGTAGGATTCAGAACCCCAAAAGCTGCCCATACTTGTGTGAATGGAGCCAATATGTGCTCTCTTGGAAACACGGGAGCAACCATAGGGGCAGAGGCCTCTGGGTCACTAATGTACCCTTTAAACTGAGTCCAAGACCATCTGCAGAATAACAATGCAACAGAATGAGATGAGATGGTAGAGTCCTAAATGAACCACATCCCTTCAGACTGTAAGTGGGTGGAATCACATTTTTTGCATATATGTTTTTTTTTAAAAAAAATCTCTGCTCCGAAAGAAGCAGGGCAGCAGTCTGGATTGCAGCCTTCCTCCCAGATATATTATCTATTAACTTGCAGGGAGTTTTTCTTTTTGACATGGAGGAGCATTCAACCCTTTGTTTGGCTCCAAACCGTATCTACAATGGCATCTGTTAAATACTGGGTTCCATGGATGGTCCGACCCCTAGCCTAATGATCAGCTCTGCTTTATTTGTGATTCAGCAAGAACACGACAACAAACCCAGGGCAATGGCCCTGTTTAAATAGCATGCAAACACCACACCCAACTCCCAACGATAGGCTATTGTCAGAACCATTAATTCCTCATTGGCCACCTCCAGAGTCCTGATGGGCTATTGTTCTTTAGCACCAAGCTCAGCCAGACTCTGGTGGAACCAGTTCGGTAATGTTCCAGCCCCAATACATAACAGCATCCTCTCCATCTGCAGTTTGAAGTAGTCCAGTCCAGCCTGCCACTGCACCCTGTTTTGCTGCTTGTACAGACTTCTCCCAAGCCGCTCAGAATGTGGCGATAGAATCTTGGACTTCAGACTGCGCCTTGTTTGGAGGGGTTCATATATTTGTGTGTTTCCACACCCAGCGATATCCTCTTATATGAAGCAAACCAACTTGGCGCCTGTGGCACTCACCAATGTTTCCTTGCACCTGCCCGCTTGCTTCCCAGCTACTCTACTTCCTGACCTCTTCCACACTCCTTCCTGATCCCCTTTCACATTCCCTCCTTCTCTTTGTCCTCCTACACCATGTTCACACTATCTCCTTTTCTACTGTTTCTTTTGACAGTGTCCACATTCCTTCTCCTTTCTCTGCCCCACTTTCATCCTTGATCTAGCCTACATCATTTCTCCAGCCAGCTTTGAGGTATGCAAAAGGTAATGGGAGGACAGGGTTGTGGTCTAGCTCTTGTCCTATGAAGTTGGGTGGTCGCTGCAGAGTAAAGGGGAAAGATGCCCGAACTCTCAGCCAAGCTCTGTCTTCATGGAGATGGTGAGCTGCTTGAAGTTATTTCACCACAATGAGAGTTTTACCACCAGTAGAAATGAAAGGCTTTCCCACTACAAGAAATGAAGAGCCAAAAGATATCCAGTGGAGGTGGAGTGAGGGTTGCCAGATCCGGGTTGGGAAATACCTGGAGATTTTGGAGATAGAGCCTGAGGAGAGGAGAGTTTGGGGAGGGACTTCAATGGGACATAATGCCATAGAGTCCGCCTTCCAAAGTGGCTGCTTTCTCCAGGTGAACTGATCTCTGTCGCCTGGAGATCAGTTGTAATCCCAGGAGATCTCCAGCCACCACCTGGAGACTGGCAACCCTATGGGAGAAGGATGACTTCACGCTACCCCTATCCCAGCTAGGAAAACCTACCCTGCCTTCCCAGCGCCTGCCACATCCAGAGTAATTTCTCTGCTATTCACCCCCCCCCCCCCACTTTCCAGCACACAAACACAAAATCCACTGAACACAGCCTTATGGACTCCCCAGTATGAGCTTCAGCTGGATTTGCCATTTGCAGAGACTTGCATACGATGACAAAAGCAATTCGCCACATTTTTTTCTCGATTGCACTCAAGTAATTACACTACTGCCTGAAAGTTTATTTGGCCTTTACAAAGACTGAAATCTTACTTTTTGGGGTTTTTTACTGTAAATGTTTAATTTAACTGAAACTTTATTTTTTTTAAAAAAGTATGGGAGAGATTTAGGGAACCGCCCGGCAACAATTTTGTGGTGGCCCCCAGTGTCTTTTCTCAAAATTCCAAACATGCCCAGAGGGGTCAACAAAGGCAGCAAACCCTTCAGTAAACTGTCCCCATGAATGGCCTACTGTCTGCCTGTTTCTCCAATAAGCTATTTTATTACAAACACTTTATAACAAACATATTTTAGAAATGCAGAAGCACTAAAAACTATGGGCCCCATAGATGCAGTCTGAATTGGTGCAGTAGGACATTCTACCACCTCCACTTATTGGTTCATCTAGATTCAGGTGCAGAATAAGAACCCATAAAACAGCCTTAATGGAGACTGTAGTGGTAGATTTACTGAAAAGGGAGAAATATTTTTATTTGCCAGGCTTAGGAGCTTAAGGATCTGATTAACAAATTCCCCTTGGATCTCCGCTGGTTCCTCATTTTCCATCACTGAAGCCACTTCTTAACACAAATTTTCAACCAAACTTGAGGTCAGAATTAGGTTGCTGCAGCTTTCTCTGAGGCATCCATATACACACAGGTACACCAGAATTTCCAGGTCCCCACCACAAGGGTCAAGCATCCCCTTTTGTGTACTTATACACATGCAAACATAACCATATTTCCTGTTCGCCCATTTGCATTTATCCACCACACCATGGGAAACAACATATGCATACTCACATGCTTTGTGATGCAGTAATAAGTACTTATAAATGTACATAGCACTTACATGTGTTCAGAGCACTTCACATACATGGTCTCAAAAAATCTGTACAACAGACATCTAAAGTAGGCCAGCATTATTCTCTCCACCATTGTGGGGAGCTGGGGCTGAGACAATAGCGGCAAACGGAAAGTGTACCTAAAGCCAGGATGCAACCAGGCCCCAGTACTTTGCAGGCTTGCTCTGAAAGGCTGAAGATAGACAATCATTTTTAAGAGATGTGACAGCACTTTGACACAGACGTTGCTGCCTGCAGAGCGGGCGCTCCGCTGCTTTTCCCCCCAGTCCTGCTATCATCACTGATCAAGTGATATCCAGGCATGTGTGAACCAGAAATGTTTTGTATAGCCACAGAGTTCCAGTACTGCCATCTCACATGCTCCAACTGACAGACGGCCTTTTCACCCTGCAACTCTCCCTTTCCCTAGGAACAAATCAGCCACGACCCAACAGCAGAGTAACTCCGGAAAACAAGCTTCCACATGACAAGCCGACGCTCTGAAAAACTCAAGACTGAAGCTCCAGCAAGTGTTGCTACAGATCTTCTAGTCCACCCACCTCAGCCTCACCTCATTTCTCCCACAGCTGGCTCCAGACCCAACAATCTGCATCCTCAACAATCTGACCTCCACTAGGGTGACCACTTTGTAGCTAAGCAGCTATCTAGAAACACCCCCCCCCCCCATACACACATATGCATACATACTCCCCAGTTTGCCTGTGCTTGTGATTTCCAGATTTCCCACTTACAGTGAAATGACATCTCGGGGCAGATTCTTGGGCATGCTCTTCGAGTCCACACAGAAGGCAGTATCTCTCGTGCAAGAACAGCTGGCGGGGCAAGGGGGTGGTTTCAGGGACCGCCGGGAGGCGGCTGGCAGCCAGAAACAGGCCAGGCCCAGCAGGCAGAAGAGAAGAAGAGATCCCCTTGGGGAGGTTTTCCCCAACGGCTGCAGCTCAGTCATGGCCTTTCCGTGGCCCCTCTTGCTTCTCCTGGCGAAGAACAACCCCCTCCAACTCCCTGCCGAGTTTCCCCAGGGAAAACCAGCAGTTGTAGCAGGATGCTCTCTCGACTTCTCACTTTCCTCCTCCACAGACAACCTCTGTGTGTTTTCAGGCTGCCGCTGAAGCCAGACTGGCAGGCTGCTGGATACAGCAGCCTTGTGCGTAGGGTGGAGGGGGAGGCAGAGCACTAGGCTTCTGTGTGATGGGGGAGAACGAGAGCATTGCTAAAGATGCAGCCCTACCATTGGGATTGTCACTAAGGGGGCGGGGGAGAAACTAGAGGCGGGCTGCATATGGAACAGTATACAGCTGCTCAGAGTAGCTGTAGCCGTCAGAAGCGGTCCATGACGCCTTATCCAGGGCGGAATGAAGATGATAGAAGATGCAAGTGTCAGAATTTTGAAAACCTTGAAAAATTAAGACCATACTTTGAAAGCAGGGGGGCGATTCTATATAAAAGCCCTTCACGTTTTTTTAAAAAATGTTTTTAGGTCAGTCTTTCAAGGCAGCTTCATGTAGAGCACATTACCGTAGCGCAATCTGGGTGTTATGGAAGTGTGTGTGCAACTGTGGCCAGGTCTGACTTCTCCAGGAGAAACTACAGCTGCCAAAACAGTGTAAGCTGGTAACAAAGCACTCCTAAGCCACTTCCACTACCTAATGTGTCGAGTCAGAGAAGAATCTAGGAGCACTGCTCTTTCAGGAAGACAATGACCCCATTCAGAAAAAGCCTATTCATGGATAGAGTTGCCAGGTCCCCTCACTGCACCAGCAGGGTGATTTGGGGAGCATACCAGGATGTCCCCGACATTATGACGTCACCCAGAAGTGATGTCATTGCATCGGTGACATCACGCAGCAACATTCGGGTTTGAGGGCAAAACTATATGGTTTTAGGCCAAATTTACTATAGAGTTTTGTCCTCAAACCAGAGCGTCCCGCACAGCATCCCCCAGCATGATGATGTCACGTCCATGTGACATCGTTGCATCGGGATGTGGCTGTTTGGGGTGCGGTTTCCCCCCACTGGCCAGCTGGCTGGTAATGGGCAGAAACTCTGAAAACTGGCGAACCCCCGCAACGCCCTGAGAACTAGCAACTCTGTTTATGGATCAGTTTTACCCTAAATTAAGGCTGCCAGCTCCAGGTTGGGAAACTCCTGGAGATTTGGGGAGGGAAGGGACCTAGCAGGGTATAATGCCATAGAGTCCACCCTTCAAAGCAGCAATTTCTCCAGGGGAACTGGTCTATCATCTGGGAGATCTCCAGCTTCCACCTCGAGGTTGGTGACTCTACCCCAAATCCACATAATTTCTGTTTTATCTAGATTGTTTCAGTTTCAGAAACAGAGAGACAGGGTTGTGTGCCATCAGTGTACATATGACATCTTGCTCCAGATCTTCAGATGATCTCTCCCATCAGTTTCAGTGGAGATGGTGAACAGTATAGGGAACAGTCTAGAACCTTATGGAGCCTATAAACTAAAGGCTAAGGGACAGAAGGCCACTGGCACTGCTTTCTGCCTCCTGCCCTCTAGGAAGGACCAAAACTTCTCCCACACACCATCAACCTATTCCTACCAGGTAGTACTGAAGGATACTGTGGTTGATGGTATCAGACTGTTGAGAGATCCAGGAAAACCAACAAGGGTCACACTTCCTCTGTTAGTGAACTACCATACAAGAGTGACCATGTATGAGCTAAACTAACATGTTCAAGTCATTTTTATTGGACTGCTAGTACTGAAAATGTATAGTTACACAATGGGGGGGGGGGTTCTGTTTCAGTGAACAAATTTCATTTCAAAGGTGCACATTATGAGCTGCTCCACGCCACTGTTTGCCATAGAAGATCACATTTAAACTTCTATGGGTGCTTGACTTCTCCTGTGCTCCCTCCAGTAGGTAAACTATCTCTGAAATTGGGGAGGAGGGGGAACAGACCATGTTTGAACTACAAAAAATACAGTTCCTAATGGTGGCCAGTGCTATTTTATTGCCAAAATCTCTTGTGAAAAAAACTGGAAGAAGCTGAAAAACAAGATGATTTAGACACAGGGAACTCTCACAAACAGTACATTGAGCTGCCTCTACTTTGGGTGCCTAGAGAGGAGCTGTAGGGAAACACTAAAGCACTGCAACTTGGGGATCCTGTTGCAGCTGTGGTTGCCAACCTCCATATGGGGCCTGGAGATCTCCCAGAATTATACCAGACTACAGAGATTAGTTCCCCTGGAGAAAATGGCTGCAATGGAGGGTGGACTCTATAGCATTTATACCCTGCTGAGGTCTCTCCCCTCACTGAACCCCATCTTCCTCAGGCTTCACCCCCAAATATCCAGGAATTCACAACCCAGAGTTGGTAATCCTAGCTGCAGTGAAGACAAGCCATCCTCCACTCTTTGCACTGGCTTGACTGTTCCTAGCAGGAATCCCACAGGGGCTAAGTGCTTCTGTGCAGAGATGCCCCATAGCCCCTAGTGTCTCTGCAAAATCCAGCCCCTCCTACCCATAAACACATCAAAACAATGAGCATTGTGTTAGTCACAGATAAACAATATTGTGCAAAAGCCTGTAACAGGCACAATCTCTGCATCTCGCCCTGCTGCTGCTCCCCCATCCCTCCCTGCCTCCAACCTTTTGTGCTGCCTCATCTCTTTCGTCCCCAGTGATCCTAGCAGGTCCAAGTGGCTGTCAGATAATTTATGGCACACGAGCTGCCTGCCAGCGCCGGGTGTGAGTGTGGCAGGGTCACAAACAACTCTCGTTCCAGGCACAGCTGAGTCCCAGACAATAAAAGGCACAGAGTGTGAAGGCCATTCTTAGCCCCTTGGAGAAGGACCGGATGGACACGAGCAAACAAGACGCAGGACCTCCCAAGGAGAACAGGACTTGTGCCATCCTCTGCAGGGGAGAGAATATGCGCATCTCAGGGAGGATAAAGCAGATTACCCAGACAGACAGCTGCTTCAAAGCGCATCTCTAGCACATGTAACCCTCCTACATGTCATCATGATTCAAAGGCAATAATAATGGATAGGGAAGGATCACTTTCTCTCCCCCCTCCCCCGAACCCTGGCATAAGACTACACCCGCACACATTAAGTATTGTCCTACTGTAGTGCTTTAGTATTGTTCTACTGCAATATTGTGTTACTGTAGTGCTATAGCAGTGATTCACAACTATATTTTAGATAAGACGAGGTGAATGATCACTATAGCACAACAATAACACAATATCCAATGATATGTGAAACCTTTCAGTCACAACGTAATGCTCTTGTGCACTTCCCACTCATTGCAAAGAAGTTTATATGGAATTTCCTGGGAATTGTGCCCTAAATATTTATGGTGGCACTGTTTGGATTTTCTGTCTCAGGTGTCAAAATTTTCTGGCTAGCCCTGCATTTCACCAACAAAGCCAAACACCGCCATCAATTTCATATTGCTTCCTTCAACTGGGTCTAACTCTCATTTCAGGAAGGGGCAATCAAATACCTACTGGTTTAGTTAACCAGTTGTTTGCCAGTTATGAATAGGGAGCCAGTTGTCCAGCAGTAAGTTTGCTGTTTGTGAACAGTGCAAACCTGTTCATCAGGTTATATTTCTCAAGCATTCAAACAGCAATTGGCATTGGTTATGCACATACTTTTTCACAGAGCTTAATGGCAGTCCTGCTTTCCCCCCTTTCCTGCACGTCTGTCCCCAACAGTCCAGTTGTCTCTTCCTGCTGCTTGACAGCCTATGTATTAGTGAGCAAATCAGTCAGTCTGCCAGCAATTATAAACTGTGGAGGGGGTTGTCTTACTGTTTCTTTAAGTCCATGTTATCAAGTCCATGCACATTTTCACACCGCCTCATGGGAGGCACAGTTCTCCCCTCACATCATTTAATGACCTCACTTGACTATTCATGGCTTTGGGTAGAATTGATTTCATCTACTGCAGAGATGCAAAAGCCACTGGAGGCCAGAAAAATGAAATCCCACCACAGTGAAATTCCACAGCAGCAAAGCCATTCAAGGTGAACAAATCAGATGTTTAGATCAGAGCTGACTGTGGCTTTTGAGCCAGCTATGTTTGACCATATTCACTGTGAAAGTTGCAGCATCACTAATCCTGACATGTGCCCCTCCCCTCCGATCACCCTTCCTGTACCTGGGACTAAGAAGTTTATGCATCTTGAGAGCTCACAACAAGTTCTCATGTTCTCTTAGAACATCTTAAGAACTTTGTGACACAACCAGTCAAAAGCAAGAAAGGCCCTTAATCCTGCTTGTACTGACAAGTGGAGCCTGTAACTTTGTGGGAGTGTGACTAACCTTTCAGAGCACTTTAGCCTTCAGAAGACAAAGAGGCCCTTTCCTGTTAAGAGGCCCTTGTGCTTTTGGCCAAGCTTCCCCAGAGGTTCTTGGCTGACTCAAGTCCACTTACCAAGACTCAGTGAAAAACAGGTTCCCAAATCAAAGGGCAAAAGCCAAATACGGCTCTCAGCCAACAGCAGGGTCAAAGAGACAAAGTGTTACCCACAGAGATTTCGTTCCCACCATCTGATATAAATATCAGAAGCTTTACAAGGAGCAAAGCAGAGCACAGAAGAACCCACTCAGAGTTGGCAAGAATGGCAGCTGATGGCAAGGAGGTTCTTCTGATGGAGGCACCGCCTGTAAGTCTCTCCCTCTGGAGTAATTCCTTTTTTACCATGGCAAGTGTGGCTTCCAAGCCATAGCAATGGCAACTAGAGCTGGCCCATGGGATTTTAGTTCCCATGATCCAAAATTCCAATGAGCACAATCCAGAAGGAAGTTCCTCTTCATGTACCTTGCTGAAATGAACAGGAGTTGCATAAGACAGTGCATTTAATTTCAGTAGGACTGGTAAAGTAGAACTTTCCACTGGATTGTTTTCCAAGTCAGATCTGTCTGCCTTCCATTCATCTGCCTTCAATAGCATTCTTCATTAGCCACCTAAGCTTCCTCTTAGTTCCTGTCAATTGGAGGAGGACAAACAAATGGCAGCCAAGGTTGTGTGAATCGACCCCAACCTTCCACAATCCCCTCTAAGGCATACATTTTGGTTCTTGTTGTTTCCCCCGTGGCCTAGGTGGTAAACCTGTGTTTGGGTTGTGCCACTTCAGTCTACAGGAAGGGCTCTCATGGCTGAATAGTTGACGTAAGAAAATATTCCCTCAGCATAGAAATCGAGCAAGGAGAAGGGATCCAGCACAGGCTTTGTCCTTACATGCCTTTTCTATGTGCAGGGTGTTTGCTGTTTTTCAATGGAGTTTTTAATCGTTACTTCAAGTCAATTGTTTTACCTCAGGCGAAATGAACTACATTCATTATTATAACTGTGCTTCCATTCCCATCTTTCTTCTTTTCTTTCTGCTGCTGCAGGATTACACTGCATCCCCCCGACTGCCTGGGCTCCCTTGCAAGAAGCTCTTGATTGTTGTGGTTGTGGTGGTAGTGATTGTCTTAGTTGTTCTGGGCTTCCTTCTGATGGGCCTGCATATAACAGAGAAGCACACTGAAACGGTAAGGGCAGTAAAATGGCCGCAGGTACAGGAATTCTCAGGGACAGACTGTGACAATGAAACACTCCAAGGCTAAGCAGCTCCTGTGCTGCTGGCAGGAACCGCTTAGCTCAGACAACCCAATCCACAACCATACCAACCCTGTCCACTAGTTACAGTGACTGCATGTACAATCCATGTAAAGTATACACTCGATTTTTCTTTATACTTGTGTTGAATAATTCTCATGATATATTCAGCATATGTACAGCTGGTTAAGTGCACGGACTCTAATCTGGGAGAACCAGGTTTGATTCCCCACTCCTCCACTTGCACCTGCTGGATGACCTTGGGCAAGCCATAGTTCTGGCACAGCTGTTCTTGAAAAACAGCAGTTTCTGTCAGAGCTCTCTCAGCCCCACCTACCTCACAGGGCATATGTTGTGGGGAGGGGAAGGGAAAGGAGGTTGTAAGCCGCTCTGAGACTCCCTTGGGTGGTGAAGGGCGGGGTATAAATCCAATCTCTTCTCTTCTTTTTCTTCTGAATGTGTGATTAAAAAGCACATTTATTCAGGTTCTGATCTCCAGTTCCATTTGTAAAGAATGTGCGTTGGCTGTTTTCTATGGACGTACATACACACTGTATGGGTATTCATTGTAACATGTGAACAGGGCTGGTGACAACTGGAGTAAAAGTAAGTGGGTACAGATTACCAGCTAGAAATTGTGTCAAAGTGGTACCTCCTATTTTCTGCACTGAGGCCACACACACAAGAGAGAGAGAAAGTACCAGCCAGAAATGTAACTAACTTTCATTCCTGGTGACCATGATAAAAGTGGTCCTGTGCCTCTGTCTGTGCCATTGCTGGCATCAGAGGGGGAGAAGCCAACAGGCAAGCTTGCGCATGAGATTGCCCTGAGCAGCCTTGCAGTACTGCCAATGCCACCGTGGCTGAGCTCAGCTTAATGTCGACCACCAGCAAGGTATCCAGGGCAACAAACTCACGGGGAAATTTCCCAGTAAGTTACAGACTGGTTCTTAGGAGCGTGCAGTTGTTTACTTCCTGCTGGTAGAGTGCCTATGCAGCAGTCAGGACACTGAACTGATTAAAAGTAAAGAAACTTTATTTAGGAACTAACCAACAGGATAGGAATCAGAAGAAAGAAACCTTGCTACCTCAGAGAAAGTTCTAGACTGTTCTAGCATTAACGCCCAAGAGTAGCATCTGCAGACGAGAGAAGCCCCTTTAGAAAGAAGGTATGCCCTCTATCATTCCTATCTAGCTAGAGCTTGCTGCCCTCTGCAGGATTTCTTTTTTACAAAAGACATGGCTATATTCCAGCACTCTCAACAGTGTCCCATAACTAATCCTTGTATGTGTAGTGAAGGTTCTATACCCTCTCCCCTGGAAACTGACATTTCAGTGAGTTAAAGAAAGCAAAGGGTGCTGCTGCTGAAATGCACCATTCTCACTACTCAGGCTGACGATCCTTTTGTTTCTCCCTCCAATGCCCACCCACGCCCTCTGCCAGCCGTATTCAGTGGCTGAATGTGCCGAACTGTGTTGAGTTGCAGGCACAGTGCCACTGAGGAGCTGCAGTGGTTTTATTTGGCCTGGCCCACTGCCCTCACAAAGCCTCAGAGCAAGCTGATACCCAGCTTTTCTTCCACCACCTTCAAAAGCATGCTTAGTCAATCCATATCAATAAGAAAATGTTCCATAAGGTAACGTTATTTTGATCTTCATCAATGTATTCTTTTATCACTGATGTCAGTTTTGTGCCCTCAATCAATGGCTGGCATCCCTATCAATGCCTCCAATCTTGCAGCCACTGAAAATGTCAGATGTGCAAATGCTTCGAGTTTTTAAGACCCAAGGAAATTGTGCCAGTCAGGAGTCATGCTGTTTCTTTCCACCTAATTTACCGGGAATAGCTCTGGCTTTTCTTCTTCCCACTGGAAATGCAGCCAAAGTGCTCTGGCAAAGAGCTTGTCTCCTACTGTCTTAGGCTGAATCATGTAAAAGCAACAAAACGTCTGCCGGTGAGAGAAAGGAGAAACTCTGACCCCTGCACCGTTTAGACAAAGCAACGGCTACACACTCGTCTTAGTTTCCCAGTTGCCCTAGTTGTAGGAAGTTCTAAGGGTTTCCTCCCTAGGAGAGAATACAGGTGAGTTATGATGCTGTTGTAGTATCTGTTTTGATACAAATATGCAGAGGAGTGGACAGGAACTCTGAGTTACGCAAACAGCATTCCTTTACAGTCCCCATCCCCATCCCGTCCCCCCACCCCGCTGCTGCCCAGCCAACAGGTGAAACTCAAACTTCTTGTTGCTCTGCTGGCTACTCCAACTAGGACTGATGGGCTGTGCTCCACAGCTAGCAATCACCCATCATTAAAAGTCACTAATGCTTATTTAAGAAAGCATCCTTTGTTCCACTGAACAACTCCTTCAGCTATTAGCTTTTCAAAAGATGGCTTTCTTCTCATTTCCCTTGATCTCATCGTCTGATCCGCACACATTTCTTCTCCTTTGCTCTTCATTGTTCCTTTGTACCATCTAGGTCCTACAAATGACCATTCAAGGTCTGGATGGGGACAGTTCTCTGCAGCACCTTTCCATGACTCGGAAAGAGAGGCTGGCAACATTCCATGTCCATGTGGATGGCAACACTTCCGCCACTGTGGTGTATGACTACAGTAATGTAAGGTTTGCTTAATGTGTTTGGCAACTCCTAAAGGGATATCCCTGAGGGACAAGAGTGAGCATCATACAACTGCTGTTTCACACTTTCAGATGCACACTTTCATGGCCTGTAAGGCCTTGTGAGAAGTGTAGGTCCTCCCCTGTTCTCATTTGGAGGAAATTTCTCATCTTTAAGGCTGCAGAAATTATTCCTATTAGGTTATATGGCACTTCTGATTTTTCAAAATATTTCTAGCTAGGTCATCTCTGCAGCAATTCATTTACAGGAAGGGAAATCTGGGTGATTAACTTATTCCCATTTTGTAGATGAGAAACTGAAGCCGAGAGATTCCTGACTTTCCTAGAGTCACTGTGACCGATTTCCCACAAGCAGCTGCTCCAGGCTGGCTCTTCTCTTTCCCCCATGGCATTGGTCAATTTCCCACTACTTGCCACGTGGCTGCGTTTTCACCCACAGCATCCCCCAATTTCCCCCGTGTCTTTGCGATCTCAGAAAACAAGGATCGCGAAGACGTAGGGGAAATTGGGGGATGCTGCCGGTCAAAACGCGGCCGCGCAGCAAGTAGTGGAATACTGACTAATGCAATTGGGGGAAAGAGAAGAGCCAGTCCGGAGCAGCTGCTTGTGGGAAATTGGTCTGTGACTGAGCTAGGATTAGGGATTGGCATGAACCAGGAAAAAGCAGTTTGGTTCGTGGTGTGCCTGGTTCACAAGCCACAAACTTTTAGGAGCCAAACAAACTGGTTCAGTTCATGAGGTCTTGATGTATTAGAACAACCCCCCATCTGCTAGAGACACCAAAATCACAGGGGATCTCCAGCTGACTCTCCTCTACCTGCTCTCCATGTTTGATGAGGATTGTGTTTACAGCGTCCAAGTGTTTTCTGGGGAAATGACAGGCACAGGTTCAGGAGTGTATAGAACAGATCCTGTGCAAGATGTCAAAGTTGCAGGGGATCTCCCCTGGATGCTCGTCTACATGCCCTCCAAGTTGCACCCCCCCTGTTGCTTTGAAGTTTGGTAAACATTTAGATTGAGCTGAGACAGTCTGTCTGGAAATGTATCCACGAACTGCCATGAACTGCTTGAAAGTTCGTGCTGGTTGACCTGCCACGAACTTCAGTTCGCGAACCATGAGCCATCATCATAAACTTTCGTTTGTGAGCCAGTTCGTGCCCATTCCTAGCTAGGATTTGAGCATTGTCTTAATGCCAAACACAAGAATTGTTGATTTAAGTGGAGAGGGATCTACCTTGGCAAAGGAGCTGATGTGAAACTGCAAGACATGTGAAAATTCCACACAAAATTCCTTTGGTTTCTTATATACATCTGGGGGGGGGGGGTAATATGGGAAGAAGCTGCATGAATCTGGCTCCTTGGGCAGGAAGGCGGGAACAGAATTGTGTGTGAGAAGGTGATTTTATTGAGACTGTGAATGAGGTTTTATAGTATACCCATGAATTCTGTATTTGCACAGCTGCTGATTGGGTACAGACCCTGGCCAGGACAGTCCTGCTGCATCACCAAGATGAACAAAGAGAACATTCAAAGCTTGGATGCTATCATCAAGGCTTTCCAACAAGTTCAGGTGAGGTCAACCAGGAGGCGTCACCTTTGCGATTGCAGGGAGCATCCATTGAGAAACAGATGTCTCCATCATAGGTGAACACTTGGATAGAACCTCCAAACTTTTTATGCCCCAAGGCTCAACAAGGTCAGGATCCAGGAATCTCTGTTCTACACTAAAAAAACAAACCAAGGACAAAGTTAGACTAGAGATTTCTCCTTAACATCTATTTTCTATGTGCACAGAATTTTTTTGGGGGGGTGGGGGGTGGGCACACACATGCAACTTGCAGTCTGAAGGGACACACAGTGCATTCCTAAAGAGAATTATACCCTTCTAAACCCATTGACTTAAATGAACTCAGGCAGGTATAACTCTGTTTAGGATTGCACTGGCAGCCTCAGAACAATTAGCCCACATGATCTATTTGTGTGGACTCACTCTGCTGAAAGTAACCAGATGGGGAAGTTCATAAGCAGGGCACCATGGCAACAGCCAATCCTCTGTCCTTAATCCTCAGCATCTGGAGGCAGTGGATTTACTGCTGAAACATAAACAATTGGGCTTCTGGGCATCATGACACTACTATCTAATTCTTTTTAATTATCCCGAAGAGGAGCTGGAGGAAGGGGCAGGGCTTGCCGAGTTAATGAGAGCCCCCCGCAGGTTGACAGAGGTTTCCACTTCAGTATTCTCAAACAGATGGCTTATCCTCCTCTCCTCAAAACCAGCCCAATCAAAAACATCCAATATCTCTTCTGAAGGGTCAAAAGCCATGAGAACAATTCTGGCTCTGTCTAATAGACAGTGGTAGCAACAGGGTGCTGAGCTGTCAGGTCACGTTCTGAGAATGCAACGTTTTTCTTTTCGCCTTTAGTCCAAGCCTCTTACACCCCGCCACCAGCGGACTGAGAAGGAGGAAGAAGGGATCCCTGTCTTCCTGACGGATCGCTCTCTCCTGAGCACCACAGTTAACATCCTCTGCAGCAGCGTTCCCATCTACTGGGCTTAGAGGAGAGGTGGGTGACAAGCAGGTCTGACAGATGTAAAGGCCCACAACCAGACCTAACTTACCCATCGGCTACTACCACAAAAAAAGGTCTCATAACAATGTTCCTGTCTGAAAGATTCCTGCGATGACTCTTATGGCACTTCTCTTCCTACATGATTCTGAAGCCTTTTACTGGGGTCTTGTTCCTGGGTATGAACTTAATTAATCCACCACCAAATGTGAAATCTCTCCCAGCATGGAGGCCTGAGCTACGTGATCAGCCGAGTCATGTTGCCAAATGATACCACTTCAGACTGGAAATGGGAGTTTAAGTGCTTGAGCGCTTCCCCTGTATAAAAAAATGCACACACCAGTGGCATATCTGGGCTTCGAATGGCAGTTATGGAGCTGGGATTTTTTTTGTTGATATCAAGGAATACTCAAACATTCAGACCTCCCCAGACAGCCTGAAGTGGCCCAGTCCAGCATCAGGTGAGGCTGCTGACCATGTCCCTTGGTTCTAAGCCATCACAATTTCAAGGCAGTGGGAATGCATTAGACCCTTTTAAGGTCTATTTGCCTAAATTTTAGAGAACTGTCTTTCAGAGTCATTAGCTGATGGTACCTAATGCCAAACAAACTTTGACAGACCTTTTCCTTTATAATTTCTATTGATCTGCTGTCTTATGCTGGCTGTGTTTTCGATTCTGCTTTGCAAAAAACCCAACAACCCTGTAATAAATGAAGCATGGAAAAACAAAAGTTGAGTTTAGAAAAGAATGTCTCCCTTATGCCACAACCAATCCAGCTCACTGTGGGTGAACTGTGTGCCAGCAGGAAGCCTGTGTGGCATAGGTGACATGGACTCAAGATAATTACAATATCCTTTCCTTTTATCCCAAAAGAGCTCTATGATACATTGATCTTGAGCAGTGGATAGTTGTTGTTAATCACTTATCACCCAATAGACAAAAGTATAATTATGGTATCAACAGTGGTGCCCAATCCAATGTAGCTGGGCCCCACTGTAATTACATCTCACCTTGGTGCCCTTTCTGTACCTAATTTTTTTCCTAGATGGTTCTAATTAGCTTAAGCCTATAGCTTTCAGGCTGTTTCTGGAACCCTCCAGGAAGCTTATGGAGGGTTCTCATTGAGAAGATTATTGGCAGACAAGCAACCAGTAAAAGACAGCCTGCCTAATTGTGCACAGGAATGCATGGCCATGAAGAGTTATTATGAAGCGTAAAAAGGCTGGCTAGGGCCCTGCATGAACTGTGCCCCAAAAGACATTCCCCAAACCTCTGTAATGTACAGAGTTTAGTGGCAGATTTGCAAGGTTCCTCATCAGAAAAGCCACTGTGGTAGGGGCCAATTTCAGGGAGAAAGATTTAAGCCACAATGTATGTAATGTGTCTCCTTATCTCTTTTATTCCTCATAAAGTTAGGGGAATGCCAGGTAGGATAAGAGGGAACAATCCATGATAGCTGTTTTTATGCATTCAAGACATCAGAATGATCACTGCAATTACTACTTGCAGCTCCAGCTGTGTACCTACCACTGTTAGGGTTGCCAGCACTGTGTTGGGAAATACCTGGAGATTTTTGGGGTCGAGCCTGAGGAGAGCAGAGTGTGAGGAGGGGAGGGACCTCAGCAGGGTAGAATGCCATAGAGTCCACCTTCCAAAGTGGTGATTTTTCTCCAGGTGAACTGATCTCTGTTGCCTGGGGATCATTTGTAATCCCAGGAGATCTCCAGCCACCACCTGGAGTTTGGCAACCCTAAGCACTGTATGTGCCAGTGTCCTGTTTCTGGGTGCAGAAGAGCAGAGTGCATATGTGAATGCATGAGGAACATTTTTTCTTGCTGACAACAGGAAAGGCCTAGCCACATGCATAATTTACAACACTGAATTACGATCCTTTCTTGAATTCACCCACAATTAACTTCATGCCGTGAGGGTTATCAGCGGCATGGGAGGAAATGCAGAAGTATTCTAAGTAGGGGGGGCTGCCAATCCTAACAACTATTAACCATAAAGGCATCTCACACTTCCACTGCAGAGCTCAAGGTGGCACACATGGGGTGATCCCATTTTGTTCTCACAACTCTGTGGGGTAGATTTGATGACAGAGAGCCGCTTCCCCACAGCAAATGTCAAGTAAACTGGCTGAGTTTGGATTTGAACCCAGTTCTAATAACTCACCAGGAATGGACACTAAGATAAATAACAGGCGAGACCATGTATGGCTGTGTGCCCATGCTTGCAAAACAAGTAAATTTACATATGTGTCATTTGTAATATCAAGTAATCTGAACTTTTTTGTAAGAACTGGGTTTCAAGTTGGGAAACAGAAGGCATGAAAGGAAGGAACACTGCAAGACTACTGAATGCTCTCCATGAATACTGTAGAGCACAATCCAAGGCAGGATTTAGGGTTGTCGTTCAGCAGGGAATCCCTGGTTTTTTGGAGTTCTCTCTGCCGCTGGCCAACTGGCCAGCGGGAGGAAACCCTGTCCCTAAACAGCAGCGTTGCTGGAAATAAACACAACATGCTGATGTCATGTGGAAGTGACATCAGCACATCGGGAACATCACACAGTAATGCTCTGGTTTGGGGGCAAAACTCTGGGATTTGAGGCTGATTTTACCATAGAGTGTTGCCCTCATACCAGAGCATTGCAGTGTGATGTCAGCATGTCACGGCACTCCACCCACTCCCATAAAGTTCCCACCCCCCCACCAGTGTGGCATTTGGACCTCGTAACCCTAGCAGGTTTACTCAACTTTAGGTCCTATTTTGTTGAGCTTAATCTGCGATTACCAGGTTCCTCCTGGCAGCTGGCAGAGAATGGGGGGGGGGGACTTAACAAAAGAAAGAGAAAGGCCCAGGCCACATTGCTGGTATTGCACTGGAAGTGACATCATCATGGCAGTGACTTCCAGGTGACATACTGGTATTTGGGCAAAACTCTATGGTAAAACCAGGTTCTACCATAGAGTTTTTGCCCAAATACCACAGTGTTTATACACACACACACACACACACACACACACACACTGGCCTGCTGCCTATAGATTATTAGTATTGCTGACTGTCAAGATTTAATCACTGACTCTTGAGAACAAATGAGCTCAATGAATATTGTGCCACTAATTAATTTGGTATCTCTGTGAGTTTTCCACCTGCTGCGTAGACCCAAGGGAGAAGCACTTTCATGTTGTACAGAGAAGTCAGAAATAATTACCACACATCGTTCAAAGGATCAGACCTGTGACATTACTCCAATTAGCTTGAGTTTTCTTGGTGGTTTTCTAGAGCTGCTTCCTACCTAATCTTGTATTAGCTGCATTTGCGGGCTATTTGGGATCTGAATTGTACAGTAAAGTAAACCAGTTTTCTTGTACCACATTTGGTCAGTCTCTTGATTTTCATTTAGCTGGGTTTATCATTGCATGATAGAATCACAAACAGAGTGAGAACTGTCCATGGCAAAGAGAGAACAAAAAATTAGGTTGGTCTTATTCCATAATTATCCATCCCTTTCTAGGCTAGTGCTCTGGTATTCCAGTTTCTTATACTCAGTCACCTCCCAGCCAGGATTGTATTGACTCAACCAGATAAAGCAGATATTAGGGTCTGAAAAGCCAGTAAACCCCACATCATGCTAAACTTCACCCAAACTTCCTCCCAGTAGTAGAGTGGAAACAAAAGAAGGCAGCCTTATTAAAGAAATGCTGCACACTCAACTTGTGACACCAAAAATCTGCACAAACATGAGGAAACAACAGTTCACCTCTGAATAGTATTGTTACAATACACCCTACTTCCATGAGTGATGAAAAGTTCCAGGAGCAGTACCCAAATTGGTTCCTGTTTGGTGGGAGACAATGATGGTTGTTTTGTGTGATATTTGCTTTATCTATAACTCCACAAGCAAAGCACCTTGGGAGGCAAAACATCATTCCTTCAAAGCAGCAGACCCACTAGGCCACATCCAATCCTGAAGAGATCTAGCACTCTAAAACATGTGCACCCCTGAAGCTTCCCTTCAGACAGGAGGGATCACCCCAGGCCCATAGCCAGGGGGCATTTACATTTCTTAGGGGGCACCAGCTAATTAAATTAAAGGTAATTTAATTAAAGAAAGTGGGGCACAGGAACCCCACTGCACTGGTCTCCACTCTGGCTACTGGCAAGTTGGAGCCTCCTTCCTGCTGCTGTGAGCATCTAGCTTGCTTCCCTCCCCAAAGGCCCTCAACTGGAGCCATGATGCCCTGGGCTGGATGGGAAGTCAGGGGGCCTTGCCAGGAAGTCAGGGAGCCTATCCCCAAGATGCCCTACTGTAGTTACGGGCCTGGGTCACCATCTCCAAGCTTTGATGGGATGCTAGAACTGAGCCAACAAGGCAACCTGTTTTAACACTCTCTGCACTCATTGAGGAACATCAGGATCTTTTATCATTAATGTTCTTTTTTGTAACATTAGCACAAGTCCATAGTGGCAGTGTAATTTACAGTACTCAGTAATTTCATAGAAATATTAAAAGTTTTAGTGCAGATCTGTGGAAACGGGGGGGGGGGGGGGAACAGTCCAGCTGTACTATATCGGTGAATGGGACACAGTGATTACGGGGGAACTCCAATTCCAGAGTGTATCACCTGGGGCTAAAAGTACAGAGATTGTGGTGTGCAGTCAATACAATGTGGCGCACTTCCCACTTCCATAAGCAGTAAGAAGTCCCATGGGCATCACAGCCAGATTTTGTTACCTTTGGAGAGAGGGTTGCAAACAGGTCTGGAGAAAAATGTCCTATCCCTTATAGGTTTAATGTGCAGAAATTGGCAGCTGAAACTTACCATGGCATGGAGTTAAAGGACATCACCTGGTAAATAGCATCCCACCAAGTCTCTATTAAAAGGGATGGGACATTCTTCTCCAGGTCTGTTGGCAACCCTTTTTGGAGACACAGCCATGGAAACACAAGGCTTCTTTATAAGCAGCACATAGTGGCACGAGTAAATAAGGAGCTGACTGTACAGTAGGTTGCATAGCTGCTCGTCCTGCATGAAAGAGCAACCTGTACAGTTCTCCTCCACCTCAGCCTTCAGCCCCAGCTGCCTTCTCCATTTCAGCTACAGACAAGGGCATAGACTTTCCAGTTTCCAAGAGGGGGGGAAGCCCGGGCCAGAGGCATTGCTAAGTCATTAAAAGGATTGAAACCCCAGAGTGGAATGATGGCCCCTGGGGTAGCAGAGGTGTTTTAGGACTGGAATAACAAACCCAAACACTCTCATTTTGGGTAAAATGACACCTCTCCCCTCCTCCACCTGGCTGTTGGGCATCCTACATGAAGCCGGGTGATTCAGCAGATGCCAGCCAATGCCAGTGATCTGCATCCACCAACTCACACAGAAGAACCAGAGCTTGCAGTTTCAGCAGAGGAGCTAGAGGTGCCAGCCTCCAGGTGGAACCTGGGGATCCCCTGGAATTACAGCTCATTTTCAGACTACAAAGATTAGTTTCCCTGAAGAAAATGGATTTTCTGGAGGGTGGACTCTATGGCATTATATTCCACTGAGATCCCAGACCTCAGTTCTCCCCAGGCTCCATCCCCAAATATCCAGGAGTTTCCCAACCTGTATCAGGCCACCCATCCCCCATCCCCCAGAGGTGGACAGGAGGAACCTGGCAACCCTAACTAGGGATGTTTTAACAAGGGAGAGAGAGAGAGAGAGGAAAGGTAGAAAGAAAGCAAATAGATGGGGAGAAAGGAAGGAAGGGAAGGAAGGAAGTGGAAAGAAAGCAAGTACATGGCAAAGAGAGAGAGAGGGGGAGGGAGGGAGGAAGGGAGGGAGACAGACAGGAAAGAGATGGGGAGACAGGAAAGAGATGAGGAGACAGGAAAGAAAGGAAGGAGAGTGAGGGAGGGGGAGAGATGGAATGGGAGGGCTGCAAGAGCGCATTCTGATGCCAACGAATCCTCCTGCATACATGCACGCATACACACCCCTCCTCCAATGCAATGGAAATGCTGTTAGCCACCTAGAGCCGGCCTGTGCTGGCTAGGCGGGATACAAGTCGAAATAAATAAATAAATAAATAAAGTCAACTGGCAAAGTTCCCCTTTGAAGGCCGACTGCAACAGCCAGCAAGGACTCACTGGGAAAGGGAAGCTGGCTGCAAATTGCCAGTGGAGAAAGGGAGGCCTGACCAAAGGGATGGATGGAGCACATCAGCTCCCAGCCAGCGGGATGCAGAGAGGGAGGGCTGCATTAGAATCCCCACTGGCCTTGCTCCAATGGAGGGGGGAGATCCATAGAAAACCAGGGCCCAATCACCCCCTCAGCCATCCAGGAGCAGTTGCTGGGGGCCAGCTTTTCGTTGCAGTTCCAAAATGGGCTGGGGGAGAGCTCCTGCACCTTCGGGAAGGCAGAAATCCAACCGGTGCTTCGTCTCCCCCCAATCCTCCTGCATGGCTGCCCACCCCCACCCCTGAAAACATCCCCCCCACCATGCTGCCCAGCCAGCTCAGTCCTTACCTTTCTCTGCAGTCTGCATGGTGGGAAAGCAGCGAAAGCAAAGCCACATGCAGCAGCCTCCAGCCCCTCCAGACTGAACTGAGGGCTGCTGGGAGTTGGGGGTGGGGCTTAGCTTCCAGGAAGCAAGCCCCTGCCCTGACTTCCCTCCCAGTCCCAATCCAACTGACAAAAAGCAGAGGGGGGGAACCTCCACTTTCAAAATGGGGTGGGGACATGGGGGATGGGTGGCAAGGCTCTATTTGCTCCTGGGGTGGCAGGGCTTGAAGCCTGGTTGCTCAGGAGGGGGGGCTCAGTCTCCCCTGGAAAATTTCAGGGGTAGCCTCAGCCCTCAAGCCCCCCCGAAGTTAACGCCTACAGCTGCAGATAGAAACTTCCAGTTCCCCGCACCCTGCCTAATTCAAAACTGCATCTGCCTTTAGCTGGAAGTTGTCATTTTCCCCAGCTCTGATAGGTGTTCGGGCAACAGCCATCAAGAATTCTTTCGCAAAGACCCAGGTCACTTGCTAGTGATTAAGGGAGCCAAATTCAAAATAAAAGAGAAAGGGTCTAAAAAGAGAAAATCGCATTCTTCCTCAGTATCCTATACCTCCAGATTGATTTTATCTATTTAACTTTCTCACCTTAATTCTTGAGGGTACCATGTATATCATATGCATGTAGACTGTGACACATAACACAGGGCACCTCCAGGTCACACGAGGTTATGCTGTACATAAACACATATGCTGTTTAATAGTGTCAAATGGCTGCACAGCACTGAGTAGTTAGCAGGAATGTGAAGGAGAAAGAACTGTGAGAGAGAAGCTGAGGCATAAAACCATGCCTGCAGAGTGCATACTACGGACACACACAAGCACAAAGTTTCAGTCACGTTCAAATTAGACAAAAGGTGTTCAGGACACAGATCTGGGGGGGGGGGGGGGGCAAAGAAGAAAGATGGTGAAATACAGGACTTTAAGGAGTCCAGCATAGGAACCCTACCATCTTGGAAGCCTTCTGGAGAGGCTCTGGGAGGCATCACATAGCATCAGGGGAGTAGGAGGCCTGGCTGGTTCCCTTTTGGGAGTAGATGGAGAGAGAAGACCTGTTGAGGGAGAAGAAGGAGAAGAAGAAGAGATTGTATTTATACCCTGCCCTTTGTCAGTATTAGAGACTCATAAATAGTGAGCACATGCTATGCTGTCAGGTAGATTGCAGCTAACAGCTTCACAGTGAGTCAGGTGACTGAGCAAGATAGCACTAGCAGGAACAAGTCCAGACCTGCTCTTTAAGCCATGACTGCACAATGACTCAGCGCCAACCTGATTGGTTAATGGGACTGGTCAAACTGTATATAGCTAATGTATAACATGTAGTAAAAGGCTTTTCCTTCTGTATGAGTGTCTGGTGAAGCACTCTGTTGGTGGAGGTAACCAAGTAACTTGTAAATAAATGTACATACACTGTACAGAGTGTCATCTCGTCTATTGGAGTCTTCATCCTCTGCTGGTGCTGTTCAGCACAAAACCACATTAACAGATACCCTTCACTTGTAGTCTCAGAAGTGGCTTACAATTTCCTTTCCCTTCCCCTCCCCACAACAGACACCCTGTGAGGTAGGTGGGGCTGAGAGAGCTCTGAGACAACTGTCCTTGAGAGAACAGCTGGTACAGAGCTATGGCTTGCCCAAGGTCATCCAGCAGGTGGAAGTGGAGGAGTGGGGAATCAAACCCGGTTCTCCCAGATTAGAGTCCACACACTTAACCACTGCACCAAACTGGTTTCAGGGGTCGTCTAAGGAGGGGCTGCCTTCTAACCAGAGAGAAAAATGCTTCTCTTGAGGAACAGATGACCTTCAGGGGTAGTTGAGACCCTGGAGAGTTACCACCCAGAGAGGAAACCCCTCCCCCCAATTCTTGGTGAAGGTGGGAGCAAAGAATTCCTGCAAAAAAGAGGGGGGCCTATACACATGCCCCACATCCAGAGAGACCATTTTCCATTAGGCCCTCTGTAAAGAGGTAATGTCCAAACTCTTCCTGAAGTTGCGAGAAGGGCCCAAAGGGGGAACACTATATATTCTTCACTCCCACTGACCGTGGGACTATTAGATTGACCTTTGATACTGTATATTATTGTTTCATTGTTAGCAACATCTTCTTCAGTTTAAAACTCCCTTCCTCACCTTTAGGGGGAAACAGTTCTTCTTAAAAGTTCAGTTCAAGCTTGAGTGGGCTCTGACCACTATTAACTCAATTAACTATTAATTCAGTTAATAATAACAAAAACCACCTTGCCTTTTTGGCTGACAAAGTAAAGCAGAAGTGTGTATAAATATATACACACATATGCAAGATTAAAGCAGAAGGAGTACAGATAATTGATAGAAAAGGAAGTTCCAGCATTGAATATAAGAACATAAGAAGAGCCCTGCTGTATCAGACCAGTGGTCCATCTAGTCCAGCATCCTATCTCACATAGTGGCCAACTAGTTCCTCTGGAGGACTAAGAACAGGGTATAGAGGCTGAAGCCTTTCTCTGATGTTGCCTCCTGGCACTGGGATTCAGAGGATTAGTGCCTCTGAATGTGGAGATTCCCCTCTGTCACCACGGCTAGTAGCCATTGATAGATTTATCCTCCATAAATCTATCTAATCCCCTTTTAAAGCTGTTTATTCCTGTGGCCATCCCTACATCCTCTGGCAGTGAATTCCAGTACTATTTCCTTTTGTCCATGCCGAACCTACTGCCCATCAGTTTCATTAGATACCCTCGTGTTCTAGTGTTTTGGGAGAGGGAGAAAAATTTCTCTTTGTCAACTCTCTCCATGCATTATTTTATAAATTTCTATCATGTCCCCCCTTAGTTGTCTCTTTTCTAAACTGAAAAGCCCCAGACTCTTCAGCCTTTCCTCATAGAGAAGGTCCTCCAATTCCCTAATCTCCCTGGTTGCCCTCCTCTGTACTTTTTCCAACCCTACAATATCCTTTTTGAGATACGGGGATCAGAACTGTACACAGTATTCCAAATGAGGTCACACCATAGATCTATGTATGGGCATTACAATATCAGCCATTTTATTCTCAGTCCCTTTCCTAATAATCCCTGACACAGAGTTTGCCTTTTTCACCGCTGCAGCACACTGGGTTGACACTTTCATTGAGCTATCCACTACAACCACAGTATTTTTTCCCCTCTGAGTCTCAAAAAGTTCAGACCCCATTAGCCTATACTTGAAATTGGGATTTTTTTGTCCCAGTGTGCAATACTTAACACTTACCAACAATGAACTTCATTTGCCACATTGTCGCCCTCTCGTTCAGTTTGTGGAGATCCTCTTGGAGCTTTTCACATCCAGACTGGTTTTCACCATTCTGAATAATTTTGTGCCATCTGCAGACTAGACTACTACACTACTCACCCCTAGTTCCAGATCATTAATGAATAAATTAAATAGTACTGGCCCCAATACCAATCCTTGTTGGACGCCAGTGCTTACTTCCCTTCATTGTGAGAACTGTCCATTGATTCCTACTCTTTGCTTCCTGTCATTTAGCCAGTTTTTAATCCATAAGAGAACTTGTCCTCTTATCCCATGACTGCTAAGTTTACTCAGGAGTCTTTGGTGATGTACCTTGTCAAAAGCCTTTTGAAAGTCCAGGTATATAATGTCTACCTGGTCACTGTTGTCTACATGCTTTTTCACTTTCTCAAGGAACTCCAAAAGGTTGGTCATCTTCTAGGCGTGGAACAGCAGCCACTGGGGGTGTAGAGGGGGAGGTATTTGTGAATTTCTTGCATTGTGCAAGGGTTTGGACTAGATGATGCTGGAGGTCCCTTCCAACTCTATGATTCTATGACTTCCCTTTGCAGAAGCCATGCTGATTTCCCCTCAGCAAGCTTTGTCCCTCTATGTGCCTAACAATTGTATCTTTGATTACAGTTTCTACTAATTTGCCTGGGATAGATGTCAGGCTGACTGACCTGTAATTTCCTGGTTCCCCTCTGGATCCCTTTTTTAAAAAGTGGTGTCACATGTACAACTCTCCAGTCTTCTGGTACAGCAGCTGAATTTAGTGACAGGTTACCTATACAGGTTAGTAGATTAACAATCTCATATCTGAGTTCCTTAAGAACTCTCAGGTGTATGCCATCAGGACCTGGATTTTAATTTCCCCAGTCAGTCTAGAATTTCATCTCTGGTCACCTCAGTTTGGCTCAGTTCTCCAGACTCCCTTCCTGAAAATATGGGCTGTGGCATAGGTACATGCCCCACACTTTTCATATGGATTCCATTAAAAACATGTAACTAGAAAACATATCTCCAGTCTGCCATTTATGTCCCAAAATAGTAAAAAGCCCAGTAGCAGCTTTAAGACTAACAGACCTTATTGTAGCATAAGCTTTCGAGAAACATGGTTCTCTTCAGCCCAGTCTCTAACCTGGCATGATAGCATCTTTGCAGAAAAGGTGGAGACTGACTAACTAATGCAATACCCACTGAGCATATTTTAACAACACAGTACAGTGTTTTTCTGTATCTTCTCAGTGGGGAGCAAACATCACACTACCTGTGGTTTGCTGCGTGAATACAACTGTTCCTGGGGTACAGTTCTTGTAGCTCTGTCCCTAGCCTTTGGCAGCTGGCATTATGCATCATGTTCTTGGCATAGCTGACAAAGAGTTCTATTACGTGACTGTGGAAAACACAAGAACCCTTACCTGCACAAAAGAACTCTTTAAGAAACATTTGAAACCTTAAAAGTCAAATTAGCCAAAACAAAGAGAACCCAAGCCAAAAGAAAAGTTGTTCCATTAAGCTATCAAGCACACTATCTAGAGAAAGGACACATATTCAGTCAAATTACAAAACCAAATAAAACTGGCACATTCTAGAAAGCAAATACTTCACCTCTCCTCAAACCCTGGTGGCGTGACTTTGGGTAAAAAAAAGAGAGAGAGAGGATCCTAAAGCCTCAGAATTTCCACATTGTCTCAAGGCCCACTTCAGACTTTTTCCAAGGGCAGGTCCAAGGACACAGAAGGAAGTTCAAGGTCAGCTGTGAGAAGGCAAGCTTAAGAAGACACGGCACCGGTGAGATATGCAGAATGCTGCAGCCAGGCTGCTGATGGGACTCTCAGTGAGGGACCACATCCAGCCTGTGCTGAGGGCGCTGCACTGGCTGCCTATAGCGTACCGGATCCGGTTCAAGGTGCTGGTTTTAACCTTTAAAGCCCTATATGGCCTGGGGCCTGCCTACCTAAGGGACCGCCTTTCCCCAAAGAGCACTGCGGTCGGGCAGCCAACATCGCCTGACCCTTCCGGGCCTGAAGGAGGCGAGGCTAGCAGCCACCAGAAACAGGGCCTTCTCGGTGACGGCTCCCCACTGGTGGAATGAGCTCCCAGAGAACATCAGGGCCCTGCGGGACCTTTTACAGTTCCGCAGGGCCTGCAAAGCGGAGCTCTTCCGCCAGGCGTTTGGGGCCGCCACCAGGGGGAATGGCCCTCAGGAGATGGCATGAGGGCCATCTCTAAAACACCATGGTGGCAGCCTCCTGGGTGGTGTAAGCTAGAGGCAGGTATTGGTGCTGGTATGACGCTGCTATTGTGATGAAAGTTCCGTTGTAATTTTAAAGTGTATTTATTTTATGTTATATTTTAACTTTGTAATTGACTGATTTTATGCTGTAAGCCGCCTAGAGCCGGTCCGCTGGCTAGGCGGGATATAAATTGAAACAAACAAACAAACAAATAAATAAATATATGGAGCAGGACTGCTGCACGTGTAAAGAAGTGACCAAAATCATCTGCCAAACAGCTTAAAAGAAAGGGGAAAACACTGCTGATCAAAGATGACCACTTTGCATGTTGCAAACAGTTCAGGAAAAGAACAGCAGACACAGCTACCTCCATGAGCTGCTTCTGTACCTAACAAGTTATTTAGAAAACCCAGGGCAAAAGTTAAGACTGGTGTAAATTGCTACTCAGTTATGAAGATTCCCTGGGTGCTTTCTCTCTTGGCTTTCATCACGGGGTGGTTGTGTGTCCTTCTGAGTTCAATGATGAGAACATTCTCACTCAGTATCTCTGGCTCAAAAGCAGGGCTATCTTGGGGCAGAAAAGTACTGGAATGGAGTTCCGGCTGGCTTACAAGTTGGCCATGCCTTCCCTTGGCTTGCCTGTGCACCCCAGAGCTGCGGGGAGCGCGGGCAAGCCAGCCCTCAGAGGGAAGGTGGTTTAAGGCACCTTCCCTTGGCTTGCCCATGTGCCTATTATTAATATGCCTGTGGGTGTGGCCTATTATGCTAATGAGTTCCTGCTGGGCTTTTTCTACCAAAAAAAGCCCTGCTCGAAAGTAACTGAGCCATTGTTCTAAATGAGTGTAGGATCTCCCAGCTTGAAGGTTCAGGAGAGGAAAATCATTTTTGAATTATTGTTTTGGACATTTCAAATCATTCAGAAAACAGGTGAGGAGATGAAGAGAGGCCACCTCATTCACATAAGAGTATATTGATGTCGCAAGAGCCGACCCATGGGTATACTTTGGCCCTCAGAGATGAACACTTACAGTTCTCTAAACAATGAGGCCATATCAGTGGAGGACTTGCCTTTAGATACCACTTCATGCCAAGGCTCCAGGCTACTTCCTTGGTTCTTAAGAGCTTAAGAGGCACTGAATCGAGTTCTCAAATTATATAGATAAAAAAGCAAAAGTGAAAATCTGGCTCCCAGCCCACAGTCTTCTCAAAAGCTCTTAGCTGTGGACACTCCACCTGTTTTACGACACCTCTAGGCTTCATATACCTGACCACTCAGAGTGGGCTGGGAGCAGAGGCAGCACAGCAGAGTTGGCGTGACGATGGAGATAAGTGAGAAGATGGAAGTTGTCACTAAAGAGGTACTTCTTCACCCACCACCAGTGGTGAGTCCCACCTTTATGCCTTTATGGGCACAATGCTTTTCTTTTTTTAAAAAAAAGCCATAATGGCAAACAGCTGCATGAACCTGCTGTTTCTCCACTTTGTTGCAACTCCAGTGGACTTTGGCACCAATTTTAATGAGCGTCAAAGCAATTTGAGCAACAATGCCCCACAGAAAATGAAGACAACCTCCATTCGAGTAAAGGCACAATCCCTACAAGTAAGAGGCAGCTGGCCAGCACTCTTGTCCCTCTAAGATCACTTGAGTGTGTGAATGTGTCCCCATGCACACACACACACACATCCCATGCAAACCAGTATTGTAATGACCCTGTGCAACAAACTGTATAGACTTTTCAGTGGGTTTCCCCCCCCGGCTATAAGTGGCCTGCGTCATAGAACTCATGCATACTACCATGCCTTCCAAATGCAAAAATTATGATGATGTTTTAAGTGTTGTAAGTCACCATGAGGCCCCCGGGTGAGAGGTGACTAAAATCTAAAAAAAAATTTCAGCCAGTGCGGCATAGTGGTTAGAGTGTCAGACTAGGATCTGTGAGACCCAGGTTTGAATCCCCACTGTGCCACGGAAGCTCGCTGGGTGAGCCAAACCACCTCTGCTTCTCACTTCCCTTGAAAGCCCGTTGCTGGGGTTGCCATGTCAACCGCAACTTTACACACACACACCCCTATAATGCAGGCTGGGTGGTGCAGAAAACAAAAAGGGAGCCATATGGCTTTAGAATAACATTATTAGTAAAGTGTTTAAAATTGGGGTGGATCCAACCATTCTCCAGGTAGCCCCTTCCTCCAACTGAAGTGGCTGTTCCCCCAATGAAAGACACATTTAAGCTGGAGTAAGACTCATGAGACTGGAAGAGAACTTCAAATTTGAGCCAAAAGGAAAGGTTGGATATAAATATTTTAATAAATGAATAAACTTTGCTCAGTGGAGTGGTAGGACAGGGGTAGGACCCACCCCACAGTGTACGGAGCCAGTGCCTCCCAGCCAGGAAATCACCCTGCCTTCTGATGTCCCCCTTCCCTAGCACCACCATGCCTTGGATCCAGATCTTCTGGGCTGCTGCCCCTGCTGCTCCTGCTGCTCTGACTGCAGCTCCTGCCCTGGCTGTGGCAGCTGCCCCAATTGCTGCTGCTGCTGCCCAAGCTGCTGCTGCCCCCCCAGTTGTGGCTGCTGCTGCCGGCTCTGCTGCTGCCTCCCGAGACTTCTGTGCAAGTTGCCCAAGTTCCCCAGCTGCCCAGTGCACATCAAGAGGCTCTTGATCGTTGTGGTGGTCGTCGTCCTCATTGTGGTGATCATCGTGGGCGCTCTCCTGATGGGGCTGTTCATAACTCAGGCTCACACTGAGACGGTGAGTGGAGGGCTAAGTAAGTGGACACTGGCAAGGAGGGAGGCAATAGATTCAGCGGGACTGTAACTGGTTTTCACTTAGTGCACTTGCCTTCAAAAAAATCCCACTAAGGGGCATTTTTACTTTTCCACAGTAGTGCAGTACCTGCATAGCTACCTGCAATGTTTGTCTACTTTTCTATAGGCTGTACAGCATTCTGGAGTGAATGAGACATGGATTTCAGAGAAGATTTGAGTCACAAGGCGCAAGGGACAACAGCAAACACACTAGGTGATAGATAAGGGGCACCAAGGAAAAGCTGATATCAGAAGTAAACTCCTAGGACTACTTCTCACCAAACAATCAGCCTGAGTCTGGGGCAACCGTGGTGGCTTCACAAATACAAAAATGTGCTCCACTCATAGAAAGCTAGATATCAAGGGAAACAACATAATGATTTTGTTCTCCCTGATATGATAACTTTCTTTGTGTAGGAATTTTCTTTTTGGAATGAAGGAACATTTGGTCTTTTAAGCAACCCCTTGCACTCTGCAGTGGTATAGTCAAGACACAGCTTGGTATAGAAGTTAGGGCACCAGAAAAGGATCTCAAAAACCCAGGTTCAAATCCTGACTTTGCCATAAAGTTCACTAGATGACCTTGAACTGATGCTAACCAACCTCACAGAATTGTTGTGAGGATAAAACGGAAAGAGAAGCCACGCACACCGCTCTGAATTCCATGGAGTAAGGGAAGGATAAAAACAGGTTTTTATCCTTTTATTGATACAGGATGCAACTCAACCAGTTTTCCAGTGTCAGAGCTTATCAAATGCATGAAACAAGAGTGTATATACACAACTAAAGTGCTGTTGGAGAATAATGGCGAGCCAGAAAGTCTTCCATTTGTATCTCTCCTATATACTTGTGCAGTAGCCTTTGATGAGCTGCCCACTCTAATTCAAACTCCCACCTACAATACTGGGACAATGCTGACCTACCTTACTGGATTGTTGTAAGAATTACTGAGATGATGAATGTAGAAGAGCATTCAGAACACTCTACAGCAGAATCTAAATATTATTGGTATTACCTATGGCTGGTCTACAAACTATCTGAGTTTAGGGAGGAGGCTCAAGCCCTATCACCATTCCTTTCAGAACTGCTGACCATCTCCACAAGATCTGTCTGCTTCCCAGAGCTGGGACTGGGACCCTAGCGGGCAGGCTGGTGAGAAGGGAAACGAAAAGCAAGCATCCTCACCATAGTGTGTCCCATTCTCTGTTCTTAGGTCTTGCAAATGACCATTGAAGGGCTGGAAGGGAGAGAGTCACAGCTGAATCTGTCCATGGATCAGGAGGAAGTGGCCACTTTCCATGTGGATGATGGAATCAATGACCCAGCCACAGTCATTTATTACTTTGGCAAGGTGAGCATGAGAGGCCGCTGGAGAAGAGGGTCTTTGGGAGAGAAGGGCCTTGGTCATTCAGGCTGCACCCTGACACAATTGTCACTTTCATTGTTCATGGGCAACACGTGACTGCAAGCTCAAGTTGAGTCACAGCACCCATTTCTCCCCTTGGCTGCTTACATGATTGCATGGAGCAGAAATGGAACAACATTATCTGCCACTACTCAACATTTGCCAAAATGCCCAGTTTCGTCTCTCAAATTATGAATGTGCTCTAATTTAAACATTTTCAATACTAATACAGCAAAGTACATTCTTAAACAGAATGTTAGCGTTGTTGGCATCTCTTGGTTATTCACACAAGCATCAGATATGAAATTCTTGCATCTGATGGTTGTGTCACCTATCCAACAAAGAAACTGAAATGAAATACCATTGGGTCCCAAACACAAATATATTTAGGTTAAATAAGGTAGTATTATAGAGAACATCTGGAGAATTAAAATCAGGACTGGCAGTTCAAAGGAGGGCAAGGAAAACTGGTGATTCTGGTAGGAATTCCCGCACTGGCCTTCCCTGATCCATAGACTGAGATTGCTTAGACTGAGGGTCACTAGTTACATGAGGCCAGCTGGGACCCTACTGCCTCCTTGGTTCAGCAGAGCATCCTCCGGCCATCTACAGTGGTGGCGCTACACCGTCAGCCAAGCTAAGCCAGCAGTTCCGTCTGCTTGCAGGCTGTTCTGGCAGTACTGGGTGTGAGGTGCCTGAACGCTGCTGCCAGGGGCCATGCTTCTAGATCCCTGGTGCTTTAAAAATGCCCAGAGGAGAGTTGGGTAACACGTTTGTTTTCACTCTACCACAGAGGAAATGTACAACATGACCCAGCCTGGACTTACTGTTAGATTTCACGCAAAATTTACAAATTGAGCCACCTTCCTTTTAATGCATTCCCAAGTCATCTATAGCCTTCCCTGATTATTGGTATCTGAGAAGTACATATTAATTAAAGCACATTCTCTGTCTTCAACAGTTACTGATTGGTTACAAATCCTGGAACAGAAAGGCCTGCTTCATCACCGCAATGGACAAGGGAAACATCCAAGGCCTAGATACTATCCTAAAAAAATTCCAGGTAAGAGCAGAAACCTGATACAAAAGAAGTTGCACTGCAGGAAAATACTGTGAGATGGTGGTGCTTATGGGAAAACCCTGGTGGATTTGCAAATGGGGAGAGGATGCCATCTACTTGTTAGGAAGTTGATTGTTAGACAAGCACAGGTCATGGCCTCAGTGACTCTTCTTATGCAGAATGCTAGATTGGTTCCAGTTCTATTGTTTTCTTTTATAGACCAACCAATCCGTCACACCTCCCATGCAGAAGGAGGAAGAGGAGACGTTCCTTCTGTCCCAAGCTGATCACTCCATTTTGGGTGCTACAATTAACATCCTTTGCAGCCATGTCCCCATTTTCTGGGTTTAACAAGGTGAGTGAACAGAGATGTTCACTGTGGGTGTCAAATGTACTTGGAGGCCAAGGAGTTAGAACTTCACGCAATAACATCTTGCAGATATCTATATAAAATCCAATTGTCGACCCAAATCACTTATTAGTTTGTATGCTTATACTTGTCAGATGTACGGTTGCCAGCTCTGGGTTGGGAAATTCCTGGATATTCAGAAGGTGGAGCCTGGGGAGGGTGGGGTTTGGGGAAGGGAGGGGCTTCAATGGGGTATAATGCCGTATGGTCCACCCACCATTTTCTCCAGGAGAACTGATCTCTGTCATCTGGAGATCTGTTGTAATCCTGAGAGATCTCCAGCCACCACCTGGAAGTTGGCAGTCCTGGGCAGTTGTCTCTCCCAAAACAGAGAGAGGCAATGGACAAAGTTGCCCAGTGCATAATTGCCTTATTTCATCCACCCTCACACACTGAAAGACAAATCTTGGGCATGTTTACTGAGATGTTATCCCCACTGAGCCAGAGTCCCCACAGAGGCTGAAGACCTTGGCCATCACCCTTCCCACTACAGAGGACATCCCAAAGGCTCAGTCACACTTTACATGAGGATAAGTTCCTCTCGTGTCTGAAAGAGCATGCAGGCCTCTCTTGCGGCACCTTAGGAGTGGTCACTGCTCCTTTCTGAGGGGAGTCACTTGAGGAGTAGAGAGTGCTTGCTGCGTCCTAAGCAGCTTGTCAGAGGCATCCCAGGGACAAAGAAGGGCATGGAGGCAACTAGCAAGCTGCTAGTTAGCCATTACTACCATGACCCCATGCTGAGAATACTAAAACAGTGAGTTGGCAGGTCTGAAAAGCCCTATCAGTCTGGCCTGAAATGTTAGAGTTATAGCTTCTTCTCAGGGCCTTTAGGGGAAAGACGAACATTTCAGTTTGGAGGGCCTAAATCAAAGGCATGGGCTTGTTTTCAAGAAGAACTTTTTATATTTCTTCTTCATCCTTATCTCTCAAGCTCCAACCACAAGACACCAGGTACAGCCAGGCTCCTCCCTGACCAAACCGGTGCCATCCTTTACCCTCCCCACCAGGCACTTCTAGGTTCTGCCCCCATGTTACCAGGCTATACCTCCCAACCTCACATCACAGCTTTGCCTCTTTGGGAACCCATGGGAAGAAAGGCAAGGTGTAAATGAAGTAAATCATCAAGCCTGAGCCACTGTATATATGGATTGCAGCAATGAGCAGTTCCTGCCAGAAGATGCTGAATTTCACGACCATCCCACGACAACATTCTCTGCTGCAACCCCACATTCAAGCAGAGGACCGGCCAGTAGACTTCAGCGCAAATATGTGAAAATGGGTTCCCATCATCCCAAGATCTTATCTTGTTTCCTCTCTACCTTGCAGGCTCAGGACAGGCAACCAAGCCCTGGGATTGCCCCTAAGCGGAACAGGAACACCTCTGAGCAGCTTCATGGGGTTTGATTTGGGGGTGATTACAGAAATAGCACTACAGCTGTCCTACCCTTGGGCTCAGTATAGCATACCAAGAATTGCTTTGGGTGTTAACAACATGTGCAGATACAGGAAATATGCACAAGTTGTGCTTCCTGTATTTGCTCATAGCATTAAGGCCTGAAGCCAGACTCCTAAAGGCATCCCTCACTGGGGCTGTGTCTGAGACGGTAAGCGGCCTGGGGCAGGGACTGCATTTCTGAGTTATGTATTTGAGAAGACAGTCCAAATAGTGTGGGCTCCCTCACAGTCTGCAGACCACTCCCTGTCCAGCTCTTTCCTCCTCTCAAATAAGAACTCCCCTGACTGAATGGCCACTCAGGCAGCCCTGCTGTCTCTCCCCCCACCCCCACCTCCCCCCCACCCCCATCCCTTAGTGGCAGCCAGTTCTGGTGTTCTGAGAAGAGGCAGCATCTGGCATCATGTAGGGCCCAGTTATAAGGACTCCTAGCTGTGCAAAAAGAGAGAGAGAGAGAAGAAGCCCAAAAGAAAGAGGCAGTTCTGCCTCTCCCCCTGTTATCATTGTGTCCGGGTAGACTACAGTGAAATACAAAGGAGCTTAAATAAATGATGGAGTCTTCTTCACGCTAACTCAAAGTGGCAGCAGTGTAGTCCCAGAGGGTGGTAGATGGCAGGCTGAGGAATGGAATCCTTTGCAAGGCGTTTGTGCCTTGTGCTGACAGAGCCTCGTGGTGGGCTGTCTGTTTGAAGAACAGCAGGCACAGCCGGGAAGAGGAGGGCATTCTTTGCCTTAGTTCTCACAGTGGTAGGAAACTGGAACCTGGGCTGCAAGCCTGCTCCTCCACAAGGATAAAAATCCCTTTCATGTGAAAAATTAGCAAGGCAGGGAGAAGACTCGTAAATCAGAACCCCTTTCTCTGTGACATGCTGGCTTCTTAGAAGAAAGATTTTTTTTATACACACACAGAAAGGCATTTAGTCTAGGCCTGGAATTCTCCCAGAATTACAGCTGATCTAGGGTTGCCAGCTGTGGATTGTGAAATTCCTGGGGATTTTGGGGGTGGACCCTAGGGATCTGAGGAGGGGAGAGACCTCAGTGGAGTATAATGCCTTCCAAAGCAGCCATTTTCTCCAGGAGAACTGGGGATCCATTGTCATTCCAAGAGATCTCCAGCCACCACCTGGAGACTGGCAACCCTTAGCTGATCTCCTGGAGAAAAGTGGAGCTTCAGAGGGTGGACTCTGTGGCATTTTACATCCCTGTTGAGCTCTATCCTGTCCTCAGGCATTGTCTCCTGGAATTTCCGTAAGTGAATTTGGCAGCCTTACTGCCCCAACCAACAGTCTACAGTGGTACGGTGCAGACACAGGCTACTGGAAGGGTAGGAGATGGAAGTGGGAACCAACTGGGTTTTACCATAGTGTTTCAGATGAATGCTAGAGCAGGGGTCTCCAACATGGTGCTCATGGTTGCCATGGCGCCCACCAGCACCTCTTCTGGTGCCTGCCAAGTGTTTGACTGAGTGTCCTGTGCTGTCCAGCAAGAGCCTCCCCCTTTCTGATCCAGGCACCACCCAGGGAAAGAAAAGTTCAGGAGAAGCAAACAGTGGGGTAGGAATAAAAGAAGTAGTTACTATGCAATCAGTAAAGAACTACAGAATAGTCAAGAACCACAGCTTTAGGTTTGATTCTGGGAAAGGAAGACAGATTAAAAATGCTGCAAATAAATAATAGCTCAGTTGATAAGAAAGTTGGCTGGCTACCCTCACTCGGGTTTTTTGACAGCTGGAGGAAAACGTTCAGGAGTTACTTAATTTTGAATGCATTTTTTGAAATTTAAAGATTGGATTTCAAATCTAAGTGCTCTAGGCAATCTTTATACAGAAGCACGTACTATTATGCTCAGCGGGACTTACGCCCAGGTAAATAGCATAGAAGCACAGCCTATAATCATTAGCAATCCCTTGATCTTTCTTTCCTGGCTATTCTCAAATGCCATCAGCTATAAACCATCAAAGGCTTACCAGAATGCCAGTGCCTGATGCTCAATAGTAATTGCCACTGCAAACATCCAGCGTGTTACCTATCAAATTTTGTCGAAGACCAAGAGAAAATCAAATCAAGCATTGAATTAATATAGGTATAAAAAATTCTGCCAGTTTATGTCCTCTTCTTCCTCTCTCTTTGTTGTCTTCCCCTATGCAAAAATGTAGAATGTAAGCTCTGTGGGGCAGGGATCTCTCGCTTTGTATGCTGTAAAGCACTGTTCACACTGATAATAATAAACATGTTGATAGTGATGTATATATGAAATATTCATATTAAAAACCTCTGCAAACATTTGACAACAAAATTGGTTTAAGTTGCATTTTGTTTCTGCTCTGTTCCAAGCTTTGATTTCCAAACTGCCCTGACCTCAGGACCTGCAGCAGAAAAAAGCAACACCACAAAACCCCAATCAAATAAAAAAATCAATTTGAATGGAAAGTATAATACAGTGTGTTAGGAAAACAAGTTAAATTTACCCAAAGAATTTAGCCTGGCTTCTAAAACAAGACTCTTTAAGTGGCTTCACAAGGTGCCCAGAGTCGGAGGCTTAGATCCGATGAACAGGTTCTGTGTATGCAAGAGAGTATTTACCATGGAGCCTGCTTCCTGTTGCACTAGTGCTAGAGGAAGCACAAGAGTGAGGATTTTCAGTGAGACCTTGGTTACTAGTGCTAGAGGAAGCACTATTTAGTATGCACAGAAATCACAAACTTTGGTGAGTTTCCAGTGTACGGACAATTCACAGCCGTGGAAGACTCCACAAGATTTCCACTTTGGGGTCAGGAAGCCATTTTTTCGCCAGGCCAGTTTGGCTGGAGATCCTGGAGGTTTTTTGTCATCTTCTGGGCATGGAACAGCAGTCACTGGGGGTGTGGAGGGGGAGGTATTTGTGAATTTCCTGCATTGTGCAGGGGTTGGACTAGATGACTCTGGAGTTCCCTTCCAACTCTATGATTCTAAGAATACTTCTAGACCCCTGCTCTCAACACAGATCAACTCTGTTCAGGAGATGCAGTTTTGTGGCTCCTTGAAGACACAAAAAATGTTCTTCCAGCATCAGTTTTTGTGGATTAGAGCTCACTCCTTCAGGTACCTCACTAAGCAGTCATTTTATGGTGGAGGTTTGAAAAGATTAGAGCAGCAAGGCCAAGGGGGTCATAAAATGCAGGACTCACCAGGTGAAATATAATTTTGTAAAATTCAAATCTAATTTTTTAAAAATACTAAGACGGTTCACTGGTTTTGCTAAATAAATCAAGAGGGTATTTGCATTAAAAAGTCTTCCACTTCCTGTGAGGAGCCATTCCATTGCATCTGAAGAAATGGGATGCAGCCCACAAAAGAGTATGCTGGAATAAAAGTTTTGGTAGCTTAAGGTGCCACCAAACTCCAATTTCTCCTGCTACTAATGTGGCTGCTCTTCTGAAATTGTTTCCAAGAAGGTTCGCTCAACTGATGTTAAGGATTTAGGTGCATCACAAATAAGGGGTCAATCTCAAGAGAACACTTCTCCATTTCCCGGCTTGAAATTTCAGCATTTGTCTGCTGAAGTCTCCTGAACCAATTGCAAAGGACTTTGGACCCCATTCTAGGGCGCACACTCCATTCATGTGGGGCAATGCCCAGCAGTTTTAGTCTCTCTATTGCACTTCTTGAACTGAACAACACACCCTAGAACAAAACCGCTGTTCTCTGGCAGGTGGGCCTGGCAGAGGAAAATGGGTAGCAATGAGCAGGTTCTCTTTCCTTCGGGTTCACAGGGCTCTCTGGGGTACAGCTTGAAACCCACTGCTCTAAAGATACGCAAGTCTGCTGCGAACTTGGCTTGCCTCACTGACGGGGCATTGGTTGGCACAGGTCCAAAGAATGAGAGGACAATGGAAACCCTCTTTGTTGTGCGTGGTACGTGCTGGCAAACTACAGCACTTGGGTCCTGACCCAACTTTTCTATCAGTTCTTTACTTCAGTATGGATTTTCTACACCTTGGTCGAGTGTCAAGTTCTTCAAATAATTTTTTTTTAAACCCACATTTAAACTAATTGGACTGAGCAAAGTTGCTTCGCCTTAAACTAGACCAGGGTCAGTGCTGGCTTCTACCTGCAAATGTTTTTGCTCGCTTTCGTTACTGATTGCTGGTCCTGTTGTGACTGTCGCGGGAACAGAACAAGAGGCAGTAAAGAGAGAATCTGCATTCTTACACGTTTATTGCAGGCTTCCGAGCAGAGGGGCTCTGAGCATTATTCTTTCATAACCCAACCATTAGTTTCCTTAAAACAGCAAAACAAAGCACGGTACAGTACAGCCATCCCACCCCTTTCCAAAAAAAGCAGTTTTAAAAATAAATTTCCAAGCATTCAGTCTCTGTATGAGATCACTCGGGGCTGTTATGCGAGGTAGAGCCAGGTCTCTGGCCTTTTGGAGGGGATCCAAAACACTTGATCTGTTATGACGCAGGAAGGTCATCACCTTTATTTTCCAGACAAATCTGATTTGACTGAAAACCCAGGCAAAATGTACCGTTATGCCTCCAAGTCCGCTGCTACGCATGGAAAGCCCCGTGCTGCTACCAGGACTGCAGATCTTTCATTCTTGTCAGACTGAGAATGGCACCAGCCACCCAGTTTGGTGGACATGGAGCGGGCTGAATTCAGCCCTTCACCTCTACGATGGTCCAGAAGCAGCTTTTCACACCCCTGAAGCAAAGTGAGATGGCCTCCTGCACTTGAAATTCCCTTTCTGGCATATACATGTGTGCCCTAATGGTAAAAGGCTGTCTCTTCCCTCCTTTCCATTAGTGGGCCGTGTAATCAGGTTGCTATTTAGGGCAAAGACTTCCATATCTGACAAAGTCACAGAAATCATCATGACCCTGACTTGATGCTTGACTCATCTTGATCCAGGCATGAGTTGAGGGACTGGATGACCTTCCTCCAAGTGCTCAAGACATGGGAACGCATGTAGACAAAGTCTAGGGAGGGCGAATATTACAATAGTCTTCTTTCTGAGCCACCTAGGGCAGATGGGCAGGATGAGGGTGGAAAGAGCGTGGCTTGCCCAAGGCCACAGGTTGAGTCCTTGGCAGAAGCAAAATTTAAGCAGGGGACTGTTGGGTATGTAGGTTACGATGCAATTCTAAACATATCTTTCTATGCCCACTGACATCCACAGATTTAGGAGAGCATCATTCTGTTTAGGATTTCACAGCAATGGTTCGGCATGAACTGAAGATCTCTTGCAGGTAGCCTCAGTTGTGAAGTCCCTTTCCCTCCTTCTCTACCCACAGGCATTACCCACCACCACCACCCCATTCAGTCTCTCTGGCTCAGTGGGAGTGGAAGCTGCACTAATGATAAATCTCTGAGTGCATGCTATCCTCTCAGAGCTGCACTGGGTCCCTCTGCACTCAGGACTGAGTCTATGAAGTTGCTTCCCATAGAGGCCGATTCTGCCCTGACTTTTCCCTCCGTTGTTTTAGCAAACCCACATTGGAACAGAAATCCCGCCCCCCTGTATTGCATGCTGCAGTCACTTCCTCTGATCAATGGATTTTATGGTAGCCTCCACACTCCATGCTGCTTTCGCTTCCTTCGATCATCAGATTTTTATGGTACCTTCTGCATAGATTTATGGCCGTTTTATGGCCATTCAGGGGAAACTTTGCAGTCAGTAGGCGTGGCCCCCGAGGTATTTGAATGTGGTTTTGAGCTGCATTTTCCCCTCCCAATTGCGAAAATGTGGAGCAAATGCTAGATGCAGAATTGCCCAGAGTCAGACCACTGGCCTACCAAGCCTGGCCCCATCTCCTCTGACTGGCAGCAGCGCTCCAGGGTTTGGGGCTGTGAAAGTGTTTCTCAAAACTTACTGCTCAGGATACTATTAACTAGAGATGACTGGGACTGAGCCTGGGACCTTATGCATGCAGCCCGTGGGTTCTACCCCTCGGCTGAGGTTTCCTGCTAGGGCAGGTGGTAGAGCTCTATGGTTGCCAACCTCCAAGTGGGGCCCAAAGTTTTCCCAGAACTACAACTGATCTCCAGGGGACAGAGCCTAGCTCCTCTGGACGAAGTGGTAGCTTCAGAGAACAGGGTCCACGGCGTCACATCTCAAACCCTGCCTTCCCCAGGCATTCCTCAAGCCAGAGCCGGAAACCCTACAGAGCCCCAGGACTAGAAGTACAGTCCTCTCCTTCCTTGCCAGTATGCTGACCGCATGGTATACACTTTTCTTTAAAGTTTGCAGCAATCCTCCCACACCACTGTAAAGCGTGTGCCACAACTCCTAGCTGGCCTTTGCCCGTTTACTTCCTCCACTGGTAAACATCTAAGTGGAAGTGATCAGCCCTCACAGCAAACCAAACCAAAACATGCCTCCCCCCAGACTCTTTTCCTGGCTGTAAACAATTGGTGTGACTCTGCCTTTAGCTCTGGAGCACAATGGAAGCGACCCCGCACACTAGTGGGGAGAAGGTTAGCAGAACCGCCACACTAGCCCCCTTGGGAGCTTTGCTGTAGAGCTCTCCTTCTGCCAGGGGGTCCGACCAGTTGGGGTTCTGGAATCCAGGCTGGGACATTTGCTTCCCACCCGAAGAGCTCTGTCCTCCTCGGGAATAATGAGACCTCCCGAGAGAGCTCAGGCCGTAGCCTACAGCTGCCCCTGCAGCTGCTGCCCCCGCCAGCTTGGCGTGACGGCTGGAGCTTTGCCCACTGCTGCTACTGCTGCTCTTTGGCAGGGAGTGGAAGCCCCCACGGGATGAGGACCCTCCGCTTTTGCTGCTGCTGCCACTACTTCTTCCTCCTCCTCCTCCTCCTCTGCGGCAAATGGCAGCATCACTGAAAACAGCAACCAGGAGCATTGCTATCCAGCACCAGGTGATCCATGTTCTTCTCATGGCGACTCACCTGGAATAGAAACAGAGGGTGGGCAACATGGGCAGGATTGAGAATGCATGGACCTGAATATCCCAAAAGCAGCTCGGCATAGCACATCAAAAGAAAAAGGCTTTGTGAACTGTGCCACATCATCTCCCCAAACCCAGACCGATTTCCCACAAGCAGCTGTGGCAACATTGCTCTTCCGTTTGCCTCGGTTGCATTGGTCAATTTCACACTATCCATGGCGCGGCCACATTTTGACCCGCATCTCCCCCCAATTTTCCCTGCATCTTTTTGATCCTTGTTTTTTGAGATCGAGAAGACATGGGGGAAATCGGGGGGAGCTGCAGGTCAAAGGGCAGCTCGCAGTGAATAGTGTGAAATTGACCAATGCAACCGGGGCAAATGGAAGAGCGACAGCAGCACAGCTGCTTGTGGGAAATTGGTCCCAGTATATTTTGCTAATATTTCCGTAAAATGTTGTCCTGCTTCTGGAGCGGCTGTGACCAACTAAGATAACTCCGAGAGTGGGCTGCCTTTCAAATACTCCCTAACGACATGTAAGTTATAGCAGTAACAACTAAACTTCTAATGCAAACAATACCACACTGTGGTCAATTGTAACATCAATACTAATACATTCACAAAATTCCAGTCACCAACTTAATCCAGTAGGATGTAGTTAAACAATTAAATAAGGAAGTAGCTAGACCCTCCTATAGACAGAGCGGGCACATGGAGAGTGTGGGAATTCACTTTCCCCTTTGAGTAAGAAGGGTTACCAAGCTGCAGATGGGGACCTGGAGTTCTCCCACAATTAAACCCAAACTCCAGCCTACAGAGATCAGTTCCCCTGGAGAAAATGTCTGCTGTGGTGGATGGACTCTTATGTTACACGCCCTTCCCCAGCGCCACCCCCAAATCACCAGGGATCTGTCAACCAAGAGCTGGCTCTGTGCAACCAGTGCTCTTCCCTACTTCTCAGGCACACGTTTTTCAGTTAATTTCTGCCAAGCACAAAAACTTGTTCTAGAGAAAATGAAAGCCAAGTTTCTCAAGATGCTGAATTTTGTACCATGTCACACAAGCACAGAATCTGGTATGGGAGACCTCCTCCAATGAAAGGTGCAAGGTGCATCCACACCCGCCCACCCCCCCCAGCTCTCCATAACCACAATTCTGTATCTGATGAAGTGTGCTTGCACACAGAAGCTTATACCTCAAAGAAAACTTTGTTGGTCTTAAAGGTGCCACTGACTTTGTTCCACAATTCTCAAGACTGCTGGGGAAAGCCAAAGATTTACAATAGCCCAAATGATCCCAGGAGGGAGGAGATCAAAACCCTTCCACGCTTTTATGGCAGCTATGACACGGGTAGTTTACTGATCAACAACCCTGGACAGACTGGTGGGGGAGCGCTATCAGGATGGCTTTGATAAATATAAATGGCAGAACCTTCCAGGAATAGAAGCCGAACAAAGAGCTGGGAAAGTGCTGAGCAATCGCCCCATTAGCACCCCCCCACACACAAACACACACTGCTCATGTGATCAAGATTTACAATAGCCTAAATGATCCCAGGAGAGAGATCAAAACCCTTCCACGCTTTTATGGTAGCTACGACACAGAAAATCTCTCCCAACAGAGAAAAGACCTATCCTATCCAAATGGTGTTTTCCCACTTGTTAGCTCCAGAAACAGGACCAAACCATAACATGTGAAATAATATTAGTACTTATAATATCCATGTATCGTAATTTGTATATGTTTATTTCTTAAGTGCTCAGGCTGGGGAAGGACATGCGAAGAGGGAGTTGTTATAACGTGTAAATTGGGGGGGGGGGGAGCCACAAATTAGCAGTCACCATGAAAACAGAATACAGCTTCAGTTACATTGGAGTAAACAGACCCTGGCAATTATTGAACACTGTCAGTGCTTTGCCTACATTAGCACAGAAATCCTTACAACAGCCTGTAAGGTAGGCCATTATTTTTCTCTCCATACTGCAGATGGAGGGACTGAGACTGAGAGACTGATGCTTGTCTAAAACCTCCCACCCACTTTGCAAAGAAGATGGGATTTTAGCCAATAACCTCTCAAATCAGACCACCTCTTTCTTTACCACTATGCTATACCGGATCCTGGCAAGAGGCTGAGAATTAGTGCAAACTGGGAAAACCACTTATTCAGACAGTGGCTTAAGAGGAAAAGTAAGCACACACACAAACACACTCACACACCCAGGAGCTGCAAAGAGATCTGGGAAACTTCTGATCTCAATCAACCATCAAGGAGGAAAAATCAGCTTCACTTACTTTTCTCCAGGAACAGCCACCCAGAGAGGGAGACCCTCCACAGCAGCAAACTCTCTCTGCCTACAGGAGGATGCCGTGAAGCTGCATCCCATGCGAGTGGCTAATGCAATTGTCAGGGAATGTTGGGGCTCTCCAGCAGGGAACAAAAGCAGGCCTGCAGCTTCATCATCACCTGACTGATCAAAAAGAGCACAGTCTGCTCCGATTCAACACCAACACCCACAGCTGTGTGACCTGCCAGACCAAATGCAGCCCAGGGGCCATGTATCCTAGGCTGCCAGGTGGTCAGGAGTCATATTTTCCCCCAGGCTCAGCAAAGAGCAGGAGGCTTACCAAACTACTTGGGTGATGAACTACAGTTGGCTTGAGGAGTTGAGTGTTCTACAAGCCTCTTTTACATCCGGCCAGTCCAGTTGACAGCCATCAAACTACCCCATTGTCCAGGGCTTACTTTGAACTCTCCAATCTACTCCTGAAAAGGTTTATCAAACAGGTTAAATGAAGCACAAGAGTGTAGCTGAGAATTTCTTGAATAAGCCAAGGCAAAACAAATAAAGAGAAGTTCACTGATGGGGGAAAAAGGCTCATGAAAATATACCCATGAAGCTGCCTTACTGAATTAGTCTCTCAGGGCCATTACTGCCCACTCAGACCCATTGCCTAGGTCCTAATCCTTTTAAGCTGGAGAGGATGGAACCTGGGACATTCGGCATTCAAAGCACATACTCAGCCACCAATCTGCAGCCCCTCTCATCCAAGTCTTGCCAGTTCAAAGGTCCAGAATAAATGAAATTTTAAAAATTGAAATTATTGTATGGCATTGTGTGTGGAATAGCCAGGAGATCTTGGTTGGCTGCTGAAGCTGTAGCTGTTTTTTGGCACCACTAGGTGGCGAGCTATGCTTATTTTTAGGCTGAAAGTTCTGTGATTTGTCTAAAATCACCCAGCTAGCTTCAGGCGTGGAAGTGGGGAATCGAACTCAGTTCTCCAGATTCAAGTCGGCTGCTGTTAACCACTATACCAAACTGGTTCTCAGTGAGATGAGATGGCTCACCACTGGCTGGCTCAGTTCGAGAGCCTCCACCTCCCTTTTTTATAGCTTCAAATCTTCCAGCACTCCTGACCCAGTTCCAGATTGTGCCCTTAATTTGAGTCTTCATTTCAGTTTTTCCCACACACAAAAAGAGCGATTAAACAGATTTCAACACCACTGACACATTTCTATTCACAAAGTGCTTTTTTAATTAAAACAAAATAATCTAGTTGCATGTGCATTACACTATTAATTGAACTGTTATGGAATAGTACTGAACAATGAAGTATCATCCGACTCATGCCACTTCTGCCACACTGCTGTGTTGTTGCTGTTCCCCACCCCCCCCACCCCCGTGACACAAACCTTGGCAAGTCTTTAAAAAGTCTAAAATGGGAATATGGAACATATACTGCAAGTTAACATGGGAACACTAGCCAATGTTTATTTCTTATATCAATTGGCTTATTGCTCATTCTCTCAATAAAAAAACAACAGACTTTTTAAGCTATTCATAATTGCGGGGGGGGGGGGGGGATGCCAAACACCTTTGCATTTCATATGCTTAGCGCCCTGCAGGCTTAAAGCCTCCAGCAATTTGCTTTCAGTATGCTGAAGAATAATTTTGTGCAACCCCAAAGCCTACAGCATTCATGAAAAAAAAATCAGACATTGCTTCAGAATAAGATATCGCTTTTCCTATTGTGAATCTGATGTTGCAACTCACTGCACTGAGGTAACAGATGGAATACCAGCTCTGTTTCTAATAAAAAGGTTCTCTTCCAAACAGATCTTGTCAGACATCAATGAAATCCTGTATATAAAAGAGTGGAAACAAGAAAGAGCATGGCATTCCACTGCTACACTCAGCAGACCAAGGCCCATATATCCATTCAGAAGAATCCAGGGGTAAAGGTTGTCTTCAACGGTACCACTTGGGCTGTCAGGGGTAAGGGTGTGCACTTTGTATCTCTGCATTTTTCTCTGACTCACTTCATACGCAAAACTAGTGAGGCATCAGACTAGGTGGGGGCGGGGGAGTTGTATGCTGTTTTGCTACATATCTTTTGTTTGGGGTGGAGGGATGCATTCAGACATCCTGAATTGGTACATTTTACTTCTGTATGTATAAAGCCATTTCTGACACAAGTTACTCATGACAGTGTCCAAAATGAATGCAGTTACCTGTGCTTGGGGGATGACTCTTGCAGCAAACATGAATCATGGGCCATGTAGTCCAAGGAAGTCCTGGTTGTCCAGTGCTTGCTGGGCACCCCACCCATTGAGAAGGCAGGGTGTGAAGAAGGTAACATTGTACCCTTCCAAGCATGGGCAGATTCTCTAAGAGCTGCAACTTACAGAGATAATGCTCTCCTCCTAGATGTGATTATCTCCTAAGTGATATTCACTGGTTTCCTGTCACTTTACTGAGCAATATTTGATGCATTCTTCCAGTCTAGGGAGTGTTCCTGCAGTAGAAGTGGTACTTCTACCTGTAGAAGAGCCACTTAAGGTGGAGGAGGGTTCCTTAGGCAGGAAATTCTGCTGAGCAGCCTGAAGAGAGATCTTGTGCCCAGATCTCTACCCAACCTTCCAATGCTTACTCCACAGATCTGCTTAGATCATATGAATAACCACTAGGGAATAATCGTACTTAGCACTTTTTTTTCAGGCCTCTAAAGTGTTCCAGACACTTCATATACATTATCTCAGTAATCCTTACAAGGTAGTACAGTATTATCTAGTCCAAGAAAGAACTGCTTGTTGACAACCGCCTAATACGTTCATGGCAGATGAGAAGTTTGATCTGGGCTCCTCCCAATTCACAGTTCAGGCTCTCTGCTTCATGAGCTTAGAGATCACATGTCTATCCTACATGATTGTGAACCCTCAAGGTAAATTACTCTGTGCAACGGAGGCTTGTTACACATGTCATAATAAGGGCACTTTATGGAGCTGTGGTTCATTTTGCATATTATGTAGAACTTCCTACAATAGTCTGCATTCAAGACAGGACTAAAGACTGATTCATACACACTCCTTGTTTGCTACTGTTAACCATGGAATGCATCTGCAAATAAGCTGACACAGGCAGGGGTTTGGGTTTTTTACTGTCTCATATACAGTGGCTTGGTTCACACACCTGTGGACTGATCAAACGACAGCTTCAAGATCACAAACGAATATCATACCTAATGACAACTCAAACAGGGTGGGTTGTATCCAACCAGTTTTCTGTCGTTGAAATAGGGAAAAGAGCACTTGCTCACCAAAGAGGCTATTCTGGGGTTCATGGGAACTACGTGGGCAAAAGACACGTGGAAAAAGTGATGGGAATAATAAGGAGGGGAATTGGTCAAGACTCAGCGGAAAAAGCTGGTTGGATCTAACCCTATGCTTTTCAAGCCAGTTCACACATTCAGCTGCCACTCACCAAGTGATGTACGTATGAGCCAGCCCTCAGACACGGTAAGGAGAGCTAGTTTTACAATACTGAATTGTATCTACAAGAGGAGCGTCTTTGGAACCCAAATCTGCTTGGAACTCTGACAAACTGCTCTCCATACATCAGACATACACTTCAAATGATGCACAACTCCTTTCTTAGATCCATGGTCAAACAAACAAGCACGGCCAAAACTGAGAACGTTAAAGGAACAGAAGGTACATTTGGACTAACACAGTGTAAAGGTAACAAAGCGCAAAGAGGTTTGTGCTCTTCGACCTACACAATGGGAGCTTGGAGATAGCTCCAAACAGGTCACTAGCAAAAAGTCGGGCTGCTCTTGAGCTGGTTTATTTTCAAATCTTTCTAAAAATAACATTATTTATATATAAATTATTGCTGGTATTTTCCTGTGCGTATGGTATTTGGCATAGATAATACTAGATAGAAACAGAAGGGGAAAATATCTTCAGTCAATCTAGTGCAATTCAGAAGTGAAAAGACGTTACAGGGTGAGCTGAAGGGCCGAGAGAGAGGGACCAAGGGGCCAGTCCTAAGCAGGCTGACTCAGAAGTAAATCCCATGGTGTTCAGTGGGATTACTGTCCAGTAAATGTGCTTAGGATCAGAGCTGTAATACAAAACACTGGAAAAACTACTCTTCTCAAGGTGGTCAAAACAGATCTTCATCTGCACCATTCTTTTGTCAACAATATTCCACGGAGACCACAAAACAGCCGGGGGCCAGAAGGGAGGGGGGGAGTAACAAGAAGAAACCAGCAGCAAAACCGAAGGGCCACTTGTGTTACCACAAAGGACCTTCAGGGGGTGGCAAGACAATCTCTCCCCCAGCGCCTTCCCCACTGCAACTCCCTGCAAAGACATTTCTTACAGCCAGCAGGGTTCCAGGTACCCGTCACAGGTGGGGTCAGCAACCTACAGCTCTAGAGCCATAGGTGGCTCAGTACGGAAAGGAATGTAGCTCAAAGAACATGGAGGCTTTATGTCAAGGTATACTGGAGGGGGTAGGGGGATACTAGAATAAAGGGGAAAGCAGGCAAGGATTCGTTATTAAAGATGCTTTACAGAAAGTGAAATGATAGGTGGACATCTGCCAGTCATCCAGAGCAGATTTGTGCCAGTGTACTAAGGCAGTCACGTGGGATGCTGCAGTGTATGTTTATCATTTTTAGATTCTGTGTGTGCCACTTCCTAATAAAGGACCTGCAACAACCAGCGTTTGTGCTGCAGAAACTTTACGGCTGGTTGATATATCAATTATCAATAACGTTTTAAGTTGTACACTTTCAGTTATGCAAATGCACTTTATATGGGCTCTCTATCGATTTCTTGTTCTGAATTTTAATGAAGTTCGGCCCTTTAATGATAAAAAGCTGCAGACCCCTCTTTTCAGAGGGTAAACGGGTACCTGGAAGTCCTTGGCAGCGAAGGGGAGAACAGCTTGGAGTGCAAACTGGGAGGAAAAAATAGCAAGTGGGGACAGGGATAAGCCCTCTGGAGTCATGTGGGCACACAGCCACACACACACACACTAATGTTGCATATTCTTCCATTCTAACTCCTGTCCAAGGATACGGATTTCTGGGCTCTTTTAAAGAAACAGAAAAAGGGGAAAGAACACTCTACTTTTCATTGCTAAACAAGAGGTAATTCTTCGGTAGGCATCTGCTGCTGCCAGTATCCCTGGGTTCGGCCTTAATATCGACGGGATGCAGGAAGGTTCCTGAAAACATCTTTAATCATTCAAGTCCTGTCCAGGGCCGCCATTTGCAGAGAGCAGTGCAGTTACGTGGTAAAGAGATTTCCACAGGAAGGACGAGATTCACAGCAAGAATTTCACAGCTCGCTCTTGGATATATTCAAGTTTAAGCTCATTCAAGAGTTGACCATGACCCTTTTGCAAATTAAGCAAAGGGATCCAAGCCTTTAGCAAGCTCATTTAATAGCTTGGAACGATCAGCACTGAATGTGTTGAAGCAGGAAGCTGGCCAGGAATACTGGTGTTCCTGAGGAAGGGTCACATGAGGTATGAAATGGGGAAATGGGACTTCTCTTCCTGCCCTTTCCAGATAGTACCCCTTGGTCTGCCCAAACCTCCTTTACACGTCTCACATTATTACTGTAAAGACCTGCAACTGTGTACTAGGTCAGAGGTTCAGTCGACCCAGGCAGTTTGCAGCAGCTCAGACTGCACTGAGCAACTAGGTGCAATGCCCCCTTCTGGCCACTTGCAGTGATGGTGCTGTAGAACAGAGGAGTCAAAGCCAACAGCTCCTTCTGCCTGCAACCTGTCCTAGTGGTGCAGGGAGTAAGGAACTTTGGCTTGGCTGTCAGTGACAATGATTCAGAGCCTCACCCATACCTCACTGAGAACCATGCTTCAGAGACCATGCTTCAGACCAATGACCTTGGCCATATGCAAAAGTCACCCCAACAAGCAAGTTCTCAGACCAAGATGAACGCCTCATACCTTCCACTTGGGCTTCTCAGCTATTGTTTCTTCTCAGAGAAGGTAGTGTGGTGTGGGGAAGGACTTGAGAGAACTACCTGGAGACAGATGCCAAGGGCCTAGGGGGACGTCTGTGGAAGGGACTGAGATTCAGGCAGCTTTCGCACACACTGGATAATGCACTCTCAATGCACTTTAGCAACTGTTTGCAACTAGATTTTCTGATGTGAAGCAGGAAAATCCAGCTGCAAATGTTTGCTAAAGCACACTGAAAGTGCATTATCCAACATACTCGAAAGCAGCCTTAGCGAGTTCAAACTATCTGAGCCCACTTGGGGTGGCATTTCTGTCAAACCAGTGGAAGGCAGAAAGAACTTGCTTTGGAGGTTTACAAAGAACGAGGGAAGAGGACCCCGTGCCACAGGTGCTTGAGGACTCCCCATGGCCTGCAGTTGAGTTGAATGGCGCTGCAGCAGCCCCTCCTGGGGTGAGGACCATAACAGGGCCTTGGAAAGCATCGATGCCTACTTAGGGCAGGAGAAGAAGGAATGTCAACAGGGAAGTTAACTAAAACTTAACTGTGAGTAAACAAGTGTGATGTGAAGGACAGGCTGACATTTCTGACAAACAAAGAGGCGGTATCCAGACCCAGTTATGGCCAACAGCCCCCCAAGAACATAGGGATCAGATGCAAAAGACCACTTCACCCAGCCCCCCCACTTCCCAGAACAGCTAGTCAGATGCCTCCAGGAAGCTTGTCAGCAGAAGGGGTAATGCTCATGCCCCACATTTAGTCCTCGGAAGCCTCAGCACCTACAGACTCCAGTGAGTTCACCTTCTACAGCTGGGGAGCAAGGATGAGACAATGGCCAAAGTGAGTTCCACGTTTTGAGTTCAGTCGCAGGGAGGAAGCATCCTCTTTGCTTGTTGCAGGGCATCCGTCCTCTTTCAGAAGTCTCTCTCTCCTGGACGCCAGGCTCTGGCACAGTTCTCCACGGAGGGTGACCTTACATTGTGACTGGGCCTTCGGAGATCTCTTCTAACCGCCGCTCAATCATGACGCGCAGAACCGAATACCTTAAAAAAAATTGTACAGAATGAGCCAGGTTGGTCTGCAGCAAACGGGGGGGGGGGGGGGGGGGATGGCTGGCAGCATCACACGGTATTGATTCTCACACTGTGAGGGGACGAAAGCAGGCCTTGAAAAATTAAGCCGCCGCAATGTCAGAGGTACCTGTCATCCCACGCCTCTCTGAGCCGATGCAAACAGGTTCCTGGACATTCAGGACTACAATACATTCTTTAGACAAGCAGACACGTAGTGCAAAAAAGTCTTTAAGGCAGTGATCCTAAGAATGCTTATTTGAGAACAAGTTCCAATAAACACAGTAGGATGGACTTAGGGAAAATAGGCCGCAGTAGCAGGCCAGAAGGCGCTTTCAGCGTTACCTGTGAAAACACCTCCAGAATTATTCTGCCCTTTGCCATCATGTCCCAAGGCCCTTGTAAAACTCTTGGCCTTGAGGACTAGAAGCCACTAGTTCCAGCTCCCTGGCGAGGAAGAACTTACTTGCGTCTCAGTTTCTTCACTTCTCGATCTTCTTCTTCCTTGAGTTTCTGAATGAAGCTTTTCAAGACGGGCATTTCAAACTTGATATACTGGGCAACCTGCAGGGGAAAGAGAGAAAAGAAGAATGGAAAATTCCTGCAATCGACCTTTGTCTTCAAGTACTGAGCTCTGCCCTGAGTGGTTTCAATTCTGTTCCTTTGTCTGAGAGCGCAGGAGAGCTGAACAAACATTTGCAGACTCCGGAGTGTTCTCTGAGGCAACGGCCAACTTCCTGGATTTTGAGATGTACCCATGACTTCGTGCACACATCATGGGAGCAAGGAAGAACCAGGAAAGGAACCAGAGGTGGCTCACTTGCAGGTATCCTCTCTCTGGTGCAAGTGTAAAGCCTTCCCGCTCCAGCCTAAGGAGCCCTCCTCCAATCTCTGTGGCTCTTCTTCTGGCCAGAGAAACCCACTTCAGCCAGAAGAAGGATCCTTAGGCTGGAGGAAGGCTTCAAGTTTTGCTGAGCTGTGGCCCCCTTATCATTAAGTGCCACTCATTAAGTGCCACTCAAAGCAAGGAGCATTACTTCCTGCACTGCTTGAGCAATTTTAGCCAGAACAGGGCTTTAGTGTTGCTCAGTACTGTGAGGATGCAACATCATACCCTATGACTGGAGAACAGTGCAAAGTCTCTGGACTGGCTAGGCCAGGTCGATCATCTTTCACCTGCTTCCCTTCAGGCTCCAGTGTCCATCTCCTCAGCGCCAGACCCTAAATCTGATTTTGACCTTGGAGAACAGAGCAGCAGAATCCCTACTCCTGGTCAACCAGGTCCTGATAAGAGGCTGGCAGAATACGAGCTGCAGGCTCAATTGTGTCACAGAACAGCACTTCCATTGCAAAATGCTTCAGCACAGACTTTACAAGAGACTTGCAGCACCATCCTAAACAGAGTTATACCCCGTCCATGGACATGGAAGGGTGTAACTCTGCTTAGGATGGCGCTGTTAGAAAGAGGCTTTATTGCAGTGATTTCACATGATGCCATCTAGTGATCCGTTGCATACAGTTGGAGTCAACAAGAGAAGTGCACTTCTGCCCTTTCTGAATGCCACACGTGTGGGGAAAAGACAAGAGGTGAAAAGATACGACAATGAGCTCTACAAATGAATAAAAATGGTTTTTCCATTCCAAGCAGAAGAGCTCTGCTTGTGAGAAAAGTCCAGCCCAAAATGCCTTAAATAATATAAGAGTCAGAGCAAATGGTTTTCCCCTGCTAATTTATACACTATTTTTCCAAAAAGGCTGAAAAACAGTTTCCATACATAAAAGCCAAAATACAATAAATAAGTTAAAACAAGCTGACTTTGTCTGACTCTTCTGGCAACAGCTAGCCAGACACAGGGGAACACATTCTGCATGTTAAAAGATTCTTTTGTCTGCCCTGATCCTGTTGCTAGTCAGCTTTGTTCTGATGGTGGAAAGGGCAGTCAAGTCACAGCTGACTTACGGCAACTTCACAGGGTTTTCAAAGCAAGAGACATTCAGAGGTGGTTTGCCATTGCCCTGCCTCCACAACATGATCCTGGTATTCCTTGGTGGTCTCCCATCCAAATACTTACCAGGCCGACCCTGCTTAGCTTCCAAGGTCTGATGAGATCGGGCTAACCTGTGCTAGCTTTGTTCTATGGCCCCAGAATTCTAGGGTTAAGAGAGCTGGAGAAAAAAAATAGCTCTCTCTACTTTCAGAATTTTCAGAGTTTTATAGACATTTATATAGCCTTCTCCTATGCCACTTCCCCTCCTTTTGAAAAAGTGAAAATGTATTTCTGGAGAAGCTGAGATTTAGAATTTAAAACAAAAAACAAGGGAATGCCTGCAACTACAGCACAGTTTGGGAAATTCATTAGTGACTTCTTCCTCAAATAAATAAATAAATAATCAGACCAGCTCCTGTTCTACTACATGATACTGGAGACCGAGGTAATTCAAACTACAGTATAGATGTAAAAGCTGGACAATGAAGAAAACTGACAGGAAGAAAATGAATTCATTTGAACTGTGGTGTTGGAAGAAAGTTTTATGGATGTCATGGACCTCTAAAGAGATAAATAAGTGGGTTCTACACCAAATCAAGCCCGAATTCCTCCCAGAAATTAAAATGACTCAACTGAGACAATCTTACTTTGGTCACATTATGAGAAGATAAGAATCACTGGAAAAGACAATAATGTTAGGAAATGTTGATGGCAGTAGGCAGGGCTCATTTCGTAGCAGGAGCTCCTTTGCATATTAGGCCACACACCCCTAATGCAGCCAATCCTCCAAGAGCTTACAGAGCTCTTCTTACAGGGGCTACTGTTAAGCTCTTGGAGGATTGGCTACATCAGGGCGGTGTGGCCTAATATGCAGAGGAGCTCCTGCTACGAAATGAGCCCTGGCAGTAGGAAAAGAGGAAGACCTAACCTGAGATGGATTGACTCAATAAAGGAAGCCATGGCCCCCAGTCTACAAGACCCCAGCAAGGCTGTCAATGAGAGGACATCCTGGAGGTCATTTATTTACAGAGTCTGCATAAGTCAGAAATTACTTGATGGCATACAACAGGAGTGGCCAACCTGTGGCTCGGGAGCCACGTGGCTCTTTCACACATATTGTGCGGCTCCTGGCAGGGCGGCTGGGGAAGCAAAGGGGAGGCATGCTTTTTCTCTCTTTCTCCCTTCCTTCCTTCCTTCCTTCCTTCCCTCCTCCCTCCCATCTATTTGCTTTCCTAGTTTCTCTCTCTCTCTTTCTTTCCATTTAATTCTTTCTTTCCATCTCTCTCTTTCTCAATATCATTAGCAAACAAGTAATATCATTATCAATAACCGGTTTTCCTCGTTTGTTTTTATTTTTTGCAGTCCCATTTAACGTTAATAAAAAGCAAATTTGCATATTTTTAAAAATAAAAACGTGTGTGTGATATTTGTTCCTGTCTTGCGGCTCTCAGACATCTCTATGTGACTCTTACATTTATTCTATGTGGCTCTTACGTTAAGCAAGGTTGGCCACCCCTGGCATACAACATACACAAACACACATACGTTTTGTCAGGCACCAGCATTTTGCATAAAATGATACCCTGCACTTGCAAAGCACAGTTCAACATACCAGGTGGGGAAAGGTCCTGTTTTCATTTAAACATTCCTATCTCCTTTCTCTCTGTGTGTAAAGTCTAATCCTAGCACCCCTTCTCTGCGGGTGCATGTTTAAGAAAACAGAACAAAGTCAGAATCCAGTGGCACTTTTAAGACCAACAAAGTTCTATTCAAGATGTGAGCTTCTGTATGCACGCATTGCTTCAGACCAACACAGCTGCCCACTTTGATCTGTTTAAGAAAACGCCAGGGTAGAACTGGTTTTAATCTGTCCACTAGATGACAGCAGAGAGGTATTTTCCCCATCAGTGCCCTTCTCTGTTAGCACAGAACAGGAAAAGGGAAATTTGTCTTTGCCTTGATGCTGACCAAACATATGCAAGCGTTGACTATGCACAAACTGGGGAGACATGAACTTTACAAAGCAATGACAGCTCTTTGGATCTGAAGCACAAACATTAAAGGAAAGGCCCAAGTACGAGCTGCTAAGTTTTCCTTCTCCTAACTCTCATTTCTGACTCCCAGTCCTTGCAGATGGCTTTCAAGGGTGAATCAGCACAACCCCCCTGAAACTAAAAGATCTGCAAAGCAACTCACGTCATAGGTGACTTCTTCTACTTGGTCTTTCTCCATCAAAAAAACCTTAGAAATCTGTTCACATGGCCCCTGCAGAACCCGTGCAATCAGAGGGTAATCAGTGGCCTTCAGCTTCTGTTTTTCTGTGTATAACAAGGGGGAAAAATCAAGGCATTGAGGACCCTGGAGAAGGCAACATTCCTGACTCCACCCCTTACTCCCACTTTCATCCATTGGGAACAGGCCATGGCTCAGTGGAAGAGCATCTGTTTGGTACACAGAAGGTCCTGTATCTCCAGTTAAACAGATCAGGTGATGTGAAAGATCTCTACACCCAGAGCTCTGGAAAATCATTGCCAGCCAGAGTGGACATTACTGAGATGAATGATCTGACTCAATATCGGGCGCCTTCATGTGATCTATGAAAAGGTCTCCAAGATTCAACTGATTTTGGAGTGGCAGAAACTGAGCTCAGCAAGAACATTCTGGGAACCCAGGACATGGTGCAGATAATTTGGTTTAATTCGGCATGGAAAAAGGTATTGCATCAAATTTGGCATTATACCGAGATTTCTCAACTGCAGCCAGGATCCATAAAACCAGGGTCCAAAGAATCAAAATGGGCTTTGCATATATGCTTTCTGCTTAGCAGCTGCTGCCCCACCACCAAATGCCACATGGCAAACTACTTAGGAAATGGAGGAGTTGGGATGCATCACAAGCCACTGTTAAGGGTGTTGGAATACGCAAGGTCTATCGTGCATAGATAAAATGACAAGAAAATCCTGCAGGGGGCAGCAGAGGGGACAGCTAGTTAGCTTAGTTGAGATTAGGGACTGTCTGCTATTTTCAAATAGTCTCCTTCCTGTCTCCTGATTTCACTCCATTGGGGTTTTTCCTTCTCCTGCTGAGAACTCTTCAGTACAGACTCTCTGCTAGCTGCTTTCTATCTCCTCTATCTTACAAACTTTGTTCCCTTCTTAATACACCAACTTTATTCTTTAAACAGCTTGTGCTCCACTTTTCTGCATATCTACACTCAGCCAACAAAGGGATGGGGGAGAATCACATTGAAGACAGGCAACTGCTTGGACCTTGGCTAGCATATGTTTTTTTTCCAAGTAATTATGTCTAATGATTTATGAAATTCACATTTTTAATGTGCAGGGTGCACTCCCTACCTCATTTCAGCAAGCTTATGATCTAGTATTCCTAATATACAGATTGGGGGGAGGGAAGGTGAGGCTAAAATTTGACTTGCCCAAGGCCACTCACAGAGAAAAGATATGAACCTTGCTCAGTGCAAATGTCTTGTCACCTCTTTGCAGTGTTAATTACTGCAAAAAGTTTTGCTTGCTCATGTTTCCTTGGCATTTGAAATGCAGATATTCTGTCATATAGACTGCAGTTCTGGGAAGTCTATTATGGAGAGGCCCAGGTGTGGGTTGGGGGATAGAAGTATCTCTGGAGCAAACCAAGCTGAGAGGCCCCAGGGATGCTACAAGCCAATGTTGCAGAGGTCGCTCAGCACAGCATCACAAACAATGGGTATTAGCTCACCTACTGCTTCCCCCTGAATACTGGCAACAGTGTGGGACAAGACAACTGGTGAACTGACAGTGATTACCATTGCCAGTGAGTGGTCTGGGCCACACAGCCCCTGAGGCTCTGGCCAAGTTTCTGGAGGTTGGTTATGGTTGCTCCTGGCCACCTGTGGCCCACCAAGAAATATCCCAGTTAAATATCCTGTCCACCCCTAAAGAAACCTCACTGTAGAGCAGTCTGGAGAGATCTGGTATTTCAGATTTTTCTTTTTCACTTCCAGGGCTCTTATGCAAACCAGCAAACACTCTCTTATGTACCACTGGGCTACAGCAGTGCATTCTAACTGCCATCCTAGAGGAAAGGACAACTGGCACACAGGAATAGCTTGATAAGGCACTTGATAAGGGCTCCCGGATTTAAAGGGGCCGCATTATTCAACCGTGGGTTGGGATGTCCATACATCCCAACCCCTGCGGCAGCACCAGCGGTAAAAGCAGCAGCCGCGGCCGCTGAAGAGGCGGCCGCGGCGAGAACGACTGCCGCGGCCGCTGTGGCCGTGGCGGAAGCGGCAGCGGCCGCTGAAAAGGCGGCAGAAGCGGCGGCGGCCGCTGAAAAGGCGGCGGAAGCGGCGGCAGCCGTGGAGCGAACGGTGGCCGCGGTGGAGGCGGCCCCCAGCAGCAGGAGAGGCGGCTGTGGCGGCCAAGGACCGCCAGCCGCCTGGGTAAGTTTTGGGTTTGTTTTTTTCCCCTTTTACACTTGAGCGCATGAATAGCCATGCGCCCAAGTGTAAAAAGGGGGGGGGGAAATGGAGGGGGGAGGCCATCTGGACAGCCCTGCTCTCGCAATGCTTGCGAGAGAGGGCTGTCCAGATAACCTCCAATGCGGGTTCCTCCCGCGACTCCCGGGAAAACACTAGTTTTTCCCGGGGTCGGTAAAAGCGGGAGCAACCCGCATTGGAGCCCGCTTCGCTGCGGGACTCGCTGCGGGGCTATGTAGACGGCCCCTTTAAATGCGGGAGGAAGCAGCCCTTCCTCCCGCATTAAGGGGCCGTGTGACCACGGCCTGACTTACGGCGATCCCAGCTAGGGGCTTTCAAGGCAAGTGAGAAGCAGAGGTGCTTGGCCATTGCCTGCCTCTGCAGTCTTCATTCGCGGTCTCACTTCCAAGTATGGACCCCTGCTTAGCTTCCAAGATCTGATGAGATGGAGCTACGCCATGCTGCCTTCCCTCCTCCCCAGCCTATTTAGAACAGTAACAAAAGGTCCTTCCAAGATGAGAATTAGCACTACAAGCAGAAGACTGGGCTCGAAGGATCCTTCTCACTGCTGAGCTAGTTCTTCTGCTTGTAAGAAGACTTTTCCACAAGAGAGCATTCAAACACTGCATTTCCCATCTTGCAGTCCAAAATGGTCTGGAATCTAGTCTGGCACCTCAGGAACTGACTCCTTCACTGCACTGCAGATGTAGATCTAGCCCTGTTGAAAATGGGCAACATGACATCATCATCCCCAGTGCTTTCATTGGCTGCTGTGTATAGGGAAAGTTGGAGTCTGGTGACCTCGTGGCACATGTTTATCAGTGCATGATCCCAAGGCTTAGTGGAAGAGCCTCTGTTTGGCTTGCAGAAGGTCCCAGGTTCAATCCCCGGCACCTCCAGTTCAAAGGATTAGGTAACAGGTGATGCGAAAGAGCTCTAGGCAAGACCCTGTGAGAGCTACCTCCAGTCTGAGTAGACAATACTGACCATGACAGACCCATGGTGTGATTTGGTATAAGTTAGCTTAATTAATTTGTTATTGTATGGCATTGTGTGTAGCAGCCAGGAGATCCAAAGACTGTCTGGCAGCCAGAAGTTCTAGCTGTTTAGCATTATGCATCACTAGGTGGTGAGCTAGACTTGTTTTTGAGGCAAGAGATGTTTCAGAGGTGGTTTGCCATTGCCTGCCTCTGTGCCACGCCCCTGGTATTGCTTGGAGGTCTCCCATCCAAACACTAGCCAGGGCCAACCCTGCATAGCTTCTGAGATCTGATGAGATCGGGCTAGCCTGGGCCATCCGGGTCAGAGCTGGTAGCTTCCTGTACTCATGTGATGGAAAGCTGCTGCTTTGGGAAACAGCCCTGCATGTCTTGTAAACATCTAGTTCTGCCCTAAGGGCCCTCTAGTGGGTCCATGGCAGTGGTGGGAACTGAATTGGATCAGAGCCTGCACTTGCCATCACTTGCACTCACCACCACTTCTCATTCCAAAGTCCCTGTTTAAGCCAGCACACCCTTGTTGGCTGCTCACCTCCACTCGTGTGAACGATGTACAGGGCAAATTCCTCTGCAGAGTTTTCAATCTGAAAATTTAAAGAATACAAGAGAACTTTCAACTTACACACTTCATTTACCATCCAGCACAAAGGTTTTTGTGTCTTCCACAATTCCAGTCATTTCTGCAAGGCTTGCACAGGAGAACTCGTCAAAATGTTTAAATCAATTTTCTCTTGTTTTATCTCTGGCTGTACATCGTCCAGAGCCCTGCAGCAGCAGGGGTGGGGCAATACATAAATATAATAAATAATAATAAAATAATAAGAGCCCTGCTGATCAGATGAATGGTCCACCGAGTCCAGCATCCTGTCTCACACAGCAGCCAAAGAGCTGCCCTGGAAGGACAACAAACAGTGCGCAGATGCCAAAACCTCTGACTGAGGTTACCTCCCAGCACGGGTATTGAGAGGTTTGCTGCATTTGTATATAGAAGTTCCTTCAGTCACCACCATAAGTAGCCATTTGGCAGAGAGTTCCACCGGGTAGGAGCCAGGGCTGAAAAAGCCCTGGCTCTGGTCAAGGACAGCCAGACATCTTTAGGGCTGGGGATCACCAGCAGATTATTTCCAGCAGAGTGTAGAGCTCTTCAGGGGACATACCGAAGGAGGCAGTCCCAAAGATATGTAAGTCCCAGACTGCTCAAGACCTTAAAGGTCAGTACCAAAACCTTGAACCTGACCCAGTACTCCACTGGGAGCCAGTACAGCTGGCGCAGCACAGGTTGAATGTGCGCGGTCCGTGCTATCCCACACTGCCACATTCTGGACCAGATGGAGTTTCTGGTTCAGTCTCAAAGGCAGGCCAGCATAGAGCGAGTTACAGTAATCCAATCTGGGGGTGACCGTTGCATGGATTACTGTGGCTAGGTCAGGGCGAGACATGAAAGGGGCCAGCTGCCAAGCCTGGCGCAGCTGGTAAAACGCCAGCTTGGCAACATTTGTGATCTGGATCTCCATGGATAAGGAGGTGTCCAAGACCACACCAAAACTCCTGGCGGTTTGCGCCAGTATTAGAGGTGCTCCATGAAGATTGGGAAGCTGAAACCCCAGCCCTCATAGGAAAAGTGCTCCAGCCCCTGAATCTTCTTGGTTGCCCTCTTCTGTACTATTGCAAACTCCCTGCTGGATTAAGTAGGGAGAGGGAAGGTGCCACTAGGATCTTCCCACCCAGGTACCAAACTTTTTTGCACCAGTGCCCTTAAAGCTGGAAGGAGACAGGCACATCCCCACAAAAACTTGCCTTAAACTTGTTGAGCAGCAATTTCAGAACTTGTGGTGTTGTCATTGTGCTGTTTATTCGGACGTTCGTGATGGAGCCATAGGCAGGCGTGAACACCGACGTCTGGGGAAAAGAAAGAAAGACCACCCCAGGTATCAGAAGAGGGGAGTGCTGGATGTCAAAGTGAAAGATGAGGTTGGGTGGTTTGGTGGGAACGTGGCATTTGGTGGGAACGTGGCACTGGCCAGCTGTGCAGAGTATCCAGCAGGGTTTGACATGGTCAACCATGATCTGTTGACCCGCCATCTCTTCGACATAGGAGTCCATGGGGTGGTCTTACAGTGGCTTGCCTCATTCCTCCAAGGTCAGGGACAGAAAGTGGCACTAGATGGGAGGGTGTCAACTAGGTTCCCCTTAACATTTGGGGTTCCTCAGGGGCAATCCTCTCCCTAATGTTGTTCAACATCTATATGCGCTCCCTTGTCCAGCTGGCATGGAGCTTCAGGCTGGGGTGTCTTCAGTACACAGATGACTCCCAGCTGTATCTGCTGATAAGCAGCCACCCAGACTCCCCCTCACAAGATCTGGCCGAGGGCCTGGAGACCATGGTGAACTGGCTGAGAAAGAGTCCGTTGAAACTGAATCCAGCTAAGATGGAGGTTCTGTGGCTGCGTGTGGGAGACTCAGGGTTGGGGTTTCAGGGTTAGAGTTAGGCCATCAATTGGCCTCTCCTCCATTAACCAGTCTAACCCTCTTTAAAACCATCTACGCTTGTGGTGGCCATCCCTACATTCACTGGCAGTGAATTACAGTTTAATTACTCGCTGATAAATAATACCAAGTTGAGTAAAAAAGTATTTCCTTTTGCCAGCCCTGAATCTATTTCTCCATCAACTAATGTTTCCTAATATTTTAAATATTCTTAATCTTGACTGTTTTATTTTTGGTGTATATTGTATTTTGTCATCATTGTCAACTGCCCTGAGCCCTGCGAACTCAGGGAAGGGTGGATATATAAATTGAATTTATAAATAAAATAAATAATAATGCCTGATTGGGAGTCTTACAAGACAGAAAAGCAAAAAAAAAATACTGAAACTGTAGACAGGAACGTTCATTTTGTTCAACTGGGAAAGGATAGTTCGTTTTGAAACCATTATTGTGGCGCTTTGCGATCGCCAGCTTACATATCACCATCATTGTCCTGTGGCTCTGTGCAGTCTACAGAAATGTAAGTTGAAATTTGTTGTATGTCATTTACGTATTTTAACCATCTGGGGAAAGGGGACTTGCTGTCTCCCCCCTCAGCTTGCCTTTGAAAGTCACTGGGCTGGCAGATGCCCCTAAGGACTCAGACAGCTCAGGGACAGCTCTTCGGTGGACTTATTAAAAACAAACCAGGGGCATAAAAATAAACATTGAGCAGCATTAAAAAAAAAACCCAAAAAACTTTCCTCAGGCTGGAAGGACACCATAAAACAGCTTTAAAAAGATAAGAACCCTTCAGTTAAAAGCTTGGCCTGGTGTCTAAAAGACGGGACTGTTAAGCATCAGGCAAGCCTCAAGGTGGAGAGAATTCCAAAGGACCCCCACTGAAGAAAGGCCTGTTCAGCTGTCATCCACCTCACCTCTTCGAGGTGGGGGGGGACTCAGAGATCAGGGCTGGGGGAGGCAGACCTCAACTGGCAGACAGGAGGAAGTGGTCCTTCAAGGGAGAGCTAGGCTTACTTTATGATTGTAGAAGTGCCCATTTATGGAGAAGCGGTGGCGCTTGAGCCGGCGCTGTTCGCTTGGGGTGCGGAGGTTCCCCCTGCGGCGCACCCCAACATCACTTCGTGTGCGCATCAGCTGAGGTGTATCTTCCTGCTCGGCCTTAAGGTCTTTGGCATCTGAAACAGAGATACAATTTAAAATTGCACATTTAACCAACAGGCTTTATACACAGCCCCCCCCCCTCACTCTCTGACAGAAGACATTTATTTATTTACTTCATTTACACCCCATTTTTCTTCTCAATCATTCTCCTCCACTTTATTCTCACAATAACCCTTAAGGTAGGTTAGGCTGAGTGTGTATGACGGGCCAAAGGTCACCCAGCCATTTCCATGGCAGAGTGGGGTTTCAAACCTGAGCCTCCCAGATTTTAGTCTGACACTCTCATTACACGACACTGACTGTTTTAAGAACACAAACACTGCTCTGCAGTTTCAGCCCAAAGGTCCATCCCTGTCAGCATCACATTATCAACAATGGCTGGCCAGTGGCTTCTGGGAAGCTTCCCAGTACGACATGGTCAATTATGGACACCTACACAAAGCCACCTATCCCTGCTTCTCTGACACAGAGAAATATTCTGGGTGGCCAACCAGTTCACCATTTTCATAGATGCTTTGCGTTGCAGGAGCTCCATCTGAACAAACAGAACATGTTTTGCGCACTGAGGTTGTCTGCAATTTCTGTGAGGGCAAGCACCAAGCATCTAAATCAACTTTCATCTGTTTGGCTCCTACTTTCAAATAAGATGAGTTTTTTAAAAAAAACATTAGAAGAGCTAGGAAATGCAACAGGTGCATGTATGTATAACTAGAGAATGAAAATCTTGCTTCGGGGGAGTACCATCTGATTCAGCTTGCATTCTGCAGGCATTGATGCATATTCTAGAGTGCCCTTTGATGGCCGGTTCAAGTTTGGGGAGGGTTGCAGGACACTGTGTTTGGGCTTTTGCTTCCTTTGCGCTGGAGTGCCACATGTGTTACATTTCAGCTACCGGACGTCTAAGTCCTGGCTTAGACTTGCAGCAGAATGAGATGGTAATGAGACAGCACCATGCTTGACAGGGTAGAACGGACTGCACTATGGCAGACTGCCCGGGGGGGGCACAATCACATTTTTCTTTAACAATCCCTACATGGAAAACTGGCACAGCATGCCAAGAACTAGCTAAACTAGAACCTGTCTTCCTGCAGTGATAATTTTTTTTTTTTGGAAAAAAAATGGGAAGGGCTTTTTTTTTTTAATGGGGAAAACTTACAAATCTGGCTTTGCCCACTGGCAGTCTGAAGTGGCATAAGCCCACTCTGCCCCCTTATTCTGCTGAACAAGGAGACAGGTTCTCTTAACAGCACCGTTCTCGGGTTGTCTCACAACAAGCAACACATTTCAGCCTCAGCTTTGTGGGCTATTTTGGAGAGAGGTTCTCTTAAGCATGCCGTTCTTGGGTTGTTTCGCAGCAAGCAACACATTTCAGCTTCGTGGGTTATTTTGGAAGTGCCCCGCATACAAGACCAAAGGACCTTCACATGCATCTCTAACCACTGCTGAACTCTCCCTGAAAATGAAAATTGATGTAGCCTGTCTTGCAATGCCCTGCACCATCACTCAAACAATATGTCGCTATCAGAGGCTCTGACGAGGTCATGACAGGCTCCTCCACACTACACTCACCTTGCCCCACCGAGTGGGCTGCCCATAATTTCCCAGACTAAAAAGGTGGCAACTGGATTTACAATGGCTCTTGCAGAGTACCTTAATCCTTTAACTACGGGTGGGGAAGGCAAACTGTGCCTGCAGAGCTCCTCAAGGACGCCTGGCTGGGACCCAAAATATAACAAAATCCCTCTTAATCCATTTTTAATGGGCTCCTTAAACTCATGCTTCAACGTTATATCACACCGTAGGGCAGTCCTCCTGCATCTGCTCCTATTTCAGACCCCAAACAAGCTAGCTTTTAAAAAAAAATTATTTTACAGTCAACACCCAGCATGTGGCGCATTAAGTGGAGAGACTCTGATGGATCTCTTTGGGGGGAGGGCAGTCTCTCCCTTTCCGTCAGCCACAAACACCAGGACTGTCAGTTTCTCCCATTATTAAGGTGACACCACACACAATACAGAAGATATTAAATGCTGGGGGGGGGGGGTCAAAACAAGGTCAGAGGAGGGGTAGCAGGTGATGTGAAAGACCTCTACCTGAGACTTGGCCTAAACCCAGTCAAATGCTCAGCCGCAAATAAGGGGGTGTTGTAACCACGCTACAGCGGGACAGCGGAAAATTTCAAGCCAGAGCAGTCTGTGAAATAAGAACTTGGCATTTCAGTTACAAGCAATGCTCCGTCTCTAAGTCCTGTGAGCAAAAATTCTACTTTGTGAGCTACTGCCATTAAAGTTGTGAGCAAGCGATTTGGCTACTGCATACATCAGTTTGCTCTGGAGCCATCCTTTCTGAGCTAAGACAAAAATGTGTGAGCCAGAGACTAAAAAACTGTGAGCTAGCTCACACTAACTCAGAGGGAATACTGGTCACAAGACCCATAAACATCCACAGTTATGCTAGACATGCCCAGGCCGGGGGGCGGGGTTTAAAGGGACATATGCACTCACTCCCAGGACAAAAATGCATAATTATGACATTGTGCTCTCCCCGTTCACTTTGGTTCTGAATCCTACGCAACTCGAAAGTTCACACCCAACATCTCAAACTTTGTCTACTCAAAGCAATGGGCAGCCACACTTCCCTGCTGCTTCTTCGCGTAACACTAATGCCATGGCTCTGATCTCCAAGCGGGGTGGGCCTGACTTATTTTTCAAAAAAAGAAAACAATGACAGTGCCCAGCTCAGACTGCACAAAGCCTTTAAATTCCTGTGAAGTCCCCCCCCCTTTCTGTTGTATTAAACAGGAAGGCTGATCTCTGCTCATGGAGGGAGAGCCCATCTTGAAAATGTTTATTTCCCCATGGTAACCGCTCTTAACAATGACTTCTGTTATTCTCTCGTTAAAGAGGCGAGGAGTGTCTTGCCAAGGGAAAGGGAAGCAGAGCAAGTTCCTCAACAGCCCATGTGGGGTGGTGGTGGAGGGGGGGGCGGGTTGCTGGTCACATGAACTCAGAAAGGAAGAAAGCAAGATCTGTTCGGCTGCATCTGCTCTGCACAAGAATTGCAGGATGTTCTGAAACCACAGGATGTGTGTCACAGCACCTACCCCACAACCTTCTCCACTGCCTTGCTAAAACCTTAAGTGTGGGTTCTCCCCCCCACACACACTCACACAGATTGCCCCTTAAGCCTATGCACTGACCAGTAATGGGAGGGAAGTGGCCATGTTCAGCTTGCTTTACACAGAGGAAGTCCCTGGTGTTTCTAGTAAAGGACTCTCAGGAAGCAGGTGCTCAACAAAGAATCTCTCTGCCCCAAATGCTGGAAAGCTGGTGCCGGTAAGAGTAGACAGCACTGAATTAGATAACCCAAAGGCCTGACTTAACGTGAAGCAGCTTCATGTCCTCCAGTATTTTGGCAACAACTCACTTCTGTGGTAGGTAGAAAGTCAAGGAAGTCCTTTGAGGATGCCATTGGAACGGGGGCTGAAATGGCACCTGGTCATCCCAAGGCCAGGTATCTGTTTTGACCCCTTTCAAATATAGCATCCGATTTACTGCAGAAATGGAGAATCCGATTGTCACCTTAAGGGTGAATTCAGGCCAGTCACAACATAACCATATATATGCACACCTGGTCTCTCTCTTTCACCCCCCTCACAGAGTTGTTGTGAGGACAAAATAGAGGAGGACAGAACCCATGTAAACTGCTCTGAGTTCCTTAGAGGAAGAATGGGATAGGAATGTGATAGAATCCCAATTACTGACCACCCACAAGGTTCCCACCCTCCCGAACCCGTTGCCGCCTCACCAGCTGCACTGTCAGTTTCATCACCATCTGTTGAAGGCTCAGCATCGGTTACTTGAATGTCCGGCAAGGTACTGGGTTTTATCACAGACCTGATCACGAGACACACGAAGAAGTCAAAAATGAAAAAGAAGGTTAATGATTCTGTGATCCAGAGGGGTTAGCCGTGTTAGTCTGTTGCTGCAAAATAGTAAAAAGCCCAGTAGCGCCTTTAAGACTAACAAACTTTATTGTTGCATAAGCTTGCGGGAAACACAGCTCTCTTCGTCAGATGCATGGAACGATTCTGTGGGGACTCCTGCTCCCCTCAGTCAAACCAACAGTCAGTGCCACCTTTACTTCATGTGCTGCCCATGCTAATAGTCTACTGACATGAGCAGCACATGCAAGCTGCTTTTTCCCTTAGCTACAAAAACAGCCATGGTGATCTCAAGTCTGTCCCTATGTCAGATGCTAATTTATACCTTCATGATTCAAGTGCAGCCACATCAAGTCATTTCTTCCCATCATCTTGTAGCTGACAACCCCGTAGGGTTTACAAGGTGAGAGACATTCAGTGGTTTGCCATTGCCTGCCTCTGCGCAGCAGCCCTGGTCTTCCTCGGTGGTCTCCCATACAAATACTGACCAGGGCTGACCCAGCTTAGCTTCTGAGATCTGACGAGACTGGGCTAGCCTGGGCTGTCCAGGTCAGGGCTAAGTCATTATAGGACATATAAAAATCAGATGCCAACAACAACTGATTCCTCAAGCTTTCAGCTTAACAGCCCCAGTAGCATCTGAAACAGTTACCAGCCTATGAAAACTACGGAGAAAAAGGGAATCAGTCTTCCTGATTTACACAGAGAAAGGCGAAAGGAAAGCCTACCAAAACTAGCATCAGCATTAACCTCTGAAACATTCTGCACATGACAGAGAAAGAGACAGTGGGAAGTGGTGGGTCAGGGTCTCCCATGCTTAAAAAAAAGACCCTCCCAGCACATAATAAGTCAAGGAGAACCCTAGTCTCAGCTTCTTTCCTTGATGTGTTCATTTTCTGCATGGAAAAAGAGGTAGTTTGCAAATGAAATGAGCATTTCAAAAAATCATCTCTTCCACCCAGACACGGTGCAGTCCATTATCACCTCAACTCTGTGTGGTGCACAGAACAGTTCTATGTGATGGGAGCAACAGACTGTGGCAACAGCAGAAGTGACTGAGTCGGCTCCAAAGCACTTATTTTTGTACTCTTATTTATGCTGCACAGCCTGTGATCACGTAGATTACAGTGTTTCAGAAGTGGAATGAATCAAGGTCCCTGACGCCAGAGATGGTTATAGTATGCTAACCGTGAGCACAGCCTTGCAGTTGCGTGCACAGCTGGAATCCTACAATAGTAGTGGGTTTGCAGAAGTAGTAGGGAGTAGAGGGGTTTGCAGAAGAAAACAATCCCTTTCCAAAGCTGCCTTTCCTTTAACAATTGGCACTGGGGCCTTCACGGCACATACAACTTGCAGCCGGTCTCTCTGAAGGCATCTGGGCACAAAATATTAGTCCATACGTATGCACCCTGCACTGACCCATGCGCCCCCAGATTGCAGCCAGAGTGCCAGGAGGAGGAGGATGGCGGGGGGCGGATGCGCTGGTTGTCATCCTGCATCTGCAAGCGGATTGGCCTGCGTAAGCCCCAGGAGATGTTCAATAAGCCTTCCACTATGAATTCCCCTTCTTCCTGGAGGGGAGAGAGAGCAGAAAGACAGAGAGGCTTATGAATGATTCAAAAACGGGCTGTTACAAGGATACTCCACAAAGCTGCCCCCATTTTCATACCAGCTCTCTACATGCACCTCTGCTCATGGGGAGGGAAACCAGTACAAGCGCACACTGGCCTTATTTTTAGCACAATGTATGCCCCCTCTCAGTGTGCGCTGATTGCAGCAACTGGGAGGTGGTTCCCATTCCAGTATCTTGCAGAGGGGTCATGTTTGTTCTTCATGCCTAGTACTAGCAAGCAAGGTCTCAATTATAAAAAGAGAGAGTAAAAGTTGCAGAGTAAGTTACATATAATAAAAAAGTTATGCACATGTTCTTCTCATTTTGTGTAATGTACACAGATCCAAGAAACCAGTTGTTTTGGTACAGACTTTGGACAGAGAATAACTGTAACCTTTTTTTGCTTTGTTTTTAGCACACTGCGTGATGTTAACCTTCCTGCCAAGTCCGGAAAGAGAATTTCTTTCCTACCTCTCTGTGCCGTAGCTGCAAATTCTGACCTTCATAGTACAAGTTATACGTCTTCAAGTGTAGCAGCAACTCATTTCTGGAAGGGGGCAAAAGAAGCAAGCAGAGAATGGATGAATCCCTCCTGGTAAGTATCACCAAGCTTGTGTACCTCCATTCAGGAGGAGGGAATGCACCCACTAGATCAAGGACTTGATATGGAACCATATTCTGAGGGCCCATGTGCCCCCCCCCCCACTCCTCAAGGCCAAAACACACAACCTACACACCAATGGAAAGTAGATGACCTCTGGGTTGCACATAGGGTTGCCAGCCTCCAGGTGGGGCCTGGGGATCTCCCACTTTTACAACTGATCCCCAGCTGACAGAGATCAGCTCCCCTGGAGAAAATGGCTGGTTTGAAGGGTGGACTCTATGGCATTGTACCATGCTGAGGCCCCTCCCCTCCCCAAACCCCACCTTCTCCTGGCTCCACCCCCAAAGTCCCCAGGTATTTTCCAACCCGGACTTGGCAACCCTAGTTGCACACCACAGTGGACTAGGGAAGCAAAACTGCTCAAACAGAAGCTGGAAACCAAGTACAACTAAGAGCTTCTCCTGCTGGAACACACTCTCTCACAAAGACATCTACCTTCAGCTGCCCACAAGCATCTTTGCTTGTTTAATACATGTCTCCAGACCCACTTTTTCTTCTGAGAGCACCCATTAAACTACAACAGCTGCAGCTCATGCTGTGCCTGTCCTCATTTCCCCTGCATCCACAGCTTCATGACTTGCAAACATCTATCGCCACTTCCGTCACAGGCGCGCCCGTACACACAAAAACCAGACAATGCCCCGGGGGATTATGATAACACCAGCTGCAAAAACTGAAGCCCCATCTGGGATCTGCCCCCATTCAGTGACTTACTTTGAAATGTATCTCTCTTTTCCACAAGGGACCAAGTGTATCTCGCTGCTGTAGTCCATCCTCAGAGAAGTCTTTCATTAGGACCTGTGTTTAAAAGAAAGAAAAAGCTACTTTTGGAAGGGACAGGAAGATGCCAGGGATATGGTCTGATCAGCAATTGGTTTGCCTGGAGGGACATTTTGAGAGGGAAACCTAGTGCAGAACCAATACTTCAACCCCTTCCTACACAATTAGCTGCTGGTAAGTTGGGAAGGGCTGCGGCCCAGTGGTAGAGCATCTGCTTTGCATACGGAAGGTCCCAGGTTCAAGCCCCGGCATCTCCAATTGAAAGAATCAGATAATAAGTGATGTGATAGACCTGTGACCAGGGAGAGCTGCTGCCAGTCAAAGTAGACAATACTGGACTTGATGGACCAAAGGTAGGGATGCCAGCCTCCAGGTAGAACCTGGGGAACCCCCAGGATTAGTTTATCTCCAGACTACAGAGATCAGTTCCCTTGGAGAAAATGCTTTGGAGGGTTTTGAGGTCCCTCCCCTCCCCAGGCTCCATCCCCAAATCTCCAAGGGTTTCCCAACCAGGGTCTGGCAACCCTACCCCCCACATCCCTTGCCAATGGCCGGGGGGGGGGGGGAGCTGGCAATCCTTACCAAGGGACTGATTCACTATAACACAGCTTCATGTGTTCAAGTACTGAAACTCAGTTTCTTCACACCTCTTTACCCTCTAGGCTGGCAACTTGGGGAGGCCAGGCAGCAAACCCTGCAGGGCCTCCTTCGGCTTAGGGGCCTTGAGTTGCTGACTTGCAGGAACTGCAATCAGGATTGTACCAGCACCCACAGGTTTCTGAATAAGACCACACGTGCACTGTTCTTCCACAGAAGAGAAGTGTGGCCTTGAGTAACCAATTCAGATTCTACACCCCTTCCCCTCCCACTGTGAGGAAAAGCAGCCCTGACTGCCGAAATCTCTCAACTGGGGTCTCAGTGCTCCCAGCCCCTCCCAGGCGTCGCAGAGCCTAAACAAATCACATGCAACTCAAGAATAAGTTTTGCAAAGTAAGGCATTTCACCTACGTAAATTATGCGGCTTGCACAATTAATCTTTTCTGGGTGCAGTGTCTTGGATGGCCGTAGTTAAGAATTTTAAGGGTGGCTTTTTGAAAAGAAAAAAACCCAACAACCCGGCCTACATTCTGCACCCTGTTGAAATTGTGCAAATTCAGCCTAATTTGCATAATCCCTTTTATTTTGTTCAACTTTTTCTGCATTTTGAACAATTCCGCATAATTTATTCTGGAGATTTTATCAAGCCAACCAGCTCTGGCTTTTGAAATTTCAGCAGGCTTTGCCTACACAGTTTCACATTTATTGCTGCAGCCATATGAAATAAAAACTTCGCTTTCTAAAAGAAAAAAAACACACTGAGATTGTGAGCGAGCCAAATTCTGTGTACAGTCCCGCTTCCAGCATTTTTCTGTGTTCCGTGATACTACAGCATAACCTGATCATCAGCCTTCAGAACTTAACAGGTGCCCACGAGGCAGAAAACTTGTTTCCCAAGATGCTTCCCCATGCACGAAACAAAAGCCACAAACGGCAGGAAGCCCAGGAACTTAAAGCCAGCCTTTCATCCACCACGCATTGTTCTCCTCAAAGGAAGAAAAAGCAGAACTGAAACACGTACTAAGAATATTGCAACCAGCCAGCAGGAGGAGGATCAATCTTTATACTTCCTGTCTCTTTCTACCTAGTTTCATAACCAACCCGATAATGCACATTTCATAGTCACTAATTCTGAATCGCTTTCAACACAATTCTAATGCAGGCAGATTCGTAGGGTGGCCAGCCTGGGATTGCCAGCCTCCAGATGAAGCCTGGGGATCTGCAGTTTTTACAACTGATCTCTAGCTGACAGAGATCAACTCCCCTGGAGAAAATGGCTGCTTTGAAGGGTGGACTCTATGGCACTGTACCATGCTGAGGCCCCTCCCCTCCCCCCACCCTCTCCTGGCTCCACCCCCAAAGTCTCCAGGTATTTTCCAACCCAGACCTGGCAACCCTAGGCCAACCTTTGGGTGGTAGCTGGAGATCTCCTGGGATTACAACTGATCTCCATGAGACAGAGATCAGTTCACCTGGAGAAAATGGCTGCTTTGGAGGGAGGACTCTATGGCATTGTACCCCACTGAAGTCCTTCCCCTAGTTCCCCCCCACATCTTCAGAAATTTCCCAACCCAGAGTCAGCAACCCTATAAAATATTCAAAGACAAGGAGGATTTCTTTAGTCTGCTAAACCAATTCTTCCTGCAGTATTTTTGCAGCAAGTCCCCAGACTTTTCAGGACTGCCACTCCTCTGAATCTGTTGGGCAAGGAGAGGTCTAGGACTTGCCAAGTTAGCATAAGACCCTTGGACAGAATTCCCCACTGTATCTTCTCCCCACTCCCCATGAGCACACAATTTAACTCTTACTAGAACTAAAATAATGATTCTGCAGATTCCCACACATGCTTCCTAACAAAGGCAGCTCAGCTCCTATCCTCTTCCAGATGTTCTAGAGAGCGTCCAAGAATTTACTGGCAATAAAAATTCTGGACAGCCCCACTGTAACAGCCGGAAGGGAGGAGTCAGCATCTCCCCAAAGGTTACCATTTGCAAGCAACTGAGCTGAAGCAGGGATTAGGAGATCTTAATTTCCCCCAGATTTAGACAATAGCTGGCTTCCTACAGAGGCTAAATCAGCAGTGTTCAAGGATCAAGTACAGTCAGGAACAGAGGACTGGTACACTGCACATTGGTGGTTACAGGCGAGCCACCTATGCTTCAGAAAACCTTTTGCACCGTGTTCACCGAAGGCATCTAAACAGCATTCTTTTTATAGAGAGAGAGAGCTGGGAGGCGTGGCATCTGCCACGGAAGAAAGCTCAGCTCCTTAGCTGCTGCTGCCGAGAGAGGAGGACTTTGTAGACAACCAGAGTCATATTCACAGTTTCATATCTCCTTCCTTAAAGCAGGAGCACAGCCAGAGACTGGAGGGCCAGTACTACTCAGCGGGTGTGTCCAAAGGAGCTCCAAGATCACCACATGCAGCAACTTGGGAAAAGACCTTGTGCCCCTGAGGCCCAGCCACCTTTTCCTTGCCTGCCCAGCCTCAAAGGACTGTTGCCAAGATAACTGGGCCCTGAGCTTCTTAAAGGAAGTGTGGGGTGTAAGCCGAAACTGATAAAATTCACAGTGAAAAGGAAAGACATTGGTGGTGCACTGCTGATGTGCAGGATGATAATGTAGCTCAAAAAGACAACTCTCCTACCACAGAGACACAACAGGGGCCCTCTGCTCTGTCTGTCATCCACCGGGCTGGCTCCACTCCTCCCTCCAACTCTCCAACCCACTCTTCTCTATGCTGGTTCCATCTCCCTTGTAAGCAACACTTTACATTCACTCTTGCTGAACTGCACCTCATTTGTCATTGGCTCGGCTGGTTTCTGAGACACAAATGCCATCCATCTCCCTGACAGAGCAGTTCCAGTTTCCACAGAAAGGAGCAATGAAGGACAAAGGAGCAAACAGATAGGAGGAGGGGGGTGGCAGTGCCATGTAGGAAACAAGCACGCCTGCCAAATACTTACTCGGACATTTGTTATTTCATTAACTCATACCCCACACCCCCTCTCCGCAGGGGACTCGAAACAGCATACAACATTTAAAATACAGTAAATATAAATCTAACATAAATAAATACAAGCATAAAACAATGAAATCAATTAAAACATCAGCTTGACAAGCCAATGTGAAAGGATTTAAAACAACAGCTCCCCAATTCATAATGCTACCCAAAGGCCACCCAAAACAACATAGCCTTGCATGCCCTATGCTGGAAGGTCCCGTAGGGCATAAATTTCCCTGGGGAGCTCATTCCAGAGAGAGAAAATGCCTTTGCCCTTGTGCTAGACAGGTGGCCAGTGTGTGGGCAAGGCACCTGTACCAGGCCCTACAATGTTGATCGAAGGAGGCCACCGGGGTCATAGACTGCTACATCGGGCACTGAGCAAGCACTCACATGCCAGCTAGAACAGATACCTATCACATCACACTCAAACACAACCCCACGACCGTTTGAGGAGACCGTTAGCCCCAGTATAACCCACTGCTCCTCGTAATTCTCAAAGCCAAAAAGCAGTCACCTAAAAACACCTCAGGCAGCATCTCGAGCCTCCATAACAGGGGGGATGGTGTAGCCACGATGGAGGGATTGGCTCCCTCAAAAATACTCTAGGCCTCTTCCCTGAACTTCCACCTTTGGCTGACAAGAAAGCCACTACCCTCCTCCTAACTAATATTTAAGGAAATGTCACCCAGGGCTCAGGAAGAAATGGCCAATGAGTGCAAAGGCAATGGGACTGACAAGAGCTTCTGATCCACATGATTTCAGAAACGGTGCAGTCCTGAGGAGAAATACACCCTTCTAAGTCCACTGAAGTCAATGGGCATAGAAGGGTGCAGCTCTGCTCAGGATGACACCGCAAGAGATTTTAAACTGCTTGGATTTAAGTTTAAACTGTTTCACAATGCCTTGAGCCTCCCCATCCCCCACGAAACTTCTAGCTGCAGACCTTGGACTTTACCCTTGTCTCCAACCCCCCAGCAAAAGAAGCATTGTCCAGCCCAGCAGCCAGTCAGAGATCAGCAGCAGCAGGGGTGGGCTGGGGGTAGCCACACTCCATTTAATGCAGACCAAGACAAAGCCCCACATTTCACATCAATGGAAGCCTTGTCTAAAGGCGGGTGCGGAGTTCAGCAAACCAACCCCATTGGAGCACAGCACAGAAGGTACATCCCTGAACCATGCTTAGAGCTACCACCTTTTGTTGGCTCGCCCTCCCTGAGGATTTAAGCTCTCTAAGCACATACCATGTTCCTTTTCACAAAGCCTAAGGAAGCTTTCTCCCCATGCAAAAAAAAAAAAATACCAATGGGCAAAGTGCCTATTAACATGTGCAGAGTGCTTTTCCTTTAGTAAAGGAAATGGTTCCTTCCCCATCTATAAAACTGGCATCAAAGTCTCAGTTCTGGGGGGAGTTCAAAACACACTCCAATGGCCCGGCTTGACATAGCCTTATTTTGGCCCCACAAATGGGAGGCCCCCACCATGAGCCATACTGCTTATCCCTTCTTCCCCAACCCACCTTGCCTACTGCTAGCGAGAGCTTAGGGCAGGAATCTCAACTAGACACCATACAAGGAGACACAGGAAACAGAGCTCCCTTTTGAAAGTATCAGAACAACACTATGTTTCTTGACAACAATGGACGTCACTGTGCTATACACACCCTGAGGCCTCAATTGCCACCAGACTTGCCTGACAGAATTCCTACTCCAAGTATGTTCGGGAAAGGGCCGTGTGGCACAGTTAGGAGGACTGGCAGTGTGGGTTATCAGTTGGGGGGTGACTCCGCCTTGAGTTTCAGTGAGTTAAGCGAGAACAAATTTAAACTGGGCCCACAAGAATTCGTTGGAGATGGCTTATCAAAACCAGGCAAACGGCACTTTACCCAACACTAATCTAAATCAGGACTCTAAGCAAGTACCCCATCACCCACTTTTCACAGGCAGCTTAAAATTACACCTGGGCAACCAAAGCTGATGTTTAAAAAAAGAAAGACCAGGTTTCGGTCCTCAGTTTGGGGGGGATGAGGGCTTTTGACAACTGCACTTTTAGACCCTATGCTGTCATCAAGAACTTGAAATTGTCAAAAGGAAATAAACAGGAAGTCACCATGCAAAAGAAAAAAAAACCCCTCAAGTTACATTATTCATCCCACACATTAAAAATGCTAAAAATAAAAGCATGTTCTATGCAGCAAGGATGGCCATCGCTCAAGCCTTGTATGAGGAACTCGGATTCTGAGCTTGCAGCAGAGAGAGCGTCTACTGCCAGTCAGAGAATCTCCTTATGATCTTCTCCTCCAAAGGCCTTGGCGCCAGGGGCATGGAGAGAAGGCATCAAGAGTGAGACTCCAACAAGCCGGGGGGGGGGGGGGGCTTCCATTCTGGCAGCTCCCCTTAGGCAGCAAGGTCTTTGGGCCAAGTTCAGACTCAGGAAAATCATTCTGAAAGGAGGGCAGCTCCCTCCAGTCACAGGAAGGATGCCAGTGTAGACATAACTGTCTGTTTTTATCCTGCCCTTCCTTCAAGGAACTCAAGGGGAGTACATGGTCTCCCATCCAACTGTGTTCTTATAACAAGGTAGGTTGGGCTAACAGCCCATGGATATGAACCGGGGTTTCTCCAGTGCTAGAATATGGGAGACCCAGGTTCAAATCCCTACTCTGCCATGGAATTTCATTGGGTAATGTTGGGCCAATCATTCTCTCTCAGCCCAGCCTACTTCACAGGGTTGTTCCTGTGAAGATAAAATGGGGGAGGGGAGACGGATGCTGCAAACGATCTCGGGGGAGAAAAGCCAGGTCTCATTACTCCCAAATTAGGGACTGCCAAATGAGGGAATTTTAAAATAAGACAGCTCCTGTATTCCCTCTAGCTCCTGTGCTGGGTCAAAAGCTTTAACAAATATCTGTGACAAGGTGGGATAGTTAAAGCTTATAAAATAAAGAAGAAATACACGCTACTGAAGAGTGGCTTGGTCACTGAGGGGAACTAAAAATATTTTGGTGGGAAAATCTACCTGAGGCACGGGGAAGCATCAGGGGCAGTGTTCCCACTAAGCTGAATCAGTATGAGCTAGCTCAGTTTTTTTAGCCTCTGGCTCACACATTTTTGTCTTAGCTCAGGAAAGATGGCTCCAGAGCAAATCAATTTATGCAGTAGCCAAATTGCTCCCTCACAACTTTAATGCCAATAGCTCACAAAGTAGAATTTTTGCTCACAAGATTCCACAGTTTAGAGGAAACACTGGTCAAGGGTCTGTCAAAACTGCCTTGGGGGAGAAAAGCCGGGTCTCATTACTCCCAAATCAGGGATGGCCTTCAACAAGTAAGGTCCACTGGAGCAGATGCAATTCTCAAAGCAGAACTTCTTAATCTGGAATCTAGGCACTGCTGCTCCCTCCCCTCTCTGTCCACTCTTGTTTTCCCAGAACCCACAGACAACTCAGTATATAAGAAGTCACAGAAAGCAGCAGGCGAGGATTTAATCACTGGGTATGGAGAACAACCATATAAAGGCACCCAACAGCATTAGGTTTGCAAGCTTCCTTGCAAACAGAAGGTGCTACAGCTTGGTGGCAAAGCACAGCCTCTGCATGCCCAGGCCCCAGTTTCAATCCCTGGCACCTCCAGGGTAGCAAGGCTGGGCAAGACCACTCCTGGCCTCAAGTCTTTGGAGAGCTGCTGCCAGTCAGAGCAGACAAGGCTAGATGGGCCAACAACCAGGCTTGGTTGAAGGCGACTTTCATACAGAGCAAAGTTGGATACATCGCTTGGGGGAGGAAAAAACCCCCCAACCCAAGTTCTTCGCCCAACAGGGTTGCCAGCCTCCAGCTTCTGCAACTGATCTTCAGGCGACAGAAATCAGTTCCCCTGGAGAAAACGGCTACTTTGGAAGATCAACTCTATGGCATTATACCTCACTAAAGTCCCTCCCCTCCCACAAACCCCACCCTCCTCAAATCCCCAGGAGCTGGCAATCCTGTTCACCAAGAAGACCCAAATGAAGCATTCAGAATAAATTACAGTCTGCCCTGATCTGCAGGTTTTACATTCTTCATACTTCTCCAAGACCTTTCTTTTGCAAGTAATTTGACATCTGCCACTGGATACATGGGAAGGACCTGTAGACTAAGGTTTATTAGACTAGAAGCCCAAGAAGGACACAGCGCTGTGATGGCCCTTGATCACTTAATTTGTGCTCAGATCTATTCTGGGCTCCAAGAGTTCCCCAGGCACAAATGTGCAAACTTCTATCCACAACCCGATGGACTTGAAACCTAGGGTTGCCGGCTCGGGTTGGGAAATACTTGGAGATTTTGAGGGTGGAGTCCGAGGAAGGTGGGGCTTGGGGCATAATACCATAGAGTCCAACTTCCAAAGTGGTCATTTTCTCCAGGTGAACTGATCTCTGTTGCCTGGAAATCAGTTGTAATAGTGGGAAATCTTCAGCCACCACCTGGAGGCTGGCAACCCTACTGAAACATTTTTTAAAAAGCACTGAGGATCCCACATCTTGCACCAGGAAGTAACAGCATAGACACTAGCTTAAATAGATTTAATAGTCATTTCTGTCACCATGGAATTCTGGGAGTTGTAGAAGGGCTCAGAGTCCGTAGAAAATTCTCACCAAGCGCCCTCTCCAAACTACCATTGCCAGTACCCTGCAGGGAAGCCTAAACTAGTATAGAACCAATATAAGTTTGCAATACTTGGGTACGTTCTAAGGTTTTTGTGGGCATATGGAATGTGTGCAGTCCAGACCTAGGGGCAACTGACAGCAACATTTTTGTACCCTTCTGAAACTGACAGGAGATCTGAATGACAGGATCTAACAGCTCGTTCCCATTCCATGCAATCATCTCAAAAGATAACTGCCCCCCCCTCCAAAACCATAATCCAAGCTAAAAATAACTTCTTAGATTACTCTCTGATCCCAACAATACCCATATGCTCTGCAAGCTGGCAGCTGCTACCCAGATGAAGCAGCCAGGACCAAAGCTAAACCTCAGTCTGCCAGGCCTGCCCAATCATCAAGATGAGCTCTGCTGCCCAGCATCACCACAAGGAAGCAGAAACATCTATTTGGAACCAGAGAATCTTTTCGTTGATGACAGATTTTCAAGGGCCATGTGTGAAATTCTGATTCAGTGGAGGGAGTTTAACCCTATATCTTGGGGAGAGAGATTTTAAAAACACTTAGGCAAGTAAAAGACTGGGGGGGGGGGAGAGGGGAAAATGAAAGGACTATCGAGGGCATCAGCTTCAAAACCAAGATTCCAGGAAGAGGCAGGTCAAGCTTCCCTCTCTCTAAACAACTGCATATGGATCTTCCCTGGTTCTGGGAGGCTGCAGGTTGTCCAGTACTCCAGAGCAGGTCTGGGTCCCCAAAGCTTTGAACCCAGAGGAATTGAGAGGCAAAAGGATCTCACCGACAAGGTTATTCCAGGTTGAATAGAGTCAGAGGGTGTGGTTTTTAGGTATGTGAGTTTTTCATGCTTCAAAACATGCTTAACTCCTACTTCTTCTGCCTCCAGATCCAACTCCAAAAGAGAAGAGGAAGCCATGGCAGCCTCGTTCTGCTCTCCTACTCGGTGTATCCAGCCATTTCTCAAGGCCTATCAGGTGCAACATGGCATCAGTGGCTGCCACTTTCCCCACCTTCCCCTTTAACAGCTGTATAGCAGCAGGCAGAAATTCAAGAGGTGAAGCTTCTGTCACTGCATCTCCCTGCTGGGAAAAGCTTCCCCGTTAGCATTTCCACCAGGCAGCTGTTCAAGACAAGCCCTCCCAACTGCATAAGACCCATTTCCACAAGATTTTGCATTCCTGTTCCCAGTCTCACAAAAGGTGAGACTTGCATTTTAGCAGTAACTAAAAAAAGATAACCTTAAACTAGAATTTTAATTATGGGTGCAATCCTAAGTATCCTTCTATTTAATTATGAACAACAGCCTCAGAGAGGGAGGGAGCAGGGAAATGAGATGGCCTTCCAGGAGTCTTCTTCACAGGTCACACACACACCCCCCCAAATACATTTAAGCGTGAAGCATATTTAAATAACTTTTAATTCTAACTAACTGTTTAGGAATGCAGTGTCAATGTGAAAAATAAGATCAGCCTCTGTTTGGGAAGTCTGAATATTTATGAGAGAGTGTAGCCCCTCTGAATTATTTTGTCTCTGCTTTCTTTGCCCTCCCTAAAGTAGACATGGGGGAGGGGGGGAGTGACAGGTTATAGGAGGGGGTGATGCTGAGTAGTAGCAGCCGGAGTAAAGGAGGAGTAAAGCCACTGCGTGAGACAGGATGCTGGACTAGATGGACCATTGGTCTTCTTATGTTCTTAAGCCCAACAATATCCCAAGGACACAGCTACATCCTGTCCTGCCTATGGTTCTGCATTCTTTAATTCACAGGAGTTGATACAAGCATCACAATTTGAGATTTTTGCAATGAGCTCCGTTTTCCTGGCAGAAGAGACTGAGCTAGAAGCAGCTGAGTTCCACCTGGACTAAGTCTGTTTTCCCCTCCTTGCAGGTACTTAAGCATGGGTAGAGGCCAGGGGCATGAGCTCAAGGGCTAGAAACAAACGTTCAGCAGACCAGCCTAGGATCTCTTTGTCTAACTGTATCATTTAACTTGGTGATTTGCATTTCGTTATCTGCCTGCGAGCCGTTTTGGGTCCCTTAAGGGAGAAAAGGAGCACACAAATGGCATGAATAATAAATAACTACATTTTCACAGTATGTCTGTCTACAATCAGAGACAGTAGTTTTTACAAGATGTGGAGTAGAGTCAAAAGTGGTTCATCATTTCAGTTACTTTTAATTTTAAATAATGAAAAATAAAAATGAACCCAAGAGAGGCAAGTCGGACAGGTCCTCCTGAGCTTTCACAAGCCACTGCCGTGGTGTAAGCTCTGAGCCTGCTGCTAATGAGTTTGTCTGGGGCAGTCCAAAGCAGCTGTTTGGATTCAGCTCAGCCCAAATGGAGCATAACATATTAAACAAGCAGCTTGCCCAGAGCAGTGTAGTGTGAGAATCCAGCAGTTACTTTTATGTATCTTCCTTATTATTTAGAGTATTCATGCACTGCTGCTCCCCCCCCCCCAAAAAAACCAACCTCCTTGCAGCCGCTCACAAAATAAGAGCAAATGAAAACTAGTTTTGAAAGAGGCAAGTAGTTTAGGAGTGAGGAGAGAATCCTGTGACCCGGACTAATTACGCAAAGCCAGAACATGCAAAAAAAATTTTTTGCTGGTTCTGCATAATTTATAAGCAATCTCTGCTGTTTTGCATAACTCATTCTACTTCTGGTAGCCGTGGCAAGAGGCAGCACAGAGCAAGAAGCCATCCATCATCTCCCAGAAATCATCTGAGATCTCAAGTCTAGCTTTACAATCATAAGAGGCTAGAAACTTTTTTTTTTAAGAAAACTGTCAAGAAACAAAAAGGCAAAAGCAATATAATATTCTTTGCATTTTTCTCCATGTGCTTCCACACAATAGCAGTACACACGCAAACCTTCTTACCAGGCCTTCTTCAATCTGGTTTGTAAAGGTAAAGTTAAGCCAGGAGGGGAAAGGATGCTCTCATTCTGGCCAAAAGGGGCACTGTATAAGGACCACTGATTTCTCTGGAAGAGTTAAATCTATGCTTTAACCTCTTCCAATGAAATTAATGGGATTTAGAGACACTCATCTTTGGCTGGATTTGTCCTAAGATTTTTCAAACAGTTCTCTTTTAGTTATCTTTAATTAGGCATTATATCTGGATTAAAACAAAACAAATCCATCTGAAGATAAGCTTCTGTAAGTCTTGTTTATTTAAATGGGGAAAGTTAAGAACATGAAATGCGGGGGGGGGGGGGGAGGTGTTGATTGTGACTGCATGATTGCTGGAAAAAGAAGTCTTGCACATAATTTGCTTGGGCTTGGCAACAAGCCGCCCCCCCCCCAAATCTACCACCCAGCAAACTATTTCACTAGCTCATCTGCCTAAATACACCTAACTATGCAAATCATTTGAGGCACTCTGACTGTGTGAAAGGAAGAAATGTACCTTGCTGTTAGCAAAAGCTCTGATGCCTGGTCAACCGGATGTTTGAAAATGTTATTTACAAGTGAGACTGATCTGAAGTCCCCCAGTTACACTAAGCATAGGAACAAAGCGTCTTGATCATGGCCTTTTATATCTCCCATTACAAAAGGACAGGAAAGGAGCCGGGCCTGAAACAAAGAAGCTTCTCTCGGCTTAATGTAGCGTGTTAGTGTAAGCATCATTATGAGTTCCCAGACATTGTTTAATCATTCCTCTTTTGAAAACCTCTTTCCAGGACTTTGTAATCATTAGTTTTGCTGGCACAGTTTAGCTTAATGCCTATCCCTGCCCCCAAGAAGCGAAAGACCTCTGGTGTCAAGGGCATACAGCCACCAATGCATCTAATAATTCAAAAAAGAGCACAGGGTAGTAATTAGAGTGTCAGTCCAAGGTTTGGAGACATTGGTTTCAATCCTCTCCGAACTATGAATCTCAGTGAGCAACCTCAGGCTACTGACACACGTTCAGCCGAACTCACCTCAGAGGATTGTTGTGAGGATGAAATAGAGGGAAACCACAGAAGCTTGCTGGAAGAAAAGCAGGATAAAAACAGAACTCATAAATAAAAGGAAATTTAAAATCTATTTTTACTTGTCCCAAGACATTCAGGACTGGGTAAGAAAACATCAATATATTGACAGTCTGTCTGGCCTCTTTAAGATCTATGGTCTTGGTGGCTGCCCCCACCCCCTGAAACGACCAGCCAGATAAGGTGCATGGATCCTTCTCTGACACGGCTTGGAAGGCTGTTTTATTCCCATGATGCTTTGGAGGCCGGTATCTATATACTAATAGCCACATGTCCCCTGTGCGTATGAATATCTAAATCTGCACATCGGGGGCACTTGGGGGGCAGAGAAATTTTCCTGCACACTTGGGGGACTCCCCAGGTGTGCAGAAAAATCTGAAAACTTAAAAAAGAGAGCACTCTGGGAACTGCGGTGGGCCAGTGGTTGGGAGCCACTGAGGCCTCGCCACCGGTGCCAGGGGGGAGATGGGCGGGCCCAATGGCTGAGAGGCACTCAGGCCTTGCCGTCAGTGCGGGGGGGGTGGTGGTGGAAGAGAAGGATTGGCGGGCTTGGGCTTTGCCGTCGATGCTGGGGGAGAAGGCTCACCTGTGGGGGTTTCCTCCTCCTTAGTGTGGAGCTCCTTCTCTCCCCCACCCCCCAAGTATTGCGGGTCCCTGCTTGTTGTACAAATCTAATAGAGTAAGTTAAACCCGGCTCATTTCATGGACATGATGTTCAAGGACGTTTGCTGTTGCTGAGCTTCAGCTGTTTCTCACTAACTGTAAGTCTTAATTGTGTTTATTCTTATTGGGTAAATTTTATTGGAACTAGCATTTTATTGTTGTCTGGATTATTGTATTTTGTTCTTGGAAGCTACCTCATGTGAAACAGGGCACAGTATTTTCAAAACTAACAAAACACGGAGTGGAAAAGAAGTTCTGCCAGCACATGTATGTTTGCTGATCTCATTGACAGGGATACCAAAAAATATTTCCAAAAACATGTAGAAATTATCTATAACAGTAACCCAAGGGATCTTGATCACTAGAACAAGCTGTGAGCGGCAATTATATTGCTTGCTCTAAATGTAACATCTGCTTTGTTACAGGAGATTTAACAGTACAACCGTATGCGGTGTCTCCAGCCTAAGCCCACCGAAATCATGGGCTGAGACTGGTGTAACTCTGCATAGGATTCTGTTGTTAAACAGTGGATGCCCAGGATCCAATTCCTGGGCATTTTCTTTTGTAAAGAATCATACTTGGTTCTGTACTGAGCCACATTTGGCTCTAGAGCCAATGGCTGGCAAAGCCCTAGTCTAAGACGTCCAGCAGGGTTTCACCTCCCACATGGTTTAAAGTCCACATAAAGCCACTGGGAGGGGCCATCCAAAATAATCATCAACAAAATAATCTTCAACCCTCCTTCCCGTCCAATTCCATGGAAGCACCACAAACTATGAGCCAATGTCTAGAGATGGTCAAGAGTTGGATATGGGCAAAGAAGCTTAACCCAGACCAGAAGGAAGTACTGTGGTTCAGAGATAGAACTGATCTGCAATTCGGTATGAGTAGACAGTGTTGCTTTCTCCCCAAGGGAACAGTTACAGTTTGGGAGTGTTCCTGGATCCAGCTTGGCTGATGGAGAAGCAGCGGAGGGGGGGGGGGGGTGTTCTTCTGCTAGTTCACCATCTGCAGCCATTTCTAGAAAGAACAGACCTGAACACCATTCTGCAAGCTTGAGTCATCTTGGTTTACCTATTGTTTCTGTGTTTCTTCATTTGCTGCTGTGTTTTTAAATCTGTTGCTATAGTCTACAGCTGATTTCTTTAATCCTTGACCGGCAGAGTCAAGATTTTAATTATATGTGTTTCTGTCATTTTGGTCAGCCACCTTGACCATGGCAGAAAGGCAGGATACAGATTTTGTAAACAAAACCCAGCTGGCAAGCCACACCTCCAAAAGAACACACTGGAGCCGAGGATTTCTCCAGCCCTAGACTGAGGAAGTTCGGGGGGGGGGGGTTGCAATGCCACCTAAGAACCTATAACAGCACATGTCTGTAATACAAGGGAGGGAGATGAGAGTCCCTCCTTTATACACTGGTGGAGGAGATTTCCAAGAGCAGGTAGGAATGCATCTATGTGGGCAATGATATAGATTAAAGTATATTTGTTATTAATGTCACCCACTTCCAGCTTTCAGGGACAAGGCAGGTTAAACAGAAGTGAAATTCTGTAAGATAACTAAGATCTGGTGGAGATTATTCTTGGGAGAGGGGGGAATGGGCAGATGAAACAAAACAAAGTGGGTGCTACGATGGACCAAGAGCCAGATGCAAATCTAACAGGGAACAAAAATAAGCATAAACATCCTCCAACAGGAGAGTCCAACACCTGCCTGCAGAACCTTTCTGCAGGTTGTGATCTAAAAGAGCAATCCAAAAGGTTCCCTCACTCTCCAGCCTGATCAGATGAAGCTCTTCAGCCTGGGGAATGGCTCCCTCCTCAGTGCAGCAAGTCCAGATTTAAAGGTGATACTGGCAAACAAAGGAACTCATCCAACTGGACTTTGTACATGCCCAGCCAGTGCATTTAAAATGGGCTGACATCCATGAAAAACAGCTATATGTACTTAGTTCATGTGTACACACATAGCCACCCAAGCTGCCAGTCCTTGGTGTGCCAGCTAAGTGTGTGTAGCTGTTTGGCACAGGTAGCAGCCCAGTTTCAACACAACACTGTGCAAGGGGAAAGCTGTATAAGCAAGTCCTTTTGCCTCCCCAGCATCATGCTGGGGCCGAGGAGGGGCCATGACTTAAGATAGAGCATCTGATTTGTGTGCAAAAGGTCCCAGTCCCCTGGTATCTCCAGTTAAAAGGATCAAGTAGCAGATTATGTGAGAAACCCTTTTCCTGGTTTGGCTCCCCCTTTGGAAACTGAGAAGTCCATACCATTGCCCTGGAGAGCCACCAGCAGTCGGAGTAGGCAATACTGACCTTGATAGACCAATGTTCTGACTCAGCAGAAGGCAGCTTCATGAGTGTTCACGCTGAAATCAAGTCTAAAGTCTACAGGACAACGCAAACCTTCACTAATCTGAAACGAAGGCAATACCTGCTCTGCACTTCAGACACTGGGGCCACCTGGGTCTCAACCCAAGCAATCTCCCAGCATGTTCTCCTTTCTTCCATATAAGTGAATAAATTGCCAGAAATGGTTGATGGGAATATCAAGCCTGGATTCTTCTGCAACACAGAGAAAGCTATCGTTTGGTCTGTGCACACCGTCTAAGACCTACCAATCAGCCGGCAGCTCAGAAGATGGGGAATCCCTTTCAGATCAGATGTGGTACCCCCACACAACACCTCCAAGAAGAGCCTGCAATTACAAGCTCTTCCTCTCTTGGCCCATCTAACCTTTCTTTAGCAGCAACTGACACAATTACTCAACCGTTTGCAGATCTCACTCAGCAAACAAACACCCCAAGCCCTTTTTCTTCCTCTTTTTGCCCTTCTCCCCACCCCCACTTCCCCATGCTCTACAGATCAAAGTATCTGACACCCAGCGACAGAAAAGAGACAATGAATTGGCAGCTGGTGTGTGTGTGTTTAACTACAGTCTCTCAGAATGATGGCTACAAAGACTCAGAAGAGAAACAAGGTGATGGGGTGGGTGGGATGTCACACAATTAGAGGTTCAATATTCACACCACTGTCAAGGGAGAGAAGCCAGGCATCTTGAACTGGGCTTTCTCCCCACCTCCCTTCAGCATGGCAAGAGGAAGCACCCAGTAATCAAGATTAAGCATTAAGACGGTGGGAGTCACAGTCCAGAGGCAAGCCTTCCGACCTCTCCACACACACACACACACCCCTCGGAAACTAGGAAAGCTCTCCTATTCATTTCAAGGGGTGCTTGTGCAGCGCGCGCGCGCACACACCCCTTTTCCGTGGCCGCAAGACTTCCCCGATTTGCGAGACCACCAACCCACTCCACTCCCTTGCATACTCGGGAGCCAGGCCGACCGATTTCAACGTGCTCACACCTCCCCAATAACCGCGCAGAGCCGCAATCCTATCTAGGTTCGCTTATCTGGGGGTCCGCCCCACGGCGGAGAATACTCGCTCTGAGCACGCAAACAGAGGCGCAGAGTTTTTAAAGGGCAACACCAGGGGGAAAAGTTTTTTTCTGTTTTTAACAAAAAGCTTCCCAAGTTTTACTCCCCCACGGGCAGAGGGGCATTCTGTTCTCTCCCCCCCCCCCTTCTCTTTCAGCCTTGGCTTCCTTCCTCGCCAGCTTGGAGGCGGCCAGTCACGGCAGCAGCTTGACAAACTTGGGGGGGAGGACGGACGGACACAAGGGGAACGACTTCCCCACCAGCCCGGTCCCGTTGCCCGCGGGGACACCGCTCTGCAGCCACCAGTCATCCCCCCCCCCCCCCCCGCGGGGCCGCCCTTTGCAACGCGGGGCCGCGGGTGCAGCTCTGTGGGGCAAACTCTCTTCCCGGGGGGGGCAGCCCCCAAAGAGCGTGCAGAGGAGGCACTTGGCCAAATTGCCCGAGAAGAACCATCTTTACCGTCAGCTGCGCGGAGAAGGGGCGCAGCTGAGCGGGTCAGGCGCCGCCGCGGCCCCGATCCCGCACTAAGTCCTCGCCGCCTGCAGGAGCCCCCCGAGCCCATCCGACGCGCGACGAAACGGAGACAGCAGCAGCCGCCGCCGCCAGAGCCACCGCCTATCTCTCGCGCTCTCCCTCCCCCTCCTCCTTTCGGAGGGATGCTACCTACTGCACCAATCGCGGCGCGGCTCCCTCGGCTTCCCGCACTCTCATTGGAGGGCCCGGGCGAAGGGGGAGGAGCTGGGAAGCCCAGCCGGACAATGCTGCGAGACCCGCGCGGAGGCTGGAGTGGGATTAAGGAGCTGGCGTGGAAGGAGGGGGCGAGGGGTCCGGGTGCGCCGCGGGAGTTTGGTCTGGCGGCAGAGAGGGCGGGGGTCGGGGGAGGAAGGCGGTACGGAGGCACGGCGGCGGTGGCGCTGCTTTTGGCCTCGTCGGGCCGCCTACTGCTCGCCCCGTGACCTCTGCTGGAACAGGTCGGGAAGGTCTTCTTTCCAAAACCTGCCCAATCGGTGTGCCCAGCAGTGACGCTGGGATGGAAGGCATACCTGTGCGCGCAAAGCAGCTGAGCCCTCTTTCCCTCCGGTTGCCCCACGTGCCCGTTAAGATCCCCTTCGCGCATTGCTCTCCATTCCGTCGCACACCGCCCCTCCTTGCGGCTGGATCACTGTAATGCAGTCTGTGTTGGGCTGCCCTAGAAGACAACCCAGAAACTGAAGCCGGTTCAGAAGGTGGCTCCCCAGCCATTCTCAGGAGCCAGCCAGTCGGACTGAATCTTGCCCAGTTTAAAGCAACTGCATTGGCTGCCATTTTATTTCTGAGTTCAATTCAAGGTTCTGGTTATGACCTTTAAAACCCTTCACAGCCTATGCCTAGAAGACCCTCTCGGTCTGAAAGACCCTCTCCTCCCTAAAGGTGCGTATGTGCCAACTGCGGTGTTCAGGCTGCCACCTGCTGGCTGGTCCCCCACCCAAGGAAGCCTGCCTGGCACCTCCCAGAGCCCTTTCGCTTCCCATTACAGCCTCTGCTCTGTGAAAGGGGCTCTCTGAAGAAGTGAGCCTCTTTGGAGAACTTCAGTAGACACTGAAAAGCTTGTTTGCCAAGGCTTGTAATGATGTCTAAACTACAGGCGTGGCTGGGGAGAAGGGGTTTCAAACTGGTTTTAAATTGGAATGTTTTAGCTGTGACAGGGTAGCTGCCGTGAGTCGCAAGGAAAGGTGAGTTGCAAATGTTTTAACAAATAAATAAATAAGAAGTGAGGCAGGTGGCACCCAGGGACAGGGTTTTTTCAGTGGTGGCACCTCACTTTTGAGAAGTGTTATCCCTTTAAGGTTCACTTGGCACCTGCCATACCCTTCTCCAGGCACTAGGCCAAAACATTTCCTTTCACCCAGGCTTTTAATGGAAGGGTTCCGTTTTTTAAAACTGTTTTTATAGTCTGCTTTTAGCCTGGGGAGTGCTTTATCAGTAACATTTTATGGTGTTGTATTGTTTTACTTTATGAACTACCTTCCGGAGGTCTCTGGAGAGGCAAGATATACATTTTCTGATTTCTAAATAAAGAAGCAGCAACTGTCTCAAGCCAGTCTCAGTTGTAGGGATGAAACAATATTTCCCATGCTTGCTGGTTCAGCTGGGGTATCCTGGTTTCAATTTTGCCTCTTCACTGTAAGAAGCACATGCGCTAAACTTTATTTTAGGATCTCTTTTTTTATTTGCCTATGAAAAGGGAAACCTTTTTCTGTGTTATTTTGCACATTAGTTACATTTATCAATGGAGGGGAAATGGCACATGTGACGTGTATGCCTGGCACAAAAGAAGCAAAAGAATCATCTGTTGCAGCAACAAAAACAATATAGTCCAGAATCAATTACAATGTATGGACTTCAAATGAAACAAGAGCCAATGTGACATAGTGGTTAGAGCATGGGACTAGGGTACAGGAGATCAAGGTTTGAGTCCCCAGTCTGCAAGGGAAGCTTGCTGGGTGATATTATCGTTTCCCCATCTTCCACTTAATCCTCACAACCTTGTGAGGAAGGGTAGGCTGGATTGTGCTGGTGCAGAGGTCACCTTGTGAACTTCCATGACAGACTGTGGATTAGGGTTGCTGGCTCAGGGCTGGGAAATATGTGGAGATTTTGGGGGTGGAGCCTGCTTCAATGGGGTGTTGCCACAGAGCCCACCTCCACCATTTTCTCCAGATGAATGGATCTCTGTTTCCTGGAGATCAATTGCAATAATGGAAGATCTCCAGCCTGGAGATTGGCAGCCCTGTTGTGGATTCATGACTAGAACTTTCACAGCATTAGAAGTCCAAGGAAATTCTAAAAATTAATGGTTAGATAGAATAGAACAAATTTATTTAATGGTTAAGCTACATGCTTACAGAAAGGTAAGAATCATGATGAGCTTGCGGTCCATTTAGCAACAGGCTGTTAATTGTATTGAGGCAAAATCTAGAAATAGCAGGGATATTATGATTCGTGTTTTCTAGAACTTTGTGGTTCATTAAAAAAAAAATCACAGCCTCAGAGACCTCAGTTCAGTTTGAGGCCATGTGGAATTTGCTGCCAGATGGTGTAGTGTTGGTTGCAGTCGTAGAAAGCTTTAAAAGGCAATTAGGCAGATTCATGGAGGAGAGATCCATCAATGGCTACTGACCAGGGTGACTATAGGAAACTTCCACTTTCAGAGGCACTATGTCTCTGAGTCCCAGAGCCAGGAGGCAACATCAGGGGAAGGCCTCGGCCTCTATGTCCTGTTGCTGGCCCTCCAGAGGAACTAGTTGGCCACTGTATGTTGGACTAGATACACCACTGGTCTGATCCAGTGGGGCTCTTCTTATGTTCTTATACCCATCCCCAGTCTAACTGGGAAGAAGATGATACAGCATTGGGGCCAAACGACAACCGTATGAAGCAGGAAGTCCCTTGTCTGAAGGCAGTGGGTTATATTAATTGGTGGTTCACAATTAGTTAGAGCTTTATCTCCTTGTTCTCTCTTTCTCCACATCCTACTTTGGTACTAAAAGCTACCTTTCATACGGGAAACAGGATGGCTTGGTATGGGTCGCTGTGTGCCTACAGAGTTGCACTTACCTGTGGGAGTCGTTCCTCAAGTGATCCTCTGTGCAGCCAGTCGCACATCTTTTCCGCCTGCCCTGTGGAAAGCTCTTATTTTTGTGCTCCTCTGGCAGTGGCATTGAAGGACTGTGAACATGGGTGCTCTCCCCTCCCCTTCAGGTTACCATTTTGGCGGGGAAAATGGAGGGGAGGGAGGAGCGCTTCGCATCTTGAGAACGCCTCAGATACAAGCCTTGTTTCACTCAGAATACGAGACATATACACTATTTTAAAATGCTATAGCTGCTTCCTCCAGAGCCTCCTGGCTATATATTCTAAAGCACCTAACAGAGAATGCTGAAAAATTCCACATGGATAGGTCCAGATGGTCAGTCTGTTCATGTGAGCCTGTGGGAGCGCACGTGATCCAGAACACATCAGTTTCCTTGGCTCCCCAGAACAGGCTGGAGATCATAGACTGGTTGCCTTCTGGAGTCCCTGGCTAGATGTAACATTGCACCTCAAGTTTCCTCACCTACAGTGTGGTGCCCTTCAACCGAGTTGGTGCAAAGCATTCGCTATCATTAATATGCTGACTGCTATCAATAACAGGTATCCAATTACCAGGGGCTAAAATCCGGCTTTTCTTTTTCTCCACAAAGGGCTGTTCTCTGATTTGTGAAAAAGTATAATATGAAACATTCATAATACATAGCTTTATTTGAGCATGTCTCTTCCAGCATTGCTGCTCCAAGTATTAACAAAAGATACAGCTAAATTATTGTGGCTTCTGCAAGCTGAACCTAATCAGTTACATATCTATAACTTAGCTCATTCTTTGCATTATTTAGGGCCCTGGCAGCCAAGCGCAAGTAAAAGAGCAAGCCCAACTTCCACATAGAAGAAATTATTAAAGACATGATGTTAACTAATTGAGAACCCTCTCCACAGAGGCAACCCCACCCAGGACACACCTTGGAGTCATGTGACAGGTGTGCATATCCAAGCCCTGCACCAAGGCTTTGGTTTGGCCATCACAACTCACAGCATCCTTTCAGGATCCAAAGACCGAGAGGAAGCACACTGTGTATTTATCTAGTCCAGTGCGGCTGGACTTGAATCTGGAACCAAAGGGATTTCAGAAATTGATTCATCTTATAGGGCATCACCAAGTTCTGGCCAAATATATAGGGCAATCAGCCCAGATCTGATAAAGATATGAAAGCAACAAGGAAGGAGGGGGGGGCTTTGCTAATATTGTTTGCCCCTGTCTCAGCCTGACAAACCCTAACACCAAAGATCAAACTTGCCAAACAGGTCTAAGTCAGACGGGCTGTGTATACGCATGTGGGGGGATATACTTAGTCACCATCAACCTGCCTACTTTTTTCTTCCACAGCAAAATGTAGATGTCTTATTGAGGGCCTGACTGGGCCCACCAATAGCATAGGAGGAGTGCATCGCTCCAAGTAGATGTGGGAGAGTCTGGACTCGCCAAACCCTGTGAGACTGAGGATCTAGATGGGCCCTCAGTGTCTCTTCTGTTTTCCAGCCAAGAAGAGGAATGGTTTCAACAAGACCTAATAGTTAGGAGTAGTTTCCTGACAGTGCAAGGTCCCTCTGTCTGTAGTAAGCAGCCCTGAAAGCCTGTAGAAAACAACACACAGGACTTTCTGGATGGAGGGATTGCACGTGAGAAAAAGAAGGGTTTTGGGATTTTGTTGAAGGGGGAGAGACCCTGCATGCCAAGGTGCTTCATCTTCAAAAAAGTCACAGCTCTCACAAAACTGCAGCGTGCATGAAACCTGGGAATTTACTCATCAGCTGGACCTGGGGAGATGGAAGCTGAGAAGTTTCTGGATTTCGTTTCCTTTGGACAAGACAGCACTGGAGACTTATGGTAGCTCTAATATTTGTTACTGACAAATATAGAAAGCACCATACAAACAGACACGCCTACTAGGCTGCAAATCTGCTACCTCACACCCCCCCCAAAAGAGGCTAGCCACGCTTTTCTCAGACAGGGTCCAAGACCATTGGGCATTGCTGAGGGTTCTCCAGGCAAGTCCCTTTTTAAGCACAGAAAGCAAACCTTTCTTGTGCCCATCCAACAATGTGAGAACAGAGGAAGGGGACAGAATTGGCTTCTCTCTTTTTGAAGAATGGGAGCTCATACAGCTAGCAGCACCTGCAGTCACCTAGTTTCCTGACCCCTTTAGAGCGCTAGCCAGAAAACGAGTTGATGGCCTCTAGGAACCAAAGAGATTGGCCTTGGGGAACTCTCTAGTTGACTGGCACTTCTAACAAAATCATCAGAGAACTGCTTTATTGTCCAAGGCAAAGGATTTCAGGTGGGAGACAGACACTGTGTGTCCCAGGTCAAATTAAATATTGGAAAGTTTTGTGTAATGCTATTTTTTTCCCTCTGAGCAGCTCTGAAATTTGAACACATGAAGCTGCCTTACAATGAACCAGACCAAAGGCCAGTATTTTCACTCAGACTGGCAGCAGCTTTCCAGGAGCTATCATCTACCACCTGATCCTTTTAGCTGAAGATGCCAGGGATTAAACCTGTGGCCTCCACATGCCAAGCAGATCCTCTACCAGTGAGCCACAAGCTCTTTCCCCTCACTATTCAGCTGGTCACAACTAGTCATTAATCAGGAAGTATCTAGCTGTTTCCAGTGCAAAGTCCCTTCCAATCAAGAGTTGAGGTTGATTAGAACTTGGAACAGGACCTGTTGAGTTGTGGCTCTACAGAATCAGCCACCCCTAGGACCCAACCTTATAGGTCATGAACAGGCTGTAAAAGCATTTTTCAAACGCATTTTATAGTGTAGATAAGGGGCTCACTGAGAATGCAAAAGGATAGAAGCCTCCATTGGGCATGGGTGGAAAGAGGCTGGCTGGTGAGTGGTGGGTGGCAGTAACGGGGCGGGGGGATAGATTGGGAAGAAAATGTGTTTACTGATAATAGGCAGATATTGGGCCACTCCCCAGCTGACCACAAACCTCCCTTTTCAGTTGCAGATATTAAAGCTTTTATCATCTATTAGAAAATAAAGCTACAAAGATCAGGATCAGTTGCCACTCATGCCTAAAGGGCTTGACATTTCTGCAGTGCAGCTGTGTGCACTGGACACTGCATTTGCTCAAGACACATCACCTGTTTGCAGCCTTATGGCTGAGCATGAGGTGTGTGTGTGGGGACTCTGATTGAAGCCCTAAGCCTCTAAACTGCAGAGGTCAGATGTACTGCATGGACCCGTTTAGCCATGAAGTGATGAGCCATGGTGATATGCTCTAAAAGAGTTACCTTGTTAAGAGCTAAGGCTTGAAATCTCCAAATCAAGAGCAGGGCTTGAGTAAATCTTTCGGCATCACAAATCAGCAATTGATTTGGGTTTGGTGCTAATAGACACTGAAGGGGTTAACAAAAAAATCAGCCCAAGTTTCTGGCTTCTTCTCATGTAGCTGTCCAAGGTACTGCATTTGGCAGGTATTTCTAAAGAGAACGGTATCACTGCAAACTACAAAATGTCCAAATCTTGCTTTGGTCCAGGGCTGGCCAAACTTCAGTTCTGGAGCCACATGCGGCTCCTTCACGCAGTCTAATTTTATGTTAATAAACAGCAAATTTGCATATATTTAAATAAAAACATTTAACATTTGTTCATGTCTTGTGGCTCTCAAACATCTGTTTATTCTGTGTGGCTGTTACATTAAGCAAGTTTGGCTACCCCTGCTTTTGGTCTGACTCATGAACAAACCAGCAGGCCTAAGGCAAGCCCTTCAGTTTTACAATCTGCAAAATGTGCATAGTCGCAACCCTCCATGCGGTCTTCTTGCAAGCATGAAACAAGAAATGCACAGTGAGTGCTCTGAATAGGTAGATAAACGTATTTTGTGTTCTTGTATCAAAAGGAGGAAAAAGATTTTTTTGGGGGGGGGGAGTACAAGAACTGAAGCAAAAGTTGAGCAAAAAGTGTCATGGATGTATTTATTTTAATGCACAAGGCCAAAAACATCCCAGCAGCAGAACTTCCAATCCAGACTAATTTAATATACACCTGAAATCATGTAGATTACTTTTAGGATTATCCTTAGACAACAGAGGTGGTATAGTTTACAAATTCAAAAACAGATGCAAACTTTTATTATTCAGGTTTCAGGGAATGGACTTCCTAAACCTTCAAACTACCAAAATGGCTGTTGCAATTGTAATGCTGATGACACATGGTCGTATTCAAGTCAGACCCTCAGGGATGCAGGAGCATCTCCCACTGCACATAGAAAAGAAGCATGTCAGTGAGAAGGCTGTTTTTCTTCCTGGTCTTTTTAGGTGGAGGACTTTATTTTTGTATGCAGGAGTGTTCCATCATGTGAGTTTTCGACCTGCAGCTCAGACACATACTGGATTTGGCAGGTGCTGTGTTATATAGAAGTAGTTTCAAGTGGAACTACAGGCACTTTCCCCTTACCTACCACCTGAATCAAGAGATGCCAGGGACTGAACCAGGCAACTTCTGTGTTCAAAACAGATGCTCTTCCACTGAGCCACCCACAACCCCACTCCAAATGAGGTCTTTAAAAGAAAATGAAACATTTTTTTAAAAAATTGGGATTTAAAAACATATATTTATATTTCAGCAGCCCTGATATAGTCCCAGGATCTCTTCCGATGCCTCTTCCCCTTCCTACTCCTGCATACTTCAGTTATTTTGCAAGAAGCTGTTCAAAACGTGAAAGGCACCTGAAGTTAGATGAGCAGTTCTAAGGAGCACAGCCTTCTCTAAGGTGACACCCAAAGATAATTCTCACAGGCCATTCTTTTATCTTAGAGAAGACTACTGAGCAACTTTATATTCTAGAAGGGCTGGAGTGAGCTGGCAAAGCTAAGTTTTAATGCGGACTCATGCATTTCATGCATGTGGCAACTGTATTTTAATATAATGTTCTGTTGGTGGTCATTTTAGTATCAATGTGTATTATGAAACAAAGAAAAACAGGTTTCCTGGTTTTTGAGGCACTACTAAGTGTCAGTGATATACAGCATCAAAGACCACATATGTACATTCCCAGTTACCAGCATCACAACTTTTTTAGGAGGGAAAAACAAGCAGTATAATCCCGTTGCAAAGTTGCATCTATGTCAGCTTTTATTTATACTGAACAGCTTTTAAAAATACAGAATAAAATAGCTTTTATCTACTATTATTCACAACATCTGGTCCAAATATTAACATATTTTTTAAATATTTCAACGTTTAATAAAGCAATGTTAGAAAAAAACCCAAACAAATTCATAAAAATCTCAAGAAAAGAATTACACATCTCAAAGTAAAAACCCAACTTGGTATGTAACATGAGACTGTGTAGTCAAAAGTCATTCACAAAACTCATGGTGAAAGAAATTATGCCTACTGTCTAAAAACAGTCAAGTTTGTTACATCAAAAGTTGTTAAGAAGAGGCCAAAACAAAAAGTACAGTGTAGTTTGGATTGGCAAGATGATTTATTTGGAAAGATGCCAAACAATAACACAAGGCAATTCTCTGCTATCAAATATGTACTGATGACTAATCACAGCCACAATAAAATCATAACCAGACAGGAATGTTTTGGATGTTGCCAAAGATGAATTCTCAATACTTAAAGCAGCCCAGCACTACTATGGTAGAGAGAGAGAGAGACACCAAACAATGGGCAGAAGCTAAATACTGGCTGATACGTGGCCTCCTCATAGCACAAATGACAAAGGATCTAGCGCTGCAAAAGGTGAAGCCCCAGCATATTTGCTGTCCTCTGTCCAGGCCTGTTAAGAAACGTTTGAGTGAGAAGCTTTATATGCAACATGCACCATGCGAAGACACAAAACCTATGAGTATATATTTTCTGCAGGGACTTGCTCCCCCATGCCACTTCCTCCTGGTAGTTAATGACTGAATGTTTTTAGTTCAAGAAGGCCACTGAAGAAAAAAAGAAAAAGCTTTTATTTTTTGTGCTGGTCTGTCGTCCATATTGAGATGCTTTGGAATGCACGTGAACATCCAGTGGCAAAGGGCTGCTTCCCCATGTTAAGCGTTTACCACCAAAGAGTGCCTCCCTGCTGAGTCTCAACTAGGGGTAGGCACACACACAAAATCCCTTTAAATGCCTTCTCCAAGCCGTGGCAAACTCCAAAAGCACCTAAAGGGACCACAGTCCCTTTAAATGCCTGAGAGTTCACTCTAAAGACATTTAAAGGGATCGAGAGTCCCTTAAATGCCCTGTAACCAAAAAATCCAGAATATTTTCAGGATTTTTTGTGTTGGCCATTTTTGGATAGCCAAATCACTAGCCCCCCTCAGTGATCGGCTGAGAAAATACCTGACAAATACTGATAAGGTATTTATCGGGTATTTTCCCCCGGCTCAGTTTATACCGAGTGCACACCCCTAGTCAACACTTCTCATCAGAACGTTTTGCATCTGTTCTTTGCTCCAGCTGGAATGCATAGCTTCAACAGAGGTGAGAGTCAATTGTGAAGGTGGTCTGACCTTATGTCTAAAGAAAGGGTAGAGAGGCCCTCTGGGGAGATGAGAGCCAGATTTTAAATTGGCCACTGGGTTAAAAAGAAATCTTATGCGCAAACCGAGTCTCTCAAGCATTCTGGCACATGCCTCCAAGCAAGCTGTGTCACTCCTCTCCTGGCAGGTAAAAACAGCCCCCTCTCATTGTCCCGCACTCACCCACTCCCTCTTCGGGGCAAACTACTATAAAAAAAACCATGCACAGCAGCAGGTGAGCAAGAGGAATAACCCAACAGCTTCTAATGCCATGCCTTTCCTACCACTCACACCTCACCAAGCCCTATGTTTGGTAACCCCCATATGTCACTGTAATGATTGGTGTAGAGGTAAAAGTGAGGTGGAAGCAAAGGGTGAGGGGAGAGGGTTGCAGGCTTGTGGGTCAGAGATTCTCCTCTATTCAGCTGATACATTGGGAGCAGCCTAAAAGTACACCATTGGAGGCTGGCACTTTGCAGATGGCAGAAATTTGCAGTCTAGTTTATTTCACCAGTAAGAAGCTGATATGTTTGGGTCTGACTGCTGAATCTTGCCTCTAATTAACATCTCTTGCAGCATAACTGGTTCTCAATCACAGCTGGCCCAAGGTGCTACGGTGCCTAAAGCCAAAGGTATCCCCCCCCCTTCCACATACACACCCCAATTAACCTGGGAAGCAATCTACCTGGGAAGCAATCTACAAGCCTCAGCTGAAACAGATGGGAGGCTGCTCAAAAGCACTGCAGTTAATGTCTGCAAGGCTCACACTGGAGAATTTCACCATGGATTGTACCCCATGGGTCAGAGCTTGACCGTCTCCCACACAGCCACTTTACTGGTGGCCAAAACCCAAATCCATCAACTAAGGAGGCTGCACGCCTTGTCTGGTAAGCTGAGCCAGCTCCATTCTCAACTTTTTCTTTTGCAGCTACTGAAAGCTCCATTGCCAGTACCGTATGTTTTAAGTAAGGAGGTGATCAAGAGCTCCTTTTATTTTCAGTTACGAAGATAAGCACGGGTAAATAAAGTATACACAATTGCTAAGAATTCGTCAATGAAGAAATTCTATCACCACATGACATTGTCATGACAATCATTATCACTCCCACCCAGGAATCCTGTGACAATTATCCCGGGAGGAAATGTTACTGGTTGGTTGGTTGGTTGTTTTTTAAAAGTTTATGGAAATAAAATACTGTAATATTCATGTACAAAGTTGCCATATTGAAAGTTAGTATTAAACGGTGTGAAACAAATTGACTGTGTAAATTTTAAAATGCCATCCCTGATGCAGCTTAGTCCAATTTAAATAATACATTTTTGTCAACCACTGATAAAATTAGCAATGAAATATAAATTCAAGAGGCATCATTTTAAAAGACACATTCAAAGATCTTTGTCAGAGTACTTAACTTAACCAAAATATTAACACAATTTTACAGTTTACATACAAAAGCCCCCAAATTGGTTTCAGTTCGAATATACTGTTTATACATCATTGACATGACAAAGCAGTTATATTTTGCCATGGATATTTGCTTTTTTAAAAATGGAAATTTGTCAGTGCTTCCCCACCCACCCCAGCCCTTCCACTAGGCATCCTCTCTAGACAGTCTGGTTTAATTTAGCTGATAGAAAAAGCCAGGCAGCTACATGCAAAGACATAACTGAAAGCAGTCACAATTTTTTTTGCCCTCTTCCAGCTACATATAACAATAGGATACATGTAAGCATCCAGCTATTATGTTAGTTCCATTCAGAGTGATCAACCTTTGAAAGCGCATGAATCACCAGCCAAGGCTCACACACCATTTAACCTCCAAACACCAGAACAGACCTTTGCAGAGAAAGAAGGTTCCAGAATTCTCTCCGTACAAATGCAAGCAGCAGAGCAGGCCTAAACGTTGTGGTGCCTGATACAGATACACCAAAAGATGACACCCCATTCCCAAGTAACATGGGCACAGGAGACTGGGATGACGCTCTCCTATGGATTAGCTCTCTTGAAATGAATGGAAGCTGTGTTCTTTCGTTTCAATGGTGTTTGTGCGGGAGAATTTCCCTGGGAGCTTGAGCCCCATTAGCTCTCTCCTCTGTTATTTGGCCACCCAAGAGCTGCTCCCTGAGGGGACTTTGCTTCAAGCTACAGCCAGCTCTGACCAATACACAGTTATAGTCTTTGATTAGCAGCTTCCTCATGGGGGGGGGGGATCCCTTTTTCACAAGACAAAATAAGGGTGTGCATCAATTTCCCTTGTTTTCATGTCTGCTTTAGAAATACCTAACATTTTGAGTGCTCTCATGATAGCCCACTATGATCAAACAGCCATGCCATTAAACCCTTTCCTAAGTTGCAGTCAGTGTTTGCAGCACCCTCTTGTGGTTGCTTTAGCAAGATCAGAGGGCTTGGCTTTCATCACTTTGTCTCTAAATCAAAGAAAGTCCATCTTCCCACAACTCTGGGATTTTTCCTGGAGAAACATTTTGTAAAACCAGATTCTGTTTGGAAGCAATGCAAACCTTCTGGCAAACTGGTTTGCCTCTGCTGCATACTGCCAGTTTGGTACAGTTAATACAGTCACTGCAAGCCTTTCAAGCTAGTTGAGAGTCTCAGAAAAATGGGACCTTACTTGAAAATGTTTTAACATGATTTGCACTTTTAAAACCTTCATCCAGGATGGGCAGAGAACCCCCATAAAACATGACTTTATACCTGAGCGCACATCACAGATGAAGCATGACAAGAAATGTGAGTTGCTTCTGTGCAGTATACGAACCGGCTGTTGGTTGCATTTCACCCAAAGAGAGTTTTTGCAATAAACACAATCAGGCAAAGAGATGGACAACAACACAATATTAAGGTGCTTGAAACACATTGGTCCTGCCTAGGCCTCCACATAGCTCATTTAACAATGCTGGACGCAATCCACTGAGGACTTATTCTTGTACAAGTTCTTGGGGACTTGCGCCTGAAACAAACCCTGCAGCAAGTCACATTCAGTGACACTTTGATTCTGCATTAAAAAACAACTGGTTCTTTAGGCAAAAGAGAGGAAAAGAGGAAAGAAAGAAAGAAAGAAAGAAAGAAAGAAAGAAAGAAAGAAAGAAAGAAAGAAAGAAAGAAAGAAAGAAAGAAAGAAAGAAAGAAAGAAAGAAAGAAGGGAGGGAGGGAGGGAGGGAGGGAGGGAGGGAGGGAGGGAGGGAGGGAGGGAGGAGAAGAAAGAAAGAAAGAAAGAAAGAAAGAAAGAAAGAAAGAAAGAAAGAAAGAAAGAAAGAAAGAAAGAAAGAAAGAAAGAAAGAAAGAAAGAAAGAAAGAAAGAAAGAGTGGAGCCAGTGGAGAAGAGAAAAAAGAGGCCAGCTATGACCAAAACAGGCATAAGTTAATTTCTGCCAATGTATATGTGAGAGAGAAGAAAAGAAGAAAAAGATGGACTTTGGCATCTGACATGATTATATAACCACTATTCAACCAAGGTGGTTGTCCTCCCCCATTTCTTTGGTTGCACTTAAAATACAGGGCGGAAAAGAGCAGTAGGCAGGCCCGCCCTATATATATTTACATAGAAGCATGTCCCACTGTACTCAATGGAACATATTTCTTTGTAAGTGTGCACAGAATCATTGCTGTAGCATCGTCAACCAAAACTTACAAGTAGTTCCCAGTGTTGCAGGAGTACCTCCGAAAGTCTGTGTACCAGCCCTAATTTGACCTTTTTTTTGGTGTGCTTCTCATTACTAGATTCCAAGACAGCATACTACTGAAAGTAAGCTGAAGGGAGATCAGAATGTGGAACTAATCTGGATCCAAACACAACAAAAATTGTACAAGGAGAATGCTGCAGAAATGGTAGAGAACATGCTGACATACAAACCATCGACTGCCTCATTTCCATTCTGCACCTTTCAATACTGATACATCAAGGCTCTTTGCTGCCTTTCCCCAACCCAAAAAAGCTTCAGAGATAAAATAAAGGCTGTTTTGCTCTTTTTTTTAGTAGCCAAGTTTGAGAAACTGACCAAAATTTACAGTATTTGCTTCGAAAACAAAATATACAACAAAGCAAGCACCTCAGAGCATACTGGCCTTGAGATAACACTTACCCTAATGCCTCCCTAACAAATCTTTCCACAGCTTTTTTAAAAAAATGCTTTTTGGGCCACAGTGTGGGGTGGGGGAGGGGGGAGCCACACATACAGACAAAACATTGATGTCTAAAAACTAACTTGCAATATTAAGAACATTAAACTGGAATAACTTGTTTATAATTATGAATGCATGATGAGCATTACCCACCGTGTAATATCAGAGCCAAGACTAGTACAGGAAAATAAAATCAAATGGCACCCGCGGCGGGCCCCCAATACCCGTTAAACCACCCAGTGGGCAGTGATGTCATACATAATGTCTCATCTGTTATTCAAAAGGGTCCTGTGTTCCAGCTCAGGGAAAAAGAAACATAAAAAAGGCAATGTCAATCATAGGCTGCTTTCGAGACTGGCAGAACTGTTCAGCCCCCAACAGTCTAAAAACAAATTAGCAAAAAAAATCTGGAGACAAGATGAACATTCTATCTGCATTATCTATTGAGAACTAGTGATTCTAGGTGCTTAATAGCGATTGTGTTATATAAGGCCTGGGTTGTCGGTATATGTGAAGTGCTTAGGTGTTCCTATTGTGAGATCAGGGATGTGGCAGCTGAATGACAGCTCAAGACAAGGAGCTACATCCAGCAACTGCTGTGCTGAGAAGCAGAAAGTCTGGCAAAGAGCTCCAGGATATTGCTCTTAGGCAAAGAAACCATGTGCTAAAGGGCACCAGTTGTCAGTACAGCAATTCCATGCCTATTGCTGGAAAAACTTTAAAAGTACTGCCCACAATAATACGTTCTGTGATAATTTGACAGAGTATAAAAAACTGACTGCAGGTTCATGAGGGATAAAGAAATGGAATGTATCTGGTGCAAATGGGAAAGATAAAAGCAATAACTCAGTGTTGCATTTATGGAAATGCTGTTTACCAAGTTCTGGAGCTGGATTTACAATTCCCAATAGAACAGCAGCTGTGCCAAAATTAAGGCAAGCTATTTTAATGAAGTTTTAAAAACAAAACCAAGCAGCGTGTTATCTAAAGGGAGACATTATAGACAGCTATCACTGCCCACAACAGGAAAGCTATTTTTAGAATCTGTCTTGGCTCTGGTTCCAAAATTTAAAATGCAGATATACAAAATAAAATAAAAATCAGCAAGTAACTGCCGATCTGTCTGTTACTATAGCAAAAATGGAAGGGAGACATTTTCAGCGGGGGCTATACAGTAGCCTCTGAGTCCTCCTCCTGGGTTCCTTTCCTAAAACCTTTCCATGTGTAGCCCATGAAGGTGGGACTGATGGGCAGGAAACGGAAACATTTGTACTTCTTGATCATTTCCATGCCAAAAGGCAAGTCGTAGGTTTCCATCCCATCGATGGATTTGCTGCCTTTGCCTGTTCCTTTTTTCCACTTCCGGATTCCTCTTTCCTCAGGGCTTCCTGAATTTTGGGAGGAAGGAAGAAAAGAACAGCTTCTAGAATTATACTTGAGAGACATAACAAGTTAACATCTCTGTACAAGGAAAGTAAGTGGCTTGTTCGCTTATGGTCAAGCATGTGTCTACCAGCATAACCTGAACAGGCTACTCAAAGCCCTCCTTGATTTGGTGGCTCCACGATCTGCCTTGCTGTGCTTTGTCAGGAAAGGAAAAGGAAGGAACCATGAAATGCTGGCTTTAACTTATGAAACGGCTCTTCCATATGCTGCTTTCTAGAGCTACAATTGTGAAGATAAATTGGGGAGTAAGGCCCATTTAACTGGGTGGAAGGTTTGTAGTCTTTATGCAAGTATGAAACGTTTTAATTTTTTCGAGGGAAGTAGGCTTCAGGCACATTTGCCTCATCTTCAAACAAGAGCAGCCCTTCTAGAAGGCAAGCACCAAAGCAGGAGAGTTGTCTGGCTCCATTAGAGGCAGGAAACAGGAAGACAAGGAACAATCTACTGAGAGGTTCTTGGGTGCCAACCTAATGAGATGAACAGAAGCTGCTCAAGAGTACCCGAATTCCCATTCATTTCATTGAAGCTGTGTAAAAGAGCTTCCTAGACCATTAATGTAATTATGTTTTGGGGTGGGGGAGGCGAGGAGATATTTGGATTTTCTGCCAAGCATGAAAATATATTTGAGGCACACAGAAAAGAAAAGTCGGGAAGAGGCCTATTGCATGACTAACCTGGAATCGTATTATCCAAAATGAATGCCACACAACCCCCAACAAACATGGCTGTAGTAAGAAGAACATTGAGTACTTGATCAATGCTGGCTATTCCTACATGAACAAAACAGAAAGAAAAGAAGTTACTACAGAATCCTAGGAACAATCACATTTATTTGCATTATCAGACAGAGAAGCCAGCATCAGACAGAGAAGTAGCCAGCATAGATACCTGAGCAGTGGTTCACTTAATGCATGCATAAGGCTATATGCCACCACACACAAAGATTTCTGTGGCACCTTTCTCCCAGTGTAAGATCTAGGGCAAATGGACATCGTGTACAGAAAGGCAAAGGTGTTTGATTTCCTCATCTGAACAGTTGGGAGGGTCAACTGGGCTAGAGTGACAGGCCTCTGGTCAGTTTTCCAACAGCTCTAACCTGCCCTTGAACACTGAGCAACTGGAGTGGAGTGGTTTCATGACAAGTGTCCCCCCCCCCCCCACACACAAATAACAGGATTACAACAGGACATAACCTGTGACAAAAGCCATCTTGTACAGGGTCTAAAACTCATACAGACCCTAATCCAGATATATAACCAGAAATAGAGCTAACTTAAACCTCTTTTTGTAATCTATCAGCTATCTTATTTTAGCCATCCGATTCACTTTTTAAAATTACAGAATGTGGGCTATTTTTCTTTCAGATAAAAGTGTTTTTGCAATTAATACTGTAAGTTTTCACCAGACTTGAGATAGCTTGAGAAAGAATAAAAGTTCAAGCACCATCAGCATTGTGGAACATCCAGGCTTACAAAGGTATTTTTAATTAAATAAAGCACAGATGGAAAATGAGCCAGCATTTTCCTCTGGTCAGCACTTACACAGGCTTCAGGAACGCCAAGAACTAGAAGCCAAACTTTAACCTGCAGTTAAAGCTTCTGCTGATTAATAAAAGCAGTCTTAACTGGCAAAACACAGATGGATCTCTTCAGTGTAGCATACATAATGGCTCAAGGTTTGTGTGAACACACATTTCAGAATTTTTCTTTTAAATACTGGTCACTGTTTGAGTGGAAGTCTTTAATATCCACAGCAGGAAAAGAAAGAAAAGGAACAAACTTTGTACCTGTAACCAATGGGTTTTGTCGGAGGTAACTTGGAAGGACCAATCCGAAGAAGATAGAAAAGCCAAGCACAAAGAGGTTCCGAGAAGAATTCAAATCTATAAACTGGAGGTTAGACAGTCCTACTGCAGTAATCATTCCTAAACAAGAACACACAAGTTAAATTTTAGCTATGAGGTGTTAATGCAACTTCTTCCAAATCAGTACATAAAATTCAAAATGTTAAATTCTACTGAAGTAACTAATCTGAAAAGTCCAGAGTTTACAGAAGATGCTTTAGCCAGCCACATTCCAGCTGTGAGAGATCTTTGATGGGAATTCACTCAGAGAAAAATTGCCTTTAGTTGTTACATTCTGTGTAACTTGAAATATTATGCAAAAGTCTAAAACTTTCCAAAGCCTACCAATGGAAGACGAAAAGTAAGATTCTGTGAAGACAACTGGCCAGCTGAATCATACTACTAAAAAGAGACCATAGAAGTGCAAGGGTTTTGTCTACTGAGATATGCAAGGTCTTGGGAAAGCTTTCATGGCCTCTGTTGCCCCATCTGTGATATGGGAATAATAAGGACATACAGCTAGTTCTGTCATAACAAGATACTTGCGTTCTTGAAGACTGACATGTTATAGAAAATCATGCTGTAAACATGTAATTGTCCCAGAAGAAATAATACAATAGGAATAGGAAATGTTCCAGACCCCAACCTGGTTAAAATATTATTATTCCAACTGCTAGATCAGGGGTGGCTAACCTGTGGCTCGGGAGCCACACGCGGCTCTTTCACACATATTGTCCGGCTCCTGGCAGGGCGGCTGGGGAAACAAAGGGGAGGCATGCTTTTTCTCTCTTTCTCCCTTCCTTCCTTCCCTCCTCCCTCCCATCTATTTGCTTTCCTAGTTTCTCTCTCTCTCTTTCTTTCTTTCCACTTCTTTAATTCTTTCTTTCCATCTCTCTCTTTTTCTCTCTCTCTCTCAATATCATTAGCAAACAAGTAATATCATTATCAATAACCGGTTTTCCTTGTTTGTTTTTATTTTTGGCAGTCCCATTTAATGTTAATAAAAAGCAAATTTGCATATTTTTAAAAATAAAAACGTGTGTGTGATATTTGTTCCTGTCTTGCGGCTCTCAGACATCTGACGTTTATTCTATGTGGCTCTTACGTTAAGCAAGGTTGGCCACCCCTGTGCTAGATTGTCTGTCGGTACTTATTACACCAAAGTGTGCCAATATCAATCACACTGCAGGATATAAGAGTCAGAGATCACCATTCCAACTCGTATCTGATTAAGAGAACTCTGACTCTTAAAAGCTTATACCCCAAAAATCTTGTTGGTCTCTAAGGTGCTACTGGACTCGAATCTAGCAATATCACAGTAAAGAAAACAAATTAAATAAAATTACCTACAGTACATGAAGGTACTGTAAAATTGAAGGAAGACTGCTTGCTTTGACTGGCAGAGGAGGAGCAGTATTGCAAAGATGGAAGAGGAGAAGAGGTTGAGGCTGCTCAAACACTCATTAGATGTAGAAAGCTACATCATCACAGGTAAACTGGAAGTCTGCAGCAAAATTTCCTTGGCACACAACACAAGTTTTTATTTCTCCACCACTGGGTGTTCCAAAATAAATCATATTCTATATGTTGCGTTATAACACTTGTTACCTTAATCTTCCACCGCGTTCTAACAGAACTAGCTGGATGTAACATGGCTGTGGTGATGACACATTACGACAGCTCTCATCACATTAAGGAATGCTGTACAGAGATTTTGATGCTCCCATGCAAAAACAAGAACAGCCACCTCATTCCATGTCTCTTCACTCCCCCCTTCTAAACTGACAGTCCAAATCAACTGCATTACTATGGAGTTAGCGCATATATACAATTTATTAACACTGATCTGGACAATTGCTGCTTTTGAGGGGTCTGGCATGTATCAATGTTGCGTTACTTTTGGTCAGATGCCTTTACTCCCAAAATATTATGCTAGAACAGATATAAGACACTATTCAAAAATGATATTGACGTGTATCTTAAGACACAGGATCCCCCGAAAAATAGGTGATGTCTGAAGCAGCATGCCCAGAGATGAGGAACTGAGTTAGAATGAACTTCCCAAAGATAGCTGACATACTCAAGTCAATGTATTATCACTGGAGAAATTCAACAAGAATAGATCCAGGGAAAGGTTGGACATGGGTTGGCTGGCATGGCTACCTACAGAGCTTTATTGCTAACATAAAATAATATGGAGAGAATCCCTTACCAAAGAGGGTGCAGAAGAGAGCTCCAAGCACTGGATCAGGGAGTGATGCAAACAAAGCGCTAAATTTGCCAACCATTCCGAGCAGCAACATGAAGGCCGCTCCATATTGAATAACACGCCTGCTTCCAACCTGCAGCACAAGAAAAGTAAAACACTTTAAAGATATTTCAACAGGAGTTATGCTTCTGCTGCAAATCTAAGTCTCTCCATTAAAGGATTTTAAAACCTTGCTTTGACGTTACAGGATATCTGAAACACTGAAAAAAATTCTGCTGAATTTAAATGGCTGCAATTATATTCTATTAATCTCTTGCTGACACACTGAAAACTGATGATGGCTGTAATTTTCATGCAGTACACCCTTCAGCAGAGAGAGATGCTAAGTGATACAAACATTTAAAGATGCAAATGGGCGTTCTGAATCTGGGCAGAAGCAAGGATTTAATGCCCCAAAATGTTCCTGCATTCTCTGTGTGCTCTCTTCTTCAGTGAGGTGAGAGGAATGGGTGCTTGAATATGGCTTGTCACTTTGTACCCAGTCACTACTCATGAAACTACTCAGTGTTCCCGCTAAGCTGAGTTAGTGTGAGCTAGCTCACAGTTTTTTAGCCTCCGGCTCACACATTTTTGTCTTTGCTCAGGAAGGATGGCTCCAGAGCAAACTAATTTATGCAGGAGCCAAATCACTCACTCACAACTTTAATGCCAGTAGCTCACAAAGTAGAATTTTTGCCCACAAGACTCCACAGCTTAGAGGGAGCATTGCTCATGATCTTTCTGCAATTTTATTATTATTGTAACAGTGATTACAAAATACTGGTAATTCTAAAATAAAAGTTGCCTTAGGTTTTAATTTTACAGTATAATGTTTTATATACCTTACAACTGACGATATACCAATAAAGGTCTATGAATGAATGAATGAATGAATGGAATAAAAAGCTGCTTTGGCTGTTTGCAAAACGCAAAACTACTTAACTTTGCTGCCCACAACAAGAACCAATGGTTTATAATTATTTCCTGAATAATTCATAAGAAAAAAACAGCCTGAGAAACAGGAAGCAATCAATTAAGCTGGCAGGAGAAGAAAAGGAAGGAAATTTAGGAGGACACTAGCCCTAAGAAACCTCAGTGGCACTTTCACTGTCTACACAAGAAATCCTGGTGCTGGAACTAGTTTTAAAGTTAAAAAATTATATCAGCTAGGTTGAGAGAGAGAAAGACAGAGACAGAGAGCGACACAAAGCATAAGAAAGCAACATGTTGCCAACATCATCCTTTGCTTATGCATTAAAACTTAGTAAAAAAAAAAAAGAATGGGAATCCCAGACTAATGTGAAACCATCCTTATTTTAAAAAGGCAGTACTTATGGCCATATTTATCATGTGATTGCTTAATTGGATGAAACTGCAGATGAGCTATCACCAAATTCTCTTATCATGTGGTCCCAGTATCCCTGAATGGAGAGCAAGGTGATGCAGAGGTCACACTGGCATCCACTTCATAATACCATCTTAACCGGCATTTTGATTCAAAAGATTATTCTGGTAGAGTTATGTAAGAGAATGTAAATAAAGCACAGACATTTCCACTGCTTGAGGCTATGCTCTCTGGAGAGCATAACTCAGTAATAGCATGCTTCGCTCCAAACAAACAGTCTCAGGAGAAGGGCAGATGCATTCCTCAAAAAGCTTTCGTGCAGCAGTTTCACACATTAGCATCATTAGTGCATGTGATCATCATGTTTCATTTGAGGTGTCATATTCTTCTAGTGGGGCAAGGTCTCTTTCACTGCTTAACCGCTTCAGAGGGTAACTGTGTTGGCCTGCACTAGAACAGCTAAATTCAAGTCCAGTAGCACTTTACAGACCAACAAGTTTTTCAGGATATAAGCTTTCGAGAGTTAAAGCTCCCTTCTTCAGATCTGAAAAAAAGACAGCTTATTCCCTGAAAAACTTGTTGGTCCTCTAAGGTGCTACCTGGACTCAAATCTAGCAGCTTCATCGTTTCTACTTTTGTTTCTTTGTCTGGGAAAAATCAATTGTTTGTTACAATGAAGGCAGATGGTTTTCAAAGAGATATTTTCTAAAACAGCTTTTGTTTCTATATTGTTACAATACCACGACTGGACTTTTTCTCCAACAAGGTCTATAGATGTCCATATGGCCTCTGGCTTTGTGAGAAAAAGCGCTCAGGAGAGCCAATGCTAGACTATTTGGCCTTCTCTTAAGACATCATTTCATTTACTATTTGGCTTTCTCTTAAAACATCATTTCATTTACTACTAAGTCCAAGGATCCTCAGCTCTTAAGATCACTGGAGCAATGATGAGATTTTATTATACCAGAGGTGGTTTTCTTACAGACCCAGCGCTGAGGCTTTTTGTACATAAAGTTATAGAATTGACATTTGGGGCGGGAAAGATCCAGTACTTAATGGTCTAGAAACTGTTCAAAATTCCTTTCTGAGACATACTTTAGCACTGCTAAAAGGGATGCCTGCTACCTTGCAGAGGTCAGTGCTTGCCCCTCAGTTAAGGCTCATGCTCATTTTACAATCTTTAAATCATGGAAGAAAAACCAACTGCCTAACACTGGCTCACTTAGTAATTTTAGCTCTCATATTCTGTTAGGCAGGGACAAGGCTCGTTTCGATTTCCTCTCTAGCATTATCACTCGTTATACCATCCCAAATGATTTGCTCCAGCTACCAGGGAATAATTTGGATTTACAGGAATGGGTATTTAAAGGGAACTCTATAACTGATAATTCTAATATTTTCCATCAGAAATTTCCCCATGGTATAAAATCATAATGAAAGATCATTCCAGAGTTTCCTACTTGGTCAATTCAACAGCTCATAACTTAAGAATGGCATTTACAGTGTTGGACTTCCAAAAGATGCCAACTTGAGTTATTAAAAGGTCGCTATGTCAACAGTCCAATTGACCATCATATTTGTCTGTGTGGCAGCTCAGTGGAAGATCTGCCACATTATGTTTTTCCTGCCCTCTGTATTCAGCGCCTAGGAATAAATTCCTGGCTAAGATTTTGGTTGATCTACAGTTTTTCTCAGATTCTGAAAAACTAGCTTTTATGCTCTCTGATGTGGAGCCTTCTGTTTCTTACAGACTGGCTCTTTTTGCCCAGGCAGCCAGAAAGAGCAGAGCAAATAGCGCCTTTTAGAATGTCCCCAACTGAATTGCTCTTGTTGTACTGAGCTGAATGTGAGTTGAGGTTTTAGAATTTTAACTTTGTCTGTTTGTAAATATGCTTCAAATGTTTTAAAGTTTCAAGTATGTTTTAATTGTGAAGGCCAATGACCATGAACAATAAATCTACTACTACCACCACCACTACTAAGTCCTAAGATTCGTGTGTAAAACAGGCTTGAATAGGCATGCCTAGAATTGGCAGATGCATCCAGAGCAGACTGAAAATGACCAACTAGCGATGAGAAAACTGCACATGAATCACTTTACTGCACATTAGCAACAAAGGCCAAACTGCATGTTACATCAACCACATGACTACCACAAGGACTGCAGCAGGATACTAGCTGTGAGCTCCCTGTGGGAACTGCACCATGGACCTGATCCAAACAAGGCCCTTGCAGCACTTCTAAATTGAGTTCCCATGGGGAGTTTGCAGCTGTCATCTGGCTGCAAGTACCCATTAGGATTACGCAATGTGTAGTCTGGACCAAAACAACCAGATTGAGAACTCTGGAATCCTTCACTTTAAGATTGTCTTACTGGTAGCCTCAAAGCACTAGGTGAGATGCTGCAGGCAGACCTTTACCTTAGGACTTCTATCTTGATTTTTTCTTACTTAGTTTAAAAAATCTCAACCAATCAGAAAAGCAAAATGTCAAAAAAAACCCCAATCTTATGTAGTAAGAATCAAATGTATATTGCCTCACATAAGGTCCCTGTGCCACTTCAGCCACTTAAAAAGGCATTTTAAAATATAGAAAATATTTGTCTGTTTGCCACCTCTGTGTATTTGCCACCACTTCCTTTTCTCTCTCTCATCCCGACACAATAAAAATAGAAAGCATCCCAATGTCTTTTTATTTGAATCTACTTTTAATGACCATCATTAGGTTGGTACAGAAGTGGCATTTCCATTCTATGACACTGGGATTTGTTTCATTTTTTAATTACTCTCTCGCTTCAGGTGTATATCCAGCCCTTGGTGTTCCACATTACATGGGGGGAGATCCAGATATGTGTGCATATTTAAGAATCCCCTCATTAAATGTATAATTAGACTGTGGAGATAGGTTAGGGTTTAGGTACAGGCACCTTTTCAATAACAAGATATCAATAACAGGGTAATCAATAACAAAGTATACTTTTCATTTTCTTGAGCAGTTTTCTTTCTTAAAATGATCAGAAGAGATGCATCCAGCAGATGGCAGTGTTTATACTTTCAAACATTACCTCGGTGGAACAAAAAGCAGCCAAGGGCCAGATAATACATGATGGCAGCAGCCCAAAGCCCTTTAATAATAAAGGCATGCCCCAACAAAGTTCAGAGCTGGGTGGTGATGCAGAGAAAGTGCGCAGATGGGAGTTACTGAACTCGCCCCATCTGGCCCTCTGCTCTCCCCTGTGATCCACCTCCAGCACTTCAATTCTGGATGTGAGCCTGACCTGGGGGAGAGGTTTTCGGGAAAAGGAGGGAATTAGGCCCACCATTTGTGCACACGTTTATGCTTTAGAACTGCATACACACCTGTACTCTTTATAATCAGGACAGGCCCAAATTTAACACACAGGCTTTCCATCATCATGGGCCGTTTAGCCCCAAGACATTCAAAGATGTTCTACAGCCAAAAGAAAGAGCTTCTCCTTATACAGATTTTTGACAACTGATGCCAGAAAGATAGGACCCTGATTTTGGACTCTGCTTAATTAACGGAAATTCAGTAAAAAAGGAATACAATTGCAGTTTTACAATGCAATCCTACGCAGAGCTACATCCTTCAAAGCGCATTTACTTCAATGGACTTAGGAGGGTGTCATTCTGTTTAAAACTGCACTGCCAACTTCTGAAAAAACTGAACAGTTTCCCCTTGTTATACTGTTCTTATTTCATTGTTCTCTAATTTTGTATTCCAGTTTTATTGCACCACTTGCTTTATGTATTCTGCTGGTTTCTACTGCATTGTTTTCTAATTCTATAACATGCCTTGAGCCTTAGTGAGAAATAAATGAATCAATAAATGAATCTAATCTGTATTCAGAATTGATCATGGCAAGCAGTATTCCTATTCCATCTTCAACCATGAACTGAACGGGTGAAATAACTCATCCTTTTGCTAATCTTCAACTCCTGACTGCAAGAAGAAGAGGTAATTTATTCGCATTAAGGGAGCTGAAGTATAGGGATGTCCAACCTCCAATCCCCTTTTTCAGTTTGGGTATACTGAACCAAAAAAAAATTCAGGTTTCCCGAAAAATCCTGGATACCAACACCGGTGCGGTATTCGAATCTGAGTTTTTTCAAAGATCCGGAATTTTGGGGCATCCAATAGAAACCGAGAAGCGGGGAAAACCCCCCCCCCCAAAATTGCTCACCAGAAGCTGTGCCCATGGAAAGCAGTCTGCTCCCCGCAGCTTCAAACCAAGTCAAACCAAGCTGCAAGAGGAGCCAGCCCCAGCCAAGGCTGCGTGGAGCTCTCAGCTTCTGCTGCCACAGCCAATCCTGGGCTGACTTCTCTTGTAGATTGGTTTAAACTGGGCTGCAGGAGAAGCCAGCCCGCCGCCGGCAGAGCCAGCGGGGGGCTGTCTTTTGCAGCCTCTTTTAAAGTTTAAAAAAGCCCAATAAACAGCTGAGATGTGGGAGCAATCTGTTCCTGCCTCTTGCTGTTTTCGGATCTACCAGTAATTCCCAAATATATCTAGAATTTTTTCTTCAGTTTTCCCAAGAAAACTTGGATACATTTGGGATGCCGAAATATTTTTAAAAATACAGATAAGGTATTTTTCAGACATATTTTTGGCTAGGGTAGATCTGAATGCACACCCATACTGAAGTGTGCAACCTGCAGACTAAACTTGATCTCCAGATGGTTATCTTGAATTTGAACAAGTTTCTTAACAATTCAAAGTGATCAGAGCCATGCCTTTTCTGTACAACTCTAAATTCTTGAGCAAGTCCCCCTGTCTTCATTAAGCATTTGCAGGTGAAACTTCCACAAGGGTTGTACCCAATATGATTCATCCGATGGATAAAGAGGAATGCTAAGAGGAATACACCCAGTACCTTTGTAATCCCCAAGACTCCGATATTAGGACTAGAAGAAGTGGATCCATTTCCAGTACCAAATATTCCATCCAACACACAAGAAAGGCCTTCTATGAAAATGCCTCTGCAATTGAAAAAAACTGAGATGAAGATATGTAATAAGTCAGAAAGTAGGTACCACCAGCCAGGTACTCACGCTGGACTGGGCAGTAACTGTAATACGGGCTGAATGTTCAGCTGCTGAAATAAGGGGAGGCATCAAATTCTTTCGTAATTCAGAATAAACCAAATAAAGCAAAAGGATCTTTAAAATGTTATGCCACACAAACAAAAGAAAAAAGCCACACCCATCCACTTGCAGAAAAAAGATTAAGTCAAGCAACCAAGTAAAACTGTACCTTTTTATATTAAAAAACAAACCTCTTCATGCCCTCTTCTTGGTCCTTGTGCCTTTGGCTAATCTAGTCTACTGTAACTTTCTACATCTCCTGCCATTTCCTTTGGTGTAGTACAATGTAAGAAAACTTAAAACACACATTCTTGTTTTGAAGTGTGGTACCACCTGGTGGGAGAGGAACATCATGGCCATGCCCCTCCATTGAAAAGCAGACCAAGTTAGTACAGCACTGCACATACACTGACATGGTCTGCTTTTCTATGGAGGGGCATGGCTAAGATGATCCCTGGCTAACAACTACATACATAGCAAGAGTTCATGGTGAACTCTACTGGTCCTTTCCGGGTATTAACCCCAGCAGGGGCCAAGAGGTTAGCTTAGGATATACTCTTGCTTCAGGTGTGTGTGTGTGGGGGGGGGGGGTCTTATTCAGTCTTCATCATGCCTTCATCACGCCCCCCTCCCCAGCCATCTGCTCCTTTAAGCTTTTATCTTGCCAATCTTAACTGTAACATCCACTTTTAAAAAAGCAACAGCTGGCTGAGTGGTACTTCCAACATTGCAACAACAGAACACAGAAATGTATGTTGCAAGGTATTCCTGAGTCCAAGAAAATTATGTGCAGAGGTAAAAAAAACCAAAATACTCCCCAAACAACAGACATAGCTCTCTAACTGGTAGTCATTAATATCAAAAGAAGTAACAGGACTCAGGCCTGAGGAGAAACTCCACCACCTGCCTTAGATGCCTTGCCCTACACAGCAGTTGTGTAATGCTTCTGCGGGCTGAGTCACATATATACATCCTAACCTCATGATTACTCAAGACTTTATGACAAGCAGATACAAGTGTGAACTACCTCCAGAAGGGGGAAAAAAGACGCTTGAGGTGATGCAAAACAAAATAAAAGCCGTTAGTGCTATCTGATCTGTGATACTGCTACATTAAGGTATATACACCTGCAGTTCTAAAAAAAAGAAAAATACAACCCAAAAAACAATCACAGAATTCTGCATAATCCTTTCAGAAAATCAGACAGAAATATCAGTACCTTCTTTGCTGCCACAGAACAGACAGGGCACAGTTTTTTTTCAAAAAAGTATTTCTCAGAAAACTTACCTATTTATTGCATGGATTGGTGGTGGAGGAGCACAAGATAACCTTGCACAGGCATAGTAATCACCAATCGACTCAATGATGCTAGCAACCACCGCACTGAGCATCCCAATGACGCCTGCAGCTGAAATTGTAGGCAATCCCCACTGAACTGTAAAGCAAAAACCATGAAATCTCTCTTGGTGTATTTAAACATTATCTCTTAAGATATCAAGAGGGAGGGCTAACCTCTGTATTCTAGGGTGTCACTCTGTCCTCTAGACACACAAAAACTGACTTCTTCCACAGTGTTCTGGCTGCACCATCAAGTGGGTGCTGCATAACAGTAAGGGGTTTCCAACATACACTTAAGCATCACATGCAGACAGGTAAATGTACACATTATGTCTAAAATAAAAATAATATGCAGACACATATGTATCTATATATTAGCAAATGCAATCTTTCCCCCTTTTCTTATTAAACTATAACAACCCCCCCCCTCACATAACTTGATTTATATTTAGTAGGCTTACCAGAGACCAGATAACGTTCTTGTGGATTGGACCTGCTGGTTGTCCCCATCTGAGACTTTATAAATATTCCTAGGCTACTCCAGGCTCCAATAAACAAAGTATCCAGAGAAGAAGGGTACTTGCATTATCAACAGTACCTTCAGCTTAACCTACACAGCTGGCCAATCCAACCCAATACTGTTGACTCTTAACACTGGCTGCATAGCTGGATACTGTGGTGTATCAGTCATTCACAACTGGATTGGCTTGTCTGCACCAAGAAATCCAGCCATAAATTATTGCTATAGCACACTGATATGCAATATCCAATGATGTGTTAAAGCAGCTTGGCAGTGGCTCTTTAAGGGTTTCGTTAAAGGACTCCTGCCCAGCTTGCCTGTGACCCTTTAGGAGGAGAAGCTGGAGATTTTAACTTGGAGCTAATGATATTTTACCTATATACAAAGCATACATTCCACCACTGGGTTATGAGCCCTTTCCAGCTAAAAGATAACTGGCATGTATGCATTAAATCAGCTTAAAGCCAAGAACATAAACTTTAAACTGGTTTGCGATGGGGGCTGAGCAAAGTTTAACTCCATTTTCAGTTCCAGAAACTAATGAGAAGCAATGCAGAATCCAGCTCCAAACACTCACTTCTACAAGTACATGCCAAGGAGCTAGTACTTTTTATTACATTAATGCAAGGCACACAAAAGAAGAAACCAGTAAAGCTGAAGTAAGTGCAACAAAAGCAGCGTGGTTACAGAAAGCACCTTCTGTACTATTTGGGGGAGGAAAGTCTGCTAAACATACTTACATGGATAGGGAACCTTGAACCATGGTGCTACTGAGAGTACTCCTTGCCTGGCATCAGTGCGTGCAAAAAATCCATACTTTGTGCTGTCAGGAGGAAAGACGTCTGTCACAGTGAAGATGAAACACAGCAGCCACGACACCAGAATGGCAAGAATGATCTGTGATTGGGGACAGAACAACTTGACACACCGCTGCAAGGAAATACTGAAAGATCATGAGCTCAAAGGAACACATTATCAACATTTCAGGAAAAAATTCTGCCGGGAAGGCATTTTATTAGATTGCCCCCACCACTCCCCCTTTTAAATGGAACTGTTTTAAAAACACATCTCCAATCTAAAAGGGGATATTTTATACATTTCAAAAATGGGAATTTCTCCAAATAAACACTTAAGGGATTGCCATTGATCCTTTTAATATAAAAGCTAAGCATTACACACACTTATCAACTCAAAAAGAAAAAACAATGGATCTCAGGAGCCAAACGGGAAAATAAGAGAATGGATTCTTGGAGGACGCTGAGGCAGAGTCTACAGAACTTCTAAGATAGCAGGTACTTTGTGTAGATTATGGGGAGTGGGGTGGATTTAATCACCATCAGAAACCCTGACAGGCAGATCAGTTTTACCCATTTAAGCCATTTAACAAGTAGCCATTACTGTATCTCATAGCAATGAACTCCCAAAATTAAATTATGCAATGAGGAAATACTTAATTTTGTTTCAAATTTTGTTTCAAATTTACTACCAATCTTTTTTTTTAATGATCCCCAGTTTGTGATTTGAGAATTAATACATTTTATAAATTAACACTATATGCCTCTGCAGCAATCTTTCCTGTAAAACCTTTGAAATGCCTTCATCCATGAGGGAGATGCTCCCATGACACTGGTGGTTTTGTAGCCCCTTTCACAGCCTCTTCCAGCTCTACAATATCCTTTTGGAGGTGGGGCAAGCAGAACCACACTTCATATTTTAAATGTATAACACTCCAGCTTTACATAATGTAAGCTAAATGTAGTGTAGTGGCTAAAGTATCAGTCTGAGAGGCCCAGGTTTAAATTCCCATTCTACTATGGAAGCTCACTGGGTGACCTTGACTCAGTCACACACTCTCAATCTAACCTATCTCATAGGGTTGTGGTCAGGGCTCATTTTGTAGCAGGAGCTCCTCTGCATATTAGGCCACACACCCCTGATGTAACCAATCTTCCAAGAGCTTACAGTAGCCCCTCTAAGAAGAGCTCTGTAAGCTCTTGGAGGATTGGCTACATTAGGGGTGTGTGGCCTAATATGCAAAGGAGCTACAAAATGAGCCCGGGTTGTGGTGAAGATGAAAGTAGCTGTTTTGGGAATAGGTGGGGTGTAAATTAAGTGAATAAAATAAACAAAATAAACAAATCAATAAACAGTTGAATTCCATTCCCCAGTAATTATTAAAATTGTCTGTTAAGTGCCATCAAATTGCTCCCTATTTATGGCAACCCTATGAATTAGTAACCTCCAAAACATCTAATCATTACAGCCTTGCTCAGTTCTTGCAAACTGTGGGCTATAGCTCTCCTTACTGAATCAATCCATCTCATGTTGGGTCTTCCTCTTTTTCTGTTGCCTTCAACTTTTCCTAGCAATATTATTTTTTCCCCAGTGAGCCATCTCTTCTCATAATGTGACCAAAATATGATAGCCTCAGCATAGTCATTTTAGCTTCTAGGGAGAGTTCAGGCTTGATTTGTTCTAGAACCCATTTATTTGTCTTTTTGGCAGTCCATGGTATCTGTAAAATTCTCCTCCAACACCACATTTCAAATGAATCAACCATCTTCCTGTCTTCATTGTCCAACTTTCACACTCTTATGGGAATACTGAAGTATGAATAATCTTTATCTTGGTCACCAATGACACATCCTTACACTTAAGGATCTTTTCTAACTCCTTCATGATTGAACTTCCGAGTCTCAATCTCCTTCTGATTTCTTAATTTCATTCTCCTGTTTTGTTGGTGATGGCGCCAAGGAATAGAAAATATTTAACAGTTGCAATTTCTTCATTGTCAATCTTAAAGTTGTATAATTCCCCAGAAGTCATCACTTTTGTCTTCTTGATGTTCAGCTGCAATCCTGCTTTGGCACGCTCTGCTTTAACCTTCATCAGGAGTAATTTCTGCCAGTAACATGGTGTCATCTGCATATCTCAGACTGCTAATGTTCCTTACACCAGTTTTCACTCCACCGTCATATGAATCTAATCCAGCATTTCATGTGATATGATCCAGCTTTCCTTATGATATGAACAGATAAGGAGATAAAATAGATCCTAGCCAATTCTGTTTCCTCATCTTCTGCCCTAACAGAAAGCCCCTTGTCCAGAGTATAGGTTGAGCATCAAAACAATCAAGTGTTGTGGCACGCCCATTTCTTTTAAACCAACCACAGCTTTTCATGAACCACATAGTCAAAAGCTTTGCTGTAATCTATGAAACACAAGCTGATTTTCTTCTGAAATCCTCTTGTATGCTCCAGCAACAATGTAAATTTGAAATACAATCTCTGGTTCTTCTTGCTTCTTCCACTTCTGAATACAGCTTGAACATCTGGCATTTCTAATTTCATATATACTAACAGTCTTTGTTGTAAGATTTTGAGCATCACTTTAGTTGCATGAGAACTTAGTCTTTAAAGTCTTCAGGAATATTGTTTAGATTGGAATTTAGTAGTATGAACGTTTTGGTGCTTTTTGTCAGCTTTATTATAATTTTTGATATTATCAGTTCATGATCTGTACCACAATTAGCTCCCGGTCTGGTTTTTAGCAAAGAATGGAGCTTCTCCATCTTCTGCTTCCAATTATGTAATCTATTTGACTTCTGTACTGCCCATCCAGTGATGTCCACATATGTAATCATCTATTCAGTTGCTTGAAACACATGTTCACAAAGCTTGTTGTCTTCACATAAGTCTGAGTCACTCTCCTCCTTCATTTTATGCTCCTAGGCCAAATCTTTTGACAGTATTTGGTTCTACTTTGCTTCCTACTTTTGCATTCCACTCGCCCATGATTATCAGCACATCTTATCTAGGTCTGTGATCAATTTCTTCCTGGACACTTGCATTAAAGCTTTCATTTTTTCCTTTTTGGCATCTATCCCTCTTATTACATTAGTTATAGTAATTAAATCAATTAGTAAAAGAACATTTGGTTTTTCCCAGAGGGCCAACACAAGACTCACCAACTCTGCTTCAAATTATTTGCAGAAAGATACACACTCTAAAACGATTCAAGTGGTTGAAATGCCTTGGGTAACAACACAAACAAAAACCCAACCAGGAAGTAGAAGTTACCATTCAGGCCTCAGAGCTCACCCATGGTTTTGTTCACAGTATTAATTTGGGGGTGCAGTTGTATATTAGAAAATCAGTTACAGCCTTTCAATCCGGCACAACAAAAAAATAGGAAGCTTTCATTTGGATAATAATACCAAGAGAAGAAAAGCATAAGAGCAGCACCAAAACTGAAGGGAAAACATAGGTGAGTACTTACGGGAAACATTTTAAAAAGTTGCAACCGATATGCAGTCCATCCTTTCTTAGATTTGTAAATTGGTAATGGGAGTTTGACATTTCGGGCATACTGAGAAAACAACAGCACTAGGAAAATAGTCCTAAGGAAGAAGAGAGAGAAATAACTGATTAACTGCTAATGGAACAACTAAAAGTTAGCCCAGCAAATACATTTGCACAGTCTACACTGAAGAATATCAGTAAATTTAACCACACAGAAACAACAATTCCAGCCAAATCACACAGCACAAAAAGACCTTTTAGTTTTAGAATCAAGGAAAAGAAAAAGTTTAGCCTTTTGAATGGAACAGTATTTCATGCTGCCCCTTTGTTTCAAAATGCACTTTACAAACATGAGCAGAATTTAACAAGCTTGGCTTTCTAGCTTTACATATTAAAACATCACTATATATTTGCCTTCGGCTCTGAAAGAGGTGAAGTTCTCACTGAAGGTTGTTTTAGCAGCACTGATGTCCCGGAAAAGGCCTCATTTTGAGAAATTAAGCAGAACTAAACCACCCGCCCAATCCTCAGGGAGAAGTCTAATGAGGTTTTTTCATGTCTTCTGGGTCAAAGGCATGCAAAATGAAACATTAGTTAGGAATCATTAAGTCTAATAAGCTTACAAAAATCATAGCATATTTGAAAATGTTTATGCATTTAGAGTGTATCATGCCAGAGGGGGATCAAAAGGGAAAGCAATATAGATAATACACAGGCCATACTCTAAAACCTGATACCTCACCTTTCTCCCCAATGGGAACCCAAAGCGGCTTACATCATTCTCCTCTCCTCCATTTTATTTTCACAACAACCCTGTGAGGTAGGTTAGGCTCAGGGTCACCTAGTGAGCTCCCATGGCATGAGTGGGGATTTGAACCAGGGTCTTCCAGATACTAGTCCAGCATTCTTAACTACTACATGACACATGCCACACTCTTAACACCACACATGCCACAATATGGAAATTAGGGGACAATAATGCTTTTTGTCAACATCAAAAAAACTAAAATCATGGCATCTGGCCCCATCACTCCTTGGCAAATAGAAGGGGAAGTCGTGAAAGCAGTGACAGACTTCACATTCTTGGGATCCAAGATCACTGCAGATGGTGACTGCAGCCATGAAATTAAAAGACACTTGCTTCTTGGGAGGAAAGCTATGGCAAACCTAGACAGTATAATAAAAAGTAGAGACATCACCCTGCCAACAAAAGTCTGTATAGTCAAAGCGATGGCATTCCCAGTAGTAAGGTATGGCTGTGAGAGTTGGACCATAAAGAAGGCCGAGTGCCGAGGAATAGATGCTTCTGAATTATGGTGCTGGAGAAGACTCTTGAGAGTCCCTTGGACTGCAAGGAGATCAAATCAGTCAATCCTAAAAGAAATCAACTCTGACTGTTCCCTGGAAGGCCAGATACTGAAGCTGAAGCTGAAATACTTTGGCCACCAAATGAGAAGGGAGCACTCACTGGAGAAGACCCCAATGCTGAGGAAGATTGGAGGTAAAAGAAGAAGGGGACAGCAAAGGATGAGATGGTTAGACAGTGTTATCGATGCAACAAACATTAAATTGAGCAAACTCCGGAGGACAGTGGAAGACAGGAGGGCCTGGCGTGATGTGGTCCATGGGGTCACGAAGTGTCAGACTCGACTGTGACTGAACAACAAAAAATGCTTTTTGTGGCAAGGCCAGGCAGGATCTTTTATGCTCAGGGTTAAACTCATAATTATGTCTGGAAATGAAAAAAAAAATCCCCTCAGGGAAGACTGGATTTTGCCCACAGGTATTTTTTGCCTTCCATGGTAATGCTAAGTAGTTTGACACCTTCTTGAGCCAGACAAATCTGTTTTAATACCCTGTTGGGGATGCAACTTGGGTACAGCTCAATAATATGAGAATGTTCAAGCTAATCCAGCACATATTCTATGTAAATTTTTACTTAAGAAGAAGAGACAATAGCAGTGCCATCCTAAGCAGAGTTACACCCTTCTAAACCCACTGAAGTCAACAGGCTTAGAACTCTGTTTAGGACTGCACTGTAGATTTGATTGGCTAAAACTATCATTAACCTAAATGAAACACGACCATCATTGTCAGCTCCTTTAAAACTTGAATTTGCACATGATCAGAGATGACAAGACTCACTGGAAAAGCAATAACGCTAGGAAAAGAGGGCAACCCAACATGAGATGGATATACTCGATAAAGAAAGCCACAGCCTTCAGTTTACAAGACCTGAGCAGGGCTACTAATGACAGGACAGTTTGGAGGTCATGAATTCATATGGTTGCCATAAACTGGAACCCACTTGACAGCGTGAGTCACACACATTGAAACTGAAGGACAGATCCCCTGAATACCAAGGCTGTATCATTGCCTCTGCTGTCATCTCAGGCAGAGTAAACAATACTATGATCACTATTTGAATACAAAGGGTGGGGAGAAGACCTATTCTGTCTCTGCTAACAGAGATTAAAGTGGCTTCTCTCCCTGTACCAGTCTGACATATTGGAACTCCTGGTTTGGTATCCAAGGCAAAAGCCTCCGGTAGCAAACTCAAGATGAGTTAGGTTGTGAATAAGAAAACTTTTTCTTTGGGAAAAATGTGGGAGAGGAAAGGACTGTAATAAATGAATTCAATACACAAGCAAGAAATCCTAGATAAACAACCTCTATAAATAAGCCCAGGACTTCAGTTCATGTAGTCAAATCATTGGAGCATACTAACTAAACATCTATGAGCCATTACACATATTTGAACTTTCAATCCTGGAACAAGAGGATATCTTTGGCATTCATCATGAACAGCTCTGAGAAAAGCTAATCCATCAAGAACACAGCCTTGATGTCTAAATAAAATTTCCTGAAATTCTAGGAGGGCAAGTTACAGAGAGCAAAGCTCCTTCCTGTTCAAGACCACCTTTAATCCAAAGAAAATACACCAAGACTTTTGTTCCCTTTCAGGCATAAAGATTTGTTCACCACATGATGCCATGACCCTTCTGTTAAATATGGATAAATAAAAGGAGAAAAAACCCAACACTTTATTTGATTTGCACAAAAAAGGAATCTAGATCTCTTTCAAAAGTGTACAATAGTTTTAAAATACGGTTCTATTGGAGAACATCTGACCTAGTGTTGTGCCAAATTCAAGGTTCAGTTTTCAGTGTAAAATTGAACCCATGCTGGACAGGGGAGGCAGTGAGACAGAGGTCAGGAAGCCTGCCAAAACCTTACCTTCTCCTCTTTCATGCCAGCTTGCAGCTATTGTTTCCTCAATTGGCTGATGCATCTTAGCCATTATTTTGTTTTACTTGGTTTCTTCACATTATTATAGCCAATCAAAGATCAAAATCTGACCATGAGGACCACAGGGGCCATGTATCCAACATGATCTGGCTAAACAATGTCATTTCTGAGGGAGAACAAATCTCTCACAGTGCCCTTGTGGGAAGGGGGTGATGAATCCCCTTTGCTATGGCAACCAGGTTGATACTCGCTCACCTTTATCTAGTCAAGTTGACAAGTTGCAAGCATTAAATGGGTATGGATGAGTATCTATCAAAGCAATTGGACCATGGCAAGGAAGCACTGGACTAACTGCCTCAGTAAGAAAAACACGTTCTCTCTTCCAGCTGCATTTAAATGATGAAATGAATCAGTTTATAAACCATGGTGTGGCCCATTCTGCCCTTTCAGCATTCTATGCCTCATTCTCCTGCATGTGTTAACCATCTCCCTGATAGCAGAGATCAACTCAGCCTCAGGGCTATTCAACAAAATAGCATCCTCCCTGAGCCTCTGTAAACGCCACCCACATGTGACTATGCACCCTCTCCTCCAATTTGCAAATGCAAACTGCCATGCAAATGCAATGCAAACAGCAAATCAAAGACAAATTTCATATTAATCTATTATGCCTATCTAGACAGGAACACTGTCTTCCCCCTGTCACGGTCCAGCTAACACACAGTTTGACACAGTGTTTCTCTGGTAATCACACACACTTCTAATTCACGCAAGCAAGTCCCAAATAAAATGGAATGTCTCCCAACTCTGACACAGGGTGCTGCTTGACTTCTGTTCACCCGCCGAGCCAGCCAGCCTCATCTAGGCAGCGGAGAGGCTGTGGGGGGAAATACATGGGTTGTGGGTGGGGGACATCCTTGAATTTTGCCAAGGGTACCGGGATCATTAAGACCACCCCTGATTGTGCAGGCAGGTTCACGCTTTGAGCAAAATGTCCAAAGACTGTACAAAATGGTTCAGAGACAAAAAAACCCCAAAAACTCAGACCTTTGAAATTATAAAAAATCAGGAGTCTGCTTCTGGAAGTAAGTCAGAACACACAGGTCCCTTGTAAAGTAACTTCTGAGTGCAACTGATTGACTTCAAATGAACACGTTTTGTAAAATGTACATTTATTCAGTTTGATTACCACATTTTGGCTTGTGACTGGGACTTGCAGAATGGATTTTAAAGACAAAAATGATTTCACCCTTGGCCTAAGAAAGTATGGAAGCCCTCAGTCTATTGAGACAGTATATGCTTGTCCGTAAAATATACTGTTGGTCAAAAGGGGAAATAAAGGGTTATTTTGCTTTCCTTTTAAATACAGACTGCTGAACAGCCACCTATAACCTGCTTATTCTGATTACAATAGAATGTGCAATTACACTAAGATTGTATCTTTTTTAAGAGGGTGTGTGTGTGTGTAAAGTGCCGTCAAGTCTCAGCTTGTGCAACCCTGTAGGGTTTTCAAGGCAAAAGACATTTAGAGGTAGCTTGCCATTTCCCACCTCTGCATAGCATTCCTGGACATCCCTGGTGGTCTCCCATCCAAATACTAACCATGGCTGACCCTGCTTAGCTTCTGAGATCTGAGGAGATCAGGCTAAGCCAGGGCCAGCCAGGTTTTTTAAAACTATCTGATACCAAGTTCAACAGCAGGTTTGGCCTTGGTGCATGTATGGAGTTCTGTTTAGCTCATGTCCTACCAATGCTCATTTCTACAACTTTTCTTCTAAGTAAAGAAGAGATCCTGATCAAATCAAAGACAGATTTCATACTCAGCTGTTATGCCTACCTAGACAGGAACATTGTGCTCCCCATGTCATGGCCGAAGTAACACACTTGTCAGCAATGCTCCCTCTAAGCTGTGGAGTCCTGTGAGCAGAAATTCTACTTTGTGAGCTACTGGCATCAAAGTTGTGAGCGAGCGATTTGGCTACTGCATGAATTAGTTTGCTCTGGAGCCATTTTTCCTGTGCTAAGACAAAAATGTGTGAGCCGGAGGCTAAAAAACTGTGAGCTAGCTAACACTAACTCAGCTTAGCGGGAACACTGCTTGTCAGAGTCCTGCAACTAGTGCCTCACCTTGGGCAAGAAGTTCTTTCTGGGCTAACAACTGCCAGTTCCCTGCTGAAGCTGTCCTGGTAACGGTGGCCTAAAGGGATTTTCTTCAAGGACTGGTAGAATCCCAATCAGCTTTCTTCAGCGAAATAAACCTTCCCACCTAGTTTTTCTTGAAAGCCTTGCATCTGAGGAAAACCTCCTCCAAGCACAGGTCTAGGTCAGAAGCAAAGACTGATCCTCCCTGAATATTACCATAAACAGATGTCTTTAGAAAAAAAAATTCAGTCTAAGCACAAGGCTGATCCAAAGAGAAGGACAAGGCAACTATAGCCTTAAATAGTGTAATTAAAAAGTTTGAGACAGTTTTTCTCTGGTAATCACGCACACTTCTAATTCACACAAGCAAGTCCCAAATAAAAATTCCTTCCACTAGACTGTGAACCTACTGATGATCAGGAATGCTTACAAACAGCAGAGGAGGATTTATGGAATATACTGCTGTACTTCTGAACGTCTCTGATATACTCCTTTTGTCACATGACATTACTAACTCGTCCACTTTATCATCTCGTTCTCTCTCCCCCTTAACTTTTAACATACAATATATGAAATAGAAGTGGGAGGACCGCAAGACTTGTGGCAGAGGGGGGAATCCCATATCTCCACCTGCTAAGCCAGCAAGGCTCCAGGCCCCACCATCCAGCAATGAGCCTAGGAATTAGCGTCCATCTCTGCCCCAGGCCTGCAGTGACTGCTGGCATCCACTGCCGCAACACTTGGACCTGGAGTGGCTGCCAGTGTCCACTGCTCGAGTTCGGAGCAGCTGCTGGCACCTTCATCTCTCAATGCCTGGCCTGTGGCAGCTGCCAGCAGCTGCCACAGCAGCACCTGCCAGCATGCTCTACTGAAGCTGGGCCTGCTGTGGATGCCAGCATCCTCTGTCACAGGGCCTGCAGTGGCTGCTGGTGTTCATCACCACAGAGCCTAGAGCAGTGGCCAGCATTCTCCTCTACTGTGGCAACTGGCTGGAGCAGGTTCCCTGTCAGCATGCACAGACAACAGAATTGTATTTTGGAAGGATTTATACCCCCCTATTTTGATTTTGTTTAAAAAATGTTCTTAAAACAATCTTTAAAAAACTTGAGTCTTCCAAGTTTACTGAAAAATCACTGTGTGGCCCCGATCCACAGATGAAGGCCAGATGTCGGCAATAGTATATAGGTATTTTGTAGGTGGTCTTTTGTTGGTGGTGAAAGATGCTGGCAGTTTCCTATGCCCAGGCTTATCAAGAGGTGAATCCAGTTGCAAGAAGAACACAGGACATGCAGTCAGCCTTAGTGAAGCAGATTAAAGGCACAAACAGTTTGGCCATTAGCCTCTGAAACACCGCAAATACTTACAGCATGGCTATGCCCCAGTGTTTGCCTGCTCTTTCCCCTGCAGCCTGGAAACCGGAGAGCCCAATGAGAGCCACTGTTGGTGTGATGGTCAGGGGCCCAATGTATCTCAGGAGTACCCCCGGCAGGCCCAAAAACCCAATCACCACTTCTATCAAAGATGACATGATAATAGCACCTTGGATCTGAACACACAGAGAAAAAGAAACAAATTAGTGTTTGTTTGTTTTAAAAAAATAATGACTTAAGTTTCTGAGGGGATTTTCAAGTGGGTCATAAACTGCAAATCAAAAGAATTCAGTGACTAAGCAGAACAATAGCACGTGTCATTCAGTGCAGTGCTTAAGCAGCAGGTCTTCCAGATTAAAGAATGTGTGTGACGTTCAGAGGTACATTCTAGATTCAATAGAAAAGGTTACCAACTTGATCCACCTTACTGCTTAAGCACATTGCTTAGGTTTAATACCCAACAGGGCTATTAGGCCACTCTGGCAGTTGTGTCTATAGCACATCACACTGTCATACAGGAAGACCTGGGTTCCAAGCTAACCTTTAAAGCTCTGAGATCGAACCGGCAAGGGCTGGTGGCGCCACGGAGGTGATGCTCTTAGCTCCTAGGGGCAGAGTGTATGATGCATTTGGTCACATGAGCTCCTTAGAAGCTGGCATAGAGCAGCGCAGTGGTCTCAGGAGACTGCCAGCCCCCCCTTGGCTGCAGGCCTCTTGGCAGGATGGAGCTATGGTTTGAAGATGGGGAAGAGAGAGGGGATGTTTTAAATTGAGGAACAACTGGCAGCCCAAAGCAATGGGATGGGAGAAAAGTTCCATGACACACATGTGAACTAGGGTCTATGCTATTTTTTCCCCCTGTAATGAGACAACTGTTGTGGGTTCTTTAAGGTAACTGGCATTTGTATCTAAAGACTGGACATTTGAGAGGAAGGAGAAACTGAGCAGCTAGGTTAAGATGTGGTTTTGGAAAAGCTAGCTGCTCTTTCCAATTGTATCTGATTTTCAGGAAAAAAATACATAAAGACTAAATACTGATTATTTTTCTGCAAAGCAGCTGACTGCATTGCCATGCAAGAACATCCAGGGATCTGACAGCCCCTTATTGCTGATTTTAATCAGCTGCACCTGTTGCAAGATGCTGAATGCCAAGTCTCTGACATAAGATGGCATGGTCTCACGGACATTGTAGTGTCATTCACCAGGGTTTGAGGCTTTATAACCACCAATGAATACACAGAAAAGGTTAAAAATCTGCACAATGAAACTGCAGAAAAAGCCACATGCAAAGGGAAACAAGGAAAGAGTGCGACAATTTTAGCAGTTCTGGAATAGCTGGATGCCTAAATGAGAACTGCTCACTGAAGGGAGGATGGCATATTAAATAAACTCTGCAAGTTACCTCTCGTATCCTGGGATACCAGATATGTTCTGTGTGCAGCAGTTCTGTTGTTCCGTTTGTAACCATTACAGCTTGGAAGGGTAAAAAAAAACAAAACACTTTTCATTATGGCAACATAAAATTAAATACTTTGAGACAGTCTAACCTTGTCTAATACTGGAGAGTCTCTTCCCATCTGCTGATTTCTGCATTAAAAATCACAGAACAGGAAATGGACCCAAACAGCATCGAGCCCGAAAGCATTGCTAGTGGGGACATTTTGCCTAAAACAACCCCAGACTTTTCTTTAAAAACTTCCAAGGAAAGAAAGCTTGCAGAACTTCAGGGACAGAGAACAGTTAAAAGTACAATCTGTCTGCTACTGAATACCAGATGATGGGCACAAGCAACCCCTTTGTGCCCTGCTTCTAAGCAGCCAGCTAGAGCCTAGCTGTTGGGAATGGACTCTGGCTGGCACAGGTAATTCTTACATTCACACTAACAGCTTCTGCAGTTGATTCCATCTACCTTCCAGCAGTTTTATCACAGCTGCTTGGTTCTCTTATTCCAAATAGATAGGATGAACATTCCCCCTCTTCTTTTTGGGGTATCCTGACTAATACCATCCTCAGCAGGCTAATCATACAGTCCTCATGGTTCCTCACAAGATCTGTAAGGAAACTCACACCAGGTTATTTACTGTGCTTAGGTTGCATTCTTCAAAGGCTAACCACGAATGCCTCACATTATGTGGCATTAGTGGTTAGTCCTTGAGGAGTTCAGTTGGAGTGGATAACCGCAATCAGCACTAAGAGGCACAGTGCCACTTGACAGCTACATAGGGATGGCTTCATAGTGCAGATAACTGGACTTTTGTACAGTCTGTTTCCAAATTTGGCTGGCTAGAGTATAACAGCAGCCCCCATCTGATGCCTTATGAGGGTTAGAAACAGCCAAAGGAGATGGAACAACGGCTCTTTCATAACCAATACTAAATACAGAACTTTTTGTTTACCCTCCATATATCTAGACACAACAGCTCTTCCCCAAGACATGCAGGAATGTAATCATGACATTCTATCAAGTCAGGCTATTTGACCTATTGCACAGCAATTAAAGACACAATAAAGCACACTCAAGTCTGCTCTATGTCCAGAAAAGTCTGAAGTTCTACACTAAAAAGGAACACAAACAGGGTCTGCAACCAAAGTGTGCAATTCTAATTGTACAAAGAAAATTAGAAAAATGCTTTCTAACATTTTGTACTCTTGCTTTGTGGTTTTTCTTTTATCCTTGTATCACTACATATTTGAGAAGCAGGATTTCTACTCCTAGATCAATGGGAGTGACTGTATGCTGAGCTTAGTGCTCTGTGTCTCCTGACCAGGTACAAAGTTGCAGATTAACGGCTAGCCAGTTAATGTATGGCCCCCAAGTTTAAAATGTCTTATTTATTAAATTTAGACTTTTAAAAAAACCACCTTTCCACTCATAGAATGTTCAAGGCAGCTTGCAGATAAATGTTACATGCAACAGAATTATAAAAACCAAAACAATAAATACTCAAGGTAAACAATTAAATTTCTCTACAGGTTTTCTGGAACAAGTTGGTTTGTGAATGGTGCTGAAAGGCCTGTAACACTGGCAGTAATCAGACCTCTTGTAGGAAGGAGTTCCATAGCTTATGGCTGGCAGCTTGATACACAAGCCTTTCTTTTGTAACAGAAGACATGAATGAGACTGCTTGGGAAATGCTTAATTTCCCAAATGAGTAAAAAGGGGAAATAGGCATTTCCTTGGTAACACACAAAAAGCCAGCCATCAAATAAACATAGCAGGGGGTGGGGGGAGGTGTTATGTATATATACAGAATTCTAAAGAAAATTTGTTTGGAAGCCTCTTCAAGAAATGTTTAGCTACTTACAGGAAGAAAACCCCTTCTCACAGGATAATGCCTACTATGTGGCTGTTGAGTACCCTCTGAGCCAGGATGACACAGTATGTAATGCTGGACTTGAACTGCAGCTCAATAATGGGCTTTGGACAAGCCATTTATTATAGCCTCAGTTGCCTGCTGTAAAATACGAGCAACAACTTTGCTCACAGGTATGTTGTATGGAAGCAAGCATTGCACGTAAGAATGAACCACCATAGTTTATATACAACTGACTTTAATATCCATTTGTGAATTCTTGGGAACCTGACAAAATATTTGGACTCCAGGAGAGCTTCAAAACCACCAATACCAAGACATCTTAAGTCATCAAAGCTTGGTAATTATGCATTAAAACGTTATTCTACTCTACACCATACCAGGTTTTTGCTGCATTCAAAAATGAATAACAGGGAAACTCAAGGAATCACATGGCCATTCGGGTTCTTTAACACCATCCCATAATTTCCACCCCATGTCTGTGCCAAAATCTGTTCTGGGTTTTTCAGGCTACATGATTTTCAGAAAAGGCCAACAAAAAATTAGAGCCCTGGCAACTCAAGCTCCCTGCAAAAGCTCTAATTGTGAAAGTGCAGTCGGTCTTAAAATTGATGGCGATACAACCCTTTCTAAAGTAACAGATTTGTTCCCAGCCTCCAGTCATCCACATGTTCCAGTTTTTTCCCAGAAGCACTTCTGCACTACTTGACTTGTTTACCTTGTTACATCAATACAGCTAACATCAATGGGTGCCAAAAAAAGAACTGATAAAACACAACAGTATACACCACCAAAAGGATCTATCAGGTTCCTGCTGTCCAAACTTGCCCAAATGCATTCAGATTGCTGCAGCTTGCAAGGGACAGCAGAAGCCTCTGTTCTATGGAAATAAGATGGGATGTCGCGGTCAAAACTATGCAATTAAACATTTTATAGACAATGCCACCAAAGGACTGTAGAGAATTTAGTCACAGTATGTAAATGAACAGCAGATACACCTCTTTGCAGGACAGAAATAAATGGTACCTACAGAGTTATTTTGGGGCGTGGGGGATGTCCAATTTGCTTTGCCAGCAAATGAACAACACTTGGGCATAGGGTTGCCCATGCCTGCCAGGGTCAAGCCCAAGCTGCTCTGGAAGGCTGCGATGAGGCTCAGCATAGGGGTCTTTCTGGACCAGAGGCCAGTCCCCAAGAATTCCAGATGCTTCTGAAATCCAGCACACCCTCAATGAAATGATCCGGATGACAATGTAATCCTATACCCACCTAAGCCCACTGATTTCAAAAGGGATGACTTTCATCCATTTCAGCTCCAACTCTGAATTAAATACAGGATTTACCACTTTCATTTACCTCTAAAACAAAACCAAAAACAAATCTTGTGGCACCTCTAACCTATTTATTATGACATAAGCTTTTGCAGACTAAAAGGCTCTGGTCCTCCAGATTTTATGTCAGAATGAATCAGGTCATTTTTAAAGTGTCACAAGATGGAGCAGAAGAGGAGAAAAAAACAGACTAACATGTGCAGTCTGCCTACCTGTGTCGTTGCATTTCCACTTGTCCAAGGAGAGAATCGCTCTGGCTGGAGCCAAGAATGCAAAAGCACTGGCTTGAAACAAAGGTAACCTAAGGGAAGCAACAACAGGAAGAAAAAAAGCTGGTATTTTCCTAACAATGTCATAATTTTTATATAGATTTTTGGTGGGTATTTATTTTACTTTTTCTTTTTATTAGATTTCTGACTTGCCCTCCCCTGCTGATGCAGGCCTCATAGTGAGCAACGACATATTATAATACAAAAATAAATTAATTAAAAACAGTTTTAAAATACTACTCATAATAAACAGATGGCATGTAGCAATACAATTTCATAAGGGAAAAAAAAGTGGTCATGTCAGCACTGGGGAAGGCCTGAAGAAAAAGGGAGCAAAAGGAGGTCCCATCAGAAAGAGTTTTTATTCTCCTCGGTCAAGAGCCTCAACTACAGGCCTGGTGGAACAGCTCTGTTTCACAGGCCCTGCAGAACTGTGAAAGGTCCTGCAGGGCCCGAATCTCCGCAGGAAAAGCACATGAGGAAAAGGATAAGACAGCGGGTTGGATCCAGCCATCCTCCAAGCAGCCCTCTTCAAGTCTAAGGAGCCTTCCTCCAACAGAACTGACACGTGCTGGAGGAAGGCTGCAAACATGAGTCAAAATGAAAGACAGAGCATAACTATTTTAATAAATACATAAATAAACAGTGCTCAGTGGAGTGTGGCAGGATAGGGAGAACACCCACCTCAGGAATTGTTTCATCTAAGTACTTGAAATGCTGATATTAGCACCACTAAGATCAAGAAAACAGAATGAGGGAGGGATTCCAGTTCCAGCTAATCTGCAAATTAACTTGGTGAACGAGCCATTATTACAATTTCTCCCCCCTACCCCAACAAAGTGGGAATAGTCATAGATAACCCCAAGTCCATTCCAGGATGTAAGCTGGCAGTTTTACTCTGATGGATAGGGAAGATGAGAAGAAGAATCAAAATCTGAATCTGTACCCCAAGTTCTGACTGGCCCAGGGATGGAACTTCCATATCAGAGGAAAACCCCATAAATAAGGAAGCCTGAGGGGCAGGTTTTCGGTCACGGTTTGTGGCCTGTTCAAGACACATGTGGTGCATGTTCAGGCAGCTCAGGTCTCCAGCAATTTCTTGAACAAACCTCAGTAAGCTTTCCAACAAGAGGTGTACCCTGAACTTCTACAGAGAAGGATGCTTAGGTACTATAAGTAGACCTAGCTAGTATTTTTTTCTTTTGTTTGACTACAGTTCCATAATAATAATTCCACCTGTCTATAGATTGTTCCCAAATATCAGTGTTTCCTAGAATACATGCTTAGAAAACAAACTATTAAAAACCCAGTGGGCGGTTTTTGGGAAGAGAATTATTTAGGACCCAAGAACTTTAGTCTTCTTGGTTGTGACTATCAGGAAAAAGTGCTGAAATAGTCAGCATACACAGAGAAAAGGGAAGGTGGGAAAAGGCAAACTTCTTCCCTCCCCCAAGCACACACACAAATAGAGGGGGCTGACTGACCAGATGCACCCTGAATCCATACTGGTACTGACTCAAACGCAATAAGTTATTTTGGTGGTGGCAGTTAGTAAGGTATATTCAGGTTTAAAACTCAAAGGAGTAAGTTCTTTAAAAACAGAACTTGTACCTAGCAGCCTTAGTGCACTGAACTGGGAGGACCCCTGGGTGATGGAGTGACTGGATGATTGTGGTGCTAGGAGTTAGTGTCTGTATCAGGAATTTTAATAAACTACATCCAGACACTGCAATAAACCACGGCTTACAATCCATTGCTTGATTCAATTCTGGTTTAGTGTGACACCTGAATACAAACACAGGTTTGCCAGTGGGTGCCCAACTGGGATGCTAAACCAGAATGGTTGACAATCAGCAAGAAATGAATGGGGAGGAGGGTCATATTTGTTTAGAGCTTTAAAAATTCGGGAATTCCATGAAGTTGCTTGACAGCGCTGCCATGACCATTTTGTGGCCCTAGTTTCTACCCCTTTCAGGCTGTGATCAGCCTACTTGTCCTGCCATCTTGGAGAATCTTGATCATCATTGTCCAGATTTGTTTGCCAGGAATGTTAGTTAAGCCTCAGTCGCAATGGAGGCACATGTGAAATAAATCTAGTAAATAAACAAAGGAGGCTAGACTGGCCAGAGGAGATGTAGCAGTGCACTGCAATTGCATGAGTTAATTTTAGTCATAGAGGTTAGGAGTCAGGTCAGCCATGGAAGAAGCCTCAGTTCAGCATCATCAGCTCTGTAGCCATCTCTGTTTTGATTCCATCAACACACCATGCCCTGACTGCCTGGCCTGATAGAAAGGACTTCTAGAGATTGTAAAGCCTGAAATGAAAGGAGGCTATTGCAGTGGTGCCCTACCACAATCATTCTTTCAAAATTGCGTAACTTGCACTGCCTCAAGTCTTTCCTTTAGCTGATTCCATAGCTCTCATAAATAATCTTTTTTTCCTTATTATTCCCAACTCGTGTCACAAGAGCTGCTCTCATAATTTTAACTCTTTTGCAGCTTTGGAACTGTGACTGTGTGCCCCATGGTTCTTGACTTGCCACTCCAGTCTCACTTTGTATTTTTTATCCTCTGGACCTTTCTTGGATTTATTGCCTGAAATGTTGTCCACATTCCCTGCTTGAATGCCCCCCCTCCCCGGAACGCCTAACTTTTTACATTCGTGTAGGTCTAAGATCTGCCTGGATCCCTAGAGCATGGAATGCTATAAGCCACTCCAAACAACACTGCAATGCAGAAATGGATAGTAGGTAATACCTCCCTCTAGCCTCTTGGCTGTCACTTCTCCTTCATCCCTTTCTGTGAGATGTGGATTACATGGTATGGGTGTATATTATGTGAGTGTTGGAATTAGGGACAAGCATTTGTGGGCTCCCTAGCATTGCGGCATACTGTGTGACACTTGAATATTATCCTGACTTTGTGCTTGTACCTTGGTTTCTCTCAATAAACATTCTCTGATTATTCCATTAAATTCCCCTGAACATCTTCATTCCAACCACACACTTGAACCCTGTCATTTTGCTAAAAAAAGATCCTAAATTAGATTGTGGTGGTCCAGATTCAGGGGTATATTCCTTTCTAACTGAGCATTAAAATTTAAGTTAGTAGGTCCTGCCTGGACAAGAAAGCGAGAGATGATGGAAGAATGGCTTCTTTTTGGCACATGACTATTTTGTGTACCCCCAAGTCCAGTTTCAGAAGTGTGCTCGTGCACACAAGACATAGAATACCAAGTGGTGGCTTGGGTTGCCCCAGACGTCTTTCTTTCCCCTTCCATTTACTGCAGCTGACAAAGACCCTTGAGGCAGGGAAGCAACATTACTTCACATTTAAACTAATTTGAGAGCTTTTTGCTAGAAAGCAGTACATATTTTAACAAAGCCCGCTTCTGAGAATAATTCAAAAATATTGGATTTTAAACCCCAAAAGCCCAAATATTCTGGCTCTGTGTATTTCATTTTCTTCCTTCTCATGTTCAATCACAGTCTTAAGATATGTCAAAATGTCTCTCCAAAATCTTGTCTTTATGCTCTATCTATTCTAACAAGGATCTACAGAAAGTCATTGTCTCATGGACATTAGTATAAAAAAGCATTTTACTATTAGGGGTTAGAATCCACTCTACTAAGTCAATATCTAAAAAATGTCACTACCTGCCCAAAGCATTAGGAACTTGCAGTTTAGAAAACTCTGTTTTTAACCTTTGGGAGGTTTACTGCAGCCACAGGCAGACATGTCCTGCATCAAGATAACAACATATTTGTGATCTCACCTGGGTGTTTCTATATGTAAACCTGCATGATGTCCAAAGGTGAATTTGTAATACACATTACTTTGGCAAAATATCACTATGTTTTTTTATGCACATGCTTGCACAGGAGGTAAACTGCAAGCCTGGTCTATGGAAGAATGACCCACAAACTACTCACTTTTACATATCACATATGTAAGGACAACCCAACAGCCATTAGCCAAGAAAGTAGTTTTGTTGATACACATTATGGCGACATTCAATTGTGTCTAATGTCTAACACAGGCAAAAACCTGTTCTTAGGACTGCACTACAAAAGGAACTGTGAGTTCACCTCAACCAAGCCTCTCTACTGATGAAAAAGGGAAGAGAGGGTCCATTTTGACCGTGAAAAAGTCTATGCTGGGAATCAGGGAGTCTGCATGGACAAAAGTCATGTCCATTGGGGGCTTTAAGAAGGAGGGGGGTGGCATCCAATTGCATGTGTCCAGTTATTCTAAAAGCAACACTTCTAATGTATAGTCCTTGCCAGCTAGGACTCTTTAGCTGTTTCCACAGCTAGTACAATCACAACTACAGTAAATTATGCCAAAGATGTTTATCCTGTCATTGTTGCTCCACAGATGCATTCCTACTTTTTTCCATATAGAATGTATTCTGTATGGATGATCTGAACAGCACTCTCTAGGAGCAGAGCTGTGGGTGTGGCTTATGGGGGAGCTGAGCGGGAGGACAACTTTAGACTGACAAAGTCCATTTCAGAGGGTAGCCCTGTATGTCTACAGTAGGAGAGCTGGATTCAAATCCAGTAGCACCCTAGAGACTGACAAGGCTTTGGCGGTATAAGTTATTGAGAGTAAAAGTTAGTATCTTACAAAGGGAGCTTTGACTCCAAAATATTTAAAGACTGAAAATCCTGTTGGTCTCTGAAAGAAGTCTTTGGCAAAACTTGCAGAGCTCATTAAGGGCCTCTCCCCGCACAGTTTGAGCACTGTTTGGCTTAATTCTGACCCAAGATATTATTAAGATTTGGTTCGTTTTAAATTACATGCTAATGCAGGGCAATCCAAGATATAATATTTTTTTTTAAAAAAAGATGCCACAACAAATTTGCTAGGAATAACGAACTTGCTCTGTTTTCTGAAAATTCTAGCTGGCAATTACATACCTTGACCTTTGATAAAAGAAACAGAATTTTTGGCATGTGAAAAGATAGTAAAGAACAAAGCATTTCCCCTCAAAGATTAGTAAGAAGACAACTTTTCTTTCAGAAACCACATCCTTTGAAGCAAAACATTAAAAGGGCGTGGCAAAGGGTTTGGGAGTTCTTCAGGAAAATTTTCTTCGAGGTTTGCATGCCTTATCCTACTGAGTGACCAATTCCATCTGAACATTTTGTTTCATGAAGAAATATACTGGTCATTATTTTTGAAGGGAAGACTTCAAGATTTGATGTTATTTGGATAAATGTGAACCATAAAAGAAGATAACAAATGCTTAATGCAAAGAATTTTACATTTTGTTTAACTGGTTCCACTTAGGATGGATATAACATGGGTGTTTGCTATATCTGACCCTTGGGCAGCAATGCAAAGCTTACTTTGATTTTAATTTCACATTTATTCTCAAGTACAGAACAATACAAATTAGGGAGAAAATTCAATTATTTCAAGCTAATATTCAAGGGACGTAGCCAGGCAAGGAAGCATTTTTTAGATTGGAGTATATCCTTCCCACCCCATCTTGACTCCTTTTAGGTTGTTAATATGCCACAAATGTACAGGACCATAACAATGTTCTGGTGGGCCGGATACTTTTGTGGATGTTTTTGAAAATGGTGCACTAACTTGAATTGTTTACCAGCTTGGAAAGCGCTGAGAAACAGGAAGATATAAACCTTCAAAACAACTATCAAACATTCTCCTTAGACTCACCGGCACCCAAATGTTGTTTGTAACAAAGTTGTGATTCCCACACAGAAGAATATGGTCCCAATCAATTGGCTGGTAGCCCACTGGTCAAATCCCACACACATGGCATCTGCTAGTAAGAAGGGCACTGCTATCGTACCACTGAAACAGGTCAGGTAGTGCTGCAAATATACAAAGAACAATCTTGTTTACAGCCAACATAATTTTCTCCAATTTGTTTGTGTTATTATAACTGTACACTGTTATTCTACCTGTTCACTTCCAGAGCAGGGTCCCCCCCCCCCTAATTTTTTTGATACTCTCAGATCAAGTTAAAACGACTTTCAGTTATTGATTTATCACCCATAAGCAGTTAATTATGTCCATATCTGCATTTAAGGACTAAAACCCTTTATGAGGAAAAATGATAATCCTTTATGGTTACTGTAATTTAATGCTGACAGATTCCTGATGATGTACAAAGGCAATAATGGATTTTACTCCATTCCAATTCAAACAATTTTTAAAAAGCACTGTTCTTAAACTGTACACAAGTCATCCAGTGAGTCAAAGAGAATGCTGGAACTCAAGGCAAAACAAAGATGGCTAACCATTGTCCAATTTAAAAAAACACACATGGATACCCTGGATGCTGGGGAGGGGCCACAGTTTAGCCACTGAATACTTGTTTTGCATCCCAGTCATCAGTCTTTGCTATTCCCAGTAAAAGGAACTTGGGGCAGCCAGGAAAGACTGTGAGTTGTAGGCTAGAATGACCAATGCCCTGACTCCGTATAAGGCAGCTTCACATTCTCGTATTAATACACATTCACAAATAGCTTAGAGCAGCCTCACTGGCACTGCATAAATATTTTTGGGAAAATGTCATAAAAGTTGAAGGCACAAACACTAATTAACACATAACTCTAAAGGTATTTCGCTTTGAATTACTTTGATACTTAGGATCTCTTCTACCCACACAAGGTTCTTTTTTATCAGGGCAGTTCAAGATCTTTTAAATGCCAAGGCAGAAAATCCAAACAGCACCACACTTCCTCCAATTCCCAGCGCAAGAGAGTAGCGGGAGGTTATCCTGCACCAGTCCTACTGAAACAAGTGTTTGCACAGTTTCATTTGTTTCAAAGGTCTTGTGAAGGAAGTTGTCCTGTATAAGTCCCATTAATGGGTTAGAGCAATCTCTCACTCTGCCAGTTTTAATGAGGCCCAGAACCTTACTTTATCTCATGGTGGGGCCCCCGCTGCTTCTCAGAAAAAACCTGTGGCTATGGCATAACAGCTATTGGTAGAAGAGTACATGGCTTACATTTATGATTTGGGCACTACATGACCTAGCAATGGCCATCCTGGGGATTTTTTGGTAACCTGAATCCTTTCACAGACTGTGCAGAAACTTCTCGTTTAAGGAGGAAGCACAAAAGCTTTCCTGCTTTCCAAGACTCCAGGAGCAGAACACGGGGAAAGTGCTCAGGTTTCAGTATACCTATACTTTGCTGCTACAGTGAACCAATATGAAAGCAGAACTGACTTCTCATCTTCCCAACACATTTTGGTAATTAAAATCAGTGAGCTAGAAATGAAGATAAGTGGTATTTGTAGTCCAATGTCTGTACTATAATCTTTCATTCCTGGGCCAGGTGCCTGTTTTAGTCCTTTTTGCCTGCCGAGAAACATTTGAAAGAATTGAGACTTCCGTACCTTTGTCATGATATGATTTTAAATGTACCTGTAAGCCCAAGAATATGCAGAGGTACCAGGGAGGAACATCCTCAATTGTGTATATCATGTCCATTCTTTGTGCATCTAAGCTTCCACTGCTGTCCAACGTCTCTGCCAGAGAACTCTGTTGGGGAAAATAAATCAATAACCATTTAATACTAAAGAAGAATCTACTCGGATTCAGTATGCTATGCAACTTGGTTTCCAGGGTGCCTTTGACGAGGTGTCTGTTCTTTCCAAGGCAGAGTCAATATACATATCTGAGAAAGAAATGCTTTACCTTTCAAAATGATCAGCTGCACTGACTGTGCAATTCCCTCTCTCTCTCTTTCATATAACCACCTCATGCCTTTTTCATATAAGCAGGTCTTTATTTCCACGCTTGTGATATAACCATGGAAGATTATGCCAAAAGGAAGATTATGATGACCTACTGGATTACACAAAGGAGGAGGAGATGGCAAGGATCACCAAGCCACGTAAGTCAATAAGGGACAAACAGCTAAAATTGCATAAGAGACCCAGATTTCACGGTATAGAATAGTGCTTCTGCTTACTAATTTGGTTCTTTCAGTACAGCTGAATGAGAATTAAGACAGACTTAAATTGGGGTGCCTTTAGAGGCAGAAGAGTATGAAATCTGACCACACACTGTGCAGGAGAGATCACTTCTTTGTGACAAAAAATTGAAGATCTGAGCATTGTTTTCTAAACCAAAAAAGGTAAGCTTCTATCTCTAACCAGCTCGACAATAAAAATATTGACCATCAAGCATTAAGGAAACAAAAGAAAACTCTGCTACATAGCTAGCTGAACTGTGCATCTTTCAAAATATTTTCACAACAATTAGCAAATATATAAAAGATCAGCAACCACCATCTTGTGGAGGGAATAGAGATGACTGAGATACGGAGAAAAAAACAGAGTTTTAGAAAAGACAGATATAGACAAAGACATACAATAAAGGCAAAAATAATGTGTAAGAAAAAAGGAAAACTGGGTTCCCTGCAGTAGGGTTAAAGATGAGCCCTACTTAGATCTGGAGGCTAAAGCAGTTGTTCAGCATTGATCTGAACAAGCGAAGTCTTTAAAGAAAGCCACAATGCCTTGCCACAGAAGCAGTTTTAAACCTTTAGTAATGAACAGCCAAATAAAAAATTGTTTGAAAAGCAGGAAAGTCGTAGGAAAACATCTATTTAATACTTTTTATTGGCAACAACACTTGGAAACAAGGATATACTTGATTTGCCCATCTCAAATTTTGCAGGAAGAAAGGTTTATAACAGATTAGGTGCCAACCTAATCCATACTTGGCTTCAAAAAATATCCTTGACGAGAACCTCATGACTGCTTGAGACTCAAAACGCTGTATAGTTAATTTTCTAATTTTGTGTTTAGTGTTAGAGAAAATAATGAAAAGTGTAACATAGTACTGACATTAGCAAAGCATACGATCGACTCTATAAGAATTCCAATAATTATGTAAAAGGCAACAGAGATTTCTTGGCCTTAAGAACATATTTATAGACTCTCCCTGTGGTTATGGCTATTTTGGTCATGGCAAGTCAAGCTTTTGTGAGAGCGTGTTTGAAACTGCCAGAAGTGCATGGGGAATTGCTTCTTTCAAAGGACAAGGCATGTGGGATTTTGCCTGACTGCACTAATGTTACAGTGCTCAAAGCATAAGGAGGAATGCAGGCAATCTTGGGGGAGCAGGAGAAAGCAACAGTTCCTTTCTGTCCCTGCACTGCAAGGACCCCACCACTCACTGCACACAGCCTTTTTGGGATACAAGGCATCCCTTCTTTCTTGCCCTGGGATAGTCACTGAAATCAAGGTTGATGCTGGGAAAAAGGGAAGCCAGGCTTGGCTCTTTGGAGTCTGTCTCTCTCTGTCTCTCTCTCACACACACACACACATATCCTGCCATCTCAGAGGCTCTCCTTTTGCACGATGAAGTGAACATAGGTGCTGTATGAACATAGACTTCTGAGTAGAAGGCCACTGCTTTGCTGGAGGCTGTTCCAACTTGCAGAGGATTAAACATGGTGAGCAGACTTTAGGCTGAGTGAAGTCAGAAAGACTAAGATTATGTGAACATGTTACAGCGATTTTTCATTTGAATTAGTTTTATTCTGGAAAAGGTTCAGTGGTTAACTCCTGAGCACACTGAGTGGGCTTCAAGGTTATAGGGTCTTTAGGTACAGGGAGAAGACCAAAAGCAAGCATCACGCCAGCAAGGTTTGTCTGGATTTTTAGCCTATCTAGAGCAAACCTGCCAAATGCAAATTAAAATAATAAAAAGCTTCATTAAGAACTACCCTCCACCCCATAACCCTTAGTTTGTAAAAGCCAATCTAAATAAAAAACTTTACAACATTTTCAGGAGGTGTTAGCAAGTCTCTGACATCCTGGAGAAGTATTCAAAAATCTCAAATATGGGAACTGAAATATCAACAAAAGACTACACATGGCCCATAACTTGACTTAGGGTCCATGAAGGACGAACCCAAGTAACAAAAATTACAAGACAAAAGGGGCAATGGTTGTTAAATTGGGTTCTAGCACTATTAACCACCTCAATGTGGAGGAGCCCCAACCCCTGAATCTCTACCTTCCACCCTAACCAGGACACACACAAAATTTAGGCAGGATGAATTCATGCTTCTCCTTTAAATCCACTCCAGTATCCATGAGGAAGTTGAAAGTCAGCAGGGTGTCTACAAGGAGTAGAGGCATAAAGGAGCCTTATTTAAATAGACTCAGTGGGGTGTAACGGATAGGGTGACCCCATTCCACAGTAAGAATGATACTGTAACCCACCATAATCCATTAGAAAAGGGACCAGAAATCATTTTTTCACTATCAGAGGCACACAGCCAGCACTGACACCAGCCACACTATCAGGAAATGTATGTTTAACTGTTCTATGCTATGAGTCAAGGACTGAAGAACAAGGTAAAAATATTACTTTAGGCAGATTAGCCAGTCAAAATATATGCTTTGGAATCTGGAGCCCAGTAACCCAGTTGTATAACTTTATCCTATTAGTTACACATGCTGCCATTACTTAATCCCTTTATGATTGTAAAAGGCAGCAATCTCAAAAGTAATCTAGGTGGTCCAATGCTGGCATAGTTTTCCTTCCAGCTCCCTGGCTGCCAAAATTAATCTCTGAAACAAAGGTGGCATTAGAAACAGAAGTGCTCAGGCATTTTGCCTTCCTGAATAAGCTTAGTGTTCACAACTAGACTATGAAAAAATGGTTTTCTGCAACTAGACAATTGCTGATATTGTAAGGCTGAATATCAGTTTGTTTACCTCAGCACATAACAATCATGTAAAATGCAATATAATCCCCCAAATCTACTAATACTATTATTACAGTTGATAGCATGAAAAATATCTAGTTCAGACCTTCCATTTTGTGTTTTCATTCTAAGAATGACCTATATTCAAGTCAAACAATCCTGACTCTCTTTGTATGTTGTAATGATAATCTCAACTGAGGAAGGACATAGCACTGAAACCAAATTAGCTGCAAGGTAATTTTTCAGATCATCTGGATTACACATCCTGCATTTTTTGCTAGAATCCTGAAAACTGCAGCTTTCTGTTTAAATATTTTTCCTGCATGATTCTTTGTTGCAGAGAGAGGTTTGAAAATATAATGGCAAAAAAATGTTAAGTTCAGAAAAGAAACGAGCTCAGTGAAATAAAATCTGCTTTCTTGCATTTTACATCCCTATCCTTGCTGAAACATTTTCAACTCTGCAAAAAACAAATAGGGAATGAACATGCAAGTTCAGCACATTCACAGAAAACTACGTGAACAGCATAATTCATTCTGCTAGCACAATTTAGGGAACTTGAGTATTTTGCTAGCTTTTATCATATCTAGAGACTTGGCCTTACAGACTTAATAAAAGGCAGGGATGGTGTCAGGAATCACAGGGAAAACAAGATAGAAAGTAGAAATGCCAAATCTCAGAAAAGAAAGAGCAAAGAAGAGCTGAGGGTCTAGACCAGGGGTGTCAAACATAAGGCCCGGGGGCCAAAATCAGCCCATCCAGGGCTCTTATGCATGGGAAGGAACCTAAGACTGCTCGGTGGGCAGTGGGTGGAGTGTCAGCTAATGCTGCCATCTCCTGCCTGGGAGGTGGGATGAGTGAACCCTTAACATCAGGTCTGTGGAATGTTATGTTATATTTCTCATGGCATGCTTATCGCTCTTTGAGCTACGCTGACCTTAGGAGACTGCTGGTGCCTGCCCATGTATCTCTTCTCCTGTCTAACGCTAATTCCTCCCACTTTTTCCCTGGGAATCGTAAACCAGTATTCTGAGCACCTTTTCTTTGGCTTGGGGATTGGTTGCAATTCCTTGCCAGACCCCTTTTTGAATTCTGTATAATTGACCTACTTGGGGCTGTGTCATTACTAACACAAGAAGTGCAGATGACCACAACAGACCTTTCTCAATAAAGACTTCCTTCTCTAGGACACTTGTTGTTGACTGACTCTGTAGGACTCTCACACGGAGCCAGTCCAATTGTGGCTTCAGCGTGGCAGAACAACCTCATCTGCACGTAGAATTATCTCTTGCCACCACTGCTAAGTCTTAGCCTTCCCTTAAGTACCTGGAGTGAAGGGAAAGGATTCCCCCTCGGCCTTCCTGCTCTCTCCTTAACACAAGACACAGTAGCCCAGATGAGAGAGCATGACTGCCAAGGCACCTAGAAGAGAGCAAGCTGGCTGCAGAGAAAGTGAAGTGAAATCACTACCACCCCACTGTGGCCAGACTGCTCTTTTCCCAGGTGGCTGCCATAGTGATGGTTTTACTCTCTCTTCTCTGTGGCCAGGCTGTTGTCCTCCCGACAGCTGCCCAGGTGCTGGGATGAGAGTGCAGAGGCTGCACAGAAAGGGGTATTGTTGGAGATTCTTTGCTTCTATCACTGGCACAAGGCCCACTGCTCAGGAAGGTTTGCAGCTTACCCATTCTGCAGTCTCTTCAGCTTTTCCAGGTGAGAAACCACCTACCATTTAGAAGCCCTGCTGGACAATGGCTTTGACCTCTGTCCTAGAACCTGAGGCAGGTGCCACACTGGGGGAACAGTGCTCAGAAGTGGCTCTTGAGCCACTGAGTATCACTGCTCTTTCCCCATCATCCTCACATAATCATGCACTCAGGTATTCCTCTCACATGCCCCTTTGACAAAAAACAAGTGATCAGCTGCAGATTGAGTCACAGTAGCATCCTGAAAGATTCAGGTGAGTAGCCATGTGCTCTAAAGCAGCAAAACAAAGTCTGAGTCCAGCGCCACCTTTAAGACCAACAAAATTTTATTCAAGGTAAAAGCTTTTGTGAGCAAGCATCCTGAGTTAACAAGCGAATCAGGAGGTTTAATTTGGCTATGGCATCTCCAATTATACTTTACATTGTTAAGATACCTTTTCAGCAATTCCATTTTCTGTAGTATATATTGCCATAAGCTCTGTATCTTCTGTGTCTTGATCACCACTAGATGTTGCGCCGCCATTTATTACAACCTAAGAAAAAGAGGAGTTTTATTATTTTACATCTATGGACTGGATTTCAGAACTGGAAAACAATGCAAACAAAGGACTGTGTAAGGCCTGGTTTATCATAATAACGAAAGTAGGATATAAAGATAGAAGGCAATGCAGTAAAAGGAAGGTGATAAAATTATCCTCAAGACTGCATGTGACAGCCACCCCCCTTATCTAGCCAACTGCGCTCACTAAGATAAAAGCAGGTACATTTGAGCAATCCAGTCACTGAACAGAACATTTGTGCCTGTTTTCTGAACAAGAGAAGTAATTCATCAGGAGTTCTCAGTTTCATTTTTCAACCATGGAACTATTTTCTCTTCGACTCCTATACTTTCTTTCAACAGATTAAATATACCATAACAACCGTTAAACAAACAAGCCAACCAGCTGTATAGCTTTCAGAGGAAACACGTAAACCTTGGATGGAATGTGACTGAACTCTACATACAGGGCAGCACTGAAGGTTTCAGTATTTGGGTCACTGGAAGTAATTTTGTCAAGAGGGCTCTGCTTCCTCATGGGTATCCTACAAATATTAGCCATCTACAGAGATATCATTGCTCCACCACAAAAGAAAACAGAGTTGGGGCACCTGTGCTATTGAGGGATCTTACTGCATGTTGGCAAGTAATTTTAAAGCAGCTTCATTTGCATGTGGGAAAGCCTTCAATAATACAATAACATGTTTAAGTTTAACTGCAAAAGCCAAAATAGACCGTTTACTTAGTCCATGCTTATACTGTGTCATCCAAATAGCCCTGCCAACACTATAGGAGAGCAACTTTGAGTATTTTACTTACCGGTAGTGTGAAGAAAGCAGAATGCTTTGGTTCATCCTCATATTTGCCCTCTGTTGGGCTTCCCGCTTCTACAGATTTAGAAGTGGTGTTCTTGCCAATCCCCATTGTTTCCCAAAATGCAGGAAATTCACAGAGTTACTGAAGTTACCAGTACAGAAGATGGAGTTTTCAATAAAAAGGATAGCACCTCCAACCGTCAGAAGAGCATCATGGGCATTCACAATGCAGCATTAGGTCCTGTAAGCAATCACAATTTCTGTGGTATCTAGAAATGAAATGAAAGGAAACCAATAAAGTATTTTTTTCACATGACTCTACAAGAGACAGAGACAATATTCAGTTATTCACCTCAGTGCAAGTCAAGGTTATGGCAAGTTTATTATATTAAACACTTCTCCCAATTAGCAACTTTTACCCACAGAATACAGCCACTTTTTGTCTACCCCCTCCTTCACAGCTGGGAAGAGTACAAACCCAAACATTCCGGTTTGGTTCGGGGCAGCCCCTGAATGGAACCCCAAACTGAACCAAGCCAAAAATGCCCCAAACCGAGCCAGCTGGTTTGGGTACCCCTGGGAGAAGGGGGGATCACTCAGGAAGCGTTAAATAGTTGGCAGTCATTTAACCAGTCTGTTTCGCTTCCCCTCCTTCAAAGCAAAACCAACGGGTTTAATGGCTCGCAGCCATTTAAGCCTAACAGCTGATGGGCAGACCTGCCCAGCTGTTAGGTTTTAATGTATGGCAGCCACTTCAGCCTAACAGCAGGATGGGTGCGCCTGGCAGCCATGAGCCTAACAACGGACCCGCAACACTCAAGCTGAACCGAACAAAGTCCAGTACGTTTCAAGAAAGGCGCCTTCCCTGAACATCAGTTTGGGGACTCCAATCCAGGCCAAGTTCATACCGAATTTTGGCTTGTGAACGAGTTCATGCCCATTCCTACTCACAACAGAGCTGGAAAGCCTATTTTGATCCTAGCAACAGGAATCTAAAACATTTCTTCAGCCATATACAGGAGTGATGCCTAGATGCTCAAATAGCTCTTTCTCTGTAGCTTTCATCTCATCCCCTTATACTATGACTAAGTATGTATAACTAAACTGAACACACTTTCTCCCCCATCTTCCTTGCCTCTCTCTTTTGCCTTTCCTGTAGCTGAAATTTAGATTGTAAACTCTTCAAGGGACGTCTGAATTGTTATTTGTAAGGAGACATGATGCTATAATAAATTACTAAGAGAACTGACAAGTTAGTTGTACAGAAGCTTAAAAAAACATGTAAGTACAGAGCTAGTCCTACTAAGACAACCGGATAAATTAAGAATAGTAAGCCGGATGCAGGTACACTGTCAGTCCAACCCTGGGATGATTAACATTCAAACTGTCTACAGATGCCCTGAGGAGGAAAAACTGAACAAGGCTGACTCAATTCCCATACAAAGACAGAAGATGGAAATAAGCCATTCAATTATAAAATAAAATTTCAAAAGTCTAATATTAAGAGAAAGAAACTATTCAGTTAAGCTTTGGTCTGATGAAAAATGCCATAATTTCCGACAGATACAGAAACCCTTAATTAAACCAGAAGAAAGTCATGTGGGTCAAAAAGCAAATAAACAAAAAAGACAAGATCTGCTACATTATATAAGAAAGAGCCTTTTGTATAAAGGCACATTTATACAGCCTAGAGGGAGAGTTTTACAAGTATCATAAGCAAAAGAGAAGACACTGATTTAAACAAAAAAAAAATCCAAATTGTTCCAGAGGCTAAGCAGCATACCAGGGTGTACATTCTATTTTAGCTACCAAGCTTGATCTACACAATTGTTTTTTCAATTACCTCAAGCCCTCTTACAATAACTTGTCCCATAAAGAACCACTCCTTCTACAACTATGCCTATGCTTGGTTGATAACTCAGGTTACACTGCCTCTTCTGTCTTATTCTTGCATGACCAGGTAAACAAAATTCTCTCTGCTGCTGAATAGATCTCTATCCAATAATAGCTCCATTTTATATTCACTTAAGGCCAGAACACTAATGTGAGGCCTGCCAGTCTTTCAATAAACTTAACATGAGGTTAATATTGAAGCCCACAGTTTGCTATGAAGATACGAAAAATTTATTCCTCTAAAACCTCGAGGAGGGTAGACTGTCCATTAATGCAGCTACTGCTGTAGGCAATAAAAAATACCTGTTCTATAGTCAAAGTTTTCAAAAGTAACACATCTGATTCAAAGGGCCTGTGGGCCAGTTGGGGAGAAAATGACCTTCCTATAGCATAAAAAAGCTGTCTGAAAACACAAGGTTAGGGAATGGGGAGATCAAAAGTCAGAAATGGAAACAGGGTGGGAAGGCCACAGTATCACTGTTCCAAGCCCATGGCTTGAAATTATTCTTTAATAATGGGGAAATTTTGAATTGAGCAAAGGCTGAAAGACCAATACCACTGAATTCATTCACCGTATTACTTGCACACTACTTGAGACATAGGTAATCTTTTCCATCCTATGTCAGCCAAAATGCAGGCAGCAGGACTGAGTGGTTGTGGAGCAAAATGAGGAGATGCCCCTAACCTGTCACTATTCAAACTAAAATAGTAGTGGGGAGGAGGAACTGTTAAAGAACCGTTTACATTTGTATCAGTGCGAGTGGATGAAGTATACAGGAAAGAATGGCTTAAAGGCTGGATCTTTATCCTGGGACACCAAATATCCTCCCTTTAATCTAAATATTTATGGTTTGGGTGTTATGGTAATTTTGCCCTCAGATTTTTGCCATCCCTTGCAGTGAATAACTCACTTCCCTCCATGACCAGTAGTAACCAACCTCTGCGGTTTGCTCCAAAACCTTCATCCTAGAGAAACTTAAAATTAACAGAAGCCATGCAAGTATCTAGCAGGGCTTGGGGGAGTGGGGTTGCTGGAACTCTCAAAAGGGAAATGAAGTTTTCAATCTGTATACTGAAAACTCATGAATTTTTAAACATTTTAAAAAGAATTTTGCCAAAGAGGTTCCAGAACTCTGTTCTGGCGCATTCCCCCCAGAAAAAAAAGCCTTGGTATCTAGGAAAATAAGTACAATAGCCAGAAACAGAAATAAGAAAATGCTTTATTCAAAATGGATAATAAAGAGAAGTGAATACAAGATATGTACATACAAAAGTCTAAAACCCATATTCATTGGCATTAGCTCAAAAGCCTACCTCTGGCATTTGCAGCTGAACTCTTGAGGCAAAAAACACTGATCAACCATTGAGAATCACCATGAGAAAAAAAAAATCCCTTTATGATTTCATGAGAAGGACTAACAAAATATGTACTGTTGTCCATTCTTGCAAGAATGGTTAGTTAAAAATTAGGGGTTTGCTTACAGGTTAGGACTAGGCAAGGAGAGTGAAAGAAGTTAGGATGAATAAATATTTTTCAAAATTTTAATCTGAGAAGTTCTCTTCCAGACTGCTTAAATTACTACACTCAAGACTAGCAATTTGTGGTCATCACCAAGCCCCACACAGACCCCTGGAGTCTCAATAAGATTGCTGATGCTTGCCTGGGAATCTCAAACATCTGTCAGGACACATTACATGCTTTACAGGCTGTGTTTGGCCTGGTGGATTCCAAGATGTGCAGGGCAACAAGAAGCACACGCCATTAAATTCTATTGTAATTGTTAGCAGCATTCTAATATTAATCTGTGCATACAAGATTATGGCTACTAGCATCTGCTTCTCATTTTCATGATAGCTGAAGATCTAAACCATGTAAGAATCTATCATGTTACAGGTACTTCATATTTATAATTCTAAGTTCTAACCCAAAACCACCTCTGTTTGTCTCGTTTTGAAAAACCTAAGTGGTCACCATATGCCAGCTGTGACTTGATGGCACTTTCCACTACCAACCTAAAACATTATTAATATTGTTGTTATTAACACATCCTATGTAAAGTAGCCGTCCAAACTCTACAACAGATTATTAGCAAGACAGACTAAAATCAGAGACAGAATTAAACTGGTAGATACTTGCAAGAAGAGAAAGGAAAGAGAAGACTGGCATCAATATCAAAAGAAGTCTGAGCTGACACAGTGGGCCAGGAACATTTTGAAACAAGTTCAGACACTGAACATTCTCTACAAAACAAGAATGCTTTTTTTACCATTGTGAACAAATGATACAGATACTTATAGAACTTTGGTGATACTCTTATTAGCCAACATGGTTTAGATAGCATGGCCAGCACTTGCCAGAGTATCAGTTTTCCAGAGTCCAGTTCATTACAGGGCTGGCAGCTTTTTAGTGACTTCTCAGCAACTGCCAGACCAGCGATACCAAATCAGTACTTTTCTTCTAAAAGAGAAAGGTAGGTCCCATGAAACTCAGCTGTATCTTAGCTGTAATTAGATACAAGGGGGCTATCAAAGGCTGCAATCAAAACTGAATTCATGGCTAGAAGTGAAAGAGAGCAAATATCTCTAGTTCCTCTGTCATCAGGGTAGACCAATTTAAATCTCCACAAAAGGACAATTTAAATCAATATATTTCCTGCATAAAAGGGTGTGCTGATTTGTTTCTATAACCACAAAAACCTAAATTGTTTAAAATTAAAGAGAGCCTACATACAACCTCAAAAATTACATTATAAATTCCTTACAATTTTAATATTTTTACTATTTTGAAACTGGTTCCTGTTTACAACAAACAAGTAAAAACATCAAAATACAATAAATTAAACCATTAAAATAATAATCAAATCAGAACAAAAAGCAGGAAACAAACAAAAGATTTTTTTGAAAACCAGCTAAAACATTAAGACTAATAAACAATCACCAAGTTGGAAATAAATAAGCTGCTTCAGATAATTGTTCAGTTTCAGAGGGAAAAGAACTTTTAAAAATTCCCCTAAAAGCCTAGGGAAATAAATGAGGTTTTGTGCCAAAAAGGGACAAATCATTTACCTGGAGAGGAGCCAAGGTGAGTGTGATTCATTGCTGGGGAGCCATAGCTGAAAAAGTTTCACTCCTTGTTACCATCTATCTCACTTCCAACAAGGGAGGGAACCACAGGAGGACCTCAGAGGAAAATCTTTCAGATGGGCAAAAATAGATCAAGGACAACGAATGGTCCTTTTCGATACTCTCATCCCTGCTCATTTACAGCTTTAATGGTAACACCCAGCACATTGAAATTAATGCTAATGATCACAAGAGGGTCCTCTTTTACAACCTTAACGGGTTTTTGTAGACAGGTGCTGGTTGGAATCAAGTCTAGAATATGCTTTTTTCTGGTGTTTGTTTCTGCAAGACACAACTCTCAGCCAGTAGCAAGGGCTAGCAGGGCATTTCAGAAATACTAATTGTGCCTCCAAATGTATAACCAGTCTAGCGGTATACAAATTAGATTTATGACATTCAGTCAATGAACTAAGAACGCTTAAATTCAGATTTCAAGTGGGCTCGCCAGTTGCCTACCAATGGCAGGCAAACTCCAGCCCCTGTGCTCCCATCAAGTGCTCACTCAATTGAACAGTGGGAGGAAAATGGGGGACAATGCAGACGCTGTGGTGTCACTTCCAGTCAAACACCAGGAAATGATATCATGGCACCTGTGATGTTCTGGAATTCTCCCAAGCTTTATGGTAAAAATGACTGAGATTTCGAGAATTCCTAGATCATCACAGTCACCATTACATCAATTCTGGGAGCTTGCCAGGAAGTAATATCACTGCACCCATACTACCTCTGCCCCTCAAATGTTCCTAGGGGTTGCCAGCAGAGGGCGGGAAACCCTAACTGGAAGCTACTGAAAGTTTAAGCACTAGAAGTATGACATTTTAATGAAGTGGAATATAGACAGTAGAACACAGAAGAATTCCTGATATTCTCTCTCTCTCTCTCTCTCTCTCTCTGTACACAGTGGTGTCTGGTTCTCTATGGGTCCAACTACATGATATGTTGGGAGCTGCATGTATGGAGCTCCAAGTGTTTTCTATACTCACCAGGTATGCAGGAGACAGATTTGGATGGACACTCACACAGCACAATGGGAAGGGACAAGACTTCCCCTGTGCAGTTTTCCCTAATCAAAATCTCTAGGAGAGTGCCATTTGCCCTGTTGTGTAAAAACACATATTTACATTTTTGATCAGGAAAAGAGCACAGGGAAAAGATTTGGAAGCCCCCTCCCCTAGTGCCATGATCCCAATCCAAATATACCCCCATGTTGCTGGTTTAAAAAACCAGGGAGTGTTCCATACACAAAACTCCCAACATATCAGGAAGTTAGGCCCCATATTTCCATTCTTTTCTTCCAAAAAAAATCTGAGATAGCAGCACACAGTTCAGCAGCAGAAGTTCTTGTATTATTTACTGAAACAGTTGTGCATTGATAGAGTCTTTTACTAAGTGCAGATATATTATTTTAGTAAGAAACTACATACTCTGTCATCACAGAATATATTCATTTGCCAAAGATCCCTCAGGCAGCTACGATGGTGGCTATTGCCCCTTTCAGCAGCACTTATCTATAAAGCGGTCCAGAGTTAGTGAATAGGGCAAATTTTAAAAATCTAAGACTGCAAACATAACTAAACTGTGCTTTCTGAAAAAGTTCCATTTAAGCAATTTCTTCCCTTCACTTGCTGGCTCACAGTCTTCTGTGTGTTACCAAAAAGCCATTCTTTTACAGTCAATTTACCTACTACCTTTGGGGACAAGGAATGACTATTTCAGAAAGCTTTAGCGCTTATACATACTTTTTAACACCTCTACATGGTCTCTTCCAAAATCCCACACGGCATGCTATTTCACATTATCCCATTCCACACCCCGTCTACCAGTTTTATCTTCACAACATCAACTAAATTATGTCTAAGACTATAAAACATCATCATTTATTTTACAATGCTTCACTCAGAGTCCTTGAAATCATTCACATGCTTTATAGTGTTACTGTATAACGAAGACTATTATTATTATGCAGATAGTTGGCTGATAAAGACAAATTGTTTAAGGCAAGCAAGTTTATGACAGAGGCAAGATTTAAACTTTTCCTGGTCTATAACCCGGTCACTAAGTACCACTTATTTTATTAAACCAGATTCACAAGACAGTGTTAATGTTCGTAGACTGTACTCCGAACACTGAAACACTCTGATTCAGACCTACTTCTGAACAAGTTTTTAAAAAACCCTCTTCAGGTTACGAAAATCTAGATGTACCAAGTGGTAACATTTTCAAAAATCAAACCTCAACTCTGCCATATAACCCGTAGATAAATTAAGAGTCCATAACTTTCTAGCTGAACTTTTAATTTGCATTAGTTAAATCCTTCATTTGATTAATCCACTTTACCTCAAGGCACCAGCACTGTATCAGAGCTACAGTTTCATCTGCTTTCTATCAGCTACTGTCAGTTGAAAAGATGATCGTTCAGTTGCAACACGGACATGAGAAAGGATTTTTATATACTAGATATTGTATAACAGTACTTTATGCAATCAGAATAACTGTTTTATATTACACAACTGCTAAAAACACCAAAACACACCACATGGTCACAAGGTGTTACTACATGCCTCTGACATAACTAGAAAAGTAAAAGTAAACATTACAGTAAGAGTAAACATTACAGTAGCAATAAATACATCTGATGCCTAAACATAAAGCTGCAGAAGTGCTAGATGGGTTAGAAATCATGACCTGATATATGTATCCTGAATATGTACAGTAGAAAACATAGAAGAACCTTGATCCTTAAACATCTAGGTGCTGAAGAACTACTGCCACGTCAGTAAGACCATCTGTTTTACGCATTGTGATCTGTCAATTGCACTCAACACACTCCGATCCATCAACATGATTACTGAAAACACAGGTCATGACAAAAAAAAGTAAATCATAAAGCTCAATCATAACGTTCAGTAAGGTAACATCCATACAGCGGCTCATACTATTGCTTGTCATCATAACTGCTACTGTGGTGCAATCTGGACACAACAAATGCACCCATGCTTCATAGTTATAGAGCTAATGTTAAATCTCTCTGTTTCCTTCTTACTAATTCAAGGAAGCACTACAATGAGCAACAGAATCATCTGTTGCTGTAAGTAGGTTCCTACTATGTAATTTTTGCATTCTTTTGACTTGTCGCATTAATACTTATACACTGCTTCACCCCTATTTGGTTCCAGTTTTCTACAAGTCAAATCCTAATGCACTGTTTATAGGATGTCCCATGCTGCAGTTTGTATTGACTTATTCTGTTTACTCCGCCTTAAATCCCAGTGGAAAAGGCAGATTATAAATAATGTAAATAAAATAAATAAATTTGGTGGCCTTGGGCAATTCACACAGCACTGTTGGAAAGGGAAAAAGAACAAAAAAACCCTTGAATTTCTTGGAATAGGAACAGGATACAAATATTGCCTTTATTTAGGATTCATTAAAAAATCAACTGGTCAGCAGACCAGTTTTGAAAATGAAAATGTAGCTCTGAGACCTATGTTGAGATCTATGATACAGCTTAAAAAAGAGTCAACAACGATCATCTGTTTGATATATTTCCCGCACACAGTATTATATAATTTGTTCAGTTTAATATAACAAATATTGCTTTAATCAAACAGAAGCAAAAAACCTCATAGAAAACTCTTAATTCATCTGATTATAACAGGGAGAGTCAGTCCAAAATGCAATATTTTTCACATAGCATCCATAGTTTTACTTGCAATGTGTTTTTTCTAGCCAAGACTTTTTGGTGATAGAGAAAACCAAAACCAAAAGACAACCCCAAGCCAATAGTGCCACCTAGCTTCCATTTACAGTGCCCATAATTCCATATGCAATAAGAACAAAATAGCTGTGAAAAGTGCTCATACTTTACCAACTGCAGAAAGACATATAAATGTTCTTTAGCTTTTGGTAAACGATGGTGCAAGACCATTATAATGAAGACACATTAACACACCCAAACTTGCTTCCACAAAGGACATACTGAGTCAGGAAGTGTCTCTCTCTTCCTAGAAGTTTTGCAGTGCACACTGCATACAATGCAACCCAGTAATTTTTTTTTAAAGGTATACAAGATTGGAGGAGAGGAGACAACTGGATTTTAGGTGCAGACATGCACATGTACATACTCCATCTAAACAGGGCTGGCTGCCTCAACACAAAAATCTAGATAAACTTCAGATTAAATTAATTCCACAGACTAATACCTAACGTGTTGCATTTTTAGGGTTGCTATTTTAAACAGCAAGCTTGCTGAGAATGTAGAGTAGACGTTCCAATCCCTGTAAAACATCTAGACTCTCATAAGAACATGCAAAACATACCAATGACCTCAAGAAACAGCTTTAAGAATATAACCTTCATTGTGTTTTACTTCTATGTTAAGAAAGTAAGCCATTTGAAAACTGTTGCCTGCAGATATGTTTAGTATTGCATCTGGTCTAGTGTTCAGAGGTCATGTTCATGGATAAGTATACCAAGATACAGTTACAATATTGCAAGAAAAGTTTGTTTCACTAGGGATTCCACACTTCTTAAGCATGTGTAATTATTTAGGACTCACACTATAATTAATGTAAATTATAAACCATGCAGATTTAATTGCCTATTGTAGAAGAGTGGCATTGTGGTAACAGATTTTCATTTTGCTGCGTAGAAAAAGTCACACATATTCCAAGCATCAGTACTTGGGAGTTTGCTACCTCCACACCCCACAATCTACAAAAGAATAGCCACCAACCATAACTTTGGAGCTATTTAAGTATTATTTGCAACAAGCTTCAGTACAATGTTGAAAATATGGCACCAGCCCTCAAAAACATTTACCAGTCAGCTCACTGCTATATAATGCACCCCAGGTAATCTTGCAAAGTAGTCTGGCAAGTGAGATCTATTAGCACTCAATGGAATTTGCTTTCCACTTATTTGATAACGAAACAGCAACATATCACAATGCACATATAGGTATCTGCTAACTACACAGCCTCCAAGGAACTTCTCTCACAAACCATAACACGGCAAACCACATAATACAGCCACTTATGCCTGGTCTAAATGTTATGCTTACTACATTCATGGTTGATGACAGAATGTGTGGTGGGAATAGTTGCTACATGGTTGTTCCCTGTAGATGATAATATGCATTGTAAGGTGTAAAAGATTTTTAAACTAAAATCTTTTTCATTGTGATGCTTCTGGAAATTCCATATCCCCATGATTCATTGCTAACTTTCTAACTTTAATTGTAGAAGCTATATCCAAAGCCAATTCTTTGAAAAAGCACAGAAGGTCAGACAGTCTTCATTCTTTCAGATAGTGTGGGATCAGAACACTGTGCCCAGCCAATTTACATGACATCGGTGAAAGCATAATCTCCTGTGAACATAATGCAAATCTTCAAAATTACATCGGCCACCAGAAGAGCACATCAAATTATGATGGAATCGCCCAGGTAGATTCCTGAGATAACAGACTAACAATTCAGCATGACAAATGCTTGCTGAATGCACGTTATCTTCCCTCAAAATTTCCTCTCCCTATAACAGAAAATGGGGGGAAAAACACATTCATCCCCCACAGTTTCAAAATTTCCAGAAATTTTACATCTCTAAATGGTACCAGTCCTAGTACCAACCCTCGGGGAATACCACTGCTTCTCCTACTCTTTGCTTCCTGTTTTTTAAACCAATTTCTAATCCACAAGAGCACCTGACCTCTTATTCTACAACTATTAAGTTTATCCAGAAGGATTTAGTGAGGGATTCTGTCAAAAGCTTTTTGGAAATCCAAGTATATGAATACTGGATTACACTTTTCTGCATGTTTTTTAAACCCTAACAGTCAATAAAACGTAATTTAAGAATGTAAGAAAAGCACTATGGTCCACATAGTCCAGCATGCTGTTTCACATAACAGTTAACCAGTTGTCCAGTTAACTGGTTAACCAGTTAACAAGTGAGTGAAGGGCGGGATATAAATCCACTCTCCTCTTCTTCTTGCCAACTCCAGTTGGGAAATTCCTGGAGATTTGAGGGATGGAGCCTGGAGAGGGGGAAGTTTGAGGGGGAGGTGGGACCTCAGACAGGTACAATTTAATAGACTTCACCCTCCAAACCAGCCATTTCCTCCTGGGGAACCATTGTTGCCAATCTCCAGTGGGGGGATGGAGATCACTCAGAATTACAACTGCTCTTCACGTAGCAGAGATCAGTTCCTCTGGAGAAAATGGTGGACTCTGGGACATTATACCCTGCTGAGGTCTTGGCATTCTCCCAGAGTCTCTTTCTAGAGCCCGTTGTATTTATTTCCACAATGGGCCTTATTCCTAGTATATACACACACACACAATAAAATTTTAAGGTAAAATACTATTTTCATAATTTAGAGTGGTTAAGACACTGAACTGCAGACCGGAAGATCAGTAGTTTGGCAGTTCGAGACCCGAGTGCCGCGTGACGGAGTGAGCTCCAGTCTCTGGCCCCAGCTTCTGCTAACCTAGCAGTTCGAAAGCAAGAAATTGCAAGTAGATAAACACATACTGCTTCGGTGGGAAGGTATCAGCGTTCTGTGTGCCTCAGTGTCTAGTCATGCCGGCCACATGACCACAGAAACATCTTCGGACAGCGCTGGCTTTTTGGCTTGGAAACAGATGAGCACCGCCCCCTAGGGTAGGATTTGACTGGCTTTCAAGCAAGGGAAACCTTTACCTTTACTGAAAAAGACTACTGAAGTTGAAAAGCATTTGGTCTGCATATCTGAGTTATCTTGATCTTGTATTTGTTTAGAAAGGTAGGTGATAGATGGATAGATAGCTTCACCTTCAGGATAGTGGCCAACCTGGAAATTTCCCTATATGTTAAATGGCCAATCCACCCCAGTTTAGTCACTTTTAGTTGACTCGGTTCTTCTGATATCCTTCCTTAAAACATGAGCTGTGCTGTAGGCAATTGCCATACATTTTCTACAGTGAAGACGGCTAAAAACAATACATTCAGTTTCTCTGCAATGTCCCAGCCCTCCTGGAGTTATCCTCTCATGTCATCTAAGAGCTCCACTACCTCCCTAGCCAGTTTCCACATTTAAAGAAATTCTTTAAATAGAATTAGAAACACACTCCATTCAAACAGTCAACACAATACAAATTACAGCCCTGAGATTTTGGTGTTTGGCTTTCCAAAAACCAAACTAAAGGAGATCAACTGTCCACTAAACAACTAATAATATGCCATAATGCATACTGTTGTGCCATCATCCTGTTATGTCTGGTGTTTCAACAAATTCGTCAACTGACAGCAAGATAAAAAATATTTTCATATATTTTTCTAGAAATACTTGAGCTGAAGATGTTATTAAGCAAACATACTTGGCAAATAAAGTAACACAGGAAGGGGGAAAATCATCTAAACAAGAAGACTCCAGCTCCTGTTAGCTCTTCTGCAAGTTTACCATACAAATTTTTCCAAGTCAAGTGTGGGATTCTCCAAATTCCTAGGGTAAACACAACTTCCCACTGACACTTGCCAGCTCTGGAAGTGGGGAAAAAGAACATCCCAGTAGCTTGATAAACTGGTTTCATACCCATTGAGATTACTCAATTTAAGTGACTATCATCTGGGGTGGTATTGGGTAGGCAATCTCTATGAGAACCTTTTGACTTGTAGAACTCAGTGAACCTTTCAGTTTCTAGATGGGTAGACAAATGAGGGAAGAAATCTGAGTGGTGCAGAGAGAAACAGCTCCCATTTTACTTACAAGAAGGGTAAGTGAAATCAATTTCATACTTTTCTACTTTCAATTTATTCACCCTCCTTTATTCCCTTTTAACCTCTATCCTATATAGATTGTGAATGTTTGGGATGGGCAAAAATGCAAAGCTACTCAAGAAGTTGATGCAAACACTGAAGAAACAGAGAGCATACCAAACACATACTACCTCATCCCTAGCCACTCACCACCAACAGGTCATAGTCCCTTCTGTCCCAAAGCCCTGTGTTGATATTTTACACAAGAGCAGTGAGAAGAACATACATCATCATCTCAGGCACCAAAGATGCTTCATGAATGGACTGAGGATAATTTCTATAAACTGTGAACTGTGTGGCAGTTTTGACAACATGGCAGCTCAATACAGCTGCAGCTGAACAGAAATTAAAATAGGCTGGCTGTTGGCTGCCACCCTCACATTTTCAGTTCCTGCCCTCAAATTCCTGTGACAGTTTTACTGAACTGGGGGGAGGGGGGGGGGGCAGAGAGAGGATGCTGGGAGAGCCATGTGCTCTATGATCAATATCTTGAGCTAAGTTATTCAGCCTTTTATTGGTTTCCCATGAAGTCATAACTGTATTTATATAAATAAAGTGGCATGTATTTGTGTGTATGAAATAAAAAAACTGAATCTCTCTCTCTCTCTCTCTCGGATGAGCTAAAAAGAGGCCTGAAATAGATATGCTCTAAAAGTTAACTGGCAAAAACTGCATATTATATTACATCAAGTTTACCATTAACTATTACAACACAGAACTTCAAAAGCACCTGAAACATCTTCTGCTGCAAGCTTCAGCACGTAGAAGTATACCCAGTATACAAAGGAATCACCTTTGTGACACTCACCCACACTAATTATTATTTGGCTTTTGATCTGCTATTGAGCAACTTGCAAGGAAGACCTGTAGGAATAAAACTTTCTCCATTTGTGTACCATCCTTCTGTGTTACAGAACTCTTCTGATGGGGTTTCGGGCCAACTGGAATACATCCATATCTACTTGTTCTATGGAGCATGAGATGCTGTAAGAGCTATAACCAGTAGAGATAATGCATACAAAGCCACAGGCTGCATGCACATCATTATAAGAAATGTTCCATTCTTCTGTTGAAACTCTTTTAAAGGCAAAGGTTACTTCCTATTTACATGTTCTTGAACTTTACATGCTATTTGCACAGGTGCTATGTTACATAGCTGCACAAATCCAAAGTGATTTGATCTATTCCATTACCTCATTTTTGTAACACCAGAACAGGCACCAAGAAAATAATTGTTCATGAAAACTGGCAGCATGACTTTGTGCCAAACACCCATTTCCTTGCATCCCATTTCCAAGGTCTCTTCTAGGGGTGTGCAAAAAAAATTTCACCATTATTTTTTTGGTTCAGGATTTCCAAAAAATCCCGGTACGGTATTTAGATCTGGGATTTTTTGGAAATCCTCAATACTGGCTAGGCTCACATCTCCTGTAATGTCAGCCGGACTGCAGGAGAAGCAAACCTCAGGAGCTGCTGTGCTGCGTGGAGCACAATGCTCCAAGCGGCACAGAAGATCCTGTCTGGGCTCACTTCTGCAGCCCAGTTTAAACCAGGCTGCAGGAGCAGCCAGCACAAAGCCCAGCCTGCAGGGAGCAATCTGTTCTCGGAGGCACAGCAGATCCTGGGACAGGCTTCTTCTGCAGCCTGGTTTAAACCGGCCTATAGGAGAAGGCAGCCCCAAGCCAAGCCAGCACCCCACTGCCACAGCTGATCCCTGGGCTATCTTCTGTAGTTTAAAGGGACTGCGGTAGAAGCTCAACAAACAGATGCTCCTGCCTATCTGGTGTTTCCGGATCCGCCCAGTAATTCCTGAATATATTCGGGATTTTTCAGGATTTTGTTTTGTTTTCGTGAGAAAACACGGATATATTTGGGATGCTGAAATATACCTGAAAAATACAAGTAAGGTATTTTTTGAGTAGATTTTTGGCTTGGGTAGACCCAAACACCTAGTCTCTTCCAAAACCCACTATATTTACACTGATAGCACTGTGTTGCCTTTTGCACTTGACCCTGTTCACTGTGCAGTACTATAGATCAGTTCACCCTGACCTGGATGGCCCAGGCTAGCCTGATCTCGTCAGATCTTGGAAGCCAAGTAGGGTCTGCTCTGGTTACTATTTGGATGGGAGACCTCCAAAGAAGTCCAGGGTTGCCATGCAGAGGCAACATCTCTTGCACAGTGGGACTACTAGGCTTTCTTATCCCCCCTCAATCCTACAATGTGCCTGCCACTTCCCCCGCAGCTGTTTCCAATGGAAAAATTGGAAATTTTGGGAAGTACTGAAAAAAATCTCACAAAATAGTTTGCCTTTTAGAATGAATGAAATGCTGCGGAGATATACAACTCTTAAATACAAGATGTGTTTCTGCACCTAGAAGGATACCTGATCCCCAAGAGGGCAGCATGCAGGGCTTTCATTTCTTCTGTGGCCCTCTGGACCTGACTGTTCCTTTGTGGCCGACCTTTGCACCTCTCCCTCAAATCACTATGACACATACCCACAGATTGGGTATTGGCTAGCTTACTACCTTACCTTGCTACAGGGGGAAAAGATTAGAAGGAGGTGGGGCAGAAATTGCACCAAAGCCTCAGAGAAAAACTCTGAAAGTTTCACTGAGAACTGAGCTCTCTCTCTCTAACCAGTAGCTACAGAAGGAAGAAGACAGCTGGAACTACATCTAGCTGTGCAGATACTATTATTATTATTATTGAACCTTTGTGTGATTCTTTTTTTCTAACCAAATAATATATTTTATGTTATTTAACACAAGGCTTGCATTTTCTGTTTAACATTTTTTCCGTCTCCTACCCACCACTTCTCTCTTGCAAATGCACCCCACTTTACATGTGGGAAGCAAGCACAGGATCAGAACTCTCATGTTTGCTACCAACCATACAGTTCCAGCCACAGACTAGTGCTAAACCTTGGCAGTCAGTTCTGCCCCAAATTTCTCTGCTGGAAAAACTGAAAAAGTATTCTGAAACTGAAAAGGCAGGGGTTGAGCTTTTCTGGTTGTCATCCCCCATGTCTTCACATATTTAACTGTGATATTAATCTCAATAAAACCTGTACATGTAGATTTTCTCCAAACTTTTTTCAAATCCAGGGAAAAATTAGATATACCCCTCTCTGAAGAGACCCCCATGCTGAGCTGCCTGCCCCAGTGATTTTCCAGACATTCCACAAATTACTTGTCACAACAGCTTCCTGAAGAAACTTACTTTGATTATATTTAGTACAACAGATGCTTTGTTCCTAGACTGAAAAAGTTATTGAATGATCTATAAAAGCAAACATGAGCCAATCCAGAAGCACAAACAACAACAAAAATCAAGTAGGTGAGATGTTATCTTTTTCAAACAAATTCTAGTGGTGAAATTGCATGTAGTCTTCAAAGTTATCTTAAGCTCTTCCTAAGACAGAAAGAGTGCTGTGCTAGTCCAGTTGTTCACCAGCAGCAGCTCCTCACCTATCAAGTACCACACTCAAAGAGACAGGAACAACTACCTATGCTAAGCAAAGCAGAAATGTATCAAAAATGATGGGCCAGTTCTCACTGTAATAAATGATTCAGAACCAAGATAGTCAATGCTTAGAGAAATCATACCAGCTGAGTTTGACACTGTACACATTTCATTCATTTCAGGGAGGCTTTACACCCCATAGTTCCAAGGGGAGTGTGTTGATCTCTTTTCCCAGGCCATCAGGATACATTACATAGAAAATATTTCATTCAGTCCCAATTTTACAGCATACAGGGATTACAAGGAAAATGTGAGATCTTTTCAAATTCAGGTCAGAGGCAATGACCCAATAAAGAATGATTATGCAAGCTAGTCCTTGAATGAAGGGTACACAATTGGCCTCCCAAAAATGAAAATTAGTACATAATTACAACCAACCTTGTGACAACTCAGATTGAGACACAGCATCTTCTGGGTAAGATATGCCAGTTGTGAAATATCTCGCATAGGAGATATTTCTTTATTTGCCCAACTCCATCAAGATCAGATGCTGACGGAGACAGTCCCACCATGGAGGCAAGGTGAAGTGATTGCCACCTGCAGCCAAGTTTGGGTCTTACTGAAGGCAGCAAAGTGAAAGGCAATGGATTCTGTGCATGAAACAGAGCACACTAGAAAGCATATTGTTTAGGCACCCCAACACCTTTGGGACAATCCTGGATGCAGATTTCAGATTATTTTTTGGACTCTACAACAGACATTTCTGTATGTGCCAGAGGCAGCAGCCTTCCCGCTTATGTGAAAGATAAGCAAAGGAATATGTTCAAATTTCATATCTGCGAAAAAATGGAAAGTCATAGTATCTTATTGGCACAACAGACACAACAATTATCTCAGAACTGTTTTTATTTCAGAATATAAAAAGCATAACTTCATGTCATAAACTTCTCATAGAAGTCAAAATATTATTCTGAAATACTTTTCTGCATTCATGAATATTACAAGATCTGTGCTTGTTCTGAACTGGAAAAGAAAACTGTGAAGGTGAAACAAAGCTAAAACGGTCAGCAGCACTATCTTGAATGCTTGACTGATGAACTCTGGCACAATCCAGCAAGCATACATTACTTTAGCTAGCCCTAAAGTAGCTAGCCCTACTTTAACCAAGCTGCTTTCTAAGAAAATTGTCTTCCATTCCTAAAACTAGCCCTACTCCATGGCTATTAAGTAGCTTGGAAATGAAATAAAGATTATTTTAATGACCATGCAACCCCTTAACATTACGATTATCTCTCAAGCATAACACTTGGACTCCAGCACTGTGGTTTTCTGATCTCCCAAAGTGGCACATATACCTTTGTTCCACAAATTCTAATATCTTAAGTATTATACATCAGAACATCAACAAGCACCATAACACCAGTTGAAAAGCAACCATCTACAAACCATTTATAGTAACAAACTTATGTCTAAGCAATCTAACTGTCAAGTAAATGTTATATATTAATTGCATTATTAAAAGACATTCTTCTGAACCTAGAGATTTGCTAGGAAAAGTGATATACATTGAACCCTTCTCATACACAATATGCATGCATCTTAACATGAGCAACTGCAACAGGGTTACTTTAAATCAGAGTACCTGTCTTCATCATTCAGAAAAGGCTTTGTCTGATTAATGACATTTTCTTGGTAGGTCAGCAGCTGATTACTGAACCAGTAGAGATGGCTTTGAAGATTATGTATCGTATACAATAACCATAGGGCAGACAAGAAGCTGGACCACATTCCCAGAAGAATTCCCAGCCATAGATCCCTTTCAGTCCAAGCTATGGGAAAGACACAGTGCCAGTGGCCTAAATAGATGTCCTCCATCTAAATGTAGACAAAGGCCATGCTTCTTTGCTGCTTTTCCTAGACTTATCGGCAGCCTCTGATACAAAGGACAATGCCACCCTGTTGAGAAATTTGGAGGTAGAAGCAGAGATTAAGGGATGTGCTTTGGATTGGTTTCAATCCTTCCTCATGGGCAAGACTGACAAGATTGCTGTAGGAGACAAGTTTTCTACAGACCTGCCTTGGGGTCCACAAGGTTCAGTATTGTCCCACATGCTATTAAATCTCTATGTGAAGGCCTTGGAAGAAATTATTCATGGTTTTGGAATAGGGTTGCCTAGGGATGCTATGAGCCTCTGAACTACAACCTGACAGCCGTTGTTATATAGCTAAAGGTAAGCTATCAGTCCTGACAAGATGGAAGTAATGCTGAATGGAAAGGCCAAGACCCTAAGGGAAGATATGGGGTTCCCTACTTGGAATGGAGTTCAACTGTCTGTCATCAACTCAGTTAGGAGCCACAGGGTGATTCTGGATCCAGCATCATTGCTGGAGAAGCAAACTAATGAAGCTGCAAAAAAGGTGTTCTACCAATTCCACTTATCTTGGAAGAGGGCCCCCTACCTTGATTCAGCTGACCCATCCATGTAGATCCATACTACGGTTACCTCAAGGCTTAGACTACTACACATGGGTATTGCCTTAAAGACAACTTAGAAAATCCAAGATACAGAATGCCACAGCCTGGCTACTCTTGGGCGCTAAGCAAAATCTGCATATCACTCCCACACTGCAAACCGGTAAAACTGCAACTGCCCACTCACATACATTCTCAGTGGTGGTTTGCACATTGTAGAACAGCCTATTAGGAAGGACCCCATGCTTCTATTGTTTAACAAAAGGAGCAAAACAGAATTATTTAGTAGGGCACTCTTGTAGAATGAGCAGACATGTGGAGTAAAGGATCAGCTCAGGAGGTGCCCTCTATAAGGGATAATGTGTTCCCCCCTTCCTGTTCTTCATCCCCAGCCCCACTGCATTATGTTTTTTTACTAGGAATCTTCAAATGTCATCATATTTTGTATTATCGTACTTGTAATCTGCCTTTAGACCTAGTGACTGGGTTACCAGGTCTCACCCGGCCACTGGCAGAAGATGAACAGGTAGCATTGCCGGGTCCAGGTTGGGAAACTTCTGGAGATTTGAGGGTGGAGCCTGGGGGGGACAGGGACTTCAGTGGAGTACAAGGCCATGTAGTTCGCCTCCAAATCATCCACTTTTTCCAAAGGAACTGATCTCTGTATTATGGAGATGAATTGTAATCCTGGGGGATCCCCAGATCCCACCTGGAGGCTGGCATCCCTACCTAGTGAGACGGATGGTCTAAAAATTAATATAATGTTTACTCATCAAACAAAACACTAAAAGCAATGAGTTAGGCAGAAACATTCATTACCAGGCTTCACAGATTTGTATTAGGGGCAACCAGCATCAGGGACTGTTGAAGTTCCCTGTACTTTTATAGAGCTCCTTACTCTGATGAGCTCGGAGTACATATGTTGTTTCTCACCGCTTTTATTTTCAAAACCGCCTTGTGAGGTAGTTAAGAAAAACTGAGGACTTGAACCCTAGGTCTCTTTCATCTAAGTAACTTGTTCAACACTTTAACCACACTATGCTTTTTAAAATTACCTAGGACTTAAACACAATACAGATATTAATATTTAATATAATGTGCAACAGTTCCTCTTCAATTAAGCAAGCACTTTTAAGTTTAGTGCCAGAATGACAATGCAACTACACAAAGACTGCACAGTGAATGACATTAACTTCAAAAAAAATAAACAGGCAGTAAAACTCAAAAAAAAAATCCTGTTGCTGGTCGCCCCCCATTATGAAGCTTCAAATACTTTCATTTTTTTACAGTGCAATCCTATGCTGAGTCAATGTCAGTGACCCATATTTTTGAAAGAGCAAAAAATCTTTTGGTCTCAAACCCTAAAATTATTTTTCAGTTGGGATCTTGCAATTTTCCCCTCGTACATAGTTCCTCCAACAAGAAATGCTTGATCTAGTTCGGCAATCAAAACATCACTTTTCCTCTTCACAGAAAGGAGAGAGAAAGGCCTGCCAGCATTATCACTGTTGATAATCAAGATGTTGACATGCATACAACGTGCTGTTTCTGTACTACCTGGGGTTTATGGAAATACTCTCAAATATCCCATAAAAGCAGGACTAACAATGACCATGGTGCACCACGCCCTTTCCGAAGCAGTTGTTACAACTGGTGTATGTACCATTAGTATTCTAATAACTGTCAGAAATGGTTGTAAGTACAGAGTTCAAGCCATTATTCATATGTAACTATAAGCATTAACTTCCATACACAACAGAAACAGGAAGTCTCTCTCTCTCACTTCTGTTTCCCTTTCTTATGCAGAAAAAACTAGATGTGCATGTGACACTACAAAAACATGAGCAACAGAGTTCAAAAAAGGTTAAGGAATAATATGGTATATTTATATAGTACTTAATGCCTTGCTCTTTTTGGCTTTGAGAAATGTGGATTTGTCAAAAGAAATAAAGAATATCCTTTGATTTACCATGAAAATAAATCTAATTCTTCAGGAGTACCATTCCAACAATTAGCCTAGGTCCATCTTATTACACTGTCGGTAAGGCAGATTTTAATCTGCATTACTTTTAATCCATTTTAAATAACCCCAACATTAGCAAGATCACTTGGGGGCACTGGAACAGTGTGTTATTGGAGTAGCTGGCACAAAGCTAGAACTGAAGCAGTTCCAACTAGGGTTGAACCAATTTACTGGGCAACTGAACTTAAAAATGAAATAGAGTCAATGACACTCCAGATTTCAAACAAAGGAACTTAATATGATCTTCTAAATGTAACGTTTAGAAACAAAAACATGAGAAAATGTCATAACAGACAAAAAACAAATCATTCAAGATCCAAAGAGGCGAATTTTGGCATTGGAAAATTTTATTTCAAAATTTAAGGTTAAACAGGAGGCGGATGCTAATTTCATAACATTTAAAGTTGGTTCCATGTGGATGTTTTGCTACAGTTTGGCACCAAAAAGAGCACTTCTACACTTTTTAACTTAATCTAGTGGGATGATTTCTGTAAAACATCTATTTTCCATGATCATTCACATCACCTAAAAAGGCTGAATTATACATCTCCAACTAGCCCTGCCGAAGTTGCCAGGGGAACTTCATGCACACAAAAATGTGTTTCATCACAAACTATTGCATACCCAATAACTGCTCAGTTTCTGGTGTTGGTATAGAAGGGCCAACAGGCAAAAGAAAACAAATACAATTAGTGATTTGTATACCAAATTTCAATTATCTCCAAACCAATTGTTTGGAGTAATTGTAATGTAGGGTCCACTGCTAATTTTATTTTGATAATTTTATTAAACCCTTTTATTTTATTAAATTTTATATTAAACCCTTTTATTTTATTAAATTCTAAGAACACTAAATTACAGAAGGCATTAATCAAGTGACATGCATACAGAAATACATTCCATTTGAACCACAGACCCTCCAACAATGTACAGAGCTGGCTTTATACACTTCACTGATCTTTACTGGTATAAGGTACCACCTATACAAAATGTTTTAAAAGCTCTCTCAGATTGGTGCAGAATTAGATTTTAAAGGAAAAACGTTTCTAGACAGCATTCCTTACTTCTGGAGGCAATTCCATTTTAAGATCCATTTCCCCAGCATGATGTATAGCAGGGGTGGCCAACCTGTGGCTCGGGAGCCACATGCGGCTCTTTCACACATATTATGCGGCTCCTGGTAGGGCGGCTGGGGAAGCAAAGGGGAGGCATGCTTTTTCTCTCTTTCTCCCTCCCTCCCTTCCTTCCTTCCTTCCTTCCCTCCTCCCTCCCATCTATTTGCTTTCCTAGTTTCTCTCTTTCTTTCCACTTCTTTAATTCTTTCTTTCCATCTCTCTCTCTTTCTCTCTCTCAATATCATTAGCAAACAAGTAATATCATTATCAATAACCGGTTTTCCTCGTTTGTTTTTATTTTTGGCAGTTCCATTTAATGTTAATAAAAAGCAAATTTGCATATTTTAAAAAATAAAAACGTGTGTGTGATATTTGTTCCTGTCTTGTGGCTCTCAGACATCTGACATTTATTCTATGTGGCTCTTATGTTAAGCAAGGTTGGCCACCCCTGATGTATAGCATTAGTTATACCACAACTAATTTATATTACATATGTAAAGACTGTTATACTTGGACATACCATCAGTTAAGGAAAGCATATCAGCAACAATTTTTGGTTATTACCTTATCAAGACAAGTCAACCTTTATTGGCATGTATATTTTTATAATAACTTTGATTTACTGATACAAGTAGAGAGACACTGTATTACAAATACATTAAATAAAACCATAAGTTACAATGGTACTTTTTCTTGGCGCAGCAGCATGGCAGACTGAAGGAATTTAGCCACCTTCTCAGTTACTTCAACAGAGTAATCATTCAAAAGTTTGTAAACTTTGTGGGAATCTGAAAAATCCATCAAGTTGGCCAATACAGAGTTTAGATATTTAGAGTATATATTTACATAAAAGTGATAGTACAACAAAACATGTAGGATTGTCTCAACACATCTAGATTTTCAGGGGCAATGTCTAGCCACATATGCTGTCTTATTGAATCTGCCATATAGAATGGCGGATGGCATGGCATGGCAATCTTGTCATGGTGGATGGACTCAAGAGAATCACTGTAGAGTCCCCTCTGTGTAGTTTGAGCACCACATGTAAATATACGAATAAATGACGCTGGGAGGTATTCTAATCAGTTAATCATTGTTCATATCCTTTATAACCACCTCAAATGTTTAGTTACCATGTATTTGCTTTATTGAGGTAGCATGAATAGTTCAAAGTAGTGAAAGATAAAAAGGCTTCTATTCTAAATACTGACTATTATCCAGGTAGGAAGCACTATTTATCAAAAAAAAACTAGCAACTCTTCAGGAATGTTTCTGACCCCACCATTAGGGTTGCCAGCATGCAGGTGGGGCCAGGAGTTCTCCTGGAATTACAACTGATCTCCAGACTACAGAGATCAGCTCGCCTGGAGGAAATGGCAGCTTTGGAAACTGGACTCTATGGTATCACGTCCCCTTCCCAAACTCTGCTCCCAGGTACCACCTCCAAATCTCCAGGAAATTCCTACAGCAGAGCTCCAGGAAAAAGATACTATGATCTACAGAGGTTTCTGTACATATACTGTGTAACACAGACCTTTGCTAATGTATTTGATATTTAAAAAGCATATTGTTATTAAACAGGAAGAAGTTGGAGTCACAACTTCCCTTGCAAGGAGATAATCTGAACATACGAATTTCCTTTGAAAAGGTTAGGCATAACTGATAACACAAGGACATTTTAACCTGACAATTCATAAAAGAGATCTGCTGGATCACATCAATGATTCAACTAACCCACTGTCTTCCCACATTGGCTGACCAAATGCCCCAGAAAGGACATAAAGGCAAAGCCTTTCCTATGGCTGCCCCCCAGATCTCCACTGTTTGGCTGCACAAATCTAAAAGATCTCCCCAGTATGGTTTGGAATCCCAAGCTGGTAGAGAGGAAGCAAGTTCCATTTTACCCAGCCACCTGAATTCAGACGTCACAGCAAATTGAATTTGGCTGAAGGCTTCAAAACCTGAGAGGAGAAAGAACAAAACTCACAGGCACAGAAGACAAGCATTATCAACAGAGGTTCATTGTGACATCCAACTATGGTCATAGAGCAGTTTGTGAAGACCTATATATAGCTGTCTTCTGAATGACAGGAGCCAATAATCTGTATCCCATGTTCTTAATAAAATTTACTCCTGAAGCAGCTTATATACATATTTTTTTTAAAAATCTTCTATAGCACAGCAATAGCATTAAAACCCTAACTAAAACTGATTTAAAAACCTTTAAAGTCAGCAATAAAATCAGAAGTGGTAATAACCAATGCTTAAGGAATAAATATTCCACTATAAGCAGGCCACTCTGTCCTGGATGGCCCAGGCTAGGCCAGTCTCATCAGATCTCGTAAGCTAAGCAGAGTCACCCTGGTTAGTATTTGGGTGGGAGACCCCCAAGGAATTCCAGGGCTGCTATACAAAGGCAGCCAATGGCAAACCACCTCTGTTAGTCTCTTGCTCTGAAAACTCTACAGGGCCACCAGAGTTGGCTGCAGCTCAACGACATTTACACACCCACACAAGCAAGGCAAGAAAGAAAAAAAAAGATAAATGAACAAAAGGCCTAGGAAATAAGGATGTTTTCATCTGGAGCTTATGAAGCCTTTCAAGCTCTACAATTTTCCCACACAAAACCCGCTGGACAGAACATTTATAGGACTTATTCAAATTAAAGATGAACTTTCTCACTAAAACATATTCTTCTTTCACTAAATCATGGCACTGAAAAGAACAATGGAACATGGTACCAAAGTTAAATTTTCAGTCTTCTATGTTGTTCCTGACTTTCATTACATCACAATGCGCATCCCCATACTTTTCTAACTGTTAATTTTAACTTGTTGCAGATTCTGAATGAATACAGTAGCCAGCCTCCAAGTGAGGCCTGGAGATCTCCTGGAATTAGAACTGATCTTCAGGTGACAGAGATCAGTTCCTCTGAAGAAAATGACTGCTTTGGAGGGTGGACTCTACAGCATTATAGCCCACTGGGGTTTTGCCCCTCCCCAGACCCCTCCATCTATAGGCTCCACCCCCAAAAGATCCAGGCATTTCCCAACCCAGACCTGGTAATGTACATATTATCTCCTGGAACAACATTTCATGTTTGGTTCTTTATTCAAAACTATTGGTCATTGCTCAAAAACTTTCAGATAGAAGGTTGGCTTCACTTTCAAAGGGAATGTCAACATACGGTATTTCACTGGTTTGAAGAGTTGCTGGAATTTTGTTTGCATGGAATTACAAACTTTGATAAGTGCAGCTTTTCAAACCTGGCCATGCATCTGCCAACATTGACTTCATTTACACTACAGTTAAAATAAGAGTCTTCATGCTCAAAAGTTAGTTGTCCCTGGTTTATAGTAATGCATTGTAATGCAGGCAAGACTGCATTTGTAATACATGTGCAGAAATGCTGACAAGCACCTCACTTAGTTAGGACTCTCATCACTGGGCTATGCACATGAGCAAAAAAATGCCGCAAGTAAAAAAAAGTTAACTCATCACCAGTAACATACCCAGTGGCACTTTAAAGGTGAACAAGATTTATTTTGGTATAAACTTCATCCTGGATAGCCCAGGCTAGCTCTTCCTTATCAGATCTCGGAAGCTAAGCCAGGTTGGCTCTGGTTAGTGTTTGGATGGGAGACCACAAAAAAAAAAAAAGCTTCATCAGTCAGAGCTCACTTCATCAGATGCACTGCAGTGCCCATCCATTACACTGATCAGATTAGTTTTACAGTAATTCCACTTTGCCTTTCTATCAACAGTTGGGAATGGTCCACACCTACTCTGAGTGGCTTGATTAAATCTTATTTTAAAATGGCCTCTCTTCATAATTTCCCTCCCTTCCTATGTTCCTGATGTTTGCAGCCTTTAATATAAATTTATTAATTGTATGCACAGGAGTCACCAACCTTTTATTTAATGACAGCTATTTCTGAATAACCTTGACCTGGATAACTCAGACTAGCCAGATCTTATCCAATCCTGGAAGCTAAGCAGGGTCAATCCTGGCTAGTAGTCGGATGGGAGATCTCCAAGGAATACCAGGGTCATGACACCTTCGAAAGTCTCTTGCCTTGAAAACCCTACAGGGTCAACATAAGTCAGCTGTGACTTGACATCAAAAAATAAAATCTGAATAATGAAAACTATCCCAAAACTACTTCCCCCTCCCCCAGGCCTGTTACTAACTTTCGTTCTGTCTTAGACCACTGCCCTAGAAGTGTACCAATAAAACTATTAGCTAAGCACCAAAGAGAAAAATACTATGAAATAAAAGGGGGGGGGGTTATAAAAAGACTACAGCCGATCATTTCATGGATCTTCAAAGGGCTACACAAGCTACCCTGCAGCAGCAGAAAAGCTACTAGTAACTCATGAACTACCTGAGAGAGACCCCTGCTTCAGTGTATCTGATGAAATGAGCTCTGACATACAAACACTTATCCTGGAATAAATTCTGTTCTTCTTTAGTTTGCTGCTACAGGCTAACATGGCTACCTATCTGGCATTATCAAGAGTACAGCATACTACAGTTAATTATTCAACCACTGTCTTGATAGATCACTTAATCTGGTTTCTTGAACAACTGATGAAAAGCAACAACTGATTCTGTGGTTGAAGGGGAGCAGCTTAACTGCTTGAAAGAGAAAGTGAGGCTTCTTCCAGTTAACTTCCAAACATGATTACCTAGTAACAGGTTTCAATGAAATCAACTGGACCTACTTCCAAGATTTACTAACACTGAGGAAAATAACACCACAGGGCATTAACAGAGGGCAGCCAGCTGATTCTACCATTTTGCATCATGCTCTCAAATACTGCCACCCCTCTCCCTGCCATTTTCCCTCCATTTGCATAAATAAATCCAAAATCACGACACTTCTATCTTTTAAAAAAATTCAACCTGGTACTAACAAATAACAAGTAAAAATCCCCCCAAACAAATCTGTGCACTATCTGCTTTTGTTCTCTAGCTTTGCTTCACGGAAGGTCTCTGTTAACCAAATGGAAACCCTTGATTCAAGGATAGGTTTTACTCTTGTCCTTGGAATATCTTTTGTTTTGTTTTGTTTCACAGACTAAGCTTCCAATAAGCATCACTGCAGGCTAAGCAAATGGTCCTTTGGCAATTCCAGTTAGACTTGCTTGCTTGAGGGACTTGCTTACTTAAGAAAAAAAAGCTGATACTGAAAAGTATCCTGAGGGGCTCTGATCTTTCCCTGTGCATTCCAGCACACAATTCATAGATTATTATTCCTCTAATAGTCCACCACCACTGCCATAGCAGAAGAATTATCCATTGAAGGCAATCCTGTAAATAAACAAGTCACCAGAATGTCAGTATAGGGTAGGATTTTACCTATTAATTCCTAATCTACCCCACATACATTTCCAGTCAGTACTGACCTAATAAATGAGGTCATCACTTTGGAAGCAGAAAAGGACTCCCAAAGAAATTCTGTGTTTTGTTTTGCTAATCTGTTGTATTGTTTTACAGATTTTGTAAGCCTTCTTAAAGGCCAAACATGGTTGGATAGTAGGGTACAAATATTTAGCTGAACAAAGGCTATGCAGCTGTTTGCACCACCACCTCTGAACATGCAAATCTGAATCTTCACACCGCACATACTGAAAGTAAGAGTTCATACTGAACTTCTGGTTTTGTTCACAATGTTCCTAGCCCTTGGGAGTCCCCCTGAATTTCCAGTGTTGAGGGCTCAAAGCACTCACTACACAAGATCTGAACACCCCGGAAGGCAATGCAATTGGTTCTTACAGAGGGAACCAATTATTTGTCATTCAAGGCAAATCTGTAGATATGACACTCAGTCCCTTCTTTTCTAGACAGTACTGTATGTTCAATGAAAAAGTAACACACTTGTGTAAGAACAGCAGCACATGAACAGAACAAATGAAAAAAGAAGCTATGAAACTTGAACATGCTAATTAGTCCTGCATTGAGAGACATAAGTAATTGCACACACAGAACCCCACATGACTACTTTTTAATGAAAATCATTTTAAATGTTAATCTCCAGAGTCTGATCCATCTTGCTTTAATCTGAAAAGGTTGCCTATATCCAAGAATCTTCCAGAGTCTAATTATAACCTCTATACTAGTTACTTGCCTCAAAAAATTATGCATCACACTGTCCATGAAAAAAACAAGCCTTAGGAACAGATCAAGGTGAAGAGCTTATCTTTGGAGACCAGAGGGATTACAATGTCAGTTTCAAAATGAAGGAATAAAAAATGAACAAATGTGTGAAGTCATTATTTTTCAAAAGCAAGGATATTAATAAAAGAACACTGCTAGATATCAACCATATCACTCAGCTTTTACAGAATATATTTGATTTATGTTGGCTACATCATTTTCATGCTCCTATCAGAAAGAGATCTACACCCTTAATTCCTAGTCCTTAAAATATACATTACAGTGTATTTACTGAATATAGTTGAAAATGGTTTAGTAGGAGAATAGCGTTTCTAAGAAAAAGACACAAAAACTCACATCTATCACAAATCAGGCCCCACCATGTCATGGGAAATGAATCAGACAAGGAAAGCAGTCCAGCTCTTCCAGACCACAATTGAATTAACCTAAATTTACAAGTCTTACACACCCATTTTGTTCCAAAGAAAAGCAGAGATGCAAAAGCGAGAGAAGTTACATCCACCAATGTGTTAATAAAGGATCTCTTTTTTAATCAGACGGAAGGTTCTCATTGGGACTAACTCATTTCATTCCCTTTATCCTTTCTAACAGTTAATTTGGAAGCAACATCCCTGCAGTAATTAGCTAGATGCTTGCTCTTATATCACACAGGGAAAGGCTAGGATGCTATTATTAAATATACAAACAATGAGGGAGCAAAAGGAGCCTAATATCTGCTGGAATACTAAAGATCAATATAATGTATGCATAGAAATATCTGCCAGGAAAGTGGAGTGAGAGAAGAAGCAAAAGCAAGCAATCTACCATAGGACAAAAGGTTTATCGGTCCGTTGCTGTTTGTAGTGAACACTGTGGGTTAATATAAAATAAAATAGAAATGTTCCAGCGACCCTCAGCAGAAGAGGCATGTTCGTAAAAGTAGAAAACAAGAATTATAATCAGTGGAGGAAGTGGGGAAAAGAACCAGAGACTGCTTTTATTGGGGGGGGGGGAGTGATGGGGCAGCAGGTAGTGCCAGAAATAATATAATTTGGCATGAGTCGCTCAGGCATTTTTAAAGCCTGGCAACAAGAGGAGGGATGCCATGATAGCCATGGCTTGGAAGAGAGATGGGGGGGGGGCCGTAATAAACGTCGCTAAATACACTGTGGAAGGTACTTTCAAGAGGGGTGGGACAGCTGTGCATGCCATAGCCCTGCATGAAGTTTAGCAGCACACCAGGAGATTGGGGGGGGGGGGGGGCTTTTTCCCCTTAAGGAAGCTTTCATAACCTACTATTGTCCAGAAGATCCATACAACTGACCCAGGTGGCGGGTCATGCTGATGGTGGTGAGAGTAAGGAAGTGGATATTTCCCAAGATAGCAAAAGATAAAACAGAAAAGGCCAGCGGGGGCAGATAATAAAATTGGGGGGGGGGGGGGGGGTCCAACATTAAAGTCATGGGCAATCTTCAAAGACAAAGCAACGTCCACCGGCTGGAGAATGTCTAAAAAGGACTGAAGCGCGAGTGAGGGGGAGCAAGGAGGGCACCTTGGGTCTGGGAAATGACGGGAGGGCGTTCCAGTCTCCCGGGGCTCCAAGGTGCTTCAGGCCAGGGTGATGCTCGGAGGACAGGGGAGGGCGGGCTCGTCGCCGGGCACGGGGGATGCCTCCCCTCTCCCTGCAGGTGAGCCGTGGGCGCTCCTAAGAGCAGCTGGGGATGGTGGGTGGGGAGTCTCCGCCGCTTGCCCTTCTCCTCCCGCAGCGCCCCCTTCCCTGCCTGCCGTCTCTCTCACCTGCCATGGCTGGAAGCGACTGGAAATGGCGGCGGAGGGAGGCCCGTCGTCGGGCTGGAGCTGCGCTCCCTCGATCAGCGACGGCGACGGCGACTGAGGCGGTGCGAGAGAGAGCACAGCCGGGCAGTTCTGGCGGCCGCGGCGTGGAGGGGAGACGGTGGCGATACCGAGGGGGAGGAGGGAGGCCGGCCAAGCACCGCCCCTCGCAAGATGGCGCCCGCCACGGGCCCTCCGCCGGTGGGGGGAAGCGCTCGGCCGGGGCTCCGCTTTGTGATGGCGACATGCGGCGGCACGTGGTTGCCATAGCGTGGCTCTCTCGGCCCCTGGCCTCTCTCACCTCAGGCTGCCCCTGGCGCGACGGGAGGGGGACGCCGCGCCGCCAGCAGGCCCGACTTTTGCGCGCCTTTTTAAAGATCTCGGCGAGTTGTCGAGTAAATGCCAAGGTCAGCCGAGGCTCGGGGGCCGTTTCAACTTTGCCTCCGTTGACACGAAAAGATAACGAGGCCTGTCGTTTTTCTCGCGCGGCGCCGCTGGAAAGATGCCCGAGTGGTCGCGGGCAGCCAGAAATCCAGCCGGCGAGGAAACCCGCGCACGGTGGTCCCGCCGAGAAGCGGGGATTGTGGGAAGCTTCGCCGGTTGTGTTTCTGCTTGCCGGGGGGGGGGGGGGGGAGCAGCCCAGAAGGAGAAGAAGAAAAATGTGTCTGCTTGGGAGACGAACTTCACTTCCATCTGAAGCTGAATATATAATTGAAGCTGAATATCTAGTGCAAAGTGTCGGGAAGTCACGTCGTCAGAAGGTTTTTGTTCGTAGGTTCTTGTGGTACCTCTCCTGCCATAGGCATAGCCATCGTCACAGAAAAGATGCTAGCAGCTGTTAACAGCTAAGGAACAATGTACAAGGTTGGGCTCACCGGTGATAACGGACCCAACGTGCATGCATCCATGCTGGGGTAAGGCAGGGCCGGTGTGAAGAAACACCTGCCAAGATTCTTCCCTCATGTCTGCAAGCTACACCTGTCACAATTCCCTCTTCTACACAACCTATAGGACTCCCAGGCTAGGCTGCATTTGTTCCAGATACAGATACTGCACAAATAATATTATTGCCCCTCTTTTTAAAAAGAAGCTTAAATAGCCAGACAAATTACAGCAGGCAACTCTGAGCGTTGTTTTTTTTTAAGTAACTCCATTTAGTTGAGAAATAATAGCTAGGAAACAGCTTGTCCAATCTGACGACCAAAATATTGGTTAAATGACATGAAGCAATGGACAGTTCTCCCTATGGTTGCCAACCTCCAAGTGGCACCTGGAGATCTCCCCCTATTACAATTGGTCTCCAGTCTGGAGACTCCAGATGACGAAGATCAGATCCCCTGGAGAAAATGGCCGCTTTGGAAGGTGGACTCTGGCATTATACCCTGCTGAGGTCCCTCCCCTCCCCAAAGCCTGCCCTCCCCAAGCTCCACCCCCAAAATCTCCAGATATTTCCCAAACCAGAGATGGCATCTCTAGTTCTTGTAATGAAGAAAATAAAACAGTGGGGTCCCACAAGGATCATTGTTGGGACTATTATTTTAATTTGTTCATAAATGATCTGGAACTGGGGGTGAGCAACATTCTTCAGAATGGTGAAAACCAAGGCCAACTATGAAGAGCTCAGAAGGATTTTTCAAATTGGATGAGTGAGCAGCATTATGATAAATGAAGCTGTAAGCTGATGTATGTTGGAACAAGAAATCCCAACTTCACATATTTGCTAAGGGGGTCTGAACATGCTGAGGCTGAGCAGGAAAGAAATCTTGGGGTCACAGTGGGTAGCTCAATGAAAGTATCAAGCCAGTGTGCCCCAGCAGTGAAAAAGACAAACTATACCCTTGGGGTTATTAGGGAAAAGATTGAAAATAAAGAGGCCAATATTATAATACCCATGTATAATCCATGCTGTGGCCTAATTTGAAATACCGTGTGCAGTTCTGATCACTGTATCTCAAAAAGAACATTGCAGAATTAGAAAAAGTACAGAAGAAGGCAACCGAAAGGATTAGGGGGTTGGAGCACCTTTCCTATGAGGAAAGGAAGAAAAGTCTGAGATTTTTCAATTTAGAAGAGACGACTAAGGGGGGACATGATCGAGATAAAATAATGCATAGGGTAGACAGTGGACATAGAAAACCTTTCATCTCTTCTTCAAAATATAGAATTTGAGGGCATCCGATGAAGTAAATTCAAGACAGACAAAAGGAAATTCTTCTTTACACAGCAAGCAATTAAAATGTGGAATTCACTGCCAGAGGATGTAGTGATGGCCACAGCCATTGACAGCTTTAAAAGAAGTTTAAAAAAGAAGATACCTACTGAAAGGGGCTTGCACAGATTCATGGAGTTTAGCTACTAGCCATGGTGAACCTCTGAGTACTTGTGCCAGAAGGCAACATCAAGGGAATGCTTTAGCCCCTGTGCCCTGTTGTTGGGCCTGATCCAGCAGGGTTCTTCTTATGTTCTTATGACAGTTTCAGAGCATTCCAGGTGATTACAAAAAGCTTCTGAGTGAAGTATTGCACACTAAGCAAGTGAGAGATTATCCTTTTTAGGGCAATTCAGTCCCAAATACTGGAAGTATACTATCAAGTTGCACAAGAGAATGAAAATCCCAAGATAACCTAGGATTTAGCCCTTCTCACTTTAACAGTTCTGTCAGGGAATCCAGTTCAGTGTCAGGAGTATCTCTGAAGACCTGCCTCCTGCAGACCTAAGTGCGGTGGAGGATCAGTCCCCAGCTCCAGAGGAGCCTCCACCTGAACCAGAGGAGGCTCAAGCAAGCACCTCTCAGGGCATTACCCCAGCACCAGCTGAGCCACAGCCAAGCTCAAGCCCACCTGATTCACCTCCTCAGGTGGAACGGCTAAGGTCACAATCCAGGCAAGACTTAGCTGCTAGGAGAAAAGAGGCACGCATGCGTAGTCGCAGATCACTCAGCCCTGAGTTTTAGAGGGAGCTGGGACCTCACCGCCAGCTGCTAACAAGCACAGGAAGTGGCTGGGTATTTAGGCACAGCACAAAGACCAACAACTTGTGCTAGCAACAAGTCATTCTGGCTAAGCTCTGCACCCGCTCGGCTCGCATCAGCTAAACCTGATTCTGGACCTTCTGGCTCGTGACTTCAGCTCTGTCTGACTTCAGCTTGATTCTGGACCCTCTGGCTCGTGACTTCGGCTCTGTTTGACTTCGGCTTTTGGTTGACTCCTTGGACGGGTTGGCTCGTGAGTTTCCCCCTCTGACCTCGGCTTGGACTGACTCTGCTTCCGGCTTGTGTTTTGGACTTAGTAATTCGTTCCTGATTTGGCTTGACCTTGAACTGTCTTGGACTTCGACTTGGCTCCTGACCAAAGGCACCCAGCCTGTGACATTCAGTACAAACCTTTCCTTCTAGGCCACACTTGCAACATTGTTCTTGATTCCCAAGATAAATTTGACTGATTTCCAAGATAAATTTGGCTGACCAACCAAACAGGTTTGGAGAATTCCTTGTCTGAGCGCCTTTCAGCTAATGTCTACATCTGTAGGTTGCATCCCATGATTAAGCCAGAGCCTCCCCCACAGTTGCTGCTGAACTAGGAGGCAAGGCAGCCATGATATCTCACACTCATGAGCTGCATGCCGTCATCCTGCAGCAACACACCCAAAGTCCTCTTTATTACCCAAGGTAGAAGTGGCAGAAAACGGACTGGAGAAGTTGGGGCTGCCTTCTCTTCCAATTCAGCCAGAGTAAAGATAAAAAATTAATTCTGAGTGAGCTACAACGTCAATGCTATCCTGAAGAGTTGGACTTGCTTCCAAGTAAATATCCATAGGATTGGGGCTGTCTCCAACAGTGCCATCCTAAACAGAGTTACACCCTTCTGAACTCATTGACTTCAATGACTTCAATTCTCTTTCTCACTGATAATCTGTTCTTTGATGTTCTCTTATCTGCATTTGGTAGGGTGCCTTGTTGTTATCTCCTACTGAATCAGAGGCAGATTCATCCCCATTCAGGAAGAGTACACATAATATAATCTGAAGCATAGTTCAAGTGTTATTTCCCATGCGTGTGCATAGATTTGGCACTTCAGAACTGCCATTTGTATTGGCCGCTCAGTAAGACCACAGTTCAAGCAATGCTAATTTTCGTACTTATGATATGGCCTCTGCAAAGGAATTGTAATATTCGAAGTGGCCTTCAGGGAAAAAAAGAAATGTTCACTAGGCCAGTGACACCCGCTTCAGTCCACTACATCATTCGACTCTGACCTTCAGTTGATCTTTCAGCTGCTGCTAAAGACTTGCTGTTGGCAGAGAAGAGAATTCAGTTACTTCTACACGATTACTTATTATAAGATAATAAGCGCCTGCCATGAGAATCAGACGAAAAGAAGTGCATACACCAATGCAGAAACTTGCAGAGGACACTGAACTCTCTAGAACTCTCTAGGAGACACCACAGTGATATATCCAAGCAGCCCTCTCTTTGTGAGAGAGGACTACATAAACCCAATTAAAACAGAAAAGGACTACAGATTCCACAGTTGGTAGCAGAAATGATCCTATTAACTTGCAAAGGGTCCTGCTTTTCTGTCATGATCATTCGGTAGGATATTCTACTGAGGTCAATGGGATTTATTTTTAAATTAAGGGTATATAATAGCAGCCGGTGATAACTACTACTGTAATGGGTTTTTGGGTCTGCTTTTCTCTACCCCACAGTGCTAAAAGTACAGAGTAACATATAGCCGACAAATCAAAGTTGATATGAAGATTCAGGAAGACGTTCATTTCATACCATCCCAGATGTAGGATATCTACAGACAAACCTGAATGTAATGTAACCCCCATGAAAATCTTACACACACACACACAAAATATTACTGTCCATAACTGTGACTTGTATCTTTGCTACCAGCATGGCTAGGATCCAGAGAACTAGTTTAGGTGCACTTCAGGGTTGGTGAGCACTTACTAGGATTTTGGACACCCCCCCCCCCTTTTACATCATAAACAGTTGTTGAAACTCCCCTGAATTTTAAAAACAGCTCAGTGTGCAGCATAATAGGTACATGAGGGTAGGAGTCAAAGCTGTCATTTAGCAAATGTAAATCCAACACCATTTGGATATAAAGAACTATCTGCATAATTCTTCGGAGCCTAGCCTCTATGTCTTAGATCAGAGAGAAGCAACTTGGGAGGAGGGGGTGGTATGATTTATCATCCAGCTGTTTGGAGAGCTGGTTCGTTAGTAGTGGTCATAATGTCAGGAAGCACTATCCTACAGACTGTTAATTTGATTATATGTTTATATTGCCCAGTGATTTATACTGCCTAGTATAATTTTACTTCAGAAAACAGCTGTAGTCACCCCACATGTAGCTGATTGTCCCTGTTTAAAGAGCCACAATGAAAATGTACTCCAGGTGGGTAGTAGCACAGCACTGTGCCATGGGGTGTTCTCCGGTAATCAACCTTGGTCACCTTGACTGAATATTTGCTTATGTAGGCCAGAAGTGATATATTGCCATCAGGATTGGCCCGCAGGCAACACAACCCTTAGGGAGAATGTAAACTTTCACAACAGCAGAGAAAGAGAAGATAGTACAATCTTTGCTACCAGCATGGCTAGGATCCAGATAACTAGTTTAGGTGCACCTCAGGGTTGGTGAGCTGTCATTTAACAACTGTAAATCCACCACATCAGTTCTTCTTTCTAAAAGTACATGTGTTAAACTGGCCAGTCAGTCTAGACCGAACTGGTCAGCTCAAGAGCCAGATGTGGCCAGCGACCATAGCTCCTTGGCTGAACTCCCCCCAGGAAAGGAAGGGAATCTCTCTAGTGGCATAATACAGGAAGCAAGGTAAACCAAAGCAGGGATCACAGTTACAGGAAACATAATAAACAAACAAACAAGCCCTGTGATAAAATGACAATAATATTTAATAATTCTTACAAACATCAATTATTTGACAAGGAAAGTCCGACATCCTCAATGAGCAGCCGGTTATACACTCATTTCACAAGTCTTTCTCAGGAGTAACTTTATATATAGAGAGTAAAAGGTGTCAGCCTCTAGGTGCAGCTTAGCTTCTATAGTACTTCCTTCAAATTTTTACAACTTGGAAGTTCTTTTTAGTTCTCTTCATATCTTCTGGATCCACTATCAAAATAGCTTCTGCTTTCACCAAATTATCTTTAAATTCCACTTGAAGTACTTAAATTAGGAGCAAGCCAGTTAATTTATTTCTGAAAAGTAGCAACCAGTTTAATATCCGGCTGAAAGCCTTATTTTTTTTAATGGCTGGTAAATGCTCTCTATTTCAAGTTGCTGGCTCAGTTGCTCTCTAGTAGTACCTGGTAGAAGCATACATCAGTCCTCTTTTATCCCAGCTAGAAGCCTTTTTAAATAGACTTACAAATGCTCTCCACCTTTCAAGCTAGGAACTGAGGCCGCAGTCACACGGCCCCTTAATGCGGGAGGAAGGGCTGCTTCCTCCTGCATTTAAAGGGGCCGTCTACATAGCCCCGCAGCGAGTCCCGCAGCGAAGCGGGCTCCAATGCGGGTTGCTCCCGCTTTTACCGACCCCGGGAAAAACTAGTGTTTTCCCGGGAGTCGCGGGAGGAACCCGCATTGGAGATTATCTGGACAGCCCTCTCTCGCAAGCATTGCGAGAGTAGGGCTGTCCAGATGGCCTCCCCCCTCCATTTTCCCCCCCCTTTTTACACTTGGGCGCATGGCTATTCATGCGCCCAAGTGTAAAAGGGGAAAAAAAAACCCCACAACTTACCCAGGTGGCTGGCGGTCCTTGGCCGCCACAGCCGCCTCTCCTGCTGCTGGGGCTGCCTCCGCCGCGGCCGCCGTTCGCTCCGCGGCTGCCGCCTCTTCAGCAGCCGCTGCCACTTCCGCCGCCTCTTCAGCGGCCGCCGCAGCCACAGCCGCCGCGGCAGTCGTTCCCGCCGTGGCCGCCTCTTCAGCGGCCGCGGCTGCTGCTTTTGCTGCTGGTGCTGCCGCAGGGGTTGGGATGTATGAACATCCCAACCCGCGGTTGAAAAATGCAGCCCCTTTAAATCCGGGAGCCCTCCCGGATTTAAAGGGGCCGTGTGACCGCGGCCTTAAACTCTCTAAAAAGTATTCAATTTCTACAACATTATGAGAACCTTTCCACTCACTCTGGGCTTGATCCTCACATATTAGACAGCTCAAATCAAATTCATTTAGACTTCCCTGTTATTGCTGTTGCCTGATTGTATAATCCTTTGTTCTCTTTTCTTTGTGTTTGTGTCTCAACAGAGGACTGTATTAGCATTTGTCAGTTCTATGGAAAAGAATGTTAATTTTCATTATCAAGCACTCCCTGAATATTTCAAGTAAGTTTTACTTCAAAATCTTACCATCAGTTAGCATCCTATCAAATGCCATCAGTTAAAACTGGAAATTCAGGTCCATTTTGACCCATGTTGTTATTAACCAAAACATCAGATTATTCTGTACTTATACTTACTTTTGAATTCAGTTAATTAACTTGAGTGGGGGTAATAAGTTGGTGAGTGTACTTAATTTGTCATTTATAGTATTGTTGATTGATTGTTATAGTAAAAATGTTATGCCTTAACAAGTACAATAAAAAAATGTTAAAATGCACTCCAATATTACAAGGTTTGAGTTTTATTTTGGTTGTCATGTAGTTGTCAAAGGCTGCGGTCACATGGGGCTTTAAATCCGAGAGCCCTCCCGGATTTAAATAAACTGGTTTTTTTTATTTCGGGTTGGGATGATTACACATCCCAACCCAACAGTGGCTGGGGGAGGCAAGGTGTGGGCATGCGGGTGGTCCTCGCACGATTGCCTCCCCCGAACACAGCCAGACAGAAGCTCCCCCCCCCCCGCCGCCACAGAGAGGCTCTTCCACTTACCTGCTGGCTGGCTGGCTGGCTTGCCCCATGCTCTGCTCCAGGCCCTGAGCCCCACCAGCCGCCACCTGAGGAAGTTGGGAGAAGCATGCGGGGGGGGGGGGGGGTTGCCAGGCAGCGGCGGCCGGCAGGGCTCAGGGCCTGGAGTGAAGTGTGGGGCCAGCCAGCCAGCCAGCAGGTAAGAGCCTCTCTGTGCGGGGGGGGGGGGGAGCTTCTGGCTGCGTTTTTTTCCCTTTCTTTGCACTTGGGCGCTTTCCCAAGAATTTCCCAAGCGCCCAAGTGCAAAGGGGGGAAAAACACCCGGGAGGGATGGTCAGACAGCCCTCTCTCACAATCATTGCGAGAGAGGGCAATCCAGATCGGCAGAATCGCAGGTTCAAAGCGTGACTTCCAGGAAAATAGTTGATTTCCCCGGGGTCGGAAAAAGCGCTAGGAACCCGTGCTTGAGCTCACTTTGGCACGGGAGTGGCTGCTGCCAGTCTGAACGGTCCTTTTAAATCTGGGAGTCAACAGCACTGACTCCCGCTTTAAAGGGCCGTGTGACCGCAGTCAAAGTCATCCTGTTTTTTAAGCCTCTTTAAAATGGCTTAGTTTTACCATATGGAGGAAGAAGTAGACCATATCGCTGAAGATAAATTAGAACGCAGCTGGATTTATGGATAGATAAAAACAGATGTTTCTCTTCTCAATAGATATAAGCAAAGAAATTGATTAGATAAATGTGCATAATGATAGGTTTGTTTTGGAGAGTGTAATGTTTCTATACTTGATTAATTCCTAGAAACTGTTACCTTTGGCCACATTTATTGGGATAAGCAATAATGGGCTCAGATTTATTCCTTAATCTCCATGCACTCACTTGGAAGTAAGTGCCATTAATTTAAGTGAAAGTTATTCAAGCAAATCTGCTGAGGACTGCATAACTTGGGAGGAGTTTTATTAAAAGGATGCAAAACCACATCAGTTCCTCTTCCTAAAAGCACATCAGCATGTATTAAAATATTTATATCCCACATCTCCTTCATTTCAAGCAGCTAAGAAACAAATCATAACATCAAATCTACACAATAAATTTTGAACTTAGAACAAACGGCCATAAAAACAGCATAGCAAGAACAATTGGGACTAACAACAGCCAGAGCTTATGACAAAAGAACCAGTCAAGAGTGTCATCTAATGCAAGCTGCTTCCTCTTGGTATGATAGCATTCACTATGATGCAATTGGACTTTCCAATAATGACACCAGGATGTTTTAAACCAACATAGCACATCTGCATTTTTAAAGGAAGAAATCTGTACTATGTGGAAGGGAACAATGCATTCCATTCTGAACCCCCTGGAAAATCCAGAAGCAAATCAATTGTAATGAGACGAGATGGCATTCTGAAAATCCTGAAAATTATAATCAAAATATTTTTTAAAAATTGTTACTATGAAAAGAAAATCAGAATTTTAATGGCCTGTACAGTAAAAAGCAGAAGAAATGTAATAATAGATCTGAAAGCCAGGCAGGGCGCAAAACTTTTTAGTCACAATCTTTTTTAGCATAGGTGTTTAGAATTAAGGAGGCCAGTATGAAGGCCAGTATAGACATCTTGGTGAAACAAGCCCCAAGTCTGCACCTTAGGTCCCAAAGAGCTTTTTAAAAAAGAAAAAATAATCCAGCCTTCCCTGGGACTGAAAACTACACCTTAGGTCCCAAAGGATTGGCTAAGGAGGCACATCCCCGGCCAATACAAAAATGGGTTAAAGACTGTCAGTCACAACATGTATGTAAATCAGATTTGGGAACTTGATGTAAATAGAAGTGATTGAACTTGAGGCTCATGGATTATTCATGATTTTAGTTTGACTAAAGATATAGGTCACCTCATACTTGTAGAGTGGTTAGGATGGAAGAGCATTTCCCACATCCATCACATCAGCATAATCCTGAAATGTATTAAACTAGAACTGTGGAGACCTGGGTTCAAATTTACACTCAGCCATAAAGCTTCCTGGGGGATCTTGGTCCAGACACTTTCACTAAGCCTAAACTGTCTCACAGTGTTGTTGTAGGATAAAACAGAAGAAGAGAGAATCAGTCCAGAGCCATGTTTTCCATCCTGAATTTATTGGAAGAAGGGATGAATAAAAATGTAATAGCGACAGACAACTGGCAATTAGAATGGGGAAGATTAGAACCTGTTGAAAACAAAGGATTATAAAACCAACATAGAGGAAGGAAAACAAAGTGTGAGTCCAGTGGCAACAAAGACCAACAACGTTTTAATTAAGGTATAAGCTTTCATGTGCAAGATACAGATACAGACAAAAGCTCACACCTTGAATAAAACTTTGTTGGTCTTAAAGGTGCCACTGGACTCACACTTTGTTCTACTGCTTCTGACCAATATGGCTACCCACCTGGATCTATCACAGAGGAAGGAAGAGAGACTCTTGGACCGTGATTGAGTGCTTCATGTGTCTTGGGGTACTTGAGAGGAGACAGTCCTGCTTGGAGACATGGGCTCCCCCTTGCTATGTGAGGTGCTTTGCCCTTGTAGATTCCTGGTAGGTGTTTTGTCTGGAATCCTGAGACCAAGTACCTTTAAGAGGTCTGAAATGACGAGTAGTATTCCTCTTCCCTTTTTGTATTTGCTGTTTGTTGTTTGTGCAAAATGCCCTTTCGCCACAGTTCTCACTACTATGCCCATAGTGCTTTAGACCTGGAGGGGGCAGTGGTGATGATCTCCACGCAGTGCATCTTGATAGGTGAACTATGTTCCCATGCTAAAACTCTTGAATTGCTGTCAGTGTGCTGCAATTGGCTGCTGAGTTAGTTGGAATCCAGTTTTCCAGGGATGATGGTGAGGAGCGGAAGTGCAGGGGAGGAAGTGGGGGACAGTTAACTGGAGCTGTTCCTTTTTTCCTGGCCCCTAGTGAGTCCAAATATGTTATGAATATGGCTAAATATCTTGTTTATTTGGATGTGCCATCTTATAGAAGAGCTTTCACTTTGGCTAATTATGTGGTTACCTTCTCAAGGGTTTTAGATGAGAAATACAGGAAGATTCTATATGAAGACAGACATTGCTCTTGCTGTATTGGAGAGGTGGTCCATATGTTCTTTCAGTGCCCGTTATCTAGTTTATAGGGATAAGTTCCCCCCCCCCCCATTTTTAGATAGACGAACAGCAGAGGCAGATAAAGTCTGCTTGGAGAGACTTTTAATCAATGAAAATCCAACCATCTCCAATTCTCCAGACAAATAGCCAAATTCTGCTTCCACTTGGTAAATTCCACAATAAGAAGCATGATCACGTATAGTTTTTATTTGTATGATTTGTAATCATTTCATATATACTTGACTTTTTAGACTTATCTAAGATTCTTTGGGTGGTTATACGTTGTAAATATTTGTAAGGCTTTATGACTAAACATATTTTTGCGCTAGAATTAATCTCTTCAATTTTTATAAGAATGTATTCTTATGATTAATGGTCGTTGACCACAAATAAATATTCATTCATTCAACTGGAACTGTCCATTCACTGGGAAAGGACTGGGTTCACTTACACCTCTGCTTCTGCAGTCATAATTCTATGCTGTTGAGGCAACACTGACTCTAATCTAGCAAAGTACCCTGCACCAGGCCTCCAGATCTGTCCATTTGCCCTTCTTACGAAGGTGTGTCATTGTGTTAAGGCTAGAGTATCAAGTACACCAGCAGGCCACTGTGGTTTACAGTGTTACCCTATGCAGGGTTACTCATGTCCAAGCTCATTAATTTAAATGGATTTAAACTATAGAAACTTTTAGTAGTGTTCATACCCATGTCCATCTAGCATAGCTCAGTGTTAATCTGACACCCAGAGAAGAACATTTTGTGTCTAAAGGTTTTCTAGTAGATAAATAGCAACCAAGAGATAGCCCATTTTATGGGTAAATAAATAGAGACCAAGAGAGTGTGACTGTAGCCAACTTAGGAGACAATGGGAATAGGTAGGAGGTTGCCCTGGTGTTTTTCCCTCAAGACAAACACTCTTATGGTAGCTGTTTGGCATGGGGAAAAGGCTACCACGTAAACACTTTCTGCTGCAAGTAGAAGCTTCAGGTTGATACAGTCAGCTTGGATTTTTTAAAAAACACCACCCTGAGTCACTCTGACAATTCCATCAGAAGCTGGCTGTCTTCATGATGACATGGCCTCCATGATGACGCTGTCCTTGACCTTATCGACCAAGCAATGCAGAAAAAAATTCAATGAAGCAAGCAGCAATCAAATGTGCACAGTTAATTGATTCAAGACTCATGGGTTAAATGACAGGAAGCAGAGAGCAGGAGTAAATGGCCAGTTCTCAGAACAGAAGTAAACTTTGGGGTCTGCCAGGGATCTGCATTAGGACCAGTGATATTTAGTTTGTTTATAAATGATCTGGAGCCGGCAGTAAACAGTGGAGTCAAGATTGTGAATAACAGCAGTTACTCTGGGTGGTGAAAACCAAAATGGATTGTGAGTAGTTCCAAAACAATCTCTTCAGATTGGGTGAGTGGGCAACAAATGATAAGGTCTGAGCAGGCAATGACTGATCAGGAATAAGATCTTGTGGAGGGGGTCATCCATTGAATTCATTCAGTGTGTGTCAGCAGTAAGAAAAGCAAACTGTGTGCTATGTTTTATTACAGAACAGACTGTATTGTATTGCCCTTGTAAAAAATATATGGTGCAACTGCATTTGGAATACTGTGTACCATTCTAGTCCCTGGAAAAGGTGCAGAAAAGAAAAGTGCAACCAAAACAAATAAGAAATCGGCACACCTTCCCTATGACAAAGGTTAAGGAAGTTGTGGCTTTTCAGTTTAGAAAAAAAAGATGACAAAGGATGGACATGACAGAATCATATTTTATTTTTAGACCAAAGCACCACAGGTACTTTGTAAGCCATACTAAGGTTGCAAAAATTATACAATATCACACAATACTATATACAAAAATTATGCAATATCACAATAAAATTAATCAGCATAATCAGATAAAATGTTTCGTACACTATTCTATAGAATTTAAAATAAATGTTCCCGCCATACGCTGAAAACTTGCATGGCTCTGAACTTCACTTATGATGGAACCTCACAGACATGCCATTGCAGCTTCAGGGCCATAGCTGTAAAGGCCCTTCTTCTAGTGGCTGGTTCTTGCATTATATAGGTAGATAGTAACTAAAGCAGTACCTGTTTTGACTAACACAGATAGCAGCAGGGCTGGTATAGGACAAGACAGTTTCTCAGGGCTGTGGGTCCCAAGCCAAACTGAGAATTAAAGATCAAAACCAGCCTCTTTAATTAAGCCCAGAAGCAAATTGGCAGCCAGGACACGTAATGAAACAAAGGCTTCCTGTCCCTTAGTGGAAACTGTGCACAGCTTCCAAGTTGTCTTAAAGGCTGTTCCATGTAAAGTGTATTGTAACAATCCAGCCTGGATGTTAAAAAAAACCCAGGGAAATGTAAACCAAAAGAACAAACACCTTCTTATCTTGGATATCACTGTAGGTATGGCTACTGCAGTGTAAACAACCGCATCCTTTCTCTGGACCCAGTACATCCTTCTAACAAGTGCCACCCCATCCTAGCCATACAGTCTCATGTTTCATGGATGTAAAATGTCTAGTATATTTCAGAAATAACATGTGGAGGGAGGGGATTTCTTAGGGACATTGAGGAACCCAAGCTATTTGGGGCTTTATAGGTCAAGACCAGCTCCTTAAACTAAACCTGAAAAGCTAAAGGAATCCAGAAGAGTGTCTGGCCCATTGGAGCCAAGTGCTTGAAGACCTTCCTTTGTTACATTCAGTGCCACTTTGGCAGCTGCCAGAAAATCCTCAAGGAACAGCTATGTTTTATTTATTTAAAACATGTCAATCCAGGTATTCTACTCCAGACAGTTGACAGCATTAGCAAAACAAATAATCAAACAAACTACAGAACCAGTATCAACTGCAGACACCAGCCCATGGATAAAACTCAAAGGTCATCCAATGCAAGCACTGTTGTATTGCTACTGGGAAATAATTCTACAGTTGTGAGGCTATCCTAACCATCCCACTATTCTTGCTGTGGGCAACTGGTTGGTCATTGTTGCAAATCCTGTGCTAAATGCACCCTTGGCTTGGATCCAACTAGGGTTACCAGGCCTGGGTTGGAAAATACCTGGAGATTTTGGAGGTAGATGTAGGAAAGGGTGGGGTTTGGGGAAGGGAGGGGCCTCAGCATGGTACAGTACTATAGAGTTCACCCTTCAAAGCAGCCATTTTCTTCAGGGGAGCTGATCTCTGTCAGCTGGAGATCAGTTGTAAAAGCAGGAGATCTCCAGGCCCCACCTGGAGGCTGGCAACCTGTAAGCCAGCAAGGTGCTTTTGCACTCTTGTGAATGGTAACTTCATAAGTTGTAAATGGACTGCTAATTGTGTGAGAGAAACTAGGAAGAATAACCAAGGAAAAACCAGCTGCAAATGACTCCAGCAAATGCTTGAGACAGCGGTTCCCAAGGTTGCCAACTCCAGGAGGCTTCTCTTAACACACACAAAGACACTGACACAGAAAATAGCCATCTTGTCTCTGGCTAAAGACATGTGCTCACGAACTCTACACATTGCAGGCTGCAACACCCCCCCCCCTCCAACATTCCTTGACCAGTGAAACAATGGACTTCACCAGCTAAAAACCGGTTTGGCTGCCCAGAGAGGTTAATCCCATCTACAAGACAATGCTCCTAGCCCATGATGTCAGCTTCTGGCCCCAGGTATTTCTCTGACCATGCTAGGTAGAATCTAACATTGCCCAACCCCCTTCTCCTCCTGGACAAGAGCTAGTGGGTGGACTAGCAAGGGGTGGTCTCAGGACAGGCATCTGGCCAAGCCTGCCCCCAGAGACCACCCCCCAATAAAAGAAAGCTCCCAGCAGCCAGCTCGCTCTCTTGCTTCGCTGATCTCCTGCCCTCCCTTACATTCAAGACTCTTGGTCTGCACAGCCAAGGGCCTACACATGCTGCTGCTGGTTCAGCACATGTGCTCCCCCCCCCCCCATCTTTCTCCCAGCCTATCATTAATTTTTCCAGAAGGACTACACCAGCTACTGGAGAGGTAAATATGACTTCTACAGGAAACCAACAATCTCCTGTCTCTTAAACTCTCTAATTTCCTAGAATCTGTATGTATGTGTGTAATTCTGTATTGTTTGAATGAGATATAAGTTTGTTAGTAAAGAAACACTGCTTTATCATTACATCAGTCTCCTTGTCTATTCTCTGGTTTGTCTGGAAGGGGCCCAACCTCTGTATACAAAGGTGTGATCCGTTTATGCCTATTGCCAATTATTAATATTCATAATTCCCCAATATTGATTAAGAAATCAAGGCAATTTGGCTAACAAACCCTAGCTTACATTGTATATCTGGGACCTTTAAATGAGGTATAACTGGGCAAGAGGGAAGTTCCCACATGGCTGAGAGAACATTTAAATAACCCAAGCTCTAATATGGGTTTCAGTTCTCTAGGAAAGGCCCACAAGACCTTCCTACCTGTATAGCTAGTACTTTTTATTCCACCCCTGCTCCAAGGAGTTCAGGATGGCATACATTGTTCGCCCCCATTTTTTCCTCACAACATCCATGTGAGGCAGGGTTAAACAGAGATTGTGACTGGTAGTCTTGCCAGCTCTGGGTTGGGAAATTATAATGGGACATCTCCAGGTGCCACATGGAGGTTGGCAACCCTAGTGACTGGGCCAAGGTTACCTAGTGAACTTGACAGATTGATGATTTGAACTCATCTCTCCCAGTCCTTGTCTGACATTCTATTATACACAGGGGTCATTTCGTAGAAAAAGAGGTGCAGGAGCTCAATAGCATAACTCATTAGCATAACTTATTTGCATATGCTACACCACCTGACATCACCAGAAGTATGTCAGAAGGCAAGAAAGAAAGAAGAGAGAGAGAGAGAGAGGAAGGAAGGAAGGAAGAGAGAGAGAGAGTGCTGGCAGAGAGGGGACAGCTACTAATCCAAGCCTCAGAAATACCACTATTCTGGGAGGATAGCTTCAGTGGTGGCTGAAGCCTTCAGAAGGCTGGTCAGAGGAACAAGGACCTTTCCAGGGGACGGGGTCATTTTGCTGCAGCCATGACACAAGCAGGCATTCCCCCGGGGGAGGGGGGGCTGGCACCAACTCCCGAAGCTGAGCTCCTGCTCGAAATGACCCCCGATTATACAACAGCAGTTCAAAGAAATCAAATAGAAGCTCTAGAAGGAAATGAAAGAAAGAGAAATTCATGTTAATGGTTTCTTAACACGGGACAAAGTAGAGGCAGCCAAATGTCAACAAAGGTAAAGAGTTTCTTGCCAGGAAGTCCAGAAATAGCACAATGGAGTGGAAGATTGATAAAAAGATGAATATTTTGTTTACTGAGGAGGAGACTAGACAGAAAGCAACTAAGTCAGGGGTGGCCAAACTGCTGCTCAGGAGCTGCATGTGGCTCTTTCACACAGTCTAATTTAATGTTAATAAAAAGCAAATGTGCATATTTTTCAATAAAAACATGGGTAATATTTGTTCATGTCTTGCAGCTCTCAAACATCTGACATTTATTCTGTATGGCTGTTACGTTAAGCAAGTGAAATGAAACAGGAAGGGGAAGGGAGAAAGGAAAGAAAGAAAGAAAGAAAGAAAGAAAGAAAGAAAGAAAGATTAAATTTCAAGCACCAGAACGCAGGACCATATACCTGCAAACAGTGTTCTCTATTGCTGACATAAGTGAAGGAGGGAGGTTTATAACCGCCTGAGGGTAAACTCTTTTATTTCATCATTTTGTATTTCCCCTGGAGTTCTTTTTCCAAAGTTTTCCTTGCTCTCATTCTGGGAGAGGAAAAAGCCAAATGCAGCTTTTCTAGGTTGTGGTAAGTCACGGCCAGTTTCATGTGGGCCAAACAAAGCATTTGAGAGACAGGCTGCCTTTTGATCCAAAGGGTTTCTCAGCCAGGCTGAGTTAAAGTAATACAACCTGATGTGGCATGGTCTGCCAAATCCAGTGAAGCAATATAACTGAACTGTCACCTCTTATTTTATGTCTTGCGGGTACTGAGAGAGTCAAGAATGCCAACAACTTTACAAGCAAGCAAGACAGGCAACCAGAGCTTCTTAAACTTTGAAGTCCACCCCTTCTAAGTTTTTATTGGATTTGCCGAACCTTCCACATCTATGTTTCAAAAGATCCTATGAACAACTCTGCATGTCTGCAGCCCACTGCTGTGCAAGAAGATCGGTGGGCCAGGAGGAAGGAATCATAAGTAATCTTTTGGAAGGAGGGGGCTCCCTCATCATCCTTACCCTTGTGTGCAGCTAAAGTTCCACATACCCAAGCTAAAGATTGCTTAAAGCAGCAGCTTCAGGTTGCTTCTGACTTTAAACCTACCCACCTTGCCAGGTATCTTGAATGCATGTACGCAAACACACACACACACACCAGTTTGAGAATCTAGAGTGTAAATAGTAAGCTTTGGGAAAGGAAGCCTGAATCAGCATGACAGCAAGCACACCAGAGCCCCTCTTACTAAGGAATGGATCACAGAGGCCAGGGGTCATTTCGTAGAAAAAGAGGTGCAGGAGCTCAATAGCATAACTCATTAGCATAACTTATTTGCATATGCTACACCACCTGACATCACCGGAAGTATGTCAGAAGGCAAGAAAGAAAGAAAGAAAGAAGAGAGAGAGGAAGGAAGGAAGGAAGAGAGAGAGAGAGAGAGTGCTGGCAGAGAGGGGACAGCTACTAATCCAAGCCTCAGAAATACCACTATTCTGGGAGGATAGCTTCAGTGGTGGCTGAAGCCTTCAGAAGGCTGGTCGGGAGGAACAAGGACCTGTCCAGGGGATGGGGTCGTTTTGCTGCAGCCATGATACAAGCAGGCATTCCCCCACTGGGGGGGGGGCTGGCACCAACTCCCGGAGCTGAGCTCCCCCAAGCTCGAAATGACCCCTGACAGAGGCATAGTTGACGCTAGATAGACAGAAGCCAGTTTGTCAGAGAAAGCAGGCTATGGCCTCTCCACAGTTGTCTCTGGGTCTGTAGGAAAGTCAGGCTGGCTTTGAGATTCATATAGTTTTTTAAACATGCTATAGATGCAAAGGCCCTGACATGGATAGCCCAGGCTTTCCTGACGTCGCCAGACCTCGGAAGCTAAGCAGGGTTGCCCCGATTAGTATTTGGATGGGAGACCACCAAGGGATACCCAGGTTGCGAGGTAGTAGGGTTACCAGCTATGGCTTGGAAAATACCTGGAGATTTTACAGGTGGTGCCTGGGGAGGGTGGGGTTTGGGGAGGGAAGGGAAGGGAAGGGAAGGGAAGAGAAGCGACCTCAGCAGGGTACAATACCATAGAGTCCACCCTCCAAAACAGCCACTTTCGCCAGGGGAACTGATCTTGGTTGTCTGGAGATCAACTGTAGTAGCAGGAGATCCCCAGGTGCCACCTGGAGGCTGGCATCATTAAGAGCTAGGCAATGGCAGACCACCTCTGAATGTCTCTTGCCTTGAAAACCCTAGAGGGTTCCCTTAAGTCAGCTGTGACTTGACAGCAAAAGAAACCCAGGCCCTGCAAAGGATGTAGATGGTGCCACTCTCCAAAGGCAGAATATAACTGCCCCTTTAAGTGTCCCAGCGTTGTTGTTATGTTGTGCAGAGTCTCCAAACAGCAGGGGAATAGCATCTCCTGCTTATAAGCTTTGGGATACATCTAACTGTGCCTATGTGATGGAAAGAGCATGCACGACTTTTGAATCTGATCCATCAAGGCAATTCCTGTGTTCTTACTGAGTCACTATTGTGTTATTTGCAGCATGATTATGACCCCCTCAAAACTGCAACTCCTACTCTCTGTCTTCTTGGAAAGAAAATATCCTGGATTATCTAAAATTGTACAGCTGCCCACACTATTGCATATTCAGTGTTGAGATGAAAGCCTGTCTCCCAGGAACTGTCTGCAACTCCCTACTTCTTCTTGCCCCTGGCCTCTCAGAGAGAACAAAAAGCAGCAAGTGGGGCTCGGTGGCAGAGTATCTATGGGGCTGTGGCTCAGTGGTAGAGCATCTGTTTTGCATGCAGAAACTCCCAGGTTCCATCCTCACCATCTCCAGCTTAAACAATCATGAAATAGGTGATGTGAAAGGCCTTTTCTTGAGAGCCACTATCAACCAAAGCAGACATCACCGAGTCAGTATAGGGCAGTTTCATATGTTCAAGTGGAAAAGCCATGCCTGATTTTTATTTTTTTTTAAAAAGGTTGTCTGTTGCAATCTTTGTGCAGACAATGCGAAATCTTCCCGTTACCTGACAGAAATTGGAACTGTGGGTAATGTCAGTACAGAGAGAGATAAAAGAAAAACCAAAACAGATCCTGCAGCTGTCTCATTAATATTGTTAGTTTACTGAGCACCTTTCCCCAAACAACCACAAAAGCTCCAGAAAGCATTATTAATTTGATGCCCTCAGAAGGTCCACAGGAAAAGGGAGAGAGTACAGTCTGATGGCCTGAAATGAAACAAGGAGAGACAAGGATGGAGTGCCAAGTCATCTTTTCCTGTCCTCCAGGTTTCTGTGTCCTTATTTATGCAGAGCAAAATCCATGCTGGCTTTATAAATAGCTGCCAGGCGCTCAGCCCTTGATGGCAAATGGAGATAGATATGACTAATCACCAGCTATATAACACAGGAGTTCATCCATTCCGTCTTTTGTAAAGTGTGCCAGAAATGTACTCTCTAGATTAGATTTTGCGTCTTTTGCTTTCCCAGAGCTGCATCAAGAAATTCTGCTGCCCCTGCCCAGTGGCGGTGCCGCACAATGTGGGAAGGGCCCTTCAGCACCCTGTGTGATGTTACATGAGATCTGAACCTCTTGGATCACGCCGCTGTGCCCTTGAAAAATTATGTTTGTTTATTTATTTGTTTATTTATTTAATTATATTTGTATCCCACCCTCCCCTACGAGCAGGCTCAGGGCGGTTCACAACAAAGATGCAACAAAGTAAGGTAAAGCTAAAGGTTTCCTTTGCTTGAAAGCCAGTCGAATCCTACTCTAGGGTTGTGGTGCTCATCTCCGTTTCCAAGCCAAAGAGCCAGTGCTATCCGAAGACATCTCCGTGGTCATGTGGCCAGCATGACTAGATGCCGAGGTACACGGAATACTGTTACCTTCCCACAGAAGCGATACCTATTTATCTACTTGCAATTTCTTGCTTTCAAACTGCTAGGTTGGCAGGAGCTAGGACCAGAGATGGGAGCTCACTCCATCATGCAGTAGTAGGGTCTCGAACTACCGGCCTTCTGGTCTGCAGTTCAGTGTCTTAACCTCTGAGCCACCGTGGCCACAAAGTAAAACATTTTAAAACAGTTAACAATAATTTAACAATAATTAACAACAATAAAATGATAAAGGAGTATTTATTTTATTTTATTTACTTAAAATATTTGCTAGAAGGCAGCTCACAATGTTAATAAAATATCCCCCAGGCCTTAAAAAAACATACATAATTTAAAACAGCAAAAATGTAAAAGCACAGTTTAGGATTGCTTTAATTAAATGCAGTCCTAAATACAACAGTCTTCTGCCACCTCCTAAAGGTTGAAAGTGAGGGGGCTAGGGGCACCTCCCTGGGAAAGTTGTTTCATATACAGTTGAGCCAGCCTCATCCTGTCCTCCAGATTCTATCTTCATTTGAAGAAGAGAAGAGAGAAGAGATTGGATTTATACCCCGCCCTCCACTCACTTGGAGTCTCAGAGCGGCTTACAAACTCCTTTCCCTTCCGCTCCCCACAACAGACACCCTGTTTGTAGCTTGTACTTTCCATCAGAAACAAAACTTCACACACATTTTACTCACATTCACCCTTAATGGAATACACCCCCCCCCCCCACAGAAGTGGCCACCTAACAAATTTGCCTTATCTTTTATTTATTTACAATAATTAATACACTGCTATAAAGCTATACCTTCATAGCAGCCTATAACAGACATCAAAACAAAACAAAGGCGGCCGCAATAGCATAGACAGCAGAAGCAACAAAAAGCTATAATTCTCACAGCAGCTGTAGGTCACAAGAAGTTTGAAGTGCTCAGTCTTAAACAGTTTGTGGAGAGAACCCAAGGACGGGTGAACATCACCGGGGAATATGTTCCACGGCATAGGGGCAATATTGGGTAAGGGCCATGGCTCAGAGGTAGAGCATCACTTTTGCATGCAAAAGGTTCAGTCCCCAGCATCTCCAGTTAAAAGGATCAGACAGTGTGAAAGACCTCTGCCTGAGACTTTAGAGAGCCACTACCGGTCAGAATAGATGTCAATGACCTTAATGGACCAATGGTCTGAATCAGTACAAGGCAGCTTCTTGTGACTATCAAAAATACCCTGCTCTTGGAAGATGGGCCACCAGCAGACTTTAAAGAGCAGAAAAGATCATACTGGATCAAATATGTCCAGTTGGCTATAGGAGAAATCCCCCCACCCTTTGTGAATCTGATATTCCAACAAGAGTATAACCCACATCAAGAATAGGCATTTCCCCTGAAAGCTGGTGCTCTGAACTTCCTGCCAACATCGCTTCTGTCTTCTCTGGATTGAGGTTCTCACCCCTTATTGTCTTTTGATACCTGTTCTGGATAAAGACAGCTTCAGCTGGTTCAGAGGAAAAGAAGAAAAGAGTGAGGTATCATCAAGATACAGATGATACCAAAGTGCCTGGATGAACTCTCTAACCAGCTTCATGTAGTGATGTTAAATACCACGGGAAACAAGATGGAGCCCCAAGGGACAAGTCCCATGAAGAAGAACAGTAGCTTCCTTCTGGGATTTATCCTCCGGTTAGGACTGTGACCATGTTAAAACAGATCTAAAAATATCTAGATCTAAAAATATTCAAAGGCACCCAAAGCTGCTGAGGTCCAGGAATCATACTTCCTCTGCCAGAGAAGGCTATCAAACAGAGCAGACAGAACCCCCAAACCAGGTTTGAAGCCTGATTGTGGAGTCAAGATAATTAACATCATCCATATGCAGCTGGAATTGGGACATCAGTACCCTTGAGAAACTTGCTTCAAAATAGCAGATTTGATTGAGGTTTATCATTACCTCCATCAGTAGAATCTAGTGAAGGCAAAAGACCAAGCCACTGCTTGGCTCAGGTCAACGGGACACTCTCCTCCGTCAGTGTTGTGTTTATCACTCAGTTCACCTGAGACAACACAGAGAGAATCTTTATGGATCACAGCCATTCCACCTCCCTGACCATTCTTCGCATGCTGGCCCAGCTGGACATAGCTGCACCACTGTTGATCTTTAGCTTTCATTCAGGCGAGTTCCAAGTGATACACCCAGGCTTGGCTGGCTCTTTTATCTAGACTTAAATCACGGATGATGGATGTTTTATTAGATAGTGACCTGGCATTAATCAGAATGGCCTGAGTAACCTTAGGTCTTTGGTCCCCTGGTGGAGTTTGTGAGGGAAAGGTGTGTGAGTTTTAGTCTCTAGGGGTATGGAATCATAGGAGGTGTCCGAGGAAAGTGAAATAAAGGGGAGCTTTTCTGAGGAACAGAGATTTCTGTATAGAAATGGAGAGGAAAGCTTCCTAGAAGAGTGCCTGTCATGACCACCTCTGACCAGCCCAGTGACTCTGACTGGGGGGAAGAGACAGAGGAGGAGGATCAGGGAGGGCCCAACTAGAGTTGCCAGCCTCCAGGTGGGGCCTGGAGACCTCCCACTTTTACAACTGATCTCCAGCTGGCAGAGATCAGCTCCCCTGGATAAAATGGCTGCTTTGAAGGGTGGACTCTATGGCATTGCACCATGCTCCCCTCCCCTCCCCAAACCCCACCCTCTCCTGGACCCACCCCCAAAGTCTCCAGGTATTTTCCAACCCAGACCTGGCAACTCTAGGCCCAACACTGCGCTGACAATGTTCTGGCAGCACCAGAGGCCACCCCTCAGAGCTTGCAAGAGAGACCTTGCCACTGGCCCCTGAAATACTCACCAGGCCTCCACTGGGCAGGATGCGAACCTGAGCCCATAGCCCTCCAGAGGCCACTTCCGCTGCAGGAATGGCAGCAGCAGAAGGCCCAGGCTGAGGTGACATGTCAGACCGGCTGCATGCAACCCCATCCCAGAACCATGCAGTGAGCAATACTTCTTCTCAGGAGCCACAGGAGCTCAGCACCTGCTAGCAATGCAGCTGAGCCTGGTTACCTCCAAGTCTAGTTAGGGTAAGGCTTAGAAAGGCTGCCTTGCTGGATCAGCGAGTCCACTAGGCACAAAACTCTTGACCCAAACCCTACCAGCCCCAGGGCTGATGGTCCAGTATCCTCTCAAGGCAACCTGACTAGAGAGAACAGGGCAGTGCCCGATGCAGAAAAGGGCATAGTCTGATGAGGAGGTAAAAGGGTGCTGTAGCCTCTGGAGTCTAACAGCAACACCAAAAGCCCTGAGAGCAGCAGCAGCAGCAGCAGCAGCACTACCACAGACAGCAAAGCAAGCTGCAGCAAAGAGCCTAACATCAGACACTTTCACAAGGCCTCAGAGAGACAGTAAAAGGCTCCATCACCTATGTCATTCCAGCTTTGAATTGTATTGCCTAAATGTGAAATGTTATATATGGGTAGCCTACTTTGATTTCCCATCCCTCTGTTGAATAAAGCCTGTTTGTATTTTGAATTTTAGTTGTGAAGGGTAAACGGTGATTAGAGAGTCTGGAATTGTACTGAAATTGTATTTTCTGTTCTCTTGCCTCCTGGTAATCCCCCCTCAACTAGGAGCAGTGGAAATCAGTGGATTGGAGGCATTGCTGATTTTATACACACACACACACACATTTCATTAACCAACTCACATCCCATAATTTCTTCCCTCAACTGGGGTTATGCCTGGAAGGAGTTTGGTAAATAATCCTGACACACAAGGTCCCCTTGTCCAAAAGGACCAGGAGAAAATAGAGGCCCTCAGTGTCTCACTCTCCTTCCCCTCTCCTTTTTGTACTCTTGCTCCAAAGGGTGTGCCTTAACCCAAGGAGGCCAGTCTCCAGTTCTTCTTTGTGCCTTTCTTATATTGCTTCCCAGCACTTCATGTCTCCTGCTCATACCAGGAGAAAACATTTATTTAGCCTCTCTTGCAGGCTGGTGGCCAATTGGAATCAGGAGGAGATATTCTTTCTACCCTCAAACCGGTGTTCCTGGTTATAACTTCCCCCAAAACTTTCCCCCTTAAGCATTACCCAATGGTGATGCTGCAAATGTCAAGGGTGAGTCGTCTCTCAGAGGTCTGCTTCTCATAGAGGGTGCATTGGCCCCTTTGGAGCCAGGAGGCAGCACCAAGGGTTCCCAGTAGGCAGGTTAGGGTTGCCAGCTCCATACTGGGAAATACCTGGAGATTTTGGGGGTGGACCGAGGAGGGTCGGGTTTGGGGAGGGGAGAGATTGAAATGGGGTATAATGCTATACAGTCCAGCTCCTGAAGCAGCCATTTTCTCCAGGTGAACTGTTCTTTGATACCTGGAGATCAGTTGTAAAAGCAGGAGATCTCCTGCCACCACCTGGAGGTTGGCAATCCTAAGGCAGGTATAGACAAATGGCAGGTTGTGGGCTTGCTTGCAGCAGGTAAAACTGCCCTAGCCCAGCAATGACCTGGGTCCTCTCAGTGTTGACATAAGACAGACAGTGTGGTATAATGGTTAGAGTGTTGGACTAGTTTCTGGGAGACTCAGGTTTAACTCCCCACTCTGCCATGGAAGCTTGCTGGGTGAACTTGGGCCAGTCACATACAGTGTCTAACCTACCCCACAGGGTTACTGTTAGGATAAAACAAGTGGGGACCCGCAAGAAACTTGCGGGAGTAGCTATCCCATTCTATCCCCCACCTCTGCTTCTCCCACTCTCTCCCTACTTCTCTCACATTCTTTCTCCTTCCTGCCACCCCTTTTCTTTCTCTCTCTCCCCCCTCCATGCCTGTCACTTCCTTTCTGCACTGTCACTCTCCCGGCCTCTCACCTACTCCCCCCCCCCCCCCCCCGAAAGAATAATGTAAACCACTTTGAGTCCCTGCTGGGGAGAAGGACAGGGTATAAATGAATAAATAAGCTGGCAATTGAGTGACCAGCAATTTACACTGGCCTCTTCTGTGCAGTATTTAATATAGAAACATTATTAAATTAAGCTTTTTTATTGCCCATTTCCAGTTTTTCACATTCAAGAATATTTCCCTCCAAGTACTTCTGCTCATGAAGTAGAAGTTGTACAGCCTAGCTTAAAATGCTGATGGGACCCTGACTCAGCAGTTTGGATCAGCTGCTTACTTGCCCTTGCCAGCTCCACTCCCAGAAGTGCTTTTCACTCAATGACTTGTAGTCATCACGCCAATAAAGCAGAAGCGTCTGGGAACTGGCACTGAGATCAGGTACGGGAAAAAGGAAAGATGCATGAATGGGAAAAGTAGGTCAGCACAATGATACAGCGAGTTGCATCACACTTCTCCTTCCTAATCGTAGATGGAGGCGGGAGAAATACAGCACCTATTTAATCAATACAGTGGGGTGTAGACTACAATGACAGCTGCATTAGGGCTGGTTGATAATTCTCCTCCCTTCCAAGCATCCTCTAACTCAGTGTATCTCAACCTGTGCGTCTTGAAGCCTCTGAAAGTGGTTGCAGGCCAGCCTCCCCTAATGGCAGCTCATGCTCTTTGCCTCCTCTTTCTCAGTACCTCCCCCCTTCACATAGTGCAGATGCCCCTTCTCCAAGTACCCCATAAATTGCTTCTTAAAATTAAAATATACTTCCCAGGATATTTGTGTGTAGGAAAATTCCCTTCCCAGTCTCTATATTCAGTAACAGCCACAATTGGGAATACTGAATATTAGTGAAATGAGGGAGTTATTCCTTCTAGGCGGTGTTAAATGAAATTCTCTCCTGCCCTAGGATTTACCTTCCTTCTCCTAAACCCATGACGGTGAATCCCAAACCTCCCAAGAGGAGAGAGGCAAAGATGGAAAAGCTAAACCAGAGTACCCTCCATTCCCAACAAACTTCCACCCACCACCCCACCACCCTGCATGAATCACATGCTGTCCTCCCTCCATCAAGGGTCCAACCCCACTTTCCCCAACATGGAAAGGGAACAATTCCCAAACCCAATTCCAATCCAGGCTAAGAGAAGGGCTATGTCTAGGGAGCACAAAGGGGAATCTCACATATGATGTTCAGGGAAGGGCGGGATAGGGCCATGGGAAGGAAGAGGGAGGAAAAAAGAAAACAATTGAAGAAAATGCCATTTAGACCAGGGAAGGATGGGGTAATGGAAAGAAAAAAGGAGGAAAAAGAAAAACAGCTGAAGAAAACCAGACTGTCATGAAGTCAGTCATTAAACAGCTCAAGGAAGGGTTGAATAACATTCGCTTTCAGCTTTGCCTCAAAACGTTCAAAAATCTTGACAGTGTCAAGCCCAGTCAGAAATACAGGCTTGATTTCTCCATTCTGTGCTCGGGAGGCAAAAAATCATCTGCGTCTTTGGCTACTGACTCATCTTACATGGAGGTTTTGATTGTGGTTCCATCGTGTAAATGCGCTGGTTCTGCTGATCTCTGAACTTCATGATCCAAGGATGTGATAGACTGAGTCCTCCACCTCTTCAATATTGTTATGATCTTGGGGTATAGATTTCTTTCCGTCTGCAAGCCTTTCTCTGGAGCATTGATGAAGAGGTCCTACTAAAGCTCGTAAAGCTTTCTCCTCACCAGCTTCTCACATTCTCAATTCTTTCTCCCTCTTTATGACAATAATGGAGGGGGGAGGGGAGCTGTTGGGCAATTAGTAACTTTACGGTAGAAGCTGAGAGGCAGCGGGGAAGGTTGGAGCAGGCGGGAGCTGTTCAGCATGCCATGGAAAAACTAGAAAAGGATAGAGAGAGGTACGTGTGTAAGTGGACTCTTGTCTTGCTGCTGCTCCTTCAGCAGCCCAAACTCTTGCCCAGCCCCCTGCAGTGCCTCACTGCTCTCCACCTGCTGTGGGAGATGTACTCTGCACCCAGCCCCTTGCTGCCAACCTCTTCACAGCTGTCTGCAATCTTCACATATCTCCTCGACCCAGTGCACCCCTAGTGCCCCTCCTCAAACTCCAGCTCTGGCCCAGCTGGCAGAGGAGGAGGAGATGAAACCCCCCCCCCCTGTTGTTTTGTTTTCCCAAAAACATTTGGTTGAGCACCATACAAATGGAATAGATAGGTGCTAAGGTCATAGTTCACCTAAACACCTTGGACCAGCATTGGCTTGGGTCACCACCATCCAAAGTACAAAGGCGGAGAACCACTGTTCTAAGTAACAGGCCCAGATGGCTCAGGAAGTTGACAGACTCCATATTCACACAGAATATTGCTTCTTCTCGGTTATGCAGCAATTTAAGGTATTCAGACAGAACCTCCAAATTAGGATGGAGCATCCTGACCAGCAGTGGTTACTGATCTTCATGTATTTGTCAAGGGCTAGGTAACTGTTGGGCCAGGGGGTGAATCCTAGCCCCTACAGGCTTCCAGCTTAGCCCTTAATTTCAAAGAATTTCCCTTCTCATCATGCTCAGTTGCTCTCTCCCATATGAATAGAGACATTTTATCCATTTGTGTTTAATAGCTCAGTTCCAAGTACTGTTTGTTACCTTTAAATGCCCTTCTCAGCCTAGGGCCCTCATAATTATCATTTGACTATTGTGACTAAAGGGAACCTCCACATTGAGGCTGTAAACTTCTCAATACCAGTGCCAGAAGGCAACATCAGGGGAATGCCTCGGCCTGTATGCCCTGTTGTTGGACCTTCAGAGGAACTCATGGACTGCTGTGCGAGGCTGGATGCTGGACAAAATGGACCACTGGTGTGATCCAGCAGGGCCTTTCTTATGTTCTTATGAAACATATTTCTGGGTACACGCCCATGTACCAGTTACGTTCTTCAGATAGCCCTCTTTTAGGGCTGTCCATACTGGAACAAGCTAGGCCGCAGCCTTTTTCCTTGGTGAGCCTAGTCCTTTTGAATGGCCTCTCAGAATAAATGCAGCTGGAGACCTCACTTGCTACATTTTAGAAGGTATTTTTTTTCCCAGAGATTTTTTGGTGGAGGGTAAACACCTATTTTGGGAGAGGTGGGTGCATTTCAAATTTTCTGCCTGTTTAAATTCTGTGCACTTCTTAACCTTATTAATGGACTGTTGTACTACATGTCCTTCCCATCTGGTATTGCACTGTTAGCCATCTTGGAGTCTGAGGAGATAGTGAGTTATAAATGAAACTCCCTTTCATCAGCCTGGCTGTTCTGTGTTAAGCCTGCAGACATCAGTGAACAATTATTTATTTAGCAAATGTATGGCCCCCTCTCCATATCTTCTCCAGGTGGCTCACAACAATAACACAAAATCAGCCGCCCAAGACAGTAAACCAAGTCAATAAAAACCAAACATGTCATTACAATGTCAATAAAACAAGCCAAGCCAATAAAATGAATAAAAACAAGCCAAGCCAAAAAGTTATCTATTGGCACAGCCTACTGAATAGGGCTGCATTATTCGTGTTTTTAGGGGCAGCCAGCCAGAAAAGCCAGTGTGGGAGTGCTTGCATCCTTCTTCCTCTAGTAATCGAGGTCTGTTATCTAAAAACAGTTGAGAGTATCTCACACCCATGCTGATGCTTGCTGTTTGGATCACATCTTGTTCTGAACCTTTTCTTGTAACACCCGCCTCCTTTCATTGTGTATGTAAATCAACCTGTTGGATTTACCTTACAGTGCATCTGATGAAGCAAGCTCTGACTCGTAAACACTTATGCTGGCATAAATTTTCTTAGTATTGGTAGAGTACCACTGGACTCATTTTATTCTCTAGTACCATCTTTTTGTTACTGCGAGTGTAGATGCACTGAGTCAAAATCAGCGCTTCACATCATAGTCTGGGGTTGCAAAACTTCTGACAACCAAGCATAAGTAAAGGAGAGGGAAACAGGTGTTGAAAGGGGACAGGGGTTCTGCCTGTGATTCCCTCCAGCCATAATCATACTTGTGCTAGAATCAGGGACTTCAGCATTCTCAGCAGTAGGTATGACTGATTTTCATGTAAGTACAACTCATTGCCAGGTCCTACCCGTGGGCAGGAGATGTAACTTCCTCCTTGCCCCTCCCTTTAACTAGGAGAAGTAGGATTGTGCCAAATGGCAAAGTAGGATGGTGCCAAATTGCCTGCAGAAGTTCCCAGTTGCCAAGGATCACAAGGTAGGTGATCTGAAAGACCTCTGTCCAAGACTGGAGAGCCTCTACCCATCAAAGTAGACCATCATGAAATTGATAAACCAAGGGCCTGACTTGTGTGTGTCAAGTAAAAGAAGTTATGCTCATCAGTATAATTCAGATTTTCTTGCTGCATCATTCTGATGTACAGAGGACCACAAGATGCACAAAGTTAGTACCTCATTCAGGCTGGAAAAATGTGCTCTCTTGCTTTCCACATATGAGTTCTTCTGATGTGCTTGCTGCCCCTTACCAACTAGCTGGTGGGGTGGAGGGGTTTGTGTGTCTAACACACACAACATTGAGCTTTTCCCTGCAAGAAGTTCTTCAAGGCTTCCAAGTTATAGTGATATCAGTAGCACAGCAGGTTTCCACATTTACCGTCAGCAGCAGTGGTCTTCATATGAAAATTTTTTTTGTATTCACTGGAACTTCCAGGGCCGCTCAACCCCAAAAGTTCAGGGCAGTGACTTAAAAGCAGCCCAGGATCACCCTCCCCAAAATACAAATTCGGGGGCCTGCATGGATTCCAGCATTCATCCAAAGCCAAACTTGGAGATAAACAAACCACATTTCTAGTGCACAAAGTGCTGAAAGTTCTTGAAGTAGAAGAGAATCCAGTGGCACTTCTGAATATCAGGGGCAAGGTCTTCTTCACTCCCTGTCCCCACTCAGTGGTCCTAAACTCTCTTTTCTCCCCTGCCATTCCTCAGCAGGGACACTGTCATGTATGAGACCTTGGGACTAAGAAATTAAGTGAACACAAGGTCAAATAAAATGTGGTCTTTATTTGTATTAAATACATATTCTGTAGCTGCAGATAAGAACTTCTTATTGCATACTTAAGCTTTCTTCCACTCTAAAAGTTGAAAATTGAGTTAAGTGATGCAGAGATAAACACACAGCTTAAAAAACCCAATGCCAAAAGAACAAGTTGTGTATAGAGAAGATTTTCCACGTATCTCATTCAGGAACATTGCATAGCATTTAGGCAGTGGCCAAAACAGAGGCAAAGCAGGGTCCTGCCTGACCACGCACACTGAAGTCCACTGACAAAGAGCTGAGGAACCTTTGATGTGGCACTTGCCACAAGCCTACGATCTCACTCTGGGAAGGAGGAGGCTCAGCAAGGCCTGCCAATGACCCCAGCCTGTTTGACATGAAACTCTGGTGAATTTTGCATCAACCAGACAGTTCAAACAGTGTCACCAAAGGGTTTGCTGGCCACGGGTATCACACCTCTGCCTTTGTTCATGATGGCATTCATGATGGTCTGAGAAATGACTTTTTTCCTTTCTTGGCTGTGTAGGAGAGACAGGGAACAGATGGGATAGAAGCCGGTGTGGCAAAGGGTTTGATTTTCTGCTTCAAAACACAAATCTGATTTTACAAATTTTTGCTTTTGATTTACTTTGAAGTCTTCCCGGAGACACTTCCCAGGAGGGGCTCAACAAACCACCCACTTGTCCTCTACTGGTCCCAATCATGCACCAAGTGTTAACTTGCAGTGGCCACAATGGCTGGATCCCATCCATTTAATTTGCCTGAACAAATATTACTGAGATGTAGTCATTAGAAAGGGGATATACACTTGTTCCAGTATTGCAGGTGTCTTGCTCTAAAAAATAATGTTCTTTTTTTAAAAAAACTAATAAGAAATACTATAGATTTAATACCTGAATTTCTTTTTCTCACTCACACCTGTGCACCCATCCCATGGGGCCACAAGCCCAGCTGCATTGTGCTCACCATCAAAAACTTCCCCTCGAAAAGAGGAAATGTTTCCCAAGACAGCTGCTCACATGTTTGCTTTGCATGATGTTGCAACATCCTCAGCTAATCCTTCCATCAGAAAGAGAAATTCTGCAAAAAACCTACGTCATTGGTTTACAATACTTGACAAGTTGCCTTGTGCAATAGCAGGCCTGTTTGGCTAAATTAGATGCTCAGGCTTTTTTTTGCTCCTTGGACCCAATTTGCAGTCAACTTGCCACAGCACAGAATCCTCTTAGTCATCAAAATCTGGGATGTCATCATAGGAATAACCCCTGTAGCCTTTGGAAGCGAAATACGCAATGCGCAAATGATAGAAGCCCGGAAGGAAAACCAGGATCCCAATAATCAAGACAGGGATAGCTCGGTCTGTTCCCTGGAAAACAAAAGAATAAGGTCTCGTTCACACAGGCACATGCATTTCTCAGTCTTGCGACACTTGGCAGCTGAGTACCTGAACTGACAACATGTTGCAACTGATGTGTTAAGTGCAGATTTGGAAATGCTCTCCATGGAGCTATATGCACGAGGGACCATTCTTAAATTCAAGTCACCACTGGCTGCTGCACCCATCAGCTGAAGAAACTACAAGTTCTGACTCTTCAACACTGCAACCGAATATGGGCTGCTTTAAAAAGCACAGAACTTCTTCAGAATGACCAGCATCTGCAAAATCATCTCAATCAGGGGTTTGATGACAGGAATTAAAGTATTTGGATGCAAAATGAGCAGTCAACAAGTAATGAATATGCTTGTGCAAACCATCCCTAAGGAACTTAGGTGGTCATCAAATCCATCTTTCAGAGATGGAATCCCACACACTGGCCCGCTTCCCATAGCCTCCCACATAATCTCAGCTACAAAGCAGGTGTGCAGAAAGTGCATTGCACAAGACGGCTACATAACAGAAGCCCCAGATGCTTGATGCAGTCCTTCCCTACCAATGTCAATCATATGGGAGAGGGGAGCGCTATAAATGCCATACATGGTGACCCATTTATGGCTATAAATGATCAGATTCAGTACCCTCATAAATAAATTTACTGGATACAAATTTCCCCAAGAGGAGAAGGGGGAGAATATCAAGATCAGCCAGATAGGGCTTTTTCTTTTCTATTTTAGGGAAGTGGGAGGAAGCTTAAATCACATAAAGCTGAGCATGCACATCCTTCGTTCCTCCTTTGGGAAAATGGAGGTGCCACTTCATCATGTCAGGGAGATTGGCAGGCTCACTTTTGGGCATCTGAAACACACTTGGGAACTTGCTTGGCCTTCATGTCTCCCCGCTTGCCTGTTTAAAATATCCAAAGCTGGCCACAGAACGGCCTGAAGGTACAGGTCACACAGCTTAAGCAGGTCTGGCCTTATCAGACACTTGGAGGGGAGAGCTCTTGGGAGCCTCTTTGGAGGAAGAGCGGCTCAAATAAACAGAACTTCCCTGGGGCCACAGTGGTCAACACTGAGATGCAATGGCAAACTGAAGTGCTTATATCAAAAGCCGTTTCAGCTTCTGCACCCAAAAAGAATTCCCTGCTGAATCCCTGTGAACGTGCTTCTGTTAGGATACACTGGACCAGGCCCTGTGGCCCACATGTGCACAGGCACGCATGCTATCTGAGAGGTCTGGGACAGAGTCATTCACAACAGATCTGAGCAACTTACTCCCCTGCTGATGTATCCTGCGAGGAGGAGGGCTCCGATGATAATGAGAAGGGTGCCAATCAAGAACAGCACAGTAGCCAATGCAATAGCCTTGTAGGGGATTTTTGGAGGGCTCTTCTTGAACTAAAGGGGAAAAAAAGGCAGCATTAAAAACCTTCACTGGATGCTTTCAGCCATTATGATATCAACACAGCCACTAAGGTCCAGAATCTGTCGCTGGGAAGACTGATGGCCACTAGATCAAGGGGCTTTTAAAAACTGGTCTCTCCTATAGCTATTTGTCATATTAGGCAAAATGGAACCCCCCCCCCCCCCCCCCCGGGGAGCAGAATCAGTATACCTCTTTGATCTTGAGATGCTCAGGTCAGACCACTGGGAGATCCTACCACCGTCATACCCTTGCTGTGAGTTTCCAGGAGAATCATGGTGGCAAGCATTAGAGTACTGGACTAGGTGGACATTGGACATTACCCTTTCATGTAAGAACCGCCCTTCTGGATGAAGCCAGCCTCCCACAGAGGTGTGCTTTAACTGGAAGAACGCAGCTGGGAGAGGGAGCAGGCAGAAAAGATTCCATGAACACAGAAGTCGGAATTTCACACCTCCAGATATAGAATAGCTCTTCAGGGCCAATGAAGTGTGAGAGAGCAATCAAGAATGAAGTGGCTTCCCGGCCTCAGTTAAGCTGCTCGGATCAGCTCTCCATGGAGCACCAAGACAGTTTGATTGTGGGTTAAAATCACAACTGATGACTCCCTCTGGTGGGGTAGGAAGGAGGCCATCTCTTCCAGCTGCAGCAACGGTGGTTCTCTAAGTCAGCCTGACTTGTGGATACAGCAGAGCAGGCTGTTCGGAAAGTCCCAGGTCCAATCCCTGACATCTCCATTTGATAGAGAATCTAAGACAGCAGCGATCTCTCGATGAGGGACCCTAAAGAGGTACTGCCAAGTGGAAGTGACAGTACTGGACTAGGCTCAGTATAAGACATTTGTGTGTCCATCCAATCCAGAGACCCTAAAGAAGGGAAGAAATGCTACCTTAGGGTTGCTGCCCATCAGTGTGGCAGCTCTGCCTCCTAGTGGTCATCCTATGCTGTGTCTTCGAACACACACTGTGTAGAAGACAAATCCCTAGTATGGGGTCTGAGAGCAAATGAAATATTCTGACTGTGCTGTCGAACGTGCCCTTTCCCAGAATTGCGCATCCAAATTCCACTTCTACACCAACCCTTGAAGTTAGTGCTTTATGCTTCCTTTTCATCCCAAGACTGGAAGTACTGCCTATGCAGATCGACTTTCCATCTACACCTGCTTCTACAGTAAATAAGGGAACACGACAGATGCATTTTTAGGGTACTTCAAACAGGGCCTTTTCTGCCGTAACCACCACAACATCACCCGATGAAACATGCAGAAGGTTTGGGAGAGAGGCAGGGTACTTTCCCGTTCACTCTACATTTTGGAGAGGTTAACACCGGAAGAAGCAAACCCCTGCCCGGCTGCTCAGATGTGACTCTCACCACTCCATACTGGCTTTGAATCCCAGCACAACAGAGAGCTCTGGAGAGGAGGACCGGCATGCTGCTGGAATCCTGCTCCCCAGAGGGACAGGGCACTCAGCCCCGGTGAAAAGGCTTGAGGATACCAAAGGTGCACTCACACGTATTATTTAAAGCCTGGTTTTGATTGGCTTTGAAAATTTTAGATTTTTACTACTACTTAATTGGATTATTAGCATATAATGTTTGCATAGCCTTGTTAGATGAACGTTAAACTGATCTTGCATAGCATTGCATAACGTTTTGCATAACATTTTTAACAACCGGGCCAGAAGCAGTGCAATAACAAAGACACATGATTTCCAAAATGTTAATTCCACTAGGGGTCTTCACAGCAAGGCCACCAGCTGCTTTCTATTCACCCAGGTCTTACTAACATTTATTAATATATTTCCCTCCTGCAAATCTTTGAGGGCAGCAAGAGGGACCAAGTCAAAACTGGAACATGTTCCTATTCCCTAACCAGATTCCAGAACATAACTTTCGCAGGCAGACCCTTTAAGCCACCCGCCCTCCCAAAAACAAGGAGAAGATCATTATGACACATATTCCAATTATCTCCTGTGTGCATGACGGTGTTCACCTGGTTGTGGGTGATGACAAAACTTCCATTAATGCCAGTGTTACATATTAAAGTCCCAAGTCTAATTTAAAGATAATCCCCTGGAGAAGAATCACCACTTGTGAAGAGGCAAGACTATAAAAACCCTGAGATTTAATCTACGAATCCCTAGGAGGGGGAGCCCGTATTGGTTCTGCTGTCTCCATAAGCAAAAATAGACTTGTCCAAACTAACACATTTTAATACTGTAGATGTTTTTCAGATGCAAAAATAGGACAGCCAGCAGCAAGCAGAACAAAGCAGCTAGTGAAATATTTACTCTCAGCAGCAACCCAAAGAGCAAAGACACTGGAGAATAAGAGATACCGACTGAACTGTGGTAAGGCCCTCTGTGCTATTACCAAGAGCCTGTGATGTGCTGAATACTGACGTTGGCCATGCTCCTTCACCATCATCTTACCATGGCCTGTTGGGACCACTATATAATGTTATACCGCCACCAGCACTTTATTTGTTATGTACATGAGTTTTATGATGTTTAGTATTGGTGTTTTAGTGCTTTTTAACTTTTTAATGTTAGCAGCCCTGAGTCTGCCTGGCAGGGAGGGTGGGATATGAATCAAATAAATCAGCTTATTTTATTTATTGATTTACTGCATTTATACCCCACTTTCCTCTCAAATGGTAACCCAAAGTGGTTTATACCGTTCTCTTCTCCATTTTATCCTCACAACAACCCTATCTGATAGGTTAGGCTGAGAGTCTGTGACTGGCCCAAGGTCACCCAGCAAGCTTCCATGGCAGAGGAGAGAGCCAAACTGGATCTCCCACATCCTAGCCTGACACCCTGTGCCCTACAGAAGATGAGTTAACCGGGGTGGACACTCATCAAATTCTGATTTGCAGTCAGATCCAAGGGGCCCAATTGCTGACTGGAAAAAAAAAGAGTCAACGGCACATTTTAATAAAGAAGTGCCACTGGCAGACCTCCCTTTGGTCACATAAAGAATGCTTTATAAAAGAAATAAAAGGGCTGTCCACAGTTGCCACGTGCACATTCCTCACTTGACCTCCTCAGAAAAGGATGAAATACGGCTGAATGCATGAACCAGCTCCACCAAACAGCACCGCGTTTTAAAGTAACGTCATCAGATGACAGACATCCCTGACGGCCTGTTCACACAGACGAGCCATCAAAAGATGAAGAGTCGACACGGTATAGCATTCAGGTTGTCACACAAGGACAGGGGAAGATCTGGGTTCGAATCCTCACCCAGCCAAGAAACTCAGCCTCTTTCAGCCTAACTTACCTCACCCAGTTGCAGCTAGAATAAAAGAGAGGAGGGGAGAATCACATCAGGTAGAATAACAAAGGAACTAAGGGCAGGATAAAACTGGAAGCGATAAAACACACATGCATAAATCTGCCCTAGATGGGCCAAGTTCACAGTTCCACAGAAGCAGCGTAATAAGGCAGGGCTGAAAGCTCCAGGAATCCCTTGTTTGTGGATATAGGGGCAGTTAACCTAGGACAGGGGTGGCCAAACTGCAGCTTGGGAGCTGCATGCGACTCTTTCACACAGTCTAATTTAATGTTAACAAAAAGCAAGTTTGCATATTTTTCAATAAAAATGTGTGTGTAACATGTGTTCATGTCTTGCAGCTCTCAAACATCTGACGTTTATTCTGTGTGGCTGTTACGTTAAGCAAATTTGGCCACTCCTGACCTAGGACGATGTGCCTCTTGACAGAATAGGCAAGCCCTAAAAGTACAAATGCCTTCCCATTACCCTGAATTCTTCATCTGACAATGGTATCAAACGGCCATGCATATAACGCCTGAAGCTAAGGCCAGCCCACCAAGAAGCATGGAATGCAAGGGAGGATGGAGTGCAGCGCAAAGATATCTGCGCTCCCCAGACAAAGAGGACATTCAGCCCAACTTTCCTCTCTACCTGCAAGTCGATGTAGCCTTCATCAGTACTGGCGAGCTTGGAATATTTCACTTTGCTACTAGGGATTGAAGCTGCAATGTTTGTTCGGGATGGCATCTTTACCAAGGAAACGGGCTAGCAGCAGTTGGAATCTGAAATAAAGACAGAAGAGCTCTCATGAGGATGGGAATTAAAGGCAAAGTGTAAGCAACTTTTTGGAAGAGAAGAGCAGCTATATCAGTCAAGTACAGAGACCCTGTCGCTAACCCAGAACGTGTCACTTAATTAGGTGTACAGCCACATAAACAGGTCTCTGCCCCAAAGAGGTCACAATGTAACCACATACAGGACGCGGAAGAGAAACAAAAGGAAGTGTCAGACCTTATTCTTACTGATACGACAAGCTCCTTGCTAGGCTGCTGCATTTGCAGGTGGAAGCTCCCAGCACGGTCAATTTGTGGCATGAAAAAAAAAAATCTGTACACAGAACAGTAACAAGAAAAATTCTAGCCTAGCATTTCTCTTCAGTGACCTCCTGGGTTTTTGTGCACAGTTATTTTGTATTGGAGAGCAGCCATTTACATGAGCCCCCTTGCAGACTGTCTGAAATACTGAAGATTAGAAACCAGTTTACTAGATCAGTGGGAACTAGGCCCCAGGGGACAGAAGTTACTTACCGTTAACAGAAACCATATTAGGGTTGGCAAGCTGGTTGGTTCAGCAGTCAAAAAACAGCAGAAGGGGACTGAAAGGGAGTACTGTGTTGTTCTCAAAAATTTCAAAGGCTTATGGAGAACTGCAGGGGTCCTTTCGAAGAAAAAGAGCTGCAGGAGCTCATTAGTATAACTCATTAGCATATGCCACGTCCCTTGACATCACTGGAAGTATGTCAGAAAGGGAATGTCAGTTTCAGCCCCATTATACCCTATGGGCCATTGAAATCAATGGCAAAAACTCATAGGGTATACGAGGGGCTGGAGGAAAGGGATTTGAGGGAGAGGCTCCAAACTTGCAGGGTAGCTGCTGGAGCCTCTCCCCCAAATACCCACCAAGTTTCAAGAAGATTGGACCATGGGGTCCAATTCTACGGGCCCCCAAACAGGTTGTCCCATCCCCTCCATTGTTCTCTATGGTAGGAAAAAATGTTACCTTTTTTCCTACCATAGAGAACAATGGAGGGAATGGGGGCAACCTGTTTGGGGGCCCGTAGAATTGGACCCCCTGGTCCAATCTTCTTGAAACTTGGTGGGTATTTGGGGGAGAGGTCCCAGCAGCTACCCTGCAAGTTTGGAGCCTCTCCCTCAAACCCCTTCCCCTCCAGTCGCTTTTAAAGTTGCTGCCGAATTTCAGCGGCAATTCAGCAGCAGGCTGAATCAGATCAGAGAATCTGATTTGGCCCATGGCTGCCCTAGTGGCCACTCCTGAGCTGGCGGAGCTTTGCTCCGCCTCGCTCCGGCCCCAACGGACCCCTGGAGAACTGAATATATGAAGTACCTAGGCAAAGCTTAGTCTGAGCATCAGTCTACACCAGACCTCTTCTGAGGGAGGAGTGTGGGTCAGAGTTACAGCCAATGTTTTGCAGGCACAAGGCTCCAGGTTCAATCCCTGGATCTCAAGCAATGGGTATTGGGAAAGACCTATCTGTGCTAGGGAGTCACTGCCAGTGAGAGAGGACCAAACCAAGAGTCTGGCACAGCATAAGACAACTTTACATTTTAACAGTTAATGTTTCAATATTGTCAAAGAACATGTTTATTTTTTTACAGCCGTCATATATCTTCTGAAGCCAAGAATGCCACTGGACAGATGGCAGCTTACATTTCCTACTTTTTATGCTGTCATGTTTGAATTTTGCTTTAAAAACAAAGTGAAACTGTATTATGCTAATGTTGGTCTTGCAGGGAGGAAAAAACCAGAAGAATGCCTAACACAGCTAACATTTTTAGTTAAAGAGTTAAAAGCAAATTATTAGAAAGTAATTTCATTGTTTCCCAACAGCTGTTCATTGATTTGCTTCAGGAAGTAACATGCATTTTTTCCAGTTGTTTTAATAAAACTGAGGCTTTAGAAATACTTCACCAGCATTTGACTGGCTGATTGACCAAACCCTTTTTAACCAGTCAAAAGGCCAACCTGGATCTCCATCACTCCCTCTCTGATTGTTCAGCTGAACAATCTCTTGCTCAAAATCTATATCCTTCCCAAACCTTATCCAGGGTCAGACATACTCAGGCCAAACAAACATTTCACCTTTATTTTTTGTCGGTCTTCTTTTCCATGGGGTGTGAAATCACTAGTTTTCATACTGAAAATGGCATGTTTTTATGCCCCGTCTTCCGTCAACAAGGCAAACATCAAGACACTGCCAATGAAATGCTTGGATTCTCTGCTGCTGAACCAAATCGCTTCATTAGCAAGTATTCCTCAAGGTTAGTTCTAATGAGGTGACTGATAACAAGACCATGGGTATGTTCTCCCTCCCTGGCAGGGTCTTGGTGCAAGCATAATCCATTACACCAGGATATTAGTACAGCACATCTCTGTCTTTCTTATGAGACCCACAAACTTCCCACAATTCTCCTTGCCAGGCCTCCCAGGTAGGCTTAACTTTATACAGACTTCAGTCAAAGCTAGTTTCTTTACACTCAGTTCTTCCATGGTGACTTACAAAATAAGTGCAACCCCAGTTAAAGTGTAAAGAGGAAAACATCTACGGTGGAATCCTTTATGAAAATTCCCCATTCATTTTTTTAGGGGGTGCACAGGGAGACTACAGGACAGTCATTCCTGCCTAAAATCAGGTTGTTTCTAATGGAATGTGCATTTGGAAGCCAGAACGGGGCCAGGAAGATGGCTGATTTCTGGAGGAAACGTTTAAGGAGAAAGAGTCTGGTCCGCCACCAGCTCTGCTATATTAAAACTACAAAGGCGGCAGTAGCAGCCGTTCAACCAGAGTCTTTATTTAGCCCTGTTGCCTTGGCAGCTCTGCTGTCATCCTGTGGTGAGTCAAAGCCTGTGGCTTTTATGCTAGTGGACAGGAGGGCAGAAGGAGGCACTCACCGACGCAGATCAGCCATCCTGCTACTAGGCAAAAGGTAAGCCTGCAGTTGCTGCCTTCTGCTTTAGAAACACAAAGGTTGCTCAGAGGAGGCCAAAGGGTTGCTTCAGAGGTGGCATCCTGCCTGAAAAAGGAACTCACCCAACTGTGAGATTCTGGCTGCCACCCCCAGCTCTTCCTCTGCTTAAGGCAGCAAGTTTGGCCACCTACAACCCCCCACCCCACCCCTTTTCCCTATAGTGGCTCCCACTTTGTGGAACAGGCTCCCTGAGATGGTGAAGGGAGGAAATCATGGACTGTTTTATTCCTGGGAGCTTGTAATGAGATTTTAAGCTACAAGCAGTTTCTTGAGGGGGGAAATAGGGTTTAAGTGTTTCTCCCTCTCTCTCTATTTTCTTTCCAGGGCTCATTTCGTAGCAGGAGCTCCTCTGCATATTAGGCCACACACACTCGATGTAGCCAATCCTCCAGGAGCTTACAGTAGCGCCTGTAAGAAGAGCTCTGTAAGCTCTTGGAGGATTGGCTACATGAAGGGTGTGTGGCCTAATATACAAAGGAGCTCCTGCTACGAAATGAGCCCTGTTTCTCTCTCTCTCTCTCTCACACACACACACACACACTTTTAATAGTGACATGTGGCTCCCATCTATGGATATCTAAATCCACAGATTGGGGGCACATGGACACTAAACAGATTTTCCTATAAACTTGGGGGATTCCCCAGGTTTGCAGAAAAATCTGCAAACATTAAAAAAAAACCCTTGGGGGGATTTAATTCTCCCTAAAACAAGTAGGTTTGTCTGCAGGTGCACAAGTCTTATACTCCCTGAGGCAGTGAAGCTGCAGGCAGTTGGGGGAGGAACTGGCACAGCCATTGAGGTGACAAACAGCCAGGTGAGCAGCTGAGACAGAAAAGAGACCAGGGGGCAGAGGGTGCGGGGCTGCTGCCGTCAAGGCAGCAGAGCTACTGGGGTGGGGACCAAGCAAGCTGCGGACACTGGGCAGGCAACAGGCAGCCACAGCAGCACAGAAGAAACAAAGCCAGCTGCCGAGATAGCCAAGAGGCTGGGTGAGCAGCCAGCAAAGCTGCTGAGGTGGTGAAGCTGGCAGGGGGGCTGATGAGCCACTGCCACCATGACAGTGAGGCAGCTGGGCAAGTGGCCAGACGAGCCACCAGGACGGCAAAGAGGCCATGTGAGGAGCTGCTGAAACAGCAAAGATGGTAGGGGGCAGGTGAGCCACAGCCACTGCAGCAGCGAAGAGGCTGAGCATTGTGAGCAAGCAGCCAGATGAGCTGCTGAGGCAGTGAAGACCTGCTGAGGTGGCAAAGCTGGAGGAGGGGGAGCCAAGCCACTGCCACCACCATGGCAGTAGACAAGCCACTAATGCAGAAAGAAAAGAGACTGGATATATACCCTGCCTTTCACTCAGAGTCTCAGAGCAGCTTACAATCTCCTTCCCCTTCCCCTCCCCACAACAGACACCTTGTGAGGTAGGTGGGGCTGAGAGAGCTCTCTCGAGAACTGCCCTTGAGAGAACAGCTCTGAAGGAACTTATGACTAACCCAAGGAGTGGGGAATCAAACCTGGTTCTCCTAGATTAGAGTCCGTGCTCTTAACCACAACTCCAAACTGGGGAAGAGTGTGTGTGATAGGGTAGGGGGGAGAGAGAGAGAGATGGAATGAGAGAGGCAGAAACTGAGAAGGAATGATGGTAGACATAGGGGAGAGAGACTGGAAGTAACAGAGGCGATGGGGGAAGAAAAAGAGACACAGAAGTGGAGGGAGAGGGGAGGAATCAAAGGTGGGGTGAGTGGATGGCCACTCCTGAAAGTTTCTTGCGAGTCCCCACTTGTATATTCTATTAGCCAAGTCAGCCAAATCTGAGGATACCAAAAGCCAGTGATTAGAGCTATGAATGGGCAAGACAGAAAAATAGTCAGGTTTGCAGAAATATTGGAAGTAAAAAAAAAAAGATTGTTTTTTTTAAATACCCCAAAATTACAGAAGGCGAGGCTGTAGCTTTAAGAAACTGATTCCCTCAGTGTCCCTTGCTAGGCAACCACAGCATTCCAAGCTTGGTTTCTGTGAGTAAAAGGTAGGGGGAGGGGGCACAGTTCTTTTCAGGGATGTTTTGGCTTTTGAGGAAGGACTCACATCAAGGCCAGGCATGGACCTGGCAGCAACCACTGAGTGACTTGATACCATCCAACTTGCATGACTTAACTAAGCATGGCTGCTTGCTACTGTTCAGCAGCAGCTACCCTATGAAAGCCAATGTGGTATACCAGTTAGAGTTTCAGAGCACAGTCTAGAGATCCAGATTTGAATCCCCATCTTGCTGTGGAAGTTCACTAGGTGATTTTGGACCAGTCACATACTTTCACAGCCTAACCTACCTCACAGGGTTGTTCAGAAGACAAAAAGGAGGAAAGAAGGATAATATATACTGCTTTAGTCCCCACTGTGGAGAAAGGCAAGGTATAAAGTAAATAAATAATAAATACAGCTGAGGATGGGAAGCAGATAAAAAGTAGACTGGTGAATGGCTGAGGAGAGAAATGAGGCAGAGAAAGGGGAGAGGGTATTGGTGCTGCCAGGAGGAGGGAGCAAGGAAATACTGCGGGGAGGGGGATACAGAGGAAAGTGTGGTGCCCCACCACAAGCCCTTCAGGGTTCCCTGCCTCGCAAGTGTGCCTCACCCAGTGGCCAGCACCCCACAACTGGACCATAATTTTCGTAGGCAGAGGCTGCTGGGTGGGGAAGAAAGACAGCTGAAGACAGGGGGGCACATAAATGTAAGTTGGCTGTTGGGTGGGAAGGACAGGAGGAAGCAGGAAAAGGGGATAGGCTATGGAGGCTTTCAGGAAAAAGGAGGAGGAAGCAGTGGAGGAGGGGAAAATGAGATGCCTCCCGCAAGTCCTTGTGGGTCCCTGCTTGTTTGTTTTTAATCTTGGGACTGTAAGCTGCCTTGAGCCATAAAATAAAGGTGAGGCATAAATATTTTAATGAATTAATGTTTGGATGTGAGCCTAAGCCCAGACTCACCCCTCCCCCCCATCCCAGAGCTGGGATACTTACCTGGTCTGTGGCCATCGGAGGGAAGGAAGGGCACCAGGGAACAGGCTGCTTGCCTATGGCAGACAAGAGAAGCTACAGGAGCCAGCCAGCCAGCGGGTGATTGAAGAGGGATACCTGGATCAGGGAAACAGGTGAGGTTGGGCCAGGCCTAGGTGCAGGGGCTATTGAATGGAGAGGGGCTCCTCAAGGAGGCAGGAGTAAGACCAGAGAGGGAAATAAAAGGCCAGCTTCACAGACAGGGAGAAAAGAAGCAGCACAATACCCGAGGAGGAGGCAGGGTATTGTTCCAGGGGAGGAAAGGAGGGACCTGCAGTGCTCAACTGGCATCATACCTGCCTCCATTTTGAGGCCTAAGGAGCTGCAATGCAGAAAGCATGACAGAACAAAAGATGGGAAGATGATCTCATGGCAGGAAATGCTCATAATTAATAACATATTTCTCAACTGCAGGACTTCATTTGGAAAGCTGCAAGTCAGAGAGCTACTGGAGGGATCCAAGGAGGTGTCCTGGGAAGAGCTAGTACAGAGTATACCAGCGGCCAATAATGCAAGCAAGAAGGCAGACCTTGTAGCTACGAAGCCACCAGGAGGCATTAGGCAAGTCTCCCACTTGGCCTCTGCTTGCAAATAGGGGGGAAATAACAGAAGTGCCTACCATAAGGATTACTGAACACAGGTATGTAAATATCTGAAAAGAAATAACAGTTCTTATTAGATTAGTTTGCTGCGGTGGCTCAGAGGTTAAGACGCTGAGCTGCAGACCAGAAGATCAGTAGCTCAGCGGTTCGAGACCCAAGTGCCACGTGATGGAGTGAGCTCTCGTTTCTGGCCCCAGCTCCTGCCAACTTAGCAGTTCGAAAGCAAGAAACTGCAAGTAGATAAATAGGTACAGCTTCAGTGGGAAGGTAACAGCATTCTGTGCGCCTCAGCGTTTAGTCATGCCGGCCACATTACCATGGAAAAAGTCTTCGGACAGCACTGGCTCTTTGGCTTGGAAACGGAGATGAGCACCACCCCCTAGAGTTGAATTCGACTGGCTTTCGAGCAAGGGAAACCTTTACCCTTTATTTTATTAGATTAGTTGCAGATCTCAGCAGGCTTGGTAGAGATATCCTGTGACGTAAGCATTGTCCCTCATCAGTTGGGCTCATAGTAGTATAGCCTTCACCAGACTGGCCTTCCTACAACAGGCACAGAGACCTTATCCTTGCTGCAAAAAGGCTTCAGGCACTTGGCCTGGATACCTAACACTGCAGCGCGAGCCCTAAGACTCCCTGAACAGAGCTTCAGATGCGCACTGCGCTTTGTTCTTGGCTAGCCCAAGGGGTGGCTCATATTTCTATCTGTGTAAAGAAGCCGGAAGAGAAGACTGTCGCACTGACACTTTCAGGGAAGATTCTGATTTGGCTTCTTAATGGAAAATATCTCAATGTACACAAAGTTCTGTTTATGTTTCAGTTCCCAGGTGCTTTGCAAACGCACATACAGAAATCTAAAATAAATATTTAAAGACAAAGAAACAGCATATTATTATTATTATTCCCTGCTAGTTCCCCATCTTCATGCAGTATACCTGCTCATCTGTCTTCTAAGAATGCTGAACTAAGAGGAATTTCGTCTGTGGTGGTGGGGGAGTTAATCCCTGCTGGGGATATCAATCCCTCAGTCTAGATTTTAAAGTTATATCCATAGGAGGTTTTCTTGTAATAGGAAACAGGACTTAGTCACCAGATCCACTGCCTTTCTTCCAAGGTTTTCAGAGTGCCCAGGTTATCTCACGTTATTCTCACAACAGTTTCTGTGAGGTAAGGTAGCACACACACAGTGACTGGGCCAAAACCGCCCAATGACTGAATAGGGACTGGAATCCATCTCTTCATGGTTCGGGTCCCAACACTCCACTCAGCATCTGGACCCCCTCCTGCTTTCCGGGACAGACATGTCAGTTGTAGCAACTGACTTGTGACAGAGCTCTGCAACATTGACAGCTAGGGGCTTGCAGTGCTAGACCCAGTCTCTGGGCCAAATCCCCATTCTGCCAGTTGGGTGACCTTGAGCCAGAACCCTCTCTCTCAGCATAATCTACCTCATAGGCTGGTTGTGAATGGAAAAAGGGGAAGGAAAGACGCATGCAAATTATCTTGAGCTCCCTGGCGGAAGGGTGGGATAAAAACGTTAGCAGGCTGATCTCCCCACTGGTTGTTCAAAAACAGAACCCCTGCAACTTCATAGGCTCTGATCAGAGCCCTCCATCCCTGCCCTAAGAGCACTGGGTGAAATAGTTCTCTGGAACTCAATATTAGCCCTACACCCCATGATGCTTTCAGCAACGTAACAGATTTGTTTTCTGGTCATTGGGACTGTGACTATTAAGTGTTGTCAAGTCACTTTTGACTTATGGGGACCCTATGAATCAATGACCTCTGAAACATCCTATTGTTAACAGTCTTGCTCAAGTCTTGCAAACTGAGAACTGTGGCCTCCATGACTGAGTTAATCCATCTCATGTTGTGTCTTCTTTTCCTGCTGCCTTCAACTTTTCCTAGCATTATTGCCTTTGGAGGAGGCAAAACAGTTCTGAAAGTCACTGAAGGAACACCACAGAAGGAGCACAGTCTCAACATGACAGTCAAGACAGACTTTTGGAGAAAGCTGCTCTTCAGAACTCACAAGTTGCCATACCATCTGGCCTTCTGAATAGCTCCCAGTCCCAAGGGCACCATAAATCCTTTTATGCACCTTGAGTCAAAGGGCCCTTTAACGTTCTCGCTAGCATAAACAGAAATAGGATCTTGGGCAAAGTTCTCTGCTTATGCCACTCAGCTGCTGACTCCTGAGGTGCACAAGATTGGGAAATAGAAATGAGCAGTAGAGGTGCATCAGGGCAGAACTCCACTAACTCTAATCTGGGAGAACCAGGTTTGATTCCCCACGCCTTCACACGAAGCTGCTGGTGTGACTTTGGGTCAGTCACAAGTTCTCTTAGAGCTGTTATCTCAAGAGCAGTCCTCGAAAGAGCTCTCCCAGCCCCACCTACCTCACAGGGTGTTTGTTGTGGGAAGGGAAGGGGAAGGAGATTGTAAGCCACTCTGAGACTCCAAATGAACAGTGGGGTATAAATCCAATCTCTCCTTCTTCACTAAGGGAGAAAGGGGTTGATGCATTGCCTATTCTCAGGGCCTGTCAGTGGGCAGAACAAAAAGGGAATTGAAAACAAATCAGTCAGTATCATAATGCTCTGTATCATAATCGATGGTGCGACCTCATTTGGAGTACTGTGTATGTACAGTTCTGGTCGCCAGACCTCAAAAAAGATATTATAGCACTGGAAAAAGTGCAGAAAAGGGCAATTGGAATGATAAAAGGGTTGGAACACTTTCCCTATGAAGAAAGGTTGAAGTGCTTGGGGCTCTTTATAGCTTGGAGAAATGACGGCTGAGGGGTGACATGATCAAGGTTTATAAGATTATGCATGGGATAGAGCAGGTAGAGAAAGAGGTACTTTTCTCCCTTTCTCACAACATAAGATTTCATGGGTACTCCATGAAACTGCTGAGCAATCAGGTTAGAACAGATGAAAGGAAATACTTCTTCACCCAAAGAGTGAGGTGTGGAATTGACATGTGGAATTCACTGCCACAGGAGGTGTTGGCGGCTAGAAGCATGGACAGCTTCAAGAGGGAATTAAAATATGGAGCAGAGCTCCATCAGTGGCTATTAGCCACAAAGTATAGATAGGAACTCTCAGTCTGGGGCAAGTGATGCTGTATATTCTTGGTGCTGGCCCTGAAGCCCCACCAAAGTTCAATTCAACATGGCAACTCATTTGTTTCGTCATGGTACAGATGAAAGGTAAGAAAGTGTACTCCGCTGAAGAGTTGGCTTTTATACCCCACTTTTTTCTACCTGAAAGAGTCTCAAAGCAGCTTACAATGTCCTTCCCTTCCTCTCCCCACAACAGCTGTATCTGAAGAAGTGAGCGGTGACTCACGAAAAGCTCATACCCTAATACAAATTTTGTTGGTCTTTAAGGTGCTACTGGACTCTTCCTCTTTTCTCCCCACAACAGGCACCTTGTGACTGAAGTAGGTGGGGCTGAGAGAGTTCAGAGAGATCCATGACTGGCCCAAGGTCACCTAGCAGGCTTCATGTGGAATCAAACACAGTTCTCCAAATTAGAGTCCACGGCTCTTAACCACTCACTACACCATGCTGACTTTCAATTGCACAAGAGTCTTCATTCTGGAATGGCTGATCAGAGAAAATTATTCTTGCTCCTTCTTTCCCTAACTTCTAAAGCATGCAGATATCACATTTCCCAATACTTCAAACTTATTTATTTGGTTCATTCATCCATCTATACCTGGCCTTTCTTCCCAGTGGGGACCCAAAGCAGCTTACATAATTTTCCTCTCCTCCATTTTATCCTCACAACAACCCTGTGAGGTAGGTTAGGCTTAGAGAGTGTGAGTGGCCCAAGGTCAACAAGTGAGTTTCTATGATATGAGTAGGGATTCAAACCTGGGTCTTCCAAATACTAATCTGACATTCTTAACCAATACACCACACTGGCTCTAACTTCTACAACCGTAAAAGCTAAATCTAGATATTTTTAAAAGCCAGGATTTTTCACAGGGAACAAAAGCATCTCAAAACACTTGTACACCACCTTAAATCTACATGATTTTTCCAATTGTCAGAAACTGCATGGAACTCTTGGAGATGAGGTTACAATGCGGGATAAGGAAGAAACTCCATAACAGCTCAGGGGGCAAGCTGGTTTATCATGGTGGAACCCTCAGAACACACAGGCCACTTTTGGACAAATAGCCCTTCATGTGAATGTACAAGCTCGGGATGGACACAACTGAAAGTCAAAACTCCTGTTAAGGAGTTCACAGCGTGGTTGTGATAATAAGTCAACAATTAAAAAGAACTCTGTATATATATTTTAAAAACCCTCCCCTTCCCAGGCAGGCACACAAAAAAGCAATGAGCACAAACAAATTATACAGGTTTACAAGCTGTGCAGTGTTTTATAAGGGCACCCAATTCATCCTGCTGTCTTCAAGTAAACCGCCTTGGCAATCACGAACCCTTAAAGGCGACGTAGGGTCTCCCTTAACTGGAACTATAATCGCAGTGGAGCATTTTTAAGGTAAAGTATTATTTTAACGTGAGACGGGAGAACAATGCTTTATTTCACTTTAAAAGCAACTGCACTGATTCTAGAATATCACAGTGGCAGGCCTCCCTCACCAAGATAACACAACAACTCATGGGTCCCTGTTGTTTTTTAAAAAAGAAGGCTGGATCCGGCACATCTCCGCGCAGGTTTCAATAAAGGGTGTCCCTTCAGAAGACCTGAAAAGTCAGCCCGATAATAAGGGCAGACAGAACAAAGCAAGCCCGAGCAACCTTGCTCCAATTTTAAGCGCAGAGACTGGCTTCATGCAGCTCCTGACCCACCTGGAAAGGCTTCTCGCCGTTGTACACGTGCCGCAACAATGAGTCCCCTTTGGCTCGAAGCAATCTACCTGGAGATCAAGCCCATCACTGCCTGGAGCAGGATCGCTTCCTCGTCCTGCAGCCGAGCGACTGCAAACCAGGAAGTTTACGGGCTTTGCAAGCTCTTTCCGCTTCCAGGGCACGACGACTCTGGAGCGCTCACTCCCCCTTCGACGGCGTTGTGTTCGCAAGCCGAATCGTCATCGGGCGACTCCGAAAGCCGGACTCGGGGCCCGGCTGTTCCTCAATAGTACCGGCAGAGGGCGCTCTTTTATGGCTCTGCAAGCCTTTGGATGCCTGCTCGAGAGGAAAGCGATGGCAAACCTAGACAGCGTAAGAAAAAGTAGAGACATCACCCTGCCAACAAAAGTGCGTATGGTCAAAGCGATGATATTCCCAGTAGTAAGGTATGACTGTGAGAGTTGGACCATAAGGAAGGCCGAGCGCCGAAGAATAGATGCTTTCGAATTATGGTGCTGGAGACGACTCTTGAGCTTCCCTTGGACTGCAAGGAGATCAAATCAGTCAATCCTAAAAGAAATCAACCCAGACTGTTCCCTGGAAGGCCAAATACTGAAGCTGAAATACTTTGGCCAGCAAATGAGGGGGGAACACTCACTGGAGAAGACCCTGATGCTGGGAAAGATTGAAGGTAAAAGAAAGGACAGCAAAGGATGAGATGGTTAGACAGTGTTATCGATGCAGCGAACATGAAATTAAGCAAACTCCAGAGCACGACGGAAGACAGGAGGGCCTAGCGTGATGTGGTCCATGAGGTCGCAAAGAGTTGGACTTGACTGTGCGACTTAACAAGAAAAACCTTTGGATGCTGAGACGTGGCAAGGCCATAAGTTCACAAAAAGAGCCCAGCGTCCAATCTCACAGTGGCCAACCAATTCCTCTAGATGGCCAACAACAGGGCACAGAGGCAGAGGCCCTCCCCTGATGCTGCCTCCCAGCTCTGGGATTCGGAGGCTTAGTGCCTCTGAATGTGGAGGTTCCCCTCAGTCACTATGGATAGAAGCCATTGAAAGACTTACACTCCATGAATCTATTTCATCCTCTTTTAAAGCTGTTTATTCCTGTGGCCATTACTACATCCCCTGGCAGCAAATCCCACATTGTAATTACTCTGTGTTAAGTAGTTTCAGGTGGGGTAGCCGTGTTGGCCTGAAGCAGCAGAACAGAGTTTTGAGTCCAGTGGCACCTTTAAGACCAACAATTCTTATTGTGTTTCCACACAAAAGCTTATACCATGAATAAAACTTCGTTGGGTCTTAAAGGTGCCACTGGACTCAAACTTTGTCCTGAGTAAAGTAGTATTTCCTTGTGTGTATCCTGAATCTACTTCCTATCAGCTTTATTGGATGTCCTCAACTTCTAGTATTTTGGAGGATGTTGTCAGCTCTCTTCACCCAATGCTTAACTTTATAAACCTCTTATCATGTCCCCTCTTAGTTGTCTAGTTTTTAAACTGAAAAGTCCCAGGCTCTTCAGCCTTTCCTCATAAGGAAGGAGGCAGAGCTCCAATTCCTTAAACAACTTGGTTGCCCTCCTCTGTACTTTCTCCAGCTCCGCAATGTCCTTTTTGAGATACAGGGACCAGAACAGTACACTGATTTGACTAGCAGATGGATTAGCTGGGCTTTGCAGTCCATTTTCCTTATGCACACAGGAAGAGGAGCCTGTCATGGCACAAGTAGGCACCCAGCAAAAAGAAGCAAAGGGCATTAATCCAGGCTACAAGGAGTCAGACTTGACTATGTGACTGAACATGAAGAAACGAAACGCTTCTGTGGGGATCCAAAAGGTTCTGAACCTGCCTGTGGTAAAAAGGAATCCTTCCCATCACGTAGTGAGCTCGCTTCACTGTTCTCCTGTGGAAGCAGACTGGGGTTGCCAGCCCCCAAGTGGGGCCTGGAGATCTCCCACTATTGCAGCAACTGATCTCTTACATGAGAGAGATCAGTTCTCCTGCAGAATATGGCTGCTTTGGAGGGTGGACTCTGTGGCATTATTCCCTGCTGAGGTTCCTCCCCTTCCCAGGCTCCAACCATTTCCCCGCCCAAAGCTGACAACCTTACAGGAGACACAGCACCCTTGGTCTCTGCACATGTGGTGTGCACTAGAAGGAAGCCCATCCAAAAGCAGCTTAAGGAAGCAGGGCCCTAACCTTTGGGCTAAAGATTCCCTCTCTACTCCAGTTTATCTCATTTTAAGACTACAACAGACTCTAGGCTTTGCCAGCATACCTTGAAACAATTTACCTGTACCGTAGATGTACAGAACTCAAAAATTTGCACCTACTTGTGTACTTACCTGGTCCTAATACATTACTTTTTTACCAGGGGGAGAAGTGATGAGCTGCTTGCAGTCTGTTGCTTTAATGGCCGATTCTTTGTTTTGTAAAACATCACATACTGCTTATGAGATGGGCTAGGGTTATTTAGTGTCACATACAACTTGCCTGCTATGCTTGATGCAATACATTCCAGGCTTGCAGAGAATGAGTGCAGTCTTTAAGTCAGGTTACTGAACTGGAGATGCAAACGGTATGTAGACAAGCCCTTCAAGAACCTTCTAGAGGCTTCCCACTGCCATGGTGAAAGCTCTTCTGATGGGATTCAGGCTTCATACTTGGGTTACATGATGTTATTCAGGAGGGCGAGAACCAGAGTGGATTATGAAGTGGCCCCAAATGATCTCTCCAATATGCTGATAGCATCTAAGCACACCAACGGTAGCCCTAAGCTGGATAGCCCAGGCAAGCCTGATCTTATCATATCCTGGAAGCTAAGCAGGGCTGCCCTAACTCTGCTCCATTCTTGAACAAATCAGTACCCATTGGGCATACTGGAATAGATTGCTTCAGGTTACAAAGCAAAGCCGGTTATGTGAATAGCATAGGTTCGAGTTACCGCTACTACTCACTGCTTGATTTGCTCCAAAATAGAATTTTATATTGTCTAACTTGTTAAGTTTACTCTGTTCAGTGAACCTACAGAAATCTATTTTATTTTGCAGTAGAAAAGGCCCTTTTACTGAAAATTCTTTATGGTCCCACCTTGCCAGTTCTATACATTTGTGGCTACAACATTTAGTGTAAGAACCCTAACAATATAAATATTTAATAAAAACACCACTGTTAAAAAGACAGAGCCTATAATCTTTGTCATCAGAGCAGCACAGGCTCGCAGAATCGCAACCAATACTGACGCAAGGTAAGAAATTGAATATTTATTCTTTATTGACATGTGTTCATTTGTCAGAGACTCTCCAGCTTCAAAACAAACCATTAAAAACAGATTTCTCTTAACATTATTTTGGGAGGTATCAACATCTCAACTTTAAAGAGACGGCCATTCATGTTTTAAATATTGCATCACCATTCCTGTGAAACATAGTAAAAGTTTAGTAATAAAAACAGGATCTAAAAAAACTGGATATACGCTAGGTAGAAAAAAGAATATATTTTAGAAATGGCATTTGCATGACAAGTAGAAGAAATATTTACACAGAAATATCTACAATGGTGCCTAAGATACACATATCTGATAGCTCGATGTATGCACCAAGACTGAAAAAACTGAATGGCTGCTGGCGTCCAGCACAGATAATTTCTCACAAGTTCCATTTTCCCCAGTTCTTAAGATTCTTCTTGGTCTTCAATCTTTGGAGCTAAATAGTATTTCAAGTGTCCCATGTCTGCTATCTTGTATTCCACAACTGCAGAAGACAAAATCCAACCAAATTCATAATGTAAAACCTACAGTTTAAAACCAAGACAGTCAATGTAGTTTGCAGTCAGTATTTCCTGATGAGTCAACTTACCTAGTGGAACATCTGCAGACATACTGAGTGTTACGGTAGGAGACAACGGTGTGGCTTTGGTAAAGAAGTTCAAGTACCTCAAAGCAAAAGTCAGCTGGACTGGCTTATTCATCTCTATTGTAACCTATAACAAAACAGGATAAAATTAAATACTATGCAGTATGCTATTCTAAAAACCAAAAGCAAGCATTTGCATAAGATACAATTCAAATTCTACACTCTTTGGGTTATGCTTTACCACAAAGGAGAAAAACTATTCCACGTGAAGATTGTAGGCAAAATATTGATACGGTTAAAGTATAGAAATACCCCCAAGTTTAACTTGATAACTTACAGCTTCCTCCTCTTTATCCACATCACTAGTTTGTGACAGTTTGATGTTTCCACTTCCTAGCTCTCCAGTAGCAGAGAATTTAACACCACCCTTAGCACAAGAGATTATGACAGCCTCTCCAATGTGACTAAGATCTCTGCAGATACGTGCAAATTCAGCAGAGGGCATTTTCACCACACAGCTGTATTCTTGTTCCTGTAACAAGCAAACAGAAGTTTAGCATCCTTCATATAATCAACTAGTGTTTCTCTCTTTATTAAATTGTACGATTAATCATGGCATGTCAGTTGCTTCAAGACCTGTGAAGTGAAGTGAAGCAGTTCTCCATATATTTGATCTATTAAGCAAATGATTGCCCAAATTTCTATGGGCAGCTGAAACATATTAATTTTTGTTTTTTGGAAAATTCCTATCTCATTCCACCTTAATATTGTTTACAATGACTGCAAACTTAAACTTTAAACATATTTAGCTCAGTTAATTGCAGCATTTTGAAAACTAACTACTTACGGGAATTCCAAGCTGTTCAACATCCAAATCCATTAATTTCATTTCATAGTCTGAAACTTTCTCCTGATCTAAATAAACAACATGAACAAGTCAATCAAGTATATTACATGACTGATTTCTCAACCAAGCACTAAGCTTCAGAATTAGAAAATATAGTTTCCAGCCCAGATATTTTTCACTTGCCGATGTGTATACTATCACAGTACATAAGTGCACACAGAAAATACAGCCCTGAGTACTCATACAACAGTTTCAGCCTTCAAAGTTCTTCATCTAGATTGGCCGCGTTTCTACTGTAGATACATGCCAGGTAACCTGATTATTCTTGGACAAGGACTAAGAATTCTAGCAACCACAAAGAGGCTAACAGCTGCACTAAAGGCATTTCAAACTCTACTTACTTGGTGTCTCAAAAACCAGAACTAGTGTATCTGCATTGTCTTCTGCTCTCAGAGTGATTAGGTCATCATTACCCGCACACTTCAGAATTTTGGACATACTAGAAAAGGAAAAAAAAGTTAGGTTCATTTCATGAGGTATGTTATTATTTTAAAGGTTATATGTGCACTAGTACAATGACAGATTAGCATTTGGCAAATATATGCAGATCCTGTTCCACCATTAACTAAGCAGCACTTCCTGACTGGTAGCAACCTAGGAACCTATCTTTCATCTAACCAACTCCCCCTGGCACCAAGCCCAATATTAAGGACAAGGAGAAGATGTGCACACTAGCTGTATTTGTTTCTTCCCTCTTTTATAAATATGGCCAAATGGTTTAGCATAGTTATTTGTCACCCCTGTATATATCTGTACTGCTCTATTTATTCTAATTTTACTGCCCATTAGTAAAGTTTTCTTGTAAATGTCTTGTTGCCCAAGTTTATTTTTTTTGGTGCTTCTGGAGTATGATGGTTTATGTTTTCACAGTATTATTTGTTCCAGATTTCATAATCTAGATTAGATTATATCTTGAACCACTTTGAGAACCTTTGGGCTGAGGCACATGGAATTCAGTGCCACAGGTGGTGACAGCTACAAGCATGGATGGCTTCAAGAGGAAATTAAATAAACATATGAGGTCCATCAGTGGCTATTAGCCTCAAGGTATAGATAGGAACTCTCAGTCTGGGCAAGTGATGCCCTGTATTCTTGGTGCTGTGGGGGGGGGGGGGGCAACAGTGGGAGGGCTTCTAGTGTCTTGGCCACACTCATGGCCCTCCTGATGGCATCTGGTGTTTTTGGCCATTGTGTGACAGAGCGTAGGACTGGATGGGTCACTGGCCTGATCCAACATTGGCTTCTCTTATGTTTTTACCATAGACTGCGGAAAATGAGCAACAAGGATTTCTTTTGCTTGGAGGAAAGAGTTGACAGTGACAGAAAATGGCTACATGAAGAAGTAGCTTCTGACACAATCACTTTAGCGGTGCAAGGGCTACTCCACACAGAGCACCCAGCCCAAAAGGAACATCCATCCCAAGGGACAACTTTCTACACCAAGTTATTGTCTACTCTAAACCTTAGTTTCCCCACCTGCAATTCTTTTGAACCACAGAAATCTACTAACCCACATACTGCAGCAAAAACAAATCAATTGCCTAAAGTTCCCTGTTTCAAACGTTTAACAAGCGAGGAAGGACGACACGCCCCCTGCTTTAGGCCTGCAGCGGAAAAGAACACGAGGAGGCTTAGAGAAAGAAAGTGCCAAGCCTGCCCCCACCGTGTTATGGAACTCGCGACTGAGGGAAGGAGGGGCGCTTCGCTCGCCAGTAAAACCCAGCCTTCCACATTCGCGGCCAACGGCACTTACAAGAGCCAGGATTGACCAATAGTACTGGCAGGAGAAGGACGAGGGGAAACAGACTAGCCAATCAGCTTGCTGGCCAGGCAGCGCGCGCCAAAACCCTTGACAGGCAGAGAGCCTCGCCACGCCTCTCCGTGCCACCCTCTTCCCGCCAAACCGTCATAAAGAGGACGCTTTTTTCACACGTCACAAAGGCGACCGGCGCGAGTACTTTTGGCTCGCCCACCGGAGAAGAGAATTCCCGCCATAGTGCCATGACAACCGCCTCACACGAATTATTCCTTATTTCTCTCTCCTCTCCCCCCCCACCCCCGGTTTTACCTGTGCTGCAAAACAACCCTAAGGGGACCCCCGTTCGCCTCCCCGCCCCGCAGTACCTGACGAGATTGACCCCCATAGCAATATTCCGATCGCAGCGGTAGGTGTCGAAGCCCTCCGAGCGCAGCGTCAACTGCACCAGCGAGACGTGCGAGGAGTCCATGCTCTGCAGGCTGATGCCGCTAGAGCCCAAGTCCCAGCAGGCTTCGGTGATGAGGTCCTTGAGGGCCTCCAGGACCTTCTTCAGGACTGAACCTTGGATGAGCCTCGCCTCGAACATCTTCGCAAGGAAAGGGCAGAGAAGCACTGAAAAAAGCCACCACAACCCCAGACTGAAAAAGTGGCGACGGCGCGCGCAAAACGGCCCTTATATTCGCCCTCGCCAGATCCCCGCCCCCGTCCCGCTTAGCTCCACCCTTCACTCCTTCAAGAACCAATCGCTGGCGGTCACAAAGGAGGGGACGTTTCAGCGCGCGGCTCGAGGTCCCGCCTACAAGTAGATGTCGCAGATTTCTCCCGCTAAAAGCCTTCGAACAACCGGGACTCCAATCCTGCATTACATCAGAATTGGGTGAACCAATCTGCGCTCAGTATTATTGCTTCCGGGTCTCCTTATGCCTCAAAGGAACCAATCACGATTAAGGAAAGTCCTGCCTGCCGTTCGTCTTCCCCACCCCATCCAGGAGGAGGCCTGGTGAGTGAAAGGAGGAAGAGGCTATCACTGGAGACGCAGTTGACACGTGGGTAGCTGGAAAACCCTGAAGAGAGTTCACTTTGCTGGCTATCTCTGAGCTTGTCTGGGCATGTTCTGTTTGTTGTGTGGCTCGTAGGCGGCTTGGAAAAGTGCGTTTCGTGGAAGTTTCTGTACCGGTTTAGATCATAGTTTGAGTCCAGTGGCATCTTTACGACCAACAAGTTTAATTTTGGGTATAAGCTTTCGTGTGTATGGGCAGTCCTTCATGAGCTGACAGATTTGGGAGGAATTACTAGATCTCCGGAGCTGATTCGCAGTTTCCAGGTTCTAGTCCCCGCTAATAAGAATAATTTATGTAGCGGTTTATAGTATTATAAGCGTTTCACATACATACAGTATCTTGTAATCCTTAGAACAACACTTCGAGGTAGGTTAATATTGCTGTACAATAGATATGGTGGGAGCTGGTGCATAGTGTGTGCATGAAACAGGCAAGGTTCAAAAGAAAGCCAGCCTCTTGGCCATTATGCTACCTAGGCTCTTCTCCAGGCGAAGGGTTAACTCACCGGTAGAGAAAGGAGCAAGCTATTTTCCAGAAGGTCCGTGTTCCCAGGAGAAGCAGATAGTAATACAAGTGGCAGGTGCTGTGGCTCAGTGGTAGAACACCTGCTTAGCATGAAGAAGGTCCTGGGTTCAGTACCCGACATCTTCAGTTAAATGATCAGGAAGCAGGTGATGTGAAAGGTCTCTATCTGAGGCCCTGAAGAGATGCTGCCAGTCTGGTTAGGTAATACTGACTTTGATGGATCAGGGGTCTGATTCAGAATAAGGCAGCTTCACATGTTCAAGTACAATATATTCTAAAAATGAATGTAGAAATAAAGGAAAAGCTATTTGTTCTGCATTGGAAACCAGTACTTGCTTGAGATGTCTTTTAAAAATTGCTAAGTGCTGACAGATTGTTCCTCTTACACTAATGGGTGCCATCCTTGAGTATACAGCTTCCCTCTCCTAGGTCTCAGGTTTAGAAACGTAGGAAGCCTGAAACAGCTCACACTGAGCCCTTGCTATGCTATAATTGTGGCAAGCATCTACTTGAGACTTACCATGCCAAAGGCTAACCACAGAACACAAGTTCATGCTTGCCACCTGCCTGAGGCTTTACAAAAACTCTACTTGTGGACTGGGTCTGTCCTGGATGACTCGTATGCTGTGTTTTCCTTGGTGGATCTCAAATTGTCTGGGCCTGATCTACAGCAAGGGTATATGGACTTCCTGCTTGCTTTTAACTTGTCAGGACTTCTGTTCTTATAATCAATGGACAGAAGAGAATTTCAGTACGTGTAGCATTATGCACCAGCACAGCAGTATTACAAAACCATATATACAATTTTTAAAAATTTCCACTTCCAGAAAATCCTTTCCATGTTGACATCACAGAACTGGAGAATTCTGCTTCGGATTACGGAAGGCTATGTAGCGTACTCTTACTATGTGCACTGAGATTCTACAGCGCACGGTCCTGGCTTCTTGGGCCTCCTATGAATTAATGCATCCTGGAAGACACCACATCCTCTAATGGGGCTGTACCATGCACAGGAACAGTATTAGTATGGGTAACATTAGTCATCTCAATTAATGAACCACTGAAAAATTTCTGAAAAATCCCAGAGTTGCTCTGAAAAATTGAAGACTACTGATGCAAATTATTTTCAAGCTTTATTTGTATGTGCCCCTCTTCTTTTAGCCATCTCTCCCAGGCTACTGTTGGGCAATGTTCCCTCTAAGCTGAGTTAGTGTGAGCTAGCTCACAGTTTTTCAGCCTCCGGCTCACACCTTGCTCTTAGCTCAGGAAGGATGGCTCCAGAGCAAACTAATTTATGCAGCTGTGAAATCACTCACAACTTTAATGCCAGTAGCTCACAAAGTAGAATTTTTGCTCATAAGACTCCACAACTTAGAGGTAGCATTGCTGTTGAGTAATTTGTCAGTGGTTTTCTTTTTGAAACACATGCACACAGAACTCACTTATCTGACAGCCCAATTGTAAGCATGTACAGTCAGAAGAAATTCTCAGTGAGTTCATTGGAACTTTACCCCCTAATAATATGCTTAATATTACAGCCTAAACCTACCAGGCTTCCTCCTTTGTAGAGATCCCTTGTTTGTTTGCACTAAGGACAGAACATGGTGGGGGTGAAATGCCTTGTCACCTATACCCTGCACAAGTAATTTTTACAAGCAGGAAGGGTTTCTTTTCAAGGAGGGTGGTAAGTGAATACATTGTTGGGTGAAAAACAGCAACAGTATGTTAAATTCTGAAAGGGGCTATATGTTGTGCTATTATAAATCAGTGAAATAATAAACAAGAGCCTCAGTCAGCACTTCATTCCTTATGCATGTTTCTTCACAAAGTTCCATGGTGTTCACTGAAAATTACTCCCAAGAAAGTGTGCATAGAACTTGATCCTGTACCGATTTAGGTGCACCTAACAGCATCAGTTCCAGCCATTTCAGAAAGAGCTGGACAGTTAGTTTTCTGGCATCCTAAATAATGATACATTTTATTGTGTCATTTAAATAGGCTAATACATATGGTGTTTGTGTGTGTGCAAAACCAACCATTTTTGTGTACCGTATGTATGTGTTTAGGTACACACATGGAGCAATCCTAAGCAGGTCCACCTAGAAGAAAGTCCCATTTTATTCCATTGTTTATTCTCAGAAAAGTGTCGAATGCAGTCCAGCGGGCACAGAGGAAAACTATGATTTCCCCTCAAGTCTGAGCTAGGCCTATGCAGGGCACATACGTATACAGGATATAATCAGTGTAGGCTTGGCCACCGACGGTTGGTATTGCAAGACTAGCATAATAAAGAATCATCTCAGACGCGACCACTGCTTTCCGGAACGAGGGGTCCACTCTTAAAGGCTACCGAGGACCGGTTCCCAGTGTGAGATCTGCAGGCGAATGCTAGTCTCTTGCGGGCTTCCTTCGAGTCGGCTACAAAATAGCCCCCATCCTGCAAGGCCTGAGTGCTACCCTTCCTAGGATTTTGCAGAAGGGGACAGCTGCCAATAACCCGACCAACCTCCGCTCCCGCGGGAGATGATGTCTAAGACGTATCAACCGAACCCAAACCAATCAGAAAGCAGAAGGTGACCCGCATCCGGGCAACCTGTGGTGGAAGCGGTGCTTGGAGAACGTCGCCATCACTCAGGGCGAAGGTTGGCGCGTACGAGAGTGAAAGCCCCGCCCACCCCACAGTTTCTAGCCTCCTATTGGACTGGCGCCCTTTGGGCCCGCCTCGATTCCCGGGCCTGGCGAGCTTGTCGGGCGGCTCGCGCTGTTGCTGCTAGTGCCACCGCTTGGTTGCTGCGCGGTGAGCGGCTGAAGGTGCGGCTGTGGCAGCTTCCGCGCCTGTTGCTGGGGCCCCCAAAATGTCTGAGCTGAGGCAGAGGCTTGGCCGGGATGCTGATGGACAGCTTGACTCCGAGGAAAAGGTAGCGAGGCTGGCAAGCAGGAGAGAGGTGTGCCCAAAGGAAAAGGTCGCGAATGCAAGGCGGAAACCGCTGCGCGGGGACGTCGGGGGTGGCTGGCGGAGTTTGCACGGGACGGGGATGTTCTGTGGGAAGAGGTGACGGGGGGTTCACTGTGGGAAGAAGGCCCGAGAATGGAAGGGGGAGCGCTTCGTATTCTTGAAAGGGCATACCTTGAGGAGACTGTACCACCACCGCCACCCGGGGAATACTTGTTATAACGGATGCTGGGCTTTCAGTGCGCTACCAGCCGTTTCCAAAATAGTCGTGTCAGAGAGGCTGCGTGCAAACAAGCGCGTCCCCCTCTTTCTCTCTTCTAAATAGGACTGTCAAATGTCCCGTCTTTAAACCGGCACACGCAACGTGCAACTAAGACCGCTTGAAACTAAATCGATTCTTGCTGCAACATGCTAGCACGGCTACCCCTCTGGATCTTCACTGAAATTTTTAAAACGTTTTATTGTATAATCAGTTTATTTCTGTGTTTTTCAAGACTGGCTTGTGACTCTCAAGGGCTAGAGCACCAGTGTTTTTTTCTCCTGAGTCGGCACCCAAGAATGCTGGCATCTGTAGCTGAACATATACACTTATTTGCAGAGGTTTGCTCCACACAAGCTCTGCACAAGTCCGGTTTCTAATCTGGCATTGCCTTTAATGCTTTTTGAAAATCAGTCTAAATAAACAACTCCAAATTCCATCTGCATTGTTCACTAAAGGGCAAAAAATGCATCTCCAAGCTCTGAATTTATGTTTGCTTACTTGAGGCTAGGCTTCATTAAATACAGTAGGACTTGGTTCACCTTAGGCCATTGCTTATACTCTTTGCTGCTAGTACTTAGTGGTGCTAGATGTGTCGCCTCTTGAACCCTTACAGCAAACCCATGCAACTGTGTAAGTGCATCTGAAGTGTGTCTAATCCCAAGTGAGTGGAAATGGTGTAGTGTGAGAGGGATGAAGAGAAATTCTGATGGCTCTCATCCAATCACTAATACTGTGATTGGAAACCCTTCTTCCTTATGCAAAGGTCAGTAGGTTGTCCGCAGTTTGAAACTTGCCTCTCCCGTGAGCCTCATTAGCTGGCTGTAATGTATTTTTTGTGTGTGTGCCCACCAATGTTCCCTCTAAGCTGTGGAGTCTTGTGAGCAAAAATTCTACTATGTGAGCTACTGGCATTAAAGTTGTGAGCAAGCAATTTGGCTACTGCATAAATTTGTTTGCTCTGGAGCTGTCCTTCCTGAGCCAAGACAAAAACGTGTGAGCCAGAGGCTAAAAAACTGTAAGCTAGCTCACAATAACTCAGCTTAAAGGGAACACTGGTGCCCACACCTGTAAGACGAAGCTGTTCCACCAGGCCTTTGGGTGAGGCAGTGGTTGTTAAACCATCTCAGTCTCCCCTGTCATGTGGTACCTGCCCAGTGCCTCCTGGACGCTGTTTATTATCTATGGGGTAATATATTTTAGGTCCCTCCCACCATCAGATCAAAAACTGTTATAAATCAGGCCATCTACCATCGCCTGTTAAAAAATATCACATTGGATTACTTGTATTTAATGTCATCTTGTTTTAATCATTTAATTGTTTAACAATTTTTATATCTTGGTTTTATTGTTTTTATTATTTTGTGAGCCATTCATAGGGTAGGGTGAGATACAAATTAAATAAGTAAATAAAGTCATGCTGACCTCTAGCGACTCCTACTGGGGCATGGAGAACATTCAGAGAAGTGGCTTGATATAGCCTGCCTCTGCCTCCTAGCCCTGGTATTCCTTGGAGGTCTCCTGTCCAAGTACTTGCTAGGGTTGGCCCAGCTTAGCTTCTGAGATATGACGATATTGGGCTTGCCTGGGCTATCCAGGTCTGGGCTAGCTGGCAGTGTTCTTGGCTCCCATTGGAAGTGTGGAGATAATGCTTTCGGCCAGCTTTATAGGGTTGTTGGGTGGATTACTGAGATAATATCCATGAAGGTCTTTGCACATTCTGATCCACCATATAAAGAGCTAAGTGTTATTATTCTGCCGCACTGGAATTGTTTGCAGTGACCATTTATGCAAGATATGACTTCCAATCCTAGCAGAGCAGTTGGCCTGCTAGGGTGCCTTGATCAAGTCACAGCTAGTCTAGTCTTTTTGTTTCCTGTAGTTAATAACAGAATTTAAGTGCAGAGGAAGGTGTGAGTTCCCTGCCTTAAACCTCTGGGATGGGAAGGCTTTAAAAACAATGCCTAATAAATGGAAGGTCAGCTTTCAACAACCGTTTGCATGCCCAGGATGCACACAAAAATTGCCAAACAGGTTTGGAATGGGAAAAAGTAGAATTCAGGTATTGGTATGGGGGGGGTTATTTTAAAAAATGCTACTGTAAGAGCAGTGCAAGGTGCTGTCTGACAGCTGATTCAGTGAACTGGATGGCTCTTTTGCTGCTCTGTCTGTTTCTCTTTCTTATTTCTCAAGGTGAAGCCCAGAACAATCTTGGACTCTTCCCAAAGGGCTTCCAGCAGTGCTTGAGTGGCCTTTTAATAATTTCCCTACCGTTCCTTTCTGGGCCACCTTAAGTGCATTATGCAAGGTGGCTTTTTTGGGTACTACTAAGGTATTTTTATTTACATATTTAGTGCATTTTATTCTGCACTTTCATAAAGGAGCTCAGGGTGGTATATGGCACTCTGCCCCTTCTCTTTTTAGTCTCTCCACAACACTTTGGTGTAGGCTAGGCTGACATACCTGGGATCTTTTACATTGTTTTGAAGCATGCTGTAGCACAGCTCTTGGGGGTCGTATGATGCTGCAGACTGGGCCTCTTGTGCAGTTGGTTGAGCGTCTCATGAGGGGGTTGTGCCCCATAATTTGCACCACTAAAAGGCTAACTGAGGCACATCTCTTGGGTTGTAGCATGTAGCTAACTTGGATCGATTTCCCAGAAGCAGCTGTGCCGCTGTCGCTCTTCCGTTTGCATTGGTCAATTTCACACTTTTTGCTGTATGGCCGCATTTTGATCCACAGCTCCCCAAAAACAAGGATCGAGAAGACACGGGGGAAATCGAGGGGAGATGCAAGTCAAAATGCGGCCACCGGGCGAATAGTGTGAAATTTATCAATACATTCTAGCTTTCTCTGTTGGGGGGCGGGGAGCATTACAGCTTTCTCTTTGCAGCTTTCCCTGGAAGCTGTACAGTCCAAACTTGGCTGCTTGATTTTAAGCCTAGCCCTTTGATGTGGGAGAGGGCCATCTAGCAAGCAGTTTCCCACTGATGTTAATGCAGAGGAAGCCTGTGAAGTTGTGCACATGTGTTTCAGACCTCACAAACCTTGGTTCTGAGAGGGAGACCCCATTAAGGTTCCCTCTAAGCTGTGGAGTCTTGTGAGCAAAAATTCTACTTTGTGAACTACTGGCATTAAAGTTGTGAGCAAACAATTTGGCTACTGCTTAAATTAGTTTGCTCTGGAGCCATCCTTCCTGAGCTGAGACAAAAATGTGTGAGCCGGAGGCTAAAAAACTTTGAGCTAGCTCACACTAACTCAGCTTAGAGGGAACACTGAACCCCATGCATGTTTATGTTGAAGCAAGTCTCATGGAGTCCCGTGGTACATTTTCTTCACTAAGTGAAAACAGGCAACATCGCTGTTACAAGATTGCCCTCTCTGGTAATTAATTAACTGAAAAATGACCGCTTTTTCTTCTTTTTGAAAAGGAAGTTCTAAAACTAACTTTGATACCTTGCAGCATGTGCAAATTTAAATGATGACTCAGTGTTTGCTGAGTATCAGTGGGGACAAAGCCTCACAGATGCAGCCACAGGAGCTGGCTGTGCCTTTGTAATCTGCAGTATGTTTGTGGCCAAGAAGGCTCAAGGGCTTTTTTAAAAATAGCATTCAATTTCTCAGGTTTTTCCTGTTGGGAGCTCTGCTTTCTCCAAAATAACTTTAAATAAACAATGCAGAAGCCAGGGAATAACCTTGCTTATTGCTGAGCTGCTTTGAGCAGCCCTCTTTGATGCCAGACACAGCAACTTCTCAGTCCTGTAGAACAGCCGGTTTCAAACTTGGTACCTTGGACCCTATCTCCATATTGAATCCAAGCAGGCGGTTGCAGATAATTCATCTGGAGCATACCTTGTTGGCCACACTCAGTTCATTCAAAGTACTTCCCAGATCTGTTGGGCCTCTTCATTGCTCCATGTAAATTCAGAGTTTGTCTTGACCTAGAAAATACCTAGGACTTTTCTGTGGCTGCTGTACAAGGCCACGGCAGTGAAAGATCTGTGACGTCTTTTGAGGAAACTGGTTTGCTATTCATGATCCTTCTCACTGAGGAACCTCTGAGAACCTTCTTGAGTGGGTTGTTTGTGGAGGATTTAAAAATCTTGTTTTAAAATTTGCTTATAGTTTTGCTGTCCTAATTTGCTTTGACATCAAGTAAAATTAGCTGGGTTTTAAAACTGAAATAAGAATGTGCACTCCTTCCTCGAACCTGAAGACAAATGCTCATATAATAGGGTTTGTGTGCAGAATTTCGGGATGGGGCAGAGCTTCAGTGCTGGTTCAAGGTAAGCTTTATATAAAACACTCTACTCCTAGTCCTTTTTACTCCAAAAGGCTTTGAACCAGTGGAGCTCTTTGAGGACTGGGTAGACCATCCTTTTAAAATTGCAGTTTTGACTTGCAACACAGTTCTGTGGGAGCTGCTGCTTGATCATTTCTGACCTGTAAACTACTTGGTGCATTGTGAATAGCTGCTTTGGCCGCTGGTCACAATTCTTTTCTTGTTTATATTTGATCTTTGTATAGAAGTATCAGACGATAACCTCTTCCAGTTCAGTGCCCTTTGACTCTACTGTCTGCTGTTCTTTTTCACTCTTCCTGTATGTGTGTCAGTCTTTAAGTATCTGCAGACTGAGGGGTCGGTCCACTTGTGGACTGTTAAAAGATCTGTTATCCTTTTCTGTTATGGCATATTGTGGTTTCTTTTGGGCTTGCCTGAACTTAGGCCTGCAAAGAGAGCCCCAGCTCCACTCCAAAGGTAAAATTCCACAGACTGCAACAAGAGGGGATTGATTGACTTCCATGGCCTGGTGTGTGGCCACCCTGGAGTCTTCCCCGCCTAAGCCCTCTTGAACTTGTTGCTTCTTCCTTTGGCCTCAGGAAACGTCTTTGTGGGTTGGCAGGATGTTGTGTAGAACTGACTCTCAAGAAGAACTCCCTATAGAGACAGCCTATTTTCTCGTTGTTGTTGTTGTTTTGTCTTTCTTTTATGTCCATGGCCCCACAAACAAGGTAAAAGTTGAAAATCAACCTTGCACTTGCCCTGTAGAAACCGCTTAATGGTCTTTCCAGATAGTTTTCTGCTGTTTTGCTGCCTGGAATATTAAATTAGTATTGATAGTGTCATTGGAGTATTGTAAGCAAAACAACCCCCCCCCCCTGCAAAACCGCACAAGTCTGTGTCCCCAAGGAGCTTGCAGTTTAAGTGTAGTCAGTAAGGAGAGGCAAGGTTAATAAGGGATTTGTATGAGTAAATGCAGTTATAGGCACTGAAGTTCTGTTTCGGTTGGGGAGGAGGAAGGATGTGGGATATGCCCTTGTCAGGCTGATGAAGGACTTTTTTGGATTTGGTTGCCCAGCTTTTGTAAAACTTCTTGCTTGTAAAAAAAAGTGCTACATACTGTTACTGATACCTCTGCTATTGCTGAGAGGGTTGCTGGCAGACCATTTCCCTGCTGTCTCCTTACTTCTTTGCAGCACTCTCTTCTCTGCCTTCACTGCCTGCATTTCTCTCTGTTGTTCTTGCCATTACGGTCAGGTCACATAAGGGACAATTTTCCTTTTAGGGTGTTGTGTTAACCGCTCCGAATCATGTCTGTGTGAGAAAATAAATCCAGGCTGTCCGTTGTCACAAACCAATATAAGCTAAAAATACAATGAGCTTTTTTTGCACAATGAAATCAGCCATGATGTGGCACAAATGAAAGTGCTGAACCCTACTTTCCCCTCTCTTGCTAGAAAATGCCTTAACAATGGGGAGGGTCATATGGGGAAATATTTAGCTCTGGCTGAAGATGTTGAATGGATTGATGGAAGGTTCTGGCTGGAAGGTTCTGACTGTTTTCTCCTTAAAGGTTTGTTTGGAGCTAGTTTTCTGCAAATAAGAAACGTATGTGGAACAAGTATGTCAAGAAATGGTATATATGCCAGTGCAAGTGTTCCCCTGTCTCTTTCTGCTCTGCCTTCTCTATCCATCGTAAATGCCTGCATGTGTGTCAAACATGAGTCAAACATGTTGCTTTGTCTAAGCATGTTGTGGTAATTCTTTTGAAGCGGGATGCCTGAGGCCATTTGCCTGGGCTGCCTTCATCACAATCAGCCTTCCTGTCTCTTGCAAAAGTGGCAGCTGTACAATCGCTTACAAATGTTGTCTTCACAGTAGAGTTTTTCAGATTTCGTGCACAGAGGCCCCTTTTCCAGACTTATTCTGTTTTCTGCCCCCTCCAAATCCAGAACCATTCTTCTGTTCAACAGCTAGACTGGTGGATCTGTCTTAGCAGGCAGCTGTTTGTGTGCAGCCAGCCTCTCTTTCCAACTTACAGCTTCTCAGCTATTGAGTGATGGGAATTGAATGGAGCCAGGCTCAGGGGGGCAAAATTTATGTACTTGAGGGCCGCGTCTGAGTTTCTGCCAGCATTGGGGACCTATGAGTTGGGCATTAGCTCTTTGTTGTGCCAGTACCAGTGGGCACCAGGTATGGGTGGGCACATAACAATTTTTTTAGAGCCATTGGCCCATGCTGCAGTCTAGTAGGCCACTGCTACCAGCAGCTTGAGGATGAAATTGATAGCTTCACAGGCCAGATATGTTGTCTCACCCTGCCCCAGATTTGCCCACCTCTGACCGAGGCTGTCTGAAAAGGCCCAGATGGTGATTGCTGACTGAAAGGGCCAGCTGCTATTTCTCTGTCCCTCTTGAGGACTCCCCTTTTCCCAATAAAGTAAGACATAAAGATTTGCTTAATATTGTACTGAGACAATTAGATCTTATCCTATGCATATTAGAATTACAAAACATATTTTTTGGGTCAGCAGAAAGTCTGATGTTTGGTGCCTGTTTTGGTACATGTGAATGGTGTCCTTCTGTTTGCATTCAGTACCAGTCTTGGCAACTTTGGTTCGTTTGGGTGTCAAATGATAGATAATGCAGCTGGGATATCCTTGGAACATGGCCATGTCTGATAAAAAAAAAATTGATTGTAAATGGTGGGACGCAGTGATGTTAGTATGTTGTCTTTGGAAGGTTTATTGTTTGAACGTGGAGCTTCCAGCGTGTCCAAGGTTGGGTAACAACTGTCAAAGGTCTAAGAGGCTGGCTTTCAGCTTGTTATACACATACCTCTGGTAATTTTTTTTTTCATCTGAAAGTTGCCAGTATTCTTTCCAGGGTAAGAAAAGATGTTGCCTCTTTTAGGGCTGTCCAGAAACAACCTGATTTTTAAAGCATTGTGGCCAACTAAAGGACATTTAGTAGATGCATTGTCTGCTTTTTAGCCAGTTGATTCAATTTAAATGAGTTTGTATGATCAAAACCGTAGTGTTGATGCCTTTTTTTCAATACTGGGGAAAATCCACTTTTAATAATAATAATTATCCAAATTGTTCTAATGCTCTAGAATCAAAACTGCCTAAGAGAATATACAAATATGCCTTATTTTCTTTGTCACTGCACAAACAGCTGGGGGTTTGGGCTGGTTTTTTGTTTTATTTTGTTTTCTGCTGTCAAGTCACAGTTAACATATGGCTCCCCCCACCAGGTTTTCAAGGCAAGAGTTGTTCAGAGATGGTTTGCCATTGCCTGCCTTTGCGTAGCAACCCTGGTATTGGTGATCTCCCATCCAAATTACTGACCAGGGCCGACCCTGCTTAGCTCCCGAGATCTGACAAGATCAGGCTAGCCTGTTCTATCCAGCTCAGTATATTACCTCCAACACTCCCCCCCCAACCCCCCATTTGTAACAAAAGGGAATTAGAAAGTGAGAATGAGTAGAGAGGAGGTAGACAGGAAGGTTGGGGAAATGGAGCAAGAATGACAGAAAAGGCAGGAAAAATGGAGATGACGTAAAAAGAATGGGGGAATATTATTTGAAAAGAAATTCTTCCTTTCCTTGCCTGTATTTGGGTAGTATGACTCCCTTCCTCCACGAAAAGAATAGGTGAGGAGCCCCCACCCATTATAATTCTAGCAACCAGGTTTCCCACTGTGATAAAATAATTCTTGTCCCTGTCTGGTCTGTATTAAAGTTATTGTATACGGGGCTAATGGAGGCTTTTCATTAAATGGCCTGCTGCAAAACTGTGTAACTGTTGCGTGTTAACAAGGTGCCAGTGTACAACACTGTCCAGACAGACTGAGGTCCAGGGCACAACTTCATCGTATTAATATATTTGTCCTTCAGCTTGTGTCTCTTGGTCTTCTAGTTTTGGTCTTCTGCAAGGTCTTGCAGTCTGGGCCTAGCTGAGGCCTCATCTCCATCTGGGAGCCCAATATGTTGCCTGGTGTGTGGAAATGAACCTTCCAGAAACCTAGCAAGGGACTAAAAGTCATCTTCAAAGTTTGGTTTTCCAAGATAGGTGAAGGACTGGCAAGTAGGACCAAAGCCCCCAAAGTCCCAAGAATTATAGTATGAAACAGAGGTCTGTGTATGTGGCAGCTGCCATTGTAAGTATTTATTTTATTTTATTTTATTTATTAAATTTATACCCCACGCTTCTCACCAGAACAGGCTCAGGGCAGCTTACAAAAATTAAAACACACAAATAACCATTAAAACAATCATAACACGTAAAACAATCCAGATGATGTAAAGTGCTAGTACAATTGGTCTGGCAATATTAATGATGACGATTCTTGGCGACGATGGCGGAAGCCGTTGGTGTCTTATCCTATTGATCCGCTCCTCATTCTGTTTCTTCTTATGTGGCCGGCTCAGGCTGTTGTTGATAACTCTGAAGGGCAGGGCCCACAATTAATTATCGGTGGGGGCTCCTAGTTGAAGGCCTGGTGGAAGAGCTCTGTCTTGCAGGCCCTGCAGAACTGCATAAGGTCCTGCAAGGCCCTGCTCTTCTGGGAGCTCATTGAGCAGAAGGAGGAATGGAGAAGGAAGGCAATGGAATCTGCACAAAGAGCTGGAAAGCAGAGTGGGAGCCTGTTGTCTGATTTGCCAAGTTGCCTGCTAGAAGAGAGATGAGAGTATGTTCCCAGGTTTGCTGGGACAGCTAGGCAGGAAGAAGTTGCTTTAGGGGCTGATAAGAATAGTAGTAAGTGGAGACCAAATCTTGTCATGATTATTTGTTCTTATTTATTTAAAACATTTCTGTGCTGCCTCAATGCTTAGTTTAATGTGAGGTGAGGCACCACAGCACAATCATGTGAACTTTTTTCCTGTTTTGTAATGTAACAGTTGTATGCGCTTATACACTGGCTTGTCTCTCATCACTCTGCTTAGAAGAGTCTCTGAAGCCTTCTTCCAGCCTAAGGAATCTTCCTCTGATGATGTGGTTCTTCGTCCAGCAGAAGAGCCACTTTCTTTGAAGGAGTACTCATTAGGATGGAGGAAGGCTTCAAATGATGTTAAGCCAAACTTGTTGAGGCCTTGATTACTTTGGGGAGTTTGAGAACAGGTAGTGGGTGCCACCACAAAATGGCTGTCATGGCAGCTAGGACCAGTCAGAAAATGTTCTGATTTTGAGCCCAGCGTCTTCCTGTGATGGAGGCAGCTGTTTCTGAAGGAATGTTCCCTGCAGACTTGAAGGTGGATGCCTCCTGAGGGTTTTCTGAAGTAATTCCCTAGTGATGTCAAGGAAAGCCAAGGCTGACATTTCCTTTAAAGGGACTGTTTGGTTAAAAGGAAGTGGAAATTTCAACCCATGGGCAGCACTCTGGGAAACACTGGACTATTCAAATAATCAGTGCTGTCTAATATGTAAGGTTGTAAAGGTTGAAAGGAACCAGCTTGCTGCTTCTTTTTACCATTTTTTGTCTGTTTTTATAAAGTCCCAAATGACCAACTGCATAAAAACTTATTTCACAGTGCACAATTTTTGACAGTCCACAAAATGTGACTAGCTGCATGTGAGAGTAAACTATGTTTGTCCTCACCAGAAAACACTTCCCCTTGCCGGATCAACTAAAGCATTAATTGGCTGATCCAGCATATGGAGAGGAGCAAGCGATAAGCTCTTGTTCTGATTGGCTAATACGTTGAGCCAAAAATTCTCTCTCTTTCTCTCAGCTGTGATTGTTTTAGTGCTAAATTTTGAGTCTCTAATGAGATGTGTGGACACACTCTTTTTTTCAAGGTGGAGCAGAGAGAAGAATTAATACTATAAAAAGAAATGAGTTCATTCTGCTCTCCTGGACTTTTGCTTGAAGGTTTATATGTAGTCTGATTTTAGTGCTTGTGAAATTGCTGGAGGAAATGGTTTGCAGAGTAGGTGTTTCTAGTTTATGCTTTAACACTTAGAGAAGATTCAGCAGCACCTGCTTTTCTGGAGGTGCAGGGAGAGAGAGCAGATGAACAACAAAAAGATGCCCGAATGGCTATGAATTGTAGCCAGGCTTCTGCCGAGCTGTAGGCAGTTGCAGCATGACAAATTGTGGCGGGATAGCCACATTGCTGTGTTGTAGCTAGGGGTGTGCAAAAAAAGACCCAATGTTTTTTGGGGTTGGGTATATTGAACCAAAAAAATTGATATTTCCTGATATTCTTGAATCCCAATACTGGTATGGTATTCAGATTTGGTAAATATGTGGGGAACCTGAATTTTATTGGTTCCATGATACCCTATGGGGACCATTATAGTCAGTGGTCCCCATAGGACATAATGAAGAATCAATTCAGGGGTATTTGGGGCTCGGGGGGTGCTGTTTTTGACGTAGAGATGCCTCTTCTCAAAACCCCCCCCCCCAAGTTTCAAAATGATGGGACCAGGGGGTCCAATTCTGTGGGCCCCAGAAGAATGTGCCCCCATTGGAAACATGGAAACAGTGGAGGAAAAAAGGAATTTAAAAGGATCATGATCCCGTGTGACTCCACGGCAAGTGAACTCCGAAGGTGTTTAAAGGACTCGTGGTCTCTTTAAACATTTCCAAGTAGTGATTTTGCCCAGAAAGTATTTGAAGAGACTGCAATCTCTTTAAACACCTTTAGAGTTAACTTGCCACAGTCACATGACTTGGAGAAGGCATTCAAAGGGACTGTGAAGCCTTTAAATGCCCTTTAAGTTTGGCTGTTCGGCAGTCTTGAAAATCCTGAATATTTTCAGGATTTTCTGGGCTTAGCCATTTTGAATAGCTGAAATGTAGCGCCAATTTAAAACTGTCTTTAAAAATACCCAGAAAATACCAGTAAGGTATTTTTCATTATTTTTCATCTCAGTTTATGCTGAATGCACACCCCTAGTTGTAGCAGAACAAAGATGCCTGTGGTACCTCAAAATCTACTCTGTTTTGGCATAGGTGTTGTAGTATAGAGTAAATAATGTAATTTTTTCCCCTGCTGGTCCTCTCTTTTCACTCCATGATTGTTCTACGCCTTCAGTTTAGCCATCTTTGTATATCTGTCAGTGTGGGCTTTGGCTTGCTTTGTTTGTTGTTTCCACAGCAATTAAGCTTTGTCAACAAACTGGCAGAAGTGGAATGGGTCTGGAAGCAAGCCTTCTCTATGCAGGTGTGATTCATCATGGTGCGGAAGAGACTACCAAACTCTTGCCCATGTTCTGGGATGCAGCTGTGATTTTGTTTTCATTGAGGCTGTAAACCTTTAACTGGGCTGGATCATTTCAGAAAGCAGGTGGGACATGCATGACTGAATGCTCCTCCATGACTCAAAATAGAAATTTCTTTCTTTAATTCATTTATACCCCACCTTTCTCCCCAACAGGGACCCAAAACAGCTTACAACATACTCCTTTCCTCCATTTTATCCTCCCAACATCCTTGTAAGGTAGGTCAGGCCGTGTGTGTGTGTGTGTGTGTGTGTGTAACTGGCTCAAGGTCACAGAGCAAGCTTCCATGGCATGAGTAGAGATTTGAACTTGGGTCTTCCAAACCTAATCCAGCACTCTTCAACAACTACACCACACTGTAGTTCTCTCTACATGGAAAATTTATGTGTCAAAAAGAAGGGTGCTTGTCTAGCTTCTCGCTAACTATGGGCGTGGCTCTTTTCTGTGTGAAAGAGTATGAAAGATTCTGTATCATGTGAATCCCACCTGCAGCCAGTTAGAGCACTCCAGGCTTAGGGTTTCCACCTCATGAAAATGAGACCTGTGTTGCATTTTTGTAGCTGGAAGCTATACGCCCCATTTGCTTTGGCCGGGTGTGGTATTGGGCATGGGCGCAGCAATAAAGTGTAGTCATCAGGCACTGGGGCTTGCTTGGCTTCTTCTGCAGCACGGTTTGAAGGAGAAGCTGGCCCCGGGATCTACGTGTGGCAGGGAGCTCTCAGCTCCCGCTGCCCCGACCAATTGTGGACTGGCTCTATCCAGCCCTATCCAAGGCAGCACAGAGCTCTTAGTTCCCGCCACCCTGACTGATCCTGGTGTGGCTCCTCTTTTAGCTCAGTTTAAACCAAGCTGCAAGTGGAGCCAACCCCAGCCAAGTTGGTGCAGAGCTGTCAGCTCCCGCTATCCCGGCTGGTATAGCTGAATATGCCCAAATTAAAGCCGAAAAAATTCATCTTTATTCGGACTTTAGCTATGCCAGTAGGCAGTTAGAGCTGTATTTGGCTTAAATAATACCCGAAAAATACAGGTAAGGGTTTTTTCCCAGGGTTTTTTTTTTGCTAAGTTTATGCTAAATGCACACCCCTGAGTGCATATGTGGGTTATCACAATTTTGTGTGCAAACTGTCAGTAACAAGGGAAGTGGATAATAATGTGGGTGTGTAAGAGAGGCAGAGTGTGAGCAAGAGGTGGTTGCCATAGAAACTTCTCTGCTGGACCAGAGTTCAGCACATCAGTAAGCAGCCCATTTGGCTTTCAGAAGCTGCTGGTTTGAAGGTCATCACTTGTGATTTGTATTGGAGATGTAAACATGGTGCGAATTAACAGGCCATCCTGCTTCCTCTCTTCTCTACTCCTCCCACCCTATATTAAGAACAGTGTATAGTTGTTAATTCTCTTCCTTCCCGAATTCAATGCTGGAGAAACATTCCCCCTTTCATCTTCGTGGGGAATCTCCTTTTGCGTGCCCATTCTTATACATAGATCCATCATCAGGAGCTTGGAGCAGGTTAGCCCTGATCTGGCACAGAGTTGTGCAAAGGCCTCTTAACATTAGATTTTTATGGTATGTGTTTTTATTTTATCTCCTGCTTTTCCCCCTTTGTATCCCACCTCTCCTCTGATCTCAGATTAGGGCAGCTATCAAGGTCTCTCAATAACACTGCAAAGTAGTTCAGTCTGAGAGATGGTGACCCAGCTAGGGCAGGCCGGCATGCTATGTTTGTGAGCTGAACCTGGAATGCCCTGAACCAGAATCCTGCCAACTGTGTTGTACTGACAAATATTGCTGAAGTTCTGGTGGTAATAGGAGGTGGGGAAGGATATTTCATTTGTGCTTTTAATCCCATTTCAGCCCCACGTTTCAGCCAGCAGGCTCTCCAAAGCAGTTTACATAACCAATCCAATTAAAACACATCAAAGTTGTAATAAAAATACCACTAAAATAAAGTGGTGGAAGATGGGTACTTAATTAATAAATAATCTCAGCATGAGATACTATCTGCATTGACCATGGTGAACATATTTCACCGACTTTGAAAGTAGTTCTGGTGGCTACTCTGGTTTGCCTCTGGATTTAGGGGGCTGCTGATTGCTTATAAAGCTATTAGAGGTCCAAGATCAGAATACTTAAAGGCCCATCTTATTCCTTTGTGGTTGTCTACTCATTAGGATGTTCAGGGAAAGCCCTTCTCGTTGTGCCTCTGCCTTCTAAAGTAAGGAGGGTGGCCAACAGAGATAAGGTCTTTCTGTATGGTGGGGCTCCAAATCTGATATTCCCTCCCCATAGACATTTGCTGCCATCAAATGCAAAAATAGCCCCTTTTTTCTTAGGTTTTTAGCTGGGAGTCGTGCCTCTCTGTTACTCCCACTAGGATGTTATCTGGAGCATCATTTTTTGGCTGATGCCAAGGAATGCTGTGACTCTTATTGAGCAATGAGTAAATGTATACTGGTGCTGTTTTTCCATTAATGATACAAATAGTCTCCCTGGCAGAGCCTCACAATAAGAGTGCATAAGAGCAACAACCAGTTAACTTTTCCTGATTTAGTAGCAATCAATAGGGTGTTCGTGGCCATTAGTGATGCTATTTTTTACATTGCAGTCCAAAATTGAGATTAACCTGAAGCTAAAATGATTGGTTGGACTTTGAAACTATCTTGAGTCATGTTTTTGAGCAGAAGTATCAATAAAATAATGTTTTTTTCCCAAGCCAATATCAGTTTGTATTTTGTTCCATTCTTGATTTCTTCTAGGCTTGCCCAAGGTGGGCAAGTTTATTTCCCAAACTCTCACTGAGGTGGAGTGTTTAATTAGGATTTTCTGAATTATTTGGCAAGTCTGGATAGCTTTTTGTACTGTATTAACAGAAATGATGGCATGTGTTTCAGAGTATTACTGTTGGTTTGTACTATATAAGAACTTACTTTATAGTAGTATGATAGAATTTACTCCAGTGGGAATCAGTGCACACTGTCAATTATAGATATGAGTGCCCTTAAGCCCTAGAATTTGAAAAGAGTAAAGAAAAAGAAGCAGCTGTTGATATCTTCTTTCTGTTTATCGTGTAGTCCATCTGTAACATTCCCAATTTTTTGTTGTGGTTTGTTGTGGTTATAGAATCTTAAGCTGCGGTCACAGACACTAAGTAATCCACTTTCAATCCACTTTCTTTCTTTCTTTTTAAAATATTTTTTATTAAGATGAATTGAAGGATAAGTAACAATAAAACTTTGAGAAATCACATAAATTTTCATAAAATTCAACAGTAATACACTTAATTGAACATCAGTCTTAATAAAAAGGAAGGAATTGTTAGTGTCATTACTCAAATTATTTACAATGAATGTACTTCCCTTAGAGCTACTACAGAGTTTACAGTATAGCTATCTTATGTTGTTAAATAATATAAAGCCATTTGGGTGTATAAATCAATTTTACAAAGTTTTACCACAGCCATAATAGAGACGTTGTTGAAGGTATATTCTGCTGCTTATTAAGATATTCCAGTATAGAGCACCACACAGTCACAAATAGAGAGGTAGCTGACGGTCTGTCAAAACGCGTAAGATTGTCCGAGAGTTTAGCCATTATATATAAATCCTACAATTTCTGATGCCAAAGTGAAAGAGTGGGTATCATTGCCGATTTCCAATTTTTGGCAATGACAGTTTTTGCTGCAAAAAGGGAAAAAAGAGAAACCCCTTCTCTGATTAATACAGAGGAACAATCTTCAACCCAGCTGTTCAAAAGCAGATGTTCAGGATTTCAATCTACTTTCAATGCACTTTCCAACAGGATTTTGCCAAATCTCTTCTCTTCTTCTTACAGGCCATCTAGACCAGGGGTGTCAAACTCATTTGTTATGAGGGCCGGATCTGACATAAATGAGATCTTGTTGGGCCAGGTCATGTGTGTCATAAAACGTAATGCCAGGTAGCAGAGATATAAACTTTACAAAGGACACAGCCAGTTCTTTACCAGACACTCTCCTGTGTGATTGAGAGAGACTGGTAAAGCAAGCTTTGATGTGGCAGCAGCAAGAGAACTAGAAAAGGAAGTCGGAAACTGCCAGAGCCTTGGGGGCTTGATTGGGGCCCTCCGAGGGCCTAATCTGGCCCCCGGGCTGCATGCTTGACACCCCTGATCTAGACAATCTCCCTGCCCAGTTCAGGAAATGCAAAGCTAGATGGGTGCTTTTTCTTGCTCCCTACAAGGGAGAGCTCATTCCCCTCTAGATCATTGGTTCCACTGTCAGACTGCTCTTAGGAAGTTTCTCCTCATGTTCAAGATCAGGACTGCACATCCGTGCTTCTTCCAGCTGCACTGAATTCTTTCGTCCTCCTTATGGCTTGCTTTAACTGCAGTGAAGCATAGCATCTGTATTAGTCCTGACCAGGATTGTTTTCAGAACCTTGTCTTGAAGTGGGCTTGCAGACCCTGCTTGCATGGAAATTCAGTTTGTTTTATGGGTCATCAGTGCTGATGGAGGTATAATACTAAAACTAACTATTAAAGGGAGGTGGGAGTTAGGAGAAGGAAGTGTGCAAGCCCACAGTGTCCTCATAAGATGTTAACCAGGTTGGGAAGTCAGGAAGTGTTGCTCGTCTTCTCCATTGATTGGAATATTTTTGAGTACCCCTTGAAATCTTAAAACCAATCTTCCACCTTTGAACAGAAAATGGACAAGCGGTCTCTCTTGTTCCCCCGTCCCCGTCCCCCCCATAACAGCACAGACAATTCTGTTCCAGTTGGTGAAAGCTTGTAAGATTAGGACAGCTGAAGCTCATTCTCTGTCATTCTCCCCGCCCCACCCCTATCTGGCCACGGTCACAGTTGGAGCTCTGCATGGCAGCTCTTAATCTTTCAAATCTGCTGGAAAATCTGACACACGTCACGTGTGTGTTTTGATCTTTCAAAATCAACTTTTGCATAGTTCTCCCTGAGCTGTGAATAGACTCTAGGGCTTAGGCAAAAAGCAGGAAAACTCTCTTGATTTTTTGCCTTTTGGGTAAAGAGGATTGTTTATGCAGACTGTTTCTTTTACCAAACATAACTTTTATGAGGGGAACGGTCAAATGAGCTTCTACAATAGTTGCTGGTCATTTGTAACTTCTGATTGTACGTGAAGGTGTCCTTTGATATGGTTGCTGGTGTAACTGCAGGAAAAGCTAATAATTAGCCCTTTGAGAAATAGTTTTGCTAAGGCTCCAACATCTTGATAACTCCTCCCAATAAAATAATTGTGCTAAGGCATTTTCTTCCTAAAATCTCCGTTGTTTAGTCTTTGGAAAATTAAATATGACATCACTGCTATTTCTACTAAGATAGGTCCAGATGGTCAGCTGTGTTGGTCTGAAGCAGTAGAACAAATTTAGAATCCAGTGGCACTGGTTTCTAAATTTGTTCTACTATTTCTACTATTACAGATATTCCCAAGGTAATGAGTTTACAGCTGTCTCTCTTCCTCATACTGTGCCTTCATATGTTTCCTTTCCTCATTTCCAAAAATCCAAAGCCTTTGAACGTCCATTTCTTGGTAGTAGAATAAATTATGTCAAAGAAGCCTACCTTGTATATATTTGTGGGTTTTTCTGCTTCAGTGTTTATAATTCTGCACTTCAAACCATTTCCCCCTTTCTTCCTTCTCACTCTCACAGTTGTTCCATATGAGTCTGTTTCTTTAGTGGATTTAGTGGACTCAGGTAAAAAATGGGCTAGAAATCTAACAATAAGATCACACTTTGTGGGGTACTGATTTAGAATTTGATATTTTTAAAAGTATAAATTACTAGTTTGTTTGCAGCTCTGATCTAACAGGCGTCCCTGGGGTTTTTAATGTGAGTAAAAAAAAAAAAGGAAATCCTGAATCTGTTGCTCATTTGCAGTATAACTTTGTCTCTTGCTGTGCAGGAATTGGAGTTGGAAAACAAGCTGGATGGAGAAACTGCATCTGACAGTGAATGCAAGTCAGAAGTAGCCCAAGCAGCCCCAGTTGATGATACTCCAGAAGTTCTTAATAGGGCACTCTCTAACCTGTCATCGAGGTATCACCAAAAAACATTCATTTTCTTGGGTTTCTTTGCAAGAAGTTGCTTGTCTTTCCATGAACCATAAAGTGCAGTTCATCTGATCACTGTAGTACAGTTCTGTAGAGCCACTGGACACCAACATGGCAGTGATTAACAATTGTATTTGGTTAAGGGATCATGCACAGCAGGGGTCCACAACCTTTTTGAACCTGGAGGCACCTTTGGAATTCTGACACAGGGAGGTGGGTGCAACCACAAAATGGCCACTGTAGGAAGTGTTGCCAACCACAAAATGCCACAGAGTGAGGTTATATCTAACTCTTAATAGCAGGTCTTCAGCTTTGTAGGCAAAAGCTCTGTGTAACAGGTTGCGTGGCCAATCAGAAGCTGTACTGGGCAAAATATTTATTTATTGGTTCAATTTATACCCCGCCCTCCCCGCAAGCAAAAGCCCCACCTAGCCCCGCCCACTTTCTAAAAGCAGTTGGTGGGTGCCAGAAAAGTTATTGACAGTAGGCACCATGGTGCCTTTGGGCACCCCGTTACAGATCCCTGATGTGCAGTTTTGGTCTCTGTTTGAGCAACGTGTCTCACCACCTTGTGCTTAGCCTTAGAGGATGCCCCATCTCCAGATAAATGTTGCTCAGAAGCTATTCCACCGCCAGCAGCACCCGAGACATTTTGGCTGCTTAGGCAGAAAATCCTTCCTCTTCTCAGTAATGCCTATGGGGCACAAGTCACGGGGAAGCAAACAGGAGCACCGATTTTGCAGTGCCACTCCCGTGCAAAGCACTGGCATGCACCTCATTCATTCCAATCAATTTATTACGGTCATAGGTCAGCAAACAATACAATAAGAGGCAAATAAATAACAGGTAAAAGAACAGTAAAATTACAAAATATAATAGCATCTAAAATTATAACTAGGAATCTAAAAAGTTTAAAATACAGAAATGGTAAAAATTAATATCAATATCGGAGATTAAAAATAAATCTAGGCCTGTTTTTACTTCTTTATCTCTTTCCTACTTCGGTGTGCCAACCAACCAAATTTGGCAACCTTTTGATTATTACCCACCAGCATAATTGACAAAAGTATTCTATTGCGACCTGAGTAGGAGTTAACAATAGGCTTAATCAGAACTTCCCTAATGTTATGATATAAACTACAATAGAAAATTACGTGTTCCAACGTTTCATCAGTTCCCATCCCACATATACAACTTTTCCTCAATGATTTAGTAAATCTGGCCTCCAGTATAGCTGAGGGTAAGGCATTATGTCTTAAAAGGGTAAAAATTCTTCTATGATTACAGATATCTAAATATATGATGTTAGGTCTCAAAATTATCTTGTTAAGTGTACTTACATCAAATACTTACATCAAATTCCTAATCCTATTCACATCCATCTGTTGTTCAGCATCTAATACTCTTTGTTTTAGAACTGATCTAGCCTGAGCATATCCCAAAGACAGTATAAACTGATTGGAAAAACCATTTCCTTAAGGAATTGCTCAGAGATCTTAGACATGCATCTTCCTTAATTTGCCCACCCGAGATCTTTTCCTTGGTGATACTGAGGTTTGAAAATGGAAAAAAAAAAGTTTCCCCACAGAATAGAGGGCTGCCCCAGTGAATTTTGCCCAGTGGGTCAAAATTGTGTCTGTCCCATTTTGCTGCTTTCAAGGGTGATGAAAATCTGCAGTCCTTATAATTGCCTGCCCATCTTTTCTCTCTCTCCTCTTCTTTATGCAGATGGAAGAACTGGTGGGTCAGAGGCATCCTGACTTTGGCAATGATAGTCTTTTTCTTCATCATAATCTACTTGGGGCCAATGGTGTTGATGATGATTGTAAGTTTGTGTACACTGTGTCTCTCTCTTTCTCTGTAATGCTTTCCTTTCCCCCCCAGGGAGACCAGTCTTCACCCTCAGGAAATCACCACTATTTCCTGGTCAGGACGGGAAGCATGCCATGTGCTAGATTCCACCACGAAGACCAGCTGCTCACAGTAGAGGGGGAGGCAGCTCCATCAGCAGCAAATCTTTTGCAGCAAATCTTATACACCAGCAGCCGATACTTTTGTGGCAGCAACAATTGATGTGGGAGAGGAGAGCTAAGAGTGCTGATGTGCTGAGGGGTCACTTTCGACAGTTCATACTCCCCTTGGGGATGAGGTAGAATCCCATCTCTCTCCCTCCCTCTAAAGGAGAAAGGGAAATTTTGAAATCCATATAAACCCCTGCATTCTGTAGAAACCAGAGAATGCTTTTGTTACACTCATAGGCACCATGTGAGGCAGAAGGCTGGTGTTTCACTGAGTGACCTCTCTGCCTCTTATCACATTAAAGACTGCTTTGTAGAGTGGTACTGGAGATGGGAGGCTCCTGTCCTTATGTGTTCAGGGCGGGGAAGATGGCTTTGCGTCCTCCCAGAGAAGGCACTTTCAGTGATTGAGAGTGTCCTCCACTCGCTCAAGAACAGAAATGTGTTATCAAATTTCCCTGCCCGCTTCCTTGGTAAACCCTTTCTCATTATGATATGTCATGCCTCAGAGAGTTTCTGTTTGCATTTTCCTGATTTCCATAATCCTACTTCCATTGCATTGTTTATTGGAGGTCTTTGCTGCCTGATTGCCTTGCTTTTCATATTTTGTAATCCGCCTTGAGCCTCAGTGAGAAAGATGGGCTATAAATGAATGAGAAATTCCCTGGACAAAGAGTTTAATGGGCTTTTTTGACCTCATGGTGACCAGTGTTGCCCAGTGGCAACTAGAATTCCCCTTGGTTCTTAGAGTTGGATTCCCACATTTGCTCCCCTCACCAGCTTTCCCTGTACATTCTCAAGGATGAATCTTTCTTCTTTGTCTCCCATGTAATGAGAACTGGTAATGATTTGCAGGATGTGGGGACTCTGCTTTTCCTGCTGGTCTCCATGGTGTAGTAAATACCAGATTTCACCACTTGGGGGAATCATTCAGAAGAAAGATTCATAATCTTAGGAAAATGAAGTTGCCTTCCAGTGGTTCCTAGCATCAGAAAATAAGGGGAAACCATGCTAGCGCAGGCATTCTTAATTTCTCATGCAGTGGAATCAGCCTGTTATAGACACAGAGTAGACAAAATTTACATCTAATAAAATTATGACCTCTTTGGTACAGTTTCGGCTAATTTTATTAAAAACATTTCTAGCTTACCTGCCAAACTTCAGCCCTAGAACAAGCCCCTGCTAAGCTAAAAGTTGGAAAGCTTCCATTAATACATGCTCCTCTGATTTCCATGGTAGTTGGGGAGATAGCTGCTCCCTTTGGGATAAAATGGGGCCAGGGGTTTTGTAAAAGGCCTGTGTGTTTCTTGCAGGTCATGTGTGTACAGATCAAGTGCTTCCATGAGATCATCACAATCGGCTACAACGTCTATCACTCATATGAGCTTCCTTGGTTCCGAACCCTCAGTTGGTAAGTGGAGCTGCATTTTATTCTGTTCTGATGACTTCAGTGACAGTCTTGTTACTTTTTCCTTAGAAGTTTCATGGACATATGAATGGATTGTGTTTACTTGGACAACCAGAGCTTCTGAGTTCAAACACAGAGCCTCCTGGTCTCCTGTCCTTGTACCACACTGTGACAGAAATAGTGTGTGAGCCAGAGGCGGCTGGCACTCTAAATGCGAGTGATACTGGACCATCCTTACCCTTTCCTTACTATAGGGTGGAGCCATGGCTCAGTGTTCAGGCATCTGTTTTGCATGCAGAAGGTCCCAGTTTCAGTCCTCAGCATATTTATTTAAAAGGATGTGAAAAACCTCTGCCTGAAGCTTACTGAAGCATTGAAGAGTTGGTAGCAGGAACTCTGGGGAAAGAAACTGTAGGCTTTTGTATTGAAAGGCTGTGTCTCTCTTTCCCCCTCTCTTCAGGTACTTTCTGCTCTGCGTGAATTACTTCTTCTATGGGGAGACGGTTACAGATTATTTTTTTACTCTGGTCCAGAGGGAGGAGCCCTTGAGGATTCTCAGCAAATACCATCGCTTCATTTCCTTCGCACTCTACTTAACAGGTGCATGGAACTGTGTCCCCTCCTTCCCTCCCTCCTTTGTTTCTGAGCGTTCGTGCTTGGGGCATTCCCAGAGCACTGTAGAAGTGCAACTTAGTTTTGCCTTCCGATTGGCAGGGTGTCTCTGAAAGAAGGCTGATTACTGCAGGCCTAAAGCAAGTAGCACATCTGAAGATGGTTAAAGAAGCAGGGAAGGGCCTGATCGTCAGCACCAAGCAGTAATATGGACGGGGGTGGGGGGGAGTACAGAGCTGGTGTTGAAAGCCATATTCCTGGGTTGAGTTCCCCCTCCTCTTCCCTGCAAAGAAAGTGAGACCAGTGACTTCATGGCTTTATGCATTTTCTTGCACCTTCCCTTTCTCCTGCCTCCCAAGGTTGGAGCAGAAAGGCAGTGTAATAATACACCTGTACTGCAGGGGTGGGGGACTCATGTGTTGGGTAATCTATCCCAATGATGCGGAAGGCTGGGCAGCGCACTGTGCCACAGCTGTAGACCCGAGGGGTGTATGCGAACATTTTGAGAAGAGGGAGGCATGGGGGCTCTCCATAGGTTTTGGTCAGCTCTCTGTTGGGTCAGGCTTAGGTTGATGGGGACTTGGATGCTAGGGAGGTGCTTTGATTCCATGAAATTGTGCACTTTTGGGCAGCTCTCAGTTGGGTCTGGCTTGGGTTGATGGGGACTCAGAGGCCAGGGAAGTGCTTGGATGCCATGAAGTTCTGCACTTCTGGGTATGTAGAGAGCTGGGAAAAGATTCTGTGAAATGCCAAGGCTTCACTGCATTTCTTTTTCTCTCTCCAGGCTTCTGCATGTTTGTCTTGAGTCTGGTGAAGAAGCATTATCGACTCCAATTCTACATGGTAAGATTAAGTGAAATGGATTTTCTGCTTTCAGAGTTAATAGCTTATGGAGGCAGAAAAAGAAAGATATAAAGATGGATGGGCTGTTCATGTACTTGGTTTGTTAGCCATGCAAGCCTTAAAGGCACTCCTGTATTCCCTCTGTGTTAAGACAAGGCTTAGGAGTGAGCAGAACGGCAATTCCTGGCAGCCTGAATATTGCGCACATCTAATTGCATTGCCTGATTTTTATCCTTAGACATCCTGCATTTCATGCTGATTTGGGATTTAGTGGTATAATTTTTCCCCCCCTTTAATGCCGCATCCATTAAACAGTGAATTTCCGGCAACATTAGAGCTGAACACCCCAGGGCCCAAACAATGACGAGCATTTTACTGGAATACACCAGGTTAAAATATTTCAAGCGAAGATGCTCGCTTTTTTCTTCTCTTCCATCTTGTTAGATAAAAATGTCATCCTGGCCTGGATAGCCCCGGCAAGCCCGAGCCTGTCAGATCTCGGAAGACCTCCAAGCAGGGAGCCCTCCAAGGAATGCCAGGCTTCGGGACGCAGAGGCAGGCAATATCGAGCCACCTCTCTGAAATGTCAAAACTCCACTAGGGGTTGCCTAAAATCGCCATGACTTCCAGGCATTCCGGGCTGACACAAACACAGAGAGGATCAGCTGCCAGCTACCATTTTTGGTGACAGGGCCACACTGCAAAGCTAGTACAGTAGCAGCTTCCAATGCTGTTTACCCCACTGGTTTCTCTTCCACATAAGGTCCCTTACGCTGAACAGCTGGGGGCAGAGCAGTAGGCCTGGCCTCTCATGTGGGGAAGTCATGGTCTGTATTGGCAGGACAGAAAGTCTAGTGTTGTTCCTCATTTAGCCAGGAGGATCTATCTGCCATGAAGCGAGGCCTGAGTGGCTGCCACCTACACCATCTCCCTTCCATTGGATTAGGGAGCTGGAAGAGGGATGGCTAAGAGAAATTATGGTAGGACATGGTGATAAAAATTGCAAGAGGCTTTTGGAAGGTCGACTTTGCAACATCCTCTGACTCCTTACTGGAAGGCACTTCGTATATTGCACCATTATCAGGTGTAAAATATTCTAGGGTTCCGGTGAAGGCTTCCATTCCTGTCACCAAAACAGTCATGTTGAAATCGGCAAAAAGCAAACACCATAACTAATAATGGCATCTACTAGGCCTGACAATTAGTGTTGATAATAAGTTTAACTAATGGGAATGGGGACAGGGCTGGTGCATCATAAACGCCTGTTCGTACAAGGTACTTAAAAGCCATCTCGCCCCCAACGTAGCTCCTATTCCAAGGAACACCACCCCTTCCCCACACTGCCCTGCCCATAATAGTCTTTTCTCCCAAGCCAAAACATGAACAAGCTGCCCGTGTGAAAACCCATAAGAGCAGTTAGCAGATCTCTCCCCACAGAATATCCGAGGGCTCCTTTTCATGCAGTAGTCCAGGACTCAGAGCGATGGCCGTGAGCAGCTGAAGTCCTCTGTCCCCCTTGGAAAGAAGTGGACTAAGCAGCCCCCATCCCTGTCATCGCTTGTGAGTCAGGGGGCAGAGCCAGTGTTGCCAGCAAAATGATCCCTGTTGACCAGAGATCCCTCTGCAGTTTGAAATGGTCTGAAGCGGCCTGTTCTGGAAGTCAGGTGGTTCACCTTGTTAAGGTTACTCTTGCAAGAGGGGCATGCCCTAGTGGGTTCTGTAAAGTACAGGACAGCACCAGAAAAAGTATGCTTGGCGAGGGTCAACAGTGGGTTGTGGGGGGTTTTGCGCTAGTGTAGCATTGTCACTCTAGAATGTTATGAGCCAAATTCTATGAAGGGTCTGGGTGCTTTTTTGCTGTGTCTGCTTTTGTAATAATCTTAATCAGCATCTTGGCTTGTTTTTTTAAAGAAATGTTGGGATTTCTTTTTGGCAAACTGGGACTGCATGCTGTTCTCTCTTTCCAGTTTGGTTGGACCCATGTGACTTTGCTAATTGTTGTTACCCAGTCGCACCTCATCATTCACAACCTGTTTGAAGGAATGATCTGGTGAGTCGGTACTGCGTACAGATCTCTCTAGGCATGTGCTGTGTGGAATGGGTCACTTGGGTCACTCTGAGCAAAGCCCAGCATGGGGAGGGGCCCTCTTGCATGCAACTGCAACATTATAACTGACTTACTGGGGAGTACAAACAAAATAGAAATGAGCCACACCCCACTGCTCTGCGGTTGGACTTTTGGGTAGAGTGTCCCCTGGGATGTGCATGATGGTTTTCCTGTAAGCATTTCCGGGTTTGGAAAAGCAGGTGAAACGCAGGGTTGCTCCAGGCAGTGTCTGAATACTACTGATCCCTATTAAATATGAGAGCTACTCAGAGGGCCTTGAGTTGGAAAATAGCTTGCCCACTAAAACCAATAGCTGTTCTATGTGCAGCAAAACTTTGGGCATGTGAAACCTCAAGCTGAGCCCTTGCTTCAGTTGGGTTTCTAATGACAAGGCAACACTTGCATGAACCTAAATGTTCAGTTGCATTACCAGTGCCTGTTTTCTCTGCTTATCTTCAGCATGAACGACAGGCTCTGGTAGTAGAAAAGAACAAGAGTACAGTAGGACTTTAAAGACTCACAGAAATTTTGTGGTAGAGTATGAGCTTTCGTGAGTTGCTGCTCACGTCTTCAGATGCAGTGAGCAATGACTCACGAAAGCTCATACCCTACCAAAAAATTTTTGTTAGTCTTTAAGGTGCTACTGGACTCTTATCCTTTTCTACTGCTACAGACAAACACAGCTACCCATCTTGAACAGGCTCTGGTGTTAATGGAAATTCCTTTCCTAGCAATATGCCCTTAGATATGATAGAATCCAAGCTACTAGAGTGTGGCATTAACTAGGGAGGGGTTTATTTGTACTCCTTCCCTAACACGTAAAGGAGTTGTAAACTACAAGCATAGGGGGTGGTGTAAAAAAAACCCAGCGAGTAACTCAGAAAGCCAAATGACACATTGCGTCCCAAAGTATATGATGAATAAAACTGGCAAGGACGAGCCCATGTGCATTGAGCTTTGTTGGCTGGGATAAGGCAGATCTAAGTTGGTATCACCTGTTCTACACCTGCAGTCAGTAATTCAGCCTTACTGGGAAAAGAATACATCCTTCCAATGCCCAGTCCTCATAACCACCACAGTGCACGGCATCCAGAGTTAGTAGGCGATACAGATCTGTGCCTGTGCATCTTAATAATTTACAACAACATGACAGCACAAAATGCTGAAATAAACAACATAAAATAATGTTAATAAAGTGTCAGGGTTATACAACTTACAGTTGACTTATATGTTTACACTGAGTATTGAATTGATAATCCAGATAACGTTAGTTCCTGTGATGGATGGCTATCACAATAATTCTGTGGTTGGTTTGCAAAACTGGCTTCTGGTATTCCCTCCCCTGTTTTCATTTGTAAACAAATCATTTTAGCTTTTTGCAAATCAGACTAGTATTCTAGTCCTTTAGGGGAGAGGGGGAGGGTTTTCCACATACACTTCCAGAAAGCCACTGGCTATAGGTCGTCTCATGTTAAATTCCTTTTCTGCAGATACAATGGCATGAATTGTTTAAAATGTATACATCCCACTCATCTATAATTGCTGAAGGTATTTTCTGAATAAATACTTTGACTTAGTGGGGACTTGATCAAATTATTAAAATATTTCTTGAAACAGTGCTTCGGTTTTATCCTAGATAAACATTGCGAGTTTAGCTCAAAACAAGTATGTTCTTGAGTCACGTTCAAAACTCAACTTGAATTGCTAAAGTCTTTTAAAAATAATGGACAAATCTTTTGCAGTCGTATTTGTAGTTTTTGATAGCCAAGAGATCTGCTTAACAGAGTTCAGTGGTAGTTGTTCATTTAAAGAGCATTAGTTGTCTATGTGAATATGTTCAGTCGTGTTATAGTGGGGAGAATGCATTTTGACTGGTAAATCTTTTTTCAGAATAAAACTCAGAAAATATCTTAGGTACTCCTAAGGGAACTAAAAATGCTTTGGTTTCCCTGAACAAGAAAGAATGGGAGCATGGCCCTGTTGATTCTTCTGTACCGGCAGTACAGAGGTGTCCTGGCTTTGGACACTAGTGGTTTGGCTTGCTCAGATGGCGAGGCACTGCACGGGTACCCTGACTGAAGACCTGCCATGGTACTTGTTCCCTCTTTCCCCCGTACTATTGATCCTCCATTGGGAAAGCATTAAGAGAAGTCCCTGGGAGTTTGGAGCCAGGTGGCATCAATATGCAGATGATAGCTCTCTATTTCTCCTTTCAGTTAAATTGGATGAGTCCATGGAAGTTATTTATTTACTTGAATTATATTCTAGTTATCTCCCTGATGGGGACCCAGAGTGGCTTCCAGCTAAGCCTAAGATTGTGTGACCAGCCCAAAGTCACCCAGCAAGTTTCCATGGCAGAGTTGAGGATTTGAACCTGGATCTCGCAGATCCTAGTCAACCACTCTAACCAGTGCACCATGCTAGTGCTCATCCTGAACTGGTGCTTGGAGGCACTAATGAGCCAAAGGCCCCCATACTGAAGTTGTGTCCACCTGTTCTAGATGGGGCCCCATTTCTCCTGAAGAAGTGGCTTGTGGTACTATTAGTTTTGTACTTACAGAATGAAGCGGTGATTTCCTCAGTGGCTCCGTACTTTGTTCAGTTTCAGTTGGCATCTCAGCGGCAGACTTGATAAGCATGGTCTGACCACAGTGCTGGTTATTAACAGTTTAGGATATTTAAAGAGACCCTTTCTGCCACATGGACCTGCCTGCCAGTTACGATCACCTGCAGAGGCTCTTGTCTTATGCATCTCTTTTGCAGTGGCACTTAATTTATGGAGTTTTCTCTCCACAGCTGCTTGCCCTGGTGCCTTTCTATCTTTGACACCAGCCAAAATGGAGCCTCTTCCATATATACTCAACTTGCATTAGTAGCTGATCAAAGGGTAGGATCTTCTTCGTGGTCTCTGTGCATCACACCTCTGGGATAAAGTGCGCCTGCGCCGATCCCGATCGGTAATCTTCAAAGCCTAACGGATTTTCACGCCAGCTCCCCGGTCACGTGCACGCCCCACTGCGCATGACCCGGGGAGAGGCACGAGGATCCCGCCAGTTCTCTTCTGACCGCCGCGTCGTGAGGACCCCCTCTCCGCTCCGGTCGGTAGTTAACTTTTGTTTCTTCTTTTTCCAACTATTGGAAAGGCCTTTCGGACTGATTTCTTGGACTTTACTTGACCTACGGACTGTTTTTTGGACTCTCTTTGGATTCTCCTCCTTCCACTCCCCGCCCGGCCTATGGCCCAGCGGTGGGGTTTCTTTAAACGCTGCCTTAAGTGTGGGAGTAAAATCCCCCCCCCCCAGACAAGCACTCCCTCTGCTTGCTGTGCCTAGGCGAGTCGCATCGCGTCGACTCCTGTTCGAGTTGCACCGCGTTCTCCAAACAAACTCGGAAGAACCGGGCGGCCCGACTCCGAGTGGCCCTCTTGGAGGCAGCGTTGTCACCGAAGATGTCCGCAGCCGACGCCTCGGCAACATCCCCATCGGCACCGACGGGCCCGACATCGCCACCGATGCGAAGCCCTTCCGGCACCGAGAAGTCGGCATCGAAACGACCCCTCTCACTGCCACGAACTCCCGCTAAGAAGCGTAAGGAGGGCAAAGAGGGTAAGGGCAAGCTGAAGCACAAAACCTCGAGTGCTTCGTCGACGCATCCCGCGTCTGACATGACCCAGCACGGGTCTCCACAGCTTGACCCTCCTGGGCGCAAGCGACCCCGGGGCAGCCCCGTCTCCCCGATGCCGCGACCCATCCAGCTCACGGATTCGGAACCCGACATCGAGCTGACGCAGATCCCTCACAGCAGTCCCGAGACAGGGCCTGACCCGATGCCGGCACTGAGAGGCGAGCGAGACTGGCGCCTTCCCCCATCTTCGGTGCCGTGGGACGTCCGTCAATGGCGATACCTGTATGGTTCTTCCTACCCGCCACCTCCACAATGGTACCCAGCGGAGTGGGATCGCCAATCGACGTCGTCAAGAGTCTCCCGATGCCGAGATCCCCCGGCCCCGCCTCCGACTCCGATACCGTTACCGAAACCGAAACCGATACCGAAACTAATAATGCCGATACCCACATCACCCGATATCGACCTCCCTCCTTATCAGCCAGATCCGCCGACCCCTATGTCTCCCTCCGAACATTCCGACCATTCGATGCCCGAATCTCCCGAATCATCCGATGACGAATCTCCCATCCAGCCGTCACCATCCCCTGATGTGGCTGAAAATCTACCAATCTCCCCCTCCGAGGACGTGAAATCCTATGGAGAACTTATCAAACGAATGGCACATTCATTGGCGCTTGCCACGGTCCAACCAACGCCGACCGCTACCGATGCCATCTTCGATATCGTACAGATGGACACATCCACCGCGGTAGCGTTGCCACTAATTTCGGTGCTCTTGAGCACTGCCAAAGAATCTTGGGGCCACCCCTCCTCAACCCCAATTTCAAACAAGAGGTTGGACCACATGTATAGGCTCCAAGAGCCAGGGGCAGAATTCCTATTCATCCACCCCAAGCCCAACTCAGTCGTCGTGACCCCCTCGGCGAGGGGACGTAGCGGGCATTCCTCCCCCTTGGACAAGGAGGGACGGAAACTAGATTCTTTCGGGAGACGATTTTATTCAGCCGGTGCATTGGGCGTAAAAACGGCAAACTACACAGCCTGCATGAGCAGGTACCAGTACTCCCTATGGGAACAGATGACACCTCTTCTGGCTCAGCTTCCTGAGGATAAGCAACGCCTTGCAAGGAAGATCCAGAGGGAAGGCATGGTGCTAGCAAAGCATCAGCTTAACGCATCCAAGCATGCTGCGGACGTCACGTCCAAGACACTCACTTCAGCAGTCGCCCTTCGTCGCCACGCCTGGCTGAGGTCGACTTCGCTTCCACAGGACACTAAGTCCTTAGTGGAAGATCTCCCTTTCGAGGGTGAAGGACTGTTCAGCTCCACGACGGACACAGTTCTTCATGATTTAGATAAGAGCATCAAAACATCTCGTAACTTGGGTGTCTCACAACCGAGACAACAGAAGCAGAAGACATGGCAGAGATCTTGGTCCAAACAGCAACCGCGAAGATCTCCCACTGAACCCCAATGGCAGAGACCACCGTCTACTGTCTATCAGCAGAAACCTTATGGCCATAAGCCACGATTCCCGTCCGCTTCCGCTTCTAAGGCTAAACCACCCAAGCCGAACAAGCAGAGTCTTTGACTCTCCCATTCGCTCCGATATTCCCACCCGTCTATCCCCCTTCCTACTAGCATGGCAACGTATCACGACAGACAAATGGGCACTGTCGGTTGTAGCAGCAGGCTACAGAATAGAATTTTTCCAGATTCCACAAGAATCGTATTTCGTAACCACCCCTCCCTCCGACACCCTGTCGTCGGAAGTCGAAGCCCTCCTCTTAAAGGATGCCATAGAACAGGTACCAACAAAACACCTTCAGCGGGGGTTCTACTCCCGCTACTTCACGGTCCCAAAGAAGGATGGCGGACTTCGTCCCATATTAGATCTGCGGAACCTCAATGCGTTCATCACCTACAAGAAATTCCGTATGACCACTCTACAGACCATCCTACCGCTACTAGAAGCCAACGTGTGGATGGTGACGCTGGACTTAAAGGACGCATACTTTCATGTGATGATCCACCCGTCACACAGACGGTACCTACGCTTTGCAATCGGTCCGCGTCACTTCCAGTACAAGGCCCTACCCTTCGGCCTCTCTACAGCTCCTCGTGTCTTCACGAAGCTTATGGCAGTAGTAGCGGCACATCTGAGACTCCAAGGTGTCCACCTTTACCCCTACCTGGACGACTGGCTTCTAGTCGCCCCTTCTACGACGGAACTACAGAACCACATCTCTACTACCCTTCACACCCTAGAATTACTAGGGTTGACTATAAACCTCAAAAAGTCCATGCTTATCCCTTCCAGACGGGTTCAGTTTATCGGAGCTATCCTGGACTCCTTGCAATGCAGGGCATTCCTACCCCCCAACAGAGCGGCGGACATAGTCTCCCTTCTCCAAGTTATCCAAGGGACCAAGGAGGCTACAGCCAAACAAGTCCTTCGCCTGCTAGGCCTGATGGCCGCAACAACGGCAGTAATTCCCTTCGCCAAATTGCGAATGAGACCACTGCAGCTTTGGTTCTTGAGGCGTTTCCGCCCCAAACTCCACTCCCTCTCCAAACGTTTCCAGATATCTACCCAGGTCCTGGAGACCCTGAGTTGGTGGCTTGTGCCCCAGAATTTACACTCCGGTGCACCTTTCCGGCTTCCACCCCCCTCAGCGACCGTCACCACGGACGCATCCCTATGGGGCTGGGGAGCTCACCTGGAAGGTGTAGGTGTGGGAGACAGGTGGCACCCCTCTGTGGCGCACAACCATATCAATTTTTTAGAGCTGCTGGCAGTTCTCTACGCAGTGAGATCTTTCCGCCAATCCCTAACGGGGAAAACGGTGACTGTCCTTACGGACAACACCACCACTATGTTTTACATCAACCGCCAGGGCGGGACGGTCTCCCGTGGACTTTGCCGGTTAGCGATAGAACTGTGGAACGAGTGCCAGGCGCTAGATATTCACCTAGTGGCGACTCATCTCCCAGGACTACTCAACGTCCAAGCGGACTTCCTAAGCAGAGGAGGAGCATCCCTACACGAGTGGGAGCTGAACCCCCTCTACCTGACTCCGATCTTCGACCACTGGGGACATCCATCCGTGGATGTATTCGCCTCTCGGGAGAACAAGAAGTGCCATCTATTCTGTTCCAGAGCAGGAACGGACCCGACCTCTCTCGGAGACGGTCTCCTCTTCCGGTGGACAGGGAAACGGTTGTACCTATTTCCCCCAATCCCTCTCATTCCGAGAGTAGTCCACAAGCTCTTGACAGAGCGACCGTGGGCAATTCTCGTCACCCCCTGGTGGCCGAGACAACCCTGGTTCCCCACGCTCCTCAGCCTCTCACGGGGGACGTATCTCCATCTCCCGGCGGACCCGGACCTCCTCGGGATGTGCGAGGGCCGAGTACTGCACCACGATGTGCCCAAGCTGAAATTGACAGCGTGGCTGATCCAAACTTAGGGTTAGAATCACGCATTGCTCAAGTGCTACTGAACTCACGCAAACTCTCCACTCGACGTTCATATGAGTCAAAATGGACTAAATTTTTATCTTTCCTGGCGTCTGTGGGACGACCCTCAGTCCCAGCTGGACTTAAAGATGTTTTTGGTTTCCTCCTGTCATGTAAGGACAGGGGACTGTGTCACTCATCTATCCGAGTCTACTTGTCAGCCATCTCAGTCAATCATCCTAAGATTGATGGCTATTCGGTGTTTTCCCACCCAACAACGAAACAATTCCTTAAGGGAATGAATCGCCTCTATCCCCCAGTGCGGACACCAGTCCCGGCATGGGACTTGCCCCTGGTTCTCACTAAGCTGATGGGAAAACCCTTCGAACCCATGGCCTCATGCAGTTTTCAGCTTTTATCATGGAAGGTTGCATTTTTAGTGGCCATCACGTCTACTCGACGCATGAGTGAGCTCTCAGCGTTCCGTTGCGACCCACCATACCTCACGTTTCATCATAATGCCATCACTTTGGCTCCAGATGTTGCTTTTCTGCCTAAAATAGTGTCGGACTTCCATATAGGGGCAGATATCACCTTGCCGGTATTTTTTCCTGATCCCCAGGACCCAACGCAACGTAGTCTACACACTTTAGATGTCAAGAGAGCCTTGTCTTTCTACTTGCACCGGACAAAATCCTTTCGCAAGTCTCCAGCTCTCTTTATTTCTTATGCCTTGCCCAGGCAGGGACAGAAACTGTCGTCTCAAAGACTCTCGAAGTGGATAGTTGAGACGATAAAACTCGCCTATCTTCTGGCCAAGAGGCCACTGCCGGCGTCCCTCCGGGCACACTCCACTCGAGCCGTGGCTACTTCCACAGCATTCCTCAAGGGCATTCCCCTGGGAGACATCTGCAATGCTGCAACGTGGGCGTCTCCTCACACGTTTGTGAAGCACTACGCCCTAGATGTCCGTGTCCATCAGCGTACTGTGGTGGGCCGTGCAGTCCTGCAAGCAGCTCAGATGTGAGACCTCCAGCACCCACCTCCAGGTATGTGGTGTTTATTGCTCGCTATTCTCCCAGAGGTGTGATGCACAGAGACCACGAAGAAGATATACAGGTTGCTTACCTGTAATTGGAGATCTTCGAGTGGTCATCTGTGCATTCACACCACCCGCCCTCCTTCCCCTCTGCTTTCGGTCTCCCTCACTTTTTCCTTGGGGGCTGTTAGCAGCGGTCAGAAGGAACTGGCGGGATCCTCGTGCCTCTCCCCGGGTCATGCGCAGTGGGGCGTGCACGTGACCGGGGAGCTGGCGCGAAAATCCGTTAGGCTTTGAAGATTACCGATCGGGATCGGCGCAGGCGCACTTTATCCCAGAGGTGTGAATGCACAGATGACCACTCGAAGATCTCCAATTACAGGTAAGCAACCTGTATTTCTCCAGGCTCCCTTTAAATGTTCAATGACCACTGAACTCTGGTAAGCAGATCTCTGATCCACTGTACAGCTGTGACTGCTACATGAAGAGGGGCCGCAGAATACTAGCTCATTTCTTTTAAATCCAGATGACTTCTTTGAACAGCTTCCTTGTCTGTCTTCTTGTTGCTCTCAGGTTTATTGTCCCAATTTCATGTGTCATCTGCAATGACATCATGGCCTACATGTTTGGGTTCTTCTTTGGACGCACTCCACTGATTAAGGTTTGTTGAGATACAAAGATTTAAAAAGTTTTGTACATGTTGCTAATTCAGTAGCCTTTGGCATTAAAGGAAGCTGTTGAAACACTTGCAGAATTCTGTTCATGGAAGCTGACCTTTTAAAGCACCCTGGCAGATGGTGCAAGTGTGATAGGCGGTGCTTATTTTATCTATATTACTTTTGGGGTTCCTTCCTAGGCTTTTCATTTACCCACCCAGCCAGGGAATTACCAGTCCCAGTTTCCCACCTCCCAGAAAAATGGAGATTAGAAGGAAAAAATGTCCTCTACCTAGTGACTCACTAGGAATTTCCCCAGTCTCCATTGTAAGGCCCATAGAGACTAGTGGAGGCATCCTAGAGTGTCTCCCAGGAGTGACATCACAACCTCCCCAGGCACCACCCCCAGAATCTCGTAGCATTTGCTGAGGCACTGTTGTGAACCCCAATTTTTGCTGTAGCCGAGAGTTCTATGAAATCTATAACAGCCTTTCTACTTCAATCTGCAGTCTTCTTTTAAGCATTCTTTCCTGTATTTTTATCTGCAGCTTTCCCCAAAGAAGACCTGGGAAGGTTTTATTGGAGGGTTCTTTGCTACCGTTGTCTTTGGCCTGCTCGTAAGTGTTTAACTGATTTTTCTACAATACCTGGCCGAGGGGAGGGGGAAGAGTGGAAATGAACATGCATAATCCTGCCTGGTGAGCTGTGGGCAGGGGCAGGTAATTAGGTGCCATTAACTGTGGCATTAGGGGAGGCATACCCTGTGTGACAGACCTGCAGTCCACCAGAAAGTCCTTTTGTGCAAGCCCCACCAAAAGGAATCAGAACTGTGAAAGACAGTGACAAGTTGACCCTTTGAACTCAGTTTGTAGATGCAAAGAAAGAGCTGAAAAATACAGAACTGGAATGCATGTGGTAAATGTACAAAAGCACTCTTTTGTTCAAGCTAGAAAGATAATGGAAGAACAACCATTGCAGTAAGGACAGATGCAGAAATAGATGATACAGGAATATCATCTTCTGAAATAGGTAGGGTTTGTTGTTCCTTCCAGTCCCCAAGTGTCAAAGCCAATTGATGGGTCCATTTCGATGTATATGTATAGAAATTCCATGGAAGTAGTTAACCTTCTCTCTCCCACTTCTCTTCCCAAACCAAGCTGTCATATGTGATGTCTGGGTACAGATGCTTTGTGTGTCCCGTGGAGTTCAACAATGACACCAACAGCTTCACTGTAGACTGTGAACCTTCCGAGCTGTTCCAGTTACACAAGTACAACATTCCATCAGTGCTTCAGTCTGTCATCGGCTGGGTAGGCACCCCAATCTGGGCTTACTGCTTTGGATAACTTTGATTTATGAAAGCAGATGTGTATGATAACTCTGAATGACAGGGTTCTCTTGAGTTCCTCTTTAAGCACGGTGTTGCAGTGGCCAAATGGAAGAACTAAGTAAACAATTTAATGATATATTCCTTTCATATGTCCCTGTGTGCAAATTCCACTTATCGCGCAGCCATCTGTTGGCTGTCCCAACACTTAGGGTGGCACGTCTGGCACTGACCAAACCTGGGCCCTGGCTGTGGCTCGGTGCAGTGGGTTCCCTGAAGAGGAGAGGGGAGCCCTTCTTAGAGATCTTCAGGAGGGGCCACAAGGCCTGCCTGTTTGCCAGGGCTTTTGAGGGAGTCTGAATTGGAAGGCATTTTTTTTAAGAGGGAGAGATTTGGCAGTTGTTATTTTAATTTTGAGGGGCTACAGTGGCTCAAGTGGTTAAGAAGCTGAACTGCTGACCGGAAAGTCGAGACCCAAGTGCTGCATGAAGGAGTGAGCGCCCGTCTCTGGTCCCAGCTCCTGCCAACCTAGCAGTTTGAAAGCAAGAAATTGCAAGTAGATAAATAGGTACCCCTTCGGTGGGAAGGTAACAGTGTTCCGTGCGCCTTGGCGTCTAGTCATGCCAGCCACATGACTATGGAAATATCTCTGAACAGCGCTGGCTCTTCGGCTTGGAAACAGAGATGAGCACCGCATCCCTAGAGGTGTATTCAACTGGCTTTCGGGCAAGGGAAACCTATTTTAATTTTGCTTTTAAACTGAAAATGTTTTTAACTATTACTGTAAACCACCTGGAACCACGAGGAAAGGCAGGATACAAATGTTTTAATAAATAAATTCCCCTCTAACAGTGAAATTATTTTGAGGTTCAGCTGATCAGTACTTCGGCCCTCATCTGCTTGGGTGGCTGGGCCAAGATGATGCAAATCCCCACAGAATAATAAAGTTTCCTGGATGGCCTTGGATACATCTCTCACAGAGCAAGTATAAAGCTAAATAAAGAACAGTTCCTGTATTCATTAGAATGAAGTGGTAAAGCTCTTCCTTGACTGTACCACTGTATCTCTGTGGCAGGGGGATTAAAAAAGAGGAGATGTTTTGATATGTGAAAGGAAGGGGGGTGCTGAGGGATATTTTATAGGGAAGTTTATAGACTCAAAGGTTTAAGAGCCGTATAGTCCAGGAGGAAGATTCCTTAATGTAGAATCCAGCCCCAGGAGAACTGTAATAAAAACTAGGAAACTTTGCTAACTACAGTCTGACTCAACCTATTTAGACTGGCTGGAAGTGTTCAGAATCTAAAGGAAATCATTTGTGACATTTGAGTGCACGCAGAAGCCTTCCTTTCTAATGGTTACTGTGACGCCTTCTGTCTGGTTTTGATTTTTTCGGATAGTTAAAAAAAAAGACATGTGCGTGTTTGGATCTATTTGGAGCAGGACTGGCTGTGTTTCCTCTTTCCATCCGTCACTTAATCCTCTCAGTGGCTTGGGAATCCAGATCCCTCCCCCTCTACTTGAAGATCTCAGGAAAGGGTGGAACAGCTCAAATGTGCCTGAATCTGCTGTACAAGTGAGAAAGGAGCTATGTGTTGAACCAAGATGCCTTCTTCAACTTACATGAAAGTTGGGAGGGAAGCTTCCTCTGACAGCTGCAATCCTGGAGAATTTAATCTTGATTGCTGGGGGAGGGGGGCTTAAAATTTGAAACAATGCCACCAATATAAAAGAATCCCAACAGTGGTGTATTGGGTTTTTAAAAAATGTATGATCCATCTCTGAACAGCTTTTAGTTATGTGCACCCAGGCAGAAGTTATTAGCACTGACATTTTCCTGCTCTTGTGCCCCTGAAGTGATATGCTGCGCTGTTGAAGCTCATGATCTTTGCTCTTCCCTTTCTCCAGAAAACTGTCCGGATGTATCCCTTCCAGGTACACAGCATTGCACTCTCCACTTTTGCTTCCCTGATCGGTCCCTTTGGAGGATTTTTTGCCAGTGGATTTAAAAGAGCCTTCAAAATCAAGGTAAAGGGAAAGTTCAGTGTCAGGTCATTTAGCCTCCTTTTGGTCTAACTGAGCCTGCTGCAGTTTCAAGTCCTGAAATAAAACAACATGGGGAGTGCTTTTGATTTCCACGCATTCCAAACAGATAATCAGTAATCAGAAGAGCTTAACATATGGCTGGCTTATGTCTAGCCCCCGCCTCTCCTAAGGTGTGGGGTAGGTAACAAAAAATTAGATTCATAAGACATCAAAAGAAAGTAAAACCTGTCATATCCCTTCTCTTCCACTGGTATGCGGTTCAGCAAAAGGGGGTGGTGGCTGATGAGTCTTCCTTCTGCTTGCTCTTCCTGGTGTAGAGATAGTAGAGTTCAGCTCAGAAATCCACCAGCATTTTAACTGCAGAAGCTGTGCTGAATCCTACATCAGAAAGAGTAAATCGCTTTCCAACCAAGCAGAAAGGGATAGAAACTGGGAGGTGATGGGTCCACAGGTAGATTTTGGACAGTCAATAAATAGGTATCTGCCAGGCTTTCCTTACAAACTCAGAGAGCTTAGAGATGATGCACAAGTGAATATCAGTACTGCAAAAGCAAAAAAAAAGTTATCTTACTAAAGTGGCAAGGTTTGTTTTTTTTTCCATTGCACAGGACTTTGCCAACACAATCCCAGGGCACGGCGGCATAATGGACCGATTCGACTGTCAGTACCTGATGGCCACTTTTGTAAATGTGTATATTGCCAGTTTTATCAGGTAAAGTATTTTAAAATTATTTACTTATTTTTAGATGCCTTTCCTGTTCTCCGCTTATGATATCAACAAAATAACATTTAAATCCATTCGCTTAAAATGCTGCTATAAAACTAAAGCAGACTTCTAAATCAGTTCAGAAACAGAACAACAGGAGGGAGGAGAGACAAATGCACAGGAACAACAGGAGGGAGGAGAGACAAATGCACAGGAAACGGCTCCAGCTGGGGAGGGAATTTCATAATGATGGTTTGATTTTTTTTTTATGCCACAAGAACTTGTGTTCTGGAAGTGGTGGATGGGGAATAAACGGGGGCCAGCATTAAGGGTTCCTCCGTCATGGAGAATCTGCCGGAGGCTGTAGGGGGTGGGTCAAAGGACCAGATCAGATAGTACAGTCCTGTGTGTGTGCTCAATGCTGACAAATCACAGTCAATTCATGGCAACTTCATAGGGTTTTCAAGGCAAGAGATGAAAATAGGTGGTTTGCTGTTGCCTGCCTCTGCACAGTGACCCCGGACTTCCCTGGTGGTCTCCCTTCCAAATACTAACCAGAGCTGACCCTGCTTAGCTGATGAGATTAGGATAGCATGGACAATCCAGGTCAGGGCAATAGAATGTTAGCCAAATCATTAACTCAAGTATCAGCATGAAATTGGGCCTGGGCTCATTCCAGAACTGGGAGTCTCCTCTGCCAAGGTTCTACTACCTGGAAATGTGATCCAAACACCTGTTTTTCCTCATTTATAAGGGGTCCTAATCCAAGCAAACTGATCCAGCAGTTGCTGACTCTGCGGCCAGACCAGCAGCTGCACATCTTCAACACATTAAAGGCACACCTCGTCGACAAGGGCATGTTGGCTGGTTCCGAAGACGCGTAGGCAGCTGTGCCATCAGGATGTGACTGAAAGTGGGCAAGTCCCCCCCCCCCCCAAGGAAATCCCCTCTCGGTTTGCCTGATCTAGGACAATAATCAGGCCTCACAGCTCTCATTTTCTTTTCTTTTTTTCCGTATAAGAGGTTTGCATTTCTGTAACTTTTAAAAAATCTATTTATATGCCTATGGTTTCAAACAAACAAACTGAAACTTTTAGCTGGGAAGGAACTGTGGCATTGAAGGAGAAACCTGACCATGTCTTCTGGAAGGTGTCTTCATAGCCCCTTGAATTTGCAGGGTTGGGGTTTTTTACCTTCCAGACATGTGAATTGAAAGTTACAAAAAGCTGTCATTCCCCCCACCCCCTTTGGGGATGTGTGGAAAGGCAATGGGGAAGGAACAAGGGTGGAAACATAGTGAGTGGAGTCTCTGTAATCCAAGTAGATGACAAGCCAGCGTTCTATATACACATTTCACATTTACTGTGTGGCAAATCCAGCACGTGTTCCAGTTGACACAGAGGTTTCATGAGGACTTTAGGAGCCTTGATTAGTGTCCAGCTTGTGATGAAGTGAGCATTTTTTTCCCTTCGCATCCTCGAGTATATCATGGAATCTCCATCGATCCTCTGTGGCAGGCATTCCCGGCGTGGTGGTTTCCCCCCAGTTGCATGAACGTGCTTTGTTCCGTACGTGGATGTGGCTTGGTAACTGGAAGGATGGCAGGAGTGAGCAGAGCTGTCCTCATAGCAAGAGAAGCTGGGCTTGTTGCCATGATCAGTCAGCCAAGTCCCAGTCAAATGGGAGGGCAACTCCCTGCTCGTGATCCAACTGCATGTCAGCAAAACACAAGCGGGAGCGCTGGGCATTTTCTGCTGTCACAATGGCATTGCTCTGTTTCTTGCATCAGTGAAACTTTGTTGGCATCAAGAAGTTAAAACCCAATTACTGTAGTGCCATTTTTAAAAAACAAAAACCGTCCAGATTGGAGAGAAGATTTAGCAGATCTTTACCTTTCTGAATCCAGAGTGAACAAATTGCTCTGGAAGGCAGCTGAAATAAAACCAAATGAGTATTTTCTTTGGAGAAGGGGGAAGTGTTAATTTTAATTCATAAATCTTTCTTGGTAATTTTAGAAGACTTTTTTTTCATTTTAGTAGAACTGGGAATGAAGAGTACAGAGTATAAAATCAATTACTGAAGCAAGCCTGAGACCTGGTTGCATGGAAACTTGCAGGGCATCTAGGAAAAAGAAACTCTCTGTAGCTGTTGGTCCAGCCAACCCAGGTTGTCATGCATGACTGTCAGTATTGATGAGCCACTTGCATAGCATCCTCTGGCTCTAGAGTTCTGAGTACCCCTGTTCTACATGCTACCTAAAGTACGATTGAAACATGGTGCCAGTGATAAAAGAATGCATCCATGAGCCATTGCATTCAAACTGGCATGCTGCATAGCTGCTTTGCATGGTTAACAGCCTCATTTAAGTGAGTCACTGCATATACAACATACGAAGTCCCATGGGTGAGTTGTTTTACCTCTGCTGGCAGCATGTTTAAATCAGGCCTTTGTCAGGTAGGAAAAGGACACTTCGGATTGGCTGTCAGTGCATGGGAACTCCACCTCTAATGGCTGTAGCCAGTGATCGCCTTGACTGCCTGCTGTGGTGGTTTTGGGGGACCTGCAGCCAGGTGCATCTGAAACCTTTGAAGTAGGGAGACTGCCTTGCCAGGTTGTGTCACATTCTCCAGATGTGTGTGCGCACAACAGATATTTAAAGCCAAGTAGGCCCAATGGGCACAAGACAGCATTTTACCACAGGAGGGTGTGTGGTGCCGCCAATGCTCAGTTGGCTAAAGTTTTTCTTTCTTGGATGCACCTTCCGTGCTTTGCCTGCTCTGGCTTGTTCTGTCTCCTCTTCCCTTTCCCCCTCACTAAACAAGGGGGAGGGGATCCACTTGGGGAAGGGGTGATTTGGGTGGTGGAACAGGCAGACGGAGTTGAGCTGCTCCCACCCTGACTTCATCTCGTATTCCCGATCTCCTCCAGCAAAGATGGAGGTGACATCACAGGCAGTTATATACAGTTGTATAGCTTAGGTGTTGTGCGCACACACAATGTCTTTCCCTGTGTGTTCTATCTTGTCCTGTCTGCAGCTGCAGTTGTGACTTAGCAGGTGTCAAGCACTTACATTGGGGTAGCTTCTCAGCTTTGGGCCTGAAGACTACTGGAGTATTCTGAGTTGTTGCCCTCCCTTTTCTCCAAATCTGAGCAAAACGTGGTATTGCAACTTGAATTTAGCAAGAGTGCAAAAGCAGTGAACTGTGGAGCCCAGTACATTACATATCTATTTTCAGACAGGGAGTAACTCTAAAGATTGACTCAACCTAGCAAGCAACATTCAGCTCCAAACTGGGCTGCACTCTTTTAAACTCAGTGGGAGCGCTGGTTTTCCTCCTCTTTTTCTGTATGCTGCTTTGACCTTCTGTATATTGCACTTGCTTTTAGAAACATGTGAATTTGTTTTATAAGTATTCATTTTTGAATACTTATTTTTGAATATTTAAATCTCTCTGAACATGCCATTTAAGAAAAAGTGACCTGAAATTTCAAACGAGATCTGTGGTTTAAACAGAGAGTTCATTTTGCATTGTAGACCTCTTGTATCTGCAGTAGTCCGGAATGTACGTAAAGGTGCCAAGTTTACACACTTCTGTTCTTTTTGTACCATCATGTAGAGGTCTAACAGCAAGTTCATGCAATCAGTGTAGTCTAAAGCATTTTTCTGGATGTGTACCATTTAAGATTGCCGAGCTGAGCTTGCATGCTTGAATGCTCCTTTATGAACGGAAAAAACTGTGCATTAAAACAGGGTATTGGGGAGATGGGTCTAGCCTAACCCTCTCCCTAAAGCCTTGTTTTTTTGTTTGTTTTTTGATGTTTCTGTTAATTCATAGGAGAGCATCCAAATACGTGTGCGTAAACAGAAGTCCTTGCTTTCATAAGTGGTACAGTTCAGGGAGTGCTTTACTTTTTGATTTAGCTGATTGCCTAAACTGGCTCTCAGGCAAATTAGCGGTGGAGAATTTCCTCTCCAGACTGACTAATGGAGAAAAGGAACCAAAGCCTCACACTATGCACCTGCCATTTTACTTAAGGCTAGCAGGTTTTATCACTGAATTTTAATACAATTAATGTCCACTGTACATGGTGGTCTCTTGACACGGTGGCTCTTATATACCACCTGCTGTGTGCCACAGTTTGCAGTGATTATCCTGAGTGCCCCCTCCCCCTGGTACAGGAGCCCCTAGGAGCAAAGTGAGCCACCGGGGGGCCAAGTGATCAAGGACTGCTGATCAAAGACCGAATGACACGGAGATGTTGAGGCCAACAGGGGACAATCTGTGGTTGGAATGCCTTGTTAGCAAACAGGAAAGGCTCCAGTCGGAGCCACCCTCCTTGCAAATTCTTGGGAGTCACAAATACTGAGGGAAAATTAGACTACTGGGGAAAGTGAAGCTTCTGCATCTCAGACCAAAAATATTTGGGTACTTGAACCCTCAGCTAGAAGCCGTTCTCTGATCCAGAAATAAGTATGTGGTAGTTGTGGGCCACAAATGAGTTACGTACTGCCCTGGAAGCTAGCAGGTTGCCTCCAGAGAGGCATGTGACAGCAGTGACCCTGTCCCAGCAGAGTGTTTTGGCACCACAGTCACTTGCTGCTGGCTGCAGCTTCCAGGTGGTCACTGGACACCGTATTGCGCAGTTCAAGGAGGAGTTTGCTTCAAGCAAGTCTCTGTACAGGGCAGTAGGATTGGTGTTTCTTGGTTTCTGATGGAGTACAGCCGTTTGAGGAGCAGTCACAGCCAAGCCAGTAGGATTCGCTCCATAGAGCTGCAGGCAAGGGGAGAAGCGAGGCCCACCCATGCCCTGACCATGCCAAGGTGCTGCCCCCCGTGGAAGGGAAGACCCGCCACGGCATCCTTTTTGCTAGCTCCTGGAAGAAAGCTTAGGAAATTCAAAGGTAACAGTAGCTATAGAAGCAAACACAGCCCTACACTTGTAACTGTTTCATGTCGCTCTAGTGACCTGCGCTATTTGTGGATCGTTGGTGGCCCTGCACACAGTGTAGTTTTTCAGCTGCTTTGGTTATACTTTTCAGACCTTGGATGCTAGCCTGCCTGTACATGGGTGCATATGTGTACATGAAGAGTACACATATGTGAGATGAATTACAGGGCAGAGTTGGGAACTGCTGCCTAGATCCTGGAACTCTGAAGCTCATGGATCTTTCAGAGAGTCAGTCATGCATCTTGTTCATAGAAAATGTTAGCAAAAGCACAAGAGAGAGTTTAAAGGCTTAGAATCCTTTCAAGGTCACCGCATCTGAAAATACAGCCAGTCCTGCTTGTTCATGTAGCCGATTTTGATGCCGTCATTAAAAGGTGGCAATTCTAAGTTCGATCCCTTTAAAAGAAAATAGGATTTTAGTTCCTATTTTGTGGCAGCTCTAAGAAGATTGGAGTGATCAGGCAACACCTTCAGAAGAGGGTTGTTTTCATATAACTTTGGAAGGTGTTTAGTAGTGCAGTACTAGCTATAACCACTGGAGGGGAGTAATGATTTCTCAGAAAACCGCTGGAGAGAGGATGAGGTCCTTCCTGCCCAAACGGAAAGGTGTGGTTCTCACTGATGTTTTGTGTGCAAACTCTGTCGGTTCAGTGAACTGACAAGAAAATGGCAGGTAGCAAAAGGCCTCACGATTGTCAGAAAACAGCTGTATTTGCTGGTGAATACCTTCGGCTTGCCAGGGTTGCAGAGGATTAAATTATTATTCCCCACCCAAAAAATATTTGGGGGGGGGGGCTAACACTGGTATTCATGTTTTGGGACTAGAATGCCCCACCCAGACCAGGCATGTCTTATTTGTTGGCCGGACTGATCCCCATCCTTGTCTTGGGAAGCCACTTAGAGCTATACTTGTGAGAGTTTTTTTGTTTGTTTGTTTTTTAAATCCATCTTTGCCTTCATTTTTTAAAGAACTACAACCGTTCAGGGAGCCTGGTTTCAATGTGCAAAACTGTGCAGGGTTTGGAAGAGTTTAATCCCCCAGCTCCAGATCTGGCTGGGCTCTCCTAGTCTCCTTATCGGTTCGGAGCCTGAGCCATGTGGCTTTTAGGCATCTCTACCCACTGCTAGCTTGGGCCAGCAACAGAGGTATTGGCGCAGTGGTCAGGACTCGTGTTATTGAGGTGGACCTGGGCTCTGGACCATTTAAGAGAGAGCATCTATTGTCAGTGTTGGATGGAGAGGAGAGAGATGATGGCCCCTTTGGAGCTGGGCCAGGAGCAGTATTTCATACTTCTTTAAGCCCAGTTAGGGCTAAAACAGCTGCAAGAGAGCAATGGACTGGGATTTGTCAAGGCTGGGCAGTATATTGGACATGTGAGAACCAGCAGCAACATTTTTAGTAGGATTTGCAGGGTTTGCTGGATGGAGTTGGGGCATGGAAGAACCTGGGAAGTGGAACGTGGATTGCAGATTCAAGTTTCTTCATCTCTCATCTAAAGGCCCTAATTGTTACTTGCTTTGAATGTGAAAGTGTGAGGTCTAAGATACTGGCTTTTTGATGGGTTGTGAAGTACGGGGGTGGGGGGTGAGATCTACTACTTTGGAATCTAGCCTCTTTGTTTCTGAGTGAGCCTTTGCCCCCTCATGGTAATGGAATCAGCGGTTCCCAAAATGAACCTAACCTCAAAGGCCAAAAACTAGTTTGGACATACTTCTACATTCCCTAACTGATGAGAGGCTTCTGGTGACTCAAAGCAGTCTCCTAGCCATGTTGCAGACTTCCATTTTTGGCCTCCCAAATATCATGTTGGTAAGAGTCCCCACCCCTCCCAGTACCTTCTCATACATTTGGAGGGCGATGTAGCTTTATAGAGACCACGTAGACTCAACATCTGAAGCTGACAACACTAGCTACTTGTCAGCGCGTCTGTGTCCATAAGAACTTGTGACGCTCGTGATGCCTATAGTCCCCTTGGGTGCTGCGCTTTGTACTTCTGTGGCTCTCCCTCCCTTTGGTTACTGCTCTCCAGGTCAGATGTATTTATTCTATCCATACATACCACTTGCTTGTTTCTCTGTGCACTGTCTTTTATTGGGGGCGGGGGGGGGGTCAATGTCAATTTTGCAACACACATAGATTTGCTTTTTTTTGACTGTCAGAATGTGAAATATTGTATAAAGGTATTTTACCCCTATTTATATACTGTATGTTACTGTTAAATAAAAATGTATCTAAATTAATTGCTTGTGTGTTGTGTTTCTTTTGGACAGGAAGCTGAGCTCCTGTGTGGCTTGCATAGTTGAAGCCCCACTGGTCAAAATTTGGGAAGGTTCTGGGAATTCAAACACAGAGTATTTCTGTTTCTTTCTGTCTCCATGATATGACTTTGGTTCATAAAACATTAGATGTGGACAGGAGATTGAATATACAGGCTCATCTGACTGAGTGGTCGTTAAGGTGCCGTAAGACTTTATGGGTACAGCTACACGGCAAACCTGTGTTGGTTTTCTACTCAGTTGCATGTTATAGTGATCTATTAATCATTCTATCCATTTGAAAATGCCCCCCTAACAGCAAAATGTTCTAAAGTTAGATCATTTTTTCCCCTTCAGAACTATTTTTATTCATTTGCAAGGTGATGCTGGTTTAATCAGCATAATTGATTAGAACTCGTGTGTTGACTAAGATTACTTGAACCAGGTGATAGCCTAAGTTTTATACCAGAATAACTGCCCAGAACAACAATTACCAGGGGTGGGGAGTAATTAATCTGCAATGTAGAGATGTCATGCAAAAGAAAATCATACTAAAAGGCAAAGGTGGAGAACAAGGAAATTCAGAAAGCTGCTGTAAAAAAATTTTTTTTTGTATAACTTGTTTTTTAAAAAAATGATGATGATGAATATGCATTAGCAGTACGTGTTGAAACACTGAGTATTTGCATTTTTACCCAGAGAGCTTTTCGCAGAGGATTTCCACATAATATTTTTCTCTCCCAAAGGCCATATTCTTTTTTTCTTAAGCATTATTTTGTTGCAGACTGGAAGCACAAGATTGGAATAATAAACTTTGTTGTACAGGAGGGGGCCATTGCCTATAAAGTTCAATGCTTAAAGGCTAAGAAGTCTTTGTGCCCACACCCAACACAAGGGAACTTTGAGCGGTGCCCTTCCAACATTCCGGTCCCTTCAGCAGGACTGCAACACTGGAACATAGAACTGTGGGCTACCCAGAAGGTACCAATAGATCCTGTGGGTCTTTTTGGTTCTTTACCTCATAGACTACCATAGAATCAGTTCTAGATACCAGGTTTTTGGCTCTATTACCTACCTCCAGGTTGTAGAGAGACCCTACAATCTGACTTCCTTTGACTTAAAGCTGAAGACAAGTGGCCAGAATTTTACCCGTGCTCTGTATTAGTTATTTCCCCAGACTCTGAGCTGAGCTGTACCAACCACGGACAAGATACAGGGTGTTTTTTTTTTCCCTGAGTGCCTCAGTAATGAAACTAAGAGGCCTACTTCCTCAAATGCATGAAGAGACAGCGTACCCGTGCAGCACAGTAAGTAAACCCACAGGCTATGGCGGCCAGAAAGCCTTTTGTAGTTGTTGCATCCTGGAATGGAGTGCAATGCAGCTAGAAGAGTTCCTGGGACCTCAGGGGCTCTCCAAAGTTCAGGCTGGGGGCTGCAAATAGAGACTTGCATTGCATCAAAAATAACAAAAATAAAAGCAGGTGGAAGGGAAGTACTTCTGTGGGTTTTCTCACAGAGGATCAAACTGTGAGGAGGAGGAGGAAGTTGTTGGCAAACCAACTTCAGTTGAGGCTTTTTTTTCAAGTAGACCCAGGAAGACTTTTTTTTTTCAAAGCACAAGATCTCTAGAGGCGAGTAAGATCAGCCGCTCAGCTACACAGACCTTTGTGCAGCCGGGATGTCTCTCAAGCTGCCACGGAACTGGGAGTTCAACCTGAAAATGGGTATGTCCAAAATAGATACTGTTATCATTTCCCTCATATTCTGCTCGGCCTCTTGTGTGTATCCAGGTTCACTTTGGTACCCAGAAGTAATTTCTCCTCAAAAGTGAAACTGTGTTCTACCCATAGTCAAATTTGAACTGACACAAACTTTGCATAGCCAGTTTAGGCTCAGGTTCAGCAGAGATATACTATGTGGAAAAAAAAGTTTGTGTTCTCATTTCCTTCCATAAAGGCTCCCTAATTTCTTCTATGACAATCCCAGATATTAAGGCTTTTTTTAAGGGTGTGAAGGCAGAATTTTTAGGCCAGCTAGGTTCAAGTTCATTTCTGTGTTCTGAGTGGCTGCCGTGCCTAGTTTGTGGTCTTAATTTTGTTCTCTCACCTCCACGCTTCTTAATAATCTCCTCTGGGTTTCCGTTGTGGGCGGGGAGACATACACCCCTTGGCCCCATGTCCAACTACTTTATTCACCAGGAGCGCCTATATTTCTGGCCAACTCATTGGATCTGAATGACTGTTGTCCACTAAAGCTCTGTAAGTCTTCCAGTACTGAAACATGGGAGATCATATTTGAGCAAAATAACTGCATTGGTATAACTGTTTAATTTGGAGTACAACCTTTAGGTAGCTGGGCAACAAGTTCTTTACTCGGTTTCCTGCCCCTTGTGAACTTCTGCCTAGACAACAGGCAAATCCGGATCGTCCTAGTGAGAGACTGATCTGCTTAGTTTCTTACTGGGGCAGATTAGCCCTTATCAGGAAAACTTCCAGTGGGCCAGTGACCTTGAATGCCCACTGGTTGCAGGGAGTAAGCTGAGCCCGAGTGACACCAGCAGCTTCATGGAGGTGGTTCAGCCCCTGGTTTCTCACGTGTATGTGATTATTTTAGTTGATACAGGGCTGGAAGAGAGGGGAACAAGCTTTCTTCTGCCTCGTTCAAGATGCATAAAGTAATGTGACCAGGAAGTTTTCACATCCCGTGTTTTGACCAGCCCGAGCAGAGGCACGATGGGAGTAAACCAAAAGATTCCATCTATCACGAGCTCTTGCTGTCTTGTATCACTTCTTCTATTTGTGCGTGCACATAAAAGCTTATATCCAAAATAAAACTTTGCTGGTCTTAAAGGTGCCGCTGGACTCAAACTTTGTTCTGTCACTTAAATGAGCCACAGAGGGAGTGTGAGCCAGATGATGTCATAAGGACCCTATTAAGTCTTACTGATTCTGCCTATGGGGTTCATATTAGTTTCTATTGATAAAGTTCTTAGGATTTATCAGTGGTTCTTTGGCCAGCTTAGTGTTCTTTCACACATAGGACTCAGCTAATGGAGATGCCTCTGAAAGCCCACTAGCATGGCATACTATTAAGAGAAGCCAATGCTGGATCAGGCCAATGGACCATCCAGTCCAACATTCTGTCACACATATTCTTCTATTATTTTTTCCACAGCATTTGGGATTTACTTTGGGTATTTGGCTTTTAGGATGGGCATTCTATGGAACTATCTCATGACTATTAGATATTGTTACTCCCTTTGATGTAGAATATTATTGCTTGCACTGGAGCATTTTAAGCCACCTATACTTCACTTGTGCAAATAGCTGGGAAAAAATATATTGAGTAAAGTGTTTGGAATTTTGAGAACGTGACAACCTGTTCAAACATGTATTTTGGAAATGCATGATAAGAAGTGACCAGAAAATGGCCGCCAGCATGTGTTTATTCCACACAGAGATGGGTTTTCATTTTTTAAAAATTAGGGCTCAGTTACATCTTTGTGTGTAATGTGTCATTAGCTCCTTGAGTATAAACACGAGACATGAGTGTGTGGTCGTGGTTAGAATCTCCGACTGGGATCTGAGAGACCCAGATTGGAATCCCTATTCTGCCACTCTCTTAGCTCAACCTACGACACAGGGCAGTTGCTGTGAAGGTAAAATGGAGGAGGAGAGAGCAACAGTGTAATCTGCCTTGAGGCCACATGGAAAAAAACAGGGCTATAAATATCTCACTAAACATTTTGCATGATGCTTGGGAAAAAACGCTGCAATTTCATACATCTCAGATTTATATCTGAACAGATTTCAAATGTATTGATTGGCATTCATTTCTCTTACTAGTTTCCCCATATATTTATTCAGGAAGAAATAAGCAGAGTAACATGCCACAAAGTGGACCTGAAACAGTGGGGGGCTGTTTGTTGGTGTGTATGCATGCGCATGTGCACACAGCCACCCCGAAACATTGCAGTCTCTTTGGATAGATGCTGTGCGTACTCTTGACATCCCACTTGTCATATCCTTGTAGACTGGGGCTTGAAGCAGGTCAGTAGGACTTGCACTGTGCAACTCCTTAGCAAAAGTTCACAGGATTGTTATGGTATTGTCTGTTGCCATAGATTTTGCAAGTCTGCCTTTGAAAGAGGAAATGGGCTCCCAAAGCAAAGAAACATGAAAGGAGGGGTTACATCAGTCGAATTGGAAGACATGCTCGGTTCTCTCCCTTTCGGTTGAAACTAAAGGTGACAAAATAAAGATCAAAATAAATATAACTGGTGTTGATGACTCTGTCCCTTGCTCTTCCTCTCCCAAACATGTACCAGACCCCAAGTGGATAGGGAAATGTGCAGTTTATGGGGACTGACCATGTATGTTTACAGCCGCATGCTCTGTTTTCTGTTCCAAACTACTTGTAATGCACAACTGTCCTAATAAACTCAAAGAGGAAAGCTCGGATGGGTTTCTGTTCAAAACACTGACTTGGCTAAACGCACAGCTGCTGGAAACTCAGAATGGCCAATAACTCAAGTCAGTGAATATGCCAAGGTCAGAATGAAGAAGAAGAGATTAGATTTATACCCCGCCCTTCACTCACTTGGAGTCTCAGAGAGGCTTACAAACTCCTTTCCCTTCCCCTCCCCACAACAGACACCCTGTGAGGTAGGAGGGGCTGAGAGAGCTCTTTCCCAAGCTGTCCTTGAGAGAACAGCTGGTCCAGAGCTATGGCTTGCCCAAGGTCATCCAGCCAGGTGCAAGTGGAGGAGTGGGGAATCAAACCCGGTTCTCCCAGATTAGAGTCCACACACTTAACCACTACACCAAACTGAAGCCCCTGCCTGATCACTCCAGCTAGATGCAGATGTTCTGCTAGGAAGACTCAGACTGGAGGGGAAGTGGGAGACGGCCCCAGAGGGACTGAGCTCTGCTATCTGGAGATCCTTTGTAATTCCAAGAGAACTCCAAGCCCCAGTTTGAGTAGGGTTACCAGGTCCCCCTTGGCCACCAGTGGGGGACAGGAAGGAAAGGTTGGCAGCTCGAGGCTGGGAAACTCCTAAAGATTTAGGAGTGGACCCTGGGAAGGACAGGAACCTTATTCGGGGTACAATGCCAAAGAGTCCACCCTCCAAAGCATCCATGTTCTCCAGGGGAACTGCTCTCTGTAGTCTGGTGATGAGCTGCAATTCCAGGAGATCCCCAGGACCCATCTGGAGGCTGTTATCCCTGGATACTAGGGTTGCCAACCCCACACTGGGAAATTCCTGGAGAACTGGTGGTGTTGCCTCGGGAGGGTGGGTTTGGGGGAAGGACTTCAGCAGGGTATAATGCCATAGGATCCACTCTCCAATTTTCTCCAGGTAAATGGATCTGTTGCCTGAAGATCAGGTGTAACTCCTGGAGATCTTAGGGTTGCCAAACTCAGGTGGTAGCTGGAGATCTCCTGGGATTACATCTGATCTCCTGGTGACTTGAGATCAGTTCACCTGGAGCAAATGGCTGCTTGGGAAGGTGGACTCTGTAGCATTTTCCCCCACAGAGATCTCTCACCTCCCCAAACCCCACCCTCTTCAGGCTCTACCCCCGAAATCTCCAGGTATTTCCCAACACGGAGCTGACAACCCTGGGAGATCTCCAAGCCCTACTTGGTGGCTGGCAACCCTAACACTACCTACCCCCTTTAAGCCCCCAGACCTACAACTGGACACCAACCAAATGGGGCTGAGGAGGAGGTGGCCAAGCAACTCCACAGCCCCCTCCAGGGTAGTCCTTGGCCAGAGCCAAATGTCCACGAGTGTGGCTGGTCACGCAGGCTCCTGGTGAAAGCAGTTTGCTCTAGCAAGTAAGTGGCAGAAGATGCAAACCGGGCCTTCCTGAATTGTAGCTCAGCCTCGCAAATCAGTTTCATTTCCACTTTAACATCCTGTTGCATCACTGTGGTGTCCTTCCCCCCGCCCTGAAAAAAACCCTGTAAAGAAAAGAACTGAACAGCCTGAATTAGTGGTAGAAAATGCAGAGGTGGAGCTCGACCTTGCAGGTATAGACAATACTGAACCCTGCTTTGGATCCCAGCACTTTCTGTTTAAAGGATTTCGGTAGCAGGGCTGGGGAGGTACATTTGCTACAGAGCTGAGTGCTCGTAGGTCTGGGGAAGATCTTGACTGTTTTCCTAGTGAATTAAATGGATGTTGTACATTGGTTGGATGTTGAAAACACAGCAAAGGCTGAAATGTGCAGTGCTCCGGAGCAGCAGTGACCTCTAGATAGTTTTTAGTGTTCATGGCATGAAAGAGCCCTGTAAGCTAAGGTAACCCACATGGTGAAAAACCACTAATACCATGCCCTAAATATTGCTCTTCCCCCTCCCCCCCCCTTAGTTACTAGATATGTTGCTGTAAACATATTAGGAATGAGCACCTCCTCTTGGTCCTGCTCCAGAAAATTTTGGCAGGCCTGCTTCTGCTCCACCCCACCTCACTAGACCAGATTCTGAAATCTAGACTGAATTCCCCAATCCCCTCTGAGCATGCTGCAGGCGGACTAACATGGCTAGGTCTCTTTGCACAAAAAGGCCTTCAGGGTGATTAGCGGCATTCCTACCACCCTCTCACAACTTCAGAGGCCTCTGGCCACGTGTGGCAGAGTTCCTGTGTGCCAGGGAGCATCAGGGCTGTGTGAAGCCTGCATCTGGTTTGTGCTGAGATCGCCAGCTCTTTTATCAAATGAGGCGCAAGAGGGGGAGGTAATGTCCACTTCTTCTTTTTTCTTTTTGCAGAGTGCTTTGCAATATGCTGAGGTATCTCTAACGAGGTAGCCGGTTCAGGGAACCTTACACCCTAATGAACAATGTCATCCTTTACTAAGCATCTGATTGGGACCCTTTGCTGTATTTCTGGTTCAGCTGTTGGGGGCCTTCTCTGCCTAAACAAACCCAGTCACATGCTTGCGCTGTGCCGGACTGGAGTGAGTTCTGCTCACTGCCACGTCTCAGAATCCTTCTTTGCAGGAAAATCTGATCAGAACAGCAAGTGAAGTGAGCTAATTCAAAGCAAGACAGCTGTGCAGATGAAAGGACTCTGGCACATGTACCTTCTCCACTCTGTAGCACAGGCTGCACCAGTAAAAAAAAAAAATCTCTGTGAAAAGCACTGGAGAGTCCATATAACAACCCAGGATAAGATTTCAGTGGAAAGCCTCTGGTCCAAAGGAAGACAAGATCTCCAAGGGTGAACTTCCCCTATATGTGTCCATGCACACAAAAGTTTATACCCAGAAGTAGAAGAAGAAGAGAAGAGATTGGATTTATACCCCACCCTTCACTCGGAGTCAGAGGCTGCTGCCACACACACTAAATAATCCGCTTTCAGTGCACTTTCCAACTGGATTTTACTGTATGAGCTGGCAAAATCCAGTTGGAAGGTGCATTGAAAGTGGATTATTTAGTGTGTGTGACCACAGCCTCAGAGCAGCTTACAAACTCCTTTCCCTTTCCCTCCCCACAACAGACACCCTGTGAGGTAGGCGGGGCTGAGAGAGCTCTGAGAGAACTGTCCTCGAGAGAACAGCTCTAACAGAACTATGGCTTGCCCAAGGTCATCCAACAGCTGCAGGTGAAGGAGTGGGGAATCAAACCCAGTTTTCCCAAATTTGAGTCCACACACTTAACCACTACACCAAACTTTACTGGTCTTAAAGGTGCCACTGGACTCAAACTTTGTTCTCCCCCCTCCCCATATGTGATATTTGTAATGAAATCTGAAACCCATCAGCCATTCATGCTGCTTGTGGTCAGTGAACAGTCAGTGTGGTGCAGTACTCAGTGGTCGATTTCACACCAGTTGCTCCGGGCTCACATTTTGCTCTGCTGCACCGGAGTTTCCCTGGAGCAAACAAATCCTGTTTTTAGAGGATTTTCCTGTTTGCTCCGGGAGAGAACCCAAAATGAAAACATGCTCACTCGCCTGCCTTTCATCAGGGCCACCCCATTGTGGGAGTTTCTGATTTTTTTTGGAGAAAACCCTTCATCACGCTATATTGAAATGGCTGAGGTTTCAAGTGGGAAAATGAAGAAAATACTCCGGAGGAAACTGGGAGGGGAAATTCCGGAGAGAATGAGAGGCAACTGGCCAGTGCAAAATTGACCAGAGTGTCAGACTAGGACTTGAAAGACTGGGTGAGGTTCAGCCCCCCACTCAGTGTTCAAACAGGCAAGTGTTTCATATATATAGCCTCCCTTTACCTCTGCTATATATATACTTTATAAATATAAATACTTTAAAAACCATGTAGTTTCTCCTTTCAAAGCCTAACAGCACATCTGGTTTTGAATAGCAGAAACCAAATGGAGGTTGAAGAGTTAATTCTCTCTCCCTTCCCTGCACAGCCCCAAGGCAAACTTGAGGCTGCACAAGCCTGCAATTTGTGTTTCATAGACAGGAGGAGATGCTGAGCCCTCAGCCAATGAAGTTCGCTCAATCAATGACTCTTTTAGCCAGCTGACCTTGCAAGGTTGAAGAAGTGTAGAATAAATGTGTAATAGCCATTCTTCTTCGAACCATGTGAAATGCAAATTGTAAAGCATTCAGTACATCTTGTTCAGCTCCCATTCTTTCCAAAACTCGAGCTGGAGGATTGATTTTGCTAATGTTAAAGAATGGAAATTAGCCCCTCGCCCTAAAAGGCATGTCCTTTGAGACTGTGTGGGTGCTTTCAGTGGATTGCACCAATCTGTCCCCCCTATTTTCTTCGGCAGCTGTTTGCAAAGCAAGGGCAATCCGCACACACTATGTTCCTCCACAAACAATAGCACAGTGCCCTTTGGGAGCTGTTTTTGTTTCTTTTCTCATTTTTGTGAAGAACAATATCGCCTACACAGGAAAAAGGAAGTCCACTGACAAATAGCTGTGGTAGCTTCCTTTTTAAAAGCTGCTCCCCACAAGACGTGGGCCCAGCAGACAGATATCGCTTTAAGTTGTCAACTTTTTTGCTCAGTTTAAAATAGGATTCCCAGGGACAACCAGGGTGCATTTTCCCTCCTAAAGGTCAGATGCGGTTTCTGACCAGAGGCTGTCTTGGATTTTCAGCTGCTTTGTTCCAGGAGCTTCACCGTCTGCATTTGCCCCACGTTCTGTTTCCCTCCTCTCCCCAGTTCGCTCCCAGAGCATGATGGCCGTCGACCCAAAGGGTTCCTGCAGCTGGCCCCATTCTCTCAGCCCTCTGGAGCGGCCTCTGAAAACTGGCTGGTTGAAGAAACAGCGCTCCATAGTCAAGAACTGGCAGCAGAGGTACTTCGTGTTGAAAGGGCAACACCTGTCTTACTACAAGGATGAGGACGACAGCAAATTCCAGGTATCTGCAGGGGGCGGGGCTTTGATGACTTGTAGGCACTTAAGAGCTGGGGGTCCTCCTGAACTGGTTTTGGCTTCAACTGTTAAAGACAGCTGTGCAGTAAATGTCCAGTCAAGGTTCTTACCCGGACCAGAGCTGTTGAGGCACCTTCCGACCATTCTTTTAAATAAATGAAACTCTAAACAGAATAAATTATACACTGAGGCATTCTCGGTATTCCAATCAGATACTAACTTCAGAATTTTTAATATTGTTACCCAATTTACTCGCCTTCCAAGATCTAAATTTTCAAGGCTTTGGTGGATTTTTTGTTTGCCAATGAGGGTCCTTTCTGCACTAGACCTTAAATCCTGGTTCAGCCCTGTTCCCCAACTTACATTCTACACTACACGCGAGTTCCCCCCTGTAATTATCTCAGGGTATTTTTTGTTTCCACATTATATTGAGGTCACCCCGGTTTCAACCCACACTTGTCCCGGGATAAACGGATGCTGTTATAACCAGGGATAAATGCAAGGTGTTGTGTCGCGAGTTGAACTCTGATAAAACTAGGGATGAGATCCAAGAACAGAAAGGACTGAGGTCTTTGGGCAGGAATAAGGGAATGGAGAGGGCATCTATCACAACCTGCCACATACTGAAGAGATGCACCTCCATCCTACCCTTTCCTGTGCCCACAAAAATAAATTTAGAAGCCCCAATAAAATGTCCTCCCTCCTCCAAATAAAATATTTGGTTTTACACACTCCAAAGGTCCTTACTTATTTAGTAAGTGCATTAGTAAAACAGAAGAACAGTCTAGGGAAGAGACTAGTTCCTGCTGTCCTAGAAAACTATAGAGAATCTCCACCTTCAGGTCCTTCTGGATACCTGATTCAGGGCATAAAAAGCAAGGGCCATGCTTGAGAAATTCCTGCAGATAGCTTGCCAGCCACTGTTAGAAGCAGAATGTATAAATAAGTTTGTTCTGGAGCCATCCTTCCTGAGCTAAGACAAAAATGTTTGAGCTGGAGGCTAAAAGACTGTGAGCTAGCTCACACTAACTCAGCTTAGAGGGAACACTGCTTGAGAGCCACTGTGGTGTACTGGTCAGAGTGTCAGACTAGGACCTGGGAGACTCAGGTTCGAATCCCCGCTCTGCCATGGAAGCTCACTGGGTGACCTTGGGCCAGTCACACATTCTCAGTCTAACCTCCCTCACAGGGGGATTGTGAAGATCATTTTATGTAAGGATGTAAGATGCTCCGGGTTGGGGAGCTTTACATGGTGTGGAGCTCAAGCTGCTGTTTAAAGGCACGGGCGTAGAATCCTACTGACTGAAAACTTGACGGTCCTATCCTGCTCCCAGTTGCTTTCCAAATCTGTTTAAAGTTCCTAGCCCTTAAGGTTTATATGCCCATTCCGCCCCCCCCCCCCGGTTCCTTTTTCCACAGTGGCAGAAACTCTCTCTCTCTCTCTCTCTCTCTCTCACACACACACACACACACACAAGTTCCTCCCTCCTGTTCTGCCATGCATATATTATTATGCCCACAATTTTTCATGCTTGGTGCAAGTGAGCCTTTGGAAAGTGCAGTGTCCCCAAACAGCCGTAAAAGACTTGCAGCTGCCCTCTCATTACCTCTGTGGGCCAAGTCACATGAGCTTTCCTCATGACTGGCCTGAGTCATGGCATCATGTTGGGGCTAGGCTGGCTTCTCTGTGGGCATAAAGAGAGGCAGCATCAACTTTGTTCATAAGCATCACTTTTGGCCAGGCAGAATCTGTATCTGTAATGATCTGACTCCACTGCCAACTGACATCAGCTTTGTACCGGTTGTTTAAAAATGTCAATTCCTTCCAAGAAAACTTGGGAGTTGTTTGAGAAGTCTCTGGAGACCCGTAGCTCTCCTCCCCCAAAATGCAGGGTTTGGAGTGACTGTTTAGACCAAGATTGCAGTGTAGACCCACTATTTAATTGAGCAAAGTACATTTTGTGACCACAGACCCTCTCTCAGCATTGTTTGCCTGCCATCAGAACCTGCAGCCATCCTTTAAAGCGATGGGAATTCATGGCTGCTTTTTCCCTCCAAGTGCCTTATTTATTTAGAATATCAGCCCTGATTCTCTCTCCTGTGGTAATCTGAAGCATTTTAGGAGGAGTATGGTTAAAACTGATTGCTCAGCTCAGACATCATGTGGAGCCACGATTGAATTAAACCAACTATGGCTAGTGTGATCGTCAGAACACAGGGCCACTTCACCAACGATGGTTAGTCAGACTCCTTCAAGACAGGATCTAAAACCATGAACTGAAGTTGGTTGTTCAGTATTTCAACAAACCAGTGCTATTGTGACTGCCCATTAGCAGCTATAGATTCACTTGCTCATATATTCTTTCACTGTCCAAAACATACAGATGGGAGAGGAAAATTCTTGGGAAAATGGCTATTGAAATTCTCACCGTTTTCAGAAGCTACAAGGCTGAGACGCCTGTTGAGTAGTTGTGCCAAAATTGCATGACAGTTGTGGCCCAGTTCTCCTATACTGTACTCTTAAATGTTTAAAATCTTTAAAATCTTTTAATTATTATGGTGTATGGCCTATGAGCTTTTAAAACCAAATAAACTGAAACTGGTTGTTCAGTAATGGTTTTATGTGACATATGAATGTGGACATCCTGGCTTGTTTCATGGAGCCATCTCCATCATAATGTAAGCTTGGGGTATGAACTTGGTCTCTGCTGGCAGAGAAATGGGGCAAGGAGCAACCAACATTTCCTGAAACAAGCCAAGATTTGAACGATTACCTGCAAGCCAAATCCTGGTTTGGATTTGAATAAAATGAATAATGGCCTTGCATTGCTTCTGAACTGGAAGAAGAGAGAAGAGGTTGGATTTATACCCCGCCCTTCACTACCCGAAAGAGTCTCAGAGCACCTTACAATCTCCTTTCCCTTCCCCTCCCCACAACAGACACCCTGTGAGAAAGGTGGGGCTGAGAGAGCTCTTGAGAGAGCTGCCCTTGAGAGAACAGCTCTGAAAGAATTTATGACTGACCCAAGGTCGCACCAGCAGCTGCATGTGGAGGCATAGGGAATCAAACCCGGTTCTCCCAGATTAGAGTCTGTGCTCTTAACCACTACACCAGATTGGCTCTCTGAAGCCACTGTGTGGGTGAGATTGCAGCTGGGACAGTTAATGAAACTAGGAAAAGGAGATCTCTGCCCTGGAGCTGTTGAAATATTTATAATTGTGTCACTATATAGACTGAAAAAGAATTCTGTCACTATGTAGGTAGAAAATGGATATAATACATCACCTGCTACCTGATCCTTTTAACCGGAGATACCAGGGATTGAACTGGGGACCTACTGCACACAACCAAATGCTTGTGCAACTGGGACATCCCTGAAGCAGGCCCACTTTGGATTAAGTTGTTTCTGACACTTCTTGCCTCAGGTGACATGGTTATGTCACTGCCCTCATTAAAACTTAAAACAGGTAGGCAAAGCTGACTGTAAGGCCTGATCAGGGGGCAATGCTCCTGTTTCGAAGGAGAACATCTAGCATTTCCAACAGTAAATGGGCTTGTGTTTTAGTGGCCATTTCAAGATTGTTACTGTCTTCGGTTGTAGGGTGTGATCCGTCTTCACGGCAGCACAATCAAGGAGGTTGCTGCCACCTCTGATGAGGGAGGGAGGTTTATCTTTGAAGTCATCCCAGGTGAGCATCAGTTAATTAACCATCGACTTGCTTGGCTATGCTTCAGACTTGTGCTAGTTTTACTGTCCTTCTTGAACTGTGCTGGGATTCTTGTAGTCTTTGAGCAAAACCCCTTGCGTGAAATCATGACTCTTCGTGGGGTTTGAAACTGATTAAAATATTACATGTGAATATACTTATTATGGAAGGAGGCAAGTGATTTAAAAAGTACCTTGAAGTCGGACAATTGCTGTGGGGAAATGGGTAGCCTTCAGTTTTTCCTGTATTTTAAAGAGCTCTTTGAGTTAAGGGGTGGATTGGCACTTGAACTCACTGGAAAAAGTTTTAAGTGGGTTGTTGTCTGCCAGGAGCAAGCCAAGCTTCAACCCACTTTCAAATGTTACCAAGTCAATATTTTTGGTGGTGGATGACAAGGAATTTGGACCAAATATTCAGTGGGAGTTTTGTGTCTCCCAAATGAACATGCACCTTCTCAGCCTGCAACTACAACGCACAGGTAGAAGCAGCTGCAGCTTTCTTCCCCTGTGCATTTTTTGTTTCCTCAAGTCAAGTCAAGAGTATTATTCCGATCCAAGAGCAGAATTACGATCCAAGGCTGTCCCATGGAGCTGCTATTGGCTCCTTTTGCAAAATCACATTACTTATATGATTGCACACAAGTTTTGCAATAGAACCAGTAGCAATTTTAGGACATGGCAAAAGGGGAGGGTGTAGCTTAAGCCACTTTTGACTGCTTGCTACAGTTGCAAGCAAAAAAAAAAGCACGTGAGTCCCATTGAAATCCAATGCAAAGCCTTTGTGTATCCACCAGCAAATAAAAGGGTTTTGTAATGTGTGACGTGTGGACCTCTGAGCCTCTGGTGGTATTGGCAGTGCTGTGGGGGGCATCAGCTCCAACTTGCAGTAACATGGGAGTGGGGGAACCATGATCCATTGTGACCAGAGGCCACTGGCTTCTTCTTAGTGCATTTTAATCAGCCCTGTCTTGAGGACTTACATGGCAAAACAAGCAAATGCTTACCTTTAGCAATTGAAAAAAAATCTAAAGCTGTATGCGTGGGGGTAAAAGCAGTGGTCAGTTTTGTTGAATGATGTCACAAGTACTACTTCCTACCAACCAATAAGATCACAAAATAAACGCCCACACACTTCTCTTCAGCTCCCATTGCGCCATGCAGGAGGGTTCAGACAGTAGCAGATAACTCCTGAGTGGCTACAAGCCCCTGAAAAACCAACTGGCCACAGGAAAAAAAGTTTGTGTTGCTTATAGTTAGGGAAAAGTGAAAGAGCTTTTGTTTCTGAAAAAGTATCCTCTGTATAATCCTCTTAACAGAATCAATGGCAAAACCTTTAAAATGAAAAAGGGTAAATTCTCATCAAACAGTGGCACACAGGTAAAAGCTATGTTTCTCTAAATAAATGTTCTGTGGAGATGGCTGGAAATGACATTGTTACACACTACTGTTGATTTGCTACTGTATTTTACAAATGGAGAGGATATATATACTTCTCAGAGAGAGAGAAATTGCTACATAACACGTTCTCTCTCTCCCTGTGAATAATTTTGCTTTTATTATTATTATCAATTTTTTCCTGCAGGAAGCTCTAGAGACCAGAATCGAACAGGACAAGACTCTTGTCTACTGATGGCCAGTTCCCAGGCAGAAATGGAAGACTGGGTGAAGGTGCTGCGAAGAGTGGCAGGGTCCCCCTTAGGAGGTAAAGACTGACAGCATTGCATCCCAGGAAAGATGATACAGCACTGGAAAAAAGTGCAGAAAAGGGCAACTAGAATGATTAAGGAGATGGAACACCTTCCCTATGAAGAAAGGTGAAAGAGGTTAGGGATTTTCAGGTTGGAGAAATGACAATTGAGGGGCGACGTGATAGAGGTTTACAAAATTATGCACGGGATAGAGAAGGCAGAGAAAGGCATACTTTTCTCCCTTTCTCACAATGAGAACTCATGGGCACTCAATGAAATGAATGAGCAGTAAACTTTAGAAAAAATAAAAGGAAGTACTTCTTCACCCAAATAATAATTAGCATGTGGAATTCACTGCTGCAAGAAGTGGTGGTGGCTACAAGCATAAACAGCTTCAAGAGGTCTGCACCTCTGCTCTGAAATGAAGCAGGACCACAGGTATAAAAAACCCATCTAAAGGCCCAGTGCATATAAGCCTCACTGGCAACTTTTTTGTTTTTGCCGCCAGGTCACAGCTGACTGCTGGCCACCCAGGTTTTCAAGGCAAGAAACGTTAGGTGGTTTGCCATTGCCAGCCTCTGGGTCATGACTGTGGTATTCCTTGGTGGTCTGCCATCCAAATACTGAGCCTGCTTAGCTTCTGAGATCTGATGCTCAGAGATCTGATGAGATCAGGCTAGCCTGGGCTACCCATGTCAAGGCAACAGATTTTTACCAGGGGCCATATTTAGATTCAAGCAATGGCTGATGCATCCCTGGCAGTGCCCATTAACTCTCACAGGAAGCTGTATGTACAAGCAAAGGGCTCTGTAACCTCCTCCTCCTCAGAGAGAAGATGTGAACAGCAGTGGAAGGTCCCCTCACAGCTACCTCTGCTGCTGTAGCATTCACAGTGAAGACCCTTGTTCCCCTCTTTCTGTCAGGGTTCTCTTAGATTTGTTCTCTTTGGTCTGTGAGCACGGAGGGCCACAGCTGAGGGTTGATTTCCATGAGGCAAAGTTCACAGGGTGGAAACCAGTTTATGAACTGTTTCAAAGTCAGACATAACTAGAGGAGTGCAAAAAAATATTTCCCCCCCAATTTGGTAAAACTGAATATTCCAAAATATCAGTATCAATATTGTACTGGTATTCGGGTAAATATTCGGGAAACCTGAATTTATTTGGCTCCATTATACCCTTACTTTCCCACCGAAGTAGTACCTATTTATCTACTTGCAATTTATTGCTTTCGAACTGCTAGGTTGGCAGGAGCTGGGGCCAGATATGGGAGCTCACTCCGTCATGCAGCACTCGAGTCTCAAACTGCTGAACTACAGACCTTCCATGCACCTTGCTGTTTAGTCATGCTGGCCACATGACCATGGAAACGTCTTTTTGGACAGTGCTGGTTCTTTGGCTTGGAAACGGAGATGAGCACCACCCCCCAGAGTCAGATTTGACTGGCTTTCGAGCAAGGGAAACCTTTACCTTTTACTATACCCTTATGGGGACCATCCTCATAAGGTATAGTGGAGAATTTAACTTGTCAAGTTGTGCTGCTGAACTGAAGGCATTTGTTGCTGATATCTAGCGGGAGGAAGCACCTGAAAAGCATTTAAGTGAGTGGCTGGAGAGAGGCTCCTTAAGAGCTGAGACTTGAGTAGGAGCCGGATAAGTAACCCACATGGGGCTGGATCAAGCCCCCCTGCTGCCTGTTATTCATCCCTACCTTGTTGCTCTTTATTTGTATTTGCTGTTTGTATGCCACCTTTCCAACACACTGACTCCAGAGCAGTATATAAAGCAAAAATCAAGATTAACAGTAGAAGAACATGGCCTTGGCAACAAAGGGGCCATCTCAGTGGCTTAACACAAGAGGGCTTTGATATGATGATGCACGTGATTGCCGCAGGCAGACGGCTGTGCATGCAGCCTTAGACCACTTTATTAAGCATCCATTCAGAGAGGATCTTCCAGCTACCCACTGTTGTGGCTCTTGACAAATTGGCAGGCTTCAGACTCTTGGTTTTAAAGTAAGCAGCAAGTGGTGGTGAAGATGGGTGCTGCTGTGTCCTTTTACAGAGGCTCTGGGCTCCTGGCTTGTTCTCCACAGGGCACATTAAAGTTGCCAAGTGCTTTCTGCAGCTGTGTCAGATAGGTTAAAATAATGTCTTTTTCTAAAACTGTGGAGTGATTCTCATGACAGAATGTGTGGTGTGATCCGAGGCTGAACCACACTGGCATGGGGTAGCGTTCTGAAAAAAATTATGACTTCACTTGGCATTTGTTGGGCGCCAAGTGAAGGCAGACATGACATGAAGAGAGAAGCTTTTTCTCCCTCTGATCAACTTTCGTAGTATTAAAGGAAGTTGTGTACTGAAGCAATCAGGGAAAAAGAATCCATTTACTGTGTACAATGACAGGTTTATGATGATTCCTTGCAAGCCAAAGAGCTCTCTGTAAATGCATCGAAAATCCTCCCCGCCACCACCACAGAAAAAAAACAGAAAGCTCTTAATAGACCTCTGAATGGCAGGCACTGACTGGCCCCTCAGAGGCTTCAGAAAGGAAGGAGCAGAAATATTATGCTTGTTTGGAAAGAAGAGAAACACCAAGATTTCCCCCAGGATCTGGAGAAGCTGCTAAGAAAACACTGCAGCACGATCAGGGATCCTTTTTCAGTGTTTCTGGAGCTGGCTGGAAGTTGGATTTTCTCTGCTGTCATCTCCCCGACTGGGCACTGGATGAAGGGCCAGGTGCTAAATTCCTGCTGTCCAGCTCTGGAGATGCTCTTTTGCTGGGAGGTCAGGAAGACGAAGCCTGTTTGCCGAAGGAAAGGTACTGCTCCTGCTCAAATATTGCAAATTATATGCGCAGCATAAGGTGTGTAGCAAGAGTTTTGTTTGGTCTGATATTCATTTAACTGTTCCTCCCAGGCACAACCTAACAAGTGGGACATGTGTGAAACAAATCCATCAAAAGCTCTTGCTATACCAAGCCACAGTACATTAATTGCTAGGTGAAGAAAGTAATTTAAAAGCCTTTCTCTCAAAAGCAGTGGCATAGTTTTTATGCTGTACTCTAGTGGCCAAGAAACTGATCAGGGAAGTCCAAGTCAATCCTTTACCTCCATCATGAACGTAGGTGGCCTTAAGCAAACTGGTCTCTCTGTCTGCATCAGACTCCCATCTGCAATATGGGGACTATAAAACTAACCTACCTTTCAGGGTGTTTGTAAGATCTCTCAGAAATATATGCAAAGCACTTCGGACACTCTCAAGCCCTGTATATTGGTGAAGTATTTTATTATTAGGATTAGTCTTTGTTTACCAATTGAATGTAAGTTTTGCTAAGTTTATAAGTTGATTCTGGATTCTGACCATCTTGGGGCACTCTGAGAAACCCCCTTTCTTTCTCTTCATTGTGTTTCTTCTTTTTTTCACCCAGTGGTTTTTGGCCAACAGCTGGTAGAGACCATGGTGTATGAACAGAGGTTTGGGCAGCATCAGGTTCCCATTCTGGTTGAGAAATGTGCAGAGTTCATAAAGAGATATGGTCTCAATGAAGAGGGCATCTTCCGACTTCCGGGCCAAGACAACCTGGTGAAACAACTGAGGGATGCGTTTGACGCTGGAGAGAGGCCATCATTTGACCGGTAGGCGTTGTATACATTTCTCAAGAGTACCTCTGGCTGCAGGTTCAATTAGCTGCTATACTAGGACAGATGAACTATGGGGGTAGCTTGCTGTGTGTCTCCTCTTTTTTGGGAGATATTTATTGAAATCCTTTAGCTCATGTACCAGAGGAAACATGAACTTTGTCTTTTGTTCTATGATGGTCTGTAATTAACTGAAGCCAGAGACTTTGCCTTCAAGCTGGGTGAGCAGCTAAAGCCAGGAAGACTAAATAGACCTAACCTTGACATAACCCACCCCACCAATGGAATACCCTCCCCAGACAGATTAGTGAGGCACTGACATAATTTTCATTTGAATGCCAAGTTAAGCTTTTAAAGACTGAATGACAACTGCTGTTTTGATCTGATTTTTGTGTATGATCATTTTTATTTTGCTTCCTCTGGGGCTTCTGTTTTACCTTAATTCTTGTTGGGTTCACTTAAAAAACAACAACACCCCCACCCCGATCTTACTGTATACTCTTTTACAGACTTAAGTGGAAAGGCTTCCTATACATTTTTAAACAAATAATAACAAGTACTTTGGCCATGTCAAAATCTTTTGTGAGAATCCTTTATGATCTATGAGTTCTCTAAACTTAATCCAAAACCAAAAAAAAAGGCTTCACAACCAGGACCAGGCCAAATTTTTGGCCATTTTGCTTCTCAGGATGAAAATTCTTCAAGCCACCTTTGATACTAATAAAGTTTTGCCTTTTTTCATATCAGTTCATATCCACAGTTCCATGAATTGCAGTTTCTTTAGCCCCTTTTCCCTTTGGTTAGGTCATCTTCTGTACCAACCAATCAGGAATCATGTCTTGAACATTATGATATCATGATGTTATGTGCTGATATCAAAGAAGGCAAACAAATACAAGATACATAGTTTCAGGTGGGTATCTGTGTTAGTCTGTCTGTAGTAGTAGAAAAGCTGGAATCCAGTAGCACCTTAAAGACCAATAACATTTTCCAGGGTGTAAGTTTTCTTGAGCTGAAGATCACTTTATCAGATACAGATGGAAACAAAGATCCATCAGCCCTTATATCCAAACCACAAGGTGGAATGTTACAAAGAAGGGCCGGTTGTTGTCAGGATGCAGAGGTACAATGCAAAATGTACTCAGCTGATTAGAGCTAGGAGATATGCATAGATGTGGGAAATGCAGAAAATTAGCAACTGTAACAGGATATGAAATCCTATATCCCTATTCCGGCCTAGAAATGGACTCCATTGTCCTGAATTTGTTAATAAATTCTAGTTAAGCAATCTCATGTTGTAATCTCCCTTTGAAGCTTCTCTGTCAGGGAACTGCCACTCTTAGGCCAGCCATGGAACATCCTGCAAGTTTAATATGTTCTCCCACTGTTTTCTGAGTGTTGTGTTTTTTAATGTCAGTCTTATGTCATTCTGAAAGAATCAATGAAAGGGTTCATACCTTTACAAAGGGTTTGCAAAATCCTCCCCCCATCTTTTCAGCCATTTTTAGAGCTGATCAATTGGAAGGTAATTGGGGGGGGGGAGTTATAACGTAAATGTGTGCTAATATTTATGTAATCCTATTTATATATTTGAGCATATTTTTGGAATTCCCTTGATACAGAATCCAAAGTTGTCTGGATTCCACTTGTCACCATTCCCCATCTCTCAACTCATTTAATCACAGGAAAAATGGCTGTTTCCTGGTTTTGACCCCCTTAACTCATCTTGAAGCTTTGTAAGCCTAACTCATTCTTGTCTTACAGAGATACAGATGTACACACGGTGGCGTCCTTGTTTAAACTCTACCTCAGAGAACTTCCTGAGCCAGTCATACCATGGACCCAGTATGAGGACTTCCTCTTGTGTGGCCAGCTGTTGACAGCTGATGAGGCAAAGGTATTAAATAATGTATCCCTGGTCCTAGCAGGAAGACTGCACGGGGGAGGGAGAACTAAAATTTTGTTTCATATTCTTGATGCATTTATAAGCCTTCCATTTTCTCTCTCTGTCACACACACAAAAATCTTGGATAAAAGGCAGCTAACAGCAGTAAAAACCAGTATATCATAAAAACATTTGAAATGTATATATTAAAAGAGTAAGCAATAAAAAAGCAAGCCGCCTCTAGATTTTGTAGATTGTGACAGGTTAGAGTTGAAAATCATAGCAATGCCATCCGTAACCTGGCTATGCTCCTGACCCCCTAGGCACCCCTAAGTGCTACTTGTGACCTGCTAGTTTTTGGTCTTGTGGACTTTGCAATAACCCAAATCATGCCTTGGAAAGCTTTGTAGGGGAGAGGTTCCCTTGTGAATTAGGGTTTCCAACCTCCAGGGGGCATCTGGAGATCTCCCACTATTACAGTTGATCTCCAGACTCCAGACAACCAAGATCACTCCACCTGGAGAAAATGACTGCTTTAAATGGTGGACTCTATGGCATTATGTGGGCCATGGTGGCTCAGAGGTTAAGATGCTGATTTGCGGACTGGAAGGTCAGTAGCTTGGCAGTTCAAGACCCGGGTGCTGCATGACGGAGTGAGCTCCCATCTCGGGCCCCAGCTCCTGCCAGCCTAGGAGTTTGAAAGCAAGAAATTGCAAGTAGATAAATAGGTACCGCTTGCATGGGAAGGTAATAGCGTTCCGTGCACCTCAGCGTTTAGTCATGCCAGCCACATGGCCATGGAGAAGTCCTTGGACAATGCTGGCTCTTCGGCTTGGAAATGGAGATGAGCACCATCCCCTAGAGTTGGATTCGACTGGCTTTCGAGCAAGGGAAACCTTTGCCTTTACTATGGCATTATACCCTCTTGAGGTCCCTCCCCTCCTCAAACCCAACCTCCCCAGGCTCCACCCCCAAAATCTTCAGGTATTTCCCAACCCAGAGCTGGCAACCATATTGGGAACTGACTTGGGAGAGGCTTCCTTCGGAACTGAATTGGGTCTGACGGTTTCAGTGGGGAGTCAACACTACACCATGCCATGCTCTTTCAACCCTTCAGCAATGTTTAGTTTCCTCTTTTTTCCCTTTAATTTTCCATTTGATAAAAACAGCAGCAGCAGCCGCCATGGTGCAAATAATGCCAGTATTTTACGCTAGCTATAAACACTTGTTGTCTGCTGAAAAACCACTTTTGTATTCTTACAGGGGCATCAACAGCTAACGAAGCAGTTGTCGCTCTTACCCCGAGACAATTACAACCTTCTCAGTTATATTTGCCGGTAGGTTCTCTTCTCTTCCTTGATGCTTTTGTTGCTCGATATTTTAAACTGGTAAAAGTGAAATGGCTCTGTACAAAGGAACTTCTGGGCAGAGACTCATTCTCATGTCACCAATACAGTCTAAAGTTCAGTTGCAGTCCTGGGCTCCTACACGAGTTCTGCAGGCTAACAGTAGAAGTCCTAATCCTCCCTTTGTGCCAGGTCTCCAAAGAAGCCATAGCACTGATAAAGCAGGTTTCTGAATTTCCTCAGGACTTCCAGTGTTGTGGGTGCCAAGAGGTGCCAACCAGATTTTCTAGGAATCAGCAATCCAAGCAGGCAGAGATGATACCTAAGTGTACAACTTCCATTCCAGATGGTGCTACATTAAGAACTGCTGAGGCTCAAGCCTAACTGGGAATCACAGCCTCTGACCTGGGAGCCTTTCCTCCAGTGAGAGGCTGCTGGTTGCAGAAGAGATGACAGCAAGTCATGCATGCAGCTACACAACCTGTTTCAGGTGCCAGGCCTGGTTTAGCCAGCAATGCCTGGACCTTTTCCTCTGTTGCATATATCAGCTCCTGGGTCAAGTTAGGTTAAAGATGTGGATTTCACAGCTACTTCTGAGAACAGCTTTGCAAGTAATTGCATGACACCGCACCTCAAAAAAGATATTATAGCAGTGGGAAAAGTGCAGAAAAGGGAAACTAAAATGATTAGGGGAATGGAACGCCTTCCCTGTGAAGAAAGGTTAAAGAGGTTAGGGCTCTTTAGCTTGAAGAAACGATGATTGAGGGGTGACATGACTTTTCTCCCTTTCTCACAACACAAGAACTTGTGGGCACTCAATGAAATTAATGAGCAGTAAGCTTAGAACAGATAAAAGGAAGTACTTCTTCACCCAAAGAGTAATTAACATGTGGAATTCACTGCCACAGGAAGTGGTGGCTGCTACAAACATAGCCAGCTTCAAGAGGGGATCAGATAAACTTATGGAGGAGAGGTCCATCAGTGGTTATTAACCACAAGGTATAGACAGGAACTCTCGGTCTGGAGCAAGTGATGCTCTGTATTCTTGGTGTTTGGGGGGCAACAGTGGGAGAGCTTCTAGAATTCTGGCTAGTGGACCTCCTGATGGCACCTGATTTCTGGCCGCTGTGTGACACAGAGTGTTACACTGGGTGAGCCATTGGCCTGATCCAACATGGCTTCTTTTATGTTCTTATGATACACTGTAAGGAATGAAAGAAACAAATTTATCTTTTCTTCTGTGCATTCAGCTCATGTAAGGGCAGTTATAGAGAAAGAAGGGTGTACTTCTCACATATTACAGGGTAGTCTTCAGGTACAGGGAATGAAGTTGTCTCTACTTCTGTCAGTGTAGCTTCCTTGACATCTGAGGTGAATGAACGTTGAAGATTACCACATGCCTTAGGGAGAGGTATCTGCACCCTCAATATTTGCATGGGATGGGTAACACCTCCTCTTTTATTGCATTTGAACACTGAATGTTTTTAAGCACTACTCCCCAACATGCCAATCCACTGCATTAATGAGCAGTGGGCTCCTGCAGAAGTGTGGGGAGGTCCAGATTGCATGATTAGTGCTTCTGTGGGGTGGCATCTGCATGCCAGACCCTTATGTGGCTAGAATGTCAAACTAGGGAAGCTCGCTGGGTGACCTTGGGCCAGTCACACACTCTCAGCCTAACCTACCTCACAGAATAAAATGAAGGAGAGGAGAACAACGCAAGCCATTTGGGGTCCCCATTGGGGAGAAAGGTGAGATAGAAATGAAGAAAACAAATAAATACCCTGAGGCTAGGGCAGAATTGTGCTGTCAAGCTCCCCTCTCCCTCCCCTACCACAGGTTCAGATTAAATGTCCTCACAGCACTAGAGTAGAAAGTTTGAACATGGCTGCCATCCATCACTTCCCTGTTTTACCATTGGATTCTGGCAGATTCCTGTATGAAATCCAGCAGAACGCCAGTGCCAACAAGATGAGCGTGGAGAATCTGGCAACGGTGTTTGGTGTGAATCTCATCAGACCAAAGATGGAGGATCCTGCAACTATTATGAGAGGTGCAACAGGGTGCTGCTGTTTAGACAGTTCGTGTTATGCCATTTTTATTTAAACGGGCGCTCCATTTATACCAAAAAAAGTCACATTTCATTTGCAGAGTTACCATATCTTAGCCTGTCCTGCTTGTTGAGCTGATCCAAAGAATCAACTCAACAGAAAATTACAAATATATTATGTATACCATAAATAATTTTACCAGGCTGTTGTGTGTTCAACAGCTAGCATGCTGATCGCTTTCCCTCTTTCACTGCAGGCACTCACCATACCCAGAAAGTGATGACTGTGATGATCAGTGACCACACGAGACTATTTCCTGTCTCCAAAGATGTGGCTCCTTCTCCCCCCCTCCAGAAGAATGATTCCAAGAAGGCCCCAGTGCCTCGCAGTTCAGTAGGCTGGGGCGCTGTAGAAAGGCCGCTGTCGTCCAGAGGAGAGAACAGAACCCAGTGGCAAACGGTGAGTGGATTACGGTTGGCTCTGTAATTTCTTCTAATGATAGTTCTTATCACACAACAAGCTGCGTTGTGTGTATCAGCTAGATTCAAGTCCAGTACCACCTTAGAGACCAACAAGGTTTTAGGGGTATGAGCTTTCAAGAGTCAAAGCTCCCTTCATCAAGTATGAAGTGTGGTTTATCAGAGACACACAGTTTATGCGTTTATGGATTACTAGAGGGCCATGTGATATCAGTCCTTGGTGGACTTTTTATAGTACATATGATGTTACCTTGCCCATTTTACCTCCATAATAACCCTGTGAGGTGGCTTGAGCCAAGAGAGACTAGCTGGCCCAAGCTAGTGGCCCAGCAAGCTTCATCATGGCTACCTTGCTATCTGAATCCTGCCATCCCCAATGCAAGGTCAGCACTCTGTCCACACTGGAAATTCAGGACAGTTATACATAGGAAAGGGCCGTATCACCCAATTCACCTAATTCCTCCCGTCATATGTTATCAAGGTTGGTGCTGGATGCAGCCATTAATGAATTAGCCGTGAGTAACTGGAATGAGCAGAATTCTGTACGCACCTCTAAAACCCCCTGAAGAGTTACCATAACATTGTCGATATGGCAACTTATTATGGGAGAAACAAAGCTGGATTACAAACCCTTAGTCATTCTCTTCTTTTCGCAAAAGCTTCATCTTCTGATTGACTCCTTGAATCTGCACAAACGAGCAAGGGCTGATTAAATAAGTTAAGGTGTTGTCCTTTTCAGATAAGTGTCGAGTGTTTTTTACTCTAAAAATGTAGTGGTAAGTGAAAGATATAATACTCATTAGAGCTGTCCCCAAACTAACCAGTGTTTTTGCAGATCTTTTTGGCACTCCTTTCTCTACAGCAGGGGTCCTCAAACTTTTTAAACAGGGGGCCAGTTCACCGTCCCTCAGATCATTGGAGGGCCGGACTATAGTTTTTAAAAAAAAAATTATGAAGATGGGCTTTTTCTTTGGTTATTTTGCGGATAGGGAAGGCGCACAGGGTGGGGGGTGGGGGTGCGCGCGCAAGCAAGGCACCCTTGACGGGGCTGTTGTCTTTCCCTCTCCGAAGAAACAAAGAACTCGGCATCCTCACAAACTTTTTAAGGCAGCAAGCCCCCAGCTGCTTCTCCCTGAAACTCCACTACTGCAGGCATCATGATGGGAAAGAGAAACCTCTCTCTCTCCCTCTCTCTCTCTCCCCCCCCCCTCTGATTCCCAGCAGCACAAAAGGCCTCGAAAAAGACCCCCGCCCGGCTCTTGGGACTGGCGCAGGTCTCCTAACCGGCTGTGAGGCCTCTCAGCCGGCTAGGAGACTTGGGGCCAGCCGGAGCGCCTGCCACCCCACACTTACCCTCTTCCAGTCTTCCTTTTGCCTCCTCCTGGCTGACTGGAAGCAGGGGGGTGGGGCTTTGTCGGCTGCAATTTTTCCGCTGCTTTGTGTGCTGCTGGGAATTGGAGGACAGGCAGCGGCACACCCGGAGGGCCAGAAAAATGCCCTTGGCGGGCCTCATGTGGCCCGCGGGCCGTAGTTTGAGGACCCCTGCTCTACAGTATTTCCCCACCCCCAGCACTTCTTGAGCTTATTCATTCACAGTAGTAAATGCACAGTACAACAGCGCAGTAAAGCCTGTTGTAAAAGCAATACAATGGGCTCTAGAAAGATGTGATGTGTAACAAATGCATAGGCTGGAAGCAGGTTAAGTACATATTAGCAGTACGTAATAGAAAGGCACAAATGTGGAAGTAAAGGCTCACATACCTTATGTCCCACAATAACTGGTGTCCAAGGTCACACAATGTGGGCCAGAAAATGCAGTACACAGGCCTCTGTGGAGTAATTTCTACAAGTGGGCAGTCTGCAATAGGGTTGCCAGCCTCCAGGTGGGGCCTGGGGATCTCCCTCTTTTACAACTGATCTCCAGCTGACAGAGATCAGCTCCTCTGGAGAAAATGGCTGCTTTGAAGGGTGGACTCTATAACATTGTACCCTGCTGAGGCCCCTCCCCTCCCCAAACCCCGCCCTCTCCTGGCTCCACCCCCAAAGTCTCCAGGTATTTTCTAACCAAGACCTGGCAACTCTAGTCTGCAAAGTCATTTTATGTTGGATGTCCCTGTCATTCAATGTGGTCATGGTCACACTGTCCACCCTGTTATAGAACAGGTCTCAAGGGAAGGGAAGTTGGGTTGAAAGCAAGTGATTGTGACGAAAGTCTCAGTAGGTTATGTCGGAATGATGAAGAGGAGTACGGGCATATGAGTTCTATGAGTGACACCTCTTTTATACAATACAGCTGTTCTCAAAACAGCAAGTGTCCTTTTCATGGCTTTTGGCAAACAGCCAAGTTGTGACCTGGGTTCCTGTTTTTTTCCTTCTTTTTTTTCATTTTAAATATGTATCTGGATGTCTGTATCTGTCTCTGTCAGTTTGCGTCTCTCTTTGTAATTGGCTTTCACACTTTGGGTGTGGTTAAAGGTCCCCCCTCACTCGCAGGTTTTATCCCAGTGTTGCACACACTCTGTATTTTTTTAATGTATATGTCATTCTCCACTTTAGCCAGTTGTTCCTGCACTCCTCCAGTTTGTGCATGCCAATGTAGATCTGTCTGTGACTGTGTCTGTATTTGTGCTTTGCAGCATGCCTTGGGTTTTTGGCTTACTGTTTTCTGTGTGTCTGGCCCCATCCTCTATCTCTGCTTGTGTGTATATTCACTGCCTTTTTTTTTTGATAACTTGGGCTGTTCCCCCCCCCCCCCACCTCCGCAACACTGACAGCTGTTTACTTGGTGGGGGGTTTTTTGTTCTGGAAAGCATTGCCTCAGCAAACTTGGCTTGGAGGCTAAAGATGGTGGGTTTGTCCCCTGAGGGAATCAATCATCGTCTGGTCAGGAGAGTGAAGACAGTAGCTGTGTTCACTGGAGCAAAGCAACTGTCTCCTGAGGAAAGTTTTGGCGGGTGCCACTTCAGGCAATGCAGCCAGTGGATAGGGACAGCTTCTGACTGACACATCATAGAACCAACTGATTTAGGAGTGTGTAAAATGTTCAGAAAGTGCCACCCCACTACTCAATTATATATAAGGAGAGATTGCTCTCTCTCTCTCCCCATCACCTTCACTAACTTTCATCACATCATCCTCTTCATTGCATGATTTTTCATTGGGTGGGATCACCCATGTGACTAATCCAGGAAGGAGGAAGTGGCAGCTGCTGGGGGGTAGGGCTGCCAAGTCCCCCGGTAGAGCGGGGGAAACACCGATTTTTAAAGCTTTCCCCCGCGTTTCCAAGATTGGCCACCGGGGGGACAAAATGGCTGCCAGCAGGGGAACCTCGGAGCCTGCCCTGGCCAGCCTCTTGAACTTCTTAAAAGGGAAATTTCCCCTTTAAGAGCTGAGCCAGCAAGAGAGCCCCGCCCAGAGATTAAGGCGGGACTAAGCTCTTTCTACTGCGTGCAAGGTTGCTGCTGAGAAAACTGCTTGGGTAAGCTGGGGTCTGCGAGCTCTTTTCCTTCTCTGTCTCTCCCCCTCCCCCTCTTTCTTTTTTCTGTCTGTCTGTCCACTGTGGTTTTGTCAAAGGAATAAACTGTCACTTCCAAAGAGGTAAACATCACAAGGAGAGGTTGCCTGTAGAAGGTCTGGGAGTGGGATTGTTTAAAATGTCTTGTCGTGGCTGTTTGGGTCCCCCCAATCCTCATTTCCCTTCTGCAAATAAAAGTTGGGATTCCTCATTTTTATGCCAATTTTCTGTTTCTTTCAACCGTGTCTCCCCCCCCCCCCCAGTAAAAATCTGCATTTTTAAAAGCATTTGTACATCAAGTAACCGGTATTTTAAGTTAGGGATGGATCCAACTAGCTTTTCTGCTGGCTAAAAGGGGAGGACAAAGGTCCTCTTTAGCCACCAAAAAGCCTATGCTGGGGGGGGGGGAGTAGTTATGGGACTTACATGGACAACAGCTGGGTGAAACAAGGGCCAGAAATAAAGCCTGGGAATTGGGCAAGAGTAAGTGAAAAAGCTGTCTGTCTGTCTGTCTCTCTCTCTCTCTCTCTCTGTCCCCATCCAGCAGAGGTCTGTCAGTGGCTATTATTAGCCACAAGGTCTAAATGGAGCCCTTTGTCTGGGGCAGTGATGCTCTGAATTCTTGGTGCTTGGGGGGCAACAGTGGGAGGGCTTCTGGAGTTCTGGCCCCACTGCTGGACCTCCTGAGGGCACCTGGTATTTTTGGCCACTGTGTGACACAGAGTGTTGTACTGGATGGGCTGTTGGCCTGATCCACTGTGGCTTCTCTCCTGTTCTTATGATATGAAAATCATATTTAGCACTTGTGTAGCACTTAGGGCTTCATATTCTGCCGAGATGAGGAAGGATTCAGTAGGGCCATTGCTCAGTGATAGAGCATCTGCTTGACATGCAGGAGGTATCAGCCTCTTCAGCTAAAAAAGGATCAGGTAATAGGTGACATTAAAGATCTCAGCCTGAGACCCTGGAGAGCCACTACCAGTCTGAGTAGTCAATACTGACCTTGATGGACCAATGGCCTGATTCAGTATTAGGAAACTTCATGAGTTCATGTGGAAGCATGTGGAAGCAACATCACAGGATGTGACATCACAAAATGATGTCACTTCCTTTCTCCTGGCTCCACCCCCAAAGTCTCCTGGCTCCACCCCCAAAGTCCCCAGATATTTCCCAAGTTGGACTTGGCAGCCCTACTGGGGGGAAGTGATGCTGAAGTGACCATAAGGATGGGAAACTGGAGACTTTGAAAGGGCAACTATTTGCACTATCAAAGCATTTGTTGGAAGAATTTGTCTTCTAGAAACCAGCAGTTAGGATCCACAAAACAAAACTGGAGAACATTTGATGCATTTCTAATAAGAAACAGCAGCATTTTGAACATTTGAAGTTTTTCACATACTTGATCTCAGTAATCCACACAATAGCCCTGTCTAGTGCATTTCTACAGATGCGGCTGAGCAAAAAGTGACTTGCCTAAGGCTAGGTATGATTTGTGGAACAATTCTATCCTGGTAAATGTAACTGTAAAAATACTATTGGTGGAGGACAGAAAAAAGATGGGCTCAGCTACAAAAGAAGGGATGTGCGATGCATTTCTGTAGATGCATTACAAGGGCCTTGAGTATCTCCAGCAGGACCAAGCTGGCTGTACGATGAGGCCAACGGAGGCAGTTGTCTCAGACAGTGGATTTAGGTGGCAAGAAGGAAACTTCCAATCTCGCCTGTCTCCTTCACCATTGCCTTGCCCCCTTACACCCAGGAGCTGAAGTAGCTAGTCTTCCTTACTTCCCCCCTGTCTCAGGCATTGTTTAAAAACAGCACAGCAAGCCATACCTGCCCTGCAGGGCATCACAAGCTCTCACAAGGTTACTTTCACTCACAAAAATTTGGTCACCATTTTGGTTGTCCTGGCAATAGGCAACCAAAAATGGTGGTTGAACTCACACAAGAGTTCTTCTTCATGCAAGAGTTCAGAAAGTCCTAATGGTCTGTGGTCTGTGGTCCTTTTAAAAAGGACTGGGAGAGAGGGCACCAAGGATTAGCTATGCTGGCTCTTGAGTGACTGTGGCAGGGAAGCAAGTGCAAGGCGGTAGTAAGTGGCCTCAAGTGGCACTATGGATCATCTTGCTATTACTCTCCATCAGTGTTAGAGGTGAACTAGGTATGTCAGGGGCAGCCATATTAATTTATTTCTGAGTCTTCTCTGTTCCTATATAAAGTAGTGCGGAGACCTGATTTTAGCATCAAAGGGACATGCTGACAAGGAGAGCTAAGCCCTCTTCACCGTAACTCCCTGAGTTCTGTCACTTCAGGCACTTTTTTTCTCCCATTCTGGCTTGCTTCTAGTGTCAAAGCAAAGCTTGGGGGGGGGCATAAGTGACACCATTCAGTGAGGGGTGGAAGATGCAGAGTTCAGCTGGCCTTAGTCTGTTCGCCCTTTTGATGGTAAATCGAAGTCTCCATCCACACTCTACATGTGAACATGAACAGCAAATACCTGTGGTGTTTGGTAGCTGGAGATGTCCTAAGATTACAACTGATCTGCAAATGACAGAGATCAGTTCACCTGGAGAAAATGGCTGCTTTGGAAGATGTACTCTATGGCATTATACCCAATTGAATGTACTGCCTTTCCCCATATCCTACCCTCCTTGGGCTCCACCCCCCAAATTTCCAGGTATTTCCTAAGCTGGAGCTGGCAACCCTACTCTACTTTGACCTGAATTAAATTTCGTGAAGGTACTTTAATTTCTTTGCTCTTGCTTTGCAGAAAGATGACCTAGAAGCTTCCAGCTCTAAATTAAATTGTAGTTCAGATCCATCTGCAGAAGATAATGGGGAGCTGCAGCCCAAAGACCTTATAGGAATGTGTGCAACGCAGTCTAGGAAAAGAACTCAGACCCTTCCAAACAGGAAGTATTTTGTGAATATTCCTCACAACAGTGGGAAGCAAAGTGAACTTTTCAGCAGTGACTTTTGGTCATCTTCTTCAGTGGTCCAGTCCAGTCCCATGTCTTCAAAAGGAAGTCATAAAAGGACCTCGTCAGAGGGGCTTTCTAAACTGCTCACTCTTCCACAAATCTCAGACTCTGAAAACTTCTGTAGTTCCCTGGAGGAAAGTGGAAAGCAGATTCATGAGAGCTCTTTGGCTGTAGCTGTTGATACTTCACAAAAAGGACAGCTAACTGGTCCTGGGCAGAATGGGGCCATTGTTCCAAAACCCAGTGCTGAAGGTGAGAGCTCCCCTCCTGAGGAGGACCTCAAGTCCCTGAGGAAAACGATTGTGGAGCTACAACAAGAGATGGAGGTACAGAGAAAAGATTATGAGGAGCGAATTAACAGGTAATGGAGAAACCTCTGCTGATCTTATTTCATTCTGTAGTTGCTACAGCCGAGTCTGTTCAACTCCATGCATGAAAAACAATCCAGATTCTGCCCCCCTTCAACAAATGTTTTGCAGATAAGTTAAGCGTATCTCAATTTGCTTACTTTTCCATAAAGTTATTCTTTGGTTTCCAGAACATACTGCAAAGATCATGTAGTAGCGTAGTATGGGGTTCTGTTTTTTTTTGGGGGGGGGGGGTGGACAGTGGGAACTGTGAGTAGAGGTACATGAGTGGAAGCCATGACGCTGATAGAACAGATAGGGATAGAAGTACTTCTCCCTGAATACTTCGACAAGGACTGACAGGATTCTGTTGCCTCACCCATTCTAAAAAGACAGCCTTTTTGTATGTGAGGTAGGAAGGGGGGGAGGACTTAACCCAACAAAACTGAATCAAGAACTTAAAAGGTAAGTATTTGTTTTATCATTCTGCATGTGAGCCAGCCTGTGTGCTTGGATCATCTGAGGCCTTCTTCCTTGTGCTGCTTCCATTCAAAACTGGGCAGGTGGGCACCAGAAATGTTCAGAAATCTGCCCCTTTAAAGGGAGAAGTTACACCAGATACCAAGAGGCCTCATCAGTGGGGCTTGCCCAGAAGACTTTCCAGGAGAATTGTACCTTTGTGGGTCAGGCCTCTTGACTCCCCACTCTGTTGTTCTTAACGGTGTCCAAAATCTGCTCTCTGCTGAGAGAGCCAGTTTGGTGTAGTGGTTAAGTGCGTGGACTCTAATCTGGGAGAACCAGGTTTGATTCCCCTCTCCTCCACTTGCACCTGCTAGATGACCTTGGGCAAGCCATAGCTCTGTACCAGCTGTTCTCTCAAGGACAGTTGTCTCAGAGCTATCTCAGCCCCACCTACTTCACAGGGTGTCTGTTGTGGGGAGGGGAAGGGAAAGGAGTTTGTAAGCCACTCTGAGACTACAAGTGAAGGGAGGGGTATAAATCCAATCTCCTCTTCTTTTCTTCTGCTGTGGCCACTTCCCCTTGCCTCATGGTAGGTCCACCTCTGATTGCAGAACTTCTAACAAGGTTGAGGGGAGAGAGTCTTAGATCTTTTCCCTCCCTTCACTGGCATGGACAGACTCCTTGAAGACTTCTGCTCACATCTCACCCTGTTTCTCTTGCAGCCTTGAGAAGGAAAACTATGAGGTCTGGGCCAAAGTGGTGAGGCTAAGCAAAGAGATTGAGAAAGAAAAGAATAAATCTGCAGCTCTGGAACATAAGCTTCAGGATATAGAACATTCTCGAGATGATATTGAGAACAAGAACAAATATCTAGAGCAGAAGATCCAGGACTCCATAAAATCCATGAAGCAGCCTGAAGCAAAAGGTGAATAGAGAAAAAAAATAGTATCTCTTTGTGTGCAAAAACACAACCCTCTGCGCAGAGAAAGGACACGTTGGCAAGTACAGGTGCACAGTGGCTGCTCGTTCTTCAAAGAGATGTCTGACTATGCCTTTTGGAAGGTTTGGAGCATTGGGAAGTATTCTTGTGACCAGAACACAAGATCCATCCTCTAGTTGAGCCATAAACCAGTCTGAAAAGGGTCAAAGGCAGATGTGTGATCCAGGAAACACTGGAGGTGCTCTGACACCACCTGTTCAGTCATTATCCCTGGGAACAGCAAACTGGAGACTTTTAGTCATATTTGACTGGCTTCCGAGCAAGGGAAACCTCTCTTACCTTTACCTTTTTCAGTTGTGGTTAATTTACAGCCTCCTTCAGTGCCTTTGGAAAAGCTTTTGCCAAAAGAGATGAATAATATTTCATAAAGGAATTCTTACTGTACCTCTGCTGAGCTGTGTCAAACAAGGACAGGCACCCAAACTACAGATAGTGGCCTTAGGGATGCCAACCTCCAGGTAATGGCTGGAGAGCTCCCACTGTTACAACTGATCTCCAGGTGATAGAGATTAATTCACCTGGAGAAAATGGCTGCTTTGGAAGGGTGGACTCTATGGCTTTTTTTATACCCCATTTAAGTCTCTCCCCTCTCCAAACCCCACCCTCCTCAGACTCCACCCCCCTCCCAAAAAATCTCCAGGTACTTCCCAGCCCAGAGCTGGCAACTTTTAACTGGCCTTCACCCAGGATCCTGTCAATGTTTGTTCATGGATATCAAAATTATGCATAAAAAATAAGAATGCACCTGAAACTCCTGCTACTTGATTTACACCCAAATGGTACACCTGTAAAATGCTAAATATTGCTGTAAATATTGTATATATGACTTTCATACTGACAAGCTGTTCGTGTCTCCGGATTCAAAGAAATTGTCCTAGTTCTGTGTAAACCTGACAGATATCTGATGAAGGACTCTAATTAAACTTTAAGGCTGTGCCACTTATACCCAGAATGAAATATTGGCCCATTCATACCAAACGTGTCTGCTGAAGTGAACTCTGACTTATGGAAATTGATGCAGTTGGACACCTGGCATAGAATTAAGGTTTTTCTGCTAGCAATTCAAGTTGCCAGAGTTCAGAGATGCTGCCATCTAGGAGCATTACATGGAACTGCAACTAAATTGAGTTCTAGTCTGTTAACAGGCAAACTCTTGCAATGAAATCCAGGGTTGCTATGCAGAGGCAGGCAATGGCAAACCTCCTCTGTTAGTCTCTTGCACTGAAAATCCTACAGGGTCACCATAAGTCGGCTGTGACTTGATGGCACTTCACACACACACACACACACACACACACACACACACACACACACACAGATCAGTGAGCCTCAGTGGCTCAGGAGCCATATGTGGCTTTTTGACGTGTCATCTATGGCTCTTGTGAGCACTGTTCTGCAATGTGGCATCTGTCCCGTGTTTCAGGAAAGGGGGCACAGCCCTCACCTGGAAGGCCTTGTGGTGGGCAGGCAGTTCCCACCTTGAAACAGCTGCCTCTGGAGGAAGTGAGCAGTGACTCACAAAAGCTCCTACCCTGCCACATATTTTGTTAGTTTTTAAGGTGCTACTGAACTCTTTTCTTCTGGAGGAATGAGTGAGCTGTGAGCTTCCTTGAACTGCAGGCATCATGCCAGGAATGGAAGTTGGTTCATGGCAACTGCAAACGCTGCTCTCAGCTAGCGGCAGAGTGAGTACCACTGCTCTAGATATTCATTAAGAAAAGCCATGTGATGCCTTTATTAGAATTAATTACAACAACACAAAACTGTGAACAAAGCTTTCAAGTTCTCCAGCTCTCTTTATCAGGCTGGATGTTGAAAAAGAGACGGGGAGATGTTTCAAGACATGTTCTTAAGGCTGCGGTAAGCTCATTGTACAGAGCGCTCAGCAGATTTTCAGCAGCCAAAGCATTGTTAATATTACCAAATTGCCTTTGTGCAGCTTTTCAAGGGACCCATGCATTCCATTTGGTGTTGGAGAGAAATGAGATCAATGACTTATTTTTATATTTTTTAGCTGTCATAGCAAATGGATATTGATAAGACTGGGATAGGACTCAAAGGGAGGGGAAAATCCCATTCTCTTGCTGGTCCTCCCCTCCCCCCCAGCCTCTAGCTGTACTGCCCTCTCCTATAATCTGAGTGCCATTTTTGCTTTTTTTAAGTCTATGCATGTGAAGGGGGGGGGTAATACCCCAGTTCTTTAAACTGTCTTACCTACCAGGTTTGCAGAACCCTGCATTGTAGCTGTGGCTGTCCCCATTGTATGGTATTTTTTATCCTTGTGGGAGCCAGCCCTTGGCTATTAGACAGAAAGATGGGTCAGATTCTATCAGTTTGTTTAATCTTAGTCCTTTTCTAGAGCCATTTCAACCAGTAGCTGCTGCCATATCTTGGGATAAGAAACGCTGTGAGGTAATGCAATGCAATGTATGCACTTGGTCTTACTCAAATGCTCCATTATACTTTGAACAAGGGACTAGGCTCCATCGCTTAAAGCTTTGCAGGAACAATCACCATCTCTGGCGGACTGAAACAAATTGTTTCATGTTTCTAAATGCATTCCTTAATAGACCAATGATGCATCTTCATTACATGAGAGAGTTTGGCTGGGCAAGAAAAGTCCCTGAGATCAGGCCAAGCTGGTGTCTACTTAGTATAAACTAGAAATTCCACAATTTCCTTTACAGATAGGCCTGCGTCAGACCATATCTGTTTCAGAGGAACAGTGTTAACCTCTCTGAATGATTTCTGTGCCTCTCAAAATTCACAGTGTTTATAAAAATCCTATGTAAAAAGTTTGCTTTAAAGACTGAAGGTCAGGCCATTTGCAGACTGAACTGCTAATGGTTGTATTTATAGAGAGGCGATTGTTTGGGGTCATTGGCCTTATTCAAACATGCACCACAGCATCTGGTAGATGAAATCATACCCTCCAATATTATGAATTTTGTATATATTTTGCCTAATTTCTTGTTGAGGGGTAGCCATTGTTGTTATGAACCAAATGTATCTTAGACGCATACTCTCCAAACCTATTTGGCCAACTTTCTTACTTCCCTACATCATCCAATATATAGTTGCTGATGTAATTTTGGAGATTTAGAAAAATGAAATTAATATTTGGGGGCTAAATTTAGTTAAAAGGAGAAGCCAACCTGGATATTTTGTATTCTGTTCTAAAAAGGTCTTAGACCCAGAAGTATGTGCAAGGATATATGAACTAGTATAGCCTTCATTGGCAATTGCTATTATTATTTGTGTAATGCCTGTATTGAATGGCTCATTTGCCAATAGCCTTTTATAATGTTTTGTACAACTGCAGTCATTCTTTTTTCATTTTGGCATTCCTTTAGCCCTGTCAGCCAACACTGGCCATCAGCGATGGTATGACATCACTTCCAGTGAAAACTATAGTATTTCTAGGGAGTCCTAGACTCTACTTCTGGGGTTTCTCTGGAAGTGACATCACACCATCACTGAAGGTTCCCCCCTCCCCATTATTTTTCTCCCCTAGCCTCAGGAGCGGCAGATGGCATCAGTAGTCTTTGCTGCTCCTTGTTTCCACAGGGTCCTGTTGTTCTGGCCACTTCTTAGTTTGTTCCTATAGCACTCTCTGTCTTAAGATATGAGCTTCCTGCAGAGCCCCCTCTGTGAAGAAAGAACCACAAATTATGTGGTGTTTTACCTCAGTGGTAGTTGACACAGAATACAGCCCCAGACTGTAGTTTGAAGGAGGAGACTGGTGTGAGGATAAACTCTTCCCCCCCAACAACCCGAAATCCCCATGGCCAAGCTACTTTTTATCTGCACCAGAGAAAATTTATGGATGCTCTGCTCATATATGCCCCAAACATCCAGAAGTCACAGTTATGCTAATCACAGAAGCTCCATTTGACTTCTCATGGCCACCTCTATTTTTGATTGTGCTTATGATAGTAAAGCCTCAGGTGAAAGCCGCTGTGGGTGGTGATTCTTGATGGGGAAATGGTGTGGTGGGGGAGATTTAAATAGCCACTACTCTCTCCCTATGCTGATTTTCTGTCTCTCTCTCACAGATAAAATCAGTGGGGAAAATAACCATGGAATTTGGAACTCTATCTTTTGCATCTCCTTAGGCCTTTCCTCATCCTTTTTGCCATCTTTCCAATTCCTCTTTCTCAGGTCCCTTTCCTTCAGCTTCCTTGTTTCGGGGTTCCCTTCTCCTTAGTTTTCTATGTCACAAAACTTTCCCCATTCTACCCCTTTGTGAGGTTTTGATGACGAAGACTAGGTTTTTAGACTCCACTTTTCTCTACCTTAAGGAGTCTCAAAGCAGCTTACAGTCATTCCCTTCTGCTACTCACAACAGGCACCTTGTGAGGTAGGTGAGGCTGAGAGAATCTGAGAGAACTCTGACTGGCCCAAGGTCACCCAGCTCTAATTTGTTGGAGTGGGGAATCAAACCCAGTTCTTCCAGTTAGAATCCGCCACTCTCAACCACTATACCACACTGGTGATCCCATGTGCAGGGAGCTCCCTATGGTGAGGCATTCAGATGTTGCAACCCCACTCCCTTCAGACACTTGTAGCCTGAAGTGGTACATGCCTAGAAAAGGACTGTACCACTTTATTTGGATGAATATACAACTAGACCCCCCCCCCCTGCACATTTGGAATACCCGGCTGCTTTCTTGTGCCCAGCAGTATCATCTGCTGCAGCTGACGGAGCTTGTGCAAATTTGACTTATCATGCGTAAAAACATGATGTGATATTTAGGCCCTCTTGACACAATGTACTGATAGTGGGAGTTGGGAACAAGGGAACGTGGCTTAATCGCTTCTGCTAGCTTGCTGTTGCTGCAGCCAAAGAGCTATTTTTGAACTAGTGAATTTCTCAAGGCTGTGTGTAGAAACAGCTGGTGCAGGAGTGAGAGGAATGGGTTCATTGCTTATTTTTTTAAAAGGATATGCGAGGAAATTTGGCGTCTCCTTTGCTGAGCATGTGAGTTGCTAATTTCCCCCTTCTTCAGGCACACCATTATATGTCTTTGTTGTTTTATGAGTGGAACTCTTCCCAACTTGCTGAAAGGGCCCATCTGATTCCACCTTGTGGCCCCAACAGATTTATATTGCTGCTACCAATCTCACTGTTTATTGTTTTTATAATTTTAATGTGATTTTATTGTGATGAGTCTTTGATTTGATTTGTTGTGATCTGCCCTGAGCCCGTTTGGGGACGGCAGAATAAAAAAATCCCAAAATAAAAAATAATTTTAAAAGTGCCCATTTTTCTCCATTATTTTCTTTCAATTTCTAGTCCATGGTTAGTTCTTCCCTCTCCTCCCACCCTCTCTCCTTCCCACCCTTCCTTCACCAGCCTTTCTTTTACTCTTCCTCACTTCCAAAATCCCTACTGATTCTTCTCCTCCATTTAATGGCCAAGATGCTGAGCTGCAGTTTGGAAAAGAAATCCACTTGGGCTACTGATGAAGTCAGTTGTTGTGAGACTTCAGCTGTCTAATTTGAAAATGTGATGATATGTTTTATGTCCCTTGTTTCAAGGGGGCATACAAATGTTCTCCTTTAGCAAACAAGGGGCTCCCCCTAATAGGGTTGCCAGCTCCAAGTTGGGGTATTCATGGAGATTTTTAGGGTGGAATCTGGGGATGGCAGAGTTAGGGGAGGGACTTTAGTGGGGTATAATGCCATATCCACCTTCCAAAGCAGCCATTTTCTCCTGGGGAACTGATCTCAGTCACATACAGAAAAGGTCTAATTCAAGGAGATCGCTAGCCACCACCTTCAGGTTTGCAACTCTAGGAATGGCAGCCCCACCCCCACACATACCTGCTCCAGAAGGACATTCAGGTTGGGCATAAGGGATTCTGGCTGTGGACAGCACTGCTGAGTCAGGCAGCTTGACCATGGGCTGTGGAGCAAGGAACAAGAGTGAGGCCGCACCTAGAAATGTGCTACCAGTGGCCTCAGAGCTCAGAGGGCCCAGGGTACACCTTAGAGGGGAGGCAGGGCTCAGGCACAGGCTGCCCCACCTAGTAAAAGGTGGGAGGAAGAGGCCGGCAGCAGCTTGACCTCTTGGGGCCAGTAGGGCAGGTGAGGGGGTGGCCCAGCCAGGGAAGCCATTGGTAGGGTTGCCAGCTCTGGGTTGGGAAACACCTGGAGATTTTGGGAGTGGAGCTTGAGGAGGGCATGGTTTGGGGAGGGGAGAGACTTCAATTGGGTTATAATGCCATGGAGTCCACCTTCCAAAGCAGCCATTTTCTCCAGGTGAACTGATCTCTGTTGCCTGGATATCAGTTGTAACAGCAAGAGATTATCAGCCACTACTGGGAGGTTGGCAACCCTACCCACATAAGACTTGAAATACTGTGATGCCCCGTGAGTGAGTGAATCAGTCACAAGTACCTATATATGGAGACCTGGGTGGGATCAGGGAGGCGTTTGCAAGTCTCCTAGCAACCACTCACCCCTTCTTAGGGAGGCCCTCCTCACGCTTTGAGAATGGCAGGCCTAGTGGAAATGAGATAAGGTTGAATATTAGGCTGTTTTTCATCCACTAGAACGAAGTGCTGTCGTTATACTGAGGTAAGCAACACCCTTCAGTACATCTGGAAATATAAAGGTTTGGAAACATGAGGGGGGAACGAAATGGCATGTTTCTAGTCAAGTGGCGCTGGGACCTTGGCACTAAGTCAAGAATGCTGCACCATCTTGTGGGAAATAAAATATCAGGTGATCACTTTACTGTTGCTCACGCTTTGACTTTTAAAAAGAGAGGCTCACAGAGAGGCCAAACATGCAGCCTTTTCAAGGATCTTGATGTAATAAACAAGGAAGTGCTAATTTGATAAGGTGGCAAAGAAAGACAAGCCCACAAACTGTGGCCAACTGTTGGAAAAGTCCACTGACCAAGTATGGTGTCCCTCAGAACCTCAGCGAGCCCCCAGTTCTGGCAACCTGCCTGAGTGCCAAAAGGAGGGGGCATTGTTCACATTATACGGCTGGTAAGGTGACCTGTATCTATGATGTCTCCAGGGCACAAGTCAGTGTATTTACTTTGACCTGCCAAGCCTTTAACAGTTTAAGACCTAAAAACCTCAGACTACTTTCTTGCCTAGGATCAGCTATGACTGTTATGACTATACCATCCATAGCCCAAGTTTGTACAATCATGTTGTGTGAAGATGGATTTTCCATAGCTGTTTGTTTGACACTCCCTGTCCCCAGATGTCCATCAGATTCCCAGTCTGCACACTTTCTGGAAAAACAAAAGTTTCCCCCTTTTTACATTTGATGCCCAGATTAAGCATATGATGGGGAAAAAACTGATTTTATTGGATATGGTCTCTGCTTGGTTAACAGATTTTATCTGCCTCAAGCCTTTGAGAAGGGAGAGAACAGAAAGGGAACTTGGATGGTCCTGACTTGGATCACCCGGGCAAGCCCGACCTCGTCAGATCTCGGAAGCTAAGCAGGGCCAACCCTGGCAAGTATTTGGATGGGAGACCTCCAAGGAATACCAGGGCTGGGACGCAGAGGCAGGCAATAGCAAGCCACCTCTCTGAAACATCCAAGCCCCAGTAGAGGTCACCAGAAGTCAGTCATGACTTCCAGGTGCACACATATGCACACACTCAAAAATACCAAAAAGAAAAAAGGGGGGGGGGGTTAGAAATGAAATTTTTGGATGAACAAGCCTGACACTCAAGACGTAACACACCACAGCTAGGATTGCCAACTTCCTGATGGGGCCAGAGTTCTCCTGGAATTAGAAATGATCTCCAGATCACAGAGATCAGTTCCCTTGGAAGAAATGGCAGCTTTGGAGGATGGACTCTGGCAGCACTGCCCCCCAGTCGCCAGGACTTCCCCAAGCCAGAGTTGGCAACCCTAGCTAGCAATGACAGCAAAAGTAAGATGGACCAATGAATCCCCTTTGTTATGAGGAAGGGCTCAACAAATCTCAGGAACAGGGTCATCATGACACTTAAAAATTTCATTGTAATATTTATTAAAGTTATTTATTATTTATTAAAACATTTATATCTTTTCTTTGTAGTTTCCTCATAGTTCAAGGCAGCTGGTTAGCATTTTGTGCCTAGCATTTTGCAGTAATGGTTTTATTTTAATGTCTCTCAACAATTACTTGTGGAAATATGAAGCTTATTTGTCATTTTGCATGACATAAAAGTAATGTGCCTGACGTTCTTGTCATTGCTTGTTTAAGCTTAACTTCATCCCGCTAAATGGTGGTGGACAAATGCATTTCTTAATCAGCGGCTTTCTATACTGGCTCCACTATTCAATGAAATGGAACAGTAATTGAATTAGGAGAAATTAAGAAGTTAGGTCTAGTTTAGAGGTTAGATTTTTGTTGTGGTGATGACAAGGGTTTCCCCTATATTTATTTGCATGTTACAACACTTTTGTTGTTTGTATTTTTCATATGTGTGTATGTAAGCATTATGAGTTTTTGTGCACCTGGAAGTCATGACGATCTCTGGTGGCTGTCCCCTTCTGGGGTCCTGGAGGATATTCAGAGAGGTGGCTGAATAAAGCCTGCCCCTGCCTCCTGACTGCTGGCATTCCAAGGAGGTCTCCCATCCAAGTACTTGCCAGAGTCAACCCTGCTTAGCTTTTGAGATCTGACGAGATCGGGCTTGCCTGGGCTATCCAAGTCAGGGTGTTACAACACTTTTGTCATTGCTCTAATAAAATTACAAAAAAGTAGGAAAAGGTAAGGATTTTGTGATAGTGATAATAAAATGTTAACCCAAATACAAAGCCCTGAAAGCTAGACAATGTGTCTGACTCCTAATTTTCCGGGCTACCCCTATAGCAAAGAAAATTTATCAAGGCACGTACAATCTGTATGCCTTCACCTGGATAGCCCAGGCTAGCCTGATCTAATCAAATCTGGGAAGCTAAGCTTGGTCGGTCCTAGTTAATATTTGGATGGGAGATCACCAAGGAAGTCCAGGGTCCACGCAGAGGCAGGCAATGGCAAACCACCTCTAAACGTCTCTTGCCTTGAAAACCTTAGGGGTCGCTGTAAATAGGCTGTGACTTGATGGCACTTTCCACCACTTCCATAATCTGTACACATAGCAAAATGAGGCAGTGGAGTCCTGAGCTGATAATGGGGATTGTCCCTCTTCAAGCTGCTGATGGGGACCGCCATTATCTAATCCCACCCCCCCTTAAATCCCACCAAGTATAAATCTAGATCAAGGATAGATCTTCTGGTTAGACATTTTTTTTTGTTTGAAAGTGTTTAGAAAAAACAACAGGAGAACATTCAGCCATGGCATTACCCATGTGCAGTGTAAAGTGGTATAATCTACATTACCATCTGACTCTGCCACTTGTCAGGCACGTGTGCCACTCATGCAGCAAAGTGAGATGCTCTAGTTCTGATAGAGATGCCAGCCTCCAGGTTGGACCTGGTCATCCCCTGGAATTACAGCTCATCTCCAGACTACAGGGATCAGTTCTGCTGGAGAAAATGGATGCTTTGGAGGGTAGACTCTGTGGCAGTGTACCCCACCGACATTCCTTTCCTCCGCAGATTCCATCTCCAAATCTCCAGGAGTTTTCCAACCTGGACCTGGCAACCCTACCCACCCACCCCCATCGCCTGCCAGTGGTGGTGGCGGAACCACCCCTAAATTCTAAGGTAGTAGAATGGACTGTACCACTCTAGAAGGCAGGTGGAAAATGCCACTTTCCAATGCTCTGCTGCTTTCCAAAGTCTTGTAGATAAAAGCCTGCTACTTCAAGTTCTTTTTATGGTAGTGACTGAACCTAGTTTACATACAAGGTTCAAGGTAAGGTGGCTAAAGTGGAACTGATGTCCTAGGGAAAGCTTATTCAATAATAATGCACTCCCATTCTTGAATTCTAGTTGCTAACCGCATAACAAGGGAGCACGAAGCATACAGCTCGCCAGCTGACCATTGCCTGCTGTTGCTTAGCACCACAGCAGGAGAAAGGCTTATCTTTCTCACTCTTCTTTCTGTGCCTTGTGTTGGCAGAGTAATTAGCACAGCAACAGTGCACAGCCTGATTAATGAGTAGATAAAGGATTGTTTAGGAACTAATATACTTGATAGGAAAGAGAGGAGACAGAGATAGGTTCCTAACGACATCTCTAGCTGAGACAGAGGGGAGAATGAATGAAGAACTTCCAAGAAGAAATAGGAAATTGCCCCAAGAATAGCAATCTGGAGACAGGCTAGGAATAACACTTAACAGGAGAGAGAAGGTGCTGGCCTCACTATCCTATCTAATTGTCTTCTTGCTGCCCCTTTCAGGGTTTTCTTCTCTTCTTCTTTGTATGCCAGACGTGCCTTTTCCAGCACCTTGAGGCAACAGAATGACCAGCAGTTCTCAGGGAAGGGAGTGAAGACTTTGGGAACTCAACATTCACTTGTCAGCAGTCAGGGGAGTGAGACTTGGTGAAAGTGGTTGGGAACAGCTAGAAGCGACTGCAACCACAGGGTGTTGCGATGTCACCAATTCATTATGTTTTATTGTTCTCTGTAAGATGCCTTGGGGATCCTTCTGGAAATCAAATAACTTTAAAAAACCCACAATTTATGCCATTAACATTGACCATTCTATTGCAAGAATCAGCCAAGCTTCATGCCCCCAAAGTCAGTGACCATAAGAGTGTTGACCCTAGCCCCAGACCTCCTCAACCCCACAAATGAACAGCTGTTGTTGCCTTCTGCCCCATTAAATCCCTTTGCAAATCTCATTTGTATCTTCAGAATTGTACATTGATCAGCTGAGATTTCTCTTCTTCCAGAACTGGCCCCATCCAATGCTTCCTCTAAGCTGTGGAGTCTTGTGAGCAAAAATTCTACTTTGTGAACTCCTGGCATTAAAGTTGTGAGCAAGTGATTTGGCTGATGCATAAATTAGTTTGCTCTGGAGCCATCCTTCCTGAGCCAAGACAAAAAATCTGTGAGCCAGAGGCTAAAAAACTGAGATAGCTCACACTAACTCAGCTTAGAGGGAACACTGGCCCCATCATGTCTTCCTTGCAGGGTTTGTAGAACTTCTTTCATCGAGGGAAATTTTGCAGGAAGCAAGTAGTAGTCATGCAGTGTCATCTTACGAAAGCTATGTTTTCTTACTCTTTCTCTACATATAATGGCTTTAGGTTGCGTTCTGGTGTAAAACCTCTCTGTGCGCTTACTAAGATCACACACATGTTATGCATCCTCTTTACCTTTCCTCAAGTTTGCAAGTGAACCTAGGCACTGTTTGCCACTGATTGAAGTTCTTTTCTGGTGACATTAAGCATGTTCCATGAACTTGCACAGGGGAGGAAGGAAAATGGAACTGTGGTGGCAAGTCCCAGCCAATGCTCCCTCTAAGCTGTGGAGTCCTGTGAGCAAAAATTCTACTTTTTGAGCTGCTGGCATGAAAGTTGTGAGCAAGCGATTTGGCTACTGCATAAATCAGTTTGCTCTGGAGCCATCCTTCCTGAGCTAAGACAAAAATGTGTGAGCCAGAGGCTAAAAAACTGTGAGCTAGCTCACTCTAACTCAGCTTAGAGGGAACACTGGTCCCAGCCCATTCCTTGCTCCTTTGCTATCCTGGGTGTTTGATTTGGGTACTCAAAGCATGCATAATAGGAGTGTCTGATATGCAGTCTTTCCAATACATATGGTAACCATTTTGTGTAAATGTATATATAACTTTGATATATGCAAGCAGAACCCTGGAGTTTTGAGGCAACACATTTGCATATGCTGAAAAGGTACATGTGTATGTAATACATGTATGAGCTGATTCACACAAAGTGGCACATGTGCATAGTTGGGAAATCATGTGTAGTGCTTGCTCTCATTTTGTGCTGTTGGAGTGCCAAAACTGAATGTCAAGGAGGGAGTCTTGTGCATATCTATAGGGGCTGTAGGCTTGTCTGTAATTGGGAGTATCTGATTTTCCAGCTCTCTTGAGCCCAGGCCTGTAGCTACAGTGGGGCATTTTGGGGCCCTGCCCCTCTAATTAAAACCCCTGCCCCACAGGTAGCCACACCAGAAACCTTATTTTTTACCATGACCCTGGGCTAGCAGAAAGGGGGGTTGTTGGGGAGGTATTGAAAGTGCTTTTTTAGGCTTTCTTGCCCTGTGAAAGGGAACTCAGAAGGCATTTAAACACCTTCTGAAAGCAATTAAATGTCTTCTGAGCATGTTTTCCCCCCAACGAACTGGTACACTCGCTGCCCTGGGATTTGAAAGGAAGAGTCAGAAACAGGCTCAGAGCCTCCCACTTTAAAGACAGGCATTCAGATTAATTTAATTAAGTGTAATTTAACTGCCCCCTTAAAAATTTAAATGCCCCCTGAACAAAAAAATCCTGGCTACAGGCCTGCTTGAGCTGTTGGAAAGACAGTATACACACATATGTATATAGGCTCTGTTATGTCCGCTGACCGCCACCAGGCTCCAGCGACGTACAGTCCGAGCTTGGCTCCTGGAAACAATAGGGGCCAAGGATCCTGAACCACCTAGAGTTCACCAATAGGGACTTTGGTGGGAGATTCAAACCCTCCAGTAGGGCTATGGGTGTGTCTTAGGTGGGTGTATATAGTTGGCCACCTTGGCCGGTTGAAGTTTTTGTGTACCAATTAACTATGAACTGATCATCACACTGTTGTCCAGCTTCTCCATGTGTCAAACCCAGTACACAACAGGCTCTGTGCATACAGTCTAGTGAGCATATATAGGTTGGAACTTTCTACAGTGGAAAATCAGATATGCCCTACTGTCATTCGAAGGGGTCTCGCAACATTTCTTTTAGCAATTGACCTCTTGTAAGGCTTGCACTGGTCATCTTTATGCCTGTTCAGTTGATAAAACCTTATTTTGACAGACTTAATTTCAATCTGGAAAGAGTCTCATCCATATGAAGGAAAATTTGGTGAAGGAAATTCTACAAACTCCTATCTTTTTCCTTCTGCACTCCTATAACTGTCTCTGGAACTGCTCTTTTTAAAAACAGACACACATCCGTATCCTGTGCATGTTTCCTGGGAAGTAAGGCCCCCCTGAGTTCAATAGGGCCTTTACTTCCCAGTAAACAAGCAACAGTGAAATTTGGCAAATAATGGTTCTGCCTCCTGTCACATTGGCAGAGAAGGAAGCTATGTGTTCTGCCTGAAATTTAGCCTAGGATAACTAGCTGTAGCAGCGCAATTGTATTTGTACTAGTGTAGTTTTATCTCGCTTCAGGTTTTGACTTTGTTTTAGCTAGTGGTGACAGCTTAGGAAATGGATCCCACAATAAATCTTTGCAACAAGTGATCTGAAATATTCTAATCTCTGTGAAGATAAGGAGTTGCTACAGCAAAAGACAACATAAACTTGAAAGCAGTGGATGCTGGGAATGTTCATTAGCTACTGCGCTTGGTGCTTGTGGAGACCACCCTGCACTTAAACCTCCTAATTTAACTCAACACAGAACTTTTCAACAGAGTCTTCCACTCATGCCCTGGTTAACCTCATTGGCACAAGCACCGGTCACATTGGTAGGGCAAGTGGCTGTGAGACTAAAGGCTGCATGAATTTGGGGCAGGGTGACTCTGAGACATTTTGTTGTCAGAGAAGGAAAATCCCAGTGAGCACTCCCTTCCATTTATTGATCCAGGGTAAAATCCACTAGGAAGTTTTCATGTACAATCCCCATTTCATCACATGAAAGTTGGGCAAGATCACTGTGCTTTATACATAGTGACTTTATGAAAAGCTAAAATGCAAAAGAGGTTTCCTGTGCTGGTAAAGATCCATTGTAATTTTGGGAACATTTCCACCATTAACTACTGGAGACTGCCAACCCTATTCCTTTTTGTATTATAACTTCTTGCTTGTATGGTACCTTTGTTCCTACTAGTCGAGCAAATTTCAGGGCTGGATGATCCATGTGAGTTGAGAAAATTATGCACTGAGAAAGAATTAAACTCTTCCATCCGGTCTTATCTAGTTTGAGCCTAAGAGTATTCTGTTGTTAAGCAAAATTCCCAGCAGGCTGAGTGAGGAGAATGCATAACTTGGAGAAGATAGGAAAAGGTACTGTTTCTCCATCTCCCATATTAGAACTCAGGGGCACTCAGTGACGGCCAGGAGATAGATTCAAGACTGACAAAAGGAAATATTTCTTCACTAAACGAATAATTAAATTTTGGAACTTACTGCCCGAGGACATAGTGATGGGCATGAGCATAGCTGGTTTTTAAAAGGAGGTTAGACAGATTCATGATGGAGAGGCGTCCATCAATGGCTATTAGCTGGGGTAACTAACACAGTCCTCTGAATCCCAGTGCTTGGAAGCCTTAGTCCTTATCTGACGTTTCTTAACACGCTTAAAAATAGAGGGTTTGCTTCTCTGGATGAGGCAGAGTGCTCCGTGTTCCCTCAGTCTGTAATTCTTGAGTCTTAAAGGTACTGCTGGACCATTTTTGTAGGAGTTTTTTTTTCTCTCCTTACATTTTGGTAGTTTTAATGAAGACAGATGGAGCAGCATTATAAACAAAGCTTCTGTCTTGGGTGGGGGTGTTACAGTGAGTGACTCATCCTCCTCAAAGTTCCCTATTAAAAAGTGCCATGCCTATGAAACTGATGTTACTGCCTGCATTGTTACAATTCCCCCCCCATAAAGGTTTGCTCAGCAGACTTCAGAAGTTCTAGGGGTGATTTAAACAGATCTTCTTTGCACAATTAGTGTAATGAACAAAAATCCTGCAGATTTATGGAATCTTGGTGTACATGTTGAGTATGAAGGATCTCAGTGTGTATATTTATAAACAGATAGTACAAAGGCCCTAGGCAGACAGCCTTAGTCTGCGAAGCAAACAGTGCCTATCATAGAACAAAGTTTGAGTTCAGGCATAGGTCTACTTTCAAGCCAGTTGCTAAAATCTCAGTGCTGTCAATTCTGAGGCAAAAGCTGTTACTTCCCTGCCCCAATGTAAAACTCTAGACTAAGCTGACATTTTTGTCTTGGATGGGCTGTCTCTGAACCATTAGTTCCCCATTGGTAAAATCTCTGCCAACCATCCTTGACCATGAACAAGAAGTCAGTGTAAATTAAAGATGGCCAATTATTCCTTGGTATGTTTTTTTGGAGCTTTACCTATAAAAATTGTTAAGAAAATGAACTGTGAGTCAAGAGTCTTGATCCATTTAGTACTATACCTCATAACACACATGTTTAGAACAATTTAAAAAGTCAATTAAATTATTTTAAAAAAATTAAAATGCCAGTTTAACCATCAATACATGTTGGTCATATATCCCAAGATCAACACATGTTGGTCATGTATCCCAAGCTGTCACTGACTTGCTTAACTGAATATTTCATATCTAAGGTGGCAGGGCATACATCCATAGGGTCTGCCCTGGGTCAATTATAGAGACTAATATGAGATTCTCAGATTTACACATGGTGTATGATGTAGTAATCCCTCTACAATAAGTTCACTTGCCTTCAGACTTCCACTTCCAGTTCTCTGTGCTTTTCTCAGTTACTGTTCAGTGACATGTTATAAGGATCTTGTTCTTCACCTCTCCCAATTGATACCAGACTATGATGCAATATACTCCTTCATTAGTAAACCTGGACACTGTATTTAGATGGTGGTGTTTAACACAGATGAGTCCATTCAGGCTACATGTGATTATTTAGCATGTTTCCCCCCTACCTGTCCTACCACCATTAACTACTGGCTAGTTCTTTTTGCTATGAGAAGGTGAGATGCACTGTGGTTGCTTAGCAACTAAAAGATGTATCCACCAACCATTTCCAGATCAAGTTGGAAGTGTTTGGGAGAATGCCGCTTACAACACTTCAACAAGATTTTCAGACAGGTTTAGAGTCTGGTGGTAGCATCAGTTTGCCACGCTTCATAAATATGTGGGATGTGGGATGGGGAGAGTACATGGATTTAGTTCCCTGCCTCTGTTACCCAAGTATCTAATGCTACCTAGAAAAAAAAAAGCTACTATATACCGGATGTCACTATAGGTTGTATTACATGGAGAAATTAGAAAAAAATTGACAATTATGTATTTACAAAGAAAACAACCAAGAAAACCTGTGCATTTGTTGCAGCAGTTAACATCCAGCTCCCTTATGTTCAATACATAGGATTTTCTAAGTGTGTTTTCATACAAGCACAAAAATAAAACATTTTGTATTCTACAGTATATTACAAGGACAGCAGTCAATAAATAGATCAATAAATAATGGCTGTGTGGATCATGTAGGTAAAGCTGGCTTGAATTAGTCCTTGGTGGAGTCTTTGGTGTTGATTCCCACGCAGAGTCATAGTCCGTTCTCTCAAAGACAAGTCCCTTATCTCATTCTGGGAAGATAACTTTGCCTTAAAAGTGTACAATGGAGGCAGGGGACAGTACAGTCAACTGTAGTTAGGGGCAGAGAGTCAGCATCAATTACACTTTGCAAGGAATCTGACAAATTTCCAGCTTAGTATAAATAAAGCATCAGGTCTATTGTTTCTCAGCTCCGACACCTTCTTATCACAGTGATTTGTTGGGGAAGAGTGGCGGAAACATGACATGTGACTCCATCGTATATGACTGAAGTGGAGCAAGGGGGGAAAGAATGGCCTTGTGAATTTCTAGCTTCAACGTCCTCATAAGGAGTTCTTTTCTTTGTCTCCAGAGGGGTTTCATTCAGATTTAGCCAATAGATGACTATGCTCAGTATAATTCTTCTCTTTTAGAAACTTAGGATTCAAAGAAGATTAGTTATTTGAGGACCACACGTTTCTAGTTGCTCCCATTCATTGGCCTAATTTATATATATGTGGTGAAAACTATATGGAGAAGATGAGCTGCAATATAAGATCATAACGGTGCTGGATATGACCAAAGGTTCATTTATTGCAGAATTCTGTTTCCAACAGTGAGTAGCCAGAGACCTTTGAAAATCTCCTAAACAAGGCATCAAGGTGATCTCCTGTTTTTTGACTTCCAGCAGGTGGTATTTAGTGGTATTCTGTCTCTGAACATCATAGAGATGTAAGGCATGCCTGAAAGAGGAGATAGCAGTCCAGTGGAATCTGGATCTCTGAAGGGGGAACCTCAGCAAAGGGATTTGTTCTTGCAGTCTCTGGCTTAAACAGTAGTAGATACTTGTCTGTAAGGCAGTATGAACCACCTGCAGTTTGCAAACTAGCACATCCCTAGTTTATTTAATTTTGTTGTGCGGGGTGCTTGTATGTTTCCTATAGTGGGGCAAATAAGAGCCTTGGGGAAAGGAGAAACTGAGGTCTTGAAAATGGAGGGGAGGGGTGGGTTTGTGGCTCATCTACTTTGAATGCAAAAAGTTCCAGGTTCAATCCACATCACCATTTTAAAAGATGAGGGAGTAGGCAACACGAGAGACCTCTGCTTGTGAGCCTGGACAGCAGCTGCCACTCCAAAGAAACAGTACTGATCTGGGTAGACCAGTGATCTGATTTACTACAAAGCAGCTTCGTATGTGGTTTAAACCCCTCCCTCCACACAAAAACTATATTTTCTGTTCAAATCACACACATCATAGCTGCTATTCACCAGTAAAAATACTAGTTTGGCCCTGAGTTCAAGCTGACTAATAAGAAACTATTTTTGCCTAACATTGAATCAGGGAAGAAATGCACATGAGCATTATCAATGTTTTGCACACAAACACAAAGTGAAATAACACAGACATCTCATCTGTGTGTCCCCAGAAAAATCATGAAGTCCCTCCCCCTGAATGCATTGTTGTTCCATTGTGACAGTTCTTATTGCATCCTTCAGGTTCATGAGAACCTGTTAATTCTTCTTTTGATGCATGTGTTAAAATGGACAGAAAGTGGGAAATAACTCTCAGCAGCTCAAACTTTGGAGTTTACTTTATGCAATCAGCAGACTCCAACGGTAACCCCGTTTTCCCGTTTAGGCCAGGTCAGATGGGGAATAGCAGATTAGAATGCTTCCTGGCCTTGTTGGGGGAGGGGTGGAAAGCATCCAGAGATATGACTTCACTCTAAGCCCATGCCATTTTTCAATATTATGGGGAAGTTTCATTTTGTAGGGAGACATGCAAAGAGTATCCCCATTTACTGTCTTAGGTTGTACACTTTAAAAAACTAAGACAGTTGTCACCTGGCTTCTGGTGATTGTATAAAATTGCCTAAAACACAACCCTGTTCACTCAAGCTAAGAAGGTAGCAAAGGGCTGTTTCATTCAACACAAAGGCCGATTTCGCTCTAGCGTTTGCCCCAGGTTTGCCCTCATGCTTGCACCGGAGCTTCTGGTCGATTTCACACCAGTTGCTCCAGGCTCACGTTTTGCTCTGGAGTATTGCCCTGCTGCACCGGAGTTTCCCTGGAGCAAACAAATCTTGTTTTTAGAGGATTTTCCTGTTTGCTCCGGGGGAGAACCCAGAATGAAAACACGCCCACTCAGCCGCCTTTCATCAGGGCCGCCCCATTGTGGGAGTTTCTAATTTTTTGTGGAGAAAACCCTTCGTCACGCTATATTGAAAGGGCTGAGGTTCCAAGTGGGAAAATGAAGAAAATACTCTGGAGGAAACTGGGAGGGGAAATTCCAGAGAGAAGGAGAGGCAACTGGCCAGTGTGAAATCGGCCAAAGTGTTCTGAACTTTGAATCATGTGAATTAGCCCAAATATACATCCCCTCTAATCTGCTGCCTGTTCCTTCTGCCTCAAGTTATCTGTACATGCCTCTTTAAATAAACTCATTTGAATATGTACACATCAAAACTGTACAAATTTACAGATGGGACAATTAAATACTCGATGGCCAAAGGTGCCATGCAAGGGGGTGCACTGGTACTATCGGCAGCCACATTCCAATACTGACATGTCATCGTAGTTTAGCTTGTAGGTAACCACACCTTTATCTAAGTAAAGCAAGGAGATGGGGGCCAGCTTGGTAGGTACGCAACAGGCTGGAGAAGCTTTCTGGGGGTCATTCAAGTGAACCAAAGTCCGGGCCATGGCATAGGTAGTTGTGACTTGATCATCCAAAGGGTAAGAGCATGCTCCCTTGCACTGGTATGCTTCGTAGGTTTGTGGAGCAATGATCCAGGAATCCCAGCCAATCTCCTTGAAGTCTACAAGGAGTGAAGTCCTTTTGCAGCTGCTCCCAGCATTCCTTCTTATGCGGGAGGTTGAGTCATAGATAATGTTGGACCTCATCTGAAGAAGCTTCTCTTCACTGGGTCTGGTATAGAAATCATTCATGTCCAGGTCCTGCAGATCTTGCATCTGCTCGTGCTCTATCATCTCATTCAATTCGTGCTTCCCCTCTTTTTTGTCATGGCCTTGGTCATCTGAAAATACAATTAATAAAGGCTCATGCCTGGCCTCTGCATTGATGTCTATGTCTACTTTCCCTCGTCCGTTGGGCTCCTCTCCCCCTCTGTTCTCAATCTGCACCTCTAGCCGATGAGTGGTTGAGTCTGAGTGATGCCATTTCCTGATGGCCTCTGTGACCTCAAATGTTTTCCATTCATTGTCAGAGCTGTGAATGTGTCTGGATGCCAGCACTTTCATTTTCTTCTCTCCTTTCTTTTTCCCTTCTCCATGCTCATTCTCCAGCAGTTCAAAAATGGTGACTTTCCTGTCCGAAATACCATAAAGTGCTCTTTCATCTTCACCCAATGTGTACAGCCTCAGCTCAGCCATGGTTATCTTTTCATGGTGAGGTATAGAGATGTTGAAAAGAAGAGGGTATCTCCGTATTCCTTTAAAGTGGACAGGATACAAAATCTGCTCTGGGGATTAAAAATAAATATTTATTACACTTCTGCCTTGTAAATGTATGAGCACATGCACTCAGCAAGGAGGCTGTATGCTTAGGGCATGTCTACATTACAAAGATAAACCAAATTGAATCCACCTTGACCATCATTCAAGAAACTTGGGCATAGTAGTTTAGCAAGTGCTGAGGATCAGTTCTTAGACTTCTTTTTATTCTGCTTTTTTGTACTCTGAAGCTTTTGTTTTATATGATCCCCTTGGTGGCCAATAGGAAAAGTGGGATAAGGTCAATGCAAAAGGAAAGTAGTTTCTTAAGCAGTTTCCACTAATTTGTGTCATAATTGCCTTAATAGCTTACAATGGAAATTTCTACAAGAAAGTCGGAACAATGTATAATTGGTAAAATCAAGTTTTTCTAGGGAAGATAAGTCAAGTTGCAAATAGCAAAAATGTAATACTATGAGTGGCGAACTAGCATCTGATATGGTCACTGTAGAAATCACTTAATAAAGTGAAGGCCATTTGACAGTGCTGGTTTGTTGAGAAGGGTGCATTTTCAAAAAAAAACTTTAAAAGGAAGGTCTAAGTGCAGAAATGCATTATTTTCTTCAATAATTGTCATGTTATAATATATTCCATTATAATGTTGTGATATATGTGTGTGTTTTGCGGAAATGGGCAATTAACAGCTTGATCTACAAGATGCTTAAGGGGGAACATTTTGCTATAAACAAATTAATTGGGGACACATGAGTAAGTTTTAACTGGTTTATGGACTGGACGGTTATAAAGATCTTAGTAAGGGCCAAATTAGATGTGATGTTGAGAAAGCTGGTAATAGATGTTTCATTTTATTCAAGTGGAAAGGGCAGTCCTTTGTATGGGGTTCAGACAGGGAATTTGGCATGAGGGAAGGGGGTTTAACATTTTGTCTTGCATTTGGCTCCCTGGAAATTCTGCTTGCCCCACAAGGGGTGGACTTAGAGATACCCATGGGGCAAAGAGCCACTGGTGGAGATCAACTAAAGTTGAGGAAATGGCACAGTGCTGAAGCCTTGTGTCCCCTTTCCCCAGACACACCCCCAGCTGGTGTTTTCAAGGATTCACTGATCTTGTTTTTTAATTATGGTTTAGACATAATTGAGTACTGTGGCAATTAAGTCATATTAGAAAGCCACAATGGCCACTTAATATCATGCTAAACTGTTATTTATTTTTATTAAAAAATGGGCATTTGCAAATAACAGCCTACATTACAAACCAATTAAAACACAATGCTAGGTTTTAAGCCAGTTTAGTTCCATTGACTTCAACGATCTATCATCTACACTGGAATATTCTATCCATCATGAAATTCTCCCATGTAGAATTCCAGCATCACCACCATCTAGAATGCATGCATAGATAAAATATGCCATTCTTGCAAAAAAAAATTGTAAGTGAAATCCTGATAATTGTTTACATGTTGAATTCTTCATTCTTTTGTTTCCGTGTAACGAAGATTTAAACAAAACTTTCTGAGCCTTTCTTCCTTTTAACCCAGACATTTAACTAACAGGTTTTTATATCTTTTTAGCTTTTTTGTTAGACATCATCCTATCCATGTAAACACCAATGACAAGTGCCATTAAAACATCTATATAAAATTCCTACAAATGCAGTTAGTTGATGTAAGTTTGATCACAAGGCAATACCCAGTCAATGGACGCAATCCACTTGGAAGTTCTTGCCACCCAAAATCTACTGAAATCAGTGGAAGATGTGCAAGATGACAAAAATGGTCTTCCAAAAAACTCCCAATGATTTCTATGGATCTTATGCAGGAGAGAACTTCTGGGTGGGTTTTGGCCATTGTGATTCCCTCTGAAAAAGATGAAAAATTCCTTTGGTAGTACAGACATCTTAAATGTGGTACTAATGAATAAGATCCCTTTTCCCGTTTTAGATCCCAAAATCTAAGCATCAAAGCATCCAAGATTTTTTTTTTAATTCAGAGATGGACCATGCAATGAAAGATCTAGAAAACGGTTCCTGCTTCAAATGGTTTGCAGTGCGAAATTCAACCAGCTGGGTAGATCAGATGCATGTTTCATCATAAAGCAAGAAAACCCACTAATTTACGTTAGCCAGATCAGCTTGGTATTGTGTCTCAAACAGTCCTCTTGATCTCATCAAGGTAACTATTGAAATCTTTCAACAATACAATCTAGTCATAATGTAATTAGTGGAAACATGGGGATTAAAATAGTTGAAAAACATGCTTCATCCTCTGAGAATCTCAGAACTTACCTTCATTTTTGAAGCTTCTAACAATGTTGGCAGATGGCATAGATGTCTTATCAGTGGCAAACCTGTTATAGAGTTCTAACATATATTCTGGAGGGTCCACCTTGGCTGCTTCTTGCGTGGGAATGTCAGAGAGGTTAAGTGCCTTCAGCAATGCATTTTGCAAATTTTGAAGCAGCGCATCCTGTTCATCAAAAAATGGCATGTCTTCCTCCAAAAGAGGTACATCTAGGCTCATTATGGGACTACAGTTTGTAAGGTGGATCAGAAAAGATAGGGCTGCCCAGATCTGAAAGGCTACAGTATCCATTCCTTTGTTCTAGCTGGCCACAGTACTCAACAAGTTTTAGCTCTGGTGCCGTCTAAGTGGCTGTTGTATCCCCAGCGATGGATATATACGGCTTGTGTCAAAGACAGTTGACAAGTTTGGAAACTCTTTGCTTGAAACTTGTGATCAGTCTCCCTCCCTCTGTCACCCCCCCCCCCCAAACCGAGATTTTAGTAATTGGATATGGCTTGCTCTGTCTTCTATGGTAGCTCTCCCTTATCTCCTCCAGTGTAAGCTGTTCACCAGCTTTCTGTTGCTATCTCACAGTCCTTTCTCTTAATGAGCATTTTGTAAACATTCCACATTAGGATGCTGTGAAATAAAGCAAATTTTCCCCTTCTGCAGAAGGTCTGACTCTCCCTCCCTGGCTGCTTGCTTTGTTTGGCCTGGCTGGCCATTTTTAAACCACGAATCTTCGTTGCTGTTTCAACTAAATATGTGTACAACACCACATCCGTGCTCCATGTTGTTAATAAGTTTCTGCTAGCATAACAGAAATGACACATATTTAGCAGAAGTAGGTAGACCTTCTTTGAAACGTTTGGCTCAGGTTCATCCATCTTCTCCAACTTAAGGGGAGGTCACAGAAACCTTCAAATGAGTGTGAAAAGAAGGTGGGAAATGTCTGGAAAATAGAAGTGTGCCATTGCTGGGGAAAGAGGCCATCATTCAAAATAAATGTTCCCTGTTTAGAATGAATTACAGCCACTGATGGCCATTTTATTAATTGAAGGCTCAGTGGATTGAGAGCCACATGTAGTACTTCCATGCTCTTTCTCCTGTCCAGGAAATTGCCTGGTATGCCATTGTCTACTAAAACTTGTGGCCTGGCAGGTGGTTACCTGAGTTACAGGCCTCATGTCAGAGAAGTAACCTCCAAAAATTGCCTGCCTTTCTCTGCAGCCTGTGGGCTCTCATCTAAAAGGTAAGCAAACTGGTTGCTGAGAAGAGAGAGTAAAACTACCACCAGCCAGCAGCTACCCAGGAAAGAAGCAAGCTGGCTACAGTCAGGTTGGTAGCGGTTTTACTCCCCTATTCCTACAGCCCCCTTGCTCTCACACATGAAGCTGCCTTATACTGATTCAGAACGCTGGTCCCTCGCAGTCAGTATTGTCTACTCACACTGGCAGCAGTTCTTCAGGATCTCAGGAAGAGGTCTTTCACATTACCCACCTGTCAGTCCCTTTACCTGGAGATGCTGGGGATTGAACCTGAGACCTTCTGCATGCTAAGCAGAGGCTCTTCCCCTGAGCCACAGCCCCTCTTCTGTGGGAGCTTTGACAATCTCACTTTCTCATCTGAGCTGCTGTGCCTCATGTTGAGGAGAGAGCTGAGAGAGAAGCCTTTGCCTTACCCCAGGTGGTGGTCACACGTGAGATAAAGCTGGGAGGGGGGAAGCTAGACTATTTCCTCTGGCGTAAGTTGACCCATAGTTGCACGATCACACAGAGTTTTGTAGATGCAGGTGCAGCCCACCACTGTGTAATCAGATGCAACCGCCAGTGAGTCGGGTTTTTTTTTACTGTTTGTTCCCGATGCACTTACATGAGGAATCGATGAAGTGCACCTGCACCCCAAGATCTCCCTATGGAATGTGTGGCAGTGTGCGTTGATGCGCACACTGCAGTGGGTTTTTTTTAAAATGGCACAGAGTCAGGATAGCCTGATAAGACTATCCCAACGCCATGGGAGCACGCTGGGGTGATCAGATGCAGGAAAGTCCGTCTGCAGCCCATTGCAACCCGTTTGCCATAGGACTTTCCCAGGTGTTTTTTAAATCCACTTGTGTGGCAGTGCAAAATGGGTTGCCAACAACCGTGGGGTGCTTCCCAGATGTTATCATCTGATCACACTTCTTTAATCCGCCTGGCATTCGCACCTTTGTTGGGGCGAATTGTGCGTGTGATTGTGACTCCAGATACTCAAGGCCTGGTTAAATGTCAACAGTGGTGTGAACAGACAACTCTACATACACAGAGACATTCTTAATTTCAAAGCTCAAGTTCTATATTGAATATTAATAGATACATTATTTGTGTGTGTGTGTGTTTCGGTTTGGTGTGGTGGTACACAGGGCACACAGTTGTGTCACTCTTTTTATTGATGACAATTGTGAATGTGGCTCTCAACAAATCATGGAGTACATTTCACTGATCTGATTATTTGAGAGGGGCAGTCTCACTGAGATTCTCAGATATTGTTTACTATGGCTGTCCAAAATGTGATCAAAGCCTGTGTCTGATGTTTTGAGTTTCAAGTTCTATATAAATGTTCAGAATTTATTTCAGCCCAATCTCAGTTTTTGAAGCTCTGGATAACAAAGCTTGTGATTCATCTTCCTAAAATAGCTTTCAAAATGCAAAACTGCATTTCCTTTAAAATGCCATAAGTTTCAGCTCTTCAGCCTGATGAAGAAAAGAGCTGTGTACATAATATTTGGTATGACTGGCTAGGTGCCAGAATTAATTTTAGAAGACTAATTCAAACTCTCAAATTATTAAGTTTTGCAAATGTCATGCTCAGGAGGTTTTTGGCCTAAGTGGATGACACGAAGCCAAATTAGACACCCCAAAAATCACTTGCTCATCTGTGAGTGGTGGGCAGGGAAGTCATGCCTACCTGCTCCTCCCCCGCCCCACCCATGTCACAGGTATGGAGGGTTACCATGCCATCCTAAACAGAGTTACAGCCGTCTGTTGAAATCAGAGGGCTTAAAAGGCTGCATGGGTTGCACTATTAACATCCACACTGGATGTAAACATTTACAAATTCTGATTTCATTTGGGGAACCAACCATGCATATACCCAGTTCAGAGGCTAAGATAACTCTTTGCTGTTCAGAGTTTGCGCAAACTGCCCATCCAGCTGAAAGGGCAGCACTCCATGCCTGGAGGAGTTGTCTGATCAGCTCGAAGAAAAGCTGAATGAAGGTTGCCTGCCATGTACACAGCATCACTTAATAACTGTGAACTGACTCCATTGAGAGAGCCTTATGTTTCGGATGAGAGGCAGTGACTTGAAAGTTTTGCCTGTAGCATTTGATCTCTGCTTTGCACATGCAGATAACTGTTCGGTGGTGGCTAAATAATTAAAAGATGCCTTTGACCCAAAATAGCCCCTTGCAGAACAGGCTGCTTGCTGCATCATGAAGGGGTATGTGTGTGTGTGTGTGTGTGTGTGTAACCACCCCTTGCAGCTTGAGGCCAAGGAGGATAGGGATAGAAAACCAGAACACAAGATTTCAAAGCCTTCTTTTTAATCATTCTTTCCTGGTGTTGAATGCCAATGAGCTCCAATGGGAAAGGGGGATCTGCAGCCCTAAAGACAAGCCAGGCAGACAAGCCTCGCCCTACCTTGGCTCCTTTGCATCTGTAGTTGCTGAGGAAACTAGTGGGACCCTGCCAAATGCATGAGTGAGGGGTAGCAAAGTAGCACTCCTGGTGCAAAATCTATTTCCCCTTTTCTTTTACATAGAATTGAAGATGGGCTCTTGGGAGAACTCACATGCCAGGTAGCACAGCTTTAACCCGGCATTACATTTTTTATTTCAGTGCACTTCCCTCTCTCCTGTTATTAACACAGGGATCCATGAGTTAAGAATCCAGTGTAAGGTAGAAGAGTAAATATATTTATTATTTATTACTTTTGTTTTGCAGCGTGAACAAGTATAGCAGACTGTTCAGGCAAATGGGATGTCTTCAGGAAGGCTTACTGGTGAATCATTTCCAAAGTGCTTCACCCTTGATAGTGCCCCAAACTGCCCACCAAGTGTAGGGTGGCCGGTGGTGGCTGATAGGCTTTGTGTATAAATGACAGGTGCTCATCTTGGTTGATTTCCACTTTCCTCAAGGGAATTACACGGCTGTTTGGATACTCTTCTCAGTGAGTAGCTGTGTTAGTCTATTGTTGCAAAAGACAATAAACATCCAATGGCACCTTAAAGAGTATGAGCTATCATGAGTCAGAGCTCCCTTCCAGTATGAGCTATCATGAGTCAGAGCTCCCTTCCTCACATATGTTGGAAAGAAAGAAAGTCATTTTCTTGATTTTTACAGAAAATTACAGAAGGGGAAAGTGAAAAGCAAGGAGGTGAGATTCTTTGTGTGAGCCTTGAACTGCTGGGGTAATTTAATGGATGAATACTCTTCTGCCAGCCTTTGGTGCCCTTGTTTTTGTATAGCAGATCCACTATGGATATTCTTCATTTCCACAGGTGTAGCCTTTTCCAGGAACAGGCTCTCAGGGATGTCTCTGTTCTGCAAACAATCTTGGAACTCATTTTGTGAAGGATCTAGTATTGTATCACATATCTACAAACCTTTCACCCATCTGTCCCAAGCTGAAAGTCACCCTGTTCATCCTCTCTGCTCAGTATTTTTGTGTTTTGCTCTTTTAGGAAGATGAAGTCAATTGCTCACCATTTTCATAGTCCATTTGAGCTACTGTCATCAGAAGTTCCAGACTGTAAATTTACATTGTACACGAATAAACACAGTAATTCTCAAACATTCTTCCAATATATTAGCGTGCCATAAGACACCTGCTAATGAGCCATGAAAATAAATGAATCAAGTAATTACAGAGCTTTTGTGTGACCCAAAGCAGCTCTCCAGAGAAGCAAAAGCTTGCTTACTGCTTCTCTGTATAATTCATTGTTTTGCCCTTGCCTCATTCCAGTCAGCATCTGGCAGAGGCCAGTAATATTAATGTATTTATGATATATCGGTACCGTGCCTTGTTTACGGTGGCTTACTCTAATAATTAAAACATTACAAGTTAAAGCCAAAGTAAAACAGCAAACCCAAAATACCCCCCCCCCACAAAAAGATGTTCATAGCCAATCAAATGCCCTGGCCAACCCCCCCCCCCCCAACCCAAACAAGCTTTGCAGTGCCTCTTGAAGATCTGCAGCGAAGGGGTTCCCCTCACTTCGTCAGGTAGTTCTTCTTTCCACAGAGTAGGAGGCATGATGGGAAAGACTTGGACTCTGGCCAATACCAGTCAGGCCACCCTAAGCAGGGGAAGAGCCAGCATGTGGCAGTCAGAAGACCATGGCCAGTGTGTAGGGACATATGGAAGGAGATAGATCCAGGTGGGCAGCTGTGTTGGTCTGAAGCAGTAGAACAAATTTAGAGTCCAGTTTCACCTTTAAGACCAACAAAGGTTTATTCAAGGTGTGAGCTTTTGTATGGATGCATATGAAGCTCAAACCTTGAATAAACCTTTGTTGGTCTTAAAGGTGCCTCTAGACTCTAAATTTGTCCATATGGAAGGAGAGTGAGAGTCTTTTAGATCTATGAGCCTGAGACCATGCAGAGCTTTAAGGTCACAACCAGCACCTTGAACTGAACTCCGAAACAAACTGGCACCCAAATGGTCCTTATGCTGGCAATTGCTACTGATCTTGTACTCTTGTTGAAGGAACATTGAAAGACTAACAGATTTCCCTGAAGAAGCCTGTTGACAAAACACATAGGGAATGTTTAGCTGTGTTAAAAATATATACTTTTTACTTTACTTGCACTATCAACCTTGGCCTTGTTTTTTAATCTCTTAGTGACTGGTGTGGCCCTTTTATATTCTCCTCAAAATGAGCAGCAAATGTTCCCATCAGCTAGTGCTGCTGCCTTTTGGACCAGTTATAGTTTCCGGGTTGTCTTCAAGGGCAGTCCAATGTAGAGCATGTTACAGTAATCCAGCAATGAGGTTACAGAAGCATGGTTCAGATTGGCTGAGTTTAAGAAAAGAGAGAGTTGGTGATCCAGATGCAGCTGATAGAAGGCACTTGTGGCCCTTGAACCAACCTGGTTTTCAAACAACAGTTCTGCTCATCTCTGTACCAGTGAAGAACTCAGTGAATCCAGGTGCAAAGAAAACATCTGCTCTCAGAGGAAGCTGCTTGTTCTGTCTTCATATTTGTCTTTGCTCTGAGCTGGCCTCCTTTCAATCTGGAAGTGCACCAGAATAGTAGAAGTGCAAATGTGGCCTCCTTCTCCCTTATCCACTGTAAAGTAACCCTGTTTTGGGTATAAGAGAGAAACGTGCCTCCCACTGTAAAAAATGGCCCTCAGCTATCACAAGTTTGGGACGCAAATTCTGACCTTCCCAAATTGGCTGGCAAGATGCAATGTTCATATGTCTTTTGGACTGCAATGATATTTATGTCTCTCTCTATATATGCTGCTCTGGATAATCACTTGAAGATGACCTACCATTGCTGAGTTCCTTGAACTATGGGTGGTATGAAGCTTTCCAAAAGATGTGCTTGAAACTGGAGAAATTCCTCCCATTGTACGTTAGCAGAAGCTGGCTGATGCATGAGGTAACCGCTGGATGCGATATGGGAGATAAAAGAGGATGTGACACGGACAGTGTGATGAGCATGTGGCGGGCTAACTAAAATTAGTATCCATTTCTGCATCTCTCAGAAACTGACTTCTCATCTATTGCATTTCATAGCTGGACTCTGTTACTTCCATAAATGGGCCATTCCTAACTTTTTATAAAGGTAATTGTTATAGTTAAAAATGGCCCTAGTCAAATACAGAATAAGAAAGGCAAAAAGCTTCCAACCCTTTTACAATTAATGGCCCTGCACAGACAGCTATTTGATGTGTGGAGGGGAGAAGGATGCGATCATACCTGTTGACCATGCCCACAACCTCCACCTACTGATCAGGCATTCTGCATAGAGCATTCGTGTATGTACGGTCTGTAGAGAAGAACTAATCCACATGTGAGGTCAGAACACACAGCCAGTGGGCATGATTTTCCTCCTTCATGTATGGATTTTTCCCAGGTCTGTTATGTCATCTGCACAGGTCTTAAATGTTGACAGCACAAGAGACAACAGGGAGAGGAAAGGGAGGTGAAAAAAAACAGGAGGAATTTGAAGACATGTGATTACATTATGCACAAGCAGCATAATGAATGATTAATGGCCAAAAGGGCAAACTTTAATTTACTGGCAAAGTTCCCAGTGGGCCACTGTCCTGGAGGGCTGCAACCAGCCAAGAGCAAGTTGAGCAAAGCCCCAGGGGGCTAGTAATATCTTTGGAGCTAGATCCAGGTGGGCAGCCATGTTGGTCTGGAGCAGAAGGTGCCACTGGACTCAAAATTTGTTTTACCTTTGGAGCTGATTAGTTTAGACCTGGCCAGGCCTTCTGCCAAGCCACCACCAGCAGGATCTTGCCCAGTGGATCATGCCACTTGGATGAGACCCAACTGGTCAGGCTGCTTGACTTGGACCTGACTGGTGTTGGTTCAAGAGGAGGCCATGGGCAAACTTATGTCCATTGTCATTGCTGCTGCTGGCCGGAGGCCACTAAGCTTGTAGCTGGGCCATTTTAACATTCCAATCCATCCCTTACTGTGGAGAGAACAGAACTGTGTTTCAATTTTCCTTTGAGATTATTTGAGGCTCATCTGGTCAGTGGAAGATCCTAGAACACAGAAACTCTTCTTTCTCTTTTTTTCTTGAAGGAGAGGAAGTTCTCATTGGACATTTTTGGAATTCTCTTGTTGTCAACCCATTATTTCAATGCAACTTTGGTATTCATTTGGGTGTCCGATAAGCTGAAAAGAGTATCTCTCATGACATTGACAAAAGCAAGACAACAGCCGAAACTCTTTTCACAAATTTCCAACTTATTGCCTGTCTCCCTTGACTGTGGTGCTATTTCAAGACACACATTCTTATCCTTAATGAGAATTCCAGTCCAAAACTCTATGAACCCTTCAGCATCAAAATTTCCAGGAGCAATTTTTCTCTGTCTTTATAGCAAGGCAAGTGTTTTTTCATTCCGCAGTTACTTGTTGGATCTTATTGGTTTGGTAAAGGGGTATTTTTGTGTATATTTTAATTGTGCTGAGTCCAGCTGTCAATGGCAAATATTTAAAGCAGAGACCATAAGTTCTTGGTACCACTCTGAAAAGCAATGAAAATTTAGGGTAGAGAAATTGTGTTGAACATGAAAATTGCCGTAGCTTTAAAAGGGGGCAAAAGAGTTTTCAGAACAATATGTAGAACTCTCTGAATAATCTGCCCTGTGCCACCAGCTTGTTTACCTCCTTGTAACACCTAATGCTCTTTGCTAGAATTGACTGACAGGTGCTGCAGGTTGGTTGCCTGTTCCTATTGAAGAAGGAGCAAACTTCTGTGATATTTTGTGTACTATCTTGTGATATTTTGTGTACGGAACATGAGACTTTGAGGCTGGGAGGGCTCCCGCCATCGCCCTAAAGGGCAAATCTTCAGTCTTTGCTAAGCCTGCTAGAAGGGGAAGCTGTAGATCTCTCTCTCTTCCTCTTGCACGCATGCACAGAGGAAAGGATAGACACCATTTCAGGCTAGAGACTGGAGCCCTCACTGCCAGTGGATTTGCCTCTAAAGGAGCAGCCCAGGCCAAGCAGCTGAGTCATGACTTTGCTGCTGCCGCCTCCTGGTGTAAATTGAAGAACAGAAGCAGGACGGGAGGGAAGGAAGGAAGGATCAGTGCACATACTCTTCTCTATATCTGACACAGCTCTCCATTCCTTTCTGTGGTCCCTATTGTTCACGGATGTCCTGGAGATCTCTCTGTCTAATACTAAGACCAATAATACTAGGCAAAGTTAAAGGCAGCGGGAAAAGAGGAAGACCCAACATGAGATGGAGTGACTCAATCAAGGAAGTTAACGGCCCTCAGTTTGCAAGACCTGAGCAAGGCTGATAATGGCAGGACATTTTGGAGATAATGAATTCATAGGGTCCCCACAAGTTGTAAGTGACTTGATTGCATGCAAAACCCACAACCACCCAACCCCTTCATTCTGAGGTTCCCATCCCAACACTGCCTCTACATCTGAAAGTGAAGAAAGGTCATATTGCAAAGCAGCAGTTCCCTTTGGGAGGGGGAAAATTCAGCCCATTGTTGACAAAGTACAGTCCTATTTAAAGATGCCAAACAAACACAGAATGCCAAACAAGCCCAAAGTTCCCAAACTCTCATGAAATTCCTTCCTGTTGCAGCTGTTTGACAGTAATCAAATGGGTTTTGCCACAGAAACCCAAATGATGATCAAACTTTCCTGAGAGCAAAGAATCTCACAAAGGTTTTAGAAGTACTGCAAAGTATGCATTGCTTGCTGTGCATGTTTTAAAGGGTGGCTGTGGAAACAGGGCAAGGAGGGATTAGATGAACCAAATGAACCAAATTAGATGAACAGAGCAGATGCTGGAAGTCGGGTTGCAAGACTTTGGCTGGAACCTGGTGGGAGACTCAGGTGGGGATGGGTGGGAATGGTGTTGTGTGATGTAGTGACAGCACTTCTGATTCTGTAACCAGAAGTGATGTCACTGTGTTGTGCAACGCTCTAGGGGTTTCCCCAAAACTCTGCAGAAAAACTATAGAGGACAGAGAAATTCCTAGAACGTAACAGTGAAGATGTCACTGTTGGATTCCTAGCCAGAAGCAACATCACATCATACTGTTTCCCCCATTTATCCACCTACCACTCCACAGAACACCTGTGGGGGAACAGGGGGTGCAGGGGGCACTGGAAGAGGTTTCCCTTCCAGCGCTGGGCATCTGGCGACTGTAGGAGGAAAGGACAGAGGTGCTGGTGAAAGTAGACTCGGGACAAAATTGCAGAGCCAGCACTGATTACAAATGCATCATCTGATCAAATAAGCTCAATGCATACCCAATAAAACCAGACAAGCAACCAGATCCTTATCTGCAAACAATGTGGCTTCCAACTTTAGTGCATTTGTGCCAATGGCCCTCTTTGCGTGATTCTACAGGCAGACTCTTGGTGCTGCCTGTTTGCAAAGTACACATGGACTACAAAGTGGATGAGTGAGCAGGGGGCTTCCTCCCGCCTCCTCACCTCGCTCCTTTTTTCTCAAGCCCGCTTGGCAGTTACAAGTGCTCTATGAGGTGTGGAAGGCAGTTTATCACACTGAGTCCATGGAACAGCCTCCCTTTCTCCTCCCCAGCAGCCTCTGGTGTCAAAGGGACGGACTTATCTCCAGAGGGTGGCACAGTGCCTGGCTTAGCTCTCACTGTAATGTCCCAGGGACATCACATTGATGTGTTCCTGTCAAACACCTCGAAACATTCCTTGGGGAAACGTGACAAGCCCCAGTGTTTGCACTGGAGAAAGTTGCACCTGTATCCCCTGGCACTTTTGTTATGATTGTTAATATATTTATTTGATTTTTGTTTAATCACAAAAATTTGTCACCTTTCGTGAAGCATTGCCCACAGGGATATATAATGGAAATAATTATAGTTACAGTAGATTAAAATGCACCAAGAACAAAAATGTAGAAGGTGTGCCATGGTCTCAGTCGCATATCATCTTCCATTGGAGTCATGGGTGATTTCTTTTTTATTGGCGGACACTGTTCCTGAAATAGCTGTTTCAGTACTGAATTATCTGGCAATTACAATTCCCTTGAAGCGTCAATAATCTTGTTATAATGGAGAGGTCACATTTTGTTGCTAAACTCTGGATTTAAATCCCTTTTAGCTTTCGATATTGGTTTTTAAATTTAAGGATTTACTATTTACTTGTATTTTTTAAAAAGATTTAAACCTAACTTTTATCATCTATATTATAAGGATAGTTTTGTATTAGTTTTAAACGTTTCAGTGTAGTGTACCTGTTGGATTTATACTTGTAATTTGTCTAATTGGGCTTGAGACCTCCGGTCATATAAAGTGAATAACTTGATAGAGAGTAAAACGCACTGGTTTTAACATGTTACCTGAGAACTTCAAGAAGTAACTGCCAGTGCTCAGGTAAATTCAGTGACTGTGAGATAGTTTTCGTTACCTTTTGCAATGAGTGATAACATGTTTCCATTTGCTTTTCATGAATTATTGTATTTTATTTCCATTTTAGCCCATTCTACTGCTGTTTTTCTAAAGTAAAAATCCCACCTGATGGGGGTTGGTGGGGTGTGGCAGGGGGAAAGCATGGGGAAACCCCCTGTATGGAAGCTCCCTTGCAAAGCTCCACTGCAGTAGCATTCGCAGTGACACGAAGAACAAAGCAGGAATCTTCCCTGTGTGGGGCCGATTCTGCATCTAGCATTTGCTCCGCATTTTCTCAGCTGGGAGGGAAAAGTGCAGTTCAAAACCACATTCAAATACCTCGGGGCAAGGCCACCTCTGAATGGCCATAAAACAGCCATAAATCTATCCAGAAGGTTCAGTAAAATCCCAAGATCAAAGAGCTCACAAGTGGCATGCAGTCTGGAGGGTACCATACAACCCAATAATCAAAGGAAGCAAAAGCAGCATGCAGTGCTGAGGGGAATTTCTGTTCCAACATGGGTTTCATAAAACAACGGAGGGAAAGGCTAATGCAGAATCAGCCTGGAAGTAACTCTAGAGTTCCAAAGAAGATTGAGTATATACCCTTTATCCAACCAAAGGTGATTCTGCATTGTCTTTCCCTCCTCCATTGTTTTACCAAACCCACGCTGGAGCAGAAATTCCCCTCTGCATCGCATGTTGCTTTCACTTCCTTTGATCATTGGATTCAATTGTAGCCTCCACTCCATGCCGCTTTGACTTTCTTTGATCATCGGGTTTTATTGTACCTTCTGCATAGATTTATGGCAGTTTTATGGCTGTTCAGGGGTGACTTTGCAGTCAGTATGGCGTTGCCCCGAGGTATCTGAATGTGGTTTTGAGCTGCACTTTTCCCTCCCAGTTGAGAAAATGTGGAGCGAATGCTAGATGCAGAATCGCAAGAGAAACAGGACACTGACACAGGATGCAGTGAGAGAGGAATGGGAGCCTCAAAGGAACATTCAACCTCTGGGCCTCTCCAGCATTTCCAAAAGGTCTGCCGAAAATCAGGAAGTAGTTTTCAGTTTTCTTCCTTTTGTGATTGCTTGCCACCTAGTGGTCACCTAACTAGCTGTATTATTTCACTTCCAGCCAGTGAAATCCCCCTTGAGCAACAAGTATGCAAACTATCCTCAGATAAGCTGTGCTTGAGCTCATCATATTCCTGTCCTTTAAAATGAGGAGGCAATTGCTTTTTTTTTAAAAAAAGAAATATTTAAACATTTTCCTTGCTGAGAAAAGAACACACCTCAAATACTGAATAAGGTTTTCTTCTATGTTCTCTAGATTCAGGTGGGGTAGCTGTGTTGGTCTGAAGCAACAGAACAAAATTTGAATCTAGTGGCACCTTTCAGACCGACAAAGTTTAATTCTGGGTTCTTGGAAAGTGTCCTCAGGATTACAACCCAAAAGAGCTGACCTAGAGGGGTATCTCCACTTGTGCAAATACTTTTCCTAGTCAAAAGTCGCTGAAGCAAATGGGGGCACAGAACTTTCCGGCAAGTCGTGACGTCATGTTACATAATAGGAGGTCTGCCATTTTGATTTCTTTTCTCTGCAGTCAAAACGTCTCAGCAGCCTGAGACTGACTTATCTTCCCAACATTTTAATAGTTAGTACTGTTTCTGGTAATCTCTACAAAACACACATCCTACTGAGTCTTGTTGTTAGGTTAAAGGGAAGGGCCAAGGAGATAAAAGAAATGTAACAATCAGGGCTCTTTTTGTAGAAAAAGCCCAGCAGGAACTCATTAGCATTATAGGCCACACCCAACAACAGAAACTCATTAGCATATTAGGCCACAGTACTGACAACACAGCTTATTAGCATATTAGGCCAGACCCCTGTGTTACCAGAAGAGTGGTTATCCAGCCACACATACCTTTTGCTTCTTGTTCTGTTTACCTTGTTTGTTGTCAAAATCCAGGGCTTTTTTTGTGGCAGGAATTAATTTGCATGTTAGGCCACATACCCCGAATGTAGCCAGTCCCAATGAATTTCTGCTGTTGGGTGTGGCCTATTATGTTAATGAGTTCCTGCTGGGTGTGGCCAACTCAGGAGCCAGCCGGAACTCTGTTCCTGTGCGTTCCTGCCCAAAAATAGCCCTGGTAACAATAAAAAGCAGAGGTAATGGAATCATAGCCACCGGAAGTGTGACTCGTATATTGATTTAAGTGACTACAAGTTGATAATACTTTCGCTCTCTTAAATTAAACAAGAAGAGTTGTGCAAAGGAACATGGTTAAAGAGAATTGATTTGTAAGGATTTTTCTTTGTTCTGAAAAGTTAGAAAAATAAAGTTAGAAAAAAAAACCCAAGAAGAGTTTTTTTCTGTTGCCAATTTGATATGAGCAAAAGGACAACAGCCAACATACAGATTCTATTGAAGCAATGGGGAATCACAGCAATTAACACTTTATCCCGTCTTTTCTCCAAGGAGCTTACAGCAGGATACCTTCCTCCCCACATTTGACCCTCTCAACCATACTGTAAAATAGGTTACACTGAAAGCTGGTGACTGGTCCAAGGTTCTCCGGTGAACTCCATGGCAGGGTGGGGATTTGAACCTGGGTTTGTTTAGTCAAAATCCAACCTAGCTCTACAGCCACTACACAACAGTTTCTCTCATTAAGACTTGGGATGTTGTTCCAAGTCCTCTGTTATCTACTGATGTGTCCTACAACTCAAGATGCTCTATTATCCACCAGTTTGGCTTGCATCTTACTTGAGGGTAGCAATCATGGGAGCTGAACGTTCAACAGGCAGTTTGTCTGCATTCAAACATGTTCAGGAGAAAGACAACTGTACATGCACAATTACATACTGCTTTCTTGCAGCTGCCCCCATCTGCCACTGTGTTTAGCACTGCTACTGACTTCAGTTTAAAAGACATATTATTTTTGTGTTGAGACTTACTTCTCTGATGTCTCTGTGCACCTTATTGTGACAGGAGTCCCAGCTGTCTGATAATAGCTGCCAAGTTGTCTTGCATAGTCTCACATTGCCTCATGCAAGTTGTTTATTTTGCTTTCCCTCTGCATCTATTTAAAAAAAAATCCCTTTTAAAAAAAACTTCAAAAACTACTAAAAGCCTCCAGCTCCAAAGCTCACTCCAACATGGCTGACTAACCGGATCTACTAAAAGGGATGTATATCAGGGTGTGTTGCAACACAGTGTTCCGGACTAGGAATGCTCAAACCCCTACCAGTTTGTCTCATGTTCCATATACCAGTGACAAACAGGGAGCTGATTTTTCAGGAGACTATTCGTCATCCCAGTTTGCTGTTCAACAGGTTGCTTCTATTGGGATATTTGGTTAATATAGCAGAGTTTGCCCAGTCATAGAAACGTGATACTGAGTGCAGTAAATAAATATCCCAAGAAGTATAATGCAAAACGTAATTTTACATTTATGTAAAATGCAAACTTACATTTATTCAAGTAGATCCAGCTCACATTCAGGTTGCAATCAAAAGGAGAAAAAGTAGCATAATCTAAAGAGTACTTTCCCTATCACAAATGGCCAGCTTGTCCAGCATTATGTGTGTGGTAGTATGAGGGCCAGGGCCTGTTCTTTCACAAGGTGGGGTTAGGCAATTGCCTAGGAACGCCGTCATATGAGAACGCCTCGCCAGTCTGCCACCCTGCCCCCTCCCTCCCTGCCCTTCCCTTGCCAGAAGAAGCGGTGGTGGTGTCATCCTCCAGGCCCAGCGGTGGGTAGAGCAGCACCCTTCTGCCATTGCCCGCGTTCTGGTTCCCGCTGCTGGGGTCGGGCAGCAGGAGTTGGTTGGCGTGGCGGCAGTGGCGCCTCTGCAGCAGGGAGGCCTTGTGGTGGGTGCAGTGGTGGTGGTGGGATCCGTCGTGGAGCTCCAGCAGACCCACCTCATCTGAGCCGGATGATGATGACAGGGTGGCCAGTAGAGGGCCCCACCGCTTCTTCCTCCTCAGCCGCTTCTGAGTCCACCGGCGCCTCAGCAAAAAAACCCTGGCATGTACCTCCATGGAAGGCCGTGTGTGGAGAGAGGAGAACGAGAGAGGAGGGTCAGAGGGCATATCTGTCAAACTTGGGGCCTTGTTTGCCATGATTTACAGTGTATGGGACCTACAGCTGGAATTCCTAAGGGGGTGTGTGTGTTCCTGTGTGTGTGTGTGTGTGCGGGGGGGTGCGCATGAGAAAGGCTTATTGTAGTGGCTGGGCAACTATTTCTAAGACGCATCCCTTCTCTGAGAAGAAGAGCAAACAACCTTGGCTGCTGTCTCTGCTTGCTCCGCTTTGATAGATAATGTAACCGTAGTCTCACGGCTGGGGGCTGGAGCGAGGGAAGCCTAGGTGGGTTGAATGTGAGATGTGACTGGACTGGACCTTTGGGGAGGCTTGTTTGAACCATGTATAACTTTGGATTTTGGCGCCAGAGCCTTAGTTCTGACACAGAGAGTCTCAGCTTGAATCATCTTTACTACTCAAGAAACAAATCACTGTGAGAGTGTGTTGTTGAGCGTAACTTTGTTCACGAGTCTGACAGTGTCCCAGGTTAAGACAAAGAGAGGCACGTCGTTCAAGGAGATAACACCTATGAACACTTGGGGCTGTGGTCAGACACACTAAATCATCCACTTTCAGGGCACTTTTCAGCTGGATTTTATTGCATCCAGTTTGAAAGTACATTGAGAGTGGATTGTTTAGTGTGTCTGACTGTCACCAGTGGCCCCCAGTGTCCAGGCATGCTGGCTTGCTCCCTCCAACAGCTTTGACTGTCCCTTCCTCACAGGACAGCAAAGTTTTTTTTGGGGGGGGGGGGAATGGCATTCTGGTGCAGCCCAGTGGTGTTCAGCTTCCCTCTGCCTTTACTGCCCCGTCGTCCCACACTCAGCAGGCAGAGTTGTTTGAACAGAAGTTAAATCAGTTGCAAATCCTGTAAATCAGTCATAAATAAGCAATGTGTTTCTTATAAAACTCTTCAGCAACATTCATAGCTTCTGTTTGGCTTTGTGGCATTTTCAGGCATGTGCAGTTTTACAGAAACCTAATGCAAACCTGATCAGTGCATTGCATTGTTGCTGAGCAAAACAGATCCATGTTGCTGAGCAAGATAGTTCCAGCTCGTATGGAACTGTCACAGGCCATGTTCACACGGGCAATTTGATCTGTTGCCCTTACTGTTCCCTCATGGATTTAAAGTGCATGATCAGACAGTAGCAACCGTCTATCATGCCCCAGTCGTCTGAGTTCCATTCCCCCCTCCCCTTGCCCTGTGTTTTTTGATACCTGAAAAAGTCCGGTCCTGTTGGTCGGAGCCGCCTTTAAAATGGATTTCCTGTTGTCTGGTCACTCTGTTGTGCACCCAAGGCGTCAGGCAGGTCTCACTGATCTCTTGTTTTCCAGACGCCATTCCTCCCCCTCCCCCCAGTTAATGAGAATTGCACAACTGTTTATGCGCACCTCTCCCCCTCCAGGGGGGGCTGCTGTTCAAAACCTTGTTTTTGTTTGAAAAACTCTCAAAGAAAGACACCCCTGTTCTGCAGCTTTTTAATATAGTTTGGGGAAGGGATAAATTGAAAAGGTTACAGGGAGGACAGCAGTGAACTCCATATCCCAGCATTCTCAGCAAGTGCTTGTGTGCATGCTCAGAGGGAAAACTTTTTAAAGTAATGCCTGACAGCCCCATGAACTACATATCCCAGCAGGCTAATTCCTGCTTGTGGGCATGCTCCTATGACAAAGTTCTAAAAAAAATGGCGACGGGCTGACTCTGAGCTTGGTGTTGCCTGGTCACTCTATGGCCAGTTAAATCACTCTGAAGAGTGCTAAAAGGGGTGAGTCTGGTCAGGATTCTCTGTGACAAAATAATCTGGCTCTATTAGAGGCAGGGCAACAGTAGATTGAACTGCCTGTCTGATCGCAACCACAGTGGAACAATTTTTCTGCAAAACTGACAACATCCCTATTCCTGGCACAGCATCTGCATTAACAACGATATGACAATACAGGTGAAGTTGCCTGAGCAAGGGTAAATGTTCTCAAAGAGGGGACAGACTGAGTGCTTGAAAAATTGGTTACTTTATTGACCAATCCATGACTCTGGGAGACACACATTGTCCTCTGGTGACTGAGAAAATCCAGTTCACTATCTGTGCAGACACAACAGCAGCTGCAGCACAGGAGTAAATGAAACTTACCTAACAAGGCATAACTGAGCCATTACCCTATAGGCAGAAGTAGCTATTGCGCATCTGCAGAGCTGCTTGACGGGTGTTTGAGTTGGATGTCAAACAGCCACGTCAAGGCAATCTGGTGAGACAGCTTGTCTTGTGCGCAAGTCAAAATTTCAATCAAAGTATGTTTGGTTGCCTATCATGCTCGCGCTGAAATTCTCAGTGTCTCTGCTTACAACCACAAGTGACCTGTATCCAGTCATGCTAGTATGTTTATAAAGGGTGTAGCATTCTCACGCCTTTAGAACCAGCCAGTGGAAACACAATGGGCCTTTTAGGAGGGTGTACTTTGTGGTATTCTGACAGCCAATCATTAATTAAAAAATAAAGTTGGATAGCTAGTTAAGCTAAATGTTCTTAATTGGGAGACAGGCTACTGGCTGATTGGTGAACCTTGGAAACTTGTTGGGAAAATGTCATCAGTGGGGTATACAAGAAGATTGGAAACAGATATGAGAAAACATCCCAAAGATTTAGTCCATAGGGATTTGGGGTAGTGGTGTAAGTCAGTGTTTTTCAACCACTGTGCCGTGGCACACTAGTGTGCCGCGAGATATTGTCAGGTGTGCCGCGGGATTTTTTCAATGAAAGAAATGTGCCTTCTGGGCTGACCTTCCGGGACGTGTTTGCGCATGCGAGAAAGAACAGTGGCGCTCTCTCGCTGATTCTGCTCGCACGCTCTGTGGCTGGCCTGAGGTAGGAGGGAGCCGCCGTTGAGGCGCAGCTCCCCTTGGCCTTGCAAGATGGTTTTAAATGAATGAGGAGGACTCGTGTGCTGAATCAGAGTCATGCTAGACCTGTTAATACAGAGGACAGGAACATTCGGTACCAAGGGCATTCACTCCTCCAGCAGAGTAAGCTGGTTTCTTCCAGTGTGTATGTGTGTGTGGAAGGGTGATTTGCACCAAGACATTCCAGTAAACATGAATATGTTTGATGGTAACAGCTAGCTGTTTCTGTCAGGGTGGGGTTCAAATCAGTAACTGTCCCTCAGCGAAGAATGGGTGTACTGGGTTTCTCTTCAAATCACTTATGGTCAGCGGAATGCCGTTCACATAAGAGTAAGAGTTTAAACTCTCTATTTGAAAAACTTTAGCAGAATCGCAGTATTAAAATACATCCACATTATATTTCCTCTGAAACTCAGGTCAATGTTATGGGAAGGAGCCATTACACTTTGGATCTGTAACTTACAATTTCAAGTTGAGTGGCTATTACGTGTATTTGTAATGCTGTCATAGTTAATACTTGAGCTGAGGCAACTAATGACCCATTTATCTTGTATTTCAGTGTTTTTCAACCACTGTGCCGTGAGATATTGTCAGGTGTGCCGTGGGATTTTTTCAATGAAAGAAATGTGCCTTAGCTCGAAAAAGGTTGAAAAACACTGGTGTAAGTTACCAAATATATATAGAAATTTAAGCAATGTCTCTCAAGATGCAATGCAAGAAAGGTTGCACTTTTTGTATCTTTTGGTTTTCTTCCATTTATGAATTAATATTGCAAAAACTTCTGCAAAATATTTATCTCATTATGAAGTTCTACAACTTCCAGAGTTCTGGAACGCATTCTTTCTCAATTGTCTTGGGTCAAAATGTATTATGCATCACTCGAAAAGGCTCTGTACAGACAATTAGATTGCAGAGACTGTGAGCAGGGGCACAATTCTGTATCCTGAAAGATATTTACTGACTATCAGAAAAGGGCAACAGTGAAACTTCAGAATTCAAAAATTGCAACAGGAGTTCTTAATTCACAGATCCATGAATTAAAATTGTCCTGCCTTCCTGGTCGATATGGACTTAACTGAATAACCTACAAAAGCTTTTGCTGATGCATCTTTTGATTTAAAGTTTGCAGCTCTAATTAATATCCCATTTCTTTAAAGGAAAAAAAGCAGTCAATGATACACATTTGAATGGCAGGAAAAATGATGCCGGCAATGCAGAGGATCCAGCGTTTAGTTTCGTGGTTCTGCAAAAAGCTGTGATGGTGCCCATTAGTGATCACTTGGCATTCTTTCCTTCCTTCCTTTTTTCCTCCCACTCCAGCTGGGACATGCCAAAGGAAACACTCTTCAGTCATTCTGTTTCCACCCTGACATTCCCAAATCCACCGCTTTGCTCTTGTGGCTGTCAGCACCACATACTTCACATAGATTCCTTCTCAGCACTCATAAACTCGCCTGCCTGGTGCTGTGAGAAAAATGCAGCTACTCCCTGGAATATGCCACCCAGCACCCATTTAATGCATTAGCTATCCCTCCAGTTTTTAAATTTTCTTTTAAGGGAAAGAAAAGATTTGTAGCCTTCAAAATTTGTTTGGGCAGGCTGCTGCCCAGTTTCCAAGAAGCAAGCAAATATCCTCAACACCTAGCAGAAATTACATATGTTGATATATTGCATTTGCATAATAAGCAAACAGTTTGCACAATATGAAAATCTGGCTGCCCAGATTGGGGAAACTGGATACAGCAACACAACAGCCCTGCCATTGCAAAGGCAGTGAAGGTGCCTTTGCTCAGGAACCCAGACCAGGTCTTGATATTATAATGGCCTACCTGCCCACCCCCCAGTCCTTCTCTGCCAACCCACCCCCCAGTCCTTCTCTATCTCCTAGAAAGCTGCTATCAACAGATGGAGCAGAAAGTGGCTCAGGAACTGAGTAGCTCCAGCTCCAGCAGTGGTTTAGATTGAGATTTCCTGCAAGTGAAATCCTGGAGCTTTCAGAGTCAATGGCCCAATCTGCATCTAGCATTTGCTCTGCTGTTCTACCCAGGGGTCCGTTGGAGCGGGAGCGCACAGGAGCGCAGCTCCGGGAGTGAGGAGCCCAGGGGGCGGGCACATAACCAAGCCCCACCCCCTCCTCAGCTTCCCCGAGCAGTGCAGAGGCGCAGCGCCCCGGGGAAAGCCCTGCTAGGGTCGCCGTACGGCGAGGAGGGCGGGATATAAATCCAAATGAATAAATAAATTTATTGTTTTTAATGTTTTGTTTTAATATTGATAATTTTATCATTGTTCCTTTTATGACTGTGTGCTGCTTTTCCAGAGACTTGCTCAAGGTGACATATAAATTTTCTAAGTATACCATTTTTTATCTGGGTACATGGCACATAAGTACTGGAGAAATTTCACCAACCCTTCAGCAGCTTCCACCTTATCAGTTTGGTGTAGTGGTCAGGAGTTGGACTCTAATCTGGGAGAACCGGGTTTGATTCCCCACTCCTCCACATGCAGCTGCTGGTGTGACCTTGGGCCAGTCACAAGTTCTCTCAGAGCTGTTCTCTCATGAACAGTTGTCAAAAGACCTCTCTCAGCCCCACCTACCTCACAGGGTGTCTTGTTGTGGGGAGGGGAAGGGGAAGGGATGGGTGATGCACATGTCCTGGGTATCTCAAGTCTACTTGAAACCTGGTGGTTTCAAGGGAGCAGGAAGAGAATGAGGGTGTGTTCTTTACGCTTATTTTTATTGCACAAAGTATTGGATGGGGAAGGGAATGGAGGAAGAGCAGGTCAGTTTCACTCACCTGTGGAGTGGAGCCTGAGGGGTGGGTGTTGCCTTCTGACACACTTCTGGTAAGTTAGGGGGTGTGGCATGTGCAAATGAGTTATGCAAATGAGTTATGCTAATGAGCTCTTGCACCTCTTTTTCTACGAAATGACCCCTGGGTCTCAGGGCTAAACCCTGGGATATTTGGGCTGAAACATGGGTCAGTGTCAGCTAACACTGCCATAGATACAAGTAACTGTCTTATCATGATCAATAAGGTTGCTGAAAATCAATGTTTGCTGATTTATTAACACTACTTTGTGTTTCAAGGTTTTCCCTGACCCTCTTACGTCCCACTCAGGAGATAGCTTCAGGGACCCAACTCCCACCTTTGGAATGCGAGTGTTGCTGGCCTGCTTTGCTTTGCACATGCTCATTACACATTTGCTTTTCCTCCCCTCTTATCTCTAGCTGGCTATTCCCTAGCTAACGGCCTTGAACAGAAGAGCCTCCTGTTATGTGTTACAAGAATCACAGGTGTTATGTATTCCTTTGCTTGGTTGTCTCTGGGAACATCTTCTCCAAAAACCCTCAATAGTGTTTTTCCCTGAGAACCTCTTTTCCCGCGCTTTCCTTGGGAACAGTGAGCCAATGTATTTGGCGCCAATAATTCTCATTATTGATTGGTAGATGGTAGACGAGCCATATTTCATATCAAGTATAATTGTAGTTGCATTTCTAAGCTTGGGCATTACTAACAGGAAAAGTGTTTGACCAACATGATCTTTTCTACAAATAAAGGACTCTCTGCTTAAGGAGACCTGTTGTGGACTATATCTATTGGCACTTTCTCACAAGTCTGTTGGTGACAGGGAGTGAACTGTCCCTGAGCTAGAGATGCATCCTCAGTGGGCACAGATGGCTCACACATATCTTTTCTGATTAGTAGTGATGGCTTTTCAGGGCTGGGAGCTACTGGGACCTGCATACACCCCTCTCTGGAGTAAAATAATTTGTGATCTGGAATGTACCCAGCAAAGGGACTAGAGCCCCCCTTTTTTGTACTTTTGGTGTAGTGGTTAAGTGCACGGACTCTAATCTGGGAGAACTGGGTTTGATTCCTTACTCCTCCACTTGCAGGGGCTGGATGACCTTGGGCAAGCCATAGCTCTGTACCAGCTGTTCTCTCAAGGACAGTTGTCTCAGAGCTCTCTCAGCCCCACCCACCTCACAGGGTGTCTGTTGTGGGGAGGGGAAGGGAAAGGAGTTTGTCAGCTGCTCTGAGACTCCAAGTGAGTGAAGGGCGGGATATAAATCCAATCTCTTCTCTTCTTCTTCTTCTTTGGCATGCAGGAACCCTGATGCAACTCTAAAGACTAGCTTCTGAGCAACTGGATGTTTGCCCTACACACCCCTTCCCCAAGTTCAGCTCGTATGTCTGAAAATAAACAGATTCTCCCCCCCACCCCAAATGCCATGAGTCTGCTGCATACCCTTCACCTAGGAACTGACCCTGTTTAAAGGCTGCTGCCCCTGGAACTGCTCAAAGAAGCTGGGAGCTATGAAATAATTGTTCTTCCTTCTTTGGTACAGAAAAGCTCTCTCAAAATTTAAAAAAACACAGACACACAAGGGACCTGGTGATCTTCTTTATTACTAGCTATTGGGTTTGCAGCATTAAAATGAAATACAAGAGAGCTTGGGAAGCATGAAAATTGAGATCATTTTCCAAATTCACAATGAGGTGGAAAGTTTATTGGTTGGGAAGGGACCCAGCAAATGGCATCCTGATCTGCTCACGTTACAGGGTGATCTTCCCACAGATTGAAATGCCCAAAATGCCAAGGATACCTGCTTTGGCACATCCTCCAGCACCTGGTGCGCCTAAATGAGAAACAGGAAACATAAATTGGTTATTCATACATGCACAGATACAAACACACTCCAAGCTCAAATGATTTAAGCTATTGTTTTGACATAGGCAGAACTTTCTTCCATATGTGGTGAACATGTAAAAAAGCAAAAAGATATTGGAAGGAAATACATGGAGAAATGCAGACTATATTAAAATTTAAATTCCCCATGGAAACCAAGGATATGTTACTAGGTATATTGCCTGATAATTTGCCAACATTTTTGGAAGACATATTCAAATACATGGGGACAGTGGCTAGAATTATCTACACAGCAAAATGAAAAGTAGGGGTTTGTCCATGCTTAGAAGAATGGGAAAATAAACTTGCTCAATATGCAGCGATGGCGAAATTAACAACTTATTTGAGAAACAGATCAATTACGAAATCTGAGGAGAGATGAAGTGTGCACTGCGCAAATAGGAGTCAAATTTAAAATGAGAAGTAGTCTAAAATACTATATACAAGTGTATTGCAATGAAGAAGCAGAATGAAAATCAGTTCTAAATGTAATATGTTGAATATAAATGTGTGTAAGGAAATGGGTTTTGAAGAGAAACATTTTTTAATTTTCTACTAAAAGATATACAATAGTCCTCCCTTCTGTATTTTGTTGTATTACCTATTTGTCAAAAGAAATAGTGACGGTGAGCAGTGTTCCCTCTAAGCTGAGTTAGTGTGAGCTAGCTCACTGTTTTCTAGCCTCCAGCTCACAGGTTTTTGTCTTGGCTCAGGAAGGATGGCTCCAGAGCAAACTAATTTATGCAGCAGCCAAATCACTCGCTCACAGCTTCAATGCCAGTAGCTCACAAAGTAGAACTTTTGTTCACAAGACACCACAGCTAAGAGGGAACATTGACTGTGAGTATGCAGAAATGGCAAAAATATGCAGTATTGAGTATGCAGCCACAGTAAAATTAATAATTCAGCTGAAAATGCTACAAAATTTGAAATGTAAAATGTTGAATATAAATGTATCCCAACAGATACATTTATAGTATTTTGTAAACAATGACCCCCAAAACCTTTCAATGAAATGAAGGGGGTGATGGGGATAATTATTTTCTATTTTGTATATTTTGTAATATATATTCACCTTTTGATATATACAATTATGGTATATAATAATTTATTTTCTGTATTTTCTTTTTATTATCTCTTTGTTTTCCAAAAAGTAAAAAAAATATAAAAATGGTTGAAGTGATTGTTTCAACACATATTTCCCCCCATCTAGGTCTGAACTAGATTGTTTTGGCAGGCCATGGAACCATTTCATTCTGATCCACTCCCCCTCCCCCAGTCTAAACTGAATCAGGAATCTGGATCATTCCTAGTGCTTTCTGTAATAAAGGTGGTGGGAGATTTGCCATGGATCTTGGGATACATGCCAAAAGACATCCATGAGTTATAACTTGTGCAGGCTCTGTGTAGTCCATGGAAAGTTACTTCAGCACTGGACACGGGCTAGGCAGAGGGGGCGAGCGGCCAGTTCCTTTCCTTTAAAATTAACTCCATCCCCGGCCATTCTGTGGCTGCTACTGGCTCGGGGGTGGGTGGTGGGTGGGAAGGGGGACAGCCTTATTTTCCTGCTGCTCACCCATTCCACCCTTTCCCCGGTTTTGTCCATCTCCCTGTCCCCGCCCAGCACCACAAATGGCGGGCCACGCCTAGCCAGGCCCTTCTTGCTTTTTGGGGGGACAGCGGGGACTCATTTATTTCACTGGGGAGTGTGTGTATGGGTATAGGGCATCCCTCCTTCTTCCCTCCCACCTGGTCTATGGATGTGAGAAGCACCACTTGTTCCTGTCATCCATCACAGCCAGCATAAAGAAAGACATCTCCACGACAACATCTGTCTGTGAAGGAAGGCTCAGCCACCCTCAGAAGTGTGAGCGAGGTCCACTGGCTGTGTCAATCTCCCTCGTTGGGTGGGGGCACCTGTAAGCCCCCTCTCCTCTTCTCAGTTGAGACACCCCAGCTAGATCCCCAGTCTCTTCTTAGTTGTTTTGAAGGGCATCCCCATGAAAGCCTAAGTGCAATGGGGATCCCTGGGGTAAGTTTTCAGAGAGTGAATTTCGTCTGCCATGTCCAGAGCACATTCCAGCACAGATGCAGGATGCATAAAGCATTCGCGCACACCCCACCTTCCAGGCATGCATAATCCTGGCTTCAAGGGGCACTTCATCAAAGGGATATGAACAATTTCCAGTTAATGGGCAACACTTATGTATCACTTGTGATCCATCAAAGCAGCCTAACATCTGATCAACTCTGGATGGGCCATCTTTGTTGCTATGCTAAAACTTCACCATCTTGGAATGTCAGGTGACACTTCCTAACCTTTCTGTTCTTGGACCAGTCCTGATTGTGGGAAGGTGGACTCCCATGCCAAGCTATGGATTTTACTCCATAAAAGGACTAACCCAGGTTGGTGAAAAGTGCACCAGGTTCTCCCACTACTGGAATACCCCTATCTTTGTCTCTTCCCTCATCTGCACCCCATTCTCAGTTGTGTGTTATGTGTTTATTGGGAGGGAAAGGGTGGTCTCATTCGTGGTTTTACTTGAGTTGTTGCATTCGTGGTTTCAAATGTTTGCAATTTTTGTCTGCTTCTGGTTGTGTGTCCAAGTGTTAGTAAATAAATATTTCATTTAGTTTGAATCAATTGGTCTCTGTTACTCTTTTTCTTGGGAATATTGCATAGGAATAAAAACTCCAAATACATTGGCCAAGAAAGGGTCCTTTGTTTATGTGGCTGGAGAGATGGTATAACAAGCTAATTTCCCCCTCCCTCTGGGTTCGGTTTGGCTAACACCAGTTGCCTCAACTTGCTTTTGATGTGGTAACAAATCAGCTAATGAACTGAAATGGTTGTAACCCTTACCGAAAGCATGGACTTAAACGGGTGTCCTTTCTCTCTTCTTGGAAGACTATCTCTATGGAATACATTCCTCCTACTATTCCACCACATTTATGTGACCATGGGCTCACTGCATTTACAAACTTCCATACATTTGGGTTGGTAGCGTCCTGTTTAAATTTAAAATGGTGGTGGTTGTGTAATGTGATTAACTTCTTATGAGCATTAAAATGGTGACTAATGGGAAAAGTGGATAAAAATAGGGGCTGTAAATGCCTCAGAAAGTGATGCTATTTCACTGTTAGTCCTGTATAGTAACTGTTTCAGCAAATCTGTTGTTCCAGGCAGCAGGGCTGTTTAAATCTAGCTGAATCCAAATTTCCATTGTCCTTCAGCAATAGGTCCAGAGCAATTTTGGAAAGGCTTAGTTCTAAACAAAGGAGCATTTGGGTTCTTCATACTCACGTTCAACTCTTTCAACTTTGTAAACAGGTACACCCTTGCAGAGCTTCTCGATAGAGCTGCCAAAGACAAGCCACTCCTTGATTTCTCCAAAGAAAGAATCACTGGGTACGTATTTCATCCATATATTTTTGGAAGATAACATCTTGTTCATCATCTGAAAGAAGAACATATTAAAAAGGGAAATTATGAGGAATATTTCTTGTGGGTCCGGACCCTCTGAAACTTTCCTTCTCCCAAAATGGGATGGTGGCAGAAATCCTGAATAGTTTTCCTTGCATGTACTCTTCCTACCTTTTAATAATATACTTTATTGTCATTGTACATAGTACAATGAAATTAAAATGTGCCATCATTCAGTGACTCACAACATATAATCATGCGCACTCACACAGACATTCACGACTGCTTTTCCCTTGTGATTTACATAGCAACCATGTATACTCCCCAAAACCCAAAATACAGACATCACGTTTGTTGGGCTCCAGCCAGATAAGCCAGTAATTCACTGGTTCCTGAAGATTATTTTCTGTTATCCCCAAAGAAGTGGTTGTCATATTGTACTTCATGCAACATGTTGTCTGAGTCTACTTCCAATATTCTCACAATGGGCTATCCTTGGAGGAGGAAGGAATTTGATTTGGGTTCAGGCTCAGATAACATCCAAAGACTTGGAGACACACTATCCCCCTTGCAGCAGCACCCACAGTCCTGACTGTGGGGCCTCTTGACAGCCTAGTGAATCTTCAGCCCTTTCCTAGTGACCAAGGACCTTACATCAGTGCCACCTGTTGATGCTGCATCTATGTGCACAGTAAAGTTCTGTAATGTAGCAGCAAATTTGGATCCAGTCCTGGCTTTGGAAGGTACTACCCTAAATTGCAGCTAAAACCTGGGTAACTGTTATTATCCTTTTCTGGCTCCTATGGCTGCTAATAATCCATCTGTATCAGTCTAATATACAGACATGGTTTGCCTGGCACCATCATAGGACATACCTACATCACAGATGTCAACAAGGAGGCTGGAAACTGTAATGCTGTGATGGAAGGCTGTGGCAATCCAGCAGACTTCACAGCATTCTTGACAAACTACATTACCCAGAATTCTTTGGTGGAAGCAATAAGTTAGTGGTATAAAACCAAAAAATATATGTAATATGGATACGCCCATATAGGTTTCTCTATTCCCCCCACCCCTGTTACCTGTTTTTCATAAGCAAGCCGTCCAATTAATTCCAGCTCTGGGACATAGCCTGGTTCCATCTTGTACACGAAGCAGGCTCGACGAGAAAACAGTCTTGTGGCAATGTATCCCTGTCATTTACAAAAGCAGGAAATAACTGAGCAGGGATAGACAATGGTGAGATCTGGAAATCTATACATGGTAAGGTTCCTTTCCCTACCATTGCTTGCCAAGGCAGGAGTCAACATGGGTTTCAGTGGCATTAAGGCTGAACTAAAGGAGTAAGCTGGGAAGATAAAACTGGGTGGCAAAGAAAGTTAAAAACCAAGGCCAGTTTTTAAAGAAATGTTTATACCTTATAAACACTATTTCTTGTGCAAAAAAGCATCTCCTGCCCACATACGAGCCCAATGAATACCGTTTATGGGCAATGCTAAAATCAGATTAATATATAATCTTGGCAATGGAGAATTAGGTTTTGTTGCAATGTGCATTTAACAGATAAATGGTTCCATCTGGGTATGATTCACAATGAGCTCCAAAGAGTCTGCACAAATGGAGACAGTTGTAAAGAGAGGCAGACCTTTAGTTAACTTACATGTTTGTAGTCAAAAATAGTATCGGAAGAGCATGTTCCACCGTACACATGGATATTGGCTATTTGATTCTCATTATCAATGGTCACTGTTTGCTGGGTGTACTCGCCGGTGTTGCTGGGGAGCCTATAGATCTGAGAATAAAAGAAGCATAAACTATTTTATTTTCAATGCTTGTCCCTAGAAACTGAGAACAAGGAAAATGTGTTGCCTGTTGCAATTGCACAGCAGAGCTAAGCCGTGACAGTCCCCATTAGAGTAAGTAGGACTGTGTCTTAGTATTCAGGCTGTGTGTCGACTTTTAGAAAGAAGATCTAGAAATAAAGGGGATGTAACCCCTGTCCTAAAATTAAATGTCTCTCCGTAGTGGCAGGGACTACTACAATGTCTCTTGAGTCCAAGAAGGTTGGGGCATGTAAAGAGGCACAACAGATTCAGAGAACTTTGGGAAACCCTAACAAGTGCACATTGTATTCCAGGGTTTCCCAAGCTTCTAATAATAGATGAGTACTTTCTTTGTACATTTAAAACTTTGGAGGCACATTTCATTCTTATATTTAAGAACAGCATGCAGGAATTACCCATCCTCACAGGAGCCACTCCTAATATTTCTTACTATTCCTTATACTTCTTACTACTCCTTATACTTCTGCCTACAGTAGATCTGAAATTTCCTCTTCAGAAGAAGGCAAGCCCGGAACAGTGGCTCATAGAGAGATACACCAGGAAAAATCATTTAAGGCTGGTACTTCTGCTGAATTTCTGTATGGAAGGCAACTGAATGAGCCAAGCCCACCCAAACCAGATATGCAGCAAAATTATCTGCATCACACCCCCCCCCCCCAAATAGTGGTTGATTGGAAAAAGAATGGCAAGGGTAATTTTGTCATTCAGAGACAACTTCCTCTGGACTAATAGGAGCTTCCATAAGCATGCCCTGACACAGAGTCTGGAAATGTCTGTTTTCATCTAATGTGGAAGTGCAGTCTTGTTCTTTCACTGTTTTGGTGGTGCAGTGGAGGCAACCTGTTGGCTTTCTTGGACCTTGTGCCCTCCCTCTTGCTTGTCTACCCATTGCCCACTATTTTTTTTCTTGGATATACAAAATGGAACATAAAACTTTGTAATTTGCTTACCTGGAAAGATGCAAAAGCTTGACACCAGAAGGCTCCTAGAACAGCGATTAGTATTAGCTGGAAAAGAAGGGAAATGGCAGCATTATTATTCTAGTAGAAATTGGGCCACAATCATCTTTCTTTTTTTTTTTAATGGGGCCTTTCTAAATTTATGCTGCACTCTCAGTCCACCGAGCCTACAGTTACCATATAGGGTTGCCAGTCTCCAGGTGTGGCCTGGAGTCCTCGTGGAATCACAATTGATCTTTAGACTAGAGAGGACAGTTCCTCTGGACTGGAGGAAATGGCAGTTTCAGAGGTTCCCTCCCAATGCAACACTTCCTTCTCCAAGAGTTTCTCAAGCCAGAGTAGGCAACCGTAAGTAAGCCAACACCAGTCTCCTGTTCTGCTAGTAAACGTGCAGAGCTCCTTGCAGGCCATTGTGTGCATATAGTTTGTTGCTCCCTGCAGAGATCTGAGGCACAGAATAGTAAACCCTTCTCTGTTGGGGACAAACTGACCCTTTAAGAGAGCCAGTTTGGTGTAGTGGTTAAGTGCACGGACTCTAATCTGGGAGAACTGGGTTTGATTCCCCACTCCTCCACTTGCACCTGGCTGGATGACCTTGGGCAAGCCATAGCTCTGTACCAGCTGTTCCCTCAAGGACAGCTTGGGAAAGAGCTCTCTCAGCCCCACCTACCTCACAGGGTGTCTGTTGTGGGGAGGGGAAGGGAAAAGTAGTTTGTAAGCCGCTCTGAGACTCCCTTGGGGAGTGGAGGGCGGGGTATAAATCCAATCTCTTCTTCTTAATTTACCAGGCAAGTTTCTAGTGGGCCACTGCCCTGGAAAATTGGTAGCAGTCAACCAAGCCAAGCACTAGTGGCACGATTAGAACCACATGGGCCCTTTAGCTCCAACTTGGCCAGCAGCAATATCAAGTATAACAGAGATTTTAAAAGGTTGTGCAAACGCAGTAATAGTATCAATGTATTATAGTGAAAATCTTAATGAAGCATACAAAATCATAACGAAATACTCGAACAATCAGTTCAGTTTCAGTTCATCTCTCTCTCTCTCTCAGCAGCAATATCAACCAAGAAGAAAATCAAAGATGTGTACTGCACATATTTCACCAGGTTTAAGAAGGGTTGGTACTTAATAACTTAGACTAGGGTTAGAATTGCTGGCATTTTTTTTAAAAAAGCGGCATGCTAAATAGTTATGCCTTTCCTCTCTCGTCTTCCTACCTGCTGCAGTTTTTACAGAGTGAATTATTAAATGAATTAGGTGCATTAATACACTCATCTGGAAATTAATGTGTTCTCCCCCCAATAATGCATAGATTTAAAAATGAATAGGCCCTATCACAAAGTGGCAAAGCCAGGTGGTCAATTTGGGCTGCCAGCAATACTCCCTCTAAGCTGTGGAGTCTTGTGAGCAAAAATTCTACTTTGTGAGCTATGGACATTCAAGTTGTGAGTGAGTGATTTGGCTGCTGCATAAATTAATTTGCTCTGGAGCCATCCTTCCTGAGCTAAGACAAAAATGTGTGAGCCAGAGGCTAAAAAACTTGTGAGCTAGCTCACACTAACTCACCTTAGAGGGAACACTGCCTGCCAGCAATAGCAAAGAAGTGGGAAGCAGACAGTTTCTGACCCACTGGTTATGGCCCATCAGCCTCTTCTCTTGTGCATACCCCACTGAAACAAACAGGAGATGGCCCAGAACATTTCTGTGCCTGAGCGTGGCTGCTGTGGAATTCAGTGAGGTTTGTGCAAGAGAATTTGCTGGCGGATTGTGCTCTGTGTCAACAGAGGGGATTTTATGTCTCAGGAACCAAACTGTTTGGGGCTGGTCTCGTATCAAGATCACAGAATATGTTCCTGCTGTTACTTAACTGTCCTCAAAAATGCATGTTTCAGTTACAGAAATAAGTTCAGGCAAAACCCAGCCTAATACTCCCCCTGGTGAGAAGATCCCCCAGTGAATCTAATGGCGTGTATATTTTGGCAAGGAAAACTGGCTTCTGTCCTCTTATTATACTACCTAACGAATGATGGCATATGATTTATCTCAAAGAGTTCCCCCTCTTACAGAAACAATCCACATCTCTAAATACATTCAGGTTTTTTTTGTAAAAAGAAAGGAATGTGTCAAAAATACTCACAAGCCTGGTCATTTTTCCTCAGATAAGAGTGAGAGGCTAATAAGGAGCAAATGGAATAAAATTACGGAGACTTCGGATTTTTATATCTTGCCAGTAGGTGTGGAAAACACTTCCCAGAAATATGCCTTGTGAACTCAGCGATTCCATATCTGTGGGACACGCCACAGTAAACGGCTTTATCTGAATTTTAGCCTGTGCACATAGCCAGGCCCTGATACCTCCAGAGCTCATTAGCAAGCCATGACAAAATTCCGAATGGGTCATTTTGCAAATATTAGTTAACTCTTTTGGGTTAGTTGTGTGTCCTTTGTGGTGCCAGGAACACCAGTGTCATTTTTTTTTAAAAAGCTGGCCTTTTCGTAGTTGCAAGGAGGACAAGTGCACTTGGGGAGAGGACTCTGGAATCACTGAGTTGGTGGGGACCACAAGGCCACCTAGCCCAGCCTGTAGGGCAGAAATAGGACAACTATGGGGGCTTGGGGGCTTGGGGCAACATCCAGCTCTCAGGCTGTTTAACAATTTGTCTGGGGCATCAGAGTGGCTGAGAGAGCCCCTTTTGTGTCTCTGGCCACTTCTGATGTCTCCAGATTGGACTCTGCAGTCTCAGCAGCAGCCAGTGCTGGAAGAATCAGCATCCAACTTAAATCCCTCAAAATTAGGCTGTCAGGCGGCCCCAAATGCATTGGTGTTGAGGGGCAAAAGGACCCTGCCTCCTGCATGGCCTTGGCCACAATCCACAAGGAACCTTTTAAACAATTGATTTGTTTTTAGAAAGTATTCTCCTGATGCACTCTTGAATATTAACAGCAAGAGGTAATATGTATACTATGGCATTTATGAAGTGGTTTTGGAGTGTCCTAAGCATTTGCACACATAATGTTGTTGTGAGTGCCCTGTATGGCAGGTCAGGCTTAGCATCACATGTTATAGGAGGGGCTGCCCAAGGATGGCCTCATGAATTCATGGCGAAGGCAAGATTTAAACTTAATGTGTAGTTCAGTAGCATGTGCTAAATTATTTACATGATGAATGGAGGCTGGGGAAAGGGGGACCAATCTTGCTTGCCTCTGGGGCCAGTGTTATTAAACTGCACAAGAAGGTGTGTTTTAACGTTTCCAGGGTCTCCCTCTCCACTTCATACAGCATACAGGTAAGCCAAAGTCATGAGTGCTGAATTTTTGTAAAATCTCAGTGTGTTCCATTCACAAGTTTTTTTTAAAAAAAATTCTTCCTGCAAGATTGGAGGGCGGTGGAGTGTTCAAACAATTGGATGGGTTGGCAGATTTTTTTTTTAATTGGCTGTTTGGTTTGTTGTTCAGATGGCGACATTTTGTTTTACTGTTTTTCCGCAAATGATGCTGGGGTTTGGTTTTCAGCTGTTGCAAAAGCCCCATATTTCACACAGTGATTTTATGAGGGTCATATTTGCATGGGATCCGTGCCCTACCTCTCCGTTTGTGACTTTCCTGAGCCTTTGATGAGGAAAGGGGTTTGACTGCTGGCCTCTGGGTGGAGCTAGGATGTTTGTATTGTTTTTTTCTGTAACTTGCTATGAAAAGTTTGAGTCAGTTTTAGCCATTGGAACAGTCCTATCAGGACCAAGTGGTAGCTTAACAGTGCAATCCTAAACAGAATTAGACCCTTCAAATATCAGTTGAAGTCAATGAGATTAGAAGGGTGTAACTCTGCTTAGGCTGCAGTCACACACCAGTTGGAGTGGAAGGAAAGTGAGGCTATTTCCTCCAGAGGAAGTTGACACGCAGTTGCGAGATCACACATCCCTTTGTGCTGCAGGCTCAGCGCATCACTGTGTGATCAGATGCAACTGCAGGTGAGTCAGGGTTTTTTTGCCATTTGTTTTCCATGCACATAAATAAGGAATCGCACCTCTGCACTGAGGGCTCCCTATGGAGTATGCGCGTACTGTGAAGGAGGGGGGACAGCACCAAGTCAGGATGGAATGAGCAGACCATCCCAACAGCATGAGAGTGTGCTTGTGCAATCAGACAGGGGAAAGTCCATCTGTGGCCCGTCAGAACCACTTAGAGCCGGACTTTCCCAGTGTCTTTGAACTCTGCTTCTGTGGCGGAGAAGCATGAGTTGCCAATGACTGCGGGATGTTTCCCAGCTGTTGCTGTCTGATCGTGCCTTTTAGATCTGTCAGGCATTCGCAGCTATGTTGGATCTAAAGGCGTGTGGGATCGCAGCCTTAGAATTGTCATGTAAAAGTCCTCAGTTTCTGAGCGTTCATCCGTGGCATCCTCCATCCTTCACCATCTAGTCCGATGAATGCTCCACAGTGACACATGAATATAAGAACATAAGAGAAGTCAATGTTGGATCAGGCCAGTGGCCCATCCAGTCCAACACTCTGTCATACAGTGGCCAAAAATACCAGGTGCCACCAGGAGGTCCACCAGTGGGGCCAGGACACTAGAAGCCCTCCCACTGTTCCCCCCCAAGCACCAAGAATACAGAGCATCACTTGCCCCATAGTCCCTATCTATACCTTGTGGCTAATAGCCACTGATGGACCTCTGCTCCATATGTTTATCTAATTCCCTCTTGAAGCCGTCCATGCTTGTAGTCGCCGCCAACTCCTATGGCAGTGAATTCCACGTGTTAATCACTCTTTGGGTGAAGAAGTACTTCAGTTTATCTGTTCTAACCCGACTGCTCAGCAATTTCATCGAGTGCCCATGAGTTCTTGTATTGTGAGAAAGGGAGAAAAGTACTTCTTTTTCTGCCTGCTCGATCCCATGCATAATCTTATAAACCTCGATCATGTTACCCCTCAGCTGTTGTTTCTGTAAGCTAAAGAGCCCCAAGTGCTTCAACCTTTCTTCATAGGGAAAGTGTTCCAACCCTTTTATCATTCTAGTTGCCCTTTTCTGCACTTTTTCCAATGCTATAATATCTTTTTTGAGGTGTGGTGACCAGAACTGTACACAGTACTCCAAATGAGGTCGCTCCACCGATTTATACAGGGGCATGACTTTGAACTGCATCTAGCTGTGATAATATTTTCAAGGAAGGCAACTCCAGTGGTACTGAAAACAAGCATTACAGGGAGGGGAATTGTTTATTACGAACTTTGCAGCATCACCACTACTCATGTTATGGAAGGTGTTACCAACCTCTGAAGTAAGGATTCACAATGGAGTTTCCAGCTCTAGTTTGGGAAATACCTGGAGATTTTAGGGGTGGAGCCTGGACAGGGCAGGTTGTGGGAGGGGTGGGGCTTCAATGGAGGATAATGCCATACAGTCCTCCCTCCAAAGCGGCCATTTTCTCCAGGTGAACTGATCTCTGTCGCCTGAAGATCAGTTGTAATAGCTGGAGATTTCCAGCCATCACCTGGTGGTTGGTAACCCTCTTAAAACCACATGCCAGGTAACCTTTCAAAACTGCATGCCATAAATTTCCACTTGCTCGGTTGCCAAGTCTGGGTTGGGAAATACCTGGAGACTTTGGGGGTGGAGCCAGGAGAGGGTGGGGTTTGGGGAGGGGAGGGGCATCAGCATGGTACAGTGCCATAGAGGCCACCCTTCAAAGCAGCATTTCTCCAGGGGAGCTGATTTCTATCAGCTGGAGATCAGTTGTAAAAGCGGGAGATCCCCAGGCCCCACCTGGAGACTGGCAACCCTATCTGTAGATATTGAAGCAGCCAGCTAGGATAGAGCAATTTATCTCTTTGTAAAATTGCCCTAAGTGTCAGAGTAGATGGTACCGATAAGTGACAGAAAAGGGGCCAAACAAAGGTCTACAGCATAAATGGTTAATTTTGTCTCCACAGAAGTCAGGAGAGTGTCATTAAACATGCAAAACCTGGAAGGCCCCAGTCAGAACTCTTTCTGTGACTCTGTTATCAAGTACACACCTTTGAAAGCTCACCCTTTCCCTTACTTACAGGTGCTAACAGAAGCAGTTCCTGCCTTTAACAAACATTTTTTGTCCGCACCTCTAATCTATTAATTTAAAGGGAGGAGAAGGGAAGGCAGGGAGCTTTGTTTTTTGCTCCAGTCTTAAGACAGAAGAGGCTTCAGAATCCTTGGAGAAGGCACCGTCTCCACAGAAAAGCTCACACAGCTGGCCCAACACATGCAGTTATGGGACTTTCATCAGTGTCATGATGCTTTAAGTAACAAGCCAAAGACAGTTGTCACCCCAAAGAGCTTAGGCCTGACTTAAACATGATGCGGACAAGTAGGACTTAGCTATGCAGCTTTGCTTATATCTAGCATCTTGTTTAAACTGGGCCACCAAATCTGCCAAGTGGTTATTGAATGCATTGTAAGTACAGCAGCATAGGGTTGCCAACACTGTGTTGGGACATTCCTGGCGATTTGGGGGTGGAGCCTGGGGAGGGCAGAGTTTAGGGAGGGGAGGGACCTCCGCAGGATATAATACCAGCTATTTTCTCCTGGGGGAACTGATCTCTGTAGTCTGGAGATCGCCAGTCCCCACCTGGAGACTGGCAACCCTAATACTGACCCCCAGCCAGATCTCTGGCATAAGTCATGCCTCAGTGCCAGTGGCAGAGCTGGATCTCCAGCCAAGCTACCCATGACTGCTTGGGGAGTCACTATGAGGTGGGCACTGATGCATTGCAGTAGCTTGGCTCATTACCAGCCCTCAGTGATACAGGAAGTGACTGGTCTCACCTCTTAGGTCTGCACCACCTGGGTTCTAGCCAAGATGCCCAGGGTCTTGGCTTGGAATTAGGCGGCAGCAGCACAGGCCCAGGAGTAAAGGGGGGGGGGGGAACGCCATTGATTTTCATCCACCCAATGCCTATATGTTATCCACCCTCAATGAAATCTAGGCATGCAAATCTAATTTTGCCAGAACTTCTGACATGTGCACTGATTTTACTATATGGGGCCTTGTTTGTTTTAGGGGATTAAACTCTGTCTAAATTAAGCATACTTTTTTTAAAAGTAAAAAGGACATATCCCACCCGTTTGTTCTGCGTAATCAAATGTTATCGATTGTACCATTTTCCAGGTTATCTTTCATCTGCCAAGTGTAACTTATCTGTAGGGTGTCACCCAAGAAAGGCTGTGCTAGCTGTCATTCCAGAGAGATAAGGTGCCATATCTCAACGACCTGTCCACACCTAATTTTTGAAAAGCCACGTATATAAAGTGTAGGACTGAAGTCTGACTAGTCCCACATCTCTTCTTGCAACAAAATGAAGCTGATTGTGAGTATACTTTTTTTTTAAAAAAAATATTTTTAAAATCCCTGGAACATTTGGACTGTAGCCATTTTTTTAAGTTTTCCAGCAGAGGGAACTTTTTAATTAAAAAAAAAATCTGGAAGCTTCCTTAAAACCTACAGTACTTACCTCAAGGGAGAGTATTTTTAGACTCACCATTTGGCTTTTGAGGTTGGTTTTCCCTTTAACTACTGGCTGGTTCACTATCTATGGCAGTCAGTTGGACCCACTTATGAGGAGACATTACTTTTAACAGTCACATGGAGACTGAAACCTCTGTGACTGAATTACAACACTGTAGTAACCACTACATCGCAGTGCTATATGGTGACTCAATGCTCCCTTAAAACATAATCTTTGCAGGGCACAGCCATCAAATATTAAGGGAGAAACTGAGGTTTATTTATTTCAGGTTCAAACTGAAAATCCTGTTTCCCAGCCTATAAATAGTCAATGTAGCTAATAAAACTTTTGCTTAAAAATAATTGGATAACTCTAGAACTGATTAAACAAAACGTTATTAAATAGATTCACATTGCCATACCCCATAGAAACTGATTTCAAGAAAAAAAAGTTAAAAGGTTAAATTTCCAAGCTCTTTACCTTACCCAGAGCTTTGCCCCAAAAAGGGGGAAATCAGATTTCACTAAATTCCAAATATGAGAGATGCAGGGATGATGGGGTGAGGCCAGCTTAAAAAGATGTTATTACATAGGCCAACACATGCCTTTTCTGAAACTTCTGATTTGTTTTCTCTAAAGGCGTGATATGCTCCACCAGACATATTCACAATAGAGTTGTTGTTTTTCTTGAGCATCAAATTAATTATTAACTTTGTGGTATTGTTCTGTGTTGAGAGCTAGATAGCCAGAAGACCAACCTCTTATAATTCATTATCAATAAATAATACATTATTTGGCCTGCTTGTTCAATTTGAAGAAAGGTAGAATAACTTTCACAAGAAACCTGAAAAAAATCTGTCCGCAAGATCAAGCAAGCCTCGCACATCTGTAAATTCCATATACAAAACTGCAAAGGATATCTAATTAACTCCAGGCCTGTAGACAGGATTTTTAAAGTCATGGGGCATTTAAATTTCTTCGGGGGCACTGGCTAATCGAATTAAAGATAATTTAATTAAAGAAGGTGGGGCCACAGGAATCCTGTGCTGTGCTCGTCTCCACTCTGGCCACCGGCAAGTTGGGAGTCTCCTTCCCACCACCACTGCGAGCATTTAGCTTTCCTCCCTCCCCAGAAACCCTCAGCTGGAGCTGCCCCTCCTTGGGGGGAGAAGGCTGTGATGCCCTAGGCTGGATGGGAAGTTGTGGGGCCTTGTCAGGAAGTTGGAGGGCCTAGCCCTGAGATGCCCCACTGTAGCTATGGGCTTGATTAACACTATGCCCCATCACAAGCCCACCTGTTCCCCATAACTTCTTTTTAGGTAGGGACTTTTCTAGCCCTTTTAGCCTCATAGCAGGCTGCTGTTGTTTCCAATGTATAGACTGAGGCTGAAAAGACAATCTGTTTGAGTCTCCTCAATAAATCCAGAGCTCAGTGGAAATCTGAGACACACAACACAGTTTTTTCAAATTTGTTTTAAACTAATTGCATTACTATGCCTGCCTCAAAGAACCTTGAGAAATGTTGACTTGCAAGGGTGATTGGACTTCTTCATAAAGCCCTAACTCTACATAGAACTACATTCCCTCCTAACTTCAGCTGGGAGTCATGTTGTACAAGTTTCAAACTGTTCTAAATAGGTAGGGCAAAGGCTATATGTTGCCCACTAGTTAGATTACATTGCTTCTTGCCTTCTTCCCTGCCATCTACATGATGTTTGCTTCCTCTGGTTTTAAAATAATGGTTAGAAGTTCCCCAGAAAAAGTAAATGTAATGGTGAACTAGAAAACCATGGGATTGTCAGAGATTCTGAGAGTCAGTCTGAAATTTTATATTTGACTGTCAAAAAACTGTTTGAGGCAGAATCTCAGCTCATACCCCACAGGTGCATGTACACATTACAGACTGAGCACAAAGAAGCCAATGTGAGTCTGGTGCAAGTATTCCACTGCATGTATACCCAGTGGAGAGCAGCAACTGGTGATAGCTCCCTGGTGCATATACAACAAGTGCTGACATTGTGAAACAGATTTGTCCATGGGTATTTTTGAGCCACAATTGATCAACCCAGTAGTGGGCTTGAGCTGAAACCTACTGATTTCAGTGGACCAAATTATTTTGGATTGTGGTCTTTATCTATAAACTGCAAAGTGACCCACGTACACCGCGAGCAAATATCTGCATAGAAACATATAAGTTGTGTTTTCAAAGGATGCAAATTCCCATTTTGAGACTATATGAAGAGATGAATATTTGAACCATTTGAAGAATCCTCACCCCCTCTTCCCCCTATCCAAAATAATTTCTTGTAGAGTGTATGCTTGGGTCTATTCATCCCCATAAAATATTGAGAATAGCCTTATTTGAACAAGACAATCTACTTAATGCTGCCATTCTTCTGAAATCCATTTCAGATTCTGAGTGCTGCTCTTCTGGGCGTTTTTCTGGCCCCAATCTTGGCCAGTAATGTAAGTACTGTGGCAATTCATAGTCATTGCTCTCATGCAAGCATTTCACATTGTGCTTTGTTATTCAGTAGAATTTTGATAGTAGAGGTATCCCTGCCCTACAGTCCTAAGCGGAGTTATCTTACATTCTAATAGTCAAGTGTGGATCTGCAGATATCAAAATCCACAGACTGGGGCCACGCTGACTGTAAACAGACAGTTCTGCAAACTAGGGGGGACCCCCAGGTTTGCAGAAATATCTGAAAACTTTTAAAAAAATACATTGGTGTAGTTTAAATGTCCCCCCCCCCCCAAAAAAAAGAGTTTTGTCTGTACATCTACAGACAATGGACTTCCCTTTGTTCTAGAAACCCAGTGGCGGCAGTGCCTGGGTGCCAGGCACAGCGGCAGCAGAGTTCAGAAACCGCTCTGCGCTGGGGAGTGGGGATGGCAGATCCCAGAAGCTGCTCTGGGCGCAGAAGTGACTGCAGAGTTCTGGAACCATGCTGGGTCCGGAGACAGGGTGGGGAGGCCTCCTTCTTTTACCCTTCTAATTCCATTGAAGTCAATAGGCTAGGCTTAGAGGGGTGTAACTGTTAGAACTGCATTGTTTTTCTAAAAAACTTCTTCCTTGGGAGATCTGGAACACTGAACTCCTGGTCTTATTGTCTCTCTTTCCCCCCCTCTTCTGTTTTTCATTCAAGAATGTCAATGTAAACAACCAGGGAAATAGAGGGGGAAATTCCCACCAGTCTGTGAGCATCGATAATCAGAAGCAGGTGGTGAACGTCGACAATAACAACGGATGGCATTCATGGAACAGCGTTTGGGATTATGCCAGTGTAAGACACCTGTGCACTTTTATTTCTTTATTTCACATATGATTGGGTTGGTATTGTTTCAAACAGGTACCAAATAGATTTGTACTGATGGCTTCTCATATACGATTATAAATTAAGGCTGCCATCTTCAGTACACTTATGAGGAAATTCTCTGAAAGTAGCTAGACTGTCTTCAGTGCAAACATATTTTCTTGTGTATTAAATGTATAGACAATGGCAGCAATTCATTCATGATACTAACCTACTATAATGTCTAGTGCAGGGGTGTCAAACATGCGGCCCAGGGGCCAGATCAGGCCCCGGAGGGCTTCTATCAGGCCCGCACTGGAACTGGCCATCTCCTGCTTCCTGTTGCTGCTGCTGCTATATCATAGCTTGTTCCGCCAGACTCTCTCAATCGCTCAGCCATTTCATGTTTTCCCCTCAGTCCTAGAGTCAGAACTCTGAGCATGAGATTTCTGTGATGAATGTCAATAAATCAAAAGTAGGTTTGCAGCTTACAGATACACCCCATAACAGTATACTCAAGATTGCAACAGCACAGACATTTTGATGTGATAATTCAGAGCAAGAGGTGCCAGTTATCAGATACTGTTTAAATAAACAAAATTTTGCAAGAGTGCTAATGTTTTAAGCATGTTTTTATTTAAAGTTTTAAAAAACCCTTTGTGTTTGTGTCCTTTATAAAGTTTATATCTCTGCTACCTGGAATTACATTTTATGACACACATGGCCTGGCCCAACAGGGTCTCATTTATGTCAGATCCAGCCCACGTAACAAATGAGTTCAACACCTCTGGTCTAGTGTCTATGTTGTGTTCAATACTGGCATTGCCTCAAAATGGCAACTATTATTGTCCCCCTATAGGAGAATAAGAAAACAGCAGCTCACCAAAAGGCTGCCTCACAAGTTCATGGCTGAGGTGAGATTCAGACCAGGAAATCCCCAGCTTCTACCCTTAGTTGCTATGCTACAAAAGTTCTCAGTTTCTTCAGTGAAATAACCTTTCTTCAAGCCACAGCAGATTTCCATTCATGTCAAAACAGTGTAATCTGATCCTGAGGGAATTTTTTGCCCTGGTTTTTTGGGGAGGGGGCCAAAGCCCAGTGATACGGCTTATGGGGCTCAATCCCAAAGGGCACAAGTTTCTCGAGTACCACCACATTGGTGGTTTTCAGGTTACAGAGCTGGAAACAACCTCACTTTATCCTGGTCCCTGGAGAACTGGCCAATCAGAGGACACACTGCAGTGCAAGATGGACCAGTGGTCTCACTGAATCCAAAGTGCTTCTATGTTCGTTAAGTTAGCTAAGGAAAATAACAGAAACGATACAGAAAATGAACAATTTATTTCCTAAGTTCCTGTGCCACTTGAAGCATGTGGCTGATTACCATATTGTTTGAACAGGGCTACACAGCTATCCGGATATTATCCAAGAAAACCTGCATTATTGCATCTCTGAATAAACAGATAATGCCAGATGTGACTGTCCTTCCTCAAGCCATCAAGGAAAAGCAGGTATGGTGAAGAGGATGTTTGATGCATGTTTTTCGGGGACAGTGGAGGCGTTTGTTTTGTTTAAGTGTGGCAAAGTGGAATATTCAGTATGGTAGGTTCAGAACAGTCAAAAAGAACATACAAAGTAGTGCTGAGCAGTGGAAATCACTACAGTAGGATTTGATGTTGATGGCCTCTAGCTTATGTGGCTTATAAAAAAGAATAGATGGGAAAAGAATTCCCATCTTTCGGATGGCTACTAGTCATGATTCCTCATGAAGCTTCCGTATAGAGGTGAAGTGTATCTCTGAACACCAGATACTAGAGTAATCATTTTTATACATCCAACAGATTTAAACTGCAGGTTTTTATGCCAGGCATACAGAGATGTAATATTAAATCGACCACTAGAGGGAGCAAAACATGCAGGGGAAAAAAACATGGCTGCGGTCACACACAATAAATAATCCACTTTCAATCAACTTTCCAACTGGATCTTGCCAGTTCACGCAGTAAAAATCCAGTTGGAAAGTGCAGTGAAAGTGGACTTAAAGTGGATTATTTAGTGTGTGTGACCACAGCCCACAAAAGCGACGAAAATGAGAATGTGGAAGAGCCTATGGGCTGTAAAATCTGAATTTCCCCACCTACACAGTAGCCATGCAGGCTTTACTGTGATCATTCCCAAATCTTTGGAGCAAACCCAGTTTGAGAAAAATAGGAGGGAAGCTGGGGAAATGCACCACAGTGCTCAACGTGGATAACCCGTGCAGAAATGACCCAAGACTTACTTCGGATCACAGTAAAGAAAAGAAAAAAAGGCCTCCATGACCTGGTTCCATATCTACATCCACTAATCATCTCAAATCCAGTCTTTAAATGCTGTATTGCTGTTCTTTTTTTCCTTCCCTACATTTAGAAGACTGGTGCTCAAGCACCTCCAGACAAGCAACTGACTTACACTGTCTCTCGGAATAAAATCACTGACCTGAGCACATATGGAAAGAATATTGCAAACATGTGCAGAGGGCTTCCCACTTACCTTGCCCATGAAGTTAAAGGTGAGCCTAACTCTTGAGCAGCTTTCACAAACCTGCAAATTTTTGCAGAATGCAAACAAGAGTGTTTCTTTGTTAGGGACATGTAGTGGTTTTGCCCTGCTGCCCACCTTATACTTGCAATAGTATGGTTGCAGTCACACATGAGAGATAAAGTTGGGGGGGGGGGGGGGAAGAGGCTATTTCCTCCAGCAGAAGTTGACCCACAGTTGTGTGATCACACAGTCTTTTGAAGCTGGGGCACAGCCCGCCACTGCACAATCAGACGCAACCGCGGGTGAGTTGGGTTGGGGTTTTTTCTGCCGTTTGTTCCCAATGTGCTTAAATGAGGGATTGGTGATTCCCACCTCAGCCCTGAAGGCTCCCTATGGAGTGTGCAATGATGCACATACTGAGAAGGGGGAAAAACAACAGCATGGAGTCGGGATGGCCTGATCAGACCATCCCGATGCCATGAAAGTGCACTGGAACGATCAGACAGGGGAAAGTCCGCCTGTGGCCTGTAGCAAGCCATTTGCTACTGGACTTTCCCTGGTGTCTGTTTATTCCGCTTCTGTGGCGGAGCAACACAGGTTGCTGCTGGCTGCGGGACACTTTCCAGATGTTTGGGTCTGATTGCGTATGTTAAATCCACCTGGCATTCACGCCTATGTCGGGGCTAATTGTGCGTGTGATCGTAGCCTGTAATTCATGAGGAATGGTTCCTGCAAAAGAAAGGGAGGGAGCCACAAAACTGGCATAAGATCAACCTACGTTGCTTAGTGTAGATATACTTGTAAGCTGCAGGACGCTAAAACGACATTGCCCTGCTTCTTTCCAAGTGTCGGTCTGACAATGCTACTTTTTCTTTTCTTTTTCAGCACCAAGCTTTGTCTACTACTCTGGATCCTGTTTCAGAACTAACATCCTTTGCCTCCTTGGAATCAGCTATTGTGGAGAAACCTTTGAAAACTGATAAGCTTGTAATGGCTCTTATGTGGGGACTTGCTCAAAATCCAATTGCACTTAGATAAAAATTTCTTCTGGGTTGTATTCCTTTTTTTGTCCCTTTTATGCCTGAAGCATAGAAAAATGTCAAGTGTATACAGGTGGATTGCCTATTAAATGTGCCTAGAATGATCAAGCCTGTGTTAATTATTAATTCTTCACTTTTATATCCTGTCCTTTCTCCATCTTACCCTTTCAACAGCCCTATGAGGGAACTCTGGCTGAGAGATGTTGACCATAGACATGGCTAGAAACATCCAATTCCAACCCTGTTCTCTTCTGTTCGAGTATCCCACAGTATACCAGAACAATTCTCACTTTGTACATCATTAATTCAGAAAAGCTACATGCATACATTGGCCCCAGCAAAGTGTTTTTATCACGTTTCTCACCTCTTACCCCTTCCCTTTTCACTATAATCCCAGACGTCTTTCACAATACCCATTGTTCTTGCCTTGCCCTCCCTGCAACCGGTAGCCCTTTTCCTGACACCTTTGATTATCTTGCATTTATTAATTTTTCATTTTATTTATGTTATGCTTAGTCCACCTTTCTCATGGAGGCTCAAGTTGGATTATGCAGTGTAAATCAATTACACAGTATAACTCAATCACCCAGATGACATCCAGTGAATAATGTGATAGGGCTAGGATTATAGAGATCTGAAACAAGGCATAGAGTATTAGATGTGGTATGTTAAACAGTGCAGAAAATGGCACTACATAAGCAGGAAAGCATGCAGCGAGGGAGGATAATACAGATTATGCGATCAGAAAAGACATACTATATATGGTCCACAGTCCCATTCCCTTTGTTAAATCACCTTTACATTATTTCATTCCCATTTGTCACTGTGCCATCTTTATCCCTGTCCCCATCCTCATCCTAGTCTCTTGTCTTGCAGGGTCAAACTACACACCCCTAGCAGCAATTGAGGGTAACCCATGGGTTGGATGAAAAATCATAACACATAGTTTGGCCCTTGGTTTTTCCCTTCCCTCAGTCTTTTGCTGCTGTTGTTGTTTCTGTCCCCTTCTCTTTATGGCTCCTTGCTCATTTTAGTGGCAACAGCACACAAGACTCTCACTCTTCCATATCCAATAAAGTGAACTTTGAATCAAAAACACTCATACCTTGTAAAATTCGCTTGCAAATTAGAGGGGGGGCTACAAGCTGCCTGAAGACTGTTTGTTTATTGGTGCAGTTCTGTGCTAATTCTCTCCCAAAAGGGACTCAAAGTTGCTTTCAGAAATTTCCAGAACAACCAATTTAGACAATGTAATTTAAATAAAAAAAGAAAATAAGCACATCTTGGGAAAGCCCTTATTTATTGAACTGGCTCAAGATGTAAGCTGTAAGCCATGGGCTAAGATCCAATTGCCCAAGGGTTCATGCCTCTGGCCGTTCCAGGCTTCAGTACCTGTAAGGAGAGGAAGAACAAAGTCCTATTATGCATGCACAGCTTACTGAAGATTTTCTGAGCAGCAGGCCTTTCAGCTTGACTTGGATTCTGTGCCCGCCTTATGCACCATTCTTTTTCCTCTGGTGTATTTATTCTGCAGCTACAATTTTAAAAATGCACTTTTGACTTTTCTATATTGAGGTGGAATGTCATTTGTGACATGTGGGGGGTGGAGTCCAAAGGGTTTTAAAAAAAAATACACAGTTGCTCTATTGCAGCTGCAGAGTAGCATCCATCAAGCACCTTCCATTTAAATCCTTGTGATTCAAGTTTTGCACATGAATTATAGCATTAGTTCACTGAATGAAAGGGAACAGAAAGGAATGCAGGCAAAGGGGGAAAACTGTTGTTGAAACTGACCAGACTTATTCTGAAATTGACAAGCAGCTGCAGAGCCCCCTTTTCCATATTACTGAGCACTAGGGGATTTTCTGCTGTGTTATTGGCCACTGTGATCTCTCCAGTCACATCCCTGAAGCAAGACTCTGTAGGGAAAGATGCTATGGGCATGGGGGAAACATAAACCTACACAACACAATTATAGGTGTATTACTGTAGCCTGGGGCTACTTGCATATTTTCCCCAGACTGAAAGTGAAGTGATCCCAAGGTAGCTTTGAAAGAGAGGGAAAGCTGGGGATCACATAAAATTCTCAGCATCCTTACAAAACTACTATTCCCAGGATTCTTTGGCAAGTTGTGTCTTTTAAAATGGATTGATTTGTTTTATGGAATGCAGTTATGTATCATGAGGGCTACCAGGGTTGCAACACAGAGACAGGCAATGGCAAACCATCTCTGAAAGTCCCTTGCATTGAAAACCCTATGGGGATGCCAGAAGTCAGCAGTGACTTGACCACACACACAAACACAAACTGGCTGCCTCCCACTGCAAAACCAGTTCACCTGCAGACAAGCTAGGAGTCTCTACATACTTAGAGACTGTCCCAGTTATGCAGAAAAACAGAGACTTCGTAAATCAGCCAATAAAAAAAGACCTCCCCACCAGAAAAAAAACACCTGATGAGGAATGAAGCTTCTCCAGAAGCACAGAACACCGAGAGATATGGAATGTCAATTTAAAAGGTTTTGGGGAAAACCCGATGGAATTAGCTCTGAGAGTTTATAGAACTGGGGGAGGGGCTTGGGTGGTATCTAAATTGTGCTCCCCTCCCATGATTCCTTGTGGGACCTCAGTTTGTCTTAATATTAAGTTGCCTTTTGAAAATGTTCCTCCATTACTCCGGAACCATATTTAATCATGATGTGTAAGCACTGGTTGTACTTCTGTTAAATATTTGTTCCACTCACAAGAGATCATCTGAAGTGGAGCTATACACCCTAGAGGATAAACAAACCTGGATTTCTCTTTCTTCTCCGGGTAAATATGGTTTAGTGGCTAATAGGTATCTCTTAAGCTGAACTTCCAACTTGGATCTCACTGGTCCCATAGTAAATACTGAACCTGCCTGTTCTCATGACAGTTGGAAGTGGAAGAGGGCCACAAGACCTTCTAACATCACATCCAGGCTAAGGACTGATTCACACAGCCCTGGATATGGAATGGTCTGTACAGAGCTCTTGTTGCATTGCAGACTCATACATTCCAATTTGTTCCAATGTATTTATTTACTTCATTTATACCCCACCTTTCTCCTCAACGGGGACCCAAAACAGCTTACATTGTTTTCTTCACTTCCATTTTATCCTCGCAACAACCCTGTGAGGTAGGTTAAGCTGAGAGTGTATCATTGGCCCAAGATCACACAGCAAGCTTACATGGCAGAGCAGGGATTCAGACCTGGGTATCCCAGATCCTAGGCTGATTGTGCAACTAGCATTTGCTCCACATTTTCTCAACTGGGAGGAAAAAGTGCAGCTCAAAACAAGGGCGTTGAGTTTTAAAATCAGGGGGGGGCTCTTGCGTGTGTGCATGCTTTGTGCACGCGCATGCGCCGGAACCATGTTCCCGCCGCCGCCACCGCTCCCCCCCCACTTGGCCACTCCTGCCTCCCTACCTCCGTCTGAGGGCCAGCTGGGCAAATGCCCAGTGTGATGGCATCACCCAGAAGTGGTAATCGCCTCGAAACTCTATGGTGCCATCCTGGATGGAGGGAGGGAGAGACGGAGGGAGGGAGAGGGAAGGAGGCAGGAGTGGCCAGGTGGGGAGGGGAGAGGCGGTGGAGGCGGTGGCGGGCAGGTGGGCCTAGAAAGGGCCCGGGGAGGCACGGTGGGGAGGCGCGGTGGGGAGGTGCAGCGGCGGGCGCTCCATTTTGCCAGGGGGGCTCAGTCCTCAAGCCCCCCCGTAGTTGACGCCTATGGCTCAAAACCACCTTCAAATACCTCGGGGCAATGCCATATTGACTGCAAAGTCACCCCTGAACGGCCACAAAACGGCCATAAATCTATGCAGAAGGTTCAATAAAATTTGATTATCAAAGAACTTCAAAGTGGCATGCAGTCTGGAGGGTACCATAAAACCTGATAATCAAAGGAAGTGAAACCAGCATGCAATGCAGAGGGGAATTTCTGTTCCAGCATGGGTTTGGTAAAACAATGGAGGGAAAAGCCAATGCAGAATCAGCCCTACTCCAACGTTCTAACCACTGGATTATGTTACCCAAATTGGTATACGTGTGTCAGGGGGCATCCAACTGCTTGCACAGAACAAATGCATGTATTTTGGGCACCTATATACTTGGGATCTTAACCTGTGTATACCAAGGTCCAGATTCAAATTAACACTAGAAAAAATGAGGGTGGGGGGTGACTCTTAAACAAAAGGGGGTTGTATTGTAGAAATCTTTCAAATGCATGTGCAAGCATTTAGATGAATGTGCTTTAGGTTGCCACCCATCTCTACCGAGTAAATTGTGTGTGCAAAAAGCCAAGATTCAGACTGGGGCTGTGCAGAAAGAAGAAAGCCCCAGTCTGAATATGACCTTTGTGCACATAGTGGTTATTAGAGATAGATGGCGATCAGAGCTCTTTTTTGTCCTCAGCTACTGCATCTTTCCTCTAGAGCGCATGCATCTAAATTCTGTCACATGAATTCTAATTACAAAATGTAATTGCCATATTGCTGTAATTTAAATCAGGTAATTGCCATATGACTGTAGCTTAATGCTATACTGATATGTCACTTACTGATTTGGGGGGAGCTGGGGCAAGAAAAGGGAGAGGGGGAAATGCCAAGTAGATGCTTTATTCCTGCTGTAAATGCCAGAAGCACTGAACGCTCCACAGAGAACCATGGCTGTGTGGAAACAGCTGAAAGCTGCAAACAAAACAAAGAATAAGACAGAAATTACCAAGAGAGGGGTCAGTTCTCCCCGTCCCTACCCCCATCTACAGGGGCTATGTCCAGTTTCCATTTTATTTTCTGAGAACTATCCACTATCAGCTCATTTATTTCTGTAACAGTCCACAACAAGAGAGTTGCCTTTCTCACAGACATATTGTGGAGGGGTTGCCATAGCTGAGGGGAATGGCTCACACAGTGCCCTTTAACCCCCACTGTCACCCCCTCCTTGGTTTCATGGACTAAGAACCACTGTTATCACCACCAGTGCTTGACTTTACTGGAGGGAAACGCCTCGCCTTTCCTCCCGTCTGGTTTTGTGAATGAGCATCCCAGATCCCTCTGACTTTCCCCTGATAAGGTGACCCAAGTACTGGACACCAAGAATAGCCACCCTAGAGGCAAACTATCACTTCCCAAGTCTCTTCTCCTCAAGATCACTCTCCAACAGAAGATGAGGAACAGGAGTTTCTTGAAGGACAGAAATGGCAATCTGTACATATCACCTTATGGCTGTGATCACACACGCCTTTAGATTCGACATAGCTGCGAATGCCTGATGGATCTAAAGGACGCGATCAGACAGCAATGTCTGGGAAGCATCCCACAGTCATCGGCAACCCGTACTGCTCCGCCACAGAAGCAGAGTTAAAAGACACCAGGGAAAGTTGGGATCTAACGGGTTCCAACAGGCCACGGATGGACTTTTTCTTGTCTAAGTGTGCAAGCACACAATCAAGCCATCAAGATAGTTTGATCATTCGATCCCAGCTTGGTGCCATTCCCCCCCCCCCCCAGTATGTGCTTCATCGCATACTCCATAGGGTGCCCTCAGTGCGGAGATGTGATTCCTCGTTTATGCACATGGGAAACAAATGGCAAAAAAAGAGACTCTCCCACAGTTGCGTCTGATTACACAGTGACAGGCTGAGCCCGCAGCTACAAAGGGGTGTGTGATCTCACAACAGGTCTGGAGAAAATAGCCTCACTTCTCCTCCACTTCAACTGGTGCGTGTGACTGTAGCCTATGTGAAGTCCGGGGGGGGGGTGCGTTTAGAGACTTAGGCACCTGACTTAAGCAGTAAAAACTCAAGGTCATCCAGTTACAAAGGGATCATCAGAGCAACATAACACTAACATATCTAGCTGACCTGACATAAAAATGGTTTCTCCCCAACAGTCACTAGTATTCCCTGGCAGCAGAAGTGTCTATTAGTTTATCTAGTCATGACAGTGTAATAAACTGACATTTTAAATGCTGAGGTGTTCGATATAGTGCTGCCAGTTTAGCAGAACTCAGGGAAATTGTGGTGTGGAGGAAAGTGGGGTCTGAAGCTGAGGGGACTTTAGGCTCATATTACCTCTCCTATCTGAAGGGTGCATGAAAGAATCTTAGGACACATGCACTCTATGTGGTCCTGAACTCTTAAGGAAAGAGACAGTGCAAATGTGTTAAATTCCGAATGAGTAATTGGGGGGGGGGGGGGGAAGGATTATCATTCTCTTTGAGTTGTGCTGGTTAGGCAATTGCCTACTAAAAGGTTTTGATAGGGGATGGGTGGGGGTGGTTATAACAGGAAAGACAGTGAAGAGAAGAAAGGAGTTAGGCTTCCAAGCTGACTTAGGGAGCTCAAATCATAGTCCTTGATCAAATAAAAAGGGGGAGAAGCAAGAGAGTGGAAAGAACAATACCAAACCTCATTGGTAAATATGTAGCACAAACTATTTAGTTTTCTCCTGAGTGTCTCAGAGATGTAAATGAGAAAAACAAATATTTTATCAGGAGGGCTTTTATTTGCATGACTCTTATGGGTAGAGGTATATAAAGGAGAAGGAGAAGGAGACATGGATAAATCCCTTCACCTTGACCTTTTGTTCGTACCTGGCCAGGATCAAAATGAAAACCCTTGTAAGTATATGTATAAGTTTCATAGGTCATGGAAGTGTCGTGCTCAGAGTTGCAAGGGGCTGAAGTGAGGCTTGAAGATCAGATGAAGAGAGGAGATTAGGCGAGGAGCTACTACAGGGATCCTAGAGCATAGGCGTAAACTACGGGGGGCTCGAGGGCTCGAGCCACCCCCGAAATTTCCCGGGAGCGCCCAGGCCGACTGGCTGGCCGGCTGCCGCCGCCACCGCCTCTCCCCCTGCTCCGTTCCTCCCTCCCTCCATCCAGGAACCAGCTGGGCAAATGCCCAGGGTGCTGGACGGAGGAACGGAGGCAGGAGCAGGGGGGGAGACTGAGCCCCCCCGGGAAAACGTTGCGCTCCCGGGCCCTTCCGAGGCTCGCCAGCTGGTGCCTCTCCCCCCCCCCCACCGGCCTGGCCATTCCTCCCTCCTTAGCTCTCCCTCTTCCTCTTTTAGGGGTGAGGGAGGGAGTGGCCAGGGCGGAGCGGGAGGGAAAGGCACCAGCAGCACATGGACAGTTTTCCAAGAAGAGGAACTGTAGAACCGTCGTTCCTTCTTTTCTGTCCTGTTACCTCTTTTCAAAGTCTGTGAGGCGTAGCCCATCCAAGCTGAATGATGGTATCAGTCTTGCAATTAAGCCGTTACTTTTGGCCAGTCATTCCCAAACTACCTATTGATCTGTAGGACATTTTTCATAATTGATTTATCTACTGAGGAACCCCTGAGCATCAGACATGGAGCCACATCCATTGCAGAGGGTTTGGGCAAATGTTCTCAGGTGCAGTCAGGCCTCTTTAATTTCACTGTCACCCTCCATTAACTGAGAAAATTCCCTGGGATGCCCCTCAAACTCGCTTCCAACTGGACAATGAAAAAGAAACTGTTAAGTGTGGGCATTGGTCAACATGGGGAATCCCATTAAACTTCTGGGGGGTTCTAGTGTTTCCCAAAACAAAGATGCAAAATTAGGGACTGGGGTACACTTATGAAGGACATACAGGTTGAGGCCAAGACACCCCACTGTCACTGCTTCTGTCTCCTGTTCTTAAAGGTCTTTCCTGTATGTCCCTCATGGAGTTTCCAGCACACAGTCACAGAACTCTTTCCAGGACCTGAGCATGTAGATTTTTATCAGCTTATCAATGGCATGATAGCTACCATCCATCACTAGTGCACCTCTTCAGCCAACTGAATCCATTTACACAGTGGGACATTTATGGAGCTGATAGTGCAGTGCTATGCAGACTATACCGTTCTCAGTCCATTGAAGGTGTATTTCTGTTTAGGATTGCCCTGTGAATGGGCATCAGGGAATAACTGCTTGCTGGAACCCCTACAGCCTTTTTTAGGTGTCCCCTTGAGTCGTACATTTGGTTTTATGGGGCATATCTCAGACAATTGTAAATCAGGTAATCAAAATGGAGTTATTCTGGAACTAATTGACAGCAGGTATCCTTTAACTTAATTAAGGAAGACCGTGTCAGTAAGTAACAATGTGCTTCCATCATTCACCTCTCCTCCATTTTATCCCCACAACAACCCTCTGAGGTAAATCATGCTGAGTGTATGTGGTTGACCCAATGCCACCCAGCAAGCTTCCACAGTAGAGTAGAGATTTGAACCTGGGTCTCCGAGATCCTTGTCTGACACTCAAACGACTACAAGATGAAAAATATATTAACTGCAATATTCTATTTAAGTTGTTCACCACAGTCAATGGCAGGGGAAACACAAAGAATGTGAGGTTCTGGATCCTGCCCAACTGCATAGCATTTAAGGACATGTAAAAGAGACCTGAACATGACTGTTTTATTTTCATTCCATTTTCAAGATTCTGGCTCTTGTGCTGGTGGAGCTCCTAACGGTCTCAGCCTCAGAGAGCAACGTAAGTAGCCGGGCAGGCTTTGTTCCTTTACTCAGTCCTCAGCCCTGCTTCCTCTCTCTCTGAGCATGTCTGCCAAACAGGATTAAACTGTGATAACCTTACTGACTAACAATTCGTACAAGTTCATTTTGTATTTGTATATATTCAGATTTTTCAATGAACTGCAATACAGGTAGCATGTGAAAGTTATAGATAAATTTCATAGACAATTACAATCTTTGTTTCTTCATAAATAAAAAATCAAAGCCTGTGAAAATGTAGGAGCCACATACATAGTAGGAGCCACATACATACATCCTTATATGCAGAGAGTTCATCCAGGGGGAAAAGTCTTCTTAAGGAGGAGGAGATGCATTTCACACCTCATTGATGTCTCCTAATTGGAGGAACAGCAAGTCTCGCTGACACGGAGAACTATCATGAAGCTGTGTTTCAAAGATTTTTTTCAAAGCAGGAAAAATTCAGGATACAAGCATCCTATTTTGCACGTTAAGAGAAGCAATTTAAACATGAGAACTTTCTCTCTCACAGCACCCTTCCCAGGTTCCTCTCTGTGCATGGCTTATTTTGAAAACAGAGGGGAGCTGGATGCAGTCCTGTCTGTAATCTATGTTCTCTTGCCACAGCTGCCTGCAACAGTTAGCGATTACTCAGAGCTTGCAGTGTGCAGGACATCTCAACTCCATCACTACTGCAATGAATCCATTTACAAGCCTTAGGCAAATTATTGTCTCAGCCCTCCATCTGAAATATGGAGTTCATAATGTTGCCATACCTTACAAGGTTGTTACAAGGATACTAAGGCCCAATGTACACCTCCCCTCTGAAGTAGTTTGACTGCTGTCTTTTCCTACGCTCATTTCATGCTGGTTTCAAATTTCACTCCCTGGGTCTGAAGAGTACTAAGCAACAGGATCTGTTTAAAGCAGTATAATGCCAGCTTGACCACGGGAGGGCAATTTTAAACAGTATCTTTTAAACTAGAACAAGTATGGTTTGAAACTAGAAACAGGTATAGACGGGTTTTTTTTGAAACTAGAATGATTCCAGCAGGAAAGTCAGATGTAGATTTGACCTAAGATAAACTACGGGATGCCATTTCGGTATTTAGGGGAAAGGCCATAATATAAATAGAATTATTACTTTTGCATTAAATCCAGCATTTGGGCTTTAAGGCCAGTTCTCATCTTTCTGATCCTCTAGTCATTCTTCCTGTGGCCTGCATTTGGGAGCATCTTGAGAGCAGGGAAGACCCACAACTTGGTGCCTAAGATAGAAAGTCCAAAGAGTGAACTACCTAACTGAAGTGAATGGGAGAGACCAATGAGCACTGTGGTATTTGCGCTCTCATTCGCTTCAATGAAGTTTACATTGGAAAAGCGTTATTGCGGGTTGGGTTCCATGCATCGTTCAGTCTCTAGAGAAAAGGATCTTGAGAGATGGACCAGTGATCTGACTTGATGTAAATTAGTGTCATATGTACAGCTGTGGCCAATGGACTCGGTCTGCCGGTTTCGGCTGCTGAGTAACAGTGCCCCAAACTGCCACATTATATCGCTGGCCCACCTTGCCTCTCTCTTCCAAAGAATATTCGATATGGATTTTTGTTTGTTTGTTTTTAGGCTATACAGCTCATAAACAAGGATAATAATGGAGGAACTGTCTATCAGACAGTGAACATCAACAATAATGTCAACGTTGCTACCTTTAACACCTACTTGGGAACACACTCAACCAATGCGATCGTTGACTACAATGCTGTAAGTGTCAAGCCAAGTTATTTGGTTGAAGTACTGTTTTCTCTATGTGTGTGTGTGTGTGTTTCATTGGTGAGGAAGACGACGCAGGAATCTCCCTTTAACCTCTGAAGCATCCACTGAATTCATCTGAAGAACGAGGCTGTTAAAGGACAAGAGTCTCTGATAAAGATGTGGGGTCGGATCCAAACTATATTTTCTGCCAACAAAAGGCCCTTCCATCAGCAGAACAGGACTTTCCTGCCTCTCCTTCATACTGTAGACCAGGGGTGGCCAACTTTGCTTAACGTAAGAGCCACATAGAATAAACGTCAGATGTCTGAGAGCCGCAAGACAGGAACAAATATCACACACACGTTTTTATTTTTTAAAATATGCAAATTTGCTTTTTATTAACATTAAATGGGACTGCCAAAAATAAAAACAAACGAGGAAAACCGGTTATTGATAATGATATTACTTGTTTGCTAATGATATTGAGAGAGAGAGAGAAAGAGAGAGAGATGGAAAGAAAGAATTAAAGAAGTGGAAAGAAAGAGAGAGAGAGAAACTAGGAAAGCAAATAGATGGGAGGGAGGAGGGAAGGAAGGAAGGAAGGAAGGAAGGAAGAGAGAAAAAGCATGCCTCCCCTTTGCTTCCCCAGCCGCCCTGCCAGGAGCCGCACAATATGTGTGAAAGAGCCGCATGTGGCTCCCGAGCCACAGGTTGGCCACCCCTGCTGTAGACCCTTGATCTCCCTGAAATGCTGGTCCGGGGCTACAGGGGATGCTCATGAATGGCATGGGGGCAAATCAGGGGTTTGCAACGGGAAGGAGGAATTGGTAGAAATTATACCTCTCCTTTCATTAGTGGGAAATCTAGGCTGGATCCAGTATCTCCATTATTTTAAAGTTCATGAGACAAAATAGCCTCTCTATTTACAGTCCACTTTATGAGCTGAGCCCTGTCAAACTAACACAGAAATAGAAACGATCTGGAAATGAAGTGCCCTAAAGAGCAGAGTGGTCTGCAAAGGAGAGGGGATAGCATCAGCAGTGCCCCCTCTAGATTTCTGGGGCAAAACTTGCACGATATGCGCTTGTACCCCACTACAGTGTGCCCATTCCTCATGGCATCAATTGGGGGCAAACAAGAGCGTGTCGCTCCACCTACTCAGCATCACTGCTACTAGCCACCATCCCAGGATGGAAAAGTACATGGCTGTGCTGCAGCAAAGAGCACCTGTAGATGCAAGGGACTCCAGTTGATGGACTTCTGCTGGGATATTTATGGGCATCTAATTGTGCCCGTCACTGACGCTGGCACTGAGAATAGATCAAAAGGCAGTGATACTCCAGCTGCAATGTCCTGCTCAGATATTTATACTTACTTATTTATATATCCCCATCAGGGTAAATGTTTTCTCGAGTAGTATAAACAAAAGGCAAAGTTCCTTGCCCCAAGGAGCTTACAGTCTAGGAACACAATCCAGCCCTTCCACTCCAAGTGCCAATGGATTTAATTTTTTATTTAGCTGCAAACATAACTTCTCTATTTAGCTCTGAACATAAGGAGATGAGGGAGAGTAGTATAGGAACAGAGATGTAGTTTTAACATCTGGTGTAATTTTAGGCAGTTTTATTGTGTTGTTTATTATATGTATTGTAATAAATATTATATAAATTAAGTCAGTCAGTAAATAAATGAGGGGGAGAGGAAGAGGAGTTGGACTGAACCCTTAATTTAGTGAGTGATGGAGACAATGGAAGGATGGGAGAGTAAATGAAAAAATACAGAACTGGGCTTTGTTTCAGTTTGAGGTAAGGATTTAGAAAGAGTATACCTCCTTCCTGTCTTTCTATATGTAAAGCACTAACTGGCTGGAAGCTTTATTTAATAAAATCACCAATGAAGAATTTCAACCAATGCCATCCAGAAGTTGACAGGAGGATCTACAGCACAGGACAGAAGTGAATGGTGATAAATTTGTTTTTAACATTTGCCCTAATGTTTTGCAGGGGTTGATTGTTTACCAGATGCCTTACAAGAGGATCTGTGTTGTGTCCCGGATGAATCGAAGCACCTTTCCAAGCATATCACAGCTTGAAACCCTGATCCATGAGGTATTTGGTGAAGATACAGAATTAGGGCTGGCCCAAGACATGTGGTGCCTGAGGGAGAAAAGGCCACTAATCCCCCTGGAGTACCTTCCAGCGGAGAGGCCTCCTCTATAAAATCCATTGAAAGTAATAGGATTATGCAAGAGCCCCCTGCATCTCCCCAACACTAGAGGCCCTGGTCAGGCTGGAACAGAACCTTTCTGTGCCTAGATAATATAGATAAGACACAGAATGAGAGTTGCTTTTTAAATTCTTTATTTTTGATTTTTCAGAAGAGTAGGACCATTAACTTAGCTACCAAGTGTGAGATAGAGTTAGCATCATAGTGTTCTCCTACACAATCAGTGGTGGACCTACATTTTTGGGACCCTGAAGCTTTAACTGTTATGGGGGCCCCTCCTCAACCAGCAACAACAGGACAACATCCATCAAGGTCCAGAGGGCTGCCTTTGCAAGGACCCCGAGGCCCAAATGGCGGAGAATGGGGTGGAGGATCCAGCTGCCAAAATGTAGACTATGAATAGAGTCTGGCAAGCTCAGTGAGCCCATACAGTTGGGGCTTCGGGTGCTGTAAGCTGCCAAGAAAAAACTAAAATTTGACCAATTACAGGGACATTTTGAGGCCATATGAAACTGGTATTAGAGCATATTCTAAGGTCAATATTAAGTGCTTGGCTTATGATTCTGTCAGTAAAATAGCCTTATTTTAATAACAAACCCTTTAAAAAAGTCAATCAATTTTGTTGAAAAATTCACTCATTTTAAAAAAAGTTGCTTCAGGGCCCCTCCAGGATGAGGGGCCCTGAAGCTAGGATTGCCAGGTCTGGGTTGGGAAATACCTGGAGACTTTGGTGGTGGATCTGGGAGAGAGCGGCGTTTGGGGAGGGGCCTCAGCATGGTACAGTGCCACAGAATCCAACCTTCAAAGCAGCCATTTTCTCCAGGGGAGCTGATCACTGTCAGCTTGAGATCAGTTGTAAAAGCGGGGGATCCCCAGGCCCCACCTGGAGGCTGGCAACCCTACCTGAAGCTTAAGCTTCATTAATTTCATAGTAGATCCGCCCCTGTACACAATAATGAGTAACAAAATACAAGGAAGTAAGTAACCACAGCAGAATGACAGTTGACTCAAAACTGATCTGGAATTTTGAGGCAAATACAGAAGATGAATACCCACCTATCAAATTTGTATCTCACCCATGAAATGTTAAGAGAAGCAAAAGGAATTTCTGTACGACAAGAAATTTCTTGAGTGTGGTTGTGACTCTCTAGGGCAGCAATACAGTTGGGGAGAGGCCTCATTGTCCATCACCCAGTATGAAGGGAACATATGCCAGAAACAGACAAGAGTAGGTGGAAGGCGGCTCTTGCAGACTAGTTTGTCATTGAAATGATCAACAGTTTATCTGAAGCATAGTTAAGGATGCAAAGTGACTTATTTTCCATTTCTACTTTTTCGTTCTGCCACATAGGAGAATCCGTCACTGCATGCCCTCCACAGACACTATGGCATCTCTCGCAAGGTAGTCAGAAACTTGTATCAGCTTGGACATCCCATCCAAGCAATGTGTGGAGGTCTCACCACGTACTGGGCTACAGAATACCAACGTGAGTTTGCCAAAATTTCACAATATTCCTAAGAGCAGGGGTAGGATCACACATATTAACTGGTTCCATAGCAGGGGACCTTGTCTTGCTGAACTGGTTGAGGTCTGTCAGCAAGCAGTTTCTCTAGCAAAGATTCTTTAACACAGGTCTGCACAGTTGACTGTGGGACACATGCAGGCTGCATAGCCCATTTGACTGGTTTGTAGTGTTAAAAATGAATTGCAGTGGGACCTGTAAGTTGAATGGAAAAGGATTTCTGCCTCTCTCCCCCCTCTCCCCATGAAATGCCTTAGCACCTCACTGTGAAGCAGGAATGGGATGCCCCAAATATGTCTTTGAACACGTGACATTTTCTGCTCTCAAGGTCAGTTTGTCTGTTCCTAAGGATGCACCAGTAAAATGATTGAAGACTCCTGAGCTGCCATTTTGTGATACGGCTGCCTCAGTATTTCTCCCGCAAGCACATGTGCCCAGGGGCGTCAACTTTTAAAATTCCGGGGGGGGGGGGGGCTCTTGCGTGCACGCGTGCGCGCTGGGACCTTGTTTTTGCTGCCGCTGCCTCTCCCCCCCCCCCCCGCCTGGCCGCTGCTGCTTCCTTCCCTCCCTCCATCCGTCCAGGGGCCAGCTGGGCATTTGCTTAGCTGGCCCCTGGACGGACGGAGGGAGGGAGGGACAGAGGCAGCCAGGCGGGGGGGGGGGGAGAAAGGCAGCGGTGGCGGCTCTTGCATGCGCAGGGGCATTTGCGTGTCCCCACCGCCGCTGCCTCTCCCCCCCTGCCTGGCCAATCCTGCTTCCGTCCCTCCCTCCCTCCATCCAGGGGCCAGCTGGACATTTACTTAGCTGGCCCCTGGATGGAGGGAGGGACGGAGGCAGCCAGGCGGGGGGGGGGAGAGGCGGCGGCGGGCACTCCGTTTTCCCAGGGGGGGCTCAGTCCCCCCCGGGAAATTTCGGGGGTGGCTCGAGCCCTTGAGCCCCCCCGTAGTTGACGCCCATGCATGTGCCATCACTCCACCCACAGCTGGAAGGTGTGAATACTCTCAGGCTGGTCTCATTGCTCAAGACAAAAGAAGCACATTAAATTATTAGGTGAAAAATCAGCACGTATTCTAAGAAGTGCCTCCCAGGATCCTTTAGACCAGGGAAGGGACTAGCTGAGGTACAATTCTTGAATTGTGCCCAGCCCTGCAGCTATAGAAGAGCAGCAAAATGTTTGTCCTTGAAGACCCATAATCCTTGCTAGAGCTGAAGCACTTAGTCATGTTTTTCACCAATAGCAAAATGATTTTCAGGATACCAGCACACTAGATCCTACGAGGTGACTAATGGTGTGATCCTAAGCAGAGCTGCACTCTTCTACGATCATTGACAAGAAGCTTGGAAGGATGTAATTTTGTGTAGGATTGCTCCCTAACAGGGATAATTATTTATTCTATTTGCAGATTAATTTAAACACTGGTTTACTTCTATAAAATTCAGCAGCGTGTTTAAATTTCCAAGCTTGATCTCCTGCCTAGACACTGATCAGACCCCATCATCCTTAGCTTCAGGAAGGCATTTTGAGCCTTCTGAACATGTCCTAAGACCATAGATGACATTAAGAATTTTAAAACAATGTTACTGTCATTTTGATAACTCCCAGTGACTTCCAGTAAGAGCCTTGTAAGTGGAGTGATGATGAGACGTTTTTAAAAAACATGGCAATGCAAGGGAGGGGTGGGCCAGTTTGGGGGGACTAAGGGTTATACCTGGGTCTCTACATACTTTTAAGGGCTCTGAGTTGGATGCGGCTCTTTCTGTTTCTGGGCAGAGTCCCAGGTGTGGTCTTTTGTTCCGCTTTGCAGCTCTTCATGGCATTTGAGGTCTTTCTTTAACTACTTGTGGGGGATGATCAGCCCACTATCCGCTGCTGCAACCTGACTTGCAAATGTTCCTGGCAAATAGTTCAGCAGCTTGAAGGCTAAATATGACTCCTGGGCTGTAACCTACACACCTCTGCTTTCAATGGCCACTTCATAAGATGTATTTCAAAATGGAGGGAAAAGAAGGAAAGAAAAAGACCTACATGCACAGATCGAGAAAAAAAAGGGGGGGGGGGACTCAACCCAAAATATGGCTGTGATCAAAGAGGGTCAAGCTAACAAAATAAGTTATTATAAAAATACAAATATTTATTATGGTTTACACATTAATAAAACATAAAATAGGTTAAAAGAAATGGTCCAAATATCAGACTCTTAAAACTTTTGACACACAGAGTCAATATTACTATTGTAAGACTACACACATCCAGAAATAAATATATGATAGGTATATCTTATGACCAGTAGACCATATGCATTTTGGCCCCTTAGGGCCTTCCTCAGTGGTCAATATTACTATTGTAAGACAACACACATCCAGAAATAAATATATATAAAAAAGATTTTCTTTAGAGCCAGGTGTTGCTTTCTCATGTGATGTGCAGTTGTTAAAAGTTGACACAGTGGGCCATGGATAATCAAGTACTACCTTTGATGGAAGAGACACACATCCAGACACATTGGATATTTGTTACCAGAACAATTTGGAGAGCCTGTGCTGTTACCACGAGAGATTATATCCATGGCCCACTGTGTCAACTTTTAGCAACTGCACATCACATGAGAAAGCAACACCTGGCTCTAAAGAAAATCTTTTTTCCCATAGATTTATTTCTGGATGTGTGTTGTCTTACAATAGTAATATTGACCACTGAGGAAGGCCCTCAGGGGCCAAAACGTGTATGGTCTACTGGTCATAAGATATACCCATTAATTGTATATGTAAAACTATCAGCTCTGTGTGTCAAAAGTTTTAAGAGTCTGATATTTGGACCATTTCTTTTAACTTACATGCACAGATCCTCAGACAGACACCATAATATTGGCAAATCCCCTAAAATAAACCATTTTGGGGTTTTGTTTTTTAAAAATGCCATTTCCCACCAGAACAACATTACAGGAACAGTGTCTTTTGGGAATACAGATTATTTAGTTAGAAGACAACATGTTGGTGAATGCCTGCCTTACTTGCATTTTCTTTACTCCACAGAACCAGTTGCAGTTGGAGGCAAAGCCTGTGCAGGAGTGCACCTCCTTATTCTTGATGTGAACCTGTGCGGAGGCATTTCCCTCTTCTAACCAGGAACAGATGTCTGTCTCCCGGCTTAATTCTATTTGGCATTCTCTACTCCAAACCTACACACCTTGTGACCCATCAGAACAAATGCAGCCCTCCATCCATGTTTTGCGGCCTGACAAGTACTAAACGACTTCCATTTGTACAGTCCCAAAGAGGCAGCAAAGAGAGGCAGTTTACCAAACTCCCAGAGAACTGCCATATCAATCAAGTGGGCTGTATTTGGACTGATGGGTCACAATCTGTACAAGTCTGACTTACTCCAGCTGTCTCTTTCTAAAATCATTGAAGAATGATTGTCCATAAAAGTAACAGAAATTTAAGGCCCACATCTATGGAAAAATGCATAGAAGAGTGGGTTCTTGATAAGCTGTTGCCCACATCTAGCTACTTAACAAATGTCAAAACCAACAGTAGCAATCACCTGTTCAGAGAGGTGAGGGAGTCCAGCTAGGGTTCCTTCTACTTTCAGAAGTTTTTTTTTAGGGTGGTGCCTGGGCAGGGTGGAGTTTCAGAAGAATGTGATACCGCTTCTGAGTGACACACTAGGCTGCCTTCCCTAGTCTCTATGGTCTTTAACAGAGAGACTAAGGGAAATTCCTAGAGCATCACTATGTAGAGGTTTTTTTTCCTCTCCAACTCCTTAACTTATTGGGGCAGGAAATTGGGACTGGGGGCTGGTAATTCCATGTCCTAGGCAGGAAAATAAGAGGCCTAAGATTTAAGGTCAATGCAGGAGAAAATGAGAAGAGCCTAACCTGCTTCCAACAGGTTAGCTATGGTGACAAAGCAGAATTTTTGTGTCATTCCCAATCTGGTTCTGAGGTCCACATATAACCTTGCATGCTACATACAGAGACCCAGCTCTAGGAATTGTACATGCAACACTCTTTAGCATGCACACTACTTAATTCAGCAATGTTGTGAAAGTAGCTATCTGGCAAGGCAACAATGCTTATATCTTAACAAAACTATCATTTTCATATCTGACATTTTCCTTATGAAATAAAAGATATTAGATAGAGATTAATGGTGCCCTTTCAGGAAAGGAGAAAGTAAAGATTATTTTAGAAAAGTATATTATTACCTATTTCTGGAGTAAGATGCTGCTGCTGCTGGAATAATGTCTGCTACTAAATTTCGAAACAATGGGGGAAGTGAATTTGTTGTTGGAGTGGTGGTGGCTACTTGGTCTTGAAACAATGTTGGAAGCGAATTAGCTGTTGGAATGGTGAGGGCTACTCAATCGTGAAACAGTCATGGAAATGAATCAGTTTACAGAATGTTGACAGCTACTCTATCTTGAAACAATAGTGAAAGCGAATTAGTTGTTGGAGTTACATTGACTACTTTGTCTCAGAACAGTGACATAAGCGAATAAGCGAATAAGTGGATGGAATAATGATGGCTACTCAATAAGTGGATGGAATGATGATGGCTACTCAAAACAATGTTGGAAGCGAATTAGCTGTTGGAATGGTGGGGGCTACTCAATTGTGAAACAGTCATGGAAATGAATTAGTTTACAGAATGTTGACAGCTACTCTATCTTGAAACAATAGTGAAAGCGAATTAGTTGTTGGAGTTACGTTGACTACTTTGTCTCAGAACAGTGGCATAAGTGAATAAGTGAATAAGTGGATGGAATGATGACAGCGACTCAGTAAGCGGATGGAATGATGATGGCTGCTCAATCTCAAAAGAATGGCAGAAGCGAATTACTTTTTGGAGTTACATTGACTACTTTGACTACAGTGGCATAAGCAAATTATTTGTTGGAATGATGGCTATTACCTATTACTTTTCAGTTGATGTGTAATATGACACCTTTTGATATGTACATTCATTAAATAACTCTGCACTTCAACTTTGTAACTTATGACAGCATAATTTCAAGGGCAGGATAATGAAACTTGCTAGGCATTTTCAAAACCTAATTCAGGCTTTTGGTAAATATATGTTTAAAGTTCAATCCACCCACCCACGTGGTGAGGTAAGCACAAAAAGATGCAAAACACATTTATAATGCCACTAGGAATAAGGCCCATTGTGGAAATAAATACAACGGGCTCTAGAAAGAGGCTCTGGTAGAGTGCCCCAGCCTTGGGCACTCAATTGCTATGGCGACCTCAGTAGGGTATAATGACACAGAGTCCACCATTTTCTCCAGGGGAAAAATCTCTGCCATCTGAAGAGCAGTTGTAATTCAGCGTGATCTCCATTCCTCCCCTGGAGATTGGCAACAATGGTTTCCCATGAGGGAATGGGTGGTTTAAAGGGTGGAGTCAATGGCACTGAAACTGTCTGAGGTCCCACCCCTGCTGAAACCTCACCCTCTCCAGGGTCCATCCCTCAAATCTCCAGGAATGTCCTCACCTGGAGTTGGCAACCCTACCTCCCAGCCAACCATTAATGTATCATTATCTGCCCCCGGCTTCAGCTTTCCATCTCCTCCCCCCTTCCCCCTAGAGAGCAGTTGTAATTCTGAGTGATTTCCAGCCCCCACCTGGAGATTGGCAACAATGGTTCCCCATGAGGGACTTGCTGGCTTGGAGGGTGGAGTCTATGGCATTGTACCTGTCTGAGGTTCCACTCCTCCTCAAACCTCACTTTCTCCAGGCTCCATCCCTCAAGTCTCCAGGAATTTTCCAACTGGAGTTGGCAATCCTATCTCCTTCCCAGCCAATCATCAACCTCACTCTTCAAGTTTCCATTCCCCCACCCCCGCAGCCTCCACCATGCTCTGAAGCCCTGACTGCTATGTCACGTTGACTGTCATAAAGGGTCCATCTCAGCAGGGTATAAGGAAGTGGAGTCCACCATTTTCTCCAGTGGAACTGATCTCTGCCATCTAGAGAGCACTTGTAATTCTGAGTGATTTCCAGCCCTCGCCTGGAGATTGGTAACCATACTTCCCCTGGAGGAAAAGTAGTCTTTCTCTGCAATGGGAACTGAAGCAGCTAACATCATTCTCCTCTCCCCCTTTTTGACTTGCACAACAACCCTGTGTGGTAGGTTAGGCTTAAAGTCGGTGACTGGCCTGAAATCACCCACTCAGCAAGAACCTGGGTCTAGCAGCTCCTGCTCTGAAGCACTGACTGCTACGCCTAGGGTAGCCAATCTCCAGGTGGAGTCTGAAGATCGCATGTCCCTTGGAGAAAATGACTGCTTTGGAGGGTGGCCTCTATGGCATTCTGTTCAGCTGGCCCCAATGAGTTTTCTCCCAAAGGCCAACATAGGTGTGGAAAGGGGCTTTCAGAGAAGCAAGCTTGGTTGCCTAGCAACAGGGCACTGAGGGGAAAGTTGCAGGCTCTGATGAAGGAATAGGGTTCCCAACCTCCAGGTGGGGCCTGGGGATCTCCTGCTTTTACAGTGGATCTCCAGCTGACAGAGATCAGCTCCCCTGGAGAAAATGGCTGCTTTGGGGTGTGAACTCTATGGCATTATACCATGCTGAGGTCCCTCCCCTCCCCAAACCCCACCCTCTCCTGGATCCCCAAAGTCTTCACAGATTTTCCAACCGAGACCTGGCAACCCTATGATGGAAATACCTGAAGATTTGGGGGGTGGATCCTGTGGAGGGCAGTATTTTTTTGGGGGGGGTGGAAGGACTCCGCAGGGTATAATGCCATAAGGTCTACCCTCCAAAGCAGCCATTTTCTCCAGGGAAACTGATCACTCTCATCTGGAGATCAATTGTAACAGCGGGAGATCTCCAGGTCCCACCTGGAGATTGGCAACCCTAGGTGGAAAGTCAGCTACACAGCGGGGGGTTGAAGGGAATGGTTTGATGGTTGCTGGCCCACCTTATTAGCTAGCCAGCCATGGTGGAGCTAAGCTGGAGAGAGAGCCTGAAGAATTTCACACAGCCAATATGTTCCATTTCAGGAACTCTTCAGTAACAGTTTCTGTCAGGCATTTCACACAGAACCATATTAGTACCGATTCCCTAACGGAACATATTGGCCCTTTCACACAGAAACGTGCCTCTCCTGTTGGGGAAGCGTTCCTGAGCCAGTTTACCTTGAAACCTCCTCCCAAGTGTTCTTCAGTTCTTGGATCGGTCCTGAAGTGCTACAGGGTGCTGTGTGAAATGCCCCCTTGTTTCACAGTTTATTCTGGGCACGCTGGCAGTGTACGGGAGAGGGAGTTATGCTGAAAGTCCATTGTCTTTTCACTGACAGAAGCAGGCCACTGAGGGGACAGTTAGACCCACCTGGCAGTGGGCGGAGGAGAAGAGTGGACCCAGCACCCAGTTGGTCCTTCCCCTTCACTGGCTTCCTCCAGACTGAGGCCGAGATGCTGGCCGGTGGCTCTGTGGGTAGGACTGAGGCAAAGCAGGGAGAGAATGCAGCCAGTGGCCAGGGACCCCCTTTTGAGTGGCAGTCCTTCCAGCCAACTGATTTTGGCACCCCATGGAATCTTGCCACTTGAAAATGGCTTTATTATATAGGAAAGATATATCTGTTAAACATGGAGTTATTGCACTGAAACTAAGTGTGTGCAGTCATCACAAACATCTACAATTTAGTGAAAATGGCCTGATCAAATAAAGTTTCAAGGAGGGTAAGAAGGATATGTTTGCAAAAATGATATCAAGGTTGAACATTGTAAGTGGAACTGAGTGTGAACTTTCATTGCTTAGGTGTTTTTTTAAAACTCACATGTTTGATAGTAATTGGAAGGATGAATGAGAATAACGATCCTCTTTGCATTGATCTCATAAATATGAAAATAAGAAGAGGAATTTTTTAAGAAGAATACAACTGGCAATGTTTCTTACTTTATTAGGAATGAAGCTTGTGATTTAAATGTGCAGTGGTAGATCCTATTCAAACCAGCTGTTTAATCTGGAATTGCCATGATTTATTCACTTAGTTTTTTAAGAGGACAATTCAGATGACACCATGATCAGTGCAGTGCATTCCCATACTTTCCATTTTGTTCTGTGTTTTGTCAAACCTGTTTTGTAGTCTGCAGGAGAAGCCATGTTGGATTGGGCCAATGGTTCATCCAGTCCAACACTCTGTGTCACACAGTGGCCAAAACCCAGGTGATAGGAAAACAGTGGGGAGTGACAGACATCAGACATACCACTTGCATTGGTTCCCACAGAAGTCTGCATTAAAAAAATTCCCTGGAGTAGATCTTTCACTTTATCACTCAAAAAGCATGTACTTATCTTCATATCTTCAATTGTACACATATTTATGACATCCTGTAATAACATGACTTTGGAACTTGGTGATAGCCAAGCAAAACATCCTGCTAATTCACAGTGCCCAAAGAGACCTATTATTCCACTGGCACAAAACTCTCTGGCTTTGCACTGATCTTGGCTTACAGGCCCAATCCAAGATGCCAGTTATCACTGCTAAAGTCCCAGACAGACTGGTCCCAGTGCATCTTAGAAAGAAGCTTCTCATACACATACCTCCTTGCCCTCTTAGGGTGGCAAACACATTGTTCCCAAGTCCACATATGCAGCTAAGATAATGTGAAAGAGGTGGGAATTTTTAGTATTTAAAAGCTGTGGTGCCTGCTGATGGTCATCTTCAAGGAGCATCCCTGCCCCTGTATTTCCAGTGTAATATTTCAGTGTCCTGTTCCACATTCCTATTTGCAGAAGTAAAATCTATAAATTCTCAGTGGGGATTTCCTTCCTTGTGGTATCTGCACTGTTAAACTCTTGGTCCAGAGCAAATCCTCTGGCTTATTTCCTTATAAGGATTTTGGTGACTGTTGAAAATATTCCTGTCTTCATGAGCTTTCTTTGCTATCAGTGATGGCTTTTCCCCCCCCTCAACTGTTGTTTTAATTTTAGAGCAGAGTCGTTACCATGTTTGTTTGGAATAACATCTTACTTGGTTCAGTGCAGGATATTTTAAAATAAGTATACATTAGTTTTACACTGTGCTTTTTATTGGCTTTTATTTTGGATGTTATTATTTTGTAGTTCTAATCCCTTGGTTTAAGTCAACATGAATACTTTTAATATAAAAGTAATCATCAGGTTAAACTATAAATGAATATCTTCTCTACTGTGAGGCTGCGCAGCATCCTTATGAACTTTTCTGATTTATAGGGGTAATGAATGGACTATGATATCAGTTATGTGGGACATGAGAGTACACTAGGTGACCAGTGGGAAGATGGGAATAGATGCCTACACTATAGGATCAGAGTACCATTTTCTGAGGTTGCCACCTCCAGGCGGGAGGTTGACACAGAGGACAAAGACACTCTCTCACACAAAGCCATGAGGTTACAGGCTTACACCAGCAACTCCATACAGATATACACTCCATGCACGTATGCCTGCTTGTGCCCCCTCCTGCCAGACTTCATCTCCATTTGCTACATCAAAGGACTTCATACCTGGGTGCGAAGACACCAGGATGCTTCCTGAAGATTGGTTCACATGGCCAGTGTTCCTGTGATCCAGAAGATCGGCACCAGATCCCACTGACAGCGACATCCTGCCCTGGCCATCAGATAGATTTGAATATTGTCCACTCCTTTAAGACCCCCTTAGTGGCTAGAGATAGAAAATGGACCTTCTATAGGTTTTCTAAGGATGGCATCATATCATGCCATCCTCCCAGGTACCACCTCCCAATAAAAGCTGTTCCCCAAGAGTACGAAGAGAGTCTAGTTCCTGTTCTAGTTTTTCCCTTGTTCCCCTTCCTCTCTCACGGATCCCTGGGTGCACCACTGGGATCTGCCATGTGGCTTTCTGCTGGCTCAGAATCGCGATCCTTTATCTTCTTCCCAAGGACTTCTCACCCTCGTTTTCCAGCCGGATTTCACCGCTTCCGTAGAGGTAAATATCACCCTCGACGGAAACCATCAATAACCTGCTCATGCACACGTCTCTGTAACTCCTATCTAACTTCCTAGTACTGTATGCTTGTATGAATAACAGAATAACATTGCTTTGTACAACCTTTTATTATATTTTAGTAAACAAATTGTTTTTATACCTTTTAAAATGAGTCTGTGTCAGTTTCTCAGAAGTATTGGTTAGCGCCGCCTCTGTATACACTGGCGAAGGTCCCGTAAGCCGACTGCATATTGTTAAGAGCTAATATTTTCCCAAATATTAATGACGTAAACGAGCAGTCAGGCTAACACCACCACAAAAAAATCCATACAAAATATTACTTGAGTGAAAACCTGAAAGATCAAATTCTGCCTTGTGAGATGAAAGACAAGTTTGTTTTGTTTTCCCTGAGCCATTCCCTTTTTCTCTTTTTGTCAAGAACAGGCCTGTTACCATAGAAACCACAAGATAATTGTTGTTTCAGGAAAGACATTGCTAGAACTGTAGCTACAGAATTTATTTATCATAATGTTAGGGACCTTAAAACCCAAGAGAATATAGAATGCCAAAAGAGTTGCAGAAATGCACGAGAATTCTGCTGTGACAACCAGATCATGTATTCACCAATCATCTTCCATGAAGATGTGAAATCCCCCATCTTTGGGTTTCAGATGCCCTTGAAATTTCTAGCACAGGTCTTATAATGTGGTATTATAACAAGAGGTTGTACAAAATGACAACATAGATGTTACATTGACCCTTTCTGCACTGACAGCTTGCTCTGGAGAATCTGAGGAGTCAAGCTTTAAGGGCTGACTTCGCAGTCATATGCATTCCCTTTGCACTGGTTTCCTTTCTCTGGTTTATTTATTTATGTATTCTGTACGCATTCTACATCTACAAGCAAAGCCCGCATTTTTTGAGCTAACTGGCTGCCAACCCCTCCCTCTCTCCCTCTATGATTCTTCAAAAAGAAAGGGAAGGGAGGGGGAAATCCAGACCCACACATGGAAGACTGACACGTTTGGGGGCAGGGAATCCTCTAGTCCTTTATATTTACTGATTCCTTCTTATGCTCTCTCTGGCTTTTTAAAAGTTTGGCTGAACGGGAAGACACATCCTCTTTTATCTTTGGAGAAGGAGGGAAAGAAAACAGAACAGGGAGGGAACGTCAACCTAAAGAGAGAGAGAGGCAGAAATGGGAAAGGGGCAGTGGGCAGTACTTAAATACCCGCAGAAACAATTCTACTTTAGAAAGGATTAGCAATTTGAAAGCAGATGAGAATAAAGAATTGCTGCAAAAGGAGTTTTGGTAGCTGTGGGGCAACAGTGTGCTGGAAGCCGTCTGAATGCAGATTCCTGTAAAACAAATGCAAAAACAAGAGAAGGCCTCCAGAGTGAAAGTGACAGCGGGAGGGAATGCAGAACGGAAGAATAAGATGTGCTCAGAAACCGAGGCAAGATATGGGTACAGAAAGGGCCATTGAGAAAGAGAACTTGACATTCTTCATATAATACATACAATCAATGTGTGTATGGGGAATGGGAGCAAACCCACTGGCCTTGTTCTCAGTCTTCATATGGGCTCTGTGCAGATTATACGATCAATGGACAGTGGAGAGCTTTGGGCAGTAGGCCTGATCATGCACCCCATATCTTGATGTAATCATTTCGGACTCTGACCTTCCACATTGTTATGCATGGCCCACTTCTTCAAACAGTGAGTGCTTGCAGGAATGAGCTTACCCAAGTTGGTCCCACCTTTGGAACACTGGAGATGTATGGCATTTTTATATAACTTCCTTTATTTAAAAGTATACAGGTAGGGCACAGATGGAACCACATAGGAAGTCTTACAGGGAACCAGATTTGCTACACATATCAGAGAGAGAGAGAGAGAGAGAGAGAGAGAGATTGTACCCCCAAGATGCTTCAGCCAACTCACAGGAGTGTCTGTCTGCTTCCCTATCTCTCCTAGTGTTTAAACTGCTGTTTTTTCACATATAAATACACATCTACCCACTTCCTTCAGCTGGGAGGGGAGGTCACCCTCAAAGCTATAATGAGTGCTTGGACCAAGCCATTTAAAACCCATTGGGGGGATATCCATAAGATTTTTTTAAAAAAAGAAGGAAATTTGTGATCACTTTACTAGCACCCAGCACATACCTGCAGAGGAAATTATGTGTGAATAGTTGGAGGGGATGGTGCCCAGAGACAGTGCTCCTTAGTGTGTAAATAGTGGGTGAAATGTTGGAGGGCGCTGAATTGCAGCAGCTGCTCTTGCTTGCACACCTGTGTCCTGTGCCTAAAGAGGGCTTAGAGGCTGAGCATATACAATCTCAAGTTGTTTACCAGGCAAAGTCCCAGCCTCCAGCAACGAGATCCCAATTTCAAGCCGAGCAGTTCCTGAGAGACCAAATGTTCCTGACTTTTCTTCGGAAATTGGAAGGAGGGATTTCTAGCTACAGAGAGCAATGCTGGCGAGTAACAGATGCAACCATGATTGTTGAGAGGAGGGGCATGAACAGTCTCATAAATTTAAACCAGTTTGTGCCGTGTCTGGTGGAGCACTAGGGAAAACTTGTGAGATCTTGATAATCCAGGAACAGGAAGATCAGGCTAGATTCATACAAGAATTACAAAGAGCAGCAAAGTCTCTTCCCTGTGGTCACTGAATGATGTGCAGCATGCCTATTTCTGGATGACCAAATTAATGCCAAAGAATGACATAGAAACATCTTTGATTACCCTTGAAAAGGGCAGCTGAAGAGATCCAATGGACTCCACCAGCTCAGCAGCAGGTTCATATTTTTCCTCCCTTACTAGACTGGGGAGGCCGACTCATATTCCACACCTTGCTCCATTGAGATGCAACTGATTACAATCACTTGGAGAAAGTGATTGTGGATGGTTATGAGATTTGCCAGTGAGACTTCCAGTCAGCAATTATGAACCAAGAATTTCTGAAAGTGAGATAGACTCCAAGTAATGACAGAACCTGCTCTATCATGGCCAAAGCCAACTGTGGAAGGCAAAATCCAGCACATGGAGAAGATAGCCCAAGAAGAGTAAATGCCATTCTTAGCCAGAGACTGGCTTGTGCAGAGTGAGGAAAGGTTGAAGGAGCTGGGTATATTTAGCCTGCAAAGGAGATGACTGAGAGGTGATATGATAACCATCTTCAAGAACTTCTAGAGGATGGTGTAGAGTTGTTTTCTGTTGTTCCATAAGCTCAGACCAGAACCAATGGGTTGAAATTAAATCAGAAGAGTTTTCGGCTAAACATTAGGAAGAACTTCCTGACAGCTAGAGTGGTTCCTCAGTGGAACAAGCTCCCTCGGGAGGTGGTGGGCTCTCCTTCTTTGGAGGTTTTCAAACAGTGGCTAGATGGCTATCTGACAGCAATGCTGATTCTGTGAACTTAGGAGGCTCATGAGAGGGAGGGCAGGAAGGATTGTCTCAGTGCTTAGTTTTTGTGGCCCTTTTTTACATGCCCAGGGAAATGCTGATTGCCACTTTGGGGTCAGGAAGCAATCCTGGAGGGTTTTTTGTCATCTTCTGGATGTGGAACAGTGGTCACTGCGGGTGCAGAGGGGGAGGTATTTGTGAATTTCTTGCATTGTGCAGGGGGTTGGACTAGATGACCCTGGAGATCCCTTCCAATTCTATGATTCTATGAAAGTTTCAAGAACTCATTCTGAGAGAGAAGAGCCATGGCAAAACCGAACCAGAGTGGACAGGATGGAATAGGATTGCCAGGTCTGGGGTGGAAAATACCTGGAGACTTTGGGGGTGGATCTGGGAGATAGCAGGGTTTGGGGAGGGAAGGGACCCCAGCATGGTACATTGCCATAGAGTCCACCCTTCAAAGCAGCCATTTTCTCCAGGGGAGCTGATATCTGTCAGCTGGATATCAGTTGTAAAAGCAGGAGATCCCCAGGCCCCACCTGGAGGCTGGCAACCCTAGGAGAGAAGAATAGAAAGAATCCCCAGAGACTGCATGGACACAAGGATTGTCTTGGACCCAGTCTTTCTTTTAGCACAAGCTTAACTCAATTTTACGTTCTTTTAAGATCTTTGTATTTGAACTAGGGGAGAACAGTCCCATGAATGTGAAGGGGCTTGACTGTCAACAGAAAGATGCATTTTGGACAACATGGACAAAGGGGGTATTTCCATCAGGGATGCCCCTTCATGTAATATGAAGGTAGATGGCAGGTAATTTCTGCAGATGGCCCTTTGATGAAAAAAGTCTCCCCTTTAACAATCCAGGTGAAGGTTTGAGTTTATCATCTTACTGCAGCGCTGGACAATGATTATAGCACATTTGTGTCAATCACCATGCACCAATAAGCAGGTCTGTTACTGTAGCCATAAATGTATATAAAACTGGTGAGTAGAGAAGGTGACCTGGAATGGGAGGAGGTGGAATGTATTGCTGAACACCTTAATGTTTAAACCAGGGGTGTCAAACATGTGGCCCGAGTGCCAGATCAGGCCCTTGGAGGGCCCCAATCCGGCCCTCAAGGACCTGGCTGTTTCCTGCTTCCTTTTCCAGTTCTGCTGCTGCTGCCATGTCACAGCTTGCTTTACCAGTCTCTCTCAGTCACATAAGAAAGATGCATGTTTTATTTAGAGTTTAAAAAATCTTTATGTTTGTGTCCTTTGTAAAGTTTATATCTCCGCCACCTGGCATTACATTTTATGACACACATGGCCCGGCCCAACAAGGTCTCCTTTATGTCAGATCCGGCCCTCATGACAAATGAGTTCGACACCCCTGGTTTACAGTTTGCTACATCCAGTGGTGCTCAGCTGAGATGTTCTTGACTTCCAAGGACTCTGCGTACCAGGAAACAGCCATGACTGGGCTGAGGGTCCCTAAAAATGGTAGAGCATTAGAAAGTTTTGACATGTCAAAGGAAACCAGAACACATTACAAAATCCAACAGGGATTAATACTTCAACATACGATGCCATGTTATTTGCATCCTGAGCCAGAGCTACGTATGTCTGTATCATATCATAAATGGATGACATTCCTGAGGCCTATTGCCTCTGAGTGTGCAGATCAAAAGCCTGATCAAGAGATGTGAGGATATTGATCTCTACTATGTGGAACTGTCACTTGCACGTTTGCTAACCTGAGTGAGAAAGAGTTGAGTTTTATATTCAGATTGATTCAAACCAGCGTTGTGTGGTGGTTAGAATGTCAGACTATGATCTGAGAGACCCAAGTTTGAAACCCCACTCTGCACATGAATGCTTGATGTATGACCTTGGACCAGTCACATGCTCTCAGCCTAACCTACTTCAAAGGGTTATTGTGAAGAAAAAGGTAGGGTATAAATGAGGTAAATAACCAAACATAAAAGTGCATCATATTCAGAGGATGTGGAATTTTCCTGAGCCCTTGGCCTCGGTCCATGTCTAGTTGTGCTCAGCTAGTCATGTGTAACATTAAGTTGCCACAAATGGAAACTGGTGTCTTCGTAAAAAGACATGTGCCGCCAATTCCATGGGTAGGGCTGCCAAGTCCAACTTGGGAAATATCTGGGGTCTTTGGGGGTGGAGCCAGGAGACTTTGGGGGTGGAGCCAGGAGAAAGGAAGTGACATCATTTTGTGATGTCACATCCTGTGATGTTGCTTCCACATGCTGACACATGAACTCATGAAGTTTCCTAATACTGAATCAGGCCATTGGTCCATCAAGGTCAGTATTGACTACTCAGACTGGTAGTGGCTCTCCAGGGTCTCAGGCTGAGATCTTTAATGTCACCTATTACCTGATCCTTTTTTAGCTGAAGAGGCTGATACCTCCTGCATGTCAAGCAGATGCTCTTATCACTGAGCAACGGCCCTACTGAATCCTTCCTCATCTCAGCAGAATATGAAGCACTAAGTGCTACACAAGTGCTGAATATGATTTTCATATCATAAGAACAGGAGAGAAGCCACAGTGGATCCGGCCAACAGCCCATCCAGAACAACACTCTGTGTCATACCAGGTGCCCTCAGGAGGTCCAGCAGCGGGGCCAGAACTCCAGAAGCCCTCCCACTGTTGCCCCCCAAGCACCAAGAATGCAGAGCATCACTGCCCCAGCCAAAGGGTTCCATTTAGACCTTGTGGCTATAATAGCCACTGATAGACCTCTGCTGGATGGGGACAGAGAGAGAGAGACAGACAGACAGACAGAAAAAAGAAAGAAAGAGGGAGAGAGAGAGAAGGGGAAAAAACTAGCAGAGGCACTTACTTCCATTTAGACCTTGTGGCTATAATAGCCACTGATAGACCTCTGCTGGATGGGGACAGAGAGAGAGAGAGACAGACAGACAGACAGACAGAAAAAAGAAAGAGGGAGAGAGAATGAAAAGAGCTGGAACAGAAACTCACCTTGCCAGCCACATGCAAAAGCAGCTCCTTCAGTCCCTCCTTAATCTCTGGGCGGGGCTCTCTTGCTGTGGAAGAAGCTCTCTTGCTGACTTCTTAAAGGGGAAATGTCTGGCGAGGCTTTTTAATGCAGGGCAGGCTCTCTGCAGACATTGTCCCCCCGGTGGCCATCTTTGGAAAAGCGGGAGGTAAGCTCTAAAAATCGGTGTTTCCCCCGCCCAAGCGGGGGACTTGGCAGCCCTATATGGGGCCTGGATGAACACTGCAGTGTGGATATGCCCTGCGCGCATCTAACATTCAGCAGCAGCTAACTTGTTTAAAACCACACAGACAATATAAAATATAATCAGTTAAAATCCTTCATTTGCCTAATCTGCTGCAAATGTGTCACATTTTTATGCAGAACCTGTACAGATACAAGAGAAAAATCCATCCAGCTAGCTATCATTGGCAAGGAATTGGCACAGCAGGAAAAAAAATGCTGCTAGCAGATTAGAAAAGAAAACGCAAGCGGGGATGGGAACGTGATAATTCCTTTAGACTGGACTGACACAAAACCACAAAGCTAACTTGAGCTAACTTTTGAGCTTCACAGAACACTTGCTCAGAGTCAGCTGTAATTCAAAACAAAACAAAAATCTAGGGGTGGGCATGGAAGAAAATAAGGCCAGCAGTAGAGGGCAACATCAGGCTGCAAAACATTATTCACAAAGCTCTTTGCAGACTAGTTTATAGTATACCCCGTTCAAAAATCGCTGGCTGTTGGGAGGTGTCCTGGACAAGGAAGCCACTGGCCTCTATAAAAGTCAAGAGTTATTTGGATTTATCTCTAGCATAAATCACAACATCCAGTCCTTTGTGAGGTGGAATGCAGCAGCAGAAGGGGGGGGGGGGGAGCAAGTAAGCGAGATATACAATTATTTTCTGCAGCTTAAAAGCCAGCCCTGATCGAAACTGGCATCTATATCTATTCTTATTATCAGAGCAAATATTATTTCAGCCATTTGGTGTCGCTCTTGAGTCCTATGTGATTCTCTGTGTTTGTTTTAAATGCTCATTCTTTCCTATTTAGCTAAAAAGAAGATGCTTTCACTTGCTCTATTTTACAGCAAAGAAATGTGAACCTGAAAAGGAGGGTTTTAAAGTGGGGAAAACCCTTATCTGTTGGTGGCACCAGCTAGCTCTTAAAACACAGATGCTAGAAACTATGGGGGGAAATTATGGAGCTGGTGTATTTATTGTAGCTCACAGGTAGAAGAGGAGTCAGGAGTGTGAATAGCTGTTCTCCAACGGGTGGGTATGGAGGTTTGGAGTACTGAATGGAAAGTCAATGATTTCCTCATCAGTATCAGAGACTTCTATAAACAGGGGTCTAGTGGGTCTGTAAAGGCTAACTTCTTTTTAAAGCCCACCCACCATAACTTTTCCAGAGCTTTTCTTTTGCCAAATTCAATTGTAGCTTATGAATCATTAGCACAAGAGGCATCTGTATTCAATAAGAGCTGTGATGCTTTTAAAATTGCTTCATATTTAATAAGCAATCAACTGTGACCTTTCTTGAGTCACCCCTTTAAGCACCCTGCTAGGTTCATAGTCTTCCTTGCAAATGAGGAATTTCTTTCCGGATCACTTAAGAGGTGAATCTTAAAAAATCAACTCTGAGTGAGGGGAAAACTGAGCAGGTGGAGTTTAGAACACCACAACATCCCCAGCCACTGTTCATTTTTTGAAAAATCAGAAACATCCCTTTTCTAAAACAAAGCCTTAAAGAGGAACATCACCCAGGAAACTACAACTTGTAGACCGCCTTGAGCCATGAAGAAAGGTGGGATATAAATACTTTAATAAATAAAAATGCAAAAGTCTGTTTTTGAAAGCTCATTCTTAAGTAAGATGCTCTAGTGCTGTAGGTGGGGCAGTACACCCCGTTGTGAATAGAGGTGCACAAGGAGGGCAGAGTAGCTTGGACTGCCAAAGTCCAACCCTTTGACCGAGCCTAGAAGCCCTTGCCCCTTAATGCTTTTAACAGCTGGCTGGCCAGAAATAGTTCACAAAAGGAGGAAGTAGGCCCACTTAGTGGTGATCCTCCTTCCAGTAAAGAGCTGCACTTGTCCAGGCTGAAATTGCAGTGATTGTCTTCTTGCTGACTGGATGGCGACAGGCAGGTGAATGCTTCAAGCTTCCCATTGGAGATCCTGGATTCTCTGTCTAGGGACAGCTGGTGGGAGGGAACCTTGAGGGATCCAAGCAGCCGGGGCTGGCTTCCATGTGGCTGCTCACTTTGACGATAATGTGTGTTTACGATTGCCAGCTCTGGGTTAGGAAATTCCTGGATATTCAGGGATGAAGCCTGGGGAGGACAGGGACCTCAACAGGGTACAGGGTTGCCAGCTCTGTGTTGGGAAATCCCTGAAGATTTTGGAGGTGGTGCCTGGGGAAGGTTGGGTTTGAGGAAAGGAGGGACCTCAGCACACTATAATGCCATAGAGTCCAGCCTCCAAAACTGCCATTTTCTCCAGAACTGCTCTTTGTAGCCCGGAGATCAGATGTAATTCTGGGAGATCTCCAGCTACCCCTTGGAGGTTGGCAACCATAGCAGGGTATAATGCCAGAGAGACCACCCTCCAAAGCTACACTATTCTCCAGGGGAACTGCGCTCTGTAGTCTGCAGATCAGCTGTAGTTCCAGAAGATCTTCAGGCCCCACGTGGAGGCTGGCAATCCTAACTGCAATTTAAAACAGTGGAACTCCCTTTCCCCTAAAAAAAAATAGGTGAACGCTTCTCCCTGCCATGTTAGTTTTCTAAATGCAGGGAAGGATTTCTTAAATTTACTGATACACATTATTTCCAGCAGAGTGTCCTCTACGTGTTACTCTGAAATGATAGCCCTCCAGGGGCACCTTGCCCCTTTTAACCTTATCAGTTGGCCCTAAATCTATCATAGTGCCTTCCTGAACCAGTACTGAATGAGCCACTCTGAGACTCCTTCGGGTAGTGAAGGGTGGGGTATAAAACCAACTCCTCCTCCTCCTCCTCCTCCTCCTCCTCCTCTTCTAGATGGAAACAAATTGCTGGATTCTGCTATACTGGTCTATAGCTATAGTGGACACATGAGGCAAAGACCCCTTAGAAATGTGCCAGGCCCACCCTCTGAATTTCCAGCTGTGGATATAGAGTGGCATACAGTCCCTCCATAGACTAGTGTCTTTGTGTATGTATTCTGAAAACATATTTGCACTGGGAAATAGAAAGGAAACCAGTTATATTTTATACTAGAAGTGATTGTGATGGCTGCATTTGGACTTCCATCTTTTGTGACCCGCACAGCCAATTCAGTGTTTCTATGGCTGAATGGATCCTAGGGTTCAACCTTAGGTGACCTGGAAGCTAGGTGACTACAGCTCTGGGAGCTCTTGCCCTTCAAAATATTGGGAAGTATTTATTAGGTTTTTATTTTATTAGATTTTTTAGTCGTCACTCCCCTGAAGGGTCTCGTGGCAACTTACAACATTAAAACCAATAAGCCCAAACCACATAAAAACAAGTAACAATTATTAAGATATGTGGCTATCACCATACCACTATTAAAACAGCCCAATCATGTGGTTACCCTCCAAAGGCCAACCTAAACAATTCAGCTTTGAATGCCCCACAAAAACTAAACAAGGGTGTCATCCCAGAGTATATGCCACAGGCTAGGGGCCACAACTGATAAGACCCTTCACCAGGTGACAGGGGGCGGTCCTGTAGGTATGAGGGTCCTGGACCTTTAAGGGCTTTAAAGATTAACACCAACTCCTTGAACTGGAGCCAGAGACTAATTGGTAGCCAGTGCCACTATGGCAGAATTGAAGTAATATGAGGTGACCATGATGTTCCACTCAGCAACCTGGCATTCTGGACCACCTGCTGTTTCCAAAGCATTTTCAAGGGTAGCCCTACAGAGAGTGAACTGCAGTAGTCCAGTCTGGAGGTGATGGTTGCATGGATCAACGTGGCAAGGTCTGACCCAAACAAACAAGGAGCCAGCTGGCGGGCCTGGCATAGGTAAAACCATGCTGACCTCATTGTTGGACACATCTTTATCCAAGGATAGTGCAGAATCCAACCACACTCCAAGGCTCTTTACAGAGTCTACAGCTGTCAGCTGGACACCATCAAGTCTCAGGAGGGACCTTCCGGCTAAGGATCTCAGTCTGTCCCAGCCACATGGCCTCCGTCTAGGATGGATTCAACTTCAGCCAGCTCCCCTGTAACCATTGGACTACTGCATCCAGGCACTGGGATAGTGCCGAGAGCCCTGCCACCAGCTGCTTATCCAGCAGGAGGAAGAAGGAATACTGTCTCCCCTTCCTCTGAGGCAGAGAGTCCCTGTCCCTTGCAAAAATAAGGGTTCTGTTTTCCTGTGTGCAGCAGGGGTGTAAGCAGGGCTGCCCCTCCCCACCCTTCCACCCTTACAAAGGAACTGCTGACTCCTGAAGTACCTTTGTGGGCCGCCAGAGTTCCCCTGACTGCAGTCTGAGAGACAGGGCTATTCTCTGTGCTGTCACAGCTGACATCACTGAATCCTAAGGATGATATCATTAGATGCCCTGCGAGCCTCAGGTGTTGGAAGAATGCAAACCTTCCCCTGTTAATCTACTGTTAAGCCCTCCACCATACAATTTCTGCCTATGGGCATGCAAGAATTATTCTTCCTCACTGAACCCTGCTTTTCCTCCATTTGTTGCCCCCAAATATTACTGGGAAACTTGGGCCTTGCAAAGGACATTTTTAAAGTATACTAAAAAAAATAGGAAAGACCCTTCAAAGCTATAATGGGAATGATGGCCGGATGTCTTTCCTGGCAGCAGTTTTTTTGGAGGGAGGGGGGGTTTAAAGTCCGTTGAGAAAACGCCGCTGGGTTAAACGAGACGCTCCTGGCGTTTCTTGCGGAGGAATTATGCTGCGCGCGTACGCAAGTACTTCGAACCACTAGATGGCAGCCTTGGGCCTTGCTTGGGAAGAAAGCCGCCCGAAGGAGCCCACTGCCCGCAATAACAACAGTACTTGATGGAAGCGGGCGGGCGGGCGGGCGGGCGGGGGGGGGGGGGGGGAAGAGTCTGAGCCTTCCCACATTCTCTGAAATCTGGGACAAAGCAAAAAATCGTCCGGAAGCTGTTGATTGCATTGCAGACAGAAGGGATGTTTCCTTCTCGGAAAGGGCTGTGAGCAAAAGAGGGAGAACGAGGCTCTTCTTGAATAGGGGGGGAAAAGAGACGGAGGGGAGAGAGCGGCCGGCAGCACACCGCAGCCCCTTTCGGTGCATCTTGAAATCCGAAACCGGGCGAAGTCGCGCAACTTCGGGAGGACAACTTTCCGCTCGGCGGCTGATGCGAAGCCCTTGCTCGGCTTGGCAGAAGACGGCGCTACACTAGACGGCGACTGGTGGGGAGACAGGCGGCAGCTCTCGGGCTGGGATCCGCTCACCACCATGGCCCCGGCCAAAGCCCCGCGGTGGGCGCTGCGCTGCCTCTTCTTGGCCGCCGCGGCTCTGGTCGCCTGCGAGGGGCAGGGCGGAAGGAGCCGGGAGAACGGCGGCGCTGCCTGCTATGGGGGCTTCGACCTCTACTTCATCTTGGACAAGTACGTCGCGGGGGAGGGGGGGAGCGGCGGAGGCTCGCTTGGGGACCGGGAGTGGGGAGGAGAGGCTGGCCGGTTGGGGAGGCGGACGGGAGGCCGGCGGCTCCTCTGCCCCTCGCCCAGACTTTTGTCTCGGTCGCTCCTTTCCTTGCAATCCTTCTCTTTCCCAGCCTTTCAGATGCTGTGTGCTCTGTTCAGCCCTGGGCCTGAGACCTTGGGGGGGGGGGGTGGGGGGCGGGAGGAAGAGCTTTGTTAGCCCACTTTGGCTGAGGATGGCCAAGCTTTGGGGGGGACTTCTTCCAAGGAGTATGCCTATGGAAGCTTCTCTGCCGTGTTCCTCTTCAGTCCAACGTCCAAATTCCCAAGGAATGGGAACGCCATCTCCAATGCTCCCTCTAAGCTGTGGAGTCTTGGGAGCAAAAACTCTACTTTGTGGGCTACTGGCACTAAAGTTGTGAGCGAGTGATTTGGCTGCTGCACAAATTAGTTTGCTCTGGAGCCATCCTTCCTGAGCCGAGACAAAAATGTGTGAGCTGGAGGCTAAAAAACTGTGAGCTGGCTCACGCTAACTCAGCTTAGAGAGAACACTGCCTATCTCTGCCCCCCCCCCCCCCCCATCCCATCCCATCCCATCCCAGCATCCTTTTAATGCCTTTGTTAATGCAAAAGTGCCCTAGAGGGTCCGGGCAGCTCAGCTTAAGAGCAGTTTGGCCCGGTGTGTTTGTTGGGAAAGGCAGAGTGTCCTGCGTTTTGTTTTTGTTTTGCTTTCAGGTCTTTCTCTTTTCGGTCGACTGAATCACCGGGTCCCAGTTAATGAAATGCACGCACGCACACACACACCCGGCTGCCGCTTTCTCTAATAGTCTCCAGAGATGATTCTAAAGTGCTTACTCATGTTATTTACCCCACAGTTGAGTTGACGCAAAGCCATTCTTTTGCATAAGTGGCTTCGTAGTGTATTTGGATTGCTTTGGCCGGCTGTCTTGGTGCCCGGGAATGAAGCCGCGGGATGGTCTATAAAACTAATAGAAAATAGACACATCAGGAAACAGACTAAAAACACGTCTTTGTGGAGGCCGGGTGCCAAAAAAGCTACTTGAGGGATACTACAAAGGCTTGGGTACTTGCGGCTTTGACTTTCTTTGCTTCCAGGAGCTGCCCTTGAAGGGGTCTCAGTTTCCAAAGCAGTTTGACAGCCAGTGGAGGACTACCATTTGGGAAACATAAGCTGCAAATCGCCATGGGCAGGGCACAGATCATGGTGTGGATTGTTGGTCTGAGTAGTTAAAAAAAGGTCAATTGCATATGAATCCCACTTTGCTTCCAAAAAAACAGTCAAGGAAGCTGTTTTATCTTATTTGTAAGGTAGACCAGCAGACCGCCCGGACAGTCTTCAGACAGCGCTGGCTCTTTGGCCTGGAAACGGAAATGAGCACCGCCCCCTAGAGTCAGATTCAACTGACTTTCGAGCAAGGGAAACCTTTACCTTTAGGGTAGATCAGATTGAAAGTATACGGTGGTCCAAGGTTGCCCAGTGAGCGTGGTGTCATAGGTGAATTTGGATTTGAACCCAGGTCTTTGTGACAGTGGCGCAGTTAGGTAATTTTGAACTTGATGGATCTCTCTTAGATGCTAATATCGGAAGTTACAGCCTGGTGTGGGGAGGGCTCTGCTGGATAATGGACTTGTGCCCCAAAGTCTGACCCTGATGGCACCCTGCGGTCTGATTCAGACATAACATTTTGCCTGCCAGTGCACATTGGTTCTCCTTTGTTTAGCAATACCATTTTCACAGGCAGAATGTTTTATTAAAGTTACATGGTGTTAGAATCGCCTAAAAATTATTCATAAAAATATTCCTCTGATGAATTTTGCCATAGCTCCCAGATTCCATTGTTCTATTTATTTATCTATTTTAGGATATTTCTCTGAGGCATTTATACCCTGCTTTTGCAGCCTGATAGCTCAGCCAGGGCTGATCCTGTCAGGGCTTGGCTGCTGAGCAGGGTTGGCCGCAGTGAGTATTTGAAGGGTTGACTACCAAGGCAAGACTGGGTTTGCTACACAGAGTAAGGCAATGGCAAACCACCTCCCCTCATCTCTTGCCTTGAACGCCCCATGATCCCAGGGTCGCCATGAGTCTGTTGCAACTTGATGGCATACGATTATACCTCATTTTTCTCCCCCAATGGAGACCCAACGTGGCTTCCAGCATTGTTCTCCTGTCTTCTAGTTTACCCTCACAACAACCCTGTGAGGAGGGTTAGGCTGAGAGAGGGAGAGACTGGGTCAAGATCACTCAGTAAGCTTCCATGGCAGAACTTGGCTGTCCCTGTTCCTAGTCCAGCGCTTTAACCACTTCACTGCGTTCACTCTCCAAATGCTGTCGTTACAGGGGTTGGTATAAGACACTTCCTCGTCTAAGCCATACTTGGCTTCTCATCCAGGGCTGAAAGGCAAATGGAATCACTCCAGTGCTAATCTATCTACTGGTCGCATTTCTACCCTGCATGTACTTGTAGAAAGTCAGGAGGCACACAGGTTTCCTGTCCTCCATTGATCTTCACAACAGCCCTGTGAGGTAGATTAGATTGAAACAAAGTGACTGGCCCCAAGCAAGGATGCCAAGCTGCCTGAGTTTAGGAGCAGGGCAAAGGGAGGATACAACATTGTGCTACATGTCTGACCTTTGTGGCTGAGTCAGGGTTTTGACCCCAAATTTTTGATCTAACCCTAACTGCCTGACACTCTGACTGCAGTGGCTTTCATTAGGAGGGTAGTTTGTGGGATAGAAGTTGAGGACTTGGCCCACTATCCCACTCTTTGCTTAAATTGAAGACTAGGGTATCTCGAGGGGCTTCCCCAGTTGGAGCTGCTTACGAGCTAAGATGCTTATGTGAGAGAAGTCCCCTTATAGCTCCCGGAGAAAACAAGCAGTCTGGTAGAGACAGTGTGTTAACCTTCTTGTTCCTTAGTTCAGTTGCTTCCTCTAGCTTCTTCCATTGGCTGCTTGAATTTTGGTCAAATGGGTCTTTCTGAGTGTCCAGTTTCATGCCATTTCTTCAGGGGATGAAGGAGGCTACCTTAGTTATTAACTCTGCAGATGGTTTACCAGACTTTACACAGTCAGGCATGTGTAAATCTGCAGTCTGAACCAGGGAACCCAAATTCTCCACTCAGAGTGTATCCTGCCAATGAACAAAGCATTTGCTGACTCTAGAGAATGGACTCTCTTTCCAGCAGTCATGTTTTGCAATGCTTGAAGCGCTGGGGTGGCTTGGAAACAGAACAGAGGGAGAACGGGAGGGAGGGAAAGACCTGGAAATTGCACACAGGCAGGGCTGGGTCCGGAGGGTGTCGAGGCTGGCCATTTCCGAGGTGTCCAAGAACAGCAAATGATCCTGTCCCCTAACAGCTGCACCATTCTGACTTTGCATGTTGCACTTTAAAAACAAACAAAAACAAGGCAGTGTGAGAGACTTCCCAGTTTGCTTACCTTGCCATTGTCAGGTAGAGGGTCCATGAAAACTGCTGGTGCTCAAAAGTACTTCCAGTGCAGACCTTACAAGGTGAGTAGCCATGTTAGTCTGTCGGTAGCAGTAGAAAAGAGCAAGAGTCCAGTAGCACCTTAAAGACTCACAAAATATGTGGCAGGGTGTGGACTTTCATAAGTCACGGCTCACTTCTTCAGATACCCTACAGGACTCCTGGTCTTATACTCAGGACAGTTGCTATCAACACCCTCAACGCCCTAGCCTGAAGTTCTTTTTTACCTGCTATGTTTGTTCATCATGGAACGGCCTGTTATGATTTAGATGCAAAAGGAATGTTTCTTCTTACGATTAAAGAGGTGCCGCCAGCTGTTCAGAGTGAACTTCATAAACTACCCTGTACCTCGTGGAGGAGAGGATATGCAGTGTGCCTAGAAGCTCAGACACCAACACCCACCGGTGGTTCTTGCAAGATCCAAGCCATCTCCCTTTCTAAGGATAGGCACTTCCCCATGTTCAGTGTAGCAGTCTCTGAATTTCTATTCATGATGGCAGAGAAAGCTGGAGGGGATCATACAGCCTTCAGCCATTTTTCTCCCTCTGCCTGCTGTTTCTACCTGCTTATCTTTTCTCTTCTTTAGATGCTTTATTGTTCCTAGGAGTTGAGGCCGGAACAATTATCTGCTAAAGGAGAACTAAGGTCAGCACTTTTCTGATCTCTGTCAGCTCCTTCTGCCTGCCTCCAGGGAAGCCGTCAGTCAAGAGTCTTGCTTATATATACCTGCTTTTCATGTGACAGATACATCCTGTAGCCTTTGGGCCCATGTCCTGGTATGGAGGGTCATCTGTCTTGGGAGCAGAGTCTGGAAAGGCCAGGGAAGCCTTTCACTTGTAGCACCCCACATGTTCATGGGAACCTGGTGGTAAATGAGTCACAGACCACCTGAGTCTAGACCTGGGGTCTGTCGTAGCAGAGCAGCTCACTAGAATACATTGTACAGTCCTATTGCAAAATCATTGTATTTGAAGTTGTATGTTTTGTATTATTCTCGTAAAAAGTGTGATCCCATGTATAAATCTGGTTTTGATAGATAGATAGATAGATAGATAGATAGATAGATAGATATATTGCAATGGTGTGTTTCAACATCTGTGTTTTTGTCTTGTGGCCCATGGACCCATTGTGTATCAAGGTGCATACCCATATTGCTTAGGTGCACTTAGAAGTGTGAATGCCAGAAACACATGTTACAGCAAGTGTGTGTATCACCCATGCACACTTGTCAAGCAGCCATGTCTGGCTGACTTGGCAAAGCAGATGTTTGCCCTACATAATCTGTTAAACGTCCCAGTCTAACCACGTTTACATTCTCCTTACAAATTCCTCGGATAGTTTTTTGCTCAGACGTTCCCCTCAGATTTCAGTTTGGTGGAAACTGCAGTCTAAATACACAAATAGCCATTATACACCTGAGACTCCATGGGTTTGCCCAGCTTTGTAACTCAACAGGTCAGAATTCAAAGAGGCATCTGAGCTCTGAAAGAAAACAGAGGGTGTTTTACATCTGTGCTGCTGGATGTGTTGTTGGTTGGGCATGCCCCAGGAACGTGCCTGCACAGGTGAATGTGGTTTTAAAATATCTCTTTCCAGCACAGCAAGTCAGTGGGCCAGATGTTAACTAACTTCATGATCACAATGAGATTCTCACAAAACACCACAGGCCCTGTAGTGTCTGCTTTCTCCTTCCCTGGTACTTCCTTGAATTTTACTGAGTGCAGCAGCATTGACGTTAGGGGTACGTCATCAACGTAGGAGTATGGGGGACTGCCTTACAATGGCTCTCCTCCTTGCTCCAGAGTCAGGGACAGAGGGTGGCCCTAGGGGAGAGGATCTCTCCGCAGCACCCGCTGGAATGCAGTGTGCCACAAGAGGTGATCCTCTCGCCAATGCTGTTTAACATCTATATGCGCCCCCTCACCTAGCTAGTCCAGGGGTTCGGGCTTGGCTGTCACCATTACACTGACCGTAGACACTGACGAAACAATACCAAAACCGTACAGAAGACGCAACAATCAAAAGGTCAACAGACCATACAATAAAGACTGCAGGTAATATACAAAGGTAATTATTTGGTAACAGCTTTACAAGTTAACAACCATCAGTTGCAAAGGACAGTAAAGTCCAATTAATAACCATCAGATGCCGGCTCTTTGAGACTTGTTCCTGTTGTAAACTGGCTGCCTGTTAATTAAGATAGTGAAGGGCAGGGCTTTTTTTGTAGAAAAAGCCCAGCAGGAACTCATTAGCATAATAGGCCACACCCAACAGCAGAAATACATTAGCATATTAGGCCACACCACTGACAGCACAGCTTATTAGCATATTAGGCCACACCCCCATGCTACCAGAAGAGTGGTCATCTAGCCACACCCACCTTTTGCTTCTTATTCTGTTTACTTTGTTTGTTGTCAAAACCCAGGGCTTTTTTGTAGCAGGAATTAAATTTGCATGTTAAGCCACATATCCCTAATGTAGACAATCCTAATTAATTTCTGCTGTTGGGTGTGGCCTATTATGCTAATGAGTTTCTGCTGGGTGTGGCCAGCTCAGGAGCTAGCCGGAACTCCGTTCCTGTGCGTTCCTGCCCAAAAATAGCCCTGGTGAAGGGGTTTCATTGTCCCTTTCTAAGAGGGATTTCCCTGACAAAATGCCATAGAGGAAGCGTAACTGCATATGTCGCTTTTGAAGTTTTTCATATAGTGACCTGATAAAGAACACGAAACGAAGAGTATAATCTAGAGCCTTCGTCATCTTGATATTATTCGTGGCTAGTGTACTTAGCCTTATATTGTGCTTTGTACTACTTCTTTGGACTTTGGTATCCTTTGCATCTGATGATTGTTAATTGGACTTTACTGTCCTTTGCAGTTGATGGTTATTAATTTGTAAAGCTGTTACCAAATAATTACTTTTGTATATTACCTGCACTCTTTATTGTATGGTCTGTTGACCTTTTGATTGTTGTACCATTACAGCAACGACACCCAGCTCTACCTGATGATGGCCGGCCAGCCAGACTCCTCCCCAGAAATGCTGAACAGGGCATTGGGGCTGTGGCTGGGTGGCTAAAACAGAGTCGGCTGAGATTAAATCCTACGAAGATGGAGGTCGTGTAGCTGAGCTCTCTGTGTGTGTGTTTGTGTGTGTAGGATTGGGAATCAGGCTCCCAATTCTTGGCGAGGTGCTGTTGTTGCCAGCACAGAGGGTGAAGAGCCCAGGGTGGTCCTGGATACCTCACTTTCCTTGGAGGCCCAGGTCAACTCGGCTGTCAGTCTGGCCTTTTACTATCTTCAGCTGGTCGGGCAGCTGGTTCCCTATCTCTCATCTGGGGACTTGGCTACAGTGATCCATTCAATGGTTACTTTGAGGTTAAATTACTATAACTCACTCTATGTGGGGCTGCCCTTGAATCTGACCCAGAAACTGCAGCTAGTGCAAAATGCAGCAGCACACCTGCTGACTGCAGCGTCTATGTGGGTGCATATTCAGCCGGTATAAATCCACTCAATCAATCAGTCAGTCAGTCAATAGATTCAGCCATGTAGCCACTCAGTTTTGTAAGCCTTGCATACCACAGGAGAAGCAAAGTCAACCTTTCTGCATGATGGTGGCTCTTCCAACAGGATAGAAATGCCCCTCCAGCTAACTCTGTGGCTAACAGCTTCTTTGGGCTTCACATTGTGGCTAACAACTATTGATGGTCTCCCTTAATCCAGATCAGGCAGGTGTACAAACGGAGAATTCCATACTTCGTTGGTCGCCTGCCCTAGTTTGATGCCAATCTTGGGGCCTCAGGAAACACAAACAGATCTTGTTGCCCTTGTTGACCACTTTAATTGTCTAATCTATCCAATTTGCTGCATGGCTTTATACAGTAAAGATTCCACATAAGATATCAAAGGAAACTAAATCAGATATGTCATTTATCCAGTATGCCATGGTGCTTTCCTATCGGAAATGGACAGTGTGATTGGTCAGCCTGATTGGTTCAATCTTAGTTCAACTTGAACCTGATGTTAAATTTTTACCACCTGCATCTTCTGCTTCCAGGATGATGGTTCTGGAGCTTATGTGTCATGCGTCATCCGTCATCATTTCCATGACTACTGGGGTTTGCTCTTGGTCCATTGCAATACCTCAGCTTGTCCTCTTGCTTTAAACCCTTGTAGCATAAATGTACTCTCAGAAGTTTTCGTAAGTACTATTTAAAGCAGGTTTGTTTTGTTTTGCTTCCCCACATCGTTCAGGGCCTCCTAGGTGAGAAGGTGGGAAATTCATGAATGGAACTACCCACCATTTTTAAAATACAAATACACACGACTCTAATATGAATTGGGCCACTGCAAGAAAGTGGGTAGGTTCAATTCTTTCCCCATCATGGTTTTTCCAAACAAGCTGACACCACCCCAGGCTCTTATTAGCTGTGCACGGGAGGGAAAAAATTATGGTGCTGATGGAGTCATATGGCCAGGGGCTCTTTCCATTCATAAACCCCCAAGAAGATCCATTCATGGGTCTGTCCATTTAATTTATCCATAAATCAAATGCAAACACTGCAGTGAGTAGACAATACAATACATAAGAGAGAACCTGTTACAAAATGTATACACAAATTCTATCACAACATCATTCCAAAACATTCTAAAAAGAGACATCTATCTGCAAACCTATAAGACTGGGACCCAAAGTCTCTTAAAGTTCCACATGGGAGTTTCCCCACACTTTGCTTGCTTCAGCCCCATGCTGATACCATTTTCCTTGCACCCTGTGCTATAGCATTAAATTACAGTGATATGTCCAGTACCAATGTTAACCTCTAGCAATATGTCAATTACATTTAGTAATTCTTATAGTTTAAAATTGGTAATTGACATATTGCTGTCACCTAATGCTATAATGCTATGCTACAGGCTATCAAAGACTGAGGAAATATTTTCCATTTTCCAACAAGCGGCAATGCATCATCTAGAAGTCACAAAAGCTTGCTACTAGTTCTTAATCAGTATCTACAGTGCTGTCTTTCAAAAAGCCAACTGAGGTAACCATAGGGTTTTAGGGAATATGGTAGCCAAATTATATCAGAAAGCAAGTCTGATTACAGAAAGTTTGGATTTGTGAACAAGACCAAAATATATTTAACAAAGATACATGTGGGTTATTACATGTACCAAAATATATTTAACAAAGATACTTGTGGGTTATTACATATTACAGGTACTGGAATAATGAATGTACAGGCCAGCTTGTGTGGTGTCAAATGGAATTAATAAATTATCCTAATATTGTCAGGTGAGTCCAAATTTGGTGGAATATTGACCCAAATCCATTTTTAAACAACAGACTGGATCTCTTTATTCAACATGATCCCATTTTGAATGAAATTCGTACATGGGTTACTTTGACTGCAATCCTAAAAGTTTCCTGAGAGTAAGCCCTAAATAAAATGGGTCTTACTTCTCAGTGGACTTGTTTAGGATTGCTCCCTTTGTGTAGCAGCATGACATCAAATTTGGCAGTGCTCCTGTTGCAATCATCCTTATTTCTCCAGGGCTCTGAAACAATCATTGCAATTTAGCCCTCATGCCAATCCACATGGTTGTCAGCCAATCAGCACCCATGGAACTCCACTGGGTGGGAGGGGGTGAGCCAGCTTCAACTTGAGAAGGGTGAAGTGTCACTATCCAGTGTGGGTTGTAGGTCCTTAATAATATGTTGAACTGGCTTGAGTTGTGAGCTGAATGGGACCACAAGTGGTTTTCTGTTGTCATTTTCCCTGGGCATGTCTTGTAGCAAGCTGTCCCTGGGTATCATTCTGGCCTTTTCAGTCATAATTCTTACGATAGCAGAGGATACTGTAGTTGCAAAAATGCCCACTGTAGATCTTTCAAGTGAGTATCTCTATTTGAGGGGCTGGAGCAGATGTGACTATAGTGACTATTGCATAGGGCTTGGCTACAGACAATGGATTGTCTTAAAGATAAATATGCCAGAATTGCATCGAATCTTCTATTTCAGATGCTAGCTTCCTATTTTCTTTATTGCATTAATTATATTCAAAAGTGTCACATTTCAAATTAAGTTTCCTTGACATCACTTGCATATTCCTTTTTGAAGTCTACTTTTGTTAGCTGTGACTCGTGAGGCGGAAATGAATAGAGCAGCCTCTATTCTCTGCACTATGAATGCTTGTATTGAATTTCTCTTTGATTTATGTCCTTTTATTCATTTGGTTGTCATGTTGCTGCATTTTCTCTGCTTTTAGTGTATGTGGATTTTTTTAAAAGAGCCACACAGCAAAAATAAAGATTTAAAACTTGTTCCTACCCCAGTAATAAAGTATACCCAATATCCTTATCATTTGGATATATATATATATATAATTATTATATATAATTCTGTTTTCACCATGGACTCTCCTGAACATTCCACACGCTCCAAAATCAATTGGCTCCCTGATGTGTCACTCAGAAGCTGTCCCTATCCACTGGCTGTGAGTACTCATGTGCCATTGGCTGGGTGCTGGGTCTGCTCCTCTTCTCCGCTCTCTACTTCAGCCACTGTGTCCTGTCAGAATTTCTGGCAGACGGCTTTCTCTCTTGATGAAGATGCTTCTCCTTCTTTCCTCCTGGGACTAACTTTTACCTCAGTGACTGTTGGTAGGTGTAATGAAATGGCAATTACCTATGTTTGTAAGATGGCTGCTGTCTGTGGTGAAATGTTCCCCCATAAGGTTCAGTTGAGCTGTAGTTCCAGAGAGGGGCCTGCAAGGTGTATCACTCACTGGGTTGAATAGGGCTTCCTCCTCTGCTGGCCCACAGTTCCCAGCTGCCCCAAGGCCAAAAAGTGCAGGAAAAGAGGGTGACGTAGCAGTCAGAGCTTCAGTGCCCTCCAAACCAGCTATTCCCTTTTGGGGGAGCCACTGTTGCCAATCTCCAGGTAAGGGCAGGAGATCACTCAGAATTACAACTGCTTTTCAGGTAGCAGAGATCAGTTCCCCTGGAGAAAATGGTGGACTTTCTATCATTATACCCTGCTGAGGTTGCCACAGCAAATTGACACTGAGTGCCCAAGGCCTTGGCACTCTCCCAGAGCCTCTTTCTATTTATTTATTTATTATTTATTTATTTTTCAAATTTATATCCTGCCCCCCCCCCGGCGAACGGGGAGCCTGCTGTATTTATTTCTAGAGCCTGCCGTATTTATTTCCACAACAGGTCTTATTCCTAGTCCCCAAATAAATACAAAAATGCATAATTAAGTCAAGAGGGGGCTAATAAATCACTTGAGAAAGCGGGTAGTGGTTCTGCACTGGAAGTCAACTAAAGAAGAGGTGCGAGATCTTTTAAAAATCACCTCATGTTTCCAGGGTTGACAGGTGCCATCCTTAAGAACTCCTAAGATTCAGACCCTGAATTTCAAGAGAGCTGGTAGGTCTCCGCTCAGCCAGCTGAAATGCCTGATGTGCATCCCAGAAAACTACTAGGGTTACCAAGTCTTACTTTAGTTTCAGCAGGGGAGTCCCGGGCACTGTCTTGGAGAACTTCATAATGTGCGCTTTACATGCGCACCACAATGACATCACCTGGAAATGACGTCATCACGTTGAGCACGTTGGGGCGGGACCACTACCATTCAAGGGGAGAACATAGAGTTTTCCCTTGAATGATAGACTGTCCCCTCGTAACGTGCCCGGCATGATGACATCACTTCCGGGTGATGTCATCACGCCGGGCATGTTTCTGCAATCCCAACATTGGGGGGGTCCCCCTGGTGGCCCGATCCGGGCCAGCAGGGAATGGACCAATTGAGCAGGGGTTTCCTTGCCTCCCGGGAGGACCTGGCAACCATAAAAACTACTCTGCCTCAGTCATCAGTCTTGACACCAACCTCTGCTTTGGACAAGATGTCTACTTTTTATTTAATTTTTCATATCACCTCAAATACATGAATGCTCATATGCTACTTTGCCACCTCATTAATCTGCAAAGAGGGAACATTCAGTAAAACTGCACAACTTTTTGGTTGTAGGGGTTAAGAGTGATTCCCCACTCCTCCACATGCAGCTGCTGTTATGACCTTGGGTCAGTCACAGGTTCATTCAGAGCTGTTCTCTCAAGAGCAGTTCTGGAAAGAGCTCTCTCAGCCCCACCTACCTTACAGGGTGTCTGTTGTGGTGAGGGGAAGGGAAGGAATGTAAGCCACTCTGAGACTCCAAGTGAAGGGCAGGGTATAAATCCAATCTCCTCCTTCTCCTCCTCTTCCTTCTTTCCAACTCCAACTTGGGAAATTCCTAGAGATTTGGGAGCAGTGCCTGAGAAGGGCAAAATTTCGGGAGGGGAAGTTGCTTAGCAGGGATATTACTCTAGGTTTCAATTTCTCCTAAAGTCTATGGTGCAGTTCCCCTTCTTAAGTTGCCATTTCCTTCAGGGGAACTGATATCAGTAGTCTGGAGATCAACTGTAGTTGTGAGAGAAATCCAGGCCTTACCTTAAGGTTGGTAACTTTGCTTCTTCGTATTGGCAGAGTTGTTTTTCCCTTCTGAAAGTGGCTGTGACTATCAAGCCACTGTCCTCCTGTGGTTTAAATGTGTGTGTAAATTATTTCTTTAAAACGCCCTTTCTCTTGCCTGAGCTAGAACTAAACGTTGCTGGATGTCCCAACAGCTGCCTGAAGAAATGTCTGCAGAACATGAAGAGACATTTTCTCACCAATGAATTTCCCAAAATAGCTACCACACACACACATCTGGGACTACAGGGCAGAACTTCCACAGGGAGGAGACTTGGCTCTCAGGCAGAATTCAGCGCCAGCTCCTCATCTGGCAGAAATGGAGCATTTTCCGCGTTTGGGCTGCCACTAGTTCTGCAAGATCATGCTGGTCGCAGAGAGGCAGTCTCTTTAATGCTCAGAAGCAGACTTTTCTTCAGCCAACTGCTGGATGTGCAGCGGTGTTGACTGACTCCCAGCTCATGCCAGAGAGAGGGCGTGTTCATACCACAGGACTGAAGTGGCTTAATAGTTGTGGCCTCTTTCCGGGACCCCTGAGAGTCATACTTCTGGGAGGGCTTGCTTTGTAGGTTTCTAACATAGAACTCTCAGCAGTCTCAGTGGCTGCGGTCAGACACACTAAATAATCCACTTTCAGTGCACTTTCCAACTGGATTTTACTGTGTGAACTGGCAAAATCCAGTTGGAAGGTGCACTGAGAGTGGATTGAATGTGGATTATTAAGTGTGTGTGACCACAGCCACTGTTATGTGTTGGGGCTGGAATGTTCCAGGACTGTTTCTACCAGAATCTGGAGGCGGCCAATGAGGAATTAATGGTTCTGACAATAGCCCATCGTTGGTAGTTTTTTGGGAGGTGGGTAGAGTTGCATGCTATTTAAACAGGGCCGTTGCCCTGGGTGTTTGTCTTGTTCTGGCTGAATCACTAATAAAGCTGAGCTGATCACTAGGCTTGGGGTCTGACTATCCATGGAACCCAGTATTTAACACTCACCAAACTATCATTCCCAGGTTTCTCTGAAGAAAACCGGGAGACCCATACAAGTTTGTGCGGAGTCAGTCAAAGGCTCTCTGATGCAGCTGTCTGAAACACATTTCAGAGCCCGTTCCATCCAAAACCAAGTTTTGCAGATGGTTCTATTGATCTGGGCATGAAAGCATTCCGAGCTGCTTGAATATAAATGAAGAATGTGTTACATTTCCTAGGTGGGATCTTGGAGAGAGATTTATAAATCACCGAGAGCCAGGAAGGCCCTTTAGTTTTCCAGGAGCACTCTTTCTGGGTTGCTGCCCTGGTGGGTTTCTGGTGACTATGAGCAAACCAAACCAGGCTAGGGTTACCAACTCCAGTTTGGGAGATTCCTGGAGATCTGGGTGTGGTGCCTGGGAATGACAGAGTCTGGGGAGGTGATGGAACTCAGGGGAATATGATCCCATAGAGTCCATCCCAGGCCCCTAGCCACAGGGGGTCCTTGGGGCAAGACCCCCTCCTGAATCTGCCCTGCCCCTCACTGCCTGGCCGTGTCCAGGCTGTGCCCACCACCCACCGGGGTGCAATTGGCCTACCTTTCCCCAGCACACTCCTAAGCTTTGCCAGCTGGTGGTGCCGAGAAGACCAATGCCTGCCTTGGAAGCCATGGCAGCCCCTTTCCCCCAGCTTCCTTCTTGCCTTGGCAGGGTGGTTGGCTGTACTTGGTCATTCACAGTGGGGCTTGGCTGGCTCCTTCTCCCATCCCAGGCCATGCAGGGGGTTGGGAGAGAAGGGCTGGCCCTGAAGCCCAGGGGATCATCTGGGCCCTTCATGCCAGAGCTCCCCATGCCAGGTATCTGCTCTGCAGGGGAGGTGGCAAGTCAAGCCCCCTGCAAGATGAGCTGCTCTTTGTGGCCTGCCAAGCACTGGGCTGAAGCTGGTGCCTTTCTTGCAGCCAGGAGCAAAGAGAAGGACAGCCACAGCAGCCACCAGCAAGTCCTGTCATTGGGGTGGCACAAGCAAATGCCCTCCTCCCTTGGTGCCTCTTGAAGGGAGGTGCCGGTCCAGCTTAGAATGTCCCTGCCTGTCAATTCATTGCCAGTGGCTGGCAACAGAATGCCTGAAGTGCCTTAAAAAGACCAAGGGGAGATGGCGTACCCAGGGGCAATCCATGTCAGCTCATTTGCATGTGCAGGCCCCACAGTTGTGAGTGAGGGAGAGGCCACAGCAGGGGGATTTGGGAGCGGTCAGTGGTGATGGTAAGTTCACCCCCACCCCCTGCCAGCAGGTCCAATTTGCCTCCAATTTGCCCCTCAACAAAAAATTTCTGGCTACGGGGTTGGTCCACCCCACAAAGCTGCCATTTCTTCCAGGGAAATTGATCCCTGTATTCTGGAGATAAGTTGTAATTCCAGGAGAACTTCAGGCTACATCTGAAGGTTGGTAGCCCTAGGCTCCAGGAACACAGATAGGCAGCCACGTGTAGGCCACTCATCTCAGACCTGATCACTAGTGGTATGGGAGGAGGTAGTAGATAAACCTCTGTCCATTTTTCTAGCTGCTGACGGGTCACTGGTGTTGGCAGAGTTTAGTTAAGCAGTAAAGCAGAGCACAACCTGTTTAAAGAATACAGTCGGTTTATTAAGAAGAGAACAAACTTTGTGAGAAAGAAAAAGAAGTCTAACTGTCTAACTAGCTAGCAGGGAGTCATTAACTAAGTTCTCAGCAGGAGCAGGAAAGAGCTTAATTGAGCCAATCAAGAGACAGGAAGGAGTCTATCTGAAAAAAGTTGTTGTTGTTGTTCAGTCACACAGTCAAGTCCGACTCTTTGCGACCTCATGGACCACATCATGCCAGGCCCTCCTGTCTTCCATCATGCTCTGGAGTTTGCTTAATTTCATGTTTGTTGCATTGATAACACTGTCTAACCACCTCATCCTTTGCCGTCGCCTTCTTCTTTGACCTTCAATCTTTCCCAGCATCAGGGTCTTCTCCAGTGAGTGCTCCCTTCTCATTTGGTGGCCAAAGTATTTGAGCTTCAGCTTCAGTATCTGGCCTTCTAGGGAACAGTCAGGATTGATTTCTTTTAGGATTGACTGATTTGATCTCCTTGCAGTCCAAGGGACTCTCAAGAGTCTTCTCCAGCACCATAATTCAAAAGAATCTATTCTTCGGCGCTTGGCCTTCCTTATAGTCCAACTGTTGCAGCCATACATTACTACTGGGAATACCATTGCTTTGACCATACGGACTTTTGTTGGCAGGATCATGTCTCTGCTTTTTATTATGATGTCCCTAATTGTATTATGCTAACTAGTTGTCCCCTCTGCTGCCCCCTGCAGGATGTTCTTGTCATTTTCTCTATCTATGCACAACAGACCTTGCATATTCATATACCAACAGTAGGATAGTGGTCCTTGTGAGAGCTGTTGATGCCACGGGGCCTGCTCAGCTCAGCTTGATCCTAGGCTAAGTTATCGTCCCAGTTTGTAGAATAGTAGACCTAACACTAATTTCTGGAGATTTTCTTTTCTTTTCTTTTAGTGTGAGGTTTCCATGCAGCCTCCCAGTTGGGAAATTCCTGGATATTTGAGGGTGGAGCCTGGGGATGGTGGAGTCTGAGGAAGGGGGTGAGCTCAAGAGGCATATGGTGCCATACAGTCCATCCTCCAAAGCAGCCATTTCCTCCAGAGGAAATGATCTGTGTAGTCTGGAGATCAGTTTTAAATCCAGGAGCTCTCCAGGCCCCACATGGAGTTTGGCAACCCTACACTGAGCCCTGACATTAAAAGCAGGTTTGAAGCTGGACACTGGTGAACCTTGGCTCCAATAAGTGCCAAATATGGCAGCTTCCTTTTGCTGGGATTAAATTTCTTTCTTATCTTGCCTCCCTTTCCACTGTTTCTGCTAACAAAATGTTTAATGGTGCCACAAATCCAAGATTCTTGATCAGCCTTTGTTTTGTGATTCCTTTTGGCTGTCATTAGAAATTGGAGGGGATGGGGGTGGGAATCTTTGGGATCTTGCCTTTTGGATTTTAAGCGCTGCATCTGGAAGGGGAAGAATGCATCCTCTTCTAAAAGCAATGAGATGATTTTTTTTTTTTGCTGGCATCGAATTGAGCAGTGGCAAAGTTTTTCTGTGTGAAGAGATGTGTGGGAAGGTTTCATGGAAAAAAGAGCTGTAATTTTAGATGTTTGGATTCTTGTTCCAAGGGGAGAAAAAAAGGCTTGAAGCTGTACTTATGTGGCGAATTTCAAAAGTGGTCTGCAACTGAACAGGGCTGCTTCCAAAACCACTGAAATGTTAAGCTCTCGGTCCGGCTAAACCCTAAGTTGCTACCATAAAGAATGGGGGCAGGGACTGGAGATGGTCATGCCTGGACAGCAGATTTAAACAAACGCATAACAGTGCTAAGCTGTGGAAAAGGGATCAGTATTTCTATACACCATGACTGTTTCTTATTCTCAGCTGCCTCACTGTAGAGGAAAGAGATGCGGAAACTCCTTTCCACTGTGATGGGTTCTGCAGGCCAGGATCAGACCACTGGCCTGTATTTTCCAGTGTCCTGTACCAGATGTTTCAGAGAAAAGGAGAAGATGATTTTAAACCTTCCACAGGCTGTTGTTTGATGTTTGGCATACCCTGTCTTGCCTACCGGTGTTTGTGACATCGAAACAGACTGGACTATTGTAAAGCACTCTGTGTGGGCCTGCCTTTGAAGACATCTTAAAAGCTCCAATTAGTACAAAATGCAGCAGTAATTATGGTCTGGGATGCCCCCAAACTCTATGGGGATGCCCCCAAACTATGCATTATGTGCCAGTAGAGATGTTGCACCATAGGCACATTTTCACACAGTGTAAATAATGCACTTTCAATCTACTTTGAATGAGCTTTAGAGATGGTTTGCAAGTGGATTTTGCCATTTCACACAGTAAAATTCAGTTGTAAAGTGCATTGGAAGTGCACTATACAGTGTATGTACAGTGCTAGTGACTCTCCCATTGCCCATTTCCTCCCTGCTGCCCTGATGTCCTAACACAGCGTGAAACTTGGTAAGCCTTTTGCTTTCAGGTCCAATTCAAAGTACTGGTCATTTCCCGTAAAGCTAGGGTTGCCGACTTCCATGTGGTGGTTGGAGATCTCCAGGCAACAGAGATCAGTTCACCTGGAGAAAATGGTCACCTTGGAAGGTGCGCTCTAAGGCATTATACCCCATTTAAATTCCTCCCGTCTCCCCCAAAATCTCCAGGTATTTTCCAATCCAGAGTTGGTAACCCTGTGTAAAGCTCTTGACAGTCTTGGGCCTCATACTTATTGGACAACATCTCCCAGTATACTTCCATGAGCCAGTTACATTCTTCAGACAGCTTCCCCCTTAAGGTGCCCTCCCTTAGGATTGTTCATACGGCTACAGCAAGATCACAGGCTTTTTCCATAGTGAGCCCAGTCCTTTGGAACAGCCTGCCAGAAAGCATTTGATGGAAAGTGAATTGTTCCAGCAATTCTGCCTGGGATTTTGCTAGTCCTGTGTGCTTTCATTCTTGTGTGTTTTAAATTCTGAATTCTTTTACATTTGTAATTTGTATATTTCAGTGTTTTCTTTTGTTAATTGGATAATTATTTATGTCTTCACGATTTGGTTGCCTTGAGCCCAAGGAGATAAGATGGGATAGAAATGAGCTCAAAATGATTCACACAAATTTGTCTGCTACCATGTATGGGTTTGAAAAGAGTGGATTGTTGGTCAGCTTTTCTGCTCACAAACAAGGGAGAAACTATATGCTTGGGATCAAGGACTTTCATCAGCAAATGCTATGTAGAATGGGGGATGTAATAAGGAAGGGAATTGGGTGAGATTGATTTAAAAAGCCAGCGAGATCCAACCCAACATATATTTTCATTTGCTGTAAGCCCCCTGTTTTCCTCACTTTACCCTTTCTTTTTAAACTGAAAGCTCCTTGGGGTAGTGATTTCTCTCTTGGGTTGCCAACCTCCAACTGGGGCCTGGAGATCTCATGGAATCCCAGCTGTTTACCAGATGGTTCCCATGGGGGAAATGGCTGATGTGGAGGGTACAACTATGACATTATACCCGGCTGATGTCCCTCCTCTCCCCAAACCCCAACCTCCACCCCCAAATCTCCACCCTATGGCTCTCTTTGTGTGTTTGGTTCTATGTAGCACCAAGTATGTTGATTTCAAGCATTCAGATATTAAAAGACTTGCTCTTGTGAGAAAGTCTCAAGGCCTTGAGACTTGAAAGGTGGAAATAATATGGTACTGGAAAAAGTTTTATATTCCCAGTAAAACACATAGCTAGACAAGTTAAAAGAATTTTTTGTATGCTAAGATCAAATTTTTAAAGGTCTACTAGTGTACAAAATATTAATATTTGAAAATATATGATTTATTGCAGGGAAATTTTTAAAGTGAAAATAGAAGTTTGCTATAAATTATGTAGGTTTGTAACTTTTGTAGGTAATAGGTGTTATTAGGTGTTTATGTATATTTACATAAAATTAATGCAAAAAGAAGGATGGTAACAAAGAAATAAATAATAATAAAGAAATGAAGAAACAGATGGTCATAGAGAGTACAATATGTTAAATTACGGGAGTTATGCATGGGGATGGGCACAAACTGGAAAAATGTGGTTCGGTCTGTGGTGTATCCGGTTTACAAATCACAAACCATCACAAACTTTTAGCCACCAAATGAACTGGCTCAGTTTGTGAGGCTCATGAGAAGGTAGAATCCCCTCCCCCTGCACATTCTAGAGAACACCAGACTCACAGGAGATCTCCAGCTGACACTCCTCTACCTGCTTTCCTAGTTTGGTGAGGATTGGATTTATAGGGTACAAGTTACGGTCCCCCAAAGAAGGTTCTCCCAGGAAAGTGCTTACTGGAGAAATGACAGGTGCAGGTTCAGGAGGTTCAGGAGTGTATAAAACGGATCCTGTGCAAGCTAGAGACATCAAAGTTCAGGGGACTTCCACCGGATGCTCCTCTATGTGTCCTCCAAATTCCGCCTCCCCGTTGCTTTGAAGTTTGGTAAACATTTAGATTGAGTGGAGACAGTCTGTTTGGAAATTTATGCCTTCACAAATTGGCATGAACCTCCACAAACTGCTTGATAGTGGAAAGTTCATGCTGGTTGTCCTACCATGATCTTGAGTTCATGGACCACGAACCAACCAAAATCATCATGAATTTTCATTCATGAACCAGTTCATGCCCATCTCTAGGTATGCATAATTCTGTCCATCTCTTTCTGAATAGGCCACACAAGCAAGATTACCTGCAGATATGTTTGTTGATCTTTTATTTCACTGCAGACACTCTGTTTGGGCTGGGACAAACTCAGACTTGCCCTGCCCTTTATCCTACACTTTCCTTAAGTTATTGTGGCTTGCATCATTTTAAAAATAAATGTACAGCCATGTGTTTTGTTTGTGGTCTTTAGTCTGAAGGTAGTAGATGCTCTGCTCCCTGGATTCCATATTACATCTTTTGCCAAAAGGGCAGATAGGTGGACTCTAAACCAATGTTCCCTCTAAGCTGCGGAGTCTTGTGAGCAAAAATTCTTCTTTGTGAGCTACTGGCATTGAAGTTGTGAGTGAGTGATTTGGCTACTGCATAAATTAGTTTGCTCTGGAGCCATCCTTCCTGAGCTAAGACAAAATGTGTGAGCTGGAGGCTAAAAAACGGTGAGCTAGCTCACACTAACTCAGCTTAGAGGGAACATTGCAGCCTGTGACTAGACATCACCCTTAACTGCTGTTCAGTAAAAATGTTAACTAACCCATTCATTGCTGGCCTCATGTGTGGGTCTTGCTCATCTTCCCTCCTTTCTTGCACAGATAATTGAAGTTAAAAACTAAACCTGGGTACCTGTGCCATATAAATGCAGGCACTCATGAGTTAACCCTCCTCGCAAACTGGGATTCTAAATGGGAAGAGAAGTGATTCCAGATAGGTTTTGTACATAACATTGATATATCCTAGGAAACTAGAGCTAGTTTTTAACCGTGATTGTCCATGTGAAAAGGGAGGGGGAAGAAGTGCCCAACAACCCAGATGCATCTGCATATTTCTTTAACCGTGGTTAACGGTGATGTCTGTATACAATATCTGATTTGTGACTCAGAACTACCTCCCTTTACTATGGATCTTCTGGAGCTGTATAAGGTACCGTTATGCTCTCCCCACTTCCTTGCATGTTGAAAAGTTTGAAGAGCAGCACTATCCCTTTGGATGGGGGAGAGACATCATGAAATGCTTCTGCTTTATTGACTATATACAAGCTTTGCACAGGAGGAAGCAAGAAGGTGCTCCTACAGGGCAGTAGAACTGCTACTCCACCTCAGTCCCCCCCTCCTCCCCCGGGAGATCTTGCACCTTAAGGGGCTTCAGCCAACTCACAGCAGTTCTCTGCTCCTTCCTTCTCTATCTCTTCCACAATTCAAACGGTTGCTTCTTCACAGACACATGTCCAGGGTCTGTGGAGTGGCTGCTTCAAGGCTACCAGTGCCACAGGGGCCTCTGGGTTTGGTTTGTTCCTGGGCTATTTTAACATCCTATTCTGTGTACTGGAACTGGCCATATTCCTGCACAGTTTGGGGATGGATTCCATTGGTGGCCTTGGAAAGGCTGCCTTGCTGTGCTGCAAGCAAACTCGGGCAACTTGCCACCAGGGAGCTGCCGGCAGTCCTGGCTCCTGAGAAGTGTTCTTTTACAGCAGGACTGACAACAGGCGTAGGCTCCCCCTGCTGTCAGATCCAAGCTGAGTAGTCCCTGCAGCACTGCTTGGGGTGTTGTGGCTTGGCCTGGCTTGCTCCTGGCAATGTTACCGTTCTGTCCTGGTACCTTCAAGGGCCGTTCTGTTCCTGCTTGGCTTTGTGTTATTTGTATGGTGTCTAGTTAAAGGTCTGGCACAGTGGTTCTATATTCTTGTCAAGGGGCAGTCCCCAATGCTCACCAGAAGCATAAATCATGTGCACGTGCTTTGCAGAGCAGCACATGAAATATGGGCATTTCACCTCCCCCTTCTTCTAAGGAAACACGAGTGGCATTTTTAGCAGTAGATCAGATTCAGGCGTGATGAGCTGCACAGATGGCCCGAAGAACTGTACCGTAATAAAGCAGCTGAGGACCTCGGTGTTTCTCTAATTAAACCAGTATCCCCTGGAATGATTTTTTTTCCAGATCAGGAAGTGTCCTGCACCACTGGAGTGAAATCTATTACTTTGTGGAACATCTGGCTCACAAATTTATAAGGTAAGAGATGATAGCCTGCTGATAGCGGAAGCAAAAAGTTTGGAGGACGGGAGAAGTAGTGTGTGGTGTGCACATTTCCCAGCCATGGTCCGGTGCAAAGTTATGCATGCTTAAACCAACTTGTATCCATGTGGTTAAATACCTTAAGGCTCCAACTCTTACTAGGGAGTAAGTCCCATTAAACTCACACCTATGTAAATATGCATGGAATGGGCTTGTGTAGCTATGGTCAGTCATGACCAATGCTCCCTCTAAGCTGTGGAGCCTTGTGAGCAAAAATTCTGCTTTGTGAGCTACTGGCATTAAAGTGAGCAATTTGGCTACTGCATAAATTAATTTGCTCTGGTGCCACCCTTCCTTAGCTAAGACAAAAATGTGTGAGCTGGAGGCTAAAAAACTGTGAGCTAGCTAACTCAGCTTAGAGGAAACACTGGTCATGACCTCCGTGATTAATCATGAATTACACCAGATGAGAAGTAGTCGCTTAAAATCTTTCTGGGCTTGTTTCATGCTTACTATCCTTGTAAATTAAACCCCATAGATTTTAATTAATCATTTATATATTTATCAGGATGCATGCAATCCCCGGAGGAGGAAATAGCACCCCAGGGCTGTTTTGGGTTGGGAAGATGTCACAGAAGAGGAAGCGCCTTTTCTCCATGCAGCGTGGTCCTGCTGACCTGAATTGTGGCCCTGAGTGTTTGGAAGATGAGTTCCCAGCAGGGCGACATGTGGCTGACTGATTCATAGTCAGGTTGGGGAACATGCCCCAAATTGTAATGTGTACCTTGGCCCTGCATGTGTTTGACCAGGCATGAACCCAGCCCTGAAGACAGGTTCATGGTCTTGTAATGCAGTTGTATCTTTCCCCCCCATTTTCCCCCCAAAAATACAACTAACAACAAAAAACAAAACAAGCATAAATATTGTAACCAGAGCATTATACAAGACTGAGGTACATGTTACAACCATTTCAAACTGCGACTTGATTAAAAATCCTGTCAAAACAATTAACATCTTAAAAATACAGTAAGTTTCCATAAAAAGGATTTTTAGGAACTATCTTGCACTCTGTTAAATAACCTATAATGGGGAATCAAGTGGCTTGAAACTCTTTCTGCCTTTTTGTTTCATTTATTTCTGCCACCCCAGCAATACGATTGTATACAAAATATTCCCACAATTTGTTTTGCCAACAGTATAAAGATGGTGCTTTTTCATTTTTCCAGATTTGTGCAATCGATATTCTTGCCACTGCTATTAGTATAGATATTTGTAACTTTGTACTTTTGTCTTCAATAGAAATCAGACCTGTCTCTAAAACAATTGACTCAAGTGATGGGACCAGCCTGTGTTCAGTAATTAAATGAATTTGTTCTATAATGGTTTCCCAGAAGGAAAGAATTACTGGGCAATACCACCAAGCATGAGCATAGCCCCCCAGTTGTCCGCATTTTTTCCTGCAAATAGCTAGAATTTTAGAATTGATGCAATGAAGCACTTTGGGGGTGTAGTACCACTTGCTTAATACTTTAAACGTATTAAAATGAATATTAAACACATTAGACATATTGTTAGGCAATGACCAAATTGTATACCAGGTTTGATCTGAAATCACCTGCATATAGTCTGCATTCCATTGTTTTTGCATAGGCAATATTGCTATCTTACATTGATTCACCAAAAGTTTATACATCTTAGAGATTAAGCCTTTTAACTCTCCTTGTTGGTTTTTTAAAATTATTTCAAATTCTGATAATGACCTAGAAAATACCTCCTGTAAGATTTTGTAAAACATTATTAATTTGAAAGTAGCTAAGCCAAGGAATAGACTCTCCTACTTTATTTTCTAAGTTTTCCTTTGTACATATATTTCCTTGTATCAAGAAATCATTTAATCATTTACCTATGCAGTTGTATCTTGATTGCATACCAGTATAAGTGATACAGTTTCTCTCTAAGAATCCTGGTAGTTGTGGAGTTTAGTGAGGATGCTAAGAATTCTCTTCGAAATCCCCTAGCTTGCCTCAGGGTTCCTCGTGAAAAGGGAAAGACCATTCATTTGTGGCATAAATACGCTTTACCATCAGTGGTTTACGCTGAATTCAGGACTGTTTATTGGCTGTGGTGTTATTTGTACTACCCCTTATCCCTCAATGCCGCAGAACAAGTCTAGTCCCTGATTATCCAGGCTATCTCTGTCTAGTATCAGCCCGGTTAAACACTAAGCTGAGAGAATCACTCTGCCATAGAAATGGGTAGAACTTTGTGTAGGTTTTGTGGCTGTGCTATATTTTGCAAAGCCCTCAGTCAACACAAACTCCCTACAAAGAGCTTGTTGGGTTGCTGAGTGTTAGGCATTCAAGTCTGACTGTGTTCATTTAACAAGATAATATCCACAATTTTAATAAGGTCAAATGTACACAAATTAGCCTGTACATTTCATTGATCAAACATTTCCCATCTTTATGGACGAGGAGCCCTCCAGTTTGAGTACAGAGCTTTTGTGACAGTAGAGGAGGAGATTATACGAGTTCTAGAAGAGCAGTCAGAATCACCTGTCCTGAAGTACTTAACCCAAAGTCACACTGTAGGTCCTGTGTCCTTTTAATAGAGGAGCAGCTTGGAGTGTTGAACCTTAACAGGAGAATCTGTGAGCATGAAGTATAGAATAAAGGAACAGGGGGGTCTGGATGAAGGGGGAACCAAGATTAGGAATGGAAGGTTAAATATGTGTTCATCAAGCATGTGTGAACAGGCCACCACAAATACAGCTCAGCATGCACAGTTTCCATGTTTCCCCAACTCATATCCATGCTTTTTTGTGGAGGCAGATGTCTGTTCAGTCACCAGAAATCAAGTATGGAGAAATCAAGGGATGTACATCCAATCATGTGTGAACTGGGACAGAGACTATAACTCCTGTGTTTTCTTTATGCAGCCCCCAGCTGAGGATGTCCTTCATTGTATTCTCCACTAGAGGCTCAACTCTAATGAGACTTACTGAAGACAGGTGAGAGGGGATGGAAATGATAAGATTCTGAGGTGGACTGGGCACTTGGGATAAAGCATGTGTCTAATGGTAGTGCATCCAAAGTTTGACTTCTCTTGGGTGTACATTTAGGCTGTGGTCACATGGCAAGGTTCTTGCGATTTGTTCCTGCTATAAATTTGATTGGGAATATTTTTTTCCAGATTGGGATGATCACACATCCCTCCCCAAACCACAGGTATTGCACGATGAGGCTCTGGGCACTGTCTAGATAGCCATGCTGCCACTTGGGTGGTGCGGTGCAAGTTTTTAAAAAATTTGCTTTGTGCATATGCACATGCACATGGCCGAATCACCACCCCCACCTGGACTTGCCGTACTCACTTGTTTTTACAGCCCCCCCCCCCAGCAAACAAAATCAACTGGCGACATACTACCAAGCGCTGGAGTCTAAACGTGCGCTTGAATGTTTAAACACTGAATTTATTCAGTGCAGGATTGCTCATGCGCACAAAGATGGAAACTGGGGGGGAAAAACCCCTCATCATGTGAAGGACAGTCAGATGACCTAATCTCAATCATTGCAGAAGATGGCTGTCCAGATCGGTGAAATCGCAGATTTAAAGCACAAATACCCAGAAAGTACTTGATTTTCCCAGTGTCAGAAAACTTGCTAGGGAACCGAGAGGACTGCACGAGTGAGCCCGCTTTGGTGTGGGAAGCAGATATGGTTGTCTGTTCAGCAATTTTGAATGCGAGAGGGAACAACAATGAAATCTGATCAAAATGACCATGTGACTCTGCAAGTCCAGTGCTGTTTCCTAGTATATTGAACAGAGCAACAGGCATAAGTCTGGAGAGCCATCTCAGTCACATTTTCAGAAGCACTTTTGAAAACTGTTACACTTATACCAACAAAACGAATTTCAAGAAGCAGTCAATGACCCTTTTTCTAATTGGGCTAAACAGAACCCAGTCGTGCCAAGGTTCAAGCCACATATCCACGTGAATCAGTCCCTGGCTATTCATGACCCATTCCCATGCAAAAAGCAGTCAAGCTCTGTCCAGACTTTGGAAGCCCCCCCCCCCCCCCATGAGAGGAAAAGAAAGGGATGGTAGAAAGAACTGTTGGCTGCATTGCCTTTGCTTATCTCTCTGTTTAGCAGTTAATTTTCCCTTGGGTTTGGGAGGGGAAGGAGCAAGGAAAATTAAGCACAGATGAGCAATGAAGGGTAGGATTATGGCCAGCGGCTCTGGCTTCCTGGTGTGTTCGCTTACAGTCCTTGCCAGCTTGTCTCTGGAGGAACCCGTCAGAAATCTCATCAGGCACAGATATTTTTCACTTGGGTGAGCCTGCTCTTACACATCTGCCCCATTTACTCTACTATCTGTAAGTAGATTCCACCTGGCCCACATAGGGTTGCCAAGTCTGTATTACTCACCGGCGGGGGGAGTCCTCCGTCCGCCGGGAGCTTCCCCTGTGCATGCGCAAAGCGCAAAGCGTGCGCACCCGGTGACATCACCCGAAATGACGTCAGCACGTTGGGGGCGTTGCCAGGGCAATACTCTGGCAATCGCCCCAGAACTCTATGATATCACCCTGGCAACGCCCCCAATGTGATGACGTCACTTCCGGGTGACATCATTACGTTGAAGAAGTCGTCCTGGCTGGACAACTTCGTAGGTGGGGTTCCCCCCGCCGGCCGAATGCTGGCCAGCAGATCGGGAACCCCTGTAGCGGCGAATCCCCCACCCCCCGGGCTGACTTGGCAGCCCTAGACCCACAGCCTTCTTAAAGAGCCTCACAGGCAGCTGTTTCAGAAGGCAAAGTGAGGCAGCTCCCTTCAGTGGGACGCCCACCCTTGAGAGAGCAGCAGAGGAGGAGACGAAGTCTTGGGGCTCAATTGTCTAGGAATTGTTCCTGCATAAGACTTTTTGGAACTGACTCCAGGAAGGAGATAGGATTTCATTTGGCCTTTCTGCAGTGAAGGAGCAACAGAAGGCACTGTGCTGTGTATCACAACCCTTGTTGTGATGGGTGGAGCAAAAATGCATGTGAGCTTTGGATACTGTACATGAGAGGTGCTCATTCTAACCTGGTTCTTGGAAGCAATTTTCTGGTTGTCGATGTATTGCAAGCGTTGCCTGTAAACCCACAATACAAGATCCTATTGGGGAGTTTAGAACCATCTTGCTTCCTCCTCTCTTTTTCCTGCCTTCTCCCAGGATGGGTGAAACTGGAGGGAAGGGGGACTTGAATTCCAGTTAAATTCTGTTAATTTATGTATTTAGAACATTTGCATGCTGCATCTTCAGTCCTGCTGAAGGTGTCGTACAATTCAAAACAAGCCATTTAAAAAGAAGTAATTAGACACAAGCGCCATAAAAACTCTCCACAAAACATAAGCAGATCGTTCAAAAACTGGTAAGATAAAACCCCTGCTTAAAAACCTGGGTAAAAAGGGAGTAAAGTAGGTGCCAGGTGAACTTCAAGAGGGAGGGTACTCCAAAGGCGAGGTGCCACTACAGAAAATGCCCTGCCCCTAGTCACCACCTGCCTCACCTCTGAAGGCGAGGGCACTAGGGTTGCCAAGTAACTTACCATTGCGAGTGGGGGAGTCCTGCTCCTGAGTTTTCAGGGCGATTACTAGAGTGTCACCCTGCGACGTGCCCGGCGTGATGATGTCACTTCTGGGCAATGTCATTGTGTCTGGCATGTTGGCCTGATGTGGCCATTTCGGGGGCGGGGTTTCCCCCGCCAGCCAAATCCGGACCGGCGGATTGGGGACCTAATTAGCGGGGGAATCCCCACCCCCCGGGGGGACTTGGCAGCCCTAGAGGGCACAGAGAACATGGCTTGAGAGTCGGATCTTAACAGGCGGGCTGGATAGGATGGGAGGAAATGGCTATTTAGGTACCCTGGCCCTAAGCCAGGCCCTTTCTTGGTTGAAGGGAGAAATATAGATGGGGCTTGAGGTCTTGTACTGTGGTATGCCTCAGAATCTTTGGCATCTGGTGGCATGTCATGTTTCTGAGTTCCCAGGTGGGTTGGCCTTTTAGTAAAGGTAGCATTTTGGTAGATGTGGAAGGAGGTGGGAGGTAAGATTTTTAGAAAAGTGTAAAAAAAAGCTCATTTTCTGTATTTTCATATACTTTTATTATCAAAACAGGTCACCCCCTCCCCCGAAGGAAAGTGATCTGGGCCCATGGTGTGCAGATCAATTTACATGGACTCATATAATCAGGACCTAACTACCCTTTATGTTTTCTCCAGGAGCTCCCTGAGTCCACACAATCAACCGTGCACTGATAGTTCCATGGTGGGAACTTAATTGCTGGCTTGTGTGAATCCTATATGGATTGGGACCACAGTGCATGAGGGAAGGGGCTTAAACCTTCCCTCCATGCTGTTTTCCTTACCTGAAATGCCGCTCTGCGGGAACCTGAGTGTGCCCCATCAGTGCATCCCCAACAAGACAACAGCAGTCCCCAGGAAAATGACACAGAGAAAAGACTGAAAGCCCCCTACCCCCTGCCCTGAACTGCAGTCTGATCCAAACTGGGCCCTCATGTGCCTGGGATTACGCTCCCAGCACAGAACTCACAATGAATGTTTTATTGCATGCACCTGGGGGAAACATCTATCATATTGTTAGTACCTGTAGAACAAGGGTTGCCAAGTCCAGGTTGGAAAATACCCGGGGACTTTGGGGGTGGATCCAGAAGAAGATGGGGTTTGGGGAGGGGAGAGGCTTCAGCATGGTATAATGCCATAGAGTCCACCCTTCAAAGCAGCCATTTTCTCCAGGGGAGCTGATCTCTGTCAGCTGGAGATCAGTTGTAAAAGAGGGAGATCCCCAGGCCCAACCTGGAGGCTGGCAACCCTATGTAGAACCAGTGGGTTGGCCAAAAATGTACATACTCCTGAGGAATAATCCCATATAGTCTGAGGAGGGGGAAAGAGTGCCATTCTGGCCAGCCCCTAAACAGGACTAAAAGACAACAGCCTTTGACTGTTGTTAGTTCCCAGAATCTGGTATTTAGAGCTATACTGTCTGAACATGACGTACCATTTTGTTAGTCACATGGCTAATAGCTTTTGATCAACTTAACCTTCATCATAGATCAACGTGGGCAGGTGTGTTGGTCTGAAGCAGCAGAACAAAGTTTGAGTCCAGTGACAGCTTTAAGACCAACAAAGTTTTATTCAAGGTGTGAGCTTTTGTGTGCATGCACATGCAGACCTGACGAAGTGTGTGAGCACATGAAAGCTCACGCCTTGAATAAAACTTTGTTGGTCTTAAAGATGCCACTGGACTCTAACTTTGTTCTCAACCTTCATGAGTGTTTCTAATTCCCTTATAAGGCCCCTTCCTTTTAGCATATGTCAAAAGTCCTGTGTATGTGACATCCATGCCCAGCTTCTCTCTCATTAGAGTTACGCTCCCCCTTGTTCTTGACCGGGTGCTGATTTCAGGCTGAATAACTGGGCCATGTTAGCCAAAATCTAGATGGGACCTGGGAGGCTTTTGTTTAGGTTGGCGGCAGAAGCGGTTTCATGTGGTTTACTTGGCAAAAGGCACTCCAGTTCTGGTTTCTTGTATCAGGGTGACAGCAACGTGCGAGGGCTTGACCTAATTACAACTCTTCTTCTTCTTCTTTCCCCCTCCATTTTACACAAATAAACTTACTTGGGAGAAAACTTACAGATAAATGCCTGAGGAAGGGTGGCTGTGAGTGTGCTTTCAACTTGGCCTCAGAGTACAAAGCAGAGCAAACAAGGCTCATTTGCATGTTGGAGATGGGATTGCAAAAATAGGCTTCAGGCCTGATTTAGGCATGTTGGATTGTGATTAAAAATCAAGCTCCCTCTCTCCTTTTCATTTCTGTTTTCCCGCCACCTGGCTAAGACCCAGTCCTTGGATTTACACTAGTATTAAAACAGAGGAAATGCTGTCCCACTCTTCTTTGGTCACCACTCACAGGCGGGTAAGCAGCAGTGCCAATTGGTGGTGTGTTTGTGGCTGAGAAGGCACACGTCTATCCTTCTGACTCCGCCACTGTAACCATCCTGCTCTCCCCTCCCCATCCTGAACCATTTGGCATTACAGTTTGTGAGGGTTCGATGGCAACATTACTCTTTCACAAAACCATGTTTCCCAGAGTCCCATGTGTGAAGTCAATGCATGATTGTGCTGTTTCAATTTTTGTTGTATTGATGAACCAGCATGTATCGCTATTAAAACTGAGAAAACAGGAAGGAACGCCTTCAAATAATTACAAAAACAAACACACAGAAAAGTAAAGTGTAGTATAATTGTAGAAATATAAGAAACATCAAAAAGAAGTCAACACACATGACAAAATGTGGATTACCACCCAAATTCTGTTTTAAGTAGATCTTCATCAGATTTTGCATCTCATACACTGGGGGTGAGAAACCTTTTCTGGCTCCTTGTTTTGAACTGCGCGGCTATTTTAAAATGGAGTACACACATGTGGTAATGCTCTGATCATGCTCCCTGCTCCTCCACATATCAATTTTTGCATCTCTATATTTCTACTTATTTATCTAGCATATTTTCATCCTGCTTTTCTCTCCAATGGGGATCCAAAGTGCCTTGCAAAGAATGTGAAAGAATTTCAATAAACTGAAACAAACGGAAGGAAACACAGTGTTAAGAAACAAGCACAAACCAAAAAGTACACAAAGCTTCATGGGGTGGATTGGAATGGACTGGTCTGGATATCCGCTGGATTTGTCCATCAGGCCACAGGCTGCCAAGACTTTGGTTTGTGCTGTCCTCCACCTTGGCACACCCAGGCTTTAAGGACCTGCAGAAGGAGAAACACCCAGCCTAGATCTCATAAGCCGACAGCCGTCTTCCCACAGTTCCCCTTGCTGCTGTCATCTGACCTGAGCTAACCTCCTAAGCCAGCCAATATTGTTATCTTTGTACTGCAGTAGGGAAAGATGGGGCTGAGGTAGCACCTTCCTTCTTCTCAAAGGCCCCGAGTGAGCTCTTGGTTGACATGAGATCTAGACTGAAGTGTTCCCAGCTATAATTCCTAGTATTTGGTTAATATAGCAAAGTGGGATACTGAGTACAGTAAATAAAAGCTCCCAGGAAGTATTTTACAAAAGGTAAAAACTTACATTTATTTAAGTAGATTCAGTTCACATTCAGGTTGCAGTTGAAAGGAGAGAGAGAGAAGCCTGATCTAAAGAGTAACTGTTCCTATCAGGAGTGGCCAGCTAATCCAGCATCATGTGCATGAGAGTATGAGGGCATTGTTTCTACAGGAGAGACCCGCAGAAGTGTGTGAAAAGCCATGTGCAGAATGGGAAGAACAAAGAACACAATGGCTGGAATCACACGCACTAAATAGTCCACCTTCAATCCACCTTCCAGCTGGATTTCCAACAAAAAGAGGCATCCCATTCAATGAACACTTAGGCTGTGGTCACGTGGTCATTTTGATCAGATTTCACTGCTGTTCCCTCTCACATTTAAAATTCCTGATCAGACACCCGCATCCGTCTCCTGCACCAAAGTGGGCTCAACTCACGCAATCCTCCTGGTTCCCTAGTGAGTTTTTCTACAACTGGAAAATTAAGTACTTTCCAGGTATTTGCACTTTGAATCTGTGATTTCACCTATCTGGACAGCCATCTCTCACAATGATTGTGATTAGGCCATCTGAATGTCTTTCTCACAATAGTGTCTCCCCCCCCCCCCAGCTTCCGTCATTGTGTGCATTAGCAATCCTGCGCTGAATAAATGCAATGTATGTTCAAGTGCACATATAGACTCCAGCGCTCAGTTGTACGTCACCAGTTAATTTTGTTTGTTGTTGGGGGGGGGGACCTGCAAAAACAAGGGAGTACGGTGAGTCCCAGTGGGAGCTGTGATTTGGCCATGTGCATATGCATATGTGCAAAGCCAATTAAAAAAAAAAAGCCATGCTGCCCAAGCAGCAGCGTGGCTATTTGGACAGTATCCAGAGCCAGGTCCCACGATGCAAGCAGTTCAGGGAAGGATGTGTGGTCATCCCAAACAAAAGTAATCCTGATCAAACCTAGAATGGGAACAAATTGGGATAAGCGTGCCATGAGACCACAGCCGTATACATACTTAGAGTGATGTAGCGCCCCCCTCCCCCCACAATGCCCAGGCATGCTGAGTTGCTCACTCCAACACTTAGCCCCTCAACCAGTTCTAAGGATTGTTGGGCCCTGATCCAAATAGGACCCCTCTGCTTTTGATTGCTGTGTAGTCAGACAAATGTCTGAGCACGTACTTTCTTCACTTCTCTGCAATGGTGGGACAATCTCTGTCTGTCAAGCCCTTTCCCTGCTGTGAAGGCACAGAAGCCCTTTTTGGATCAGGAGTTGGCAGAGTTTATTTTTGTATACCTTCAGATCATCTCTCAGCACTTGAAAATCTGGAAGGGCTTTTCCAAAATCATGTCAAACAGTTTTATATATTGGAGAGGCAGATCCTTTGTCTTTAAATCAAAATGAAAGCCAGAACTTGAAAAACTTCCAAGTGGTGTTGGGAAATCAATAACACATTTCAGAGGTGTAGCTGTGTCTGTCTAAAAATATAAAGGAGTCATGTGGCAATGTAAAGACATATATCATGGAATAGAACCCACGAATGCAGATGCATTGAGATATTGTCTCAGTTGCCAGGCTGAGTTATTCATAATTTAAAAGGGGGGAATGTAAACTGGGGATTCTAAAGGCAATAAAATGCAAGATCTCCACAGTGTCATCTTGGACTGATGCATTCAACCACCCTGTACGTGGATGAGGAACTAAAGGCTTCCTGGTTGGCAATAAACCATAGTTTGTTGTTACTTCTGAACCCGCAAACCATGCTTTGTTTCCTGCCTGCACACTAGGATTAAGCCACAGTTTAATTCTTGTTTAGTGAACAAGTGCATGAGCTCAAGGACTTCCAAGGCTCATTCATGAAATGGCAAAGCACGGTTAGTTGTTTCTTCTGAATGCAACCTCTGAGATGTTTCGGTGTATGGTGCTGAAAAATGTTGTCAAGTCACAGATGATTTATGGCAACTCGGCAGGTTTTTCAAGGAAAGAGATGAACAGAGGTAATTTGCCATTGTCTGGCTCTGTATAGCATCCCTGGACTTCCCTGGTGGTAACCCATCCCAGTACTAACCAAGGCCTGCCCTGCTTAACTTCTGAGATCACAATAACCTGGGCAATCTGAGTCAGGACCTGGATGTACATATACATCAAATATATTCAAGATAACGTCAGTGACGGTTCCCAGCATTGCTAAAGCTTGATAGCACAGTCTTTCTAGTTTCACTATGTGGATTAGAGTACATTGAAATCCTAAAAAAGAGCCACACCCTTCTAAGTCCAAGGGAAGAGTGTTACTCTTTTAGGATTGCACAGGTAGTGAGTGAGAACAAAGTACCTTGTCTTTCTTCTGTTGTTAGTGAATACTGTCAGTTGCTGATACTGTCTAATTTAATTGTACTTTCTCTTTGAAGGTTTTTGTTTGTTGGTTGGTTTCAGATCAGACCATAAAGTAGACAGTCTTACACACTATCTGGGTTGTCCACAGAGAGGTCTCAGCTACATGTCATTGAGCTTTCCAAGCAGTGCTGTTGCCTCTGGGGAGAAAACTGTGCAGAACCTGTATCAACAAATATTAAACCTTCTTGAATATGAAATACTGATGAAAGAGAAATTTATGTCCAATAAATGTGGATATCTAAACAAACACTATTTATAAATGGAGAACAACAAGTGATCCAAAGATTCTCAATAACGCATCACAATAACAAAACATTAGTGTATGTCCCCAATCAAGATCATTCCAACATGAAACAGACCAAAGTTCTTCATTTCCATATAGGATACGGATTAACGGATGGTCGGATGCTGACGGTCCCAACTTCTTTGTCTTATGGGCGAGCCAGCTAAAAATGGCCTCGTTTCACTGTAGAGCTTTATCTAAGTAGAACTGATTTCCCACCAATTACCAGCTGTTCTGTGTACCAAATCAGGAACAAAACTTAACAAAACTTTTATGCTGTTGAATACTTTACATACGGCAATTCAGCAGCATAAAAGTTTTGTTAAGAATTTTAGCTAGCTCGCCTGTAAGACAAAGAAGTCGGGACCATCAGATCATCCATTAATTCGTATCCTATGTGGAAATGAAGAACGTTGGACTGTTTCATTTCGGAATAATCTTGATTGGGGACATACATTAATGTTCTGTTGTTGTGAAGCGTTATTGAGAATCTGGGTCACTTGTTGTTCTCCATTTATAAATAGTATTTGTTTAAATATCCATGTTTATTGGACATAAATTTCTCTTTCATCAATATTTCATATTCAGGAAAGTTTATTTAATATTTGTTGATACCGGTTCTGCTCGGTTTTCTTTGTCTTGTGGTCTCCAGACTGTGCATCTCACTTTGTTTTTTGGCCTCTGGGGAGAAGGCAGTTAAGACAAGTTTTCTCAGACTTCTGACATTAGAAGCCGTCTTTGTCTTTCAGTTAAAATTTGAGGCACGCTTTGCTCCTTCAAAATAGTGTAGAATACGTCTTAAATGTTCCTCATGGTTATCAGTTTAATCTGCCCTGCTTGGTGTCTTTAGGTCAGGGCAGGTTAGTCATTGAATAACTAGCTAAAGAGGCAAAACCACGTTAAAATGTTATTGTACAGATTCCAGAATCCCTGGAAAGCAAAGTGCTTGGAGTTTATGGTGGACCAAAGGAAAGGGAACCTGTCAACAGATATCCGCCATTGGCTCTGTGTACTGGATTTGGGGGAGGCCCACACATGTGGTGGCTGAAATTGTAATCTGGTTCCCATGGTGATAGTAGCAGCATGAGTTCATTCAGAGATAGTGTATGCACCGCAAGGCGTTAAAGCCTTCTGAACTCAACTTGGCTCTTATGAGCTGGTTTTCACAGCTGAGGGAACATGCCTCACAGCCCACCCTGTTTAGCCTGTTTCTAATCTATCAGTATGCCTGCGTTTTAAAAGATTAAATTGAATATCCAAAATGGTAAAAACTCTTTCCCATGAACTCATTAATCTTGAGATAGTTTGGATGGAAGAAAAAAAGGGGGGTAGACATTCAAATAATCTGGAGTCTGGAGGTTATGCTGAAAAGGTAGTCCATGTCACATCTGTAGCTCAGGGATTCTGTTAATATCATTCACCTCTGGTGATATGTAAGTAAGAATTGGAAGCCCTGTAGCCTAAGAAATGTCGTATCTTTCTCTCCTGATATGTCCCCAAGTGCCAACTGCAGTCTTCTGGTTGCCACCTACTGGTTATTCTCTCACTTGATGGTCCACTTGGCACTAACCTTTGAGGCCAGGGACCAGCATACTTGTGGGACCATGTCTTCCTGTATGTGCCCCAAAGAGCCTTGCATTCTTCAGACCAGTACCGTCTAGTTGTCCCCAGCTGGAAAGATGTCTACCTTGCCTCAACCAGGGCCAGGAGGAAATGCTCCCAATGGAGACCAGGGCAGGGCCTGTAATATGGAGCTGTTCTGCCAGGCCTTTAGTTGAGGTGGCGGATGTCAAATAATATTGGCCTCCCCTGCTTCAAGTGTTCCATGGTTCCATGGCACTATTTACATCATGGGTGCCAGGAGTGACAGATGGACTCAAACAGAGAAATCCTCAGCGTTGTAAACTGGCCTAAGCCACAAAGGAAAGGCGGAGTATAAATATTTTAATAAATAATAAAAATACATATCTTGATTTTGTACTAGAGCAGGGAAGGGAAGAAAAGGTTAGCAAAGTGCGCTTGCTTGAAAACTCAGCTGGAGTTGGGGGGTTCCCTCTTTTTTATTGGCTTCCTCTTGTGCTTTTCCAGCAGCTGGAGGCACACGTGATTAGCCTTGTTGGTTCTGAGCATAAAGGTCCATCTAGCTCAGAATTCTGTTTCCAGCAGCAGCCAGTAAGTTAATGAGCAAGGCATTAAGAAGATGGCCCCCTCTGTGTTTCTACCCAGCACTCAGAGGTTCCGTTTAGTTACCATGGCTAACAGCCATTAATAGGCCTTGCCTCCATGACCTTATCAATTAGAATTATGTCTGGTTTTTAGGCTGTACAGAAATCAAGCAAGTACAGTTTTTCATACCCTTTGTTTCCATGGAGAAATAGATAGATGAATGGATAGCTTTTAGAATAAACTCTGTACCCACTAATAGGTACACACACACTCACAAACATACACATACATACATAAATCTCTCTCCTTCTCTCTGTATAGTTCAGATAAGCTTTTCTGGTCTGCACAGAAATGTGGATAGATAGGTGATGGAGATAGTGTTTATGTTATGTCTATAGCTTATCAATGGATTATGGTGCAATTACGGTAATATTGTACTATGAAAGAGCAAAAAATACAAGAAAGCAGAATATTCACCTACTTTCAGTGCCATCCTGTGCAGAGCTATGCCTTTCTAAGCCCATTGATTTCAGTGGCCTTGGAAGGGTACCTCCTCTCAGGGTTGCACTGTTAAATTCTGTGAAGGACAAGGTCACAGAATGGAGTGAGTGTTTGGGACTGGCTGAATAAAAAGGCCCATATTTATAAAGATTGAAAGATTTTTCAGATATCAAGGAACTGTCCCAGAGCACATGCATGCATAGCAAAAGATCACCTGAATTTGGCGTGGAGTCACTATAGGTTGTATCAGCAATAAAAGTCTTGCAATTGAGAAAGGCAGTAATTGTGCTGTCTTACCTGAGTTGCTCTGCTGATCACTTTCACACCAACTTTTTTGTTTTGAAAGGTGATTCCCTTTCCAGAAGCTTAACCAAGCATATATTCTAACATTGCAGGGAACAGATACGTCAAGGCTTGGAGGAGCTTCAGAAAGTCCTGCCTGGAGGAGACACTTACATGCATGAAGGATTTGAAAGGGTAAATAAGACCCCAATTTCAACATGCATAGAAGTGGACAAGAAGGAATGCTGTCCACAAGGCCCCAAGTTGGGGCTTTTAACCAGTATCATCTCAGTATCTCTGCCTTGCTAATGACCATGTATGCTTCTATTTCAGGCAAGTGAGCAAATTTACCATGAAAATGTTCAAGGTAAGAATGAGTTTGAGGACTCATAAACAGCAGCAACGCTTTTGCTTTCTTTCTTCTGCCTTGATGTTAAATCTGCTAAGTCAGAAAGGGTGTTGTTGTTGGGAAAGCCCCTTCTCTGTATAAGTAAGATTTGACCATACAGTTCCCTGGTTTGTTGTTCCCCGTGGCAACCAGGTGTCAAGCACTGTGGAAATTTGGATACATCATTCTGTCTTGAAATCGATTAGTTCCTGAGGATGGATATTTGCTCTGGCTTTCTGGTGTGAAATTATCCATTATCAATCACTGCTGCATCCTTTCTTTCTTTTAGGATATATGAAGTTATCTTATTTATTTACAAAACTTTTTATCCAGGAACCTGCCTGAGGCGGCTTACAAAATAAAAATAATAAAAATGAAACATTAAAAGATGCTAATTAAAATCCAGCATTAGAGAAAAAACAGCCCAGTATAAAAACATACGCCGTAAAAACAGATCACAGACAGCTTACTTAAGTTTCCAGGCTAAAGTAGTGTTCAAAAATATTGACCCTTTAGTTAAAAACCTGGGTGAACAGAAACTTTTTGACCTGGTGCCTAAAGAAAGTCAGATGGCCCTCAAGGGTTAGGGCATTCCACAGGCAAGGGGTCCTTACGGAAGAAGTCCTGTCTCTGGGACCGATTTCTCACAAGGCACTGCTCCATTGCCACTCCTCCTTTTCCCCCCGATTGTGTGCATCAATTTCCCACTATTTGCCCCACGCCGCATTTTAACCCACTGCTTCTCCTGATCTCCTCCGTGTTTTCTAGATCTTCAAAAAACAGGATCGCGATGCTACAGGGGAAAACGGGTTAAGCCGTGGATCAAAATGCGGTGCGGGGCAAATAGTGGGAAATTGACACACACAATCGGGGGAAAGGGAAGAGCGGCGGCGGAGCAGTGCCTCATGGGAAATCAGTCTGGTTGTCACTTGCCTCACCTGGGGGGGGGCATGGAGAGCAGGGCTTGTGAGGCAGATAAAATTGGTAATCGCATTTTATCCTTCTTTGGTACATTGTCCAAGTGCCTTTCTATTAAAGAAAATCCTTTCATAGGTCTTATACACAGCTCTTCCCCAAAACATACAAAGTCATAATTTTATACTATTTCAAAATAATTTTTTATCAGTTCTGGTTCTTCACTTGCAGAATCATCTGCGTTTTTCCTCATCAAAAAGCAACTGAACACTGCCAGAATATATAAGCCCCCCCCCTCCAGAAATGCAGGCAATTAAATACACAGCTGGTCTTGTCAAATTATTTAAGATATGTTAAAGAGTCTGATAATTACAGTGGCTTTCATTTGCTTAGGCTTTTTTCCCTCTTGAGAAGATTGTATTTAGCTTGTACAAAAGTGAAATGTCAGCTGCAATATGTGATACATGATTGCAGAAGTCGTTCAGATTTATTGTAAAAAGTTGACAGCAGGAATCCCAATTAACTTTAATTGGTTCTGTTTCAAGATGGCTGTGTAATTTTTAGCTGACACAGATGACAAGCCTGGGCCGTGTAGAGGTAAAGATAACAATCTTCATGTGATAAGGATGCATTTTGGCAGTAAATTTGCTCTCTGCTGGTGGCACACTGTAATCTGGATGCTGGCATGCTTGGCTCTTCTCCTCCTCCTCTTTTTTTGTGCACACTTCTTTTATTGCATTGCCAGCTCCCATCTGATCAGAGGTTTCAGAGCATCTTCTGGCTGCTCCAAGGACCAAACTAAGGCTGCAGTCACACAAGCAGTTTGCACCAATATGGTTGTCTTACCTTTGCAGATTTAAAGAGCACAATCCTCCACTTGCACCTGCTGGATGACCTTGGGCAAGCCATAGTTCTGGCACAGCTGTTCTTGAAAAAGAGTGGTTTCTGTCAGAGCTCTCTCAGCCTCACCTACTTCACAGGGTGTCTGTTGTGGGGAGGGGAAAGGAAAGGAGTTTGTAAGCCGCTCTGAGACTCCCTTGGGTAGTGAAGGGCAGGGTATAAATTCAACCTCTTCTCTTCTTCTTCTTCTGTGCCCCAGTTGTCGGCACCTGGGTCCAGCCTGTCCTGGAAGCAGAGTTTGCTGACCCGGGGGAAAGTTCAGTCTTTATGTATGCCAATTCTTCCATGCCACGTTTCCCAATGTCTGAACTCCCCATCGTGAATGGATGCCAGATGGGAAGTGTGAACAGTCAGTTCCATCTCAGTCGAGGTTTTTCTTCCCATTCGGTAATATGAGCATAAGTTACCCCATTGCCAGCAAGGGCCGTGCTCCATGGTTGAGGCACCGGTAATGTGGATGCTTCAGCGTGGGAGGAGCTGTTTCAGGGTGTGCTGTCTGATCACCCCTTCCCAAGACAATTTAAACTGCCGCAAATAGAGGTGCTGCCAGATTGTGCTCCAGTGTGACCACAGCCTAAAAGTCAGAATTTCATGACAGCTTTCACCAAAACCAGCAGACTAGTTCTCCCACCCCCCTTTATCATTTCTAGTACATGTTGGATCATCTTCATTTCTTGTATTAAGTAGTTCACTGGTTTCATTTTACAAAGTGAACGTATATTTTCAGGGTCTTCTGACAGTTAGTCTGTAGTAAGTGATCCTGAGCATGCCTTGCTGGATGAGTCCTTGCTGGATGAGTCCAAGGTTCATTATTCTTTGCAAAAATACCAGCAAGGAGCAGGTGTTAAAGAGTGCATCAGAGGCTGGCCAATGTTCTTCCAGTGGACCACAATCTGCCGACCCCTGATGTAATAGAACTTTTGGCATTAGTGAGGTCACAGCATTCTGCAGTTCCTCACCCCTGATCCATATCATTGGCTGCCAGTGGCAGGGTGTGATTAAATACAGGCCATTCCTATCATGACATTAGGTGCGCTGTGGATGGGGGAAGTACTTCTTTGCTCAGCAAGTGATTAAACTGTGGAATTCACTGCCAGATGATGTACTGATGGCCACAAGCAGAGATAGGTTTAAAAGAGAATTAGATAAATTCATGGAGGATGGGTCCATTTGTGGCTGCTAGCCATGGTGACTAAAGGGAACCCCTGTGTTCATAGGCAGTAAATGTTGGCATATCAGTGCTAGGACACAACATTGGGAAAAGGCCTTGGCTTCTATGCCCTGCTGTTGGCTGTACAGAATAACTGGCCAGCCACTGTGTTAGACAGGATGCTGAACTAGTTGGACCACTCAACTGATCTAGCAAGGCTCTTCTTGTGTTCTGTGTCAGCAAGACCCACATTTACCATTTTTGGTGGCTGCTGCACATTTACTGTGACATCTGCTTTGGGAGCTGCGGGTCTCTTCATATGCTATTCTTTTTACGTGTATGCCTAAGATTTTTTTGTGCCTTTATACTTAAAAATGTTCCCCAGTCAGTGGTCCCTCAGCGGCAGACCCAAGATAGCTGCTGTGTTGTCTGTGAATGAAATCACAGAAACCACCTGTGAGGACCCTTATGCTACATGTTGCAGAACGCAACATCAAGCACTGACCCCCCTCCCAAAAAACCATACCCCTATTTGACTAGAGAAGACGATAGTGGGACAAAAGAAATAGGTGTATTCTTTATATGCAACCGTATCTCTTCCATGCAACTTTCTTTGAAGAAACATCCATAGTCTGTCTTCAGGCTCTGATCAGCTATATTCTGTATGACTGGGTCTTATACTCCATTCCCCCCCACCCTTAACTTCATTAATAGAATGCATTTTGTCCCCTCAGGTTATAGGACAGCAAGTGTCATTATTGCACTGACGGATGGCGAACTTCACGAGGATCTTTTCTTCTACGCAGAACGAGAGGTAAGAGGCTTTTGGGGCAGGGAATATGCCACAATGCCCATATGAGCTGCCCACAAGAAGCATTAGTGCAAAAGGTGGATTTAGTCAACTGGGAAGAGCTTTGGCTATTCTACCTTCTTACTTTTGTGCATGTGTGTGTAAGCAGAAAAAATTAAAAAGCTTTTTTTAATTTAAAATTTGTTATTGTTTATATATAAAATACTTGTTTACGAGGAACACTTTTCCTATGAAGAAAGGTTGAAGCGCTTGGGGCTCTTTAGCTTGGAGAAACGATGGCTGAGGGGTGACCTGATCGAGGTTTATAAGATTATGCATGGGATAGAGCAGGTAGAGAAAGAAGTCCTTTTCTCCCTTTCTCACAATATGAGAACTCCATGAAATTGCTGAGCAGTCGGATTAGAACAGATAAATTATACCCCGCCCTCCCCGTTCGCGGGGAGGGCGGGGTATAAATTGAATAAATAAATAAATAAATAAATAAAAAGGAAGTACTTCTTCACCCAAAGAGTGATTAACACGTGGAATTCACTGCCACAGGAGGTGGTGGCAGCTACAAGCATGGATGGCTTCAAGTAGGAATTAGATAAACATATGGAGCAGAAGTCCATCAGTGGCTATTAGCCACAAAGTATAGATAGGAACTCTCAGTCTGGGGCAAGTGATGCTCTGTGTTCTTGATGTTTTTTTGGGGGGGGGGGCAACAGTGGGAGGGCTTCCTGCCCCCACTGCTGGACCTTCTGAGGGTACTTGGTGTTTTTGGCCACTGTGTGACACAGACTGGATGGGCCATTGGCCTGATCCAACATGGATGGACTGGATGGGCCATTGGCCTGATCCAACATTGGCTTCTCTTATGTTCTTATGAGGCTGACTTTTTATGGCAAATGACACAACCTCAGTGGCCAGAAAATACAGCATATAGTTATACCCTAAAGTGGTAGTTGTTCCTATTTTACAGATAAAGGATTTCCTTATCCCATTCTGTTCCTCCTGCAGAAATATGTGTATTGAAATGCTGCCAACACTATGCTCATGTTTCCATTTCAGTGTCGCTGTGTAGAATTTTCAGATTGTAGCTTGTATCTCCTTGTACTTTCACAAAGGAGAAATTCTTGTTCACCCAAGAAGTAGCTGTGGACTTCCATATTTGGATATAATCAATACATATGTATATAGCAGCAAATGATGTTTCTGTTCCCTAATGCCAGGAACAATCCAGAGAGACAAAAGATCACTGGCTCTGTAGATAGCCTTCTGCGACCATTCTTATTTACCTGCTTTTAACCAAAGCCCTATGCTCACTGTGCACTCTAGAAACCTCAGCGCTTATTAAAAACAAGTCAAATCAAGACCATAAAAGGGCTTTATCTCTGTTTGTATCTTTCCTGCTCTCAGCCTCTTAGGGAGTTAAATTATATGTCTTATCTTCTCGCAAAGAAAGCCGGTGTTTTATATCTCTCCATTCCCCCCCCCCCCCCAAAAAGCCATTTATCCTGCCTTGCTGCAGGAGAGAACTGTGTGGCTGATGGCATATCTTTGCACCCGCAGATCTCATGTTTTTTTTTTCCTGTCTGACTCTGTCTGGTGCTCAGAATTGGCATGCTCTTTTAGCAAGCCTGACAGCAGGACTGTGATTTCTTTCTGGAGGTTCAGACAGGCAGGGGAACGTTGTCCAGACAAGCTAGAAGCCACAGACTGACTGTACAAGGGTTCATTTAACAGACAGATGCAAGTAAAAAAGCAGCTAATACAGGGTGATGTCTCAAGTGCCTCAGTTTGTAAGAGAAAAAGGTCAAAATAAATCTGTAAGCAGGGGCAGTCTGAGCCATGAGGCATCCCAGGCAGGTGTCCCCAGCACTGGGTTGGGTGGTCTCCCCAACCGCAGCGCCACCCCCACACAGTGGGCAAGAAGCAGCCAGGTTCTGCATGTGGGTATGCCTGCCTCTTCATGTCCAAAGAGCACTGGGTGGCCGATGCATACCCACGCCCACCATGCTTGAGCCTGTCTGTTCCAGGTGGGGTGGTGGGGGTGGTAGTTATTCTGAGCCACATCCTGGACTTTTGCCCATGGATCCAGAATCACTGAGACCATCCCGTATGTAAGCTTTTTTGAACAAAATGTTGTGGCAGTTTCCCAGAGCCCCCTGACACATACTCCATCGTGAAATCCCTGAGGGAACAGGAACTGGGTTTTATCTCAAGGTTGCCACAGGAAATAGTATCCCCACATGAACTCCGCCCTCCTCTCTCCTGTAATGGGGAGCAGTTGAAAACTGTATCAGATTTTCCCTTTCTCTATTCCAAATCACTGGCTTTCTCTGATAGAGTGAAGCAAATATATGACATGACAGCTTTGTATACTGTTTAGAGAGATTAGGATGGGGAAGATACAAGTAAAAGTCCCCACTAAGCCATGAAGCTCACTGGGTGACCTCAGGCTAATCATTCTCTCTCTCTCTCTCAGCCTAACCTGCTTCACAGAGTTGTGAGGGTAAAATGCAGGGGTGAAAGCAGGCCAGTATGGGCCAGTACAGACTGTTGATAAGAAAGAAGCCAAAATGATACCTCCCATCTTCTGTTTCAAACAGACACAAACCTTGCTGCTGCCCTAAGATAAATTTGTTACTTTCACCCCTGGGAAAATAGAGAGAGGAGAAAGGCCTACACTAAACTTGTCAAAGGAGCCACAGAGAACTTCCCTGAACTTGTCAAAGAGGATGAGCAGAATAAAAATGTGACAGATGATATGGTGTACGGCTGAGGTGAAATGGCAGAAAGGTCTTTTTCCATTACTGTTCCGTCCCTGTGAAAATGAACCAATCAAAGGCAGTGTAAATGTTTGCCTCCATTCAACTGAGAACTGCTGTTTGAGCTGCCTGCCGCATAGAGCTCCGTGCAACCCACCCTTACAGAATTGCCAAGAGAAGGGGAGAATCGTGCTCAGTTGTGCAGCTTCCTTCCTTAACTGAGGCTTTTGCAGCCATTTTTAAAGGAGGCAGTCAACAGCATGATACTCTCAGGTTGATCCCTCCTTCTTTCGGAGGGGGAGTATCACGAGTATTCTGGGAGAACATCCTTTTTCCCAAAAGGAGAAATTTCTCCTGCACCCCATGAAGTGTTACTTTGCTGCAACAAACAAGCACCACAAAAATCCAGTTCATTTACCACAGAGAGCAGTGAGCAGCTGGGAGATTCTGTGAGAGAACTCCATGCACCCATCATGGATGGAAATGCCACTCCGTCTGAATATCCTAGAAAGAGGAGTCGAACATTAGGGAGGTTGAACCATGATGCCCAGAGCAGAAGCCCCACCTCGAAGGCAGGTCATAGAAGAAGTTAGGCAGGTGGTTGCGGCCTTTGTAGGCCCCGCTTGAGAAGTTATTTTTCCAGAGCACACATCTTGCGGTGTATGTGTGTCGTACATAATTAACTGTAAGATGTGGTGACAGCCACCAGCATAGATGGCTTTTAAAAGAAGGCTTAGACAAAAATCACGGAGATGAAATCTGTCAACAGCTATTAGCCATGGTAGCTAAATGGAAGCTCCATGCGCCCAGGCAGAACGCCATTGGTATCCCAATGCCAGATGCCCGTGACAAACAGCAGGGAGGGTCATCATCTTTATGCCTTGATTGTGAGCTTCCTAGAGACATCTGGCTGCCTGCTGTTGGAAACAGAACTCTGGGACAGAGGTCTGATCCAGCAGGACAGTTCTTGTATTTGCCTAGGATTCTGCCCAAGGGTCATGGATCCCAGCAGAGAAAGTGCAGACAGTGTTAGGGCTGATTGGATTAGAAGGCAATTCAGGGTCAGGCAAGTTGAAATTCAGCCAAGCTGGCTACGTTTATGAGCCCTGGAAAGAAAAAAAAATTCACGTGGGGATGGAAGGCTAGGGATAAAACCAGTCTCATACTTTTAAACTTTGTTTTGCTTTAAAAGCCTTTGCTGTGAGATCATCCCAGTGTGATGTAATGCTTTGCTTTCTGTAATTCTTCCTGTGGATGCACATAAATTTTATTCCAGCAGTTCATCGTTGTAATTGGTCCAGGGGCCATGACTTGTATTCCCTGGTCAAAAATCTATTCCTCATTCTTCGCAGATAGACCAGGCAGCTGGTTGTGTTCCAAGCTAGAAATCTTCCCTCTATTGTTTAATTTAAAAAAAAAAAAAGGGTGGAGTGGGTGTCAAGGTTGGGAGGCATCATATCTGGATGATGACGTTGCTCCCTACATTAATTTTGTAAAAGGATACGATCCCCACCCCTTTGTTGCCCTCCAGCTGCTTAGAAGAAAACAGAAAGCAGAAACTTTAGGGAGAGCAAGACAATTTTGTCAGACCTTTAAAAAGGAATTTAGCTGACAAAGCACTTAGCTGACAAAATGGTTAGGTTTTGTTTTTTCAGAATGGATCCTGAGCTAGACCACATGATGTCATGAGGGTAACATCTTGTGCATAGTTTATTGGCTCTTGCTAGGAAATTAATATTTTAATAAGGCTGACTATGCATCTGCCCAAGATTGAGAATGCCATTGTATCAGAGAGTTGATGAAGTGCAACTCTGATAGGGCAAATATTTGGAAAATAGTGCTTCAAGGCTTAAACCCTTCAAAGGCAAAGACTACTTTCAAAGAATAAAAACTAATCTTGTCCAGGGGAAAAAGTCACTTGAAGCAACCCTGGGCAATTCTGCATTGGCTTTTCCCTCTGTTGTTTTATGAAACCCATGTTGGAACAGAAATTCCCCTTTCCATTGCATGCTGCTTTCACTTTCTTTGATCATCAGATTTTATGGTACCCTCCACACTACATGCCGCTTTTGCTTTTTTTGATCATCGGGTTTTATGATCCTTTTTGCATAGATTTATGGCCATTCAGGGGTGACTTTGCAGTCAGTACTGCATTGCCCTGAGGTATTTGATTGTGGTTTTGAGCTGTACTTTTTCCTCCCAGCTGAGAATGTGGAGCAAATTCCAGATGCAGAATCACCCATTGTTAAGAAATTTAAAATGGGGGGAATAAATCTGCATTTGCAAGAAAGGAAGATGACAAGTCCATGATCTAGCTGTTCTAATGTTCATCTTAAGCTCCATGTTGAGCCAGACCTTTCTCTTAATAAAGCAGTTGTCAAATGCTTAGCTGTAGACCCATAGTGCCCTGACCAGCTTCTGAGACCTCTGGGTTACCTTAGTATTATGTCCACCTAGCCCTCCTTCTTTTGACAGCCCTGGCATAAACAGCTTCATGCACTTTTGTAGGGCCAGATGAGGCTCCCTAGGTCACCAGATCTGCAGAGGGCTGAATGGAAATTGCAGTACCACTGTCTGTCCCTCTGTACTGCTGGAGTTATAGCATAGCCAAGCCCAGATCATGGACGGCTACCTGGTTCATCTTTGCTTGCTGGATCTCATGGTGGTGCAGAGAATTACGTGCCCTGAGTTCCATCACCAGCATCCCCATTCGACTCCTGGAGCTTTATGTGGTTACCGAATGCACATGCTATGGCATTATAAACATTATCAATGAAGAGAAAAGTAACAATTTTAAACCCATGAGATATAACCTCCTGCTGCCCTGGGATATCTGCAGTGTTTACCTTATGTAAAACTCTGGCAAATAAAATGGCTTTGCAGCACCTCCTAAAATGTCTAAATATGGCATTCCCCTCACCTGCTCTGGGAGCCTGCTCCTGAAAGTGGGAAATACAATGGAAAAAGCCTGGACTCCAGTTAATGCCAGGTGGACTCCTTAAGTGGAGAAACAATCAGTAGGTGGCAGTTTGAGGACCAAAGTTGGCACACAGAGGTATTTGGGTGGAGGTGGTCCTTCAGATATGTGGTTCCCAAGCCACAAAGGCCTTGAATGATCTAACTATATTGACAGTTTACGATAACGTTTTGGTAGAGTTCTCTGTAGCTCGATAAACTTGCCTTGGGGGGAAAGCACATTAAAAGAAGCACCATCGTGAAAATGATAATTTTTAGGTCTCGAAACACTGAGTTACACCTTTAATAGGTTTACATTGTTGCATTGTCTTTATCCTCTTGCTCCAGGCTAACCGATCCCGTGATCTGGGAGCGACTGTATACTGTGTTGGTGTGAAAGATTTCAATGAAACTCAGGTAATGGAGTCTTTATTTCACTGAATGAGCTCTCAGCAATGATGCTTTTATGTGTGGGGTGGGTAGATTTCACAGCCTGAGGGCCACATCTGTGTATGCACCTGCTTTTGAGGGCTCCAGCTTGGGTGCTGGCTTTTCCTGTTTCCAGCACCAGCAGTGCCTTACTGGCTGTTAATGGCACTCAGCCCTTGAGTGGTTTAGTAGTTTTCTGGGAGAATCAGCCTGCTGTCTGACCCTGTAGTTGGGCATACTGATGGTTCAGACAAATTGTTAAGCAGCTCGAGAGTTAGAGGAAACACCCCTGCAGGCCAGATACAGTTGTAGCTTGCCCACCTGTGTTTTATGTGCATCTGAACATTGGTTGGTTATCTTGAATTCCTGTACGGTCTTTTAAATACTATTGCTTATAGCAGGAAGGAAGAATAGTTAGATATCTCAGACATTTTCCAGTTGGAGACAGGCTTGTGTAGTGCAGTGGCAACAGAGCTTCCACGTATGGGGTTTTTCCATAGTTTCCCTGCCCTGGTCCCTCAGCAGTGGCCATCCCCTCTCTTCTGTACAGCCAAGGCTTTTTGCAGTTTTGGTGTGGAAGGAAATGATGTCAGCGGATCACCAGTGAGTCCTCCATGCCCCTTAACTTTCCCACCCACATAGCAAGCCATCCAGGCTTTGCTACTATCCTTCCCAAAACATTGCCACAAAGAAGGTTTTAGAAATATTGGAAAAAGGCAAGGAAACCCTGGGAAATGCAGAAATGCACCACAATACTGTGGGTAAGTAGGAAAAAACCCACTTCCCCCCAGCATCTGACCTGAGGCAAATAACCTGTGTTAACAGGGCCTCTGTTTTAATGGAGCCTTTGTTTTAAAGGACAACTGCAAAACCCCACAGATGATGTTGCATGTATTTTGGCACAGCTGTATGGACAGCAATTAGAGATATTTCTTTCTTTCTTTCTTTCTTTCTGAATTAGAGATATTTCTTAAAATACTTATGTGTATAATTTGATTAATAACCCCTGACAATAATTTATACTTTTTATCAGATATATAGAATCTTTTATATGCACAGTTATTAGTCAAAAGGGAAAGAGGTGGTGTTCTTAAAAAATTAAGTGAGGGTCTTACAAAAAGAACTTTGCCCTGTCTTCAGTGCTGTGATTTGCTTTTGATGCATAGCAAATGTTTTCTTTCTCCTTCATGTCATGTGGCTCCTTTTTAATACCGCTTGGCAAGCTGCTCCAGAATCCTTGTTTTTATAAATGAAAAGGGACCCAGCAGCAAGGAACAGTTTTTATTTGCTAATTACCAGACTGGCTCTTGAACAGGACTGCATACATGAGAAAGTGAACAACAAGGAGTTGGGAAACAAGAAATTGTGTTTGGTGGGGAATTCAGATGGCAGAGGCAAAAGAAGAAGGGAGTCTAAAGAAGCCCCAGAGGTGCCAAAATAAGAGGGGGAGGCCCCCAGAATAATTTTCTTTGAAAAAGCAGGCTCCCACCCTATATTAACCTTGTGAACAACCTGCATCGTCTTCTGCCATGGCTCTCCAGCATAGACTGTTTCTTTCTTTATTTACTGACTTTATTTATAGCCCACCTTTCTGTCTGAGACTCAAGGCAGAGTACAGAATTTCAAAAATGCAACTGTACAGCACAAGATATCCAGTGAATAATGCTGTAGGACTAGGACTACAGAATTTGAAGACAATATGTATAATGCAGAGTACAGAATAAAAGGGGAAAAGCCCAAGGCAGTTGTTGTTGTTCTTATTTTAATTTATAAACTGCCCTCCCCGGGGGGCTCAGGGCAGTGTATATCATGAATTAAACATGAACAATTAAGAACAATAAATAGAAAAACAACAATAGTTAAAACAGATAAAACAGGATAATTCCTCCAAATAATAGATTCGCTCCCTCTGTGGGGTGAATCACATGCTTGGATTGGTAAGGCCAAATGGAAGCTGTAATAAAGAACTGTTGCTGTCTTCAACTGTAGGTCTGGCAGAATATCTCCATTTTGTACACCCTGCGGAACTGAGCAAGGTTCCACAAGGAGTGGATGTTACTAGGTAGAGAGTTCCACCAGGCCGGAGCCAGGGCCAAAAAGGCCCTGGCCCTAGTTGAGGACAGCTGGACATCTCTTGAGCCAGGGAGCACCAGTAAGTTTTGATCTCCCAAGTATAAAGCTCTTTGGGGGAATAGGGGGTTAGGCAGTCCCACAGGTACATTGTTCTCTGACCATTAAGGGCTTTAAAGGTAGGAACCAAAACCTTGAAGTGCATTTGGTATTCAACGCGGAGCACAGGTTGAATGTGTGCAGTCCTTGGGGTACCTGTAAGTACCTGTGCTGCTGCATTCTGGATAAGCTGTAATTTCTGGATCAGCTTCAAGGGCAGCCCCGTATAGAACAAGTTACAGTAACCCAGTCTTGAGGTGACTGTTGCATGGATCACTGTGGCAAGGTTGAGGCTAGAGAGGTAGGGGGGAAGTTGCCAGATCTGGTGAAGTTGGAAGAATGCCAGCATGGCAACATGTGCTACCTGAGTCTCCATTCATAAAGGGGAGTCCAGAAGCCACCCAACATCTTGACGGTTGATGCTGGTGTCAGTGGCGAAGTGTTGAGCATTGGGAGCTTACACCCAAACCTTAGTTGGTTGATACAGATAGTTAAAGAAGACAGATGGGTGAGAATCTGCTAAGGCTGGAAAGCAAGAGTTAAAGGTGGTGTGGCAGAATCACCACTGCTTGTAGAATGTATGCTTTCCCACCCCCTTCCTCCCCCACTTTTATCTCTGGTTAAAACAGACTTTCCAGGTTTTTATAGAGATTCAAAAACCTGCAAAGTCTGTTGGGTCAGCATATGGAAGTGGGACAACAGGGTGCATATGCATTCCTTGATTATATTTCCTTCAACACTCTTAAAAACTGGCCAAAGCTTTAGCACACTTGATACTGGACCAAGCTTTGTAGAAAGCCATCCTGAAGTCATTGTTTATTGGCTGACTTACCAAACTGTCTTTGCTGTTTCGCCAGCTGGCACGGATTGCTGACAGCAAGGATCATGTCTTCCCCGTGAATGATGGCTTTGAAGCACTCCAGGGGATCATAGACTCTGTAAGTATTACTTGCTATTGTGTTCATTTTACGTCTTTGTAAAATTAGAATCGCTGCAGCCAAAAACTGCATTTATCTACAGTCTGTGATGCCTCTTGTGGAGAAAGTAGTAACAGAGTCTGAGCTGAAGAAGAAATGGAGAAAGGTACAAGACAGATATTCCGCTGGAGACTCCAGGGAATTATTTGCCCAGAGCAAAGAATGAAGAGTCATTTATAAGGAGATGTCAACGATGTCAACGATGTTGATAAGTTTTCTGCTCCCAAATTCACTGTTGTTGATTAAGTATCCTGAACAAGTAGCAGGGCTGGAAATATTTGGAGTGGATCTAGGGTTGCCAACTCCAGTTTGAAAAAATTGTGGAGATTTGTGGGTGGTGCCTAGAGAGAGTGGAGTTGGGGAAGGGGAGGGAGTTCAGCAGATACGTGCTGCCGTAGACTCTACCCACCGAAGCCACCATTTTCTCAAGGAGAACTTGTCTCTGTTGTCAGGAGATCAGTTGTAATTCTGGGTGATCAACCTGGAGGCTGGCAGTTCTAAGAGAAACTGGGGTGGGGGGGGGGGAAGGCAGGGGTTTAATTGTGCAAGCTACTGCATAGTTAAACCAGTTCTGAATATGGTTTAGATGTGTATAATACTGCTGCCTGAGCTTTTAAATAGAGAATGTGTCGTGCCATTGAGCATTCTGGAAATGAGCTGGAGAATGAGAGAAGTAGCCAGGAAAGCATTTGCATTTGTCCATTTTATCTGAATAAGACAGCATCTTTTGTTGTGGAGTACAATCTTGTTTCTGTCTGGCAGCTCATGGAAAATGTGCTCTGTTTAGAACACGGAAGCTGGATGGTTGGGAAGCCCAGTTGTTAATAGCATCATTTTGTCCTCTCCAAGGGACACAGTATCAAGTCAGCAAGATGAATTCCTTCTAGCCTGTGATTCTTCCAGCATCATTTTGCACCCCACTTGGGACTGTGCCTGTTGTGATGCTATGAATGTCCCCTCTCCTACTTTCTCGTCCCTGCACCCTCACTGTACAGAAAAGCTGAATGAGCTGGGATGTTTTTATGATCCCTTGATCCTTCTCGACTCTATATTTTAAACCCATTTAAAGTAGGTTTAATCTGACAGGGTTGGGGAGATCCTGGGTTCAAATAAACATGGGATCTTCCAGTTCAGTTGGACACACCATCCAAGAACTGCTCCTGATCTCTCTGCTGGTGAACAATTATAGGGGTTGGAGATATCTGAACAGGAAGACCACAAAGCACTTTTTTGTTAGTGTGGTTTTTTGCAGTGCAAACTGGACACCAGTCTATCCTCCCAGCTTTCCTAACTTATCATCCAGCCTGAATTGTGTGCCAAATTATGCTGGACCATCAGGTGTTCTGCAGTTTTAAAGGAGATTTGGTTCTCCAGCCGCCATTCTCTTTGCAGCTGTTCTTAATGAATTCCAGAAGAGTTTCTTTTTCTCTTTGTCCTGCTCTGTGCCTGTGTTTGTGTGTGGTAAATCAGAAGATCTCAAGCTTGGGCAGTTTAATTTAGAACCGAGCAAGGATTTGGTTGGCTGCTGCCAAGTTTAATAGCAGCCATCATGCAGGGAAGGGTCAGTCTCATGATGGGAAGGTTAGGAGGAGGAGAGGAAAGTTGCTGCATAGCAAGAAGTAACACTGGTAGCTTCCACATGGATCTCTTGCTTCTCTCTCCCCCGTCAAATGGCAGCCGTTTTTATTTGAGCTTGCAGATCACATTGCCATACACTAGCCAGGTTTCCCCCCAGTTCTGCAGTTTCCCTTCCTTGGAAGATCAAACCCAATGTGGTTTTGGGGAAAGAATGGACAAAAAGGAGGTAGATTTCCCTTCTGCCAGATCCACCTCTATTTTCCCTCACACTTGTAATTCCCTCCCTCACTTCTGGTGGCTTTTAAATTGTTTGTTTAAGTGTTATTCATAGATATGTCACTAGAGTGTTAAAACATTATAGTGACATTCCTGTGACCAGTTATTTAAAAAATGGGAGGGGGACAGAAGAAGTAAGAAGAAAATCTCTGTGCAGAGTCTCGATTGCCTCTGTAATTGCCTTTGTAGAGGCACTGAGAGTAAAACAGAGAATTGCCCCCATGTGGAAGCAACCTTTGTGCGTCTCCGCTCCCCAAATGGTACTGTTTTCCACAAGCTGATTATATCATTCTGGAGAAGCCAGCATGGTAGCATGTGGCTTCCAAGCACAGAAAACTGGAGGGTGCAACAAAGGGAGCTGCAATGGCAACCCCCCCCCCCATAGGCCTGGGATCCAGATGTCTTGTGTGGGGTCAGGTGAACATTGAAAGCAATGGGCACAAAGCACAGAAGCCAAGAAGAAGAGAAAGTTGAGGATCTGGGAATTGAGTCCATAGATGGGAATCTTTGTCCAGTTGGGACAAAGCTTGTTTCTTTAATACAAAATGCCCATTGAACCATTGTTATGTTGCATTTAAATATTTGGCTCACACTTACGTGGATTAGAGCACAAAAGGCTCTCAGGTCTCTGTTGTAAGCAGCTCATTAAGTAACAGATTGGGGAGGGGTATAGCTCAGTACTGGAATATCTGCATTGCATTCAGAAAGCCCCAGGTGGTTCAATTCTCAGCATCCCCATTTAAAAAAGGAACAGGTAGTAGGTGGTGTGAAAGGCCTCTGCCTAAGATCTTGGAGAGCTGCTGCCAGTCAGAGTAGGCAATATTGACCTTGATCGACCAATAGTCTGATTCAGTATAAGGCAGCTTCATGTGTGCATGCATGGAAAGGGCCTTTATCATGTTTCTTGCCCTCTTCTGAGAAGGTAAAATAACCATACACAAACCTCTGAAGAAAGGCAGGGAAATGCATTAATCTCCCATTCCCTACTTGCCCACTCCTCAGGAAGAGGGCTCAGCCCCCCTTTTAAGGTTCCCCCACAGGCCAGCTGGCCCGCAACAGGCAGAAGCTCCCCCCCAAATGGGGGATTCCTTGCCCGGACCTGGGGAATGGCAACCCTATTTACAAATATACATGCAGAGCATAAGTGTGGGAAGGGGGGATGATAGAGTTTTAATCACTTTATATTGGGGGGGAACAAAAATATGCAATGTTAAAGATTAGTCCAGTTGTCATAAGTGTGAAGAAAGCATAAATCTTTGGAACATGCTTCTAATTCAGCAAGGGGTCAGCTTGTTCTCTCCTTCTTAGACAGCCCTGAGTATAATATGTTGTCCCAGTTGCTTGCCTGTTGTTGTGGAGGCAGCCATCTTTTCTTCTTAGGCTGCAGTTATGGTTGTGGTTTCATTTGTGGGTAGGTGGGTCAGTCACCATGGCAATTGCCTCTTCCAAGGCTTTAGGAGGAGTTAGTTTCCATGGTATGTGACTCACCATGCCAAATGCAGCCAAACAAACTGTGTTTCATTTGACAAACTTCTTGTTTTCACAGAGCCAAACAGACAGGAAAACCAAGGTTTTTATTGATTCCCCCAATGAGTAGGCTTGCCAACCTCCAGGTGGTGGCTGGCGATCTCCTGGGATTACAACTGATCTCCAGGTGACAGAGATCAGTTCACCTGGAGAAATTGGCCACTTTGGAAGGTGGACTCTATGGCATTATACACCATTGAAGTCCCTCACCTCCCCCCACCCTCCTCAGGCTCTACCCCTAAAACCTCTTAATATTTACCAGCTTGGAGCTGGCAGCCCTACCTATGAGTCATCATACATGGTTAGTGAGTGGTTTTTGTAGGTGGATCACAAATCATGCAAACCTGTCTGTACTGTTTTTACCATAGCTGTGTTTATATTTTTCCCTCCTGACAAGTACTGTCTGTCTAGAGATCAGCTGTAATTCCAAGAGCATTCCAGGTTTCACCTTGACATTGGGAACTCTGGAGAAGTGACTTTCTAGGTACCATTAAGTGGTTGCTAGACAGACTGATAAGATGGTTAATGCCCAGAAAGCCACCATTCTGTCTTCTAGGGTGTGTGCCTCAGTAGTAGAGCCCAGGCTTTGTATGAAAGTTACAAGTTCAATCTCCAACTCAAGAATTCTAGGCTGCCTGTTAGAGCAGGCAGTACTGAGCTAGCTGGACCAACAATCTGGTTTAGTACAAGGCAGCTTCGTGGGATGGAAAGGGAATAAAAACGTTCATGCATGCCACACAGCGTCTCTTCATCACGTCAGAGTAAGGGGAGAACTAAGGCCTTATTTTTTCACATGTTTGATTCTAAAAGCTCAAAATTTAGAATTCAGACTTCAAAAAGTGCTACTGTTCTTTGGTTAAAATTCCAATTTGTTGTAGTGCTAAAACAGAAGAAGTAACGTGCGCATCCCTCAACCAAAATCTGAAATTTGTCCCCCCACTGAAATAAAAACAATAATAATATATACCTTGCATTCCATGCTCACATTCAAGGCTGATCACATGACATAAAAACAATGTAGTCAGACAGCATACCAATAAGCAATGCAATGGGACCAAAATTACAAAGCTGGGGGGAAATGCAAAGGGGAAAAGGTGTCAGACAGGATATATTATAAATAATGCAGAAAACAGAATTACAAAAGTAGAAGACAAAGGAGTGACACCAGGATGATACAAGATGGGTAGCCGTGTTAGTCTGCCTGCAGCAGTAGAAAAGAGCAAGAGTCCGGTAGCCCCTTAAAGACTAACAACATATGTGGAAGGGGATGAGCTTTTGTGAGTCACAGTTCTGATGAAGTGAGCAGTGACTCACGAAAACTTATACCCTGCCAAATTTGTTAGTCTTTAAGTGGCTGCTGGACTCTTGCTCTTTTCTACAGCAGGATAATACATACACTACAGTCCTCCTCCAGAACCGTTCAATTATACCAATGCCGTATTCCCTTTATAAAAATGCCTTCCTGAACAATTCGGTTCTATACAGTCTGTGGGATGACCAAAGTGTGGTAGCCTTGCTGACCTCCTCCGGCTGACTGTTCCACAAGGTGGGGGCCACAGCAGAGAGTGCACATCTGCAGGCAACTGTTGATCTTACCCACTTTCAGGGTGGCACCTGAAGCAGTCACATCAGAGCATAGCAGGAGAGACCGTCTTGCGGATATGTGGGTCCGAGGTCATGAAGGGCTTTGTTGATGTTTGGGTTCACATAAAATTTACACATATTTTGAATATTGTGTCACAATGTAGTGGTCTCTCTTCTTCCCTTCTTTTGCGAGGCTCCTTTCTGCAACTCCTGCTTGCTTTATTTTTCTCTCTTGCTTGCTTTTTATCTCTGGCAGCTCCTGTTTTCCTCTGTCTGGACTGGACACCTCTGTTGCTCTCTTCCAGGTTCTGCCTTTACTTCCTATGGTGTCAGTTGGTTAGAAGAACATAGGCTTGTCTTTTTCTCAGTTCCTTGATGCGTGCACAAGCCCTGATGCCTTTTTTCATCTCTGGAGACTTTTAAGACGATATAGAGGGCCTAATTCCATCTACACCTTTTGCAGGCAGGTATTTAGGTAAACTGAGAGGTGATGGCTGTTATATTATTGGTCCTTCCTCCTTTTTTCCCTTGGAAAAGAGAATTTGTCACAAGTTTTTTTTTTAATATAAGCACTGGGTATAAGTATTTGGCTGTAGACCTGGCTTAAGCACTACATTCAAACAAACCATAAATTATTTTTGAAGTGAATGAACTTTTAATATTTCAAGAGAGAGAGATTTGGGATGGTGGAGGCAGGGATGTCTGAATTGTTTTCCTTCACCTGTTTCTGTGAAGACCCCTTATGTGCAAAAATAAATTTATAAACTAAACAATTTATAGTTGGTTGCCCACAAATCTGCTTCCTACACTGGCTGCCTCACACTACCTAATGTTACTTCCCTAGGAATGTTGTCATTGATCCAGGGGTGTATCTAGCTGACTCCATATACCTCCCACACAAAACCAGCTTATGGGTGACCTTTTATGCATGTAAACCGGCATGGTCTAGTTAGCTTTCATGCTGGCACCTCACACAAGGTAGCTGTCAGTACTTAACCACAGGTTTATATCCATGCTAGTAAAGTTGCCTGTTCAACAGAATCTCAAAGGTATGTGTGTGGGTCAAGTAATTCATAACAGTGGAGTAATTCTAACCTATCAGCTGGGTGATACATGGGCTGCTTTTGCACACGTTGAATAATGCATTCCCAATTCATTGTACAGTTGTTGGAAACTGGATTTTCCATGAGCTTCCCAGGGTGGGGGACAGGATGGCAGCTTGGGATGCATGAAAAGAGGATGCCTTACTATCATTAGATGCATTGGGAGTACATTTTCCAATGATGGTAAGGCAGCCCTCTTTTCATGCATCCGAAGCTGCCATCCTGTCCCCACCCTGGGAAGCTGCTGGGCTGGGAGAAAAGCTGGCAAATGGTCCATGGCATTCCAAGTGCCTGCCTAACGTGGGTATTTGGGGGGGGAGGTTAGGCACATCTTGCCTTGGTCCCAGAAAGTTTTTGCCAAATGTTTTTGCCACATGAAGAGGCTAAAATTGCTGCTGTGAGAGCAGCACATGAAAGGGGGAAAAAATCTACCTGTGCTGTTTCCTTAGCCTGAGTATGATTTTGCTGTATAAACAGAACTCTGTATGTTCATGAATAATATCATCAAGATTTTTTTCTCTCTCCTCACTGCAACCTCTAGATTTTGAAGAAATCTTGCATTGAAATTCTGGCTGCTAAACCTTCTAGTATCTGCGCAGGAGGTAAGTTTAAACCAGATTCTTCCAGCACTCATTGCCTCGTATACATGCACTTCTTTCTTAATCCCTGAGGGAATGCAGATGCTGGAGTCAGCCATCTTCCTGCTTTCCTTGGGAAATTTTCCAGATGGAACTTGGCATGAAATGCTAGAAAATTCCATTTGTTGTATGTCTGCTTCTAAGAAGTGATCTTGATTTGATCTATATTAGGAATGTGTTACAGTTTTTACTGTGGGACCTGAAAGGCTATGGAATCTCAAAAATCATCGATCAGATTCAAGAATGCCCATCTACTGAATATGTTTGTCATTCATGAACCCCTTTTGCATCCCTTCCCCACTCCCCATATGCCTCATTTTTTACCTTCAAATCCACAAAGAGTTATAAACCTCTGGCTTATTCAAATATTTTTCCCTTGGGAAGAGACTGGAGGTGGGACATAAGCTCATATACCTCCTTCCCTGCTCCTCTCGTTGTGGGGACAAGTGGATAACTGAATGGGGAAACCTTGCTTGGACTGAGAGTAATGAATTTGCATGGCCCTGGGGAGGCCCTAACAAGTTTCACATTATAAATAATAGGCATATCACAGTGTCCCAGCACTACACATACCTGGCCAAAGCCAAGGACAGTTGAAAGACTACACTGAGCCTTGTGGGAATTCCTTCTTGTGCTTAGGTCTCTGTGCACGTGGAAGGCATGCATTGGAGAGCCAGGCTGCGATCACATATGCCAGAATATCCGACATAGGCATGAATGCCCGATGGATCAAAAGGGCACAATCAGACAGCAACATTTGGGAAGCGTCCTGCAGCCATTGGCAACCTGTGCTTCTCTGCTGCAGAAGCGGAGTTAAAAGACACTGGTAGTAAACCGGTTGCGACAGGCCACAGATGGACTTTACCCTGTCTGATCGTGCAATCACACTTCCAAACCATTGGGATAGTCTGATCAGGCCATCCCAGTTAGGGGCCGTCCCTTCCCCGTTTTCACAGTATACACATCACTGTATACCCATGGGGGCCCGTTGCTGTGGAGGTGTGATTCCTCGTTTATGCGCATGGGGGGAAAATGGCAAAAAAAAACCATGACTCACCCGCAATTGCATCTGATCACACAGTGAGAAGCTGGGCCTGCAGCAACAAAGGTCTGTGTGATCTCGCAACCTTGGGTCTAATTCCTCCGGAGAGAATAGCCTTGCTTCCCCTCCATTTCAACTGGCACATGTGACCGCAACCTAGTGTGATATAGTGGTTAAAGTCTCAGACTAGGATCTGAGAGGCCAAGGTTCAAATCTCCACTCTGCCATGGAAGCTTTCTGGGTGACTTTAGGCCAGACACACTCTCTCAGCCTAATCTACCTCACAGGATTGTTGTGAGGATGAAATGGAGGAGAGAAGAATGACATAAGCCGCTTTGGGTCCCCCTTGGGGAGAAAGGAGATAAATGAAGTAAATAAATAGATAACAATCAAGAGGGGAAAAGTTTTATGAAAGAAGAAAAGAAAATTGCCTTCTGATGACTTTGTCTTGCCCAGCTTGGTGGACTGGCTTTCATCCCACTTATTACACTGAATTCAGTGCAGTTATACTGTTGCGCTTCTGGTACAAAAATGCTGTGACCATTTTTGCTTTGGAGGACAAAAAGGGATCTCCGTGGACTGCAGATTGTAGGCGGGTCTTGATGTCCCACCTTCTGGTTCTTTCGTCAGGACTTCTTTAAACATATCACCATCTGCTAGGTTGGAGAGATGAAACTGAGGTCCCAGCTAGGTGTTACAGTGGCCGTGCATTTGACCTGTGCTGCCCCCATCATTTTAGGGAAGAATGTGACCATTTGAATAATGCTGCGAGAGCCCGAGCCCATTTAGGCCCGCAGTGTGGCATGACCAGGCAATCTTGTCCACCCCCACACCTTTTCAAATACTGAGCTGCAAATGTTTAATGGTCACATTAACTTGAACATCAGGTGATGGCTTGCACCCATTAGTGGGTCATACATAATTCTGCAGGTCATAAGATTTCCAACCTAGCAAAAGCTTTCAGTCCATCTGTCCCGGGAGTAGGAATGGGGGCTGGTGACTGAGCAGGGATCAGCACAGGGAGCTGTCCAAAGGACTGGCAACCGGGAGGCAGTCAAGAGCCTGGAGGGTCAGCACCAGCACTGTCCAAGTGCAGGACTCAGCATGAGCTGGTTTCCGGAGGAGATGTTGACTCAGCAAAAGCCAAGCTTGGACTGAGGAGTCTTATGATGCTTGCTTGACCCACCCCTCTTGTTATCCTGAGTGGGGATCCTGATCCTGTCGAGGCTTGAGATAAAGCTCCCTTATCCTGAATAGGACCAGGTACATGAACACATGAAATGTCCTTATTCTAAATCAGACCATCAGTCCATCAAGGTCAGGCTTGTCTACTCAGACCAGCAGTGGCTCTCCAGGGTGTCAGGTGGAGGTCATTTGCATCACCCACTGCCTAGTCCTTTCAGCTGGAGATACTGGGGACGGAAACGGTGACCTTCTGCATGCCAAGAACATGTTCTACCACTAAGCCATTGACCCTCCTCAGCAAGATATCCCAGGCTGCCCTGCAACCCCTCCCTCTTCTGATACAGGCTTCTGCTTAATCTTCAAGCCTTCTTTGTCAAACACCAAGTATAGAGAAATGCTCATGCATGTGTGACCCACTTTCATTGGCTGATTTTTGGTACTGGTCCAGCGATTGCACTGTGCCTTTGAGAAGTTTCAACATGCAGGCAAAGCTTTACTGTCAGGCATTTACTGCAAAGCAGTGTTGACTATACAGCATACACAAGTGTGTTGGCAGAGTGAGGGATAGTCTGGTAGGAACTGAGGAGCATCTAAATTGCTTCTCTGTGTGAGTAACTGTAAGGCCCTGGGAAGCAATTGCAAACCCTGGGGTTTATGTAGGAGGGAACTAGAGGTGATTGGTGCCTCTTGATCAGCAAGTTTCCTGCCTAGAAGGGTTCTATCAAGAGACTTCTGCCTTGAAGCACTGGCAGTCACTTCCCCAAACCAGTTGTCCTAGAAGGGCACTCAGATCTCTACAGAACTTGCACAGACACAGACAAAGGTCCCCCCACCCCCGTTTGCCTCTGTTGATGGAGCACCTTCCACTTCCGTGTTACTTTGCATGCTTCCTTGAATGAGCTCACCGGCCTGCAGGGATGGATTTGCCTGGATGGTGTGAAGCTGATCCTTCTAGGACAAAAGAAATTGAGGCTTGGAGCAAAGCCCAGATTCCTGAGTCAACTTGTATTCTTTGCACAGCTACAGAGCAGCAGCCCCCTGAGGCATGTGCTAAGAGAGGCAATGAGTGGGTGGTGTCTGTTAAGTGCCAGGGAAATTGTTGATTCAGCAGAAAGTGGGGTCACTTACACTGCAAAAGACGTTTAAAGTGATAACCCTGCTGTCTCCTGATTGCCTGTTTATGGCAATATGCTTAATTATATGTGTTCGAGAATAGAAAGTGTGGAGAACAACTCTAAGCATGTCAACTCAGAAGTATGTCTATTCAGGGCTTACTCCCAAGAAAGTGTTTTTAGGATTGCATTTGTCAATCTCGCTCTTGAAAGTTTTCTTGAGTGCTTTCAGCCCTGCCTTTTTGCAGCCATTTTTCTTTCAGTGTAAGGCAGCCCTCTAGATCCGTATAGCTGCAGCCGGAAGGCCCAGCACTGATGGATCTCTGGTATTGTCCTAAGTGAGGCAGGCTGATCATTGGATACTGTCACACTTCCCAAGCAATAGGAAGATTCATGGCCGAATTAGATGTGATGGCAGCCGGGGGTTCGACCCATGGACACCGCCACCATTTTAAAGGGCTTTAAAAATGCCATGAGGACCCAATTCTGTTTTCTTGTTGCTGTGCCTTTTCAAGTGCTGCAATAGTCAGGGATACGTGCATTTCAGCCCTCTACAGGGTTGGCTTGGAGGTTTGTGTCTTTTAAAATGTCTGTACAATTGCAAATAGAGAGAGACATGGAACTCGGAGAACTGGGAAACCCCCCAGACAGACTGTGCTAGCTTTTAAAACTTCATTGGGGGCCCCCAAAGCAAGAAATTGGGTCCCCTTTCAACATTGCATCCTCAGCTCCTCCTTACTGGCCCACTGGACAAACCCCCCCCCCCCCCCCGATCTCTAGGATTCTATGCAGAAGAGCAGAAAAGTAAATTTAACATGTGCTTCTTGCTAATTATCCAAATGAAGATGAGCAGAAACGAGTGTGTATTATAAAATTCAGATTTGCAAACTTTAAAAATTCAAGCTGCGTAACAGCTGTGTAGCATCTGGGACTGCTTTGCAGAATGTTCAAAAATAACTTTTAAAATCTATGGAAAAAGGAACTTGGAACAAAAATGATCTATTATCTTTTTATTCTATCTGTCTTCTGAACAGTTCACCCTTCCCCCATTTTATCCTCACAACAACCCTGTGAGGTAGGGTAAGACTAAGAGAAAATATTATTGGCCCAAGGTTATCCAGCAAGCTTCATGGCATTGTGAGGATTTAAATCCAGATGTCCCAGATGTCAATCTGAGCCTTTAACCTCTACACTATGTTGGCATTCTCCATCAATGAATTGCTTTAAAATCTTCATTAAAGATTTGCATTTGTTTCCACTAATAATATGAAGGAAAGTTTCTGTAAGATGTTATGCCTTACTTCTCATAGGTTGAACAAAATAGATAAAGGTACAAATGCAGGAGATGTAATTATCCACCCATGGAAATAATCTATATGTGTAGAAGCATCTTAAAATGCAGGAATATTAAGCCAAGTTTTTACAAAAAACGTACAAACTAGCAGCTAATTATTTCACAATCCATTCATGGTTTCATTAAGCATATTAGATAAGATTCTGCTGAAAGACAATCTTTGCCTTCTGTAGTACTGCTAAAATTGCATTTGCAGAAAATAAAAATAAAAAAAACTGAGGGGGGAGGGTTAACTGGGAGAAAAGTCCAGTTAAAAAAAAGAGTTGATTGCTAAGGTTTGGCATGTGGTGCAAAGGTCACAAATTACTGAATTAGTGGGACTAAAAAATGGAAGGCAAAAAAGAGAAAAGCAATGATTGCTTCATTTATTGATTTATAGAGGAAAAAATAGAATATCAATATGCTTATGAGAGTTTTCCAGGTCTGTAATGTTAGTTTAAACCTTTTCTTTCTCTGAGATTTGAATTGTGTTGAAGAGCACAGTTTTGCATGACTTTTTATTTTTGTATTTTTAATAAAGATATCATTTTGCTTTACAGCAAATAGAATAGCAAGCTGTTTTCTATAATACATGCCTATGATATATCTCAAAACATAGAAGTCAGTGAGATAAACATACAGCATAATATAATGCATGACCACCTGATTCAGTGAGCTAAGTGAAATGTAATATTAGATATAAGCCAATCCTCACCTCACTGAATTATTATATTACAGTCTCCTCAATCCAATGTAGAAAGTTATTTAAACATGTTTCATAGCCTCCACAATAACTCAAAGAGAAGGCTTATTGGTCTCTAAACAAACTCAAATATCTATTGTCACACTTTACAGTATGCATTGTGACACTTATCAAATATCTACAGATTTTAAAGCTGACCATGATCTTTGGTGCCCATATATATATTTATAAGTTTTAATCTTATTCATAGTCTGCAGACACCAGACTTTATTTAATTGTTGCCTCAATGATGGAGTAGATTGCTGCTTCCTCTTCTGAGTTAAGGTCATCCTGGCTGCAATAACCAGTTGCTGTGAGAGAATCCTCTGATGCTTTCCCATTCTAGCTGGGAATTCACCTAACAGATAAATCTTTGGCACTGGATCAAAAACACAACACAGAATAACCAGTTTGATGTAGGGTTAGGAGCGCGGACTCTAATCTGGGAGGACCGGGTTTGATCCCCCACTCTTCCACATGCAGCTGCTGGTGTGACCTTGGGTCAGTCACAGTTCTGTCAGAGCTGGTCTCTCAAGGGCAATCCTCAAAAGAGCTCTCTCAGCTCCACTACCTCACAGGGTGTCTGTTGAGGGGAAGGGGATTGTAAGCCGCTCTGAGACTCTGAGTGAAGGGCAGGGTATAAATCCAATCTCTTCTTCTCTATTTCTTTATGAACTATTCCAGAATTTTTGTACCAGTTTGCAAAACCACTATAAGTGGAAGGGAGTCCCCTTCCCTTTATTACATTTCCAGCATAACTTTGATTTAAAATGTACAAATTAAAATATGGTGAGAATTATTTCTCTTGGGTTTCAGAATCATTCCAGGTAGTCGTGACAGGAAATGGGTTCCGGCACGCCCGCAATGTCGACAGAGTCCTCTGCAGCTTCCGAATCAATGAGACCGTCATTCTCAGTAAGTGTCTGGTTCTGGTTGCTGCACCCTTGGGTGGGTGGTGCTTGACTGTGTTTGTTATTCTGCCAGTAAAAGAGCTCAGGGCCAGCTGTGATCAAGGAAGTGTCTGTGGGTCATCTTGATGTTCAGTATTGTTTGAGGACAGCACAGATCTTTATAACCTTTGTGCAGAACATGTAGATATTTACAGCATCCAGTTCAGGTCCTTAGCAAGCCCTTCTTCTATAGACACATGGAGACATATGCCCCTGCCTGTCATACTGATGTCATTTTACTGCAAGCTTCCTATGGAGGGCGGGTGTTCATGGCACTGATTGGGCTGGTCTCCATGATGTCAGCAGGACACTGTCAATCCCTGCAACAGTCTCACACTTTAAAAAAAAACTGTTAAGGTGACAAATTAAAAGTCATGTGTATGGACATTCGTATGGCACTTTTAAAAATAAAATGTAAGCAGCCAGCCTGAAGCATGGGGATGGGAGGACCAAGGATAATGGCTAAGCCCATGTTTGATGCTAGTAGTATACTCACCTGCCGTTATGGCTGGGTTTTTGGACAGAACCTAGCCTCACCTTATAACTCAAGACGCCCCCCCCCAAAGAGCTTTCTTTTTATGTTACTTTGGTCTTCAGCCTAAGAGTAAACACACAGGACACCATAAAGGAATAAGTTCCTTTATGCCAGTTAGAGGTGTGATGATGGACCCCCTCATGTGAAGGCCTTAACACATATCCAGGTTGTGACTTGCCATGTGCCAAAAAAAGCCTTCACAAAGTGGATCAAGCCAAAATGGGATGATTTCAGCAGGCAGAGAATTGTAAATTAATGTAGACTGTCAAGCCCGCTCGCGGGATGGGCGGGATACAAATACGAAAAATAAAGAAATAGTAAATAAGATAAGGCAATGAGCTCTGGATGGGTCTTTTGATGTTCAGAATGGCAGCTCAGGAGCTTTCAGCTGCCCAGCACAACATATGGCGGAATGCTAAAGGTGTTGCTTGAGTCAGCTCAGAGCAGCATCTGCATGGGCAAATCCTAGTTTAGGAGTGGGTGAGCCAGGTGCCAGCAATACTGTCCCTCACTCACTGGGAATCTTTTGGAGAATGCAGCATTCTGCTCAAGCAGTGGGGTGTCTGGACAGGAATTTTCTCGGCAGCACAAAATAGCTGGTAATGGATTCCATGTGTTGTCTGTTGACTAGTTAATGAGATAGCTAGATTAACTACCACCTGATGGAGCAATCCTAAACAGAGTTACACTATTCCAAATCCTGAGTTTAGAAGGATGTAATTGATTAAGTTTGCACTGTCAGCCACTTATGGCTCTTCGCCCTTTAAATGTACACTGCTGCCTCTTTTGTACTTGGAATTTCCTCTTGGAAGACATATGGGTTGCGACCTCTCTTACTTCCATCAACCCCCACATCCAAACTCACCTTTTCTGAGAATCCCCTCAATCCTGATCCTTACCTGAAGCTGCATAACCACCCTTGTGTGCATTCATCCCTGGTTACTTTCCCTTCCCTTTCCCCCAGTGTCTCTCGCTTTCTTAATTTAAATTATGATTTCCCTGAGATGTGTCTTGCTTTTTGATGCTCTGGAAGCATGCTGTGTTCATTGATGCCACTATTATAAATAATTATTAAAAATAATAACTGATCGCTTGTTGGGATGTCTGGCATTTTGGTGTATGATGGTTCTGGGCAGGAGAAATATGAATAATTTTGAATTCTACTGTTGAACCAACATGGTGCATATCATTTATTTTTTGACATGATGGATTTGAGAGCAAGGATGCTCTTCCAAGGGCTGCAGTGGCTCAAGTGGTTAAGACGCTGAACTGCAGACTGGGAAGTCGGTAGTTCAGCGGTTCGAGACCCGAGTGCTGCATGACGGAGCACTCCCGTCTCTGGTCCCAGCTCCTGCCAACCTAGCAGTTCGAAAGCAAGAAACTGCAAGCAGATAAATAGGTACCGCTTCAGTGAGAAGATAACAGCATTCCGTGTGCCTTGGCATCTAGTCATGCCGGCCACATGACCATGGAAAACGTCTTTGAACAGTGCTGGCTCTTCGGTTTGGAAACGGAGATGAGCACCGCATCCCTAGAGTTGGATTCGACTGGCTTTCGAGCAAAGGAAATCTTTACCTATGCTCTTCCAAGCGGGCTCCCTTTCATTACAGTATGAATCCTGGCCAGATTCAAGCTGGGGGTAGTGAATGAAAAGCACCCAGCACATGCGCTGGGACCTTTGCTAGGCATCACCTGAAACTTGCAGCTGGCATGGGCTTTGCTGCTGGCTGCTCAGTTTTTCCGGGAACTAGCTGGGTCTCTGGACTGGGTGCCAGCTCTGCCCAGTGGCAGGACCTGTCCTGGATTGGCATAGGTAGTTTCTCTGGACATGACAGCTCTTTCAGCTTCAGCTCCATGCCTGGCTCCAGAGCTGCCTCAATATCTCTTGCAGCACTTCCTACTGAGCCATGGGATTCCTAAACTCTATAAATCTCAACAAGGCCAAGGGACCATATTGCCTCAGTATAATAATATCAAAGAGGAATAATCTAGTTCTAATTTGGGACTGATTTTGATCAGTATGTTTTTATGAAATACATTTGATCAGAAGGCCAAACCTCTGTTTGTTAACACTCACTTCTGGCACTGGGCTGGACAACATATCAAGTCTTCTTGGAGCTGGAGGTGGTTGGTGTTTCCCAAGAATTAATGGCAGTGCACCAACGCTGTTTAGATTCTAACTGGCTGATCTGAAATGAACAGGAATTGTTTGTGAGCAAGCAGTTCCTGAAGTCGCAGGGCTATTGCATGGAAGTCCCAAGTTTGTCAGCTGAAGGGCAGGAGAGAGCCTGGCTCTGTGTAGGAATTTGTTTTATTGAAATGATTTTTTAAATTCCGCTTCTCTTGCCTTTTTAGGTAGTGTACAGGATCCTAAAATAAAATAACACAAGCCCAAGAATATTGAAAGGATGGAGTACAATTTACCTCACACTCTGATGTTGTTATCCTGAGTATTTCTCTGCACCTGCTGCATGTGATTGGATGCTGGACATAGAAATGAAGCAGGGTGGCCTTAACACAGGGCTGCAGTGTTCAGCAGGATGCCTTCGTTTCTTATAATATGCCCTTCAGTCATCTCGCCCAAACACGACCAGCCAAACCCACTTCTGATTCACTTCTGGCAGAATCCAGTGGCAATTTAGGGATGTGTGAAATCCTCTTGCCAAATTCATCGCTTTTATCAAGGCTTTCTTTGGAGGCAAATCTAACGGGCATAACGTTATTAAAATTCTAATAGGCATAACGTTATTAAAATAAGATGCTGACAATGCCATCCAAAGCAGAATTACACCCTTCACTGAAACCAATGTCCTTGGAAGGGTGTACCTTAGGGGCCCTCAGCCTTTTTAAGCCTGTGGGCACCTTTGGGATTCTGACACTAAGTGGTGGGCACAGCTGCAAAATGGCTGCTGCAGGAGGCAGAGCTGCACACACAGAGAGGAAGTCCAAGTGTAGGGGAGATGATGGGTACTTTAAAAGTGCACTGGGAGAGAGGAGAGACAGAGTAAATAAAACCAACCAACTATCACCTAAGTAACATAATTTTTAATCTGCACAGTTGATCACCTTTCCTGTGGCCAGTTAGAAGCCATGCTGGACCAGAGCCCCACCACACCCCATCCACTTTCTGCAAACTCTTGGTCTGTACCAGGAAAGATGTCAGCAGGTGCTGTGGCACCTATGGGCACCACACTGTGGACCCCAGGTGTAACTGCTTAGGTAATCACTGTGAGGCTACATACTGACTTGGGAATAAGCATGGTCGAATTCAGTAAAAATGCACAGGATTGGGCTGTAAAATCAAGAGCACCACAGCAAGTGGGCAGGGTGTTGACACTGACTTCTGGATTTTTAACCTCATGTAACACTTCTGGAATATGTTAAAGCAATCCCAGTAATTTCCTGAGAATGCAGCTGGCTTCTTGTAAACTTGTGCTTAGCACTGTTTGAGTTACTATGTAGAGGATTTGGAGCCGACTTTTGAAATTAAACAACTGTCCTGGGGATTCGTTGCCAGGTCAAAATAGCAGGAGCTCTGCTGACTTCTGTTAAACTGTGTAACTATTTGAACTAAGGGATAGGGACGGGCACAAATCGGTTCACAAGCCAAAATTCGGTGCGAACTTGGCTCAGTTTAAAGCTCCCGAACCGAAGCATGGGAAGCGAAACAGAGCGCTGAAATGGCTGCAGCCCATTTCAGGGCTCTGTTTCACTTCCCCCCACTTGGAAGCGGGGGCGGGGGGAGTGAAATGGAGTGCTGAAATGGCTGCCAGCCATTTAAAACTAACAGCAGGTGGGTCCACCCATCCTTCGAAGTGGGTGGAAGCAAAACAGGTCCTTTGAAGTGGGGGAGGCAAAATGGACAAGTTAAATGGCTGCAAGTCATTTAGCCCTGGGGTGTCAAACGTAAGGCCCGTGGGCCGGAATCAGCCCACCCATGGCTTTAATCTGGCCCAGGGCTCTTTTCTTCCCCTCTCCTCCCTCACCCTTTGAAGCTTAATGCTGCCAAAACTCCCAGCTCCCTCAGGTCTCTTTGCCTGCTTCAGCAGGAAGCCCTTCTGGGCTTGCAAAGTTATAAACAAAATGTGGAATGGATTTTTCCATTAAGGTCTCTGCACCCAGACGGACTACTCTGGGACTGTTTCTAGCAATTAATTAATTAATTAATTAGAAACTGTGCTCTGGAACTGGAATGACAGCCCCCCAGAGTAGAATGACATTCCCTAGCAATAGAATCTGTGTTCTGGGACTGGAATGACAGGGCACAGAGTGGAAGACAGTCCCTAGGAGTAGCAGCAGGATTCTGGGAATGGAATTCCACTCTGGGAATGGAATTCTACTCTAGGGACCCTCATTCCAATCCCAGAACGCTTCCGCTACTCCCAGGGTCTGGCATTTCACTCTGCGCCCTGTCATTCCAATCCCAGAGTAGTTTATCTGGGCCCAGAGATCTTAATGGGAAATCCATTGCACATTTTCTTTTCAACTTTGGCTGCAATATATTTTAATGGAGTAGACCTCAAGCAGTTTCACTTCTAGTGTTTTTGTTTGTTTGTTTTTTAATTTTTAATTTTAAAATGTTACAGAGTGCATAAGAAGAGAAACTACAAGTAGTACCACAAACAACAGCTCAATAAGTGACTATATAAAAATACGAAATGTAATTAAACAGTACAGTGTTGGCATAACTGAAATAAATATATGAATATATAAAGGGCACTTAAATATGTTAATACCTTAAACAGTTAAACAGAGAAGTGAACTCTCAATTAGAGCTAGAGGTGAGAGCTGGGTAAACACATGCTAGGGAGGTCACGCCTGTCTTTTGGACCTTGTAAAAAGTATTGGGTCTACTGCGCCAAAAAAACATTTAAGGAACTTATTGTGATAATTTCGCCTTTGATTTTGTCTATGTCCAGTTTCTGCAAGAAGGGATACCATTTTTCCAGGGGACTGAAGACTTCCCTTTCTTTGCGACCGGTGTTGTAATATAGAAGGCATTTTTTGAGTCGAAAGAAATCCCAGATTTTATTGACCCATTGATCAGTGGTGGTGGGGAGAACGTCTCTCCATTTTTGGGCTATAACAACTTTGGCAGCTACTAATAGGATGTCAGTTTACTCTCTGACCATCACAGGTGAACAGGGCGGACACTTCTAGTGTTTGCATGCCAGCTGAAGCTGTTGCTTGGTGGAGTTGTCTCCTTGCAAATACAGGGTTAATGTTTTGAGCCAGTTTGTCTCTGCTGAATGGACCTGAGAACGGGTGCCTGAGTATTCTAACATGGGAACCCACAGCCAAAGGGGGACATTACACTGGAGACACTGCCACTCTGAGTAGACCGGGGGAGGAGGGGAGAAGCTTGCAATGCCTGGCCATTTCATGCTGTCCTAGGCTCAGAGCATTTTATATTTGTAGTTTATATTTTTAATTTCTAGGTGATCCTTGTGCTTTTTCTTGATGTTTTATTTTAAAAATTGCATTGCCAAATCCCACTGTTTCCCCATCTTTCCATTTTAGGCAGACATCTTTTAAGGGGGGGGGGAGTTTTGGAAGGTGTCAGTTATCAAAGACTGTTAAATAAACAAAATATTGCAAAAGTTTTAAGCATGTCTATGTTTTAAGTTAAAAAATCTTTAATTATGTTTGTCTGTATCGTTTATAAAGTTTATATCTCCGCTACCTGGCATTACATTTTATGACACACGTGTCCTGGCCCATGTCCAATCTGGCCTTTGTAACAAATGAGTTCGACACTCTTGATTTAAGCCTTCCCGGGCGATCCCCCCTTTCTCCAGCCGCAGCTTGCCACAGCCAGGAGAAAGGGGAATCTGAACTGGTCGGTTTGGTTTGGGCATTTTTTTGCCTGGTTCAGTTCAGGAACCACCCAAGCCGGAATGTTTTGGTTCATCCCCCTCCCTACTTTATCTTTATCTACCAGATTTATCTTCTGGTTTACAGTAATCAGTAATAGATTAGTCTTGGGTGAGGCAAGGATAGATAGTCCTTCAAAATAAGAAATATGTGGCAACTTTGGGCTGTTTGAAGGAATGATTGTTCCAGCTGATAACACCACCCTAGAGGGGGGAGGCAGTGATGTTGCTCACAAATAACTCATATAGGGAATGGCCACCTTCTGCAGGCTTGAAAACCACTCTGTTCTCTAGGTACTTTGCCAAATAATATCATCCCTTCACAGATGACCAGGCTCGTTATTAAAACCACTATCTCAAAATGTCTTATGTAGGGGGACATTCAAGAAAATGTGTCTGCCAGTCCTCGTGGTGTCTTCCATTGTGTACTTTCCCATTGTTTAACACTATCATTTTATTGTTTTATCTTTAAGAATATTTATGCCAAGAGGTAGGGTAAAAATGACCTTGATAGGCCAGCCTAGCCCAATCTTGTTAGATGTTAGAAAATAAGCATGGTCAGCCAAGAAAGTCCAGGGTTGCTATGCAGAGACAAGAAATAGCAAACTGCCTCTGAATGTCTCTTGTCTCGGAAACCCTATGGGGTCACTGTAAATCAGTTGTTACTTGAGATGGTTAGGAAAGACTATAATTAGACTTCATTTGGAATGTGGTTTTGGAGGAGAGTTGTACAGGTACCATGGATAGCCAAAAATAAATAAATAAATGGGTTCTAGATCAAATTCAGCCTGAACTCTCACTAAAATGACTATTATACTTTGGCCCCATTATCAGAAGGCAAGAGTCACTGGAAAAGACAATAATGCTAGAAGAAGTTGAAGGCAGCAGGAAAAGAGGAAGACCCAACATGAGATGAATGAAGTCAATAATGGAAGCCACAGCTCTTAGTTCATGAGACCTGAGCAAGGCTGTTAATGATAAGATGTTTTGGAGGTCATTCATCCATAGGGTTGCCATAAGTCAGAAGTGACTTAACATGCACACATAATGAAACTAAATAATGAAACTCTTGAGCAAAAACTGAGGACCAGTAGAGAAAAGACTTTATTGAATAGATTTAACATAAGAACATAGTAATAGCCCTGCTGGATCAGACAAACGACCCATCTAGTCTAGCATCCTGTTTCACTCAGTGGCCAACTACACAATGGTTGTGGTGATGGCACAGTAAGAGTATAAACAGGCTGGACATCTTATTGGACCACAAATAAATAAAACCATGGGTGACTTACCAGTCTGTGAATGATGAGGGTCTGCAGTAGAGAGAATTCTTGCATCTGGACTCTGCATACAAGAACTCTCACATTGGTCCCCCAGTCGTGCACATATGTGCATGGTTCCTTGTATGGGGATAGGGGCAGGGCTTCCAGCATCTCTCCTAACTTAGACACCATAAACCTTCTTGGTGGCCCTGATGAAGGCACATGGAACACACCCTCTGAAGAAGAACATAACTATTAGGCAGATACATATGTTGAGTAAGGGGTTCTTTAAGTGGCCCATTCACAGACTGTTTAGGGCTTTATAGGTCTATGAACTGATCTGAAAACAAATTGGCAGCCACTGGTGTTCTGGTAGGGTTCTTATCCTTACATTCTTATCCTTATCGTTAGTATTTCCTCCTGCATTTTGCACTAATTGCAGTTTCTGAACCATCAGCAGTCCCATCAGTAGAGCACAGTGGGGATGACCAGAACATGGATTTCTGTGGCCGGATCTCGCTTTCCAAGGAAGACTTAAGGTTTTCCTAAACCTGGTTAAAGGTTCTGTGCTCCACAGATTAAATGTGCATTTTCCTCTTTAGGTATATGGATTGAGCAGCACCCTTGAGCTGCAGATTGGATCCTAAAGAAAGTGCAGCCCTGTCCACAGGCTGTATCTCAGTTCTTGATCAGCTCAGTTATGACCAACAGCACCTCATTCTTAGATCTTCCGAGCTTCATCTTACTAGTTCTCACCCAGCCTCTTACTGCCTCCAGGCATCCACTGCCTCATTTGACTCCGCTGAAAAGTATCCATGAAGATACTGCACTAAAAATTCTTTCCTGGCGAAAACGAGTGCACTCCTTGTGTTGCCCTTGGGCTGTGCTCAGTTCTACCAGCAGTACATTTGGCTGGTTCCATTCCTACATTCTTGAAGGGGTGTTGCAACTCTTGGCTGCAGCTGGCTTAAAAAGCTGAGTTAGTTCACTTAGGAGCTGATAGGAACCTTATGCAGGCTGCATTGTGCAGGTCAGTTCTTTTGGTGACGCTTCCCGCCCTCTGATTGTGTCCAAGGAAAGTGAAATGAAGCCATGCTTAGATTAGTCCCATTGAGAGGCAGCAGAAAATAGTGAGGGTTTTTTTCCAGGTCACAGAGCTGTATTGATTTAAGTTTGTTGATACAGGGAGGGAAAAGGTCAGGGAAAATCCACTTTGTAACATTTAAAATTCTAACATGAGGGAGAGAGAGATTACTGAAAATGCAGAGGGAAGGATAATTTCCTTTTAAAACTAGTGTTAAGGGATTAATGAATAGATGTATGCATGAATGTCTAACTAGTTGTTTATTGTAAAAAGAGAGTAAAGGGCAGGCTGGCAGCCAGATGAACAGGTGGAAGAGGAAGAGTGGCAGCTGAGCAGGCATTTCATTCACTACTAGGCATATCTGTATTTTCAGCTTGAAGGGCTGTGGCTCAGTGGTAGACCACCTGCTTTGTATGCAGAAGGTCCTAGGTTCAATTCCCATAATCCCCAGCTAAAAGAGTCAGGTTGCAGGTGATGAGAAAGGCCTCTCCTTCAGACCCTGGAGATTTGCTGAGAGTTAGAGTTGCCATAACTGACCTTGGTACATCAAGGGTCTGATTTAGTATAAGGCATCCTCATGGATTCAGCTCTTAAACAGGGGCTGCAGTCACACACACTAAATAATCCACTTTCAATCCACTTTCAAAGTGGATTTTCACTGTGTGAACTGGCAAAATCCAGTTGGAAAGTGCATTGAAAGTGCACTGAAAGTGGATTATTTAGTGTGTGTGACAGCAGCCAGGATTTCATGGTGAGCTGGGCTCTGGTCTTACGCTGCTTCTATTTTTGGTTGTCGACTCCAGATAGGGAAATTCCTAGAGATTTGGGAGTGGAGCCTGAGGAGCGCACAATATGGGAAGGGGAGGGGCCTCTGGAAGGTATAATGCCACAGAGTCTGTCCTCCAAAGCATCCATTTTTTCCAGGGAAACTGAACTCTGTAGTCTGGAGATTCCAGATCCCACCCAGGAGATCTCCAGATCCCATTCAGAGGTTGACAATCTTAATATCCACCCTTAGTTCTGGTCAGGGGTAAGGAAACCATGCAGGTCACTGATGCTCCACCCTATGGTTCCTGGATACCTTACTTCTCTCAGATTCCACCAGGTATTGTCCACACATTTTCAATCATATCTTTGGAACTAAAGGGACTGGAAACTTGCCTTTTAATAAATGAAACCTGAGATTCTTAGGATGTTGGTTTCTACAGATACCACCATGCTCTGTACTTGTGTGGAGCTGTGGTGTGAGTGCAGTCACACCCTCTTTTTCCCAGAGACCGGTGGAGTACAAAGGCAGGGCCCCCTAAACTACAGCATCTCATCTGAAGCTGGAAGTTTGTTCTTCCCCTTCTTTCATCAAAGTCATTAATAAACATATCAGCAAGGGCTGGACTGAGGGTAGTGGAACTGCCCCTGTCTACAGAATACCCTGACAATAATGACTTAATCCTCTCATTTCCAGTATGGTTTTCTAGCCAGAGGTATATCCATGTCCTTTCATCCCTGTGGAATTGTGTCCAAAAGCATTACTGAAGTTAAAGCATATGCTGTCGATTTAAAAACTTAACTGCAACAGAGGAATCCATTAGGGAGAAGATTCTTTCCAGCCTCCTTCACCATCTATACAAATAGCTAAGCCTATGACATAACTGTCTATATTATTAGTCTTTCCCCACTCTTTCTCTACCCCCACCCATCCAACTGTCCAGAAAAATCTGTTGTACGTAGCTTTGGCTCACTGACCGTGTACGATGCCTGTATGCAAAGCAGGGAAATTATAGCATGATTCCAGCATGGTTTTCATTACAGTATTAGCAAAACACTCATTTCTCATTTGTTGGGCTCTTGAGCAGGCAATTTTGCTGGCTTGGAGACTGCAGCAGTAGTGTCTCTCTCCCTGCATTCTTGCTTCCCCGCAAAATGAGTCTGAGTCCTTTAAAAGGGGGCTCTTTTGTTGGAGGGGAGATTCTGTTTTGTTATAGCTCGAGTAGGGAAAATATCTCTGCCAGAATAAGCAAATACTTGTGGATGGTGTGAAGATTTCCAAGGTATTCTTCCTGGACTGCTGACATTATAATAGTGATTAGCTTTATAGGGTGGACTCTATGCTGAGCTCCCTATTGGCCCTAAACTCCACCCTCGCCAGACCCCACCCCCAAATCTCCAGGATTTTCCCAGCCTAGCCTGAAGAACCATTAGGGGTGGAGGGAAGACCAACCCTGGACCCCCTACCTTCCCCAAACAAAGACTCCAAACAACAAATCTTCAGCCTAAAGAGTTCCGCCTATTTCCAGAGACTGGGGAATGGGGGAGCAATCAGAGCGTTGATGTGGCTGTGCATTAGAGAGAAGGGACTGCAAGTTTAAACTGACGTGTCTTAGAGACCTGATTCCAAATCTACCTCCTTTCCTGGCAGTGTTTCTCACTGTTTGTCACTTCTGAAATTTGGTAAGCAATTTCAGATGCATGTTTTGTTCCCAAATGTAGTTTTCCAGGAAGGAATCAGATGGTTGTAATTATGCAAATCAATTAGATGATTTTTTTTTTTTTGCACCAGGAGAAAAAAAAGAGAAAACAGCTCATGTTTGTGTTAAAGCAAAAGAACAAAAACCCAAGCAAAAATATCCCTCCTCCCGTTCATCTAAACCTGCACTGCATCCTCTGGGAAATTCCAAAATCAAAAAGGCTGTCTCAAGAAGGGCAGATTTAATGCAGGAAGACAAACAGAAATCTTACGAAATATTCTCAGAAAGTGGAAGCACAAGATCTTGAGTCATTACAATGATAAATGAGACCAGTTGGGCTAAGGAAAGGCTAAGCTAGGGAGGCTGTTTGACTGGCACCAAAGATGGAATTCTTTTTTTTTTTTTTAATTTTTATTAATTTTATCTATATCTAATTCTACAACGCTACTTTTCTAAGCTATGTTTACCTTATACAGAGTGTGCTTTATCATTTGCTTAATATTGCTATGCCATTAATACATATGAAGCATTTTAAACCTTGGCTAATATTTAGATAAAATTGTTACTGATGATACATGAAAAATAAAAAAAAGCTGTTTGACAGACATGCTCTTTTGAAGGAATGCTTAATTATACAAATTATCTATTATATATAAGTGCAGTCTCAAAAAACATTTCAGCCTTTATTTCTTCTTTCGTCCTCTTCTTGTCTTAACAGTCTCTTCTTGTACTTTTGGAGCTGCTGCTCCCTTTTCCGAGTCAGACGTTTCTTCTTCGCTCTTTGAGCTATCAAATCCATACATACTTTCTTGCGATGCCAGTGAACCATCTGAGTCTCTCTCTTTTTTCTTTTCTTTGCTTTTTTCCAAAAAACTTTTCGCCTGTTGGACAGAGTCAATTTTATATTTCTTGTTTTTGATGCTGAAGCTCAATCCTTCCGGAACATTCCACCTATAGATAATAGATTCAGACTGTAGCCAAGATGTCAGTTTTCCATAGGCTTTCCTTCTTTTCCTTATTTCAAATGGGATGTCTTTCATCACTTTAACTTCTTTTCCTTTGATCTTCAGAACTGCTTTATTTGTGGTCCTGAGCACCACATCTCTTGTTGACTTTTTGGAGAACCTTATCTGAATCTCACCAGGCAGGCTTTTCTTTTTAGTATAATCTGGATAGGTTCTGTAAACCATATCCATATCGCTTTTTATTTCCGCTGCTTTTAAGCCCGTCACTGGTTCAAGCGCTTCACTTAACAGATTTTTAAGGTCTTCTCCTTTATCCTCTGGTACATTCTGAAGTCTTAGGAAAAAATTTGATCTTTCCATCTGAAGTTTCAAGAGCTGATCAGAATGGAAGGCCTTTTCTTTCTCCGCTTTTTGTAGTCTTGAATCATGATTTTTAACTGAAGTCTTAACTTCCAGAAGTTCTCGCTGCAGCTTCTCTGTAGTTTTATTCGACTCCTTCAGGTCCAATTGCATCTTGTCCATCTTAACGTTGAGAGCTGTCATTTGGTCCACTAGAGGTCGCAATAACGAGGAGAACACCGTGCTCATCTCCGTGGTATCAACCTTTGAACTCGGAGCTGTACTTCCTAGTTTGGGGGAAGGTTTCGGTTTCCCCGCCATTGTTGAGACTGTGCTTCTTTGTTGATAGTTAGATAAGATGGACGAAAGGAGCAAATTCCACGACTGCGCTTATATCTTTTTAAAGTTCATATCCTCTAAAGCGCGATGCTGCCATCAAGCAAGCCGAACATACGTTTTTTCATGCAGTAACGCCACGTAAAGAGTCCCGTAAGTACGCCAGTCTCGAGGGGGGGGGGGGTTTACTCCACCCGCCTTTCCCGCTGTATTCTGTTTCTTTTTACTTCAGACTCACTGTTTCTCCAAGCGTAACTGTCAGTTCCAGCCTCATTGCTTCACACTCTCTGCTGCTTCTCGGTTTTGCGCTTTTAGCCATACGGCTCCCACGGACGGGGGAACCTATGGGGGTGATGAAAGGGGACCTCAATCCCTCGATCGCCACCGTAAGGAGAGATCCCCCTCGTGCCACCCCAGGCAGAGCCCCTTCACTAGGGTCTCTGGGGGCTCGGCACCGGTCCGAAGCCCCTTCTTCCCGCCGGGTACGGATCGCGCTCCCCGCTAGTGCGGAGGAGCGCGTCCGCCATGGTCGCAAATCTTGCCGGAAGTCCAAAGATGGAATTCTTGAACCAAGACCCAGATCATTCTCAAATTCACTGGCCGTAGGCAAGTCAGTGTCTCCTGTAGAACAATAATGGAAATGCTAGTGGCTTTGAAATCCTATCTGTCTATTTCTTCAGATATTTTCTCCTTGGTATACAATGGCATCACATGTTCAGTCAGGAAACTTAGCCACAAAAGCAGATGCAGTTTTCATTGCTGTTGCAGTGTGCATGTGTCTTGTTTTCAGAATATTGCACACTGGCGCATGTGCAGACAATGCAACTATTTGGTGGATTTAAACCCCCCTTTAATTTTTTTATTTCAGATTTTTCTGCACACCTGGGGAGTCCCTCAAGTGTGCAGAAAAATCTCTTTAGCCTCCTTGTGGCTCCGATCCATGGATTTAGCTATCTGCAGATAGGGGGCACACATGGCTAATAGTAATAGATTATAATAATGTTCTCATGCTCAGTCGGGACATTTTCTGTAACAACAGAGAAGAGATTTGTCATATTTGAAGAGTAAAATCTTTTCTGTTTATCTAGTCATTCTTATCTTGAAACACATAATGTATCCACTTATTCTGTGGCTCATTCTGGGAACTGGAGGAGCTTAGCTCTCCTGTATGCACTGATGTGGCATCAGTCATCTTTCCTACCATCTCCTTTCTAAAAGAATCAGTTCTATAGGGAAATGTAACATTTTGCAAATGAGCACAGTTTGTCCTCTCATCTCATCAGTCTGTTACCTCTCCTCTTCGAAACTCATGACACTTACCTTACGAATTTGTAGACGTGAACAAAGTATGAACAAAACTGTCCTTTTGATCCAGCAAGAATGGACATTTTCTGTATCACAAAATCTTGTGGCATATAATGTGCAAAGCAGACATAAAAATGTCAGAACAAATTTTTATCTTGCTTTCATGAAGCCATGGAAGTGTTTTATGTTTTTTTTAAAAAAAAAAATTATGGGGCTATAAAAATCAGTGAACTGAGACAATTCATGTTCTTAGACCATCTTCCACTGCTTGAAAAACATGCTTACTTTGCCAGCTCCTGGGACGGTCTCAGCCCTTTTGAATGAGCCAGAGAAGAGACAACAAGTGGTTCACAAAAGTTTCTGTTACAAGGTCAAGAACTCTGGACAGATTTTTCGGCTTGAGGGCCACATCTGGGTGGTGCCCACTTTTGAGGGCTGTGAGTTGGACACCAGTGTGTAAGTCACCCTTCAGCTCTTTAACAGGTTTTCAGGAGCCTCAGCCCATTAGCTGACATTGTGCTCTGGTGAACTGATGCTCCTGACCAATGGTTAAGTGGCTTGAAGCCTGGATGGAAAGTGCGGACAGGCCAGTTGTGGCCCAGCTGGGCTATGATTCCCCCCACCGCTGCTCTAGATCTCTGATTTAGAGCCTGGAGAAGATCAGGGCCGGTGAAGATTTCTTGGAAGTTCACTGAGGTTGAGGGCAGGTTAACTATGGTTGCCAGATGGCCCAGAAATAAAATGTCCTGTCCTTTTTAATAGACATTTTAATGCGTGGAAACGGACAGATGCAGCTTTTCGTGGCATGAAGTAAAATAACGTCACTCGATCACTGCTTGCAGATCCAATTGAGATTAACAGGACAGCTCTGGGGACCAGTTTAAAAATTGGCAGTCCTAGGTGTTAAATGGATTCCTAGTCCTTCACTCTGCCTTCTCTCCAAGCCATTAAATGGAGGAGCTGGGCTGCTAAAGGGGGGAAATGCATTTGTCACTAAACAGCTGTTGTTAGTGAAGTTCTTCTCCAAGGGATCTGCAGAGTGCAGTTGAGGCTCGTTTTCAACTGCACTGTGCCATACCTGGAACAAAGGCAGAAATGCACTTCCATTTGGCTACTCTGCTGTATGGGGATAATACAGATTAGGGCTGCTGTAATGGTTGCTCTGTTCAGTGATCCTTGCAAATAGCCCCTGACCTGGTTGCCTGTGACTAATGACAGTATGGTTGCCCACTCTGATTTGGGAAATTCCTGGAAATTTGTGGGCAGTGCCTGTGGAGGGTGGAGTTTGGGGAGGGGAGGAAGGTCAGTAGGGATGTGTTGCCATGAATCTATCTTCCAAAGCAGTCATTTTCTCTGGGGGAACAGATCTCTGTAGTCTGGAGATCAGCTGTAATTCTGGGAAAATGCCAGTTCCCACCTGGAGTTTGGTAAGCCTGAGTGAGCATTGCCTTCAGGTGACCAGGCAAGGAAGCTTTTGCAAGAGTTTGTCCTTTTTTGCGCCTCAAATGATTCATATATGCAAGGGTGGTCGGGAGAACTAGTTTTCAAAGGCCCATGGTAGATTAACAACTTTTAAGGGCTTCACCACAACACTGTGCCAACTATTATGATTATTATTCATAAATGTACTAGGAAAAGTATTCCAGAATAAAACTGAAAAGGCTACTGCTAAGCCTGTCACCAGACGTTATGTCTCACCAGAACTTCTTCTGCCAGGAGGCACAGACAGGAGGTATGGTGCTAGAAGCTGGACCTTTATTCCTAAAAACAGAAGTGTCTGGATGGAACTTTTTATCTGGTCCTCAACACCATTTATTACAAGATTCTCTGGATTCCAATATGATCACATCGAGTAACACAAACAATGGAGCTGATGAAGGGTCATGTAGGACTCACTCAAGAGGAAATGGAAAACAGATTTTTGGGATTCAGACTGCTGTTCTGGATTGTTTACCAAAAATCAAAGGGATTCTTGAGGCCAAAGATTAAAGAAGATATTATTATTATTCTGCCAACTCAGCCCAAGAAGGTACTACAGCTTGTTTGTGTTTTTCTGCTGCAATGAGATGTTGCTCAGAACAAGGGGAGGCTCTTGGAAGGGGGAGGCTCCAAAATGGAGGTGTGGAGACAAGCACTTGTGCTTCAGAAGGCTAGCCTTGAAGGATTTCAGATGGCCTTTGAAGATTCTGCATGGTGCTTGGGAGTTTATAAAAAAAGAGTAACAACTATAAACACAGACACACCTATACACAGACATCTCTCTGGTTTCTTAATAGTGGGTGTAGGTTCTCTGTGTAGGCACACTCTTCATACATTCCCTATGGCCTGGCACTGAAAACTGGACCAAGGCTCAGCCTTGGACCTACTCAGCCTGATGGGGAAAAATCCAGGACTGAATGAATGTCATGTATTATGGTTATTTCCATCTTAATTTTTTTGCTCTCACAAGTCTTTATAGCCGCAAGCCTAAGGACACTTTCATGGGAGTGAATCCTATTGAATTACAAGGGACTTATTCATAAGTAAACCCAGTCAGGATTGCACTCTATGTTTCCCAAAGATGCCTCCACAGATCTCAACAGTCCTGAGGATCTCAACACATGGAAGTCACGTTCCCTAATGAATGACTACAAGGTCAGTCTTGAGTTTGCATAAACTGAAGCACAATCCAGACAAGATGGAATTGCAGATGGTTGATGGACCTGTGGTTGTTGGGGTCTCACTGACCTTTAAGGCAGGTTTGTAGCTTCAAGGTGCTCCACAGCACAGTACTGCCTTTGGATATGCGGGTGATTGTGGTGACCAGAAGTGTGTGCTTTTCATCTTCAGCAGGTACACAGGTCTTTCTAGTAATGTGCTTCTGCTGTGGAACTTTGCCCTAGGAATATCCATCAGTCTTCTACTAGCATTACTTTTAGGAGCTTTAAAAGTTTTGTTCTTTCAGGACTTTGAGACTTCTTGAGGTTTACTATGACAGCTATTTTTTCATTGTATAGGGTTTTTTTTTGTATTTTTGTGTTTTGTGTGTGTGCTCATGCTTGGAAGTCATGGCACCCTCTGGTGACTCCTACTGGGGCACGGAGGACATTCAGAGAAGTGGCTTGATAGCCTGCCTCTGCCTCCCAGCCCTGGTATTCTCTGGAGGTCTCCCATCCAAATTCTTGCTTAACTTCCAAGATCTGATGAGATCGGGCTTGCCTGGGCTATCCAGTTTAGTATAGTATCTTTTGGAATTATGAATTTGGAAATTTTAATTGTGGTTTTTTTATGATATTTGTGTTTAATTATTATAAACGATTTTGGAGACTTTTTTTTTTGGCAGAAAAGCAGTCTAGCAGTTCAAATTAAAAAAAAAATCTGGTGCCTGCAGTGATCTGGAACCACCCTTCTGCATCCTGAGCGACTTGAGTCTGCACTAAAACCCCAGAATTCGTCAAGAGAAGGGATGCTTCCCTTCCTTTCCTTGGCAAGCCTCCCTGCTGAATGAAACAAGTAATCTGAAGTGGAGACTCCCAAATGTAGCTAAAGGAAAAGCTTCAGCTTGTAGGAGGGGAGTGTGGAGTATTAAATAAATAAATAAATAAATAGGGCAAGAGTTTGTCCCAGGGAGGGGGAAAAATCCCCCCTGTGATAAATAGGGAGCCAGAACATCATTCCATGCAGTTTCAGGAAAGGCATGATGCTGATCCGTTTTACACTGGTCAGGATGGAACTGGGGAAAAAGTTGAGCAGAGGGAATTCTTGCGGCATTGCCTGTCTGGCCAAGAAGGCAGTGCATGCAGTTTCAGAAGCCTGCATGGGTTTTGCAAGACATCCAAGCCAAAGTGGTCAAACTAAGTCCCACCAGCCATATTGAGGTTTGTACACCTCTAATTACAGTGCAGCTCAGCGGTTTATGGTGCTCAGTAGGCTGCAGCTCTGACAGAACATGGATGCTGGGAAGGAGAAAGGACTGTGTTAGCCAGCATGGCAGAAGCTGCAGAGGGTTGCACGGACCAAGGAAGCTGGAGTTCAGATCCCTTCTCTTTTCTTTATTTCTCAGTTTACAGAAAAAATACATTAAAATATAACCAATGTGGTGATTGTACAAAGATGACCAAACGAATAATAAAGTACCATTATTTCCATAATAAATCTTAAATCTTCACATGACCTTCTACATACACAGTATATGTTTATGATATCTAGACTTACACTTAGTGTGAACTGGGAAAGTAAATCTGTAATGAAGCTTGTGTGATGTAATTTCTAGAGTGTTGTATTTTTGATCCAGGTTGAAATCCTAACTCTGGGTTATTTTGGGCCAGTCGCTATTCTCTCTGCTGAGCCCTATCTCAGGAAGTTGTTGTGGGTATGAAATTGGGGGAGGGGTGTGTGTACATCATTCCAAGCTCCTTAGAGAGTGAGCAGGATAAAAATCTAAGTAAACGTCTATTTTAAGTCTGTATGAGAAATGGAAAAACAAGAAACTATGGAAATCTTGCTAGTGGAAGAACTGAAATAAGCTTCACTGGTAACATCTGAACACCCATGTATGAAATGGACTCTGGCATTTCAGTACAGTTGGCTTTCTGATCTTAAGGTACAAATATTGCTGGAGAAACTCTGGATCAGTAAATTCACAGGCCTTGTTCAAGAGATGTGACTAACAGGCTAAAGCTACAGTGGCGAAACCTGATCTTGGGGACCTGATTGAGGAGTCTTTTTATTTGAAATTCAGATACTAACTTTTGAAACCTAAATGTCTAAATATACATTTATGTTGGATAGTTTCTTATGTGGAGAGATTGCTGAATTTCAAATGCTGACTCAATTTAACTTTAGTAGAAGCATAAACCTCTATAAATTGTCTCCTATTGATTGTTCGGTCAAATCCGGGAATGATGCTTGAACTGTTTTCAGAAGGTAGCTGTGTTGGTCTTCTGTAGAAGATATATTCCAGTCCAGTAGCACCTTAGAGACCAAGAAGATTTGGGGGGTATATCTGACAAAGGGAGCTTTGACTTACACCCTTAAGCTTATACCCTGAAAACCTTGGACTAGAATGGGCATAAAACTCATTTCCCCTCCTCAGAAAACCATGGGAACTGTGGAGGAGGAGTTGTACTAGGATCTGGGAGATCCAAGGTTGAGTCCTCACTCTGTCATGAAAGCTCACTGGGGGACCTCAGGCCAGTCACTCTCTCAGCCTAATCTGTCTCTTGAGTTTGTTGTTGTAAAGATAAAAAGGAAGGATGCCGTAAGCCACTTTGGGTGCTCGTTGAGCAGAAAAATGGGGTATCTAAATAAATAAATATTTTGATGGTTAGGCTAAGGATTTCTAACAGATAACTCTCATCAACTTTCACCAAACATCCCAGGATTTCCTGGAGGAAATTAAAGAGATAACAGGGACAAAAGTTTGTATTGTGGATACACTTTGTGCATCCAAACAAGAGACATGGGAGGAGCTTTGAATCTAGCAGTTGGGAAGCTGGAGGGAACAGGGACAACACATTCCTGACCCTTCCTGTTTCTCATGTTGCAATGAATTCTGTTCTGAATTGATGTTGAGCCTGTCCTGGCAAAGCAGTCTCTTAGCTGTTGTCCTCATTTTTGGTTCCTTTTCTCCTAATATGTCAGGAATTCCAAAAAAAAATATCTTTGTGAACAAGTCAACACTACCCAGCACCTATGGCTTCACTGTGGATCCTCTACCATAGCACCACTCAGAGTGCTATGGGAGTTGCTCAGAAGGCAGCTGTACTCTGGCAGAGGCCTCCGTCGTCCCCCTCCCTCTTACCTGAGTTGCGTGGAGATACCTCCAGAGAACTTCTCCCCATAAATGTTAATTGTAGCTATTAGCATTCACAATTTCAGTAGATGGTCACCTTGGTTTTATCCCTTTTGTTGAAAACTGTTTTTAGGACTAGGGTCCTCTCTGGTCTGAAAAAGATGGCATAGACATTGGCCTTTAACACTTTTAATGCATGGGGTAAGTTTAGCATATCCCTTGATGGATTCAAAGCCACTGTTGGAGGCACCAGATGTTGGAATACAAATGCAGTACATTGCCAATGTCTCCTCCGAACACTGTGTTACCACTTCAATTCATCCTCTCTGTTTCTCTTTCCAGATGAGAAACCATTTGCAGTAGAGGACACCTACTTACTCTGCCCTGCACCTGTGTTGCGAGAAGCTGGCATGTAGGTTTGTTTAACAGAAGAACTCTTCCCATTTTCATTATATATAGTCTTCTTTATTTTGTGCTGTTGTTTGTCTTTGCATGTGTCCTTCCACTGAGATTCAGGGGTGGTTACTTTTTTGTCATGAGGGTAGGGTTGCCAACAGGCTGAGAGAAAAATAGTGTGTCCCTTTAATCAGGGGTCATTTTGTAGAAAAAGAGGAGTAGGAGCTCATTAGCATAACTCATTAGCATATGCCACACCCCTGACATCACCAGCCGAATGTCAGTTTCAGCCCCATTATACCCTATGGGCCATTGAAGTCAATGGCAAAAACTCATAGGGTATATGAGGGGCTGGAGGAGAGGGGGTTTGAGGGAGAGACTCCAAACTTGCAGGGTAGCTGCTGGGGCCTCTCCCTGAAATACCCACCAAGTTTCAAGAATATTGGACCACGGGGTCCAATTCTACAGGCCCCCAAACAGATTTCCCCATCCTCTCCATTGTTCTCTGTCATGGGAAAAAACGTTACTTTTTTCCCACCATAAAGAACAGTGGAGGGAATGGGGGCAACATGTTTGGGGGCCCGTAGAATTGGACCCCCTGGTCCAAACATCTTGAAACTTGGTGGGTATTTTGGGGAGAGGATCCAGCAGCTACCCTGCAAGTTTGGAGCCTCTCCATTCAAACCCCCTCCCCTCCAGCCGCTTTTTTAAATCGCCGCCAAATTTTGGTGGCAATTCGGCAGCGGGCCGAATCAGATCAGAGAATCTGATTTGGCCTGTGGCTGCCCTAGTGTCCATTCCTGGGCTGGCGGAGCTCTGCTCCGCCTAGCTCTGGCCCCAAATGATCCCTGCCTTTAATACAGGCTTAATATGTCAAAATGGGCAGTTAAAGGCTTTCATGGCACGGAGGTAAATGGTATTAATGGGTAAATAACAGGTATTAATGGTATTAACAGGTAACAGGTATTAACAGGTAACAGGTGAGTGAGCAATTTGGCTACTGCATACATTAGTTTGCTCTGGAGCCATCCTTCTAGAGTGAAGACAAAAATGTGTAAGCCAGAGGCTAAAAAACTGTGAGCTAGCTCACACTAACTCAGCTTAGAGAGAATGTTGCTTGCCACAGTGCAGTAGCATGTGTATTATAGAAGAGGTTGTGGGTCTAGCCCCATCTTGGGAAGCAGCTTTTAACACCTTCCATCTTTGCAGGCAAGCTGCTCTTCAGGTCAGCATGAACGATGGCCTCAGTTTCATCTCAAGCTCTGTCATCATCTCCAGCACACACTGTGTAAGTTATTTGCTTAAATGTCTTCCTCTCACTTTAACCATGCCCAAGTGTAGGTCATGAGCATTCAGGCATCTGCTGTAAAGTTCTGCATGTATTCTCCCTCATGCATAACTGAGAGGCCTCCTACAGTAGGTTTTCAAGGTCTGGCTTTATTTTCTGAATGTGTGTTTCCATAAGGGATAAGCAGGACATCTGTGTTGTTAGACATTGGGGACTGTTTGGGGACAAGCTGACCCTGTACAAAAGAAAGGGGATCTGTTTGAACTGAAATGGAATCAGGCTGCTGGAGCTTACAGTGAAAAGGGCTGCAGATCAGCTTTTAAATGAACTCCTGGGGGAAAGCCCACAAGAGTTGGAGAGCATCTGGATCAAGGTAAAACATCCCTAATTGTTTGGATAATCCAGATGAAGACAGGTATGAGTTTAGCAGTGAGAGGGTACCTGGACATATCAGCTGTTTAAGGAAACCAAAGGACTGTAGGGGAAAATGTGCATGCCATGGGCACTTGGAGAAGGATACAAAAGTATAGATACACAGAATAAAATACCCAGGACTTCATGGACAGTGACATGGAACAGGGACCTTATACAATTTGCAAAGAGTCACTATCCGTCAGTGAACACTCATTTTGATACTGTTCTACCTAATCATGGCATTGCCATTGCTGCTACTTTGTTTATATAGTGCTTTTAGTTCACTTTCGCTGCGGTCATACATACTAAATAATCCACTTTCAATCCACTTTCCAACTGGATTTTACTGTGTGAACTGGGAAAATCCAGTTAGGAAGTGCATTGAAAGTGGATCAAAAGTGGATTTTGTAGTACGTGTGACTGCAGCCAAAGTGAACTAAAGGTTGCTCCAGGGACTGCCATTGGGGTATTTTCCCAGCTTGAGCAGGGTTACATCTGCAGCTACTTGGGGTCTGCCAAAGGAGCCTTGCTTCAGAGAGGGTGGGTGGAATGGGCAATGGAAGAGATGCCCTGTCATAGCTCGCTATGCTCCACATTATGCCCCAGACTGACCTTGTTTCTGACCAGCGAAGTCAATTTTCTGGCCAGTCCTGGATGTCTGGCAGGCTGATGTGGTTAAGCAGTAACCAAGCAAAACTTCCCTTGAAATCAGTGGGTGTTTCACCCAAGGGAGAGCAGCCAGATTCAACCTTTTTTCTCCAGAAGGTTTAAAAAATTAATATTTGGCAGACCTCAATTATTGTCCCTTTCCAAATCTGTTGGGCATGTTGTTATGCAGATTATAGAAAGAGGCCAACTTCTGTAATAACCTGGTAGCCAGACCATGGAACTCTAGCCCCCAAATGCCTAGGAATTAGAGGAAAATGTGTTGTCATTCAGTTTTAATAACACTTTCAGCTAAATTGTCCTGAAGTCACCAGCATCCTTGGGATGATTAATGCATGGGTTTTATTCCCAGAGCTGTAACAGACATCACTTTCTGCTGGGCTTTGCAAAAGCAAGATTTTTAAAATTATTTTCCCTTCCCTCAAAGTGTTTAATAGTACAGCTTAACTCACTGGTGACTGGGTGACAAAGGTCTTCTTCATGCATTACTTTCTGGAGAGAAATTTTAATCTTGGGCTCTCTCATCCTCCTCCCTCTGGCCATATGATCCCAGGAGAAAAAGCAAAGAGTGAACTGGCTATGCTGTGTTTCTTTGAATACCATGTCTTCCTGGCCAGGAACTTAACTGTTCCCATGTGGTGATGCCTCTTGTAGTGAATGGAGGAGAAAAGTGGGCAATGCTACCTTCTTCAGGCTCCAGTCTGGCTCTAACCACAAACAGTGGGTTGGCCTGGCTACTTCTTCACCCAAAGAGTGATTAACACATGGAAATTAAGTGCCGCAGGAGGTGGTGGCAGCTACAAGCATGGATGGCTTCAAGAGGGAGTTGGATAAACATATGGAGCAGAGGTCCATCAGTGGCTATTAGCCACAAGGTATAGATAGGAGCTCTCAGTCTGGGACAAGTGATGCACTGTATTCTTGGTGCTTGGGGGGGGCAACAGTGGGAGGGCTTCTAGTGTCCTGGCCCCACTGCTGGACCTCCTGATGGCACCTGGTATTTTTGGCCACTGTGTGACAGAGTGTTCGACTGGATGGGCCATTGGCCTGATCCAACATTGGCTTCTCTTATGTTCTTATGTTCAAATGCATTTAGGTCAGGCTTGGGTCTTTTGGCTTGGCAACCATTTAGCTGATGTGGCTTCCTATCTTTTTACCTTTGTCTCTAGCTTAGTGGTCTGTGATCTCTTTGCATCCTGTTCCTTTCTGGATGAAACTTGGATTTGCCCATGAGCAGTGACTGACTTCATTTTCAGAGATGCTGACTAGGAATGTGAAGTTTGAAAAAATTAGTATTTTTCAGATCCAGATATCAGGGAGCAAAAAAAATGGCATTCTTGGTTTTCTGGGTTCAAATACTGGTTTGGTATTCAGATACTTGATGGGGGGGGTGTCTGATATTATTCAGCTCCATTATTTCCTCTGAGGAATCTTTCTGGAGGGCTAGAGGGGCTGTTTTTTGAGCAAATTGCACCAAAATTACAACAGTGATGCTTGTGCCTGTCCTGTAAACAGTCCACAAATTCCAAGTGAACAATCCCTGAACAAGATGTCTCCAGCTATCCTCCATTGTTTGCTGTGGGGGCGGGATTCCATGCTTTTTCCAGGGCAAAGAATAGCCAAAGACACAAGAGCAGGCAAAGCAAACCTTGGCCAAAAGCCTCTCAAAGCAGACAGAACCAACAAACCCAAAGAACCAATGCAGCACCAGGGAATCACAGCAGAACTGCAGGTTAATGTGATAAGCTTAACACAACAAATGCACAACCTGAGAATCCAACCCAATGTCAAACCAAAGACTAATCCAAGTAAAACCAATATGACCCCTGTTGCCCACCCAAAAAATGCAAAATTAGAGAATCTGAGCCAGTGTACAACATTAGAATCAAAGGCAATGTTGAACCCGAGAATCCACCACAAAAAGTAAACCCAACAGGAAGCAATTCACACAAAAAGTACAATGTTGGAAGACCAACAAAACCAATTTAAAAGGGCAGAATGAAAGCTAAACCAACACAGCAGGCCAATATTAAAAGCCTCAGGAAGAGACAGGCACCCCCAGAAAAATAAAGGACACAGTCCTGAGAGCCTTAAAATTCTGGCTCCCAATATTTCTGGCTAGTCCTGAATATTTCTGGGATTTTGGGGGGGATCCATTTCCCTGTATCCTGAAAAATTCCACAAATATATCCAGAATATACTGATAGAGTATTTTTTGGATATATATTTGGACCAGATATATCTGAATGCACATCCCTAGTGTTGACCCTTGATGTTGCAGATACTCAAGTGTGGCTCTGTCTTGGCTGCCTATTTCCCAAGGGCTGCAGTCAGATCCACTATTGAAAGTCCCCCCTTCTTCTGAGGACAGATTGGGCAGTCAAGGGCCCTTTCTGCATACACAGCTTACTGCAGTTTACTGCAGAGAATCAGAGCAGTCAAACCATTAAGCTTCACTTTGGATTTCTTTGCCTACCATCCGCATATCCCTTAATTCTCCGATGAATTCATTCTGCAGCTACAACTGAAAAGCAGTTTTTCTTAATTGATGTGAGAATGTCACTTGTGACATCTGGGGGTGGTATGATAGCCACCAACTTGGCTGAGTGCATGAACAAGTGATGGGGCAAACTACCCTCCCCTTTCTCTCCTCTCCTCCCCGCTCTCCCACCCCCTTTGACTAGCTGCAGCTGGGCTTCTCCAGGTGCACACAACCCATAGAGAGATGCCAGCTTGGTGGCTGTCTGGCTGGTCTGCTGGGAAGACCTCCCTGGGCTGCCCCTCTACCTGCCCTTCAAGTTGTGTGCAGATTGGCTTTGGGGAAGGGGAAAAGATCCCAAGGGTCCAATGCACAAAAGGTGGGAGAAGCCCGGCTTTTTGTTTCTCTCCCTGCCACTAGCCAAGAGGGAGCAGAGTGGGAGAAATCAAACCTGGGGGAGACAAAAAAAAAAGGAGGAGTGGAAAAAGGGGTGGAAACAGCCAGAGACACAGGTGTTGTTGCACAGTCCGAGGTAAGATGTCTGCTTATCATTACCTCCAACTCAGAAGCAGATCAGTCTTTAAGTCCACCACAGAAGCACTCTTGGATACCCTGGGGCAACACTGTACTGACTCCAAAATCACCACTGAGTGGCCATAAAAGTATGCAGAAATTCCAAAAAGGTCTGACACACACAGAAAGTGAAAGCATGATGCAATGCAGAGAGTAATTAACAGCTCCAGAAGAACAGCGGGGAAACAGATGGGCGCAGAACCCGAGGAGATGCTTTTTTAACCCTAGGAATGTTTGTTGCTTTCTCCCCGTGGGGTGAACCAAAGGGCATGGGTATGCCCAAGACTGATACCATGCTGAGATTTCTCTTTAGAAAAAAAATGAGCAGCCACATCCCAATACTTCATGTTCTGTTCACTTCAGTGGGGCTTTCTCTTAGCTGAGAACTTGAAGGGATGGTAGACACATATGCGTGCCCAGGCATGTTCTTGCACGTGTGCAAAACAGAGCCCTGTGGTGGTTGCATAGTGAGATATTTTGATTCTCTGGCATTCTTTGAAGTGCCTGCCTGAGACCACCATCCTTAAATGACTGACTCAAAAATTAGCAGGACTGATTTGGAATAAGGTATCTAGAATAGTGGAACTGTAGGCCTACATTTAGCAGCCCTAATAGCATTGACTTACCTGGTTTCATCAGAGCTTGGAAGCTAAGTACAGTTGACCACAGTTAGTACATGGATGGGGCACCACCAAGGAAGACTGGGGCTGCTATGACAAGGAAGGCAATGGCAAACCACTTCTGCTCATCTCTTGCCTTGGAAACTCCTTGAGGTGAAACTTCAGGGAGTCGCCATGAGTCAGCTGTGACTCAGCAGCACACTTTGCCCTGACCTGGATGACTCAAGCTAGCTTGATCTTGTCAGATCTCAGAAGTTAAGCAGGGTCAACCCTGGTTAGTTCTTGGACAGAAGACCACCAAGGAAGTCTAGGGTTGCTACACAGAGGCAGGCAATAGCAAACCACCTCTGAATATCTCCTGCCTTGAAAACTCTAGGGAGTTGCCATTTTGACTGTGGCTTGATGGCAAAAAAAGATAATCTACATCATGCATGAGGTGATAAAACTGTTCCTGGAGGCAATTGCATGATTGCATGTTCAGCTGTACAAAACAATTTCCTGCATATAGAAAATTAGCTTGTCAGAGATAAGAGTTCTAGTCTAGCTTTCTCCCTGTGTCGTAGTTTTATATGTGCAGGGATTTTTTAAATTGAATACTCAATCATGAGAGCTACTAGATTGTACTGCCTTGTCTGCTGTTTATGTGAACTAGCCCTAGATATCTCAGCAAGGAGGCTGTATAGTGAATTCAGTCTGGATTACGTTTTGGCTTGCCGCAGCATACACTCAAAAATGACATTTACAGTGACTGGCTTCCTGTCAGTCCAACTTAAATCTACCCTCTAGTATGGTAGCGTTCATGACTGGCATTCAGTTGAGCTTCAGCTGCCATAGTTTTTGAAGAGATCTCTTTTTGAAGAGATTTACTAATCAACTGTATGTTTTGTTCAGCTGTGTCTCTCTCTGCTAAGTCCTTTTGACTTAACTTGTCAGCCAAAATATCATCTAGTAAGCATCAAGAGAAACTTGCTGATGACAATAAGAGATTAACATATTCCTTTTATTATGCTATGAATCTTTAAAAAGGGAAATCAGCGTCTCCTTTCATTTTAAGAGCAGAATTGGCTGAGCGATGAAAGTTGCACTCCCAGATGTCAAGAGTGCAAATATGTACAAAATCATAAAATATTAAGAGTTTTGAGTTCCAATGAGTTGGCATGATCTATGTTGCTGAATGCGACGGAATGTTGGTTATGGTCCAGGCTGTATTCATTTTAGTCTCGTGAGTTACTAACACCCTTGGAGAAATTCAGAAACTGCCTTTGAAGCTCCCAAGGTATAGTATTGTTAATCTCAGCTCAAGATCTGTGTTGCTGAAAGAGAAAACAGATGTAGGGTTTCTTGAGCAGTCACAGCAGAGTTCTTTACCTGCCACATTAATTGTCTGTTCAGCTTTTCATACAAACATGTCTGTCAGCATGTAGAATGCTGGACTGGACACCATTGATGAGGCCCTTGGAGAAAAAACTACACGTTGGCATTGGTGCTCTGGGACTTAGTCTTTTTTTAAATTTCAAAAGCTGCTGTGATTGGGGATTTGGGTTTGGGTTGTGCCATGGTGGGGGTTTAACCATTTCCCTCACAGTAGTTCTTTTGTAGAATTCCTGTTTCTCAAGCATCACTATCATACCCTAACTGTGATCTGAAAAGGTGTCTTTTTGGCCTGCCTTCCTTTTAACATCCAGACGAGTTCTGGAGATGTCAGAAGCTTGCATACTGTTTGTGTCATTTTGGTTGGTCTTCATAAAAAGTATCACACAGCATTTGTTTTCAGGGTTTTGTTTGTTTGTTTGTATCAGTGTGGCTTCTTGAACCACATTTGACTGTTCCTCTGTTCTTTCCCTTCAAACATAATAGCAGTTCAGGAAGGCTGGTTTGTCTCTCTCTGTGTGTGTGTGTGTGTGTGTGTCTGCACCTGGAAGTCACATTGACTTCTGGTAGCTGACCCCTACTGGGGGCCTAGAGGATATTCAAGGAGGTTGCTGCTTGCTCTGTCCTCCTGACTTGTTATTCCAAGGAAGTCTCCCATCCAAGTTCTAACCAAAGTCAACCCTGCTTAGTTTCCATGATCTGATATGATTGGGCTTGCCTGGGCTATCTAAGTTAGGAAAGGAAAGCTGGTTTCTTTTGAGGAACTGCACAATGGGAAGGGGGTTAGCCCACCCCCATGCTATGCTCTGATCCAACCCCTGCCCCTGATGATTGCTGCAGGAGATAACATTCGCAGATTGCCAATGTCAGTGTGTCCCTCAGGCTTGTTCTTCAACTGGATCTGGATCTGATAGTACTTAGAATTTCTCTCTGATTCATGATTAGTCTTTTCCTTGACAAGCCAATTTTCATCCTTTCCTTTCCTTCAAAATGTGATGGATCTCACGTTTCAAGTGAAAAAAGTGTAAGTAATGACTTTAGCTGCAACTCTTCCAGCTCATATAAACTATAGTGCATTCCCAGACACCAGGTGGTTACAGTTGGGTCTTCAGGAGTTGGTCCTTCTGTTCACTCCTTTTCTTTAAAGAGGTATGCACCATGTGAATGAAATGCACTATGCAAAGAAAGCGGATTTGCATACATTTTCATTTTTGTCTTCGAATTATCCAAAGGTGGTATGCCTTTTGGCATCGTTTTTGTTTTCTTTCTTTTTTTTATCCATTGTAGAATTTTAAAATTTTTGTTTTGCCACTGCCCTGACCTGGATGGCCCATGCTAGCCTAGTCTCATCAGATCTTGAAAGCTAATCGATCACCACCATTTTGTCACTGTTGGGAAAAGACGGTTTGCGACTTGGAGAAGTGGATATGGGAAGGCCTATGTTGAGCAGAAAAATCAAATTCCCCAACTGTGGGGATTCCTTTCTGTTTCAGAAGAAGCAGGTGTGTGCATGCACATGCAATCTGATTTCTTGAATTTCTTAAGGTGTTTTGGGAGACATCTTGCAAGTAGTAAGGGTTACCAGCCTCCAGGTGGTGGCTGGAGACCTCCCACTATCAAAACTGATCTCCGGGTGATAGAGATCAGTTCACCTAGAGAAAATGGCTTCTTTGGAAGATGGACTCTATGGCATTATGCCCTTTTGAAGCCCCTCCTCTCCCCCAAACCCCGCCCTCCTCAGGCTCCACCTTCCAAATCTCCAGGAATTTCTGAACCCAGAATTGGGAACCCTAGTAAGTAGCCATTTAGCCAACATCTTGCATAATCAGAGAACTGAAACCCAATCTACATATTAAGCAGTGGCTGCTTAACCCTTTCACCGTAGGACACCTCAGTAGGACACCTCACCTTTCACCGCCTGTAATTATTCATCTCAAAATAACCTCCTAGCTGATTTTTCGAAGTGTGAATGTGAAAATCCTGTATTTTGAGCTAAAAAGTGTCTGGTGGGGGTAGGGTATGTTGTGCCCTTCTCTGCATGTGCCCTTCTGCTTCTCAGATGCCACCTGCCTGGCTGCTTTGAGTTAAAAAAAACTGGAAGAGGAAAGAATCTCAGGTAATCTACAGTTTGATCTTAAGAGCAGGTAGCATGTGACCTTGTGTAGGAGACAGTGCAGAGTGGTCATATAGTAGACCCACCTGACCATGACTCTAAGCAGTCCATCTATGCGTGCAAAGCAAACACTGTTGTTCTTCTCTGGGGGCTGACATGTGAAAGGGAAGAAGAGGATACATTGACCATTCCTTTCCCTGAGCCACAAGTGTTCACAGTTTTACATCTTCTCCTGTGAAGTTTTATTATCTCAGCATAACTGGTGGAACATGTTTTCCAAAGGGCTTTTAAATTTATGGAAACATGGAAACTGAGTTGGGCACAAGTCAATATTCTGATTTCTGTAGCTTTTCTGAAGCCTGAATCATGTCCTAGAGCTTGTGCAATTCTGCTTTGGGTGCCATTAAATCGAGTGGCCTTGCCCTGAAAATCAGTCTTCTGCCTGCATCATTGAGGATGAAACTGGCTTTTCTTTCTCGGAAGCCTTCATAGGGGACAGCAGATTTTATGCCAGTAATTTCCAAGTAGTGAATCAAGGCTTGCCTGTGGATTTAAATGTGCATTGAAGGTAGGCCTCTAGACTGCCAGGCATTGCCTTTGAGGCAAAGGAGCCAATTGGCTGAGGTGTCCTACAGACCAGTGTAACCTTTTTAACACCTAGTTTCCCATTGTGTGTCAGCCTTCCTCCATTTTACAGAACATGTATGATTAGATCTCATAGTCAAACATGCCCTTCTGTCTCATAAAGGCATGGTGACTGCCTAGTGACTCCTCAGTCATACCCAACCCGCAGCACAATTACCTCCAGCTAACACAACTCGAAAGTGGCAAAGGATTCTTTTGTATTCCTTGCCTCCTTGCTCAAAAGAAAAGAGCCCTTTAGAGGTCTATGAGCCTTCTTTTCCTTTCTTACTGGAACATTTGCCTGCCAGCTTCGTTAGCATGGGAGCCAGAACCTCTCAGCCAAGATGATTGGGCCAGGGGAACAATGTAGTCATGGTCAAGAAGGGCTCTGGCTTTTGATCAGCTTGGCTGGAGAGCACTCCTGGCTCTAGGGTTTAGAGAGCAAAACTCCTCCAGTGCCTCCCCTGCTGGCAGGCAAGTGAGAGAGCAGGCAATGGTGGCTCTTGCTCCGCCTCTTTGTTGTCACTACCTACTCTGTCACTCACATGTTGTGCTCTAAGGACCCGGGGGTTCAAGCTTCAGGCAGTGAGCCCCCTGATGAGGTGTGATGTCTACTGATGCCAATCCCTGATGGCTACCACCACCACCCCTGGTAAAGGTGCTGGCTATTGAGAAGACCCTTCGGTATGAACGCTATTTTCAGCAAGTGCCTAGAAGATACCGCTCAGCAGTGAGCCAAACTGGGTAAATATTTGCCTATACAACTCATGTTCTAAGTTAGGGCCAGAACTGGCCAAGCAAACATGCATTTCTGGCCCCCTGTCGCTTTACAAACAGTCTTTACCTTTCAGAATAAAAGATAAGCAAGTCCTGTCTGGCAGAACAAGAAAAGAATGAATAAAATGTGTGTATTTAAATAAAAGTGGGTAGGGGGGTGACATTTATTTTGTAACCAAGGGCCTTGTCAGTGGTCCTGATGCTTGGATTGTTTTAGGAAAAGTTATGATATATAAATAAGCACTTTCTTTGGCTCCTGGCTGAGTTTTGGTGCATTAGTTGAAGTTTGTGTATTTTAAAAAGGCCATCCAGCTATTTTAGATTCTTGATTTAAATAAGCCGATAGGGGTTGGTGGTTTAAGAATTTATTTGTATTTCTTCTCTGTTGGGAATGTTGCCAAAATGGGTGAGGAGAACAGCAGGATGTAGGAACTGCATTCTAAGGAAAATAGGTGGGACTACTTGGAAGGAGAGACGGGATATTCAAGGGGGCAGCAGAAGTTCCAATGGAATGCCTGTGCTAGTGCCAAACCCCGCCTCTTGGCCTCCATAAATCTCTATTCTAGGTCTAGGTTTTCAGATTCTAGGAGATCTTTTCCACCCTAGTCATCATGGCCCTTCCTTACCCACCCCCTTGGTTGTGAGATCTAAGCCAGGTGGCTTGGCTTAACTTGTATTTTTTAAGTCTTTCTCCAATTGGCAGCCTCTTCCTCCAGTGAGAGGATCCCGGAAGCAAGAATTGGGATGGATACACAGCCAGCCAAGACTTGGGAGGTGGAAACACCAAGTTTTAAAACTGATTCAGGGCTTGCCAGGTTGAGGCTAGTCTTCACCATTCTACCACCAGTTGTATGTGTCAGTGGACTCTGGCATTAGGAACCCCCTGCACAAAAATCTGTATCTCCGGAAAGGTGCCTCTTCTCTTCAGAATCTACAATGCCCTTATTTTTAACATGTATCAGGAACCCTGTCTTTTCTTCTCCTGCCTCTTTACTGGATTCAGCTTAAAACCGTATTGGCAACTTGGAAATTTGAGGACTGAAAACGTGTCACAGGAAACCTGGCTGGATCCTGCTGTACGGCACGCCCACAAAAGTATTAAATTTAAGAGCAGAAAATCCATCTGCCTGGGGCGGAAAACTGTTGCTTAGAGGCATGTGGCTTGGAGATGGCCCAGGAATTTTTCTCTTGTGCATACCCCCACCTGCCTGGTTATAGCATGAACCTGGCCGTTAGCAACTGCTGGCAGGTGAGCATTTTGAGGACCCCTGTTTGTGATTTGGCTTTGGAGATAGCAGCAAAACTGAGATCTCTGGCTCTGAGCAGTGCAAAAAGAAGAGAGAGGCTGAGTGTGCCCAGGCAGGCCAAACAGATCCTTAAGGGAGTTATGCATGTTTTTTCCATTCTCCTTCAGTGCACTGAGCCAAAGGACCAAGGAGCCAAGGGTAGCTGGCAGAATTCTGAAAATCTCTTGGCTTTTGGCTTCTGTGTATTCAACTATTGAACAGTTTAGCCCGCCTTTCCCTCCAATCTGGAGGCATAAGGCAACCAATATTAAAAGATAATTAAAAATACGATTGCCAGCTTGGAGCCTTGTTACTGTGTATTGGGGCCATTCCTATGGGCTTGGCCTAAAAAGGGCATGCCTGGAAGAAGCCAAAGGTAGAGCCCAAAGAGGATAGAGAGAGGTATGTTTTGCTCTCCTATAATACTAGAACTCAGGGGCACCCAATTAAGTTGATGGAAAATAGTTCCAGGACAAAGTGAAATACTTCTTTACTCAATAAGTAAGTAAACTATGGAATTCACTGCCAGGGGACGTAGTGATGGCTACAAACATAGACTCGTTTAAGAGGGGTTTAGACAGATTCATGATGGAAAGGTGCATCAGTGGCAATCAGTCACAGTGACTTCATGGAACCTTCATATTCAGAGGTAGTAAGGGGGGAGGGGGGAGCTCAGTATATACCAAGCTGAATAAATACCGGAAAAATCAGTATGGGGTGGCGGTATTTATTCATCCAAATACAGATCGGAAATAGCTGTGCCTGAATAAAAGCCGATATTATTCGGCTTTTATTTGGATACAGCTACTTGCTGAGTTGTGTTGCCCCTACTATATCCTTCAGGTTTCAAAATTGCTAACTATGAAATCATCATGGCTGGTTATCATCTCTTCTTATGGGAGAGAATTCTTCTGTTCCTTGAACTTCTACTGGAAGATAAGCATCCCTTGCTAAAGTTCTGAATACAGAGGCCATTTAACTTTCAAAGTAGCAAATTAATGTCGGATGGAATTCTGCAGATTCAGCTGTGGAGGCCATGCTAGCTCCATCATATTCAGGTGCCATATGTGGGTAAGATCAACGGCTTTGCCTATGGAAACCAGGCTTAAAGTTGAGAACTTACCTTTTGAAGGTTCCACTCTCTTCCCTTCCAAGATGGACGAGATGCTGTCCATGATAAAGGAGAACAAGCAGACAGCGATGTTCCTAGGAGTCTCACCATTGTCCATGTCCCAATTTCAGCAGAGGTCCTTTGTGAGGCAGCCCTGGCAACTTTATCAAAGGGACTACCATTTTTCTGGCCCCTCAGAAATTAAACATTTTTCTTCATGTTTCTAAGTTCTGTGTGGTGTCCATTCCTTCAATTTTACAATGATAAAAATTTAATTGTTGGTTCATTGTTATTGATTCAAAGGATGCTCCTTTTCATATTTCTGTCCACCCTCAACATCAAAAGTTCTTACATTTTTTATGTGGGGAACAAGTTTTTCAGGACACTGTCCTACCTTTTGGTCTGGCCACTGCACCTGGGGTATTCTCAAAGTGTTTAGCCCTGGTTGTTGCTTACCTCCATATGCAGGGTTGATATATATTCCCTTACTTAGATGATTGGTTATTGGTGGTGGATTCCAAGGATAGATTGTTGAGTCAGTGCATTCTTGTCCTGGAGACCTGTCAAGGATTAGGACTCTTGGTAAATTGGGATAAATCACTATTAGTTCCATCTCAGAGGATATAATTTATCAGAGGTATGCTAGATTCCCTAGGTGGGAGGGGTTTTCTATCTCCAGAAAGGGTACAGGTTATCTTTGCTTTGGTGAAACAGTTCAGATCTCAGTGGTTCCAGTTGGTTCAGAAAGTTCTGTGCCTTATGGGATCTATCACCACAGTCCTGCCTATGCTAGGTTACATATGCGACCCCTGCAGCTCTGGTTTCTATCTTGTTATAGAGCTGAGGTTTATGTCTCATGGCACAGATTCTCTATTCCCAGACCTATCATACATTCTTTATTGTGGTTTCATTTTCTGGATGATTTATCCCAAGGGATTTCCTTCGGAGTTTCTGAGCATGAGGTAATCCTCCTTACTATGGACGCTTTGCTCTTGGGTTGGGGCACCTACTGTGAGGGATTATCAGCTAGGAGTACTTGATTAGAATATGAGAAACTGCTGTACATTAATATTTTAGAATTGCAAGCAATTCATTATGGCCTTAGAGATATCCTTCGGAACTGATCCATTCTTGTCCAGATGGACAATACAGTTACAATGTTTTATTTAAACAAGCAAGGGAGTCAAGGCTCCAGAGGTCTATGTCAGGAAGCTACCCTTGCAGGGGACATGGCAGTGAAGCTCAATGCTACAATTCAGTCTATCCACATCCCTGGGAGTCTAAACACGGAAGCTGACAGATTGAGCAGGGCTGGCACTCTCTCCTAAGAGTGGTCTATAAAGGCCACTTACCTGGAACCACTTGTTATCCTCTGGGGGGTTCCAGACGTTGATCTGTTTGTGATGAGAGAAAACAAGAAGGTTCTGTTCCCCAGCAGAAGTAGGAATTGGTTCCCTACGGGATGTGTTTCAACTGTGTTGACAACGAACCCTGTTTTACACATTCCCTTCATTCCTGCTCATTATCAGGGTAATAGAGAAAGCCAAGAGGGAGAGATCGAATATGATCCTGCTAGCTCCCTTTTGACCTCGTCACATATGTTTTCCAATCCTTATGGAGATCTCCTAGGACCAGTTCCTTCCCCTACCAAATTGATCAAATTTAATCAGCATCAACCAGGTGCTTCATCATAATCTGAACCATTTCAGTTGACAGCTTGGAGGCTTCAGACAGAGACCTAACTTTTTTAAAGGAGGTTAACAATGTTCTCCTGCAGTCATACAAGCCTAACACTAGAAAATCCTTTATGTCTAAGAGGGAGAATCAGTTTTTTCCCATCATTTGTCTAAGAGGTTTCTTAAAGGGTTAAGTAATCTCTGCCTATGCTGGGGTACATTGGTACCCCAATGTTTGTGCTAGTACAGTTAATGCTCAAGCCTTTTGAACCTCTTGCTACCTGTTCTTTGGCAGAGCTTCTTTGAAGGTGTGTTTCTTAGTCGCTGTTACCTCAGCCAGGAGGATGAGCTAGCAGCTCTTCAGGTAGACCCCCCCCTTTTTTTGTATTTTTGTATTTTTATTTGTGTGAGAGTGTGTGCATGCACCTGGAAGTCATGGCAACCTCTGGTGACTGACCTCTACTGGGGTTATGGAGGATAATCAGAGAGGTGGCTGAATAAAGCCTGTCCCTGCTTCCCGGCTCTGGTATTCCAAAGAGGTCTCCTATCCAAGTACTTGCCAGAGTTGACCCTGCTTAGCTTCTGAGATCTGACAGTTTTGGGCTTGCCTGGGCTATCCAGGTCAGGACATAGATCCCCCATTTTTGAAGTTCTTTCCTGAAAGGCTCCTCCTTCTCCCTAGTCTTAGGTTTCTTCCTAAGGTAGTTTCTAGGTTCCATGTACCCCATTTTACCTGTATTTTATCCTGCACCAAAGCTCTGGGAATAAGCACCCATTGCATTCATTAGATGTTATGAGGGGATTATTGTTTTACTCAAGAGAACCTTTTTTTTTTACTCAAGAGAACCTATTTTACTCAAGAGAACCTTAGTGGTCCTAAGAGAGGTAGGAGAGCATCATCTCAGACCCTGTCCTGATGGATTGTCAAGGCCATTCGGGAGTGTTATGATAGGGCCAGATTACCTTGCCCATTGAACATTCATGCCCATTCCACTAGGGCAATAGCTTCTTCCACAGCTTTCCTGGATGGAGTACCTTTGACGGAGATCTGCAGAGCTGCCACATCGGCAGACACATTTGGATCTGCAGGCAAGATGTGAGGCTCAAGTGGGCAAGGCAGTTCTTCATTTGCTGTTCAGGTGAGGAGAGCACGCCCCACCACCTGGTGAGTTGCTTGCTGGAAAACCCATGTGGGACAGCACAGAAGAGCAACGATGAAGCAAAAGTTGCACTTACCTGTAACTATTGTTCATTGAATATCTTCTGTGCAGGCACACATGCTCTCCCTCCTGCCCCGCTGCATGCTTTGGCTTTGGCAGCACTAGAGGTACTGAGGGTAAGGGGGTGCTGCTGTGCAGGAGCACGTGTTCCCTGGGTGGGAACAAGCTTCTGGCTCCAGTGTGCAGCACCCCCTGGAGGCTTTTAGCTATAAAGACCTATCTGATGGTAGGCCTGCTTGTGCATAGTCCCCATATGTGCTTGCACAGAAGATACTCAGTGAACAATAGTTACAGGTGAGTGCAACTTTGTTATATTCAAAAGATAATTCTAAAGCCCTGAATGTGTTAAATATACTTATAAAATAGGGTCATTTTAGCCATTCGGGTCTCATTCCGTTCCAGTACATATCAGGGGAAGAAAGGTTTTCAAAAATCTGAAGATTTCTGGCTTGGGTAGAATACTTGAAAGAGGCTGTTCTATGACAGGGATGCGGAGAGACAATTGCAAGTAGCAGCTGGAATGGGAACCTCACTTCAGGGCACTGAGAATTCTTCAACCAAAAAAGGCTCTGAACATTCTGCAACCACAGAAATGTATTGAACATTCTGTACTCTCATAGGGCACTGAACATTCTGCTGTAACTTCACAGAAGGGCAGCCTCACAGGAGGGCACTGAGCATTCTGCTAAGATCTGCTGATTCTGACACAGAGGAAGTGGCTCGATGGAATTTCTTGAATAGTTTTCAAATTCCCATCACATTCCAAAAGTGACCACTTTATGTCTGCCCAGGGTGATACGTTGAGAGAGGACAGCAATTCTGAGTGCATCATCAGTTGAAAAAGTGGGGTTGCTGCCCATAAATGGACTGCCTGGAAAAATTTTTTTACCTGGTTTTGCCATCCTGTCTACTGTCCATTATATGATTGCTTGAATTTTTTTAATTTTTAATCTGCTTATTATTTTTATTATTATTAAAGTCTGTTGTGAGCTGCCCTGGGATAGGGCAAAATATAAACTGAATGAATGAATGAATGAATGAATGAATGAATGAATGAATGAATGAATGAAGTGGATGCTCAACTAACAGTCACCTCTAATATGTCAGATTTCTGAATGGATTCCAAAAGAGATGATGTGGATATACAATGCACCTCATTTAAACCACTTCATCCCGCCAACCTGTTGTCTTTCACCAATTCTAAAATACAATTTCAGATCTCCATTCTTGTTTATGAAGTTTAAGTTTTGTGGCTTATTTATGGGTCCGTCTTGCTCATATCCTCCAAATGCCCATAGAAAACATGGGACATTGACTTTATTATGTACTAACAGTTCCTCTGCACATGGAGATGCACCTTTTATAAACACTGGCATATTTCTTTAATGACATCCACATCTGTTTCACTTGCTAGTGGAAAGTCTGACTCCTGTTGCAAAAGAGAACATAATGGTGTGCTTTTACGAGTGGCATGCAAGTGAGCAGCTGTGTTTGTTGCCCTTTGAGCACTGCCTGGAACAAAATCTGATCGAATCTCACCTAGTGGGCACCATCCCTTTAATGTGGTGTAGGTGGTGGGGGGGGGGGAGTTGTCGGTATGAACTAGGAGGGCTGGAACTATAACACTCACAGAACTCAGTTGTGGACTCTTCAATCAGGAATACTTAACAGAGCCATTCTAACCAGAGTTATGGCTACTGATCTCTGTGGATTTAGAAGGGTGCCTGGATGGCCCTTAGCCTGATCATGTCAGATCTCAGAAGCTAAGTAGGGTCAGCCCTTGTTCATACTTGGATGGGAGACCACCACAGAAGTCCAAGGTTGCTATACAGAAGAAGGTATTGGCAAACCACCTCTGTTAGTCTCTTGTCTTGAAAACCCTATGGGGACCATGTTGGCTGCGACCTGAAAGCACTTCACACGCTCACAGTTTGCTTAGTATGGCTCTGTTAGTGTGCACCAGTGCAGTATTTGGCTTCCGAGGTGGTACTGATCCAGTAGCTTCATCAGAATGCATCCCAAGAGTTCCCATTTGCTTATTCTCACATTGAAAACATTATTGGCATTTGAGGTATCCTGAAGGCCTTGAGACCACCCTCATTGCCCGCCATTGATATGCAGCTGCCTTCCACTGCAGTTTGTACATTTTAAAAAAATGTTTAAGCCCTGGTTCATTCTGTTAGATTTTTCATTGACGTTCTTGTGCCTTCTTCTCTCATACTCTGCTACCACTCAGGCAATTCTTATGGCATGTAGAAATAAGCAGAACAACTGTGATGTATTATGCCAAAGGAAAATATCCAAAGACGATTAAGTTCTTATCCAATATCCAGTTTACTTGAAGCAAAACAATCTCTCAAATATCATTCACAATGACGCCATCAACGCATTGGCATGGCAGGCTAGGCAAAAGAAGATGAAGTTTTAATGCTGCTCTCTGATGTCCAGTTTTCTATGGGCCAAACTACACATTATAATGAATGCAAGTTTGCCACAGAGACTCACAGCTGTATTGCAGCTGTGAATCCCTGGTGGGCACTCCATAACTATGGCAAGGATTTTGTATGCAAAGCACTAGAAGAAGTCCCATCAAAAGAAGAAATAATTATTAGAAACAGCTGAAATGGACAAACTAATTCTACAATTACAAGATAAAAAAGAAGAAACCTTTGAATAAATTGGTCAAGGTTATATAAATGGTTGGAGGTATATCTTAAGAACTAAGACTTGAAATTTGAACTCATGGTTTCGGTACTTTAAATTGATATATGTGCATACAAGATAGATTCTATTTAGACAGACTTAGTAATCTGAAGTACAGACTCTGTGTGTGCGTTGTATGTTCTGTGTTGCTTTATTTTTTCTGCGTATGTGTTGTTTATTCTTCTTTTTCTTGAAAACTAATAAAAATTCTCATTAAAAAGAAAAAGAAATCTTAAAAAAAAGCATAATGGGGGGGGGGGAGACGACTCAAATTGGAAACATGGCATGGAGGGAGGGAGTAAATGTAGAGACCCAAACAGGGCAAATAATGCCCCCCCCCCCCCTGCAATTTGGATCAGGAAAATGAAGGCAGGGGAGGCAGGAGTCCTTTCCCCTGCACTGCAGTATCAATCCAAATGTGCAATATGTTTGTGAGTGCCCATGGCAGACTTGTGTGTGTTGGACCATGCAGTTTGGCCCTGTGTGTATGCAGTTTTCTGTATGTATGTATTTGATTCTATGTGTTATTATATTATGGCTCAGCTACAGCAGGTATTTTATGGGATTCTGTTCTATCAAGTTTGGCTGCTTTTCTAGAAACCAGAAAACAGTGAGTGATCAAAGTAAATCAGAGTCTGAAACCAACAGACAGTCTGTAAGTTTTAATTTCCTTTTTATTAGACCAAGTTGTTTCAGTTATATTTAAAAAAAAGAACCCAAAATGCATACGATAAAATGAATGACCAGCAGCATCTACTGTGCTGCAGGGAAATTTGCCCCAGGGAAGCCACGTAGAATGGCTTTTGTGTGCACATTCTTTAAAATAGGAATTCACTCACTGAAACTTCTCTTCCACCTCCACCCCCACCCCCTTTCTTTTTTGAATGTGAAGGCAGCTCTCAGACTTAAGCGTCGCAGGTTTGCTTCTTATGAATACATGTACTAGTTATTCCCCAATTTCTGCTGTGAAACACCCATTTGAGGCTGTATTTCCATTTGCTGGTACAGATTTCTGCATACACGGAGTGCTGCAAGATTAAGACAGAAGTCCAACATCACCCTAAAGACCAATAGCATTTATTTCAATATGCGCTTCCATGAGTCACAGCCCACTTTGTCAGATATCAGACTAAGTGGACTGTCCTTGTAAACAAATATCTGACAACGTGGTGTGCGTGACTCATGAAAGCTCATAGTGAAACAAATGTTGTTAGTCTTCCAAGTTGCCGCTGGAATGTTGTTTTATTTTGGTACGACAGACTAATAAAGCGGGATTAAGATCAGCATATTCCTCGGGCAGCTACAGCTGCATGTCAGGGTGATCAGAATCTGTTGGTTCCACTCTGCAACATTTTGGTGGAATTCAAAACAAATCCATTCTATTCTGCCCTACCACTAGAGTGAATTGGGAAGTCTGGCTTAGGTTCCATAATCCCCTCTAGGCATTCACAGAGAGAAAGGGAGAGAAGCATAATGCTCTGTGGCCTCCAGTGAGCAGCACTGGAGAGAGTCACATTGCCACATGTGCTCCGAGATCTCTGGTGTGATAAGAGACTGTGTGTGTGATGGCATAGTGCAGCCCAGGGACATTCTCAGCTTGTGCCTTCTAAGCTTTTTTCCATGACAGATCTGGAAGCCAACAGACTTCCTGGTCATACAAAGGCACTGGACTTTATGTCTCTTTTGGTGCCCTTCCAACCCCACAGAGTTCACTACTGCAACCCGAATTTCAGTTAGGGGAGAACACTAGCATGTAGGAATCTGTCATACATTTTCAACATGTATTTACTTGATTGTAAACGTCATTCTTTTTAGACACAGTCACTGAAAAGGCGACTGGGAAATGTCTCCATTGTGTATCCTATAAGGTTCCCTATTAAGAAAGTTAATTTATGTTCCTCGGTGTCTGCCAAGGGTTGTTTTCATTGTTCTCCAGCTGGCAACAACACTTAAGCAAAGTCTTTGGGCTTTTGGGCTTCTTTGGCAGAGAGAAGCAGATTTCCAGGACACAGTTGACTTGCTTCTTCTGCATTTTTTTAAAAAACTTTGGACAGAAACCTCCTTTCCTATGGAATGTGCTGCAAAGTTACAGTTAATATGAATTATCTCTTCTACTGTAAGGCTTTTGTAAAAAGCCCAAGAGGCAGGAGACAAATCTGCTCTAGGCATAGTGTGTGCGTTGCAAAGTGTCAATGAGTGAAATCTATATGTATTTTTAGTCTAGCCTACTGTTTGGCCATACTTAGAATGGCTGCGTGAAAGAGTTTACAGGCCAGTCCTCTGGACAGCTTCAGTTGCATTAGCAGATGCTAGCCTCTGACTTTGGTCCAATTGTGGGTAATCCGCTGGTACTAGGAATTAGCCAAGTAGACCAAACACCAGTGTGGCAGGAGCTGCTGCTAATGCTGTGCCAGCAAATGTGTCTTGGCGTCTGCTTTAGCACACTAATGTTCTACAATACTTAAAATAGGAGCTCCTGGGAGCCCTGGTTATTTGCACCAATCTGCAGGTCTTTCATATGACAGCCAGAATCCATTGTTAATACCATTTTTATCGATGTATCTTATTTATTTATTTATTATTATTTAGATGTTTATTTCTCCCCAATGGGGAGACCCAGAGCAGTTGACAATATCATTCTCTCCTCTTCCATTTTATCCTCATAACAACTAACCTGCGAGGTAGGTTAGGCTGAAAGAGAGACTGACTGGCAGAAAGTCACATGGCATAGTGGAGAACTGAACTTGGTTTTCCCAGATCCTTCTCCAACACTCTAACCACTACCCTGTTTAACTTCAGTTTCAAGAAAGTCAGGGTTTAAAATAGATATAAATAGCATTAATGTAAATAAATAAATCACGGTGAAGGAGACATGGGGAGGTGGGTCCAATGAAGATTTGACTGTATGATATTCTATCAATATGTGTCTTCTAAGACCAATGATGATTACAATTATAATCAGTGTTCAAGCATGCCTTGGCTCCCATCACCCCTTGAGACCATGGCGTGCTCCCCAACCCCTGCCCAGCCAGCAACCCGCACACCCCAGGCTGGAGGAAATGGCATCAGGCGACCTACCTCCTCCACCTCCAATGTTGGGTGCCCAGCGCCCAGGAGAAGTTCTGGCAAAGGGCCCGACTGTTTGGCAGGCCTCAGCCATGGGTAAAGCCCTGGCAGTGGGCCTGGTTGAGCAAGGTCCCATGCTCGTGGAGATGGATTGACAGGCAGGAGCAAGAGAGGACTCCGCCCCCAGCCCATGCGAGTGGCTGGAGCAGGGGGGAAGAGGCTGGCAGCCCAAGGCAGCATTGAGGCTGAGGCACGCTGACATTCCAGGTCAGCCTCACCCCACAACAAAGGGTGATGACAAGACAGCCCCTCCCAAGGAGAAGATGGGCCTCCGGGCTTACATTTGTGGGAGGGGGCAGTGGGGAAGGACGGGGGGAAGGACCAGGAGGGCAGGAGTAGAAATAGCCAGGGGGATAAAAGGGAGGCCAATCCAACTGGTCGGGGAGGAGATGCCTGGTGGACCTTTGTGCACAGAGAGAGAGCGCGCATGAAAGGCAAAGGCCCCAGGAAGGCAGTGAGGTGGGGTGGTGATGTAACCTCCCTCCCCCAACCAAGTCTGAGACTGCTGGTACCTCCCAGGGTGGAGGAAGACAGTCCATTAGAGCAGTGGAAACCAGCGGGGGACCCCTGGGGGCGGAGGTGAGGTGTGACAGGTAAAAATCTGTAGAAGTACACAATGTTTATATGAATCTCTGCTATTATTTTTTTCCACTCTATATGATTTGATTAGACACGCTGGAGAAGTATTTGAATCCCTATAATAGCAGTGGATGCTATCAGTTCAGCTGCTGCTCTCAACTGGATTAAAGCCAAATAACATTAGTTTTGTGTTATGGGAGCTTTGAGACTTTTCCTGTTGTTTGATAACATACATTTTCATTTGTGCAAATAGGTCATCATACATATAAGACTGAAAGACCTTTACATTAAGGTGTCAAGCTTGAATTGATTTAATAAGTACATTAATGAACTGACCACGCAGTCCTAAGCAGAGTTACAACCTCCTAGGTCCAATGAATTTAATGGGTTAGGAAGGTGTAACTTTACTTAGAACAGCACTGTAAACAATTCCTTGGCTGCATGATGCATCCACACATTGTTGGGTATTGTACTATTGTTTGTGTTGTAGCAGTCATTTTTCCACACAGGATGTTCCATCTGTAAACAATTGCTATAGCACTGTGATAGCACAAAATCCACGGAAGTGTGAAGGCAGCCGTTGATTCCCAAGGCCAATTTTAGTATAAGGAGTTGACTAGCTGTTTGAGACTGTTTTGTTTCTGGTGTGTTACTTTAATTAAAAATAACAGCAACAATAATAAAGGGGACTTTCCTTCTAAGGATGATGAGTTTGAGCGTTGTTAGACTTCTGTCTCAAAAATATATCTATAATTGAGATAGTGGTAATATGCAGATGTAATTGACTTGGTGATCAGTCATTGAGAAGATAGATGATTAATTATCTAAAAATTCTTAAAAATCAGTTGAGACTCCTAGTTGAAATAAGTGCAGATTTTATGCTTTCCAAACTGCAGAAGCAATTAGTCAAATTTCCTTCACATGATTTTGCAGGTAATATTTTGCTAAATACTTGAGTTTTTATCCCTATTCTTTGAGACATACAATTTAACTGCATGTAAATTGGACATCTGAATGCAGCCTGTTAGCTTTTTATTCAGGCAAAAACTGCCTTTGTTAAGTAGCATTGGTGTAGTACGGACTTCAAGGCTTGGAGTAATCCCAAATTCATTGTGTTGTACTGAGATTCTTTTAAACATCTGGCAACTGGAGATGCCTTGCAGCATAAGCAGATGTGGTACAGTATTGCAGAGGGGCCATTTCTAACCATCCCAGAAGCATATCTAAAAATAACAGGATTTTTTAAAAAGGCAATAGCAAAAGCTCTTTAATATTTTTTCTTTAATAGTTACAAGACTTTAGACATTTATTAATGAGCAGGATCTTTTCAAAGCTGGAGTTAAGGTTTCCTGCTGATGTTTCACGTTTTTGAGCACATTCTGCATCTAATTGAAAGCAATTGTAGATCTTCTGGCCCCTTTCCAAGATCACATTCTGTTTTTGTAAGTAAAGCATTGCATGAATACAGTATTCCAGAAGGTAACCAGGCTATATCTCTGCTTCTGCGTATGAGGAATGTTGCAAAGGACAAACATGTTCCTGGCCTCTAACCTAGAGCCTTTCCTGTCTTCAGCTCCGGGCACCATAGATCCAGAAGAGAGAAGACTATTGCTAAATTGGAAACTGTTTAGATGAAACCTACCAGGATAATAAATGATAAAGAAAAAAAGCCTCAAGGAGCTGCATGTGTTTAGCTTAGAGAAAAGAAGACAGAGTGGGTGGGGGGAGAGAATTTTGGCAGGTTAAAAACATTTGCTTCCCAGATTTGTTGTTGAAAGGAGAAGTTTGCAATATTTTTTTTTAAATCCCAGTTGCTTTTTTAAGGTAAAAAATATGAAGGAGGAGAAGAGAAGTTTGTGTCAACAAAAGCCCATCTGTCCCTCACCTGACAGTTTATATGTGGCGGGGAGGTGGGGCCTGGCAACCCTAGCCTTGCCCCCAGTCCGACAGTTGAAGCAAATTCAACTTGTGTGAAAGGAACTAAGCTGGTGGCATCTCTGCTGTGGGACACAAGGGGGAGGGAGGCCCCTTTAAGGGTAAGGCCGGATTTTACCTCACAAATTCAGCCCTCCCCTGTGATAAGCTGGGAGGCGGCGTTTTAGGCCTGCCTCCATAAATGAAGGCTCAGGCAGCTGAGGAGGAGGTGGGTAGCTGTGGGTCTCTGAGGTTTAAGAGGTGGCAGCTGAGGAGGAGGAGGACAGGAGATGACTCTGTGGGTGGATCTACTAGGTGCTTCTGCCAAGTCCTCAACACACTGAGGTTCATCTCTCTCAGCAAAGGCCAAATCCTGGAGGCCCTGTCAAGGTTCAAGGAACCCCCTGCCCCAGCTCCTCAGCCCCTCACACAGAACTGATAGTAGAGATTATTTAGATTGACCTTTCTGGCCATTTCCTCAGTCTCCTTCCTAAGTCCAGTGCCTGATCTCCAGTGTAATTGCATGGGGCTTCGAATTACATTGGTCCTTTCCACATTTTCCTGCCACTCGGGGTTTTCTCAGTGTTTGATGAGTTGAGGCAATTTAAGCCCATGGCAAAACAGCATCCAAATAACCCAGGGCAACAGCAGGCTGAAACCGGGCTGACCACTGAAGGGAGGTAATGTAATGCAGAATGGCAGAAAAACCTGGAATAAAAAGAAAGTTGAACTTGATTTTAGTGCAGAATTGCTCGGAGGACACCATGGTGAACATGGATTAAAAGAAGAGTACAGAAAGGGCCATTGTTTCCATGTGGAAATTTTGCTCCGGTTTAAGGTCCAAACCAGAATAGGGGAGGGGTAGCACATCCATGCAACTAGTGCATGTGTGTTTTTAAAAGGGCTGCTGGTATTCGTGTAAGGTTGGACTGATTTCCACCGATTCCTCCATCAAGACTTGGGAAAGCACCCCCCCCCCCAGGTGCCGGTACTCAGTACCAGTGAGTACCACCACAAAAAAAAATGATGCATACAACAGTGTCCCCTTGTTGCCTGCTTTCTAGGCTTTCTCTGCTATGCTCCTGTCTGTCCCAAACTTAGTTTGATATGAGCTTTCAAGAAGGAGCACAGTCCAGGCATGTTTGCATGCTGCCTGGACAAGGCAGTGTGTATTGTTGCAGGTCCCCTCCACATTAGGGCCACTTCCCTTGCCCTAACTTTCCATGGCCACCATCCTTCCCTCCCTGTGCCACTAGGGGGTCTTTTCAAACTATTTTTTAAAATTGGTAATTGCTATTCACTGTGTGGAAGAAACCCTTTTTAAAAAATTAAAAATCTCTTATGTTATTTGTTGTTTGATCCCGAGAAGCTGGGGAGCCTGTGAAAGTCAGAATGGTCCAGAGTAGGCTGCCTGGACTGGTGGTCTGGCTCAGTCTTAGGCTGTTTCATTTGTTCATGACTTTTGCAGTCACCCACCAGTCTCAAAATGTCAATCAATCCACACATGTGTGTGAAAGTGCCTGTAAAACTCATGTGTGCCAGGATTTGTGCAGCAATTACATGAGAGGTAATCCGCATATATTATGTGGTCATTGGAGGCTTGGTTGGTTGGTTTTGTTTTGTCTTCTTTTGTTTTTTTAACTGTCTGCTCTTTAAACCCAAAGCCTCTTATCTGAACTCCTGCCAAACCTAATTTTGCCTGCTAGCTGATCCCAAAAGCCTGATGACACCAGCAAGGAATGGCTCAGAAATATTAGATGGTCTCTAGAAGCTAATAGTCTATACCTGAGATTACATTTGGAAGCCGCTCCAAAAAGAATTCATTTAAAGAGCATTTTACTGACTTAGCGAAATGGTTAGCATGAAGATTCCTATGGAGAGATGGTATGTAATGAAGGAGGTGCCTGGGGGAACCTTGCCTTCTCAGTCTGATGGATGAAAATGGGGTTTCATTGGTGGTGGCTGCCCCGAGGCCTACCTTGGTCCAGCATTTCAAGCCCGGCATGTTCTTTGTTTGGAGCCCTGCACAGTTGTACACCTTCAGCTTTCGGATCCTCAGTCATTTACGTGGCACACCAACAGTGACATTGACATGTGACAAAAAACAACAAAGGTGAAAACATAATATAATAAGTATTTGCATAGTGTTCTAAATGTGTTATGTCATTCATCTTTACAATAACCCTGGGGATTAAAATGGTCCAGATGCAAGCTGCCCCAAATCCTGCTGCTGGTGGGCATAGGCCTTCTCCTGTGCTGCTACTAGCCTGGTCCTAGCTGATTGGTCTGCCACTTGGTTTGGATGGTGCAGGAGGAGGTGATGGGTGGACATACATGTGTCATCACAGCTCACTGGCTCTGTATTCAGCAACCCTGACAGTATTGCCACTGGGGGTCTGCTTAGGGTGCTCCTAGCTGCCAGTGGTCCTGCTGGGGGCCCGCTAGGAATCTTCTGATAAACTGAAGGGTCAGTCAGCCTCTGCCTGGAGACAGAACTGAAGGTAGTTGGGAAGTGGGATGTAGACTTAGCCTACTTTTTCCTCTGCTCATACAAGTTTGTCAGGATTGTGTATTGTTTGTACAGTTTCAAGACCTGCTTGATGAGAGAAGGTAGCAGGACAAAAAGAAATGTATTTACATGCAGACAAAAAGCAGTAATACCTCTAAGTTATTGCTTCCAGTTTCCTCAAACTCCATTGTCTGTTTACATCTAAAAGTAGATTATTAAACCCTTATTGTGGTGCAATAGATTTGGTTGAGAGATGATGGTTTGTCTAAGGCTGCCTAGTTGGAGCCGTGACCCACTGACAGAGCTTCTGCAGAGAAAAGCCTTCAGGGACAGGTGCTGGGAAAGATGTTTCTCTGCCTTAGACCCTGGAGAACTGCCGCCATTACAGGTAGATGATACTAAATTACATGGACTTGTGGGCCCGTGCAAGTTTGTAGCTGAGGTGCGACTTGAACTGTGGACTTCCTAGCTCACATACTTCTTCTAGTTCAATCCTAAACAGAATTACAGTCTTTTTAGTCCATTGAAGTTAATGAGTTTAGATGGGTGTAGCTCTGTTTTGCATTGCATTGTTAGCCACTGCAATTCTACCAGTTTCCATTGTGGCAAGAACAGAACAAGGGAACCCCATTTCCTATTAACTGGAAGAGACTGGCAGGCAGTTTTAGCAATGCAGGTGTGTGGGGATTCCAGCTGGAATTTGCCTTCTTGGACATGTTCTGTTCTGCTTTTGTGTTTCAGTCTGATGGGACAATCCTGGCAATTGTGTTGCTGATTCTTTTAATTCTGCTGGCGTTGGCTCTCCTGTGGTGGTTCTGGCCTCTGTGCTGCACGGTGGTAAGTTTTTCTCGCCTGGCTCACACTTTGCCAGTCCTTGTGCTGTCACCTCCATGAGTCCAGCCCTGTACCTCAAGACGAAAGAAAGCATACCCATTCCAGTGAATATTTGGTAGCCATCCACAGGCTTTCCATTCCACCCATCTGAAGTGCTCACTTGTGTGGTTGTGGCCAAAGATGGTTCATTCCTTACAGTGCATAATCCCAGAACTTTCTTTCAGCACCACCAAGGCCTCAGTCTCAGAGGTGGTCAAGCACTGTCTGGCCTGTATCCTCTTCACATTTAATTATCAGGGCCAGGCTGTGAGATCATCTGCTCCCTCCTTGACCTTCCCCTTCTGGGGCACAAATCCCCTCCTCTGGTCATCCATTTCTTTAGATAGATCCATGTGAAGATGCTTGTTGATGGGTGATCTTCATCCCACAATTGTCATCAATAGTGGGCTGGTTCAGACAGTTCCTTCCCTCAGTCTTTTGTGGGGAGGAATGTCTTCCACTCCCTTCCTGGTCTGTCCCACCCACCAGGCACACCTGGTTCTTACAAAGTTGGCCAGTGCTATGTCTGTTCTGCCTGTCTGCCAAGGGTGTATTTGGCCGGTTTATCCAAATTGCTTTGTGAAGACAGAAATGTGTGTTTGAATCAGCTTCAATCAGTTCTGCCTTCAGTTTTTAAAAATACATATTGGTGGGGAAAATGATTTTGGACACAGCAAAGAGCAATGTGAAATCATTTCTAAAGAAAAAAAAATCCGGCCTAAATCAGTGTAAGTTGTTCTATAGAAATATATTGCATGGGTTTGGTTTTTTTGGCTGTATCTATTCTGAAAAGAGAGATCACTTTTTAAGGAGCTGTAATAGTAATTAGATTAAGAATAGGTTTGATAATTAAGATTATTAAACATGATATGATTCAATAAGGTCTTGATGTGCCACTTGTTCTGTTTCACTGTTCAGGAAAAGGCCACTGACCATAAAATAAGAGGTGAAAGGGTGGCAGCCCTTCTGTCCACCATTTCCCAGTGTTCAACCAACTTCCTGTAACTTCTTAAATTTGTAGATTAGACCAGAAAGGAATTATTGGAGGTGGTTTGAAAGAGGGTTTGTTTATCCCATTTTTCCCTCTGGTCAAACAAATCTGGCATTATGTTTTTAGTATTTCTCAAACCTGTTTGATAAGAAGTGATTGTGGGATGAATAAAATACACATGTACTATGAGAGCTTGTAGAGAGTTAACACAGTAGAACTGGGGGTATGGCTGCAACAAATTGGTAGGAACCTGCTTGTAGAGTTTTCTGCCTAAGGCCTCTATACATAGGGTTGCCAAGTCTGGGTTGGAAAATACCTGGAGACTTTGGGGGTAGATCCAGGGGAGGGGAGGGGCCTCAGCATGGTACAGTGCCATAGAGTCCACCCTCCAAAGCAGCCATTTTCTCCAGGGGAGCTGATCTCTGTCAGCTGGAGATCAGTTGTAAAAGCGGGAGATCCCCAGGCCCCACCTGGAGGCTGGCAACCCTATCTATACATGGTATTTGTAGCCAGAGAAGGGAAGGGTTTGGGTTGCTTTTTGAATGCTGGAGATGAAGTTTGGGCAGAAGTCCTGGACTGGGAGCTGTGCAGGCAACCCCTTCCTTTCCCCCAGCACAGTGGCTATGAAAAGACTGTCCAGCCAAACCAAGGTCTGCGGTGAGATGTCTGTTCCAGGCACGATCTCTGAACTTGGATGAACTTCTACCCTTGTTTACGTCATTGCAAATGAAGATTTTAATGGCTGAATGCCTCCTTTGAAGACCATGAAATTAACTCCAGAGGTAAAGAGTTACTTGCAGGTGTTGTTATTTTGAGGAAAATCGTTAACATTTTGCAAGATAATAACCAGGCCATAACAGAAGGGCCAAGGAAAATATGATGAACGAAACGGCTGTAAATCCTGAGCAATTTTCACTTCTCCCCATTATTCTCTCATCCCACCCCTTCTATTGAGAGTGGATGTAAACAGTTATTTTGCTGCCCATCTGTACCTGATCTGTAGTAAAATTCTGCTTGTTACTTGGGAAGACTGACACAGATATCCTTCTGTCATATGTTCTACCACACAGCTGCAACAGACCATTAATTTCCGGGGGGGGGGGGAGGGGGGAGAGCTTCATCCTGGGCTCAAACATCCATTTCCACTGTTTCAAACATTTTTGTCAGGAGTTCATCTTTCATTGCTGTCTCTGATTTCTTCCAATACGTAGTATAAAGAATTTTGACTGCCGTAACTATATGTATAATTTAAGTGCTTAACTTTCTTGTCTTTTACATCAGGCATGATATTAAGCAAAAACATTTCTTGTTTAAATGGTATTGGTATCAAAGATATTTTTTTGCAACATTTCATGAACCGTTCTCCGATATACCATCACATCTTTACACTTCCACCAAACATGAAAGAAGCTTCCCACCCGTATCTTACATTTCCAGCATTTGTCAGACATTCCAGGGTACATTTTGGCTGATTTCTCTGGCATTATATACCACCTATAGAACATTTTATATAAATTCTCTTTAAAAGACACTGATTTTGTTATTTTTACATTTATTTTCCGTATTTGCAATCAATAGAATAAATTTTGGGCCCATTTTATCATGCAAATACTGTCTCTCTTAAAGATCAAATAAGAGGTGCTAAATGCCTTGTTGGGGGAAATGTACCATATGGGCAACCCACATTTCCCCATGTGGAGCAATTCACAGCTTTAAAAGGCATTTGGAGTCAGAAGAGCAACCTGTGCGGAAAGAGTTGTCCCTCTTCTTCTCCACATGATGTGGTCTGAATATGGAGTCAGCCTTCTGCAGCTGGGATTTTTGGTGGGAAATAGCTGTAAAGATCCAGACATAGGTTTTTCAGTATCTTGTCTAGTATGAGCTTTGAATGTCAGTTCAGTGGGATCCAGAGTGGGCTTTTCCCAGGTGCCTCTGAGTAGCTAACAGACATGCTTTGGTTTGAAAAGAAATTGCTCCCACCCAGTTGTGCTTGCAGATGAGATAAACTGCCAGTGATTTGAGGCTGGGGGTAATTATTTACACCAAAGACATCAATGGATATGTGCCATAGATTCTTTTGGACCATTGATTCCAGATGTATCATTTTTATAATTCCCAAGCTGAAGTATGGAAATCATCATTTATAACACGTAGAGGTCAATCAGTGGTCAATCCGGAAGTCAGCTTTTTTGTGTTCTAACTTGGGCAGAATTCTTCTCCACTAATAAGCAGCTGGTTCTAAGCAGGTGAATGTGTCAGGACTTGGATACATGAGGAAAGAGTTTCAGCTTTTCCCTCATGCCATTTTCCCAGCATGAAATAGACATAGTGGTGGTGCTATTGGGCCTTTTGGGGAAACTCGCATGTATCCCAAGAGACATGTGGGCTTCCTCCAAATAGTAGTCCCATGGGACTGTTTCAGGTTGGGAAAATGCCATGGGGGGAAGGCCTGAAGCCTCTTTTCCCATGTGTCCTGGGCACCACACACACACACACAGGAAATGAGAAGAACTTGCAGCTCTTTTGTCATTATGTTACATTTGACAAAGGGTGGGGATCCCAGACCCAACTTGTCTGCTTCATAATGTACTATATAATTTGAGTTTAAAGGGGTTAAAAAGAGAGCACTGAGAAAGAATTGTTAAAAAAATAATACTCTCTTAAGTATTTAACTAAGGGGCCCTCTTGAATCCTAAAATGTAATAGTGTCTCTCAGGTGCATACATCTGATTTAGAGGATATGATGGACAGAAGTTAAGCTAAAGCAAGGCATTATTCCAAATGTCAAACACCTCACAGTAGGTTTTCTGGAAGAAAAAGTAAAGGAAGAAGCATTTCCAGGAGGTCCTCATTTCTCATTCTACATTTCAGTTTGCCCCAAGGATTTTAAATTTTTGGAGAAAGTAGAGGAAAGTATTTAAACATGAGAGAAGCAGGCCTGATTAATATGGAGGATGAAGCTTGAGAGGAAACACAGGCCCTCGGCTTCAACCCCAAGGAGCAATTAAGATATAACTTGCACATTTTCCCATCAGTATGGAAGAAATATAATGAGGTTCAAAATTCTTCGACTGCCACCCATTCCAATGGGGGAACTAAAGACTGGCATCAATCCTGCATCCTATTAGGATGTTCTCCAATTTTTAAAAGGGGAGGAAGAATTAAAATCATGAGAAATCATCTGAGTGAAATGCTCGCGATGGAATTAGAATGACGTCTGCTGTAGCTAGATAGCCAAACCCACCAAAATCCACTGGGAAATTTTCCAGCGCAAACTCTATAAAAATGAACCACAGGAGAACACGATAGTGAACACTTTCTAAAATAAAATCCAGTAATACTCAGGGTGGGCCTTTAGTTTACTTGCAGTGCAAACCTGTATAGAGTTACTCCAGTCGAAGTCCACTGGAATCAATGGACTTTGACTGGAGGTACTCTGTGTAAGATTTTACGGTCAGAGCCTTAAGCCTCTGCTTTGGCGTCAGTATAGTTTTATTTTGAGAGGGTCCGCTTGTTTCCACAAATGGATTTAATCTTGGCATTCTGAAGCTAAATGGGCAAGACAATTTGAGGCAACACCTATCGAATTTGGCCCTGCTGAACTCTCTAATTAATGGTGATCAAATATGCTGGGCTTTTGTTACTCACATTCTTAATGGAGCCATTCATATTTTAGGGAGGGAGGGAGGGAGGGAGGGAGGGAGGGAGGGAGGGAGGGAGGGAGAAAGAAAGAAAGAAAGAAAGAAAGAAAGAAAGAAAGAAAGAAAGAAAGAAAGAAAGAAAGAAGCCTGCTTTTAATCTCAGTTCCCATCTGTGCAGGGATGGACGTTTCATATTAAACGAAGTTGGCTGCGTGTATATTTTTTTCCCCTGGAGCAGAATTTTAAATCTAAACATTAGACTTTGGCTATCATAGCCAAAAACTTGGATGTGGACACATCTGCAGCAAATGAGGGTCCTGGAAGACCCTGAGAAGTGTGAGTGGGGGGGAGACCCTGAGAAAGAAACTATTGGAACAAACCCTTGCAGAGACTTCCTGTGGCAAAGAGGAGGAAGCACCCCAACCATTTGGCTCCTGGGAATGTTTCCTTGTTGATGTCTTCAGATACTGATGTATCCTCTCTAGAAACTTCGTCTGCTCCACGTAATCTACGTTTGCCCTCATACCATTCTTACATACCCATCTTGCTAGAAAATGCACTCTGAGGGTCGAGCCAAGCAAGACTCTGGGAGTTCAATGTGCAGAGCTCCCAGTTATTCTTTCCTTTGAGATAGCTCAGACATGGGGCCTCAATGGCACTGTGGTCCCAATATAAATCAGGGCCCTGGGCACTGGCTATTTAAAAGACAAACAAGGCTGTGAGATCCATGCACAGAAACCTCAGCTTGTCATTTGATTTAGCCTGAGAGCTGCTGTCCTGCAGGAATGCAGGTTCTAGAGTACCTGTGTCCTTGCCAACATACTTTGCTCTTGTAGTATCATTGTATTCTATTGTCTACCAAACAATAGACTAGAACTTTACATATACCATCTCAGTAATTATTGCAAACCTGCTGCTACTTTGATCAAGGTCACTGGATTAATAAATGGTATTGGGCATGTGTTGGGCAGACAATTCAACTTCCTGAGAATCTCAGCTTTCCTTTGTTGTGGTGGTTAAGATGTGCTTGAAAGTGCCCTGACCTGGATAGCCTAGGCAAGCCTGATCTCATTAGATCTTGGAAGCTAAGCAGGCTCGACTCTGGCAAGTGCTTGGATGGGAGACCTCCTTGGAATGCCAGCAGTCGGGAGGCAGGGGGAGGCTTTGTTCAGCCGCCTTTCAGAATATCCTCCAGGCCTCCAGTAGGGGTCAGTCAGCAGAGGTCACCATGACTTCCAGGTACACACACACTCACATGCATGCACACACACACACACATATAAAAAAATACCAAAAAAATGTGTTTGAAAGTGAGTGGTCGGTTCCTGCCAACGCCCAAGATGGTCGGTTCCTGCCAACGCCCAAGAGGTAGCTGGCCAACATTTCCAGCATTCAAGAGGTGCAGTGTCAGGACTGCACAGCTCCTTAGCCCTTTGTAACACAAGTTAAACCAGAATAAATTAGGCAACACTATAAAAAAATATGCTCAGTAGGTTATGGAAAACAAGGGGAAATATGCAAATGCTCACTTTGCATAGTTTATACAGGTTGCAAAAACCATCTCTTTCCTGGCACAGAATTTGGGTTTCTTAGAGCCAGACTAGATGTGGTGTTTGGCATGAATCAGGTCTGAGGTTCCCCCAGTCTGACTTTGATCATGTCACACAGCCAAATGTTACATGTGGGAAACATGGGTCCCAGGCACGGCCAGGGCCCAGATCTGTACCTCCATCCCCACAGGGAGTGTTTCAGCTCTGGAGAATGGTGCAGGGCGAAGGCTGAAGCCTCTTCTCCCCTGTGCCATGGCTGAGCCAAATCGGGCTCCGGTGCACTTGGGACTTTTGTTTCCTACATATAACACTTGGCTGTAACACAATCAGAGGCAGGTCAGGGAAGCCCCAGAAGTGACTTGTGCGAAACATCATGTTTCGTTTGATCCTTAGATGCAGAATTTTACTTCCTGGTTTTGGTTCATTGTACATGCAACCTTGGAAATGAACCACCTACTCGCACTACAGTGTGTGAGGTGGATAAATGTGCATGGAAAACAAAACAAGTGCTGAGCCATGCGTCTCCTTCATTTTATAGGATAAGAATTGAGTTCATGGATTTCAAAAAGCTTCTGGCCAAGGCTGGTTCTGGGCTCAGGGGAGATGCTGGAGGTGCCTCTCTGTTCCAGCTTTCCTGCTGGATGGCTGTCTGTTGCTCTTGGAGAGGAGAGCTGCCGTGTTTGCCAGCTGCTTGCTAAGCTGGAGATGCAAAATTCTGCATGAAATAACAGCCTCACCCCACATCAGCTCGGTTTCTATGGCAAAAACACTGCCAGAGGAGCTTTTAAAAATCTCACCCACATTGTCTGCTTCACCCCCACCCCAAATGCTGAAGGAACCCCTAAACTGCGCAGGCATTTAATTACCAAGTTCTTGGGGCGAGATGCATCTATTAAATCTAAAATGATGGATCGAATACAGCTGCCTTGTGCTGATGAGGAAATGGCAGAATGGCTCTGGTAGGGAGGAACATTTGGGACTGCGACTTGCTTCAGAGTCTTTTGGCTCCGGGCCCTGTAATCCACAGCAGCCCGGCTTCCTGACTGTGTGTGAAAGGTGGGAGAATGATATACACCACCCTGGCCTCCTTGAAGAAAGGGTGAGGAAAATGTGACAAATAAAACTGAACATCTTTATAGTATGTTTAGAAGGTTCAAAGTGCTTCATCTTACCTAAGTAGTTCTTACTACCCCCTTGTAAGGTCAGCCAATATATTTATGATGTAGCTTCTGATAGGAGCCAAAGTCCCAGAGATAATGGCCTAGGTAATGATTGTTGTGGCCAAGGTAGGATTTGAACCGTTTTGCCTCACCAATGCTTTAGGGTGAGCTGTGACTTTTTAGTGGAGAAGGAAGAACACTATGCACATGCTTGGAAGTGCTCTGTTAATATTCCACATGTTCTAGGGATGAGCCCTGGCTTAGTTTAAATCCTGTCTGTAATACAGGACCTGCTATTGGTTAATGACTAACATGCTGGATTTTGCCTGGAGAGAGCCAGGTGCTAATTACCACTCAGCCACAAAGTTCCCTGGGTGACCTTAGGCCAGGGGTGGCCAAACTGTGGCTCAGGATCCACATGCGGCTCTTTCATACATATTGTGTGGCTCCCAGCAGGGCGGCTGGGGAAGCAAAGGGGAGGCATGCCTCTCTGATTGGTCTTCCCTTCCCCAGCTAGCGTTCCCCTTCCTTGGGTAGGCTTGAGACAGTGGGGAGCAATACTTCCTCTAAGCTGTGGAGTCTTGTGAGCAAAAATTCTACTTTGTGAGTTACTGGCATTAAAGTTGTGAGTGAGCAATCTGGCTACTGCATAAATTGGTTTGCTCTGGAGCCATCCTTCCTGAGCTAAGACAAAAATGGGTGAGCCGGAGGCTAAAAAACTGTGAGCTAGCTAGAGGGAACACTGGTGGGGAGCAGAGGAATAAAGCAACTTCGAATGTGTTCTCAAAGCCCCCCCCCCCCCCCCGCAGCCTACAAATATCATTGGACAAATAAATATCACTATCAATATCTATTTTTAAACCTTTTGTTTTTATTTTTGGCAGTCTCATTTAATTTTAATAAAAAGCAAATTTGTATATTTTCAGTAAAAACGTGTGTAATATTTGTTCATGTCATGCGGCTCTCAAACATTTGACATTTATTCTATGTGGCTGTTACATTAAGCAAGTTTGGCCACCCCTTCCTTAGGCCATTTATTCTCTTAGCCTAACCTCTCTCGCAGGAAGGATGTAGTGACAAGGGGGGGGACTACCTTTTTTACTACCCTGAACTCCTTGGGGGAAAGGTTGTGTACAGATGGCTCTGGCGTTAACCATCTGTGTTTATTGTTAATTCCTTCTAGATTATTAAGGAGCCGCCCCCACCCCCTGAGGAAGACAGTGAGGTAAGAGTCTTTTGCAGCATTCTGTTGTGTTTTCTTGTGTTGTTGCCACTCTTGTTTTTTATTATTCCTTCATGTCTTTGAGATATACTTCCTTCTCCCAAACCCACCTCATAATTTGTTCAGAACTAGCCTGACGATTTAGGGGGCCACTGCCCACATGCCTCATTCCTGCCCCCCCACACCATGGGGAGACAGGAAAACATCACCTCCTCTCCTCACCCCTACATTATGGAGGAGGGAAAGAAGAAAAGGGCTCACTAGGGCGCCTCCTATTGGGCAGGGCATGGCATGGCAGCAACAGGGCTGTTGGTGCCCATTCATCTCTACTGCCCTGCTAGAATTGCCAACTCTGGAATGGGAAATCCTTGGAGATTTGGTGGAAGTGCACAGTTTGTGGAGGGGAATGACTTCAGCTGGGTATGATGCCATTGAGTCCACCCTCCAAAGCAGCCGTTTTCTTCAGGGGCTCATCTCTGTGGTCCGGTGGAAAGAAAATTTTACATGTGCACAGAGCAGGGTGGAAGTGTTCTCAAACTGCCCACTCTGCCTGTAAAATATTGTGTATAGTTTCAGCCCTTAATGAAGCTAGCTTTGTTGGCAGCCGTTGAGGTGGTGGGTCACTCCATTATACCGCATGGTTTACAACATGGCATAGGTACTAAGGAGCTGGCCCTAGGGTGAGATGTGGTCTTTTCTGTCTATATGTACACAAAGAGTTTCCACCAGAGAGGCCAAGTTAGTACTTTGGGGCCTAACACCCGGAGAGAGGCAGTGGCTAATTCTCTTACCAGTATTCCTTAATATTTATGTCAGGCCATTGAATTAGATCATCCAGTGCTTCACAGGTGGATGTTGTCACTATCCTCTGTGTATAGGCTTGTCAACCTCCAGGTGGGGCCTGGAGATCTCTGACACTGAGGTGGCAACCCTATTTATATAGCCAGCTCTATGGGTTTTTTCCCTAAGCCCCTAAGCTCTGCAGTGCTGGTTCTGCTATGTTGCTCTTGAGGCTGTGGTTAAGTAGCCAAGACAGAGCAAAACAAAGCTGAATCCAGACTAAATGGAGGTGAAGCTGGCTGGGTAGGCTGATGTCCTTGAGGGTCAGGTCATGGCCACTCTGGATGAAGTGAAGCTATCTTTTGTAGGCTGCATGAAGAATTTAGTGCTTGCAGACCCAGCTCTGTTGTTTGAGGAACATGTTAATGTAATGTCCAACAGTGCCTTTTACCCATTACATCTGTTTTGTCCACTCTCTCTCCTGTTAAATGCTGCTAATCTGGCCATGTTGATCCACGCTTTTGTAACCTCACAGTTGGGATACAGTAATGCATTTTATGTGGGGCTGCCCTTGAAGACAACCTAGAAGCTTCAGTTTGATACAAAACTCAGCAGCTCATTTGTTTCTGAGGGTTAGATGGTATGGACATATTTCTCCTGTTCTAAAACACTCGCACTGGCTGGCTGTTTGTTTCTGAACTCAATTTAAGGTTCCAGTTCTTACCTTTAAAGCCCTTCACACCTTTGGGGCCCATATCTCTGAAGGAGCATCTCTTCCCATTTGAACCCATGTGCTAGCATCGGCTTCTCTTCACCATCCCTGCAAATCAAGCTTGCTTCTTTGTTCTCTGTCAAGCCCGCTTTTTGTTCTGTTGCATACCAACCTGTGGGTTGGGCTACTGGGAGAGCGTGAGGAAAGCATTCAGGTAGAATTGCAAGGTGATGTCCTTTAGCAGGGATTTATGGGGCTGTGGCTCAGTGGCAGAGCATCTGCATGGCATGCAGAAGAGCTCAGTTTCAGTCAACTGGAACTCCAGTTAAAAGGGCCAAACAGTAGGTCACGTGATAGATCTCTGGCCAGAGGCTGTGAAGAGCTGCCGTGAGTCAGAGCAGACAATGCTGTTTCTTTATTTCATTTGTAATCCCTTCAGCCATAGGTTAGTGAGATGATGGATACAAGGAAAACAGAACAAATTAATAAAACAATTAATGCTAAGATCATTTAAAAACGTATGCAAGAAATCTAGCAACAGCTTCCAGCCAGCCCACATCATTAAAAAACAACAGTTTCAGAATAATATAGTTATTAGAGTACTGAACATAGATCCAGATGGATAGCTGTGTTGGTCTGAATTGTTTTACAACACTGAACTTCAGAGTTAACAAGAGATCCCAGTATATCATGCCTAGCTTCAATAAACAAAGGTCAGTGTGACAGTACATGTGAGATGGTTTCTATTGCTCCAGACACACAAGAACAATTTCTTTCAATCGAGGGAATACCTTTAAGCCTTCCTGGGTTTTTGGCTGCTGGGAGTGAATTACACCCTGCCAAAAGAATTAAACGTCTGTGTTCGGGATTTTTTTACAGTAACAGTACTGACCTTGATGAACCAATGGTTGGATTCAATATAAGGCAGCTTCATGTGTTCGTGTGTGTTCAATGGATGTTTGTTGGCATTGGCGGGGGATTATTATTGTGGCTTTTCAATATGGTGTTTTCTTTTTATTTTTATTGAGTTGGTTACAAGGCCCTGTGAGTCCATGAATGGGGAAAGGCAGAATATAAGCATTTTACATAAATAGTATGAGGGTTGTCCATGTGTGGTTTTAGCTTCCATTGAGAACTCCCCCTGTAGTAATTATAGCATACTGGCTATACAACAGTGTTCAACAATATTGCAACCTGCCCTTTGTCATGTGTTGAGGATCGGCTGGGTTTTCAAAAGGAGGGTATGCTTGTGGCTGAACCCTTTTTTTCCTCCAGAATGGTCAGATTTCGTTCTGAATCAGGAACCCAACCAGATTTCATTACAGCCTGACTTGAGCATTCTCCCCCCCCCCACACCCCAGTTGAGAACTTTGGTTTGGTTTGGGTGAGAGTCAAGAGAACCAACAAAAAGACTAGTCTTCTGCCAATGAATCTCATGGGTGTGAAAAAGAGCTTTTGCCTCCTGGAATTTCAGTTCTTAATTGTTGTCTTGAGTCTGTTGGGATTTGCCCACATGGCAGTAGGGCCAAGCCACCAGCCAGCCCATAATTGAATAATCTGATGTAATCTTGCCCACATTATAGAAATACAGGGACATACTACAAAGTCTTGGAAGGCCTGAGCCCTCAGCAGCATGGCTATAATTTAGGAAAGGTGATGATTACCTCTGCAAAGAGAAGGCTGCTTGCAAAATCTCAGCAAACTTCTTCTTTGAGAAACTGAGCTCCTAGAAGCTGTTTCTCAAGTGTCAGACTTCGGGCACTAGTGATATTGGCCTGGTTTGATCCATTGTCTTGTAACCCCCTCCCCTTACACTAGGGTTTCATAATTAAAGACAAAGAGGCACACATTAGGCCCATAATCTATACTACATCCTAATCCAAATTTTCTTCTACAAAAAAGGGGTCAACTGTTTGGGGATATTTCAATATTGATGTTGAAGAGCCTGGAAAAAGCCCCTCCAGTGGCAGGGGGTAAATGCTGGCCACAGAGAGTGGAGGCAAGGAATGGGGGGGGGACTTCCATGTGGGTGCTCCATTGCCACTGTGAATATATCTGCATTCACAGCAGCATTGAGAGCTACACCCAGAATCATCTCTGTGTGGAAGCAGTCATTGCGAAACTCTCCTTTAGCAAGAAATAATTCCTTTATATTGAGGCAGTGATCAAGTGATAGACTGTTAAGATGTTTGTTTTTTAATTCATGCTTCCATTTTGAGTTGAAAGAAAAAGTGCATGATGGAGAATGTCTTATTTTAGAGTCAGGGCCTGCCAGACTCTGATACCCAAGAAGAGAACTAATCTCTTTCCCTTCCCCCTTCCCTTCCCCTCCCTTCCCCTCCCTTCCCTCTCCTTTCATGATTCAGCTCCTTTGGTCACAGCCTTAAGCCTAAAACTAATCACTTATAATGGTGTTAAACCTTAATAAACTCACACAAGTGATTTGTTCTCTTCCTGGGTATCCTATAATTTAAAAGCAAACAAATTCTGGCTGTCTCTGGCTCTAAAGTAAGACGGAGTACACTGTCGGATTTAACATGAGAGTCGGAACAAACCCCAGATTTGGTCTCCATGCATTCTGCATGAACAGTAGTTCTAGTACTGTTCCTTATTTACACATTCGACTGGAGTCATTGTCAAGTACATCCCCCCCTTCCCAAGTGCACACAGGCAAATGCACACACACAGATGAGAATTTATTTCACCCTAATATCAGATTTGTATTCTGCTTTTCACAATGGGAGTAGGGCTCCCAATGGGAGGTGACTCACTCCCCTTCGTGTGTGTGTGTGTGTGTGTGTGTCCAGTTTCACAATGAAGACTTGGCAGCCTTCCTTCTTCACCGCAAAGTTGCTGGTGTAGCTTTTATCAGCATTCAGTAATCTTTTCCAGATTGTTTCCTTTTTTTCTCTTCTTGCAGGATCCTATTGGCAGATATTTTAAAACTAAACCTGAGCACAAATTGCTGGGCTTAATGAAGCAGGAAACATATTATTATTATTATCCATGAATCCTCCCACGTCTCATACTGTGGATAGCACTGCACTGGTCTAGTGACCCCCTTTCTCCCTCTCCTTTCGTAATAACCCTGGCCTAACTCCTCTGTTGTGGAGAAGGTGGGAGAAGAGAGAGAAATCTTACTGGCCTAGACCAGAGTCTGAAGGGAAGAGTGTGAGACTTATGAGGAGTCACAGATGATATCAGGAATAGCAGAGAAGCAGGTTCTGAGCCTGGAAGATGAGGATCCAGTGGGCAAAATTATATAATTGAGGACCTAACCATATGTTATGCTATGTATAGCTACACCACGGGTCCTGTCATGGAGACATGCTCTGAGAGTTTCCTACTGAAAGATTCTTAGATGCATTGGGGCCTGGTTTGGATTGGGAATGCAGCTTGTGAACAGAAGAACCCCCCCCCCCTTCATATGCCGTTTTCCTGACTGGAAACAGTCCTGAGGAGCCACTGTTTGCCCCACTGAGGAAACTTGTGTGTCACCCATCATTATATATCAGTTCCCCTAGTGGACAAAGAACAGCTCATTGAAGCCATTTCAGGTTGGGGATATGGCATTTATTTATTTATTTATTATTTCACATTTTTTACCCCGCCCTCCCTGCTAACGGGCTCATGGGGGGAGGATTAAGTCCCCTCTCCCTGCATGCCATCGTCTCAATCCAAATTGGGACACTGCATTCCTGGGAATTATGTTTCAAGAGAAAACTGGCAGTGCATGTCTAGTTTGAAAGGATATCGGGTGTAGACAAGTGTAGCATATAGTTAGACCTGGGTTAGGGAGATGTGAACTGGAGAAGCAATCTGCTAGCTAGTAGGGATGTGTGCTTGGATATATCCAGTCCTTATCAGAGTTTTTAGAGCTGTATTCTGGATTTGCATACACATTAGAGAATCCTTATCCTGAATATTCCTGGAAATATTCTGGAATATCCAGGGCTGGCATCACTTACACCCTGGTTTTCAACACTAGCTCTGAGTGCTCTGTGAGCTGAAGAAAAATGTGTCCATTGTCCAAGCATACGCCACAAGGTGTGTTGATGGTCACTGTCTCTGGTAGCTTCATGCTCTGATGCTGAGGTTCCTGAAAGTATCTGTCTGGCCATTGATGGAAACGGGATGCTGGAATAGATCGGCCTTGTCTTGACCCAGAAGTGCTCTTCTGATGTTCCTGGAACTCAGTATCCCTAACACCACTGCTTTCATATTCCGCAAAAAAACCCATGTTTCTTGCCTTCATAGCACAGCAGAAAATCTGGAAAGTGTGTGAGAGGTGGAGAGTCAGAAACCAGAGTTATCTTAGGAGTGTACGTTATTTGGTACAGTTTGGGCAATCACTGAAAGTAATAGTAAATGAGCAGAGAAAGTTATTTAAACTCTTCCCAATATGTTTCAATGCAGCATGAATGATTATTCCATGTGTTCCAAATCGTCCCTGGTGACAAAATTTGCTCTGTGTTTCCAAGAGATGATGCTCTTTCAGGTCAGGACAGGATTAATGAAGTCCAAAATTGTAATGAAGGACACATAAGGATTTGGGAGGGGGGAAGGGTTGTTATGGTGATGTGTTTTATGATGGCAGATCTCTGGCTACAAAAAAGTGTTTCCAGTTTTTAAAAAGAAAGAAAAAATTCTACTTGCATGTGACATAATCTTAATTGCATATTTCCTCCCCTCCTCACCCCAAATTGACGCCTATAGATGTTCAGTTTCTAGTATCTTTAGAATATAGCCCTAAGGCCAGTCTCGTAGTGTGGTGTACTTGTTATACTGTTGCCCTAGAATCTGAGAGACTCAGGTTCGAATCCCCACGCTGCTATGGAAGCTCACTGAGGGGGGAAAGGAGGTGCCATCAGTGACAAAAAGGCTATGCAATAATAAATCCTTCCCTTTTTCAAGGAAGGGCAGTATAAATGAAGCGAGATCGGTGCAAATTCACAAAGAAAAACTCCAAAAGAAATGTCCTTTAGAGGAATGGGTGCAGCAAAGTCAAAGCATCAGCATGGGAATTCTATTTGTCGGAAATGAGTAGTAAGCCCACTGTGTGGAAGAGGTCTGGGTGACCTTGGGCCAGTCACATACTCTTAGCCTAATCTACTTCATAGGGTTGTTGTGAGGATAAAAGGGAGGCACAGAGAAGGATGTAGGCTGCTTTGGGTCCCCATGGGGGAGAAGGGCAGGTTATAAATGAAGTAAGTAAATAAATAATATGCTAGTAAGGCAGAGGGACAGGCTTCTCTGGATTCACTCCCTCCGATCACTGCTGGTAGATCATAAACCATGCAGCATACATTATGTGATGGAGAATGAGGGTTGCTGGGGTAACAGTCAGGAGTAATGAACATTAATTCAGTGGGGGGATAGCTAGATGGGAACATGTTAAGTAAAATCATTAGATCTGGGACAGCCAGTTGGCATGAGTGGCCATCCCAAGTGGTCGAATGATGCAAAATCTCAGCTGTGCCCAGGACACCTTCTAAGGCTGGGAGAGTGCAATCCAGTTTTTTGTGCTGCCAAATTTAGTGAGGATGGAAGATAAACAAACCCCCAGAGAAGAGGCGGAAGGAAGGGGAAAGGGGGACCTGAGCTGTAGGGGTATAGAAAGATGGACGGGGAAAGAAGAAAAGAGTGGGATGATACTGATGTTGGGGGGAGGGGAGAACACATTTTGTTAGCCAAAAGAGGCTTATGTGAGATGTAAAAAGTCATGTAGGGTAGAAAAATAGTGAAAAGATGAGGAAGCTGAGAAAAAAGCATTCAGAAGGTGCAGGAAGAAAAAACGGAGAGTGTTGTGGGGGGGGGGCATAAGGAGAAAAGGGAGGATAACTGAGGATGTGTTCAGACAGGCAGCTAATCCCACCATTGGCCCAGATCTAATTTGATCTAGATCTTTTTAATCCAGTGTTGCACAACCAGACAGCTCCCCCGTAAATTGCCTTACCACGCACGGACTCCATGGTGGATTGTCTAGACAACGTCCACCTAAAGGAGCTGCGTAGTCGGGTTTTTTAAAATTCTGTTTGCGCATGCGCATATGTGCCTTACTGTGTACTTGTTTTTCCATGCATGTGTGGACTTGAATGGTAAAAGCACCGCCAGCGGTACCTTCCTCTAAGTACCATTTCAGTTAACAAAGTTCATACATTTCACGGGCCCTTCAGAAACATGAAATTGTCTGGATAGTTTGAGTGGAGCTCTGCAGCCGTTGCATGTTTAAGTGATTATGCGCACATCACTAAGATTTTTTTAAAATGGCGGCCATTTGGGATGGTCTGGAGTCAGACTGTCCCAACGGGCTAATTACGTGATAGAACTACCAGATGGCAGAAAGTCTGTCATTGGCCCGTTGGGAAGCATTAGACCGGACTTTTAGTGATATCTTTTAAGTACGCCTCCCTGGTGGGGATCAGCGGGCTGATAATGGAAGTCGCACATTTCTCAGATGGCACTGTCTGGACGTGCCCTTTAAATCCACCAGGCACTCCTGCCTTGGTCGGATCTAAAGAGCTGTCTGATCGTGACCTGAGAGAGGGTTACATTGGTGTATGGATGTGCTGAAAGCGAAGAGCAGATGCTGTGTGGTTCAGAAACACAGTGCTGTGGAAAGAGCGAGGTAGTTCACAGAAACACCTAAAATAGTGTAGAGAAGAAAAAGCTACAAGGGGTAGAGAGGAAAAGGGGGTTGACAGGAAAGAGTTACAACAGAAAACACTGGAGTGTCTTGGAACCATAATGACTAGCCACATTTTATTCCAGGCTAAGCTTTTATGGACTAGAGAGAAGCCACTTCTTCAGATGCAGTGAAGGAAAACAAACACTGAGTGAGAATTATACCAGCAATATTTGCCCACAGCCACTTTTGCCATGTAGCCTACTTGAGTTAATAGACATGTAAGCACACAACTGCCTACTTCACCTGTTCTGAAGACTAGAAGCAAAAACCCCACTTAGGTGTAGGAAGGATGCTTCTTGACATTGGTGTGCAGTTGACTAGCCCCCTCTCTTGCTGCGGGGGGTGGGGAACTGGCTAGAAAGAAGCCAGTCCGACCTGCTCCTGTGTCGTTCACTGGAGCCTTTTCTTGGAATGGAGCTAAATAGGACCACTGGCTAATTGCTGCAGATGTCAGTTTCAGTGACTGGTTCAAACTTGGTCTTCCAAGGACTTGACAGGGCTATCCACAGTTTAAAGTTAGTCCTTTCCTTATTGTGAGAAACTGGGGACAGAGAACACCACCTTCCTGGACCAGTGCTCTTTTGCACTGAAAGACTCCTCTTTTTTGCTTCTCTTTCCCTTGTAGCCACAAACTTTGCTGGCATCTTCTTTCCCAATCTTTCCTTTGCTCATGTTGCAAAAATCAGAATCTGTAAACACATTTCAAAGAGGCTGATTCTGTCATGGGATTGTGTGACTCTTCTTGTGTTTTCTTTCTCTTCGGTTTTGTCATTTTGTGCCTGTGTACCCGTTTCTGTTCTGGCCCACTGGCTCCTCCAGCCTTGAATCTTAAATGGCTCGCCCGGCTTTTAAGGGCCTGCGGAGAGTTTCTTAAGCTTTGGTATTTCCTGTTGTGCGAAGGCTGGGCTGTGCAGTAACAAAGCGAGGAGAGGAGGGAAAGAGAGAGACAGAAAGAACTGCTGAAGGAAAATATTTGAATGGCTTTGATCCCAGATTTCAAGCAAAAAAAAATATCCGTGCAGAAAATTCCATGCAGAGAGAATATCTTTAGTTGCCACGATGGATCTCTACAGCTTTAACTAGGATGAGAGAGAATCTAGCAGAGGAGGAACTCAGGCTGCCTCCAGGCGGCAGAATCCTCTACAAGCTCATTTACTTACTTACATATTTTATCCTGCACTTAATTTCTTCAACCTGCCCTGGGTAGCTCAAGCTAGCCTGATCTTGTCAGATCTCTAAGCAGGGTCAGCCCTGGCTAGTATTTGGATGAGAGACCTCCAGGGACTACCAGGATTGTGACAGGGAGACAGGCAAGGGCAAACCACCTCTGAATGTCTCTTGCCTTGAGGACCCTACAGGGTCACCCTAAGTCAACTGTGGCTTGATGGCAAAAAACAAAACAAAACAAAATCTTCAAATATAGTGCTAAACCAGAAGTCAGGGCAAATGCCTCTGTCTGAGTCTTTCTAGGTGTTACAAAAGACAGGGAGCTGTTTTAGCACTCCATGTCTCATCCTTCCCTCTCCTTTCTAACATCTGGTAAGTATACCTTCTGCACATCCACAAGTTACAGTGAAGGAGCATACAATCCATGTTCAGCGTACATTTGCGTTTTCTTTATACTTGGGTTGAGTAATTCTCCTGTTACGTCCAATGCACTTACAGCTGAACATGTGACTTAAACCACACATTTGTCCATGTACTGGCTCCCAGTTTCATCAGTAGAGTGAATATGCATCGGATCTTTTTGACTAATAGGTAGATACACATACATGCAGGCAGGGGTCCTTTCGTAAAAAAAGAGGTGCAGGAGCTCATTAGCATAACTTATTTGCATATGCCACACCCCTGATGTCACCGGAAGTGTCATAAGGCCACACATCCCTGACGTCAGGTGTGTCAGAAGGCAAGAAGGGAGGGAGGAAAGGAACAGGAAGGTAGGTAGGTAGGTGGGGGAGAGAGAGAGAAGAAAGAAAAAGAAAGGAAGGAAGAAAGGAAGGAAGGAGGGAGGAAGAAAGAAGGGAGGAAGGGGGGAAGGAAGAAAGAAAGAAAGGAACAGTAAGGTAGGTAGGAAGGTGGGGAGAGAGAGAAGGAAGGGAGGGAGGGAGGGAGGGGGGAGAGAGGGAGGAAGGAAGGGAGAGGGGAAGGACGGGGAAAGGAAGGAACAGGAAGGTAGGTAGGTAGGTGGGGGAGAGAGAAAGAAGAAAGGAAGGCAGGAAGGGAGAGGCGAAGGAACAGGAAGGTAGGTAGGTAGGTGGGGAGAGAGAGAGAAGGAAGGAAGGAAGGAAGGAAGGAAGCAAGGAAGCAAGGAAGGAAAGAAGGAAGGAAGGGAAAGGGGAAGGGGAAGGAAGGGGGAAAGGAAGGAACAGGAAGGTAGGTAGGTAGGTGGGGGGAGAGAGAGAGAGAAGGAAGGAAGGAAGGAAGGAAGGAAGGAAGGGGGGAGAGAGGGAAGAAGGAAGGGAGAGGGGAAGGATGGGGAAAGGAAGGAACAGGAAGGTAGGTAGGTGGGGGAGAGAGAGAGAAGAAAGGAAGGAAGGAAGGAAGAGGGGAAGAAAGGGAGAGGGGAAGGAACAGGTAGGTAGGTAGGTAGGTGGGGAGAGAGAGAGAGAAGGAAGGAAGGAAGGAAGGAAGGAAGGAAGGAAGGAAGGGGGAAAGGAAGGAAGAGGAAGGTAAGTAGGTAGGTGGGGGAGAGAAAGAGAGAAGGAAGGAAGGGAGGGAGGGAGTATTTAGGGGGGGAGGAAAAGAGCTTCCCGGGGCCGCGGCGCTCCGCTGGCCCCGGGAGTATTGAAGGGGGGGAGGAGAAGACAAGGGAGGGCGCGGGGTTAGCAGTTGTTGTTCCCGTCTCCTGCCAAGCCGAGCGGCAACTGCCGGCAGGGGCGGTGACTGGAGGCAGTGGCAGCAGCAGCCATGCCAAACTCTCCCCCCCCCCCGGGTCGGAGAATGAGATCAGGCGCATCGCGGTGGCGGGGAGGCTCCGGCTGCCTAATTAAACCGGCCAGGCAAGCACCAGAAGGTCAGGCCGCCTCACCCTGGCTGCGCTGCCTCGGAAATCAGTCCCAGACTCCGCCGCGGACTTGCCCGCCTCCTCTGCTTGGATGCCACCCTCGCCTGCAGCTGTAGACTGGCCGTGAACGCGCCGTCGGGGGAGTTTCTGGGGCTGCTGATTGATGCGCCGCCGTTTACTGCTGCTCCTGCAGTGGGCGGCCCTGAAACTCGTCCGCCTTCCCCCCCCATTTCGGTCTTCATTTATTCCGCGGCGGCTCGCTGGCTAGATCGCTTCCAGGCCGGGTCAGCTGAGTGGTTTTGCTTCCAGCTCACCTCGCTGCAAGGAAATGCCCGCCCGACCAGGGGCTGCAAACGCCGCCTGCTTGCCGCCAACTCGTCTCCCCCCCCCAAAAAAAATCCCCCCCACTTTTTGCATTCAAGGCAACAGTCAAAAGTTACCATGCAACACATACACAGAGAAAGAGAGAGAGACGCATACAAACAAAGAAAAAAAAAGAAGAAGAAGGGGGGGGAGGAAAGGAGTTTCCCAGGGCCCGCGGCGCTCTGCCGCGGCCTCGGGTGCAGTGGGAGGGGGGAGGGAAGGGCTTCTCCTTTCCGGGGCCGGGCATTGACGGGGGGGGGGGGGGGGAGGCCGGGGGGGCAGGGCTTTGTTAAGTGCCCGCCCCCCTGCATCCTCTCTCCCGGAGAGGCGCTCCGGCGCACCCCGGCCCCAACGGAGCCCTGCATGCAGGTTGTATGTGCATTTACTGCAACATGTGAACAGAGTTACATTGTATGTATGTTCACTGTATGTGAATAGTGCTCCCATCTAGTCAGGGAGAGAAATTTCAGGAAAGCAACACACAGGCAGCAGTTTGTTTTGGAAACTTCCCCTCTTTCATGAAACAAGAGCTGTATGTGCTGTATATGCTGTACCCTGCCCTCTTATTTTCCTATGATGAGCACTTATTGGAGAGATATTTTTAGTGTTTCTTCCCCAAGCCCCCATGTATAAAAGCATCCCCCCAGCCTCAAGTTTATGTTTCTTGGAGATAACCGACTGCATTCCATGCTGGCTGCTGGGATAAGGAAGTAGCTGTTGGGAACAGCTTCTGAACTAGCTTGAAAGGCATTGGATGTTAATTTTGCCCCCTGCTTGGCAGCATTAATGCTTGCCGCTTTAAGAAGGTAAATGATCCTCTGCAATAGCTCAACATCTGACTGAAATAATATGATCCTGTGTTGAATTATGAGTGTTCCTTGCTTCTTGGCCTTTGGCTAAGATCAGGTGCACCGTTCATATACATACCCACAGCATACTCATTTAAAAAAAATTCTCTCATACAAGACAACAATACTATCACTAGTACTGTCACCAGTATGGGGAGACTGAATCCGTTCTTCATGGGTTTGTGGAATATACATAGGCCTGTGTCAGAAGGGCCATGAGTTCATCAAGTAAAAGGGATTAGATAGAAGAGTAGCCCTGCTTGTCCAATGGAGCAAAAATAAACAGGAGTCTTGTGGCACCTTAAAGAATAACAAGTTTTTATTCTAACATGAGCTTCATAGACTAGATTAATGTTTTTTTAATAATTTTATGTATAAGTTTTCCAACATATAAAACAAAATGCTGATATAATACATATATGAAAGCATCCTCAAAAGGAAACAGGACTTAAACAAGTAATAGAAATGTCTTTGTATTTCTGATGAAGTGGGCCCACAAAAGCTAATCCTAGAGTAAATAGGTTAGACTTTAAGGTGTTACAATTACAAGATTCTTCTTTGAGTTTGCTGTATGGAGGACAGAGATGCCTGTTGAAAGGTTTTTGCTGTGATAGACAGCCATATTCAAAGGGAGTGTTGAGAGGTAGTGTGGTGTAGTGGTTAGAGTGCTGACTAGGACCGGAGAAAGCCAGGTTCAAATCCCTACTCTGCATGGAAGGTTGCCCAGGGGTAACCATAGGCCTGTCACATTTTCCCAGCCTGACCTTCCTCACAAGGTTGTTGCTGTGAAGATAAGGTAGAGGAAGAGCGATCAATGTGATAAGCCACTTTAAGTTCCCATCAGGGAGAAAAGGGGTATAAGCAAACATTAAAAAGAAGCATTGTATCTTTGAGTACCAAATCCAAGAGATAAGCAGCAGGGCTGTTGTTTTCTTGCCCTGCTTGCCAGTAATTAATTAACTATCACATGGCAGTGTGTGTAGTATAGCCAGGAGATCCTCAGATTATCTGGCAGCTAGAAGTTCTACCTCTTTTTGTGTTATGCACCACTGGGTAGTCAGCTAGACTTGTTTTTAAGGCAAGAGATGATTAAGAGGTGGTTTGCCATTGCCTGCCTTTGTGCCACGCCCCTGGTGTTCCCTGGAGGTCACCCATCCAAATACTAGCCAGGGCCAACCATGCTTAATTTCTGAGATCTGATAGGATTGGGCTAGCCAGTGTCTTGCCAGTGCTTGCCAGCATCTCATAGGATCTTGCTGGCCTCTGTTGGAAACAGACTGGGTGCTGGCAGAATTTTGATCTAACCCAGCACCGTTCTTCTGTTCTTAATATTTAAAATATTTTAAAAAGCAAAAGCTTAAAGCTACATTTTCTGCCAATGCAGGTTTTTTTTGCTATAGTATCTATCACAATATTGATATATAATGATTAAAAATTACCATTTGCTGTAGATAGCATTAAATCTAAGATCTCAATTTGTGTTATTAAAAAAATCTATATCCTGCTTTTCTTCTTAATGGGGTCTCAAAGGGGTTCATCATATTGTTCTTCCTTCCTCTACTTTATCTTCATAATGCCAACCCTGTGGGGTATCTTAAGCTGAGAGATTCTGATGAGTCCAAGGTCACCCAGCAGGCTTTCTTGGCAAAGCAGGGATTTGAACCTAGTTGTCTCAATCTCAATCTGCCACTGTAACCACTACACTATGCCAGCTTCAACCAGTTAGTTCTCTGTCTCCTGTTACCTAAAGTTTTATGGAGCATCTTTCTTAGTGGGTCTTTCTTGTTGCCTTTTTAGGAAGAAGATGATGATGGACTTCCCAAGAAAAAGTGGCCAACAGTAGATGCTTCTTACTATGGTGGACGTGGTGTTGGTGGCATTAAACGAATGGAGGTAGTTAAAAATAACTTTTCCATGCTAGAAAAAAAAATTAGTTTAAAGTTATTGGCTCAGCTGAACACATTCAGTATTCCTGACATATGCAATTGCAGATGTGCCCAGATTACCCTGACCTTGCCCAGCTGGCACAGGGAAGAATGGTAGTGCAGGCCAAGTTCGCAAAATGAATTTGCTAGTTCTTCTTGTGAATCTTATGATTCCTATGTTATATTTGTCCTGCTTTCTCTAGCACTCAGGGTGTAAAACCCAGTGGATCACTGTGAGCAAAAGGTGTTCCTGAGTTGGACTAAAACACCTGGTCCTTTCTAAATGGTGCCCCTAGGCTCTGGGAATCAAGCAAAAGGGACACTCAGTACCATGAGTAAATTGCATGGAATGCTGCTATTTTTCTTTTTTCTTTAGGTTCGCTGGGGAGAAAAAGGATCTACAGAAGAAGGTGCTAAACTAGAGAAGGCCAAGAATGCCCGAGTCAAGATGCCAGAACAAGAGTATGAATTCCCAGAGCCCAGGAGCCTTGGGAACAGTATCCGGAGGTCCTCTTCTCCCACGAAGTGGTACTCTCCAATTAAGGTACATCTTTATACTGAATACATAGTAGCCATTCGTTATTATTATATCCCTTGAAATGCGTATTATCCCTTCGTTCTCTTTTTAGTCAAAAGAAGAATGGGGAGGGAATGTTTTATTCAAGGTGGTCTGATGGCAGACTGATTGTAGACTGACCACAGTAACCTTTGATGGCATTAAATTGGTATTTCGCTCTGTAGTCTCAGATGATTGCTCTTAGCACTCCACATTTACGAAAGATGCATTTACACATCTATCGGACAATTACACATCTATCGGACAATTACACATCTATTGGCCAATCGACATATTCATTTATCTCAGTGATTTTCCCCAGAATTAAATCCAAACATTGATGACGTTATAAACTTAGCCTGTTATTCCTGTTTGCATCTGTTAAAACATTTCATTATATTGTATGCTAATTTGTTGTTCAACCTCTGCCTTATATGTATGGACTGGTAAGTTCCATTTCACCGAGTCTGAGGAAGTGTGCGTGCATGTGAAAGGTCATACCTTGAATAAAACTTTGTTGGTCTTAAAGGTGCCACTGGACTCAAACTTTGTTTTTTAAAAATGTGTTATGGATTACATGGGATTCCCAAACCTGTGTTCCCCTGAATCTTTTTTAAAATTTTGCACACTCCTACTAATCAGCAAGTAATCCTAGTTTCCGGAAAGCTGTAGTTTGCCATGATTTTTCAAACAAGCTAACTGTGGTTTATGCTTGTCATGCAAACCAGGAATAAACCATAGTTTGTATTCCAAATTTGCAGGGTATGCACAAACCTTGTTTTGTCATCTTAGATGTAAGCTAAGTGATCTGGGGGCATTTCTCTGGAATGTTCAGCCCAGCTCACATTTGAGCCAGCTGGGTAACTTTACTGGGGCAAAACAAAAGTCCAGTGGCTAAATAAAGATGAAGAACATTTATTCCAGCATGAGCTTCCATGAGGTAGAGCTCCCATGCAATGGAAAGAAAATAATTTTCCTATATTTATCGAGAAATTTTGGAAGGGGAAGGGAAAAGTGAAGGAGTTGGTAAGAGAAGCCTGATGTCATAAATCAGGTGTAATACTCTGTCTCAGAGACTTGAACGGCTAAGCTGTTTTACATAAGGGAGTTATACATAAGGAATGAGGAGAGAGGTCAGAGGTTCTAGCTTCTCTTATTCAGTGAAGAAAAACAAAAGTGCAATAAAGTTAGGCTAAATTACACACTAATTAAGGAAGAGGCAGTCTGATGCATGAGAGAATTAAACAGCATCAGTAAAGCATTACAGTATAATACAACGTGTTAAGAACAGTCTGTCAGAGTTTCTGAAACATGGCTCTTGTTAAGTTATTAGAAATTTTAATGAGTGAGAATTGGAAAGCTACATTTACTGGGAGCCCAACTTAACTTGTAGCAGTAACATTTTCAAAAACATTTTCAAGTATTCTTCAGTAGAAGTGCCAAAATCTTTTAATGAACATGCAGGTTGAGTGCAAACATAACACGAAACCATGGTTTACTTTAACTAGAGTTACATTTGTGAAACCAGATTTGATTTGCAGTCATTCACTCAAATCCTCATTCACCTCAACAAATGGTGGTTTCTTTGCCTTCCCCCTGGCCAGACATTTCTGTAGCTGGGGAGAATGTGAGGACATTGCAGGCAAACAAAGATGTCTGCATTGGTACGTTACGTGAAACCATAATTAAGACCAACCATGATTAGTAAACTAACTTCATCATTCCAGATCCTGGTCTGATGAACTCTAAGCAACCATAATCAGTGGATTGGCCCACATTTGGACAATTTCATTAACCGTAGCTAATCAAGTGAAAATTCCATATTATGTCTGAATTCAGCTGCAGCCACCAGAGTCAGGTCACGTGCAGTTCAACTATGACATAGTGTTTGGTGAAATCCTGCCATCATTTGTTCTGCCTCCATCCGCTTCCATGCAGTGCAGCTGCCTCCAGCGTGCTGAGTTCCATCACAGCCTCTGTTTGGAAGGAAGCATTCTCCTTCTTTGAGGCAGATCTCTGGCTTCTTTTGAGGGACAGGAAGGACATTATAAGTCCCTGAGGGAAGGAAGCCAGTGTGTGTGTGTCTTTTTCTCCATAGTTGGCGCTTGCCATTCTTGTATTGTATTGCCTTTGGCCTTCCTAAATCACTTGCAAAACAGCCACAAACTTTGAATGTTGTGTCATCAGCCAGTTCAAATCAGAAGTGAGTTCAAAAGGGGGGGAGGTGTTGCTAGGGAAGCCTTGGTCCCAATTTGTCATTCCCTCACTGCTAACTGGTCGGATGTGTCATTCCCCCCCTCAACTATACGAATGCAGGCTTTTCATCTAGCAATGAAACTGCAGGGCCACTGGGGACTTGTTGCAGTCAGGGCTGTGCTAGAAATACCAACATTCTCCCCTAAATTAACCCAAGCTCTGTGGCAGGAAAAGTTGGATTACACAGCCTGCAAAGCAAACTGTAACCACATTCATTTGAGTTCCTTCTTTTGCATAATTTATTCTGCTAATCATTGCATGGAGCAAGGAGTTGTGTGAAGCACTGAAGCCTCAGTCTCAGACCAGATTTGTCTTCTGAGATTCATCAGGCCTTGCCTATGCCCTTTCAAGGATATTTTCACAGCCATGAACCATAAGGGTTAGAAATTTGCTTTCAAGAAATTAATTTTGAATAATTATTTGTGTGGCGTGCCCTTTTCTGTGCAGCTGCAGCACATGCACAGTCCTGGATGTAGCCTCCCAGCCTCACAGGTGAGGTCCACACAGTGGCTATGTTCCAAAGCTACCCAGGGCTTCAGTGCTCATGTACATTCAGCTCCATATGCCATGGGAAATGCCCCATTCTGTACAATAAACCAGAGAATACACCATATATGACTCATGTACTCTACACAAACCCCAAAAGCAGAAACAACGTAGTAGCACAGGGGTGGCCAAACTTGTTTAGCGTAACAGCCACACAGAATAAATGTCAGATGTCTGAGAGCAGCAGGACATAAACAAATATCACACACACGTTTTCATTGGAAAATATGCAAATTTGCTTTTTATTAACACTAAATTAGACTGCATGTGGCTCCCGAGCTGCAGTTTAACCACCCCTGTGGTAGCAGATAATGCAAGGTATGACTAATATGAGCCCTAATTTTGAGAAAACATACAATCTGGGGCCAAATCTTGGAGATAAGCCTAAAAAATGCAATGTGTATGCAAACAGCACAGAAATGAGGAGATAGCAGTAACTAACCCCCTAATTTCTAAGCCAGTATTTTGAAATACATAAAGATGACTAAAGGGATTTTCAGGTAGATAGCTGTGTTGGTCTTAAACAACAAAACAAAATTTAAGTCCAGTGGCACCTTTAAGACCAACAAAATTTTATTCAAGGTATAAGCTTTCGTGTGCATGCACACTTCTTCAGATACATTGAAATGGAAGTTACCAGTCCATACATATAGGTAGAGAGTGCATTGGCTTCCAGTGGAGCACCAGATCAGGTTCAAGGTTCTGGTTCTGACCTTCAAGGCCCTTAGCGGTCAGGGACCTACATATCTTTGGGACTGCCTCTCCCAGTATGCCCCTGGAAGAGCGTTACGCTCAGGAAATAAAAACTTCCTGGTGGTACCTGGCCCAAGAGAAGCCTGGCTATCCTTGATCAGGGCCAGGGTTTTTTCAGCCCTGGCCCCCACCTGGTGGAATGCTCTGCCGGAAGACATCCAAGCCCTGCGGGAGTTGTTACCATTCTGCAGGGTGTTTTGCAGGGCAGTTGATATTTTTTGTTCATGTTGATCCCTCACTGCACACACAGAATGCACAAAGGGATCAACATGAAGAAAAAGTATTAACTGCCCTGCAAAACCCCACTGTATAATTTACTAGGAGGAGTGTCAAACTAACGTGTGGCTCTTATTTTTAAAACCTTTTGAAAAAAGCAAATCACTATTCTCAGACTAGTTGTTAAGCCTACTGTTGGTTTGACTATACCTAATCTGTTTTCCAATCAAGTAGTCTGAGAAAAGGGGCCGCAGTGGCTCAGAGGTTAAGATGCTGAGCTGCAGACCGTAAGGTCAGTAGCTCGGCAGTTTGAGACCCAAGTGCTGCTTGATGGAGTGAGTTCCCGTCTCTGGCCCCAGGTTCTGCCAACCTAGCAGTTTGAAAGCAAGAAATTGCAAGTACATAAATAGGTACCACTTCAGGGGGAAGGTAACAGCGTTCTGTGCACCTCAGCCTCAAGTCATGTTGGCCACATGACCACAGAAAAGTCTTCAGACAGCGCTGGCTCTTCAGCTTGGAAACAGAGATGAGCACTGGCCCCTAGAGTCAGATTCGACTGGCTTTCGAGCAAGGGAAACCTTTACCTTGATAGTCTGAGAAATCTGATGTGAATGTTTCCAGATATCTTCGCAAAGCATCAAAAAAGATGCACATGGACTAACAAGCTAAAATGTATTTATTGCCATTGCAGGGAAAGCTGGATGCCCTCTGGGTCCTGTTGCGGAAAGGTTATGACCGTGTATCTGTGATGAGGCCCCAGCCAGGAGACAAGGTACTGTCATTGATCTCTGGTAACTGGTTCTGTCCAAAACTTTCTAGAAGATGGATTTAAGAGTCGGAAAAAGTGCTGGAGACATTGCTTGCCATCTGTCAACATGCATTCTCAAAAGACAAAGGAATTGTATAGCCAATAGGGTTAAGAACTGAAATGTATGTAGGTTTGGAATTTTGTGCCTTATAGAGGAGATGCTGTATTTCACTAGGCAGCAGCGCATAGGATTCTGTGTTAGCCTCCTGACAGTAGCAGAAAGGGGGCAATTTATCCTTTTTCCTGCATGCAGCCAGGCGTGGATCTACTATGAAACTAATGGAGCTTAAGCTTCAGGGCCCCTAATCCTGGAGGGGCCCTGAAGCAACTTTTTTTAAAAAATGAGTGAATTTTTCAACAAAATTGATGGTTTTTTAAAAGTGTTTGTTATTAACATAAGGCTATTTTAGTGACAAAATCATAAGCCAGTGGGTTGAAGTACTTAATATTGAGTATATTCTAATACCCATTTCATATGAAATTGGTCAGATTTCAAAATTTTCTCAGGGGCTTGCAGCACCTGAGCCCCCAGCTGTATGGGCTCGCTGAGCTCGCCAGAATCTACTCATAGCCTACATTTTGGCACCTGGATCCTTGAATCCTTTGTTGGTGCACAGCTTAATACTTCTACAGCTCAGCCCTTAGCCAATCATAACCATAAAAAGACATCCGAATTCTCAATTCAGGCCCTTTGGACCTTGTTGGATGTTACCCTATTGTTGTTGCTTGAGACGGTCCCCCCATAACACCAGAGCTTCAAAGAAGGTATCATGAAATGCAGGTTTGTGCCCCAAAATATGTCTTTAAGAACACCAGCCTTTAGTTTTGCCATGGGTTGGCTCTCCTTGGGTCAGACTGCCAGTGAATAAGTAGAACCTGTTTTTCTTTTGTCTCTCATTTGGGAACCAGCAGTGTTGGGGGGGTACCATTACTTTTGCTGTGTTCTGGCCGCTAGAACAGTTTTCCTCTTTCTTGCCTTGGGGCAACCTGCTGTTCTTTCTGACCTCAGACCATTGACTGCATATGCACTGCTCGGGCCATATTTGCATGTAGGGGTGTGTACACCAAACATTTTTTGATTACTTTCAGAACTTGATTTGGGGAAGACGTGTTTTTCATTATCCCGAATTTTTGGGACTCTTCTTGCCTTTTTTCAGGGCTTTTTGGGGTCCCAAAAATGTAGGAATATCTTATTAATTGCCCTCCCTTTTTTTGCCCCTCAGAGGCAGTAGGAGCAGGGCAGGTAGGAGGGAGAGAGAGGGTCTTACTAAACAGTGGTTGGTAGCATCTCCCTCCCTTTAAATTGTAAAGAGCCATTATTTTCTAAGGGGGGACCTATGGAGAGAGTGACCAGGTTTACTGCCCATAGGAAATAATTGACCTGATTTCAAAGGCCAGGCCTTCCCATGGAAAATAATGGCCCTATAAAACATAAAGGGAGATGCTGCCAAACAGCTGTTTGGTGGATCAGCTTCTTCTATTTCCCCCTTGGCTTATGGCCTCTGAAACCCAAAACACTCCCAACATTCTGGGAGATAAATTCTTTGTTTCCCCCAGAATTTGGGAGTGTTTGGGGTCATTTCGGATATCCCCAAGCCGACCTGAAACAGCTAACTTTCAGTTTATTTTTGGCTTGGGTATATTTGAGTGCACACCCCCACTTGAGTGTGTGACTGACTTGGTGAAGGTGTCATGTTCTTGGCAGTTTGACTCAGGCTCCTCTTCTCTCACATGCAAGTAGTACCCCTCCCGTCCCATTTTGAATGGAAACAACATCAGTATCAACAGTAAATGTGGTTAGTTTTTACTAGAGATACTGATGGAAGCCATACTCCTATGACTCAAAGAATGAGCTCTGGCAACTCAGAAAGCTTGTGTTCAAAGTCAAGTGAGCCCAGGGTTGCCAGCCTCCAGGTGGAACCTGGAATTCTCCCAGAATTCCACCAGATCACCAGACCACAGAGATAACTTCCCTTGGAGAAAATGAAAACTTTGAAGGGTAGATTTTTATGGCATCACATCCCCACAGAGCTTTCTCCCTTCCCCAAACTCCCCCTCCCTAGGGTCTGCCCCTAAATCTCCAGGGGTTTCCCAACCCAGAGTTGGCAACCTTAGGTGAACCTCACAGGTGCCAGTTTCCTGTTAGGCTCAGATGGTATATCCAAGCAAAGAAGAATTCATCTTCTTCTCCCTCTTCCCACTTCACTGGACCCCACCCCAATTTATCTACCTTTGTTGAGTGGAAGTAATGGGGTAATGGTGAGAACGGACAATGCCTGGGTTTTTCCTCCCCCCCCCCCCGCTACGCTTTCACAGAATTGTAGTTCACAGCAAACTACAGTTCCTAGAATGGGGGGGGGGGGGGGGATGGAGGAAACCCCAGCATTTATTATCTATTTTCTCAGCTACTTCATCTCTCTCTGTATTGCTGTCCCTCACCAAGGCAGATAAGTTGGGGAGGGATGCAGGGGGAGCGGGGGAACACAGAGAGCCACTAGCACTCTTGAGTGCATCATTATACTTAAAATTCTTTTAATCCCACCTTTCCTAAAGTTCAAAGTGGTTTACAAAAATTCAGTACAAACATATCACTAAAGAATCACATCTAAACCAAGAAAATGGCATCATTGTTACTTGAGTTAAGACTTCTAGAAACCAGTGTCACTGAGGAAAAAAAACATTCATGGTGAGGGAGGAGTCAACACAATCAAAAGCCATATAAAAGCCCAGTTTTGGTATGCCCTGATGTTCAAAACTCTCTGAGAACTAAGAATTTTAAAGGCGGCCTCGACTGAGCTCTTAGAGTGAGCTCTGAAGGCTTTTATAGGAGCTCACTTCTGGGTAGGGCCTGCCCCTATACGGGCAGATAAAGCCTATAAAAGCTGTCAGAGTTCACTCTGGGAGCTCAGTCAAGCATTGAGCTCCAAAAGTGAGTTCTAAAGGCATATAAAGGCTTTGGGAGCTCATTCTTGGAGCTCAGTCAGGATGGCCCAGCCCGGAGGTGGGTGCCTTTGAAGCTCACTTGGGTCGGGCCAGAGGCCAGTGGTGAAGCTCACTTTCAAACTTTACCCTCGGAGCTCACTTTCAAACCTGCCCATGAACTGCATGAAAACATGAAGGTTCGTGGGTGGGTTCATAGGATGAACTGATCTCCTGTACCCTTGGTTCATACTTCGCAAACTGGACTGGTTTGTGTTGGACTGGGGTTCAAAAATCATTTCGTGCCCATTCCTACTAATGATATAAATAATGTTGGTTTAATGCTATTTTATCATTCACATTAAAAGGGGAAAGTAGGAGGGGGTTTGCATTCAGGGAAGGGAAGGGAATGTGCAGTCCTTGTACATATTCCAGATCACCAGACCATGGCTAGGAGATCAGGAACGTTACATTTGTATTGAAAGTGTGATTTGGTATAAATCTCTTTTGAAGTATCTCAGGATCCTTCTGTCCACTGAAATTCTAGCTTACTAAACTTCATGTCAGAATGTCTGTTAAAGTGGCTAAAGCAATTTTTCATCGTGAATGCAAATAATGCCCTCTTACAGGACATTCAGGAGTTAAACAGGCCTTCCACCAGAAAATTTCCCTTGCACCAAGAGGAGCAGCTGCATTCCTGTGCTGCCTCTGGCTTGTCTGAGCTTCCATATGGGACATTTCCTGTTTCTTTAAATGTTGTTACATTGCAAAGCTAGTAACGATCCCTGTGCGGCAATGACATAACTGGAAGGGTGATGTAATAGCAGCTGAAGCAATGAATAATACTGGAGAGACTGTACGTGAGACTCCTGGGCTAAAGTCAGGAAGGTAGGCAGGTTATTTTTTCTCTCCTGCTCTGTGGCTAGAGACAGTAGAAGAGTCTGCAAGAGATTTGGAAGTGGTTTCATAAATGTATCATCGCCTTTGGTGAACACTTCTTTTGTCCATAACAGGTTTAGCAAAGGCAAAAGCAGAAATGGGACAAGCGGCTGCACCCAGAGCAGCAATCATTTTTTTTGAGTGGCCTTCAGCCTTCTGAAAAACTTTGATCAGTCTCTACCTCTCTGTTTCCCCTGGCCTTTTTTTCGCTTTTCCCAACTACATGTTATATTTTCTTCACCTCCTCCCTGGGTCTCGGCAGTCAGACCGGTGCCATGCAAGTTCCGTGCTTGGAACTCAATTCTCACGCATGTGTGGGTGTTCATCTTGGGGAGGGGATTCATATTGCTTGGAGAAAGGGAGATTAATCCCCCCCCCTTGCCATTTTTCCAGCCTGAAATAGACCCAGGGAGGTGCTGTTGCCTCACTAAGGAAACTAGCATGCAGTTCCTCTTTATGTGTGATTTATCTAACAGAGAAGTAGTTCCCTGTGGGAATGTTACAGTTTGGGAAACAACATGGGTGGGCATGATTCTTAAGCCCCCTTTTCTTGTGGTCCCATGCTAACCAGTGCTCTGTGTGTTTGAGGATTGAATTCCAAGCATGGAATATGCAGCACATGTCTACTTGCCAGAGTGAGGATGCAGAGGAAATCTGACATGTAGTTGGGCCCTTCGTTTCACAGCCTCCAAACAGAAATCCAAATGGGTATCAAGTTCACGCAATCAAAATGAGTATCAAGGCCACACTTTTAAGCCTGTCAAGGAGGCAACGTAGAATCAGATCCTACTTCTAGCTACCCTGTGGTCTAACAGATATCCAAGCGCAAGGATCTTAGTGTTTGCATTAATCATTTTTTTTAAAAGGACCCTGGGAAGAAAATTATGCTTCTGAGATTTATAAAAGAAACAACCCCCAGCTGAGGAACCTTCAAAGAGAAACCTGGGAGAGCTTCAAAGTGCCACAAAAATGCTCTCTCCCTGGACCAAATGACGCATTCACTTTGCAAGCAGCATTGCCCTGCATTACATGAAATTTCCATAGATATAAACATAACATACAGCAAGAGTCCCTTGAGCAGGAAAGAGGCATTAGGCGGTCTGCAGATTTGCTGCCTGGAAAGCACAGATCAGATTTCTCTTTAAAATCCATAATTCTTTAGTCACCAATAAATTCCCCCTTGGGAGAAGGTTGAGATGGCGCTCCCTCTTGGATCAAATAATGTGGCTTTCCAGTGTACCTTACTTAAGCACAAACACACACGACTGTGACTCTTAAAATGATTGTAAAAATGGCTTAGAACGGGTTATGTGCGTGGCTGTTCCCCAGTAAAGCCACATTTGGCAAACTTCAAGTCAAGAAGCAAATAAATCGTCACTGAGAACTAGATGCATGCACAGTGCTTAAGGCTAATGTCCAGCACTCTGCTTCTACTAGTATCCTGCTAGACAAGAAATTTGCAAGCAGGAATATAAAGGTCACAGTCATCCCCTCTTCTCTGTCTCTGGCATTTGCTTTTCAGAGGTATACTGCCTCTGACCATGGAGGTTTTCATTTAGCTGTCATGGCAAGTGACTGAAGGACAGATGCACATACTCAGAGCCAAATTAGAGTGGGGGTGGGTTGATGAGAGAAGCAGCAGGGATGAAGAGTTAAACACCCCCTTTCTCAGGCGCCCTAATCACAGAACTTCAGCCTTGCATGTTGTTTGATCCTTAGTTTTGGATAAACTCAGTCTATAAATGTGTCAAGGCTGACTCCTAGTCTCCAGTCCTGACCTAGACAGAGGCCTTTCTGATTCACGTATTCTCAGTTAGACCCTACAGTTTATCCCATGCAATTTCTTGGGAGTGGGAGGCTGGTATTATCCTGGCAGCAGCGAGTCTAGAACTGTGCAGATTATGCAATTCTTTGGGATGGAGTGTTTGTTGCAATATCTGTGGGGGATTTCATAACTTCTAGCTGAAAATAGTTTTCTGATCCTGTTTTCTTTCCATGAGCTGTTGACACACACAAGAGACAGGTACCAGAATGTTCTGGCCAGGTTGTAGCCACCAGTGCCTTAAAAGACCAGCCTTGTGGCCTTTATAGCAGAGACACAGCAGAAATAAGCCATCAAGGCTTATGCCTTCTAAATCCTGCTTGCAGGAAATGGGCAGGATAGAAGTTGAATAAATAATATTAGTAATATTGTAGAACTGTGAACAAGTGATGGGGATTGAACCTGGGACCTTCTATATGCCAAGCAGATGCTCTGCTGATGAGCCACTGCCCATCCCCAAGAAGGTCCCACCAATCACATATCTTTCGGATCCTCATCAGTCCCTGATTGGCCTTCACCATTGCTACTGATTCCTTGCCTTTCCCTTGGATTTTCTACCAGGGACTATCATAGCTCTCAATTGGAAAATACCTGAAGACTTTGGGGGTGGATCCGGGAGAGTGCAGGGTTTGGAGAGGGGAGGGACCTTAGCATGGTACAATGCCATAGAGCCCACCCTTCAAAGTAGCCATTTTCTCCAGGGGAGCTGATCTCTGTCAGCTGGAGATCAGTTGTAAAAGTGGGAGATCTCCAGGCCCCACCTGGAGGCTGGCAACCCTAGACTCCCTAGACAACTTGCTGCTTGCTTGTTTTTCTCTTGTCTTCAGCTCCCACCCTCTGTTCCAGTTTTCTTACTGCACTCACAGATGATTTGAAAACCTACGGTGCAGAAATGACGGGGCAAAGTATGGATGGGGCTCTGGCAGTTGCAGCCATTGTTTGCTAGCCTGTTTGTATACTTCATATTATCAATGGCAAGGCGAAGCGAAGGGCAAAGCCTTGCTCTGAAGTTCATTCGGAGAAATTTGGATTAGCAAAAAGAGGTTGTGAAATTTCTTTTCTCAGTGTCAGATCTGGAAATGGTCTGAAGTTACCAGCAGGCACAGCTGTTTCCAATAATGCAGAAGGAGGCCAAGGTCACATGGGATTCCTGTGGTCTCCTCACATTCTAAGGAGACTAGGTTTGCGATTTCTGCCCGCATTAATGAGGTTATTTTTACATTCAAGATAAAAGTCTGAATGGAGGGTTATCATTCCCTCCCCCCTTAAAACGAGTACTTTTTTTTATCCCAGAGGATTCAGTACCCATTAATATAAAAAGCTCATTAACAGGAATGGGAACTGGAGACTTTTAATTATAGTGGCGCCCACTTGTGGTATTTTATGCTTGTCTCTAGCGTTTCCATTATAAACATTGTTGTTTTTTCAGGAATTTACTAGCCAACTATAAAAACGCATTTCAACCTTTAAAATGGCCATAAGGGGATCTTTAAGCTGTCAAAAAAACCATGTTTACCTTTTTCCCCCTCCCCTCCACTGTTTATCGGCTTTTTTAAAATGTCAGTTTCGTGCTGATGACACATGGTTGCATGATAAAGATGTATAAAAGAAGTTTCTTTTATTAGTAGCTATTGTGTCTGTGTGCACACTGAAATACATTGCCCTCCCGTGTAGAATCCATGCCAATGATGCTCCAACTATCCAGCTTCAGGGGCGAAGAGCTGCAATTCCTGCTCACATTAGAGTATGACAGAACACTGAGAACTGGCGTTTATAGAGAAATGGGTTAGAGATTACTTTTGACTACGAAGACAAAATATTTAAGCATAACACTGCCTTTTCAGGCTGTGTTTCATCCTTAAAATATTTCTGTTTCTTTACCAGCCCTTGCTGTTGGTGCTCACTTTGTAGATCAGCTTTAGATTTATGCTGTTATGATTGTAGCAAGAACTGCTGCTGATTGGTCAGTCATTGTTTTGTTTGACAACAACGTCCTGTGTTTTTAAAAATTTGAGGCTGTGTTGCTTGGGGCATCTTGAAAAGGCACAGCATGTAGGCAAGTAAATCCTGACTTTCTACATATGTGGTGGTGCTGTGGAAGAGTAGAATGTCTTGGGGAAATGGTTTAAGTATGCTATCTGTCTGGTCTGGTAGTAAGCTAAAAGGGACAATTGAACTGGTTTTGCTCAACCGGGTAACATCTATACCTCAAGAATATAATTTTGTAGTCTTTATTGGTCAACAACAGACAGGCTAACATTCGCCAATATTTGGAAGTCTAAGTTGCAGCTGCAGGGATGAACAAGAAAATAGAGCGTCTCCCTGGGATGCACTAGGGATCCCCTGCCATTTTGTAGGAGTGAGTTCTCACTGGGGAACTCTGTTTAATTGCCCCACAGGGCTTGATTTTGGTGGTCACCACTGCAGGGCAGGGGGAGGAGGGGTGTCTCTCCAGGCCTTGGATTGCCCTCTCACCTAGTTTGACCCCCAGCTCTTAGCGGACGGTTGCTGAGTTCTATGAGAGTGAACTTGTGCAAGCTTGCAATTGCAGTTCACATAGGATCCCATCTTCCAAGTTCTCCAAACTGTGAAATCAGTCTAAGGTTTCAGAAATAGCCTTACTGTTCCCTCTAGGCTGAGTTAGTGTGAGCTAGCTCACAGTTTTTTAGCCTCTGGCTCACACATTTTTGTCTTAGCTCAGGAAGGATGACTCCAGAGCAAATTAATTTATGCAATAGCCAAATTGCTCACTCACAGTTTTAATGCCAGTAGTTCACAAAGTAGAATTTTTGCTCACAAGACTCCACAGTTTAGAAGGAGCATTGCTTACCACTACAGCACACTGGCTCTCCACAGTACAATCCTAACCCAAGTTACACTCTTCTAAAGCCTAAATCAATGGGCTTAGAAGAGTATAACTCTGTTTAGGTTGTCACTTACTTTTTTATCTGCAGCTGTTAGAGTGTTGGTGAATATTCCAGCATACCACAGTATTTTGGCCAGTGACAGTGAAGAGCCCCTAAGCAACAGTTAGGCTGCAAGTGTTCAGCTCGAAGCGAGAGCTGCTGAGTTTGGGAACATTTCTCTTAAAACATTTGACAGCTGGTAGAAAATTTGATCTGTAAAGAGTCTTAAAAGCACCCATTTTGTAGGGGGGGGGGGTGTCTGCAAAAGAGAGGTGGATGTGAGTAGGAGAATGTTATATACCAGGCACAATGCCAGGAGCTACCCAGGTTGCCCTGAAATACACCACCTGTTGTATTTATTGCTGCTGTGAAATTCAGTATAGCTGGAATTCATAATATATAGTTTTGTTGTTTTTTTAATTAAGAGGCCTGGGCAACTGGAAGGTACTATGCTCACATGTGCAATGTCGTTTGCCAGCCCTCCACTTATTAAAAAAGGCACTTAGGTTTTTAAATAGCCAGGCTGCTCCACATTCTAATATAAGGAGCCCTGTGTGCCTCTTTACAGACAGAATGAGTGAGAGGTGGACACCAATAGCTAGGATTAAGTAGGCCTGGGGTTGCCAACCTCCAGGTGGTGCCTGGAGAGCCCGTAGACTTAGGACTTATTTCCAGGTGACAGGGATCGCTTCCCCTGGAGAAAATGGCTGGACACCAGCAATCCCTGTTCGAGTGTTAGCATGCAGGAAGAGCCATCATTCAACTTGGAGCCCTCAAAAGCAGGCAGAGACTGAGATGCAACCCACTTTTCTGTTAATGGCACTTGGCTCTCCAGCGGTTCATAGGGTTGCCAGCCTCCAGGTGGGGCCTGGAGATCTCCGGCTTTTACAACTGATCTCCCGCTGACAGAGATCAGCTTCCCTGGAGAAAACGGCTGCTTTGAAGGGTAGGCTCTATGGCACTGTACCATGCTGAGGCCCCTGTCCTCCCCAAGCCTCACCCTCTCCTGGCTTCACCCTCAAAGTCTCCAGGTATTTTCCAGGCCAGACCTGGCAACCCTAGCGGTTCACCCATTTGGTGGTAGAATAGGCACGCTAGCTGAGGCTGAAGTCTGGCAGACTGATGTCCCCAGCAAACTGTTATGCAGCTTCAGAGCTCCATAACATTTTAGTTGTTATATATTATTTCTGCCCATTCTGCTATCTTCCATAATTCCTTCAGTGGCCAAACTTCCCCTGTCTATTCTGCACACAAGAACTTTAATTACCTATCAACTCATGGGCTTTATTTGTCTGAAATTTGATAGGAAAGCTCCATTATGGAAGGAATGCAGTCCCTGAAAAATGCACCCCAACTGAACAGAGACAAAAAAGTTACAGCCGGAAAGATGTTTCCCACTGAAACAAACAGAAATGAAAAAGTGAATAAGTAGAACAAATAGCTTTAATAACAAACATAAAGACAGAAATAATGTTAAAAAACTTAAAAAGTGTGAGGAATGCTACTGTTCCTCTCTCTGTCACCCCTTTCGCACCCTTGTTTTTCTAAATGCCAGTCTGCATAATGTGTGGCTCACTAGCCATGTATGGTGACCCAGTCCCATATGAAATAATTGGGCCAGGATCCTTTTCTGGTCAGTTATCAGCCCTATCATCTCTGGTGGCCTACCAGGGGTTGATCAACCTGTTTTTGCAGCCTTCACAGGGCTGGGTCTGGGTTTGATTCCCCACTCCTCCACTTGCATCTGCTGGATGACCTTGGGCAAGCTGTAGTTCTGGCACAGCTGTTCTTGAAAAATAGCAGTTTCTGTCAGAGCTCTCTCAGCCCCGACCTACCTCACAGGGTGTCTGTTGTGGGGAGGGAAAGGAAAAGGAGTTTGTAAGCCGCTCTGAGACTCCCTTGGGTAGTGAAGGGTGGGGTATAAATCCAGTCTCCTCCTCCTCCTCCTCCTCCTCCTCTCCTTCTTCGTTTTCCCTGGAAGTGACCTAATAGAGTTGTGCCAGTGGCTATTTTTTCACTTTATTTTTCTTCCACCAGCTGCTGGAGTGGTGGTGGACAGTGGGAGCTGGGGTGTGATATCACCTGCCCACTGCAGGCAGATAGCAAGCCTAAAGCTCAGGCGTATCATCATGCCATAGTAAAAAGCGGTTGTTATTTTGACAGATCATGTGCTTTTTTATTTATTGAACTATTATTTAATACGTTTATATACTGCATTGTCAACTGAGCTCTTGAGTTGGTTCCCAGTGCATCAGTAAAATATGCTAAAACGACAGAATAGAAAAAACACAGATCAAAAACAGTGGCCATAACAAAACAATTAGTGTCAGAAGTTTAAATTAGAAGGGGGCTGAAGAAAGCAGAAGGATTGTGTAGCAAATGAAGAGGGACACAAGCCCCCCCCCCCATTAACTAATTAACAAAACATCAGCCATATACAAAGTCCTGGGCAAACAGTCAAGTTTTAACCTTGTGCCAAAAAACTGATGGATTAGGGGCCAGGCGGAGGGTTAATTTATGAGGCTTGCTTTACTGGAAGTATCCTTCAGTCTTTGCAATCCTGAAACCACCCCAGCAAGGCAATGTACATTTGAAAAGTCTCTGGCTGTAATGGATGCTTTTGCAGAATTTGGAACAGAGACCTACCATGCTACTCTTCTCTGCTATTGTTGTAGTTAATTTCCTATTAATGTGGCCATGGAAAAATTAACCCAAATATTGGCTGATTGCCTAGAATTTTATAATCCTCAGGGCAAAAGCCATACTGACAGATCTGTCCATGGGTTACTTCAGACTAAGATTTCCAAAGACAAAAGCACAGAGCCTTGTTTATGCTTCTGAATTTCCCCTGACGCAATAATGTCAGGGCCTTTTTTCCTTATGATTTTAGTAAGTATTATTCTTCAAAAGAACAGTTTTTAAAGCTCCTGGAAGACCCAGTGCAGTCAGAGCTGTTGACTCATTTGTAAGTGACGCACACCAGTTTTATAAACTTTGCAAACCCTTCTATGCTTATTAAAAGCACTTCATTATTCTGACACTGAGGTCAAACTAAGTAGTTATAAACAAGATGTATTTAACAATGGTTCAAATTAAATTAAATTTTATTTTGTATTACTGTTTTTACCACAGGGGGACAACTGTACAAGGGTAATATCTAGGCAGGGTCTGTTATCGTATATCTAATACGCTGAGCGTGGGCCAATCTACAAATACCAAAACCTGTGGATTAGGTCCTCACTGACAGACAACAGATTATTCTGCAGACTTAGGAAATACCCCAGGTTTGCAGAAAATTCTGAAAACAATTTAAAAAAAAATACACTGGGATGTTTAATTCCCCTTAAAACCAAGAGTATTGTCTGCACATATGCAAACAAAGCTCCGGTACTCCTCCACCTACCATGGTGCTGAGGCAGTGAAGCTGAAGACAAGAGGGGGAGGAGTTGCAGCCACCATTGAGGCAGCAAAGAGGCTGGGTGAGCTGCCGAGGCAGTGGAGGTGGAAGTGGAGAGTCCTGGTGAGTAGTGAGCAGGGGGTCAGGTGAGCTGCTGCCATCGCTGAGATGGTGAGGGTACTGGGGGAGTTGGAGAGCTACCACCAGCGATGCAGCAAAGCTGCCAGGTGAGCCACTGCTGTTAATACAGAAAAGGAGAGCAATGAGGTGCAGGAAGGCAGAAAAAGAGAGAGAAAGCGATGGGGCGAGGGAGGTAGAAAGAGAGGAGTGACATTGGACACAGGAGACCGAGAGACAAAAAGTAAGACAGGGTGGGAGGAGGGAGAAAGAGAGATACACTGGGAGAAGTAGGGGGAGAAGGGAGGAATCAAAGGGGGGGATGGGGTGACAATTTGCTTGCAGGTCTCTTACTGTCAACCCATATTTTGAACAGTTCTTACGGAAACCCCAATGCACTCTTCAGAACCAACTGGAAGTATAAATAAACATACACTGAATTTTATCTTAACTTTTGCATCAATATAGGCCGAGGACAGACTGGCAGTTTGGCCCGATATAGGTCCGCTTTTCAAGTGGATTAAGAGAGCCCATTCAGACAGCCACAGCTGCCCGGTGTTGCCATGCCGCACTCACCCGGTCCTGAAGCGCTTTCATTGGGCTTCAAAAAGGTACCTGGGGAAACCGGTGTCAAGCCATCTTGGTGCGCATTCATCCCACTTCCTGGCAGTGTGGACACAAATAAGCCACACATTGAGCGGCGCTGAGAATGTGAACCCACTGATCCAGCTGCTGCGCCCATGCGCAGGTCAGCAAAATGGACCAAAGCCACGTGCCGCTGCGGCACTGCTGCCAGGGGCCGCCCCACAGTGTGAACGCTCTGTTCCACCTCCTCCCTGGTATGGTCCCACATCAGTCTACGCAGTGTGAACGGAAAGCCCCGCAACAACTCAGCCTGGGTCTTTTTGCCCCACTTCCCTTGTGCTTCATTTTGCCAGTCTGTCCTCGGCCATAGAGTAGCCATTATTTAGTTATATGAAACTTCTTACTCTATTGGGGTCATACTTTGGACATACAATGTTTAGTTGTCTGCTGTCCACTATCCCCTTTTTAATAAAACCCATACATTTATTTAAGGGGGGGGGGGGTTGCAATACCTCAGAACAATTGGCCCCTTTATTGTAGGAGAATATGTGGAATATACTGTGGCACAGGTTTGGAGGGAAAGTTTTTTTAACTATTGATTTTTATTTTACCAGACAGTTCAAACAATAATTAAATATTTGAACACCCCACATGTGTAGAGGAGGTGAATATTTTTAACACTGTAAAGGGATTTTGCCCAGAAGTCAAAGCTGTCCTTCCTGATCTGTTTCCTTCCAGAGTTTTCTAAATTTTTTCTCTCACTTAAAATGAAGATAATTTATCTGATTGCTGTGTGTCATGGCTTCTCCCAAAGAACCCTTGTAGTTCAGTAAAACTGCTGAAAATTTACTGTTAGACAACCCTTGTGCTCTTACAGTTCCCAGGATTCTCTGGGGAGAAGGAATGATTGGTAAACCAGTTTAAGCCTGTGGTGTACATATGACCTTAGATTAGGGGAGAAGCATGTTTGGGTTTCTACAGTAAGCCTCTTATAATCATGAGCACCCAGCCAGGATGTTTCCTTTTCTTTAAAATATACCAGAATTTCATGCAAGCAAATGTTGGAGCCAATCCTAAAACAGCAGCAACTGCAGCTTTCTTTGAGGGTAAAAGGCCAACTGTGTAGGATTAGCACAAAGGAGATCCTGGATTCATTCCTTTAAAAGCATCTCAGCTCCAGCTTCTCTACACTTCCTCTTTCAGTTATCTGGCCTCTTGTTCACTGTTGTGTACAGCCTTTATCTACTCACTTGTCACATTTTTAAGCGGGAAAAAGGTATTAGCTGATAGTTTTTTAACTTGGTCAGGAAAAAGTTGGAGACCCAGACTGCTTCCACACAAAGGTTTTTCCTCTGCCTCTGCTTCCAAACTGAAGCATTTCCACACAACATCAGCCTATTATGCATGGCTGTTTTCCCTCGCTTTCCTCGCATGGGTGTTTTCCTCCCCTTTGGGGAGGCTCTGATATACTGGACTCACATGAGGGGTCTGCCAAGCCTGGACTTGGGAGCCAGTTGTCATCCTCCTCCAATAAGGACTCATCTTCCCACCCTAAACTAGAGTGGTCCATGAACAAGTAAGTGGTCATCTCCCCTCTAATTGGCTTCATGACCAACTGCTTCAAGACAAAAACCATTCATGGTATTTGAACATTTTGTCTGTCTCATTGACCCAGTCAATTCAAGGGTAGTTAAAGTCACCCATTAATAGACAACGTTCTGTTCTGGTTGCCTTTCTCACGTCTTTCTCTATTTCAAGATCTCCCTCACAGTGATGTCTTCTGAATTAAGTGACTTTTTGGACCTGGAATTTCTGCCCACACAGATTCATGGGGGGCGGGGGTTAATAAAGTTTTCTAGTTTATAGGACTCCATGCCCTTTCATTGCACCATAAGCTTATATAGCTTTTCTCCAGGAACAGCTGTATCCCAGTGATCTTTTCTGTTTTACCAGGTTTACGAAATGCCCACAATATATGTTTTCATTTTAACACCAAGCACTCCAGCTGTCCCTTCTTAGTTTAGAGACTTCTAAAATGCACTTACAAATACCTGTACCATTTTTCTGCTCAAGGAGTCTTCAGTATACATATCCCTTACAATCCTTTGGTCTTTTTAAGTTGCTGGCACCATCTCATTGGCTCTAACCCATCCCCCTGTAAATTATCTGGACCAGATAATCCTTGGAGATGAGCCCTCCTGAACCAGATTATCTCCAGCTCTTCCCAGCTTTGCCCCAGGAAATTGTTAAAAGCTGTTCTGTGACCTTTTTGATATCAAACGCCAGTGGTCTGGTTCCATTTCAGCTCAGGTGGAACCCATCTTTTTGGTACAAGGCTGGATTGTCTCAAAGTTCTCCATGACTAGCTGCCTTTCTCTGCAGAGCGTGACCACTAGAAGTTGTGCACTAGGTTTCATAGAGGGATCCTGGAATCCAGCAGGCCTGGCCAGTGCCCTCATGAATGAAATGTGCATCATAGAGCATCTCTCACAACCCTCTACAACATGGCAGATGAGTGGATGTAGAAAGTTTCTCTGAGGGGGGGGGAGAACATTTGTCTCAGAGCGATTGCTTGGATGTGAACCATCAGCCCAGGCTTTCCAGATTGATTGTGGGAAGACTTTTGTAAACAGCTATGAAGTCTAGGGGAATTACATTGAATCCAGAGTGTGTGAATTCTGCCATCTAAGAGTTCAAACTGGAGAGAAAGCAAGAAGAATTTCATATGCCCCAGTGATCCAAAATCAAAAAGAAAATAATGTCCCATAAATTTTTATTGGATTTTAATTGGGGCTATGTTTGAGTTCCAGTTCATGGTTCTTAAGATCCCAACTGAGTACTTCTTCAAGTAAAATACTTGGAGGAGCATTTACTTCTGGCTGAGTTTCACCTGGCTGCTCTCCCTCTGTTTTATTAAATACTTGGACATAAATACAGAAAATAAATATGTTTGGAGTGATAGTTTAAATGTTGCTTGAATTGCATAGCAGGAGCCAAGCCAAGAAGAGAGAGGGAAAGAGATCCAGGTAGCTAACTTGGCTTTTTGGTCAGGCAAAAAAGGAGAGACAACAGTGAAGAAGTGAAATCAAATTATTATTAAACAGGCCTAGAATAAATGGCACTTGACCAGTGTGCTCATCCTAGCAAAAAAAAAAAAAAAAGAATTGTGGGGCACTTTGAAGACTAACACATTTATCATGGCACTAGGAATAAGGCCTGTTGTGGAAATAAATACAACAGGCTCTAGAAAGAGGCTCTGGGCAAGTGCCCTGAGCCTTGGGCATTCAGCATCAATTTGCTTTGGCGACCTCAGCAGGGTATAATGACACAGAGTCCACCGTTTTCTCCAGGAAAACTGATCTCTGCCATCTGAAGAGCAGTTGTAATTCTGAGTGATCTCTAGCCCTCTCCTGGAGATTGGCAACAATGGTTCCCCAGGAGGAAATGGCTGGTTTGGAGGGTGGAATCTATAGCTTTGTAACTGTCTGAGGTCCTGCCCCTCCTCAAACCCCACCCTTTCCAGGCTCCACCCTTCAAATCTCCTGGAATTTCCCAACCTGGAGTTGGCAAACCTATCTCCTTCCCAGCCAACCATCAACCTACCTCTATCTGCCCCTCTGACTTCTGCTTTCCATCTCCTCCCCCCTCCCTGCAGCCTCTGCCTAGGAAAAGTACAGTCTTTCTCTGCAGTGGAAACCAAAGCAGCTTACAGTGGGGACCAAAGCAGTTTACAGTGGGGACCAAAGCAGCTTACAGAAGCTATGTAAGCTGCTCTGAGCCTGCGTGTACGGAGAGCGGCCTATAAGTCTAAGAAATAAATAAATACATCATTTTCCTCTCCCCTTTTTGATCTGCACAATAAGCTTGTGAGGTAGGTTAGGCTGAAAGTCTGTGACTGGTCTGAAATCACCAACTCAGCTTCCACAGCAAGAACCTGGTACTGGCAGACCCTGCTCTGAAGCGTTAACTGCTATGCCACACTGGCTGTCCTAGGGGGGCTGCTGCTGGTGAGCAGGAGCAAGCAGCCATGCCTAGTTAAGTCATGCCAGTCAGGTGTCATCAAGTCACCCAGAGGGTGCTGCCAGGCCTAGGGTGGTCAACCTCCAGGTGGAGCCTGAAGATTGCCTTGTCTCACAACTTAACTCCAGACAACAGATCTCTCTCTCCCTGAAGAAAATAACTGCTTAGGAGGGTGGACTCTATGACATTTTATTCAGCTGAGGCCTCTCCACTCCCCAAACTTTGGCTTCCATAGACTCCACCATAAAATCTCCAGAAATTTACCAACCTAGAGCTGGCAACCCTAGTCAGGACTGGCCACAGTTAGTTACCCACAAAGGCCAAAGTAGGCCTGGAAAGGGCCTCCTTCCCTGCCTTTTTACTGAAATAACCAAGCTTGGTTGCCTAGCGACAGCCACTGAGGGAAAAGGGAGCCCCACAGCAGGAGAAGGGAATGGTTTGACAGCTGGTGGCTCACCTCAGTAGCCAGCCAGCTGCAGAGGAGCCAAGCAGGAGAAGCGCCTTTGTCAGGAGAGACAACCATTTTGGCAGTTTATTCAGACCAGGAAGAGTGGGCGGGGAAGAGCAGCAGACCCAGCACCCAGCCAATGGCATACGGTGGTTGACAGACCAGTAGCTGATGGAGCGCACAGCACAACCAGTGGGAGAGCTGAAAAGTACCAATATGCTAGGACTTTTATAGAGATAGGATGAGTTATTCGGAAGATTATTACATCACCTCATCCACTCTTTTCCACCCAATATAGACTTGGCCAGCTTCTGACTCTGTCCCCAGACCAGCCCTGTGTTTTGGATAGGCGCTGTTTGGAGCGCCTCATGTCCATGCTATTTCTGACTTTGAAAGTCTTTTTCTCTTGCTCTACCCCACCACTCTTTCCTCCTTAGGGAACTCTTCTTTTTCTTCTTTATGGTTGGGCTTAGTTGCCTTCTGCCATCTTCCATGGCCTGAAGCAGCAGTTAAATCAAGCAATAATGTGATCCTTTCCCCCTCCAGTGGTTGGGATTGGAACAGTTCTGCTTGATGGACAGATGAATGAGATGACTGGATAAGGCCTTTAAAACTGCTGGTGCTGGATGGCCCTGGAAATGCATTAGTACTTAGGGTTACCAGGTGTCCTCTTTTTAAAGGATATGCCCTTTTGGGGGGCTCTTTTAAAAAAAACTGATGAAAATGTCCTCTTTTGGGGTTGGAAGGTTAGGAATAGCCTTAGTTAGTAGCAATTATCACAGCTTAAATTGTAGGGGTATCTAAAACAAGATTTGTCATCGTGATCACTTGTTTTAAGTAGGCAGTTGGGAAATATGGCCTCTTTTTGGCTTTTCAAAATGTGGTGACCCTATTAGTACTGTATGTGAAAAAGCTGGGAAAGCTCTTCCACTGGGCATTATCTGTTCTCTCTGATTTGAGAAACAGCTACATCTGCAGCTTTGAGGAAGGAGATCATCCCAGGAAGAAATGTTGAACTAGCCTCTGGCCATTGTATCATTCACCAGGCATTATGGCTTTGTCTGATCCAGCCTTTTGGGTTCAGGGTTTCTTAAAATGTGGCTGGAGTTCAGGAAACCCACCCTAGGGATGGTACTGCTGTTTTACATTCCAGATGTTAAAGACTGCATTGTTGTCTGGGAGTAGGGAAAAAAGACTTGCCATAAATTTTCATTCTTCACGTGTCCAGTGGACAAGTCTCCACACCCACTGGAGACCTTTGGCTTGGTCCCCTATGAGGGAAATAGAGAGACTTCTATCATTCATGCCTCTGGGGCAGGGCGGGGGGAACCTCATGTTTCTCTATACAATATTTGGTTTTCAAATTACCTTTGTGCTTATAGGGGATTCTGTTTGTGTACAGTTGGTCTGGGGAGTACCTGGATGCTATGCACATGTTGAAGAATAGTTCAGAATAAGTCAAAGTTCTTTTCAAGTAATTCTGTTTCTCAGTTCTTTGAAGGATCCCATGGCAAGGGAGCCTTTTTACCTCGCTCAAAGTGGTGAGGTGTTTGTCACTGTCTCAGTGGAACTACTTCTGTGAGAAGTTTCTGGGCTTGATGGTCTCTGCACATCAGAGACGCAGAATTTGATTTTACTCTTGAGGGATGATCTAGGAAAAGCATAACTACGGCACGCTGGCATCCCAGCCTCTTTTAACAGTGATGTTAATTCTGGTTCTCCTGATCTCTGTGATGTGTTATTATGGCAGACTTGTTTCTCCTCAGGCACAAGAATTTCCTGAGACATTTATTTCATCTCATCAAAATTCTTTATCTGTTTCCCTCAGAATCCCCTAGGTCAGAGGTGTCAAACTCATTTGTTGCAAGGGCCAGATCTGACATGAATGTCAGTTTGTCAGATGGGGCCACACGTGCCATAAAATGTAATGCCAGGTACGCGAAGTATAAACTTTACAAAGGACACAGGCAATTAATTAACAATAATTAACAATATTATTTTTAACTCAAAATACAAACAAAAGCAATTGATTCCTAGCAGGGAAAGCAACTGATTTACTGGGGAACCCAGAAAAGCCCCAATAAATGTATTTAATCACAAGCAAGACTAGGTTTTTTTCCCCCAAGAGATACCATAAAAGGGAGAGTACCTTACATTTCCATACATACCCGTTACCTGCAGTCCAGGTAAGAGTCCTGGACAGGCCTGTTCCAGCCTCCAGACCTTATGTGTGACACCCCTGCCCTCAGTGTTTTGCTGGAGCAGTAGCCTTCACATCCACTTTGACAATGGCAGCAGATTCTTATTGTTTTTCCCCTTGATATGAGACAGCTGATCAGCATCATCAGCCCTGCACAGCAGCCTGGTGGATATTCTGGGAACAGGGCCTGCTTCCCTCCACGGAGGGCTTGAGGCTTAGGCAGATTGGGGGGGAGGGGGGGGTTAATAGCCGCAAGGAATGATATTGTCATTGGCTGGCTAGCTAGTTGGATTGCAACAGCATTGGGCTTTTGGAAAAAGAACAGCAGGCCTGCATCTCCTCCTCTCCACCGCCACGAACACCAATGTCTTTATCAAATGCTTTTGAATTGGGGATGGGGGGGTCAGAGATGGGATGTCTTCTTTTCTGGTTTATTATGTATGTGTTTGTGACCTGCCATCTGCTGGAATGCAGAGAACCAGAAACATCCAGTTTTATAAAATCAGATAAACGTAAAATAAGACAGTTGCCTGGCTGGGGACAATGAATCAAAAGATGACAAGTAAATTAAAATGTGTACTTTGATTTCAAGTTGCCCTAGCATAAGCTGATTTGATCTGTTTAGGAGGGTGATGGGATGGAACCAGCCTCTTTGATATGGCAGTATAGTCAGATGATGCTAGGTGAGGCCCAGTATGGTCTCCTGGGCAACAACCGCCCTGCCAGGGCCTTTTCCCCCTGCAACCTGCACAGCCACATGCCACTGCCATGTGGCAGTGCACATTTGTCTGCCTGGAAGAGGAGGGGAAGTCTCTTCTGCGTGTGGTGAAGCACTAGAGTTTAGCATAAGTCAGATTTCCTTTCAGATGATTCTGCTGTCTAGCTCTCCAAAGGATTCTCTCCATGGCATGGGAAAGGAGGCCTTTTATTGAACTTAAAGCAGTGAGGTTTTTTTTCACTGCCTTGACTGAACTGCTTTTGTGGGCAGTTTCTGGGCTTGATGATCTTTGCCCTTTGGAGACACAAAATTTGATTCTCTTCTTGAGGAGTGATCTCGGAAAAGCTTAGCCTTGAAAGGCTGGCATCCTGGCCTCTGCTCTTTTTAACATTGGTGTTAATTTAGAGTTCTTTGGGGGGGCGGTATTTTTGTGTGTGTATGCGCTTGTACGCCTGGAAGTTATGGCGATTCTACTTATCTGTTAGGCACCAGTATGGCAATGAGTGGTCCTGTTTTTAACCAGACCAGGCAACTAGATTCACAACCCTGTTTCCATGTAGTATATTGGTGGGGAGGAGCTGTGCCCAGGGACTGAGATCGCCAAGAGGATTCATGTCTTGTACGGTAAAGCCCAGTCCATTTTTTAAAAAAAAACCTCTGGGCAGAAAATGCCTCTGATTATTGGGCAAAAATTTTTTTAAGTGTGAATTATTTTATTTGGTCATTTATTCATTCATTTCTAATTCATCCTTCTCACAGAGTCTCAATTTATTTTTTTACTTATACCACTTAGAGCTTGCCTTTCTCACAGAGACGCAAGGCAGATTACAAAATATTTTTTGAAAATGCAGTCAGACAGCATAAGACATCCAAGAAACAAAGAAACAGGGCTATGTTTATAAAAGAAGACAATGCACGCAATAACAGCAAAAAAGTCTCAGAAATGGCATGCAATATATACAATAAGGAAATAACTATAACCTTATTCACCGTTCTGTATTTACAAAAGCTGTGACTGTTGGGCACCCTCTTAGAAAAGGTACTCCCCCCCCCACATGCCAAGGGAATTCCTCGTCCAAGAGGATGCCTGCTATGATTTAAAAAAATGGTGTGCTTTTTAAAAAAATTAAAAGTATTGTTCGTTTCCTAAGCATACAGTTAGGCTAAGACTCATATGATGAATATTTCAACATTACTTTAATGGGATTACTGATCTGCCACCAAGCATTGCAATGGTTTGAGCACAAAAAAAATTATTTTATAATTAAACCTAGCCTGGTGAAAGAGTTTTCTTTCCATTTTACATGTGGGGAGGGGAACATGTGAGTGTTTGGTTGGTTAGGAATGGAGCCCTGCTCACCTTCTCTCCTCAGTGCAGACTTGTGAAGGCACTAAGCAAACATTTGGGGAGAAAGCATGGCTTGCTTGTGAATTCAAACACTGTCTGATTCCAGCTGTCTGGCTCTATTTATGGCAAATGTGTCAAGAGACACCATATTCATAAAACATGGCTTTTTTGGAAAGTGTCCCTGTATCCAGGGCTGTGTGTGCATTCCATTAAACAAACAAACTCAGAATTCTGTACCCAGAAGTCTGTGAGCTGGATACCAATATGTATATTAATTTCCTCTGTTTGGCATGATTTCTTCAAGTAGTCAGGGCAGAGGGGCAAAAAGCCATGATGCACCAAAGCCCTGGAGATCTTATTTAGCTACCCTCCTAGTACTGAGTGCCCACACACACTTCAAAGTGTCTTTTTACATTCACGAGGGGTAGAAACTTATGCTTTAAAGTGAAAGCTTAGATTTGCACTTTTCTCATACTTGTGTAGAATTGGGGTCCACACACAACCCCACCTCTATGAGGTCTTAAACAGTCTCATTTCCATGCTAAGTGATCTCTCTCTTTCTTGCTTCTCTTTCAGGGTCGTTGCATTAATTTCACCAGAGTGAAGACTTCTCAGGCTCCGCCAAAGTACCCACTCAACAATACATATCATCCCCCCTCTCCACCCCCTGCCCCCATTTATAACCCTCCACCTCCTGCCCCGATCTACACACCACCACCACCTAGCACACCAACGCCACCCACTCCATCCCCACCTGGCACCCTCCCACCACTCCCACCTCTCCCGCCACCTCCTCATGCTCCACCCCCCAACCGGGCTCCACCCCCTTCACGGCCCCCACCTCGTCCCTCTTTCTAACGAGTAAACCCATCTCTCCCAGAAGCATTTCTCAAGCCATTTTCAGCAATACTGTACCAATTCTATTACATGGGTGGCTTTAACATTCTGGGTGACACAATGAACAAGCCACTTCAGTTTTGATTAAAAAAAAAAAAAGCCCTAATGCATCAGTCAGGTGGAATGCTGAAATCACTTGTGCTGAGTTCAAAAGGAATATCTCCCATTCAGCACTTCCAAAAAAGGGGGAGGGGGAATCCTTTGGGTGAAGATTGGCAGGGAATGACGTTACTGTAAACCACCAATAGCCCCTATGCATATCACAGTTTACAGTCATCATGTTACTTCCTGTTCATACTGAGAATGGATTATTCCTCACGTGAATGGCGGGAACCTCAGGCTGAAACCCTAGCTGTAAGGACACCAACCTCAGTAGCTACAACTGAGACCACTCTTATGAGTCACATCTCTATTGCTGGAGCCTTCTATCACATAGAATGGATTTGCATGCGGGGCTGGATTTGATATGTTGCTGCAAGGAAGATGGTTACCTCAATGAAACGCTGATTGATTTAAAGGAAGAGGAAGGAAAGGATCGCTAGAATGGGAGATTTTTGGTGCTTCATCCTTTAGAAGAACATGAAATGAATTAAAAGCCATTCTTCACAATATTCTCAGGTGCTAGAAGACCGAAGGAGGCAGAAGACTGTTCGTTGCACGTGGAAGGGACAAAGCATCTTGTTGAGTGGCATCACTTGGTACCCAAGGGCCCTGCCTGCACAACATGCAGTCAATGAAATTTTCTGAAAACATTTCCTGAATACCTGAAGCTACCCAAGAGCATAAAACTACAATCACTGCACTCTGAGTGGGCCTAATAGAGCTCCCAATATATTTTGAGAGAAGCTCTTAAAAGTATGTGGCAGTTGGGTGAAGCTCAGGACCCCATATGACTTTTAGCTGGCCTGGGAAACAACACTGACCAATGAGGGGTGGGATAGAAGGATAATCCTAAAGTGCACTGTATACATGTGGGCACACAGTGGACGATGGCAGGTTTGGCTTGACTTGACTTCTTAAAGTGCCTTCAGTAGTTCTGCACGAACAGTCTTACAATCATTGTATGCTGATGTCACCAAAAGTAGATTTTTTCAGTGTATTCGCACCTAGTGACATGATCTCGTGAGTGGCACAGTATGTGTCTAGACTGAGAATGGATAGATTCTGGTTCATGTTGAGTTGCACTATGAAATGTGCTTTCAGACAGAATTGCAAGGGTGAAAGAGAGTGAGTTTTAAAGATTGGAGTAATGGGAAGATGAATCACAAATAGACGTGCTAATTGGAGGACAGGCAGTGTTGTTGGACCACTCAGCTCAGTATATTAGCACATCATTTTAAACAAGCAGTGTACATTAGCTTCTATATGGACATGGGATTCTGGTCTCACCGTCTTCCAGTGCTGTCTTGGTTTCTGCTTCCCTTTCCTGGCAAAGGAATCATTCAGAGAGCCTTCGAATATCTGGTGTCTTCTCAAAAAGTTCATGCACATCAGCTCCATCATGTTGCATAAGAATCAAGATTTATGAAGCTTGGAAGAGCTCATGAGATTACTTTTGTAGCAGTCTGCCAAAATCTGAATCTATCAAGTAGCAGGTATGTAGTACTTGGTAACCTCAGGCAGGAAGTGGGCATATGTGCACACAATCACATGAACAACCCCCAGTAATGCGGGGGGGGGGGGGAATCTTCACAGCCATGCATGTAGAAGGGCAAAAGTCAGTTAATGCCTGCTCTCAGCTATGTCACTCAATTTTGCTATATGCAGGCAAGACAAAAAGCACCTTCAGTATCCCAAGAGATGCACAGGTTGCATTTCACCCATTGCTCTTTATTTATGGGATCTCTAAGCCTGATTCCCAAGCCCGGTTCTGCACAAACATCTGAAAACACGCTTCTGTAGCACCTATGTTAGAAATCAGGTAAGATAGTTGAATTATTTATGGCTGTACTTCCAAGTCCCTGGTGTGACTTTTAGGAAAGCAGGCATCCTGAGTTTTTAAGCCTTCTTTCAAACCACCTCAGTAGTTAGAGGTGTAATTTAATGCCTTTTTATAGAATAGCTTAAAACATTATACAATACTGGGCTGACCAAGTTTAAAAAAAAAAAAAACAAAAACACAGAGGACTTGATCCAGCCAAAGTGAATTGCTTCCAAATTCCATTAATTTCAATCTTCACATTCTGAACCACTTTCCAACAACATGACGAGATGTATTTCAATTTGGCTGACTCAAACCCCAAGTTTTCATTCTCTTCCGGTACAGAAGTTCCAAGCAACGGCTAAAGTGGAGCCCGACTCAGAGGGCACTTCTGTGAACAGGTCAGTAGGTTGCAGGTGGTTGTGGCCGTAAGGTGCTATGATTGCCTTGGTAAGCAGGTCAGTTGAGTGCTCCGAGACATCAGGAAGTACACTGGCTGCAGAAAAGCACAGGCAAGAAAGGTACTCATGTTTCCACTTTCCAGTGTTGACTCGCCCAGTAATGGAGCTTGAGCATCTATGCTAAAGACCTATGGGTGGAGAGCAGACCGCTTCTCAATGGCAGATGTATGAATCTGTCAGTTGGCTTTTTAACAGAATTAGACACATTCACGGAGTCCATCAGTGGCTGTTAGCCCCAGAATGGCAATATAGAACTGCCATATTGAGAGGTAGACTTCTGGATACCAGGAGCAAACAAGAGAACAGTCGCCATGTTTGCAGCCATTTTTGGGCTTTAGAGAGACAGAGAGCCCAAATAACTCCTAGACTTTACCCAAGAGGGCAGTTCTCATGTTCTTACCTCATTTCCTGGTGTGTTGTAGGCATATGCCTCACCAACCTATGATCGTCCTCATAAGATCCTTTTGATTCCTACAGTAACTTAAAGTATAAATCCTTATGGTAGTATTAGCTGTGCTCATCATACAGTCTCTTTCAAAGGAGAGAACCCAGAAATCAAAGCCAAGTTGACCAGGCTCCTGGGAAAGGATCCTCTCCTTTTTATGGAGATATTTGTTAATAGATGCCTTCGGGAAAACATTTTTATTCCTCGGTTTTAAGAAGTGTTGAAAAGATTAAACCAGCGTGGAGTTCAACTGCCATTTCCCCTATCCCAACAGCTGCTTTATCTGCTGGCAGTACAAAGCAGCCTCTTGAAAGAGCAAAGACACCACCCAGATGTTGCCCTTGTCGCAGGTCTCTCCAGAGAGATCCACTGTTTTTGGTTTACAGGCTGCAGTCAGGTCAGTCACAAAAGACTACTTTGCAACTGTCAGGGAAGCTCTGATGAAAGATTTGGCTGGATGCCAGTTAACAGGGAATGGGCATCATCTGGCCGAGTAGCATGGCTCAAGGTGAAGAGCCAATCCACCCAGGTCTCCTGTGCAAACACCGGTGCATCAGTGCAGCTCCTGGTTATTGCAGCAGGGCTTGCGTAGGACAATTTCCGGGTGGGTTTTGCCCAGAAAGTGTAAAATAGATGGGACCAGTGTTATGAAGAAGTGTGGGAGAAAGTATCACTCTTAACAGATCCTTGAAGTTGCTCAGAGGTTTGGAACAAAGATGCTTTTTTTAATTTAAAAAAATTTCAAGATGATACCTTTTAATATTAAATGAGCAGAACAAATTCACAGGGAAAAAATGTATTTTACTGCCGCTGTTTTTATTCAAAGGAATTTTGTTTTCCCATTTCTGAATTCTAAAGTTTTAAGATACGAGGGTAGGGGAAGTAGGGGATGGACTAAAAACTGTACATCAGGCCAAGGGATTACTTTTTAAGTACACTAAAATTCTCTGCACATGACTTAAAAGCAAAATTCCAAATCTGTGGTGTATATATTATTGCATGCTTGCCATATTTTAAGTGGAAGCATTTCCTATCCTTTGTGGATAAAAGATCTCCTTTTTCAAGTTGTAGTAAATTATTATAAAGCCAGTGATATTTCATGGCATGTTATTGTATCAAGCTGTGCTTGTTTTTTTTTTTGAAAAAAATTATTCTTCATGGTTTTATTGCTTTTATTAATGTATAAATATTTCCCGTTATTGACGAGCACCTCCTTTACAGACCATTAATTGAACTCACAAGGATTTTTGGTGGTGACTTCCACTTGAGCAATTGAAAAAGGCTCTAAACAGCACGGACCTGTTTAAATGAAGGGACAGTTAGTTCAGTGGGCCCTATCCACCAAGCACTACAATTGCATAAACTCATTTGGCGACATGTGGTAACGTGAGGCTGGCATGTTTTGGCATAATTAAAGATGGCAGATACCACATGGTGCCAAGGGACACAATCCACCAGAAAAGTATCCTGCCCAAGTCCTGCTGCAAGAGCATCACAGTTTGGCTGTGAGGCTCCCATTCCTTTCTGGCAGGACAAGCTCAGATCTTCCTGGTGGATTGTGTGTGTGTATATATGGGAAGAGGTGCTGTTTGGATTTTCTGCTGCAGGCATCAACCCATTTCAGGCTGGCCCTGGTAGGGATTGTGCCTTAAAATTCACACGTGACAAAGGATGTTTTAAGGGAATTTAGAAGTGGAGATGCCCATCCAGGGAACACTTACTTACTTGCAGCCAGACCTTAGCTTTCACAACATACCACCATCAGGTTTCAAAGCTCAAGCCCCCTAGACTTGATGACCATTGTTTTATAGAACTCAGAAGCAGTTTGATATTAGGTAGGATGCTAGTGATGTAATTGCCTGGATGGCCAATGACATGTGCTTCTTAAGAGGTCAGTGCCCTTCAGCTGTAGTAGCTACAAGAATTCTGTTGGCTATAAAGCCCTTCCTAGCAGCTTTGATCACACATCAGTTCAGTGGGAACTTTTGGGGCTAAATATTAAGACTTGGGAACTCTTCCACCCAGGGGGTGGTGAGTAGCTTAGCACAAATGGGCTGGAAGATCCTGATGCCACAGCCTTGTTGATGTTGGGGGGGGTAAGGCTGCATCCCTGTCCCAGGGAGACCACAGGAAGGCCTACAGATGGCAAATTCGAGAAACAGTCTCACAGGGTTGAGAGTACATAGAAATGCAAGTTTAAGAAGAGTTTCACTGAACCAGAGGCAAGCCCAAGATGTTTTGGTGCCTGAGAGAGAAAAGCCAACAAGGCTTAAACGTGCTTAACTTTGGCTGGATGGGGCCCATAGTCTTTAATGCTAACAGATCTTTGAGACAATTAATGTTTAAGTAAAAGTGAGGTTGAACTGGCTGGCATACTATATACAGACATATAGGACTGTATATATGTATCTTCTCTTACTATAAAACTCTAGGAGCTCATTATTGCAAATATTCCAAAACTAGCAATTTCTAATCAAGAGTTCCTTTACAGACCAAAAAGAAAAGCAATGAGAGTAAAGGGTGCTGCCTCTTTTCCCAATTTTTTTTTTTGGGGGGGGGGGGGATGCATTTTTTGTTTTGTTTAGGGTTTGTGTGTTCTGACTACTTCACAGGCCCAGATATCACATAAGTTGAGCAATTCTTGAAACACAATTATGGCGGGCCACCTGGCTCAGATTTCTTAGTCCTAGCAGCTCTAAGAGACAGTGGTCAACCACATGTCACATTTCAGAGTGACTGGCTGACCTGGAATTCTTGTTGGTCTCTGCAAAGAAGAGGGGATGGGAACGTGGCACCTAATGGAGAAGATGCAAGTAAGGAAAGAAAGTTTTTCTCTGGTAGATTTAGCTACCTCTGGGACAGAAGATGAGTAACTGATTATTCAGGCAGCAGAAGATTGTTATTCTGTGCAATTGACTTGTTTGCATGTGTCATTTTTAGATACAGTCATTACTCTTTAACAGTTTTGATGTTATTAAATACCTACCTTGAACTCTGTCTCTGATTATTTTATTTACAAAATAGGGAATGGGAAGCTATGCAACACCAGTGCTGAGGTGAACTCTAACACTGAACGGGTTTGATATGTTTTTTGATTGCTTAGTGACTCAAGAAACAGAATCATTTATGTAAGGGAAGTGGAAATTGTCAGTTTGGCTGGAATCAGCCATACACATGGGCCAAGTTTAGGACTGGAGAGAAGTACTGGATTGTACAGAAGCAAAGAGGTTGAAGGTAATGGATTAACAAAGGCATGTGAAGGAAAGGTCAAAGGAGAAGAAATCTCCAGGAAAAGGGCAAAGGAAGTAAGCTATTCAGAGAAAGATATCTGATGGTTTTTAAGATGAGGAGGACATTTCTCAGAGATTCAAGGTAGTCAGTAGAACTGGGCAAAATGTCAGTTCAGGCCTGGAGTCAAAAGGTGAGATGCATTGCTAGCAAGAAGGAACCGGAGATACAAGGGAGGGAGCCAAGGAGGCTTTGTGTTGCTTGTTTAGACCAGCAATCTCCAACATAGTCCCTTGCCTTCTTGAGGCCTCTGTATAAAACCCAAAGGGTGCTGCATGAACAAGAAAAAACCCAGGGAGCTCACAGTTAGTCCTTACCAAATTCAAGTCCAGTAGTACTTTAAAGACGAACACAATTTCCAGGGTATAAACTTCCATAAGTCAAAAATCACTGAAGTAAACTCATGAAAGCCTGCATCCTGGAAAATTTTGCAGGGTTAGCCTGCTGCTTCCAAGTATCTTGTTGGCAATTCTTCTAGGAGGAACATTAAAGATGCAAGATGTTTAAGCCAAAGTCAAGGTTAGGCGGGACATGTCTTTATTCAAAGGGCAAGATACAAAAAAAGGTAAGCCAAGAAACAAAAATGTAATCAACAGACATCTACTGACAAAGTTAAAACTGTGTGGAGTAAACAGCACAAAACAGAATGGTCCCATAAACCCAGATGGGTTGCGTGTTTCAGAAGGCGAACAAGCAGATACAGCAAAAAAAACACCCTTACATTTGCCAATCTGCTCTAGTTTTACACCTACCACCTTTATTCAATATTTTCAGATAAGGGCTAGTATGTCAGTTGTATTCATCAGGAGGAAAACACAAGACCACTGGTATCTAACAAAGGGTTCAGTCATTGCCACAACAAATGCACTAATGTCCAAGCTTTGGTGAATTGTTGAGTTCCTTGAATTCACCCTGTTTCACAGACTTCCTAACTCCTGTGCTTGCAGCGTACAAAACAAGAGGGGAGCCTCACGTGGAAAAGTGATGCCAGGGAAGATCGGCAGCCTGCACTTTCTCAGATCTTTCCTCTAACCATCACTGCCAGCTATGTCCCTGTGACGTCTGAAACTGCCCATCTTGAACTGAGGTTTCTCTAATATACTTAAAACAGAAATGGAGTGATGCCTTCTACATACATCCAGAAAGAAGCCTCTCCCATTTGCAGCAGGGCTTCTCCAAGATGGTAGTTTAGTTGTGCATCCCATCTTAGAAGGGCCTTCAATTAGCCCCAACAAATAGGAAGACACTATTCTTAAAAATAAGGTAGCACTATTCACATGCCATGATGTCAAAAACAGGCTCTACTTCCTTGCCCAGGCTGTCCTACTGGAAGTTCAACAGTGTATCAAATGACTATCCAGTAGGAAAGAATTCCAGCACTTCGACTTTAGATGCCAGACATTTGCAATATGACTTGACAATCTGAAAATTACATATGGTTATCCAGCATTCAACTGCATTTTTAATATTTAACTGAATGGCAGGCAACACTTTGTTTCTGGCAAATACAATGAAGTCTGAACATGAGAATTCATTATTGTTGTTTAAATGTCCACAAAGACGTAACATGGACCCCATCCTGTCTTCCTTGATCAGATAGCTTCCCATTAATGGACAGTGCAGGAGACATAATAGCTTGAGTGTTGTTCCCCACCACTGTACAAAGTGGTGAAAAAGGACCCACATAATTGTCCTAACAAGGGGGCTTCAAGAGCATTATTTCTTATTTGGCAAAGCTTTTTGTCTCATTTCTGGACAGCTTGCACTTGCACCCTTCAGTTCCAACAGGGAAAGCAGTAGTCCAAAGGGATAGTGTTCACAACCTTCCTCTTCTGCTTTGCCTCACCAGTGTTTCGACACTGAACCTTACAAGGTTTCCCTAACTAATGGAGAGACAACATGCATCAGGTCACAGACGACACCGTTCAGGTGCCAAGGAAGGCATAGTCTGGTCCTTTGAAGAGCCCAGGTTTGTCATATTTGCATAATTCTTAACGAGTTTCAGAACTGGACAGCCCTACTGTAGCTCTCTCTTTTCTACAGGTCGTCTTTGGTCCTCCTATTATATTGCATTTCTCTCTTTATCCTGTAGCACTATGGCATGTATTTAAATATCTCTAACCCCTCTTAGCTACTTTACAGATATCAGCAGTAACCAGAATGTGCAGCTGTTCTCTTTCAAAGGCAATACTAACTTGTTCCCCACTGACTGGATTAGCAGTGTCTGAAGTCTAAGTGTTTTCTCACTCTTGGAAAAGTGAACAGAGGACATACCCTACACCTCCCATTCTTTGACCAGCTGGATGTCCAACATCAATCAAACTTTGCACACCCTCTTCGTCTTACAGAGAAAAAACTCTATACATAGCAGCACACCAGAAGCTTTTATCGTTAAAATTATTATTCACATTAAACGTTAACTGCTGGGCACCTGTCCTGCAAGCTAATGGGAAGGGGGATACTGAAAGGGATTCCCCCCCCCCCCCCCGTTCTTAAGGTTTCTCTCCATCATTACACAATCTCAACCAATCTGATGGTGTAGGGAACATGGGATCACTTGGTGCTCTCTGTGAGCCTCCTTGACTGGTAACTCTTGCTGAAAGCAGCAGGACAAAATAGTCCAATCCTGTTACCTGGAAAAATGGGGATGTGTTGTCTTCTTCCTTACAACTGGCAAATACAACAGGCCCTCTTTGAATCCATGAAAAAAAGAGGGGGAGATTTTTGCAAGGGGCATAGTTTTCATGAGAAACCACCACCACCTCCCACTCTGGTGAAGCACTAGTTTCATCACCTACCCTGTAAACACCCCTTCCCTGTTCACAGATAATGAGAAACAGCAGCCTGACCTATGCCACTGCTGACACAGACTGATCAATAGGTGTGTGTTCTGACTCTTGGAATATATCACTGCAATACATTTATAGATTTAAGGGGGTAAGATAGTTTAGCAGAGAGCTGTAAAGGATAGACAGTGTAGATACAAAACATTTGGAACAATTTCACTACCAATACCGGGTTTCTTTTGGTTGGACCAACACACAGCTTGCTCAGCAGCTTGCCATGACAGAAGAATAAGGAGACACTGCATTGCAAGACTCAGAACATGGCAGATTCCTTCTGCCCTGCCCAGCAAACTCCCCCACCAACACTGTCCTTGCTCAACAGCTGAGGCTCAGATCCCCTTGAGCCCTTTCTTCCTCTAATAAGTACATTTGGCAAAATTCCAGTGTTACCTTAACATGCAGCAAAAATCACTGCAGTGAGAATATTTCTTCTGAATGCACACGATGTCCTTGTTGTGAAAGAAACTCCTTAAAAGCCAGCGGTCACTCTGGAGGGGCATATATTGATTTTATCTCCCCATCTCACAATGACTATGGCAAGCAACCTTACGGTGACTTTGCCACATCAAAAATGAACACAGGAATCAGCCCTCCACCAAGACTCTGTAGGCACACCCAGGCGAAGCTCCCTCCTTGAGGGCTTGGAGTACTTCAGTCTACTGCAGTTGGTTTTATTTCCTGTCAATGTACAGGGGATCCATGTAGAACCAGGCTGGCTGAAAGCATCCTTTTCTGAGGAATCAATGCCACTGTGCTTCTCTCGGCAAGCTGCACGAATCTTTATTGCTGGAAGCTCGGGAGTGCAGGAGTCCATGGCCATGAGAGGCCCTTCAAGCCAGTCCCACATGGTGACAGCAAGCGGAGCGTCTGAGCGTCTCAACCTCCGCACCTGAGATTTCTAGAGCTACTTCTTTACCAGCTTCCTTCTTCAAAAGATCTTAGCAGTCTGAGAGCACTACAGTTAATGCAGTAGTGACGGGATTCTCTCTCACTAGGGAGGCCTGAACAATTTCACCAAGTTTTTTATCTTTTCTAAAGAGAAAACTACTTTGAAATTATCATTCAACAGTGCTATTGGCATAGCTACAGATTCAACTCTTCCTAACTGTCACAAACGCAACAGGATTAAAGATCATCGTACAAAGGGAACAAGATCGGGTCAAGGAGTCTTTTTAAAATCAATGTCCTTCAGAACCAAAAGGGGGGGGGGGGAAGAGTCTCTCTTGCTGACCTCTGCCAAAATCCTTGATGAGTGAGAGGAATTCTACTCAACTGTGACTGATTTTGCAAGATTTCTTGGAAAGTCAACCTGGAAAAGAAAAACAACATAAAATTCCCAAGTAAATAAAGAGCACTGGTTGCACTAGTGTTTCATGTATTTATACTTCACAGTACGTATTAAGCACAGGGGCTGCCCTCCCACAGTTAGCTCGATTCACAAGCCACTAAAAAACAGGACTTAAAACCAGCTTTGTCCCACTGGAGCTGATGGGCGTAAACAGGATTACAATGAAGAACTGCAGGTTTAAGAAGCTCGTGAAATGAGTTCTCTCCTCTTCTATATGAGGACAGAGGGGTGGAATTAAATGCATCATATGACTTTATGTGCACTATATGACTAGGGCCTGTCTTCCCCATCACCACTGCAAGTGGCAGGGATCCACAGCCTCTTGTTTTCAGCAAGGATTGATCTGGCTCCTCAGTCTTGCCAGGTCCACCTTTCATACAAGACTTTAGCGTCATAAGGCAGCTACTCTTTCCCACACCCTCTCTTCCATTTCCCTATGACCCAGAATGCTGCATTTCTTCAGATTATGGGGTTAGTAAAGTAAAATTAGTTTACAAAAAGGAAAACAAATTTTCAAACAAGGTTGCCCCTGAAGCAACACTCTAGACTGACTTGATGTGGTGTGTTTCCTCATTTTGAATACTCAAAAGGCCAGCGTGCTTCACTGTGTAGCCCTGCCATGCAAAACAGCTTTATTTTTTAGGCACTGCTAATATGGAGGTGCCCAGGAAGTGCATAAAGTCTGATCTGTTGTATGTCACAGAGACAGATATAAGAATAAAGTGCAGTGAACTAGTGTCCTCTTCAGGACGAAGGATCTGTGTAAGCCCAATGGATGGATCTCTCTTGGACCCAGAAAATCAGAAGTCAGACTCGAGTTCCATCTAAAAGAACCTCCATTAACGCTTGCCAAGGAAGCAGTGAGGGTGACCTACCTGACGGAACTGGTGTGAAGAGGGAAGGACAGGGTGAGCTACAGCTATTGTGTACGCAGACTACTTACATCATAGCCCCTGAGGACTGCAAGGTGGAATGCCAGAAGCTGTAAAGGGATAACACTCAGGATCCCCTGGAGACAGTCCACAGAGTGAGGGACTTTGATTGTTCGCTTATTGTTTTTGATGGTCTCAATATCCTCCTTGTCACAAATCACAACAGGTCGCCCCTGGAAGAAGCCAAAGCATCAAGAAATAAGTTGCAAAGAAATCCCGTTCTCCCGGGGGGGGGGGGGGGAGGAGTCATATTTCTGCCTGTTGAAATTTGGTCAGGTAATCAGTACTCCTTTTCGTTGAAGCTCAAGGCACAAACTATATTGTCACAGTAAGACAGGAGACTAGTAAAACTAGCTGCTTGACTTCCAAACCCTATGCCCCTTTGCTGCATCCGACTAGCACTGAGTGATCCTCAGCAAAGGAATGTTTTCCTATTTCATCCAGGTATGGTTCATTTTTGTTACCACAAACAGAAGAGGGTGCTTGATTGACAAGACATTCTTCAGCATTTACCACCATTCCCTTGGGTCATTTTATTTTAATTTCTTGTTTGAAACGTAAAGGTACAATGTATTTTATTTCACTTTAAGTCATAACAGTGAAACACAAATTGTTTCGATTAATCTGAAACCCTGAAATCGGGGGCCCAAGAACTGCAGCCATTCTAGAGTCCACTAGAACCACAAGGGAACCCCAGCTCTTTCTTTCCAAATCTCACATGTTGCATGGCAGGCATTTAGTAGTTTCAGCATTTGCATTTTTATTACCTACTTACCCAACATGAGCACTAATGGTAAAGCAGTCGTTCAGGGTTGGGAGGGGGGGAAGTTATGTTTGTTTACTCATGTGTCTGCCCTTTGACATAGGAAGGAGGGAGTCTAATTTTTATAACAGAGGAATGTGGATAAAGCTGACCCTCACACACACTTCTTTCATCTCGGTCTATCCCCACAGCTCAGCTTGCTCCCAACTTGTCTCAGAAGCTAAAGCACCTGAGGCAACCAAGCTCTCAGAGTAAGGTGGGGGAACAGGGAAGAAATAGCTCCCTTGAACAGGCTCCCCCCCCCCCCCACTCTGACAGAAATGCAAACCACCACTGTGACAGCTGCCTCTGTTATGTCTTGCTTGGTCCCAAGAAACAGATACAAGGAGGTTTTAAGATTCTAGTAGGAAATGCAGGCTGCACAGAAATATGGGGTGCATTCGTGTCTTCAGCTTGCCCATTCTTCTCCTGAACTGACCAGGTAACTGAACATTTGGCATTAATTCTGTTCTCCAGCAATCTAAGAAAAATAGTGCCCACCAGAATTAAAGCAAAATGTAACTGTAAAAGAGAACTGGAGAGAATCCCTAAATCAAGTACGGATGGGAGGAAGGAACGGATGCCTCTTTTAAACTATCGACTGCAATTATGTTTGTAGTTTTCCCTAGCTAATACTTTACACCTGAGGAAGAACACACTTGCTCCTCTCCATGCAGGGCTTGGAAAACCCGGGACATCGGTCACCTTCACTCACCTGCCGAGCCATGACTTGCTGCAAAGCATTCTGGCACTTGGCGTACGTGTTGTCCCGCATGATGATCATGATTACAGGCATCAGCTTGTCCACCAGCGCAAGAGGTCCATGCTTCAGCTCACCAGCCAGAATACCTTCTGAATGCATATAGGTGATCTCTTTGATTTTCTAGGGAAGAGCAGCAGTGCATGAGTCCCTGCCCCTCCCCTCAAAAAGAGTCTTCCTTCTGTTCTGGGCTTTCCATGTGCTCCACAATGGCGGCTATGATGAAGCAGCAAAGCAAGAACCATGCTTCTTGGTCTACAAAATATCACAATGTTTTATCCCAGTTCTATTCATTTATACCCTGCTTTTCTCCCCAACAGGGACCCAAAGTGGCTCGCCATTTTGCTCTGTCCTTCTCCATTTGGCACTTGGAACTGTGGCCCTGGCTAAGCCCTTTCAGCCCACAAGAGAAAAAGGAGGCTCCTTACCAGAGCACCTTCCAGGCATGTGGCATAGTGATAGCCACGACCCATAATGAGGACAGACTTCTGGTGGTAAAGCTCTGTGGCCAGTTTCTGGATCTCGTCATCCATGCTCAGCACTTCTTTGATCAAGTCTATTGTGAGGAGCAAAAGGCAGACAATATACAAAATACAGATGCAGTGACACACACAGAGTACTACTTACTCATTGCATCAGTGACAGGCGTTTGGGAAGATTTGCTTTTGTACATGAAAACAAGACTGTTTACTGTGTTGAAAACCATAAGGCAGGCTGCACGTCAGTGTGTGGCTTCAGAGTCTGATCATAATCAGATGCCTCAGAGGGACCTTTAGTCAGCACTAAATATTAAGACAGGAGGCTGCTTTCCTCAATTGCCCAATTCAAGTTTTGAATACTACTGCTGTGGTGTTTATGGTGGTATATATTATACCTGCCCTGACCTCGATGGCCCAGGCTAGCCTGATCTTGCCAGATCTCAGAAGTTAAAACAGGGTCGGCCCTGGTTAGTATTTGGATGGGAGACCATTAAGGAAGCCCAGGGTTGCTACTCAGAGTTCTGGCCATGGCAAACCACCTCTGAACATCTCTTGCCTTGAAAGCCCTGTGGGGTTGCCGTAAATTGACAGCATTTCCCACCACATTATACCGACTTTGTCCTCATAATATCACACAGCTCAGAATGATTAGGAACCAATGATATGCGATGTTTAATGCAGCTTATAAATGTTTTACTCTTTTTCATACACTAAGCTGCAGTCTGCTGTGGCCAAGAAACCAAGGTGGCCAACATGATGCCTTTGAGGCTACTATAATGGGATCTCCCAGCCTTTTGCTTTCCTAGCCACTTGCTCCCCCTGTGAGGCTCAGTTCCATGCAAGATTCCCAAGTGCCCTACAGTGGCATGCATTTGGATATTTCCAGTTTGAAATAGTGCTCCAAATTCCATTTCATTTCAGAAATACCCCCCCCCCCCCAAAGCAAGGCACTCTCTCCAAAACTGGGGATTGAGGGGGGCTTATTAGGGCCATTTTCAACGGGTGGTAGATTTGGCCTCCAGGCCAAGACCAGATCTACTGATACCCCATATTCTCAAACCCCCCAAAATTCACCCAAAACAAAACAATACCATTACTCCTGGAATTTTGAAAGAACAGAAATCATGCCCTTTCTGAACATCAAGAAAAATTAAAGCAATCTTTTTTGAAATATACACCCCAGTGCCAAAACAAAACCTTTCCCCCTTCCCTCAGGTCTGCTTGCCACCAGCACAGGACCTATTTTGAACTACCCCCCCTTTCCCTCAAGCTGCCAGTCGGCTGGTAAAATGGGTTTTTTAGGGGGGGTTCAGCCTCAATTTCACCCCACCCCTTTCCCTTCTCTGTCAGAGCTGTCCTTTCAGCACTTTTTGCCTGGTAAGCGCAGCCGGTGTGAGATCCATCCCAAGAGATCCAAATCCCAATAAATCCATATATTCTAGGAAAACACAGATATTTGGGAACAATCTACAAGCAGACTGAATTCAGGCAGAATACTAGTGAAACGACGGAAAAGGTAGTTGCTGGCTAATCTTTACCTAGACAGCTAATACATCTCTGCCTGTAAGGACAGGTCCAAGACATACAAGTGACACCTCACATCTGTCCCAACATGCAGCCTGCCTCCTGATCCCCAAGTCCTGACATAAAGCTGTACCCCAGGCTGCCCTCTAGTTTGGGAGTTCTTTTCCTCAGCCAATTTGAACTTGGGGGACAGGTCCAAAAATTCCCTTCAAGACAACTGTTGTCAGTTCAAAAGGACAGATTAATGGAGTTTTGCCTAATGCACCTGCATGCAACTCACTGCCACATACAATGATGAGAGAAGGCCAGGAATAATTCATTACGGCAATTGACAAACTGGCCCAAATGGCAAATTTGGCCTGTGATTCTGCCACTTCCCAGCTCATCCATCAGAATAAAAGTGTCAGCCCTCTTCCGGAAATGTTTGGGGATCTTACTTCCCACTTCAAACAGATATGCCTATTTTATCTGAAAAGCTATTTGCCCTTTCCTAACAGTAGCAACCAAGATACGAAGTCATGGTTGTCTGGAACTTAACTCTAATTCCCTCCCATGCCTTCTGATATCAACAGGCACAATATGGTTATGAACTGAAGTCCACATTTGTCTTGCTTCAAAAGGGCCACCCTTTCTCATCTCTCAGTAGGGCATTTGTACATACCTGGCAATAACTTGAGGCCTCGCATTATTTCCTTCCGTCTTTCTTGCATAGAAATTCTATCGTCGCACATCATGAGAGCAAACATTACTAGTGAAACAAATTGGCTTGTGTAGGCCTAGGGAAAAGAAGCATCACTGAAGCCATTTGACAAAATCTTGCAAAACATTTCAAGTTACCTAAAATCTACCACTTAAAGCAAAAGAACTGAAGATGCTCTGAAAGCTTATCAGCCTCTGGCCCACCTCAAACTTGTCTCTCCTAAAGCATATCAGAAAAGGAAGTGGCTCTTCCATTATGAAAGGAGATATCAATCCCTCAATGGTGTAGTGGTTACGAGTGGTGAACTCTGATCTGGAGAACCAGGTTTGATTCCCCACTCCTCCACATGCAGCCAGCTGAGTGACCTTGGGCCAGTCACAGTCCTTTCAGAGCTGTTCTCTCAAGAGCAGTTCTCTCAGAGCTCTCTCAGCCCCACCTACCTCACAGGGTGTCTGCTGTGGGGAGAGGAAGGGAAGGAGATTGTAAGCAGCTCTGAGAATCCTGAGTGAAGGGCAGGGTATAAATCCAGCTCTTCTTCCTCAGGTAACTGCATTGTTGTGTGGTTATTCATTTTAGTTCAGGACATGGGGAATTATACTGGGAAAGGCATCTTCCAGCTCTGCTCAGGACAACGTTTGAACACAGCAGCCAAAGTGGCAGGGCCGCAATGTGGTTCTCTACCACACCCTCATGAAGCCATGAGTGGGTGGATTGGAGCCATGCAATCGGCTCATAGGGGTCGTATTTTCACACTCTTACCAAAGCAGTGGAAGCAGCTCCCACAGTGGTAGCAGAAAGGGTAAATCAAGCCTCAGGAGGACTCTGATGGGACCTTCACTGAGCACTTGGACCACATTGGGAATGCATACTCAACTCTCTTGACCACACCTGTCTGCAATGGGACAAGACAACAGGTCAGCAAGCATATAACGCTTTGCTAATATAATTCCCCAACCTTTGAAAGAACAGAAGATTAGGAAGGGGCAACATTATTGCAGATTCTGACTCTAGAAAAGAAGAAGAGATTGGATTTATACCCGAAGAAGTCTCAGAGCGGCTTACAACCTCCTTTCCTTTCCCCTACTCACAACAGACACCCTGTGAGGTAGGTGGGGCTGAGAGAGCTCTTTGGAGAACTGTTCTTTCAAGGACAGCTCTGACAGAGCTATGGCTTGCAAGTGGAGGAGTGGGGAATCAAACCCAGTTCTCCCAGATTAGAGTCCGCACACTTAACCACGACAACAAACTGGCTCTAGAAGAGTCATTTCAGTTTAATTCAGTAGAGAAACGCTGGCAGAGATCACATATATCTCCATGTTTGCTGGGGCTATTTTCCATAAACTCTAAAATACCTATCAAGCACAAAAACTGCTTGGAAGTAAGACATCACTGTGCCAAGACCTCCATTAATTGCCTTTTTCATCAACCTAGGCTAGACAGTTTTCCCTGAGCATTGTCAGCTCCTTATCAAAAAACAGTGATTACACACTCCACTAAGTGGGAGAAGAATGCTATGTTCTACATCTGGTAGTTTTGGCACTCTTCCAGCAGGCTTAGGAACACATACAGTTGCATTATGAAGTGCCGCCACTAATAAAAGATACAACTTGATACAGTCCCAGAGCAAAACAAACACAGTAAAGTATTTCCGTGTGCTGCACACACGCTAGCAGAATAATGAGGACGGAGTGTCGGCCTTGGAGCCCCAAACCATCAATTCCAGCTCAGCCCAGATTTGCTCACTGGGTAGCTGTGAACAAGGTGCACACTGACCCAGCAGGGTTATGAAGATAAATTACGAAATGCCTACGTAGGGCGCTCTAAGTTCCTAGGAAACACAGCTAGATACTAAAGTGAAACAATGAATCAGGATAAGATGTAACATTTACCCATGGTTTAATTTAAATTAACCATAGTTAACTGGTTGTCCAGATGCAGGCAACAGCATAACTCTGGTTAGCTAGGGTAGCTCAAACCAGAATGTGCATCTGGGTTAGCAACCACACTTTAGCTAAACCATGGTCTACGCACAACTGTAGTACCCTGGCCAGAGTGTCCCACAAATAAAACTGCTCATACTTTGAGCCAGCCCATGCCAGCACACTGAATCTCCCCAACTTTGGCTCTAAGTCAACCTCCACCCTGTCTTCTTTGACCCAGCAGTGCAGCACGCTTGCTACTTCAATTCATTCCCAAGCAGGGAAAGCAACATCAATGAAACACCAATGATCCAGCACACTGGTTTATGCAAGCATCCTATTTACTTTTACTCCACAGAGGCAAATGACATGGGGGGGGGGGGGGTGGAGGGAATGCCAGCAGGGCCACTTCTCAGTATTCACACTCACTCAAGGCTCCCTGATGCCTTTCCTTGGAGACAAGCATATAACCGGGGGGGGGGGGGGGATTGGGACATACTGCATCACTTGGCACAGAGAAGTGACAGCTGGGAGGGCACTTAAAACTTTGGCTGTCAGGGAAAGACTGAAATCAGCAGCAGAGGGCTGTTTACCATGGTTACGAGCATGGAAATGGGTAGGTCTATGAAAGGAACACATCGCTCAGCAGCTGCCTGGTATGCCAAGAGTTGTTACGCTGCCACTGCACACATGCCAGGCAACAGCAAGTGAGCTTGACACGTGACGACGCTTTGCCCCGAGTTAGGCAGTTCAAAGCAGGCTACAATACAATCCAGGTCACCAGAAGGGTAGCAAAGGAAACCGTGCTGGCAGTTTACACCAGGCATTAGTAAAACAAAGCGAGAACTGACTATCATTCGTGGGCCAATTCGTGATAACTAGCCATAGTTTCATTAAACCATGGCTTAGAATCACATCTGAACCAATGCAATAAATGGAAGGCTGACTGAACTGATCTTTGCATGGCCAACAGGCCACCAGCATACATCCAGTGCTGGTTTTTTCTGCCCTCTTTGCCTCGGTGCAGGTGAGGGTTCACTTTGCGCTCTTGAGAGTGCCTTGGGCACCACAAGGTTCTCTCTAACCTCCACACTACCCTCCTCCATCATCACATGAGCCCCTAGCTCTGAGCTATACATGGGCCTACAGCCATAGCAGAAACTTCACTGCAGAAAGCCCTAATGGATGCAGGACTGCTATCCAAACTGAGTCTGCCCCAGTGCCTGCCTTAACCCTGATGAGTCCCTGCTTGCTTGACACCCCCCCCCCCCCCATCAGTTTCCCAAGTGCTAATGTACCCTAACAATGTCCCATAGTTTTCCAGGGATTACCTCAGACTAAAAGGCCTCAACATCTAAATGATGGCAGTTTATTTGAACCTCTAGGGAAGCAGAAAACAGTGTTAAGAAACGGATTCTGAAACGTTTAACCTTCTGTGTTGTAACACAAATATTTTCCAAGAGCTAATCTGGACTGAAATAAATTGGACCTGCAGCTGCAATGAAACCCTTTCACACCTGAACCAACAAGTGAACTCACACAGTTGCAGCTAATATTTAATATTACAGCAGTTCCTCCACAATAAGCAGCTGTTTCCCTAGCATAAAAATCTGGGCCAAGGCCAGCTATTTGTTAAATATGTCTCAGAAACTTAAGAAAAGGAAATAACTTCGGTACCTGGGAAGGGAGGGCAAAGACACCTGGAAGGGTGCTTGGCACCAGATGAAGAGAGAATTAAGGGAAACAAGGTGGGCGAGGGGAAGATAACTACAGCCAGACAACTGAACAGGGAACAAGAAAATGAAGAAAGGAGGAGCCACTATAAGTGGCATCTCTCTCTAGAGATCATGTAGAGTTCATGTAGGAATCAAAAGCTATAGGGCTCCTGGAAGCATCAGGGAGCTTCAAGAGGAAGGGAAATGGGGATGCTCTCCCTTTCTGAGACAAGGAGGGTACCCTTATCAATAACAATTGATATCCTGTGGTAGTAGAGCCCTGATCTGCTGGTCCCTTTAATCACTGCCCAAGCCAAACCCGAAAATAACTGAAACAGACCAATGGAGCTGACGTTAAAATTGAAGAACTTATGCTAGCATTTTATTATTGTGTTCTGGTTTTAACGTTGTATTTATATGTATGTTTTTATATGGATTGTTGGATTTTTAACCTTGTTCTATAAGCCGCCCTGAGCTGGCCTTGGCTGGGAGGGTGGGATAAAAGTTAAATCAATCAATCAATCATATCACCTGTACTCTTTTGTTTTTAACTGGTCAGAGACTTCTTTAATAACCAGTTAAATCAAAACAGGACAGAGGGGATGGTTCCAGTTAAGTTCTCAGAATAAAATTTAATACCAAGTACAAAATTGGTAGATTTATTCACTTGTATGAAAGTGTACCTTAAGAGATTTAACCAAGCATTTGTATTGGTTGGCAAAGAAACAATCTTTCCTTCCCCACCTAATAGGTAGTATTTACCTAAGCTTAAATTCTGAAGTATAACTAAAAATCACACAACATAAAACAAAAGCATGACCTGCTGAGGTGGGGTGGGGGAGCTGTGCAGATAAGGAGGAAGAAAATGGCTCCACAAACATGCACAACAGTACACGAACATATGCAGCAAAACAGACACACAACATCTGCAAGGAAATAAGCCCTATTGATACAGTATTGTTAAGGTAGACCAACAGAAGTAATTCACACACCACCATGACATCCTAAATACACAGCGTACAAACTATTTCAGTTGCAAAACGTCACTGTTGGCCAGTTACTGACACAAAACAAGCCCTTTCTCCTGCAAGGCAGATAAAGCAACAGCAGGGACCCAGTTTTAACAACACGTTTACTCCTTGGGTACAAATGAACTGGGCTGTGACAAGCACAGCCATAGGATGTGGCAAATGAATATGGAAACTGATACAAAATGTCAACTACTGATAAGTTATCTAAACTTGGGAAGGGGGGAGGGCGGCAAGTGGAGGAAAGCTACCATTAACAGTGACAGAGCTACTGGTTCATCCTCCTAGCTTCCTTTCATGTTCTTTATACTGTCTCTACAAGGAACAGCCATTGTGAGGTAGGGCATTATACTGAGGTGGGATAAAGGTGACCCAGGTTTAAAAATCAAACACCCTTAAAAGTTTGATTTTTTTCCAGCCTAATTTACCTTACCCAGTTGGTTTACAAAATGAAGACCTAACAACACAATAAAATATTTTCCCAGCTATGCCTCTGAGTTGGATCAACAGACTTGTTGCTCGTTCTTCAGCACACTCACGGGCCTAATTTAGATCAGGCCTCTGGTGCACAGAGGGAGGGGGCTCAGACCTCCTCCTTGGACCATCTTCCTGACCTGAAACAGCCCCAGGAAGTCACTATTTTGCACAGCTAGCGAAGCACAAAGTATGCATTACGTTCCTCCAGTACATGTTGTCAGTACACACGTCTTCCCCACAAGGCAAAGTGGGAGGCTCCTCAGGGTCAGGAAAACTGCGTGAACTGATCTAAGCCCCCTTTCCCCATAATCGTGATCATAATTTGGCTTGTATGTGCCTTGGAAACCACACACGTGCTGACCTGACTTCAGAAAAGTGTATTGTTAGGTCCCAGAAGCTATACTGTCACTGAACAGTGAGAAATGGTGGCTAAAAGCTCTATACCTTGTCATGCTGGCCAACCTCTTGAGAAAACCTTTGTTTTATAAATCCCACAATGCATTCAAATACAGGATTCCATCAAGCTGAGTGCATTAACAAGATAGTCAAACCTACATTTATCCATACAACAAAAGTTAGATCTTTCTGGGTACAAAAAATTAACATTTCTGGCTGTGCAAGGAATCCTCACCTTTGTGCTGGCAACACCAATCTCTGGCCCAGCATTGATATGCACCCCACAGTCTGTCTCCCGGGATATGGAGCTACCGACAGTATTTGTGATTCCTACAGTGAGAGCTCCTCTTTCTTTACAGTACCGAAGGGCCATCAAAGTGTCCGCGGTCTCACCTACTGGGACAGATGGAGGTTGCTTGGTTATAGTCCTGAGAGTTCTATATTCCGCCATCCTCTCATAGGCTCCTAAATTTCAAGAACACTGCTTTTGCTCAGTTCCATGAACAAAATGTTCCCAGGATACAGTAACAGGGCAGGAGAGATTTCAGTGACAGCTGCACTGCAAACTAGATGACATGCTGAGTGGGGGATGGGGACCGAAGATGTTATCGGTTTAACATACAATACCACAGTGGAACTGTTTGGCTGGAGCATTGTGGAGTGTTCATGTAAGTGAACAGCTAGATATGAGTCCAGTAGCACCTTAGAGACCCGATGAAGGGAGCTTTGACTCTCAACAGCTCATAACCTGAAAATTTTGTTGGTCTCTAAGGCCCTATTGGACTCATATCTATCTGTTCTACTGCAGACAAACATGGCTCCCTATGAAACAAATAAATGAGGTGTCGCATGCAAACTAAGGAGGCAAAACCCATTGTGTATTCTTCAGTGTGTCTTGTCTTGCCTTGAGCGCTAGAACTAATTTCCACAGAAATAACTGGGATATGAAATCCTTTAACTGCTGTATTCAGAGAAGATTATTTCCTGCTGCTGACTCTTCAAGTGATTTTGACAGATCCCTCTGCATGTGCATATAGTTTTATACGTATACATATACACACAGACACCAACTTACAGGGACCTGTAGGAGCCAATATTGAAGGTTTAATACTGAAGTCCAAAATTCTGCTTCTCCCCAGTGTGTACTAAATGTACATTGCTTCACTACATTTACATCGCACTTCCTCTTTGGTGTCAATGTTCTGGGAATGAAAAATGCATTTCTGTCCAAGAAAACTTGCATGTCTCAAGTTCTAAATGTGCTTTAATCATTATTGGGACCCAAATCACGCCAGAGTTTTTTTTAAAGACATAGTCTGTAGAGCAACGGGATGGTTAAGAAGCATGCCATACTAAGAGCTCCCGAAGAGAAAATTGTAATTGGACCTGTGTTCCTGAGCTCCACTGGATCACAACTCTCTTCTGCAGCATCCAGAGTCAAAATGTATGAGTTATACTGGCTGCCAATCTAACCTAGTAAAAGTTGACCTTATACTGTTCCCAGTCCGACCTGCTCGTATCAGCCCACCATATGAGAATCATGGTGGTCGACCAGCCCCACGCTTTGAGGACACAGGCCTTACCTGACTGGCTGATGAAAAAGCATACGTCATCTCTAAAGACTGGAGTGTTTCTGTCTAAGAAGTCACTGGCTAGTTCCACCATGACAGGCAATTCAGTCAGTTCTTCCAGCACTTGACGGGTCTGGTGAAAACAAAAAGAAGCAAAATTACAAACTCCTCAGCCTTTGAAGCAACAGCTTCATGTGGTAGATCCCAGAGGGATCCCACACCAACATTATTAAAAAAGAGAAAGGAAAAATTGTTTGACTTTTCACTTTGGGTACTCCCCCACCCTGCAAAAGTCACCACATCTTCAAGTCTAACATTGTTCAAGCATTCCCACAACTGAAGAGCCTTTGGAATACAAAACTTCAAGGACAGGAACTTATTACAGATTAAAATGTAATTTACTTGATTTGATCAAGTTCCATAGCTTGAAAGGGTACTTTGATCTTGGTCCAGCACAGACATTACTTGCATATGAACAAGACAGATGCCTGATGAAGGGTATCTTTCTTGAAGTCTCTTAGATTATAAATAATCACTTCCATAGATCCTTTATAGGTCACATGGCTTCATGGTCCTTCTGTGTTAGACATCCTCTTAAATGACAATGTTAGTCTACAATGTTCCCATTTCAAAAATGAGGCATTTGGCTTTGGCACTATGACAGGACCAAGATCCCATAATGAGATTTCGGATACTTCTGACAGCCAGTTTGATGTAGTGGTTAGCAGCGCGGACTCTAATCTGGGAGAACTGGATTTGATTCCCTGCTCTTCATGCAGTTGCTGGTGTGATCTTGGGTTAGTTACAAGTTCTTTCAGAGCTGTTGTCTCAATAGCAGTTCTTGAAAGAGCTCTCTCAGCCCCACCTACCTCACAGTGTCCATTGTGGGGAGGGGAAGGGAAAGGAGATTGTAAGGCATTCTGAGACTCCTTAGGGTAATGAACAGTGGGGTATAAATCCAATCTCTTCTTCTTCCACATTAGCCTCTCTCACCATTACCGAGCCCATTGGTTCACTGATTTATTCTTGGTAATTCAAAGAACCCTCTCAACCACTGTGTTCCACTGCCTACCCTATTGCTCCATTCTCCCCCCTCCCCAAATCCTTATTTGTAGCAATTTTTAGAGCTTCCCATGCAACTAACAGCAAAACAAAGTTCTCAGGTATGGTCTAGGATGGCTTGATCCTGTTGGCCACAGGCAGTTGTTTTGGCTACTGGAAGAGCAAGAGGGGCTAGCAAGGAGGAGCCTAGATGAGCCTGCTGGGGAAGCCACTCTCCAAAATGGTTTGTCACCATCTGAAAGCATTCTGTTCTTCATTTCTATATCCCATCCAAGTCCACTGGAATATGCGGAGTCTCTCAATGTACTTAACTGGGAGCAAGGATGGAGTTTCATGATTATTACGGACAAGGAACCACCACCAGGAGGGGACCCTTCCCCATGATTCTTCTACGTGCCCTTTCCATGCTGATTGTTAATTGTTCCCTGTCTGAAGCAGTGCACACTTAAGAGCTGCTTCCATTTTTAGCATGGCATTCTATTATCCAAACTGAATCAACTAATGCACCTGCAGAACAAAATTTTCAGTTGTTTGTTGGCCAGACAGTGATTCCTGGCTTCAAATTATCATGCTAGCTTGTTAAATAAGCCCAAAATGCTACTTAAAGAGCCAGGGCCAGCCACTTACTGCAACTGCAGCATGGTAACTTGTCCCACAAGCAATCAGGATCAGACGCCGACACCTCTGGATCTCCTTGATGTGATCTTTCAAGCCCCCAAGATTTACTGTTACAAATAAAGACAGAAAGGTTTAGATATTATTTCTAGCACAGAAAGTTAACTGAATAATAGAAACAAACAAGCATGCATCAACAATGATCTTCAAGGCTATTTTGTTGGTTTAAAGATGCTATACCTCTCCCCCAGCTATGGGGAAAGGCTTGATACAATGGTTCAGGAGATACCATCCCAGGGAAGATAAAGAGAGAAAGGCGGCTAATCACTGACTGTCGAGCAGGTTAGTATCAAGTGTAGCCCTACCTACTAAATAGCTTGTAGGAAGAGATAAAGGGGAAAAAATGGATGGATTTTCTCTCCCAGATGGTGAAAAAAAAAAGTATATTTTCCTCAACAGGAGTAAATACAATTTGGGGGTGAATTTCCCCAGGTGGGAAATGAAAGGGGAGGAAAGGGTTAAATGTCATTCTCCCAAAGCAATCCCAGAGACTATATTTGCTCAAGAAAAAATGTTGCTTAAAATAAATATATTTAAGAACTATAACATGTCCTGAGTCACATTTTAATAAGCACTTATATATATCTATATATCTAAAAGCCAAGGTGCCCCCTGCATGCGGATATCTAAATCCGCACATCGGGGGCACCTAGGGGGCAGAGAGATTTTCCTGCACACTTGGGGGACTCCCCAGGGGTGCAGAAAAATCCTAAAACTTAAAAAAACTATATGGGGGATATTTAAATCCCCCCCAAAAGTAAAAGAGGCTGCAATCCCAGGTGGGGTTGGCATTGTTGGTGTAAAGGCAACTCTGCATGCCTGGACATTAGGCTTGCCAGGTTACTGCTAATGGAGGGCAAACTCCCAGAAATTTTGGGCACTGCCCGTTGACGCTCAGTTTGCCAGTGGGTGAAAGCAGGCCGGCCAAACATGTGGGAAAGTGATTGTCATCACTGTGTGATGACATCACTTCCAGGACTGGAAGTGACATCATCATGCAGTGACAGCAATCACTCCCCCCATGTGGTAAGCATCCATCTCCCCCCATCTCCTGCCAGTTGCCAGGCCATGCCTGGGAATGCTACCGGACGGACACTGAGGGGCACTAGATTTCCCTTTTTTCCAGAACCAGACCATGTATATGTATGCTGCCTTTGTGTGTACTAGAAGCTTCTCTCTGGCTCCTCGTCCTTACTCAGTGCCTTTGCTTTCTCCTCCAGGTCTTGCAAGAGGCTTCTGCTGTGCAAGCCAGCCAGGGACACATCCATGATCTCATTCTTCCACATGTGTGGAGCCAGAATGGCTGGCCTCTTGTATATCCCTAAATTACGGGAGGGGGGAGAGGAACCCCAACTTACCAGTGTAGTCATCAAAGTTGACTCTTCCTCTCATGGTGTTAACAACAGATTCTGGCTGCTCAAAAATCTCCTTCTGCATAAATGAACTGAAGTTACCTTTAAGAAATAAAAGACACACTGTGTGTGAAGCACTACCGTGCGGGGGAAACAACTGTAATTCTAATTCTGTCTCTAACATCACCCCAGCACAAGATAACACAGTGGGGAAAGAAACCACTTCACTGTCATCCATCATAAGGGAAAAAACTAAAGCTGAAGGCTGGATATATAAACCAACTCCTGCTATGGTGCGTAGTGTGCTAGTCGCTGAACAAGGGCTTCCAGTCTCAAATCTAGAATGGTGACGGATAAACAATGAATAGTCACAGCCAGAAACCCGAAAGACACATGGATGGACTAGAGTGGCTTCAAAAAACCTGTGTTAAAAAGTGAGCCTGAATGAGTGGAAAGGGACAAGGACAGTCCGGTCAGTTCAAATCCCCAAAACCACTACTTTACAGCCCATTGAGGGCCAGTCTGGAAACTAAAATATGTTTTGGTTACTAGGAGGAACAATGCTCAGTTCCACTCTCCATTCTTAACTCCCGAGGGGCAGGAAGTGGTCTCCCATTTAAGTGGAGGAAATCCACAACACAAGGGTCTCTAAAGTGTGGTGACAGCCAGCCTCCCCAAGTGCCAAAAGGAAGACTGCCAGAGATATGAGGAGGGAAAAAGAACACCTCTGCCTGGTCCCTCTCTCGCACAGCCAAGCCTGGCTGAAAGCAAATGAAGAATCCATGGCTGGGAGGGCAACTACATGGCAGGCCAAGGAACAGAAGGATGCAAAGGAGACTGAGCCTTTCAGACAGGGATTTGCTGCTTGGAAAAGTCCTTGTCATAAAAGCATACCCTTCATGATCTGCTGAAGTTCCATCTGCAGGGTCTGAACAGCACGGCCAGGATGATCACCAGCTGTGCGCTTGATTCGATGGATGGAGAGACGGCCGTCCACAACAGCTGCCACATCGTCATCTTCTAGAAAAATCACTCTGTTGGTGTGCTCAATAACTGCACTGTAAGGAAGTTGAAAATGTTGACAAATGGTGGGAGTGATAGGGAAGCAAAGGCAACCACTGATGACAGCAATAGTAACCACTGAAGATAACACAATCTACAGTCTAATATGGGATTTTACTGTAAACCACCTTTCAGCTCCTATACGATTCATCAAGACCCCTGGGTCATTTTAGATGAAAAGCACATGATCACATATCTGCTCTCTGATTTATAATAACTCCTCCTTCATCTGAAAGCATCCCAGATGCTGGAGGTGTTCATAAACTAGGTCACTGCCAATAAGACCTAAATCTTCCTCAGCATAAACTTTTTCCTGCTGTATCGCACGAGAGAGCATGTGTTTGCCATACTGGCTTCCCACCTTGCCTTTGAAGATTTCAGAGTGACATCCTTATAACCCCTATAAGACATGCTAAACATGAAGTTTGCCCAAGGATGCACTGTTTTCTACATAGCCTGAGCATGGATTTGATCCCTGGCACCCTGTGTTCAAGCCCTACAGGACTCCAGTAGTCCACTAATTAAAGACTGGTTCGCATATGTAGGATAACGAAATGGTAGAGCTCTAAGACAGTAAAACAAACTGCACCAGCTTGTGGGGGGAAGGGGAGACTGGTTCGAGCTCTGAATGTTCCAATGCATTAAAAACTCCTTGTAAACAAAAAATTACTAAAGCAGAGAGAAGGTTGCGATCTCCTGCTCTTGGCTTGCTGTGTTGGTTTTTATCTGAAGGGAGCTTTTTAACATAGCACATCATTCCAAAATGTGATGCTGTATACACAACCTGAAGTGGCAGAGTCCACTGTACCAATGCTAGGGCTCTGCCACCTCATTCCCACCTCATTCTCCCACAAGGGTCAATCAAACCTAACTCTCAGGTGATAAACATATCTTACTCATGCACCAATAGCATAAACTGCATATCAATAACGAATCTTTGATTCGTGTTATATTCTCCTCCCTGAATCTCACTGCTGAAGTGGCCCACTTCTGCTCTAGCCCCTTGCTCGACCTCCACTCCTTATACCCGATGTGGAAAGCAGCCATAGAGTCATTTTTGTTAACTAAGCAGGTGCCACAGACCTGGCATCAGAGGCAAAGTAATATTCCACGGCTTTCTCTTCAACAGGAAAGAGGCAGGTGGTGCTGTCAACACGGGAGAGGCTGCAGCTTCCTTTCTTGTCTTTACCTGCGGCGTTGGAAAGCTTCATTAGCTGTCGTTAACTATGCGCACCAACCCAAAGCAACAGAGTGCACATCCCTTGGATATGATTTACCCAAAGTCACCAAGTCACCAAGTCATAGTACCAACATGAAGCTTGACTTTTTAAGATGTCACTGGCACAACCCACTAGGAATATTGTCTGCACAAATTCTACTGAAAATAAAACGGAAGACATCCTTGATGCATAATGCACTGAAGGCTTTTCAGGGGATTGTGCTTTGGCTAAAAATAGTGAGAATTAGCTGAGAATGGAAAAGAAATGCATCCTCCAACAGAGGGATAATCATTTTTGAGTGTGTGTGTTTAATCCATGCATCCAAATCCAGGCCAAATCCATTTCGATCTCCATCCAAAGCCATTTAAAGTTCCCTTTTTTCTTCTCCTGCAATATTAGAAAGCTTTATTAGCTGTGGTCTGGGAGGTTGTTCGTTCAAATATTATATCCACAAACACACCAGGTGACCTTAGGCAATTGCCCATCACTTTTCGCCTCAGTCCCCAATCTGCAGTACGGAGATAAAAACAATGGCCTATTTTATAAGACTGCTCTACGGATTATAGTGATAACGTATCTAAGTATTTTGAAGTACTAAGCAAATGATAAATATTAGGATGAGTTCTTTGATGGTTAGGGGGGAAAGCACATATGAAATTCTTATCAAGTCAGGGGTTCCCAGACTGAGATTCAACTTGGCCATGGCAATTTTTTGCTTCAGTTGTTGACTCTGGCTGCCTTTGAGGGTGCAATCTTCCAAACCACTTATATTAAGATATTTTTGCTGAAGACAAGTGGGCTTCTTTGAGTATTCAGCTTATGAATCGTATCTTAGCAGGAAGAGATGATATTGCACTGAACTGGTGAAGTGTAAATTTTTAGAGAGAGCAACGACCAAAGGGATCTGTTACAAAGAGCTAGCCAGTATTTTTCTCCTAAAAAAGACGTGATACCAGGAAACTTCTCTCAATGAAAAAGACTGTGTAGGAGTCAAGAAAACTAAAATATTTTGCTTGGCATTTAGAGCTGGAGAAAATATTTTAGTGTTCTATGAAGTACACAAGGGGGTAAATGATTAGAAGTGAACAGTGACTCACGAAAGCTCATCCCCTGCCACATATTTTGTTTGTCTTGAAGGTGCTACCGGACTCTTGCTCTTTTCTACTGCTGCAGACAGACTAACACGGCTACCCACCCTGATCTACAGAACTACAGAATAAGTTGCTCTTCTTTTTAAAAATAAGGAGCACAGATTATGCAGTTTGTCACCATGTCAAACACACACACTTTCCCTAGCATTTGGCACTATTTCTACCAACCTAATTTGCTCTCATTTTCCAATTGACCTTAAAATAAAGCTATCAGTATTCAAAATGACAACTGGTTAAACAAATTCTAAAGGTTTGCATTAAACAATGCTTTCATGTTGATACTGCCAAAAATACCGAGCCGAGTCCAGGATCCCAGTAAGTCAGACCTCCTCATACCTGCACGCAGGGCTGCTTCCACGTGGGAACAATTCTCAATGGTGTTCTCTGTGCTGCTGCAAATACAGAGGCATCTGCAGTGCCAACAGTGCTCACCCAGTTTGCCTTGCACTTTATTTGCCCCAGGGCCCTGCAGCCACCATTCTACTCCTTGTCTCCAGAGGGCTTTTCAGGCTTTAAAAAACAAACAGGGAAGCAGCTTCCATATAGGGGCATGAAATGACACCTCTACTGTAAATGCAGCAGTAGGCAGGGTGGATGTGGATGGGGCACCCTCCTCGGGCACCGCATTACTCACTGCTGCCCCTGAACCCTCTTCAGGCGGGCACAATAATGTCAGCTATCAAGGCTGGCAAACCCCTTTTCTTCACAGCTGTGCTACAGTTAAAGGAACACTGTGAATAGAGGGTAGAAAGTCTGTATAGAGGCTGAAAAGGAGAAACACAGAGCTGGGTTCAGTCATTTTGAAGATTGTCTGGCTGTCAGCAGAACTTCCACAGCCCATAATTGCCATTTAAGACAGAGCACAGGAAGATTTTCCTTTGCTCCAGCTTAAGCAGGAATCCCCAGAAGCCCTGTGAGTTGTGCTTGGAATGAGCATGACATCACGGTGTGGAAACTCCCCCTCCCCCACAAAAAAAGCAGAGGCATCCAGGTGCCCGCATGGAGCAAAAACCCTGTTTGGATGCGACCAGTAACTGACCTATAGTGTTAAGCTACTCCAGCAATGTGTCAATTACCGATTTTTTAAAAGCCTGAAAAAGCCCTCTGGTGGTAGGTGAGGGGAGATGACAGCCACTGGGGACTGAGGTAAGGAAAATGGAGCTGAAGGGGGCAGGCCCTGCAAAAATGCACACCTCCCCATCCACGTGGCATACAAAGACTGCAATCCTTCCCGAAAGATCATACCAAACCAGGTTTGATAAAGGCTGCAGCAAAGCAGAAGGAAGCACATAAAGTGGATGATGAGATGCTGTGTGCAAGCTCCCCCCACAAAATACTCTGCTCCTGTTTAGACATAGAGCTGGAGACATTCCTGTGGAAGCAGCCCAGGTTTCCAATTCAATCAGCAGAAGGCCATGAAACCGGAAGAGGAATCAGAGACCCTTTTGCTATGTGAAAAGCCCTTACCCACCAACAATTGATTATTGCATGCAGATCATTGCCAGAAACTGCAACTCTTCATTGTGTTGCTACTGCTTTCCATCAAAACAACCTAATCTGCGTTCGACATCTTGTTGTTAACATGGACACAAAAACATCACTTAGTAGCTGAAAGTGTGTGTATGCTACAGAGGTGCAGATGTTCATATCTGCTTCTGCATCATTGAAACGGGCCTAAGAAACCAAGCACCTGGCCAGATATTGATATTAGAAGTTCATTACATTCTTTGGTCCATCACTATAGATTGCAGATTGAAAATCCTCAGCCCTTAGAGCAGCAACATTTACTCTACTAATTTTTTAAACCACGAATTAAAAGCCTTTCAACTGATGAAAAAGGTGTGCCTAAGTAATCAGGAAACAGATTTTTTAAACTGTTCATTGTCTTTATACAACAAGTCTGGGTGGCAAGACCCATCTTAGAAGGAGCATCTCTACTTCTCTCTCACTCAGAAAAATACCTTCTCTAGAACAATGATACCTGCTGCATAGGGGTGTGCACTCGGCATAAACCAAGCTGAAAAATACCCCAAAATACCTTTTCCGTGTATTTTTTAAGCCAGTTAGCCAGTGGGCTACTTATCCGGTGATCTGAAAATGATGAACCTGAAAATCCCTGAAAATATTCAGGATTTTTCAAGACCACTGGATAGTTGCAGTTCAAAGGCATTTAAAGGGCTCTCAGTCCCTTTAAATGCCTTCAGAGTTCACATGCCATGGAATTGCACAGCTTAGAGAAAATATTTAAAGGGACCACGATCCCTTTAAATGCCTTTTTTCTGTCCATTGGAAACAATGGAAGATGAGGGCACCTTCTTTGGGGGCTCATAGAACTGGACCCCCTGGTCCAATATTTTTGAAACTTGGGGAGGTGGGGGTTGAGGAGAGGCATCAACAGCTATGCTGCAAAAATGGTGTCTTTACCTCAAAAAACAGACCCCCTCCCTAACCCCAGATACCCCCAGATAAATTTTCCATTATAACCTATTATAGTCAATGGTCACCATAGGATATAATAAAGCCGGGAAAATTGGGCAAACCTGAATATTTCCCAAATCCAAATTTGGGAATATTGGGAATTTGGGAATATCAGGAAATACCATCAGGAAAGACCATTATTTTTTGGGTTCAATATACTTGAACCTGAAAAATACCGGGGGGTTTTGTCTTCACACCCCTACCGCTGCACCATGTATGCCTTTTTCGGCTGTATTGTTTTGATTCAGGTGTATGTGTTACAGATCTAAATCTATCTGATTAGTTTTAACTGATCCATGCACATAATTTTTAAGATCAGGTGAGTGCCCTACCAACTGACACTGCTTTTGAATCTTGGAAGAGTTTCAAAAGCCATTTGTGATGCAGGTAAGGGTGCATGCATGTGTGTGTGCTCCCTTCTCAGGAAAGAACAAAGCAATGCTGGCTGAAAAAAACCAGGCTTATTTATGGCCCAACTACGTATTATGAGGACTCAAAAGACACCAGGCTATAAAGTAATTACTCAAACTGTCAATTGGCCAGTCCAATTCTGCTGTTTTAATGGGCGAAAGAACAGAATTAGCTTCTGCTGTTAGGACTCCCTGACAGGGAAGTGGAATACAGCTACGTGGAGATTTTCAATTTATACCATATAGCTTTTGCTCTTTTTTCCTTTCCCTATTTTACAACTTATTTATTCTTTAAATGGATCTCTCCAGGCAATGCTTGCAATAGAAGCTTCTCACTGAAGTAAAACCCAACCTATCCAACCGATAAGGTTGGTGCTCATATGCTGCCATGTATTGGTTGGACAGTAAAGAAACTCAACAATACAGAACTGCAACAAGGGCTTACTAGATGTCAAAACCAGGGACAAAACATAGACCAATTTCACACAAGCTGCTGCTCCGCCCCCACTCTTCCCTTTCCCCCGATTGCATCAATTTCCCACTATGTGCTGCACAGCTGCATTTTGACCCACAGCTTCGCCTGATCTCCTCCGCATCTTCTAGATCCTCAAAAAACAGGATTGTGAAGACATGGGGGAAATTGGGCGAAGCTGCAGGTCAAAATGCAGCTGTGCAGCACATAGTGGGAAACTGATGTGTGCAATCGGGGGATAGGGAAGAGTAGGGGCGGAGCAGCGGCTTGTGTGAAATCAATCATACAGTGGTAAATGTGCTCATCCTTTTGAATGGAAAGCAGTATGCTACAAGTTAAAGAGACAGGTCTCATTTTAATTAATTTTCTAAGATCAGGACAACTTGTAGAATTAAGCGTTATGTCATAGGCACCTTCCTCCAATTTTATGGATATTTCATCAAAAGAATGATCTACAAATTGTGTGGCTGAAATTGTAACACGGAAAACAATTTCAGAGTCATTGGCAACAAAAAGAAATGTTAACTTAAAGCAGCACAGTTGATACAAACAGAAAGCATACTTCAATTTAAACTCAGTTCAAGTATTACTTTTTGCTGTTTTAAGTCACAGTGGGCATGTTACACTTATTATGAACAGTGGTGCCAGGCACTGCCATTACCCAGCAGAGGCAAGGATGACCCTTAGACACCATCCTTGATGGATGCTTGTTCCTGGAATCCTGTAATACACTTCAGCAATTATGACTGCAGATGTCAGGCAGCGTGAAAGGGTGGCAAGGCGGTGTTGTAAACAGAATGCTGGAGATGAACCAGGAGGATCAGAATAGAAACCCTCAACTCAGTCACAAAGCTTGTTGAATGAGACCGGGCCAGTCACTTGCTCTCCTAAGCTATCACACAGGATTGCTGCAATGATAAGAGGAAATTACCCCTATAATACGCTGCTCTAAGTTCCCTGTAGAAGATCATTCCCTGGATTCTTACAGGGAAAATCATGATTCCTCAACGGTTATAAGGCCAATAAAGTTTTGCACTATAAACAGCCTTTGGAAAGGTTTTGCTGCCACAAGTGCTTCAACACCCTAAGAACAAAAGTCTGTGTCCTCCACAATCCCAATACAGGGAGCTTCAACCTGTTTCTTACTACTACTACTACTACTAATAACAATAACAATAATAATAATACATGGTATGGAATGCACAGCTGGTATCTTCTTATCTTTTCATTTAGCCAGTGGCACACAGATCCTCATCTCTACAGCACTTGCATAAAAGGCAGACATACAGCTTTGGCTCATACATTTACCTGTTCTGTACAGTACTGGAATGTGGTCAGTAGAAAGCTTGTGCTCACTTCGCACACCAATGAGCAAGGGACTTCCCCTTCTGAAAACAAAATATCCAGCTGTAAGTGGCAGTGAACATAATTTGATGTAGCATGGTAGGGGGAGAGCATGTTCCCACTAGTGGCTTATCAATGAGCAACTAATGACTGCTTAGTCTAATCAGAGCCAAAAACAAATGAACCTTGATACAAATCAAAGGCAAACAACTGTACCTTGGAGGTAGTAAACTCAAAGTACAACAGGAAAATGAGTAAGATTAGCATTTGGGGCCAAGGTGGGTAAGGTCAGTGTACTATGTTGGACTCAGAGGTGTTAAGCAGCATGCAGGTTGAGAACATTACATGATGGAAAGCAGCAAGCAAAATTACCCTGTCACTGCAAACAAATTCATAGCTGGACAGATCTTATTGCTGGGATTGAATTCAGAATTAAAGCATTTTCATGTCACTTGGAAACATAGCTCACAATGGTGGCTTAACTTCTCAAGGTCCCTACAACTTATTTGCCAGTCAAAGCCTATATAATACCCATGTATAAGGGGGTAAAGCCATACCACAGATTTAACTATTTTTTCCCATCACTCCTAAGAACTGTAATTTAACGAGGGGTAGTTAAGAATTCCCAAGGACTTTTGGGGATAAATTATGTCAACTGAATTGGTACAAAACAAATTGGTTTGGGGCATAAATATGCCTTTATTTTGTAGAATTTCTGGGCTGTAAAATAGTAATGCAGAAAACAGGAAATACTACAAAAATGATAAAGTCAGATTCCTAGATAGGGCAGCTAGAATTTCCTGACTCTGGCTAAAACAATCTGGGAGGGACAACCCATATAACAGATGCAAATAACTCAGATGGACAGACTATCTGAGAAGTTACTGATGTAGTATTTACCTGGTACCAACTGCTTGACCAGGATAGTGAACACTTTTGAATACAAGAGCAAATGCACCTTCCTTGTGGAGAGAAAACAAATGTTTCAGTTATATTTCAGCCAAGCTGTTCAAGGACACGCACACACTTTCCTGAGAATTCTAAGGATCTATAAATTACAGATGTCCATAACCCCATAACAGTTATGTGTGATAACACAGATACATTATAGTATAGAGCTGAGAGCCTGGAGGACTCTGGTCCAAGGTCACGTCAGTTAAGGAAACAATGTGCTACAGAAGATGGTCTCTGTTGGAGGCCAGTAGAGATGAGTGCAACCTCTGCAAAACTAGGTTGATACCTTTCAGCAGCATGTTCCACAGGAAATTTCCCATGCTCTTAATATTCCACAAAATGTGTATAATAGGGAAAATGGGAATAATAGGGAATATGGTGTGTTAACATGTGTTAAATTTAATTTTCCTTGTTTTCCTCCTTTTTAAAATATTTTCACTGGTTATTGCATCGTTCACCCCTTTTGTGTGCAGTTCAGTTCTGTCACATTATTTATATTATTTTTAGTGTATTGGTCTCTAATTTCTGTAATTCAGCCTTACTCACTATTGGTTCTCTATCATTCTTATTTCATTGTTTTGAATTGTGTAACCAGCCTAGAGTCTCAGCGAGAAAAGGGGATTATATAAATGAAGTAAATAAATAACGTAAGTTTGAAGAGTTAATCACACATATGCACATATCACGCATAAGTAAAAAACATTCTCCGTCACGCAAGGTTCTCTAAACTCCTTCATTAACCTGTCTGATGAAAGATCAAATCCAAAACTACGGCTCACATTGCTTAGTGAAGTAATAGTGAACAGAGTATTCCGCCCTACACTGACGATCAAGCCAGACAATTCCTGAAGCCCCAAGGCGCATTTAGCAAAATGTGGCATCAAGCTGCTTTCTATGGGACACAAATGGTTTACTTCTCAATTTACCAGCTGTTGGATCACTCTTTCCACCAAAGTGGTAAAACTGATATCATCACTTTCACGGTTGTCATACATGTACTTGACAAGCTTAGCAATTGTTTCTGTATCAGTCTCAGACTCAAACTCATATCCTTTGCTTTCCTGAAAGAAAAATAAGGATTATTACTAGTCAAAGCAGGGGAAAAAAATCTGGCAAACAGTAATCATATGAAGCACAGGAATGTGGTTCAGATGGAAGGAAATCCACAACATACTACTGTAACAGTCATTCTATAAATATAAGTGGCATATTTCCTCAATTACTCCTCTAACAAATATCTTCCTGTTTTAGTACATATTTAAAAAACGACCAGTATGTGCACCCTTTCAACCACTGATTCATTAGACTGTGCTATCCATAAAACCACAACACTGAAAAAAGTATTGTTTTCTAGTACTCATCCATCCATTAACTTAAGTCTGAAGACTTCTTAACTTTGTTACTCTTTCAACAGCCAATATAGTACAAAATTTGGAAAAGGCCATGGCTCTGTGGAGAGCACACGCTTTGCAAGCACCAGGTCCTGACATCAGTCCTGGAGGCTTTGTTTGAGACTTGAAGAACTGCAGCCAGCCCCAGTAGGCAATTTAACTGGACCTACCAATCCTGTGATTTGCTACAAGACAGCTTCCTGTGGTCCATTAATCCACTACACATTTATTACGAACAGATACTTTAGTATGGAAGGCGTTTGTTTTAATTATTTGGCACCATTAACGTACATGGCATTTTATGTTCCCACCTCATACAACCTACCCACTCTAGCAGTAATCTAGAAATCAGATACTTAAAAAGTGTCTGTTGTACCAGCTGAACTAGACAAGCACTTTCCCTCCCAGCATCCAAAGAATTTTGACACGATTTGGAATAGATACCAATGAAAAAAACAGATTCAACTTTTTTAATTTAAACCACAGCGTGGCAAAATAAGTTTTACTTACCAAGAATTTTTTCAAGTCTTTGTAGTTTGTGATAATGCCATTGTGAATAACAATAAATTCTGAAGGAAGGGAAAGGAGACGATACATTAATAACGTTGCTATTTTGCTGTGTCCTTTGAGATCAAAGTGTCCCTGTTTTCTTCTTGCAAAGCAACAACCAACTGGCTTGTTCCAAGGCAAAACATCCTAATGGCAGACTCAGCAGCAGAAACCAGAAATCCTGAAGGTAACCTAACAAATCACAAGCACGCCTAATAAGGACAGTCTGATTTCATAAAGTGAAGAAAGCCTGGCCTCAGACTGTCCCCATTAGGTTGGCTAACTCTGAACTACTCTGTTATCTACTATATCCAAGTGTAACAGTAATGTACTTTTATCCCATTTATAGATCAATTTCCTAATGTAAAAGAGAATGTAACCCATCCTCTCTGTGGTCCATTACTCAAAATGGTTTTCTGAACTAAGCCAGAAATTATAATTGAGGATATTAAACAGACTGCATTAGCAAAGTCTCAGGGTAAACTACAGTTCAGTTTCAGTTGTGATGTATTCTTAAGAGTTTGGACATTAAGAGATTTATAATGTCCATTAATTTTCTACGAGGGATTATTTCTCATTCTTGTGATTTTACTTACTGCAGTACTAACAGGTTACTACATGGCGAATTACCATACCCCAAATTACAGATTCACAATGTAACCTTTTAAAAAAAATCTCCAAGGGATTTATTCTGTAATCATTCAACTTATTTTTTTTTTAAAACCCTATATTTTAAAGCAGTTCCATTTATGAAATTGCTACATGCAAGACTAGACTTTTGTTTAAAGACCACTTAATGGAGAAGAGTTCTGCTGATTTGCTGACTTTTATTTTCTTGCTGCCTTGAAGTCTCAGGCTAGCCCTCTTTTCTCCACACAAAATAAAGCTTAGAACCACCCTACAAAATAATCCATGGCACCTTCTGCTAGGCCAGTAAATCCATCTCATTCCCAACACCCAGAGAAAGATGCTGCCTGACCAGACCCATATCTCACCATTGTTTTTATCTGAGCGCTGTGGATGGCTGTTCACTGGGTTGGGTTCCCCATGGGTGGCCCATCGAGTATGGGCAATTCCAAGATGTACATCAAATTCAATGTCCAGGTCTATATCTTGTTGTTCTATATCGAGAAAAGAAAGCATCTTTACTCTTAAGAGTCATCTAGTGCCCTTTAATGGAGCAATTTGGTTGCAACCCTATGCCTAATGAGGCTTGCTTAAGTGAGATGAGATGTATGGGCCTATATCCAGAGTATCAGCATTGGGTAGAAAATGCAGTATAAATGCCTTTTCTTTCCTGCACTTAAGCATTTGGCCAAATTTATCAGAACGTACATTGTAAGTAAGAGATGCTATTTACTTATTTATGTCCTGCATTCTCAAGCACACAAGTTCTCAAGGTAACTTCTGATGTTATTCATTTAAAACAGTAGAACAAAATCATGAATAAATCAAATCTAAACCTTAAAATGCAAAATAACAGCATGGATCTTAGCACCAGTTAAACTGCAAAACAACAAAGCACAGGAAGACAGAAAGACAGGTCAAGAATTTTTTTCTTGAACAGTTCCAGTGTTGAGGCACCCCAGGGTAAAAGCCCTGCCTCTTGAAGACATCCATCTATGTTTCACTGAGACAGCTCCCCTAATCTCAGCAAAGCCTTTTGAAGGTGCCACCTTGCAAACTGGCAACTGCTCATTCATGCACATTGCCTATGGGGGCTCCCTGGGCTATCAAGAAAGCCCCCCCCCCCCATGCTTCTGTTGTCTTACAAAATGAGCAAAAAGCAAGCCTGAGGTTTAATGGTTCCACTCAAGATATCACTTTGATTATCTTTCCTACACAAAGAGTCCTGTTGCCGTAAGTAAATGGCCTTTTAAGTAGCTAGTCCCACACCACCTAAGGGTTTTAGAAGTAAGAATGAGCCCTCTGAATTGAGGGCAGAAACAATTTGGCAATCTATAGAGATCTTTCAGAGCTGGCAAGATAAAGTTCACTGAAGCGTATGCCATCCAGCAACCTTTGATGCTGCATTTGGAACCATCTGAAGTCTCTAAACAATTTTGTAAGGCAGCCTGATACAAGGTGTGTAGTAGTAATTATCCTGGATGTGATCAAAGCATGGATAACTGTGGCCAGACTATACCTGTCAAGGTATTAGTTAGAAAACCAAACAAAGCTAGGTAAAGGTGATTCATAAGACAGGTAAGACCTGAGTCTACATCTGCAGACGTAGATTTAACAGCATTCTGAATGCACAAGCCTGCTTTTCAGAGAAACACAACCCCAGCCAAGACAGGCCAACTACCTATACTACTGGTACCTCAGTCTTGAGCTTCAATTTCTTGATACTCATCCAGCTCATTATCACCTCTGGATCAGTGTTGCCTCTAAGCTGTCTTCGCTCAGGAAGGATGGCTTCAGAGCAAACTATGCAGTAGCCAAATTGCTTGTTCACAACTTTAATGCCAGTAGCTCACAAAGCAGAATTTCTGCTCGCAAGACTCCACAGCTTAGAGGAAGCATTGCTCTGCATACTTATTCAGAACATTTGATATCTCACCTGACCTCTTCTGAAAAGACAGAGAGCTGAGTGATATCTTCATGCCAAACCCTGATTCAACTCACCCAGGGATTTCACACAGAAAAGATATTAAATAGTACAAGATAACAGAATCTTGTGGCACTCGGTGGCACAAGTATCAAGGAGTCAAAACAGCTTCCACTTGAGTACCATCTTCTGGTAACCAGTCAACCAGATAGGACTTGAACCACTAGAGCATGATGTCTGATCTAACTGACCCAGGGGGCCACCATGGCCATCGGTCCTGAATAGATCCATTGGTCATGAAAAGATCCATGAGAATCTCTTTGAAGGGCAACTAAGTTGGTTCCAGTACCAAAATGAGGGTGGAAACTGGACTGAAACAGATTGAGTCTAGATAACTAAACTGAGCTGGACTGAGCCTATATAACCTGCCTCAATAATGAAAGCCTAAAGTTGCAAAGCCACAACTTGCTCAAGCACTTTGACCCCAAAAGCAGTCTTATGTTAAATCTTTGCACACACTGGGTCTCCAAATGTTTTCAAGGCAGCTTCCAATAATACACACAGTCAAAATACACAATAAAACTCCACTAAAAGGTTAGCAGTATTACACAAGCAATGACTGCCTGAGAAACAGACTGGATAAAAATTCCATCTAATATTTCTTTTTTTCTTTAATCTGGGACAAGCAGAGAGGAGCCAGTACAGCTCTGCAGCCTCCACACTGACATGTCCTTTAATTGTGGATAGGGTGGATTTTATCTGCACTGCCAGTTTCTTGCAGTACCATCCCAACTCTATTTTTTTAATTTTTTCATATGTGCATGTGTGTGTGCACACCTGGAAGTCATGGCGACCTCTGGTGACTGACCCCTACTAGGGTCTGGAGGATATTCAGAGAGGTGGCTGAATGAAGCCTGCCCCTGCCTCTGACTGCTGGTATTCCAAGGAGGTCTCCCATCCAAGTACTTGCCAGAGTCGACCCTGCTTAGCTTCCAAGATCTGATTAGATCAGGCTTGCCAGGGCTATCCAGGTCAGGGCCCAACTCTATTAAGGTCCAACATGGCTTCAGCAGCTTCTCCAGCTTTATATCCAACACAGATTCTTCAGTTTCCGTGGCCCTTTAGAATGAAGGAAAAGGCTCATCCTACTGTCCATATTGGAGTAGTCAAATTCAGGTAGGTTTCTCCTTTTTGCAGCCCCATCCCTGAGGCAGCATCTTTGGACAGCATCATAGGATAATGCCAAAGGGTTTCAGGGTACTAAAGGCTGGAGACAGACATTGAGTAAGTGTGTGTATTAGAAGGTAAGTACTGAGAATGTAAGAGGACCAGGTCTAGCTGGCCAAGAAATGGCTCAGCTGCAAAAGATTGTACTGTGTAGAGAGCAAAGTATCCTGGTCGTTCAGATTTTGTTCTCAAGGAGTAAGGAAGATCTACAGTGAGAAGTAGCAAATCTAATTTATTGTGTAAACTGCATTTTTAAAACACATCCATCACATGGAATAGTTAGGGGTATGGTATGTGTTTCTTCATGTTCCAATATTTAATCGGGAAGAAAGCTCATCAAGGAGAAAAAGAACTGCATAGTTCTATACTTACTGTTCACTTCCTCATCCAAAGCCTTCACTTTTCCCTTCTTTTTGATGAGTGAAATTTTGCAGGCATTTGCCTCCCAATCTTTATCGTTACCTCCATCAATTCCAACTCCTAAAATGCAGAGGGCAAGAAAAACCAACGAGACAGAGAAAGGTCTTGAAAAGTAAATAGCCTTATTCACCAGCACCACCAAAATAACTTCTACAGTTGTTTTTCCTCATCAAAATAAAAGTTATGCTCTCACTGATAAGACTTCCAAGCCAGAAGTGACAGTTGTGACTCAGTCTGGAAAAATGCATAACAGTTAAACTTAAATTTTCTGTAAGTCTGGCAAATTATTTTAAAAGTGGGTTTTCAAATACAAGTCATGCAGTCACTGCTACAGTGATAGTATTTTGCCAGTGCTCAAGAAACTCATTGAGTGTATGACGGAACAGTCATACATAAATGTTTTAAATAAATAAAAACTCACTCCACTGACTGCTAGTTAATTTCTGGTCTCAATTCAAAGCACTGGTCCTTACCTTTGAAGTCCCTCACAGCCTAATGCCAGAGTACTTAAAAGAAAGGTCCCCCTATTGAACAGCAGTTATCTTCTTCTTTCATGACTCCTATTCCATATACTCCTACATTCAGAAGTGAAGTGGGTGGCTACTAAAGACAGCATCTCTGGAATGTTCCCCTCCTCGTTTGACTGACTGGTGCCAAACTTGATGCCTTTTTGCTTAAAACCTGCTTGATCAAGATTGGCAACATACAAGACAACTGATACTGATATTTTTGGTACTGTTGCTAATACAAAAATAAAAATGCATTTTTATAACCTTCACAAACTTTCACTTTATGACTTTTAACTTTTTAAACTGTGCCACTCTTCCAATAATCTTACAAGCTGCTATTCATGTAACAATTCTAAATTACCTATTTATATAGAGCATATTTCAGTTCCTTTGACCCGGGGGGGGGGGGGGGCAGGGAAGCTCATGATGCCGGCAGTATGAGATCTCTAGTGCCCAAGATTCTGATGCAAACTGGGAGCCTGAGAATTCCATTAGATCCTCAAATTCGTTTCAGCCTAAGTCATTAAGCTTTACATGCTCCAGCGTCTCTACGATAACTGCAATGTCTATGCAGTACTCCTGAATTCATAAATGGAAAGTACTAGATTGAAATTTATCCCAACGAAATCTAAAGTTGATAAAATTATCTATGTATTTGACACGCTCTGAAGGACGGAACAAATTACACCTAGCCTTGCCTTTAGTGCATATTTGAATAACTGGGGCCGGGGGGAGAGACTTATTGGTGACCACTTTCTGTTAGAAGATGAGCTAGATTCAAGTCTAGGAGCTCCTCAGGGACCAGCAAAATGTTCAGGGTATAAACTTTCGAGAGTCAAAGCTCCCTTTGTCAGATACAAGTAGGAATGGAGATCCCGGAGTCCTTATATCCCAGTACAGGGGTGGCCAAACTTGCTCAACGTAAGAGCCACATAAAATAAATGTCAGATGTCTGGGAGCCGCAAGACATGAACAAATATTACACACACATTTTTATTTAAAATATGCAAGTTTTCTTTTTATTAACATTAAAGAGACTGCCAAAAATAAAAACAAAAGGGGTAAAAACAGATATCAATAATGATATTTATTTGTCCAATGATATTTGTTTGCTAATGGTATTTGCCTAAGAGAGAGAAGGAAAGAAAGAATGAAAGAAGTGAAAAGACAGAGAGAGAGAGAGAGAAACAAGGCAATAAATTGATGGGAGGGAGGGAGGAAAAGTATGCCTCCTCTTCGCTTCCCCAGCTGCGCTGTTAGGAGCCACACAATATGTGTGAAAGAGCCACATGTGGCTCCCGAGCCACAGTTTGGCCACCCCGTCCCAGTAAGAAGGCAGGAGGGAGTTCAGGGATCTCCATTCCTACTTGTAGCGGACGGAAGCAGCTTTGACTCTTAAAACTCTTGTTGGTCACTAAGGTGCTACAGGGCTCAAATCTAGCTTTTCTACTACAGACCAAGAAGAGATTGGATTTATACCCCACCCTTCACTACCCAAAGGAATCTCAGAGCGGCTTACAATCCCTTTCCCTTCCTGGGGCTGAGAGCTCTCTCTCGAACTGCCCTTGAGAGAACAGCTCTGAAAGAACTTATGACTGATCCAAGATCACACCAGCAGCTGCATGTGGAGGAGTGGGGAATCAAACCTGGTTCTCCCAGATTAGAGTCCATACTCTTAACCACTACATCACTACACCAACATGGCTACCCTCCTGAAACTGCTAGAGAATGACCCACATCAAAATTCCCAGTGTAAATAATGCCAATGACATTGTGAAAACTTACCAGCAGAATCATATCCTCTGTACTCTAATCTCTGGAGCCCCTTAATAAGGGTCTCCAGGATCTCCCGTCTTGTCCGGGGCACATGGTAGTTGAGGTAAGCAAAGATGCCTGTAAAGATTGATAAAGAATTGAAACAAACAGTTCATTCATTGACTAATGCACAATTTTGTAATTAGAAGTATGAACAAAAGCAATTTTGGGTAGGATTTCTATTGGCACAGTAGCACAGCTCAAACATTGTATTACAATGGAATTCCTTGTACAGGACATACAGGAGAAACATCATTACCTTTTACTATGGTTCTCCTAAAGAACTGCATTCCAAGAAAAATATAATTGTGCTTCAAAAACACAAAAGCCCTGCTAGATCAGACCAGCAGCCAACCCGGTTCAGCATCCTGGTTCACACAGCAGCCAGCCAGTTCCCCTGGAGGGCCAACAAACAAGGCACAGAGGCCAAGACCTTCCCCTGATGCTGCCTTCTAGCACTGGCATCCAGAGGTTTGCTGCCTCTGAACACAGAGGTTCCCTTCAGTCAGCCTGGCTAGCAGTTGACCAGTATTCATTGACCAGTTTTAGAAATTTTAACAGTAAAAAAACCCAGATGAGATCTCTTTCCTCAAGGAATGTACACATAAGACTCAATGGAGGCAAGGTCGAAAAAAGAGACAAAAGTAATATGTTGTCGTGGAGTGCCCCAGAAGGACGAGTCCTCATTGGAGGAGGAGGACCTGCCCTGAACATCACCCTGGAAAATTTGAGGCAGATTCCTTGGCGCCTCCCCAAGGGAAGCTTCACCAGCACTAGCACAGCCCCCTGAGCCAACAGGGCCCTCATCACCTGTAAGAAAACTTCCTATATAAACCTGCAGTGAGTCTGAGCCAGTGTGGAGAGTTAACTTAGCTGTAACTTTCCTGGTGAGGGCACTAGTTGATTGAACATGAATGTGGAACCCTACCTGCTAGGCACTGTTACCATGAAACTCTGTGGCTGCCCCAGGGCCTTGCCTCCAGCCTGGACAGGAGGGTATAAGTGATGACGCAGTAGTAACAAGTATTTAAATGTGATTCGTTGGGAATGAAACTCAAGAGATTAAGGCAAAGGTGCCTTTTGAGGAAGGATATGAAGCAAGAAAGAGGTAGCGGCACAAGTGGTCTTATATTCCAACCCTAAAGGCATTCTTCTTGGGTGCAGCCATGATCCAAAGAAGCATGTATGGAGTATGCAAAAAGATGACACTGCAGTTCTTTTCACATGTGTAAATAGCAAAGCATTACTTTGTAATTAGCAATATGAACAGAACAGTGTGTGTGCATATGACCTCTAACCAGATTCATGATGTTTATCCATGTATAAAGCTTGCTGAGGTGTGGCTATAGTGATCTCATGAATTCTTTTCTCAAGTTATAAGGTCCATTACATTCAGTGTGAGAGTTCCAAGTATTTTAAATTATACTATTAATGGATATATTGGCTTGTTTGAAGTAGATGGATTTAGTAATTGATTCATTTCAGAGGAGTTGATTTGCAGTGGTGAGGGATGGCTAAACTGATCTGTGTATGCGCGTCTGTATGATGGGTGTAGCAAGGAAGTTCTTCTTATTAACTGATTCCAATTCCATATTTTGCAGAACTGGGAAATACTTCAAGGCTATGTTGCCCAACTACCTGACTAAACCCAAAGGATAGTACATTAGAATACGGAGCCCCAACAGGTTATCTGAATTCCTTTGAAGCTGGGGCTGAAGAGAATCCCAAGCTTGGCTTCTAGAAAATCATGCTGGCTTTTGTGGCTTCTAGAAAATCATGTAAAGTCTCTGCACTCAACCTCTGCCCAGTCACATGATTCTGCATTCTAGCTCCCCCCCCCCCCCACTATCATCTGTTGTGCATTTTTTTAAAAAGATCAATGTAAATATATTTATTGACCTAGGAGCTCTGCTTTTAAATGTGATGACAGGTGATTTTTGTATGGTTTTCCTGTATTGTAACAAACGTGTTTACTCCATGCATCTTGGTATCTATAGACAAAACCCGGATTTGTTATTAGAAAACCCAGACAAACAACAGATGGAAAGAAGGCATGGTTGGTTCCTACTTCTCAAATATAGCAGGTCAAGTAGTCAGTAAGCCATTGTGAGTGCTCATAAGTGCTTTCCAATCTTTTGCTGACTTGTAGGAATTGTCTCGTTTGAGGGAACCACTGTATTCACAGACCTATGCAGCAAACATGGTAAGGAAGGACCAACAGCTAAAAAAAGAATCAGGGAGGGGAAAGGCAACCTGCTGAGTCATTCATCATAATCCAGTTTACTAACAGGTTCTATGTTCCTTCCCAATCAATGAGGAAATTGCCTACAATAAAAGAGCAAGATATATCTTGAAGCACTCGCTCAAGAAACACTTCACAAGCCCTCAAATATAACTTACTGAAAACAAAACAAAAAGAACATAAGCCCCCTCCCATCCCTGTAATACCCCCCCCCCAAGTTTCTCCCCCATTCCTTTTCTCTTCAGTGAGCTCCAAGGAGTTAGCTAGGAGAAAAGTACTCGAGAAGAGGAGCTGGGGAAGAGAGCCCTGCACTCTACAGCTGGACACCATTTTTGCCGTTAAAAAATCGGCCTCCTGACCTCTCTGCATGAGTGATCTGAATGATCGCATAGAGACCTGCTACTATACCAATAACGTGCCCAGGGTTCAGTGATATTTGTACCCCTTTATATTTGACACAAAACCTAATTGTACTTGAGGGACAGACCCAGTCTTCTAAGCAGTAATTGGACAGGGATCAGCAAGACCTGGTTTAGAGTCCAAGCTCAGCCCTACCCTCGCTGGATTACCTTGGGGCCAGTTACCGACCTCTCAGCTTAGCCTATCTATGGGGAGATGAAAATTCACATACTGTGCCTTGTGCACTTTGAGCAAGGGCAGGATAAAAATGTAACTAACAATTAGAAATTCCAGTGGGAAGAGATATGCCCCCTCAGCACCAGTCAACACATATTGCTTCCTTGTTCTGTCCATCAATATACAATCTTGGCTGGGAAAGGCTACTGAAAACATGAACTTATTTACTCCCGCATTTATACTCTGCCTTTTGAAAGCATCCTCCTCGAGGTGTTTTATTAAACTGCATTTTTATATTTGTTGCTTTCACTTAAATCAGTGGAAGAAAGCACAGGTACTGCTGTGCCTGTAAAGGTGTCACTGGACAAGCAGCCTCACCTGCCGCATCACACACACAACCCCTTCTCCACACCAGTTATTCATGGCATTGATCTAAAAGACATGGTGAAATGAGCCAGCTATAAAGAAGAGGTTGCAGAGATATCCCTTCAGCACATGAATAGTAAAAATGTACAAATCAAGCCTTTTCTCCTTTTTAATCCTGTTAAAACAGCTATACAAATAAGCCCATCAGAATCTTTACTAGCTCACCTGCTCATACACATACTCAAGTTAATGTAGCCTAGAACAAGAGAGCCAGTTAATGGCAAATAAAGCCTCCCTCCTCAGGCACCTATAAGTCACCACAGCTGTGTGGGTAAGTGGCTATTTACAAACCTGCCCTATAAGACTGTCCTGTATTGCTGAAGGTACAAGATACAAGTCCTCACATAATTGCTGAGTCCATGTTTTTCATACCCATTTTTTCCCTTCCAGCTTTCTGGAAGGTCAGTGCTGCATGATTTGCAACGGCAGGTTCAACAGCACTGCAAATAGTTACTGGAACACAGCATCTCCCTCTCTAGGGAGAAGGAATAAAGAATAGAAACAAGGTGCCATCACCAAGGTGTTGCACTATATGGTTTGCATGCATAGCCCTCAATAGGAGATGGCAAGAACCAGGACTGGGGCAGGTCTAGTTTACTCCTTGGATACTTGCCAGAGGCAACTGTTACTCACTATAAGTAAGCTGCAAATTCCTTAGCTGAACTTTCACAGAAGAATTATAGCTTGCCTAACTGTGTGCTATTGACAGATTGTTCCCATTCAAAAGTGAAAACAGAACTGTAGTTTTCCACTACAGGGATAATATACGTCTTTGTAAAGCTATTCTGCCATTCAACTTCAGAGAGAGAGAACCCAATTAGAATTTACAAATGCAATCATTTTCAGCCACAGGCACTACTAACTGTACACAATTTCTCAGCCTCAATACAAATCCTTGCCCCTTTTAGAATGCAGATAAACACAGGGGGCTGAGTTATATCTTTCATTTGTAATATACACTTAGAAGCCAAAGAAACCAAGTAGACTTCTTTAGCTTAATAGTGGGTGCTTCCATCTCCCCCTGAAAATATTTTTGTTGCTGTTGTTCAGTCGCATCTGTGTCAAGAATGCATTTCAGTGCAGATGTGAAATGATGCCGCCTCCTCCATATTTACATAAGCCATGGGTTACAAATGAACTAGGTTTGCTCAGAAGCTAGAAGTGATTTTGCAGCAAGCCAGCTCACTAATTTTAGCTGTATATAAAAACCAGAAGAGAAGAACTGCCCATTGGGAACAGCTTTTCTGTTAAACAGGCAGAAAAAAAGCTGTTCTAGTTCTGGCAAGTTGTTAATGTTTGGAAAATCTTATTAAAATCCCTCCTCCAGCTATTAAAAAAATCAGATGTCTAAAATATTCTTTTTATTTAAAAAAAGTTGCAATAATGTGCTAATTAAATTTACATTAAATATCTTATAAGTCCTACTTTCCTTTTTCCTTCTGCAGTGAGTTTAAGCTAGTCAAAAGCATCTACATATTGAAGTAGCAAATACAGGACACAACTGCTAAACTGGTTTTGGCTTGCACCATAAGAACTTTTTGCCCTGGCTACTGTCGACCTTAAATCATTTGTTGAACTGAAAAGTTGTTCAGAGACAGACAAACTGGAAGCAGGAAGTTTAAAGATAAAAATAAAGCCAGAAGGGCTATTTTCCCTCCAGTCCCACCCCAAAGAGACTAATATACAAAATCTTGTTCTCTCTAATTCTATAGGAAGAAATTTAAGTATCTGATAGCTTTATTTCAATATATTTAAGAGGATGTGTTTGTAGACAATGCCCAAACACAATATGCCATGGCATCTGCAAGCCCCATGCATCACTGAGATCCTATTTGCAAAACGACATTCATGCTGAACTCACAGCAAACTATTTATAGCACAATTGCCTCTTCTATTCTTAGCTTTGTCCCACTTTCCATTTTCTGAGATAAATATACAGAGCACAAAATACACACAAACACAGCTCTTCTTTACTGTAGTCCACTGAAATCTCTTAACCAGGGAACAACCTGTGGTTCCTGTCAAAACCTTATCACACTAATGTCTGGTGGGAAACATTCCTGAAAATATCTGAAGTCTTGATTTTAAATCCAAGGAAGTCAAAGGAATGGCTAGAATCTGCAATCCACAATAATGTGGAAACAAAACAAGAGTCTTGTGCTACCTTAAAGACTTATCAATTAAATAGCAAACAAAAATGCAATAGAAGTGTATCAACTGAGAGATAAGGAGCTCCCGGGTCAGATCTCATGAATTCACAAGGGAAATTCAGGACTGGAGAGAGTAAGAGGGCCACCATCTTCCACAGATTTTTTTAAATAGCCCCCAGTAATGAGAGAGAGGAAACAGCCCTCTCATTCACACAGCGGTGCCAATCTAAATCATCCTCTTAAGTGTTGTACCACCTCCTACCATCTCCCCTAATTTGATTCTCAGAGAAACCTCTGTCTTCTTGCCTCAGCCCCACCCCACCAAAAACAATACTGACCTACCTTACAAGTGTTTTAGTAAGGATTTCTAAGCTAATGTATACAAAGAACGTTAAACACCAAGAATGTCGATCAATATGCTGATTCAGGACACAGAGTGGCAAGCACTTTATTCAGCAGCTTGTACATATAACAGAGCTCTCACTTTCTTGTTAAAGATGCCCCCCATAGGATCTCCAGGTCTCCATGCCACAGGAAAAGATGCTTTTGAAAACTCAGGTAAGTTTAAACAAGAGATTCCAATGTGGGAAGCGGATGCTGAAATTATTCAGAAGAGAAATTAAATATCACTGCAGCCAAACACAGAAACTCTATAAAAGTATCAGAATGTACTTAGTTTCAGAATGGAGAAGCCATTACAAAGTCAAACAGGAAATACAGACAAGGAAACATAAGCACCTTTTCCATCTTACCAACACAACCTTCGCTGGCAAGTCCAAACTTCACCACTAGATGTCAGAAAGGCAAACGTGGCCTGAAGCATTCAACTTGGGGTAGAGGAATACCTGAACAGCTTATTGCCTGCATCCTTAGCACACCTTGCCCATATCCCTGCCTACCTCTTCCTTCCGGATGACATATTAACAGTCTTGAACCACCTTGAGCATTACTGAAGAGGGAAACTATGAATACAAAATTCAGCTCCTATATCCGATGGCCACTCATCATCCTCATCTCCAATCTGGACCTGCTTCACCAACATCTCCCTTGTCTATTTGTTCATTAGATGTCTCCCCACTGCACTTTCTCAGGCATTCATTTCCCTCAATTTAGCACCCATTCAGAACTGAGACTGTAAGCTCCTTCACTTCATAAAGCCCTACAACCAGCAACGGGGCCCATGTAAATATAACGGCAACAAATTTTCAATTATTAGACTCTACAGGAGCCAATGTGGGGCTTAGCATGAGTAATAAGTGCTCGCCAGTTCTTGCTCCATACAAGACATGCCAGCCATCTTCACTGCATCCTGACTGACCACTGGCCACCTTAACAGAAGGGTGAAGGTTACCAACTGGTCAGAATCCCAGCCTCTTAGCCATATATTGGAATAGGAAGGTAAAGGGGGCAGGGGGGAATGGGGGGACCTGTGCCACTAGTGTTTTCCTTATTTCCCAAATCTGTGTTTAGAGATTTTTAAAAAGGAAGAGAACAGCGGTATCTGCACATGGTCTGCATTCTGTTTTTATTAAAACTGTCTTACCAAATCCAAAAGGAACTCTACACATGCTTTAAAGCCGGAGTCCTCTGGAGACCCAGGAGGTGCCGGCTGGCAACTGGCAAGTTGCTAGTTCTCAGCCAAGCCTACACCAAAGGTCTGTTTGGAAAAGGAAATCGGATGCCCACTCCTAGATACACTGACTGCCCTTGGAGGGTGGAGAATACAAACGAGAGCGAGAAAGGAAGAGACATCTGCCTCACATCCACTCTTCGCGCTGTCAAGAGCACTCTGCTCACACTCAGAGAAACTGAGAAAACAAGGGACTACGTATACTCCCCTCCCCAAAGGGAGACACAAACCGCGGGAGCCCCTTCCTTGGAGCAACATTTTGCCCCTCACAAAGCCCCCAGCTGGGTCATCTCCCCCCGCCCCAGGAGCTCCCCACCTCCGCCGCCGCCGCCCTCTCACCTCCAAGCCCACCCGCACCAGCCCTTCCATCATGCAGCCGGCCGGCCCCCCTCCAAGCTCAGCCACCTCCCGACAGGGACCCTTCCGCGGACCACGTCCGCCCAGCCCCACCGCGCCTGCCTGCCTGCCCCCCTTCTCACCGCACATGGTGGCGTCTCCTTCGGGGCGCGAGATGGGCAGCCCGACGATGCGCTGGCGGCCGTTCACGCGTTCGGATGGCTGGTCGGGCGCAGGCAGCGGTGGCGGCTCCTCCTCTCCGGATAACGGCGGGGGGCGGAGCGCAGGCGAGGGACGCAGGCCCCGGCCTCAGCCCTCCATTGGGCCCCGCTTGGCCGGCTCCGCCTCAGCAGCCCCGAACGCTGCCGTGGCGCTTGGGACGTGGCAGGCGGATCCGCATCCGCATCCGCCTCGACTAGGCCCCGGGCGGGTGGGGGGAGTGTCGCGCCTCGAGAGGGCGAAGTCGGTCCGTAGAAGTCTCTCTCCGTAGAAGCTGCTCTGTCAGTCCCGCTCTTTTCCTCCAAGAGGCCCTCGCCTCGAGAGACCTCCCTTGTTGTCCTCCATTTTTATTTTCGCAACAACCCTGCGAAGGAGTTCGCCTGAGGGGATGGGGATGCCCCCAAGGTCACCTAGCCGGTTCCAGGGGGGAGCGGGGGGAGCTGAGCGGAGGGCCTCGGTGTTCTTCCCATCCATTGTGAGGAGTGGCACAACCAAGTTCACCTGCTACAGCTAAAAAAAATAACCCGACTGTTAATCTGAACACAACGAATAACGACGATTAATGCGGTAGAAGCTTTGGGGAGGGTGAGCTTGGCTCAGGAAAGGTGCAGCCCGCAAAATCGCCTTTTAACGTGCCACGAGAATGTCGGCGGACCCCTGAAATCCACTGCCACAGAAGGCAGCTGGGCGACTTCGCGGTTGGAAGGAGCAGGTGGACCCAACCAGTTTTTCGGCTGGTGAAAACGGAAGGCGGGGTCCACAGCAAAAAGCCTGGCTAGAGAGGAAAATAATGGGATCTGCATGTACAAAAACCATTTAGGGCAGGGGCTGCAGTCAGGAGGTAAATTGGGTGAGACTGAGTGAAAGAAGCAGGCTGGGTACATGCTGTCCATAGTTTGAACTCTACCTTCCATTCCACTGTATTTGAAAAAGTGTGCTCATACATTGGACAAGCCTTTGTTGGTCCTAAAGGTGCCACTCGATTCTAAATTTGTTCTGCTGCTTCAGACCAACATGGCTGACCACCTGGAACTGTCCATAGCTCTTAGTTAAATGGAACAGCGGCAAGATTCCTCCATGTGTCCACAGGAATGGACAAGAAAGGAAAGCCAACATGTATTTTTAAGACTCCCAATGGCTTACTAGCTGGTCACACTTTGAAACAAAGCCAGGCTAGATGAACCTTTGGATCTACTTCAGCAAGCAATTTGGGTTGTTCCGATTTGATGACATGAAAGAACATCTGTCCATGTTCTCATGAGCCACTAATGTGGATTAGAATTGCCACCGATGTGTATAACAATAGGCTGTGTCTTCTATACTACTTTGTTTTGGTCAGCTCTCTTAATACCAAGATTAGAATGATCATGTAGAGCAGGGGTGGCCAACCTTGCTTAACGTAAAAGCCACATAGAATAAACGTAAGAGCCACATAGAGATGTCTGAGAGCCGCAAGACAGGAACAAATATCACACACACGTTTTTATTTTTAAAAATATGCAAAAAATTTTATTAACGTTAAACGGGACTGCCAAAAATAAAAACAAACGAGGAAAACCGGTTATTGATAATGATATTACTTGTTTGCTAATGATATTGAGAGAGAGAGAGAAAAAGAGAGATGGAAAGAAAGAATTAACGAAGTGGAAAGAAAGAGAGAGAGAGAAACTAGGAAAGCAAATAGATGGGAGGGAGGAGGGAAGGAAGGAAGGAAGGGAGAAAGAGAGAAAAAGCATGCCTCCCCTTTGCTTCCCCAGCCGCCCTGCCAGGAGCCGCACAATATGTGTGAAAGAGCCGCATGTGGCTCCCGAGCCACAGGTTGGCCACCCCTGATGTAGAGTTATGTGTGGGGAATACCCCAATACCAAAGGTTTGTGACACATCCACAAGATTACTCTTCAGCTTACTTTTGAGGTTGTTTGCAGCCTTTATGACATCCCAGCGAAGCAGCACTGGGCCTGGGCCTGTTGATTCTCCCAGACTTCTTGACAATCATTCTAAACCATCAGCCATCCTTCCAAACCATCATAGTTTGGAGTAGAGGACAAGATAGTTAGTCCTCAGCACCATTTTCTGCCATTCTGCCTGACAGGGAGGATGTTCAAACAGTTCTCTTGTTGGCATTCATCTCCTCTATGGTATTCAGTGCTCATTTGATGTCTCTGGAGAGGTTTTGGAGTAAAGCGGCATCCGTGCGTTAATATTCAATTACCATTCTCCTTTCCTCCAGCCACAGCCATCTTGGGCCTTCTCTATGGAATGCTTTACCCAGAAGGATGCACTTAGCTTTATCAGTTGTAATATATTCTGTTTATCTTAAAAGTTGGTATTTTAGAACTGTTTGCTTTCAAATATTTACATTTAAAATGTTTTCACTGCTGTGTTATTAGTATTTTTTGCAGTTTTTACACAGTTGCAAGAACCATTTTTTAGGCTAAACACTACAGGGCAAAAATGTAAATAAATAAATAGGGGAGTCGTATTGTTGGTTTTTTAAAGTGCCAGTACTTATTGAGAAGTTTGTACCAGTTCCCCCCACTCCAGACTTCGGGGAGTCCTGGAAAAAGGTGCCAGTACTCAGTACCAATGAGTACTATCCCCCATCCCCCAAAAAGTCCTGGTCACATTCATTTTGACAAGTACTGAGCTCCAACCATTTTTGCCTTGCTCCCATTTAACTGCCCTAACCTGGATGGCCAAGAAGACTAGCCTAAGATCTTATCAGATCTTAGAAGCTAAGCAGGGTTGGCTCTGGTTAGTATTTAGATGGGAGACCACCAAGGTAGTCCAGGGTTGCTACACAGAGGCAGGCAATGGTAAACCACCTGTGTTCGTCTCTTGTCTTGAAAACCTTACAGGGCTGCCGTAAATCTCTTGCAACTTGACAGCACCTCCCGCCACCCACCTATTTAATACTAATGAATTTCTGCACAAAGTGAGTGAAATAAATACAGGGGGAGGCTGGTATATTAATTATTACTGCTTACAAAACTCTGCTCCTGCCTTCTAGCTCATCCACACATTATATATACAGAGAACAGCTGAGATCTACAACTACTTCCCACTTTCTCTGTCAGATGTAGGCAACTCTGAGAAAGTATTTAAAAACTGACTTCTATTTTACATTCCCCCCCTTTACAAGCCTGCTAGAAATTCTAAATAAGGAGCCTTCCACTGTCCCAAAGCATTGAATTACTAATTTTCAGGTTACAAGGTATCCTTTTACACGCCACTGTGCTTAACACACACACAAGGAATGCTGGTTAAAAGGTTATGTTTGCTGATTGCATCTCATTATGCAAGGTGATTTTATCAGACGCAGTGAAAGGTAGAAATGTAAATAAAAAGGTCTGTTCTTTCAGGAACTTGGAACAAGCCACATCTTGATAAAGAACTTTACCCATCAACACGTTCAAGATGACTAGAACTGAGGTAGCCATGACAAAGCGGAAACCCAATCCTCTGCCTGGGCAAGGAGAGCAAGAGCTAGGCAAGGAAAATCTTACACAGTAGCTCAGGTGGAATCCCAGCAGGCCATGAGGGGCAGAGCTTAGTTACAGCTGCATCTTAATATCTGTCTAAGCTGCCTGATCCTTTTGCCTTTTACCAGGTCATCACAGCACTGGCCCTAGAAGGCTGCTCTGAGAGTCTTTAGGATGCCCTCCAGGAAGCTGCTAAAGTCCTGCCCTCTGCATGCTCATTGCACATTGGTTCTTTTCCTCAAGCACGAACACAGAAATCCCAGTGGCTGCCACTGGTTCAGAACAGTGGATATTCTCTTATATGAGGAGCCTCCTGCCCAGTTCTCCCAGGGCACACAAGGGGCCAATTCAAGCAGGGGCAGCAGAGCAGCTCCCCCCCCCCCCACAGTCTCTCTGAGTTCTTTCCCATTGGGTTTGGCAGTTCAAGAAAATTCCATTAGGAATTTTTTCCTGCAGTTTTCCAGCCCTCCCTCTGCAGATTGGAGGTTACAGGCCTTTAGTCCAGCTTGGGCCTCCCCCAATCCTGTGCATATGCAACCAGGAATCATGTTGGCCTTTCTGTGTCTAGGAGTACCAGGCCAAGTGGTGGCTGTGGCTGATTTCACCGATAAGGACACTAGCACCGGCAACATTAGGAACTTTTGGGAGCTAGTCAAAGAGATGCTCCCCTTCCTCCTCACCACCTGTGTCAGGCTTGGGTTCAGGGGTGGAAGAGCTCTTTTCAACCCTAGGATATATTGTAACAAGCTTTGATAAAGAGGAAGGGGAATGATCAGAAATTTCTCCTAGGCCTTTGTCATGATCCTAGGCCTATAGTAGTATGGCCTACAGGCTTTAGGGAGGCCTAGTAACTCCAGGGAGGCCTGTATTAGAGTAGCTATCAGGCCCTACATTTCCCAGGTCTCCTCTGGACCCTGTGATTGGTTAACAGACTGTTGGAGATTGCCAAATTATGGTTTCTCCTTGAACAAGAATCCACTCACTACCCAGACCCTATTTTACTCTAGCTGACAGCTTAGAGATTTAACTGGTGGATTTAGTAGGATTGGGCCTTCCAATTAAGTAGCTGACACCATGTTGCAGTCTCGAATACCTGCTTCCAGTCATCGCTGTAATTGTACATGGCAGACATTCAGAAGTGGACCAGTACCAAAAAGCTGGATCCACTGAAACTTACTTACAAAGGCATCATTTCCTTTCTACATGAAGGTTGGAATCAGGTTCTAAGACCAGATTCCTTAAGACAGGTTACAGCATTGGCCACTAAGTGGGACCGCATAAGACTGCCTAATTTTTTTCCCCATAGGCACATTAAGTTTCCCTCTAAGGAACCATACAGTTGGCACATCCTGCTAGGCATAGCTTGCTTACTGGGAACCTTTCTTAAGTGTTACAGGCCTTGAACAAACCTTGATTTAATCCTTTCAAACTGTCAGGATCTAAACTTTCTTTCTTGGAAGACTTATTTTTTCTTGCAGAGATGACTTCTGCGAGGATTTTTGAATGAGGGGCTTTATTGGCCAGGAAGGAACTGTGTACATTTCACAAGGTCGCTCGGTGTTACTCAGGAGGGATCCTTTCTTTCTGCCAAAGGTTTTTTCCTTATCATGTTAACCAAGATATTACCATCTTTTCGTCCTACATCATATTATCCCAACAAGAGAACAAACTGGAACAAACTAGACATGCATACGGCTTTATGTGTCTGCTTAACAGGACAGCACAGATTAGGCTAAAGGATTTTCTCTCTGTGTCTCACAGCCTTTAGGTAAAACAGTCTCAAGCCATGTATCTGAGAAGCATATGAAGTGCAAGGCCTAGGGGCCTCCAAAGGATGTTACACCTCACTAAACTAGCTCTGCAGCAACATAGTGACCTTTTCCACCAGCGTTCTGATGGAAGAAATCGGTAGAATTGCATCCTGGTCCACCTTTTATGCCTGTGTGAGACACTGTAGGTGGGACCAGTTAAAATCAGCAGAAGCTCCATCTGGTAGAAAGGTGTGCAGCATAGTGGTAGAACAGAATAAAAATAAGAATGAGGATCCCACCCAGGTTATAGGTTGGGTATATAACCAGTTTGGATGACTTCCCCCACTGAAGGAGAACGAAACACTGGAATTTACCCGAAGGTTTCTTCTCTTCAGGAGGGCAAAGTCATTCGCATCCCAACCAAAATTAAATAAAATAGAATAAACTCTAGGTGGACACAAAATCTGTTACGGAGCTGGGCTATTCTAAAACTGGTCAGCCTTGCTCTGAGCCAATACAGCCTACTCAAATTTGCATAGCTCTGCCTGGAGCAAGAAGAGGCATGACCTAACCAGTTTGGATAACTTCACCCCACTGAAGGGAAGAAACCTTCAGGTGAGTGCCAGTGTTTCGTTCTCTGCTGTTCTGCCCCAAACAACATGAAAGGAGGGAAAAGGCCCTCTTTGTCTACCACTTGGCTATGCACTCCTGCAGTCTCACTGTCTTCCACATAGCAAAATCTGCAAAGGCAGATTTTGGTGCAGCAATAATTTGTATTCTTTTAGCTCCTAGCTACTGTCTTTTTCATGTTTAACTGGCTGTTTTATTATTTATTTTTAGTAGCAATTTATTGTTTTATTGATTCAACTAAGCTACCTTGAAAAATCTGAAATGAGGATATGTAGGAAACAAGTTTTCTGAGATAAATAAATGGGTGAAGAAAGTAAACAGGCTAAATCCAGCTCCTAGATTTAGATGGTAGTGGTCCTTAGCAGTGCATCCTAAGCAGAGTTATACCCCTCTAAAACCATAGGCTTAGAAGGGTATAATCTGTTTAGGATTGCACTATATATTTCTACGGAGTAGCAAGGTAAGCAAAAAATGATTGACCAGAAGACTTGGGACACCACATCATAACACAGAGAACCAATAACATTTTGTATTTAATTTGTCTTGCAACAGGACAGCAAGCTAGTAAGAGAACCCATAATTAAGCCAGCATTACTTTATTTTGGAAAACCAAACCAGTTATTTATGTACTTTGAAGACACCAATCAACTGCTTTTTCATTGGGGAATATGCTACATACTTACATTTTCTTCAGGGAAAGGTAACATGGTAGTTCAAAATATGAATTTCAATTTTACTACAAGCTATTACATTTTTGTTCCCAGTGGGAATTCTAACTGCTGCTATGTTAAATATTTCAAATAGCAGACAGATTTTATGTTATGGTCACATTCTCAAACGATTTTAACCCCCATAAAATCAGTTAGTTCACTAAAGGGGCTGATCTTAAACATCCTATCACATGCTCACTCAAACCAGAAACCTAGCCACCTAGGCAAAGCAGTTTGACATTTGCCTTCGCTGAAAAGGCCAGTTTTCAGTTTTCCTAAGGAGTTCCAGCTCCTCTAAAGTGCACATATTCTTCCAGTAGCACACAGCTGCATAATGTAAATTAGTTGGGCCATAGTACTTTTTAATTATTTTGCTATACTCACCAGCAGGGTAGTTAAGCATAGTAACACCATTTGCAGCACATTTACACTTTTCAGGTGAAGTACGAATTCTAATCCAAATTAATTCCAATCCACATTTAGGCTTCTCAGGTGAAGTATAAATTCTTATCCAAATCAATAAGCGTGAATACGCAATCAAGGTGGATCCCTCCTCCGACTCACATCATATTTATCACAGCATTGTTAACCTCAGAATACAGCTATAAGACACCACAGGAGTTACCGAATTCCAAGAAAAGGAAGGCATTTCATAATATATGACATGTATTTGAACCAAGATTCTACATTTTTCTTGTGTTCATTTAAAAAAAAAACCATGAGCAGGATAAGAACACTATTTACTTTGTTTCTTTGGAACCAGTGATAAAAGCAGTCCACCAAATGTTTGGAAAAGGTGGTGATGAAAGTTGGCCTCTTTCAACAGGCTACCTTGGGCACAGCCAGATGGAAAAGAAAGTCCAAAGCTTTCATTAATTCAGGCTGAATTTGCTTCTTCTTTATCATCATCAACAACCTGGAAGGCAACAGGCTATAATTTATTATTTATTGAAAACATTTCACCCAAATGGGGTCCCTCAAGCTGGTAATCACTGAGGCATTAAAACTTTTAAAACAGCATCTAAAAGGTACATATAAATATTTAATACCACAATAAAAACATACAGGCATATAAAATATGAAGGCATGGGACACAGTTAATTTCAGAAATAAAGACAATAGCTATTAATACAAAATAATATGTCAGAACCTCTAAGGTTCTCTTGGGAACTCATTAGGTGAGCTACCAGCATTCAGGGCAATGTAGCAGAACGGTATTTATTACAAAGTGTATTAAAAATAAACACATTCATTATACAGTAGAATTTTACTGTCGTTTAGTGTAACAAAACTCAAGTATACTGTTATATGCAATGGCTTCTTTCCTTCCATGTCTAGCCTGTCACATGATCTTCAGCCCATAGTTTACTGGTGAAAACAAAACAGTACTTCCAAAAAAAATTCCCAGATAAAAAGTTAAAATGTCATCGTTTAATGCTGCATGTGTAAGACAACAAAATGACAAAAGAAATCCTCTTCAGTAAGGTCCCAAGAGTGAGCGACACATTCCTCAGGAAACTGCTCCTGTCAGAGAAAGGGCAGCAGCGAGTGCTGCCACTTGCCAATGTCTCTGACCCTAATACTTCAGGGAACCTGCCCATCAGTAAAAATAACCCTGTCCTCCCCATGTCAGCCTCTTAGGCCTCATGTCCCAAGAATCTGGTTTCCACAGACTAGGAGGCCACCCCTCTACTTACAAGAGTTGCACAGAATAAGAACTTCACTAGGTGTGGCTTTCCTCATTACAGAAGTGCAGTGATGGGAGAAGCACATGAGAGAACTTTTCTTCTACACAACTCCTGAGGCACAAGAGCCTACTCGCTGGGTGGGAGCCTACCATTTTTACTACTCGTGAAAAAGGGAGGAAGGGTCTCCTTTGACCACCCAGAGAGGGTATGCTGGGGATCATGGACAAAAGCCATCTGTGACAAAAGCTGTAGTAAGGAGAAAATGACTTAATTACTCAACAAATTAAATTGTGGAATTCACTGCCAGTTGGACATATTTATTTAATTCATTTATACTCTGCCTTTCTCCCCCATGGAGACCCAAAGCAGTTTACATCATTCTCCTCACCTCCATTTTATCCTCACAACAACCCTGTGAGGTAGGTTAGGCTGAGAGTGCATGACTGGGTCCAAGGTCACCCAACGAGCTTCCATGGCAACAAGTGGGGATCTCCCAGAAACTAGTCCAACACTCTTAACCACTACACCATGCTGACATAGTGATGGCCATTAAGCATGGATGTGGATTACACACATCCACGGAGGCCGTAGGTCCTGTAGTGGCTACTAGGCACAGTGACAAAAGGAAACACTTTCATATCCAGAGGCAGTTAACCTTGGAATACCAGTACCAGGAGGCAACATCAGGGGGGAGAGCCTTGGCCCCTATGTCCTGTTTGCGGCTCTCCAGGGCAACTAGTTGGCCACTGTATGAAACAGGATGCTGGATTAGATGGACCACTGGTCTGATCCAGCAAGGCTCTTATGTTCTTATGAGAATGCAATGAGACTGAGCTCAAAAGGTGGCTCTATCCCCCCCCCCTCTCCTGGCTGCAGTAGTATCTAAAGTAACACATGATTTTCCAGCTTCTACAGCTCCCTTGCCTGGTCATCCCCCTCCTGCCATACAACTCAGCAGCTTTCCATTCCCTAAACAAACTCCACCCAGCCCCACTTTTTTCAATTTCAGCCATGTTCTTTACTAAAATTAATCTATTTTATACACTGGTCTTTCTTCTTAAGCTCCTCATAAATTTTAAACAGTCATTAGATTTGGAGACTTTTTAAACCCTTGCAGAGATATTTTGGTGCGGTGTGGAGAAGGAGCTATAAATAAAAAAGCTGCGTTAGAAAATTCAGTACGCCCTTTAAAATGCGCTTACCTGTTCTACACCTTCTACTTCTGGAATATAGAACTGCAGCATATTTTGAATTCCATTCTTCAGTGTTATGATGGAACTGGGACAGCTAGTGCATGCGCCCTGCAATTTTAACTGCACAATTCCATCTTCAAAACCCTTAAATATGACATCACCACCATCTTCTTGGACAGTTGGCCTGAGGGACATTGAACAGATATTTGAATGGGGCAAGATAAAAATATTAGTGAATAAACCATTTAAATACTCAAGGCCGCTAAGGCTAAAGCACAAAGCATCCCCCCACCCCCGCTTCTCTCTCCTCTCCCTTCTTCCACTCCCATCTCTTCTACTGCAGCACCGCTCATGCCTAGGACAGCCTGCCTCTTCTGATCCATCAATCCACATCTTTTCTCCTCTTTCAAATCTGTTTTATCTGCAAAGACTTTCCTAGACCACCACAGCCAGGGTACGGTTGTAGTGTATACCCTGTTTATTTTAAGGTAGTGGTTCTTGAACTGTGGGTTGGAAGCCAAAAGAGGGGTCACAACTCTCTTGCAGGTGGGCTGCGAAGCCAGAAGGGGGAGGAACAGAGGAAGCTGAGAGAGGAGGCTCTGGGATGCTCAGTGGAAAACTGGAGTTTGCCTCTGCATAAAGTGCAAAACTGTCATGAAATGTGCCTGCTGTTCAGGAAGGCTATATCTATATATCTAATTCCCAACATGGCCCCCTGCATGCGGATACTCATTTCCACAGATCAGGGGCACAGGGAGGGAAAAGAGATTATCCTGCATACTTGGTGCAATCCTCAGGTGTGCAGAAAAATCTAAAAACTTTAATAAAGGATACGGGGGATACTCAAATCCCCCCCCCCCAAAAAAAGTACAACAGGTTTTTCTGCTCATGCTCAGAGAATGGACTTAATGAAGATGAGGAGCCTTCTCTCCCCCTCCTTGGAAAGCGACTGTTTAAAGCACATGACTGCCCTTAGCAACGGCTTTCCTAGCAATGAGGCCTTCACAGGCTTTTCCTCTTTTGGGAAGCCGGGAGCAAAGAGGGACAGGCGGGTAGCTTTATGGCTGAGCCTACACTCCCTAGGCCTCCCAGGCACTGCCACTGCGGCCGGACTCAAAGTTAGGGGAAAAGGAGGGGAGAAAGAACGGGGAGGTGGATCATCTTGGGGGAGAAAGAGAAAGATGGGGGTATTTGCTTGGGGTGGGAGAAGAAGAAGGGGGATTGGCTTGTGGCGGGGTGGGGAGAAAGACAAAGAAAGAGGGATCGACTTGGTGGAGGGTTGTAAAGAAAAAGGAGGGATTGGCTCAGGGAGAGAAAGGAAGGGGGTGGGGGGAGGAAGCAAAGGTGGGGGAATGCCTCCTCCCCGCATTCTTGCGTGTTGCCCCTTGTATTTATTAGTACTAAACATGAAAAACAGAATACAAACTTGCCCATTGCTAACTACTGTGAAAGTCCTGCTTTTGTGGTGTGGGGAGGGAATTACATCAGTACAGTGAGTTTAGAAGGAGATTCCACCTCAAAAAGTTTTGGAACCACTGCTTAAAGGGAAAGTTTCTGTCCAAAAACCTACATTTCATACTGAATTCTGAAACTAGAAAAAGTATGCAAATTCAGTACCTTTGCATTTATTTATGTTGTCTATGCTTGGGCAGGGGAAGAGAAGTGAATTAGAGCACCAAGCCCTTTCCTCCTGGCAGTTCTCCTCAGCTTCCCCTTGGCTTCTAAGCTTTTGTCACAATTAACTGGAGGCTACAGTATAACACAACAAGGTGTATATGTATTAACATTTGTGCCTCTGAATGCTTCTTCTTGATTTCTTAAAGCAAGAAATAATTGCTTTTTACTGTATTGCTGGAGTAGGGAGACTTCTGGGTTATAGTTTAATGATAACTACTTCTCTTCCAGCCTTTCAGCATTTAAGAATCTTTCCAAAATTCATATTTTCATGTACTGGCCAAGATATGATACCCGTCCATTATAAGCTCATTTTGGGTCTGATCCTCTAAACTCATGGGTTTGAATTTCAGAGATAGTTACCACTTTCCACCCATTTCCTTCCATATGTAGATACAAATAGTAGGATGTCCCAACAACAACTTTCTACCACACTGAAAAGCCTCACATTCCTTATACAGAACCTCTATACGTTAACTTACATTCCTGATCAATTAATTTAGAGACTGTTCATAATTATCACTGCTATGACCAACATCTCCTATGAAAGCTCTCAAAAGCTACTTCAGAGCTCCAGCCTCAGCTACCTTGCAAGAAAACCAGTACCTTCATTTCCTACTTGCCCCAAGCTTTTGCTTCCTTTAGAGTTCCAGATATTTTCAAAAACTAACAACACTCTGTTTGTGGAACTGGCATCTTACAGGAAGGCTGGAAATGCTTCAGTATCAATATTGACAGAAGCAACAAAATATAAACATACAACTGTACAAAAGTTCTTCAAATGTCTTTCTGGCGAACGCTGAGCGACAAGCAATTATAACAGAAATATATTGGACACAGAATTGTAAAGCTTTTAAATCAAGAAGACGTGTATCTAACAGAACATAGAGTATTCATCTCACTAACATTTTAAAACAAGTTAGCCTTTCCGAATTTAATACATGTTTGGAAAAGCTCAGCACCACCTCTGCTTTTTTAGCTCACACACCTCTTCCAAAAATTTATGAAAGGCTCAAGAGAAATAGATGGGGTGTCAATGCCATCCACTGACAAGCCTAATGGACTAGCGGAATTACCGTATCACATAATGCTGCTTTCATACAAAACCTAAAAAGAAGTGCAGGCTTGTCTGTCAACATACCAAACTGGCTAGGCTTTGAATGATATATTCAGAACTCCCTCCACCCCAGCAACACTGGCAATACTACAGCAGGCAAAGCTTGCAGTTACCTAATTCGAGTATCCAGCAGTTCTTTTATCATTAATACAACTTCATCGTCTTCTTCAGAGGACGCTTGAGTGGTTTTCATGAGACAAAAAGAAAAACATATTAATTGTAATTATGAAGAGGTGGCACAGAAATATTCTAAATAAATAAGAAATAAACAATCATGTATCTTATCCGAAACTGGACCCCAGAATGAAAAATCAATAAAATCAGTGAAAAAAATCAGTAAATACTAAATAGTGAAAGGTAAAAAAAAAAAGCAGGATTACAGCTGAACATCAAGAAGATGAAAGGCTGATGATGAAGAAATTGAAATTGTTCAAGATTTTCTATTTCTTGGCTCCGTCATCAACCAAAAGGGAGACTGCAACCAAGAAATCAGGAGGAGATTGAGACTGAGAAGGGCAGCCATGAAGGAACTAGAAATGATCCTTAAGTGTCAGGATGTGTCACTGGTGAGCAAGGTCAAGTTGATTCATGCCATGGAATTCCCCATTAGTATGTATAGGTGTGAAAGCTGGGCAATGAAGAAAGCTGACAGGAAGAAAGTTGACTCATTTGAAATATGCTGTTGAAGGAAAGTACTATGGATACTGTGGGCCGCCAAAAAGATAAATGTGGGTGCCAGAACTTATTTGCCTGAACTCTCCCTAGAATCTAAGATCACTAAACTGAGGCTATTGTATTTTGCTTACATTATGAGACGACAAGAGTCACTGGAATGACAGGAAAAGTGGAAGGCAGCAGGAAAAGAGGAAGACCCAACCTGAGAAGGATGGGCTCAATAAAGGAAGCCACAGCTCTTATTTTGCAAGATATGAGAATGGCTGTTAACAATAGGATACTTTGGAGGACATTAATTCATAGGGTCGCTATAAGTTGGAAGTGACCTGACAGCACTTAACACACACACACACACAAAGGTAACCTGTTTCTAAAAAGGCTTACAGAAAAATCCAAAACTAACATAAAACTAGGGGTCACCCCTCCCCCCTCCGGCAACCCATACAACACAAAATGCCAAATTAGATCTAGTGATACCATGTCACAAGATCTCAGTGGCAACCTAGCTGGGGGTTGCTTGGGGGAGACAGCACTTCCTCTGCCCTTTCCTCTCCAAGCCTCCCTCCAGACTATTACCAGCCCAATGATTAGGATGGAGGGTGAAGGTGGGGTTGGAGCAGAAAGCATGCCAGATGTGCTTTCCTCTTCCAAGTCCCCTGCTAGATGACTGGGGGGCGGGGGAGTTGAAGTGGAAAGGGCACTTGGCACACTTTCTGCTTCAATCCCAGCTTGGCCAGTGGCAGTCACAGTGATGGGGAGGCTTGGAACAGAAAACGTGCCTTGCGGATTTTTTGCTATAAGTTATCGATTATCATAGAGGAATCCCAGAGACCATCAGGAGAGGGTAGAGTTGGATGTTCCCTCCCCTGCAAGTTGTCACAGGCCCACCACGCATTACTGTTAGAAAATGACAATGCAAAGATTAAGTTTTCTAAAATGCAGCTATGACTCAAGCAATAATCTGCAGAATACAGTTAATTAACATACATTTTGATCCTCTTTATGGTTTAAGATAAGAAATTCCCTTTGTTACTAGTTCCTGTTCCTGGTACTATTGGGAAAGCACTGAGTCAGGATTAAAACTTTTAAATAATCCTTCAGAGGCAGGGGGCTCCCTGTACATCACAAACCAAAACTAGGCAGGGCAAATGCACTACAAAAACCTATATTTTAAAAATTGGAAAAATGCAGTGAACGCAGAAAAAACCTCAAGGACATCCAATTGAGTCCCAGACTAATACAGCTGACAAGGCCACACCGTAGCTTTAACTCATTTACAAACAAGACAAGAGCCTTGCTGGATCCAGCCAAACATGCACCTGGTTGGTCCAGCACTGTCTCCACTTGTGGCCAGTTAGATGCTTCTTAGAAGGCCACCACAGGGCATGAGGAAGATGGTCTTTCCACTGATATCCTAGCATCTGACACTCAGAGGTATACCATTTCTGATCATGGAGATTCCATCTAGCCATCATGAACAATAGCTATTGAAAATGTTCTCTTCTATGAATCTGTCTATTCTGGGACATTTACCTGTGTCTGTACGAGGTGCCTCTTCAGTAATAATCGGTAATCCAGAAGCATAGAAATCCATTATGGTTGCATAAATATCTGGTTTCATTAAGTTCCAATCAGTATCTTCACTTTCCTAGAGGTATTTTAAAAGCATAAAAATATATTAATAACCTTGCTGGATCAGATAAAGGTTCAGCTAATCCAATGGTCTGTTTTCAACAATGGTCAGTGAGATGCTCCAGGGAAAGTCACGAGTAGGATGGCAACAGTCCTCCTGTTGTATTTAGTAACTGCCTCTGTAGACAAAAGCTCCATGTTTATCTATTATGGCTATGGCAGATGGACCCCTGTATCAATTTCTCCAACAATTGTGCAAGCTGCCATGACTACATCTTATAGCAGCAAATGCCATAATTATGCACTATTGTAAACAAACACAGCACACACTTTTCTCTACTTGAACCCACTGCCATCAATTCCATTGGGTGACCATGAATTCCAAAGTTTTCAACACTACAAGAGAGATTTATAGCACCATCCACCCTGAAGGGGTGGGGCAGATTAAAAACAAAATCACCAAATTCAGTGAAATTTCTCCATCCTTTCCTGAGTGAACCTTGAAATGATCCATCCTTTCCTGAGGTTAACTTGAAGTGGTGAGTCTACAGTGGGAAGAAACTCCATAATGTGGAGGCAGTCACCAAAAATGCCTCTTTTCACATCTTTGTCTCAGTCTCACAAACAGAGAGTAATATTGGGGTATCCCAGCTGGATCTCAGATGATTAACTGGACACATGGGAAGAGGTGGTGCTTTTTGAGACAGCATTGTGGCTGTTTGTTCTTTAGCCACACAATGTTTTAGCTGGTCACATCAGGTCCAGAAGTTCCACACTTGTTTGTATGCTCCTATTTGCAGCCTCCAGAACAGAAAAGAAGCCTCACATTTCATATTTGTATCAATGAATCAGATGGATTTATTCATGCATTTATCACTTTGATCTTCTGAGCTGAAATTGTGATACTATGGAATGTGAGTTGCAGATCGGCACTAGCTAGACTGGTTTTTCCCCCCGGAATAGGTGGGCTTCAACTCACAATGCTCTATGCATGAATCGTCCCTTGAGTAATTTTTGTCAGTATGCAACCCAACCCTATTGTTTCTGAAGTTAATCCACTGTGCAACTAGCAACTTTATGTAGAGACACATCCTTCAACTCACTTCAATATTTCTAGTCTCAGCTTAGACATCCCCACCAAACCATGACTAAGGAAGATTAACTATGGTTTAGTATGTCAAAACAGCAACCCATGGCTTCTGAGAAGCTGACAATCAACTCTGAAGTGGTTTGCAAACCAGTTTGTCATGACGACTGGACTGACTGACAAAGAGTATCTATGACAGACACTGCTGCTGCACGGAGACAGATGTGAGTTTAAGAATCTAGATGCAGAGAAGATGGGCCAAGAACAAGCAGCTCTAGACCTTGGCCTGTCTGTTGTATGTTTGATCCAAACCATAGTTTATTGTGAGATCTTCAGAAAGCCAAAATGGGAGGTTTCATTCATTCTCACCTAGATGACTGTACAAAGTCATAAGACTTTGTCTTTTTCTTAGATTTTGAACCTTTGTTAAGATTTGGGGACCATGTTTTAACCACATGCCATTTTGATAGGAATGCTCACAGTTGTGACTCTGTGCAAGCCACTCTGTGCAGCTACCATTTTAAAAAGTTGCTTTTATACTGTCATACAATTTGATTATCTTTTAAAGGTAATTTACAGTCATTTGTTATTTCACCATGTTGTTGACTACTTGAAAAACAGACATACTGTCAGGATCCTAAGATCCTAACAAGGGTCTTATTGTATTTTCTGTTTCTTGCCTATCAGTGTGTAAGGGGATGTAACTATAGCTGGCTCCTTTCATGCCTCCTCATGCCGCCCCCCCCCCCCCTTTGGTTTTTATTGCCTTGAAATGTATTGCTATCTGAAGGTCTGCTCAATGTAACCATTTCATCCGGGAGAGTGGTGACCCCGCATATTTGCACGTCACCGAAGAACAAATGGCCTTTCCTCCCATGCATTACCTCCTCCCAGTTCCTGGGACACAGAACTGTCTTATCTTGTTGTGAAGACCTTGAAAGGATATTATGGCCGCCAGAGCCGCTTTGTTATGCATGGGTTTCACACATCTGGGTCGCCCAGTTCAAGAGGGGAATTTTTATAACTTTCGCACCTCACCTTTCCTGTGGGAAGCAAAACGGCTCAGGTCTTTTTGCCCGCATTTTTCTCTTAATTGTGAGTGGTTGAATGTTGGGGTTCAAACTGAACTGGAGGGTATATTAACTCTGACTATCCTCTGTATGGTATCTCTAACAAACATTCGAGAACCTGTCAAGCAGTATTAAGAAATAAAGAACTCTGTTTCATCAACAAAGGTCTGATCTTTTGCTGTTAAGTACAGAAGCCTCACACATACTAATCAAAGGCTACATTCCTATGTAAATTTATTGCAGAATAAATTCTATTTAACTTAGGTTTTATTTCTAAAAAAAATATGCATGCACATGACTGGGTTTCAACAGAGCAGCCTTATGCAGAGTTACTCCAGTCTAAATCCATTGAAATAAATGAGCCCATATTGGAACAGCTGTGTATAGGATTGCACTGTAAATTTAAGTAAGCTCCACTGAGACAAGCTTACACTTCCTCTCATTACAGTGTCATCACCTGCACGAATCCCTTGAGATAGGACCAAAAGCAGTGAAAATAAATGCTTAAAAATTGCTATTTAAAATTCTAAACACAAATAACAGTTCACAGGAAAGGAAAGAAGTGATTATCTTTGATCAGTAATCAGGTCTAAAACTCATATTTGGCAAATGCAAACAAGAAAGCAGCATGTAGCTTCTGCTTAAATTTACACAAATCTTCTGTACTATTTTTAGAATGCATTAAAGATTTTCAGCATACACTAAATTATGCCAGAAAGGAGCATAATTCCCTTATTACTCCCTACAGACTTCCACATTTAAAGCATTCAAATCTTATTTCAGACTTACCTTTGTTACTGTGATGAAGTCTGTTCCGAAGAACACACTCTTAACTCCTTCAATCCTGAAAAGCTGCCTACAGAAAAAAGGAGACTCTGAAAAATAAAGTCCATCTTCCACATCACTTGTCCATCATAAGCTTCCTGGTTTCTTAGGATTACTTCCTGCAGGCATTCCTGTTGCTCCATGACAGCATAACCTGCATAACCTGTAACCTTGCATCCTATGAACAAGTTCCATGTGACAATTTCTGCAGCACAGCACACTTCTTCTAGTGTTAACATTTCCATTTGCTCAGGATCAATGGTTTTTAATGTGCCCATGAGCAAGCAAAAGTGATAGCACAAACTATGTAAGACGCATGGAATTTGTTCATGGATCCAAGCTGCAAGCCTAAACTTGGTGGGTTTAAGAAAAAGTGTGTACACAAACTGGTTAAAGATATCTAAGACTGTAAATCGCCACTTGATGGCCAAGTAACAGTCCCTTTCAGACAACCCCAGCAGGAAAATTTTATAAGCTACAACAGAGGTTGTCCTTTTTTGTTTGTTTGTTTCAGGACCATAACATGCCACAAATTGCCCACAAAGCTACATGTGGGCAAACAAACCAGCTAAAAATTGTGAAGTCTTATTTGTGAGGCTGAGCTACTCCCACTTCAACAACATAATGTCAACATTATTATAGCAGTATGCCATAGTAGCCCTTTACACACACACAAACCCTTTGTGATAGACAATCACCTAAAAAGGTAAACCACAGCTCTTCTCACTGAATACAACATCAGTGCAGGGAGATCATGTCTTTGTGGTACATGCAGGGCAAAGTACACATGTCATGACACTGCTGCTAAGTGTAACAAACTAGTGACAGACCCCTCCTTCTTGCAAAGCATCCTTGAAGGAGGGAGAACAATTATCCACATAGAAGAAATGGGCACGCTTAGTCCTTCCAATAACACTCGTGGTCCCACTGATACCTCCTTTCCCTCACTATCTGCTTTTAGATCACAAGATTCCAGACAAGTGCTTGTCAGATAAACATGGGTCTGCAAGCAATACTGTTACAAGTAAACAGTAGGGAGTTTCATGGAAAAAATGCCAGGAACGTCTGCATGCCAAAAAATGCTTGACCACTGAGCCATGGTCTTTCACTCCTCCACCCCCTTCCAGAGGCACTCTACAAGACACAGGGCTAATGAGCGCAACATGTAGCTTACCACTATGTAAGTAAGCTGGACATATAAATAAGTTATTGGACACAAATTACAAAACACTCACACACCTTGCTAAGGGGGAACAATACGTGGAAGCTGGAGAGGTGAATTCTATAGTTCTAGCCTCCAGGACTGGCTTGCCTGGGATAAATTTCAAGCTGTTTGGGTTTGGCGTATCATGTGTCTGAATAAACATAGATCTTGCTGAAAGAAAAAGATTTTTTTATACACAGATGCACATAGACACAAGCCATTTAACACAATCCAATTTCAACCCAAACATCATAAAACAGTGTAAAAAAGCCCTGTTGGATGAAAATAAGGGTCCATCTAACCTTTATTTAGTTGCTTAATTCTATCATTTATCATTCACCTTTCTCATGGGGGCTCAAGATGTAATACAGAATTATAAAACAATGTAACAAAGACCAGTATAATACTTTTTGATAAACCTAAAAAAATGGATTAAACAGAGAATATTAAAATAAAAACATTATAGTGCACCCAATAAAAAAAAAACAGTACAAAAAGGGGGGAGGCTGCCTGCAATTTTTCATGGACAACTACAACTCTGTTCCCTTTATAAAAATGCTCCCCTGGACTAATCTATCATGCTTTCCCCAACAATGACACATAGGATGCTTCTGGGCATTCACAAGCAGGACTGGAAGGTCCTTTGCCTGCTATTTGTCACCAAACATCTGGTACTCAGAAGCACACTGTCTCCAAACATGGAAGCTGCATTTTTACTGCAGCTGACAGCCACTGACAGATATTACTAGATGATATTACTTCCCTCCCTCACTGCTCAAGCAGCCCAATACAAATAAAGAGTCAGTTAAGCACAGCAGCTAATATTTACATTTAAAATCCCTTGTGAATTTAAATACATACATATTGCATATTCATTATTTGCAAACGCAGTTACTCTCTGAGGATTAAGCTAATGTAACAAGGAGAAAATACTTCTGTTAGCATCAAAGAAACAAAAATAAGCCCTTAAGCATTAATTTTATAAACAGTTTTATTCTGTCGTTACCTAACAAATCAAGTAAGTGATAAATCACCAGACTGCCATTGCAAACGCACGTCACGGCAACAGCCCATTTTACTTTAATGCATACTTTATCACACTCAGATCTTTAGGAGACAAAAATTAAAAAACCGGCATGGAAGTATTTCTAGGACAGAAATTCTCAAAGTTATTCTACATGATCCTTACAGGTTAAGAAAAGCCTGTTTGACCTCCAATTGTATTACTATAAGTACTGTCTTAAGTCTACTGGACCTTTATTGGCACAAACTTATGCACTGAGTATCTATTAAATGTTAAACACACAAGGGTATGCTAATGACGCTCGATCCAAACTGGCCACCTTTTATAATGGAATTGCAATTGGATATCAGATTAGATAAACCCATGACTGGAAGAGTCAGAAATACATATCTCCAATTTCCCTTAATGACAAGGGACAGGCCCTACTTTCTAACTCCTGCCCCTGACAAATTACTGTCCTTATTCTGTCCCTGTTTTTGCCACTTAAAGAAGCCTTGTTAAGACCCTGAAAATGTAAACTAGTGGAGCTGATCTTCAGGGATCAGCTCCTTGCTATTTTTTCTAGAAACTACATTTCTAGATGCAGGGTGTTAGGTACATCATGTTTGTAAAAAACTCAAATATGAATGCAAACATATGAAAATTGTCATGCAGTACACATCCCAACAGGACAATATTTTTTAACAAACAGAGTTCTGTTGGGCTTTTTACCTGCTTGACCAAGACCTCTGAGGGTGATCATGAAATGAAGAAAGGCAACCACAGTGGAAAACTGTGTAGTAAAAATCACTTCAACTGTTTCACACCAACATGGCTTCCTGGCAACTAATCCCGCCACCAATATTTAATGGTTGGGGAAGTCTTGTTTCATTGTATCTGAAGAAGGGTGCATGCACACAAAAGCTTATACACTGAATTCAAGTTTATTCATTTTAAAGGTGCCACTGGACTCAAACTTTGGTCTGTTGTTTCAGACCAACATAGCTACCCACCTGAAACTACTCTCAGAACAAAAATTACACTTACCCGCTATCCGTAGTACTGCAGAGGAAAGGAATGGCTTCTGTTGCACAGCAAGGTGTAGAGGTGCTTTAGCTGCTACATTAACTTCTTTTCTTCCCCAATGAGAGAAACTCAAAGAGAAAAAGACCAGTATTACCAAGAATAGCATTTTGATAACAAGCTAAAGCAATGTTATTTAGATAAGCATGGGGGCTTACGAAAAGTTCTCCTGCTGCCAATCGTTGCTTGGTTTTGCTTCTGCTATTATGAGATTGGTCTCTGGATTTGTTTTGCAGTGGTTTAATCACTTTATTCTTATTTTTATATGTTTAAATTGTCCTGATTATTTTACATCTTTTTAAGCCATTGTGGACTTGCATAACACAAAAGACAAGAGTATAAATTATTAAATAAACATACATAAAATATTTCAGATTTAGATTACATCTCAGGGCCAGATACAGAATACCACTGAGCTAAAGATTAGTTGCTCGAGAGTCCTTAGGGAGATAGGATTTGAATTCAAAGTTTTTATCATCTCCTCACAAGATCTGCTCATCTGTGCTTCTCTAAAGAAGGAGAATATGGAATTTTGGTTTATTTTGACATTAATGCTGTTATACAAAAGCAACAAAAGGTAACAGTTCCTCTGGGTGGCAGTTACTACCTCACTATTCAGCGCAGCACATGTGCAATTCAGTTTTTCCCTTCCCTAGAAAAGGATAACAGAAAACTGGTATCACTGGAACTTTTGAAGTATCATTTATATCTCTCTATATTATAAAGTCAATTTGGGGTGGCACGTACTCCTTCCCACACTGCATGGTGCAATACGGAGATAAAAATACTGGGCTTAGACGGGAGAAAGTTCCTCCAGCCTAAGAAGCCTTCCTTCAACTTAAGTCTCTTCGCTTTGTGGAAGACTTCAAACTTTGTTCACTGGAGTGGTAGAGTACTTTTGTGCACAAGATCCAAGGGACTAGCATTAATCAGGCTTTTCTAAAAAGGCAACCATTAATGATACTGCCATTAATTTTACTGATAGTGAAATCCATACTTTGCAGTTGCCTAAGAATGTGCCTGTTCCTCTCCCACCACCCCATTGCACTGCTGACTTGGTGGATTTCATGCCTTTTTTATCCTGCTTTTCATATGCTAACTGTCTTCTGGATCTATGTAATATTTGTAGTCGGAGGAAAGACAGGGTCTGTTTAATATCTGACTAGGGACAAGGCCCGTTGTAGGCAGCAATACAATGGGCGCTAGCAAGAGGGGTGCTCTGTACCCGGTGAGCAGAGCAGCAGTGGGCTGTGGGCCGCAGGCAGGGCTCCCTGCACCCCTCTTCCCCAGTCCCTGGGGTGAGTGGCGGTTCCTTCAGCCTATGGCTGAGGGAGCGCATTTTACATGCCAACCCGAATTGCCTTTATAATATAGAGAGATGGTAGGTATTTCCACATTTTAAGGTTTTAAAAATAAAAATGGTCTAATGCCCACTCAGATGCAGGGTGTAATGCTCCATACATGCTAAGTAGTAGTATATCTAGCCTGCCTAGCAGGGAGGGCAGGATACAAATTAAACAAACAAACAAATCTACATATCTAATTCTCAACAGTCCCTTCTGTGTGTGGATACTTATTTCTGCAGATAGGGGTGTACTCTGCCCCAACAGGTTTTTCTACAGACTCAGGAAACTCCATGGGTCTGCAAAAAAAATTCCAAAAACTAGGAAAAAAACCCCCAAAACTTGGAAAGGGTTGAATCCCCCCCCAAAAAATATCTCTTGAAATGGCCACCGCAGAGATCTACTAAAAGAGGAAACTTCAAGCAAGTAACCCATTAAGAATTAAGGAGGATAGAGGTGGTAATCTCCCTAAAGGATTTTATAAGTGGGGGAACTGCTTGATTTGGCCATAAAGGGATCTTATGTGGAGTTTGGGAATATTAAATGGAACATCTCCTCTTTTAACAACTGTAATTCAATTTATACGATTTGGCTTGTTGCCTGTGTTCCAGAGGGTATATAGGATCTCCAGTCCGTCCAATTAAATCTTGTATTCTGGAACACAAAAATCGCACTAAAAACTTAATTTTGGAAACTCTAATAAATACACATTGTAAAGAACTGGGACATAAACCTGAGGCTAAAATTTACAATTCTATACAGAATTGATGCAGAAAACTATCTTTACAGAAGATGTCTCTAATATATAAATTCAATACCTTACATCCACATGGATTAAATATGTCTTTAGACCTTTCTGTGTTTTTATAAATATTGGTATTGTCTCTTTAAATTTCACTGCAGCTGCAGGTAATTATAGTGCAGTGCCTCTAAGTAACTGCACACTGACTTCATTGTTTAGAAGCCTGCATTTCAAGTCAGCTAGAAGTTTTGCAGACTGCTGTGCACAGTTAATAGGAGGTTTTATGAACTTGGCAGGATGAATTTACCTGAGTTTATCTGCATGTAATTTCTTTTTAATGGGTTACTTTTTTTTTAATTTGTAATTTTTATTGAGTACAATCCTATCCATATACATACACACAATTCTTATCTTAATATTCTACACATTTTCACCCTTTTAACAACATAAACAACAAACAATGAGGTTACTATTTTTCAGACAAGATACAACTTAATCCCATTTGTTTCCTCCTCTTTACCAAATTCCCTTATCTTACCCACTTAAATAAATCCCCATACAACTTTCCCAACAAATTATAATAAGTCTTAATACATTTCTTTTAATTTTCAGTTAATTTCATACATCTAATATTAGTTTCTTCTTTCTTCTGTTCCTGAAAAAGAAGCTGAATGGAGTTGCCTCCGAATATGGGTGCTGAAGAGAAATCTCTACAGCAGGAGGCAAGCCTCCTCTCTATTTTCAGAGGTCTTAGGGAGAGCACACCCTTCCCCTCTTTGCTATGCCTCTATTAAACATTTAACCTTCTACAATAATGGGTTACTTGCTTGAAGTTTCCTCTTTTAGTTCTTCTGGAAAGTGGCCTGAGGAAAGGAAAAGCTGAAACGAAGAGAACCTAGGCATTCGTTGCCACTGACCACTTTAGAGAACACCTTGGTTGTACAGGAAGAGAGCTTGGCTGTATTCTAATGTATTGAACTGTATTTTATTTGAAGTTTTCATTTGGAAGTTGGAACTCTCTTTTTCCTTTTATCTTTTTTTTCTATTATGGATTGTTGATTTATGTGGGTTTTGACTACTGCCACTTGATGTTGTGTAAAAGCTGAATAAAAATAAAAATTTTAAGAAGTTGGAACTCATTTAAGGAGTCTTATGTGGACCATATTGAATATGTATGAATGTATTAGATGTTAGCTGTTTATACTACAAACTTTGAATAAGATTATCTTCAGGACTTTACATGTCCATTTGTATTTCTTTACACAGTGCTACAGCCTCAGAGCTGTGATTTTGTGCCAAACTTGCTTTCACTGTGTTACCATGATATATTTATACAATCTCCAGGTGAGGGCTGGAGATCTGGAATTACAACTGATCTCCAGATGACAGAGATCAGTTCCCCTGGAAAAAAGACTGCTTTGAAAGATGCGGTTTCTGGTATTATACCCTGCTGAGGTCACTTCCAATCTCAAACCTCATCCTCCAATGGCTCCACCCCCCAATCTCCAGGAACATCCCAACCCCAAGAGGAACCAGTTTCTGTATCTGGAGATTCCTGGAGGGTGGCTGCTGCCACTGCTGCTTTGGGGGGGGGGGGGAGGCCGGGAGAGTGAGGGGGGTAGAAAGAGTATTAGGGTTGGGGCAGAAAGGAAGTGGAGAAGAGAGAGAGAGAAAGCGAGAGGAGAAGAAAAGGGGTGGCAGGAAAGCAAAGACTAGAAGAGAAGTAGGCGGACGGGGAAGAAGCAGAAGTGGGGGGAATGGGATAGCTACTCCCGCAAGTTTCTTGCGCTTGTCTTATTTTAGCAGTTGTCTTATTTTAGCAGTTGAGGAGCATGTCCAGCAACTGGCAGGTATCTGCGACAGGGACAGTGAACAGCTGAGGTTTTGCAGAAGATCCGAGTCCCTCCTCCCACTTTAACGTTAAGGCTCGCTTTGTTTTTAATATTTTGCAGTGGCCAAGTGCTGTGCATATCACATTTTGCGTGAAAGTCCAGGAAAAGAAGGAAAGCCCCGGAGGAGTTCTCGTGGGACCTTAAACATAAGTGGATTAGTTGAAAAACCCTGGATCCTTTTCAACGAGTCTGGACGCCTTGCAGGTGCTACCCAAGACTCCTGGCTAAGGCGGCGGTCCCCCTGGGAACCCATAAAACCACCGTGGCATTTTCCTCCATGAACCGGGGAAACCCCTAGGCACAGCGGTATGACGAAGAAACCCGTCAACGTTTCGTTCGAGGAAGCAGAACAAACCCTCAGTGTTAATAACCTTTAAAAACAGCCTTCTGACAAAATCTCCTTCGCGATCACCACTCGGAAAGGGCTCTGATGGGAATACACCCCCCTTTTCTCCGCGCTGCCTCGGGGCGGGGTCGGCAGGGCCTTAGCAGCGCAGAGGGGAAAACACCCCCTCATCTTTCGGCCCCTCAACGGGTGTGGAGGGTTCACGGTCACCTACCGGCCACCCAGCCCCGCTGCGGTCACTCCCAACCGCCGCGCAGCTACAGCCGCCATCTTGGTGCCTCTGCTCGCCAGTCGAGACGGGGCGAAAGAATGAAGGACCCCGGCAAAGCTGCCCCTCTCGAACGCCTGATTCTATTTCTTAGCTTTTGCCGTGTTTGGTCGGGGATTTAAAAGGCGCTGGAGGGCGCCTCTGTTGGCCAAAGGGGGAACTGCAGTGGGAGCGATGGGAGGGGCGTGTTTTATTTTCTTCCAGAATCCTATTCGCAAGAGTGCTTCGGGTGGCCGGTCTTGAAGCTGCCGAGTTGGGTTTTGGGGTTATGAAGGTCAGTATTGCCTTCTCTGACTGGCAGCGGGTCGCCAGTTCGAGGCCTTTCGTATCACTCCGTTGTCCGAAGTGGAGAGATCCCCGGGACGAACGCTGGAATCTTTTGCAAGCAAAGCCATGACTCGACCCCGTCGAAAGTCCCGTTACTAGCTATATTCAGCTGCACGTGCAATTTACTAGTCCCACTAGCCGTGTAGAGCGGACTTGAGCCGCGTGGCCAGATCCGATGCAGTGCACGCTAATCATACTTAACTTATTCGGGGGGGTAGCTGTGTTGGTCTGAAACAACAAAGTTTGATTCCAGTGGCACCTTTAAGGCCAACAAAGTTTAATTCTGGGTATAAGCTTTCGTGTGCATGCACAAAAGTTTTTATCCGGAATTAAACTTTGTTGGTCTTAAAGGTGCCGCTGGAATCAAACTTCTCTTTTAAGTAATTTCCATTCCATTTTTAATTAGTACACTGAGCCAGCCGCCTATAACGATGTTTTTAGGAGAAAGGCAAAGTAAAAAAAAAAAATCTTCTCAATGAATACCCAGATAGTAAGTCAGAGCGCTGTTCAATGCCGCTTAGAATGGAACTAGGCTGGGGAGAAGTAAAGAGTATAGAACTCAGATCCGAAACATCTTTATTGGTTACCAAGACTGATGGCTTTCGTTGGATGCCAGTTTTACGCAGCTGGGGAGGAGGCTTTCAAGGGGGGGGGAAAGGGGGCGGGGGTACATTTTCCATCTTGTTCTTCCCCTTGGAAAAGCACCCCCTGCTTTTGCAACAGAAAAAAAAATGTTTAAAAGGAGCACGGAAAGAAAAGTAACACACCATTTGACTCCAATGCTGTCCGGGCTGGAGCAGCTTCCATCCTTTAAAAAACGCCACTAACTGGAGCAGGACGACCCTCCTAAAAATACCTAGTACAAAATGCTGCACCCTCCCCCCCCCAAAAAAAGAACACCCTTAAGATATTCAGCTTAAGAGCTGCCCTGCTGGTCAGACCAAAGGTCCATTTAGTCCAGCATCCCTTTTAAACAGAGGCTGGACAGAGGCTTCTGGGAAATGGACACAGCAACACTGCAGCAGCTGGAATTCAGGCATATTGTTTTTGGAAGATGCCATCACTCTCATGGCTATCATAAATTGGTCTAATCTTATCTAGAGGGAAATGATTTGATTTATTAAATTTCTACCCCGTCCTCCCAGATGTTATAATTCCACACAACCAGTCTGATCTGACAGCATGGCAAAATCACTCTAGGCAAATGAAGGCAATAGGGTATGGAAGTTTGGACACTGTTGTAAAGAAAGTCAGTCTTTTCACTGACCAATCTTTTCAGAGAGCATTTTCAGCACTCCTACAGATATTCATGCAGAAACTGAGAAGTGCAGACTTAGTCCTCTGTTAGTCTTCTGGTGTTTGCAGGAGTTAAGCAGTTTATACTGGTGTACACAGCTTGCATTCAAGCTCTTGGAAACAGACAGTGAAGAAAGCACACACAACTATATGGCATTCTTGAATCAGATACTTTTTTATTATTTAATAAAGCATACAAGTTTCACTTCTAATGTTTCTTCATAAAGACTATTGCAACCGGTGTGAAACAGAACTCCGGACAGACTCCAAAGAACTTAGCAAGTCAGAGAGGTATTTCCAATGGTTAAGACCTGACTGTCTCAAGGAGTTTGGAGTGCTCTTATAAATACATGACCCATAATTGTACAGACAGACAATTCCACACTAGCATGGAGAGGGGGAAACACCCCTGACTCATTTGTCCTTTTCCAGCTGCCAGTTCACTAAGGACAATTTTGAGCCTCTTGGAATGAGGCACAACAGTGTTTATTATCTGCATTACACAAAATCTGAAACAGCATTTTCTTCTTCTGATCCTAACTCCTGTCTGGTTCAGGAGTTTAGACGTGTTTGTTTACCACAATCTGCCTTCCCTACAAGAAATAATTCCTTTAAAAATTGGTCATTCAGATTGCCCCTGTAATGTCACGGCTGACGAGTCTTATTACTAATGGTCAAAAAAATTCTGGCACACAAAGAAACAGAAGCAAAAATAAACACAAAACAAGAAGCCACCAACTAAATGAACTCATGAAGGAGCCACAACAGCTAGGTAAAGATTTGAGAATAGGTACAAAGCATAGGTAAAAAACGGGGAACAAGATTATGCTGTGTCCAAATACTTGAGAACATAAATATCACAGCACTCAAGAAGACTCTAGAAGAGACTGATTTAAAACCACGCATCCATACACAGAGAGGAAAACACAACTTTCCAGCACAAGTAGTCTTTGGTGGATGCTGAATCCATGTGTATCTATTTGGAGCAACTCAACATTCATGAATTTACACAGAGCCTGTAGTTTATACTTACCCAACAGATAAGGTGTTGACCACGGGCACAATTATTATTGTAATTTTGGCAGGAGCATGGATGAGCTGTCAGTTGGAAAGCCTTGACCAGCCAATATTAGCCATGCTTACACTGATGCTGAACAGGGTTATAAAGCCCAAATCTGACTGCAGTCTGAGAACTACATGCTGTGCTGAGCCTGAAAACACTCTGGTACTGAGGCGGTTAATCCAAACTGGACCCCTGCTACAAAGTAAAAACGGAACAGCTGTTGATTTTCTGCCTTTTAATCGCACCCAAATACCACAACAAATGGTAGAGCTCATCTCAATTACAAGGGAGTATCCCAACAAATAGGGACCCCAAGTGCTGAACCCATTGTGCAGAATGTGACAGCCAGTTTTAAGGGATTGTGAAGGAAGAAAAGGCGCTAGTTATTACCCTTAAACGTCTGCACAATGCTGGCTTCGTGAGTAAGGTGATGTTAAGTCCAACAGACTACAGTATTTAAGAAAAATAACTGACTTGGCTGAGAAAGTTCCTTGCAGTAAAGCTCAGCCTAGATTTGGAAATACTGCAGTGAGCTAAAGAGAAATCAAATTGGCAGTAATCCCGGATATTTTTTTGAGGCTACAAGCCAAGCAGACCACCCGGTGGTAAAAATTTCTTCTGCCAGAAGCTCATAACTGGGGTTTTCAGAAAACTAAGCTTGTTGTGAAAAGGGAAATGGAGATCATAGTCCAAGGTTCAGGATAAGACAAATGTAAGCTTGCCTGAGGAAAACTGAATCAGCAAGTTGTTACTTCTGAATCTGGACATGAAGGATGAACACAAGGAAAGAGCAAAGGACTAACAGATTATCAAACACACCGCTCCTCATTCCATGGAAAGGCCAACCCTGAAATGAGTCATCACGATGAGTTAACACATAATCCCACTGGATTGGCCTGCATGACCCAAGCTGCCAGAGTGGGTCAAAAACTGACTGCAGGTATGGAGCATTCTTCCTTTTGACTAAAGCTCCTGCTCTTAGCTCTCATTCAGTATAATGGGTCTTGTGCAGCTCCTATATAAGCCTTCCATGAGTCCACTGACACAGGACAGTGTTTGGCAGATTGTTCCTAAACTCATGTGCTCTAGTACACAAAAGGAGCTGATTAGATGAAAACTTAATTAAACCTCACACATTTACTTTTGAAGTCACTCAGGTGTCTTCAGATTGTCTGAAATCAGCTGCCCTTAAAAACAAAAGCAAAAAATTCAAACTCTTTTTCCCCATTGCAGAGGGGAAATTAAGACCACCATGATGATATTTCAACTACATGTATCACTATTTGATTTAAGTTCTAACTCTGTGTCCTTGGACAATGGATGTATTAAGTGGCAACATCATACCTATATCTTATAACTCAGCCAGGAACACAGGAAATTGTGAAGAAAGAGCTTGCTTAAATAATACTAAACAGACTCGATAGTCTTCGGATACTATTTCTGGGGCACTCTCTAATGCTGGAGTGAATGGGCAACTGCTTCTTCCATACAGCTCCGCCTATGTATCAGAGCCCCCAGTAAACTTCAGATTTTGGCTGTGTTTATAGCAACAGCTCTACTGAGTACCATCTGCCTGATATAAACATTACATGTACAACAAGATACTAATACACTCATTTAAAAAAAAAAATCTTCACAGAATAACATCTGATTTTTGTTAACGATTTAAAAGCAGCCAACTAATGCCCAGTGGCAATTTCATTACTGATTGTAACAGTGCTACGATTTATCTTAGCAGTGTCCAAAACAGACTTGGAAACAATATCTGTCACTGGTTTAAAAACATCCCATTGAAATCTAAATATATTCCTGCTTATTATGCAACCCTGGGCCATACCAAGCTCAGTGCTGAGCTGCATGCTCTTCACTTCCCAGTTAGCATTACAGGCACAGTATATACCATGTTTAACCCTAAATTTGTATCCTTGGTGCCTTAATACTGCAAAGATAAATTGCCTTGCATTTTATATAATTTGCTCAAGCAGGACATTCTGGCAATTCAGATTCCTTATAGTCCAGTTTTAACCCCTTATGGTAAGCTTTGTGTTCCAAAACTCCAACACAAATGTTCATATTATCTAGGATGGAGTGAGGAACACCGGAGAGGAATACAGTATGGTTTCAGAAAGGCAGTGCTGTTTGATTTGCTATAATTGTGAAAAAATAGTGTACAGGGAGTCATTGAGTTTTTGGGGGAAGAAGACAGGCAAAAACCAGCGTGATTACCGGTTTTCCACAGTGGAAGCGCAAAGTTTGCATGTGCTTTCAATAATTCTTCCTCCCCATAATTATTAGCAATTATCAAGCTCTTCTTAGCTTCTTCCTACAAGCCATTATTGGTTGCACAGGTTCAACAACTGGCTTAAAAGAACAAAAACACAATATTTGCCTAAGAGAAGAGGTAGACATGACCCCTGCTTACAGATGTGTCACTTCTCTCATCCTGCTGTAGCCCAAAATTTTCTACAAAATCTTTTTGGGGGGTAATGCTGCATTTTATCAGCAGTGGCTAATGGCAAAATCAGTGCTTTAATTCATTAAATAGAGTAGCCAAAGCCCAGAAACCCTGGCTTTAGGAGCAACAGTGTTGGGCCATGTAAGTTGAGAAAAGACACATCCACACATGCCCTGAAGCACTCCAATGCAGCTAATGCACAGAAGACTCAAGTCCTGGGGCCTGGTAACAGAGAGCACTGTGCACATGCGCAGTTCCTTCCATGCAGTTTTGTTGCTGTGTAAAACTTTTTAATGAGCAAAGTTACCAGGTAGCTGGACTTGGTTGTGCTTCCTCTTTATACTCTTGCAAAGCCACTGGCTGGAAGAGGCTATCTACGCTTATGCTACTAGATAGGATCATCCTCAAAAGTGCAGTCACTTCTCACTTTGACAGTACAAGCAGGGTTCACCGATCCAGTGGTCCAGCATTAACACACTTTAAAACTAGGCACAAACAGAACATCTGAAAAATCTGAAAAACAAGGCAAAAACGGACAACTTTCACAGTCACCTTACAGCCAATTAAAAGCCTCAGCAAAAACAAAACAAAACAGAGCAACAAACAAATTCCTGCCTGACCTGCCTCGTGCTCATGGTCTAGAATGCTCATTTGCGGGAATAAAGTGCTTAAGAGCTTGTGTGTCAGTACCAAAAACGGATTTCTGAATCTTTGAAGACTGTCTTGAGGTCTACTGATGCCAGCCAGTCTGAAGACCTTGACATGGGCCCTTCATAGGAACACATCAGAGTGAAGGTTCCTGCCTCCCCCCCTCCCCCCAAAACACCAAATTGCTCAAGCCCTTTGAGAGAACAACCCTGCTTGTGACTCACAGCAAAAACAGGCCAAAGACATTGTGGGGCCTAAGGCAAAAAAGGAAAATCCCAGTCATTAATGCAGGGTACAATCCATCAAGCCAAATTAAAATGGGTGGAAGTTGCCCAGTGCAGAACAGTGGAGATGTGCATTCCCTGCCCATTGCAATAGAGCTTACACAGGAATTCCTCTTGGTGGATTGTATCCCATGGCCAAACTTGTCTCTCACTCCTTAGTAGCACCCAAGATCTTCTTTGCCTTACCCTTTGCCGTAAGGGAGGCAGACGAGCCATTCAGAAGGGGCACTTAAAAGATACTTCTGCAAGAACACCAGGTTTTTTAAACAGTGTTAAGGAAACACAGCTGGCAGTACATCTCTGAATTTCATATATGGCCATATCCTTTCTTTTAAAAGACAAAAGTTAAATCAGCTTGCCATAAATGTCTCTACTTCATAAGAATTTCAGTCCTAAACAGCATGTGCTACCTTTTCTGGTCTGTGATTCACCAGCTTTTTGGATTGTCTGAAACAGCTTGGGGACAACTCTTCCTCCCTGTCATTCATTCACTGATATTCTACAGAAATGGATCTTCAGCTATCAAAAAGTGGTCGAAGAACCACTGATGTCATTAAGATTAATACCACGCCATTCCATAATAGTCTTCCACAGAATGTGATATGGGATACCTTTAAAGATAAAAGAATTGTAGCTCTTCTGGTCAGATGTATAAAATGGAAACAAAGGGCTACTATTTGAACACTAAGTTTCAAATACAGTTTTTTAATACACTGGAATGACCGCACCAGAAGTTGTTTTTAGTAAGTACGTGTGCATATAAAAACACACTCCATCTGTGACTTTCAAATGTTCTGACTCCTTGGAAAAGCCTCTCAGGGATTCCTCAGTAGGAAAATTCAGTCACAGAGAGCACGCTTCCCTAAAAGGCACTTTCCTCCACCCACTATAGAAACATGCAGCCAAATAAGATTGCTGGACGTGTTCTAAAAGTACTATCACAGCTCATGTAAGTGACAGGCTTAACAGGCATGAGTGGTGCCTCCATAATTTGATTATGCCGTGGCAAACTTCAGGGATTCTGTAACAGAGATACGGGGACTCCTCCACAGACAAAAATCAATATGGAAAGGGTTTTCTGAAGGCAAAAATGCAGGAAGCATGGAAAACAACATGGCCCTGAACTTGGTAGGATTACCATGATCAGCCAAATATCTTTATCACAGAGACAGCTGAATTGTACTAGACATCTCTCCCCACTGATCTCATTTGGACTTGACTCCAATTCACATCTGAAAGCTGGCTTCGCAAATTGCATCATGAAGCAGGTCAAAAGCCAGGCCTTCCTCTGGTGTAAAGGGGCTTCCACCATCTACCTATCCTTCTGCATTTCCATTATCCCTTCCACACGCAAAAAGTAACAAAATGCCTAACAGCCCAATACTAAGCATAGTTATCAAACCCCTCTGAGTTCCAGGTGCTTTCAGATCAGGATGCCTAAAACGGTAGCCTAAGGTGATTAGAATGCTGCTTCTCCAAACCCCAAACTGATTTAAAGTCTTCAGAATTAATAACTTCAGGTTAAAAAAAAAGTTCACCTATACTGTGGACTAAGATTTGTGTTTCAAAGTGGAAGTTTCTGGTTCTAAGGTGGAATTCATTAACTGAAAGAAACAGGGAAAGTCTGCTATGTCCTATTTCCCAGATTGTCTCTTGAACAACAACAACAAAACCCTAAACCCTCTTCTAAGTACCATTTTTGTCCTGAAACATTGTTGGTGCAGTGTTGATATGCTCTGTAATCCTTAGTAGATGCTATTATCAAGAGGTAATTCCTTCTCTGCAGTGTATTCACCCTGTGATTACCGGCGTGAACAGTGATTAAAAATACTGGGAGGAAAAGAGGCTTTGGTGGGAAGGGCAGTATCTAACAAGCATGCACATTTTTTTAAAAAAAAGTCTGGCAGTTAGTAGTCTGGAACCATCAACTCCATATGGTTCAGATGAACAGAACAACACTCGGAGTTTGTTATATATTGCTATAGTTTTGGAGTGTTATTCTGTCTAAGGGCTTATAAATTCAAGAGCAATGTATCTGAAGCCATGTAAGTCTGCCACAGTGGAAACTGTTTATGGTTTCTGCTTCCCTAGTTTGGAAGGAAACGGTGCTGATGCGAATGGGTCAGTGGTGGGCAGCTCTTTAGTTCTGCAGGAAAGAGAGGCTATGGAAACGGACCCGGCTATGGCTTGCTTGTTGGTCTGAGATACCACTTTATAAGCTGCTATAGGCTGAGCTTCTGTTAACTGACTGCCTTCTGGGCCGTAATGACGAGAGTATTTTGCCAGTGACTGTGGGCGGAAAGGCTTGCTGGCCTTTGAGCCCAAGAGGGCTTCGTGGGGGAGTGTGTGTCCTTGGAGAGCATCGTTAGAAACACTGCCCAATTCTTTTGGTGCATCTTTGGGAGGAATGCAGTCTTGGCCTTCTCCTGCCTCTGGAGAATGAGGTGGAGCAATGGATGGCTGAGGAAACGAGGCCATAGAATATGGAGGGAGAGGTGAACCGTGCATTCCTGTATCTGGGTTCTGGAATGAAGGATTAAGAACATACTGGCCACCTCCAGTTAAACCCAAGAAAGCTGCTATGGCAGGAGATTCCTTAGCAACACTGCATGACGGCAGCTCTTCCTGGCTTTTCCTTTTTGTGAATGGGGCCCGAAGGAACACATCACCCTCATCAACTGTGTGGCTTTTGGAGACGAAGGGTGCTTTGGCAAAGATGTCCACATCATCATGGAAAGTTCTGGAGCTTCGGAAAGGTGCCGTGGCAAAGACGTCGCCTTCACTGGAAGTTTCTGCAGGGTGCTGTTGGAAAGTGTTGTGTAGAATCTGCCCCATCCCACTCTGGGAAGACGGTGGGTTCAAGACTTCCTGGGAAACCTTGGCTCCTTCCTGTGGTGGATTCATCTTTCCACTCTCCTCTTCCTCTTCAGAGTCCATTAGCAGAGGCCTGGACCCACTACAGTCCAATATATCTCCCTCATGGTCTGTCCCTTCCCCCTCACTGCTGTGAAAAGAGCCGTTGCTTGGGGGGCCATCTCTTGTCAGGTAGTCAGATTCTCCTCCACATTGGTTTTCTGCTTCCAGTATCGGCGGCGGCTTTTTGTTCAAAGGGAAGCAGCCAGTAGCAGAAGACTCATGGCCTTGGTCAGCTTTCACCACAAAGTATACAGTCGCCTCCCCTTGCAGACCTACAAAGTACAAAACAAAGCCATTACTTGTTGACCTGAAGATTTTTCTTAGTAGAATTTAAGCACAGGCGTGTTATGATGATTGATTCAAAATCAGTATCGCACAGGTAAAAAAAATGAGGGAGGAATACATTACAAATGAAATAAAAATTATGCAAAGATGAATCCAGGTACATAACAGCACACAAACCACAACTCAGAACTTCCTCACAGGCTCAGGACTCCACAAATGTCATGTTAGGAGATGGAAAATGTTACAAATACAGAACATTCAAGCCTCATTCAAGCATCTGAATCTTTCTGAACTGGGGGGGGGGGGGGAAGGGGCCTGGGGATGGTCTTGAGACTTGCATGGCTATGGATGATTGGCACACAAACTTTCCTTTGATTTACAACGAAGGTCAGCTTCTACTCTTCATGGCCAGCTTCTGCTCTTCCCCCAACTGGGGAAGTGTGGGCTATTTCTGATAAAAACTGAGAAAACAGAGCAGTGGCATGTGTTCAGCTCACAGTCTGCAGCCCTTGACATGGTTCCCAATAGCCTGTACCGTTATACTGAACCCTCCTTTCTGGGATCCCGCAATTTGTTTTTGTTTTTAAAAAAATCCAAATTGTATAAAGCAAAATTAAGCATGCTACCTAGCTTTAAGCAAAACACACAGCATTCATATGAATGCTTCCAGCCTGGGTTGGCTTTTCACAGAATCTGAGAATTCAGACTAGAAAACACTACGTCTCCACTCGGCTCTGTAAATATATTTTCTGCAATCTATACCTGAGAATGAATTGTCAGCACTCACACTGGATTTCACTACCGGATGATGCTCTGTCCGGCATCTAATAAAATTCACCTCTCACTGGCAGGTGGAGAATCAATCACTGGGCTGTTTTTCTTGCCAATTTGCCCAGAGAGCAATGGCTACAACATAGGGGGTGCATGGCATTTAAAGCCCAGTTTTGCCAATTCAGGAAATGGGATACAGGCTGTTGCAAAAACCGGTTTGTTTTAGTCCAGTCAAGGTTTGCATGGCTATTGCAACATCCATGCCTGACTAGTAGAACAAACAAGGCAAAAATGGGAGAGCTTTTTCTTGGTATTTTCATTAGAAGAGCTAAAAATTAAAGGGTTTTTGGGGGGTTTTTTGCCTGAGGGATCACACATAACAGTTACCAGAACACAAGATAGCTTACCTTCCAAGAAACGGTAGCAGGTTATCATGGCATTGGACTCATGTTAGCAAGAGGACAGGAAAAAGGCACATGAAAACTAAACTGTAGAGAACCCCAAACCAAGGCTTTGACATTTGCCACTATCAATGGATCAGAATGAAGGGCTTTGATTTAGGAAAGAGTTATATTTTATCAACTGCTACAAAGACTAGGTCAGTTTCTGATAGTTTCAGCTCCTGCTGGTTTGGTTTGGGAGACTCTTACAGACAGACCTGATACCATACAGCACTTTATAAGTACTTCAGGAAGAGGGCAGACTCTGAATTAGTAATGCCTTAACTTTTTAAATTTCTAAAGCCTGAGTGCAAACCTGGGATCTTTTAAAACACCTTGGTGGACCTTGGAGATTCCAACAAAAGATAGACCATGCAAGACTAGAAGTGCCCAGTGCATGTGTCTGGAGACTAAGTGCTTTGGAAGAAAACAATTCATCTCATAATTGAAGACAGCAGTCTAAAGATAAGCAAGAAAATGAGTTTATTGAGAAATTGTGAATTTTGATACATTACACTGTAAACACAAAGCCAAGTGTAGATAAGGGATGGACATTGTAACATGCTACACAAAAGCCTCTCTTTTCAGAGGCCAGCGTGCACTATTTAATAATGCTGCTTTCTCACTTATATTTTAATTTTTCCCACTGCGGTAACGCCCTTACCCCACCAACCCCCCCCCCCATTCCCCTCTCCACCAATCACTCTGAAGTTCATGTTATTTTGAACATGAGCTTGACACCAAAAAAGGGGGGGAGTAATAGGCTGGATTAATTAAAAATGGGGTTGCACTTACCTCTAACCATTGTTCATTAAGTGGCCTTCTGTGCAGGCACACATGGGGGACTGCATGATTGCAGGCCAGTCACAGAGAAGAGCTTTCAAGCTTTTCTGAAGAAGCTTCTTGTAGGCTATGGAGTGCTCCCCCTTCACTCTGTCGACAGATGTCCCTTTTCCCGCCCAACGGGTCATGTGACAGAGGCAGGGCGATCACTCCTTCCCTCAGTTCCCTTCGCAACCGTGAGGAGGCCCTTGCATGTCTGGCAGCCCACAGTGGGGAAAGGAGGGAGGGATGTGTGCCATACAGAAGGCCACTCGATGAACAACGGTTACAGGTAAGTGCAACCCTGTTTTCATCATCGTGGCTTCTGTGCATTCCCACATCAGAGAATAACAAGCTCACCTAGCCTAAGAAAAGGATGTAGGCTGATCAGCGGAAAATCCTTTTAGCACAGCTTTTCCCATTGCAGCTTCACGTCTGGAGTCCACATCCATCAAGTAGTGTTTGATAAACGTAGAGGGAGTGGATCAAGTCGCTGCCTTGCAGATGTCCTCCAGTGTGAGTCTGGCACAGAATGCTGTCAAAGACACCTGAGCCCAAGTCAAGTGAGCTTTCAGACCTTAGCTTTGTCGTAAACTGGTTGAATTGCAAAGACCACCCAAACAGGAGAGTGACTGTGCTGATGCAGCTCTCCCTTTATTTGACCCTTCCTGAATTTTGTGTCCTTTTTAAATAAAAAAAGGAATGTTCTTACATCTAGTGTATGCAGCATTTTGTTCTGACGATGACGTCGAGGGTGGGAAGAATACTGGGAGGGTGATACCATCTTGGTTGAGGTGGAATTGTGATACCACCTTAGGGAGAAACTTTACACAGGTTCCGAGTGCTACCTTGTCTGAGTGGAATTTAATAAAAGGAGGGTCACAGTGCAGTGCCCGTAGTTCACATACCTTTCTGCCCAAGTCAGCACTGGCCATGGGTTCTAAGAGTTTACACATCAATTTTGAAAGGACTAAGAACAAACTCCATTGAGGAACGGGGGGGGGGGGGGACAACAGGTGGGAACATATTAAATAAACTTTTAAGAAACTTTGGAATGGAGAAGACTGACTGTCCATTAACTGGGACATGAAACACAGAGACGGCAGCTAGGTGAACATTTATAGATGAGGTCCTTCTTGCATTTCCAGTAGGTGATCAAAGATTTTGCTCAAGCTACACGATTCTGGATCAAGGCCATGCTTGTCACTCCAGTGCACAAACCTTTTCCATTTGTAACCATACAACTTTCTTGTTGTAGGTTTGCAAGAGGCAGTTATAACCTGTTTAACCTTGTGCAAAAACCTCTCTACTGTAGGATTAGCCAAGCAGTCAGGTGCAAGGGCTGTACCCATGGATGGCAAATATGCCCTGTGTGGAGGAGATCCTCCCCTGGGGGCAATGTCACGTCTTGTCCTCTGGCCAGCTTCCATAGTGTGGGGAACTACACCTGGTCTACCTTTATCTTGAGAATTACCTTGTGGAGGATATCAATTAGGGGGAAACATATAAAAAGAGGTGGCCATGCCATTGCCACTGGAAGGCTTGCCCCATAGAAACTATGCCTGTAGCTCCTCTGGAGCTGAAGAGACAGCATTTTTTGTTATCAATGGATGCAAATAGGTTTACCTCAGGGATCCCCTTTTTTTGACAACTGGGGACAGATAGCAGTCTGATATAGACCCCTCTTGTTCTGCCCTTGTGTCCCTACTTAGGTTGTCTGCTACTATGCTGTTTAGACCTGCTATATGAACAGCTGTCAACTGCACCTGTGCCTTATTGCCCACTGCCAGATGAGTATGCCCTCTTTGCACAGGCAGAGGGATCCCGTGCCTCCCTGCTTGCTCAGGTAGAACTTTGCTGGGACGTTGTCTATTGCTACCAGAATGTGTCATCCTTTGATCTCTATAAAAGAAGTGAGAGCAAGTTTGATGGCTCTCAGCTCTAACAGGTTTATGTGAAGGGTGGATTCTTTCTTAGTCCACATACCTTTCACCTTTAGTCCTTAACAGTGAATGCCCCAACCTATTAGTGAAGCATTAGTGAAGAGGTGGGTGTCATGGGATTGGATCTCTAAAGGGATTTCTTTGAGGAGATTCTCTGATATAGACCACCAAAGGAGAGACCTTACAATGACTCTTGGGAAAGATTGTTTCCTCCATTGAGGTTCAGAACTGCCATTGAAGTTTCTCATAAACCAATTTTGCAATGGCCTCATGTATAAGTGAGCATATGCTGTGGTGGAAGCCACATAACCCAGAAGTCCTTGTATGTGTGGGGAGGGGCAAATATGTTTTCCCTTTCCAGAAATCTAAAGATGCCCCAATGAAGTTGATTCAACAGGAATGAGGCGGGATTTCTCCCAGTTTACCAAAAAAAAACCTAACCAGTTCTTGAATAGTGTGAGGGCCAAGGTCAGGCTCTTGAACAGCCTTTCTGGGGAATCATCAATGAGGAGTCCAGTTAAGGGTACACTGTTCAACCTTTAAACCTCAAATGAGCTATAACCCCTGCAACACACTTGGTAAATACTCTGGGTGCCACTGTAAGCCCAAAGGGAAGCACTGCATACACATAGGTGGCCCCTGAATAGTTGAATCTCATGTACTTCCTATTGTCCTTGTGTATCGAAATATGGAAGTACGTGTCCTTTAACGTGGCAAACCAAACATTGGGAGCCATAAAGGACATCACCTCCTGTACAGATAACATCCTGAACTTTGGGACATTCAAATGTTTATTCAGGGATCTTAGGTCTAAAATGTGCCTCTTGCCTCTGCCTTTTTTGTCAATAGCAAAATAAGGTGAAAAGAAGCCCTTTGATAGTTCCTCAGGGTTGAGCTTTGTAATTGTTCCCTTAGCTAATAGAGAGGACACCTCCTGCGTTAGAAAGAGGAAGCGTTGCAGGACTGGGCCAGAGGGTATTCAAAGCAGAGGCAGTAATTTGAAATAAAAAAATAACCCCTTTTTATTATGGATAACACCCAATCATCAACAGTAACTTGGCACCACTTATAAAAGAACTTGGATAACCTATCTAAAAAACCCTGATCAGAACCTAGTCAGACAGATGGGGCACTTCTAGAGTGCTGGTCCCTAGGGGATTGGAAGGGGCTTCTTCCCCATTGTCTACCCTGTCTCTTGTGCTGGGATTGTTGAATATAAGGAGGCCTGAAGCAGAGGGCCTGGTACCTGTAGTCCTGTGCAATAGGACGTGGATTGGGAAACCACATCAATTTAGTCACTGAATAGGTCTTGGCCCTCAAATGGGAGATTTTCTGTTCTGGCTCTCATAATGAGCAGAAGGGCTTAGGAGCGTAACCATGAATATAAGGCCATTGACCTACTATTACAATCTGCTCCATACCTTGCAGTGTTGATCTGTTGTTTCCCTAATTATACTCCTTCTGCACTGAGGACCTTAGCCACACTTTGCTTATTAACAGGCAACAACTTGAGAAACTGTGACATCTTTTCCCATAGTAACATTTGGTAACAGCCCATGACTGCTGTAAAATTGGCTGCTCTTGGTCCCATAGCTCCGGAGTAGATCTTCCTTCCCAGCAGATCAAATCTTCTGCCCTCTATATCGAGGGAAGATGAATGGTTTCCAGCTCTTCCCTTGGCTGGTAAGACCTCTGAAACTATGGAGTTTGCTTGAAGGTGGTGAAACAAGTAGTCACAGCCTTCTTCCCTGATCCTATAAGGTTTTCCAGCTTCTTTGATTATGCTGATTCCAAGGCCAGTTTAGCCTAGATGGCTAAAGCCTCACAACAGTGGGAGCGCCACTGGGCCCACAGTGGGGCTGTACAAAACCTTCATTATGGGGTCAGATTGTTGCAGCTCGGAAGCATTAAATTCTAGACCCAGGGCTTTCACCATTTAGATCAACTGTTCAAAATACGTCTTACGGTTCTCTGATGGGATAGGAGCCAACGGGTCAGCGACTGTCTCTTCCGGAGATGGCACTGAAGTGCTCTCCAAACCTGCTTCTGCAATTTGGTAGAGTGCATCCTCAGAATCGGAACTGTGATGTGGGGGAACCCACGTCAGAGTGGTATTGGTGCTGGTGGTCCCATCTGGATCTTGTGAAAGATTTTACAGGTTACCGTGGGTATGGAGCCTGTGGGGTGCCCATTGTACCCACTGTGGTGGCATCATGAATGGAAATAGGCCCCCTGGATTTTGCTGAGACAGCCACTGATTTGATGGCTGTGGATCAGATTGCCCTTTGTCTCATTACGCAGGTGGGCCCATGGGAGGCACCTTAAAAACCTCATATTCCAAGGAATTTGGGAACCTTTTTGATGGAAAGAAATGAGTTGACATTGAGCCCCAATGGTGAATTGTGGCACTGCGGGGTCTTTGATTTGAAGATTGTTGGTGTCGATGCTTGGTTCCCAGGACAGACCAGCATTGGGGTCAGGAGGATTGATGACCTTGAGCAGGTGAACTACAATTCTGTGGTGATGGAGAATGTTGTTTCTGAGAGGAGCTTGAATGGCACCAATGTGACAGCGATCTGGCCAGACTGCAATATGTTTGGCTCTCTTTTTAGCCTTTTTTGGATGCGGTTCCAGTGCCAATCTCAGGGTGGAGACCTGAGTTTGCAGCTCTGATAATGAGGTTGTCAGTACTGAAGCCACCAAATAGGCCCTCACACCCTTATCCATCAGGCCCTGTTTTTCCCCATGGGGATCCAAGGCACACAGAGCTTTCCCCCAAAGTGCTGTTTTAAGTCTTCCCGCTCTCCCCTCACATGCCGTAGGAGTAAGGCATCTACAAGCTGGTCACATAGCTGTATTGTGGCCCTCTTCCAGACATAGGAGGTGTGAAGAATGATTATCATTTTGGGCCATTTTTGCTCCACGCTAACGCTTCTTAAATACAGCCATCCAACCAATTTGGTGAAAGTCTTCACCGTTCTCTGTGGGAAAACCACATCATTTTATTCCTGAGGCCCCACAAAGCAGCAGCTTAGAAGTACGTCCCCTCTTCATGGCAACAAGAGAACTGAGGGAAGGAATGCTCGCCCCGCCTTTATCATGTGACCCTTTGGGCAGGAAAAGGGACCTCTACAGTCAGAGGAGAAGGGGAGCACTCCAGAGCCTAGAAGCTTCTTCAGAAAAGCTTGGAAGTTCTGCTCCATGGCTGGCCTGTAATCATGCAGTCCCCCATGTAGGACTGCACAGAAGCCACTCAACGAACAGCTGGTTGCAAGATATGTAGATTTCTGGAATTATCTATGTTGTACCTTTAGCATCCAGTTTAGGTTGTGCATCCAGTGGCCATTTTGCTGAGATGTGTCTTTGCTATTCTAGCACACCAGCTATCAGTTAAGCACCCTTAACATTGAAACAAAACAAAAAATAGACCCCTTTGAATCCCTCTGCTGGTTTTATATTGATCTATACCAAATATCAACTTCTAATGTCTGCTTTGCTACAATACAAACCAATCACTCTTGTTGACACAGCAACCTGCATTTGGCTTCCAGGCATGAATACAGGCTTATATGAAGCTAGGAATTCCTGCTTCTGCTAGAAATGGGGACTGGTTTGCCTCAGGTGAAGAGAAGTGTTTTATTGTTTTGTTTTTCTGAGCCTAAGAGTTGTGTTACTTTAAAAGCCTGTTGTTGCAGTTCTAAGGATGTGTAGCCTGCAAAATCCCCGGGGGTGACACACCTGTCATCCTCCAAAAGAGGCAGCTCAAAATTAGCCATGCTTTCACCATCCTCATCCACAGCCTTAACTCTTAAAAGAATGTTCAAAAGTACCTCATGTGCATGATTGTACCAATTCTTATCTCAAGGTAGGGCAGTATTATCCCCACATTTGAGTAGGGGGGACTGAGGATGGGAGAGCAGAGGCTTGCCCTAGCAAGGAGACATTTGACTTCACATGGCACTTCCTTAGCTACATGGGACACCAGCTCTCTGATTTACATGGCGGACAGCACCAAGCCGTGTGAGAGGCACGCGGCCCGTATAGAAGCCCACTTGGCACAATCTCCTCCCCTTCAAACCACACCCCTAACCCTCTTTCAGGAGAATATGCCATTTCCTGAACCACTTAAGTGCCTGCTTCACACACTGTGGAATAAGCTTTCACAATATACATAGCTGCAAACATTCTTAAGATACAATGCACTGTTTCATTTGTTCTGAAGGATGTAACTGCAAAAAAAATTTTTTTTTAAACAAAAGAATGAGGAGCAAATGTGCAAGTCAGGATTCCACCCGGAATACCTCCATCACATGCTACAATCATTCCAGGAGGCAAAGGGGGCTATGCCAGCTCTACCAGTGAAGCAGACAGGAGATGAAGCCAGGCTCTGAGTACAGATGCAGAACGTGAAACACCCATTAGACATCAGAAGTGACAACCAACTAGCTATGTCTGATAGCTTGAAGGTCTCACAGGGTCGTCCAGAGTCTATACTGTATTGCACTTGCAGCAACACCAAGTGGCTAAACCAGTGAGACAGCTACTCAGGGAACAAGACCTTTTGCAGACCAGATCCTGTAGAGGAAGGATGGATGTCTTGTTTGGCTGAGATTAAAATCTGACACAGAGGTAAGCTAAAAGCAAAGAGACAGCAAGCCGAGAGTAAAGAAGGGCTCACCCAAAGGAATGGATTAAAAAGAGAAACCCAAAGGGGCAGCAGAAGCTTGCAGAAAAGGCAGGATATCAGGTTAAGGGCAGGAGGGACCACATGGAGAATCAGGGATGGCGGGCAAAAGACTGGCTAATGGCAGTGAGGGAATATAGCCCCCAAATAGGACTGCCAACTCTGAGCTGGAAAATTCCTGGAGATTTGGGGGAGCACCTTGGAAGGCAGAGGTTGGGAATGCTGGAAGCTCCTTGGGGTACAATGCCATATAGTCCGTCCCCCCCCCCGGCAGCAATTTTCTCCAAGAGAACTGAGCTCTGTAGTCTCTGGAGGTTGGCAACCCTACCCCAGAAGCAGGACCCTGAAGAAACTAGAGAAGCCACGGGAGAAAGCCAGGTTGAGGTAAAAAGCATACAAAGGTTCTGGCCGAGACAAGGAGCTGTACACAAACAGGAAAAAGGAAGTGGGCGGGGCAAGGGATAGAGCCACAGAGGCCAACATTCAGTAAGCCTGGCAGGAATTTTGCCAAATGTGGCTTCTTCTGTTGCTGAAGCAGTGGCACAGGAAAACTCTAAGAGGACAGTGAAGAAGGGTGCAGGTTCCTGTGGAGCTGAAGCCGAATTAAGCAGCTCCAGGCTTCTCATGAATTCAGTAAGAATCCATTTTAGTGGGCAGTCACCCAGGCCTTTTCTGTACAAAGGTACAATGACTGGAAAGAAAAATAGGGCTGCTGATGCTGGGGGCTGGCAATCAAAGCAGAGCTGCTTTGCTTTAGCGATGGTGTTAAAGAACAGAAGTTTCCAGCTTTCACATTGCAAGAAAAGGAACAATGGTAAGTTCAAGCAGCCAGTGTAACTGGCATCCAATTAGCACAGAAACCAAGTGGCAAAGTAGAATACACATTTTTAGATTAGTTGTCAGGGTAAATCTTTTTCATGAGTATTTGAGTGGTGTTAAATATGTTTATTTTTCTTCTGTTTGCTTTCACTCAGAGTTGTTCAATATGATATATTTTCCGGTACATTGGATATGCTGTTTCTAAGGTATCCTTTCCCCTCCCAGCTGATGTGGTCTATATAAGGACAGCTTTTCCCCTTTGCATCTGGACTCCAGGCCATTCAGTTTCATAATGCTGTCTTATTCCAGTCATTCAGCCTTCTGCTCTCAAAGCTAACAGCAGTGTTCCCATTGGTTTGGTGTCTCTACAGCTAGACAAAGTTATAAAAAACTATTCTGATGTTACCTATAGATTTACAGACTGGACAGACAAAAAAAGCCTTTCCCCCACATGTTCTGGACTTCTCTAACACCCTATTGTACCAAGATAGTTCACTATCACTAATCTGCTTATGCTTTTTATGCCCCAGTCAGGAAATAGCCCTTTATAGAACAAAAACAAAGTACTGTTAATGTACATTTCTTAAGTATGCATTGTAATAAACAGTTAAAGATTTTATTCCTTGAAACATTTACAGAAGTGTTAAGTTATACAGAGCAACATTTTCCTTCTATACAACACTTGCATAGCAGTGTTCAGTTGTCTACAATTGAACCAAAGGAGAAGGTCTCCAATGTATACGCAGTTTGCTTTACCTTCCTTTAAAACACAAGATAAAAGCAGGAAAAAATATACAAACTTACAACAGCAGGATCTATACAATACCGCAGCATATGATACCCAGACACACATCTAGAAGACGCGGCCACAGAGATTGTAGGCAAAAGTAATAGTTTAACTCCAAGTCATTACTGCAGTTTTGAAGTTACCAAAGACAATCCGCTGGGGATTCCTCCCTCATGGGAATTGATAGGAGCTATGTAAGGATTCGATTCCCATGCAGCTTGCACAGGAGAACTTCCCAGTGGATTGTGTCCAATCTATTTGCATAGATGAAAAACACAAAATATGTAACATCTACAGATATCAATGGAGGATGGGGGTAGTCATACCACTGGAGGTGAACAAGTACACTGTCCAGTTAACTGCAAGAAACAAAACAATATGAACGTATGTTGAACATATTTTCAGTAAATTGCAAAATCTGATAAAACAGCCACTAGTATAACCAGGGGGTTTCTTCCCCCATTGGTTTTCAAGAGTACTGCAGGTCCTAAAAAGAACCCTAATAAAAGAAGTGCTGCCTTGTAGGAGCAGAATCACAGCAGGGGACTCTGCGTTTGGAGACAAGTGGACCTAAGGCAGAATCCACAGCAAGAGAAATGCAAGGAGCAAAGGGCCTGAGAAGAGGAAAGGGCAGAACAGTTTTGATCCCATTTGATCACTGCTTCCTACTTGAAGTTTTCTGACACTCCATCACAGCATTTCTAACCATGCATATCTACAGTTCTGTGGCTCTTACAGTTTCCATTCTACCTCCTTGCCTACCACTGCGATGGATTGTTCTTTTAACTTATCAGGAAGGTTTCCAGCGGACCCACTGGAAGCCTAGTGGTGGCCAACAGCAAGCCAAGCCAAGCTTCAGTGGTACCGGCAGCAACACAGAGGAAATTTAGCTCAAACTTGACCCATGGTATGGAAAGAGGAAATGGGTGAGTCTTTGCCAGGGGGAAAATGCTTTCATGTTCTTCAGGAATCCAGAAAAGTATAACTAACCCAACACTCTAATTAAATGTAGCCATGAATCCCACACACTAGAGTGCATCAACAGAACTATCAAAGGTGTTTGGAAAAGTGCAGGCTGTGTCATGGTTAAAGCATCATAGTGGTGGTAGTGGAAAGTGGTGTCAAGTCACAGGCTACTTATGGTGACCCCATAGGGTTTTCAAGGCAAGAGAACAGTGATGGTTTGCCCACACCTGCCTCTGCATAGTAACCCTGGACTCCCTTGGTGGTCTTCTATCCAAATACTAACCAGGGCTGACCTTGCTTAACTTCCATGATCTGACAAGACTGGGCTAGCCAGGGCCATCCTGGCAAGGCCAAAATATCATACTAGGGCCTGATTAAAATCATGATGGGTTGGTGGGGGCTTTGGGCCAGTCCCTCTCTCCACTTTACCTACCTCAGATGACCGTTACAAAAGGTAAAATTGGGAGAAGTAAACTAAGTATGTCAAAATGAGCTATAAGTACTATGACACCATACTAGAAAAAAATGTTTTAAAGGTTTTAGAAAAATCCTTTTTCAGGGTTCACTGGAGCAATGATCCTCAATGAATTCAGACACAGGAACTTTTTACATTGTTAGTTGCACAAATTTAAGCTCTTGTTATGGTGTCTAGGCAAGCACTGTAATAAAGATATGAAATTTTAGAGATCAAGAGCTAGGATATTCAATAATGGATTCAGAAGTAATGACCTTCCCCAGAAATGAAGAGCTGTTCTTAGAGTTGCCCAGTCTCCGGCTTAGATTCTGTGACACAGCCTGAGAACAAAAAGGGGATGAACATGGCAAAATGGGGCAGAGCCCTGGGTGGTGAGGACAGAGAACGGCATCTAGCAAGGTCAAGGGAAGAGTCTAGCTGGTTCTGGAGACTAGGGAGGAGAGCCTGCTGGACTTGGAAGTGGATCAGCTCCAAAAATTCTTCAGAGAAGCTGAAAATAACTCTTTCTAACCCCTTATTTTACTCCTTCCCTTCATAATCTAAAAAGGGCTAAAACTCTGAAAGCTTCAGGTCAAATCATAAGACCTGGAAACTCGAGAGGCTTTGTATCAACCTAACAGGTATGGTCTAAATGACATGTTCAAGTCTGCTTCTTCCTGTAAGGAGGAAGGCATTCAAGCTTAGGTAGAAGCCAATGAAAAATTGTTTCCTTTCCAAAGACTCTACTTCAGCAACAAATTCAAGAGACGGCTGGGGAAGGGGGGTGAGTGGGTGGATGCAGACATATCTTCATGGGTGATTCCAGAGGATGCTTCACTTTCCCATACAATTAGGACAGTCAGGTTGGTATTGATGAACAATTTGAGACTCCCACAATGGTATCTGCATTATCAGTGAAACAAGAATGGATGGAAAGAAGGCTTACTTTTCATATGGAAAACCAGAAGGTGCCACATATAGTGGGTTAGGCACTCGCAATAGAGCTTAGAATTCCAAACACTAAGCAGAAGATTAAAAGTATAATCTTATGCAGAGTTATTCCAGCCTAAAGCCATTGAAATCAACTGTATTAAGTCTGTATAGAATCACACTGTTGGACACTCCTAACTTGTGCTATGTTTTCTCCGACTTTATGTGTAGTGAACTGTAGGAAAAACATGATTTCAGTGATTATGAGAATGAGGGATTTTGGCCAGGACTAAACCTTCCTGGGAAGCAGAAGAATTTGGCTTACTAAGGGTTGAAGGTCTGTGCCCAGAACTGGATATAATGTAAATATGCTCCATTGCAACTCCATTGGTTCTGTTCCTAAACCACCACCTTCTTAGAGCCCCAAAAGAGATTTGTTTATCAAGAACCCTTCCTCTCCTCTTCCAGACCTCTTGTGACCTTTGGATAAGACAGAATGTTCTTCACTCTACAAAGTATTTGAAGAGCTAAGCATCACACTGGCTCTTACACATTACTAGCTGTGCCCTGAACTTAGCCCTGAAAGTTTAAGATCAATTGTTGCCTGGATTTTTATTGGGTAACACAGTGAGTTATTATGGTCACTGGGCTGTAGAATTTACACTGAACAATCATTACACATCCTATTGTGTGCCATATCTGCATTAGTGGACAAAAGACTCCAGTTCACTGGAGGACCACTGGCCAATTCCTGTGGGCCATCTAGGGCCTGCAGGTTACTGAAATTCCATTTGCAGGAATAGAAAGATATTGGCCTGATTCTGCCAGGTATGTTCACAGCTCAATCCTATACAGAGTTAGTCTGTGTGGGATTGCAGAGTAACTGCAGGATTGCCCTGTACGTTGCTTAAGCAAGAGCACAGGTTTAGGAATTCTTACAGTTAAGGCATTCCTTACTTGGGTAGGCACTCTTTGTTTTGTTGTTGACAAGGATACAGCCCAATGAGAGGGATTCTAGTTACAAAAAGGGGAAAAAACAGACCATACAAGATTCAAGTCAACCCACCCCGGTGTTACACAATAAGGGATTGTTCAGACAAAACCTCCAGTATCTCTAAGAGCTGGTCTTCACATTTCCCATAGGGAATCAGCATCCTTACAGTGAATTCCCACCTCCCACCCTAGTCTTGGGTATACTACCAGAGAACATACTGTGTGAATGGAGGCCATCATATTGTACATTTTCCCAGCTTCACCCCAAATCAGTATCAACAGTGGACACCACTGATGGTACTCAACATGTGGTGGCCCAGACTCCCTCAATTCTATAGGATGACGTGCTCAGGTTGGAGCAGGAATATCCCCCCTGGGGACGCCGATCCCAGAAGCAAACTCAGCATCTAGACCATCTGCACAATAGCACCTCCAATAAAAGACAGATAGGCTGAGGAAAAAGTAGTTTGCTGAAGGAATTAAAAAAGCCCCTCTTGCCCCCTTTTACAAAGATAACAATTTAGCCCTTTCTACTGTGATATCAGGATTTCAAGGATACCCTAGAGACAGAGGACATTTTGGTATCCAAGGCAGAAAATCCAAATTGTGCCCTCCCCACCCAAGGTGGGCAGTTTGGCTAGCTGTAACAGTACCCCAAAATATGCCAACCAGCATAGGTTGCCTCACACTCCACTTATGGTAGAACTGGCCTTAGAACACCCATTTGGTTACAACAAAATTTTGGGGAATGAAGAAGAGGCCTGAAGCAGCACTGACTGCTCAAGGCTTATTTGACTGCCTCTTTCAAAAAGGTACCATCAATTCTTAACTTGCAACAAGCTAATAATACCCACCATTTCAGTCTTGCGCTGTTTATTAAAGAATCTGCTACATGTTATTTCAGTGACCTTGGATCAATTTCAGAAACCACTGTACAGAACAGATTATTTCCACTGTCTTAGCTTCGCCCCTCCAGATGCATTAGTTGAAACCCCCCCACACATTCATCGTTGCTTAGTTAACTGCACAGTCCTCGAGCAAGCCCCTTTATAATTCTGCTTCCAGAACTCTTCAACAAGTTCAATTAGACTTAAAATGTTACACATTCTTGTAAAAGTACTTTAATTCACAGAAATCGGGTGGGATTTTTATGTTTTTGTTTCTAATATACAGTAGGTGATTTCTTTGTTAAAAAATCCATTTTTCCATATATTTTCAGTATCTGACTATACAATAACTTTCTATCTAAAGCTCCCCCCTCCCCACATTATCCAGCCTCAGTTGCCTGTGCTTTAGTAATCAAAAAACCAAAACAACCCCCAAAAATATAAAGATCTATCAACAATTTTACTAAGATCATTTCCCACAGTTCTGTCATGTAGATCATCTGGAAAGTGCAGTAGAAACACGCAAATGGACACAACACACATAAGCAATACTTTATCATGAAGTGTGTATGCAGATTTTTAGAAAGATTCATACAGAACTGACAGGACAGTTAAATTTCTATTTACAGAATTTGTTAAGCTAATTTCTGGTAGGGGAGAGGATTGGATGAGATATGTAAGGGAGGGGGAAGAACAGAGAAAAATACTTGGGGACATCAAAATGTCTTTCCTCTTTCAAGGAGAGCCTGATACACCTATAAGTTTAATCATTCATACCTTCACACATGGGAAAAACTGCACTTTTTTTTTTACTAATACGGCTACATACACATACACAAAGTTAGCATTAAGCTATTATTCCACTACGGAGCAAGGGTGGTTCTTCTCTTCAGAAGAACATCTTGAGTGACAGTTAACTGTGGACTTGAAGATCAGAAGTCAATGAGAACAAGTTTACTATATCCAGTAGTTTGACAAAACCAAGCATATCAAGGTGGAAAGAAAAGGTAAAACCCATTCAGGTAACACCTAAGCTGGAAAGCACTTACTCTCAACTGGCTGACAAGGAGTGCATGCTAGCGCTACAAAGACTGAAGGATCTGAATAAAGGTTACAGTCATTTTGTCTACTGGGAAAGGAAAATTTGGCTCCATGTTAACACTATATGCAGTTACAAAGGGAGACAGCAAAAACCCAAAGGGATTGAGGAAAAACAACCTTTAACAATTTTGGCTATATTGTAAGAATATGAAGGATGGGGGAGAACTTTCAGGGAAATCTGATGTATGTAAAAGTTTAGCGTTCCTCTAGAGGACAGAACCCGCAAGAGTATCTATCTGTTGCCATGATGCCCTCTTCAACTGAGCATTAGATTCAACAGAAAAAGGCCTCAGCCGTGCTTTTTATAAGTTTTATGATGTTTTACACTTGTAACTTCGTTTGCATGGGATGACATCCATGATGGTAATATTTATTTTTTAAAAGCACAGTCCATTCCTAAGCAGGTTGCAGAGCACTAAAAGTCAGGAAGCAAACGTTCTCTTTCAAAGTGCACAGTCTTTTTGTCTGTACTTGGTAGGTCGCATGAACCCAGTTTTGGCAGTGCCCAAAGTTGGGCCAAAAACCTTCCCAACAGATGCCGTTGCATCAGAGAGGGACAAGGCAAAACTATTTTCATTGTCCTTTTGACTTTTTGTTTTTTAAATGAAAGAAAGAGGTTGATGTACAGTTCTGTTTCACTAGACTATGGCAGAGGGCGGGGTGGGAGTATTAAGACATAGGCATTTCTAGCAAGGTTACGTGTAATTCATTTTCAGGGAGGGTTTCTGGGTGGAGCTATGGGGTAAGTTGCAGCAAGGTGGTTAATGGACAGCAGTGCTCTTTTAGAAGGAGGAGACGGGGGTGCACAAGGAACTGCGGCAAGCTGTATCGAGGACGTGTATCAAGGACGTGCTGCAAAGGAATACAGAGAAGTCCCAACAGAGGGCTTCCTCCATTTGTAGGGTTATTTTAAATTAAAACCAAAACCAAAGCCACCCAACAACTAAAGACAGCTCCTTTGGGGGCGCGGAGGGGAAAGAAAAAGAGTTGGATTTAGGTACGTTACAGGAACCGCATCTGTTACTGATTGACTGCTACAGGTCTATGAGCTGATCCACCAGCAGTAGAGACCTGGCTAGGTTGGGAAGACTGGATTCAGAGCTTCCACTGTTGTTTCTAGAATGCCCACCTGAAAGTGTGAGAGATAGCAATTCAGTATTGAGCAAGAGACAAATAAAAAGTTAGTTTTTAAAAAAAAAAATGATATTCACAAGCAAGCAAAAAAGAAAGAACAAGCTGAAAACTAGAGAAAGCAACTCAGAATCTAACTAGGCTGTTATAACTGTGGTAGATGCAGAAACCCCCCAATTGAATCCATCAGACTCGTTAAGAGGCAGAGTTGTAACACCCGGTTTTAGAAGGGATTCCAGTTTCTCTGCTCTTGTACAAAACTTTTCTTCAGATGCAGCATTCCATAGCAGAAATAATGGATGGCGTTCAGGTCTCTAGTACCCCCTCTCCCACAACTAGCTTAATTGATCCTCCTTTCCCCAGTAGAGGGGATGTTAACAGGGCCATGTTAATGATCATGTTACAACCCAAGAACCCAACTACATTTTCCTTGGGCTGGGCTCTTTTAAGCTCAGAAAACGCACTGGCTGCTCTTTCACTGGCAGAAGCGGGAATTGGCAATTTTACGCTTCCCATTCTAAAGATGCTACTATCAACAGATTGAAGAATAGGAGAGGATGGAGCCGGTTGGAGAGAGGGCTGCTCCATGATGGGCATCTACATGGGCAGAGGTGGGAAAATACAATTTCCAGACTAGACACACAGCCCACCCAATAATTGTTTGAAGGGCTATCATATGTTCTCATTGGGGTATTTCTTTAAAAACTTTCCCCCCTATTCTCTCCAGCTCATTTCTCATTTGTACATTCTCTGTACAAGGGAACTGGTTAAGATGAACTATTCAAAGCACCCCAACCTCCCATGTTCTCCCCACGATTACAAGCTATGTTAACACATTCCCCCATGGTTTTTCCATAGATGATGCTATGGTACATCTTGAAACTGCTAGCCCTCTCAAAAAACACAATCGAGAACAAAAATGGGGAAGAATCCTGTACTCCGACATCTTTTGCTATATGACATGAGACCTTGTCCCTCTATGCCTTCAGACACCTGCCACTGCAAAAAGACATCAAAGAAAGGGCTTTATTCTGCAGATGCCCTCAGCTAGTTGTGGTGAAGTTCCAAAGAACTGTGGAGTTCCATGAGCCCAAGCATGGGGGAGGAGGTTCCACTAGTTTCTCTCAAACAGCATACTACAGAGCCCACTATCTTGAAATTGACGGAGCTTTCAATAAAGGGAAAACAGCCTCAGACTCCCTGTAGTCAGGAGCCTGAGATTTCGGAATCTGTTCATATATCTCCTGTGGCAGAATTTGAACTCCGCATCTCCGTTCTGCTGCAGCTTTGGATCAGAGTCGAAAGGGCCCACGAAAGATGCGCAGAGGCAATTTTTATGTGATCCAGACAGGAGGTGGTGACGATAGCAGCATCTCACATTCCATCTAAAGTCTCCGTGACTGAAGACTGAGGGCTGCTGGCCCTCTTCGTGGGCCTGCGATCTCCTCATCCAGAAAAGCAGCAAGAGCCAAGAGCCATTTACTGCTGTCATACCACTGAAGCGGAAGAAAACTGAGCTCAAGAGTGGCATGAACCTCCCAGCCATTAACCTTACATTGCAGTTATTAGCCAGACGTACTACCAACAAAGGTGCTGCCTAGAGATCTCAATTTGCCCCACTCTTTCCTGCTTACCTTGTGAATTTTTGGATATCAATACAGGGATGGGGTCAAACTCATCTTCTGTCACTTTTTCAGAGCCCTCTGGGAGATCAAAGCCTGAGATCAGGTTAGTATCTTCTGCGGCATGATGGGGAGGGATGGTAGTAAAAAAGGGGAGCAAAAGAGATAGAGCAGAGAAAGCCAGTTAGGTTATCACCAAAACAACTGTGTGTGTTTTGTTGGAGAAGGGTCAGAAGCTAGAGGGTAAAACAGTTAATGTATGGGAGAGGGTCTGCTGAGTTTTGGACCAGAAAGCCAACAGATATGCAAAAAGCAGGAGAAATATAATAAGGAAACACATGCACAACAGTGACTGTGAGGGTGAAAAGAGCCAAACTGCATCAGACAGTTAGGAATTAGTAACTCTGTCAAGGATTCAAGTTTGTAAGGCTTAAAAGCAAGGCTAGTAAAGAAAGAAGGGAAAAAAAGACATATCCCATTTCAGACAACACAACTGTCCTTCATGCCTAGCATTTGGCAGGCCCTGAAACGTTCACACAGAGGCACAATTTGTGAGAACAGCTGCTTTGAGGCCACTTTCTTTAAAGTGACACAATTGCACAAATCGGAACAGCGCCACAAACGCATCCCACTGTGGAGGCACTGCTTCTCCCAAATAGCACTGCCATGAGAGTGTCAAGAGCCGCATGCTTGTTGTGGCTTCCCTGACACTCTCACAGTAAGGGGAGAGAAGTTGCATAACCACCTGACCCAAAGCCAAGTCATACCAATTATAAATCTGATGCAGATTTGGATGAGAGCCGCCTTCATTCTTTTTTTCTTCGTGGCTTTGTTCAAAGAAGCTGTGGATCTCCAGGAACAGCAGCCACAGAATTCTGGGACTGTAGGGAGGCCCTAGGGAGTCCCAGGTGATGGTTCATCAGAGGAAACGCTAGAAGCAGCACGGATGTGGCTCTCTAGATACACGGGCTGCACACCCACTGAGCTGCCAAAGCTTTGTGCAGGAACACAGACACAGAGAAAAGCAGGTAACTAGGACAAGACGGGGGAATGGAGGGGGAAAGTTGCCCCTCCTTCTCCCACTAAGAAACATGTTGGTACACACAAGGCTTCAGAACAATGGGCAAAGTGGACTGTTCAGAGGCCGAAAACCCAGGCTCAACAACAGCAGCAAATTAACCAAAAGTTCTTTTCCAAATTCCCAAAGCCCTGTAAGAGATTGAATCTCCTTTCAGACTGCAGCTGGCTGTTTAAAGAAACTGGACTGCACACAGTTTCACTCCCATTTCCTCCAAAGATTGGTCACCATGATAAAAAATAAGCTGGAACTCTCTTGGAACTGTTCTCTGAAGGACTGCATAAAATTAATCACCTCACCACGAGGCAAGGAGACAGAACATCTACACGAACCTGATGGCATCTCGCTGCCTTATTTGTGCTTGTCCCTGAAATCCAAAGGGATCCTGTCCTGTAGGACAGCAGCCCCAAACAATGTTAATAACATTCCACTGAACACAATGGGACCTCTTAGCAAACACGCTCGTAAAAGTAGTTCAACAGCGTTAACCCTTTGCTTCCCCCACTACTAGCAATATGGCAGCTCCATTCATACCATCCTAAGTCACCAGCCAACCAGATGCTGATACAAAGAACCCTTGTTCATAATAGCCTCCTGTGTGCTGCTGTTTTGTTTTGCCCAGTGTAAGAGGTGGACTTTGCAACTTCATGCAGACGTTTCTAATATAAGAAGAATATCTGGTGGTAGTTTGGTGGTAAAGTGCACACATTGGGTTGGATCCCAACTAGCCCCATAGCTAGACATTTTTCGTGGGGGGGCCACAGAGGCGGATTAGGCAATCCACAAATATAATGTAATCAATCAATAAATGATGTAATAACTAAATAAATAATAAATTAAAGAACACCTTGCTATTTTCAGGGGCAGAGCACACGCAAACACACACACAGCCCTCCTTTGCTTGGGCTGCCTACTCCTGGGTGCTGTTGTGAGCCAGGCCCTTTGTACGTGTTGGGATAGCCAACCCTTCCTCCATGCTGGATGTACATCTTGTACTACCCATGGCTGGACAACAGGTGATTCATTCTGGAAGGGTGAAAGTGAGTGGGGCGTCCCCAGGATTTTAATTCTGTCTTAGCAGGGATGGGAAGGGGAGGAGAAAGAAGGTGCTCCAATCAACAATCTTCTACATCCAACTGGAGAACAGGCCAGGGAGGGAGGCCGCTGAGAAGTAAGAGCTCAGGCAAAAGAAGGCTTACCTTCCAAACAGCCCCATGCAGGGAAAGGCCAACAGAAGCAGCCAGCCCTGCCCCGGCCATGGGTCAGCACGGTCTCGTGAGCTGGGTGCTCAGAGAGAAAGAGACTGGGCTGGGGGGGGGGGATTCCTGCAGCCAAGAAAGGCACAGTCTGGCAGCCATGGGGTTCCCTCCTCAGTGCTGAGGCTTCCCTGCCCGCAGATTCTTGCCATACGTAGCTAGAGGGTTCTTTGTCTGGGGAGCTACTGCTGTGCTAGAGCTGGGGGCAAAGCTGGGGGCACTGCAAAGTCGGGAGGGGGTTTTACCCCATGGACCCCGCACTAGTGACAGCCTGATCCCAACAATTTTTCCTACTCAGTGTCCTCACAATTCCTCTCCTCTCTACAGTCCTTGTGCCACATGGCTTTTGTCCACAAAGACATCATGAACCTCAGTTGCTGGGAATTCCATTAAGTTGGTCATGAGACACCCCTCCTCCTCCATTCACCAGTGAAAGCCCTTGCATGTATGAAGAGAAGGAGGACCAGGAGTACTTAGCACAGTCTACTAAAGCAAAAGAGGGGACGCCGGTCCAGAGAAGCTATGTGTAGAACACTGGGATGGAGGTGGACACAGGGGGACAAGATGGGGAAAGGGCAAAGGCTAACAAAGGATGAATGCTGGCAAATGTATCTACCCATATTTAGGCTTCACTTGTGCTGGGGATGAGGTTAAAAAAATCATGGAAGAGGTAGATTTCGAGATGGGACTTGAAAGAGGGGGGAAGACAGACAGGCCCAAAGCGGTGTTCCGGTTTCCCAGACTTAATTCCTAGCATCTACTGTCAAATAGTGCACAGAAAGATTCATGCTTGAGTCATGCCCTCCTAAGTCACAAGACCCACTGCTTGAAATAGGCCCTAGGAATATGGCTTCTTCAGACTGCACTACCAACAGAAAATGCACACGTGTCCAGACGATGCAGAGCCAAGGAGGATATTTCAGATCTGAGCTAGTATATGCTAGAATTGCCCCAATTTAATTTCATATATTTTCATTTCATTTTTCAATATATACTCTCTCCCCTCCCTCCACCCCACCAACCTTATAGCACAAACCTATCTAGATTTACTCCAGTCTAATCCCACTGTCATAAATGGGCTTACACTGGGGCAACTTGAGATAGGGTTCCACTGTTAAGCCTCCATCAATAAGAATGCCAAATGGTACTTTACCTTTGTGAGTTTGGGATGAAATGGCTAAAGGAGCAAACTCATCCAGAAGGTCAGCAGCAGCAGGGTTAGAAAGCAGAGAGCAGTCAAGCAGGGAGTCTTCCCCAGTGACAGAATCTGATTCCAGTTAGCAAGCAACAGCAAGGGCAACAGAGAACAGTACACAGAAGAGCAGGTTAGAAACCACACCTGTGCACCCACTGGATACCCCCCAACCAACCCTGAGACCTTGGCTACCGACATGTTAAAAAGAAACTGGACTGAAGTGGGGGCAAAATTAGTCATTTCTGAAATAACTTAGCATATGCAGGAGAACTTTGAACAAGTTACTTGCTTGCCTATTCTGGGGGTAGGGGAAAGAGAATCAGCAGCATTTATATTTGAAGCTATGCTAAACATTCTTCCTTAAGAACGTCAAACCAAACTGCTGGCCAGCCACCAGATATTAGCACCAAAAACCTTAACAGAAAACAGAGTGCTGAAACATCTATACTTCAAAAGTATTCCCCTTCGTTACTTATATTTCCAAAAGGAACTTTATTCACAAACTTGAGTAAGAATTCTTGTTTGGGGGAGAAATTTAAAGGGCCTCAGTACTGGCTCTCAAGGCTCAGAAACTGATTATAATTCTATTGTAGAAGGCACCGATTCTCATCTGCTAAAACGTGGGACACAGTATTTTGTGCATGGCCTTTGTTTAGTCATTTCATGGTTATCGCTTATGTGTACGTATCCTAGCAGCAATATACAGATTTGGAGTTTTTTATTAATAAAATTATAAGACCAGTCAGTTGAGTGTGCAGGAAGACCCAAAGCTGGGAAGGCAAACAAAGCCACCCATTTCTTCACGGGCCAGACTGCTCTCATTGCCTGTTTTAGCTTACTGCATCCCACCAACCTGTTCTGTTTGCAGCCATAGTATCAGTCTGCGATGATACACATTGGGGAATGGGTGCCTCGAGGCCTGGTATGAGACTGTCAACAGTTAGGTCGGCTTGTCCTTTCCGAAGGCACAAAAGAGCAAAACAGAAGCCACGAGTTAGGTCAAGTTCAGCAGAGGCAAAAGAACACAAAGAAAAGGCAGAAGGCTGAATAGGTGAGATCTGGGCAGGCAGAGAGGTTTTATATCTATGTTACAGCAAAGCCTGGTTATTTGCAGGACTTATCTCAACATTACCCTTCAGATGAGTTTGTTCCTGTGTGCACAGTTAGATGGAACAGAAGATCTGGAGCTTCATTCACCAATGGAGCTGTGTACTTCCAAGCCTGTTTTAGAGTCCCATATTTCAGTGAGGCTCCGGTTCATAAAAATGTAAGAGCCGCCCTGCTGGATCAGACTAATGGTCCATCTAGTCCAGGATCCCATTTCCCACAATGGCCAACCAGTTGCCCCAGAGGCCCACAAGTAGGGCACAGAGACTAAAGTCTCTGTTGCCTGCCTCCCATAACTACTATTCAGAGGTACTGCAAGTGACAATGTAAGTCTCTTCCCTGTGGTGATGTGTATGAAAAACCTGAGTTACAGGGGAAAGTACATAGGTTCCTTCTCCCTCAGTCATGAGGGAAGGCAAAGTTTACATGGGAAGATGCGATTTAGCTGGCCCCCAATGCACAGCCAGCTTCCATACACATACCACACAGCAACAACTGATGCCATTGTGAGATAATGGCTCTCATGCATGTGAAAGGAGCATGTCGAATTCACATCCTACAATATGCTAACATACACAGACATGCCTAGAAAATGAACACAGAGCTCAGACCCTAATGATTCAGTTCTGTTCTGTTTTTAGCACTATGTGGTGACTATTTAAATTATTTTGCCCCCAGCTAATAAGTAGTTAGCTAGGAATTACCTTAGAACCATGCTGTTTAGCTTTTTAAAAGACTAGGCTGCAACAACCAAAGCCTGAAACTTAGAAAGTATGCTGCTGACACCAGTGGAGTTTCAGCATGTCTTTCAAGATCTATTCCTAGAATAGCAGTATCTTGGGGTTTGGGGGAAAAATTACTTGTCAGTTACATGTATGCAACTTAATGGACAACTTTAATTCTCATCCAGTTTGAAAGTTGTGCACATTAAAGGGATTGGAAGTGCCTCACAATAGGGCTGCCAACTTCCAGGTGGGGCCCAAAAATCTCCCAGAATTACAAGTGATCTCTAGATGACAGGGATCAGTTCCCCTGGAGAAAATGGCTGCTTTGGAGGGTGGGGTCTATGGCATTACATCCTGCTGAGGTCCCTCCCCTCCCCCAATCCCACCTTCCCCAAAGTCCATCCCCTCAAATCTCCAGAAATTGCCCAACCTTGAGCTGGCAATCCCACTCATAAAGGACTCCAGCAAACACCCTACCACCGTGGAACCCCAGGAGCACCAGTGATGCTCAGAGATATGGAGCACATGTTTAGACTAGAAGGCATATGATCAAGATGCTGTGGATCAAGACTCCATTTACCAAATGGAAAAAGATAATGAGGCCTTTGTTTCCCACACCTTTAATCCGGTGAGCTAGGTGTACCTGGACAGGTGAAAGACTGCAGTACACGTGAGGAACTGAACTGTCAAACCGCCTCACCTTTCTGAGCCCCTCAAGCAGGAAGGGAACACAAAACATTTTGAACAAAAGAGGCAGAAATGAGGCTGTGAAATGGAACGGACAGTTTCAGAAGATACATTTGCGGGGGAGAAAATACTTTTGACCACATTCCAAAGGAGGAATATTTCCCAGAAGTCAAAAAGTAGTGCAAAAGCAAGACGGGTACCCTAGAACAACTCAATATTGCTTCTCTTTTTAGTGTGTGAAAGTGGAAAAAAATAATACACCAGGCTGTTTCAACAGTTTAGGACTACCATCCCCCATCAGCCTCATGAACATATTGGCCTAAGCCTCCTTTTTGGGCAAAGCAGAAAAACAAAGGGGAAAGTGTGAGATTACTGCAGAGGGGACCAGTTTGGGAGAACTAAATTTTGATGTGAGTTAGCTGGGGGAAGGATGTGGCATCACCTTTCCTGGACAAGTTTGATGCCAAACTCTTGGCCTGGATTGCAGCCAACTCCAATCCCATGGCCAGCACACTAATGTGCCTCTTTGCCAAAGAGTCATACTTTGTGGCCTATCATTGGCTTCCCTTTGCTCACATGCCCCTTACAGTTCAAACGTGCCCCACTGAGGAGTCAACATGCAGGACAGGAGATACCAAAAAGGTTTTCAGGATTTTACCATTCACAGCATCGGAGGTACTACCGAAGGGATCTGCAAGAGGCAGGATATCAGGGAGCAGAAGTGCAGGTTCAGGAGATTTGAGACCCTCAATCAGTTTTTCTGGCAGGGGATCGAAAAGCAGGAAAACAGCAAGGAAGGAAGCAGAAAGAAAGCAAAAGAACACAATTTGTTAAGAACAGGAAACAACTTGTTGAACAGGGTAAGCTTGCAACCAAAAGGGTTTCTATAAGGGACGTTTTTAAACACATGCAATATGATATATTTTTCAGTAACTTTATTCAAGTTGGTAGGCAGATGGATCTTTTAGTTCAACACATAAAAGTCTGAAAGACTGTGGACCTGCTTTAGGCTTGGTCAGGTCTCCTCGAGCAAACAAAGAATGCGACATTATTTCAAGGGTCAAGAATGCAGCTTGACACTCCCAGTTTTCCATGCCCAGGATGTTCCACATAAACTGGATTTTAGCACCCCTGTACTAGTTGGCTAGCGAAAATGTGTCTCAAAGAAGAAAGCTCACAAGTGGTGCCGAGTTAAATTATACAAATTAAAGCACCTTTACATAGCCCAATTAGATTTAATTCAAGTGTTTCTGGATACATCATAACTTGAGTATGGCAGGGCATAATTTCAGCTGCCGGCTGAACAGGCTCAGCATCCTGACCTCAGCTTCACTGGGCCATCAGCAAGTTTTTGCAATGTGGCTCCAGATCAGCTTGTTCATTCAGCAGCACTGATGGTCAGGAGGTGAAAATCTTCAGTAAAAGGAAGAAGCATGTCCACCTGCAAAGCCTTCATTTCACCTCCAGAGGCCCTTAGGCAGGCAGTTTAACACCCCCCCGCCCCCAATTTCTTGCAGCTTAAATTGATTATATTCTGCAGGAGAGCTCTGTTTCAGAAAACAAACTTCAAGCAGGGAAAAATCTCCGGCTACTTCATGGCCAACATGAAAACAGAGCATTTCCTTGGTACACTCGCAGGTCAACAGTGTTAAATTTACAAAGAGAGAAAGCCAGGGGGCATTTCAGAGTTTTTGGAAGTCCCACCTACAATCATGAAAATCTTGGGGACGGTTGCATTGTTCAGCCAGCCAGCCCGCATGGAGAGAGAGAGAGAGAGAGAGAGAGAGAAAACACTGGCAAGAGATCTGACACAAAGGCTATGTAATACCTTTTATTAGGACCACAAGGATAGGGATGTTTTGAGGTCTCTTTTTCACAGGGGATGTTTAAAAGGGGGGAGTGGAGGAGAAAAAATGTTTCTGATCATGATCTTGTCTGTATCACATGCAGACAGCTTGGCAGACTCCACACCGTGACGCGGGTTGCACCATTGTTACTCTGGGTAGCCTCCAATTACAAATATTAAAACCAGTGGTTAAAAAAGTCCAGCCTGGCAAAGCATTCAGAATAACTCAAAAGCCTGCACACTGCTTTGTGCTATTTTGGTTGGTTTTAATAAAAGCTATTACATAGCCTTTGTTTTTAGATTTTACTTTGGACCAGCGCCGTGCAATTGCTGCGAGTTGCAATAAATGTACACCATTTACTTTATAAGCACCCTGCAACCAGGGCCAAGCCCCACAAATCCCCGCTTTCATGATTCAGCATCGGTAAGTCCTGGTTTAAACAGGGATTGGCAAAGAAGCTGCAGAATTCTAAATTAGAACATCCAAGGAACACACAGAACAGCACACCGCACGTTCCAGCTTCCACACAAATGCCACGGTTAGTTTACAGAGCATTTGCCGTTTACCGGCTAGGGGATTAGCTGCGTCAATGAACACCAACACATCTTGTTCAATTATGTTTTCAGGAGAAAAGAACAAGGTGCAAATGAATAAGTAGGATTCAAAGGACTAAATTAGGGGTGAACTGCCCCTAGTTGATCAGTTAAGCCTAGGAGAGCACTATGATTCCACACTACAGGACTCCTTGGGCAAAAGTTACCCAATGAATTCAGGCATGCCCAGGTGCATTGCTGTTTCTGGGGCCACGCTTGTTCAGGATTACGGAAGACCTGCAGCAGATGCATAGAGTGCTGAACTAGGACCAGATGCTAGAGGGAGTGGAGTGCCAGATAGCATATGAAGTGCTAAACACGTAATATGTGTAACCCTCCCCCCCCAGATGATTTAATACAGCAGCCTGAACCCCTCCTTGTTTACATGAAAGCAAAAAGCAGGTGCAGCTCTGCACTAGCTACTCTCGACTTTCTCTTATTGAAATCAAAAGAACACATCTCCATTTGTGACCCTTGCATCCCACAAGACAACATGAAATCTTTGCCTTCTATCCCCCAAAGCCAAGATGCATAATGCATTATGCAAATTGGGTTCCTGGAGGTCTGCAATTAGTTGATTTGCATGAAGAGAGCTTTGAATGTCTCCACAGCTGTGTGCAAATTTTCTTTTGACTGATTTGCTGCACGCATGTTTAGTAACCATGATCTGCATTAAAAAAAAAATCCTAAGAGAAGGAAGTCTGAAAGGGACACAGGCAAAGGGCTCTAGAAAGAGAAGAGGCCAAAAGAGAAGCTCTCTTCTCTCTCTAATGGAGCAATTCTTCCCTAAGTGCCATAATGACCTTTAGGAGGGGTACCGAACAGCGCCATCTGTGCTGCAGAGTCCACATGGGAAGAACAACAGTCAAACCCACCCTATAATGAAAGAATCTGTAATCATGGGCCTTCCATAGTGTGTGGCTATGCCCCAGGAAGATGGTTTTTAGATGGACCCTTGAGGTATACTGTAAATGGGAAGTCAACAAATGCTTTTTCCTTTGTAAGGGAGTCAGGACTGATTGCAGCACCTGCAAGGACACACTCCATGGCAAACATGGGCTTGACACATTATACCGGGGGGGGGGGGGGGGAGCATTCTGGCTCATTCTTCAGCAGGAACAACTCTGTTGAAAACTACACTACGTGTTTATCTGGGGACTGAACGCATGAAGCCGCCTTCTACTGAATCAGACCATTGGTCCATCAAAGTCAGTATTGTCTACTCAGACTGGCAGCAGCTTTCCAGGATCTCAGGCAAAGGTCTCTCACATCACCTACGACCTCATCCATTAAACTGGAGATGCCGGGGATTGAACCTGGGACCTTCTGCATGGCATGAAGATGCCTTACCACTGCGCCACCGCCCCTCCTTGTATAAAGTGAGAGCTTCACACTTACACGTTCTGTTACTAGCCTAACAACTTTTATTTATGGTTTGACTTTTTTGCCTGGGAGTTCTTAAATAAGCTTGCTCTTGGTTACACAGGTCACCTCAGGGCCCCTCTGCGCCAGAAATGTGGGCAGAAATTAAAAAGAAATAATTTCACTTCACTTTATCTGGCAGCAACTATCCTTGCCTTCTACTGAAAAGCAGTTACTGTCAGATTATGTAATGTGCTACAGCTTTAACCGAAGTGTGTGTGAGAGAGGCAGGGTGTGTGTGTGTGTACTGATGCTCCCCAGAGTTCCTCTGGGATCACAGCACAAGGCAACATGAGGCTTTCAAGCCCCTAGAGGGACTGCTGGTAGATCCAGGTCTGCTTTCTTCTGCAGCATTCCTGGATATAAGGGAAGGAGATACAAAGGAAGGAGGGCAAGGAACAAAATCAGCTTTCAGACAAGCTTCCAGTGGGAAAGGTTAAACTTCCACAAATAATCTCCAAGACTGAAATTCACAATTTTATTACACTGACATGCACGCACACAAGTTTTGTTTTTCATTCCACCCCATGCTGTCAGTATGCCCCGGCTAAAAACTCCAAATAAGCAAACAGCTAAATGTTACAGCAGGGACCCTTAATTAGGCAGAAAGAGAGAATAAAAAGTGTCAAAGAGCACTTCAAACAATCATTTGGAATAATCGAGAGTCGAGACTTGATCAAGCAGATGCACACACGCTTTCAAGCACGTTACTCACTCATGAGCTATGTAAAGGAAAGAAAAAGGCAGCTATTTCAATAAAGTACACAGCAGCAGAGTCCTTTTTTTCCGGGCATCAGCTGAAGAAGGAAAACCATCTATTAAGAATCTGGTCAAAGAGTGCAGCTAGAGCAGGGAGACTCATAAGGCTCAAAGGCCAAGAAGTGGGCATCCAGGATCTTCCCTAGCAGCTATTCTGGGACAAAATGTTGGTTCTCATATAAGGTAGCCTCACAGATGCATTAAAAGGTGAACCGCAGGCCCTCAACATTGCTAAGTCTTCTAAAACAGAATACTGGTTTAAGACCACAGATTGCTAAACAACTACAGTCATACAAGTGCTTCAGAGTACACAGGATTGCACCCTAAGAGGTTAACATTAAAATTCTGCTCCTTAGCAAGCTACTTTCTACATCTTGAAACCTGGATTCCACAGCCAACACAAATCATGCATAATTTCTCCTGCGATGCATAATTTATTCTGCTGGTTTTTATTATTTTGCATAATTTATTTTGTTTTCCTTAGTCATGACAAGGGGCAATCAGCACTGCGGGGTATTTAAAGCTCATCCCCCTAAACTACGGGAAACCTTATTCAGCCCCCCCCCCCTTGTTTCTGAGATTTTAGCAACCCATTACCCACATGTGTTGACCACGGAAACTTGCTTTTTTTAATAATAATAAGAAGAAAAAGGACAATTTTTCAGAAAACTGAATTTTGCACCATCAAGCATAAGCATTGCATTGCATTTATAGAGCCCCTAAAAGTGATCAAAGCAGTGTACAAACAAGTCCTGCAGCACTTCTGCAGTCCCCATGTTACTACTGCACACGCAAACAGCCCTACCAGAAACAGTCATCAAAGGAGACTGAGAAGACCCCGAGAAAAGAGCAGGAGAAAGTTGCTTGGGTGTATCGTCTGAGTGTAAGCAAACAAGAGAGCAGGAGAAGGTGTTATCAGCTGCCCCCACTCTCCTTAACACATAAGGTCACGGTGGCACAACAGCATCAGAGTGAGAAGGAAGGAACCCTCAACTTCATGCAGCTTGTTCACATATTTTTAGGGAGGGATGTTACAGGACCTAACTGGAAGAGTCAACTGTTCCAAAAATTGGGCAGCGTTCCTCCCTCCCTGTGAACTTTGCCCCCTTGAGGATGTCCACCCTCCACTGTCCCCCGAAGTCTCTTACCTTTGAGATCTGACAGCCCTCCACCTCCCACTCTGCTTCCCTCTCAGTGATATTCCCCTGGTTCAAAAAATAAACAAACAAACAAAAGCACCTGATCTTGACCCAAGTTTGGTCTAAGAGCAGTACACACCAGCTAAGAGAAGCTAACCTCTGGAGTTTGAAAACGAACAAATAACCCATTCACATCCAAATGAACCCACAAAGTGGCCTTGTAGTGAATCAGGCCATTGGTCCAACAAGGTGAATACTGTACCCAGACTAGCAGCAGCTTTCCAAGGTCCCAGGCAGAGAGTTTTCACATATAACTGGATCCTTTTCACTGGAGATAGCAGGGATTGAATCTGGGACCTTCTGCATGCCAAGGAAATGCAATACCATTGAGTCATGGTCTGCTCGCTCCATGGGACAAACAGGGAAGAGTATTAAAGGGACGTGGGCCTCCTACCCATCCCCAAGACACAACCGGAGAACTGCCAGGACCTTGAACAGTCCAGACTTCAGTATTCTAATAGATGCCACGCTGTCATCTTGTCAGTCCTGCTGCAGTTACATTACCATTAGTGATCCTTGCAGCATGAACAAAAAAAACATGAAAAGTTAAGGGAACACTGCAGGGTGCAACTCACTGGGATGCGTCCTGTGAAAACCCACTGAACTGAAAAAGCAGAGCATTTGCCATAGACGGAGTACATTGAATATGTAAATTGCTTCATATGAATTTTCTATTAGTCTACCAAGGTGACATATAACCTTGTTAACATACCAAGAGAGTGATGAGACCGCCTTCTGCCCAGACAGTTTACTCAGAGACCTAAGAGCCTGCCACTCTCCCCAGGCCTGACCCCAAATGCCCTCTTTAAGACCACCATCACAACCACAAGGGCACACAGGGTTCTGGGTGGCTGTTCCAAACCCTGAAGCAATGCAACCTCTGTTTATTCCAGCCCCCTTTTGGAGGCAAAGATAAAGGACAACAGCACTTAATGACTGTAAGGGCAGTGGGCTCGTGTAATTAACAGGTTGTGCCCTTTGGGGGCAGGCTATACAACTGAACAAAATGAATGGGTGGATAAAATACACACATTGCGTCCCCCTATGGTGACAATTCTTCCTTTGAAGCTGCATTTACAAACCAAGACTAATTGCCAGAAGAGAAAGAAATTAAGATTCCTAAGAACCACAACAAAACATTTAACTACCAACCTGACGCACTGCTGAAATCAGTGTTCAAGATACCCACAACCATTAAGAGTCTGGGGTTCTTTCAACCTTGCCTGAGTTTCAATCTAGTGCTTAAAGCCTTTTGGTTTTTAAACGATAGGAAAAAAAAATGACAGTAAAATCAGGCTCAGATCATCAGACCTATGGCAATGTTGTTCAGTGGTTACAGGTTCAAGTGTGGTGGCTGTGTGGGCCTGAAGCAGCAGAACAAAGTTTGAGTCCAGTGGCACCTTTAAGACCAACAAAGTTTTATTCAAGGTAGGAGCTTTTGTGTGCAAAGTACACTTCCTCAGATACAGAGACTATGGCCAGGGACACCTAGGTATAAATCCCTGCCTCATCATCCCTGAAGTTCACTGGGTGACCATGAACCAGGCAGCCTAATCTACTACACAGGACTGTTGTGAGTATCGAATGTGGGAGGAGATTCTTGGACATTACCTTGAATTCCTTGTGAGAAGGGCAGGATTTTCAGAGACCAACAACTGTGAATTTACACTAGTTGTACAGGCTAAAGAAACTTGGTCCAATACCAAACTGCATCCAGATTATGAAACCAGGGGAACAGGATGTCAACAGACAGGGGTCACGTGAATACCTTAAAGGGTATGAGCTGAGAAGCAAATATTTCGATCCCTGGCCACTTTACTTCGCAGTTTTATCAGAGTTACCTGGTGTATCTGATAGTGGAAGAGGAATGAAAGGATCAGGAACAGCCAGAAGTGGTGGGCTAGAGTCCAGAATATCTTTTGTTTTTTCAGCTGGAGAAGCAGCAACGGACACATTAGAAAGAATGGAAGGAAAGGAAGGAGGAGGGACAGGGAAAGAGAGAGAAAGAGAAGGTCAAGCAGAGACCAAGAGACCAAGCGCACTTTTAAAAAGTAGTTTAACTGCATTTTGTGTCTGGGGGCGCCACCATGGTACACTTCCTCTCCCACCAGTGTTCCCTCTAAGCTGAGTTAGTGTGAGCTAGCTCACAGTTTGTTAGCCTCCGGCTCATACATTTTTGTCTCAGCTCAGGAAGGACGGCTCCAGAGCAAACTAATTTATGCAGTAGCCAACTCACTCATAACTTTAATGCCAGTAGCTCTCAAAGAAGTTTTGCTCACAAGACCCTACAGCTTAGAGGGACCATGGTCTCCCACCAACCATGCTGCAGTTATTTTGCCCCCCAAATGACAAAAACAAAACTCAAGAGCCCCCACAAGGAATTTTATGGATTCTTCCAAGGTAGCTGCAGGACTTGAGAAGAGAAATCCAAGGATATCAAAGCTACTATACCGCCTTGAAACTCAACTCTTTGCATAAGTCTGTCTTAAGGGGAAACTGGTTAACGTATCTACAGCTATGCTTTTTTGAAATGCGGATGATGTCCTTAGTTTGTGGCACAAAGCCACACTTTGATGATAATACCCAGAAAACTGTCCTGCACACACGGTGAGTATCATCATATTTCAGAGCAAGAATCAAGTCTGTAAGCACCTTAAAGATCAACAAGATTTCCAGGGTATACAGCTTCTGAGAGTTAAAACATATGCCTTGGAAGATCTTGTTGTCCTTTAAGGTGCTAAGGGACTTGATTCTTGCTATTCTACTGCAGACCAACATTGTCACCCACCCAGAACTATTTATTATATTTTAGCTCCACTTTTCAGCCAGAAAAAAAAATTGGTTTCTTAAAGTAACTTACAGCAACAAGCAGCCAATATGAATATCTTTAATGAAAGAAGGGCATCTGCAAAAAGAATATGACTGTGGACTAGACCACTGTATATTGTATGCATTAAATTCTGCTGTGTCTGTTTGCTGCTCTCACCACACTGTTCTCCACTTATGTAATATCATTTTCTGCACTGATTCAGGTGGGTAGCCATGTTGGTCTGAAGCAGCAGAACAAAGTTTGAGTCCAGTGGCACCTTTAAGACCAACAAAGGTTTATTCAAGGTATAAGTTTTCGTGTGCACATGAAAGCTTACACCTTGAATAAAACTTGGTTGATGTCAAAGGTGCCACCGAGACTCTGTTCATTTTCTGTGTTGTTTAACATATCATGTCTAATACCTTTTGCTTTCTTTCAAATTTCTGAAAACTAGTCTGATTACATTGCTTATTCCGTTTCTCATCAAATTGACTGCACTAACTTACAATGCAAAATCTGCCTTGAGTCTCAGTGAGAAAGGCAGATTATAAATACATATATATAAAATAAAGAGTAAGAATTTCGACTGCAGCTTCTGCTCCCCAAGTATCAAGTACATCACCCCCTACAATTGCTCTGTAATACAGACCAATATGCCTGATCTCTATCAGGGTGTAAACTGGGTGTCCCTGGCTTGTCTCTCTCTTCTCTCCCACAAACCTGCTAGGTGGCCTTGCTGTTATCACTACTGTTCTAAGCCTAGGGCGGATGGTACTTGGAGGAGCATGCTGGCAATGGCTCTCTGCTGGGTACAGCTCTGAGTGCAGATAACAGAGCAATCTCCAACCAGTAACAACAATCAGCTTGTGCGCCATAACAGATCTTTCCACTGGAATATGCAACAGCAAAAGAATGCTACTTGAAGCCAAATTAAAAACCAGAAGTCTGAAGAAAGGAAAAGATGTCCATTACCATTCCAGACTATTTCAAAAGGTGCAAGCAACAGACATTGTGGGTCATGGTGTGCGCTTGCAAAACAACCGGTGCTGAAAAGAACTACTGACATGACCTATACTCAGTCCAACAAGCAGCAGCTTCCCAGTTCTCAAGGGGGAATGGTGAGCTGCAACAGGCCAAGCTAATGGCCTCAGCAAAATGACATGCATGCATCCAAGAACGTGTTCTAGAACCCTCTGCGATGCATATACATTCTGTGACAGAGCAGTATGGAATGTGTTCCCTGAGGGCAGAAAGGTCAAAACATCTGGAGCAACTAAAATGCTATCTTGTGAAAACTGCCAGGCCTGTCCATTTGGACTAGCAGAGTTCATTTAAGCATCTGCCGCATAAGACTCCTTGAGGGGCCCAGAAGTCTCACAACTTATTTTTTCTATGAATGGATGAAGGGAATGTGTAAGCAAAAGCTTGTTCACTATTCTTAAAGCCCATCCCTCTTCTGGGGTGGTCTCAATCTACAATAGGAATCTCCTGCAGCTGAAGAATTTGACCCACTCAATAAAAACACAGCCATGCCTCATAAGGTTAGGAAGGGTGATGTCTCTCTGGGAACATTGAGAATGCTTGGCTTCTTTGAGCCGGTGAGAAGGTATCTAAACTTTAGGAGAACTGTCTGGTTGGAATAAATATTACAAACAATCCCCAGGTTTTGTATGCATTGGGCAATTTTGTGTTGAACCCCATTAACTCACATACAAACCATGGCATCTCCCAGACATACCTGGTACGGATGCAAGAGAAGATGACCCAAATGCATCTGCTTGTGTTGTGGAAGGTGCTGGCTGAAAACCCGGTATCAGGTTCTCTGTGGAGCTGCAGAGCTTCTCTGGAAGTTTACCTGAAATTCCAAGGACCTAGTTTTAAATTGGATCTCAACATCCCGTGACAGATAAATCTATTCACATACCCAACTGACTAAGCACATTCCTACTATCCGTACTTAATTATAAACCCTATTTTCCAGCAACAAGTTCTTTAAGGTCAAACAAACAGAATCTACATGTTGCTTTTCCCACTGATCTTATAGTGGAATTACTTTGGATTCTGAATAGAGGTGGGCAGGGGGCTAATGCATTTGAAATTACATGCAAGTGGCTCAGTCTAAAGCCCCTAGAGGGCCAAAAGTTGGATACAAATCTGAAAAGAAATTCATATTGGTGAATTTGTAAAAAAAAAGTGTAGAGAAATACAAGGAATACACATATGTTAGTGATTCTCACTGAGACAGCTGGAAGTACAGGTATTCAGGTGTCTTTGGAGACCACAACACTTGTCTGTCATGGTGCTTCCATTTTGGGAATGAAGCATCAGATTCCAGCTACGAGCTTAGCATAAGGACAACTGTGAGATGTCTCCTCTCAACACAGGCACACATCTGGTGATCATCCCAGGTCATGGGGGGGGGGGCATGCCTATTTGGGGGAATACTCAATCAGCAAATGTGTTGCTAAGCACTATCAGTGGTTACCATCCCATACTTAAGCAGCGATGTACCAGAAGCCTACACGGTAGCCCTGTTTTACATGCTACAGTGAATGCATGTATATGTGTACAACTGTTCATAAGAAAGAGCCAACATGTGCTCACTTTACAAATAAAACGATGGACCAGTACCTGGATAAATACAACGTTTCATTCACATGTTCTGTGGTACATGCGTTGAACATAATGTGATAATTACTCAGTGCATATATACAGAAAATCAAGTGAACACTGTACACAGAATTAATGTGCATTCACTGTAACTTGCTTACAGGGTTTCTGAAGTCTTCCAACTGAGGAGGAGAAGAAGAAGAGAAGAGATTGGGTTTATACCCCGCCCTTCACTCCCCAAGGGAGTCTCAGAGCGGCATACAAACTCAGACACCCTGTGAGGTAGGTGGGGCTGAGAGAGCTCTGAGACAACTGTCCTTGAGAGAACAGCTGGTACAGAACTATGGCTTGCCCAAGGTCATCCAGCCAGGTACAAGTGGAGAAGTGGGGAATCAAACCCGGTTCTCCCAGATTAGAGTCCACGCACTTAACCACTACAACAAACTGGCTCTCCAGTTTGGAAAGAAACAACAGCACACCTAGCAAACATATTTTTGCTGTACTACTAAAATCAGCCCTGATGCATAACACTCCAGCTTGTCAGATATAAGGGTCTATCACAGAGGATCGATAGAGCCACATTGCTCCATGGGAAGTTATCTAGGCCTTCCTTTTGGCTCTGGAGAGAGAATGCTGAGCCAAAGAGACCTTTTGTCTAATGCCACAGTGAACCCTTTTTCAGAGTTATGCCTTGGCCATTATAGATAACAGACAAAATTTTAACAATTCTACTTGCTCATTCATTCCACAGAACAACTTGGGAGAGTTTTCTGGCTAGCGTTCCCTTCTCCAAAAAAAACCCCACAGTCACTCACTCCCCAAACTAACCATCGTTTAGTTTTGCAAAATCCTTGTTCAATAGCTCCTCTGCTGTGAGCTTGGAGAAGTTGTCATCATCAAAGGGATTCCAGGTGGAGACATCTGGAGGGTTGTAGACATTTTGTTGAGAGGTTCTGGGGGAGCCAGAGGGTGTAGTTGAAGCAGACCTAGAGAAAGCCAGTCCACAAGGAGATGGGGAAAAATTAGCCATTTGCTAAATTGGAAGTAATATTTTTTAAAACCCTACCACTTCCAAAGTCACTGTGATGACTGCAGACATTGCAAGTAATGTGATCTTGGAGGGTCCCATCAAGCTATTCAGCCCTGAAATTCAGGTACAAAAATCCAGACTTTCAATATGAAGAAACAGCAACACTTATGGAATAAACAAAATATTCCTGGGAGAATGCACATAGGGTCAGTGTTATAGAGGCAAATTTGGATGGGTAAAGTTCTATGTGGCTGGATCTGGCTTCCCTCATTTGAAGAAACCATGTTATTAAGCACTAATATTGTATCACACCACATCATCATGCATGTAGAAACAGAGAATTTATAACATAGGGTTCATCCTAAGTGCTTCAGACATATTCATTCACATTTTTAAAAGGCACAAAATCTATCAGCACCTTAAAGGCAATGAGGTTATTGTGGCAGAAGTTATTCCGAACAATAAAGCTGACTCCATCCATTGCTGGATACTGCACTATTACTACAGCAACCATTCACAACTGGTTTTTCCCAGTGTGGACAAGACAATCCATCTGCAACTCATGGCAACAGCACAATATGCAATGACATGTGGATGCAGCCTAAACATTAGCCGTGAAAGTGCCTCAAGGCTGTCTTTCAACAAAATTCCTCTTCAAGAAGCTGGTGCAATTCCTGAAAGGCTAAAGGTATGTTGATACCATGATAATTTCATACACTAAAACACCATGAAGTTAAGGATGAGCAACTGGTGCCCCAGGGGCCTTATGTAGTCCTTACCAACCTCCCACCTGGCTCCTGGCATAATGCCTCATATCTCAAGGTTCCCTTTTGATTGCATACCACAGCTGCTTTCGCACATGAACACATGAAGCTGCCTTATACTGACTCATACCATGCGTCCATCAAAGACAGTACTGTCTGCTCAGACAGGCCGCAGTTTTAGTTTGGTCTTTTCCCCAGGATTTCCCACTGGAGAGAAGGAGGTTAAATATATATTTGCTTGTGCCACAGTGGTATATACAGTTTCCTCCGCATCCCCACAATTTTATTGGGGCGGGGGGGAGTGTTTGGCATTCTAAAACTATTCCCAGCTTCTCTCTCCCCCAGTCTCTCTCCTCCTGGCTCTGTTCTGATAAGCTTCTGTGACTGGATAAATATTCAAGTAAATTGTGCCCTTGAGATAGGGCAGGATATAAAAATCAACTAAATAACGGTAAGCAAGTGAGTATAAAACTACATTAAATAACCATTAAAATCATTTAATCATTAAATAGTCATTTATTAATTATTCTAAAGGTGATTTCCAGGAAGAGAGAATGGACTTTGAGGGGAACTCCCCACATACTTGGATTTATTGAGGCTGGCCTCAGCTGCCGCAGCCTGGAGAAGCTGAGTCGATTTGCTTGCCGGGACTCCAAAGACAGCGCTGTGAGTCACGTCACTCAGAATCCTCCTGTGTCCAGCTCGCTGTGTCTTGGGGGAGGAAGGAGGCGTGAGGGAGCCCACCTTCTGCCCTTGAACTGCCGAGGGAGGGGTACTTGGCGGCTTTTGTTGGCGTGGAGGTGCTTGCTTTGAGGAAAAAAAGAAAATCTGCCTGTGATTTTAAATGGCTGCAGAACTTCTAAAGCTGCTTCTCTAATGCCTTACTGAGGACCACTGCCAGACTCTGGGTTGGATCTAGTGCAGCCTCTCCATGGGCAAAAAGGGCATCTTTCTCAGCTTTCCCCACCTACAGCAGCCTGAAATGCCCCTAAAATGCTGTTTCCGGGGGAGAAGGGAACCTTTTGCACTGGACCCAACCCTTGGAGAGGAAGTGTGCTGTAGTGGCTAGAACATCAGACCAGGACTGGGTAGATCCAGATGCAAGTCCTACTCAGCATGAAGCTCATTTGGTGACTTTGGAACAGTCCTGAACTACTTGGAGGAATGGTGGGACAGAAAGGTAATAAATGGAAAGTCATCTCTAAATTTATATCCTATGTGCAAAAGGACAGCAATCCAGGGAAATTATTCCCTCCGTGGATGGTTTCCCTGTAGGCTTATTATAGTCTAGAAACATGACTTCACATTTGGGGTATTTCTACTCCTAACACAAGAAAATTCATCATTACAAATTCAAACCCACCCCCCACCCCCAAAGAAGTGATCACAAGAGACACACTTTTAGACCTCTGACAGTTACCTTGATTTGTACACAGGCCACATACTCCAAGTTTACTTGGACTGTAACGGCAAGATTCCCTCAACACCCTGAGCCTCTTCAGGACAAAAAGAGCAGCAGTTTGAGCGTTGGTCAAAGGCAGACAAACCATCAGACACTGGCACAAGGTAGCACAGAGGAGGGAAGAGGACCAAATCACATGGGCCCATAACGATGATGCCCAACTGACGTCCTGGCATGCCAAGACCCATTACTACCACCGGCGGCAGCTGCTTGCAGTGGCAGCCTACTGCTCCTGTCCTCACCACCATAGTCTTGTAGGAGATCACACAACCGTGATATTTTTATATACTGGGTATATTTTTAGGCAGAGACTTCCCAACCCTGTGTACTTGGCTTCAGAAGCCCAAAGAAGAGGAAGAGGCAGGCTTGCAGGTTAACTCACAGCTTATCCTTTGCGGCTCTCATTTCAGACACGGAAAACGTAGAGTGGAATCAACAATCCTTCAGTTGAAGGGGAAAGTGCTTAAAAATGTTCAAGCAGCAGCTGTAAGCATCACTGACAGAAATGGAGCTACAAGATGAGAACAGTAATACACGCCTTCCCCTACAGGGCTGTTCGAAGGACAAAGATATCACTATCCTTTTATATTCTATTTCCCTCTCTTCTGCTTTTATCTTACAACCACCCTGTGAGGTGGATTAGAACAAGAGAGTGACTGTCCCAAGAGAAAACACACTGTATTTTTCGGATTTGGGTATGAAAAATATCAGTATTTCCCGATATTCCCAAATCCCAATACCAGTATGGTATTCGGATTTGGTAAATCTTCAGGATTGCTGAATTTTTTCAGCTCCATTATACCCTATGGGGACCATTATAGTCAATGGTCCTCATAGGGTATAATGGAGAATTGACCCAGGGGTATCTGGGGCTCTGTTTTCTGATGTAGAGGCACCAAATTTGCAGCACAGCTGCTGGTGCCTCTCCTCAAGAAAGCCCCAAGTTTCAAAAAGATTTTAAAAGACTGGACCAGGTGGCCCAATTCTACGGGCCCCAGAAAAAGGTGCCCCTATCCTCCATTGTTTCCAATGGAGGGGGGAGAGGATGCAGTCCCTTTAAATGCCTTTCGCAACCTGTGGCTGAACTCCAAAGGCATTTAAAGGGCTTGTGGTCCCTTTAAATGCCTTCTCCAAGCCATAGCTTCACCCATAAGGTGTTTAAAGGGACTGCAATCCCTTTAAATACCCTTTAATGCCAGCTATCTAGCAGCTCCGAAAAATCCCGAATATTCTTGAGATATTTTTGGGATTATTTGGGCTTGGCCATATCGAATAGCCAGATAAATACCCAGCAGATATCCAGCTGAAAAAAATACTAGTAAAGTATTTTCCAGGTTTTTTTCTGGTTCAGATAAACCGAACACACACCCCTATAACTCAGGGAGCTTCACGGCTATGGCCAGGAACTGGAACTTAAGGCCCTGGTCCTGTGATCTAGGTGCTACACACCACTGCCCCCTCAATAACACTAAGATGCAAAAATGATACACTATGGGAGTGCTAGGGGTTGGTACCCTTGTTTGGTAGCAACCAGTAGCACCACCTTTCCTCTAAGGCATTCAGGGTGAGTGACATGGGTTTTCCCCCTTGCAGTAACTATGAGGTACACTAGGCTGAAAGATGGCAACTGGCCCATAGTCAGAGTAAGTCTGACAGCCAGGTAGGGATTTGAACCCCCTGATCTAGTTTTTATTTATTTACTTCATTTCTATCCAGTATCTATCACTGATATTCAAGACAGATTACAGGAAACAATTCAAACAGCATAAGACATCCAACAAACAACGCAATTGGACCAGGATTACAGAATCAGAAACAATGCAAACAGAAGACTAAGGCATGACATACCATAAACAACGTAGAAAGAACATAAGAGAAGCCAGTGTTGGATCAGGTAAGTGGCCCATCCAGTCCAACACTCTGTCACACACAAAAACACCAGGTGCCCTCAGGAGGTCCAGCAGTGGGCCCAGGACACTAGAAGCCCTCCCACTGTTGCCCCCCCTCCAAGCACCAAGAATACAGAGCATCACTTACACCAAACTGAGAGTTCCTATCTATACTTTGTGGCTAAAAGTAGATTATGAAAGTATAAATAAGAGAGCTGATACATACAACAAACAGCCTATTCACTTTGAAAAGCACCCTCCTGGACAGTCCCACTATACTGCAGTTCTTTTCCTTTTATCAAAAATGCTCCCCTGAACATTTCTGTTTTGTGCATTCCATGGAACAACAGAAGTGTGAGCACCTTCCTGACCGCCTCAGGCAAGCCGTCGTATCCAGTGGGTGCCACCACAGAGAATGCACTTGAACAGGCAAACGGTTGATCATACCACATTTATAGGGCAGCAATTTCAGAAGGCTTTGCCCAGATGGGAGAAGCTACCCTGACAAAGCAGAGAAGAGGTGCTCCTACAGGTGTGTGAGTCCAAGGCCATCAAAGGCTTTGTAGGTGATAATAGATACTCTGGACTGAATCCAGTAACTGACTGGTAACAAATGGTAATGAATGGAGTGCCTACAGAATGGGTGTGACACACGTACTCCAGAAGCTCTGGATAGTACCTGAGCTGTGTGTTCAATTATAAGCCACTGACAACTTCTCTTAAGCCTGTGTGTGTGTGTGTGTGTGTGTGTGTGTATGTATTTCTAGCCCTGTACTTCTAGGAGCACAAGAATATTGCAAGCACTGGCAGACACATAATGCAGGAGGAGGTGGTGAGCATTGACAGAGATCAACAAAAACAAGCTCCTGATTTAAATTTGCCTCCTTGAGATGGTAAAGGAGGTGGGGATGACGACAGGGAGCCTCTCTTATTTTCTCCTCCTTCCAGCAGCTCTCTCCTCCAGATCTGTTTTTGAAACCAGATGGCGACTGATACACAAAGCTTTTTGGCATTAAAGAGAAACTGTGCGGCAAAGAGAGCTGGATGCAAATACAGTCTCAACTGGAATAACATTTAATTTTGTCTTCTGTTGGCTGCCTTCTCCGTTCTTTAAAAAAGAAAGCTTAAAAAGCTGCATTTCGGTTAAAAGGAAAGAAAGAGGAATGATTACACTTGAATAGTAATAAAGTGCACGTTTGTGTGGGGGAGACGGATGTGAAATTTCATTTGCAGCCATGGGCAGTGATGGTAATGGGGGATCCTTGGCAAATTTCCATCCCTTTTATACTGTAGGCAGCTGCCTCACTTGGGGAAGGGAAAACCCTGTTTCTCCTTAAGTAAAGAGCACTTGTTTGAGAGGAATGCATACATTATAGTAGCAACATTCACTTTAAAAGAAAAAGAAAGGAGGTCTGCTTGAACGAGAACTCAACCTTCAAATTTTGCTCTAATCTGCTTGTCCAGATCCTGCATTCTGGATAGCAGGAACCAGAGGTCCAGGATCCAAAGAACCATAAAAGCCAAAGTAATTCTGATACTGAGACTCATGCAACAACGGCTGACTCTGGCAGAATCCCTGTTTCATTCCCAGGACTAGAAATTTCTTCCTTGGCTGGTAACAAACCTAATATAGTACACTACAATCCACCCAGCAGGAGGGTTTTGGAATTGACAAACAAGGACAGGAATAACTTCACAGATGAATCTAGAGCTCTCCAGTCTCCTTCCAACAAGCCCCTTAAAACTGAGAGCTGTGTTTCTAGGGGCTTGCAGTTAAACTAAAAGCACTCAGTTTTGCTGTGTTAGCCCTGTTCATAAGAAATACATTAAGGCTTCTATCCCTTGGTGACAATTGTTTACAAGACTTTCCCTTGCAGTACTAAACCCAATCCTTGCACCAGACATGCAGTGTTTCTGCAAAGGTTCAGTGCAGAAGCATGTAGGCAGATCTAGCTGAGGCAAGTTGAGGACACTCACGAAGCCTAAATATACTTTTTTTCCTTGAACACAGAACAAATGATACAAGAATTCTCTGGCCACAATCTGCAGAGTATGCTTGCTGCAGAGTATGAATTGGCCCTGCCAGTGTAATCATCTTAAAAAGAGGCCATGCTTAGCAGATGCCTTCCCATTCATATTTGCATCTAGCCCTTCCTCCAAGGAGCTCAAGGAAGTTCTGGCTTTAGTGGTAAGCACACTAAGAAGTGGGAATCTAGGCTCTTTGGTCCAAACCCACTACTCTACCCATACTGGTTTTCCAAGCCAGCATCCCTTATCGGTGCAAGCCTAGAACAACTGCTGTTCCACCCAGCCCCAAAAGGCTGTCAGCCAATAGTTTTTCAGGAGCCAGTATGCTTCAGTTCCAAAGTTCACCCTCAAAGCATCCAGTTCACCAACACGATAAAGCAGAGGTCCACAGCTAAATTCAGCAATGCTAAATCCAGCCCCAGGAGCCTTGCTAACCCCCCATTACCTCCCCTAGATGCCATTTTAATTATGTGGAGGAAGCAGCAGCTATGGAAGGAGAATTCACTGGCAACTTAACAGGAGGTGGATGAAGGCACTACTACACACTGTTTTTCAAGGAATGGCCTTCCAGAAAATCTGGTTCCTGATCACGGTCAACACATGAAAGGCACAGTATTACCAAACAGGTTGTTGATCCTTACCGGCTGATCCTGTGTAGAGGCTGGCTGTGTCACAGCCTGCTGCGCCTGTGGCAGGATCTGAGTTGGTTGCTTCTGCTGCACGGCTGTTGCTGCTACAGTTGTCTTCTGCTGTATGGTGGCCTGCTGGGTCAGTAGCTGCTGCTGCTGCGGCTGCTGCTGGATGTAGTTCTGTGCCGCCGCCAGTGGCTGCACTGTTGTGACCACTCCCTGCTGCACTACTGGGAACTGCGGTTTCACTGGCTGCTGAGGTGCCTGCGGCTTCGCTTGCACCTGTGATACCATCACAAAAATCCAAGCACAGCTGTGCAATTGGTTACAACCTAGCTTCGGCATGTTAAAACGCAACTAACTACAACGATCTTTTCTTACCTTATTCAGCAGCCATCCCAAGGCAACTCAAACACTGTGTTTTATGCTATCATTCTGTTACTATTTTATTAGGGATATTCCAAAAATCATGACACAGAATAGCTATTTTAATGAAACTATATGTGGGCAAGTAGAGACTCGCATAAGTTTACAGATATGGGTTTGTGCTTTTCTTTACAGCACCTGCTTTGCATCCATTTCACTTGCTCATGTATTCTCCATTCATCTACTTCAGAAGCACCATTAAAGTAATCCTCCAGACCCACCCACCCCCCTCTGCTACCTGCTCCCTTCTTTGCGGCCAAGACAAAGGGACCTGTGGCTGGCAGGCAGTAGCTAATTACACAGGGGCCTGTTGCCTAAACTGAGATACAGTCAGCTGAGGCACAACTTTTGGCTGTGGGAAACTCAAAAGGGAGGGCTGTCTACTGGCCAAAGATCAACACAAGGGTTATTGTTTTTTAAGCTACTGAAAAGAATAGCCTATACAGCTTCAACCGCTGAGCCAATGAGTAGACAACACATTTCAGACAACACAAGAAACTGCTCTCACAACCAACAGTTATAAAGCAATGATACTTATTCAGTGGCTTGGGAGATGTGTTGCTCTTTGAAATACCACCTATGGCTCTTTGGAGCACTGTTTCCAAAAGTGACACCTGCTCCATGTTCTAGGAAAGTAGACAAGGCCCTTGCCCAGTGCACCAGCTGAGGAATGGGTAAGCTGTGAGTCTCCTTGAGGTGCAGCCCTCATGCCAGGGAGGGAAGTAAATGAGACTCTCTTGGTTGATGGCACTTGTGAATGCAGCTCTCCACATTCCACAAAATGAATACCACTGTTGACGGTTTCAAAGGCTATATATCCTGTGTGGGTCGGGGTGTACATGTCAAGTTTCTCTGATTTTGGAACTGGCAAAACCCATATATTCTCCTGCAAATGTAGGCATCATGCATTGTTGTTGTAAAATTATAGCCTAAAATATCAGCACATGCTGGCTTTGCCATGGCACATGTCTTTGCCTAGCATCCAAATATGTGTACATATTTCAACTACTATTAGTTCAAAGAATGCAATGGTGCAATCCTACACAGATCGACTCTGCATAGGGCGACACTGTAATTTTGGGCGACTGACTGACTACGATCTGTGTGAGCTGATTCCTTCTAGTTAAAAAAAACTGACTCTGATTTTAAAATTCTGTAAGCAGCCCTGCATATTTCATTTCAACGTAAAAATCAGGGTACACCTTTTTAAAGATGACAAAAGGTCCTCCCTCGCCTTGCTTAACTTCCCACTCCCACTCCCCGCTCCAGGACCCAAAGCCTCACCTGTGGTGGAGCTTGTACTGGCTGCTGGGCTGCTGGCGGGTGCTGATAGAACGTAGCCTGTTGCTGCTGCTGCTGTTGCTTTAAGAAGAGCTGGTGCTGAGGAGTGGCTTGGGGCTGAGTCGGAGGGACCTGTGGCTGGCAGGCAGCAGCAGGCGGCTGTACGGGGGCCGGCTGCTTCGGCTGAGGTTGAGTCGGCTGAGGCAGAGCTTTCGGCTGCGGGAGACCTGCAGGGAGTGAGGGCTGACTGCTAGCCAAAGACACTGGCACCGCAGCTACAGGATGGAGAACACAGCGTAGAGCTAAGGTCAGATTTGTGTACACTAATTATACCATTACACTTTTTTAAAAAGTCGTTTCTGACCTTCCCCACAGAACAAGAACTGAAAACATAAACGTGTTTCATTTTGCAAGGAAAAGGAATATAGAAAGTGTTGGGGGGGGGGGGTGATCATATTCACTCTTTCATTTATTGCAGTTTAATCAATACCAATTAAACTCAAGGGGATTATATAATAATCCAGTTAACCAAAACCCCACGTGCAGAGTTTGCCTTAGGTCAGGAAGGGCCATCCCTGCATAGGACTTCTAAACTTTTTATTCTTGTTTCCTTTAAATGCAGGTTCTACAGAAGCCACTTTAAACAGGTGTAACACAGCTACTAATGATAAAGGACAACCAGCAATTCAACGATTGACACGCAAAAGACTGTTAAAAGGATACAAGCCTTCCGGACCAGGTCTGTGGCCTAAAAGCAGGGGGCATGGCTGTAAAGCAGGCTTCTTTACTGAACCTACATATACCACACACAGAATGGAAAACTCTGGACCAGACTCCAGAGAGGTTGCATATCTTCTCAACAAGATGGCAACACATACAACTGAACTTTATAGTGGAGAAGGAGGAGGAGATTGGATTTATACCCTGCCCTTCACTCAGTGTCTCAAAGCAGCTTACAATCTCCTTCCCTTCCTCTCCCCACAACAGACACCCCGTGAGGTAGGTGGGGCTGAGAGAACCCTGAGAAAACTGCTCTTGAGAGAACAGCTCTGAGAGAACTGTGACTGACCCAAGGTCACCCAGTTGACTCCATATGGAGGAGTGGGGAATAAAACCTGGTTATCCAGATTAGAGTCCGCCACTCTTAACCACTACACCAAACTGGCTCTCAAACTGGGTCTCACAGGGGCAGCCCTTGTAGGCATATCCCATTAAACTGGTGCCAGTTCCAGAGCCGCCACAGCACCAAGGCCTGCTGCGGTATCCCCACCTCCAGTTCAATTACAATTACAAGCCGATTTCTGTGTGACAACTGTGAGAGAAAGCATCAGCCTTGCCCATCATCGCCAGTTCCTCTAACCTGCTGTGACAGGATGAACCACTGCGGCTTGAGGGTCAGTCTCTCCTATGAACTGAATTTTGATTGAGCACAGCTTTCCCACAGGAGCACAGAATGTAGTACTGGCTGAAGAATTTGGCTCCCTAAAAATGTCAGGCTTTTGTTGTGAACAAAAACTAACATCCTAGCCCTTATGGACTGCAAAGATACGTTTGAAAGCCTGCGGACAACGGCCGGTAAGATCTCCAACGCCTTGTAGTGGCTACACACGAGTTTCTGCTGTCTGGAGCAGGCCTTTTAAAGCCTTCTCTGTGAGTGGAAGAATCCAGAACTGGTTGTGCAAAGTAGGGAAGCATAAGTTTATACAAGTCATAATCTAGCTTGCCTTGTTACAGAATTGTAAACCTTTTTTCTTAGCATAAGGTACAAGGAGTTCTGGTGATAAAACATTTCAGACATGCCTCTTGCCCCCCTCCCCAGTAACTCACCAATGACTCCTGCTCACCAGAGCTGCCACCCATAAAAAGCCCTAGAACATGATGCCTTTTAAGACCAGAGGCCTCTCACACAGATATCCCCATAGGCACTATTTTCATGAGTAAATATTTCAATATGTGACACAACCTGTAGATCAGGAAATTCTAACACAGCCCTTGAAAAGGAGTGTGCCTGTGTATTCAGAGGTGAAAGTTTCCCCATGGAATAGTTCAAAGGAGGTAATTAACTGGTTCTCTGTGTGTTCCGCTATGAGGGTCTCAAGCACCTCCCCCGCAAGCCACCACAAGGCTGAGTGTTCTCCCCTCGCTCACCTTGTGCCTGGACATTTGCTTGAGCTGTGGGCCTTTTCCTAGGAGTCAGGGCAGGCTGGATGGGCAAAATTCCTGGATTAGGTTGCGTCTGCCCAGCTTTGGGTCTTTGGCGTGGGGTGATGGATGTTTCTGTCGTAGGAATAGGATCTGTCAGCCTGGGGGGGGGGGGGGGAACCACACATATGAGGAGGTTTTAAAGAAACAGGCAACTTTTAGAGTTCTTGCTCCACAACTGCCAACCATTTTCCATGATCCCAAATCTTTACAACCTCATTTTCCATGATCCCAAATCTTTACAACTCCTCCATCCAGTAGTCAGCCCATGATTTTCCTGAACAGCCAAACCTTTTCTTCCCTTTGGGGGGGGGGGGGGAACTACACCCATGCATAAAAAAGGACCACAAATCTCCAAATTCTACAGAAGTAACATAAAACATGTGATTTTATTTTCCCCGATTTGCCTAATTAGTTGCAGCTGCAGAATTTGGGACCGTAGTCCTAGAGCTTTAAGTGCAGAATCCCAGGTAGGCAGCTCGGTCCCTAAGAGCCACTAGACACTACTAGTGGAATCAGGTGGCAGAAGAGGCACCAATAAGATGAAGAACTAGGAAGGGAGGAGGGAGAGAAGGAAGTAGCTGTACTGGCATCAAGAAGGTGGTGATGTGGGGGGACCAATGGAGGAGCAGTAGATCCAGAGACTGGAGTGGCAAGAGAAGACAAGAGGGATCAAAATAACTCCGGGCAACTCGGCCAGCTGTTACGCATATGCTGAGTGGGCAGAGTATTATTGCAAGGCCCCAGGCATGCTACTACCAACAGGAAAGGAACCATCAAAGTGGAAAGCACTGGAACAAGCAGTCACTGCTTTCCCCTTCCCATCCAGGACACCAAGAATGTGCCAAAGTCACTTAATGCATTCAAATACTGGAGACAGTTTATAATCTGCACTTCTAAAATACATTTACAGAAGAAGCAGACAAAAAAGGCAAAATGAGCTCACCTGGCAACAGCTGGCAACCTGAAGTACAACTGTTTACACTGGTGTCATTAAATTAAAAAAAAAGCATCCTTGTCCTACTTCAGGCTCTTTGCTTAAATATTGGCTGAAAGCTGTTCCTCAGAGTTACGGTCGTAAAATTATACAACTGGGAAGGGAACCAAAGCAAGCTAGAATGCTATTCTCCTCCCCCGCCCCTTACTGCAGTCCCCTCCCCAGACAAGACCACAGATGTGCTGTGAAGGGGAGAAGGTGCTTCAGAGTAAGGAGCCTGCACTGGAAGGAACGCTAGACAACCAAGCAAACGAGACAAGCCACACTAGAACAGAAAGGCTAACAGCATGGTCCTCCATTTGATTCCAGTACTAGGTTCTTGTGCAACACTTTAACCACTACAGCATTAGAATGCCTGTTGAGTTAAATATGCCAAACGCCAACAGACACTGTGCAACATATTCCACTTGAGGAGGAGGCCAAAGAGGATAAAGCGGAGTTGGTTATGGCTACCTATCCATGGAGATCTGACAAGCCCTTTAACCACACAATCCTAAAACAGAACACTATTCCTCTAAACCCATTCAAGTCAAGGCGCAGAAAGGTATAACTCTGCTTGGGCTACATTGCCAACCTCTAGGCAGCAGATACCCAAAAAGGCAATCCATGTCACGGCAGATGGACCCAACGGCTGCAGCTATACAGTTCGGACTATGTTAAAAAATGCTATTTAGGGACAGAGTCTGGCTCTAATGTTAGGACCAGAGGGTTGAGTTCCAAACAAAAGATTATTTTTCTCTCCAGGCTTGCAAAGAGGAGAAGGGGCAAGGGGGCTTGGAGATGTGCCCTGAACTGACTGAAGGAGAGAAGGAGGGAGATTTAGGGTCCTAGGAATGTTTCTCATCAAGAAAATGGGCAGCAGGGACGTGAGCAGATAGAAATATACAGTTACAAGCAAAAATTATAGTACCCGTGTCTTTTCTTCTGCTAGGTATTACTCTAATGAATCAGTCACATACTTCATTCTATCACTCAGCTATAAAATCCAGCATGTTATCTTTTACATATTTTTCCCAGGAGAATCTGAAAACTTATTCGTAATCTCCAGGTCCCAACTTTTTATATTGCCATTTCTACATTCTTAACACCATGTCGTCATTTTATTTTTGTATTAATAGAGTTTATTATTTAATGAGCCTGTACACTGTCTTGAAAACTCTGCAAGCCAACCAACATTTCTCTGTTATCTCCTGTGAAATTTCCACTCTTTGGTCATTTTATCCATGCAGCACCACCTTGTGTGGTAGGCTAGGCTGAGAGTGCACAACCAGATAAAGTTCACTCAGCGACTTCACATGGCAGAGTGCGGATTTGAACCAGATCCCGTCCACCAGATCTCCCAGACCCTGTTCTGCCACTCTGCCAACTACATCACAGCAGCTGTTAAGTCAGGGAGGAAGGAAGAGAAGGCAAAAGGAACAATGGGGCTCATATGCCCTAGTGTAGCATTTGCTGCCTTACATTTGCTGCCCCTGAAAATTTGTGAAGTGAAGTTCCAAGGATGCCGCATGAGCTGACCTCAGGTCTCCAGAAGATAAGCTCTTAATCACAGCTAACATTTGCCAGACTTTTGCTGGTCAGAGTCAAAGCAGCCCTGCTTGACAACAAGTGCTCTTACCTGGCTTTTGGCTGGGTCTTCTTAGCAGCGGCTTCACTTGCTTTCACTGGCTCAGGAAGCTTGGCAGGGATTGGGGAGTTCTGCAAGGAGGAAATCAAGCACTTGGCTTTATTTATGTCTACTGTTCATGCAACACTCACAGGGCAGAAAGTTACACAGGCTTGTCAATAGCTAAGGAGAGCGGCCCAGACACAGAAAGCAACAGCTCTCCCTATGAGTAGCTTCACTGTTACACAAAATATATAACGCTTCACTTCACTGGATTCAGAAGGACATGAATCTGCTTAGGATGGGCTGTTAATTAATTAATTTATTTATTTGTTAAATTTATATCCCGCTCTCTCTACCAAGGCAGACTCAGAGTGGCTCACATCATTTAAAATAATACATCAACATTAAAATCATACATCAACATTAAAATACTATTTATACAAGGTCGGCAGCATTCCAATTCAATAGAAGGATCCAAATAACAATCCCATAAATCTCTAAGTGCAGATAATAGTGCTAACAAACGAACAGGCAGTTGGCAATGCCAATAGACGGGCTGGCAGATGGAACTGGGCCAGGGCTAAGATGTTTGCCTTGGGCGGCCCCTACCCAAAGGCCTGGTGGAAGAGCTCCGTTTTACAGGCCCTGCGGAACTGCATCAAATCCCGCAGGGCCCTGATGTTCTCCGGGAGCTCATTCCACCAGTACGGGGCCGCCACTGAAAAAGCCCTGGCCCGCGTTGTGGCCAGTCGCGCCTCTTTCAGTTAATGACCACCTGGGCAGGAGGGGAGAAGCAGTGATGGGACAAGATATTCAGGCATCACAACCCCAGCAAAAAGGGAATGCAAAATTTCTCATACATAAACACCACTCTTAGTTATCTAAATGTATAAAAATGATTTGAAGCCGGGGGGGGGGGGGGGGAGAGATTAACAGTGTCAGGGCCACTACATAGGGAAGTTCATACATAATTCTGCTCTGCTACTTAATTTAAAGAAGAGGGCCTACACATCCTGGAAGAAAAGCAGAACAAAGCAAGAAATTTCCCCCATCGTTATGGGATTACCTCCCTTCAACCTCCGGGGTTCTGTCCTCACGCACCTGTACATTCTGGATCGGACATTCCCTCTTAGCTAGCTTGAATGCAAAATAGGAGACCTGGTAAATTTCTGGTCTCTTGTCAGGGTCTGGCTCCAGCATATACCCTAAGAAACAGATAACATATTAAGACTATCAGGTATGGAATGTTTGGAAGAACTGAGTCCGGAATCTTCAAAATAACTACTTTAAAATCAGTATACAGATTAGCAACAGGGGGGCCCATGAATATACTCCATCTCTCAAGGGGTTGCCAACCAACCTCCATTATTGTTCCCGAAGCCAGGATCCTCTGCTTTGCTATATAACTCAGTTGCCCACTCAGATGTAGACAAGAGACTCCAGTGTCAACAGCAGTGGCTCTGTCAGAGACAAGCCACTACTGTTTACCATAGTGAGTGGGACTGGATGGGCAGACACATGTTAGTAGATGGAACCTCTATTCCAGGACAGCTAGCCCTTCCTTGATGGAAAGATGGTCCCTGTTAAAAGTTAGCTTCCAGCAAGCCCCTTTTGTAGAAATACCATGATGGGAGTAGCTTCAGGCACTGCAATCAGCTTTTCTGAGATCTTCCATATGGGTTTCAACATTTACTTGTAAAAACCCATATGAAGAACCTGAGAGATCTCGGGGCACTAAGAATCAAACCAAAGTTTTCCAGCAGACCAACGCTGCGGCCCCAGTGCTGCCAAGAGGAATGCATCTAACACTGCACAACACGTTCACTCTAAGTGAATCAGCTGGTTGTGATTAGTCTAGCTTTGTACTTCCATTCACAGAGCACAAAGGGTTCGAGGCCCTTTGAGATCAATACATAAGCAGGCAGACTTGCTTAGAAGAAAACCACATAGTTATGGAGGTTCACATGTTTTCCAAGTCAGTTCTAAGAGTGCCAAGGGAATACCTGGCCCAGGAAACTGGGAGGGCGGCAGAATAAAACACAGTGGCTCATGGATCACACTGCCATCATTTTTTTCTTAATGAAGCTTAGACTCTAACAGGTTCCACCACAGAACACCGACTCTGTTTTAATCGACAGCCAGTTTTGATTCGTTTACTTTTCCTCCCCCTCCACGTTCATTCCACATACATTTATATCATCATTATAACTATGTTTAAGACGGCCTGAGCAATTCATTGCTAGGTTACCTCCTCACAAGAAACCTGAAATTCAGTACCCACGGGACCCAAATTCTTACATCTCTATGTTGTCAAGGGGCTCATGAAGCATACCCCCAAATGGCCAATATATTTTCTCAATGGATATCCCCAATTTCAGCCTCAACAGGTGGGTAGCTGACAGAAGTAGCCTCTGGTGGGAAGCCAGCAGCACCCTTTCAGCTACATTAAAGGGAACGAAGAAGACAGAGGCCAATGTGAGACACAGGGTGGGAGTGACTGTCCCTTCACATTCTTGAATGAGCCCTTGGGGGATTTTCAGTCACAGAAAGCAGGAACAGGTGGCAATGCTTGCAGACATCACATGTTCAGCATGCACACTGGAAACCAGGGGTGCAGCACAAGCAAACCAACCAACCAGAGCCAGGAGTGAGCTGCAGTACCTTCCTGCAAGTGGCCGCTCCAGGAACTGCAGCTGAGACCAGCCCAGCAGAAGCATGTGAGTGGGGGAGCCAATCAGAGGAAGGCTGAGGCTCCTAACAATCTGTAGATTGTGGAACGATCTAGCTCTGTTCTGCCTGCTTCTTCGATCTGTTATTTCTGTAGACCTGATTCCCTTACCTGCCAACAGCTATGTCTCCTGCCTCTTGCCATACATTCTACAGCTGCACCCCTGGCCTCCAGCACTCAGGGGGTACTGCTGCTGTGTTGGATCTGACCTCTGTTCTGACTACAACTACACTGCTTGCCTCTGCTGTTTTAGTCTTCTGTCCTCTAAGGCTGGTTTAGTTGAATCCAGTCCTTGCTCATCCTGACATATATCGCCAGGACACAGCTCTATCTCTTTCTCCAAATGCCAACCATACAGATTCCCACCCTCCTCCATGACTTACTTATGAGGCAGTGCATGTCTTGGGAGTAGCGGGAGTTGTCAGGAATGGTGAAGTTCCCATCACAAATCGCCACCTGGCTCTCTCCAAACGGTAAAGTGAAATAGCAGAGTTTGTACAGCAAGCAGCCCAGGGCCTGGAAGGAGATCAGGGCATCTTTACCTAACTTTCCAGTCACAGACAAAGGTAGCCTCCACTGTCATTTATGGATCAGCGCTATCAAACACCATGCTGTCTTTTCTTTGCTACAACAGAAAGCTCACTTGTCTCATCGATAGGATCTACTTCTGACTTCTTGGTACTGAATACAGAAATCACTGGTTCTGCTAGAAATTGTTCCAAATTTACCTGAGGTCAGTGGAAGGTAACTTCCAGAGACAACCAGCATGTTGTAGTGGTTAAGAGCAGCAGACTCTAATCTGGAGAGGCAAGTCTGATTCCGCACTCCTCCATTACTCCTGCTGGGTGACCTTGGGCCAGTCACAGTTCTCTCAGAACTCTCTCAGCCCCATCTACTTCACAAGGTGCTTGTTGTGGGGAGAGGAAGGGAAGGCAATTGTAAGCTGCTCTGAGACTCCTTAAGGTAGAGAGAAGTGGGGCATAAAAACCAACTCTTCTTCTTCAAACCTTCTGGACCATAGAGTTGTGTAACTAAGAGCTGATTCCTGTAGCACAAAGACTGCATAAACTTCTCAGGAATTAGTTTCCCTTTTCCTCACACTATGCTCTCATATGAAGCACAGAACAGTGGAAGACCACCTTTGGTTCCAACCTGTTGTCATAGTTTTCATAACCAATCGAAAGGACGCCATTTACAAGAAGCCGGACAGGCCACTTAGCACAGGCAGTATTTAGAGTAATGTCATTAAATGAAGTGATGAAGAAATGAAAAGGAGATTAGATATGGCTAAGTCAAAACTTCCAGCTGCATACACTGTTGGAAAGAATTTAGTGTAGTATATTTACCAGAGAGGTAAGCCCTGTACTCTTTTTTATTTATTTTTTTGCTAGAATAGCAGCTGTGGACACAGATTTTAAATCTATTCCACTAATAAAACAAGAAAACAGGAAATGGATTCCATCTACTAGGAGAACAAAAGAACGTCTCAGTTTGTCATGGGAAGGAATCTGAAATGTCACCAATTGGTTAAAAAAAACACATACTTTCCAGGGGTTTCTATAAAATACCACATTTAAATAAAAGTGAATAACTCCCAAGGGGCAAGATGGAGGAGAGCACCTTGGACCAATGCTTGTGCTGAGCTTAAGAGTTCTCCTTGGGGCACTATGACTGAAACGGCCTTCCAAGCATCAATTTCCTCGAACTGGAACACAAGAATTCGCCCTTCAGAACAATCCTCCTTCACTCATCTTGATTTACAATGCCATACCAGTCACAAGTGCTTGGGGCAAGTTACACCCCCCCCCCCCGTGATACAAAAAGAAAAACTGCAATATATAAACAAGTCATTTATATATGGCTTATAAAATATTAAAAGGCAAGTTTATCTATAAGAATGCATTAATAAAATATAGCGCTAAATATACATCTCAGCCACAAAATGCTCGCCCGAAAATGGAAAGTTCGCCAACACTAGGCTGAGAAGGTAATATAACTGGGGAGCACCCATCAAAAAGGTCACATCACACCCTGACCTGGGTAGCCCAGGCAAGCCCGATCTTGTCAGATCTTGGAAGCTAAGCAGGGTCGGCTATGGTTAGTACTTGGATGGGAGACTTCCTTGGAATACCAAGTTGGGAGGACAGAGGCAGGCTTTATTCAGCCACCTCTCTGAATAGCCTCCAAGACCCCAGTAGGGGACATTCACCAGAGGTCAACATGACTTCCAGGTGCAGACACACACACACACACACACACACACACACACACACACACACACACAAAGGTCACATCACATTGCCTCTTCCAACACTCCAAAGTACAGTGGGCCAATGAAAAACCATCCCTATGTCAAATGACACAGCTTGGGGAACACCCTTTGTTGTATACATTAGCAATGAAATAGGAGCCAGGATAAGCAAAGGGGACAGTTCATACACTACAGGGAACAGATGCTTCCTATAGCTCTTTTGGGGGCAGAACAGGAAGAAATGTTCAGGTAAGAAAGGAAGTCCCTTAATTCTCCAATGCAAACATGAAAGGTGTGCAAAGAAGCTGGGGGGTGGGAGATTAGCCCTAGGTTACATAGTTCAAATTTATCTGTCCACATCTCTCACTCTTCCCCTGGGAAGCACAGAGTGGTTCACAGTGACAACACCAAGCTCCTTTTAGCTTGATGCATGCCCAGGTCATAAGAAGCTACTTTTTTTAGGTTCTTCAACAGACTGGGCCACTAATCAAAGAAATACACTACAGTTTTAAAAAGATCTTGGGAGTTTAGCCCTGGTGAAATTTAGAAACTCAAGATGAGGCTCTTATTTGTTAAGAACATTTGTATCCCACATTTCCTCTAAAAGCCCTTAACAAATCTTACAACAAGCAAACCGAAAAGGGATGTAGAAATGGATTTTCTTTGGTCACGCATCAGAGACAACAAGAGGCAGCTGGCTGGCTTGAGTGCATGACAGAGAAAAGGGAGAGAGACAGACTTTGCCAATTTAATTTCTAGCGCACAGACAGCAAGCCACAAACGGGCAGGCAATTTCATCAGACTTCCTACGTACCCATATATCTGCTTTTGTAGTAATCAGCTTGCCGCTGTAAAGGTTGACCATTTCAGGTGCTCTGTAGGATAGCGTGGTGTACCTACATCAAAATCAAATGCATTCAAGTCTTTGGCAAAATGGAATTAGACAAAGTAACTAAGCAACTACATGGGTGTTTCCTCCACAAATCAGACAAATATTTTCTTTTCCTCAAACAACATCTGGACTTTGAACTTGTGACAGGGTTGGCACACTGAGAAGTAATTGACTTTAAGATGACATTGTCAAAAAAAGATTTATTTTGATAGCCAAGAATTATAATTCTAGAATATTACTGATTTAAGAAACTATGTCACACAGATAGAGTCACCAAGCCAGGGAGGAAGGATCTATTCTTTTCTGCCTGCACCAAAAGCTGAATATCAAATTATATCTAAACCACATTATGTGACTTCAGTTATAGAGGTCACAGATGGCTGTGTGAAAACCAAGCTACACTAGATACCATTTTAACTATCATGGCTTCTTCCCAAAGGAATCTGGGAATTGCACTGGGTGGGGGAAGATGCTGAGAAGCCTACTGGAGATGTCTAGACATCTCCCTCTTGATCTACAGCTCCCAAGACATCCTGTGAAGAGGGAATCAGCAATAAATGAGTTTAAGGCTATAATGCTGACAGGCCTCCTTTAAAATCTCTGAGCCTAGCAATGGAACACCCGGTGATATAATCTACATGCCCTTCCCAGTTTCCCTAAATCTGGAACTCCAAGCACACAGCAGAGTGCCCAAATGTTCAGGAAACAAGTGAATATCAAGGAGAATGACAACAGTGAAGCAGACTTGAACCGCACGGATCCTGACGATCCACAGTTGGGCACTTTGCTGCCTCAAGCTGCTGGCCCTCGTGTACAACAGGAATATTCCTTGCCTGCCTATTAAAGGTTGTTGCAACACCAACTGTGATACGGAATGTCAATAGTACTTCTCTACTAATAGCACTGAAGAAATCAATACCTAAGTAACAGCAGAAGAGACAGGACAATGTACGTCAGGCACACATCAACCACACACTTGCTTACTTTTTGATTTCTTCTTCCACCGCGTTCACTCCTTCAAGCTGAGGGTTCTGGAATTTGTTGGTGGCACTTCCAAAATCACACAGGACATAATGGCCACGATCATGGAGTAGGATGTTCTCCACCTGGGAATAGAGTGAACACATCCCTGTTTCTTTTAAATCCCTCTTTTAAAAAAGAAAAAGGGAAAAAAGCCAGCAACTTGAATTTGATTAACACAAGCTCCGCACTGTATGCATACAAAATATGAGTATGCACAAGTAGTGGTGACAGAGACCCATAAAGAACTGGATTCCAAATGAGGGCTTTGGTACATACAAGTACTGTTACAAATTAATATTTTATTCTAATTTACCAAGGAAACATCATCACAATACACTCTTGCACACTAGGTTACAATATCACAGCCACACTTGCTTATGCTACCTTCACATTACAAATCCATTCCAGAGTTCTTTCTAGGCCCACAGTTTGCACTAAGGGGGGAGGGGGATATGCACCCCTCATTGCACATGCAATGTATCACAGATGATACTTATACACTTCTTCCTCCACCCTCCCCGAACAGGAAAGAAGTGAGCCAATCAGCGAGCCTCCCTTACTCACTTCGTTTTCTTTTAAATAATCCCAAACTGGAAACTTGGATTTTATAATATTTTTATAATTTTATGATATTTCATTCTGATCAGAGAACATCCATTACTTTGAGAGCAGAAATCGGATGCAGTTGGCATAAGACAGGAGGAAAAGAGACCTTATTCACCAGCAGAGTCTGCACAGCAGACAGGATGAACGTTTTATGCCCAGTTAAGGAGAGAACATTCAGAAATGAAGCCCCTGCCTTCAGCCAGACGTGATACCCTCCACAAAAACCCTTTACTATTTATTCTGCTGACTTTATAAGCTGATCTTCAAAATCCTGTCTAAGGAGGAGTGGTTAATTTTACCCTGATCCAGATTCCGTCTAAAACATTTTAGTGCAGAGCAGGGATTCTGGTTGGGATCCCCTCTGCAATCTGGGGCACAATCCACTAAGGAGTTCTCCTAAGCAAGCCTTCTCTGAAATAAATGGGAACCGAGCAAGAGTGCAATGGCTTCCTTCTTACATTGCTAGAGCTTTTGCTCCTTCCCATGATTCCCACAGTAATCTGAATTCTTTGCCACACTGAAGTGCGTGGCTTCTGTTCATCATAATGAGCCCTACGATGCAGTTTTATTATGTGGAGGATCTCCAAATACACTAATCTGCCCACTACACCCCAGACTTCTCCAGAAGACTGTTATAACTTACCTTCAAATCCCTGTGAACGATGGGCAGTTTGCACTGGTGCAGCCTGGCTACAGCTTCACACGTGTCACAGAAGATCTGTAGGACTTCGCTTTCCATAAAACCCGTCTGCAAGCGCTGATTCATCAGATTCACAACCTGGCCTCCTGAAAAGGGACAGAGCCAAAGAGCAATTAAAAGCACTCAAGCATGTACAGTAAAATGAATCTTCAGTGGCACCATTAAGTAAATGGACTCCAAGCAGGACATGAGCACTTTCCCCCTTGTGGCCACATCGGCAAAAGTAAAGGGAGCACAAATGCTCCTGATCTCCAGCAAAATGACTAAGGTTGTTCCCAAGAAATCCCTGTCACCACAAGGAGACGATCTGAGAGGCATCAATCAGATCACCCAGCAAAAATCATCAATGAAATTTGGGATGTGTCTTGTGTAAAGGCTTTGTTCTCCCTCTATTCAATTAACGCGTCTGGTAAGAAATACCATGATGCCACAGAGGCAGGTTGGTTCTAAAAACGGCCAGGGATTTTTGTTGGAATAGCCTACCTGTTGTCAAACCCCATATCTTCATTCACTGCTGTTCTGAACTAACAAGTTCAGGGTCACTGATTTTGGCAACAAGCCAGACATCTATATGGCTGCTTACCTGGGCGGAGGAGTTAAGGACAGGAACCAAGGAAACAACCCATACAAAGGTTGGGTTTCCACCACCATTTAGTTTACCAGTACATGCTGAAGGCCTTCGCCTTTGAGCAGCATCCTACAAATCTAGCCACACCTTTGATTATCTGAAATACTTGGATGGCACTCAGGAATCCTACTGTGCAAGTTCACCACATGGCTACACTGAACTTTTACATACCTCGGCAAAAATCCATTAGAATTAAAACTTCCCAAACATCCCCACTGCTCACAGAGTTTATACTGGAATCCATGTATCCAACAATGTTCTTATGTCCAGCAAGATCCTTCTGGGGGGAAAAACACACAAAAGATGTATATTTAGTGCAAAAAGGCTCTTTCTCCTTACTACAAGCCATAAAAGGGAGGGGGGGATCTACATCCAAGAATGGAGGTCTCAAGAAGAGTTGCGCTGCCTGGACAAACTATGTAAAAAAACATTTTGTTATCCCTTCATGCCCTTCCCAGATCTCTTCAGATACCCTCTTACTTCCATGCCCAACTCACTCCATTGTCATCTTTATATTCTCCATTTAGTCTTTAATTTCTTGGACCCCAACAGCTAACTCCTCCAATTGCTTGGGGCTGTTTAGCTTGGAGAAACAACGACTGAGGGGTGACATGATCGAGGTTTATAAGATTATGCATGGGATGGAGCAGGTAGCGAAAGAGGTACTTTTCTCCCTTTCTCACAATACAAGAACTCATGGGCACTCCATGAAATTGCTGAGCAGTTGGGTTAGAATGGATAAAAGGAAGTGCTTCTTCACCCAAAGAGTGATTAACACATGGAATTCACTGCCACAGGAGGTGGTGGCGGCTACAAGCATGGACGGCTTCAAGAGGGAGTTGAATAAACATATGGAGCAGAGGTCCGTCAGTGGCTATTAGCCACAAAGTATAGATAGGAACTCTCAGTCTGGGGCAAATGATGCTCCGTATTCTTGGTGCTTGGGGGGGGGGGGCAACAGTGGGAGGGCTTCTAGTGTCCTGGCCCCTCTGCTGGACCTCCTGATGGCATCTGGTAGTTTTGGCCACTGTGTGACAGAGTATTGGACTGGATGGGCCACTGGCCTGATCCAACATTGGCTTCTCTTATGTTCTTATGTAACGCATGCAGACACATGGATCTCTCTAACAGATTAAGAAATAGTTAAAGACTGCTCTAATTTTTTGTTATTTGTAGCTGGCTTTGCAGCAGTTCTGTCCGACCAGCTGCTTCATGGGATAAACTGTGGCTTAGTGGGAGAGTGCACACTTTGCAGGCAGACGGTATCAGGATCAATCCCAGTGGCAGGCCCTTCTTTCCTCCTTTGCCCGAGATCTTGGAGAAGTGCTGACAGTCAGAGGAGAAAATGCTACTAAGCACAGCAGAAGTAATAAAGGTAGCTTCACTTATCCAGCATGCAGACATAGCTCTTCAATTCACATAAGGTATTCCACGCACTCTGTGAGAACTTCAGGATCTCAGATCCAGAACTGGCTTACCATGATCTGAATCTCCCGCTTGCAGACCTGCAGGTCGTATTCATTGTTGACATACATCCGTTTGAGGGCACATTTCATCCCGTTGCTAGTCCTCACCAGGAAAACAATAGCAAACCCCCCTATGGACATGAGACATGGATAACTTCAGTCAGTAATTCAGAGGATGATCTGAAGGCACACAGTGCATTTTCTGCAGGTGAAGTCAGATGGACCAGCATCCATTAGCCTCAGCACCCTGAGTTTCCAAAGGCTGTGCTTAAATTTCCAGCTGGTGACTCAAAACAAAAACTCACAAGTATAAAGAGGGGACACAGTTTAAGAGGATTTCATTTTGAGTTGCTGTGATGTTCTTCTTGCAGCCAGACAAAGGTTCCATCACATTTTTAAAGTTACAACCCCCCACCACCAACAACAACTGTGTTAATGCTGCCTCTTCTAGGGAACCTGTCCGAAGGAGGTAAGAAAATAAAACATACAAACATAAAACATTAAAAGCTGTTAGCTGAAATTCAACATTAAACAAACAACTACAGCATAAAAGAGCAACTTAACATAAATAGTTTTTAGGCTAAAAAACATAACCATAAAAATGTTGTTTAAAGATCAGCCCCTTAAGGAAAAGCCTGGCTAAGCAGAGACATTTTGCCATGGTGCCTCAAAGAGGAATGTAGGAACCAGGCAAGCCTCAAGGAGAAGGGCATTCCCAGCACTGAAATAGCCCTGCCTCTGGTTGTCCCTCATCTCACCTCTGAAGGGAGGAGGGGGCACACAGACAGCAGGGCTTGTGAGGCACCTCTTACACTTAGGGCTGGACAATATAGGAGGAGGTGGTCCTCCAAGTACCCTGACCCCAAGCCATTTAGAACTTTAAAGGTAAGAACCAGCACTCTGAATTGTGCTCAGGAACAAATGGGCAGTCATTTGTAAGTAGAGAACTGAGTCTTCTGTTTAACATCTCCTTCCTCCATGCACCCCAGAAGAATTTATTGATCAGCAACCACCACAGCTAATCCAAGTATTGTCATTTCCCCCCAGAGCTGTGTACAAAGTCCGTTCCTTAAACATTTTTGCTGTTATCAGAATTAAAGTCAAGAACATATTGATAATAACAAGCAATTATGCAAGATCGTTACTGTGACACATCATGTTTTGTTGGTCCATTAATTCAGCATTATGCAAAGGAACTTGGCATACAAACAAAGACAAATGCCTTCCTCATAAAATCAGGTGGGCATCACTGTTATTGTGGGAAAGTTATATTTATATGCAGCCACCTGGGATGAAGGGACAAAGTGCCAATCAAGGCAGGGTAAAGGGCTACCATTAACCCAGGAAGGCAGGAGCTGGGACCAGGGAGACTCAGCAAGGGACTCACTTAAGTAGCTCTTATTTCTCAGTCTCCGCTTCACATAACCTGTAGCAGAAGTAACAGTGATTGGCATCACAGAAGAGTCAGAAGATGGAGGGGCATGTGGAAGAAGTGAAAGGAAAGGGGAGCTCGGTCTTCCACAAAGTAATCATTTTACTGGACAGTAATACCTGGGAACCAAGTCTTATACAACAACTTTACAGAACCCAGATTCCAATTCAAACCAAAACCTTTACAGCCAAGCACTGGTTTCCTGACTTTAAAGAGTCCTGAGGTTCCTCTGTTTTCCCTGATGCTAACCCCATAGGGCAAGGTAGCAGTATAACTCTGGCTATCGTGGGTAACTTCAGGAGGAAGGTCCTACAAAGCTGGAAGGTGGCGACACCTGCTCAGAAGGGACAATGGGCAGGGGTACCGCACTTGCAGGGCAGCACTTCTCTCCTTTCCCAGACTGAAACCACGGTTCTCCAGTGCTGTGGCAAGGAGCATGTACCAAGATGCTCTCAGTCCCAAAGCTTGTCACAGCCTTGCCCAAAGAGAGGCATCATCCCACTGTATCCATTTCTGAGATGGCTGTTAGCAAAACAGCACACAACACCCCAGAGAAGTCTGAGCAATTTACGTCCGTTCAGTGGGGAGTATGATGCAGAACTACGAAAGTTAACACCCGTGATACTGAGAACACTTGTATTCAGTGCCAAGGCAACAGCCGATAGACTCTGAAGATCTAGAAATCTGGAGCCCAAGTCTTCCAAAGAAAGGTCTTTTACTCTACTGACGCATAAGCATTTCAGTGAGAAATTCTTGCATCAGACCCACATTTCTAAAGATCAGTTGACTTCTTCCTTCCCAGTGGCTTTGCCAGTACAGGTAGGAGAGAGATTTTTTGTTTCCCAAAGGTAACAGGCTGTGTTTGGGAAACCGGAAGACATTCACCTGGGAAAGAATCCCCATCTCCCAGATGCTCCGTCATGCAAATGTAACAGTAGCAACTGCCATGCCGATCCCTTCCTTTAATTGTAGTCTTATTTGTGTGCAGAGAGAGAAACCAAGATGCTTAAGGACAAGGGAGAAGTGGGGGGGGGGGGGGGGAGAATGACTGTCGTAGTTTGGAAAGAAGTGTGCTGCAAAAGCAACTGGGAAAGGATGTGGCCAGCTACTGTCACATTTGCATACATATTTGGAGAGCATTCCGTGAAAGACAATGCATAAGAAAAATCCAGAAAAGTACAGCCTCTTGAGGGGGGAAGGAGAGATAGGCATCCACATCCAAACAGCCTCTGCTCCAATGATGTAAAGCCATTCACAGCAAGGGGGAGTATGTCTGGTGGCAGACAAGACTGTCTAATCAAATGGGGGAAGGGATATACTTTATGAAGCCCCCCCTCCCCACAAGTTCCATAACAAAACTCATCTTTAGGGCACAAAGTGATTGGACCACAGTACAGTACAAATGGGAGACAGCTGGCACATTGCGGTGCAGCTCTATTGATAATGAGCTGCACTACCAACTTCCAGATCCCACTCCTGCTTACTTTGCAACAGCTAAAACATCACACGAGCCTCTTGATGTGTTTGACCACAGGGGAATATCCTCTGTGTTTGTGTTTCCCTTAAAAGAAAGACAAACACGTATTTCTACACCAGCCCAACTGAATACCCACTGCAGTATCAGTTATCTTGGAGATTCCCCTATTGCCCATCTAGGTCTTTACAAATTTCCTGCAATTAAATACATCCAGAGCCTCGTTTTTTCAGCAGTCAGAGCTCCCTTCAGCATAGCAAATTGACTGGCATTTTGGAGGGGTGGGGGAAGCAGCTACGACTAACCAATATACACATGCTTGTGTACGAAAGGTCTCAGGTTCAACCCTGATTGTCTCCAAATAAGGGCTGGATCCAGATTAAACTGGCAATTTCCACCAATACCCCTTTCCTGCTGCAACCCCCATGCAATTCCTTGGGGTCCCCTATCCCCCAGGAGCAACATTTCTTGGAGATTAGTGGGCTGCAGGGGGAGGCAGGAAGTATTTCACTCATAACGTTAATTTTATTTTTGATCTGCTTCATTTATAAGTACTATTCTGCCATTGGAATATTTAGTCTGGATCCAACTCAAAGCATCCTGAGTAGCAGGGATCCGAAAAACCTTTCTTTGCCCGAGACCCTGGAAAGTTGCTGCCAATCAGAACAAATAGTAGTGAGCAAGGAGGACTCATGGTCCAGCTCTGTATAAAGGCAGTCTCGTATCTTCACATATTCATGTTTCTAAATCTAGGCCTTCCATTTTAAAACCACATAGATAAACAGGCTTCTGCCCTTCTCTGCTGGAAAATCAATATTCATTTATTTGAGGAACAGAACTGCCAACTTCAAAACGTTCCCCAGGCAAGAAGTCATTAGAAAAATTGTTATTCAAACAAATATAAATTATCTGGAGGCCTGCCAAGGCCATCTAGTCCCAATAAACCTCTTCAATTAGTGTATTGGGAGAAACCAAACCTTTTCCATCTAGTTTGTTTCCAAAGAAGGGTAGGATTAGCTGAGTGGAAGTATATCTATAGGTACAACACACTTGGGAGAAAATTGAGGCAGAAAGAAATGGGATGGCTAGAAATAGTCAAAAGAAAGCCAGCATGGTATTCTGCTTGGAGTGTCAGACTAAGATCTGGGAGAACCAGGTTCAAATCCCCACTCTGTCATAGAAACTTGTTGGGGGACCTTGGGCCCGTCACATGCTCAGCCTAACCTACCTCATAGGGTTGTTGGGAGGCTAAAATGGAAGTCAGGAGACTTATGCAAGCCATCTTCAGTTCCCACTGTAAATGAAGTAAATAAAAGGAAGGGGCAGAAGTAGTGGAGTAGGTAGTGGAGTCTACGCAGAAAGGTATCCATGACCTAATACATATTTAAGATAGAAAACCTGCATTTGAGTCGTACCACTTCAGCCACAGACGAGACAGTCTCGTGACGTGGTAGTTTTATTGGTAGGAAATTATTGAGTAGAGTGTGTGAGTGTGTGTGTGTGTGTGTGTGTGTCAATGCCAGCAAGTGCCATCTATTTTCAGATCTTTTCCCTGCAGGGATTCTTGTCAACCGGGGATGTTCCTTCCTTCTGACACTGAACTCCAGCGACTATATTCCATAGAAAGAGGAAGATGCTGTACAGCAAACACCATCTTCTCCATCTAGGTTGGGCCTTTCTGTTAGGTAGTTAGCTCTTCCTAAAAAGCTCACATCTCCAAAGTTTGAGGGCCTCACCTTCATTTCCACATTAAAATAACATTTCCAGCAAAGAGAAAATTCCACTACATAAATGGGCAAAAACAAACAAAAAAACTGCAAACATTTCCCTAGGGTACTATTTGGAGTGGTAAGGGCGGGCAGCACCATCAGAACCAATGGTTCTTGCAAGCCTATCATGAGCCAAAGGGTCTCAAATTAATCAGTATGTCAGCTGTATACATTTCCTACATGTATAAATGTATACACTTAACGAACTAGTCTATAATTTTTAATTATACCATTGTAGATCCCAAAGTACTGCTGGCTGACATTCTGTGCTTGCTTACAAATATTACTTTTGAACTTGTTACCCATGCTAGCTTAATGAAAATTCCATGTTCAGAGGCAATTCACCACTGAACACCAGACCCTAAGTTCAAAGAAAAACAAGGGCTAGCCATCATCTTTGGGCCCTGCTTGTGACTTTCCAGAAACATAAGATTCAGCCCTCTTAGAAGACAACTACCGAATCAGAAGGATTGGGCGAAGCAGGTCTAACCTACAAATGTGAGAGATATAGGATGATCTTTGAAGAAAAAAAATCTCACTGTATGTATTTAGAAATCACAAATTAGGAAGAACTATATCATCTTTGCTTAGCTGCAGTTTCTGAATTTCTTTTTACTGTGTTGGTCACCATACGTTCGTGTCTCTACCTCCCACCCACCATCTATTTTGTTTTTTAAATGCACATTAGGTCTCTCAGATTTCAAAAATGTGCAGAACTGCCACAGAAAATGAGCGCACATCTGGCCTGTGTACTGCTATCCCCTTGTAAATTGTTGAAGATTTAGGGGAGGGGGTGGAAACCAGACTGGAATGGTAAAACCAGTGGAGTGTCTGTGGTAGGGACAACCAGCTAAAACGAAAGTCAATATCATGCCACTGATGCTAGGAACTATTTTGTGGTTTCAGAAGAAAGAGCAGGAGAGAAATGAGACCCATGGGACTCTGCCAATGCCACTAACTTCCATGTTGCATGCTGTGACCACACAATCTACCAGAGTTTCAGGCTCCCTGAAGATTTCAATATTCTTTTACATTATATTCCCATGGCTTAAAAAATGTGTTTATTTCAAGATTTTTAAAAGTGCATATTTCAACAGCCCTTTGTTGAAATATTCCACAATTAATTAAGATATGTAATTCCGAACTCCACCCCCTTTCCTTTGCATTAACTCAAAAGCACTCAAGAAATCTGACTGCCATGGTATGACTAAGTATGTCCTAGAACACGACTGCTGGAGTAGGTATTTTTGGAAGCCATTACATCCTGTCAACAAAAAGACATTACAAAAACAACACATACACTCAGACTGTAGTCAGTGATTCAACGGCATGGGTAACCTGGATTTTGAGATTCTGGAAGCCAATTTAGCCAGCCCTCTGTTAACATCAAGGCCTCGTAGAGGAAATAGCTTCCGTGTCAAAATGTTGTCCCTACTGCATCCAACCCCAACTCTTCTCTCTCTTTGCTGTGTGATAGCAGGATATGCAACCACGTTTTGGCTCCCCATCATAATTCCTCCACAGCTAATAGTCTTCCCTGCTCCCCAAAGTGACGTTTAAGATCCCTCTCATACAAGTGGCATCATTAAGTGGCAAAGCTTTTTCCGGAGGATACCATTTCAGTACACGTATTACTCTAATACCCCAATCATCAACGAACACCCCATGCACATGGAGAACTAGCATTTCGGGGAGAAGACTAAGCAGAACCTCTCCCTGAAATGTCAGTTTTCTGTCTGTAGGAAAGATATTTGCATTACGAAAATGAAGAATAACATACACACGCTCAATCCCCTTTATAGATAGTACTGCTCGGGAAAACTTCCGTCTCTTGGTTGTACTGCTAGCCATATTCACAGAGAAGGAGAGGAATCACAACAAACGGAAATCACCGCAACGAGGGGAACCCAGGCTGAGCAATTAATCTAGGAACCTAAAAACTGTGACCCTGAACGACCAGAGAGGATCAGACCCCACCAATTTCACGGTGCCCAATCACAGATAAAGCGCTGCCTGGAAACCAGTCGTGCATTAGGCAGCTTTTTTTCCATGCCAAGCTTATTCCTATGCAACTCTGCTATTTTCAACAATGTCTGGGTCTTTCTGTGGCTGAGAACAACTGCATGGGAGTATTGTCAGCAATTTAGAAACAGGATATCCAGCTTCTGTTTTCCTACTCTATGCAGTCAGTTCTTTCTGTCTCTCACACACACACACCCTCTCTTTCCACACTGCAATTCCTAAACGCATGCTGAGCAAACAGGTTTGGTCACATGAAAATAACAGCTTTCAAATCTAACCGCTTGGAAGCATTCAGGTAAGAAAGTCAGTCAGCTAAACGTGAAGGGGGGGGGAATATAGCAGCTCCAAATCAATCTACATCAAGAAGCAATTTTTAAGGATTCCTTTATAAGCCAGATCTCAAGCAAAAGAACAGGCACCTTTGCTTCCCCAAGCAAAAGGAAGGCCTCCCTAAGGAAACCCGGGTGGCTGCCGTGAGACAGAAGATGTCCTCTCCATTCTGAGCTCTTTATCTTACTGGATAGTGTGGAAATGTGAATCCTATCCACTCAAAGCCCCTTCCCAAGCTACAAGATGCACCCCTTGAGACAACTCCCCCTCCACAATGATCGATCTTACATACAGACATGTTCAGGTTCAACTCCTTTGAAACGTAACTGCAGAAACATGTACTGTCAAATACAGAGTCAATGGAACTGAAGATTATTGTGAGCCGTATGCACTTTAGCGGTGCCACAGGAATCCCTTTCCTATGGAGTCACCCAGCGATGCTGCTGTAACTTTGAAGCCTGGAACCAAGTGGACAGAGCCTGATCTCCTGGGACATTTTGAATGGCCACAGTCACGTGATGAACTTTGCCTGTTTGGTCTTTAAGTGTTATGGGTAAGAATTGGGGGATGAATGCACAAAGCAGCAGCTCCTGAGAGGCACTGCTGTGGTATGCCAAGCACATCACTGGCCAGAGCTAACCTGTGGCTAGAGGTGATTTACTCAACAGGCGTGGTTCGTGCTGCGTTTATAACCTGCTCTTCCTCTCAAGTGCCTGATCGACTCATCTTCAGCAATTTGTGACAGACCGAAGTTAGAATCTTAGCAAAAATGGCATAGCATGGCGACAGAGCAGCAGAGGCTAGCCACTGTTTTTGCTGGCAGAGCTGGCTGTACAGTGCTTTCCCTTTTTCTGGGAAGTACACAGGCATAGCCTCACTGAAGCTGCTACACGAACTACTTCTAGTTATCAGCAGGGACTTCAATTTTTGTATCATTCTGCAGAGCCTTACCAAGGATCTGATTCATTTTTGCTGCCCTTGGTAGCCAGCAAAAATGTATGCATGCCACTGGCCCATCTCATTTGGGACAACATGTGTGACCATCTCCCCTCCAAGCAGGGGCATGGATCATACCAATCACCATCAGCAGCAAGGGTGCTTCTATGTCAACTATGGCAAGTGGATTTTTAATGCTTTCCCATGTAAACAATTTTCCTGCCAATCAGAAATAATCAAATTAGGGAGAAAGGTTGCAGCCAGGTCCTTCACATGCTGTACTGTTGTCATGTGGCGGACAGGCACGGGATGAGAGACCCGGGTTCAAACCCTGATCAGCCATGAAACTTACTGGGTGGGTAGGCCAGATTTTTTCAGCCTATTCACCATCACAGTGTTATCATACATTGCCCTGAGCTTGATAAATGAATGACAGGATACACCTGAAATATTCAGCAATAATGTTCTGTCCTGACTGTTCCCCTCCAATTACTATTCTGACCATACTTACAAACCCAACCTTCAGTATGGTACATGAAAGGCTTGTAAACAGCAACTCACCTGGTGGAGCAAGAATTGCCTTTAAGCACCAAAGCAGGAACCTTTTCTAAAGTGAGAAAGATTTTTTTATGTTATTCTCTCCTGTAAATATGCAGGAAGGCTAGTAAACAAACACCAAGGATGCAAGACTGAAATATCGATTGCAAAAGGACCTGAATAGTTTCATTGCCTGCTGAAGGAGAATGCCACATGCCACAAAACTTCATGACATTAACACAGTGTTTTGCTTCCCCCATTCAAACCACTGCACATATATTACTGCCACATTTCTTATAAAAGCCTGGCAAGGAAGGTCGGCGATTACCCATTACATATTTGGGGGGGGGCCCTGGTAAGGCAGATCGGTGATTATCCCTAGACCCTATGTTACATCAGGGAAATGGGGAGGGGCCATCTTGTGAGATTGGGACTGAGGTGAGATTTGAATGCTGGATCATAGCTTTTTCTCTTAGCTTGTGCTGCTACACTGTCTGGGTATGTCAGTTGCCATTTTTTCTTTTAAAAAGTCAAAAATCCCTCCAGTGGTGTGGGAGACGAGAATAGGAGCCACATGGCCGGGCGAGGGGCACACTGAGGAAAGGAAAGCACAGGGGGAACTACTGGGTGGAAGCTCCACTGCCATCACGGACGCTCTGCCCTTGCAGGGGCAATGAAAGTTACATAAGGGAACTGCCATTGTGCGGAAGCACCAGTTCTCTTCCATGAAGGAAGATCTGAAAGAGAAGAAGACAGTCTGGCTCGCCAGAGTTCTCTGAGCAGGTAGGGTTGCCAACCTCCAGGAAATGGCTGGAGATTTCTCACTATTACAATTGATCTCCAGGTAATAGATATCAGTTCATTGAGACAAAATGGCTGCTTTGAAGGTGGACTCTATGGTATTATCCCACATTTAACTCTCTCCCCTCCCCAAAACCCGCCCTCCTCAGGCTCCAACCCCAAAATCTCCAGGTTATTTCCTAACTCTATGAGCAAGCCTGCCACAACCTGATGTTTTTTTTTAAAAAAAACTTTCCCTTTTAAGGGAATTAGTTTCTGCCTTCCCACTCTGCAAATCACATTATTGTCAATACAGCCTTACCTTTCTCTTTCTCTAAGGCCCAGAGATATAAATTAAACCTGCCACTTAAGTCCTTAGGCTCATGCTACATTTTCAAAAAGAGCTTCCCCTTCGGTGTGGGGTGTTTACAGCCAATGGTTTTGTTCTGACACCAACATAGATCTTGAGCCAGCTCAACACCCCAAGAATTGAGAAAATACTGATAAACAACTTCAATTAGCAAGTTCCTTCCAAACCCATTGATTTAAGTAAATTTAAGAAGCACACTCGGTAGGGGAAATGTCAGCCCCTCGCCTTACCCTCTCCTTCTTCCAACTGGTCTCTCAAGCCTAATAATTCAGACGTAGCTTGCTTTTAATTCTACCACAACCTTATGTCCGTGTGTTGTGTCAAGTTTTTAAGCTTTTTATTTATATTGCACTTCCCCCACCCTCCAACAGAAGCTCAAAATAGCTTCACAGATAGCTTCTCCTCTTCTCAGCTCTATCCTCACAACAAACTTGCAAGGTGGTTTAGGCTGTGAGAGTGTAACAGACCTCAAGGTCACCTGGCAAGCTTCCATGGCACAGTGGGGAACCAAGCCTAGGTTTCCCAGGTCGTACTCTGACACACTAAATCACTATGCCATGCTTTCTCTCTTGGGGACTAAAGTAATTATTTTTACTTTCTTCTTACCGTTCTTATGTGACCAACCTGTGCCTTGACTACACCACCTCATACTGCAGTGGGGTTCACAAGACGGAACAATCCTCCGTACAAAACCCCCCACCAAAACACCCTCCATGCAAGCAACTAGATGTCCACATAAAGAATTAGCCAACCACCTGCTTGAGAGAAAGGCTGTGACACAACATCTCAACAATTTGGGAAAAGGGAACACCTATGTTAGCAGATGTGTACACCTGCGCATTAGCACACAAGCAGAAGCTATGCAAGGGGCACCTATGTAACTCTCTTCTGCACCTCTAGGACAAATAGCCCTACATGAATGCCTGAGAAAGTGCATTCACCTGTGAGAGTATGGATGTACTAGTAGCAAACAAGCACCGCTCTGTCAGTAGCTAAGCAAGCGTGCATAATTCTGAAATTAAAATTGCAAAAGCCAGGCCTCAAGGCAGTTCAAGCCCAACTCAGGTCTTAAAAAAAATAAATTAGCAAGCGATTTGGGGAAAATTTCATTCCCCTCTGCCTTTTCCTTCTCCTCTCCAGGCTGTAAGTTTATCTTTCTGCTTCTGTTCCAAGATGCCTTAGCAAACAAATCTGTGTACCCTCAAAGAGGCCGTCTCGCTTCGCGAAACGTAGACTCTCAGTCCATATGCCACTGCTAAATGCCAGTAGCCAAGAAATGGGCGAAACCACCTTTCTGTACTAGGACAAAGGGAGAGTATTTTGGCCCAACAGTCATGCAGTCTGGACCAAGCTCTTTTGATCAGTACACTTTTTTTTGGGGGGGGGGGGTGTTTTCCAGCTGCTCCTGACCCCTCGCAGCGGTACCTTGAGAATCTTTGCCTCTCTTTGCTATTCAATCATCCAGCAAAGCTTCCTGGGAAACATTCAGAATTTGTATGGATAAGACTATTTTCCCCTTACACCACATGGTGCCCAGTGGCTTATTTATTTAACTTCACCCCCCACCCCCACCCCCCACCCCGACACACACAGGTCACTTCCCTATCATTTTGGACCAAGGTTTCAAAGCAGACTGAGCTTTAAAAGAATCTATTCAGAATAACACTACCTAACAAGGTGGCACAATATTCTTATAGCTTTCTTTTATCTGATCGTTTTGTCTCTTCTTTGGTGTATGGAAAAAGGGAAACAAAAGCTCTCAAGAGCTCAAATCAGACTGCTGGAAATGTTACTTCTGGCAACACCCAAGCTTTGGGGGAGCTGTTGGATCCAAGGCAAGGCAGCTTCAAGTGGATTAGATCCCAAGTCTTGAATTATCCTCTAATCAAGCAAAATAAAACTTTGTGCGGTCATTAGCTGTATCTTTGTTTACTGCTGGTGGGATAAAAACTGAACGTCCCCTTAATTTGCTTACAACATTTCTAAGGCTGTCCTCCTTACTTAAAAACACTGAAGTTGTATCCAAAACACATAATACATTAAAAAAACACAATCTACAGATGATCACTCAAAAAGAATGAAGAACTAAATAGCAGCATATAAAGCCCCAAACATATGAAAACGCCGACAGGATTATTATTCTCGCTGCCTAAAGCCATGTAGTGAGAGACCCGAGAGGGACTTATCTGGAAACAACATCCAATAGAAAAGGATCCTGTTCCAAGAAGCACAGAGTTTGGCATCATAAGGAACCCACAAAGCACAGATCCCTCCATCGCTCTCAACCATTCAGGAGAAGGCATACTCAGAGGATAAATGCACTTAGGCCACTAAAGGATTTTATTTTTTAAAGTCTTATACCCCAAAAAGAGCTGCGCAGCAGTGCTTGTTCATCTCAGCATAAGTTTACCAGAGGCTAAATCAAAAAAATTTTGTACAGCCAAAGACCAGCATAGATAAAATACTACCAAAAAAAGTTTAAATGAATATTAGTAAAAAAACCCACAGATTAAAATAGACAATAATATAAATAGACAGTGATATAAATGGGTGGTATTTACATAAACCCGGATAAGGAACACAACAGACAAATTTTATAGGCTGTTGCACAAAATTTTGCTACTGCGATATACTCAGATGTCTTCGCACTAAGGGTGGACATTACATCCCTGCTGCCCTAAAACTCTTCCAGGCCAAAACCTCACCTCAACTTTTGTACGGAACTGTGACAGAGAACACATCATCTTCTTCTGTCCCCGCTGAACATGTTCAGTAAAAGTTCCTAAGAGCATAAGCTTGCCAACCATCAAGGTGGGCCTGGAACTGCAGCTGATTTCCAGACTACAGAGATCAGTTACCCTGAAGAAACAGCAGCTTTGGAGAGCAGACTGTGTCCTTCACCAGAAGTCCTAACATCACATCCCCACTGAGCTGCCTCCTCAGATATCTCCTTACCGAAGCACTACCCCCAAATCTGCAACAATTTCCCAAGCTGGAGTTTGCATCCATAGTTCCGCTGCAGCTTCCATTTCTCAACAGGGCCCCAGTACTACCGCCAACTTCTCAGGCTTCAGCTCTGGCCATCTCTGCCCATGTTAAGTGTATCTATGCTTTTATCGAGTTGGAAAGGCACTCTGGGGCCTGCTGGCTTGAAGAAGACATAAAACGGCAAGACAGGCAACATAGACTGGACAGGCCTTGGCCATCTTTCTCCCTGAATGGCACCTCTGCTGCCTGAGTGGATGGTTATGCGCCACCACTGAAGTTTAGTTTCCTCCCAGATGGCATAAGTGCAGATCAGGGAGATGACAGATGAGGCTACGCCTGCTATCTTCTCCCATACCACCAGGTGACAAGTGAGGCACAGGGGCGCTGCCAGCGCTACTGGAGGTCATCTTGGACTTGGGCAGCAGCAAGGCAGGTCTGGGAAGCAATGATGGGTGCAGGTCACATCTGATGCTTCAACCCATGCCACCACTCCTTTCTCAGATTCCAGCACCCCGAGTAGGCTCTTGGATCACTTTTGCAGTGAACTGGCCCTGCACTGAAGAAGTCTTGCCAAAACTGGATCTCAGCAAAACAATAATTAAGGCTCAGGTCCCATTACCATCTAATGAGGAGGCAAGTCTTTGCCTCTGCAGAACCATTTCAGACCCATAAGTTCATGGGGGGGGGGGGGGGGGCCGGATGCCCTGCACATTGAAGAAAAAACATTCTAGCCATCACCCTGCATAATACCCTGTTTACCTTAAATTATGGCTACATTTTTTCCACATATGGCATCAAGAAAGGGGAGGGGGATCTTAAATTCACATACACATTTAAATGTGTGTACAATAATAAAAAAAAGAAGAGTTGGTTTGTATACCCCACTTTTCTCTACCAAAAGGAGTCTCAAAGTGGCTTCCCTTTCTCTCCCCACAATAGGTACCTTGTGAGGTAGGTGGGGCTGAGAGAGCTCTGAGAGAATTGTGACTGGCCCAAGGTCACCCAGCAGGCTTCATGTGGGGGAGTGGGGAATCAAACCCAGTTCTCCAGTTTAGAGCTGCTCTTAACCACTACACGATGCTAACTCTCAGATCATGTACAGCTTGTGTATTATCTTATTTGTCACTACACTACAAGTCACGTATAATGGGCTTTCAGGGGATCATTGTACAAAGAGGGTCACCGTGAGGGCCAAAATACTCTTAAAATTCTGGGTTATGGCAGGATGAAGAGCATCCATTAAATGTGTCAGGCTGACACACATTATTGCAGGAAGTGAATCACTCAAACAGCTGTAGCGTTTCCCCAGCCTCTTCTAGGCCATTTCCCATACCTCATCTATGACATCAAAGTATGACTCAAGGCCATTTCATATCATTTATCATTTAAATTAAATATGAACAGAAACAAGGTGGGCTGGTGTGGAGTCCCCAAAAGACTCAGCCAAGTCTGTTTAAGCCCAGCTTCAGCCACCAAAAGCACTCCCTACCTGTTCCATCCTTTCTCTCTGCCATGGAAAAGCAGATTTACCAACTGATCAGATTTTCCCCTTTCCGGCCAGATGCCAGGTAAGAGGTTTTTCATGCATATGACGGGACAGGGTGGGGAAAAAACAAGCTTTAACCATTTAGTTAGAGCTCGACAGCACTAGGCTTGTGGCCATTTTTAACTTCCATTTTTCTCTGTGCTTCAAAAACAGCTTCTCTAAAAGCAACCTATGGCTGTCATGTTTCCCCTTTCCCCCTGACATCTCCTTGGCCAAAGAGTATTCAGAAAGAGAGAGCACTGGGAAACCCAAATACACTACCATTTTCTATTGGCTCCATCCTTTAACCCGTCAGTTCTGTCCCATGCCTTGATCTCGCTAGCCAAAACCTTCTCCCCTTCCAGAAACAGTACAGCCCCCTTGATTTCCCCCCCTTTACTGCCTCCCAAATCCATATACTTTATATGACCCACACCGCCAAAGAAAAATCTCAAGTTCCTTTGCTCATGGGTATCCAGCTCTGCCTTCTCCCTATAGTCCTCCTGAGGGGAGGCAGAGTGTCCAACCAGGATCTATGAGACCTACGTCTGAATCCCCACTCAGCCTTAGAAGCTTGCTGGGTGTCCTCTGGCCAGTCACACCACTCTCAGCCCAACCTAGTTCATAGGGTGCTTGTGAGAATAAAATGGAGGAAAACAATGCATGCTGCTTCGAGACCCCCACTGGGAAGAAGGGCAGGGTATAAATGTAGTCAAGAATAAACTGAACATGCAGCAGCATGGATTCTTATCCATTAATGAGACTTTTCTATAAAGGCACCTTTTTCTATACAGCTGTTATCCAATCAGCAACCAACCATAAGCCAGCCTCCCTCCTCAATGGAACAACATCAAAGCATATCAGTGTGGCATTTAGGCTTCTCAGTCCCTACAAGCCTCAACAGCAGCCAAAGTCTATGCATATCCACAGTAATGAAAATCTAAAGCTGCACATTGAGTTTTACCGGACTGTTTGCCCCTTTTAAAGATGGTGGCTTGGTGACCTGCACACTTGGCCTGCAAGGCCACCAGTGAACAGAACACTAGGCAAAATACCACAAAACCGTTCTTGACTGTGTGTGATGCTACAGGCAATGCACCCTTCTTGGCAACAGTCCCATGTCTCCCATCACGTCTAGTTCATACAAAACACCAAGTGAGTTGACAAAACTGTTCCTGGACTGTACCACTTTAGACTGTCACATGACCGAATGGAGTCACATGACTGAAAGCTTCCCCAGTGCCACCAGAGATTCCCTGAACATTCCAAAATAATCACATCAGGGAGAAAGCTAGGCTAGAAATAATCAAAGCAAGGTGGAACCGACTCTTGTTTGGAAAGAGATTGTGGATGAGGTCTATGGATATCTGCTAGACTGGGATCAGGATCCTGCAATCCAACAGTTTTGCACCCTCGGACAAAAAAAATTCACAGTCTTCCAGGATGCTTTTAATACTTACTTAGAATTAAAAACACATGCAAGCCCACAAGTAACAGGGACAATTAGAGGCCAAATCCAGTTAGCACTTTATCTCAAGGACGTCCACCACCAGACCCCATAGTGTACCCAAGCTGCTTTCTCACACTCTGACATATGGGCAAGCGACTGTTTAGCAGCCTCCTTGCAGGAGTCAGAGCAGCATGCTTTTGCAGGACTGCTTCTCTATTATACACCTCAGCTGCTCATCCCCATCCATAAATTAAAGACTTAGGGAAAGGTCAATGATAAGGGAAGCGCCCAGAAGAAGCCTTTGTTGCTGGGCAAGAATGGGTTAAAAAGCCCTTTGCCTATATGAGCTTCTCTGACCATGATTGGAACACTTCAGCCCTTGCCCCATGGAAAACAAGACCCTTGTTTTTCTAAAAAACATATAGTAGCTGCTGACCAAAGTTCAAAAAAGCAAGTTGGACATTCATCTGAAGCTCCAGCTCCAATGTCCTGAGCAGCTAGCCGGAGCAGAAGGACACCACTCCACAGGCATGCTCAGTAGAAATACCTGCACACAGAACTTTGTCCTAACTTCCAGCATGAAACCAAATCCCACTCTCTGCTTTGAGGGACTGCACAAGAGGACGTCACAGAAGCATTGTATTACTCCATTCTGCCACCTCTTCGATTACTGTCATTAGAAAGGCCACTTCAAGCACCTTTTCTGCGGTGAAAATCTCATCCCTTGAAGCCTACGTGCATGATTTTAAAAAACGGTCCAAATGAATATATAGTAGACAAAGCTCTGCAGTGCTCCCACTTTGCTTATTGGCCAACCTGGAAAATGTGCACCTTTCAGCAGCCACAGTTTCAGATGGCAGCTAACAGCATCAGAAAGACCCATTCATCTCTGAGCAAGGGAGGTGGTTGCATAAGTATCCTGGAGCACGGCTGCAGAGTGATCCTGAGCACAGATGCCAAGCCGGCAAGAAACCGCAGTGGCCAATGCAGAGGAAAAACAGCCTTTGCCAGAAGGCAAAACAGTCAAGAATGTGATTTCTGGAAGAAACTGCTATCCTGGGAAGAGAAATGTGATTTTGTGCATTTGCTGAACTCAGAAGGGCACCTGGAAGAGCAAAACAATTCAGAAAGAAAAAGCAGGGCCGGTGGAGGGGGAGAGGAGCCCTTTGGTGTGGTCCTCAAGCTCAAAGTGGGGGGGCTCAAATTTGGTCCACAACTCGTTTCTATGTGCATCACTATCAGACTGAAAGGAGACACACTCTCAGCCTGAACCTCCAAACCTAAAGAAATAAACTGAGACAACTTGATAAGAGGTTTTGTCATATTAAAGAGATTTAAATGTTCATAAATATTAATAAAAATAATGGTTGTTAGGGCTTAGGAGCCTCAAAAGTTGGAAACAGCATCTCTGAGGCCCAGAGGACAAGCAGCACAAATCCTAATTCTCTTGCACGTAATGCCCCTACCAGCAGCCCTATCAGGTAGGCCAATGTTCTCCACTCCATGTTAGAGCAGCAAAGAGAACAGCGATCTGCCTTTAGCAGATAGGTGGGCCCGGGGGAGAGACAAATCACGGATGCCTCACTCAAAAATCTACATGCCACTCTCCTCTGCCAGCACTTGCCCGAAGCAGGTGGCAGCAAGCAATCCCTATTGTGACTGCTGTTGCTACAGTCAGGATGAACAGGAGGAGGGTGAGCAGAAGGGCCTGATAGAAGGGGTCTAAAACTTCTGAATAAAGCCGCTAAACACAGATATGCAAATTGCCCCCTTGAGCCAGCAATGACCTTTTCAGCTTTCAAATCTTGCAAAATACTCGATTCCGCTGTCACAGTAGGTCGGTATCAGGGAATTTAAAACCATGAATAGGCCTCAGTCCTTTCAGCCTGCTACTCGGGTGGAATGCAGAAGGCTTGTTTACATGCTCAACGATGCCGAGATGACAACCCCTTCAAGCTTCCGTTTGCTGCTAGGATCAAGGGTAAATAACAAGGTTGGCAGAAGGTAGAACTCAAGGAGGATGTGGTCTCAGCCCACATCTCTGCTTCACTGTATGCAACAAGCCAAACTGTGTGTAAAAACAACGCCAGGATCTCTACCTCACCTAGGCAAAGTTGAAGGCAGTTTGTCACTGTACGTGACTTGGGGAGCAGCTTCACACATCCCTCAGAAGTATTCTGTACAACCAGACTCCAGGCAACACATGTCCCCCAAGTCCCTGTGAAAACTCTGGAGCTGCATCATCCCACAGCTGGCCAGGTGCTTTCCACTTCAGCCAGAAGCAGACTTGACTCCAGCTGGCTGCTTCATAGTGGGTGGGAGGGAAAGATGGCAAGGTCAGGACAGGAAAGGCCACAGATCACTAGAGCATACGCACTGGGCCCAGGTTCAGCCTCTGACACCTCCAATCAGAGGATCCTGGGAAAGGCTTCTCCCCAAGACTTCTACTGACAGTCCAAGTAGAAAACGCTGGGCTAGATGATGTCAAAGGAAGCTTCACTCCAGGAACCAGACCTGGAGGTGGTTTCTTCAACCCAAGAACTTGAAGCTCTGCTCTTTTGTGATCAAGATAGAGAAGGTGACCATGATCATGGAATGTTTACCTTACCTGGCCAGTCTAAAGGCCTAAGATTGCCTGTCAATCACAATGGAAAGTACAGCACATACACATTGCCTACAGCAGGAGTCCCCAATGTGTTTTCAGAAAGTGGTGAGGCTGGCTGGGGATTTTGTCCAGAAAAGCCTCTGACCGGCTACCGGATATTTGATTGGCTGTCCTTTGGGAGCCGCTGCCACCACAGCACAAGGATCTTCACTGTGTGACTGAGCCCTGGCAGCCATTTTATGGTTGCACCCACAAGACTGTCAGAATTCCAAAGGTGCCTACAGACTCAAAAAGGTTGGAGGCTCCTGGCCTAGAACATACAGATGCTTCCAAGCTTTCTAACCTGAATAGTTTGCTAGGTTAGGTTCTGATCTCAGACAATGAGGTCCCAGGTTCAAATCATAAACAGGTGCTATAACCAAGACCTGGAACCACGCCACTCTCTGTCATAAACTGCCACCCACTTGATGGGATTTCACAAGCTGCTTTCATTGGGTAGGAGCCATAGCTCAATGGTAGAACATCTGCTCTGCATGCAGAAGCTCTCTGGTTTAGTCCCCAGGATCTCCAGTTAAACAGATGGGTAACAAGTGATGTGAAAGATCTCTTGCCTGAGTCCCTGGAGAGCTGCTGCCAGGAAGACAGACAATGCTGACCTCAGTAGTATAAAACAGCTGCACGCAAATATCAGAGGGCAGGAGTGACTGCTGACTATGAATCTACACACTGCATAAATCACAAGATTGTGATTATAATTCTGCTAGTTTGTATGTGAGACTCCAAACTTCAGCCACCACTTACCACTGTATCTCATCACCTCCCAGAGGGTGAACTGCAGAGAGAAAAACTGCAGTCCCCTGCAGTGACTCATCTAGCAGTTCAAACACAATAAGTTACCCTCAAAGCAGCCACAGGTTCTGGAGAAAAGGTGGCCGAGACCAACCCAGATGTCTTTCCATTTAGGGATAACTATTTTGAACAGACTTCCTTGGCAACTTAATATAAAAACTGATGAAATGACCCAAAGGAATAAGACTTAACTGTTTTGTCAATTCTCTCTATGTTCAGACAGGATAAGCTAAATATCAGAAGCTGCCTTATTCTTTAGTCAGACAATCGACCCATGTAGCTCAGTACCATCACCCAGCAAGGTCTCTCGAGGCTCCCGGCACAGCAAGACCTTTTGTCAACAAGCGCTAGCTCAGGACATCTTTTTTAAAAACTGGAATTGCCAGGGACAGGATCTGGGAGCACCTGGCAGGGCTTTGAACCAATCCACCAACCCCCTGGAGAAAGCCAGCACAACATTATGAACATAAGAGTAGCCCTGCTGGATCAGACTGGCTGCATCTAGTCCAGTGCCCTCTTTTCAAAAGCAGCCCAAAAAAAGCAGATGCCTCCAGCAACCCTACCGGTAGGAGACAGAAGCAACAGTTGCCCTATATTGTGCACAATGGAAATGTTTTAGTACCTTCTGTTCCTGTCGAACCACAAGCAGACACACTTCTCTACCTCTATACCTTTTAGACTATAGAACTTAGATGCAGGTTACGTTTCATTTATTGTTTTGTACAGCATTTCATTCTTGGATTTTTTTAGCAAATATTATCACTTAAGGATAATGAGGAAACTGAACAAGAAGGGTAGCCATGTTTGCCTGTCTCTAGCAGGAGAAGAGAGTAAGAGTCCAGTAGCACCTTAAAGACTAACAAAATTTGTGACGAGGAATGAGCTACTGCAAGTCTCACTGCTCACTCTGTCAACCAGAAAAAAACTGAAATTCTTTAAAAAAAATCTTAAAAGATGTTCTGTTCCTTAGCTCAATCAGAAATAGAATGTTACTGGGAAGGGTAGCCATGAAGAAGCTAGAAAAGTGTCTTAAGGGTAAGGATGTGTTCCTGGTGTCCAAGAACCATACCATAGTATTCCCCATTACCACGTTTGGGCATGAAAGTTGGACAATGAAGAAAGTTGACAGGGAGAAAGTTGTAGAAAAGAGCAAGAGTCCAGTGGCTCCTTAAAAACTACCAAAACTTGTGGCAGGATATGAGCTTCCATGAGTCACAGCTCACTTCTTCGGATACTGAATTCATTTGTCGGGCGGAGAGTTATATGGATACTGTGCACTGCCAAAAAGACAAATAAGTGGGTTCCTGATCAAATCAAGCCTGAACTCTCCCTAGATGCTAAAATAGTTAAACTGAGGCTGTTGTACCTTGGTCACATTATGAGAAGAAAAGAAGCACCGGAAAAGGCAATAATGCTAGGAAAAGTTGAAGGCAGCAGGACAAGACGAGACCCAACATGAGATAGTTTGACTCACTCAAGGAAGCCCGCAGCCCTCAGTTTGCAAGACCTGAGAATGGCTGTTATTGATAGGATGTTTGGGAGGTCATTAATTCATAGGGTCACCATGAGTCAGAAGCTACTTGATAGCACTTAATCCACACATGCATAGACTGAACTCCGTGCTTGAAAAAGTACGTTGCAAGACTAAGTAACCACTCTTGGACAAATGAAGTCATTTTGGAGCAGTACACTAACTACACAGAGGGGCATGCTAAACTTAGAGGGTAGCTCTGACAGAGGTTCACATATCAAGTGTCCAGAGCGTGTCCAGAAGAGGGCAACCAGGATGGTGGGAGGGTTGGAATCCAAGTCATATGAAGAAAGGCTGAAAGAGTTGGGTACGTTTAGCCTGGGAAAGCGAAGGCTTAGAGGGGATGTGATTGCCATCTTCAAATATTTGGAGGGCTGTCATACAGAAGATGGAGCAGATCTATTCTCTCTTGCTCTGGATTGCAAGACTAGATCTAATGGGTAGAAATTACAAGGAAGTCGATACCGGCTAAATATCAGGAGGAACTTCCTAAGTGTAAGAGTGGTTGAGCAGTAAACAGACTGCCTCGGGAGGTGGTGGATGCTCTTTCGCTGGACATTTTCAAGCGGAGGCTGGACAACCATCTCTCGGGTATGCTGTAGGGCTATCTTTTGACTATACTCCTGCAAAGAGCAGGGGGTTGGACTAGATGACCTGCATGGTCCCTTCCAACTCTAACATTCTATGATTCTAAGTGGTGTGAGGAGAAAAGCCAGAAAATGGCAAAGGCTGTCTGATCACAAGAACTCAACAGCACAGGCATGGAGTTGCTCTGACAAGTGAGCAAGCCCAGGCTTGGAAACCTTTACAGGGATATGGGAGCACCACCTGACCTGCTCTGGCCTATTGCTACGAAGCAGCTTCCACGCTGACCCAACACACCTGAAGTCCCAGTCATTCCCTCCCATGTGATCCAAGCTGAATAACAGATCCCTGTTTGACCACATTCATTTCCAAGTTTTGTTACAAGAGTATACCCCCCCCTTGCATTTTTAAAGACTCTTTGATTTAAAAGGCTGGTTTGCAGGCCATACATCTTCATTAACATTCCTGGAAGACCAAACAGAACTCTGCAACACAACCCATACCTCCAGAAAGTCAGCTGTGTTTGGAGCCACACAGCAAGGGACCGGTTTCAACTCTGTGTGTAACCCAACCTGCAATCCATAACCTTTCATTACCAAGTGATTAACAGGGATGTTCATCTTTGGAATCTAGGGGAACTGCATAGCAAGCAGCAGAAACTCAACCCCAACTTGTCTTCAGAGTAGTTAAGGCCTTCCCCAGCTGGCTTTGGTTTTAGCTCTCCAAGCCTAGAGTCATCCATATGTTTTATTTATTCAGTATGGTCTAAGAGCAGTTCTGAAGGCTGGCCTGCTCTGTGCAAACTGAGTTACAGATCAGAGGCTGGCTAATGAGACAGAGCCCCATTTGTGTCTAAAGTCATGTTTGCACCATACTGGAGGTGTGGGTTGTGTTGCGGAGTTCTGTTTGGTCTTCCTGGAATGTTAACAAAGATGTATGGTCTGCAAACCAGCCTTTTTAAGCAAAGAGTCTTTAAAAATGCAATGGGGGTGTACTCTTATAACAAAACTTGGAAATGAATATGGTCTAACAGGGTGGTACAGGCTGGGTGACCTCTGTTTTCAATATCTTCAACCCCTCCCCACCTTCACACGGTCTCTGTATCGCTTTTCTTTAAAGTTTCTTCATTAGATTTTGAAGCATACACCCCAAAACAGAGTACCGGCCTAACAAACAAGGATTTGTGAACAGGGGATACTGTTAACGTACACTGGGTAGCAAAATTCAGATCTCTTGCTGTGTAGTGTGTGAAACACCTTGTTAATAACTTTGGCCAATCATATGATCTCAGCAGCACCACCATGAAGCTGTCAGGCATATTGGCAGGCACATTTCTCCCCTCTCTAAACACTCACCGTTTGTTAGAGGACAACCAGAAACACCGGGCTCTAACCGGTTCCCAGCAGAGTTTAATGGTTTTTCATATTTTATAAACTGCAAGTGTACACTGAATTTTTATACAAGCAGCCTTGAGCTGAGGAAAGGTGGAGTTCGCACTCTTGCATAGTTCCCATTCTTTTAAATAGGGCTTGCGTGGCAGAAATTCCTAGGGGGCTGTACCCACAGATACCATCAGGTCACCTAAAAGCTGGATGCTGGTCTTGAAGAAATTTAAATAGTTCTATGGCCCTGAACCCTGCTACTTCATCAGCTAACATTCCAAGTATATCAAGATGGGTAGCCGTGTTGGTCTGTCTGTAGCAGTAGAAAACAGCAAGAGTCCAGTAGCACCTTAAAGATGAACAAAATTTGTGGTGGGGTAGGAGCTTTTGTAAGTTCTGAAGAAGTGCTCCCTCTAAGCTGTGAGCAAAAATTCTACTTTGTGAGCTCCTGGCATTAAAGTTGTGAGCGAGCGATTTGGCTGCTGCATAAATTAGCTTGCTCTGGAGCCATCCTTCCTGAGCTAAGACGAACATGTGTGAGCCGGAGGCTAAAAAACTGTGAGCTAGCTCACACTAACTCAGCTTAGAGGGAACACTGGTGAGCAGTGACTCACGAAAGCTCATCCCCTGCCACATATTTTGTTAGTCTTTAAGGTGCTACTGGACTCTTGCTCTTCTCTACTATTCCAGGTGTATGTCACAGTACATTTATACCAGAAAAGGAGCTTACAGAATTTGGAAGCCTGCGAGGCAAGGAACTGATCTGTTCAAATGCTGCCTATTAAACATTTCCTACAAGGTGGGAACCTGATCTAATAAGGCAATAATTTCCTAAATTCCGCGCCGCAAGAAACGAGTTAACAAAATAATCCCGAGCTCCTGCAAGGGCAAACTGCTCACCCACACAGAGCCTGCCTGATGCCTCCCTGCACGAGCGGATGCTCTGCCCTCAGCTTCTTCCAGTCAACATCTCCTGGAGAAGACCAGTTCTGCAAGGCATCTGCCTGGGTGTCATTCCTGTCTTGCTGCAGATGCAGGAGAGTCACTTAGGGTCGCCAACTCTGGGCTGGGAGATTTGGAGATGGAGTCTGGGGAGGGCAGGGACCTCAGCAGTGCACAAACCCATACAGCCTATCCTCCAAAGCAGCCATTTTCTTCGGGGAACTGCTCATGTCATTTGGAGATCAGTTGTAATTCAAGGAGGTCTCTGGAGGTTGACAACCCTGGAGTCACCCACTCTCAAAGGAAACTGCCCACTGTATGAGGTGCTGCTCTAGAGACTTGCTTCCGCCCGTCAGAAGGCAGAGAAACACAAGGAACGAAGTCTTCAGAGGGCAGGCAATTCTTACTCTCACATTTTTTTTTGGTTTACTAACAGCAAAATGCACTTCCCATCTGAAGTTTAAAAACTGCCTCAGCCATCAGAAGTGTGTGAATGCTGTACTCTGGCGTACAGTAAACACAACCCATGAAATCCAGACCACAGATCTGAATCATCTCCCTCAAAACCATGAGAAACAGCATTTAACATGTCAAAGAGGAGCCACGGGGAAGGTGCCACATGGTGCAAAAGTGCAATTCAGCTGGAACAGATGTGTGCAGGGAAGTGCCCTACCCTCAACTGTCTGAACTATTGAACTCTCATGCACTTGGAAGGGGTACGAGCACAAGGCTCCCTGATGAAGCATAACAGGGTCTCACCATGAGCTTGCGTGCTCCCCCACCTGCCCCTTTCTGAAGCACTTTTTTTTTGCCATCCAGTTGCAGCCAGTTTATGTTGATTCTGTGGGGTTTTCAAGGCAAGAGATGTCCAGAGGTGGCCTGCCATTGCCTGCCTCTACACTGCGACTCTGGTATTCTTTGGAAGCTTCCCAGCCAAATACTGACGGAGGCCAACCCTGCTTAGCTTTCGAGATCTGACGAGATCAGGCTACCCTGGGCTGCGTGGTTCCAGTATAAGCCAAACTGGTTTTGGCTCCCAGTTAAGGAGGAACCATGGTTAGTTTTTAATCATTGTTAACTTTGATACAGATGTAACACTGAAATCCTGGTAAGGCTAACTGCTGTGGGAAGGGGAAGAACTTGCACTCCAACAGGGAGATGATGGAGAAGGGAGCATATAATCACACTAGCCTCCTACATTGTTTAACCATAGTGACACATTACACATACACCTTCACATACAGCACACAGGGTTAATCCAACCAGGATGCTATTTAGCTGTGTATGACAGCTATCAAGTCTGCTTTTTCCAGGAAGAGCCGCAGCTGGACAACCAGTTCCAGCCAGTAGAAAGAAGGTCCTCCCAGCTATCGCCATCACCTATTTGTCCAGGAATTCAAAGAGCATCACTGAAACACAAGTCTAGCCTTGCAAGGGAAGCATAGCTCCATCCATCCAGAACAAGTCATAACCCTATTCTTACCCCTTATCCACAAGATCTCCATCTACGCTGCATTAAGTTTCAGATTGCTAGTCCTCAATCAGCCATCTGAACTAGCAGCCAGGCCCACATCTCAAAACAGAAAAGAAGCTCTTTAGTCGACCTTTGGTTCTTCCAGCCCAGCTGCCCAGGTTCTTCCATACACCTGCCACTTGAGATCTTTTTATCTAGAATCTTCTGCATATATAGAGCATCAGCTGTCCACCCACTCCTTCTGTACTTTAAACTGCACCCCCCTCCCACCTCTGCTGCACGTATGATGAAATGCAAGCCTACTCAAAAGGCACAGATCTGTCCTCCAGGTAATTTGGCCCACCAATTCAATCTGCAAGGTAGATTGGTCAGTGATGTGAAGGCCTGGCGGGAAGTGGAAAAATTCAGGGGGAAAGGGATTCCCACCCCAAGGGCCCCCACCCCCAGTTTTTCCTATGGAATTTTTTGGGAAGTACTAAAAAAAACCTTCTACAGACCATCTTCTTTTGGGGGGAGGAATGAATGAATGAAATGCTGTTTAGGATGTAGTTGTACTCACTCAAAATGTGCAGCATGAAAGAAATGTAAAATAATCTACTGCACTGGATAATGATAACACCTATGCATATTATAGACAAACACAACATTTTAAAGGATATGTTTAATTAGGACTGATGTTGACAACAATTCATTTGATATAATGTGTTTGATAACACACAGAGTTCAGAGTTTTCAACACTGTACAGTTTCGCTCGATAAGCAAACATGCTGGAAGCACAATTCCTACTGGGACTGTGGGAGTCTGTTTCTATCCAAATATATACTTTGTTTTATATGCTACAGTATTTGTTTCTGAAAATAAATGTTTCCTAATTTCCACTTTTTCCCCCCCTACATCACAGATATTTGTGAACCAGAAATGCACCGTTAGGCTTCTGGGAAAGCTGGGCAACAATTCTCCCCACCACTTGCCCAAGCTTCTGATCAGCTTTGCTTCCCTTGAGCTCATCTGGATCTTGACCTTCCATTCACGCTTATAATACACTCTCTCCGAAGCTCTCACTCTCAAGCCTGTGGCCTATCTTGAGGCTGCCTCATGCCAAATTAGACCACAGGTTAATCTAGCTCAGGATTGTCTACACTGTCAGCAGCTCCATGAATTTGGGAAGAGAGAAGCCTCTCCCTGCTCTGCTACTCAAGATCTTAGGTAGAGCTGACTGGGACTGTCTGCATACAAACCATATGGGGAACTAGTAAACTATAAAGCCACACAGAACTCAGACTGTTGTCCCATCTATTCAGGGCTCTCCCCAGCTCTGCCCTGAGACCCTTTAAACAGAGAAACTGGGGACAGAATCTGGGATCTCATTCACACATGCAAAATGTGTGCTTGATTCCAGCACTGGGACTTTCCCCATGTGCCCTCTGATCCCATATCATTTTGGTCGTGGTCCAAATTTCTCCTAAAACTGGAAGAAGGTGGAAACAGTTGCTTAGATACAAGCTCATCATTTACATATACATCACTTAATCACTGGCAGCTGAATCTGCAAATGGACTCAAGCACTGAATTTGAGGTGACATTAGGTAATGTGAATGTTCTCTCTATGGGGTAAGGTAGCCATTGTGGACCCACACGTGTGAATCATCACTGGACATTGTAGCCATAAAGGGCTGGTTCACACATGCATGTCTGTTTAAAGTCTTTCTAGCCTGCTTCTTTCAGCCAAAATGTTTCTCAAGGTGGGGTATGACAGATCTAAAAACAACAATGACCTACATCCCACGGACAACTTAATACTAGAATAAAGTCTACATAGACAGCCTTAAGAGCTGCAATAGAAGAGTTTGGTAATCAGCAGGTAAAAGTGTCATTAAGTAGGTAGCAAAACCAAGGACACAAAAATCCTGCATGAAAGTATGTGTACATACTTTTACCAGTACAAATCAATATAACTTAGGTGTCACCACCTAGAAGGCCCTGTCACTGGCCATCTCACCTTCTACAGTGTGAGCAAATGGAACAGGAACTCATAAGATGATCTCAAGGGGCAAGCAAGCATATATGGGAGCAAACTGTCCCAGGCTACTCAAGACTTCACTGGTAATACCCAGCACTCTAGGCCCAGAAGTGAATACACATATCAATGACACTTCGTTCCATATCGCTCAGAGATCACTCCCAGCAGTTTCATGTTGACATAATTTCTGTGGGACTCCACAACAAGAGTTCCACAGCCTAAAGGCATTTTACAAAAAGTAGCAGCAGGTGTGACATCAGCCACATAGGTGGAGAAACACCCCTCAAAAACTCTCTCCACCGACCTACCCAGAAAGACTGTTCAAATACTGAAAGCTGTGAAGAGAATCAGAAGGAACACATTCTCACACCGCAGCATTCCTCTACTAGGAAAACCAAGGCAGCTCCTGTTCCAAACCCAAGTGAGAAACTGAACTGAAATAGCACTGACCAGACGTCACTGGCTCAAGACTTTACTCCAAAAGAGGATATTCACCACCATGCAATAGCTGGTGTCCTTGGGTTCAAAGATGGCTTCTTCAGGAACAGTTCCACAACCTTCAAGGCAGCCAGCACTCCTCTCTTTTGCTAAGAAGCATTTACTCTCTCCTAGACTCATCTGGACAATCCCTCCCTGGCTAGCAGTAAGCCAAAAATGGGAAAGGGCTTACCACTGAGGAGCTGAGGCCAAACTCCTCCAAGCAGCTCACCCATGTCCTCAGGTAACAATAACTGAAATTCATCCAAGCAATTGAGATTAGATGTCTCCAATAACATTTTAAGATTGAACTAATGGAACTCAAGTCAGCTGAGTGATTTTTATCAGTAAATGCCTTACAAAGGTGTCACAGCAAGCTATCAAATGAACCAATTCTACATCAGAGGCAGAACTAGCAGCTCAGAATAGCTCAGATGGACTGCTTTGCACAGACAAACTGTGGTAGAAGGGAGAGCCAGGTCCGCTGCCATCACTGTTGCTCAGGGGCCTCTGGGCCACATTGAGTCACATTTGTCCTGAGTTTTTCAATACTCGCATTCTAGTTGTCCGCCAGTTCACTGCAGCGCCTCAATAAACCTTGGAGCTTAGTGGGTGCTGTGAGACAGATGAGGGCACTTAGAAGTGATTGTATCAATTTCTTGGTTCATTCAAGTTCCAGAGATCTACCAAGGCTTTTTACAGGGATGCCAGTTGGAGACTACCAGAGAATTATCAACAAACCATTTGGAACTATGAGCCTAGATATGTGAATAATTTTTGTAGAAGTCCCCCACCCTCCCCATCCCTGGGAGAGAAATGTAATAACCTCACTAAATAATGGTGAGTCCATGACAAGTGAACCAAAGGAACATCCTTGACCAAATCATTGGTCTCCATCCCTACTGAAGACCACAATGAGGTCCCATTGCATGAGTGGAGAACAACCCCACAGCTGCCATGGCACAGAAAGGTCTAAGCAAGGAGTCTGGTGTACCATCCACCCACCCAACAGAGGAATCCCTAGCCTGTCCAGTGATCCCAACAGCAGGAACATACATATACTCAAAACCATATGGAACACCTAGAGAGGATGAGAGAAGCCCAGTGGAGGACAGCAACTCCGCCCTCCCCAACCTTCAAACCTTAGCTAACGTTGCTGTTCATCAGCAACTGATGGTTGCATTCAATGTGAATAAGACTTTTGCAAATTGATCACTGCAAAGGCCACTCAATCAATAATTTTCTGTAGCATTAATTCACCCATTCAAAGCTGCCAGCCATTAGGGGCATACTTACTGCAAATGGAGCCTCTCATAATGGAATGCTCCCCAATGAGTGGGGGCATTACAAGAAAGCAACCGAGAAAACATGAGCCAGTGTTGTGCAGTGGTTCCAGTACTGGACTAGGCCTTGGAGACCAAAGTGCAGATTTGCTACTCTGTCATGTAGCTCCCTGAATGACTATAGGCAACTCTCAGCCAAACCTACAGTAGAATGTTCCCCAACAGCAATCTGCAGTAGTACAGCTGAGACAAGGTTTATCACCTGGGCTGCTATTTGGATGAACAAGGTTCACAAGCCTCAACCTCTAAGTCTGTATCTATCCTAAGCATAGTTTCAAACCTTTCACTGTAGTTAAGGTGAAAACAGGGTTGTAGTGGCAACAGATAGCAAACAACTCAATTTGAGATAGGTAATGCTGGTTGTAGCATGCTGGCATTTCACAGAATTACTTCACCAGCACATAGTTCTGGTATGATACAAAAGCCAGCAGTTCACGTCAAATTATTAGAAGCACATTCATGTGACCTGGCACTATTTCCCACAACAAACCCATTTTTCTCTTTCCCGCAGTTCCAAAGGGCAATTAACCCTTCAGCCTCACTGCAGCAACCTGACCCTATTCATAGCCTCCCTTTCATTCTTTTAGCATCTCATTCAGCCTTACTGCAGTCCTTGGAAGCAAGCCAGTGTCCCCTTTCCTTACAGGTAGGGTTTCCAAGCCACAGTCTGCACACCCTGGGAGTATCTGGGAGGGCAGAGAGTGGTATGCTAATGTCATGATCAGGGTTGCCAGGCCCCAGCTGGGGATGGGGAATCCCTCGCCCCCAGTAAGTGCTTCCCATCACCAGCTTATTAATCTGCTGAAAGCACTCTCCTGATTAACCCATCCAAGATACTCAAGTTCACACTCCAATAAGGTATGCCAAAGAGAATCTCAGAGTATAGCCACAGAGCATTCTTTTGCAGGCCCAAAGCCTGAACTAGATTTGAAGCAAGACTCTTTTTGTACAGACAAGCTTAGACATGAAGTTAAGTTTCTGACGGGGTCTAGTTAGAGTTTGAGTTTTAAAATACACTTTGAATCTAACCCTACCTTATGGGCTGCTGTCAGGAGGGATGACTGAAATAATGTGGCTGTATGTATTATCCCACTATCACAACATTATTTTATACGCAAATGTAATACCATTTTCCGCATTGTTCAACTTACCACATCCAACACTTTATGCTTTGTCTTGCAATATCTATAATCCTAGTCCTATTACATTACTTATTAGATCTTTCAATCTATTCCCCATTATTCATCCTACTGACTGCGTTAAGTTACACTGTGTAATCCACCTTGAGTCTCAGTATAAAAGGCAAACTATCAAGTAAATAAATGAAATATATGGAACGTTTGCAACAAAACTAGTGTTGTAAGTTGGAAATTTCATGTGCACATTTGCTTTGTAACCACCTGGTTGTTTGTGGATCAGTAGGCAGAAACCCATTACAGATAAAGCCCCAAGACACAGAGTGTCATACTGGTCTAGTTTATACAGAATAATCACAGCTGATCATGGATTTGAACCCATGGACCCAACTCCAATAGAACACAGACTATCAAGAGGTGATTATATTGTTGTCACTCATCTATCAAACTCATGGCACTTGAAAGCTTTTAAAAAAAAAGTACCCCTCCACCTTTGGTTATAATGGAAAACCACCAAACCCTTCTAAACCGATTGAAGTCAATGAAGTTAAAAGGGTAAACTGATCAGGATGGTCCTGTGAACTATGCATCTCAGTCTCCGAATGGCAGAATGACAGTGTCACATCTAACATTATGTTGTGTGAAACTCTCATAATGCACAAGGTAAGGAACCACGGCTTTGCTGGAAACTGGTCTCTCCATGGGAGGACTGTCACCCCACTAGAGTTCTGAGACAGCCTTGGGTCAGGGGCCCCCCATTTCTGTTTTTTCTTCCTTTCATTCCCTCTGATATTGCTTCTGCAGAGCCTGGGGGCAGTCTTGAAACCACAGGTTGACCTTTTTGCCAGCCTCTTGCTCTTCCAAACAAAACGGAGACGGGTCTAGAGAGTCTACCTGCATGCATGATCTGGATATTCATGATTCCTCCCTTGCAACACCACCCTGTGACCAGGAGAGTCTCAGGGAGCAAAGCACAGATGGTACCACCGAGGGTATAAAGAAGAACAACTTCTCTAGGGGCAGCATCTCCCACTACTAGCAGGAGCCCCTTCCCAGCTTGCATCATTGTCAGGAGAATCTGCTGGCAGTGACTTAAATCATCTTCAGAGGAAACCTTCTGTTTCCTGCAGTACACTTCATGTAGTAAGCAAGAGGAAGGCAGGATTATCAACCTATTTGTAGCTTAGCCCCAGGAACTCTGCAGAGATAGGGCCTTGTTGGCATAAGCAAAGCCAGACACCTAATACGGTTCAGCTCAAGTAGTGCCTCAGACAACAGGAGATGGATCATTTTTATTCACTTTGTTGTTTTGGATGGAGATGATAAGGGCTGGCCTCCTGCCCACTTTCTCTGTACTCCATGTAATGCCTGCGGCAATTCACCATGACCAAACAGCATTTTGGTTACCCTGGGTCAGAACTAGCCTGACAATTCAAGCATCCAGAGACAGCTTTTCCAAAAATCCTCTATACAAAAGCACCCATCTTGGTAAATCATGCATTTTGGAATACTGAAATGGGTAGTTTCATAACATTACCTTTACACAAGGATTTTAAAAAGGCAAAGCTAACCAGATTCCCTCTGTCTGGGTATTTTGGTCTTACACAATATATTACAAACACTAAACTCTCCATTTTTCATTCTTCAAACAGATGCTGCTGCAAACTACTCAGCCATGAACAGGCCTAAAGAAGAACATGAACTTGAAGGTCAAGGATAAGGTTACATATATTTTAAAAGCCATTTGAAATGGTGGGAGGAGAAAAAAAGGAAGATTCACTTAGACATTAGCTAGCATTTTAAGATTTCCTATGCCTAGACTGCACCAATTCAGCATGAAGTAAAGGGCCACTGCCATTCTGCACTGCAAACTTTATGGGTCTGAATTATGGGGCCCTTTAGGAACATAAGAAAGCTATTTTTTAAAAAAATGTAACCCAAATCTCAGAAGTCCACATCCCAAACACACACATTGCAGGAATTTCTTCTGCATTTACTATATAACAGGCACTAGCAATAAAAAGAAATTTACTCCTATATATACAATTACTTCCTTACTCAACAGTACTCAAAACAGGGTGGGAGAGCTAGAAGGAAATCAACTGCCTCTCCCTATTAATACTTGCACCAATGCAGCCTAGCTTGTTACATAATTTTGTTGCTGTACAAAAAAATGTGTTTTTTTAACGTGGTCCAACTTACATACTGGGAGATGCAGTTAACCTGAGCAGCTCTTTCTTGTTTAAGTTTGTTGCCCGACTACTTCTCAAAATGAGAATTTAAGGGAGGTTTTGTCAGAGAAAGGCAGGGGACACAGCAGCACTGTAGGCCATTTACTGTCGCTACAATCCGGCATTTCAATAAGCAAAGCAACATGGTTTTTCATAGCATCAAATTCTTCCAAAGAGAATGAAAAAGGGGGGGGGGGGAGACATCTGAGCAGAGGTTCAGAGCCTCATTCACTAAACTGAGTAAGTATTAAAGGGCGTGAAGGAAGGGTGGAGCAAAAGCATCATCTTACCTTCGGCTAGAACCTCATCAACTGTCACCTGATGCCTTCCGATATTGAAAACCCGACCTATATATCCACTGCCTGGTCCAGTGCTGCTGCTGCTTCCCCCGATGGTACCAGAACCAGCTCCAGATCCCCCCTGCTCTCGACGAGAGTCAAAGAACTTCTTCATTGCTCCAAAGTGTGTTGCTTATAGTCTCAGTTTAGCAAGTTAAGTATGACACTTCAAATATATATGAGCGTGTATATATATATATATATACACACACACACACACAATACAATTCTTCAAGTCTCGAACCAAGCCAAAAAAATAATAATCCCTTTGCAGCAATATCTTGCTTTTTTCCCTTAAAGGTCAAACGCTTTCCCCCGTCCAGGAAGGCAGAGCTCGAGAATTATTCACGCCTACAGGAAAAGAGAGAGAGAGAGAGATAAAACAACAAGCTCCCATCATTTACTTCAACGACGCCCCGATACCACCGTCATCGTCTAACAACATCACCTTTAGAAGATAAACACAGCACAATCTCTTCTCGGGGGAGGGGGGAAAAATCTCATCTTACTCCCAAAAGAGAAAACCCCACCCAACACAACACCCCATCCCTCCCCTTCCAAAAATGTCAATTGGGGGGGGAGGATGAAAAAGCGGGCGGCAAAGGCATGGCCGTACCTTTCCCCGTCTCGTTACTAATGCCATGAAGGTCCCTTCGCATAAAGAGACAGAGCCGCCTTGCAAAGGGACTCCTCCTGGAGCATCTGCTGGGCGCGGGCGGGAGAGGACAATATCCCCGAAGGGAGCAGCAGGGGCCGCCGCCGAAGCCCGCGAGTCGCCAGCTAGCTGCCCGGCCTGGCCACACTGTTACCATCGCGGCTGCAGATCCGGCCCTGCAACATAGCGACAAGGCAACATTGCCACTCCAGCGACGAGCTTCCAGGGCCGGCGGGAGGGAGAGCGAGCGGGAGCGAGACCATCCCCTGCCCAGCCTCCGCCGCCGCCGCCTCCTCCTCCAGCCCCATCCAACCAGGAATTGAACTGTCACAGGAAGTCCCAGCTTCCGAAGACGGGGGGGAGGGGCCATTTCCCACCCCTCCCCCTCTTTAACCTATTCCTGCCCACCCGGCCCCCTGAGGCCAGGTAAGAAAAAGGGCAACGTGTCAATTGGGGGGAGCCATCCCCGAAGAGGTCGGGGGGGGGAAACAAATATCGTGTGCCCCCCTGGCAATTAAAGCACGGGTTTTATTTTACTTTCTGCTTCCTTTTTAAATTGCAACAGACGCTCCAGACGCACTGCTTTCTGGGAATCGTAGTTCCATTCCACTCTCCGCGGACTCTCCCGCAAGTTCGCCCTATCACGGGACTACACCGCCCAGAAAGGTTTGGGCGCCGAGGGGGGAGGATGAAGTCTGTGAGTCATAGATTATGAACAGACTTTTATTTTTGCACAGCGCCTAGTACATTGGGAGGGAGGGGCTCCTTTGGTTTTTTAAAAAAGGATGAATGTAGCAGTAGTTGAGAAAGGGATCTGATATTTCAGCCTTTTCCTACCGCCATCGTTATTAATATCTCAGTTTTAATAAAATAACGTAAGGTACTTTCCTTCCTCGAATAGGGTTAGGAACCTATACTAACCACGCTTCAGGACCTCTTGCTACTGGCGTTGTGCATTTCATATTTACATGCCCCCTCTCCCCCCTCTTCTTTTATATAATTAAGAAAGTTAATTGATGGTAATAAGGACATAAGAGAAGCCAATGTTGGATCAGGCCAATGACTCATCCAGTCCAACACTCTGTCACACAGTGGCCAAAAATACCAGGTGTCATCAGAAGGTCCAGCAGCAGGGCCAGGACCCTAGAAGCTCTCCCACTCTTGCCCTTCCCCCCCAAGCATCAAGAATACAGAGCATCACTTGCCCTAGACTGAGAGTTTCTATCTATACCTTGTGGCTATTAGCCACTGGTGATGGACCTCTGTTCCATCTAATTCCCTCTTGAAGCCATCCATGCTTGTAGCCGCTGCCGCCACCTGTGGCAGTGAATTCCACCTGTTAATCACTCTTTGGGTGAAGTACATCCTTTTATCTGCTCAGCAATTTCATTGAGTGCCCACAAGTTCTTGTATTCTGAGAAAGGGATAAAAGTACCTCTGTCTCTACCTGCTCTAACCCATGCATAATTTTATAAACCTCGATCATGTCACCCCCTCAGCCGTCGTTACTCCAAACGCTTCAACCTTTCTTCATGGGGAAGTGTTCCAACCCTTTTATCATTCTAGTTGCCCTTTTCTGCACTTTTTCCAATGCTATAATATCCTTTCTGAGGTGTGGTGACCAGAACTGTACACAGTATTCCAAATTTGGTCGCACCATCAATTTATACAGGGGCATTATGATACTGGCTGATCTCTTTTCAATTCCCTTTTAACTCATTTTAAAAAGGAGGAATTGCCAGGGTTGATGGGACTGTAGTTTATCCAGGGAGGTCTGATTTTGCTCTCGTCATGGGAGAAAGACCGAGAATGGTAAAACTTGTCTATCTAGATTAGACTAAATAGTCTGTCTGGCTCCACCACCACCCCTTCTTTCCAACAGTCAAAAACCTTCCTCGCTCCAATATGTGTTCACTTCTACACTTGGGTAATTTAGACAAGGCAAATATGGCCATCCATATATAATGAGGTGTAGTTATTAGGGTGGAGTTGAAATTAGTTCCCAGGAAAGGCCAGACAGTGGCACTTTCCCTCCTTGTTTGTCTCCAGTTTCTAGTGCTCAAGACAATGCAGTCCTAAACAGAGTTAGCATCCTTCTGAAGCCACTGGAGTCAATGGGGTTAGAGAAGTATAACTGGTAATGCCAATAAAGGTCTATGAATTGAATTGAGAAGTATAACTGAATTGCACTAAGAGTTACAGTGCCTTTGAACTCTGTTGTGCAACAGGGAAAAAAAACCTGGCTTGCTAAATTAAATTTCATTGCTCTAGTACAGGGGTGGCCAACCTTGCTTAACGTAAGAGCCACATAGAATAAACGTAAGAGCCACATAGAGATGCCTGAGAGCCGCAAGACAGGAACAAATATCACACACATGTTTTTATTTTTAAAAATATGCAAATTTGCTTTTTATTAACGTTAAATGGGACTGCCAAAAATAAAAACAAACGAGGAAAAACGGTTATTGATAATGATATTACTTGTTTGCTAATGATATTGAGAGAGAGAGAGAAAAAGAGAGAGATGGAAAGAAAGAATTAAAGAAGTGGAAAGAAAGAGAGAGAGAGAGAAAAAAACTAGGAAAGCAAATAGATGGGAGGGGGGAGGGAGGAGGGAAGGAAGGAAGGGAGAAAAAGCATGCCTCCCCTTTGCTTCCCCAGCCGCCCTGCCAGGAGCCGCACAATATGTGTGAAAGAGCCGCATGTGGCTCCCGAGCCACAGGTTGGCCACCCCTGCTCTAGTATTATGAAAGACTCAAGAGCAAAACATTTCTTGCAATGCTGTTAATAAATTTATGAACGTCTCCTTTATAAAAACTAAAAACCTACACGTTTTAGCTTTATTTTAAATGCTTTTGCTCCAGACCACATAGGATGGTTCCTCAAGCTCCTATGCATCTCTGTCTAATTTGCTGGCAGTGCCATCCTAAGCAGAGTTATGCCCTACTAAGCCCAGTGACTTCCATGAACTTCAGAGTGTAGAGCTCTGTTACAGTGGTACTATTACTGCCATCCTAAGAACACTTTCCTGGGAGTAAGCCCTACTGAATAGTCCTGAGTAGGATTCTGAGTAGACTTGCTTGGGATGGCTCTTTCAGTGTACACTGTGCACGTTCAGGATCCTGTGCACGTTCAGTTAGACATTCAATTAAATCAGTGGGATTTACTTTTAAGGGTGTAACTAAAAATTACACTAGCCTCATGTTCTCTGCAAGCTCTACCGCAAGGACTTTCTGTCATCTACACCTGGCGTTCCTTGCTGGGGACTCATTTCCCAGATGTATGGGGACCTGATTCGGATTGGGACTGTAACACATGGGAGAGAGGGAGTTTCCACATTTACTGTTTTGCCAACCTGAGATGGCCATGGGGAGCAGCTATTTGTCTTATATGGGGAACTTACTTTCAGCAATGGGCTCCATGTTTGTTTCCCCAGTGGGGCAACTAGCAGTTCCCTTGGGCCATTTCAGGTCAAGACGGCGGCACTGTGGGAGACTGTCTCCTCATATGCCACAGTCCCAATCTGAATTAGGACACCACAAACCTTGGAAGCTGCTGAAAGTCCTCAAGGCAGACCCAGAGAGGATGTGAAGATAATATCATTGGGCCTATTTGTTTATGTTTGGCTTATGTGACTGACAACTGTGGGCAGAGATGCAGCCAAACCAGAAAATGTTGTAATGCATAACTTCAAGTACCATCATAACACCAGAGTAAATGCAGTTGGGGTCATGACAAAGTGACAACATTTCTAGATAGAGTAAATGACTGTGACTTGGAACAGTTATAGTGCAGTCCTAAGCAGAGGTACTCCCTTTAAAAGCCTACTGATTTTGATGGATTTGGAAGGGTGTAGCTTTTGTTAGGATCACACTGTTAGGCATGAAACTGACCAAGAGAGGAGGTGACTCTGGTGGACTTAATCTACAGAGGTGCCCAAGACCCAATGCATGATGTAAGCATTGTCAACCTAGCTGGGAACAGTGACCTATATGCTATTAAATTCAACATCAGTAAGCGGAAAGCTGCCTAGAAAATCTAGGGTGGTCACATTTGATTTTCAAAGAGGAAGCTACTAAAAAAAAGCGAGAGAGAGAGAGGATTAGTTAGAATGAAGTTGAAAGGGGCAGTTAAGAGAGCCAAATCTTTCTGGGATGCTTTGAAGTTACTTAAAACCATGACAACTGAAGCTGAGGTAGAAAGTATACCTGTAAAAGGCATGCAGATCTCCTTTTAAAAAAACGGAAGCCATGCCAAATGAGGAGAACAAAAAGGAGAATATTTGCAATTGTTCATCAATAGCAAATGTTGACAAGATTTTTTTAAAAACCCTAAAGAATAGAAGGCTAGAAGAATTCAGACAAATGGTTTTAAAAAATACATCAGAAGCAGAAAATCAACCAGGACCATTACATAAGAACATAAAAGAAGCCATGTTGGATCAGACCAATGGCCCATTCAGTCCAACACTGTCACACCGTGGCCAAAACCTAGCTGCTATCAGGAGGTCTACCAGCAGGGACAGAACTCCAGAAGCCTTCCCACTGTTGCCCCCCAAACACCTAGAATACAGAGCATCACTGCCCCAGACATAGTGTTCCATCTACACCTTTTGGCTAATGGCCACTGGTGAACCTCAGCTCCATATGTTTATCCAATCCCCTCTTGAAGCTGTCTATGCTTGTAGCTGCCACCACCTCCTGTGCCAGTGAATGCCACATGTTAATTACTTTTTGGGTGAAGAAGTACTTCCTTTTATGTGTTCTAACCCGACTGCTCATTAATTTTATTGATTGCTCATGAGTTCTTGTATTGTGAGAAAGGGAGAAATGTACCATATTTTTTGCTCCATAAGACTCACTTTTTCTCCCAAAAAAGGGGGGGGGGAAGTGTGTGCGTCTTAAACCCCCCTCACTTTTCCCAAGCCACGGCACCGAGCGGAGCTAGGCGCGTCTTATGGTCAGGTGCGTCTTATGGCGCGAAAAATACGGCACTTCTTTCTCTACCTTCTCTATCCCATGCATAAATTTTGTCACCCCTAAGTCATCATTTCTCCAAGCTAAAAAGCACAAAGCTCTTTCACCTTTCTTCATATGGAAGATGTTCCATCCCCTTAATCACTTAAATTGCCCTTTTCTGCACTTTTTCCAGTGCTATAATATCTTTTTTGAGGTACGGTGAGGTTGCACCATAGATTTATACAGGGGCATTATGATACTTTGCCTTTTTCATTGTAGTTGCACACTGAGTCGATGTCTTCGGTGAGTTATCTACCACGACTCCAAGATCTCTCTCCTGGTCAGTTACCAGCAGTTCAGACCTCAGCAACGTATAGTCATGGGACTTTTGGCTCCAGTGTACATTACTTTGCACTTGCCCACGTTGAACCTCAATTATCATGTTGATACCCATTCACCTAGCCTCAACAGATCCCTCTAGAGCGCCTCATAGTCCTTCCTCATTCTCACTGCCCTGAACAATTTAGCGTCATCTGCAAATTTTGCTACTTCACTGCTTACGCCCAACTCCAAATCATTCATGAACAAATTAAAAACCACTGGACCTAGTACTGAGCCCTGTGGCACCCCACTACTTAGCACCTTCCACTGTGAAAACTGCCCATTTATACCCACCCTGTTTCCTGTTAATTAACAAGTTTTTAATCCGCAAGAGGACTTGTCCTCTTACCCCATGACTGCTGAGTTTACTTAGGAGCCTTTGATGAGGAACTTTTATCAAAAGCTTTCCGGAAGTCTAGGTAAACAACATGTACTGGGTCGCCCTTGTCCACGCATTTGTTCATTCCCTCAAAGAACTTTAAAAGGTTAGTGAGACATCTCAAAGAGTAAAACAAGTACTCAAGGAACCAAGGGAGAAAGTTGAGAAGCCAAAGTAAAAACATAGGCTTTTCTGGGAAAGGTCTAATGATCTAATCTGTGTTTGTGCAGATTCCCCCCCCCCCCCCCCAGAAAGTCCACCTAGAGAACTGTGAAGGACTACAGCTCTGACTCCTCTTCATCAGGCAAAGAACAGGAAGACTCAGAGAAGGCTGAGGTCCTGCCACCATCCTAAAGGAAGCATCAGAGACGCATCCAGAAGCCCCCTTTGATGTCCTGGAAATCCACACCAGGATACAGCCCTGAATTCCTACTCGGACTCCAAATGCCCACTCAGCACAGAGCCGGCTGTTGCCCCGAGATCTCTTCCCAAACTCTTCACCTGATAGGCCAAGGACAGCCAAACCTCATCCAGTGTTAGCAAATCCAGAACATCGATTTTCACAACCAACATTACCTTTGATTTGTCTGGATTCAAAATGCACTTTTTCATCTATACATACTTTACTAAAGTACTCAGACACAGGCCTAGGACTGAGATAGCTGCTTCTAGAGGCTTGGATAATGACAGGTGCAGCTGATATCATTGCCACACTGATGACAAACAACTCCAGAGTTCTGGATTATTGTATTGAGCAGCTGAATTAAAGCACACTGGAACACAGCCCTGAGGAACATCTTATTTCAGGTCCCAAACTGACACTTCAGCCTCTCTCCTTGGGACCATTTTATGTATACCCTGACAAAAAGGACTGAAAGTGTCAGAAACCTGTTCCTGTAGTCCCTGTCCTTTCCCATGTGACCTGGTCCATAGCATCAAATGCTGCTGACAGATCTAAAAGTTTGTAAATGGAAATCATCCACTATAGCAATCACAGTTGTCTCCGCTGCAAGTCTAAGCCTAGAGCACAAATGAAATGGAGCATCAGCAGATCTGTTACACAGGAATACCTGCATACTTATTTATTTAAAACATTCATTAGCTGCCTTTCTCCCTTGTGGAACTCAAAGCAGCTTACCATATAAATAAAACATTATGAAAAACACAATAAAAACAACAATTATAAAACCCATGGTAAAGGTTTCCCCTGCTCGAAAGCCAGTCGAATCCGACTCTAGGGGGCGGTGCTTATCTCCGTTTCCAAGCCGAAAAGCCAGCGCTGCCCAAAGACATTTCCATGGTCATGTGGCCTGCATGACTAGACACTGAGGCACACGGAACACTCTTATCTTCCCACTGAAGCGGTACCTATTTATCTACTTGCAGTTTCTTGCTTTTGAACTGCTAGGTTGACAGGAGCTGGGGCCAGAGACGGGAGCTCACTCCATCACACAGTACTTGGGTCTCGAACTACCGATCTAAGTTGCAATTTAAAAATTCCAGTTAAGACTGCCAATAATAAAAGCTAAATCAATCAAATGCAGTCTGAAATAAAACTGTCTTCAACTGTTTTCTGAAGATCAACAATGACAGGGCCGGGTGTACCTCCCTGGGAAGGTTATTCCATGATTGTGGAGCTGCCACTGAAAAATTCTCTCTCCTGTACCCAAATGAGCCTTTTTAATTGGTGGGACAGGCAGGAGGGCATCTGAATTCCCGGGCAGGAGCATATGGGAGGAGGTGGTCCTTCAGATGCCCCTGTCCCAAGCCATGGAGTTTCTCTACCACCATGACCCACATTCTACCATCTTACTCAAAATAGAAGACTCCATATAGGCCTATAAATGGCAAAGCCTTACAACAACTTTTGATTTCCCTCTACCAGAAAATAATTAACTGTCCTGGCAAGAGAGCTGTTATTTTATCCTGGCAAAGCACACAAGCAGGGATCTAAACTGAAGATGGCGGCCCTTTGTAGCCCCAAGGATCCTGTCCACATCAGTCAGGGAGACCAATCCAAACTATTTGTACCGAAGTGAGAAGTTGGCATTTTTTACAACTGCTCTGTAGATAAACCAGTATCTAATTTGGGCCAGATCTGTGAGACTTTAATCATCAAACAATCTTGCAAAAGCATCACAGCATTAAACCAAACTATGAACTTCTATAAGAGGATTGGATTGAAGTATCCACTAGACCATGACCTTGAAAAGCTGGTCTGGACTGGATTCAGCCGAAGCCACAGTGGGAGAGAGAAAAAAGCCTCTGTTTGGTTGCCATGGGAAAGAGGATGCTAGACTGAATGGTCTGATTCAGCAGGGCTTTTCTGACGACAGCGAAATGAACCTACATTATTAGCCGTACATGCCAATGGCACAAGTTCCTTCACTTAAAAAGGGGGAGGGGATCTATCTATGTTGATGCTACTGCTATAATTATCAAGACATATAGAAGTTAAACCCAACAAATACTGCCCCCCCTAGACTGCCTTTTTGCTATTGAATATTCAGTGTGTCCAAAGGGACATTTGGATTTTGCTGAATATATATAGAAAGCAATATCTCCCGTTGCTTGTACAAATATATTTCTCATCAATCAAACTGCAAAAGGCAATGCTACCCTGCCCACCTTGGGGAATTGGGAATGGTTCTTCAGCAGCTGCCTTTGTTAAACTCCCCTGACTCAGCAGTTTGGCTAGGATGAGTCAGTAGAGTAAGATGCAGAATTTAAAGTGTTTATTTGCAAGGCAGAAGGGGAGGGGGATAAGATTAGGGGATGGAGAGAGAGGCTGCAAACTTGCCGGTATCTTCAAGAGATTCTTCCTCACCCACCCACCCCCACTACTTCTATTCCTGTTTATCCTGCAGCTGCACTGCCTCCTCTGGTTCCTTCTCCTAAATACCTCTGGATCGGAAAGCACCGACTTAACAGTTCACTACAGAATTATTTATCAGCTCCCCAGGACAATAAAAGTATCTCTTTGTTTTAAACAAACACAATGCTAGGTGTCTTATGGAATGCATTCTGCTAGAAGTCCAGTTTCTTGCAAAGGTATCTAAAAGGGGGAGAATCCTGAGAAATGATTTATTAAGAGATACTTCTTGATTACAGCAAAGGCACAAATATATAGATTCTAATAGAATTTATAGCAATTAGCAGGGCTATCTTTGGGCAGGAGTGCACAGGAATGGAGTTCGGGCTGGCTCCTGAGTTGGCCATGCCTACAACCAAAACCTCTGGCATGCGTGACTACAGAGCATGCTGCCCTCCCCAAGTTACACACAAGAGGGAAAGGCGGCAGGTTAAAATGCCATCTTTCCATCTGGGGAGCCCCTCAGATTTTCTTGTCAATTTCACACCCTCCAGTCAGCTGAGAGTGAAATTGACAAGGAAAAGCCTCTCTCTGCCTTCCCTTCTCTAGCTGACATGTCCCAGCTGGAAAGGGGCAGGCAGGAAACCCAGGCACTTTGAAAATGCCTTTCTTTCCCTCCCCGATCTGGGGGAGGGAGAGAAAGGAATTTAACCATGCCCCCCCCCTCACACACTTCCCTGAGTCTCTCTGCAAAAGTGGAGAGGCTCAGGGAAGGAATGGAGCATGTTTGCCTGTCTGCCTTCGGTCTCCTCAGCCTGCACGCCTTGGCGGGCTGGCTGGAGAGACTCGAGGGCAGCCAGGCAAACATGCCTGCTTCCCTTCCCGAACTTTCGGAGTGGGGGGTAGGGGACTAGAAAGGCGATGCTGAAGCAGTGCCTTTCCCCAGCCATCCAGCCATCTGGTTCAGAGGAGAGGGTAGACTAGAAAGGTGATGCTGAAGTGGGGCAGAGAAGCCCGGGGGGGGGGGAGAGATATGCTTCCATGCCTGCCCTGTGCTTTCCCAGCCCCCCCCCCCAGCATGATATACTAATGAGCTGTGCTGTCAGGGGTGTGGCCTAATATGCTAATGAGTTTCTGCTGTTGGGTGTGGCTGGTTAGGCTAATGAGTTCCTGCTGGGCTTTTTCTACAAAAAAAGCCCTGAGGAACAGTGAAATTCACTGAAGATAATTAGAGCTCTCCCCCTGCCCAGCAGTCTCAAAGGCGCCACTGGACTCAAACTTTATACCAATCAACAGTTACTTTAAATTTGATAGTGAATCAAGTAACATCTTGATATGGCGCTTCTAAATATATAGGTGCTATTAAGATGCTTGCTAATACTTTGATGACTAAATCCAATAAATAATAGTTTTCCCCTGTATCTTTCCTATATATTTCTTCTGCAGCGAGGGAGAGTCTGAGTGAAGAAATGACTGGAGGAAAAGGATTAAGCAGTCTCCAGCTTTCTCTGTTCCAGTTTGCTGGGGTTGGTTTTGCTTTTTTAAGAAAAGAGTGGAGGAAAGAAACACGAACTATCAAGTAATGTGTAGTTTGAACTTCAGCTTCTAGTTTGGATATATTTGCAAAGCCATCCTATGCTCAGACTTGGGAATTAGATCTGGAAGAAGAGCTAGATAAAAGATGACTGAAAAAAATATAGCTGATTGCTGGGGAATTTAAAATATACCAGTAATTGTATATGAAGCATATATAGCAAATTGTCCAGCAGTACAGATGTGAACATTGCACATCATGTGTTTCTTTGATATTCTAGTCCATAGAGAGAAACCTATCCATAATTTTCAGATTGATGCAATTTCATCATCAATGTTGTGACTAGGGAGATAGCAGAGCTCCTCCTTTCATTCCAAGAACATGGGTGTGATACTTACATGCAACTGGAAGAGGAGCATTTTGTTTTCAAAATGAAGAAGCTGACAGATACTGTTGCCAAGATAAAGTTACCGAGATTTATTGCATTGAAGCAAAATAGAAAAAACCAACTGCATACACTCCATCGGAAAAAGAGGGTTGTTCTAAAGCTGAAAGACTCTTGCACATGGATAAAATGACCTTGGGTAGACCTTGTATTTGACAGCTAGTTGGAACATTCACTAAAGGAAGGTACAAGAGAAAGAAGGAAAAACTGATCAGCTTCCAAGACTAGGTGGAGAAACTCCTTAGCCTAGTCAAAGGGATGTTTGGGCTTTCCTCAGGGAACAAGGAGCTACAGCACCTATCGGCCAAAGAACTCCTAAACACTCCAGGAATTGTGCCAGGAGATGTTGAGGACAGACAGGCTGCTGTACAAGCTGTACAGACAAGCTGTCTATTTTGGGGCAGAAACGCACAGGAACGGAGTTCCAGGTGGCTTCCAAGTTGGCCATGCCTACAGCCTCCCCCTCCCCGGTTCCCCAGGTGCCTCGCAAGCCACGGGGCACCTGGGGAAGCCAATCCAGAAACTGCCTTCCCTCCCTTGCGGCTTGCAGGGCATATGGGGAACCCGATCTTGGGAAGGAGCTGCACTGTCAGGGGTGTGGCCTAACATGCTAATGGGTTTCTGCTGTTGGGTGTGGCCTATTATGCTAATGAGTTCCTGCTGGGCTTTTTCTACAAAAAAAGCCCTGGCTGTAGATACTGTAGTCTGAAAATGCAGGCGCCTAATTCTCTTTATGAAGGAACTAGATGATCACTTGATGCAAAATTGTTAGGTGTCATACACGTTTGCCCTCCTTCCCCAACACCTTTCAGCTGTTTGAACAAGGATGGGCTGAACATTGGATGAAAGGGAGGGTTTGGGTAAAAATACACAGTTTGTTCCACTGAATATAATGGAGCCCTGACCCGGATAGCCCAGGCAAGCCCAGTCTCATCAGATCTTGGAATCTAAGCAGGGCCAATCCTGGCAAGTACTTGGATGGGAGACCTCCAAGGTATACCAGAGCCAGATACAGAGGCAGGCAACAGCAAGTCACCTCTCTGAAACATCCAAACCCCACTAGGGGTTGCCAGAAGTCAATCATGACTTCCAGGAGTGCGCGCACACACACATACAACCCCCCCCCCCCAAAAAAAATACAGTGGGAGGAAAACGATGTGTGGGAAATCAACAACTTGTAGCATTCTCATAAAGACCCACATCCTGGCAGGACATGACATCAGCAAACTGGGAACCAAACCACCTACACTAAAGCATCACCAGAGAAATTTCCTGCTAGCTTTGCTGAGGATAGCACATTGTCGGAAGAAATTATTAACGGAGCAAAGGGATACTTCATGAAAACCTGAGAACGATCAAATCGTTTCAAAACATTTGATGGATTATAGGACACACAACAGAAATTGAAGCCAGTATCAACAACTTCCATGAACTCTCAAACACTCCAAAAGATGCTTATTTGTGTTACAAGAATGTTGAATCTTGTTGTATAGCAAACTCCGTTGATTGTTCTGAACATGGTGAAAATGGTGTAAGGAAAAGCAATTACCACATGTTTCAAGATGAAAAGTGATTCTATTTCCAGTTAGCCTGCAACATTCAAACTAAATTATCTGTCGTTAAAACTTGAGGAAGTTATATATGCTTTGTTGTTGAAGCTATGTAATATAATTGATCTTAAAAAAAATCTCTTATATGCCTATTGTGTGCTGGGTTTGGAGCAGGGCCGGTGCTACCATTAGGCCAAGTTAGGCGACCGCCTAGGGCGCAGACCTCAGAGGAGTGCAGAAACGGACAATCAGTGCCCCTTCAACCGGCCGCAGGCTCTCACACTCACTCACTCACCAGCCCTGGCTCTCCCATGCTTTTCCTCCTCCAGAAAGTCACGGCAACTGCAGCAGCCGCAGCAGCAGCTCCCTTCAGCTTTGCCTCGCACCCTGCCTGCCCAAGCCCGCACAATTGTTTAAAAAATTAGCAAAGTCAAGTTTTGTACTTTTAATTTTCCCTAGAATTCATCTGTTTTTGATAATTGGTTAGAAGTGGGGAGGCACAAGTAATTAGCCTTGCCTAGGGCGCAAAAAAGCCTGGCACCGGCCCTGGTTTGGAGCCTTAACTGCAAACATCAGACATGAGAGCAAAGGCACTGCTGCCATTTAAAAAAATTACATCTACAAACCATTCGATAACCTGCTGTTCTCTGTCCTGCTATTGTCAGGACCATTTCCAAAGGCTCTGTTGACCTTAAAACCCCCCTATGTTTAGGGATGGAGATTACATGAAAAGACTACCCCGGAGGGAGGTGAACCACAAGACAGCATAAATGCAGCCATTTAACAAAATGGTGACCATGAAAGCTTATACCCAGAATTAAACTTTGTTGGTTTTAAAGGTGCCACTGGACTCAAACTTTGTTCTAGGTTCAATACGGTAAAGGATGTTTTCCCAATTTTTTTCCCTGTTTTTTTTTTAACATGCATTCTCTCTGATGCAAGTGGTAAACTGTGTTTTGACTTTGCTAACAGGATTTAGTGAAAGAACAAAGAAAGGAGGACATGAACTGAATATAGCTTCCCAGAGAACTTGCTGTAACTCAAGTCCACACCCCAGCAATAAATGTGAGGTAGTTGCCTGCTTGCATCTCACAGAGGATGCATGCCAGATCTGACCTTAACATAATGTTAGTCTGTCATAGCAAAATAAAACAAAAATCCAGTAGCACCTTAAAGACTATTTTTTATTTTTTATTTTAATTTAATTCAATTTCTATCCTTGCCCTTCCCACAAGCCGGCTCAGGGCAGGCTACATTAGGATAAAACAATAAAATCAGATAAAACTATAAACTTAACCCTTAGACAATGGTGTACAAACTACATCACAGCTATTTCAGTGGTGCCCTGGTGTTAGATAATAAAAACAGAAGGGCTGGATCCCAAACAAAATCCCAGATTATGGATAACCTACCTTGAATAAACCAAGGTGGCTATCATTCTGTGTTCTCAAATATTGAATTTCAACATGAGCTTTTGTGAGCCACCGCCCACTTCATGAGATAGGCTGTCATATCTCTCTGGGGAAGTGGGCTGGGGCTCAGGAACGCTTATATTGAAATAAATGCTGTCAGTCTTCAAAGCACCGCTGGACTTAACACCATGGCCTGAAAAATCTGTTTTCCACCTTCCCGTCTTGTTAAATTTTGTAACATCCGATCTGATGACGAGTTCTGGTGACCTTGCAGAGTGTTTTGTGTCAATTTGGTTGGCTCTAACAAAAGGTATTACACAGATTTCATTCTTTTGGGGGGATTTTGCATGGACCAATATGGCTGTACAACTTTTCCTAACAGGGTTTGTACCAGGGACATGACTACGTTTGTGGAGCAATACTGACCTCTTGTGATCATTTCCCAACATTATCAGAGCACCACAAGATCCTTGCAGGCTTTTCTTCAGGCTGTGCATAGACAGATATCACTCTTCTGCCTTTAACCTCTCCTTTAAGCTACAACATCATGGATTCCTGTTCTCTAAAATGCAATCATACGTAAGAAGAAGAAGAAGAAGAAGAGATTGGATTTATACCCCGCCCTCCACTCACTTGGAGTCTCAGAGCGGCTTACAAACTCCTTTCCCTTCCCCTCCCCACAACAGACACCCTGTGAGGTAGGTGGGGCTGAGAGAGCTCTTTCCCAAGCTGTCCTTGAGAGAACAGCTGGTACAGAGCTATGGTTTGCCCAAGGTCATCCAGCCAGGTGCAAGTGGAGGAGTAGGGAATCAAACCCAGTTCTCCCAGATTAGAGTCCACGCACTTAACCACTACACCAAACACTACACCACTACACCAATCTGTAACCAAAGGAAGAACATATAATCACTCTCCATTCCGTACAAAGTAGCAGATTAGCAGTTTTATATCTCTCTTGCCTCTCCAGCATGTGCTAGTGTACACACATACCTATAATTGCCTCATATTTTATATAGAAATGTGAATTTGCAACTTGTCCAAATTACAGGGTAAGATTATAATAGAGAAAAGAAAAGACATATGAGCTGAACATTTGGTCTAAAATAGAAATCCCTTTATCCCAGCACTTTTCAGATATACACCGTTCCATGTAATTAGTCTGTCAAAACACACACAACCACACTGGATTCTGGGGAACATAGGGAATATGTCTGCTCCATGTCACGTGCCAACTTTCCCAGGGGCTGCCCACTTCAGGATGATCAATAGTTGTGGACCAGAGGGTTGCTAGCCTCCAGGTGGGGCCTGGTGATCTCCCAGAATTATAAATGATCTCCATACAACAGAGATCCATTCCCCTGGAGAAAATGGCTGCTTTGGAGGGTGGACTCTATGGCATTATACTCTGCTGAAGTCCCTCCTCTCCCTAAATGCCACCCATCCAAAACTGCCTGCAGACTCACCAAGGTTTGGGGCCCTGGATTTGGCAGAGAGAAACATACTTTGGTAGAGAGGAACATACTTGCCTTCAGAATTTTATGACCCTGGTAGATATGCGCATACACTAGGAGCACCTCGTTACCATGTTTGCTCTTTGCTCTCAGCCTTTAAAGGAACCTGCATATTCTATATCGTGTGAAACCCCAGGGGCAGAGGCCACATCCTCCTGCTGCTTAAGACAAAGTCAGAATACCATAAATGTAACTGTGGCCCTTTGATGGCTTCACACCTTTGCAATGCCAGCTCCTATGGCTAACTACCAGTCTGTAAGTCCAGCCACTTCATGTCTCAACACTTTCACTTGCTCACACCTAGACGCTGGGGCTCCTTTCCCCAGCTCATTAAGCACCTGTCCTGATTACTACACCCTTCCTACCCAGTTAAGCCAGGGGGAAGCCAGCCTGCTTGGATCAGGTGGGAAAAGTTCCTTCTAGCTTCCTTTTGGACCAGGAATGTTGTCTTCTGAGTGTCCAGAAAACACTGCAAAGAAAACAGAGTGTCTAGTAAACAGCACCATTTTATCTATTTAAACCCATCTGGTATTCTATTCAGGAAACCTACATGAGGACTTAAGATCATGGCCTGAAACATTCTTCCCAACCAACCAGCTTGACAAAGAGTTCTGGAGAATTAAAAACCTTGCACACTGTTTTGTGTCATTTTGGTTGGTCTTTAAAAATTGGTATTAAGGAGCTTTTGTTTAGGGACATTGCCCCTGCCTTTCCCCATATTTTATGGTGATTAATACATTTGTCCTGGATCTCACCTCACCTAACTGCTGTACCTGTTTTGTTTGGCACATTATTTCACACCATTACAAGTATTTTTGTAGTGCTGAATGCTTTTAATATATTGCGAGTGAAATGTGATCATCAAACTGTCATCTACATGTGAAACTGGGCATTTTAGATTGTGATTTTAAGAAAAAAAACTCTCATTACAGCCTGCCTCATCACGTCCTGTGGCTATATTCCTAACATTTAAGAGACATACTGCTGAGACCTAGCCAGGATACCAACAGTGACCTGGCAACAAAAGGTTGATGGTTGGTGTTGGTGAGGGAAGAGGCAACAGGTGAGCCAGCACCCAGTATGGGCACTAATGACTAGGTCTGAACAAAGCAGAACCCACAGTGCTGGCTTATAACCGAGATCATCCAGTCTGGCTTACTCCTGGACATTTTGAGAGCCAGTGTGGTGCAGAGGTTGAGAGCACTGGACCAGTATCTGGGAGACCCAGGTTTGAATCCTCATTTGTGCCATGGCAGCCTGCTGGGTGACCCTGGGCCAGTCACAATCTCTCAGCCTAATCTACCTCACAAGGTTGTTGGGAGGATAAAACAGAAGAGTTAGAATGATGTCAGTTGCTCTGAGTCTTCAATGGGGAGAAAGGCAGGATTCCAAATGAATTAAATTAATTAAAAAAACCTTCTTGGCAGGCAAATGTTTGTGAAATGCTACTGAAAAATAATGGTTGAACTCAGTGGATTTATTTATTTATTGGTTCAATTTATACCCTGCCCTCCCCACAAGCAGGCTCAGGGCGGCTGGCATCCCAGAGTCTATTGCCAGAAAGCAAGGGTGCAAGTTTTCCTTTAAAGGCAACTTTGAAAGCTCATGCTGGAATCAGCATCAGAGGCTAGCTGTGTTGGTCTGAAGCAGCCAAAGTCCAGAGGCACCTTTAAGACCAACAAAGTTGTATTCTGGGTATAAGCTTTCCTGTGCATGCACACTTCTTCACATACATTGAAACAGAAGTCACCAACCATTACATGTAGGTGGAAGTGGGGGAGGTTGTTGCCATGAAGGGCTAATTAGAGTCAAGCTGCATAAGTAACTGGGCAATAGGTACAGCTAAGATTGGAGTAAGGCAGTTTGTAAGGCCTATGAATAGCAGCAAATTAGCATATAGCATAACTAAAGAATTTACAAACAGATGCAAGAATTGAATGAGGTTAGCATCTATAGTGAGATAAGAAACAGTTATCTCTGTTAAGCCCTGGTGGTTCCATTGTCCTGAGTGTTGTAATAACTTGTGACTCGGCAATCTCCCGTTCTAGTCTGTTTTTGAAATTCTTCTGCAATAAAACAGCTACTTTGAGGTCCCTCATTGAATGTCCTGGGAGGCTGAAGTGTTTTCCTACAGGTATCTCAGTTTTGTGATGCTTGATGTTAGATTTATATCCATTTATCCTTTGGTGAAGGATTTGACCTGTTTGCCCCATGTAGAGAACTCAAGATCATTGTTGGCATTTAATGGCATATACAGTGTTAGAAGATGAGCAAGTGAGTGAGCCGGAGATGGTGTACTTGATCTTGTTCGGTCCAGTGATTGTGTTGACTTATACCCAGAATAAAACTGTGTTGGTCTTAAAGGTGCCACTGGATTCAAACTTTGTCCCGGAATCAGCTCTGTTCGACTTCAGGTGCCTGTCTGATTCCACTTTAAGGACAGGAATCTATTGGAGCCCTTTTTGAAGAACGGCGCTTTTTTAGCATGGGAGGCAAATGCCGATGTAACAAAATCCGAAGTCAGACTTAAGCATATTTACACGGAAATCGGCGGCGAGGTTTACTTCCAAGGCAACAACATGCAAAGACAAGGGGGAAATCTCGACCAGAGCGTTCTTGAGATCCTGATGCAGAGAGGACGCCGCTAGCAGTCCCCGTGCCCGGCAGCCTGCCCGCGGTCGCCCGGTCTGTCCCGGCTCTTCCGTCCTCCCTCCCCAGCTCGCCCGCTTCCCTGTCTCGGCCGCCGCCCCACTCCTTTCCTGGCGGAGCTGAAATCCGAGCCGCAGCCAAGCCGGGGTGTTGCGCCACCTCTTTCTCCTCCTGGCGGCCGCCCTTCGCAGGGCGGGTCTCTGGGGCTTATAGGAGAGGCTCAGCAGCTGTCGCCTCTCCAGACGGCGTGCGCTCTTGGGCAGCGGCAGCAGCAGGTGAGGGGCTGCGGCTAGGGACGGGGCGAGGCTCCTGGCGATGGGAGGGGGGTTGACCGGTTAGCTGGGCCCTCGCCTGCCCGCCCGCCCGCCCGCCCGGGTGGCTCCCTCCTGTGAGTGCGCCCGGAGCCACTCGCTGTTGCCCAACTTTCTGGGAGGGCCTGAAGGGCGACTCCCAGCGGCATCCCTCTGCGAGCCGGAGGGCGAGGGCGGCAGTCCGCGCACCAGAGAGAAAGACTCTTGTCTTTGGGGCACAATTAGCTGAATTCCGAGGAGGAACAGGACGCGTGAGGAAGTGTCTCCGGCCTCGACGGCGAGGCGCCCACTCTTGGCGCTGCTCGTTTGCGTGGCGCCTGCTGCCCCTCCTCCTCCTCCTCCTCTCGCCCGCGTGCGTGGGCTCTTGGGAAGGGCAGAGGAAGCGGCTGGAAGCTCGCCGGGAGGAGAGGCTGGTTTTCCGCTCTTCGGGTGCCTTTCGGGAAGGGGGGACTGGAGGCGTTCTCTCGGTCCCTTGCAAGACAGCCCGAAGCAGAACAAAGTTTGGGCTCAGGGGCACTTTTAAGGCCAGCAGACTTTTATTCTGCCCACCTGGATCTACCCGAAGTAGAGTTCAACTTTTAGACGTCCATTGACTTTAATGTGCAGGGGATGCGTCACTCTGCTTTGGGTGGTATTGCTGGGCGGCTGGGGAAATCTAGAGGGGAAGCTGAGTCAGGCTGAACTGAAGTCCAACGAACACTTTCCTGGGAGTAAGCCCCGTGGAATAAAATAGGACTGGCTTCCAAATGGACCTTTTTAGGATTAGGATGGAAATGGGTAGCTGCCGGGTTGGTCTGTCTGTAGCAGCAGAAAAGAGCAAGAGTCCAGTAGTCCCTTGAAGACTTTTTAAAGGCTTTTTGTTGAGGCAGCGGGCATCCAAATTCCCCTTCTTGGCCTCCCTTGCCGACAGCCCTAGCCTAGTGGCTTGATACCTCACAACACTGCCCAGGAGGACCTCTACATCCAAGCGGTGCTACTGAGGCAACTTTTACTCTTGTTTTTTTTTAATTAAAAATATTGAACTTTATAAATCTTAAAATTTTAAATTTAACTGATGAATTTTATGTGTTTTATTGTCACAGTATTCTGTTTGACCTTGTAAGCCACCCCGAGCCCACTCGTGGAAAGGGCAGGATATAAATCCAGTAAATAAATAACAACATTGGTGGCAGGGTAGGAGCCTTCATGAGTCATGGCTCCCTTCTTCAGATGCTGTTCAGGATTGCTACCCATAGTCTGTTAACAGCGCCACTGAATAGGAGGCCAGGAACTCCACAAAGCGAACAAAATGTGCTCCTGCATAAGTTTTGGTCTTGCGTCAGAGCTCATTTTGTCCAGTGCATGAAGTGGGTTAGGGAGAAAGCTTAATCTGAGCAAAAATTGGGTGTGACGTTGTTGATGGTTTTAATAAAAGTTACTACATGGGTTGTGGTTTGTTTTTGGATTTTGGACCAGGACAATTGTAAACAGCTCTTGTGTGTGATAGAACAGAGTGCCTCTTTGCCTAGGTAAACTGGCTTTTCTTCTCTGCAGAGTTCCCAAGGTGGACACATCTTTAGCATGGGGAGACTATGGTTGTTAGCCATGCATCACAATGGGTTTTATTGTTCTATAGTGGAGGCTGCCTTAGGGGCACATGCGTGCCAAAAGGCAGGCTGTATCTGCTTTAATACAACCAATGTGTAAAAATTTGGAGGAAACACCTTAGCTGTCCCTGGTTTCCCTAGGAGATTCCCCATTTGGGGCACCTGTTTTTTTTGGGGGGGGGGGGCATCTTTAGAGATGTTTTAAAATCAAGTGGTTTCAGCTACCGCCTCCAGATACCAGAGGAGGAGAAGGTGGTGGCATTTTAACTCTGTGTAAAAGGCAAGTGCACACAAGCACCAAATGCAAGGGTGTTATTTCCCTTGTATCCCGTCTCTTGGCCAGTTCTCCAGATGGTGAATTCCACAGAACGTTTTTGAGTTGTAGCAACTCTGGTAACAAGTTTGTTTGTGAGATTAGACTCTGCCTTAAGCAGGTTTTAAATTTTAAGAAAATAAACTTTTATGATCCACTTACTGACTGATGCTGGTGCAGGGCAGGATGTTGCAATGTTTGGTGGGTGTGGAAACGCCTTCAGTGGGAAGGCAGGGGCGCTGAAGCCATTTGGCTGCATCCCCGGTGTGAGAAGAAGGAGCCCCTCTTTTCACTTGGGACATGTTGGGGAGTACACTGAGACCAGTTCTTCCAGCAAGCTGGAGCAGCCTTGGTGTGCACTGGCCTGTATGGTGATCTGAGTGTCAGACTAGGACCTGGGAGACCCAGGGTGGAAGCCCCCCTTTGCCTTGGAAGCTTCTTGGGTGACCTTGGGCCAATCACACGCTCTCAGCCTAACCTGTCCCGCAGTGTTGCTGTGAGGATAAAACGGAGGAGAGGAAAGCCACTTTGGTTTCTCACTGGGGAGAAAGGCGAATTAAGTAAAGAAACCAGATGTTTCACTAGAATAGCCCCTTGGAAGTCGCCAGGCCCCGTTTGCCCAGATTGTCAAGCATAACTGTGGTCTGGTCTGTGCATAATACACCAGAATGTGGTAGGGAAATAATGAGGCAGAAGGAGGGGCTGCACAGGGGTCACATTCTTCTGTTTCTTGGGGGGGGGGGGTGAGCCATGGCTGAATTCTGGCTAGGATGTTTCAGAGAGGTGGCTTGCTATTGCCTGCCTCTGCGTCCCAGCCTTGGTATTCCTTGGAAGTCTCCCATCCAAGTACTTGCCAGGGTTGGCCCTGTTTAGCTTCTGAGACCTGATGAGGTCAGGCTTGCCTGGGCTAGCACGGTCAGAGCTGGAGGTCACATTCTGAGGGCTCCCATGCATAAAACCACCCTGCAAATAAACATTGATGACATCAGACAGAAGGGTTTGACCCTTCTACCCCTTTTCATACTTGTCCCTTCCCTGAGAACCCTTTCCTTCAAGCAACTAGTTGTCCATACCTCCTGTGCGACTGGTGCCCAAGAGGAAAGGGCTACCCGTGAACAGGTCAGCCTGTGCCTGAAAGAGTTTTTAATTTGTTTGAAATGTAAAGCCTCCTTTTTGGCAAGCTGCAGATCTTATTTTTAAAAGCTGCTTTTATGTGTGCAGAATGAAGCAGAGTTTAAAGATATCCCAGGTGATTCTTCAAACGATAACGTCCCTGACAACCCCGCCCCTTCTAGTGACTAGTTGTCCACACCTTCTATGGGACTGGTGCCCAAGGGGAAAGAGCTACCTGTGAACTGGTCAGCCTGTGCCTGGAAGAGTTTTTAATTTGTTTGAAATGTAAAGCCTCCTTTTTGGCAAGGTATAGATCTGATTTTTAAAAGCTGCAATATCCCAGGTGAGTCTTCAAATGATAACTGTCAGCATGTCCAGTACTTTCTGTTCCCTGTGTAAGACCTATGAGAAGAAAGGAGTGCTTCCTAAGATAAGAACATAAGAACATAACATAAGAGAAGCCAATGTTAGATCAGGCCAATGGCCCATCCAGTCCAACACTCTGTCACACAGTGGCCAAAAGTAGCAGGTGGCCTCAGGAGGTCCAGCAGTGGGGCCAGGACACTAGAAGCCTTCCCACTGTTGCCCTCTCCCCCAAGCACCAAGAATACAGAGCATCACTTGCCCCAGACTGAGAGCTCCTATCTATTCTTTTAGCTAATAGCCTCTGATGGACCTCTGCTCCATATGTTTACCTAATTCTCTCTTGAAGCTGTCCATGCTTGCAGCTGCCACCACCTCCAGTGGCAGTGAATTCCATGTGTTAATCACTCTTGGGGTGAAGAAGTACTTCCTTTTATCCGTTCTAACCCAACTGCTCCGCGATTTCATGGAATGCCCATGAGTTCTTGTATTGTGAGAAAGGGAGAAAAGGACTTCTTTCTCTACCTGCTCTATCCCATGCATAATCTTATAAACCTTGATCATGTCACCCCTCAGCCGTTGTTTCTCCAAGCTAAAGAGCCCCAAGCCCTTTAACCTTTCTTCATAGGGAAAGTGTTCCAACCCTTTTATCATTCTAGTTGCCCTTTTCTGCACTTTTTCCAATGCTATAATATCCTTTTTGAGGAGTGGCCACCAGAACTGTGCACAATACTCCAAATGCTTGAGCGTGTACTCTGGAAATTGGCTGGGCTGATGTAAGCCTCCAGGCTTCCCTACGACTTCTTGTGCCACACCCAAAGTCCTTTTGCCTACCTTCCCTAGAGCTGTGTGGATCCCAAAGAGAGAAGAAACGCCTGTGCCAAGAAAAGCTGAGTCTTTTGATGTGTGGTAGCTATGCAAATCAAGAATACTGATATGATTTCTCGAGAACCATTTTGCCCATTTTATTATAGTTTGGCAGTCTTAAGGAGGGCTGAAGGGCCTCGCTGTGCATAACTTTTTCTGACTGCTGAGAATTTTATTCAGCAACTCCTCTGGCTTCAAATCGCTCTCTTAGGGAAGCTTGCTATTGTATGTTAATTTCACTCTGTTTTCGTATCCAATATGGAGGCTGTCACACTGATGTTTTTATGTGGTAGTGTACTTTAAGGCACAAGACTTATTCCTCTTTTCCTGCTAATTTGGCCCATTGGATTTGAAAATCTCCCTCTCACCCACTGCCACCCATCCCTGCCCCAGCATCCAAAGCCAGTATCTTTTCATTGTGTCAAATGCTAATACAAACTGTTTATTATTTATTTATTTGTTTATTGCATTTATATCCCGCCCATCCCGTGAACAGGCTCAGGGCCTTTTCATCTCTTCTAAATGAGTTTTTGACAGGCATTCAGATTAAAGGAGATCCACAGAAACAGGTGGTATAAGTAGTACATCAGAAGCTCAGACAAAGTAGAAGGCCTTCACTAAGGAGAGTCAGTTGGGAAAGACTTGAGGCATGAAATTGGGAACAGTGTGTCTGGTAAACTATGGGATTACCCCTCTCTGGTCTTGTTTGAGTGTCAGTGGTCTTGTTTCAGTTGTCTGGTCTCATCAGAGAATAGAGAACTCCACAAACAATGTCATGCAAAAGCAGATGACTCAGTTGGAGAGTGGAGGAGGGGTGGCAGTTTACTGTTGGATTCATCCTGAATGGCTCCAATTAGAGAGCTGATTCCGAAATGAGGAGGAAAACATAGTGCAAGGGAGCAAAGTGGGTGCTGGGGATAAAATTAAACTGTGCTATTGGTTGCATCCATCAGTCTGTCCCCCTTGGAGCACTGACCCCCATCCTCTTTTCTGCCATTATGTCAACAGTGAAGTCATGGGGGGGGAGGGAAGCTAGGATATAGGTGCTCTGGAATCTCAAAAGTGCTACCCTTCCTCAGAAGCACAGCCCCATTCTGAAGTCATTGACTGATGCAGTGAAGAGGAGGGTGGGATGCCAGGAGGCAGTATTGACTGGGGTTATCTCACAGTTAACTAGGAGCATGCTTGCTCATTGGGTGTGAAAGAAAATTGGACTGCCAAAAAAGACAAATAAGAGGGTTCTAGATCACATCAAGCCTGAACTCTCCCTAGAAGCTAAAATCACTAAACTGAAGCTATTGTATTTTGGGCACATTATGAGAAGAAAAGAGGCACAGGGAAAGACAATAATGATAGAAAATGTTGAAAGCAGCAGGAAAAGTGGAAGACCCAATGGATGGACTCCATAAAGGAAGTCATGACCATCAGTTTGCAAGACCTGAAAATGGCTGTTAACGATAGGACATTTTGGAGGACATTAATTCATAGGGTCACTAGTCGGAAGCAACTTGACAGGACTCACAACACGCATATGTCCTGAGTGAAACATACCGTATTTTTCGCTCCATAAGACGCACTTTTCCTCCCCAGAAAAGTGGGGGGGAAAGTGTGTGTGTCTTATGGAGCGAATATGGAGCTTTTCTTACCTGTAACAGGGCTCTTTCTTCAGCAGGAACGCAGGGAAACGCCATTCAGGCTGGCATCCCAGCCTTCCCCGTCCCTCCCTGCTGGGCCTGAGCTGTTAAGACTTAAAAGGGAAACGGCAGGAAAAACCCCACCAGGCTAAGTACTCTTTCCCTTTAAGTGCTTTTCCCCGTTAAGACAGCCAGCAGCAGAAAGCCCCGCCCACAGATTAAGCTCCGTGGCTACTTTGCACAGAAAGGCCTGGCTTTGCATGGCATGCCGACGTCTCTCTTCTTTCCTTTCTCTATCTTTCTTCCTTCCTTCCTTCCTTTCCTTTTTTCTGTCTGTCTGTCTTTCTGTCTCTCTCTCTGTCCCCACCTTTCTTTCTTCCTTTCTCTTTCTCTCTCTCTCTCTCTCCTCCTCCTTCCTTCCTTTCTCTCTCTCTCTCTCTCTCTCTTATCTCTCTCTCTCTCTCTTTCTTTCTTTCTGTTTCATTTTTTCCTGTTTCCCTCCTCTAAAAACAAGGTGCGTCTTATGATCAGGTGCGTCTAATGGAGCGAAAAATATGGTAACTTGCCTTTGCCCCAGCTAGGGTTCAAGACAGCTTACAACAAGGTTGGGCAATATAAGAAAAATTGAAAACTCTTCTTAAAGAAAACCTTTGCAACAGATGGCCATCACAATCAGCAAAATGGCCTGTGGAACAAAACCATCTCACGGCACCTTCTGGAAATAAGCAAAGGAGATGCCTGTCCTGCCTCTTCCAGAAGGCTATTCTAGGGCGGGTGGAAGTCCCATGCCCAAGTCTAAGGTCTTCTCACTTCTGCATGTGATGGGCTATAAACAAGACCTGTTGGGAAGATTGGAGCTGATGCACAGGTTTATACCAGGAGAGAGCATCGTGATATAAAAGCTCTGCAGAAAGCTCAACTGAGCTGTCAGATTGAGTCATTTCAGCTTTCATGACTTTTTGTGTGTGTGTGTCTTGTGTTCATAAGGAGATGGAAGAGAAAGTTTCCACTTCTTATTTCTTGTAGGCCACTGGAACAGTTTGTTTCTTGTTACTTTGGATACATACTTGAGGTCTAAAACCAAGAAAGAGAGCTTCGGGTTTGGAGAGAAAATTCCATGGGAACACTGGTATGGGGAAAACTCAGTGTTTGGACTTGTTAGAGAAGGGATTAAAAATACATTGCCAGCATTATTGTGCCATTAAATCCAACTCGGGTGTATCCTTGGAATGTTATGTATAGTTCTGACTGTCCCATCTCTAAAAGAACAACATTAGAAATGCAGAATTTCAGAAGAGTAAAATGTTAGAATAACCTTGCCCTGTGTGTGACATCTCGCAGCCTGATCCAATATGGAATTCTGTGTTCCCAAGCCCCAAAGCAAGCCCTGTACTGCAATCCTTTGGAACTCAGTGGAGCTTCCATCAAAGTAAGCATGCATAAGACTGGGCTGATAAAGGCTTACCAAAATGAAGTTATTAATAGCAGTCAAAGGAATCGGCATCTTCTCATTGTACTAGCAACTGGGGTCCAACCCAGTGAAGCTAATAGGCTGTACTTCTTCACACGACATAGCTGTGCCTTCAACAGCAACATGGAGTTAGCAGGCAATAAATTCATCTCTGTACAATGATTCCCTGCTGACTTTTTTGTATCTGTTAAAGACATAGATGGAGACTCAGACAGATTTTTTTCCTGGTCAATTCTGCTGCCACAGAGGCTCGTGATGGCCGCTACCTTAGGTGACTTTACAAAGGAGTGGACAAATCCATCAGTCACAAGTTAGCCATGCAAAATGGAACCTTCAGATATGGGTGTGCCTGAAATCTGGGGAAAAGTGGGTACCAGGGATTTAAACAAACAAGCTGCTTTATCCTCCAGCCAAGCCAACTATTCAAAGAAGTTGCTGACCTTCCCCCCCCCCCCCCCCCCAAGTGAAACAGAAAGAGAAATAGGATTAAAACAGTAGGCAGGACACTGGTAAAGTGCTTTTCCATTGTGTTACGCAGTGCTCTCGCAAATCGCATGCAAAGCAAATGGAAACGATACTAAATGAAGCTGATGAGCCTGGAATAGATTGAGACTATTTGAATAAGCTGCAAGACAGGGAAAACGAGAATAAATGTATTAACTATTTGATATGTACCTGTTGGATATTGTTTATTTCCTTAGATGATGCACTTTTTTGAATGCAATTAACTGTGGACTGGAAGGCATTAAGCCTGGTGGGAGGGAGTGGAGTTGAAGTTCATACAGAACTTTTCCTTCTGCCTCTGCCTGCTGGGTGCGCTTTGGTTTAGTTTTTTTTACAGAATTTTGTTCTGAGATGCACAACTGGGATTCTTCGGAATCTTAGGGTTAAACCAGATGCAGGTTTCTGGGGCACAGCCCATTTGTAAAGCAAATGCAAAGGGGAAGTGTAACTTTAACAGTAATGGAACATGTGGGAGAAGAATGCTGAATCTACCTCCTTCCTTTTCTCTGCATGCTTCCAAGAAGGGATAATATTTATTTATTTATTTATATTTAGTTATATTTATATTTCATTTTTATACCCTGCCCTCCCCACAAGCAGGGAGCCTGGCACAACCAGGGGGTGGGTTGGCGTCAGTTTTCAGCCCCTGGGCTCATTTCCCAGGCAAATAACACATACACACACCATTTGTTTGAGATATGAATGCAGTGGAGGCATGGATGATGGCCTCATCATTTCTGTTTTGCCCTCAGATTTCGATTTGCTTTCAATGAAGGATTTTCGGTTCCTTTGTGAAGACATACGGGTCATGTCCTGCTCCTGGGGGGCTTGTTGGTGTTCTCCTGTGACCATGCCCATTCTGCTCCGTTCTCCTTTCTGTAGCTTCCAAACGACTTCTTAGGGAATAAATGCAGTTGATTTAGACTTACCTTTCGCTATTCAGGTTCCGTTTGCATGTTTAAACACTGACTTAATAACACTTGTACTGTGCCTTTCCTTCCAAGAACTCCCTTTCCCAAGCTGCTTGCCATCTTAGGCAGCTTAGGATACCCAGGCCTGAAATGAATTCTGTGCCTTCGGTGCATTCTTTCAGCAATTGCTTAGCATAAATTTGGGCACAGAATCTGGGGTTTGAGTATCTCTTTATGTGGCAAAACTTGGAGTGCTTTTCTCCCACTATTTTGCGAGTCGTGGTCTATTTACTATTGGTCTTGGAATTCACTAGACCTTCAGTCTTTCTATCCTCTGGGTAGAACAACAACTCTTTGTTCCTCTGTCACAAAAGGGGATGCAACTTCACGAAAAGCTGCTTGTCTGTTTTGACTGTGTTTGGTGCCTGGTCCTGGAAAATCAGATGTCTCTCATCTGACGTGTTTGCTGAAATGCTTTGGGGAGGGGGTAAATCTCTCAACCAAGCCTTCTGATCACTTTCATTGTTCCTCAAAACCAGTGTTATTGTTTCAGGGATGATGTGTATCAGAAACTTACCTATGCCATTGCTGTGTGCAGTAGCATGTTAGGGGGGCAATGGATCCTGCCTTAAAGATCTTACAACTAAACGACAGTGGAGGGAAGGGAGAGTAGCCAGGGTTGAATGTAAGCAAATGCAGTTATGTTAAGTAGGCTTCAGTGGGCTGGTGGCTAAGGCCAAAGCCCTCTCTTAAAAAGAGGGGCTTGAAGAGAGCTTTATCTGGTCCCTGAAACATTCAGAGCCAAAAACAGTTCCAGCTCCTTGTTTCCTTGCACCATTTCAGAACGGAGAAGGATGCATGGGATTTAGACTGAATGTCAGCTGATGCTGTCAGCTCTGTGTGTGGCAAATTCAAATGTATTTCTCATTTGCAAAACTGCAAGAGGATAGTTGAAATGCCACATGTGCATCATTTGAATTTTCAGATTTGTGAAGCGTACTCAAAGCAGCTTGTAGAACACAGGGAGATGGGTTGTCTTCTCTGGAGAATTCATGTGGGAGAATTCGTGGGGAGCTCGTATACCTCACCATGGGATATGGCCAGATCTGCGCTTCTGCCTGCCTGTCCTTGTTGTTACTTTGGTCAAAATCACCCCAAGGCATGGAGGAGCTACATATGTGCTATAGTGCCAGAACTGCCTGATGCCTTGTCTTGCATGATCTACTTTACAAAAACAAACTAGAATCCCTATGAGCAACTAATATATGTTTTACATTTATAATGCAGGAAAGCACGTTCAGAATATCCTGACGTTTAAGGCATGACCAGTCAGTGTTAAGTAATCCAGAGACAGCCCTCTTGCTTAGAAACATGTGGGTTGCTTTGTGGATCAGGCTATCCAGCATTCTTTGCAAGAATCCCAACAGGGTATAGGTGGTTCTAAAGAAGTCGGGCCCGTAGCTACAGTGGGGCCTCCTGGGTCCCAGCCGCCCCCCAATTTCCTGCCAAGGCCCCATGACTTCCTAGACAGCCCAAGCCCCCTGACTCTCTGGGCTGCCTGGGGGACTCCCCACCGCCACCCCTTCTCTTTCCCCACCTGCCAGCAGCCCTGCAGGTGTCCCCTTACCTTCCCCTGCAAGGCAATGGTGGGCAGACATCTGTCCAGGGGAGGAAGAGGCAGGCACAGCAGCAGCAGTGGCGGCTGCTTCCTGGGCCCAACAGCAGAGAGGACCCATGGCAGGCAGGCCCATGGCAGGCAGGCAGCTGGCTGCTTGGGGAGGGGACGGAGAGATGGCAGTGACGACAACGCCAAGCCGAGGCAGCAGTGGGGCGAGCAGAGGAGGCTGGAGGAGAGGCGGCTGCAGCAGCAGTAGAGGGGAGAATGTGGGCCTTGTGTGGGGCCTGAGTTATCTTCCATTGGGGGTGTAGGAGGGGGGGGGTGCACAGGAGAAATAATTAAATAATTAAATTATCTAAAGTACCCCACGAGAAATTTAAATGCCCCCCAACTTAGAAATTCCTGGCTACAGGCCTGAGAGAAGTTGGTTAGTGCTCTGCCAATGAACCATGAGCTCTCTTCTGCCCACTGGGCTCTGGGCTCTGGATGTGATGTGGCACGTTCACCAGAATGACTAGTCACAGCTGAGATGGAGAGCAGAAACCACTTTTGCTTGGGGCGTTTTCCCTGGCTTCTGCTCTCATAATTCTAACCCTGGGAGAACCTTTTCTGGTTGCCAGAAAAGTCCAATAGAAAAATCCGTGGAATGACATCCTCTATGGTGACCACCCTATGGCCTCAGAACTCAGCTGCTCAAAAAGATCTGCTAGTACTCTGTACCAAATCACCACTGTATATTCTCTGGGTCTTAGAACAGTATTTGCTAGCAATGCTGCTTTCAGTGTTTTGGAGCCTTTGGCACATTGCAGTGCACTCCTAAGCAGAATTATACACTTCTAAGCCCATTGACTTCAACAGACTTGGACTTAGAAAGGTGTGTTTAGGACTTCACTGTAAGTCAGTCCTTACAGGGTGTCTTCTGGTGGGGTACATAACCCACTGTAGCAAGGATCGTTGTCAACTTTCCTCGGTCCAGGGTTGCCAGGTCCGCACTGGTGGGGGATGGGGGAGTAGGGTTGCCAGATCCAGGTTGGGAAACTCTTGGAGATTTGGGGCTGGAGCCTGAGGAGGACAGGGACCTCAGTGGGGTGCAATGCCAGAGAGTCCACCCTCCAAAGCATCTATTTTCTCCAGGGGAACTGATCCCTGTAGTCTGGACTGAGCTATAATTCCTGGGGATCTCCAGGAGTATACCTGGAGGTTGGCATCCCTGCCTTGGTCTCTCTTAAATCCATAGGGTCTTGCAGCTTTTCTTGCTGATATTAGAAGGCAATATAGACTTTTGTCTTGTAACTTTCAGGTAGGTGCACAGACTTTGAACTCTATCAATGATTATCTAAAATTGATTCCCTTCCTCTTCCCTTATCCTACAGAACTATCTGGGAGATTCAAGATTAGAAGAATATTGAGTCTCTGTTGTGATGGTGAGTCCTTATGTTTGCCAGGTGCAGGCTGTGCCTGGTATGCTCTGAGCCCAATAAACAGGGTTAGTGGTCTGTGATATTGACTCAGAAATAAAACAACTGGAAGGTTTGCCGTTACTGACTTCCTCATATCAGAGCAAATATTATCTGATCTTGTTGGGGGAGGGGCTTGATCTTGTTCCAACAGAGTGTAAAATCAGTGATGAGAACAGAAAGAGCATGATATACTTCTGGCGTCAGCATGATGGACAGAGCTTAAGGTCCTTTGAACCTGAAATGGGCCACATGTGACTCAGTGGCAGAATATCTGCTTTCCATGGAGAAGGTTTAATCCATAGCTTCTCCAGTTCAAATGATCAGGAAGTCAGTGATGTGAAAGTCCTCTTTGTGAGACTGGAGGGCTGTTGCCAGTTAAGAGTAATCACCACCGACCTAGATTAGATCAATGGTCTGTTTTATCATAGGGCAGCATTATGTGGCCATGAGTTCAGCCTTCTTTGCTCCAGTACATACCGCATACGTTCTCTAGTACTGCTGAGCACGGAATCTTCTGCATGCAAACATGTGCTCTTCCTCTGAGCTATGTGATCTTCCCATGTAGTAAAGGGGAACCAGTGGAACTAAGCAGTCTGAAGGCAACAAACACGTACCACATCTTCAGCCACCCATACCAGATAAAATATAAACATCTAGCTTGCTTGGCTGTAGTGAAGTTCATTGAGTGTTGGACCTCCTTGAGTGTTTTTGAGTTGGACCTGTTCCGATTTGGGAACATCTAACTGCTTGAGTTCAGCTTGTGTGGAGCAACTGTCTGAGGGTTGCCAGCTCCAGTTTAGAAATTCTTGGAGATTTGGGGGTAGAGTTTGGGGAGGGCAGGGTTTAGGGAGGGGAGGAACTTCAGCAAGGTATAATGCCGTACAGTCCACCCTCCGAAGCAGTTTTCTCCAAGGGAACTGATCTCTGTGTCATCTAGAGATCAGTGGTAGTTCTATGAGATCTCCAGGCCCCACTATCTCAACAGTTTTTTTGAGGATTGGGAAGCTGCCATTCTGCTTACTCCTGTTCCCAGATATGTTCCCTACTTGCTGTGGTGGATTCCTTGGAAGTGAACATCTAGAAGTCCCAATGTATTCCTCCTGGTTTTATGACCAAGCATCCTGCTCATGCCCTAGATTTCTGTTACCCTTCTGTTTGTTATGCTGTTTGACAATTGATATCCTGTGGCCTTTAGGCAGGAAGCTGGGGAACCATCAAGGGATCTACTTCCTTCAATGCTGAAGAGGATGCCCAGAAACTTCGAAAGGCTATGAAGGGATTGGGTGAGTATTCGCCTGTGCCTCATTAACTCATCATAAGGCTCCTGCATCTTCTCTGCCCGCTGCTGTGGAATTTTAGTACTTCTGCTTTAAGCTGTTGATTCTTGAACGAGGCAGGCCATGCGCTCTGCATGAAAGGAGGGAGGTAAAACAAAAAGTCACAGTGTGCTTGGCTATAGTGGATGCTGTAAACTGCAAATCGAAATTGTTCTGTCCGGGTTTGTCTGCCGGTCTGATCAGCTCTTTTGTGGATTAATCCACAGGCTTTGCTCCTTCTCTGAGCTGATTTTTTTTATATAAATGTTTTTTATTTTAACAAATTGAAGAAACAAGTGTACAAACAAGCACAGCAATATGCAGGCATAAAACAACAACAATAAGTTAGGTACAGATACAAACATATAAAGTAATGCCTTAATAATAATTACAAGTTCTGTAGATCTAACAATAACATGTTATACCTAAGTGTGCCAGAAGTAAAATATTACCCATTTATAAAGGTTTTAAATTTGGCAGCCATTACATGTTCCCAGTCAAACGTGCCAAAGTCAACATTTATCAGTACTGAATTCCATTTATCTATGGGGTTTAACAGCTCCCTTTCGTTGTCATTACCACTGGCATAAACAGAAAGTTTTTCTAATAAAAATAAATTCCAGACTGTATTCAACCATTGCACCATGTTAGGGGCTGATTTGTTCTCTGAGCTGATGGCGCACAACGATGCAACCGAGGTCCTCTAATATAATGATGCTTGCTGAACAGAGCAGTAGATGGCCTGACAGGTTTAAGAATTGCTGGCTGCCCTGACCTAGATAGCCCAAACAAGCCCGATCTTGTCAGATCTTGGAAGCTAAGCAGGGCCAACCCTAGCAAGTACTTGGATGGGAGACCTCCAAAGAATACCAGGGCCAGGAGGCAGAGGCAGGCTATCAAGCGACTTCTCTGAACGTTTTCCATACCCCAGTAGGAGTTGCCAGCGGTCACCATGACTTCTAGGCATGGGCAGATGCACGCACACACACACAAATGAAAAAATACCCCCTCAAAAGAGAATTGCTGGCTAAGAGGCTGGAGAACTGAATGGAGGCTGGAGAACTGAATGGAGGCTGGAGAACTGAATGTAGAAGAGGTTTTTAAAAGTCTGACTACACACTAGAATCTGCTTAATGCCTAGCAATATATTTGTTATGGGGGGTCTTGGAACAGAAGAACCATCTCATGGCTCTAGAGGACAACATTTGCCTATAGTTGTTGGAGAGGTTGTTTCAAGATCCCAACTTTGTTCTATTCCCATGGGAAATGATCAGCCAAAACTTCTTTATTGCCAGTGGCTGGTTTTTCTCCCATTTGGGAAGTCTTGCTACTTAAGTTTCAAATGAATTAGTTGTCTTCTTCCCTTGTCCCAGGCACAGATGAAGATGCCATTATTGAAGTTTTGACCAAGAGGAATTTGGCCCAACGACAGCATATCGCAATGGCCTACAAAAGCAGCATTGGCCGGGTAGGTGGTATCAAAGTTTTTGACTTCTGCATTCGGTGAATGAAAAACTCTTATAGCCTCACTCTAAAATTGTCATAGCAGTCTTAATGCTGATTCCTATGGAGGGCTTTTTTTATAGAAAAAGCCCAGCAGGAACTCATTAGCATAATAGGCCACACACAACAGCAGAAATGCATTAGTATATTAGACCACACCCCTGACAGCGCAGCTCCTTCCCAGGATCGGCTTCCCCAGGTGCCCCGTGGCTTGCAAGGTGCATGGGGAACCCGAGGAAGGGGAGGCAGGAGGCGTGGCCAATTCGGAAGCCAGCCGGAATTCCATTCCTGTGCGTTTCTGCCCCAAAATAGCCCTGTTCCTATGTGCAGAAGAGTGTGGGGTACCCAGATATTTTATAATAATTTCCTTACTAGTAAATATTGATGGTGAAGCTGGCTGTGTTTATGATCCTGGGACACTTTTCAGGCAATCAAGCAATATTCCCGTACATGGACCATAATTGCACTAGCGCCAGTCTAGCACCGGTAATCTCTTGATAGTGTTTTCTTCGTTTGTATTGCCATCAGGAAAAGGGAAAGTGTCCAGGTCCCTGGAGACAGAGAGGTTAATGATTTGCTAGACTGCAGGTTTGGTCAATTGATTTTCTTGCATGAACATTCTTTGTTCATGAAGCAAATTGTATTTAGTTACTTCATTTATTGTCTGCTTTTCTTACTGAAACCCAGAGCTCTGGTTCCATAAAATTCTTTGGGACAAAACACAATTCTCTTTGGCTTTGCACATCTAGAAGTTCATCTCCGGTCCTCCAACCACACTATTATTAAACAACATAGTGAATTTTTAAGCACATTGATCTTACCCTTGCTTCCCTGTTGCAAGGGACTATTCTCGTCAGCGTGTCTGTGCCACAGGGAGACCATTCTCCTAACAACCTCTCTGTGTGATGTAAGAATGTGATGTATTATTGATCAAGAACATCTCTGCCCCCCCTCACCATTCAGGATTTGATTGCTGACCTGAAGTCTGAACTGAGTGGAAATTTTGAGAGGACCATTGTTGCACTGATGACCCCCATCACACTGTATGACGTTCAGGAGCTGAAGAATGCCATGAAGGTTTGCAAGTGCTTTACTAGAAGAACCAGTGAATTTAGTGCAATGCACACAATTCCTACAAAATTGTCATAGGGACAGAGTGGCCTGGAACCAGGGCTGTGTGAGCTCTGTACCCAGATGGTGTGAGTAGAATAAATAATGTGCACATTCTGCTGGCAGAGTTCACACTTTCAAAGCAATTGGGACTAAGGTGGCATGGGGACTAACAGTGCAATCCTGAACAGGTCTACTTAGAATCTGACTCAAGTCTATTCAGTGGGCTCACTCCCTGGAAAGTGTACTTGGGATAGCACTGCAGGAGAATAATGTATTGGATTGTATGCCCAGTAGAATTCAGGGTAGGAAATAGCTGCAGTATAGGAAATTCTAGAGTACTGAAGTAAATGCAGCAGGTGTAGAGAACCCTTATGTCCTTTCCTTCAGCTTATTTGAGAGATGTACAGACATTGGTTTGGATTCCATGGAAGATTTCCACATGTGAAACAAACAGTCCCTACAGAAGTACTAAAATAACTCCCTGTTGTCTGCACTAAGTGAAAGCAATTCCATCCCCACTGTCTCTTGCACAAACGCAAGTCATAACACAAGGGACCTCTTCCGATTCAATTTGAAAACGAAATTAAATGAAATCATGCGAATCTGATGCATCTTCCATTGTTCCGTATGGACATTTGGCATTTCATTAAAAGTTATATTGAAGCACCATTTCATACTACTGTTTACGCAAACAAAACTGCACTATGTCCTTTCTGTGCATATATCACTGAATCCAATCTAATGTCTGCCCATTTGCAAGCTTTTCTCTGCACTGATGAGGACTAGATGTGCTCCTCTGGTCATGTACCATAAAACCACAGTCTGCATTTCTTTAGCAAATCTAATATGTAAATGTGTACAGCCCATGTTCTAACTTCAGTTAAGTAGTATGTTTATTATTATTTCATTTAACTTGCTATAGTTGTTGATTACCTTTTAGCCGTATCGGCTGCCACGATGGTTTGCTATATTATTGTCTCAGAAGATTGATAATGACCTACTGAATACTATTCTGAGCAGAATTGTCTGTGTAAAGTGCTGTTAAGTCGCAGCCAGTTTATGGCAACTCTGTAGGGCTCTCAAGGTAAGAGAAGAACAGAGGTAGTCTCTGAATAGCAACCCTGAATGTCTTTAGTGGTCTCTCACCCAAGTACTAACCTGTTTAGTTTCCAGAATCTGATGATGGGCCATCCAGGTTAGGGCTGAGCTGAATTAATATTATATATTTTGAAAGGCCCCTGAGACCCTTTTCCATCTTGGTATTTTGTCTTTTATTTTCTTCTTCTTTTTTTTTTTTTTACTAAACCTTGGATAGTTCTCTCCAAGTCCTGCCTGTCTCGGTCTCAGACCTCTCCCTTTCTTTGTGGTAATACTGTTATATCTGCATCTACTTAGGGAGCTGGGACAGATGAAGGCTGCCTGATAGAAATTTTGGCTTCTCGTACAAATGAGGAAATGCGACGGATTAATGAAACCTACAAACACCGTGCGTATTAAGACTTTGTTTTGGCTCATTTTCTGGTGCTTCCTGTGTATCTCCATTGCAGCAGAGCTTGTGCAGTACAATATCTCAGCGGATTGTTCCCTGGGTATCAAATCTGCCTCCTCTTTAACAGTGCTGAGTGCTCAGCTTTCTGAGGCACTGTCCTTGCTTTGTGTTGGAGACCACCTCTGGTTCAAAGGTGGTTGTGCAGTTTTTCAAAACGTTAATGTAGCTGCTGGGTTTTGAAATGCATTCCCTTTTAAAGAAATAACTATGTTTTGGGGTCTCGACAGAGTATGGAACTCCCCTTGAGAAGGACATTGTCTCTGACACGTCTTCGATGTTGCGGAGAGTTCTGGTATCTCTGTCAACTGTAAGTAATTTTGGTCCTGAAAGAATATTTACTGTTTGTATGGTTTCACAGACGAGAAAAGGAGCTTCCCTCTTTCTAGAGTGGTGTCTCTTAAGGCCCAATGCCGTAGATTACCACCTAGCTCGCCTCTGTGGTTGGGCTGGCCCTGAGAGAGCTATGTCTTCCAACTTGGAATGAATGCTTTCTCAGTGGTGGTAGGATTCTAAAATGCAGGATTTCAAACATAGATAGGAAGTATGATTGCTTAAGTGAGAGTTCTTGATTTTTACACACACCCAGGGGTCATTTTGAGAAGGAACTTGCAGGAGATCCGTTCTGGGATGAACAAGCCCAGGAGTGGGCACATATGGTGATGCGCTGTGGAAAAAAAGTAAAAGCATACTAACTTGATCTGTGTTTTCATGGTTGTCATAGGGTAGCTTCCCTGCAAGAGCAAAGGAAACCTAAAGTGTCTTTAGTCAAAGTGTCAAGCTGGCTCGCCAGCTCTGACTTGGGAAATACCTGGAGATTTTTGGGGTGGAGCCTGAGCGGTGGGTGTTGCCTTCTGACACACTTCCGGTAATGTCAGGGGATGTGACATATGCAAATAAGTTATGCTAATTAGTTATGCTAATGAGCTCCTGCACCTTGTTTTTTTACAAAATGACCCCTGCGGGAAACACCCCTGTAGTGTGTACATGTCGTTGGATCTATCCACATGTCAGAGTAAAGAGATGTGTGTAGCAAAGCAGACCTACACAATAAACTGCAGTTTGGTCATAAACCCTGGTTATAGTTCACTGCTTGTGTCCTTTCTCTCCTCCAAGTAGGTGCTCTCCCAAGTGCCCTGGGGTTTCTTAGCAGCTGGCAAAGCATCACTTTGTAAGCTGCTTACTGTTTGCTGACTAAATAAAAAGAATCAGGAAGGGGAAGTCAAAATTCTTTGAAGATCTTCAAGCCACTCTTGACAAATCTGGCTGTCAGTGTCATTCCAGCTTCATTCATGGCTATCCTACAATATTCAGCTTTCCCTTTCAGTCTAGCCACTTCACTACATTTCTTTCCCATCTGAAATAAAAACAAATCTTCTAAAGCTTGAGAGCAATCTCATGAGAGAAGAAGAGAAGGAAGAGGAGATTGGATTTATACCCCGCCCTTCACTATCTGAGGCTGAAGACAGACTGGAGTTGTGGCCTGTCACAGCCGTGGGGCCGAAAGCCCCACGGGAAAAGCAGCCTAGGGCACCCCGTTTGCACTGGCTGCGAGCGGCGGAGGTGCGCAGTGCGCAGCTGCTGGCTGCCTCGGCGAGCCACGGCTATGCACAGCTGTGGCAGCCAGAACAGCCCATCCACACTTCCAGCAGTGTGTGCAATGCACCTTCAGTGCATCCACACCCGCAGGAAGCACCGGGGACGTGCACGGAGACACCTGGAGACCAGTTCCCATGGGTTTCCGCCTGAAGCGTGAAGACAGCGCTTCAGGCACGGGTGAGTGTGTGCCGGCGACGGAGGACAGCTGCGGCTGTCTGGATGGCCTCTCTGCCTCCGCTTCTAAAGCGGAGGCAAAGCAGGCCACAACTCCAGTCTGTCCTCAGCCTGAAAGAGCCTCAGAGCGCCTACAATCTCCTTTCCCTTCCCCTCCCCACAACAGACACCCTGTGAGGTAGGTGGGGCGGAGAGAGCTCTGAGAGAACTACTCTTGAGAGAACAGCTCTGAGAGAACCATGTGGTATAGTGGTTAACGCGGTGGTATAGACTAGGGTCCAGGAGGTTTAGATCTGAATCTCCACTCTGACAAGAAAGCTCCCTGGGTAATGTTGGGCTGGTCACACACTTTGAGCCTAACAAATCTCACTGAACTGTTGGGAGAACAAAATGGAGGAGGAGACAAAGATGTTGCAAGCCACTTTGTGTCCTCACTGGGGAGAAAAGTGGGGTATAAATATATGAATACCTGATTGGATCATGCTTTCCTGGGATAAAAATGGTTTGAAAGGGGAGCTCTTTTTAGTTAGTTGTGAGTACCACCTGCTCACATGGTGGGACACTGCATGGGCTTGCTATGGGAAAGGGAGAGGGTGAGAGAGGTGTGGTCAGGGCTAGGCTGTCGAAGAGCTTCTGCACAGCATAAATAACCCAAAGATGTTCTGTCTCTTCCTTCTCTCCCTTCCTGTGCCAGTTCATCCTTCTGGTCAAGGTGACACACACCCATGTGCATATGCAAAGTTCTTCCACGGCTCGTAAGCCATCTTTCTTGGCAAAGCCATCTCACAAGCACCCACCATGTTTTCTGCATGACTCCTTGCTAAGTGAATTCAGGCCACTTAAGCAACCAGCTGTGTACTTTCCTCCCAACACCCCACAGATTATTTTCCAGTTGCAGCAAAAATGCTACATGTTACTCAGGAGAACTGCTTGTATTTGGAAAGCTTGAAGAACACTTTTAAAGCACAGTGCACCCCCCTCCTTTCTCAATAAAGATGTCCCACAATGTGGGCTTGCTTTTGTGCTTGAAGAGGTACATGTAGTCTGTGTGCATGTACATGCATGCACAAGAATGCTCAGCAACCCATATTTTTCTGTAGCAGCCAAATTATATGGGAAGGGAAGTATAGCAAGTAAGCAGGTTGTGAACCACTTTTGACTGTCACTGTGTTTTTGTGGAGCACCTGCTGTTGTGTGTGTTGGCAAACTGGATAAAAGCATATAATTAAGAGAGATCTCTTGTCCTGCTGCCTTTTAAATTTCTTTTTTGGAGAAGCTGGAACTGCACAGTTATGCTTGGTGAGTCATTACTAGCTGGAAGGGACGTGGGTGGAAAGAAAGCTTGTAGGAGAGCAGAGAGGGTGGACGGGTGTGTCCTGGGAAAGACTCTGAAATAGCCAAATGTTGCCAGAACTGGTAGGAATTTTTAGCTGCTCTGTGTTGCTAATTCTATATCCAGGTGGTGCCAGGGGCAGACCTACTAAACAAACTGGAATTTCAGAATTATAACAAACCACAGCTGCTATTAACAAACACACCATTAAAAATCCCAGTTTAGTGTCCCTCAACATATTACAGGTTGTTGAGGGGCCTACTAAATTTTATAAACTACCATTTATTGCAACATTTGAATGCCATGGCTTCAAGTGATAGAGTAAATACTTAACCCTTACAGTTACTACACATTTGAAAATACATGGCCAAGATTTTACAAGAGGTTTGAAGATTACACCAAGTAAAATATAGACATTAAGAATCGGCTAGAGCCTGTTAAGGACGTATAAAGCTAAAACCTGATATATCTGTAATTATTATTTTTACTGATATAAGGTGAAATTTACAAATGTATGACAATTTAGGCAAGAGTCTGCCAAATAAGAAACCAAAAAACGAGTTTTCCCTTTTTATTGTTTGTGATGTGATGGTTAAAATAAAACTATTTATTAAAAAAAACAAAAACCCTCACAGTTACTACAAAGGGATAAGTTATAGAACCCATCATAGGAAAGAATCAGTCATCCAGAGAAAAGGCTCACAAGATGGCTTCCCTCAGATTCTCACTTGGTGAAGATTTGTCCCCATTTGAACCTCCAAAAAGCTGGTGTTTCACCATGTCTTGGAAAATTTAGCAGAACTTGTCTAAAAGATTGCTCTTTCTCCCCTTAGTTAATTTGCCATTCTTGTTCAGAATGTGTCCCCCCTCCATGTGTGGGGCATTTTCCTGTTATGTTCTCCCATCTTATGTAACTCTCTCTGCCAGTTCAAATATAACATTAATCTGTCTGTTTTTATGTTACCCAAACTAGGTTGAATCTAATGAACCCATTTCATTTCTAGGGCAACAGAGATGAGAGCCAGTATGTCGATGAGGGCCTTGTCCAACAAGATGCCCAGGTCTGTAGCTTTTCACCCAAATGTACTCTATTCCCTTTCCTCTCTGTTTCAGGGCTAGGAGGATGGCTTGAGAGGAGCCATTTTTGCCAGTCAAAAGCGAACAACTTCTTAGTCAACAAAGGTCCTTTCCGCACTAGACTTTAAATCCTGGTTCAACCCTGTTTCCATTCTACACCACACACAAGTTCACCCCTGTAATTATCTCGGGATATTTTTACATTCTACACTACATTTGAGTTCACCCCTGTAATTATCTTGGGGTATTTTTTCTTTCCACATTACATTGAGGTCACCCCAGTTTCGCCCCACACTTGTCCCAGGATAAATGGATGTTGTTATAACCAGGGATAAATGCAAGGTATTGTGTCGCGAGTTGAACTCTGATAAAACCAGGGATGAGATCCAAGTGTGGAAAGGACTAAAGAAGTTATTGGGACAGATTCCATCATCCCTCTTGACTTAAACAATGGCGGGACAACTGTTAATAGTTTTCTAACAGCCTCAGCCCTTTGCACCTAGGAGTAAGCTCCAGTCCCTGTTATTAGGGACTTCCTCCAAAATATGTGGGTGTCATGGTGCCATGTTAGAGGTCACTGTCGTAAGACTTTTCTAACAAGCCTTTGCCAACCAATTCGGGAAGTGTTGCAGGCCTTTAAGAAGGGGGGGGATATAAATCCAGATCCACAGAGGAGGCTGCTATCTTTGTTTCCCACTTGTGAAGTTCTGGGGCATCTGGCTAGCTGCTGTGTTAAAGCGGATACTGGACAAGAGGGGCTTTTGATCTGATCCAGCAAAACGATAAAGTCTTGATCCTTTCAAAACTAGTGCTTTAATTTTTTTTTTTGTACTTTTGTAATGTTCAGTGCCTGTATGAAGCTGGGGAGGCCAGATGGGGGACAGATGAGGCCCAGTTCATGACTATCCTCTGTTCCAGAAACAAAAATCATCTACAGAAGGGTAAGATTTCTATTGTTCTGTCTTATTTTTCTAAAAATACTTATCTGGCTGGGGAGCTGTGATGCATTAGGACAAATACAAATAAAGTATACTCTCCAGTCCGGTGTAGTGGTTAAGAGCACGGACTCTGATCTGGGAGAACTGGGTTTGATTCCCCATGCTTCCACGTGCAGCTGCTGGTGTGACCTTGGGTCAGTTACAAGTTATCTCAGCTGTTATCTCAAGAGCAGTTCTCAAGAGAGCTCTCTCAGCCCCACCTACTTCACAGGGTGTCTGTTGCGGGAAGTGGAAGGGAAAGGAGATTTTAAACTGCTCTGAGACTCTGAAATCCAATCTCCTCCTCCTCAACAGAAGGAAGAATTTTACATCAATCTAATTTCCCATATATTAATTATCTTTGCTGGAGAATGCCAATTAACTTGCTAACAACAGTTGACATATCAAGGCTTGTCTTGCATAATCTAGCTTAGGGCCCTCACAGGAGTCTCCCAGCTTCAGTCAGTCTTGCAGAATTCTCTTCCAATTTCCTCTTAGGCCTGTTCCAACATAATTTCCTCCTCCATGGAGGAGGTGCATGAGACATAATTGGCCCTGAATATTTTCATTTCTGACATAAGCTTCCGGATACCTTTACAATGATAGGTAACATTAGCATGAATTTTAATCCCCCCCCAGCCCCTACGCAAGTATTCAAATGAATAAAGTGTTGTAATCCAGGTCTGAAGATAGGAGACCACAACTTTTATACGGAAAGGTGATCTGAGAAACAAATCTCTGTGTTAGATCCTTTCTTTTAGTGACCTTTGGAGCCTTTTAGTTTTTGCCACACTAAAAAAAATCTTCTCAAAGTCCCCCACAATTGACAGTTTGTACAATTACAATCTTGCTTCCAGATTTGGTCTAGCGGCCTGTAAAGAGCCAGGGCAGCAGGGCTATTTTTGGGCAGGAATGCACAGGAACGGAGTTCTGGCTGGCTCCTGAGTTGGCCACGCCTACAACCAAAACCTCTGGCATGCGTGGCTACAGAGCACGCTGCCCTTCACATGTTACACACAAGAAGGAAAGGTGGCATGTTAAAATGCCATCTTTTGCTCTGGGGAGCCCTTGGGGATTTCCTTGTCAATTTCACTTCCTGCCAGGCAGCTGAGAGTGAAATTGACAAGGAAAAGCCTCTCTCTGCCTTCCCTTCTCTAGCTGACATATTGCAGCTGGAAAAGGGCAGGCAGGAAACCCAGGCACATTGAAAAGGCCTTTCTTTCCCTCCCGGATCTGGGGAAGGGAGAGAAAGGCATTTAACCATGCCCTCCCAGAGTAAACTAGGAGACTAGAAAGGCGATGCTGAAAGATCCCAGGCACTTCAGCAGCACCTTTCCTCCGTGGTCTGGTTCGGAGGGGGGGAGTTAGACTAGAAAGGCAATGCTGAAGTGGGGTGGAGAAGCTCAGGGGAGGGAGAGGCAAGCTTCCATGCCTGCCCTGTGCTTTCCCAGCCCCACACATAATATGCTAATGAGCTGGACTGTTGGGGGTGTGGCCTAATATGCTAACGAGTTTCTACTGTTGGGTGTGGTCTGTTATGCTAATGAGTTCCTGCTGGGCTTTCTCTACAAAAAAAGCCCTGCAGGGCAGTATAGTGGTTAGAGTGTTGGACTAGGATCTGGGAGACCCAGGTTTGAATCCCCACTCAGCCATGAAAGCTCTCTGGGTGACCTTAGGACAGTTGTATACTTTGAGCACAACGTATCTCACAGGGTGGTTGTGAGGGTAAAATGGAGAAGGGGAGAATGAAAGCCACATCAGTTCCTCATTGGGACGAAAACTAGGGTATAAATGAAGTAAATAATGATGTTTCAGAAATACCTTTAGTTCTGAGAACCAAGTTTCCTTACCCCAGATCCACCTTTTTTTAAAACCAATGGCTCACATGTTGCTTGCATAAGTGTATCAAGGAACTTGAAAACTCACTGCTTAAACACCAGTGGAAAGGTATCGGAAAAATTACAGCAGAAATGAAAATAGTATGGTCTGTAGTTTGGCAGTTCGAGACCCGAGTTCCATGGGATGGAGTGAGCTCCCATCTCTGGCCCCACCTCCTGCCATCCTAGCAGTTTGAAAGCAAGAAATTGCAAGTAGATAAATAGGTACTGCTTCGGTGGGAAGGTAACAGCGTTCCGTGCGCCTCAGTGTTTAGTCATGCCAGCCACATGACCATGGAAACTTCTTCAAATAGCGTTGGCTCTTCGGCTTGGAAATGGAGATGAGCACCACCCCCTAGAGTCAAATTTTACTGCCTTTTGAGCCAGGGAAACAGTTACCTTTACCTTTTATGCATAAATAAGGTTATTTCTTAAGCACAATATCAGGTTGGAGGTGTAATTATTTGCCCTGTTGCACACGATGTGGTCATGCCCAGTTCTGGAAACTGCTGGGCATGACCACATCATAACCACTGTGGAAATCATAATTCCAACACTATGAAGACTCTCATTAGGTCAGGGAAAATTAATTTTGAGTGCTGTGAGGCAAAGCAATTGATAATGCTAGGACAAACAGCCCCCATCTGTATACTAAGGATGGGAAAACTAATTTCACCCTCAGTCCTTAAACTTGTTTGCAATCAAATAGGGATGTGCAAAGAGGGGAAATTTTTCCCCCTGGATTTGGGTCTATTGGACCCCAAAACTGTCAGTATTTCCTGATATTCCTGAATCCCAGTATCAGTATGGTATTGGGATTCAGTAAATATTTCAAAAACCCAAATTTATTCAGCTCCATTATATCCTATGGGGACCGTCCCTATAGAGTATCATGGAGAATTGATCTGAGGGTATCTGGAGCTCTGTGGGGACTTTTTTAAAAAAGGTAGAGGGACCAAATTTGCAGCATAGCTGCTGATGCCTCTCCTCAAAAAAACCCTAAGTTTCAAAATGATTGGACCAGAGGGTCCAATTTTATGAGTCCCAAAATCAGGTGCCTTCATCCTCCATTATTTCCAATGGAGTGGGGGAAGCCATTTAAAGGGAACACTGTGTGAGTCAACTCTGAAGCAGCAAGTTCACCCACCTTCTGGGTGAACTCACCACTTTGGAGTTGACTCTCACGCAGCTTGGCTTGCAAAAGCTATTTAAAGGGACCTGCATGTGGTGGGGAGGTCTCTTGCTGCAGTATGCAAACCTGAGAGGGTCAGCTGGGGTGGCAGGAGCTGAGAGCTCCACGCCACCTCAGCTGGGGCTGGCTTTTCTTGCAGTTCACTGCAAGAGGAGCTCACCAACCATTAAGTATAGCTGAGCCGGAATAAAAGCTGATTTTTTCCAGTCTTTATTTGGGCTCAGCTATATCGGCAGTTGATTCAGATTCTCTAATCTGTATTCAGACGACTAAATACCAGAAAAATACCGATAGGGTATTTTTTTGGTATTTGTTCAGCTTGGTTTCTACTGTGTGCAGACCCCTATTATCAAACTTCTGCTGGCCGATAGACTGGTCTTACTTTTATTTAGTTTTTCTCCAGAAAGGAGGGAGAGGGGGAAACAAGGCTTCTTCCACCAGCCTATCTGGCCCACTGTCTCCTGGCCCATCTTTTTTCGGACTCTTATCAAGAGTAGTTAGCCCTGAGAGGGAGAGCAGAAGAGAACGACGCCTCTTTCCATTAGCAGGAGCCAGAACAGTAGCTAAGGTGCTGTTGTTCCCATGTTAAATCTAAATAATGAGGCTATGGGAGCAATCCTAAGCAGGTCTATTCAGAAGTCAGTCTCATCTTGTCCAGCTGAGCTTACTTACAGGAAAATGTTCTTAGGACTGCAGCTTTTATTATTTTATTGATGTAAGCTGTATCTTGCTTTTTAAAAACTGCAGTATATACCAGTCATCTACATATACACACACATGTACACAATGCTTGGGGGGGGGGTTAAAAAAGGATGTGCTAATACTCATAGATAAGGTTGCACTGATTTCCACCAATTACCCTTCAGAACTTGGGAGAGGCCCTCCCCAAGGTGCTGGTACTCAGTACAGTAGGGACTACCACAAAAAAAGCCTTGTATATATACAGTACAATATACATATTTGTCTGGATTTGTTTGGTAGAGATTCAGCTTTGTACTATGCAGTTTACCAGGTCTGTCTACAGAAAGATCACTGGTTTCTTGTTGTTACTGCCCTACCTTGTTTTATTTCCAAACAGATTTTAACTCTGACATATCCCAAAACAAAACTCTGGTCTTGCTGGGGATGCCTCTTGCTTTGAACTGTTTGGCAGAGGAGTCACAGAAGAACAGCAGTTTGTCTGTGGGCCAAACTATATACTACATTTTTTTTACATCTTTCCCCAGATCTATCAGGAGGACTTTTGATCAGAATTGTGCTGCAAGTTCCGTGATGAGAACTTGCTTCTGACTGAAAATACTCATGGTGGACCAGGACCAGGAGGTCCACCATGAGTAGGCATGAGTAAAATGTTGTCATAAAGTTGCCCTGGGTCTGTGCATGCTTATATATGTGTTCTGTGTTTGAATTCATATAGAGATTTTAGTCTTCTTCGTGCCACCCCAGTGTTCCCTCTAAGCTGAGTTAGGGTGAGCTAGCTCACAGTTTTTTAGCCTCCAGCGCACACATGTTCGTCTTAGCTCAGGAAGGATGGCTCCAGAGCAAACTAATTTATGCAGTAGCCAAATAGCTCGCTCACAACTTTAATGCCAGTAGCTCACAAAGTAGAATTTTTGCTCACAAGACTCCACAGCTTAGAGGAATTATTGGCACCACCCCAAGTTAGAAATCCAGCCTCCCGCACTACCAGTGACTTGGGGAACACTAGTAAAGGCTGCCTCTATGTAAGTACAAATTGCAGAGTTTCCCTATTACTTCGGCTCCTCTCCTGTGCATACATGTTCAAGCATGAGCAAATGATCTAAGATCACATGAGGAGGAGTTAAATCACAGTCACAGTCTGCTTTCTTAAGCAGGAAAAGAGTTTATTGCTACAGATTTAGCTATAAGCACAAGATGGAGAAAACAGCTATCATGTCCACTAGTTATAGATCTAATGAAAAGAACAGGAAAATGTAACGCTAAGCTTAACTAAACAGTACAGAAGAGTTACCTTCAACATCCCCACATGGATGTCTGTGGAGCAAATGTACAACCAGACTCCCACCTGCTCCCTGTAGAGGAATTTGGCTCCCAGCATTTGAACAAAGACTAACAGATGTTACCACTCTTTTACCCCTACCTGCCTTCATTGGAGGGAAGCCTCTTCCAATCCAGATTTTGGGAACTTGCTCACATAGGAAGGTTAACCCCAGTCTCCCAGTCAACCTAAGGTGCATGTCCCACACATCTCAGTATCCAGATCATGTTTTACACAGCTATCCATCTTGCTGACCTGGCAGGTAGAGCACATGTTTATCTCTCTGGGAAATTAATCTCTGCTCCACTGACTTCTTGGTGCACTTTATGGCTCTCTTCCCTGGGAAAACAAGCAGCTGTCAGGGTCCCAGCAACTTAAGCACCATGAATCTCCAAATCACATCCGTTGTTACCTAGAGTAGGGCCCTGACTGAACTTACAACTCATACCCGCAGTGCAATCTTTAATCAGTAGACTACTTAACTAAAGGTTTAGTTGATTAATTGTAGGGGCAATTTTAATTGGTAGGACCTCAACTAATGACGTATCTGAGGACACATTTCTTTCTGGTGTGTTACTTTAATAGGAAAAGAGATAAAATATTAAGGTATTCTGATGTTTATAAACTGTAAGTGCCCTAGTTCATACTCAAATTTCAAAAGCTTACCAGAATGGACACTTAAGAATCTCATACCTGGACAGCCCAATCAGTATTCTCAAATGTTACTTGGACTTAATCTGCAGACTCAAGTTTCACTCTATTTCAGTGGCATCTCCCAGCTTACTTACTAGATTTTGATGCAGAATGTTTATGCCAGAGTTACACTAAAAATGGGAGTACTACTCTTCAGAATTTTCTTGCACATAAAAATACTCTTTCTCTTTTCAGTATTCCGCGCCTACCAGAACCTCAGTGGTAAGGACATTGAAGATAGCATTAAATCTGAGATGTCAGGAGACCTTGAAGATGCTTTATTAGCAATAGGTAAGTGTCTTGTTAAATTGTAGAATTGAATTTGGGTGTAGATTTTCTATCACTGACCATTCTTGGCAAGCCAAGGAGCAGAAGTGCTTTGAATAGTTACCTTGGTTGTGTTCTTACAAGGTTGGTTTGCTTTTATTATGTTTGTATCTCCCCCCACTCACACACACACTTTCCAAAGAATCCAAGGCAACACACACATTATCCCATTTTTAATCTTCACAACCTGCCTTTGGTAAATTAAGCTGACAAACTTTCAGGCCCAGGGACATTCAGCAAACTTCACACCTGACAAGGATTTCAGCCCCAATCTTTCCATTGTTCCTTTTTTGGCTCCCCCAGGCTAATGGCAGCTTTTGAACTGGTTGTTATAGAGAGGTTAAGAACTCCTCTGCTAGATGTTTGCAGTTGGCAAAGTGCTAAGTACACTGAATGCTTGTATTTTCATAATTTACAGCAGCATTCTGTTGTTGCAGAGCAAAAATTATGCTTGCCTGCATATATGTGTGCTGCCCAGGGAGTGCTTACAGTGGATGTGAGCAAGCGTCACTCAACCTGAATGACAAGCTGAGTGTTGCTAATGAGTTCAGATTTTGTATGTCGGACCTGTGAAATGGCCTTGTCCCAAGTCATACTTTTGCTCCATCTAGCTCAGCATTGGCTACTCTGTTCTTGACCACTCAGCCAGCTGTCACCTCTTGCTTTGCTAACTTTGCTTCTTTTTCTTGTTACAGTAAAATGCATAAGAAATAGGAGTGCCTACTTTGCTGAAACACTGTACAAATCCATGAAGGTAAAAAAAAAGTGGAATGGGTTTAATTCTTTAAAGCACCCCCCCCCCATTAGGATGACTCCTTTGCATATGGATCAAACAAGACTGTGTCCTCTAAATGTCTGAAATCCCCAAATTTTGCAATTGGAGGGACAGATATCTACATTTGAAATGTATTCATGGTGTGTTGTGGTGGAATCTGGGAGGCTTTAAAGAGGGTTTCTTAAGCACCACACCACAGAACAGGAGCGCCCAAACTTTTTGAGCCTGGGGGGGCGGGGCGGGGGGAGCACCTTTGGAATTCTGCCACAGGACAGTGGGTGCAACTGCAAAATTGCTGCAGGAGGTAGGGCCAACCACAAAATGTCAGGGAGTGACATTATGCATCGCTCTAATAGTAACTCTTCAACATTTCAGACAGAAGCTCAGGATGAGTTTTTTAGAGGAGCATATTGTTTAAAAATATTTTCTTGCTTACAGCTGATCTTCACTCAGTGATTTTTCAGCTGTGGTGGAAGCTGCTGCCAAATCAATGTGTGTGTGTGTGTGTTTTAATCTGTACAGGTGATCAGCTGTCCAGTGGCCAATCAGAAGCCCCGTAGAGCAAAAGCCCTTGGGCACACCCACTTTTTAAAACACACTCAGCAGGCACCACCTTATAGACCCCCGGTGTGAGGGGAAGGTTGTAATGTAGACATGAAAATGACAAAGGGAGGAAGCATGGAGCATTTGGGAGAGACTGGCTCATTCTGCTGAGTGAAGACTTTGCACAAACCCAGAACTACTACATCTTTACCCAGTACCCCTTTTGTTTTCTAAGAACAGACCCCAAATCATCAACAGCACACTCTCAAAACTCTTTCTGTCTTCATTCTACCCAGAGGTGCATTTCAGTGTTTTCTATATTGGCAGATTGCACTCTTGTTGCTTGAAGCAATATCAAAAAAGGGGGAAGTAATTCTACATTCCTGTTGCATACTAATTTCAAAAGGTGGTGAATTAATTTTAAAAACTCTTTCCTTAATGCTTGGGTACTAGGAACATATTAGCACATAGAATTTCTGATACAGGAAGGGCGTCTGCTCTTGTTCTCTTTGTGGCACCCTGCTCCTCGTCATCGAAACTGGTATCTCTAAGGGTTTGGGGTAACTGGGGAAGAGGTTTGGAAGGGAATTGGACTCATTGTTCTTTGATCTCTGTGATTTTAATGTGGAACACATAAGATCATGCCCTTCTTAAATTCTAGCATCCATTAACTTTAATTGATTACCACACACTGGATCTGTGTACATTAACCAATGTAGCACTCAGGTCCCCACTTCACCCACAACAAGCATTGAAAGTGTGGGAGGGGGAATATTTACCACTTTACATAACAGAGATTGCAGACCTATACGCACCTGTTTGGCGGTAAGGCCTATTGACTTAGAGTGCAAAATATGTTAAGAAGTAGGGTAGATAATCCGTGATCTTGAATATGTACTGATATTTGCTACAAAACTTATATTGTTTTGATACCTCTAATTGCCATGGCTTCACCTGAAGAATCCCAGGAATTGTATTTGGGTGAGGCGCAGAGAACTCTTTTGAAGACCGTTAGCAAGTGCATGCCCCCCTCCAAATAATTACAATTCCCAGGATTCCCTGGGAAGAATGAATAATTACTTAAACCATTTGCAATGTTGGGTTGCTTCAGATTTTTCTTTTCTCCTCCACCAAGGGTTTGGGGACCAATGATAATACACTCATTCGAATCATGGTGTCCCGCTGTGAAATTGACATGATAGATATTAAGGCCGAGTTCAAACGGATGTATGGAAAATCCCTCTACTCCTTCATTAAGGTGAGTTTGGTTTTGCTTGTGGGAAGCTCAAGTTAATTTATGTGCTCTTAAGCATTTGGCCATAGTTCAGCAAGCCAAGGGAGAAAAAGCACACTATAGCAGCAAATCCTCCTGTGCAAGCTTTGCTGTACTGAATGGGAGCACTGCTGTGCTCTTGCATATCTTGGCAGGGCTGATAGGAGACATTTTGTCACTGGAGCATGTCACGAGAATTCAGAGGCCAACAGTCTAACAGTGGTTTGCATTTCTCTTCCAGGGAGACACCTCAGGAGACTACAGAAAAGTTCTACTCCTTCTGTGTGGTGGCGAAGACTAAGAAGTGAACTATCCGTTTCCCCTGCTTTTGGCACCACCTATAGTTGAGCTATAAGTGGTCTCAGCCTCTTGCAATAACGCTTTTATTTCTTGCAGAATGCTTTGATGTAAACAGAGTGTCAGTTTTGCATTATGCTAAACTGAGATTTTGCCAGCTAGAAGATCTGTCCAAATAAACTTTGATAGATTATCACCTTCTTGGTAGCAGGAGGGGGACTATTCAGTATAGGAAGTATAATTTTAAAAAAAAATCGGGTCTGTTTCTTTGGGGTCCTGGCTTTTTATCTGTGCTGCAGAAAGGCATCTAGCCACAAACCAGAAACTTTCCTGTTGCACCTTTTGATTATGGGTGGTGGTTGCACATCTTGCTATTGGTAACATTTAATGGAGATCAGGGTAGGCTCTAGGATACTTTAGAGATCCTGTCTGCTGCATTTTTTAAGTTGTCCTAAGTGCTCTTCCTTGCATACCGGCCGGGCTTCATAAAATATTGGTATAATTAAAGGTGCTGGTGAATAGATGAATCCTTGCCCAAGGTGTGTCTCTTGCTTTTTGTCTTGAGATGAAAACTAACCCCACTGGATTAATAACAATAAACTTAAATTTGTTTTCAAAGATGCAAATAAGTGCCAGATTGTAATATAGAGACATGCCTAATTCTACTCTGGGCTGAGGCCCTTTCCCATTTATGCTTATGGGCAGGTCTCTGATACACAATCTAGTAACCCATGTTGAATCCTGTGATATTTTTTTTAAAGAACATGTGCCTCGTCCTCATACTTATGGTGAAACCCCACCCTCCTAAATGCTTTAGAAACTAGAGGACCTGTGTTGAGTTTCTATTAGCTATGGAGATTTTCTCATTACAGATACCTTTGTGTCCCTGATACTGGTCTCTTGCAGGATATTCTGTATTTTCCTTTCCAAGGTGTATACAAGAAACTGGACAAATTCCAAAGCCTGTGCATATGAACATGCATGTGTGTACATACATGTTGAGTAAAGTTTCTGCCAACAGAATGCAATCCACAGGATTAGCAAATGCGTGCAGATGTGTATAATGTCAGTCAAAATATTGAATGTTTGTGGTATGTAATTTAGAATTCGATACTCCTGTATTTACCCTGGTTATGGTGTTGGTTGTTCACAATATGTAAACTTCTTTCATTTGAATATATGCAAATTCTGACACATTTTTGTACCTTTTCTACAATATGGCAGAGGTAACCTTGAATTGTTTCTTAAGCCTGAGTTTTCTTATTCATGTGGAAATGCTGCTTTGGAGCGAGCATCAAACTGAAAACTTGATTCTGTGTAATGTAAGACTTACTATCAAAATGGAACCTCAACTTCAATCTGAACAGGAAACTTTTCCTAATAAAATGGGGGTTTTGTCAGGATAAAGAAATTGTGAAAGTGTGATACATAACTGGAGGAGAATATTCTTCTGGCATAGATGGTAGATCAATACACAGTGACGTTCTGAAGTGTGAATTGGCATTGTGATGCTTGCTTTGCAGTTCAATAAACAAAATATGCCTCTGCTGGTATAAGGTGTTTTGTTTTTAATGGAACAAAAGGACTAGGCCAAGAACTTCTCAGATTATCTCATCATGAGCCCCTGAAGGCAGAACAGATCCTGAACAAGGACCTAGTGTCCTTCTGTGCTTCATTTAATCCAAGGCATTGGGAACGCACAGACCAACAGAGTTAGCATTTCCTATTTTTCACAGCAAAAGTCATTCTCCCTGCATGTTAAACTACAAGGAAGCAGCAAATCTGAAATGGGGTAGTGGTGGAGAATAACTCCCTAGCGTCACTTTTTAACAGAAGACTTACAGTAGAGAGAGGAGGATGGCATTCGAGTAACATGTCCAGAAAGGGCTGGAAGGCATTTATATCCCCCTGAGAAACTGAGATCATAGGATCTTGTAGTATGTGTTTGAGAAATCTGCATATGGGAACAGAAAGGCTTTTTTAAAATTACTCTCTCAAGCCCAAGAACAGCGTTGGTGTCCTTTTCCTCCAAGTTAATTAATGCATTGGTAGAAAACAGCTTCAGTTGTGTAAACAAAGAGGCTGATGATCCTCTGTCCATAAGGGCAAAGATAGAATTGCACTAATCACCTTCCCTTCTGGTGGTCCATGAGGGCTGGAAGATGAGGCTTCAAATCTTGGCCTGTCATTAATTCACTCTGTGTGTGTGTGTGAGAGAAGTACCATCAAGTTTCTTCCAATTTATGGTGACTATGAATTAATGTCCTCCAAAACATCCTGTTGTTAACAGCCTTGCTCAGGTCTTGCAGACTGAGGGCCGTGGCTTCCTTGATTGAGTCAATCCATCTCATGCTGGGTTTTCCTGTTTTCCTGCAGCCTTCAACTCTTCCTCGCATTATTGTCTTTTCCAGTGAGTCTTGTCGTCTCAGAATGTGACTAAAGTATGATAGTCTCAGCTTAGTCATTTTAGCTTCTAAGTTCGCCACGAATCACTCTCTTGCTTGGCTTCACCATGTCAAATAGCCATTTTAATAATAACAATAAACACTAGAGTTGAAGGAGAAGGCTTCCTAAACCTTTTGGAAATGATATAGAAAAAATAGGTAGGCATGCAATTGAACTTTTCCACTAGATAAGCTATAGACTATAGTCAGTGTTGCATCGCAAATGAAGGACTGGGGCTCTTAATTAGAGTTACCAATTTCAGGTTGGGATTCTTGGAGCTTTGAGGGATGGATCCTTGGAGAGGGCAGGGACCTCAGCAGGTTATAACACCATAGAATCCACCCTCCAAAGCAGCTATTTTCTTGTGTCTGTCATCTGTCAGAAAGGATGTCTGTCATCTGAAGATCAGTTGTAATTCTGGAGATCTCAGGATCTCACATGGAGGTTGACAACCCTACTGCAACTACACATATGAATACATATTAATAGAAGTAATAAATTTATTGTATATGGCCATAGGCCTTCACAATCCAAAACACATCCAAAACTGTACAAGTTTAACATTTCTAAAATAACAGACATCTTTAAAAATTTCTCAGTCCAGCTCAAAAATTACAATTTAATTCAATTGTTTACTTCCTTATAAACTACTTTTGCTCTGATTTTCCTAGTGGTCAGAGCAAAAAGTGCCATCCTATAGGAGATAAAGAATCCACATCTAATAAGATAAAAACTAATTTGTCAAAGTCAAACAGGCAATGCAGAGTGATTAAAATTTTAGCCAGAAATTTGTTCCTGGGCTCCAGGTATAAGGTGCATACATATTAATAAGGATGGGTATGATCCCAGAAAATGCATTTCATTTCATGGTTCATGACATGCCCGGTTTGTGAGCCAGGAACCGTCACAAACTCTTAAGAGCTAAACAAAGGTGGGGATTATTATTGCAAGCCCAGTGGAACCAGTGCAATTACAGAGTGCCCAGCACAACCCAGTGCCTACTGAAGAATCTTCACTAGAAACTGAAGGTGGGGGGCATCTTTACAAAACCAGCAGAACCAGTGCAATATGCCCAGTGGAACCAGTGCCACTGTGGCAATGCAAACTCAACAGTACTAAGGTCAAACCAGAGAATCTCTGCAGTAAAAACTGTAGGTGGGGGGACATTTTTGCAAGCCCAGAAGAACCAGTGCAATCACAGAGAGCCCAGCAGAACCCAGTGCCACTGGCATTGCAAGCTTAAAAGGACTGATCTCAAAAGTACAGAGTAATAAATCCAAGCAAGAGGGGTGGGATTTTGCAAGCTCTGTGCAAGAAAATGAGAAGCTAACACAAAGGAAGGCTGGCAAAAGGGGGGAGGGGGAGAACCCTCTTGAAACTGACGTGACTGGTTTGAAACTAACAACAGTGCTCCCAAGGCTGGAGAATCCCCCCCCCCCGAAGTTTGGTACACATTTTATTCCAGTGGACACAAGTCTGTCTGAAACCAGAAGTACTGCTACTTAACCTGGAAGAAGGAATTAACCCAGACATTGAAATAAACAAGCTAACTGCCACTCTTCTGGCAACAGCAAGACTGACTTTTGCGGCTGCATGGAAGGCGCCTACCATACCAAGCATCGTAGAATGGAAAAACAAATGCTGGGACCACTACATTATGGATAAAATAGCTGATATAGTGGAGGAGCAATCGGCTGCATCCATGAAAAGGCATTTATCTTTTGTTAGAAAATGGCACCCTTTTGTCACATATATGGCAGAACATAATGAGATATCTTCTAATCCCAACTATATCAGATGGCTTCGTATATAAACACTCTAAAATTCAAATAAAAATTTATACAAACATCTAAAAACATTAAAATATTTTTAAGATGATTGACCGCAAGAATTCAATACTTACCTTAATCATAATAGTAAAAGTGTAGTTTCTGAGCACCTTTTGTTTAGTTACAGGGGGAGGGGAAAGTAAAGGTTTTAGTAGATAAACAAATTGTACAAAAAAAAAATTGTTACAGGCTTACCAACTGGTATAATTATCTAGTATATTTTTATTGTTGATAATGTTTGTATGTACACAAAAAATGGAAAAAAATTAAGTATATGCTTGGAAATATTTTTCTTGTGCAATAAAAAAATTTTCTTGAAAAAAAAAATGTATCCATTCAGGAATCCACATAAACCTCCACCAACTGCTTGAGAGTTCATGGAAAGTTTGTGCCAGTTGACCTGCCATGAACTTCAATTCTGAACCATGAAATGGACAAAAATTAATCATGAACTTTAGTCCATGTTCATGTGCCGGTTCGTCCCCATCCCTACATATGAAACTGCCCTCTATTTAATACAGACCATTGATCTATCAAGATCAATATCGTCTCCTGTTACAACCCCTTATCCAGGCCTTTCTCTTCTTGTTTTATTCCACTTTTACCAATAACAAGTCCCACAGGCTGAAAAGTTGTTATTTTATTTTATTTATTTAATTTCATTTCTAGGCCGCTCTCCCCGCACAGCAGGCTCAGAGCGGCTTACACATTTTAGTGGACCAAGTCCACAATAAAACAATAAACATTAAAACTTACATCATTAAAATACAGTACAATACAATACTCAAGTATTGTCTAAAGTGCTCACAATATCGATGGCGTACTGCCTTATGTTGAGTGCATGCCGGGGTCGTTGGCAGTCAGATGGTGGCACCTGGCGCACATTACTAGTTGATGGTAATTAGTGGTGGTTGGTAGTGGGGGGGGTACACAGCGGCAGTGGCCCCTATTCATATGCCTGGCGGAAGAGCTCCGTCTTACAGGCCCTGCGGAACTGCATCAAATCCCGCAGGGCCCTGATCTCCTCAGGGACCTCATTCCACCAGCGAGGGGCCGCTACCGAGAACGCCCTCCCCCTAGTGGCAGTGAGCCTGGCTTCTCTAGGGCCAGGTACGACCAGACAATGTTGGGCCCCAGACCGAAGTGCTCTCTGGGGTAAGTACAGGGAAAGGCGGTCCCTTAGGTAGGTCGGACCCAGGCCATTTAGGGCTTTAAAGGCAAGCACCAGCACCTTGAAGCGAATTCGGTACGCTACTGGTAGCCAGTGCAGTGCCTCCAGCGCTGGTCGTATGTGCTCCCGATAAGGGAGACACATCAGCAACCTCGCTGCGGCATTCTGCACCAGCTGGAGCCTCCGGATTTGCACCAAGGGCAGCCCCATGTAGAGAGCGTTACAATAGTCTAGCCTCGAGGTGACCGTTGCGTGGATCACTGTGGCCAGGTCCGCGCGGTCCAGGAAGGGAACCAACTGCCTCACCAGCCTCAGATGATAAAAGGCCGATTTAGCAGTGGCTGCTACCTGGGCCTCCATTGACAAAGAGGGATCCAGGAGCACTCCCAAACTCCTAACCACCTGCGAAGGCACCAATGGCGCCCCGTCGAAGGTCGGGAGTGGGAGCCCCGACCATGGGCCGCCCCGACCCAGGCACAGGACCTCCGTCTTCGCTGGGTTCAGCTTCAGCCTGCTCAACCTAAGCCAACCAGCCACGGCGTGCAATGCCCGGTCCAAATCGTCCGGCCCCGAGCCAGACCGGCCGCCCAACATCAGATAGAGCTGGGTGTCATCAGCATACTGGTGACAACCCAGCCCTGCCCTCCGGACAATCTGGGCAAGGGGGCGCATATAGATGTTAAAAAGCATCGGGGACAGAACAGCCCCCTGAGGCACACCGCATTCAAGCGGGCATCTCCGGGACTGCTCATCCCCTAGCACCACCCTTTGTCCCCGGCCTTGGAGAAAAGAGACAAGCCACTGTAAAGCAAGCCCCTGAATCCCCACGTCGGCGAGGTGGCGGGACAGCAGCTGATGGTCAACTGTGTCGAACGCAGCCGACAGGTCGAGCAACAGCAACACCGCCACGCCACCTCGATCCAGGTGTCTCCGGAGGTCGTCAGTAAGGGCAACCAGAGCTGTCTCGGTCCCGAACCCCAGGCGAAAGCCTGACTGGAGGGGATCTAACACCGAAGCGTCATCCAGGAAACCCTGCAACCGTATCGCCACCGCCCTCTCTATTAATTTGCCCAAATAAGGCAAATTAGAGACCGGCCGATAGTTCGCCAATTCGGCCGGATCTAAAGTTGGTTTTTTCAGGAGAGGGCGGACCATCACCTCCTTGAGTGCCTTCGGGAACTGCCCCTCCGAGAGGGACTGATTGATAATCTCCCTGAGTGCATCTCGAAACCCCTCGTGGCCCGCTTTAACAAGCCAGGAAGGGCACGGATCAAGGAGGCACGTGGTTGGACGTACGGTCATGAGTAACCTGTCAACTTCGTCAAGGCTGAGCAGGCCGAAAGTATCCAAGCCCGGCGTTACCGACGTGCAAGGGGCCTCGAGTTCGCTCATTGTATCAATTGTGGCAGGGAGGTCGCGGCGGAGCGCCAAGACTTTATCCGCGAAATAGCTCGCAAAAGCCTCACAGCCAATCTCTAATTCTCTACTATTTGATCTGCCCTGAGGCAATGCTGTTATAGACCGAATTGTTCTAAACAATTGTGCTGGGCGTGAGCTGGCGGATGCAATCTCAGCCGCCAAGTAATCTACTTAACCACTCATACCATCCTTTTATTTTGCTCTACCAGGTCCACTGTCAGCTTTAGGTGTGTGAGGTACAACTGATTTTTCTTTTGCGCACACAGGATTTCATAATCCTATATCAGAGAACACTGGTTACAAAATGAAGAGCCCTTTTCTCTGGATCCTGCAGAGTGTGTTGTGGGTTGTATGGCTTAAGGATAACACTGGAGCCACATATAACCAAACATATGTTTATTTTGTTGATAAATTTAACCTGTAATGCCCTTCCACTCTAGTTTGATAGTGGATACAGTTACCAGTGCTGCTAGGTGTGTTATGTTTAATGGTTACAGTGTTTACTCTTTTGGCATGTAAGGTTTCCCAATTCACTGTTTTTATTGATGAACAGCAACTAAACTCTGCATGTCTAAAATCATACACTACAGCCCCTATTGGACTCACTGCCTAGTTGGGATAGCTTGTATACCTTCTCTCTCCAAACCGCATCTCCTCTTTCTATCTGTTGGGTGCTGACTATTAAACTCCCCAGTCCCACCCCCTCACTTCAGCATCCCATTCAGTATTTTAAATCCACACTGAACAGGGAGAAAAGAGGACAGAATCCTCTGTCCATCACATCTCCAGGGTCATTCATATTACCTTCTATCTAGTAGTTTACGTGGAAATGCTAGGGATTGAACCTGGGATCCTTTGCATGCAAGGCAGACGCTCTTCCTCAAATGCCTTCTAGCCTGGTTTGCCTCCATGACTTTTATGGTTAGCCAAGAGTGGTACCCCATCTTGGAAGCTGCCTGTAAGGGCCATGTGTAGGGGGGGAAAGGAATTGGAACTGGCATTCTTAAAGTCTAGACAGAGTTCTGCTGTAGGCTGAAGGGTGAAGCCTTCCCCCTTGAAGCGCAAGGAACCCTGGTCATCTTGATTATTTGGTGTAGTGGTTTGGTGTAGTGTTTAGGAGCACAGACGCTAATCTGGGAGAAATAGCTTTGATTCCCCACTCCTCCACATGCAGCTGCTGGTGTGACCTTGGGTCAGTTACAAAAGTTATTTCACAGCTGTTCTCTCAAGGGCAATCCTTCCCCCTTGAAATGCAAGGAACCCCAGTCATCTTGATTATTTGGTGTAGCAGTTTGGTGTAGTGTTTAGGAGCACAGACTCTAATCTGGGAGAAATAGCTTTGATTCCCCACTCCTCCACATGCAGCTGCTCTTGTGACCTTGGGTCAGTTACAAAAGTTATTTCACAGCTGTTCTCTCAAGGGCAGTTCTCAGGAGAGTTCTCCCAGCCCCACCTACCTCACAGGGTGTCTGTTGTGGGGAGGGAAAGGGGAAGGAGATTGTAAGCCTTTGAGACTCCTTTGGGTAGTGAAGGGCAGGGTATAATTACAATATCCTTCTTCTAATTTATACCTCATTTTCCTCCCCAATGGGGACCCAAAATGGCTAACATCATTCTCCTTTCCTCCATGCTATCCTCTCACAACCATCTGAGGTAGGTTAGTGTTGTAGAATTAGGGCCTGGATTGAGCCTCGGTCCTCTGATAAACCTATGATACTTTAATTTCTATAGCAATTAGCCTCTGTAGTTGAATCTGTGGTTCTGTTTCCCAGGAGGCTTCAGGACTCTGCTAAGTGCTGTGGCCTTCTGGTACCAGTAACCCTGAACATGACTTCTGCCTTACATGACTTTTGCCTTTTGGAATGTTTATACATCATAAAATTCTAAATAGACAGTATCTGAACCTAGCTTCCTGGGACTCTCTAAGTCAGCCTTGACTCTTTGAGCCAACCTAGCTTAGCCCAGCTTTCCTTGACTTTCCTGACCCCAGAGATAGAAAGGGCTGATTTTGTTGTATACGTCAGATGTATTCCAATTGTCTGTCATAGACCTGACTGACAGTAACACTAGCCCTATGGTTGGAAAAGGGTACATAATGTCTTAATTTAATTTTGTTCCTTGTTATTCTGGCCAACCACTCTCTGTTATGGGTCTGTTATGGGTCTTGACAATCCAAGGATATCCTTTATAGAACATCAAGTGCACTATTTATGTATTGGGGGTTGTGTTGCAATACTCTGTGTTGAATATTGAAATGTGTTTTCTAACTTAAGAGTGTGTAATAGAGTATACTGAGTTTTGGTTTAGAACAGCTGCCTCTCTCTCTCTCTCTTGATGCAATTGGGAAGCCAGCTTCTTTCCCTCCCAAAATGAACACAGTGAAGATGGGAGTGCGTGAAAAGATTCCTGCACCACTCACAGGGCTGGCCCGTTATTGTTAAATTTTAGACCGATGCCTAGGGTGACAGCTCAATGAGGGCACCATTCTGGCTGGCCTCGTCCCCTCCTCGCCCCACACAGGAAGCCTCCCTTGCTGGCTTCTTGCTCTGTCCCCAACAAGAAACTCTCCTCTTTGCAGCCCCCCAGACAGAAAGAGAAGAAGGCGGGGAGGACAGGCGCGGGGAACGCCAGAATGTATCCTCGCCTAGTGGGCAGAAAAACCTGGGGCCGTCACTGTCCACTCATTCCCTCAACAGTAAGGCTGTGTGTGTGTGTGTGTGTGTGACTGGCCCAAGGTCACCCAGCAGATTTGAGTGGAGTGGAGATTTATTTATTTATTTATTTATTTTTGCGATTTATATCCCGCCCTCCCCGCGGACGGGCTCAGGGTGGCTTACATGGGCCCAAGGCCTAAACAAACATTAAAACCATTAAAACCAATAAAACATTCCATAAATACAATTCAAACATATAAAACTTCCATAAGTATGTCATCAGATGGCCACTTAATGGCAGGTTCAACCTCCCCCCCCCTGTCGGGACCAAATAGGACCAGGGTTCCATCCCTGCTGTCAGTTGGTAGATGGTAGATGGTGACGACGACGGCGGCTCCTATTCAAAAGCCTGGCGGAAGAGCTCCATCTTGCAGGCCCTGCGGAACTCCCTCAGATCCCGCAGGGCCCTGATCTCTTCCGGGAGCTCGTTCCACCAGATAGGAGCCGCCACCGAAAATGCCCTGGCCCTTGTTCCGGCTAGCTTTGCGTCCTTGGGGCCAGGGACACATAGTTGATGTTTTGACCCCGACCGTAGTGCTCTCTGGGGTGCGTATGGAGAAAGGCGGTCCCTAAGGTATGTTGGACCCTGGCCATATAGGGCTTTATAGGTTAAAACCAGCACTTTGAAGCGGACTCGGTATGCTATAGGCAGCCAGTGCAGTGTCGCCAGCACAGGCCCGATGTGGTCCTGCCTTGCAAGACCCATCAAAAGCCTGGCCGCAGCATTCTGCACTAGCTGCAGCTTCCGGGTCTGCACCAAAGGCAGCCCCATGTAGAGAGTGTTACAGTAGTCTAGCCTCGAGGTGACCGTCGCATGGATCACTGTGGCTAGGTCATCGCGGTCGAGGTAGGGAACCAACTGCCTCGCCAGCCTCAGATGGTAGAAGGCCGACTTGGCAGTGGCTGCTACCTGGGCCTCCATTGATAAGGATGGCTCCAGGAGCACTCCCAGACTCCTAACCCTCGACGCAGGCACTAGTGGTGCCCCGTCGAAGTTCGGGAGCGGGATCCCCCGCCCCAGGCCACAACGTCCCAGGCACAGGACCTCCGTCTTCGCCGGGTTCAATTTCAGCCTGCTTGACCTGAGCCAATCAGCCACGGCGTGCAATGCCCGGTCTAGATCGTCTGGGCAGGAGTCCGACCAGCCGCCCAACATCAGATAGAGCTGGGTGTCATCCACATACTGGTGACATCCCAGCCCAAACCTCCAGACAATCTGGGCAAGGGGGCGCATATAGATGTTGAACAGCATCGGGGAGAGCACTGCCCCCTGCGGCACGCCACAATCAAGTGGGTGCCTTGAGGACTGCTGCTCCCCTAGCACCACCCTTTGTCCCCGACCTTGGAGAAATGAGACGAGCCACTGCAAGGCCCGTCCCCCTATCCCCACGTCGGCAAGGCGGCAGGACAGCAGCTGATGATCTACTGTGTCGAACGCGGCCGACAGGTCGAGCAACAGCAACACTGCCCCACCACCCTGATCCAGATGTCGTCGGAGGTCGTCAGTTAGAGCGACCAAAGCCGTCTCCGTCCCATGTCCCACGCGAAAGCCAGACTGAAAGGGGTCCAAGACCAAAGCGTCATCCAGGTACCTCTGTAAAAGTAACACCACCACCCTCTCTATTAATTTGCCCAAATAGGGCAAATTGGACACCGGCCTATAATTAGCCAGATCTGCCGGGTCCAGATGTACTTTTTTAAAGAGTGGGCGGACCATCGCTTCCTTGAGAGCCCCTGGGAATTTCCCTTCAGCAAGGGAGGTGTTAATAATTTCCCGGGCGGTACCTCGTAGCCGCTCATGGCCAGTTCTAATAAGCCAGGAGGGGCACGGATCAAGGATGCACGTGGTTGGGCGAACAGTCAAGAGCAGTCTGTCAACTTCCTCTAGGTCAAGCTGGTCGAACCCATCTAACCCCGGAAACGAAGACGTGCAAGGGGCCTCGAGTTCACTTACTGTATTACTTGTGGCAGGGAGGTCCCGGCGGAGCGACAAGACTTTCTCTGCAAAATAGCTTGCAAATGCCTCGCAGCCAATTTCCAATTCCCTAGCATTTGCTCTGCCCTCTGGCAGTACTGTTAGTGACCGAATTGTCCTATATAATCGAGCTGGGCGTGAGCTAGCGGATGCAATCTCGGCAGCAAAGAACTCTTTCTTTACTGCCTTAGTTGCCATCTCATAGGCTTTCATAAACATCCTATAAGATGTTCTTGATGCTTTGTCGCGAGCACGACGCCACCGTCTCTCTAGCCGTCTTAGCTCCCGCTTCATTTGGTGTAACCCCTGATTATACCAGGGAGCCAATCTATTGCGAGGGCGAAGAGGGCGCCTGGGAGCGATCTCGTCGATAGCTGAAGCGAGCCGGTTGTGCCAATCATCAACCAGCTCATCCAACGAGCCGCCAAGGGGCATCGGTTCCCGCAAGGCCATCTGGAACCGCCCAGGGTCCATTTGGCTTCGCGGGTGAGCCAAAATAGGCTCACCGCCTAGGTGCCGGGGTGGGAAGTTCAGACAGGCCCCCAGGGTAAAGTGGTCCGACCATGGCACTGCTACAGTTGTGATTCGGTCCACTACCACCCCCGTGGCAAAGATCAAATCGAGCGTGTGTCCGGCCCGGTCGGACCTGAGGCCCGGTCAAACCTGAGGTCTCCAAGATCATGGTCAGACATTCTAAACACTGCACTACACTGGCTGTACCTGTTTCAGTTCTCCAAAATAATCTTCAGCTCTAATCAGTGGGCAGTCAAGGTGCGATAGAAACCAGTCAAGTGAGTTGTGTGATGACTTGGATTGCTTTGACTCTGGATTTCCAGAGGCATACCTGTTTCTCTCAATTGCAGCAGAAGCAACAGAATCACTAGACTCTATTCTCTTCCTAATGGAGTCACTATGGCTAATCAGGACTATTTGTCCCCAAGATTAAAGTTAGCAGTTAGAATTCCAGCCAACTTTTAGTCCCCCCGCCCGCCCGCCAAGTAAACAAACAAATCCATCCTAATGGAAACTCTCTCTGCTACTCAGTAAAACTGTGCCGTGGTTGCAATCCAGAGAGAAAAGACATAGCATTCGCCCCGCGGCTCACTTAGATCCCCTCATTCCCAAGTCTCAAATGTTCCCTCCTAACCTTTTGTACCGTCCTGAACAACCAGAGCCCCCACCCCCGCAGAATAGATGATGAGGTCATTTTTCTAACACAGTGTCCTTATATTTCCATTCATTTGTCTTCGTTACCGAGATGTTGCAGCCTCAATAGTATTTCATGTCAACTCAGTAGGTGCTAAACACCTTCCAACGCGCACCAAAAATGGATCCTTTCTCTCGCAGGGAAGATTTTTATTTATTTAATTTACACATAGTAATAAGTAAGCATAAGCAGCCAAGAGCCTTACACGTTAAAGACTAACACGTTTTTAGCATACTATCGGCGTTTGTAAATTAAAGCCCTCTCCTTCATCAGACGAATCTCACGTTTCCCCACGAGCCCTTACTCCCGGGTAAAGCACGGATCAGCCACCCCCGTGTTAACCCAGTCCGCGGTCTCTATGGCTACCTCCCGCTGTAACGACAACATCGTCCCCCACGGCGCACGCGCGTTAAATCAAGAAGCCCGCGGAGGCGAGCATGGCGTCCGCTTCTGTGGCGCATGCGCTGTACAACGGCCGCCTCGCTGTGACAGCAATGGCGGCGGCTTCGCGGTGTTGACCCTGCAGGCAGTTTTATCCGTCGCGTTTGCCGAGCTCTGCCGCCTGGCTCAGTCCCTATGAGGAGGCCGCAGCAGCTGGGCGGCCATGGGCTCGCTGAGCAGCCGGGTGTGGAGGGGGCAGGTGGGAGCCCCGCGCGGAGGGGAGGCAGCGGCGGCGACCGTGGCTGTGAGGGGAGACGGCGGCGGCGGGAGCAGGGGGAGCCGCCGCAGCGGCGGGGCGGCCAAGAGGAAGCGGGGCGGCCCTGGCGATGGCACGAGCGACAGCGATAGCGACGGGGAGGGCGAGCGGGAGGAGCGGCTACTTAACACCCCTAGAAGGTACTGAGCGGGAGGGCGGGGGGGGGGGAGTTTGTGAGCCGTCTCGCGTGTCGCTTCTCCTCTCTCTGCATCGGGTTACACTGCCCCTTAACATGGAGGTTCTACTTCATTCTATAGGGCAGTGGGTGACTCGTCCTGGTCACAAGAAACTGCACCGCCTTGGCCACCCAGAAACAACATCGGGGGCATAACACACTTTGTTGTACAGAAAATTACCGTTGTGTAAATGAACCAGAAAGCGGGGTGGGGGTTGTTTTTGGAAGGTAATTACTTCCTGTCGGCCTGATGAGGGCTGAGCAATGCGGCAGGTGTTAGAAATGTTGAGATCAGTTAGGAGGGGGAAATGGAGAGATGATGGGAAGTGGGCTGGCTCAAGCCCCTAAAGAGTTTGTAGTATTCTGAAGAAGGTGTGCGTGTGTTTCTAATCATTTTTTCTCTGCTTTGTAAGAAGTGTCTTGATAGCTCAGACCCAAGGCTCTATGTAGTCTATTTCTAGTAGCAGTGAGATGTTCACACATGCTGAGCATGAAGGTGACTGTCTATTGTTTTGTCCCCAAAACTATGTGGTGTAGTGCCTCAGTAGACAGGGGCTCTACTTTTACCTTCTCCTTTATTAATATAGGTCCTTTTAAGAAAAGACCTATAACTACAGTTCCCAAGCTAATCAGTTTTTCATTGCCCCTTTTGGGAAATCCTTTCTGGTTTTATTTTTCTCTGTTTACTTGGAATCAGGATGTGGCTCTGACATAATTTTTTTTAAAAATGGTATCTGCCTTGGCGGATCAAATTAAAGTTTTGTCTAGTCTGCTTATGGTAGCAGCCAACCATGTATTTTTGAGAGGACCTCTCAAGTAGAGCATGAAAGTAACAGCTAGGATGTGGGTTTTCAGGGAAAAAATATAAGTTGGATTTCTTTTTGATGCTCCAAATAAAGCACAATCTGATTTAGCATATGTATTTTTACTTGCATTTAGTAAACAAAAACATAAAGGGAACCCATGTTAATGTTATGCTGCATTAGCAACACAGACTTGAACTGAAATATTTGATTGTGAGGAGAAAAATTAAAATGTGGTTTACATGTTACATATAAGCAAATCCAAAACATTATATGGAAATTATTTTATTGGAATAATTTTATATTTATTTATTTATTTTTCGTATTTATATCCCGCCCTCCCCGCAAGCGGGCTCAGGGCGGCTTACATGGGCCAAGGCCTAAACAGCACATTGACCTATAAAATCAATTAAAAACATTACCATAAATAACATTAAACATATAAATACTCATAAAAGCTTCCATAAAACAGCATCCGATGGCGGCCAAGTGGCAGGTCTACCCCCCCCCCCCATCGGCCATCGCCGAGACCATATTGGACCATAATAATACTACCATAATACTGGTAGTTTCCTTACATTGTATAAATTTAAGGTGGAGGGGACCCAAGGTCACTTAAAGCTGTTTGTACACCAACAGTAGGATCCTGTGCAGTTCCTAGTCTATTGAAATCAACTCTTCATAGGATTGCATTACAAACTGAGAATTCAGAGAGCCTGTTGTTATAATGGTATATCAACACAACAATTTTCTTGTACTGACCTTTTTTTAAAAAAAAATGCAAATGCACTTGTGGCCCAGGGGGAGGTGGCCGCTTCTTGGGGACTGGGGCAGGAAAACCTGCCACATGGAGGCCTCATTGTTGCTGTACTTTATCTGCAGCTGCACCAGTAATCCCACAGTTGGAGCTAGGCAAGGGAGTTAACAGAAAACTCCTAGTGAGAGACTCTGAAGGAAAAAGGGGCCTGATAAACCCTGCCTGGAGCAGAACAAGTGTTTTGGGGCATCTGCAAATAACAGACTTAGGATGGAGACAGTGAGTCTGGCAAAGAAGTGTCAGAACCTCATCTGTTCAAGGAGTGGAGAGAAATCTTGTGTGAAAAACAGAAACACTACTTGAATGGAGAATTATACATTCTCAGTATGGAAGCTGATTAACCAGTTTACAGAGACTGTTCTTCTGGAAGATAGGGATTTGACCAGAAGGTTTGAGGAGGCACAGAGGTCCCTCAAGCAAGTCAAACGAGGTTGTTGCTCTTAGGGAGAAGCAGGGCTATTTTGGGGCAGGAACGCACAGGAACGGAGTTCCGGCTGGCTTCCAAGTTGGCCACGCCTACAGCCCCCCCCCTCAGGTTCCCCAGGTGCCTCGCAAGCCACGTGGTGCCTGGGGAAGCCAAGCCGATCCAGGGAGCGAAGGCAGTTTAAACTGCCTCCCCTCCTCGGCTTCCCCAGGCGTCCTGCAGCTGCGGGGCGCCTGGGGAAGCCAATTCAGAAACTGCATTCCTTCCCTTGGGTTCCCCAAGTGCCCTGCAAGCCGCGGGGCACCTGGGGAAGCTGATCCTGGGGAAAAGCTGTGCTGTCAGGGGGTGTGGCCTAATATGCTAATTAGTTTCTATTGCTGGGTGTGGCCTGTTATGCTAATGAGTTCCTGCTGGGCTTATTCTACAAAAAAAAGCCCTGGAAAGAAGAGAATAACAATCTGGCCAGAGGAAGAGAGGGCTGAAGGGGAAAACACCCTGGCCTATAAACCTAGGGTTAAAGCATAATAAAATTTCAAGTCTGTGTGACCATCCAGGAACAAGTTCAAAAGAAGGTATAAGGGACTCTAGTAAACTCTTTATCACAGTAAAAGCAGTGAAACATCTCTAACTGCATCAAGCCAAAATAAGCCAGGGAAAATAACTCACTAAACATCTCTAGTGTTGTATAAAATCCATTTTGGATATAACCTCTCTCTACCAAACCTACCCAAAGTTCACTTGTAAATATACTTTTCTAACCCATGCCTGTTTATTCAATAAGTTTTTATTTCTACTTCAACTTTCAGTGTGCCTAGGTGCCTATTTCTGAGGGAGAGTTTATAGAGCTACAGACCCTCCTCAGTCACAGTTCCTTATTTGGAGTGTAAGCCAACAAAGTATCAAACAGTAACAAGGTGGCATAACAGCATTATAATAAAAGTTTATTTACCCCATAAGAAGAGTGACACTGTAGCTGAAGGCTACCCAGTTATCAGATGGGGAACTGAAAATTCATGGGGAAGTGGAGGGAGAAGCTGAGACCTTATATGGGTGATTGTTTGATGGGAGTGCCCGTCTGGTACATCAATTGGTATTTCTTCTGACATTTGTAGCATGAATTGAACATCATTAGGCTTATTTGTGTGTGTGTTTATCAGTTGTCTGTTGTTTAGAGAGGCAGTGGGGGGAGGATGAGAGCCATATAGTAAATCAGTAACAATCTATTATTATTGTTTTCTTTTTCAATCTATGCCAACAAAGGTTTTGACTGACAGTAAAAACCTAAACTGGGAGAGTTGCAGTTAAAATCTTGTGACACAGTATTTCCAAGGTAGCCTTGGTCTATTCATTCTTACCTAGCCTCAAGCCCTCATCTGAAGAATGGGAATAATTATATTTTAATTAGTAGCCATATTAGTCTGTTGCAGCAAAATAAATCCAGTGTCACCGTAAAGACTCATACCTTTTATATCAGTACTAGTTTTTGTGAGTCTCAGTGTACTTCATCAGATAAAATGTAGGCTGTGACTTATAAAAAGCTCATATAGAAATAAATGTTATTAAGGTGCCGCTGAATTGTGGTTTTATATAAATATATTGACCTACTTCACAGGGTTATTGTAAGGAAGATGAAGAGCAGGTTTTTAAACCTCATTTCTCTCTACCTTAAGGAGGCTCAAAGTGGTTTGCAATCGCCTTCCCTTCCTCTCCCCACAACAGGTAGATGGGGCTTAGAGAGTTCTGAGAGAACTCTGATTGGCCCAAGGTCACCCAGCAGGCTTCATGTGGAGAAGTGGGGAATCAAACTCGGTTCTCCAGAGTCCACTTCTCCTAACCACTGCTCCGCACAGAACAACTACTATGAACCAACTGTTATGAAGTGGAGGTCAAATGGAGATGTGATGGGTGGGGCAAACTAGGAAAAGAGAAATTTGGGTCTGTTTTTTATGATGGAACTGTAAAATTTAACATGAATATACTTAGTTATGTTTTATTGTTATATGCAAGCCCCCTGGGGGGTCCTTCTGGATTGAAAGGTGGGTGCAGAAATCAAATAAATGAAAGACCTTTGTTCAGACCTCTCAAGTGTAGACATTGCTGGATGAGATGGCCATTGGGTGGACTGACAAGAATGCAACAACTCGCACCCCTGTGAGACTTGATTCTGGCTAAGCAAAGCAGCCACACATATTTGGGATATGCTCTGCTGCCATCACATTTCTAAGGTGTTTTCAGAGTGGTGCAGACTCTTAGAGTTATTTAAACCTATAAAGAGACACATGGCTGTGATAACTGGGGTGCCTTTGTATACTAAAAAAATCACAACTGTAATAAATAAAATCATTTGCAATCAATCTCAGGTCTGTTGAAATCTGACACTTTCTATAACAAAAACCAAATACTTCAAAGGGATGCTTGCAAGGAAAGCTTATTTGTTCAGCAAGCTTCCAAGATATTGTATGTAATCGATATCACATGTCAGCATTCAGTACTTCTGTTTGTCTTTTTTCTTAATCTAGGAAAAAACTAAAAAGTACCTCCAAGTATATTTATCAGACTCTGTTTTTGAATGGTGAAAACAGTGATATTACTATTTGTGCCCTGGGAGAAGAATGGAACTTGCACAAGATATACTTGTGTCAGGTAAGAATAAACTATATTTCCCAAGCAAATCTTCCAGTTTTTCCTTTGCTTGTAGCTAGAGTTACAATTTTAAAATACTTTTAAGAACAGCGATACATAGTAGAACTATCTTCTGCATTCCATTCATTGTTTAGTTAAAATATAATGATGGCACATATATATGGAGCTGATCACATACAAGTACACATACAAGACCAAAGACCATGTTGTCATTTTCATGCTCCCCTGGGTCACTTTTCCCCTCTGTTCTTTGTGAAGTGGCCACAGCACTTCCAGGTGGATACAAACGGTGAGCAGTAGTGACCTCATTCAGAGCCAACTGCAAGCAGTCATTTGCCTTCCAGATTGGTTTTTCTGCACTAAAATGTTTTTTTTTTTAGTCCAAAAGAAGCTTGTTTCCAGTCATAGAATGCAATCCCAAAGCTGCCAGGGAGTAGGATTCAGTTTCAATTAAAAGAACTTCTAAGACAGAGGCAGGTAGGTCCAAGGGATGTAAGACAGGAGGTCCAGGAGGTCTTTGGTTCAAAGCTTGACTGTGATCTTTCTTGGCCTATCTGAGGCCCTGTCTCTTATTTCTCTCTGTGTAATATGAGGACAATAATAGTACCTGATAGGGTATTTTTAAAGATGCATGAGATAACATATGTGAGGTCTGTTGAACACTGTGTTTTTACATTGCACTTTTCTAATTATTACTAACTATTCCCCTTCCTTCCTTCCTTGCTGTTCAGAGGATTGAGCATACTGTGTGGAAGGAGAGTCCCTTTCACAAAAGTTCTGAATACAGGAGACTCCAGAAATTTTATTATTCCTATTCATCCCTCAATATTTTGGGGTCTTCCTCTCATGCCATACAGGGTCCAGCCATAATAGCTCTCTTCCAGTAGAACAGTATCCAGCATCTCCTGGGAAAGGGTCATAGGTAGCAGGTCTAGGAGAGACATTGCCTGAGACTGGGGAAAGCTGCCTCTATAAAGACTGTCCTGTCTTATTTGAGGAAGGATACCAGAAGTTTAGGATACACAGTGCTGTTGAAAGTGGATCTCCCCATGCACGTTCTGAATAGTTATTTTGCACTTTGGGGTAGGGTTTATTTCTTTTCTGTTATCAGTAAAGCTGATGTAGCTGCTTTTCTGTTTCTTCCATTCTATCCAGCAAGCACCTGTTGACTGTGACACTGTTTTCCAGTGTCTGGCTTGCTAAGTGATATTTGGAAGGATTTGCTTGTTTTGGTTAAGAACTTAAGACCATAAGAGAAGCCAATGTTGGGTCAGGCCAATGGTCCACCCAGTCCAACACTCTGTCACACAGTGGCCAAAAATACCAGGTGCCATTAGGAGGTCCACCAGTGGGGCCAGGACACTAGAAGCCCTCCCATTGTTGCCCCAACCCAAGCACCAAGAATACAGTGCATCACTTGCCCCAGGCCGATAGTTCCTATCTATACCTTGTGGCTAATAGCCACTGATGGACCTCTGCTTCATATATTTATCCAATCCCCTCTTGAAGCCATCCATGCTTGTAGCCGCCACCACCTCCTGTGGCAGTGAATTCCATGTGTTAATCACTCTTTGGGTGAAGAAGTACTTCCTTTGATCTGTTCCAACTTGAGAGCTCAGCAATTTCACTGAGTGCCCACAAGTTCTAATATTGTGGGAAGGGGAGAAAAGTAATTCTTTCTCTGCCTGCTCTATCCCATGCATAATATTGTAAACCTCTATCATGTCACCCCTCAGTTGTCATTTCTCCAAGCTAAAGAGCCCCAAGTGCTTTAACCTTTCTTCATAGGGAAAGTGTCCCAACCCTTCTATCATTCCAGTTGCCCTTTTCTGCACTTTTTCCAGTGCTGTAATATTTTTTCTGAGGTGTGGTGATCAGATTTGCAAAACCAGGATTGTTGGGGTTTTTTGGGATGTGTGTGATACAATATCAATCATGTGCAAGTAAGTGCCTCATTCCTGAAAAAGTTAGTGATGGCCACTGTTTAGTATGAACTCAGGGTGCTATTTGGTAAAAGATGTGAATATTTGCCTATGCAAATCAGAAAGCTTTGGTACTATAGCTGTCTGTGCTTGAATGTGATGGTTGAGAATGTTAGGTGATGATGTATTTCAGCTGGAAAGGAGAAAAGGAATCACAGAATCATAGAGTTGGAAGAGATCTCCAGAGTCATCTAGTCCAACCCCCTGCACAATGCAGGAAATTTACAAATACCTCCCCACACACACCTGCAATGACCATTGTTCCACGTCCAGAAGATGACCAAAAACCACCAGGATCCCTGGCCAAACTGGCTTGGAGAAAAATTGCTTCCTGACCCCAAAATGGCAATCAGCATTTTCCTGGGCATGTAAGAAAGGGCCACAAGAACTAAGCACTGAGGCAACCCTTCCTGCCCTCCATCTCATGATCTGCCTAAGTTCACAGAAACCACATTGCTGTCAGATGGCCATCTAAAAACCTCCAAAGAAGGAGAGCCCACCACCTCCCGAGGAAGCCTGTTCCACTGAGGAACTGCTCTAGTTGTCAGGAAGTTCTTCCTAATGTTTAGCCGAAAACTCTTCTGATTTAATTTCAACCTATTGGTTCTGGTCCGACCTTCTGGGGCCACAGAAAACAACTCCACACTATCCTCTACATGACAGCTGTTCAAGTACTTGAAGATGGTTTATCATATCACCTGTCAGTCGATAAACATAAATCTTGCACACAACTATGGATTCTGTCTTGGTTGCTTTTGCTATAACAGGTTGATGTGGCTACACTTCAAGCTTCTTTGCAGAGCAGGTGTTTGGCATGGAGCTGGCCTTACCTGGGAAGGTAAAGCTGTTTCTGCCTTCAGCATGTCTCCTTCTTTCCCACCCGTTGGTTCTGGTCCGACCTTCTGGGGCAACAGAAAACAACTCCATACGATCCTGTATATGACAGCCTTCAAGTACTTGAAGATGGTTATCATATCACCTCTCAGTCGTCTCCTCTTCAGGCTAAACATACCCAGCTCCTTCAACCTTTCCTCATAGGACTTGGTCTCCAGACCCCTCCCCATCTTTGTTGCCCTCCTCTGGACATGTTCCAGCTTGTCTATATCCTTCTTAAATTGTGGTGCCCAAAACTGAACATGATATTCTAGGTGAGGTCTAACCAGAGCAGAGTAAAATGGTACCATCACTTCACGTGATCTGGACACTATACTTCTGTTGATACAGCCAAAAAATCGTATTTTCCTTTTTAGCAACATCCTGTACATTTAGTACTGTGATTGTAGTTTGGAGACTACCATGTTTTGATAAATGTCTTTCCACTCTTCTCCGTTTCATGCAGAATAGACTTGGGCTTAATAGGAATCTGTTGTTGGGCACATTAAGCTTTCTGAATACAGGATCAAAAAGTGGCTTTGCTATGGGCACCATAAGCTAGTGAAACTCCTGTGGAATTTTTTATTAATTAAAATTTATCCATCTTTCTGTTAGTATGCTTAAGGTTGCTTGTACATAGATATTTTACTCAGGTTTGATATCCAAATTGCAGCTGGTTTTTTGAAGTAGCTGCATGATGTCCCCTAATTGTCCACATTCCAGCTCTTTCTCTGATTTTATGCAATCTGTTTTTGTTGTTATTTTTAAAGATTTCAGCAAAGCACCCATATGTGCTATGAAGTCAGAAAGGTGTGCTTTTTTAGAACTCCCACAAACATTGGTGCCATTTACCTTGCTGTGGGTCCTGCAGCTGCCATTTCTCTGCTGCCACCAGAGGGCTTTTCTCAGTTTTTTCTTTTGGAGTTGACAATTACTAGATCATATAAGCACAACAGAGGTCCAGAACCTCTGCGACTAAATTCTTATTAAAATGTTTAAAAGTTTATTTATTTATTTATTACATTTCTAGGCCACTCGTCCCGCTATTGCAGGCTCAGAGCGGCTTACAGGACTTGATTGTATCAAGATTCAATATCATAAATACAATAAAAAGTTGACACATTAAAACTCTAAACATTATAAATATCACCACAAATACAATAAAACTCATGAGTTTTCAGTATACAGATTGAAAACTTTATTTCCCTCTTGAGAGTTCCAGCAGCTCTTTTTCCAAAAAGAAAGAGCCCTGGTCATAACTATTTATTGACATGATCTACTAGCTCCTCTGAATTCACGTTTTTTTAAAAAAAGCAAGCATACAGATATTTTCATTGTGGAGATATAGGTATAAGGAAAATACTATATTTGAGAAATTTGATTTTCATACATATTTGAAGAAATGAGTGGTAACTGGTGAGTCACCAAAGTTCACATTGAAATAACTGTTGTTAGTATTATATTTTGCTACACAAGATTAACATGGCTACCCCTTTGCAGTCGTCATGGATGTTCCATCGCCATTGCAAATGCCTGTGCTTTTGCAGCAGCAGTGACAGCTATCCAGAGAACTGTTCCTGTGTGGAAGCAACCTAAGATGTCTAACAAAATCAGAGTTGTGTAAAGGAATTATTGGCCTGCATCACAGTTCCGAAGACGTAAGGGAACTTAGGGTTATTGAGTGGGTGGCAATTTCCGATAACTCCCCCCCGCACACACATTGCAGGCCCCTGTTTTGTTCCCTGTGCTATTTCTAAGGATCTGGTGATTCCCAAGGGAAAAGAGGTTCAGGGGATTCTGTGGTCAAGTATTTTTAAAGCATTAATTTAGCTTAGAACAATAAAAAATATAGTTTAAAAAATAGATTTGGTACATAAGCACCTTACAGAAACATATCATTATTTTATCTTACAAAAACAAATCATTATTTCACAAGAGTTAACTTCTTTAAAAATTATATTGAATTATAACTATAGAGTCGGATTCGAATAGCTTTTGAGCAAGGGAAACCTTTACCTTAATATTTGCAAATGTGTATGTATCCTGGAATACCAAGGTCAGCCTGCAGTTCTAGGATTAAAAAATAAGTTAAAACTATGTTTTTGACAGCAGTTGTTGTCAGAAATAAGCTACCACCTACCCAGTGGTTCCAGCCGTGTGTCACAATCAAACACAGAAAGCGTTCAGGCTTGTGCGGTTGTGTCCTGCTTCCCCTCACATGCCAGGATTGAAAACCTCTTGTTTTAGAACTAACTGCAGTTTACAGTGATGTTCAAATCAGACACTTTAACAAATTCTGACTCAGCTGTCATGGCAAATTGAAGACTTTCTGTTTAAGAGTTAACCGTGATCTTGACATGCCAAGGGAGAAAGGAGCCTCTGAACAAGCCACAGGATGTTTGTAATGTCTGAATACAGGCAGTGGCATTTTTGGCTTCATGGATGTTTGGCCACGGTCAAATAGGTGAGGAACAGGAATCAGCAGTAATCTTTAAACATAATATGCTTATCAAAGATTCCACAGCAGTGAGGAGGTGGACATTAACAACAAATAACATACATGTGGGGTTGTTTGAATTAATTAGATTGATCATTTTCTGCCTTTGATTAACAACAGTTTGATTAATGGTCTAGGGGATATGTTGCTGTACAAATAGACTTTATTTTTTTAATCTCTCAGGTAAACTTCAGTGAGTGATAGCGTCTCATAATGGGGTCACCTCCCGCTGTGATGGAAAATTCTAATAAAGCTGTATTTTTGCTTCATTGGATGGAAAACTAGCTATTTCTAATTTTATATGAATTACACTTTAATAAAAAGGTATTCTTAAATGGTGTATGTGTATATGTGTATTAATTTACCTACACCTAACTATATGTATGCGTATAGCAATATATGTGTGTCTGTAGTATGAGACCACACTTGTAAATTAATTTGTACGTCTTGCATGCAGTATCTTCTCCAGTTTCCCTTATAAATTGGTACCTGCAGGAATTCTTGTCCAAATTATGCATAGAAACATTGCAGACAGTGTTATAGACTCTAGGTGCTTTCTGTTTGTTAACTTTCCTACATTTAATACTTATTACATTTTGGAAATAATAAGTATTTTGTTTGAAAATTGCTGGGAAATGGAAGCAGTATTCAACTAGAATCCTTAATGTAGACAGTAGAGCAGAATTCTTTTGTACCTTATTAACATGCACATTGTGTATTTTAGTTATTTTTTTAAATGTTTAAAAATAAATCTGAATTAACTATGTGAACTTTCTTTTTATAGTCTGGCTACTTTTCCAGTATGTTCAGTGGTTCGTGGAAGGAATCAGGCATGGATACAATAGAACTGGAAATTCCTGATCAGAATATTGATGTAGAAGGTAAGCAAAGGATCAATTTGTAATTGCTGTTTTTTAACAAAATCTGGAGGACTTGTCACATCAACCATTAAAAGGAAAAGTTGCCTAGAAACACTGCAAGTTAAAATATGTGATTGGATTATATTTTAAATGAGCGGTAATAGCATTGATGAACTGGGATGTGTAGTCCAATCATTTAAAAATTATACTTGAGCAAAGCATATTAAATTGCCATATACTAACCTTTGTAATAATATCTGTTCATATGAACACTTTCATATTGACATTTATAATAATTAATATCTCACAAATACACATATGACAACTGGTATTTGTAGGGAATTAGTTGGAAAACTGTTCCTCCACTTGGGAGCAGTGTTAAGCAGATTACAGCTTGGGGGATCTTCCTTAAAGTTGAAAGGTTGATAAAAACCTGAGACATGCAATCTTCTTGACATAATTTTTGCTACAAATACGTAGAAAATAATTATAAAAAGCATGTTTTCCACTGTGTGGCAAATAATAAATATTAGCTTGCAAAAGTTGGTTTCAGCAGTGAAGAGCGTTTCATATATTTATTCATTCAGGGCCTTTTCAGGAATACCACCTGCTGTGAAGCTCTTTAGTCCAGGAACTCCAGTTTCCATCAGCAGCGTAATTTTTAAAAATTATTTTTCTCATCAAAGTTGACTTGTATTAAATGCTCAGCTGCTGTTGAGGGGCCATGGCTCAGTGGTAATCTGCTTGGCATGCAGAAAGTCCCAGGTTCAGTCCCCAGCATCTCCAGTTGAAAGGATCTGGCAGTAGGTGATGTGAAAGGCTTCTGCCTGAGACCCTGGAGAACCGCTGCCAGTCTGAGTAGACAACACTGACATTGATGGATGGATGGTCTGATTCAGTATAAGGCCACTTCATGTGCGTTCACATGTTCTGTTCTGCTGTTCGTATGACTTTTGGTAACATTGCCTTTTAAAAACTTGTTGATTTCAGAGCTTTTTTTTTTGTTGGTACTTAAGCAGCTGATATATTTTTTTTGTTAAGTGTGAAAATGGAACTTTCCTGTTAATGGGATTTTTGTTTTAGCTTTACAGGTAGCATTTGGCTCACTTTATCGAGATGAAGTGTTAATAAATCCCAGCCGAGTGATTGCTCTCCTGGCTGCTGCCAGCATGTTGCAACTCGTAAGTGAAAGTAACTATGCCCTTTAGTTTATAGACGCTAGGGCACTTATAACACATTCAGTTTTGCAGTATGAAATGGGTCTCCTTTTACCATACCTGGGGCTTACCAGGCATAGAACTTAACAGATGCAAGCTCCTCTCAGCGTATATCCTAAGATAGGCTGGAAGCTCCCTTCTCTCTGCATGTGCTTTAGCAGCACTTCCTTTCCAAAGGCAGGGGGAAAGGGGCAACTCTGATTGCTCATAACCCAGCAGGCCAGATTCACACCCACCTGGGGTTCCTAGCCCATGGGTTAAAGACCACTGAGCTAAAGTGACTAATTCCGTAACTGCCAAATCTCATCATCTTTGCTTGCCTGGAAAATGGTTATAATGTCTTCCTCCAAACAAGGAGCATCTGTGTATAGGGTTGGGTCCTACAGAAATTTCACTGGCAGGAATGGATTTTTCCCTGTATTTTTCTTCTTCTAGACCCCTGAAAAGGGTTACAAAATTCTTGCAGCTGAAAAACTACATGGGTTGGGGGGGGGGGTGCTGCGAGCCTGGGAATTAAGCAAGATCACCCCTCCTCTTTTGTCAATCAGGAAAAACATCTGTAGATTCAACCCTGATAATCATGTTGAACAACTCATCAGTCATCTTGGGGAAAATGTTACATTAGGTTGCCCATTGAAAATTTTTGTACGTGGAATTGTGTATTTGCAGGATGGCTTAATTCAGCAGTGTGGTGAGACAATGAAGGAAACAATCAGCGTGAAAACTGTGTGCAGTTATTATAATTCTGCGGGAACATATGGACTAGATTCTGTTAAGAAAAAGTAAGTATAAGGATTTGGCATCTGTAGTGAAATAAGCCTTATCTGAAGGGGAGGGCTTGTAAAATTAAAAACCTGGACCTTTATCTTGGAAACTATCTAATATGCTTTCTTCATAGTCATGCTTACATTTTTATTCTTGTTTCTGCAGCCCTTTTAAAACTGTATAAGTATGCATGCATGTGGAGAAAGTAAGGGATTAATCACGCTTACATTTTTATTCTTGTTTCTGCAACACTTTTAAAAGTGTATAAATATGCAGGTATGTGGAGAAAGAAAGGGATTAATTTTAGAAGACAGAGTAGCAACTTTTATAATTTAAAATCTCTTTGAAAGGAGTGTCAACCATCTGTTGTCACTTTCTCCTGCAACAGGGCAGTTGGGTGAGTATTCAGTGTCACAGTGGTAGGAAATAAGAGGAAGAATGACACAGGAGGTACAAAGAGTAGGTGAAGTGGCACTTTATGTAGGAAAGGGCATTGCAGCAGGTTGGGTATATGATGATGTGTGACACAGAGCAAAAATTCACTATCACAGGCTATTGAAAATGTTTGTCTTATGTCTTGAATTGTAATATTTTCCAAACTTGTTCGGTGTGCTTCAGTGGGGACTGATTTGTTTTACATCTAGGTGCCTTGAATGGCTATTGAACAACTTAATGACACATCAGAGTGTGGAACTCTTCAAAGAACTCAGGTATTAAAATTTCAGTTGTCTTGGACTGAAACAGGAGTGTCCAGTAGCACCTTGAAGACCAATGAAATTTATTCTGGAATAAGTTTTTGTGATTCATAGCTCTTTTCATGCATCTGATGAAATGAGTTCTAACTCACAGAAACTTATACTGGAATAAATCTCATTAGTCTTTAAGGTGCCACTGGACTCCTGTTTTATTCTGCTGCTGCAGCCTAGCACAGCTACTCATCTGAAATTGTCATCTCGGACTAACTGAGATATATATTGTGAGAATGTTAGCTTAGTAGGATATAATTTTAAAAAAATCTGTTTGTTAAATAAATCTATTCTGTTACCTTAATATGTTTCTGTTCCAGCATAAACCTCATGAAACAGCTGATCAGTTCTTCTAATCTGTTCGTAATGCAAGTGGAGATGGATGTATATACAGCTCTCAAGAAGGTATTAATCAAGAGCCTCAATTGCCCTTTGAAACAGGCGTACCAAGGATGGATTTGAACAAAATCCAATTTAATGATATATTAGCATAAATATATGCTGTACATGTCATTCTGTGGCTTAAGGGTCACTGTGTCATAATGCTCCAACCTAAATAATCCTCATTTTCTGGTAAAAATTCAAATGTAAAATTCACACTTTGCCTAGTAAATAATTTAAAATGAGCTCACAGCAATTTGTTTTTATTTAGTGGATGTTCCTTCAGCTAGTGCCTTCTTGGAATGGATCACTAAAGCAACTTTTAAGTGAAGCTGACTCCTGGTTCTCAAAGCGCAGAAAAGGTATTTTTTCAGATAGATCGGTGAAAGAGTTTTGCATGGTGAAAATTAAAAGGCTTTGTGCTCACCCTCTGTCACATATTTCACTTGTGTTCAGTCTGTACTTCCCAAAAGCAATTTGTCTTTCCTAGTAGAATACATGTAACCCTGAATACAAAAAAAGAGAGGATTTAATGGTAGATGAAAATGGATTCTCCATGTGTCCAAAAGGGTATCCTTGTGACAGTTAGTCGATGCACAGACAGAATTGTGCTAATTTGCAAAGCGTTTCTTGCTTCCTTTAGGAAGTAGTTCCACAGTCTGTGCCCTGCCTGCTCTGCAATGACTGGAACTTCATAGAGCTCTGTCCCCCCCCCCCCCCCCCACACACACATTTGAGACTTAGCTCCTGCTTTTTCTCTTTTCCTTATCCCTCTGCCTTAGCAAAAAGGGTTGGTTGGGAGTCAGTGCTGTGCCAAACAAGTCCCTTGAAATGACCACAGTTCTGTCATCCACTTCATGGCCAAGTGTTGGCAGCATCTAATTGCATGGGAAGAGCAATCTTATGAATCCCAGGAGGAAAGGGGGCTTGTGGAACTTGGGCAGAAGTGATCTACATTGGCCCAAGTGAAACCAACCAGTAAATATTGGGGTCTGTGATCCCAGATAAACTGGCCTCCAGGGTCCTCTCATAGAAGGGTAGTGCTGACACCCTGTCTTTCCTGCTCTAGTCACTGTGAGTGGCACCAGACTTTAAGTGTGAACAGCAGCCATGAGTGATATTTCCTTCCATCCCCTGCTGTACAGTATTGAAGATCAGCAGGGGAGTAAAGAGGCACCAGTGCTCTCTTGTCTTCTGACTACAGGTTCCCTCCTGCAATCATGCATGCAACCTCCTTTCGCCCAGGCCACGTGCCTGGGTAACGAAGGCGGTTTAAAAGGTTCTCTGGACTGACCTCTGTGAAAAGGGCATGAAGGGGGGAAAACCAGTTTCTCAAGTTTGCTGGAATCCAGGTTGGGTGCAATGAGGGCAAAATGCCCATATGAGGGCAAAATTCTGCAAATCCCCAGTCCTTGGAGAAATTGCTTGTCCCCCCAGCTCTGCAAGGGGGAAAGAGCACAGTAAACATACAATGCTTGTTTTTTAAAAGAGCTCTGCATTCCCCCCCCCCCTTCCCAGAGAAAATGTCATCTGCCTTGTTTCTCTGTAGAAAATCATTTTAAACTTTGGCTCAGCTGCTGAGCACCCAACTTCCCATCATCAGGATTTTTTTATCTGACAGGGAGGAAGGGAGTGGTTGGTGGGGGTGAGGTGCAGTCTCTAAGCCCCTCCTGCTCCTAAGTTATTTCATCTCAATCTTTGTTTTTTTACCATTGTTAAGTGAAGCCTCTTCTGTCCTTCAACTAGCCTATAAGCAACAGGAGAAACTTTCTCAGGCCCCCATGAAACCTGGAGCTATTTTTGTAAGTCTAAATCTACATCTTCAGTCATCCCCTTCCTGGTGGTCTTTGAAAGATCATTCAGGGTCAATGAGCAGCACATAAAAAACCCTTATTCCTTGACAAACCCCAGTATCGACATACGGTGTCATTAGTAGACACCATATTGATGGATCACAGAGACAATGGCAGTTGTTTGAAAAATTTGGCAACCCAAACACTAACCACATGAGATCTTAGTATTATCTGTAATAGCTAGTGCTCTATCTCTATCTTTGGTAGAACTTTCATCCTCTGGATGAATTATCCTACATGAGCCCTAACCAGGAACTTGAAAAAGATTTCTGAGGTGTTCGGAGTCTATGTGACCAGACTGGATGCAATCATATCTATATATCTAATAGCCAAGTGCACCTGTGCATGCGGATATCTAAATCCACACATTTGGGGCACTTGGGGGGCAGAGAGATTTTCCTGCACACTTGGGAGACTCCCCAGATGTGCAGAAAAATCCTAAAAGTTTAAAAAAACTATACGGGGGATATTTAAATCTCCCCAAAGACCGTTCCCTGCCTCACCTCCGCTGTGGAGGGGGAGGAGAGGGCTGGGTGGCCCGGCGGTTTGAGCCATGTGGGCCTCGCCATCGTGGGTGAAGGACGGGGGGCAGGAAGAGCTGGGCAGGGGCGAAGGCTCACCTGCTGCGGCTTCCTCCTCTGCATGGAGCTCCCCCCCCCCCCCCCGGCAAGTATTGTGGGTTCCCCTTTCTTGTTCTCTGTATAATCCATTTCTGCAGACATAGTAGTTAGGAGAAACTTGTGGCTAAAATGCTGGCATATAGAATAAGCGTCAAAGTCAAATGTGTCTGCTGTTCCTGGGGTAGAGTCCCTCTCATTAGAAGACCAAGTTGGTATTCTTACCCACACAAAAATGTTTGCCTGAGACTGTTGGGATAGATTCCTAAGGGACTTTTTAATTTTGGAACTTCTCTGCTCTTCTGCATTCTTTTGCTGTACGGGCTTTGGTCCAGTAAATTAAAATTAGGTTCCAGTTTTGTGGTGTTGCAAGCCATGAACTGGGGAACTACCTCTCAACAAACAGAAATATTATGCAAATTACCACAGCTCTGCTTGTGAAGTGTGGGTGATATAACTCTCACCAGGATACCCAGCAGTTCACTGATGAGAAGAAACTGAAGATTTCTGTGGTAAATCATGTTTTTCATTTTCCTTGTAATTGAAACCATTTTGAGATTTGTCAGTTTTCCAGGTAGAATTAAATGCCTGCTTTCTCTCACTGAGCAGCTAGTGATGACATATAGTTTGCCTGCTATGCGCATAATGAAATTCTTATTTTTTTACTTGTTTACTGCATTGCAGATTTAGAGGATGGCATATCGTTCTTGGAGTCTGAACAAGGGCGTGCATTTCTGACAGTGTTCAGACATTTGAGGCTGCAGTACATAGTCAGTGATTTGGCATCTGCAAGAATTATCGAGCGAGATAATTTGATACCAACAGGTAAGAATGTATTTTATTTATGTTATTTATAGTCCGCCTTTCTCACAGGGACTCGAGGCACATTACGCATCGTGAGTCTGTACAGTCAATAAAATGGGACATTCAGTAACCAACGCATTAGAATTTTAGAAGTCTGGAACCACCAGAAAGTACTGAAGCATAGCATAATTGTTAACATGAAATATTTAGCAGTACAAAAATTAAATAATAGGATTCTATAGGATTATAGACCAACGTACAGTAGTGTAGACTTGATGTTCCTGTGGCATGGATCCAGGTGGCCAGGTCAGCCATACCAAGGTAAAGGGCCATCTTACAGGCTAGGTTGAGTTGGTAAAAAGCATTTTTTGCAGCTGCATTAACTTGCTTCTCCAGTAATAAAGCTGGATTTATTATAACCTCAAGGCTTGTAGCGGAGTCAGCAAGGGTCAATAGCAGCTTTCCCTTTTTTGCTCAGTCAGAGAGTGCTTCCACATTGGACCACTTGGGGTCAGAACTGGATCAGAAGGCTTAGTGAGAGGATTAGCCAGTCTTGTTCTGGTCACGCTTGCCAATGAGAAAAATAGTTGCAGGTCAGGCTGAGTTTGGGTGGTGGTAATTATTGTCAGAGTTACGGTTGTAGTAGATAGGACAGTGAAAGTGTTAACCCAGTGTGCTGCAGCAAAGAAAAAAGGAAACTCTGTGTTAGGGATTATTAGGAAAGGGATTGAAAATAAAATGGCCAATATAATGCCCCTGTGTAGTGCAGGCAGTCTCATTTGGAATACATGATAGAGGTTTATAAAATTATGCATGGGGTCGAGAGAGTTGACATACAGAACTTTTTCTCACTCCCCCAAAGTACTAGAACTTGAGGGCATCCAGTGAAGCTGATGGGCAGTAGATACAGGACAGACAAAAGAAAATACTTCTTTACATAGCGAGTTACTAAAATGTGGAATTTGCTGCCAGACGATGTAGAGAGGGCCACATACACAACTTTAAAAGAGGATTAAACAGATTCATGGAGGATAGGTCTGTCAGTAGCTACTAGCCATGGTGACCAGAGGGAATCTCCATGTTCAGAGGCAGTTAGCCTCTGAATCCCAGTGCCAAGAGGCAACATCAGGGGAAGGCCTCTGCCTCAATGCCCAGTTGTTGGACCTCCAGAAGAACTGGTTGTCCACCGTGTGGTACTGGAGGCTGGCTAGATGGGCCACTGGTTTAATCCAGCAGGGCTCTTCTAATGGTTTTTGTGAAAGGGCACCTTTTCTATTGCCGGATTTCCAGACCCTTCTAGGAACATTTGGGAATCTTACTTCCCTGTAGTACTCACCTTCAGATGTAGAGACAAGTAATAGTGGGTGTACGGATAGAATGCTGGACTTGCAATCAGAAAGCCTGGGTTTGAATTATCGTATACTGTGGCTGTCATAAATGATATATGTTTTTGCTTGAATATGTTACACTGTTGCTTCTGTTGTATGTCTTTGGAGTACAGTGACTGGACTTCAACTTTGTAGTTTCCAAGTAGTTCGTCCATTTCAGTCAAAGCCCAAAAATTGACTTGGAACTAGGGTGTTCTTGAGTAATATCAACACCATTATTAACAGCCTAATACAACACGGACTATGATGTTAGCTGAATGTTTCCTTTGTTGGAGGCTGCTGATGCCTGGCATCGTTATACGAACAGTACTAGCACGTTATGTTATGTTTTTAATTATATTGTTGTGATTTTATTTGATTTTCTGTTTTAGTTGTTTTATACATTCCATGTAAGCCACCCTAAGCCTGCCCTGGCAGAGAGGGCAGGAAATAAATAAATAAAATAAATAAATAATGGTTCCTATAACAAGTGTAGTATCCACAGTATTGAATTAATCTGTCCTTTTTATCACTGTTGGAATCCTCCTTAAATTGTTCTTGGAAATAGTCCCACCTCTACATCATTGTCCTGTTCTTCCTGAAACCTGAAAGTTTGCTTAATTATGTACATTTCTGTAAAACTTCTCTTTTGTCATGCTGGTACAAAATACAGCAATCTTCCCCCCCCCCCCCCCCCGGCTACCATAAGGTACCCAAATGTTTTTTGTTTTGCTTGAACCCTTAGGGTAGGAGGGAATATGTATGGACACTTGTTCAGCATGGTCTGTATAACAATGGAACCTTCTCTTTTATTTAATTTTGATGATGCTAGCAAAATGGCTTTAGGGCAAGAAATCCAAAGTCGTGGTGGTAGCTGGAATGAGTTGCAAATCTTATACACAGAACTGAACTTTGTTGGCCTTAAGGGTGCCACTGGACTCACACTTTGTTCTATTGCTTGTTACAGGTGTACACAGGGCTTTTTTTGTAGAAAAAGCCCAGCAGGAACTCATTAGCATAATAGGCCACACCCAACAGCAGGAACTCATTAGCATATTAGGCCACACCACTGATAGCACAGCTTATTAGCACATTAGGCCACACCCCCATGTTACCAGAAGAGTGGTCATCCAGCCACACCCACCTTTTCATTCTTATTCTGTTTACCTTGTTTGTTGTCAAAAGCCAGGGCTTTTTTGTAGCAGGAATTAATTTGCATGTTAGGCCACATACCCCTAATGTAGCCAATCCTAATGAGTTTCTGCTGTTGGGTGTGGCCTATTATGCTAATAAGTTCCTGCTGGGTGTGGCCAACTCAGGAGCCAGCTGGAACTCCGTTCCTGTGTGTTCCTGCCCAAAAATAGCCCTGGGTGTACATAACATTTGTTGAAATTAAGATTTGCTGTTTAGCTTTCATGCCCCTTTTGAAAAATACTTATTTTGATTTTTTACATTTTAGAGTGGCTGTCCTCCGTTTACAAACAGCAGTGGTTTGCCATGCTCAGAGCAGAACAAGACAATGATATTGGGTATGTATATTGCACCCCTTTCCCTGCAGTTGTGTTAGTGCTCCTCCTTCTCTGGTATATGCATCCTGAGATGCTTCTTTCAAGATGAAAGAAAAGTAAGCATGATCAAGCAATTCTTTACATTCAGGAGGGCTGGTGTGCTGGTTAGAGCATTTATTTATTTATTTCTATTTTTACCCCCCGCCCCCCGCAAGCAGGCTCAGGGCAGGTTACAAATCACAAAGTAACAATATAATCAGATAGATAAAACCATACCTCTCTATATTATAAAGCCGATTTGAGGTGGCCACATATGATGCGCTCCCTCAGCCATAGGCTGAACGAGCCACCACTCAGCCCAGGGACCTTGGCCACTGGCCGATGCAGCACCAGCCCAAACATGCCCCGCAATTCATCCATGCCATGCCATAGTCCCGCCCAGCCTCAGTAGGCTGGGAGCCAGCAGGGAGGAAGAGACTCAGAATGTAGGTTTCATCCTTGCAGCCATTTTGGAAGGTGTCCTGGCTGCTCTATTTGGCATGTGGGAAAGTGTGTGTCTCCACTGAGTTGTTAACTTTCACATGCATTCTACTTTTACTTGCAATGGGCTGTGAGGAGCTAAAAACTGAAATACATTGGTACTGCCAGTCGCTAACGTCCTGTACTATTTGGGCCTCTTTAGTTTAGAGAAAAACTGTCTGTTGGAAAATGGAGTGATTGACTAGATCTCTATTGTGTTTGGTACAGAGAAAGTGGGTAAGAGATTCCCCCCCCCCCCAAAAAAAACCCCTTTGGGTTCACCTACTGAGATTGACAATAGATTTACAGCAAAGAAGGGTGAAGAAACAATTAGCATGGAGAATTCACTGCAACAAGTTGTGACAGGTAGTGGCTTGGATTGCTTTAGAAGATAATTCAGCAAATTAATGAAAGGTCATACAGCAGCTGTCAGCTGTGATAGCGAAAGGGAGCTGCCTAGTTCAAAGGCAGTAAGCGTCTAAATACCAGTTGAATTGGGCAAACAGGAGGATATTGCCACCTTCATGATCTACTCTTGAGTTTCTTTGTGGCATCTGGTTGACCACTGCTCGACTAGATAAACCCTCAGGCTCATCCTGTAGGCTTTCTCAGGTTCACTCTCACAGCATCCTCTGGCCAATTGGGTTGGAGGGAAAAGGTGGAAACAGGAACTAACTTCCTGCTGGTCACTGCTTCTGTAGTCTACATAGGACTGAGTGTGGGGAACATCCTTTCCACTGCCAGGAACAGAAAAAGAGAAATTGGGTGGGGGGACCATAATGAATAGCTGCTGCAACACAATAAATGGAAGCACAGGATTCTAAGACCTGGTTGTCTCCCACCTCCCACCTCTCTCTTTTCCTGCCCTCTTGTGGTGGCAATGTCCTAGTGGCCCCGAGTATTACTACGCCAGTGCACTTTTTGGCTTCTGCCAGCACAAGGGGACTTACTAGCAATCCTGTCTCTGTTCACTGGCCATAACTTAAGGATCACACAGTTCATTAATTTGTTGAGCAGGAAACGCAGATGTAACCAGCAAGCAGCTGATATAACCTATTGAAATGCTTTCCACTTTTGTGTGGCTTAACTTAGATTTTGTACCCAATATAATGGGTTGCTTCTTCTCTTATTCTTTCTTTGGACAAAATGTTGATTTCTTAGTGTCCTTTTGAATGTTCACAGGCCTCAGGAAATCAATAAAGAAGAACTTGAAGAAAACAGTATGAGGTGTGGCAGGAAACTCTCCAAGGATGGTGATGTGAGTACAAATATTTCTCGGTGCCTCTCTTAATTAACTGTTGCCAAAAAGTGATTTTTAATGTAAATAGAGTTCTTGTAAACAGGTAAACCTTCTTTCCACAAGGGTTAAACTACTTTGTCTGACACCTTATGCCAACATGTCTCTGCTCTTCATGGTCCAGGCTAGCCTGATCTTGTCAAGCTCTTGGAAGTTCAGCAGGGTCTGTCCTGGTTGGTACATCAGTAGGAGACCACCAGTGATGTCCAGGGTTGCCACACAAAGGCAGGCAATGGCAAGCAACCTCTGTTCGTTCTTGCCTTGAAAACCCTACAGGGTTGCCATAAGTCAGCTGTTACTCAACAGCAGAATCCACAACCATAGGAATATGGCACTGCTCTTGATACAAACAAGCATACAGAATACATTTTAGCAGTTAAACTTTGAGCAGGAGAAAATACTTAAGACTTCTTGTGCTGGCATCAGAATTGGTGATGACAAGGTAGGAAGTGTAGACTTAAGGCATACATTTAGGACGAGATCGGGCATGTTCAGGGTGGTACGGCTATTTTATTGTTTTACCAGCTGATGTCTTTTCGGTTCTTTTCTGTATCTGATCAGTGACCGTACTAATAAACATACATTTAGGATAGAGTGTACAGGAAACTGTTTTGTCTTATTGCTCTTTATACCTTGTTCTTTGAAGTATTGTTGGCGATGGACTGGTTTCAACTTTGGCTTTGATTTGCTGGTCACATATACAAACCGTTACATCATCTTCAAGCGCAACACGCTGAATCAGCCATGCAGCGGCTCAGTCAGTTTGCAGCCCCGGAGGAACATTGCTTTCAGGTGAGTGAGGTGTGCCTGTTATCCTGCTGGGACCTGGGAATGTTGAGGATAGTTGAGCTTCATTAAAAGGGGGTGGGGAGTGGGGATTTGCCCTACTCAAGCCTTTAACATTTTACAGTGTCCTGAAAGAGAAGGTTAGGACTGGAAGAAGAAGAAGAAGAGATTAGATTTATACCCCGCCCTTCACTCACTTGGAGTCTCAGAGCGGCTTACAAACTCCTTTCCCTTCCCCTCCCCACAACAGGCACCCTGTGAGGTAGGTGGGGCTGAGAGAACTCTTTCCCAAGCTGTCCTTGAGGGAACAGCTGGTACAGAGCTATGGCTTGCCCAAGGTCATCCAGCCAGGTGCAAGTGGAGGAGTGGGGAATCAAACCCGGATCTCCCAGATTAGAGTCTGTGCACTTAACCACTACACCAAACTGAAGACTCCCCCCCCCCCCCAGTTTAGAATGCTGTACATTTTCAGTAGCTATGGCTACTGACAGGATTAATTAGAACTGGAGGGAAAGCACTTTTTGCAATCCCAGCTAATTAATTAATCTCAAACACCACCCTGGACTCTTTAAACTGTGAATGGGGTACAGCCCCTAAAAGCTTACAGTATCCTGGAATGGTCGGTGCAAGTTGGAGGATTTATGGTGTAAGTTGCACATTCCAGCCTACCCCCTACCCCCTAGGACATAGAAAGGGGGCAGGAAAAAGACACCACTCTTGCACAGTAAGTCTTGGACTCAGAGTTAAATGAGGAGCTTCCTGCTCTCCTAGGCCCTTAACCTTAACCTCAGCAGTCAGGAAACTTGCACTAGAATATTAGAAAGCTCTGTGCAAATCGAATATTAGAAAGTTCTGTGCAAATCGAACAGAAAACTGTGCACTTACTGTGCTTTGGGGAAATGGGGATTTCTAATAACTGGCCCCCACTATCCACAGCTCTTCACAGAATCTTCTGTCTATTTGTTAACTTCTGTGTCCACAAACAGATTTAGACGGCATAAAGAGGAGAGGTCCTGTAGGACAGTAAAGGTTCTTCTTGAATGACAGAGACAATGTACCTGTTCATTAAACTGGTGTGGATGTGTATCAGTAATACTGTCTCACTCTTATGAATTCATAAGGGTTTTGCATACAATCTTCTTTGATAGTGCTGAGCTTTGTCCTGGCAGCACGGGGCAGCTTGTGTGTGATAAACTTGGGCTGTGAGTGGTGGTGGAGAAAGGACTCATTTTGGGGGAAAACATGCCCTTTGGTGTGCGTTTTGGAATCCAGTTTCCTTCTCATTGAACAGTTTGGGGGTTGAATGGAGGCTAAGTAAGGCTGGTCTCTCTCCATCTCAACGTATTGCCACTAGGCAGAAACCGTCAAATGTTTTCCCAGGAAGGGAAGTAACTGAGTCAGCTCCTTTTACATGCCTTAAGTTGATCTGGGCCCCTTGAGAAAAAGCCCAGTCTTTGCTTATACTCTTCTATTTCCTTGTCTTCTCCACTTCCCCCAGCTACTGGAAGAGGCTGCATAAGTTCAGGCAACTGTAATGAGGACCACAACAGCTTATGAAGAAAGGAGAATGAACCTCTTCTTTTTCTTCTCCACTCTCTAACTTTTCTTCACAAGTTTCAGCTTTCATAGAATGACTTCTCTTCCATCCTTAGGTTGCGTCTGGCTTCTTTTGACAGCAGTGGAAAACTTATTTGCAGTAGAACTGCAGGATATCAGATATTAACCCTTGAAAAAGACCAGGTATGTTTTCTGGTCGTTTCAGATTCTTGTGTATGGGCATTCATCCTTAGAAAATTCAGTATATTTGTAGGAAGAAACAAGTAAAATCAGGAAATGGAATTTATTGGATTTCAGTGCTGGACTATAATGAGATTGTTTCTTATGGAGTTGCACTGTATTTGCATTTTTAAAGGTGCTGAGCCCCAGAGTCTGTGACCCAACAGCCATTTCTTGTGGTCCACTGACAGCTGTTCTGTGACAACAAGGCATCATTTTACATGTGTTTATTTTGTTTATTTATTCCACTTTTGCATAATCCTGCTGAAAGAAGTTTAGAAGTAAAAACGCCATAGAATAATTAAATCATCAAAAATTAAGTGTATTTAAATTTGAATTTTGAATGAAGGAAGTGACTTCAAAGGAAGAGGTGGAGCTTGGGAAATATATCACTTGACTGGGAAGTGACATCACAGGATATGACATCACAAGTCTCCTGTCTCCGCCCCCAAAGTCTCCTGGCTCCACCTGCAAAGTCCTCAGATATTTCCCAAGTCAGACCTGGTAACCCTATCCAGATGCTTAGGACAAAAGCAGGCCAAGTAATGTTGCTGCTTTTGCACCGTTTCTCACTTCTCTTGCTTAATGTGAAGGGGGTGTGGCTGCAACAAAAAGTTGCAGGATGAATTAAATGTGTGTGACAGAATGAAAAAATACAGTTCAAGTCCAAAGCAGCTAAAAATTGGAGGATTCAATTTTGTTTTTAATGTGAAATTGCTTATGGCATTTATTTTGGACTTATTTTGGCCATCATCCAAAAATGCTTTCTTTTCAGCTAACTAGATTCTTATATTTGCTTTATAGGAACAGGTAGTGATGAACTTGGACAGCCGATTGTTGGTCTTTCCTCTGTACATTTGTTGTAATTTCCTGTATACTTCCCCAGAGAAAAGAATAGAAAATGATGGGCCGCCAGATAACCTGGAAAACTGAGTATTATCTTGGAAACTCAGCACTGTTAATCTGTTTTCTTGAATGCTTTAATCCATGTGCTGCATTGGGGCACAGAAGGAAAAGTAATAAAAAAGCCTTATGTACTGTAACAGATGAAATGCAACTTCTACTCTGTATCTATACATTCCTATGCATTTTTGAAACATTTACAATTAAGTATGGCAACCTTGTGTTTTTATAAGCATCTTCAGAGGAGGCTGCACACTTGGAAATTAGATTTCCCCCTTGCTTATTACAAACTGAATTGCAGCTGGCAACAGTGGGCCTGTTTAAATGTTAACAGTGCATTTGTATAATCCATGATAGACTTTGGTTGCCCTGTTATTTCTATTGGATGGTGTCTAGATTTTGTTCTGGCTGACCTTCGTACATTTTAAGGGTCAGCTGTTCTTTCCCTGATTTAAGCAGAATTTTTTTCTGCCTTCAGCATTTGTGCTTTTGGGTGGAGCACACTTTGTCCCCTTTGAGTTTTTTATTCATTAAGCGTTTTGGGATTGTATTAAGTTGAGTCCTTTTATGTAATATATGCTTACATGTATATATTACTTGTTCTCAAGGTATGTTTTTTAAAACATCGGGTGTATTTTAAAAGTTTGTTTTGTGGAATTCACAAGAAAAGAGATACATCTAGCTGTCCCAGTCCTGCAACTTCAGTGCTACTGCAGAGGCTTCAGTCCACCTACAGTTCTGCGCAGGCCCCTGCCTCAGCATTTGGGGAGTATTTTTTTCACAGGCCATTAAAGCACAGATCATTCCCCAGTGCTGACATGTATGAAGAGGTTCCTGCTGATAGGATTGCCAGACCCAGAGCAGGTGTTGCCTTTAAGAACAGCATCGAAAAGAATGTTCTGTCCACCCCATCTTGTCTTTTCATTACAGCTCTGTTGTGGCAAGAGCCGTGCTTGTGATATTTTGAATCATATGACACTCTTAAACTCACAGGAGGCCTCTCAGGTTCTGAGCCTAGCAACATTTTTTAACTTGCTTGGAGACATGTGTTGGAGCATGCTTGAGAAGGCTTTAAGAAACGATGTTGTCTTTGAGACGCTCTCTATGGTGTGCCTTGCACCTTCTCAGTCTCTCTCACCTGAGCCTGTCAACAAGTTTCACATAGAATTCCATTGAAGCCAGAAGTGTGCCAAGAGCAAGGTTCTAAAGCAAGATAGTTTCATTAACTCGTGTACTGGGAGTAAACATCCTGATTATGCTCAGGAACTTGTGACCTTGGAGTGCCTTTTGAGTTATATACGTATTTTAACAGTTTTCACATCACTTAAGCTACGTTGCAGGATTCAAAATAGGAACCAAGATAATAGATGTCTTGGGTCGGTATACAAAAAAGAGTGATCCATTAAGGTCAAGTTGTAAACTTTTATGTCCTTTGTATATACCTGTTTTTTTATTTGCTGTTGAATCTTACATTTTTGTTGATAGTGTATTTTGTAATGTTACTTTAAAAAGTACTCTTTTATGCTTTGAGGGTAAAAATAACATGTTCAGCAGTCTGGAACTATGTTAAATTGTGAATAAACATCTCCAGTTAATTTCTAGTTCAGTGTCAGTATCCTTTTGTTTGCTCTTTGAAGCTGTTCTGGTCCAAGAGACCCACTTTGAGGGGACATTACCAAAAATCAGCCGCTTGGAAATTTAAGTTTTTTTGGTTGAATGTTAGCAACACTCCACTAAGTCACAGTGCTGAGTGGATGCTCTCTGCATTCTAGTTAAAAACTTTATGAGAGCCGGTTTGGTGTAGTGGTTAAGTGTGCGGACTCTAATCTGGGAGAACCAGGTGTGATTCCCCACTCCTCCACTTGCCTTGCACCCTCTTATTTGCGGAACTACCTCTCTCCCTGCACTCCATCACAACTTTGCCCATGTCAGCAAGGGCTTCTGCAGGTGCCAGCCTGCCAGTGGGCAAAATCAATAACTGCTCCTACATGTGCTTTCTCCACTGTGGCTCCTAAATTGTAGATTGGCCTGCCCAAGGAGGTCAGGAAGGCTCATTCTCTTCTGGATTTCCTCAGACTATGCAAAATAGAACTGTTCAAGGGGGCTTTTCTGCTCAGGTAAAAGGGTTGTCCTGTATGTGATGATTCACAAACTTACTTGCATCAATTATTGGGACTGTGGTCTATACTGCTGTATACAGCTTATTGTAAGTACAGTCCTATTGTTTAATTTCTGTACCACTTTAAGGTCACATTAATAGTTATGCTATCCTTCAGTTCCTTCTGGTGGTTCCAGACCTCTAGGAAGAAAAGGCCCCACTGGTAGGCAGGAGAAAAACAAGGAACAAGGTATAGCAGTTTATTCTTCTAGATCCCTAGGCCTTTTGCTATATCCAAATGCAATGGTTATTGAATGTCCCATTTTTTTGATCATACAATCTCACTATGAGTAATCTGCTTTGAGTCAGACTATAAATAATATAAATAAAATAACTGTCTGCTTCTGTTGTGTTCAGTTCGTAGCATTCAGCTCAACACCTTCAAGGTCTCTGAGACTTGTTAGGTTTCCAGTTCTCCAGGAGCCATGTATACACCAGCATGGTGTAGCAGCTAGAGTGTCAGGCTAAGGTCTGAGAGACCCAGAGGTTTGAATCCCACTCTGCCATAGAAGCTTGCTGGGTGACCTTGGGACAATCACACACTCTTAGCTGTAACCTACATATCACATCCTCTTAGCCTTAACCTACTTTACAGAGTTGTGAGGATGAAACGGCGGAAGCGAAAATGTTGCAAGCCACTTTGGGTCCCCACTGGGGAGAAAAGCAAGGTATAAAAGAAGTAAATAACAACACTGAGCTCTGGGAAACTGTATTTGCTGACTGGGAAGAAAGAATACCAAGAATGATGTTGCAATTCCTTTAAATGCCTTTTTAGTTCTAAACTGTTGCCTCCAGGTTTAAATTATTTCAGTTTTTGGCGTGTGATGCAGTGGAGCTGTCTGCTAATGGGAATAGTCAATCTCTTGCTTAACGGTGGAGAAAAGAGGATTGAGATGAATAATCACAAGCTGTGCTTCTCTTTGTGGCTGCCAATATGCACGATGTTAGACACCTGAGATTTGTTTTTTTTTATGTGCCACTACAATAAATCCACAGTGCTGATGCAAATCAGTCCTGCTTAATCCTTTCTTAGACTTGTAGGCAACTAAATTTTCAATAATTCTGAAGAAACTTTTATTGTGGCATAAGTTTTCTGAGCCAGAGCTCATTTCATTAGGTGTATGAAGTGCTGCATTCAGTTGGCAAAGAAATTTCATATGTGGCGTTACGAACAGCAGAAGGAAGGAAGGAGCGAAGAGTTCCCAGTAGCCCAAATACTTATGGCCTCCATACCAAAATAACATTTTCATTTACTTTTAACCCAATCCCTTAAGGTCAGTATCTCTTGGTATCTAATGTCAGATATCTTCTTATTTATTTATTTATTTATTTTTCGTATTTATATCCCGCCCTCCCCGCAAGCGGGCTCAGGGCGGCTTACATGGGCCAAAGGCCTGTTCGGTACATTGACCTGTAAAATCGATTAAAAACATTACAATAAATAACAATAAATAACATACAACAAATAAATACTCCTAAAAGCTTCCATAAAACAGCGTTCGATGGCGACCAAGTGGCAGATCTACCTCCCCCCCTCGGCCACCGCTGAGACTGTGTTGGACCAGGGCACATCAAGATGGTTGCGATGTCAGCTGGTTTCCTAGTATCGTCGGTGGCGGCTCCTATTCAAAAGCCTGGTGGAAGAGCTCCGTCTTGCAGGCCCTGCGGAACTGCATCAGGTCCCGCAGGGCCCTGATCTCTGGGAGCTCGTTCCACCAGATAGGAGCCGCCACCGAGAAAGCCCTGGTCCTCGTTCTGGCCAGCCTGGCGTCTCTGGGGCCAGGAACACGTAGCCTGTGTTCAGACCCCGACCGTAGTGCTCTCGGGTTGGTATGGAGAAAGGCGGTCCCTAAGGTATGTTGGACCCTGGCCATATAGGGCTTTATAGGTAAGAACCAGCACTTTGAAGTGAACTCGGTATGCTATAGGCAGCCAGTGCAGCACCGCCAGCACAGGCCCAATGTGGTCCCGCCTTGCGAGACCCATCAGTAGCCTGGCCGCGGCATTCTGCACCAGCTGCAGCTTCTGGGTTTGCACCAAAGGCAGCCCCATGTAGAGAGCGTTACAGTAGTCTAACCTCGAGGTGACCGTCGCATGGATCACTTCTTCGAAAAGCATATGCCCCCACTCGCTCTCACGGTGTCGATTCCAGTATTGTGTCAAATGCCACACAGAGGACATGTCAGAGGGCTGAATTCCTCTGGAACTGCCCATGGGGGTGCCAGAATTAATAGGTTATTTTGTCTGGAAATTCCCACTCCTAGGCCAGCCCAGGCTGATGATACTGACCTCCTTGAAGGATAGGGAAAAGTCTCTTCCTCTTAACCCACTCCACTCATTTCCCAACCAGCAGAGCCCACAGCCTTCATGGGCAGAGTTGCCTTCCTTCCCTTGCTGGTGCTCAAGGCAAAACAGAGGTTATTTATAAACCTTAAACAACCCCATGGGCAGAGACTGAAGCCCACCTGTTATTCCCAGCAGTGACCAGCCAAGGGCCAAGATCTGATAGTGGACATGAGTGTTAGTAAGAACACCAACACAAGAGTCAGACAGAACCTACCCATGAAGCACAAACCTTTGGCATCTCACCTGCCCTAGCCTTCTCGAGAAGCATTCTTTTCCATGAGGCGCGAACAGGAGAACATCCGGGCAGATGGAGCTCCATGCTGATCAATAGATATGAAGGAGATGTAATCTTTGCAGAACATATTCATGTTTCAGTTCTGTGAGAGCACAGAAAAGCCACAGAAGAGGGCAAGTTATGCAATGTTAGCTTCCTTAGACAAAACATCTTAAAAAAAAAAAGAAGCTTAGAGCCCCTCGGCTTTTGCATATGCTTAAATATGTGGGCAGCCAACCCTCCCATCAAAGAAGAACAGAATAAAACAAAGAACTATTAGGAGAAGAATTTCAGTATTAATACATAAGGAAAAGTAGAAAGATAAACAAAGGAGGTGAAACAATCAAAATTGCAGAGTTTATTCCGGTTGCTGAATTTAGGATGGGCTTCATACAAAAAGGGTTTTGTTTCCACTTTAGGGGTATCAAAATGTCTTGTGTTGAGCTATGGTTTATGCACTGCTTCCTAATATTCCAAATATTCTGCTGGTAAGTAATTGTAGCAGTTCACCAGCCCTCTCAGCTAAGCTGTGAGTAATAACAGACCTAGCTGTGGGGGCTCATCTAAGCTGGACATTTCTTCAAAATGCCCTCAAGTTCAAAGCATTCCAGCACTGACTTTGGAAGAGAGACTGTTTAAATGGGGGCTATAATAGTATAGCTCTCGTGAGACTGAGGACACTTCTGTAAAATACATTTCTTTAACGCTGCAAGTGGCTGCAACTAAAACAGGGTGGAAAATAAACTTTGAGTCCAATGGCACCTTTAAAACCAACAAAGTTTTATTTAGGGTGTAAGCTTTCATGTGCAAGCACACTTCCTCAGACAAATGTGTGCTTGCACATGAAAGCTTACACATTAAATAAAACTTTGTTGGTCTTAAAAGTGCCACTGGACTCAAACTTTGTTCTGCTGCTTCAGACCAACACGGCTACCCCACCTGAATCTATCAGGATGGGAAATTATAATCCTGTACCACTCAAGGGATTAACTGTAGAACAAGACATTTTCAAAATAATAATGTCGGGGGGGGGGGCAGATTAATTGAAAAGCAGTCCTCCACAGTCAGGTGGTCACTCAGCTGTGTCAGTTTCTCATTTACTGCTGCAGTCCTTGAAGAAATAAAACCCTAGAATAGTCAACTGGAACTGGTCTGGAAGGAACAGCAGGCCCCAAGCAGCTGCACTTAATATTTGTCTCTTGGGCTGCAGTCACACACACTAAATAATTCACTTTCAATCCACTTTCAGACTGGATTTTTACTGTGTGAACTGGCAAAATCCAGTTGGAAAGTGCACTGAAAGTGGATTGAAAGTGGATTATTCAGTGTGTGTGACCACAGATAGAGTGTCGTAAGAGGTTCTGCAGCATCACAGGGTGTGCCCTTTGGACTCAGGGTTGCCAACTCTGAGTTAGAAAATACCTGGAGATTTTGAGGGTGGAGCTTGAGGAGAACGGGGTTTGGGGAGGGATTTCAATTGGGCATAATGCAATAGAATCCACCTTCCAAAGCAGCCATTTCCCCCAAGTGAACTGATTTCTGTCACTTGGAGATCAGTTGTAATAGTGGGAGCTCCAGCCACCACCTGGAGGTTGGTAACCCTACTCAGACTGCACATTTTAATGGGTGTCTCCTACAGTATTGCTGTGCCAGGTGACCACTTCACTTGTTGTAAAATAATGTTCTCTTTGTGACCACTTCGCTTGTTGTACAATAAGATTCTCCTTGGCTGGAGATGTGGCATTTTTTTAAGAGAGCCCAGCATGGTGTGAGAGTCACTGTTGTCCTTGGCCTATACCCTCTTTGACCTGGTCACACCTGGAGGATGGCATCCCTAATTCTAAAGTACTTGGTGGGCACCAAGAAAGGTGTCAGTGGGCACTATAGGGACCACAGAAACCATGATGGGAACCTCTGGACTACTATATATGTCCTTGCAACTTGGTTAAGAACATAAGAGAAGCCAATGTTGGATCAGGCCAATGGCCCATCCAGTCCAATACTTTGTCATACAGTGCCAAAAAGACCAGGTGCCACCAGGAGGTCCACCAGTGGGGCCAGGGCACTAGAAGCCCTCCCACTGTTGCCCCCTCCAAGCACCGAGAATACTGTGCATCACTTGTCCCAGACTGAGAGTTCCTATCTATACCTTGTGGTTAATAGCCACTGAGGGACCTCTGCTCCATATGTTTATCCAATTTCCTCTTGAAGCCATCTATGCTTGTAGCTGCCACCACCTCCTGTGGCAGTGAATTTCATGTGTTAATCGCTCTTTGGGTGAGGAGTACTAACACAACTGCTCACAGTTCTAACACGACTGCTCAGCAATTTCATAGAGTGCCCACGAGTTCTTGTACTGTGAGACGGGGAGACAAGTACTTCTTTCTCTACCTGTTCTATCCCATGCATAATCTTGTAAACCTCTGTCATGTCACCCCTCAGTCATCGTTTCTCCAAGCGCTTTAACCTTTCTTCACAAGGGAAGTGTTCCAACCCTTTTATCATTCTAGTTGCCCTTTTCTGCACTTTTTCCAATGCTATAATTTCCTTTTTGCTGCATTGTTCAATGTCTTGAGCCCAAGGAGATAAGGTGAGATAGAGAGATAGATAAAACAGACTTCTGGGTGGCAGAAAAAACCAAACAATACAGCTCTCCTTCTGCTTTCAGCTCATTGAGGGAGAGGGGGTGACTTTTGTTAGCCCGACAGTGATTACTAGGTGTTTGGAAGAACTACATCGGGATGTCCATGGAAGGTGGTAATTTTCTCTGTCTTCTTCTCCTGCGGGTTTGTTTGTGTGCAGCTCACAGTGCCCACATGTCTGAGTGGTGGAGAAGACCCCCCCCCCCCAGCCTTTTCTGCTGTGGTTAATTAACTCTGAGAGTGGTTCAGGATCCAACTTTTCAAGCACCCAACATGAAGACAGGTGAAAGCCTATTGACCGTGAGTTTTCTTTGTGAGCTGTAATTGGATGCATTTTATTGCTGCTTTAGTGTGCTGGATTTTATGTTTAGTTGGACATTTTAATTAATTTTTAAAGCTCCCTGGAGTGGAGGAGCAAAGAAAACAATTTACATAAATTCAAGCTTGTCAGTCACCTACTGTTTGAAAAGCATGTTAAAAAGAACTGTGCAAGAACAGACTTTAGGCTAAAATAAAATCATCCTCCTAACTGATCTCTAATTAAAATAGAGTCAGCCGAATACACTTTGTCACCACACAGGCACTTTAGAGTGCACAATCAGATGGGTCCTGGGCCTCTTGCAGCATCACAGAAGACTCTAGGATCATGCTCTTGGATTATGGGTGACTGTACTCACTCCCAGTATTATCTGTAATGTTGCAAAGAATGCTGGAGGAGGAGGAGGAGATTGGATTTATACCCTGCCCTTCACTCGGAGTGTCAGAGCGGCTTACAAACTCCTTTCCCTTCCCCTCCCCAAAACAGACATCCTGTGAGGTAGGTGGGCTGGGAGAGCTCTTTCAAGAACTGTTCTCTCAAGAACAGCTCTGACAGAACTATGGCTTGCCCAAGGTCACCCGGCAGCTGCAAGTGGAGCAGTGGGGAATCAAACCTAGTTCTCCCAGATTAGAGTCCACACACTTGACCACTACACCAAACTGTCTCCCAAGTCATCACTCTAAAAATATTGACAATAGCAGTCAGAATTTTGGGACAAATAAATGTTTATCTTACCACTGCATTTGGTCCTGCTCTGAGTAAAGATTATGGAGGATGATTTGGTATGTCCAGGTATGCCTGTGGCTCTGGCCGAAATCAACAAAGCAAGTGGGGCAAGGCACCACAACAGACTAGTTTGTCAAACATGCAACAGTGACGACAGTGGCATATGGGTTGACTGAGTTGTCCATTTGTCCCCATGTTCCTTTCAAGGTCTCCACCCATGGAATGTGCAACACTTGGTATTACTTCTCTGTGCTCTCATCTATGCAGAAGGTCAGGCTTGAATCCCTCCAATACCAGCCTTTCCAATCAATGGGTCAGCTTTTCAAAACACAGCTTACAACGAAAATCAGGAATACTGCATGATAGCAAATACATGTAGGCAATGAGAGGGCAATGATAGCCAAGTCTGAACTAGTCTGAACTTGGATCAGCTATGGCCAGTCAAGAGGGTAGGGCCTCCTGCCCTGCCCTGGATAGCTCAGGCAAGCCCAATCTTGTCAGATCTTGGAAGCGCAGAAAGGCTGACCCTGGCAAGTAATTGGAAGGGAGACCTCCAAGGAATACCAGGGCTCAGTATGCAGAGGCAGGCTATTGAGCCACCTCTCTAAAAAACATCCAAGCTTTCAGTAGGGGTTGCCAGAAGTCACCATGATTTCCAAGCATGCAAGCACATGCACACACATGAAATACAAAAAAAAGAAGAAGAGGGTAGGGTCTCCTGTAAGGCCACCATTTCTTTTAGTTTAGGATAGAGAAGGTTAGGTAGGGAAGGAGGCATAATAGAGCCTGATTTCATCAGATTTCAGAAGCTAAGCAAGGAAACCACCAAGGAAGACTACAGAGAAAAGCAATGGCAAACCACCTCTGCTTCTCACTTGTCTTGAAAGGCCCTTGCTGGGGTATCCATAAGTCACTTGCAATTTGATGGTACTTATGTTCATAGAGAGGGCCAGCAGCAACTTGGCTCTCCCATGTCTTCATAGCAAGCTGGAGGGAAACTAAGAGTAGAGTAGAAGTCATGGACTGTTATACCAAGGTTCTTCTGAGCCTGATGACTGTGGCAATCCATCAGATAAGGGCCTATAGATGCCCATAGTGGCAGCTGCCTCCACACTTTGCACTTTCCAGAATTGGCATCACATGCCATGCTGTGGTTGCACATGTGGAGCATCCTACCCTGAGGTCTCCTTGCAGGCCCATTGCACTCCCACTGAATGGCAGAAATACATCTTTTAGAAATGTCAGTACTGATTCTCAGATATTTTTCGTGTAGATGCTGTTGGTAGGGTTAAGCATAAATGGGTGGAGGTGAGTAATTTCCTTAATGTTTTCATCTGTATTTTGGCAGTTTTTTCCAGGGAGGTTGGGACGGTATTGAGTATGCAGCAAGCATTGTCCTCACTATAGGTCATTGGTTGGCTAGAGTCACCCACATGACCAGTGTACCACATATTGCCCACTCTTTAACTCTGCTTCATTTTCCCTCAGTGGTACCAGCACACAACCAGATCATATTGGCTATGTAGCACCATGATGTCATTATGTGATCCCTGATTGGCTGGGAACATTCCTTGAAGGAAAAAGAATCTGTAGATGGAAGGTATTATCCTGGAGAAACAATAGATAAAGGGAAATAACGACCGTAAACAGTTTATTAAAAGATTAATACATATGAACAGGGCTTTTTTTGTAGAAAAAGCCCAGCAGGAACTCATTAGCATAACAGGCCACACCCAACAGCAGAAACTCATTAGCATATTAGACCACACCCCTGACAGTACAGCTCCCTCCCAGGATCGGCTTCCCCAGGCTTGCGGGGCGCATGGGGAACCCGAGGGAAGGAAGGCAGTTTCTGGATCAGCTTCCCCAGGTGCCCCGCGGTTTGCAAGGCACCTGGGGAACCGGGGGGGGGGGGGGCTGTAGGCGTGGCCAACTCAGAAACCAGCCAGAACTCTGTTCCTGTGCATTCCTGCCCCAAAATAGCCCTGCATATGAAGATTTTGTAATGAAATACTTTTTCCCTCTTATTATCCTCCCCCTAAACAGCTACATTCACCAGAAATCAAAGCAAATAAACGTTTGGCGTCCCTGCCCTTGGATAAACACATTTCAGTCAAGCACTCAGTTTTTGTGTCATCTGTCCATTAGGCAACATGGCCTTGTGAACTCTTCCCATCAGGTAACTCACAGCAGACTGACTTTTGCTTAGGGCACCTGACTGCAGGCTCAGAGTTCCAGGTTCTCTACACACAGTTGGCCTTGAGCCCGCTGGCCTTCCTTCATGTGGATCCATTTTGATGATCCCACTTTGATTCTCTGTAAGTGCTGGCTATCCTGTTTGTCTGCCAGCTCGTGGCTCTTGAAGTTGCAAAAGAGAATGGCCATTAAGTTTCTCTTGAAGTTCTCATTCATAAAGGTGTAGACTACGGGGTTGTTGAAGGAGTTGGAGAACCCAACTGCTTGGACAATGGCAAAAATCATCTTTACTGTGATGTCATTATAGTTTTCTTCAAGGTTATCTGTGGATAAATAAACAGATGAAAACTCAGTTTGTTAGTCATGCATTGCTGCAGATCATTTCTTTTCCAAACAGTCATGTCAGGGGTGTCACATATTTGCCCTTGCTAGGTAACTGTTTGACCTACCAGACCAGGCGGCCCAGAGGCTGAGCTAATCGAAACAAATAAAAGATGGATCGGGCTCCTGAATATTATACTGAGTCAGAGCATTGTTCTGTTCAGGTCAATAATGTCTACTCTGACTGAGGGTCATTACCTGATCCTGTTAACTGGAGACGCCAGGGGTTGAACCTGGAACCTTCTGAGTTCAAGGCTACCACTGAGCCATGACCCTTCACATGTTGAAGCCAGCAAGGAACATCTGCTAATATTTCATTAAAGCAATGGCATGTTTACTCAGTCACATTATATAAACTGTGTTTTGTATTATCCTCAACATGTGGGATCTGTTCAAAGGCACCAGAATTGTGATTGCACTGTCTGCAAGATAAATTGAAATATTAATTGCTCAGTTAACCTTGGCTTGCAGCTGTAATCTGAATGAGAGTGTGTGTGTTTTTTCAAGATGCTAACAATACAACAAGGATAATGATAGCAAAACGTCCAGTGGCCTTAATCTGGCAATATAACAAAAGTGCCTAGATATAATTTGCTCTGCGGGCGTTCTGCAATGATGGATCAGAAAAATAATATTTTGTATGGTGTAAATTGTGTCTGTAATTTTTCAGAAGACTGTACAATGAACAACCAGGATTGTTGTTTGTTTTGATCACTTTGCTCATGACCCTGATGATTATCAAATTCTGTGCTGTCTTCACTGGGCCAGGGGTGGTCTTAGTGATTCTGAAACACAGGACAAATATCTAGGATAGGGCCCCAGAATCACTGCTGCCATGTCACCAGGGTCCAAGCAAGGGCAGTCATCCCCCCACATGAACTGCCACCAGAAACTGGCTGTCCAAGCCTAGGACAAGGTGGGTGCAAGTGGACACCACTGTGGAGCCAGCTGCAATAACCCTAGTAGGGTTGCCAACCTCCAGGTGGTGGCTGGAGTTCTCCTGTTTTTACAACTGATCTCCAGGTGACAGAGAACAATTCACCTGGAACAAATGGCCACTTTGGAAGTTGGACTCTATGGCATTATGCCCTAAACTCTGCCCTCCTCAGAGTCCACCCCCAAATCTCCAGGTATTTCCCAACCCAGAACTGGCAACCCTGAGTCCTAGACAGGGTGGACATGAGCTGCCACTGCTGCTGAATCACATCTCTTCTGAATGAACTGTAGACCTCTTCAGCTTGGATAATCCCCTGGGAAGAATGACTTCATGGGATGCTTGCCTTTGGCTTTGGGATGTCACTAGCTCTGACCAGAAGTGGAACAAATTTTGCTTTGTTCTTGGCATGGTACCAACTGTGTAAACAGCCCAGTTACTGAGGATGAATCTGGTCAGACAACTGAGAGATCTTGCTCAGGTTCCCCCCCCCCCCCCCCGATAGATGACTTGCTAATGCCAGTCGCAAAGTATAGCAGCCCAAAGAACTAAATACTCTTTCTGTTAATGTCTGCAAAAGTCTTCAGATAGGATGCATCCTGGAAGTCTGTCTGGAAGTGCATGTCCGTCTATGAGTGTGGGTGTTGAAATGACTGCTTCTAGGATGCCTTCCTGCAAGAGGAAATACTATGCAGCTTCATCACAAATACAAAGACTACCTGTGAAATATTCAAAGAACAGTGGAAAGGAAGGTCGGTGATATAGCAGATTTTTCAGACTGGTGTCTTGGCCAGCATCTTTGACTACAGTACTCTTGGCGGAAATGTAGAAACCATCTTCTTCAGAAGATGCCCATTGTAGGTGGTTTCTGAATCCACAAAGACCTATTTGCAACCTCCAGATATTTATGCCAAGCCGGTCTTTTGCACGCTACAGCAGCAAAGATGTGCCCAAACCTATGCAGTTACATGGATTATGTCAATGATGACTGAATTAGTACATGTATCAGCCTTATTCTTATTTCCTTTACTGCTATTGGATGATTTTCAGTCCAACTGGCACAAGGCAGTTCAAGCTAAAATTGGGCAGCTTGGATTTTCTTCTGCAAGAAATGGATGGGGGGAGATTTAGCTAGACAATCCTTGAGACCGAAAGTGGAAGACACTGAACATCAGTCTGACATTTCAAAAGCATTTAATTTTATTGTTGCTCCTCATAAACGTTTCCTTCTTATTCCAGCCTCCTATCTTCATAATCTTGAAAATGTTAATCGAAGAAGAGCTTTCACCCTTGCTAGATTTTCAGCTTTGCCATCTTCTGTAATTGAGGGCAGATATAACTAAATTGCCCAGACTGAGAGATTTTGCCCTTGTAACAGTGGTGAGATAGAGTCAGTGACACATGTCTTTCTTCATTGTTCCTTCTACAGTGAAATCCGTACTGCCCTTATCTCCCCATTACTTGAGCTCTGTCCTGACACCTCCAAATCTGGGATCATTAACATACTTCTCTCTCATGTGAGTATAGAGATCACCCGGAAAGTTGCTAAATTCTGCTCCCAAGCGATTAAACTGCGTTCTATATATATTTTCCAACTTAATGTGGAAGATAGTAGCTGATGGTATTCTATATCCTTATTTTTATGTAGTTAGGTTAGAAATAGCTGAATTTGTATTAGTTCTAATTACTTTTATACACATTTATATTTGTACTCCTTAATTTTTAGATTTTATTAGGCTATGATTAGACTGTTTTCTTACTTATTTGTATTCTGGTCATGGACTGTAAATAAAATAAAGTAAGTAATAACACCCAACTAAGGGAATGGATATTTAAATCAGATGCTGTGATAGATCACCCCGCTATCACAATGTCTAAGGTAGCTCCTTGGTACAAATTCTTTAACTCTGACCATTCTAGATCACCCTACCTATTCAGGATCTCCAGTGATAACCTCAGGGTGTCCTTCACTGCCTTGCACTTCCAAACAATGTACACAGCATTGCGGGAGGGTCGATACTTTCAAGTTCCAACAGGACATAGTTTATGTATCTGCGGCTCGCTTGCCATTGAGAACCTTCCCCACTGTATCCTAGCTTGCCTGCTGTACAACAGACCCAGAGAAAAATTCCTGACAGGAATTTTATTTACCATAAATGTGTATTCTGAAAATGAGAAGATTGTGTTTCTGTTATCAGATACTGATGAGTTCATGTCCTATAGAGTTTCCCTATTTGCCCTCGCAGCCAAAAAGATTAGAGCCCAGGCAGCACCATAGGGGTCATTCTTATAACCTGCTGGCCATTTTTAACCCATTTTACTGTATAATTTTATAGCTCGTGTATGCAATTTTAGGTTTTATTCCTTATGTATTTTCTGTATTTTAATGCTATGTAACTTTGTTATGGCCTATGGCTAATACAATAAATCTCATTGATACTCAAGTACGTAAGGATTATTTTCTGTGTCAAATCATTTCTATAAGGTTGGATACATAAAGCACTCTTTGGTAAGCTGTTGTGAAGGCAGGTACTAAAAATAACCTATAAATATAGCATGCTGAAATTGCTAACCACCATGAATACAGCATGGTTTCTTTGGAGCCTTTTACTGAAATGCCAACATTTAAACAGCAGTTATTTAAGACTCTGTATAACATAATAAATAACTTGGGGAAATGGCACATTTCTTTTTCTCATTCTTATGAAACAGTAAGACCAAATAGCACTGCAGTCTGCTTGTAAGTGGATGAAATGTTGAGCCAGCAAAGGTCAGACTGCAGCTGAGGATTTTGTCCCCCCCCCCCCCCCCCCCGCTGCAGTGGGACTGGCTAGCTAGAAACCCGGGGCTGCCTAGCATGTACTGTTCCAGGCGTCTGCTCAGTCTCACCACCTTCATTCTCAAGGGGGGAGGATTGTGGATTTTCTAGAGGCAGACAGTTCCAATTGGAATATGTGGGAATCTTAATACCCAGGGGTCCTTTTGAGCAGGAGCTCGGGGGAGCTCAGCTCCAGGAGTTGGTGCCAGCCCCCCCCCCCAATGGGGGAATGCCTGCTTGTGTCATGGCTGCAGCAAAATGACCCCATCCCCTGGAAAGGTCCTTGTTCCTCCAACCAGCCTTCTGAAGGCTTCAGCCACCACTGAAGCTATCCTCCCAGAATAGTGGTATTTCTGAGGCTTGGATTAGTTAGCTATCCCCTCTCTGCCAGTTCTTTCTTTCTTTCTTTCTTTCTTTCTTTCTTTCTTTCTTTCTTTCTTTCTTTCTTTCTTTCTTTCTTTCTTTCTTTCTTTCTTTCTTTCTTTCTTTCTCTCTCTCCCTCTCTCTCTCTCTCTCTCTCTCTCTCTCTCTCTCTCCTTTCTTGCCTTCTGACGTACTTCTGGTGATGACAGGTGGTGTAGCATATGCAAATAAGTAATGCTAATGAGTTATGCTAATGAGCTCCTGCACCTCTTTTTCTACGAAAGGACCCCTGCTAATACCCTATCTCCAGTTGCTCCCTTGCCAGAGTCTCCTGCTGACTGTGGGCTAGGGGCTTCCATAGGGGGGTTGTGATGTGCTCTCAGGTGGGGAATGGACTTTGAGGTACTCCTTCTCCTCCTGCCTTCATGCTGGGCCAGGGCTGGGCCAGAGAACTTCTGGGCCAGGGTGGGAGTGCACAGGCCAGATCTCTCCCTGACACCATTCAGATCATTAACTGAGATGTGCATAAGTAATGAACCTTTCCCAATCCCATTTGTTAAAATCATAACAAAATGAACAGGAAAGCAAATGAAATTCATTAATATTCATTATACTAGTGCCTAGCCATCTTGGTTAGAGAGCTGAAGCATAATTCAGACTTGGAAGAAGGGGGAAAGAGTCAGGACAGAGCCTTTTCTGTTCCTACTCAAAAGTTATTCATTTAATCCAGGAATGGGGTGTGTATATGCATGCGCATATGCATGCATGCACCAGCAAGACCATCTCCTTTCTACCATAACTTCTTAGGCCAAACATTTCCCTCTGCTTGCTGTGCCTGACATTTTTTCTGCACTGCAGAGGAACTCTTCCTCAGATATCTGCTCTTTCAGAGACAGTAAAACATTTTGACCAGAAATGGGTATATAACCAGAGGATCATATCCTCCTACTTGGGGCTGTCAGACCACAACCTTCTGTGGCCACTTTGCCATGCTCCCCAAATGTCTCCCTGTGAAACGCTGCTGCCTACCTTTGTGGGTGTGCACATACACCAAATGTTGCTTCAAGCAAGAATTTTAGAGCCTGTAAACTTTCTTCTCCTCTCTCTACCTGACATTTAGCAGGGAAGATTTCTTGAGTGTGCAGCACAAGAGCATCTCATTGCAACTGGATGGCAAACTGTCTTAACTACATATTACATTTTCCATGGGTATAGCTCTGGATCCTGTTCTGGAAGCTCCACGCTTCTTGGGCATTTGCTTCTTTCCCAGGCTTAGGCTTCCCTCTCGTGCCGTTTTCCTGACCTGAAATGTCTCAGGGAGCCACTGTTTCTACTGTTGCGGAGACTGATGTGTAGCATTATCAGTACACATGCAGCCCCTCAGTGGGAAAGCATGGAGCTTCCAGAACCCATCCATGACCAGAAAGAACCAGGGATGTACATAGGGGGAAATGCAATGCATAGCTAGGTTCAATGTGATTACAGCAGAAAAAAGAAAAAGCACTTAAATTGCATATAAAAACAGGACTCTTTCTCCTAGCTGCCTGAAAATTAGCAGGGAGGAGTACAGCCTCTGAGAAAATCATTCCAGCTGGAAGAAAAACAGCCTGAAAGTGTTTTGAGAAGATGAAAATGATGTTTGCAATAACAACGCCCCCCCCCCCAAATGAAATGCACACAGAGATGCAAACTGAGTTTGCATACTGCTCTTACTGACTAGATCAAGACCTGTTTCCAGCTGGAGTCCTGACAGATTTCAACTTTGGTTTGGTCAGCCTGAACCTACTTACTGTATTCAAGCAGCATGTGCACAACATGGAAAGGCGCCCAGCAAGCAGAGAAGAACAACACGACAATGACCAACATTGCCACGGCTCGTTTCTTCTTTCTGAGGAAAGGCACAAAGGAAGAGGAGATAAGGGAGAGGTCAGGCTAAGATGATTGAGTGGGAAAGCGCAGGCACCTCCCTGGAAACACAGAAGCCTCATCCAAGAGCACTAAGCCAAAGTTAAAAGCAGGTTGGTACTGGCCTCCCAATCCCTGTGGCCAATCTAGTTACTATCAACCCTTTTCCTGTTGGTATGATCAGTCCTGGTGCACTGAAGAAGGTGGTGGTGAAGAGATCAGTCCTCTTTTCTTGCAGCCTTCCCAACCATGTGATTAGCTGAGAGGGCAATCTACTACCATACTTCAGTTGCCACAACGCTTGGTCACTACTATCTTGGCTACTCATTTCTGGAGGCCCCGCTCTGGTACCCATTGCCAACGAAGACTAGATGGGTGGTGTCCTGAGAAAGGTACCAAAACTCTGGAACTTCTTCCCCAAGGTGATTGGTCTGTCTCTGCTGGTATCTTTCACCAGTGGGTGAAAGCTTTTCGTTTTGCTTGGCGTAACACCAATAACAGTTATTGGCCCTCCTTTGGTATTGTTTGTGATGTGTTTTATTGAACTAATTTAGATTTTTAAATGTTGTTTTTGTTTAAATGTTTTTTAAGTGTGCCACCTTGGGCACCCTGAAATTAAAATATTAAAAAATGTTTCAATTAAAATAAATATTATTATGGAGTTCAATCTGTTCTTCTCAGCCAAGAAGGGATTGGCAAAAGGTCACTGATGAAGTGTGCACGCACATGAAACCTCATGCCCAGAATAAAACTTTGTTGGTCTGAACGGCGCCACTGGACGCAAACTTTGTTCAGGAGTGTCCAGTCACTCCCCAAGCAATTAAAAGTAGCTCTTTGCCTCTCCTCCTGTGCTGCTCTAATCACTTTCTTATCCTTCTCTTTAAAGCAGTTTCTCTCCTCTTTCTCTTTTGCATGAAGGGGAAGGAGGCACATTAAAGCTGCCGACCTCCAGCTGGATCCTTCTCCCAGAACTACCACTGATCTCCAGACTGCAGAGATCAATTATCATGGAGCAAATGGAAGCTTCAGAGGGAAGACTCTATGGTATACCACAGATACTAGGTGAAATCCCTCCCCGAATTCCCCCCTTTACAGGCTCGTAAATATCCTGGAATTTCCTGGGCCAGAGTTGGCAACCCTAAGGCACCTTCATGTAAACACCTTTGCTCTGGATATATCACAGTAGTTGGTCTGCTGGACATTAAGAATGTAAAAGATGCTGTGTATTTTTCAACACTGTAGCTGGGCAGTTTTGGTGTTCCATTTTTGAGGAAGCAAGGCGATACGGCAACTGGAAGCTGGTAGGGCCATTATGTGGATACACAAGTGGCAAGACGAGTTTTTCGAAGAGGATTTATAAACATTGAAGTCTGGACTTTTCACTGTTTGAGGAATTTGACCTGGATTGTTTCTGAACGTTATTTATGTATTTGGACCATTGGTTTTTTTGGAGTTTCTGTCATATTATATTTTTGATAAACTACACTATTTACATAGGTTCAGATTATCATACTCATTGACTGCTGGATAGGAACATAGCAGCACCAGGACCCATGGTCTATAAAACCTCCAAGCGGGAGAGGATGAGTCAGATCTTCCAAGGTCTTGTTTCACGTACATCCTTTTTTTTTTGTCCGAACACACAGTTTTAAGCCAGTTAATTACCTTGTTATTTTAGCCATTTCATGGCGGCTGAGGGTGCTCAGCACTGAGGAGTCACCGATCCTCTTCTTGATCCACAACTCAAATGCTATCCTGGTGTAGAGGAGCAGCATGAGTGTCAGAGGGACCAGGAACAAGGCCACCAAGATGAAGATGGCATATGCACGACGCAGCTGGACACTGTGCCAGGACTCCAGGCAGCAGACATGGTGAAGATTATAAAGAAAGTCATATTTCACCTGAGAGAGAAAGAATCCTCATTCAGTAATGTAGGACATGTTGTCATTTCATACCACCTGCACCATCGCTCCCTAGCTGTTGCTTCTCTCATCCTGGAGTGGTTATTTCTGCCTCTTTTTGCCACTTGGTGGTCCTGGTTGAAGTATCCTGAAGAAGAATGACGGAGTCATATCTGAACTGGTGGGCCAAACACAGAGGCATTAGAAAGCAAATTTTTCAGGTGAACTCAGTTTTAATAGGGCAGAAGACCTGATAAAATTCAATTTGCTGGCAGTGGATCCTGAAAGCTCAGTTTCTGAATCGAAGTCCGTAATTTACATGACAGAATTCAGGTTTCAGGGTATCTATCTCTACTTTTGCACTCTTGCAATTCTTTGTGGCCATCAAATTTGTACTACTGCAATTTCAAATTCTATTTTAATGGTTCGGACATGTCTGTTCCTTACTTGTTTACTTTAGTATCAAATGAGGAGTTGCACTCGTGAATAAATCATCACAGATTAAGCAACAGACAACACTTTTATATTGCCTGATAGTTAGCTCATGAATATGCAAACAGCCTTTTTTGCATTCTAACATAAAGACAACACTCTTGTGTCTTTGTAACACCCTTGCCTTATTTATTCAGAATATCTACCAGCCACTTCTCCATAAAAAATGGCCATGGAATCCTACAAACTGAAAAACAGGGCCCCATCAGTCAACAAAACAAAGAAGGGCAAAAAAAAAAAAAAAGCTGATGGTGCAGCGAGAAAGTTTACTAATAAAGTGATGAACCCTATGCATTTCACATATTGCTTCATCAAGGGATGTTTTGTTAAGTTGCTCAGTAAAATCTTTCCCCTTTTACTCAGGTCTCTGTCAGCTTTCCCCCCTCACACTCTTATAATACTCTGACAATATTAGATTTTGCCTAAATTGCCCCCTAAAGTACTGTTCTTTCTCCTTTAGAATCTTAATACCTTTCATGGCACCTCTATATGATTCTAATTAGAAGGCTGCTTCTCAGATTCTGGGTGGGTCATAGGCGTCAACTACGGGGGGCTCAAGGGCTCGAGCCACCCCCGAAATTTCCCAGGGGAGACTGAGCCCCCCCTGGAAAACGGAGCACCCGCCGCCGCACATCCCTGGGCCCTTCCTAGGGCTGCCGCTGCCGCCATCTCTCTCTCTCTCTTCCCACCCTCCCCCCCGGCCTGGCTGCCTCCGTCCCTCCCTCCCTCCGTCCGTCCAGGGGCCAGCTAAGCAAATGCCCAACTGGCCCCTGGACGGATGGAGGGAGGGACGGAAGCAGGAGTGGCCAGGTGGGGGGAGGGAGGCAGCGGCGGCAGGGACATGGTCCCGGCGTGCACGTGCACTTTGCGTGCGCACACGAACCCCCCCCCCCCAGATTTTAAAACTCAATGCCCCTGGGGTAGGTTGACCACAACTGACAGCTGCTGACTGAACACTCTGCCCCCCCTCTCTCTTCACACACACACACACACTTTAGCTCTGCCCACACACTGTCAGTCACCAACCAATCACCTCACTCACTCACTCACCTCCCTCTTTCACCCCCTTGTTCTTCTGACACTTACCAACCATTTAAAGAAACACACACATTAAACTTGAAATCATTACAATCATCTATAGCCTTTAGGTGTACTTGTAGACCTATGCTTGCAAATTTATTTGTTCTTATCAAACCCAGAAATTATATGAATCAGGTGGGGCTTGAAGCTTGAATATAGACTTCTATAAGATTTTTTTTTTGCCAATGAAGAACTTCAGCATCAAAGGTCCATGAAAGGTAGGTAGTACAGGGTAAAATGCATGTAAAATCCAAATATTAATGAAGAAAAGTACAGAGGCTATTTATAATAGCAGTAACTAGCAATCTCCCTAGTTCCACTAAGTTAAACACCTGTAATTACTGAAGAATACCAACTCTCTTTGATGTTAGTATTAGACTTCTTGATAAACTCCAGTTCAGCAGTTTCATGCTGGTGTTTCCCTTTGAAGTTCTTTTGCTGATGACTTTTAGACTGCTGCTTGTGCCCTGCAAGACTGAAATGCCCCCCCCCACTGAAATGCCCCCCCCACTGAATACTGCTGCTTTTTATATCAGATCTGTGTTAGTATATCTGGTTGGAGAACCAATTTGGTGTAGTGGTTAAGTGCACAGACTCTAATCTGGGAGAACCGGGTTTTATTTCCCCCTTCCTCCACTTGCACTTGCTGGAACCTTGGGCAAGCCATAGTTCTGGCACCACTGTTCTTGAAAAAGAGCAGTTTCTGTCAGAGCTCTCTCCACCCTACCTACCTCATAGGGTGTCTGTTGTGGGGAGGGGAAGGGAAAGGAGTTTGTAAGCCGCTTTGAGACTCCCTTGGGTAGTGGAGGGTGGGGTATAAATCGAATATCTTCTTCTTCTATATTTTTTTGTCTAAGGGGTGATCTGTGCATCCTATGTAAAGGGCTGATGGGTATTGTTGCCACAAGGGATGCCACAAGGGATGGCTCTGGAAGATGAGCAAATGGACTTGTTCAGGATGGTGTAGCTGATGTTATGAGGTCCAGCAATAATATTGCCTTAGTGGATATGGCATCTGGTTTTGTTGCAGGGTCTGGTCCCTGGATTTGTCTCTCTGTTAGGCGATCTGTTGCTGTTAGCAAGCAGATATTTTGGGAGAGAGACTATCTACAGGCAAATAAAAGCCTGCCACCCAAGGCCTGGGAGAGATATTGTCTAGGATGAGATGTAGTTCATTGATGTTGGACAAGTTTAAGCTGGGAGCACAGCTGCCAGGTTCACCTTGGAATGTTCCCGGAGGTTTGCAGGGAGTCCCTTTCAACAGAGGCTTAATGTGAGGAAATGGTCAGTTGGCGCTTTTCATGGAAATGGGCACTTGAAGTTTTTCACCTGGTAACTAAAGAGATTGGACCCCCCCCCCCCCCATTGTTGGCAACCCCAGTTTTTAGTAATCTTGTGAATATCTGCAAAAGACAGTCTGGGGTTTGCCTTGCTTCTCTTCAGTGGTTTCCTGCCCAGCTCTTTCTGTTAATGAGCTGTTTTACAGTTCTTGGAGCTGTACACTTAATATGGAAATAAAATTCCTACACACACAGCAGTTTGGATAGATTAGCTACGCTTTTTAAAGTGGAAAATGAGAAGCTGGGGTTGTAAATCAGAAGAACTCATCTCAGTAGATAAAAGTGCTAATTGATGAGGTGTGACTTCATCTGAAGAGGTGTGGGGCTGAAGGAGGAGGAACTGAGCTTCTCTGTACCTAATCTTTTCTGGCATAAAAACTAAATTATTGAAGCTGGGAGTGTTAAATTACTCCTTCCTGCCAAGTGGAAAAGAAGGGGCCTTTTGTCTCCTGTGTGTGCTTAGTAAGATTAAAATACTTCAGACCAAATTACTGGATACATACAAGGTTGGCTATAAATGTTACCTTTCTCTTTCAGCAGATTCCCAGTGCAAACAGCTGCCAAGCTTGGCTGTGTGAACCTTTTGTTGAGACTCCAGGGACAGACATGGTGGTGGTGGAGGCGGTTTTTGGTTTGGTGTTAAAGATTTCCAGGTTGATAATTCTGGGGAGATTTCAACATTCACATGGTGGTTGCCTCATCTGGCCATGCTGAGAACGTTATGGCTGCTCAGCCTACCGTGGGCCCATCCTGGGGGGTTTTTTCAGCCCAACACATGAAAAAGGAAACATGCTATATTTATTCTTTTGCACTAAGCAGGTCTCTGGAGATCTAGTGAGAGGGTTTGATACATAGTCTATGTTATGGTCAGACCATTTTCTGCTGAAGGTTCAGATGATTGTAGCTTCATTGCCCTGAGCCCCCCAATCTAAAAAAATCTCAACTTTGTTGGTGTCAACCATGATACTGCAAAATGTAGAAAAAGAGGGAGTTTCCTTTCATTCAAATACAAGTTGTACTTTTCCTTCTGGACACATAAAAAAAAAGTTTAATTAGGAAGAGCTTCTCAGGAGAACCCCTCAGTGAGTATAACTTGGCCCAGCACCATCTGCTTTCTCAGTCTATGAAGACTTCGCGTGTTTTACAGCATAAGCCTATAAATAGATTCTATGCATTTTACTGCATGGGTCTGTAGATGAAAACAATAACTATTGCTCAATTATACAGCCCTATGGTGTTCCTCCTATTTCATTTAGTGACAGAAAGCAGATGCTGCACAGGTGTCAGATCACAGGATAGAGCCAGTGAAAACAGTTTCTGACTTTCACCAGCTGTTTCATTTTGCGATGCATGATTGGGAACATTTATCAAATATATAGGGGAAGGGAGCAGCAATGAAATGACATAGGAGAGGGGAATGGCGAGGAAGCTTCAATTTTAAAAACCCACTACACCATGGCATAAAATGTGTTGTTACTCTGTCAAAATATTGTGCTGTTTACAAAACTGAGATTAATAAGCATTTGGGTTCACAAACAAAAGGCTGGTTTAGAAAGTAATGATCACCTTTAAAGATAGCATGAACAAATGTGCCTTCTGGACAGACAGCTTCCTCAACCTGTTTAAGGATTATGTGGATTGTGTTGATTAAGCAGTTTAAGAAATGCTTTTTCTTTCATTGTGACTGCAGCTTACCTCTAAAGTCTGAACATAAAGCATAGGTGATCCAACAATGATTGCCACTGTCCAAACACATCCTTATGAGGGAGAGAGAGAGAGAGAGAGAGAGAGAGAGAGAGAGAGATTATTATCTTGGAATCCTCATGAATGTGTCTGTTTTGAGCCTACATCAGAATGCAATGCCCAGTTACATCAGTTGCAATTTAATATAATAGAAGATACACAATTTGAGAAATAGCAAGAATAGATTTTGGTGCATCAGTCTTGCCTAGCAAGCAAGAAATTGTAGAAGGCTTCTAGCCTCATGCTGTTGAAAATGTTGTCAAGTCTAATCAGTTCCTCAGAACAAAACCTGGTTATTTCACTGAGTCCATGAGGATGGAAAACTCGGGATCATCCCAGTCCTGCCCACACAGTGCCATTTTCTATGCTCCAGCTCCCCCATAACAGCCATGCCCATCCCCAGGCACTGGAGGGCTTTTTTGTTTTTAATTTAGCAATTGATATAGATCATTCTAGCATTTTAACAGTCTATATAGATCTTCTGAATTCATTTAATTTAATTTAGGTTTTGTTCTTTTTTTAAAGTTTCTATCCCTTTTTGTTGAGGAGATATACTTTTGCCCTTATATCACGACAGGGAAAGGGGCTACAGGAAAATGTGAGGAAACTGACCATATGTGGAAGACTGCTGTGTTGTATTGGCAGCAGCAGCAGCAGCAACAGAGAAACCACAGAAGCTGATCTCTGTGAATGTCTACAGGTAGTGTTCCCTCTAAGCTGAGTTAGTGTGAGCCAGCTCACAGTTTTTTAGCCTCTGGCTCACAGATTTTTGTCTTAGCTCAGGAAGGATGTCTCCAGAGCAAACTAATTTATGCAGTAGCCAAATCGCTCGCTCACAACTTTAATGTTCACAAAGTTGCATTTTTGCTCAAACCCCCCACAGTTTAGAGAGAGCATTGTCTACAGGCATGGCCAATAAAAGGTAGGGAATATGAAACCTGTTACAAACTGTTCATTTCACAATGCCATACATTGGGGTCCCCAACATGGTGCCCCTGGCAGCCACTGACTGACACCTTTCCTGGTGCCTGCCAAGATGAGGGCTTTGGGCAAGCAGTGCTTCTGACTGACCACTCGAGATCTGATTGGCTGCACAGCTCTTTAAAAATGTTGCTTTGGCAGCAGCTGCCACCACTGCTCAAGGATCCCGGCTGCATGACTGAAAGTAAACTGTGTGCATACAAGAAAATATTTTTAAAACAATATGTTCATTTCAAAGGCACCTTGTTAAACAGAGCTTCTGCCTGAAATGCAGAAGAGTTACTATTACAATTATACATTTACTATTACAATTACAGCCATTTTGTGGCGGCGCCCACCACCATGTGGCAGAATACCAAGGGGTCACATTAGAGTCTTCATCCACTTTTGAAGGCTTACAGTTGAATCCCAGCCCTTCCTGTTTCCAGCACTGGCCATGCAGTGTAGTCTAGAAGATGTGCTCAGATATTCATTCAGGGCATTTGAATGATGGCCACACTGCCGTCTCATGTGAATAGAGAACATGACCTAGAAGATACCCAATGCACTTCTGCACATGGTTAACTGCAGGAGAAGAGCCATAGTCACAGACAGGTCAGCTTCGAGGTTAACTTTCTCTTTCTCTTGGTAAGGATCTGCTGATAAGCTTCTGAAAAGCCCTGGGGATCCCTGGAATTGACTTTGAAAGCCACCACTGATCTATGTTACATTTTGAAACCCATGCTGTGTATTGGCAAGGGCAAAAGACAACCACCTTGACCCAAGACTTTGGTTGTTTCTACATGAGGCTTCTGCCCTGGTTTGGCATCCAAACTGGAGCATCCACAAGACATCATACTCTATAATAATAAACTTTTGGGTTTCCCCCCCAGTGTTGCTGCAAGCTTTCTCAAATCTGGTTCGATACAATATTTACAGATTGTGTGGTGAAATAGGTGAGCATTTTTTTAAAGACCTGCCCACACTAGGACCATTTTCCTTGCCTCATCTCTTTGCAGTTGCCATTCCCCCTGCACAACCAAAGGATACTTTTCCGGCTTCAAAAGGGGTGCATCTCTTACATCTCTGCGATGAAAAGATATATATGTGTGTGTGTGTGTTTGTGGATGGATGGATGGATGGATGGATGGATGGATAGATAGATATTTAAAAGTGCAGGCTGGAAATTCAGAGGATCTATTCTAGATCATGATAATAGTTTTTTATAATGTTGTTGTTGCTATGGTGATATAGCAATTACTGATTTTTTAAAAGCTGGAAGAATGCTCTCTGGTGATGGAGATGGTGACTTGAAAGGCAGAAAACTGCCACATGGATGGCAACAAGAACTATTCAGAGAACCACTGCCATGTGGAAGTGGGCTTAAAGAGGCTCGTGGCTCTGCAGTCCCCCTTATTATCCTTTTGCCTTTCATGGAACTCACAATGCTATGGACTGCAGGTTAGCACAAAATGCTTCTGGTACACTAATGGAACAGTGCACAGTCTGAGAAGCATGTCCCAGGATCATATGCAGTATTTCAAAGGATGCTGGGAAATGTATTGTCATATTTCTATCCCATTAATTCCCTAGAAGCTCTGGACAGCATATGTGCAGTTATAATTTTGCCCACACGACAGTGCACGCATCATAGGAAGTAAGTTGGGTTGAAAGTGATTTGCTGAAGGCTACCCAGTGAATTTTGTGGCTAAGGGAGAGTCAGAACTAATTTTAGCCTGGTTCAAGCACAACTGCAGTGTGAAGACCCATTCCCCTATGAAACTCCCCATGACCATTGGAAGGGAGCAACAGATTTCCTGCTCTTCAGTTTGCCCGAGCGTTGGAGTAACCTTAGACCATAGTCATTGCCAACATGGTCTGAATTTGAAACAAGCACTTGGAGGCAAAAAGCTGTATCCCACTGGTTTTAGCACCGCCCCCCCCCCCCGGTGTATGTCCCATGTGCCCCAGTCATACCAAGCATTTCGTAGGCTCTCTTGTTTGTGTATTGCCTCTGGATCTTCAAGGGGTGGACGATGCCTTGGTATCTCTCTATGGCAATACACGTCATGGTCAGGGTGCTAGTGACGACGGCAGTGGTCTGTATGAAGGGGACCATCTTGCACACAAAGGGGCCTGGAAAAAAGAAGATCACATTTTAATGTGCTGGGCAATCCTTTCAAGGAGCTAGGATTGCGCTTACTGTAATGGACTTTTGTAATGAAATATTTACAAGGGATCAATAAGAACAGCCTTGCTGAATCAGACCAGTAGTCCATTCAGTCCAGCATTTTCTTTCCAAAAGTGGCTAACCAGATGCCACTGAAGAAGCCTGTGGTTTTTTCCCAGAGTCTGATGTTCAGAGGAGTATCGCTTCTGAACATGGTGGTTCTATTGAGCTATCATGGCTAAGGGTCATTGATGGGCCCATTGTCTAGTAACCTGATTGACACTATTATAAAGCTATCTACAGTAGTAGACACCAGTTACCGAATATGGTGGCACTGAATTCCATGATGTATTCAAGGATTATCTGAAGCAGGGCTTTTTATTGTCAGTTTTGAACCTGTTGGCAGTGGGCTTCAGTGGGTGGCACACTCCATCTCATGGAATTACCACTCAGAACAGAACTATTAGGAAGACCTAACAACCTTTGCAATGATAAGAATGGAAAACTACTCATGTCAATTTGGTTCTGCTTTGCATTTGCTCTGTGAAAAGACTTATACCAGGGCAGTATTCTTCCAGTATTTACTAGACACTTTAAATGATGCTTGCTTCAGCATAAGGGCTTTTCTGCATTCTCATTTTATTCGCGGTTAAGTTCCTGTTTCTTCAGGGTTTTTTTTCCTATTCCTCATGTGTTTCCCTCCCTCTAGTGGTTGATTTGATATCAAACAGCATAATTTCCTGTTTATCTCCCTGCAGTTTAAATCCGTCATATGGACCTGTAATTCCATTTTACTGTCTGATGAAATGTGAGTGCACACAAAAGCTCACACCTTGAATAAAATTTTGGTGGTCTTACAGGTGCCTCTGGACTCTAACTTTGTTTTATATGGACCTATTGTACACAGTAAAAGTGACACTAGACCTTGCCATGGTTGATGAGGAGCACTGACTGTTCATGTAAGTGGCATACTTGAATGTACAACTAAATGTTACCAGCAGGAACTCACGGAGGGACACAATTTTGCTTTAGCTGACCAAATCTCCAGATGCTTCTAAAAATGATGATGAGTCAAAGAGATCCTCTGCAGATGTGGGTCATCATGAGGGATCTCACAAACCACCAATATACAAACCCAGGAAAAACACTCTGTGGACCACCCAGGGGGAGAAGATTTGGCGCCTGCCTCTGCTACCAAGGCAAAGGGTTGAGACCCTTCAAATGAGGAACCAGAGCCACTTCCCCACACTGTACTGTGTCCTCAGTCTCCTGTACTCATGGCAGAGAAGACTAGAGTGTCAGGGCTCTGTGTCTGAATTCCCGGCTAAGGGACAGAGCTTAGGTACTCTGTATGCCTCCTCTATTAAGGTGTTCAGTTGAGCTCAGGCTGCAGCCAGAACCACATCTGATTTGCTTGGGAGCTCTCCTTGGTCCTGCAGAACTCAACTTACCTGTACTGTTGGGATTCAGCTACTAGAATCCTGACATCTGTTGATTTGCAGATATGTACAAGATTTGGATTGCCCACAAGGTGCCCAGCAGGGCTTGCATGAAGCTTGGCTGAAGTGGGATCCATCTAGGACTAGAATTGGCCAGTGAAGTGGAGTGGAAGGGTCACTGATGCTTATGGTGACCAAGTGGAAGGAAACCCCCATATCCCTGCTGCCAGACTGAGCTGGTGTCACAGACAGTAGAGGCAAGATTAGCAATCTACAGAATGGCTGCTGAATGGCCAGTAACACCTTGCACAGGTGTAAAGTGCATGTCAGTGTACTACACATGGATAAGAATGTGGGGTCTGTCCCTCCCCAGTTGCTACCCAGCAGCAGTCCAGTATAACTTCCCATGCTGGCCAATTAAAAGGCCAAAATTCTCTGGGATGCCGGTCTGTCAGTTTAGTGCTGGATAAATAAAAAGCTCTGTAACATCTTTTATTAGGATCAACCAAAATAGCATAAAACAGAAGCTGCAATCAGAGAGAGCAAACCAAGCAGCATTGCTCTCCCATGTATAATTCCTGAAACAAAATGCTGAAACAGACATGTTTCACTGCTGTTGCAAAAGTTTTCAAAAAGTCACTTTTTGTTGGTTCAGCCCCACATCCCAGTCCAGACCCATCAGGGCAAATGCTCCATTGAGCCTATGAGAAACTCAGCTGCTACACACTGATTCCAATGATTTCTATAGATTACTTTGATCTTCATGGACTATTGTCCTTTTCTTTGCCTGAATAAACTGTATCTCAGCATGCATTTGGTGCAATGAAAACCTTGAATAAGAAGTAGAGGCTTCCTACTCCTAGCAGAAGAACTGCTGTTTCTAAAGAAAAGAGCACAAGTCCGGTAGCACCTTAAAGATTAACAAAATTTGTGGCAGGGGATGAGCTTTCATGAGCCGTGACTCACGAAAGCTCCTACCCTGCCACAGTTTTTGCTAGTCTTTAAGGTGCTACTGGACTCGGGCTCTTTTCTACTGCTGCAGATAGACTAACACAGCTACCTATCTTGATCCATCTCTTGCTAATTCAAGAAGCAGCAAAGGAATCGGGAGGCTTCTCTTATCCCTTCGGCAACATTGTAAAAAAATGTACACTTCTTTGAGCCACCTTTCTTTGCATTATGCCACACTGTAAAAAATGTACACATCTTTGAGCCACCTTTTTCTGCATTTGGCCGCCCTGAGCCTGCTTCGGTGGGGAGGGTGGGGTAGAAGTCCAATAAACAAACAAATAAATAAATACAACTGGAGTAGGGAGTGTATTTCTAGATTAAGCTGTGTGATAGGATGTGTGTATGTCTCTCTAAGGATAATGCTTGTGCTTGAGTTCTAGTGCTTGCATCCTTAGAGATGAATCATCCCCCCCCCATAACATTAACTGAGGGAAATCTGCCTATGAATAAAAATGGAATTTTCATTATGCACCTGGATGTTTCAAATGCTGTAACGAGAACATCTTTGGTAGGAAGGAGAGTATAGTTATCAGAATAAACTATAAAGAAGGATGGATATATTATGCCTATGCAGTTGCTGAGCAAGATGATTTCTGTGGTTGTTGCTGTCTCTTGTTATAGTTTCTCTCTGGGAAATTTTGAGGGCACCTTTAAAAAAAAAAGCTTCAGTGTGAACTGCTGGGATTGTTGTTCTTCAGGTTTCAGCCCTCTCCCTCAATCTCTTGAAGATGGCGGTGGCAACAGCAGCCTGCAGCCTTTCATTCTGAATGCTGCAAGCTGGTAAAGCTCATCTTAAATGGTTGGCCTAGAAATAATTGGGGGGGGGGGGAGCACTTGTTGGGAACAGAAAACAAGCCATCATCAGGAGCGTGTCTTTGTTTATCTCCTTTTAAAAAAGCCAATAATATTTTCCCACATACCTGGAGAGCTCTTTTGAGTTTGCAAAAATCTCTACCTTGTTTGTGAGTGGCCCCATTTCATGGCCATTTTGACCCACCAACTGTATTGTAGACTCATTGAGTGGCCAGTGTCTTGTTAATCAAGCAACTCCAAGGATCTACCATGTCTCCAGTGGTGTGGAGGGGTGTACGGAAACACTACTTGTCATTAAGGCACATACCCCTTTAGATGTTTGAAACTCAGAAGTGTAAACTGTTTCAACAGCTCAGGTTCTTTAAAGGGATGCTGACTTCATGCTTGCAAAACACTTCCAGCTTGGCCACTGGGAGTAAGCTATAAAAGTCTGGCATTTCCTCCATTAACAGTTACAGCTGTAAATAATAGTTAATCATTTGACCTTCATTGGCAGCAGCTCTGCAAGAGGAGGTTATAAAATGATAATCTTCCTTCTGATGGGCCATAGTCCTCCTTTTTTGGCTGCTGGCCGTTTGTTCTCTGCAACTGATTTATGGAGACTCCCCCCCCCCCCCCCCCTTTCATCAGTGGGCATTGTTTTACAGCACGGTTTGAGGGAGGACTCCGGGAGTGAATGAGGATGGCATCATTTTAGCCAGAACGCCAGCTTAGATGATTTTCAGGACTTCTCTACTTGTTTATAGGACTTGTCTGTCCATTGCAACGAAGGTATTAACTTTGTGTCTTTCATCTTGGTTTTGCTTTTAATAAATCATTGTTGAGCTTTCTTGAAGACTGAAGTGCAGAGTCATGTTATTTGTAATTGTCTTTTCCTCCACTAGGAGGGAACTCAAGGATGAAGAGAGAGCCCTCTTGAGAGGAGAGATGTCTCACAGTTAAGAGTAACTAAGTTTTGTTGGTCTGGGATGTGGAGCAACCTTGACTCCAGAGTCAGGAGGCCGGGGGAGAGGCCCCAGGTCCATACAAGGGGATGGCTGGTCTTTGCCAGCATTACTACAACATTTCACTGTTAAGAACACTTTTCAGAACTTTGTATTCGTTCTGGTATGCAGACAAACAGCACCTTTTGGCTTCAACTTGCTGTGTATTTGTTCTCATACACAATTATCTTCTCTGGTCTTAATGTACCAGAAGTGTTTACACATGTGGGTTGTTAAAACAGTTTGTGTTCAGCCGCACTTAGCAGCATATAATTTTAGTAATCCTGAAAACACAAGGTTTGTTCCATCAGCAGTGACAGAAAATAACAAAATATAAAGAAACTACATTTTTATATATGTAGGAATATTGCTATTGGTAAATATCTTTTCCCTACATATGCTGTGTGTGGCTCTTTAGAGGACATGCTAGTCGCCAAATGCTTGATATCTTTTAATTCACAGGAGCAAAATTTTGTTTTTAAAACTGATGTTACTGGCAGAGAAATGCATAGGTGATGCTGTTTACAGGAGTGTGGAGGAACAGTTCCCTCTTAAACACTGAATGCTGTCTTCTCTTAAGTGGTTTAATTCTTCTCACCCCTCTCATCTACTTGTCTCAGTTTTCTACCCAGGGTTCAGTTTGGCTGAGGGAACTCAGTACTAATGCAAACACACTTTCTCCTGCCAATCCCATTTGAAAAAAGAGCTGGATTGGAAAGGAGAGGGAAGGAGAAGAAACATCAATGTCTTCAACTCACTGGCTTCCACTTCCCTCAGGGATCCCTGACAAACTCAACCACAGGGCCTAAGCTGCAGAGTTACAATAGTGTGTGTTTTCAAAGCCAGTTAGGATTCCCCCCCTCCACATTTAATCTGGTATGATGGAGTCAGGTTGGTTCATGGTGTGCAAATTCCTAAAGATTATGGCAAAGAAATTAGCACATTACAGTCACAGTTCCCTCTAAGCTGCTCTGGGGGTGCTGGTGCACAACATTTTCGAGGCCAGCTCAGAGGATTTCTGCTTCAGCTCACAAACCATGGAGGATGGGGCACCTCATTCTGGGGCCCATAGAATTGGGCTGTCTGGTCCAATCTTTCTGAAACCTGGGGGGGCTTGAGGAGAGTCACCAGAAGCTATGTTGCAAATTTGGTGCCTCTACCTCAAAACACAGCTCCCTCAGAGTCCAAGATACCCCTGGATTGATTCTCCATTATAGACGATGGGGCCCATTGACTCTAATGATCCCCACAGGCTATAACTGAGCCAGAAAAAAGGTTTTTTTGCACACTCCTATTATGCTTTTTAGTATGATTTCTAAGCTGCCTTGAGTCATAGGGAAAAGTGGGATATAAATATTGGAATAAATATGTAGTTTAAGTAGATTGATGACATTTAAGCAACTTTCTGTTTGTTAGGTTAGGCAGGGTTCTGACAGTGATTGTTCCACCTCTGTTATACTTGACCTGTAATGCTAATTCTCATATTTCACTAAAAAACCCAAAGTCGACTGCAAGAGGTCCCCCCCCCCCCGGGCCAGTGCTGATTTGTTTTCTAAGAGTCAGCTCAGGGGAATGGTGCAAGGCCAAGTCCACCAATATAGTGGAAAGGGGTGGGTAGACATGTTTGGAGAACAGGTCTACCAATATAGTAGACTGGGATGGATAGACCTGTTCTCTGGAGACAGGTCTACCAGTATAGTGGACTGGGGTAGGTAGACCTCTTCTCCAGAGGCCTGGTCTACTCATGTAGAGGACAACATTTAGTGTAATGAAATTTGACTTGATTCTGTTCTCTTATAATATTTAAATTATTCTTAAAATATAGTTTAAGTATAGCTTAAAAGCATTCATTCTGAGATTTTTACAAGGTTATGGAAATAATCTTCTAAAAATAATTTACGCAATAGTCTTCTAAAAATAATTTACGCAATAGTCTTCTAAAAATAATTTACGCATCTCTGGTCCCAGCTCCTGCCAACCTAGCAGTTCGAAAGCAAGAAATTGCAAGTAGATAAATAGGTACCACTTCGGTGGGAAGGTAACAGCGTTCCGTGTGCCTCGGCATCTAGTCATGCCGGCCACATGACTACGGAATTGTCTTTGGACAGTGCTGGCTCTTCGGCTTGGAAAGATAGACGAGCACCACATCCCTAGAATCGTATCCAACTGGCTTTCGAGCAAGGGAAACCTTTACCGTTACCAAATGTAGACTTGCTCACAACTTTGATGCTACTAGGGGGTTTTTTTGCTCATGGGGTAGAATTCCTGTTCAGAACACTGTGGAGCTTAGATGATGCCTCTTGCCATGCCTAATATCACCTTCACTGCTCTTAAAATATGCTTTTGCCTGGGACATGTAAATAATGTGTGTGTGAAGTGTCTTTCCCTCACCACTGAGTAATCATAGTCAACCATCACTCATGAAGGATTAGGAGACAGGGCTGGCTAGTGAAGCACTAATTTTAAAGACCCGATCCAGTCAGGAAGGAAGCACCAGGAATAAAAAAGCCAAAATTTTATGGTACCATAAGTCTCTATCTGAATAACAGTTTCAGATACAAGCGAGCCCCGTTTACAGTTGGGCTTAATCTTTTATAACTAAGGAGGCGGAGAAGTCCAGTGGGATGAAACTAGTGTCATTTCTACACATTTGACATCATTCTCTTAAGCAAAGGTATTCTATTTCATTCTTGCGCATGTTAGTTACAGGAAAGGAATCAAGAATGTTAAGTTATACATTGTTACATATCAATATACTTTCTCATGCATCTTCTCTAAGCTAGAATGTGCTAGGAATAATAGACCATTGCCAGCAGTTGCAACTTAAAACAATAAGCTCCTGTATGAGCATTTTGCTGAAGCACAAACATACAATGTAGAATTCTTTATGCATGTTTGTATCTGTGCTGGCCCTGCGGTTTCAAAGAATTAGCTTACTAAGGCAATAAAATTAGTTTTGCAATTTCTTTCTTCACTAACCAGGATGGTATGGGGCTCTGTGTAGGCAGGTTGTGGGCCTCTCCATTTTCAGACATTAGTCACTGTTTTTGGCTGTTAATTTTTTTTTAAAAGACCAAGACCTTTTCTGTAAGACAGGAACAAAATAACTCTTCCCTTTAGGCTCTACTCCAGACTTCACAGGAGCCCAGCACAAAGGTGGGCTGCCTGAGTGGCCAACTTTGCCAGCCACGACTGATTTCTGATAAAGAAATCTTACTTACAAAAATCTTACATGACATATTCATGTAGGCACAATTAACTTATTGCGAACAATTAACTTCAAAACGGTTAACTTGCTACAGCTGCAAGCCCAGGTAAGAAAGAGAAGAAGCGAGGTCCTATATAAGGTCCTATATAAGCCGCCCTGAGCCTTCTCTGGCAGGGAGGGAGGGGTATAAATAAATAAATAAATAAATAGAAAACAGAAGACAATCAAGGGCCAAAAAGGCTCTACATCTAATCAATGAGAGGGTGGAGCCAACTGACAAATATGGGGGGGGGGCAGGCAGAGAGAGAGAGAGAGAATGAGAATTCTGTTAACCCTTTCCCTCCCAAATCCTCTTGCATGCAAAGTTGTAATATCCAACAGTTCCAGCATCCAGTCTCCTTTGAAAGGGGGGATGGAGCCCCACACACACAGGAGCTGAGAGTTGAGGGCTGCCTGAGGGAGGGTATACACAGAGAAAGGGGAATTGTCTCAGCAAGAGAGTGGTCAATATCATGTGTAGCTTGGCCTGTTAGCATGGCAGAGTGGTTTAACTCTGCCTCTAGGAGATGAGCAGACCAGTAACCACGAGCTTTAAAGAGAATTCACTACATAATTGCTACATAAATAAATATTCTTGGTTGTTTTATTAAACCTGTTTTTGTGATTTCTGTACCCTTCATGCTCAATTTAAATCTTACCTTACAGCAGTGGCCCAAAGCCTTTACAGATGCTACCCTAAGAACATCTTGTAACTGAGGGAAAAGGTTATATCTCAAAAACCAAGTCTGCCCTCCAGATTCATCAGAGAGGCAGTATATGTGACACCAGCCCTTTCTAGACCACTTGCTTTGCTTTCTGATTTATAGAGATGACAGAGCTGGTAAACCAGGAAGCAGATACATGGTAACAGACAGTTTGAGAGTACAATTTTTTCCAGGGTCACATTGTTCAAGAATCTGCGGTCTTAGAGGCCCAGGTAGAATCCTACTGACTTCTGAGTCATCTGGTCTCAGCCTAATCCACCTCACAGGCTTGTTGTGAGGATAAAATGGAGGAGAGGAGAATGGGGCCACTTCAGCCCCATCCCCTGGAAAGAAAGAAAGAAGAAGAAGAGATTGGATTTATACCCCACCCTTCACTCACTTGGAGTCTCAGAGCGGCTTACAAACGCCTTTCCCTTCCCCTCCCCACAACAGACACCTTGTGAGGTAGGTGGGCCTGAGAGAGCTCTGAGACAACTGTCCTTGAGAGAACAGCTGGTACAGAGCTATGGCTTGCCCAAGGTCATCCAGCAGGTACAAGTGGACGAATGGGGAATCAAACCCGGTTCTCCCAGATTAGAGTCCACGCACTTAACCACTACACCAAACTGGCTCAAGAAAGGCAGGATATAATTGAAATAAATAAAAAAGATAGGAAATACTGTCTGAGGAAGTCCCCAGATCCGGTTCAGGCATGAAATTATTCAGTTCTGATAAATATAAAAAAAAATTCTGGCATGCTAAAAATTTTCTACAATCTGAAATGCATTTCAGGATATTTGTTTTGCTAAGAAAGCACACATATTTTAGCAAGCACAAAAGATAGACACAATTTCTAGTTGCAATACATTTACTCTCTTGTGATTTTAATCCCCTGGGGCCAGACAGCCTGCATCCAAATTTCAACTGCTGTCACAAAAACAATTAGTCAATATGAATGGAAGAATCTATTTTCATAATACGAGAGGGTCATTTTGCATCTTAACTTATTTAGAAATCACTTCCTCTGGCTACATATTGTATATTCACCCTATGCTACTGCTGACTAATACTGCTACTGCTGAGCTGACTACTAGGGATTTTAACACTCCTTGTGAAACATGCTGAGAAAGCTGAAGAAAGGAATTGCCAGTCACCTTTCACGCTCTCTTGTTTAACTTAGATTTTTTCTGGTTTAGCTTCTAATAATCTCAAGGGATGTGGAGATAAACAAAAGAAGGAGAAAAATAGCCAGTGGCCCCTGCTCATCTGTACATTTTGAATGCACCTGCAAGGAATTAAATATTAATCACTTCAACTCTTCTTTATAGAATTTGGAACAAAGTAAATTGACAGTCTACATGTGGCATTCACAGTAGTCCTTTTCAGATTATAAAATTGTGTACTGGGAGCCTGCCGACCTTACATAATGGGAACATGTGCTACCTATGGTCCTCCCAATATGTGCAGTCATCCGATGGGGACACCTGCTAACCAAGATGCCTGGAGAATTCTGAAAGGCCCACTGTAGATGGCAAAATGATCTGGAGGGAAACACAAACCGAAGACATGGAAGGAGGAGCCCCTGGCCCCCTGCTGCTGTTTTTCTGTAGCAAACGTCCATAGGGCACTGTGACTATGAAAAATGTTCAAGCTCCAAAAATCTGGAATACTTTATCAAGATACTGGAACACATCAGATTCTGGAATGATAAAAGTGAGATTCTAGAAAAGTAGACCTACAGGGGATGCATGTCACACACGTTAGGGAACGTGTTGGAATGGAAGTCCTTAAAGTCCCCCCCACTTTGAGATGTTGGTTTTTACAATTCTCATGTGCTGCTGGTCGGCATGTATTAAATTTTGAACTGGCTTCATTGTCTTCCTATTTAGTTGTAGCAGCATAGCATCTAATGCACAGTTAGGGCACACATGTATAACATGCTGAACTTATAAACAGAGCTGCCAACGGTGATAAGTATATTAAGGCTAACTTGAGACCTATCCTTATTCCTTTGCAGTATTAGTAGAACAGAAGTCAGAACTCCAGAGTCAAGATATAAAGGAAATAAGTCAGGGATTCATTAGCATAACACAATGGTTTGAGAACCTGGAATAAGGTAGAGGAAAGAAGATACTTTTCATCAGCCAGTCTGTTGCCAATGGTTACAAGGACTGTGGGCCTTGTCTACTGAGTGCAGCCTTTATTGGGCATGCACCAGCTGGCCTCCCTATGGCTGCTACACGAGACCGTCATGGCTCTGCATTGGCCCACTTATTTTCCTGGCTGTAGAAACTGGAATTAAATGCATTGCTCTGCCCGCTTTAACTATTTTAAATACTTTAAATATTTTAAATTGGTTTTATTGTATTGTTTTATTGTATTAATTTAGATTGCTTTGTATTTACTGTTGTGAGCTGCCCTGAGCCCATTCACAGGAAGGGCGGGAATAAATTGAAACAATAAACAGATAAATAAAATATTGGCTTGGAAGGGTCTCTCCTTGACTCTCAGTGACTTAAGACTGGCACAGAGCAGCACAGAGATGTGGAACTGTGATCCTACTGGAGTTCTTCTTCCAGAGGATTCGTAGAAGGAAATGGATGCTTTAATCAGCAACACATAAACAAGTGCACTATTTTTACAGTGTGCAAAGGTAGGCTGCTGTAGACCTTGTGATGGACAAAACCATTACAACGTGCTATTTGTATTTTTATGGATGTGCCATCAGTGTACACAGCTCTTTTCTGTCACACATTCTCTTTGAAACCATGGGGGAAGGAGAGGTAAGGCAATAAAAACAAGAGAGACGGGGTGGGGATGTGACAGTAGAGATGATAAACCTGAAACGAAGATGCACCTTTCAATGCATACGTGGAGTTCTGTATAAATCACAATTCCCAGTTCATTTCATTGGTGGGAGCAAGTTCTTCATGCATGAAGCTCTCCTTGCATGCAAGGAGCTCCACGTGAGCATCAGAGCTCTGGCACTTGCAAACAGTTGCTAAACTAGAAACTGGGTGTGTGTAGTGAGTATTGGTTTACTTTGTTTATACTACGGGCTATTGAATTGTTTGGACGCTGCTGGAGGTGGGAAAATAAGAGGAATGGACATTCAGTTTAAGCACAGATGTGTTTCTTAAAATATGCCACATCTGTACCAAAAATGGTACAGCTTTGCGAGAAATAAATCCCATTCTTCCTTGTGCATCTGAATTGAGTTAGAATAAGAATAGATGATGTGTCAGCCATTTAGCATAAGTATTTTCTTTAAAAGCTCACCATTTTTGAATGGTTCACTTGAGTGGAAAAAATCAATTTGAAGCAAATTACCGGAAACAATTACATGCTTCCAATGGTGCTGTTTTGCAGCATCAGTGCTATGCAAAGTGATGGACTGATACCATAGGTTCACTTTTACTTTAAGGGAATTCCAATAACACTGGAGCTGGGCAACTGACTTCAGAATGGAACTGACTATGCAGTCTGCCAGGCATCTGAAGTCAAGTTCTGAAGGAATGAACTACAAAACGACTATTATTGCAAATTAAAAATAAGAAAAGCTGTTGCATTTGCTCCATTCTGTACAGAATGCATATTACAAACCTGGTGTGATTCTAAATGTTGTAATTGCATGTTGTCATGGCAGTCATGTTTGAGCCCTTCATCAGGGAAAAGTGTGAAACAGTATAGTAATACTAATCATAATGATACAACACATTAATAAATCTTGACAGCAATAACAGAAGGAATGTGAAACGGGTCCTCAGGAGGCATCACAGGACTGCCACCCATCCATGCCTCTCCATGGTAACAAATTCTAGAAGAAATGTGTGCTGTGTTGTTATAATTTTCAGCCCCTGCAACTAGCAGACAAATCAACTGAAGAGGGGTCAAGAAATTACATCATGTGACACATTTATTTATCAGGGAGACAAACCGAGGAGAGTCAAGTTTGTGTCAAATGCATGAAACATCTAGTAAGAATCTGATTATGATGAGGTATTGTGTGCAAGGGTATTTTAAAGCAGGTTGTCATTTAGTTATATCACCCCCTTTATTCTGCCCTGCAACAACAAGTGATACAATACAAGAGCAGTTTTCCTATATGATCTTTGCTAGACCAGCCATAAGGTGGAGGCTAGTGAGAAGAAGGTTAGATTCCACTTTATGTACGACTTTTAAAGGTATATACTTGTTTTAAAGCTTACATTTAAAATATGTGTGAACATGACAAATATGTATACTACAGGTATAAACTAAACAGAGGGCTGGCTGGGATAGCTTTTGGCTTCTTTTTGAGGGGTTTGCTGCTGTTAGCAGGAGTGAGCAGATTCCACTGGTTTTGTTCCATCTGTGTTCTGTGGTTTTGGTCTGCCAGCCCTCATTTAACTTGGAGAGTTTCTAAAATAAGTTTTGGAGTTGTTTCATATGCAGTTTGCTAAAGTTTTCAGTTTGCATCTTTTGTTCCCTTACAGGTTACTGGTGCATACAAGTACATATGTGCATTACATGAGCAGTACAAAAGTACAAAAGCAGCACATTTATATGAATACATCACAAATTTTGTGCTGTGATTTAATCAGCATGCATATCTATCACATTTTTGTCCCACCCTTCCTCCAAAGGATTCGCACTCAGTCACTGGGGATGGGCTGCTGATACTGATTGGCTGTCCCAAACTCCAGTAATTTTCCTTTGTCCCGAGCGGGTTTTCAGAAAGGTGTACTTTGAAATGTTAAACTTGTGGCTTTACTGCTAAAAAATGAATATGCTGTTCCCCCTTCCTCTGTCTCTGTTGCCTTTGCATCATGCTCTAGTCTGTGTTTGATTATTTCTGGTCTGACATTTCAAGTAATAATGATTTTAAACTAGCGGATCTGTAAAAATCGATGTTCATGTAGTTCATTTTCATCATAACATTAAACCTCCTATTACTATGATCTCCACTTCACTCAAATTATAATGGTAGTGGGGAGAAAAGGAGTTACTGCATTTTTCAACAGGAAGGAAGGAAGGAAGGAAGGAAGGAAGGAAGGAAGGAAGGAAGGAAGGAAGGAAGGAAGGAAGGAAGGAAGGAAGGAAGGAAGGAAGGAAGGAAGGAAGGAAGGAAGGAAGGAAGGAAGGAAGGAAGGAAGGAAGGAAGGAAGGAAGGAAGGCTTTATCATATCATAGCTTCTGACACCTAGGGAGTGACATATATGTATATGCCAGGATCTTGAGCAATAAGCACAAACCCTTTTAAAAAGCTTATATAAATGCAAAAAATATAAGGACATTGCAACAAGTGGTCATTCACTGACAGATCAAACGGTATAAAGATCTATATAATAATATAATAATTTTGTTTGATAGGCATTGCTATTTCCCCCCTGGTCATTTTTCCATGCCTTCAGCAGAAGCCTACCGCAATTAAAGTAAATGGGGAAGCATTTCTCACTGCTGTATCTCCATGCCACTTTGAGTCCCTTTGGGAGAGAAGAGGGCTACAAATCTTGCTATCAAGGGCAGACCTGTGGACCCCTTCCCTGCTACTTCCATCACCACCCTGAAGATGACTCTGTTGGTGGCAGGCAGATTGGTTGTTCAGCAAAATATGTGTGATGTTTAACTGTTTTCTGTTGCTGTTTTTCACATTATAAAACTCCACACTGAGAAGACAAGAACTGGTTAAAAATGCTCAAATAAATAAATGCCAGGAACAGCTTCACTTACTACATTTCCATTTGTCTGGCTGTTTTAGAAGGCACAGGAGCAGTAAAATGTTGGCAACTTTAACTCAGGTCTAGGTACTATAACCAACACAGTAAATCCATGTAGGGTTCACATCCTGGTATTCTTTTTTTAGGTATTTATAGGCAGCTGCTTCAACTGCTCTTTCATTTTATTGACTCACAGCAATCATAATTCTGGCAATTTCAAGAACTGGTACTGCACAGTGGCCCACTAACTCCTTCCCTGCCTCACCATATGGTTCTTTGCAACACTGTTCTACCTGCCCAGTCGGTAAACAACAGCATAGTAGGCAGGTAGAACACTGTTACAAAGAAGCCTGGCACAATGAAAGTAAATGGGGAAGCATTTCTCACTGCTATTATTTCCATGTCACTTTGAGTCCCTTTGGAGCTACAAATCTTAGAATCACAGAATCATAGAGTTGGAAGGGACCTCAGGGTCATCTTGACCAACCCCCTGCACAAGGCAGGAAATTCACAAATACCTCCCTCCCCACACTTCCAGTGATCCCTGTTCCATGCCCAGAAGATGATAAAAAAAAACCCAACAACCCCTCCACGATCCCTGGCCCAACTGGTCTGGAGAAAAATTGCTTCCTGACCCCAAAGTGGCAATCCGCATTTCCCTGGGAGTGTAAGTAAGGACCACAAGAACTAAGCACTGAGGCAACCCTTCCTGCCTTCCCACTCATGATCTGCCTAAGTTCACAGAATCAGCATTGCTGACAGATGGCCATCTAGCCTCTGTTTAAAAAACTCCGAAGAAGGAGAGCCCACCACCTCCCGAGGAAGCCTGTTCCACTGAGGAACTGCTCTAACTGTCAGGAAGTTCTTCCTAATGTTTAGCTGAAAACTCTTTTGATTTAATTTCAACCTATTGGTTCTGGTCCGACCTTCTGGAGCCGCAGAAAACAACTCCACACCATCCTCTACATGACAGCTGTTCAAGTACTTGAAGATGGTTTATCATATCACCTCTCAGTCGATAAACATAAATCTTGTGCACAACTATGGATTCTGTCTTGGTTGCTTTTGCTATAACAGGTTGATGTGGCTACCCTTCAAGCTTCTTTGCAGAGCAGGTGTTTGGCATGGAGCTGGCCTTACCTGGGAAGGTAAAGCTGTTTCTGCCTTCAGCCTGTCTCCTTCTTTCCCACCCTGTAGAAGCTGTTTGCAATGTGACTGATTCTGGGAAACATCATTTGGCTGCACAGAACTCTCCCCCCACCCCCCGCTTTGGTGCAAAAGTGTGCACTGTTTGCCTCTAAGGCACCCAGAATGATATTTTATATTCATCAACCATCATCAGTGCCAGTGGATGTTAGTACTGTGTGATGATTGTTGTAATACTGAGCCAGTCAGGACTGTAGCCAGGATTTTGTGGTTTGTGGGGCAAATTTTTTTCTTGTGGGGCTGAAGTTCTCAGTGCAGAAAGAAAAAGCCATTTAGCCAATAGAAAGCTGTTATCAGGATATAACTCTAGACTTCAAGCTGTCAATAACTTTAGATGACAGTTCTCAGCTCCTGCAAGTTAATGAGTTCTGCCAGCCTAGGTAACAATTCTGATAACAAGCCGGCAGGTGGGGGTGATGACTTCTATAGTCAAGAAAGCCAATACTTGGGCAGAAAAACTATCTTAAAGGAGACCAGTTTCTTGAGAGTTAGAAGGGATCATAGAGGTCACCTACTCCAACCCCCTTGCTCAGTGCAGGAATCAGTCAACTACAGCACCCCACTCTGCTTAAAGGAGCACATAACTTTAAAAAAATGTTTTAAAATGATTGAACAAAGCATTTACAGGAGAAATTCTTGTGGGGCTGTGCCTTTAGGAAAGAGAGCAAAGCCCCCAAAAGCTCCACCATAGCTATGGGCCTGGAGCCAGTGCAAGCATGTTGGAATATGACTGAGGCAGACCTGGGTTCTCATCTCAGTTAAAGCTCATGGACACCCTGGAGCCATTCCTCATCTCTCAGCCCAATCTGTTTTACAGGTTGTGGAGGGGATAAAGTTAGGGGTGAAGATTGGGAAGAGATGATTAAAATACAGATTCTTCCTATCATTATGAGCATTTAGGTGCTATATGAAATACACACAGAGAGAACTACTGCTGAAGGAATAAGACTGGAGGGAAGCCTTAACAGAACCCATAGATCTTAATTAGTGGCAGTGCAGTTTCTCTCCTGAAATTTGTATCCAGGAGCTGAGAATGATTTAGGGACATTGCAAAAATCTGTGACTTCTTCTCACAACATGAAGATATTCACCATTGCTAATAAGTGTCTCAAGCATACAAAAACTGTCAACTGGATGCACACACTGTGGCACTATTAAGTGACTGAACTGCATGCACAAAAATGATTCAGATCTATATCAAGCAGTTTTTAGTGCTTTTGTATGAGGAATATGGTGGACCATTGAGCCAGCTGAGGACAAGTATTTTAGCATGGCTTGATCTACATGGCAAAAATTGACTATATGCATTTGCAAACACACTGCCCCAAGTGTATAATGTAAATCTTTGGTGAAATGAATGTGACCATGGCTGGGATACCAACACCTGTATGCAATACTCCACACACATTTTCAGTTAGCTCCCATGTCCGACACTATTCTCCCCATGTCTCCTGAAAAGCCACAATGTTGGCCAAGCAGCCCCCTCTGGAGTAGCACACCATGAGCTACAAAGTGTTGGGGGTAGAAGGCTATAATGCTCCTCTCCTGCACGCCTGTGCAAGCATTCTCCACTAGTACAGAGCGGGCAGGGCTGGATCTCAGCTTAAGTAATTAAAAGGGAAACTTTGTGGATTCCTAACACAGTTATATTGGATGGTTCCTCACACCCCACAAGACAAAAGAAAGACTGTAATTTTATTCCCTTACTGCTGTTTTATATGAATCCTGTCTACTGTTTGCAAGATAAAGCAGAAGTGTAGTGATCATTTTAAAAAGACTGAATACCGACACTAGTCATTTATGCAAGTGACTGAAACTTAGACTTGATTTCAATCAATCAATCATAGGTCTCAAGAAACCAGTCTTTCTAAAAAAAAAAAAATTCTTCCATGCTCTGGTTTGGATTTTATCAGCTTTTCACACTAGTGCAAAAAGGAGGAGGGGGTTCCCTTTGACCACCCTAAAGGCCTATGCTGGAGGAACATCTGGAGCAGGGGGGTGTAATAAGGAGGGTGAGACTGAGTAAACAATGGCTGAATCTAACCCCCGTCAGTGTTCCCTCTAAGCTGAGTTAATGTGAGCTAGCTCACAGGTTTTTTAGCCTCCGGCTCACACACTTTTGTCTTAGCTCAGGAACGATGGCTCCAGAGCAAACTAATTTCTGCAGTAGCCAAATCGCTCACTCACAACTTTAATGCCAGTAGCTCACAAAGTAGAATTTTTGCTCTCAAGACTCCACAGTTTAGAGGGAACATTGCCCCCCGTGAGTAAAATTATTAATTTTCTTGAGTTCGGAAAGAAATGAAACAGAACAGATGCCATTTAAAATGAAACGTACGAGAGAAAAACGACTAGTGTTTCATCGCCATTGGTGTGAGGCACAGTCCACCAAAACTTCTCCTGCACAAGCCAAGTAGAAATAACTATGAGTGGCTCATTTGCCGCAACTCCTCTAATTTATTTCCAGCATGGTCATTTAGGAACTTCTTAATGAGCATGAAGTGTGCAATTCAAATATTACTGCAGTTTGGTTTACACTGGTCAACACACACAATCCAAATCAATAATGGAGTAGTTCAGAATACTAGGGTGGAAGAAAGAAGAAAGGTACTTAAGACTTACCACCCAGCCATTCTGAGGAAATGTTCTGTAGAAGTGTGAAGGGTATGCAGAAGAAAGTTACCAGCAGATCACTACAAGCCAAGGAACAGATGAAGATATTGGTAGAAGTTCTCATAGTTTTTTTCCTAATGATGATGTAGACCACTAGGCTGTTTCCAAAAAGTGCCAGTAGAAAGATGACTATGTAGAGCACCAGGAAGATGATCTTGGCACTGAGAGGCAATTCAGGGATGTACACTAGAGGTTTGAGGCCATAAGCCGCTATGAACTCTTGCCTGGTCATATTGTGTTCTTGAAGAAGCCTATTGAGAGCTTCGGGAGTTACGTTCAGCCGCCTTTCCATGGTCTTATTCTGTATTCATCCTGTCAGCTGTGCTGTGTCCACTGCCTGGGAACCGTTCCCGTATGTCCACAAGGGTGAATCCTAAAGCTATTCCATGAAATGAGCTGTCCGAGGTTCTGAATTCAAGGGCTGTTCCCCTTTCTGCCGTTCTTCAAAATGCAGACTGGTTGGGTGGAGCCTGACCCACGAATGATGCTGTGTTGTGCTCGGAATACATCGCCCAAAGTGCTGGAGCGTAGGACTGCCCCATTCCAATCCCTTCCATTTCACAGCTCAACTCAGATGCTCTGCAGCAGCAGCAGCAGCTTCTTTCCACGCTTCCAAATTATTTGATCCTTAGGCTAATGTGCTTGAAGCACCCCCATATCTTTTAAAATCTAAGAAATTCATAGCAAATGTTGCCAGAATAATGTAAAGCCAGAACACTGTAAGACAGAAAAAGTAGCTAGGGAGCTGTAATTTTTCTCCTCCTGTTGTTGTCCCCTCCCCACACACACACTGTAGTTATGTTGCCTGTCAGAGTACACTGAAGTCTTTAGCGGTGTTGATTCAATTATTCCTTTTCTTTACAAAAGAGTCTCACAGCCCCTTGCTACATATAGAAGTAAAAGAACTGCTAGGAAAGAGATTCTTAAGATCTTTACACTACATAATGCTGCCTTGGACCAATCAGAACAAAAGGCCAGCTAGCCAACTGCTGGGTCTGCTCGCTGATAACAGAAGAGTCCTCAGCAGCAGCATTTTGCATCCCTGATTGTAATCCATTAAAATTAGAATGGAGCAGGCTGAACCATTAACCTGTGGTCCTCCTAAGCACTTACCAGGAGCTCCAAGGATGCAAAATTGCAAGGATTTTATTCCATGTAGATTACTCTCTGTGACTTGAACCTAAACTAGGGCTGCAAGCTTGGAGCTGATTTTGTTGACAATTAAATTAAATATTAAACATCAATTAAATATTAAACTGCAAGTCAAGCTATGGCATATTTTTAACTGAGATGAAAAGGTACATTGCCATGCAAATCACACATACATGTTCATGCCTTCCTTTCTTTGCAAAAAGAAACCTAAAGGTTTTTTTTTCCAGATATGCATTCAAAGATGTCAGATATTCTGCATTTCAGAATTGAACTGCTGGGCTCTAGCTTCTAGCAACAAGGCAGCACAGATGAATGAAGCTGACAAGGTGATTTGATTTATTCAATTTATAAACTGCCCTCCCCTGAAGGGTTCAGGGCAGTATACAACATGTACTGACATATCAATAATAAAACAGTACAAACAAGTCCAATAAAACAAGTTAAAACAATACAGTACTACAATGTAATCCTCTGATGGTGTCTGATGTCAATTTAGGTGCTCCCCATGGAGGGGGGGGGAAGGGTGAGAGGTGAAGGCCAGGCTTGATGGTGGACCATTGCTGTCCTCAGCCATAGGCCTGGTGGAACATCTCTGCCTTGCAGGCCCTGCAGAACTGTCCCAGGTCCCACAGGTCATGGATATCACAAGACAAAGAGTTCCACCAGGCTGGGGGCCAGGGCTGAAAAGGCCCTGGCTGAGGACAGCTGGATATCTTTCAGGCCAGAGATCACCAGGAGATTTTGCTCCTCAGAGCGTAGTGCTCTTTTGGGGGGGTTATATCGGGAGAGGCGGTCCCAAAGTTATGCTGGCCCCAGACCATTCAAGGCCATGAAGGTTAATACCTTCAGCCCTGAGGTCCAGTTGCTTGCCCTGAGGAATGGCATAATTGATTCTTATTACAAACCAACTTCAGTGCTTGCTCCATAGCTGTTTCCTAGGTAGAGTGATTCCCGGTTAGCTCTGGGCTTATTTGCTCAGCATCCAAAGGGATGGAGAAGGCTCCTAAAGCAACAGGGCTCTAGGGCTTGCCGATGGGGTTGATTCCTGAGGACTGGTAGCTCTGCCATACGTATCAGGAGGAAAGTAGGGTGACCTGGATCCAAGGGGCATGCCTGTCCCACAACAGGATGGTCAAGTATTTTGGTACCATACAATGAGAAGGATGGTCAGGCCCATAGCCAGAATTTTGTAATTCAGGGGGCCTTTAAATAAGTCAGGGGCCACTGATGTCACAAAATAAAATTTTAAAACCCTCACTGTTGTGGTGTTCCCACTGTGCCTGCCTACGCGGGGAAGCAAGCTGCGGTTGGGGAAGGGGTGGCAGCGGGGAGTCCTGTGGGCAGCCCAGAGAGTCGGGAGTCTTCCCAGAGGCCCAGAGAACCGGGGGGGCTGGGGGCTGGATGGAAGTTGTGGGGCCTTGGCAGAAAGTCAGGGGGGCAGGCCCCCAAATACCCCACTGTACCTACAGGCCTGAGGATGACAAAAGCAGATGCAATCTGGCTCAGCCTTTCCCTTGCTCCAAATGCAAGGCCAGCTATAATAGACCCTCCTGTATATGCTGATGCAGGTACTCTGCAGGAAAGGACCAACCCAGGGGATGACTTCAGATGTCTCAGGTAGATGAAATCAGACACAAAAGTGGAAGGCATCATTCCACTCTATCCAATCTTAACAGGTCCAAATTTGCAGGGTGAATTCATCCCATCAATGATCCAGAGGCAAAAGACAGAATGGCCAGTCTCCGAGTTGCCACAACAGCACTTCTGGCAAGTTGCTTGTTGTATAACAGGTACCTAGAAGTCTCAGTGTGGCCCCACATGGTGACTGTTTGAGCCTTGAATGGGTGCTGAAAGTCCCTGTAGTATGCAGCTCAGAGCCTGGCAAGGCCCCTTCTGGAAAGCCAGGGTCCTAAGTCACATCACTGAGGCCCAGCATAGTTCTTTACAGTCCTATTCAGTTGTTCCCTTCCATCAGCTCCAGCTCTTTCCCACCCTCCAATAGGAAGAAAGCAGGCTTGTATCCCTTGCTCCCTGTCTGGCTCCTCCCCTTAGTCTGACCCTTCTTTCTGACTCCTCCCCTTGTTTGATACCTGGATCCTTGGAGAGCCAGTTTGGTGCAGTGGTTAAGTGCACGGACTCTAATCTGGGAGAACTGAGTTTGATTCCCCACTCCTCCACTTGCACCTGCTGGATGACCTTGGGCAAGCCATAGCTCTGTACCAGCTGTTTTCTCAAGGACAGCTTGGGAAAAAGCTCTCTCAGCCCCACCTACCTCCCAGGGTGTCTGTTGTGGGGAGGGGAAGGGGAAGGAGTTTGTAAGCCGCTCTGAGACTCCAAGTGAGTAAAGGACGGGGTATAAATCTAATCTCTTCTTCTTCTTCTTCTTCTTGTTCCTTTCTCCTGCTTGCTCCAGCTCACCCCTCCTCCCGCTCTCTAGAGTTCTCCAGGCCAGACCCAAAGGGGGAGCTGTCTGCAAACTGCCACGACACCCTCTAGGGCCTCCCCCGGCAGTGGCTGCTTCTGCTTCCCGATAGCCCCTCCCACCTTCCCTGCCCTTTGGAAGGATCTGACAGGCTGTGATTTCCCTGAGGATCACTCTGGCAGTGGTTGAGGCTGAGTGGGCCAGGTGACTGCAAGGGGTTGGGCAGCCTCAGATGCCACGCGCCCACGTTCCTCCCCTGCATGCATTTGGCTGAGGCTGGATTCATAGATCTGGGGCAGAGCATCTTCATTCCCATCTGGGTGTCTGGTGGAGGGCAGTTTTAATATGGTTGCAGTGCCAAGTTCCAGACTGTAAAAGATGGGCATTTGACTGTTTCATAACTGAACCACTGGAGTCACACATGCTCAGGGATTAGCAGGAAAGATGCCCTCATATGATAATAAACATTCATTCATTTGTAATTTTAATTTATAAACCACCCTTCTCTGAGTCCACTGAGTTCAGGGCTATTAACAACAGGAAAAAGACACAATTTAAAATACAAAAAAATTAAATCGTCAGAACTCTTTCAAAGGGAGCTAAATCAATCTGCAACTTGCAGTACTGTCTCGCAGATAGTCAGAGGAAAGAAGCAGGAGGGGGCAGGGGAAGGGAGTGCCAGATAAGATAGTACCTGTTGCTTTTCTCAACCAAAAGACTCGCAGAACATCAGTAGTTGAATGAGACTTGTTTGAGATCATGGTACTCCTTTGCACAAGAGAAGGACCACCATCAGACAGATCATGCCATTCTAAACAGAGATAGGCCCTTCTAATGGATTTAAAATGGTGCAGCTTTGCTTAGGATGGCACTGATAGTAAAGGTTTCCCTTGCTCGAAAGCCAGTCGAATCCGACTCTAGGGGGTGGTGCTCATCTCTGTTTCCAAGCTTGATCTAATGCTTCTGAAGCATCTCGATGGAGATTTCCATCTCCACTTTGGCATGCTTGCTTGCAGAGGAAGAGCACCCCATAGTGGTGCATTGCAGTCAGGTCATCCAGGAAGGCAAGAAAGTTAAAATCCCTAACGGGTCAAACTGAAAGTGGGTTTGTTGCTGTTCAGTCGCACAGTCGAGTCCGACTCTTCACGACACCATGGACCACATCGCACCAGGCCCTCCTGTCTTCCATCGTGCTCCAGAGTTTGCTTAATTTCATGTTTGATGGGTCGATAACACTGTCTAACCACCTCATCCTTTGCCATCCCCTTCTTCTTTGACCTTCAATCTTTCCCAGCATCAGGGTCTTCTCCAGTGAGTGGGTTAATGGGGTGCAATTAGAGGGGGAGATACGACAAGGCATGCACTGTTAAAGGCAAAAAAATCAACCCAAACCAAAAGGGTATCAGGTCCTTCACATGGCCATAAGCAATGCTCCTTCTAAGCTGTGGAGTCTTGTGAGCAAAATTTTTACTTTGTGAGCTAAAGGCATTAAACTTGTGAGTGAGTGATTTGGATACTGCATAAATTAGTTTGCTCTGGAGCCATCCTTCCTGAGCTAAGACAAAACTGTGTGAGCCAGAGGCTAAAAAACTGTGAGCTAGCTCACACTAACACAGCTTAGAGGGAACACTGGTTGCAGTTTCTAGAACATATTGTATTAAGTACATCTATCAAATATACTGGAAAGCTTCTTGTAAAGATTGCTATACCTTATACTTGCAAAATGACCAAGTCTCTGGTGTAGACTTTCATTTTTATGACCACAAGTTTGTGTTCTCATAAGCCAAGATCTTCATCTCAAATCTCCTTTTGGGGGAAAAGTCAGTGAATGAATTTTGTTCCACACTATGGTCTAGTCCAGTGGTTCTCAACCTTTCTAATGCCCTTTAATACAGTTCCTCATGTTGTGGTGACCCCCAACCATAAAATTCTGCCAACACACACAACAATGAAGCTACTTTTTCAGATGTTTTCTCTTGCATAGCAGTTAGCACTAAACAACTTTAATACAGACTTTAGACACACATATATTTGCAAGCTATTCCTAACAAGACACAACAAACACTCAGGCTTCAGACTTACTTTTCTTCAACAGAAGATGCCACGAGAAAATGAAGGTAGGTAGGGGAGGGTGGCTGTTGCAGGTAGGGGGGAGAGAGAAAGCGAGTGAGAGAGAGAAAGATAGGTGGGAGAGAGAGAGAAAGGGGGAAGAGAGGGGGAAGAGAGAGAAGGGGAGAGAGAGAGAAAGGAGGAAGAGAGAGAGAAAGGGGGAAGAGAGCGAGAAAGAGCAAGAGAGAGAAAGGTGGGGGGAGAGAGGGAGGAAGGTAGGTAGGTAGGTGGGGGGGCAGCTTTTGCCACTTTTCCTGGGCTCTGCACTTTGGCACGGAGCCTAGGGAAGGTGGCGGGGGGGCGGCTTTTGCTGCCTTTCCTGGGCTCTGCGCTTTGGCGTGGAGCCCAGGGAAGGCAACGGCGGAGCACCCTAAAGGCGGCAGGGAGGGGGAAGTGGCCATTGACTTACCTGCTGGCTTCTTCCTCCTCGTGGCCCCTGCTGGAAGAGCTGCTGGAAGCAGGGGGCGGGGCTCCAGCCCCAACCAACCCCTGCTCTTTGCCCTTAAAGGGAAAGCTCCCTTTGAGGGCAAAGAGCCGGGAGGCCAGACCTTGCACTCGATCAAGCGTGGGGCCCTTTCCTGCCGGCGGGGAGGTGCGGGGCAGGCTTAAACGCCAGCTGGCAACCCCGTGAAATGGTCGTTTGACCCCAAAAGGGGTCGCGACCCACAGGTTGAGAACCACTGGTCTAGCCGGACAGAGAACTGGGAAGAAACAGTTGTGCCTCTAGGACTTCGTTACTGTCATCTTGCTTGCTTTTGCTCCATGGCTCTAATATTCTTAGCTAGAGGTACCCAGAAGATTTTCACCTGGACCCCCCAGGATGTGTAGTTTCAAATCTGAGCCAGAGAAGAAACCTTGGGGTATAATGCTCATACAAATCACTTTATGCATGTGTGGACTTGCTTGCCCCAGTGCCAAGTGAGTTCTCAAGCACACCAAAATGATTCCCCACATATAGATTATTGCATGTATGCACATAACAAAACATACCTGCATGACACTCAAGCATGATTATCTGGATGCAGTTTGCATGCAAATTCCTGAATGCAAGTGAGTTCCCCCCATCAATGGTCTTCTTAGACACTGTACAAGAGGTGAACCCACGATACTCACGGGGGGGGGGGGAGTATTCCCGCCCTTCACCTCTCCCCCGTTCACCGGACGGTGGCATGGTGCAGCGAGGCCTGAGGCCTGCTGAGCCGCCTCCCACCACCTCTTCCACCCCCATTCCAGAGGCGATGGCACGGTGAGGCCCGAGGCCCGCTGAGCCACCCCCACCCCCTCCCCCTCCCCCGTTCCAGAGGCAGTGGAGCAGCGAGGCCTGAGGCCCACCGAGCCACCTCCCACCCCCTCCCTAACAGCGGCCAAAGCATTCTCTGTGCATGCCCCCCGTGTGTAGGGAAATCTCCCTGCCCCCCCGGTGCCCCCCCCCCCGGTGTGGATTTAGGTATCTGCACACAGGGGGTGCCTTCGGAATTAGATATATAGATACAGCAGAATGTATAGCCATTCTGTGGTCCCAGCCTGACACTCATTACAACAAGTGTTATAACAATAACGTGTGTGTTTAAAGAGATTGCTGCTGAAAGAAAATGACAACCCCTTTTGCGTAGACTTGCATTACTGTGAAATATTTTGGTACTTTTAAGTGGTCTTTCTTTTCTCTGCTCAGGTGACTTTCAGGCTCTTACAGTAACCTATGAGGCATTTCTGCTTGAGAGTTCTGTGTGTTCCTTGTTCCATGGTATAGACTGGCTGAAACTGGAACACTGGGGCATTTGGGGTGTCAGATGGAAGCAACCTAATTCTTATTGTTCCCCCTTCTTCTTTATGTTAAGATGATGTACCAGACAAAGCATATCTACCCATGTTTGGAAAGCACTGTATCTTGGGAGGGGAACAAAACTTAAACCTAAATTCAAAAGGCTTACTTCGTGGGATGATCGTTGTCTTGAAGACAAGTTAGCTGCTAGCAGTGCCCTCTTAAAGCAAAATTATACCTTCCTAAGCACATGAAGCTGGAATGGTGTAATTCTGTTTAGGATGACACCATTAAGCTTGTTCAGACCATGGTCAATAAGAAGGAAAATGGTCCTGCATATCCATCTAAAAACAAATGTCTAGCTATTAGCTATTTTGCTATTTCCTGAGAATGGGTTTCAAAATCCCACTTCGAACATTTCGTCTTTAAATTTGTTGCCACTGATTTTAACTGAGAATCCAACTTTACTGTTCCGTGCTGTGACTTTTCACTAATCAATAACATTAAATCAAATAAATGGTTGTTTAAAATGAAGATCCATTTCTCTAGGCCAATAAGTAGTGATGTTGTTCCCTAATAACCAGGCTTGCAAACCTAATCCCTCAACAGAATGTACTGTTCTGCTACCATGACAACTTCTTTCCTCAGATAATCCTATATTAATTCTCCGAAGGAAGAAGGAAAAGATGCATTTGCTACAGAAGCATCGTATAGTGGTTAGACTAAGAGCAGCGTTCAAGGAGAAGGTCTGCCTGACCTTCTGGGGCTGTGGGCAAGTAGCCCTTGCTTAGATACCGGGAGGCCAGGAGCCATCTCCAGTTTGGCAGTGCTTACTCCCACCAGTGTCAACCACCTCTTGCAGGGTTGTTGTGAGGATAAAACAGAGAAGAGGAAAACTGTGTTATAAGCTGCTGTGGGCCTCCACTACGGAGAAAAGCAGGACATAAATTTTCAAAAAAAATAAAACCCCACAGAGCTGGGGAACAGAAAAAAATGTATATGGGAAATGTGTGATTTTCCTGATCCAGTGAAAGCTGCCTGCCACCCAGAGAAGATATCCTTGACCCTTCCCAGTTGTCATTTCCAGGTTTTGTTATCTCATATAAGGACATAGTAATAATTTTTGTTAGATTTTTCCAGTTTGCTTATTAGATGTGCCGGAAGGAAGGAAGGAAGGAAGGAAGGAAGGAAGGAAGGAAGGAAGGAAGGAAGATTGGTTTCCCATCTTGAATGATTTTCTGGATCTGAGGAGGGACAGCAGTGGTCAGCAGAGATGCCAGAGAAAGCTGTACAAATATACAGTTTTACAGTGAAGCCGTGGTGAAGTCACTGTGGAAGTTCCAGCTGTCCTGTTTACCAGACTTAAGCAGGTATACTGAACAGTAAGTTCTATTTTATTCAATGGGACTTACTCCCAGGAATTCTTAGGATTGGAACCACAGTCCCTAATTTCTGGTATCTGTCCCTAGTCAACCACTGTTTCCTCTGAAGGTGAGGTGGCTTACAAAAGGTGTTAGTATGCCCAATTAAATTAAAAATTAAAATCATGTTTTGAATAGTATGCATTCAAGTGCAGTAGGTTCTCTTTCATCTTCATAAAATGGTGGACATTACTAATATATTTAAGTTTGAAGCTCTTGTATAATTATGACAGAATACAAAAATGAAATTGAACCTTTAAATAGTAAAGAGGAAACTGTTATGGGCTAGAGGTTAGTACAAACTGGCTACCTCAATGACAGCAGTGGGCAGCAGGCAGAAAAGAGTGTTCAGAAAATGTTTACTGGGGAGGGAGGGCTCAGACAGATTTCTGGAGTGACTAAAGAGAACCTCCATAGGCGCAGGCAGCAAACCTGTGAATTCCTGAGCTTGGAAGAAACATCAGGGGAAGGCCTCTATGCCCTGTTCATAGGGTCTTCAAGACTACCTGGTCTTGTGAAACAGGTTCCTGAGCTAGATGGGCCACTGGTCAGGTCTAGCGGGGCTCTTCTTGTGTTCTTAGGAGAATATGAGTATGTCAAGTACAATCAAACCCTTACCCACTGAAGGCGTTCAGTCTCCACAGCATCTGATGGAGCAAGCTCCAGGCCCACAAAAACTTAAGTTACACTAAACTATCAGCCATTAAAAGACCACAAGACATTTCTTTTTAAGCACGTAGGAACGTTCCTATTTGTACCTCAGAACTCTGGGAATGCATGTAGCCTGTGGCATGCTGTGGCACAAGTAATAAGCACACGAGGGATTGATTATTTAAGATGCTCCACTAAAGCTCCTAGAGATTGTACTTGACATACTCATATTCTCTGACTGGCAGAACAACGAATATGCGTGGATCCTTGTTAGGACATGAGCAAATGTGAAACAGACAGCTGGAAACCCTCTGAATGGCAGAGTATTCTTTTATGTTGGAATGTTCACTTCAGATTTCTAAAATGCGATTCCAAATGTAGTTTCCGGTTTCGGCGCTCACCGGGGGGCACGCTTTCATCGGAGCTCCAATGATAGCGGCCCATTCCCACAGCGGCTGGGAGGGGTACCGGATGAATCCGGTCCCCCCTTGAGCCCTTGTAGGGGGCTCTCAGCCTGGGGAGCAAGAGGTGCCTCTCCCAAGGCGAATGCTGAGGGATCGAGGCTCCCCTTTGCCTCGATAGGTCCTGCTGCCGTGCAACCAGAAATGGCAACAGAGACATACACCGGGACAAGCGTGCAGGCAGTCAAATGCGTTTCTCTTACCCAGCGATATATGTCTGATGAAGCATGAGTTTTTTGCTTGTTAATCCAGATGGCCAGATAAGCACATAAGCCCCGATCCTCAACTTTAAAGCTGAGGGGTGGGAAGTTAACTCCACCCCAGAAAGATTAAAAACTCTTTAAAATCCAACAGAGAGGAGGAGGGGTGTAACCAAAGTATTTCTAGCTGAAATAGGAGGCAGATAACCCCAAAGCGCTTTCTTTAACTGGCCCCAGAGACTTTTTAAGAACTTTCTCCAAATGTAAACAACCCGTCTCTGACTATGAAAAATATGGTGCCTAAAATCAGACCTTCTCCAGGAACTGCGAGCTCAGCCATGTCGTCATCTAAACTGGAAACAACCATAGACTTTCCAAATATGTTAACTGCTGCATTGCACCCTCTGCTGGACCAGTTGACAACTCTTAATACTAATTTTGATACTTTTCAAAAACAGCTTAATCTGAGAACAGAAGAAAATGCTAAATTAGTTAAATGCTAAGTTAGTTTAAAAAGTTGATGCCAAGACTAAAAAAACTAAATCAGCAACTGGAGGCTGTGGAAAAAAAGAGATCCTCGGATGAATATCAATTGCCACAACTGCAAATGGAAAAATCAGCCTATGTACTGAGATTCCAGGGAGTCCCAGAACACAAAGGAGAAGATCTGAAGAAGCTTTTAAGCGAAGCCTTAGCACCAGTTGCAGATACTACAGCTGAACTTTTACAAAAGGATATGGATATGGTTTATCAGACCTATCTGGATTATATTAAGAAAAGTAATCTGCCCGGGGAGGTCTTTGTGAAATTCTCCAAAAGATCAAGCAGAGATCAAATACTTAAAGCAACTAATGGGACTGCCCTAAAAATGGAAGGTACAGATATAAAAGTTTTAAAAGACATTCCATTTGAAATCAGAAAAAAGAGGAAACAATACAAAAATCTGATATCCTTTTTACAGAAAAATTCCACACCAGACAGATGGATTTTTCCTGAAGGGCTCACCTTTAAATTTAAGGACAAAAAAGAAAGAGTGGACTCTGTTATAAAAGCTATAGCCTTTTTGGAGCAGTATCAAAAATTGGAAAAGCTGAAAGAAACAGCACAGGACGACAAGACATCAGATCACAGCGACCAAGATTTGGGAAGCTATGGAGGCTCATCGAGCAGCTCATCTGGAGAGGGCTCTGAATCCGAGTTAGGAGTTGTTGCTATTACTACTACTACAAAGTCAGATGGGACTTTGATAAAACCAAACCTAAAAGGAAGAAATCGAAAAAATTAAAAGACTGAATCCAGTTATTTGCTTTCAAATATGAATGCTTTGACACAACTATTTTAGCCTTTAAAAAATCCTTCTGTATTACTATTAGTACCTAATCATAAATCTTACGTCTCATCTCACTAAAATGTATTGTAAGTGAAATTACTATTAAGCTTTGTAACACTGAAAAAGACCACTGCTACTTGGGTTTTTAGTGGTTTACCTTTCCTTTCTCCCATAGTTTGTAGTTTCCTGTCCCTATTTTCTGTTGTAGTTTTTAGAAAAGCAATAAAATTCATTAAAAAAAAGATTTCTAAAATGCAGTTCTGAGTCAAAACAATGGTAAAGATATTTTGTAAATGATCAGTGCCTCCACTTTTCTCCTCCGCCAGCAGTCTGCTAGTACCCTGGCTATCTATCTTGTGACTTGACCATTGCTCTGTATATTGCCTTTGCAGGGAACTGCAGAAGCAAGGCTTTACCATCTGGATCCATGCCAGGTGAGTACCAGGGTTCAGTGCAGGAATGCAAAAGAGGCTGCTGCTATGCTTCCTGTCGGACAGGAGTTAACTTCATTTGTTTAGGAACCTAATATCCCTCCTTTTTTAGAAATTCTCAGGGTGGCTTATAATGGCAACCAGTAGAACAATCCATCAGGCGTCCACCATGATTAAAGCTGTAATGGAGACAACACACCTGTCAACCAACACATTGACACAATAGCTCATAAAGCAGATGGAGATAGCAGTATCATCGTTAAAAAAAACCCTCAGAGCAGCAAAACAAAGTCACCAACTGATTGCTGACGCCCTCTAGAACAAGAGCATCTCTAAATTATGTCAAAAGGACTGGAGAGATGGTATCAGCTGCACCTTCAAGATAAGAAGGCTGTAACTGGGGCTGGCAGCTGAAAAGGCTTGGCTATGGGTATTCGCCATAGTACAGAATTCCCCGGCCTTAATTGTAGGGTATGTGAAAGACGACCAGATAAAACTTGAACAGACTCTTAATTCATTTCACCAACATATTGCATTGCAGCAATAAGGGAAGATTTTTCTTTTAGAAATTAAGCATCAGCTAGGCTTTGAACCAGGACTCTTCTGATCTAGAGGGCGGTAGTGCCCTTTGGAATGAGCTGCCAGAAAATGACATCATGGAAGGAAAGAGGGTCAGTGTTATCCTTTCCAGGCTGCATATCCCCTCGCATTCCATTGGCTTTTCTTGACAGGGGCTTAAAAAGTGTTCCAAGCAGTGGTGTGTCCAAGATGGCGCCAGTGGATGTACAACTCTTCCTGAAGCCCTGGTTTGCTTCACCTAAGAACATTCTGAAAAGCAGACCTTTTAATTTATGATATGAGAACTTCTACAGAAAGAAGGAAAATTTGTTTTGAGAATAGGAAAAACAAGTGGAGACCTGCAAGAAACTTGCGGGATGGTTATCCCATTCATCACACCTTTGCTTCCTCTCTTCTCCCCCTCAGTAACACTGAGTTACTGCTCATCTCCAGACTACAGAGATAACTTTCCATGGAGAAAATGGATGCTTTGGAGGTTAGAGTTTATGGCACTGTACCCCACTGAGGTCCCTGTCCTCCCCAGGCTCCACCCCCAAATATCCAGGAGTTTCCCAGCCTGGATCTGGATCCGCTGATGATGGTCGGGGGGGGGGGGTACTTGGCAACCCTAGACTGCTGCCAGTCAAAACCCTGCCTTTTACTGACAGAAACAGTTAGAACCTCCTCCCCTCCCCCAAACATTCTAATCTCACAGTTGACGCTTGGAGTTGAGGCCATTTCAAAAAGTATTTTGGGGGATTCTACGGTCACTGAAGGGTTTTTTTTAACTTTTCAGATTTTTCTGCACACGGGGGGAGTGCCCCCCCCCCATGTGTAGGAAAACCTCCCTGCCCCCCAGGTGCCCCCCCCCCCGCGGATTTAGGTATCTGCACGCGGGGGTGCCTTCGGAATTAGATATATAGATTCTGTTTAAAAACGTATCAGTGGTTCTTCCCCCAAAGTTGGTGGTGCTCCAAGCTCCAAGCACCTGGCTCACCCAGCACTGCCTGCCCCAGGTTCCCCTGACTCAAGGTGGATTTTTTCAAAATCTCTCTCTCTTATCTTTCTTAAGGTTTCTGGAGGGGAGGAGTCTCTTTCTGCTATCAACAGTGCAGGTAAGGATTTCAGGTTGCTGCATGGAAACTCCAAGAACTTTGGGGGGGGGGGGGCAACAGGCTGGAAAGATGTCACACAATGTATTGATGTCACGTCTGGGTGAAAACCTGGATGTGATGTCAGTGCATCAGGTGACTCTCTGTTCTTCCGGAATTCTAAAATGTCACCTGACGCATTGATGTAATGTCTGAGTTTTCACCCAGAAGTAATGTCAGTGTGTCATGCAATGTCATTTTCACCCCCTACATTTCTCCTGCCAGCTGGAACCCAGGGGTGGGTAGGGAAGTCTGTCTGCCAGGAGGTTGCCCAACTGAAGCAGGCAAGTGGTAACCTTGACAGCAGGATCCTTAAAGATGGTCAGTGTTAATAAAGGAGTTCTTATTAGTTTAAGGAAAATATCCATTTACAAGTAGGTAAAAGTTTCTGAGTTCAGAAATGACTGTTTTCAGTTTATAAGTTTATTATACTAATAGTTTGTAGACTAAAGTGTGCAGACACTTGATTTGGTGAGGAAACAAGGGAAGTTTCTGCTGCTAATGATGAAATCACAGATTTTCCTATCCATTTCTTTGAAGCCCCACCTGGGACAGTGGCTACCCATCTAGTGAGATAATGTTTTGAGACATGCATGGCCAAGAGCTATACCATAACCTCTCCCTTGTATGAGTCTCTACTTTGTTGTATGTGTCTTCCATGTCAGCAGTGCTCATCCATGATTCTGCAATTGCCCCATCTGGTTTTTTTTCAGATGCCCATGGCCTCGTAACACTGACTGGTCCAGGAGTTGATGGTGGGTCTGTTGCCCTTTGGTGGCCCAGAAAAATGACACATCCGTGTCAGGAATAGGACAAGCAGGAGAGGCTGGCAGGAGACAGTCCCAGAGTTTCCAGTGCAGCAGAGAAAGAAGAGGCTGTTGGGAGAACTGAGTCCAGGGCAAATTTTGCTCTTGTGTTGGGTCCAGGGATAAGCAAAACTGGATGCTATCCACGGATCAAGCGGACTTTTGGCAAGGCTCCAGCTGGGCAAGATAGGACAGCACTCTTGTTCAAGGACACAGTCTGAACCACAACACCCAAGGCAGTGCATAGGAAGTGAAGCTGATTAGCCTTTTCAAAATCAATCTTCTATTGATTCTGAGCATTACATTAATTGCCTGAGTGAAAGCAAAAGCTCACTTGGCTTGCTGTGGCTGCAGTCAGCACATAACGTTTGCTTCAGAGGAATACTAATGGGAAGCAGATCCCGGAAAGACCTGGAGCAGCTGTTTGCATGCAAGCGCCATGGGATGTACATGCCACAGCACCCATATGGTCTTTGGATATGCCTGGGGCAATTTTGTCAAGCTTTTCTTCTAATCCGAGGAGCCTCTGAACCATATCGCATGTGGGGTTTTTTTTATTTTTTATTTTTGTTTTGTATTTTTCATGTGCGTGTGTGTGCCTGTGAGTGTGTGTGCACCTGGAAGTCATGGCAACCTCTGGTGACTGACCCCTACTGGGGCCTGGAGAATATTCAGAGAGGTGGCTGAATAAACCCTGCCCCTGCCCCCCCCCTTCTGGTATTCCAAGGAAGTCTCCCCTCTAAGTACTTGCCAGGGTAGGTCCTGATTAGCTTCCAAGGTCTGACAAGATGGGGCTTGCCTGGGGCCAGGGCTCCATTTCATATGTTTTGATAAGTGATGGGAGGTGGGGGAAGGAAGCACAATCCACTTCCTGTTTCCTAGGGCAACCCTTTTAAGGGATTACTGGTGAACTGGGGATGGAGAGCACAGAGATATCAGTGGTGGTTTAGAGGTAGAATCAAGACTAAGTTGCAAAAAGGAGGATTTCCTATAGTTAATATTTTATGCCTCCCTAATAAGCAGAGTGTTTATTCATTTATCCATAGCCTGGATCCAGTGTCAAGAGCAGAATAAAATTAGACAGCCCAAAAGTCCAGTGAAAGAGTTTCTGAAGGGGAGAGGCCAAATCTGCTCCCCCTTGTTAGAGTAGGACTTCTCATTCACACTGTCTTGTTGAACCCCTTAAGGACACAAAACAAAGCCTCTAGATGACCTAAGCAAGTGGGTAGACTCATACTGCTTTTTAAAAATATGTAGGGAGTCCTGAAGAGTAATCACACGTGGTCCAAACCAAATAGTAGGGTGGCTTTTGAGGACATTACCTCCTCAAATGATCCCTCTGCCTTTCCAGACAGCTCTTCATCGGTTCTGAAGGGGAACTTTTTGCTTCTGTCTCTGCAGTTGAGCATCTCTCTCTAGGAGACTGATGCAAAAATCAACTTTGAGGCATGATAGGAAAGTGTGAAGACAGAGAAGAGCTGTGCTTCCCCCCATATGGTGATATTTAAATGAGCTTAAAATGGTTTAGAATGTCAGAGAACTGAAATGAAAGCCACGAGACCAGATGCTCACTTGCTTGTTATTGCAAGATTCAAGCATCTGGCCTTTCTCGTTTTAGACATGGGCCTAGAAATACATCTGATCTTTAAAAGCAGCACTGCGCCAACAAACCAGTGAATGTGATTTTGATCTTTGTCGTTTCATTCACCTAGCAGATATCTCCCTTGCTGGGCTTCTTGGCTCAGACTGGTTGTCTTGGATTACCATACAAAGTAGAAGGCAGTGTTTGATAAGGATGTTCTAGATAGTTGATTGGAAACTGGGAATCCAGGCTGCAGAGAACATTGTCTGATCCTTTCTGGTCTTACCAGATTGTAGTCATGGTGTGATTAAAAAAAAAAAGTGTCCGTGTTTTCTCTCACAAAAAGAGAGAGAGAGATGTTTTGAAGGAATAAGACAATCCACACTTTAATAGTATGGCTCTGTTTATTAAAATCTCATGTAGTACAAAACAAATTATGTAACTACAGCTCACGATCAGTGTTACCTCTAAGCTGAGTTAGTGTGAGCTAGTTCACAGTTTTTTTAGCCTCCAGCTCACACATTTTTGTCTTGGCTCAGGAAGGATGGCCCCAGAGCAAACTAATTTTTGCAGTAGCCAAATCACTTGCTCACAACTTTAATGCAAATAGCTCACAAAGTAGAATTTTTGCTCACAAGACTCCACAGCTTAGAGGGAGCATTGGTATACCTGAGCACAGATGCATTATAATCAGGGGTCCGTTGGAGCAGGAGCGCACAGGAGCACAGCTCCGGGAGTGAGGAGCCCAGGGGGCAGGCACATGACCAAGCCCCGCCCCCTCCTCGGCTTCCCTGAGCAGTGCAGAGGCACAGCGCTGCGGGGAAAGCCCTGCTAGGGTCTTTATTGTTTTTAATGTTTTGTTTTAATATTGATAATTTTATCATTGTCCCTTTTATGACTGTGTGCTGCTTTTCCAGAGACTTGCTCAAGGTGGCATATAAATTTTCTAAGTATACCATTTTTTATCTGGGCACATGGCACATAAGTACTGGAGAAATTTCACCAACCCTTCAGCAGCTTCCACACCATCAGACTGGTGTAGTGGTCAGGAGTTGTACTCTAATCTGGGAGAACCGGGTTTGATTCTCCACTCCTCCACATGCAGCTGCTGGTGTGACCTTGGGCCAGTCACAAGTTCTCTCAGAGCTGTTCTCTCATGAGCAGTTCTCAAAAGACCTCTCTCAGCCCCACCTACCTCACAGGGTGTCTTGTTGTGGGGTGGGGAGGGGAAGGGAAAGGGATGGGGGGTGCACATGTCCTGGGTATCTCAAGTCTACTTGAAACCTGGTGGTTTCAAGGGAGCAGGAAGAGAATGAGGGTGTGTTCTTTACGCTTATTTTTATTGCACAAAGTATTGGATGGGGAAGGGAATGGAGGAAGAGCAGGTCAGTTTCACTCACCTGTGGAGCGGAGCCTGAGAGGTGGGTGTTGCCTTCAGACACACTTTCGGTATGTTAGGGGGTGTGGCATATGCAAATGAGTTGTGCTAATGAGCTCCTGCACCTCTTTTTCAACGAAATGACCCTTGATTATAATTGAAAAGCCCTTGTGGCTAGTATGTGCCCTTTGTACTTTGGATCCTGCCCACTCATGAAGGGATTGGTTTTGTGGAGCAAAATGCACTTCTGGCCCCCAGACTGCTGGGCAGAGGAGTCTATTGATAATACCGAAGTATGCCCTCTCCATTCCAGCCATCCATTTCTGTCCTGTCCATCTGAATGGTGCCATTTGTTCCCTGATGGGTTCAGTTTCACGTAACTGAAGTGGGTTTAATAGTAAACAAGCCTGTTCATATATTTAGTTGTATCCCACTGTTTTTTCCCACTGAGGACTCAAAGAAGCTTACAAAGAAAAACAAAAATATAACTTACACAAACAAGCAAAGAAAAAAAGAAATGTGGAATACAACTCTAATTCCTGGGCTGGTCCTAAATTTATTGGTCTGGCTCACTCAGGGCCACAGGTCAAGAGCCCTTTCGCTTGTCCCAAAAGTCTCACACCTCTGGTCACGCCTAGGCGTCAATACCCGTGACTGGGAGGGAAACAGAAACTCAGCCCAGATCTCTCACATCTGGCAGAGGTTCCCCTCCCTGGCTAGCAGGTTGTGTTGGAAAACTCTACAGTAGCGTTAACCACTCAAGTCAGGAATAGATCAAATCATAAGATAAGAAGAGTTAGTGCCTTCTGTGGTGTCATATGGGTATAGCACTGGACTAAGGCTGGCCAGCTCTGGCCAGGGAGATTCCTAAAGATTGGGGGATGATGCCTGTGGAGAAGAGAATTTGGAGACGGGTTTCACCTATGGCATACTATATAGCAGGGGTCATTTCGAGCAGGAGCTCGGGGGAGCGCAGCTCTGGGAGTTAGTGCCAGCCCCCCCACCCCCGCGGGGGAATGCCTGCTTGTGTCATGGCTGCAGCAAAATGACCCTATCCCCTGGAAAGGTCCTTGTTCCTCCGACCAGCCTTCTGAAGGCTTCAGCCACCCCTGAAGCTGTCCTCCCAGAATAGTGGTATTTCTGAGGCTTGGATCAGTAGCTGTCCCCTCTCTGCCAGCTTTCTCTCTCTCTCTCTCCTTTCTTTCTTGCCTTCTGACATACTTCCAGTGATGTCAGGTGGTGTAGCATATGCAAATAAGTTATGCTAATGAGTTATGCTAATTAGCTCCTGCACCTCTTTTTCTACAAAATGACCCCTGCTATATAGAGTTTGCCTTCTGAAGCTGCTGTTTTCCCCAGGAAAACTGATCTCTGTAGTCCAGAGATTAGGTGTAATTTTGGGAGAACTCCAAGTCCCACTTGGAAAATGTGTGGGATTCTGGACTTAGATGAGGAAGACTTCCATTTAAATTCCTGCTCCGCCATCAAGTTGGGCCAGTCTGTTCATTTCCCCAAATGTCTTCTCCATAGCCATTTCCCTGATGTGGAGGCACTGGGGTTTTGTGACATTCGATCCTGTAAGGGACCTTTTTTTGCCCCAGGTTTCCTTTCATTGTTGTGCTCTGTGTTCAGATTATTTTGTTTCCACTTTACATTGTGAATTGACTTTTAAATATTTTTATGCTCCTTTTAAATCTTTTCTACGTATAAAACATTTCTTCTCTTTTCATATTGGGTAATGCAAATGGTTGATGTGGAAAATAAACCTGAACTTGCACTATTGGGTTACACTTACAAATTAGATTTTTAATGTTTACACAGTTGGCTGCCTTTTAAAACAGGTTGTCTTGGCCCCTTAAAGGCCAGCAAAATTTCATTCCAGCATAAGCTTCTGAAGCCCAGACCCACTTCTGCAGATGCAAAGAAAATGTGACTGAGGAAGTGTGCTCTGATGAATAAACGCTTATGGCAGGAATGAAACTTGGTTAGTCTTTAAGGAGCCACAAGACACCTGTTTATTTATTCTGAAACCTATCGATGCAGCTACCCCTCTGGAATTAATATTTCGTTAAGGGTTGCTGCTATTTTTACACTATTTTATGCATGAATCATTTCATTTGAATGGCTTTTCTGCCATTATTTGTTCATTTTGTTGTTAACCACCTTGAGCTCTTGGGGGCTGCAAATCTGCATAAATAAAATAAGAACAAATGTACTCTTAACCATCAATACCTGTGGGAACCAAAAGATGGCACTCTGCTCCTATAATTCTCCCTGAGCTTGGAAGTTCCCTTGCCCTACTGCTCTGCTGCCCGGTTTTAAACACTGGCTAATTATAGCTAAGTTTCAAATCCTTCTTTTAGGCAAATGGTGGTTGAGTGGGTAGAGACAGAGCATTTCCAGGCACCCCTGAATGACACCTGCTCTTAATCCATTTCAATCTGGCTTTGGGCTGATTGAGCCTGGAGACAGGTTTGATCACCCATTTGATCCCCATTTGGCAAATGTCTTTGCTGTTGACTGGTATACCTGCATTTGATACTGTGGAGCATTCCATCCTGTTATGTTACCCGAGGGGGAAAAAATAAGTGAGTGCTGCAGGAGTTGCTCTCTAAATTTGGTCTTTTCTGTTTTAGAAAATTCCCATTAAGCATCTGACAGAGCAATTGTAAGCATGCCTACTAAGAAGAAAGACCCATTTTATTTGATAGGGCTTACTTCTAGGAAACAGAAGGCAATGGTAAACCACCACTGCTCATCTTTTGCCTTGAAAACCCCATAAGGAAAGTGCTTTTAGGGGTTCAGCCTGATTCTCTTGCCTGAAATTTAAAGCATGCTGTTTCTTATGTTTGTCCATGCTTTAAACACTGATATCAGACCACGACGGTCACTGCTCATCTGGAGCTGTAGAGCTGGGGGAGTCTTCAGTAGGTTGATGACACCCAGCTCTGTATTTCCCTAATGAAGCCTCCAGATGAGGTTGCTGCGGTCCTGGACCAGTCCTGGACATACTGGAGAGCTGGATGCAGGGAAGAGCAAGCTGTAATAGAGGTTAGATTGTTGGAAAGCTGGTGTTCTGGAGGGGGTTAGTTTTGTGAATGTTACATGAGGTCACATTATCTGTGGCCAATCAAGTGAAGAGCCTTGGGGTGCTTCTAGACTCACCCTGGTTCAAGGAGAAACAAACTGAAGCTGTAGAGACTCCTCTAGGCTCCATCAGTGTTTTGTACCCTCTCTGTGGAGCAGCTCTTGAAGAAGACAGCTCAGGAGTCAAACGCAGCTGTTAACCTACGGTCAGGGCTGAGCCAATAGGAACATATTACATATGTTTTAAAACAGCAGCACTGGCTGCTTGTTGGGTTCAATTCAATTCAAGGTGCTGCTTCTTACCTTCCAAGCCCTTCACACTGTGGGGCCTGAATCTCAGAAGGATCCTTAAAGGTAAAGGTAAAGGTTTCCCTTGCTCAAAAGCCAGTCGAATTCGACTCTTGGGGGCGGTGCTCATCTCCATTTCCAAGCCGAAGAGCCAGCGCTGTCCGAAGACATTTCTGTGGTCATGTGGCTGGCATGACCCTCTCAAATCTTTGTAGCAACCTCTCCATACTGTTTCCTCCACACAGCTACAAACTGTACCTCCTCAGATAGAAACTGCTGTGGGGCAGCTTGCCAGAGGTGTGCACTGACATGCTTCACTGATGGCCTTTGGGTGGGCTTACAAAACCAAAGGCTCCTCCCATCATGCCCTTTGCAGTGCTCCTGTCACCCACCCCCTCCCATCTCTGCTACAGTACAACAGAGTGGCTGAGGTAAATGGGAGGACTGTGGAAGGAATCTGCAGGAAGAACTGAGGAAACCTTTCCACTGGGCCTTTAAAGGATGTCTGAGATAAGCTGGCAACTTAGCTTTGCATGTGTAAAAATATAATGAGAGGGAAACACATTCTTTACCTGAATTCCGCCCATCCATCCCCATTTAGAGTACAAGTTTGGGACACAGTTTCCTCCTTCAGACTGCTGCTCCTCAGCATCTACATTCTGTGTGTGTGTGTGGGAAGGGAGATACGGTGAGTGAAGTGGATTGTGGACCCAATGTAACATGTCATTCTGCTAGGGTTGCCAATCCCCAGGTGGGGCCTGGAGATCTCCTGGAATTACAACTGATCTCCAGGAGGCTGAGAACAGTTCCCCTGAAGAAAAAAATGGCTGATTTGGAAGGTGGCCTCTATGGCACTATATACCCTGCTGAGGCCCATCCCCTCCCCCATTTGGTGTAGTGGTTAAGTGTGCGGACTCTAATCTGGGAGAACCGGGTTTGATTCCCCACTCCTCCGCTTGCAGCTGCTGGATGACCTTGGGCAAGCCATAGTTCTGGCACAGCTGTTCTTGAAAGAGCAGTTTCTGTCAGAGCTCTCTCGGCCTCACCTTCCTCACAGGGTGTGTGTTGTGGGGAGGGGAAGGGAAGGGAAAGGAGTTTGTAAGCCGCTCTGAGTGAAAGGTGGGGTATAAATCCAGTCTCTTATCTTCTCTTCTTCTCCCTGAACCCCACCCTCTGCTGGTTCTGCTGCCAAATCTCCAGGAATTTCCAGATCTTAGGCCTGAGTGTCAAGAGGCTTGAGGGCTCAGTGGCTCTCTCGCCTTGTCAGGGAGAGAAGCCAGCATGGTCTTGCCAAATGCACTTGCCCCGGCTGCCCTGGGAATGGGTCCCACCTCACCACAACAAAGTGGGGCAATGAATTTTTCCAGCCTGTTAATCACGGCCTGACAAGTCCAGTTGGTGTCTCACGAGCTGCCTCCTACTGCTTTTGTGTGCCTTCCCTCTCTCATCAGAGCTGTCACAGCAATTACTAATTTGTGGATTAATTAGGTAACACATGATCTGAGAAATCTGCTGTTATCTGCAGAGAACATCTGTCTGAGTAAGAGCAGTCGGTGATTAACGTCCGCTGGAGATACGGGCTTGTGTTAACTGTGCAAATGTGAGGGAGTTTCCTTCATTCTGGAAGATCAGGGATTTCTCATTAGGGAGCATCTGCAACAAAACAAATGGAGGAGGCAATCAAAACACAAGTTGGGAGTTGGTACTACAAGACCAAACCCCCCCCACCCCTCCCCCCATATCTTTTCTAGGTCTTAAGCACATGTGGACAGAGTGGTTACAGCCTGCGAGGATTTGAAAGAGAGCTTCTTACGGATCAGCAGAAACGAGTCACAGTTTTTCAAGTACATTTGCAGAAGTACCTGAAAATGCCTCCTTTCCCCAACAGTTTTTCTCCTGATATGGGGGGGAGGAAGCACCGATTTCTTTATAGTGCCCTCATTTGCTCTGTAGGGGTGCCAACAACCCAGAGGGGGGAAAATGCCTTACCTCCTTTAACAGAGGCGTAAAGTGTAGAAATGGACAGTTGAGGCTTTTCGTGGCATGGAGGTAAAGAACGTTACCTGGTAAATAACATCCCATTAAGGCACGGTTAAAGGGGCAGGATTTTTTTCTCCAGGTTGTTGGCAACCCTATTTGCTCTCCCACTTTACTGCCCTCATCTGCCTTCAGTGATGTCATCACATACCCACATTTGATTGGCTATATAACACTGCAATCATGGGATAGGGCATAGTATACATTTAACAGCAACAACATTTGTCCGTGTTACTGCATGGTCCCCCGTCAGCAGGACTTGAAGAAAAGTGTGTGTTTGTGTGGGGGTGTTTTAGCAGTAGCAGCCAGTTTTACACAGGAGCAAGTCAACTCAGTGGGTCTTATTTCTGAGAATGCACACGTACACTTTGGCTGTGTTTTTGTGGGGAAAAAATATGCTAAAACCTTTGAAGGGGGGACAAAAGAAGTCAAATTCGAGGCCCACCCAGATAATATTTTGAATCGTTTTATTTAGTTCGAAGTATTGTGGTGATGGAGCCACAACCAGACAGATGCTTATTATAAGCGACCTTGAAAACAACAGTGCTGTTAAATAGGCCTTTATGCTGGCTGCAAAAACAGGCCTTGCCAATGTGTGAGAGATTGTTATGCTAAAGAGAAACTGAAATGCAAAACTGGTTTCAAGGCACCAAGGGCATTGAGAGCCTCTCTCATACATGGCTCCTTAAGGATCTTAAGAGGTCCATTGATGAGGAAAGGCTGAAAGAGCTAAACATGTGTGGTTTGGCTGGACACACAAGGAGGGGGGAGTGGACGTGACAGTCATCTGGGATGCTGACCGAAGGTGTAAACACCAGCATCAATTAGACTGAAGAGCCAGAAAAGAGACTCTGAGAGTTACACAAGCAGAAAGTAGGCTGGGGCTGCAATCAGATGGGCAGTTTGGCCCAATATCGTTGCTTTTCCCTAACAAATTAAACCGGCTGATTCACACAGCCACATCTGGCAGCTGTTCCCCAGTCGTACTCACCCTGTCAAAATTGAATTGGAAATGGAGTAAATAGACAGCAGATGAATTCCGGTGCTAATGGATCCCCGCACATTCATCCTGTATTGCTGGATGCCTGAACTCCTCCGGTGCACACTCAAACCAGTTCAGAAGTGCAAAGCTGTAGTTTCAGGTTCACTGGTTTTTAATAGTAGAGCATATGTGCATGGTCCACCATGGAAGAAGCATGTGGTGAGGCCGGAGCAGGGTGGGAATCTGACCGAAAAACTCCATCACAAAATGTGATGGAATAATTAGAGGCACATCCTGAGGATAAGATTGTGGAAGTCAAGAAGAGATGGTTAGAGTCAGTGTTCCCTCTCAGTTTTTTAGCCTCCAGCTCACACATTTTTGTCTTAGCTCAGGAAGGATGGCTCCAAAGCAGACTACTTATGCAGTAGCCAAATCACTCACTCAGAACTTTAATGCCAGTAGCTCACAAAGTGGAATTTTTGCTCACAAGACTCCACAGCTTAGAGGGAGCATTGGTTAGAGAATATAAGATGGGTAAAAGCAGGGGGGGCTAACAATGATATATTGATTAAACTCCAAAAGGTGTGCTTATGATTACAGTTATAAAATAAGGAATTACTTTTGGTCTTTTGAGAGAGGGGGAGGGGGAAAAGGGAATAGGGAAAGAAACATACAATGTATTGAGGTATGTAATATATGTTATGTTATGTATTGTTTGAGTTATATGGAAGCAGGATCAAATACTTCAATAAAAAAATTATTAGAAAAAGAAGAAGGAATAATTAGAGGCACATCCAAACCATGCCATCCTGCCAGTCTGACTGCAGCCTGGGTGATGCTTCCAGAGCAATGGCCTTCAGCCCATGGGTCTGGAGCCTTAGCTGAGTCGAGGAACCCCTCCTGCGGAGTCATATGGCTTCGTACAGCTGCCATTTAGTCTGCTGCTTTTAGAAGGACCCACTTCATAGAGAGCAGAGGTCCCATACCTCCCTCCTCTCTTTGCATGCCTGCTAAGAAGAGCAGCAGGACAGCAAGACAGGGTCACTCAGTGGCCCAGAGGATTCCTCCATTGCCTTGACCCTCAGTTTGTTCCTTGCTCTGGTGCACTGCAAATGAGGAGCAGGATGTAACTGCAGAAAGATCAGTTTTAAGCAAAGCTGGCAGAGGTTAGAGAAAGGCATCATTTCGCGTAGTGTACACACATTGCTGTCATTCCACTACCATCTCTGGTTTGCCAGGTTTCTGAAACAATATACTGCAAAAACCCGGCAGATCTTTTTACCGGCAGTGAGAGACTGTATAAGACTATTATACCACAAAGAATAACCTGTGTTTCAAACTGCCTTCAACTTGGGGGGGGGGGGGGGGAGGTGTGGTCTGTATCCAGCCTGATTTTACAATATTAGGCATTTACTTGGGAGGAATTCTCATAGAACTCATTGAAGCTTCCTTCTGAGTGAACATTCATCAGATCGGACTGCTTGCCAGGAGATCCTCTTAGTCCGGCTCCTTTCTTGTCATGAATGTAGACTTGTACAATCTTGATTTCTCTTTGCCTCCTTGAGCATTCCAAGGGAAAGGCAGGGTGTACATTTAAATAAATAAATGCATAATATATTTTTGTAGAGCAGACAGAGGGCACACATCCGGATAAGCCAACAGAAGTGGAAACTCTGAAAGGCAGGTATGTAAAGTACAGAATGTGGTGGTGGGCACAGAAACCAGCTTCTTGAGAGTCTCAGCTTCACTCTTGCTAGCTCTCATGGCTAAGAAGAGATGTGGGCAATTCCCACTAGAAGGAAGGCCAAAGGGACAGAGCTGAACATTTCCAGTGACTGAGAATGGGGGTTCCGTTCTCCTAGCTCCTCCCACAAACAGTAGAACCAGAATAATTTCTGGTAAGGAGGAAGGTGGGAAATCTCCGCAGAATAAATATTGCACAAAATATACATTATGCACATTTGCTTAACTTGCGTAACTCATATACATTGTGGGATTTAGCTGCAGAAGATGGATTTATCTTTAAAACCTTGTGATTTTTTTGAACGCTACAGTTAACTAGCCCCAGCTGAAGGGTAAAGCCCGATTAGCCCCATGCGCCATTCCATGAGGTCACCCCCCTTGAGATCTCCAACAGCTTTTCGGATGTGTCTGAGCTTGGCGATTGAGCATGCCGAAGGTTTTTCCGCTAGGTTGCCGCCGCCCTGATCTCCTCTCCTGGCTGGCAGCCCGTTGGCCGGGCTATTTACATAGCCATTCAAAGGCTTTTCTTGTTCTGTCCTTTGGCTCCTGGAAACCCCCACAAGAAGGGCGCCTTTCAGAAGCCTGCTTTTCCTAGACAGAAAATTGTCATTTTTCACACACAAGGCTCACTTCTCTAGGGCCAGAGTCTTTCAGCTCCCAGCAGATTGACGTCAGAGCTCTTTTGTAACGGCCTCTTTGCAAAGCTCAGGGAGAGTTTTGTGCTCTTGTCAGTGGTTTGTGCTGGCAGCCCCCAAAAGACAAGGATTTAGTGGCGGGAGACCCATGGCAATTGTCTGCCCATAACCCAGGACAAGTAATTTTGGAGCACTTTGAACAGAGTTTCAGAATTTCCCTCTGTGCTGTCATTGGAGGCAGACAGAACCGGTGGTGCAAAATATTTTGGTGTGCAAGAGGAGGAAATCCATATTGTAGCCTTCTGTTTCTCAATAATTAACATCGTCACAATCCACCAGGAAGTTCTCCTGTGCAAGGCGCAATCAAATAGGCAAGAACAGAACAAGAGCTCTGCAGGTCTGATCATTTCCAAAGAGGGATGTGCAACTGGAAATTTACCAGTGAAGATCTGACCTGAATCACACAGCAGTTGGGGAAAAAAAAAAGGAAACATTCCGAATCTGAACAAATTTATGATGTAACAGAAGCTGTTGGAAACTTTCCAGTCTGATCTCAGTTGACAATTATTTGGACACCTCATTTTGAAGTTTTGTTTTCTTGAGCAATGGGAGGCCGGGGAAGCGACATCAGCAGATATATACATGAATTGTGCATTGTCAAATCTGAAGAGTTCCTGCCAAGCAGAATTGTCCTGATTGGTTGAAAATGCTGAGCACACACGAAAAAGGACCAACATTGCGCTAGCTCACTGTGGCTTGGGAAACACTTTTTGGTTCTACATAACCATGAGGCTTGGTCACCAGACCTATAGGGCTACACATGGGCTAGACAGGCAAGGGGGAAAGTTTTGCTTGTACTTGCTGGAAGACAGGCAGGCAGGTGGTGGTGGGGAGAATAGAATGTATCATTGTTATAGTTCCTCCCCACATGATAAGGAGCCAGTATCAGCCCCACTTCTTTGCCAGGGATCTAGGGAAACATTTTGCTAATACTTGCAAGTAGGCAGGGATTCAGGACTGTGAAGATGGAGAACAAAGCCTGGGAATCCAGGCTCCATTCCTACCCACATATACAACAGGATTCTCTCTCTCTCTCTCTCTTGTACAATAGGGAGGACAGAAGCAGAGACTGCATACACCCCCAATAGTAAACACACCTACATAAAACCAGATGAGATGCAGAAGATTGATGTTGAGGAAGATCAGATCATCTCTATATCTGTGTGAGAAAACTGCTGATTCATGAATGGAAATGTCTCAGAAGTGCCACCGTTTCCCTAATTCAAACCCACCCACCCCAGGCTGTGTTAGTCCTAGTAGAGGAGAAACAGGCTGCTTACCTGTAACTCTGAGTGGTTCATCTCTGCAGTCACACTTCTGATACTCAGGGCATGCTCTAAGTCTGGAACCCTCCTGAGCTAAGTGGGAGACCCATCCTATTGAACTTGAAGGAGAAAGAGCACTAAGTGTATGCCTAAAGGGGCAGAGCTGTAGCTTCTCACTTAATTCTTCCTCTGACCAATGTATCAGGCACAAGAGGACACCCACTGTGGGGAAGGAAGGACATGCGACTTTAAAGATGACCACTTGAAGAACATCAGTTACAGCTGTCACCTGTTTCTCTTTGTGGTCTCTGCAGGCTACTGGGAGAACAGCAAGCTGACCTAACAAGGAGTGAGAACATTTGAGATCAGGAAAGCAAAGAGTCAATCGCTTCTCTGCTGTGTGCAGCATCAGTTCTAGTCTGAATGTGGAGGGCATTGTGCTTGATGGACGAAGATCATTTCTGCTTGGCATAAGTCAGGTATGGAGTTACCTCTGCTAAAGGCTGTAGGTGGGGTTGGCGTCACAGAGTGAGCTCAAATTAAAGTGGGGAGTAGACACTATGCCAGCTTGTAACAGTGACTTGTGAGATATTATACAGCAGCTCAAGCATTGTGGGGACACCCACTGGCCCTTGTGTGTTCCTACATAACAAGGGAACAGGTTAGGATCCTTTCTGAAGGAGCTGGCTTTGCTGGTATAGAGGAAGGCCAACACATGGTGAACATCTGGAGAATATAAGGAGCATTTGTCATCTATAAATGGATTTTGAAAAAAAGGCGAAACTTGTCCCTCATTTTTATGAAACCTGGAAACTATCTTAAGCAGGAAAGATGTGCAGCAATTGACGGTCCTGGTGTTAGTAATGCAGGGTCTGAGCACAGTGTGCATGCATGCGCACACACACCGTGTTTGCAGATGTTGTTGCAACCAGAAATATAGTCTTTAGAAACAGGTTTTGTATGTCACTAACAGTTAAAAGGAATGATTCTTAAGATGTTTGAGGGCCAACTGGAAATCCAAGGTGAAAGTAAGAGGAATGGCCGGGGGAATAACAGTGGATACATTTCTTAAAGTGTTGTTTAATGAGAGGCTATGAAAAAAGAATGCGGTCCTGTAGGGAAAGGTGGTCCCCCAAAATAGTTGTCAGATGGCCCCCATCAGAGGAAAGACTGGGGTCTTGGGAAATGCAAGTGACGAACCAAAGAGGCAGAGCAGGTTAAGTGTCCCACAGCTGGGATTTGGAAACAGTACAAAAGCATTTCCGTTTAGGTTTTTTGGAGCTCAGAGGAACCCCCTCCAGCTGGGAGAAGAGTTATTCTTTGGAGGGGGGGGGGAGTTATTTGCCAGGCTGTTATCTTCAGTGAGTGCCCTGGTCTTGTGAAATAAGGTCTCCATCCAGAGGAAGATACGCACAAGCGGCTTTGGCCAGATGGCAAGAACTTAGAGAACCATGGCTGGCACCATGCCCATGAGGTTATTAACATTCACTCTGAGCTGTCTTGGACTATCTTGTTGAGAACCTGAGTAGTGAGAAGAGGAAAGAGATAAAGGTATTCCCCTGACCAGGTTGCTAAACAAGCATCCTGTAGGGCAGGGGTGCCAAACATAAGGCCCGGGTGCTGGAACTGGTCCGTCCAGGGCTCTTATCCAGCCCGTGAGCAACCAGTGCAACGGAGGGAACAGGAGGCAGTTCGGGGGTGGAGCCACTCCAACTGTACCTTCAGCATGACAGAACAACCTCATCTGCAGCAGTGAAGCCGAACCCCTTCACTTCAGTAGCAGCCTCACCAGTAAGTGGGGAGCCGCTGCAGCCACATTCATTTGGTTCAGGGTTCCAAGGCGAGGCTGTACGCCCCTCTGCTTGACCTGCAGCTCCAGGGGTGCTGTCCCAGATGGCGGTGGGGATTGGTGTTTACACATAGTACAGCACAGACGATTCTCTGCTGGGGTCTGCCTGTGGCCAGTGCCACCACCACATTTGGGCTCCCCATGCAGTGGCTGTGGTTTAGCCCATGGGGGGCATTCTTCAGCAGTTTTTTTCACATATCAGGGGCCTAGTCCTGCCATCGAGCACACAACCTGCCAGGCCTCCTTCCCCTGGCGTCCTTCAGCCATAGGTGGCTGCTGTCTCGTGGGTGGGCAGTGCCAGCAATCTCCATCTGTACTGGCCACTGGGTGGCCTGGGGCTTCTGCCAAATGCACGGCCTTATGCGTGTGGTACCTGCTCCCCCATCAGTTGATCCAGTAGCCTTTGGCCTGGGGCAGCTGCTGCTACGGGGGGGGGGGGGTGGTGGCATGGCTTGCCAATGATCTCTTGCTTGAACCTACAGCATCGACCGGCCATGGATCGCTTGGCAGCCTTGGGCATAGGTGGCTGCTGCCATATGGGCATCTCTGGCTCATCAGGCTTTGCTTGGCCTGGGTGTTGCAGGCGGGGTGGGGGTAGCTCAACATCTTCCCAGTCCCCTTTTGTGATGACTCTGGGGCAGGAAGGAGCTTGCAACACCTAGCTGCTTCACATTTTTACCCTGGGGCCTGGGCTCACAGCATTGGTGGTGGGAGCGGGCTGGGGAATGGGTTTGCCCCCCTGCAGGCAGCATGGGTACATCTGCCCAGTGCTGTACCACTGGCTCTCCAGTACATGCATGCAGGTTTTCCTCTCTACCCAGACCATGGGGCCTTGCATTGAGGACACACCAACTTGGAGCTTACCAGTTGCTGTCCTTTATAAAGTTTGTATCTCTTGTTGGGTACCTGACATTACATTTTATGGCACACTTGCCCAGCCCAACAAAGTGACATTTATGTCAGATCTGGCCCTGGTAACAAAGGAGTTCGACTCCTCTCATGTAGGGACTGGCCATTGCCACCTGCTTTGCTGCAGAATCATGAGCATTTGGCATTGCTGGCTGAGGTGAAGACGGGCAAGCCCTGTTGAGCTGGAAGGTAGGAGCAATGGGTCGTGCATGAGCCATCTCTCCGTGCTTGCTGAGAAAGTCTGCTGGAGCATTATCCCATCCTTCCACATGGATAGGCTACAAGTGTCATCCAATGCTGAATGCGCCTTTCCAACATACAACACAATCAGTTTATTTGTACAGCATGATAAGTCTAGAAAACAGCCAAGAGTCCAATAGTACCTTAAAGACTAACAAAATATGTGGCAGGGCATGAGCTTTCATGAGTCACTGCTCGTTTCTTCAGGTATCTGAAGTGAGCAGAAGTGAGCAGTGGCTCATGAAAGCTCCCACATATAGGCTGTGGTCACACAGCCCTTTAAATCCGGGAGCCTCCCGGATTTAAAGGGGCTGCATTTTCACAGCAGTGGCGGGTGGAGGAATCGGTGAAGGAGGCAGTGGCAGGGGAAGAAGCGGCGGCGGCAGGCAGCGGTGTTGTGAGGTGTTTGGCGGAGGCAGTGGTGGCTGGCGGCGGCTTTTTTTGGCGGTGGTGGCGGCAGCCGGGGGAGGCACCCTTCCCCGAGCCCCGCCAGCCACCTGGTAAGTTTGGGGGGGGGGTTCCCCCCCTTTTACACTTGGGTGCTTGAGTGCCCAAGCACCCAAGTGTAAAAGGGGGAAAAAATGGAGGATGGGACCATCTGGACAGCCCTCTCTCGTAATGATTGTGAGAGAGGGCTGTCCAGATAGGCGCAATTGCGGGTTCCTCCTGCGACCACTGGGAAAATACTTGATTTTCCCAGGGTTGGAAAACATGGGAGGATCTCGCAATTGAGCCTGCTTCGGTGTGGGTCTAGCTGCGGCCGTTGTGGACAGTCCCTTTAAATGTGGGAGGAAACAGCACTTCCTCCCGCATTAAAAGGCCGAGTGGCCACAGCCTAAGTCTTTAAGGTGCTACTGGACTCTTGCTCTTTTCTACTGCTACAGACAGACTAACACGGCTACCCTTCTTGATCTATGAGAAGACTGTATTCTCAGCCCCCAAGGAGTGGACTTCCACAAAAGAAGGGCTTAGAAGGTAGGCTCCCCCACAGTGGTGATCTTTTCACCCCAGCCGTCAGTGGCACTGATGGTGACCACTGTCCACATGAACTGGGCAACCTGTTCTATCAAATTAGTACTGAACAGGTGTAAAACACATTGTAACTGTTCAAGGTGTTTCATGCGTCTTCTCTAAATACTGCCAATGGTTCTGTAATGTCATGAATACACAGAGCTGCCTTATACCAAGGTCAATACTGTCTACTCTGACGGGCAGCATCTGAGATGGGCAGGTCTCAGACAGAGGTCTTTCACATCCCTTCCTGCCTGATCCAGATCTGGGAATGGCTGCATGTAAAGTACCTGAGTCACAGGCCCTCCCATGTTATTCTCATATTTCAGATGTGGGGGGAGCTGAGGATATGGGAACAGTGGCTTGCCCAAGTGAGTTCATGGAGATTTAAAACAGGACTCCCTGGCTCCTTCTTTTAACCGCTAGCATCTATATAGTCTTGCTGCAACAAAGAAACATTTTGGTGGCTACCGCAGTGCCCCAGTTCTACAACATTCTAACACATTTTTGTGCCACCTGGAAACTCACTGAATGACGTATCCGGCAAGATCCTTCATAGGCATAGGGTGGTGTTTCTCAGACTTCTGACAGCTGGATTTAAAACTGAGAGACTTCATTAGCCCAACCCCAAAGTTTACCTTTGCGTGTGAAAGAGCGAGACCTTGCGAGGAATCCGTTCCTTGTAATTCTTCAAGGTTCTGTGGGACTCCTGGTTGAGGAAGGCCCGCTTGAAGCAGAGACTCCTGCTGCGATTCAAGAGGCAGCTTCTTTTAAAGGCTCCTATTTGTTTATTTCATTGACTGAGGCACACTCAGAACATGCTTCTCCAATTAGTGTCATAGGTGCAGTGCTGGACCAGGCTGCTTGGGAAGTGTGAGATCACAGTAGCCTGATGCTAGGCATATTTACTTGGAAGTAAATTGTGTGTGTGTGTGTGTGTGTGTGTGTGTGTGTGTGTGTAAGTCATGGTTGACTTCTGGTGACCCCTAGTGGAGCTCGGATGTTTCAGAGAGGTGGCTTATTATTGCCTGCCTCTGTGTCACAGCCCTGGTATTCCTTGGAAGTCTCCATTCCAAGTACTTGCCAGGTTTGGCCCTACTTAGCTTCCAAGATCTGATGAGATTGGGCTTGCCTGGGCTGGATTTCAATCTTTATGTGCTGACAACATATTATTTTGCCAGGGCTGTGACGATCAGGTCCCATCCTGACCACTTCTTTGCTGGCCAGTGTGACTCAGGATTCACCTTAAAGCTGTGATCCCTTCCAAGTAACTGATTTTTTTGATGATAATGCACCTCTGTTAGAGAAACAGATTTGGGGGCAAACTTTTAAGTGCACAAACACGGAAGCAAACATAGTTTTTGCTGTCCTTGAGCAAAATAATCACAGTGAGTTGCAGTTTTGTGAACGCACAAGAAACGGCCTTTTTCCTATCCAGTCTCAGTGAAACGTTTGTTCTTCCCTAGGTTTTTCCTTACTGAGCCTCTCTGAGCGCTCAGTGTAGTGCTAGCATATACTGGCCAAAGCATACCACATTTGGAAATTTCACAACAAATCTGGAGATCTCCAGTCTCTGTGGCAAGCCCTTCCATGAAGTCTGTTAATTTGCAAACAGCCACATTCCTTTTTGTGTTTGCTTTAAGTTGACCTAAATAAGTGACTTGCAGTGAAATTCTAAGCAGAGTTACACCCTTGTAAGCCCATTGACCTCAGTGGATGTAGAAGGGCGGAACTGTGCTTAGGATTTCACTGCAAAAATCTCAGTCTAACTGTTGGGCACTACATTATCCACTGGGAACAGTGGGGGGGCATACACACAGTCTGGTGAGTAGTGAAATGGATGGAGCACCCTGCACCACACAGTTTGCAACTTTGAAAGCACTTATTGCGCTGCATCCTCTGCTGGTTACCAAGGAAGGCTGAGGCAGGAGCAGATTTCCAGCCACCAAGCAAGGCCTGCTTTCTGGAACAGGCTGCAGTTGCTCAGTGGGGAGGGACTGGTACTCTTTTTTAATTCTTAAAGGAAGTGGGCTGGCTAGGGTCACAAGCAAGGCTCAAGCATCTCTAGGAACTCCCCTTCCCCAGATTTGTGGCTCAGTGGAAGAGCCTCTGCTTTGTGCGCAGAAGCTCCCAGATTCAGTACCCGGCATCTCCAGTTAAAAGGACCAGGCAGTAAGGGATGTGAAAAGCTTGTGCTTGAGACCCTGGTAAGCTGCTGCCAGTCTGAGTAGACAGTCCTGACTTTGATGGACCAAGGTTCGGATTCAGTAGAAGGCAGCTTTTTGTGTGTTCAGCTTGTTGCAGATTTCTGCAGCAAATGTTTGGAGGTAGGCAACGATAACAGTGATGTATCCCTTTCCTCCTTCTCTAGTTCTCTTTCTGGGTCCATCTGGATGCTTTCCATTTGTTGCTTGTAAACTGAGCTGGAAAGCAGTTTTGAAAATACAGGAGGCCTAAGTTTGCACCTGTAGTCATAAATGCACTTCTGACTTTTAAAAAATTCGGTTGAAAGCATTGCAGGTTGAGCACCTGCTAACCTCGAGAGAATTTTTTTAAAGTTTTGCAGCACCTGGGCGTTCCAGGCCCTAGGTGGTGGGGCCTGTGGCTGGTGAACAAGTTCTCAGAACACAGCCCAGATACCTGCAACATGCCAGCTGCCTGGATTGGGAGCTCCCACCCACACAGGAAGTAGCACACAGGTACAGTTGGCAGAACAAATACCTGTCATTCCTGGGAGGCTGAGTCACATTTTGCTCTAAGCCCCATGGCGGTTTTCTCCTGGGACTTCGCAGCCACCTTTTTTCATTTCAAGGTTGGCAAGAATGATTCATTTCTGCAGGAAATTGCCAGGTTAATTCACTTTAATCTTTGAAGGAGGGGGGGGGGGGGAAATAGGAAGGCATTAGTAAAGTAAAGGTAAAGGTTTCCCTTGCTCGAAAGCCAGTCGAATTTGACTCTAGGGGGTGGTGCTCAACCCAGCTTCCAAGCCGAAGATCCAGTGCGGTCCAAAGACTTCTCCGTGGTCATGTGGCCGGCATGACTAGACACTGAGCTGCACGAAATGCTGTTACCTTCCCACCAAAGCAGTACCTATTTATCTACTTGCAGTTTCTTGCTTTCAAACTGTTAGGTTGGCAGGAGCTGGGGCCAGAGATGGGAGCTCACTCTGTCATGTGGCACTTGGGTCTCGAACTGCCAAATTACTGATCTTCCAGTCTGCAGTTCAGCATCTTAACCACTGAACCACATTACATAGTGGCAAATCCAGGAAGATGGTCCATAAGATCATTCCCCAGCATCTCCCTTTTTAAAAGGATCAGGTGGTGAGAAAGAGCTCCACCTGAGAAACTACAGAGCAGCTGCCTGACTGAGTAGACAATACCAGCCTTGATGGACCAAGGATTCAGTATACGGCAGCTTTGTGTCTTCGCCGAGACATACAGTGACTAAACTCTGGCAACCCAGGGAGCTACAGCCGAGGGCAGTGTCGTGTGCAAGGTGTCGGACTAGGGTCTGGGAGACCCAGGATCACATCTTCGCTCTGCCATGGAAGCTCGCTGGGTGACCTTGGGCCAGTCATGCACTTGCAGCCTAACCTACCTCACAGAGTTGTTGTGAGGCTAAAACAAAACAGAGGAGAATGTTGTAAGCCACTGTGGGTCCCCAGTGGGGAGCAAAGTGGGATATAAATAAAGTTTGACCATAGCGAACTTGTTCATATCATGGTGTACTTACAGATGCCCCTGGAAAGCTTGCAAGAGAGGTAGGACAGTTATGACCTTCTTCTGCTATCTTTCCTCAGCATTTGATATTGCAAGGTATACTGCCTGTGAACATGGAGGTTCCATTTAGCCATCATTTCTAACAGCCATTGATAGGCCTCTCCTTTGTGAAGCTGTGAGCAACCAGGCCCAGGGATACTGGTTTCTTATCTCATTACATATGCTAACTCATTCAGTCCTCCCGTATGTATTCTCATACAGAGGGACTATGCATCCTCTGTGTTTTAGTGTATTTCTTTTTCAGAATACTATATTAGAATACTGAATATAATACAAGGAATATTGGAATGTTTGGCTGACATAACACTGCACTCACCTCAAAAAAGGTGGGAAATGCTGTTAAGTGACCTCCACACCCGAGAGAAGTGAATGGAGAATCTCAATTTTGACATATTTATTGCTTTCCAACGGTTGACCTTATAACCTTAGCTTGTTAGTTAGTTTTATCTTCACATATCTTAAAACAACTTCATCATGCTACATGTTAATTTGCTATTCATCCCCTGTCTATAAGTTTGAACCTTACTTTCCATTCCAATTTATTTGAAAAAGGGTGCATGCACATGAAAGCTCATACCTTATATAAACCCTTGTTGGTCTTAAAGGTGCCACGGGACTCTACGTTTGTTCTATGCTAGTACTGCATTCGGATATTTTTCTATGAACAGACAAATTGAATTGGAATTTTCTGTCTTCCAGGAATCTGACCCTTCTTTTGTTGCTGTTTTCATTCCAGGTTAGCAGCCATCGCAGTGTGCTAGCCAAATGCACAGCTCTCCTTCGTTTCGGCAGGACTGATGTCAGAGAAATTCCAAGTGGCTCATGCCTTGTGGGTCAGAATTGTCTCCTATTTTGCTACCCTCAAAGGCTCAAATCTGTACAAGTAGGATTTCCACCTTTCCATGGAATTTTCCCCCCCGCCAGTCAGCTTCTAGGCCTTTACCAGCATTTTGAAATATGGAGATAAGTAGGAAAAACTTTTAAAAGAGGGGCAATAAATATGCTCACTAGCTAACAGTTATTTGTTACATTTCGAAGCTGCTGTTCCTCAGGGAAATATACTCCCCTTCAATTTGTAACAACAACTCCATGAGGTCAGGTAGGATGAAACATAGTCCAGCATCTCAAAGTGAACCTCATGACCAAGCAGAGATTGAGATTTGAAACTCTGGTCCAGAACTCTACTCACTACACCAGTTACTAGCTGCACCTCAAACTGCTGCTAAAGGCTTAGCTCCAGAAGCCAGCTGATAAGTTGGCAGTGCTTCTCATGAGGTGGGCACTCCCCCACTTTGGTTCATAATGCCTCGGCTAGCTAAATTTATGAAGGCTACAAAATCTACCAAGTTACCATTTGTTTCTGCAAGAAAAACTGTGTGTGTTTTTTTTGGGGGGGGGGGGGTTCCCTAACTAATATAGTTTTCCTTTCCATGCTTTTTCACATTTCTAATCCAAAGTAAATGCATGGCTGAACCCTTTTATGTAGGATACTGAGACCCCTTTGTTTGAACAGTACTTTGGTTCAGGATATAAGATGGGCTTTTAAACTGCTGCATTAGAATTTTGTAACTGTTTCAGACTCACTGAAGGGAACTCTGTCTTGTGGCAGAGACTTCTTGACTTTCTTTTGAAAGGGTGAAAATCTGGTCAATGTACAGCCAACAGGGAACTTGGGTCTTTCCTGAAGCTTCAAGCCAAAGAGTGCATTCAGCCACGGTGACACTAAAAATGCTACTGATGCAGAATCTGAACTCCAGAGAAGCTCAGTGTTCTTAAGTTTCTAGTCCATATGGCTGTAGGAATGATTCTGTAAAAGGGCAGAGAGCATCAGAGATGATTTTGGTCCATGGGGCACAATCCACAAGGGAATTCTTCTGGCCATTTCAGTGGGGCCTGCACAGGAGACTTTCACAGTGGGATGGCCCCTTACATTAATTAGAATGCCACCTAGATCTTGTCTTGGTTCAGGCACCAAGATATTTTGGGCTTTATCCTCCAGTATTTCAGGAACAGAAAAGTATGCCTACTAGGCGCTTCTCTTTATTTTCCTGACCACATGAAGCAACTCTAAGGCAAAGGAGAAAAAGGGAAATTGTGACCAAGATCAAACCAGTCATGTGCTTTGAAGGCTCCAACTTGGCCCAAGAAAGAATGTAAAGGAGAGTATCTCAAAGCATGTGCAGAATACCTTTTCTGTATTGCTGAATTACAGCAGCCAGCCTTTATGCATCTGGAATTAAGAGGAGGACTGCTAAATTAGATGCCACAATTTCTTTAAAGTTAAAATCCCTATCATTAATGGAAAATATGAACTGTCAATACATTCACTGAAATGGAGGTGCCTGGAAGCAGAGGACAACAGGGTTTCTGTCCAATGAACAAGGAGGAGGAAGGGGAAGAAGAGTTGGATTTATACCCTGTCCTTCACTTGGAGTCTTAAGAGTAGCTTACAATTGCCTTTCCTTCCCCTCCCCACAACAAGACACCCTGTGAGGTAGGTGGGGCTGAGAGAGCTCTGAGAGAACTGATCTTGAGAGAACAGCTCTGAGAGAACTGTGACTGACCCAAGGTCACCCAGCTGGCTGCATGTGAAGGACTGGGGAATCAAACCTGGTTCTTCAGATTAGAGTCCGCTGTTCTTAACCACTACACCAAACTGGCTCTTACTCAGCAAGAGTCTGTTGTTCAGAGACAGGGTGTTTGGGGAGACTGTCTGGAGCAATCTGTTAAGCTGAAGAACATTTAATAGAGGATTATCTGCATGTTTATTCAAATGCAAGCGTGCCTTGGTAAAGCAGGAGGTGTTCTCATCCATCCCAGGATAAGTAATCATCATGACTACAGCTGTATGAGTATATACAGTTTGCAAAAGGACCCACTGAATGCTATGAATTTACTTCTCCCCCAAATGCAAAACTGAGTCTCTGTTTTTGTCAGGGACTAGAACAGGGAAAATAAGAAAGGAGGACACTAAGGGGGTTGTGCAGATACTCCAGCTATTAATGGAGACACCCCCTTCCCACCTCTGGCTACCCTCCTGCAGGCTGACTTGCAAAACACCCTGGGTAGAGTCTGGCAGTGTCACCCTGAGCAGAATGATACTATTTAAAGCCCACTCAGAATGGTATAACTTTGCTTAGGATGGAACAGTTTGGTCCATTGAATGCTGCTTAAGTCTTGAGTAGTGCAGCTTTATTTCCCCACTCCTAATCACCACAGAAATTACCCTCCTCTCCTTTCCCCCTTTAGGGCTAAACCGCTCTGATAATTCACCCTGAATCACTCCAGATTGCCAAGTGCTCTCCTCCAGGGATGTGGCAATCACCTTCACCAATGACTGACTCACAGCAGCAGTGGGCAGCTGATTAGAGCACAAGGACCTTCTAGTCACATAAATAAATACAGTGCTGATCCGTATGCAGAGGAGGGGAAATAATCAGGGAAGCGGGGTTGCCAACTGGCTAGGAAAAATGCTTGGCCTGCTCTTCTGCCTTTCACATAGCAGATCTGTTTACAGAAACCAGCAGCTTCTCATAGCAGAGAGAGATTTATTGGTATTATTATACATTTGTACCTTGCTTTTCTCCCCAGTGGAGACCTTTATCCTTATAACATCTGAGTTAGGCTGAAACCATGACTTGCCCAAGATCATCCAGCAAGCTTCCATGGCAGAGCAGGAATATGACTGTGGGTCTCCCAGATCTTAGTCTGACAATCTAACCTCCACACCACACCGACTCACAGTCATCTGTACACCAATGTGCCTGTTAAAAATGTAGAGCTACAGTGACTGTTTGGGGGGGGGGGGGGAATTGCTTTCTGATTTGGAAAGAAATCAGGGGATTCTTGACTCAGAGAAGGAATTCATTCCACAATTAGAAAGATGGTCCCTGTCCCTTTCAGGTGCTTTACACGTGTTTGCAAAGTTTGAAATGCCTAACTTTTATGCTGCCCTGACCTGGATGGCCCAGCCTAGCCTGATCTCGTCAGATCTCAGAAGCTAAGCAGTGTTGGCCCTGGCTAGTATTTGGATGGGATGTAGTGGTTAAGTACACGGACTCTAATCTGGGAGAACCGGGTTTGATTCCCCACTCCTCCACTTGCACCTGCTGGATGACCTTGGCCAAGCCATAGTTCTGTACCAGCTGTTCTCTCAAGGACAGCTGTCTCAGAGCTCTCTCAGCCCCACCTACCTCACAGGGTGCCTGTTGTGGGGAGGGGAAGGGAAAGGAGTTTGTAAACCGCTCTGAGTGAAGGGTGGGGTATAAATCCAATCTTTTCTTCTTTTCCTCTAAGGAATACCAGGGTTGTGATGCAGAGGCCGGCAATGGCAAACCACCTCTGAATGTCTCTTTCCTTGAAAACCTTACAGGGATCAACTGTGACTTGACAGCAAAAATCAACAGCAATACTTTCATGCTATCATGACGAGAGCCTAGTATTCTTCGTAGTGTGCCCTAACAATCCAAGAGGGGAAAGCAGGGTGGAGCTTCCAGCCACTTTAGCAGAAATTTAGCAGGCCAGGTTTTCCCTACCACTGATTCATATAATATTTAAACTATCACTTGTTTGTTTTGAACAAATGGCTTACTTAAAAAGCTATCCTAAGCTGGTCTACTCAGGAGTAGCCCATTTTATTCAGTGGGACTTACTCCTAGGAAAGTGTTCTCTTGAGTGCAGCCTTAATATCATCATTTTAAATTCTGTCTTACTATAACAGTACCATAAGGGGTGGGGGGGACCCTGCAGTCCCGCTTGTATTATGTTTATTTTTTTTAAAGTACTTAAAAAAAAACCCTGCTTCGGGATAAGTCAACCAAAATGGTAGCAAGTTGATTATGCAGCCCTATTTTTAACCCGTCTTCATGAATATTGGATTCTGTGCTGTCGCAATTTCACCCTTGGAGAGGAATGCACAAAGGTCCCGACACATTCTTGTCTGCTGATGGCACGCATTTTCTGGTTTCTGTTTTATTGCAGCTCCTTGTGGCAGCCTGGTAGCAAAGCAGGTGCAAATTACCTAGATGACTAAGGGGGGGGGGGTGTTGTCCTTCTGATTGCTTTGGCTGAAAAATCATTCAGTCTTGTGTCTAATGATGCAATTTGGGAATTACAAGGCAGAGGGCCAGCAGGAAAGGCCCTTTGTTGAAGGCACAAACCCTGCTAATCAGTAGCCCAAGTACAAGGTCTTACACAACCTTGAAAGTCTGTCCTGCCACAGAGGACTTTCCTACTCGAATGATCCATTTGGCAGCTTTTGTACAAGTCCAAAACAGAGGACATACCTGTACAGTTTTTTGGGAGCGCATCACAAAGGCATTTATTTTCTTTACTCAATTTATTTCACCTTTCTCTCCAGTGGGAACCCAAAGGGGCTTGCATTGTTCTCCTGTCTTCCTTTTTATCCTCTCAACAACCCTTGGAGGTAAGTCGGTAGGTCACTGGCCCAAGGTCACCTAACACGCTTCCATGGTAGAGTGGGGATTTGAAGGTGGATCTACCAGATCCTAGGCCAACACTCAGAAAATGCTAGGTAAGGGGTGAACTAGATGGCACTGTACAATCTCACCAGGTTTCTCTATGGCCACAGTTGTAGGCATCCTGAATGGGAAGTGAAACAGTACCAATGGAATACTGTAGGTTTAAATAAACAAGCTTGAAATCTGCTTCTCGGCTTACTTAGACTTTAGGCCCACATATTTCCATGGAGTTTGCTTCTGAATAACTATGCTTAAAATTAGAACCTTCATACTTGTATCTATCTAAATACTTGTAGGTATTTAGATATTCTTACCCCACTTTTCTCTCCAATGGGGGGGGGGGGGACGGGATTCCAAGAGCCTGACATCATCATTCTCCCTGCTCCATTTTATCCTCACTAACCCTGTGGGATAGTAGAAAAGAGTCCAGTCGCACCTTAAAGACTAACAACATTGGTGGTCAGGTATGAGCTTTCCTGAGTCACAGATACCTGTGAGATAGGTTAGGCCAGGGGTGGGCAAACTGTGGCTCGGGAGCCGCATGCGGCTCTTTCACATATATTATGTGGCTCCCGGCAGGGCGGCTGGGGAAGCTAAATATTATTAGCAAACAAATATCATTGGACAAATTAATATCATTATCAATATCTGCTTTTACCCCTTTTGTTATTATTTTTGGCAGTCTCATTTAATGTTAATAAGAAGCAAATTTGCTTCTTTTCCAATAAACGCAGGTAATATTTGTTCATGTCTTGTGGCTCTCAAACATCTGATGTTTATCCTATGCGGCTCTTACGTTAAGCAAGTTTGGCCACCCCTGTTCTAGGTGGCTCTTTACGCTGAGCAAGTTTGCCCACCCCTGGGTTAGGCTGAAGAGTGGCTGGCTCAAGGTCACCCAGTGAATTTCTATAGTGCAGAGCGAAGATTCCCAGATCCTGGTCTGGCCCTCTACTACACCATGGCAGCCAGCTAGCATGTCCTGTACACCCCCAGCTAGCCAGTTGCCTTCCAGGGCTGTGTTGGCAGTTTCCAGAAAACTCACCGTGAGAAACAGAACACTGGACACACAGGATGGACCTCGGTCTGAACCAGCAAGGCAACTCTTTATGATCAGTCCATAACTACTTTAGGACAACCAAGTGCTTTCAATGTAGGGAGTTCTCATAAGGGATTGGCTAAGTTCATTGCTAAGCGTAGAGCCTCCATGTTCAGGGGCAGTATCCTTCCAAATATCCAGCAGGCAGCCTTTAAAAACGGTCCACACCGTCGGCAGGACTGAGGCCTGAGATCCGCCACCGGCCGCTCAAACGCGCGAGGTCCCCGGGGCTCGGGCAAAGTCTGCGGCTGAAGCGCCGCGCTCCTCTTCCCGACCGGCAGGTGAGGAGCTGCGCGGCCTCCGGGCGCCGCCTAGCGCCGGCCTCCCGCATCGCCGCGCCGGCTCTGCTCGCTCTCGGGCCCGCGCCGGAGGAGCCAACCCGCCAGGGGGGCGTGGGAGGGGAGGGAGGGAGGAGGCGCGGCTCGGCCACTCCGGGCTCCGGAGCGCACCTTGAAACCGGCCGGCGCAGCGCGAGGAGCGGCGCTCTTGCCCTGCCCTCACCTCCGACGGCCTCGCTGCGCGGGAGACGCGGCTGCCTCTGCCTGCTCGCCCGTCCCGTCCCGTCCGCCAGGACGCAGGTGGCGGTGGTGGTGGAGGGAGAAGCCGGACACCCTCCCTGCCTCCCTCCGGCGGCCTCCAGCATCTCTCTCTCTCTCGGCCGCCCCCTTCTCTACAGCGGCAGCGGCTCGTCGGCCGGGGCCGAGCCGGGCATGGTCGGCTGCGCTGGGGGCCAAGTGGCGGAAAGGTGAGTCGGCAAGATGGTCAGCACCGTCGCCTCCGAGCTCGCCCTGCTCACCCTCGGTAAGTTCCAGCCGCCTCGCTTCTTCTCTCTCTCTCCCCCCCCCCCCCCCCTTCTTGTGTCTTCGAGATCCCGGTGCTCTCTTCTCCTCCCTCCCCCCCCCTTGCCTTCCTTCCCCGCCGAACTCCAGGCGCGCTTACTCGCGAGTAAACCCTGCGGATCTCCGCGCAGCGTTCAAGTGCGAGGTCCCTGAAGGAGGGGCGAGGGCTGCTGCGACCCTGCCTGGGGGCTGGGGCAAGTCGCGTGGTGGAACTCGGCGAGGCAGACCCCGGCGTCAACCTGCCTGGGGGGGGGGGGGGAGGAGGGAGGGCGGCAGCGGCGGCTTTCGAGAGAGCGCCTGGGCTCCCCAGTCCCTTCCACCTGGCCGCCTCCCCTGCCCGGAGAGAGAGAGAGAGCCTCTCTTCGCGTTCTCTCCGCACCCCCCTCCTCCTCCTCCGTCATTCCGTCCCTGTTTCTGGCGCGACTTGCTTGGGTGCTTGGACAATGGATGCTGGAATGTCTTTTGTCCCTTGTGATCTTTGGAGAGTCGTCTTGTAAACAGACTCTTTACGAAAACAGGCAGGAGGCCAATCCCTTGTAGGGTGGCTTCGCTTTCCTGCGTGTTAGGAGCCTTCCCTTAATTATGCTGCAGGGCTCCTCGGGTGTAGGGTATGGCCTGGGACTCTTCTTGTGCTGGGTAATTCGCTGTCCTTTTAAAAAAAGATATGTTAAATAACTGGGTAATTGTCGTTAGGTTTCTTCGGGATTTTTTCTTTTAGTAAGACCATTAACACCCCCCCCACACACACACACACACATCTGTACATGGGTTTGTGTGGCTAATGGGAGATGTTATGACAAATGGGGTGTTAGTTTTAAAAGTCAGACTTGGGTACAAACTCCAACTGGAGTTTAGGTGCTGGAATACCCTCTAAAACAACAGCTAAACTTTGTGTTAACTAGCAGTAGTTTAGAGTTTTCACGTTGTTTAGAAGAGATTTGGAACTAAACAGAACTGCATTCAATACAACCCTGGATCTTTAAGAGGGGTGAAGAAAAATTCCTTGGTTGTGTTTATATTTTATATTTGTGGTTGCATTAACAGGATTTCTGCTTTTTGCTGGCTTTTGTGCGTAAATCAGCGTTGTGTATGGTAGCTATATGCAGCTTATATGTACTGGTCCATCGTTTATGTGTGCCATGCTGATTTATTGTCTGATGGATAATGTTAAGTGTGAACATCTCACAAGAAAATGGTAGGAAAATAAATCACAGGCTTCATTTGCACAAGGGAAAAATAAAAGCCAAAAGGAAATATGGGGTCAGAACTGCAGGGGTGCATAATTATTCCTTAACTTTAGCAGGATGTAGGCAAAGCAACTGGCAGAAGGTTTGGCTACAGCCCTTAGCTGTAAAGCTGGGTTAGGGGATGGACTGTAGCTCGGCAGTGGAGCAGCTGTTTTAGCATGCAGAAGCTCCTAGGTTCAGTCCCCCGGCATCTCCAGTTGAAAGGATCAAGGAGTCGGTGATTTGCAAGAACTGTAGACTCTGGAGAGCTGCTGCCAGTCTGAGTAGACAATACTGACTTTGATGGGCTGAAGGTCTGATCTTTAGTGTAAATCAGGTTCATGCATGCTTTTTCAAACAGCCTAACAGGGCAATCCCAAACACAGTTAGTCTTGTAAATCCACCGAAGTCAATAAGATTAGAGTGTAGCTGTAGGATTGCGCTGAGAGTGATAGTTCTAAGAATATAGAGGATAGACAGGATTCTCTGGCATGCTTAGGGTGTATACATAGATGCAAGAGATTTAAAAGTACAGCATATATAGGAGCCTTCAAGTTAAAATCAATAGAAAAATACATTCAGTTTGAAGATGTTAGAAGCAGGTGTGTTCTGTGTCTCTAGGTCTGTGTCTCTAGGTCTGTGTCTGGAGCGCCCCGTGGCTTTAACGTGGCTTAAAACCCAAGAACTCAATGTTTGCTGATGAAAGCACATCTAGCAGTCTTATAACTTAATGTCCCCTTGCTTAATCTCCCTCCACAGACATTTTTTACATTATAAAAGTGGTCATCAGCCAGAGTCCACTTCCTATAAAGCAGGTGTTAGGCCAACCAAGCTCAGAACTCTTCATCAGTCTCTGTGCTCAGTACAAAATGGGGAGGGGAAGTGTCTGCAGCTTGGAAAGTCTTTACCATGGAATGCTAGATGCATTTCTGGCTTGCTAAGGTGGTTTCTGGCTACAGCAAGTCAGGATCTCAAGATACAGCAAAGACTATTGGGTGCCAATAAAGGTCTGTGTGTGCATGTGTATGTATGTATCGGGAAGGGGAAGCCAAAAAATGGCCCCTTTCTTCATGAGAAAGGCAGCTCTTAATCAGATGTCTCTCCAGCAGTGGTGGTGGAGACTTCAAGGCATCTTCCAGAATCAAATTGTCGGTCATGGAATCCTGTTCAGGGTTTGGGGAGCATTCCTGGAGTGGAACTGAACTGTTACTTTTAAAAGGATCACAATAAAAATAGATCTGGATTAAAGAGCCATCCATGTAAACGGCACACTTCAGAGTAACATAAACCGAAGCATGTTTGTCCTTTCTTCAGCAGATGTTCTGCTGGAGTCTTCTTCTAAAACTGGGCTTTTAAGGATACTGACTCAGGGAGTCATTGAGACTTGAGTTTGATGGGATTAACTTCTGAGAGGCAGGCTGCAAATTTCAGCTTGCATTTAATGGACTTAATTGCTTTTGGTGTTCCTTAGTGTACAGATAGCAAATTCTGGGTCAGGGTTTCAGCTGGATGCAATTAATTTTGGTATCTGTTTCTCTTATGGGTGGATCGTGCATTTTCGCTGTTTGATGACTGTAGCACAGATGTACACATGCCAGGGGCCTCTGCAGATCAAATGCCACAGATGGAACTTTTCCTATTGCATCATGTCGAACACGATACTTGTCAAGGAAGCTGGTTCACACAGTCAGTGGCGAGTAATCAAATGATGCACATATATGTGTGAACTGGCCTTCGAAAGGACCCTTCTCTGCCTACGAGGCAGACAGGAGGCTGTGACTGCAGTTGACCAGAAGTGCTTCCGGCAGAAGTCCTCTTGCTCATTGGGACCTATGCTCATTGAACTCATTTTGATGGGTCTGCTGCAGGAAAATGGTGCGCTGCATCCCAGGTTAATATTTACCCCCCCCCCCCCCCCCGACGCACACACATGCACCGAAAACAGAGAAAGCTGAATTTGACACAAAGCCTGGAGAGATTGGAATTGGGCCAGTTGTTGAGTGACCTGCATTTTTTAATGTTTGGGTGTATTAAGAGTTGGTTTCAATTGTGCATGTAGGAACCAGCCTGGTGGCTCATTTGATGACTAACTGCAGAAAAGTCTTGTCTTTGAGCTGATAGGGGAATTCTCTGCATGATGCTGTAGCTCTGGTGCCCCCAGACACACGTGCCACTCATCGCTCACTGCAGCAGCCATTGGCTTGGTGAACCTTGTCCTGAGAGATGCAGTGGTGGTATGGGTGATCTGTCCTCTTCCCCTTGCCCCCAGAGAAAATTGTGAGAAATGCAGGAGCCCTGAGCAGCATAAAAGGCAGCATAAAACTATATATTTTGTAAGGAGCTTTTTGAGCTGTGTAACTCAACTAATAGGCCAGGCAGTTGGCGGTTGATGTTATGGGGGGTGTTGTGATGCTTTCCGTGGTACCTGGAGTTGCCTCATAATAAGTAATGTACTGTGGATCCTAATTTTTCTCTGCATGGAGAGACAGAAGTTGCTTATTATGTTTTTAGGCCAATTCTAGAGTTGCAGATTCCAGATCGAGTTCTGGAAATGGCTGAAGATGCACAATGGATGTCCACACAGGCAATATCATTGTGTCCATTTTTGATGCTAGGGCAGCCACAGACCCCAGAATGCTGCTAAACAGGACCTTGCTCTTTACCCTTCTTGGTGCCCTTTAATGTGTCTGGAATGACACGTGAGCTGATCAGGTGGCCAGGGTTGGCCATGGCTTCTGTCTTGGCAGCAAATCTGGTTTTGTTGCAGAACCATATGCAAAATGATGAGTGTGCTTGTGAAATGTGCCCTCTTTTTCAAAATGTCTGTTTGCAAACGCCCGTGTAAAAAATGTACTTAATCTTCTTGTAAGGAGCTTGGGGGGGGGGGGGGAGCTGTATCTAACAATATACCACGTCAAGCCACATTACGAGACTTGCATATTTGGATGCTCCTTTTGCTCCAAAATGTTTAAAATCTCAAATGTGTAGCATAGGATTATCAGTGGCCTGTAAACTCTCTGTGCTGTCCTAGTTTCCATGGGGAAGGCTGGTACAATCTGAGACTGGCCCAGTCTCAGAAGCTAAACATGGTAGGCACTGGTTAGTATTTGGAAGGGAGACCATCAAGGAAGTCTGGGGTCACTGTGCAGAGGCAAGCAATGGCAAATCACCTTTGACTGCCTCTTGCCTTGAAAAACCTACAGAGTCACCATAAGTTGACTGTGATTTGAGGGCACTCTCCACCACCAGTTTCCATTCTGTTTCTGCTGTCCTTTTGTCTTCAAAGCTATGAATAGCTTCCAGGCACACTTGTAAAAGGTTTGGCAAAGAAACTTATATAGGGCAAAGGCCAGCAGTTCAGTCTGAACATTAAGGAAAGAAATGGCACGGACAAAACGGTCTCTCTCCTACTCCTACCCCCTTTACAGATGGAAATTTCCCAGGAAAACAGTAGTCGCGTCCAGGGCACCAGAACACGCTATTCCCAATTTTTCCTGGCAAAACAGGGGAAAACTAAAATTAACATCATACTAACAGAAGTATTGAACTAATGGTTTGGTAGAAGTTTCACAATAATGTGGTCTGTTTAATTAAAAATGAAATTAAGGAGGCACACATTTCCAACCACATTCATTTAAAGTATTCCATGAAAATGTCAGCTGAAGGAAAATATGGATTGGCTTTGTAATTATCAGAGCCCCCAAAGTATTGGACCCACTTTTCTGCCCTCGAACCACATTCTTTTTATGAACCATGCTAGAGGGACCAGAGGTCATTCAGACTGGCTCTTTTGGTGGCTGAGCACAGCAGCCAGGGATGTGCTCTATGCGTCCCAGTCTGGTTCTGTTGCTGAATAGCTCTCTGGAGAAACTGACGGTGTTATAAAACTGCCTCCCAGTTTTCTTGTAAATGTGTTTAAAAAGAAGCTGTCTTCTGCCTTGTCTGTGTACGCCACTAGTGTTTGTTCTCCATGGTTGATACCTTACCTAGCCCTTTCCCCTTAAATCCTTTCCTTGTGGATTGGTCATAGCATGTTGGCCACTGAGGTTTGCCCCTTTCCCTGTGCCGCTTTTCTTAGCCAGTGGGTTCTGTGGGCAATCTGCATTTCTTGATGTCAGCCTTTAGACCCACCCTGATGTTAGACCACCTCCTCTTGGTTTGCTTGTCTGCTGAAATTTCTCATAGTGGCAGTGTGGCCATTCCTCTTCACCAAGTGAAAGAGAAAGGAACCAAAATGCTTGAACGGCTACAGTGAGTTAGGAAATGTTGACATAATAGAGACAGAGCAGGGACTTCAACTGGACTGTCCTCTGTAGCATACTCCTCCCCTGAGTCTGTGAATTTGGTCTCCCTGGAAGTCTGGGAGTTGTTAGTATGAGACGCTAAAATGGCTTGGCATGCTGTAGAGGGTGCTGCTGTGAATGGCTGCGTAGACTAAAAAAACCCCTAGAAACTGGATAGAAATGGCTGAGATGGGCAGCTGATATTCTGAGTGCCCCTTGGCACACTTGAACCACAAATGCCTGTATTTTCCTTAAAACGTTTGAAATACAGAGTTAGCACACAACTGGAGCACTCTCCAGTTAGAGTAGGGTCATTCTCAAATTGGTGGATTAGCATTGGCTGGTTGTGTGCTCTCCGAGAGTCCCAATGTCATTGTTTTGGCTGCAAACACTCAGGTGGCTGTCTTTTGTTGCTCGTACTGTTTACAACCAGTCAACTTCCAGTCATCATGTGTGTCAATAGCTACTGGGTTTTATTAAGGTCTAGCCACCCGAACTTTCCAGTTTGCAGTTCAGTAAAGGAACTGTGGTTTTGAAATTTTGAAAATTTTAGTTGGCCAGGTTGGAAGTTAGAAGTGGCTGTTTCTGGACAGGTCCAGGTCGTTGACAGTGGTGATCCTGCCTTTGGGATCCTTTTCCTCACTAGACAGACCAGTTTCAATTACAAGTTTTCCACCTCTGTCTGTTAATCCCACCCTTCCTCCAAGCTGCTTGGAGAGCTTCACACATTTTCCCCTCCTCCACTGAATCTCACCGTAGTCCTGTAAGGTTACGTTAGAATGAGAGAGAGACTGGTCCAGGGATACCCAAGGTGCTTCGTGGCTGAATGGGGACTGGATCCTGCAGCCTGGATCTCCCCCAACTGTGGCTGCATCCTCATGTCATTTGACAGTGAACTATTCTTGTGCCATAGCAGTGATTCATGCCTGGATTTTCCAGTGTGGATGAGACTCAATGTTATTGCAATATCCAGTGTTGTGTGTATGCACTCTCTTGTCTCAACACGTGACCTACTATACTTCACTGATTTCCTCCTCTTCACCCCCATGGGAAATCTGGGTATTATAGCTCAGTGGTTTAGCATAGCAGTTAAGAGTGAGCTAGCAAGACCCTTTCAGCCATGAGCTTACTCTAGATAAGCCGCTATCCCTCAGCATCCACTCTGGTGTGTGTGTGTGTGGGGGGGTAGCCTTATGTAATTATATTGTATGGGCATGACTAGCGCTTTTAAGTTTAAACTCTCAAAGCACTTTGTAGAGGTTGTTTCCTAGTGGGCCTAACACCACAGTTATTTAGCAGCTGTATAGCCAACCTCTACAAAATAATGATTCTCAAAGAAGGGACAATAAGGGAGACTAGTTTCATGCTATCAGAAAAGGAACTCTTAAAATATGTTGTCAATAAAAGAAGTGAGGTCAAAGAAAACACTAGATACAAAATGTAAATAAACCTTTGATATCTTTTGGTCACATTTGGCTCTTTGGTCTTCTAAAGGGAGCTGGTTTTAGCAGCCTGGTGACTATGACAGCCTGGAAGAAGATTCTCTGGATTGGCTTTGGAGCTGTTGTGTTTAGGTCTAAGCTGCAGCATTCTCTGTGGGCAGACCCCACTGCTTTCAGTACTCCAACCCTACCTGCTTTGGTCCCTTTCATACAATCCAGTACAGCAACCCAAAGTAACTCCCTGTTTAGGGATGGGGGCCCCATGGTCCTACTCTGTTCCATCCAGACCATTTTCCAACCAGTGACTAAGCCTCTGTTGCCTTGAATAATGTGGATTCTATAATGGAGCTTTCCTCCAATTATGTAACAGCTGTTGTGAGTGTAGACTTTATTTCAGTTTCCTCCCAATCAAGCAGGGAAATTAGTCTCATGCCAGGAAGCCCCATTTACCCAACATCCCTCTTCTGTTGTCTTCCTCCATGCAGTACGACTTCTGTTGTGGTTGGAATTCCCATCCCAAGCCAAGACTGCTCTGAATTATGTTCTCTCGTGTTTTGTGCATGGGACAGAAGCTTCCTTGAACCCGACTGCTGGATAAACTTGTTCTCTTGCCCGTGTTCAGTTCAGTTATTAGGTTTAAAAGCCTACAGGCTATACACCATAAAATTTAGACTTTTTACATTTCAACAGACAGTATAACAGAAATGGGCCACATCTATTATACAATCATGGCACAGAGTACTCAGCAGAAGTCTCATGCTTGTGTCATGGCTGCAGCAAAATGATCCCGTTCCCTGGAAAGGTCCTTGTTCCTCCGACCAGCCTTCTGAAGGCTTCAGCCACCACTGAAGCTATCCTCCCAGAATAGTGGTATTTCAGAGGCTTGGATTAGTAGCTGTCCCCTCTCTTCCAGCTCTTTCTTTCTCTCTCTCTCTTCTTTCTTTCTTGCCTTCTGACATACTTCCGGTGATGTCAGGTAGTGTAGTATATGCAAATAAGTTATGCTAATAAGTTATGCTAATGAGCTCATGCACCTCTTTTTCTACGGAATGACCCATATTATTTATTTATATATATATATATATATATATATATATATATATATATATATATATATATATATATATATATATATGCAAGTGAGTCTATAGTTGCTAATGTCTTGCCCATGTTCTTTATGAAATGTATTAGATGCTAGGTAAGAGCCACGCAAATGGCTTGTATGATGATCCTGCACATGTTGACTTGCAAGTAAGTGCTTCAGAGCTACTGATTTGTATTTGTGTCTAGGACTTCAGCCTAGAAACTTTGGAGTTGTTGCATTCTCGCCCCCTGCCCCCACCACTGTGCAGTATTGGGTGCAAGGCTCCCTCTAAGCTGTGGAGTCTTGTGAGCAAAAATTCTACTTCGTGAGCTACTGGCATTAAAGTTGAGAGCAAGTGATTTGACTGCTGCATAAATTAGCTTGCTCTGGAGCCATCCTTCCTGAGCTAAGACAAAAATGTGTGAGCTGGAGGCTAAAAAAACTGTGAGCTAGCTCACAATAACTCAGCTTAGAGGGAACACTGATTGGGTGTGCTGTCTTGGCAGACCATTTGTAAGCTGGAAAGAGGATGGAGCAGTCTCATAGAACTGTCCATTTGCATGACTTTGGAGGATAGCTGCAATCTGCAGAATGGGCCTGGCAACAGCCAATCAAACAGCTTTGAGGGTGGGCTCTACCAGGAGGAGGTGGGTCTGATATGTTGCACAGGGTCTTCATATTAATTCTGTTCTTAAAATGGGCTGGCTTTTGTGAAACTTTTAACGCTTCCAGTATATGAGATTCCAAGCAGCAAACCAGGACAAGCCTGTGCTAGCTTATGACTTGCATGAACTCTTCTGCCCTCTGTTAAACCAGGTCATACTCTGGTTTTCCTTTTATTGTTCTTCAGTTAGGCCTGCTATAGTGCAGGAAAAAATACTATCATATCAACGTGGTTGCAGAATATGACTGGAAAGTATATGACATGACATTTTTGGTGAAACTGAGCAGGTCAGTTTCTGGTCAGTTTTCGCTGCCAGAGCTCCCCTGAAAACCCCATGTGTGAGGCCCATGCTAGAATAAAGGTGGCACATAGACATGGCAAGCTAGGAGCAGGACCTTTTGAGTTCCATAAATTATCAAAGACTTTCTGAGTCTGGTAGACAATGAGAGAGTGCCTCATCAAAGAACAGGGGAAAGTCCACCATCTTGGTTCTTCTCCATAAATAGCAAATCAATCCACTTTATGTGGGCTGTATTAGATGTTCTGTCCTTCCACACTCCTAACAAATATTTATGTTCGGTCATTAAAGCAGGTATCCCAGATCATTAATACTGCCTCTGTTGGGTACCAGAGTTCATCTGAAGTGCTTGTAACCATAAAAATAAATAAATATCACAGTAATTAAAAAGTTCATTTTGATTAAGTTATATAGGTAATCCCAATGGCAAGACATATTTTGAAACTGGTTTTAAGATTTATCCATTATTGGAAGAAGTGACTGTTACCTTTTGAAAGGCTTTTCTCTTTTCTTTGCGATTTGATTCAGCATTCTTCAGCACATTTATGTCCTTTGCAAGATGTTCACACAAGCCTTCATGAGCTGCAGTATTGTGGGTTCTTAATGGCATGGGTTTCTTAATGGCGTGAACCTCATGGGGGGTGTCCCAATTACCCTGTGTCATGATCTGTGCCAGGCTGGAAGACAGGAGAAACCTGTGTTGGGGTTAGAGGGGACAGCCTACAATTCCCATGATGCTTGGTGGCAGTGGGAGCCAATGGGAATTTGGGGAATACATGAGGTGATGGAACTTTAGGTGTGTAACTGACAAACCATTTTTTTTTCTACTGTGGTTTTTCCTCTGACAGAGAGTCAACCTGAGGGGAAAGTCTGGGCTGGGCGAGAAGTCCCTCAGTGGGATGGAGTGAGAACAGGCAAGAGGCCTGGTATATGAGGCTGTAGGCCTTAAGTAGTACCAGAAGGAAAAACAGTTAGTATCGTTAGATTCATTTTAGTTTACATTTAATCAAACATGGAAAATTACTAGCCCATACTCAGTTTCTAGGGGTCCATTGCTTAAGTGCTCTGCCTGGTCATCACGCCGCATGTTTCTCAGTTAAAAGAGGGCATTTGGTTGGGCTTGGGCTGAGCCTTCTCAAGAGACCCTAAGTCCAAGGTGGTGGCGGCAGAAGGTGGCAACCTCCAAGGGGTCATGACCCGCTGTGTGGTAAAATGATACTTCCCCCACAAGTATCTGTGTCAGGAAAAACCACATTTAATTTGCCAAATTAACCCTCCTCCACCAGTAGGCAGCAGCTTGCGGATCAAGCTTTGCCAGCTAGCCTCCAGTCTGCCTGGGCGTGGAGGAGGGCCTTTCATAGGTTCGAAAGAGCAGTAGCCAAGAAATTTGCATCCCTTGACCTTGGGACTAGTAAGCAATGGACCCCTAGAAATTGAGTATGGGCTAGTAATTTTCCATGTTTGATTCTGTTTAAAGTTCTACAGAGCAGGGACAGAATTAGCCCAATACTTGTTCATCAGTAACTCTGGTGGCCCTCAATTGTGAGAGCTTGACTTTCATAGGGGAAGATGGGTGCAGGGAGCTAGAAGGATCAGTCGGAGAGTCAAATGTACCTACAGCTCACAACCTTTCCTGTTTGGTTTCAATTTTGCCCAAATCCGAGTTTGCTGGACTTGAGAATTCTTGAAGTATCTTTGAAACCTAATACCAAACTCAGCATAGTAGGAGCGATGAGCAAACACAAGGGTTGGTATTTGACTGGAGCGAAACCATAAAGGAAAACATTCGTAGCACAGCGGTCCAGGAATTCGCTCCACTTTAACAAGATTGATAAAAGATGGTGCTGTTTGTTAAAAAAAAGAAGAAAAAGCAGCAGCCAACTGTCTACTGGCCCATCACTTGGTGGACCAGTTTATGTATTTACCTCGATAAGGGAAGACATTGATTACTACCCAATTGGGCTCCTAAATTAGGGAGACAACCTCCTTTGGTTTCTTGCTGGAGGCAGTTGCAGATTTCCCTTTGTATTGTAAGCTCGGGTCCAGTTTCCATATCCTAGATGTAAGTGCAAAGGAATTACAAATTCTCTTGATGCAATATGCTGATCAGACAGAATTCGTCAAAAAGTAGGGTTACTAGGTCCTGCGCTCTCGCCACCGGCGGCGGGTGGGAGGGAGCTTTCTGGGAGTAGGGGGTGGGTGGGTGGAGCCACTCGCAATGTCCCCGACGTGATGAAATCACGAGGACAGGAGCTTGCGAAATCTCGGGTCCCCCACTCCCACCAGAGGGCTGGCAACCTTATCAAAGAGATCAAGAGAGTTACAATGGAGGCAAGAGCAACTTGAGGTGTGGGAGGCTTGGGAGAAAGAGGTCTGAGGCTGTGAAGAAGATGGGTGAGCAGAAACTAGTGGCACAGGTGAAATGAAGGAAACATGAACTGGAGTACCTGAGTTTGCATGGATAGCTAGATGAGCTTGGCCTTTTTTTTCCTGGAAAGGAGACACTGACCTGCACTCCTGCTTTCTGCACCAATGTATCCGTAATCCAGATAACTAGCTAGCTTGATTTGATTTTTGTGATTCCCCCATGATTATGAGAAGGGGGAGGTGAAAATATCTGACCTGAGTACTTGCTACAATCTAGCTGTACTAGAAAGTTGGCTAGTTGAGTACTGTGTGGAGGAAGAAAAGAATTGCCCTGAGAGTGAGGCTGAGAAGGGGGGAAACAGAAGAGAATCAGACCCTCCCAGATTGCACTGAATTCTTTGAAGAGGGCTGCCCCCCCCCCCCCCGGCACTTGGCAAATAGGGGAAGCCGAATTTCTGACCGGAGTATCCCAGTGTCTCCACTTGAGGGGGAAGCAGAGGATTCTGGGGGGATTCACTAAGTATTTTGGTGAGGTGTTTGAGTCAGAGGAAGTAATCACTGAAGTAAAAGAGATCTGAGGGAGTTTGGCATTAGCCCAGATTTAGACATGTGATATTTTTGTCCCTGAGAAAGATTAAGAGGAGTTAGAGGACTGTGTAGTTTTGCATCCTACACCTTGCCTTAACAGTGAAGAAAAAAAAAGGGCTATATGTAATTGCTTTGAGGCATGGCGGTGGATGGACACTCTGCAGAAGCAGCTGCTGTCTATGTAGAAAATTTATTTCCAATGCTATTGTAATGTTACAGTATTATGGATATTGTAATGATCTTTGTGCTTCTGTGGGTAAAGAATCCCATAACCCACTGATGTGGAAAAATGAAGGTGGAACTGATGAAGAAAGATTGTTTGCCTAACCTACACTGCAAATTAGGGACTGCAGAGCCTTTCCTTACTTCTGGGAAGGACATGCCACATGATCCGTGGAGAATTGGATGTGGTATATCAGAACATGCCTGAGGGAGAAAATCTGTTACTTATTCAGTATTCAAAGAGGCAGAGTTTAAGTACTTGTGCTGGGGCCTGGTTATTTCCCCAAACCCAACAGGACTGTCCAAACCCTTCAGGGGAATCTTTTTCTTGAATTGGGGGCTAATCTGGGAAGATGTTCAATAAGTGGACAGATGGCGCTGAAAGTGATATAGGAGGAAAGATCAGGAAGTTAACTGCACTGGGTCCATTTTAATTCTGCCTTCCAGGAATCTGGTAAAACTGCAGAACCAACATTCCAGCTGAACCTCAATTGGGAAGGCTCTGAAGGAGCTAATTCCCCATCTGGGAGAGAAGGGAAGGGACCCCCAAAAGATGGATGCCATACTTAAAGGGAAGGGAGGGCTCCCTGCCAGCCAGTTCATCCAGTCAGAAAGAGAGAACCTTTCTGCATTTGCTTCCAAGCCTGTCTACAAAGTCTCAGCTGTTCTCAGGGTTAAAGAGCTGCCAGGCCTCACAGAAAATCACAAGTGCAAATGTCTCTAGTGATCAATGACCAATCAGTTCTGAGGCTTACAAGTACCAGGAGCATCTGTTTCCCCAGCACAGTATGATGTGATATCTTTAGCTGAGATTGTCCCTCAGAAATATAGAGTGTCCAGGACACTTGGTTATTGTCCCTGTGGCCATCTTGTCAGTGGGATAATGGAGGCACTTGAGGTCATAACGGGAGAGAGGTTACAATTATGCTGTTTGAAGACAAGCACCAGAGAGCTGGGACGGACTGTACCTAGACCATCTATGATTCTGGGGGACTGGATGAGCTCAAGATCCCTAGGAGGGAGGCAGCCAGCAAGCCCAATGCTGAGGTAGTGGGGTGGAGCAGAGAGGCCTGTAAAAACAGACTAGACCAACCATACCACAGATGAAAGTGGCATTTCTCCAGAAGGGAAGGAAGATTTGTCTGATACTGGCAGTTTATTTGTGGAGGAGAAAGTGCTTTTTGGGGTAGAAACAAGGCTGGGATCACTGATCTGCAGTTAGTAGTAGCTACTGTTCACGTATTGGCCTTGAAAATCTGGAGGCAATCTAAGGGAAATGGAGGAATTCCTATGGAAGTACTCCTGGACTTGTTCATGGAATAACTTTGGCAGTCAGGTTGGGAGAATTGGGAGAAGGAAATGGTTTTCACTGAAGATCTTGGGGGTGTAGGACCAGGGCCAATTGTGTAGCCTTAGGGACAGGCTTCTTAAGCAGCTCCTGGTGCCTAAGAAGTATAGGATGAAATTCAATGGAGTTAGGTTAAGATTTGTCATGTGTAGTACTCTTGAGGGAAAGCTGGCTCTAGCAGAGGCTGTTCATGAGTTTGTGCTGGCCTCAGTTGGCCTCAAATAGGTCTTGCAAGACATGCCAGAGAGTGGACAAGCTTTGGAACAAGGCAAGGCACCTTTTCAACTCTCTCCCCATTACTGCTGTGGCTTTTCAAAGGACAGAGGTATAGGTACAGCGCCATTTGTTCCAAAACCCACTCCAAGGACAGCGATTCAACTAGCCACTGAGGATTTTTCCACTAGGAATCTACAGGCAGCCGTTCTGGCTTCAGCTGAGGCCCCTGTGGTGGCTGAGGCCTTACTTAAAACATTGTGTCATCTGAAACTTTGTCAGATGGGGAAGGACTTCCTGTCAGAATGGAGCATCTTTAGAAGATTTGTAGCATTAAGCACCTCATGACCACAGCCTATGTCCGTTAGTGGAATGTTCTTGTGGAGAGGTTTAGTCGCACTTAAAAGGGATGTTGAGGTCATATTTGGACTCTCACCACTGGGACTGAGAAGCTATTTCAGTTGATGATTTCCTAAAGAAGTTCCACAGGACTCCAGAAGTGAGTCTTCTTGTGAATTCAGTTTTGGAAGAAGTGTGAGAGGGTTTCTGGATTTAGGCAAAGAGAGTTGGGAGGATTCAGCCCTAGAAGCAAAGTACTCCGTAGTGCAGTGGTACTTACTCTGTGGCTCACAGAGAACCAAATTTGCAATTACCATCAACCAAAAGAGCCACATAACTACTGTACACCCTGTGTGCCACTCCATCAAACAGACATACATTATACACACACACAAACACACCAGAGTAATACTGAGCACGTAGGCTTGTGTCTCCCTACCCCTACTGAACCTTAGGCAGCCTTTGGGTATCTGGAGTGAGGGGAAGGGCTTGCAAGCAAGTCAGACTTGTGACACAAAGCAGTGTGCAAACTTTAAAGTTTCCTAGAACTCTTTATTAGGCTGGATGTTAAAAGATAAATGCTTCCCTATGTCAAGTGTACCCTACAAGTTAGACTCTAGTGTTGGAAGGGACAGGGTGATTAGAACGACATTAGCCTTCCCAGGGCCGGTGCTACCATTAGGCCAAGTAAGGAGACCGCCTAGGGTGCAGATCTGAGAGGGGTGCAGAACAGACAATCAGTGCCTCCCCCCAACTGGCTACAGGTTCTTGCACTTACTCACTCACTCAACAGCCCTGGCTCTCCCACACTTTTACTCCTCCGGGCAGTTGTGGGGGCTGCAGCAGGGGGAAGAAGTGAGGTGGGGACTCCCCGGCAGCCGAAGAGGGAGAAGTGAGCAACCCTCCTGGCCCTGGAGCTAAACAAGGGCAGTTAGAGGGCAAAGGCGGCCCAGAGGCCAAGCGCTTGCCTCCCCCCTGCCCAAGCCTGCAGGAGCCAAGGGCAAGGCTTGGAAATTAGCAATGTCAAGTTTTTGCTTTTAATTTTCCCTAGAATTCATCTGTTTTTGAAAATTGGTTTTTTGGGGGGGCGCAACAAAGCCTGGCACCAGCCCTGAGCCCTGAGCCTTCCCCAGTTTCATGAAAAATGGGGCAAATGCCATGTTGGGAAATAGTGCTCACAAGATACGTATGTGGCTCCTTAGCCTCTTGAGTATCACTGCTGTAGTAGATTATGTCCTTGTTTTGTTTTGGAGTTTTTTGGTATTTTTATGTGCATGTAATGATTTCATGTTTTGGTGTATGTGTTTCTTTAAATGTTTAGTGTGACTGCAGTAATGTAAGAAGAGTGATAGAGGAAACAAGTGTGATGTGATTGGCTGATGACTGAGAATGTGGGAGGAGAGAGGGCTCTGAGAGGAGATTCTTGAAGAGACAAGTGTGGAGAGTTGTGAAAAGAGTTTAGCCTGTGTGACTATATGAGAGAGTCTAGTCTGTGTGGCTAAGAGAGACAAACAGTTCAGCCTGTGTGGCTATTTGAGAAAGAGTTTAGACTGAGTGTCTAAGCCTGTCAGATTTGAGTTTTGGTGTTTGAGAGACTGTGTGATGCCAAACTTTGTCAATTATATTTTCTTTCTTTTTTTTAATTTTATTTTTATTCAACTTTTACACAACATCAAGTGGCAGTTCCAAAAAACAAAACAACAACAAAAAAACAAAACAGCATTTTCTTTCTTCAACAACAGTTCAGAAATACCCAGAAACCTATTTTGTTTTTTCATAAATAAATCATTATTTGTTTAAACTTATCCCAGAAATCAGAACAGTCCTTCCTCGGGGCCACATAGTCCTCTGAAGCACCAAGACACTGGGTCATTCTACCAAAATAGAGACAGTTGGCATTTTTAATTCCTGGTGGGCAGCAGAAATCTACTAAGTTCATGTACACAGAGTGTGTTTTAAAAGCGAAACAGTCTCCCCAATAAGCGAGGACCTCACAGTGTGTCTGTGTGAGAGAGTGTGTGTGCACCTGGAAGTCATGGCAACCTCTGGTGACTGACCCCTACTGGAGATTCAGAGAGGTGGCTGAATAAAGCCTGCCTCCACCTCCCAACTGCTGGTATTCCTTGGAGGTCTCCCATCCAAGTACTTGCCAGAGTTGACCCTGCTTAGTTTCTAAGATCTGATGAGATCAGCCTTGCCTGGGCTATCCAGGTCGGGGCCTGTCCAAGGCCTTGTTGATATGTTAGCCCAATACACTCTCCAGGTAGGAAGGAGTCTGCACAATACAGTTGAGTCTTGGAACAATTCAAGGCAGTTTTCAAGGGCAGGCCTGGGAAAAGGGTCAGACTAAGCACTGTATAAACACTGGCATGTATCCATTACTCTAATTCCCACTGGATAGCATTAATGGAAAGGTTTTAAGTGATACTAAGGAAAGACCTTAAAGACACACTTGCTTTTAATATTGATTTAATTTACCATGAGCTCTTGGGCATCACCTGTTGTTCAAGTGGCTAAACTAGTAAGGTTTTGTGTGGATTATAGAAAGCTTACTATGTCCGGAATGGATACTTGGCTGATATGCTGTGGTCAGTTGAGTTTATTACCATTATAGCAGATGGTTTTGGAGAAAGAGTCCAGGGCGAAACTGCTTTTCAATCACACCTGATTGCCTTTATGAGTTCAAGGTCCTTCCATTTGGACTCTGGAATTCCGCAATATTTTTCCAGCGGCTGGTAAACAGCTTGTTGAATAGGATGGGGGAGTTTGCTATGCCTAACATAGGCTGCAGTCACACACACTAAAGAATCCACTTTCAATACACTTTCAGTGCACTTTCCAACTGGATTTTGCCAGTTCCCACAGTAAAATCCAGTTGCAAAGTCCACTGAAAGTGGATTGAAAATGGATTCTTTAGTGTGTGTGATTGCAGCCATAGATGACATTGCAATTTTTAGTAAACAGATGGATTTGCATGTAGCCCATTTAAGGAGAGTGTGCGGTGCAGTTAAGAAGGCAGGTCTTGCTCACAAGGATCAAGGTGGAGTGGGTACAAGAAACTGTGAACTCTTCCCCACCAAGAAGCTGATAATGTCATTTCTGGGGTTAGAAGTCTGTTAACGCAGGTTTTTTACCTAAGTTTGGACCCATTGCCCTGTCCCCTGTGTGCCCCTCAAAGAAAACAATGCTTGGGCCCTAGAGTATCAAGCTGCCTTTGACCAGTTAAAGGAAGCTTTGATTTCTCCACATGCAGCTGTTGGTGTGACCTTGGGTCAGTCATAAGTTCTTTCAGAGCTGTTCTCTCAAGGGCAGTTCTCAAGAGAGTTCTCTCACCTACCTCACAGGTTGTCTGTTGTGGGGAGGGGAAGGAAGGAGATTGTAAGCCGCTCTGAGTCTCCTTTGGGTAGTGAAGGGCAGGGGATAAATCCAGTCTCTTCTTCTCTTCTCTTCTTTGCCAGTAGCGAGAACTCCAATAACAAATACCTTTACATGGCAACTGATATCTCAGACACTGGCATACTGTATTGCCACAGGAATGCCGAAAAGTGAAGCACTCAGTTGCCTGTAAGAATAGGAATCAATTTTATTTTCTGCCGAGAAGGAGTGACTGCTGGTTATCTTGGTACTGGAGAAGATGGGGCCACCTATTTGGGACAAGAGTTTTCCCTCCTGGCTGATTGCTCATCTTTGCAGTGATTACAGACTACCAGCAAAACCCTCTAACACTGAAACTCCAACACTGGTTTTGGAAAATGCTGGAGTTCAGCATGAAAACTGAACACATGGCTGGGAATAAACATGCTATTGCTGATATGCTCTCAAGGAAAGAGTCTAGGACTGACCAGTGTCCCTTTTGCATTGTTGGACTTCTAGCGGGGAAACAATCCACATGCACAATTCATGTGCACAGTCATCTAGAGGAACATTTGCATGCTGAGTCATGAAATCTTTCATGTGTTGTGTATTTTATGTAGGAAGCTATGTTTTCCTTTGTTTATGCCGCAACCAACCTCCTCTAGAGATTGTGTATTTCACTTAAATGAAGGGGTGTGTGGTAAAATGACACTTTACCCCACAGGTAGCTGTGCAAACTCTGTGCACTCTGTTAATGCTCAGAGATTGATCTAAGGCAGGGGTGGGCCATTGTTTTGGCTCGGGGGCCACTTTGTGGGAGCGGAGGTTAGCGGAGGGCCGCACCTTTTAAAACGATTGCATTCATTAGTTAACTTTGCATTTCAGAAAAGGTATAAATGGTATAATAAAAATCAATAAATATAAATTAAATAAAATAGTGGTAGTTTTATTCAATTTATTTATTGTGCTAATTTTATATCATCTATAGCTGCAAGCATATTTAATTTTAGAATCAGTTTAATGAGACAAATGTACCCTATCACACCACATGGCCGACTGTCTTGGCGGGCTGCAAAAAACTCTGTGATGGGCCGCATGTGGCCCCCGGGCCGCTATTTGCCCACCCCTGATCTAAGGCCATCTTCACCACAGGCAAAAGGTTGCTGATCAGGTTTTGCCAGCTAGCCTGCAGTCTTTCTGCCCTTTCATAGTGCAAGGAGGGTTGCCAACAGGACAAAGGAGTTGCTTGCAGCAGCCTCAGGGGCTGAGACTTATGAGCAGTGAGCTAATAGAAATCTGCTAGTAGAGGGGGCCTAGCAATTTCCCTTTAGGTAGAATGGGAGGGATCTGAGAGTACTTAAGGGCAGTGCCTGACAAACGAAGGAAACTTGTAGAGAAGGGAGACTGAATTTGAAATGGGAAAAGCTTTGAGAACAAGAGAGACAAACCCAGGAATGGCTGGGAAAGAGAGGCCCAAGTGTGGCATGAAACAGAAACCTGGTAATTCTTGTTTTATTATTTGCATCCCATCATTCTCTGCAGCTTAATGGGGCTTACAAATCATAACTAAAAACATAACTTTAATAAAACAGACTAACCACCTCCCCAAAGAGGTACCCGCAGTTCTTTTATATATTTTAAGATCATTCTGTCTGCCTCTTGGCTGATCTTTGAAGGGAGAGGAGACTTCATTTATTGCTGAGCTTTATGCTTTTCTTTTTAGTAATTGATGACTACAAGTACGAGTGAAGTTACATTTTTTCCTTTTAATTGAAATGGTCACGATGGTCTGCGTGTGTCCTTGGCCCATGCTTTGCAAGGCACAAAGAGAAGACGGGAAGGCTGTTGCTGGCATCTGGATTCTCACAGCTCTGCCTGCATCCAGGGTAACTTGGAGCAGGTGGCCAGGAATAGCCTGATGTTCTTAATTGGAAGAGCAATCTCTTAGGAGACAAGAGCAGAGTTTAGTTTTGAGATGATATCTCTAAAGAATTCTGGTGGCAGCAGCAGTAAAGAGAAGCTTATCTCTCCCAGTGAATAATGTAGAAAAGCAGGAGGGGTGAGCTCCTGAGGTCTAGTGACTTGGGACCCGGGTTAAATTCCATGTCCCCTGTAATAGAACGAGGTGCTTACTTGCCCCCCCCCCCTTTCCCCTCACCATGTAAGAAGTTTTGAAAACTGCAAGTGCAACCCTGATGGCACAGAAAGTAGGTTAGGGACTGCAACTCTTGTGGCCATAGTATTTTTTAACAACTGTTAGCTTTTTTATAAATTGTCGTTGTCAACAAACTGGGAAAGTGAGATAAGAAATATTTGTAACAGAATGCTTCTCTAGCTTAGTCAGTACAGTGAAGGACCCAGATGGGCTTAAGTCCGGTGTTAGGAGCCATAGGTCAGAATTGGAGCACATGTTTTGCATGCAGCTGAGCCAGGACTCAATCTTGAGCACTTAGAACTAAGAGCATGTTGGGGGGGCGGGGGGGGGGGGGAAGTCAGGGCCAAGAGAAGCCTGTGCCAAAGATCTGGAGGGGCTGTTGCTTCACCCAAGCAGATAGGGCCAGGCTGGACAAGCTGATGGTCTGATTCTGCAAAAGTCAGCTTTGTATGTGTCGATTTGCACAATGCTGTAGTTAAGAAATGGGAAGTGGGGAAAGTCGGTCAAACTACCTGTGTGAAAGGACCATTTGTAGCCCAGTGTTTCAAGCCTCTGTTGGATGTGTTTTCCAGATGTTTCCATGCCTTCATGTTCCCCAAAGACCATTGCTTTGAACATGGCGGGTTGATAAATTTTTTAATAGCTCGGAATGCCCAATTGAGCTAATCGGTCTGATGTTTGTTTTTTGCGGGTGCTAAGCCCTGGCTGGGTTGGAGAGAAGCCACTTTTGAAGGAGCGTAGCTGTCCGTGCCCCAGCTTGATTCATGGTGGGCAGCAATCCCAAGGATGAGGTTGGTGGAAGTATTTCTAGCGTGTTCCCATCACGCCTGGATAAGCTGCTGGCATATTTATGGATTGCAGCTTGGCTGGTCCAAGAGCTCACTTGTAACAGTTGGGATCTGAGCCAGATCTGTTCCTGGGACAGTTCTGAGTAACTCAGTTTTGACCATCTCTCCTCTCCTGTAACTGGTAAATCCTCAATTATGGAAATTTAATGACGAGAAGTTAACTCTGCTGTATTAACAAAAAAACTGTCGTAACAGTTTTGTGTTTGTGCAAATGCTATATATTGCAAGGACCTCTGGAGTTAGGAAATGTTTGCACTGCACTGCCAGATCTTTATCGATAAAGACTTGGCTGCCTTGTGGTTAGGGTGGCAGGTTTTGTTCTGAGTGTTGTCTGTATAGCTCCATCCTGGGCCTTGTTTTCAGTTGTGTTGGAATGTGGCAGAATCCTTCTGACTTTATGGGGAAAGGGGATGCATGGAGCTAGTCCATCTCGGGTTGCCAAAAGGATTCCTCTATGTACCCCCTTCCCTTCATCAGGAAAAGTGTCCAGAAACTGCTAAGGATGGAAAAAACCAATTGACAGTATCATTCTTTCCCCCTCAACCCTTTCCCCCCTCAATCCTGTATGTGTGGGTGTATACAAACAGCACGCAAAAGTTCCTTGCTCACTATTTGCTGCACCATGAAATGTCTGAGTGGTGTCCCAACCAAAGGTGGGTTGCCTTAGTGGTAGCTTTACCCTTTTATTTGTAGGACAAGGTGATAGACAAAGGGGCAGCAAAACAAGCCCAAATGTTGCAGGTTGAGATTGATTTCCAAGTGGGTCCCAGTTCTCAGAGAGCTTGAAGGATGTAGGTATGGTTAGAAGGCATGTGCTAAAATGATGCATCTGGTAAGTGCCTGGATGGGAGCCCCACATGTACAGTGCCTTGAGTTCCATGATGGAGGAACGGTAGCATGTAAATGAAGTGCAAAAATACAGTACTGGGTCAGAACTGAACTGCAGTGGCTGTTGTTTGTCTGGGAATCCAGTCTCCTGCTTCTGTAAAACAAGTGGACACAAAATGTGTGCGCATGTGTGTGAGAGTGGTAGGCAGAAGAAGGGTGCTTTACCCTTCTGTTCCTCATGACATTTCTCTTGCAAGTCTCCCTACCAGCCAGTTTTGCCCAGCAAAGGTTAGAGATGTGTGTTCCCGCTGCCAATAAAGATCAAGACTCCTGTTAAGGATGACAGGAAATGACTCAAAGATGGGGTGTTGTAGGGCTCCTTTCCACCCACTGTACCTTTGCCTTAGGAAAGTCGTGGCCAGGCTTCCACTACCTAGTTCTGGTCTGTCTTAAATGCCCAGGTACTCTTGCCAAGGGCTGTATCAGTTTTGTTAATAAGACTGCTGCAGTAGGAAGTAATTCATGATAAGAAACACCTGGGACAGGTGTTTGACTTGGGTGTGTCCTTGATTATGCATGGAGTTTCTTTCCTCTTTGTGCTTTTGAAGAACCTTGCTTCAGCCGTGCAGGCCATTCCTACCCAGAAGGTCAATAGGTTTGCTCCCAAGTAAAGACTGCCGACTTCAGTGTACAATGCCAGTCGTCTCCTGACAAGGCTTGCCAGCTAGAGCTTGGGAAATTTCTGGAGATTTAGGAGTGGAGCCTGGGGAGGGTGGGGTTTGTGGAGGGGAGGAACCTCAGTGGGGTATAATGCTGCAGAGTCCATGCTCCAAAGCAGCTGTTTTCTTCATGAGAACTGATGTACATAACCTGGAGATCAATTGCAATGCTGGGAGATCTCCGGGTTCCACCTGGAGGTCGGCAACCCTAATTGAGATATCAAACTGTTGTTGCACTTGCTGAGTTGCCACAGAGTGTTTTGTGTGTGAGCTGTGAATTTATTTAATTATTTATTAGTTCGATTTATACCCTGCCCTTCTCGCCGAGGCGGGCTCAGGGCGGCTTACATAAAATACATATATAAATGCAATGAAAAACATACATAAAACCTCCAAGAACCATCAGAATCCATTTTCGAAAGTGCCGGAAACAATTCAAGGGCAGAGCAGAGATTCCTAAATCCAGCCGTACCACTACTTAGGTATTGGTCCTGGCAGTATTCTCATTTGGCTCAATATGATCGAGTAATTTATGCGGCGAGATAGTCTGAGGGTGGTAGAACCAGGGCACAGGGTCACTCCTTGGTGTTTAAGGCGGGTATACGTGGAGTATCTGCAACCCAGAACTAACCCCAGGGCTTTGAAAATGTTTCTTCTGATGGGCATGATGAGATCATGGACAGCCAGTTTTAAAGGGCGTAATTTTAAAGTTGCACCTTTTAAAACCTGGATTTTTTTTCCTTTTCCAGTTGCACCTTTTAAAACCTGGATTTTTTCCTCTCTTCCTTCTAGGTGTTCTATTAGCCCTGTGCCATGCCTTGGAGAATACAACACTGGCCTTGAGTGGTGAGTATCACATAAGCTGGGTAAGATCTGGTGGACTGCACTTGCCCGCTGCAGCTCCAGGACTTTTGCGTGGCCCATTGCAACTGAGAAACAAGTTTTAGTAGTCATTCCTTAGCAAAACCAGGTGACAGTGCTGGCCCTGCCATTTAAATCACAAAGCAGTCCAGGGCCTGGAAATCCAAAGGTGCTTCTGTGCTGAAATGTGCTCCTGGGTGCCTGAAAATTATTCAAGGAAGGCTGGGCTTTTTGTTGGGGGTTGGTATCTTGGTAGAAATGCCTGCTCTGTGGAACTTCTCTGAGACCTTTTCTAGCCATTTTGTGCTGCCTTTCTTCCAAGGAACTCAAGGCAGCATACGTGACCCTTCCCACTTTATCACCACAGTGCCCTGTGAGATAGGTCAGGGGGAGAAACAGTGGCTTGCCCAGGTCACCCAGTGAGCTCCATAGCAGAGAAGGAATTTGAACTTGGGTCTCTCAGATCCTAGCTAATACTCCAATCACTGCGCCTCTCTGGCTTGCATTCAGGTAGAGGGTTACAGCTTTGCTTTTTAGAGAAATGCTTGCTGAGCTACAAAGTCCCAGTTTATACGCTAGCTAGTATTTCAATTGATTGTTGTTCTATTGAAATAATGTGCTTAATATACTGTTGCATTTCATAGTGGTTTTGAATCTGTGAGCCACTTTGGGGATCATCTCCTCTTTGCGATCTGGATCTGTTAGATTCTTGAGGGTTCCAACTTTCTTTTTTTTTAATCCAAGTTTTATATTTTGAAAATGTTTTCAAAACATGCAGTTGATATGTAGAACAACTCTATTCCTCAAATGTCTGAGGCTTCTCTATATATAAAATGAGCATGTACCGAGAGCTGCACCTAAGGTTGCCAGGTTCAGGTTTGCAAATGGCTTGAGATTTGGGGGTGGAGCCTGAAGAGGGTGGAGTTTGGGGAGGGGAGGGGCTTTAATGGGATATAATGCCGTAGGATCCATCTTCCAAAGTGGCCATTTCCTCCAGGCGATCTGATGTCTGCTGCCTGGAGATTAGTTGTAATGGTGGGAGACCTCCAGCTACCACCTGCGGGTTGGCAACCCTAGCTGCACCCCAGCTTCAAGGCGTCTGTCTTTAAATGTAAATGGATGAAGCTGGTTGGATTTACTTAACCCAGGAGGCAGAGGGGCCTTTGCACATGAACCTAGACATTCATTCAGAGGCACCAAGGATGAAGTCTGCCTTATGTATTAGTGCCCTGAAATCCTGTAGGGCTGCTGAGTAAAATCTGTTGTTGGGCCAGCTGATCCAGTCCATGAAGCTTTTCCTGTGTGACATCCTTTCAGGTTGTAGCTGGGGGGAAAGCATGTTTGAATACTCCCTTCAATGCAAAACCAGCGTTTCAGCCTTGCCTTCTTCCTGGCACATTTGTGTGGCTGTGAATCTTCACATGAAGTGATGCAGTCCAGAAAATGTGATGTCTTCCTCTTCCTGGGGAGGAGGGCAGCTCTTAGCCCTGGTGTCAGTATCGTCCCCCCCACCTCTGCCAGGGCTAAAAGCTGCGGGTGGGGCAGGCTCTGTTGGGAAAACTGAGTGGGGGGCACAAAACAAGATCTAGTGTTCTTGTCTCCCCTTCCCATGGAAGTGTAATCCCTCCTTCCTCAGGGCCATAGCCCTAATTTTCATTGAGTGGTCTTTCCTCAGCTGGCTTTTGGAGGCCAAATTGCATGTTTGGAGATGGAGTCATGGATACCTCAGCATCCTGCATAGTTTGGCCTTTGAATGCCAAAGTAGTATCAAGCCAGGTTTTATTGCTTGACTGGAAGCAGGTCTTCTGTCTCCCATGGCAGTTCTCCACCCTGGCCCAAACAGAAGAAGTGAACTCTGGCCCTGTCCACACTGTCACTTTTGTCGCTCATTTCTCCCTATTGCTTCAGGTTCCCCCACTCCCCATATGTTTTGTTCTCTCTAGTAGTCCCGGAGGGAGCAAAACACATGTGGAAAAGGGGGAGGAACCCAAAGCAATAGGGAGAAATGAGCAGCAAAAGTGACAGTGTGGACTGACTCACAAAAGCTCAGGCTCTGTTGAATATTGCTCAGGTGCCACTGAACTTCTTTTTATTTAGCCTACCTGTGACCTTCCCTCATTTCCCCTACTTCTTTTCTGAAGCAATTTGTGCAAAGTTATTCTCTCCTGCCTGGGCAAAACTCTGATGTAACTGTAGTGAAATGTGTAATTGCAAGCTGTTTACTTATTCCTGACTACTGCTGGTGCGACCAAGAGGAAATTTGGTGTCTGCCCTTATCACTAATGTTATCTCGGCTACATTTAGCTAACAAAAATGGAAGGAAGTATCTGGTGCCAGCTCAGTTAACTACACAAAACTCTTTCCTCATTCCAGCAAGACCTGATGATAAGGGATTGTGCAGCAACCCCAGGCACAGCTGTGCCCTGCTGTTCAGGCCCTGTTTTGCCTGTACTTGGGTAATCATGCAAAGTGCTTCCAATTCGTAGGAGTGTGCAAAGGAATATTAAGAAGCTGCAGTGTTGGTGGGGGTGTTCCCATCCCATGAAATTGGCAAAAAGAAGCCTTAAGGGTTACTGTGGTGTATATACCTTTAAGTGAGTCCTTGAGAACTGGTTTGTTTCCGCCTTCGAGTCCTATACAGGAGGGACCTTGCTTAGTTGGTTGCAGTCTTCCATTATGTGTCCAGGTAACTGTTCTCTCCTCTCTGGAAACAATAAAGAGACCTGTTATTGAAACTATCAGTCTCCTGTGTGCTGGCTATTGAGTAGGACTGGAGGGTGAGCTGATAGGTAAACTTGCCCTTTCCAACCATGCCTCAGAGGATACTACAGAAGTGGCTGAAGTGGCCCAAAGAAAAATCCCCAAACAATGAGCCATGTCTTGCTTTTTATTAGGACTAATTAAAATAACATATAACAATATGCAAACTTTTGAGTTCTCCAGGACTATTAGTCCGGCTAGGTGTTTAGAGAAGAAAAAGGTGTTGCAAATCCTGATTTTAGGGCCTGTGTAGTGTAATCCTGGGCTGAGTTACTCCAGGTTGGGAGAGGCGTAATCCTTCAACAGATTGCACTGATAGTCTACATCCTGTGTCAAATGACAGGTAGACTTGAGTAATTGGATAAAGCTAGTATCAATTTTTAATAGTCTGGGAAGAAGGAAAAACAAATGTGTCCAAATGTATTTGAAAAGTTGTTGAGCTATTATAACTTTTATACATTTAAAAATTATATTGATTAAAAAAAATGTTACCTTAGGGGGCAAATACTTTTAAAATACATGTTTACTGGTTGATATATATGAAGGTACAGTTGGGGTGGGAAGTCATTTAATGATTATATCTTTTTAGCTAACTATGCAATTTTATAGAGAATGGAATATGTATAAAAGCTAACTGCATTTGAGAATAATGGAAAAATAAAAATCTATTGCAAAAAAAGAAGAAAAAGAAAAGTTGTTGAATCTCTGGAACCTAGAGTTGCCAGGTCAGCCCCTGCCCGGTCAACCCCTGGCAATGGGGGGGGGGGGCTTGCCAGGTGGTGGGGGTCCTTGCTGGTGACATGCTGACATCACCTCCAGGTACATGGGGAGTGGCATCAGCATGTCAAAACATTGCTGACTTCCACCATTTTGGTGCCAGTTCCCCACCTGCAGTGGGGACAGTGGATTCCCCACCCCCAGCAGGAGTCTAACAACTCTACTAGCACCACACTGACCCTTTGAAAGGCCAAAAGCAAAGGTAATCAATATATATTCCCTTCCTTCCTTCTCTTCCTCCCTGCCCTCCCGCCAGGATTGCTTGCTCTGGTTTGGGAAATTCCAGGAGATTTGGGGGCAGTTGGTGCCTAGGAAGTAGCATAGAGTTGGAGATGCAATGTCACTCTAGGACTACAGCTTCTCATAGACTCTGTCATACCAGAGTCTGCCCCCCTGCTCTGCCATTTCCTCCAAGGGAACCATTTCTGTAGTATGGATTACTGTCCTCCCAGTTCCACATCTCTGGGGCTTGCAGACCCTTTGGCCAGGTGGCCGGTAGCTCAGTGGACACAGTTTTTTTGTATCTCATCTAAGCCTCCCTCCTTTTGGGTTAAACTGATTGAAATGGTAAGCCTTGTCCAAATGAGGCATTTCCCGGAACTGATGGTTAAGCATTGTTTGAACAGTTTGTAGTCCTGTCTGGGTTTAGTTAAGGCAGCTTTCTTGGAAGGATATATGGCGCAGATCAAAGGGAGAACTTGCTTCCTAGGAGGCCGGGTTTGTGCTTAACGGATCTGTCTGCAACTAATCAAATGTCAGTGTTCTCTAATGATGCTGTTCAATCATGGGGGGAGGGGAAGATGGAGGCTAAAGCTGTTTCACAGCTGTAAGATCATCCCTACAGAGTTGTAGTTCAGTGTTACATGGGACAAGCAGTTTACATCCTGAATATATAAACTCCCAGCCTTGAGATGCATGGAAATGTCTGCCGGTTTCATGTACTGTCTCTTTCTGAGCCAGAGGGCTCTTCCTTCCATCTGGGGACATCTGCATGTAGAATTCATTGTGGGTGATCCTGCACATGGGCTTTGGTGCTGCAAGTTTGCATTATTTGAAGCTGCAATTAGTTGCAGAAATTTCAACCCAACTAAAGTGGTCCTGTGTTGCTGTCGTTGAGAATTACCTGCCCGAACAGGAATTAGCATTTGGGGGTGGGGGTGGATTCTTTTTCCAGACCTTGAATGGTATATCTAGCTTGGTAGAGTGACAGTGGGAATGCTGAGGGCAAATCTATACCTGTTGTTGGGACTGTTGGCTCTAAAAGTGCTGTGCAATGTAGCCTAATTTATTCATCAAGAAGTGCTCTGCCCTGCATAAATGAAGCGACTTTCCATACGGTTGTATTTTGTGTAATATTCGATTGGCCAACCAGGAGAGATGCAGGAGACTAAAGCTCAACCCCTGACCATCAGAAATCCTGTTTAGTTTCATAAGGTTTAGAAACTTGCTCTTTTTTATTGAAAGATGGTATCCTTAGGGAATTGAATTCTGTATCCATTAGCAATGATTGAAGTATTTCCTTTCTGTCCCTGGATTCTGATGCATACACTGCTGTGCCTATTAAGGACTGCTAGCCTTGCAACTGTACAGCAAGCTGCTCTGGCTATGTAGTCCCTTGAAAGGTGCTGAGTTCCCAGTGCTGGGTGTTGCTAAGCAGATAATCGAGAGGTGTGCTGAATGAATGCTGCCATGCCATTTTCATTGATGTAAAGCTATTAAACTGAAGGAGGCTTTACAGTCCGCTCTGCAGCTGTCTCTGTGTGGACAGTACAAACAGATGAGTCAGGTTTTCTCTGGGTGAAAAAGCTTCTTGTCCAGCTGTCTGTCCCTGGCTCTTGTGATGCAGTTTGCAGCATTGAACTGCAAGTGTTCCTAAGCATGGTCTCTACTTTTGGAAGTGTTCGTAGCCTCTAAGACTTAAGAGCGTTTTGTAGAATTTCTGATGCTATTAAGTTATCAAGCTTTCAGCTGGGTCTGGTGCCTTCAGTTGTGTTTTTTGGGGGAGAGGGGTTTTTTACCAACTATTCTCATAGGGATATAAAGGCCTGCACAGAGGCATTTTACAATCCCCCCCCCCCATTGCATTCTGGTTTTCAACATGCTGTTGCTGTACGTTAGGGGACTGGTGGAAGAATAATTCCTGCAGCGATCTCTCTCTTGCAGTCTTTGCAATGCAGGGTGAGGAAGGGCTCAGATGTGAGGCCAGAACTATATTCAGCAACAGGTCTGGTCCCCATATCCACATCTGTTGCCAAACAGCTGCAAAGCAGTAAGGGAAAGTGGTGACTTTAGCTGTTCTGCCCCCCATTACTTTCCTTCTTACAGTCCTCTCCCCTTATACCCCCCACCAAATTCTCAATATACATTTACTGTATTATGGAGAAAAGTGGTGGTGTGTGTCTGGAGGCTATAGGTGAATGCAGGCAGGCAGAAGGGCGAAGGGCACTGTGGCTTGGTGTTGGAGTGCCAGTTTTGCATGCAGAATGTTCCAAGTTCAATTCCTGTTATCTCCAGTTAAGAGGAACAGGAAGCAAGTGGTGTGAAAGACCTCTGCCTGAGACCCTGGAGAGCTGCTGCCAGTCGGAGTAGACACTGTTGACCTAGTGTGGTTGCTGGCCAGGGGATTCCACTTGGAATGGTGGCAGGGAAGCTCTCCCTTCCTTTGTGGGCTTCTCTGGCTCAGCTGTGGGCAGTCATGAGATGCTCCCTCTAAGCTGTGGAGTCCTGTGAGCAAAAATTCTACTTTCTGAGCTGCTGGCATCAAAGTTGTGAGTGAGCAGTTTGACTGCTGCATAAATTAGCTTGCTCTGGAGCCATCCTTCCTGAGCTAAGACAAAAATGGGTGTGCTGGAGGCTAAAAAACTGTGAGCTAGCTCACACTGACTCAGCTTAGAGGGAACACTGACAGCAGCTTGTCTCTATGAGAATGAGGGCCCAGTATGACAGGGGTGTCTTCTTTCTGGAGGCCCCTTAATCATGTTGTGCTGTCAGGTTTTGCTGAAGGAACAATCTGGCTCTTGAATTGCTTCTGTGCACTGAGATTCTGAGGATGTTCCCCAAGCGGCGATGGAGTTGAGGGAAAGCTGGTGGCAAGCTAAAAGGGCTCGTGGTGACCCAGTTAAGAGAGGATAAAAATATAGCTAAGATTAAGACCAAGTCAGAGAACAAAAGGGGAAGAGATTATCTGCTGTCTTCCTATTTCAGTGGCCCAAGCAGGCTGTGAATGTGAGCTGGGAAAGTACCACTCTTCTCCATGAATGCTGTTGGGGCGACTTCATGCATGTTTGTCAAGCTGTTTTCTTGAGCAGGAAACTTGATCAAGGCTCTGTGTACATGTGTTCAAATCTCTGTCTCTTCCTCTACTGCTCTGATGCTGGCTGTGGTTGCAGCAGCGACTGTAAATGAATTTTTCTTTCTTGCTTCACAGCTGGTCTCCCCAGTTGCTGATAGCTGCAGAGAAAAGTCTGGCCAGGATGCCTATGTTGAAGTTGTGTTCCTAGTAGACCCTTAGTATGAATTTCAAAAAAAGGCAAAGGCACGTCGCTTTGGTGAACCCGTGACAAGTGTTCCCTCTAAGCTGAGTTAGTGTGAGCCAGCTCACAGCTTTTTAGCCTCCAGCTCACACATTTTTATCTTAGCTCAGGAAGGACGGCTCCAGAGCAAACTAATTTATGCAGCAACCAAATCACTTGCTCACAACTTTAATACCAGTAGCTCACAAAACAGAATTTTTGCTCACAAGACTCCACAGCTTAGAGGGAGCATTGCCCGTGACCTCTTGCCAGCATAGGGTTGCCATTTTCCAGGCCCAGGTGGGGAATCCCCCAGTTTTGGGAGCTTCTGCCTGCCGCTGGCCAGCAAGGGAAACCCCACTCACAAACAGCAACGTCCCCGTACAACATCCCCAATGCGATGACGTCACACAGAAGTGACATCATCATGTCAGGGATGTTGTGCGGCGATGCTCTGGTTATGGGGCAAAACTATGGTTTGTCCCCTATTCTACCATACAGTTTTGCCCAAAAACCAGCGCACCGCCCCCAAAGTCACTGACATGATGATGCCACTTCCGGGTGACATCAGCACATTGGGGACATCCCTGCCCACTCCCAGAACACCTCCCAGATCCCCCCTGCTGGCAAGACGAGTGGACCTGGCAACCCTAGGCCAACATCATGATGGTCCTCTCAGAGAGATCTTGACTCTATAAATAGTTATTTGGCCCAATTTGAAGGACAGGCAGAATATAATATAGGAGTCCAGTCCAGAATCTCAACAATGGCCTGAAGTACTCAGTATTTGGACAAAGTACTTGATAAAGGTCAAGATGTCCAGACAATTGACCAGTTGAATATTGTTAGTTAACATCTTAAGGAGTTGAAAAGGCAAAAAATGATGTTCCCCTTGCTCTCCAGCCCTGCAATTGTAGGAGGATAGGTGTATGTACATGCATAGGCATCCATACCTATGCATAGTTGCTCCCCCACACACACCAGACCTGGTTCCTTCTTCCCTGTGCTATAACCAAATTCAAAACAGGTTTTTGCCTTTTTTTAAATAGGGGTGTGTACGCAACTTTAAATAACTGTATGGGTTATTCCTGAAGTTCTGACTTTTTGCCAGGAGGATTCGATCTCGCTCTTGCTAACAGTGTTAGCCATAAATAAGAGACCAGTAGTTTAGAATTTCATGGTATCGGAGCTACATAACTCGGGGGGGGGGGGGGCGGGGAAATGTGGTGTGTGTGTTACTGGTACCTCTTTGATACACTTGTGTTAATGCTATAAATACAGTAGGTGAAAAAGTGGCAAAATTTAACTGTAGCTCCTCCCTTTCTGCCCCAGCCTGGGAGCCAAATTACACATTATATTTGACCAAAGTTGTCAGTGGGGACTGGCTGCCATATTGTAGCTGTGAGCCCCCAGTGGCAATTTGGTGAAAAAGTACAAGAGGGGTCTGATTTGGATTGGGAAAATGGCACCCCGGGGAGGCCTTGACAAATGGCACGGGGGCCAGGCCCCTCAGTTTTGGAGCCACACACATTTTTCATTTCAAATATCATTGATGACGATATTTTCTGAGTCCTATCCTAAAACATAATCTTCACACTTTATGAAATCTACAACAGAAGTATTGTACAAATAAATATAGGGGTAACCATGGCTGCCATCACCAAAACAAAAAGCTAGCCTAACCTCTTCTCCAATTTTTCATAATTCAATTATTGCTTTCAGAAGCTCCGTTTAGTTGAATATTGGTTAAGACATGAATTCATCCACCACCACTGAATGGTGTAAAACAGCGGTACCCACTCAGCAGCTCACAGAATACCACACTCACAATTATCATGAAGCAAAAGAGCCGCTTTTGCATCTTTGGTATGAGCCTGTGCCTCAGAGAGGCTCACAGCTTAGTCATTCCTCTGGCAGTGGCTGTTTCAAGTTGCCCCATTGGGGACTGGTGCACAGAAGAGCCAAAGGTGGCATTTTGAAGAGACATTGGTGGCTTCTAAGCCACTGATTACCACTGGTACAAAGTTAAGTTTACATACAAAACCAGCAATGACAAGAACTTCATGCACATTTACTTTAATGTCATACAACAAAACATTGTGATGCAAACATTGGGTTCGATCCAGTCAGCTTTTTTGCTTAGTTTTGGCCAGTTCTTCTTAGGACAGCTTCCATTCCACATGGCTTCTGTCCATGCAAGTCTCATGATCCCAAAGATAGCACTTTTGGTGGTCAAAGGGGCCACTTTCCTCCTTTTTTTCACCAGTTGGAAAAACTAGTTGGATCCACAGCATTGGATCCACATTCCTGCAGGACCGCCTCTCCTGCTGTGTTCCACTATGCACTCAGCTTCTGAAGGCACCATCCTGCAAACAGGTAATATCAGCAACTGCCCCTTCCTGCACATTCTCGGTGGTGGCCGTCCACATTATGGAACAGTCTCCCTGAGGCTATTAGGAAGGACCCCATGCTTCTGTTGTTTCCAAAATAGAATTATTCAGGAAGGCATTCTTGTAGAATCGTAGAGCTGTGGTGTAATTGGAGCAGCTTGGGAGGTGAACTCTGCTAGGGATTTTGTGTATGTTTTTTTTCCCTTTCCTCCTCCACTTCTTCAGTCCCAACCCCGCTGCACTGTCATTTTGCTAGGAGTCTTTGCTGTTAGACTCAGAGGGTTATCATATGCTTGCTGATTGACAGAATAGCTTTTGTTTCACTAGGAATCTTTGCTGTTGAATTGCAATGTTATCATTCAAACATTAGCAGATCTTGTGATCAGCTTATTGACTGATTAGCTCTACCGTATTTGTAATCCTCCTTGAGTCCCAATAAGAAATGCAACTGTAAATGAAAATAAACTAAAATAAATAGTTGGTGGGACTGTCAGTGGGAACTCAGAGTTCTTCTGTTTTGAGCAAGGAAGGGGAATTGTTGGAGACATCTTGACAGGGGCACTCCATCTCAGCTGTGCGTTTGTTACCTACCTACAGCTACATGAGATGGGTGTGTCCAGAGGCATGAGCCCTTGGGAATGATCCAAAGGGCTCTTGGCCCTTCTCTCAGCCTGTGGCTTGCAGATTATTTTTGTGGGTGAGCCAGCTCCAGAATCCCAAGCAGCCCAAGATATATTGTTTTGCTTGGTTTGGTTCAGTCTAATTATGTTGTGTATTTGTCACTGTGAGGTGCTTTGGCTTCCTGTGGCAAGAAAAGTAGGGCATAACTGCTTAAATTTCGTTTCTGAGGGAAACAATCCTCCCTTTCTCAGGCTGTTGGTTGAACACTGCATTGCCAAGCAAGGGACATCAGAATCTAGATGAGCTAAGTTTTTTGTTCAGCTTTGCATCTTGTCCTCCCTCTCAGGAGCTTGGAATGAATGAATGAAAGGGCTGAAGACCCCCTAGTGGACTGGCTGACCGGAGACTTGAACCCAGGTCTCTCCATCTCCATTACACTGGCTCTCTGCTTTGGAGCCTGCTTTTAATATGTGGCTTTGTGTTCTGGCCAAGTGGAATATGTTAGATCAAGTGCTCCTTTCATAACCTGTACAATAGGCCATGAAATCAAAAGTGTTAAATGATTTTATTTCCCTTCTTTCAGAGGACATTGAGTGGATTTTATGAATGGATAGAGCTGAAAGAGATGGCATGGGGGGAGGGGGGAGGCTGCAAACATGTCAACACTTCCTTTTTTTTCTGGCAAGTGCTAAAACTAAAGAAATATGGCTTGTGCAGAGCACATGTGTAAGGAGCTTGTCTCCCGTGATCTGTCACTTGGACCGATGGAGCTGTAACAAGCCGGATGTCTTGATCTTTTTTTTTTCTTCCTCACGCTTTGCCTAGGTTCAAAGAGTCTGCTTTGGAGGGTTTGTAAGGGGCCAATTCATACAGCCCTGATTATTTGCCTGGTGTAGCGTTGAAAGGCATTTTGTGTCTCTTGGAAGGTGTATTTGTAAATATCACTCCTGGCAGCGGGATAAAACCTCCTTTCTAGGCTGATGTTCAGCCTGATTTTAAATGGCAGGCATAAAATTATAGGAAACTCTGTAATTTCCAAGCCAAGGCAGGAGACTTTCCTCTTTGGGAAGACTTTCTCATTCAGTTCCCCCCTGTCGGGACCAACATTAGCAAAGCTAGTGGGGCATTATAAATTTAGAGGCAAGTGTGAGCAACACCCCCCTTCCCCCAAGCGCTGGAAAGCTTAGGAACCTGTGTGAGAGAAACTCTTGTTTTGCTGATTGGAGGTGGCAATTTCAAATAATTTCGGGCCACCAGCTTTCTAATCTAGGAATTTCCATATATCAGCTGGGTCAGACCACTCTGCCATTAGAACTGCTGGTGCCTGGGAGCCTGCAGGGGCAACACCTGCTGACTGAGGCTACCAAGCAGTGGGAAAGGAGCTCCACTGTCCTCTGCCCCTTTGTGGCCCTCTCTGTTATTAGCCAAACCAGAATAAATATAGAGAAGCCTGCTCACTTTTGCATCCTGGTCACAGAATAGAGCTCTCCTTGGTGTCGGGTTTGGCATCACTCTTTTGAAAGAGCAGCAGCCGTGCAGCCTGGAAGTCAATGCAAAGGTTATATGTATCTATTGCCCCCACCCTTTCCGGACTCAGCACTCCCTCTAGGGGCTTGGTCTGGTGAAGGAGGAGGGCTCTATTCTGCATTTAAATCTGTGCTCCAGTCTTTGGCAAGTCTCCTTTCTCTTCCGGTTTTGTGCAAACCTTTAGGGAGTCCATCTGTTCTGTCTTCCTCTTTAATGAGATAGGTATAATTGCAATTATTTCTTTCTTCTGGTTTCTTCCTTCAGTTATTTAGGCTAGTTTTCCATTTGGCCAATTCCGCCTCACACTGCCTCAGTCTTCCTGCTTTGCTAAATCCTCTGCAGCATTTTTTCTTAGAAAGTTTTCCATTCTAGTTCTGGTCATTCATCACTGGTATTATTTATTTACTTTATCCCCCACTTTTCTTGGCACTGGAGACCCAAAGGGATTACATTATTCTCGTCTTCTCCATTGTAGCCTCTCAATAACCCTGTGGGGGGAGGTTTGGCTGAGTGTGTGTGACTGGCCCAAAGTCACTCAGCAAGCTTTCATGACAGAGTGGGGCTTTGAACCCCATTTTCCTGGATTCTGGTCTGACCTTCAAAGCACTCTACCGGACTGGCTGTCGTGTTTTGAAAGCTTCCACTCTCCCCTTCCATTCTTCTTATTTTGTCCGTCTTTTATAGCTGTACCAAGCTGTACTCCCTGTGTCTGCTTCTACAAATTTCTTTCAAAAGTGAATCTTCCCGTCAGCAGGTGTTTCCTATCAAATGTCCCTTTTGCCAAACCTTTTCCGCTTTAATTTCACCTTGTAGGTCTTCTAGTCTGCCCATTCTTGGGTCTGCTTTCTCTTGCCTCCCATATATTGCTTACTGCAAAAAGTGTTTTCTTGTTAAGTGCAAGGGGGTTAGCCGTTTTTATCTATTGCAACGAAAATAAACAGGTGTCTTGTGGCATTTTAAAGACTATATTTTATTCCAGCACAAGCATTCCTAGAGTAGAGCAAATGTCAGATGCTAGGAGTGAATCCTCACTTTGCTGTTAATATTCATTTTGTTGAGGAGATTTGAAAGACGGGCAAGGAATCATGAAATTGAGGAAGCACAGAGCGAAATGGAACTGTGCCAATTCCGGTCCAGTAATCAGAAAACACAAACCAGTCCCTCACTACTCTAAGCCTGCGAATACCTGTAATGCATTGGCACTCACTTTGCAGGTCATGGAGACCCCAGATTTGCAATTAGCGTCAATGAAAAGAGCCACGTGGCTACTGTGTTCCCTGTGCACCACCACACCAAACACACTAAATAAAACATAACTATGAATAGTAGATATATAACTATTTTTGATTGCCAGCTTACTTCTGAGCATGTAGAATGGTGTCTTCCCACTGCTTGTTGAACCTTAGCCAGCCATTGTGTATATGGAGCAAGGAAATGGCTTCCCTTTCTGCCATCTCACTTTCTCCTCAGAATGAGGGACAAGGCTTCCAGAGCAAGCTTGCAGAGGAAAAAGAGACTGCCACAGGCACAGTGTGGCTAACTTGGTCTTTTCCTGGGTGGCTGCCGTGGTGATTGTACATACTCCTCTCTGTGGTGAGCTTGCTCTCTGTGGCAGTTGCCCAGCTGCTAGAATGAGAGTGTGGGAGCTACAGCGAAGAGTGAAGTGGTCTTGGACAGGACAGGGCCCTTTCCCCTCCATCCCTGGCAAGAGGCCCACAACTCAGGGAGGCTCATAACTTTTCAGTCCCTGCAGCAGCAGCTGTTTCAAGAGGGAACTAACTACCTGCCGACCACAGTGGCCTTGCTAATTTTGCTTGAACATGAGGGAGGTGTCATTGTGCTGAGAAGAGCCACAGGTTGCTTGTTGAAGAGCCCCCAAGTGAGTACTGCTGCTGTAATGGGTGGAGAGCCACAGGATTTGTTGACCTGGCTCACCCTCTGAAAGTGTTTTTACTTGTTGCTGGTATCTTTTCCTCTCATTTTCTGTTGCTGAGAACAATTGAATTCATTGTGTTAAAGGTCTGTGATTACTGATGCAACATTCTCAAAGCATAGTCAATTTATTTCTTTTCTCATTTACTGTAGTCTCTCTCTGTTTTTAATTTCATCCTCTCTATATTAAAATATGCAGGGAACATGGGACAGCCTTAAAAGACCCCTACACAAATGTTGCCCAGTATAATTTCTTCTTAATTATAGCTTTCTGGCTTTTGTGTGTGTTCTTCTGTCCTCCTAGTCTTATTAGTTATCTTCTTAAAAAAAAACACACCTGAAAGCGGCAAAATTATTGGATGTGAAGCCGTGCTGTTACTGTGGACCTGCAAATGTGTGGACTACTTGCAGCCAATGCTCCCTCTAAGCCAGGGGCGTCGAGTTTTAAAATTCCCCGGGGGGGAAGGGCCCAGGGAGGCGCTGCGGAGGGCGCTCCATTTTCGGGGGGGGGGGCTCATAGTTGACGCCTATGCTCTAAGCTATGGAGTCTTATGCGCAAAACTACTGCGTGAGCTACTGGCATTGAGCAAGTGATTTGGCTACTGCATAAATTAGTTTGCTCTGGAGCCATCCTTCCTGAGCTAAGACAAAAATGTGTGAGCCGGGGGCTCAAAAACGGTGAGCTAGCTCACACTAACTCAGTTTAGAGGGAACACTGCTTGCAGCTTGGTTGCTGGCTGGCACGGAAAAGGATTGACATGAACATAAAATATTGGTGGCATGTTGTCTTTACGCGATACTTGTGCTTGTGCTTGTGTTGAATGGATCAGAATGCCAGATATGCCTGCAGTATGGAAAAAGCAATAGAAATGCAGTGTAATAAGTAACACTTCAGATGTATTTATTTATTTATTTTGGAAGTATGTGAGTATTTTGTTACATCGTGAAGCCAGCCTGAGAAAAGAGTAACTCACTCATCGTTGAACAAGCAGCCATTGGGACCAGTTAATAATGCAGGTTCTTCCTGACCTGTTTAAAATATAGACACGCTCTCTGTTCTTCTGTATTTGGAAAAGGTCTCTGAAATGTGGCCCTCGGGGATCATAGACCAAAGTTCATCCATTCTGCACATTACCCTGTCATACAAACACCTTTCCAGAGGGCAATAAATCAGCCATGTCACTGCCAGCATCTGCGGTGTGTGTAATCTCATTGCCGGTGGTTAGGGCATATGAAAAGTGCTTGGCTGGAGAGTCGCTTCCATTGGATCTTTGTCTCTCGCTACTTCATTTCTGGCTAAAATCTTCAGCTGTCTTAAACCAGGGCAGGCAAAAGCTGAATTTTGATTCTGCTGGTAGATCCTGAACGGGCTCACGCTTTGCTGATCTCTGAAAAATCCTGACTTCCGGGCCACAGGGAATCCTCACTGCCCAGGGGTCCTGTGTTTATTTCATTATTTATATACTACTTTTCTTCCCAGTGGGGACCCAAAGTGGCTTACAACATTTTATAGATTAGATAACATTTTATAGGTTAGATAAACATATGAAGCAGAGGTCTGTCAGTGGCTCTTAGCCACAAAGTAGAGACAGGAACTCTCAGTCTGGGGCAAGTGATGCTCTGTATTCTTGGTGCTTGGTGGGGGGGGGGAACAGTGGGAGGGCTTCTAGTGTCCTGGCCCCACTGCTGGACCTCCTGATGGCACCTGGTATTTTTGGCCACTGTGTGATGGAGTGTTGGACTGGATGGGTCATTGGCCTGATCCAATATTGGCTTATCTTATGTTCTTATCCTCAGCAATCCTGCGAGATAGGTTAGGCTGAGAGTATGTGAGTGCTTCTGTGGCAGAGTGGCGATTTGAATTTAAGTCTCCCACATCTTAATTTGGTGCTCTGACCATTACATCGTGCTGTAGTTCTTGGGATAAGCCCTCTGTTCCTGGGAGATCCTGTCCCTGCAAAGATCCTCATTGCTAAGGCCAGCAGTCTGTGTTCCCTTTGACCTGGGGCAGGTGATAGCCAGTATGTCACAAATAAGAAATTTGACACAAGTGGCTTTTTAAAAATTGTCAGATGCATGGCAACTCAGATGCAAGCTTTTTCTTACATTGGCGGATCCTTCCAAAGAGTGGCTTGTATATGTAGCGGGCACTTATGACTGGCTCTGCCCCCTGGGTGAGCTCTGGCAATCTTTTAAAAAGTGTATTCTTCAAGCATTGTCTTAGAGCAGAGGTTCTTAGACCTTTGGTCTAAACAATCATAGGTGGTGATTGTTACAAGACAGGTGGAAATAAAACTGGATCAGACTGCTTCACTTGTGGGTGGTCATCCAAGTTGTCTTAACTACCGTGGGGATGGGAAAACAAAAGGAAGGATCTTGGCTCTTTGATGTGGAGCCTGAGGACAATCAAAGGTGCCGTTCCATCAGTTCCTTGATGTGAACTTGTAAATTGCAGCTGTCTAGAGACAGATTATGACAAATTGCTTACCAGACACAGCGTGACTCTTGGCCTAGTTCCCAGTCTGGTATATGCTCATAAATAATGCCCGCCCAGGTTAGATCAATAGGCAACTTGCCTAGCTGTGCCTTTCACCTGGAGAGTGCATGGTGTCAAGAGTGTTTCGCTTGCCTAGAAATTTGGCTATTTACATATGGAAGCCCACGATCCAGTTGGGGCTCCCTTCCCAGTCTTTGGGCGGTACAGTTCAAAAATAAAATGGTAGTTCAGTGTAGGGTTGCCAAGTCCAGGTTGGAAAATACCTGAAGACTTTTGGGGGTGGAGCCAGGAGAGGGTGGGGTTTGGGGAAGGGAGGGGCCTCAGCATGGTACAATGGCATAGAGTTCACCCTTCAAAGCAGCCATTTTCCCCAGAGGAGCTGATCTCTCTCAGCTGGAGATCAGTTGTAAAAGCGGGAGATCTCCAGGCCCCACCTGGAGGCTGGCAACCATAGTTCAGTGGCATCTCAAAAACTAATAAAGTTTATTCCAGCATAAGATTTGTGAGTCTCAGTTCACTTTTCAGATGTACAGAAGAATTTTGAAAATCAATTAATCTGCTAGGCAGATACATTTCTTATAAAAGCTGCCTGAAAAATGTTGCCAAGAGGCCAATTTAAACAAGAGCCAATCAAAAGAGTAACCAGTCTACTCCAAGATGATGAGGACAATCCCAACTGTTGAAGAGAAATGGAGGAGTAGCATAAAATCACATCTAATCCAGGAAAGTGTCAGGTTGCAACACTGGTAGATCTCATTGGAAAATAGTATGGGTATATATGTACCACTTTGGTGAGAGAGTAACAGCGTTCCGTGCACATTGGCATCTAGTCATGACCACATGACCACGGAAACGTCTTTGGACAGCGCTGGCTCTTCGGCTTGGAAACCGAGATGAGCACCGCATCCCCGAAGTCATATTCGACTGACTTTCGAGCAAGGGAAACCTTTACCTATAGCTGAGCTAGGTGACATCTGTATGGGGTGGCCTATGCCAAGATGGTAGTGTCTGGTGAGTGAGAAATGCCAAGTCCCTGTGAAGACCAGGGCAAGGAAGGAGACAGTGTTGAATGTGAGTAATCATAATTCAGCAATTCCATGCTGATTTCTCCCTTTGAAGTTCATCGTAGGACAATAGTGACTTCTGGATCAGCAACAGGTTAAAGCACTGCTACTGAAATCAAAACAATTAAAATATGGAAGGTACTCCCCTCCTTCCCTTACCTTAAGTAAAATCACAAACTTGTCCTCTGTACTTATGCGCTATATATATATTAAAGCTCAATAAACAATAAATGTAGAAATGTGAAGGAGTCTGCTAGATGGCCATATTTGTATCTCAGTTTCTTCAAGGAGCACAGTGTGTGTGTGTGTGTGTGGGGACTCTTGTGTTGTTCTTGTTGCAATCCCAGGAGGTCGGTCGGTGTGAATGTGTGACTCACCGAAGGTCACCCAGCGAGTTCTGTGACTGAGCAAGAGATTGAATCTGTTTCTCTCTTCTGTTTAAATCCAGCATTCCAGGGTGTGCAGTTAACCAAAGCATTGAAGTTAAGGGAATGAGCATTTTCCCATGTACTTCTGCCCTGCAATATACCGGAGGTGGGGATGCCCTCAGTCTCTTGATTTTTGCTGGGCGGTATCTTGACATCCTTTCTTTCCTTTGTAGTGTGTTTTAAAATCTTGCTTCCAAAGCTTTTCCTGGTATTTTATGCAAGTAGAATTGTTTGTACTTTATCTTTTAATCTTACAACTCGATTTCTTGGACTGATCTGAAAAATACTTCCTGTTATATTTGACTGCTATTCACAGCTACTGTATCCAGTGCTCTCTTTTGTTTGAGGAATACGGGCATTGAATAAAGCCACAGCTTCTCATGAAAACACTGGCTAAACTCTTTTAAAAACCCTAACATTAATGCCTTTTAGGATACCCGCCCCCCTTGAAAAAAATATATATATTAGAGAGAGATACGGTTTTAATTAGTTTTGCTGCTTGGACTGCCATTAACTTAGTGGAACAGGAACTTGACAGAGCTTTGAAATGGAAATCGGATGTACTTTTATACATGGTCTGATCTGCGAAGCAGAATATTTGTTCTCAGTGTCAACCAGTGGTCTGTAACGAAAGCTGTTCAGGACGTGATGATCAGTGATGTAGAAATGGGTTGGGACAGTGGGGGTTTCTACAGAAATTTGCTCCCCCGTCTGTGAGCTACTTGTGCTATATCATTCATATACAGTGCTTTCTTAACAATAACCACTCAGCAGGTTTTCCAACAGCTTCTCAGTTGTGCAAATGTATGACGATTTAGATTATTAAAGCACAAAACAATAACATATTCTCATAATCCAGATTTTGTTGCTTGTGGATGCCCTTGTATTTATCTGGTCTGTGATCATTCCCACACTGCTTGTACTCTGGAGCATTTTGACTTGCTTGAACAGAACAGGAAAATGCAGTACATAAGGGGAAAGATGGCAGCCGCATTTTACACACGGAACTGTAACTGCTAGGGAATTTCTTTGGAGGCCTGTTGTTGGGAAGGCCCTCCCTCCCACTTCCTCACTTAGTTGCTGGTGGAACAAGCCAGCCACGAAGCATCTTCTCTTCTCCAGAAACTTGAATGCTGCTAGGGACTTTCTCCAGATCAGAGCACACCACAAATGCCTGATGTTTCCCAGAGTGCACCTGGAAGCTCAGACCTTGATAAACTGTTCAAGGTACTCGGAGAGGAATAGCAGACGAGAACCTCTCTTCCTGGTTGGCCGGGGCAGCTGCTGCAACAAATTTGCAGGAGCTGGAAGAGTAGAAGTGGTGGAGGTCTCTTGCTTGGATATACAACCCAAGTCCAAGGGAAACTCTGTTGCCACATGCGCTTCCATGTGGAAAGTGAGTGTTGTGAGCTGCAAATGCTCTTATTTGTGGCCTTGCAGTCACAAACTTCAGTGGTATCACTAGTCAAGTTTCACCATGCCATAGGTCCAAGAGGGAGTAGAGAATGTGTTAGCAAAAGATAGTGAATTACATCCCTCCCAGCCCTTCTCTAGTGCCTCATAGACTGCTTACGTGTTTTGAAAATTTCTGCGCTGCCTCTCCAGGAAACCTGCCCCAGGCAGCGTGCAAAATAAAACATAATAGAAACGTATAACATTCAAGTTACTAAATGCCTACATTAAAAAAGGCACCATGACACAACATAAAAGGTGGAACAGCTTAACATGGGTCTTAAACAGGCTAAAAGCAGACTATGGAACAATGTTTTTAAAATCCCTTAATTAAAAGCCTGAGTAAACAGGAACATCTTGGCCTGGAGCCTAAGAGGAAAGTAGTGTAGTGTAGATGCCAGGTGAGCTTCAAGGAGGAGGGTGTTCCAGAGGCATGATGCCACCACTGAAAAAGCCCTGTCTCTGGTTGCCACCAGTGTTTTCTCTAAGCTGAGTTAGTGGGGGCTAGCTTACAGTTTTTTAGCCTCTGTCTTACACATTTTTTATCTTAGCTCAGGATGGATGGCTCCAGAGCAAACTAATTAATGCAGTAGCCAAATTGCTCGCTCACAGCTTTAATGCCAGTAGCTCACAAAGTAGAATTTTTGTTCACAAGACTCCTCAACTTACAGGGCGCATTGGTTGCCACCCACTTCTCCTTTGAAGGTGGAGGCACAGAGAGCAGAGCTCCAGAGGAGGATCTTAGCTGGTGGACTGGAAAATAAGGGAGGAAGCAGTCCTTGATCACAAGCCAGTTTAGGGCTTTAAAGGTAAAAACCTGTATTTTTGTCCAGGAACAGATGGGCAGCCAGTGCAGACTGTTGAACATAGGGGTGATAACAATCCCTGTCTCTCACCCTTGACAGTAGCCAGGCTGCCACATTTTGGACCAATTGAAGTTTCTGGACCATTTTCAAAGGCAGCCTGTTTTCAAAGGGATTTTCGCCCCTCATCTGACCTGGATGTAATTGGAACCTGAATCACTGGGAATAGGTCTTTCTTTTAAAGGAAGAGCTGTAGTTCTGTGCCACAGAGCAGACCTGAGTCTCCCTGTAGAGGTCAGGATCCCACGGCACCCCCGAGCAGCAAACCTGCACCTTCATAGGGAGTGCAACCCCCTCCAGGACAGGCTGACTCTGCAATCCCCAAGCAGATTTTAGACTAGTGCTGAAGAGTAGCAGAAGAATGAAGTTGTGTGGTCTATAAATAACGCTTGCAGCTACAGTTGTCTGCTTCCCAAGTTTTTCAAATGCAGACAGATCCTCTCAACAAACACTGAGGGCTTTTCAACTTAAAAGTGCTTTAAGAGAACCTGCCTGGTTCTGTGACGCTTTGGGATTTTTTTTTAATGTAACATCTCAAAATGTGGCTTTCAAAGGATCCCTGAAAATAGGCTCCCCATTTCTGGTTTTTCATAGAACTTGTGGGACTTTGCTTGAGTCATATAAAGGGATTCTTACCTTATACTTGTTTCATAATTCTTAGAAAGCCTTTGGCAGTGCCCATTGTTGGACTTGGCCAAATGCCAAATGGGTTCAGAATTGCTGGAATAGAGTCTCCTTAAGGGGGCTTTCCCAAAGAATGATGCATGCTTATAAAGGGGTTTTGCCTGTGTTTTGGAAACGTCTCAATATGTTAGATGTAATATGAAAATTAATTAGCTTTTAATGCATCAGCCTCTTCCTGTAAATGGAAGAAATGTGGGAGGCTGTGGCTCTGTGGTGGAGCATATGCTTTGCATGTGGAAGGTCCCAGGTTCACTCCACTCTCCAGTGAACCTATGCGCACAAACCATTGCTTAAACAACATCGGTGCTTTTTCTTATCTGCCTGTAACTTTGAGGGGTACTGTCTCTGAGAATTTTACCCTAATTGGCTGGGAGACAAAAGCTACAGTGGGAAATATGTGTGGGTACATACATCTGGGTACATCCTTAATAAGGGATGTTCTGACTTGACTAGAAAGTTGGACTTGCATCTAGGGAATGTGAATTCAAATCCCATATCTGTCACAGAGGCAAAGGGTGACCCCAGGTAAGGTTCTCATGTTTTATCTCAGTTTCTAGATTTGTAAAATTGGAGTGGGATCCATAGGTCTTCCCTGAAGATGGAAATAATGCGTTAACATTTTTGACTTTCTTCATAGCTTTTAGTAAAACTGCCAAAATAAACTGGCAGCATGTGTATAATAGTTCCAAAGTCACATCGACATCCCATGAGTGTTAAAACATCTGCACTCAGTGCAATTCAATCCAAAGGTGGCAGCGGTTGTTCAAGATGGACGCAAGTCTAATCAGTCTCTTTTCTTTCTTATCCCTCCTTGTTTTAGGTCCCCCAGTGGCTGCTGCTGTCAGATCTCATTTTAACAGCTGTCCAGATGCTCATAGTCAGTTCTGCTTCCATGGTACCTGCAGGTTCTTGGTGCAGGAGGATAAACCCACTTGCCTGTAAGTCTGCCTTATCACGTCTCCAACTTCCCACCCTTGTGCATTTGGCTGTGATGCAGAGTTGTAAAAACACCATACTCTTCTTGCAGTGTTCACATGCTCACTCCCTGGAGGGCTGGGGTAACTACTGATGGAAGACCTGAACCCCCCCCCCCCTTTTTCTGTAACATTAATGTTTGATTTACTGGATCGCTGAAAGTTGCTGTAGCATGGCTGCTCAAAGAATGAGCTGTCAACTGGCAGGTCTCTGGTTCAGAGTAATACAAGAGCAAATGCACTGATCCATAACCCAGACGAGGGGGAAGGGAGAGTAAATCTCTCACTCCTTCATAGAAAAATGCCTGCTACATTAATCCAGCTGGGCTACAGCTATCAGCCTCTTGGGAGCATGCCTGTTTTGCCCATCCTCTTCTGTTGAGTTAACAGTTTCCTAAAGGAAACACCCTGGGTTGAATCTAGTAGGAAAGCTGAGAAAAGCATTTGCCCAGTGGATCTTTCTTCACCCTTCCCCAAGCAGGCTGCTGCCTGTCCCCAGAATGTCAGGAGAGCCCCTGTTGCACCACGGTGTGGGGTGCTGCAGTGATAATAGAGAATCGGGTTAAATCATCTTCTCCCTCTTTTGTTGACGGCTTTCATCATTGGGAAAAGAAGCAATTTTACCTGATGTTTTCTCCCCACCATTGTTGTACCTCAGAAAGGACACTGTAGCATTTTATTTACAAGGCTCTTGCAAACCTCAGAAGATTTTTGCAAACGCAGCCAGCTGCTTGGGGAAGGCAAGGAAAGACCCACTGCTTCCTCTAGCTTCTCCCCTTCGTCTGATCCTGATCGGAAACATGTACAGCCTTACCTTTTTGGCAACAATCCCTTTGAAAACAATGCTGTTTTTTCACCAGATCTCGGAAGCTAAGTAGGGCTGACCCTGGCAAGTATTTGGATGGGAGACCTCCAAAGAATATCATGGCCAGGAGGCAGAGGCAGGCAATCAAGCCACTTCTCTGAATGTCCTCCATGCCCCAGTAGGAGTCGCTAGAGGTTGCCATGACTTCCAGGCACGGGCACACACAAATGCAAAAATACCACCCCCCCAAAAAAGAAAAGAATGAAAAGTTTTTTGCTCTGTGTGTCTGGATGGAAGACCCTAGGGTAGACTCTAAATAGGCAATGTGACTAGGGACTTGTATTATTGTATTAGCAGCTTGTATTATTCCTCCCCTGCACTCCACTTCCTGTCTCCAGAGACCTTGGAGTGCTGTGACCATATGAAACTCAATTTTAAATTCTGTTTTAAAACTTGCTGGTTGGCTAACATGTTCTGTTCTCTCTCCCCCCACTCCACCCCACCCCCATCACAGTTGTAATTCTGGGTTCATGGGAACACGCTGCGAACATGCAGATCTCCTTGCAGTGGTAGCTGCTAACCAGAAGAAACAAACCATAACTGCCTTGGTGGTGGTCTCAGTAGTAGCATCAGCTGTACTTATCATGGTCTGCGTACTGATACAGTGAGTACAATTTCATGCTCTTGGCTATAGGAAGATCCTGATTTAAATGACTTCAGCATGCTTGGAGAACAATGAGTGTCCGTGCTGAATAATTTGTTTTATGTTAGGATTTCACTGGGAGAGGGGGAGAAAGAGGACTCTGACCTGTAAAATGGGTGTCTGCGAGTGGCACAGAGGGCAGGTGTTCAGACTCTTCCCTTGAGCAGTTTTCAAGGTGGAGATACACCCTACTTTATTTTCAGGGAATGCATTTAATTTTTACACAGGCCATATATCTTGTTCCACGAGACCCCTTGTGATTTTGCTTAGTTATCTGGATATCCAGAGGACTGAGAAGCATCCTCTGAAACAGAGAGCCCCAAATCTTACTAGAAGATGATGAGATCCGCCATCGAGACTGGATCCTGGGAGGCCGGCAGGGATTAGAGATTAGTAACACAACTGGCTTTTTATGTCTTGGGTTCTAACTTAATTAGTATTGGCATCTTTGTAGTGATGGAAAGTGTGAATGGTTTCTGTCCCAGCCACTGTTTTTATATGTTCTGTATTACAGAATAATAAAAGATAAAAGTATACTTAAAAATCCACAAATAGCTCTCTGTTCCAGCTATGTCCTGTTGCAGAAAGGACATACCATGTTGCTTGCAAGTGCATGTCTTTGTCCCTGGCCAAAATGTCCTGAAATTGCTCCTCCTTGTTATGTCGTGTGTTTTGGCATCTTTGTCCTAAGAACAGGTGGGATGGTGGTGTGCGTGTTGCAACTGGAATTGCTTCTGTTCAGCCAAAATGAGTACCTTTGCCGTGTCATTTGGAGGAATGGCTGCAGCGGTGTTGTGGCTGATTTCCCAACCAGTCTTACGAGATGTCTTGCTTAATCCCTTTTTCTGCAAAGCTTCAGCCCACCTTTCAGTTTACCTCATGAAATGCATTCCCCTGGCAGTGGGGGGAAACAAAAAAAAGTCCACATGTCAATAGGCAGAGGACTTGACAGGGCCTGATAGCTTAAGTCATGCTGACAAAAGATTGGGTAACAACAATCACAAAGGAACAGCCATGTACGAAACCAAAAACACAGAGGCTAAAACACACCACTGGAGAAATAGAATCTAAACTGGATTTACATATATGATCAACTTTATCTAAATAATCTAAAATGGACGTGTTCAGACACAACAATTTTTATGCGTAAATATTGTAACAAGAGTCCAGTAAGCTTCCTGTTTTGAGGAGAACACTGTTCCAACTTCCAGTGGTTTTTTTTATAATGGTAACTGGAGAATTTTTACAAGTAGCTGGTTCTTGAGTGAATCTGAAGGAAAACTACCAATTATATGGGGTCTCTGACACCCTCACTTTTCTCTCTGAAGTTACTCTTTATGAGCTGCTGTTCTTAGAGGCTGAGGGGAAACTGCTTTATGAGGGGAAACTGCTTTTTAAAATAACCAATGTCCTCAACAGGCTGACCAACTACATGAGTAAAGATGTCCTCTCTAGTCTTCAGAAGCTAATGAAGATCTTCCCATCTCAACTTCAAAGTTTTAACATTTGAGAACAGTTAGAAATTGAGACTTGACCTCTGAAAGCTTAAATATAAAACCTGAGTTTATGAGTTTCAGTGAGTCAGCTGGAATCCAACAGTAAACCTTATAGTTCTTGATTATACAGAGGAAGCAATATTTAAGTTTAGGTGCTCACATTTTGAACAATCTATACAGTCCCCCGTCACAAGTATAGAAACCAGTGCTTTAAATTGGGGGAACTAAGCACATTTTAGGCAAGGAGATGACCCTCTCCTGCCCACACACATTATGGATTGGCAGACTTTTGTGGAGGTTCTTTTTGTGTAAAATAGTGCTTCCATCTGGGTTCTCACACTTGGTGGGGGGAGGCAAGCGAGCATGGATGCAGCAAGCTAATAAGGGACTTCTTTGTCTTGGGGGGGAGCATTTTTGCTGACTGTTCTGTTTTCACATTGAAGTGGCATTCTTAGTCTTGTCCTCCAGCACAAACCCCATAACCTTTTTAAATTGTATGTTACAGCTGCTGCAGGATAAAAAAACGCTGTGAGTGGTGCAGGACTGTCGTCTGCAGGCATGAAAAGCCCAACGGGCTCCTGAAAGGAGGAACATCTTGCTGCCACTCTGAGACAGGTATATAAGTTGCTGCAACAGAAATGTCATTTCTGGCTGCCTGAGGGATGGTAGTAGCTTTCCTGCTTCAGTTCACATAGCCAAGGGAGACATCCAGTTACAGCATGTAGATGGAGCACCTGCTTGACACCCAGAAGGGTCCGAGGCTGAGTCCCTCAACACTTCTTGTTTAAAAGGTCTTCGACAAGTGTGGCTACTGGACTCTTGCTCTTTTCTGCTGCTACAGACAGACTAACACAGCTACCCATCTTGCTCTAAACACGCGCACACAAGGCTGTACCATGCTGATGGTTGTCTGTAATCCATGGCTGGTGATACTGAGTGGGGAAGGTATTTCTCCCCCTCCACACGCACCAACATTTAGTGATGTGTAGGTCAGGGACAAAATTCCACATGGTGGCAAAGTTGTAACTGTGTAGATCTCAGGGGCTTTGTCAAGGTAGCAGATAACCTTTTGCAAGAAGAATTACCTTGCTGGATCATTGCATAGTTGCATCCCAGCTAAATTTTCCATCAGTAAGGCTAAACTCCCCTGCCTCCCCAGCTCTCACTGATCTCTACAAAATGCTGTTCCTGGATGATAGGGGACCTTGAGGAACAACATGAAGGGGGAGTTGGTGGAAATTGCTCCTTCCATTCTATCACCAGAAAATTTAGCCTGGATCCAGCCATACTCCTGTTTTTTATTTATTTTAAAACATATGTAAGCATCTTGTGATTGCATTCCACAGTTCATTATGTTTTGAAGTCAAATCAGAATCTTTCTCTGATGGTTAGGCTAAAGTGTTTTGATGTTTCGCCTGCGTGTGGGAAGCAGCGATCAATAAATCGAATGTATAAATAAATAAATAAATATGTATGTGATTTTGTTTTGTTTTGTTTTCTGCAGTTGTCTGATGGAGACCAGGGTCATCTGAGATTCTTATTGCTATGTATAGATGGGACCACTGTATATCCTACAGGACAACAAAGATATTCCAGAGAAGAATGTTTAATACGGACAAAATCCTTCTGGGTTTGGAAGGGTATTGACAAGCAGATGCCATACCTGTTTGGCTACTCATCCGCATCCTCTGTTTTATATGTTGGGCTTCTGGAACTTTTCTAAAGGGAAGTCATTGTCCATGTGACTTCATAGAATGTCACGCATCAGACTAAATGGTATCCAAGTTATGACGACCAAGGAATCTCAAATGACACCCTTAATGAAGAATATAAGCCGGTCATAAGAGAACTGCACATTGGACAGCTTCATGTTTACATAGCCATAAGAAATGTGTTTGGAGGGGGTGACTTATACAAGGAAGGAAATGTTGTACAGGTTGGGCTAGCTTTTTGTTTTCCAAGAGACTTTATGGAACATCCTTGAAGGATATAGAACTTGGGTTCATGCATTTGTTACATGTTCCCCTCAAAACGAGGGGCTAGCTATACATAGGTTATTTTGAAAGAGCAAAATACTCAGTTTGAGAAGATCGGTTTCTTTGCCTGGAAACTTCTTTGTTTGCATCCACAAACTGCAAGATGAAGTTTTCCCAGGTAACAGCACGGAGCTACAAGAACTTAAATAGTTCCATATTTTCCTGTTCTTTTTCAAAGGAGAAAACTTGGTGGGGTAGAACAACATTTTGAACAGAGTGACATCAAATCTTATACCTCTGTTTTCCTTTAGGAGTGTAAACTGTGTATACAGATGTACTCTTTCTCAGTTAGGTGGATTAATTGATTCTAGGTCCCATAGACAGGAGTGACTTGTGAAAGGACTTGCATGTTCAATATCTGCTGTTGACAACTTAGGCAAGGTCTTCTAGATCAGCTGAGTTCTGGATGTAGGAGATGTAGGATCATTTGGTTGGTCCCAGCACTATACAAAGTGAGCATCTGATAGTATGTTGGAACAGACACCAGACTGCTCTTTTCATTACATTTTTGGCTGCAGAGGTCTCTGTTCTATAAAGTGCATTGTCCACTGTTGAAACAGTTCTGAGCAAGCATCTAGACACTGTGAGAGTAAATACTTCCAGCTTCCAATTCAGAATGTAAAAGTAACTAAAGAAATGACAGTACGATCACCGTACCGTTCTAAACTTTGTCCAAAAGTGGCAGTGGTGTTTCTGAATTAGCAGAACACTCCTAATTTTTGAATATGTAAAACCTTCCCCTCTGTAATCATGAGTTTTCCCCTATTTTTCCCAGGTTAAAAGGAAGAATGTCAGCTTCGGAAATGTTGCCAGTAAAAATTCATGGGATTCTGTGTCTAGGCTCATCCAAAAGTCATTTTGTTTCTGGATTACCTTAACTAACACTCTTATTGATATGAAAGCATATGCCTGTTGAGAACCATACAGTGCTGTCAGAACAAACTTCATGGGTAATTTTTAGAAAAGAATTAAGGGCAGAAAAAAAACCTGGCTCGTAAATCCTTTTTGCTGTTGATGGTCCAATCCCTTTTGCTGTTGATGGTCCAGTCCCTTTTGTTTTTCTTTTACCCACGTCTCAGTCCTTTACCTTCCCCAGAAGGAGAAGTGGTCTCTTTAAGGGGGGGGGGGCGGTAATCTTATCCAAGAACTTCTTCATCTTTATTGTAATGATATATTAAACAAGATATGAAAGAGAAATGCCCCTGATTTGTTTGCACTGTTCTCATCCTGAAGTGCCACTCAGGTCACTAACAAAGAACAGTTCCCTTGCATTGGACAGTCAAGAGGGATGTGTTTCTCCAAAGGACTACTTGGGAGCCCCAGATACTTGGAAATCCTGATTTTCTTCAGCAAATATTTAACCATGGGTTGAAATTCCATTAAGTGTGCGAACAGAAATAATGCCGGGATTTTGCTGTGTGTGATCTATAAGATGAAAATGGCATGTTATTCACGTGGATGTTTAAAAACAACATTCATCTGTTAAACTCAGTTTGGTGCTGAACATCACCTGGTTGTTGTCTGGGGAAAGGAATAGGCAAGAAAGTGATCTGCATTAGGAATAAACAGAATGCAAGTTGTACGGAAGGCCGGTATCACTTCTGCCTCTAGAACTGGGCTCTCATTGCCACTCAGGAAAACAATTTGGATGTGAGGCTGCCTGCAGTGTCCTAAGAAACTGGTACTTTATCTGAGGCTTGGTTACTGTTGCAGAATACTTGTGGGGGGGGATCTTTATGGAAAAGAAACAGTCTGTCTTAAATCTTCTGACAAGACCAAACTCGAACTCTCATGAGTGGTGCCAATTTTTGATGTTGGACACAATTTTTATTCTCCTCAAAGATGAATTTTAACGCTAGGACCCCTTTCCAGATAGAGTACTGATCTCTGTTTAACACCCCTTCCGTTTTTCATAATCGAGTTTACTGTTTATAACCAACCTGAAGTTTTATTTTTAGTCAAGGTTACACTTGTTTCTTCTGTATATGTTGCACTGAAAAAAAAAGTTAATATTTAATGTTTTAATTTATTGCGTGGTTAAATTAATTTGATTTATGTAAAAAAAAACACCCCCGTTTGTGATTGGCTGTTTTCTTCCTTAATACGCTGAATTATAGTTATTTAAATGAGTGAAATACATTTTTTTCATAATACTCTGCTGTTTGTTGTTTGTAATGGAGTGACAGGTGCAAACCACATAAGAGCTTTTCCCAGGGTAGGAACCCCATACATTCAGCCCTCTTCCTTGAATGTTCAGCTAAACTTCTTAAAAGTGCCTTTCTTGCCCTCTCACATGTAGAAATAAAAGAAAAGCTTCTAGGACAGTATTCTGTTTGGTCGTTCACTAAGGTCACTTGCAAATGTTGCCCCAGCAGCAGAGAGAAATTGGAAAGTAGCAGGGTAAAAGCGCTCTAAGAAACTTGGCTGCTCCTGCTTTCCCATGTTCCAGCCAAGGGAAACAGAGACACTGGTGTGACAGACAGGCAGCACTGGGCACTTATTTAAAGGTAGTTTAAATATAAAATTTTATTGTGTATTCCTAAATAACCCAGGGCTAGCCATGTATAGATTCTGGCTGTCTTACATTTATTCCCCCTTGGCCAGATGTATCCACAGGCCCTCTTGCCCTGACATTTCTGGCTATGGGTGTGGCCTTTAGCACAAAGGGCATCGGTGTCTAATGTCTGTGCAATGTCCCTTCCCCAGTGCTTCATCTGCAAGGGAATCCAACTAGGCCAGCCATCGTAGGTGAGCAAATGCAATTTGTCTCCAGGTCATTGCGTGAAATTGGTTCCACACAAATGAATTGTTATCTAGGGGTGTGTGTGAAAGATTTCTACTCTATCCTGATAGTTTGGCCAACAGCCCAGTCTCTAGTAAGTTCATCCTAGGTACATTCCGACACAGTACAAATGCACACTCAAATGTGCAATTTACAACAATAACACCGACTATTTCATTAGAATATATACATTCTGTGCTCCACCCACCTCAACAAGCGACCCATTACAAATAGCACAGTTAAGAGTACACACAGTGGAAACAGTGCTGCTGCTACTTAGAAACAACAACAAAGTTTTATTCCTGAAGCACTGCCAAGGAGTGTTTACCCTGTAGTGTTCCAGAAGGTGGGCAATACTGGAAAGAAATGCCATGGCGAAGAATGCTGTGCTCCCAGGCAGGATAATCAAGTGTCCTGAAAAGGGAAGTGCCTGCAATACTGAAGGTTTCTTTATGGACCTCCTTGGCTTCAGTGAAGGATCCAGCCACCTAGTCCTGGTTTGCTCAACCAGAGTCTCCTTTCAGGCCTAAACCAGGGGCCTACTTTCAAAGTTCAGCTTTAAAAATGTGTTACAAAGAATAAAGTACAGAAGACAACCAGCCCAAACTTGAAAGCTTGGGGGGGGGGCACTTAAAGACGGATAATGTGTCAATGTTTTTTCAGTATTTGGTGATAAGTTGCATACCAGCTGTCAAACAGACATCTGTATTCTGCACAAGCCCAAACTTACAGTTTTCAAGGCCAGTTTGGTGCAAAGCTGGTCATTTGGGGGCATGTATTAAAAGTTTTGAGATTCAACAAGCAGTTTTGAAATGAGCCCTCCAGAATGGTACCTGTCACCAGTCCTTCTTCACGGGTGAGATATTAAAGTGAAGTGGGTGTGGGAAGTGTGGTTGAACTGGACAAGGGTAAGAAAGCAGTCTAAATGGGATTCAAGATAGGTTCCAGGCCTTTAATCTGAAAAGAAATGCTTCATCACCCGGCAAAACATCAGCTGCTCTTGGGATACTGGGAAAACTCTCTGACATCGGATAGCCAATGAGAGAATAGACCCAGCAGGTTACAAGGATCTAGTTATAAGCAGCCCTAACTTCTGCAGTTGTTTGCTTGATTTAATTGGCTAAACTAATTAATCAAAAAGTTTGTGATAGTTTGCAAAGGAGCCCCCCTATTAAAGGGACAGATCCCCCCCCCAACACTAGCACTTGGGCTATGTTGTAAGAGGCATTCCCTTTCTCCCTTGCATTGGGATTGTTGTGATAAATGCAAGTATGCTTTTTAAAATTCACATTCAGCTCTATGCAGATGTACTCATACAAGTAATTGGGAGCCCCCAACTCCTAATGGGGGTGTGCACACATTATAAGGGTTTGAGGTGCACTATTGTGGAAAGGCTTAGTTCTGTGTGTCTCCTTGTGAAAAATAATTCAAGCATCTCTAAAAAGGAGCTCTGTTTGCTCATGGTACCTTTGCTACTTGCTGTGACGATGGAGCACTTTGCCCAGAGAGGAGGAGTCTCCTGCATCTCATTTATCCTCTCCAGTCCCTGGGCAGAGCCCTGAACCACACCTGCCCACTGTGTGCCTCTCACTGGTCCTGCACTATGGGGGACCTGCTCTGTAATAGCCTACCAACCTTCCATTACTCAGCGGACTGTAGCCGTGTTTCTTTCCGCACACAGACGGTATGGGGTAGGTGTGCAGCTTTCAGAAAATGGTTCCTAAATGCTACAGCCCTTTAAGTACAGGCTAACTTCTGTCATGGTCCAGGGAAGGCATTTTAGGGGGTACTTTTGTGGAACTCTAAAGTGATGCGTTCCACCTCTTGCCACTGCTGGCTGAACAGAGAGAGACCGATTCCCCACAAGCAGCTGTGTTGCCCTCACTCTTCCGTTTCCACCAGTTGCTTTGGTCAATTTCACACTCTTCGCTGTGTGGCCACACTTTTACCCGCATCTCCCTCCGATTTTCCCCAAGTCTTCTCACTCTCAAAAAACAAGGATCAAGAAGACACGAAGGAAATTGGGGGGAGATGCAGGTCAAAATGTGGCTGCACAGCAAAAAGTGTGAAATTGACCAAAGCAACCGGGATAAACAGAAGAGTGAGGGTGGCACAGCTGCTTGTGGAGAATCGGTCAGAGTTGCTCTTCTATACAGGATAAGGCCCAGGACATGGAACTGTACAGACTAGCTCCAGCTCTCTGTTTTGGATGGATGAGTACTGCCTTGATATCACATTTTAGAGCATCTTCCTCAATCACATTTGATATTAATAAAAATGTGTATCAATTTTAATTTGTTTTTAAAAGCAATACCCTATATATAGTAGGAATGGTCATTGCACAAATCTCCTATTAGATTCTCTAGCAGGTTCCATTTCCTTTGTTTAAAGGAGAAGTAAAACCACTAATTGCATAGTAAAGGGTTCACTCCGTACAAAGAAGTCAAGCGAAGTGATTCACTGACCACATACGGCTGTGTCCTCCTTAGGAATCATCCTCCATGGATGTTATCAGAGAATCTTTCTTTTCTTTTATTGTGTTCTTCAGATGTGGGATAAGTGAGGAACTCCTGGGGGCAGAGATATTATCTAAATGAAAAAAATGTAAGCTTATGACAGTCTGACAGACCTGTGTATCTCAGACAAGTACTGAACGTCCTATGGGATATTTTGGCTTTTTCTACATCTGGGTCAGATCTTCTGTGAAAAGGTTTTGTGTTGCTGTTTGCTGACAAGCATCTGGTTGTCTCTGTGGGAAACAGGATGCTGGACTAGATAGCCCTTTGGTCTGATCCAGCAGGATTGTGCTTATGTTCTTGTGGGAAAAACAGACAATCAAGTCCGAGTTGCTGGTTATTTTTTTCTCTTTGCAACTGGCTTGCTTATTGGACATGGGTGGGGTACACAGACCAGACATCAGGCCAGTAGAGGAGTACTGAGCTACCACAATCCAGACTAGGAATGGGTGATGGTAGGCTTTTTCTTTTCCTTCTACTCATTTGCACTGAGGGTGTTCCCAATTCTTCTTCTTCTTCTTTGGCATTTATATACAACGTCATAGATCCCTTTTTGGTCTGCCATATTCTAGGGGAGTTGCTTGCACAAGTAACTACTGATACTCCAGCACAACCAATGGTTCATTCATAAGTGGTGTTTGTGCCATCAGTTACTCAAGAGCAAACCGATGTCAGGATGCCAGGTCAAATGACTGTTTGACAACGTGTTCGTTTTAGTGGGGAGATTTTGGTGCAAAGAAATGGAAAATACCACAAAAGATAAAAGATGAGCAAGTCTGACGAGCAAAAGGGGCTTTTGTATCTGAAGCTGCAGAAATGTGAAAATCAATAGCATGACTGGCTGCTTCAATAGGGGTGACTGGCTGCTTCAGCCTAGCCTACCTCACTGTGTTATTGTGGGGACAACAACACTGTGTTATTGTGGTTCAGTGGCAGAGCATTTGCTTTGCATCCAGGAGGTGCCGGTTCAGTCCCCACCCACCCCACCGGCATCTTCTGTTAAAAGGATCAGGTAGTAGGTGATGTGAAAGTCCTCTGCCCAGAGTAACTGTCACCAGTTAGAGCAGACAATACTGACTGTGATAGACCAAGGATCATCTTCTTCAGTATAAGGCAGCTTCATGTGTATTCAAGCTGCAACTTTTAAAGGCCTGCATACTAGTCCATCTGCAGGGGCAGTGATGTCGTTATAACTGATGGCTTAAAGTCTCCTTGATGAAGTACTTATCATCCTTGATGATAAGTTTAAATAACATTTCATTCACATATCTGTTTAGTGCATTATTTGATATCAGATGTAGGCTGCATCCACTGAATACAGTGATACTTCTGAGTAAACATTCACAGGTTTAGGCTGATAGTCTCTGTCCAGGCTTTGTTGGCTTACAGCAAGCTATAAACAATAATTATTTCTTAAATTCCCAGAGATAATCTGTCCTTCCAAGTTAGATCTCAGGTGTGTGCCGATGAGTGGCTTGCTCTAAGCATTGTTATTGCACGCGATGACGCATTTCTGAATTGAGAAGATTACAATGTCCAATCCATTCTACTAATTCTTATCTAGCCTTAATCTTCTTTAGCCCAGTACCTTCTGTATTAAGGATATGAGAAGAAATTACAGAAACTGAGGCTACATCTAGGATGAATTTACAGATGCATCAGTATATTTGGGGGGATTGTGTAGTAGTTGTGCTGTAGCAATTATTTGCAGCTGGATCCTCTTGTGTGGACAGGCTGATCCACTTGCAAGCAATTACTATAGCACAGTGGTATTCAACCCTGTGTGGATGTGGGCTGTGTTACGAAATTTTTTGCTATTGCTTTAGTAGTCATGGCTATTGCTTTAATAGTTATGGCTTCCCTCTAAGAAACCCAGGAGTTGTACTTGAAGAAGCGTGAATCCAAGTCTTCATCCCTGACCCCCCACAGAAACGAATTAAGTATACGTGCAACCATGTTTGTTACCATTTCCTCCTTATGAGGCTTCTCCGGTTCTTTCCCTCTCTCTACTAGGGTTGCCAGGTCTGGGTTGGAAAATACCTGGAGACTTTGGGGGTGGATCCAGGAGAGGGTGGGGTTTGGGGAGGGGAGGGACAACAGCATGGTACAATGCCATAGAGTCCACCCTTCAAAGCAGACATTTTCTTCAGGGGAGCTAAACTCTGTCAGCTGGAAATCAGTTGTAAAAGCGAGAGATCCCCAGGCCCCACCTGGAGGCCGGCGACTCTACTCTCCACAGATGACCTTTGCCTCCCCCTTCTCATCTCTGTCTCCCTTTTCTCACTCGGACATTTCCCTTGGATTTTCTCCCCCTTTCCGATCCCTCATCCCACTGCAATCCTTTAGTGTCTCATCCTTATTCTCAACTTTCTGTAGTTTCTTCTCCCAGCCCCACAATGAAAACCCAACCTGGTTTTAAATCCATTTTAACCCAAGTCTGGAGGTTATTATTGGAAACACTATGTAAATAATAATTATTAGGGCTGTCTACACATTAGAGTTTTAATTCAGTAATTACCAACCCTTTAATCACCAAGCCTTTTACTGAGTAGTCAACCAACTAACTGATTGTATTTAAATAAATGGGACTATTGCCAAAATCCTAACCCCCTTTTTTAGGCCTTGAAGTGAATGAGAATAATTGCAGGGGTTAGAAAGGGAGGGGCTGCTGGCATAGGAGCAATTTAATAGATAAACCTTGTTGTTAGAAGAAAGGCCATCTTTAATACTGTTCCTATTGCAGAACCAAACCAGCCTTTTAAAAAGTACATAAGAGCCTTAATTTCCCATGTGTGATTAAATACAGCTAAAGAGTTAATACATTAATAGATTAATCCACCTGAAACTATTGTTATTTATTATGCTTTGAACTGGACTTGCTTTTCTGCTCTTGGTGTCTCTTCTGTATAATGTCAGATGAACATGGAATAGTGGCCATCACTATGGAGCTAAACCCAGTCGTGACTGTGAGGTGTTCTGCTGGTTAAAAGTATTCTAAAGGTAAAGTTCAGTTCAGTTCAAAAAGGACAATAATAGCGCAATGTTTATGTCCTTATATGACAGAACTTCCTTCAAATCACGAGGATCTGGGTGATACTCAGGAGCCTTCATTCCTCATCTGATTATTTTTTTCCCTGCTTGAAATGTGTCCCTCATTTTCTAGTGGAGCCAGTTTTTAAGGTGATCTGACTCACAAACCAACCTGGCTACATTAAGGTAGGTATCGCCATGGAGTTTGCAGATACAAGTTTCTGTGTGGGACAGATGAACATTTCACATTTGCCAGGGCTGGGTATTAGTCTCAACTGTGTCAAAAAATGAAAGCTCTCCACCCACAGAAAGCCAAGAGTTATATTCACACATGCTGCAGGGAGCAACTCCACACACCCCCTCAAGCACTCCTACTCTCACCCCACAAACTCTTAGTCCTGTTTCTCATCAAAAATAAACCCATTTCTGAATGGTGGGCAGAGACAAGGAACGGGGCATTCTGAGGAAGGCTTGCTTGCCCCACACATAGCATACAAATGATAGAGCAGTGCTTCCTTTCTAGGCGGGGGCTTTGCATTGGCCCCAAACTCTTCTGAAGCACTTGGGGACTGCCAGTTAATGTGAACCAGTCCAGCCCAGTTTACAAACTTAATACTACAACTATGACGGCTTCCCTTTGTAAAAGGGTGTGGGGAGGGCAAGGGTTGTGACTGGGAACTATCTACCACACTGATTCCAGGCCTTTCTTTAAAGCAAAGGTACTGTTGGTGAAGAACAGCTACAGGTGAACTTATTATGCCCACAACCTAATTGACATTGCCAACATTTTTACAGCCCCCCCCCCCCCCACTCCTATGTTTTTAACATCACGATCAGCAAGCATTAATAGGATTGCCAGGTCCGGGTTGGAAAATACCTGGAGACTTTGGGGGTGGATTCGAGAGTGGGTGGGGTTTGGGGAGGGAAGGGGCCTCAGCATAGTACAATGCCATAGAGTTCACACTCCAGAGCAGCCACTTTCTCCAGGGGAGCTGATCTCTGTCAGCTGGAGATCAGTCGTAAAAGTGGGGGATTTCCAGGCCCCACCTGGAGGCTGGCAACCCTAAGCATTAATATGTTTATCTCGGTAATTCTGGCCAATTGAGCTGCTGTGAAAGGGCAAGACTAGGCCATTTGGCTATTCCAAATTTATCATCTGCTTGTTAGAGTACATGAACAGGGATCACAGCTATCTGCTTGCTCCAAATGATCTTCCATAATGTGCTGTATTTGGGCGGTAATGACCTAGGACCCATCTAGCCCTTCTTGAATATGTTGCCTCTGTCTGGGTGTAAGCAGTTACACCACAGTAGAATGCTCTTTACAAAGGTCAGTGGAATTTTCAACGATTGCCATTAATTACAAAGCTGCATAACATAAAAAGAATCAAAACTTGGCCGCAGTGTGCTAAACCCCAATATTAAAAGCAGATTAAGCATTTCAAAAATAGAAACCGAAATATGTGCCGAAAGGAACAATACACAAGATTCCAAACAAGAGCAGCTGTTGGACCTGTTCTCCTACTCATTTTATCTGGTGCCTTGGCAAAATTTGCCACAGCCCAATTACCCAGAAACTTTTTGTTGCCTAATAAGCATTCCTTTGTGGAGTGGAAGAAAATGATTTCCTGCCCAGAAAAGGGTGGGCCTACTAAGGGTAATGAGGTCAGTCTTACAAAGCTCTTGATCTGCGGGGGCACGTCTAACTTCCTTGTCTATCCTGCAGTGCTGTCAAAGGTTCATGACAAGTTAAAAACCCTCTCTGAAATGTTTGGGACATAATCTTCAAAATGCGCAAGGATCATGACTGGCGGTGCACTGCCCGTTCACTTCAGTGGTGCAAAAGAACTTTCAAAGGATCACAACCTTGATGTTTAAACATGGATTTGCAACTCCATCATGCTGAATGAAGACCACCAGCCACATAGCGATGGTCCACCAGGTACTCGGCAGTTTCTGCAGGTCTAGACAGGAGATTCTTCTAGCTCCCGGGGACCCCTCCCCCCACACACACAGAACTGGTGAGCTGGCCTTGGCTTAATGAGCTATAAGTTGCACATTCCTGATGTTTCCAGATAAGGTTCAAATGGTACACACAGGCTTAAATAATGTGCATGATGGCGTTACATATAATTGCACATAAGAGCAGGATTATTTTGCCTGCAGATGCAGTCTGCCATTCCATTAATCATGACACCTTTTTAGAGAGGCTCATCTCCCAGAATACCTGTTAGGCTTGCTGACCTGCCTGCCTTGGCTATGCATGCTACCTTTTCGCAGAGTTCTTGCAGTGCATACCACAGGGCAGGTTCTGGTTGGTTAAAGCCTAGCTAGCCAAAGGTTAAAGGGAAATGCTGTTGTTGTCTCTCCCAGTTCCTTTAGAGCCACCTATGGTTTTTATATTATAACAGAGGCCCAGCAAACAGCTTGTGTGCCCATAACAGAAGCATGAGAAGCTTCTTAGGGCTCAGAGACAACCGTTATCCAAATTCATCTGTACATGTCTGCAGATCGAGACACAACAGCCAAAGCTATTAAAAAGTTGGTGACCAACTAGCGGGAATGTGAATGAGTCTGGAGCTGGGTAGCAGGGGGAACGTCAGCCCTTGCTTCCCCTCCCAGGTAAGGTTCTTCCTTTTCTTTCTTTTGGCTCTTGCTTCCAGATAATAAGTCTTAGGGACAAGACTTCTCCCTTGGGTGTGCTCGCTGGATCTCATGGACCTTTGTGGGTAAGGAAAAAAAGATGCTGCAGATTTCTATGGGATACTGGAAGCTGTGCTGGGATCAGTGTTCCCTCTAAGCTGAGTTAGTGTGAGCTAGCTCACCGTTTTTTAGCCTCCAGCTCACACGTGTTTGTCTTAGCTCAGGAAGGATGGCTCCAGATCAAACTAATTTATGCAGTAGCCAAATCACTTGCTCACAACTTTAATTCCAGTAGCTCACCAAGTAGAATTTTTGCTCACAAGACTCCACAGGTTAGTGGGAACATTGGCTGGGATAATGGTGATTTTTCTGTCAGTTTGAAAACAAAACGGCCCTGTTATCTCCACTAATAGTCCTTTTCTATAGTGATAGGAAAGGTAAAGGAACTCTCACCCATCAGCAAGATAGGACTGGAAAGAAATGCCTATTTGTGCCTGGAGTGGGGACCAAAGAATTATATATCAAAAATCACAGCCTCAGATATACACAAAAAATGAGCCCTAGGTAAGCTGTAGTAAAGCGCTAAACCCTTGTATACAATTGATAGATATCATATATTAAGGTATAAGAATACAAAATACAAAGAGGTCCATGTACAAAAGTGATAATCAACACAAAGATGTTGAAAGCTGTTTGGGAATTGTTATGTTGATGAATTTCTCCGGAATGGTTATTTGTTTCGTACAAACTTCATCCGAACACGGACCATAGTGTACAAATAAAGATGTCTTGTATTACACATTCTTCATTGAGTCAAATGATATACTTCCTCATGGAGCAGTTCCCCATACAGGTTATGTAGAAAATCTTCAAGTGGGCCTGACACAGACACACTGATCTGGGAAGAATCAGGCCACAACTTTATTGGTCACCGGTTCCTCAGGCCTTGGCACAGCATGGGCTCGGTACACTGGGTGCGGTTGACTGTCCAACAGCTGGCAGCACTTTCTCCAACCCACTGTTGGGGTAACTGAGGGCAGAGGGCTGATATTAGGGCTGGAAGTGGCAGAAACTACTATTCCTAGCCATCACCATCTTCCTGGGGGTGTGGCCAATGAGTCAGCCCGGAGGCTACCTGTCCTGCACTCTGTCCCCCAGAACCCCTTATGGGGATCCCCCCTCTGATTATGCAGGGAGCCCACCCTGCACAACCTATACTATATTCCCCAGCCAATGCCTAAATGTCACAGGAGGCAGCTTCGCTTGCCTTGAGGTCCTTTCTGCACTTGGATCTCATCCCTGGTTTTGTCAGAGTTCAACTCAACACAATACCTTGCATTTATCCCTGGTTATAACAGCATCCATTTATCCCAGGACAAGGGTGGGGTGAAACCAGGGTAATCTCAATGTAATGTGGAAACAAAAAATACCCCGAGATAATTACAGGGGTGAACTCGAGTGTAGTGTAGAATGTAAGTTTGGGGACAGGGTTGAACCAGGATTTAAGGTCTAGTGCGGAATCAGAGAGCTCCAGGATGCCCCGCCCACCAACTTCATCCTGTTCCTTTTCAGTCTGAGCCAGTGGACCAGAGAGAACCCTGCAGCCTCGAGAGGTCTGTCCCGCCACACCCCCCACCCCCACTTCCAGCAATGGGCTGGCCCCTGGGGGCAGGCTGCAGGAAGCTGCTTGATAGCTACCTGGCTGATAGCAAAAACTGGGCCCATTTGCCTGGGGTCATCCTTGCTTCCCCCCTCCCTGCCCAGGCACAAGTGGAGCTCCAGTTCACAGCTGAGAGCCAGCCTCCCACTTTCACGGCTGGCAACCTCTGAAGTGTCCCCTGCAGTGAGCCTTTTTAACATCAAGGGATCTTATTTAGATTCCTGTCATGAAAAGCTTCACTTCTAATTTCTTCACAGAAAAGCCTATTAAAGGTACAGGAGCTGGCCAGGCTATGTGGCAAGAGGGGCCAGTTGGCAACTTGATGCACAAGACAGAGAAACACAAGAACACAATTAATTTTTTAAAACTTTGCCTGTACTCTCAGCTGAATATTGGATTTCCATCTACAGTCCCCTGCCTGTGCAATTGCAGAAGACTTAAGTCCTGTCAGTTGTGACCCTTCTGTGCAAATGTTCCCCTTCATTTCATTTTTTCTAGCAGCTACTGTATTGGTCCCCTGCTGAGTCTCCCTTTTGTAATCCTATCCAGAAGGTCATTATAGGCAGACAAAGCCCCCCCTCAGCCCCACACCCCAGTCCCCAGCTCAGCTCAGCCTATTCTCTGCTACCCTTGTCAGACACTGCCCTACTTTCCCCCTGAGCAAGCCACCAGCCAATACGGTGCCTCCTGAGTTCGACAGAAGCAGGATCAGCCAGTGAACAAATCCAGTAGGTAGGGCATGAGGGTAGGGCTTAATATGTGCCAGGGCTCACCCTGGCATCTGTGGTCAAAGCCAGGGCCCTTCCCTGAAATGTACAAAAATAGCCAAATGTGCCTTTGAGCAGGTGCAAAGTACGTATTTCTTTCCCAATGAATAACTGAGGATGCTTACCACATATCAGACAATTAGTGGACAGGACTTTTGGACCAGAGGAATGGGGTTTCCAAACGGACCAGAGGCTGAGTGGCATCTGCTTCTACAAAACTAAGCACTGCATGGCTGATCCCTGCGGATGGCCTGTGGGGGGCTTAGAGGCAAAGCTCTTAGAACAGACACACTGTTATGCAGATGTTATTCCTCCCCCCCCCCCCAACTCTTTGCAGAGCTCTGTTCTCACCAGAAATACCTCAAGCAATTTCACAATGCAATTTCAAATTCCAAATATAGGATGGATAAGTTTCCCCGTTGTTTTGTACAAAGTGAAAGCAGAAATAAGGGGGCCGTTTTTCAGCTGTGAAGATGCCGAATGCATTTTTCCTGAAGAGAAATACGGTCACATTTATGATGGGACAGAGAACAGCCCAATGCCAATAAATTCTAAATCCATTTTATTCATTCATTCATTCATTTCTAATTTAGATTTTTATGCCGCTGTGCTCTGAATTCACAGAGCTCAGGGCAGTTAACAACAAAACCGTACAATTTAAAATCCAGGCGTTAAAATAGTTAAAATAACATCAGATGGCGCCAAAGCAAACATACAATATGCACTACTGTCTTGCAACAAACCGGGTGGGGGAGGGGAAGGGAGTGCCAGGTAAGGTGGTCCCCATTGCTGTCTTCAACCAAAAGCCTGGCGGAACATCTCTGCCTTGCACACCCTATAGAACTGCATACAGTCCCACTGGGCGTGGATGTCATTTGGCAGAGAGTTCCACTAGGTAGGAGCCAGGGCTTTTTCTGGTCGAGGACAGCTGAACTTCTTTAGGGCTAGGGTTCACCAGTAAGTTGTTCTCAGCAAAGCGTAAAGCTCTTCAGAGGACATACTAGAGGAGGTGGTCCCACAGATATGTGGGTCCCGCACTGCTCATGGTCTTAAAGGTCCGTACCAAAACCTTGAACCTGACCCATTACTTCACTGGGAGCCAGTGCAGCTGGCGCAGCACAGGTTGAATGTGTGCTGTCCATGGTGTCCCCGTCAGGACCCATGTCACCACATTCTGGGCCAGTTGGAGTTTCTGTATCAGTCTCAAGGCCAGGCCAGCGTAAAGTGAGTTACAGTGATCCAGTCTGGAGGTGACCATTGCATGGATTACTGTGGCTAGGTCAGGGCGAGACAGTTGCCTTTCCTGGCACAGTTGGAAAAACGCAAGCTTGACAATGTTTGTGATCTGGGCCTCCATAGACAAAAAGGTATTTAAGACCCATACTGAGCATCTGTAAAATGCACCTGGGCAAATATTGCTAATTTTCCAACCAGTCACTATAGCTGCGCCACTGACATCTGCTTGATGTTCAATCAATAAACAACAATACTTACATTACAATGAAAAAGAATTAAACTATAACATCAATAGAAACAAACAGCAATTCAAAAGGAACAGTAGAAATCCAGTGTAACTGAAAAAGTTTTCAAAAGCAGCAACAGTGTACAAAAGACTCCCCCGGCTAAAACATTATTAAAACCCCCTCAAAAAGCCAAAAATAACAAGCTGGCACAAAAGTGTGACTTATGCACATTTAACTTTTGTTAAAAGCACCAAGAGATTCCCCCCCCCCCCCTGAGCAGTTGGCAACCCTGGATTCCAGGTTAGGTTTGGAGAAGATGGCTGGCCGGGGGGGCTGGGGGGGGACTCGCCCACCCATCTAGCATCATCATCATAATCACACACACAGTTTATATTGAATGCGGTCTGTGTTCACTTTTTCCTCTGTGCACAAATCTTAGGGTACCAAAAACCATTGGGCCAGCCCTGTTACTGGCACTGTCTTCACTGCTGTGACCCATCCAGAGATCTTGGCTTCCAGGTTCTCTGCATGAGTTATGGCGATGAAGGAGATGTCAAAAACAGGGCTGAACCAAGGATTTTTGGAATCCTAGATGAATGACTGCGCACAGCCCCCACACAAAAGGCAATCTGCTGCTGCCCCCACTCGTGCCACCCTCCCTGGGCCCCTAGCTTAATGCAGTGCCAGGCCTCCTAAACAAGGGGAGATTGGGAGGCAAAAACAGTCTTGGAAAGGGGCCCACTCAATGACAGAGGAGGAAGGGAAGGAGGAAGGGATCTCCTGCTCCCTCCAACAGAATGAAGGAAGGGGCAGGCTCACCATGAGCTACTCACTGGTGCTGGGCACACCACTGGGGTGTTGTTTGCTGTGGGTAGCAAGAGGGCTATTTTGGGTGCCCCTCCACCTCTGGCATCCTAGACAATTGTCTAGGTGCTAGGATTCCCAACCTCCAATTGGGATCTAGAGACCTCCCAGAATTACAACTGATCTCTCCAGACTACAAAGATCAGTCCCCCTGGAGAAAATGGATGCTTTGGACAGTGGAATCTGTGGCTTTGTACCCCACTGAGGTCCCCCCTCCCCTTCCCTCCCCCACCTTCTGCAGACTCCACCCCCAAAGCTCCAGGAATTTCCCAACCTCGGGCTGCAACCCGAGGAAGTGTGCCTAACAAGCAGGTCAGACCGGGTCAGGAACTGTATCCTTGTTTAAGCCCTGACTAAAATCAAGTCCTTTTCCTCTTACTCCCCCTGTGGGGTACCTCCAAGCTGGTTCCACTTTGGAGTGAAGAATGCTGGCAAAGCAGCAGTCTGGCTGTACATTCTAAAGCAAAACAGACACCAGTTGACAATCTGGAAAATCAGAGACCACCTTTCCCTCCCCCCCAGTCCTGCCATTGTTTGTAACCTGTGGGTTGGGCTGCGTGCCATGTGCCCACACCGATGTCATGTGAGGTCACCCGGAGAGCGAAGCATGCGAGGCCAGAGGTCTGGACTGGCTCTCTCGGGACAAATGTCATTTTGCTGCTGCTGGTGCTCTGGTTCATGTTTGAGACTTTGCACGGCTGCCCTTAGGAGGGGGGGTGGGAAGGCTGGTTAAGTCTGTTTTCCTCTGTGTGACACAGTTGTAAGCTGCCTGTGCCTTTAGAGAGGCAACATAGGAAAGTTTTAAATAAACTGCTAAAAACACAGCAGCAAATATAGACAAGAAGGTGAACAGCTGTGGGGGGAGGGAGGGAGGGAGGGAGAGAACATATACTGGCTCTTGCATTCTGAGGAGCGAGTGCGGGTTCCAGTCCTTCGAGAAAGACCAGCTACAACCCTGGGAGGCTCCTGTATCGGGTTTTATGAGAAGAATGCCAGGTGATCGGCGCTCGCACCACAGGGCGGGGTGGTGGCAAGCCACACGCCTCCCAACACAGCTCTCCCTTTAATCATTAACTCTTTTCTACCCCCTCGTATCAGGCATGGCATAGATTTTTATCTTGGCACTGAAAATGGGTAGCGTTCCTTCGACTCAAGATGGTTTCTGTTTAAGGCAGGGAGAGAGCTGTGGAGTTTAGCTAATTAGGGACACTGTCCAACTCCGCCCTTTCCAGCTGAGCTGCAAATCCAATGCTCGGCAGATTGGGGCAGGAGTTCTTAAAGGCGGAAAATAAGAGAAGGCGTGTGTGTGTGTGTGTGTGTGTGTGTGTGTGTTGTAGACTGATGAAAGGCTCAGCAGCGAGCGATCCAAGAGTACAAGAAGGAAAGAAGAGAATCGTGGCCATTTATAAAAAGGCAGTTTTTATTATTTATGGTTATTGCGAAACAAACAGGCACCTCGACTTGCCAAGCCCTGGAAACTTGCCAATAGTTTCTGCCGCAGGCTGAAAAGGCGGCAGGGACATCAGATGTCATTTGGAAAGGCTGGGCCAATATTTTCAAGATGTCTGACAACTCAGCCACTTTGCCCCCCCCCCCCCGGTGAATTACAAATGGAGGCACACATTATTCTTATACCCAAGAAGATTTGCTGTCAAGAGTGTATAGCCCTGTGAATTACCTGTCCACAGAAGAACACACCAGTTACATAAAACACCATTCTATGCTTCCCATCAGCGAGAAGACATGCAGCACATCATGCAGAGAAGCAACGGGCAGACTCCTCTGAGGGCAGATAATTCCGTTATCTCTTTATCAAATTAGGAATGACTGAATAATTAACAGGAAATTGTCCACCTCTATTGACAGAAAAGAAATGAGGCCAGAATAGTTACTTGTAGTTACAGAATAGTTACCAGCATAGTGTAGTGGTTAACAGCGGTGGACTCTAATCTGGAGAACCAGGTTTGATTCCCCACTCCTCCCTAGGAAGCCAGCTGGGTGACCTTGGGTCAGTCACAGTTCTCTTAAAACTCTCTCAGCCAAAACCTACTTCAGAGCATGTCTGTTGTGGGAAGAGGAAAGGAAGGCAATTGTAAGCCGCTCTGAGACTCCTTTGGGTAGTGAAGAGCGGGGTATAAAACCAACTCTTCTTCTCCTCCTCCTCTCCCTCCTTTGTGGGCATCTTAGGGTTGCCAAGTCCGGGTTGGAAAATACCTGGGGAATTTGGGGGTGGAGCCAGGAGAAGGTGGGGTTTGGGGAGGGGAGGGGCCTCAGCATGGTGCCTCCCTACTGATGCACACAACAATTGCCCATACAACTGCCTTTTCTGAAGTAGCCCCCATTCTGTGGAATGGCCTGCCTGAGGCCATCAAGAGGCCTCACACATTTCTGACATTTCGCAAACTATGTAAAATGTAATTATTTGGAAGAGCGTTTCTATAATGCATAAAGTTGCCAACTCTAGGGTTGCCAAGTCCGGGTTGGAAAATACCTGGGGACTTTGGGGGTGGAGCCAGGAGAGGGTGGGGTTTGGGGAGGGGAGGGGAGGGTCCTCAGCATGGTACAATGCCATAGAGTCCACCCTTCAGAGCAGCCATTTTCTCCAGGGGAGCTGATCTCTGTCAGCTGGAGATCAGTTGTAAAAGCGGGAGATCCCCAGGCCCCACCTGGAGGCTGGCAACCCTAATCCTCATCTGGACAGGTACTTCGAGCCTCTAAATACTTTTTCCTCTCATAGTCTACTAGTGTGTTTTGTGTCCTTAATGTAAGGCGTCAGAATAAGGAGGCAGCATAGTTTTAGATAGCCGCACAGTTTAATAAGTCAGGTTCTTTTGCTATGCCGAGCTGCCATAACAACAACTTCCTTTTTGTCTGCTCTTGCCCACATTAAGTCCTGGAGAGGACAAGGGCAGTCTAAAACAAAGGCCTGGATTAAAAGACTAGTGTGTGTACTGCCACACAGCCAGGGAATTAATAGGCTAAAGTTTCTGATGTCTTCTTTCTCCCACATGGAATTTTCAGTGGCTTACACAGACAAACAATGTAATATCCACAAACCACCAGCATCACACAAACTGAACAGCAGTTCACTCCAGCAGCATGCGGGGGTCAAATTGTCACAGGGACAGCAACAAAATACATCCCAAATGCTTTAGAGAAGAGGACAGACAATTGAGAAGGTATCCAGTGGCTCTTCTTTGTAAAGCATCCATAATCCAGGAACCACCACCAAGAAGACCCTCTCTCTGGTAGCCACCTGCCTAGCTGCATGATAAAGTACAATGAAATGACCTCCTCAGCTGTGGAAAAGTTTGTTTGTGGGCTAGGACATTCTTATCTTTGAACTTGCGGCTATAACACATATCCCTTGTTTTAAATTGAATGGCTGGACCTAACTATCCTGTGAAATGTCATTCTGTCAAGGGGGTGATGCTCAGAACAATTGATGATTCCCCAGTAGATGAGCAGCTCTGACCCCAAAGGTCTCTGGCTGCCACTTGACTGACCTGCAGAGGGACAGGAAAAGCAGAAACTCTTTGGATGAAACAGGGGCCTAAGAAAGCAAGATGGGAAGAGAGTTGTTGGCCAAAGAACCGCACATGCGATCAGCCAAATGTGTGGCCAGGTGAAGCTGTCGAGCTTCGCTTCCAGAGACAATAGGTCCCCCGGATCCTAAAAGGGACCAATGAGTGAGTCTGCACCCTGGGATAAACAAATAGGGTGCAGGGACACTGTAAATAGCGAATCACAGGTGTTGGAGGTGCGCATGGGTGCGGTCGAGAACGGGGATAAAAAGCAGACCTGCGTGTCCTGCCGGCAGTCTTGTTCTGACCTTTCAATAGACTATGAGCTGTTTTCACTCAATGCGTCTCCGACCTCAGTACTTTTCAGTTGTGAAGAAGGCTAGAAGGAAGGAGCACCCTGGCACAGAGAGGAAGCTGAGGCTGAAGCTGTAAGTGGCCAGGAGCTGCAGAGGAAGGCTGAAGTTCCCGTTATAACCAGCAGTGACAGGTCTGGCTGCAGGCCTCTAGCAGATTTGTAATGATTGCTCTGGCCACTTCTATCAATGAATGGTCTCTCTGCAGTATGCAGGTATTATCTATGTTTGTCAAGCGGGAAGGGAAGGAATATGTTAGTAACTACCCAGTGGTTGAGCAGAAGTCGTTCCAGGTCCCTTTCATCTTTTCTAACCACTTGGCATTCTGAATACACATACCTTCTTGTATAGACTCCCCAGTGGAGTCCAGCAACGTCTCCGGCCAATGCTATAGCAAAGAAAAGTTTTATAGGTGCATGCAGCTCATGCAGAGAAGTCGGAACTGCGATGAACCAGTGGTGCTTTTGACACTTTGCAAATACAACGGTGTGCACAGCAATTTCCGGTGATGAATCCCAGAATGTGAGCCCTCAGGGAACTCCAGCTTCACCTAATGTGGTCTGGCAGCTGATCTGGTGGGGGACATGGGCAGAACTATTGTGGCGCACTGCCATGATAATAACAGTGTGTATTACGCATTTAAGACTTCAACAACTAGGTACTGTAAATCAAATAAAACAAATGGTGTAAGCCTACAGCTTTACAGTTTAATAACAAGCATAATTAAGAAGGAGATATTCAGGAAAACAAGGAGGCCTTTTTGAATTTATTAATTTAGTGCAGTTAAATACTGCCTTTTCCCACTTGTGGGTCCTTGAGGTAGCTAATAGATCAGAATGTAAAATATACAACCATTCTTTTTTTTTTTTTGTAAAGAAGAATAAAACGCCACAAAACTGTTGGTATTACTCCTACAAAACCATCAGATAAATTAATAACAAGACAGGAGCAACACAATAGCTAGCACTATCCCATTCATTGTTTCTAGTTCCAAGGCTATTCACAATGACAGAGTCTTCTGCAGGGGTGGCCAAACTTGTTTAACGTAAGAGCCACACAGAATAAACATCAGATGTTTGGGAGCTGCGAGACATGAACAAATATTACACACGTTTTTATTGGAAAATATGCAGATTTATTTTTTTTATTAACATTAAATGAGACTGCTAAAAATAAAAACAAAAGGAGGTAAGAACAGATATTGATAATGATATTTATTTGTCCGATTATATTTGTAGGCTTGGGGGGGGGGCTTTGAGAACATAATTAAAGTTGCTTTCTTTCTCTGCCCCCCCAAACTTACCCAGGGAGGGGAACACTGGCTGGGGAAGGGAAGACCTTCGCTGGAAGACCCCTCCCCTTCCCCAGCCGCCCTGCCGGGAGCCACACAATATGTATGAAAGAGCCGCAGTTTGGCCACCCCTGGTCTTTTGTTTGTTCCAGGAGGCCTGTCACTACAGGATGGGGGAATTCCCTGCTCCTTGGACCTCAGATAAAGTTGGATCCCACTGGAAGACATTATCTGTTGACCTCGAAACTTTCCCAGCTTTATATGGGTAGAGGTGGTTCTTCATGTACTCTGGACCCAACCTTTTTAGGGGTTTACAGGTAAGAATCAGTCTATTTATAGACCACTTTTCAGCCAAGGCAATTTACAGCATAATAAAATACAATAAAAGGCCAGTAAACAACAATAAAATCAGCACCTTGAATGGAGCCTGGAAACAAATTGGAAGCCAGTGCAAGTGAAGCAGTAATGGGCTTCTATGTTCAAGATCTGGCAACCCTACCATCAGCAGACAGGGTTGTATTGGGGCTACACTGTGGCCCAGTCCCAATACAGTTTTATCATCTGTTCTTATTGAAAGTGGTAATTTGGGTGATGGCCAATGGGAAACACAGACTTTCTTATATCTATGGATGCCGGAAAATAGGCAACTTACAATATAGGAACAGAAGGGTAGAATGTTTCCCCGGTCTGCATCATGTTGGCTAGGGTTGCCAACCTCCAGGTGGTACCTGGAGGTCTCCTGCTGTTACAGCTGATTGGCAGGCAACAGTGATCCGTTTCCCTGGAGAAAATAGCTGCTTTGGAGTGTGAACTCTATGGTATTGTACCCTGCTGAGTTCTCTTCCCTCCCCAAATCCCCCCCTCCCCAGGCTCCACCTCCCAAATCTCCAGGTATATCTGAACCCAGAGCTGGCAACCCTAAATTGTGCCACTCAAATGGCTAAGTTCAACTTGTTACTAGAAATTCACAGCTTGTATCACTCTAGTTTTTCATAGTGGGAAAACACTCAGGAATATTCGTTTTAGACGTCTTCACCCCCCCCCCCCCAAAGATTCTGGTTCCATCACTTCCCGTTTCCTAAAAGTGTTAGTTTCAATAAAACATGGAATCTCCCCACTGTGATTTGAATGTGCATTTACTCAGTGGGAGCATAGTTGAATCTGTCCATTATTTCATCATTGTCTCTTTTGGTGGCCACCCTGAATTCTTTCTATGGTTCAAGGTCACCACCAGAGTTTTGATCGGGGCAGGGGGGGAGGAATACTTCCTTAGTATTAAGCTGCCTCTAGTTTATTGGACTCTTTGACAAATGGAACATCACTCTCTTTGGATATGAACATAACAGACTTGCTGGATCAGACCAGCGACCCATCTAGACTAGCATCCCATCTGACACAAGTGGCCAACCACTTCCTCTGGAAAGCCAATAACAGGGCACCGAGGCCAAGGCCTTCCCCTGATGTTGCGTCCTGGGACTAGTACTCAGAGGTTTACTGCCTCCAAATGTGGAGCTTTCCTTTAGTCACTGTGGCTAATAGCCACGGATAGACTCTGAGTCTATCTTCATGAATCTGTCTAATCCCCTTTTAAAGTTGTCTATGCCTGTAGACATCTCTACATCCTCTGGCAGCAAATTCCACATTGTAATCCCTCATTGTGTAATACAGTCACTTCTGGGTGTTGTCATCACACTGGGCAGTCGCCCGGATGGCCCCGGGAGGGAGGGAGAGAGCGAGTAGGTTCAGGGGAGTGGGTTCAGGGGAGCCAGGAGCCGGGCGGGGGGAGGCTCTGGCGGCAGCGGGGGGGACATCATCCTGGCGTGTGCGCGTGCTTTGCACATGCACACAAGAGCCCCCCCCCCCCCGGGGAAATTAAAAAGTCTACGCTCCTGCCTCAAGTTCTAGTATTTCGAGAGAAGGAGGAAGAGTTCTCTTTGTCCACACTCTCTACCCCATGCATACTTTTTGTAGAAAAAGCCCAGCAGGGACTCATTAGCATAATAGGCCACACCCAACAGCAGAAACTCATTAGCATATTTGGCCACACCCCTGACAGCGCAGCTCCCTCCCAGGATTGGTTTCCCCAGTGCCCCATGGCTTGCGGGGTGCCTGGGGACCCGAGGAGGGGAGGCAGTTTAAACTGCCTTCCCTTCCTGGATCAGCTTGGCTTCCCCAGGCGCCCTGCGGCTTGCAAGGCACCTGGGGAACCCAAGGGGGGGGAGGCTGTAGGTGTGGCCAACTCAGAAGCCAGCCGGAACTCCGTTCCTGTGCGTTCCTGCTTTTACAAACTTCTACCATGGCCCTTCTAAATCATCTCTTCTCTCAGCAGAAACAGTCCCAGAATCTTCAGCGTTTTCTCAGAGGGAAGGTGCTCATCATCTTGGTTGCCCTCTTCTGTACTTTTCCCATTCTTCCTTATTCTGGCATCAGTGTGTGGGAATTAGTCGGAAGCTCCGTTTAGCTTCTTGCTTCTGCTGTGGCATTTACAAGAGGTCAGCTGTCCATGCCGAGGTTCCAGCAACTCTTCAAGGCACATGAGTCCTCCTGTTCTGTATTGAACCTGACAAGGCCCCATTTGCAAATAAAATAAAATAACAACCCTGTAATGCCTTCAGATGAAAAAGTAATGTGCTGCCATCTTTGTGACACAACCCGCCCAAATAAAACCGGTGATTGAAACCCCCTTCAAAGCTCGAGATCACAGGAATCCCCCTCCCAAATCCATTCCAATCCAAACTGTGCCAGATTAGTGGTAACAAACACTCTCTCTGTGCATGACGTTAACCTTCTGAAATTAATCCCAGCCTGATTACGCACTTTGGCGGCCAGAATAACAGCCTTGTCTTTACAACTGGCAGATCCCGAGCCCACCTTGGCTTGTGCCAGATTGCTTTGCTCTTAACAATAACAAACATCTTTAATTAATAAGTGGCTGAGGGAGGAAGGTAAGAAGGGGCAAGGAGGACCTTTTGCTAAGGAAAATCATATCTTCCAAGGCGGAAAGCAAGCATACTTGCTCCTTGAATCCAAAGAGCATAGTTACACAGCAAGTTACGTGATAGTCCTTCCCTCTTACCAAGGAATTCTTGGAACGGCTGGGAAGGGTTCTCCTTCAAGCAACCTCTTCCAAACTCCAGTTCCTGGTACAGGTGGGAGTGGTGTGTGTGTGTGACCCTAACACAGGTGAAACTGTCTGGAACCCATTTCTGCAATGTCCACTTCTTCTTTTTTTACCAGAAATTAGAAACAAGAATGCAGTTTGGAACAGAGTTATACCCTTGTAATCCTATTGATTTCAATGGACTCAAGAGGGTGGCACTTCTGCTTTGAACTGTGTGGTTTAGTAGCTTCCCTCCTAGCATAGTTGAAAGACTAAAACCTAAGTGATCACCATGAGAAATATCAGGATATAAATGTATTACATTAAAAGAAAAGGAGACAGTATTTTTTTAAAAAATCTTCAGGCCACGCAGCCTCTTCCATGCAGAGAAGAAGCACAAAACGCATCCCTGTTTGCTGGACTCCAGAGGCTCAGGTGCTGATGCTTGCACAAGCAGATTCCAACCATCTTCAAGGAAACCAGCTTTAAGCGTCAGGTGGGCTGAAATCTTAGGACTCAAATTGGCTAGCAAATGTGACCGTTTAGCCAATGAGAGAGCTATGAAAGCCAATCACAAGTCAAGTGGTAATGCAGAATAAGGTAATTAAGCGCCTGGAATGAGTGCCCATTTGGTGGAGACAAGTTATTGTTCACATCTCTAGATTGTTGGGCAGGGAAAGAAAAGTCAGGAAACTGTAACATTCATACAACCAGCATATCAGTTAAATCCAGAAGGAAAGGGTGCAGTGAAGGGTGTCCGACGCAAAGGAAGCTTTTTGACTTGCATGGCAGCGGGAGGCCTTTAGACCAAACAAGCTGGTGGACCCGCAATACTCGCGGGGGGGGGAGGTGAGCCTCTCTCCCCTCCCTCCCCCCGTTCCCCCCCCAAAATTGGTGGCAGCGGCAAGAACCGCCGCTCACTGAGGCACTCCCCCCTGGCCCGCTCTAGCTCGGGCCCGAGTGGCGTTAAGCCACTTGGCCCCGGCATTTCCCTTCCTCCTGCCCCCTCCCCCGGCCCACTCACCCCCGGCTCCCAGGCCTGAGCGGCCAAGCGCTACTTGGGCTGCCGCTTCTCCCCCCATTCACCGCCTCCCCCCTCCCCGCCCCCTCCCCCTTCCAGAGTCAGTGGCGCAGCTAGACCTGAGGCCCGCTGCGCTGCCTCCCCCCTCCCCCGTTTCTGAGCCGGTGGCTTGGCCGCAGACGGCAGGGCCGTTTCTGAGCCGGTGGCTTGGCCGCAGACCCCCGCCACCACCGCCCAGCTGCTTGTCCGTTGCCATTGCCGCTGCCACTCAGGTAAGTCCGTTCCCTGCGCATGCGCAGGGAACGCTTTTTTACTTTTTGGGGGATTTCAGTATCCCCCGAAAACTTTTTTAAACTTTTTTTATTTTTCTGCAAACGGGGGGATCGCCCCCCATCTGCAGAACCCCCACCCCCCAAGTGCCCCCCCGCGCGGATTTAAGTATCCGCACGCGAGGGGGAGCACTTGGGAATTAGATATAGAGATGATCATCTTGACCAGCCTAAGACTGCTAGTTCCTTGTGCTACAGCTAAGAAGGACAGGGTCTTCTCTCTTGTACTGGGCCCATATCTGTATGCCCAGTATCTGTCTGATCCTGTTAAGTTTCTGGCATCAGGTAAAAACCTTTTTGTTCAGACCTTCTTTTGAATGTTCGTTCTCTTGCACTTTCCTTTATCTTAAAGCACTGGCCCTTTTATATATATTTATCCTGGCTGTCAGTGTCCATGTTATAAAGCTAAATAATTGTTTGATTGGTTTAAACAGAGTTCAGTAACACTGCTAAATGGCTTTTAAGGAGATTTGCATTGCACATGCTTTAGCTTTTTGATCTGCTGCTTATGTGTTATTGTTCTTATTTTTAATGTGTGTATGCAGTTTTCCTGCTCTGTGAATGCTGCTAACTCTTTTTATTGTTTCCTACCTGCCAGGCACAATTCAAAACACTGTTTCTGATCTTAAAAGCTCAGAATCAGAGGTATCAAACTCATTTGTTATGAGGGCTGGATGATCTGCCATAAATGTCATGCGTGCCATAAAATGTATTGCCAGGTACCGAAGATATAGACTTGATAAAGGACACGGACAATCCCAATTAATGATATTATTTTTTATTCAAAATACAAACAAAGCAGTGAAAGCAACTGATTTACTGAGGAGCCCACAAAAGCCCCAATAAATGTTTTTAAACAAATGCAAGGTTAGTTTTTTTTCCTCAAAGGAATATCATAAAAGGGGGAGTACCTTATATTTCCATACATACCAGTTGCTTGTGCGCTGGGTAAGAGTCCTGGTTGGGCTTAGAGTTGCCAACCTCCAGGTGGTGTCTGGAAATCTCCTGGTATTACAACTGACCTCCAGGAAACAGAGATCAGTTCCCCTGGAGAAAATTGCCACTTTGGAAGGTGGACTGGATGGCATTGTACCCAGTTAAAGTCTTTCCCCTCCCCAGACCCGCCCTTCTCAGGCTCCACCCCCAAAATCTCCAGGTATATCAAAACCCAGAGCTGGCAATCCTAGATGGGCCGGTTCTGGCCCTTGGGCCTTATGTTTGACACCCCTGATCTAAATGGCCTGCAGACAGGATTCTGGAAGGAACACTGCCTCGCACCAGTGTCTGCCTGGGCTTTCTGCGGAGCTCTACTCTATATGCTCTCAACCCTTCTCTGTAAAAGGGCTCCCTCTATGCAGCTCCTTGTCAAAGGAAGCTTGCCAGGGCCAGCTTGCTAGCAATCTCAAATAGGTGGTGAAGGCTTTTTTTCTCGTTATCCTGGGCTTTTAGCATACAATAGAGGCAACAAAAAAGGGTGTTCTAGTAGCTATGCTGTGTTTGCCTGTGAGTTTTAATGTGGGCCTTAATGATTTGCATGGCTCTCACTGTGTTTTAATACACGTAAGCCGTCGTGAGAACTTGCTTGCAAGTTCAAAGGCCTTGTTACATCTGTTTTTTGGATTTAAACTAATATCTATTTTAAATCAATACCACTTTAAAAAGAATGTGATCACATGTCTATCCCATGCACTGGAGGCATTCACTTTACAAACTGGGAAACTGATTAAACTGTAGTTTGAAGTTGGCAGGTTGAAGTTGAAGTGTAATTTGAAGCGCACACGTTTGCTCTAATTTGCTCTTTCAGCCTGCAGTCAGTTTCAACGGATGGTGTGAAGGTGACTAAGCAGATATATACTGAGAGCTAGCCCCCTTGGCATAAAAGATCTTGGAGACAAAGTACCAGGTTAACCGCCTGAAAGCTATGCTGACAGTGTACCACCAGCAGCTGCTGATTTATTTTGTTTGCTTGTGAGGAATTTCTGCCCCAATAAACCAATAGATGGCCAGACTCTCTTTGTGGCAGATGGTTTCCTGCTAAGGAAGGGGGCACAGAGGCATTTAAAATGCCATGCAGTTGAGGATCACCCAACATGATCCACTCGTTTTGTGGCAGCGGGTCCCCCTCCAGTTCGTGGATGACTTGAATCAGCCTTGAAACCAAATTTGCCCAGATGTTTTAATAACAGAGGAATTGCTAGGGGAAACAGACAGACCGCCCCCCCCCCCCCCGGCAACTGATTTTGGGTACTCTCTAAATGTGCTGCATACCCAAAACATTAGTTTGAGGGTTTTGAACGATTCAAGGCACATTTTGATGAACTCTAATGTGGGCTCGCCCCATGCACACTAGGGCAGATGTTGCAGGGTGGCTGTGAACTGGACAAGGGTTTCAGGGGGAGTCCCCTGTTGCTCTGCAGCAGGTAAGTCAGGCGGCATCCTGTCTATTCACCAGGCATGAGAAAGTCATGGCCTTTGACTTAAATAAGGAAGAGAGCCAAGGAAAAGAAATGTAAATACGGGAAAGGGAGAGCCCTGAATTCTCTCCACATTTGGCTCTCCTGGCTTCAAGGAACCTTGAGTCTCTCCCCAGGCAAGTGCTGGGGGTTTGTTCTGGAACGGAGCTGCCTCCTTCCCAGATTCCTTCCACGGCTCTTTAATAGCCTATGGCTCCAATGACTGGCGATCCTCCCTGGCCAACAAGTATAGTACAGGGCTGAACAATTTACCCCCTTTGGAGGCAGAGGCTCTGTCCTTCCTCTTTCTCCATCCTGCCCTTTGTATCCCTCCAGGACTTTCTCTCCATTGGTCTAAGCATGGGGCAGTGCATTCTGGGCCAAGACCATGAATACTCTGGGGTGGGTGTGGGGGCTGGGATGTCTGTCACAAGCATAATTGCTGCTGCTGCACCTGTGCCATTCCTCCCTGCTAAGTGCCGCATTGGGCATTTGTCAACAGCATGAGAGGAAGCCAAGCCTAGTGTATGGGGTGGGGCATCTTGCCACAGTAGCCGTCGAAAGGGAGCAGTTTAGGATGATAAGACACCCCTTTTCTATTTTAAACAACTGAGCCATTTTTGCTTTGCATCGTCCCCGTAGGGTTTTCTAGGCAAGAGATGTTCCAGGGTATAGCAGTTCGAGAACCAGTATAGCAGTTCGAGACCCGAGTGCTGCATGGCAGAGTGAGCTCCCGTCTCTGGCCCCAGCTCCTGCCAGCCTAGCAGTTTGAAAGCAAGACATTGCAAGTAGCTAAATAGGCACCGCTTTGGTGGGAAGGTAACAGCATTCCATGCACCTCGGCATCTAGTCATGCCAGCCACATGACCACGGAAACATCTTTGGACAGCGCTGGCTCTTCGGCTTGGAAACTGAGATGAGCACCACCCGCTAGAGTCGGATTCGACTGGCTTTCGAGCAAGGGAAACCTTTAGCTTTACTTTACCTTTACATCCAGATACTAACTAGGGCTGAGCCTGCTTAGCTTCTGAGATCTGACAAAATCGGGCTAGCCTGAGCCATCCAGGTCAGGGCCTTCCCTTGTTGGCCTCTCCAAAATGGAACCGGTAAACTCTGCAGCCGTCCTCATGCCCATGAATATATTTGACTGCTTGTAATGAATCCCGGTGGAAAAGCACAAGCTTTTCAGACAACTGAGCCCTTTCTTTTCTGTTTGATGCATGTTTCATAATGCAACAGGATCTTGCACCTTGGAATTGGGCACTTGCCAACACAAACCTTTTATCAAGACTGGGCCTGCTTTTTACTCACTGTGCCTCTGGGACAGGAAAGAGGTCAGGGGAAGCCTTGAAGCTTCAAACCAAATTGCAGTTCCAGTCCAATGGAACAAAAGGCCTTAGTTAGTGCCTGGGATGTGTTAATTTTCTCTGCAAAGAAGAGAGCTGCTTTCACAGAGTGCCTCCTGTTGGCTATTGGTTGCAAGCAGGCTGATGCTTAGAGACGTTTTGTTCTTCTGTACCACGCTGGCTAGTTCTTGGAGGAAAAGAAAAACGGAAGAGGGTATGGGAGACTATTCCTGTAGCTCGTGCCTCTTTGCCTATGCTGATGCCTTTTCACATGACCTCTCAGCGTGTGTGCAGGTCTCATGAGAAACTCATAACAATAACATGAGGAATTGCCTTCCTAGATCAGATCCATCTAAGTCAGCATCCTGTTTCTGACAGTGGCAAACCAGATGCTTTTGGGAAGCTCACAAGCAAAGCTATTGGTTGTCACTGTCATCTGGAACTTGGAGGAATACAGCCTCTGTACATGGAAGTTCCGTTGAGTCACGGTGGCTAATAGGCATTGGTAGTCCTATCTTCAATGAATCTGACTACTCTTTTTTTAAAGCCTAATGGCCGAGTCCATTACCATATCATCTGGTAAAGAATTCCTCAACTAATTACATTTGTGTAACAAAACGTTTCCTTTTTGTGAGTTCTGATCCTCCTGCTGTTCAGCTTCGTTGCCTGTGTTCGCTCCTTCAAGTATTATTCAAATGTCACATGTTGAAATGAGCATGGATCTGGATGGTGATACTACACATGGTGCCACAGTTGACAGTTGGCATAAGCTTGACTGTCCATGGCCAACACACATAGAACAAGTTTCTCTCCAAATCCATACCTAAAGAACACGGCCCTGATGCACTCTTTCATAAGCAACATGGACAGGACTTGCTCCAGGTCTGGGAGCAGCCATTGGTTTCCTTTTGGGGGGAAAGTGCCACCTTTTTTAAATTAGCAAACGTCTGCTTAAGAGAATTGTGCAAAGAGCCGGTGTTTCTGTGATTTGGAGGAGACTTCAAAAGAGGATGCTGAGCCCAGAGATCAGCAGGTGAGGCAAAAGGAAAGGATTCAACTCTCTGGAAATGTCCACCTGAAGGGAACCTTGGCCCCAAGCAAGCTGAGCATGAACTGGACAGAAGATGCACTGCTTCTAAATTTGGTGAGGCCACATTTCCAGACTGGGCAAGAATCTTCAGGTCAAGTGTTGGCTTGTATAAAGCGCTTACATGCTGCACTCCTCAGTCAATACAGATTCTCAAGGAAGCATACAGAATGCAATTAAAACCTGAACATCTATTAGAATTGACTGACACACGCTGAAAATGCTGGGGCATAATTAAATAATTAAATCCCAGCCAGCAATTTAGTTGTTGTGTTTTGCACTAATAGAAGCTTCTGGCAGCCCTGCGTAGAGCACATTGCAGCAACCTAGTCTGGATATAATCAGAACACCATGGCCAAATCTTGCTTTTCAAGGAAGGGCTTTGGCTGGCATACCAGATGAAGCTGGTAAAAGTTGCTAAGTGACAAAGAGGAAATCTGTGCTTCCAGCGGCATATATGGATCTAACAGCAACCCCTGAACTGTGCACCTGCTTCTGTAGGAGGGAGAGTGATCCCATTCAGAATGAGTTCCTTGATTGTTTAAATTATAGCCCATCAATTCCTCTTCTGGATGCAGCTTCACTTCACTGGCCATCAGCCAGCCCACCTCCAGACACTTGTTCAGTGACTCACGATGACAAAGAAAAGCAGGGCTGTGTGTCATCCTTATATTGATACCATTTCACTCCAAACCCCAGATGACCTCAACCAGTCCTTTTTGTGTGTTGAAAATCATGGCCCTGACCTGGATAGCCCAGGCAAGCCCGACCTTGTCAGATCTCGGAAGCTAAGCAGGGCTGACCCCGGCAAGTAATTGGAAGGGAGACCGAGGAACACCAGGGCTTGGGACACAGAGGCAGGCAATATCAAGCCACCTCTCTGAAATGTCCTAGCTCCACTTGGGGTCGCCAGAAGTCACCATGTCTTCCAAGCATGCAAGCACACGCACACGCACACACACACACAAGAAAATCATGGAGGATTGAAGGGAACCCTGAATATTAAATGCCATGAAGTCAGACATACCACTTTCTGATCCTGGCCAGCCAGGCAGGACTGGAACCACTGAAGCGCAGCATCCTGGAGATCCAGAAAAAGACCATGGTCAGTGGTGTCAAAAGCCCCTGATGGATCCAGGAGAGTCGATATAGTCTTCCTCCTTCTTTCCTGGCAACCAAATTATTAATTTAAATATTTATATTCTGCCTTTCTCTCCAAACAAGGAAGCTTAAAGTGGCTTACAAGTAGCACGAACCCAGGTACAGCACAGGAACCAGTTATAACCGATAAAACAGTGATGAAAGAAACCTGTGTTCTGAAGCTCCTAAAAGAAGATGCAAAAGAAACAGCAAAGGACCTCCTCAACAGTACTGTCTGGCAGTGTTTCTTAGAGATTACTAAGAAGATATGTCCCCCCCCCATCTCTGGGAGGGTATTCCAGAGGGGGACAGCCACCACCAAGAAGCCATGGGATCAGGTGGCAGCTGACCTTGGGTAGAGGAGCAGCCAGAGGAGACTGGGTAGAAGAATCAGTGTTGGCATACAGCTTCATACTGGGAGAGATAACCCTTTAAGTATGAGGGTCGCAGGTCATGAAAGGCTTTCAGGGTAAGAACCACCACCCTGATCTTAGCCTGGAAACATACAGGTAACCAGGGGAGCTGTTCATGGCACGATAGGGTTGCACCTAGGCACTCCAGTCAGTTGGCGAACCATTGCATTGTATATGTGATATTTCTGATCGATTTTCAAGTTGTCGTTCCAGAACAAATGTTCGTAACGCTAGAGAGTGATGCAAAAAATAGGTAAGAAACTATTCAGTTTTGGCCTAGCAAAGGATGATTTATTGAGTCTTGGGGAAAGTGAATCCCTATTAATTATTAAGAAATGCATACAAGATCTAGACCAGGGATGTCAAACATATGGTCCGTGGGCCGGAAGCAGACCGTCCAGGGCTGCTATCTGGCCTATGAGCAACTGGTCATTACCTTTATTGCCAGATGACAGAGGCTGTGCATTATGCCCCTGTATACTGTCCAAGTGCTAATGTGTAACAGGTGGTGGAAGTGGAGGGTGAGCATCAGGGAGATACTGTAAGGAAATACTGTAAGAGTGTTAATGTTTGAAGCATGTTTGTATTTTGAGTAAAAAAATAATATTGTTAGTTGGGTTTGCCTGTGTCCTTTATTAAGTTTGTACCTTTGGTGACTGGCATTACATTTTATGGCACACATGACTTGGCCTGACAAACTGACATTTATATCAGGTCTGGCCCTCATAACAAATGAGTTCGACACCTCTGTACTTCAGCTCAGTTATACGAGCCCAGAGAGTACGCTCCATCCAGTTCCTCAGCATCTTTCCATCTTCAACCATCCCAGCTTATACCAGTTACCTAACAGTTCCTTGTTACTGTAGAGCATTTATGCTCTCTCATTTGAACCCTGCCCCTTCAGCAGTCTTATACGGGAGAGACTGTAACCTGCCTTATTCAGGGAGGTTTTGCCAATGCAATCTGAAATGGGTTGACTCTCTATCCCATATGATATTGGAATGCCTTCGCTACAGCTATTACCATAATTTATGGATTGCCCCTATTTTAACTAAATTTCTTTCTACCATAACAAAAGATAACACAGTCCCCTATTTGTGGTGGGCAGAGATCCTCGGACTACGTTAGCAGTGGCCAAATATCTCTCCTCCATATTTTCCTTAAAGAAATAAATGCTCCTCATTTGCTGCTCAAGATCATTGGATCAAAGGAGTTCAAAAGGAAGGAAGGAAAGAAAGTGATCGTTAGCAGCGCCTCCAAACACAGGGAAAGGGCCAAGGACAGGTCTCTCATGGTTCAGCAGTTTGGTTTAACAAAGCCTTGTTGTAGGACTACCAAGTGTATTGCGGCAGGTGCTTTTGTGCTCCAGAGCTCATTTCAGATGTCTGAGCTTATCAGATAGGTATGTGTGGCCCCACTGAGGCCAAAATATCAAACAATGGAAGAGCTAGCAATAAGTGTGTCATAATATTATGCAAATGCATTCAGCCAACCAGCAGCCAAATAGCAATTCTGCTTTCAGAAGGTACCTCTGTCTGGACCAGATGCAACAGGCCTTATAATGAAGATGCGAAGCTGTGCAACACCCCCGCTGTTAACTCTGCCCTGTAGTTACTTTGGCAATGCTGTCATGGGACCAAACGGCATCAGCATTCCTTCATTCACCTGCACATTTTCTTGCAATCTTCACCGTTGTCTGCCAATGATGCCCTTCCGTCACTTACCTAACAGGTCTGCCTTCTTGCAAATCAATTTAAATAAGATATTAAAAATGGTACACTCAAAACCCAGATGTGGGGTGAGTTTCAACCTGCCTCCAAGAGGAAGGTGCTGAACTAGGATTCATTTTCAGAAGTCAGTCTGTAGAACTTGTCCTCAAGAGAGTCTGGGAGTGGGTCACTCAAGTAGTTGTCCCTCTTCAGCAGCGCCTTTTCGTCACCAGTGACCATATCCGCACTGATTAGATCTTGTATTAACTTGTCTGCATCCTGTGCTCATTTGAGTTCTGCTTAGGACTATGACATACTTACAGCGATCCCCTCTGGGCAGTTTTTCACCTTCTTTCTGTACATGGAATAGCTCCCTATCATCTATCACCTAGCTACTTACTTACTGAGGCAACCGCTTGTCTCGACTGGCTGGGGATGGAGGCAAGTGACCCGGTCTAAGGTCAGGTTCCAGAGGCAGAAACTACTGTAAGCAGAGGTTCCAGAGGCAGACAGGATAGTCTAAGTAAGGTCATGTTGCCAAAGCAATAGCTTGTTTGCAAATGGTAAGTGACATAACCAAGGCAAGCTGATGGCCAGATTCTCAAGGCAGCAGCTCCTGTGAGGTAGGGTGGCAAACAGGCTCAGACTAGCTGACTCTTTTCACTAGGAGGCAAACTGGCCTTGAGCCTGAGGCATCGTAGAGCCAGGTGGTGCTGCCTTGCTGCCTGGGATCACTCAGTCATAGTGCAGGGTTTACAGTGCTGTCTCGGTGGTGCCTCTGGCTAACTCTGTTCCACTTGCAGTGCCTTCCAAAGACTTGGTGGTGCAGGATGTAAGATGCTTGGTCCCACATGCTTGGGGCTATGGCATGAAACCTCTGGTGCCTTCTTTGCAGATGGGAAATTGGGCACAACTTCTTCTGCCACAAATTTGGTAGGTACTGTTGGACTCCATTCTTTTGCTGCAACAGATTAACATGGCTTCTCTTCTGCCTTCAGTTTGGCTAGGTCTCCAGTCAGTTTGGCTAGGTCTCCAGTCCAGTCAAGTGGACCTATGCTAGTGGTTATGTAGTCCAGTTTGGGGCTGAATTACAAACATTATTTATTTATCTGTTTATTTTATTATATGTCTAACCCATCCTCCCCCACAAGCAGGCTCAGGGCAGTTCACAACAAATTCAACAAAATAATTTAAAAAAAAAACATATTAAAACAATCGAGCAGTAGTCTGATTCAAACCCCAGCAGCCTAACCACAAGATGGCAAAGTATTACAGAAGCTCCCAGGAGGCACTAAGTGGATGCTCAGGTGAAACAGTTGATTGGGGGAAAGGTACAAAACCCCATTCAGATGGAACAAAGGGGACGGGTGGAGCAGGGGAGGCCAATATAACCGGACAACCACCCAAAGGCCTGGTGGAACAACTCTGTCTTGCAGGCCCCCCAGAACTGTAAGTTTGCACATTCACTGCAAAGCTTGGACTAAGCTAAGTTAAAACTAAGATGGCGACGGTAGCCTTTAGATGAATTAGGGTTGCCACGCCATGTTTGGCAACCAGCAGAAGCCTGGGGGTGGGGACATGTCACGGGGAAAATCAGAAGTGATGTCACATCCCTCTAAACCATAAAATCACAAACCATAAAACTATAGTGTTTTCAGCAATTCCTAAAGCTACGTGATGCCACTTCTAAGTTTTCCTTGGAAGTGACATTGCTCTGTGTGTGCTGCCAGTGGCAGTGGGCAAAAAGGCATGCTGGCTGGTTGTCTCCTGCCATACCAGGAGGCTTGGCAACCCTAGTGAGCTGTCAGTGGATATATGTAACTGTTGCTAATGTTAGTCTACTCCTGGGTCTGAGGCAGAGATGCCTGAACACCTACCAGTTCGGCTCACATCCTGTTTGCCAGTTGTGATGAGGGAGCTGATCTTTTGATAGACTGCAGGGTGGTTGCCAAACCAATTGTGATTTTTTCCCAGCAGGTTGGTTTAACTACACCTTCCTAATAGTACAATACGGTGCATTTGGCTTTTTGTGCATGCACCTTCTCACAGTAGAGTTCTACTCCCCACCCCTGTGCCATCCCTCTGCTTGGCAAGCAGTTGTTTGAGCAGACAGTTGAATCAGTTGAAGATAATATAAGTCAGTTGTAAATAACCACTGGGTTCCAAAAAAATAATAACCCTACCATTTGGTGTTATATCTTAGCAATGTTAATGGCTTCCAATCTGTTTGTGTGGACCAGATGTGACCCATCCCCCCTGCTCTTGGGGTATCTAATGTGTGGGATCAGATGTGGATATACTAAGAATGGTGCTCACACACTCCTAAAGACAGCTCCAGATTGTTTGCTGTGTGAGAAGGAAATGCAAAGTGAGTCATGCCTAGGGTATATTTCCCTGGCTTGTGTGCATAAGGAAGATGCTCCCAACTGCCTGTTGGGACAGGCAATAGAGCTCGAGTGATACAAGGAAATGGAATGTATAGAATTTATTGGTGCCAGAAAGAAAGAGGGGAACTGTTTGAAATGACAAGGCTGTCCATGCTGTGCTGCAGCTCCCATTCATTTCAACGGGTTGGTATAGCAGGAGGAAATTCCTCTGATAGAGGTGAATGAGAATAGGCTTGGATATTTTCTGACCAGTTCTTTGGGGGATCCAAGTAGTCTTAAAATGGAGATTTTTTAATGGAGAAAATGTGTTGGTTTTTACTTTTTTTCTTTTGCTTTGAAAATCTTTACTTGGTCATGGCATTTTACAGAGTCCGCCCCCCTCCCTTCCCATTTTCCATATCCCCATTTTCCTTGCTTTTTAATGCTGGAAATATATCAGAGGATAGGAAGGAAAGTTCACCATTCCAAGCATTTCATGCGGGTCTCCCCCCCCCACACACACACCCCCCATCAAAACCATCACATTTGGTGAGAATATTTTCTGCAAGGGAATCACTGGCATTTTTGTTCAGTGGTTGGAGGGCTGGCGTGCCGCCTCAGTGCAGATGGAGAAATTGCAGATTGTTTTCCAGATAGAGGTTTAAGCACACTGGATTTTCTTGTTGATGTTGGATCCCCCTGGCTGTGTCTTTTCTTTCATGTTGCTGTCTGTTTTTTAGCAGCTTCTAGTCTGATTTCTCTAGCAGATGAAGACCAACAAGGAGTGAACTAGCTGGTGGTCAGTTATTAACAGGGCTATTTTTGGGCAGGAACGCATAGGAATGGAGTTCCGGCTGGCTTCCGAGTTGGCCACACCTACAGTGCCCCCCCACTGGGTTCCCCAGGCACCTCACAAGCCGCGGGGCGCCTGGGGAAGCCAAGCTGATCCAGGGCAGGAAGGCAGTTTAAACTGCCTTCCCTCCTCAGGCTCCCCTGGGGAAGCTGATCCAGAAACTGCTTTCTTTCCCTCGGCTTCCCCACGCGCACCGCAGGCCATGGGGCATCCGGGGAAGCCGATCCTGGGACGTAGCTGCGCTATCAGGGGTGTGGCCTAATATGTTAACGAGTTTCTGCTGTTGGGTGTGGCCTATTATGTTAACAAGTTTCTGCTGGGCTTTTTCTACAAAAAAAAGCCCTGGTTATTAACATGATGAGGGCTAATTAATTGACAGAATGCTGCTTCCAAAAAATCTGGGCCATTGCGATTGCAGGCTCTGTCAAGGGCAATAGAGTTTATTGGTATTAAAGGCAGGGGGGAGGGGGGAGACATTTAATAGACTGTACTTGTGCTGGGAGGTCTACTCTACACTCTGTAACTTGAGTCTTGCTGAGCTATCCAGGCCTGTTTGTTGCCTGTCCCATATGGCTACAGGAGCTTAAGTCTGGCTCTCTCCACTTGAACCAGGAGCCTGGCAAAGCAAGCTCTGTAGCTCTACTCTCTGCTATTAAAACCACTGTGCAGCAAGGAGATTGGCATGAGTTCAAGCCAAGCTGCAGGCACCACAGACCAGAATCCTTTTGCTCTCAGGCAGGCTGGTGCTCCCAGAGAGCCTTTTCTGTGTCACTGCCAGGTGCACAGCTCCAAGGCTACTGCACTGCCTGAGTTCAGGCTCTTTGAGGAGGGGCCGTGGCTCAGTGGCTGAGCATCTGCTTGGCATACAGTCCCTGGCATCTCCAGGTCAAAGGACCAGGTAGTAGGTGTTGTGAAAGACCTCTTCCTGAGACCCTGGAGAACCACAACCAGTCTGAATGGACCATACTGATTATGATAGCCCAAGGTTGCAGTCACACACACCAGAAAAAATGGGGGGGGGGGAAGCAAGGCTATTTCCTCCGGAAGAATTTGACCCGCAGTTGCACAATCACAGCTCCCTTTGAAGCTGCGGGCACAGTCCGTCAGTGTGTGATCAGACACAACTGTGGGTGAGTCGGGGGGGGGGGTCCCAGTTTTTCTCCATGCACTTAAACGAGGGATTGAGGAATCGTACCTCTGCACCGAGGGTTCCCTATGGAGTTTGCGATGGTGCACATACTGCAAAGGGGGGGGGGGGGGAAACAACAGCATGGAGTCGGGATGGCCTGATCAGACCATCCTGACACCATGAGAGCGCGCTGGAGTAATCAGACACGGAAAGGCTATGGGTGTGGCCACTGTGTGACAGAGTGTTGGACTGAATGGGCCACCAGCCTGATCCAGCATTGGCCTCTCTTATGTTCTTATGTGGCTCGTCACAACCCGTTTACTACTGGTTTTCCCCCGGTGTCTTTTAACTCCACTTCTGCAGTGAAGCAAAACAGGCGGCGCTTCCCAGAAATTGTTGTCTGATCGCTCCCTTTAAATCCGCCTGGCATTCATGCCTATGCCGGGTCTAATTGTGCATATGATCTCAGCCCAAGGGTCTGATTCAGTACGAGGCAGCTTCATGTGTTCATGTGTGTTCATGTAAAGAAAAAAGAAGAAGACTGCTGCTCTGTCCTTCCAGACGGGTCCCCTTTCCTGTTTCTTGCACCTTGTTATGGTCAGTTCCCTGGCCTGTCCACACTATGTTATGCTGCACTCTTCACTTGCAGGATTTGTTACTTTGGCTTCTTGGCTGGGCTACAAGCCTAGTTGCAGCTCACCACCTCTGCTTCTAACCGCCCTCAGCCTCTCCAGCACTTGGGGCTCTTTTCCTGCCGAAGGGCCCTCTGCAGGGTTGGTTGTTCATCCAAGTGGTCACTTTGGGCATCACAATAAGAAGAAAGTGGTGCCAACTCACCATTTGGCTTGTGGCTGGCTGGTGGCAGTACATTAGGAAGCCATGCTCCTCATTGCTTCCCAGACCTGCGCCATAGCTAGTCACGCCCAAGCTGAGCTCATGAGGTGCCAGCAGCAATATGGGAAGAAACGGCAGATTTGCCACCCCCTCCTGCCAAGTCCCCAACAAGCCCCCAGGGTACAGCTCAGCATGACACTGGAGCTCAGAATGCCCCGTGGGAGATGGTGACAGAAGCCCGCTTGGGGTGACAATACTGGAACCCAGCCCTGATCCTGTGGCTTGAGAAAAAAGAGGAAAGAAAACTCCAACTTTCAGATGAATAATTCTGAATTGCAGGATGAGATCAAAACGAAGAGGAGGTAATAGGGAGAGAAAGTTGTTGGACACAGCAGCTTGAAGAACAGATGGGCCTTGGGTAAATCCCAACTATTGTATAGACTGATCCATGAGAAGGAAGCCAGACAGCTAGATAGCAGATTGACCTCTTCTGTTGTCTCCATCATCTATGCAAGAAATCAATAGCTAATTGTCAGGCTTATTATGCTAATTGATCCACAACTTGCAGTTAGCTGATCACAATCAAACCATGTTTTCACCATGTGTTTGCTTTCCATTTCTTTCTTTCAGGTGCCTCAGAATTGGTACTAATAAGCTTAAAAAATTAAATGTCTTGTAATAGTTTAATATTGGAAGATCAGTGAAATGATAATGTTTAAAGCTATGAGGGGGAACTCAAGAAGAAGATCCAAGCCCATAGTAAAATAAAAATCAATGTTTAGATGACTGTTATTCCCCAAAACAATGGGTTTGGACTGCTTGTAACAACCACAAGAATAAGTGTTTATGTAAGGATTTCTTTCCAATTTATGAAACTCGTAAATATTCCTTGTGCTTGAAAAATAATTTTAAAAGTTTTTTTTTTAAAAAAAGAAGTTAAATGTTTACTTAAAACAACCAAATAATATTAAAACTCCAAGCTTTCAGACTGTATTACACCTAGCAGTTAAAATGTCTTAGCAACACATCTGAAGTGCACTCGGGTTCTGCCTTTAGTGGATCTCCAAGGGAGAGAGACCCCTGTATGTGGTGTAATGCTTCACACCTGTCTTTGGTTCATAAAATGTACAGATGGTACATTCAGGATGGTGCTCTTGACCAGAATTCTAGGTCGTGTAAAAGACGTTTCCCCCTTTCCCCTCTCCCTTCCATGTCCTGCATTCCTTACTTTAACTGCCATCATTTTCTCCAAAGACTCCTGGGAATTGTAATTTGGTGAGGGTGCTGAGAATTCTCCCTTAGAGGCAAGGAATGGAGCCTCAGCATTGTAATCTGGGCACAAACTGAACACTGCCATGTATAGCATAACCAGTGAGAGGCAAGTGGTTCAGAGTACCGAAGAAATCCCATTCCCAGGTAGGGCAGTGGTACTCATTCCGTGTCTGCTGTGGCGCTGGCTTTATTCTTATTTGTTTTACTTATTTATATTTTGGATTTATAATTGCCCAGTCCCTGTATACAAAGGGCTCTGGGTGATGTACAACTAAGTTAAAAACCATTTAAAAATCAATAAAAACAAGAATCAACAATTTCAGATGGTGTCTATAATTTTCTTCATAAACCCACTCTGGACTGAACTGCCATCTCGCGGGCAGGGTGAGGAGGGGCTGAAGGGAAGCCATGGAGAGAAGAGAGGGTGCCAGCCATGACGGAAACTGTTGCTGTCCTCAACCAAAGGCCTGGCGGAACATCATTGCCTTATAGGCCCTGCGGAATTGCATTAAGTCTTGCAGGGCTCTGGTGATATTTGGCAGAGAGGTCGGAGCCACGACCGACAAAGCCCTGGCTCTGGTTGAGGACAGCCAGATAGCTTTTCTCTCTTCTCTGAAGCCAGCTGGCTCTTCTCTCACCAGCCCCCCCCCCCCAATGCTGAGATGAGAATGCAGAGGCTGCGGGCGGGGGCTGTTGGAGAGGATCGACCCTTTACTTCCATCCCTTGCATGAGGCCTGCAGCTCAGGGAGGCTTACAGGTTACCCATCCTCCAGTACCTCCAGGGGCAGCAGTTTCAAGATGCAAACCAGCTGCCTATAACAAGCCTACTGGACCATGGGGACTGATGCTCACAAGAGCCACTGAATATCACTGGGGTAGAATATCTGCTCCATGGTTGTAGATCTGAAATCAGCTCCTGTTCACAGAACTGCAGTTTTCAAGGTGCTCTGAGAAGTGTAATGACTGTACTGTTAAAGTGGTTTAAATTTCCCTGTTCCCCAGGCAATGAAGGTGCAGTTCCTGTGTCCGTGAAGGCAAAGGAAGAGGGGCAACTTGAGAGTGATCCGTGGGGTAGTTGTGTCCTAGAGCGCACAGGTTGTAAGCAGTTGGTGAAAGCTAGTTTGTCTTCTGTTGTACAGCACCTAGCGCCGCATCACGCAGTTAAATAATTATATTGTAATGTGAAGCATTCCGTAGTCCTTCAGTCCAGGTTTATTTATAGCACTGTACTTCTTGAAAGAATCTTTCAGTACAATTTACATAAAACAATTATAACATACTTTTCTTTCGGTTGATTCCAGGACACAGGGTTTCTGTTTACCTTCCCCCCCTCAAAAGGCATGGATGTTGCGTGTGCAGTGAGGCAAACCATCCCATCATGTGGCTGTTGTTTTGTTTACTTTCCGACCCAAGGGTGGTTTTGGGAGGATCCTCCATAAGGCTGCTGTAATTATTCTGGTTATAAAAGTATAGGACATTTCCTCCACTGCATTCCCAGGTAACTGTTCAGCAGTCAAGTTAGATCTGCCTCCGGGCAGACCCAGCACATGCTCCGTTCCTGACTCACGGGATGCTGTCAGCTTTCTAGAATGCAGACACTGGGCTTCTGCTGGGGATGAGTCCTCTTGTTTGAGCAGATAGTGGCTGCATTTCCTTGAATCTACCAGCCCAGGCTTTTCCAGGAGGGATGCAAACATTCTGATACCTGGGTAGGGCCCAGGAGTGAGAACAAAACTGGTCTGAGGTTACAGCCCAGGTGATTTTGGCAGGCTCAGGAGCAGAATCCTGCACAAAAATTGTCTATACTAGTATGTGTGTGGAGGCACATCCCTTTTCTTTTCTGGAAAATAGGCTTTAATTTTTTTTAAAATGGTCAATCAACAGCATGTTTTGCAAGGAAATAAAATGAATTTCAGCACAGATAAATGTAAAATTCTGCATTTAGGTAGGAAAAATCAAATGCATAATTATAGGTTGGGGGAGACTTGTCTTGGCAGTAGTATGTGTGAAAAGGATCTAAGGGTCTTAGTGGACCATACACTGAACATGAGTCAGCAGTATGATGTGGTTGCTAAAAAGGCAAATGCGATTTTGGGCTGTATCAACACAAGTATAGATCCAGATCACACAAAGGGATGGTACCACTTTGCTTTGCTCTGGTTAGACCTCACCTAGAGTATTGTGTTCAGTTTTGGGCACCACAATTTAAGAAACAGATACTCTGCGGTCACACGGTCATTCTGATTGGGTTTCACTGCTGTTCCCTATCGCATTTAAAATTGCCAATCAGATGGCTGCGTCTGTCTCCCGTATCAAAGTGGGCTCACTCTCGCAGTCCTCCCAGTTTCCTACAGAGTTTTCCAACTCCAGGAAAATCAAGTACTTACCAGATATTTGCGCTGTGAATCTGCAGTTTCGCGAATCTGAACAGCCATCTCTCACTGTGATTGCTATTAGGTCATCTGAACATCCTTCTTGTGCTGAATTCCCCCCCCCCCCCAAGCTTTCACCATTGTGCATATGAGCAATCCTGTGCTGAATATGCATGAACGTTCATGTGCACATATATAGACTTCTGTATGTCTGTATACGTTGGTGGTTCATTTTGTTTACTGTTGGGGGGGGGGAACACTGCAGAAACAAGGTTCAGCGCATCCTAGTGGGAGTGGTGAATTGGCCATGTTCATATGCGCATGCGCAAAGAAAGTTTTCCCAAAACTTATGCTGTGCTGCTCCTTGGGCAACACAGCTATCTGGACAGTGCCTGGAGCCTCACTGCATGATGCAAGCAGTGCAGGCAGGAAGGGATGTGTGATCACCCCAACCTGCAAAAAAAATCCCTGATCAAATGTATAGCGGGAACAAATTGTGATAAGTTTGTTGTATAACCACAGCCATAGACAAGCTGGAACGTGTCCAGAGGAGGGCAATGAAGATGGTGAGGGGTCTGGAGACCAAGTCCTTTGAGGAAAGATTGAAGGAGCTGGGTATGTTTAACCTGGAGAAGAGATGACTGAGGGGTGATATGATAACCATCTTCAAGTACTTGAAGGGCTGTCATATAGAGGATGGTATGGAGTTGTTTTCTGTTGCTCCAGAAGGTCGGACCAGAACCAATGGGTTAAAATTAAATCAGAATTGTTTTCAGCTAAACATTAGGAAAAACTTCCTGACAGAGCGGTTCCTCAGAGGAACAGGCATCCTTGGGAGGTGGTGGGCTCTCCTTCTTTGGAGATTTTCAAACAGAGGTTAGATGGCCATCTGACAGCAATGCTGATTGTGTGAACTTAGGCAGATCATGAGAGGGAGGGCAGGGAGGGTTGCCTCCGTGCTTAGTTCTTGTGGCCCTTTCTTACACGCCCAGGGAAATGCTGATTGCCACTTTGGGGTCAGGAAGCCATTTTTCTTCAGGCCAGTTTGGCCAGGGATCATGGAGGTTTTTTGTCATCTTTTGGGCACAGAGCAGCAGTCACTAGGGGTATGGAGGGGGAGGTATTTGTGAATTTCCTGCATTGTGCAGGGGGTTGGACTAGATGACCTGGAGATCCCTTCCAACTCTATGATTCTAAGGGGCAGAGTGCAGAAAATCTGGGAGTGGGGGGGGGGGGTATCAGGAGGGCATTTTTATTATATATGACATGCAAAAGTGCCTTGTTCTAAACCACTTTCATATCATCCAGTCCTGTCACTGACAGCAACTCTCCCAGGCCTTTCCCAGCTCCTTTATCCATTTAATTGGAATTGCCTGAGGTGGAACCTTTTGTACATGGACCTGGTACTCTGACACTGAGCTCAGGCCCCTTTACATTCTGTATGATGTAATTTCTCTGCTTGTGAAGCTTACAGATTGCTGTTCTACTTCTTCAGGCACCTAAAGCATAAACCTCCCCCCCCCCCAAAAAAACTTAAGCTTTGTTTTCTGATGCATGCCCTACTGTTAAAAAACACTCCCCCCCCCCCCCCTTAAGAACTTACCAAATGACACAAGGGTCTGTAATTAAGTTTACACTCTGATATAACTCAGTCCCTTTTTTTTTTTTTGGCAGCTTACTATTGTCGAAATTAGGGAATGCCACTAACATATTTGATTAAAAAGGATCGATCCATCAGTGTCTTCTTTTCCATTTCTGCCGTTGACCTGATTTGAAGCATCCATTTCTTACTACCTGAAAATCAGATTTGGGAAATACGCTTACAGTCAGGTGGAGAAGTACTTTTCTTACTCAGTGCCTCCACAGGTGTTTCCCCATTATTTCCTATACCTCACCGAGATGCAGCAAAGAAGGTCACATCGCTCCCCAGCCTCCCTAAGAGATGGAATGCAGAAGAGGCCTCCTCAGTGTCAAAGCTGTTGAAGGGTTTATATGGATCTAGCACCTTTTTAAGGCGGCCATGCTCTCATGGACTTTCAGCTGGCTCCCTTTTTCTCTCTTGCAGACACTTGAGGAGGGAGCCAGTAAGTTCCCTATTGCAGCTTCAGTATATATGGTGGAAGGAATTGGCAAAGTTATTTGCATTCATATTGTTTAAAGCTGATTATACCAGAGTACAAAATTTAGGGATGAATAACCCATTAGACAAATTTATGGAGGATACATCTCCCCAAAACTCTGTTTCTCAATAGCTCAGCGTGCAGTTGAACCACTGAGTATCCAGATTTCAGAGACAAACACCCAGCTATGTTATCAAGCTCTGCCTTGTTTATAGGATCCCAGTGGCAATCCTAGACAGCTGCCTCTGGGGTGCTGCATAAGAAGGACCTTGACTTTTCAGCAAGGCAGTTTGTATCTTCCTATTTGGCAACGACAGCGGTTTTGGCTTGTTTACAAACCAGTGAGATTATTCTGTATTGCACAGAATATTCTGTTCCAGCAGCCTTTTGAAAGTAATTCAGGGTTGTTGTTGTAACCCACAAACGCTAATTCCAAAATTGATAAGTTTTTTCCCACTTGAGGGCAATAATACAATACATTGGATTTAATTTATTTAACCATAAACATAATCAAACCGAGGCACCCGCAAGTGGAAGAATTCAGACCCCCCCAATGGAATGCTTTGGCACACAATCTCTTGGCACTAGACACATTCAGATAACGACTTTATGGGGCACAGGCGGCACCTACTGATTTATGCCAAGCCCAAAGGCGTATGCTCAGAAAAGCAAACAGGTGCGTTGCTTAGAGATCCCTTTGCAAACATTCCTGCCGTCGCTCAATGAAGTCCACCCGGCCAAACCGGATTGGGCATGCCGAATGTATCTTGCACAGACCTAACATTCATTTGCAAGGAGGACTTTTTTAAATGCTTCCCCTCTATTACCACCCAACAAGGAAGAGGCTCAGAGCCTTTAAAGAAAACTGCTGTGTCATGATTGTTGAGAAACTGCAAAAGGGTCTGAATCTCTGAGCCCCCATAACTGAAGTGTGTCCACAGCTGACCCAGAGAGCTGAAGACAAACTCAGCCAGTGCCTTCATTCCAAGTGCTTTATGCTCCTTATTAGCATTTGTATAGAACTCTGGAGTTCAAAGCACTTTGTAGACATGGTTCAATCATCCTTACAACAGCTCAGCAAGGTAGGCCAGCATTATTTGGATTTATTGAATTATTTATTTAAATAGTTATACCCTGACTTCTGACTGTCTGCTCCCAAGATGGCTTCCATAAAATATCAGTAAAATCACAATAAGCATTTAAAAGTACAAAATATATAAAACGGCAATTAAAACAGCTGCAAAAACAGTAACACCATCAAAGCCAGTTTGGTGTAGTGGTTAAGAGTGGTGGACTCTAATCTAGAGAACTGGGTTTGATTCCCCATGCTTCCACATGCAGCTGCTGGGTGACCTTGGGTCAGTCACAGTTCTCTCAGAATTGTTCTCTCAAGAGCAGTTCTCAGTCAAAGCAGTTCTCTCTCAGCCCCACCTACCTCACAGGATATCTGTTGTGGGGAGAGGAAGGGAAGGGGATTGTAAACTGCTCTGAGACTCCAAGCGAAGGGTGGGGTATCAATCCAATCTCTTCTTCTGCAATAGATGGCCAGACTCTCTTTGTGGCTGATGGTTTCCTGCTAAGGAAGGGGGCACAGAGGAATTTAAAATGCCAGGCAGTTGAGGATCACCCAACATAATCCACTCGTTTTGTGGCAGTGGGTGCTCCTCCAGTTTGTAGATGACTCGATCAGCCTTGAAACGTCAAGATCTTCTTCATCTTCTTCTTCTTAATTTTTAGAATTTCTATCCTGCCCTCCCCGTCTCACGGCAGGCTCAGGGCAGCTACCAACATATCATTTAATACAATAAAAAAATCTATAAAATCACATTAGAACATCCAGTATACCATTTAAAACTACAATCCAAGATGGTGCTTCATCGTCTCTGTCCAAGCGGCATCACCGGGCACTCTTCAGTTCTTATTTGGTGCAAATGGTCCATTGGCAGACTGCAGTACTTAGGCCAGGACTATAGGATCACGGTGGCCCCTACTTGAAGGCCTGGCAGAAGGCCTCTTCTTCTTCTTCTTGACATAGCAACATCTGTGAGCAGACAAGAACAATGAAATGATATTGCCCCTTTTCAGATCTTGCAAGACTGTCTTATTTTGGTGCTCAAAGGCTAACATCAGTGGGGCTTCCATATCACCTACTTCCTCATACTTTTAACTAGAGATGGGGACTGGATCTCAGAGACCATCTGCATGTCAATCCACCACTGAGCCCCACCCCACCCCAACCCCTCACTTGCTACCCCACTAGATCTCTCTGGCAAGAATATATCTGGGAAAAATGCCTTCAAAGAAGATCTTCAAGCACAGCCAGCTTGGAGAAGACAGTCTTTCAATATTCTTGTCCCAGGTAATTTAATGCTGTATAGGTCAAAAACAGCACTTTGAATTGTGCTTCCAAACAAAGTGGAAACCAGTGAAGATCTTTTAACACTGATGTGTGACGTATTCAGTCTGATGAATCCTCCCAGGACTATAGCAGTCTGAACCAACTCATGTCTCCAAACCATCCTCAAAGGGCAACTCTGCATATAATACAGGATTATCTTGGCAAGGTTCTCCAGCAATAAAGCAAAGGAAAAGAAAGCCACCTTCTTTTCCCTGCTTTCCAAGGGCATTCCAGTCACAGGGCCACCACAGTTTGTTTTTTTTAAAGTTCTGTCACATGTCCCAGCTCTCAAGCACTACATTTTATAGCCTTGTTGCAGCCAGGTAAATTCCTAGGCTATTTCCTGACCAATAAAGCAGGTTGTGGTAAAAGGTCAATATTGTTAATTAAATTTGCATTGAATGGGAACTCGGGTGACAGAAAATTGCAAATGTGCTTTAGGGGAAAATTGATTTCCCATTTGTTGAAGGGCAGCATCTATGGTTAGCTGGGGGTGGGGGATACTGAGGAAGCATGTGCTTGCGTATTTTGAGTTATAATGATTTTAATCTATTGATATCCAGTAAATAGCTGGACTGAGGTCCCATGAAGACAGCCATGCTCCATTACTACCTTACTGCTTTCTTATCTAGATCATGAGGGTTTTCAGACTCTGCTTGAACCACACTGATGCCAGAAAAGACTAATGCCAGAAAAGAAGGAGTGGGAGAAGGGAGGCATTTGTAATGCAGATATGTACTCGTCCCTACTGCAAACTGGTTGAAGTACAAACAGTTCCCTAGAGCAGATGTGCAACCCAGTTGCTCCCCCTTACCCTCTCAACTGCACTGGAGCTGGATTTATAGACATTTTCCCCTCTAGCTGGGCCATCGCTTCAAGTGAAAAATTCTGGTATATGGATGAGGTCTGGGCTCTTTAGCTTTATTTGTTACAGTCACTGATCAGCCAAGATCTGCACAGCATTCCAGTCACAGAGCCGCCGCCGCCGCAAAAAAAAAAAACCCTTCTGTCACATGTCCCAGCTCTTAAGCACCACATTTTATAGACTTGTTGCCACATAATAGGCCTATTTCAATAGTACAGCCATACTTAATAAACCGGCTGCTTCCTTCTTAAACATGACAGGGCCCGAAATTTGGCCCCTTTAGAGGTGATCTCATTAGAACAATCTGAGAGGAAGGAGATATAAAACTCATCAGGTCTGACTGGAAAACTTGATAAAATAGGAATTATGTATAGAGACCAAATGTCTTTATACAGAAGGCAATACAATACCACATCTGTTTCAACTGTGTCTATTTGGCAGGGGCAAACATGTTGAGAGTAAGGGACCAGTGTGTATCTGCCTTCCATAAGAGCTGATGGTAAAACATTAAAGCAGGCCACTAGGGAATTCTCCTGGAGTAAAGTTTATACCATGGTTCCCGACCACCAGATACGACTGTGCCCACACTCGTCTGCTTGAAGGTCTATAGCTCAGATTCTCTGTTTAATTATTTTTTGGCTCCCATAAATTGGCATAGGGCTGGGGGCATAAACCCACAGAAATGTAGTTTCTCCTCAATAGCTCTCACCCAGCATGAACAGAAATTATCCAAAACAATTAGGGAAGCGATCCTAAGAAAGTCTGCTCAGAAGTACATCCCATGTTTTTTGGTGGAGCTTACTCCCAAGAAAGTGTCTTAACAAAACCTTATTACTTCATGCCAACCTCGTCTTTCAAGTGATACCATCCCTGACTCTAATCTAAGAAGGGCATTGAGAACACAGTGTGGGACACCAAATATGGACCTGAGAAATCTAGACTTTATTGCCTCCAGGGAGCAGAAAACTATATATAAACACAGAGTGCTCCCTCTAAGCTGTTGAGTCTTGTGAGCAAAAATTCTACTTCGTGAGCTATTGGCATTAAAGTTGTGAGCAAGTGATTAGGCCACTGCATAACTTAGTTTGCTCTGGAGTCATTCTTCCTGAATGAAGACAAAAATATGTGAGCCGGAGGCTAAAAAACTGTGAGCTAGCTCACAATTAACTCAGCTTAGAGAGAACACTGTCCCTATAGATGATTTAGGGAATCTCCTTGCCCTGGGAGACTTTGATCACATAAGGAATATGTGAGCTTCCTTTCATGAAAAAGAACCTCAGGGTGGCTGATATGGCTTTTTGGGCAGTCTCCATAGTGTGGGCAAGTGTTCCCTCTATTAAGCTGAGTTAGTGTGAGCCAGCTCACAGTTTTTTAGCCTCCGGCTCACACATTTTTGTCTTCACTCAGGAAGGATGGCTCTAGGGCAAACTAAGTTATGCAGTAGCCAAATCACTTGCTCACAACTTTAATGCCAGTAGCTCACAAAGTAGAATTTTTGCTCACAGGACTCCACAGCTTAGAGGGAGTCTTGGTTCTGAACTTTCCACAAACCAGTCAACTGAAAAGCTACACCTAGGTATTTGAAAAACTTCACCTGCTCTATGTCATGGCCATCAATTTGCTATCTAGGTTTAATAAAGTTTTTGGTAAAGAGCTGGATTTTGGTATTTTGAAAATTTATTGTTAACAATTCCTCCTTACAGTATAGTGTGAAATGGTAGTGTGCTGGTTGGAGTTTCGAACTAGGATCTGGGAGACCTAGATTTGAATCCTTACTCTGCCATGGAAGCTGGCTGGGTGACCTTGGGCCAGTTACACACAGTTACTGAGAGAATAAAATGGAGGAAAGGAGAATGACGTAAGCCACTTTGGTTCCTCACTGGGGAGAAAGGCAGGGTATAAGTGAAGCAAATAAATAATCATGATGCCTGTGGGTACCTTGGGGCTCACAAATGTGTTTCCTGAAATCAGCTTCCTTTCCCCCCAAAGCAAAGAGCCAGTCTTGGTTTTCTTCCATCCTTCTGAAGAAGGATGTACTTCAGAAGAGTCCAGGAGGCATCATCTTTATTTCTACAAGGAGCACTCATTTGGAAAAAGCTGCCTGGGTCATAGGAGGACACTTGCCTTGGAACTTTCCAATATTTTGTGAATAGCTGCAGCTCCCATGAGCCTTGGCAGACAGTTTGATGTAGTGGTTAAGAATGGCAGCCTCTACTCTGGATCTGGAGAACTGGGTTTGATTCCCCACTCCTCCACATGCAGCCAGCTGGATGACCCTGGGTCAGTCACAGTTGTCTCAGAGCTGTTCTCGAAAGAGCTCCCTCAGCTCCACCTACCTCACTGGATGTCTGTTGTGGGGAGAGGAAGGGAAGGAGGCTAAAAGCTGCTCTGAGACTCCAAGTGAAGGGTGGGATATAAATCCAATCCTCCTCCTCCTTCTTCTGATTCTTCTTTTTTTTTGTTGGTGGTGGTGCCTGTCCCGATGGCAGCCATATTGGCACCGTCTAGGGTTGCCAACCTCCAAGTGGCACCTGGAGATCTCCTGCAATTATAGTTGATCATGAGATGCCCCAGATCAGTTCCCCTGGAGAAAATGGCTGCTTTGGAGGATGGACTGTATGACATTATACCCTGCTGAGAGCCCTCCCCTCCCTAAACCCTGCCCTCCCCAGGCTCCACTTTCAAGAGCTGTAGGTATGTCCCAACCTAGAGCTGGCAACCCTAGTACCCTCTTAATGTTTTTTAAATTCCAAAAGTACCCACAGGTTCAACAAGGGTCAGGACTCCAGTACAGCAAAAACCTGTAACTGTATGCAGAAGGCAACAGAACCAGGTTTGCTGAAAGCCAAGAAAAACTTGAATAACGTTCCATGGAACAAATTACTCTCCAGGTACCTTTGGTTCTGTTGTAATGTATACAAACAGCCTCTAGGGGCAAGTTCCTGCTTTGCATGTCCTTTAGTTTTGACCCTGCAGGGCCAAGTGCGTGAGTGGCTCAGCAAGCTGAATGAGAGGCCAACTGAAAGAAGGCCCAGCCAGAGCGAGAATGGGTCAAAGCTAAATAAAAAACCCTTCTTAAGTTGAAGCAAAGCTGACATGTCCTGTTGTTCACAATACTACATATTGCAACGAGGATACACTGAAGGCATCCTGGTGAATGAGCAACCACAGAAGGGTGTGCTTTTGCTTTGTAGGTATTCCTGAAGCTGGGAGAAAATGGCTGCCACTCTGGGGACTGTTTCACAATTCGATCAGCAACAACAAACTTTGGAGGAATACTGTGAAATTCTCACTCATTTTTTTACTGCAAATGATGTCACAGATGAGGATAAAAAGAGAGCAGTTCTGCTTAGCAGTGTGTGGCCTTCCTCTTAAAGCTTAGTGAGAAATCCCTTACTACCTGGAAAATCCAGTGGTAAAACTTTTGGAAAGTTAATAAATCTGTTGCAGAACCACTTTAACCCTGCTTTAGTCAGATAGTGGAGCATTTTAAATTTAATTCATGGTCCAGAAAGCCTGGGGAGTCTGTAGGGGAGTCCATACTTGAACTGAGGAAACTGTCACAACTACAATTACGGTGCCATGTTGATACAGATGTTAAGGGATCGGTTAGTCTGTGGAGTAAATAATGAAAAAATACAGAGGTGGCTGCTGTCTGAATCTTCCTTAACCTTAGAGTCTGCCTTAACATTGGCTCTGGCTATGCAACTAAAAATTTACAGGACTTGCAGGCACCAGCCCTACGACAGGAGAAAGAGTTCATGCAGGAAATGCCTGGATATGTTTTGAAAGTGGTCAGAGACCCTGAAAAGAAAAAGAAACTTAGGGGACAGCTGTTACCATTGTGCTGGATTCCATGCCTCCTCAACCTGCAGATTTAAAAATGCAAAGTTACAATTGTGGTCAGACTGGCCACATTAGAAGAGTATGTAGGGCTAAGACACAGAGTGCCGCCGCACAAATTAATGTGAAACATCACAACTCAGAGGATAGATGCATTGGAAGAGAAAAGTTCTGTAAGTGTAGATGAGGAAGTAGCATATAAAATTTACAGTCTGACTAGAACAAAAATTCCTAAGGTGTACCCTGTTTCCATCACTATGGATGTAAACAGTAAGGTGTCCTTTGAACTGGGCACAGGTTGCAGCATAACTCTTGCAAGTCAAGCATCATTTGAGGCTTCAGGGCACGATGTGGTGGGCACCCTTATTGAAGCCTAGTTCAATTAGCTAAGAACATATACTGGAGAAACACTTAAATCACTAGGTGGTGTTTTGGTCACCTGGGTCCTACAAAGATAAAACTATTACCACTGGTAGTAGTTTCAGGGAGTGGCCCCAACTTACTTGGAAAGGGATGGTTAACTGATGTAGGTATTACTGAACCTGTAAAGTTTTCAGAATGGGCAGCTCCAGTTGTGTCCTATTGAAACCATATGGCTCCTTGCGCATATGTGGAGATTACAGATTGACTGTCAACAGGGTAGCACAGCTGGAACAATACCCTATCCCTAAAATAGAAGATCTTTTTGCAGCATTAGGGGGAGATCGGCTGTTTACAGAATTAGACGTGAGTCATGCCTATCAACAACTTGTGCTGGATGAAGAATCAAAAGACTATGTTACGAGAAATATGCACAATGGTCTGTTCAGGTATCATCTTGTACCTTTTGGTATTTCTTCTGCCCCAGCAATCTTTCAGAGGGCTATGGAAGGATTACTTCAAGGGATGCGTCTTGTAGTAGTATATTTTAATGACATCTTACTGGAACCACAACACATAAATATTTACAAAATTTGGTTGAAGTTTTATTGCACCTTAAGAAAAGCAAGTGTTCTTTTTTATATAACAGAGGTGATCTATTTAGGATATAAAGTGGATACTCAAAGAATGCACCCTGTGATGGATAAAATCCAAGCGATTCAGAAAGCTCCCAGACTGAAGAATGTTTCTGAGCTGAAAGCATATTTAGGATTGCTTAATTATTATAGTAAGTTTTTGCCTACCGTGTCTACACTTCTCTGACCTCTTCACACTTTTCTTAAGAAAAGAGTCAAGTGGCGCTGGAGAGCTCCTCAGGAACAGGCCTTTGAGAACTCGAAGCAACTCCTGCAGGTTTCCAATGTGTTGGTTCATTATCAACCAGATAAAACCTCGATTTTGATTTGTGATGCTTCTCTTTATGGAATTGGGGCAGTTCTGGCTCATCAGATGGATGATGGGTCTGAGAAACCCATAGGATTTGTGTCACAAGCCCTGTCCCCTGCTGAACATAATTATTCACAGCTGGATCAGGAAGGAGTAGGTGTTATGTCTGGAGTTCAAAACTTCCATAAATATATTGATGGGTGGAATTTTACAATTTGCACAGACCAAAAAACCTAATTTAGTGATTTAATGACATGAAAGCAGTACTACAAGATGGCAACAACAAGGATCCAGAGATGGGCTGTCACTTTGTGAGCCTATGAGTATAAAACTGTGTTCAGACCTGGAAAAGAATTGGCCCATGGAGATGCCCTGAGCTGCCTACCATTACCTGAAGTGCATACAACAGTGCACAATGACAATCATGTTCTATGAACAGATTGCTTGCCACTCTACCAGTGATAGCCAGACAGACAAAGTCATGGACTGATATAGATTCCATATTGGCCAAAGTCAGGGAATTTATATTAAGGGGATGACCACATTTTTTGGAAGACAAAGAACTGACACTATTCTACCAATGTCGATGGGAACTGAGCATCTATGATGGATATGTATTGTGGGGCTCCCATGTGGTGATTCCAAAAGAAGGATGGGAGACCTGCAGCAGGCTCACCCTAGAATTACTAAGATGAAAAGCTTAGCCATAAGCTACCTGTGGTAGCCGGGAAAGGACCAGAAAATTGAGCACATGGTACAGGTTTGTGATGTGTACCAAGAAAGCCATAAAATGCCTGCTGTGGCTCCCCTTCATCCTTGGGAGTAGCCAGATCAACCTTGGAGGCGACTGTGTGTAGACTATGCAGGTCCCTTTCTGGGTAAGATGTTCCTCGTATTGGTAGATGCTGATTCGAAATGGATGGAGATTTATCCTGTGACCATATCAACTGGTGAAGTTACCATTGAAAAGTTAAGAATGTGTTTCAGTACACATGGGCTGCCTTAAATGCTTGTGACAGATAATGCAAGTTCCTTTACTAGTCAACAATTCAAACACTTTATGGAACGAAATGGCATTCAGCATGTTACCTCTGCACCATATCACCCGGCATCAAATGACCTAGCAGAATGCACAGTGCAGTCTTTTAAAGAAGGCATCTCCCAAATACCGGGTGAAAGTTTCAATGTAAGGCTTGCTCGTTATTTGTTCAGTTATAGGATTTTGCCACATTATACCACAGGTTTATCTCCAGCTGAAATGTTAATGGGCAGAAAATTGAGGTCCAGGTTCAATTTTTTACACCCATACTGGACAGGACATATGCATCGTAACAGCAACAGACATGGCAACATGACAGACAAGCAGAACAATCTTTTTTATGATTGGAGATGCAGTCTTATCTGAAAAAAACACAAACCTTTGGCTTGGGTCCTTTGTGGATACCTGCTACTGTGAGAACAGTTACAGGCCCCATGTCTTATTCTGTCGCTTTGCAAGATGGAAAGATTGTGCAGAGACATGTGAATCAGTTGAGAAGGCATGTTGTGTTGCCTCCAAGGAGCAAGCCATCAGCTCAAATTGTCCAGGATCTCTTTCAGACTTAGGAAGTCCAACTATTCAACTGCCTGGGAGCACAGTCACTAGCACTGAGAAGTTGGACAAAACAGTGTCTCTGTAGTTCAAAATGAGGGGGACTCAGATCATCCTGTGTCTCCTACTACTACAGATGCACGGTAAACACCATAGGGTTGCCAAGTCTTGAAAACTCACTGGCGGGGGAGAGTCCTCCTCTCGCCGGGAGTTTCTTCTGGCATGCGCGCCCATCGACGTCACTTCTGGTGATGTCATTACGTCATCCTCGCTGGACGACGTCGGGGGTGGGGTTCCCCCCACTGGCCAAATGCTGGCCGGTGGATCGGGAACCCCTTTAGCGGGGGATCCCCCGCCCCCCGGGCTGACTTGGCAGCCCTAAAACACCACCACCTGTGGAGCTGCCAGTATATCATTCTACATGTCAGCGATTTACTCCTACTCCTTTGAAAGATTTTGCAGTATAAAGTTCTTAATGTTCTTTATATGAATATTATTATTAGTGTATTCTGGTTTGGGAATTCAGTTAAAACTTAATGGGGAGAGGATGTTTGAATGTATACAAGGGGCAAGTTTCTGCTTCGCATGCCCTTTAGTTTTGGCCTTGCAGGGCTCCTGTATGTAAGTGAGTGGCTGAGCAAGCTGATTGAGAGGCCAACAGAAAGAAGGCCCTGCCAGGAAGATAACGGGTCAGAGAGGTAAATAAAGAAACATTCCTTAAGTTGAAGCAAAGCTAACATGTCCTGTTGTTCATGATACCCTCATCCTTGAGTGCCTTCAACCTGCTATTGCTGCATGCAAAGATCTACAAGAGTGCCAGTTGTTGTGTTATTTTCTTTCTTTCCTAACTGCCTTTGGGCCCTGTGGTTTGAGCAAACAAGGCAGCTAATATCAGAAATATGTCTGTTTCTCTGTCTAAGGCAAACCAGGGCAGCCAGTGGCCTCAAGCACATTGCTGAGGATTGAGTTTGCAGAAGAGGCCTGTCCTACCTGATCCACGCTGGGAATTGCCTGGGAAAAAAATTACCAGATTCCTTTAGAGCGGAAGTTCTTAACCTTTGGAATTTGCAATGTTTTCAGATAAATTATGCCAGAGGTGAAATTCTGAATTTGAAACTCAAGTTAGTATTTTGAATGTGAAGTGTTTATCTTTCCGGCTTCTCTTGGTTGTTTTTGCAAGCATCAGATGTGAGATCCCGTAGCCTGTCGTATGTTATATACTGCTGCATATCATTCTACAAACTGCCTAACAGTAATTAAATTATTGCATGTTAGATGCCAAATATTAGTGTTATCACATGTCCGTTGCTCAATGCTGTCAAATATTATGTACTGATACACGGAGACTGGCCAGTAAAGTCAAATATTGAAATCAAGTATCAGAGAAGGTAAGATACTGGTATAAAATAGTTGGCAAATATTTATCAAAATAGCTGAATGATCAGAGACTATATGGCCTATAACTTTGCAGAGGAGAATTTTTGGGAGCAAATTTGCTTTAGCTCCGATTTTCCTCCCCCACTTCCTCCTCCTCCTCCTTGTGTTATTTCCCGGTCTCGCATGACAGCGTCCTTATTCATTGGGAATCTTGGCAAGAGAGCAAAAATGTTTTTCTCACGTGAGAGACTTCAAGACCAGCCAGGCCTGAGAAAGGTTAGTGCTGCTGGGTTTGGTTTCCACTGTTACTTCTCTCATGTTCCTGGAGAGGCATATTAACCAGAGAGGAAGAAATTTAGGCCACACTTGGCCTTCCAGTTAGAGATGCCAACCTTCAGGTGGAACCAAAGGAGAGAGTTCATGGGAAGGAAAGTTGAAGCAAGCAGAACAACCATGATATATTATGCCAAAGGACAATTTCCATAAGCGATAAAGTTCTTATCCAAAAATCAGTTTACTGGAGAGTATCAGTTTTTCAAAAATCATTCATAATGACACCATCCACACAACGGACTATGCATATCAAGTCTCATTTCGTTCACAAACTTTGTCAGAGTGTGTAGAGTAGAAATTTCAATATATATATTAATTCATTTGGCAAGCATATGGCAAAATCTCATAGTAACATTAATCAATCCACTCATGTAATGCCCAGAGTCATTGCTATGGACTTTTTTTTGGCATTGTTGGGTTTTAAAAGCTGTTGCATAAAAGCAACTGGTCATGTGGGGTAGCCATGCTGATGTCTGCACCTACCCTGCATGGTTGTAAGTTCTGTCTGTACCAGCTCAACTGCACCGGAGAAGTTCAGAATGTTTTATCCTGTACAGAAATCTGCATCCTCACCTGGCATTTCAAAGGGAAAATTCTAGCCTTATTGGAGCAAGAAGCGTATCATAAAACAGCAAATATATTGCCAAGCTAGGCCATGCTGAGAGCTTGAAGGAAGAAAGGGTACCTGTGAAACAGTGGCAGCTGTGTGGCAGAAACCTTATCCCAACACTTAATAAGCTTCTGTGCTCGGAAAGGCGCTCAGCCCGGGTGGCAGACACAGCGCTCCCACTTAACTGGTGGGGGCAGATATTTTTGCCATGTCACACATTCTCTGGATGGTTGTGCATTTCAGCAGCAGGCTTTTAGACCCTAATGACTATTCATCTCCAGTTCCCCATAACGGGCTATGGCTGTTATCATTTCATATCACTTTGGCCTGTGCAATGCTCTGCCTCTCGCTTGCCTTCTTTACAACTGTCCTGTGCAGGAGGTTACCATGGCCGTTATGCTGAACAGAGGGTGGACAAAGCAGGATGACCTTGTTCAGGCTTCAGGGCCCATCTGACCATTAGGAGGGGTGGGGTAAGAACATAAGAAGAGCCCTGCTGTATCAGACCTGGGGTCCATCTAGTCTAGCTTCCTGTCTCACACAGCAGCCAACCAGTTCCGCTGTAGGGCCAACACCAGGGCATAGAGGCTGAGGCCTTCCCCTGATGTTGCCTCCAGGCTCTGGGATTCAGACTGAGGCTTAGTGCCTTTGAATGCAAAGGTTCCCCTCAGTCACCATGGCTAATAGCTCCATGAATCTATCTAATCCCCTTTTATAGCTGTTTAGCCTTGTGGCTATCACTACATCCTCTGCTAGCAAATTCCACATTTTAATCACTCTCTGTGTAGAGCAGTATTTCCTTTTGTCCGTCTTGAACCTTCTGCCCGCCAGCTTAATTGGATGCCCAATGCTTGTCTAGGAAGGCTGATGTTGACGGTACCGCCAAAAGGCAGAAAACTGGCCATTCTGCATTTTTAGCTTCAGTACATCTTGGAGATTTCTCAGGTATCAAAATATATTGGACCATCTGTTTTTGGCTGTGGGTGGTTAGGAAGTTGTGGGGCTGAGCTGAGGTCACTAGCTGACACTGCCTGCATATGCCCTTCAGAAACAGAATCCCTGCTCATTCATTTCCTGTGGGGGCTATCTTGTCGGTGTGTTGCTGCAAAAATGAGTAGAGGTCTTGTGATGCTTTAAATATGAGCATATTTTTATTTTAGCACAGTGCCAGCCCTGCTCTAAGTTGCAACTGCCAGCATCTTTGGGACAAAAGGAAAAATTATAACTGCCCCTGAAGGAGTGAATGAGGAACATTGTCATAAATACCACCTCTGGATACTATACAGGGTTAGATAATGTTAGCTACTGCCAAGCTCCATTTTGTGGATGCAGCTCAAACAGACAAGATGAAAACCGCACATCTGCCAATGAAATATACATTGCAGGTTCCTGTAGCCTCAATTTGCCTTGGGCCCAGGCAAGGGAAGGACAGGATGAATGGTGATTTAAGCTCCTTAGAAGAAAGGTGGGATTAAAATGTGATCTCCACTTCATTTTGCTGTTCAAAACAGTGCTCCCTGCTTTATTAGCCCTTTAAAGGAGAAAAGGAATAAAATGAAGGGAGCCCAGTTTCAAATTGTGAAACCTAGAGGAGGGTGAAGGATTAAATGCCCCTTCCCTTCCCTGTAAGGCCCCAAGTAGGGTTGCCATCCTTCAGGTGCGGCCTGGGGATCCCCCGCTTTTACAACTGATCTCCAGCTGACAGAGATCAGCTTCCCTGGAGAAAATGGCTGCTTTGAAGGGTGGACTCTATGGCATTGTACCATGCTGAGGCTTCGCTCCTCCCCAAACCCCACCTTCTCCTGGCTCCACCCCCAAAGTCCCCAGGTATTTTCCAACCTGGACTTGGCAACCCTAGCCCCAAGCCAAATTGAGGCTGCATAGATCTGCTGTTTGCATTTTAGGGACTGAATGGAAATGCAGTCTTTGATCTCTGTTTGGTCTGATCTTGAGCCTGCTGCAGAACGGTGCAAATATGAATGAGGGTCAGATGGATCAATTTCCCACCTGCAACATGGAGCATTTTCTCTGCATATGTGGACGTTCTGCCAGGAAGAAGAACATCTCTGGCAATAAGACCTCTAGTAGTCATGTGGTAACTTACATTACCGTCTACAAAACAGAATGCCTCTGAATTGACAGGGCCACATTTTCAGAATTTGTGGCTGTCCAGCATACCTTCCCAGCTCCACACATGTTTTGAAGTGCACACAAAGACTGTGGGCCTGACTGGGGAGCCCCATGGGCTGAAGCAAGGATCTGACCTAGTGATCTCCCAGGGACCATGAGGGCTCGGCCCTCTTCAAGGCACAGGCACATGAATACATAAAACTGCCTTCTACTAAATCATACTCTTGATCTAACAAGGTCAATATTGTATCTTCTGACTAGTAGCAGCTCTCCAGCATTTCAGGCAGAGGTCCTTCACATCACCTATTACCTGGCTCCTTTCCACTGGAGATGCCATGGATTGAACCTGGGTGTCAGTTAGCAGTGCCAATATTCTGTGGCCCACCTGCCAGTTGTTACACACCTGTCAATTATTGTTACCAGTGAGTCTACTGATGTTTGGTTATAAGTACTGCTACTGCTTTGAACCTCACATGCATTCCTTTAGATCCCGGACAGGAGGTAGCATCGGGGATGTGACTCCCACCTTAGGAATGTGCTTCTTGGCTTCCTGCTGGCTTCACGCTCGCTTGCTGCTCATTAGCTTACAGCATTATCTCTAGCCCGCTTCTCACCAGCTCATGGCCTTGAGTTGGAAGCTGCCTGCTACATGTTATTTCGTCACAGGTGCTGAGTTGCTAGATTCTGTTCCTGGGAACTTCTGCCCCATAACCCTTACCAGTGTTCTTCCTTGGGAATATCTTTTGCTGCACTTTCTTTGAGAACTTTGGGCCAGTATATTTGGGCGCCATTAATTCAGCTATATGATTGGTGAGACATGAAGGGGGGTCATTTCATATTAGGTATAACTATAGTTGTATCACTATGCTTGGGCAGTACTAACAGAAGAAGTGTATTTGACCAACAAGACCTTTTATACAAATAAAGGACTTTCTGTTTAAGGAGACCTGTTGTGGTCTGCATCTATTGGGACAATCTCACAATGGGTCCATCTTCATGCCCAGCAGATGCTCTACCATTGAGCCACAGCCCCTTCCAGGGATGCTTACTGGCAACAGCAAGTAACAACCAGTATCAACCCCTGGAGTTGGCAGACAGTAACATGACTCTGGATTGACCAGATGTAAATACTGGGATCTTGGCCATTTGTTTGCATCTGATCAACAGTGTCTGCTGCATGTTACACTCCAGCCTCAGCTATTTACGCAGCTCGAGCAACTGACCTAAGGGACCCAGGCTGCCATGAGTCAGTTCAAGCAGGTCTTGCTCTGGTGCAGATTCAGCTAGGAGACCAGCCAAGGAAGCTTCCTTGTCCCAGTAGGCCAGAGAGGAACAGTTGATAATCCTTCTAAGTGCTGGTGAATCAGGCTTGTTCACTGGTCTGTGTAAAAGCCTGTTCTTGCTATGCACAGACCGTTTTTGCCTTTCTCTGCCTCACCGTCAGCTATCTGAAACAGGACCCCAGGTCCTTTCCGCATTTGCCCACCACTCCAGATTTTCTCAGCATTCGACGTGTCAAGGTAATTTAAGTCCACGGCAAAACAGCATCCAAATAACCCAGGCAACAGCAGGATGAAACCAGGCTGACCACTGAAGGGAAGTAATGTAATGCAGAATGTGGAAAAAAGACTGAACTAGATTTTAGTGCAGAATGGGGGGAAAACTGGATTAAAAAGAAGGTTGGATTTGATTTTAGTGCAGAATTGCTTGGAGGACACCAAGGTGAATATGGGTTAAAACGAGAGTGCAGAAAGGGCCTGATGGGTTGAAGAACACATCTCCCACCTCTGGAGTCAAGTGAGCTATCCTAGTCTGGCCTAGACAGCTGTTTAGAGGGTCACTCTGCAACATCCAAACTGTGTTCTCTTGAAGCTGAAGGAGGTTAAGTGGAAAGGTCAGATGATACCCTTTTCTTTCAGTTTCCGCTCTCACTTTCTGCATCTTGCTTAAGAAAAATGAGTGGTATTACCCCAACACTGTCGAGAAAGAGGAAATAATGAGGAAGAAATCAAGATGCTTACCATCATCCCAATACCACTTTCTTAGCTTACAGCATGAGGATTCTTTTTTACTTCCTGCCCTTGCATCATGGTGACTCAGAGCAGTGAGCCCTGATATTTGGCAGAAAAGCCTTGCAACAGCTAGAGAAGGCCCATGAGACATCAATGGTCATGTGAATGGTACATGCCGGTGATGCAACACAAAGGAAACATCTCGTCATGGCAAGGAGTTGCAGACTGGCAATGGGTGATGGAACACTTTTGCTCAGTTTTGCCTTCAAATCACCCCTACAAATAGAGGCCAGAGTGACAGCAGTTCCTTGTACTTGACAACAAAGGCCAGAGGCAGGGGATGGCCAGCCCTACAAAATTCAGGTGTGCCAAGCAGTGTTCCCTCTAAGCTGAATTAGTGTGAGCCAGCTCAGTTTTTTAGCCTCTGGCTCACACATTTTTTCAGGAACGATGGCTCCAGAGCAGACGAATTTATGCAGTAGCCAAATCGCTCACTCACAGCTTTAATGCCGGTAGCTCACAAAGCAGAATTTTTGCTCACAAGACTCCATAGCTTAGAGGGAGTACTGGTGCCAGGCATATACTCAACAGGATCCTGCTATCGGTTACAACCCCCTGATGAGTATACATCATATCTGAAAATATAACATATTCACACTTAAAAAAGAATGCTTGCACGCAAAAGTGTAATTTCTGAAGGCATTTCCTGCTTATTTGCTTTCAGCTAGAAACTCTTTCTGCTCCCTGGCTGTTTGTTGGTGCTCCAGTATTATTCTTATGTATTGTTCTCATGGCTTCTGATCAGAGTGTGACACAGAAATATGTCAAACAGAAACAATGTGGGTTGTTACTGAACTTTTTTTCATTGCTTACTGCTTTGGGGACCATTGTCTCCCTTGGCTTTGTAGGCTGCTTTCAATACTGTTGACAGCAGAGAATTCCGCTTGATTTGTTTTTGGGTTTTGAATGGGCAGCCGGTCCTCCCAATAGTGCCGGAATGGAGCCAGGCTTGCTTCTCTCAACCTGACTCTATGCCTGGATGTGCCTCCTCAGCTGGGTTCCTTGGCCTATTTACTTTGCCCCCCTTGACTCAGCAGAAGAATCAAGCCTTTCCCCCCAGCACAGCCTCTTGGCCGGAGTCCTGTTGCTTGGGCACATGATGTGGTAATGGAATGCTAAAACCTGGTTTTTACATTGATTTTTTAAAAAAAAATGTTAATAGCATTAGTCAATGCTTTGCATGCTTTTTACATATATAATATGAGTGGTCGAAATGCTCTAGTTACATGATCGTGGTATAACAGACCTTTAAAGTAAGGCCATATTCTTATCCCCATGGATGGAAGGTGGGAGGTGGAGAAAGAGCTTCTTGCCAGTGATCATCTAGTAAATTCGTGGCAGTGACAAGACTCAGTCTATGAACTTCCTGATTTGTAGTTCAGGCTGCATCCATACAGCACAGGATCAAGCACTATCATTGTTCTGTAGCGATCTTTGCAATTCAGTTGGCTTGTCCACACAGGAAAACTCAGTTGTGGATGACTGCCATAGTGCAGTATCCAAAAGAAGAAGAGATTGGATTTATACTCCACCCTTCACTACCCGAAGGAGTCTCAGGGTGGCTTACAAACTCTTTCTCTTCCCCTCCTCACACCCTGTGTGACACCCCGTGAGGTAGGTGGGGCTGAGAGAGCTCTTTTGAGAACTGCCCTCGAGAGAACAGCTGTGAAAGAATTTATGACTGGCCCCGGGTCATACCAGTAGCTGCATGCATAGGCGTAAACTATAGGGGGGCTCGAGGGCTCGAGCCACACCCGAAATTTCCCAGGGGAGACTGAGCCCCCCCATCAAAATGAAGTGCCTGCCGCCGTGCCTTCCTGCTGCTGCACTGCCGCCAGAGCTGGGCCGCTGCCAGAGCCACTCTCCCCACCCACTCCTCCCTCCCTCCCTCCCTCCGGGAGAGCAGCGGCACGGTGGCTCTGGCAGCGGGGACATCGCCCCGGCTGTGGCGGCACTGTAGCGGCTCTGGCTGCAGCGGGGATATTGTCCCGGCGGCAGCAGCGTGGTAGCAGCGGCAGGGGAGACACTGCCGCTGCGTCTCCCCACCTGCCGCAAGCCTACCCGGCCACCACTGCCACAAGAGCCCCCCCGCCCATCTCCCCCGCACCCACTCCCTCCCTCTGAGGGGTGTGTGGGAGCCAGGCGAGGGGGGGGGAGAGGCGGTGGTGGGGACATCGTCCCGTTGGCGGCATGCGTACTTTGCATGCGAGAGAGACAGCCCCCCCCCCGGGAGAATGGGAAGTCTACGCCCCTGGCTGCATGTGGAGGAGAGGGGAATCAAACCCTGTTCTTGCACATTAGAGTTTGTGCTCTTAACCACTACACTAAACTTGCTCAGTGATGTATGGATGCATCCTTAGGTTCTATACCATACCAGTTCCCCTTAAACAAGTACTTGCTGTATGGAGCTGGCATATCTTTAGAACCGACTCTCCCAGTATGCCCCTGGAAGAGCATTACACTCAGGAAATAAGAACTTCCTGGTTGTCCCCGACCCGAGAGAAGTCTGGCTGAGAAGGAAGGAAGGAAGGAAGGAAGGAAGGAGAAAATGGGTCCATATAGGTGGCCATTTTCCATGTGGTAACTTCCCATGGGGTTCCTGGTAAGGTTGCCAACTCTGACTTGGGAGATTCCTGGAGAATTGGGGGTAGTGCCAGGGAGGGCAGAATTTGTGGAGGGGAAGGAACTCAGAGGGGATTGTGGTATCACTTGAGAATGTCCATTTCTTCTAGACTCTGTGGCATGCAAGAGAGTCTGCCTTCTGAATCTGCCATTTCCCCCAGAGCTAGTTTTTGTAACCAGGAGATCAGTTGTAATTCCAGAAGAGCTTCAGGTCCCACCTGGAGGTCGTCAGCCATACCCCCTGAAAACCAGTTGTTTGTATCCACCTAGGAGGAACATCTTACCAGTTACCACCCTGCTTGCTTCTGGTCAGAAATTGAGGGAAGCAGCAAGGGAGGGGTCAGAGTCTTCTCTCCCTTTGACGAGTCAACCTGGGCTTTCCAAAGGGCTGCATGTGGATCAGGGTAAGTTACCACTCGGTATTCCGCCTGTGTATGCTGGGAGCGGAGAGGAGGAATGGGTGAGATAATGGCAAGAAAGACAAAGTGGTTGCGCTGACTTCTCATGTTCTTCCTGGTATCTGCAATGTCTAGGGTTTCAAGTCTAGTAAAGCTGGTTGTGTGTGTACGGGGGGGAGTAGTCTATTTACTACCATGCAATGTTTATGTGACTTATTCGGTCCTTTCCGGGGGGGGGGGATAGGGGACTGTCTCTGCAGAAAATAATTGCTGGCAGCTGATGAACCCTTGCAGCCAAGCTGGGCCAGAGTTATGCCTACCATCTGAGGAGTCAGCATTCGGCTGGCTCTCTTGACATCTAGACCCTGGCCTCCCACTTTGCACCAGCCACGCGCCCCGGGGAAAATGTCTGCTGGTGAAGTCATCTTGTCCACGGGGGCCAGGAATGTGACCTTGCTAATTGCAGAGACTGAACTCACGAGAAAGGCACACAGTCAGAACCCCCAAGCTCTCGGCGAGCTGCACGAGCTGACAGAGAGCAGAAGGGAAACCTCGCAAGAATGCTTCTGAGTTACACAAAGAGAATAGCTAATCTCAAAGGTATGAGCCTTGCTTCCCCCCCACATCACCAGCCAAAACATAATAGGCATCGGAAGGGCCTTTGAATGTTGGCATTGGACACTGAGAAACTGTGGGTACAATCCACCAAGAAATCCTTCTCGGCAAGCCCCCGCTGGAACAAGTGGGCACTTCTGCACCCCTCTCCTTTCAGGAAGGCTTGCACAGGACTTCCTGGAGGAAGATGTTCTCAGTCCATAGGAACTTGTCTGCCAAGAACCCACATGGCTAACAGAGGATTCTGGGAAACATTCCAACATGGTAGTTTTCAAACATCTGACTGCCAGGGAGCCCTTTCTGCATTGATTTGTCTGCGGCAATATCCCTCTGTGTTGTGGAGGATTCTGAGGCATGTTCTTGGATATCGTACCAATCCTTACAGGGCATTGGATGTGCCTTGCCGTGCCCCACGTGAACCACGCACATGCCCAGCGATCCCCAGTGGCTGTGCTTGCACCAGGAAGTCAAAATATTATAAAATTATAGAACATCTTCCTGCCCTCACCGATCCCAAACCCACTTTCCAGACAGGTAGTACCAAAGCAAGTTTGATGGGAAATGCAGTGAAACCTGGGGGAAACCCAATAATTGCAAGATGATATTGTACAGAAGCCCTCCCTTCCACATGCTGCAGTACAGGGGTAGGCAGGGTCCCATGCATTCAAAGCTCGGAGAAAGAAGAAGAGCAGGCTCCTGTTGTTGCTTGCACCCAGGGGTCCTTTCGTAGAAAAAGAGCTGCAGGAGTTCATTAGCATAACTCATTAGCATAACTCATTAGCATATGCCATGTCCCTTGACATCACCGGAAGTGTGTCAGAAAGGGAATGTCAGTTTCAGCCCCATTATACCCTATGGGCCATTGAAATCAATGGCAAAACTCATAGGGTATATGAGGGGCTGGAGGAAAGGGGATTTAAGGGAGAGGCTCCAAACTTGCAGGGTAGCTGCTGGGGCCTCTCCTTGAAATACCCACCAAGTTTCAAGAAGATTGGACCACGGGGTCCAATTCTATGGGCCCCCAAACAGGTTGTCCCATCCCCTCCATTGTTCTCTATGGTGGGAAAAATGTTACTTTTTTTCTACCATAGAGAACAATGGAGGGAATGGGGGCAACCTGTTTGGGGGCCTGTAGAATTGGACTCCCTGGTCCAATCTTTTTGAAACTTGGTGGGTATTTGGGGAAGAGGTCCCAGCAGCTACCCTGCAAGTTTGGAGCCTCTCCCTCAAACCCCCTCCCCTCCAGTAGCTTTTAAAATTGCTGCTGAATTTCGGTGGCAATTCGGCAGCAGGCTGAATCAGATCAGAGAATCTGATTGGGCCCATGGCTGCCCTAGTGGCCACTCCTGAGCTGGCAGAGCTTTGCTCCACCTCGCTCCGGCCCCAACGGACCCCTGCTTGCACCTACTCTGTCTGGGGCTCGGGAAGCTGGTTTCAAGCAGCAGTGGTGGCTCCTGCCCACGAAGAAGCTGGGATTCTGGGGCCACATTCTGGACATTTGCCCAGGGCCTCAGAATGATTAAGAATGCCCCTGTTCAGGGGGGAACCCAGAGCAAAATGAAACTAGGATGCCAGCCTCCAGGTAGGACCTGGGGATCCCACAGAATCACAGCTCCTTTTCAGACTACAGAAATCAGTTTCCCAGGGAGAACCCGGTGGCTTTGGAAGGTGGACTCTATTGTGTTGTACCCCACTGAGGTCCCTGTTCTTCCCAGGCTCCATCCCCAAATCTCTAGGAGTTTTCCAACCTGGATCTGGCAACTCTACCCCTAAATCCCTGCCAGTGGCCAGAGTGGTGGGGGGGGGGGAACGACCTGGCAACCGTAGTGTGGAAGCAACTCCAGATTTCTCTGGGGTACAGTCCTGGAGCACAACCACACTGATAATTGTGGTGATAGAAGCTTCACTGAAATTATTCTGGGGACTGATGATTGCCTGCAAACACCCTCATATTATTACCCTCTGCAACAACCTCATGCCAGTTTTGCAGCAGTGTCTGCAATGCGGCTCGCTCTGTTTTCCAGAGGTAAGTTGGGAATGGATTCCATAGAAAGCAGCAGGGCTGCAGAGGGGAATTGGATTCCCAGGGCTTAGCTTTAAAAAGAAGGCCACATGCCAAACGTGCAATCTGAGACTATGAATCGACTTGAGCTGCCACAGAGACGCCCTGCTTTGCCCCACTTGCCTTTAAAATCCCTGTGCAGAAACGGGGATTGATCTACGGTGTTGTTGTTAATCATGGCATTGTTTGGTTGGTTCAATTTATTTGTCCTGTCAGGAAATGAACCAAATGGTATCCATGTTCTGATACTCCAGGCTCTAGAGGCACAATCATTTAAGTGTTTTGAATGCTGAGAAAAGTCAACAAGGAGGTTGTTTTGATTGTTTTAAAGAGTGGAAGAAGGCATGAGGGGATAGTGTTGTGTATGTACACACACACACAAACTCCTCCATGGCCTACTTTAGGCTAACAATTGAGAAGGTAGCCAAATGTCCTGTACTGGATATATATTCCCATGATGCCTCTAAATTCCTAGCTTTCATTTGTTTTTTTTTAAATCCCCTAGCCCTTTTTTGTTGCACAGATATAAAGGGAAAGATGCATTTCTATCTCCATAACAAAAATGGGTAGATTTACTTTTTTTTAATGCAAACGGGGAATTCAGAAGAACTAATAGGTCACTGAAATAAATTTTTATAATGTTACAGCTCTACAGTGATCTAGCAATTGCCTTTTTTAAAAAAAGCTCTCTGGAACAGGGAAAGGTGGCTCTGGGGGTGCTGAGGAGAGGAAAGTGAGGAGGAAATTGCCATGTGGATGCTCCGTTGCTGCTTTGGGTGCCTTTGCATTTGCAGCAGCAACAGGAACTACATGGAGAATTATCACAGTGTAGAAGCAGCCTCAGACTTCAGATGGAAGACTGCAAAAATGGATTTTTCACCCTTCACATAGAAAAGTAGCACAGTTGGTGGCTGGAGATCTCCCAGGATGACAACTGATCTCCAGACAACAGAGATCAGTACCCCTGGCAAAAATGGCTGCTGTGGTAGGTGGATTCTATGGCACTATACCATGCTGAGGTCCCTCCCCCCAACAAACTCCACCCTCCCTAGGCTCCACCCCTGAATCTCCAGGTATTTCCCAAACAGGAGCTGGCAGTCCTAACCACTGGAGATGCCAGTAGGACAATAACATTGATATGCCTCATTTGAGTGCACCTCACGTTACCTTTTATAAAATAACCGTCAAGTCCACCATGCGGGTCTAGAGTTTCAGTCTTTGATCTGGGAGTCCCAGGTTTGAATCCCCACTCTGCCTGGAAGCTCACTGGGTTGTTATGGGGATAAAAACAGAGGAGAGGAGAATGATGTTGTAAGCTACTTTTGGTTTCTGCTGGGGAGAAAAATGTATAAACTATGAAAATGTATAAACTAATGAAAATGTATAAACTAAGTAAGTAAATGAATATTAACATGGGGTTAATATAATCCTCATGGCTAGGAGGCTTTCCTGAGGCCATCTTTTGACTTCCTTAGAGAGACTTGGCTCAAACCGTTATTTAAAGCATGTTATCTGTATCTAGCCCAAGGTGAGGAGATTAAAGCGCATTTGTTCTCTCTGTCCCATTGTTTTTTCCAGTTGGGTTTTTAGCCTGGGTCAGATCTGCTGCCCTGAACAGCCTTCAGACTTCACTGCCCGAGATTACTGTTGCACCCAACCTCTGGTACCTGGCTGTTTATCCAATCCTTGAAGAGCCTGGCTTGGGTTACAGCAAGCATCCAAACCCAAACACCAGGCCTTCCTCATTCAGCTCCGCCTTAAGTGCCAGCAACCCGAATGGATTTGAAGTTGTGTACACTTCAGATGGAATCGTTCCAACGCCTTGCCATATAAGGTCCGGCAGTTAGTGAAGCGATGCCAGGAGCCCTTGAGGCATGTGTGTCCTCAGATAGAGTAAATGTTCAGGATGCTAGTGAAATGACTTCATGGCTCTTAATTTAGACCACTCCTCACACCGCCTAAAGACCAGTAGCGGCTACCTCTGTGCTTGGAATGAGATAGCTGTGTGTAACAAGAGCTCAACGCCCCAAGGGGTGGCTCCTCCCACCTTCAAATAAGACAGTATCCAGGGCCAATATGCCACCATCAATCTTTTACAGTTATTCTGGACTGTCTCTGGCTAGGTCTGGCTGTCCCTTGCCCGTTGTTGTTTCACAGCAGTGAGCTTGCCTTTCTTGCGATCATGGCCGTGGTTAGTTATGGTGGATACTCAATAGTGGGGTTGTATGCATGCTGCAATTCTGTGCTAACACAGGAAGGTGGGGGGCAGACGGGGACAGAACACCTGCCTGAGAATCCCAGCTTTCATGTGAAACAGGCAGGCTCCTAGTACTGGCAGTAGTGAAGACATTCTCTTGAATGTGTGTGAGCAATGTCCGGTGAGCTCTCAGAAACCAAAGGAGGTTGCCAAATAAAGTTTCCTGTAGTTGAGAGGTAAGGGCTCAGTGCTTTGTATAACCAGGGCCGGTGCTACCATTAGGCCAAGTAAGGCGGTCACCTAGGGCGCAGATCTGAGAGGGGTGCAGAACAGACAGTCAGTGCCCCTCCAACCAGCTGCAGGCTCTCACACTCACTCACTGACCAGCCCCGGCTCTCCCGCACTTTTACTCCAGGCAGTTGCAGGGGCTGCAGCAGCAGCTCCCGCTCACTCACACTCCTCAGCCATGAGCCCCAGGAAGTGCAAGACCAGACAAGTGCAAGACCACTGAATGTGCCCAGCTTAGGGGAAGAAGTGAGGCGGGGACTCCCTGGCGGCCGGGGAGGGAGAAATGAGTGACCTTCCTGGCCCTGGAGCTAAATGAGTTCAATTAGAGGGCGAAGGCGGCCCAGAGGCCAAGCGCTTGCCTCCCCCCACCCAAGCCTATGGAAGCCGAGGGCAACGCTGCAGGGGCTTGGAAATTAGCAATGTCAAGTTTTTGCTTTTAATTTTCCCTAGAATTCATCGGTTTTTGAAAACTGGTTAGCGGGGGGGGGGGGGGGCGCAAGTAGTTAGCCTTGCCTAGGGCGCCAAAAAGCCTGGCACCGGCCCTCTGTATAACTCGTGGGTGCTCCCCATAATAAGCAGGAACGGAACAGATTATGCAAAGATACAGAGTAAATTAGAAAGATACAGAGTAAATTATACAAATCGGCCAGTTAGCAGAATATTTACCAGTTGCTGAAATCAGCTGTGTTTGGCACAGGCTTTGTTGTTGTTTTTTCATCACACAGTTGTGTTTGATACCCAGGAATGCTTAAGGGTGCTCAGGTAGGGTTGCCAGCCTCCAGGTGGTGCCTAGAGATCTCCCAGAATTACAACTCCTCTGCAGATCGCAGAGATCAGTTCACCTGGAGAAAATGGCTGCTTTGGAGGCTGGACTCTATGGCATTATACCCCACTGAGGCCCGTTCCCTCCCCAAATCCTGCACTTCCCAGGCTCCACCCCCAAGATTTCCAGGGATTTCCCATCCCAGAGTTGACACCCCTGTGCTAAGGACAAGGAACCGGGGACCATCTGAATCCACAAAGAGCCACCGATATCAGGGCTATTTTATGGTTTTAGAAAAATGGCCAGGGGCTAGGTCAGCGAAAGGAGCCAGGGTGGGCAGTGAGAGTGCACCTCCTTTCTTTACTCATCAGGTGTATGTCCTGCCTCTGTTGCTGCTGAAGTCAACACATTTGCATAACAGCCGGAGAGATATACACATGTAAAAGAAATGTGCGCAGACCTAGACTGCAGGGTGAGTTGTCCCAGAATTAAGTTCGTAACTAACAGGGCAATCCTAAACATGAGTTGACTTGAATGGACTTTGCAGGGTGTAACTGTTTTGGACTGCACACCTTTTGGAACATTACAGCCATGGTTTGATGTCTGCTGATGAGAGGTACAGAATAGGTATGATAGGAGGAACGGGAAGGGTACCACCCCATGTACGGAAACAAACGGGGTAGCCCAAACACTTTGATTTTCTACCATGTTGTATTAACATGTCATCAGAGTTTCTGCACATTTTAATTTGCTGCTGTGTGGCAAATTTTACTGCTAGCTGAAATTGCATTCTTGACTTTAGAAACCGTAATCAGTAATCAATACAGAGCCACTCACTGGGCCGCCTTATGGCAGAGACCACATATACTGAGTTGTGTTAGGCAATATTGCCTGGCTAGCTAGTCCCAGCGCAGCTGCCATTCTCTTCTTGTTAGGCAGGACAGGAAAGGGAAGAGAAATTTAACTCTACTGCTCCCCCTGCAAGCTTCCCACCAAGCCTGCAATCCCATCCAGTGATAGCTATGCATCAATCAAATATGGCAGAATTACCGTGATGTGTACACATTGTCCTGGCAGTTTTCCAGATGATGTTATCATCATTACACTGTTTTTCCTCACTTGTCATGGTCTCTTTTTCACCCTAGGAGCTGGCTTTTAGAATTTTATTTTTTACTTCTGTGCAAAATAGAAATGCAGCCTCTGGGTTGGGTGGATAGTCTTTGTTCTCCTATTTTGCCATGTTCTTAAGATGATGAGTATTTTGGTGCATTTTGGAAAGAGTATTTTCAATTGTCCTTGAAATGGCTTCCTTTACTCCCCATTAAAAAAAAAGTGAAATTGGTACAATAACACTCACTACTGTGAGTTGCCACCATTTCGATTTCTGCCATTTGGCGAGATTCTTGGCGTCATGGGTTTAATAGCACTAGTTGGCAGAAAGTGAAAAGAAAATTATGGAGCTGTACTTCTACCACTGTCAATAAATGGGGGGGGGGGGGGGGCAGGGAACAGATTAATGAATACTGCAGACCACTCTGGGCAGATGGGGAAATCTGGGAGATAAATGTTTTTAAAAGCACAGGATCCATTGATGTGTGTGAATCCTCTGTTGTAATTCTGCATGCTGCTAATGCAGGAGCAGCAACAAGTAAGGTTGGAGAGACATAGCCTACAGGAAGGAAGAAGCCCAGTGGGATCCCTCCATCCCTATCAAAAAGTGCGGCCAAAAGCACTGCTGTCAGCAAACACAAGGGCAGAACAAGCAGCAATTTTATTTCTGCTGTCCGATTTCATAGAGGTGTCCCCAATATAACTTTTCATGCAGTTCCCCCTACTGGAAAAAGAAAGGCACAGGCAAGCATCTGAAGGCCATCGGTTCCTTTCTGACCTGTGCATTGTGGAAAGGAATTTATCTTGGTGACAGTACTGAATCTTCACACTGCTGAAGAAGATTTACCAGCCACATCTACATGTCTGCAATCATACAGTATGATTCGGTTTTGCCTTCCTTCCTGGAACAGGTTTCTAAAGGGTTTTTTTTTAAGTGGTCATTCTTTACAATTGATCATTCAAGCTGCCAGTACAGAGAGGTGAAGCTTGTGAGCTAGGAGTGAGCAGTCCTTGCTGCCAGTCTTAGATCAGCACAGGTGAATTTAAGCAAGCCATTCCTCTCTACCTTATCCCTCCAATTTATAACATGGGGATTACAATTCTTGTCTGCCTTATGGGATTCCTGTGAGCAACTATTCTGCCAGGACTGGTTTGACAAGAGATAGGATTAAAATCATCCCCTTTCCTTGTGGCCTGCTGCTAAATCCCATTGACACAAATTCTTTGTCTCTTACAAAGGAATTTCAAAGGTAGACTCAGGCTTGGAATTGCTGAATCAGAATTCATTAATAGAGTCAAGACAATGTACCCCACAGGGTTTAATGGGGATCTAGAACTTCTAATTTACCATAGGTGCTAATATCTTGTATATCCCACCCCTTACAGATGGCTGTTACTTCAGCTATACCTCTGTAATGTCATATTGTATTTGTTTATCTCATTTCATTCACTGTTACATTTTACATTTTGTCTCTTTAGATTGGAACTCGTTTTAAACCCACCTCTCTTTGGAATGTCCTCCCCCCCATTATGTATATAAATAAGACTGATGGATTTCTTCTCCAATGCATTTGATGAAGTGAGCTCTGACAAGTTACTGCAACTACCCATGTGGATTTGTCATTGATTCTGTTTATCTGTTGTGTGTTTCTAATTTTGCAGTTTAGGACTAGGAGGCTAGGGTTGCCAAGGTCAGCCTGGCTACTTTAGGGCTGCCAACCTCCAGGTGGTGGCTGAAGAAGAGGAGGAGATTGGATTTACACCCCGCCCTTCACTTGGAGTCTCAGAGCGGCTTACAAACTCCCTTCCTTTCCCCTCCCCACAACAGACACCCTGTGAGGTAGGTGGGGCTGAGAGAGCTCTTTCAAGAACTGCTCTTTCAAGAACAGCTCTGACAGAACTATGGCTTGCCCAAGGTCATCCAGCAGCTGCAAGTGGAGGAGTGGACAATCAAACCGCATTCTCCCAGATTAGAGTCTGCGCACTTAACCACTACACCAAACTGGAGATCTCCTGGTATTACAACTGATATCCAGGTGATGGATATCAGTTAACCTGGAGAAAATGGCAGCTTTGGAAGGTGGACTCTATGGCATTGTATCCCACCGAAGTCCCTCCCTGTAATGTATTGAGCTGAGACCATCCTGACTAAACCAGGCAGAGCTTGAGTACGCATAACAATAGCTGGCTAGAATCCTAGAATGGACCAGTAGGGAAACAGGGATCCTAGAGTAAACCAACTGAGAAACAATGTAATGTAAATAGCCTATTGTGGGGAGTGGAAGTGTGTTGGGGTGTAATCTTTTGCATGCATAAATACCCAGCTTTGGCCAGGCAGTCTTTGCCTTCTTTCTCATGGCTGAACTCACTAATAAACTATGAACTGATCACTACACGCGTTTGAACCCAGTATATTTCACTCCCCAAACCCTGCCTTCCCCAGGCTCCACCTCCAAAATCTCCAGTAATTTCCCAACCTGAAGCTGGCAACCCTACCACTGGAAGGGGATGGGGGCAGGAGACTCTGTTCTGGAGGCTGGATTAGGCTCAGGGATATGCTGACCCTCATTACAAAGATTACTAAAGAAACAGAGAGGAACTACTTTGAAAGCTTTGAGAGAGCATGTTATATTATTATAATTCTATAATGATGCCTAGCAGCCACACTTAAACACCAACACCTGGTAGGACAAAATGGCAGTCATTGACCATTTCTTTCTCCATTGTAAAGGAGCCACATAAAACTAAGGGCTATAATTTTGATTTCCAGTTTTTGTGCTGTATATCCAATTGCTCAATTTAACATGGGCATCTTGAGCAGTGCCAGCATAAGAAACTGTATGTTTCCCTCAAATAGCAACTCTACAGGGCTGTCTCAATTTGAGGGAAAACCTGGGTGGGGAAGGCTTAAATCCAATCCAAACTGGGGTCCAGTTCCCTGCCTTTTAAAAGAAAAAACCTGGTTTGGGAGCTTACTGATGGAACACCTGACATCACAACTGGTTGAGAATGACATTCTCTGTGTTTTTGTCTGATGTGTTCCAATACAGCTCATCAATGCCTGCTTTCAGTTATCCATTTTCTGAATGGTTTCTAGGCAGGCATACAAGCAGATTGTGGCAGCTCTGTTCTATTACCTAGTCATGCCAAAGCAGGCTTACACATATGATCAAAGGATATGAGCACATTCATCCCTATCCTGTTGAGCGAGAGGACACTTCCTTTGGGGGAAGACCAGATTTCCTGCTAGAGACTCCTTAGCAACCATTTCACAATTTCTGTCACCCAGTAGTAGAGGGATTGTCATCTCCCATGCCTCAGTGGCATGCAACTGGGGAGTCATCTTCAACTCATCCCTTTTTATTTTCTTCACTCATCCAAGTTATTACTAAATATATGCTTTCAACATCTCCATAATTCCACACTTTCCTCTGTGCTCATTGTCGACATTCTCTTGTGTACGCTTGACAACTGTTCAATTAGCTCCTTCCTGCATTTCTCTCCTACCCCCCAAATCTAAACTTGTCTTTCCCCACTCCTCTACAAGCATGGGACCTCTAGGGCTCCTAACGTGTATGTAGGAATGGGCACACCGGCTCACGATTTGAAGTTTATCACAAATGTTCATGGAAGGGTGCCCGGCACACATATTTCACAAACTTTGGTGCTGTTAGTGGCAGTTCATGAATGAATACATTTCCAGACAGACCGTGGCCCTTTCTGCACTGACAGCTTGCTCTGGAGAATCCAAGGAGTCAAGCCTTAAGGGTTGACTTTGCAGTCACACGCATTCCGTCTGCACTGCTTTTTCCCCGTCTGGTTTATTTATTTGTGTAATTTGTATGAATGTGTGTAATTTGTATGAATTACAAGCAAAACCCACAGTTTTTGAGCTGACCGGCTGCTTTGTCTAAGATGAAGAGAAAGGCAAATATCTTTCAAAAATTTTAACTGCAGACCCAACCCCTCCCTCCCTCCCTGATTCTGCAAAAAGAAAGGGAAGGGAGGGGGAAATCCAGGCCCACAACATGGAAGACTGACACATTTAGGAACAGAGAATCTCCTAGTCCTTTATATTTACTGATTCCTTCGTATGCTCTCTCTGGCTTTTTAAAAGTTTGCCTGAGTGGGACGACACGTCCTCGTTTGTCTTTGTAGAAGGAAGGAAAGAAAACAGAATGGGGAGGGAACATCAACCTAAAGAAAGAGAAGCAGAAACAGGGGAGGGCAGTAGGAAGTGCTTAAATACTTGCAGAAACAATTCTATTTTAGAAAAGATTACTGATTCAAAAGCGGATGAGAACAAAGAATTGCAGCAAAAGGAACTGCAATTTTTGTAACTGCAGGACAACAGTGTGTTGGAAGCAGTCTGAATGCAGATTCATGTAAAACATGCAGAAACATGAAAAAGCCCTGACACAAACCGGAAGTGAAAGTGGGAGGGAATGCAGAATGGAAGAATAGGATGCGCTCAGAAACCGAGGCAAAATATGGGTGCAGAAAGGGCCTGTCTCTGCTCAGTTAAACTGTTTACAAAACTCCAAGGCAACGGGAGAAGGAATTCTCCAGCCTTGGAAACACCAACAGGAACCCTCTAAAACTTAACATGCATTGTTGGCTGCCAATAAAAGAGCTCCCAAGCTGCTCTACGGGACCAGAAAGCTATATGCTCAGCTCACCTCCATGCCCTTTTGTCTGTTGGATGTTCACAGTCACATAGAGAGGCAGGGAACTTGTTAAAAGTGGACTAGCAGAGCACATTCATTTATACTCTCCTGATTTTGAACTCCTCTCTCCTGCTGGGGTTTGGGTGTTAGGTAGACGCAGGGCTCTGAGCTACCCCATCTCTCTGCTCACACCAAATAGAGGGACGTAGCTAATGGGTGCCTTGGCTGAGTGACAACCCACATTTTATACCCTCCTGATTGTGAACTCCTCTCTCTGCTGGGGTTTGGGTGTTAGGTCAACTCAGGGCTCATCATGACCATGCAAGAGAGGTTGGGCCAGGTTTGCATGACCAGTACTCCAGGGGATTGCCATTGGCAGTCTCAGGCGACTTGGAAGGTACTCCCTCACAATCACCCCTGCCAAATCCTCTGCCACTGCATGCCTGGCATCCTCACCATTGCTGCTCTCCCAGTTTACTACTGACAACCAATAGTGGGGCTTCTCCCTGGTTGGGCTCTTTGAGGTAGAGGTGCTCATCTGCGAACATCACGACATCTTCTGGCAGCGAATTTTATATTTTAATCACTCTTTGTAATAAACTGTAAAAGAAAGGGGGGGAACTTGGAGGAGGGAACCCATCATGCAATGTGTGCTTCAAAAGCCCAACAAAACATTTGTAAATAATAGAAAAGAAACAGTGGACCACTATAGTGAGCAGTGAATTATGGAAGCTCCTACCCTGCCACAAATGTTGTTAGTTTTTAAGGTGCTACTGGCCTCTTGCTCTTTTCTGCTGCTACAGAAAGACTAACATGGCTACCATCTTGATTTGTAAACAATAATATTGCAATTTAGAATTTTCAAAGAGCTTATCTCTGCTTGGTTCTCAAAACTATTTCCAGCAGTTTGGGGTTTTTTAGACCAACCTGCATCATAAGCCATAGATGGCAAGGAGCTAGATAACCATTTTCTTGGCTTGCAGGTTACCATTTTTAAATGGAATCTCATTAATGATTGTAACCCATTGCTTGAAGTGCATGTCCCTTTTTCATTTTCTTCCAGATTTCTTAAGGCACAGGACTCATCTCACAGCATAAGATGTATTTGCAAGTCAGTTGGGGATTCCGGGATGGGGTGGGGGCAGAATAGAATCAACCCATGGGTTTGCAGACATGAAGGGAACATCCTTAACTCCCGGCACTGCTGCTCTTGGCTTGAACTGAAACAAGATCAGCCCTCGAGCCAGTGAGTGTTCAAGTTGTTAGTTCAGAGGATTTAAATTTTGTTGAGTCTTTTAGGGCAAGGCTTTCAAAAGGAATCAATAAAATGTTCTGTCAAGTGAGCTCAGCTGCATCTTTGACTTCCTCTGGCTCTTTCCAGTGTGTAATGTACTGTGTATGTCTGGAGTCTTTTAAACTCTTCAACCCCAGGTTTACACACTGCAGCCGTTGAACAGGGATTTTTCCATCCATTCCTGAGCTGTCGCCCCTAATTTTATTTTACTGGGATGGAACTTTTGCAAGTATCATGAATTAGTTAATGTCTGCAACAGGCACTTTGAAGATGCAATGTGTGTTTTAAGAGGCTCACGTTAGAGACCTGGAGAGACTGGATTTGCAAAAGGAAATTGGGGGGGGGGGGGGGGGGGGGAAGGTGTCATTATGTTCTCTGTTGTGTGTCAATATAATTTGCAACATTGGCAATTTAATAATGCCTTGCATTGATAAAAATTGTACAAAGCACTTCTTATATACTATCTCAGTGATCCTTATAATAATAATCATCATCCTATAAAAGTAGACCAGTCATTTTCTTATTTCCCCCATATTGCTGTCAGAGGGCTGAAGCCTAACTAAGGGTTTGCTGGAGGCCAGCTGCTGACTTCACCGGAGAGATGAGGGGACTTCCTGACTCCTACCTCAGTCTCCATCCTCTCCTCCTGGCTACTGCTTCTTCTGCTTGAGGGTCATGGAAGCTCAGTTTCTTTAGCTACTATGCCATACTAGCTCAAGAAAAGTGTGTGGGTGTGAGTGTGTGTGTGTGTATAAAAAGGTAAAGGTTTCCCTTGCTGGAAAGCCAGTCGAATCCGACTCTAGGGGGCGGTACTCATCTCCATTTCCAAGCGAAAGAGCCATCACTGTCCGAAGATGTTTCCGTGGTCATGTGGCTGGCATGATTAGACGCCAAGGTGCATGGAATGCTGTTACCTTCCCACTGAAGCGGTACCTAGTTATCTACTTGCAATTTCTTGCTTTCGAACTGCTAGGCAGGCAGGAGCTGGGGCCAGAGACGGGAGCTCATTCCGTCACGTGGCACTTGGGTGTTGAACTGCCGAACTACTGATCTTCTGGTCTGCAGTTCAGAGTCTTAACCACTGAGCCACTGCAGCTCCTGAATGTGTGTGTAAGTGTACACACACACACACACACACACAGAGTTATTGTTATTATTTAGATTAGTATAATGATAATGATAATAATAATAACAATACTGTTGTAGTTGTTGTTGTTGTTATTACTACTACGATTTTTGAATCACCCATCCCTGCTACTGCAGGGCTCTGGGAGATGTACAACAGTGAATAAAAACATAAAAACTCTACAATTAAAATACAACAGTACCAATTAATAAAGTTAAAGCTCCAGGTGGCAAACTGAAATCACTCCCCATTCTGGACTGCCAGGCTAGCTCGTGGGCAGTAGAGGAGGAGGGACAACTGATCTGGAGAACAGAAGAGTTTGCCAGCTAGAGTGAAAACCGTTGCTGTCCTCGACCAAACGCTGACCTTGTGAACATTTGTAATGATTCTTGTGGGGAAAGTCTTTCCTGATAAGTTATCCTCTGTACTCTTCATCCTGCTATTTTCTGCCACAGAATTATATATATAGCTTTTATCGCTGATGAACTATTTTTGCTGCTATGGGTAATTATTGCTCTTTTGCTTGTTGTATTTTTAGTGTTATGCTATGAACCACCTTGGGTATAAACATATAACGACAGAAGAAAAAACCTGCTGGTTCAGACCAGTGGTCCATCTAGTCCAGCATCCTTTCTCACACAGTGGCCAGCCAATTCCTTTGGAGGGCCAACAACAGGGCATAGAGGCCAAGACCTTTCCCAGATGTAGCCTCCTGGCACTGGAATTCAAAGGCTGACTGCCTCTGAGAGACTCTCCTGGCCCGGCTGTGGTGGCGCCAGCATCTCCAAGCTTGGCCACGGTGGTGCTGGCAACTGGGAGGCTCTTCAGGCCTGGAGACTCTGTTGAGGCCAGGCCCTGAGGCCTGGAACCTCACCAGGCTTGGTGATAGGGAAGCCACTCAGGGCTGGAGCAACTTCCTGACTCCACAGCTGCTGCAGCCAATAGGGTAAGGAGGGGGGAGAGAGAGGAATGAGTAGGGGGAGAAGGAGAAGGGGAGGGAGTACAAAGAGGAGGAAGAAATAGAGAGGGGGTAGACTGGAAGAAAGGGGAGGGGGAGACTGATGGAGAAGGGGTAGGGGCAAAAGAGAGGGGAAAGCTGACAGATAAGGGGAAAGAAAGGGAGGAAACAGAGAGGGAGTAGGTTGTCATAAGGGGAGGGGGGAGCACGAGGGGATAGTTTTGAGAAGAGGGAGAAACAGAGGGGGTCAGTTGACAGAAGAGAGGAGAGGGGGCAAAAGAGAGTGGAGGGAAGTTGTCAGATAAGGGGAGGGGGATAGTCTGAGGAAGGGAGCAATACAGTGGGGGGGAAATTGACAAAGAAGGGGAAAAGAAAGAGAGGAGGTTTCTTAGAGAAGGGGTGAGAAGGAAGTAGGGATGCCAGCCTCCAGGTGGGAGCTGGGGGTCCCCTGGCATTACAGCTGATCTCCAAAGATCAGTTCCCCTGGATAAAGTGGCTGCTTTGGATGGTGGATTCTATAGCATTGTACTCCACTAAGGTTCCTGTGCTCCCCAGGCTCCATCTCCAAATCTCCAGGAGTTTCCCAACCTGGATCTGGCAACCCTATCCACCCCATCCCTGCTGGCGACTGGGGGGGGGTGGGACTTGGCAATTCTAGAAGGAAGGAAGCAAAGTGGGATAAGGGATGCTCCCTACCTTCAAGTGTCTTACAGGTCCCCACTTGTAAAATCTATAGGTGGAGAAATCGTAAAAAAATATCCTAAGTCAGGAGGCAGCAACCTTTTGTTTCTGCAGCCCAAGCACTGATTTTTGTGAGTCTTTTATTAGGAAGTATCACACATGAGGTGTCGACAATTGTGCAGTTGTCTTAAGTCAATGTCATAAATCAGTGTATGGTGTGGATTTGGCTTACTGTTTATCTCTATCATTTCCCTTTCCATAAAGCATATCTAAGAAGTCCTTTAGTTGCATAAGAAACTTTCTCTGCTGTTTCCTTCATGTACAGGTTTTTCTAGCATTACACTTACCTTTCCAGAGTATCTTAATTTAAAGATTTCATTTAAAGATTTCATTGTCCTAAATCAATCCATCAATCTTGACCTAAGCAGGACTGATTCGTTACATGGTCAGTAACCCTTGGAAAATAATCCTTTGAACTCACTCCAGTCTTGGTGATTGGCTTGCATGTCTAATTGACACATTAGAAGTTGGCTGGAACCACCCTGTTAGGGATGCTGGCAAGCCTTGAACCAGCAAATCCATGGCCTGGAACTGAACCGCCTGGACCTGCTTCTGCTCAGGTGCCCTTAGAAGAGCACAAGGGAACAGGGTGTGCAATATTAGCCACTGTAATGAGCAATCAGTGTGAAATGGTCTCCAGTGTGTCTTGGCCTGCAGTCCATATTTGGAGCTTGGCTGTCTGCTTTCACCTGGCCCAGCCAGCCACTGACCTCAGGCACCCTGAGCTGGGGAGCACGCTCATTGGGTTTGGACTGGAATGCAATCTGTCTGGATTCCTTCAAGATCTTGGCCAGATTAGGTACGATCAATACGCCCCTTGTGTCATCAGCAGCAATAACATTCTGATTATTTTTATTTGAAGGTGGAGCATTCCTCCACTGGCCTGTCGCCATAGGGCAGTTGGGACTCAGTGGGAAGCACCAAGTCCTTTAAACAAACGTCCAGATGGACACTCCATCCACAGTCACTCTGCAGCGTCCCTAGGGTTCTCAACTCTGGGCTGGAGATTTAGGGGGTGGAGCTTGGGGAGGGGAGGGAACTATAATGCCATAATGTCCACCCTACAAAGCAGCCATTTTCTCCAGGGGAACCAAACTCTGTAATCTGGAGATCAGCCATAATTCTGGGAGATCTCCAGACACTACCTTGAGGTTGGCAGCCCCAAGTTTCCCCTTTGAGCCAGATTAAAGGAGGTTTGCTTCTTCTCTGGTTCAAAGAGGAAAAATGTGAGAACCAGATGAAGTTCTGCCCTCATTGGCATGATACTGTCTTGAAGCTCCCAAATATTAAAGGGACTTCCTGCTGCCCATGCGGGGAAGGATCAGCCTGAGACAGACACACCTATTGCTTTTGTCCCACTGCTGCCTTTATATAAACAGGGTTTGTGGGTTTTTGAAACCATATAAAAACCTACACAACCTATTTACCAGAGGCAAAATCAGTATGTGTATATGTAAGACAGGGGTTGCAGTGGCTCAAGTGGTTAAGATGCTGAACTGCAGACCGGTAGCTCAGCAGTTTGAGACCCCGAGTGCTGCATGACGGAGTGAGCTTCCGTCTCTGGCCCCAGCTCCTGCCAACCTAGCAGTTCAAAAGCAAGAAATTGCAAGTAGATAAATAGGTACCACTTCAGTGGGAAGGTAACAGCATTTGTGCACCTCAACATCTAGTCATGCTGGCCACATGACCACGGAAACGTCTTCAGATAGCACTGGCTCTTTGGCTTGGAAATGGAAATGAGCACCGTATCCCTAGAGTCGTATTCAACCGGCTTTTGAGCAAGGGAAACCTTTATCTTTACCCTATATGAAAGACACTTTCAAACTGACTTGAACGGTTAGCAAAACAGAATAACTCTGGGTCCCCAGGCTTCTGGACATCTTTGTACAGTTCCTAAATCCCTGGCTTATTCATAGATGATCACTGAATTTTTATTGGTTTGGCAAGTCTCAGTTAAGAAAATGTACTTAAAAGTACCAGCAGAACATCATCACACATTGAAAACCACTCTATGAAGACAGCTTCCACCACATCCGACTACACATCTGGATTTCACAGTATCGTCACTACGTAAAAAGGGTGGAATTTGAAGATCTGTTATGTTCCACCATTTGTGGCCCCAAGAAATGAGAGCTGCAGTTCAGCTTCAAAGAATTCCCCTGGGAAGCTTTCCACTCAGATGTCTTCCTGACCTGCTGAACCCAGCCCCCCTCGACCCCTTACTGTTTTAATATAAAGTGCTAGAATCATTCCATTTTTAGAAAAGACATGGGAGTGTTGGCAGATCTCAGGCAGATGAATGAACAAGTTTTGGATCAGCCTCCCGCAGACATGTTCCATGCCCTTGCAGATTTAACTTCATGGCTAGATGCTAGAAGGATTAGGGTCTCATCCAAAGCTATTAACAGGTAAGGGAGGGGGGTCATAAGGGAGGAGGTACTCCCCATGGTCCCCAGCAACCACCAGCATCTTCAGTTCTGCTCAGAAACTAGCATATCACCACAACTGCATAAGCTCTTGGTAGGTGAACAAGGAAAAGAGAAGAGATTGGATTTATACCCCGCCCTTCACTACCCAAAGGAGTCTCAGAGCGGTTTACAATCTCCTTTCCCTTCCCTTCCCCCACAACAGACACCCTGTGAGGTAGGTGGGGCTGAGAGAGCTCTTTCGAGGACTGCTTGTGAGAGAATAGCTCTGAAAGATCTTGTAACTGACCCAAGGTCACACCAGCAGCTGCATATGGAAAAGTGGGGAATCAAACATGGTTCTCCCAGATTAGAGTCCACACTCTTAACCACTATACCAAACTGACTCTTAAACACCATCCTGATCCCTTGTCTCTCCTTCTCCTATATTTTTGATTGTATAGCTGATGGTTGGCTATTCTGTAGTACTTCTGCCTTAAAAATGACTGCAAAATAATGGCTGGGTGATTTTTTAAATTCAGTTTTCAATTCAAGTTATCGGACATGTTTTTTAAAAAGGAACAAGCAGCATTTGTGTAACTGATGAAGCTCTGGTCTGACATGGTACCCATCAATTTCACATGAATCTGAACGCACATGACAGCCTACCATTTAAGGTTGTTTTCACAAGGACATCTTTGCACTTTCTGCCATTCCATTTGAACAATCAGCTGCAAGCAGAACTGAAACTGTTGTTCCACACAGATCTTAATACAGCATTAGATTCCTAAAAAAAATCCAGCAAGGCCCATCCCTAATGAGAAAATGTTACTACACATTCATTCAGAAGTAAGCCCTGTCCAGCAACAGGTCTTCTGATTTTTTTCTTTTATTCCTTTGTTTTACACTGTACTCTATTACTTTCTGCATTCTTATGGCCACAATTTTCATAGATGGTTAATTATCGATTCTTGTGGTAGTTGTGCTACAGAATTAAGTACTGCTTTTCACTTTGCTGCCAAAGCCACTGCTGGTTTTAAAAAACTGTTTTACATGATAGTAGCACAGTTTAAAAAATGCAATAATAAAAAACTTTAAAACTAGCAGTAGCTTTGACTACAAAGTGAAAAGCAGTACTTATTCACATCCCTCACCAAGAACTAATGGTTAACAATAATAGATCCAGGAGTTCCGCAGCCAGCCACAAGTGAATAGGAAATAAGTGGAAGCAGATGGAAAAGTGAAAAATGTAAAGGGTTGCTAGTCCTGAGAAACTTTAGTAACTGCAACCGCATATTAAGCTCCACAAATCACATCTTAAAAAGAAGATGGAAGGACAGCACTGGAATGGTCAGGTTGCCAGTGATGTTGTCTGTAGTCTCCATGCAAACTGAGTAAAAGAATGGCAATTTCAGATGGAACAGTAAATGTAGATGCAACCCACAGAGGCGGAATCGCAACCTAGAATGTCCCAGTTCAAATCCCATTGTTATCCTAAACTCACTGAATGGATGGCATAAAGCAAGAAATGGTCTTTTAGCTTTGGCACACACCACCCATTTCCAATACAGGGATGATAATACTGCTGTGTTGTTCTGAGAATATTGGCATCAACGGATATGAAACATTTTGAATCCTAAACAAATTGTGTACATTCTTTTCATTTTCACCTTGTTTCTCTGGTGCAGTAAATAGCCACCATGCCACATTAATGAGTTGGTCATTTAGAACTGATGTTAACTGGGAGGAATCAACGGATTCGTGATGAAGGATGTTCTACTGGTGCTTTACTACTGGTGTCTCTGCTTTGGCTTGCAACCACAAGAAAAACATACATTCAGTTGGAAGCATCAGGGCACACACATGGCATGGCCTTCTGTGGAAAGCATTTGAGGGCAGCTGCTCAAGGCGAGGTAGACACAAATTTAGGAGTGGGGAAAATGTGAAAGCGTTGAACGCTAAATTAGGAAGAGTTTGAGTGCTGGGTAAGGCCCTGGGCCTGACAGAGTGATTCATATGCTTTTGGACCCTCCCTGCTCTGTTTTCCCTTGCAGCTTCAATGTGAATTAGGAACCAAAATCTTTCCTAGAAAGAGGAAGGCTCCCTCCCACCCCCAGGGCTTAGACTGCTGATATAATCTTTCACAAGAAATACAGAAACTTTCCATATTATTTAAGTCTTGTACACACCCAAATGACATCAACATGGGGCATCTGCCCCATTCCAGGGAAGTCTCCACCTGATTACGAGAAAATATGCCCCCCCCTCCCTTTGATAGATGCAGGAAGGGTCATGAACTCACGGCTATTTAACATCAGTTTCCCAAAGAGTGGCGCAGAGGTATCATGATGTGCTGTCTGAGTAATGTCCTTACTACAGGCTTCACAATCAACAATTTTAACAGCAGTAAATTCACGGTGTTGCCATTTAAATGATCCTGACAGGAGTCCAGTCCAGAATCCTGCTCTTCTGAACAAGCGTGCTGGTTTAAAAAAAACAAAAAAGTTTGTAGGGATCATAAATATGGGCAGCGATCCTTACTTCAGTGCCATCCATATTTCAGTGCCACAAAACTGCTTTGCACCCAACTGCTATGTCAAACTTGCAAACTAAGCCGAATTAAAAAATAAATCCTGCATTTGAACCACACACATTTTCATGCCGAGACAAGCACGATTCTGCAACCCGAACAAAGAATGTAAATTGACTTCTATAAATTTACATAATGGCCTTTTTGTGCAAAACTAACATGGATTTTTTTTACTATTGTGCATAATTTGTTTTACGTCTTGAGTCACTGAAATAGGCAAGAAACCATGCAGAACACTGTCCCCCACCCCCAGCCAGTAAAAATCGAGTCAGCCATGTCTCTGGGACTGGAACAGGCATACTTACCAGACCATCACTTAAGAATGTAAGAGCCTGGCTGAATTTGGCGAAGGGATCATCTCATGCAATCTTGTTTTCCACAGTTCAACCAGATGCTCCCAGGAAGCCCCACCAGCATGAAGGCAACATTCCTCCCATGTTGCTTACCCATGATGAACTGCAGGGAGAGGGTACAATTTGAAAACCCTACTCACTTCCAGTGCTCCCTCTGCTGTGGAGTCTTGTGAGCAAAAATTCTACTTTGTCAGCTACTGGCATTAAAATTGTGAGCGAGCAGTTTGGCTACTGCATAAATTAGCTTGCTCTGGAGCCATCCTTCCTGAGCTAAGACAAAAATGGGTGAGCAGGAGACTAAAAAAACTGTGAGCCAGCTCACGCTAACTCAGCTTAGAGGGAACACTGCTCACTTCTCAAAACCTCTAGGATCCTGTAAGCAATCAGGGGCTTGAGTCAGCTGATTTTCCTCCCCACCTTCCCATTTAATGGAGTCTCAACATTTTGGAGCATATTCATTCTTCAGTGGCCCTTTTAAAAGGAGGGTCCCTTTTGGTTAATTTACAAAGTCATTTGGGGGGGGGGGGCGTATCTGGAGACTGTTGGCTTGTCTGTGGCTGACTGGGTTTTGTCATCCATACAGGGGCCAGCCAGCTCACTATTAGACATACTGATGATATGAAGCAATGGGTGTGGGTATGTGTGTGTGTGTCTAATAATTAAATTAAACTTGCAGATGGCAAAAGATGAGTATTTCCAGCATTCTTGAGCAAAAAGGTACCCTTGCTGACTTTGCTCATTCTGTTATTTGCTCCCTTTCTCGAGCAAAGTAAGGGTTCCTCTTTTTCCTCAGTCGGCTGTGGAAGAGCACTGACATACTTTTCTGATTGGAACCAGTTTCTGACACAACTAAAACTTAAAGGAGTGCCTGGCATAGGGTGCTCCTGCCACCTACTGGGAGATCAGTCATGTTACAGCCTGGGGGGGGGGGAGCACTTCATCAGAGGACCAAATGGTTTATTTCCAGAGTGACCAGCCTGGTCTTCCAATTATTAAACTTACCAATGGATCCCAGAGCAGGAGAGTCTCTCTCTGTTCTCTGGAACATCTCCCCTCAGGTCATTTCAGTTTTGCTTAACAGCAAAGATTGTTGGAAGGGAAGGACTTTACGCTGTCTCTTAGCCTCAGCCTACAAAGGAGGACTGTAAGAGAGTCAGGGAGATAGATAGACTTGGACACTGAGAATCCTTTCCTTCTCCTGATGCTATCCCTTTGATGGGTAGATTTCCTTCCTTCCGGCCTCACACTCTCTCCACATAATGCCAGACTTCTCCATTTTGGCAGCAGGACAGCAGGACATGCCTCCTGTACCTCCATCCATCTAGTTAGTTGGACTAGATTAGAATCCTATCCCTACCCTATCCCATTTAGAATGGAGTTCCACATAATAAAGGACTCTTATTCATTTAATAAAGATACAAAGGCTCCATTTAACTTTGTTCCTGCAGCACACACACTCCAGATGGGCTCTGCTGCATTGTAAGCCTTGATCCCTCCACTAACTACTAAAAATAATTCCAGCAAAGATGACCCCAAGCATTTTGGTGCTCAGGTAGAAAATCAAAGTTCCTCTCTGCCCCACCACTAGTAAAAGTATAACTATCACTCAGCCTAATGGTAAAGCTAACCAGGGTACAGCTTTATTTATTTATTGGATTTTTATCCCGCCCTCCCCGCCTCACGGCTGGCTCAGGGCAGCTACCAACACAATACATAATACAATAAAACTCTGTAAAAACCACATTTAAAACATACAGTATAACTTTAAAACTACAATCCAGGATGTGTTGGCTTGCTATTTAAAAAGAAGCCCCCACCCTATTTGAATTTTAGGAATCTACTGCTATATAGGGAGTGCCAGTGGCACCTTTTGAGGACCGGCATCTCTGGACTTCTTGGCTTCATGTTGATTTCTATGTTGTACACTATTTTAAAAGGTTCTTCTTCTGCAAAGTTGCTTGTAAACACTGGAAGCCAAGAAGAAAACAAATCACTTAACTAAACTATTAAGTGCAAAAGAATCAGCGTATTTTCATAAGCTGGCAGTGGGCGTCTTTTAGAGACACAAAGCTCAAGTATGAACACAACATGTTTAATAAATATTTAAAGTGGTGTTATGTATTACTATTGCAGTTGCCATGAGCTCTTGTAATGGCGACCGCCACGTGGCCAAACACACATGGTCAGGAACTACCTGAGCTTCAGCCAGGTAGAACAATAGTGGCTCAGATCCTAACAGGCCACCAATCACGCACCTAGGTGCCTCCAGGGGACCTATGCAATGCAACCACTACCATAAAGTCCAATCAGGACATTTGGGCGAGGGATAAGAAAGGGCTTTGAGCCTGGGGTTTTCCATGTTCCATCTGACCCATAATAAACTACCATGCTGAGTTCACTGTTACTGGCCTCCCGACTCCAGTACTTTTCAAGCAGCATAAAATATAAACTATACATAGCAATATAGTTCAACATTTCTGAAACATTTTGTTACAGTACTGCCCTATTACTTGTGTAAAAAGCCCTCTTGAATAATTCAGTTTTCCACAGTTCCCAGAAAACCAGGAGAAAGCGAATGTTCCTGACCTTCTTGGGCAGACCCATTCCATTAGGTGGGGGTTCCATTGGTTTATTAAAAATAATTGTAAAATAATTGTTTTAATAAACTTGTTCTTGTCTTTTTCTTAACATACTGTTTATTGTCAATGTTTGCATCCAATGTGTTCTCTGTATAGACACTTTGATTAAAAGAGTGTTAAATGAAACTTTGCTCCAAAGGAAAGTTTAAAGGGACTGCACAAGAAAGCCGGAGAGCAGGGAGCAGCCTGTCTGGGGTCGGGACTGGGTGCCACTTCAACAGGGGACGTCCCTGTCCATTGCCTGGTGATCTAGGAGAGCCTGGATGCTCACCCTCCCTCCCTCCATTGCCTGAGAATGCCCCCGACACCTGGACCTCCCAGCAGGAACACACCCATGAGGCTGGTGGAAAAGAAGAGGCCAATGGAGGAGGAGAGACCAGTGGCAGAGAAGGAGGTGCAGCTGAGGTGGTTGGCAGCAAGGCGGAGGAGACAGCCATGGCGAGCTGCACAGCGGCAGCAGGGCCGCAACCACAGGCCGTGGCAGCAGTACAGAGGCCAGGCCCACCCCCAAAGCCCAAGGTGAGGTGGCACCAGCGGGGAAGGAATCCGCTCCAACGTGGGGACCACGTGGGTTTGGCATGCTCCAGTGGCATTGGCAAAGCCAGGCCCAGCAGGAAGTGTGGTCTCCCCTGTGGAGGAAGTGAATGCTTCGGAGGGCGACGTCTATGGCACTGTACCCCACGGAGGTTCCTGTCCTCCCCAGGCTCAATCCTCCAGAAGTTCCCTAACCTGGAACTGGCAAGCCTACCCCCACCCCAACCCTGGCAGCAGGGGAGACCTGGCAATCTTACCTACATTTCAAAACACAAGGCCTGCCACAACAGCTTAAAGCCGCCTCACAATGTGAAAACTCCAAAGAGATCAAGAATAGCTGCGTAACAAAATAAACTAAGTCCAACATGAAGGCAACCTCAACCTCCTATGGTTCAACACTGTTCAAAGGCTCTGTAGAAAAAAAGTGTTTTCACTATCCTCAAGAATGCCATCAATGAGGGGGCTGACTAATCTCTACAGGCAGGGGATTCCAGAGCTTGGGAGCCACATCCAAAAAGGCCCTCCCACATGGTCACCAGCCATGCCCATGTGGCTGCATTAGAAGCACTGCCGGCTGGCCACAGGCTGCCAATACTATACAACTCCTCCATCAGACTGTGCTGACAGGATAGAGGCCCAATGAACAGGCCAGGAATATTGCCAATCCTTCCCCAGTCATAGGTAGAAGGAGGAGTCAGTCATTGTAGTCTGGAGATCAGCTGCAATTCTGTCATTCTCCACGTCCCATCTGCTCAGGTTTTGATGATTTTAGGCTTATTTTTAAGCTGATGTTGCTTTTTAAAACTCTGCTTCATATTGTAAAATTATGGCTACTGGAAGCCACCCTAATTACTCAGTAGAAGCGTGGGTTTCACATGTTCTTGACCAGCACACAAAGCAACTTAAGTACAAAAGCTTGTAATGTTTAGCCATTTCATGTCTTCTCTTGGGTCATAGGCTCAGTGTATTGACCATGAGATTTCTGTAATAAATGTCAATCAATCAAAAGTAGGTTTGCAACTTACAGATACACACCTGAACAGCATATTCAAGATTGCTGCAGCACTGTCGACAAATAATGATCCTGATGCGACCTTCCACCCAGTGTTCCCTCTAAGCTGAGTTAGTGTGAGCTAGCTCACCGTTTTTTAGCCTCTAGCTCACATATTTTTGCCTTAGCTCAGGAAGGATGGCTCCAGAGCAAACTAATTGATGCAGTAGCCAGATCTCATAACTTTAATCCCAGTAGTTCACAAAGTAGAATTTTTGCTCACAAGACTCCACAGCTTAGAAGGAGCATTGCTCCCAACCCCCGTGCTTTTGCGGATGCAATTTAGGCTTGTCTCACAGACGGGCTGCAGTAAGAGCCCATGTAAAAGAATCAGCCTCTCCCCACCTTTGGCATCCCGACTGTGAAAAGCGTGGAAGAGGCGGGCAGGCGGCCGGAGAAAGCGTGCTCCCCGGCTTGCAGTGCCCGGCCCTGGACACGGGAGGCTGCTGTTGCGTTTCAAGCGAGGATTTGCGGACCCTAGGAAGTGTCGTCGGGCTGACCCTGGAAGTGAACGGGGAGGGAGGCGGGCGTTCGCTGGGCTGGGAGATCTCTCTCCATGTGGGGTGTTTGGTGGAGCAATCCGGCATGGCTGAGGCGCAGCAGGTCCGGGTGCAAGAAGCCATCGACGGCATGGTGCAGGGTCTAGAAAGAGAGACCATCCGGAAGATGCAGGTCAGGACGGGGAGACGGCTCGTCTGCAAGCACGTGGGAAGGACTCAGTGAATGAATGAATCAGTCTAGACCCGGTTCTCACGCCTTCCTACTTCATCTGTTGACTCCAGGGGAGGCGAGACACAGTGCAGTGGCCAGTGGTTTCTGCTGGTCTTGCAGCCGTGCCGGCGAGACCCGGATTAAAATAATCCCACCACAGCCAGGGAGCTGGCTGCAGTGATGCTGTGGCTGCCATGCCCTTCCTCCCAAAGTAGAGGACATAATGGGGAAATCCTGTATATGTAGCCACTCACCGGGGGGGGGGGGGGGATTAAAGTATGGGAAATGACAAAAATATTGACTCTTCTTGTTTTGTATAAGAAAGACAATTTGGGGAAAGTGCCATAAGCAATCAATTTGTAATACTAGGTCATTCATGCTCTGCTGGTCTCCTTCCATAGGTGGTGGCAGGCACTAATCCAGAACTAGAATTCAGCGTGCAGTTTTAGCAACTGAGAGAACCAGAACTGGGCTATTGAACAGTAAATCGGATCTGATTTCCCCTTCTGGAGGCAGAGACAACCTCTTGGGGGATAAGTTCATTGACCATGTTAACTTTATTAGCCAGTTGGGACCTCCATCTACAGGGGCAGCGTACCTCTCAATTCCAGCTACAGGTGACAGGCAACTGTGGAGGGCTGTTGGCTTCAAGCCCAGATGTGTGGGCTGCCAGGAGGTATCCAGCAGACCATGGTTGGAAAACGGAAGGGACCAGACAGACCTGTGGTTCTTCTGGATGTGTTCTCTTACTGACATCCAGCTCTTTGCAGGGAATCATGTTCAGGTGCAGTGCTGCGTGTTGTGAGAACCCCAAGGCTTCCATGCAGCAGGTCCATCAGTGCATCGAGCGCTGTCACATGCCCCTGGCACAAGCACAAGCCATTGTCACCCAGGAGCTGGAGAGATTTCAGGTGAGGAGAACAAAAAGTGCAGATCTGTGTTTATCCTAACCTAGCTAGAATTGCCATATTTCCCTTGGGCGGTATCTAATCTTTTCAATGGGGCCAAAGTCTGAATGGAGCAAGGATCAAAGAGTCAGCAGCACTGATTTGCTTAAGACACAGACAAAGAGCTCTTTCACTCCCTCTCCCCTAGTGTCAATAGTGACAGAAGCAAAGGCTATGTTAACCCAGCTGTTCAGGCCAGAGAAGGAAAGGCTACTTGTGTGTCAGGTGCAGAAATATTGGGACGGGTAGTGTTGTCTCTTGGGATCAGGAGTTATGGTAGCATTCAGGTGAAGGGGATTTCCCCCCCTTTTGTGTTCCCAATTAAAAATGGGCTTTCATTATAACAAAACTTGATATGCTTTAAGAACATAAGAAAAGCCAATGTTGGATCAGGCCAGTGGCCCATCCAGTCCAACACTCTGTCACACAGTGGCCAAAAACACCAGGTGCCCTCAGAAGGTCCAGCAGTGGGAGCAGGAAGCCCTCCCACTGTTGCCCCCCCCCCCCAAACACCAAGAATACCGAGTATCACTTGCCCCAGACTGAGAGTTCCTATCTATACTTTGTGGCTAATAGCCACTGATGGACTTCTGCTCCATATGTTTATCTAATTCCCTCTTGAAGCCGTCCATGCTTGTAGCCACCGCCACCTCCTGTGGCAGTGAATTGTTAATCACTCTTTGGGTGAAGAAGTGCTTCCTTTTATCTGTTCTAACCCAACTGCTCAGCAATTTTTATGGAGTGCCCACAAGTTCTTGTATTGTGAGAAAGGGAGAAAGGACTTCTTTCTCTACCTGCTCTATCCCATGCATAACCTTTGTATACTGGTACTTTAAAAGGACTTTTGCTTAAACAGATAAACATCTTGTGAGATTATTAGATGCCATTATCTTGCACTCACTTAACTATTTCAGAAAAGGCACTGATATTGAGCTTAGAATGTATTTGTTTTATTGATTAATAAATGACTGGGGATGAAGAAGGGAGGTTCTTCTTACCAGGCTCTTTTCCGGACCCCACAGTTGCAAGACACCATTGTTGTAGAACCAGCATCAAGTCTGCCATCCTTTCTAGTAGGGTGTCTATTCCAGAACCAGGCCTTTTCTGAACTACTGAAGTGAGTGCAAGATAATGAGATATCTAATAATCTCACAAGATGTTTCCAGGGGCAAAATTAACTGCAATTTTATTGCTCAACTGCCTGTTGTTGTCATGGAGAAAGAGAACATATATCTGCAACAGCTTCCTGTTGACAATGACAGTTAAATAAAACCTCCATGTTCCAAGGCACTATACCTGTAAGCCTTTCTTGTCAGCCACTGAATTTGATCAGTGCAATGGATTCTTACTTGAGGTCTTGTCAGCCACTTATGACCACGTGTTCTCCATCCACAGGATCGCCTCTCTCGCTGCACAATGTACTGTAACGACAAAGCTAAAGACTCTTTGGATTCGGGGAGTAAAGAACAGCAGGTCAAGGCGCAGCTGGAAAACTGTGTGACAAAGTGTGTGGATGAACACGTCCACCTCATCCCCAGCATGACCAAGAAAATGAAGGAGACTTTGGCGGCCATTGCTCAGTAGACTTGCTAGCATTGCAGCCAGAGTGCAAAGAGTCACCCATTTAAAAAAAAAAAACTTGGGATGGGTGCAATAACTGGGGATTTGGAAATGAAGGTCAGGTGCATCCAGGGTGACTCAGAGTTTGGCGGCCTGGTGTTGGTTTGGTAAGGAGGCTGCCTGGTGTGAGAATGAGAAAACAAGTTCATATGTTTGCAGTCCCCTTGTCTCTGATGTGTATGTGCAGACTACTCTTGATAGCAGTGTTTCCTGACTCCTGAAAGGGACGGAAAAAGCATGGCAAATGTGTGGCAGGGATGGAACCTTCACAGGTGCTAACATGTGTGTCCCTGGATAAGCGTTGCCCCATTTCTGCACTGTCTGTGCATACTTTTCTGAGGCTGTCTTGCAGATATATCTCTGACATGTCCTGCAGAAGCACATCAGCTCTGTCCCTGTTTTCCATGGAAGGATCTGGGATGCTGCAATCTCTCTTCCTATGATATGATATTTTTAGTAACAGACACAGCAGTGCTGAAACCAAATCATGCACAGATGTGAATTCCTCAAAGTTGAGGCCCAGTTTGTGCACTTAGCAGAATAAAGTGATGAAGTGTTTTCTGGAATCTACCTTTTGTATTGCTTTGATGTTTAAATGTTTCCTGGGGGGGGAACTCACTGCATATTGAAAGATCGGAAGGAAAGCTAGGTTGAACCCTTCTTAGCATGTGAGCTTTCCCACATGTAGGGTGAGGGTGTGTTTCCCATGAAGAGCATTTTACTGCCATCTGCCAAGCTAAACTGATAAAGTCCAGGAAATCTTTAGCACTTGAATGGTTAGGAAAAATGGGTTTCCAAAAATTTCTGTTTGGAATTTTGATTTTGCTAGAATGCTTGGGTTCTGTCATTGGTATATGAATATTGCCATATCCCTCTGGTAACACTGGAAAATCATCCCAAAGCCAAAAATAAAATTAAAATCTTCTATTTTTCAACCTCCCTGAGTTCTGTCTATTTGTATTTAAGTGTTTTCCAAATTCATTTCAGTAGCAGGGAATTCTGCATTGGTCATGAAATAAACATGATCCTTTAGTAGGACTTTACTGTTGCAGTCTTTTATTAATGGTGAGAAACAGTTTTCAGATGGAACGTTCATCATGTCAGGAGCAGATCAGAGGAGGGTGGCATTTTCATTGCTTCAGCCTTCTATGAGGATTAAATAAATGGACCATATGTCATGGGAGCAGTGCGCTTACAGGACTTGGAGAAGAAGGGAAGAGACATAAGCAGTTCTACTCAGAATTCTAATCAAGTTATTTGGTGGGCCTTACTCCCTGGAAAAGTGATTAGTTATTTAAAAATGTTCTTCGAAAGAAAACTGCTGTGGCTGCTTGGTGCCCTGTAACTTGTGTTATAACTCCACGGATTCCACTCTAAATGTATACTGAGATAAAGCAGATTAGGCATGTGATATCAGTAATGACCTAATCCAAAATCAGGCTAAGTAATGGTTTTTATTAAGTCAATGTAAAATTATGCAAAAGTGTTTTTATAATGATCACCACATTTTCCTTCGTAAAGGACCTGTATGTTTTGTTTTCTGTTAATTTAATCAACTACTGGCCCTTCCTACCAGAAGGCTTAAAGAACAACCAGATAACAGCTAAACTTAGCACTTCTTTTCTCTTTCCAAACCTGCTTGGCATTGTACACAGGATGCCAACAAGAAGCCTTAGGTCTTTCTCTCTCTCTCTCTGCCCTTCTCCCTTTTAACTTATAGCCTGACAAAGAGCTATGGGGATCTCAAAAGCTTGCATGTTAATTTGTGTTATTTGGGCTGGCCTCTAAAAAAGGGTTATTATGTAGTTGTTGTTGTTTTTTAAAAAAACAATTGGTTCTGGATCAATATAGCTACCTGCATTTTCAGTAAAAACTTTAGGATAGTGCTACAACACTATCCTTAGGGAACCCAGAGAACAGAAGTTTTGTGTATATTGTTGGTTAAGAGATGGCTTGAAGAATGATGGTCCCTTGGAAAGGGAATGGGGAATCAGTGAAGCCATGCTTGTAAACAAGTGTAAGTTTGCAGTATGGCCATGTCTTTGCAACATACTCCTCCCCACATACACATACACATTTCTTTTAGAGGTCCAGAAAAAAAAGAGGAGCGCATGGCTTCCAAAGCAACCATTTTCTCAAGAGAAAGTGATCCCTGTCATTTGGAGACCAGTTGTAATACAGAGATCTCCAGCCACCACCTGGGAGTTGGCAACTTTATGCATTATAGAAATGCTCTTCCAAATAATTACATTTTACATAGTTTGCGAAATGTCAGGAATGTGTGAGGCCTCTTGATCGCCTCAGGCAGGCCATTCCACAGAATGGGGGCTACTACAGAAAAGGCAGTTGTATGGGCAATTGTTGTGTGCATCAGTAGGGTGGCACCTGCTCAGACAAATGATGTCGTGACAAGACATGTGAAGACAAGCCTTGCACATATATTGATAGACAAAACTCCCATCTTTTGCAGACTACGAGTTCAATTTAAAAAGGGGAGTCCATATATGAAGGTTTTTAGCTAATCTCTCATGGTTGATTTGTGCACTACGGTCATTTGAGAGGAACTAAAATTAAGTCAGGCGGCGCCCTATGGAAACGAGTTTCGACTGGTTCTAATTCTCGCGGTGATTGGTTGCTAAGGGAGGCCGATGACGCTCCACCGACGCGACTCCACTTCCTGCTTAAGGCGTGCAAGTGTGTGCGACTGCGCCTGTGCAGCACAGTTCGTTCTGTTGGAGGCCACTGGGACGTACTGACGTAGCGCGTCAAAGAAACGGCAAGCGGGAGAGAAGCGCTGGTGGCAGGTCCTGCATTCGACGCCGCAAGATGAGTAAGGCGCACCCGCCGGAGTTGAAGAAGTGAGTCCCGGGCGGGCGGGCGGCGGACGCTGGTCGGGTGGGGGACCGTGGCGGCGGAGGCGCCTTTGTCGGGCGGGAGGCTGGTGGGAGCAGCGTGGGCGCGTTCCCAACATGCACAGCGAGGCGCCTGCGCATTAAGGCTCTCGGAGAGGCGGCTGCAAGAGAACGAGGTGCCCAGGACTGGCTTCCCTTGCAGGGAGTAGCGGCAGCCAGCCTGTGACTTGGCCGCACTTTTTTGGTATAGGGAAAACAAGAGTGGCTGTTCTTCCCCTTCTGGCGCTCGGAGAGTTCGTGTCAGGAAAGTGGGATTTTCTTCGTACGCACTTGGTACCCGTTCCTCCAATATATGACGGAACAAGGCCTTCTACCACAGGAACCCAGTTATGCATCCTGGCTCCACCTTTAGCACCTAGGCAAGACATACATTAACACAGCGCCATTTCAAGTAGCCTCTGCTCAATGTACACTACACCTAGACAGTTTCAAACATGGTTTATCGTGAAATAATAGTAAAAAGTTACAAGTTGTAAGATTGCTTTGTGTTTATATCAATAAAAAAATTCAAAAAAAAAAAAGGAAAGTGGGATTTTCAGATCTTCTCAGAATGTAAACGAAGCCATGGTCATACAGGCAAAAAGTGGCTGTACAAAGGATATCACTCAGACGTTTGCTCCCACAATAATAAAAAAATCGGGCAGTTTCGCCCAGCTTCTGTTTGGGGGGTGGTGGTGCACGCATGTGTCACAGCCAGTGATGGCCTGGGTTTCCCTCTTGCCCCCTGTAAGTTGTTACCGCCTCTGTCTTCCCTAAAGTGGGAGTGCAAGAGCAGCCAAAACGTGCTGCCTGCATGGGTCTGGTGATCTTCTGTAAAATGACGCTACTTTGAGTGCTTTTTTCCAGAGTAGCGTTTCCCAACCTCGGTAGTCGAGGCACAGCTTCACCCAATTTAGATTGGCAGAACTCAATCTTCTAGCAGGTTCACTTTTTTTGGGGGGGGGGGGGGGATCACAACTGCTAGCATGAATTAATATTATGTCGGCAGCTCTCAAATTGGAAGTGGGTGAGATTGCTGGAAAACCTTAATAGGCAGTCAGGTAATTTTACCATGTGTGGAGGTATCTAATCTTGCCCCGTACAATAGAAGAGGCAGGGTATCTGCTCTCAAAATGAACTGATAATGCAAAGATGGAGTTGTGAATCACACAGAGGGGCAGTGTTTGTGGGTTTTGAGGCTTTTGGTATTTGTTTTGCTCATTTGGGAACTATTGCTTTATCATACCCTCTTAATTTTTTTAAAGAGATTAAAAGGAACAGAAGGAAAGAGGGTATAGTGGTAGCTGTGTAGTAGTCATACTCTTTTGTGATGTAGAGGGTCCATCAAGTTTCTTAGCTTCCTGAAGAATGGAATTATGAAAAGCTGTCCGTACTACCGCCATCCCCCTCTGAATCCTCAAGATATTCTATTTTGTTTATTGGCCTGATGAAAACTCCTGTTCCCTAAAGTGACTAGTTTTTGTTGGAGTGAATACTTAAGAATTGTGATTTGATTGTTAATTGCGAACTTGCTTTTGTTTTGAATTTCAGATTTATGGACAAGAAGCTGTCATGTAAGTAGAACAGTGATTTTTCCATTTGTTGCATTTTAGTAGGAACACTTTCTGGGACTGTGTAGTTTGTCCCCTGAGAGGAACAGCTGCCCTAGATGAGCATCTCTATGGCAAACTGCCCCTCATCTTCCTGTTACTTGTTGCTGCAGCACTGTTCCAGGTATTTATGATAAAGAAATGCAGCTCTGGCATCCCAGCACTGCACTGAACAGTTGGGGGCAGTTGATTAACAGAGTAGGATCATCTCTACTGAATATAGGGGAGGGTGATTAATTTTTCTAGAGGTAAGCAAAGGAAAACCCTAGGATGCTGCACTGTGAACAGGGTCATGTTTTTGAGTAATCCATTACCATACTGTTAACTTAGACCACTTAAGCAGAACTTGTTCTTGACAATAATGAATGTCTGATTATATCGCATACACTCTAGACTTTGTTTCTTTATGATGGGGTGGGGCAGAGATGCATTTGATTGTGAAAGAAAAAAACACATCTGTCCATTGCATATTTATGAGAAATGAAAAGATAGAATTCACTGCAGATTTTGGCTTAATAGTTTAAGCCCTGTTGTAGCACTTTGGCATTCAATACAGTTATCAAGAAACTGATTTTGATTGTTATTTACAGTGAAGTTAAATGGTGGCCGACATGTCCAAGGAATATTAAGAGGGTTTGATCCATTTATGAATCTTGTAATAGATGAATGTGTGGAAATGGCACCAGGTGGACAGCAGAATAACATTGGGATGGTGGTAAGTGGAGACGAATTGAAATTTTAAGAAAACGGTTTGGATTGTATATTCAGCTAAGCTGGTGTGAATTTAATTTCTATATTTATTTATATGTTATTTACAGTCCACCTTTCTTGCTGAGACTCCAGGTAGATCACAGGATATAAATGGTGCATTTAGGCAGCATAAAAAAGTCAGCAAACCATGCAATAGGACTTAGGTTGCAAAATTATTTTAAGGCATTTTCTAGTCAAGTCCCTAATGTTATAGAGTGAGAGGGAATTCATATCAGTGACTTGTTAGGACAGAACTTCTGGATTTCTACTGCTGGTTCAGGCAGAATTAGAATATGCATTCCCTGGATTTAGCTTGTGATCATATGGGTATACCTTTAAGCCACAAATTATTTGAAAAGTTACCGTGTTCACACATGTCTTCTGACCACAAAAATTCTGTAGAAATCCATCTTTGTCAGCAGAGTTTCTCTTAAGCTATCCAAAGGAGACACTGCCATTTGATGCTATATGGAGAACCAAAAACACCCTGCTTGCTAATCTTTCCCCCATTTTAGTTCTGTCTGTAGAAGTATTTTACTGTCTGAATTGTCTTGTGGAGTTTGGTTCCTGTTTTTTTTTTTCCTGTGAATTGTTCTTGACTTGTTTTTTCTGCCTTAATACCTTAACCATGTATGAACCAAGAATGCAAGGACAACTAAATTTAAAGATGCTTGTTAACAGTTTTTGTTTGAAGCCTTGCAAAATGAATTGGTGGCTTTCTATTCCCTTACTATGCTGCAACAGCTGAAGTTTTTAAAATTGTATGTAACTAAGCACTGAATTGTGATGACTGATAATGGGGTTTTTAGTGGTCTTAGAGACCGAGACTTGTTTTCTAGGATACGTAAAACATCATAACTGATTCCTGTGCTTTGATTTGCAGGTAATTCGGGGAAACAGCATCATCATGTTGGAAGCCTTGGAACGAGTATAAATTAATAGTGCAGATTACAGTGTCTCTTTTTTAATTTGTTGTGGGTTGTGGATTCTACAGGAAATGTATATTCCTTGTTTTGTTTTTTAAATAAATGGTTAAAATGGACTAACTTTTGATTTGGAATGTCAGTTTGCACAGTTGACACCCTCCCCCCAAAAAAGGTGCTTTGACCTCAGACATTCTGGATTGGAAGGTGAGTCTTTCAGCTGCTAAGCAGGTCAGCAGAAGGATGGATAAATTCCAGAGCTGCATGTCTAGTCAAAACAACCTGTTCTTATGGCACCTTATTAACTAACTGACTTATCTGGATAAAGGAATTGTGCTAGTAGGTAATAGAAAAACTTCTGGCAGTAAGGATTATTAAGTAATGCTAGTTATCCCTCAAAGACTATACTAGAATATGGATACAACCCCTATATTGTACTCTTTCACCGAGAGAGTCAAAAATACCACCAGACCTCAGTCATGATGGTATCCTCTTTAATAGCAAAAGATCAGTACTTACTACAGTGCTGAACTTATTGCAATACTGTTTTGCCCAAGGTATAAGTAGTGAACAAAATAAATAACAGCCTTGTGTCAAAATTCACAAAACCAGGCAAATGGCTGTTTGGCCATTTAGGATCATTTTCTTACTGATTTTAATAGGTTAAAAAGTTTAAGTCCAAGTGCTGTTTTTGGACCAGTGTTAGTTGCTTCTTGTGGCAAATGGCTTGTTAGTTCTCCACTGTAAGTAGCAATTCATAGTACACAAGTGTGCTGTACCTAACAGTAGGTTGTACGTGCATTCTTCAGTTGCTGAACAGGGACTGAAGTTGTATGTTAAAGATCAAAAAGTCTTACTCTGTTCAAGCAATAGTATTGTTTCTGCTAAACTTTTCCTCAGCACAGTGTATTGACTGAAGTTTTGTAGTAAAGGAAACTCTCAGTCTATAAATTCAATATAACTTCTGCAGTGCAGAAAAAGGAAGTTTAAATCAACTTTTCTGCTTAAACATCAAGCATAGTTCCCATTTTTAGTTGCTAATACCTGAACTGCCTGATCCTTGAATGTGGTTGGTTTTGGCTTTTCTCCCATATTTGATGGCTCTCAAGAAGTAGAACAAAAACCCAGGCTAATGTGCATGGCACATACAACCATGCCTTCCATTTCTCGTTGCTAGATGATATCCAATATTCCCACCTTTCATAATCATTACTTTAAACATGCTTTCAATAGATGCCACACTATAAGACAAACTGTTCCAAATACTACTGCTCACCTTATTTCCCCATGCATTTCAGTAGGGACTGAACAAGAGTAGAGCACAATGGCTTTCACCTTGAGGGCTACTAGGGAACTTACTTAATAGTAGACTGTGATCTGACTTGGAGCGGTTGTACTTACAAGCTATACACTGATGCTAAGATATAACAGGTGCTCAATTTTCACTTATTCATGTAGCCCAATTAAATGAGATTAAAGTAAAGCAACCTTATGACGCAGTGTGGCCTAATTCAGTGTTCTCTGGTAGGCGTACGAAGCATTAGGTCCTTATGCAGAACAATGGTGGTAGGCAGAACTTAGGATGCATTCAAGTATGACAAGACATCTTTCTGTGATCAGAAGAAATATTCCTGGAGGTCCCTGCCTCTTTGGATACGCAAAAATACACAGTAGGTTGTGTTCTTCAGTTACCAAGAATTCTTTAAAAGTCCAGAGTTGTTTTTTCTTCCTAATACAGCCTTAAAGATACGTTTCAGTGTAGTACCACCACCAGTCATAAGACTATTTTTTCCAATGAGGATTCCAACTCAGAGTTCTGTTTTGAGTCTTTCATGCAAATCTTCCTGATCAATCATGTCCGTGTTTCCATACCAGTGGTGGTAAGCCAGAAGAGCAGTATTTTTGGCTGCAATTGCACTCATTTCCATAGCGCTTGCAGCCCATTCTATGCTGTTGAGGTAGTACATTCTACTATGAAGGATGATAGGAGGGCATTTCTCCGGGGGGCTGTAGTGTGGGTAGGCTAGCCACGTTTTTACTGCAGTGGTATCATAGGATAGGAAAAGCAAGTTCATTTGCTCTTTGGTGAGGGGTTGGGGTGAGAAAATTTTCCAAACTCGAGGGCCCAGTAATTGGTTCAGTGCATCTTTTCTGTCCTTAATTGGAGTCACAGTGCCCATGCTATTTATAAACAACTTTGGATTCTCGACTGTGAAAATGCCACTTAAATGGAAGTAGGAAGGGTCCTGGTAGCCAAAGAAAGAGGCATTAATGTGACCATGGACAAATGTTGCTACAGTCTGGTGATAGGGGCTGGAGAACTCAGAAATGGGTGGTTTGAAGTTGAGGAATGTTATGTTGGCAATCTTGCGGTTCAAGGGGGTTGCAATCAGAATGATGTTGTATGCATCTCTCGCTAATCCTGATGTAGAATTGTAGGTCACTTCGTACAGCTTCACAGTACCACCTTTAGAAATAAACAACAAGAAGCTATTCCTTTGGTATTGTTACAAGTTTGGCTGTCTGATAATCCTGTAAAGGAGGTTAAATTGGGGGAGGGGGGAGGGAGATTTGCCTAAAGTCACCAGGAAGCTTCATAGTAGAACACAGATATGAACCCAGGTGTCTCCCCATCCTAGGCTGACATCAGCTGTTAATGTTCCTTTAATGGCTGTGGACTTTTCCTGGATGTGCACTTTGGATCCCAGTAAGGGTATATGTGAGGGTGATAACAGAATCTCTATCTGCAACTGGGTTGCATCCTTGATAAGACTGTATAAACTCCTCTCTGCAGATCTGCCTGATGAAAGGAATGTCTGTTTTCCTCTCCTATCCTCCAGTTATTAATAACCAGGTATTAGAAACTTTAAGCCTTCAGTGCCCAGAAAACAAAACCCCAACAGTGCTGCCCTTGGAATTTTTCACTAAGGGGAGTGGGGAGAGATTGCGTGTGTTTTTTGTATTTAGAATGTCTTCACTGGGCAAAGCCTCTAGCACCATTTGTCTAAATTACACAGATAGACCAATGTCATACTCTGTGTGTAAACATAAAGGATGGGGAGGGGGAGCATTTTCAGTAGCTACCCTGCAATTAGTAAATTCCCTCCCAGTAAACTTACAGGAATAATTAAAGTATTGCCACATAGTGTATTAAGTTGCTCACTTTATTTGCAGGCTAGAATCAAGTTGCTGTTTCCAACCAATTTTTGCTATGCCAATTAATTTGAAAATTGGCCTGTAGTGGCAACTGCAAAAGGATTTTTATTTTATTTATAACACGCACACCCCCCCGCAAGCAGGCTCAGGATGCCAGCACTATGTTGACTTTTGGATTCCTAAGTAACAAATGCTTTTAAGACACAGGTGTCAAACATGCAGCCTATGGGCCAGATCCAGCCCATGCAGGGCCCCAGTTCCCTCAGTGGCTTTTTACTTCTTGCCTCCCTCCCTCTCTCTCTCACACACAGCTCTGTGGCTGTTTCATGCGGGAGACATATGAAGAGAAGCCTCTCGTTCTCTCTCACAGACACTTACACACATTGTACATAGCTTCTGCTTCCTTCCCCGGGGATGCTGCTCCTCTTTTGGGGAGGAAGACGGAAAGAGAGAGAAAAAACAAAGTTGGATTCCCACGTCAGGTTTAAGACCAACAACCTTTTATTCCAGGTATAAGCTTTTGTGTACAAGCGCACTTCTTCGATGGTGTGTGTGTGGATTCTTCTAACAAGCATAATGTACACTGATGAAATTATTTTGGCTTTTTTTTAAAAAAAAAGATTGGATTTCTGCTCTTATCTGGATTTATTTTCTTTCAAAAAGACCCTGATTAGGAATTAGAACTTTCAAACAATTCATAAGGCTAGAGTCAAAACCATTCCTCCAAATGGAAGGTTCTGCTGCACAAGGGTGTTGTGTGACTGCTGTGGATTCCCTCCTCCAGTTGTAACCCCCTGTACCGCATATCCTATGTTGTTCCCAGCCCTACAGTGTGACCATTGGGGTGTGCAGGGGGCTGCTGCTGGAAGAGGGTGGTGGGAAAGCTCTATTCCAGAAGTAGAATTCTGCTAACAGTTCTACAGATACTGCCTGCAGTCTCATGTAAAATATTTTTAGCAAAAGATAATCTTGGTTTCAGTTTTGTATGACATCTGGTGGTTATCAGAATACATCTTTATACTCTTGACAACATCTTTGTGGAGGTATATTACTTTGTAAATGCAGAATTTCTTTTGGCACGAAAGAAAAAAAACTCTGTTCTTTCTCTGAATGTGGTAGAAGCTCTTTTTGTGCATGCTGTCAAGAGTTCATCCACACAAGAGATATTGTAGGATTAGATTGTCTTAAATCAGACCCACAAAACAAGTGGGATGTATGTGAGGATGAAGCTGGCGGCTAGGTCCTGGGTTCTCTGTGTGCCATGCATCTGAAAATTCTCAGCATTTTGTCCCTAAGTTGCCAGACACTCATGATAAAAAGTGTCTGCAGAATCTCCAACTCCTGTTCAGCCAACTTATCTCCTACTGCTTTTCTATGCTTACATTCCCCTTCCTCAGGACTTGGGTATCTCAGTGAATGTTTTTGTTTTATAAGCTATTACTGAAGAAGGAAGAATATTGAGAAAACCTCACCTGAGCGTCCATTTTGCTTTGTCTTCTCCTCTATAGAAATAACTGTGCCAGGAATCAGCTGTGCTTTAGAAGCATACAGAAGGCCAGTGCATACCATTTTGTTGCCACCTTCTACTGACCAAAGTCCACTTTCGGTACCTGCTAAAGATACAGCACCTGCCAGGGAGAAGGGAAAAATCAGAACTCAAGAATAGAAAAATGTTCATAGAAAAACACAGAAGGGAAATTGGTCTCCAGATAAACATAACTGTACTGTAACATTGGAATGTGGGGGCTTTGTAAAAATGGTACAGAGATTACTTTTTAGTGCCAGTTTCCTGATATTTGGTAGAGGACAAATTATCAATTTCTGGGCAGCTGGGAGTATGAACAGTCTTTAATCTAGGAAACTAATGCTATTAAGTCAAATGAATACCTAATATGCTGGAAAACTGCCAGCACAAATTTCCTTTGGAAAACTACTGGTTTCATGACAGTGCAAACTGCAGTGTACTCAACATACACGTAGGTTGCTTTTTCATGCTACAGGATTGTTGTGAGGCTAAAATGGAGTAGAATTATGTAAGCTACTTTACATCCCCATTTAGGAAGAAAGGTGGGATATAAATGACATAAGTACAAGGAATATCAGGCTTCTTATTAATCCTGACTGCCATTAGTGGGCTCTTCTAAGAAAGGGATAGTGAGAAGAAGAAAGAGAGAAGAGATTCGATTTATATCCCACCCGTCACTACCCAAACTCCGTTCCCTTCCCCTCCCCACAACAGACACCCTGTGCGGTAGGTGGGGCTGAGAGAGCTCTGACAGGACCTTCTCCTTTTCAAGAACAGCTGTGCCAGAACTATGGCTTGCCCAAGGTCATCCAGCAGCTGCAAGTGGAGGAGTGAGGAATCAAACCTGGTTCTCCCAGATTAGCAATTCTCTTCATCTCAACTTCTTTCCGTCTTCCTCTCAGCTCCACCCCCCTGCACACTTGCTGTCTCCCCCCCCCCCCCCCCCCAAACAGAGCGTCTTTGTAGAGGCCATTGCATTTATTAACTGAGTGGGTGTCGGAGTGCATCTGTATTCCTTACTTACCCCCAAGTAAACAGACTGTGCACACACACACACACAGTATTAGGGCTAAAGCTGGGGTCAGCTCACCTATTTCCATTTTGTAGGCACAGCAAAAGGGCTTGAAGAGGGGCTCTCCCCCGTTGTTGATTTTGAAAGCAAATAAATGCTTCCTCCTGTGCTAAGGCCCACTGTCTGCAGCTCTTCTCTCATCTCCCAAAGCTACAGAAATCCCCAGAGGTTGGTGCAGAGCGGTGGAGCCGGAGACTTGCTGAAAGCCAGCACTTAACTGATTTCCAGAACAAAGTTTGAGTCCAGCTGCACCTTTAAGACCCACAAAGTTTAAATGTATGTAGCCTTTCATGGGCATGTGAACTGACAGCAAGCTTCTGTGCTGGATGTTTTCCTTTCGTTTCCCCGCAAGCCCTTTCAATGGCAAAGCTGCTTCCTGTTTAACAGGAATTGGGAGTTGCAGTTCTAATTCCCTTTGCTATGGTTGCAGTAAAGCCAGCAGAGAACTACAATTCCCAAAGTGCAACGCTCTGTGGGTGGGAGTGAGGCAACGCAGGGAGGGAATGCAGCCAGTGGGCAAGGACGACGTTTTGAGTGGCAGTTCTTGCAGTGAACTGATTTTGTCGCCCTATGGAATCTTGCCGCTTTGAAAACAGCTTTATATATAAGAGAGATACCTGAAGGTGGGAGGCAGATAAAAGGTAGGCTGGGAAATGGATAAGAAGGAGGGAAAGATGCAGGGAAAGGGGAGATTATATGGAGGTTTCCAGGAGGAGAGAAAGGGGAAATAATGTGGGGAGGGGTATACAGGGGTGCTGGGTCCCCCCCCCATATGTCCAGCAAAGTGGTTTCCCACTATGTGAGTGGGCCTGGCCCAGCAGTGGGCACTGCACAAGTGGGCCATAGTTTTCCCAGGAAGAGGCTGCTGGGTGGAGGAGCTTAAGACGATGAGGCAGATAAATGTAGGTTGGCTGTTGGGTGGGAAGGAGAGAAGGAAGCAGGAAAAGAGGAAAGGCTACACGGGCTTTCACAAAAGGGAAAGAGGAAATGATGGTGGAGGGGAAATTAGATGCATCCTACAAGTTCAAATCTAATTTTTTAAAAGAAAAAAAGCACCACTTACCTACAAAGCCATTGATATTGGCACCTTGGCCATAGTTTACTCTCATGACTGAAGTTACTATCTCATTGATGAACTTCTGAGGAAAGCCAGACTTTTGCATGGATTCATCAATGGTCTGATTCAGCATCTGAAGGAATTCATCCCCTCCAAGGGCATGAAGTAAACTTTCGCTACTGCTGAAGGCATAGTCATGAGCCTGATACCGATAGATCCTGTATCCAAAAGGGGAAGGAACCATTAACAAAGAGGCAATGAAGACTATGCATTTTTTGCAAAAGATTAGGTGGAAAGGGAAGCCAGGGATTTGTACATCAAAATTGTATAGTATAAGAGTGTTCTAGGATTGCATTAGCTGTTTCTGAAGTTATTTTGCTTCCATTAATAAAACAATTTTATAAGTCTTGGCTAAATACTCAAGTTCTTTATACCAGAATTTGATATACTCCCAGAAGTATAACCCCATTTTTCTTGCCAATACGTGTAATTGTTTGTTTAGGGATCCATGTGACACACTGGTGGGATAGTCCTTCCTTCCTTGTTCATAGGAAGAGATTTTAGCAGTTACAATGCTGAGATGCAGCTACTAGAGGGTTTGAAGGCAAGCATGTTTTAACATGCTCAGGGAGACAATGGAGTCTAAAAAGAGACTGTACATATTCTTCGTTCTCAGCTGTGAACCTTTTACCTTCTGTTACACCTAGAATTCATGGCAGAATTTAATCATTGTAGCCGCCCAACAAGATATTCAAGTTGATATAATTACCATGTGAACTTGTTCTTCTCTTTGCTTCCGAAGCTCTAGATTATGAGCTAAGATTTGATTACCATACTTTGCTAGTTCTTTTTGTCTAGAGCCAACAAAGTAGTAGTTCTTTAGCATTTCATTCTGTGGTACTCTGAAAAATCTGACTCTTTTCATCCATTAACTTGCTCCCCACTTCCCACAAGGTAATTAAGTCTTTCTAGTTTAGGACTAGATTCTGCTTTGTGCATTATTACCTCATAAACTTGTCCAGAATTTCCTCTACCCACATGTTCATTCGTATGGGATTCAGTCCATAGCGCCACAGGAGCTTGACAAAATTCCAGACATACCAGCTACTTTCCTCAAAGACAAACTCATCTCCATTGTAAATGCCCATGAGGCCACCTTGGCTTTTAGGAACAGAAAGTCCTGCAATGTGAGAATGTGAAACTGTAGGCTAGCAATGCCTGTTAGAAATATAAAGAACAATCTCTGATTGGATGATTTATTCATTTATTTTATTTACTTCATTTATACCCCTCCTTTCTCCCCAAAGTACCCAAAGCAGGTTACGTCATTCCCCACTCCTCCATTTTATCCTCACAAGAAGCCTGTGAGGTAGGTTAGGCAGAGAGAGTGTGAGTGGCCAGAGAGAGCTTCCATGGCAGAGTCTGGGTTCAAACCTGGGTCTCCCAGATTCTAGTCTGACACTTAAATTACTACACCACACTAACTGTATGATGCATTTTACTGCTCTCCACAGGAGATAGAACTGAAACATACAAAGCCACACATTCTGAATGTGCCCAGGTTGGATGGATCCAGATTAAATTTACCATCAACGGAACAGAACTTTCCTGTCTCCCCTTCCCACTGCAGGCTACTGACCTCCACAAGTTCTGCTTCTGGGTGATAAGGGGACCTTGAGGAACAATGGGGGGATGTATCTTGAAGTGGGGATGGGGATCAGAAGATATTGCCAGTTTTGTATGGAACCCACTTTCTGACATCAAATGTAAGAGAGAGAGAGACCTTAGACTGGGCCACGGTGATCCATGCCCTGATCACACTCAGGCTAGATAGCTGCAGTGAGCTTTATGTGGGGCTGCCTTTGAAAACTGTCTAGAAACTTCAAAATGCAATAGCTGTTGTTTTGGGGGAGGGTATAGGGATCAAATCTTCTTGTGCTGAAAGACCTGCACTGGCTGCTTGTTATCAGGAGTTCAGAGTATTGGCTCTGACCTTAGAGGCCTTCAATGGTTTAAGAGCAGGCTACCCAAGGGACTACTTCTCTCCCATGCGGTTCAGATTGTCAATTAAGATTCTCATTTAAACCAGTACTCTTCATGCTCCTACCCATGAAAGTGAGGTGGGGAGTGGGACTGGCAACGGGGACCCTCCCTCTTGGAAGTTTGCCTGCCACCTCTCATTCTTAAGCACTAGCCTGAAATGTTTTTGTTCACCCAAGCTTTTCACTGAATTTCATCCCAATGCCCTGTTTTTCCTGGGTTTTATGTCTGTTTTATATTACTTGCTTAATTTCCTGCTTGTTTTACTTTGTTTCTTGAATTATTTGAAATATGTTTTTATTTTAACTTGTATTTTTATTATTTTACATTATGCTAGCCACTTCCGGCAGATCCTGAAATCTGTGGGTATAAATCTTTTAATTAAAGGAAGGTGTGAAAAAGCTGAAGAGTACTTTGAGATTCAACAGAGTGACAATGCTCAGAAGTTAGTAGGAACTTCTGCATTGGTCTGAATTTCTGTGTCGCTTTGAATTTCTGCCAAAAGACCTGCCTTTTGAAACTAGTTTCAGATGTGATTGCTCAGGAATGCCCTTCTGTTGCTCTCATGCTCCACAACCTCCCAGAGCTTACAAAAGTTAGACACACATTATCTGTGTGCTTGCTGTAATTTGTCTAGAATGGCTGTTATCACTGTAGGCGGTATCGTTAAAATAAAAACAAAAAAACCTCAAACCCCAGGCTCCTGCCCCCAAAAGTTTACAGTCTTGTTGACAGTGGGAATATTGACAATGGGAAGGCAGCAAAGAATAAATTGGTACAAAAACAACAACAGGAAGTGTGTGTGTGTATATATATATATATATGTGCAAATACTGTGGAAACATAAAGTTTTGGAGGGACTAATTGCAGGATGTGGATGAAACAAAACCATTGTAATTAAAATCAGAATGTAACTAAGCAGGAAAAGTATCCCAGCTTACTTCGTAAGCAAAAGTCATACCTAATTCTTTGACAAAATGCTTCATGTGCAGGTTAAGAGGGTGGATGACAGCTCCTCCAGCTTCATAGTCTTCTCCTTCCAAGTTGACAGTAGCCAGACGGCCACCCACAGCCCCTCTTTCAAATACATCAATCTGGACATCTTTTCCAAACTTCTGGCGCAAAAAGTAGGCTGCGGATGTGCCCCCAATGCCAGCTCCAATTACAGCTGAAAGAGTTGTACATAAATTTTATTTCCACAACACTGAGAGGGATACCAGCCAACTCTTCCCATATGCTTATGAGATCAAGGTAATGAAGGATGTTCTAGTATAGGTTTAATTACGTGGCTCATAATCAGTGTTCCCTCTAAGCTGAGTTAGTGTGGGCTAGCTCACAGTTTTTTAGCCTCTGGTTCACACACATTTTTATCTTAGCTCAGGAAGGATGGCTCCAGAGCAAACTAACTTATACAGCAGCCAAATTGCTTGCTCGCAACTTTAATGCCAGTAGTTCGCAAAGTAGAGTTTTTGCTCACCAGACTCTGCAGCTTAGAGGGAACATTGCTCATAATATTATTTTTTTCCTCTGTGGCAGCTGAGACTTTAAAAAGCACTTGAAACTTTTGCTCCAGAGTAATGTTGTAAATTCTCAGTGACTACTTCAGCAAGTGTTTGATTCCATGAACCATTTGGTTAGGGGCTTATGAATAAATTGTGTGAGGAAAGTCTGAAGAAACTGGGCACATTTTACCATTGCTTAAAGAAAATTAAGGTGGGAGAGGACAGGTGCTGAGAGTTTTCAAAAACTCAAAAAAATTGACAACAAGGGAGAACGCTTGTTTCATGTTAACCCACTAAGCCTGCCTTTCATGGTGTCTTGGGATATTTGAAGAATGGTCTTTGTTAAGTGGACTGCAAACTGCAGTGACCACAGCCATTTCTGTGATTGTGGCAGCAGCTTCCCACCCCCCCTGCTAGGATAGCGACACACATCCAGACACATTGGATATTTGTTACCAGAACAATTTGGAGAACATGTGCAGTCACCATGAGAGATTATCCATGGGCCACTGTGTAAACTTTTAGCAACTGCACATCACATGACAAAGCAACACCTGGCTCTAAAGAAAATCTTTTTTCATATATTTATTTCTGGATGTGTGTTGTTTCACAACAGTATTATTGATCACTGAGGAAGACCCTAAGGAGCCAAAACTCGTATGGTCTACTGGTCATAAGATATACCCATCAATTGTATATGTAAAACTATCAGCTCTGTGTGTCAAAAGTGTTAAGAGTCTGATATTTGGACCATTTCTTTTAACCTATTTTATCTTTTATTAATGTGTAAATCATAATATTTGTATTTTTATAATAACTTATTTTGTTAGCTTGACCCTCTTAGGTCACAGCCATATTTTGGGTTGAGTTCCCCCACCCTTTTTTTTCTCGGTCAAGGTCATGGTATCACCGTTCTTGGGAGATCTGCAAGGAGAAGCAGACCAGATGATGGAGTACCTGTATCTCACATATCAATTGTCTACAAAAATTCCGATTACAAAAAGATGATAGCATATCACAGAATATTTTTCCTTCTGTATTTTAAAAGATCCTTACTGTTCCTTAATTAAGTGCCATGTCACGTGCAGATTTGTGCCACATACACACACAGCCCAATTCTATGCATGGTCACTTAGATGTAAATCCCACCAAGCTGAATGGGATCTAACTCCAAGAAAACAAATATAGGCTTACAATCTGAGACAGAAATGGCAGATGGGGCCACTATCTCTTCTGGATTTGGTAGTTGTCATAGCCTCAGTCTCAGAAGAAGAAAAGAAGGATTTTGGAGATTTTATTTTGTGTTTGTCTGAATTGACAACATGTCAAAGTGATGCATTCTAGACCAAAAAGCCAGGAAATGCCAGAAAAAAACTGCACAGATTTGCCCCAGGCATTGCTTAGTGGCACAGAAGAACTACACCTGGTTATAGTCTCCCTTCTCTGTGACAAAGGTATTCTCGCATATTCAGGGCCCATGGCCACCTGGTCACCCAAATGCCACACCTGGTCTTGCACCTGCAAAATTATGTGCAATATCAGAATCTCCTTTCCTCTCTCAGCACTGCCTTAAAAAGCAGGTGGGTGGGGAATACACCCTTTCCCTATTCTTATTTAGCCAATATTTATCTAACCATTCTGCCAATTAAGGGCGGATCAAGGCAGGTTCCACAACCTAAGTAAACTTCCAAAAGCAAAAAAACCAGACAACTAAATGATTAGGTAAAATGGGAGGGAGGGAGGGGGCATTGGGGCTGCAGTTCTGTGAGCAAGTATCTGGCCATGTCCTACTAAAGTCAGCAAGTCTTACTTCTAGATGCATAGTTCTAGTGCTCAGGATCAATCTTGCACAACTCCTGTTTGCACAACTCCAAAATCCATCTGAAGTACTTTTTTTTCTTGCAAGTTTCCTGGAAATGTTTTATGGTTCTGCTTTTAACTACTGTGGAAGGTAAGAGGAAATGTGGGGCTACATGTAAGATGCAACACCTTTTGTTCTCAACAATTCTGGCACCATAGGCTGAGTGCTGCTCAGCATTATGAGAATGGGATCGCCCAGAATGAAGACTACTTCCCCTCCACTTTTTATTATTTAAATAAAAAGGACCTATATCACAGGCGAAGTGATTCTGAGCAACAAGGAAAGCTTTTTAAAAAATCGCTAGGAAGACATGAGTGTGCTTAAGCATGTGCAGAGAGCCTGCTCCCCTTAAAAGCCACCCATCTGGAGCCGTGGCATACGCTAGCAGCCGGGTTTAAAGGAGACTCTGTGCTACGTACAAACTCCTAAATCAAGTTTTAACTAGAAAGTCGTAGGGCAGCAAGGGAAACAAACTCATCTCCTCCGGTTTGGTGTCCCGCCCCCCTCCGGCCAGACAAAAATTCTGACCCGTGACAGGCTCCAATGTTCCCTCTAAGCTGTGGAGTCTTCCGAGCAAAAAATCTCCTTTGTGAGCTCCTGGCATTAAAGCTGTGAGCGAGCGATTTAGCTACTGCATAAATTAAGTTTGCTTTGGAGCCATCCTTCCTGAGCTGAGACACAAATGGGTGAGCCGGAGGGTAAAAAACTGTGAGCTAGCCCACACTAACTCAGCTTAGAGGGAACACTGACCACCGCCCGAGCGGAGCGGGGAATTGCTGCGCATGAGTGACCTTTGCCCACCAGTCCCACGTTTGGTCCCCCTCCCTACCTATTCGCTTAGGCGGGTACCGCAACTCCTGGGACCCCGAGGAAAGCCCCCTGCGGCACAGGGAGGCCAGGAACAGGAGGAGGCGAGCGGATCCCGTCAGAGGCACCCACATGGCGGCGGCTGAGGAGGAGAGCGAGACCGACCGACGCACCACCGAAGCCAAGGACAGGTCCGCGGCTCTGTAGTCCTCCGCTCCGCCCCGCCGCCGCGCCGCCTTAGTCGTCAGGGGGCGGGCGGCAGCAGCGGCTGTCTGGAGGGAGGGAAGGCCCAGGCCTGAGGCGGGAAGAGCGGGTCCCCCGGATCGGCCGGAGGGGGAAGGTAAAGGCCCCTTGAAGGATGCCGGCCAGCGTGGCCGCAGGTGACATTTCTTCCCCTCCACGTTGCCAGTCCTCAGCGGTGGAGATCCCGGCGCTAAGTTGTTGTAGTCAAATGGACCATGGAACTGATCCAGACCTTAATAAGAACAAGAGACCAGCGTTGCTAGATCCAAAGAAGCGTTGGTCAGGCTTCTGGCGCGGTAACCGTGCTAGTCTGCATCAGGAAAATGAAACAGTCCAATGGCACTGTTCCAGCATAAACTTCTGTGAGCTATAATTCAACGCGTTCATCTGGCAGATACATTTGTGCCCAAAGCTACAAAAAACAGCTTTGTTCTGCAAAGTGTGCAAGGGACCTTGGTAAGAACATGAGAACTGCCTTTCTGCATTCCAAAGAGAGGCGTTTTAGGCTTCAGACTGTTTAAAACATTGGACTCTAACAGCAAAATTAAATAAGAACTTAGTGACATTTTAAAGAGGAATGACAATTATTCCAGCGTAAGGTTTATTGTGTCAGATAGTTGAAGTGTACATTTACATGGCTGATAGATATATGCTTAAAGTCACAAACATCAGATATGGTGGAAGAGCAGCTAGTATTTAATAATGAACTTTCAGTCCACTTTTGGTGCACTTTAGCAATGGTTTGCAAGTTGGTTTTGCCCTTTTGCATGGTAAAATCCAGTTGCAAAGAGCACTGAAAGTATGTGACAGTGTAAGAGGCACAGGAAACTCTGCTTCTCATGGCATAGCTGTGAGGCATTCCATTGCAAGGCACACAGGTCAAAACCAAGATCCTTATCAAAAGTGGTGTCCACTCAAGAGTGACCAATATCTCCTGTTTACAGTTGTTAAACTGGCAGATGAAACTTTTAGGGCATGTGTGAAACAGGATGCTGGACTACATAGACCATTTGTTTGATCCAGCCAGGCTTTTCCAGCTTTAGATGATCCCTGCAAATAGAGAACTAGCCCAGGTAAGAGAAAGGTTTCTCCCCCTGTTAAGTTTGCTGCACTGGTTTTCTATATTTGTGTGTATTTTAGCTATAGGGAGGCATTCCAAAACGTGATTCTTCCACCAGCAATCTGAAGTGCAAACTTTCCACCCCCTTGTTCTCTTGTACATATGACCCAGGACTTAGGTAGGTGTTCCATTTGCAGCTGTTGTTTCTTGGATTCCTCTGGACCTCAACAGTGGGTTGAGAAAAAGAGGGGCCTCCCTTGTTCTGCTATGCAGCCCAGCTGTTGTCAGGGCTGACAGCCATTGAGAAAGCCAAGTATCCACCAAGAGAGTGTAAATTAAGGTTGTGCTCCTGCCCCTGTAAGCACGCTACTTACACAAGGTTGCAGCCTATTTGCATTATTCATTGCTACCAAATGTGGCTTAATAATAAAGGAATCTGCACAAGGCACCAGTGATTTGTTAAAGATCCCCTTTCCAATCACCTGCCCAGATGTCTAAATTAGTAGCTCAGGTGAAATATTAGAGGCTGGAATCCTCTGCCTGAGAAGACGATCCCACTAGATTCAATGGGTCATTACTAGTGTTCATAGAAAACTCTCATTACTCTCCTGGGATCCCCAACAAGTCAGTGGGACTTGCTTATTTATTTACTGAATAGTCCATCTTTTCCAAGGAGACTCAAGGCAGATTACATGGTGTAAAAGAATGTCATGAAATAGCATGAGAGATCTGTTAAGAAATGCAATAAGACTGGTATGATGAAAATCAGACACAGGACCAAAAGTATGAGACATGACATGTAAAAAGGAAAATTAGAGTATTGTGACGTATTACACTGACATGGATTTATATTTGATTTGTGAGCATATGTCCCTGCAGAAAGTACAGCTCTGATGGAGACAGAAGAAGTATGCGATAGCAAGTTGTGCCTTGAATTTGGAAAGCATACCGCTTATCTTTCTCTCTTAGGGTCTCTTTCCCGACGTTTTTGCCATCCGCGCCGCTGGTGTAGTGGTATCATGCAAGATTCCCATTCTTGCGACCCGGGTTCGATTCCCGGGCGGCGCAGCGAATTCTTTTAAACCCTGAAACAACTTTCCAGAGTCAACTAAAATACTACTATTTCCCACCGTAACGCCTATCAGGCATGAAACAGAAATTGCATTTTTTTAAAACAAAAAAAAACAAAACCCGACAACTAAGAGTAACAAAGCAGTGTTTGAAAGGAACGCTTGAGCAAGCATGTGTGATGCCAAGTCTCGCGAGATCTACCCGGCATCAGGAGAAAGAGAAACCGCATAGAGGCCGGCGGAGGACTGGATTGAGCGCCAACCCAGACGGGTGTCAGACCCGCCGCGCACGCGCAGTCAGTCCCTTCCTTCGGCCGGCTCGGGCCTCTCTGCCCGCCAGCGCCATCTTGAGAGGACAAGCGGGGACAGGGGGCCTTGTTGTCCGCCGCGGATCCCTGGGGCTCAGGATCTCCCTTGAGCGCGGACTCGACCCACGGGTCGGCGCCGTGACTGAACCTGGACGGGCGAGGCTGAGGAGGACGAGCCGCCGCCATGGAGGACGAAATGCCCAAGACCCTGTGAGTCGCGGAGGCTGTGAGGCCTCCTGGGCCGGAGGGGGAGGGGTTGAGCCACGTTGACCCCCCCCCCCCCCCCCGGGCCGTGGATCGTGGTTGCCGGGCTGCTCTCGGAAAGCCGCGCTTGTCTCTTATCTTCCGAGGTTTCTTCATAAAACCAGGAAAGGGGGAAGGCGTGGAATAAGGAGGCCTTGCCTGGCACACATGGAAACGGAGTGAGCGGCGGAGGAGTGGGCCGTACCTCTTCAGTTCAGACTGCGGGAGCACGTTCCTGCCCTGCCTCGTTTTGCAGAAAGGGAGCTCGTGGAACAGGGAGCGGTACGGGCAAGAGCCTTCCTCCCTGACGTGCTGGGTTTTTGCATGCAGGGAGCTCTTCATACGGAGGAACCTTTGCCAGTGGCCTTCCTCAGCTGTAGTTCCAAGTGGTACAGTCTGTTCTACCTCCTCGTTGTGTTGCTTGGCCCAGATCTCTCATCCGCCTCTGCCGTGCTGCGGAGACTAGGGAGGCTAAAGTTCCGGGGGTAGGACGAGCGAGCAATGCTCCCTCTCTAAACTATGGAGTCTTGCGAGCAAAAATTCTGCTTTATGAGCTACTGGCATTAAAGTTGTGAGCGAGCGATTTGTCTAGTGCATCAGTTAGTTTGCTCTGGAGCCATTCTTCCTGAGCTAAGACAAAAATGTGTGAGCCAGAGGCTAAAAAACTGTGAGCTAGCCCACACTAACTCAGTTTAGAGGGAACACTGCACGCGAATGATCTTGAATGGTTCAGTCTAAGTAGTATGAGAGGAACCCCATAAGAAATCTGTGGTCCGTGGTGGAAAATGTGTCCCTTATTTGATCCTTCTGCTACCTTCTTTGGAAAGAGTATATAGGGGTACTGTTAATACTTCGGACCTTTGGTGTATTAAAACGTTTGACGTTTATTATCTCGTTGCATCTCATTGAAGTTAACTAGAGTAACTATCAATGTAATAAACAAATCATATAGATGTTAAGGCTGGCCTAATTCAGAGGGTTGTTGTAAGATTTATTAGAGGTCAGGATTTAGCACTCCTTGAGCAGTTAAGCAAACTATTGAGTATGTCTTAAGTGACTGTTATCGTCTTCATGTAGCAAGGTTTGGGGGAGACTAGAAGAGGAATAGGGGAAGCTTCTTTTCTGTCACTTTGTTAAAATAAAAGGGTGTGACTGTGGTAAAGACTGTTATGTCACCTTTTTGTTTGCAAACTTGTTTGGATAGAGGAAACCACAGAAATGGCAGAGGGCCTGTTATATGCATCTGTGTTTTTTCTTCCCAAAGGCATTTGGGGCAACAGCATTAAGGCTTTTTTCCCCCCTTCAAAAGTCTCTTTGAGGTATTAGGCACTGAGAGAAGATTGTGTGTTCTTTTCTCATAATTTATTGTGGGGGAAGGGCTTTCTGATTGGGTTAAATAGTTCATTGGGAAAAGGGAAGGTACAGATAAATGGGAAAGTACCAGAGTACCAAAACTAGTGTTGTAAGCCATATTTGGTCACCACTGTATGGCTGGAAAAGAGATATACCAAGGTATTTAAGAGTTATTGGCCCTACTTGAGCAAGGTTTGGTTTTCTTTCTTTTGAGGTCCTGTTTTAGTAGCTTTTCTTACCTAACTCATTCAGATCGATGTCCATTCATGTGAGGTCTGACTATATCTTGTGTCTTCTTGAATCCATGCTGGGGTCACCTCCATAATATTTTGATGAATGGGGTAATATGTCTAATAACGTGAAGATTGTCATGTTTAGGATATTGAAACAGAAAATACCTCTGTATTGTCAAATCCCCTCATGCTGTGGTGATCACATACAAAAGGTTAAATGGATAACTTTGATCAGCTTAACTGTCTGTGTTTGCTCAGTTTGCTTATGCTCATAATTGGCTCTCTGGAGATTTTCATTTTAAGTATGTTGTACTCATAAAACTACACAATGTTGACTCTACAGTTGAAAAGGTTTGCAAAGATTTGAACTGGTTAATGATTGCAAACAGAAAATGTTATTTAGCACTTTACAGTGTGCAGGGATTATGCAATTTATACCTTGTTTATTCACCTAAAACATAATTGCCCTGGGCCATCTACCCTCTATTATTGGGTTGACCTGTTGATGTTACTTTTAAACAATTGTTAGTGCCAGTGAAGTGGAAGATAGAAATAAATTAAGCAGTCAGTTCATATGGTTAAATAACTGAAAGTCATATGGTCACAATCCAGCTAAAGTTTAGCATTTTGAAGTCCCATTTATTTCCATGGCAGAGGTTTACAGTACAGGCCTAAGTAGTTACACCTTTATAAACCTGTTGACTTCAGTGGATTTAGAAGTGTGTAACTGATTATGACTGCACTGTTAAATGGATGCACAATTCTGCAATTGAAATCAAAGTGCTGAACTTTGACTGATCATGGTCACTCTGTGTTACAGTATTACAGGAGTAATTACACCTAGTTCAGCACATTCTTTACAAAATTAACACGTGCTTCACAGAAGTAATTAAACATTAGTATGAGTTTGGAATAAATAGTCTATTAATAGCACATTTTAACTTTTCATAGCAGTTATTAAACATTTGTGCGCACTGCAGTTTTCTACACATTGAAGTAAATAGTATATTAGTTCCATAAAACATTGTTTTAAACACAAATGGCACAGGTATGAATGTGAAATTACATCAGTCCACAAGAATCAAATGCATATGGACATGAGATATCTTGATTTTATTTCTGGAAAAATGTAGTGAAGTATAATGTATTAAAATATACTCTAAAATATTGATTAGGATAAGTGGTATCTAAAAATCATTCTGTGGAGAAAACTAGTAGTACTTAAAGGCAGATTTGTTAATAATTTTAGCTTATTTTGCAACATTACAGTTTCAGTTGAACATACACTGAAAGGTATTGGTTTGAAGCTTGAGCAGTGTGCTTCCTATGTTTTTTTTTATTGTTATATCAATTATTTTGAGAGACTGAGCTAAAAGAGAATGAAAAAGCAAGACTGACTCCAAGAAAAAGATCTCGAGGGGAGAAATTTTCCTGGAATATAATTTCAAGATGCCACCTATATATAATGGAGCACATTTTCATGTTTTGATGTAATATTTTTTTAATTTGTTGAGGATAAATTATATATAGCCTGGACTAAAAAGTAGGTTTGGCTGAGACTGGTGAGGTGACTGAGACCGTGCAGGGTCATTTCTCATGAAGCATGGACTTGAACCAGAGCCTCATTCAGTCCTAGTATTCCACACATTGGACTATATTGCACATAGAGGGATGCAGTAGGTGTTGGAAAGTGCACATTGTGTTGACGGTTTAGCTTTTGCTCTTAAAAATGAGAGTGTGTACCTGTTGCTAATGCAATTATTCCATATGGTGAAATGCTCTTCCTTTGTGCAGAGCTCTGGTACTACATGGTCCAGTAGTGAATTGGGCTATAGGAAACCCAAAAAGACACTCTGATTGTAAGTAGGGTTGCCAACCACCTGGAAAAAAAATCCTATCCCCTTAGAGGCTTAATGGGATGTTATTTTCCAGTTGGTAGTATTGTACCTCCATGTCATAAAAGTTTGGTTGTTTATGTTATTTATAGTCCGCCTTTCTCACAAGGACTCAAGGCAGATTACACATTGTGAGTCAGTACAGTCAACAAAGCGGAACATTCAATAACCAATGCATTAGGATTTTAGAAGTCTGGAATCAACCAGAATGAGCTGAAGCAGTCTCTGCAGCCCAAAATAAAATTGTTATATTAGTTTTTGAAAGTATATCTTTCTAATAACTTAGACAGAGAAAAAAAGATGAAGGGGGAAAATGGAGTGGGGTAAATACATAGGAAAGGTAATTGCTGAAGGTCGCAAGATTAACGTATTGTGGTCTAGGAGTATCGTGTGGCAGAATATAGATGGTGAAAAGGATACTAATGGAAGCTTTCAAGATCATTAGGATTCAATTTGCTAATATGTGTATCAGAAGCTTCTATTGGTGCCTTTTCAGTATTAATACCTGCAAATAACCTCTAGTTCTAACAATACTGGGAAAATATATGTAGACAAAATGTTCATTTGCTATGTAGACACCCCCACCCCCAGCGATCAAGACTTGGTCTTTGACATAAAACTTTTCCTCATCATCTTACTCTTTTTGTGCATCCTATTCTTGAACAGTAGCTGTTAAGTTTTATTTTAGTACACTTCTAAAAGGTGCAGTCACTTCCCCTCATCCTCTTTTATTGAAGAATGCTTATTATAGCAGTTGATGTTACAACGTTTTGAATGATCTAAAATTTATGTTACTTTTGCAGGTATGTGGGGAATCTATCAAGAGATGTTACTGAAGCTCTAATTCTCCAGCTGTTCAGCCAGATTGGACCATGCAAAAACTGCAAAATGATAATGGATGTAAGTTGTAGTAATTACTGACATCTTGGTCTCAGTGATTGAGACAGTAGTTTTATTTTTCCTGACCCGTCTTGTGGTTTACAAAACAATAAAACAATTTCAATATTAGAACAGCAATAAAGTAGACTAAAAATCCAAAAGCATAAAAATACAACAATAAAAACATTAAAATTGGTTTGAACTGAGCAGTTGAGGAGAATAAAACAATATGATACCCTTGGTATATAAATAGTAGCAGTAGGCATAAGCCTGGTTGGTGGGTGAAGTATAGCTAGTAAGTTCCTGTGCTCTTTGACAGAACAAAAATGCCCCCCCTCAAAATCCCCAAAGAGCTGAGAGGGTAGCAACAGGGGACAATAGCAACAATATATAAATCAAAATAATAATAAATCGAACTAAATAAACTGTACCAGAGACCACAGCAACACTCCAGGCAACATTCGTGAAGATTCTGCAAGCGCATCCCTTGCACATTGAAAGCAGTCCTGTTATCTCTCAAATAGCTTGCATGTAAGATACAGGCTAGATGGATTGGATCCCGTCAGGGGAGAAGCTGTGGCTAAGGCAAAACTTAGCTTTTTGCCAGCAGCAAAATGGAAGAGACAGAATGCACATATGTGAAGTATATTTAACTATACAGCAGAGAGGGAAAAGGGCACTTTGTGAGTCATTTGATAACCTCCATTGACCCTGGTGTTGGCAGGAAAGACTGCAAAGAAAGAAAGGCATAATATTGTAGAAAAGTAGAGGAGCAACATGACTTGGATCCCCAGTTCAGAGACTGGTCTGGAAGGCGTCTGAGACACAACTGAGATTTTACACCGTTAGACCCAGTTACTGGGGATGAGCTGCTGATGTTAACCTGTTGCCCCGGAAGCCAGTCATTTTGTTTAGCAGCTTCCCATGTAGCCAACCCTCTGCTTTATTAATGAGGTTATTTACCACATGCTGCTGCTATTCATCCAAGCAGCCTTTGTTCTCTGTCTCCCATCCCCATTCTGCAGCCTATAGGGCAAGGGTTCCGAGCATGGAGCCTGTGGTCACTATGGTGCCCACCACCACTTTTCTTGCACCTGTAAAGTGTTTCTGGGAAGTGAGTGGGGCCAGGTAGAGCTTTTATCCAGCAAGGCAGCTGATTGACTATTGGAGATTTGATTGGCTGTGCGGATTTTTTAAAATGTTACTTTGGCAGCAGCTGCCACTACAGCACAAGGATTTGCACTGTGTTACTGAAGTTAAGCTGTGGCAATAATTTTGTGGCTGGCTTCTACTCCTGTGGTGGCCATTTTGTTGCTGAGCCCACCATGTTGTGTCAGCACCTAATTTTACTGTACTGTATTGTATGACTGTGAATCTTTTATAATGTTTTAACTGTTTTAATTTTTATTGTATTTATGAATCTTGGTTTGGCCAAGTCTTGTTAGCCGCTCTGGGCCTGCAAACAGCGGGGAGAGTGGCCTAAAAATTGAAAATAAATAAATAAATGAGAACTCCAAATGTGCCCACAGGCTCAGAAAGGTTGGGGACCCGTTTTGTAGGATTTATCACACACCATCAGTAATCAGGATTATTGTGAACCTGGAGGAGTCTGCTCCTTCCCTTTGCTGTTGCACAACAATGCAGACATTGGAGGACCCTTTCAGTGCCCTTCCAGAGTACATCACATGAGGAAGACTGCTGAGATTAATCACAAGCAGGTGGTGGTCATAGATCCCTGTCTACTAAAGCCTGTTAAAACACATCTTTGGAACTGTGATAACATTCATTGAACAGTATCAGGAATGAAAGCAACTTGGATTAATAGGGTTGCCAACTGTCTTGGTGTGTGTTTCAGAATTGTGCTGTATGCCAGTGGTAGGTACTACTGTGCTGATAAAATGGGTATTAGGCATCTTGCAGTGAAGCAGTGACCAGGCTAGAACAAGAGACTTTGCAACAACACAAAACAACTAGATGCACATCAATCACTGCAGGTGTTGGTCATGTAGCTTCAGTAGATGGTTGGCACTGTGGATGTGGTACAGCCTTGCATTTACCCCAGTTTAAGGGCTGCTTAGAAAAGAGGTGCAAAGACAGTAATTGGTACTGTTCAGCAAAACAATGTGGAGACTCAAGTACTGTGCAAATACTGGTGAGCTACAACTTTCAGTGTGGCACATACAGATACTCCCCCCCCCCCCCCCCCCATTTCCACACATTAGGATTCTTCTGTTGGGAAGGAATATAATGTGGCTGCTGAGCCAATACTCAGGCCGTGTAGGAGGTTTGCAGTTTCTGGTATTGGGGTCCAGGATCTTTTGGAAATACTGAATTTTTTCGATCCAATAGACCTGAACTGAAAAATACAATTTTTTTTTGCATACCCCTAGTAGAGAATCATGGGAACTTGCCTGGGTCTTGAGGTAAAGCACCTGTATGGGTTTGGACAGAGCAGCATTAGCACCATGCTGTAACAATGCTTGTTCTCCTCCTTGGCTGATTGTGCAAAGGGCACTCTCTCTAGAATTTGAGTCACCAAAGTTCCCCTATGTGTGTTTAAGTGTGCATGACATAAGGCTAGAGCGGCATAGCCCCATGTCCTATCATATGAAATGTGTATGTCCTGCCTGGGATTTATATACTGCAGAGATACTTAGAGGCTCAGGATCCTTGCTGTTCGAGGACTTGTGTGCCATGTTCCAGAAAAGTGAGCAAGGCTGTTGTACAGTTAGGGATTGTGGTTGGCAGGTGATTGCCACCTTGAAACAGCTGTCAGCTAAGGGGCTTGACAACAGATAAACTGTGAGCTTCTCTGAACTGCAGCCTTCTTATCAGGGATGGACATGAGGTGCCTGTCCTCTCCCAACAACATCCCAGCCTTCCCTGCAGGCTCTGTGCTCTCATCCCATGTGGCTGCTGGGAGGAGAGCAATCTGGGGACAGAGAAGAGAGAGTAAAATCACCACCATGACAGCTACCCTAGAAAAGAGCAAGCTGGCAATAGTGAGGTGCTCATGATTTTATTCCCCTTTCTGCCCTGGCCAGCATGCTCTTCTTTGGGTGCCTTGGCAGTGTCACTCTGTTTGAGCTGCTGTGCTGAGGAGAGAATGTGGGGGCAGGGAAGGAAACCCTTCCTCTGTCTCCAGGTACACGCAGGCTGGCTGAGGTTCAGCAGTGTTGAGGAGAGACAGCTTTATATGCTTAGAAGTAATCAGGTCGTTAAAAAAATTATTATATATTTAACATTAATATTTAATACTTCGGGGGGGGGGCGCTTTTGGGGCTGGGTCTGAGCCAGAAATAATGTCCAGCAACGTGTGACATGACATCCAGCCCAAAACCCAGATGTGACATAAGCATGTTGGGCAGCACTGGCTGTGGAGTTTTTGGAGATGGCCAGAGCGCTGCTCAGTAGGCTCATGTTACATCCAGGTTTTGGGCTGGTTGAATATTATTTCCAGCCTGGGCCTTTTCTCCCACCATTCAGAGGAGGGATAGCAAAAAGAAAGGCATTGGGAGGACTCCTATAGATAAAGGGAAATGTTTTCCCTAGATGGTGCCGAGGACATACAGTAGTCATGTGGTTGATGGTGGTTGCAGATGTGGCTCTTTGTGAGCCACTGAGTGAGTACCACTGATACGGTGCTTTGGGGAGCTGTGATCGGCTTTTGGTATCCTAAGCTGTGCTGTGGCTATGTGTATGGGGAGGATGGGTTGTGGGGTAGGATTTAAACCTTTTCCCTTTCACTGAGTTTGATGCCAGCATTTTCACCTGAGGGAGCTTATGGGAGCCCTACTTCTCCTCTGTATGCCCCCTTTACTACCAGTTTCTGGTTTCTGTAATGGAGTTTGCACTTGTTCATGAGGGAACAGGCAGTTCTTCAGTGTATTTTTATTTTACATTGGTGTGGGCTTAGTTGCTATCCTAAGCAGTTAAGACTGTCTTTAGGATTGTGCTGTAAAAATACAGGAAAATTTAGCCTGGCTCCAACTCCCATTCATTAAGCACGTTCCAACTTACTGCAGTAAAGCTTTGTTTTCTGCTATTCTCAAACGCATGCAGCCAGTGTGTGCCTAGAATCACGTCCTTAAAGTCCCAAGTAGCTTGTCTGACCATATCAGAAAACCGAAAGAGGGATCTCGAGAGTGCACAGGACGGATCTCTGACAGCTATTCTTCTTTGTTAAACAGACGGCTGGAAATGATCCATACTGTTTTGTGGAGTTTTATGAGCATCGTCATGCAGCTGCAGCTTTAGCTGCTATGAATGGACGGAAGATAATGGGTAAGGTAAGCTTTCAGGTTTAAAGGGTGAATGAAGAAGAAGTATGGATTTGGGTATGTGGATGAGAACGCTTTACAAAAAAGAAAATAAAGGTAAACCTTTCTATTTTGTTCTTGTCAGTAGCAGCACTTTGAGCTTTAAAAAAACATTTTAAGAAAGCTGCGTAATGACTTCACAGAACAAAAGAACAGTGAAATGTCGTCTTCAAGTTTGTAATTATGCTGGATTTGCAAACACAGTAGTTCAGCAAAGTAATAAAGCATGACCTGACAGGTTATTTAAGGATTGCCTAATATTTAGCATCATTAGTGCAGGGGGCCTTGCTATGCATATTTGTGTGAGGTTTCCCCCCTCACAAACGTGCACTTTCTGTTTGCTAGGTTGGGGTGGGGGTGGGGTATTGTAACATGCTTGAATATAATTTTAGTAAATATTATTTGTAGGAAGTGAAAGTGAACTGGGCAACAACCCCCAGCAGCCAGAAGAAAGATACCAGCAGTAAGTCCCTTACGATTCAAGCGATTACTGTTTATTGCACAAAAGTGTTTTTAATGTTAAGCAGTAAGCAACGTGCAAATATTTGCCCTATTTTTTTTTATCATTATCCTAAGATATTATTTAATCTGTTTGTGTTAATAAACTTAAGAACAAATCTAATCTTTGTCATCAGGTAGTACCGTTGTCAACACACTGCGTTCACAAGGTAATTGTATCTTCTTAAACATAAAATGAAATCTCTCAGGGGTATTCACTAACCGCCTGAAGCTATTTTGGGTGGGTGTTCTGTTGTGACAAGATTTTTCCCTCCTCTTGCAAATGGATCAGGACATGGACTGTTGCTGACTCCTTAAGCCCTTTGACCCTATTAAGCCATTTTGCTGTCAGAGGGCAAGATAACCAGCTTCCTTCAAGGCTGCTGTCTGTGCTGCACCATGAAATGCCCTTGTGGTGTGTCAGTTTTTATTACATTCGGACTCCGTTCCCCTTTTTGCTGGTAGGCAACCCAGTGTGTTGTCTGGCCTTAGAACTTGTAGAACAAGGGGGAGGTTTTTGACGAGACTCTTACCAAGATGGAGTTGTAAAGTGTCATGTGTGCTCTGAGAAACCAGTTCATGGTGGCGATGATTAGAATGGGCTTTGTGTGACTATGAAGGAAGATATGAAATCATTGTATCACCCGTTCTTATGTAAATAGCTCTAACATAAATTGTGAAGGGATTACTGTCTCCGTTCTGTTGCCTTCAGTCTTAGTTCACTTTCTCATGGATTTGACTTACTTTGAATTCACATGGATTCACATGGTGTAAAGGCTGGGCAACCAAAACTGTTGGCTTTTCAGAAAACTGTCAAATACTTTAACACCAAACTGTTGCAATGCAAGGTATCTTTTTTAACTGTTCTTCACAAAGTACATATACATTTAGCTGTGTATAGCATGTGCTGTCCATGCTGGTTTGTGTAAATCTTACTCTATTTTGCTCACAGGACCAGTAAATATTTTTAGCTCAGTTTTTTTAAAAAACAAAACCCTATGAATAAAGCTAAATGGTAGCATTATGATATTATGAATGTAAGACTGTAATGTAATTTGTTGGCTTTGGAAACAGCTCTCAAGGAAATATACTTGCCTGTTAATAATTACAAATATAACTTGGTATGCAAAGAGAACAAAAATTCTAGTTATATATAACTTACTGTACTGGTGTACTATCTTGTCTATCAATGGCTATAAAGTAAGAATGCATTTTGTTACCTGATAGAAGATTCTAGTTCTCATGTAGTTTCCAGATATGTGGGACTTGATACAAGATTTAAAAACCATACCCTGTATTTCCGTGAGTACCCTGCAAACTTGTAATTTTTTTTCTTTTTCTTGGTAAGACCACTTCCATGTCTTTGTTGGAGACCTCAGCCCAGAAATTACAACTGAAGATATAAAGGCAGCTTTTGCACCGTTCGGAAGAATATCGTAAGTAATATCTTATGCTGGATAACGGGGACAATAATGTAGTGTTAAACTGGTAAAAAGTTTCAAGATGTTGGAGGATATATCCTTTAAAGAGTTGTGTCTTTTTGTACTTTCCTGGGACTCATCAAACAGTTCATCTTGCTTAATTAGATGTGTATATTTAATTTGGGTTTTTATATTTTAAAATATTTTCATATTTTCATATCATATGGTAATTTGTTTTTAAATGTGTATTCATTGAATTCATCATTGAATGACTGAGTATTGTAGAATGGATTTTGTAAGGCAACACTAAGATCAAGGTGATTTCTGCCAATGAAAAGGCACTGCAGTCCAATAAAAGCAGCTTTAATATGGGTCAGATTTCATTGAAGTTATGCCTGTAAGATTTTGGCTTTTTGTGAAATGGGTGCTCTATTAAATAAAATAAACTAGAAACTGATCTTTAGTGTAAGTTTCAGCATAAATTGTTGTTGTTTGGAGGCATATGAAACTTATGGTAGATTGGAAAGCCTGCTGTATTGTCCTTGCCATGAATTTTTGTTTAACTTTAGGAAAGAGTGTTTGCTATTTATAAGAACGATCAGTTAGCCAGAGTAGCACTGTAACATTTGATTTATGTAGTGAAGCTGTTTGTTGGAAGCATTTCCCGATAAATCTAGTATAACGGTCCTCTATCAGCATTTGAGTTATGTTACTACAGCTTGAAAACACTATATGATGGTTACATTTCTAAATGGGTGTGTTTTGGCAACACACAGGTCTGAAGTAGAAGGAAGGTATTTATTTAGTTGTTTGGCTATTTCTTCCAAGTATTTGTTGGCGTTTTTAGATGGAATAGTAAAAATCAGTTGTCAACAAATTATAAGGATGATAATATAAGGAGTAGTTATCAGAAGTATGTATTAGCTCCCTCAAAACTTTTGTATGGATGGCTAAGAAGGGTGAAGAGAGGATCAATACCTTTAGTAGAGGTTCTCTGTTCTGCCCCACCCCCAAGCGTGAATGTGGCAAACTGATCTTTCTCCCTCCTAAACTACCGAACTGACCCAGGCTGTCATCCAGCCTCCATTATTGTCTTGGAGGCCAGGGTCAGTTGAAAAGGGGAGATGGTAGTCAGTTTGGTTGGTTTTATCCACCCCAAGAAGTTTCTTGGCTGGCCCTGCCTTTGCTGTGTAGGAGGAAGAGAGAAAGAAGAACTTTTCTGGGTCTTGCTTATGCCCAGCAGCTGCTGTTGAATCCTCCTGCTCTGTGGTTTAGTAGAGCCAGTGTCAACATTCAGGGTTTATACAGGTAGAAGAGGCAATATTCATATTTGTGTATTTAATTAAATAGAACATAACTAAACAGGCTAACAAACTCTAAGGCTAACTAACTCTTAACACATCTACTATTGCTACATCAAAATAATAAACTAACATTGCCACCACATTTCTACTCTTCTGCTTTACTTTTCACTCATTCTGTCCTTTCTTTCTTCTCTTTCCCCGACTGTCCTTTTCCAGCAGTTGTTTCTCTCTTCCCATGATCCCAGTGTACAGCATTTAGAGTAATGTGTGATAGAAGGATTCTAAGAAGGATGGAGCCAGACTCAGACAAAGAGAGAGATGGCAGGTGAAGAGATTACCAGTTGGGCTCAGGAGAAGACAGTATCAGAAGTGAAGTAAAATAATTGATAAGGGTAGCAGTTGTTATTTTGATGGTGTAGTGGTAGTCCACATAATTTCCCCCAGACTTGATCTTTTCCATTATATCACATTCCTCTGTGATGCTGAAGTACATTGAACTTGCCTAGGATATGGTACCATGTTGGTGTTTCATCTCGTCCTGGTAGCTGATGTTGCTAGGAAGATCTTTGTCTGAGAGGTCATGGTCAGATGAATACTTTCTGTTGTCCTCTGCATCCTTAAATAGTCAGGGTTGGTGTGGCAAAAATCACTGAGTTACTGTGGACTTTCCTTCCTCCTATGTTCTCACTTCTCTTTGTGTAACACCTTCTAGCTAACCTATCAAAATTCCTTTTAAAAAAAACCTTTCTGACAGTTAAGTAAGTAAAATATAGCTTCTCCTCACCGGACACAACTGATTGTGATGCACTTACTGAGAATTTAGGCATCCAAGGAGCCCCACATTAATAAGGCATATAAAGTTAACGGTGAAGGTTTTCCCTTGCTCGAAAGCCAGTTGAATCCAACTTTAGGGTTGCAGTGCTCATCTCCGTTTCCAAGCCGAAGAGCCAGCGTTGTCCGAAGATGTCTCCGTGGTCATGTGGCTGGCATGACTAGACACCGAGGTGCACGGAATGCTGTTACCTTCCCACCAAAGTGGTACCTATTTATCTACTTGCAATTTCTTGCTTTTGAACTGCTAGGTTGGCAGGAGCTGGGGCCAGAGGCAGGAGCTCACTCCATCATGTGGCACTCGACCTTCCAGTCTGTGGTGTAGCATCTTAACCACTGAGTAAACGCAGTAGAATGTTTGGAGAGGGTCATCTCCTGAAGGGCTTGCCCTTTAATTTCCTTCTCATTTTTCCTGCTTCCATGTCTCTGCTTTGGCTTTCCACTTCCAGTCCTGTTAATGATGCCACTTGTTCATGTTCAAATTTTATGTGGCAGTAGCTCTATTTATTTCTGTATTTAATATAACATTAAATAGAACATAACTGAACGGGCTAACACCATTGTTGTTGTTGCTGCTGCTGCCACTAGCACTGGTAACAATCAAGGAGGGTAAGTAAAGAAGTCCAATTCAAGTACATGCAGAGTGATTCAGGGGCATTTGCGGGTATCCACTTTCAAATATCCTATCTGTAGATGAATAGCTGTGTTATTCAGGAAATTATATGTATACTGTTAATTATTTGCAGTGTCATAGTTCCATGTTCTGTGAAATTCTCCACCAGTACCAGAAAGTTGGTGCTGCAGGTGGCATCCAGACTTTATTTCAGTTTCATTGGGTGTTTTGAGACACTTGTGCATCAGTTTCACCTTACTCATACAGAAGGATTGTAGCATGCCCAATTGCTGCATGCAAGCATCTTCTCCCACTCTCCCTTCCTTTCTGCATCAAAGTGTACTGTCAGCTCTGATAGTGCTGATCACTTCCTTGGCCAGGAGAAGGAACCAGACATTCTCACATAAGTATATGACTAGAACTTACTGCATCAGTTATCTGTTTGAGAGGGGAGAATCTTGAGTGCAGATAACAAGGATAGTGTGTGTTCTTGGATGGTGCACCGGCTTGCTTTAGTCTCATGACTTTAATGCCAATTAAAACAGGTGTAAGAAATCCATTCATTTCAATTTCATTTAAACACTTACATGCCACTGATATCACAGGGACTTAGGCATACTGGGGTTTTTTTTCTTTTGCTGTCAAGTTGCAGCCAATTTTTGGCAACCCCAAATGGTTTTCAAGGCAAGAGATGTTCAGAGGTGGTTTGCCATTGCCAGCCTCTGCATAGCAACCTTGCACTTCCTTGCTGGTCTCCCATCCAAGTACTAACTAGGACTGACCCTGCTTAACTTCCAAGATTGCATGAGATTGGGCTAGCCTGGTTGATCCAGGTCAGGGCATACTTAATCTGAAAAATTTGGAAATCCATTTTGTAAGATATACCTTTTTAAACGGCTAGTATTAGGTGGCATAGGGCAACCCTAAAGTGCCTGTTAAAACAGCTGCAAGAAGGTCAATGCTTTGCCTTGGTTTTCTACTGAGCATCTACAGTATTCTGTATTGGGAAAGCGAATCCTGTGTGCACCGAGTACCCAGGCTAGGGAGCGGAGGAGGGATAGCAAGGCCTTACCTTTCAGGAAAATACTGAGGGCTGTACCTAATTGTAAATCCTGGCTTCAGCCATGAGTGGCATGTTCCTGATAATTGTGGCTGCAGAGGGTTGGGCCTAGTCACTAGCAGGAAGATAGTTCTTGAGGCAGGACGCACGCACGCACGCCCCCCCCCCCCCCCAGTTGCCTTAGAGCTGAATGGAAAATAAGCTTTCCTTTCATTCAGAACAAATGCTGGGAAGAGGAAAAACGTGAAGTTTTTTACAGGGTCACATTTGGGAATATATAGCGTATCACTGTGATAGTTGGTTGAAGGAACACTTAAATTCTACCAAATTACTATAGTAAAATTCAATTCAACTGGTAAAACCGTGTTTTTCCTCACCAGAGTGCTTCAGTATTGAAATATTTTCAAGCCCTTAATTAATTGTGGAATTAAAGAGAAAACTTTACAAACATAAGTTGTAGGCAGAATTTATTCTATGTTTTTAGAAGCTGGTTGTTAAATTTTCAGTGAAAATAATAAAAGAGCTTCTGAAGTACACATGAAACTAGTCTAGGGGCTGTCCTTAGAAGTACAATGGATATTGATTAAATTATACCATCTTTGGAAGTACAATGGATATTGATTAAATAATACCACCTTAACATTAATTTATTTCTTTTAATAAAATGTTAATTGCCTGTAGCACTAATCTTGGTAGTTACAGACTTATGTGTAAGGGCATTCACCTGTGGGTGTTTTGCTTTGCATATACATGTTTTCTAGGGTTTTAATTTTCCAAGTTGAGGTAAGTATAGGGGGTTTCCCTTCCCACAGGGTATAGAGAACTATCCATATGATCATGAAAATAACTGTCCCCAGGCAAACTAACATAGGCATAATTCAGACTAATAATTCTAGAGCATATAACTTAAAAAAATAGAGGCTTTTCCATGAGATAATATCTTAAAATGGTGTTGAATTCTAGCTGGATATTTCAGTGGTCTTCAACTTATTTAGCTCCATTTCTAAAATCACATTTCTTAATGTGGAGTTCAGTAATACACTTCAATTGTTTTTGTGCATCTGGCATCAGGAAACCTCTTGGTCTTGATGTATGGATCTGTCTCTTTAGTTATACTGCATAATTTTCATATTAGGTTTATTCTGTGGTTGCTTGTGTGTGTTGAAAATGCCTGATTCTTGTGGGTTGGGGAGGGAAAACTAGACCTGTATATTTGAGATGACAGCTCACTCTTGTGCAGAAATTGCTTGAGAAACAATTGGTTAATAAAAAGAGCTTTTCCACCAGTGGGGTTTAGCTATTGTAGCTGGGTCTTTGTCTTTTTATTAAATCAATCTCAAATAATAGGGCTCTGGTTATTTTGCAGAATGTCTCTGAAGAATGGACAGCATTGCCATGGCTAACTGCAAGCTACAGTTCACAGTGGAGAAATGTTGTAGTTTTCTATTTACTTTTATAATTTTTTTTTACTTTATATACTTTGTAGTTTTCAATCAGTCCTGTGTGATTGTTAATTACGAATGCAGTTTTTTAAAAGATTTAATAGTGTGTAGTTAAAAAAAAACATGTTAGTGTTTATTTTCTTCCATAATGCAACCATTTCTGAAAATGTCAATTTCTCAAAATTTACAGCTGCCCAAGTCCAAAAAGGGGGTAACGAATTGACCTGAGAAAATTAAAGAATTCAGTTAACAGGCGACGTATGCCTTTTAATTCCTATTTTTTCATTTTTTCTATTTTCTATTTCTAATAAGTAGGTAGTATGTGTTGGCCAATAGTAAGTTTATAAATTGCATGGTTAAAGTGACCCGTTGGCTAATATGCTAGTCAGTTACATGACCTCAGTTATTCCTTGGAATAGCTGCTTTGACCATGCGTAGTGTTTTTAACAGTATGTAAGAGCATTTTGAACTGTGAACCAACGACTGTAAAATATTTGTTTTTAAAAAGCTATTGATTTGCATGTTTACACAATTAAGTTTAATTTTTGCTACCATGTGATAAAACTTTAGTAAAATGGAAAATTGCTTTGACTGTATATTGCTGGTGCATTTAAGAAGTTCACTTTATTAAAGGTGAACCATGACAAATGAGCTGTGTGTGAAAACATTTTTATTCTGATTTTGTTCTGTTGATGCTTAGCCCATTCTCTCTTTGTTTTTTAGGGATGCACGAGTTGTGAAGGACATGGCAACAGGAAAATCTAAAGGATATGGCTTTGTTTCTTTCTTCAATAAGTGGGTGAGTGGTTGCATATTGATATCACCAGCTTTGTGGACTGGAGAACTTTTACCAGAATTGGCAGGTCTTTATTGCTCATGACATTGGCAGATTTAAATTATGCTTCTAAAATCATAAGGAATTCTAGGTAAAGGTAAAGGTTTCCCTTGCTCAAAAGCTAGTCGAATACAACTCTAGGGATGCAGTGCTCATTTCTGTTTCCAAGCCGAGGAGCCAGCGCAGTCCAGAGATGTTTCCGTGGTCATGTGGCTGGCATGACTAGACACCGAGGCGTACGGAACTCTGTTACCTTCCCACCGAAGTGGTACCTGTTTATCTACTTGCAATTTCTTGCTTTCGAACTGCTAGGTTGGCCGGAGCTAGGACAAGTACAAAACAAGACAGGCGATATCCTTAGGCCTACGATCTAAAAGGCAACAGAGACTAATGGAGGGGAAATATAAAGGAAGCCATTCCATTGGGCAGTGCAGTAGGCTGTGTTGATCTTCTCTTGCTGATGTTTGTTCTGGGAGAGAGAGGGTGCAACTTCTGTGGCACTTGGTTCTCTTGGTATTGTCAAGAACCAGAGTTACTTTCCTTTCACCGTGCAACTGACACATGCTCTTCTAGTTTAGAATAATGGTGTTCAGGCATATATGAATGGAGAACAAACAGCTTGCATGTCTGCTGAATAACAGTCTTGTTAATTGTTTTGCTATTACTTGATCACATAATTACTTAACTAGTTTAAAAAACCTCACAAGTGCAAATGGGAGCATTTGTTGAAGACATTATTCTTTTACAAATACAAATACTAGTTTCTATAGTGGGAAACACTAAAATTTCCCATGATCAGGAAATCTTTTGGAATGTATCATCATAGAATGTTTAATGAGTGATGCTGCATTTTTAAATTTTGTTTGAGACACAAGTACTCTAACTTGCCCCATTAACAGACCTTGATAAAGGGATCTGTATACTTTAAATACTGGCCTATTTTGTGAAGAGGTGTAACCTCTGTCAGTAACTGCAGCACCTTAATAGTAGTGTTCAAAACCTGTGGAAGTGGCTAACTCCAGCTGTACTGAATAGTTCTCCAGTAGGCAAAAGTGTAGTTCTGATTTCGTAGCTTTCTCATGGGTTTAATCTCAGAGGATGAGAGGCTTTAGGCCACTTAATTTCTTTCTGGATAACAGTGTCAGGGCAGAATCATCTTTTTCCACTCTCAGGTGACAAATTCAGATTTAACAGTTGCAGCAACAACTGTTTATCAAAATTCCTGGGTAAATATATTTTTCTAGTTGCTAGAGGCAGCTTTTTAATCTGTTTTTACTTGCCAGTTAGCATTTCGCTGCATAATGTGGTACTTGGAGCATCCAGGGGAAAGTGAACAAGCAGGTGTCCAAAAATATGCCTGTTTTAAATGCAGTTCTTTTTAAACTTGCAGACAAAACCATAACCATCTAGATCAGATGTTTTAGTTCTGTAATACAGTAAAAAGACTATAAAATGACACCTCACTATAAATTATCATTGTCTGAACTCTTAATACATGTGATTTAAAAAAAAAAAAAACTGTTGCTTAACCGCTTCTGAAAGTGTTCTCTGTGGTTAGGATGCCGAAAATGCTATTCAGCAGATGGGTGGACAGTGGCTTGGTGGAAGACAGATAAGGACTAACTGGGCAACACGCAAACCTCCAGCTCCAAAGAATACATATGAATGTAAGTGTGCAAACTTCTTTTTGGCCAGTAGTCATAACATATGGTGTGTTTTCTCTTTGGCCTATAGAAGGCAAGGTTTTCCACACTAACAGTGCCGAGCAGGGACTAGTAACTCCAATTGATGCTCTACTTCCAGAGAAAGAGGTGAACTTTGTGAAAGAAATGTGGTTTTAATAGACTGCAAGCCATTTCAGGGATATTTAGAAATACCTAGAAATACATGGGCTAGGACAGGGCTATAAATCAAAGCAATAGTATAATGCAAGAGATGGAGAGAGTGTCTGATATTTCTAGAAGTGTTTACTCTCTTGTTTTGGACAACTTAGACAGCTAGAATTGTTTTGGACAGCTTAGATGGCTAGAGTTTGGCAACGGATTTGCGACAATGCTACAAGAGCATCTTATAGGATGTTTATGAAATCCTATGAGGTGGCAGTGAAGGCCGCTAAGAAGGAATACTATGTGGCCTCCATTGCATCTGCTAGCTCTCACCCGGCACAGTTATTTAGGGTAATTTAGGTCATTAATCTCTCTTACAGAGAGACCCCAAAATGTTAGAGATTCAGCAATTATCTGTGAGGCATTTGCAAACTTTTCTGCAGATAGTCTTGTCACCTTGCCAGAAACTGCCCACCAACATTGATACAATACAGGAACTAGAGGTATCTTGGCCGTCTTCAGGTCTGCTGTTGGACCAATTCAGCCAGCTCTCGTGAGCCAATGTCGGCAGGATTCTAGATGCTGTGAAGCCCCTCTTGGACCTGTGCCTATCATGGCTGGTAAAATCCAGCAATGATGGAATATGGGCTCCCCTGGTGGACATTATAAATCTGTCCCTGATGTCAGGGGTCTTCCTGGAGCGGTTAAAAGGGGCAGTGGTGAGACTGCTCCTAAAGAAACCATCTTTAGATCCCATTGATCTATCCAACTATTGCCTGGTTTCGAACTTACTGTTTTTGGGTAAGGTAGTTGAGAGATTAGTAGTGGAACAGCTCCAGATCTTCCTTGACGACACTTTGGCCCTGGACTCCTTCCAGTCCGGTTTCCACCTAGGCCACGGGACGGAGGTGGCACTGGTTGCTCTCACAGATGACCTCTGCAGACAGCTGAACCAAGGCGGATCAGCATTGCTGATATTATTTGATTTGTCGGCAGCGTTTGACACAGCTGACTATGATCTGTTGACTCATCACCTCGCCAATGTGGGAGTTCGAGGGACAGACTTGCAGTAGTTTGTCTCATTTCTTCACAGTCGGACAGAGGGTGGCACTAGGGGAGAGGGTTTCTCCACAATACCCCTTGGTATGTGGTGTCCCCCAGGGGCAGTTGTCTCCCCAGTGTTATTTAACATCTTTATGCACCTCCTCACCCAGCTTTGGGCTTGGGTGTCACCAGTCTGCTGATGACACTCAGCTGTATCTGTTGATGGGCGGCCAGCTGAATGACGCCCCAGATAGTTTGGCCAAGGGATTGGATGCTGTGGTTCGTTGGCTAAAACACAGTTGACTGAAACTAAATCCATCAAAGACGGAGGTTCTATGGCTGGGCCAGAGTGATGCAGGGCTGGGATGCCAGCTCCTGGCTGTTGACGGTATGCCATTAACACTTGCACTGGCTATCAAGAGCCTGGGTGTGATCCTGGATGCCTCCCTGTCAGTGGAGGCACAGATCACAAATGTAGTAAAACTGGCATTTTACCATCTGCACCAGGTCAAGCAGTTGGTTCCCTTCCTGTCTTCCCCTGACTTAGCCACAGTGATCCATGCAATGGTCACCTCCAGGCCAGATTACTGTAACTTGCTCTACGTAGAGTTACCCTTGAGACTGACCCGGAAATTGAAACTGGTCCAGAATGCAGATGCACCTGTTCTTACGGGAATGTCTTTCAGAGTTCATATTCAACCAGCGCTCCACCAGCTGCACTGGCTCCAGATTGAGTACTGGTTCAAGGTCTTGGTGCTAACCTTCAAAGCCCTTGCAGGGCCTGCAAGACGGAGCTGTTCCACCAGGCCTTTTGGCTGAGGCAGCAGATGTCCATTTATGGCCTTCCTGAAGCGTCTGTCACTCTGTTATTCTTTCATCTATGTAACAACTACCGGCTATGGCCAGGAACCTCCCATAACCAGCACATTTCTATGCTATCAGCTGTGACCACTTTTAATATTTTTAATATTTATGATTTAAATTTAAATTTTTATTGTATTATTTTGTATAAATGAAATGTTGTTACCTGCCCTGAGCCCACTTCCGGGAAGGGCAGGCTATAAATGTGAAGAAATAAATAAATGAAGAAATATACAGTCTGGGATGAGCATACCTTCAGGACCACCTCTTCTGGTATATCCCCCAAAGAGCATTACACTCAAGTGTCCGACTGGCTTCAACCAGAGCCAGGGCCTTTCTGGGCCTGACTTTGGCCTGATGGAACACTCTTCCGGGTGAGAACTGGGCCCTGCGGGATCTAAAGCAGTTCCACAGGGCCTGTAACGCACAGATGTTCGACAAGGCATACAGTTGAGGGCAGTGATGGTTTTCCAGTTTGATTGGCCTCCCCCCTCCTTTCCCCTCCCCCCTTTTCCTTCGTATCAGTTTTTAGATACTTACGGTCCCTGAGATTTTACACCATCTATTAGAGTTGTTGGTTCTATTTTATCATTTTATTGTATTAGAATTATGACCGTTTTAGATTGTATATTGAGTTTTATCATGATGTTATCCACTCTCAGCCCATTCACGGGGGAGAGCGGGCTATAAGTCTAATGAAATTAAATAAATAGACTTACAACATTTGTTTTTCTATACAGCAAATGCCAAACAGCTTTCCTATGATGATGTTGTAAATCAGTCCAGTCCAAGCAATTGTACTGTGTACTGTGGAGGTGTTACTTCAGGACTAACAGGTACACCTTACAGTTTTGAACAATCTAGAAAGTTGATTCCAACCACTCTTACTAACTTTATTTCTGCTTTCTGGTTTTGTAGAACAGTTGATGCGACAGACGTTTTCTCCATTTGGACAGATAATGGAAATTCGGGTCTTCCCAGATAAAGGGTACTCCTTTGTGCGGTATGACAATGTTTTGTATGTCTGTAGTTAGGTAGCTTAAGACTTCGCCAGCCCTTTTTGAAGCTGCTTCTTAAAGTTTCTGGTATTGTTTGTCTCTGCAATGGTTCTTTCAGGCAACTACTACTTCTGTGTAAATCTAGTCTCTATGGTTGCTAGCCAGACTGCTGCTTATTCACCTGTGCTTCACTTTAACCTGCTGACCACAGCTGAGAATCAGGCAGCTTCTGTTCAGATTTTCCATTGTGTGCTTTTGTGATGCCTTCCCCTGACCTCTAGTGCAAGGGCAGAAAAACATATAGGAACCTTGATCCTCTGCCCCACTTTGTGTAGGGCAATGTATTCCCCCCCAGACCCCAAGAAAAGCACTCTCCCTGATGGGCTTGCATACAGTGTTTGGCTGAAAGAAGACACCCCTAATGCAAGATGACTCCTCCCCCAAAGAGAGGTTTTAATGGCTCGTCTGTTCACACATTGAATCAGATTTGTATTGACTGCTTACAGGTTCAATTCTCATGAAAGTGCTGCACATGCAATTGTTTCAGTCAATGGTACCACCATAGAAGGGCATGTTGTGAAATGTTATTGGGGCAAAGAAACGCCGGATATGATCAATCCAATCCAGCAGGTAAGGGACTTTTGTTTCTGTTTTTATAAGCTGGAACTTGGGCTGGCAGGGGGAGACCCTCAGTGTTGGCAAATCTACACACTGGGAAGACCATTAATTTATAGACTTCCCATGCAGGTTTCCTAATGTGACATACAGGAACAAACCAGCAAACAATAGAGGCTAGGTATGGAGGGATGTGTGTTTTTGTGAGTGAAATATAAGCAGGGTTTTGTTCCTACTTGGAAGTGTGTTGCTTATTCTTCAATTACTGTGCTCACCTTTGTTGTACAGCTCTTAGATTACTACTACAAGTTTAAGTTAAACCATTGCAGACCATCCTGAAACTTGTTAGACAGGACAAGTGCAGGAGCACCAGACTGTGGCTGTCTTTGGTGGCTGCGGGAAGGGAAGGGGAGCCCGGGGGCAAAGCTACGCAGGAAAAGGGACTGCAGGCTACCACTCATTGTAGGACATACTATCTATTTGCTGCATATATTACCCTGTTGTCACTGCAGTGTTTTCTACTGATATAATACCGGGTTTTTTGCACTGTATCTGCACACTGTATCATGTCTCATATGCTACACATCATATTTCTTTAATCTGGTACATTGCTTTTTAGATATCGCATTGATTATATCGATTTACATTACGCTATCTGCTTTGAGTGTCAGTGAGAACGACCCACTATAAATGTAAAAAATAAAGTGCTAGCACTTCATCCTAAAATTTACGTACTGTTGCCGTAGTACTGACACAAATTTCTCTTCGGGAAATTGGTGTGTGAGTGGTAGTTGAGAGAAAAACTGCTGTCAGAGCAGGCAGCACTGGGATAGATGGGCCAATGTCCTGTCTTTATATAAGGCTGCATCACATGTAGTACGAGTTAAGCATCCCCAGTGTTAGTGCTTCATATTTTGTAAAGAGATTTCACCATAGCATTGAATGCTATAATACGTGTCATAGCACTGACTGAGTAAAAAACACTTCTGGTTGACATAATTAAACATGCTTTATTGATTGATTGATTGATTGATTTATACCCCGCCCTCCCCGCAAAGGGGCTTAATTGCAAAGGGGCTTAAATGTAATGGAGTAGCTACTGCCTTTTGTCACAGCTGTATGGTATAGGCTAATATTGATTTCTTTAATCTTTAAGCAGAATCAGGTGGGATATCCACCCCCTTATGGACAGTGGGGCCAGTGGTATGGAAATGCTCAACAAATTGGTCAGTACATGCCTAATGGCTGGCAAGTCCCTGCCTATGGAATGTATGGACAAGCATGGAATCAGGGATTTAAGTAAGTTCTGTGCCAAGAAATGTTTTCTAGAATGTATTGAATGAAACTACTTGTACAAGTGGCCTGCACTTGTGGGACTGTAATAGAAACGATTCTACAGTTTTGTGTATCTGGTAATCTAAGCTTGGAGCTTTTTCTGGAATTGTAGTGGCCATTCAGCAAATTTATTCAGACATAATTTGTGTATTCCCTTTGTGCTGAATGTGTCTGAAGTAATTCTTTCTGTTTGGCTTAATTGGTAACTGCTGGTGGGTGTGATAACAAAGGGAATATTTTTAATTAGGTATTCACTGCCTGTCCTCTTGACACCATCCTGTTAATTTTTTGAAGTATATTTGGTGAGCTTAATCTGATCCTCCTTCCTCTTCAATTCAGTCAGACACAGACTTCTGCAGCATGGATGGGCGCAAGCTATGGCGTACCCCCACCTCCACCCCCACCTCCACCACCTCCCCAGGGACAGAATGGAAGTGTTCTAACTAGTCAAACTGGATATCGGATGGCAGGTTTTGAGACGCAGTGAGAGAGACGGACTCTGGAACAGAAACAACTGGTGGCTCTGACCTATATGGAGCATTGTAAATCCTTTGTTTACTTTAAAAAAATCTATCCAATCAAGTCAGTGCAAATGTCAGAAACAGTATTTATTTTTAATCATGAAACTTTTGTCCACGTTTTTTTAAAAACACACACACAGACACACACAACGGGAAATACTAGATGCTGGATATCTGCCAACTTTTGCCTTCTTTTCCTCTTTTGAGATGTGTTTCTTAAGATCCTTGTTTGAAACACAACTAATGCAGGGATTTCTGCCACTTTTAGATTGGGGCAGGAAATTGCACAATATCAGACTTTTTTTTCCACTGAAGTAGCGTGCAGTTCTAGTTTGCATTCCTAGTATGATTTAAAAATGTGTATATGAAAGCAGTTATACAAAAACCCACGCCAAAACTGTGTGAATTCTGAAGATTTATTGTGATCTTCAGCTTGTGCACAATTGTGTTTTAAAGAGAGCCTATTGTATAAAGCATCCATCTCCTCACTTTTGTTATATGGGGGTTTCAAAAATAACTTATTGGTTTACATTATTTTGTATCTAGACATTTTTCAAAAAGTGGTTTTTTGCCTTACTGTCAGCTGTTAAATTATTAAATGGGGGTGGGGGCAGGGAATTGATGATCAACAAAGCTAGTTGAGCGGGGCGCTCTGATGGATCCAACTCTTCATGTTGTTAACTGTTTCATTGTTAGATTTGAGAAGGTGCCTGGGAAATCCCTGTTGGATTTGCTTCAAGATCTTTTATCTTCACTGATGAATTTCAGCCCAGTATCAAATACTGCTAAAAATGTGACATTCTTATGAACCAGCTTTTTAAAAAAAACCTGTCCGTTTTTACATTTAACATGTATTCTTTCTCATGTAAACTATTTTAGCAAATTAATATTTTTCACAAAAGTTGGTCAACTTTTGTATGTCTCCTTCTTTGAAAGGGTAAAAAGGCAGAGATCTACATATGACTTATAAGTACAGTTGAAAACTTTGGTTCTTGCATGTGAATATCAGATAAATTTAGTTTTTTGAATACACAGTCCTCTTTTTCAGAGACATGTAGAAAAGACATCAGTCTTACTGTTAGCATTTTTTTTTTTTACTTTCATGGAGTAAGTTTGACTTGACTTTAGCATATACAGGTAGAACTATGATATCTTGTAGCATTGTGTAAATCAGGCCCCGGAGTACCAGGGATGCTCCAGTGAAGCCTGAAGGACCAGCCAGATAAAGCATTTTGAATTGTTTAGAGGCCAGAAAACAACTTTTGTTATCCTACCTCTTTGAGCCTTCAGAGTGCAACCTCCGCTCCCCCAAAAAACCAAAAAAAAAAACCCCAACTCACCCAACAATAAAAGAAAAGCCCATAGTACAGTATTTATTAATATTGATTTTTGAGTGCTGGCTCTTTTTTGTTCTGCCTCATTTGCATTGGAGCAACTTATCAAAGACTGAGTTTAGTGCTGAGTGTTCCTATGACTGTGTATTCTGTGGACAGAAGTAATACTCTGACAGAGTGGGGGGTTGCCTTTGTGGTTGTTCTGCTTGTCTTGGCTTCAACCCCCTGATTGTTTGTCTTTGGGAAATTTATTCATGAAAAGAAGAGTTCTGGGAAGCTGTTCTAAACTTTGAAAGTATGCAAAGGAATTTTATTTTGCAGTGGGTGGGAGAGAAGGAGAAAGCACAGCCTAGGATGAATGTAGAGAAATTATGTAGTACACGACTGTGTTCGCAACTGGCATTTCACCAAGACTGAGTGGGGCCAGAAATGGCATGTCTACTGAACAGTTCAGTACAGCTCTGCTTAACATTTGGCTGTAAAGAGCTCTCAGAAAATAAATTGTTAACCTTGTAGACAGGAGTGCCCCCCAATTTGAAATAAAGTATACCGAAGAGACACTTTTTACTCTGTAATGATGCCTGTTCAAATTTGCCATAAACATCTTATAATTTGTGGTTACCACCTCTGCCTGTACAATTCTTTTAAAAGAGGACCTTTTAATAGATCTGAGGTGAGTTTGGTGCACTGGAATTTTCTGTATTTGTGTGTTTTCAGCAATAGAACTGCCCAGGTTTTGGTCTACTTAAATAAAATTCCTGTCACAAAAATGGAATTAAGATACTATCGCCCAGTTCTTAAAATAAATAAATAAATAAATAAGGGGCAAGGTTTCTTTGCATCTTGTCAGAGCTGATTTTTCTCTGTTTTGGTCACCCTGGAAGAAATTGAAGTCAGGTTCTCTTTTTGTACCATAATCAGAGCTGTAATGCATTTCAGAAGCATGAAGTATTTGAAGGGGTAAAATAATAGTGTTCTTGAAAATGGTGAAGTAAAGGTATGATAAAAATGAACTGATGGGGCCCCTTAAGAATGGTCGTACTGCTTAGCTGGTATTCTGTGCATAAGACTTGAGGCTGGGACTTGACAGATGTAACTCCAGAGTTCCTTCCTCTCTGCTGTAACCAATTACTAGTAACCTGAAGGCAAAATAAGTTGACAGTGGTTTGAGTCCATTTCTTCTTCACACTCTCACCCTTCTGCTATTTGGTTCAAGCATGTGTACATGTGCCTGTGCATTCCAAAAAGGAGTTTTCTTGATGTGAGACTCGTAAATGGAAGAATATACCATATAGGTAGTGAAGGAAAATGAAGTGGTTTGGGGTTTTTAGTAGCAGCCCATTTTTATGTTTGTATGAACATTATACGCCTCATTTGAATTAATGTATTTTGACATTTTGTGTTTAGAAGTTCAAGTTCTTAACTCCAGAAGCCCTGACTTTTGAAAGCCATTAAGGGTGTAAATAAAAGATGTGAGCTTGCATATTTTACCCTTTGTTTACTTTACTACTCAGATTTCAGCACAGGTCAAGTCCTTAGCCAGCTCTTGTCTAGACCCTCGGTTTGGAGAGAGTTCTTCAAAACTACCTTGAACTATGCTACTTGGGCTTGCTGATCATCAGGTAGAAATGTAACAAGTTGGCATGGTCCCAGGGAATTGCATCTCATGTCCAATAATGCTTGAGAAATTGTAGAGTTGTAAAAATACATGAAATAGAAGGTACTGTATGTGTGCTATGAAAATGCCAAATTTATCACCTGTAGCTGAGAGGATGGTCTGACTCCATGACATTGTATGGGTGCTGCAATTCACTATCACTAGTAAAAGCACAAAATTCTGCCTCACAAAAACTTATTCATTGTGGGAAAATAAAGTTGCTAGTTCTCTGAGCTGTAAAGAAAAAAATGTTAAAACTACAGAAAACTGGATTTGCTCTGGATGTGCATACAGAAGGCTGCTATGCCAACTGGTGGAATTGTTCTTTCCAGTATGGGTTGGTAACAGTGCCGTGCTAGTTATCTGGGAGACCCAGGTTAGAATCCCACCTGGTGCTATGAAAGCTTGCTGGGTGCCTGGGCCAGTCACACACTCAGCTGAATCTACCTCACAGGGTTGTTGTGAGAATAAAATGGAGGAAAATGATGTAAGTTGCTTTGGGACCACCTTGGGAACAAGGGTGGAGTATAAATGAATTACTGTTTAAATGGTGATTCTAAGCCATACCTCCAATCCAGGAGCGTGTAACTTAACTGTAGCTGCACTGCTTGAGAAGCTTTTGCTTATGAAACGTTCTTGGAAAGGACATGTTAAACTTGGCAGGGAAGAAGGTTCTGTTAAAATGTATGTAGGGTATGTGAACTAGAAGCGGGAATGGTTTGAATAAATCAGCAAATGCAGACTGCTAGTCAGTGGAAGGATAAATACATCAAGAGGCTTACAAATACACAAACATCGTGGTTAGACCTGATTTAGAGCGGGCTACCCCTGTTTCTTCCAATACAATGACAGGCGTTCGTGCTACAACTCAGTAGCGAGTCCTCGTCCTCCCAATATGGAGCGCAAAATGGCTACAGAACTACATTTCCAATCATGCCTCTCACTTGGGGGCCTCTTGCACCTCGTGGCTCGGAAGAGCCTATAGAAAGCGCCGTTACAGACAGCGTTCGTACTCTGTTTGTAAGGAACCACAGTGGAGGATGTTTGCTGACTTCCCTCGCTGGCCGCCGGGCTGGAACCCGATGCTAACGAGGCCGCCCAGGTAAGGGCGATGTAGTGGGGCCTCTGGCTTGGTCGGAAAGGGGAGGGGTCCTGCCCGAGGCCCGCAGCTGGAAGCGGCAGGAAATGATGTCAGGCAGGATGGAGGCCTTCCAGGCCGGGCCTGACATCCCTCTACCTCGGAATTGCCATGACAACGAACAGAACCGGGTTTATATTTTTTTATGTCACCGCCAGAGGTTTCTCCAAGTCATACGTCAGACGAGAACTGCTGCCGTGACGCCATTGAAGCATGGGCACCTGTTACCCCTACCTTTGGGATGCCTGAGGCCGCATGCAGCTGCCACCTGGAGTGCCTCTGTATGTGCTACGGTTGCCAGGTCCAATCTTCTCACAGGCGGGGGAATTGGGGGGCGTTCCAGGAGGGGGGGGCATGGCCATCCCAACGTGATGACGTCACGTAGAGTGACGCCATAAAGGTCCTGGATGCAGCTCGCCCCGCCTTTTCCCAACCATTTAAAGGGAACCTCCCATTTAATTGGGGTGGGGGAGCGGATGCCAAGAGCCACCTGCCCTGCAAGGCGGCCCCTACCCTACAAGAGGGAAACTCTCCTTTTGCAAGGCACGAGCCGGCGGCCCCCGGTTGAAAAGAGTAGGCGCTGGGCGCTCCAGTCCTGCAAGAGGGGAGTTCGCCTCTTGCAAGGCAGGAGCCATCGGTCATCTGGCCACAGTCGGGTCTGAGCCCCACCCCGCACCTGTGTGTGCGCGCGTGCAAAGCCCCAGCTGTGCTGAAAGGAAGGGAAACTAACTGGGCTCGCGCGGCGGTTGCGTTGCGGTGTAAAGGCCGCCTTTGCCCTGCGTGTACGATACGACGGCTACGCGTGGCAACTCTGCCCCAGTACCCGGTGCCCGGGCTTTATGCCCCTCTGTGTTTGACAGCTGGCCAAGCATTTAACATTCTGGGCTGGCCAGTACAATTCTAGGTGGACTGGGTTGCCACCTTTTCCTGTCCTTGCTCCTATTTATGTAACAGCTGCATAAAACATTGCAAATGAAGCCTTGACTGCCATAGAAATAAGATGATGGGGGAACTACTTAACTTCTGTTAAAGGCACAGATTCCGACCAGTTGTTTGTTTTGTTTTTATTATCTTTAAAAAAGAAGTTGTGACCCTATTATAGGCCCATGGGAAATCATATACCATCCCATATTAAAGTTCCATTACATTTGTTTGTCTCTTAATATTTTAATTTGGTTATGCTTGTGGCAGCAGGCACTGTGGTTATGCAAGTCCTTCCTAGGACACATTGATTAAAAACTGCAATCTTAATGATCATTTAGGTCACTGGGTTAAAATATTTATCAATAAACACCTTTCCGTCACCCAACATATATCCACACTCTGGTGGACTCTGGAATGGTATATCCATTTGTAATCAGAAATACAAGACATCCCTTATCATTACAAATAAACTGGAAATTCTGGTATGAATCTTGGCAGACAGGTTGCACCTCTTTTAGATGGAAGAACTTGGCTATTGTAAGCATTGATCTGAGCAGATCCTTCCTACAGTAGCGGCTACAGACTCCCAAAGAAAACAGTGAGAGAGCAGACCCCTCCTTGCCTTTCAGCAGTAGCACCCATTAACAGTAGCAACCATTCTCAAACTCCCAATATTCATGATCTCCTAATCAATACTCCCTCTAAGCTGTGGAGTCTTGTGAGCAAAAATTCTACTTTGTGAGCTACTAGCATTAATGCTGTGAGTGAGTGATTTAGCTGCTGCATAATTTAGTTTGCCCTGGAGCCATCCTTCCTGAGCTAAAACAAAAATCTGTGAGCAGGAGGCTAAAAAACTGTGAGCTAGCTCACACTAACTCAGCTTAGGGGGAACACTGGTCCTAATGACTTGAGAATCCAAATATGTGTTATCAACATTCTGCATGTGTCTTGGCTATTGTGACTTCACTGGAGTGTCATAACACAGCATCTCAATGCAAAATGGCTTTGTTACAATGCTGCTGGGTTGACTGTCTATGTTGTGGCTAGAATTCTGGGAGGATTCATGGCATTGTCAAGTCTCCTCATTTTCCTTTCCATCCTCAGTTCCAGGACTACATGAAACAGACCTTTTGCAGAACTGTACATTGCAGTCATTGCCTGTTGCTGTAGCCTGACTGAATCACAGCCTGTGAGGAAGGTCCTTTGTAATTTCCCTTGTACAGATGGCAAACCAAGGATGTGGGTAGCATGATGTAGGGTTTTATTTTCTCTTCCCCCACTTTTGTTGCTGTTAATACTTGATGTCATTATTATCATCATCATCTCATGGAACAGTTCTCTTTAATCCACTCGTTCTTGTGGGAAAGTTCAGTGCAGAGTTTCAGACTGGAACTAGGTAGACCTGAGTTCAAATTTTCACTCAGCCATGAACCTCCATGGGTGACCTTAGGACAGTCAGTCTCTCTCTCACCTTGACTTACATCACAGGTTTATTGTGAGGTCAAAATGGGGAAGGGGAGTGCAGTGTTAATCAAGCTGAACTCCTTAGACTTGATAGGCCACCTCAGACTGATTCCAGTCTGAAAAGTGATTGTATGATTGTCAGGCTGAGGATGTTTTAAATTCAACTCAGATGTTAATAGAGTTTATTTGACACAGAATGATTCTTCTAATGTTACATTTTCCCAACCATGCTTTTAAAAACAGGGGTGTAGACAGAAATGGCCAAAGTTGTATATTTTCATAAGGTTGGAAATATTAAACCTGCATCAGAGGGCCCCTGTAAAGCATCATTTCTCTCTGCATCTTGCTTTTCCTCATACCCTTCCCACTTCCGAGCCACAATTGTTTATTCCTCAACTGAATAAAAGTCTCAGGACGTGTAACTACATCTGCTTCCCTTTATTGCTTGTTTCTCTGGCCTTTCCCTTCTTACCTTTCAAGTTCTATCATAGTTAAAATGTAGGTGATACATTCCTTGGGGCAGGGTGTCTGTCTCTTTTGCCAGGTAGGGTGATGACAGTCTCTGTGAATAGTGAGTTCGGGAGAAGCATTCAGAATGGTGCCTCGTGAAGATGATGCTCCTCCAGAGGTAACCTTCCCAAGAGGCAAGAGGAGATGGCCTGCTGCCTCAAGGAGTGGGTTTATGCTCTTTAAAAGCAACAGAGTAGGAGAATAATGCATCTGATGCAGGGGGGGGCACAGTTTAGTAGAAAGCGCAGCATGCAAAGGCCATTGAAATAAGCAAGAACTACACCAGGGTGCCATCATGCCCTTCATTTCATTGGGGCTTGGGCACCTCGTGTTGAGTGGGAGGGGTGGAGGTGCCATTTAGAATGGCTTCGGCTGGCCACGTGCATCTCCTTCAGCCTTATTCCTGGCGCTTCTCTTAGAAAATCCTTAAAACATGAGCAGAGAATAACATCATTCAAGGAACACTTTTGAAACTCCCCCCCCCCCCCCCCCCCAATACTGGCCTAACCTGAAGTCTCTTGAAGGTCAGGTCATTAGAGATTTGGAGTAACGAACCAACTCTTTTCACATCTTTGTCGGTTTTTCTGTAGGCTCTGTGAAAGATGGAATCAAACTCTGTAAGGAGCAAAGTCCCAGCCTTCTTATCTGACTTGGGGAAAGCAACCCTGAGGGGCATAAGGAAATGCCCCCGCTGTGGCACCTACAACGGCACCCGCGGGCTGAGCTGCAAGAACAAGACCTGTGGCAACATCTTCCGCTATGGCGCTTGGAAGCAGGCTGGTGTTGACGCAGTCAAAATTGTCACCGGCTCAGACCTGCAGGTCTACTCAGTGCGTCAGAAGGACAGGGGGCCGGATTATCGATGCTTTGTAGAACTGGGAGTCTCGGAGACCGCCATCCAGACTGTCGATGGGACCATCATCACACAGCTCAGCTCTGGACGCTGTTACGTCCCGTCCTGCTTGAAAGCAGCCACACAAGGTGTGGTGGAAAACCAATGCCAGCACATCAAACTGGCTGTGAACTGCCAGACCGAGGCCACCCCGCTGACCCTGAAAAGCTCCGTCTTAAACTCTATGCAGGCCTCGCCAGAGATGAAGCAAACGCTCTGGCAGCTGGCGACAGAGCCCACGGGGCCTCTGGTCCAAAGGATTACCAAGAACATCCTGGTGGTGAAGTGCAAAGCCAGCCAGAAGCACAGCCTGGGGTACCTCCACGTCTCCTTTGCTCACAAAGCTGGCCCCAAGAATGTCTCGGAGCACCGCTTTTTCTGTTCCTGCCAGTCCTTGAAAGCCAGCAAGGCGAGCTCTGCCAAAGAAGAGACAGGCCAGAAATGCATCCACTTCTTTGCCTGCATCAGCGCCTTTGCCAGCGATGATAGTTTGACGCAGGAGTTTGTGGATTTCCTCAGCTATGATTCGAGTGGTAGGTAAAGGCAGAGAATGGCTGAGAGATGGCTTAGACAATGTATGGCAGAGTCCTCCACCTGGGTGAAATGGAAGGTTTGCCCTTCTCAGGGGGGGTTCCCCAGGCCTCAACTCTGGTACGTGTGAAGTCGTCACCCAGAGGGATTCTGGAGGCTGCCTAGTAGTGGGCATGGAGGAGGGGATCCCGCTTCAGCCTGAAGCAGCAGAGTCCAAAATACACATTGTCCAATATCAAAGTCAAAGTTTAATTAACAGCTTTCACCAGCTTATAATACAAACATTGTCCATATGTTTAAAGGTATGCCATAATTTTCATAAAATAAAAGCAAGAATGTGTCAGTTAGTTCTGTGTCTTTCTGCTCACTGGGCAAAGCACTGGAAAGCAGGAGCAAATCCCTGCACTGCCACAAGGTTCCCTGGGTTTCCAACTCTGGGTTGGGAAGTTTTGGGAGATTTGGGGGTAAAGCCTCGGGAGGAAGCTCAGCAGGGTATCTAGCCATACAGTCCACCCTGCAAAGCAGCCATTTTTTCCAGGGAATCGATCTTGTTAGTCTGGAGATCAGTTTTAATTCCGTAAGATCTTCATGCCCACCTGGAGGCTGGCAACCCTACCTTGGGCTGGTCTCTTTCAGCTTATCATACCTGCTAGGGTCGTATGAGGGTAAAAATGGAAGGGGAAACCATATACGCTGCTCTGAGCTCCTTGGAGGAAGGGTGGGGTAACAGTGTACTGGATAGACAGACGGCCTCCTGAGCTGTTGGCTCAAATAATTCCCGCATACCTTTGCAAATAAAATCCTGGAAAATTTGCTACAAAAATTAAAGCTGGCGCTGACCTGGATAACCCAGACAAGCCTAATCTTGCCAGATCTTGGAAGCTAAGCAGGGTCAACTGTGGTTAGTACTTGGATGGGAGACTTCCTTGGAATACCAAGTCGGGAGGATAGCGGCAGGCTTTCAGCCCCCTCTCTGAATATCCTCCAGGCCCCCAGTAGTGGTCAGTCACCAGAGGTTAATATGACTTCCAGGTACACCTACACACACAATACCAAAAAAAGATTTTTTTAAAAAATTAAACCTTGAAATTCAGCAAAGGAGCTGAGAAAATACTTGTGGGAAGGAGGCCCCTGCGGCTCTCTGCCCCTGTGCTTATAGCCCTGAAATCCTTCCATGTGGAGCAGAAATGAAAAGAGTGATGCTGTTGCATTTCATAAACCTGATACTTGTATGATGATAAAATGCAGACATTTCTAAACCATCAAACGTTTAGCCTTTTTCTCTCTCCTGGCACCAGGTCTGAAGCCAGTGGTAGGAGCCCAGCTTGCCTGCCAGCCGGAATCTGCTCTGCACTCCACACAGGCTGCTGCCTCCAAGGCAAAGAGGAAGAAAAAAGACGAAGTAGTGGGTGAGTGTCTCACTGTGCGGTCCCGTGCAGAGTTACTTTAGCATAGCCCACTTGAACAAAGTTTGAGTCCCGCGGCACCTCTAAGACCAACAAAGTTTAATTCTGGGTGTACGCTTCCGTGTGCATGGCATACTTCTTCAGAGACATTGAAACAGACTTCCTCAAGCCTTACATGCATTTCACACAAAAGCTTATACCTTGAATAAAACCTTGTTGGTCTTAAAGGTGCCACTGGACTCAAACTTTGTTCTGTTGCTTGAGACCAACACAGCTACGCACCTGAAGAGCCCATTGAAGTCAGTGGGCTTAGTCTGGAGTAACTGTGCATGGGGTTACAGTGTTTCTCATTTGTCTTTCTCAGCAGGTTAGTGTTCCGTGTTGGTTTGGGGTGGCCTTCGCTCCTGTCTACAGGGCCTGTTCCAGAGTGGGACCAGATCAGGCACTTGCCAGGACCCCGAGGTTCTGAAAATGGTATCACCGTTCTGCCATTCTCAATGCACAGAGTCCCTCAGAAGCAACTTGACAAGAGTACCAAGAGTACCTTACTCAAGAGCTTCAGGATCCTGGCTTCATGGCCCCGTTCCTGTAAAATTTACGGGGGGGGGGGGGGGGATCCCAATTTCTTAACTTTTTATGGGCAGGTTCATTTTGCCAATCACAGAAATGTTCTGGATGTCATTATTTCAGTCTGATTAGATAACTATACTATACTGATTAGATACTAGTAGTCTGATTAGATAATATGCAGATCTTGGTATACGGCAGCTCAGGGGCGTCAAGTTTTAAATTCCCCAGGGGAATTCCCCGCCACTGCTGCCTCCCCCCCCCCCCCACCTGGCCACTCCTGCTTCCGTCCCTCCCTCCATCCGTCCAGGGGCCAGCTGGGCATTTGCTTAGCTGGCCCCTGGACGGACTGAGGGAGGGAGGGACGGAGGCAGCCAGGCCAGCGGGGGGGGGGGGGGGGAGAGAGAGAGAGAGAGAAGCGGCAGCAGCCCTAGGAAGAGCCCAGGGACTTGCGGCGGCGGGCACTCCATTTTCCCGGGGGGGGGCTCAGTCCCCCCCAGGAAATTTCGAGGGTGGCTCGAGCCCTTGAGCCCCCCTGTAGTTGACGCCTATGCGGCAGCTTCATGTTATCAAAAACGTTATGCCGACTCTAGGAAGGGCACTTGGTGAAGGAAACCAGAAGCTTGTGTATAGGGCCTGCTTTTGTGGGGCAGTGTCTCTATGATGTAATCCTGTAAATTCTTCCATTCTTTACTTGTTCTCCCATATACAAACCCACGTAGAGATATCAAACTGAACAGTTCTGTTAGCTTCTAGTGGATGAGTTCATGCTGAGTGAATTTTACTACAGAGAAGGAGGGGAGCATTTTGTAAGAACGGGTAACTGAGTAAGGATTATCACTTTGTAGTAATATTTCCTTGAGCAAGTTAATTCTGTAAAGCCTCGAGAGATCTCGTTTCCCCCCCCTTTTCTTTCTTGTACTGCTGCCGTTATTGGCAGCATTCTGAAAGCGGGGGATGTAAATGAAACGAGAATTCCTGAGACGACTGCCCTGTGTGCCTCATAGATGGGCTCCCACTAATGCTTCTGGGCTGGGGGAAGCTGCTGGGCATTTGCAAATTCTGAAGCTGTTTAAAACTTGACTTTAAGGCACCCAAGCAAGCAGTCCCCTCTTGGCTCAAGATCTGGCAAACAGCAACCTGAGGAAGAGTGGCCTGAAAAAGCCATCAGTTGCTTCTCTTAAAAAACAAGGTATGTTTTAGCTAGAGTGCCCCCCCCCGCCCCCAGTCTCCACAAGAATACTTGGAAAGAAAAAAACCCTCTGGACACAAAATTGGGAAGACATCCAAAAGCAGTTTCTGTAGAAGACCCTGTACTTCACCTACAACATACCACTTTTCAGGGTATTTCTTTTAGATGAAAACTTGGTCTAAACTAGGGTTGCCAAGTCCAGGTTGGAAAATACCTGGGGACTTTGGGGGTGGATCCAGGAGAAGGTGGGGTTTGGAGAGGGGAGGGGCCTCAGCATGGTACAATGCCACGGAGTCTACCCTTCAAAGCAGCCATTTTCTCCAGGGGAGCTGATCTCTGTCAGCTAGGGATCAGTTGTAAAAGCGGGAGATCCCCAGGGTCCACCTGGAGGTTGGCAACCCTAGTCTAAACAATGTTTCAAGTGTCTTGTTTTGCAGCCTTTCCTCCATGCATTGACCTTGACACTGGAACACACAGCTTCTGGCAGTGCAACCCTGTGCAGAGTTACTCTAGTCTAAGCCCATTGTCTTTAGACTGGAGTGACTGTGTGTTGGATCGCATTGTAACTCTCTTAAAGCTGGAAGTTGCTTTTCAAAACAGGGTGGGCGAGGCTGGATGCTATGGTAAGGCCTGGGGATTCACCAGTCCTGTTCCTTCTGCACTCACAGAAGGCTAATTTGTATTTTGGCTTTCTGATACTGTGTATAAATTCTGAGTATTGTAAATCTGCTGTGATCAGGTGCTTCAAGAGCAATCCAAATGCAGCTGGCCAGCCAGGTATAGCCACCAGATACTTCACACGTAAACCTCATGTTTTTGTAGATCGAGAATGCAGCAAGGATAGGAAGTTTCTAAGCCATACCTGGTGCTTTGTGGGTTTCAAGTAATGCTGGCCTGTGCTAGGACCATGGGGAATGCAGAGCTATCCCAGCCTTCATGTTGGATGTGGGGGGAGGCAGTGTGTAGATCAATCTGTGGTCTTAATGATGAGCAAATAAGCTCTTGTATGCTGAGCTTGACTTTTCTTAACTGGAAATAAAGCCCACGGGTTTCAATAGGACTGCCTCCCAGGAAAGTGATGTTAGAATCAATTTGTAGGCCTGGAAAGTGCTTTGTTCTGGTATAGTTCTAGAATAGAGAGCCAGTGGTTAAGTGCGCGGACTCTAATCTGGGAGAACCAGGTTTGATTCCCCACTCCTCCACTTGCACCTGCTGGATGACCTTGGGCAAGCCATAGCTCTGTACCAGCTGTTCTCTCAAGGACAGCTTGGGAAAGAGCTCTCTCAGCCCCACCTAGCTCATAGGGTGTCTGCTGTGGGGAGGGGAAGGGAAAAGAGTTCTTAAACCGCTTTGAGACCCCAAGTGAGTGAAGGGCAGGATATAAATCCAATCTCTTCTTCTTCTTCTCTTCTAATATCTCAGCAGCCCTGAGAGGTCGGCTGTTAGGATTGTTTGCTGACAGTGGTCTGAGGCTCCAGTACTATCCAGCAGGTAGGCCTAGATTTCTTGGGTGGCTCAAGTTCAGCAAAGTCAGCCCACTGAACCACAAAACCAGCACGATGGGGCTTTGCAGCTGAAGTTGTGCCACTGCCAGCGATTCCACAGGAGGTTGTGGTGTTGAAAGATGCATTGCAGGCCGGAGAGGAGAGCCTTTCCTCTGTAAATACCCCTGCCTGTTATCATGATGATCAGTTCTGGCCTATAATTTTTATCCCACCTCCTATAGAAAGTAGTCTATTGAGAAAGCTCAATAGTAGTCAGAAACAGTGGTGACCAGTGTTCCCTCTAAGATGAGTTAGTGTGAGCTAGCTCACAGTTTTTTAGCCTCTAGCTCACACCTTTTTGTCTTAGCTCAGGAAGGATGGCTCCAGAGCAAACTAATTTATGCAGTAGCCAAATCACTTGCTCACAACTTTAATGCCAGTAGCTCACAAAGTAGAATTTTTGCTCACAAGACTCCACAGCTTAGAGGGAGCATTGGTGGTAACCAGTCCTGTACATCTGGGCATTATTTCTTTTGTGTGTGTGGGGGGGTACATAATGGAGTGATCAGTGTGTTTCTACTTAAGTTTGAATTTTAACATGTTGTGATGTGAAAGCCTTTCCTTTTTCTTAGCCTGCAATCAAGTGCTTGACGAATCGCAGGTGATGTTGTCTTTCCAGGAGTGGCTGGCCAGCGTCACGGAACGCATCCATCAAGCCATGCATTACCAGTTTGATGGTAAGTCAGGAGGCACTCAGGCCAACCACACTGTCTTCCTTGATCTTGATTTGATTTGATTGATTTGATTTATAGCCTGCCCTCCCTGTCGAGGCAAGCTCAGGGCGGCTTCCATCAATGGCTGTCCATTTCAATGGATTATGCTTATAAGAGGGAGCCTTCCTGCACAGCCTTAGTATATGTAGTCATTTTCCCAAACAGAGGTAGAGTTACCCTCTCTATTTTGCTCCTAAGGGACAAACTAGATGTTGCGGCATCCAGAGGTTGGACACCCAAGCCATGTTAGAGAAGCATTTGGCCATTTAAAAGTCCCCCCCCCCCCCCATTTTGGCACTTGAAAAGGTGTGGAGATGAGGACAAGATTGCCTGGTCCCGCTGTGCTGTGGCCTCAATCAGGATCTGGGCCCTCACAGCATTTTTAAATGGCTGAATTCTTCTCTAAGATAGCATCAGTGTGCACGGGGGTACTAGGTTTGGCCATGAGGCTGAAGACTGGCTTAACAGCCACAAAGCCAGTTGGGAAGCACCCTTGGGGAGTTTAATTTTCCTCTGCTGTGTCAAGCTCTAAAGCAGGAGTCTCCAGTGTGGTGCCCGTGGGTGTAATGGTACCCACTTATACCTTTCCTTTCCAGTGTGGTACCCGCCAAGTGCTTTTAGAAAATGGGCAGGGCCAGGTGTGGTTTTTGCCAGCAAGGCCTCTGATTGGCCTTTGGAGATTTGATTGGTTGTTCGGGGTTTTTCAAAATGTTTCTTTGGCAGCCAAGGATCTTCATGGTGTGACTGAAGCTAAGCTGCAGCAGCCATTTTGTGCCTGGGTCCACCTCCTGTGGCAGCCATTTTGTGGCTGTGCTCACCACACTGGGCCAGAATTCCAAAGGTGCTCTCACAAGCTCAAGAAGGTTGGGGATCCCTGCTCTAAAGCTGAAGCCACTTCAGGACTGTGTTAATTGCTTGGAATCCTTTGGAAGTTCTCATCCTCTCCCCACAAGAGCGTGCTCCTGTGTCACAGATTCAGTGAAACTAAAGGAGACGCTTATACCTAGCCTGTGCAGGGCTGGAACATTATGAAGAACAGGAAGCCCCTGCTTATGATCTCATTTATTTGGGAAAAGGAAGTGTTGCTTTAGCATAATTGACTGCAATCCACTCCCTCTTGGCTAAAACAGCGTTCAGGTTATATAACTGCAAAGCCAGGTTTAGGACCTGTATGAGTGCATGGAACCTGTTTTTGATGACTTGAGCAGGCGCTTTTATTTTCCATGTTAAATTTTTACCATGTTTTTATTGAGCAGAATCCCTACCTGAGCCCACGGGTTAGTTAACATCTAGCCAGTGAGCCCTTCTAATGGTACTGACATGTTGCCTGGCGCAGGCATTGGCGGCAGCACTTGTGCGTTTGTTGGAATCCCCTCAGTTCTGGAACAGGCTTCCTGGAAGACTGCTGCTCGCTTGTCCTTTCATAAAGGATGTCAAACCTTCCTTTTCAAGCAGGCACTGAGATAAACATGGGGTGGTTTTCTGCTGCAAATAGTTTTATATTAGGTGTTTCAGATTGTTTTTATGGATTCTTATAAACCGCTTAGAATGCAACACTGGAATTTTTGTAAAACAAAGGAATAAATACATATTTGAAAAACATTTAGATTTTACTTCTTTTAAAACCCTTCTCCCTCCTGTTTCTGTTACTTGAGTCCTGTAGTCTTGTGAGCTGGCCTTCTCTCTTTTTTGACAGCCTTTAAGGCATTGATTCCCAGTCTGCACCTTTCTAAGTCCATTGAAGTCAGTGGGCGTAATAGGTACAGCTCTGCTTAGAATGGCTCGGTATGTTAATTAAGAACCTAAAAGTTTAAATGAATCCAAATTAATGGGCCCAATGTTAAAGGAAATGAATATAAGATACAGACATAGAACAGTTATACAAAAATACCAGTATTCATTTACAATATATTATTTTAAAAAACCAATTAAAGGCCCTAATATGGCCTCAACTTAGGTTAAAAACATACAGTACACTCAAACAAAGACGTTATGTGACCCTGACCAGACACATTTTGGCCATATGGCCTTCTTGAGTGGTCAAGCATAACAATTAACCAGTGGCTCCAGTCATTGCAAAAATATTACAATAATAAATCAATACAGGACCAAGTTGGAATTGTGTATTAATCCATATCCATGGCTTAAAGGAGAGATATGTCAGGGAGGCCTTAATTGAATTTACCTTCTGCCCAAGTCAGGTGCACATTTCCTGAATGGTAGTTCAGTTGTGTACCTTCCTGATTTTGGTCCAAGGAAATCAAAGTGAAGTATGGAGCCAATGTTGCCTAGTAATGTATAGACATCCCCCCCCCTCATTTTGTTCTTGTGTTGCCATGATGGATGCAGCTGCTACTCGGTGTCCAGCTGCATTTGGATGCTCAATACTGTATTCACTCAAAAGGAAGGTGGCCAGGCTTGTGTGGTTTCTCTTTTGGTGGCACGGCTGCCGGTACAATGCAGGGGCAATGGGGCTTTCACGTGGCAGGTTTCCCTGCAGTGCCCCTACCCAGGCAGCGATCAGTCCCCCTCCCCTGGGCCACAAGGGCTTTTCCAATTTTTTAATTTAAAAATCAGCAATTAAATATTATTATACTGATATAATGTAATAGCAACATGTGTATCAGGTTTTCTGAATTCCCAGATTTTAACAAAGTAAGCCTGTAGCCCTTTTTGTTGCTGAGGTGTGTCTTTCCTTTGGCATCTCCACAATGAAGGGGGCTAGAGATGTACTTTAAAAAAAGAGAGAGAACTGGAAGTTCAGAGAATCTTGTACATAAATTTCTATAATGTTTTATGTATGTAACAATATTCAATTGCCAGTTTAAAACAAACAAACAGACAACGGCTCCCAATGGAAGGGGAAGGAAATCTCCCTAAGAGGGTCAGGTAAAATAGCTTCCGTGTGGGTGGGAAAAGATCCAAACCTTCCCTCCCACACAGCAGCCGAGCCAGGTTTGGGAAATCAGGTTTGGGAAAGACGAGAAGAAAGCTGGGGAAACCCTGCAAGGTGTACAGATGCACCATGAGTCTGTGGAGGAGCGGGGGGGGGGGGGGGGAACCTGCTTTCCAACAGCATTGAACTTGGGGCAAATGCCCTGTGTGGAAATTACTGAAGACAGATCTCCCTCCCTTCCTCCCTCCCTTCCTCCCTCTCTTTCTCCCTCCCTCCCTTTCTTCCTTCCTTCTTCCTTCCTTCCTGTGACCTTTCTCTCTCTCAGTATCAAAAGTTCAGCCCAGAATGCCCCTCTCCCCCACCCCATGTATTTGCAGGCTTTATGCAGCATGATCACACAGAGGTGGTTCCTCTCTGACAGTTGCCTTAAAAAGTGCCCCCTCCCTCCCCTTGTGGAGACATCTGTTCTTTCACCACTTGTTAATCTTTGCATTAGCCATTCAGTCAGAGATGAATGGCTTTGTTTGTTTGAGTTGATTTAATGCTCATGGCTTTTCATCAGTGATCAGTCCTTAGAACTGACCTTTGTCTCAGATAAAATTCTGTATGGGTATTTTTTCTTCTTCAACCACTTTCCTGTTTGTATGCATGTGTGTGATTTCATACAGGCAAGCCAGAACCACTGGTATTCCATATCCCCCAGTCTTTCTTTGAAGCCCTGCAACAGAGGATTTCTGTCGGGAGCACCAAGAAGCTGCTCCCGAATTCGACCACAGGTACCTAATTTTTAAAGCCCCTTTCCTTTGTAAGCCAGTTGTGATAAAGAATCAACGGCACATAAGTGCCAAGTCGTCATGGATCAGACAGGATGAGGCAATTTCCCCACTAGAGCTGGACTTTTGTTATAGAGAAAGGAGCAGGTGATTGAAGGGGACAGCAGCTGACCAGGCCTGGCTCCCAAGAGCCTGTAACTGTACACGGAGCTGAAGCAAAGCCCCGCCTCATACAATCTGACAGTCTGTCTGCAAACCTTAACCATTAGCTTGAAAGCTGACATTCCTAACCAGCTCGTTTGCTTCCAGCTTTTGTCCGGAAGGATGCCTTGCCCCTGGGTACCTTTTCCAAGTATACCTGGCACATTACCAACATCTTGCAGGTCAAACAAATCTTTGATACTCCCGAGGTAAGACTTATTTGTCCAGGACCTTCCTCTGTTATCTGAATAGGGTCGGGAGGGATTGATGGAGGGAGGGAGGGAGGGAGGGGGAATCCAAGCATGTCCACTCAAATAAGCAGAAGATTGTTGTCTGTAGGTCTAGATTTTGACTGATCACCTTGTGTGGTGATCTGTGGTTTGGTATCAACATTCTAGAACCGTCTTGTGACCACTCTCCAGGACTGTCGCATTCTGAGGCTACAGGAGGGGATCAGGCACCAGGAAAGGGAACAGTTTTGTCCTGTTTTCAGCCCCTGTTCTTGGTTCCTTTTCCCAGATGCCCTTGGAAATTACCCGCAGCTTTATTCAGAACTGGGATGGCACTTACGAGCCCTTCAGGTGCCCCAAAGTTGAGGTGGAAAGCATCCCAGAGACTTACGGGCGTCTGGAGAAGCAGCCAGTTCTCCGGCCCTTGGAGCTGAAAACCTTCCTGAAAGTTGGTGAGTCCACAACCCGATCCATTTCCAGCTGGTCTTGGGGCGGTGGGTGGCTTGCAAAAGGGGAACCTCTTTTTCCCATGTGTGATATAGGCTCTCTAATGCTCCTTTCTGGTTTCCCACCTACCAGGCAACACCTCTCCGGATCAGAAGGAACCCACACCTTTCATCATTGAGTGGATCCCTGATATCCTCCCCCAGTCCAAAATCGGGGAGTTGAGGATTAAGTTTGAATACGGCCACTACAGGAATGGCCACACCACCGAATACCAGGAGCAGCGGCATTCCCTGGAACAGACTCTGGAGCTCATGCCTCTCACCACCATCACATTTCCTTGAATTTGTGCGTTTGTTGCACAGCTTGGTTTGCACAGCCCCCCCCCCCCCCACTCTGCAGCTGCTTGGCCTATGCCGCTTAAGAGTAGCCAGTTGACTGGAGAGGTTGCTGGAGCTCAGTGAGGCTTACGAAGCACCGTGGTAGATCCCCCCTGCGTCCTAAAGACACCGTATCCCATTTCTGCTCTCTCTGAAATTCTTCCCCAGTGGTCTCCGTTTCCAGGATTGCAAAGGAGACTGGCTTACAGCTGGGGCAGAACATTTGGCTGTTCTACTGAACTGTAATTCCTTTACTGGTATACCTTGCAATATATTTTTTAATAATAAATTAAGACGGACCGACCCCAGTGTTCTCAGTTCAGTCTCTCACATAGCCATGAGGGAAAGGGTGAAGAGGAATGTATGATCTCTTGTCACAAGCTGGCAATTCTAAGTCTGAAATAGTCAAAGTGGTTCCTGTCCTAATTTATTTCTCCTCAGACATGTTAAAAACTCAGGATGGAGTGAACCGGGCGCTGTCTTGGGCTTGCTGTCCATAGCAAATGGTGCCTGGCTTGCTGGGGGAGGAGCCAGCAACCCCGGAAGTGAACTTCTCAGCAAAAGTGAAGCGTATCAGCTGTGGCCCTGGAGCACAGGGGGTCGAGTGAACCTTACGTTAGCTGAAGTGAAGATAGCAGGCAGCTCGTTTCTGGGTTCTTAAGTAGAGAGGGGGTGGGGGAATGATCTAGGCAAAGTAATGCAAATTTCAAAGAAAGATATTTAAGCATGTGCCTAATTCTCCTATTGGAACCAAAATGATTTAAAAAAAAAAGGTTTTGTGTGTGGAATACTTTTATTTTGCATGCAGCAAACACAAGTAGCAGCAGACCTAAATGTTACAAAGGCCAAGGGCTGCCACCAAAAACAGCAGCCCTGAGTCGGGTTTCTCCCCCACTTCTGAAGTACAGTTTACCTTATGCCACAGTAATCTCTTGCATCGCTATCCACCATTATCGCATTGATGTGATGTGGGATTCCAAGAAAATACAGGTCCTAATGTCATTGGGACACAGGTAAGTTGAACTCCGCATTACACAGAGGTGAGGAAAAAATTAGAGGAATGCCACATTTTGGGGCCAATCCATAGGATTTGCAACATGGGCCTATTCTGCATCTAGCATTCGCCCCACTATTTTACCAAACCCACATCGGAACAGAAATTCCCCTCTACATTACATGCCACTTTCACTTTCTTTGATTGTCATATTTTAGGGTAGCCGCCACACTGTGTGCCAGTTTCACTGCCTTTGATCTCTCGGTTTTATGGTACCGTCTGCATAGTTTTATGGCTGTTCAGGGGTGACTGCAGTCAGTACAGCATTGACCCGGGGTATTTGAATGTGCTGGAGAAGACTCTTGAAAGTCCCTTGGACTGCAAGGAGATCAGATCACTCAATCCTAAAAGAAATCAACCCTGGCTGTTCCATGGAAGGCCAGATCCTGAAGCTGAAGCTCAAATATTTTGGCCATCAAATGAGAAGGGAGCACTCACTGGAGAACAGCCTGATGCTGGGAAAGACTGAAGGTAAAAGAAGAAGGGGATGGCAAAGGATGAGATGGTTAGATAGTGTTATCGATGCAATGAACATTAAATTGAGCACACTCTGGAGGACGGCGAAAGACAGGAGAGCCTGGTATGATGTGGTCCATGGGGTCGCGAAGAGTCGGACTCGACTGTGCGACTGAACAACAACAAATCTGAATGTGGTTTTGAGTCATATCTTTTCCGGTTCCAGTGTGGGTTTGGTAAAACAACAGACCGAATGCTAGATGCAGAATGGGCCATTGAGTCTTGCCCTGGATGGAGCTGCGAGTGTAAGGAAGTGTTGGTTAGTGACACTAGAGGGCAGTGTTTGGCCTAGGGAATAAACAAGGCTGTTTCTCCAGCATTCCCTGGCCACCTTTTTGATGGGAAGCTGACAAAAGATAGCAGGCAGCCCTTCCCTCACAAGAAGTAACACAGGACAGCTCAGCTCAACATGCGACTGGATTTTCTGAACAGGCAGCTTCCTTGTGCCATGATGTTCATGTCATTTAAATTAATTAAAGTACCCAATTTAGCTTCCTCATGGATCACCTTAAATCTATCTCCAGACTTGTTAATACAGTGACTAAGTCATTGCTCTCATCCAGTAAAGGGTCTGTGAATCTCCCTTGGTGACAGGGAGATAGAAGGGAAATTGCTGGCCTTTGTCATTTCAGTGGAGAGATACCATTTAGTTTTTCTTGGTCCCAGGAACTAGGGTACACCCTGACACCAAAGGCACTGTGTTACAGCTTCTTGCCTGCCAGTATAAAACACAGGAATGCTGGTGAAAAAAGGGCCTTAAAATCATGGCCTGAAACATCTCTCCCCCCCCCTTTTATTTTGTAACATCTAGCCTGAATTGCAATGAACTTGAAAGCTTGCAGTTTTCTGTTATTTTGGTTGGTCCTAATAAAGGTAACATGTGAGTTGTACTTTGGTTTTGGGTTTTGGACCAGCACTGCTGCAAACAATTTTTTAAATTAATTCACTATCAACTTTTGCTGTGGTTCGGCACTGGCCTTCTGTCCATATAGAGGAGTGAAACTTCTGCCCCTGGGAACAGCAGAGGGTGAACTGTTCTGCTTCTACTGTTTGAGTTTTACAGTTGTGCCCCCCCCCCACTCCCCAGACCAGTTACTTAGAAGCAGGGGTCCTTTCGTAGAAAAAGAGGTGCAGGAGCTCATTAGCATAACTCATTAGGATACCTCATTAGCATATGCCATGTCCCCTGACATCACCAGAAGTGTGTCAGAAAGGGAATGTCAGTTTCAGCCCCATTATACCCTATGGGCCATTGAAATCAATGGCAAAAACTCATAGGGTATATGAGGGGCTGGAGGAAAGGGGGTTTGAGGGAGAGGCTCCAAACTTGCAGGGTAGCTGCTGGGGCCTCTCCTCGAAATACCCACCAAGTTTCGAGAAGATTGGAACAGGGGGTCCAATTCTATGGGTCCCCAAACAGGTTGTCTCATCCCCTCCATTGTTCTCTATGGTGGGAAAAATTGTTAACTTTTTTCCTCCCATAGAGAACAATGGAGGGAATGGGGGCAACCTGTTTGGGGGCCTGTAGAATTGGACTCCCTGGTCCAATCTTCTTGAAACTTGGTGGGTATTTCGAGAAGAGGCCCCAGCAGCTACCCTGCAAGTTTGGAGCCTCTCCCTCAAATCCCCTCCCCTCCAGCCGCTTTTAAAGTTGCCGCCGAATTTCGGCGGCAATTCGGCAGCAGGCTGAATCAGATTAGAGAATCTGATTCAGCCTGTGGCTGCCCTAGTGGCCACTCCTGAGCTGGCAGAGTTTCGCTCCACCTCGCTCCGGCCCCAACAGACCCCTGCTTAGAAGTAAATTGTTCCCATTTAATTCAGTAGGACTTTTGCATCTATCTTTTGGATTGAAGCATATACCTCTTAGCCCCATCTTTGTTAAAAATACACTGCATTTTAGGGTTGCCAAGTTTAGGTTGGAAAATACCTGGAGACTTTGGGGGTGGATCCAGGAGAGGACGGGGTTTGGGGGAGGAGAAAAGCCTCAGCATGGTACAATGCCATAGAGTCCACCCTTCAAAGCAGCCATTTTCTCCAGGGGAGCTGATCTCTCTCAGCTGGAGATCAGTTGTAAAAGCGGGGGATCCCCAGGCCCCACCTGGAGGCTGGCAACCCTACTGCATCTTGATATTTGGTTACACAATTTTAAGCTGAACAATCCGAAAAGAAATTTCTCCACCTGCAAGGTAAATCTCCAAATTCTACAAAAAGTCCAATGAAAGACTGGTCACAAATCAGAAAACAAGTAAACCTGGAAATAAAGCATAGCACACATTTGATTTGGCAAATGTAGCTGTTTTATTTAGACAAGCAGAAGGAGCATTCCCAGATAAACTTGCAGAGCATTTCTCACCATCATATAAAAATGCCATTGCCCTTAAAAAAAAAAAAAAATCCTTTCGTCACTGACCACTGATGTTTCTTTTGCTGCTGTTCTGTCACCCAGAGAAGATCAGGGGCTACTGAGCTAGCAAAATTAATTTGGCTGAGCTAGATATGAAAAGCAAAAAGCTGATTTGGCTATTTCCCCACCTTTAAGATTGTGGGAAAGCGTGGCATCACTTGCAGGATTCCTGAGGGTTGAAAGGGTAGTGCTTGTGCGTGCCCATCCTAGAACAAAAGATGACAATTATCAATCATGAACAGCCCCTAATCTTTTAAAATATATTTTGCTTCGGATATTAATAGAACCAAAAACATGTGCCTGTCTGAATACAAAGATGTAAAAAAAGGGTAAGCAAGTCACTTAAGGGCCATCCTCTAGAGGACAGGAATGCCAGGTGTGGCTGTGGTGTGGGTGCCACCAGTGGCAGAGGCAGCAGGGAGTTGTCGTGCTGATGAGAAATGGAAAGGCCCAAGGGCTTCACTGGGGCAAAGAGCTGTGCCTATGGTCCTGCCTGTTCTTCCAGGGCCGCATTGCCCAGTTCATTAGGCGACAGTCAGTGGGCGGTTCCACATTCTCATTTTACTCCCTGACAAGTTTTTTTTGGGGGGGGGGGGGGAGGTCTGTTTCACACATGTTTTGCTCCCTCTAGTGGTTGATCTGATATCAGATTGGTTTACATTCATCATGAAAACCTGCCTTTTAAAATCTGCAGGGAGATATGCTGGAGAGAAACCTGTGTGATATCAAACAGACCGCCAGAGGGAACAACACACGTGCAGAACAGAAATCCCCCCCCCCCCCGAAGAAACGGGAACTTACCAGCGAGTAAAATGAAAATGTGGAAAAGCGTAATAAGTAATAATGTGCATTCGTTTAAAAACAAATTTGGGGGGGGGGGGGACATTCATCACATTCACTGTCCCTTGAGTAGTACTATCCCTAAAAATTTCATTCCAGTTTGGATGGAAAACAAGTTTGAGTTGGAAATGTGTTCCTCATTACTACGAATGGAAATGAAAATAAATGTAATCATCAAAAGGAACGAATGTAATATATACAAATCAAGCTTTTGAAATGCAAACAAATCTCTGAAAGTCAAAACCATATCACTCCAGTTGTGCTTCAGAGCAGCTCTACTCCATCCTATGGACTGGCAACCAAAGTTGGTTCCCCACTACTCTTGAGTCCTAAAATGAAGTTACCACTCAGCCTTATTCTGTAGATTATCTTCAGCATTTCTAATCTAGGGTCACTACAGTTTACATGGCTGGTGGGATCTACTGGCATTCTGGCAATGACGGATCTGTAGATTACAAGAGGCATTTCCCTTAGATAAGCAGTGGATGGGTTGCTGGGGGAGCCCTGATCAATCCAACAGGCAACCCTAGTATTGTATATAATCCACCTTGGAAGAGGAAATGCCATTAGACAGAGCCCCCCCCCCCCCCCCCGGCACATTACTTTACCTGACAAATGCCACAAGGGCAGCCATGTTAGATCTTTGCAGTAAAAATAACAGGGAGGCTCCCGGCACCTTGAATTCTGGTTGTGACATGATGTCCTTAACAGATTTTATCACTTTGCCCGTTACTTCAGTTTACTGAAATCCACTCTAGGCCATCCAGCTGGAAACCAGTGCAGGGGTTGCAGTACCAGAGGTAGATTTTGCCCTTTAACTTACTGGGGAAGCTCCTAATGGGCCATTGCCTTATTGGGCCATTGGTAGTTAGGAGTGAGCCAAGCCCATCCTGGCCAGTAGAGCTGCAGGGGAGCTGCTGGGCTCAGCTTGCTCCTGGGCCGTTTTGATGTTCCAGTACCCCCCCCCTCCCCTCCCATAGCAGCCAGAGAGCCATTGTGCTCACCACGTGGCATTTTGTTTTCTGCAGTGCATCTAGAAGTACCCACAAATTTTCAGCAAGGCTTTTGGAAGTGTATAACATACCCCACAATGTCCCAGGCAACAGCCCGTGCCCCACAATGGAGAGATTCCAGCTTTTTAACTTCATCATCGGTGAGGCAGAAGTCAAAGACCTACAAAAACAAAAACTCCACTTGAATAACTTGGCTTACTAGACATGACATTTGGCATGTGCAGCCCGGGGCCGTTTTGACTCGAGAAAAGGGCATGGAGGAAGGCCAAAGCCTTTTCCCATCCCTTGCCACAGTTCCAAGCCAAGCTGGGCCATGGCATGCTTGGGAACATTATTTCCCAGGAGGAATGTTTGGCTGTGACATTGATCAAAGTTGGGGAATCCTGACCTGGCTCAAGCCAAATGTCAAGACTAGTTTGACTCTTTGCACTGTGCAAACAAGTGTAGCTTTAATTTTAAGAACGACTCCCAAAGCTTGGCTCCTGCATGCTCAAAGTTTTACTTGAATGCCACATACCTGGCAGCAAGCACCTAAGCAATGAATGGGATTGTTACCTGTTGCTCTTGATCATAGCACCAATGTGTAAAAGCCAGTTGATGAGACAAGCCTTAGAATGTGGAACTCTTTTGCTTTAGAAACTCAGGGCATGAGTAAACAAGAAGCTTTAGTTTTCTTCGAAAGCAGCTGGGGGAGGGGTACAGTTTGGATCAGGGCTAGGATTGCCAACTCCATGTTGGGAAATTCTTGGAGATTTGAGGGTGGAGCCTGGGGAGGGTGGGGTTTAAGGGGGGGATCTCAGTGGAGTATAAGGAAAGAGCAACTTCGACTTTTTTTTGTTATTTGGGCTAATAACTGCTGGTGAATAGAGGGAGGGGTGTTAGTGTGTGTGTCTGACAGAAGAGAAAGCACATCCTTGGACCTCCATTTGCATGTTGTTTCTAATCTTCAAGAGTGAGAGTCAGATTTTTATGTGGAGTATTTGTGCTTCCAGTTCATTTATGTATTTGAGTCAAAATATTTGTATGCCTGCCTTTCTCTTGAGCATTTCAGGATCCAAACCAGGTACCTCAGGATATCTTAACAGATGCTATTCCTTCTATTCAAAAAACGCTATACTTTCAGTGACCGTGAACAGTTTGAAATGAATTTCTAAAATGTACTTTATGGTGATTTGGAAGAACTGTGATCACTAAATGTTGTGGCACGGTGTAAGTCCAGATGCCTGTTAAAGGTATTCCCCCCAGTTCAATTTCTTTTTCAAGAAAATTAAAGACATTGGTAGTACCAGGCTGAGCAGTTCAAAAGCTTTTCTTGTTGGTAGGTTTTCTAACTTCCTAGCTTCCTAGCTTTCACAACTTCCACCCTTGTGTGTAACTCTTATCTCTCTTTCGCTAGCAAGTGAAGAAGCAGAGTCAAAATAGATAAAAGTAAAGTAAATAAACTAAATGATAATAGTCTAACTCCCTCAAGGATCTACTCAGCCTTCAGGCCACTCCAACCACACCCAAACAAGGGAGGGAGAGGAGGGGAGATTTTGGCATGGAGTCTATAAAAAAAAAAGGAGGGAGAAAGGTAAGAACTGAGTAAGATAAGGCTACGTTAAATAGAAAACAAAAGACAAAGGACTAAAACACAATAAATTAAAATAAAATTAAAGTGCCCCAAGGACAGAGTACAGCCTTGTAACCTCCTGTCGCGCTGGAACCGGAACCGGAAGTCTCAGGTAATACCAGTCATGTACCTCTCTTGCGACTGTGCCCTGTAATCGAGCTCCTCCCTAGGCTGACTTTTATTAGTTCAGCAGCCCTGCCTTTCCTCTTTTGAAATTTGGGATATTTCAAGTAATTTTATTGGTCTGTGTGTGTTTCAAGCTGTGTTAATTTGTATGTTCTACAGTGTGGAGGGGTTGCATTCAGTGTTCCCTCTAAGCTGTGGAGTCTTGTGAGCAAAAATTCTACTTTGTGAGGTACTGGCATTAAAGTTGTGAGCAAGCGATTTGGCTAAGTCAAAAATCTGTGAGTCAGAGGCTAAAAAACTGTGAGCTAGCTCACACCAACTCAGCTTAGAGGGAACACTGGTTGCATTGTGTGTTTTTAAAGCACATTGTGATTCATCCACTGTGCTTTAGATCAGATTCACATAAGTACAATCTGATCATTTTGAAAAACTAGAACTGAATATTTTTGAACTAGAGGAAAGGGACTTGCCAAGAGTCTGTGCTTATGGAGTTTCCATAGTATAACCCAAGTAGCTTCCTTTGACTTTTTACCTCATGCATTATCTAAAATCAGTCTCTGGTAATATAATGACCACCATGTTTCCCGTCTGCTCTCAGCCTAATGTTACCAATCTTTAGGTAGGGCCTGGAGTTCCCCCTGAATTACAGCTGATCTCCATGTTACAGAGAACAGTTCTCCTGGAGGAAACGGCAGCCTCAGAGGGGGCAGATTCTCTGGCATCACATCCCTGCTGAGCTCTCCCCCCTCCCCAAACTCCTTCTTCCCCAGAAATTTCCCAAGCTGGAGTTGGCAACCCTATCTCAGCCTTTTATGTTTTCACCCCATAGAAGAGGATGCTCAAGGAGTTACACCTGGTGGGTTATGAGCCTCCCCCCCCCCCTTTCCTGCTTTCTGGAAGGACTTGCTTCTAGCGCTCCATGCACAGAAAGCAAGGATGTTGTACCTTCTGCCTCTCCATACACCTACTGGGAAGAGCAGCAAGATGGTGAGGCCAGGTCACTCTGTGGTGGATGGGATTCCTCTCTGGCTCTGACCTGACTCTGACCCTTGGCTTGTCCCTCACTATGGTACACTTTCTGGTCTTCAGCTTGTGTTTCCTGCCCCTAGTTCTTTCACTCCGGCTGCCACAGACTTGTAGGTTCTGTTAAAGGGACATATGATCAACAACTTTTTGATATTTTCAACCAGTAGCTGCCATTTTCTTTTTTTCTTCCCAGAAGGGCAAAGGTTCACCCTGAGACCAGCTCCACTGAGCACTGTTTTTCCTCGGTTCAGACACACCTGGCATTCTACACAGGATGCAGAGATGATGTTCTGAAGATCATGGCTTGGAAATGTTTTGTTTCCCTTCTCCCTATTTTGATGTGTTTGAGCCTCAAGCTTGATGATGACTTCTAGAGAATTTGAAACTCTGCGTCCTGTTTTGTGTTCTTCTGGTTGGTCTTAATAACATGTATTACATGGGTCTAATTATTAAATAAATAGTCACCATGCCAGAAGACACAATACCCATTTTTTTCAGCAGTGTTCCCACCTTCTGGGCTTTTAAGTGGAGAGGCTGACCAACGTTCCAGTCCACAGGATCTCAGGAACGGAAAGGCATTAGGCCGAGACAAGTAATTTATACTCTACCTCGCAGTTCTCCTTGATGTGAGCAGGATTTTCACTCTTTGGAATAGTGGCTATGCCAGCCTGTATATTAAAGCAGATCATAACCTGTGAAGACATCAGGAAGGGAAAATTGGAGCTTGTAATTCTTGGGGCTGCACTTTCTAAACTCTTGCATCGGTCTCTATAGCATATCAGGAACTCTGATCCCACTTGCCTGGCACCTGCAGTCCACACAGGGACTGTGCTGATGAGATCACTGCAGACCCATATGGCATAACAAAGAAGTCCACAAAAGTGATTAGTCCAGAAGTCGCCTTGGCAATTCATATCAATAGGGGAATTGACTGCCTTCCATGTAACAAAAGGCTTGCACATTTGCCCACATGTACACACCCCACATGCTTGTTGGCACACCTTCCTTGTGGTAATCTACAGTCCTCTTCCTAGTTTAGTGCTCACCTCCACAGCACCGTTATCTAAACACATCCTTTTAGAGCAAAAGAGAGAGCCCTTTGTGTATCAGTGCATCAAACTGAGACAGCAAAGGCACGAGGATAAATGGCGTAGAAGCTTCACTTATTATGGAGGTGCTCCAAAGCCAGAGCCTGTCCCTCTTCCAGCAATATTCTAACAGCTGGTTATAGGGAGGAGGGGACAGGGATAGGCTTCCAGCAGTGGCTACAGCATACATGAGTTGGCTAATTTCATTGGATTGTTTATGCTTGCTGTTTCTAACCCATGTGAAGACCTACAATCCCTCCTAAATAAATTTGCACCTACCCAAAAAATTATGTAATGATTCCCAGTTGCCTTATACTGACATACACAGGGGTATGTGAAAGGTCACCCTAAGATCTCAGTGTCCTACACAAAGACATCCCCCTCTTGAAAGTCACATTACCTGAGCAGGAGATTTCCCATGCTTCTTAGCAATTTTCTTCACCTCTGGGTCTTCCATGCCATTCTTGGGATCCAGTTTACCTGGAGGGCTAGAGAGAGGACACTCAGGACTACCAAACTAGCCAGTTCCACAACATTCTAATTACTTAGTGGATGAAACTATCCAAGCTTTCCTTGATTAATCTGGGATGGAAGTTTTTAGTGGCAACAGCAAGTTTTCCTTCATGGGGCTGCAAATCTGTGTGTACAGGCTTAGTTTTTAGGCTGTTTTGGTTCCAGGGAGTAAGTGTAGAAAGAAATGCAAATACTCAAGAAGGCTTAACAAAGGAATGGTTGGTTTTGCTTATTAAATTCTGTCACACTTTTTCTCAAAAGCTGCTTTTACAATGAGGTTTTACTGTTTTAGTAATGTGCATATATATAATTAACCATCTGCCTTTTAACCAGTTAATCCCCTAAAAACTTTTTTGCCTTTTGATGGTCTGGGTCATTCTGGTTTAGGACGTTTTCTGTGCTGGGGCATACCTGTGCGGCACCTTCATCCTTTGAGAGAAAACCAGAGGCCTAGGAAAGCTGGGCTGGGCTGCTGGAAATTTTTACCTTGCTTAGGAGATCATGCAGACAGCCTTGCACACAGTGGCCCTATTCGTTCAAGCCTACCTCCTCTACTCCCTGGCCAATGGCGTAGACTGTCCCAGGCACAGGGCCAGCTCAGCCTGTTTTGCTACCTCAAGCAAACCAGCAACAGAAGTGCAAGCAGGAAAGTGCCTCTGTTCCAGTTGCCCTCTGGTCTGCAGCCTGCCTTGAATGCCTGGGAGGTGACCACACCACACACACAAGCCACTCCTGTCACCTCTTCTCAGGTGCCACCTCCTGTAGGTATGGTGCCTGAGTGGCCTCTTGGGTAGTAATCTGGCCCTGCCTGTGCAGTCTGTAGATGTGATGGCTTCTGAAACCACGTCCCCTTACAAAATTGCACAGGCCTTGTGTGCTAAGGCAGCGTGGTGGCCAAGTCCCAGGAGCTGGCAGGCAGTAGCAGCTGCAAAGAAAAACTCGCAGGTCTGAGAACAACCAAGAGAAGCTGAAGTTCATGCTGAAGGGACAAGGATGCTGTGGTGGGCCCATGAATGACAGAAATATAGAGAGCACAGAAACAGCATATGCCTTGGTGAGCAGAACCAGGGCTACTGTTCCAAGAGGGTGGAGTCTTACAAAGGACGCTTTATGGATGTCAGGGGGCTATAGCCTGTGCAGGCCATCCCTTTGGACTTGGTGTAGGCAATCAGCTCCTTCTGGGTCTGGTAAATATGCCGTTCCACCTGTTGAGGAGAAAAATTGTTTGGAGATTATCACAAAGCCATGAAGGTGTCTCTGTCCCAGGCCTAATCATCTTGCCTCAAGCAGTATCCAGCCCAAATGGGACTGAAGGCATGTCAGTAAAAATACCAGAAGAAATGGGAGTGGAGGTGGGGGGTAGAAAAGACTATGCTCGAGGTAGCCTTATGCAGAGCTGATTTAAGTTCTCTTTTCATGTTGGGTTGCTTCCACGCTGGCTGTTTGGTCCAGCTTTGGTGCTGCTAACATGGACTATTTTTAGTTACCTGCTTCCCCACAGTATTGTGGTGCTGTCATGCACCTTTCCACTTTTCCCTGGCTTTGCTGTGATTTTTCCCAGGCCTGCTTTCCTTTAATCACGGCTTTTTTTGTAGAAAAAGCCCAGTAGGAACTCATTAGCATAACAGACCACACCCAACCACAGAAACTCATTAGCATATTAGGCCAGACCCCTGACAGTGCAGCTCCCTCCCAGGATCAGCTTCCCCAGGTGCCCTGCAGCTTGCTGGGCACATGGGGAGACCAAGGGAAGGAAGGCAGTTTCTTTATCAGCTTCCCCAGGCCCCCTGCAGCTGCAGGGCACCTGGGAAACCCGAGGAGGGGAGGAAGTTTAAATTGCCTTCCCTCCCTGGATCGGCTTGGCTTCCCCGGGTACCATGTGGCTTGTGAGGCACCTGGGGAACCCAAGGGGTGGGGGGGAGGCTGTAGGCATGGCCAATTCAGAAACCAGCCAGAACTGCGTTCCTGTGCGTTCCTGCTCAAAAATAGCCCTGTCTTTAATCTTTTCGGAAAGATCGCAACAACGCCAGAGTGGCTAGGATGTGGACAAGAAAGTCTGGATCTTTCCTGGTTCTACCCATACTGGTGCCATTTCCCCTGCCTCCATACGCCAGAGATGCCACACACACACCCTGCCACCAGAGGGCTTTTCCAGTTTAAAATACCCAATGTGATTGAAATATTGCTGTAGTGTCCTAACACTAGAGCAGTACATCAACCACCAATTAGAAAACAACTTCCAGTTAGAGAAGACTTCCAATGACATGGGGGGGGCACCACAGAGCAGGGGAAACGTTGGGACATTTTGACAGGTGGATGCTCTGGTGCTGCCATAAATGCCTCTGTATTCACAGTAGCAATGAGAGACCCATCACCATGTGGAAGCAGCTTTGGCTGTTTCTGCCCAGAAGCTATTGTGAAAAACAAAATCCTGTTTCTGACTGCTGCCACCAAATGGTGTTGTAAGAATGCCATTCTGCCTGGCCTCCTGCCTACACTAAGCCTCTAAACAAGCTGTTACCTAACATGTTTTCATATTGTTAGAAGAAAAGGCTAAGATATTTCACACACAAAAATCACATCATTTACAGTTATTTTAATTGAAGAAGAAGAGAGAGAAGAGATTGGATTTATATCCCGCCCTTCACTCCCCAAGGGAGTCTCAGAGCGGCTTACAAACTCCTTTCCCTTCCCCTCCCCACAACAGACACCCTGTGAGGTAGGTGGGGCTGAGAGAGCTCTTTCCCAAGCTGTTCTTGAGGGAACAGCTGGTACAGAGCTATGGCTTGCCCAAGGTCATCCAGCCAGGTGCAAGTGGAGGAGTGGGGAATCAAACCCGGTTCTCCCAGATTAGAGTCCGCGCACTTAACCACTATATCAAACTGGCTCTATGTTTCATGGTCTTTCATTCCCAGTTTGTACCCCCTGCTTATCTTGTGCCCAAAGAAGAGGATCTTCTCCCCTTCTGTGATTATGCTGCAGCTTGCACGCTTTCCATGGGCTTTTGGCTACAATCCCTGCATCAATGGCAACTAGGGCTGCCAAGTCCGGGTTGGAAAATACCTGGAGACTTTGGGGGTGGAGCCAGGAGAAGGTGGGGTTTGGGGAAGGGAGGGGCCTCAGCATGATGCAATGCCATAGAGTCCACCCTTCAAAGCAGCCATTTTCTCCAGGGGGGCTTATCTCTGTCAGCTGGAGATCAGTTGTAAAAGTGGGAGATCCCCAGGCCCCACCTGGAGGCTGGCAACCCTAATGGCAACCCTGCTTTGAAGCAGCAGGCCCATGCATAGGTTCAAATATTCAGAGTAGTGAGTAAATATGAATTCTGACAAGTCCAAGACCACCAGACGCATGCAAGGATTTGACTCCAGGGCTGAGGCTGCGCACTCTCACTAGCAGCCTCTTTCTGGTACTAGCTCACACTCTGGAATCAAAGACAGACATTACCTGGAGGACTTCGGGCTTAATTCTTGCTTCAGAGCACAGCCTCTCCAGTTGACACTTGTTAAAGTTGGCCACCCCAATGCCTTTCACCAGGCCTTCATCTACCAGCTTCTCCATACCCTGCAAGAAAAGAAAAATCACTCAGGTTCAGGGGCGCTGGCTGGCAGCACTTGCAAGGTGCGGGTCATGGTGTGCCTGAGAAGCTGGAGTGGGGCCAGAAGGGTCAGAGGAAAGGAACTCCAGCACAGGGCATGGCCGTGCAGCACCCACAGAGACATCACCAGACTTGCTCCTAGCAGATGTCACAAGTCATCACCGTGCATTTCTGCGCAAGCACAGCAACACTACAGAGTGGGGGGGGGGGGGAGGCATTGCAATAGTCAACTGCCTGAGAATCATTTCCGAAAAACGAGGGTACAAATATATGCTTAAAGGCGTATATCTTGGGACTTGACTTGAAAGGGAAATTCTGACAGATGGAACATCTGCAGCAGCTTCTTCTGTGACTAGAAAAGTCACAAGAGAGGGGTTTTTTTGTTGCAAATGGGCCTGCTGTGATCTTTTGCATGCCTCACTTCAAGTTATATGTAGAAAACAAACAGGAAAGTTTCTCAAAACGTGAGCTGGGCATGGTGCTGCTTCAACACCTGGAATAGCATAGCCACTCCCCATGAGAAGCAGAAGCTGAATACATAATTCAAAATGATAAAACAAATGTAATGTGCTTAATCTGTATAATCTCTCTCTTTTTTATTATTTGCAATACAATACAAAAATAAACATTTGCATAAAGTGGAACAGATATTCAGTAAGGGTAGTAAGCTGGACAAGAAACAAGACAAATTAAAACATCATGAAGGGACCTAGCAGAGGCTTCAGAAATACAAAAGGTCTTCATAACAGTGGTTATTGGGGAAAATTTCCATTAGACAAGTATGCAACCATTGGAGACCAAGTGGCTCGAAATGCACATAGACAGCCACCCGTGGAGAGCACAGCGTTTCTGTGAGGCAATTTTTTTCTAGAAGAAAATATTCCCGTAATCTGTTTTTCCAGTTATTCAGGGAGAGAGCAGCAGCATCTTTCCGTTTTTGGGCAATCACAAGTCTTGCAGTAGCAAGGAGCGTAGTGATTAACTAAGTTTTTGTTTTGTTTTCCATTGGATCGGACCAGAAATCGAGTAAGAGAACTTCTGGAAGGTCAGGTGAGAGAACTCCAGTGATGACTTTGATTTGGGTAATGATTTATATAACCAAAACTTGTGTATCTCTGGACATTGTCACCAGCAATGCAAGAAGTCTCCGACAGAGCCACAGTTCTTCCAGCAATATTTGTTGTGCTTTCCTTTTTGCTATAATCTCTTCAGGTTGTAGATTTACCCCCTTTTGCTTCATAGAGAACACTGGTTTTCTTCTTTTTCTACCACAAAATTCACACAGAGGCTGTCAGTGCTCAAGTGTAGCAGTAGCCATGTGATGGCTACTCTTTAGCGGCACAGATGGGCACATGCTCAGTAGCACTGTCCGTTAACAGAATTTAGAGCAGCAGGGCTTGTAAGCAGCAGGTGGGGGGAGGTGTTACGAAAGTTCTGTTTGTGCTGCTGAATGTGCAGTGGCCCATTCACACATGTGGCACCTATCAAGTCACAAGCGTAAATATGCAAACCTATTGTAGCGTAAGTGGGAGGATGAAACAAAGACCTATGATTGACTCTGGCTTTCTCCTTGGCGTCTGGTATTAGTGCAACCTTTCCCCTCTGATTCTAGACTGGGACTTGAGGCAAACTGTGTGATGGTTGCTTCTTACCTTCCATGTGTCCATATAATCAACGTCACTGTGCAGCACTTTGCCATCCTTCAGTGGCAAAAGGTCCCCCTTGACATTCTATGGCAGACAAAAACACACACGAACACACATGATGCTGGTCTGCTGAGGTCAGTACTGTCTGCTCAGACCGCAATCCAGGGTCTCAGGTCCAGGTCTTTCACATCACCTCCTACTGGCAAAGCCACAAATTGAACCTGGGGCGTTTTGTGTGCAAAGCAGATGCTCTACCACTGAGCCACGGCTCCTACCCTTTGTGGCACCCAAGGGGGAAAAGTCTCCTGCTCAACCCTCTAAGGAGAGGACAGGATCTGTATATCAATCAACCAGTGAGATTTATTATATTAGCCATAGGCCATAACAAAGTTACATAGCATTAAAATACAGAAAGTATGTAAGAAATAAAACCTAAAATCACATATGTGAGCTATAAAATTATACAGTAGAATGGGTTAAAAATGGCCAGTGGGCTATAAGAATGCCTGCTATGGTGCCACCTGGGCTCCAATCTTTTTGGCTGCAAGGGCAAAAAGGGAAACTCTATAGGATATGAACTCATCGGTACCTGATAACAGAAACAGAGTCTTCTCATTTGCAGAGTATGCATTTATGGTAAATAAAATTCCTGTCAGGAATTCGTCTCTGGGTGCATTGTACAACGGGCAAGCTAGGATACAGTGGGGAAGGTTCTCAATGGCAAGCGAGCTGCAGATACTTAAACTATGTTCTGTTGGAATTTAAAAGTATCGACCCTCCCGCAATGCTATGCACATTGTTTGGATGTGCAAGGCAGTGAAGGACACCCTGAGGTTATAATTGGAGATATTGAATAGGTAGGGTGATCTAGAATGGTCAGAGTTAAAGAATTTGTACCAAGGAGCTACCAGTTTGGTGTAGAGACAGTTTGGTGTAGTGGTTAAGTGTGCGGACTCTAATCTGGGAGAACCGGGTTTGATTCCCCACTCCTACACTTGCAGCTGCTGGATGACCTTGGGCAAGCCATAGTTCTGTACCAGCTGTTGTCTCAGAGCTCTCTCAGCCCCACCTACCTCACAGGGTGTCTGTTGTGGGGAGGGGAAGGGAAAGGAGTTTGTAAGCCGCTCTGAGACTCCCTTGGGTAGTGAAGGCCGGGGTATAAATCCAATCTCTTCTTCTACCTTAGACATTGTGATCGCAGAGCGATCTATCACAGCATCTGATTTAAATATCCATTCCCTAAGTTGGACATTATCACCTGAGGCCCCAAGGAGATCATCAGGTATGATGTATCTACAAAGGATATTGTTAAGACAACCAGAGTGTGTAGGGTAGTAGCAATCTAACAGATTGGTGGCTTAAAGAGTTAGATCTTGACAAATCTGTCTTCTTCCAATATTTTATAATTGCAAGCTGTACCCTTGCCCTAAGAGAAGGAAATGACAGGACCTATACAAAACTTCCCGTTGTATTGCACTCCATAGGGCAGACCTGTCCATCTCTTTTGCTCTGCTGTCCTTAATGGCTCCCAGATTCCACGGCCTGACACTCACCCTGTTACGTACGTCTGTACATCTGTCTGTACGTTTTTATATTCCTTATTTATTTATTAAAACATTTACATCCCACCTTTCCTCATGGTTCAGGGTGGCTCTTTCAAGGCAGCATATATGGTTTTACTCACAATTTTGACGTCACAACCACTCTCTGAGGTAATTTAGGCTAAGAGAGGGGATGTGACTGGCAGCCTATCAGCCAGTGACCATGGCTTTATGGCTGAGAGGGGGTTTGGACCTTACTTTGTGCTAGGCTTCTTTCCCAGGTCAGCATCTATTTCCAGCTCTAGGGCTCTTCCCTGGAACTTGAATTATGAATGGATGAAACAGGCACAGAAGGTATTTCCCTCTCCACTGAGTAACCACAGAGAGTCCCCAGTTCAGAGCATGGCACTTGTAGGGAAACTGAGCCCGAGCACAACTTCTTCTGCAACTGAAGCGTTGTAAGCATTGGCTGCAGAGTTTCAAGAGACAAGTCTCTCTGCTGCAGTCAGAAACAAGCATCAAGAAGTTTGGCCAACTCTCCCAGTGGACATTGCCACTTGATTCCCTTCATAAAAGATATCCCCCCCCCCCCAATCAAAGCCCAATACTTTGTTTTACCTTGATGCCCATTGGGGAGTGCATTAGGTATAGATCCAGATAATCCAGTCGTAGCAGCCTCAGGGTTTCCAGGCAAGCTGACTTCACATCTTCAGGAGCATGGAAGCTGTTCCACAGCTGCCGAAAGAAGAACATGCCCATGAATCCAGTTGATTGACACATAAGCTTTGACAGAGGCAAAAGGAGAGTTTGACTTCTCATATATGAACTACAGAGGAGCATTTAATACCAAGAAAGACTTTAGCCTTCTGGATTTTGCAGGTGCACCACTGGGAGAGATTCAGGAGGAGCAAAGGGGACAGATTGTGGGTGGCCTGCTGGTATCTGGTGGCTGCTCCCTAGTTCACATACTCCAGCTGCTTGGATGAGGGTCGAAGGAAAGTATTTGGAAGTGAATGGGAGAAAAGTGTGGGGTTTTCAGCTATCTGGCAAGTAGCTGCAGTTCCTCTTGCAAGGGAGAAGTTGTGGGTATCAGTAGCAGTTCTTTCACAGGTGAAAAGCAGCTGAACATGGAGTAATGCCAAGAAAATGATGCTGGAGACCAGGCAAAGACCTCTCCCCCTCCCCTGGTCTTCCAGTCCTCCACTCAAGACAAAAATAGTCCCATGATATTGTGAGGGGAGAAGTCCCGTTCTGCCACAACAGCTATAATAGATAACAGAGGGAAAGGGATGTGGTAGATTGGCCATTTCTTGTATACCCCCCCAAACTCCTGGTGTTCCAGAAAACCAGGGAAAGGCATAACAAGGGGGAATTCTCCTGATGCTAGCAGCTTCTGTCAGGGTAAGGGACTCCTTAGTGGAGGAAGGGGTTGAAAGTTTTTAAAGCACAACCACTCCTATTGGGCCCTCACCAAACCTAGGTGCACGGGGCTAGGGACCAAATGTGCAATTATAACACGTGACTGAGTATCATAAGTAATTTGGGCCTCAATCACAAGAGCATTCTTCTTCAAATAGAACAAATGTGCCTGGCTTTACTTCTCAAGTTATTCCCAGTCAAACAACTCTGCAGCTCATAGTATTACGGCTTCCCACAGTCCAGACCAACCCGAGTGCTTGCTTGTTACTCCACTCGCCCCCTCCAGCCCATTTCCACCGATTCGCTCTGTCCTCTTCATGAACTGAAAGAGCAGCTGACAAGCCAGCTCCTCCAATCACAATGTGTACATGAACGCCAGGACAGAAGCAATCCTTTGTATCATTTTTTTTTTAAAGTCAGCTCACCTTGCTAACAATAAAAAGATCTTCCCTCTTCACTCGACCCTCCTTCAGGACCTTCTCAAGACCTTCGCCGATTGCTCCCTCATTGCCATAAAAATAAGCACAGTCAATGTGCCGGTAGCCACAGTCAATTGCCGCTTTAATGGCCTCTGGAGCAAGACTGTCAGGAGTCTGAAATGAACAGAAGAGACATTCATTAGAGCAGTGATGGCACAATCTAGAATCATGAAGCTACCTTATCCTGAATGAGACCATCGATGGTTGCAGTCACACACGCCAGATAAAGCATGGGGGGGACGGAAGCGAAGCTATTTCCTCTGGAGGAATTTGACCCGCAGTTGTGAGATCACACCTCTCTTTGAAGCTGCAAGCACAGCCCGTCAGTGAGTGATCAGATGCACCTGCGGGTCAGTTGTTGGGGGGGGGGGGTTGCTGTTTGTTTCCCATGCCTTTAAACGAGGAATCGATGAATCGCACCTTCATACTGAGGGCTCCCTATGGACATGGAGTTGGGATAGCCTGATCAGACCATCCCGACGGCATGAGAGTGCTCTGGAGCAATCAGACAGGGGAAAGTCCATCCATGGTCCATCACAACCTGTTTACTACCAGATTTTCCCCGGTGTCTTTTAACTGTGCTTCTTCGGCAGAGCAGAACGGTTTGCCAACAGCTGCAGGACACTTCCCAGATGTTGCTGTTTGATCGCTCCCTTTAAATCCGCCCAGCATTCACGCCTATGTTGGGTCTAATTGGGCATATGATTGCAGCCAATGTCTGTCAAGGTCAGTATCATCTACTCTGCCTGGCAGTAGCTCTTCAAGGTTTCAGGTAGACCTTAATCACATAATCTGTTACCTCGTATTTTTGCATTTGTGTGTGTGCGTGTGCACCCAAGCCTGGAAGCCATGGTGACCTCTGGCAATTTCTACTGGGGCATGGAGGACATTCAGAGAAGTGGTTTGATAGCCTGCTTCTGCCTCCCAGCCCTCTCATCCAAGTACTTGCCAGGGTTGGCCCTGCTTAGGTTCCAAGATCTGACAAGATCAGGCTTTCCTGGGCTATCCAGGCAAGGGCATCTATTACCTGATACTTTTGACTGGAGATTGAACCCAGGAACTTCTGTATACAAAGAAGATGCTCCTCCACTGAACCACATTCTTACCCTTTTCTAGCCCTAAAAGAGATTATGTATCCATAGCCTGGAAAGAAGTCTCCATTGATGTGCTTGGACGGAGGGATGAAATAAAGATTTCCAGTTCCCCTCTCCAGATTACTAAAACATATGTGATTGTCATAAAGAAGATTTCTAAAGATGAAAACCGTATTCACTGGGCTGACATAAGTTTGTAGTGCGAGTGCATCACACCTTGCCAAATTATTTCACTATGATCTGTACTATATAGCCAGCACAGAAACCAAGTTATACTAAAGGAAGACTGGATGCAAATTCCGAATGTGATACTGTTGTGTATACAAAGATGCACACCATTCTTAAAGCGACATGGTAGGGTCTAGTGCCTGAAGCACTCTGATTGCTGTTGCTTTTCAACAAGTGGTGCATCAGTTACCAGCCAAGGCAAGATTTCAGATGGAATGTATTTTTTTCATCCACATTTGAGTAGAGAGGAATATTTGCCCCTATTTCCAGTTTCCTAGGATTTCCAGTTTTGCCATTAAGATTTCAAAGGTTGCACATTTCAGGGGGAGCCATGTTAGTCTACTGGAGCAAAACCAAATAGGCGTTTTGTTGCTCTGGTGACAGAATAAATCTTTTTTTTGAAATGCCACAAGACTTAGCTTTCCAAGATGAAGCCTTAAGCTTCAGCCTTATTTTGAATATGAAATTTCCCCTTTAGAATCCAAAATTTTTACAATTGGCAGGTTTGAATTGCTTTCATGTTGGCAGGTGTCAACCCATCACATGAAGCTGCAACCAGGCTGTGCCAAGAAACTCAGTTAATCTGTTGGTTTATTTGCTCTGGGGCCCAAATGCAAAAGGGAGCTCGGGGCCTCTCGAGTCACGCAACACCCTGGCACACCTTCACAGTTGACACACTCCTTTCTCAACTGCCAAGCCCTTAGCCTTTGTGCTTCACCTGCAAGAAAGGGGACATGAACACCACTCTATAATATGACACATCAATCAGAACTTATGAGAAAAAAAATTCTAAATAGAAGGTCAACTTGCATTGTTAAAGATTTAAAATGTTTTCTTTCGAGAACCTGGGATGCATAGTGAGTTATTCACAACTGCAGATGCTAAGGACTGAATTTAGCATCATCAGCATGCAAGGCAGATGTTGTACCAGTGCACCATGATCTCTCCCTGTATATATATAGCAGCAATAGCATCCCCATGTGAGGCAAGCCTCATGCGGCATAGTTTGATATGTACAGCATCAAATGTCATGGCACGCCTTGCCGTAAGGACAAACTTAGTGGGCCTCCCACAGTCGTTAGCAGACTGAGTCAGACCCCATAAACAAAGAGCTGGCTGGGCCAAGGGTTTCCTTCATGAAGGATCAGAACAGCTGCAGCTCTGCCATCAATAAGAGCCATAAGCATCACCTGGAAAGCAGAGCCACGCTTCCCTCTTTCTGGGTGGGCCTTTGTTGCTTAGCCTGGAATTGCCCGGATGATTTCTTCACTCATTGGCCTATTATGCACTCACAGCCTGCTTCTATTATGCACTCACAGCCTACTTTGCCATCGAATATATGTAGCACCTTTGGAATTTGTTTTTATGATATTGACTGTTTTTATTGTCTTAATGTTTTTATGGTGCCAATAGCCTTGTGAGCCTCCCTGAGCTTGCTTCAGCAGGGAGGGCAGGGTATAAATCAAATAAATAAATAAGCTTGACTTTGGATTTGTGTTCCTGCCATATGCATCATTCTGTTTTTTTCACTGTGTCTATTCTGCATCCACAATCAAAAAACCTGCAGTTTTTCTTAATTGGGGTGGGAATGACACTTGTGACGTGTGTAGGGGGGTGGCATCCAAAGTTTTTTAAAATTGCCCTATTGCAGCTGCACAGTAGTATTGACCAAGTGCCTTCCACTTAAATCCTCATGCTTCAAGTTCCTTGAATTAAATGGAACACAGAGTAAGGCAGGCAAGGTTAAAAATAAAATCCTGAAATTGACCAAACTACTTTTTGGAGTCTCTGCTGTGATATCACCCAGTGTGAAAAGCAACACCCATTGGCCAGGCTCTTGCCTGCCATGCACCTCCAAGCGGCATTAAGGGCACAGCAGCAGCATCTTCTCCCTCTTCCCCTGGGCTGCCCTGCTTCTTGGGGCAGAATCATCAGAACAGAATGAAACTGAATGAAATTGACATGTAAAGAGATACATACACTGGGATGGGAAGTCTAAAGCTTTTAAAACTGTTTTTCCTTAGAGCCTTAGGACAGCCATGTTTTTTCCAGCCTCCTGGGAACCCAAAGGAAATATGCCAGTCATGATCCAATGGCTCCCTCCCTCCAGCCTTTCAGAGCTTGCAAGAAGAAGAGGAGATTGGATTTATACCCCGCCCTTCACTTGTAGTCTCAGAGTGGCTTACAAACTCCTTCCCCTTCCCACAACAGACACCCTGTGAGGTAGGTGGGGCTGAGAGAGCTCTGAGACAACTGTCCTTGAGAGAGCAGCTGGTACAGAGCTATAGCTTGCCCAAGGTCATCCAGCAGGTGCAAGTGGAGGAGTGAGGAATCAAATCCAGTTCTCCTAGATTAGAATCCGCGCACTTAACCACTACACCAAAGAGGCTCCTGTCACTAATCCCCCGCCCCCAAAGATCCAAGACTAGTGAAAAACTCATTCTGTTAGATTCATCCTGCTTGCATAAAAAAAATTAAATGGATAAGCAGTGGTGGAGCTTGTACACACATGAAGGGGGGGAACCACTAACATTCTGCTAAAATGGCTACCCGAGAGTACACAGAGATTGAATAATCTCATATTTCAAAAAACACACCCAGCACGAAACTGACCAATAAGGAGTGGGAGGAACAACCTCAATGTGGGCAGAGGAGTGGCTTCCGAGGGGCCAGAAAAAGGCAGGGGGAAATCCAAGGGGATCTGCATGCTTTTGAATTACCTTTGGCTTGGAGGCAAAGCAAGGGGAAAGACTGCCACAAAACTGCTCCCAAATAACCCAAGTAAACCTTGAATGGAAAGTGAACTGAGTGCTGCAGAAGAAAAAACAATGCAGAACTAGAAAATCCCCCAAAGGACATGCACGGTGAAAGCAATGGGAATGCAGAATGACAAACAAAACCTGACGGGCATGTGCGGTGAAAGTGAGGCAAAACACTAATGCATAATAAGCCACTGTTTTACACATTTCAGGTCATCTGGCTGCAGTCTTGTTTTTTCTGTGTGGCTATCCCATTTTTCAGACCTGCTTTGTGAACATCTTTTTGTCTTTACTTAAAATGCAACTGTAGAACCGTTATGCAGTGAGTTAAAGCCATGTAACAAGTTACAAGTTGTAGCATCAGTTTAAGTCTATACAGCACAATGGCTTTTACACACACTATAAAGCAAACTACCAAAATATGAAGAGTCAAAGCTCTACTGAGGGTTCTTATTTACTCATCTTTCTTTCAAGTGATTTGCAGCAATATATATAAAAGAGTAGTGATTAGGCTTGCTATAAGGTAAAACTTTGAAACCTAGTGGAAGGAGGGGGACTAGAAGAGAGTTGTTGATTCAGGTTGGTTCGAAGCAGCAGAACAAAGTTTTGAGTCTAGTGGCACATTTAAGACCAACAAAGTTTTATTCAAGGTATAAGCTTTCAAGTGCAAGCACACTTCTTCAGAGTGTTCATAATGCACATGCACCCAAAAGCTTATACCTTGAATAAAACTTTGTTGGTCTTAAAGGTGTCACTGGACTCAGACTTTGTTCTAGAAGAGGGTTGGTTTTGTTTTGCAAAATAGCACCACTGGAGATAGCGGTAAAAAGAAAAAAGCAAAAGGTCTAAGATCATAGAGTGGAAAAAGTTATTTTGAGCTTGACTTTTGCGGAGAGGGAGGTAGCAGCAGGCAAGGAATGTGAGTGTGAGGCCGACAGTGGGGAGAGAAGAAGGAAACGAGTCACATGGGATGGGACATACAAGTCAACATTACTAGGATCTCACTGTTGTATCATATGAATAAGGAGTTACAGGTTTAGAATGGAGAAGCAGCACAATACAGAGGGTGATGTAGGAATTACTGCTCTAATTCTGCTTCCTGGAGACTGCAGGAAAGACATTCTTCAGCATAATGGCAGCACAAAACAACCTTTATTCTGGATAGTCCCTAGAAGAAATTTAAGTTCTGTGTATTCCATGCTGGCATAGGACTTGATGTTTAAGATGTCTGGTTCCTGTATATGGGTGACTGTCCATGGGACTTTGCTATTGCCAAACTCACAGGATTCATGATGCCTTCAAAATCTTCCACCGAGACCGATTTCGCACTGGCCATTTGCCTCTCATTCTCTCTGGTGTTTTTTCCTCCAGAGTATATTCTTTCTGTTCTCACTTGGAGCTGCAGCCCCTCATCTGCCCTGCAGTGTCCATTTTACACATACCGACTGCCGCAAGGAAGAGGTTCTGCCTTGAAACAGGAAGATTATCAGACTTCTGTTATGTGCTTGATATATTTGCACATCAGTGTATAAAACCTCTATGTTGCTCTTGTATGTGTTTTGAACAATTAGACACACACGGACACAAACACACATCTATAATTTTGTTCTACATGAACTTGAGCAGAGTTACATTTTAGCATATATAATTGTGGTCTCAATATATTTGTGCAGTGGTGCATGTTAGTATTTGTGGTTCTATGGTAGTGCTGGATGTGCCTTCGGGACAGGATAAAAATTGGCAGCGGGTTTGATTCTTGTTTTGCAAGCCAGCTATATGGTCCAATTAACTTGCTGCTCAGGGAGGGGCTTCAGCTGGCAAAAACAGCTGTTACATCACAGAACGCTGGCGCCTGTGTCTCCGTGGTCTGGCCCTGATAACGCCACACAGTGAGTGCTGCTAGCCCTGTGGAACAATGCAGGCTTTGAGTGAAATGCGGGGGTCTTTGCTCTGTGTTGGGGGCACAAATGCCTGCCATGCTTCTGGGGCTGGTGATGTGGCCAGGGGCGTAGGAGGGTGATGAGGTCTCATCCTGTAAACACAAGAGAGGCTGTTCTCCATCTGCGCATTGGCCTGTTTCACAGATTAGGCTTGGTGCAGATGGAAATAAATGGACTCTGTCCTGACAGACTTTCCAGGGATTTAGGACCCAGCTCCAAAAGGATGGTTTGAATGGGAATGGGAGAATTTCTCTTAACAGCACTCGCTGTGAGAGACACAGCCAGAGTTGCAAGTCTTGCACTGGAGATACATGATCCCAGTAACAATTTAGATTGAAGCAGTAAATGGCTCTCCTCGAGGTGTTTAGCCCTTTCATGCTGGCAGTCATTATCTTACAGAGGAGCTAGTTTATAAAGTCCTTCACAGTCAGATTTGATTTCATGACAAACCTGTGAGGTAGGCCACAATTCATTCTGCTTTAAGGTATGGAAATGAAACTAAGACTTGAGGGTTTCCTAGTGGGCTTGAGATTTCCCCCTTCTTCCAAGCAGCTGCATCGCATGATCTAAGAATCTGCATCACAGTATAAGGGATTGTGCACGGCACTCGTCAGCCTGTGGTCGCTTCCACAGAAATGTTTGTCTCTCCCTTTGCTTACAGGCCAAAGCTTGTTTTGGGGAGCATCCACACGATATCATCCTGTAATCTCTTTCCAGGTTTTCCCCATCCTTGGCACACTCTTTCTCAAACCTAGCTTTTCTGAAAGAACATGATCCAAGCGCATTAGCACACTGCCTGGATGGGGTGTTCATTTTGGAAGACCCCCGCCTCCATCAGCACCAGTTTCCTTCCATCAGCCCTTGATGGCAACCATTTTTAATGCAAAGCTACTGGAAGGCAGAGCAGATACGCCTCCCCATGTGAAAGCTGCTTGCATGCTGCTTAACTGTGACACCCCTAACAATATTATCTCCCTCCCTTCTGATGAGTTGGGGACAAGAAGTGCAACACGGCTTGGGAGACAGAAACAGTTAGTGGGCTCTTTAAATAAAGGCTCAGCGATTTTAAATGACTTTTTTCTTTCTGTTTCATTTTCTGGCAGCTGCCTTATGGCGACCCCTATGGGGTTTTCAGTGCAAGAGAGGTTCAGAAGTGGATTGCCCTTGCTTCGCTCTGCATAGCAACCCTTAGTGGTCTCCCATATGAGTACTAACTGGGGTTGACCCTGCTTAGCTTCTGAGATCTGGCAAGACTGGGCTAGCTTGGGCCATCCAGGTCAGAGTTTTATTAATTTAGCTGCCAGGATTTCTTTCTCAAGCATGGCAATTGGGGTGGATTTCAATCCTTTTTCTCTCTTGCCATTTTCTTGATAACCCCCCCTATTTTTTTACCCTCACTGCAGAAAAATTACATGTCCCTGTATGCCTTTAGGGTGTTCCTCTATGTGCAAAGCCCTGCTTTGTATGCTTTACCTGATCCATATCACTGTATAATGCATGCACTGTTTGATTAAAATAATTACTTAGTTCTTCTGAACTTTCCAATCCTTCCATCTGGACTCAATTAATTTTGGGCTTGGCCTGAGGAAGAGATGTTTACAGCATGTCCATCAAGCGAGTGACTTCTTAATAAGGAATGTAATTTCATTACAGAGCCAGTGGCAGCCATTTTGAAAGGTTAAACAATGCACCATTTTCTATGAATCACATACAAACATAAGTAGAACTGCCCTAGTTGTTGCTAGGAAAGAATGATACCATTTGCAGGATTTTTCAAGAGATCTCAATTTCTGGAGTCTGTATACTGAATAAAAGATTGATCACATCTGATATTTGATTTAAAATGGCTTGTCTGTGATCTCTCTCCCCATCGGCAACATTCAAAAGTGAGACATGGAAAGCTAACAGCCAGCTCAACAGTTGATTGAGCAGACAACCCCGCCAAGTTAAGAAAATAACAACTTAAGATCATAAGAGAAGCCAGTGTGGGATCAAGCCAATGGCCCATCCAGACCAACATTCCGTAACACAATGGCCAAAAACACCAGGTGCCCTCAGGAGGTCCAGCAGTGGGGCCAGGACACTAGAAGCCCTCCCACTGTTGCCCCCCCCCCAAGCACCAAGAATACAGAACATCACTTGCCCCAGACTGAGGGTGCGATCACACGGACGTTTATTGCGTGTTCCCCATCGCAATTAAAGGGGCTGACTAGACGGGCCGCATCTGTCTCCCGTCTCGAAGCCACCCCCCCCCCCTGCACTCGAGCCCGCTTTTCCAACCACCAGGAAAAACAAGTACCTATCGCGCTTGAAAGAGCAGCGCGGGAGAACCCGGGTTTAAATGCCCGTGTGATCGCACCCGGAGAGTTCCTATCTATACCTTGTGGCTAATAGCCACTGATGGACCTCTGCTCCATATGTTTATCCAATTCCCTCTTGACACCATCCATGCTTGTAGCCACCACCACCACCTCCTGTGGCAAGTTCATAAGGGTTTACTTTCAGGTAAGCATGCATAGGATTGCAGCCTAAGCCCCCACCTTTTTTCATTCCCTATGCCTTTCTATGAAAATATAAAATATGCATTGGCTAGAGAATGCTAATTCTGGTTTTAAAAGAGCCTGCTGTGACATCTTGTCCTTCATGAACAATATTTACTTCAGCTGGTGGAGAGGGATCTTAGTCCCTAGGCAGAGGAGGCAATCCTGGGGCACTAGCCTTGCTCACATGTTACAGTCAACACACGATCATCCTGTATGTTTATGCACATATCTTTTGGTAAAAAAAACCTACCAACGTGCATTTTGCAACTGAATCCTGGATAAACGTGAGGTTAGTAATACATGTTCAGAAGTACATACATTGTGTAGCAAGTTGTGTAGTTTGAATGAAATGGGACTAATTTGCTTCCGGGTAGTGTGCTACACCAACAGACTGGAAGCTATGTCTGGGCCAATTGCAGTTTCAGAACACTCTTCAAAGGCAGTCTGACAGGGAGCAAGTTACAGTAGTATAGTTGTGGCCAGACACCCCCCCGCCCCATTTAGAAAGGGGCACAGCTACCCAAACCTACCCGAGTCGGTTAAAGGCATTTGGCCGTAACCACCACCAATGCTCCCTCTAAGCTGTGGAGTCTTGTGAGCAAAAATTCTACTTTGTGAGCTACTGGCATTAAAGTTGTGAGTGAGCGATTTGGCTACTGCATCAATTAGTTTGCTCTGGAGCCATCCTTCCTGAGCTAAGACAAAAATCTGTGAGCCAGAGGCTAAAATACTGTGAGCTAGCTCACACTAACTCAGCTTAGAGGGAACAAACCGCCATCCATGATAAGATGTGGAACCAAAAATACCCCCAGAGTGTGGACAGAAGTCATCCAACAAAGGGACAACATCCCCTGCCCCAGGTCAGTTTTATTTCTGACCATGTGAGAACCAGCATGATCAGTAATGTTTCTTTAGATTAAAACTTCACAGGCATGTAATAAAAAGGAACCAGGTCAGGTCGGAGATTGTTGGCTCCTCTATTTTCATGTTGCCTTGTATCTGACTTCATAATTTTTGCATGGGTGAAAGTTCCATGCTTCTTAGAAGATGGTCTGGGACTTTCCAAAGCCCAGTTATGCACGTTTTTTCAGGATGTCATTCATCGCCGGGGGGGGGGGGGGGGATGTGCAGGCTAAGGTGTGTCCATGAAGTTAAAAAAGCATCACTTTTGACATCTTGTTATGCCAATTCTAGATGTTGCCAAGGGTTGAGAAATTCCAGGAGATTTGGGAGTGGAACCTGGGGAAGGTGGGGTTTGGGAATGAGAGGGACCTCAGCAGGATATAATGCCATACAGTCTACCCTGCAAAGCAGCCATCCCCACTGAAGTAGTAATCCCCACTGAATAGACCTGAGAAGGATTCTGAATAGACTTGAGTAGGATTACACTGTAACTTCTATACAGTACCTTGTTCCCCTTTTAGCATTTTTGCAACATTTGCTGATACATAGGAATATTCCCCCCAGCTACCCTGATCTAGGAGGAATCTTCACTGGGCAGAACTAGGTGGGTTAGAACTTGAAACATACTGTCTCCTGGGAGGAGTCACCGAATGCAACTTTAAAAAAAACAAAAATATTCTGCAAATAAGATCTTATTCTGTAGATGGAAACTGCTAGGCCACATTTTCTTTTTTAATCTGCATTTTAAAAATATTTGTAGGTAGGGCAAATTAGCACACCCACTGCTCCCATCTCCCCATCTCTTGTCCTCTGCCTGACGTTAGATTTGAACCAGGGGCTTCCCAGTTCCCTCAGGGTATTCTTTTCACTGGCAGTATGAGATTCAGCATTTTGTGTTCCTGTTTTTTTTCATACTTAAATCCCAGCATTCCTGTTGTTCACCTGCCCAAATCGCACAGAGGCCCAAAAGGGTCAGCAGCAAAACTGCTCCTTTTAAACATGTTCTTACAATGGCCCCCAAAAGTAAAAAAACACAGAACTGTGCTGCTGGGCCCACTTCTTTTCGTGCCCTAAACAGTCTTGGAAGGAGCCGTTGTGTCTTGACCACAGCCATCAGGGAGAAGGTTGGTGAAGGCCATTATTAGGGGAGCAAGAGATCTTCTGTAAGCAACATGCAAAGGGAAATAAAATTTCAACCTGTGCTATAAGACTTTGAAACCTATGATTGAAAGCTGACAGTGTGAAAGAGAAGGGGGGGGGGCAGAATGTTTCTCGCCCACTTCCCTTGGAGATATCCTTGGCACACTGGCGCTCTTTCTCTCCTCCTAACCTCTGAATTTTTCCTAGACTGACCCCAGTCACCGCTTATTTGTTAGCTTGTGTACTAAGCGGACAGGAGGTCTGGTTTGGGTTACAGTTTCCAGAGCGTGAGTGAATTTGTCCTGGAGACTGGAATAAATTTGTTTTCGCGTAAACAAAGGGAACTGGTTTTCTGGCGAGAGCGAAAGGCAGGAAGACTGACTCTGACGTGGATTGGACTGGGCTGAGAAACAGGACTTCATATAGACAGAGAGCGTGCTGAAAAGCCACTTCAGCCCGGGCCCCGTTCCCAACTCTGTAACAGAGCCTGCTCTCTGTGCCACAAAGCACCCTGGGTAAGCCAAAGTCAAGTCGGGTGAGACTTGGAGGGCCACTCCCAGGACGTGGAGGGCCTCTCCCTCCTCCAGGCTTGGCATTAGCAGCCCCATCTTGTGAACTGGCAGAGGGAGGGAGCCTTGACCTGAATTTCGAGGGGGTAAATTCTTCATGCCATGAAAGGCAGCAGTGTTGATTTTTTAAATGCTGCTTATGGGGCCCAGCAAAAGGGGAACATGACTGAGACAAGCCTGAATCCTCCCCTTTCTTGGGCCTTTCATCCCTTCACCCCTCCCTGCAGGACTCACTTTAGCATTTGAGCTTAGCTGAGGGAGAAAAAACCCAGGTAGACAGTAGCATTGCCAATTCTCGGTTAGGAGAGATTTCAGGGTGGAGCCTGGGGTGGGTGGAGTTTGTGGAGAGAAGGGAGATCAGCAGGCTTGTGATGCCATTAAGGATGTCAGCCTCCAGGAGGGACCTGGGGATCCCCCGGAATTACGGCTTATCTCCAGACTACAAAGATCATTTTCCCTGGAGAAAATGGCTGCTTTGGAGGGTGGACTCTGTCATCCCCAGGCTTCATCCCCAAATCTCCAGGAGTTTCACAACCTGGGTCTGGCAACCCTAACTCTCCCCCCCCCCCCCCCAATTCCCTGCTGGTGGCCAGGGGGGACCTAGCAACCGTAGATGCCACACCACACATGGTCTACCTCCAGAAGCTGCCATTTTCTCAAGGGGATCTGATATTTGTGATCTGGTGATCAGGTGTAATTCCAAGAGAAATCCATGCCCCTCCTGGAAGTTAGCAAGCCTAGTGGACGGGCAAGACTGTAGCCAGAGTGAGGCCAGAGGGGGCCCCCTTCCCACCTAGAGGATTGGTTTGCCCCACCTAGAAATATGGTAGTGAGGAAGACTGGCTACAGCCTTGAGCCTTGACCAATCCAGCTGCTAACTGGGAGAAGGGAACTCACAGCTGGAGCTGGATCCAGACACAGGCTGCTTCCTTCTCTCCCTCAGCCCCCACCCTGGGCCATATTCAGAGTGGAGCCAGAGGCAGTGCCTTCCCCAGCTGGAGCACTAGTTTGCTTCACCTGCAAGTGTGGCACCCCCACCTCATGGAGAAGACCGGCAACAGCCCAGGGGACAGACTGTAAGCTGCCAACAGGGGGCCAGATTTGCCCAAAGGCCATGGTTGCCAACCTCCAGGTGGTAGCTAGAGATCTCCTGCTATTACAACTGATATCCAGCCAACAAAGATCAATTCCTCTGACTGCTTTAGAGGGGTGGGCTCTATGGTGTTACACCCTGCTGAGGTCCCTCCCCTCCTTAAATCCTGCCCTCCCCAGGCTCCACCCCCCCCCCCAAATCTCCAGGTATTTTCCAACCCAAAGCTGGCAACCCTTCATGAAGGCCCCTTTCATGGTTAAAACCCCAGCCTTGCCTTTCTGAACAGAATCACTTCCTTCATGGGTGAGAAGAGCAAATTAGCACTGCTTGCAAATTCCAGGTTCATATCTCACCCCCACCATGAATTCACTGAGAGAACATGGAGGAACATACCAGAACTAACTTACGCTGCACCAGATCTTTGCCCTGAGATAAGGTGGAACCTCAGTCCTCCGTGTACAATATGGAGTCACTGATGTTATAGGGATTTGCTATCTGTTGTAGCAGCAGGTTCTAGTGTAAAACACACACACCGCCGCCCTCATTGGAGCAACAGGAACCTGCTACATCTGCATCCTCAGCCTGTAGTGAATCTTGCCCACCACTGGGATGCTGTGGGCTCTGTCTTGGGTATTATGTACACACAGCTTACTGCAGAGAATCTGAACAGTCAAGACTTTAAGCTTCACTTCGGATTCTGTGGCAGCCGTACACACCATTCTTTTTTCTCCAGTGTACTTGTTCTGCAGCTACAATGTAAAAACGCAGTTTTTCTTATTTGGGGTGGGAATGTCACTTGTAATGTGGGGTGTGTATCCAAAGGTGTTTTTTTTAAAAAAATATGCAGTTGCCCTATTACAGCTGCTCAGTAGTGTCAAGAATGCACCTTCCATTTCCGCTTGGTTCAGTTCCTTAAATGAAAGGGAACACAAAGAAACACAGGCAAAGTTTTTTTTAGAAAATCCTGAAATTGACCAAACTGTTTTTGAAACTGATTAGAGCAGCTGCAAGCTCCTTTCTCTTATTGCCAAGCTCTAGTGCAGGGGTGGCCAAACTTGTTTAATGCAAGAGCCACATAGAATAAATGTCAGATGTTTGAGAGCCACAAGATGTGAACAAATATCACACACATGTTTTTATTGGAAAATATTCAAATTTGCTTTTTATTAATATTAAATGAGACTGCCAAAAATAAAAACAAAAGGGGTAAAAACAGATATTGATAATTATATTTATTTGTCTAATGATATTTGTTTGCTAATATTTGTTTGTCTAAGAGAAAGAGAGAGAGAGGAGGGAAGGAAGGAAGGAAGGAAGGAAGACAGACAGACAGACAGAAAGAGAGAGAGAGAGAGAGAGAAAGAAAGAAAGAAAGAAGATGGGGAGGGAAGGGGAGGAAGGGAGGAAGAGAAAGAAAGAAAGATGAAAAAAGAATTTAAAGTTAATCTTGCATTCTTTCTCTCCCCCCCACCCCCAAGCCTGCCCAGGGAGGGGAAGACTGGCTGGGGAAGGGAAGACTGATTGGGGAGGCATGCCTCCCCTTCACTTCCCCAGCAACCCTGCCGGGAGCCACACAATATGTGTGAAGAGCTGCATGTGGCTCCCGAGCCACAGTTTGGCCACCCCTTCTCTAGTGGATTCTCTGTTGTGTTATTGGCCACTGTGCAAAATGGAAGCATCACCACCCTCTGCCATCCCCCTCTTTCATTGCCACATAAGCACCATTTTGAATTGGTTTTTAAAAATTATTTTCCTCCTAGGTATAAAACATTAATTTAAATCCACCATATGCAAGAGAGTGCACAATAATGCCTCCCTGCAGGTGCAACTTTGCGCTGCCTTCTCCTGCTGCGAGGTTTAAACTGGGTGGCAGGAGAGGGCAGCTCAGCTGGGATTGCTATGCCTGTGGGGAGCTGATTGCTCCCTGAAGGGGCAGTTTTGTGCTGCCTTCTCCTATCGCTAGACTCATGCTGCTGGTAAAAAAATATATTCAGTGTAAAACAACGAGGGAAAAAGTAATCAATGGAGCAAGCACACCGAAGAATGGTGGAAGGTACTATGGAGTGGGAAGAATGACCTTGATGTGGGTGAAGTGACCTTCGAGGGGTAGCAAAGGGGGGGAATCCAAGGGACTCTGTGTGCTTTTGAATTACCTTCAGCTCAGAAGCGAAACAAGGGGGAAATTAGCACAAAACCACTCTCAGAAAACCTGAAGAAACAGCAACCAGAAAGCAAACTGAGCACTGAAGGTGGGGAAATCAATGCAGAATGAAAAAGAAAATCTGACGGAAATGCATGGCAAAAATGAGGGGAAACACCTGTGCATAAAAGGCCACAAAAGTGGCAGCAGCAGTAAATGGACTGATGTTGGGAGCTCCAGGCAGCATAGAATGACAGTCCATTCAGGCCCTTAGTCCCAAAGCAGGCTCCCTAGAGCTAGTTGGGGCTGCAGGCAGGACATAGTTTTTTACCAGAAGGGGAAGTTTGCTGTGTATTGTATTAAACGTATTGGCTTTTCATCCTTCCTTCCTTCTTTCTTTCTTTCTTTCTTTCTTTCTTTCTTTCTTTCTTTCTTTCTTTCTTTCTTTCTTTCTTTCTTTCTTTCTTTCTTTTTTCCTTCCTTCCTTCCTTCCTTCCTTCCTTCCTTTCCCACCATATTTAAAATCATCTGACCAATAATGTGTTACAGGAGGGGGAAAGACTGGGTACACAGTCATGTGTGGATACAGTTTTGTTATATATTTGCTTTGCACATGCACAAAAGATTGAGTAGGATGCTCCCCCAATAATGTTCCTTCACCTGGGGTTCACAACCTTCTAGCTATCCTCTGGTGCCCCCCCATGTATGGCCTGTTCCCTCTGTCTGTTCAGCTAACAGGGGCCAGACCAGAAGATGGAATAGATGCTTTGATTGCCCCAGCATTCAGGTACAGCTTGGCTGTGTAAGGGTTAATGAATGCACAGGCCAGCCTGTCAGAAAAGAAAAGCCAGTTTGTTCCAGTTCATATTATCTTCTCATTTTTCCATTTCCTACCTTGCCCTGGAGGCACTTCCTGCCTGTTCAGGGTGGGTTAAGGTTTCAGCTAGCAAAATTCCCAAAAAATAGCAGGACAACGGCACTAGCAGAGTGTTTTCTATTTCCTTTGTCTGTTCAGCCAATGTAACCTTCCCACCTGGCAGCGTCTAGCTCTTCTGGCCAGGAACAAAAGGGAAATGAGGCCTCCAGGGCAAGGTGGTGGTAGAGAGTATAATCAAGTCACAGCCGGAGACCTCATCGAGTTTTCAAGGCAACAGATGGACAGAGGTGGTTTGCCACGACTGCCTCTGTGTAGCAACCCTGGAATTCTTTGGTGGTCTCCAATCTAAATACCAACCAGGGCCAACCCTACTTACTTTCTAAGATCTGATGACATCAGGCTACCCTGGGCCATACAGGTCAGGGCCCTCAGGGCAAGGTAGCAACTGGAAAAAAAGAGAGTGAGTGGGGCAGATCACCGCCTTCTCCTGTACTCCTCCCTCATGCTGAGCCATGGAGATGTAGGACTCTACAAACGGTTCGAAGTGAAGGACTTTGTGCCTCAGACTTCAGAGGGGGTCTATAAGAGAGTCAGAGAGATGGAAAGGCCAAGACACTGATCTATCCTTCCTTTATGCTCTGTGTAGATTGCTACTCTCAGGGAATCTTCCTTCCTTCCAGTCTAACACCTTCTCTCCACACTGTGTTTCTCTTCTCCATCTTGGCACCATGAGGGCAGGACATGATTTCTGCATCTCTATCCATCCTATTTAGTTAGATTAGAATCCTGTCCCTACTCAATCCTGTCTAGAATGGAGTTCCTTGCAATAAAGGACTCATTTCAGTTTGCAAAGTTAAAGAGGTTTCGTGTGTAACTTTTGTTTCTCGCCGGCACACACCAATCAGGCATGCTCTGCTGTGTTATGTGCCTTGAACCCAAATAACCCTTCACAAACTGGGGTCATCATTTGCTCAGGGAACAAAAGTGCTTTCTCCCTAGCTTTCTGGGTTGGGACTAGTGTTCCCAGTCTTCAGGTGGGGCCTGTGATTCTCCTGGAATTACAACTGTTCTCCAGACCATGGAGTTCAATTCCTCTGGAGAAGATGGCAGCTTCAGAGGGCAGACTTTATGGTATTCCATAGATTCAAAGTGAAATCCCTCCCCAGATTCCCACCTCCACAGGCACCACCCCCAAATATCCAGGAATTTCCCAGGCCAGAGTTGGCAACCCTAAATGTTCTAGGTCTACAAACACCAGACTTTCCCCTTATGCACCAGTTTCACACTGACTGGAATGCATCTTTAGGCATGTAATACGGAGGCACACAGAGGCCTGATCACAGCACTGAAGTCCTTCTTGGAACAGACAGAAACCTCTAGATCAGGCTTTAAAACTCAAAGCAGTCATGAGCATGGCACATGACTGGTAATGGAGGAGGGTGCCCAAGGCTGATGCGCTGTCTTATACCACACAGTGTGCATAGCCTATGAGGCCCAGGACTATGTGTGAACCAGGTTATTAGATAAGAACATAGTATGAGTAAATAAATAGCACAGCGGAAATTCCAACAGTAAATGGAAAACCAAAAATGGAGGGTTACATAAGAAGAGGCCTGCTGGATCACCTCCTGAGGGCCTACCCCCTCCAGATCATTTCCAGGAGTGGCAAGCCAGATGCATCTGGAAAGCCCCCAAGCAGGGGCTAAAGGAAAAACCTTCGGAGGCTCTTCTTCCTTGTCATCTGGTGTTCAGAGGATATTTCCTCTAAGCATGGAGGTTCTACTTAGCTGTGCAGCTAATAGCCATTGATTAGGATTCCCATCCTCCAGGTGGGGCCTGGGGATCTCCCGCTTTTACAACTGATCCCCAGCTGACAGAGATCAGCTCCCCTGGAGAAAATGGCTGCTTTGAAGGGTGGACTCTATGGCATTGTACCATGCTGAGGCCCCTCCCCTCCCCAAACCCCACCTCCTCCTGGCTCCACCCCCAAAGTCCCCAGGTATTTTCCAACCCGGATTTGGCAACCCTACCATTGATTGACCTATCCTCCATAACAAAGTTTGAGTCCAGAGGCACCTTTAAGACCAACAAAGTTTTAATCAAGGTATGAACTTTCATGTATCTGAAAAAGTTTGCATGCACACGAAAGCCTCTACCCTGAATAAAATTTTGTTGGTCTTAAAGGTGCCACTGGACTCAGACTTTGTTCTACTGCTTCAGACCAGCACAGCTACCCACCTGATTCTATCCTTCTTCCATAAAACTGTGTGCAATATATTTTCAAGCCATTTAAGGTACTGGCTACCATTATGACTTGTGGCAGTGAATTCTAAGTATTAATTATACATTTTGTCTGCCTTGGAAGGAACTCCTGTCAACACACCTCATTTGGTGACTACAAATGCCAATGTTATGAGGTGAAACATGTATCTCTATCCACCTTCTCCACAACAAGCACGAGTTGTACAAACCTCTAACCTGCCCCCAGTTGTCTTTTTTCCCTAAATTAGAAAGCCCCAGATATTCAACCTTTCTTTGCAGGGAAGGGGCTTCAGCCACCATATGGGGCTGTTTTCGCACAGTGGATTTCCTCCACCCTGGCTCGCAAATGGGCGCAGGGTCTTTGGGAGCTCCACCGGGATGTCATTGCCCATCTCTGCACTTCTTGTGGCCCTCTGTAATTTCTCAGGATATGCTCCAATCATTCTGGAACCATCCGAGTCAAACCAGTCCACAGTATGGATGGAAAGATCTAGATTTCCCAAACCTCTTTGCCTACATCCAGGGCATTTCTTTTCCTGATCCCCTCATGCCTACCATTTCCCTTCCCACAGGGTCTTTTTGCCAGCTTTTACCAATAATTAGAACTTGGTATATTGCTATAACATTTCAATAATGTACCTGCTACTGATTTTTTTTAAGTTAGCAAAAAGCTCTCTAGAAGCATGTGGAAGGGGAACAGGAGGGATGAGGAGGATGAAAGAATGGGGAATCACGCAGGATGGATGCGTTGTTCCTACTGCAACTGTCTCTGCATTTGTAGCAGCAATGCTTCCATAATGGGGAATCAATCGCATGTGTGTGGAAGCGCCCCCAGGTACCAGCTTCTGTACTTTTCCCAGTTCTGCAAGAATTATTTTGCCACTTATGGGAATGGCAATTGCATAGGGGTGTGTTTCCAGGCTTTTTTTTTTCCTTGCAATGTCTGGAATAAATTATTTGTACATCCACAATACACAACATGAGAATAACTGCTGGGTGTAATTTGGCACGGAGGGCTGCTGGGGCTCCAGCTGGCTCGGAAGGTAGACCCGTTATATACTAAATTATACAAACATGGGATTGGCCTGTTTTCTTCAAGGCAAACAGGAGGCACTCTGAATATGGTCTGACACATTCTTATCTCCCACAAGACTGAAGGTATGCATACTGGATACTGAAGATACAGACGTTGGTGTCCAAGAGGGATCTCATTGCAAGCATGCATTCAAAACCCTACAGGCAAAAAGCTACTAACGGGAGGGGTGTGCTGTATTGAGCAAATGGCAGGCGTAACCCCGCTTCTCTATACTCAGTTGCTGCTTCCTAAAATATCATTCTACCATCATGGCATGCACATGTGTGTAATGTATAGTTTGGCCCAAGAAGCCCAGAACATTAAAAGCTAGAGTCCCAAAATGGGCTCAAAGATTTTGTGTTCCTGTCAGCATATGACATCCATGTGTTATTCACACATTCTATTTCTTTTGTGCCCAACTCATCCCTTCTCTGCTGCCAATTCCTCCCCTCTCCGGCACATCGGGTATTATGGCAGCATTGAAACTTTCCCATCACAGAGATTGACATGGGAGAAGCTATTGAATAACATGCCTCCCCTCTCGCACTCTGTTTCCTAGAGCAGGTAGCAAAGAAACAGAGAGAGACAGACAGAGTGCAAGGAAGCTGAACAAAGGACTTACCAGCCAAGTCCCCAGGCCAAGCTGAGGCATCCGCCTCCCAGAGGGGAGGGTGAGGAAAGTGGTGGAAGCCATCTGGACTCTTCAGGAGAAGTTTGATGTGTCTCTGCTTCAGCCCTTCACCATTCCAATGGCTGGGTATTTATGCATTTTCAAGCACACCAGAAGTCTTGCCCACAAGTTAAGGGACACCCCCATGCTGCCGAATCATTGGCTGCGTTATCAGCCAATAGGAAGACTAGAGATGGCAACTTTTTATATAAGATCCAGACAAAGAAGTCCCACCCTTGAATCAACATGAAGAAATCCAAACCCCCTTCTGCCAACATCTAATCAGAGTCCTCCTGTAGGCGGTTTGGCGGGTGACAGTGATGGGTGACAAACCGGATTTGGGGGCCCTGCAAAATTCCCCAGGAGCCTAAAACATCTGTGAGCACAAAGGGGGCTCTCTTGCAAAACCAGGTTTAAAATGTTTTAGAAAAACAATTCACAGGAACAGGAAAGCAAGCAGAATCACAGGACAAAAAAACAAACAAAAGTTTGAGAGGTCAGGGGTGGAGGAGCAGGGAAGAGTGAAGGGAGGGGGCAATTAAGCATGCTCAGAATACAAAGACACAAAGGCTCATCTGCTCAAGTGGAGAGTCAGTAGGGTTACGGTAAGCAAAGGGAAGAATGTTTGTCCTAAAATGCAAACCCTGTTCATACGACCAGTGTGGCCATTTGAAACACGTGGAGTGGAGTGGGAAGCGGGATTGTGGCTCCAACCCACCTTCTGCCCATTTTATCAGCTATTTTGCACAATCAGGGCTGTTGTGCACACTGCCAATTTGTGCAGAAGACAGCACTGGCTACAGAATGTCCAAATAAGCTCAGCTTTCATTAGAAATGAACAAGTTTCTTGCCCTTATGGGTGCAACGATATGCCTTAAAGTATGTGGGCAACTCCAAAAGAAATCTGAAGCTGGAGGAGTTCTGGAATGAAACTTAAAGAAGTCAAGGGTAACCCCTCGGTGACCTGCACAGCTCCCTGCTCTGCCCCATGATTAGCAGATGATGATTAATTATGAAATGTAAGAGAATATCTGCAAGTATGCTGAATGTACATGACTATGCAAATCACAAAAGTCTGCCTTTCTTCTTGCAGAATTGTCTTGGTGCCGTATTCTAATATTTTTTTTATTGCTCTAGGATATATGAAACAACTTGTTGTAAAATGCTGAGCTGGCTGCGAGTGTAACCATCTTTTTAAAAGATTAGACAAATATCCTTTGGGTTTTAGTACTGCAGAGTCACATTTATGCTCCTTCCAAACCCTGTTACAAGCAGCCGGTGCTATCCATTGAGAAGGGTGCAAAGTGCCTGAGAAGCCAAGCACCAAAACAGCTATTTTGACTTCTGGAGTGCAGTCTCTGTTCCGGGGAAATGCAGACTGCTTCCTTGCTCAGTTAGAAGTAGGGATGCTCAGACACCCACTGGTTTCCAACATAATGTTTATCTGTTTGCCAGCCAGTTCATGGCTGCTTGGGTTGCTTTACCATAAGCATAGTATAGTGGTTAGAGTGTAAAGGATCTGAGACACCCAGTTTTGAATCCCCCCTCTACCATGGAAGCTCCCCGGGTGACTTTGGACCAGTCATTGTCTTTCAGTCTCTTTGGGCTACCTCACAGGGTTATTGTGAGGATCAAATGCAAGGTGGGAGAATGATTCTGTAAGTGATTTTGGGTTCCTGTTGGGCAGAAAAATGAAGTATAAGTGTGTAAATAAGTACATACCTTCCCAGAGGTGCATGGCCCTGATCTGGATACCCCAGGCTAGTCCAATGTTTTCAGATCTATTAAACTAAACAGGATCAGACCTGGTTAGTACCTGGATGGGAGAGCACCAAAGAAGTTTAGGAATGCTACACAGAGGCAGGCAATGGCAAACCACCTATGTTTGTTTCTTACCTTGAAAACCCTAAGAGATCACCATAAGTCAGCTGCAACTTGATGAAAGAAACCAACAAACAGTGCAATACAGCACACTCCACTTTGCATGCATATAGGTTCCTATTGTTTCTGTGCAGCAATATGCTCCCTTTGTTGCTGTGCAGCAACAAAACTGTTAAATTGCTCGCAAATATCACAAATTTATCATAAATCCTGGGTTTTTAAAAAATCCTACTGTTCATTGTGCTTAGTGACATTACTGGGTGCCAATCTATTTGGAGCAGGACCATTGTCACGTATTTGCAGGTTTGAAAAAATCTGATACAAACCCATTCAGCAGGCATTTGAAGTGTTTGGTACTGAACCAAACAGAGCTAGTGATGGGATCACATCTGATTGTCACAGTCGGAAAAGATAAAATACTGATGTGTAGCTGTGTTGTTGTGAAGCAACAGATCAAAGTTTGAGTCCACTGGCACCTTTAAGACCAACAAAGTTTAATTCTGGGTAGAAGCTTTCATATTTATTTATTTATTTATTTATTTATTTATTTATTTATTTATTTATTTATTTATTTATTTATTTCATGAGGTTTATATCCCGCCCTCCCCGCCAACAGCGGGCATGCACACTTGCATTGACTTAGGCCTATTACGCATGGGTGTTTTCCCTCACTTTCACCATGCATGTCTGTTGGTTTTCCTTCATGAAGGATGGTTAAATCACTGTATTCCAATTACCACTTCTACTACTGAACACATACTAAACAGGTAATTATACTGAATAACAAAGTCATACAAACAGATAAATATACTAAATAACAATTTTATCTAACTATTCATACAGGAGCAAAAACTTCACACTACAGAATAAATGGAGCCAAGTCCGAAGAAGGTTGCCCAAAAGAGCAGAATTCAGTCCAAGCAGCATAGCTACGAAGACACTGGTTTACTTCTCTTCGTTTCATTAAAGGAAACTTCTTCATTAGCTACCAACAATAATTAATAATGTTATTAACAAACCAGAATGTATAATAATAATGAAAATAAAAATAACAATACAAATAAAAATAAAATTAAACATGAACATCAAAATAATTTACCATACAATGTTTGTCTCTGATATTGTCTTATCTGAATTCTCCATACCATGCAATCTATAAATACAAAAACACCATTATACAGTTACAATGCATATAAAGCACATATTAACAAAAAACCCAAAATACCATAACAGCACTTACCAATACCTTGATAATAAAATCACTACTCCCCCAAAATACAGACGGGCACTGTTTTGCCAATACTCAGTAAATCAATACTCAGTAAATCAACTGAAGGGTGCCTTGGAATGCCAAACCAGGCTGTTCCGTTAAATACAACGCTGATGCACCCATATTACACAAATTTAAAGAAACAGTACGCACGCATCACAAGTACATGAAAAGTCTATTTCTGTATTTAACCCCCGTGGCTGCAGAGTTCCTAAACGATGGATCCAATAAGTCTCCCTCCTGAGGAGAGACTGCTGTACACCAATTTTATTATATCTCCTGGCTGTCATGACTTCAAAGACTATAAACTTAAGCTCATCACAAGTGTGGTTGTTCTCAACAAAATGAGGAACCAAGGGACAATCCATTCTTTTCTGTCTAATGCGTGACTTATGTTAAATTATTCTGGTCTGCACTGTTCTCATAGACATACCAATATAATTTAATTTACACAAACATTGAATCAAATAGATTACTTTCTTACAGGAACAATTTGAAAAATGTGAAAGCTTAAACTCAAAAAAGGCAATTTTAATATGTTACTTTGCCATGCTTGTGGACAGACGCTGCATCTGCCACAACTGTAATGGCCCAAATTGGCCACAATAGCTCTCTCTGGTACCAACATATCAGTGTGAACTAATATATCATGGATATTTCTAGTCCTCCTAAAACCAATCCTAGGTTTATTACTACACCCCAGAAGATCCTCCACTATATGCCAATGTTTATGTATAATCCCTTTGATCTTACCTGCTAATGGAGTAAATTCAAAAGTGCATGTTAAGGACTCCACATTTGCAACACCTGGAGTTGTGGAAAACAAGCTGCTGAGAGATCTATGTTGTGCTCTTAAAGATGCCTTCCTGACAACATCTGTGGGATATCCCCTTGCCAAAAATTGTGAGAACAGTGTGGACCAGAATAATTGAACATAAGTCACGCATTAGACAGAAAAGAATGGATTGTCCCTTGGTTCCCCATTTTGGAAATATGGCAAATGGGGATTCACAGCTGCTTGTCAGTTTCTAAAAAAGTCTGGTCTGTTTCAATAGTGGCTTTCCCCCTTTGCCTGATTTCTGTTCCCTTTCATTCAACAAAGTAGAGCTAAAATGCATATTCAAAACCTGAACCATGAGGATTTAAATGGAAGGTGCTTGCTGGATGCTACTGCATAGCTGAGATAGGGCAATTGCATAATTTTTTTTAAAAAAAACTTTGGATGCCACCCCCCACACATCACAAGCAACATTTCACCCTGATTTAGAAAAGTGCATTTAAAAAATTGTAGCTGCAGAATAAATACACTGGAGGAAAAAGAACGGTGCGTAAGGTGGGCACAGAATCTGAAGTCAAGATTAAAGGCTTACTGTGTGTACGTAATGGGCCTTACCCTGTGTAAACTGCTTTGAGTCTCAGTGAGAAAGGCAGAGTATGAATGAAGTAAATAATATATGCTTGGCATGAAATCTGTGACATCCCTACCCAAAAGCGAAGATTTCAGAAAAATTCCTGATGTGCTGGAGGAGGCATTAATGGTTTCTAGTCTGGGCATCCACAAAAATCAGGAACTGGCCATAGGACTGCAATGCAAACATTCCTTAGTGGGGAAACAAGGATGTGAACTCAGTTTCAATCCCTCCCTTGCACTCTGCACTTCTTGCTGCAGCTGTGGGAAGCACAGCATAAGTGGATCTGTCTAGCAGGCCTGCTGCCATTTTTAACTATGGATCTAAAAAGTAGCTGAGAGTTTTTGAGCTTCCTAATGTCCTGACAAAAATGCTATATGCCTACCTAGGGGTGAAGGAGGTGGCAGATTTTAATGGTGGCAGAATGAGTGACAGATTGACCTAGCAGGCACCAATCCACTGAACATTTTCCTGTTTGTGTGCAGCTCCCGTCTCACCGAGGCTTGTGCCGTGCAGAGAAGCTTCCAGTTGGATTGTGCTCCATTTTATTAGGAAAGGAAGGTGTTTGCAAAATCGCATGGTGTACAGGCCTGCTTTTGTAAATTTCACAGTGGAGCCAACAAGGGCTCCACAGGGCAGTGTAAGAAGGAGCAAACAGACTGGGAGGGGAAGACTGCAGCTGCTCGGGGGCCCTAGTCGCAAGGCAAAAGAGACTTGCATGAGTCTGGGAGGCACAAGAGTCCCACAGAACATTGCCTTCAATCGACACAAGGGCTTTGGAACATGTGAAGGGGCCTTTACTTCCACTGTGCTGCAGGAATGGGGGGGGAGATCCTCACGGGAGCAATAAGTATAATAAAGAAAAAGAAATATCAAAGAACCAGCAAGAATCCCAACAAAATGTGCGTGTGCCCAGCCCTACTCAGCAATCTTAACTTCTAGCCCATGTGACTTAAGTCTGTCAGCCTCTCTCTCCCGAGGGAAGGATTATGAGTATGGGATAGCATTTCGCTTGGTGGGTGGGGATGAGAGACGGCCCTGGCTTTGTGTGCATGTGTGTATTTTGACTTTTTTTTTTCAAACTGTAGCCAAGAGAGCACAGTAGCCAAGTGGAGTGACAGGCGAGGAGGGCTTTCTTTGTTCTTGCGACTTCACGGGCATTCAAGGCCAAACGAGACCGATGAGAGGCTTTCATCTTCTGCTCCAACACGCCTTCCCCTTTCATCAAGCTTCTTTTGTGACCAGGAAAGACCTTTTTTTCCCCTTCAAAACTATAGCTTTCTGTCTCTGGCTTCTGCACACAACCAAAGATGTGAACTAATACCCAGACCTCTAGGAACACTGACTCATATCTTTATCCTTGGTTAAGGCCCCCATGGCCAATGGCAACAGCTAATGGTTTTTGTGCTGCAAAGGACTTGGCCGCCTGAATCTGTGCAAACTTCATGAGCGCCTTGATCCATAACCTGAAGGCTTTGAGACTTGAAGGCCCATATTGATGCCTACCTTTTAATAATTGGTTGTAGTGATGTGTAGTGGTTAGAATGGTGGACTAGGCATCAGGGAGGCCATTTTCGACTCCCGGCACTGCCATGGAAGCTTGCTGGGTGACCTTGGACCAGTCACATACTTGCACCCTAACCTACCTCACAGGGTTGTCGTGGGGAGGGTAAAATGGAGGAGAGGGGAATAAAGCAAGTTGCTTCAGGTCCCCAAGTGGGGAGAAAGGCAGAGTATAACAGAAAAAAATAAATGATCAGGAGAAGAATCTACTCCCCCTCCAATGTTCCCTCTAATTCTTTTCCCCATCCTAAGTGGAGCAGCTCACATCCTGAGCAGAATATAACAGCTGTAACCTTAAAATGGGCAGTGGGCAGTGCACAGCTCCAGACTGCTGCTGAGCAGGGCTTCCTGTGTTAATGAGCGGCCGCTTGCGTGCCCGGTTTAGCGGGGTCACTGCTCACCTCCGCCACTCACCTTCCGAATGGAGAGGGTTGCCACCGGTGGTATGAGAAGTACCGGAGGTTTGGGGAGTGGCGCACAGGAAGGGTGGGTTTTTGGTAGGGGAGGGACCTCAACAGGGTACAATGCCATAGAGTCCACCCTCCAAAGCAGCCATTTTCTCTGGGGCTACTGCTTGTCAGGGAGGGCGGGGTATAAATTGAATGAATGAATAAACAAACAAACAAACAAATAAATTGTAATAGCTGTAGATCTCCAGGCCCCACCTGGAGGTTGATGACCCTACTAACGGACTGGTGGGTCCAAGTCATTTGGGAGAAAATCCAAGTGGTAAATCCCCCAAATAAATGAACTCTGGGCCCAATCAAGAGACAAGTTCTAAGAAAGCCCTGCTGAAATGAATGGAAACTCCACTAGCACTCTGGCACATCTCCCTCCTCTCAGTGGGGTTTGTGTTTTTCCAGAAGGCAAGGGGAAAGGGCTCAGTGGCAGAGCTTCTGCTTTGTGCACAGAAGGTTCCAGGTTCAAGCCCCAGCACCCATAGTTAAAAAGGATCAGGTAGCAAAGGATGTGAAAGACCTCTCAGTGCAATGATGATCTCACTGGGGGCCCCACTTCCCCCTCATTTTTGGAAAGGGGGCACGCTAAAGGGCTGGAATGCGAGCTGCAGTCCCACACCATTTTGAAAGCACAGCTTAGTTCTGCCCCCCCTCCCTGTCATGGCAGTGGAAGGAGTGTGCACATTCAAACTCCCCCTGCAGCCACTTGAAGGCAGCAGGCTTGGTTTTTCTCTAGTTCAAGAGGACGTTCCCCTCGGAGCAGAGTCCTGTGCATTCCGAGTTAGGGGAAATCCCGGGGGGGGGGGGCAGTCCTACTATGCTATCCACACCTTTTTGTTTGCCCAGTTTGGTGTAGTGGTTAAGTGCGCAGACTCTAATCTGGGAGAACTGGGTTTGATTCCCCACTCCTCCACTTGCACCTGCTGGATGACCTTGGGCAAGCCATAGTTCTGCACCAGCTGTTCTCTTAATGACAGTTGTCTCAGAGCTCTCTCAGCCCCACCCACCTCACAGGGTGTCTGTTGTGGGGAGGGGGAGGGAAAGAAGTTTGTAAGCTGCTCTGAGACTACAAGAGAAGGCCTCCTTCTCTTCTTCTAAATAAGTACCTTGTGGGGATTGATTTTTAGCAGAAAAACCATGGACAGGGGAAGGGTTAAGAAGTTCTTCATCTATGCCAGCCTTTGACTGCTGCATTTTATACAAGAACTGGGTGGCAGCAGGTTGGGGGGGGGGGGTGCTACACTCAGTGGAGTATTACCTGTTCTTCGGCCTGGAGCAGCTGCAGAATACCCAGAGCTGCCAATTTTTGAAATCAGAACAAAAAAATCTGGTACCTGGGCAGGGCCTGGAGGTGGAATCAAAGGCCCCCTGAAACTCAAGACTGTGTTTGTGCTACATGACTTTTGCTCTCTATGCTTGTTTTGTTCCATGGTTGCCCTGGCACTCAACACATGTTTGACAAAGCTTTTGTGCATTCATGGGAAGGCATGCAATTTCCTGCTTTCAGCTACAGATCAAGCATTCCAAGATGCACAGATTTCCTTTCGGAGACAAGCCATACACACTTCCCCACACACTGGGTGTGGGGTGTCGGGGGGATCTGAAAGGCAAGTATGGCATCCAGCCAGCATATTAATAAGTTATGTATTTTCCTTAGCCAATTTGGGGGGAGGGAGAGAGCTGGGATAAGTTTATACAATCATTACTGGAAGTGAAAAATTCCCAGGTGGCAAGTCCATCCCCCCCTCTCCCCCCCCCCCCCCGTTATTCTCTTCCTTACGATAGCTGCTTCAAACAGAATGCTGTTTCCTACATGCATATCACTTCTGCCTAGGTACAAAAGCTTTCTCACCATGCACACACTGCCTTGTATGGCAAACACACACATGTTCATCTTGCCACACGCACATATAGCTATGGCGATCTGAGAAAGATGCTTTGGTTTCACCATGATGACCTCAGATGCAAACATCAGCTCAGTGTGTGACAGCAGGTGAGAACCAATGGCAGGAATGATTGGAAAAGGCACTGCCAAAGCTCGTGAGAAGTATATAAATTCGTGGTATGAATCTGGAATAGGACTTTGTATGCTGCTAAGTCACAGGGCACACCACACCGCAGAGAATATCGTAGAACTGGGGAAGGGTACTGAAAAGAGCAAACAAAACAATTAACTTAAACAAGCACCTTCTCAGTCCCAGAAAACTTGGGGGGAAATAGGGCTGACGCCCTGTGATGCTCCCAACTTATGTCTCTTAAACCATTTTGATTCGAAAACAATTTCAAGTATGATAATGTACAAAACTGGTCATGTTGGAAGCTGGACCAGATCCCTTTACATTTTACAACATGCGCAGCAGGAATCACTGCATCCAGGAGCTGAAAGACAACTTTGCATGCTGAATTACTGCTAGGGCTAAAAGTGGCTGCGGGTATTGACCTCCCACAGGGCATAGATCAAGCCATGTTAGTCTGACTCTTATTTATTTATTTGTTCAATTTATAGATCACCCTCCCCAATGAACAGTTAAAATTGCTAAGATTCCAATAACATTGATTACAGGATGGCGCTTAAAACCAGTTTCTAACCTTACCCCATGGGGGGAGGGCAAAAGGCGGAGGGAGATATGATGCCATGAAGGGGAAGGCCAGGCTTGATGGTAGACCCTTGCTGTCCTCAACCATATGCCTGCCGGGCGGCCGTATACAGGCCTTACAGGCCCTGCGGAACTGCACCAAGCCCCGCAGGGCATGGATGTCATTTGGCAGAGAGTTCCACCAGGCCAGTGCCAGGGCCAAAAAGGACCTGGCTCAGGTCGAGGACAGCCGGACATCTTTTGGTCCAGGGATCATCAGAATATGGGATCACCAGAAGGACGTTAGTTGGCAAATGACAATAGCAGGTTATTGGATATTTAGAAGAGTAAAGCAGTGACACAGTACACACATGTAAATTAGCTAAAAGGAAGCTTACTAAGAAAATTAGGAAGGGTTACATGAGAAGGATAAAACAATGAAACAGTCTAGCTTCCCAGCTACATCTTTCTAGTGACTGGTTACCACATGATGGATTCTCCCTTTTGATCTTAGAACAAAAGGAGGAAGGAGAAGCACCCCCCCCCCCAAAAAAAAAGCATAGATGCAAAATCTCAGGAAAGGTCACCAGAGTATTGATTAGCCAATGTCCAGGCTGAAGTTCACTTTGTTATGAATAAGACTCCTCCTTCTAGAGTGGAAAATATGTGCATGACAGCTCATTGGTCCCAAAATTAACTAACAATTAGCATATATGAACAAACACGTTAACTCTTTCATGACAGAAGGAAGTGAACTTGTAAATATCCCAACACTGGTGAAATCTGAAAATCTGAAATCGCTACACTGAAATCACTACACTTTGGTGTAGTGGTTAAGAGTGGTGGACTCTAATCTGGAGAACCGGGTTTGGTTCCCCACACCTCCACATGCAGCTGCTGGTGTGACCTTGGGTCAGCCACAAGTTCTCTCATGAGCAGTTCTCGAAAGAGCTCTCTCAGCCCCACAGCCTCACAGGTTGTGTTCCCTCTAAGCTGATTTAGTGTGAGCTAGCTCACAGTTTTTTAGCCTCCAGCTCACACATTTTTGTCTTAGCTCAGGATGGACTAATTGATGCTGTAGCCAAATCGCTCGCTCACAACTTTAATTGCAGTAGCTCACAAAGTAGAATTTTTGCTCACAAGACTCCACAGCTTAGAGGGAGCATTGCGAGCCACAGGGTGTCTGTTGTGGGGAGAGGAAGGGAAAGGAGATTGTAAATCACTCAGATACTCCTTCGGGTAGTGAAGGACAGAGTATAAATCCAATCTCCTCCTCCTCTTCTTCTTCTTCTTCCAATATATAGGACAGATGTACTCCCATTCTAGCTGTATCTGAAGAAGTGAGCAGTGACTCACGAAAGTTCATACCCTGCTACAAATCTTGTTAGTCTTTAAGGTGCTACTGGACTCTTACTCTTTTCTCTCTTTTTTTGGTATTTTTTGTATATATTTTAATATGTGCATGTGTGAGTGTGTGTGCACCTGGAAGTCATGGCAATCTGGGAGCCTGGAGGATATTCGGAGAGGTGGCTGAATAAAGCCTGCCTCTGCCTCCCACCTCTGGTATGCCAAAGGGGTCTCCCATCCAAGTATTTGCCAGAGCCAACCCTGCTTAGCTTCCAAGATCTGATGTGATCAGACTTGCCTGGGCTATCCAGATCAGGGCAACTCTTACTCTTTTCTGTTGCTACAAACAGACTAACATGGCTACCCATCTTAGTGTCTTTTCATGAAAAGGGCTTACAGGTTTTTTCTTGTAGGATGCATTATTTCTGCCTGGGAGAGGCCTTAAGTACACTTTTCAGTCCTTTGTGGAGCTCATTCTTTCAGGTCCTGTCATGAGAGGCTCAGAAACCCACAGGTCCTGGGCAGGAGAAAGAGGGCTTCATCTTTCACTCTCTTGATTGTAATCTTTCTAATGCTGAATGAAGACCTGGCTTAGTGCCTTTCAGAGTGTGACTCGTGCTGATGGCAATCTGCCAAGGCAGGATAAAGGCAGCAAGCCTTTAGGCCAAACCCAGTTTCAACAGCCATGTAGAACCAGTTTAAACAGGGGGGGCTTCTTCTACTGGCCACATGTTTCTTTGCCACATGAATTAAACGTGGGAATCAACTACAAGGATTGCCAGTCAGCAATATGTGCTCTGGGAAATGTGCCTGACACCCACACTGTTTCTTAACATGAATGCCAAAGACATGCGCTTGTGGTGGCTATTTCGTGAGGGTTTTGCTATGTATATGCTTGACCCACCGGAGACATCCTGCTCCATCCAAGGCAAATGCTCCAGGACCCTTGACCATGTCGTAACAGAGTGCAGCAAACAAGATGGGGGAAAGGTATAGGAAAGGGCAGCCACCATGATCAGGAGGGAGGAACGTATTCTGTGGAAGCAGCCCTGCTCTGCTATCCGTATCTTTTCCTTGGCACAGTTAAAAAGTAGCTTGTGGAGACTGATTTTTAGCAGGAAAATCATGGCTGGAGGAAGGAGGGTTCTGTATTAGGAGAGGTTCAAGTGTCGGCATTTTTATCTAGTTTACAGAAGAGAAAGCAAAGGGAGAATAGATATGATGGATGTCTATTCCCATCATTGTATGGAGAAAGTAGGCAGAGAGTATTTCCCCTCCTCTCTTGCTATGCATATCCCATGGATGAATTGGCAGTAGATTCAGGACAGGCAAGAGGAAATCCTGCTCTGCACAATTTGCCTACAGAATTCACTGCCAAAAGAGACAGTGATGGCCAATTGTGTTTGTGAAGAGCCGTCAGGTTGCAGCTGACCTTTGGCAACCCCTCATACCGTTTTCAGGGCAAGAGATGAAAGGAGGCTGGCAGTCCAAACACTTCAATACTCCCTGTAGTTATGGCAACCCTGTTGTGTTTTCGAGGCAAGAGAGGGTCAGAGGTGGTTTGCCATTGCCTGCCTCTGCATAGCGACCCTGGGATTCCTTGGTGGTCTCCCATCCAATCAGTAAGCAGGATGGCCAGCCAGATGGCTTCAAAAAGGGGGAGGGGGAATCAGACAAACTTGAAAAGTTTGGTGGGCACATTTAAAATGTTCAGGAATGAATGTTCAGAACCAGCACACATCTCAGAACAGCAGATGCTGGATTCAAGCAGAATGCGGTACTAGAAGTCTGATCCAGCAAGGGATCTTTTTTTCCATGCAGTTATATACTATTTGTGAGTTATATCTAAGAACCCTCTGGGGAATCCCATGTTCCTGTGCAGCACCAATTAATTGCAATAAGTCTCCAGCAAGAGGACTTTCCAGTGGATTGTAACCATGGCGTTAGCTCTTTTGGGTACCCTTCACAGCCCTCCAAAGTCCCCTATCTGAGGCTGTGGCCCTTGCCTCATTTTGCCTTGTAATCAGGCAGCCTCTGGGAAAAGAATTTTAGCAGGAAAGCACAGCACGCTGGACAAGAAAGTCAGCTCTGCTGTCCAGCTGGGAAGACCAATGAGAACAACAGACGCTGGTGCAGTTTAAAAGAAGAAGATAACCCCGGGGGAGAGGGCTGTTCACTTAGATGGTGAATCTGCCTTCAGACACAATTGCTTTCTCTCACACACACATCAGACAGATGAGTCTGGCTGAGCGTGTCTAAAGCTACCCACCCTGCAGGAATATACCAGCCTTATCAGGAGTTTGACAAAGGGAAAGTTAAGAAATTTCAGGAATAATAAGTGCAACCATTCTGCCATTAGGAGTGGCACTTAATTGCTTTTAAAGTGTCTCAGTTTGGGGTCCCCCATGCCTTGGCCGTGGCCTTCTGAGGTATTTGCCTTGTCGCCCACAAAGCCAAGGGCACCACACGGGAGCTGAGCTCTCTGGGGCTCTGACACGGGACCAGACTAGATGAGATGGTGTCCTTGTGTCTGCCAACAGGGATGCAGCCCCCTTTCAAAAATGCCCACATCAGTTGCATGCCCTTTGCATGACAGTGCTGGATAGTTGGGGCAGCTAGGAGTTCCAGGGCTGCAGCCACCAGGAGTACTGATGTGCTGAGCACCATTCACATGCCCTTCTTCAGCAGCACTGGAAGCAGAGGAGGCAAAGTACTCGTGAGCAGGCAGTGGGAGGGTGTGAGTGCAGGCATCAACATAAGAACATCAGAGGAGCCCCTGCTAGATCAGACCAGTGATCCATCTAGTCTAGTATCCTATCTCACACGTGGCCAGTGCATCCGAAGAGATGCATGAGTAGGGAGTCAACAGCAGTGGGCCCCACCAGAAGCCATGGGTCCTGGCAGCTGCCCCACCTGAGGGAATGCAGATGCTAGCCCTGCACTGTCTTGTCTCCTTTGGCCCACAGAGAGCACTGGAAAAAAGAAATGCACATTCAGCAGAGCCACTCCCACCAAACCACCTCTAGATCTGGCAATTAATCCATAGGCTAATATTTGTAAATGTACTCCTTTTGCATATTTCTTCCAGTGGAACCTGAGGATCTGGGGTTCCAGAAGTCCCACATTTTTTACAATAAGGTTTCTGAGCTCTCTGGTCATTGCAATGCCAAAGAAAGACTTTGGTGACTGGTTTTGGGCTCTTACTACCAAAATACATTTCTTGGGATTTCATGTTGCATTGCTCCCAGAAGCTGTGGAGTGAAACCCTCTTTGCAGCAGACATTGGCAATGGAAAGAGTGAAGGGACAAAGGTCAGAAACAGCCTGAGACCCTCTTTTCCCATCTGTGGAAAGCTGTGCAGTTTTATTTGCTGATGCTTCCATTAATTGCTCCAGAGAAATGGAAATCAAATTAAGCAAGGAAGCCCATGACCTTGTCAGCACAAAGCTTTCTCCAGCAAGAGAGCTTCAGCGAATATGTTGCAAGACAATTGTGTAAGGTCATCGATATAAAAGGGGGAGGGGGAATAAGCCACAGAATTATTTGCTCAAGATTTTGAGTTATGTACATTGCAGGTTGGAATATTCCATAATCAGTCTCTGTAGCTGACTGTCTCTTTTTAAAATTTAAAAAAAGAGGAAGGGGAGACCTCTGTAGGAAATCACAAAAGGGTTGTGTACCAGAGGCCACACAAAAGGGGGAAAAGGCTGATATACTTATCTTTGTGCAAACCAAATATTATTATATACCGTGCAAACAGTGCAGTGCAATTAGTGAAAACAGTCCCTATGTACAGTGCATGGTACAGTGAGGTATGGCCATTAAGGGGAAAAATTCAATACATGATTCAGTTAATTGTGACAATTAGTAAAGTACAAGTGTGGGCCCATGATACTCTTGGGGGGATTTCCTCCCAACACTTTTTTTGCTGGCCCAGTGCGACTCAGGGGCTGCACTGCTGTTGGCAGTGAGTCCAGTCTGACTTCCAGGTTGTGCCATCACTGCCAGAGTCAGTGCATCTTCCAGGCTGCGCAGCTGCCAACACAGGACCCAGCAGGGCTATTGGGTTACATGGCTGCTGATAAGGGGCCCAGTGCATCTCTCGGGCTGTTCGGCTGCCACTGTTGGGCCTAGTGGGGCTCCGAGGCTGTGCAGATGCCAATGCCAATTTTAGCACATCCCCCAGGCTGCTTCTTCACTGGTGCCAGACTTAGTGTGGCCCCCCAGCCTCCCCTCCAGCTGCCTCCCGAGCAGCACAGACCCTGGGATGCTTCGCTGCAGCCTGCAAACCTCTAGGAATACAATCCTTACGGCAACATTCAGCAAGAGAAGATGCATGAAGGCCATATTTCATACTTTTCTTCTTCAAGTGCTCATAGTCGCTCCAAAAAACAGAGCAGGACCCTCCATTGTCTGCAAAGAAGGAAGCATCTTCCAATAATTTCACTTTTTCAGCATCAGTATTAAGCCAAGAGCTGTTGCCATTGGGCCATGATGATGTATCTCCAAACCAAAAGCACAAGAGCAAAAAATAAAAAATAAAAGGGGAGGGGAGAGACCTCTGTAAGAAACCACAAAAGGGTACTGAGTGCCTTAGACACTTTATCTTCTAAAGGCCTCAATGATCATTTGGATTTGACTGCCTTTGTGTGACATAGCTTTCTTTTTGTTTCTATCTCATACAGGATCCCAGTCATCATGACATGGCAAGTTTACATGTTTTCTGTCCCTTTAAAATTTTGGTTACTCAGCTCACATACAAGAGGCTGATGCAATTCTCATTTACCTTGGCCTCTTTGTTACCAGAGCTGTACATGAAAGATTTTCAGAAGTGTACATGAGAAATTGGATCATCACTAGGGTTGCCAGCCTCCAGGTGGGGCCTGGGGATCTCCCGCTTTTACAACTGATCCCCAGCTGACAGAGATCAGCTCCCCTGGAGAAAATGGCTACTTTGAAGGGTGGACTGTATGGCATTGTACCATGCTGAGGCCCCTCCCCTCCCCAAACCCCACCTTCTCCTGGCTCCACCCCCAAAGTCCCCAGGTATTTTCCAACCCGGACTTGGCAACCCTAATCATCACAGGTATTTTTGGAATTCTAAGGGTGAGCTTTTCTTTTCATTGCATCCTTCCTTTTTTCTTTGTCCTGTTGTTTATACTAATTGGTTTATACTTTCTGTGTTACAGATATATGATTTAAATGTTCCCCCTTTTTGTCTATGTTTGGCTGATACAGTAGGTGCCATTTTCCCCCCCTGCTGTAAAGAAGTCTGCTTAGATGCCGCATGACACATGAAGATGTTTGGACTCTTGTCCTTTATAGACAGTCTACAACAAGCGTACAAGGCTGTTCTGCAACTGGACTATAACAGAAACAGTTCTGAAGAAGGTACTGAAATGGTGTCCAATTAGCAGGCAGATCATCAATTGTTATACTTTACTAATTAGAATTGTAGAGTTGGAAGGGATCTCCAGGGTCATCTAGTCCAGCCCCCGGCACAATGCAGGAAATCCACAAATACCTCCCCCTCCACACCCCAGCATGGGCGTCAACTACGGGGGGGCTCGAGGGCTTGAGCCTCCCCCGAAATTTCCCGGGGGGGGCTCAGCCACCCCCGGCAAAATGCTCGCCCAGCCGGCCGTCGCCGCCTCTCCTTCACCCCCGGCCTGCCCTGCCTCCCTGAGGCGGGGGGGGAGAGAGGCGGCGGGGACATAGTCGCCCACGCGCTTCGCGCGGGCGGCAGTCCCGGCCAGCTGGCTGCCGCCGCGGGTCTGCCTCCCTGGGCCGGGGGGGGAGGGAGCGGCAGAGACATGGTCCCGTGCGCACGCGCGCGCTTTGCGCGCGCACACGAGAGAGCCCCTGCCCCCCCCGGGGATTTAGAAAGTCAACGCCCCTGCACCCCAGTGACCGCTGTTCCACGTGGTCATTATTGTCAGCATTTACTATATCATGTACTGAATTTTTATACCTTGATGGTCATACCTCACTATATCATACACTGTATATAGGGACTGTTTTCACGAATTGCCATTTACTGTTTGCACCGTATACAGGGGTCATTTTGAGCAGGAGCTGGGGGGAGCTCAGCTCCGGGAGTTGGTGCCAGCCCCCCCCCCGGCGGGGGAATGCCTGCTTGTGTCATGGCTGCAGCAAAATGACCCCGTCCCCTGGAAAGGTCCTTGTTCCTCTGACAAGCCTTCTGAAGGCTTCAGCCACCCCTGAAGCTATCCTCCCAGAATAATGGTATTTCTGAGGCTTGGATTAGTAGCTGTCCCCTCTCTGTCAGCTTGCTTGCTTTCCTCTCTCTCTCTTTCTCTCTCTCTCTGTGTCTCTCTCTCTCTTCTTTCTTTCTTGCCTTCTGACATACTTCTGGTGATGTCAGGGGGTGTGGCATATGCAAATAAGTTATACTAATGTATTATGCTAATGAGCTCCTGCACCTCTTTTTCTACGGAATGACCCCTGACCGTATATAATGTTTCATTTGCACACAGTAAAGTATATCAGCCTTTCCCCCCTTTTGTGTGGCCTCTGATACTCAGTACCTCTTTTTCAAAGTGGCCATCAATTCAGCATAAATAAAGAGATCGGTCTGATGCCGTCCACAAGTCTCTTTGTGTTTGATTGCTGGTGGAAACTCACATGAGGAAGGGAACTGAGGAAAAGGGGCATATGAATGACAGGATAGATTTCAGACCTCATTCTTTCGCACTGAAACACGAAGAAACAATTGAGAGGACTCTGGGGACAGTGTTACACGTTTGAACTTTTCAACCAGAAAGGGAAATTGCTATTTTGAATGACAACTCATAGCTGCCCCTATTCAGAATTGTTGCCATGACCAGTGATTGGAACAGATGAACTCTATTGGGCGTAACAGTTGGAATAATTCACTGGCTTGAGGCTTACCTGGCTGTTATCTTTGTGCATACCTGCAATAACTGTTTTCTCATGGGCAGGGCTCGTTTTTGCAGGCTTCCTGGCTTTGTATGAGGTTTGTAGCATTCACCAAGGTAAAGCCAGGGCTCCAAAATGGGATTGACTTCTGTGCAAACAAAACATTCAACCCTCTCAGGGCTGGCCTGTGAGTGTTTGATGATACCAGGGGCCAAAAATTCTAACAGCTTCTCTCTTAACTTTTTAGTATATCGTTAGCCTGACTGTCTTTCAAGGAACTCAAGGCCATGTTTGTTGCCCTCTCCTCCATTTACCTTTACAACAACCTTGTGAGGCAAGCTGGGCATAGACAGATACCCAACAATCTTCACAGCCAAGTAGGGCTTTGAACGATGCCTCTAACCTTGAATCCAAAGACCTTGGACATTTTCCTATGCCATCTATTCAAAAAGCCCATTCTCTCATAAAATTTCCACTCATTTCAATGGGGTATGCCCCTAAAAACGTCTTGATGAATTATACCCCATGAACCAGTTCCCACCTCTCTCTGCCATTCTTAGTGGCAGTCAAAATCTGCCTGCTTTTATGCTGCTTTCCCACCCAAATACAGTCCCCAAGGCAGTGAACATCAAGGCGTTAGAACATTTAAAACATTAAAACAGCTTTTCAAATGTGTGTGCAAAATATTTAATGATACAGTAAAAACACAGAGACACACAAACACAGCCCAAATGGGGAGGAGAGCCACCATGGTGTCGTGGTTGAGAGCAAAGCCATAAACTATGGGGGACAGTGGGGCTCAAGCCCCCTGGGATATCCTAGAGGGGGCAAAGCCCCCAAGCTGCCAGGTAGTATAATGAGGCTGCTTAGGCTTAAACCATGCAGTCTCATCCTCTCCACTTGCTCCAAGGCTGCCAACTCCACTTTTCCTTCTCTGGGATTTTGGGACCTTTACTTGGGGAGACTAGTGTTAAAATCCCCACTTAGCACACGATATGGCCTTGGGTTAGTGACAAACTCAGCCTAAGTTGTGAGTAAAAGTGTGTGGGGGGAGGAGTATTTCCTTTCATACATGAATGAAATATTTACTCAGATTTACTGAAATTGCCTCAGTGAAGGAGTTCATGACATCTTTCCCCTCATATTCTTTGAACATATAGTAACATTTATTTGCTGTTCCGTTGGTAAACTATTTGACTGAGATCCAGACTATTATAAAGTGGAACAGTTATATTTTCAAAACTGCATGATTAATCGTTGATGGCATATGTTTTTTGGAAATGTAAACAATTTCATATTTAAATAATTTAACATAGATTACGAAGTGTGGGCCTGGACCAAGTTCAGCCCTGTCCCCCCCCCCCCTCCTTTGGGAAACTGAGAAGTTTATGACCTGGTTAAGAGTGGTGGACTCTAATCTGGAGAACCGGGTTTGATTCCTGACTCCTCCACCTGAAGCCTGCTGGGTGACCTTGGGCTCTGAGAACTCTCAATGTTCTCTCAGAACTCTCTCAGCCAAGGTGCCTGTTGTGGGGAGAGGAAGGAAAGGTGATTGTAAGCCGCTTTGAGGCTCCTTAAGGTACAAAAATGCGGGGTATAAAAAACTTCTCTTCTACTCTTCTTCATAAGCATTTACTGGGGACGCATCAAATGAAACAAACAAACAAACAAAAAGCCCTCACCTGCTGGCAGAAGACAACAACAGGAGACAGAAAAGTCTCCCTGGAGGGGGAGTTCCAGAGCTCCAATGCTTACATTTCCTTTGCCTCCCAGGGATATGTGGTTGGGACATTTCTAAGCCGGAACAACCACAGGTATATGTCGTCCTCAAGGAAGGCTTGCTGCAGGCACCTTCTGCTTCTTCTCCTTCACCCACTCTATGGTCCTTTCTTTGCCTGCCCCCATCTTGTCTCTCCCAGAGGGGCAATCTTCCACTTTTGGCAAGAAGGGCATCTGGAGGAGGCATCAGAGCCTCTCTCACACTGTCACCTTTGCTGCCACCAGACTTCTTCCGGAAACTGGCTGGATGCTGGTGGTGGGCCCTCTGCCAGGCCACTGGACCCTTGGTGCTGGTCCGATTTCTAACAGGAACACTCTGGGAATTAGTGACAATTAAGCACAAGGCTGTTGCATTTTTTCCTGTCTTTGCGCAAACACAATTAGACTTAAGGGACACTATGCAATCCTAAGCAGAGTTACGCCTTCCTAAGTCTGCTGAAGTTAATGGGCTTAGAAGAGTGCAGTTCCAGTCAGGATTGCACTCTTGGTCATGTCATGGTATCTAGTGCAAGAAACTTACCTACGCAAAGTTTCCTTTAACCTACTGTTGTTCAAAAAAACAGGTACCCTGGGGTCTTATATTTGCAGGTAAAAATGCATATATATGTACATGATGTGCTTGAACACATAGTATCATTTGCTTGCTGTTCTGTTGGTGAACTGTTTGTTTTGGTAATCTGTAGGTTGCTTCCTATGAAAGTACAAAATGAACTTGGGAGGCTGTTATGCCAATAAAGGTTTTCTGATGAACTTGGGAGGGCATGGCAGAAGGCATTCTCCAGTCTGGGGAACAAATGAAGATAGTTCGGCAACATTTTAAGGAGAAAACCCTGGATAGGTAGCTGGCGTTGTTGTTCTTGAATTGGTAGGGTAAAGTGTTTGTAACTACTTTGCCACAACATACTTGTTAAATCTTAGCCAGCCTCCAGGTCAGCTTCTCCATGGGCAAAGCCTCTCTGGATTTCTAGATGCATTTGCACCCTCTAGAGGCCAGATGGAGATACTAGCCAGAGTGATATCTTGACTCTTCATGGTGGCTGTTTGTGTGCCTGCACCTGAGAACTGATTGGCCAAAGCCACACTGTAAACTGTGCACAGGGATGGTACAGATTCATCACATTAGGAGTATTCCCTTCCTCCAAGGATCTCTGGGGGCTATCCTATTAAAACTACCCAACAGGTAGAGACAAAGTGTGATAACCCCCTGTGCCCTGCCCAGAACTTTCCTCAAAACTGTGGGAGGGGAAATACAAATGTAAAATTTATTAATACTTAAAGTTAATACGTTATCCTAGAGTTTTCAATGCAAATCCCATGCATTAGCTTGTGATAAGGCAGTTCAGTGCTATTATCCCCATGCAGAGATGGGTGGGTGCTGATTGGTTCAGTCTCAGCTCTGCACGCAGAAGGTCCCAGGTTCAGTCCCCGCCATCACCTCTCAAAGGCTCAGGTTTGTAGGTGACCTGAAAGAGCTCTTCCTGCCAGTCAGAGCAGACAATGCTGCCCTCAGTGGTCTGACCCAGCACAAAGCAGTTTCATGCTGAGGTTGAGAAAAAGTAGTTTGCCTAAGGCCACTGAATCAGCTGATAGGAAGGGCAAGATGTCAATATGTGTGTCTGGGAGGAAGGAGTTCCTGAGTCCTCACTCAATCTTGAGGCCCTTATGCTGTGCCATTACAGGGACAGGTCAGTGTGCAGCTTTAGTCAATCTGTAGGAGCACAAAGACATCTAATATAGAAAATAATAACCCACTTAGTAAAAGTTGAAGTTACTTTACAGTTCGCAAGCAGATATATACAGCTGGCACTGAAGCTCCAGGAGCAGATGTGAGTCCAGCCTCTGAACCTCTACCAGGGGGACTCCTCTTTGCTTAGCTCCCAGCGCTATCAGGGTCCCTATTCATAGAAGGAGAGGGTTACAGTGCAGCCCAGCCAACATCTGCCACTGGATGTGACATTCACCAAAGGAAGATAATACATTAAGGGAAGAAGTTCAAATTGTATTTCAAAATGTCAGTTGCTTTTGAAGATCATCTCGTCCAAAAGCAGGATTTAAATCTAAATAAATAATGAAGAAATGGGGGCTGACACCTGTTAAGAGAGGGATATGGACTCGTTTCCCCCCTACATGTATGCACACATTTTATCTCCTCCACCTCTGAGATGCCTGGCAGAGAGTGCTGGGGAAAATGGCAAAAATAGTCACGGCACTGGGATGCATCTCCTTCCGAAAGAATCACTACCTCCTGTTGTCCTATTGGAAGCTCTGATACAATTTTCATTTTGATCCTTGCATTGCACAAAAGTAGGACTGTTGACCATTGGGGGGGGGGATTACCTCAGATTATTTATTTAGAGCATTCTTATCTGGCCCTTCTTCAAAGGAGCTGAAGGCTGGCATTCATAGTGGGATGTCACCCATGGTTTTTGTAAAAATTTCTATTTAAAATACTGTTTTTTTAAAAAATAAGCTGTCCAAGTAATCAAGAGCACCTTCATAACTGATCAGAAGTTTTCAGTAGTTTAATCAAACCATTCAATTGTCTAGTGTTGTGCCCCTACATAAGAGTCTCAGGGATGATCAAAGGATACCTTTATTTGCATTAATTCTTGTGCACAAAGTGGTGGTGGTGTGAGCAGGCCCGTAGCTATCAAGGGGCCCACAGGGCCCGCCCTCCCGCGTGGTTTTTGCAGGCCCGACCCCACTCCTCAGTGGAATGGATTTTCCATTAAGGTCTCTGGTCCCAAATACACTGCTCCGGGACTAGAATGACAGGCCCCACAGTGGAATGACAGCCCCTGGGCATAGCAAGAGTGTTCTGGGAGTGGAAATGACAGGCCCTATGGTGGAATGACAGCCCCTGGGGGGTTACAGGAGTGTTCTGGGAATGGAATGGCAGCCCAGGGAGTAGGAGATGTGTCCTGGGACTGTAATGATAGGCCTGGCATTCCACTCCCAGAACACATCTGCTACCACCGGGGCTGTCATTCTACTCTGGGGCCTGTCATTCCAGTCCTAGAGAAGTGTATTTGGGAACAGAGACCTTAATGGAAAATCCATTCTGCATTTTCTTTGCAACTCTTCTTGAGCTGTAATGTATTGGCAATTGGGATTCCTGGCTCCCATTATTTCCAATGGGCCTTCAAGTCTCCAATGGGCAATCCTGTCCTTCCTTTTAGTACATCACTCATGTGGGGGCGGCTCCTCCAATGTAGTCTCATGTAAATAAAATACAGCATGGGCCTCTGGGCATCTTTGGAATTCTGATGGGGGGGTTGCAACAAAATTGCTGCCTTGGATATGAAACCAACCACAGAATGGCAGCTGTGAATTGTGGAAGCAGAGAAGTCCAAGTGCATGGGGGAAAGGGGGTAATTTTTAAAAAGATCCCAGGAAAGAGATGAGTCCTGGTGGCTGCTGCCTGCCTTAAACTAAGCCTCCATCTCCAGTATCTTGGTTTGTGTGAGAATGGAGGTGGATGGGCCGGGGGGGGGGGGGAGATATTTCCACTGAATCTGCTTCCCTTGCTCTTCCAGGATGGCATGCTTTGGGGCTTGGCTGGGCCCTTGTTTCAGTTCAGGGGCTTCTCTAGTTGGAATTGCAAAGCTGATTTGGCTTTAAGTATTTTGGTTTGTGTGAGGATGGAGGTGGATGGGGGGGGGGTATTTTCACTGAATCTGCCTCCTTTGCTTTTGTTTCCCTTCTTTATATTTCTGTATTAAATTTAAATGCATTTTTTAAAAATTGTATCAGTCTGGCCATTTTAAAGACATATATAACTCTTGCATATTTTGTTCTTGGTAAACTGGTCAGGTTACTAAACTGTTAAGTTTAGAAGTATGAGCACGGCATGGCAGTACCACACAGACATATAATGGCAAGCCCCCTGAGAAAAACATCCCCCCCCCCCCCCCGAGCAAAAAGTTGTTAGCTACGGGGCTGGGTGTAAGCTTTCAAGTTACACAGAACTCTCCCTTGGGCTGGATGAAAACACAAATGGAAACTGGAATGAAAACCTTTCCATCTTTTAAAACATCCAGACTGAGACAGAGTTCTTCCCTGAGGCCCTCTTCCAGCTTTTCTGCACCAGGTAACACAAATCATTCATTCATTCACCCACCCCCTCCCCTTCTCTCCTATCATTTCCCCCTGGACTGATAATAACGGCTTGATGGTAACATAAGACATAGCAGAGAGGGAGAGTCAGAAACTCAATATGAATCAGCTAACCTTGTTTTCTTGCTCCTCCTAGCCAAAGGGGAGTCTTTGAGGCACCAGAAGCTAAGGCTGCAAATGGAAATTGAGATTTAATTCTGCTGTTAAGGCAACACCACATTCCAGGATCACTGGAGACAGTGCTTGCACATGAGACTAAGTGCCTTGCATTAAAAGTGGACAGCTTGCCAGAAGCCTGACCCAGTGGTCTGCTGTTGCTTGGCAGAATCGTTGTGCATGAAATAGGCCAGTGGGTGGGGGCGGGGGACTGGTGTTTCCTTCACTTGTGTGAATTTCTTGTCTTTGTGGACCATCAACGGGTTCCCATTCATTTACCAGGTGACATAGGACATAATTGCGTCTCTGCTTTCAAGAGACATCTCTAGCTGGTCATCAGAACATTTCAGCCACTTGATATTCCTTGTAGAGATGGTGGCGGATTTTGCAGTGAACATGTTCAAAGTCAAACTCAACACGTTTGGGTGTCGATCAGACCTGAGCCGATTGCTGGGGTTTGCCTGGTTCAGCACCAAACAACTTAATCATGTTCACATTGGGTTTTTTCCCCAAAAAAACTGCACAAGAGTGAAAACATTGCCAAACCAAGCACATCTGCATCCCCCTTGAAGTCACTAAGGATTACTTAGACAAACTCTGAAGGTAGAATATTTTTAAAAAACATTATTTCTTTACGACTGTTTTATGTTTTATGACTGGCTGAACTGTTTATTGAAACAACTGCCTGCTGATCAAATACAGCTTAATTAACTGAGCTGTGTGAGAGCATGCATGGGCAAAAAGCAGATTGAACTTCCTGTACTCTTAGGAAAAAATGGTTGGGGCAAACTGTCGAACAGCCACAAAAATATGAACAGCCCATCAAAAGTCATCTCCCTGTTTGTAATCGGAGAACACAATGTGAGCCAAACAGGTGGGTTTCTCAAGCATCCATATTCCCTTTTCTTCCTGATGCTTCTAGTCTGCTCTCAGTTGTGTTCTTGGAAATCATTACTTCTGGAGGTAGAGAGTTCCATAAGCCAGCAATGGCAAATTTGCATTTCAGCAGCTCTACCATGAGGAAGGTGAGGTGGAAAAATCTGGGCCACATTAAGGCAGCAGAGTGACAAAGGTGAAAGATAAATTCCACAAGGTATGAGGCACTGAAAATTCTCTTCTCCACGGAAATGAATAGGAACTGAACCATAGCAGTGGCAGCAAAAGGATGAACTGTATATGTAAGCACTCAATAACAGCTATTTCCTAAGCAGTTTGCTTAACCCCAATGGGAAGCAAAACTTAGTTGAGAGATGACCATCCATCAGACCTATGAATTTATTCTGGGGAGTCCGTTCCTTAGATACAGCCTTAAGTATAGCCTGGCAAACAGTTTCTGACCATGCAATACTCCCATCTATTCACGCCATCCTGATCAACATCACTTCATTAGCCACAAGCTCCTGGGTTACTTCAGCTAGCAGCTTCCTGTGGTTTCCGGTCCATTAGTCCCTGAAAATGCATCCCACCATTATTGCCAAGCAGGGATAGATCTTGCACGGCAGGGATCTTTGATTCATGAAGCCAAAGCTGTAACCCAATAAGCTGCTACTAATAAAAAAGGTCAAACTAAATCTATCAGCATCAATCACAGTCCCTGCAACACACAGCCGGAGGATAAAGGGAGAGAAGATGGACAGCTGCCCGCTTCAAGGAGTGTGTGTCGGAGTCCTAATCGATGGGTACCATTTGGCAGAAGCTTCTCCCATTCCAGATTTGGGGGCTTTGCATGAGACTCAAGATGGGACAATTGTGCAAACCTTTCAGAGGCCTAGGCTAAACTGTAAATACACACACCTGAAATGAATGGGGAACAATGTGGGAGCATGGTCTGTCTGAGTCACCTTCAAGAAGCGTCTGCTAATGGATTCTATTGTGTTATCAGTGGCTGTCACACCACTGTGGAAGCACAGCCTGCCTTTGGCCTTGCAATAAACATTCCACTTCTGTATGCCTGAGAGCCTCACAGGTCATTGTCAGCCTTTGTGCTGTGCACGGCTATTCTTTGGTTCTGACTGGAACACAAGATTGCCTGGAGATATAGCTTCAGTGGGCTCCTGGAGATATCGCCTACATGCAGAGACGCCACCAAACCTTCACCAAAAGCAACCAGGGTTTTCTGGACACCTTCTCCTTCCCACTGCCTTGCTTTAAAAAATATCAAGTAGAGTCTGGCCGCAGAACCATCTAGGTCAACAGGCAGAGTCCAGAGTTGGGCTGATTGCCGAGTGACTGGGGAGAGCCAAGTGTCCACTATGGGCGGTAGGGGCAGAGCCCAGTGCTGCCTGTTCGCCATGTTAGGCACACCGCAAAAGATAAAATTGGCTATGGGAGGGAAAAGTGGCAGCTGGCCCAAAAGACCTCAAGAAATACAAACTGGCCAGACCAGTTCTGGGTGCTGGGGCAACTTGTCCAAGAAATGTTGCCTGTCTTATCAGTTCTTCTGGCTTCCATCACAAATCCTCAGACCAGAGTTTATTTGAACAGACAGGCAGACCATGTCATACAGTGAAGAAAACAATCTGTACAGCAAAAACCAAGTTCTTCTGCAGTTGAACAGATGGGATTTAATAAGAAGCTAGGATGTTTCTAAAAATAAAAAGAAGAGTGAAGATAAATATTGCCCTCCCCCCAAATATTTTCCCATTCGGTTAGAAAATGTTCTGGTCTGTGCTTGCACCGGGGGTAGGGTTGGCAGCTCTGGATTAGGAAATACCTGGAAATTCTGGGTGTGGAACCTGAGGAGGGTGAGGTTTGGGGAGGGGAAGGACTTCAACGAGATATAATGCCACTGAGTTCACCCTTCAAAGCAGCTCTTTTCTCCAGGTAAACTGATCTGTTGCCTGGAGATCAGCTGTAATCTCTGGATATCTCCAGCCACCACCTGGAGGCTGGCAGCCCTAACTGGGGATGATATACCAGCTGCTTATGCTGTGAGGATAACAGCTCAAAATAAACCCTGTACCTCCGTTTTTCTCCAAAGGCAGGAACCGTCACATTTGCTTCGAACTTTTGCTTCAGTGAAACCAGGCCTCAGCCTAGCAAAGTGGGAAAATCCCCAGCCCCTCAACCACCCCCACACTGTGGTGGCCATACATAAAAATATCCAACTTCCCTCAGGATTCCTCAGGTTTGGCCCCTGAGATGAAGCATCCCGTACCACCTAGAAAACACCACCATCCTATTTGTTGGGGTTTTTCTTTTCCATTTTATTGGTCTCACAAATAAATAAAACCTATTTAAATGTATAAAAAAACAGTAACAAAACATCACATGAAATCATCTGGAATGGAGCACCATGCAGAGACCACACCAATTACTAAATCGACACCACTGGAGGCGACCCAACAGCCATTCAGTTTGCATTCCATTATGAACGAGTGTGCGTATACAGACATACACACAGGCACTCACACACTCAACCTACTCTCTCTATATCTGGACATGCAGAGCATTTTCTAATAGCACCTGACCTCAGGGACATTCAAAGGGGGGCGGGGCCCAATCTGCTAGCAGCCTCTCTCCACCTGTGCAAGCCCCACTGAAATGAGTGGGAACAGTGTGGGGGCACAGTCTGAGTCGCCCTTGACTATGAAGATTCTGCTAATGGGCTCTATTGTATCATCAGCAGCTTTCGAACTATCCATCAGTGGCTGTCAAACTTTTTGTGGAAATGCATTCAGTTGTTTCACCTTGAAGTGAATGTTCTGCTTCTGTATACCTGAGAGTCTCTCAATTCCCAGCCAGTCTTTGCATCTTGGGGGACTTCAGATATTCCTTCATTCTGATTGGATCACCATGACCCCCATTTTTTCCTAATGTTCCCAGTTCTTGGCAGACTGCACTTCTACCAGTGACCAGCTGAGTACCCAATCAGACAGGATGGGATCCACGGGCATTTATACCCATCTCCGCCTCCAAAGTGGAAGAGGCTTATTGGAAGTGAGCCAAAGACCAAAAGACAAATCCTGAAAGCTGCAAGGATGGAGAGAAAAGCAGGGGGGAGAGAGCAGGGTTTGCCTACACCGGGTTCTGTTAAAAAACAGATATACACATACACCCACACTTCCAGTGCAGGACACACATGTATAAGCACACGCACAATCCCTCCCAAGAGTCTGAAATTAACAGAACTATTTCCCAATTTCTTTACAAAGTCATTTGAAATGCAAAGGCCAAGACCCAAAAATTTATGTAACAAGTGTTCTTCTCCCAAGGTTGTTTTGGGCTTGCCCCCCCCCCCCCCCCCATGCTACAGAACACACTGCTTTTGGAACTGAAGTGAATTTCAGGAGTTCGAAAATCCCCCAGAGCAGACATTTGGATCACAGTCATTTTTTAAACAGTCAGCACAAACTAGCAGATGATCCTGGTATCCTTCACACTTGGATTAATTTTTTTGCGTGATTTTGCATTACCAGCAGAATTTCAAAACAGCCGAACCAATCTCCAAACGCCTCTACCTGTCTTGACAGCCCCGCAACCCATGGGGATCAGCCACTGTTGGCTGTACATTCAAAATAGCCAGCTAAATCTTCCTACTAATTGTGCAATACACATTTTCTACTCTAAGGTTCTCCACTAATACATCTTTGAATATCTGACAATTGGTGTGCTATAGCAGTCATCTGCACAAGCCAACCCAGTTGTGAAAAACTGCTATAGCGTGATGAGAGCAGAATATCTCATGATGTGCGGAGGAAGTCCATGTTCTTAGGGCCAAACTGCAAATAAACTTACATTTGAAATAAGGGCAGGAGTGTTATCATATTTACTCAAAATGAAGATAACCCTGAATATAAGATGAAACCCCCCCCCCAAAAATGATACACACAGAACAAAAAATTATCATCTTTAAACTTTAACTTGTATGCAAATATAATACAACCTCCTCTTTTATTTGGCATACCTGGAAAAGAAAACTTAGTCTTGCATGTGTTTAGATACTGTAGCTCTTGCAAAGGAACGATTTGAAGCAGGGAGATGGTAGGAATCAAAAGGCTGAGTAACTATGGTTACAATCCTTAGAATACTTTCCTGGAAGTAAGCCCCACTGAATACAATGGGATTAACTTCTGAGAAGATCATTTTAGGCATACTCCCAATGTGCAGTTTGGCCCTGAGACCGGACACAGTTAAGGAACTGAAGACACTGATGAAAACATGGAAGTTCTACAGGTATTCTACAGACAATCAACACTATTTTTTTGTTCAGTCCTTCTCCTTCTTTAGCTTCCCACTGAAAGCAGTACAGAAGCTATCCCCCTCCAATTTTAAAAAAAATAAAACAAGGAACTACAAAAACACCATGAATCAGTACATGGAAACAGATGTTTAGGCCTTCAGAAAAAAGGGGAACATCTGCTAAGGTCAGTTGCAGGCCTTTAGCCAGGGGGCTTCTGGGGGCAGTACCCCCCACATATGAGCCCCGTACACCCAGGGAGGATGCCAGACCACCCCCCATCCACCCCTGGCTCGCCGAACTCCTCATCCTGCCTGCAGCGGCCTCGCCAGCTCTTGCTGCTTGGCTGCGGCAGGAAGAGCTGGCAAGGAGCACTGAGGCACAGGTGCAGTGAGGAGTTGGGGCGGGCCATTCTCTACACCTCTTGCAGCGGCAAGCTAGCGGTTCCACTTCTCCTTGAGAGTAAGACGAGTGAGCAGCATCACTAGCTTGCCTCCCCGCAGCACGAGGCTTAGAGAATGGATATCATCTCCCCAGCTCTCAGCAGCAGTGTGGTGGCTGATTTGGCTGGTGGAAGAAGAAGAGAAGAGAAGAAGAGTTTGGATTTATACCCCGGCCTTCACTCCCCAAGGGAGTCTCAGAGCAGCTTACAAACTCCTTTCCCTTCCCCTCCCCACAACAGACACCCTGTGAGGTAGGTGGGGCTAAGAGAGCTCTTTCCCAAGCTGTCCTTGAGGGAACAGCTGGTACAGAGCTATGGCTTGCCCAAGGTCATCCAGCCAGGTGCAAGTGGAGGAGTGGGGAATCAAACCCGGTTCTCCCAGATTAGAGTCTGCGCACTTAACCACTACACCAAACTGGCTCTCTGGAGGCGCAGTGAGAGCCAAGGAGGCAGGCAGGCAGGGCAGTGGGTGGCGAGCAGAAAGAGGTGCCATGATGTCTCTTTCTGTTTGCTGCCTGCAGCCCTGCCTACCTCCTTGGGTCTTCTTCTCCCACTTTGTTCCCGATGCGCAGGAGGCTCCTCCGCAAATGGAGAAGGAGAAAGACAGTCACTTCCGGGTGACATCACAAGTGACTTCACCATGTCGGGGGCTGATGCCTCCCACGGCCCAAAATTTTCTGGCTATGGGGCTGGCCAGTTGTGCTCCTTCAATTCAAACGAGGTCAACCAAAGCACTGCTGTGCATGTTCTAACACCAGTAGATTCACTTAAAAGGTTTGTTGATTAGAACAAGCAATGGGACACGCTTTTGGGGTCGCCCCGTTCCTAGGCTGGAAATCACAGGGTCTGGAGGCGCTGTCTGTCCAGAGTCTCAACCACAAAGACAGACCATAAAGGAAGCAAATAAATAAATAAATAAATGGGGAGGGTTCTTGGTGTAGAAGCTTCCTGGGACTTTTTCACCATTCAACTGCCACTTTAAGTAAAAAAAAAAGAAAAGTTTTTTACAAAGGGGCTGGATAATTGTAAAGTATTAAAATCTTTACCGTAGCAAACAAGAGTGAGGACCAGCTGCAAACTGGGCAGTGACTGAGGACTCTAAAGTTTACAGTCTAACAAGACAAACGGTTTGGAGGAGAAAGAGAGGCGAAGAAGAGATCTCTCAAACACAAACCCCAGCACTGGATCCCTCAGACAGGATTCCTCTTTGAAAGCCACATTTCACATCAAGGGTTTCAGACCTGGGGAGACTTCTGGGGCAAAAGGGCCCAGTCATCTCCATATTTAGTACACCTATCCTAAAACCCTGCGCCCTGGAACACGACATTCCCTGATATACCTGGAAACTGAGCTGCTCTGTGTGTGTGTGTGTGTGTGTGTGTGTGTGTGTGTGTGTGTGCGCGCGCGTGCGTGCGTGTGTGTGTCTGATTTCTGAGGTTTATGCCGACATCTCCCAAGCGCCATCCCATGTCTGAAAAACCAACTGTGAAAAGCAGCCTGGGTTGAAAAACAAATAAACTCCTCTTCTTCTTCTTCTTCTCCCTCCTGAGGAATTCTGAAGATGCTTCCAGCCAGTCTAGTTTCTGGGCGTCGCTTTGCCCACCTTCTCATCTCCAGACTCCTCTTCCTCCTCCTCCTCCTCCTCCGTCTTCGGTTCCCTTGAGACCTTGGCTTCCTCGGGGCCATCCCCCTTCTCCTCCTTCCTGACACTAACCAAGCTGCTTGAGAAGCCCTTGAAGCTGGACAAGGGACTCGAGGAGAAAGGGTAGCTGAGGCCGAATGTGCTGCTGCTGGTGACGGTGCTCAGCCGGGTCTCCTCTCCTTCCAGCAGTTTTCTGCAGGGAAAAATGGAAACAACAGGATCACCCAAGATGGTTAAAAAGACTTCAGCAAGCTGGCCAATGGCCACCGCTGGCATTTTGGAGAGCCAGCCAACGTCACCTTTTCCTTTGTGAGATGTCATCAAGGTTGGTTCACAAGACCTGAAATCCCAGTTGCAGCAAAAGCCACCAAGAGGAGGTTGCAATTTGCTGAACAGGCAGCACTTGGGAAAGGAGGACTTATTCTTTCCCTGGCTGTTGCTGCTGCATTTCTCCCAGCTGGGGCCTGATGCAAGAAAAGCATCTGGCTGGGGAAAGCCAGGACATTTCCCCAAACCAGCACACAGCCTGCCACTTGGGCCTCCTTCCTTTCATTGGGCAGCTGTTTGGTTGAGACCAGGATTCCCCCCCCCCTCACCAATGCCCCCTCTAAGCTGTGGAGTCTTGTGAGCAAAAATTCTGCTTTGTGAGCTCCTGGCATTAAAGTGGTGAGCGAGCAATCTGGCTACTGCATAAACTAGGTTGCTCTGGAGCCATCCTTCCTGAGCTGAGACAAAAACGTGTGGGATGGAGGCTAAAAACCTGTGAGCTAGCTCACACTAACCCAGCTTGGAGGGAACACTGCCCCTCACATGACCAGACATCAAATCCCACTGTTAACAGTGAAACTCTTCCTGGACTGTATTGCCCCAGGCAGGGGGTGGTGTCTCCTTTCTGGGGTCTCCCCTATGAAATGATCTGGTTTCTACCCTGCCCTGTTCACTGAGGAGCCAAGGCAGAATACAGGGTCTGCAGCCCTATGTTCTTCACAACAATCTTGTTAGGTAGGTACAATTGGCAGAGTGAGCGGTCTGAGGATCCAAAGTACATGGCAGAACCTGGGTCTCCCTAGTCCCAGTCCCACGCTCTAGCCATTGCTCCACAGTAGCTCTGCCACACCAACATTTTCCTGGCATGCCATGGGAAAGGGTTCAGCCTGGCTCTCTTCATTTTCACAAGGCTCGTGCAAATCCTCCCCGCGGATTGTGCCCGCATCAATCAGCAAGGAGGAAGGCAGTGCCGTTTGGATCACCTGCTTCCGGGAGCACCACAAGGTCCTGGCTTGGCCTTCCCAATACCCATCTCTTAAACCTCAAAGCCTTTCATTACTTACAGGCAGCAAGGCCGTCTCTCCCCACCCCACCTCCCACCACAGGTCATGCAGAAGGGGACGCAGCTTCCCAGGAGGCCTCACCTGTAGGCTGCTATTTCAATATCCAGGGCCATCTTCACATTCAGCAGGTCCTGGTACTCCCGGAGGTGGCGCGCCATCTCTCCCTTGGTTGTCCTCAGGGCGTTTTCAAGCTGGTTTATAGTCTCCTGGAAACACATCATTGCACAAGAGTGATGCAACACAGAACATGGGAAGTCTGGCAGGCTCTTCCGATGCTCCCTTTCTTATGAAATGCAGCCCGGGGCGGGGGGGGGGGGGGAGAGAGAGCTGCCCACGAGATTAGGGCAGCATCCAGGAGAGCATACCTGAGGTTTCTGACTTGTACCATCTCTCTAATAGGACTGGGGAAGGGATGCTTGGTCCTTCTCTCTGTCACCATTTCCCAAATCAATCCACCAACTGCTGCAAGGCTCTGATCCAGATCAGGCTTGCAGGGCAGAAGCCCTAGGAACTCTTTCCCTCCCCTACGCGGCACCCTCTAGGGTGTAGAATCAGCCCCTCATGGCTGCTTCGGCATGTGAAAAAGTATAGCTGCCAAGGGGTGGGGGCAAGAGCTCCTGGGACCCCTGTGCTGCAAGCCTGATCTGGACTGGAGCTACACAGCAAATTTTAATAAAACCATTACTGCCTCTAAAGTGGCTGTGGCAGCCACAGGATGGGCCTGTAGCCATGAACGTGTTCAGTCTCGCTCTTGCTTGCTACCCTTTCTTGTGTGTGTATTCCCATCTCGTAAGATTCAGACAGTTAGAGGGGTCCTCAGTGGAACAGGCTCCCCCGGGAGGTGGTGGGCTCTCCTTCTTTGGAGGTTTTCAAGCAAGGGCTAGATGGCCATCTGACAGCAATGCTGATTGTGTGAACTTGGGCAGATCATGAGAGGGAGGGCAGGAAGGGTTGCCTCAGTGCTTAGTTCTTGTGGCCCTTTCTTACATGCCCAGGGAAATGCTGAAATTGCCACTTTGGGATCAGGAAGTGATTCTTCTCCAGGCAGTTTGGCCGGGGATCCTGGAGGTTTTTGGTCACCTTCTGGGTGTGGAACAGCAGTAATTGAGTGTGTGGAGGGGGAGGTATTTGGGAATTTCCTGCACTGTGCAGGGGATTGGACTAGATGACCCTGGAGGTCCCTTCCAACTCTTATGATTCTGCTTCTGCTAATCCTGCTGAGGGGTAAAGAGCCTAGCTTTGGAATCTTCACCAGCCTCCAGCCACACCCTTTGAGCCAACAGAGCCAGCAACTTGCCTCTTCTCTTTAATGACACGCCCAGCCCCCAAGAAGCTCCCACCTGCATGTTACGGATCTCCTCGCTGTTCCTCTCCTCCACCTCCTGCAGCTGCCTCTCCAGGGACTCGTTGGCACTGCGCAGGGCCTCCATCTCGATGCTGCGGGCTTGCAGTTGGCGGCGGTACTCCGAGATCTCCTCCTTGGCCTGGCGGATGCTGTCGCTGCTGCGGGCAGCTTCCTCGGTGAAGTTGGCAAACTTGGATTTGTACCACTCCTCGGCAGACTGCTGGTTTCGGGCAGACAGGACTTCATACTGAGTACGGATCTCCTTCAAGGCTGCTGTGAGGTCCGGCTTGCTCACGTCGATCTCCACAGAGACCTAGAGAGGAACGACATGAAGAGAACCACATGTGATGGAAGTCATTCGTCCTCCCTGACATTTTTGTCTGTGAGCCTTTCAATAGGATACCCAGATAATCTGCAGTTCTTTGGAGTGTGGCTCAAACCCTCAAAATTGATTGACTGTAATGGGACTTGAAACAGACAAGGGGGAAACCCTTTTTTATGTAGGTAGAAAATTTATTCCTTCTTTATGTATGATGCGTAAACTAGCTTATGGAACTCACTGCTGCAGATCTGGCGACGGACTGTAGCTTAGATGGTTTTGAAAACAGATTCGACGAGTTCACAGAGGATACTATCCATAGCTACTAGCCACAATGGCTATTTACACCGTACACAAAAACAAAGCATCTTTGAATGGCAGAGAATTTTTTTTCTTGTTGCATAGGGCTGCTGGGAAATCCAACAGCCAACAAAATATAATTCCCGGTATTGCTGTGATTTGACAATGAGGCTCACAGCAAATGGCATCCATTCATTTCTCCCTGATATCTTCATTGCTACTGGCAACTGCACCAGGCAAGAGCCTTTTAAAATAATTAATTTAATTTATTTCCTTCTACTCCCCGTCAGTCACCAAAAATATTCTTAAATGGATATTTAATTAGCTCTTAAGGGGGTTTTAAATTATTTTTATTTATGTTATTCATAGTCCACCTGTCTCATTGAGACTCAAGACGGGTTTGGGGAGGAAGGAATCTAATTACAACTTTTGTCTTTAGAGCCAGAGGAATTAATGAATACAAATATTTCTAGGACCACAGCTGAATGATTACAAGATCACAGTCCTGCTGTAAAAACAACACCCCCACACTTAATTAATCCCTCTGGCTGCAAAGACAAATCTAACCCCACCCCCCACAAAACACACACAGAACCCAGAAGAGGATTAATGACTCAAGCAAAGAGAGAAGTCAATTAATTAGGAAAGAAACAGAAGCAACTGGCCAGGATGTCTGGGCATCCTCCTCCAACCACACAGAACAACCTGGTGCTGCTGAAGGGCTGAAAGTGGGAAAATGACCACAAATTGGATCTTAGAAAAATACGACAGAAAACAGGGAAGTGTGTGACTATGTGCAACGCCTATGGCCTTATCAGGAGCCTCCTCAAGAACAGCATAAACAAAATCAGGGCAATTCCAGCTTGAATAGTTGTGTGGCCTGGGGTGGGGGTTGGCTGGGCAGGGGCCCTCTGGGAACCCCAACCCAACCCCACCCTAAACTGAGCAGTTTTAAAAGTAAATTCCCCCAGGTAAAAAGGGGGTAAAGAGAGCATGCTCCTCTCCTGCAGTCCCACCCAATATTCACTCGTCAGCAGAAGCCGAGCACTCTACAGAAGCCTCAGCTGAGCGGCTTTACAGGTGCAGCTGCCCTCTCAAAACAGAAGCCCCTTCAGGGAACACATGTTTCAGGGTCAAACTAGGGAAGATGAAGGATCTCCCAGCATCTTTTAAAAAGTGAATGGCAGGCAGACATGGTTTCAGTTTAGATCAGGGCTGCCAAGGGGGGGGGGGGGGAGTTTAAACATTCCACTTTGGCACTGCTTTGCTCCTTAGAACTTCCCTCCCCTGAGGCCATGGGTTCTAGAAAGGGGTGGGTGGCCAGGACAGGCTCGTGCCTCCAGAAGCCCTGCTCCTCAGTGCAGCAGTCTTAAAGGGCTGTTAGGTACAGGAATATAGTCACAAGTGATTGCTAAGAGTCAGTGTGGTATAAAGGTTAGAAGGCCAAAATAGGAACTAGAAGAACTGGGTTCAAAACCCTACTCAGACATAAAGCTCACTAAGTGACCTTAGGCCAGCAGTGTTCTCTCAGCCTAACCTACCTCACAGGGTTGTTGCTACGCAGATAAAATTGAGGAGGGGAGAATTATATATACCACCTGGTCTCCTTGAAAGAAGGGCAGGATAAAAATGTACTAAATAAATATATAAAGACCCAGGCTTTTTACCAGCTGAGGCAGAGGACTAAGCGCCAAAACTACACACTAGCCTTTTTAAAGTGATGGGTCCACTCAGGTTCTGGACAGTCACACAGCAGCTGCAGGAAATGGCTTTTAAAAAAAGAAGAACTCAAATGGGTTTGAAATGCTGCAGTCAGGAGAGGAAAGGCTTCTGCCTTTCCCCCAAGCTATTGGGGGGGGGGGGTATGCCATAGAAAACAGCAAGAGTCTAGAAGCACTTTAAAGACTAATAAAATATGTGGCAGGGGATGAGCTTTCGTGAGTCACTGCTCACTTCTTCAAATACAGCTAGAATTGGAGTCCATCTGTCCTATTTACTGGAAAGTGGAGAGATTCAGATGCCGAATGACATTAGCAGGCAAATGACAACAGCAGGTGAATGACAACAGCAGAGGTGACTGAATTTAGGTGAGCTATGCAGAGGGGTAATAGGCATGGAGAAATCAGCATTGGTAATGAGACAGGAAACCTAGGTCTCGATTCAGTCCAGGTGGATGCACTGCCTTGAGCTTAATTATTCATTGCAATTCAGTAGTCTCTCTTTCTAATCTCCCTTTGAAATTCCTTTGTAAGAGAACTGCTACTTTTAGGTCAGCAACTGAATGTCCTGGAAGATTAAAATGTCCCCCACTGGTTTTTGAATGTTGTGGTTCCTAATGTCAGACTTATGTCCATTAATTCTTTGTTGAAGGGACTGGCCTGTTTGTCCAATGTAGAGGGTGAAATGGCATTGTTCCCATTATATCTAGTTTGGTTCTTAGGCATACATGTGTTATGTTCTGTTTAAAGAGATGGATCCTGATTCCCTGGACCCAACTTGGGAATGGCTTCAGATTTTGCAGCAAGAACTCAGGTCCTGCTCCACAACCACGTGGTTCATTTTTGATGAGGCAGATCTTTATGGCATCCCCCACTACTATCTTGTTTGGCCTCAAAGATGGAGACCTTTAAAAGCTCAATGACAGCCAGAAAGCCTGCTACTTCAGATTAGGGGGTTTCAGCCCCACACACAGACACAAAGGGTAGCAAATACCCTTGCACTATCAGCCCTTTCAAGGAAAAGAAAAAGATGGGCGACACCACAAGTGCACCAGCTCTTCTTGTGGGGAGATGCCACAAGCAGGAATGCTGCAAAGCAGACAGGGGGTGTTCAGAGTAGCAGAACAAAAGGAGCTGCAGAGCCACATGGCTGGTGCACCACACAGGGCTCCCAACACACCATTTGCCTCTTCTCCCTCCGAGAAGAAAAGCAAGGTCACATTCCATTTTAATGGTCATAGAAGAAGAAGGGGGGGGGGGGGGGGAGTCTCCGCAAGGCATCGGCCTCTTCCCAGCAGCACCAGGCCAGGCGTAACCCACCGAAGGCTTTGCCTACGTTTTCCACACACACCGATAGAGACCTTGACTGTTCCTCTCCAAGGCCACTGTTGCGCTGCTCCATAAAAGCAGCCTCAATTCACAACAAAGGCAGCTTGGAACAACTCAAGGCTGACTCCAGAGGGCGTTAAAATGCTGTCCCCCCACCCCTTGTCTAATCATATGCAGGGCACATTAACTGACCACAACTTCACCAGGACATCATCCTTGTCATTTATTCGACATCTGTAACTTCCTGTCCTTTATAACAATACCATTGCCATGGGCACCTGACAGAGACCACAAGCCTCTCTCTGGTATCCCAAGAGCCCATCTTATCCATCAGCTGACGAGCTGCTGAGGTGCCTCTGGGTATCTCCTCTAGAGGTGCAGGCAGCACCTCTCTGTCTGAGTCACCTGAACAGCCAAGGCAGGTCCCCCCCCCCCCCCCCCCGCAATTCTGGGACCTCAGATGGTGGCCTGGTTTGCCCAGATTGCTGGACCAGCCCTGCAGCTATCTTACATATAAAGGACCACATTTCAGGCAACTATACATCCCCACCCAGTGTGTGAGGGATAAAGATTTCTGATGGTGAAGCAGCAGGATTGTGAAGCCCACATGTGGCTCAGCTCCAAGCAAAGGGTGCCAAAGAGTGAGAAAACTTGGAGGACAGAAAAATAAACACCAGGAATCCTGAGATCCCAGGGCAAAGGACTTTGGGAAGTTCTCTTAAGGCACATCCGGAGCGCTCCAACGTGGAGAATTCAGTTTGCCAGTTTAGCACATTCAAGCCCTGGAGTACACAGACATGGGCATGCTAGCCCCTCAAAGCTGGCGAAGGCATGAACAATGCCATCCCAAACACAGTTGCCCCATCCTTAGTCTACTGAGGCCTATGGGCTTAGGAGGGCGTGACTCTTGGTAAGAGTATCACTGTGGAGAGCCAGTTTGGTGTAATGGTTAAGTGTACAGACTCTAATCTGGGAGAACCGGGTTTGATTCCCCACTCCTCCCTTTGCACCTGCTGGATGACCTTGGGCAAGCCATAGTTCTGGCACAGCTGTTTTTGAAAAAGAGCAGTTTCTGTCAGAGCTCTCTCAGCCCCACCTACTTCACAGGGTGTCGGCTATGGGGAGGGGAAGGGAAAGGAGTTTGTAAGCCGCTCTGAGACTCCAAGTGAGTGAAGGTCGGGATATAAATCCAATCTCTTCTCTTCTGTGTGCTACTCAAATAGCTACAATGCAGAATCTGAGTGTTGGGCCCTATGGATCACGGGGGCACACCTTTGAATTGTACACTGCTCCACTGGTACCCCCACCCCAATGAAATTTCTGCTTCCGAAATGCTATTTGGATTGTTTATTCAGTCCCTTCCAACAATATCCTGGAGAAGAAAAGGATACTTTTCCTGGAACACGCTGGATTTCGCACTGTCTGCCAACAGAAAGCCTGGCTATAACCCCCAAAGCAGGGCAGGTCATGCAAGAGGCAAGAGAGACCGCACCTGCTAAACAATCCTCCTCTCACACCCCTGAGATAAAAGGGGGCAGGAAAGGAAACACAACAGAACAGTGCCCAGGTTCCAGGAGCAGGAGCAGAAGCAGTGCCAAGCTGGGTCTGTCCACCTGTCTAGGTCAGCTTGGTGTTTCCAGCTGCCTCGAAAAGCTGTGAGTGGAATCCTATGTGGTTACTACAGTCCAAGCTTCAAGGAGGTTAGAGAGGCTGGACTGCACTGCAATAACTCTTCTCTGGCTATCTATCCCCAACGTTTCCATGAAATGCCCGGGGTCATCTCCACCATCCCCACGGATTTGTCCAATATCAATACTACGGAGTCTATCACACCTTGTAGCGGGAAGTTCCACAGAACTGTATGAAGAAGCGCTTCACTTTGTCCGCCCCAAGTCAGCTGCCGGCCAAGCTCACAGCCGAGCACCCCCGACGGTGGTGGGACAAGCGTCTCCCCCACACCCCGTGCTGGAAAAGCCCCGCCCCCCTTACCTGCGCCTCCTGGAGCTCGGCCTGCAGCTCAGCCACCTCCTCGTCGTGGACGTGGCGGAGGAAGGCGATCTCGTCGAGGAGGGCCTCGACCTTCTTCTCCAGGTCGAGACGGGCGAGGGCGGCGCGGTCGGCTTCCTTGCGGGCATCGCGCAGCGCCACCTCGGCCTCCTCGCGGCGCTGGGCCTCGTGGGCCGCCTCGTCGCGAAGGCGCTGGAGGGCGCGGGCCAGCTGCTGGCTCTCCAGGGCCGCTTGGTCGCCGTCGTGGCGCAGCGCCTCCACCTTGGAGCGCAGCTCGCGGATCTCCTGCTCGTAGAGCTGCTGGAGGCGCGACGGCTCGGCCTGGCGCTGCCGCAGCGCCGCCACCTCGCCCTCCAGCAGCCGGTTGTGCTGCTCCAGCTGGTGCACCTTCTCGATGTAGGTGACGAAGCGGTCGTTGAGGCCCTGCAGCTGCTCCTTCTCGTTGGTGCGCACGATCTTCAACTCGTTGCTCAGCGCGCTCGACGGCGCCGCCGCCGACAGCAGCACCTCCAGGTGGTCCAGCGAGCTGCTGGGGGCCGGCAGCCTCCGGTACGACGACGAGTACGACGAGCGGGTGCCGCTGCCGCCGCGGGCAGCAGGTTGATGGGGGCCCCCCAGCAGCGACGGCGCCCCAGCTCGGCCGGCCGCGTGCAGGAGGCTCCGGCCGCTTGAGGACAGCCTCGACGACGAGGACTCTCCCATGGCCCTCTTGCTGTAGGAGAAGGCCGGGAAGCGCAAGTCGCTGCCGTAGCTCATGTTCCTCGAGGCGGGCGTCGAATGCGGCAGAGGAGCCGAACCTGGGCCGGGTGGGGGGCGCGGCGAGCGGAACGACTCTGGGCTCAGTCGTTCTTATAGAGAAGCGAGCGCCAATCCAGGCGCAGCTGCAGCCCCCAAATGAATGCCGCGCAGCCAATTGCGAGGCCGAGTGGGGGTGGTCGGGGGTGGGGGGAGAGAAAGCGGGCGAGGAAAGACGCCGGTCTGCCTACCCACCAACCCCCCTCCCCCGAATGGCTTTATCAGCAAATGTTGGCGGTGGCAGCTCCGACATGCGCCCTGCTGGAGTCCTGCTTTTGGAGACCCGGCTGGGCGCTGCGTGCGAAAGACCGGGTCCGGATGGCATCCCGGGAGAGGCTGCATGGGGTATCCGTGATAAATGTCTGGAGAGGCAGGAGAGAGAGAGTCGCAGCCAGGTCAGGATGGGGTCAGCTGGAACAATGATTGGCATCACCTAGGAATTTTTTAAAAACAGCGTTTAAATTTGTGAGCCAGGACAGCTTCCCTTGGGAAAAAACAGCTGCTGCTTCTTTCTTTTCTTTTTAGGCACGGGCAGTTGGTGGTGTCCCAAAGCTGCATCCTCCAGATTTGCCCCATTTGATCCACCCTGGATTCTCCCCTGGGGCCTGGATCACAGCCATGGTTTGAGCAGTCCTGGGGGAAAGCTTAAGAGACACACAAGGAAGGTGTTCAGTTGAGAGCCAGTTTGGTGTAGTGGTTAAGTGCCTGGACTCTAATCTGGGAGAACCAGGTTTGATTCCCCACTCCTCCGCTTGCATCTGGCTGAATGACCTTGGCCAAGCCATAGCTCTGTACCAGCTGTTTTCTCAAGGACAGTTGTCTCAGAGCTCTCTCAGCCCCACCTACCTCACAGGGTGTCTGTTGTGGGGTGGGGAAGGGAAAGGAGTTTGTAAGCTGCTCTGAGACTCCCTTAGGTAGTGAAGGACAGGGATCCAATCTCTTCTTCTTCTCTTCTTCATCATTCTATGGCAAGCATATCTGGATAATGAAACTTCTTATTTAGCTGCTATACATTTCTGATGCTCACTGGTCTCCACAGAATTAAAATGCTCTTCTGGCTTGGTGGTGGGGCTCTCAAAATATCTGTGGATCAGGCAGGAGGAAATCAGTTACTGTGGTTTCCCCATTCCTCCTGGAAATATACCCCCTACCTAAGCTGACCCAGAGCCTCATTGTGGTGTGGGGTCTGCCAGAATCCTTGAGGACTCTGGGGTCTGCAGAGGGGAAAATCTCCAGCAGATTATGGATTTCTGTATGTGAAGAACAAAAGAAGGTCCCTCCTGGATCAGACCAAAAATCTATATAGCCTAACACCCTGTTCCTCACAGTGGCCAGCCAGATCTCTGGAAGATCACAAGATGGCAAGACCGAAAACTCAAGGATGCTAAATGCTTGAACCAGGTCTTTCTTCTTTAGCCATGTGGCTTCTTTAAAAGAACACTCAGTAATATGGAAGAGTGCCTCTGAGCACGGACAGAGTGCTTTCCCTTCATCATTGAGCAACGGAAGCCTGTTTCTGCACACATCGAATTAAGGATCGGGGCCTCCTGTCAGGGCAGGCAGCAGTCTTCTGTGCAACTACATTAGTGTGTGCCCCAGATGTGGCAGAATCCCACTTACCAGCCAATTTGCCATATCTCCATAGAGGTGCCTGCCAGCCCATCCATACTTTACTAGCCCTACCTAAATTCCTGTTCTGCCAGGTCTGAAAAAGCAGATTCTGCATGGATGTGCATGTGTAGTAGATACTGGGGACACCTGGGGTGAAATCATTGCTTAGCCAGAAAATTCACTTGTTATCTTGGACCAGTTGCTGCCTCTCTACCCTCCAGGGTTGTTGTGAGGATAAAATGGGGCCAGCAGTAGCCTGGAGGGGGGGCAAAATGAAGAACGAAGACTGTGTGGCCCATCGTAGTGACACTGATCAGAACAATAAAAAGCGAACTGCAGGAAGACCCTCTTGTAACCTTTTGTTTTGTTTTGACCATAAAGTGGATTTTTACTGTGCAACCAAATTGATCCTCTCTTATAGCACAGATGAAAAGCAGGATTCACATTCTGACTTTGGTCACGGACGGCGCCTCTTTCCCCTTATCCTCAGACCATCTGTCTGTTGTGGAGCGTCCCTTCCATTCCATTTCTGTGCCTTTGTTTGAGAAATCAATGCTTCATTATTCAAAGAAGGGAACCTCATGTGGAGAGGTGGTGGTGATGGTGTGCTGCTGAATCAGGCATGCCCCTCGCACCTGCTCATTGCGCTATTAGCACTTGCAGGGGAACATCGACAGGAGATTTAAAGGTTATGCTTTTCTCTGCAGAATGAGAAGATGCACACAGCTGAGCTGGTGGCTGTGAGGCGACCGCGGATAACAGACAGATCTGAGCAGTTCACTGGATCAGTACAAAAGTCCACCTGACAAGGGCTCTCCTTGTTGGTCTTGTTCATCAAGAAGCTCTCCTGCAAAAGCTTTATGGCCATGAATTCTGGGCCCAGCAGGGCTTGTGGGGCTTTTGAGCTCCTGCTTTGCATCTCCTGTTCAACATGGCAAACTCCCTGTACTGCAGGGGTCAGCATCCTTTGATAATTAAAGACCCAATGGACATAAATATTCAGAGCAAGAGATCAACAGAGAGTCATGATAAGAAAGCCCATTGTCGTAACTGAACCTGTACAATTTAAAACATATATAATTGGCATGTTGAATAATAATCTCTACAGCTTCCAGTTTGGTATAGTGAGAGCCAGTTTGGTGTAGTGGTTAAGTGCGTGGACTCTTAATCTGGGTGAACCGGGTTTGATTCCCCACTCCTCCACTTGCACCTGCTGGATGACCTTGGGCAAGCCAAGTTCTGTCACAGCTGTTCTCTCAGGGACAGTTCTGGAAAGAGCTCTCTCAGCCCCACCTACCTCACAGGGTGTCTGTTGTGGGGAGGGGAAGGGAAAGGAGAGCACGAGTAAGGAAATGGGTTAAATGCCCTGTCTTGCTTACAGCTCTTCTCTGCAAGAGCTTCCCTCCACCATGGAATGGGAAGCCCATTGGCTTTGTCACTGTAGTTCCGTTCTCCAGCAGCAATGCCGTGTACACTTCCTATTCAGGAGTATGTCACATTGAATTTAGTAGGGTCTACTAGGGTTGCCAATTCCTGGTTTGGAAATACCAGGAGATCTGAGGGAGGAGCCTGGGGAAGGTGGGGTTTAGGGAAGGGAGGGGCCTTGGCAGGCTATCATGCCAGGCAGTCCACCATCCAAAGCAGCCATTCTCTCCAGGAGAAGTGGAACCAACATTTAAAGAAATAAAATAAATAAATAATAAACAAGCAATTTATAGAGTTTGGAGATCAGTTGTAATTCCAGGAGATCTCCAGCCACCACCTTGGGGTTGGCAATCAAAGGGCCTAAGGTCTATAACCATCTCTGAAAGCAGAGGGCCTGGATTGGGCCATGATTACTTGGTCACGGTGGCCTTTAGCCAGAGCAGTGCAAGCATGTATGGTCCTCAATGAACTTATTTGGCCTTGCGTGGCTTGTGGATCCCAGGATGAGTTTTCCCTAGAAATGTTTCTTTCATGGCGCCTTTGTGTGCAGCACAACTGGCAAAGTCATTTGTTTTTAAAAGGAAGCTTGTGCTTGGAAGGAGCGTGTGTGCAGGGCAAGGTGTGCGCACATACAAGCAGGTTGCTGCTCATCAGAGTGCCTCACAATCAATCAGAGACGTCCCCTTGGGAACCCGCACTGAATCAATGTGAGAATAATTAATGTGCTGCCATCCACGTACATGTGTGTAATCAAAGCCATTCCCTGCCCCTCATGACCCCATATATTTGCCTTCTGGACTGAAACCTTCAAAAGCTGGCTTCCCTCCCTCTTCTCCCTCCCCCACCCATTTGCTGACCATGCCCCCCCCCCCCCCGGGTCTTTCGGAGCAGCTTGAGTCAAAGAGCTGAAACACAGGAAGCTTTTGTCAACACGGCATCTCCATACCAGGGAACATCCCTTGATTTCTGCATGTTGGGCTGCTGCTAGGCGCTGCGCCTGTCCAAAGAGAAAGAGGGCAACTCTATCTGGGGTCTTCCCTGCCCCTGTGCTTCCTAATTGTCTTTGCAGGGTCGCCACCTTTTTGATGCCAGCTTGCTTCAAGTTCTAAAAAAAACAGCTCTCCCCCCCCCCCAGCTTTTTCAAAAACCTGCTTCTGTGTCTTTAACAGAGGCATATTCTGTGGACATTTGCAGATAACAATACTTAACCGGGGGTGGGGGGCAGAATCTAGATTGCTTCTTGCATGGAGGATATAATAGGAGTCTTTGGCTGCTTAATTTCCAAGTATGAAGTTGAGGTGGCTGTCCAAGGCACTGGAGCAGGGCTAGTTTAATCAAGAAAAAAAAATGGCAACACCAGTAGGGACTGACCCGTCTGTTTATTAACCTTAAAAACATGAATCCCAGAAAGAGAAAATTCTGCAGGCCTAGATTCCATCAGAATCTCAATTGTTGGCCCTTAGCGCCCCCTGCTGGTCAATTGGGAAGAATGTCCTTTTTGCACATTGGAGAACATGTGTGAATCCCCTTCCCCATGAGATGCCTTGTGTTCTACCTACCGGGAATGGGCTGCCATAGCAACAGCTGCAGGAAGCCCTCCGCCTCCATCATCACTCTCTACAGAAGATTTGCTCAGACAGGAGTACTTCCGCCCCCGCCCCCGTGCTGCCATCCATCTTCCCTTCTTTATTTTGTTCTCAGATGAACAGAAACTTCAGCATCATTTCACACACTGGCAAATCAACTTCTTATCCTGTTGAAATTCCACAACAGTTAGAAAGGGTCTGTGCACTGCAGCCGGGTATGCTCCAGCCACTGTTCTTTTGCACAGCACCCCTGGCATAAAGCTGCCGCCTTTTGGACTTCTCTTTCTCCTCTGCCTTTAAGAGCAGCTGGATAGGCAGCCAGTAAGTGGGAGATGCTTTTCTTGGCATGGGAATAAAGTGAGGGGGGAAAACATTCCCTCCTGAATTCCTTTACCTCTGGCTGCAGAATTCCTTCACATCTGGATGCAAGCCATGTTCACGAGCCCGTCTGCAGAGACCATCACATATTTATCTGGCCCTTTGTTCATTTACAGACAGATGGCCATCTGAACAGAAATCCTGTAAATGGCAGGTCTGTCCAGCTTTGGGAAGTTAAGAAATGTGGCATGACAATTAGGGATGCTGTGATCTTTGAAAAACTTGTGGTCATCATTCAAAGTTACTGGGTTTGTAACAACTGTTTACAAGTGAGTCAAACCCTCCACCGGATTGCTTTGATGGTGGTTTGAAATTCACATTTGGATGATCTAGCTGGGATCCAAGATCTGACGAAGAAACTAGTCACCTGGGAAGACTCTAGATTGGAGAGAAGAGGATTCGGGAATGTAAGAGCAGCCTTGGATCAGACCAGTGGTCCATCTAGTCCAGCATCTTGTTTCACACAGTGGTGATCTAGATTCCCTCCAAAAGCTTACAAGCATGGAACAGAGACTCAAGACTCCCCTGTTGTTGCCCCCCCGCCCCGCCCCCACATTCTGAGGTTTCTGAACATGGAGGTTCTTTTAGTCATCTCAGCGAATGGCCGTTGATGATAAGCCTCCATGAATTTGCCTAGTCCTCTCTTAAAACCGTCTATGCTAGAGGCCATCACTATATCCTGGAACAGTGAAGGCCACAAGTTAATTACTCGATAAGTAAGGATTTTCTTTTGCCCACTCTCATTTATCAACTGCCCACCAATGTTGCTGGGTGCTCACAAGTTCTAGTATTTTGAATAAGGGGAGAAATTTTACATTTATACACACTGAACCTCATTTGCCGTGTCACCCAGTTTGGAGAGATCCTTTACAATCTGCTTTAGTTCTCATCATCCTGAATAACTCAGGCTGATTTTACATCTGACTTTCCCGCTGGAATCATTCTAGTTCCAAAAAAACCTGCCCACACCTCTGTGCGGTGTGAAACCGTGCTGCCACTGAAATGTCCATATCTACTAATTGCCCTCCTGTGGTCAAGCTAGTATAATAGACCCCCTGGAGTGAAACTTCACACCACTGTGAAATCAGCACAGGAAAAGACAGCAGTCAAACTACTTTAGAGAGGAGGTGTAAAATCAGGGTCATCCTCTACCTGACCACTTCAACCTTTACTTCAAATAAAATCCTTTAGAAACAAAGTAAATGTTTGGGGTAAATGTTGTACAAAGTAAATGCTGGGGGTCCCAAAGTAAATGCTGGGGGTCCCAATACCAATCCCTGTAGAACCCCACTGCCTACTTCTGTCTGTTGTGAGAACCGTCCAGTTTTGCCTCCTGTCCACTGCCTTCCTCATCCATGAGAAAATTAACCCTCTTTGCATATGACTGCTAAACCATCTCAGGAGTGAGGGACTTTGCCAAAAGCTTTTTTGAATTCCAAGTACATAACGTCTACCAAGATTGTCCATATTTGTTAATCCTCCCAAATAATTCAACAAAGGCAGGGGAGACAGGACATCCTTCTGGGCTGGAGAGTACGGGAGGAGAGGATCTTTCAAGCCTCCCAGTCCTGAGCTGGTTCTTAAAGATAAGAACCAGCACTTTGAATTGTGTCCAGAAACAAAGTGTAGCCAGGACAGATCTTTCAGCACAGGGGTCATATGATCACAGTACACACACACGCACACCCCACACACAGTCGCCTGACTGCTGCACTTTAGAGCAATTAAAGTTTCCGGACTGTTTTCAAAGGCAGGCCATATGGAGTGTATTACAGTATAATCTAACCTGGATGTGATCAGAGCAGGGATTACCATGGCCACATGAGACTTGAGCGGCTGTAGCTGGTGTATCAGCCTGCCAACCTTCTGGAAGTGAAGCCAGACATATTGACATGTTGTATATTTTTATTAAGAGGGCAACAATTTCATTCCTTAAGAACCCTTTGGCGCATGCTTCTGGACCCAGTACCAGAACTTCTTAGTTTTAAATTTATCTGTCAGTGCTAGAACTTAATCTCTTATCATCTCTATTTGACTCATTTCTTCCCACAACCTTCCTAAAAACAGTAGCTCTGATGTGGGTAACCGGCCCATGCTTTCCACAGTGCAAACCAACACAAAGAATTCATTCAGTTTCTCTGCAAATCTCCCTGTCTTCCTTTAGCGATTATTTCACCGCTTTGTCATTCAAGGGTGCCAACACCTCCCTGATAAGGTTGGTTCCCCGCTTCTAATATATTTAAAGACATTCTTATTGCCTGAACATTTTAAGCAAAACACTCCTCAAATTCTCTTTTTGTCTGCCTTATCATAAGCTTACATCTGCCAAAGCCTGTACTCTTTCATATTTACATCATTTGGTCAAAAATTCCACTTTCCCAAGAAAGCATTCTTCACTTCACCTATTACCCACACTGGCATCCTCTTAGATTTGCTGGTACCTTTGCTAAACACTAGGCATTCTATCTGACCTTGCGTCGTGGTGGATTTAAATAATTCCCAAGCTTCCAGAAGGAAACAGATGCTCTTTACATCTTTATTCAGAAACTTCAGCATCATAAAAACAGAACCACATAAACTATAACAGACAAAAGCAATCTTCAGGCAATTCAAGTTTAAATACCCAAAGGGGAAAGATATTCTGCCTTTGAAATGAGGCCATAAAAGGATACAGGTGGTCCCCTCAGGAAACTGAATTCCACAGTGTTGGAGTGATCACTGAGAATGTTCATGCTGTCCAGTTGGGATGGTACCATGACCTTATGGAGCGGGGGGGGGGGGGGTGTCAAAGGACGGTCAAAGGTCTACCTCTGTCTCCTCAATCTGCACTTCCCTGAAGTGAGACAGATCCTCTTCCTCACCAGTCAGATCCACAGCCTCCTGCTGCATCTGGGAGGAACTGCACCCTTCCCCCTCTTGGGAGACCCCTCCCTCTGGGTTTGAAATGGACCTCCTCCTCCTGGGTCACCTCCTGCAGTAACCTGAGCCACTCTCTTCCCCCATGGCCAGTGGAGGGCTGGTCTCCACAGAGATGCTTTCCTCCCCTAGGGTTTCCAGGTCTTACCTCGCTTTTAGGGGTGTGTGTGGGGGCTCCTGGGTCTGTCCTGGAGTCTTCTTTGCATGTGGGGTGAGATGACATCACCCAGAACTGACGGCATCACACTGGGCACATCGACACTCTAGCATTTTGGCCAAAAACTCTATGGTAACCCAGAAGTGACATCATCTTGCCGACCATGTTGGCACAGGAGGCGGCTGTTCGGGATGGGGCTTCCCCCCACCGGCCAGCTGGCTGGCAGTGGATTGGAGCCCCCAAAATTGGGGGAAACCCCACCCCGACTGGGTGTCTGGCAACCCTATCCTCCCCCACCCCACTTCTAGGGTTTGGCTGCATGTTACCACATTCACTGAATACTGGCCGCCAAGGAGATCTTGGCCAATTATCACAGGGTAGGACTGATTCTTCATAGCCCCCATTTCTGTGAGGCCGACCAGCCCTCTCCATTCCACAGGCAAACATGCCACAGGAACCGTCAGGGCCACCCCACCAACCCCCTGGATTCTGAATGCCATGCTGGGCACAATATCAGACTCAGACACCAGATCAGCCTACCTTAGGGTTATTTGTATTACATTGGACTGTGTCCTCTTTACTATAGTCTAATTGCATTTTGATACAATAGTTTAAGACTTGTGATTGTTTACTGTTGAGCACAGATTATTTCCTTTGTTTTGTAACTGGGGACAGGCAGCCTGCAAGTGGTCTGTCCCTCCACAGTCAAAGCATTCTCAAACCTGGGGCCAGTTCCAATTAGCCGAATCTGGGGGTTTCTTAACCACTGCCTAAGCAGAAGCCCCTTCCCTTCTGGGTTGAGAATTCACCTCCCCACCCCTCTGAAACTCTTTCCCTTTCCATTCCCAGCTGGGAAATCCTCCAGTCCAACCCTTCCCTGCTTAGCACCAGCTCATCTGCAATTTCTGATTCCTATCTTTAGGCTTTCTGTCCTTTACCAGACATTTTAGCTCCTTGGGGAGTTTGGAATAAAATTGATCCAGCAGCATTAACTGAGGTAAAGCCTCGAAGTCCCCGTCTTTTGCGTCTTCCACCCGTCTCTTCCCTCATTTTTACTACATATTCATAGTACATTTTGCACTGCTGTGGGGATAAGACCCAGAACTGCTTTTGTCATGACCCCCTGGGGGTTGCCACCTTCTGCCGCCACCACCCTGGACTGAGGGTCTCTTGAGAAGAAGAAGAGATTGGATTTATATCCCACCCTTCACTCACTTGGAGTCTCAGAGTGGCTTACAAACTCCTTTTCCCTTCCCCTCCCCACAACAGACACCCTGTGAGGCAGGTGGGGCTGAGAGAGCTCTTTCCCAAGCTGTCCTTCAGAGAACAGCTGGTACAGAGCTATGGCTTGCCCAAGGTCATCCAGCAGGTGCAAGTGGAGGAGTGGGGAATCAAACCCGGTTCTCCCAGATTAGAGTCCGCGCACTTAACCACTACACCAAACTGGCTCTCAAGGCCAAGGGTACCCACCCAAGCCCAACCAAATGCCAAACATGAGGCGTGATGACCAGGCAGAGCAATTAAACAACAGGGCTTATTTAAACAATACTGGGGCAGGGAAAACAAGATGAGGTGCAGTAATCAATAACAGTGTTTTAAAGGTAAACTAAAATGAATCTAACGATATTAACTGTTTTTCCTTAACTGGTACTACTTAAGGCCTACAGCCTCATATACCAGGCCTCCTGCCTGTTTTCACTCCATCCCACTGAGGGACTTCTCTCCCAGCCCAGACTTTTCCCCCAGCTTGACCCTCTGTCAGAAGAAAAACCACAGTAGGGAGAAAAAGAACTGTCTGTCAGTTACACACCTAAAGTTCTGTCGCCTCACATATTCTCCGAATTCTCATTGGCTCCCGCCGCCGCCAAGCATCATGGGAACTGTAGACTGTCCCCTCTAACCCCAAGACAGGTTTCTCCTATGCCTAGGCTGCACTAGGTCTGTCTTCCAGCCTGGCATAGATCATGACAGCTTTCAAAAGTGATCAGCCCCTAGTTTGAATCATTTGAAAACTGACTTTGAAACCTTTAAAAGTTATTTCCCCCTCCCCTTGGGCATGCTACTGTAGATAGCAACTAGCTCCCCCGTTAAGAATGCTACAGAGGTAGGACATGTAGTCTGCCGCTGCAGTTTCCCACTGCATAGCTGCTTTCTCAAAAGTGGAGAAATATACTGAGGAGTCTTCCCCCCCCCCCTTTGTATGGAACAAAATCTCTGGGGGTAACTTTTATTTTCCTGCTTTGCTCAACCTGCAGGTGCACCATATCAAGGTCATGTTTCCACTGCTCCTCCTGCATCTTCTCCCAACTCTCCTGTACCTTTCCCTCCTTCTCAAGCCTGTAGGCCTCCCTCTCCTCCTTCTGCTCCTCCTCCTGCATCTTCAGTTTCTGGGTCTCTACCTCTTTCTCTGCCTGCAGAACGCAACTTTTCCAGCTCTAGTTCCTTGAGCTGGACCTCATTCTTCTGGCTTGGGTGCTCAGCTGCAGCCGCCCCTACGACTTGCCACAGTTTAGCAGGAGAGCCTTCAACTCATCAGCAATAAACAATTACACACACTTTGATGTGTTCCACATGTGAATATACTGTGGTCACAGAGATCACTGATAAGTAGTGCCTCCACAAGAAAACACTACAAGATGTCTTAGAAGGGTATCTTAGTTGTTGGTACTATGGAAGTGAAAATGAACCAGAATGGACATAGTAGTATGGTGAAGTCATGTAGGCTAGGTAGGATGTATGGTGACTGCAAAAATAAAGACTAATGACCTCGAAACTAGAACTCACTGGTCTGGATCAACCCATGCCAGCTGCAGAGCAAAGATACTAAGAAGTCAGTTCCACTGGAAAATTCCATGTTTAAGTTCTAGTTGCACATGCTTATCTGGGGGGTCTATAAATGTATGTGGGAGAAGTAACCCCCTCCCATGAGATTCTACTTTTGGTGTCTCCTGCAGTTGTACAATAAAGAAGAAGAAGAGATTGGATTTATATCCCACCCTTCACTACCCAAGGGAGTCTCACAGCAGCTTACAAGCTCCTTCCCCTTCCCCGCCCCACAACAGACACCCTGTGAGGTAAGTGGGGCTGAGAGAGCTCTTTTTCAAGAACAGCTGTGCCAGAGCTAAGGCTTGCCCACGGTGCAAGTGGAGGAGTGGGGAATCAAACCTGATTCCCCCAGTTTAGAGTTTGTGCGCTTAACCACTACACCAAACTGAATTCGACAACTTTGTTAATTATTTTTAGTGTCTTTCTTCAACAGTATCCAAAGTGCCTGAGAAGTTCAGATAAGAGAGTTCATGGAGATCTGCTTCTTCTGTCCCTCTTCAAGCAAAATCAACCCACCAGTGTCCCCATCACAAAATCCAGATCCGACATCCAGCCATAGGCATCAGCTTCAGGGGGGCTGGGGAGCTGGAGCCCCTCCAACTTTTCCAGGACGTGCTGAGCCTCCCCTGGAGACAATGGCCTGTAATGTCTCTGGCCCAGCCGCAGCCCCCCCCCCCCCCCCCCGGAAATTGGAAAGTCTACGCCCTTGCATCCAGCTGCAATGGCAGGGTCCAAAAGCCACTGAAGCTGATCTACCCATCCATCTATCAAGCATCTTGCGCCTAATAGCAAATTAGAAACTGGCTTGATTTCTTAGGAAAGCTGGGACTTGTTATCTGGCTACTGCTTCCTGTGAACCTTGTGAACAAACCTGCCAAGAAAGAGGCATTTATTCTTTTCACTGACCAGTTTCATCAAGATTTTAGAGCCAGCTACCACCAGCCAGTGTTGGTATGTATGCCGTGGACATGGGCTGGCCTGAGCCGAACGTTTTGCCAGCAGCTGCAGGTGAAAGCAACTGGAACTCATCCAAGCAGCTGTGACCAGCGGAGTCCAAGGCGAATTCTGGCACAGAGCTCATTTTGGCACCATGGAGCCTAAAGTCAGAACGGATGACTGAGAACCATTTTATCTGGGAAATGCTTTGCGAAGGAGTCCAGTGGGCTGAAGCTGCTTCCACTGGGCCAATAACTGAGAGCCAAGCAAGCTTCCTCATCCCTCGGAAATCCCCCCCCCCCCCGGGGCATTTCGCAGACACTACTGGCAAGCTCATCTCCAACGGAAGAAGCCTTCCCCTGGGCTCCAAGCCACATCTCCTCCTACTGCCTCCAGTGTAGTTCTCCTCAGTGCAAAGCTCTCAAGAGAGATTTTGTGCGGAAACTGGTCTTCCCACCCCCCCCCCCCACCCCGCCCCGCCCCGCCCCGCCCCCGGCCCTCGGCCCTCGGCAGCCTGTTTCCTCCCTCTACAACTTTCGGCCTGCGTCCCGTCTTGGGTATGCTCCGCAGTCGGCAGCAAGTAAACAACGACCTGCCTGCAAAAATCAGGCCGCGCTTTTCTCCAGCAGGTGGCGCCAGAGATCTAGTTACACAAGCCCGACCTCAGCGGCGGCCTTTCGGCGAGGCGGAGACTGCAGGCTGCTGGCCGCGGTGCGGCCGGGAAAGCGAGCCCAGAGTGATGACATCAGGGATCCCGAGCCTGCGCTGGTGCTGGGCCCGGCTGCGGTGGGAGGCCGGAACAGGCTGGCGAGAGTCGGGGCACGGGAGGAGCAGCTGCTGAGCCAGTCTCGCCCTTGGCTCTAGGGGAAGGCTCGGTCAGCACAGAAAGCACACACAGACCCCTTGTGCACGAGGGAGGCCCGCGGTTCTGCACGCATCTCTGGGGATAAATGAGAGTTAGATTAGGTTGCCAACCAGGGGCGTAGACTTCTGGAAATCCCGGGGGGGGGGGGCTCCTTAGCGATGGAGCTGGAGCTATGTTCTCCCCCCCCCCCCAAAACCGCCCCGCCTCCCCGGGCCCTTCCGAGGCCCGCCAGCCGCTGCTGCTGGTGCCTCTCCCCCCCCCCCCGCCACCCCTTCCCTCTCCCTCTCCAGCAGACTCCCCCCCCCCCCCCCAGCCAGGCGGCCTCTCCAGCCGGGAGACAAGTCAGCAGAGCCGCCTGGGGGAGGGGGAGCAGGACGGAGCGTCCTCTTCAGGGAGGGGGGGCTTGGGGCGAGGAAGGGGGTTCTGGGGCCAGCGTGGGGGCCCCCGCAGGTGCTCAGTGGAGCCCCACAGGAGGGTCCCCCTCGCTCGACTCAGGGCCCCCGAGGGTGGGAGTCTTGCGCCCCTCTGCGCGGGTGGACAGCAGCGACCCAGGGCTGGGCCGGGGGCCTTTCCCCTTACTTCTCCTCGGGGCGCGCCTCCCGGGGCCTTGGCGGGTGTCCTGGGATTTGCAGCAGAGAGGCCGGCTGGTGGGGGGAGGCAGACATGGTCCGGCGGGAGATGCCCCCTCTCCTGGACTGCGCCACCTCGGAGGAAGAGCCGGCGGACCGTGTCTCCCCCTCTGCCTAAGGCGACAAACCTATCCACGCACAGACACTCTGCTGCCCGGGTTCTACTTCCACAGCTCAGTGCCCTTGTTTTCAGTGAGTGAGTGAGTGAGTGAGTGTGAGAGAGAGAGAGAGAGAGTGTGTGTGTGTTAGACGTTTAGTCTCCTTTGAGGAAGCTCTTTAAGGCTTGCTTTTTGCAACTAGTGCCGCGTCACCCCCATCAAGAATGCTTCTCTTCTCTTTTCTTCCCACCCCCTCCCTTCTCTCTCTCTCTCTCTCTTTACTCGCTCGTCTTCTACACACACATTCCTTTCCCGAAAAGAAACAATCACCACAATGAGCTGGCTTTTTACCAGCTCAGCTACAGGCCCACTTCGCAACTCTCGTTCAAAGCGTAAACGCACACGGGTCCCGTTGGTTTTTGACAGATGGGGAGACTGGAGGAGTCTTGCTTGTAGGGACCGCCGGGCAGTGCCTGTAGTAAACAGTTTTGTAATTGAGATTTTTATTAGGCTACAAGGCGCTTTGGGGGGTTTTCCCACTGAAAATTGGAATAAAAATACGATTCCGGCTAGAGGTTCAGAGGGAGGCAAGGCAGCCTCTGCAGCGGGGAGGGGGGAGGACAGGACTGCCCGTTCGGGGGGGGGGGGGGCCCTCCCTAGGGCTGCCTTGCCCTAGGGCTGCCTTGCCCAACCAGCTTCGCAGAGTCTGGAAAGGAGAGGGCCTCGAACCCTCTCGACCTCCTCCGCCGCAGGACGCCAGGGGCTCAGCAGGGCTACAAGGGAATTCTTTCCCAGCAGATCTTTGCAGATCAACCCGCCCACCCCGCCGCCGCCGCCGCCGCCCCAACGGTGCCTCAGCAAGCTGGTCTGCACCGCCCTCTCCAGCAGCGGCTGCGGCGGCAGCAGGCGCTCCATTTTCCCAGGGGTGGCTGAGCCCCCCCCCGGGAAATTTCGGGGGTGGCTCAAGCCCTCGAGCCCCCCCCCGTACTCTACGCCTATGTTGCCAACCTCCAGGTGGCGGCTGGAGATCAGCTGAGGCAACGGCTGGTTTACAGGCGACAGATCAGTTCACCTGGAGAAAATGGTACTATACTCCATTGAAGTCCCTCCGCTCCCCAAACCTCGCCTTTCTCAGGCTCCCCCCCAAAGAAACATCTCCAAGTATTCCCCAATTCAGAGCTGGCAACTGTAGTGTTACACTAGGAGATGGGAGTCCCAGGTTCGAATCCCCACTCTGCCATGGCAACCTGCTGGGGGTCAGGGCCGTGTTATGACTTTCCTGGGCCCTAGGCACTTTGCCATTGTGGGCCCCTCCCACCATAATATCAATATTAAGATTATTTTTGATGTAACTTTATATACATCAACATTTTTTCCTGTTTTAGTAATCGATTTTTGTGGGCCCTGAAATTTCATTTTTGTGAGAAATGTGAGAAAAAAAATTAAAACATTTTCTTCTACCCTAAAAGTTTATTCCCCCCCTTCTGATTTTAAAAGAAATTAAAACGCTTTTGTGGGCCCTTAAAAGTATTATGGGTTCTAGGTAGGGTTGCCAAGTCTGGGTTGGAAAATACCTGGGGACTTTGGGGGTGGATCCAGGAGAGGGTGGGATTTGGGGAGGGGAGGGGAGGAGCCTTAGCATGGTACAGTGCCATAGAGTCCACCCTTCAAAGCAGCCATTTTCTCCAGGGGAGCTGGTCTCTATCAGCTGGAGATCCCCAGGCCCCACCTGGAGGCTGGCAAACTTATCAGGTTGCCTGTTCTGCTTAATCTTTAGACTTTGGGGCTGCTGCTGGGCCTGTGGCAAAGAAAGGCTCCTGTCTCTCATTCCTGTAGAAGAGGAACTCTTAATCGATGCTGCTTTCCTCACCCCTCTGTAACAAGTTGCCCCTGCTGAAACACCCTCTCGGGCACAGCTGTTAAGAGCCTGATGTTCTTTTCTCATCAAGTTGAACACACAGGAGCAAGGCCCACAAAAATGACTGGCCACACAGAAGAGCCCTCACGGAGGCACAGGAGGGCAGGGCTCTGGTAGGACTCTCAGTGGGCAAAAACTGGCCGCCCAGGCTGAGAAAAGGCTGGCCCAGCTACAGCACAGAGGAACCGGAGAACCTCGGCCGTGCCCTCTTTTGCATCTGCCTGTGGCAGTTCCCGGCGTGTGCCTGAGGTCTCTCTTTAATTGCTACTTGCCAGCTCCAGATAAACAAGCTCAACATGGTTCCTGCCCAGAATTTTAAATGGGTCATTTTGGCTCGTGTCAAATAAACAAGCGTTGCCCTTCCAGGCTGTGTCAGCAGGGAGCTGGGCGGCAGAAAGGGCAGCAGGCCCCAGGCCTGTGTTTCTTTTCAGCCTGGCATGGGAAGTTGAACCCCTGCTCCCGCTTCATGCCCGAGGGACGTTTCGTTCCACTAGACAGTTAGGCTAGAATGATCCCAGCAGCTGCCAGGCTACGACCCAGAGATCCCTGCTGTGCCATAGAAATTCCCAGGTACAACAGGAGGTGAGGAGGCAGCTGCCACTTTGCCAGCTCTTGTCTCTCCAACCCTCCAGAGTTTTATGCCTGAACTGAGCAGGATCTTCAGGTGTGCCCCACTGCTGGCAAGCAAGAGCCAGAGAGGGGAGCAGCAAACAGGACTGAGGAGGGGATGAGCATGGGGTTGCCAGCTCCAGGATAGGGAATCCCTGGAGATTTGGGGATGGAGCTTGGGGAGGGCAGAGTTTTAGGAAGAAAGGGGACTTGGCGAGGATGTGCTGCCATAGGGTCCACTCTCTGAAGCAGCCATTTTCTCCAGAGGAACTGATCTCTGCAGACTGGAGATGAATTGTCATACTAGAACTCCAGACTTCACCTGGAGATTGGCAACACCAGAGGAGTGGACAGAGCCCTAGCCCTCTCATCTGCCACCATGCTGAGGAAATTAAAGTGCAGCCCTGCTCTTGGGCAACTGGAGACTCTATTGTTGTGGTCCACTATTTCATCTCCTTTTATGCGTTGGCTGTATTTTAATGGAGAGTAGTCTTTAAAGGCTCTGGCCCCTGACCTGGATGGCCCAGGTAGGCCCAGTCTCATCCGCTCTCAGAAGCTAAGCAGAGTCAGCCGGGCCCTCGTCAGTATTTGAATGGGAGACCCCCAAGGAAGTCCAGGGTCCCTGCACAGAGGCAGGCAATGGCAAACCACCTCTGACCCTCTCTTGCCTTGAAAACACAACAGGGTTGCCATAACTACAGGGAGTGTTAAAGTGCTTGGGCTGCCAGCCTCCTGGTGGGGCCTGGAGATCTCCCGGAATTACAATTGAACTCCAGCTTGCAGAGATCAGTTTCCCTGGAGAAAATGGCTGCTTTGGAGGATGGAGTCTATGTCATTATACCCCATTGAGGGCTCTCCCCTGATTCCACCCCCAGATCTCCAGGAACGCCTAACCTGGAGTTGGCAACCTTTTGCACACAACAAGTACACTAGAAGAGGGTCAAAACTGCACTTTTCCCTGTAGTAAAACATTACCAAGTAATAGGAAAACTTGGGAGGGTGGTACGCCCACAACTAAGAATTTAAACCACATTCTTCCCCCTGCTTTATTTTTCAGTGTCTGGCCTTCTGATGGGGACTCTTGGGAATGACAAGCTTGGGGCGCTTGAGTCTTGACTCAAAACTATCCATAGAGCACCCTTGTTCCTGGGGTGCTTTGGAGGAAGCCATAGCCTTTAAAGAGGCATCCAGCCTGCTGTATGGATGAGATGGCCTTACAACAGCCGGCTTCTGGGCCGTAGTGCAACCAATGACTAACAATGGCTCACTTATTCTGCAGAACCTGATAATCTAGCAAGCTTGAAGCTCGCCTGGCCTGCTACGTGAAAAACCACACAGGGGTTGTGAATCACTTCCTTTTCCTCTAAATGTGTACAAATCAGTTGCCTTATTGGCTGATCGAGTGCCTTCCCAGGTAGTGTTCCCCTTCCCCTTTTCGAAGAACAGTGTTGGAGTGAGACCCTCTGGCCTTCTGAGATCACACCAGTTTCCCCAGAACTCTGACTGGCGACTGCTAGAGGCTGGGAGAGTCTGCTGCTTTGGGAATCTGGAGCAAACATCTTTGGGCTGGGCCCTGATTTCTCCTTATTATTCAAAAGTCCGGTCTGTAGCCCTCCCTCCCTCCCTTTTTTGTCAGTGGTACTAAATTTGGATTACCGGGGGGGGGGGGGGGGGTTAGAGATCTCCTGGAATTAAAACTGATCTCCAGATGACTGAGATCAGTTTCCCTGGAGGAAATGGCTGCTTTGGAAGGTGGACTCTGTGGCATTATACCGGACTGGGGTCCTCCCCCTACCCAGACTTTAAGATCTCCAGAAGTCTTCCAACCTGGAGTTGGCAACCCTGTCATAAATGTATCATCACAGGTTTGTAAGGTCAGAAGGAATGGCATTCTGTAGTGTGTCAGATTAACTTGGAATGAAGGTCAGGGTTGCCAGCCGCAGCAGGCCATGCGCTGGGAGGAATTGGGGAGGGGGGGGGGGACAAGTGTGCCAGTGTTGTGCTAGTGAGCAACATCACTTGTGACAAAAAAAACCAAGACAAACCCAACAACCTGTAAGTGATATCGTTATGTTGGGGCAACACTCTAGGATTCATGGTTTAATCATCAAATTTTGGGTGAATCCTAGAGCACTGCTCTAACAAGGATGCCACTTCTGGGTTTTTGTTGCTAGAAGTGATGCCTGGCAGCACTCAATCCATCCCTTCCAGGTAGGTTCTTCACCCACCCACAAGTCAAGTGTAGCTCCATTAGCTGTGACCTGGCTAGCGCAGGCAAGCCCGATCTCGTCAGATCTCAGAAGCTAAGCAGGGTCGACTCTGGCAAGTACCTGGATGGGAGACCTCCTTGGAATACCAGCAGGCAGGAGGCAGGGGCAGGCTTTACTCAGCCACCTCTCTGAATATCCTCCAGGCCCCCAGTAGGGGACAGCCACCAGAGGTCGCCATGACTTCCAGGGGCGCACACACTCACTCACACATGCACATATGGAAAAATACCCAGAAATCAAAAAAAAAAAAGTGTAGCTCCATTAAAATCAGAGGACTTATTCTGCAATAACATTTAAGTGATGTGAAGGTTGGAAATAGATAATACGTTCTAGGAACACTGCAGGTGGTATTTCCCATCAATTGACCCAGCACGTACACACTTACTGCTTTTCTTTCTCAACTAGTTTTACCAGGAAGTTGAAACTAGTATGGTGAAAAAACTATAATTCATGGTGTATATCCTTATATATCTCTATACAGTGATCACCTCTGGTTAAACAGGTTTTTGTAGCACTTCAAATGCATGCATCACCTGTATGACTTGAGACAATGGGAAATGAGTGCGTAGTTCATAGGCAACTATCCTTCTTTCGTACCACCTCTAACTCTCTCAAAAAGCAGCCCTGACCTGGATAGCCCAGGCAAGCAGGATCTTGTCAGATCTCGGAAACTAAGTAGGGTCAGCTCTGGCAAGTACTTGGGTGGGAGATCTCCAAGGAATACCAGGGCCAGGATGCAGAGGCAGGCAATAGCAAGCCACCTTTCTGAATATCCACCAAGTCCCCAGTAGGGGTCAGTCCCCAGAGGTCACAATGACTTCCAGGTGCACACACGCACATATAAAAAATACCCCCTCCCCAAAAGCTGTCATCTGTCTCTAGCCTAAAAGTCACATGAAGCCTGCTTCTAGATTCTGTAAAACAGTACCTCAGAACTGCCAGCTCCTCCCGGTACTGAGATACTTAGAAGCTTTCTCCAGTTGCATCTTACAACTACAGTGCCTTGCCCCCCAAAATCTGCTCATCCAATCCCTCTTGGATTTTCAGATGCATCATAAATGCATTTCACAAAACAGCAATTCACAGCACCATTGAAAATATATCCTCCAAAGACAGCAGGCGCACCACAGAACTGTACCCCTGATCAGCCTTCGACTGGGATGGCCAGTTTGAACTTGAGTTATTTATGGCGCAATACGAAACAAAGTTACACCCTTGGAAACCTACTGACTTTAATATGGGTGTCACTTTGTGTAGGACTGCACTGCTAATTGCTCTCAAAAGATCCCTTGAAAACATCTGCTTGATAGTTTTCTGAAACGCAGGGGCCTAACCAGCATGTTGTGGCAAACTATTTTGCAAAGCTGGGGCAGCCACCAAAAAGACTATACCGTCTGAACAAGGCCCTCTTTTCTTCAAACGTGTACACCAGTGGGTGGCAATAGGTCTTGATTAAGCTGGAGATGACCTGAAAAAGCACACATTCCTGCAATCTCATGCAAGTTTGCCTGTCAGCCACCCGGAACCTTGGCGTTGTTAGATCGACTGGGTGTCACTGAGCAGCTCTTAATTTTCCACCTTTCCTCTGTATGCAGATTATTTTTAGACATGATGACAGATGGCTGCAGGTTGCCAGCTTCCTTTACATAATGCTGCACTCAAGATGGCAAAGGACAATATTTGCCGTAGCAGATAGAAAACAATGAAGACAAGCTGGGCATGGTGCAGGGAACATGCCGTTCTCCCAAGCGAATGGAAGAGTAAAGAGAATTCTGGTGCTAGTATGAGGGCACACAGATGTCATAGTTGGAAAGGAGGGGATCCCTATGGAAGTGTGGCCAGAGTAATTATGCCTTTTCCTTTCCTAGGGTGAGCTCCGACCAGCTGATTGTACACGTCTGCAGCATTGTCCAGTTGGAAGAAAGAAGATCCGGCTGTGGATGGCTCCAACTGGCGACTGTCTCTAGCCAAGTTCCCCCTTCCATGAAGACACTGCCGTGTCGGTCTGCAGTACAGCAAGATTCAAGTCCCTGTGGCACCTTAGAGACCCAAAAGATTTTCAGTGTACCCTGAAGATATACCCCAAAAATCTTGTTGAACTAAGATGCTACTTGACGTGAATCTAAAGTTCCTTCTCTGATGCTCAGAGAAGTCTCACAACTGTGTTTTTTTTTAAAGATGGAAGATGGCCACATTAAAAAATGTAGTTTAAAACACACATACAGCTTTTTCTAAAGTGACGGCGTACCCAGTGCTAGTACATAGGCAAGATTAATTGTCAAGGGTAATGTTCATGTCAGAATCACTGTTTAAATGTTATGCCCGCGTTCTCTCCAAGGGTGGCACCAGAGGCAACAGGCTGAAGCCTGAGCTAAGCCTGGTTCATTCTGAGCACACCTAAACTTTAGCTGTTCTGCGATCAGAAAACTGTTGACCAGTTCTTTGGGAAATCCCTTGAAATTTTAACTCCCGGCCTTTGCTTATTAGTCATTTCTCTGAAGTCAGCTGATAAGGGATTCTCCTATCTTTATTACACAGAAACCGCCAGTGAACTTCGCCTGCTTCTGCTGCTGACGGAGGTGCCAGACTTTCACACCAGGAACTTGCTCAGCTGGGAAATGGAGGCATTTACATTCTGAAAGCCCTGGCAACATGACCCAAATAACGTGTGCCCTCAGCATTCCCCTCCCAGGCTGCATCCACAGCATGACTGGACATTGTGCTACTGCTGCCTTATACGGAGCCAGACCACTGGTTCATCAAGGTCAGCACTGTCTATTCAGACTGGCAGTGGCTGTGCAGGGTCTCACGCTCAGGTCTTTCATATCACCTCCTCTCTCTGATCCTTTTCACTGGAGATGCTGGGGTTGAATCTGCAACCCTCAGCATGCCAAGCAGATGTTCGCCCATTGAGCCATCGACCCTCCCCCAGAGGACTCCCCTTGTCCTGGGTGGACAAACCAACCCAGTGGCAAATAATTGTTGTAGTGCAATAAACACCATATCCAACTATGTGTGAATGTACTCCAGGGCCAGTAGTTAGGAATAACATTACAGTGCAGCAAGCTGTCAATTTATTTTTATGACTAGGGCAGGGGGCTTAGTGGGAATTTGTATTTCCGACTTCAGTACCAAAATGTCCCAGGCTGCCTCTGTTATCTCAGGTTTGGGGGGGCGGGAGAGGGGGAGACTTGTGAATCTCTTCTGGCAAGGAATGTGCCATTTTCAAAGGTGGGCCGGAATGAATCTGTTTCAGGGGAAAGTCCTACAGCTCTTGCGTAGCTCTTTCTCCTCTGGGGATTTTGAAATGCTTACCAGAGGTGGACCAAGAGAAGACAGGATATGCTGAAAGAAGGCAGGACCACAGCTGGGAACAGACCTGGGGGTGGGTCTTACTTGAAAAACAACAGGGCTGTCTCCACAGATGTTTTGTTGCCCTACATTAGTTCAGGTCTTGCTTGCTTCCCGCTCCCATCCTACTTCCCCTGAAAGCAGAAGTCCTTTGCCTGTGCTACAAAGTGGTCCAGCCGCTATCTGCATGCACTGAACGATGCAAAAATTTCCTCTGTTTTTCTGTTTGTAAGCACAACATAGTGATTTAAGGCTGTTTTTAAAAGTAACAGGATGAAGTCCGGTGTAACATTTATAGAGCGGAGTGTACCCGCTGCATTCAGTGCAAACAGATGGATGTGTTTTTATCTCTCCAGGCAAAGCTGGCGGCACATAGCACTGATTGGCTACTGACCGTGACATCGCCAAAAGGACTCCAGTCCTTGAAGCAGTTGCGCACCTTTAAAAAAAACAAGTCTCAATGTATATTTATATACCTCAGACGAGAGATGAACATATAACCAGATATGTATCTGTCTTCATGTGCTTCCTTAAAAAATACTGCTGACAGCCCATCTGAAGTGGGATGGGGGTAAAGGCCAAGGACTGACACAGGGCTTCTCTTAATAGAGCCCGTTTCTATAGTGCAGATTACAAAGCTGAGAAGAAGGTAGACTTACCATGTGGCTGAAAAATCTGTTGGGACTTCTATCCGTTCAGACTGTGCCCTGGAGGGTGCATTGTCTGAAGGACAAACAGACACGACAAAGTCTGCCCAAAGGTGAATTGAGCACATGCGCAGGCACAAGTCAGATAGGAGCTGTGCAGGGAATGGAGACAGGATTTACAATGAACCCCAGCGCAGTGTTAACTAATCAAAACTGGGCTCCCTGGACTTTTATTACTATTTTAAAGGGGGGGAAGACAGGTTTTTGAAAGGATATCTTTTTCTACCTTCAAAATGTTAATAGCAGTGCGCAGCAACACTGAGTAGGAGCTGAAGAATTATATCCCCTCTCCCTTCCTCTGTGCTGCCTCATATGAATAGGAGTGATTAGCATGTGCTGTCTACCTACTACAGATGGATGAAGGTCCGTGATCGTCACGTCTACTTTAGCCCTAAGTGTCACAGTGTGTGTTGTGCAAGCCAACCTTTTTAACTCTAAGGAAGGAGCTGTGCTTTCACCTTCGGAGGTTTTGAAATACTTACTAGAGGTGGGCCAAAAGAAGAAAGGATATGTGGAAAGGGGCTGTCTCCTGTACAGGAAAGGGGAACTCCAAAGCAAGGCCAATGTTCCAGTTGGTGGGACTTTAATGAAAGCAATCTGTTTCTGTGCATAGCAGTAAAACCAGGATGGCAGAAATCATAGAATAACAGAGTTGGAAGGGGCCAGACAGGCCATCTAGTCCAACCCCCTGCTCAATGCAGGATCAGCCTAGAGCATCCCTGACAAGTATTGGTCCAGCCGCTGCTTAAAGACAGCCAGTGAAGGGGAGCTCACCACTTCCCTAGGCAGCTGATTCCACTGTTGCACAACTCTTACTGTCACAAAGGTTTTTCCTAATATCGAGTTGGTACCTTCCTGCTCTTAATTTAAACCCATTACGGCAGGTCCTACCCTCTGCTGCCAACAGGGACAGCTCCCTGCCCTCCCCTAAGTGACAGCCCTTCAGATACTTCAAGAGAGCAATCATATCCACCCTCAGCCTCCTCTTCTCCAGACTGAACATTCCCAAGTCCCTCAGCCTTTCCTCACAGGGCTTCTTGGTCTCCAGGCTCCTGATCATTCTTGTCACTCTCCTCTGTACCTGCTCCATTCTGTCCACATCCCTTTTGAAGTGAGGCCTCCAGAACTGCACACAATACTCCAGTGACCAATGCAGTGTACAGCGAGACTATGACATCTTGTGATTTGGATGTTATGCCTCTGTTGATACACCCCAAAGATCACATTAGCCTTTTTTGTCGCTGCATCACACTGGCTGCTCATATTTAACTTACGGTCTACCTGTACCCCAGGATCTTGTTCACACATTCTGCTACCCAGAAGAGTATCCCCCATCCAGTATGTGTGTTCCTCATTTTTGGTACCCAGATGCAGAACTCAGTACTTATCCTTGTTAAATTGCATCTTGTTCGCATCCAACTACTTTTCCAGCATGTTCAGATCTCGTTGAATTCTTTATCTTCTGGTGTGTTCACTGCTCCTCCCAATTTGGTGTCATCTGCAAATTTAATGCGTAGCCTCGCCACACCTTCATCCAGATCACTGATAAAAATATTGAAAAGTACCAGGCCCAGAACAGCACCCTGTGGCACCCCACTGGACTCCTCCCTCCATTCAGATGAAATGCCATTGACCACTACTCTCTGAGTGCGGTTCTCCAACCAGTTCCTTATCTGCCTGACTAGCCGAGAGTCCAGTCCACAGTCCTCTAGTTTACCCATCAGAAATCTATCTGGGCTCTTGCTCCTCGGCTTCCTTTCAGGGGCGGAAACTGGCTGCTGCTTTGAGGTGAAAGTCAGAATGGACAAGAGGAGCCAAGCCTCACCCAGGGATTCATGTTAGCTATTAAATCAGCAGTTAGAAGCCTGCAGCCTAGGATATGTCCCATCAGATATTTAGCCATCACTGCCCCCTGGGGCTACCAACCTCAGACTGAGGCCCGGAGGTCTTCAGGAATTAGAATTGATCTCCAGGCTACAGAGAACTGTTCCCCTGAAGAAAATGCTAGCTTCGGAAGGTTGACTCTATGGTATGCAGAAAGTGAAGTTCCCTTCCTAGACAATGCCCCTACATCTCCAGGAATTTCCCAGGCCAAAGTTAGGAAACCTACTGTACCACCACCATGCCTCAGCTCACAGCGCTGCAGTGGTGAATGCAGTAGTGAATATACCCCCAGCAGAGTTCTGCCTCCTACGTGACTTGGGGCCCACAGATGAAATGAATGACATGTTGGAAATTGGTCATCAGCTCTCCTATCATCTTCACGCTCTTGTAACAGCAGCTGCCAAATGGTCAGTACTGGGTCAGGATTATGGAGTTAGGACAAGGTTGGGAAATTCCTGGAGATATGGGGGGGAGTGGAGGCTGAAGAGGGCGGGGTTTGGGGAGGGACCTCAGCAGGATATAATGCCACAGAGTCCATTCCCAAAGCAGCCATTTTCTCCAGGGGAATTGATCTTCAAAGTCTAAAGATCAGTTGTAATTGCAGGAGGAGGAGGAGGAGGAGGAGGGGGAATCTCAGAGTGGCTTACAATCACCTCTTCCTCTCCTCACAACATACACCCTGTGAGATAGGTGGGGCTCTCTGAGAGAACTGCTCTTGAGAGAAAAGCTCAGAGAACTGTGACTGACGCAAGGTCACCCAGCTGGCTGCATGTAGAAGAGTGGGGAATCAAAGCCGGTTCTCCAGATCAGAGTCTGCCACTCTTAACCACTACAAGAGATCTCCAGGCCACACCTGGAGGCTGGCAAAGCCATGTTAGGGGAAGATTGGCTTAACCCTTTCCCTCCCACCATTTTGCTGATGTAAATTGTTTTCTTCTGAAGCTGCCAGCTCTGTGAGGCATCTCCAAGAACCCCTTTAATCCCATAAGAAATGTTGCCTGTGATTTCCTTTACATGCTGGTTATCTAGTGTGCTACCCTCCCTTCCAATTCACTGTAACCTAAACATTTTGTTTCCTTTTAAAAAGAGCCATATTTGGTTCCACACTCAGCCACATTTGCAGACCACCCCCCCAGCTCTAGGTCTTCTCCTGAGGCTTCCTACCTTCTGGGACCTCCTCCCACTTTCCCAGGTTTTGGCCAGCCCTGAACAGTCTCTCCACCCGCAGCTCCTGTGGGGAATATTAATCCCAACCAAACTCCCATTCCGCCTCCTGAAAGCTAGATGGTGAAAACATTGATGCCGATCTCTTGGTCCACAGGGCACTGGACTGTTTGTGGACCTTTCACAGGCAGTGGCTTCTCTACCCCAAGTGTGATGGCAATGTTGCCCATGCTTTTGTCCCACTGAATCTCATTTCAAGCCCCAGCAAAGAGAAGGGCATGTTCTTATATTTCAACCGCTTTTGTGCCCTTTTGTTTTCAACCATTGCAGTAGGGTTGCCAGCCTCCAGGTGGGGCCTGGGGATCTCCTGCTTTTACAACTGATCTCCAGCTGACAGAGATCAGCTCCCCTGGAGAAAATGGCTGCTTTGAAAGGTGGACTCTATGGCATTGCACCATGCTGAGGCCCCTCCCCTCCCCAAACCCCACCCTTTCCTGGCTCCACCCCCAAAGTCTCCAGGTATTTTCCAACCCAGACCTGGCAACCCTACATTGCAGCATGGGGCGGATTTACTCTGTCAGAACCAGGGACTGGACAGGTGAAACTCTAGGATTTTGAATTCGACACCATTGCCCAAAATGAGGCCCAGCTGCACCTTACCACCAGAACCACTAGGAGAAAAGATTCTGGTGAGATAAATTTTGCATCTTTAGCATTTTTCATATCCACTTTTGACCTCAGAGAAGACTTTCCATACGGCTGAGGGTTCACACTGGGAGAGGAGGGTGAGCTTAGGACACAGGAGGGACGATGGAATGAAGAAGGGAGCTGAAAATAAGACCCGCTGCTGCCTTGTAGCCCCAAGGCCAAGTCTGCTATCCTGTCCTGCCTCTGCTCTCTCTCACTCGGCGTTTCCTCAGGCAAAATACCAATGAGTCAGGCAGCCCAAGAGTCAAAAACAAAAACACACTCCTGACAAAGCACATGGTGCAATGTTTGTAAAACTGAGGCAACCTCCTGGGGTGAGTCAAGACCTTTCCTGCCTTGCAGCAACGTGCAGAAAGACACATCATCTCGGGGTATGAAGGGGCGAAGGAAAACAACTCTGGCACAAGGCAGATGTTGATCAAGAAGGTGTATGAGGCACAAATTGAATCAGACAGAAAAGGCACCCTCTAAAATATTGTTGAAAGACAACATTGATATGTACACCTGGGGAAAGGGTTTTCTTTTGAGCCAGTTTACAGGCACAAGTCGTCATTTTTCAAACATTAAATGACATCTGCATCCCTTTTTAGAGGGCCTTCCATGAGGCAAATTGAGGCAGCTGCCTCAAGGAGTTCTGTCTGTCTGTCTGTCTAGTACTGCTCATATGGCTATCACCTTAAGCAGAAGTTAGAACCAAAAATTATTTCAAAAGACCTTACTCAGTATTATTTCTTATATTTGATTATTGCTCCTATGAATTTTGCCACTGAGAGGGTGATACAAGCATTTATATCCAATAGTAGCCCTGACACCTGGGCTCACACATTTAGCAATTCCATGTTTTTAAGTAAAGGGGTGACTAAATTAGCCCTCAACTCGTTGAATATAGGGAACTCCATAATCATATGTTTGATGTTTTTGATTTTATCACATGAACATCCAGATGTTCTATTAGAGTATGATACCCTATTATATCTGCTCTCCAAAATTATTCTTGCCAAAGTAAAAGCTCTTCTTAGTTTTGGGACTGTCAGTTGATAAATACCATTTCAGCAGTTGCACTGGGAGAGCAATTCCCAAATGGAGTGTCGAACATACCCTCAGGGAATCAAAGGGCAATGACATAGGAGACAGACGGATCTGACCCATAAGGCAGAATCCAGTGGGAAGTTCTCTTGCCCGCTCTTGCAGAGCTCCTGCCGATTTCAAAGGGCTTGCACAGAAGAACTTCCCAAAGCCCCAAACTGATCACTAGGAATGAGGCGTGCTGTTTGGATTTTTCAAGTGCCAAAGGTACCAGGTGATTCTGAACTGAGCCCTGCCCTTAAAAATCCCACTAGATTCCTCATCACATGCACACCCTCTTCTTCATAGCAATAAAACCTCCTCTCTCCCCACCATCTGACAGAGCTGAGTGATATGTGGTTGGGCTGGGTTTCTCGAGGACAAAGAACGACATGACACGTTTGAGTCAGCGTCATGATCCAAAGTACACATATAAGAACTGCACCTCTCTTTCATCCTCCAGAGATGATGCTAAACTGATGAGTGTGTGGCACAGAATAAGACCCAAGCTAATGTGGGGCCCTCTCAAATTATAGGAGGGCTTCTTGCTGTATCAGAAGCTGTGGAGAAAGAAACCTTTTTGCTTCCCCTATCATAATATCAGAAATTCAGGATTATCTAATGAGGTTGATTGGCAGCAGATTCTTGATGGACCAGAGAAAGCTTCGCACATCAAGTAAATTAATTGCTATAGAAAGTGGTAACAGTCATTAGATGATCTCTAGGCCAGCAGTGGGCAGTATTTTTTACCTAAGGGCTGATCCACACATTACAATATCCTAAGGTCCCCCCATGAGGTCTTTTGATCAGATGTATGCTAGGTGTTCTGAGCTCAGAACTCAAGTCCCAGGTACAGGGAGATCCAGTAAAGATTGAGACTGTAGAGCACGGGGGAAACGAGGCTGAAGGCCCCACCCATGCCATTTTCCAGACCTGGAATGGTCCCAGAAAGCCTCTGTTTGCCCCATGGGGGCAAACTTACTTGTAGCCATCAGTACAGGCAAGGTTCCTCAATCTGGCAAAGGACAGGTCCTTGACCTGTTTTTGGTCAGGAAAATGGTTTGTGGGGGATTTAAACCCCCTATCACCGTGCTTCACAATCCTGATTGAAATTTGGGCCCATGCACACCTGGAAATCACACCTGGAAGACATCTGATCAGAAGTCCTCATGGGCTCTGTAGATGTATAAACATCTGGTTCTCTACCCACGTTTGAGGGCCATGAGTTAGATGCCAGTTTTTCCCTGTTTCCAGAGTGGGTGTCCAACTCAGAACCTTGAAAACAGGACAGAGTTCCAGATGTGGCCGTCTACTATTCTGCTCCTCAAGATTCTTGACAGGGGCCTAGGACAGGGGCCCGGGTCTATCAATGGCTATTCATCACGACAGTTTTACACAACTCCATTTGGCTCTCAGTCCCAGAAGCCTGGAGCAAAGAAGAGACCACTGCCTTCTTGTCCTGCTTGTACAGAAAAGGGCAGATTCCATCTTGTTTTCAGATCTATCTTTCCCTTGGCTAATGATACCGCCCTGCTCTATTGCACATTAGAATAGCTGACCCAGCTATCCAGATCTCCTTCCAAGATGTGGGGTGCAACCTCTGCAATATGACCCTGTTTATAGGAGGCTGCTCATTACAGTCTAATGAGGGATTTGTGGGCAGGTATTTGCAGACGTAAGGGAGGGGAGGAGTCCTTCTTCCCTCATATTCACAGTTAGACGCTTGCCCTCCTTTTGTTACAGCAATTGCCTCCAGGTCTGACCCAGTGCCTTTATTAACAACACAGGCTGAAAGAGGTTTGGTGGTTAGAGTTTTGTGTGGGAGGGACAGGGATCTCTAATAGAGAATACTCGGCATTCCTGCCAACCTCGAATCTCCAGGATTCTATGGGGAAAGAAGCTGTTTGACTGGTAAACCAGTTTAAACATTCATTTATTTATTTCGAATATCTCTACGTTGCCTTTTCAGAGTCCCACTTGAGGCGATACTCAATTAAAAACCACAGTATTAAAACACCAGGCCATTAGACACAAGCAGCACAAAAGCTATCCATAAAACAGAAGCAGACCATGAAAAAGCTGATAAGATAAAACCCCTAATTAGAAGCCTGGGTAAAAAAAGGAGTCTCTTATCCTGGTGCCTAAAAAAAAGTAGAGGCGGTGCCAGGCGAGCCTCAAGGGGGAGGGCATTCCAAAGGTGACATGCCACCCCAGAAAATGGGGTGTATATTTGCACTGTGAACCCCTGCAAATGGGTGAGGGTCTGCAAATATTTTGAGCCTGTAGGCTAGGGTCGCCAGCTCTGAGTTGGGAGGATATACCTGGAGATTTTGGGGGTGGAGTCTGAGGAGGGCGGGGTTTGAGGACAGGAGGGACTTCAGTGTGGTCTAATGCCATAGAATCCATCTTGCAAAGCGGGCATTTTCTCCAGGTGAACTGCTCTCTGTCATCTGGCAATCAGTTGTAATAGCAGGAGATCTCCAGCTACCACCTGGAGGCTGGCAACCCTACTATAGGTACAAGGTGGTGGCTAAAACCACAAAATGGCTGTTGCAGTAGGTGGAGCCAACCAAAAAAACCTGCTGCCACAGGAGATGGAGCCAACCACACAATGTCAGATAGAGTGAGATTATGCATACCTCCAATAGTAACTCTTCAACATTTCAGGCAGATGTTCTGCTTAATAGGATGCAGGGCTTTTTTTGTAGAAAAAGCCCAGCAGGAACTCATTAGCATAATAGGCCACACCCAACAGCAGAAACTCATTAGTATATTAGGCCACACCCCTGACAGCATAGCTCCCTTCATAGCTTTTTCATAGTTTAAACTGCCTTCCCTCCTCCCTGGATTGGCTTGGTTACCCCAGGCGTGCCGCAGCTTGTGAGATGCCTGGGGAATCGGGGGGGGGGGGGGGGGGGGAGGCTATAGGCGTGGCCAACTTGGAAGCCAGCCGGAACTCCGTTCCTGTGTGTTCCTAGTCCAAAATAGCCCTGATAGGATCCATTATAAAATGAGCATGTTGTTAATAAATATTTTCTTCCATACACACAGCTTACCTACAGTAGCAGAGTGAAGATCCTTGTGCCATGAGCTGCTGCCAAATCAACTTTTAAAAAATCTGTACAGCCAATCAGATTTCCACTGGCCAATCAGGAGCCCTGATGGACAAAAGCCTCACCTGACCCATCCGACTTTCCAAAAACACTTGGTGAGTGCCAGGGAAGGTTTTGGTGGGCACCATGGTGCCGAAGTGCAGTACCTTTGGGACCCCTGAACCTCTGTATTACTTTGCATCCATTGGTAATATGTTACTTTGGTTAATAAAGTTACGTAACAAACCTGATTGTACCAATCTTTTCCAGGGAGGGGTTGTTTTTCTTCTCATATCCTTCGACAGTCATCTTAGCAACCACAAACAAAGTTGAAACTAACTTGATATCTGAAGAACCTATAAATCCCTTTTAAGTATCTTAATAAGATAATCCTAAGATCCAGTGGTATATTACTATAGAACATATCATTAATAAACTGAACCACATTCCGCCAAAACATCTTGAATTCTGGACATGCCCCAAACCCATGTATCCCAGTCAGTTCTCTCTGGTTTTATATTTTTAGAGTTTTTATATTGCGTACAGTTCTGAATACGTTTGGAAGGAAATTATTTATAAATACTGTAAAAAATACATACATGAATACCTCAGGACACTGCAAAGCCAACTGTACAAATAATACAAGTAGTCTGTAGGCATTTATTTTACCATTGCAGGAATAATAGTGAATTTTGCCAGAGAGAATTGTGAAGGCAGGCAATTAGATACTAACGGAGGAGGCAAATTCATAGTGAGTAGACCTCTGGGCATGATAGTTAAATGGAACCTCCTTGTTCAGAGGAAGGATATCTCAGGCCAGGGACAAACTGGTGATGAAAGCCATCATCATCACACATGCTTCCCAGAGGCTGAGCAGAGGTGGAAACAGGATGCTAAAGAGACACCGAGTCTGATCCAGCAGGGCTCTCCTTATTGGTTTGGTACCACAGCCATGAGCCCATCAGCACATGCCTTGCCTATTTGCATAAACACTGCCTCACAGGACTGGCACAGCCAATCCATGCATTCTACTCGTTCCTTGGTCTCAACGTCATTGATGGGCTGATGTGGTAGGAGGGACCTCGGTTGGGATTTATAAATAAAGGCAGGAAACCATAACTCTATTTATATATCATTATCCTTTGGAGAGGAAACACCTTCGTGACTCACTACTGGCTCAGCGCCTCACGAGTTCTCCTCTTGAAAAGGAAAACAGAAAGAGATGGAATCTCACTCCAGGCCACAGCTTGCCAAACCAGTCGCCCTAGCCTCCCTCCCTCCCCTTCCCTAAAAATACCAAGACCATCCCAGGTGAATAAAAGAGGTATGCGATAATAGATGCAGGTTACACCCAATGGGAATTTCCAAGGACCCTCTGAACGCCAGCCTATCTCCCCTCTACATCCATGGCTCTTCTTATCAAGGCAGAACCTCCCAGTGGGTCCGAGAACCCGCCTCCCAAGCACACAACTCCTGAGGCAGCTGTTGAGAAACTGCCACCTAACAAAGCAAATAAAACAGTTTAAAAACCTAACTCCATAAAACAGCAATTAAAACGAGACAACAAAAGCTAACAAACTCTTGACTGACAAACCAGCAGACTCCTACAGGTATATCTTAGATGTTCTAACCAGAGAGAGGAATGAGAAAAGAGGGGAAGTCTTCTAATCATGCAGGTAACAAAATGCTTATGTGAACACAAACCTGACAACCTGGCATCTAAAGCTAGAGAAAATGGATACCAAGAGGATGCCAGCAGGGCAGGAGTTCCATAATCAAGGGACCACCGTGGAGAAGACCCTCTGTTTAACTGCCACCTCTGAAGGTGGAGGTAGGACCTCAGGGTGGAAGGCCCTGGGTGTGAGACAAACACAACTGGCTCCTTGGGCAAGGATTGTCCATGTGGCCCCATGCACACTTCTTCTTCATATAACTCAGAGGGGGCAGTGGCTTCAGCAGACAGAGGATAGGATTTGCAAGCCTGGTCCTGATGGAAGCTGTTGCCCAACAGTAGCCATTTTGCTAGGCCTGTTCTGTTTGAGACTCTATGGTTGAGAGGTATGTAAGGAACATGGAGGTACCACTGCAAGGATTGTGGGACAGTCCACAGGAGAGGGCAAGCAAGGGGAAACACAGAGCTGAAAGGCAGTGGAAGGGAAACTTAACTCCCAGCACCAATGGTAAACCCACAATGGGGTGAACTAAGGCAACAATCATCCAGTCTTTTACAGATTTGACAACAAGTCATATTCTAGCTCTGGGGTGTCAAAGCCAATAAACTGCAGGCTTCCTCCAGGCTCCGTGTCAAACCTGTCTTGGCCCCACATCTCCTGGCTCTGCCCACACAGAGGGCCACAGTGTCTGTGAAACCAGCACTGCTAACCCTCCAGGTACAGGTAGGAGGCAGGTCTGGAGATGCAGCAAGGAGGGAGGACTGAGGCCACAAAGGTACACAGAGCAGCCCAGAAACACCAGCCAGAGGCAGCAGCAGTGGGGCATGGAAGTGTTGTGGGGGCGAGGCAAGGAGCCAGGTCAAGGCAGGGCTGAGGGCAATGGGCTGCGTGGGAAGGAGTACTGAGCAGCACCCCCTGCCTTCAAAGCTTTCGCTGGTCCCCAGAAAGAGAAGATGCAGTGGCAGCGGCAGCCAGGACTTTCCAAGTAGGGAGAAGAAGAGAAGAACAGCTTCTCTCTCTGGCATTAGTTCAGGTGGCTGGTTCGAGCGCATAACAATCGCCTGTCCTTCATTTCCTGCTGCGGAGACCCATGGCGTGTGCTGCTAAGGAAACATGATCCCCATTTAGATTATGCCTGATCCTTGGTTTTGAAACTCAACTGAGACACCCTGAAATGCTGCCATAAATAGATATCAGACCTGCATGAGTCACTTCCAGGGCCCCTCAAAGCACCAGACAGGTCCAGCCTCTTTTCTGCTCCCTTCCTATTTGTGCAATATGCAGTTTCTGGACCTTCACACTTGATCTGAGACAGAATTTAAATATAGTTGAATGTATCAGAATGAGGCAGGACTCCCTGACTACCCCCTTGCAGACTTGCAAGAAAGGACAATGCCTCTGAACATGAGCAGAGTGCCTTTCCCACTATTCAGTAAACACAGTCAGTTTGCACCAGAACAGTGTAAGGTAACAGGATCATCTAGGAAGGGTTTAGTCAAAGCCATTTCTTGTTTTAAACCCGCTAAACTTTGAATACAATTACATGCCTTTAAAGCACAATGAAATAAACACATGTAACTCTCTGCTGGATTAAGCCAGTGGCACCTTTAAATCCAACGAAGTGTTATTCTGGGTATAAGCTTCTTCAGATACATTGAAACAGAGGTCACCAACCATTACTTATTGGTGGAGGGTGGCCAGGAAGGGCCAATTAGAGTCAAGATGCATAAGTAATGGAGCAGTAAATATAGGCAAGACTGGATGAAGGCAACTGGTAAGACCTGTGAATAACAGCAAATTAGCATACAGCATAATAAAGAAGTTTACAAACAGATGTGAGAACTGAATGATGTTAGCATGTGTAGTGAGATAAGAAACCGATATCTCTGTTAAGCCCTGGGGGTTCTATTGTCCTGATTGTTGTGATAACTTGTAACTCATCAATCTCCTATTCTAGTCGGTTTCTGAAGTTCCTTTGTAATAAAACTGCTACTTTGAGTTCCTCCACTGAATGTCCTGGAAGGCTGAAGTGTTTTGCTATAGGTTTCTCAGTCTTGTGATTCTTGATGCCAGATTTGTGTCCATTTATCCTTTGGTGCAGGGTTTGTCTTGTTTGCCCTACGTAGAGAACTGAAGGGCACTGTTGGCATTTAATGGCCTACACCAAAGTTAGAAGGTGAGCAAGTAAGTGAGCCTGAGACAGTGTAGTTGATGTTGTTAGATCCAGTGATTGTGTTGTCTGGGCGTATGTGGCATCAAAGTTGGGACCTGGGTTTATTGCAAGCTCTGGTACCAGTGTTCATGTTCAGATTAGATTTTGTATTATTGTGGGTGGAAAGTTGTTTAAGATTGGAGGGCTGTCTGTGGCCCCCCCAGTACTTGTGAAAGAGAACAGTCATTATACAGTAGAGGTTGTAAATCGCTGATGATGCGTTGAGCTGTTTTTGAGTTGAGAGCTGAATAATGTGACCACTAGTGGTATTCTGCTATTGTCTCTTTTGGTCCTGTCTTGCATCAGGTTTTCTCCGGGTACCATTCTGGCTTTGTTAATCTGTTTCTCGACTTCATCAGGTGGGCTATTTTAGTTCCCAAAAGGTTTTTTGTATTGGGTACATCATTCACCTTCCTCTTTATTACGTATTTCAAAGCAGACTACCAAGCTCCAGGTGGAGCCCGGAGTTTCACGGAATTACAACTGATCTCTAAACTACAGTGATCACTCCCCCTGCAGGCAGCGGCAGCTATGGGAGGTGGTCTCTGTTGCATCAATTCCCTGCCGAGCTCCTTCACCTCCCCAGGCTCCACCTGCAAATCTTCAAGACTATCTCAAACTCAGGTTGGCAGCCCTTATGGTTGCAGGATAGGATTGCCAGCCTCCAGGTGAGACCTGGAGATCCCCCAGAATTACAGCTGATATGGAGACCACAGAAATCAGTTCCCCTGGAGAAAAACGGATGCTTTGGAGAGTGGACTCTGCAGCATTGCACCTCACTGAGGTCCTTGTCCTTCCCAGGCTCCACCTCCAAATCTCCAGGAGTTTCCCAACCTCGATCTGGCAACCCTATCCACCCCCTGCCACTGGCCAGGGAGGACCCTACTCCAGAAACGTGCTTAAACTGCCTCTTATAGAAGGTTGCCAGGTCCCCTCTGGCCACCGGTGGGGGATGGGGGGGGGCAGGGCTTCCAGACCCAGCTTGGGAAACTCCTGGAGATTTGGGGGTGGAGCCTGGGAAGGACAGGGACCTCAGTGGTGTACAATGCCCACAACGTCCACCCTCCAAAGCATCCATTTTCTCCAAGGGAACTGATCTCTGTCATCTGGAGATGAGCTGTAATCCCGCGGGATCCCCAGGTCCCACCTGGAGGCTGGCATCCCTAGGGTAGCTGAATAACTTTCTAAGTATTCAGGGTGGCGATTCAGTGCCCTGCATAAAAGCATATGTATAATCATACGAAGCCGCCATTAGTTTCTCTAGCTCAGCATTGTATGCACTGACTGGCAGTGGCCGTCTAGAGTCTCAGGCAGAGAAAGGCCCTTCCGAATGACCACGAGCCGAAATCCTTTAACTGGAGATAACAGGATTTGAAACAAGGACTCCCCTTTAGCTGTGTTGATGACTAGCAGCACTAGACTAAATCATGCAAAACCGGACTAATTTAAGCAGTTAAATGGTCAGATCTGTAGAAGAAATTACTCAAAATAAACTAACCAATGCAAAATGCGATTGTTGAATTATTTACAGAGGCTGCAGAATCTGGTCTTCCTGGTTGCACACCTGGGCTTGCCTGGGTGAAAAAGTTTTAAATGCAAAGCATGCACAGCTCTGACAACAAGACTGTCACGAACCCCTTGCTGCTCAGCTACTGACAAGAATTGAGACACAAGCTGTATTCTCAGTAGGGTGGGTTGCCAACTCTGGGGATTATCTGGAAATATCTGGAAATCTGGGGGTGGATCCCTGTCACCAGGAGATAAGCTGCGATTCCAGGAGAACTCCAGGGCCTACCTGGAGGTTGGTGACCTAGTTCTGGGGTTATAGCCAGGAAAAGTTGGTACTCCCAGGACTCAGGGCTGAAAAGCATTGACAAATATAGCCTGGGTATGGTGGCAGGGACTCACGCCTTAGGTGACATACATAAAGGTGGTTTTTAGCCAGTGGACAACAGGGACAAGAGTCCTGGCCCCCGTGCTTGGGAGTGGGGGTCTGCCCACAGCTCTGCTCTCCCAAAGGAGGAGGAAAAGAAAAAGAGCAGGCTCCTGCATTTGCTTGCACCCGCCTCCTTTGGGGCTCAAACAACTGGCCTCTGCCAGCAGCAGCCACTTCTGCCCACCTGGCACAGGGAGAGAGCCACTTCTTGCTTGGCTCCAACCAGAGGTCGGCAGGTGGGGTGGCCGGACTGCTGTGGCCCCATTCTGGGCTTTTGCCCTGGGCTCCAGAATTAGGAAGACTGCTCCTGAACTTGCACATAGGCTTTCTGTTACGGTTTGTGTGCCGAATGGCAGTGATTTTTCTCTGAGCTTCCACCTGACACTTGTCCTTCCAGTTTCCTCATGGTTTCTCCATGCTTTCTCAAACCACCTTTGTATCCTGCCCTGATGCCACCAAAGTGCATTTGCCTTCTGCGAGGAAGGTTTCCTGTGCTTCAAAAGGGTCCACACACTTCGATACAGTTTTCCTCCCAGGAGCACCATTTCCCTTGCGGCGAAATATAATATGAAAACAGTGAAGGAAACCACACTGTATGGAAGCGCAGTTGTCGCCAGTGACAGAGAAACCACAGGAAAGCATCGCCCACCTCAGTGGCATGTGTATCCCTATCATACATGCAACCGAAACCACCCCAGCACCAATTCAGCTCGGCTGTGGTGCTCCAGATTCCTTGATGTTATTGCACAAGCAGAGATGGTAGCTGAGATAGCAAAGAAAGGTGCCAGAGCAATTATAATGGCAGAGGAAGGGGAAGAGACTTGGCCTAGGATTGTCATAATCACAGGTCCCCACCCTGAGCAAGGCCAAGAGAAGAGACAGGTCAGCAGAAAGAATCTGGTGGGTTTCAGACAGAGCTAAGGACAGAATCCAGTCGGTCAAATGCAAAGCCAAGCCCGCAGTAGGCTGGTTTACCACAGAGCCAGAATGGAAGATGGATCATCTTCATACAGTCTGACAATAAATGGTTTTATCAGTCAGAGTAATGAAGTACTGGCCGATTGGCCACCCAAGTCCCATGCACACGGTGGCCTACCAAGGAAAAAGGTAGTAGAGGCCCTTCATTGAAAAACAACTATCTGTGCCTCCTGCCAACTCACAACAACAAGATCAGTGAACCCAAAAGAACAACACATCAAGTCACCCTGTAGCTAGGTTGCCAAGTCCCCCCCCCCCCCCCCCCGCGACCACTGGGGGGAGGTAGGGTTGCCAGCTCCAGGTATGGAAATCCCTGGATATTTAGGGATGGGGCCTCAGTGGTGTCCAAAGCCCTAGAGCCCACCCTCCAAAGCACCCACTTTCTACAGGGGAACTGACCTCTGTAGTCTGGAAATGAGCTGTAATTTCAGGGGATCCCCAGGTCCCACCTGGAGGCTGGCATCCCTACATTACTCCTGAATGGATTGTGGGCTGTCTCCTTGCCCCGTGGGGCCACTGTTGCCATCAACCATGAGTCCTGCACCCATTCACAGAAAAGGGAACAGAAAGTGAAAATGATTTCTTGGTTCCTTGGCCTGGATGAGTGTGTGTATCTGTGTGAGCTACAGAGAGGGAGAGAAGTATAGTTGAGTTGTTAAACAGAAACTGAGGGCGGGGATGCTACAATTGTCATACCACACACGCAGAGAGAGAGAGTTGCTCAGTCATGAATGGCAGAGACTTGTAGAATCTCAGAGTCACAGAAGGTTCAAGACCTATCAACCAGAAATCAATTCTGACACAACACACAGGTTCAGGGGTAGAACCAACTGCCTCAAAATGGGGGTAATGGTGACTTTTAAAACCAATTAGGCAAGATCATGAAGGATAGATCTACAGATCCTTCATATTCAGAGAGCATCTACCTCTGTTAGCAAATGGTGGAGAAATGTCAGGCAACAGCTCCCTATGCTGACACAACAAAATGTTCTCCGACATCTTAAGGACTCACACATAAGCCATCGTGCCCTACAACCAGCTTTGCCAGATGCACAGAGTATATCCTCAGTTGTAAATTCTCTCTCTCTCTCTCTCTCATAGATATGGGTACAGATGGGAAATGACCATCAAATGTAGTGGGCACAATCTAGTCTCCCGTGATCAATGCGGTCAGGAGTGACCCATGAGCTTTTGCTGAATCCTCACAAAGAACAGGCGCTTCACAAGAACCCCATGAGATAGGCTGCCTCTGGGTTTGGAGATCTCCCCTCGTAGCTCTGGAAGAACTGGATGTGAGTCACAGGCGTGTTGCAATGGCTGTTTGTGTATCTTTTGAAAGGTGTGCCTGCCCCAGAAAATCTTCTCCATTGTATCATGTTTGCTTAAAAGAGCAAGCCCCTGACATTGCTCATTGTCTGACCAGAGCTGCGTCTGGTGAGGGCTGAGGTTCACCTGAGGTCAAAGTGCTCGGAAGGACAGGCTGTCTATTATAAGCCAAGAAACTGAAGTGTAGGACTGGACAAAATGTTCAGCTCCGGCCATGGAGCCCTGCCAAACTACAGTGTAATTCTCTGACGCCATTTTGTCAAGAGAGGAGGCACTGCCAGGTCCCAAGTACTGTGGGATCCCTTGAAAGCAGCCAAAGTCTGGAGAAAAGCAAATGCAGGGTGGTATTTTCTTACAGCCCCATCCCATAAGCCTGTGTGCTGAGGCAGCAGTTGAGGGGCTCAGTCAGCACCAGAATGAAGAGCAGCCTGTCCTTCAGAACTAACCCAAGGCCTAGTCAAGTGCAAATGATGGCACCTGATGATGTGAGAGCTGTGTAGATGTGTAGGGTTCTCCAGGTCTGAAATACCTGGAGATTTTAGGGGTGGAGCCTGGAGAGAGTGGGGTTGGGGGAGGGGAGGGACATCAGCAAGGTACAATGCCATAGACTCCGCCCTCCAAAGCAGCCATTTTCTTCAGGGGAACTGATCTTGGTCAGCTGGAGAAAAGCTATAATAGCCGGTTAGGTGTTACCTAGAGGTTGGCAAACCTTGAGCTGTGCTCCACACAATGTTGTGGAGAATGATAGGGATCAAGTAGCCTCCCCCCCTTGCTCAGAAGGTCCATAGCCGAGTGGTGGAGGACAGGGTTTGCGAGCAGAATGTCCCAAGTTGAGTCTTCACCATAGTTTAGAAAAGGATCTTAAACAGCAGGGGCTTCTGCCTAAGAACATAGAAGTTGGTTGCCAGTAAGGAAAGACGGGAACTGGGGCAGGGAGGCGTTTGTTCTGGCAAAAGGCTGCCTCATACATACATAGAGTGAAAAATCTACATTAAGCAGAAGGCCATCTCAAGAGTTGGCCAAGCAGCAGCTGTCCTATAAATTGGCCATTCAAAACAGGCAAAAGTGATGGAATTCACGAAATGAAGGCCCGTTGCCTCACTCTTGCTGAGGAGACTGAGGCAATGTGGTAACATCCCGTTTTCCCCCTCCCCCATTTCCTGGTAACCCTGGGAAAGGCAGCCGTTTACGTGATCAAATCTGCCAGCTGATTCATATCTGAGTCACTCCATCTCTGAAGGCATCTCAGTCGCCTACCAGCCATTTGGGGACTAAAGCAAGGGAGCATTGTTCCCTGTGAGATCAGGGAACATAGTTCTTAACTTCTGTCCATGGTTAATGCTGGTGAGGGCTTTACCAGCACCTGGAATTTACAGGAAGATGCTGGGGTTTTAGTGCTTGAATGGTTATTGCCGCAACTGGCACATGTGAGGCCGGGCAGTTGCAAGGACCCTGGCTCACTAAGTCAAGTTAGAATGGTATATATTGCCTCCACCCTTCCAGATTACCCTAGGACAGTACAAAGGATTCCGTGTGGGGGAGTTATATATGGTCAATGCAGTGGCCATGCTTGCTTTTTCCCCCTCTTTGCTGTCAAGTCACAGCTCTTATGGCAATCCTGTGGGGATTTCAAGGCAAGAGATGTTCAGAGGTGGTTTGCCATTGCCTGCCTCTGCATTATGACCCTGGTATTCCTTGGTGGTGTCCCTTCCAAACGCTGACCAGGGCCAGCCCTGTTTAGGTTCCAAGATCTGATGAGATCAGGCTAGCCAGGACTCTCCAGGTCAGGGCTACCGTTCCTCTACCCTGAGTCAGTTATGGGCTCTCATAGACCAAGGTTCCCAACATCTGCCCAAAAGCTGTTCCTGGCCCTGAATCTTCGTCACCGGTCTTTACACAGCACATTTGAATGTTCAAATTAGTTTGTACAGCACAGTTTCAAAAATCTGCTGCACCACCTGTGAGAATGCCCCTCTCCAGTCTTAATAATTATTGAGAAAATGAGTGGATGGAGAAAGAGGGCACTGCCACTTTTAGGAAATCATGCTGTGAAGAGCAGGTCTGGGTTCCAGGGGCTGGGGGTGTCTGGCCATTCTTGCAGTCCCCCCTTACACCCCTCTCATCAGCAGGGCAGCTGGACCTTCCCATTGCTTGCTACCCTCGGGGCTCTACATCCTTTGTGGTGCCCTCAGCTCTGATATCTGCATCAAGCAAGGAGGCAAGAGGCCTGCCACGGTAGGCAGCAAGTGAATGGCTTGTGGTGGCAGTGGAACCACCCCCTCTCCAGTTCCTGCAGGCGATTGCTGCAGCTCCCTCCATCTGTCATCTTACCCAAACTGGCCCTCTTGGGGGCACCACTGAATCCTGCAGCTTTGTTCTCAAGGCAAAGGTTAGCTCAATTTTTAAAAATTTCAACGTGCAACGGAAAATTAGCTGTGCTTGGGTCAAAGCCTCTCCCTTCCACAGAATTTCGTATTGATACCCTCCCACTGATAATTGTGCAACTTAACTGTCAACTCTATAAGGATAGCCTCAGCTAAAACACCACAAGCGCAGTCCGAGATTTCCTGTCTCTGTCCCGCCATGTTTTTAGCTAGCCTTCCCTCCAAAGAACTCAGGCCTGCACACAGGGTACTCCCACATCTCTTGCTTAGTCCTCATGACCACCCTGTGAGGCAGATGAGGAAGACAGAGACTGACTGGCTAAAGGCCATGCATCAAGTCTCATGGCTGAATGGGGATTCGAACATGGGTCACCCAGACCCTGCTCCAGTGCTCTAACCACTACTACACCACACTGGCATGTGCATAGGGGCCTTTTGCACAGCGGCTGCTCTAGCCTCCTCTGTAACTTCTTAGTGTTCCATGGGAGATGCCCACATATGCCTAGGAAGCCTGGCACAGGATAAGTGCTGGACAGCAGTAAGATGGGCTGGTTGAGGTTTCAGTCAAGGGCAGAGAAGCAGAATACCCAGAACCAAGGAGCCCTGGTGGAGAGCAAGACTTTCATCCAAGGTGGTGTAAAGCACAACATCACCAAGTGCTGGGCACTGGCTGAGGGTTTATGTACCCTTTCCCTTACCTGAAAGGAGGTCTCAATGCTCGCCAAGCTCCAGGATTTACAGGGAAAGTGTCCTTTCTGACAGAGGCAAGATCGGTCAAGTCAATACACTCCTCTCTTTTGAACTATGTCACTGCTGGCTCCCAGCTGCCATGTTCCGGACATCAAGGAAACAAGTCTGGGGACAAGTGGGTAGACGGGTTGTAGGATCAGCCTGTGTAGGTGAAAGCCCTACATCTGGGCCCATAGGGAGACTATGCCTTCACAGCTTCCATGACACTGAAATGAACGGCTGCCCATTGTCCAAATATCAGAGGGCCACCAGCTCCTTTTTTGCCAGTCGTCCTTGTATTCACACTAGGCAAACCAGTGCCCTAATCAGCTCCATACTTCAGATGGATTTAGAGGTTACTTAGAACTTTCCCAGCTACACAAGCCCTCTTGCTCTTTTACTGCAGCCCCTCTGTTCTCAAAGATCCAGGCACTCTTCTTTCTCCTCAGGCACATGCCTCTATCCAGTTCGGTGGGGATGGAGGAGTGTTGCACCTCTGCAGCAGGATGGGGCCTCCACATCTGCTCTGTGTGCATGTCTTCCTTGTTGGACTGGGGTACTGTTAACTTCATTTTATAACCTGCCTTTTTCACTGAGACTCAAGGGAGGTTACAAAATAAGGACAACTATTCTATCAATCAGCAAAGAAACAAACAGAATAGAGGGGCTAGGAGTACAGAATTAGAAATTACACAACCAAAAACTGTCTATGGTAACAAAACTGTCTAAGTCTTGGAACAAAGTTTGAGTCCAGTGGCACCTTTAAGACCAACAAAGTTTAAATCTGGGTATAAACTTTTGTGTGTATCTGATGAAGTGTGCGTGTCAGAAAGCAAACTGAAATGGGGTCTACAGCAGATGAGTTATCCAGGAAGACCTGAAGCTGCTCTGCCACTGCTTTTGCTATCAACTTGCCTAAGACGGGTGATGGTGAAAATGTCTAGGATTGCTGAATCAGATTTTGGAAATAAGGGAGAATTTTGAACCTGTAACACATAAGCACACATCAAGCGTGGCCTGTGGAAATGAAAAAAGTTCAGAGGGACCTAGAATTCAAACACTGAGTCATCCTACCAAATTCAGTAATTTCAAAGGGATGAGTGGTAGAACACCCTATTCAATTTCCCCCCCATACAAGGTGGGGAAGAAACCTCTCACAACAGTCTGCATGTGCACTCAGAATCTTCCACAATAGCACAGCACCTCTGCAGCCATGCTGGGAGCAGCTGACTTAGTGCTACAGCATGTACTGCATCCAGAAGAGCAGACACCCCTCAAAATTGTATTCCTTGCACTGCCTGCTTATGATCAAATCCAGCCCTGGAATGGGGGCCAAAACGTAATACAACCCATGCATAATGAATGATAACTCTCTTCTTGACTGTAACATTATACACTCCGCAGTTAAGTCTTGGCATTAAGAACAGGTCTGGGGGATAAATCCTAGCTTAAATGAAAAACTGGGTACAGATTATGCTTTGCTGGGACTGTTCTGTGGACAAAGGATCCTTTAAGTAAGGGAGCTCCTGGCAACCTTGAACCCATCCCTCCAGTTTCCCTTGAACTCCCACACGCACCTCTGTTTTGTTTGCATTCACTGCCACCGCCCCAAAACTACCCTCTCCAACAGGTCGTTTGTACCACTGAGCAAACAGTTGCTCTGACTTTGCCTGGTCTACCATCTCCCACATGCTGTGTCTCCACCCAGCCTCTCTTGGCTTGATGCCTTCCATTTTGGTTTTCTGCATTCCCCCCTGATTTCCGGATCACCACAGTCCAGATGGCCAGCATGTGGCGCACGTACACACACAGAGATTGTGTTCTGAAAGGACCTTCCTCCCTGCTCCCATTTTCTACCTGCAGATTGCCATTAGCAGGTGCGCAGCCAAGCTGGAAGCTGACCTGCACGTTAAGCTTGACACAAGGTGGGCAGATCACTCAGCCTGTACTCAAAAATCTACTTGAGTGGGAAGAGGAAGCCTGGACTCGTGCTGTTCTGCAAGGCACAGTGGCACATAACAGCCATCTTCTTCACACATGTATTACAGTCTTATGCATTCATCAAAACAGCTTATAAAACCCTTTTCTCCACCCCTCCTCCTCTCCCCCAGCAAGCAACACCACTCAGCACAAGTTGCCACTCTAAACTGGCACAATTCCCATCTACACTTGCCAAGTTCTTTAAGCTTTGCTTCAGGTTTTGCAGTGGAAAAATGGGTGGCCTGCCAACTCCAGAGAGTTGGGGGCAGGAGTTCAAGCCTTACAGCTACTCAGGGATCAAAACAACTAGATGGGGAAGCCCTGCTGGAGTAGCAAAACTGCTGTGATTTAAGAGTTTACCGGCTGCTCTGGAGCTCCAGGCAGGAAAACTGAACCACAAAGCAGCTTTTGTATGAGATCAAGAGAAGCTGCTTCCTGATAAGGAAAGATTTCTTTTTAAAATTAGCCCCACAGAGTCAGTGGCTTAGTCTTCTGAAACGTCTCAAACTTACAGTCGATGATGTGGCTCCCATGCCAATGCACCACAGGCATACTAGCATTAACTACTCAAAAGCCCTGGGGTGTGTTTTTTTTTAACCACAGATTGTTGCAGGAGAGCACCTCTGGGTGCAAAAGCAGTCAATAAATAAACTAAATAAATAGTTCTGGTTTAGTGCTAAATTGCACCACTGGCCAGACAGCTGCTGCCCCTCCCTTAAAACAGTGGCTCCCAAACTTCTGGCAGCTGAGGCAGGCACACTTCCACGCTGAATCTGAAGTCAAGGCCCACATCACACACACTTGCTCACTCACTCAGAACGGCTCACTCTGCTTCCACCAGAGATACAACAGTCGCCTCTAAGAGCAGAGAGTTCAACTGTATTTCAGCATCAGGGGAAATCAAATTGTCAAATTACATCCAATATAGACATACAGCAGGATTGCCTACCCACAACAGTCTGCATGGAAACAGCAGCAACTCTTGCAGAGACGCAACAGTTTTCTGAGTAATTCAGAGTTCAATATGATGGGCCCTATCTCTTTTTGGACATCGTTGTAAAGATCCATGACCTGTGTTTAAAAAAAAAGAGGATAAGAAATTTCTTTGGCTCTTTTGACTGGCTTGACGTTCCTTCCTTCACACTAGGGCACCATCTCTGATGTCGACTTGGTTGCCCCTTGGGATTTTCCCGAAACATTGCACAGAAACACCTTTAACTTTGCATGGAAGCCTGTTTGCTGAGAAAAGAGGCCAGAATAGCAAAACAACTGATCGTGGGGTAGGAAGAAAAGTGCTAAGTATCTAACTCACTGGATTACCAGCATTGCCCAAGCCACCCCTGTTGTTCCCCCACAAAATATCTACCTTTGCTGTTCAAGGTCTTTGCTCCTAAAAACCCCTGCTCATGACTGGATCTGTGCAGCCTGTCATGCAACAGGTACATAGCTGAGCATCCTGAGCAAAGCCAGTCTTCCAGCATCATACAATAATTACCCTGTTTATGTTAGCCTATTTAGTTCCAGCCATCCCTACAAGGAAGCTCTCCCCCCCCCCAAGGCAATCACATTTTATCACCTCATACAGTGGGGGCTTGAACCTCAATAACAAGCCCGGTTGTGTTGAGATCAGAATAGATACAGATCCAGTTCTGCTCCTGTCACATTTATACCTGCTTTTTAATCCCCAAGGTTCTCAAAGCAGCTTACATTTCAAAACAGAATCTGAACTTCTCTTCCTTGTTTCTGCTATATTAAGCTCCCTTTGGTGAGCTGAGAATGGCAGTTGCTCAGATAGTGCATATTCTTGCCCAGGAATCCCCAAATTGAACCCGTGGGGACTTTTTCAATTCAGATCGGGCAGTGGATGCCACAACAAAATGGCTGCCATGGGGGTGGGACCAATCACAAAACACAGTTGGAAGGTTCCACACTAAGCATCCTCCTGTGATGCACACAGCTGCTTCCAAATGGGTACTCCATGCAGACACAAACATGCTGTGTCTCCCATGTTCTTCTAAAGCACCTCTTATCCCAATGAAGTGGATAAAAACCAGAAACTGCTTGGGGGAGGGGGCAAGTAGAACCAGGAAATTCATCAGCATATCCCCATTAGCACCACTCCGAGGATCAATGTTCTACCCCTCTTTTTGCCAAAACCAGAAACCTTGAAAATCCTGAGACACAAGCAAGCAGGAGCCCCCTGATGCTCTAACCTTTGATGTTTTCCTGTGGGTGGCTTCAGGAACATCTGCCTTGAACTCTCTTTACAAAGCTGCATGGCTGATATGAACTCTGCCAGTATCTGAATTGGGCTAGTTTCACCAAATAGGAGAGATGGGTCCTTATTACCATTAGAGCTGTGGCAAGTATCTTATTCTCTTCATCTCATAATCTGTCCTGTTCCTAAAACAGGAAGATATACATCACAGGCTGAATACATGAAACTGCCTTACTAATCCGGACCATTGGTCAGTATTGTCTGCTCTGACTGGCGGCAGGTCTCCAGAGTCTGAGGTTGTTCACATCACCTACTATCTGATTGCTTTAATTAAAGATGCCAGAGATTGACTCTGGACTTTTTGCATGCAAAGCAGATGCATCACCGAGCCATGACCTCTCCCATAATTTCTTTACTTCCAATATTTTCTGGTAGTTAGTAGTAAAATAAATTACAGTTGGACAGCTCAGCATTCCCCACAGACACCAATAAAAGACAGGGTGTGCAAAGTGGCAACATGTACCAGCTGAGAGCTAGATGCACTGAAACACAAAGCCTCAAGGAGTACCTAAAGGCACTAGATACAACTTACACAAACATGCTTTTCAAATGTACACTTTCTAAGGCAGTGGTTCTTAACCTGGGTTCGATCGAACCCTAGGGGTTCGGTGAGTCAGTCTCAGGGGTTCGGTGGGGCCTCCAACTTAGTACTATTACTAAGTACTAAGAATTATTTTTCACTAAAGAAGGGTTCGGTGAATGCGCATATGAAACTGGTGGGGTTCGGTACCTCCAACAAGGTTAAGAACCACTGTTCTAAGGTAATAGGGACAGGGGGAGGGGGCAGCACTTAAACAAGAGACTTGGCTGGTGCAAGAACAAAACCAGAATGAGCAAAGTGCAAATTTAATCAATATGCATAATTTACACAGATTATAGAATTTTTCTTCAAGAATTTAGGCTGTCTCAATGAAGAATTTAAATAGTAAGACACGTGTATATATAGGCCCTGCCCAAACGACCACCCCCAAGTCCTTATGTGGTTTTACTTTGAGATTAAGGCAATAGGTTTAGATTTCATTACAATATGAGTAAATTTATCAAAAAAGGAATGAGCTTCCCTTTCACACAACTGGAAGCACTGACAGATCACTCTTTTAGTAATGAAATAATTTATTTTCTAACAGTTGAACAATACAGAAGTATACATATACACAGCAAGGTCTTCTAAAACATGTAATTTCTAAAAATGCATGTGCTAACTGTAGTAAAAAGCACCATTATATGGTCTTGACACAGGATTTGTAATGACATATTTACATTAGGAACTGAATATCTGGAAACCAGATTCCTGTTTCTCCCTGCCTGCTGCTCCCCTTTTAGACTGCGTTTTATTTGGAAGACTCCAAAACTAAAAAGCCAAGAGTTCAAAACAAGCAAATGTTGCTAAGAGCACCTATTTGAGGAACAAGGAAAGTTACCAGGTCAATCAGAAAGAACAGCACAAAAATAAAGCCAAAGCCAGGCTACCAAGTCAATTAAATCTTTGGGCACTTCAGAAGGGAACGGCTGAGTTTCGGGCAAGCATGCTACGACCAAGCAAGCAGATGGCAGCCAGGAACAAGCTGGCTTTAAGTGCTGTTCAACCAGACCCTAACAGTAAAACACACAGGTTTGCTAAAGCCAACCTTGGTATATAGACTTTGGAATGTGGAAAATACTTATGTTTGTTAAGCAATTATGGGCAGCTTTCCCTCCAAAGCAAACGCATCACTGATTCACGTAGGTGTTCCAAGAGCTTTAGGTGGCCATAACGCACAGGAACTAAATCACTTGCACTAACACAGAAAGCAAAAATTCTCTCTCAGATCAAAGCAGCAAGAGAGGAAGCAACGCAATACATCTTCAGGGGAGCAAACACATAGCTGGGTATCAAAAGCAGAATTTTTCCAATACAGTAAGTGTCAAAACCTGAAATTTGTTACAGAGGGGGCAAAAGGAGGACAGCAAGTCTTCCTAACATATTGCTAGACAGTACACCAAATGCCTCAGTTTACTCAGATTCGGCAGTGAGCACTTAAATAATCGTATCTCCCACCCACTCCCCCATAAGAGAACACAGAGCTCCCTCTGTGCGGCTATGTTTGTAAGCTCTATTGAGATTCAAATGTTGGGTTTGGGGGAAGGAGAGAAGTGCCACATTGTGAGAACAAAGTGCTAAAACGGCAGTTGGCAGAACACAGCCTGCATATGCCGAGAGCTCTGGAATCAGGAGGGTGGAAATGTTCATGGCACCTAATATGACAACTTCAAATAATTTGAATCCAAAACAGGTATATGCACCAACCCTGGGAAAAGTTCCTAATATGTGTCTATCAGCACCTGAAAAATTTGGCTTTATTTTTTAAAAAATCTGTGTGTTCAACACTCAGAAGAAAAGATTTATCAGGTACAGACAATGACTGGGAATACTATGCTAAAAAAGTACTACAGCATTCCAGGGAGTTTTCCAGCTTCCCCCCCTCACTGCACCCCACCACGGTCCTTTGGGAACTGCATAGGGATGAAGTGGGAAAGAGAATCTGAAAACTGCTCCCCCTCCTGCTAGAGGAAGTACTTTCTAGCAACTGAAGACATAGTTAGAGACTGTTAATATTTTTAGGATATTCAAACTGTCACCCTGACACCCAGAGTTACTTCAGATCAACAAGAGCTAAAGCTTTGGATTTTTTTTCCAGTCAAACATGCCCCAGACTCACTATTGCATCGGAAGATGCCAAGTGCAGCAGAATTTAGTGTAACTTTAACACCCACATATTTTTGTACTTGGATATGTATGCTGCTTCCTGCTGTAAACATGGGCACAGAAGCAGCCCATGACAATCTAAAAAAAATCTAATTTTCAGCAGCTTATTGAATAATGCTGGTGGATCAGTGAAATCGAGAAAAGGCTGGCTGAACCAGAATGTTATGCTTCTATGGCCCAATTTACACACTGACCAAATGGCATTATTGCTTCCATACAACTCTGCAAGTGCATGAAACCGCTTGTGTGTTTATATGTGATAACTGTGACTCCTAATAAGTCGTGTGACCTCACCAGATGGAAAGAAGTTTTACACATCACTCAAGCAGCATGGAAGCAAACACACTACTCAGACCCATGAAAACTGGGCTTATTTTTCCAGCCTTTAAGCGAATGTAGCTGCCTAGGGGATGGGCTGAGCAAGTTGCAAATAGGACCACAGAAGTTTGGAGCTGCCGAGGTCAGTCCTAGCCAAGACATTTAAAAAGTGGCCCTGGAGCTCAAGGACGATTTGATTTATCTGCCTAGATGTTTTTGAAACACAAAACAACTCCTTGGGCTTGTTTTCAACAATAGTGCATCATTTTCAAAAGGTCAATATATTTTGTGCCACCCAAAATTTTGAAAGGACCAAATTTAGACAGTGCAAAGATCAATTACTGGTTCACAATAGGGACAAAAGAATTCCCACCACAATGTTGTACTTAAAAAAAAAAAAAAAAGGAATGGACACAATCCATTATGGATTTCTCCTGGCCAAAGTGCAACAAAATGAAAGCAGCTGAATAAAAACACGGATGTGCTTCTCTACTACTTGCACTCATTTGGAGGGAGCAGGCCCTGACCAGGAGATTCTTGGATTGTGCCCCTTTATAATTAACTGAAAAAGGCACAACAATTAAAATACATTAGGTTAAATTCTTAAGACATTACTTCTAAAGAAAAGTACACAAACGTATTTTCATATTTGCCTCAACAATATAGACCCCAACACCTGAAACTACTTTCAGCCTTAAGGTGGCAGCAACTTGAGAGTTGGGTGTGAGGCAGTTTTATGCAACACATTAACAAATATAGAAGCTCAAAAAGTCTCAGGCAAGAAACGGGTTGGAGCAAAGGACCTCAAAGGGCAGCTGCTCAACTTCTTTAAAGGTTGGGAGCTTGCTCTCTTAAGGGCCTTTGCTTATATTTGAAGCCCGCTTATAAAAGCAAGGCAGCCTCCAACAAGTAGGAGTTCAGTGCAAATCTGCTGGACACCTGAAAATTCCAGCTTTATTTGTGTTTAATATAGCACACTCAAAAGAAATCACCTTGGAGATCTTTAGCAATCCACTAGCCTCACTTTCCATCTTGAAAATTTATCTAGAGAAAGGCGTCAAGCTTCTTGAAAAAATCAAATTTCATTTGTAAGTTGCTTATTTGGAACTTTGACAGAGTGTCTTAGTGGATTTTGGCAGTTTGGGTCATAGCCTGCTAGCAAGCATGAATGACATTTTTAAGCTAAATAAGCTACATAGCCCTTTTAGAGTGAAGTGAAATTGATTAACCAGTTCTTAAGTATCCTCTGGTTGCTGGGGGGACATCTGGCTGCATATTGAGAACCAAGCGAGAATGTTAAAAATTACCAGGAGGTGGCCAAGTGGGCATAATAGTAATGTCATCAAGCAAGAAGAGGACCACTAAGAAATGCTCTTGGTTAGTAGACCTTGACATACAAAGTTTCCTGAACATCTATAAAAGCACAAAATCATAAGAAGGTTATCTATTTCATTAGGCTTATATAAAAATGAATAAATACTATTTATAGGTCTTGTTATGTACATTTGCGTGTGCTCTACTTCGCTTAAATGAAGAGGTGGGACACAAGAAATAGGGTGAAAAGGGGGCAGAAAAGTTTGTAAAGGCAACCCAAAATCTACGGACAACTACTTTCAGAGTGCTACCAAATAATTTAAACAGGCAATTAAGTGCTGGAACGCCAGGAGGGCTCCAATGACTTGCTGCAGTTAACTCCTCAGTCATTAACAACTCAAAGCTAGCACAGCTAACTTTGTCACTCGGTTATTGCTGAAAATTTAAGTAAACAGATTGGACTAGAACCAAGTATACAAATGAGGCATAATTCTTTTTCTTTTTGTGCTAAAGGGATTGAGATCAGCTTTGTTCATCTCTCTGAGGTAGAAAGATTTGTCCCAGAGACAAGAAACAGGACTTAGCAGCCAGAAAAAGCTGCTAGGAACAAAAGGTAAATGCAGCTGTCAATGTAAAGACACTATCATAACGATTGCACAAGAGTATTCTGAAGTACCATTTGGTCTTTTGACATCAAAGATAATGAGACTGATTTCAGCATAGGCATCCTATTAGGGTAATTGGCTACAAGTGGAACCATTTAACTGTCTATATGAAGAGCCTGCAACCTGATTCTGTTGATACTATACTACTGTCAAAACTAGTTCTATTCTGTCGGTTACCTGTCACTAACTTAGCCCTATAGTGCTACTTTTGACAAGGATGGCTCAGACTGCAAAGATTCAGTACTGGCACAAAGGCAGTCCCAGAAACGGCCATGTCACAATTACAGTGACTTGGGGCCCATCAGAATAAAACTGCTGAGTCAGTAGTTGGGAAGTCTCACTGCATAATTTCCTATCAGAAAGTTACAATGTTTTATAATTTTGCCATACCAGCTCCTGTTCTGAATGACAAGAAAGCAGATTTCTGTCTTTCAAGGTCACATTTTAGGAGTAATGGCTAGTCTGGCTATTGGTTTTCAAACACCTCATATTACAGCCCACCCCCACCCCCGGCATAAGGTACATCTAGAACACTAAGCAATAGCAGCACAGGCAAAGTGTGTATGTTGCTATTACTGCAACAATATTCTTGGGCGCTTAGGAATTTGGTTGGAATGTTCAGTCTCATAGAGATGAGTTTACCAACAGAAAAGAGAAGCTAGTGGATGCCATCAGATGTGTGCTCCAGAGAGTAGCTTGTAACCCACAACCCTATGCACTGTTGTCAGACTTAGGCAAAGCAGATTTTGGTAATGTTGGTGGTATAAGAAGTTTACGTGCAAGAGAATTGTGGGACGGTCCAACATACTACCTAATAAGATCCAACAAGGAAACAGCAAGGATGGAAAGAAAGCCACTGGCTTCTTATAGGTTGAGGCAGGCCTTGAGATTGTTCTGCAACTTTATTCTCTTAATGCCGGCACTCGAGTAGCCCTCATCACTGCAGACGCTCTGCAAGCTTCCCCTTTCATCCGAATCACTTGGGCTGCTGCTGCTCCAGTCTAGGTCCCCTGTTAGGTAGTCTGTACTTTCCACATCCACATCAATTTCTTCTGCAATCAGAAATTGAGACCTCAGTCAGCATTTGCTTAACAGAGTAGCTAGCTAGTAGCTAGTGTTCAAGAAATAGGACAAACTCCCCCAAGGCCACCACTTACCTCTGTCTGAATCGGACCGTTCAGAAGAAATAGTTGATCCTATGCTATCCATTCTTATCCGTTCAATGCCCAGTTTCTCCAGCTGCCTTTTCAGGTGCCGCTGTTCTCGCTGCAACTGATCTATTTGGTGTACTGCTTTTCTGTCATAGTCTTCAAGCTTCTGTTGAGGAAAATAACCATCATTATACTGTTCTTATGCCTCATATGGTCACAAACTAAGGTTAACTTACTTTTTCAAGAGGCTGAAATTAGCACAGGGGGAAGCAACTGACTTCAGTTGCACCTAATCCTTGGGTATCTCTGTTTCTCACTACTCATAGCAAGAAGGATTTGTCTTGTTACTTCAAGGTATGTGGTCTCTTCCCCACCTAGTTATGTATCATCTCCTTTGGTACCTGATCATTTTACTTCAATCACCTGTCAAGACTCAGTGTCTTCGTATACATTTTTCAAATGTGACAGCTGCCCAGGTAGAAACAATAAGTCTTCCCCCTTCGAGGTGTGCTCAGATATTTGCTACAGGCCTCTATATCTCTGGTGAATTTGAATTTTCCTCTGTATTCCATTTTCATTACATATGCAGCAATAAAATTCAAAGTGCACTTGTGAAAGTAATGAATCATCAGCACCTAACTTACTTTGATGTGCAATTTAGCTTTTGTTAGTAAACTCAACGTAGTATGTCTACTGGATTCTGGTCCAAGTGGCACCATCCCTTTCAGCTTCTCCAGACACAGTCGCAGATGAGCACGTCTGTTAAAGAGTTACACACATTAAAGCTATAAGATCAATGAATGAGAAGGATACATTCATCATGAGCACTTCTGTATAATGCCATTAAGGAAGTATGAAAAATAATAATGAAATTTAAGTGAAAACATCTCGGGTGACTCATGGCATTTTAATTCTAGGATCTTTAAAAGATTACGGTACATTTGATTCAGGAAATGAAAATTGTCCTAAATAAACTTTAGGTTAACAAATGCCATGCAAGTATCATCTCACAAGCAAGGGCTTTAATATACCAGTGACCTATAAGCTGTGCTATTATAATAACTGCACATTACGTATTAAAGTTTAATTAGAAACCCATTCTTCTTGTGGGTCACTAGGTCACCCACAACACTGGTTTTGGAGATAATCCCCATTATGCTGGTTGACCATCTCATTTTAGCCACAGATGAAACGTTAGTTGCTAGTAACTAACTGACACTGAGTTTTTGAGTTTTCTATGCAATAAAAATGGTGTAATATTAAAGTTCTGGTTTTGTTTTGTTTTTTAAAAGCAGGTATCATTAAAGCATAGAATGTCACACTGGAATGTCAAGGCATATATTTGTAAATAAAAACAAGGAAGCTTTTAAAAAAATTTCCTTCTCTGGCTCATTTGCTATTTCAAGTTGGATTTTAAGTTGAAACTACTTTGAATTCTGCAAGAGGCTTACAATGGACTACTCCCCTGCAAGATATATTCCTGACCCAATAACTTAATATAAACTAGAAGGCTGTCCTCTCTTCATTAACCATTACTGTTTTCTTCTGTTGGTATGATGAAAGGTACAATTCTGTCCACTGACCATTTAGCACAGCAGTGTCTGAAAGGAGCTTTCCAAGGTCTCAGGCAGAGGCTCTTCACAGCCCTGCTACTTAAGATCTTTCAGACCGGAGATGTGAGAATTAAACTTGTGCACACAAAGCAGTTGTTCCGTCACTGAGCTATGGCCTCTCTTCTATTAAAGGTTCCAGGTTATTTGAAGGCCAACTGACTGTCCACCACCAAGTTTCAGCCTTAAGTACATTATTGGAAAGGGATGACATTGACCATTATTTTGTAAATTTCCAGAAAAAGTCCTGAAACACAGACATTTGGTTGGCTGAAACTTGAAAAAAATCATAAGGCAAGTTACACCATAGCAGGGCACTAAGTGGGGGACCTCAAAGTTGCTGTTTTATTGCAAAGGAATTTTAGAAACAGACTGGAGTGGGAGGTTGCTGAATTACAAGTTATTATAACACTCAGAACAATGGAATTCCCAGGGCTTAACAGAGATATTAGGTTTTTATCTCACTACACATGCTAAGTCACTCAGTTCTCACTTGTACCCAGAATTAAACTTCGTTGATCTTAAAGGTGTCACTGGACTCAAACTTAGTTCTCACATCTGTTGTTAACTTTTTCATTATCTGTATGTCAATTTGCTGCTATCCACAGGTCTTACCAAATGCATTATTCCAATCTTAGTTGTATTTATTGCTCAATTACTTATACATCTTGACTCTAATTAGTCCTTCCTAGCAATCCCCTCTTCCTATATGTAATGTTTGACAAAATCTGTTTCAACGTATCTGAAGGACTGTGCATCTACACAGGCTGTCTCTCAGTTCTCGCTTATAGCCAGAATTGAACTTTGTTGGTCTTGCCACTGGACTCAAACTTGGTTCTCACATCTGTTTGTTAACTCTTGTATTTGTATGCTGATTTGCTACTATTCACAGATCTTACCAACTGCCTTAATCCAATTTCAGCCATAATCGCCCAGGTACTTATGCATCTTGAATCTAGCTTGTCCTCCCTGGCAATTAACCTCCTCCACATATATGTAATGGTTGAAGTTTTGTTTCACTATATCTGAAGGCACATGAAAGCTTATACCTTAAAAATAACTTTGTTGGTCTTAAAGGTACCACTGGACTCAAACTTTGTTCTGCTGCTTCAGACCAACACAGCTATCCACCTGAATCCATAGCAAGAGGTACTTTTTCACTGTTAGAAGCCCATCTTTAATATTTTCCCTCACCCCCTACTGCAGTCACTAACCAGAACCAGCCTTGAAAAGGAGATTAGTCCCTTATTTCACTGCTGCACCAGTTAAACTCTGCCTCCACCAATCAACCAACAAAACCCTGTAACCGTGAGAAAAAGGGTTCTGTACAACGGTAGCATCAGACTTAAAACACAGGCAAACAGTTTGGCTACATGTCCACCACTGGGCAAATGCTTCAGCACTAATTGTCAAATAGAATACTACTCTGCTATCTACTGATACAGGCTAGTCTGGCAGAAGTGCAGCACTCCTTAGAACCTAATATTTCTGACCAAAGATTTATTTTTTTCTCAAAGAGTACAACTGATCAGAAGAACATGCAGTATACTTAACCATTACCAAACAGGTACACTCTCAGTTCAAGTTCCCCAACTACAGGCATATAGCTGTCATTAAAAAATCACAGACATCAGTTGAAAGATACAGTATTTATTAGTTGTTGTAGATTTTCCAGGCTGTATGGCCGTGGTCTTGGCCAAGACCATGGCCATACAGCCTGGAAAATCTACAACTAATGAACTCTGGCCGTGAAAGCCTTCGACAACATACAGTATTTAGATTAAGTTACTAGTATCCATATAAATGACATTTAAAAGGATATTAGCTTTCCAGAGTGTTGAACTTGAGGTCATGTTTTCAAGTGCCCAAACTACCATTTTAGAACACTTCAAGGAATAATTTTGGTGATGCCAACAGGCTTATACTGCATCTTGCTTCCTCCTGGCAGTTCAAACAATTGTGGCTGCCGATGGAATCTTTATACTGTTGATTTGGAATTCCCTCCTGCCCCAGTTCCCATGGTCACAGCCTGTTGTTTCAACACATGGGCAATGATCAATCAACGGAACAACCTATCAAGATACCAGACTTTCAATATGGTGACAATGAAGCCTCTTATCCTCAATTCTAAGGAGAATTTAGTTCGGTTTTGCTATACCCTAGGGCCCCACTTAACCTTCCTGAGCATGTGGACAGCACCGCCATGAACTGGCTGCCATGGGAAACACATATTTTCTGTTTCTCCAAGAGCAGAGGGAATCACCACTGAAATATGTTTGAGCTTACATTTGGTGAGGTGGCATGAGATTTTTCCTAGTTCTTTCCCTATATTTTAACTACAGTTTTAATTTAATGAAGTTTTAATTTAATGGGGGGCTGTCGAATTTCAGTTTCTGAAAGATTTGTGAAAAATTGTAGTTGGTGGTCTTATTTACCATTGGGAGAACTATGCAGGACAGGAGACTCTAATAGGGTAATTGCACTGAAGCTAATACTGTGGAGTCCATAAGCACCTGCATATGTGCATGTATCCTGAATGTCAAGGCCCTGAAAGACCAATAGCAGATCTTTTCTTATGCTTCCTTGCTGGAAATCTTCTTCACTCCAATCATGGTCAAAAATCAAGCCATGAAATATTGCTAGAATCTTACAACTAAAGGTGAAGCACATTTTAACTATAAAAAGTTATCCAGATACAGCTGGATAGAAACACAAATGAAGCCCTACTATAAGCTTATATACAACTTCCAAAATTGGGCCTCAATTTCTACAACAGATTGGCAGCAAACTCCTACACACTTAATGAACCTATTAAAAAAGCCTCAGAACAGGCCATGCCAACACTCATCACTTCACATAAACACATGCAATAACCTAAGCGCCTGCCTCAAGCAACGCCAACAGAAACACAGCAATAATTTAAACTATCACATGGCAAGCCAAATACCCACCACCCAGCTGTTCCATCATATGCATCCAGCATCCCAGAGGACCATGCTTACTAAGACCCCAGAAGTAACGTTTTGAAAAATGACTGATTTACTCCTTGGAATCACTCTGGGTACCTTACCTGTACCAGTCAAGCAAAAGCAGTAATTCCATATAAATATGACAAATGGGACTTAAAACAGTTGAGTAAATGGACAGTTCTCCAATGGAGGGAAGCAATTACAAAGATCAGTAATGTGGCTAATATTATTTAATTTGTTCATAAATGATTTGGAACTGGGAGTGAGCAGTGTTTGCAGATGACACAAGATCATTCAAGAGGGTGAAAGCTAAAGGCAACTGAGATGAGCTCCAGGGAGTATGAGTGGACAACAATGGGCCAAATGAAATTCAGTGAAGGTAAGTGTAAGGTGATGGACATGGGAACAGAGCAGTGTTCCCTCTAAGCTGAGTTAGAGTGAGCTAGCTCACAGTTTTTTAGCCTCCGGCTCACACATTTTTGTCTTAGCTCAGGGAGGACGGGCTCCAGAGCAAACTAATGTATGCAATAGCCAAGTCACTCGCTCACAACTAAGGTCAGCAGCTCACAAAGTAGACTTTTTGCTCACAAGACTCCACAATTTAGAGGGAGCATTGGAACAGAACATGTCAACTTTGTATATGCTAATAGGATCTGAATTTGCTAAGACTGAGCAGGAAGAGACCTTGGGATTGTAATAGATAATGCATTGAAAGTATGAACCCAGTGTGCTACAGCAGTGAAAAACACAAACTATATGTTGGGGGTTATTAGGAAAGGGATTGAAAATAAAATAGTAATGTTATAATGTCCACATACAGATTTATGGGGCAGCCTCATTTGAACTACTGTGTACAGTTCTGGTCACCATATCTCAAAAAGGACACTGCAGAGGTAGAAAAAGTATAGAAGAGGACAACCAAGGTGATTAATGGGTTGGAGCATCTTTTCTATGCAGAAAGGATGAAGAGTCTGGTATTCTGCATTTTAGAAAAGAGATGAGTAAGGGGTTGGGACATGATAAAGGTTTATAAAATTATGCCCAGGATAAAGAGTGTGGACAGAGGAAATCCAAGGACATCCACTGAAAGCAAGGAGTAGTAGATTCATGATGCAAAAGGAAATTATTCTTTACATAATGAGTGATTAAAATGTGGAATTCGCTGCCAGAGGATATAGTAATCACCACAGGCATTGACAGCTTTAAAAGGGGATTAGACAGATTCATGGAGGCTAGGTCTACCAGTGGCTACTAGCCATGGTGATTAAAGGGAGAACCTCCACATTCAGAGGCAGTAAACCTGCAAATATCAGCGCCAGGAGACAAGAAGTTCAACTTGGCCTCTAAGCCCTATTGTGGGCCGTCCAGAGTGACTAGTTGGCCACTGTGAGAGTCAGGATGCTGGATTAGATGGACCACTGGTCTGATCCTGCAGGGCTCATGTTTTTAACGTGGTTCTTGACTGGACAGGGTCCAGCTTCACCCTAGCAAGCTCCCTTGAATGAGTAAGAGTGTTATAGCTTCAATATATTTTCATAATCAGAAATGGCAAAGACAAACTGTGAACTATTTTTTTACGGCACAGTTCTTGTGGAGTGCTGCATACTGACACACAAAAACTGCACAGTGCAACTAGTACAGTGATATTAAATAGAAGGGTTCCTATTATGTGCGATGGATTCCTTCCAAACTGCTCATTTACAAATGCCACATGCCTACTTATCAAAACCCAAGAGAATAAGGCTGCCAAAGTGCAACTACTGCTTTTTTTGGCATGTTTCATGGTCTTCTGTCCTTCACAGGGCTACTATTCTCAGGATGGAGAAACACAGCCTATCCAAGGTTTTGAAAGAGTGATGGCAGAAACTACACAACCATTCCACTAGCACTCCCAGACAAAGAAAAGAAGAATAATTTTGACCAGACAGCTATTAATCCATCTCGTTTCAATGACACCTAAATGGAAGATTCCTAACAGACTTTGTCCAGTGTTTAGCACATTCTATGACATGGAAATATTACAGGACAGTGTGTCAGTGCATACAGCAACCAAAATAGCTCAAGGGCAGTACATTAGATATTGCATTAGTATGAAACCTCACCACTTAGCCAATGTTGCCACACAAATATGTACAAGTCTGCATACTGTACATTACCATCCAGAAAAACCAGCTTCCTTAACATGGGCTCTAGAAAAATACTGCTTTTCTTCCCCTGAAAGGTACTGAAAAATGCATGGGATCTGACTGCTTTTCAGAGAAAATTGTATTAAGGACTCACCTGTTCTTTTCCATTTCATTATGTGTTGATCTTAAAGAGAAAATGAAAAAAAAAATTAGTTCAGCTGTTTACAATTCACAGCCATGGAACAAGCTACTGCAACTGTAATAAAAACTACGAACTCAGGACTTCTATTAACATGTTAGACTGAGAAAATTGCTGGACATCCTGAAAACAGAATCAGCTTTCAGACTCAAAATCAAGTGCCCCAGCCGCAGTTAAGGGCTAGTCACAATCATTACACCAACTTTCATAGGGATCTCACCTCTAAAGCAAGGCAAACTAGTCTTCTGAATTGATCCGGTCATGTGTTTTGCACGTTAATTCCCATCTGAGAGAGGTACAACCGCAGCAAGACCAACAGTCTTTCCAAACCCAGTAATTTCCAAGCTAACAGAGATCAGGCTAGCAACTGCCTGGATTGTCCAAAGATTTTATTCAGAACTTCTCCATTCTGCACTTGTAAACTCTAATTCTCAAAGGCAAAAAAGATATTCCATGGATTTTCAGCTCTACTGACATTTGATGATTGGAAAATACTTAAACGTAACCTAACTAGAGTATGTTATTTTAACATACACCTTCTTAAAATGTCTTATGTAGTTGAGTGTAAGACTGAATGTACTACCTCCACTTGAATCATCAACCCTCACAACCTCTGTCATTTCCATTAAAAGGTGTGGGTGGGAGAAATGAAGCACGAGTCTAACACACTGCACATGTCAACAGACAAGTTACAGACAAGAGTAACTAGAAATATTTTGTTAAGTGTAAGCTTCTACTGAATTTATGTCCCTTCATATTCATAGCATACCACCCACATCAGCAAGGTCCAGGATTTATCTCCAGATTTCCACAAACTCTACATGTATTTTAACATGAGCATACTAAGCCAAGTGACCCTATGCATGGTAGATGTAACACACAAGTAGGAAAAATATAGATTTACTAATATAATCCTGCCCTCCATGAAACCAAAGTACACTGAGAACTCCCAGTGGAAATTTCATACAAGGTTTTGAAGTGATTGGCGTTTTCTTGAAAGATTTAGGAACTGTATTTGGGTCCCAGCTTTCATTTCTGACACCATTTTGTACAAATACAACACTATACCAGGCACAGCAGAGTTACATATTCATTTTAAGACCACCAGCTGCTATATTTCCTGATCCCTTAGCCAAAGAGTTTTTGTCTCCAGACCACTAGAACAAATATAGAAACATTGACAATTAAAGCCTTAAAAATCAGTTCAACAATTCTGAAATTGCCTCTTTGGAAACTTAAATTTGGATAAATTAAACTCCAGATTTATTCTGTTCCATGTTTAGATACCCTTTAAAATAGAGGCATATTTTTGCCAAAAAGAAAGCAATCTATGGCCACGGCCGCACGAGCAAGATAATCCGGAGGGGAAGCGAGGCTATTTTGCCCTGGAGCAATTTGCCCCGCAGTTGCGTGACCACACAGGTCTGTGGACCTGCCGGCACAACTCGCCACTGCGTGATCAGATGCAACTGCAGGCGAGTTAATTTTTTTTGTGTGATTGGTTTCCGACTCGCTTAAACGGGGGATTGATGAATCGCTCCTCCACCCTAAAGACTTTTGATGATGTGCACACTGAGAAGGGGGAAAAAACCCAACAGCATGGTGTTGGGATAGCCTTATCAGACTATTCCCAATGCCACAAGTTTGTGCTGGCGCGATCACTCAGGGAAACTCCAGCTGTGGCAGCAAACCGTTTGATACTGGAGTTTAACTAGTGGTTTTTTACTCCGCTTCCCTGGTGAAGCAAAACGGCTTGCAACAGTTTGACGACAGTTGTGGGACGCTTCCCAGATGTGCTGGTGTGATCACGCCACTTTGATCCGCTGGTGAATCGTCCCTCTCGTGTGGCTAATGGGTGCGTATGATCATACCCTACAAGTAACTTCAGAACAGATTAGATCCACTCAAGGTAGCATCTGCATAGCAGGATACCAAGCACGTTTACTAAAAAGTAACCTAGTGGATTCAGCTACTGCAGAATGCGGCGGCGAGGCTGTTGATGGGTCTCCCTATGCGGGAGCATATCCAGCCCGCCTTAAAAGCACTGCGCTGGCTGCCTATAGCATACTGGATAAGGTTCAAGGTGCTGGTGCTTACCTACAAAGCCCTATATGGCCAGGGACCTATCTACCTGAGGGACCGCCTCTCCCCGTATGTGCCCCAGCGAGCCCTTCGAGCGAGATCCAAAAATCGCCTGGTTCTCCCAGGGCTGAGGGAGGCCTGGCTGGTGGCTACAAGGGCCACGGCCTTCTCGGTGGCGGCCCCGCACTGGTGGAACGAGCTCCCAGATAACATCAGGGCCCTGTGGGACCTACTGCAGTTCTGCAGGGCCTGTAAGATGGAGCTCTTCCACTAGGCTTTTGAGTAGGCTAGGCTAACTCTTCGTAGCCCTGGCCCTACTAGTAGAATCCACCAACCTGGAACATCTTGCACCGACCGAACTGGTTACCACCTATGACGCTGCTCTGAATGTGAAACGTAGGCCATCTTGGAATGATTGTGTTGTATTGTATTGTATATTTTATGAAATTGTTTTTATGATTTTATGTTATCGAATTGTTGGTAGCCGCCCTGAGCCTGCCGTAACTGGTGGGGAGGGCGGGATATAAATACAATCAATCAATCAATCAATCAACCAATCAATAAGTAAGAAAGATATACTCCTCAGTGTGTATGTGACTAAAGTCTTGGTTTCAGGTCTCATTAACATCATAAGAGCCTTGCTGGATCAGACCAACAGACCAGCATCCTGTATCACACAGTGGCCAACCAGTTCCTCTGGAGGGCCAACAACAGGGCATAGAGACCGAGGCCTTCCCTTGATGTTGGCTCCTGACTCTGGGATTCAGAGGATTAGTGCCTCTGAATGTGGAGGTTTCCCTCAGTCACCATGGCTAATAGCCATTGATATCCTCCATGAATCTATCTTTTCCCCTTTTAAAGCTGTTTATTCCTGTGGCCATCACTACATCCTCTGGCAGCAAATTCCACATTTTAATCACTCCCTGTGTAAAATAGTATTTCCTTTTGTTCGTCCTGAGCCTACTGCTTATCAGCTTCATTGTATGCCCTCGAGTTCTATAATTTTGGGAAGAGAAAAACTGTCTTTGTCAACTCTCTCCACCCCATGCAAAATTTCATAAACCTCTATCATGTCCCCCCTTGTCTCATTTCTAAACTGAAAAGTCCCAGACTCTTCAGCCTTTCCTCATATGGAAGATGCTCCAACTGTCTAATCATCTTGGTTACCCTCCTCTGTACTTTTTCAGGTCTGCAATGTCCTTTTTGAGATACAGTGACCAGAACTGTACACAGTATTCCAAATGAGGCTGCATCATAGATCTATACAGGGGTATTACAATACTGGCTGTTTCATTCTCAATCCCTTTCCTAAGAATCCCTAACATAGAGTTTGCCCTTTTCACCGCTGCAGCACACTGGGTTAACACTTCCACTGAGCTATCTACTATAACCTCAAGATCTTTTTCCTTCTCAGTCTCAGCAAGTTCAGACCCCATTAACCTATACCTTAAGCTGTGATTTTTTTTGTCCCAATGTGCAACACCTTACACTTACCAACACTGAACTTCATTTGTCGCCCACTCACCCAGTCGCCCACTCACCCAGTTCATGGAAGTCCTCTTGGGAGTTCTTCAAGTCAGCCTTAGTTTTAAAAGAAGCTTCTTTACTTTCTGTAGCTTCCTTGACGTGTGTTGTTATTCACACAGATCTTCTTTTAGACCTGGCAGTGCCATTCCTGTGGAATGCATTCTATTTGGGCTTCAATTTGTGTGATTTTAAATGGCTTCCAAGCATCCTCTAGGGATCTGACTCTCTTGTGTTTCCCCTTCAGCTTCCTTTTTACTATTCCCCTTATTTTTGTAAAGTTCCGTCTTTTGAAATAAAATGTGACCATTTTGGACTTTAGGGCCAACTTTCCATTGACCTGAATGCTGAACTTAATAGCATTGTGGTCACTGTTCCCAACTGGTATAATAATCTCAACATCTCTCACCTTGAGATGTTGAGACCTCCTCTTGAGACCTCCTCAGAACCAAGTCCAAGATCACTGTTCCTCCGGTTAGCTCTGTGACCAACTGCTCCAGTGCAAAGTCATTTATGATGTTTAGAAATCTCATTTCTATGGCATGACTTGAGCACATTTATCCAGTCCACGTGAGAGTAGTTGAAGTCTCCCAGTATAAATAACATTATCTGCTTCAGTCACCTCCCTTATTTCCTTCTCCATCTCAAGTTCAGCCTCACAGGTTTGATCAGGTGGGCAATAGTACACACCCACTTTTAAGTAACCCTTAGGACCCAGTATTTCCATCCATATTGCTTCTGTTGGGGAGTTAATTCCCCTGATGTTTTCTAATGTATTGGATTCTATGTCCTCCCACAAACCCATCCCTTGCAATAGAGCTTATACCCAAGAATGACTGTATCCCATAGATTTTCCCCATTCCAGCATGTTTTTGAGATACCTACTATATCTAAATTGTCATTGAATATCAAGCACTCCATCTTCCCCATCTTGGCTCAGAGACTTCTAGCACTGGCATATAGATACCGCTAATGTGTTTTCCTCTCCCTTAACCCTCGCCTCCCTTGGCCTCTTAGTTGCCACACATGGCCCTCAGTCACCATCATGCCCTCACTCCCAAGTTCTGTTACACTCCTATCATTTCCCCCTGTTTATGCAATCATCCCTTTGGACTGACTTGTCCCAAACCAGAGGCTCCATAGCTTTTTCCCGAGAATAAGTTTAAAAGCTGCTCTGAAACCTTTTTGATATTAATATTGATATTAACATCAAGAAGGTACGAGCACTGAGAAGCCAAACTATTCCTACATTTCTTAGAAAGTGGCTTTTAGAAAACAGAAACTGCAATGTGCAAGCATTTTCACTGATGACTTTATAAAAATACATCTCCAGTGAAGTATAGTTCAGGAATACAATCAAACCTCACTCAAAACTTCAGTTTGAAAAAGAACACTCTACTGGGTTTTGTTGAACTACTTCCAATGAAACACCTCTACAGAACTTCCTACCTCAGTGTGACAGTATATTGTTTAAAAAGCCAATGTAAACTGAGGGGAAACAAAAGTGAAACTATCAGGAAGTAAGCAGCTGACATAGCAACACCCATACTAATTTTTACTCTGGTGTGATTTACAGCATGACTCTGTAACTAAGCTGAATAACCTTGTGATCAGCTTACGCCCAAGACACTCATCAAATTACAGCTAAAAACTGTCCTGGAAATGACTGAATTTTGCATGATAGACCCTGCAGAACTGGGAGAAAAGGGGTCCTACAGCATCACACTTCCTTACCTGCTACTGCTGCTGTTTTTCTTGGACTTGTTTCTTCGTTTTAAGGCATCACTGTCCTTGCTGTTGTAGGGTAACATGGAAGCATATCCATGCTCAGCTTCTGGGAAAAACAAACAAACCCTACATTCACTCTATTATCATCCCTAGACAAAACAGAAAGTCGCTTTTCCTAAATCATCCCTGTCCATACAACTGTTATACACCTTACAAGTGTTACGACCTCTCTCCTCTTCAAGACTCCCTTTGGTCACAGGCAAGCTAGTACCTCTCAGCGCTTTCACGTGCAATATGAGAATGCACATATTACTAAGCTATTTGTGTGTGTGTGTGTGTGTGTGATTTCTGTACTTATTATTTAGAATGCCTGACAACAACTGTATTAATGCTAATTGCAATACTGGATGAGTTCGGCTTCTCACGTCCGGCGAGGGGTGTTACTTGGCCATAACGTGCAGGCCCGAAGAAAGAGCACAGAGAGGCTGCGAAGAGCCAACCAGGCAACGCCGACCGCCTCCTGGCTGGAGCTCGCAGAAAAGCCTTCGTGATCGAGGAAACGCAGGCCGGCCGATAAAGCCTCTTTGGAGCCAAGATTACAGTTCTCGGTGGGGGGACTCCTTTGGAGGCCGGCGGCACGACGCCGTGAGGAGGAGGAGGAGGAGGAGGCCCTCCATTTCTACAGCATCGCGACGCGTTGACGTTTCCACACGACCAAGAGGGCGGCTTGTGGGGGGGGGGGGTCGAAAGTGGGTCAAGTGCAGAACAAAAGACGTGGTGGGGCTCGATCGCTCCTCAGCACAGCAGTGGGAAGCGGAGCGTCAGGATTCTGGGCCAGGAATGACGATATGTGCAAAAAAAAAAAAAAACCCACCCAGGAGGGGGGAGCCAGAGAAGGCGGCGCTCCCTCCGCTCGGGCCCGCATCAAAGGCCGCCTTCGCCGACGAGGCCGAAGAACCAAGAGCGTCGCCGCCGCCGCCACTAGGCACGAAGAGGGCCCTTATCTCTCTCGCGCTCATCTCCCCCCCCGGGCCTCCTCGACTGTCTTCGGGCCCTCGACGAGGCCGAGAGGAAACGCCGCCACTGCGCGCTCCTCTTTCGGCTGGGGGGGAAGGCAGTGGAGGGGCTTGACGACTTCTGTCAGGCAGGCAGCGCAGCCAGGGAAGCGACTCGCCATCGCTGCGGGGGGGGGGGGTGTGAAGAGAGAAAGGGGGCACTGAGGAGGGCCCCGCGAGGGCCGTTGCCGGGGCGCCTACCTCGCTCCCGTCGCTCCAGGAACTCGGCTGCTTCCAGCAGCATCTGGATGTTCTCGCACACCTGGGCAGCCGCCGCCATCTTACGCCTTCGCGGGCCTGTGTCGGGCTACTGGCTCGCTTCGTGCTGCCGTCCCTGCGGCCCCGAGCTTGGCCTATCTTCCCTTCCCTCAGCCTCGCCACCCTCCGCTTCTTTCTTCTCCAGCAGGCGCAGCTCGAGTGTGTGTTTATCCCACCTCAGCCTGACAGACTCGACGCAACCAATCCCTCCCCCATACGCCAACCGCAACTCAACCCACTGCCGCCCGAGCGCAGACAGGATTGGGTAAGGCGGCGCAACTCCGCCCACACCGTTGCTTTATTGGACCGCTGTGAGAGAAGAAAACAATAAACCACACCCACTTCACATGACTCTCTTCCCATTCGCCTTCCTTCATGAACCCGCCTTCGTATCGCCAGAGGTTCTGCCCTTTTATTGGTTGATACCCATGACCCCGCCCCGAAATATTTTAACACCTCATTGGATAAGCCGCAGTTGCTCGCTGTCCCGTAATATCGTGCTTGGCTTCTATTCGCACAACCCCATTGGCGCACACTTTTCAAGTTACGCCCTACAATGCTTGTGGTAGGTAGAGAATGTTTCGCCCGGCCTCTTAATCCCGGTTGCTACTAGGTCCTGACTGGCTCGGAACCTTTTCAGTCCCGCCCCTCCCTAGTTAATTATTGTGTTGATCTTCGACGTCTTGCTCCGCCCACCGTCCACGCGCTCTTGCAGGGTTTAGACATGCTACGAGCAGGACGAGGGCTTTCAACGGGTTGTTTAAAATGAGCTGCCGCTTCACGCAAAGCAGTGACCCATGGGATGGGGGTGGTGGTGGCTTGTAGCCATCAGTGCCTGCTCACCAAATAAACAGGCCTCGCTAGTTTTACAGGGCTTTAAGATGGATGGTGTGCAAGTCCCATTTGTTATTTAAATCGAAGACACACTTTCCACTCAGAAATCCTGGCCTGAACGGCAAAAGAGGAACCACTGTCCACCTCCAGCCCTCACCCTGCCCCATTCTCTCCTGAAGCAGGGTCAGACCATCCCTTTCCAAAGCCAATAGTAGAGATCATGCCTACCATCTAGCAAGGTGACTGGCACCATTGAGGTTATGTGCATCAGACAACCTGAATTTTTTTTATTCTAGACATTTCTCCCCAAAGGGAACCCCAGAAAAGAGTTCCCATCATTCTCCTTTCTTTTGTTCTAAAAGATGAGTTGGGGGAGAGAGAGACATGATAGAGGTTTATAAAATTATGCATGGGATAGTTGACAAAATGAAATTTTTCTACCTTTCCCCAAATACTAGAACTTGAGGGCATCTAATGAAACTGATGGGCAGTAGCTATGGTGACTGAGGGGAACCTCCACATCCAGAAGTACTAATCCTCTGAATCCCAGAGTCAGGAGGCAACCTCAGGGGAAGGCCTCAGACAGTCTCTATGTCCTGTTGTTGGCCATCCAGAGGCGCTGATTGGCTACTGTGTGTGACAGAATGTTGGAGTAGATGGACCACCAGCCTGATCTAGCAGGGCTCTTATGTTCTTATTCTCACAACAACCATGTGAGGTAAATCACCAAGCAAGTTTCCTTGGAAGCATGGAAATTGACACTTCCTTATACTGAATCAGACCACAGATACATCAAGGTCAGTATTGTCTACTTAGACTGGCAGCAGCTCTCCAAGATACAGGGAGAGGGATAGCTCAAAGCCTAGGTGAAATTTAAGCCAGGAATACCAGAACCTCACAGCTCAGGCTTTTAGGTACCATACCAACCCAGCTCTCAGAGGACTGGAACTTCTGGCAACATCACACAAGATTCACTAAGAGACCATTTTCTACTCTGATTTTCTGAGAAAATTCTGTTCTAACCAAGTTTTGCTTATTATGGAACAATTTACAGATATCATAAACAGGAAGCAAACATACTATCAGCCTTAACAAAAAGATAAAAAATTTAGGCACCTCTAGCACCACCCACCTCCCACTCATAAGCACAGAGCTTTATTTGAAGCTCCCCCAGTATTAAACACGATTCTGGCAAGTGGTATTGGAGACTGCAGATGCCTGTCTGAAACACACAGCCCAAGGCCCACTGGGCTTGACGTAACACACCATACAATTCTTTGTACTAGAGCACAGGTCTGTTTCAGAGCAGGTCAATTAAAGGGGCAGGGGAGACGTTGACTTTACCCAACATTAAAGCTATGCTCCTATAACACACTTGCCCTGGATGATGAACCCTAGCCCGATCTCATCAGATCTTGGAAGCTAAGCAGGGTTGCCCTTGGTTAGTACTTGCATGGGAGACAAAGGAAATCCAAGGATGCTGTGCAGGGACAAGCCATGGCAAGCCACCTTTGCTCTTCTCTTGCCTTGAAAACCCAACAGGGTTGCCATAAATGGGCTGCAGCTTAACAGCACTTTCCACCACCACTAATGGACTACACTCTAAATGTATGTTTAGACTGCAAGTCCACATAGCACATCCATGGATCAATCAGCTGCCCTGAGCCTGCTCCAGCAAGGAGGGCGGGGTATAAATTAAATAAATAATGCAAGCCTATGGATTAGCCCCACTGTCTTCATGACAGCTGGATTAGAGCCGTAGCATCTCCAGAAGAGGGACTACCACTTCCTACTAAGAACTTCCAAAACACAATAAGGTGATACCAGAACAATGTCTATATTACCCACAGAAACAGGGAATTTAAAGAAGTCACTTAGGTGAAGGGCAACTAGTCTTCAGCGGTATTTCACCAGCCCTCCCCCCTTTTTATAATTATCTCAACTAGGTTTCAATAATTACATTCCCGCCAACATGACAAGTGAACTTTATAAACAGGCTAGTGTGTATTCCCTTCATGTGATCTGACAGGCTTCACTTTAGAATTGTCTGTGGGATAATCTTGGGCAAGGCACACCCACCTGGACTGCGTGCTAGCAATATCCTGTTAGCTTTAGGACTCTAACATTTACTTGTGTGGGAGGAATAAATCACATCCCCATTCTAGGTCAAAGGAAGCTGAGCAAGTGATTTTAATCTGGATCGTATCTCTCTCAAATTCATTCTGGAAGGAAAGGGGGGGGGGGAAGAGTACCAGGCATGTTTAACTGTGCATGATACTAGCAAAACAACTCCAAATCCTGCTGAACTATGCAGGGTTTACTCTCAATTTAAATGTGCCTTGGACTTCAGCCTTCAGTGGCAAGTATTCGGAAGTGGGGGGAAAAGAACATAATCTTGATGGCATTCATTTGCTAAGATGGAGAACTCAAAAAGAAAAGGCACTCAGTCTCCTACACTTACATGGTGCATGATCCATTAGAAAGTTCTTAATTTCACAGAGTGGTAGCTTGCACCAATGGTTTGTATCTACCTGCTTCCAACTATGTTTTCATCACCTCCGCACCTCACCTTAAGCCTTGTAGGTGTTCTCTTTAAATGCAGAATTTGCATCAAGAGGTGGTGATGGCCACTAGTTTCAAAGGCTTATAAAAAGGGTAGAAAAAAACCCACACAAGTTAGCAGAGGTTGCTTTTCTATGAGTGTCTCGGGCAAATGTAAGGCCCAGTGTTCTCTGCATGCCCACGTTCAGTTGCACAGTCGAGTCTGATTCTTTGCGACCCCATGGACCACATCACGCCAGGTCCTCCTGTCTTCTGTCATGTTCCGGAGTTTGCTTAATTTCATCGATGCCACTGTCTAACCATCTCATCCTTTGCCATCCGCACATAGCCTTCCCCAAAGCTATTTCAAAAACTCTGTACTGAAGGTGACACAAACATTAGTGTGCAGAACTGTGTGCATCAATTGCACAAAAAGCAAGTGTTGGTTTTTTTCTGTAAACATCAGGAGAAAGTCACCCACAGTACAACAGGGATATCATACAAGCACACATACAGACTTTTCTTACAACCAAAATAACTGTACTGCCCTCTGCTGGACAGAAATCGAATGAAGATACTAGACAACCACCAAAGCAGGACTGGAAATAAATCAGGAGTACTACAGGTCGCTGTAAAGCAGGTCTTTTCACCAAGCTTTCATCAGAAAAAAAGTCTTAAGTTGTGTATTCTGCAAGCCTCTGCAACACAAATCCAATCTGCATCCTAATGTTAATCCTTTGAATATATTCTGCAAGTGTGTTCCAGGAAACATTCTTTTTTCCGTTTAATTTTGGTTGGCAACATTTAAAAATGGAAACCTACAAAAAAGGGGAAAGACGTGTGGAGGCCATTTTGAGAAGAACAAAAAGACAAAAACATTACCATCTCCCCATACGAGATAAAAGTCATTTCCATGAACTCTTCCCAAAAGAGCTCCCTGTCCTCTTTGCCACAGGTACTGCTGCTAAAACAATACAGGCATGGGAGTGAGGTCTTTTCATGGGTTAGAAGTGCAGGTGTCAGGCAATAAAGTCGAGAGGCCTGTTGAATCCACCTTTCCTGTTCATGTACTGCCTGCCAGGAAAGAAAGAGCAAATGTTAGCAGCAAGCTACCCTGAAGCCTCATCTCTCAACTCCTCAAAGTTCTCCTAGGCCACAAAATACTAGAAATTTTCAGCAGGCATTGCCTGTAGGACTTCAAACTTTTTGTTGTATAGCTAGCTCTGTCTTTTTGCAGAAAAATGAAGGCCAGTATTGTCTGGATACAAACTGTTGCACTCAACACAGAATGTGTTAATATTGTGGAAAAGTTAAATAAAGACAAACCTGATTTTTGCATATATTTAGCAATATGTTGGAATGCCAACATGACCATGGCAGGTCAATTGTATAGCCCTACAGGTCTGTGTCTAAACAAAATGGGTTCCTCGGATGGTAGCAGACTAATCTACATAACGCCAGTGAATCTCAGCAAAGAGGGTGGGAAGCAGGGGGTAAGGGTCATCTGGAAGACCTTTTACTCCCTCACTAAGCCCAGTTTTAGGTGTTTTATTTGTGCTTAAGGAACTCAAGTCCCCTTCAAGGCAAATGGCTCACTGCACTGAGTTTATGAATCTCTGGAACAATTCAAGTTTGGTAGATTTCAGCTAGTTGCCACAGATAAAGATATTTTCCACTAAGAGACCTTCAGTCATTTGCGTCAGATCCCCCACCCTCCCTTTTTGGGGTTAATAGAAAAACACAGAGTTCCTTTTGCATGCATTCCCGAGAACCACAGAATGGTAGGCAAAGCAGTATTCTCTTCAGCACAAGAGGGATCTCAGAATCACAACCAATCTGTGCAAGTGGAAGACATGCTAACCTGTACTTCCTTTTCTGGGACACGTTTATAGCATAAGCATTTACAGAGCCGTCCACTTTCTTGCCCTGAGAAGAAAAACCAAAAATCACCTTCCAAGTCAGCTTTGGGCAACAGTAACCAAAGTAACACATGCACAATCCTCAAGAAATCCATTATAGTAGCTTTCTAGTCTATTAATGACATTTTGTTCCTCTTTGTGCACTTTTAAAAAAAGCTGTTTGGGAATCTTTCTAGACAGAGATCCTGCCAAAAGGACAAATTTACATTAACCGTTTTCAATTTCTCAAGTATAGAGTACAGAGACTTGCTTATGTGAGAATTCTTTTGCCCTCACTTTATGAGTCCTTTGCACTGCAAAAAGATTCTGGAGGATATTCAAGAGTTCAGAGTTTACCAGGTTGCTAGCAAAGAGCAAGAGTCCAGTCGCACCTTAAATACTAACAAAATAGTCTTTAAGGTACTACTAGACTCTTGCTGTTTTCTGCTGCTACAGACAGACTAGCACAGCTACCCGTCTTGATCTATCACCAGGGTGCTAGTCAGGCCCACTGAACTTGGGCCAAGTGAGCTAAGAGTGCCCTGCAGAACCCAATCAATATGCTTCCTGCAGAGGTGTATTGGAAGAGACAATCAGGAGTAATAGTTAACCTGGGATTCTGGAGGATTTCTGTACAAGGCAATATTTGAACAAGTTCCTAGAATGGTCTGGGTACTGAGGTAGAAATTGGCTCAAGTCAAACAAGAGGAGCTACTACTTCATATGACACAACTTGTGGAATTAAAAATCTGTGGGATTTCAAAGCCCTCTAAAATTTCAGAGCAATGTACAATAAAAAAACATGCAACCAATAAATACAAATGTAATCTATTTTGTTTGTTTTACAAAACCAGCAACAGAAAATCAAAACAAGCAAGACCACCAGAATATCAACAAGGTGGCCAGTTAACAATGTGCCTTTCACATCCCTTTGGAATGCTTGAATAGATGGAATTTAACTGTGTGGGGGAGGCAGACAGCATTCTTGTGCTCTCAGGCAACCACGAAAAAGGCCCTGCTGCATGCAGAAGCCAATTTATAACATTGGTACTCCACCCTTCTCCCAAACAGCTTGAGGCAGCATACAGTTACACCCTCCTACATTTTCTCCTCACAAGGAACCTGTGAGGTAGATTAGGTTTAAGAAATGAGTGATGACAGTAAGGCTACTCAGTGAACTTCATGGCTACCTGGACACTTGAACCAAGATCTCCCCACTCCCAGTTCAATCTGGTATCCCTGCAAGATGCAACATGAAACATGGCCTTTTCACCTCATCACAAGCTATGGGATCTTTGCATTTTGAGATCAACAAGCCCCAGGTTGTTTAGGACTTTATAACAAAGTCAGCAACTTGCATTTGGCCTGGAGAGATACAGGAGGCCAGCATAATTGCTTTAGCACTGGTGCAATGTTATTCACACTTGCAAACACCAGACAGCTGTCTGGCTACGGCATTTTGCACTAGCTAAGTTTTAAAATCATATTCATGGATAGTTCCATTAAGCGCATACTACGCTGTCTAATCTAGAGGCCACCAAGGCTTGGATGACAGGAGCCAGAACTTGGTCTTCCAGCAAAAGAGCAGTGGCCAAGTTAGCCAAAGCTGCACACAACAAACACCTGGCAATTCAGGAGCAAAGCAGAGTCCAGAGCACCCCCAAGCAGAAAATCTGAGCTTTTCAAAGTACACCTGACCTCTCCCTTTAAATCAGCCCTTTCCCCTTTTAGCCAGTTTATGTTATTTAACACACCACCTGCCCTGACCTGGATGGCCCAGGCTAGCTTAATCTCATTAGATCTCAGAAGACAAGCAAGGCTGGCCCTGTCTAGTATTCGGATGGGAGACCAACAAAGAGAATCCAGGGCTGCTAGGCAGAGGCAGGCAATGGCAAACCACCTCTGAAAATCTCTTGCCTTAAAAAAACATCTGGGCCCCCCAGAAATCAGCTGCGACTTGATGGCACCCCCCCTCCCCAAGCAACACATCATTCACCCTGAGTCAGTTTGACACCAACTTAAGGCACACAGGAGATGATGAAAAGGAATAGAGAGCTGGGTATTGTACTCCGTACCTCTGGAAGATTCTCCAGCACTTCCATGTAGATGGTAAAGAGTATGGGTGATACAATGGACCCAAGACAGAATTATTCCCATGGGGTCAAACAGCAATCTCCTCAACATGTCTTGTGGATGCGCCCCCTCAAAGGAGTGGAACCACTTAAAAGCCGTGCCCTGCAACTTTTAACTTTGCAAGGCACTCCAAAAGAATACTATGGCCAATGGTATTAAAAGCTGCAAAGAAAGCAAGAGGATTCAGCAGTGTCACACTTCCTCTATCCATTCTCCCAGTGCCAGTTAGAGAATGACCAAGGCAGTCTGTCTCAAAATCTAGCCCAACACACATCTTTAAATGGACAATCAACTTGAACCATGAATACTTGGAACAGGCGGGCAGCCACCTGTTTGTTCGCCAAAAGAGGTGAATTTAATACCTGCCTATAGTTATCTGGATCCCCCACACTTAGTCTTTGGGGTTTTTTCCAGGAAGGAAAATGCCCCCTTTTGCCATTTTTTTAGTGGTCTTCACGAATTCATATCAATGATTGAATTAGCCCACTCAAACTAGCTTGACATCATTACCCATAATGGGTGAGGACTGAGAAGACAAGCAGTGGTATGAACCTGTTCAAGTGCCTATGGTCAAAATGAATAAAATTAATCCAATTATGCTCCATATTGCTATAGGGGTCTTGGGTACATAACTACCAACAATGCATCATCTATGGTGGATCAGATGTGGGTGATTTACCGCCCAAAGCTTCATGCAAAAGAAATGCCAACGGGCACCTGACAGTTCATCAGGTTCATTGAACCGTGGTTGGATTACTGTATTGGTAGTACAGAAATCATCTTTCACCTCCAGCATTGTGTTGGCAACCTGCTGTGTAACGGAGCTGTTCTGGGTTACTAGAAACTTAAGCCAACCATGGTTCAATGAACCTGATGAACAAAACTTAGCTAAATGGACCAATGGTCTGACCTGGTATAAGGTCTATACTCACTACCTTAGATTCTACACACAGCTGATGGGAAAACTACAAATTAGCTAAAATTGGTAATTTCCCTATCAAACCCTGACCCCTATTAGACTAATTCATGAAAGAGCAGTCTCTCAGTAACGATTAGACAAGAAACAAATAAAATCTGGAGGCAGTTTGTCTGTCCTAAATAAAATCTGTCTGGAGGCAGTTCATCTGTCTTTTGCAACAAACCTGGTTATTTAAATACACAAGACTGTTCTGTTGTTCCTTCCTTTTGTTTAAATAATTAAACAGCAATCACCAATCACTATTTCTGGCACTATTTCTACAGTTTATCATCCAAAGGAAGAGGTTCACTTTGCAAAATGTATGTTAAGAAACATCTCCAATGCCACTGCATTATGAGGAATCCAATCTCAATCCATAAGAATTATGCATTTTATGTTAATTTGATCAATTTCTCATTTGTTTCTACTATTAATTTCATTCTGGTTTAGATAGTCAGAGGCAAGAACTCTGCTGAGAGGCAAGCGCTGCAGATTTTTTCCAGTCCCTCTTACTTTTGAGATGGCAGCAGGCATAGCTCATACATATTCACGGTAATTATGAAAGCAGAGTTCAAGAAGCTTGGTGAGGTTTCTGTACTCCTGTAGAGTTGGATGATACATACATTCCTGCAGATTAAATTACTGACCCAAGAGCAAATGTAGCTCACTCCCTAGCAGTTAAGAGTCAAGGATAAGGACTAACCTTTGTTGTGTCAAAAGTTGAAAAGCCCATTGTTTTCATCATTTCTATTTCTTCCTCTGTTTTCCCCTCTAGATCTTCCTCTAGAAAGAATAACACAACCAAGAGATAAAGAAAACAGAATGAACCTAGGACTTAACTGCTTATGCCAACAGAGAGAAGTCAGGATCAAGAATTTCAAAACGGCATAATGCTATTGGCAGTATTTGGTTTCTCCAAGAGTAGCTTTAACTCCCAAACACATTTCTTAAAAGGTTGCCTTATATGTTCTGGGAGTTAAAATCTATAACTTCACTGTACATAATGAGTCTGGTGAGATACTACATTTGTTTGTACTTTATTCTCTGAAATCATATGAAATGCTTAGGAAGCTTTTGTGATAAGGAGGGTTGCTATACATTTACAATCCAAAACCACCCCCTAGCAACTTGTCATCACATAAAACCAACCCCACTGTGTTCTGATGAAAACCAACCAATTATAAAACATTGCCTGGCAAATGTGGCTATTTCTCAGCAAGAGCCATGCTACATTGGGGGAAAGATGTGCAAGAAATGGGAATCATATCAACACTGTGCAAGCAAAGTAATCACATGGAAAGGCCCCCAGACTCAATTCCAGCATACTATCCACTGGTTCTTCTCAGGAAGGTTGGCTATATGCTGCCTACAGAACCAGGAAGTCATCAAGTCAAATTCCTTGCCTGAAGACTGGTTCATGCTCACATTAATACCCCTCTCACAAATAACCCATGTAATCCAGACCACAGGTAAAGAGAATTGGCATTGACAAGGAGTACTGAATCAACATGTTACTCAGCCAGGCTTGCAAAGCCGCAAGGCTCTGTTTCATTACCTGTGATCTGGCGCTCTTTGCCTTTGGAGTCTTTGATTTCTTTTTTTTCATCATCTCTTCCTTTTTGTCGGGGAGGTGAAGAGGAGCTGGATCTGTGTCGCCGGGGAGACCTAGAATGTCAACCAAGTGCAGTTCTCATCTTAACAATGAAATAAAATGAAGTAGTAGGCTTTGCCAGCTTACAAAACAATAACAAAGAAGCAGTTGCATGTTCACAGGGTTCCAAAGGGGTGCAAACACAAAATCACAAACATTACATCTCTAAACCTCTGTGCTAAAAAACTTTCCTATCTTATCTGCACTAACAATCACCATTACAGTTATTTCCACTCTTACAATGGGATCTGACAAGAGTACAGGAAGTTGGGATCTACAGCCAGGTAATTAATTTTTTGATCATACTCATATGCAGCCCTTTGCACACACACACACAAAACTTGGGGAAGATTACAATACTTTATTCTCCTAACACTGCTGAGTGTCAGTTTAGGCTGCGTGACAGCAACCTGCTCCCATCTCAGTGAACAAGGATTTGAACCCAGACATCAATGCACAAGGATTTGAACCCAGACATCAATGCACTGTGTAACGTAGGGAACTGCCTCTGCTCAAATGGATTGTTATCTGTTGCCTGAGCCAGATGAAGAAGCTGTAATCAAGTACCTTCTTTGCGGCTGAGCAGCCCTCCTCCTTCCAGCTGTCATTGAAGCCAAAAGAGAACAGGCAGCAGCAGCCAGGCACTCTTCATTACATGTGTACCAAGATCTCACTGACGTTCTATTTTAACTGATATATGTATTTATTTTTAATTGCTGCAAACTGTTAAGAATGCACTTTTGGTTGAGCTGTAGGGTAAAAATTACAACAAATAACCCATAATTTTAGAACAGAATCCGAGTTGCTCAGCCAAACCCCGCACAAGAATGTTCTGGCAGCTAGAAAATATCCTTCATTACCAGTGCTAATCCCTGAACAACCCCTCTTCCTTTTTGACAGACATTGCACAGCAAAGCTGCTGGAGATGGTAGGTAGGAAAGCAGTCAATTTGGCAAAGATTACTATGAAATGGAAGAGAAAGAAACAGACTTCTCCCTCGCCTAGGCAAACATGTATCCCAGCTGCCTGAGCGAAAAGACATGAGCATTCGTGCATCTTTGCTAGGTAGCCATACCCAGCCATCTTTCCCCGAGGTTTCTAATGGCAAGAGTTATTAGTCTGTTCTATCCACATGCATGCTGCCTACAAGAAAAAAATCAGCTGTGAGGAATTAGTCATTTGCCTTACAGAACAGGTTAACCAGATACTCAGCACTACTATCAGATGTCACCTTCTCACCTTGACCGCCTCCTGTGTGGGGAACGGGAACGACTTCTCCTTCTGTCTCTCTCCCGGGACCTTGACCGCTCCCGCCGCCTCCTCTCTCTCTCTCGTGAAGTGGACCTAGAGCGCCGACGTTCTTTGCAGAATGAAATAAGAAAAATTATGGAAAGACTTAACAAGGAGGGATAACATCTTTGTTACAAAAGCTTGCTTTCCTATCACTTTGGGTCATTTCTACAATAACAAACCAGACCCAAACCCTTCAAAAAACTAACTTGCCTCATAACTACTTTTCAGTTGACTGATTAAAACACAGTCCCCGATCCATAATTACAAGTATTAAATATTTAGTGTGGCATAGTGTTTAAGAGCATCAGATTTCAATCTGGAGAACCCGGTTTGATTCCTCATTCCTCCACATGAAGCCTGCTAGGTGATCTTGGGTCAGTCACAGTTCTCTCAGAACTCTCTCAGCCCCAGCTATCTCACAAATCACTGTTGTGAAGAGAGAAAGGGAAGGTGATTTTAAGCTGCTTTGAAACTCCTTTAGAGAAAAGCGGAGTGTAAATACGAACTCTTCTTTCATGAACTACTTTAAACTTATCACAATTGTTTTAAACCTCATCTGAATACTTGCATTAAAATATTTGTGCCTTTACAGGATGCTAAAAGCAAAGTATAGTAATTTTCTTCTCTCACTAGCTTTTTAAAGTTAACGCAATGAGGCACATTTCCCTCTCTGGGAGTATGATACCTGTCCCGTTTAGCATTCCACACCCTATTTGTTCCAAGGTGGTCCAGGAAAGTTATTATTGTAGCATGCCCCTCCCCCTGTTATTATTACAACAGATTTATTATGAAAGTTAACCTGAGAATTACGTTGGCTTCCAAGTGAACGTTTTCTGATGCATGCAGCACTTAAGGACGCATGAAGTTTGAAAAAAGCTGCGCAGGAGAAGCAGCCCGTTGCCCACAAGGCGTTTACAACCTGTAACTGACGTGGGGGTGGGGAACAAAAGCGGCTGTACAGGCAAGGGGAAAGAGGCCTAGAAAGAGCCCCTCACTGACGGAAACAGTGGCCGGAGAAGCTTACTTCTACAGGCGAACCAGCCAGGAAAAGAGCTCCACTCTGCTGTGTGGTGCCCAGACCCGCTGTGGAGGCCTCCCCTACTCACCTCTGCGAGGCGGCGACCTAGAACGGCTTCGGCCCATCCCGCTTCTTTCAAGTCGACACAACCGATACTGCTCCTTTCCACAACCTAACGGACTTCCGGCCCGGCGGTCCGCTCACTTTCGATCCGACTGGAAACATTTATTCGTCATCTTCAGTTCCGCCCCAGGCACTGGCATTCCTGTTATGTTTGGACTAGTCTCTGAGCGATCCGCGAGCGACTGCTTGAAGAGACCTATTAAGACAAGACCCAGGGCTCCCCTGTTCGAGTAACGCGCGTCGGATCTTCAGGACGAAGCTTTCTCATGCATAAAACAAAGACGTCTCCTCTCTGTTTTTCTCTCTCATCTGTGAGATTTTTTAGAAATTAAGTTTGCATTTTTAAAAAAAGAGGAGTGTTCTGTAGTCTCCCGTACATGTTTGGGCATGGATTCACATGTACAACTTGGCATGTCCTTCAGCCACCCACTTTCCTGCTGTGGTTGTGCGTGTGTAAAAAAAAAGAAAGAAAGGCGGTTGAGCTTGTATGGCTTTTCTGAAGATATCGATGGCCCAATATAGGAAGGTGGGTTTTCCAAATGCGTTCTAGCGTTCATGGCTTTACAGTGTGTGTGACTTCAGCCTTTATTTAAACATTTACTAGGCCTTCAGTGGCCTAAATTTTAATGGGTGGGGGCGCTGTGGATGCAAACACATTCTTAGGAGTAGTTTATTTTAAGGTTGTTTTCATTCATGGATTTAAAACAGAAAGCATATAAAGTGTTTCCTGCTAACAGTGAAATGATGATTTTTATAAAACATTAAGCTGTAACATTTTTTCAATATTTCCAGAATAATCTACATTGAATTTTAATATAATGCAACAATTTAATCAATTCATCAGTAAAATAGTTAAAAATTAGAAGACAAATCAACTAATTTTTTTTAAAAATGGATAGCCTAGTTATTATAAATAAATATGTGTGTTAAATTAGTACTTTAGCATCTACCCCAGTTCTTTGGTTTGTTTCCACCAGATTTTGATCTACATAGGGATACAGGGATTGGCAGATTCCTGGAGGCTTGAAGATGGAACCTGGGGAGGGTGGGGTTTGGGGAGTGGGAGGACCTCAGTGTGGTATAATACCATAGACCAGGGGTCCTTTTGTAGAAAAAGAGATGCAGGAGCTCATTAGCATACCTATTAGCATAACTCATTAGCATAACTGGCCGAATGTCAGTTTCAGCCCTATTATACCCTATGGGCCATTGAAGTCAATGGCAAAAACTCATAGGTTATATGAGGGGATGGAGGAGGGGGTTTGAGGGAGAGGCTCCAAACTTGCAGGATACCTTCTGGGACCTCTCCCCGAAATACCTACCAAGTTTCAAGAAGATTGGACCACCGGGTCCATTTCTACGGGGCCTCAAACAGGTTGCTCCATCCCCTCCATTGTTCTCTATGGTGGGAAAAAAGTTACTTTTTACCCACCATAGAGAACAATGGAGGGAATGGGGGCCACCTGTTTGGAGGTGTGTAGAATTGGACCCCCTGGTCCAATTTCGAATTTTGGCGGCAATTTGGCGGTGGGCTGAATCAGATCAGAGAATCTGATTTGGCTTGTGGCTGCCCTACTGCCCACTCCTGAGCTGGCGGAGCAGTGTTCTGCCTCGCTCCGGACCCAAAGGACTTTGCCATAGACTATATCCTGCAAAGCAGCAGCCACTTTCTTCAGGCCAACTGATTTCTGTTGCCTAGAGAGCAACTGTAATTCTGGGGGATCTTCAAGCCCCACTTGGAAGTTGGCAACCCTAGGATCAACTGCATAAATGGCTTTATAAGATTTAGCCTTTGTCGGTGTTAATACCTCTGAGTCATCGCAACTGTAAAGATCAGCTGCGAATGTATTCTTGGCCATACCACCCATGCCCCATGTGAAGGCTGCAAGGGCACACAGAAAATTTGGCTTTGCATAACTGTAGAACTGTCCTTTCCCTGGAGTTCCATAAAAGTGTGAGCCTGTACACTTTTTGTAAGTAATGTCACATTTTCCTGGTTGTGTTGGCAGACAATAACTGGAGTTAAAAAGCCATGAGTAATTTTAATTAGTGGCTGTTTTGTTGTTATTATTTGTTGTAATTATGTGCATGTTTTATTTTTTCTAGAGAAAGTCTCTAGAACAGGTCTTCTGTTCTCTAGCATTTTGCTGGCCCGGCCCAAGACATGTCAGATCAAGAGGCTGCTAAGCCTAGTTAGGGAACAGCATGCCAGGATTCCTTGAACACCCAGTCTTCCTGTAGAGTGAGATTCTCCATTCCAGCTCTCAACAGATGGTCAACCTGCAGTTCCAAGTAGCTGAGAGCAACAGCCTAGCCCTGTTTTTAAAAACAGTAAGTGAAGCTTGCCTGGGACTGTCCTAGAGGAATGAAAACAGACATACGCACACAGCAGAGAAACCAGCTGCTTATGCTCACTATGGAAGTACCACTGGCCTGTCTAATACAACCCAGCAGGTCAAACTCAGCCACCCAACCATGCGTTGGGTCTTTCCAGGTGCTTGACAGCTTGTTTTCACAGTCCTGGGTAGCCAGGCAGAAGGGGAATCAAGGCTTTGGTGGGCTATGTTTGTCATAAGTTGCATAGGAAAGGAGCGTGACTCAGTGGTAGAACACCGAGATGTGAAGGCCTAGGGGGAAAAATAGAAACATTTTGACCCCCCCCCCTTTTTTCTGAGGATTTTTTTCAGTGTAGAAATTTAGAAATTGGGGGGAGCACTGGGGGGGGGGAACCCCTATGAAACAGTTTATCTTTTAGAATGAGTGAAGTGCCTTTTAAGGCAAGGTTTTCCTCACTCAGATGTATAGCATGGATGAATTGGGCCATAGGGGAACACTGAAAAAAACTGAGATTGTTTTTCTTTTTAGAATGAGTGAAATTGATGACAAGATTTTTCTCAAAATGTATATTATGAAATTTTTTTATGAATGACAGTCTACAGTATAATGGTAATTCCTATGTACACTAGGCATATACACTTTCAAGATTTTTTTGTTTAAATGTAAAACAGATGTTGGCAATTCTTAATATGCTGTAATGTGTTTACTGATCATACATTAATCTTGGTGCTTGGTGTTTTCAGTGTTATGAAGTAAAACTTAACAAAAGTTTAGCCTTAATTTAATATCTAGATATGCTGGTAATCCCGTGATTGTATCTCTGTCCAGATGATGCTTTTATTTACTACAGAATTTGTTTTCTACCTTCAACTTTTATTTTTCCTACATCTCAGAGTGAAAAAACAAAGATACATGTGATATGGAAGGATAGGGTGTACCAGTTTGCAGTTGTTTCTCAAGCACTGGGTATACTTGCAATTTTTCTTTTAGAAAATGAAGGCATTAATACTTCAACAATTAATAAATATACTAAAAAGTACAATTTCCTGTGATGCCTTTTATGTCGCTAGATCACTAAAAGAGGTTTGATAGGAAAATAAATATGCATGTATTTCAATCCCCCCCCCCCAAAAAAAATCTTTTTTCTCCTGATTTTTTTTTTCTGTGGCCTTTGGCAAAGTTGTCATCTCTAGTAGAGCACTTGCTTTGCATGTGGAAAGTTCCAAGTTCAGTCCTCAGCATGTCCAAGTAAAGGAATCAAGGGATGCAAAAGATCCCCACTTGAATTCCTGAAGAGCTGCTGCCAGTCAGAACAGACAATACTACTGTGACAGACAAATGGTCTAACTCAGTATAAAGCAGATGCACATCTGTGGTGGGTTGGAGGAGCACCCTCTAACATCCTTTTGGGCTGGGCTACAGGAATGTCTCTGACCTGTGAGAGGAGGGACATTTGGACTTGAGTCGCCTACGCCTACTCCTGCAGGAGAGATTCCACTTTTCCTCTCTGGCTACCCTGCTTCCTGCCTTTTAAAGAATTTCCTGAGGGTGGTGTAACCCTTGGCTTCTTCAAAGCCCCATTAAAAGGGGTGTGCTCCTGCTGGGAGTGAATAACAGAGGTAGGTGGGGGTCCAAGCAGAGGCCTTACCTTCCTGCACTGCCTGTTACCTTAACAGGCCTCTCTGTGGATTTTAAAGGAGTGGGTTTACTGCTGGCCTCATTTGTGGGATTGTCTGCAGGGGTGGCCCAGTAGCAGAGCCTAATCTTTCTAGTCTACATGGAAGTTGTGGCTGGCCTAGGAAGTCTTCCTTCGATGCCTCCCTGTTTTGAGGTCTACTTGGCTCTTCTTTGCTTGTTCTTGTGCAGGGTTTTCCCTGGAGGCTTGCCATAGTTGCTTCAGCCTGCTGCAGGGCCTGTGCTACCAGCCCAGAGCTTCCATAGGTCCAGATGTGTGGGGGTGGAGCTTCTGCCCCCAGACAGGAGTTCATGGGACATAGAAACTACTTTGCTTTAATAGGTACATTCCTCTCTAGACCTGTATTCTATTTCAGACATTGGCTGGTCAATCCCCCCCCCCCCCCCCCCCTCCCCATTGCTATTTGGCTCCAGCATTTAATTCTGAGAGGTATAGTGCCTCTGAATATGGAGATTCAACTGATAGATCTCTTCTTCATGTATTGGTCAAACCCTGTGAAAATAAAGTTTTCCAGAAGCAAGGAACCCTTCTTGCCCTGAATATGGAGGCAGAGGGGCTTTGAATCCACAACCCCATTGATGTGCTCCTAGTGACAGAACCACCATAACAGACTCCTGCCTTTATTAAATACAAGAGATTTCTGAAAGGCTTTCAGTGATCTGGTGGAAGTTTATTTGTGTGGGTTTCTCTCCCCCCCAACCCCGAACATTTATTTAGCAGTGTCTTGCTTGGCCTAAATTTTACATCCCAAAGAGAGCCAACATCTCCCTCAGCTGAGCACAATTGCTTTAATACTGCAATATCCATTACCTGGAGAAGAAGAGCATATACAATCGCCTCTATGTAGCGACATGCAGCATTAGCAAACTTGCAAAGCGACACCATTCGGAAGGGCTCAGCTGCCGATGTGTAAAATTCTCTCGAAGACGACAGGTATCCAAAGGTTTTTAAAAACCGAAGTACGATACAAAAAAGGAATATATAAAATTGCAAAGGAAAGCAACCATCAAGAAAACGAATTGCCTGTCGAATTGTCTCTTGTCGTTTTAAAAAGGTGAATAGTAGCGTACGGAACAAAAATAGAGGCTTTTGTGTAATAATGCACAGAGAGAGGAGTCGTAAGTCACAAGAGAGGGATTATTTACATCTGAACTCCAAAGGTAAACTTCACAATATCAGTAAAAGGCCAAACACAGGGCTCGTATTTACAGAGGGCAACATTAAATAGCACTTTGAAGCAACGATTGTCAGACACAGACATTTAACTTCTTAGCAGCCTGACTGGTGCACACAGCTTTGTATCTATTTGTTTAGCTATTGGTAGTTTTTTTCTGACTGGTCTAGGGCAGAGCCACCTCTGAAATCCCCCCTCCCCCTTTGGGCAAGAATGGGAAGCAGGAGATTTCCAATATGACTTTTACCTGCTTTTCCCCTGGCAACAGCTTGCTGCTGTTTTAGTTCTGCAACCTGCAATCCACTCCTTGTGCTGCTCTCTGGGGGACTGGCGATTGCCCTGGATCTGGAGCTCGGCTTTGCACACTTGTGGGCCCTGGGCAGCTTCCCAGCCTTTCCAAGCTCTCACCACTAGCCATGAGCTACACTGATGCAGATGTTATTGTGTCATGGGGCTGCCAGGGAGCGGCCAAGGATGCCACCTGAGGACTGTTGGCAGAAGTGTGTGATGCAGGCCTTACCAGTCAATCAGAAAGAGAGATCCGATGTCATTTGGTAATTTTAACATTTATTAGCCTCCCCCCCCCCCCATCACTTTAGCAATTTCACTACCACCTTTGCATCCCCGTCTTGCTCTTCCAGAAACCCAGAACTTGTGTGAAGCAGCCCGGGTCTGTAATCGTCCTGGGAGGGAGGGGTGGTCGCTGCAGACACTTGGTCTTTCAGAGGGCAGGTTAGCAGGAAACCCACACAAGGGCCTTGTTGGCAGCCACCCCAGTATTCTGGAATTCATATCTCCAAGAAGGAAATCTGCCCCTTCCATGAAAGCCTCCAGGAAGACTGGGGAACTGTCTTCCAGGCTTTCAAATTATTTGATACTGCCTGATGGTTTGATCTGACTTGATTTGGGTTTTTAAATCTATTTGTATGATGATTTTACATATTTTGTTATTGGCTTTCTCAGAATCCGCTCTATGCAATGTCTTTTAAATGAAAAAGGAAGTTAAGTGGTTGGTTTGTTCCAAACTCCTGTGACTTTGGTGGTGCCACAACTGTTCCTTGCAGCTGTGAAATGTCAAAAAGTCCTGAAAAATCACAATAGAGATGGATGACAGAGACTACTTTACTCCATTCCTGCAGCATCCCCACTGGTGCAATCTACTATTTTCCAGACCCCATAAAACCCTGTGTGACTGCCTGCCTCTACCCTGCAGCTCCTTGCGGTTCCCCATAGGAACAGTTAATACCTTCCTGACCACCCCACATTTGTATCAAGTTCATGCAGAAAAGACACATATATAGGTGTTTGTTGCTGGTGAGTATTTGAAGTATGGAGGGGAAGGAGGGCCTGAGAGGTAATGAAGCCGTGCAGCCTCTCTCGAGCTGGTGGATGTGGCTTGCTGGTAGCCACTTGCAGACAGTCCCCAACCCACCCTGCTGAGATTTATGGGCTGAAAGGAAATATTCATGTACAACTTTTCTTAGTTTTGATCGCGATTGAAAAGGAATTAACTTCCCCACCACCAAAAAAATCCAACCTGATCACATTTTTGAAATTATAACATATCTCTGTGGAACGGGGTACCTTCTTGCAGACTTCCCTCTCCCATTCTCACCATATAGGAAACAAAGATCAGATTGCTTATATCGCTGCTGTGGTTCCACCCCTTGGGGGAAAAAACAAACAAACAAAAATCTTCCGCTCCCTAGGAATGAATACCCATTGATCAGCTGCAGAAGTAGAGATAATTACTGGGCTATTTCAAAATAATTACACACTTGCTTTTGCTTTGCTGATTGCATGGAAGAAGTTCTCCTGTGAACAGATTCAACTCATAAATGAATAACAACTAAGTAAATGTCTTGTAATTACAGAGGGAGGGTTGGGAGTCTTTGTTCCCCGCTAACTCAAGTGCCTCTCTTCCAAACATGAACTAGAATCCAAGCAAGACTTGGAGGGTCTTTTGTATCTTCAGAAGGGGCCCCTCCAGCACCACTGAAATGAAAGGAATCCCATAGTCTGGTGCTTCAGATCTTCCAGTGACCCTCTTAAGCTTCTGGGTGGTTGTAGGCTACTTGGGCTTTCTGGTGACATCCTCTGCCCAAAGGGCCATCTCACTGAAGCCAGGAATGGCACCAGGTACTGGGCTAGTGGTCGGAAGGAACTGTGGCCTGTTTACCCATGCAAGAGAATAAAGTGGTAGAATGGACTGTACCACTGCAGACTGGGAGGTCGATTCCAGTTGTGGCAGTTCCTTCGCGTTATATATAAAAAAGAACTCCCCTGCAAACAGAAAGTGAGCATTGCGGAAAGAGAGGTTCTACTCACTCTCTATGCTTGCAGTGCTGGTTTTTAATTTGTAGGGGGTTTTAAGGTAGGGGAATGTTCCAAAAAGTGGCCCTCCCCCACAACTTTGACATAGCATATTCCATGCTACAAGCATTCCCCCAGCCTTATTCTGGTTACTCCCTTCTACGCACCTTGACTTCAGGGAACTTCGAAGGAAGTAACTGTGTTTAGGATTGTGCAGTACATAAGGTCTGAAAATCACCCTTACAGTTTTTGCGTAGAGTCAGCATATACTGCAACCTCCTGTTGGCTGTGGCTACGCCCCAGTGGCATTGGCTCTCAGGGTCTACAAAACTTCTCGAGTCCTCTCCTCACACCCTGTGGTGTCAGGCTTTTTGCTGCCCTGTCTGCTAGCCCTGTGGTGTGGTGCTTGCCTTTTGGACCCCAGTCTTTATTTAATTCCTTTGCCTGCAAACCAACCTGCCACCCAATGGCATAAGCAGGAGGGAAAAAGTTTTATATATGTTCTGCCTCCCCCAGTCACAACACCATCCCTTCCCATTGTGGGCTACGCCCCTTCTTTAAAGACTCAGACATCAATCATACACAGCAGTAGAGGAAAAGTACCTCTGAGCATATAAAGAGTGCCTTTCCCTCACCACATAACAACCACTGCCTGTCCCAACTCACTTTGTTAAGCTTTATTTTCCCTTCCTCTACCTACGCCTCTCAGCATCTAGGAGTCTGTTTTATGCACCTGACAAAATGAGCTCTGGCCTACCAAAGCCATTGAATGTGTCAGTCGTCATGGTAACACAGGACTCTTTTTGTTTTTTGCTGCAGCAGACCAATATGGGCTACCTATCTGCAACGTGATGCTCAGAGTTCAAGAGATGGCTTCCTCCTTGGGCAAATAGTGGGGTTCCCATGTAGGCCTGAGCCCCAGTACCTCTCTTTTTGGAAACTGTCCACTGTCCACTCTCCCTTGACAACATTCTGAGAACACAGTCCAAAAAACTTTTTGAAACCCAAGCACAGAGCTCAAGGTGCTCTTCCCACTGCTAAGCCTTATGCTGCCCTGCTCTAGCTAACTGGCCTGACCTTCCAACTCTGGCACATTCCAGGGTCTCAGTGGCCCTCTGGAGGCTTCTTGAGTGCCCAACCCACAACCAGCTCAGCAATTACCAGGAGAGCTACTAGAACACAGGGTACAGGTTCTTAAGAAAAAATGTCAGCGACATTCGTACAACACTGAGTCCGTCAAAAAACCCCTCAGTTTTGAATTTTTAGGCGGTTCTCACTGTAATCTGTGAGTATACTGAGGGTTTTTTCTTTTCTCTTTTAAGTCTGCAGGTTTATTCATAGCTGATGAAATTACTATCAGAGTTAGTATGCCAACTTAAATTATTGTATTCCAAGGGGCATGTGCATTTCAGTGCCTGAGAGGCACAATCTGCCGGGAAGGTCTCCTGTGCAAGTCCAATTGAAACAAGTGCAAGAGCCTTCCTGTTCATTTCAATGTAACATGTACAGGAGAGCTTTCTCCAGATTGTGTCCCTTGGGTCAGAGCTGTCTTGAGATCTGCATTACTGTCGCACCTTCAGGCATGGCATCTCAATGAATGGGAAGCAAGGTTGAAAGGCCTGTGGGGGGCGGGGAGCATTTCTCACACTTGCTTTAAACATCGTATAATAACTATAGTGCTGTTGTCACACACAGGTCCTATGCACACCTTTTAAAGCGAAGGGTTTGATGCCACTGGCATGCATACATGGTGCATAGGCCAGGGCAGAGCAATAGTCACTCAGCATGGAGAACAAGGGAGCTGGTTAGAAATATAAGTGCTCCTGAGAAACACGGTCTGAAAAATGGTTCAAGCACGTGTGTGTGAACACATGGTACAATGCCTCCCCACCCTTTCCACATGGCTTTCCTTCAGACTGTGTCCATTAGGTATGTTAGAGACTTAAGTCATATATAATATAGATCTATATATAATAAATTCACTTAATGATAATTAGCTGGTATGTGGAAGCACCAAAACCCAGAGATGTTTTTGTGTTAGCAGTTCCAGAGCTGCTGTGTATCTCCAGCCAGTTGTGTCTGTGTGGTTTGTTTTAATTGTGGGGTGGGGGGAACCCTGCTGCTTGTGTGTTCTACAATATTGCCTCCCTTTGGGATTTGGTCCTTTTTACAAGAGAAATAATGAGCCTCTCTGTGCAAAGCACCAAGATAACGGATGAAATTTCAGAGCAGGTGGGCAACAAAACTTCTACACTGAAGTGAGATAAAGAGGAAAAGAGTTGGTTATTTTCCATTAAAAAGTAAACAGATATTCCCCCCCACCTCCTACACACCTGAAGCACCTTTTCTGGTTCAGATATAGGAAGTTTCCTCTAAGAATTGCTATTTGCTCTGCATAGAAAATTTGAAGCCTGAGCCATGAGAAGGAGGGCAGGAAGGGTTGAATCAGTGCTTAGTTCTTGTGGCCCTTTCTTCCACATCCAGGGAAATGTGGATTGCCACTTTGGGTCAGGAAGCAATTTTTCTCCAGGCCAATTTAGCTGGAGATCCTGGAGGTTTTTTGTCATCTTCTAGGCATGAAACAGTGGTCACTGTGTGTGTGTGTGGGGGGGGGGGGAGGTATTTGTGAATTTCCTGCATTGTGCAGGGGGCTGACTAGATGATCCAGGAGGTCCCTTCCAACTCTATGATTCTATGAATCATTCTTACCTGCTTCTCAAGACTACACAGCTGCCCTTTCATTCCAGCCTGTTACTTAAGGACCAAACCGATGGTATATGCAAAAATGAAAATAATCTAGTGGTTCTTTTAAAGATGACCCCCCTTTCCAAAGGGGCACTCAGGATCAGAGAAGGGGCAGGGGTGAAGGAGGAGGACCTAGCCTTTTCCATCCAATTTCCCTGATCCAAATCCCTCCTCAACGCACACACATGTCTTGCTGTCATACATCTCTACATGTAGACAAGTGTGTATTTGGAACTCCTCCGAAAGGAAGAAGGAGCTGCGTAGAGGAGGCAAGTTGAAGAAGGGAAATGGTGGCTGTGGAAAGCCTTGAGGGCTCCTTCTACAAACAGTTTCACTGATCTCCATTGGCTACCCAGAAGCAGAGTTTTCTGATTAAATGGACCAATTGGGTGATGTTAACTTTCTGTGTAACATCTGGTTTGGTCCTAAGATTAATGGGAAACTAAATACCTTTGAAGGTTTTGTGTGCTTTACTCAAAACTCCCCAGCTTCTGTCCTGCTTTGCTACCCTCTTGAGCCACAGAAAGCCTGAGCAGGACTAATATTGGCTGAAAAAATCCATTCTCTGTGTCTTGGCCAAGTGGAAGGTGAGATAATGCAGTGTGGAGAGCAGAGACATGCCCTTCCAAAATAGATGATGCATTATGATCAATTTGGCTCTTTAATTCAGTTTATAGAGGCATGACATTGTATCCATCACTTGTGAAAACACCTGACGTGAAAATATTCCTTCCGAGTGCAGTAAGTGAGAAGCGATTTGTTTCTTAAGCTCTCTGTTGTACAATTACTATTATGGATGACTATTACACAAGTTATAACTATTGGCAGTGTGTATGTATTTTAAATGTTCCAAACTAATGAAGTTTAGCACTTAGTGACTGATGTTTATAAATGTAATGCCGGTGGAACCTTGGCGAAGTCTTACTTCCCTCCCACACTCACACCCATATTTGTGGGGAGCAGGGGGAGGCATGCATTTTCCTCACTACAGCTTACACGGGGCTCATGCATTTCTGCAGCAGCTGGACTAGATCAGCGATGGGCAGCAGAAGGCCTGCAGATGGACTGCTGTGCTGTCCACAGGAATGTTGCTAAGGCGGCGGGGGGGGGGGAGGGCTTAGGGATGGGGAGGGAGGGGGGAGCAGGAGAAACACAGCATAAACATCCAAGCAGGTTTCCCTTCCAGATGGTGTGTGTGTGTGTGTGTGTGTGTGTAATCAGCATGTTCCTTTTAGAACTAGAAAACAGTTTCTTATTCCAAAAAATCAATTTCAGGACCACGGCCAGCTCAAAACATTTTGGTGCCGGAGGTACAAAACCAAAAGGGTGCCTTCCCCTGTGAATTAATATGGAACATAAGTCACTGGGAAATTCTCCTGCAGAAGCCCTGCTGACATGAACAGAACTACCCTGCTCTTTCCCACGGCCTTCTGATGTCATTGGAGCTTGCACAGGAGAACTGCCTAGCACCTTGGCCCTTGAGTCTTGGCCCACGCTTTGCTACCTTTGTGGCACTTCGTATCTGCAGCAGCTGGTCTCTCTTGCTTCCACTGAGAATCGCTGTCTGGGGAGGCACCACTCATGCTGTGCTGCGTTCTAATGCAATGCACATCTCCCAAAAGAACATTTGTTTTCACACGTTTGTACAGGAGGGAGTGTCACAACCCCCCCCCAACCCTTCCCTTTTGAAGTTCAGAGCAAAATCCCATCAGGAATAAATAGTAGTGATCTGATCAAGCACCAAAACAGTTCAGCACGCCCTCTTTGCTAGGCCCCTGATTTCAGCAGGGGATCCGTATTCATCCCAGTGTGCAAAATTCTTCCTAACAGTGGCCACAAGTGTGCCATGAAGCAACCCACGGGAAACCGTGAACCCTTCAAATGGCTTGAATTGTTAGTACTGTGAGAGAAAGACTCATTTCACATTGATGACTGTTTAGTGACAAGCATCCCCACCCCACCCCAGTGGACAATTAAAATGCTGGAATATCATTCTTCAGCTAAGTGACAATCTGTGACTTGTGGATTAAAGGGGAATTGTGACAGTGGGGAGCAAGGGGGGTGGGGTGGGCGGGTCTTGTCTTACAAATCCCCAGAAACCTCTCCCCATCTTCTCGAAGCATCTGGGCTTATCCTAGTGAACTGCTAAGGAAAAGCCACTCTGGGGCTCCCAACCTCTCCTTTTCGATGCCACTCAACAGAGGGAAAATTCCCCTATTGCTCCCATGACTTTGCAGCAAGACTGGAGGGAAGAGCAGAAGGCAATGGGAGACGTGGGGGAAGAGGCTGAAGGAGCCGTTCAAGACTCTGCCTTCTCTTTCTTCTTACTCTTTTTCAGAAAGGAGGGAGCCCGGAATTTCTTCTTCTTCTTCGAAGGAGACTTGGACGGCGAGCCTTCCGGAGACACAGGCCCGCTGGTGACGGACTCATTTTTGTCCTTTGCGGTGTCAGTTTCTGCATTGGTGGTCATCTGGCTGATTCCTTTGCTTAGGGCGTCCTCTACATTTTGCTCATCCTCTTTCCCGTTCTCCACCACGGCTGCTGGCTGGCCTGTTGTGTCAGTGGCAGCAGGATCAGCGGGTGTTGGGCTGCTCCCTGCCTTCTTCCCACCTTTCCAAAAGGGGGGGGGGAAGAATACACAATCATTAATAGATGCCCTTGACTTCAATGGGAGAAACCACCTGGAGCCAGTACTGCAGCCCTGGACCAGGGCTGTGGAGATCCACATTCAAATCGGCCATTCTGCTGCCCCAGAACCCCATATATGTGCTACGGTACACTCTATATAGATTACACATGTCACATCCAAACCTGTGCAAAGAAAACTGTGCAAATAAGCAAACTGCAAACGACACAGGAAAGTTCCTACAGGTACACAAGGCTTTTCATACTGAGCTGGTCCATCTAGTTGGAAACAGGCAGAACTGTAGGAAATGCCCAAGATTCAGCTCAATAAAGTTTGCATCTCAAAAGTAATTTGAGTAAGATACTTTTGAGGCTTCTTACAGCCTGTCCCCACCACAGCTGGTTCTGCCTCTTTAGAGTCTCAAGGCAAACTCCTCCCTACCCCCACGACTGGGAAAACTGGGAATGTTCTTAAGACCTTCTGCATGCAAAGCATGTGCTTTTCAGTTAAGGTATGGGCCTTTTCAGTGTTGGACAAGCACATGTATACTTTACAGCTCCAACAAGTAAGCTGCCTTTTACTGAGTCATACTATTGTCTTATCAAGGTCAATATTGTCTACGCTGACTGGCAGCTGCTCTCCAGGGTCTCAGGTTGAGGTTGTTCAAATTACACACTTCCTGATTCTTTTTAATTGGAGATGGCAGGAAATGGACCTGGAAACTTCTGCATGCAAAGGAGATGCTATACCACTGAGCCATGGCCCCTCCCTCAATGAAGGGAGACTTTCTCAGTCCTAGAAAGTTGAACTGAAAATGGCTTCAAATATCCCTCCCTCCTCCTGGGGGAGGGGTAGCTGAAAATTGAGAAAATGGCCTCTCCGTACTTACTAAAGTGACAAGTATTCAGACTCAGAAGTAACTCCTTTGATGAAAGCAACATATGGAAAGAGAAAGGGAGACATTGTGGAGACAAACACACCAAACACAATGAGACACAATGAGACAGTGAAAAAAAATTATACAGACGAAAGAAAAGGAAAACGCCCAGCAAGAGAAGCTGCAGACAAACAAGGTTTCTAGCACCGCAATTCCATTCTTGAGGGGTAAACATCATGTTGTGCTGCTCCTCTGTGGGATCTTACCACCTTCCTCTGCAACATGTTCTCAGATAGGACAGGTGGAAAGGGCAAGGTTGACAGCCACTTGCCGGCATATGGTTCCAAGATAACAATAACTGGCAGGGCAGGGTTGAGTGTCCCTCCTCTCTTGCCTTCTGAAGCTGCCTCCTCCTACAGGTGTGTTGTAAGGGAGAAAAGGCCACTGGGCCTCAAATATAGTGGATTTCCACACAAGCACGCACGCACCCCCCCACACAAGAGGGTAGTTGCTACAGGAGGTGCCAGCTATTATGTGGTCCAGTCATCACAGCATTGCACAAGTCTCAAGAAGCGGGATAACTATAAATGAAGTAAATACATCAATACATTCCTTTGCTTCTTTTTGCATTCCCCCTGACCCTCGACACCATTGTCCACTAAAATATTATTAAACAACTGGGGCCTGCATAGGATTTTTACCAAACTGATTTCTGGATGCAGTGATTACTGGCAGACTGGCCGAAGACGGCAACTACTGCATGTCTTCCGAATGATGCAAATAAAGAGAAATCTTGCTGGATAAGACCAGGATCCAGTTAGTCAAGCATTTTGTTTCCAACATGGCTATCCAGATGTTTGAGGAAGCTGATGTAGAGAGGTGTGCTATGCATCTGGCCATCAGAGGTTATACTGTCTCCAAACATGGCTAGCAGCAATGATTGGAACCAAGTATCTCCATGAATCTGTCTAGCCTATCTAAAAGTAATCAAAGTTCCTGGCTATTAAGTAATCTTGTGGCAGAAGCTTCATAAGTTAATTATGCACTGTGTGATGAAGTAGATACATTTGGCAACCTGGATTCTTGGAGGCTTAGAAAGGTTCATCTTACCTTCTGAAGACTTGGATGGTGGCATGGGTGGGCTTTTCAAGCCAGGCTTTGTGGGGCTCTGTACTTTGTGGGTAGCAGTAGTTTCAGCAGGGGAAGTCACCTGTTCCTCTGCATCAGCATCTTTCTCACCTGGAAGGAGAGAGGATGAAATGAGAGAAAGAGGACCATCAAGGTCAAAAGAAAACCTAATAATCTTCTTTGTATCTTTGTAAACACGGCCTGATCCTACATTTCTAATTGGTGTGCTTAGCTTGCAGAAATGTACCAATCCTACAGAACACCACACATGTAATGACTGGACTCCTGTAAGAATGAGAAGATTATATATCTCCATTCCCAAAGAGTTCTCAGGTTGGAAACAGACTGTGTCCTACCAGCTTCATCCCTTGACAAGAGCATATAGAACCATCCTTCATGTTGCCAGCTCAAGATCTGCCACTGGGTACTGTAGTATCACACAACCTTTCCCCTCCTAGCCCTGCTGTCTATGGCCTAAAAGATTTTGCAGATTCTCCAGGTGATTTGAAACTGTGTAAGTCCCACTTGATCAGAGGTGAAAGCAGCTCTGAGAAGAGCATGAACATGAAGTGGTAGTGGTGGCTGTTTATGCTACCTGCAGTCCTTTTCAGTAGATTATCGTCCTTTTCTAATTAAACCCCATGCTCCAGAACCAACACCTCTTTCTTTTAGGGCTTAACTGCTGGCAGTTATGTGAACAGAGCTCCCACAGTGTTCTCTCCCTCCCCCTCTAAAAATCAGGTGCACAAATTGTGACCACAACAGGAAGGGAGATTTTGGAGGAAAGCTTACAATCTCCTTCCCTGCACAGTCCCATTGTGAATATTATGGCTTCCACATTTGCAGAACTACTGTTGTTTCACTGAGCTGTCAATGGATGGTGACCCCTTTCTGCCACTGTAGAGAAGTTATGTCTCTATGGAAATGAGTCTCAGTCCTCCAATTAGCTCTAAGGTCCTGGTCCTCAGCCACATACAAGACATTTGCACATTCTGCCCCAAGATATTTACCATCCAGACCCAATTTCTTTCTCTCCACTTCTTTCTTGTACTCCTCCAACTCCTGGTCTGTGAGCTGGCTGAAGGGGTTTGGTGGCTCCGGCTCGGGAGGACCCTCCACATAGGATGCATCTTTCACCTCTCCATCTGCCAAGTTACTTTCCGTTGACTGCAAGGTAGACAGGCACAGTGTCACTCTGGTCAGCACCCCAAGGTTACAGCTAAGGCCACTGGAGAGCAAGGCTGTGCATGTGAACTTATACATCTGCCTTATACTCAGACCCTTGGTCCTTTGGGGTCAGTATCGCCTACTCTGATTGGCAGCAGCTCTCCAGGGTCTCATGCAGAGGCCTTTCACATCATCTGCTGTCCAGTCCCTTTAATGCTGGGGATTGAACCAGGGATCTCCTGCATGTAAAGCAAGTCACCTACCGCTGAGTCATGGCTTTGGATATTTTGCCTTATTTTATCTAACTCTCTCATTTTAAGGAACTTGGGATGGAACCAACCTGACCCAGATGGCCCAGGCTTGCTCAATCTTGTCAGATCTCAGAAATTAAGCAGGTTCAACCCTGGTTAGTATTTGGATGGGAGCCCCCCCCCTGGAATTCCAGGGTCTCTATGCTGAGGAAGACAATGGCAAACCATCTCCAACAGTCTCTTGTCTTGAAAACCCTACAGGGTCACCATAAGTCGGCTGCAACTTGACAGTACTTTACACACACACACACACAGGGAGGTGCCTGCAGTTTTGATCCCCCATTTTTATCTTCCCAGCCATTTGGTGAGAGAGGTCAGTTTGAGAGAGAATGCCTGGTCCTTGGCTCTCCTGGGAGCCCAGGTCCCTCCCAGTCTCAGTCTGGCCCTGCGGGCCCCAGAGCACAGCACCCGAGTCCCCAGCAGGTCCCCCAGTGGCAAGTACCGGGCTTCTGCTTTTTTCTGCGATCACACTGGCGAGCAGCTGAGACTGGGGTCCTGCCGATTTCACATCTTGTCGGTTTTGCTCTCGAATCTGCAAGAAGAAACAAAAGAAAACGGTGCACGTTATCACTCTCTGGAGAAGGGAAACCCCTTGAAGGAGACAATGTTATTCAACAAAGAGGTCCAGAACAGATGTGACACTGGAAGAGCCATGGTTGGATCTTCCTGAGTGTTTTTAAAAGGCTAATAGCTGGTGTACAGAACCTCCATTTAGATAAGGGCCTTGGCATAGAAGAGGAGGAATATAATCCTTCCCTTTCCCATGTTGGCTGTGAAAAGATAAGATGGGCAAAGAGAAAATACCCATCTTTTTTTCTTTTCACAATAGGGAAACAAATGTAGTTATCAATAGAGCAGCAAATTGGAGCCATCCATAAAGAGAGTAGGGGTTTCTCAGGGTTCTCACTATATAATGGGAGCCAGTTTGGTGTAGTGGTTAAGTGTGCGGACTCTAATCTGGGAGAACCGGGTTTGATTCCCCACTGCTCCACTTGCACCTGCTGGATGACCTTGGGCAAGCCATAGCTCTGAACCAGCTGTTCTCTCAAGGACAGCTTGGGAAAGAGCTCTCTCAGCCCCACCTACCTCACAGGGTGTCTGTTGTGGGGAGGGGAAGGGAAAGGAGTTTGTAAGCCGCTCTGAGACTCCAAGTGAGTGAAGGGTGGGATATAAATCGAATCTCTTCTTCTTATTCTTCATAAACAGCAAAATATTAATGAGAAGACACTTCCTCTCTCAGTGTAGTAGCAGGCAACTGTGATTAGGAAAACCATGCAGGAGCGGAAGAACTAAACCCTTTCTCCCCCTGCACTGCAGCCCCAACACTCATCAGGGCTCCATATAACAGCTACTAGCCAATTAAAATGCTGAGCAGATCTATTCAGTCATGGGTCTCCTACTGTCACATCTATTTGAGCTCTTAAGTACCACTTTTGGAGATATCCTGCAAGTGCTACAAGGCTTGAATTGGGACCTTTGAGGACCAGGCCATAATCCTCCTGGCCTGACACAAGAACAGCCTAGAATTTTCAGCACCTTTACCAAACTATAGTTCCCAGGATTCTTTGCAGAAGTCATGATGGTTAATCCAGTAAGACAGGCTTATTGTATGAATATACCTATAGCAATGAGAAGGTTCCACATTAGCAGCTGGATGGTTCTGTACCTTGTTCCTCATTTCCAGAACTTCTTGTGGGTCTGTATAGAGAGGCACAAATTGGTTTGGGTTTTCAATTCGGATTGACATCCCGCTACTGGATTTATCCACTTCATCAGCTTTCATCCACTGGATAATATGAAAGTTTTAAAAAAAGAAAAGGGGGGGGAAGCTAATCAGCAGAGGGCATTTCATCAAAGCTGGAGAACAGAATGTAGAGGCCTTCTCGGGGAGAAGGTCTGAGGTTTTGGCTTTTGCTTTCAAAGATGCTCACTCACCGTTGGCTTCAGGATGAGGAACAGCCCACACACAACACCAGACAAATATAGCTTAATTTTAAGCAGCGAAGGGGTTTCAGAAATAGGCATTGACTAATTGTGATTCACATAATCTTTTGATAATCTGACTGTGTGAAACTGCAAGCATCAGTGGTCACTCTGTCCATCACTTACACAGAGCCATGTGAGAGCGGGTGAGATGCAGTGACCAGATTGCTGGATCAGCACTAGGGAGACCCGGATTCAAATTCCCTCTCCGCCATGATGACCATAAGGTGCCCCTTGCCTTCCTTCAGTCTTACCTATGTCATAGAGTTGTTGTAAAGATAAAAGAGAAGGGGGTTCATATGTGCTACTACAACCTCCTTTGAGAACTGGAAAGATTATAAACGTGTTCTCTGTGTTATCAGTTGATGTGAAGCAGTTATCATTCTCTGTGAGTAAACTGGGTTGCATGAGCTAAGACACTTTCCCCGTGTTAACTTTCCCGACACAGCTCCACTGAATGTTGCAAAGGATCTGAGAGAGTGTTCTGCAGCTCACACTCAAACCTCCTGCTGGCCAGGTGCCTCCCCAAGTGCACTCAGCGGTGTGTTATTGTGCTGCACTGCAGAAACTCAGTGGTGACAAGCAGGATCTCTTTGGGGAACCCCTTGCTAAGATTGCAAAGACCAACAGGTTTCCCCAGCAGACAGTTAAAATTTAAGAATGGGACACTGTACAAAAACTCATTAGGAATGTACATGACAAGCCAAAGTTATCATACCTGGTCCACAGGTTAAGGCCAGCTTAGCTAGAAACCTCAACAGAATTGCATAGAATTGCATGGCTCTTGCAAATCTTTCTGGGGACTGTCCTTCTCTTGCCCCCAGTATTTGACAAGGATATGCAGGCTGGTATTCCACTTACTGTGGTTTTGGTCCTTTGACTCCCTGCACTGCCCTGGCTTTCCTCAGCCACGTTCACTCGTAAATAGGTGTTTGGTGTATTCAGCCAACGGGTCTTTTCTTTCTGTTGCTTCTGGGCATGCTGCCGGAGCGTTGAGATGGGGGCTCCCTCCTCTTCAAAGATGAATGCCGTGACAGTGGCTGGGATCTCCACTTCGCTCTTATGCTTGCTTTTTTCCTGGATGAATGGATAGCGATATGCATATCCAGTCCGGTAGCCCTGTTGAGGACAAATAAAGTTCCTTGAATGCGCATTTGCATGGCTACCTGAGACAAAAGTGTGACTAACTGGGAAGCTACAGAAAGTCCTCATGAACTTAGCTTACATAACCCCTCTTGCAAGGTCCTACCCATATAGTTTGCTGGAAATACATTTCAAACTCTTTTTGGAATGTATATATCATCCCATTGCTTATCCCTAAGGTCTATAAAGAGTGCAGGGTTAACAGATCTGATTTATTTTTTCAGTGTTTGTTAGTATGGTCTCTCAGTGGACTGCAACCATTTCAGCAGTTGTGGCAGACTGGAAATATTCAACTCTTTCTTTTTTAGGGGAGAAGATAGACCTTCTTGCACCCTGAAGCTCTAAAATGGTAACCATCCATGTCAAAGAAACTTTGGCTCAAACTATCCAGGAGCCCATCTGACCAAGCCAACCTGCAAAAGGCACACTAGAGATTCAGGGAGGTCCATGCGAGAAGAGCACAACTCGTGTGAAGTTAACTGGCAAAGATGGCTTCTCCACTTGCCAACAACATACAAGGTTGTCCAGCATCCTCATGAGGGCTTCGAATTCATGTTCTCCCAGGCGACTCTTCTGCATAGGCCCAAAGGTGCTCCCAGCCCATCGGACTGAGCCAACATCATGGGGCCTGTGTTTTTCTCGCTCCAGCATGATCAGATTCTCTGCTCCACCAGCACTAGACAGGGCTGAGACCTAGGGGACAGAACAACAGGAGAAGTGTGAGGACCATGATAGGAAAGCACTTTTCTAGACACCCCCCACAATACAATCTGTCTTTCTGGAGTTTGTAGGTAAGTGATTTGGATTCTCTTAGGGCAGAGTATGGGCAGCTCCAGCCTAAATCCTGGGAAGCAAGAGTCAGTTCCTAAAGACGTCAGGAGTGTCGTACATGTCAAACATATCAGGCCACAGAAGCTCTAGCAGGAGTGTCATACATGTCAAACATATCAGGCCACAGCAGCTCTAGCAATGGAAAATTAGCAGCTGAAAGGAATCAGCTGGGCTATGTACAGAGAGAAGAACAGAAAAAGAATATCCACAAATATCTAAGATTTGTGACATATCCTCACTCAGACTGTGTAAGTGAAATCAGAAATTTAGAACTGAGAGTTTATCCCAAAGTTCGCACTGTGAGTCCTTTAGACTTATCTTGGTTATTCTGGTAGGTAATTAAGTACAAAATCTCGTAATCTGTCTCTCGATGGTGTCAGATACAAATGCACTTCAACCATCAAATACCTTACATCCCAAACATTAAACTGCCAAATACAAAATATTTTTTAATGTCAACCATCAAACACTATTGGGTACCAACGATCAAATCCCAAATACAAACATTAAAATATAAGGATGTGTGTGTGTATATGATACCATAATATGCATTTATTCAATACATTTTTATTCCACCCTTCCTTCAAGGAGCTCATGGCAGCATACATTGTTCTCCCCTCCTCCATTTTATCCTCACAACCGTGTAAGGTAGGGTTACAGTAAGAGAAAATGACTGGCTGTCAACAATCGGAATAGTCTGCCAGATCACCCAGCAAGCTGTGTGGCAGAGGGGAGATTTGAACCTCAGTCTCCCAAGCTCCTAGTCTGACACTTTCTTAAGCATTATATCCAGGGTGGTCTGGGAGGAAAATTTGGCCCTGGAAAAGCACACACCCGGCCCAAGCATGGCAAGGATTACCCTTTTCTTGGGGCTGGGGTGGCCCTGGTGGAGGGAGGCCCCCAAAGCAATCAGCCCAGCAGGACTCTTAATTGTTGGAAAGGTATTGATAGATCCTTCTTCAGTTTAGCAGAGTGCACTAGGCTTTAACGCAGCAGTGCCTCCTGGACAGGAGATGGAAGGAAGTTGTTTTCCCTAAGAGAGGTGATCTATACTTCAAAGGGTTCAGAGACAGAAGAGTAAACAGGATGATATCAAGTGTTTGCCTGTCTGCCCCTGCTACTCTGTGGTCACTTGCTTCTTGGAGGCCGAGGCACTGGGACATCGCATCTGGTTTTTCTAACACCCCCTCTCGATGGCCCGTAACTCAGTTTTCATGATCGATATCCCCCCCTCCCATGCACACAAGATGGAGAAGCAGGATGTGGTGCCTCTCAGCATCCGCATCCACCTCCTAGCTAGATAGCCTAGGAACTGTCCCTATCCATCTACCCTGCACTACCAAATATGCACTATCAAGTACGTATTTCCAGAATAAAGTAGTTCTTACTTTGTTTTAAATTGAAACGTGGCTCTGTGTAAGTTTGTAGTCTTGCGTGCATGTCTTAGGTCCAGGGAGCACTGCTGCATTGAAGCCTAGTGCACTCTGCTAAACTAAAGAAGGATCTGGACCATTCAAACCAGTACCCTTCCAATATCAATTACCAGTTTGCCCTGGATTACACCACATATTACACACTGAGGATTGACATTCAGCATCGAAAATCACGAAGGGGAATTTTTTAGGAGGGCTGCAAAACACAACTGCCAGCTCCAGCAACTGTCCATAATGCCAAGAGAGCATCGTTGGATGCCTTTGATCATCACCAACTTGACGGATGCGTCTGTGTGGAGTTGGTGAGTGGCCTGCGTTGCCACCTTTTCACCTGCAGGTGGCTCACATGCTGGGCCTTGGCACGTGGCTGACCTAGTTTTTTCCAGCTGAAGAAGTCGGCTGATGTACAGAGGGGAGGACAATAGTGGGGAGGCCCTAAGATAGTAATTGCTGCCAGTCTGCAGAACCAAGGCAATCAAAAGCTGCCACGTTGCTACAGAGGTGGTGGGTCACTGCCCAGTCTAGGAAGAACTGACAAAGGGGAGGGGTCTCCTGCTGTGTTTTGTAGACATCAGGTTTTTTTAAAAAAAGCCCCAAAGGAGGCAACAGCTGATGCCAGGAAAGGGTTTGGAGTTCAATCCTCCGTGGGAGCTATAGAACCTGACCTCAGCAACTACCCAATAGTGAGAACAAATACATTCCATCTATGCTCAGAGCTATGCTTTTGATTGCAACTTGCTTCCTCCCCTCTTCTGCAGCCTAATTGCCAGGCCCCGTTTTTAAGCCCCCCAGGATTTTTGCTCTCATGTTTCAATCACAGCTGTGGAAGACTGGAAGATTCCTCCAGCATGTTCTGCCCTGCACAACTCATGGTTGGCACGAATTGTGATGTTAGCTGCAGTGAGTTCAGACTGCGCCGATCTTGTGCAGAACGCTTTGGGGTACCAGCCTCTGATATACAAGGTAATTTAATGTGGGTTAACCCTACGATGACCACCCCATTTGCAATCAGGAAGACCAGAGAATGGTGGAAAGCTGTTTTTTCCCTCCTAAACAAATATGGGTCTTAATGGACATATAAAACGCAGAGGTAGGTCTTTGGAATCTTCTGAGATTATTCTAACAGTTCGGGAAAGGAACTAACTCCATAACAAACAGAGTGTGTGGGCACAGAAGGCTAATGTTAAGGGGCCAGTGTTCTCTTATGAAGTCTGTATCCAACATTCATCAGCAGAGTGTGGTGAATGGTCAACACAGCCCCAGCAGAGGGCAGTGGATGACCGATGAGGCCTGCATTCAGCTCCTATCATTTGACTCGTCCCATATTCAACTTGGGCTCCGGAGTCTTTAGGTGGGCAGGGGTGCCAAACTTGCTCAATGTAAGAGCCACACAGAATAAATACAAGATGTTTGAGAGCCACAAGACATGAACATATATTACACACACATTTTTATTTTAAAAATATGCAGAATTGCCTTTTACTAGCATTAAATGAGACTGCCAGAAATAAAAACAAAAAGGGGTAAAAACAGATATTGATAATGATACTTTTGTCCAATGATATTTATTTGTTTGCTAACGGTATGTATTTGTTTGCCAATGATATTTATTTGTCTAAGAAAGAGAGAGAGAAAGAGAGAGAGGTGGAAAGAAAGAATGAAAGAGGTGGAAAGAAAGAAACAAAGAAAGAATGCAAATAGATGGCAGGGAGGAAGGGAGGGAGAAAAAGTATGCCTCCTCTTTGCTTCCCCAGCTGCCCTGCCGGGAGATGCACAATATGTATAAAAGAGCCACATGTGGCTCCCGGGCCGCAGTTTGGCCACCCCTGAGCTGGGGGGATATTTCAAAGGGTTCCTGCCTTATAACTGAATTCAAGCAGGAAATGCCAAAATATTTGAGACATGTTTCTGGGGACTCTAACATAACTGCATTAGGAACTGACTCTCTACAGGTGATATTCAGAGCCAAACTATACTTGACTTTGGGAATCCATGACAGGATCCCTCAATATGTAATGTAGTGGAGAAAGGAACAAAGAAGGAACCTGGTCTTGGTCATCTGGAGATCAACTGCAGTAGTGGGAGATCTCCAGGTCCCACCTGGAGGTTGGCAACACAGCTATGTGGCACTTTAGTGTTTGACACACTGCACATAGTCTCTCAGTAATTCTGACAACACGGCAGGCTACCCTTTAACTTCTTAGCTCACTGACGGGAGGCTGAGAAAAAGCCTTGCCTAAGTGTGAATTATGAGTTCCAAGCTAAGATTTGATTTGTGGACTTTGTAGCTCCCACTCCTAATCACTATGCCAACTCAGCTTTCATTTTGAAGCACTTTAGGTACACAGAGTTGGATCTAGCCAGCTTTTCCACTGGTAAAAAGGGTGATGGGTGACTACCGAGAAGGCTATGCTAAGGACCAGGGGGTCCGTTGGGGCCGGAGCGAGGCGGAGCAAAGCTCCACCAGCTCAGGACTGGCCAGTAGGGCAGCCACGGGCTGAATCAGATTCTCTAATCTGATTCAGCTCACCGCTGAATTGCCGCCAAAATTCAGTGGCAACTTTAAAAGCCACTGGAGGGGAGGGGGTTTGAGGGAGAGGCTCCAAACTTGCAGGGTAGCTGCTGGGGCCTCTCCTCGAAATGCCCACCAAGTTTCAAGAAGATTGGACCAGGGAGTCCAATTCTACAGGCCCCCAAACAGGTTGCCCCCATTCCCTCCATTGTTCTCTATGGTAGGAAAAAAGTTAACATTTTTTCCCTCCATAGAGAACAATGGAGGGGATAGGACAATCTGTTTGGGGGCCTGTAGAATTGGACCCCGTGGTCCAATCTTCTTGAAACTTAGTGGGTATTTCGAGGAGAGGCCCCAGCAGCTACCCTGCAAGTTTGGAGCCTCTCCCTCAAACTCCCTCTCCTCCAGCCCCTCATATACCCTATGAGTTTTTGCCATTGATTTCAATGGCCCATAGGATATAATGGGGCTGAAACTGACATTCCCTTTCTGACACACTTCTGGTGATGTCAGGGGACATGGCATATGCTAATGAGTTATGCTAATGAGCTCCTGCACCTCTTTTTCTACGAAAGGACCCCTGCTAAGGACCATGGAACCTGCATGGATAAAAGCCATTTGGGAGCGGGGGCTGTATTAAGAATGGGAACTGGCTGAGCATGAGTGAAAAAGCTGGTGGGATCTTGAGCTGAAGAAGACATTCAGATGAAGCCCATGTCCAGACAGGGAAATCTCTCTCTGGGCAAAGGTACGCAATATGACTAATGTGGAGGTGCCACCAAAAATAGTACCCTCCAGAATTCAGTTTACCCTCTCTCCACCCATTAAGCGTAGGAAAACTTACACATCTTACAATGTTATCATGTTGGTTAGGCTGCCCATTTTTCTGTTCCCACCCTTAACAATGGGAAGCCTAGGATACTAAGCAGGGCAAGGAAATGCACTGGGAGACGTGGGATCCGAGAGACAGCAGGAAGCAATCAGGCACACCGCCACTGCGCCTGGATCCAGCTCCAGCTGAGAACCCCTCTGGAAGAAACATTTGTATGATCTTTAATGTTGTATTTTTTTTTTAATTCTCATGAGCTGCTTTGGGAAACCGTTTCAGATAAAAAATGAAATGCACAACAAATACATGCATAAATAAATGCTTTGTATTCCTGCATGCTGCTAAGAAGAACTTGACCCAAGGATGGCATTTGTGGCAGCATCTCCATGCAGAGCTTGAAGTTTCACCCTTCAGGGCAGCCGACTGCCATTCTCCCTAATGGTCTGACCCACTGTGATGAAAAGACTGAAAGTATGCTGATATGCATTCGTCTGTGTGTCGCTCACCTGTACTTCGCAGGCAGCCTGCAAATGAAAGATCTTGTAAAACGCTTCTTCCACTGTGTCCCCAAGAGCCACCACACCATGGTTCCGCAGCACAAGAACCTGCCAAGAAAAGCCATGAGAAACTGACACTAATGAAAATCATCGGCAGTTTCATTTCTCAGCTACAGACCACACTCATGTCTTATTGTCCAACAATTTCCAAACCTCTGGCTAAATTTTTCCAAACAGCCTAGTGACATTTTAAATTGTTTATGGCTCTGCCTCATGTCTGCCCTGTTGTTGTCAAGCGGTCAAGTGCTGGAAGTTCCCTATTGAAACCTAGATTCTCAAGTGCGTGGGGGCCTGATTTGGACTGGCTTAAGCCTTACCTCCCCCATGCAATTTTCCCAACTTCAAGTGGCCCCAAGGAACTACTCTTTGCCCCACTGGCTATACATGTAACTAATCAGTACACATTTACCCATATTCAGTATAGAAGCTATTTAGATTCTAGTTTATATTATGTTTTGATCTGTTGGTATTCCTTCTAATATTTAACTGACAAAAAGGAAATCAGAATAGCATCTCTCAACCCTAACCTTGCAAGTGGGCCCAAGACACTTCTGTAGATCAATTCTGTCTGCTTCTTCCTCCATGTCGCCATTGTAGTCAAAATATACCATATCCCCTGCCAGCAGTGCATCATGGGAAATGGGCAGGAGACCACATTTCATTGCAGACACCTGGGAAGAGAACAAAAGAGAGGAGGGATGGAGAAACCGCACTCTTCATCCCAATGCATCAGTTGGCATCAAGACGTCCAATTTTTTATGACCAAGCAGAAAATTCATTCCAAGGAGGCAGCCCAGAATTAGTCTGTATGGCCGCGGTCACACGGCCCCTTAATGCGGGAGGAAGTCCTGCTTCCTCCCGCATTTAAAGGGGCCGTCTACATAGGCCCGCATTGAGTCCCGCAGCGAAGCGGGCTCCAATGCGGGTTGCTCCAGCTTTTACCGACCGCTTGACAACAACAGGGCAGACATGAGGCAGAGCCATAAACAATTTAAAATTTAAAAAACTAGTGTTTTCCCGGGAGTCGCGGGAGGAACCCGCATTGGAGGTTATCTGGACAGCCCTCTCTCGCAAGCATTGCAAGAGTAGGGCTGTCCAGATGGCCTCTCCCCGCCATTTTCCCCCCCTTTTACACTTGGGCGCATGGCCACTCATGCGCCCAAGTGTAAAAGGGGGGGGGAAACCCCAACTCACCCAGGCGGCTGGCGGTCCTTGGCCGCCACCGCCGCCTCTCCCGATGCTTGGGCTGCCTCCGCCGCGGCCGCGGCCGCCGTTCTCGCCGCGGGTGCCGCCTCTTCAGCGGCAGCCACCACCGCAGGCACCGCCGTCGTTTCCGCCGCGGCCACGGCCACAGCCGACACTTCCGCTGCTGCCGCCGCCGCCGCAGTCGTCGTTCCCGCCGCGGCTGGCTCTTCACGGCTGCGGCCGCCGCTTTCACTGCCGGCGCGGCTGCCAACGCTGCCGCAGGGGTTGGGATGTATAGAGGGCTCCCGGATTTAAAGGGGCCGTGTGACCGCGGCCTATGAGAATCCACTCTTTCAAGTTATACAGAGATTTTTTTCAGCCAATGAATGGGCAGGATTCAGAAGGAGGGAAGAATATAGGACGGATATGATTTGTGACTCTGTTAATATGAACAAACATTAAAAAAGCATTGTGTCTTTCTAGGCGAGGTGAGCAGGTACATATCATAGTTCCTCTTTCAGTACAGATTCCCATCACACCAGCAGACACATGATGACTGTGGTTATCACATGATAGCTAGGTCTTTTGAAAATTCCAGTTCATGACAACTTGCCTCTGACACTTGTATGGCAAACAGAGGAAGTCAGTTCCCATAAGACAAGGGTATCCTTATATGAGTAGGCTGATAGTGGGTTGTTAGAAGACAATTTCTAGCATCTAACTTCTATGCATGCGTGTAAAGTGCCCCCAAGTTACAGACAGCTTATGGCAACCCCAGCAAGGGGTTTTCAAGGCAAGTGAGAACAGAGGTGGTTTGCCATTACCTTCCTTTGCAGAGTCTTCCTCACTGGTTTCCCTTCCAAGCACTAACCCTTAGCTTCAGGGATCTGACAAGATCTGGCTATACCATACCACTTTCCCTCCTTCTACCTTATTTATTTATTGGATTCCGTTTATTATTAGATTACCTTCCATGCTACCTGCTTTTTGTAAGAAAGGGAAGACTTCCCCCCCAGGAGGGCATTTGGCAGCTGATCTGTAAAGAAGGTATTTTTTGAGGGAAAGCTGAGCAGCATGGACGGCTTCAAGAGGGAATTGGATAAACACATGGAGCAGAGGTTCATCAGTGGCTATTAGCCACAAGGTATGAATAGGAAGTCTCGGTCTGGGCCAAGTGATGCTCTGTATTCTTGGTGCTTGGGGGGGAGGGGGACAACAGTGGGAGGGCTTCTAGTGTCCTGGCCCCACTGCTGGACCTCCTGAGGCCACCTGATATTTTTAGCCACTGTGTGACTGAGTGTTGGACTGGATGGGCCATTGGCCTGATCCAACATTGACTTCTCTTATGTTCTTATTTTTTTTCTTATCCTCTAGACTTGTACATTTTTTAAATTGTTTCTTTCCTGCAAGGCAGGTTTCTCGCAAGCTGCTGCTGTTGGAAAAGATGGCATATAAATATATTCAATAAATAAATAAATCCCGTGACAACTGAAAACCCTTTTTTAAAACAACAACCAAAGTTGCACTGGCTTGTTTTGCAACACTGGCCAACCCCATATGAGTTTCCTAGAAGCAACAGGAGAACTTGTCTTCAGGATGCACAACAAATAGCAGGTACTTTCAGACCTCTCCTGCCATACTCATGCTCCATATGGGTCTCCTTCCCATACAATGGGGAGGGGCCATGGCTCAGTGGAAGGGCATCTACTTGGCATGTAGAAGGTCCCAGGTTCAACCCCTGGCACCTGCAGATAAAAGACCAGGTAGTAGGTGATACGAATTGAGATGTGAACCTGAGACCTTGGAAAGCCGCTACCAGTCTGAGTAGACAATACTGACCTTGATGGATTGATGCAGTATAAGGCAACTACATGTGTTTTGTGACTTGCTTTGTGGCTATCCGCCCCCCCCCCAGTTTCTTTTCCTCCTCCTCTTCATTTTTGCTGCTTCTCCTGTCTCTCGCGTGTTGTTACGTCACTGGGGATAGGGTTGCCAGCCGTGTTCCCTCTAAGCTGAGTTACTGTGAGCTAGCTCACAGGTTTTTCCCCTCTGGCTCACACATTTTTGTTTTAGCTCAGGAAGGATGGCTCCAGAGCAACCTAATTTATGCAGGAGCCAAATCACTCACTCACAACTTTAATGCTAGTAGCCCACAAAGTAGAATTTTTGCTCACCAGACTCCACAGCTTAGAGGGAGCATTGGTTGCCAGCACTGGGTTGGGAAACACTTGGAGAATTTGGTGGTGGAGCATGGGGAGGGTAGGGTTTGGGGAGGGTAGGGACATCAGTAGGGTATAACGTAATACAGTTCACCCTCCAAAGCAGCTATTTCCCCCAAGGGAACTGATTTTGGTCATCTGGAGATCAACTGTAATGGGGGGGGGGGTGTCTCCAGGTGCCACCTGGAGGTTGGCAACTTTAATTGAGCATCAGCTGGATTATTTCAAAGGCTCCTCTGCTAATTCCTTTTTCTTTGGTCTGGACTTGTACATGAGGTACCATTAAGAAAGGCACTTGGCCAGCCCTGACACCTTTCATTCAAGGTGTTTCAGAGCCTCTGTAGTGCCTGAGAACAAAAGCTGGGCTCCAGCTGCCTCCCTCCCTATTCCTTTTATCTGGGTTAATGCCCTTTTATAAATCAGCCTCCAAGCCAATCCCACTGTCTTGGGGCAAGGCGTTCTCTGTTGCCTGGCAGAGCGTGGCTGTCAAGGAGATGGATGGCATTCCTTACTGCAGCTGTGGCGGGCGTGTGCAGATGGATGATGCATCTCACGTCGGGTCTGGCCGCATAGATGGCTGAGTGCATGCTGAATCCTTGGGTGTCCACGGGGAAGCTGGTGCTCCCTTGCTCCACCACCTCCCCCAGCACGTTCACTTTAACCTGTGGCACAAAAGCAAATGGACGAGACAAAAGTGGACAGTGACAAGGAGGAAGCATCTCCTTGTGTATCAGACGGTGTTATTCAACAGACCAGATTACACCTCAAAGGGAAAGTTTTGCAGCAGCTTCTGATGCTCCATGGCAACCTTTCCCAAACTGGGTAGTGAGGCACATGCATACATTATGAGGCTCTTGTGAGTCCAACCTACATACCCACCGAGGAAGGTGCCTGCTGTATCTCTGCACTGTTCTGGTTTGCTTCCAATCAGGAACGAAGCAGCAGCAGGATCACCCCCACCCTCTCTCGTATATGCCCAGTGCCAACTTGTAGCAGGCATACCTGTTCTCAGATGCAATTTCTGTTGCAGCTCTGAATGAGTCACTGATTTAAGTATTCTTCCTTAATGGAAAGAATGAAGCTCAGTGACTCATGTAGGAACATGGGGGTGGGGCTTCTCTGATGATTTTTATTCTGACACGTTCTAAACGTACAACCGCTTCCAGGTTTAGTTCAGGAGACAGAAAGGATGCCTCAGTGATCAGAAACCCTCTGCTCCCTCTTCTGTGTGCCATGACCATTACTAAAAAACAGGATGAGAGAGGCCCAACACAGATTCTTAGGGCTCAGTTACATGACACACTGGGAATCCCATGAGTAGAGCTCCTAGTGTTTTATTTTCTCTAAAAATAAAATGAAGCACACGGGGACTCAAGACCATGGTGCAAGGGAAATAAGCATGGGGAGCCACTCTTTCCCCCACTGAGACAAACACACAGGTAATGATACAGGTGGCTATACATTTGTCCCAACAGCTGTTCCTTGGGGTCATTTCTGGCTGACAAAATGGCATGAATGGGATACTTAAATCCTCCTCCCCATGTGCCATGGTCTCGATCGGAAGAGGTCCCTCACATGCCTGAATCTTAGAGAAAATAAAATGCCGAGCACTCATCCACAGAACTCCCAGCATCCTGTATCGATGAGTCCCTGTTCCATAACAAAGTGGCACAGCTTAGCTCTTTGTTAGGGCACCATCAGTGACCAATTTTGTGGAGTGGGCCTGGGAAGGTGTTCAGAGTCATTCCATCAAGGCACAAGGGCACCTGTACTAGATGTTACAGAGGGAAAGAGTTGGGAACGTGGCTCAGGGCTGCCATTTTCTCTAGCATCTCCAAGGCATCTGCAAAGGAGATTTAACGTTCATGTGTGGAAATACCTCCCCACCTGTGCTTGGATCTCTGGAAAACAGAGGTGCTCAAGACGGAGCACTGAGTCCTCTATACTCACCAAGGTGGAAGCGGTGACTTCATGACAGGAAAGACCTACAGGGCAAATCAGGAAGTGGTCCTGCTCTTTGCTGACCCGCAGCTGCCAGGAAAAAGAAAGATGGTTTATGGCCTAAGTTCCCTTGCTCACGGGATCACTTTCTCCCCAAAGATTATTAAAGCTGGAACTAGATGAGGTGGGAAATGTGCCATCAAGAGCTCTACGTCTCTTTTTCCTCTCCCCGCCCCCCTGGAAAGGTCTGCAAAAGCACATGATTTGACATTATGGTGCTCTGGGTTCCTCTATCCCTGCAGGCAGCAGCCAAAGTAGTGTGGAGGAGGGAGAGGAAGCTTGCAGCACTGAGATGACACATCATAATTCGTGTAACCAGAAGTTGCCCTGAGAGGAAGGGAAGGAGGAGATGTGGGACGGATGGTTTCAGTGCCAGCCACGTGTCTCCTGTCATGTCTAGTTCTGACCTAACAGTGCTCATGCACTTTTCCCTGAGGGGGGAAAGTGGAGAACAGGAGCAAAGACTTCACCTCCCACCCCCCACCAATGCAGAATGTTTTTCCTTGGAGGATGCACAGTTCCCCCTGGAGTGTTTCTGCTTTAAGGGTCAGGAGAGCAGGAATTGCTCTGTTTTTGTATTCCTTTCTAGCATTTTAAGTTTGCCTAGTCATGCTAGCCTGACCATTGAGCCTCTGGGAACTGTCTCAAAATCTTGCACATGGTGGGTCCCTGCCTGCATCCCCTTGATCATGTGTACCTGACCTAGTGGATGTCATCACAACAGAATAATCCACTGCCGTAGGCATGCCTACAGATGGACAGAATTGGGGCAGTGAGCCTGGCATGGAAATACATTACACATGACAGCCCGGGATCAAGTTCAAGAGAACGTTTGCAGCAGAACCCAGGATTATCACGTCTTGAGATGGTATTGTACAGGGTATGGGGTGGGCTCCTCTCAATATTTCCAAATTAGGTATTTTCTTAGGCAGGAATTTGGGATATCTTTATGAGAGACTAGACTCTGACAGAATTATTGTTAAATTCAGATGGTAAAATGGTTTTTGAAAATCATGTTTCCAGTGGGTAAAGATATCCGTATAAGCTCTCACGGGCCAGAGTTACAGGGCATAAAATCTATTAGGGTATGGGAATAATTGGTTTTAGTCTAGTAAGGAGTCCACAGTTTGCTTGCTTCTGAGCAAGAGATACAGTTATAAGTATGTATATTGGCGGCATTTAGTTATGCAGAGATTACATAAAACCTTTAATTCCAAAAATTGCAAATGTTGGAAATGTCAAGATGGAAACTTGGATCCTTAACAAATGTGGTGGATAGGTAGAGATGCTCAAGTCTCTTGGGGTCAAGTTGCTAGAACTACTGTGTAGATAACAAGAAATCAAGTGGGTTTTGACTGAGCAAAGTTTATTTTTAATCACTATTGGGTGGACTGTAGGCTGGAAAAATAAGCTTCTAATTCTGAATTTGCTAGCTGCAGCAAAAGCTGTGAGCCCAATATCAGAACACCATTCACAGACCAGTTTTTCAAAGATCTGGATTCACTGAAAACAGACAATATACATGAAGGAATGGTGTCGGTTACAGCAGAAATGTAAAAAAACCCCAAAACACAACACCTGGAAGGAGGGAGAGAAAAACTTAACCCACTACTACATTCTATTGGCTCCAGACTGCATGTGAAGGATTTTCCTTGGACCAGGAAAGGAAGGTACACAATTGCACCTAATGTACCTTAAGACAGGTGCACCTAATCAAGGCAGAAGGTTATCTTAAATTGAGGCTTCATAATCATATCTCTCCCTTGGGTTACCAATATTGATCATAAAATTATTTATACTCGATCCAGTTTTCAGAAACTATTGTATTATGACTGTAATGTCTGGAGCTTTTGTTATTGTTGTTGTTCAGTCGCACAGTCGAGTCCGACTCTCTGCAAACCCCATGGACCACATCACACCAGGCCCTCCTGTCTTCCGTCATGCTTCAGAGTTTGCTTAATTTCATGTTCATTGCATCGATGACACTGTCTGGAGCTAATGTGCAATAAATTATGCTTGACCATTGAAGAAGGCCATTTGGCCGAAATACATATGGTCAGGGTCACATATGGTCTATGTTTGAGATTTATATATGACAAGAAGCAGGACCTGCAATACTCGTGTGGGGAGGGAGTATTCCCAAAGGCTCCCAGCCTGTAGAAGCAGCTTGTAATTGATGAGGAAGAAGCGGTCACAGGTGAACCTTCTCCCGCCCCCCCTGGCACCGGTGGTGAGGCCTGGGCGGCTCCCAGCTGCCGGGCCTGCAGAGCCTCCCCCCTCCCAATGGCAGTGAGGCAGAGTTCCTAGTGCATTCTCTGTGCATGCGTAGGGAACGCTCTTTTACTTTTGAGGGGATTTAAGTATCCCCCATATACTTTTTTCAACTTTTCAGATTTTTCTGTGCACCTGGGGATTGCCTCAAGTGTGCAGGAAAATCTCTTTCCCCCCGATGTGCCCCCAATGTGTGGATTTAGATATACACACAGAGTCTTGGCTATTAGATATATAGAGTTTAGTCTGATTTGAGGCTATCATTTTGGCCTGTAACTGTTTTTAACCTTATTGTAATGAATACGTGTATTTTGTATATTTGTTTATATCTATGTATTCTGTAGAGATATCAAATTCTTTGGCCCCCTTAATTCCTATTTATTTAACCTTTTGGTTCTTAATTACAGCAGAAATATGTCATGCATTTAGGTACTTTTTTTGGGGGGGGGGGAATGCCAGCAATGTGGTGCACAGTCCACCTGAAGCACGAGCAAGAGAGACAAGTGATTTAGTGTTTTACACATCGATGAAGCATACCTGTCATTTGCCCTGCAAAAACTGGGAGAAGCTGGGCTCACTCCATTAGGGAAAATGCACAGTACATTTGTATGCAGTCTAAGATATGGAGATAGCCATGAAGTCCGAAAGTTAATTCTGTTTTAGATCTACCACAGGTGGCTTCATAAAAGGAGAAGACAAATTCATAGCTATTACTGGCCATGGTTACTAATGGCTATTGCTGTCGTATCCTGCTTGTGAGCTTCTAGAGACATCTAGTTGGCCAGTCTGGGAAACAGGATGCTAGACTAGATGGACTCTGGGTTCGATCCAACAAGGCTCTTCTGATGTTCTAACTGTTTTGCCGCAATGTCATCTATCAAAGCATCTGCCAATGAAATGTGCCCAGCTGCCTGCCTCCAGGCCAGCACATGGCACATTCCCATGTGCTTTCCCCAGTAGCCAATCAAAGAGTATCTAGCTCTTCACTGGATTCAGTTTGTTTATTTCTCTGCATTTCAATGTAAGTGTCACTCTATTTGTATTTTCAAATGGTTGCTACTTGCCTGAGAGGATGAGGCAGAAAGGGATGGGGAAGAAACATTTTAAAATGCAGGATGGTTAAGGAAATCTGGTCTTGTTTCTGACTTGGCAACCAAACAAGGCCTGAGCAAGGAGAGTTCTTTTACCGTGACGTAAGTGCTGCTCAGCTGTGCCCAGCCATAGAGGTCCAGCAGTCGGTAGATGCTGCCAACCTTGCAGCGCATGAGCCTCTCTCCTTTGGCCAGAGATGCGGAGTCGGTGCTATAGAGGTCGTTGATGGGCATCACTGTAGAGAGGTCTGCAGAAGAGAGTTAAGCAGGGGCTGGCCCTGAACATGGACGGATAATTCGTATGTGGTGCAGTCAGGGAATGTGGGCCACACCGGGAAATCCAAAGGGTATGATAAGGTGCCTTGACTGAGCTAGGCCTTGGCCTGATCCTACAAGGCAGAAGTGTCTCTAACTATGCCAGCGCTGGGAAGGGAACGTGTAAGATGTGGCTCCTCGTGAACCCTTTTTATTTATTTTTGGAATATTTATGAGCTGTCTTTCTATGTTACTGAACTCAAGGCAGCTTCCAATGTAAACAGAACAATAGCCATAACAATACAATCCCCCCCCCCAATTTAAGACAGCCAACAAGTAGAAAAACTAAATCAACCAAGTGCTGTTCTAGATAAAACCATCCCATTATTCCCACTACCAGGTCAGTAAAATTAACAGCAAGTTATCTGCCAGCATATGAAGACTTACAGCAAGGACAAAGCAAAGAGGGGCATTCCTTGGCCAAGGTCATGCCCTTGCCAGCTCAGCTATACCCTACCATGGGCATCATAGTGCCACACAATCTGGATGAAGATTTCTCTCTTATATTAGAATTGTACTGTTTTACTGGCTCTTGCTGTAATAAATTAGATCGATCAAAATTAGATCGAAAGCCTAACCTGCCTAACCTTAGTGGCCAGAATGGCTCCTGCCATGCTGTGCCCCGCCTACACCACTCAATTTGGATACCGCTTGTAGCAAAAGCAGGCAACTAAATGTAAAAGCTCTCCCCTCTGGCCCCAGAGCCCAAAGGGAGGGAAGAAGAGAGAAGCAGATGGCCAGGAGGATTAGGTTGGGCAGCTGAGAAGCATGACCAGAATGCTCAGGGCAGGTGAGTGTCACAACAGGAAACCAAGGATTTCATAGACATGAACGCCAAGGAAGCCAATATACAACGTTCAAAAGTTCAAAATAGGGTTTAAACTGGCGATCCAGCCCCACACCCATTCCAGTTCTGGTGGACATAGACTAGGGGAGGTCAGACAGGAAAGGGCTGGGAGCGGCCAGGCCTCTCATAACGGTATGGTGGCCAGGAGGTTGGCATCTGTGCCTGATACACCCTGATCTGTGAGTGAGAGAAGAGAGGGAAGAAGAGAGTGAGAAGGTGGGACAGGGGAGAGAGGGGACACAGTCAGAAGCCTTGACACTTCAGGGTGAGTGACCAAACATCTTTCAGTGGGATCGTTTGCCTCCTCAGGATGCCAACATACTCAGTGGTGATGTGGGGAAGACGGAAGGAGCAGTGCTGGCCATAAAATCTGCAATCTGCCGAAGGGCCCAGATATTGGAGTTGTTTCCTTTCTTCATCTGCTCTTGGATGAGGCTCTCCAGCTCCTCCCTGAAAGACTGAAAAACACCAGAGAGACACTGAGTGATCCAGGCTTCCACAGCTGGAGCCCCTTCCTCTGGAGAGCTCTTTCGCAACTGCTTCAGGGCTTGGCCCTACTGATGCCAGCACCGCTCAGGGTCAGAAAGGAGGCAAAGGATAAGTGGAAGGATCTGACACCCTAAACATGTGGCTTCCAAAATTTGTATGTGGCCCTCAGAATCTTACTAGGGGATCTTCAGTAAGTAGACTGGCAATTGCCTGCTGCAGTTGGTCTTTTCCTGTAATATGCTCCTGTGCAGGGGTCCTTTCGTAGAAAAAGAGGTGCAGGAGCTCATTAGCATATCTATTAGCATAACTCATTAGCATATGCCATGCCCCCTGACATCACTGGAAGTGTGTCAGAAAGGGAAGCAAAAGGGGGGGCCTCTTCAAAAGCCTCCCCTTCCTTTCCCCAGCTGACTTGCCAAGGTGGGCGCGGGGGGGGGGGAGCAAAGCGAGAAGGGCCACATAGAATACAATGGAAAGATCATGCCGCCGCACGACTCTAAACAGAAGGGGTTTGAACTTTAAACCCCTTCTCGCTTCGCTTCCTCCACAGGCCCACTAGGAGCTGGGGGAGGGGCTTGCCACCACTGCCATTTGTGCCTACTAGGGGTGTGCAAATAAAAAGATTTTGGCCCGATTCAGATTGGGCCAAATCAGGCCGCATCTGTTCCGGCTGCCAAATGACACCCGCATGTCAGTTTTGGCAGTGCAAGCCCATTCGGCTGGCCGAATATCAGTTTCAGCCCCATTATACCCTATGGGCCATTGAAGTCAAAGGCAAAAACTCATAGGGTATATGAGGGGCTGGAGGAGAGGGGGTTTGAGGGAGGGGCTCCAAACATGCAGGGTAGCTTCTGGAGCCTCTCCCCGAAATACCCACCAAGTTTCAAGAAGATTGGACCATGGAGTCCAATTTTATGGGCCCCCAAACAGGTTGCCCCATCTCCACCACTGTTCTCTATGGTGAGAAAAAATGTTTTTTCCTACCATAGAGAATAATAGAGGGAATGGGGGCAACCTGTCTGGGGGCCCGTAGAATTGGACTCCCTGGTCCAATCTTCTTGAAACTTGGTGGGTATTTGGGTAAGAGGCTCCAGCAGCTACCCTGCAAGTTTGGAGCCTCTCCCTCAAACCCCCTCCCATCCGGCCCCTTTTTAAGTCGCTGCTGAATTTCAGCAGCAATTCGGCGGCAGGCCAAATCAGATCAGAGAATTTGATTCGGCCCGTAGTTGCCCTAATGCCCACTCCTTGGCTGGTGGAGCGCCGCTCCGCCTCGCTCCGGCCCCAAATGACTCGTGCTCCTGTGGGGGATTATTAGATATGCTCTAGGTGCACTCTCAGTTAATTGGGGAGAGCACACAATGAGGACGAAGAGGCCTGGCCACCACCCTGCATGAACAGAATATGTGCACTACAACACTCTAGAATCCTCTGCAATGTGCCGGTGGTCTGTCACAGGCAAGTCTTTGTGGAAAGGGCTCTCTGAAGAGGAAAAGGCATGAAAGAGGAGTTGGGTCAACCATCTTCCACCTATTTGCCTTTCTCCTTCTCCATTTGATGTGCCTCCTTGATTCTTTGGCATACTCCTTGATCCATTAATAGCCACACAAGCTGTTACTGTACAGGCATCAGCCCTGCCCATGTAGTCTTGGAAACCAGCAATGGGTTTTCAGAAGTGATTAAAAGATTCCTTCTTGCTTGGTAATGATAGGAGGCTAAGCTGTGTTGGTCAGTAGCCTCAAGTTAAAACTGGAGTCCAGTGGTTCCTTAAAGACTAAGAAGAAAATGTATTCAAGTACAAGCTTATGCTGGAATAAATTCTGTTAGTCTTTAACGTGCCATTGGTCTCTGGTTTTTCTTGCTGGGGACATCCTTTTGGGGTGCTTCCAAAACGTTAACCCAGCAGGTTGCAAAAGCACTATCCAGGTATTTACCTGAAGATTGAATACAGCAGCACAGCTGCTGCACCTGCCCCTTTGGCAGAACTTCAACCCGTAATAGGTACTTTATTTCTTCATTTTTGTTGCCCTTCCTGCAGGCAGCTCAGGGTGACATTCATAGTTCTCTCTTGCCCATTTCATCCTCACAACAGCCATGTAAAATAAGTTAAACTGAGGCAATGACTGGCCATTCATCTCTAGTCTACAATCTAACCACTGTGCCAGACAGACTCTCTGTTAACACCACATCCGGTACGCATGACAGCCACCCCTGTTCACCGAATGCACAGGGATGTCAAGTGGGAGTGGGTGTGCTCGTCCCACCCCCTGCCTCTGTGCAATCACCTGGTCGTCTGCAAGCATGCAGAGGAAGCGGCTGTGCAAGCTTTCCCTCTCTGTGATCATCAACACTGGTTTGGAAAATTGCTGATCCCAGGCAGGGAGAGTTTGCACGGCCTCTTCCTCCATGTCTTTGCCCTTGCAGATGACCCAGCGACTGTGTAGAGGCCGGGCGTCGGGCCAGCGCTTTCACTCCTGCTCTCACTCCCCATGCATTTAGTGGACACCCGGGGCAGTTGTGTGCGCCAGGCTGCTTTTAAGTGGGGGCTTGGCCTGGACATCACCACTCAGCTCTGGGAATGACAAGGAACTAAGAACGGTGAGCAATGAAGCCTCTTGCATGGCAGTCGGTCTGAACAGATCACATGTTAGTGCCTTCCAGGTGGGGCTGCCAAGCAGAGTCAGCAGGACAAAATTCTGAGAGCCCTGATCACCCCGAGGGCCCATGGAGCCAGGCAAGCCATGCAATTTGTTTTCCTAGCATGCCTGGGCTGTGTCTGAGCACTGCGAGGTGGAGGCCCAGAGGGAATCTTGGCTTGGGGGCCTGAGGTGTCCCTTGACAGCTACCATACATACAGGCCACACTTGTTTACTGTTCTGGGCAAAGTGAACTCTGCTGTTCTTGTGAACTCTGCTGTGGCCACCCCCACCTGCCCAGCTTGTAGCTGGTCCACCCCCACCCCCCCAAGTTGGAAGGCACTTACAGGGCTTTGCAAAATCATGGTGACTCTCTTCTTCTGTTCCATCAGGTTGAAATCCTGGCGGAGGTCGGCAGCCATGTTCCTGATGCGCAAGTACTCGGGGTCATCTTCTGAGAACTGGTCAAAGTAATGCTGACCCTGGGAGGGCAAGGAGGAGACTTCCTCGGGGATGGTTTCGTTGCTCATCTTGTAATCTATAGTTTGCCTTGGGGGACCTGCAGGGAGACAGAAAGGCCCCACTGATAATTGTCTTTCCAGTATCAAAGTTTTAGTAACATGGCAACACTCCAGTGGGAGGTGAGCAACTTCTGAAAAGGGAATTCAATGTGAAGCTCAAAAGCACATATGTTTTCCCATGCAAATGAGAGGGAGGGAGGTGTAGGAGGGTCAAACCCTGTCCCCCATTGGGTGACTCACCTCTCACTGCCAGTTATCCCTGCACTGGGCTGCTGTTTGTGTGCCCGTGCTGAAACCACTCTGCCCATCAGAATGATGGACATCTGGCTTGGTGTGAATGGCGAACTGTGTGTAGAGGAAGGGCTTGTATCATTGCAGAGACTCCTGCGGGGACACAGCTTGCATTCTCTCCCCCTCCACATGGTCCCTGATGGCAAAGGTTTGGCTTTTTCAAATGTGGCAAGCAAGCACACTCCCCAGGTGATCCCACAATGCAACTCTTTCCTGCTTCCTCCTCCAGGAGTGCATGGTAGCCATTGATAAAGAGATAAACATGGAGGATCTCCTCCATCCCAGGGTTAAAGTCAAAAACCAAACTGTCATATTGTTTTCTGTGGGTTTTGCATTTTCTCTTTTTTCCATAGGAATCTGTTTTCAAATTTTATGACATGTTGTCCAACAAAGCCCCCCTTCTTCTAATATTTGGCAATGGATGCAACAAAAACAGCTTTTAGCAGCACTGGGTGGATTTCATGCCCATCCAAGATGACAGAAATAAAAACAGGGTGCAGGTTTAGTCACGAGCAATTGCAGCTTTAAGCTGACAGAAAGTCCCTGCCTAAATTATACATTGCTGCTACTATTCCCTGTTCTTAGCAGTCATTAGAGCTCATGGGTTTAATTACAATCAATGGGGCAGGCCTGCCTGAATGCAAAGGCACACCAGCGTCTTGCTTCTAGCCAGAAAAGGTGCCCATAAGCAGCAGCTGGCATGAGGAACGACCTCACATGAGACTCCAAGACTTGCAGAGAGATACTTGTCTGTTACCCTGTGGGGAGGAAGACTCTCCTCCAGGCAATCACCTCCTGGGCAGTACAAAGTGTACCTTTCAAGACTGAGCTACAGTGCAATATTTCAACTACCAGGAATCTGTTCACTAAAGAACAAGCTGCTCACTGTCTATTGCACAAAAGTACTTTCCCACACGCAATTAACGTTGGTGAAAAACCCTTGGAAAGTAGTGGTAGTACTACAATACTGCTAGCTAGAAAAGATACAAGAGGAAGGGGGAAACTTACAGGACAAGGACACTTGATGGAAGGCTAGGAAGCAGAAAGGCTTTCCAGCCTGTCTTTCCTCTTTGCACTCCTCTCCAGTGTCATTCTAGAGCCTCAAGTATCCTACTTGGGGGTTTCTGAATTTAGACAACATGATCCTCCTCCAACCACCATGTTCTGAACTCAAACACCACAAAGGCATCTTCCATCCACTGCAAAACAGAATCACTTTCCCCTGCCTCCCACTCGCACAAAACAGCAGCATCATTCCTGTTGCCTAGTTACGCAGATGTATCAGCCACCTAAAAATAAAGATCTGTATGGAATTAAAGTGAGCTGGAAGCTAGAAGAAGCTTCCTGTGGAAGAGGAAAGGCTCACTTAAGGCAAAGAGCAAATCTATTAGTGGCACCTCACAAAACTGGGTTGGGTAACTGAGGACACTTAAGGGAATGACCTCACCGACCCTTTACAAAAGAGGGACTGCAAAACCCTTTCTCGTTCAGAACCTTCTCTGACAAATACTCCCTGAAGTCCACCTGTATGGCTCCTCTTAGATCTGCCACCCCCCTCTTTCATTGCCACACAAGCACCCCTTTGAATTGTTTTTAAAATTATTTTCCTTGTAGTTTTATTTTTTTTTGTAACTGGTACGAGACCAGCAATAAAACGTTAATTTAAATCCACCACATGCAATAAAGTGCACAGTAATGCCTCCCTGCAGGTGCAACTTTGCGCTGCCTTCTCCTGCCACCCGGGCAGTTTAAAACGGACAGCAGGAGAGGGAGCCCAGCCGGGATTGCTGTGCCTGCAGGGAGCCAACAGCTCCCTGCAGCAGCAGCTTTGCGCTGCCTTCTCATATTGCTAGACTCATACTGCTTGTAAAAAAAATTAAAATGTAAAACAATGAGGGGAAAAGTAATCAGTGGAGCTTGCACACCGATGAATGGTGGAAGGTACAGAGTGGGTGGACTGACCTTGGTGTGGGCAGGGGAGTGACCTTTGGGAGGCAGCATTGTGGTGGGGGGAGAATCCGAGGGAATCTGTACACTTTTGAATTACCTTCCGCTCCAAAATGAAGTAAGGGGGAAATCAGCACAAAACCACTCTGAGAAAACCCGAAGAAACAGCGGCTGGAAAGCAAACTGAGGGCTGAAGGGGGTGCGGGAAATCAATGCAGAATGAAAAAGAAAACTCAACGGAGATGCATAGCAAAAGAGAGGGGAAACATCCATGTGTAATAGGCCTTACAAAAGCTTCACACCCCCCAACACACACTTTTGACTTTAAAAACAGGCCTGATTTAAAAGCACTTGGGCACCCCATGTTATTCTTGCCAAAATATGGACAAATTGCATCCATGGAATATGCCCATGGAAAACAGTCTAACAAAATTATGATTGAGCAGCAACTAGGGGTTGCTAGGTCCCCCCTGACTACTGGTGGGGGATGTGGGAGTAGAGTGGCTAAATCCAGGTTGGGAAACTTCTGGAGATTTGGGGACCTCAGTGGGGTACAATTCCCTAGAGTCCACCCTCCAAAGCATCTATTTTCTCCAGGGGGATCCTCAAGTCCCACCTGGAAGCTGGCATCCTTAGCAGCAACATTGTCAGAGCCTCAGCTGCATTAAAAGTCCTCTCATGCAGTTTGACTGGATCTTCGCGGTCCTGTGAAGAAGGCCCATTTCCGTTCTGGAAAAGTCTTGGTGGCTGCATGACAAGAAAGCATCTGGCTGCTTTTTCTTCCACTGCTACAGTTTTGTACCACAGAAAAGAAACAGTGATTGCTTTTAGGGCTGCCAACCCTGGGTTGGGAGATTCCTGAAGATTTGGGGGTGGGGGTGGGGCCTGGGGAGGGCAGGGACCCAACAGGGTATAATGTAATACAGTCCATCCTCCAAAGCAGCCATGTTCTCCAGGGGAACAGATTTCTGTCATCTGAAGATGAGTTGTAACTCTGGGGGGATTTCTTGGCCCCACTTGGAGGATGGCAACCCTAGCTGCTATACTACTTGGGGAGGGCCCGAAGCCCACAGAGGGAACCATTTTTCTCTTTAAAACTCCCTGCAGACACGGAGGTGGAGGAAGTCACACCTGAACTGTCTGAGCCACACATTCAACACCTAACAGGCAAACCAAGCATAACAGGTAAACCAAGGAGTCAAAGTTCCTGGGGCACCTGCCATCGTTATCTAAATCAATGCACAAAAGCTGCTTAGCAGCTCTTCAGTAGGGCGATGTTCCCCTGCATGGAAGGAGATCCATCCTCTGCTCAGGCCACTGGAATAGTTGTAAAGGAAAGGAAGTAAAGAAGAGAGGGACAGGCGTTTTAAAATGAGAAAAAAACGGTATCCTTTAAAATGTTAATCATGTGACATTATGCCACCAAAGGGGGGAGGACTTCAGTTCACAGAGGTTGGTAGAAAAGCCTTTGGGCCAGCCCAGCCCACACTGTAGTTTAGGTTATTGCATACTTGCAATCTCTACCCCGCCCCCCAAACAAAAACCCTGGCATCAGAGCCAGCCGAACCATTAGAAGCTTTTACACAATAGGGGCTGGCAGGAAGAATTGTCCCTGCAAGTACACTGTTTTGTGTTGCCAGTGCAATAGAGCTGCATGAGCACATTTTTGCAGGCACAGATCACTTTTAGCTTGGTTGGCTGCTTTCCTGTCCACAGACAGCCTGCCATGCAGTGTGATCACTACTTCAAATCGGCCCTCAAGACTGCATATTATGCATCAGACAGATCCCGATCCTGTCTGCCAAATGATGGCCTGTCCGTTTTCAAGGCATGATGGGAATGAGAGATTAAATTTTCTGCTAGGGGGAGATTTCTTCTGTTCCACTGACCCCTCCTGATCTTTTCTGCCAACCTCCAGGTGGGACCTGGAGTTCTCCAGAGTTATAGCAGATCTCCAGATAACAGAAATCAGTTCTCCTGAAGAAAGTGGCCACTTCAGAGGGCAATGTCTATAATACACCATAGATTTAGGTGAAATCCCTCCCTAAATTCTCCCTTCCATAAGTACTGCCTCCAAATCTTCAGGAATCTCCAGGCCAGAGTTGGCAACCCTATTTCAGTTCTAGAAGCCCCAGCACATCTAATGCCTGCAGTCTCATTGAGCATACTTAAACTAGACATTCTGGAGAGAAGGCAGCAGGCAGGAGCAGAGAGGGTGGGCAAGGTTTTGCAAAACCTTAGGACAGGAAGACGTTGGGGTAAAGTGCTCAGTAAAATTTCTGTTGGATAGAAGTCAGGGCTTGGGCCTCCTCCCAGTGACTAGCAGCGTAAGAACAAATTACACAAAAAGACAAGAGATGCAAAGATTTCCAAACTTACTCAAGTTGCATTAGCCAGCTTTTCTTGGTGCAGAATTTAGTATAATTTTTCAAAGTGCTGAGGACGAGGTTTGCCAGCTCCAAGTTGGGGGATTTTTTGGAGATTTGGGGATGGAGCCTGAGGAGGGGTCTCAATGGGATATAATGTCATAGAGGGCCACCCTCCAAAGCAGCCATTATCTCTTCAGTCTGGAGATCAGTTGTAATTCTGGGAGATGTCCAGGCCCCCAGCTGGAGCTTGGCAGCTTTACTGAGGACACACATCCCTGCCTCTACACGAGGGTTGCTAGTGGGAGGCGGTGGTACCTTAGTGGGTACAATGCCACAGAGTCCGCCCTCCAAAGCACAAATTTTCTCCAGTGGAGCAGATCTCTGTATTCTGCAGATGAGTTCTAACGCTGGGTGATCTCCAGCTCCCATCTCAAGGTTCGCAAACCTGCTCTCCATATTACGATACCCTGCCTTTCATCCAAAGGCATATATTGTTCTTCACTCCTCCATTTAATCTTAACAACAACCCTGTGAGGTAGGTTAGGATGAGAGACAGCGACTAGTCTGAGGTTGCCGGATGAGCTTCAAGGTTAAGTAGAAAGTTAAAATTTGTTCATCACCCCAGCCTTGTTTTTAAAAAATTATTTATTTATCTATCAAATTTATACCCCGCTCCCTCGAACGAGTGGCTTAACGGCATATAAAATACACTCAGCAAACAGAATACAAAAGGTAGAATAAATACATTTTTAAAATACAAAATGATTAAAAAGCTATCCCCATTAAAATCTATCCACTATCAAGCAGGGTAGGATGTGTGGATGCTGAAGATACAGGTGAGACATACCAGCTGCCTGGTAGATCACAATCACCCAAAAACTGCCTGAAAACTGCAGGCTCTATGGAACCTAGGGAAGTCCCACAAGGCATGCAACTCTTCAGGCGGCTGCTTCCATAGGATGGGGGCCACTACTGAGAAGGCCCTTGCTGTCAACTCTGCCCATCTTCGTGGGCTTGGTTGCCATGGGGGTACAAGGGGGGGAATGGAATCTTCACTTTTGCTTCTAGCTGGATAGCTTGTTATCTTTTTAGCTTAGACATGTAACCTTGAGTATTGGCCGAGCCTGGCATCCTCTTTCCCCTGGGAATTAGGGGCCGTTATTTTAGGCGGACCTTTTTCTTAGGTGTGATTGGCCTTGGGCCATTAGAGTCCTGCTTGAATCAACTATAATTGCTTACTTCACATGGTTTTCTTCAGTTCTAACACTTTGCAGACTCCTGGAGAAATACAAGGCAGACAGTTAGTTGTCCAGGACCTTTAATAAATGCTGACATGAAAATCGGAGAGAGAATCCTAGTAGAACACTAACCCAGGGGTCCCCAAGCTGGTGCTTGTGGGAGCCATGACAGCCACTGACACTTTTCTGAGGCCCACCAAGTGTTTTTAGAATGTGGGTGAGGCCTGGTGGAGCTTTTGACCAGCAAGGCTTCTGACTGGTACTGGCTGGCCATGCAGATTTTAAAAAATCTTTGCTTTGGCAGAAGCTGCGACTTAGGGTTGCTAGACAGTGCCTGGCAACTGGCAGAAGTGTATGGGGTTGGGACAGAGTCCCAGCTAGGGCTGCCAGATTTATTTATTTATTTGTTTGTTTGTTTCATTTATATCCCGCCTTACCAGTTGGCAATCGGCTCAAGGCGGCTCCCCCGGGGGGGCAAGCGGTTGCCCGCCCGATGGGCCATTTACCTGCCAGCCTGGAACCAGCCGCCGGGGGGAACTCCACCCCCCAAAGTGCCAGCACTGCATTAACGTACTCGGGCGTGATGACGTCACCTGGAGGTGACGTCATTATGCCAGGCATGTTGCTCGGGACACTCTGGCATTTGAGGGAAAATGTCAGTGTCCCACCCCCCAACGTGCCCAATGCGGTGACATCACTTCCGGCGAAGCTCACACACCAAAGGCACCCCGGAAAGAAACCGGGAACCCCTCCCCAGCTGTAAGCCAGGTAAGACCTGGCAACCCTAGTCCCAGGAGAAAATTTTTAAAGAAAAATAAAGCCTCAATTGCTCATCGGAAGTTCTGACCATAAAATTCCTGGTGATTCCTAGAACTACTCATGTAACTTCCAGGTAGCTCTAGGAATCACCCAGAACTCTGTGGCCAAAACTTCCAGTATGTAGCTGAGGCCTTAGTTTTCTTTTTAATTTTTCTCTCCAAGAAGATTGCCCCCTGCTTTGGCCCCAGTTTCCACCTGCTACTTAACTGAGTATCAACGGGAAGGCCTGCAATTGGCTGGATGTCTCCCACTACAAATGGGAACTCTGCTGCCACCACAGCACAGTCACTGTGTGACTGAAAGTAAACTGGGGCAACCATTTTGTAGCTGGCTCCACCTCCTGCAACAGCCATCTTATAGCAGCCATTTTGTGGCTGCATCCAACATGCTGTGTCAGAATTGCAACGGTGTCCACAGGCTCAAAAAAGTTGGGGACCCCTGACTAAACAGTACACAACACTGACTCTGCAGTCAGCTTTAGTAGTGTTTTGCTGAAGCACAGCAGCTTTCTTCATGGGGACTCCTCAGAAAGGAAAAGCATGTGTAACATGTGCCTTTCTAGTTGGCAGATAGGATGGCTCCTCTGGCTTCATCAGGCCTAGTATGAAAACTTGGGAGACTTAAACTCAATGCCCCTGCGTGGTCAACAAAGCAAAGCCTTTCTACCAACTCCAAGTACAGCAACTGATCTCAAAGATTCTGGTCTCAAGAACACCCCCCCTCCAAGTCCAGCCACCCCCAGCTGGTTTCTTTTGATTTTTCCTTTAAAGTTCCCTAAGTGATCTGACTGGGAAGGAGCAATTAACTGGTACCCAACGGACTTCTGCTCTCACCAGTCTGTTGCCTTGGTCTGCACAAATATTGTCAGCTATCCAGTTTTGAGGATGGGAGCCACATGCCTACACTCTTGTTGCTATATGATACACAAAGGGACCATTGTCTGCATCTATTCAGGGTCAAGGATCCCAGCTCAATAGGCATCTGTGCATTGCTTAAGAAGAAGAAGAAAAAGAATACACAGACGGGAGCCATGAATGGAAGACAATGAGACAGATAATGGAAAATCACTCACCGCGGTACGGAAGTTTGCAATGGCAGCACATTAAAGAAGTGCCAGTTTAGAGCAGCCTGGTTCCAGGGGACACATTTGCTCTGACATATGGTGCTTTGGAAATCAAATGCTGCCAGGTTGCAGGCATCAGCTGGACCATCTTTGATGCACCAGAGTTGTCTACTGAGGGTGGGGTTTGAGTTTGTACAGGAAAGGAGTCAGAGGGTGGGGAGGGAAGGCAGACAGTGGTGGACTAATGAGAGATGGGAAGCCTCTTAGAGCATCATCTGTCCCTAGGCATCAGCTCTTCTCAACTGCTTCACCATTCTTTCTGCACAATACAGAATGAAGATTTGGAAAACAAACAGGGAAGGACCCTTTGGGTTGGTGGCTGCAGCTGTAGGGCCATCCTAAGACATTTTGCAATGGTCCTGATCTGAGACCTACGCATTGCAATTTTTTGACAATGGATATTATGATGTAACTTTTTTTTAATGGTGAATTGTTTCTATAGAGAGTGAATCAGAAAATATCAACAGTAGCCTTTCCTTCCATCAGCGGGCTGTAAGTACCTTTGGGTTATTAAACCATAACTTATGTCACTCTCCTCTCAGTGGGTCAAAACCAGTACACAACTTCCGCTTGTGCTAGAGATCTTGCCCATTTTTTAAAAGCCTGAGCTAGACATTTGCTCTAAGCTAAGCTCATTTTATCCCCTTGTGTTTTTTTGCTCTTGCAAAATCTTATGCAAGCAATTTCTGGGCACCATAATATATAAGAAAGAAAGCACTGGTGCAAGATTGTGTAAAAGCAGAACTGTGCTATGTCCATTTATGTTTCTGCTTGTGTATTGTTGGAGCCAAGCCAATATCTCAACAAGGCACTTACCCCATGATTTGTTTACATGTCACAATTGTTAAAATGCAATTGATTTCTTCATTAAAACACTTCACTTTGTTGATGTAAGATTAGCTCTGCAGTATCACACCCATCTAGTCCAGCAATGTGTTTCCCTTTTCCTAGAGATGGTGTACCAACGCAGTCCTAATCAAGAGTTACAACCCTTCTAAATCCATTTAAATCAATAGGTTTAGAAGGGTGCAAATCTGTTTTGGATTGCATTGCTATTGACTAGCACTGGGAAAGGAAAAGACTGCTTAACCCCTTCTCTGGAAGACCGCCAATTGCTTGCAGGGGGTGGTGGTGGTGAATAGGTGAGGTGTCTTGACACACAAAATCCTGAAACTGGGCCCATTTCACTGATCACAAACTCCTTCCATCGTGTGATGGGTGCATCTGGCACCTTTCAGTGATGAGAAGAAATACGACAGTAGCACGTTGTGAAACCATGAAGAAGACAATATGGACAGAGTCACTCTAAGACTGCTTCGATATCACAAAGATTCTCTGCATCCATTTTCATCACTGCTGCAAATGCAGAGGTATGCATGATTCACACACAAGAGTTTTTGGGTGTACTTTAGGATAGCCAATCTCCAGGCAGAACCTGGAGATTTCCCAGAATTATAGCTGATCTTTGGACTATAGAGATCAGCTCCCCTGGAGAAAACAGCAGTTTTGGAAGATGAACTCACTTCTCCCCAAACTCCACTCTCCTCAGGTTCTCCAGGAATTTCCCAAGCTGGAGTTGGCAACCCAATCTTTCCTCCATTTTCCCCCTCCAGCTTTTCCCTTCCACATTTGCTCAGCAGCAATTCTGCACTGGCTCTTGGGAAGCATGCTCATTATGGCCGCTGTGGCAACTTCCCACTCCTTTTTCTTCTTTCCTTTCTTTGTGCAATGGCACTACTAATTGTTCTGCTAAAAATTCAAAATAGATAAGTGTCAATAGATCATTAGAGTGCTGATTGTTTTTTTTAAAGCCCTGTGATGGCATGGCAGCAAAGAAAATGCTGGCGGCAATGGCACTCGTGAGGGGCTGACAGCGGGGGAAATGGCACGAATGTGGGCAAGCCCTTCCAGAAGGCAAGGCATGCTCATGTAATTGGAGGGCATTGTTTCCAAAAAGAGCAGCATAAAGTGGGTTGGGGAAAGAGCATATTGAGTGGAAATCACAAAATTAAAATTAAAAAGAAACTGCATCCCATCCAAATGCCAGTGTGGAGAAAAATCTCTGTACGGAGGCACTCTCAATCTCACCTATAGGCCATCCCTCAAAATGCTGATTAACAGATTCTTCTACCCCAGGCCACAGCAGTTGCGCATAGGGTTCACTGCACAGCACAGCTTACCGAAAAGAGGCATGAATTTAAGGTTCTGTCAGCTCCCACAGCTCTGATGTAGGCTGAAGGTGCAGGCTCGATCAACTAGACAACCACCAATATTGTAGGAAAGCCTTCAGAGGACAATCAAAGCAGCCACCAACCATGCTGCTGTCCATTGAGTGGAGACTGCGAAAGCAGGATGCCCTATTGGAGGCCTGTTCAGAGCTCCCAGCCAGTTAGAAAGGAGTACTGTGCACCAACTGAGGCCAGAGGAAAATGAGTATTTGAAGGGAGGGGAGAAGTTAGAATTGCAGCTGGTAAAGGAGAAGTCTTCTGAACAGCTTGTGCATGTGGAATGGAGCTTGGCCTCTTAAAATAGGAACAGGATTTATTGGGGGGGGGGTCTGAGGGGCACACCTGAGGGGCACACCGCCAGTGCTGGAAACAGAAAGAGCCGGTGCCTAGGTCTGAGCCCTCAGAAGCAGGAGGAGCCCCAGATGTGGTTTATATTCTCCTACACTATTGCTTTTAATGAGCCTCGGCCCTTGAGCTGTTTAACAATTAACTAGCAGATGAGGAAGCTGCAGTCCTTTCTTGTCCGATGGCCAATGCTGCCTGCAAATTGTGAAGCCCATGTTGGGGCCAGATGCAAAGCTCTCAAGGGCTGGATGCGGTCCTTAGGCTGTAATCTATCTATCTATCTATCTATCTATCTATCTATCTATCTATCTATCTATCTATCTATCTATCAGATTTATACCCTGCCCTCCCAGCCAAGGCCAGCTCAGGGTGGCTTACATAAAAAGTAAAAACACATAAATAAATATAGACTTGCCTACCCCCATCTCTAGAATCGGCTCTGCCCTTTCTATAGGGCAGCTCACAATTGCCGAATTCAGCCCCACCGCAGCTGGTGTGCGGAAAGAGGATCCAGAGCAGGAACGAGGGATGTCAACTTCCACTTGGGACCTGGGGATCCCCTGGAGTTACAGCTTCTCTCTAGACTGCAGAGATCAGTTCCCCTGGAGAAAATGGATGCTTTGGAGAGTGGACTCTATGGCATTGTAACCCACTGAGGTCCCTGTCCTCCCCAGGCTCCATTACCAAATCTCCAAGAATTTTCCAACCTGGATTTGGCAATCCTACCCCCCATTCCACCACTATTGGCCATGAGGGACCTGACAACCCTATCAGTAACCAGCTCCTCACCCCTTGATTGGGTCTCGAACTGCCAAGCTACTGACCTTCCTGTCTGCAGCTCAGTGTGTTAATCTCTGAGCTACCACAGCCCTTGATTTGTAGGATGGTGTTTAAAAGCTCCATGTATTGCCGACTGGAGGACAAGAGTGAAAGTTCCTAAATTCTTCGGGGGGGGGGGTGTAACCTCTGGTCCCCCTCACTGGCATCATCCTCTTTATCATCTCCTCTGGATCTGTTCCTTTAGGTGCCGGACAGTACAAAATGGCTGGTTTCATTTACAACTGTTGTTCATAAATTCTAATCTCTGTTTTTCAGGTCATGTTCACGAGCTGCTCTTAAGATCTCCTCAGCAGGCTGATTTGACAAGCCTGTTTGACCCTCTGGCCCAATACCGTCTGCCTTGCCTTTCTTCTCAAGGGACCTCACTTTTGGTAACAAACATCAGGTGATTTTTCTGAAACTGACGTGACTAGTTTAGCCAGGCCTCAGAGTGGATTAACTAAATGGCCAAATTGACAGGGGAAACCAATAAATGCAATTAAACTGAGCATCAGTCATGTGGCTCTCAGTGAGCTTCCATTATTATGTGACCCACTGGCCTTGACCCAGAATGCACTACTTTCATGTGTTAATTTGTTCTACCTGCTAATGCAAACTTTTCCAGGGTTGGGAATGGGCAAGCTACAACCAAAAGGCAGTTTAAAACCTTATGTCTGACCATTGGCCCTTTTAATGGGTTTGCATGCAGGCAATCAAGGAGAAAAACTGGGGGTTGTATGGCTATTTTTATTTACAATTTAGATTGATATACCACCCTTCTCTGAGTTCACACATCCTGCCCTCACGAAACCATTCAGAACTGACTCCATCTTTTCCTCCAAATCAACAAGTTCTGCAGCTTAATGCTACCTGTGCCTACAAAGAAGTTGGTCTGTTGATTTCCACAGGACAAGTAAGGATTGCAGCTTTAAAAGGAAAAATGTGTGTACAGGGAAAGCACATTATTTGACTTTGCAAGGGCGTACCTGTAAAGAAAAGCACAAAGGATATTGCAGTGATTAAACACGGGAGTGTATGATCTGATAATCATGCTGATTTTCAGTATTGTCTGTGTTGTATTTGCTTTTTTTTAAATTTCAGTTTCTAGGGCAGAGCTCAGCACTTCAGAGGCTAATCAAAGAAAATGTTGGTAAACCAATCTACAAGCTGCCACCAACAAAGGACAGAAAAACACAGAATGAAGAGACTCGTGGATGTTGCCGAGATCAATAAACAAGAGCAATCAAAAAGCAACAGAGAGCAACTGCTGCCGGTGTGACATCCCATTCTGAGAGCAGTGTCAGCCAAATAGCTAAGAACCAGACTTTGTATGACGCTGGGAATCCCCCAACATACACCAGCTGCAAAAAAATGAAAACACAACCCGGGGGGGGGGGGCAATAGAACTCCAGAGGTGATGTTACTTCTGACTAATTTCCCCAATCAGAAATACACTGGATGATTGGATGATTTAAGCCTCAAGAGTGGGGAAAAGACACCCATGATTACAATATAATACTGCAGAGATATCACAGGATATTTTGGTGCCCAAAGCAAAGAAACTAAAGGACACTTCCTTCTCTCCCTACTATTTTGATTATAGTCCTGAATGCTACAAAACTATTCTTTTAAAATAAAGAGGTATAATATTCCTTAGATTCACCGACTAAATTCAAGAAAGACTATCACACTTCACTAAATGAATAAAGTCAATTATTTGGACAACCCCTTTAAAACAGTATTTTTCTAGCACAAACATGTCTCACAATTCATTATCAGCCTCAAACCGCATAATATTTGGAGGGGTGCCAATGTACAATATCAGTGGAATGCTGTCCCATTATGTGTTTTTCCACCTTTTATGTTCTGGACCAAGGGAGAAATTTATTTTCAACTTGATCTGGGATGTGTCCAATGCAAATGATCAAACTAAAGTTATATTTTGCTGTCTTCCCATGACAGATTGATGACAGACCGAGTAGCCAGATGTGCGGTACTGTTTGAAAAGTGAGGAGAAAGTCTGTTGAGAGTAGTGTGGTGAATTATACTACAATTGATTCTGAACGGTTACTTTCCTTGAATATCTGAGCAAAAAACATGCTGATACCAATTTCCTGAACTCAACAAATTACATATAAAAATATTTTTAAAAATTACTGTTGATAACCTTTCCTTTTGACTTTAGTAGTTGTTCTGACCATAATGGCTGAAATGATAAACAATACTGAAGAACACTTGCTTTAAAAGACCCGTATCAGGTTGGCAAAGCCATATTTTCAACATGAATCAAAACGGTTTGGGGGGGGGGGGAAACACACATAATTTATACAATGTTAAGTAATTATCCCCTTATGTACTTTCTATCTCATAAGCACCCTTCCTGCTCATTGTTCAGACAGGGTTTTTCTGATGAATTACAGCTGCTTTAGAGGACCAGATTAATTCCTACTGGTCTCTTGTGCCACCAAATCCATGTTCTGCTGGTAGCTGCAGTACCACCTCTCAACCAGCGGTAGTGGTGGCACTGCAGAACATCAGAGATCAGGTCAGTTGTGTGCCAGAAGGTTGCAGGGATGTTAGCCTTCATATGACAGATCCACAGAGAAAACAGTGCTTAAGAATGCGCTGGCCATACGCCTGTGTGTAATCACTGGAACATGGTAACAGATCCTGCATACGTACAAACTGTACACACGTAGGCTCTGTCCCCACAGGGATGTTGCTTTTTCAAACACTCCTAACTCACAGGAATGGAGCCGACCACGCTTACTTTCCAGAGATTATACATAGACAAGGGAAGGGGGTGCCACATCCAGTAGGCAGTGGGGTGGGGTAAGCGGTCTGTTCCCTGGCTGTGTCACCCAAAGAGGAGTACAACATCTATGGTTTTTCTTATATACACATCTTCACAGTGCATTACAAAAGATGCAGTTTAGAACTGCTTGGGATGGTTTGCCCTTAAAGAAAAAAAAATCAAAATTCTACATCAGACGAAAGCTGAATTCCTTCATAAGTAAATTAAATGAATTCACATAATTTCCCACTTTGCAGAATTTATTCCAGCTCTTAAAAATATGATGCATAATGTACTTTGTGTCTGCTAATTTCTCCTCCTGGCCACAGGAAATCTTATTTGTCTGACATTCTGGAAAGTATTGTTCATATACTTTCCACACAGAAAGATGAGAAAGCTGCCTTTTTGTCTTAGTGAAAGGTGGGAGGTGAATTCTGGATCCAGTGTCTTTGCTTTTAATGCTCCAACAGACTTGTAGCATATGGCCAGCCAGAGTTAAAAAAAAAACAAAAAAAACCATTCCTGACTGAAGCTCTGGGGGATTAACAGTGAAATCCTAAATTGAATTAGACCCTTCTAAGCGAATTGATTTCAGTGGACTTGGAAGAGGTGTAATGCTGCTGAGGATAGCTCTCTAGATGCACTATATGTGCTAGAGAGACCCGGAACTCCTTAGAGATGAATGTCTTTTAGCAAATCTGCCCCATCCCCTTCTTTTTCTTCCACCGTATACCCACTTTGCATTTGGTTTGCCCAGCTGCCGTCAGCAACTTCGCATTACAAGATGCCTCCAAAAAGCATCCTCAAACAGCAGCCTAGCAGCAGCAACACACAGAGGGATTATTTTTCAGATGACGGAATTAAAATGGTCTCTGAAGAGATCTGGGTCATTAAAGAATCACAGGGGGGAGAAAATATACTAAGACATTTTGTATTCCTTTTCACTCCAACCTGTTTCACTGCTAGTTCTCCATTTGCCTGTTAGGCACATTTTCTAGCTATGTCCCCCCCAACCCTGCTGCCTGATTTGGTTTGTCTTGAGGATGGACCATGGCTATTCAATGGCGAGTTTCCATAGGGTATGATCTTCACATAGCCAAAGTAAAGCCATTCAAGTGGGATCTTTGGTGCATGCAGTCCAGGACCATCTGCTCTGACAGGCAGCAGCAGTTCAGGGTCTTTCTCAGCCCTGCTATTTTAGAAGACGAAGAGTTGGATTTATACCCCACCTTTCACTCAGAGTCGTTTACAACCTCCTTCCTCTCCCTACAACAGACACCCTGTGAGGTGGGTGGGGCTGAGAGAACTCTTTTGCAGACTGCTCTTGAGAGAACAGCTCTGAGAAAACTGTGACTGACCCAATGTCACCCAGCTGGCTGCATGTGGAAGAGTGGGCAATCAAATCTGGTTCTCCAGATTATAGCCTGCCACTCTTAACCACCACACCAAACTGGTTTATGTAGCCATTTAGGATAATTGTTAGTTGTGTTCACTGAAAGGGAAAAAAGGCTAAACAAATCACTGTAACCCTCACCAGCCCACACACTTGCGACTGCATTCTTGCACTATTTGAAGTTTCCAAACAGTCTTCAAAAACTGCCCTGCATAGATTACATTACAGCAATCTAACCTGGATACAATCTGAGAATGGATAACTGACACCACATCTTGCTTCCAAGGCGAGACTGTAGCTAGTGAATCAAGTAGTGGAGCCATATGATTTGGGAGTTCTGTACTCACAATTCTAATGCGTGCTGGATTCTGACTGGAACCAGGACAACGGTGTGCAGGAAGAAGCATCTTAAGTCTTCTTACCTATATTGTTTTCCTGACACCCCCCCCCCCCCCAAAAAAAAAATTCTACTTGCCCCATTTGGGAAACTTACTTGCACTGATCGGCTATGTGTAAGTTTCCCGAGAGGGCAAATAGCTCCTCCTGTGTTTGTTTTAGGCCATGGTACAGTGCAGGGAAGAAGCCTTCAGCCTCTCTCCCAGAGCGCCACAGTCCTAATTAGAACTTAGTTCTGAGCACAAAACTTTCAAGGTGCATCTGATTAATACTCCTGGCGGTGGAGTTGGGCAGGATGCAGGGATAACGTAACCTGTAGTTAAGCCTTTAGTCTTTTATCAGTTGAGGGTCTGCTTGTTGGTACTTCCTTATCCAACCCATGTCCACCACTAGAGGCTCTTTCAGAACATCTAGTGAATCATCTGACTCTGAGGACCAAACTAGACGTGATGGTGTCTTCATGGCCAGCATGAGGACACTGCTGCCATTTCAAAGTCATTGTACAATGCCATGAAGGCCTAATCCTGATCAGGCCTACAACAAAGCCAGCTGAGCCACTCTTGTCTCCCCCATACCTTTTCAAGAGCTGAAAAAGCCTCACCCCCTCAAAGGCTGTTTAGGTACTTGAAAAGGCACAGGGGCATAACAAGAGTGCTGTGCTGCTGCCCCAATGAGGATTGGACCCTCATGGCATTTTTAAATGATTTTAAAATGACAGCACCATCCTTGTGGTAGTCACAAGGATACTGTCAGATCTAGCTTGTCCCTGAAGAGCTGAATGTCCATACCAACAGCACTTCACTCCAGACTTCCAGACAAATACTAATAGTGGTTTCAGGTAGATTTTAATTAGCTATGCCTGCAATCACACACACTAAATAATCTGCTTTCAGTGCACTTTCCAACTGGATTTTGCCAGTTCACACAATAAAATCCAGTTGGAAAGTTCATTGAAAGTCCATTATTTAGTGTGTGTGACCATAGCCAAAGGGGACTGGATGGAACCCTTTCAGACTCCATTGCACAGATACTGTTGAGTTGAGCAGCTATTCCCAGTACCATTTTCTCAAACCCATCAGCCAATCAGGACTGGACCCATCACGGCATGGTGCCCCAATATCCATCTTGGCCTACTTTTCCAGAGGACACCATGGCTGATGGTACTGAAGGACCCAGGAGAATCAAAAAGTTTGCATTCCCTGTCTCTCTTGTAACAACACTGTCAGGGTCAACCAAATCAGCTTCACAAAGCCACCTGGTAAATTGGATTGAAATTGACCTGGATCATCCACTTTATTCAAGATTGCCTGGAGCTGTACAACCACCACTTCCCCCGCCCAAGGGGATATTTGCTGCCAGATGGTGGTTATTAAGGAAAGTCATGGATGGCTTTTTCAAGAAGAGTTTCATGACCAACTCATTTGAGATGGCTGATACTCAAACCCACCCTCCTCTTTAAACATTCATTATTCCTGGGACCCAACAGGACAATCCTTTTGGACAGGATAGTACAAGACATGCCAAAACAGGGAAGGGTAGAACACACAAGTGTCTGGCTGCATGTATTCAAATAACTTGTCTATACCTTCCGTGCCTTGGTCACTAAAAGTCATCCAAGCAGCTGTGATCTGTAACACTAGTGCCATCCAAATGGTAGCAGATAAGAACATTCCCCCCCATGCTTAGCAATCAATTCATAACAAGCCCCCACCCTTTCTGAGCCTGCACCACCAGTACCTTGATGGAAAAGTCCCCTCATCATTCAGAACTACAACTTGGCTGGATGGCATTACACAAGTATGACAGCGGGAGATGCTGGGGATGAAACTGGGAACTTTGTGCATAAAAGCCTTCAAATAAAACCCCTGAGCTACATTCCCTCACCATTTAGCACTGGTGCCTTCTTCTACAACTCCTCTCCCACCCCCGTCTTTTGAAGTTTGTGAGATCTTGCCCTTTGTTTGAAGAATAAGAACATTTTGCAAGGATAGGCCGATTATTTCAATTCAAGCATAACACCTTTTGATAGAAGGATTTGTCCTTCCCTATCTATTATGACTGGATAAGCACAGAGCGTGTAAGGGGCACATCAAACGAGCAAAACACAAACACCATGCTGGGCCACGTGATCAGAGCTATCAGCACAGAGACAAGGAAGAAGCAATTTTGGATTGCCAAAGAAAATCCTTTATATTTTAAGTGGGGCAGTAATGTCTAAGGACTCTCCTCACAAAGCAAAACAACAAACTGGAAGGAAGGAAGAGGGCAGTTTTCCATATTACAATTGAACACATCTAAAATCTTCAAATAAAACCCATGAATGACGGAGGTATGATTTCTTGCACACCAGGAAAAGAAGGTCAGTGACAGATAAGCTGTGTTCCGTTGGAGGGAAGCCCCTTCCATCTGTCCCATGTCAAATAAAACACAGCTGGCCAAAAGGGTAGCCAGCTAGCTAGAGACAAGTGACCCTTTCTGAAGACAAGACTTCTTCGGTGTGCACCCTGCAGACAAACAGTAGCATTTCCCCCCTTCTCTGCCAGTCGTACATGTACACTAAGCAGAAGATCCAACATCCTGTGTTTGTCAAGGAAAAAGAGCTTTGTGGTAAGAGCAGAAAATTTCTTCTGTTCTGAAGAATTTGTGAACTCCACTTTCCCAATGTCTGAAACACAGAGATCAACATTACTTATATAGCATATCTGATGCAATGCTGGGATCTTCTTTACACAATCGGCCAGGTAGCTCAATGGATCCTCCCCGGGCAGAGGAAGTACACCTTTGAAGCCTGAGCTGCTGGAAAGAAACAGAAGGAGAAGGCACTTCGGGAGGCTTGATGGAGAAATTGCAGCTAGTAATTGGGATTGTTGGTTGGTTGCAAGAGGTAGAGAAGGTGCTTGTATAGGAATGCCAGCCACCAGGTGGGACCTGGGGATCCCTCAGAATTACAGCCCACCTCCAGATGACAGAGGTCAGTTCCCCTGAAGAAAATGGGTATTTTGGAGGGTGGACTCTATGACATTGTATCCCTCTGGGGTCCCTGTCCTCCCCAGGGTCCACCTCCAGGAGTTTCCCAACCTGGAGCTGGCAACAACACCCCCCACCATTGGCCAAGGGGATCTGGCAACTCATTGTAACATGGGCCCAGAGAGATTTCAGAGATAAATCTGCTTTTAAGAGTTCCTACTGACAGACTGAATTTTACATGCAGAAGGCTGGAAATAGGCATATTTCCTCTGTAGCTCAGACAGTTATTAAAAATTCATCAGGAAGCCCAGATCAGTCTGTTCTTCCATCACGTACAGAGGAAGGAAACAATAGCAGAAAAATAAGTAGCAGGAATTTCTGAAAGCCTATTTTCTTTCTTTCGTGCACGATGGTAGTGATGAATCTTCATGCCTCCAGCCATCACCAAAACCTGAAAATATCATTTGTTTAGGTACTTATATACCCACACTCTCCTCCTCCTCCATTTTATACTGGCAACAACTCTGCAAGGTAGTTTAGGCTGAGAAAGAGCATCTGGCCCAAAGCCCTGCAGCAAGCATTTAAGGCAGAGCAGGGATTTGAACCCGGCTCTCCCAGACACTTGTCCCACACTCTAACCACTACACCATGTTGGTGTCATGCAGGATTTGGGACTTGGCTGCATCAGGCATGTACTGGGGATCAGTGCCAACCTGCCACTGGTTTAAACAGTAGCTGATGTGCAATAACTGTGCCAAAAACCTTTGGGGTTTGGTACAAGCGCTACCGCACATTTCAAGCAAAGTTGGCTCGGAAGAGGAAAAAAGATTAGCACAACTGGTTTTCCTTGCAGTAAGCTCCTCTTGCAAGCTCTCCAACCAGGGCTGGAGCCAGGCAATAGCTTTTCAGAAGGTGGAGTGACAGATGGGTTGCACTTTCTATGCACGCTCTTTTGTCCTACCATTGCCTCCGGTCACACCCACTTTATATTGCACCCAAATCCTGCAAAACCGTTTTGATGAGAAATGACAGTGAGACTTTACAGGGCATGATACTTTGCCAGATCAGCCTCCAATTCAGATAAAAGGAGAGTCCACACATATCCAGGGGTGCCCTCTGGTCAATCAGGCACAGATTGAACAGCTCCCAAGGCCTCCCCCCTCCAATTACATTGGTCCCATCCCTCCCCAGTCCTGCCTCTGTCGTCTTCACTGTTGGAACCAGTACTGCTCTGAGCCCCTTTTGCTGAGTTTCACCTAGCACTGCCAACCAGACATGCATATGTTCTTGCCATCTGCCTCAGTGGTCCCAATGGGCTAAATCTCAAGTGTGGCCATCACAGCAGACACCTGGGCACTTCCATCAAGGCCAGTCGCTTCCAGGGATTCACCTGTCCCCTTGCAAGCCCAGGGAGTCTTGCCCGAGCCTGGAACTGCTATAGGAACATCATCTCCCCCCCACCCTCAGAAGCATGAGGCAATGTCTGTCATTTGTTCAGAGCTGAAATGTTTGAAAATGTTTTTTTGTTTCCACTCTTTAAATCCCAAATGTGGCAAAATTCAAACTTTGAGGATGAAATGTTACCAAAGTATTCAATTGCTTTCTTTATTTACGTTATTTATAGTCTGCCTTTCTCCCTTGGACTCAAGGCAGAGGACACTGGGACATCCAGTAGGCTGTGCAATAGAACTTGACACATAGAGATCTGGAAATCAACCAGAGGTGGAGCCCAGTGTAAGTACTAACATGCTTTAGATGTGTTTGTCTCTGAATTGTTTTAATCAACCTCCCCTGATGAAATGTTATAACCTATTAGACAAAATCCCACTGCATATCAGCTACAAAAGGCTACCAAATATTGAAAATAAAATTTATCAGATGTTCAGTAAAGATATCCCTGTCTTTCCATATCACTGAGCCACGTCTGAAGCCTTCCTCTTACAGAAGAGCTACTTAACTTGGAGTAACTCTCCTTAAACTGGAGGTCGGCTCCTTGGAGAAAGGTTGGAGCCACACTGGATGTCCAGTGAATATTCAGCAAAGTTTAAATCCACCACTGCTTTTGCAGAAAAGGGTGGCAATGGCAATGGCAATTTCTTTGGATGGCCCTCTCCCATTGCAGACCCCCACTTTACACCCTATGCTGTTCCCCATAGTCCACTGATTCCCACAAACAAACTTCAGAGGAATGCTAACATGGAAGAACATGAATGCAATCACTTTACTAGAGGAGCTCCATTAGGGCAGTGTCCTTCCAGATTGGTGTAATGATTAGGAGCACAGACTGTAATCTGGGAGAACCAGGTTTGAAAGGAGGGGAAGGGAAAGGAGAGCCAGTTTGTTGTAGTGGTTAAGAGCGCGGACTCTAATCTGGGAAAACTGGGTTTGATTCCCCACTCCTCCACATGCAGCTTCTGGTGTGACCTTGGATCAGTCATAAGTTCTTTCAGAGCTGTTCTCTCAAGGGCAGTTCTCGAGAGAGCTCTCTCAGCCTCACCTACCTCACAGGGTGTCTGTTGTGGGGAGGGGAGGGGAAGGGAAAGGAGTTTGTAAGCCGCTCTGAGACTCCCTTGGGTAGTGAAGGGCAGGGTATAAATCCAATCTCTTCTTCTTTTCTTCTTCCATCTTCAGGCTGTGACTGTCATGCTTAAGAAACAGCCCCCTCCTCAAGTGCTGCTTCAAACACTCTTATATTCCTAGGCGAGCACTATTGTTGCATCGACACCTTTAACAAAAGGGTATCGTGGGGGTAACAATGGAACAGGAGAGGCCGTCCTAGCACGGAGGGGCCTGGAAAGACAAAGCCAGGTCTGTGGGCTTCCCGCCTCCAGAGGCACAATTGCCTTTTGATCCACCAGCCTGCACTTCAAATTGCTTCTGCTTCCTGCATTGATCTTGGCACTTAACAGAGCCGCTTGGACACAGGCGATGGCTGACAGAAGCAGTGAGCTGCCTGCTCGTGGGTGCAATAGCCAATTTTCAGAGCTATTACAGTATCTTCGGGGGTGGAAAGCATTTTCACTTCAGATGGTCTAGTCCAGGGGTGGGCAAACTTGCTCAGCGTAAGAGCCACCTAGAACAGGGGTGGCCAAACTTGCTTAACGTAAGAGCCACATAGAATAAACATCAGATGTTTGAGAGCCACAAGACACGAACAAATATTACCTGCTTTTATTGGAAAATAAGCAAATATTCTTTTTATTAACATTAAATGAGACTGCCAAAAATAATAACAAAAGGAGTAAAAGCAGATATTGATAATGATATTAATTTGTCCAATGATATTTGTTTGCTAATGATATTTAGCTTCCCCAGCCGCCCTGCCGGGAGCCACATAATATATGTGAAAGAGCCGCGTGCGGCTCCCGAGCCACAGTTTGCCCACCCTGGTCTAGTCCAATCTTCTCCCTAGTCACAGCTTAACCCACTGCTCCCCATACTTTTGATAACTGGAGCAGGGGCTGTTTCAAGAAATCCTGGCACAGCCTCCCTTAGGGAGATGCCCAAATACTGGTAGAATGGGAGCAATCAATGGTGCATCCCCCCCGCCCCTTCCACTCCAGTGGGCACATAGTGTGGATACATTTGCCACAGGGGCTGAATGTTTCAGGGTGAAACTGAACACACTGGCAACAGTTCCATACATTTAAACAGGGAGTTGGCTCCAGTTCCATTGAAAGAGCTCATGGGGGGTCCACCTTTAAAAGCAAACAGGTGTAAAAAAAAAACTCTTTTTTTTACCTGTGGCTTTCTGCCTCCACAGAGACCCAACTGGGGGAAAGTGTGAGAAAAGGGGGGCAGTATATAACAGAAGTAGAAAAAGACATGGAGAGAGGGGGTGCAGGGACTAAGCAATGAGATGGGGGAAATGGGGGATAGGGTCACCAGGCCCCCCTGACCATTGGAGGAGAGGGCTGCCAGCTCCAGGCTGGGGAACTCCTGGAGATTTGGGAATGTGCCCTGAGGAAGACAGAGACCTCAGAGGGTACAATGCCATGCAGCAGGGGTGTCCAACATAAGGCCTGCGGGCTGCATCCAGGGCTCTTACCTGGCCCTCAAGCAACTGGTATGGATGGAGGGGTAAAGTACTCCCCCCTTTTATGGTATTCCTTGGGGAAAAACCTAGGTTTGCATAAGATTAAATACATTTATTGGGGCTTTTATGCATTCCCCAGTAAATCAATTGTTTTCAATGCTAGGAATCAATTGATTTTGTTTGTATTTTGAGTGAAAAATAATATTGTTAATTGGATTTGCCTGTGTCTTTTATAAAGTTTCTCTCTCTGGTACCTGGCGTTATATTTTATGGTACACACGACCCGGTCCGACAGAGTGACATTTATGTCAGATCTGGCCCTTGTAACAAATGAGTTTGACACCTCTGCCATAGAGTCTACTCTCCAAAGCATCCATGTTCTCCAGGGGAACTGATCTCTGTAGTCCGGAGAGCAGCTGTAATTCCAGGAGATCCCTGCCCCACCTGGAGGCTGGCACCCCTAATGGGGGGGGATGTGGTGTTCATTTCTTCTTGCCTCCATAACCCTTTTGCTTTTGAAACCTTCATCCTGCTGATATCATCTACAGTTTGGCCCTCTGCTCCCGTGCATACTTATGATGAAATCTCATACAAATGACAGAGGGGGCACAATTCATAGAGTTGCCAACAGGCCTGAAGGAAAGTGTCTTGTTCCTTTAACAGAAGCTTAATTCCCATTAGTTACCTGGTGATGCTATTTACCCTGGATGCCATGAGAAGCTTCAGCTGCCTATTTCCATATATCAAACCTCTATTAAAGGGGCTGGACATTTTTCTCCAGGCCTGTTGGCAACCCTGTGCACAAATGACCTTTCAGGAGTACAAGGCTGTCCATGTAGCCCAGCACCTCTGGGTTCTGTCCAGGGTGGAGTGTCTTCAACTGTAGCCAGCAAGCCACCACCAGGGAAGGGGAAAGGCAAGGTCTCTTCTCCAGTCCTCTCCTAAGTCTTTCTTCCTTGTTGCTAAGCAAAGCTCAGGACTGCAAAGCAAAGACTGGGTAGCAGTGAGAAGCCAACCCCACAGGTCCTTTATTGCCATATGCCTGTGGTCACTCGGCAATCATTCACTGCCTACACAACAAGTCCCTGACATTCTGTGGCCACACAAAGGCTATTCTGTAGTCAAGCAAGGGGTGACAGGGCTGTCTCAGGCAAAGAAGCAGCAGTGTGGCTCAGCAGTTAGAGCACTGGATCCAGGCTTGAAGATCGAGGATCAAACCCCTACACCGCCATGAAACTTGCTAGGTGATCTTGGGTCACTCTCACTCTCTCTCACCCTGACCAACTCCACAGGATTGTTGTGAGGATAAAAACAGGGAAGAGAGAACCATGGGCTCCAGGAAGTACTAGTTGGAATTGGGGGGGGGGGTGGCTTTAAGGTACTCCCTGCTACCCACAGCCAGTGATCCACAGGGAAGCTTTCCTGGACAAGTCTCCAAAGAGTAAAGAGGAGCTGTCCTGGAACAGAAGGATCTACGATTCCCTGTCCACCAGCGTGCTTGCGCACCAGCTCTGTTGAAAGCAATTAATCATTTCATTTATTTAGTCCATCAGTTGCCTGAGATGGCTGGACACAGCGCTTCAGAGACAGCATATTAATTAGACACGCAGTTAACAAACAAGAGAAAACCATTTCATTAATACCGGGACGAATTACTGCAGCAAAGAAGCTTTAGAAAGCCATCCAATAAGTATGGAAATGCCAACTGTTCACAGAACATATAGTTTGCTCTTCAGAGCCACACAGCAATGCTTGTCTGATGAGAACAGATACCCTTAAGAATAAATGACCTGTCCTGCTAGATTCTGATATTCTTTCCCCATTGCCAGCTGGCTGCCCCTGGGGAACTCAAGCAGAGCAGGAAGCTGATGGTCTTACCCTTTTGCTTATTTTCATTACCAGGTATCCAGAGGTATACTGTTTCTGAACATGCGGGTTTCACTTAGCTGTCATAGCTGACTCCCACGGATACACCTCTCCTCCAATTGCATTCTGCACTTACAGAACAGCATGGCTCATCATAACAAGTTAGCATATACTGCAATTTAATTCTGAACCAACTGTTAGACGACTATTCCAACCAGAGTATCATGCAAGGCACATGTAGGGTTGCCGAAGCTGGGCTTTAGGTTGATTCAGTGCCTGGAGGAGCAGATGCCTGAGAACCACCCATCTAGGTGGCCTTGAGTTTCATGATGGAAGAAAGGCAGGATATAGATTAGGGATGCCAGCCTGCAGGCGTGACCTGGGGATCCCCCAGAATTACAGCTCATCTCCAGACTACAGAGAACGGTTTCCTTGGAGAAAATGGATGGTGGACTTTACGGCATTGTACCCCACTGAGGTCCCGGTCCTCTCCAGGCTCCACCCCCAAATCCCTAGGAGTTTCCCAGCCTGGAGCAGGCAACACTACTCCACCCTGCTGGCAGCCAGGGGGACCTGGCAACCCTAATATAGATGTAATTGTAATCATGAAAAAAAATATCCAGAACCAGCACACTGCTTTGGGTTCAAAACTGGCTAAGTGAACTGCAGTTGCCATAAGCAACTCATTGGATCCAGACCCTTAGCTTCACTCTGTACTTGCACAAAATAGTTTTGCTCATCTTTGCATGCAAAGAAATATTCTTTAGGAGAGCAGCAGACTGGGGGGCCAAGTTCAGGCTTCAGGTTTGTATTGTGAGTTTTGTGCTGGAAACAAAAACCCCAATCTGGATCAGGGCCATGAGGGGGAGGGATGCCTTCCCCCCTTACTGTTTTCCTGACCTCAATTAGCCTGGGGCAATATTCTTTGTCCTACTTGGGGTACAAGCCTCCTTACCCCATTCACCATGGGCCCAATCCAAATTGGGCCCCATGCACCTGGGAACTGAGTGCCCAGCGTGGTATCGGCAACATGAACGATCATGCAGACTGGGGTAGAACGTGTCATTAGGCCCTACGGTTGTGGTCGGAAATTCTGCAAAACCCCTTCCCCCCCCTATAAAGCTCCATTCCCCCCTACAGCAATGCACATTTATAGTTTCACAACATCAGTCCTGCAAATTTGATAATCAGGTCATTATTCATTTATTTTGTATCTGTCTTTAATTTCATAACAACGACAAATAGAAGGGGAAAAATTAAATGCCAAGATGATTAATTCGGCTGGCTGAATATCTGGCATGAGTTATTCCTGCATCATTCCACTCTAGATTTTTCTTTTTAAAGAAAAGAATGACAGAGTCCCCACCGAGGACTATTTTGACCGACAATGGTGTGAGGCTCACTTTAGTAAAAGTGGAGGAAATCAAAGCAGTTGAGTACTGAGAGAGGAGGGCAGCAGCTGTAATCCTTCTCCGTTTCATGCAAATCAGGAGAGACCCCGAAGCCCCCTGGCAAAGTGCCAGTGAAGTCATCAAACAGGGGCATATTTTAATCAGATATAACACGAGCACACTGCAGCCAGCTATTTCTTACAGGCCCACCCCTCGTCTTGTATTTCATCACAAATCCAGGGTGATAGAAGTATTAGATACAGTTAATGGAAGCTCAGACAAAATGTACAACGTTTTATGGTTATCCATTGCTGAGCATGTGGACTACTACAGTTACTCCTTACCTGGCACTCTGGGTTCAAGCATCTATTCATATCTGATGTACCAGATTTATCCCTGGGGCCATCACAAATCCACTCTGGCCTTTTGTTCCCCCAGGGGCATCTGTGGCCTTATTATGCAAAATTTAATACACAGCAGGCTAAAGAGAGATAAGGGAAGGGAGGCAGACTCTGATGAAGCCTTGGAAAGAATATCAGAATTCATTCTGGTTTACTGTCTTGAAAGAGTAACTCCAAGATTTTATGGGCTAAGACTTAGTCAAATGTTTTAGGAATGAAACGTTTTTCAATCTACATTGCTTTGCACTTGCGGCGGTGAAACCTCCAACATCAATTGACGGAACTGGTTGGATACCTCATGGTATTCAGTTGCTTCAAGTGTTTCTGTGTGGGAAAAGAAAGGTGGTAGTTTGGCTGGAAAAGCTGAGGACCAAACTAGACATTACATTTAACGTGGCTGCCACAGGGACTTGAAGTCAGACAGCACCTGTACATTCCCCTTTGGAGCTCAGGTCTGCAGGGGCCAGCTTCAGACTGGGACTGTGGTTTGCGGGGGGGGGGGGGGGGGGGGGAAGAATCTTCAGTCTTCCTCCTTGTGCCATCTTCTGACCCAATATGGCCCTGAGGGGCATTATTTGTTCCATTAGGTGGGGGGGGGGCTGCATGTGTAAAACATTCAGTTTGGAAAACCTACTAGGCAAGACATGGGAGGTCCTCCATCTTTAGAGTTCACAAAAAAGCTACTGAATTCAAAGTAGGGTCATGGTGTGGGGAATGGGGGTTAACCCTCTCTCCCAAGCTGGTATGTATCCCAATAAGGATAAAAAGTTAGTTTCTCTCCCTTGGAGGGGGCTAAGCAACCGCTTGGAAAGCAGCTAACCCTCTCTTCCATCCTACAATCATAATCCAGATCTAAACTGGGTACCCTCAAAGCTGCTTTTAAATTAGATTTTGTTCTGGCTTCGTCTTGCCTCTAGCTGCACTATATCACCACCTTATCCCTGGATATCATTTCCGCCCCTCCAACCAAACTGTGCACTAACAGTGTTATGTGAATCACATGGGATTGTTTACCATGGCAGTTCTGTGGAGAGCAAATTAAAATACACCCGTTGCACATCTACTGTGGGTCTTTCGGGTGTGACAGTTCAGTACCCATCATGGATGAACTGTCCAAGTCCCTTTCAGAAAAGCATTTCAATCCTAGTGCTTCATTCTGAAGTACAAAAGCGTTTGAGGGAAAAGGTTAAATGGTTGGCTCTGCCTTTCCATCAAGGTGGCATTTGGATCCATGCTGTCTTAGCTTAGTCATGCCACTCTGCTGGCCAGGGTTTTGAAGGGGGGGGGGTAATCACAGCTACATTACAATATGAGCACCTAGCAATTTCACACAGCTCTGTCCAGACAACAGCTCTGTAACCTAGGCTGGTATTGCTGTCTCTGTTTTGCTGATTGGGCTCAGAAGCCAAGATGCAGAAGCTTGCCTAAAACCAGCTAGTACTAAGTTGATGGTCAAGGCAAGATCTGAACCAGAGGCTTTCTCTTACCTGGGAGTATGAATAAAATGGGACCTATTTCAGAGCAAACATGCATTAAAGTTGTGCTGCTAGTTACTCTACGCTGCTTTCCAATGGACTACCAAAAGCAGAGTTGGCCAGCTGTAGAAGAAGGAAAGCCTCCTGGACCATCAAGGGAGCATCAGTAAGATGAAGCCATCTTCACCCCTGCCGAACCAGCCAAGAAAGCCCCAGCAGTTGCATCCTCATTCTCCTCCTTTGCCATAATCTAGAATGAAAGGGGGAACATGCTGCCAGACCCACAGAACTTGGTGGAACTTAAAAGGAAGAGTTCAAGCACCAAAAGATGCAGTCTGTATATGCTTACCTAAGATTATCCCTCTCTGAACTGTGGGAATGACTTCAGAACAAACAACTACAGGATCAAGTCACAGCAAGACCATAACGCTAAGAATACTCATAAGGGGGTAAATACCATTGAATTTAGCAGAGCTTACTTTGGAGCAAATGAAGTCACATGAGCACATACTTGGACACAGGAAGCTGCCTTATATTGAATCAGACCATTGGTCCATCGGTATCAATACTGTCTACTCAGACTGGCGGCAGCTCTCCAGGGTTGCAGGCAGAGGGGACTGGACCTGGGACTTTCTGTATGCCAAGCAGATGCTCCGAGCCACGGCCCCTCCCACAACTGGGACAGAAGCATTACGGGTTTCCCCCAACTGGCTCATCCCCAGGGAAGTTATCCTGTTTACAGGAAAGAAGCAGCTGTTAAGAAAATCAGGGAAGGGAAAGCCCATGTAATCCTTTCTTCCTTCCAAAGGTGTCAGCCAATCCCCAGATGCCCTGGAAAAATGGTCCATGTGATCCCTTTCAGTATAATAAGCACCTAATGGTAAGTATATCCCCCCGCCCCCTGCTCCCCCAGCCTGCAATATCATTGACTTCTTTTCTGGGGAGCCAGCCGCCCTCCTGTGAACTGGTCTTGGGAGGGGCATCTGCCATCCCTTCCAGAAGGAAGGCCTGCAAACCCAAAGGGGCCCTTCTGTGAGGCCAGGCCACCATTGCTGCTGGAGTTGTGGGCACCATAAAGGTGGAAGCTAAGCAGGGCCGACTCTGGCAAGTACTTGGATGGGAGACCTCCTTGGAATACCAGCAGTTGGTTGACGGGGGCAGGCTTTGTTCAGCCACCTCTCTGAATATCCTCCAGGTCCCCAGTAGGGGGTCACTCACCCGAGGTCACTGTGATTTCCAAGTGCACACACAGTCAGTCACCAGAGGTCGCCATGGACTTCCTGGCGCACACATACACACATCCATGCACATGCGTGTACATATAAATATATATATATATAAACAATACCAAAATAAAGGTGAAGACGGGCTGATTTGCCTTAATATGTCTCAGACTAGTTCCCTTAAGGAGTTGCCATTGATTTATCTGAGGCCTGAGCAGGAGAACTTTGGGGCAGTTTATGCCCCCATGTCCATCAGTTGGAGGGGAGGAGCTTCCACCTCCTGCACGCGGATGTCTCTGCTACATCGGCCCTCTAGTCTGTCCTTTCCTCCTCACGAAATTGTGAGGCATTTCTGAAAGGTCAGTTACATAAAAGGAAAATCGATCAGTGTACTGTGACCTAATAAAAAACAGATTGGGGGGGGGGGGAGTTTGAGCAAGCAGAACGGGTGGGAGGGAGAGCAAGTTCAGAATTTGTGAAGATGGAATGGGTGTGGTGTGTGTGGCGTGGGATACAAAAACTGCACTCCCCTCCCCCAGTTAAAACATCGTCATGCCACAGAACAGCACTGGTGCCTGGAACCTGTGGCTTAAGCTGCACCATCTCTGGTTCTAGCTCAACTGTTATATAAACCAGTCAAAAGATCAATATTAATCTGCTTACTGCTGCTAAACACTGATGCAACGAGAGAGAACAAGGCTTCTCGTTGTTTAACGGAGAATATGGAAGCAGATGCCTGTGAAATAGCTATGTTTTTTGAGAAAGGAGTCAAACTTTGAGAAAAGACTGTGAAGAACTTGATCTTTCAGGGGAGAGTACAGCTGGAACTAGGGCTGCCAGCCTCCAGGTGGGGCCTGGGGATCTCCTGCTTTTACAACTGATCTCCAGCTGACAGAGATCAGCTCCCCTGGAGAAAATGGCTGCTTTGAAGGGTGGACTCTATGGCATTGTACCATGCTGAGGCCCCAAACCCCACCTTCTCCTGGCTCCACCCCCAAAGTCCTCAGGTATTTTCCAACCCGGACTTGGCAACCCTAGCTGGAACCCACAGTGCTTCCCCAGATAATTTCAGTTTGTTTACCCCCACCAGGACTTTTCTGATTCCAGACACTAGTTGAGGTGTCCAGCCTCAATTCCAGCAACAGAATCAGATGGAAAAGAGACGGACGGAAAGAGCACAGTCCATGTACTGGTGGTGACCCCTCACTTCAGGCCTCTGGATGACACTTTTCCATTTGCACAATTTAGTCCTAATATCCTTCAACACCAACACTTTCAGTGTGGGTGTTTTGGCCAAATAGATTGACTGAAGTGGGCTACATGTGCATTCTACAGCTCTGAATGAAAGCTCTGGAGACAGCACCACTGATGTTGTGAGGTGGAAACCCAGGAATAATTGACATTTTTGCCTGGAGCAAAGAAACACTTTGGGAAACAGTGCGAGAAGTGAATTCACAATGAAGCATACCAAGGAAGCTGAGAGAAAGGGACTAGACTGCATCTGACACCAGGGTTTGTTTGAAGCAAATTCCTTCATGGAGTTTAGCATCCATGACAGGTACCAGCTTTCATGAAATGAAGATCCGTGCCCCTCCAGTACATGTTATCCTTGGTAGTTACTATGCTATTAGTAGCACTTTCCTCACTTAATATTAGGGCATGGATGCCCAGCAGCCAAAATCCATTTCTACTTTGTTCTCTATTGCTCCAAAAATACCCCCTCTATAAGAAAGAGGCTCTACAATAATCTGCCGGCAAGCAACTCTCTCTCCCATGCTCCGCTTCAAGAGTTTTGTTTTTCTTTTATTTTTTTCTTCCATATTTAATGGGAAAAACCAGTTATGTATGGGACTAAGGGGAAAGTTCATCTTTCTCTCAAGGAATTTTGAAGTGCCTTCCTGCAGTTTGGGAGTTCTTTTATACCGCATGAAATAAAATGGCAGAACTAGATGTCAGGGCAGATAGGAGGCTGGTACCAAAAGTTAAGGGGAATGTGCAGGGAGGATTTACAGGGAGAAGGGAGGATTTACCCTGTGTGGACAGTGCAAAGCCCTCTCTGCATTTGGGAGCATTCACACTGTTGTAGGCATGACCTGTAGGGCTCCGTATTTTTCCTCAGTGAGCTGAATAAAGAAAAACCTCTGTTAAATTGGCTCACTGGGGGACACTGGGGGATTAATACAGGTGGGATATGTCCATACAGATGCTCCACTTGCAACTAATATGAGGAGGGAAAGGAACTGAGCATTCTCAAAACGATGTGGGGCAGCTTGCTGTTCCATGCCATTCCCTCCCTTTAGCTCTTGAAAGGACTTTCTAGACTTTTTAACATTTCCCAATTGAGCTGTGGTGCAGCACACAGACTAGTTGTGAAAGGGAAGAAGAAAAGAGATTGGATTTATACCCCGCTCTTCACTTGGAGTCTCAGAGCAGCTTACAAACTCCTTTCCATTCCCCTTCCCACAACAAACACCCTGTGAGGTAGGTGGGGCTGAGTGAGCTCTGACTGAAACTGCTCTTCCGAGGACAGCTCTGACAGAACTATGGCTTGCCCAAGGTCATCCAGCAGCTGCAAGTGGAGGAGTAGGGAATCAAACCCGGTTCTCCCAGATTAGAGTCCACACACTTAACCACTACACCAAATTGGCTGGGGGTCTGAAAAAGTGGGGGCACCAAAACTGTACTATATCTATATTAGAGAGCCCGTTTGGTGTAGTGGTTAAGTGTGTGGACTCTAATCTGGGAGAACCGGGTTTGATTCCCCACTCCTCCACTTGCACCTGCTGGATGACCTTGGGCAAGCCATAGCTCTGTACCAGCTGTTCTCTCAAGGACAGTTGTCTCAGAGCTCTCTCAGCTCCACCTACCTCATGGGGTGTCTCTTGTGGGGAGGGGAAAGGAAAGGAGTTTGTAAGCCGCTCTGAGACTCCAAGTGAGTGAAGGGCGGGATGTAAATCCAATCTCTTCTTCTTCTTCTTCTCTTCTTCTTCTGTGTTTCTGCAAAGACCCAAGAATTTCAGAAGCAGCTGCAAGTGAAGTAGAATGGCTGCATGGGGAAGCTGTTCCTGCTTACTTGCTGTTCCTGCCATATCAGGGATGTGCTTCCATGCCCCTGTGCACAAGCAGCCCAAGAGGACATCTATGGAACTTCATGATGGGCACAGGGAAGCTCTGATCATGGCAGCACCTCACACGCCAAGGATGCCCAGATATTTTTTGAATTCTTGAAGTAGTCCAGGCTCAGGTATTATATTCCTGCCCCACATCAAGCCCCCAGGAGGCCTGGCTTTGTAATTAAGATGGTGGCACCACCACCATCAGGGAACTGGCTCCCTCAAGCATAGACAGGCTTAATGAACAAAATCCAAAACAAGAAATGTACCACCAACCTTTATCTTTTAAGTGAACATTTGCTACTCCTTGATTACAATTTGTTTTGGCAGCCATAGACTGGATAAATTTGCTTCCAGGGCCTGATTTGGCCCTCATCTATGCTGCAAATTCTATCCAGAGAAGGGATTAATTTGATGGGAAACTTGCCACTGAAGAGCTCAGATTTCAAAATTTGTACATCTCAAAATCAGTATTCAAACTGCTACGGCTTGAGAGCTTGTTGATTGACAGTCACCTAACTGGAAGTCCAAATTTTGGTTTATTGTCATCATATTCTTTGATGAGGATCAAAAAGCAAAACCACTCAGTTATCTCTGGAAACACACCTGTTGCATTCTTAGAACACCTAAAACTGAGCAGAACATAACCATGGAAACAGGGATGCAGTTATAATTATTTTTTAGGCTAATTAGGATATCGGAACCAGAAACTCATAATCACAAGGAAGAGTTTTACAATTAGAAAGAGCTTCTTAAGCAAAAGAAGAAATGATTTACTTGGTAAGACCTGACAAGTGAAAGGAGTGAAAAGGTGAGAAGAGACCCAGGCAGCCTGATATGTACGCAACACCTCATGCGGAACGGACTTGTGTGGTAAAGGAATGGCTCAGTAAAGCCAAGAAAATATCTTTAAGACACCTTAAACCAGCAGGAACAGCTCAGGGTAGAAAAAGGGTCTCCTGTATAAATGCCATTGCAACGAATGGGAGTTCCCGGTCCAAGCCCGAGGAGTTAAAGATAGAAGGAGCACACTGCCAGGATTCTGTAGGCAAAAATAGGGATGCTTTTTCTAACATCTTTACGTTCACACCAGCTTTCCTAGGCAACCAGTCTCCCAACTACTGCATATTCTGGAAGGCTTGTTTCTGACTTTGAGTGGGCTACATTCATTTGTTCTGAACAGCCGGTCCTGCAACGGCACTGTGTGTGTCCATGCATCAGCTCTGAGTGACACATGCACCCAGAGTCTAGACAGATGTACCTTCCCCCATTCAGATATTTCAGTTTCAGAGACCAGGCTGTATGCGCTTGGGAAACGAATCCTGACAAACATCTATTGCATCCCTCCTCCAAGGTGCTCTGGATGGCATGTATAGTTCCTTCATTTTATCCTCACAGCAGCCCTATGAGATGGGTGAGCTATTCTCTCTCGCCTAACCTGAGGTCATGCAGTGAGTTTCCTGACAAGGAGAGATCAGAATCTAGGACTTCTCCGCCCTATTCCAACACTAACCACCACGTAACACTGTCTTGAGCACAGAAACTCATGCCAATAACATTTCCAAAAGGTATCCAATAAAATCTCTCCAAAAGAAAACAGGGACAAGCAAATACCAGAGAACAAGGAATTGGACTCCCTTCCCTTGTATACCGGTCTGTTCTTACCCTAAAGACCGTTGCCCCAAGTGGTCTCAAATTACACATGACTTATTTTGACTTCTTCATTAGAACATTTTTGGTGCTGCTTTTCAATTTAAAATAAGTTTTCTGCAGGGACCAACAACATAATAGGACAATATAAAAACGAGCACCAAATACATTGTCAACACACTAAAGCGTTAGAAGTGAAAAAAAGCTCAGCATGTTACTGTCTGTGCCCCTGCCTACAGAGGTGAATCAGGTGGCAACCAGAGATAGTCCACCCGCCCCAGCAGTGGCATCTTGTGCAATGCCCTTCCCCCTTGAGGCCTGCCCGGCACCTACCCTACCCCCTTTTAGGCGCCAGGCCAACATGTCTCTTTTTATCCAGGCGTATAGCTTAAAGCAGGGGTGGGCAAACTGTGGCTCGGGAGCCGCATGCGGCTCTTTCACATATATTATGTGGCTCCCGGCAGGGCGGCTGGGGAAGCTAAATAGCATTAGCAAACAAATATCATTGCACAAATTAATATCATTATCAATATCTGCTTTTACCCCTTTTGTTATTATTTTTGGCAGTCTCATTTAATGTTAATAAAAAGCAAATTTGCTTATTTTCCAATAAAAGCAGATAATATTTGCTCATGTCTTGTGGCTCTCAAACATCTGATGTTTATTCTATGCGGCTCTTACGTTAAGCAAGTCTGGCCACCCCTGTTCTAGGTGGCTCTTATGCTGAGCAAGTTTGCCCACCCCTGGCTTAAAGGTTTGATCTTTCAACATCACTTCTATGCTCTACTTCTAGCTCGAGAACTGTTCTAGGAGCCTCATTTTAAGTTGCTCAGCTCAGTGCTTTGGGCTGATTTAGGTTCTGAGTGGCTTTTTAACTGTTAAAATGTTTACTCGTGTATTAGGTCTTTTATTATGGTTCATTTTGTAAGCCGTGTCAAATAGGTTATCTGGAGAGACGGCTTGGAGATTTTCTAAATAAGTAACTTCAATTTTCTAACAGAGGACTGAGCTTTGTGGACTTGGTGATCTCTTTCAAAAGATCTCAGTCCTCTCCTGCCTGTTCTCTAGCGAAGAACTGCTGATGTCTTCTTATTTGTTTTAAACATATCATTAGTATATCACTGTCCACCTCTTAATAGTCACTCTCTTCCACAGCAAAAGGGGAGGGGGAGCAGAGGCCCATCAATAGCTTGTTTTAGAGTCCTTACTCTGAGGTGTAACTCTTTTCTAGGAAGTATGAAAAGGTTAAGAAGCCTAAAAGTTCAAGTCAGGTCAGCCCCATGCCCCTTCATCCCTTAGTGCTCTTCCACAACTACGTAGTCTCTCTGACTGCACTGATTTGGTTCCTTTTACCTTTGCCCCTCCTCTCCCTTCATGATTTGCCCTAGGGTTGCCAGGTCTGGGTTGGAAAATACCTGGAGACTTTGGGGGTGGAGCCAGGAAAGGGCAGGGTTTGGGGAGGGGAGGGCCCTCAGCATGGTGCAATGCCATAGAGTCCACCCTTTAAAACAGCCATTTTCTCCAGGGGAGATGATCTCAGTCAGCTGGGGATCAGTTGTAAAAGCGGGAGATCCCCAGGCCCCACCTGGAGGCTGGCAACCCTAGTTTGCCCCTAGCATAAACATTTAGATTGTAAAATCCATAGGGCACAGACCCCCCCCTTTAAAAATTCTATTTATTTATTTCTACCTCACTTTTCTCCTCACCCAGGACTGACTTAAAGCGGCTTATAAACAAATTAGGTTTGCCCTCCTCCAGGTGGGGCCTGGAGATCTCCTGATATTACAACTGATCTCCAGAGGGCAGATATTAATTCCCTAGGAGAAAATGGCAGTTTTGGCCAGAGGTACTCCATGGCATTATACCCTGGTGAGGTCCCTCCCCAAAACTCCGTCCTCCTCAGGCTCCACCCCCCAAAATGTCCAGGTAGTTCCCAACCCAGAGTTGGCAACCCTAAAACAAACACTTTACTTAGCAAAGAAAAATAACCGTCATGGGTGTGGAGCCTGATGCAATGAGGCCTGGAAAGTAAACTCAGTTTGTTTTGAAAGTGAAACACAGATGATAAAATATTACTTCTTGATGTACTGGGCATGTTCAGATTAGAAAGCAGGGACTGTGACTCGGGAGGGGAGATGGCGGCTAGAAATGAGTGAGTGAGCCAAGGCATGCAGTCCTTATGGCCAGAGAGGATATGTTCTCTTTGAGAGGAAGAAGACAAAAGGAAGGGATGAATATTCAGTGGCAGGGAGGAGGGGAGAAGGCCAAGCCCAGGTTAGGTACAATCAAGGAGTCAACAGACACTGCCGTTCCCAGCATGCTGGGGGGGGGGGGGGAGGAGGAATCATGTCTATTAACTGACACCAAGATAGCATCAATCTTTCGGGGCAGTACAGAACCCCCAGCCACCTAAGGTCTCAAAGCCACATTTGCAGCCACTTCAAAGAGCCCAGAAGAACCCCCCACTGCCTCAAAGTATCTATGCATGGAGTGCTGCCTTGGAAACAAGGAATTCCCAGAGATCAAACACCACAGAAGATCGGAAGATGTATTCAACCATAAACAAGTATCCATGCACACATCTTTCTGCCGTATTACAGTACACCAGGGTGTCTGTGTGTGTGTGTGTTTTCCCGATGCAAAATATTAAACAGCCTAGTTTATGGCTTGGACACAGATGCAGTGTGTTTCCTTACAAATCCAGCAAAAAGAAGTACAAAGATGACAGATTTTCCTTCCGGTCAAAGAAACAGAATCCCACCATCAAAGCACTGCCTGAGATCTTAAGTGCCGAGGCAGAGAGCGACAATACAAACAAACAGCAGCCGGGGAACCACAACACATTTCCCACTCTGAATTACATTTTCTGCCAGACGCAAGGGAGGGGAAGAAGACAGCATCTTGCACATCAACAACCCCCAGGTGTGAACATTCAATCCATAACCCAGGCCATATTTTTTACAAACAGAACAATTAAAGGGAAACAGAGGCAGATTTGTTTACTCAGAGACATCTGAGATGGTTAACCGGGCGGATGGCTCCCAAAAGACCTTACCCCTTCAATCATCTTCCAGGACTGATTTGCCTTCACCTGCAGCAAGCGCCCTCTTCTCCTCCTCCTCCTCCTCTCCCTTTCCAGTCAAGGCAGCCCCTCGCCGGAGCTTTCTCTCTCCATCCTGCAAGATCCTGATTTGACAGTGCGCTCTCACCACGCCTCTCTGGTACCTCCACTGCTCTGCACACAGATAAAGAAATTAGCCCTAGAGAGATCGGAGCAGAGATGGGAAGATGCACAGAAGAGGCTTCATTTCCACCCAGCCGCCGCACATTAGCATCAAAATTAAAAACACGGAGCTGGGAGGGTGCCGGGGAGGGGAGGGGGGAGAGGAGAGAAGCAACCTGCTTGCCAGCCCTTTTTAAATGACAAAAGGGCGACTCCCTCTGTGTCCTCAGCGCCCCCTGCCGGCAGACTGGCCCGGCCGCCAGCGCGAGGCCGGCCGCATCCCTTCCCATTAAACGCTTTCCCTCCTACTGCAGTGTCGAGAAATGACGCAATGAACTGTTGCCATCACGGCCTGTTTTTCTCCAATCGGTCTCCCCAAAGCAGAGTCTCGTGGTCTGCCATTCCACTTGTTATTGGTGGACCACAGTCCGGGGCCCTCTCCAGAGAAAGGCAGTCGGCCGGGAGCCGTAGCCCTTGGTGATTCCAGGCTCTATAGGATAAAAGGCTCGTTGGCTGCCAGCCCAGTCCTGAACAGGTTTACCCAGAAGTAAGCCCCATGGTTCTCACTGTGACTTACTTCCATGTAGCTCTGCAGCCCTTGGATGAGAAAAGAAATTATAATTGGGGTGTATGTGTGTGGAGGAAATCCTGTTTATTATTAATTGCAGGGATGTATCATTTAGGACTCTAGAGAACTGAGGAGGGGAGACTTGCCCCAAGGAGCTTACAGTTGAAAAAGAGGAATGGAAAAGCTGGATCAAAAATAAAAGGTAAGCATGCACCTACATGGCTGTCAGGGTTCAGGGCTGAAAATCTGTTCATATTTTATGGTTTTAGTGACTGGATTACTTTTATCCTTGAAAGCCAACATACAGCCATAGCATGATGTTGCAGCACAAACATCAAAGACCATTCCCGACTGTATTAACCAACAGGCGCTTGTGTGGTGTAGTAGTTAAGAGTGATGGACTCTAATCTGAAGAAGGGGGTTCAGTTCTGCCCTCCTCCACTTGAAGCCAAGCCTTGGGTCAATACCAGCTCTCCCAGCCCCCCCCCCCCCATAAGCCTAGCTTGCTGCATAACGCTAAAAAAGAGCTTCAGGCTGCTGGACAATCCTAGGATCTCCTGGCTGTACCACACACAATGCCATATGATAATTTAATTTTAACAGGAGCGTCTGTTTGCTCATATAACTCAAAATCATAAACTTGCAACCCACAGATTTCTTTGGAGTGCTGCCTCTCAGAATCACAGTTCAAGAAGGAAAACAATTGAAACCAATTTGGAAGAACTCAGCAGGTTTGAGTGGGGGGGGCATACCTTCCTTCAACATTTCACCCATGAAAAAAATGGAATATGGTTGCTACATACCAGTTTTATGACTAAAGAATCTCACCAAAGCACCCCATCCCTTATATGCTACTGAAGGTTCTGCTGCATCTTCTGTATATTGTATTTCTCTAGTCCACAATATTTACTGTTATTTTCTTCATTTATAAGTGTGCCATTCTCACAAAAACTCAAGGCAGATTACACAGGTTAAAAACAATGCCATAAGAACAGTATAAAAGATATAACCAACAGGTAATAAAACCAAGTGTTTACTCTTTTAAAGACTTTAAAACCACCACCACAACAAACATACGACTATTCTACAGTATTCCTCAACAGTTCAAAACATATTTCAGTGACTGCAGGGTGCAAAATGGCAGGCTGTGTACGTGCCTTAGGGTTTATACACATATATTTCCTTTAATGTGCACTAGAGGTATGGTTCTCAGACTTTCATATCTTACATCGAACTAATCACTCTTATGAAAGAATCTAGCCCCCACCATAATAGAAATGAAAATCCCACTTAATTGGAGAAGGACATTTATATGTTTACAAGCATTCGCTTATTACTGCCAGCATGCCCAAGGGGCACAGATGCATAATCTATGGAAGGTTGGGGTGGCAGGCAAAGGTATCTCGAAGGCAAAGGTATCTTGAGAAACAAAGGGAGTTTATCCTTTCCACCATCCTGTGAGGTAGGTTAGGGGAAGAGACAGCAAGTGGCCCAGGGTCTCCCAGCAAGCTCCCATGGCAGAGTGGGGATTCAAACCTGGGATCCTACTGTGACACTGTAGCTACTGCACCTCTGTGACTTCATGGGACCACAAACTACATGCAGCATTAGACATCTATGAATAGAGCTCCCAATGTAGTAAAGGTAAAGGTTTCCCTTGCTTGAAAGCCAGTTTAATTCGACTCTAGGGGGCGGTGCTCATCTCTGTTTCCAAGTCAAAGAGCCAGCGCTGTCTGAAGACATTTCCATGGTCATGTGGCCGGCGTGACTAGACGCCGAGGCGTACGGAACGCTGTTACCTTCCCACCGAAGCGGTACCTATTTATCTACTTGCAATTTCTTGCTTTCGAACTGCTAGGGTGGCAGGAGCTGGGGCCAGAGATGGGAGCTCACTCCGTCAATGGGCACTTAGGCCTTGAACTGCTGAACTACCAATCTTCTGGTCTGCAGATCAGCATCTTAACCTCTGAGCCACTGTGGCCCTCCCAATATAGTACATGGCTTTAAAATACATCCGGGTGGGGGAGATAGTTTTTACTTGGAGAAAGCAGTCCATAGGCAGCAGGAGAGGGGAGAGTTCAAGCCCTTCTTCCTCAGCTCTGTGACTCCGAGCCAAGGTAGTCCCCATAGGATCAAATACCTCATTGGGAATTCCAGGTGTGCAGCTTCAACAACCCATGCACCTTGGCCCAGAGAAACAGCAAAATAGCTCAGTGATGATGATCCAAGGAGACCATCACAAAGAAGCAGAGGACCAAGTTCACATATTGTTTCCAGAGTTGCTGAATCCGCCGTACATGGTTGTTATGAAGTTGTGACAACTTTCTGAAAGATACTGTAGCATCCCCTGAGGTGTGGTGACTGGGGGTGAGGTTGCCTATCCTGCTTCAAGTAGTCCTGCTCTGTACTCAGCACACGGGAGACTCCGGTAGTTTCAGGTACAACAGGTGCTGTTGCTCACCTCCAGGTGGAGTCTGGAGATCTGGAATTACAAGTGATCTCCAGACTTCAGAGATGGGTCCCCTAGCTTTGGAGGGTGGACTTTATAGCATTATACCCCAGTAAGAAGGTCCCACCCCTTGACAAACTCTGCCCTCCCCAGGCGTCACCCCCAAATCTCCAGGGATTTCTGTAGCTGGAGTCAGCAACCCTAAGAGCAGTCTCTTTATTGCTTCCAGCTGGAAGAGAAAACTTCCAGATGGAGAACACCAATGCACATTGGGAGACTGCAATCAACCCACAAAAACATGACCTAACTTCCATACAGGCCTGGAAGGTGAAACAGAAACTTGTTCCTGAGGACTCACTTAATAACAGATGGATGTATTACATGGACAATGACACACACGTGCCTGGTCGGCTGACAGCAGGGCTTGCAAAGACACAGGCTCTCATTGCCAGAGGAGAAAGCAAGTCCAAAAGAAGGTGAGGAGCAGGACCACATAGTTTAGGCCAGACCCTAAAAGAATAGAAAAGGCCTTTTGCTGCCCCCCCACCACTCGAGGGTTGGTTTGCAGCCCCAAAGGAACAGTACTAGGGCTGTCAACTCCAAGTTGGGAAATTCCTGGCTATACGAAGGTGGAACCTCAGGAGGGCATGGTTTAGGGAGGGGATGAACCTGAGTGAGGTATAATGCCATAGATTTCACCCTACAAAGCAGCCATTTTCTCCAGGGCAACTGACCTCTGTAGTCTGGAGATCAGCTGCAATTTGGGGAGCTCTCCAGGCTGTGTGTGGAAGATGGCAACCCTGCCTGCCAGCAGCACTGTTTATGTTGTATGTTCCCATCAAAAACCCAAATGTAGATCACCACAGCTCTATGCTATGTAGAGACACACTCCACTTGGAAAGAGGGGCAGGGTGCGTTGGAAGAAAACTGGCTTGGAAGAGAAATGGTTGGCTGGAAGGGAAACCCTTTGGGAGTGCAAGGTTTCTGGGGTGTCTGACATGAGCTATGAGATCTGGTGGCCTTGTCAGGGGGATTTTCGCTGCCTCTTGTGGGACAGTAGCTCTGTTGGAACAAGCAGAGAATCACAGACTATGAGACAGGCCTAGAATCACAGAGTTGGAAGGGACTTTCAGGCCTACGCGCTTGCCTGCCTTTCCCATGCTCTGCCTCACCTGCCCAAGGCATGGGGTGGGCGGATCAGGAAGAGTGCCACACAAGAACTGTGGGTGCGGTTGTAAGTGTGACACTGTCTCCTATTCTGGATTTTGCTTAGAGCATATTTTCCAGGAAAGTCAGGCTCCACTGCTTTTAAGTGTGGCTATTATTTCTGCATCATAGATGGGCATTTGCAATGGCCAGAGCACCCAGTGTTTCCGGTACTGAGGCAAAACATGAAAGGCACTCAGCTGTTTCATTTTTTTTAAATGGCATGGAAAGGTGCTTATGCTGATGGAGAAATGATAAGACTGCAACCCTATTAATTCTCCTTGATCCCTCAGCAGCTTTTAATACCACTGATCATGCTATTCCTTCTAGATCACCTTTTGGGGGTGGGCACTAGGAGGCACTCTTTTGAAGTTGTTCCAGTCCTACCTTGAAGGCAGGTTTCAGAGTGTCATTCTGGGGGCCTGCTGCTCAGCCCCTCGGCCTTTGGTTTGTGACATCCCAAAATATTCCATCTTGTCCCCCATACTTTTTAACATCTTATCATAATGTGACCACAGTATGATAGCTTTTCTTTTCTACTGCTACAGACCTAACATGGCTACCCATATTTTTTTTGTCTTTTTTTTTTGTACTTGTGTGTGTGCCATGCGCATGTGAACCTGGAAGTCATGGTGACTTCTGGTGATGACCCCTGATGGGGCTGGGACATTTCAGAGAGGAGGCTTATATCACCTGCCTCTGCGTCCCAGCCCTGGTATTCCTTGGAGGTTGCCCATCCAAATACTTGCCAGGGTCGGCCCTGCTTAGCTTCTTAGAACTGATGAGATCAGGCTTGCCTGGCCTATCCAGGTCAGGTCATGGCTACCCATCTTGATCTAGCTGCAGTTTAGTCATTTTAGCTTCTACAGGCGAGATCAGGCTTGATTTGATAACCCACTTATTTGTCTTTGGATGTTCACAGTGTCCGTAAAACGCCTCCAACCCCACATTTCAAATGGATCAACTTTCCTCTTGTCAGCTTTCTTCCATGTAGCACTCCCTTTTTCTGTCCACAGTCAGCTTTCTTCCAGAGGTCCAAATGCACAGGTGCAAAATGAGAATGCTCATTTAGTGCAAATCTTTATTAGACAAATTAAGTGCAATTAAAGGGAAAAAAACACCCAAAGCCCTTTAGGCCAAGAAGTGCTCACTCTGGGAAGTAAAGCTCCTGTACCCATCCATTATGGAGAACCTGAAAGACAATTTTGTTACCAGCGTGAAGAAGCTGCAGCTATTTGCTGAAGAGTTTAATTGCTACCTATTATTTTTACCAAGTAGCAGAGCTATTTACATTTCATTAAAAAAAATCATTCTTGTGCTCCTTCAGCAATACAACTGGGTGGGCAGTGAAGCTTTCCACAGTGGTCTTATTTCAAACAGACTCTTTTTCTGAATATGTAAACTAGTATGTTGCAGTTTGGGGTTTTCTTTCTGCATGCATGCCCATTTTGCTTATAGGAAGGCAGGCCTGGGATCAGTTTTTGTGGCTCAGAAAGTAGCCTATAGTGTGCTTCCACCTGCCGGCAACATACAGATGCTCTGGAATATATCCTGCATTAAAAATAAAGACCCATACATCCACTCTCTCACATACACAAATCACTGAGCCCTTCCACTGCTACACTCCCTGGTGAGAAGACTGGTGCTAGTTAACTGGGCTGGTGTGGGAATGGCAGAGGAGGACACAGGAGGAGCGCCTGCATGAGCTCAGAGCTTGTCCAGCTGGCAGCATGAAGATCACACCTGCAGAGCGAAGGCTTTCCCTCTTGGGCTGAGTGATCCCTGACTGCTACGGCTGGTTGGTTGTCCAATGACACATGGTAAGGGAAGTAAGAAAGCCAGATGACTTAGCAAGGAAGCCAGCCAGGTTGCTGGTTTCTTGAATTGCCCAGGCCTGAAATGACGCAGTAGCCAGCCCAAGACTGGATCCCTCTTCTCCCCACAGCTTCAACAGTGCACATACACTGATATGTGCAACTGACACCCCATAGGATTTTCAAGGCAAAAGATGTTCAGAGGAGGCTTGCCATAGCTGGCCTCTGCATAGCAAACCCTAGCCTCCCTTGATGGTCTCCTATCCAAGTACTAACGAGGGCCGACTCTGCCTGGTTTCTGAGACCTGACCAGACAGGGCTAGCCTGGGCCATCAAGGTCAGGGATGTCACCTAGTTGGGGTGAAAGCATCCCCCTAGTTCCACAAACCACTTGCTGGCATGAATTTGCAGTGTAGAAGGGCAGCTGGAAGCAGTGTCACCGCTCCTATGCTGCTGCTGGCATGGAAGGCACTTCCTGACTAGTGCTAAGCCAGCTTTCAGAACACAGACTGAGACTTCTGGTGCCAAGTTTCTAGCCCTCACTGTCATATATTGAACAGCTTCTGAAGCAGTATGCCTCTTTATGAGAATGCCTTCTGTGTGATGCAGCAAGCATTGGGTAAAAAGCAGGGGTCCTTTCGTAGAAAAAGAGGTGCAGGAGCTCATTAGCATAACTCATTAGCATAACTCATTAGCATATGCCACATCCCCTGACATCACCAGAAGTGTGTCAGAAAGGGAATGTCAGTTTCAACCCCATTATATCCTATGGGCCATTGAAATCAATGGCAAAAACTCATAGGGTATATGAGAGGCTGGAGGAAAGGGGGTTTAAGGGAGAGGCTCCAAACTTGCAGGGTAGCTGCTGGGGCCTCTCCTCGAAATACCCACTAAGTTTCAAGAAGATTGGACCACGGGGTTCAATTCTATGGGCCCCCAAACAGATTGTCCCATCCCCTCCATTGTTCTCTATGGAGGGAAAAAATGTTAACTTTTTTCCTACCATAGAGAACAATGGAGGGAATGGGGGCAACCTGTTTGGGGGCCTGTAGAATTGGACCCCCTGGTCCAATCTTCTTGAAACTTGGTGGGCATTTCGAGGAGAGGCCCCAGCAGCTACCCTGCAAGTTTGGAGCCTCTCCCTCAAACCCCCTCCCCATCCGGCCCCTTTTTAAGTTGCCGCCGAATTTCAGCAGCAATTCAGCGGCTAGCTGAATCAGATTAGAGAATCTGATTCAGCACGTGGCTGCCCTACTGGCCAGTCCTGAGCTGGCGGAGCTTTGCTCCGCCTCGCTCCGGCCCCAACGGACCCCTGGTAAAAAGTAATGTACTCGGACAGGGAGAAACCTTACCAATTATCCATTTTTGTGAAGCTCTATGAGCCCCACATAGGCTGGCAGAACAGTCTCCCTCCATGTATATATAGGGGCCTCCGCTGCCTCATTTGAGCATGCAGTCTGTGTGCCATTCTCCACTTTAATGTAGCAGCTGGAACTCTGTGGTAGTCTGTTTCCCAGTAAGCACCTTTCCAGGGGTGCTGGCCCAGAAGTGGTCCCAGACTTGTCATCAACTGGGTCTTCCAGCTTCTAGAAGCAGAAAGAAAACACATAGTTAATGAACTAGCTTGGGTGGCCAAGCTACGCCTGAACCAAAACCATGGAAATATGCACAAGTTGGTATGATCCTGGGGCAGAGCATTAAGAGTTGTATGAGGTCTGGTCTAAGCAGACAGCAGAATGAGGTGGTGTGGACTTTGCCACCTCAGACTGAAGGTGGATGATGCCATTTTTGAGTGCTCCCACATGTAGAAAAAATCCCTGAAGATATTAATCTAGCAGCTTGGGAGAAAGGATCCCTACTGTGCTAGCTTTCTACTTGCAGATTTTGTTGAACATGTGAGCCCCTTCTGTAATCTGAAGTGGTGTAGTCCGTTATCACTGTAACCAATACCAAGCTTTACTGGTCCTAGAGTGGATGGCAAACGTTGAACAGTGGGGCCACACATAGATGTGGTAGGCATCTTTGCATAAGAAGGGGATTCTCCGGGTACACAAAAAAGTGACCTTGCAAATTAACTCTTAGGAAAAGATGGCCTTTTAAAAAAAAAAGCCCAGTGAGGACTAAAAATGCTCTCTAAGATATGAAATGTTGAAAGCAGCTGAGCATCAGTTATTGGGGAAAGCAAAGCTAGGTCAGTCTGCCAACCCTCTGGGAGTTTAGGGAATCCTGTTGGGAGATTTTGGGGGAGGGTTTTTTAAAATTCCTCCCTGGCCACAATTCCTCATGGGTTGTCAGTTTGTGCGATCCCATTCCTGTTGATTTTTCTTTAGATTTGTAGACCTTGCTCAAATCCTGCACAGTGAAATGGAAGAGTTCTGGGCCGTATGAATTCAGACAAACACCAGATGGAAGAGCATGTCAGATTTTTGAAGGTTATGCCAAGCCCAGTTTCTCTGCTTGCAGTAAACTGGCTCCTTAGGGACAAAGGTATGCAAACCATTTCCTCTGAAGTACTACATGCAGGGTGTTTTTTAAAAAGTGGAGGAGTATTCAATGGTTTCTCTGGGACAAAAAAAATTACTCTGGATACTGGGTGCGTTCATACGGGTCTTTAGAGCTGTGCCAGGCACGAGTGCCTGGTGGATTTAAAGTGCACGTCCAGACCTCAACATCTGGAAATCGTGCCACTTTTGTTAGTAGCCCATCGAATCCCTTAAAAGACAGTAGTTGAAGTCAGGTCTAAAGCTGGCTGGCGGGCCAATGCCAGACTTTCCACCATCAGGTCGTACCTCCAGCGCGCAATCAGCCTGTAGGGATGGGCTCCAGACCATCCCGAACAGCCGCCATTTTAAAAAACTCTTAGCAATGCGCACATAACCGCTTAAACAAGTGATGTCCCTAGAGCTCTGTTCAAGCAATCCAAATGATGTTATGTTTCTGACGGTCCACTGAACTTTGTCAACTTTATTAAGTGAAACGGTACCTAGAGGAAGGTACCGCTGGCCGTGTTGTTACCATTTTTAGTACGCACATGCATGGAGAAACAAGTATATGGTGAGGCGCGCATACGCAGACAGGATTTTTTTTTAAAAAAAACTGGTTGCATGGCTCCTCACGGTAGATGCCATCTAGACAATCCACCATGGGAGTCACGCATGGTGAAGCGCTTCACTGGCAGGCTGTCTGGTCGTGCATCGCTGGATCAAAAAGATCTAGCTCAAATTACAGCCGGGCCAATGGCGGGATTAGCTGCCTGTCTGAACACACTCTGAGATATTTTCCTTTGCACATAGTAGGCCTTTTCTCCTGTCTCCATAAGCTTGCCACCAGAGACCTAGGCTTTTCAGCTACTCCTTTGCTGGATGTATATGATAAAATGAGTAGCTTTTAGGGACTGTAGACCACTTATTTGCCCCAGACCCTGCAAACATGGAGTTCATTAACTCTTTTCACTTTATCCAGTTCACTTCCACTTTCAGAACCCATGGGCGGCCCATTGGTCTGTGCAAAGGAGCATCAAAGGAAGTTTCTTGCAAGTGTGAATAAGGATGGTCTAGAAGTGTTCTAAAGCCGGGCTTTTAAACCCTGGAGTTCATTTCTTGGGAGCTTATCAGGAATCGCTCATTCAGAAGATTGGTAGGGACAAAAGAACCCCCCCTTGCTATACCAGTGGTAGAGCCAAGCATGACCTACACAAGAGGAGCAATAGGTCTGGCCAATGTTCCAGGAAAACCACCTGTGCGTCCTGGCACAAGACCTCAGCAGATTCTTCTACAAAGCGCAAGGTTCTGTAGCACGCATAGAGGTTCCTCTGCAGACCACTCAAATGGTGGGGATAAGCTGGGGAGCGGAAAGTCAGCTTTCCTCTTACCTCATGTCCTGCTGTTTCCTCCAAAATCAAGTGCAGCAGGCGAATGTATTCAGCTGCTGCTTTAAGCATGTCGACTTTACTAGGCTTCCGGTCTTTTGGGATCAGTGGCACAAGAGACTTGAGTTTGGAAAAACCACTGTTCAAGTTCTTTATCTGCTTGAAAGGAAAAAAACAGTTGGAGGTTAAAATAAAGGGACTCAGGTTCCTGTCTTCTTCCCCCGCAACTGCCAGATCAACCTGTTGTTTATTTCTGTTGGGTTTACTCAGCTATGCCTGAAATCAGGGCTGCAGGGTTTGGGGGGCCTTCAGGCACAAGATGTCCATGGCCCCCGTACTGCCACTCCCTTCTTTTCCCTGTCCAAATTACAGCTCTGGAGGAGCATGAGTGCTTCTTCCCTCCTCTCACTTCAGACATCCTTCCTACACAGAAATGGGAAATACCACAAGGATGTCTAGTGTGCCCTCACATTTCCTGTTGAAAAAGGAGGCTGTGGGCAGTAATGCTCCTGTGTTCCAGTAAGTTCACAGGACCACAAGTAGAGTTGCCAACATCCAGGTGATGCCTGGAGATGCTCCAGAATTACAGTTGATTCACACAACTCAGATCAGTTCACCTGGAGAAAATGGCTGATTTGGAGGGTGGACTCTGTGGCATTATACCCTGCTAAGGTCCCTCACATCCCCAAACCCTACCCTCCCTAGGCTCTACCCCCAAGTCATTGCTCTGTTCCCTCTAGGATTTCTTATGCCAAGAACCCTCCCATTTCCCAGTGGAAGGAGTGTCTAGAGCAGGGGTGACCAAACTGCGGCTCAGGAGCCACACGTGGCTCTTTCATACATATTGTGCGGCTCCCAGCAGGGCAGCTGGGGAAGTCAAGGGGAGGTGTACTTTTTCTCCCTCCCTCCCTCCAACTGATTTGCTTTCTTTGTTTCTCTCTTTCTCTTTCTTCAGACCAACACAGCTACCCGCCTGAATCTATTTCCAAAAAGCTGTAAAAACCAAGTTTAGAACAGGTGGCTGAATGCATTTCACCATCCCAAAGTTTACCCAAGTTATCTAGAGTCAACATTTAGTGCAGCTAGTTCCATGATAAGAGCTCTTTTTAAAACATCAGAGCTATTTTATTGCTCTATTCAGGCATCTTTCCCAGAAGAACTGGCACAAGAATGTCTGCCTCTCTCTCTCTCCGAACATGCAGGATCCCAGGGGCTAGTGTCAGCACAATAATGGCCACCAGGATACTGGAAAAAGAGAAACCTACAGAATCATGTTTTTAGTAGTGTTAAATAGTGATTACCCACAGCTTGCCATATTTGCATGGGTTTGTATAGGAAAAGGCTGTGGCTCAGTGGTAGCGCATCTGCTTGGCATGCAGAAGGTCCCAGGCTCAATCCCCAGAATCTCCAGGACCAGGCAGGAGGTGATGTGAAAGACCTCAGCTTGAAACCCTGGAAAGCTCCTGCCAGTCCAAGTAGATAATACTGATTTTGATAGGCCAAGGGTCTGATTCAGTAGAAGGCAGCTTCATGTGTGTTCATGATGCAGCGGGGGTCCCAAACCTTTCTGAGCCTGTGGGCATCTTTGGAAATCTGGCACTGGGTTGATGGGTGTAACCACAACAAGATGGCTGCCATGGGAGGCAGAGCCAGCCACACACATGCACAGAGGAAGCCCGAGTAAAAAATACAGTGGGAGAGAAGAGTGAGAGATACAGTAAAATCAACACAATGCTGGCAGTTGCCACTGAAATGTTTTTGAAAACATGCACAGCCAATCAGACCTCTAGTGGCCAATCAAACGCCCTGCTGGATAGAAGTGCCACCCAGCCCCAGACACTTTCTAAAAATATTTAAAGGGCCAGGAAAGGCGTCACCATTATTTCAGGAGACCACCCCACCAGGTGCCTGTGGTAAAGAGCTAGATTTCTATCGGTAGTCATGTTTTGGTGGTAGCTAGTTTCTGACCTCCATCACAACATCTGAAGAACCACCAAGCGTTCTCATCAGATAACCCATTTTCACTTGAGCAGGCTTGCAGCTCACTTCACACTCTGACATGCCCCTGGAACACATCAGAGACCTGAAGGGTTTGCATAGGAATAACTGTACGGGTTTTGCAAGTACCTTTCCCACTGTGCGGTCTTTGTTGGCATTTTTGCAATGAGTTTTTTTTTTTGTACAACTAATTCAACCACCCCTTCCCACCCTGGCTGTTTCTTCAAAGTCTTCCTAAATCTGTGGTGTTTTTTTTTTTTTTAAATAAAAAATCAGGAACAGCATCTTTTGCACAGCCTGGTCCTTTACATACTTAATTTAGAAGAAAGCCTTGCTGTGTCCAGTGAGGCTTACTCCTGGGTAAGCCTTATAGGATTGCAACACATCCTGCTGGCTTTAAAAGAACTACAGTAGGTTACCAGTTTGTTTCCAGGAACCATTCAAAGTGCTAGGCCTTATCTTTAAAGTTGTAGGCAGTTCTCTTTTCCTCCTCCTTAACACTGCATTGCAGTATTAGATATATATGTGATATAGCTAGATTCAAGTCCATGTATGATGTGTCATTTCACTGTTCTCCAGTCGTGAAATCCAAATTCATTGGATGTTTTCTGTGTTTATTTTGGCGTTCTTTAACAGTGTCGCCCAGTTTTATTGCATGGCTCACTGTATGCATTATATTTGCATTTATTGTACTACTTCCGTAACTCTGAAATCTAATTTGTGTCTCAACAAGAAATGAAGCAAATAAATAAGCTGTTAGGTTTATCTGCCCAGAGGTTTTTTTGTTGGATTTGTTCTCTCTTATCCCTCACCCTCTCTCTCTTTGGCTGGCCTACTTTAATGCTTTGATAGTAGCTTATTGTAGAAACAAAGACACTGGTGCTTCATTGAATCCTTATACTACTTAACTAGGGTTGCCAGGTCTGGGTTGGAAAATACCTGGAGTCTTTGGGGGTGGATCCAGGAGAGGGTGGGGTTTGGGGAGGGGAGGGGAGGGGCCTCAGCAGGGTACAATGCCATAGAGTCCACTCTTCAAAGTAGCCATTTTCTCCAGGGGAGCTGATCTCTGTCAGCTGGGGATCAGTTGTAAAAGCAGGAGATCCCCAGGCCCCACCTGGAGGCTGGCAACCCTATGCTTATTTACCATGAACCACCTTGGGCGTTTTTAACCAGGCATTCAGCAGGCAAGCCTTCTAGACTGGGCTGCAGTCCCCTACTTACCCTCTCTCTTTCTTTGGCATTAGCCGCATGCCTCCTGCCCAGGACCTGCTCCCGGTTCTCAGTGGGAAAGTAGTAGCCAGAGGGCTTCCTCTTCATTCGGGTAATGGGCGCCATGAAGGGCAGGGGGCCAAACTGCTCACTCAAGATCTCTCCAAGAATCTCCGGGGGAGAAGTCAAGAGCAGAGGCCACTGCTGGACTTCCTTCAGGGGGGCTTCGGCCATGTCTGCTCCCTGGGGCAAGACAAGGAGAAGAGAGTGGCAGTTATAGTCCTGTCTGCAACCAGAGCTAGTTTTAGGTACAAGCTAAGTAAACTACATTAACAGCTCAGATTGTGAGGGGCTTCTAAATAATACTTTTCTCCTTTTACTGAACACCTTCCTGAGAATAAGCCCCCACTGAGGAGACTCAAGTAGGATTCTGAGGTGATCGGTTCTCTAAAATTAGCGGGGGGGAGGGAAGGTAATGCTATAGGGCATTTTATACTTGACATAGTTTAGGGCCTCAGTATGTCTCAATCTGACCCTGTTTACAATATTTTTTTGGGAAACAGAAATGCACCTCAGTGTATGAATTTCCCCTACTACAGGCTTTTCTGTCAGACTTTAAGCATTATTTGTCAACTTTATCCATTACAATTCCCTCACTAAGATACCCCAAGTGGGGGGGGTGGGAACCTCATTGAAGCCAACCCTTTACTTACAAGCCTTGAAGAAAAAACAGAGAAAGACACCTTAGCAGCCTCTAGCCCAAGCTAAATAGACCCAGAGGCTGCCCTGAGAAGCCCCTTCATATCACTGCAAAGATGTGATGGGAAAAGCCACACCTGGTGCCTTTGAGGTGGCTCTTTAAAGGCGCAGGAGCCCTCCTCTCTGGAAAGAACAACCACTTAAGACCTTTGATTAGGACCAACTCACCTGGAAAGAGGAAGCGTCCTGACAAGCCAGTGGAGGGCCTGGATGAAGCCCTCAGGCTTAAATATTTGCCCAGTCCTATAGTAGGGAAGGGGGCTGCAGTGGCTCAGAGGTTAAGATGCTGAGTTGCAGACCGGAGAATCAGTAGCTCAGCAATTTGAGACCCTAGTGCCACATGGTGAAGTGAGCTCCCGTCTCTGGCCTCAGCTTCTGCCAACCTAGCAGTTCGAAAGCAAGAAATTGCAAGTAGATAAATAGGTACTGCTTCATTGGGAAAGTAACAGCATCCTGTGCGCCTCAGCATTTAGTCAAGCATGACTAAACATGACCATGGAAAAGTCTTTGGACAACGCTGGCTCTTTGGCTTGGAAATGGAGATGAGCACTGCCCCCTAGTCAAATTCAACTGGCTTTTGAGCAAGGGAAACCTTTACCTTTACTTTATGGTAGGGAAAGTTTCCCTCACCCCAGTGGTTGGTTGGTTGGAACAGCACTAACCAGTTCCAACAAGGACTTTGTTCAGTTGTTGGTGAAGAAGATGCCAGAGGTGCTTCTTTGCCCCAAGGTTTCCATGATGGGAAAATTTGCAGCTCTTGGAATTCTCAACCTAGGCAAAAGTGGGCAACCCTGACTGGCCAGCGGCACTGTTTCTATGCCAAAGCAGGGAAAACACCATTCTAAACAGCATGGCATTTGCCTTCTTAGCACAAGGGTTTTCTGGTCTATCTCTCAGGCTGACACATCTGTGTGGAGGCAGATGAAGCCTCTGCCAGCCACTGATCTCCTTTGTCAGAGAAAACATCACCCGTTGAGCGTGTGCGTCAGGCACGCAGAGGAACAGGGGCAACAAAAAAAAAAAAGCAGCCATATATATAGAAAGAGAAGAAAGAGATTTGGCAACTGAGACGCATCACGTTCTACCACTGCTGTCACTCTCTTTACTATTCAGAGTTTGCAGGCAGCTTTGTTGACTCCACGAAACAAATGAGTCCAAAAGCAACTGTCATGTAATACCTTTTTAACTAGGACCAATCAGAATGTTTCAGAACAGTAGGGTGGGGGCATGGCTCAGTGGTAGAGCATCCACTTTGCATGCTGAGGGTCCTGGGTTCAGCTCCCGGCATCTCCAATTCAAAGGATTTAGGAAGTGATGTGAAAGACCTCCACCTGAGAACCTGGAGAGCCTCTGCCAGTCTGAGTAGACAATACTGACCTTGATGGACCGACAGTCTGTTTCAATATAAGGGAGTGTCATGTGTTCAGTGAGTAAACTTTCAGGTTCCCTAGAATTTTTTTTTTAATTAGGCTGACTGCTCAGCACAAAAATAAAGCATTGGCATCAAGGTACCAGAAAACTCTCTGTTGTTTTGGTTACAGCAGACTAACATGGCTACTTTCTATAAAGCAGAATAAACAGGTATATAAATACCAGCTTGGAAAGATCCTTGACAGCGATGTTAGGAACACAAGCGTGAGGACCAACCCATGTGCAGCATTGGCGCTATCTCAAAAGAACTTTGGAGTGATTAAAAGCCTCACAGGTTTCTTGGTGAGCTCCATTCCTGCTGCAGTAACAGAGGAGCCTTGAATGAGGGGATCAGCTTGGAAATCAGCTATATTTCATAAGTGGTACAAGCAGATCTTAATAAAAATTTGGACAGTAATCTGAGATGTCCTGGTTATTTCCTTGTTTCTTTTTTTTCCAGTCCACAGTTACTAACATCTCTCTGCCTTCCCGAGAGGAGTATATCCTTGCAAGACAGATTTCCCAGGCACACAAATCTTTTATACTTTAACTCTCTTCTCTGGGTGGGAGGGATGGTTTCTTGTAACCACTGAAGACCTGTTACTTCTAAGTAAGTAGGTTAAGGAGTGCAACGTTAATCTCAGCTATGATGCACAGATGCCACGAGCCAAAGCAGTGCTAGGGAATGTGGAATGCCACATCAAGGTACTTGCAGAAGAACATTTCTTTAGGCTGATTCAGGGCATGCTCACCATGCTTCCCTGACTGCTATTGCAGGAGGAGCAATGGAACACTAGAGGGCGCCTCACACTAGCTGTTGTGTCTTTGGAGGGTGTGCCTGCATTTTTCACAGGGTGGAAACAGCTGCCCTCTTTTACTGGTCCTGTGCCTTGAACAGTAGCTGGCTAGGCAGAAATTTAGCAAGTGAAGCTTTTGCTATTATTTATGCAAAATACCTGATGAACAGCCTTGCTAGTCTGTTGCAGCACTCCCCCCCCCCCCCCCCCCCCCGTGGCACTTTAAACTCAACCAGATTGTTGCAGCATAAACTTTCTTGCCAGGTCAGATCTCAAAAGCTAAGTAGGGTCAGCCTGGTTCAGAGTTTGGATGGGAGACCACCAAGGAAATCCACAGTTGTTATGCAGTGACCACTGTTATGCAGTGACCATCTCAGCTCATCTCTTGCCTTGATTTCCACAAATCAGCTATGATTTGATGGCCAAAAAATTTTTTTTTTGTAGGCTAGAGCCCATTTCCTCAGATGCATGAATTGAAACACACCTATATACACATGAGGCTGGAGACAGAATATGAGCAATGGCTGTAAAATACCAGAGGAATATTCTGTAACATTTAAATGCTTAGAGGCCATGCATCCACTGAAGCAGGGGTGTACTGGGGGGGAGTGGATCTCATGTCCCCACTAGGATTTCTCAGTGCGGGCAATGCTCCCCAGGATGCCAGGCCCTCCAGTATTTTCCAGTGGGCTGCCAGGTAGTATCATGAAGCTGCTTAGGCTGTCGATTTCTCAAGTTCAGTAAGTCCTGTTTGTTTTTACAGCAATTTAGCAAGTTCATAGGAGAGACAGGGCTGATAAGCGGGGAGGGGGCCATCAGTAGATAATACTGTCTCTGAAGAAGCCTTGCTTTGAAGAAGGTGAGGTCAGACTTTCTTTAGGCTATGCTAAAGAGTGGCTCTGATCTTGGGCCTGATTCACCTAGGGGACATCTGCATGCCTACCTGTGACCACAAGGGCTTGGAAAGCCATGCACCAATGTCATTTCATCAGCAAAGACAAGTCCTCCTGAGTGCAGAATCTCAGGTGAGCTTGATTACCTTTTGCTAATGTTGCCTGAATGTCTCCTAGCTAGCCTGTCTCATGCATGGGTGAAGCCTCTGTCCTGCCAGCTCTTTTGTTCACCTGGCCTGCTACTGCATTAGAGGCACTTTGAGCCATGTGCTGCCCTGGTAGAGATGCCTAAACCACATGTTCTGCCCACCCCATTGACAACTGTGTCAGTTTCTCAAGTGGGAAGAAGTTTCCCTAACACTGGGCTTAATTTCCTCAAGTTTTTTGAGTTTGAGTTTCTGGGTGCATGTCCTGACCTCAGCCCAAGTTAGAGAGTCCAAATGTGTCTAAGGATACATGTGAAAGAGAGCATATGTAGTGGTTGTTCAGTCGCACAGTCGAGTCTGACTCTTTGTGACCCCATGGACCACATCACACTAGGCCCTCCTGTTTTCCACCGTCCTCTGGAGTTTGCTCAATTTTATGTTTGTTGCATCAATAACACTGTCTAGCCATCTCATCCTTTGCCGGCCATCCCCATCTTCTTTAACTTTCAATCATTCCCAGCATCAGGTTCTTCTCCAGAGAATGCTCCCTTCTCATTTGGTGGCCAAAGTATTTGAGCTTCAGCTTCAGTATCTGGCCTTCCAGGGAACAGTCTGGGTTGATTTCCTTTAGGATTGACTGATTTGATCTCCTTGCAGTCCAAGGGACTCTCAAGAGTCTTCTCCAGCATATGTAGTAATATATAGTAGTAACAGAAGACAAGGTAGTTCCCCAAAGGTGGCAAGGTTATTCTACTACCTAGGACCTCTTTTACATAGGCCCTCCTATAAATAAATATTTCAATTCTGTTTCCATTTTATACTTAGATGGGTGGTGGGAGAAGTCCAAAAGCCTGTTGCCCAACTATTGGAAGTTGTGTGTTGTGGGGAGGCGGGGGGGGGGGGGGGATATGAACAAAGGCCTGTAGCCCAGATGATGGAGGTTAAGTTGATTTTGGTATCTTGGGACTTGCAGCTTTAGAGAATAAGAAATATGTGTGGGGGAGCAGAGGCCTGTACCCCAGTGGTGGAAGTTAAATTGATTTTGATATCCTGGAATCTGCATTAGAGAAAAAAGAAACTGAGGGGATGCCGTGGGAATATTTCTGTCTTTAGCCATTTTTTTTGTTTCTAGCAGTAGAAAAGAGCCAGAGTCCAGTAGCACCTTAAGGACTAACAAATTTGTGGCAGGGGGTGAGCTTTTGTGAGTTGCTGCACACTTCTTCAGATACAGCTGTTCCTCTGTATGGGGGCAGGGGCAGGAGGAGGGTTCTGTCTGAGTTTTGAGATGTCTAAGCAAGGAAGTCTGTTTTATCCATGATTCAGTTGCTGGAGATTTAGCAAAAGGCCTTTTTGACCCCTGCCCTAAAATAGAGAAGCTCCATCCTTTAGGAAGAGCAGCTGATATCAGGCCTTCTAATTCTGGCATACACTGCAAATATTTTTATTCTGGAAGGCCTTTGAATGAAATCACTGGTTGCTTGAGGTTTGAATGTTTTATGGTGTTTAGAACTTTCTGGTTTCTGTCAGCTGCCTTGAGAGCTTCCTGGGAAACAGGAAAGCAGCATCTCCATTAAATACAGTCAATGAAAATGAACAAACCATCACTGAAGGAACTATTTCACACCTGTTTGTATGTGCCAAACTCCTGTTAAAGACGCAAGAGTTAAGCTAGTTAAAAGTGGCAACACTAGACCCCACTTGCATTTCTATTCACGTACTTGGAAAACAGAAACAGGGTATAAGTGTGAACAAATTTACAATTCAAAATTCTTCCCTTTGGATGGTGAAATCCTGTTTTCCTAGTACACTTCAAATGGTTGCTAAATATTTGTCATACATTGATTTCTGTACTTCCCTTATACCCGACCCTGATCCTGCTATGCAATGGTGGTGGAAAGGGCCATCAAGTTGCAGCTTTTAGGGTTGCCAGGTTCCCTGTAGCCACCAGTGGATCATTGGGGGGGGGGGGGGGTTGGCGTTGCCAGATCCAGGTTGGGAAACTCCTGGGGATTGGGAGATGGAGCCTGGGGAGGGCAGTGGCCTTAGTGGGGTATAGTGCCATAGTGTCCACCCTCCAAAGCATCCATTTTCTCCAGAGGAACTGTTCTCTGTAGTCTGGAGATGAGCTGTAATTCTGGGGGATCCCCAGGTCCCACCAGGAGGCTGGCATCCCTGGCTGACTTATAGCAACCCCACAGGGTTTCCAAGGCAAGAGATGAACAGAAGTAGTTTGCCATTGCCTGCCTCTTATTAGCCACCCTGGAATTCCTTGGTGGTCTCCCACCCAAGAACTAACTAGGGTTGACCCTCCTTAGCTTCCAAGATCTGATGAGATCGGGCTAGCCTGGGCCATCCAGGTCAAGACCTGCTAAGCAGGACTCCTATTTTATTGCTAAAATAACTTTGGAAACACCAAGTGACCTATCAACCGATGCCACAAAAGCCACCTTTGCCTGTACTTGGCATTTTCTCTCAGGAATGAAAAGCTATCCTTTGTTAGTGGCTGAAAGAATTTGCATTTTGAAACACTGGAGAAGGACCATCCTTTCTCACAAGGAGTGAACAGCACAGAAAGATTTGGGACTTCTTGCTAAGGAAAAAGCTCACATGGCCATTGCCATATCCCCCGGGGAACCGGAGGAAGTGTTTTGCAGCTTCGAATCCTTTTCTGAACCAGGTGGTTCCATCACTCCAAGCACTACAGAAACAACACTTGGGTATTTTTACCATATGGAGATGGGACATAGGCTGTGGAGCTGGGCCTACATAATGGAGACCAAAAAGAAAATAAATGCCTTGTGGCAATTTAAGACCAACCAGTTTATTGCAGATAGATCCAGGTGGGTAGCTGTGTTGGTCTGAAGCAACAGAACAAAGTTTGAGTCCAGTGGTATCTTTAAGACCAACAAAGTTTAATTCTGGCTATAAGCTTTGAGGACACGCACACTTCTTCAGATACCCAGAATTAAACTTTGTTGGTCTTAAAGGTGCCATCGGACTCAAACTTTGTTCATTTTATTGCAGCATAAGTTTCATGGTCTTGAGCTTAGTTTGCTTGGAAAAGAACAAATCAACACAAATTTGACCCCTGGCAACATGCAAATTGCAGCAGACGGGCATTTCCAGCTTCTAGGACATTTGGGTGCAGACCTAAAAAAAATCTGCATTCTTCAACAAAGAAACTTCAAAAAGGAATCTCTAAGAGGAAATGGCTTTATTAGTATTCATCAAGGTTTGATAGTATTAGCCAGGAGCTCAACAGGTCTGGCAATTTTCTCACTCTCTATAGGTGCTTAAATTAGCTTAACTAAGGAGTTTGTTATCACCAATTACAGCTGTTAAAGAACAATCATTGTGCTGATCATTTTAGTCTGTCTGTTGCAGTAGAAAAGAGCAAGAGTCCAGTAGCACCTTAAAGACTAACAAGATTTGTGGCAGGGTATGAGCTGCCACAAGGTTTTGTGACATTATACAGGAGGCAGCAATCACTACCATCCCAAAGAATAAGAAATACAAGAAAGCAAAGTGGCTGTCTGATGAGGCTTTACAAATAGCAGAGGAAAGAAGGAAAGCGAAAGGCAAAGGTGAAAAGGAAAGATTTACTCAACTGAATGCAGATTTCCAGAGAATAGCAAGGAGAGATAAGGAGGCTTTTCTGAATGAACAATGCAAAGTAATAGAGGAAAACAACAGAATGGGAAGGACTAGAGATCTCTTCAAGAAAATTGGAGAAACCAAGGGAATATTCCATGCAAAGTTGGCCATGATAAAGGACAAAAACGGTAGGGACCTAACAGAAGCAGAAGAGATTAGGAAAAGATGGCAAGAATACACAGAAGAACTATACAAGAAGGACCTCAATGTCCTTGACAACCATGACGGTGTAATCACTGACCTCAGTCCAGACATCCTGGAATGCGAAGTCAAATGGGCCTTAGAAAGCATTACAAACGATAAAGCTAGTGAAGGTGATGGTATCCCAGCTGAGCTATTCAAAGTCTTAAAAGATGATGCTGTTAAAGTGCTGTACTCAATTTGCCAGCAAATTTGGAAAACACAACAGTGGCCACAGGATTGGAAAAGGTCAGTTTACATTCCAGTTTCAAAGAAGGGCAATGCCAAGGAATGCTCAAACTATTGCACAATTGCACTCATTTCACACACTAGCAAGGTCATGCTCAAGATCCTATAAGCTAGGCTTCAGCGGTATGTGGACAGAGAACTGCGAGAAGTACAAGCTGGTTTCGAAGAGGTAGAGGAACTAAAGATCAAATTGCCAACATTCGCTGGATTATGAAGAAAGCAAGGGAGTACCAGAAAAACATCTACTTCTGCTTCATTGACTATGCTAAAGCCTTTGATTGTGTGGATCAAAACAAACTATGGCAAGTCCTTAAAGAGGTGGGAGTACCAGACCACCTCTCATCTCTCTTGAGAAACCTGTATAAGGGTCAAGAAGCTACAGTTAGAACCCGATATGGAACAACAGATTGCATAGGAAAAGGAATATGACAAGGATGTATATTATCACCTTGCTTATTTAATTTATATGCAGAGTACATCGTACAAAATGCTGGCCTGGATGAATCACAACTCAAAATTAAGATTGCTGGGTAAAACATTAATAACCTCAGATATGCAGACGATACCACTCTAATGGCAGAAAGTGAAGAGGACCTCAAGAGCCTCTTGTTGAGAGTGAAAGAGGAGAGAGCAAAAGTTGGCTTGAAACTCAGAATAAAAAAAACTACGATCATGGCATCTGGCCCCATCACTCCTTGGCAAATAGAAGGGAAAGTCGTGGAAGCAGTGACAGACTTCACCTACCTGGGATCCAAGATCACTGCAGATGGTGACTGCAGCCATGAAATTAAAAGACGCCTGCTCCTTGGAAGAAAAGCAATGGCAAACCTAGACGGCATAACAAAAAGTAGAGACATCACCCTGCCAGCAAAAGTCCGTATGGTCAAAGCAATGGCATTCCCAGTAGTAATGTATGGCTGTGAGAGTTGGACTATAAGGAAGGCTGAGCGCCGAAGAATAGATGCTTTTGAATTATGGTGCTGGAGAAGACTCTTGAGAGTCCCTTGGACTGCAAGGAGATCAAATCTCCGAAGACACCTGCTTGTGTGCGGTGTGCCACAGGGCGCAGTGCTCTCCCCAATGCTGTTCAATATCTATATGTGCCCCCTCACCCAGATTGCCTGGAGGCATGGGCTGGGTTGTCATCAGTATGCTGATGATACCCAGCTCTACCTGTTGTTGGGCAGCCGGTTGAACTCTGATCCGGGGAATCTGGACCTAGCATTGAAAGCCGTGGCAAGTTGGCTTAGGCAGAGCCGACTGAAATTGAATCCGACAAAGACGGAGGTCCTGTGCCTGAGTCGGAGCGGTCCGAGGTTAGGGATCCCTCTCCCGACCTTCGATGGGGCACCATTGGTACCTGCATCGGAGGTTAGGAGTTTGGGAGTGCTCTTAGACCCCTCGCTAACGATGGAGGCCCAGATAGCAGCCACTGCAAGGTCGGTCTTTTATCACCTACGGCTGATCAAGCAGTTGGTTCCCTTCCTCGAATGTGATGACCTAGCTACAGTGATCCATGCATTGGTCACCTCAAGATTGGATTACTGTAATGCTCTCTACATGGGGCTGCCTTTGTCCCAGATCCGGAAGCTGCAGCTAGTGCAGAATGCAGCAGCGAGGCTGGTATTGTGTCTCCCTATGCAGGAACACATCCAACCCGCCCTTAAAGCACTGCACTAGCTGCCTATAGCATACCGGATTCAGTTCAAAGTGCTGGTGCTTACCTATAAAGCCCTATATGACCAGGGGCCCACTTACCTGAGGGACTGCCTCTCCCTGTACGTACCCCAGCGAGCACTGCGGTCAGGGTCCGAGAACTGTCTGGTCCTGCCAGGACCGAAGGAGGTTCGGTTGGCGGTGACCAGGGCCAGGGCTTTTTCGGTGGCGGCCCCGCACTGGTGGAATGAGCTCCCAGATAACATCAGGGCCCTGTGGGACCTTTTGGAGTTCCACAGGGCCTGCAAGACGGTGCTCTTCCACCAGGTGTTCAAGTAGGGGCTGCCCCGGCTTTGTAGTTTTGGCCCTGGTCTAATTAACATCGACCGCCAATCTTGACATCAATTGCTGCCATGTGACATCAATTGGGAAGATGGTGTGCCAGCAGACTGCCATGGGTAGGATAATGTAGTTCACCATCTTGTTCTTGGTTTTGGATATTCTGTATTTTAGTTTTGTTTAGCAGTATAGCAGTGTTCTTATGATTGGGGTTTTTATGATATGTATGTATCTATTGTACTATTTAAACTGGGAGCCGCCCTGAGCCCGCCATAAATGGCGAGGAGGGTGGGATTAAAATCCCAAAAATAAATAAATAAATAAATAAAATCAGTCAATCCTAAAAGAAGTCAACCCAGATTGTCCCCTGGAAGGCCAGATACTGAAGCTGAAGCTCAAATACCTTGGCCACCAAATGAGAAGGGAGCACTCACTGGAGAAGACCATGATGCTGGGAAAGACTGAAGGTCAAAGAAGAAGTGGATGGCAAAGGATGAGATGGTTAGACAGTGTCATCGATGCAGCGAACATGAAATTAAGCAAAGTCCGGAGGATGACAGAGGACAGGAGGACCTTGCATGATGTGGTCCATGGGGTCGCAAAGAGTTGGACTCGACTGTGCGACTGAACAACAACAATAACGATGAGCTTTCATGAGTCACTGCTCACTTCTAAAAATGAATAAATAAATATGTTTGTCCATGGGACAAATAGCAACGTTGGGAAAGGGTGGGTGATTTAGATTAGGCAATTGGTATGCGTGTACGTATGTAAAGTGCTGTCAAGTTCCAGTCAACTTATGGAGACCCCTCATGGGGTTTTTAAGGCAAGAGTAGTTTAGAGATGACTTGCCATTCCCTGCCTCTGTATAGCAACCCTGGTGTTCCTTGGTGGCTTCCCATCCAAATACTAATCAGGGCTGACCCACACTGCTTAGCTGCCAAGATTTGATGAGGTTGGGCTAGCCTGGGCCAGCTTGGTCAGGACATGAATTGGTGTACAGAAGGGTTAATCCCCTCCTCCGTTAAATAGTGAAGTCCTGTGCTGGTTCCTGCACATTCCATCCCACAGGACTGTCCTCTAGTTCAAACTTAAGGGATGGCATGGGATAGAGGTTTATAAGTAGTGGTTACTCACTGCAGATACAGAGGCTTTGTTCTCCTGTTCTCCTAGTTCAGGGGTGGGCAAATTGCGGCCCAGGGGCCACATGCGGCCCGCCACAGAGTTTTTTGCGGCTCACCAAGAAGATTTCAGGACTTCAAGAAAATTGAGCCTAAATTCAATTTGCTCTCTTATCCCATCACTGCTCATATTGATACAGCACCTGAGGAGATGCAGCTTGAACTTATTGACATGCAGTCAGATCACACTGTGAAAGAAATGTTTAATGCTGTGACATTAGTTGACTTTTACAAATCTTTGTCTGCTGAAAAAATTTCCACGTATGAAGAAATTTGCTGGGAAAATGTTCTCTATATTTGGGTCTACATATATTTGTGAGCAAAGTTTTTCTTGCATGAAGATCAACAAGAGTAAATATAGATGCTCTTTGACAGACATTAACTTGCAGGCTGTGATGAGAATTTCAACAAGCAATCTCACTCCTGATTTCAAAAAAATTGTAGAAAAGTGTGATAGGGTACATTTGTCTCATTAAACTGATTCTGAAATTAAATGTGCATGCAGCTATAGATGATATGAAATTAGCACAATAAATAAATTGAATAGAACTACCACTATTTTATTTAATTTATATTTATTGATTTTTATGATACAATTTATACCTTTTCTGAAATGCAAAGTTAACTAATGAATGCAATCATTTTAAAAGGTGCGGCCCTCCGCTAACCTCCGCTCCCACAAAGTGGCCCCCGAGCCAAAACAATTGCCCACCCCTGTCCTAGTTAGTCCTAGGACTGGCACACCCATTGAGCTCCAGAACTGCTGGTAGAAAGACCTTTTTGCACAGGGCATATTTTATTTATAGGATGATATTTCTTATTTATTCTGTTTATACTCTACCCTGCGTGTCTTACCAATGGAGACTCAAAGTGGCTTTGAGGCAGGCATCTTTTAAGGGGAGGGGACAAGGAGAGATTTGGGACTTGCGATTTTATTTTTTTGGTTTAGCAGAAAATTCCTTGAACTATGAGGAAAGGCGGGATAGAAATATTTAAATAAATAAATAAATAAATAATTGCACAATCCTCCTCTGTTATTTTCTATCCTCATAACAAATGCTCCCTCTAAGCTATGGAGCCCTGGAAACAAAACTTCTAGCTTGTGAGCTGCTGGCATCAGAGTTGTGAGCAAGCGATTTGGCTGCTGCATAAATTAGTTTGCTCTGGAGCCATCCTTCCTGAGCTAAGACAAAAATGTGTGAGCCGGAGGCTAAAAAAATGTGAGCTAGCTCACATTAACTCAGCTTAGAGGGAACACTGATGTCATAACAATCATGTGAGAAAGCATTCAGCTGGCCCACACTCACCCATCCGGGGTCCGTGGCCAAGTGCGAATTTGAACTGGATGTTCCAGATCCTACTCTGACACTCTAACCACTATGCCACACTAGCGTTGTGATTGTGAAAGTGAGTAGCTTTGATAGCTTTGGAAAAAACAAACAAATTACTCATTGCCAAAGACCTGTGAGAACCTCCCTGGCCAGAGGCAGTCTACTTGTATGCAAGATACTAGGGAGAAAGCAGCAATGCGGGATGCAATTCAGCCACAGCCTCTCAGTTGACTCACAGATGATAACAGCTGCCATTGACAGACCTTGCTCTTATCTAGTAAGGCAGTTCTTATGTTCTTACCTTTACTACTATTGAGATGAAGCTCACTGATAAAGAATCCAGGTTCATCTTATTCATTTGTGGGTCTTTGATCAAGGCTGTTTTGCTTCCTGGAATTCTGAACACTCGGAGGAGTAGTTCAAGGTCCTTAATCAGAATAGCCCGATCTTTCTGACTGAACAACCTCTCACCCCCCATGGCGTACTCCATGTTTGAAATCTCAAATAACAGAGAAGTTTTCACCTAGTTCAATAGTTTTCATAATTTGCTTTCCCCCTGTCTTCATCTGAAAGAAGCAATTTGGGAGTCAGTATGGGAGACCTCTGAAGCCAAGACCCCCTCCTCCCAGCTGCCTCCTCTTCTCTGGAGTTTACCTGAGAAAACAGTTCCTACCTCTCTAAGGTTTGGGGAGAGGCAAAAAGGAAAGAAACCTCTCTTGTTACCATCTTCGAAAGAACTTTCAGAGCTTCTGGTTGTCGAAACCCTTATTTTGAACCTGTTTCCATTTAGGGTGCTTTGGGTGTGGGGGAGCGCTCTAGTGACAGCCTGAAGGAGCTCTTTTCCAGTTCACCAAAACCTCCTCTCTAGACCAGCCTGTAAAGGGCCCAGTTAAACTCCCTGCACTTGAATGTGGCAGCCCAGCATCCAGACACAGCCTTGCTGTTTTTAACTTTGCACCTTCCAGTTTGTAGGAGCCTCAGGGACAGATCTGAGAGCCTGGGCACGACACCAGATTTTTCCAGCTGTATTTTTGATCTGGACAGATTGTACCTCAGGTGGCAGCAGCTGACTACCAAATGCAAGCAAAGGGTTGTGAGGAGCTGTGCTCGCTGGGTCTTACATAACTGCCTTAGTTTCTGAGGGTGTAGGGCATCCCTAGGCAGACGTATCTCTCTTCTGCTTCTCTCCATTGGTCGCATTTTCCATGCATGCAGTTTGGCACGTCCTGTAGGTCAGGCGGCTGCTTCCTTTGGGGCGGGTGGAAGCTGACGCGTTCCTCCTGGCACAGAGTCCTTCTTTCATAATACTGGGGATTTTTTTTAAAAACGAAGAGACTTATTTCCTATAAGCTGCAAGCTGTTTGGAGACAGTGTAACTGTATATATAATTAGGGTTGCTAACCTCCAGGTGGGGCCTGGAGACCTCTTAGTATTGCCACTGATCTCCAGGTCGCAGAGATCAGCTCCCCTGGAGAAAAATGGCTGCTTTGGAGGGTAGACCCTATGGTATTATGGTTCCTTCCCTCCCCAAACCCTGCCCTCCCCAGGCTCCACCCCCAAAATCTCCAGTTGTTTCTTAACCCAGAGCTGGCAATCCTAAATGATACGTCTGATTCAGACTACCTGATGATTAGTAAAGGTTTCATTTGTTCAAAAGCATGATTCGGGAGGGGGGGAAATCCCTTTCCTAACTTGCTTTGGTGTCTTTAACATCAGTTTGTTCCACAGAAATTAGCAGGAAGATAACAGCAGCCTGATCTAGGCAGGTGCTGATGTGTAAAGGCAGAGAAGGAGATTTTGGGAGTGGAGCCTGAGGATGGCAGGGTTTGGGGAGGGAAAGGGCTTCAATGGGGTATAATGCCATAGAATCCACCTTCCAAGGCAGCCATTGTCTCCAGGTGAACTAATCTCTGTCTCCTGGAGATCAGTTGTAATAGTGGGAGATCTCCAGGCACAGACTGGAAGTTAGCAACCCTGCTTGGCAATCTGTTGCCATACCCAGCTAGGCCTCTCATGCCTCCTAAAGACTGTTAGGCCTGCAGGTAGCTGTGTTCGTTTCTGCTCACCTATGCATGACTACACCAATTTTTGTAGGGTTGCCAGCCTCCAGGTAGGGCCTGGGGATCTCCCTCTTTTACAGCTGATCTCCAGCTGACAGAGATCAGCTCCCCTGGAGAAAATGGCTGCTTTGAAGGGTGGACTCTATGGCATTGTACCATGCTGAGGCCCCTCCCTTCCCAAACCCCACCTTCTCCTGGCTCCACCCCCAAAATCTCCAGGTATTTTCCAACCCGGACGTGGCAACCCTACATTTTTGGCTCATGCTTTCCAAGCATGGCATCTGTTGCTGCTAGGTTGTGGGGTCCTTGCATACAAACAGGCCTGGGAAGAGGACTAATGACTCCGAGTTAAGGGAAGCAGCACTGTTTCCCCTCCATGCCGTTCCCAAGGATCAGGTGCAATTTTGGGTGTGTGTGTTTGTGTGTGTTGTACTTGAGAGGAAAAGGTGCTGATACAGCTTAAGTGAATTTATTCCCCCCAAATCTCTTGAAAATTCTTAAGAAACATTCACAGATTGATCAAGGTTCTATGAGACTGGATAGAATTTGATTGCTAATATATTGAGTATCTCTAGTTTGGCACACATCATCTTTAGCATTTGCCTTCAAGAGGTCATTTGGCACACATTCTCACCATCAGAAGTATGGTGGGTGGTTACGAGAGTAATGGTGCGATCCTAAATAGAGTTACACCCTTCTGAGCCCTTTAAAGTCAGTGGGCTGCCCTGACCTGGATAGCCCAGGCAAGCCTGATCTCATCAGATCTCAGAAGCTAAGCAGGGCCGACTCTGGCAAGTATTTGGATGGGAGACCTCCAAGGAATACCAGAGGTGGGATTCAGGGGCAGGCTATCAAGCCACTTCTCTGAACATCCTCCATGCCCCAGTAGGAGTCGCCGGGGGTCACCATGACTTCCAGGCATGGGCACACACATGCACACACAAAATTAAATCAATGGGCTTAGATACGCGCAACTCTGCTCCTGGCAATCCTAGGTCAGGACTGCACTGTGATCGTCTCCTCTGTGGCAGTACAGTGGCTAGGGTTGCCAGGTTTGGGATGGGAAATACCTGGAGATTTTGGGGGTGGAGCCTGGGGAGGGCAGGGTTTGGGGATGGGAGGGAACTTAGCATGGTACAATGCCACTAAGTCCACCCTCCAAAGCAGCCATTTTCCCCAGGGGAACTGATCTGGATCCTTTGGAGATCAATTGTAATAGTGGGAGATCTCCAGTATTACCTGGAGGTTGGCAGCCCTAACGGGGGCTTTGGAATTGCCTTTTGAGGGAGGCCTGCCTCACCTCTGCATTGGTGTCCTTCTGCCATAATTCTGAGAATAATTTTTAGGACAGCCTGGCCATGTTTTATTGGTGAACAGTTGTTTCAATTGTGTCGAGTCCTTTGGTGACGGTCAGAGCAGAAATTAGTGATAGTTTTATTGTTAAGAGTATGGTTTGCTTCTTAACTTCATGTGAGCTGTCCTGCTGATATTATTGTTAAAAGCCATTTATACCTGATACGCAAATGGCACCGGCGACAGCTTATCAGATATTTTCTGCATTACCTGCCAAAGCAAAGGATTCTAACAAAGGATTCCAACAAAGGATTCTAGCCTAAAACCATTTTTTTTAAATGTTGAAGTAATTCTGAGTTCAAACCTGGACATTTTGGCACAGTTCAGTTATTTGCAAAAGATTTTTTTTGTTTCAACTTTATTTACAGGTTCTCCAGATACTAACAGTCTGACACTGTCCACTCCCACCCACCCCCTCCAAAAAGGCCATTCCTGGGTGGAGAGTGACAGACAGACTGGCAGATATTACAGAAGATTCATCGGTTCTGCTGGTGGTGAACCTGTGTTGTCCTTGAGGCATTGTCAAAGGAGTTATCTAGCTAAGTTAGCGACAAGTGCAAGATATTGCAAGAAGGGATTGGGTCTTATCTAACTGATAAGAGGTAGTAAAGGACAAAGATTGAATTACTGACTTTCCTCTGGTGGTAATATGAAAACATTTACTAAAGTTAACAACATGATCCAAGCCCCTTTCCCTTTAATAGCAATTTTATTTTGGTGTTCAGGTGGTCAGAGGTCATCCCATGGGTCTGTTTTGGAAAATTGGGAAGGAGAAATGGAAAGGCATTGTTGCCCAAGGGAAGGGGCTTTGATTCTGGTAAACATTTTGTTATCTAGGGAACTTGTAATGTCTCTTTCTACTTTAGGGTTGCCAAGTCCGAGTTGGAAAATACCTGGGGACTTTGGGGGTGGAGCCAGGAGAGGGCGGGGTTTGGGGAGGGGAGGGGCCTCAGCATGGTGCAATGCCATAGAGTCCACCCTTCAAAGCAGCCATTTTCTCCAGGGGAGCTGATCTCTGTCAGCTGGGGATCAGTTGTAAAAGCAGGAGATCCCCAGGCCCCACCTGGAGGCTGGCAACCCTATTCTACTTAGAGAGCACTCAAGGTAACTTACAGTAAATAATAGGCCAAAAACAATTTTGGAAGAGTTCATCTTGGTTCCAGATTTCTGTAATCCAAATCTAATTGCACTTTTTATTGGATGTTTCATCCTGTTGATTGTACCTATGTGCATTGTTCCCTCTAAGCTGAGTTAATGTGAGCTAGCTCACAGTTTTAGCCTCTGGCTCACATATTTTTGTCTTAGCTCAGGAAGGATGGCTCCAGAGCAAACTAACTTATGCAGCAGGCAAATCGCTTGCTCACAACTTTAATACCAGGAGCTCACAAAGCAGAACTTTTGCTCATGAGACTCCGCAGCTTAGAGGGAACATTGCCTATGTGTAGTCCTCCTTGAGTCTCAGTGAGAAAGATGGACTATAAACAATGGAAATACTTAAACTTAGACTCTTCTGTGTATTAGGCAGGGATTCATCTCACTCATCTCCTGGTCTGCAGGCTTAATTACCAGTTCTTCTCCTTAAGGGACTTCTTTCTACATCTTGTTTCTTGATTGCTTTTTAATTAAGGGATAATAAGGCTGGGTGGCTCCATTCAGCAAGTACTGATGCTGTAGTGGTAGAAGCATAGGACAAATTTTGACTTCAGGATTTAGCACATCTGCTGAGCATGTAATCTCCATTTAACTATCATGGCCAATAGCCAACGGCAGACTTCTCCTCTGTGCATCGGTCACTATTAATCCACTATGAATCCACTGCCTGTCACTGGAGAGCAAGAGGCCTTCCAGTTCTCAAGGTTTGTGCAAAACGCAGGGGGAGGTACTTGAGAATATCCTAGATCTCTTTCCATTGCAAGCCTTGATGAGGGTGGGTTGAGGGGGTAAGATCTACAGCATGGTTCAGAGGCCTGCACTTGGGTGTATTCAAGATGGAATTGGAGTAGAAGAGCTGCTACGTTTTCTGGGGTGATTATTAACATTTTAGGTATTACAGTGAGGGAATGCTATTTAATTCAGTGGACTTAGGAAATGTAGCCACACTCATGGCTGTATATTTATCTCATCCTTCCTCCAAGGAGTTAAAAGCAGCTTACATGGTCTCACCCCCAATTTTATCCTAATAATCATGGCTGAAAAGAGATCTGAACCAGTCTCTCTGTTCTTCATCCAACTCTCTAACCACTGAACTATACCAGGCTGAAACTACAGCCATATTTGATCTGAAATGCCTCCCTAACCCCCACCCCACCATTTCTGCACTGAGGATTTCCTTCGGCATATGCCATATAGATGAAACAATGGCTATCCTGGTTCAGGCAGGGGGGCTGACGTGTCTGAAATAGTGTATGGTATTGATTTTTATGGCATGTTCTTTATTTCTATGGGTTATTGATTTTTATTGAATTTGTATTGGTATCTCAATGGTCCATAATGGTTTTTTGTTGCGTTGTAAACTGCCATATGGGCTCTTAGTTGAAATGTGGTGTATATATTAATGAAATAATCAGACTGAGGTTCCTGTGGTAGAGAATCAGTCACTGGTAGAGTTGCCATCCTCCAGGAGGAGCCTGGTGAACCCCCCCCCCTCGCTATTACAACTGATCTTCAAACAGTAGAGATCAGTTCCCCTGGAGAAAATGGCTGCTTTGGTGGGTGGGCTCTATGGCATTGTACCCTGCTGAGATCCCTCCCTCCACAAACCCCGCCCTCTCTATGCTCCACCCCCCAAATATCCAGGTATTCCGCAACCCGCACCTGGCAGCACTGGTTGCTGGGGCTCTTCCCAAGTTTTTCAAAAACTGGTTTCTCCAATCACAGAGAGGACTATTCTGTTTTCTGTCAGTGACAACAAAGATATCTGGGAAATGTGAAGGCAACAGCCCTCTGCTGTTTGTCTCCCCCAGTTTGGTATTCAGGGGTAGACTGCCTCTGAACATGGAGGTTCCACTTAGCTGCCAGAGCTAATAGCCATGAGATAGTCATCTTCTCTATGAATTTGTCCAATCCTTTAAAAAAAACACACAGGTTTAAGGCCTTCAGCATTTCATTGCCAGATCACTACAGGGATGGCTTTAAGTGGCTGTTTCGCAATTGGCACCACTTGCTGCTGCCTGTATTCAGTTAGTCATATTTCATGGACAGGCAACTATATTTGCCTTTGATCTCTGAATGGGCATTTGATTAATGGAGAAGCTGAAGACCTGGCAGCCCTGGGTATTGGTTGCTCTCAAAATGTAAATAGATGAAAGAAACCAGTTCTTCTGGGAGGAGGCCAGGGGAATGTTTCTGTGGAGCTACTTAAAAGCTAGGTGGGTACTCAAGGACTAAAGGCCATTAAATTAGCCACTCAGTAGCACCCAGAAACATTTCCAAATTGGGTTTCTGCAGACTGGAGCACTAAAAAAAGCAATTGCCTGCTGTAGTCTTTGACGAGGGAGATAAGGTAAGAAGGGGAAATGCAGGTGCTAGGTTCATTCTCGGCATTTCTGGTCAGTTGTTCAGATTCTGAAGACTGGAAAGTTTTTGATGCCCAGTGAAGTTATTCTAGTGCTACAATAGAACAGGCTGTCACAAACCTGGAACTTTTGCGTTGCAGAAACACACACTGATTTTTCCACAGACATATGGACAATTCACATATATAAATCACTGGATTTTTCCTCTCTGGGGCTGGTTCAGACTTGCCTGTGACAGTTTACATGTGTGGATGGGATGCTGCAGATAGGAAAAAGTTCTGTTACCCCAAGTGCAATGCTTGTCAGTTCACGCATGTTCTGCTGCCAGTGTTTTAAGCGGGCATCAATTAAGGTGCGAACCAGGGCTGTGACTTGAGTTGGAATGTGTGAACAGGCTTCAGTGGAAGGTGTTATCTTTGACGGTATGAGAGGTGTTAGGAATTTGGCATTAGATCTGCAATGGCTTATTCCAAATGTCTGCCTTCCCATGATGCTGCAAGGCTGCGTGTGCCACAGCAAATACCTGGGGAAAATATGGCTAATGGGTAGGTAGCCTGCAGAATCCTGCATGTGGCAAAAGCTGCACGTAGGGCTGCCAGTTTTTAAATTTGTCCCTTTAATATCAATTTGATCAGCAGCAAATTATCAGGTGATGTCATTTAGTTCCATGCTGAGAAAAGCTTCTACAGCCCATTTCTGTACATTGAACCTCAATCAAAGGGGCCAGGACGTTCCCCCACCCACCCTGGGCCCGTTGGCATCCTTAACTGTGCACGAATTAGAACAAAGTTAGAGTCCAGTGGCACCTTTAAGACCAACAAAGTTTTATTCAAGGTATAAGCTTCCGTGTGCAAGCACTCTTCCTCAGATACAGTGTGCTTGCACATGAAAGCTCGTACCTTGAACAAAACGTTGTTGGTTTTAAAGGTGCCGCCGGACTCAAACTTTGTTCTATTGCTTCAGACCAACATGGCTACCCACTTGAATCTATGTGCATGAATTAAATGACCCATACACAGGGAGTCAAAATATGCTGAGATTGTTCTGTGTACTTTGGCCCTCACACAGCTCATCTGCCCTTGTCTGGGTTTGTCAGCCATGTAGTTTTCACAAGAAATTTGGTGTGTGGGTCTTGAAGCAACTGTGGCTTGGGATCTAGTGCTGATGGGGGGGAAATATTCTGCCAGTGAGGAGGGTTTTCCTTCCCTACATGTCCATCTTCTCGGCATCTTTTTCACTCTTTTCCTATGGCAGCCTTTTAATGTTTCATTCCTTTCTAAACTTTGCCAGCTGCTGGGCTTGTCCTTGAGTTACTTCTCTGACACAGAGCTCAGAAGAGAGGCTAAGGGAAGCTGTGGCTGTGGTCAGTGAGCAGGCAGTGGAGCATCCCCGGCCCTTTGTCTTGGTCCTGTAGCTCCTCTTTCCTGCCTGAAGCATCCTGAGGTCATCAGCTAAGGCATGTGACGGGCACCCTCCTCACACAGCAAGCTGACGCATCTGCCTTGCACAGAAATGTGACCATTTGTGTCCACACAAAGCTTCAATCGATTAATCAGGAATGTTCCATAAACTTTGACTTTCAAAATGTGCCTATTTTGGACACACTGGCTATAAGATATGTAGTACACAGTGGAAAGCATTCGAGGATCAATGTGGTTTTGTGGCCAGATGGTTAGATCTGAAGTTTGGGGAACTGGTTTGAAACATCTACCCTTTGTCAAGCTACTCCTTCATCTGTAAAATGGGAATATCTGTGGCCTGCTTCAACATTGTGCCAAAATTCTATTTATCTGTACATGTTCATTGTGCCCTTCCTCCGAGGAGCTCAGAGTGGTGTATGTGGTTCTATCCCCCCTTTTTTGTCATCATGATAGTCCTATGAGGCAGACTGAGCTGAATATGTGACCAATTCATACAGTGAGTTTTATGGAAGAGTGGGGATTTGAACAGAGGTCTCAGTCTGGTACTCTTACCTCTATAGCATACTGCCTGTCAGATTACTCTAGGACACAAACAAGCTATAAGCAGTAACTAAGCAATTCCAAAGTGAAAGCCCTTGGCAATCTGTGCTTTGTTGGTGGTGGCTAACCCTAAAAGGAATTTGCTCCCCAAATTCTTCATGAATTTTGATATAAAATATTTTCCAGATGTTCTCTGAACCCTCAAATAGTTTTCAGATATTTAAGATGTTTGACATCTTGTGACAGTTGAATTTATTTTGTGATATTTGCCAGATTCGGTAACTGACATGAAATGGCCTTTGATAGTATCTGATGGGTAGCAGTCAGTGGCACAGTATTTGACGGAAGGAACACAATTGGTATTTGACAGATAAGGAGATTCTGTTTCTGATGTTTCCCAAAGCAATCAAAAGGGGTAGGTGGATGCATTCCATGGTTCTTTGATGACACCACACACATTTAAAACTTGGTATTATTACAAAGGAGCTCTCGTTTTAAATTGCTGTGTAAAAATTAACATGTCAGTAAAATTCAGAATTTGAAATTTCACATTGAAAATTTGAAGGCTGAAATGCGAATATTTATGAATAGCGATTCCAGCTCTCCTTTCGCAGCTCTCTGGTCCATGCACACTTGTTTACAACGGTATGCATCCCCCAGTACATTCTCGTGTAGACATAGGCAGATGTGCTGAACAGATGTTTGCCCTGCAAAGTGTGGATGTACTCAGCAGGGAGTTATTCTTATTGCCATGTAAAAACAAGGAACAGAAACTGCATGGCAGCATTGGGTCAAGCCAGTGAGTTATCTGTGAGCTACAATTTGTGTCTCTGATGACTCTTGATGGAATGATTAGTGTCTAGAACTATGAGCGAGTGAAACTCTTGGGCTAAGCAAATGTATTTATTCATTTATAGTCCTTTTTTTTTTTTTGCCAAGTCTCAGAAGGAGCCTGATAAGTTAAAGGCAGAGCCTGGGGGGATCTGGCAGACCTGAAGTGGAGCCGGGTAATAAATGGGCAGGTGCCACGTGGGTAGAGGTGCCAGATCCCTTGGAATTACAACTCCTCTCCAGACTATAGGGGGGCATTTGAATAAGTTGGGAGGCACTGCCGCACAAACCCCCACACTGTGTCAGGAGCCACGAGAGAGTAAACGTTGTTTTTTTTTAAGCAAGGCAAGAGCTCAGGCAGTGCAGGGCAATGGCTTGGCCAAGCACAGCCATGGCATGTGCGAAAAATAAAATAAAATAAACCAGCTAGATGGGAAGACAGGTGGCCGGGGTGGTAAATCGGGGGGCCCAGCCGATGCTTTGGAGAAAATGGATGCTTTGGAGGGTGGACTCTATGGCTTTGTACCCAGCTGAGGTTCCTGTCCTCCCCAGGCTACATACCCAAATCTCCAGGAGTTTCCCAACCTGGAGCTGGCAACCCTATCTCCCCCATCCCCTGCTGGTGGACAAAGGGGACCTGGCAATCCTACGCATGGGGCTTGATGGTCCAGGGTAGAGTCAGGATTTTCTGGCTTTTCAGCCCTCAGCACTGGTTACCTGGCAGAACTTGATTTCACTGGTTGGACCAGATGGTTGACTGAGAAGCTGAGCTGGAGGCAGCTTGCGGACATCTGCTGCTGGTCTTGCTTTGCTCTGGAGAGCTCTTCAGGCCCATAAGCCTTTTCTTCAATGCTTTGGCCACAGGGAATGGCAGCTAGAACTCCAAGAAAGGGAGGGGCGTGAGCTGAGAGTTGGCACTGCTCTCTGGATCTGCTGTTCTTGTTTTAAGTGGAGGTATCCTGGTAGGGTTGCCAACCTCTAGGTGGGAGCTGGAGAACTCCTGGAATGGCAGCTGATCTCCAGATGACAGAGATCAGTACCCCTGGAGAAAATGGCTGCTTTGGAAGGTAGACTGTATGGCATTATACCTCGCCATATAGTCCCTCCCCTTCCTAAATCCTGCTGTCTCCAGGCGCCACCTCCAAACCTCCAGGAATTTTCCAAACCAGTGTTGGCAACCATGGGCGTCAACTACGGGGGGGCTCGAGGGCTCGAGCCCCCCCGAAATTTCCTGGGGGGGGCTCAGCCACCCCCGGCAAAATGGAGCGCCCGGTGGCCAGTCAGCCGGCCGTTGCCGCCTCTCCTTCCCCCCACCCCTGGCCTGCCCTCCTGCCTCCCTGGGGTGGGGGGGAAGGAGAGGCGGCGACGGCCGGCTGACTGGCCACCGGGCGCTCCATCTGCGCCACCCCCGCACGCCCCGAACGCGAGGCGGAGCGGGAGCCGGGGGCCCGCAAGGCCGCCGGCGCCCGAGGTGAGCGGGGAGAGGGAGGGAGGGGGGCGGGGAGTGCGGCGGCCGGGCAGGCACGGCCCGAGGGAGGGAAGCGGCAGCGGCGGCTCCCTGGGGCGGGTGGGGGAGAGCGGCGGGGACATGGTCCTGAGCGCGCGTGCGTGCTTCGCGCACGCGCACAAGAAAGCCCCCCCCCGGGATTTAAAAAGTCTACGCCCCTGTTGGCAACCCTACATCCTGGAGTTAAGCCAGGAGAATCTCTTATTTCATTATGGCAATTTTAATCTGCCTTTTCCCCAATAAAATACTCAACCTGCAAACCCAAAGAGGTGCTGAATCTGCTTGCTGATTGCTTTTGGTCTGTTCTTGGTCTAGAATGTGTCTGCTCTCCCTCCTTTGGCTAGAGCTAGGTGGTAAGTCTTCAAGACACAGTCCTGGTGTGGCTTCTGTTTATTTTAAAATGAGCTGAGTGTGCTTCTGCCTAATCTCTATGAATCCCTTACTTTTAATGGTGCCTTTCCCCCCTTTTAAGTCCAGCCAATAAAACATCACTTCTTCAGATTTGCCTTGGCATGCCCTCACTTGGAAGCTACAAAGAATTTTGGAGCAAACTTCATATTTCCCAGGGATGCTGCAACAAGCATTTTCTTACTAAAGAACAGCCTCTGGGCATTATGGGGGAGGTGAATACATTCTGTGTTTCCTCGATGACACCATGCAAATTTATAACTTGGTATTGTTACAAATGTGGCTCTTTTGGTAATTGGAAAACCACATGCCAATTGGCACAATCTGGCAATAAGATTAAAGTATAATAAATTTAAAGTTCTTGATGGCAAGAAATCTCTCTCTCTAGATTGAATCCAGTTTGTGGACTGTATCCAGTTTTTGGGAGCTCAGAGATGAAGTCTAAAGTTGCCTAAAGCTGGCAGTTTTTGCTGGAGTTATCTAAAACCAGGATGCAACCTGGGAGGGTTGGACAATACAGCTGTCATTCTTTCAAAACTGATGCAGGATTAGCAGGTGTGCCTTCTGCTTTAGAAGTCTGCCTACTTCCTAAATGTTCTACGTGCATGTGCATAAATAAACTTATAATACATTGGTGCAAAATGCCCCATTTACCAGGGACAGGTAACTAGGCCTCTTGGCAGCACTCTTTCAGTTCCTCATTTGGAGAAAGGTGGCACAGAAATGTTGAAAGTTAAGGGAAACATTAAATATTCACTATTTAAATCAAATGTCATTAGGTGTCAAATTCAGTTGTTAAATCTATATATCTATATATCTAATAGCCAAGTGGCCCCCTGTGTGCGGATATCTAAATCAACGCGGGGGGGGGGAGCACCTGAGGGGCAAGGAGATTTTTCTGCACACGTGGGGGACTCCCCACGTGTGCAGAAAAATCCTAAAAGTAAAAAAAAACTTTTGGGGGGATATTTAAAATCCCCCCCAAAGTAAAAGCATTCCCTGCGCCGCTGGGGAGGGGGGTGGGAGGAGGATCAGCAGGCCTTGCCACAGCTGGGGAGGGGTGGGTGGGAGGATTGGCAGGCCTTGCCATCGCCACTGTCACTGCCAAGGGGGGTGGGTGGGAGGAGGGTCGACGGGCCTTGCCACCGCTGCCGAGGGAGGGTGGGAAGAGGATTGGGATACTCCCTCCCCCCGCGAGTATCGCGGGTCCCCCTTCTCGTATTATCTGAATATTTAACTATTTAGAGATTATTAGGTGAATATTTGGTGTAAAAATGACTTGATACTGTAATTCGGGTTGCCAGCTTATGAACTGGTCCTTCTAGGCATCCTTTTAATATCAGTGTCATCTGCAGCAATTATCAGGAGATTTTATTTAGCTTCAGCTGCAGATTTTGGCATATTAAGCCTCTCTTAAAGGAATGGCATATTTCCCCCTAGTCCAGCTGGCAGTCTTAATTGTAATTGTCATATGATTTGGATTCACTTTATAAAACCACAATATATTTTATTTATTTTATGTTAAATATTCATCAGGGAAATTCCTCCATATGTTGGTGGAAAAGTTGGGGTAAAGAGAGGGAAAATAAACAACTACATTTGCTGTCTTCTGTTCAGCTCTGGGCACATTATTGTAAACAATATTAACCTGCTTTAGAAAACAAAGTGTTGTTGAAATATCCAAATCTCCTGCCTAGCTTGACTGACTAAATAGAGAATGACAGACACAAAATTGCTTAATTTGTCCCATTTGGAAGCAGGGGAAGGCCATTCTCATCAGTGTGGAATTCACAAATTATGCAGCTCAAGGAAAACAAGAGGAAGCTAGCTGGTGTGATGCTAAGAAGAGCGGGTTCTAGCCAAGGCTGTTTTCCTGCTACCCACTCTGGAACCATTTTATCAGTGCTCTCAGTTATGCTTATGAAATCATTTCAGAGTATGTGCTTTGGGATGATTTGTGTGAACTGGCTGGCAAAGTGAACAGCAGAAAAAAAAAGATTTTGTTCATGTGATTGAGTGCACATCTTAGTAAAAAAAAAGGGAAGGGGAAGTTTAATGACAGCTTAAAGGTTAAGAAAATGTTATTCCACTCTAAGCTTTTGTGGGTGACAGCTCACTTCCTCAGATACGGTGTAGTGGGCAAAGACTTATATATTAGGTTATGAAAAAATAAACAGCAAAGCTGTGAAATGCTGGAAGAACAGGGTAAAATGAAATGCGATCAAGAAAGTACAGAAATAACAATAGTAGTAAAATTGGCCACTTCTCCAGTTTAACTAAGCCTTGATGCCTGTAATGGTTAAGGAATCACAGGTTTTACTAAAATACTTAACACCTAAAACAACTAGGAATCCGAAATAGGGGTACGTGGAGGAGAAGCAGTATGTCAAACCTCTGAATTCTAATTCATCACTTTCATACCAATGAAATTATTTTACCGTAGTATGGTAAGTTTTAGATCAGCCTGTTCTGAGAACATACATCATTATAAATTTATAATGAAAGCCAAAAGCCTGCTGACCCTCACCTCCCACTCTAGTTTCTAGCACTTCATAGAATCATACAGTTGGAAGGGACCTCCAGGGTCATCTAGTCCAACCCCTTGCACAGTGCAGGAAATTCACAAATACCTCCCCCTCCACACCCCAGTGACTGCTATTCCATGCCCAGAAGATGGCAAAAAACCGCCAGGATCTCCAGACAAACTGGCCTGGAGAAAAACTGCTTCCTGACCCCAAAGTGGCAATAACCATTTCCCTGGGCGTATAAGAAAGGGCCACAAGAACTACACACTGATGCAACCCTTCCTGCCCTCTGTTTGGCTGTACTACTGTAACACCACAGAATGTTCATGAACATTCTCAGAGACTCTGTCTCTGCTTTTCAGGCTTGATGGCTCAAAGAATGCCAGGAAGAAGCAGTGCCATTTATGTTGCATTCCTTGGTCTGTTGCTGTTTTTCTTTCATTAAGACTCAAATGCAAAAACTATGTGTAGTTGTTCTGGATATAAGTTTCATGCTGTCTTCAGGGTTGCCAGCCTCCAGGTGGTACCTGGAGACCTCTCACTTTTTACAACTGGTCTCCAGCTGACAGAGATGAACTCCCCTAGAGAAAACGGCTGCCTTGAAGGGTGGACTCCATGGCATTGTACCATGCTGAGGTCCTTCCCCTCCCCAAACCCCACCCTCTCCCGGATCCACCCCCAAAGTCTCCATGTATTTTCCAAACCAGACCTGGCAACCCTAGCTGTCTTACTTCCTGGCCATAGACCTGCCTCTTTTGCCTGCCTTCCAACCAGCCCTGCTTTAATAGCTCTAGCCTCAGTTTCTAATCAGAGAGGTGCTGGGGCTCTCGCTGCCCTGGATGCTGTGCTTCCTTAGCAATGCCCCCCCCCCCCGCCCCCTTCACAGCTGGGATGGCCCTGGTTACTCAATGACGAGAAATTTCAGACAGGGAGCTGAGTTAATCTGTTGCAGCAAGACCAAAAAGTAATCTTGTGACATCTTAAATATTAAGTAATATATTGTGGCAAACACTTTTGTTGGGCAAAAACTGCTATCTTTTAGAAATCAGTGGGAAGATGTTTCTAAATTCCAGGACATTTTGCTGCTGAACTGGAAGTCACCATTCCTCAACAAAGGGACTTCAAAGCAGGGGCGTAGACTTTCTAAATCCGGGGGGGGGGGCACGGGACCATGTCCCCGCTGCTCCTCCCCCCCCCCCCGGCCCCAGGGAGGCAGACCCGCACGTAGTTGCGGCGGTGGCGGCAGCCAGCTGGCCAGCTGACTGCCGCCCGCACGAAGCGCGGGACCATGTCCCCACCGCCTCTCTCCCCCCCCCCCGCCCCAGGGAGGCAGGAGGGCAGGCCGGGGGTGGAGGGGAAGGAGAGGCGGCGATGGCCAGCTGGCCGGCTGACTGGCCACTGGCGAGATCTCCATTTTGCTGGGGGTGGCTGAGCCCCCCCCGGGAAATTTCAGGGGAGGCTCGAGCCCTTGAGCCCCCCCGTAGTTGACGCCCATGCTTCAAAGGGAGATTTGTGGGTGAAATTGTTGAATTAGAATTTATCATCGGTTTATTAGTAGGCTTGCACAGAGAGGGCTCATTTCGTATTCTCTCCACATATTTAATTAACATAACTAGGAAGACTGTGTTACATTCCATGGCTTTAATGTTCTGTTCAATCTTTTTTTCCTCTTTTCATTGATTGAGGTTTCACTTTGTGCATCTGATGAAGAGGTCTTTAGTCCAATAAGCTTATTTTAAAGAAAGGCTAGACACCATGAGAGTCCCTCTTGTTGCCAGTGAACAGAAAATTCACATTGCATATGTTCAGATGTACTGTCATTACCCACATGTTCTAAGAATGGGAAAGGCACTAAGAGTATTTCTCATCTAACTCCTGGCTCAAATCAGATTCCATCCAAGATATTCTGACATTATGAACACATTGTTTATTCATTTATTTATTTTATTTGTATCTCATTTTCATCCCCAGTGGGGACCAGAGGAGCTCGCATTGCTCTCCTCTCTTCCATTTCATCCTCATGACAACCCTGTAAAGTAGGTCAGGTTGAGAGTATGTGACTGGCCCAAGATCACCCAGGGAGCTTCCACAGCAGAGTGGAGATTCGAACCTTAGTCTCCCAGGGGGTGTGGGAGCTAGTCTGACCACTGCACTACCCTGGCTCTCCAAGTTACCAGGGCCTGCTAATGAATTGTGTCCAGTCGCTTCTTCTCTTCCCCATCCTCAACTGCGTGCTGTTTCCCCCAAAGAACTAAAAAAAATACAACTGAGTACAGTGATCTGATCTTTTTCATTGGACCAAATCTTGTCTGTCATTTATTTATTTATTTATTTATTTGTTTGTTTGTTTATTTAATTTATTTTGATTTATTAGCCCACCCTTCCCTGCAAGCAGGACTCAAGGTGGCTTATACCGTTAGTCGAGTAGTAACATTTTGAAATTACACAGCATTCTTAACCCAGAAGGGCTTTCCTTGTGGTCCAAAGAGAAGTTGCTGAAAAGGCCATGGGCATCTTGGGCTCACTGAAACAGATCATTCTTGCACCCCCTTTTAATAGGAATGGGAGATGATATCCTGAGATCAGTTTCAGACCCTTTCCCACAATTGGTATGCACACATGTGTGAGAAACAAGACAGTTTTTAGTGTACGTGTATCATTGATAGACAGGCAGAGAGCTGGCTTTAATTAAGAGAAGAAAGAGGAGAAAATTGGATTTATACCCCACCCTTCACTCTCAGAGTGGCTTACAATCACCTTCCCTTCCTCTCCCCACAGTGAACACCCTGTGAGGTAGGTGGGGCTGAGAGAGCTCTGAGAGAACTGCTGGTGAGAGAACAGCTCTGAGAGCACTGTGGCTGACCCAAGGTCACGCCAGCAGCTGCTTGTGGAGGAGTGGGGAATCAAACCCAATGAGTCCATGGTCCTAACCACAACACCAAACTCAACCCCAGATTGGCTCTCAATTACAACCTTCTTGTACTTTACACATGCACAGGTGATTTCTGCATCTACTTGTCTGCACTTCTACAGCACAATGGGCCTGAAAGGAGTGTGAGGAGGACTGAAGTGCCACCTTGCTTTGCAAGCATGCAGTCTTCTGCAGCAGCTGTCAGCATTGCTATTGGTGCAGGTCAGAGGTTTAGTGCTGCTCTGATGCCCCATCTCCCTCCAGACGGCCAACCTTGTCCTGAAATGACTCCTTTCTCTGGGCATCTGCATCCAGGGATGTGCTGCAATGGTAAAGCATGGAACTGGAACTCTCAAGCCTACTGATTCAATGTTCATCACAAGGTGCCCTTTGAAACAAGGGCGTAGACTTTCCATTTTCCGGGGGGGGGGGGGGCTGGGGCTGGGGTTGGGCCAGAGACATTATAGGCCATTGTCTATGGGGGAGGCTCAGCACGTCCTGGAAAGGTTGGGGGGGCTCCAGCTCCCCAGCCCCCCTGAAGTTGACGCCTATGCTTTGAAATGTGCTACACTTTTGGATCGGGAGGAAGGGATACTGAATTTTGCATTTAATATTAGGAAATCTAAATGTGATGTATGGGTTCACCTTTCAAGCACAGATGCTGGTGTTCAAAGGGAGCCTGGATGCCAGAGTCTCAGTTTTCATTTAGAAATAAAATCATGATCCTGGTCCTTATTGACCCAGTGCAGAGCTGAGAAAACCATAGAGTCTGAGCAGATTATCGCATCAATCAGGGAAAAGGATGCTGAACTCCCTTGGATAATTGATTCCCTTCCCCTTGTTCCAACCCAGTTTTGACCTCAGCCTCTCCAGTAGGCACTAAATAAAACCCAAATTACTTGAAAACCTGGAACTGGAATATGTAAAGTGTTGGTGTAATCTTCTGGAACAATTCTAAAGAACCCCTGGTGTTACCATCACTCCAGCACTGGGTTTTCTTTATGCTCAATAGACATATACCCTATATCTTCCTGATGTTTCTTCCTGCTGCAGCTGTGCTGCAGACAGTGAGCAAAAGCAAGACAAGGCTCTTGCCTTGCCCCACACAGATTACTAAACTCCAAAGTGTTGCAGAAGAAGACAAGAAGAAATATATAATCTGTATGCATTTTTTTGCTGTTTGTTTTCACTAAGATAACACTGAATTAATGCAAACAATCTTTACCGCAACAATAAGTAACTATAAGTTGCAGGTAATTGTGTTCATATGTATTTTTGTTATTAACAATGTTAATTATGGAAGGGTATATTATGTATAATGTTTGTAATGTTTATGTTTAGTACATACTGAAGAAGTCTTCGAAACGAAGAATGCAAGTCGGCGTCTTTGTCGTGTCATTTGAAGACGTTAGGGGTTCATTTAAAGACACTAGTGGAACTTTCTATAAAGGAGATTTGTCTCTGTGATGCAATAATCCTTTACCTTTTAAAGAGATTTTTCCCCTCTTATCTGAATTGTACTTGTATTTGCTGAGATTTATCTCTTGGATTGTATTAGTTACTTATTGTTGCGGTAAAGATTGTTTGTGTTAATTCAGTGTTATGTGATTGAGTATTATTATTACTGACAGTATCATTTCTGTTTTGTGTTTTCACTAAGAGCCATGGTAGTTTAGTGGTGAAAGTATCAGACAGGGGTGTAGACTTTTGGAAATTCCAGGGGGGGCTCCTTAGTGTGTGCGCTTTGTGCGTGCGCTCACTGGGGCGATGTGTCCCCCCCCCCCCGGGAAACCGCCGGGCCTCTCCGGGCCCTTCCGAGGCCCCCGGGGTTGACTTCCCACTCTGCCCTGCAAGCTTGCTGGATGACCTTCGCCAGTCACATATTCTCATCCTAACCTACCTCACAGGGTTGCTGTGTGTATAAAAGGAAGGAAAGGAAGAAAATATAAGCCACTTTGGGTCTCCATTGCGGAGAAGGGCAGGGTATAAATGATAAGTAAACAAATACATCTGGGGATACAGGAAATTTCATCCCCCAGTGCTTCAGATGCCCTACATAGGTCAAAGCTTTACCTGGTACTCCCTCAATATGCACATTCTCTTTCTGTTGCTCCTAATGCTCCATACACCTTATGCAACTCCCTTTTCCTTGCTACAAGCTAAACGTGGCAGTGCCAGGAGGTGCAGCATGCCACAGCCAGTGACCAAGCAGGCATGAGGCTGGGGCAGTCCCCTATTGCAGAGCCTGCTTGGTTTCTTGTCTGCTTGCTGAAACTTGCATTGTCAGAGGTTGCCTGTCTCTGGCACGGAGGGTGTCATTCCAAATTGCCTTTGCCCTGTGATCGCCTCATCTCTTGGAAAACTGCCTAGCATTGCTGTGGTTCATTGTTCATATCTGGCCTCTGCCACAAATTCAGCAGGTGGCTTCAGGCAAGTCCAATGGCCCTGAATCCTTCATCTGCAGTAGGGCTATATTTATTTATTTAAACACTTATCTGCTGTATGTGCTTTTCTTCTCACTGAGGACTCAAAACAGCTTACAAATGAACACAAATATATAACTGAGAGACAACCCACCTCCCAATATACAGTACAACTTCAATACCCTAGGCTGCTCCTAGATCCACTGGCCTGGCCCAGTCAGGACCACAGGTTGCAAAGGACAAAGGCCCAGAGCCTAGATGTTCATGCCTCTGGCCTAGGACTGCCAAGTCTGGATCTGGAAATTCCTGGAGATTTGAGGGTGGAGCCTGCGGATGGCAGGGTTCCAGCAGGGATGTGATGCTACACAGGGGAAATGATTGCTGTCATCTGGAGATGTTGTAATTCAGGGAGTTCTCCAGGCCCCACTGGGTGGTTGGCAACCCTACTGTGGCCAGACCTGGGCTTAAATATCTCTAACAAAGCAGGGAATCGAAGCTCAGCCCTTATTTCACCATGCTGGCAGAGAGGTCTCAAGGACTCCCCTCCCCTCCCTGCTCCTTTATATATGGAACATGGGGTGTGTTAACCTTTAAAAGACCCAGTGTGGTATAGTGGTTGGACTTGCACTGTGGTAATCTGGGTTTGAATCCCCCCACTCATCCATGAAATTTACTGGTATGACCTTGGGCCAACCGCTCTCTCTCAACTTAACCTTCCTCACAGGGTGGTTGTTACAATGGAGAAAGGAAGAGCTGCCAGCCCAAGTTCCTTGGAGGAAAGGTGGGGGGAAAGCACACTAAGGCTGCAATCACACATGCCAGTTGGAGCGGCAGGGAAGTGCCCCTATTTCCTCTGGAGGAATTTGACTCGCAGTTGCGAGATCGCACATCCCTTTGTGCTGCGGGCTCAGCCCGTCACTGTGTGATCAGACGCCACCTCATGCAAGTGGGTTTTTTGTGCCATTTGTTTCCCATGCACATAAACGAGGAATCGCACCTCCGCACTGAGGGCTCCCCTTGGAGTATGCAATTATGCACTGTCAACTGAGTCGCTAGACCCCGCCTCGCTGTCGCTCGAGTCCAGAGTGGCGCCGCCTTCCGCCACTGTCAATTCGAACCCCTTAGGGCAGCCAGGGCCTCAGTTGCAAGGACAAGGGAGGGGGGTTACGTCACCACACCCTCTCCTAGTCCCTCCTGCGCAGACTTGGGTTTCACTCTCTCTCTGGAACCATCAATCAGTCTCACGTCAGGGCATCCTCCTCGGCCCCTTCTGGCTGCCCTCTTTTATCCCTCCCCCCTCTCAACATCCCCTTCCTGACCCCTCCTCCCTTCTAGACTCCTCCCCCCTTCTTAACTCAAGACGCCGAGCCTCTGGAGAGGCCCCAGCATCCTGACTCAGTGCTCCTCCCCCTTCCTTCCCCTCTGGCCAGCCTAGCCACGGAGCACGGAGCAAGCTGCGGGCTCTCCCTCCCAGCTGCTGCTGTCTCTCTGCTGTTTCCCCTCGGCTCTTCCCTGCTGGCCCCTCCACACTCCACGCTGGCTGGGTGAGCGGGGAGAGGATGTTTGTTGGTGGGGGAATGACGAGGGAGGGGGTTGCCAGTCCTCCTGGCTCCCTGGGAGTCCCGTCGTCGGGACATGCACATACTGCTAAGCATGGGGGGAAATGGCACTGAGTCAGGATGGAATGATCAGGCCATCATGATGGGTTGAGAGCATACTTGAATGATCAGACATGGAAAAGTCCATCCGTAGCCCTTTGGCAAGCATTAAGACCAGACTTTCCCCAGTGTCTTTTAACTCCACTTCTGTGGCGGGGCAGCACGGGTTGCCGACGGCTGCAGGACCTTTCCCAGATGTTGCTGTCTGATTGTGCCCTTTAGATCCGTCAGGCATTTGCAGCTATGTCGGATCTAAAGGTGCATGCGACCGCAACCTAAATAAAATAAAGGACCACAATCTTCTTGTTTTTGCTATAGAGGGCCAATCTGGCTACCGCCTCTGCTGTATGGGAAGAATAACACTAGGCTCAGCTTCCAAGACTGTAGCTGGGATTGCTGAGAGAAAACGTGGAAAAAGAACACACTGTAGTCTGTATACTGGGTACACGCTCAAATTACAACTTGGGTGTAGCCAGACATTACTCTGTTGGTCTGAGATGACAGTGGATGATTGAAACAAAGGTGTAACCCTGGCGAGCTCAAAAGCTTTCAGGCCATGACTGACAATGGTTCTTAATGCCAATCAATTCTGAATCCAAGGGGACCTCTGTTGCCAAGAGCCTGTGGCTCTGATGCCATAAGGCAAAAGCCCCATGGGGGTGTGTGGTCTACCCTAAGTGGGCAGCATTTAACCTACATTCCTCAGGGTACAGCAAGGTGCAGTGCCTCAGGTGCATCAGGAGACATGCATCTGGGGCACAATGGTAGGCAGAGCCCATGCATGCATTTGAGCTGTCTCATGGGCTGCCTCCATCATTACGTGGCTGGCATCTGTAGTGGAAGAACAGTAAGTATAAAGGGGTAGAGAGGAGGACAAGGAGGGTAAGACAACTGGATGGCTTTCTTTTGAATTTCTCAACAAATGTAACTTGAGGGTTTTTTGTTCCCTACATGAGAAGGGAAGGACTGAGGTGGGGGAACCATCCTCCCACCCACTCCTGATCTTAGCCCCCCAGCTAATCATGCCCTCCCCTCCCCATGGTTGCATCTGCACTAAGTTGCCTGTACTCTCTCTTTTGCCGTCTTCTGGTTTGCAAATCTTTTCCTTGTGGAAAAGCATCAGTGTAATCCTAAACAGAGTTACACCCTTCTAAGTCCACTGAAGGCAATGGGCTTCGAAGGCTATAACTCTGCTTTGAATTGCACTGTATATCCCAATCCTTTGGGTTATTATTAGTAGTATTACATTTATTACCCATTGGTATCATTGACTAATTAGATTAGAACTTTTTTTCTCCAGTAGTTATCATGTGATTATAAGAAAATGATGTCAATTACAACGTACCCATAGATTAAAAGGCAATAAAAAGTTACTGTGTCCTCATGTTCTCCTTGTGGGTTACTTACTACAAATGGCTTGTTTACATTTCTTTCTGGTGTGACTTTGCTTTCTGTTCCACCTCATTAATGACAGGGGTGCCTTCTGAGCCTAAAGAGGTTTTGAACAAGGGCACCATCAAGTGAGAGCAAAGCTCTACTGGACTCCCCCCTCCTGTAGGTTACCAGCATCCCAGCAGAGGTTACAGCTCAAAACACCAAGTGGAGTAAAAGAGGCCTTACAGGAAATCCAGGACACACAGAAATATTTCCATGATCGAGCAGTGAAATCACTTAAGCCATTGAAAGATGAGGTGTGTATAGAGGGAAATAGGCAGTGGTATCCTGCAGTAGTAATGGAGCAATGCCAGCAACCACGTACGTATGGGGTACAGACTTTCTATGGTAACACCTATCGGCATAACACAGAGTCCATCTTAGATCCTATCAGAAAGGAGTGACGACAGAGGAGGCATGAGGAAAAGGAAAATGAGTTCGACAGGGAAGAAGGACTAGATGATAAGGTGTTAGGAGAACCGAATAGTCAAGTCACAAAAATGGAAAATCAGGAACTTAATAGTTCCCAGGTAACAGAAAGGATTCTTAGGTGTACAATGTTTTATGGTAGGCTTGTATTTTCACCAGAAAGATACACGCCATAATCCTTATGTTTGTATGTATTTTGGTTGTACAAGATATGTGTTATCAATACGGTAGTAAAACAGATTATATGTGAGCTAGAGATCACTGACTGGGATGGACTATAAATTGGTGGGCCCAGAGACTCTGTGTTTTTGCACTCATAGATATAAACAACACAGGACAGTCTTTAAAGTGATTCCAAAAGAACATCCTATATATGTACCTTATAGGATGACCCAATGCCCATGCAGATCTTATCACTTTGTTCCTCTTAATGGCACTCAACCTATTAATTGTAGAGGTAAGCACTTTGCTGATCAACATAGTGTAGCACTTGCTTTTCCATGTAACTCATGTTCCAGATGTTCAGGTTTTCACAGCTGCTTTACTTGTGGATGTGGTCAGCCAGTGTATACTCATGAAACAGTGCTGGAAACTGAATAGGAGCGCTTAGCCCAAGGAAAACCTGTGGGGCAAGATGTCCCTTTTGCTGCAGTGGGAAGACTAACTGGCTTTAGTTCCCTAGCAGAAGGCAGTAATGAGACTTGATGACAGCAGGATAGGGTCACCTTCAGCTCAATTTCTTGAATCTCTCGTTACCAGCATAGACCATCCTTTTCAAAGAGCATTCCAAGGACCTTCTAGTTCTACGCAAACAAACTTCCCCTGTTAACAGATGGAAGTGCTAGTTCAGCAATGCAAGTTTCCAGTTTAAAGAGGCCTGAAGAAGATGACATCGCTTACTTTGAAAGGCAATATCAAGAACACTGAAAAAAGAGAAAACTGCCAAGAAGGGGAAAGGCCCAGTACCATTTAAAAAAAAATCATGACAATAAATACAACAAAGGAATTCATCGTATTGTCTTTATCGGCATTTTATGTGTTTTCCTTAATGATTACAGTATGTTTGTATTTCTGTAATGGATTCTGCTGTATGGAATGCAAATAAAATAAAACTGTTTTTTAAAAAAAGTTGGAGCGCTCTTCCTAGACTAACCCTACGTACTTTGATGCTTGCACACCTCTTTTATGCCAGTCAGTCCTGTAAATACTACTACCTCCATCTCCTGCATATTAAGCAGGTAGGCTGTCCCACACCTGCTTGCTTTAAGGGAGGTCATTCCAGGATACTGACTTATTCTAGGGTTGCTGCTGCTGTCTACAGTGCCAGCGATCTATATAATCTCTGTTAGACCGAATTAATAGCACATCATCACCATCGGTTCCCTTTAAACCGCTTGACAGCTCATTCCATTGCATAGGAGGAAAGAAATCGCTTGGTTGTGTGCTTCAGATCACGTACTTAGCAGAGTGAATGAAAGGCGAAGGAACTTGGGCAGATGCGTTGCTAGGAAACCCAGGCAGGACAGCTCCTGGACATCACTGCTGCCTCTTCCGTGCTGCATCTGCCATCTGAGGTCATTGCCCCCTCCCTCTCTCCAGCCTTTCCCTGTTTTACTTTTTGGGAGGGGCCAGTGACTATAGGAAACTCTGAATAAGGCAACCTGCAGTCACATGAGGTCCAGAGCTGATTATCTGCTTTAGACGGCACGTAATGAACCACGTGGGTGAACACGTGGCCGGCACACACCCACTCCACTCCCCCTGCCACGTGTCAGCTGTATGGGCAGATCAAGGCTTGAAAAAGTGTGTCCATACAGTGTGTGTGTGTGTGTATATGTGTGCCAAGTAGTATGCAGAAAACATCAAGGAAGACCCCAATTCATTTCTCATTGCACCTCCTTGGCAAAGTGTCCTAAAAAAAATGACAGACATTTGGCTGTAGAGTCAGTCTCCAGCCCGTTTCATGGCAGAAACATCCAGCACTTCTTCCTAGGGGCAAAGTGTGCAGTCCTGGCCTGGGTGGAAGAACTTCCAAACTTGTAAACTGGGCCATGTATTAAAAGGTACATTTGCCTGAGGATGATCCCCATTGAGGACAGGAAAACCATTATCTTTCTGCTCCTCCCCTGCCACGTGGGGATATAATACAGAGCCACCTTACAAGGTTGTTTTAATGATTACTGAGCAAATATGCGGGAAGCACTTTGAACACACTGAATGCCACATAAATATGAAACATTGTTTGTGTCACTAACAGCTTCTGAGGATAACCAGTGTGGTGATTTGGAATGACACAGAATTCTTCATCTGGTTTGCCAGTCAACTATGCCAGTGGAAGCTGGTCCAGTGAAAGGGCATTCCCTGCTTATGTCTTCTCTGAAGCAACCAGGACTACAGAGTTCTAAGTCACGGACAGTGCAGGTGCATGGAAGACCATCAGGGCAGACTGGGACATTAAAATGGCCTAGAAGCAAGCCAATCTAAGTGGCCCCTACAACGCTACAAGCCACAGGACAACTACTGGGGCTTGACTTTGCTTCCTCCTGGCTGCCACATCCCACCTTCACCAGGCAGCATATGCCCCAGAGAACAAGGCCCATGAGTAACTGCCTGACAGGAAAGTAGATATCCATAACATCTGTACCAGGTGTTTTATTTTGTGTGAACTGCACATGTGAACTGCTGATCTGGGAAAGACCAAAGTCCATATAGCCCAGCTTTCTTTCCCCCCAACAGTATCCATTGCTGGGAATCTCCAAGAAGAGCAAGAAGATGCTCTCCCCCCTACACTGTCTATCCCCAGTTTCTGGTACTTAGAGGCTGCACTTAACAATTATGGCAAATGGCCATTAAAATTAGGGTTGCCAAGTCCAGGTTGGAAAATACCTGGGGACTTTGGGGGTGGAGCCAGGAGAAGGTGGGGTTTGGGGAGGGGAGGGGCCTCAGCATGGTACAATGCCATAGAGTCCACCCTTCAAAGCAGCCATTTTCTCCAGTGGAGCTGATCTCTGTCAGTTGGAGATCAGTTGTAAAAGCGGGAGATCCCCAGGCCCCACCTGGAGGCGGGCAACCCTAATTAAAAAAAAAAAATATATATATATATATATATATATATATATATATATATATATATATATTCATTATTTTTGTCTTATTTGCATGCAACTGTATTGGGATTTGGCTGTGCTTAACTACCAGCATGCAGTGGTCTGTAGGACTCGATAGTCTTTTAGTTCAGCAGAACGATAATCTGATAACAGAACTAGAGAAGCAGCCAATTCAATGTTCTGGCTGCCTTCCAGTTCAGATTCTGCCTTCCAGTATAGATTCTGGGAGAACAGAAATTGTTCCGGCTTGGTTTCTTCCAGTTCCGGCTTCGTTCCTTCCAGGCTAATAAAGGCTGCTGAGGAAATGTAAATACCATTGCATTGCAAAGCTTGTTTGCATATGTGATAAGCTGATTAACAGCTTTGCAGCATGGTAGCCCAGTATATTTAAACATCAGAACAGGTGCAGGCCGTTATTTAAATGAACACTATATATCTGCAGTATGCGTCAGAATTTATGGAGGTGCCTTCTGCCAAGTCAGCTTACTGGCCCAGCTAGCCCTATCCCTGTCTGTTCTGACTGATACTAGTTCTGCAAGGCCGTGGGCAAAGTTATTTCCCAACCAACCCAGCTACCTGAGACCCCTTAACTGTAGATGCCAACAGCTGAACATGAGACCCCTGTATAGCACCCTCTGCCATGAAGTATGATCCCTCCCTAATTTACCGTCCTGCAGTCGAAGAATCTGTATTTGAGTGCAAAATGTACACTGGAGCAGAACGGGGTTGCCAGTGGCTTTCCCAGCACCTCTAAGATGATGCCTTGGAACATCTTTCAAACTGCTGGCTCTCAGCAAAGAGATGAATGAGTCCCGTCCCCCCCCCCCCCCCCCCCGCTCACCACTCAGCTCCAGGATTAGACTGCTGCCTGCTAAGATCCCATCTTTATCTCCTGCACACACAGCCAGTGATCTCAGCCCTGACGTTGCTGGGTCTCTCTCAATGAGAGTCATAAATGGTTCCTGCACTCTCTGCACTGACGCTGTCCTGAGCAGGTCCTTCCAGAGGGGACTCCAGACCAGTCACCACAGTGTTCAGAGTTGCTTCCAAGAGACTAGAAACGATGGCTGAAATAGACTTGGATGAGAAGGACCAGGAGATTCTCGGTCAGGTAAGGGGACACAGTTTTTAACTTGGAACCATTCCTCTTTTGTTGTGGGGGGAAAGAAATCTGCTGGATTTTTGCATTTGCCCCCCTCTTGCAAAATCAAGCCTCTGGAAGGAAGGCACATGGGCACACATGCAGTTTTCAGCATTCAGTAATGCTCTTGTCAGTGGAACTTCCTCCTGCTGTTGGGGATAGTCTCACATGAAGGTAAACTTTTAAAACTAGTAGCCAATAGTTGATCATCAATGTGAAAATACTATTGTTGGTAATTCAACCAGATTTCCTGGTCCCTTGTATCAGTGCTGATGATTCTGAAATGTTCTGGGCACACGAGGAAGCTTATTGCAAGAGGAAGGTTCAGTTCATGTCCCCCCACCCCCACTCCCAGCCCCAGTCACCATATGGACTTTTTATGCATCCTCAACTTTGCAGCAAGACACTGTGAGGGAAATGTGGAAATCAACAAAGGGATTTTTTTTTTTAGCAAAAGAAATAAAACTCATAGACACTAATTTCTCTGCTTTGCCTGGGGAACATTGGGATATGCTGATACCTGTATCTGTTTCCAAAGGATTTGTCTCATGGACAAGTGGGGGATGTGAGCCCAGGTCTCTGTAGACCTGATTCAGTAGTCCCAAGAAAGATATGTGGCAGAGGAATTTCAATCATGTTAGGTAAAGTTGGAGCCTGCAAAGAGGCATTGGAGAGGCACATTCTGCTAACAGAGCCAGGATGCTGATTGTTCCCAGCTGGATTTTGGTTCAGGCATAGCTAAGGTTGCCAGCTAGACAGAAAAAAAAGCGTTGTTCTGTCCCTTTAAAAGAGGCTTATTGTGTGGTAAAGGGCAGTTCAAACTTTTCATGGCATGGAGGTATATAATATCACCTGAGAATTGCTGCAGACCAAACTGCTGTTACATAGATGGCTAGAGGGACCAGTTTAAAAGTTGGCACCCCTAAGTATAAGTGAATCTCTTCCCAGACAGTTCTGGTTTAAGCTGTTGTGTTACTTTAGTTCAGTGAAATTCCCCCCCCCCCCGCCCCCCGGAAGTATTTCTAACTTCTGCTGCTATGTTACATAACATTAAGAGTTGCAGTTCTGCCATAAGCACTGGTAAAAGAAGCATGTAATTGCAATAAGAGAAAACTACTCCCATATAATTATGAAACAAATGGTTCATATTTAATAAGAATTATTCCTAGTACATATTAGTTACTGGGAAGGTCACATGGTGCTGTTCTTGCCAAAGAGAGAGAGTTCAGAAGTGTGGAAATGTTTCTGTGAAGGGTGGGTCTGAGTTGATGGCAGTGTAAATAACTCTTGGTTCTCGGGTTGCCAACTGGCCTGGAGAAAAATGGTTTGTTCTTTTAATAGAGGTTTAATGGGATGTTATTTATTGGGTTATGTTATGTACCTTCATGCCATGAAATGCTTCAGTTGCTCATTTTCTACACCTTAAGCCTTTATTAAAGGGACAGGACATTTTTTCTCCAGGCCAGTTGGCAACTCCACGATTTTGGCAAAGTGATGAAGAGGATTTCCCCAAGAATGCATTGTTTGTTTGTTCATGTTAAATGGTTAATTTTAATAGCCTTAAAATATACCCGCTATTAAGGCTTAGTAACAGCTATTCTAAGTGAGTCAATTAATTGATCATTTAAATATAAAGTGAGTTGATCATTTAAATATAAAGCTAAAGTCACTTTAACTGGTTGACATGCTTGGTTGTAATTTGCTTGAATATGATTTGGCCAGGACCAAAAACATCCCCTCTGCTTCAGCTAAATTGTAAATAGTTATAATTAAATTATTATCCCCCATGCAGGCATGTTTTGATTTTAACCAAAGATCTAGAGATTAGGATTTTTTCTTTTTACCCAGTGTGAGGCTATTGAGCAAGTTATTTCAGTCACCATTCCCCTTCTTTCCTCGTTTCTTTCTTTTTTTTAGGAAGAGGGGTGGAGAGATGAGACTGACTTAATATACAGGGTTAGAGTTTTGGATTACCGTTTACAACATGCTGTCCGGACCAAGGACAAAAGTGGTTACATAAGATCACAGTGGTCTGATAATGCTCATCCAGAGCTGTTTCCCCTTCTTGGCAACATCAGGTGGTATTTTGAAAATACGAGCCTCAGTTATCACGTATCACAAGAGAAAAACATTGCCCTTAGGGAAAGGAGGCAAAAACCATCTGTTTGACTAGAAACCTAACCATTTCACAAGGCTGTGGGTAGTTGCATTGGTCCAAAGCAAAAACCTTTTCTTAGCACCCACTGAAATGACTCAGAACAGTGTGCAGACTTTCAAGTTCTCCAGAACTCCTCATTGGGCTAGATGCTTTTCAACTGGATGTCTCTGGTTATGCTACTGATCAGGTGCTGCCAAGCTTGAATTGGGATCCTTGCAGATCACCTATTGGCTCCCGCACTACCTGGGCTACTGGTAATAATGGAGAACTGCAAAGACCCCTTGCCCGGGTGTTCCTAGGTGTGGGTAGGGTTTAATACCCCTCAGCCTCTCCTGTATTAGAATGCCAGCAATGTGAAATGGCGAAGAGGAAAACCTCATCCCAGTGCAACTATATGCTTACTCTATATGCTTTGCAGGCATATAGATTTTTACGGCCTTTAACTGGTCTTTAAAACAGGTAGACTTTCTGTCTAGTTTGGCAGGGAGGATCTCTTGGGTGAGGACTAGAATGGGTGAGAATTTCATTGGGGGTGTAGGACAAGTTGTAAATTTGTGCATCAGGAGGGTTACAGGTAGGTATGTAGTTCCCATTAACACCAGTGGAACTGATTACCAAATCAATAAACAACCCTGAACCTATCACGGTGTAATGGTATTAAAGAATGTAAGCAAAATTTTCTAACCAGTCAGTGTACAGGTTAAAAAGAAATTACCTGGTGCTCTGTGTTCCCCCTTCAAAAAAACTGCATTCCTATTTTACAGGTAGAAACTGAGGTTGGGTCTGTGATGCTTGAACTCAATTGAATGTGTATAAGCTCCAAGTGAGCCAGCAAGAGCTAGTTTTTCTCCTACACAGGAATGGTTTCACTTTTGAGTTGACTGCTATTTTTTCTCTCTCCATGTGTCCTGGAGTATTCCAGTAGTTAGCTGGAAAATAGCCAGCACAGTGTAATGGTTAGAATGTTGACCAGGCTTTGGGTAACCCGGGTTCAGATTCCTTGCTCTGCCATGGAAACTTGCTTGGTGACCTTGCTCCAGTCCATCTCTTGCAGCCTATCCTGCCTTGCAGGGTTGTTGTGATACTTAATTGGAGGAGAGGAGACTGCTATACGTTGTCCTGGGCTCCTTGGAGGAATGGCAGAATAAAAATGTGCTAAATAAATAAATAAGAAGGATTTGTATTTACACCTCAACCATATTCAGTGGACCAGTAACATGAGCCTAACACTTTGCACCACCACCCCCTGCAAGTATGTGCTCCAAGATCCTCTGTAAATCACTTTTAGCAGATTGCTGGCTGACAGCTTGGTGTCCTGGATCCTCCTCTGCTAACGGCAAAGCCAACTGCGCAAGATCTGTTTGGAAGGCTCTGTTTTCAGTAACTATAGCCAACCCCTACAAATGACATGCACAAACGAATATATCATTCCGAATGAAGCCAGTATTCTTTGGCGTATGCTTTACATCTCTCTCTTGCAATGTGAACTGTCCTCTGGATCAGGAGATTCACTTTTGACAGCTGCACAACAAATGCTCTTTGGCAGGGCTGGAGGAATAAAAGGGGAAGGCAGCAAAGTGGGCCAGAGGGGAGGAAAAGAACGAAAAGGGAGTTCTAGAGAGAGGCCACACCGTTCCTTCGCCTCATTCTTCTTGGCCTGTGGGGCTCTTCCCCGTGGCTCCTTTGTGTCTCCACAAGTTCCCCACCCCACCATACATGCTGCCAATGGCTAGGGTTGCCCACACTGGGTTTGGAAATACCAGGAGATTTGAGGGTGGAGCCTGGGGAGAGTGGGGTTTAGGGAGGGGAAGGGACCTTGCCATACAGTCCACCTTCCAAAGCAGCCATAAGCATTTTAAATTAATTAATTAATTAATTAATGTAGGCTGGAGATCAGTTGTAATTCTAGGAGACCTCCAGCTCCCACCTGGAGGTTGGCAACCTTGTTGCCTTTTATGTAAGAATTACTTGCCACTCAACTGCTAACTGGTTGAGCCACTGTTGGTAGTCTTGAAGGAGCAGCAGGGCTGGAACAGCAGCTTCTGAGCACACAAATGGGCTTTTGGCATTCTCTCCACCACCACCCCGCTTCCTTCATAAGGTTGCCAGCTCTGGGTTGGGAAATACCTGGAGATTTGGGGGGGTGGAGCCCAGGGAAGGCAGGGTTTGGGGAGGGGAGGGACCTCAGCTGGGTACTCCATAGAGCCATTTTCTTCAGGGGAATGGAACTATTTCATCTGGAGATCAGTTGTAATAGCAGGAGATCTCCAGGCCTCACCTGTAGGCTGGCAACACTATTCCTTCACCCTCCTTGACTATGCAACCTGCAGGCACATACAATATTTGTCTGGTGGCTACTTTTCCATTGCAAAACATTCTGGAAGTATTAGGTGTGCGTGTATGTGTGCTGGTATGTAAGCTTTCCAACAGAAAAGCAGCCATTTTGCCCAGGTGGACTTTCCTCCTGCAATCCTTTTTCTGAACTACTTTTGGAGGGGCAGGATGATCATGAGGAAATGAGCTTGTTGGGCACCCTTTTGCTATGACAAGTTGTCTCCTTCCAAGGCCACTTTACAATGGTGAACTGAAGTGTGCTGGCCTTGTGGTTTGTATTGTTTGGCCTGTAGTATCAATGCCAGGCTGTGTGGGTTGCCCAAACCACTGAGGCTGTGGAATGCATAGCTCCTGGAGTCTTGAGTACTGTTGCCAACATTTAAACTGGTCTCTCTAGCTGACCTTTTAGTATCAGTTTGATCTGCAGTTAGAGAGGCCAGCCTCCAGGTGAGACCTGGGGATCCCCTGGAATTACAGCTCCTCTCCAGACTACAGAGATCAGTTCCCCTGAAAAAAATGGATGCTTTGGAGGGTGGACTCTATGGCACTGTATCCCACATTAGTCCCTGTCCTCCCCAGGCTCCATCCTCAGAACTCCAGGATTTCCCCTCCTGGATCTGGCAACGCTATCTCTGATCTCCTGCTGGTGGCTGGAGGGACCTGGCAACCCTATCTGCAGCAAATACTAGGTGATGTGATTTACCCGCTTGCCCTGGAAAGATCCAGCTGTCCACTTCTACACATTCAACTTTGATTAAAGAATCAGGACATTTTTCTCCAGGCCAGCTGGCAACTGAGCCATGACCCCAGACCAAGGACTTCCACTCCTTGGGCCACTGGGTCAGTAGCAACCAGGGGCAACTGTAGTCCTGAAGTTGTTTGGCACCCGTTCCCTGGGACTAGCCTGTAAAAAAGGTCCTCCCTGCCAAACTCCAGGTTGGGTCTGGAGATCTCTTGCTATTACAACTGATATCCAGACAACAGAGATCAGTTCCCATGGAGAAAATGCCTGCTTTGGAGGGTGGTATCATACCTCCGCTGAAGTCTCTCCTCTCCCCTAACCCTGCCCTGGCCCTCCTGGGCTCCACCCCCCAAATCTCCAGGTATTTCCCAACCCAGAGCGGGCAACCTGAAAAAGACCAGGTTATGGTGCTGATGGACTTGCAGCCTGCCCCCTCCCCATGCTTGGGCTCTGCTTCCACCCACCGGGAAGTGAGAAGGGCTACTTGAGCTTTCAGTGCAACAAGGACCAGTCTGGCCTTCTAGGCCTGCAGCTTCTGAGCAACGGCTCCGCACAGGTTGAGCTGCTTGCTTTGCCTTGCCTTCCTTGGCAGCAAGAGAGCCCAGTGAGCCCCCAGTCCTTCAAGGAGGAATGTTGCCCTGGCCTTTCGTTCACCTTGGGAAGTGAGGCGGGCCAGTGCCAGTTTTCATTCTAACCCAGCGCATGTGTTCCGGTGCCAAGGCTTATGAACCAGCACCATTGTCCTTCCTGCATGCTCTAATGTTACACATAATTCCTGGCCCTGGGCTCGATAGGCAGACGATGCTTGGAGACAGAGCTGGCCTGACTGCACCAGCACCAATGCCGGTCTTTTGGCATGTCGGTGAGGCAGGGTGCAGTCTCAGAGTGGTACCCCCTGAATCCTCTGCAACCCTGCAAGCCTTCCTAAGGTGGAGGCACATGAGGCAGCCATGCTTTTGCTTGGGGACTTTCCAACTGAATTAAAGCAGGGGTGTGTGGAGAGAGGGAAGCAGGAAATGCATTCTGTCCGACTCTCGGCCACTCCAGTTTTGTTCAGTCCTATGACTGAACTGTTCCTTGAATGAGCCATTTTTTAACAGAATGGAACCCTTGGCAAGTGCCCAAACTGCAGGGGCCGGGCAGGTCTCTGCTGCTCACACCCATCTGCATCCACTCACCTATGGAAAGTTTCATAATTGGATTCAGCCAGCGTTTTTGATCAGATTCCTCTAGGGGTGTCAGCTTCAGGTTGGGAAACACTTAGATATTTCAGGGGTGGAGCCTGAGGAGGGCAGGGTTTGGGGAGGGACTTTAATGTGGAATAAATCCTCCTTCCAAAGCTGCACTTTTCTCCAGGTGAACTGATCTGTCATGTGGAGATTGCCAGTCACCACCTGGAGGCTGGCAACCCTAATCTCACCCAACTCCCCTCCTTGTTAAATGGTTTTTGTCCACACAGGTGTCCCCAACATCATGTTTTTGGTGGCCAAAGCGGTGATCCCTGTCCCACAGTGAAAAGAAATGGTTGGATCCAACCTGAAATTTAAATTGACAGCAGGTACAATATAGCTAGGGGGCCGTGGTGGCTCAGAGGTTAAGACGCTGAGCTGCAGACCGGAAGGCCGGCAGTTCAGCATTTCGAGACCTGAGTGCTGCATGACGGAGTGAGCTCCCGTCTCTGGCCCCAGCTCCTGCCAACCTAGCAGTTCAAAAACAACCTAGCAGTACAAAAGCAAGTAGATAAATAGGTGCCACTTTGGTGGGAAGGTAACAACATTCCATGCTTCTTGGCGTCTAGTCATGCTGGCAACATGACCACGGAGACGTCTTCAGACAGCGCTGGCTCTTCAGCTTGGAAATGGAGATGAGCACCACATCCCTAGAGTTGGATTGGACTGGCTTTTGAGCAAGGGAAAACTTTACCTTTACGATATAGCTAACAGGAAGTTTCTGGCTCCAATGTCTGCCATGTGGCTCATCAGGTGGCCTTTGCAAGCCACTGTCTTCCCAGCCTTCTCTCTCACACACACATAGCAATAGGAGGCTGTAACACTGCTGATACAATACTGTGTTGTACGGACTGTTGTGAATGCCTGCAAGGGCTTTTCAAGTGCTGTATGGATGCTCATTTTCATTGTGATTTTCTTTACTTTGTTTATAGTCCACGTTGCTTGTTGTAATCTCAAAACAGATTACAAAACATAAAAATCTATTCAAACAAACATGAAATACCTTCTATAAACAATGCGGTAGGGCTGGGATTGCAGAATTGAAAAACCACAATCTAGAAAGTTGGCCGCAAAAGTAGAAGACAGGATAGTAAAATAAAGGTGACACAAGCAATAAACTTTGCAATAGACTACAAGGCCTCCACTCACACTGCTTAAGTTTGTAATATACCTACTGCATACTGCTTTCTGGCCCTCTGTGATAGCTGGTATCTCATTGATTTACAAGCCAATAAGAGGTCTTGCTGTTGTTAAAACAGTATAGGAGAAAAATGCAGTTGTCCAAAAAGACTAAAAGGAAGTTAGTGATGGGTTCGAGTATGCTTCAGCAATGGCCGCCTTTGCTCTATATGCATCTTACGTGTTCACATGCATGCATTTAAAGGCACTTGCACCACCAGAGACATGACGGATTCATTTCCCATTCACAGTTTAAACTTTGAGGGATCTCAGGCAGGGAGCTGATCTGTGAAGGGTGACATACCCACACAAGGCCTTTCACAAAAGCAAAAAAACATAGACAATGCAGGGATTGTAGCCGTGTATACCGGGCAGTGAATGTACATAAAATCCATGTGGAGTGTTCACATGATTTTTCTTTTACGTACACAGAGTAATTCTTAGGTGAAATTCAATGCATGTTTGGATGAATGCACACACGGAATCCATTTATCCAGGTACTGATCCCTGTTTTTATTTATTTTTTTCTAAGCATTAGCTCTTCCTTACAAACAGCTGTATGTGAGTTCAATACAATGTGCGTGCAGGGCTTGCAATTTGTGAGGCGCCAAACAATGGTAATTGTCCCTGGAAAACAGTTGGAGTGCGTGCGCTTGATCTTGTACTGCTACATGTGTTTGTGATTCTTTATTATCTGTGCATGTGCAACCCAGAGCAACCAAGTGTGGCACCGCGAACACTTGAGCCTGGATCTCTGCTTTTCTGCACAGCCAAAGGGCAGGTCTCTCTCCTTCTACCCACACCCAGCGCTGCCAGCTGTGCCTGTTCTTGTGTACCTTTTGAAAACCGGTCTGATTACTCTTGTTTCATTTTGCAACTGTGAGGAGGTGATCGGCATCTGAAGGGCACACACACACAAAGTTTCCAAAAGAATGCAACATTTATTATTCATGGCACTCTGCTCTTGCTCAGTCCGTTTCAATAAGATTTGCATACATCCACCCAGTGGATTGGCTCCAGGTTTTTTAAGTGGTCATTCACTGAAACTGACAGCCAGCCTGGGGTAGTGATTAGAGTGTCCGAATAGAATCTGGGAGACCCAGGATTGAATCTTCGCTTTGCTGTGGAAACTTGCTGGGTGACCTAGCTTATTCACACTCTCTCTCAGCCTAGACTACAACACAGGGTTGCAGTGAGAAAAGAAGAATGATATATGTCGCTTTTGGTCCCCCTTGGGGAGAACAGCAGGGTATAAGTGAAGTAAATTAATAAAAATAAAAGCAAATAAATAAAATTTCCCACTTCAGTAATGCCCTAAGATTAGTGGCAAAGTGATGTAATAAGTAGATTTCAGCCTATACTTGGCAGTGTGATCCTAAACAGACTTACACCATTCTAAGCCCAGTGGTGGAACTCTGCTTAAGATGGCAAAGCTAAGCTTGCTTAATTGTCATAGCTTCTCTTAAAGACGTCTGGAAATGATGGCTTTGTGTGAGAGCCACCTTTTGCCTCACCAGCCTCACATTTAAATTGGGCCTAAACCTTATGGAAAAGTTATGACAGTTTAAATCTGCATTAAAAAATTTCAAACAAATTCTAACATCCCTTCTCACTTTGGTGCTATGCTGGTTAAACCAATGTGTCAGTTGAGCAGGTTTTACGGCAAGCTTGTTCAATAGCAACTGCCTCCACAGAAAGGGTGAACAAGCTAGCGTCTTCTGCCCAGGAAGGATAACCCCATCCAACCTGAGCTGTGACCTCTGGCCTGAGATACATCCTGGCACCCATCCAAACAGGGAAGCCCACTTTTGTCATGAGTTGAGATGTGGCTGTTCCCAATGGGATATTTTGGGCTCCCTTAAGGGTGGCAGAGTGGAAAACATAAGTCTGAAGGATACATCCATCCTTTGATTACAAAAGGGAACTGCTGTATTCAGAGACAGTGTACCTCTGAATACTTCTTGTTGGGGGTAGGGACCAATATTTATGTTCTTCATCTGCCCAGAAGTTTTGCATGAGCCCCACTGAAAAGCTCCTGATCATTTCAGTGGATTTCCCACAGGAGAGCAAGGGATGGTGCCCCATGCTAACTCACAGAGTCTGTGTGTGCCATTTCAAACACTGTGGGACAAACCTTCCTGTTAAGGGTCTCAAGTATATCTGCTGACCCATTGCGTCCTAATTTTTTAATGTCATCACTTAAAAGCAAAGGACAGGTTTTCTCAATTCAATTTCGCCTGCATCATATTGATCCTGTCAGGGGAAACTGGGCCGAGGGGACAATGAATGAGACAACCTTACACAGAAAAGGTTAAATGACATCCACACCTGTGACACCCTGCACTCAAAGGAGCCATGCCCACTGTCTTGAAATATGAAGAGGGAAAAAACCCTTCTTTGTAAGGGCAGGCATTGGGGCTATTTAATTGTTTTAAAAGATGATAGGATAGAGATAGATAAACGTTTTAGAAATGTGAAAAGGGGGTGGATTTTTCTCCCTTCTGTCATAATACCCAATGAAATAGATTGGCGGTAAATTCAAGAAGGCTCTCTTCACACCACACAAAATAGCTGATGCTGTGAGAGACACAACCATCAATGGTTTAAATCTGGGATTAAACAAGTTCTTGGAGGAGAACTGGACTTGTGGCTCTTAGACCTGAAGGCATAAACGGAACCTCCATGCTAACAGGCAACATACCATATACCAGGAAGGTCTGACGTTGCACCAGCAGGCAGCTTTCCCAGATGCACCTGTTGACTGCTTGTTGGAAGTCGGAGGCTGGGCTAGATGTTCCTTTGATCTTCTCCAGCAAGGCAGTTTTGATACATATTAGGCAGGGCTGGACTGGCCATTAAGGCCACTGGGAAAAACCCAGGTGGGCTGATGGCAAGGGAACTCTTGTTGGCCCCCCATTAGGTGGGAAGGCTGCCAGCACGAGCCAGAAGCCCACACTTTGCACAGGGCAGATAGGCACGAGATGAGACCTGAAGGGCTGTGCTTCAGATAAGGCAGGAGTTTTTCCTCCCTTCCTGTTTTGAGAGCGGGGCTGGGTGGCAGGCCTCTTCCAGGGCCATCTTGGGTCTCCCTCTCCTCCCCCAGCTTTAGGAAAGGGCTAGGTTTGGTTCCAATAGCATACAGGGAATCTCTCTGTGACTGGTGAAATGGGCTGGTCCATTGTGGCCTGAATTAAACTAAAGCCTGAATTCAGTGTGGTGGCAACAAGGGAAAATAGAACCCACCTGTCAGATTTGCACTTGGAGTGTCTTTTTCAACTGCTACCTGTGCAAAGTAGTTATGCGCTTAGTCTGCCAACACAGTACCCTGATCTCAACCATGCAACGTTAGGGTGCACAGCTGCTTTGTATGAATTGCAGCAAGATGTAAATGGGGAAAAGCACCTTTGCCTCACCAGCATCACATTTAAATCAGGCCTAAGCCATAAAAGCCACACTTCCTTATTTGCTAGATCATTCCCTTTCTGGAGTTATCATGAGAGATTGTGAAAGACACTTATAGAGCTATAGAGATGATGATGCAGCCTGGTGATAAGAATCCTTGTGTGCCCTTGCCTAGTCCTATTCCACATGAGTAATGGTTTACCATAAAACTGAATTGATGCTATATTTATACTGTCCAGATGTCCCTAGAGTGGCTTTCTGCAGTGATCCGTCCAAAGGGCAGGAATACTTAAAACAAATAATGAATTATAAAATTTAAAAAGAGATTACTGAGTTTCAGATTCTTTGAACAATACATTGCAATTAATTTATATGATAAAGATGTGTAGAAGGATGACCTTTCATGTTCCAATAAATAGATGACACTTTTCTCTAAAGCAACTGAGCACTGAGGTGTTCCCAAGGTAGCTCAGTCTCTCTTATGGCCTTATTCTTCTAGAGGAGGCATTTCTCACATGCTTGGTGATTCCTGTGTAAAGCTTCTGTTTGTGATCAAGACCATCAGAAAATTCTGGGTGTTCCCGTGAAAACTATTGGCAATAGAAGGCAGGTAAAAAGCAAGCCTGGTTTCACACAGCAGGTGGCTGACTTGTGGAACTCACTGCCACTAGATGTGGTGACAACTGGTTTAGATTGCTTTAAAAGGGGACTGGGAAAAATTGTATAGGATAGGTATGTTGCTGACTGTTAGCCATGACAACTGAATGAGGCTCCTGGGTTCTGAGGCAGAATGCCGAGGAGCAGTCAGGCAGAGGGGCTCCTGCCCCCTGCTTGTTGGCTTCTCTATGGTATTTGGCTGGCAACTGTTGGAAACAGGATGCTGGTCTAGAGAGCCTTGGTCTGACAACCACTGTTGAAGTTCTTATTTTCCACACTGTACCACTGTTTTGTTCAGCGCATCTATTTAATATATTTTTTATCCTATTTTTCTTCCCTATGGGGACCCAAAGTAGCTTACAAAAATACACATTTAAACAAATGTACAAAAACACAATATACAAAACGAAAGGCAAAGAGCAGAGAAGTCATCCTAGGCTGGTGTCCACCAGGTGAAACCATCTGGCCAAGGCTGCGAGCTGTGAATCAGGGGCTAAGGCCACAAGCCAGCAGCCCTTTGAGTCCAAACCCCAGCCACATGCAGACTTTTAAGTACGACAGCATTTTGTTCTCCAGGAGACTGAGTGACAATCATGGAACCTCTTGATTCTTTTGTGGGGACCACTTCAGACACCAGCAAGGCCCCCAAACACCACACAGCAGGAAAGACAAGTGATGGTGATGTGGAGGGGATCTGTTACTTTGCCTTTTAGGCATGGTAGCTAACCAGAACTGCAGGAAGTTGAGTCTTCCTTCACTGATTTAAGCTGCTCTGCAGACCAACATGGGTAGCAATTCCAGAGAAGGGGATGGCCAACAAAGAATATCCCAGCATCCTACCGAATAATGGATTTATTATGGAGCACACGAAGACTGCAAAGTCCTATGAGTAAGTCCCATTGAATGTAAAGCGATTTCATTCAGAGTAGACCTGCGATTACCCCCTCCCCCCCCCCCGGGGGGGGAGGGGAAACACAGTCTGCGTACCTACCCGAAACACAGCGTTGCCCCGAGACGAGGGAAAGGCGCCCTGCACAGGCTCAGAGGCCCGGCGTTCTGCTAGAGCTGCGAGGCGGGGACACCTGACCCCGCCCAGCTCCATTGGCTGAGATGCCATCCGTGCACCGCCGCACGCCCGCCAGCTCCGTCGCGCAGCAGGCGGCTTGGAACTCGGCCCAACGCTGGTGATGCAGGCCGAGGGCGGGAGGAAAAGGGCGGGGCGGGGCGCCAGATCCCCAGATAAACCCGCAGACCTCGGGGAACCCTGGAACGGAAGCGGCGGCAGCTGGCGCCACCGCCCGCCTGGCTAGAGATGCCTCTTCCCCCCCCCCCCCCCTTTATCTGACGCGTTTGCCCGGCCCCTGCGAGAGAGCCGGAAAGTCACCCCTTCCTTCCCTCAGTCGGAAACGAGAGGTCCAGCTAGGCATTGTATCGAGCGGACCGTGGCCGGCGCTTGTCTCCGCTATGCTCTTGATTAATCGCGGACATAGTTGTCGTGTGAGAGTCCAACCGTGAAGCGGTCTGGCGTTCCGGCTCCGTCTACCTGAGCAGCGGCTCCAGAAAGGCTCTTTCCAAACACCTGCTGCCGCCGCCTCCCGCTTAGGCGCCTTCGATCGGGCTCAGCGTCTCGTTTCAACAGCGTCGTGTGACCCTTGCAAAGCGGCTCGCCGCTGCGCCAGCAAAAGGGCTGCTGTATGTTCTGTGCCTTGCAAACTAAGCCAGCGTGGCTACTTTACGCGAGTTATTATATACCGCAGTTAAAGTACGCCCCGAACCCGTGCACGCCGAGACCTTCAGCACGCGAAGCAGGTGCTCTTTCTGTGGGCGCCTCGTCCAAAATGTTCAGGTTTTATAAGCCAGATACATCTGAAAGCGCGGGCTGCGTCTCCCAAAAACCTAACGCTATTTCCACAGCAGTAAGAGACGGCGTTTGACACGCACGTCACTCACGAAAGTGGCTTTTTGGAGCACAGTAAAATAGGGAGTTGCTGCACCCGTGTGCCACCCCGCAGTCGTCGTCCCCGTCACTCGTGCATGCTTTTGCCTGCATCCCCCGCCATTGAGAAAATTTCAAAAAGATACAGTCAATTCGACCAATCATTTAACAAAACAACCCCACCCATAATACTAGGTGTGTGGTTTGCTCTTGCTTCCTGTGCATGGCACTGTATTGGCTCGCAGACTCTACCCGGGACCAAGCGACAGGCGAGGCGTCTTCCGTGTCCACGCCTGAATACTAAGGCCCCGTCCACACTGTCACTTTTGTCGCTCATTTCTCCCTATTGCTTTGGGTTCCTCCCCCTTTTCCACATGTGTTTTGCTCCCTCTGGGACTACTAGAGAGAACAAAACATATGGGGGGGGGGGGTGGGAGAACCTGAAGCAATAGGGAGAAATGAGCAACAAAAGTGACAGTGTGGACGGGGCCTAAGTTTTTCTTTAAAAATAGACGGGCACTCCGGCCGTGGAATTCTCAGCGCACCTTTGCATGGCAACCAGGAACCCCAAACATACTCTGACCCAATCTCTCGAGGAAGGGCTATATTTACTTTAGGGTTTACTGACTCCTTTGCGATCCCCCCCTCCCCCCTCTTTAAAGGGCTCTGAGCCACGCTGCCAGAAAAGTTGGACGAAAGACGCGCGGCGCGCGGGGCACATGTCGCCGTCCGAACTGCCACGAAAGCAGCTGAACATTCTGATGGAGGTGTGCGCGGGGAGGACCACTCCTGGCCCAAGATCCCCGGACCACTGTGACTCAGGGAGACGAACTCCATCCAGCCCGGTGTGGCTTCCCTCTGAGGACGTGGCGGGCGGGGGGGGGGGGGGGGGGGAGAGCAAACCTGCCGGGAACTTGTCCCGCGCGAGCCCTGCTGTTGCCTTGAGCGCGCAGGGCTGTGCGCAGCACTCAGGGCGGAGCAAGGGGGAGCGGGGGGTTTCGAACCGGCGCAGTCCGCGATGCGTCGGCCCAGCCAAGCCTCCTGTCCCTGGCCCTCTCCATCCACGTGGAGTCCTCCTCAGAGCAGCCGCCCTTCTCGGGCTGCCTCCTCTGGGGCCGAGGCTCACACACCCCTCCGGCCGGGGCCAATGGGAGGAGGCGGGCCGTGCGCGTCACGCGGGAGCTGGCCCAGGAGGATGGAACGGCGGGCCCCGGCCGGCTACTTTGTTCCTGCCCCGCCGCGCCGAGGGGAAGAAGGCAGAGCGCTCGTGGCGCCGCTGGTCCCTGCCCCGCCGCCCTTCCTCGGCACCGACCATGATCGCCTCTCATTTGCTGGCTTACTTCTTCACCGAGCTGAGCCATGACCAAGTGCAGCGGGTGAGCCGGGGCCCCTCGCCGGGTTGGGAGGGCGGGAAGGGTGGAGCAGCCGTCCCGAAGCCCCGGCGGAAGGTGGCGCGAGGCGAGGCTTTTGTCCCCGTCTGCCGGCTAGCCCTCCGCGCGGCCAGTCGGTGCCGGGGCTCACGGTTGTTTAAGGACTCCTTCAGAAGACCCGAGGGGCGCTCTGCACGTGCTCAGACTGCGGTGGGCTGCCCGCCTCCACTTTCGGCGGACAGGGGAGTTCCCGAGGGATGGGCGCTGGAGTGAGAGCCGGGAAGGGAACGCGCGCGTATGGGGGGGTGTTTGTGCGCGCGCCTGTGGGGAGATGCCTTCCCCGGTCTGGGACGCTGAGGAAGACGGGTGCTCCGATCTGGGTTTGGCGTGGTCGGCTCCTCTCTTCCGGGCAAAGGGATTTTTGGAGGGGTGGCATTTGACTGGGGGAGAAGGGTGAAACAACTTGCAGCGTGACTAAGGAGGAGGGAGGCAGGGGGAGCATCAGTTCTCTAGTGTGATGTGTGACCTGTGGTTTTGTTCTGTCTGCCTTCTCCCCTTCTCCTTGCCGCGCTCCATTTACTGGAAGGAGGGATACCTCCCCCATGAACGTTGGGAGCCGGATAATACCGTTTTGGAAGGGAATTTCCTTCTTGGGAGAGTTTAACTTCTCAACTCTTCCTGCTGTCTTCCGCCGGAGTTGAGGCAGAGCTCTGATTGGGGGAAAGCGGCGCCTCCCTCCCCTCCCACCCATCTCCATTTTGAGGCTCGTCTGGCCCAGAGGTGCTCTTTTCCAAGAACACAGGCGGGTGGGATTGCGGTTGAATTCCTTCCCCCCACCCCACCCCCGCGTCTTGAAGAATAACATGGATTGGAGCCTCGAGGCGCTAGTGGAACATTACTCCCCTCTGTGGAATCTTGACCACCTTTTAAAAACTTGCTGGATTCTCAGAACTTTGCAAAAACTGTTTATTTCTAAGGATCTGGCAGCCCTGTGGTGAGAGAGGCTGTAGGGGTGGAGCCGAAGATCTGGGAAACAAGAATGCCAGAGGAGTAGCTGTGCCCTTTTTCTCTCCCTCTTTTTCTGCAAAGACAAACAAGATTCTAGTGGCACTTTAACACATATTGCAACATAAGCTTTCCTAGAGTAGAGCTCACTTTGGCAGACTGTGCAGTGAATGCTCAGGAAGCAGGCATTTAGATATATGAGGTTAGGAAAGAAAGAGAATTATGTACAGCATATACCACTGTGACTCTGGGGTTAACTGAAGTGTTGCAATGCGGCTGCCAGTCCTCTACAGTCCTCTGCTCCCCACTCAGTGCCCTAAAGAAGAGTGCATTGGAGCATGCAGGATGCATTCCTAGTCATCCTAAAGTAACTGCCATCAGCTGATGCAAACTTGATATTTCCTGCAAAGGTCACCCTGGTGTAGAGGGTTTGAGCTCTCTTTCTAGAGATAAAGCCTTCCTGTATGCAGGCTGGTGATTACGTTATGCACGAGCATGTGGGTTTCCATCCTTGTTTTAGCTTTATAATGAGTCACAATAAAACTTGCAAGCATAGGGGAGGTGAAGTGTGCTGGGGGCTGAGATATGCGGAACGTAATTTCAGATGGCTCTCTGTGAGTTTGCACGGCAGCCGTGCATGAACAGGAAAACTTCTCTTGGTGGCATGAACAGGAAAACTTCTCACTGGCCCTCTTCTGCCTGTTAACTCCATGCTATTGCCATCTTACTTTGCTTTATGGCAAAGGCCTCCTCTAGCTTGCGCACAAAAGTAGGCAGACAGGAAGCTGATAGCTAGGCTGATGCAAACAGGGCCAACTTCTGCTTTCTGTTTGGGCTTCTGTCCTCGATGGAGGTGGGGGAAGTTTCTCTCTTGTGCAGTCACAAACAGGTGATTCCCTCCTTCTCTCAAAGAAATAAAAATGATCAGGGAAAGTTAAACTACCTCGAACAAGGTCACACAGGGAAATCAGTGCTGGGGCGTTGTTTCTGGTTTGTGGACCATTGCAAGATAAACATTTCCTCCTTTCCCTTTCATTCAGGGTTTGTTTCAGTTTAGTGGTCCTGCTTTCCTCTTGTGTGTGGCTCTTCCAGAATTGGCAGAAGGGCTGCTGAGGTTGTGGCATAGGAGCTATTTATGACAAGGACTGGGGTTAAGTTAGGTCACATGGGCGAAGGTTTCCAGGGTTTGTTGGGAGAAAAACATCCAATTGTGGGAGGAGAAGGGGAGGTGGGTTTCTCCAGTGCACAAAGGACCTTCTCATATTTCTGGATGGTGACATTTAATTTGGGACTTTGAGAGGGCAAAATATTCTGACATTCCCTGATCCCTTTCTTGGTTGTGCAGCAGGGATGTTGAGAGCCAGGATCCAGAAACAAGCTGAATGATGGGGGTTGGGGTGGGCAGGCTTTAAATCGGTGTGCAGAAAGGCCTGCCTCACCTCCACGACTACCAATCGAAATAAAGTCCTAAATGGATGTAGAAAGAGGCATGTTAAATTGTATCTCTTTTCTGCTCTTTGCTCATTATTATTTTTATTTAAAAGCACCTCTTTCCAGTTAATGTTTTATTGTTGTTGATTCTGCAAAATGCCAGAATTACCTTGGTTTTAATTTCTGCCCAGGCAGGAATTGAATGGCGAATATGCCAGCACTGCATTCTTAGGTTATCTTTCCTATGAACGTACCTGGGTTTTGTGTCCTTCAGCTGAAAACCAAACGAACAAAAAGGTCTTGACCCATTGCTAAAAAAGTTAATGCACTGTTTTAGAGTTTGGTGTAGTGGTTAAGTGCGCGGACTCTAATCTGGGAGAACCGGGTTTGATTCCCCACTCCTCCACTTGCACCTGGCTGGATGACCTTGGGCAAGCCATAGCTCTGTACCAGCTGTTCTCTCAAGGACAGTTGTCTCAGAGCTCTCTCAGCCCCACCTGCCTCACAGGGTGTCTGTTGTGGGGAGGGGAAGGAGTTTGTAAACTGCTCTGAGACTCCAAGTGAGTGAAGAGTGGGATATAAATCCAATCTCCTCTTCTTCTTCTTCATTGTTAGCAAATGTCAGTGTCAGTGGTAGGCAGCCCCCTTGGAATAGAGGTAGACTGAACAGCTGATTGACACTGTTTTTCAAGGTTGCAGTTTGTGATAGCAACAGGAAATTAAGGCTAAGAGTCCTCCTATTTTATAATCTAGAGGGTTTTTCCCATTTAAAGAGAACCACAGGATAAATTAGGAACTGATTTTTCCTCTGCAGTGGCCCAGCGCAAGGGATCTTTTATTAAAGTCCTAAATTGTAAGCTCTGACATCACTGAAAAGGCCTGTTGAGGTGATTGCACTGCTATGGATGGATCATGGCTCAGGGACAGTGTATCTGCTTTGCCTGCAGAAAGTCCTACTGTTAATCCCTGCCATCTCCGGTTAAAAGGATTAGGTACTAGGTGATGTGAAAGACCTTTCTGCTTGAGTCCCGGAAAACCACTTCCAGTCAGAGTGGACAATACTGACTCTGATTGACCAGCTGCCTGACTCAGTTTAAGGCAACTTCATGTGTTCACTATGATGTTTCAGACTTGTAAAAGTAATTGTCTGTTTCTCTTAATTAACAATTGTTGTCTCATTTTTTTGGCAGTCCAGACTGTGACTGCACTAGTTAACTGCCTGGGCCAGCAGCCTTTAATAATTAAAGAGACAACCCACATCAACATTCAGAATGAGCCAATATGAGAAAGCCTATTTGCATAATTGAAAATATGCCACTTAACATTACTGATAATTGACATGCTGGTTAATAACCTATAAAGTTTCTGTAACCCAAACACTGGTTGTTGTGAGCCGTTTATTAGGAAATGAGATGCATGATATCTCGTGATACATAATAAATATGCACTGGAGCACCCTGAGTACTCTGTGTTTTAGTTCACTTGCATTAACCTATGCATGGTTTGTGCCTGGACTGCTAGCAACTGTTTATCTCTATAATTTCCTTTTCTGTAAAGCATCTTTAAGTAACCCTTTAGTCTCATAATAAATCTATGCCATCCTTTCTCTTCACATACCAGTCATTCTAGCATCCCATCTACTCCTCTAGTATACTTTATCTTAAATATTTTTTTTTAAAAAGAACCATATTTGTTTCCATACTGAGTGAAATTTGGCTCTAGAGCTGTGGGTCACAGAACACTGACCTAGCAGGACCCCAAATAGGGGAGGCTGTTCATTTCAAGACCGAGAGAATTCCTTGTGTGAGTTTCTCAAACAAGTGGTGCTGGGTCTTGCCTGGGTCTGCCTAGAAACACACCCTTTGACATGGAAACCTTATACACTGATCCTTGGTGTGTGTGCATGCATGTGTGGAGGTGGGTGTGGTTCTAAAGTGATGAGGGAAATGCATTTTGAATGCTCCCAGAGTTGTACATTTCAAGACTGAACCCTGTCCTTGGAATCAGGTTCTGCAGCTTAAGCCTTGGGGCACCGTGGGTATAAAGACTGGAGTAATACTGATTTCTTGCACTGGTCAATATTTCTAGCCCCTAAATATTGCACTGGTCAATATTTCTAGCCGCTCTGAGCCTACTGTGTGGGGAGAGCGGCTAAAAAGTCGAATGAAATAATAAATAAATAAATGGTCAGTTTTTGTTCAGATGCCTTTAGTTACAGTAGACTGTTGCCATTCATGAGGAATCTGTTCCTGGAATCACTGTGAGTGGAGAAATCTGCAAAGACTAAGAGGTAAGGGTCTGTTGCCTCTAGGGCTGCCAAGTCCAACTTGGGAAATATCTGGGGACTTTGGGGGTGGAGCCAGGAGAAAGGAAGTGACATCATTTTGTGATGTCACATCCTGTGATGTTGCTTCCACATGCTTCCACATGAACTCATGAAGTTTCCTAATACTGAATCAGGCCATTGGTCCATCAAGGTCAGTATTGACTACTCAGACTGGTAGTGGCTCTCCAGGGTCTCAGGCTGAGATCTTTAATGTCACCTATTACCTGATCCTTTTTTAGCTGAAGAGGCTGATACCTCCTGCATGTCAAGCAGATGCTCTATCACTGAGCAATGGCCCTACTGAATCCTTCCTCATCTCGGCAGAATATGAAGCCCTAAGTGCTACACAAGTGCTAAATATGATTTTCATATCATAAGAACAGGAGAGAAGCCACAGTGGATCAGGCCAACAGCCCATCCAGTACAACACTCTGTGTCACACAGTGGCCAAAAATACCAGGTGCCCTCAGGAGGTCCAGCAGCGGGGCCAGAACTCCAGAAGCCCTCCCACTGTTGCCCCCCAAGCACCAAGAATTCAGAGCATCACTGCCCCAGACAAAGGGCTCCATTTAGACCTTGTGGCTAATAATAGCCACTGACAGACCTCTGCTGGATGGGGACAGAGAGAGAGAGAGAGAGACAGACAGCTTTTTCACTTACTCTTGCCCAATTCCCAGGCTTTATTTCTGGCCCTTGTTTCACCCAGCTGTTGTCCATGTAAGTCCCATAACTTCTCCCCCCCCCCCCAGCATAGGCTTTTTGGTGGCTAAAGAGGACCTTTGTCCTCCCCTTTTCACCAGCAGAAAAGCTAGTTGGATCCATCCCTAACTTAAAATACCGGTTACTTGATGTACAAATGCTTTTAAAAATGCAGATTTTTACTGGGGGGGGGGGGGACACGGTTGAAAGAAACAGAAAATTGGCATAAAAATGAGGAATCCCAACTTTTATTTGCAGAAGGGAAATGAGGATTGGGGGGACCCAAGCAGCCACGACAAGACATTTTAAACAATCCCACTCCCAGACCTTCTACAGGCAACCTCTCCTTGTGATGTTTACCTCTTTGGAAGTGACAGTTTATTCCTTTGACAAAACCACAGTGGACAGACAGACAGAAAAAAGAAAGAGGGGGAGGGGGAGAGACAGAGAAGGAAAAGAGCTCGCAGACCCCAGCAGCTTACCGGAGCAGTTTACTCAGCAGCAACCTTGCACGCAGTAGAAAGAGCTTAGTCCCGCCTTAATCTCTGGGCAGGGCTCTCTTGCTGGCTCAGCTCTTAAAGGGGAAATTTCCGTTTTAAGAAGTTCAAGAGGCTGGCCAGGGCAGGCTCCGAGGTTCCCCTGCTGGCAGCCATTTTGTCCCCCCGGTGGCCAATTTTGGAAAAGCGGGGGAAAGCTTTAAAAATCGGTGTTTCCCCCGCTCTACCGGAGGACTTGGCAGCCCTAGTTGCCTCCCAGTAGCAAAACAGCCAGATTTCCCACAAAATTTAACAACGTAATGATTACAGTGATGATGTGGTGGGAGTAAAAACCAGTTGGAGACCATATCACATGATCAGAGTTAAATGCGTGGGGTGCAAACAGTAAGAATCTGCTGTACAGCCTGGAAACTGCCTAGCCATTACTTGGCTTTTGCTAATTACTGTTTTTGCTCTTGCTAGGGTACACAAAATGATGCTTGTAGGCTTACAGGAGGAGGGGAAAGATGAGAATCTAAAACCACTTTCTGGAAATAAATGTCGTACTCAATATGCCTCTTCTCTTTAAAGCGTATTGTGTGTGCAACTAGAGTTGGGGATGATGCTACCTTCTCTGCAGTAGATTCCACCAGCTACGGAGGAAATGTCTTGGTGAACCTGAGTGCTTGGACCTCAGAAGGTGGAGCTGCCTGTGCAGAGGGGAAGGGATAGCAGCAGGAAGGTATTCTGTGCAATTTGGAGCATGCATAACAGTCAGGACTGGGAGCTCACAGAAGTTGGTCGCCTTTTGAAACAGTGCTTGTATCATTATTTGATGGAGAGAGAGTGACCACCCCACTCACCCAGGAGAGTCACGGCCACTTTTGCCTTCTTCCCTCTGTAATAGAAAGGATAATCTGCTTTACAATGCTGTGAATATCCAGTGAAAGTTACTAAAAACATAATGCAAACTGAAAGAATGCAAACTGCTACCACTGACTACGTCTTCATGCATCTTGTTCTAAAGTGTGTGTGTGTGTCCGTCCGTGTCCACTGGGGGGGAAACACACTATGGTCTGAAAAAGGTCAGATTTGGAAAAACACTAATAACTGTTTCTCTTTGTTTTAAGCACTTCAGTAATTGTTGCCATCATATTTTGAAGATCTCATATGGCCACTAGCAATTTATATTTTCTTCTTTAAAAATGCCTGGATGCTAATGGGTGGTGCAAGCCATACTCTTTTGAAGCAGTTTGGAATTGTCAAGCAGTGGGATCCCTCCAGCCTGAGTCTCCAAGGTTCTTCAGGAGAGCTGACCAGTCTGATCATAGGTGATGAAAAACCAGCAGTGTTCCAATGTTGTTTCCAAAGAGTGGGGTGATCAGGTTGGAATTGGAGCTTCTTGTGAACTGTGACCTTGGGATGCTGTTGTTGCGACCCGTGCCCATGTTTTGTAAACCACTTGACCTTTCTGCTCTATTTTGTTGGAACCATAAACTGGGTTGGTTTATAATCCAGGAATTTTTTTTCTTTCTTTCTTAATTTCATACTTGCCAGCTTTCAGGAAAAGGGGTGCTAGGATTGTTCAGGTTCGTGTGTGGATGTGACTCAGTGACCTTTATGCTTAGAAGTCATGGGATCTGTATACCATGAGCAGATATAATCTGGGATGGAAAGGTTAAGAAAAGTGAAGCTGAATTTTGTTTCTGAGGCTGCGTCTGGTGTTTGAGTTTTAAGTTCTAATAATCAAGGAAGCTAGCTGACGTGCACAATAATGAAGGAACACTTTGTGCCAATAAGGCAACCAAAGAGGAATGAAATTAATTTTTCCCTTGTTTTGATGTCCAAAATGGCTTTCCAAATCTACTTTTGTTTTGTTTCCTGTCTTTCTTCTTTGAGTCAATGTGACTCTACTTATTGAGGGATCCATTTTGGGCTAAGCAGATTCTCCACAGTATTAAGAGTCTGTGACCTTGAGGTCATTACTTGAGGCCTGTTTTATTCTCTCTGATGAAGTTCAGTGAGATAATGGTAGCAAGATAATTTTTCTAAGCAGACTGTGCAAAGCGGGATTTGAATTCAAGCCTTCTGAATCTCAAATACGATACTCCCTGGCAGAACCCACAAAGGATGTAGAATCCTGAGAAAGGATGGATTGTGCTGCTTTTGGGGCTGCAGATTCTGGCTGGGGAGATCAATTGGTTTTCTTACTGCGTACAGAAAACCCATTATAGAGCATACATACAAATGTACTCAGTGGCATAAGATGAAGCCAAAGGCTAACAAAGAGAGGGGGGAATGAGTCAAGCAGGAAATGGACTTGCCCTCTGTCCTGAAAGCTCTGGAGGAATATCTGGCATGATTCTGGTTGAGGTCAGAAAGAGCTTAATTCTGCGTGACGCTCAGCTTCATCAGCCCTTAGAGCAGTCCTGGAAAGTGCCAAGGATGTGTGCAGCACACTGCAGTTTGCTAAGTGCTAGCCAGGCACACTTACTGCATGATGGCATGGCAATTTGTGGCCTGTGGATTGGCATACGTCAGCTGGGTAGCTGGCAAATCTTGTGCAGGGTAGGTCAGCTGTGTGAGAAGCTTTTGGGCTTGTTAAAATAGTGGCTCTTGACAGGGTCTTTAGTCGTGTCTGTTAGATGTGCCCACCACACATTCATAGAAGCCAGAATTTTGAATGCTGAATCCTTTCTTTTTAGGTATGGCTGCAATTAGGGATTTGATGGATAAGTGTGAATAGCATTCCCATGGTTCTTTTCTCAACTTAGGGTGCTTGTAAGGTTGCCAAGTCTGGGTTGGAAAATACCTCGAGACTTTGGGAGTGGAGCTGGGAGAGGGCGGGGTTTGGGGAGGGGAGGGGCCTCAGCATAGTATAATGCCATAGAGTCCACCCTTTAAAGCAGCCATTTTCTCCAGGGGAGCTGGTGTCTGTCAGCTGGGGATCAGTTGTAAAAGCGGGAGATCCCCAGGCAATTGCTCCAAGGCCTGGTGTATGCAAGCAGCAGTGATGGGTTAAACACTTTTAGATATGAACAGCAGCAGAGCAAAGCCCTCCCGTGTCACAAACAATTGCTGTGTGAAGGAAAATGTTTTGCTTCATTTCCTAGATCTACAGTGCCAGCTAAGAGCCATGAGAACAGGTTTGCTTCTTAAGTGAAAGCTATCTTGTGACCCCGTTCCTTGAACTGGCATGATGGGAAATGGTTGAATGATTAGCGTGCTGCTGGCAGGGCTGTTTGACTGTAAGAGGTGTGTAGAATTTCCCATTCTTGCTTTATTTGTCATGAAGGGAGGAGTACTACTAACAGGAAGTTAATGATATTCTCTCTTTCCCACACACACACACACACACACACACACAATACCCTTCCTTATTCAAATTGCTAGAGGGTTGTGAAAGAAAGCAGCACTGTCTCACATCTTGCATTACCTCTTTGTGTTTAATTTTAAATTAGGACTCTCCCTAATTTATCTCCTCCCAGATAAAGGGAGAAGACAGAGTTTGTTCTTTTAAGTGCTTCAACGAATGTTGGTAAAGCCTTAGCTCACAGGCTGAGGAAGAGTTTGTGGCACAGCCTGGAAATGAGCAGGAGGAGCCCACAGAGGGCCTGCTCGGACTAGTTAGCTGAGGGGAGAACGTCAAAGGGTCTCCTCACAGCTGCTTGTCCTTTGTGGGCCTCAAAGTCAGCTCTGAGGTACACAGGCTAGAAGTGAGCCTGGAGTCCTTGTTCTCTTGTGCTCTGTTTTAAGGAGATTTGGCATTTGGGCTTCTGAACTTGCTGAAAGTCTAAAGAGGTCAGTTGGGCAGGCTGGTCTTAATTGGAGCCTGGTTGAAGGCTACTGGGGAGTCTGTGGCGCAGACAGGATGACCACAGCAAGTGTAGCATTCCACATCCTGCCTGCCCCCTGGCTCAGAAGACTAATTATTTACTTTATTTATATCCTGCCTTTCTTCCCAAAGAAGACCCGAAGCAGTTTACATCATTCTCCTCTCTCCTCCATTTTATTCTCACAACAACCCTCTGAGGAGGGTTAGGCTGAGAGTGTTTGACCGGGATTTGAACCTGGGTCTCCCAGAGCCTAGTCCTACACTTTAACCACCGCACCACACTGGCTCCTGACTAAAAGCAAAGCCTCCCTAATTCCATTTCCCTAAATCTCCCAAATGTCAGGTCTGGATTGGGAAATCCCTGGAGATTTGGGGGTGGGTGGTGCCTTTGGGGAGGGGAGGGAAGGGAAGAGCTCAACAGGGATGTGACACTGTAGAATCTGCCTTTAAAAGTTGCCATTTTGTCCAGCAGAACCAATCCTTGGGTGCAGGGCTTTTTTTGTAGAAAAAGCCCAGCAAGAACTCATTAGCATAATAGGCCACACCCCTGACAGCACAGCTCATTAGCATATTAGGTGGGGGGCTTGGAAAGCACAGGGTAGGCATGGAAGCTTGCCTCTTTCCCCCTCTGAGCTTCTCCACCTCACTTCAGCATTCCTTTTCTAGTCTCCCACCCCGCCACCCCAGCCAGACAGTTGGGGAAATGTGGTGCTGAAGTGAAAGATCCCAGGAACTTCAGCATTGCCTTTCTAGTCTCCCCCCCCCCCCCCCCCGAAAGATTGGGATGGGAAGCAGGCATGTTTGCCTGGCTGCACTCAGTTTCCCCAGCCAGCCCACCCAGGTGCGCAGGCTGGGGAGACCAAGGGCAGCCAGGCAAACATGCCCCGTTCCTTCCCTGAGCCTCTCTGCTTTTGCAGAGAGACTTGAGGAAGTGTGGGGGGAGGGGCATGGGTAAATGCCTTTTTTCCCCTCCCCCAGATTGGGGAAGGGAAAGAAAGGCATTTTCAATGTGCCTGGGTTCCCCTCCTGATCTTCTCGCACCTGGAGAAGATCAGGAGGGGAACCCAGGCATGTCTGCATGACTGCCCTCTTTCCCCAGCCTGCCCACCACAGCAGACAGGCTGGGGAAAGGAAGGCAGGCACGCACACATGTCCTTTTCTTCCCTGAGCCTCTCTACTATTGTGGAGAGACTCAGGGAAGTGCAGGGGGGCATGGTTAAATGCCTTTCTCACCCTCCCCCTGATTGGGGAGGGAAAGAAAGGCATTTTCAATGTGCCTAGGTTCCCTGCCTGTCCCTTTCCAGCTGCCACATGTCAACTAGAGAAGGGAAGTCAGAGAGAGGTTTTTCTTTGTGAATTTCACTCTCAGCTGACTGGTGGGGACTGAAATTGACAAGGAAATCCCAACAGGCTCCCCAGAGGGAAAGACAGCATTTTAATATGTCACCTTTCCCTCTTGTGTGTAATGGGGGGAGGGCAGCGTGTTCTGTAGCCATGCATGCCAGAGGTTTTGACTGTAGGCATCGTCAACTCAGGAGCCAGCCAGAACTCCATTCCTGTACATTCCTGCCCACAAATAGCCCTGCCTGGGTGGTCTAGAGACCAGTTGCCATTCCAGGAGAGCCCCAGGCCCTACCTTGAGGTCGGTAACATATCTCCTTAAGGAATTTGGGGTTTTGTGTGCTTTTGTACTTTGGAACACCCAAAATGGCACCCCTTTGCACTCAACAATGTTTGTTGGAAAGGTTGGCTATCACTGCCTTGCATTAGAGCCTCAGTGTTAGGTGGAGGGAGTGGTGCGTGGGTTCCTGGCTTCAGCACGAACTGACCTTGAAGATCTCCTTGCTGCTTCTTTTTCTGTACTTTGCATGTTTTTCTCCATCCTTATATTTGTTGTTAAACTCTGGCTCTGTTCATGATCAGAAAACAATAATTTTCTTGCTAGTAGCTGGAGCGGGTTTCCTGTTTTGTTGGAAATAATGTATCTAGGTTCAGTCAGGCAAGGAATTCTGAACTGGTGAGACTGCTGTAACCAGAATCTTTAGAGTAGGGGTGTCAAACTCATTTGTTAAGAGGGCTGGATCTGATATAAATGAGATCTTGTTGGGCCAGGCCATGTGGGTGATAAAATGTAATGCTAAGTAGCGGAGATATAAACTTTATAAAGGACACAAACAAAATTAAAGATTTTAAAAACTTTAAATAAAACATGCTTAAAACACTAACACACCTGCAATATTTTGTCTGTTTAATAGTGTCTGATAACTGACACCTCTTGCTCTGAATTATTGCATCAAATTTTTTGCAAAGCAAGCTCTCCCTTGTTCCCTGCCTCCCTGCCTCCCTTCAGGGAGGAGCCTCAACCAGTGGAAAAAAAGAAAGGCTTCCCTTTGTCTCCCATGTGTGATTGAGGCACCCTGGCCAGGAAGCAAGCTCTGGCTGGTTCCCTCCAGACCCCTGGGAGGAAGAAGGGGAGGAGCCTCAGCCAGTGCTTTACCAGTCTCTCTCAATTGCACAAGAGAGGCTTGCCTATCTATCTCTCCTGTGTGCTTGAGAGAGTCTGGTAGGGTAAGCTGTGATGTAGCAGCAGCAGCAGAACAGGAAAAGGAAGCAGGAAACAGACAGGGCCTTGCGGGCCGGATTGCAGCCCTCCAAAGGTCTGATCTGGCCCCCAGGCTGCATGTTTGACACCCCTGCTTTAGAGAATGTAAAGTTCTTCTTTTCAGCCTCATCTTGTGGCGCTCTCTCTCTCTCTCTCTGTAAGTTAAAATTGTGTCCGGGCTCCTGTCTATTTGCCTCTCATGCAGTTTTCCAGAACAAGAAGCCCATTTGAACAGATCATGGGGACTATCCCTATGCAGCTTGTTGCTTCCAGACATGTTACCTTCAGGCCCTGCACTATCCTCTCTTTGCTATTCTGCAGTAGAGGTCCCAGGGGGCTGCATTTTAATTGACTCTGCAAAGGAGAATGAACCATGTAAAACCAAGGAACCTGGCAAATATTTTATTGCATAATGTTGAAAATACACTCAGATGCCCAGGTAAGCTGGAGGAGTACTTAAGCAAGCCATATTGGGTGGGAAGGGGGGGGGGGGTCAAATGAGCAGTGTCAGGCAGATGTGATCAAGAAGCCAGAAAGGCATTGATGGCTTTCATGATGGCAGTTTCCCAGCACTTTGTATTTGCTTCTCAATTGTATTTTAATTTAACTAAAGTTAGGTAATTAAACTGGTACTTTGGCAGGATGCAGAATGGCAGTCTTTGGGTGCAGTAATGTAGGTCGCTAATTGGGTGATCTTGGCTGCAACATACGCTATCCACAGTGCAATATGAGGAGACTGAAGGGGGTGGATCTGCTGCTGGCTTGCAACATACTCACAGCAGGGGCTCTGGGCTCCTCCTAGCTCTTTGTGCCTTTAGTGAACTCTTTCTTAGGGCATTGATGCCTGTTCGTAATGGCATTCTCTTCCTCCAAGCGGTTAGTATGGGTAGTAAAGTCATCTGCAAGAACACTCTGTAACCTTATGTGGCCCTGTACAGGGCATTATATCTGAGCCTCCATTTCCTGTTGCCTACATTAAAAAAAGGTTTTTGTTCTGTGTTGCACAATTTTCTACCTTTTTCTGAGGTCTATAGATTGCTCCATAAATGCATACAACATTAGCAGTGCACATATAAACACACATGAACCACAAGTCTGGTGTGCATCTAAAAAAGTATTTTTAAATAATTTGTTATGGTTTTTTAAAAACATTATTGCAGTATAAGACAAGCAGTTTCACTTCTTGAAAGCAAGTAGATTATAACTATAATTTTGGGCATCTCTGGCTTTTAAATATTATAATAGTATTCCACTCTGCATATCTTGCTTGTATTCTTCCCCTTTTTTGAAGAAAGGCAGTTCAAGAGTACACAGTTGCTTTTAGGATTCCTTCCTATGCTGCTTTTCAAGTGGGTGTACTCTAGGGTTGCCAAGTCCTACCTTATGTGAGGCCGGCGCAATGATGTCACCCGGAAGTGATGTCATCACGTTGGGCATGTTAGGGTGGGACCTCTGAAATTTGAGGGAAAACCATAGAGTTTTCTGTCGAATTACAGAGTGTCCCCCTCAAAATGTGCCCAACGCGATGACGTCACCTCCAGGTGATGTCATCGTGCCGAGCAAGGCGCCGCAGCCTGGCAATTTGGGGGCGGGGTTCCCCCCAGCGGCCCAATCTGGGCCGGTGGGGAGTGCACAGCTGGAGCGAGGGTTTCCCCGCCCCCCCGGGGTGACTTGGGAACCCTAGTGTACTCAGAAGTAAAACATGTGGTTCAATGGGCTTTCTCCCAGGAAAGCGTCTTTAGGATTGCATCCTTGGTCTAGATTCGCTGTCTTTCATGCAGCCAGGTAGAAATGGTACAGGTAAGCCTTGCTGACTTGTTCGAAGGACTCCTCTCAAAGAATGGTGATGAGTCATTAGCCATTACATTCAGACATCTCATGATATAAAGTTACACAAGTCAGATTTCCACTTTGCACAACCTTTTGCAGAACCTGTTCTCCAGAGGCAAACTTGCAACAGTTCCAGAGAGTTTATCACAATTCCTAAATCCTGGTTTCTTAGCAGACTATTTTTTTTTAATGACCTGGTGTCAACTCAAGGAATAGTCAGTCCAAGGACATGCTAACAACAGACCATATTTATATTGGTAAATATAAAATGACAGGCTGATATGACTGTGGGAATTTTCCATTGCATCTGAGTGCTTTCTTTTAAAGTTCAGAAAAATGGTCTCACTTTCTGTTTCATCTCAATCCCCTCCTCAGTCATCTAGAATAACACATATAGCCACATATAGGCATATTTTTGCTTAATTTTATTAGCTGAACTGCAGTTGGTAAAATCTTTAGCACCCCAATCGGTGCAGGAAGTTTCAGGGGCCACGCAGCAGGCTTGCCAGCATATGCGCAGTCCCACCAATGCACCAAGCTGTTCCTCACTCATCTGTGGCCATACACAAAAGTTTGCTGAGGGGTGCTGCTCCTGTGCTGGACATTGTGGGGTTTCAGGCACTGAAGAGCAAGATGAAGAGAATTCCCTTGCCAAGCCCCCAAACTGAACAGCCCAGAACATCCCGTTTGGTTACCTCTCTCTTGCTTAGTGCTTCACTGTAAGTACTAGAGTACTGTGAAGGGCTGAGTTCCATGAAATTGAGATGTTGCATCTGCTCGTTTTTAGATCATGGTATGTTTCGAAGGTTAAAATGGCTGCCTCGTATTCCTTCTTCAGGTCGACAAATACCTCTACCATATGCGGCTTTCAGATGAAACCCTCCAGGATATCTCAGCACGGTTCCGCAAAGAGATGGAGAAGGGTCTCGGGGTCGACACCAACCCAACAGCCGCTGTGAAAATGTTGCCAACGTTTGTGAGGTCTACCCCTGATGGAACAGGTAAAGGATTGATTGAAGCACTGTGCTCTGGAGCTTGGCTTGAGTTCCAAAGATCAACTCTGGAAAGTGTGAAGTGATAAACCAGGTTCCTTCCCAGCTGCATTAAAACCATTTATTTATTTTATACCCTGCCCTCCACGCGAATAGGCTCAGGGCAAGAATCGGTAACCAGTACTGTAAAACCATATACAAAAGTTAAAACCTTCGACATTAAAACAATCACAAGAATTCTTTAAAGTGCTAGTAATAGTAGTCATCTTCCAGTACTAAAGATGGAATGCTGTATGATATCCAACAAGTTCTGCCAGTTCATTGATCTTCAGGCTTGCATGATGGTGTGGCTCAATCTCCAGGCCACGGCCGACCCATAACCACAGATGTCAATAGTGATGGTGTTAATGGTGGGGCGGCTCCTAATTGAAGGCCTGGTGGAGGAGCTCCATCTTGCAGACCCTGCAGAACTGTAAAAGGTCTCTTCCAGGAGCTCATTTCGCCAGTAAGGAGCCGCCATCGAGAAGGCCCTGGCCCTAGTGGCTGCAAGCCTGGCATCCCTAGGGTCTGGAATGGTCAAGCGGTGTTGCGACCCCGACGTAGTGCTCTTGGATCTATATGGGGAAAGGCGGTCCCTCGGGTATGTTGGACCCTGGCCATATAGGGCTTTAAAGGTAAGTGCCAGCACCTTGAAGCAGATTCGGTATACTATTGGCAGCCAGTGCAGTGCCTTCAGCGCAGGCCAGATGTGCTCCCATTTAGGGAGACCCATCAGGAGCCTGGCTGTGGCATTCTGCACTAGCTGCAGCTTCCAGATCTGCGACAAGGGCAGCTCCATGTAGAGAGTGTTACAGTAGTCTAATCTCGAGGTTACCATCATGTGGATCACTGTAGCCAGGTCATCGCGGCCGAGGAAGGGAACCAACTGCCGAATCAGCTGGAGATGGTAAAAGGCTGACAGCAGTGGCTGCTACCTGGGCCTCCATTGTTAAGGAGGTGTCCAGGAGCACTCCTAACCTCCGGTGCTGGCACCAATTGTGCCCCATCAAAGGCCGGGAGTGGGACCCCCACCCCTGAGCTGCCCCAACTCAGGCACCAGCCCTCCGTCTTCATAGGGTTCAGCTTCAGCTGGCTCACTCTAAGCCAACCAGCCACAGCTTGCGATGCCCGGTCCAGATCTTCTGGTCTGGAGTCCGACTGGCTGCCCAGCATCAGATAGTGCTGGGTGTCATCAGCATACTGGTGGCACCCCAGCCCGTACCTCCGGGCAATCTGGGCAAGGGGGCGCATATAGATGTTAAATAACATTGGGGACAGCACTGCCCCTTGAGGCACATCACACTCCAACGGGTGTCTCCTGGACTGCTGTTCCCCTAGTGCCACCCTTTGTCCTCGACCCTGGAGAAAGGAAGCAAGCCCTTGCAGGGCAAGCCCCTGGATCCCCATGTCGGCGAGGTGGTGGGTCAGCAACTGGTGGTCGACCGTGTCAAACGTGGCCGACAGATCTAACAGCAACAGCACCGCTGAACCGCCCCGATCCAGATGCCTCCAGAGGTCATCCATCAGCGCGACCAGCGCTGTCTCCATCCCGTGCCCTGGGGGAAAGCCGGACTGTGTCATCCATAAAGCCCTGTAACTGTATTGCCACCACCCTCTCAATTAATTTGCCCAAATAGAACAAATTGGAAACCGGCTAATAGTTGGCCAATTTGGATGGATCCAGAGACGGTTTTTTCAGGAGAGGGTGGACCATTGCTTCCTTGAGTTCCCTCGGGAACTGCCCCTCAACGAGGGACTTGTTGATAATTTCCTTTAGGGCACCTCGAAACCCTTCATGGCCAGCTTTAATAAGCCAGAAAGGGCACGGATCAAGGCTGCACGTGGTTGGGCGTACAGCTGCAAGCAATCTGTCAGCTTCCTCCAAGGCTGAGCAGGCTGAAATGATCCCAACCCGAAAACGAGGACATGCAAGGGGCCTCGAGTTTGCTCACTGTTTCAACTGTGGCGGGGAGGTCATGGTGGAGCGTCAAGACTTTGTCCATGAAATAGCTTGCAAATGCCTCACAGCCAATATCCAATTCCCTAGCATTTGGTCTGCCCTTTGGCAGAGTTGTTATAGACCGAATTGTTCTAAACAGTTGGGCTGGGCATGAGCTCAAGGACACAATCGTGGCCACATAGAACTGCCTCTTAGTGGCTTTGACTGCCATCTCATAGGATCTCAAAAACGTCCTATAAGATGCTCTTGTTGCTTCATCACGGGCATGGTGCCACCATCTCTCTAGCCGTCTCAGCTCCTGCTTCATAAGCCGCAACTCCTGGGTAAACCAGGGCGGAAGCCTAGAGCGGGAGCACAGAGGGCGCCGGAGGGCGATCTCGTCGATGGCCGTGGAGAGCCGACTCTGCCAGTCCTCCACAAGCACATCCAATGAGCTGCCAGGGGGCATCTGATCCCACAGAGCCATCTGGAGCCGCACTGGGTCCATCTGGCTCTGTGGGCGAGCTAAAATGCACTCACCACCTAAACAGGGTCAGGGCAGAACATTCAGACGGGCCCTCAGGGCATAGTGGTCTACCATGGGACTGCCGAAGAAGTAACCCAGTCCCATTACCCCAGCTGCAAAGATTAAATCAAGCACGTGTCCAGCTCAGTGAGTGGGGGTCGTTACATATTGGGAGACTCCTAGTGCCGCCATGGATGATACCAGGTCCGTCGCCCAAGTAGAGGCTGTGTCATCAGCATGGACGCTGAAATCACCCTGGCCACCAGTGGGGGATCGGGAAGGTTAGATTTGTTGTCACAGTTCTAAATATGCAAAGGAGCGGAGTACCAATTGTTTAAGGAAAATAACTTGGTTTATTAAGAAGAATAAACTCTGATAGAACAGAAGAGAGAGGCTTAACTAACTGACTAACTGCTGTGAGAGACAGGAACAAAGGGAAGTGGGGCTCAGTTGGAGTGGGAAGTCTCCAAAGAGCCAATCAGGAGACAGGAAAGACATAGTTTGAAATTAGGGAAAGTCCCTAATCTAGCTATACTAACTAGCAGTCCTTCAGCTGTCCCCTATAGGCTGTTCTTCTGATCTTCTTAAAGTAGATGCAATACAGACCTTGTATATTCCAATAAGATAGCCAGATCCAGATTGGAAAACTGGAGATTTGGGGATGGAGCCTGGGCAGGACAAGGACCTTAGCGGGGTACAGAGTCCACCCTCCAAAGCATCTGTTTTTTCCAGGGGAACTGATCTCTGCAGTCTGAAGATGAGCTGTAATTCTGTTGGATCATCAGGTCCCACCTGAAGGCTGGCGTCTCTATTCCATATATCTTTGCTAACTTGAAAGGGTTTAGGTGCCACTGATAGATAATTTTCATCAGATTTTTCCCTATAAGAGAAACCTGTTATAAAGGTGGTGCCAGTAATTTCCCCCATATTATAAGAAAACTATTATCAGGTTTAATGAATACATCCCATAAAATGGTATACAGATTTTTTTTAAAGGTGGTCTTCACCACTCCCTAGAGTTGGATTTGACTGGCTTTCGAACAAGGGAAACTTTTACCTTTACTTCAAACATAGTTAACATTTTTTTTCAAATTTTGACATAGACCATAACACAAAACTTTTTCATAACATATTGCACAGGTAAGCTTTGACTTGCTGATATTCAAAAACCAAAATACTTGCATTACTATGATCTCGGACATTATTATATGGTACAAAAAACAGGGACCCGCAATACTCACCGGGGGGGGGGGGGGGGAGAGTATTCCCCGTGGCTCCCGGCCACTGGGCCTGCCAAGCCTTTCTTCCCCCCTCCAGCAATGGCAGTGAGGCACAGTTCCCAGTGCATTCTCTGCACACGCACAGGGGATGCACTTTTACTTTTGGGGGAATTTAGTTATCCCCTGTATATTTTTTTTTCAACGTTTCAGATTTTTCTGCACACCTGGGGAGTGCCCCAAGTCTGCAGGAAAATCTCTTTGCTCCCTGTGTACCCCCGATGTGTGGATTTAGATATCCACTCAGAGGGGGCATCTTGGCTATTAAATATATAGATTACCAGATACTTTATTATCAAATCTCTCAATTCTCACTTTCTTAAGTGGGAAAAAAACCATGCTTGTCTATGTAAACCATGCTTATCTATCATGTTTCTAACTACAGAGGCTAAAGGGGAGATTTTGGGTGATAGCTTACTGTTCAAATGGTCTCTTGTGCTGACTTTGGGACTGTAGCAAGTTTTTGCTCAATACATGCCAGCAAGCTTTCTCCATCATCCATTCTTTCATCCAACTAAGTGTGGCAGCTTGATAAGTGCCTCTAAACCACAAATTAACTCTTTATCATACAATTTGTTCCAATAAATCTGTGTCCTTTTTATCTCATATAAAGGCTTTTAATAATTGTTGTCAGTCTTTTAACATTAGAAATTTTTACTAGTAGATTGCAAATAAGGAAATTTCTTTTGGGGAGAAAAATCTATATACTAATAGCCAAGTGGCCCCCTCCGTGTGGATATCTAAATCCGCGGGGGGGAGGCACTTGGGAGGCAGGGAGATTTTTCTGCACACGTGGGGAACGCTCTGGAAACTGTGGCAGCTGGCAGTTGGGAGGCGTCCAAGTCTCGCCGCCAGTGCCGGGGGGTGGGAGGGAGAAGCAGCAGGTCCGAGTGGCTGTCGGCTGCTTGGGCTTCGCCACAAGAGTGGGGGGCTGGGAAGGAGGAAGCAGCGGGCCCGCCATGGGCGCCAGGGTAGGGTAGGGGAGAAGACTCACCTGTGGCTGCTTCCTCCACTCGGTGGAGTTTGCGGGTCCCCCCCTTCTTGTCTTTTTTATTCTCTTCATCTGACCAAGAAAAGATAAATTTAAGGTTCCCCAAAAGGCCAAATTTGGCCTTTACTTCAGCAAATAATGGCTTATAATTAATTTTATACAGACTTCTGTTGTTCGTGGTTAACTGGATAGCTAAATAGTTAATTTGATACACTTTTTCATTCTAAAAATCCAGTTACCTTTTTTACATCCACATTTAAACAAAAGATTGCAGTTTTATCTGTATTCAGTTTGTATCCTGAGACTTTACTATATTGTAGAATAACAGATTTTAATATTTTACTGGATTTTTAAATTTCTGTTATAAAGATAATACTGTTGGTGTATAAATTAATTTTATATTGAGATTCACTTACATTAATTCAGTGAGGGGCTGTGTTTGAAGGGAAAGGTAACCCTTTCTAAACCCTGCTTATCTTGTCCCTCATAATTGTGTTTGAAACTTGAGGAATGGTAATTGAGAATAGTTTTTAAGAGACTTAAAATTGATTGGAGAGAGGCTTTGCTTCCAGTGATACATGTTGAAATCCTTTGTCCCACTGTCACCTCTAGTCAAACAGGTTTTGCAGTTTTTGCAAATACTACAAAAACCTGTTTAACCAGAAGCAAAAGGAGGGAGAACACAAATGCCATGCACCCCAAATATCTCTTTCAAGTCACCATCAACTCTCACTTTTTGGAACTCTCTCTCATCCCTTGTCCTTGTCTCACCCTTTTGCAATGGTGGTTTTGCTTCTGTGTTGCACTAAGGCAAAGGCCTTGCTTGTTAACAGGCAGTCTGATCCCACATGGCAGGAAGTCATGGGTTGGAAACCTCATATCTCTCAGTCAGCACTTCTGGGGGATGGTTTCTGTAAGTCTTTGTAAGCTTTCCAAGTTACTGTTACAGTCAGTACAGCAGCAACCCTGCAAAGCCAGCCTGTGCTATCTTCGTCCCTCTTGCTATTTCTCTGGCTTTGAGAGTCACAAAGTTTACTGAAGAGTTCTGTGTAGCAGAAAAGTTTGCATACCCTTGTATTTGGTTAAGTTAATCCAATAAAGTAAAATTGCTCATTGATACCCATCTTTCTCTCCAGTGAGTTTCCAAGGAGCCTTATATTGCTCTCCTCTCAACAATCCTGTGCAATAGGTTAGGGTGAAAGGATGAAAGAAACACTGGCTTGAGCTCTGGAAGGTGCAGCTAAAAAGGAGAGTGCCTCTGAACACGCTTGGAGTGCTGCCATGTGACCACAGTGCACCAATGTTTGGGTTTTGGAGACAGAAGGCATGATTCCCAGATAGTCTGGTCTAGCAGACTGAAACTGATTTAAAAGCCCCTTTCATTTTCACAAGGCATTGGATTCTTCAGAGATATTCAAGCCTGATTTTGGAGTTGAGAGTGATCTGATAGCTGTTCTTTCGAAGTCAGGAGTAAACAAAGTTTATGGGGTCCTTGCATTTTTTTCAGCTATGGAGGGCGTGCAGACTGTTGCTGTTAAAAGGAGGGAAATTATGAGGGTTCTTTGACAGACTGATGAGCATGGTAGAAATTCTTGGCTTGCAGATCAGGCACTGGGATTTCATATTCCAGGAAAGACTCTGGCAGCTGGTCACAAACACCCTGTCCCCTCGACCCCTCCACAGCTGTAAACAAGCTGCAGGAGAGCTGGGTTCAGGCCAGCTGTCTTACGAACAACACGACGATTCCAATTGGCGAAGACTGTTAGCATAGACGGCTTGTTCCAAGTGGAGGATTGGCCACCTGGCAGGCCCTTTCAGCGAGTAACTTAAGATGTGACTCTTTGCTAGTTTGCATGGTTGATGCATGCATTTACTCCTAATTGGCAGGCAAAACCATTCCCAGAAGTGCGGACAAATCTGGTGACGGGTCATTTAAGAAGAGCATCTGAGAGCTGTGGTGCAGTGTGTGGTTTCTGGGGGGTGGGGAGGGGTGAGGATAAAGATTCTTTAGGACTTTGCAGGATATAGATACAAATAGGTAGTCCGGCCCAGTAATCATCACCAATCTGGTCCCCTGTGGTGAGTAAGCATTCTACCAGGTAGGGGAACTTTTCTGAGCTGGAACAGAGAAGTTTTGCCTTTAAATTATATACCAAATTTTCTGCCTTGCATAAAACAATCAGCGTAGCTTAGAATCAACATTGCAGGATAGTGTATGCCCCCTGGTCAGAGCTCTTGCCGTTTTGACTTTCAGCTTTAGGTTAGGGGTTGCACTTTCTTGCTCCCATGTTAAAGTTCTTGCTGAGGTCCCACGAGTCGTTTGTCCTCCTTGCTAGAGAGCTGTGGTTAATTGTCCCCACAGCTCTGACGTTTTGTTGTTTGAATGCTATGCAACCAAATGATCTATATGACTTTTGACATCGGTCACCAAGATCTGATGGAACAGCTGCCCTCCCATGAGTGCTAGGAACCAGTTTCTCCCACTTGTGTTGACTGATGGGAGCAGAAGTCTCTGAAAACAAGGAATGAACTAGCTTGAAGTGACACTTTTTAAATATTCCAACTGGGCATTTAAGGGTACAGTCCAGGAGGAAGTTGTCCTTTGAAATGAGTGGAAGCTGTATTTCTTGGATTTTTTTTGGTATGTTGTATTAATTCATGGCATCTTTTTCTCTCCCCCCCCCCCCCCCCCCCAATTTGATTGCAGAAGAAGGAGATTTCTTGGCCTTGGACCTTGGTGGCACAAATTTCCGTGTGTTAAGAGTCAAGGTTTCTGATAATGGCAGCAAGAAGGTGGAAATGGAGAACCAAATATATGCTATTCCAGAGGACCTCATGAGAGGCAGTGGAGGGCAGGTAGGTTGAACTGGTTTTCCTCAAGTCGTGTGACAACTCTTAAGGCTGTGATCATACACACAATTAGACCCAACATAGGCGTGAATGCCAGGTGGATTTAAAGGGAGCGATCAGACAGCAACATCTGGGAAGTGTCCCGCAGCTGTTGGCAACCCGTTCTGCCCTGCCACAGAAGCTGAGTTAAAAGACACTGGGGAAAATCTGGTAGTAAATGGGTTGTGATGGGCCACGGATAGACTTTCCCCTGTCTGAGCGCTCCAGTGTGCTCTCATGCCGACAGGATGGTCTGATCAGGCCATCCCGACTCTGTGCTGTTGTTTTTTCCCCCTTCTCAGTATGCGCAGCATTGCAAACTCCAAAGGGAGCCTTCAGTGTGGAGGTGCGATTCACCGATGCCTCGTTTAAGCTCATGGGGAACAAATAGCAAAAAAACCCCAACTCACGCACAGTTGCGTCTGATCACGCACTGATCTCACAACTGCAGGTCAAATTCCTCCAGAGGAAATGGCCTCGCTTCTCCCCTGCTTTATCTGGCATGTGTGACCGCAACCTAAGCGTCTGGGCCAAACCAGTTGTGACACTAGAGGTTCTGTGATAGGAGGTCCCTACTATTTAAAGGGGGACAATGCTGGGAGCTCCATTCATGCAAGGAATTTGATCTGTCTCCTCTACACCTTGCACAGAAATGGACATAGATATATGTGGTACCTAGTACATTTTTTGTAGTAAAGCCAACAGTGGGCTACTAGTTACTGAGGCTTTCTTTCCAAAGCTATTCTGAAGGGGATCGATGTACTAAGTCTACACTCTGAAACTCAGATACTCTGTTTAAAGTGCTGTATTTTGTAATCCCAGTTGGCTGATGGGTCAGTTTGGGCGTGCCAGTGAGAATGATAGCCCACATGGTCTCACTGTCTTCCTTCCTTCCTAAATCCTGGATGGTAAGCAGAAACAAGCAAGAGAGCTGCAATCCTGAGTGGTTTTTGTGGGCTGGACTTGACTTGAGAGATATATCTTGATGACCACAACTCTTGAACTTGGTTTGGAATGGCTGGTTTCTCATCCGGGACATTTTGAATTAAATCTCACAACATTCATTTTCAATTTCCCTCTTAGCCACATGTTTGCTTCAGATCTTTCCTGTCCTCTTTCTAGATTTTAATGCATAACTGAGTCCCACATAAGATCTGTCTCCCCACATCGCTCATTGTGTCGTCATTTGCTCATGAACCATCATCACTCAAATTTTGGGGGAGGGAGAGGGATTGCCAAACTTCATAGGAAGTCAGCCAGCAAGGAGTGGCTGAGGTATTTGGATCCTTTTTATTAATTTGTTTTGTCTGCAGTGGACCATCAAGGAGTCGGTTTAGAGGGACTCGCAGTCTTGTTTGTTTTTGGGAAGGAGTTAAATTGATTCCATCCCCACAACCACTGCAAAGATCAGACAGCCTTCAGACAATGGTCTGCTGAATTGGCCACCATCTCTCCATACAATCAGTATGCGCCCCAAGAATGACATAAGGCCTATTGGCTGTATTCAGTCCCCCTTCCCTCCAGTTCCTTCTGTCCTTTTCCCCTGAAGTTTCATTTGTGTGAGTTATGACATGGGGTTAATGGAAGATTGTGCAAGCTGAGGAAAGGCTCTGGTAGGCCAGATACAGACTGTAGCCCTCAGTGTGCTAAACGTGTTTTAGGCAATACAAGGCTTGGCTAGTTGTGTGTTTATAGCATTAAGGGATTTGGCAGGAAATACACTTGAACTCCATTTTCCTTTGTTGGCTACGATGATTCCTGTATTCCTCCTGCTGTCATTTTTCTACTTTAGGGGTCCTATACATCCCAAAATGTTTAACAAGGAGTTCTGGGATCCAATAGCAGAAGCGTACAAGTGGCTGACCCAGGAAGTGGCCCAGACCTTCTGTCGTGGGAATGTCTTCTTCTTGATGATGTCCCTCTCTTCTTTATTGCCTGCTCTTCCTTCTGCTAAGCAGTCTCACAGTTCTCAGTTGACCTCATTCTTTATCATCTGTAGTTAATTCTTTGCTTAATGCTCTTTCTCTTTACTCTTCACAAGTCTTGGCACAACCGTTTGTTCAGCAAAGCTGCTCTTTATTTTTTTTCCCCCTTAGTCTTAATTATTAGGCCTCCTGTTGCTCCATTTCATTCTTCTGCTTTTCACTTTCATGGCTCATAAATTTGATTGTGTGACCTTCATTTCTTTTCATTTGTTTTCTTTGTCTCTGTGTATCTATAGATGATCTGTTCTTCATCCTGTTCTTGGTTTTCTGGTAGAACAAAGTTTGAGTCCTGTGGCACCTCCAAGACCAACAAAGTTTTATTCTGGGTATAAACTTTTGTGTGCACACACACTTTTCTGGTGTTCCTTAAGTTAGGATTGCCATTCCCCATTTAGGGGTGGGGGATTGCCTGGTTTTGAGGGTTCCTGGCCAGCTGGCTGGCAGGAGGAAATCCCCCCCAGTAGCAATGTTGCACAACATGTCTATGTCATCCAGAGGTGACATGGGCATGCCGGGGGTGACACTCTGGTTTTTGGGCAAAACTCTATAGTTTGAGGGTGATTTTATCATAGATTTTTGCCCCAGCGTACCTACATCACTTTCAGATGACACAGGCATGGTGACACTTCTGGCTCCCGGAGCATCCTCCCCCACCCCCATCAGCATCTCTGACGGACCTTGCAACCTTACCTCAAGGCTTGGTCTTCTTTTGTTTCTGTGTCGTCTTAAGGAATGTTGCCCCTATGTTATTCATAGCATCTAATTCGAGTTCTAATCTGTTTGTTGTCTACTCATCTTCAAGTGCAATCTAATTAAAGGAGGATAATCTAATTAAAGGAGTTTCCCCACTCCCCTTCCCATTTGGTGCCTTCTTCTACTTTTCATTGTTGCTGGCATTTTCTGCCTCTTCCTTTTCTTCTGCTAGAACTCCTGGTGTGCTTTTTGCTTTTTTTTTTTTGCTTCTCTTTCTTTCATCTCCTATTTATTCCATTGCTAAATCCAGTCAATTTCAGTGTTTTCATCTTTCCACGCCTCTCCAGTCTAATGTTGAGCTTCGGTGGATTTAGAAGGGTGTAACTCTTTTTAGGACCACGCCATTGGGTATCAACAGAATGATACCCATTCATTGATTTTTATCTTGTTTGGATTATTGTAATTCTTTGTTATCCCCTTATCTCATCTTAGGCCTCTTGTTTCTCCCTTTCATTCTTCTGCTTTTCACTTTCATGGCTCATAAATTTGACCGTGTGACCTTCTGCTCCTTTTTCTTCATTGATTTTGTGTTTGGCTCAGCATTTTGTTACTAACGTTTAAATGCATCCATTCCATGGTTATCCAACTTATTTATTTATTTAGATATTTATGCTCAGGGAGGGGAACTGGCTCAGTAGTCGAACATGTGCTTGGCATGCAGAAGGTCCCAGGTTCAATCCCCAGCGTTTCCTGTTATAGGGATTAGGTACTGAGTGATGTGAAAATCCTTTTCCTGAGACCCTGGAGAATTGCTGCCAGGCTGGGTAGATAATACTGACTTCGATGGACCAATAGTCTGATTCAGAATAAGGCAGTTTGTGTGTGTGTGTGTGTATAAATATAAAAATACCCCCTCCAGTTTTCTCCCCAGTCGGTACCCAAAGCATCTTAGAGCACTGATCCTCCCCTACTCTTATCAAATTCTAATAACATCCATGCTGTAAAGTAGGTTAGGCTGAGAGCGTGTGACTGGCCCAAGGTCACCCAGCAAGCTTCTATGGCAGAGTGGGGATTCAGGCCTGGGTCTCCCAGGTCCTAGTATGGCACTATAACCACTACACTGTTTTGGCCTTCACTTTAATCTCCACCGAAGTCTCTCCACTCTTTGAGCTCTTTCAAAACCACAGGTTTCAACTGCTTTACCTGGTTGCATCTGTCCTCTTTGGTGATTTCCCCCTTTCTCAGGAATGCTCTGCCTATTTGGGATCCAGTATTTTTTAGCCTTTTAAGAAATATTGAATGCATTGACTGTACAATTGATATCCTTCTTCTCACCCCCCTTTTGAGTTTTCTCTTTTTCATTTCTAAAAGGCGTTACACAATTCATTAGATTGCAAACAGCCAGGCATGGTTATGGCTTTTTAAACTTATTTTGTGCAGCCTCCAGTTGTTATGTCACGAGAATAATCATATTAAATGGCAGAGAGAATTGGCAAACAGACTCCTCTGGTGCAGTAAGCAAACAAATAGAGTGTTCAAAGAACATGAGGCTGGGTCATAGTAGCAGTTGCTGGCAAAAAGCCTACACAATGTGTATCTGCTCCAACCACAACAGAATGTCTGTGTGTCCCAGAGGCTCTGTGTTCTTCTTGGGTATGGTAGGTGGACAGAAGAGGACCCACACGGGGATAATCACACTGGGATCCCCACTCAGCCACTGGTGCATACTTGGGCCAGTTTCTCTGTTTCTCTCCGCTTAACTTAACTCACAGGGTTGTTATGAGAGTAAAATGGAGTAGGGGAGAAACACTTTTGCTGCATGGAGCTCCTTGGTGTAAAGGTGGGATAAAAATGTAATGGATAAATAGAGCACTGAGCTTCTTTATCTGTTTCTGGACCTCGGTGAAATAAGAACATTCAGGCTTTCCCCAGACCATTTAGTTTTTTATCTGCTTAACCTTACACAGTCGGTGATTTCTGCAGTTTTCTGCTTAAAAATATCTGGCGTTCTTAGATTTCTGCCCTTGGCTTGTGACTGAGATTTTTTTCATATCCAAATGATCTAATTTTTTTTGAGTTCTGAATGAACCCAGACTTCATTTTGTTTACCAAATAAGTCAAGTAATGGGAAGATAAAATCAGGACTTGTGAGTGGCATTTGGAAACAGATGGATTTTGCAGCAGGGAGTACTGATGCGAGACGCAAGGTGCAGCAGGGCGTGATCTCTGACCATGTGGCTTCCTGTCTCTTGTGCAGCTCTTTGACCACATTGCGGAATGCTTGGCCAGTTTCATGGATCAGCTGCAGATAAAGGACCAGAAACTGCCTCTGGGCTTCACCTTTTCCTTCCCTTGCTATCAGACCAAACTGGACGAGGTAAATGAAGGTCTTGCCTGCACCTTACCATGACGTTCCAAGGGTTATTGAGATGTTTTGTGAAGTATTCTGAACGTTCATGATATTACCAATATTTCCTGATGAAATACGTAATATGGATCATTTACCATTCTACAGGTTTAAACAAAGATAATGAGGGAGAACCATTGATCTTGGTGTTGTATGAGTAGAATGGGGTCAATAGTTTGATGTCATGATTATCAAATGGTTCCAGGACAAACTGAAATGTAATGTGTGGGCACAGATTCTAGGCTTGGGGAATGATGCTATTGCACTACAAGTTTTTTTGAGATGTGACTTTAATGGTCTGTTTCTGTTTTATGGATAGTTCTTATGCTGCTTGTATTTTAGTAATGTGGATTTTAATCGCAAGCCACTTTGAGCAGGGGTCTGAAGAGGCGGCACAGAAATATTGTAAATAAATTAAATAAATAAATTCACACCTTTATTCATCTTTTTTTTTAAAAAAAACAGAGCATCCTTGTGACATGGACCAAAGGATTCAAGTCCAGTGGTGTGGAAGGGAGGGATGTGGTTTCCCTGTTACGGAAAGCCATCAGAAAACGAGGGGTAATTGTTATAATTTTGTCTCGTCTTTATTTATTTTTTATTTTTTTTCTACTTCCCCAGTCTTTCTTAGTTGCTGAATTTTAAGTGTTTGTCCCCTTGTTCTCCCCTCCGTTTTTAAAAAATACATAAATAAATGAAAACAAGGGGTAGTTTTAGCATGATTTTGTTTGAAGTCGGTTTCTGTAAGCCAGAGGCTGGTGATGCACCCCACCCCAGCGACAGAAGCATCATCTGCCATGGTGTGTTGGTTATGCCACTTTTGATATTGGTTGTCAAACTTTGCAGACTTTTGTATTGTTTCATGACCTGTTCAGCCAGACATGATAGCAAGGTGAGCAGACGTGTGTGCGTGTATGGAATGGGAAACAGAAATGTTACTTCTGTGCTAGTGTCCTTAACTCATTTGAACTGCTTTTCTCTCCAGCTTGCGAATGGATGAGAGTTTAGGCTGGGAATCTGAGGCGGGATGTTAATTAGTTTTTGAATGTCCCAAATGGGGTTAAGGGTGAAGAAAAATGCAGTACTGAATCTTGTTAATTCATTATTGACTCTGCCAAAAACGGGGGTTTCTGACCCACAACATCCTTGCAAGGATGATTTGATTCCCCTGTCCCCAGACCTGGGGCCCTGGAACAAATTGCTTTCTGATAGTTTGACTGAGACTGGGTTTGAACTCTCATACGCAGTAGAACACACCAATAAAAGCAGCAGGCTTTATTGAAAAGATTTAAAAAGTGGTTCAGGCTTTAACCTACAGCAAGAACAAGCAGGTGCAATAAAACAACAAAATCTGTCTTTCCTACACACACATACATATGTGAAGGCAGGCAATTTATGAGATGTTCAAGTCAGCTTAAGTAACAAAACAGCAGGTTGGAGATGCAGCAAGATGGTCCCTGTCCCTGATGGTATTAATGGGCCATGCTTGGAAAAGACTTGTGTCAAATGTTTATAAGCTAACTTATAGAAAACTGGATCACTGACCAGTGTATGCCAATCAGGAACGTGATCCAAAAGATGCCTCTGGAAGAGCAGGACTCCCCCCTCCTATCTGAGTATAGTTAAGTCAGATCACTTTGTTATTCAAAGGTGCGATCTCAAGCTTTTCATCTTGGCTTGGGAACAGCAGGAGAGTGATAGGTGTTTGACATGGAAGTCACCCCATGTTACTTTTTAACGCTTAGATGGCACATCAGAAGACAGGCTGTTGCTTTAAATTTGTGACATGGCCAAATGCTGATGTTTAAACTGTCGGGTTGGTTGATACAGAGGTGACCACCTCTCTTGACAGACTATATGCATTAAATTGATCTGACTGCTTTGTTGCAATTATGTGATCTGCTTTGATTCTCAGTGAGGAAGACAGACAGTAAACCAATCTGCTCCTGGAAGCCAAGCTATGTGATTGGCATAGTACTGAGCACTGGTTCAACCAATTGGGTGGGTGAGTGGGCTCAGTGAAGCTGTAATCACTCTTCTGCTCCCACTACCCAAATATGGGTTTCTCCATTCTTCATAATGTGCCACCCTTGTGTATGTCCGTGTTCATTTGGGAACCAGAAGTGTAGTTAGAGTTTCACTGTGAGAAATTCTCTGGGCTTTCTTGGTGAGTAGGAGAATGGTGCCAGCCAATCAACACTATCCACAGCTTGGTTACTGGTGCTTCTCCTTTCTAGAGAGGGTCAGGCATGTGTGAATTAAATGTAGTATTCCTCATCCAGCTTCATGGCTTTGCACATCATGTATCCATGGATATTGATAGCTGATTACACTGTTCTTCGGCAGTGAAAATGCAATGCACATGTCTGTACCTAATCTGGCAAGTGCGGGCTGGAAATGTTTTTTTTTTCAACTTCTTTCACTGCAGGACTTTGACATAGATATTGTTGCTGTGGTGAACGACACTGTTGGGACAATGATGACCTGTGGCTATGATGATCAGAACTGTGAAGTTGGAGTTATTATTGGTAAGATGTAATGTCTGGGGATAGGAAGGTTTCCTCTGGGATTCAGAACTGGAATTAAACCCAGTTTTGAGGGGATTTAAACCCCTTTACGCCACAAATAACTGGAACTTGCTAAAGTATTAGAACTACACACAAACCAAAGGTGAGGAATAGTTCAGATCCAAACCTGTTTCCAAGCACAGATCATGTGATCAGTTCACTTTATCTTAGCTGTTGGTTTTTAAAGTTCCCATAGATACGTTTGGTAATTTGTGGCAACTTTTCATTTTGTGTTAATGGTATTTTTTGTAGTTGCACGCTGTCTCGAGTATGTCAATTTAAATCATGGACATAAATAACTGAATAATGGGACTGGTGACGTCCTTTGTCAGTTCTTCTGACTTCCATGGTCTCTATCTTTTATTTAGGCACTGGATCCAATGCCTGCTACATGGAGGAGATGCGTCATATTGACTTGGTGGAGGGAGATGAAGGGCGCATGTGCATCAATATGGAATGGGGAGCCTTTGGGGATGATGGGATCCTCAACGACATCAGGACTCAGTTCGACTGGGATATTGACATGGGCTCACTGAATCCGGGCAAGCAATTGTGAGCAGAACTCTTGGACTTGACTGCATCTGGGGTCTCACTGTGATTGGCTGATTGGCTGCACTCAGATGATACTGCAGACTTCTGTTTGTCTTGATACAAACATGGTCTGTTATGTTTGTGGACTGTCCCCCTCCTTTCCTTATATGTGATCTGAAGTCAGCTTGGCTTTGGAAAGTTTTGTCATGGTATCCAGTCATGGGTGCTTGGGCAAACTGGAGTTTGTTTCCTCCTCCAAAGCTGTGATTCTAACCCATGGTTTAATCCCAGTTCAGAATCCTGGTTTTTGGAAGAGGAGACAAACTCCAGTCTGTCTGAATGCCCATCCTCAGATGTCATGGCAAATTGGCATTTGATTGAAAGCTTCCAGAGCTGTCTGTCACAGTCCACATGTGAGTAGGATAGAGAGAGAGCATGCAGACCTCAAACACAGTTTGTGTCTGTCACAGGCAAGCCGAGGTTTGTCATGATGTCTGAATGCATTCTCTGTAGGGGACAGGGGATGGCTTGTGTGGCTTACGGCATAACAGCTTCTACAAAGCATCCTGCTGCTTTTGGAAAATAGGGGACGTGGAGATTTGTTGGCTGTCTCCCTGAACTGAGTCTCCTCTTTGCTTCTTATAGAGCAACTGTTTCCTCTGATAAAGTTTCTCCAGCTGCAGGAATCGATGAAGTGAAATGCAGAACTAGAACTGCACGTTCACATATTGTATTCGCTGTTGTGTGTAAATGATGAACAGTCAGTCCTGCTGGAGCGTAACACCTGAATATGGCCAGCGCACTCTGTCTGCTGAATACTCATCAGCTTTTTCCGTGGCTAGTTGATTGGTCTCTTCACCTAAAGGCAGACAGAGCCCCCTGCTGACTGAATTGTCAATGCAGATCTCAGGGGTTCTGTTTGCTCGCTTAAAGCCTTGTATTTGGCAGGCGCATAACCATAAGCTGATTGCAGCCTAGGCTGAGGTTGTGCAAATAAAATCCAAATCAACCCCCTTTCATTTGGTTGAGCTTGACCCCTCTCCCCTTCCTGCACCCAAGTGGTTGAACCCAGCCATCAAGGTCTTCAGTTTCTGGTATGTGTTTGGCAGGAGGCATAATAACTGGAGCTCTAATTCTGTCCCGTGTGTTGTGCTGCATTGCAGGTTTGAGAAGATGATTAGCGGCTTGTACATGGGCGAGCTGGTCAGGCTCATCCTGGTGAGGATGGCCAAGGAACATCTCCTCTTTGGTGGGAAGCTCACATCAGACTTTTTGACCACGGGACACTTTGAGACCCGATATGTCTCTGCTATCGAGAAGTGAGTGAGTGAGAAGGGGCCAGCTCTTGTGTCATGTGTGGCTTCTTAGGGTCTGGCAAGCCATTTTGGATTCAGGCCCCCTGAAGCTGTGCACGCTTTCAAACACTTTCTTGTCCTGTGAATCTGTAGGGAGAAAGACGGCCTACTAATAGCCCACGAAGTCTTGACGAAGCTGGGCCTGGATCCGTCCCATGAAGACTGTGTTGCCACCCAGCGCATCTGTGAAATCGTCTCTACTCGCTCAGCAAACCTCTGTGGTGCTGCCCTGGCTGCTGTGCTTCGGCGCATCAAGGAGAACAAGGGAGTCGACAGACTGCGTTCCACTGTTGGAGTGGATGGCACAGTGTACAAGAAACACCCACAGTACGTGAATTATGTATTTTATTTACACACTGCTTTTTTTTCTCCCCAGTGGGTCCAAAGTGGCTTAGAGCATTCTCTTCTCCATTTTATCTTCACAACAACCCTGTGGAGCAGTTAAGCTGAGAGAAAGTAAGTGGCCCAAGGTCACCCAGCAAGCTTCCATGGCAGAGTGTGGATTCGAAGCCGGATCTCCCAGATCATAGCCCAGCACTCCAACCATTACAGCACATTGGTTCTCTAAGGGGCACAAATGAAGTGGCATTAACATATCTTGATGCAGACAAACCCAGGTTATTCTCACCTTGTTCTACTTTCCATATCAGTCCCTTTCCAAGAAAGAAGGCTGTCTTCCAGGAAGTTAAGAGAAGTAATCTTTGAATGCTGTGCTCCAAAGGTAGACAGTGGTGGTAGATGAATGCCTCCTGAGAAGGGGCTTGGAAGGCTCAGCTGATGGGAGTGTCCTCGTGAAACACTTTGGGAGCTTCCTTTACATTAAATTAATTAAAAACCAGTTGGAGGGTTGCTGAGCTAAAGGAGCATTCATCTTGTATTGGGCTAGCAGTGCTGAGGCCTCCAGCGCTGAGTGGCTAGGCTGATGTGATGGCAAAGGACATTCAAACAGCTCCTCGGAGGACAGAGCGATTCTAACATATGTCACCTAGGCTGGATGAGCAAAGAACCATTTGTCAGCTTAGCAGGGATCGAAACTTTACCAGGGTCCTAAGGATGTTTTGTGGGGTGTGCGGAGGACTGAGAAGCCATCCCATTGTGAGGGAAGCTCAAGGATGCAAGTCTAGAAGCAAGGAGGCTTAGGGAAGCTTGCAGCATAGGCCATGGACTGAGAAAGGAACAGTCTGCCTGAGGGGTTGGCGAAGAATAAGGGAGAATCCAGAGAAGAAATGGAGGAAAGAAGGAGCTTAGCAGAGAGCAGGCTCTACAGAAACCTCATCACATTTAAAATGGGGGCGGTATATACTAGAAAGTGGGGAGAAAGGGGAATGCTAAAGGGATTGGTCAGGGAACAGTGTGGTCAAAAATAGGATCTTGGTGAGTGAGAGGTTGGCAGAGAAGCTAAGGAGAAAGTGCTGCTGAAGGAAAAGTACACACAGGGCCAGACTGAGAGGGGAGGAGGGAGGAGCAGCTGTGTGTTGGTGGGAGAAAGGACACAAGGGAAGGTTTGAGCGGGCAGAGGATACTTGAGTGTAGAGTCTAGACTCAGGCATGGCTGCTGTTCCTTAAAGCGGGGGTATATAAGGGGCATTTCAGGGCAGGGAATCTCTCGTGCTGAAGATAGCTGCATGAAATTGATTTCTTGATAGGGTAGCTCTGAGTTTACGGAATACTGTGTCTAGGTTGCAGGCGGGGTAGGTGTGTTCGAGCTTGAGGGAGCGACAGTTGCTGATCTGAATGGTCCTTTAGGGAAAAGTCCCTCCTCCACATAAAGTGGCATTTTGAAGAAGTGATGCTGAGCCCTCCTCCCTGGCACGGCATTCAAACATGAGCCCTCCCCCGTACATACTACCTGCTGTTGCCAAAGTGCCATATAGAGCTATATAGTGAAAATCTTTGCAGCGGCTTGGTTTTGCTGACGTATATAGACTTTGATTTTTGAATGCCAAGTAACAGTTTCTGTTGTTGCTTGACACTCTGTGTAGTTTTGCCCGCCGCCTTCACAAGGTTGTGCGCCGCCTTTTGCCTGACTGCGACATCCGGTTTGTCCGCTCAGAGGATGGGAGTGGCAAGGGAGCTGCCATGGTCACTGCTGTGGCCTACCGGCTGGCAGCCCAACACAAGGCTCGGCAGGAGATCTTGGAGCCCCTGAGGCTCAGCCATGAGCAGCTGCTGGAAGTGAAGGAGAGGATGAAAAAGGAAATGGAGATGGGCCTGGCCAAAGAGACCCACGATGAGGCCACACTGAAGATGCTGCCCACTTACGTGTGTGCCACCCCAGACGGAACAGGTAAAGTGGGCATAGGGGGTATGTGAGTGGCTGCCACTGAGTCCTGTGATAGTCAGAACTTTGTGCCCGGAATGAACAAAATCTAGATTCAGGCACCATAATTTCGAGCCCTGTCTAAATTTTGTTGGTTAAGCAAAAGTGAGTGATTCTCTTACTTTGTATCTGAGAGCCAGTGTGGTGTAGGGGTTAAGTGCATGGACTCTAATCTGGGAGAACTGGGATTGATTCCCCACTCCTCCACTTGCACCTGGCTGGATGACCTTGGGCAAGCCATAGCTCTGTACCAACTGTTCTCTCAAGGACAGCTTGGGAAAGAGCTCTCTCAGCCCCACCTACCTCACAGGGTGTCTGTTGTGGAGAGGGGAAGGGAAAGGAGTTTGCAAGCCGCTCTGAGACTCCAGGTGAGTGAAGGGTGGGGTATAAATCCAATCTCCTCCTCTTCTTCTTCAATGCACCCTGAATTTAGCTGTAAAGGTACTGAAACCCTGTCTCCACCAGCTCTGGTTTTGAAGATTTGCCAGGAGTTGCTTGTGCATGTTTGGAAATCTTGTGCCTTTGAAAACAAAAATGGGAAGTTGAATCCTCCTGCCTGCTGTGGGCTCTGGTAGAATTGCAACGCAGGCATAGCCTGGCTATAGGCATGCTGATGCTTGTGTCTCTCTTGCAGCAGAAGGATAAGTAATTACTCATGGGGAACTCTGTTCTCTCTCTACACTAGTCCTTAATGTTGGTGTGAAAAACTGATTGATTTGTAAGGTATTGGAATCCTCTTCCCCCAAACAGCTGATGGATGCATTTAGTTTTTTCATCTTGTTCCACTACTTCAGTTGACCCACTGAGGGTCAGGGAGACTTCTGTCCTGTCCGCCCCCCCTTTTGATGGACCTTAGGGACTGTTGAAACTAGAGACAGAATTTTGCATAGCGTAAGCCTTGGTCCCAGTAACATTTCCCTGTGGGAGAAGAGGCCATGTGTTATTTTTACTTCATGTTCCAGGTCACTGGTTGCTCATACTGGGAGTCAGGAAGGGAGTTTCATTGTGCCAGATAAGCTAGAGATAGTGTGTGGATGTGAATGTATGCATATTTGGTGGGGGTGGCTGTGGGGCTGGATCAAAATACTTTTGTGCCAGAGAAGGAAAACAAAAATGTCTCTTCCCTCCCAATGAATTAATTTGGGTCATGATCTGCTTGGTTGTTCTCCTGTGCACCGTCTGTTTCTTTCAGCGGTGCTTGTACAGAAGAACTTTGTAATGCTCCTGGGAGAACCCTTTCTGCCTCCTTTGCATCTGCTTGCATCAGCTGCCTCGCTTTGCCTCGTGCCAAGGCTACCTCTTTGCTGTTTTGCCTGGGCTGCTTGTCAGCGGGATCTCCTTGGCAACAGTCTTAGGGGGAATTCCAGACTTCCTAAGAATGTGTGGGCCCAAATCAGATCAGGACCATGATGCAGAGGGAGAGGAAGCTCCAGTCTTCCCTCTTGCACCATTCCCCCAAGCTTAAACTGCCTTGGGGAGGCTCTATTCGCCCTGCTTTGGAAACTTAATATGTGCTGGTGGGCTATATGTTATGTTTCCCCAGTGCAGCAAATAGAAGCTCATCAGGACTCTTTGAACAGTGCGGGGGGAGGAGAAGACTTAACTCCTGATCTGCATCAGGCCCACGTGGCCTGAGAGTCATGAAACTCCAAGGCCACATCTGTCTACCTGGCCAGGAAAAGGGCATCATGTAGTGAGGCTTTCAGTACCCAGTGCCGGTGTTCCTGGATTATCTTGCTGTAGCAGCAGGCAGTGGCTCTAAAGGCAAGTTCATCTTGGTTTCAGAAAAAGGAGACTTCCTGGCCTTGGATCTTGGGGGCACGAACTTCCGTGTGTTGCTTGTGCGGATTCGAAATGGGATGAGGCGCAGTGTGGAGATGCACCACAAGATCTACTCGATCCCCCTGGATATCATGCAAGGAACGGGCGAGGAGGTGAGAGGGTCTTGGGGGAGAGGTGGGAGCAAGGGGGATAATTTCCTAGCAGAAAGGAGCCATAGCTTATTCTGTGTGAGCAGGTTCAATCCCTGGCATCTGTGGTTTAAAAGGGCTGAAGACAGAATGCCTGACTCAGTATGATTGCTAAGCAGTGCTGTGACTTAACCTGGCATCTCAGCTATTGTACTAGGAAGGCGTGAGGAGGATTGAATTAAAATGTTAGGAGTGATAAATGAGCATTTGTATGCTACAGTGGGTGAAAGCGGTGTGTCAGTCCCCTCCCACTCTTGGTGGATCGTGTGAGGTGTTCTCTGCCATCCAGCTCTGCCCAAAGGAGGGAACTCTTGGGAGATCATGAATAGGCTAGATTGAGTCATGGGGATGCCACGTGGCCTCTATGAAAGCCTTCTGGGCCAGGCTCGCTTTCTGACCTGAGCAGTGAGGGAGCTTTGCTGCCGCTTCCTGTGACAGAGCAGCCTTACCTTCACCTGGGAGCTGGGCCTTAAGAGGTGGAACTAAAAGACAGAGGTCTATTAAACCCTCCATCTGGTGCAGAGGTGTTGTCACGAGAAGTTGGATTTTGTGTTCTAAGGCTGGGATCAGAAATTTATAGCGCAGAGCTCTGGAGGTTCCAGAAAAGGGGCCCGCAAAGAATGAGTGGGTGCCGTCTTTCCCTTTGCATCCCAGAACCTTCAGGATAGGATGGGAACTGCGCTGACTTGGAGTCACGTGAAAATTGATGTTGATTCAAAGAGAAATGTTGACCATGTCTCCTTTCACCTCTAGACAGAAGACATAAATGCATTGTCTGTCAACCCATTCTGAGGTCAAAGGAGTAGATACAATAAATATATTCAAGTCAAATTACAATCACCCATTCCTTTCCCCTCCCCCCTGCTTAATCCTGGCCGTCAAATATCCAGGCAGTGCTGTAGGAAATATTGGATTTGATAACTTGTTGCAGGGATGGCCGCTGACTTTTCCTCGGCCCTGCACAGCAAGATCGGAGCAGCGCTTCTCTAGATTCCTTGCATTATTGTTGGGGGGTTTGGGGGTATTTTTGCCTTTCTCTGTGCGTGTGTGCATGCACCTGTGCCTGGAAGTCATGGTGACCTCTGGCAACTTATACTGGGGCATGGATGACATTCAGAGAAGTGGCTTGATAGCCTGCTTCTGGCCTCCTGGCCCTGGTATTCTCTGGAGGACTCTCATCCAAGTACTTGCCAGGGTCAGCCCTGCTTAGCTTCCGAGATCTGAGGAGATCAGGCTTGCCTGGGCTATCCAGGGCAGGGCAGGATTCCTTGCATTGCTTCTCTTGAACCATGTACACTTTGACTGACGGGTCCCCCCTCCTTGATAGAGCAAACAGTGGAATGCTGGGGCTGTTTCATGTTGGGGAAAATGGCACGGGGAAGGCCTAAGCCCCCATGTACTAACACAAATCCAATTTCTACATGCCTAAGAACTAAGTTTCAAAAATCTCTGGAAGCTCTGAACTCTCAGCACACATCTAGTGGGATCAGGCCCAGAAACAGTGTAATGTATGGTTAGGCCTTTCGAGGCAGTCTTTGCTGTGTGATTGAAGGAATAGGAAGCTGCCCCACTTGTGAGGTGGTTTCAGTCCGATTGGTAGTTTTACCACAATTGGAGAACTGATCAGACAGGCAATTTCAACAGTGTTTCATGCCATCAGTTATTAGCCTGCCTATGAATCATGGACACCTGAATTCATTAAGGCTTTCTGTCTTGCAGCTCTTTGACCACATTGTCTACTGCATCTCAGACTTCTTGGAGTACATGGGGATGAAGGGGGTGTCACTGCCTCTTGGATTCACCTTTTCTTTCCCTTGTTATCAGAGCAGTCTGGATGAGGTAAGTGCTTTACTCTGTGATTTGGGAATCTAACATTCTCTTGTCCTAAAAATAAGAGGAGAACAGGGAAAACTCTATGGAAAATACAGACAATATGCTTCCCAGCACTGCTGTTGCCCTGTTCTGATGCACTGTCCCTTTCCACACAATCAGAGTTTTACCCCCTTTCTTATTTCGTTTCATTGGCAAAGCTTCTGTGCATTTCCCCCCCACTTTTGTTTAAGCATAACTACTCTATTAAAAATGAAATAAATGGATAGGAAAATAAGGAACCAGTTTCAATCCCATTTATGGTGAAATAAGTAAGCTACTAATTAAACACGCCAGTTTCAGTAATGATCTAAAACATGCCAGTTTTAGTAACAATTAGTAATTATTGGGTGCAATGTAAAGTGGCTAGTATTGTTTCTGGCTTTCTCCCATTAGTTCAGCAGTACTTACAGTATAACATTGTTTTGCCATATGATAATAGCAGAGCAATCAGGAAATGGCAAAAAACCAATGCAAAAATGTGGGGGCTTCCACGACCGCATTATCAGCCACCTTCCAGATGATTCCCCTGGCCAGGGGCTGCCTCAGTAGCACTGGGCTGGTCTGTATTTGATAGGCTGGTGGCATAAGAGTGTTCAAAGTCAGAAAATACACAACAAGCCAGGAGAAAATGGGAGGGTGCTATGAAGACTGGAGGACACCAGGGACAACAGTAGAATACACTGATTCAGCAGCCTTCTGGTCTGTATTTCCCATAATAACTGAGTGAAAATTACAGCGCTTCCAAAAGAAACTTCTCGTGTGGAAGTATCCAGGGATCTCCTTGCAGAACATGCCGACCTTTTTAGGCTGCATAGAGCAAAAGCAGTGACAGTCTCCTCCTCCAGGTTACAAAATAAAGAAGGTCCCTTTGCACAATAATTCTTTGGCTTCTCCTCCTGAAAACGTTGTCTAATAAACCCTCCTGTCCTGTTATGGATTTGGTCCTTTAGCAAAGCAGGAGCGTTTGCAGTGGGCTGCTGCCATACATGCCTGCTGATGGGTTACTTGGGCAAGCCAAACCAAGTAATCCTGGTGGAGCCATTCAGCATGGATCTGGCTTGCAGCACGGTTGGAGGAGGCAACGGGCAAGCCTGTGCTTGTCACTGACTTGGCTGCTTGACTTGCTCCAGGGCATTTTTGACATCCTACTTTATTCCCTGCTCCCGTCCTTCTGGGCCACATGCCTACCTTTGCAGGTGGCTGGCTGTTTTGTTTTTAAAGCTTCTCTTTACAACATCTTCCATTGCTTTCTTTGGCACTGGGTCATTTTGGTTGATTCAGGAGCCTGTCATGACTCGAAGGAGGGCAGCAAATGATTTGCATGGTGTGTTTGCATATAACTTTTCAGATCAGTTTCCTGAAGACTGTGAGAAGCAACCTGTGGGTGGATCTACACGTAATCTAATAAAATATTCTAATAATGAATTTAACTACTAATCCGAGGTGTGGGTGGGTGGGACATACATGTCTAAAGTGACTGCTAGCATAAGTTGCTTGAGAAGGATTGACTGGCCCAAACTGCATTGCTTTTCTGAGCAGCTGCATTACATGATGGGGAAGGTTCGTGCAACCTGAGAATGTGATTTCAGGAGGTCTATTCTGGGGTGCAATTCTTGACTTTCATTGGTGCCTCCAGTGGGGCCTGCTTGGATCATACATTCTTCCTTCCTTCTCTCCATTTCCATTTTTTGATTTGGTCCCCCCCCCCCCCCCAAAGCGCTCTCTATTTTATTCTATTTTATTCTCTCACTTTTGTCTTTAGGGGATACTTGTGACCTGGACTAAAGGTTTCAAAGCTAGTGGTTGTGAAGGAGAAGATGTGGTGGGATTGCTGAAAGATGCAATTCATAGGAGAGAGGTAGGTTACTTTTGGGTAGGAGTTCCTGGTTCCCTAAAAACTACCTGGTGAAAAGTGCACTCCAATGGCCATTTCAGAATTTAAAAATGCTTTATGAAAAGCTAAAGGTTCTGATGATATATCATTATTTGGGTGAGATGAGAAAAATGGAATGATCAGAGAAGCCAATATTTCTGCAGACTAGCATATCTTTTAGTTATCTTACATGCTTCATCCAAGTTTCCCAATTTGGTTTGGTATTAGTGGTGGGTTGTGGTGGTGGTGTTTTGGGTTTTTTTGGAAACTTGGAGGATATTCTTGCTCTCTCGAATAAATGAAACCAACTCTTCTCTCCCCGCCTCCATGCAGGAATTTGACCTGGATGTGGTAGCTGTTGTGAATGACACTGTAGGGACCATGATGACCTGTGGTTATGAAGACCCGTTATGTGAAGTTGGGCTCATTGTTGGTAAGACTCAGATTTATACAATTAAGCTAGTCTACATAAATGTGCTTATTTTACATAATGTATCCTATTTTTGCCAGTTATGGAGAGGGAGGGATTATGCAGAGAGCTAGGACTCAGCTCTATAGAAGTTGGGACTCCTGCTCAGCCCTACCCTGGCCTCTGAGATTACAAGAAACCTATATTGCTTGGAGCTTGTCTTCACAATCACAAGGGTCGGTTTGGGATAGGCAACTTTTTTTTTGGCCTGGGTGCTGAATAGAACCTACAATGTAACTTGGACGACTGTGCTTGAAAACAAAATGAGGATGGGGGGCAGGGCAGAAAGAAGTGCCTTGGGCTGAGCTTGGACCTGGTGGTGGCAATACAGGTGTGAGAGGCAGTGATGGACAGTCATGCCTGTTGCCTTTTGCAACTGCAGCTGTTGCAGTTGCTTTACATTATACACCACAAAGTCATGCCTGTTGCCTTCTCCCACATCACTGGTCCCAAGGACACACCTTGGTTCCCCGAATGGAGGACCTGGTATGCCATTGTTCGACACTTGTGCCAGGGTCTCCCTATCTCAAGCTAGATACTTTAATTGGCTATTGAGGAAGGACAAGTCTGCAATTGACCTTCCTCAGGTTTCTCAACTTAATCCATCTAACCAGATGCAAAAGGTTCTACACACTTTTGACTCCCCAAGAATTCCTGCATTAATACATAGGAAGAAAAATAGACTCAGTACCTGGGAAATATACCCTGTGAGAGTTTTTGAGAGCTTGGTGGTAAAGCCCTTAGTGACAAAACATGAGAGCCTGATAATGCCACGGGGTGGAGGGGTTGATGGAGAGAACAATTTCTCAAAGAGACTTCGCAACACCGAAGGAAGCCCAGCTCCCTATGGAATGTTTGACTTGTAATTAAGAAAACTGAAGATCTGAGGCCCCTCCCAAAGTCCATGTTTGCATGGGTGGAAGTATGGGATATGCGCTACGACGGTCCTAGTGAAGCCTTTCTCAGCTCCCTTCAGGTGGCCTTGCTTGGACTTTCACTGGGAATGGACTCTCCGTGACCTTTTCTCCTCCCTGCATTATCACGCTGCTGTCCATGCACAGTCTTGGCCAGTCAACTTGGGTCATAAAGTGTCTGGCTAAGAGCCACATCTATATTTTCTACACTTAAGGTTGAAGATTCACTGGGATAAGGGGCATTTCATAGCCGAAACAAACATCTTCTCCCCCCCTCCGGTTCATTTAGTGTAATACAACTTAATTTGATTGCCTTAAGATTAATAAAATTAAGAACTTGTAATAGAAGTAAAAAAAACTAAATACCAGTTAGTGGTATGTGAGGCCCCCCCCCCCGCTCTCCTTGGAGCTGGATTGCTGATTTTCCAGTAAATCACAACTCACTCAAGTGACCATTACTCAATTCTGCTCAATTGGAACCACTAGGATCTGTAGGCTACTCCTGAGAATGTCGCCTGAAGGATGTGAGGGCGATCTGGCTGCAACACCTGTCACTCCATTGATCACCAGGGTTGATTTGGCTGATCTGGCTGCTTAGGCGGGTATCCCCTACCACCTTCACTGCTCTATGTGCATCTGTCTCGAAGCTGCATGCTCGGTCAAAGAGGACGACCATCCCAGATAGCAGTGTACCATTCTTCAGTCAAGGGTATACAATAGCTGCACTCCCCTGCTTGAACCTCCAAACAAGCTCAATGTCACATGAATCTGCCTTATACTGAGTCAGACCCTTGGTCTGTCAGTATTGTCAACTCTGATTGGCAGCTGCTGTCCAGGGTCTCAGGCAGAGATCTCTCACATCATCTACTTCTTGGTCCTTTTTAAACTAGAGTTGCTGGGGATTGAACCTGGGGCTTTTTGCATGCAAAGCAGATGCTCTACCACTCCAGCATCCTTGGAAGCACTCTGTGATTCGTTGTACCAAGCCCTACACCCCTGCTCCTGTTGCAGAGGCAAGCAATGCTGTGGCCAGTGAGTCTGAAGGCGCTAGAAAGATTGATAAGCCCTTGACACTGAACATATCACCAAAGTTTATGCACCTTTGTTTTTTATTTTTTTACATTATTTATAGTCCACCTTTTTGACAGAAAAAGCTGAAGGATGGCATGCACATGGTACGTTAAGCGGTACAGAAATTACATAAATTGGATCCTACTTACAATAAACTATATGCAGCTTTATAGACCACAGTCCCATATCATTTATCCAACCAAGTTTGTAAAAACATTTGGTACAGTGAAATCCTATTACCTGTGCAGAAAAGCCCTCAGTAGTTCAGTTTTGCATAGTTTGCAGAAAACCAGGAGAGTGGGAGCTTTCCTCACCTCTTCAGGCAAACCGTTCCCAAAGGCAGGAGCCACAATGTACGGATGGTGAGCTTGGGCGGCTTGTAAGGTTCTCCTTCAAACAGAGGCGGGCTGCTCAGCACCAGCACCCCTTCTCTAGCTGAGAGGCCAGTTCACCTGCTGCTATTGCGGCGGCGGCAGGCCAGAGGCCAAAATCTTCCCAATTGCTGCCAGCATCTTAAAAGGTATATGATAAAAGGGCCTTACTGAGCCACTGGGTAGAAAGTGGCCTGCCCGTTTTCCCTCTGTAAAAAAGCTTGGTGGAGACTTTCTTTAAGGAAGTAATTCTGGCAGCCCTTTTCTGCCTCCTCTTACCTTGATTCTTGTCTATATACTCTGCATGGAATACAGTTAAACTGCTCTTGCCACTGGAACCCAAACAATGTTCCTTCGGTGTGTTAAACTGTTGTGTGTGAATCCCCAGGAACGGGCAGCAATGCCTGCTACATGGAGGAGATGAAGAATGTGGAGATGGTGGAAGGAGATGAGGGCAGGATGTGCATCAACATGGAGTGGGGGGCCTTTGGTGACAATGGCTGCCTGGACGACTTCCGGACTGAGTTTGATGTTCTGGTGGATGAGCATTCCCTCAACCCTGGGAAACAAAGGTGAGTGGCAAATGGCTCTGAAGGAGGTTTTCTGTGCCTCTGCTATTCCCTAGGAGAAGCTGAACTCACAGTTTTACTTGTGAAAATGGTTCCTGTGCGAGGCAGGGATTCTGAGGGCCACCACAGGCCTGAGGAGTCTGTGGCATATATCTCTTAACCTTAAAGGTCTTCCAACAGGATCCTTATCCTGTTTAGCTGCTCATCTGTGTTTGTCTGATAAATGTCGAATTCCCACAAAATGTTCCTTTGGGACTTGGCTCTTTACAACTGTAGATTTAGTATTCAGATCTCCATCTGAGCTCTTGCTATAAACTAACTTGGAATTGCTTATGCCTTTTGTCTGTTCTACATCGTGAGGGATGCAGTGTACAGTCCCTGTCCTAGGTTTTATTTGTTTGGTAATCCCCCTTTTATTTATTTATTATTTCAATTTATATACTGCTCCTCCTCAGCAAAGTGGGGCTTTTAAATGGTTTGGGTGGTGCAGGTGAGACCCTTTTTCTGGAGTCTCCTCAGAACAGTGCTGCAAGGCAAGTTGGGCTAAGAACTAGTTACTGGCCCTCAGAATTCTCAATGAGCTTCAGGACGTGGTGCGGATTTGAACCTGGGTCACGTTCATACTCTCCCCCAGGCCCATAGCCAGGATTTTGTGGCTTGTGGGGCAAATTTTTTTCTGGGGGGGTTGAAATTCTCAGTGCAGAAAGAAAAAGCCATTTAGCCAATAGAAAGCTGTTACCAGGATAGTTCTCTGAACTGCAAGCTGTCAAGCACTTTAAATGACAGTCCTCAGCTGCTGCAAATTAATCTCTTCTGCCAGCCTAAGCAACAGTTCTGATAACAAGCCAGCAGGTGGGGCTGATGACTTCTATAGTCAAGAAAGCTAACACTTAGGCAGAAAAAACTCTCTTAAAGGAGGCCAGTTTCTTGACACAGAAGGGATCCTAGAGGTCACTTACTCCTACCCCCTTGCTCAATGTGGGAATTAGTCAACTACAGCACTCCGCTTTGCTTAAAGGAGCACACACCTTTAAAAAAATGTTTTAAAATCAATGAAAAAAGCATTTACAGGAGAAATTCTTGTTGTGGGGCTGTTCCTTTAAGAAAGGGGGCAGAACCCCCAAAAGCCCCACCATAGCTATGCTCTCCCCATTTTGCTGCACTTTTCTAGCAGCTTGGTTAAGAAGCCTGGGGTGTGGTCTCCTGACTTTCTGGCAAATGATTTTTCACAGGGGCCACATACAGGACTGAGCAAGGGCTGGAGAGCCAGCAAACTTGGCAGCAACCACTTAAGTGTTGAGGGCCTGTGAGCTCCTTCTTCCCTAGGGTGATGAGCAACAGAGGCTTTATTTTATTCTATTATACTTTTATCCCACTTGGCATCCCTCCCGTCCTGCTGAAGGCTGTAGCAGAGCCTTTCCCGGTTTTTCTTTCTGTCTTATCTAGGCATCTAGGCACCTTAGCTCGTGCATTCATGGAAGTTAGCAGCAGAGGTGCATAAGCAGGGAGATCTCTGCTAAAACCACTGCAGGAGGAGGTGCTGAAAAGCACTTTGCCCCATCTATGCTGAGGAGGGAGCTGTGCATCCTTGGGACTGAGGTCTGGGTGGAAAGCCTTCAGGAGTTTCAGCTCTGACTGCGTATCCTGATCTGGAATGCTCACTAAGCCAAATCCAAAGTCTGAATTGCATCCCACAAGCCACTGTGGGCAAATTGCTCTGCTTGCCATGTTTTGTATTCTCAACTATAAAATGACTTTGTTCACTTCTCCCCCTCCTTATCGTCTGTCTCAGGTATGAGAAGATGATCAGCGGGATGTATCTGGGCGAGATTGTCCGGAACATCCTGATCCATTTCACCAAACGAGGGCTGCTCTTCCGTGGGCAGATTTCTGAGCGGCTAAAGACGAGGGGCATCTTTGAGACCAAGTTCCTGTCGCAGATTGAAAGGTGAGGACTGAGTGAGAAGAGTGGGTTGAGGGAGACTCCAGGTACCTCCTTCAGAAAGGCTGCTTGCAAGGGACCAAGTCTGTGTTGGGCCAAAGCAAATATGAGGCAATGCAAAAACAAACCAGGAACAAAACTGATGACAGGATGAAATCTGGAACTTGTTTGGCCTGTTCTCTGTGGCCCAATCAGGCTGAATGTGATGTAATAAACTGATGGAACTTGTTGCCCTTGAGTTTCTTGGAGGAAGGATAAAGAAGCAACAGACGGATAGATGTGAAACTATCCTTTTCTTCTGATGATGGAAACTTGGTCTGCTGCCGCCCAGTGGACAGTCAGCTCTTTTTTTCCTACAGTGCTGTGAATCCTGATGATCTCACGCAGGGCAGAACTAGACATGAAACATTATTAACCTCTGTGGAATGGGATGAGGATGCATGACATCATGCATTTTATGGCATGCAGCACATCTTCCTTACTAAACATTATGGAAAGAGAGGGAGGGTGAGGATTTGGGGGGGGGGGGGGGTTTAGCAGCAGCAAAATAGCTATCATTGTGTCTAGTTGTGCCCAAAGTTGTGGAGTCCAGTAGTGACTTTTCGCCTGTGGGTAGAGACTTGCCAGCCTGGTAAGGGATTTCAGTGAGCACCTTCGCATACTTGGAAACATGTCTCATTAAGCTCCACGGGGTGTATTTCAAAGTCAGTGTGCAAAGGATAGTGGCTAGGGATGGGCACAAACCCCAAAAAAGTGGTTTGTGGCAGCCCCCGAACCAAACCATTCCCAAAGGGCCCCACCCAAACTGAGCTGGTCCAGCAAGTTTGGTTGCCCCTTTCTCCTGGCAGCAGTGAGCCACCGCTAGGAGAAAGGGGGCAGGGACTGCCCTGGAAGGGACTTCCCCTTTACCTTTTTCCCAGCCGCAGCTTGCCAGGGCTGGGAGAAAGGGGGGGCACCCAGGAAGGGTTAAGTGGCTTTCATTCATTTAACCCGTTGGTTTCGCTTCTCCCACTTTGAAGGGGGGGATCAAAACTGAAGGGTTTAATGGCTCGCAGCCATTTAAACTTAACAGGTCAGCGGGTCTGCTGATCAGCTGTTAGGTTTAAATGGCTGGCTGGCAGCCATTTAACACTTCAGTTTTGCTTCTCCCCTTTAAAGGCTGGGGAAGCAAAATCGAAGGGTTAAATGGCTGCCAGCCGGCCATTTAAACCTAACAGCAGATCGGTGGACCTCGTGGGACTTAGCTGTCAGGTTGAAATGGCTGGCCCAATCAGCTAACTGAACCAGCCACAAGTCCAGTAAATGTTCGGGGAACGTGCTTCAGTTGGATAACTGGCCTGCATTCTGAAATGCTAGCTGTGGCGAAAGCTGCTGAAGGCATCCTGTGCTTGCAATCCCCCCCCCCCCCCCCCCCACACACACACATACAAAAAGATTGGGAAATTTGGTCTGCTTGAAACATTTGGGACCTTTCCAAAGTGTCTCACTTTTGCACTGAAATTTGAAATGAACTCTTGCATTGCTTGCTGAGAACAAATGGTAACTGATATTGCAGAGGGTCTGCAATGTCCTTTCATTACTTGGAAAGTATATCAAAGAGGTTCTGCAAAAGTTATTACTATTTCCTTACTTGGAAAGGAGCAAACAACTTGAGTCAGTGTTAAGAAATCATGGTATATTGTGCTGAAAATCATGAAAGATAAAAAATGATGAATTAGAAAACATCAGGTAAGTGGAATACCTTGTATTGGTCCAACTTCAGTTAATCTGGGTGTTGTCCAAGCTTCACAGAAGTTCATATAGGACTAAACCCATACTCACACATCAGCTTGATTTAGTCTCAGAAAAGGTCCTCCCCCTGAAGTTGTTGTGTCTTCGTCCTTTGCATCTGACTGCACAGCACATCCTAATTTGCTGTTATAATGGTCTCCCTTGGGAGCCTGTTTGATGGAGGTTCAAGCTGTCATTCCATCAGAAGTATTGTGTTCTTGCTTCTAAGGTCTGTGTTTTGTCTTCTGGCCCCACAGTGATCGCCTGGCCCTACTCCAGGTCCGTTCCATCCTCCAGCACCTTGGCCTGGAAAGCACGTGTGATGACAGCATTATCGTGAAGGAAGTGTGCACAGCGATTGCCCGGCGTGCTGCCCAACTTTGTGGGGCAGGGATGGCAGCCGTGGTGGACAAAATCCGGGAGAACCGTGGGCTGGACTTCCTTAAGGTCACGGTCGGCGTGGATGGGACCCTCTACAAACTTCATCCACAGTATGTCCATCTGCCTGGATTGAGAGCTTATGTTGCCTGTCCTGTTCTTAGTGGAGATGATTTCATTGCTGCTTCTGCAAAGTTTCAGAGGGGCTGGGGAAATTATATCGGGCTGGGGGGAGGGGTTTCTTCACTCAATTCTGGCCCCACAACATTCTCATTTGTTCAGTAAGAGTGCCCAGGATTGGCTGTATGGCATGCTTATAAACATGCAAAGGTTTATACTCAAGCATCCTAAATGTTATGTCACAAGTCCTAATAGCCATGCAACTATTTCTGCCAACCAGTTATAAGCCATGTTGGATCAGGCCAATGGCCCATCCAGTCCAACACTCTGTGTCACACAGCTGCCAAAACCCAGGACCCATCAGGAGGTCCACCAGTGTGGCCATAACTCCAGAAGCCCTCTCTGTTGCCCCCTGAAGCACCAAGAAGACAGAGCATCACTGCTCAGACATAAGAACATAAGAGAAGCCATGCTGGATCAGGCCAATGGCCCATCCAGTCCAACACTCTGTGTCACACAGTGGCCAAAACCCAGGCACCTTGAATCCCAAAAATATTTTAATACAATAAGCAGAGCACTGGAACCACACACATTGCCCACTGGAAAACCCTGTTTGGCTTTCAAAAGTTCACCAGGCACTCTACCATTAGGGTTAGAACCTCCCTTTATTTAAAAAAAAAGAAAAGAAAAAAGAGCAGATATTTGGAATGACAGGCTGCACAGGAAACACCAACAGTGCCATCTTAAGCAGAGCTGCACCCTTCTAAATCCATTGCAGTCAGTGGGAGTAGAAGGGTGTAACTCTGCTCAGGGTGGCACTGTGAGTTTTGTGTCTGCACCATGAGGTCGTGGAATGCATGTCGTTTTATGTAGGAAATGAAACACAGGTGTGTGTTGAATTTGTAAACCCTAAGTTGTGGTCCATTCCACCATCCTCCCCTTCCAAATAGTTCATTACAAACACGAATAAAATAGGCCAAGATACAGACAAAGTCAAGATATAAAGGAACACCTAATTGTACACCAGAAGGAGGAGGCCTCTGTTGACTTTTCAGGACCATTCTTGATTTCTTTCCCTTCTCTGCAGCTTCTCTTCAGTAATGCATGAGACGGTAAAGCAGCTCTCTCCAAAGTGCGAGGTAACCTTCCTCCAATCAGAAGACGGCAGTGGCAAGGGTGCGGCACTCATCACCGCTGTGGCATGCCGAATCCGGGAGGCCGGTCAGCACTAACCATCTGGGGGCCAGAGAGCTGGGTTCCAACATGGTGGATGCCCTTCGTTCACCCCTGGCTCCCCTCGCCACCAGAGGTGACTCCTTGCTTGTCTTCTGCTCTGCCGACACCACCCCTCAGATTCCAGGCTCTGTGTCTCTTGTTTAAAAGTATTCCTTGGGCAATTCTGCATGCCGCTATGAGCACATATCGAGTAGAGCTTAAATGGTGTTTGGGCATCTCCCATCCCAAACCAACCTCTCTTGAGCAGAGTTTGCATTGGATGTTGTCACCCATCACCATCCCTATCTGGGTCTTCCAAAGAAGTGGCAGGCAGTGAGGAAACAAAACTGTCACTTCGCATCGACTGGTCCTGATCTTATATCCAAGTCTTGACTTTGGCACAGCGGAAAATGTGAATTAAAAAAAAAAAAGTAAAAGGAAGCCGAAGCTTCCCAAGACGGTGTTGAAGAATCAAGCTGCTGCTGCTTCTGTGAAAGTTATGGTACCTTTTTTTAAAAAAAAAAAGGTGACAGGTTGTAATTGATTTTATAGTAAGAATGTTTGTTGGAGGATACAAGAATCTGTACAGGGAGAGTGGTGGATGCTGCTATTCGGAAGTACCTGTCAAACTGTGTTAAAGGTGCGTCTTTAATCCAAGTGGTTGAGCACGTGCCTGGAAATATTTGAGGACCCTCTTCCAGCTTGTCCTTTCCCTTTTAGATTTAAACCTAACCCACAAGTGCTGTACTGGTGCTTGTAGGTACCTTTTTGGAAGCTGCTGCTGCTCCTGTCTCCTGCTGCTGCTTCTGTAAATAGAACGTCCCCCCTCCCCTACCAAGGAAAAGTCTTTTCCCTTTCCACAAGATCAGCATCTTTAATATGGAGTGAGGGATAGCATATTTTTGTCTGTGAAATAGCATTCTCATCTTTACCTCACACGTAGCTTGACACTCTAGAACCAGTTTCTCAAAAACTGTGAGTTTCCCCCCTCTCACTCACGTGTATAGTTTCAGAGAGAGAAAAGCAGGGATTCTGTGTGTGATGTTGCTGGCAGGTTTTTGTGTGTGAGGGAGGGAAGAAAGCCGAATATGTTGCAAAATGAATATTTTCTAAGGGGTGGAACTAGAGACTGGAATTAAGTGTGACATTTTCGAGGATGAATATTCATGTCAGTAATTTTTGGGACCCCTCTAAGGAAACTGGAAATGCTTACTGGTCTAAATAACGTCACTGAATTGTTGTTTCTGCTGCTTGAAGTTGCCGTTTCCCTCTGTGTAATCATCTAAATATGCACTGCAACCTTTGTTCCAGTGGTGCATGCACAAGCATATGAATGGCGATTGTGCCACGCTGGGACCCTGGGATAAGTCCTCTACCCTAATCTCCCATGAAAATTGTGTTATCATAACTGGGACATGATAAGGCCCTAATATGCATTACATTTATTCATTTTAGGAGGGTATCCTTCCAAGCCTTGTTCCCACCCCAAAGGGATAACTATTTGTGCCTAGGTCCCCCCCCCCAATCTTTCACTGTTGACCATATTTATTTTCTGTTCAACATGAATGTTGACTTCTGGTTTCAACAGGAATAAGGTGTTTTCGCAGCCTCCAATCCTACAAAATTTTAGAGATGAACACAATCTCTAAGTTTGAGACCCACTAAAGACCTTGGTGACAGAATTTAGCTTGTAAATGTGGGATGGAAGTCCTTCAATGACATAAAGAAAGGTTGTGTGTTATATGATATGTGTTCTAAACTTCATTTGAAATCTTTTTTGAAATCTTTCTTAAAGGTATATTCAAAGATCATTGCTAAGCCATTCTGTGTGGCTTTCGATTTCTCATCAATTAGTTCAGTTTGTTACGGGAAAGAGGAAGTCGATCATGGCCTTTCTGCAGCCATGAGAAAAAAGTTCTGAACCAGCAAAACTCTAATTTAATAGAAAATATTTTTGGTATCTGTTTGAGCACAAGGTAGTACATGACCTGTCAAGTTACTTGAGAAATCCTTAGCTGAGCTGTCAGTTTGAACAGAGAATTTTTCCCTCTATTTTTTTTATGTGTATGTATATATTTATATGGCTTGGAATAACTAAAGTACCAAAAGAATATTTCCAGTCTGTTGGGGGTAAAGATTCAGATTTAAAGCACATTATTTTTTTCTTCTCTCTCTTTCCTTTTTTAATTTTAAATGTTTGCATATTTTATAAAAAGCTTCAGAGTTGCAATACAGATGAAAATTCTGAAATGCATTTCAAAATAGTGAAACAGGAATCTGATGTAGGACAAGATTATTTTTTTATAAAAAAGAAATTCACTAATCCCATACTAAACAGTTTTGTGTAACAATTGACTGGAAATAGCTTGCATCTGATGAACTGAGAGAAGCACAAATATCTGATCTGTTGTATTCTGTGGAAAACAAAGATAGTATGTTTAAAACTTGAATATCAAGCGGCTGCCAGACTGTACCTCGTCCTGAAATGCATTGTATTTCACCAACAGTGAACGTTAGTGAATAGCAAATTTTATTTTTATAGTGACTGTTTGTTAAAGGGAAAAAAGAGAATAATAAAGTAAGTTTTGTGTGTTGTCAGTTTGCATCTTGACTGGTTGCAACAAATGCAGGTTTTCGGAAATGCCTGGCTAGACTTTTAAAATCATAAGAAGAGCACTGCTGGATCAGACCAAGGAGTCCTCCTAGGCCAGAATTCTGTCTCCATCAGCAGCCAGCCTCTAAGCAACTTGCATACAGGACAGGAATGCAGGAACTGACCCTCTTAGTCACAAGAAGACTGCATCTGAAGATGGAGTTCTATTTAGCTAGTAGGGATGGTTGCTGCCGATTCTGCCCTTTGCCCTGATTTTGACTAATGCTTTCCTTTTTTAAAAAGCCATCTCAGCTGGTAGCCATTAAAACATCTTGTGGCACTAAATTTCTTAAGACTGAGCAGGGTTCATTCCTTTACAGTACAGAATCTTCCATAAGTGTGCACAATAAGAAGCATAAGCTACAACTGACTGTAAAAAAGAAAAGAAAAAGAGTACAGTTGTTTCATGGCAAACTTTCTGCAGGAGGGTCGGAAGGAGGAGACCTTGGGTAGAAAGGAAATGTACTCTGGAGCCACTAAAATCTCTGGTCTATTCCTCACCAGCAGCACACCCGTGAAAGCACAGAGAAAGAAAGACCATGGGTTATGGGTACACGTGTGTGCCTTTTCAGAGGAGGAGGAGGAGAGATTGGATTTATACTCAGAGCAGCTTACAAACTCCTTTCCCTTCCCCTCCCCACAACAGACACTCTGTGAGGTAGGTGGGGCTGAGAGAGCTCTGAGACAACTGTCCTTGAGAGAACAGCTGGTACAGAGCTATGGCTTGCCCAAGGTCATCCAGCAGGTGCAAGTGGAGGAGTGGGGAATCAAAGCCGGTTCTCCCAGATTAGAGTCCGCGTACTTAACCACTACACCAAACTGGCTTTCAGATTCCTAGTATGCAAAAACTGGATATTTGAGGGGGGAGGACTTGGGGAAAATGTTTCAGATTGATTTGTGAAATGTAAATGCTGTTATAGGGATGTTCATTTCTGAATTCTTTTCTCTGAAAATGTGAGTCTCATCTGTTTCAGGATAATAGGACTGAGCACCACCACAGTTTTTTTTTAAAAAGTCAAATAATTGGGGTGGGGGGGCGATGATCCTACTGGTGACAGTTCTCTTCACTATCTGTAGTTTTACGATAGAACTTGCCCCACATCTCAAATATTAGGGTTTTTATAGCATATCTGAATATTAACTTTTTTTAAAAAAAGTTCATAAGTATTTTTGCAAACCTTATACATCATGCATTTCATGTTCTTAAAGTGGTAGTGTTTAGGGCTGAGGCTAGCATTACATATCTCAATTGACCTGCAATCTCTTATCTCCCCCCTCTTCAGCAATTTCAAAATTTCTGTGTCTGCCCCATCAGTGAATTACAATGTGCAGCAGTGAGCAGAGCAGCTTGTATGAAGGCAACCCATCTCAAAGGTCTATATTTTTGCACACAACATGTTAGCTGAATTGCTCTGGATTAGTGATTTTAAGGTCAGCAATTGGCAAATAACTGGGTTACAGCCAACTATACCAAGGTCCCGCCCCTTCCAGGAGTTCCCAATACATAGGCACTGAGGCGGAGGTCCATTTTAATGATTTTTACTGAAGAATATTCTCAGGCATACAATACAGATTCACACACACTAACACACAGTTCCTAAGAAACTTTAGATAGATAAATAGCACTTTCACATTAGCAGGTTTGATGGTTGGGCAATACTTTACCTGACCTGGAGATGGGTTGTCCATTCCAAAGGAAGAACTGAGGGATTGAAAGGAAAATAGGGAACGTGTTCTGAACCGGCAGAAGCACGCTTACCTCTGGCTGCAGACCCAGAGATCAAAGATGGAGGTAGGGTATTGGGATAGCAAGCTGGACTTGAGAGGGGTAAAAGCAGATAGGGGCTGTGGAAGCTCAAGAGACCGGTAGATCTACTGATCTACTCTAGATCTACTGATTTCAATGGCATAACCCTGCATAGAAGGACTGTACTATTTGAAAGTGTGAGTCAGATGATGCTCCAGTGGACTGCTGGTCAGTCACATGTTTTCGGCATCAGTCCTTTACCTGGAGTGTCATCTAATCACAGTTGGTTTACATTTGAATTCAATTAAAAATAAGAAAAGATCACGATGTAACACATGAATTTTAGCAAGAATCCTCCTGGTATCACTATTGTTATTCAGCAGCATATGACACCAATGAAACAGCCACCACAACAATTAACTGAGATGAACCAAAAGCCTAATAACAAAAAAATAATATCTTATCTTAGCATGTCTAATTGGATGGTTTTAATCCCAAAATTGGTTAAGAAAAATGGGTCAGCCAAACTAGCTGAAGTGTTTTAGATGTAATTCTAGAATGGGGGGTGGGGGGAGGTAGGGATAAGGAGCAAATGCAGTTCATCATAGTTAAGCTTTGTTTCTATTTGGAATTAGGATGTGTGTCACCTATGTTTCTAACAGAACAAATTTATGGCAGTCCTGTGTATGGCTGCCAACAAGAGTGTGGGAAATTCCTAGAGCTTCTGGAGTGGTGCCTGGGTAGGGCAGAGTTTGAGGGAGGAAAAGGTGGGAATATGATGCCACAGAGTCTGTCTGCCCTCCAGGGGAACTGATCTCTGTAGTCTGGAGATCAGTTGTCATATCGAGAGAGCTCAGGCTAGTCTTCATTTTGAGGCTGGACTCTGCAGGAATCCCCGTACTTCATGTAGGTTACTATAAAGTTCTGAATTCCGCAGAGCCAAGTCTGAAATGGGCACCAGGTGGTGCTATTGTGCTTGTAAGTTGACTAAGGCTGCTCCCACTTTCCTCCTGTTTAGGCCAATCCTCAATTTTTATTTTTATTTTTTTGCTGTCAAGTTGCAGCCAATTTATGGCAACCCTGTGAAGTTTTCAAGGCAAGAGGCATTCAGAAGTGGTTTGTGGTTGCCTGCCTCTCTGCATAGTGACCCCTGACTTCCTTGGTGGGCTTCCACCCAGGGGTGTAGCTTTCTCAGTTTCTGAAGGGGCGATCATGGGGCTGAACCTGGTCCAGGCCCACACTTCGTAATCCATATTCAATTATATTTCAGTATGAAATAATTTATATTCCAAAAAAATATTCCATCAACAGCCATGTTTTTTTTTACTCGTAATAGTCTGAAGCTCTGTCAAAGAAAGAGTACTCTGTGAGAGGAGCGATGTCATGAAAGCCTTCATTGAGACAATTTGAGTGAATATTTCATTTGTGCACAAAAGGAAATACTGCCTCCACCTTTCTCTTTTCATCATCATTTAGACTGAATGTGTGACCTGCCCAAGGTCACATAATCTGCTTTGTGACTAAGGGGGGATTTGGACTCCAGTCTCCCCAGTCTTGGACCCACACTCTAACAACTGCAATGCCTGTCTACGGGATACTCAATACGCATCTCCAAATGCCTTTCAGAATCTACAGTAAATACTGGCTTCTCAGATACCCTGACCTGAAATGATGGGAGTATTTGTTTGGCTGGAGTAGTGTCCAGGACAACAGAATTGCCTCACATTCTATATTTGGTGAACGAGCTGTATCTCCTCCCCCCTCATGTACAGATGTACAGAGACCAGGAAAAAAGGCCTTTCCCATATCTTGCATTTCTTTTGCTCTAAAGTTGAAAGTCTCAGGATGCCAAAATCACCTTAACTTCCAGCATTTAAACGATAGGCCTCTCCCCCCCCCCCCCCCCATAGCTAAAGACAGAAATATTCCCATGTCTTCCATTTCTTCTTCTCTGCAGCTGCAAATGCCAGGATATCAAACTCACTCTAACTTCCAGTGCATTGTGCATTTTGACGATCCACAAGTTGAAAGTAGGGGCTTTAGGCAGAACTTCTAGAGATCCCAAAAGAAAAAAAATAAGTTAAGGCAGTGGAGGGGTGCTCCTGTGTGGCAAGTAAACATCCCAAAGTCCCAGAGAAAGAAAATGGAGTTGGTCGCTCCCATACAGATGGAGAGGATGAGACCGCACAGTTTAAGCCTAAGCAGCTTCAAGATGCTGCCAGGCAGCCCGGGGGACTGCCCCCTCTGGGAAATCCCAGGAGGCTTGAGCCCTGCTTTCCCCCTGGAGTTTGTGTCCCTGCGCCCATCCAAATATTAACCAGAGATGACCCTGCTTAGCTTCTGAGATCAGGCTAATCATGGCTATCCAGGTCAGGGGCAATTTTCACTGCCTAAAATAGTTTGTGGTGGCTGTTCTCCTAAGGAACCTCATATACTGTTGGAGGGAAGGTGCCTAAGAATTGCTTCATGGGAAATTCTCAGCACTCTTACAAAATTGTGGCCAAGCCCAACACTATTTGGAAGTACATTACCTGACCTCTGACATAGTTTTCTTCATTTCAGAGCACCTAGGTGGTATTGGATCAGGGCAAGAGTGTCCCTGGGGGTGTGTGGATGGGTGCTTTGCAACTACACTGTTTGCCCAATCTAAACCTCTCCCCCTCCCACAAACTGTTTGTAGTCCTTGGAAAAATACACCAGCACCAGTATTCCCTTCCTCCCACAGGCTCAACTGCTTTTGGGTATGTGTGCAAGTATTATGACTTAGATCAGGGAAATGGCATGGGGGAAAGGTTCCAGCTAGGGCTGCCACCATCTCCTAGAATTGCAATTGATCTCCAGACAACAGAGATAAATTCCCCTGGAGAAAATGGCTGCTCTGGAGGGTGGACTCAATGGCATTTTCCCCTCTCTCTCCAAACCAAACCCGCATTCCCAGGTACCACCTCAAATCTCCAAGAATTTTCCAATCCCAAATTAGCAATCCCTGATTTCAACCCCTCTTCCTCAATGTGCACTGCTGCACCAGGCAGAGTTACAGCCCCCATCTCATCCTGGCTGCTTTCAAGTAAAGAAAAGACACTGAAAGAAGGAAGGGGAAAGGAACCGTGTGCCAGGGCCGGGCTGTGGTTATGGGTAGCTCACTGAGATAGACCTGGGTTGGGCATTTTTCAGTTAGGGCTGCCGTGTCTCACACTGCTGCTCAGTAGAGTGGTGGGTGAAAAAATAGGCTGAAAATCACCAGCACCCAGTAGCTCCTATGGAGAGAGTTACTATCTTGTTATTTGCAGCAAAAAACGCAATTGCGTTATAAATCCAACTAAACACAATTGGCACAAAAAAATTATGGGATTTATACATAATGGCTAAAACAGCAAATAATTTAGAAGATACATTTTCTCAAGCAATATTATCTAACTTTATATCATTATGGTTTCCAATACTGGTATATTTAACACAACAAGAAGAGATACCAAATATAATTGATGACTTAAATCTTTGGTAATCAAGAAATATCATTGTGTTTATATGTATATATATATATTCACATGGTAATCATATTAATGTAATACTTCTATAATTGTTACACTGTATACATGTTATTTAATTGTTTGTTTTAACTTTACTGTAATAATGGCCTGGGACCTGTCTACCTGAAGGACCGTCTCTCCCCACATGTTCCCCAGCGAGCACTACGGTCTGGTTCCCAACACCGTCTGGCTCTTCCCGGATTGAAGGAGGCGCGGCTGGCCACAACACGGGCCAGGGCTTTTTCAGTGGCGGCCCCGTACTGGTGGAATGAGCTCCCGGAGAACATCAGGGCCCTGCGGGATTTGATGCAGTTCCGCAGGGCCTGTAAAACGGAGCTCTTCCACCAGGCCTTTGGGTAGGGGCTGCCCAAGGTAAACATCCCAGCCCTGGCCCAGTTTCATCTGCTAGCCCGTCACCCACCGCCATCTGCCAATCTGTGTGTGGTCATACAGAGATCTATAGGAATGCCTTTCGGACCCACCTGCAGGTTGCATTGTAATGCCGCCAATCGTGTATGAATAGTATAGTATTTTAATGTTAGTGTGGAATGTTTTTAATTGGATTGTTGATTTTAATTTATGTTGTGAGCCGCTCTGAGTCTGCCTTGGTGGAGAGAGCAGGATATAAATTTAACAAACAAACAAATAAATAAATAATAAAAACAAAAGAGGGGGGGAGAAAAAGAAAAGAAAATCACCAGCACAGTGAGAGTGGGATGCAGGGCTAAGTCACTGGCTGGCAACCAATGGAAGTTTGGGGGAATGGTGGGTACACGGAATCCCTAGAACTGAGGGACATCACTTCAAGGTTTCCTCCAGAAGTGACATGACACCACTGTACTAGGCTGAGCTGCAGGGGGCAGGCTGATGCAGATATGTAGCTTGCTTTGGGGGCACTAAGGCAGGGGTCCTCAGCTTTGCAAGTATCTGTGTGTACTTCTGGAATTTTGAGAAAGGGTAGGGGTTTCCATGGTGGGAGGTAGGGCTAATGACAAAATAATGGGAGGTTTCGAGCCAAGCATCCTCCTATGATGGAGTCAGTCTTTCCACATGGACAGTCCCTGCAGATGCAAAGGTGATGCCTCCTGGGGAGGAGGTCTTCTGAAATGTCTCTTGTTCTATAAGGTGGGGGAATGCCAGGGCTGACAGTTTGCTTAGGGGAAGAAGCAAGTGGGCACCTGCAGACACATCAACTGGCACCATAGTGCCCATGGGCACCCTGTTGGGAATCACTGTACTTTGTAGGCTTGCCAGTCTCCATGGCATGGAGCCTGGAGTTCTCCTGGAGTTACAGCTTGATCTCCAGACTACAAAGATCAGTTCCCCTGAAGTAAGTGGCAGCTGCAGAGGGCAGAGTCTGTATGGTATACCACAGTAGACTTTAGGTGAAATCCTTCTCCAAACTCTCTCCTGTACAGACACTGTCCCCAAATCTCCAGGAATTTCCCATGCCAGGCTTGGCAACCCTCCTAAACTAAGGCCTTGTCAACAGGCTCAAAGTAAAAAAAAAATTTTTTTTTACCATATTTCCTGCTGAATGTGTCAAGTGCGTGACAAAGCATCTCTCTCAGGAACCTAGAGGACAGAGGATTGGAGTTGCAGGAGGAAACCTCTGTGTTACCCATTATGACCCACGTGTTTAAAATACCTTTTGTTGCTCAGATTGCTTTCTTCCTTGGGCTTCTTGCAGTTTGCATGGTGTGCTGACAACACCCATCGTGCCTGAAGAAAAATGTCCTGTCCCTTTAATAGAGGCTGAATGTGTGGCAATGGGTAGCTGAAGTTTTTCATGGCAAGTAAATAACATCTCCTCAAAAGCAACATCCAATTAAGCATTTGTTAAAGAGACAGGATGTTTTTCTCCAGGATGTTGGCAAGCCCAGTCTGATGGGGGAAAACACACTTTCCCCTCTCCCTTCTTTATGTGGGCTGCATTAGATCATCTCTTAATTTTTCATTTTCCTAAACAGAGAAAACATTCACTGCCCTGAGTAGGAGTCTTGCCATAACATTAGCATCAGCTGCTTGCAGAAGGTGTTAAAACAAATGAGGACAATGCATTGTGCTACTTGGAGGCTGTTTCTCATGTGGGATAAGAAGTGAGATCTTCGGTGGTTATTCTGCTGAAGTCTATTTAGTACTCCATGGGAGAAAGAGTTAAGTCCCGGGGTCATCCTTCTTATTTTATACAAGCATATTTATCAGGGAGGAGATATGAGTCAGTGGCAGAACATGTGCTTTGCATGCAGAAGATCCTGGTTTCAATTCCCAGCATCTCCAGTTTATAAAGGGTCTGATAGTAGGTGATCTGCAAGAACTCCATCTAAGGCCTTGGGGAGCTGCTGTCAATCCAAGTAAGCAGGGCTGGGCTGGGTAGAGCCCTGCTCTGACTCAGAATAAGGCAGGTTCCCTGGAGGACTTGAATGTGCGATAAAAGATCCTTCCACCAAGGAGTCATCTCAATTGCAAGTCATTTGTCAGGTAATTACTGCCAGTCTGGGCCACTGCATCTTGCTTGGAATGAGAGGACAAAGAGAGGAATAGAAAATGATCTCAGGACACTGCAGTCTTAGTGATTCTGGGGCCCTGGGCAAAACTTGAGGATAGGGCCCCACATTCACTCAGGCAGCCTGAGTGGAGCAGCTGTAGGGCAGTTTGGGGGCACCCACCTTGCAGCTGATCACCCTACCTCTTCGTGCTACCTGAATCTCAGGTCATGTGGGCCATCAGCGGTGACTCAACGGGAGCTTCAGGGTAGGGGCAGGGGTAGTTGGCTGCTGTAAGGTTGCCAGGCTCCAGGTGGGGCCTGGGGATCTCCCACTTTTACAATTGATCTCCAGCTGACAGAGATCAGCTCTTCTGGAGAAAATGGCTGCTTTGGAGGGTGGACTCCATGGCATTGTACCCTGCTGAGGCCCCTCCCCTCCCCTAACCCCATCCTCTCCTGGCTCCACCCCAAAGTCCCCAGGTATTTTCCAACCCGGACTTGGCAACCCTAGGCCTGGAGATCTTCCGCTTTTATAACTGATCAAACAGAGATCAGTTTCCCTGGAGAGAATGGCTGTTTTTAAGGGTAGACTCCATGGCTTTGTACCATGCTGAGGCCCCTTCCCTCCCCAAACCTGGCCCTCTCCTGGATCCACCCCCAAAGTCTCCAGGTATTTTCCAACACAGAGCTGACAACCCTAGGCTGCAGGGTGATTTGGGTTCCCAGCATGCCCCCCCCCCCAGCATGGGGCCTGGGGCAGCTACATCAGATGCCCTGTTACTGAGAACACCTCTGGATGACCTTGGAAAATGGAGGTTGCTCATTCCCTTTGCCAAGTGAACTCATGGCCAGCAGAGCTACATCCATCTCTCCCCCCTTCCCCGGAGAGAGAGATTTTTCTTATTCAAAATGTATTCGAAAATGCCCAACAAATGCTCCAAAGGTTGCATTCATTTGTGGGTCAAGAGAACAATGAAGGATATTAGAAGAGAGGGAAATTGCAGGCTTAGGGGCCTGGCCTTCTGTTTCCTCAGCAACTATTCATTCCCCCGTTGTCACAATTGATGCAGATGGTGGTCAGGAGTCACTTGAGCTATTGCAAGACCTGAAATCCTGCTCACTGCTAATAGCTGCACGTACATACACAAACCATTTTTTACATAGTTGCTATGTGCCACCTTGCAGACCAGCTCCAGAGTGAAAGCTTTGGACAGTCCAATAAATAAACAAAATGGCATGGTGCGGCAAGGCATACCTCAAGGCAACCCCACAATGAGACAAGTTGAGATGGCCACTTCCGGGGCAGAGTTGGGTGTCACTGAAGACAGCAGAATAGGAAACAGACCTCTGGGACAAATTGGCCCAATATGCATTTGCTATGTAAAGCTGTTCCGTGCTGCTGTGGCGCTGGCTTCCCATTTGGCTCAGTATAAAGCTCTCCTCTGTCTGCATCAGGACACAAGTTGTTTAGGGAGAGCGCACGAGAGAGGGGGGAAGAGTGGCCTCCTAGGGGTGGGCATGGTTCCAACCCCCCCCCCCCCCCAATATGATCACAGAAAAATGTTCCCTGGCTGCTTTTAAATGCAGACTGGATTTTCAGCTAACTTGTTTTCTTTGTGACAGTTTGTGTATCTCCTTAGAAGAGATTTTTTGGGGGGGGGGGAATTTGGCCCCAGTTGTCTGTTTTTTGCTCACAGCAGCTCGAGGGTAGGGAGGAGCAATTGTAGCACCTTAAAACCAAAATCAGATAAGGCGATGAGACACTATAGTGACCTCGGAGTCACCACTAAATGGCAATAAAATGATGCAAAACATTGAAGAAAAGCTGTAGGTATGCGCTAATGTAACCTTTATGTATCAGTAATCACAGTACTATTAGAAACAATATAACAAAATAAGCATAAGCATATACAAAGTGAAAAGGAGTCAAAAGATATAAGTTGTTGACAAAGTTTTCTGGATTGCCAAGTTGTTTCACAAAGCTTCATCAGAACAGGACGATATGAAACCATACAATATTACAATAATACATAATTATGAATAGGACATAATTAAATAAATAAAAAGTGCAATGTACCATAATCCTTAATAATAAATTTAAGTCAATAAATTTCATTACATGTGTGTCTTCTAGTGTTTGTTCATTGTTGAGTAAAAACAGCAACTTCTGCAGAATTTCATAAGATAGTCTATAAAAAAACAATATATGAATATTATTCACTATCAATACATTTTTACATCTTCATCATTCTAAACATAGAAACGATTCATCATGAGAAGTGTATCTCAAAAACTCACCAGAAGTTTCTATTGCAAAGTAAAGTGCATCTGAAGATGAAAATGGGCCATCATGGCAAATCGCATGGACGCCTCAGCAGGTGTTTCTACTGAATGTTTTTATACCTAGTGTTAGCTCCCTTCTCTGCAGAGAATTTAAAGGTGTACATACACATTTCACTTATATTTCATTACATTTCAACATACAATATATTTCTACCTTTTCTGAAAATCATCAGAAAACTGGTGCATAAAGGTTACTTTAGCGCATACCTACAGCTTTTCTTCAATGTTTTGATCTTATGGGCTGTGATTCTTTAGTAGTATAAATAAAATTATGCAGACAGCTGATACTAAGATGAAACAATAGGAGAGCGGATGCGGCATGAAATGCAGACAGAAATTTGTGAGATGATGTGAGATCACTGGCACAACAGTGCAAAATACCGATGTAGACTGGACCATAGATGACTGTGGAAGTCTCCTGTGATGCAAGCTCCACTGGAATGTATGAATTGGCTGGCATCAGGGTACCAGTCTCCATGAACACATAGGAGGATGGAAGAACATGTTGCTGTGCCAAAGCAGCCAGAGATCCATGCAATGATTTGACTATATTATATAAGCCATGCTCCCGTACACCTGGCTGTACCACCAGAACTCTTCCCCAGACTCTCTTGCTGGAGTACAGCAGGGCTAGCCTTCTTATAAAATCTCTGCTGTCTGTCCAGTCCAGTCTTGGAATGCTCACTCTCTGCCTGGTGGGTTATCCTGACCCTGTCAGAGACCCTGGGACTTGAACCAAGAATCTCGTGGCCTGAGGATGCCACTAGACACCCGGGGAATCATGAAGGATTGTGGGCTCTACAGACTCAGAGACCACTACAGTCACACCAAGGAAGTACACTATGTGTTGTTATAATAAACATTTTGCTTCAAAGCTCTCTGTTCCTGATCAGGCTGATGCATGTTTCCACCCAGAAGTCTTCACCATTCTTCTGTTGCTCCGTTGCCATGTAGGAATACACAGCATGATAAGGGAACATGTCTGTCTCTAGGTGCAGCAAGCTCATAGGACAAAGGCCAGTTTGGAATCCCACCTCATCCCACATTGCTCTAAAGGCTGTGACTTATAAAACCAGTGTAAGAACATTGCCTGGCCAAAGGCACATAAGCACACAAATCAACATTCTTTGCTAAATTCTTGGCCAATACAATCTGAATTCTATGGCTTTAATCAGTTATGCAATCAAAACCCAGGTGGGTGTCCCATAGGATATATTCTGCTTCTTTTAATCACAAACAATAAGCTATGTTGGATCCTGATGTTCTGCCCCTTGCCTCCTGGAAGTCTTGCTAAACTGTGTTCACCTCTAGCTTCTTTTAGTGATGGTAGCTAAATAAACGTTACATGTTCAGAGACAGTATATTTCTAAGTACCAGAGGCTGAGAACTAAGACGGATTTCCCACAAGCGCTGTCCCGGCATCGTTCTTCCCTTTCCCCTGATTACCTGCTTGAATTTCCCACTATTTGTCGTGGGGTGCATTTTGACTTGTGGCTCCTCCCAATTTCCTCTGATTTCCTCCGCAGCTTCAGTGATCCTCAAAAAACAGGATCACTGAAGCCACTGGGAAAATCGCGCAAAGCCGCGGGTCAAAATGCGCCTCGCGGCAAATAGTGTGAAGTTGAAGCATGCAATCGGGGAAAACAGAAGAATTACACTGGGACAGTGCTTGTGGGAAATCTAAGGGATGCATTCCTCTGGTGGATCACTGTGGAAAACAATGAACTAGATGACCCTTTGGTCTGATCCAGCCAGGCAGCTCTTATGTGATATAACTGAAAGTTGCTTCCACACTTCCAAGCCAGACTTAAAAAATTGCTTCAAAATGTGTGCTTGAAAATATGTTATAAAATCCTCACATCTTTCCCAGGTCCTTTTGATCAGAAATGCATGGAGAGTCCTTTGCTTGGAACGCCATTGCAAGATGGCCCAATTTAAATTAACAGTGGGCCTATGCAGGGTGAGACAGTTTAATTTCAACCCCTCTGGCTATTTTCCTGAGCTGCTGCAATTTACCCTGTTGTGGAAACCAGTCAGGAAAAGTGTGTGTATGTGGGGTGCTCAATCCATTTCTCCCCATACGCTAAGGTCCCAGTCTGAACTGTCCAGTCTGGAATTTTTAGCATGGAACTCACAGTTCACATTTGACTGTAAGAACCTGAGAAAGACGTGAGGCTTTTGTGACACATAGTTAAGCCCTCAGGATACTAATGCTGCACCCAGTCCCAGTTTCTGTGGTTGTACATTACCCACTGATTCAGTTATCCTAGTCTGGAACTTCTTAAATAAACTTATCTGGATTGGCCTGGAGGCTGAAAACAAGACCTGAAGACAACAGCACAATACAAAAGAAAGGAGGAAGAGAGAGATAATGACAGGGAAAAAAACTATTCCTGAGTTGTCAGATGGTGGAAAGAACAGCAAGTTTTCTCTGGCTTCCTTTTGGTGGCCTCTAGACTTCTGGGCAAAGTTGGCATGCGTTTGCAAGTGAAGCATGGATTCTTTGCAAACTTTTGCAATAGAGATCTCCCCTAAAGTTCCTGGGAATGCTGGTATCTCTTGGAGTCATCCCTCATTACTAAATATTTCATGTTCCCTGCACACTCCCTGGCTTCATTTAATCTTCAGTGTTGCTGCACGGTTTTAAAGCATGACAGAAATTTGGACACGGGAATTTTTGTTTTGTTTTGTTTCTGAAGACCGCAGGCGTTCTCTGTTCCCGCTATTCTGGTCTCTTCTAATCTACTGATGCTGTTTGATCTCTCCTCTGACTGTGTTGTCCGCTGGCATCTTCTCTGAGCTGTATTAGGAGGGAGAGGAAAAAGAGATCTAGTCTTGTGGGAGTCTTTCCCCCCAAACGCTTAGGATTCCAAGTTAGGCAGCAAACTAATTGCTGCCTCGCTCTGAAGTTTTCTGCAGCTTTCCACGCATTGACAAGAATGCTTCCAGCCTTAAAGATGCTCCCAGCATTGTCTCGTGGGGGTATGCATGAGAAGGAGTGTCCCAGGACCCCCTCCCAATTAGCACTTTAGCACTAATGTAAGAGATGGTTTAGTTATTTACTTTGTTTATACCCCACCTCTAGGGTTGCCAAGTCTGGGTTGGAAAATACCTGGAGACTTTGGGGGTGGAGCCAGGAGAGGGTGGGATTTGGGGAGGAGAGAAGCCTCAGCATGGTACAATGCCATAGAGTCCACCCTTCAGAGCAGCCATTTTCTCCAGGGGAGCTGATCTCTGTCAGCTGGAGATCAGTTGTAAAAGCAGGGGATCCCCAGGCCCCACCTGGAGGCTGGCAACCCTACCCACCTCCCCCCCCCATTGGAGCCACCCAGTGAGGTAGGTTAGGCAGAGAGTGTGTCACTGGCCCAAGGTGGGGATTTGAACCTCTGTCTCCTAGATCCTTCTCTCTCTCTCTCTCTCTCTCTCTCTCTGTTTGGAGACTCCCCTCCTCAGGGGTTCCGAGTAGGGTTGCCAGGTCCCTCCTGACCACTGGAGGGGGATGGGGGGGTAGGGTTGCCAGCTCAGGGTTGGAAAATGCCTTGAAATTTGGGCGTGGAGCCTGGGGAGGACAGGGACCTCAGTGGGGTACAATGCCCTAGAGCCAACCCTCCAAAGCATCCATATTCTCCAGGGGAACTGATCTCTGTAGTCTGGAGCTGAGCTGTAATTCCGGGGGATTCCCAGGTCCTACCTGAAGGCTGGCGTCCCTAGGGTTAGGGCACTGGAAAAGTAGACCACAAGATAATAAGTTCAAAAGCCCCCCCAAGGAAGGCCTGTGATAAGTTTGGGGTTCAGTCATATGAACAGCACACCACAGGAAAAGTCAGTCTAATCGCTCATTGCCAGGCCAACACCATCTTTCTCTCGTTTCCTTTAATGCTCTTGAACTCTTTTCACACTCAGCTCCTCCCCTTTAGCTGAATCCTCTGTAAGCGTCCATCTTCCATGTTCCTGGTCAGGACAAGGTTTTAAATAAAAATAATCAGTACAAGGTCAGCCTGTGGAGTGGTAGTGTGGCTACATTGATAAAACTTTGCAGGGGAGGTTCAAAGCACAGTTCGGTCCTGCCTCAGGAGTGGGTCTTGGGCAGCTTGGGTTTGCTTTTTCCCTGCACACAGTGTGACTCATTTACTGGTATACTTTTATTGTGCATTTCTTTCCCCCTAAATAGGCAACCCAGATAGGCGATTAGGAGTGAGCCCCAGGCAGTTATGAGTTTGACTTTGCTTTCAAAGCCCTTCCTGCAATAAGAGCGGGGCGTAATTGTTGTTCTTGCTAAGCTGCTTTTGGTTTTCAAAGAGAATGACCTCCAGTATTTGATTGAGGAAAGTAGGTAGTCTTTTCTGTGCTGGTAGTCTGCTAGCAAACAAACTGCATGCATCAAAGGGGGAGGGTCTCGTGATATATCCAGTGATCCTGTCCCTTTATGAGAAGCTTAATAGGATGGTATTTACCAGGTGGTGCATTTTACCTCTGCTCAGCTGCTCATTTCCACACATCAAAACTTTATTAAAGGAAGAGGACATTTTTCTCCAGGCTTGTTGGGGCGAACTTATTAAGGTCCCAATTCATATGTTCTCAAAAACAGTTGCGTCTTATAGGCTACATAAAACTGGAGCAGAACTCTAGTTACCTATGGCTGAAAGTTAGTTCCAGAGCATGGGGACAACTGCTGAAAAAGCCCTTTGTGTTCATACATATGCACTTATACACATGTGCTAGGGTTGTCAGCATCCTGGGAGCTTTCAGGGGATGGAACCTGGGGAAAGGGCAGCAATATAGATGCTGCAGTGTCATCACAGCCCCTGTGACGCTCTAGAAATTTCACCAATCTCTAGGGTAAAAGCCATAGAGATTAGGGGAAATTCCTAGAGCATTCTGGATGCTGCAATTGTCACTTCTGGGTGACCTCAGAAGTGATGTCACAACTTCTGTTATCCCCCCCCCCCCCAGTTTTTCTCACACTGCTCACTTGGTCAAGTGTGGGCAATTGAGGGAAAGGACAAGAATTCACTTACCACTGAGGGGTATCTCATAAACCTAGTGTAAAGTACTGGGTTTGGAGACTCGTTGAGTGATCAGAGCTCATAGTTTATTTAGAGGTCGAGATAAGGATACAGAGCTGGACCCGAGGGTCCATTTATATTCCCATCCCAAACCACATCCAGGTCACATCCCACTCCTGTGATAGGCTATTTACAGTAGGAAACCTTTCCATAGGTCCCTTTCAGGATCCAGTCCCCTCGATTGGTCCCGGTCTGGATCCGCTCCCTCTATTGTTCTTTGTCTATTGTTCTTTGGGCGCTTTGCCCGGCCACGTGTCCATTTCAGCCACGTGGCTGACTTCTCAGTAGGAACACAACACCTAGCATGTGTGCTAGAGACAAGATGCATCTTCTCTGCTTTTGGGGGAGGGCTAAAACTTGAAACAGCCTCACCATCAACACTTTTCCATAGGCATCTCCAAAGTCTCCCCAAGAAACACAACAGGGCCAGCAATTTATCAGGGATAAGTACCAGAAAATCAGCTCTTTCCCTATGAAATAGGTTCTGTTGGAGCACATGTCTCTCTAGTGCTGTTAGAGAAGCCAGAAGGTTTGGAGCTGGCTCTGCTGCAGAAGAAGTCTTCAGCAGCAGACTGACAGTCTGGCCTTCAGTCTTTAGCCCTCCTGACAACGGAAGCAGCTCTCCTGTCAAGCCAAGCATTGCTCTGAACACCCTGCAAAAATAAGGCATCTTTGGCAATCCATCATAAGAAAAGTGGCCTGGAATTTGAGAGACAGAAAAATATACAGGTTGCCATTTGGCCTTGGAGGGAATTGTGGGACTGTTTGTCATCCCAGAGAAGAGTGAGGACTTCTGCATAAGGGGATGTTAAGGGAATTAAAGGAGACAGCCAACCCACCAGGCGAATAAAACATCTGCCTTAAGTGATTTCTCCTCCCCAGCATCCTACATTGCTTCTCTTCTCCAGGGAAGTATCAGCACTTGAACATGGTAAGTGGCTCTTTAAACCCTCTACATAAAAATAGTGTCACTGTAGTGACAACATAGTTATACGGCAACATCCTCTTGTGTCATTGGCTTTGCCGTCTGCTGCTCAAAGCCAGCACCAGCGCCAGGGATGCCAGCCTCCAGGTGGGGCCTGGGGATGTCCCACTTTTACAACTGATCTCCAGCTGACAGAGATAAGCTCCCCTGGAGAAAATGGCTGCTTTGAAGGGTGGGCTCTATGGCATTGTACTATGTTGAGGCCCCTCCCCTCCCTAAACCCCGCCTTCTCCTGACTCCACCCCCAAAGTCTCCAGGTATTTTCCAACCAAGACCTGGCAACCCTAACCAGCACAGAAGCAGAGATCCAACCATGGGGAGCATGTGGAACCTGGAGAATGGTGGTTTTGAGAGTGGCTGCCAGGCAAGCACCATGTGCCACTTGGGAGTCTTGAATGGAGACACTGCATCGGGATCCTGGATGGGTGCTACAGGCAAGTCGCCTCGTCTGGTCTTCCACTGGAGGGTTAATGTACTGTTGCAGGCTGGGGAAGTCTGCATTCTTGTTCCCCTGGAGGAGACCAGCTTCCTGCTTAAAGGGGAAGTGCTTAGTCTCTGAGATTTGTTCCAAATGGACACTGATTTACCTGCTGTCCTTTGTGGGGTGGTTGTGGGGTGGAATGTCAGGTTTTGAGGACCCTTCAGGGAAGGGATTGCTATCAGAGGGTGCCTGCAGAGAAACATCTCACTCTTATCTGTGGCGGTCCTAAGACAGCACAAACAGCCTTGCAAATCTCAGGCAATTTGTAAACGTTCCTGGGTACACCCCCCGCTTCAACTACTGAGACTGAAACTTCCACATCTGAATCCTGGGCCCTGAATCCTGGGTTGGACCACTTTTATTACCCAGAGTCCTTAGCATTAAAAATAGCCCAGGTATCCCTCAAATACCTTTAAAGCATTCATGGTTTCCTAGTTCTTGTCTGACCCTTCCCTTGCCAGCTTGCCTGCAGTTGCTAACCAGAATTGATTAACTGAAAGCACAGAAGTTTCCCTGGGAAGAAATGAGGGTTTTCTGCCATCTTGTTTTTTTCTCTGCGTGTCTCGCTGCTTGTCGTTCCAATAGCTTTTGGCTTCGCCTCTCCTGGAAAATGACAAAGCAACAGGCTTGCTGTAAACACATTTAATGAAATCTGATTTGCAAGAGGATGCGTCTGATCATATCCCTCGCAATAGATTCCAGCTCACCCCTCCGCCTTCCTCCACACACATACGTACACTATGGTGTGCTAGGAACCAGCTAATGACATGGTAATTAAATGCTAAATATGTTGATTTGTTTGGGATTAAACAGGGATTCTTTTTAAGCATATGGAATTGGGGTGATGCTAAAAATGTAACCTTTTCTTACCTTCATTCTATATTTTGCCCCTTTTTGGAATCATTCCCATTTCAGTGATATGATGAAGTGAAACAGAACTAATTCACACACACAGACACACGCAGCTGCCTTATACTGAATCAGACCATTGATCCACTGGGGTCAGTATTGTCTACTTAGACTGGCAGCAGCTCTCCAGGATCACAGGCAAAGTTCTTGCACCTACTACCTGGTCCTTTTAACTGGAGATGCCGGGGATTGAACCTGGGCCTTCTGTGTGCAATGCAAAGGCTCTTCCATTCCATGGACCCCCCCATAACGAACTTTCAGATGGCTGAAGGGGCCATCACGGCCCCCTCTGCCTTCTTCTTAAGCATCTCTAGATGCATCAATCCATTTCTATAGCTTAGCAATTTCATTGCTCCTTTTCAGACATTCGGTGTGACTGCCTGCAGGATGTCGGTGGGCAGGAAGATCCACAGCCGTCCTCTCAGTGTTGACATAATTTTTTATACATTTGCAGAGAAGGCTGAGGTGTTCAAACAGCTGCACATATCCCCCTTTGTTTTTAAGTAAGGATCAGTCTCTTGCCAAGCTTTCTTGCCTTGTTGTAAAGGAGAGTCACATGGAGTCTGACGTCATATCACCATAGTTTGAGAAGGAGCTGAAACAACAGATGCGAACCATCTTTACTGAATATTTTTAGAAGTGTATTTTAGAGCAGCAGGAGCATCTGATAGCCTTCTTGCTGTAAAATGTTGCACCTATTCTGCTGATAATTCCAAAAATATATGTGGATGGGTGGGAGGGTGGGTGGATGGACTGGAAGACTGGACATCATGGGCAATGCTCCCTCTAAGCTGTGCAGTCTTGTGAGCAAAAACTCTTCTTTGTGAGCTACTGGCATTAAAGCTGTGAGTGAGCGATTTGGCTACTGCATAAGATAGTTTGCTCTGGAGCCATCCTTCCTGAGCTAAGACAAAAATGTGTGAGCTGGAAGCTAAAAAACTGTGAGCTAGCTCACACTAACTTAGCTTAGCGGGAACACTGACATGGGTCAGATTTGTCTGCTGCCCACCTCCTGGCCAGGGGAGAGGTTTTCCTGACAAGGGGGACAGACATTTCCCTATCTCTGAAAATGGCTTGGGACATTCCTAGGGATTTGGGGGACTAGGGGTAGTACTTTGGGAAAGGAGGTAGCTCAGCAGGAAAGTGATGCCATAGAGTCCACCCTCCAAAGCTGCCATTTGCTCCAGGCAAGAATGAGACCAATTCCCCACAAGCAACTGTGCCACCCTCGCTCTTCCATTTCCCCTGGTTGCATTGGTCAATTTCACACTCTTCGCTCCGCAGCCGCATTTTGCCCTGCATCTCTTCCCGATTTCCTCCGCAACTTCTCAATCCTTGTTTTGAGATCGAGAAGACATGGGGTAAATCAGAGGGAGATATGGGTCAAAGTGCGGCCATGCAGTGAGGAGCATGAAATTGACCAACGCAACCTGGGGAAATGGAAGAACGAGGGCAGCACAGCTGCTTGTGGGGAATCGGTCTGATCTTTGTAGTCTGTAGGTCTGTTGTAATTCTGGAGGTTGACAGGCCCACCTGGAGGTTGACAGGCCTTAATTCTTCAGCGATGCGACCAGATTAAACATTATGTTGGCAAAGCAAAATGTTGGCATTCATACAGTGTCTCAGTTAAACTGGGCTGCCACCCAGCAAACTAGCTCTGTGTGTATGTGTGTGTGTGTGTGTGTGTGTGTAAAATGCCATCAAGTCACAGCTGACTCATGAGGACCCCACAGGGTTTTCAAGGCAATAGATTAACTGAAGTGTTTTGCCATTGCCTTCCTCTGCATAGAGGTCCTGGAATTCCTTGGTGGTCCCCCATCCAGATACTAACCAGGACTGACTTTCTTGCTTAGCTTTTGAGATCTAATGAGATCAGGCTTGCCTGGCTCATCCAGGTCAGAGCTTGCAATGTAGCTACATATGCTTTCTCAGAAGGCAGAAAAACACCCACCTTCCTCTGGAATTCTAAATAAGCATAGGTAGCTGCCTTGCATGAGTAGCGACTGAGTTTAAACAAGATGCTCTGTGAGTACAAAGTACCGTGGGGGTGCTGTTTTGCTTCAACAAGCATCACCTTTAAACCAGGCCTAAGCTGATTCATAGGAATGGGTTGCCTGTTTTATGACTCCTGAACATTGATCTACACTGGGAGTAGCCCTTGAGTTCACACTACCTTGAACATCGCTCCAGGACTAAAACATCACATTAGAAGTCACTGTTTGGGCATTGATGCATTGGCTTAATTTTCATTTAAACAACAAGCATTAATATTTTAATCCTTTCCAGCAATGTTTAATGGCGAAGGGGAGATGTGGGTTGCTTGAATGGTTGCTTCCAGGGCAGGATAAAACCCTTGCATGTAGCTGCTAAAAGTGTTTACCTATCGGTAGTACTTTGTCTGCACCAACAGATGAACTATTGCTGGCTTCCAGGCTGGGGAAATAAAATAATTCAGGCAATCTCTCTCTCTCTCTCTCTCCCTCTGGCAGGGAGCAGAGGCAAAGAGAAAGAGCTGAGCCCTCCTGTGTTTTAAACAGAAGTGCAGAAGAAGGGATCTGGTCAATGCTCCCTCTAAGCTGTGGAGTCTGGTGAGCAAAAATTCTACTTTGTGAGCTGCTGGCATTAAATCTGTGAGCAAGCCATTTGGCTGCTGCAGAAATCAGTTTGCTCTGGAGCCATCCTTCCTGAGCTAAGACAAAAATGTGTGAGCCAGAGGCTGAAAAACTGTGAGCTAGCTCACACTAACTCAGCTTAGAGGGAACACTGGATCTGGTGTGTGCAAATGGTCATGAAGAAGGGGGAAAAGCTATGCCTGCCACCTGCCAAAATTCCCCCTTCTGCTCAACTATTAAGGCAACAGATAAAGATAATTACACAGATTGAAATCCCTCTAATCCCAGAAGCTGTATTTCTACAACATTGGCCTGGTCTAGACGCTCCTAAACCCATTAAAGAGTTAAGTGCAATTTTGTTATCTGCAGCAGCATTAGTAATCTCTTCTAGATGGAAAAACCCAACTCGCCCTTTGATTGGTCACTGGCATGAGAAAGTTTGGGATCAGTTTGTTATGTCTAAATTGCTATATTCTTTGTGTCCCGCTGATAGTAAATAATATCAAGTTAAATTTGTTGCAGTTTGGTTTTCTGTGTTACAGTATATGTCAGTTAATAAGATTGTTTCCTCTAACAATCTATATAAACATCTGGACTTTTTCTGAATCTCTGTTTAATACAATAATGGGTTGGGGTTTTTTTAGGTATTGAAGTATGGTTCATCACTATATATCTAGTTGCTTTTAAGTGCCACAGGCTAGTTATTTGGAGAGTTAGTCATGTGTTTCACTGTACCTTTCTTCCAGTTTTAGCTATTTCACTGTATAATTTGTAAACTGCTGTTAACAGTGTATGAAAATAATTAAAAAAAAAACTATTAAGGCAACAGGACACCAGCTGTGATGACTGCAGCTGGTCACCTTGTTTCTTGATGATGGGACTATTAAACCTGAGGAGGAGTGCAAGGGGAGGGGCTTGGTGGTAGGCCGAGCATTTGCTTTGCATGCAGAAGGTCCCAGGTCCAATCGTTGGCATCTCTTTGACAGTTATAAGAAGTTGATAGCAGGTGATGTGAAAGATCTCTCTGCCTGAGGTAGGCTAGGCTCACCTCCTTGATAGGTCAGCAGTCTGACTTATGTGCATTCTTTTAAGTAAAGGAAGCTCATTGTATGTAGTATAAATGCAAAACGTGTAGGAATTCTGGGGAAAACTCATTGAATGTGACGTTCAGTAACGGGTTTGAGTAAGCATCAGCTCCTACGGGGCTCAGAGCAAATCCCCTCCAAACCAGGAACCGGCTCCTTGCTTGCTGAACCAGCAGGACAGCTGAAGCAGAAGGGGAAGATAGAATTTCATCTACTGAGAACTATCCAGAGCCCCAGAGGGGGCAAGCTGCCTGACTTTTGCCAGTTTCTAATGGCTGCATGTCTACTTTCTCTCCTCCCCTGTATTTTTAAAAAGCTCGCACATGGTGTTAGTTTGATTGGTCCTAATAAAAGATTTGATGTGGTTTTTGTTTCTTCTTAGTAGATTATGTAATGGGCTGGTTGATAGGCATGATGCTGTGTTCTAAAGTAGTCCTCATTTCAGCCTTTCTTGAATTTGCTTGGGCTGAGAGAGACCTGCCTGCATCGGATGGGTGTGTGTGCCACGGTTGGCTTGTGATGTGTTGTGCCAGCCAGTTTTTGCATGTTTATGTTGCTCTGAAAAGGGAAATATTCATGTATGTTAAGTGAAACTCAGATTGGAAGGCAGTTTACAAAGGGATTGTCGTGACTCTCACCCGATGGAACAGCCTGCCGGAGGAGGTCAGGAAGGCTCCCAACCTGGAGTCAGCAACCCTAGGTTTAGGCTGACCTGGCCATGCTGATCCATGTCACTGTATTCTTGTGGCTGAATGTATTGCAACGCACAGAGCTGCCCATGGGAGCTGACCTGAGACAAATGGGTTCCTCTCCCACCAATTAGCACAGGGCACAATCCCCAAGGAAATTCTCTGACATAAACCCCATTGAGCTGAACAGGAACAGCTCTCATTCATTTCAGGGATGTGGAAGAGAACTTCCCTTTGGACTTCCCTCTGGATCTGCCTGCCTGTCTACAACCTGTATTGCCACCCAGCATCTGCCACCTAAGGCAGGATACTCAGTGTGCCTTGTGCAGACCTCAGGGTTGCCAGGTCTGGGTTGGAAAATACTTGGAGACTTTGGGGGTGGATCCAGGAGAGGGCGGGGTTTGGGGAGGGGAGGGGCTTCAGCATGGTACTATGTCAAAGATTCCACCCTTCAAAGCCGCCATTTTCTCTGTCAGCGGGAGATCAGCTGTAAAAGCGGAGATCTCCAGGCCCCACCTGGAGGCTGGCAATTCTAGCAGACCTTCCTGCTCATCAGGCCAGCCCAGAGCGCCATACACACTCCAAGGATGTGCTCTGAGGCACACAGGGAGCTCTTGCAGCACCTAGATTATCCCGTTCATTTCCATGGAGGCAAGGAGCTCCTCCATCTGTCTGTTCAAAGGAATGAACATGCACGTCTGCTGCCTCCATGGAAACGAATAGGGCTACTCATGCAGGTGGGGAAGTTTTGTGCACGTTGGCGATCCCCGTGCTCTCTGAATATCAGCTCAGCAGATTGTTTCCACTGACAGCAGATTTCCACTCATCTGCACCTTTCTTGCCCCCCCCCACTCCCCCTGCAGCCCCTAATTCCCCCCTGGAGTGCTGCTCGCAGGGGAGGGCAGAGGTGCAGCTTGAGTGAGGACTCTGAGCTTTGCAGCAGGAAGGAGGAGCTGGCTGAAATAGCCCCACCTTCCATCAGCGGAAATCTTCAGTGGGATCTGAGCCAATGTTTTGCAGCTTTAACCTATTATAAAATTTTAAAAGCCTCCTGGTAGCCATTTATATTTATTCTTCAGGTGCTACCTGAGGAGCAGGTAAACGAAAATCAATAATCTTAACTGTGGATTGAAGAACTGGCAAAATATTAACTGCAGCAGTTTTCTCCCTCTGAGGTCTGGTCCCAGCAAGGGTTGCAATTACTTTGGCCTCTTTAGGGTCCAATTAGTAAAAGCAGGCCATGGGGGGGGGGGGCAGGGCACGTGAGTCACTGGGGTGGCAAGTAGCATTTTGGTGGAAGTTGGGGCCAGCTGTCTCTTTTACCCACCAAGGAGGTTCCTGGCGGCTGGCTGTCTTGGAGGGCCAGTGGCAGCCAGAAACAAGCCAAGTAGGGTTGCCAACTCCAAGTTTGGGAATTCCTGGAGATTTGGGGGGGGGGTTCTGTGGAGGGTGGGGTTTGGGGGAGGGAATGGAGCTCAGCAGGGATAGTGCCACTCTCCAAAACTGCCATTTCTCCCAGGGGAACAGATCTCTGTAAGTCTGGAAACCAGTTGTAATTCTGGGAGATCTACAGGCCCCCACTTGAAAGCCAGCAACCCTGAAGCCAAGACAGAACTGGAGGGGCTGTTTGATGTGTTATAAAGCATGCTCTGCTGCAACCCGGAGGCCAAATCTGACACGTGGCATCTTCTGACACGGCAGGTCCCAGCCAATGCTCCCTCTAAGCTGTGGAGTCTTGTGAGTCAAAGTTCTACTTTGTGAGCTACTGGCATTAAAGTTGTGAGCGAGCGATTTGGCTACTGCGTAAATTAGTTTGCTCTGGAGCCATCCTTCCTGAGCTAAGACAAAAAGGTGTGAGCCGGAGGTTCAAAAACTGTGAGCTGGCTCACCTTAACTCAGAGGGCACACTGTTCCCAGCCAGTGGTAGTGGTGATGGGCGCCTACTTATCGCTTCCTCCTGTGTTGCTGCCACCAAGGTTTGAGCCAAACATTCCCTGTTGAAGCTCCTCACCTCTGCCCTTCCTGTAACTGCCTGCCATCTAAGGACACTGTTGCAGATCCCAAAATGCAATCCTGAAAGAAAAGGCAAGATATGAGGTGAAACTATTGAGTCAGGCACCCCCTCCAGCCAAGCTCATAGCAAGGATTTTGTGGCTTGTGGGGAATTCCCCCCCCCTGGTGGGGCTGCCATTATTTGCCATAATGAAGGGGGGGGGGTGACACGTGCCTCTCTCCCTCCCCTCCTGCCAGATTTAAAGGGCCCTTCAGCTGATCAGCGGGGAGCACGTGGCCTGCCAATCATCTGGAGGGCCCTTTAAATCTTGCAGGCAGGAGGGAGAGGGGTGTGTGCCACCCTCTTCTTCTTTTCAAAAGCATTTAAAGGATCTCTTTAAATGCTTTTGGGAAGAAGGGGGGGCTTTGAGGAAGGGGGCAGAGCCCCCAATAGCCCCTCCACAACTACGGGCCAGTCTCCAGATGAGTCTGTATTGGGATACTGTCCCAACACATGGTGTATTGGTTTAAATGGTTTTATAATGTGGTTTTCATATGTATGTTTTAATTTGTTAGGTGCCTTGGTGGCCCTTGTGAGGGCAGAAAAGCAGGGAGAAATAATTTTTGTAAAATAAAACAAATGCATAAAATATGATGGATACCTGTCCCAGCTGCCTAAGGCTCTGTGCCTACTTGCAGCCTGGACACCTGCTTCCTAACAGTGAGGTCAGAATTCTGCCCCTCCTGTTCTTGTCAGGTGACTCAGATGTCACATGACTTCCGGTCACATGTGGCGGTGGCTCAGTGAATCCTAGGCAGTGACCTGAGTGTTAAAGGTGGGTCATGTCCAATAAAGGGACATGATCCACCTTTAATGCTGCTGTATAGTTCTTTGAAAGTGAAAATACTAGTGTTTGCTGCCTCATTCCACTGCTCCCTGGGATGCAGGCATGGCCTTGTAAGAAGAAAGAAAGAAAAAATCCTTGACCAAGCTGTAGCAGCAGCAGCAATGACTGAAACATGAAAGAGGTGGATGAGGGGAGTTTTCCCCTGTGCCTTGCTTAAAAGTGTTTGAAGTTTTCCCTAGCAACTACTGTATGCTTTGCATGGGAATAACATAGAGTACAGTTGCCACAGCAAGTCTGGGGTTAGTATGAATGCAACCTGGAAGAGGAGTACCTTCTTTCAGTTCCTTCTTGGGTGGTGATTAGGGTTGCAAATCTCCAGGTGGTGGCTGGAGATCTCCTGGGATTACAACTGATCTCCAGTTCACCTGGAGAAAATGGCCACTTAGGAAGGTGGACTCTATAGCATTATACCCAGTTGGTCCCTCCTCTCCCTGCCCTCCTCAGGCTCCACCCCCTGAAATCTCCAGGTATTTCCCAGTGTGGAGCTGACAACACTAGTGGCGATCATCCCCCTCTTCAAGACTTGGCTGGTCGGTCCTCATTTTGCTCCATGCTGGTGTCAATTCAAGATTAGATTACTGTAAGGTGTTCTTATGTGGGGCTGCCTTTAAAAACAACTTGGAAATTTCAATTATTGCAAACTGTGGAAGATTATTTGTTGATTAGACTATCACACAGATCTCAAAACAGCACTGCTGATGGCCTGTTTGTTTCTGGGTTCAGTTTATGGTGCCGGTTCTTCTCTTTAAAGCTCTTCCTGAGCCCAGAGCCGCATATTTGAAAGATCACATTTCCTGCTTTGTTTCTCCATCCAGTCTTTGCTTGTGGTACCATTCCATAGGACACTGATCTGCAGCCAAGTTATGGACTTTTTCAGCGATCACTCCGTTTCTCTGGAATGGGAAATGAAATTCCCCCCTCCCTCCAGATTCTTAGCAAATGCTATGAGGCAGTTCTGTTTGGTTGAGCTTTTTAACTTGGTTCGAGGAGTAGAATGGAAGGCAATTTTTCTGTTGGTAAGATGTTGATGTATGTGTGTAGCTGTTTTCCTGTGTGTTTTTTTTTTTAGCATTTGTTGCAAACCTGTTTTTGTCAAATTGTAGGTTCCCATGGGCTCTATTTTGTTTTGTTTTGAGGTGTTTTTTCCCCAGAAGGAAAGCAAAATATAAATATTTTAAAATAAATAGTTTTAAATAATAAATATTTTTTCCTCTCTAACTTTTGTAAGGGATCTTAGGGGCAGATGATGCGGCCATCTGGGTAGGGTCACCGACTTCCAAGCGGGGCCTGGAGATCAACCAGAATTAGAACAGATCTTCAGACTACAGAGATCAGTTTGCCTGCAGAAAATGGCTGGTTTAGAGGTTAACTGTATGACATTGTACCACACTGAAGTCTGTGTCCCCAAACCCCAACCTCCCCAGGCTCCACTCCCAGATTTCTAGGTATTTCTCAACCCAGAGTTGGCAACCATGCAACTATGGCAGCTAAATGTCTGAATCCAGCCTCAACCAAGAATCGAATGCTAATCCAATTTTGGCTGTTGTGATGATTGACAAGGCATTTATTGGCCTACCATGTTCTTAATTTCTTCGGGTCAGCAGTCAGATGACTTGTGCAATGCCATTGACACAGAGCCACTTAACTTTGTGATTCTAGGGGGACATCACAGAGGTCTGCAAATGCATCTCTTAGCAATACTGTCCTGTGCAGAATTGCACTGTTCTAAGTCCACCGCAATCAATGGATTCAGCCTGGAGTAAATCTGCGGAGGATTGCACTGTAAGCAATATATAAAGACGACATCGCGTATCCCGCCAAGGCTTCACGCATCAGTAAAATCCTATTCATTTCCCTTGTACATAAGGAACGGAGTTCTCTTTTCATTTGGCTCAGGCTCAGCACTGGTTATTGTGAATGGATTACAATAATGAAACATCTCGCAGAGCCCAGTACTGCACTGACAGCAAACCACTCCCGCAGGCCCAAAATATGAACATGCTACCCTGATCCTAGACCCATCTATCTGGCACACTTGTTTTGCATTGTTAGCTTAACCTTATGTGGTTTACAGTAGGAATTCTATTTACTCCTAGAATCTTTGTGGGTGAACAGAAGTGCTTCCTTGCCTAAGGCTATATTGGACAGCAGTTTGGTGTGGGTTGGGGAGGTCTTTGCCCAGTACTGCCGCTTGCAAGCTCGACAACCCTGCAACCCATTCCCTGCAAGTGATCTGGACCCCTTCCTGAACTTGGTTGACACCACAGCTGTGACTGTGAGAGGGAAGAAAGAACTGAGCCCCGAGTAAGCCTTCCTTACTGAAGACTTTATTCTCCCAACATGTAGTTAACTAATCTATCCTACAAGGTTGTTGTGAGGATATCGTGTGTGTGTGTGTGTGTGTGTCTTCATAGTTCTGTTTAGATGCTCAGAGCTCTCAGAGGGCCACCATAAATAGTACAAAGAAGTCCTGCCTTTTTTCACCCCACACGCTGCTCTATAACAAGCAAGTTTTTCCCCCTGGAAGTGACATATGAAAGTGTTTTAATTCCAGGAAATCAAAAGGTTCAGAAACGCTATGTTCTTCTGAGTGTGATGAAATCATTTGCCTGTTTGCCAAAACAATTTGAATTTGTTATTGTCTCCTAGTTCATTATTATTATTTATTGAACTTCTGAATTGCCTGGTCCCTGAGTTCTCTGGACAATTTACAACAGGTTAAAAACATACAGAAAATACCGATTAAAATCAACCGATCATTCCTAATTTGATAATCTCCAGACTTGACCTGCCCACAATAACTTCAAATAATCTAAAATCGGTTTAAAACCAATCCCCTACAGGAACATCTGCCTGCCCAACCGACACCACCTCCATTTTAACCTGGATTCAGTGGCTAGTATCTTTCCACTCCACTCAGCAGAGTTTGAAGTCATCTGTTACCCTAAGGACCTCTTCTGCTGGAGGAGATTGAAGAGGGAGTTGATGACGGGTGCCTTTCATCTGAAGCTCAACTCCTTCGAAAACCTTCCAGGCAATTTCCCCAAAGCTCTTTCTCTAGAAAACAAACAAACTTTGTCTGCTAACAAAGCTGCAGAGCAGCTGACATATCACTATTGTCAGCATGTTACTGCCACCTTAGTTCCTGAATTGTTCATGGCAGATAATAGAATCTTCTGTGGCTGTGCTGGAAGCCGGCGATCCAACCTCGGGAAGTGTGCCACGGATACTGATAGAATCATCACTCCTCTGCCTCCTGTTCTACAGTGTGATAAAAACTGGCTCACTGTTTTTCCTTTCCTGGGAATTGGAAGAGCTCTGGATCTGTCGTCCTTCATCAGACTAATGTAAACAACAGTCTGAAACTGGCAAAAGAGTACAGCTTCTCTGGATCCCGACTCTTGGAAAGTAATGTTGACTTCAGCTTAACCGTTTATTATTTGTGTGTGAACTTTACAAGCAGGCAGCAAGACAGAAATGTTTGGGTGAAATGGATTCTTGTTGACAGCCCCAATTTGATTAATTTCCTACACTCCGGAATGTCAGATGCAAGTGGATGTGAGTCTTGCAGAAGCTGATCAGGTCCAACAGCACAGTGAGAGAAAAGGGCAATGGAGAACTCAAATCCCACCCAAAATTGCTGCAGGGTAAACTCAGTTCATTTCCACCATGTGTGTGTGTGTGTGTGTGTGTGTGCTTGCGTACACACAATGGAATAGCCTTAAGAGGAGGCTATTCCATGGTATGCACAGAGGACACTGCCGAACATTTGTTGAGTCTCCTGTTCCACAGCTGAGACTCAGTCACCATACACAGCCCTTTCAACCTTTTTTGGGGAGATGTATGGGATACACAGGAGGAATTCCAGGCTTCTAGAAAGTGTTTTGGCTGCTGCTGAATTGTTCCGATGTTTTGCCTGAGGAGAAACCCCTGCGCATTCTTGGAATTCAGCAGTTGATAAAATATTGGTGACAGCTGTACATTTTTCCTGCCTCGGTGAAGCAGCTCTATCATTTATTTTAACAGGCCACTCTGACATTCCCTAAGTCCCCCAAGCCCCATGCAGTTGCAAGGCAACTGTGCTTGTCGATGGCTACCCACACTTACTTGTAAACCTGCATAAATCTCCTTTCTCGGGCAGATGATCTCAGGGCAGAAAGGCTTCTGGTTCTTCTCAAAGACCACCCTGTGTCGGTCAGACGTTTGCAGCTGACAAGAAAGCCAACATTACAACAGCTGTCAGTAGACAATTGATGACATTTCCTTCTTGCTGTGGTGGACTGCCCAGGTGAGTTGAAGGGATTCGATCTGATCACAGCGCTCTATTTTCTCAACAGCTGCTGAAGCAACAAAGGGGCATTTCACTCTGTAGATGGGAAAGGATCTTGCGTTCCTTTCATTCTCTTTTCCTCTTAGCTGGTAATTTGTATAGTTTTTCATTAAAGGGTCCAGTTGAGCTACTAAGGGTGAAAAGGAGGAGTGCATTGCTGACAAAATTCTTGCTGAGACAACCAGGTTTTGTGCTGGCTGCTAAGAAAAGCCCAGTGCCATCAAGAGCCTAATATGCAAGGCTGTCGTTAAGACTTTTGTGAATGTTTGGCGAACACAGGACCTCCAAGTTCATCCCTGGATGCTCTGGGCCTGTGGCACCTGTTCTGCCCTTGCACTGTTGCTCCCTGCCCAATAAAGTGGGGGAGAGAAAGCAGCATGATATAGCCCGATCTCATTGGATCTCAGAAGCTAAGCAGGTTCAGTAGTGGGGTGGGAAACCACCACCAAGGAAGACTCTGCAGAGGAAGGCACTGGCAAACCACCTCTGTTTCTTACTTGCCTCGAATGCCTCTTTGTTGAAAAAAGTTAGCAGAGCACTTTAAGCACAGTGGAATAAAGGCAGCACATAGGCATATGTGTTTGATTAAAAAGAAAGCTTTACTAAGATAAAAGATGGAAGGGTACATTGTAGTAGAGAATAACAAAGCATAAGCAGTCTAACCGACTCCTCCTGATCTATACTCCATCTTGGCTAAAACCCTTGTGATCTCTAGAACAAAGAAAATGAAAGCTCCCACAAACTGTGTGTCTAAAAACATGTCGTACCCCCAGTAAAACTGTTTAACCAATAGAGAATCTCAGACCATCCCAATAAGACCACTACCTCCTACTTCTCTAGTGGGAAGGAACTTCTACATGGTGTTGAAATTGGTCAAAGCTGACTACTATTTGTAAACACAATCAACGGATTGCGTGTTTCATGATACAAGTGAAGACACCTGCCTATTCCAACACTCTTGCTGGGGACACCATGAATTGGTTACAACTTGATGGGGCATACCTACATATGCAATACAATTCACAGGGTGCAAGGGGAAGGCCCCTTGAGGCTGTGGTGCACTTTGGTTGTTTTGGACTCCAGAAGTAATATGGGAGCGCCTTTTAGGCAGTAGTGTGTTTATTATTGCTTTATTTCTTTATTACATTTATACCCCGCCCTCCCAGCCATGGCCGGCTCAGTAATGTGTACTTCAGATGCAGTGCTATAGCCTGCTTTTGGAGCCACCGATCTGAGCCCACAAACCAGAGCCCCAGACTTCTGCCCAAAAATCCAGCTGTGAAGGCACCACTGAGCGAAGAGGACCCCCCTCCCCATATAGACTGTGGTTCAGACCATTTAATGCCTGTTGTAATGCATAGCTAAATGGATTTACTTACTAGTTCTACATTCTAAAGACAAAAAACCCTTTACTCTGTTAAAAATGGATGAATCATAGGTATCGAATTATATGCTGTAGTTATTATGACATTATTACAAAATATATAAAAGCAGTCACAAACAAATGTTCTTAAAATTTATGGGTTTGTTTTTTTTTAACAACTCAAATATGTTTAAGAGCAGGCCTTTAGGCAACTGAAATGTCTTTTCCCTGCAGAAATTAGAAAAGGAGCCTGTGGGTGATGGTTTGAACCTCTAAAGCCTGAAGCTACCTTTGAAGCTGCATCTTTCCCTGAGTCTCCTTCACTTAATGGTGCCACCAGCACTAAATAAAGGACCCTCTGGGTGGTACCCGCCTTCAGAGTGATAGAAAGTGAGAATCCTAGTAGGCAGGTTTCCAGGGGGTGTGTGTGTGTATGTGTGTGTCTGAAAAAGCCTGGCAGGAGATGCAGAACTGGAGCAGCGGGAAAAGAAACTGCTTGTGCAAGTGAGGATTGTGGCAAAGGTTGTGCACATCATGTGCTCTGGAGATAGTTATCTGGTGGCAGATAACAGTGAGTTATCCTAAGAAAGAAATGAAGCATTTATCGGCAGCCATAATACATTTCACTCCTGCAGGGCCCCATTAAATATTTCTTAACATCTGAATTAGCCCTTGGCAATTTCCTGGAGATAACAAAAATGATCCCAAACCAGCACAAAGAACAATGAACGAAGGCACACTCCTTGGATGCTGGTGCTTTTCTTTTTTGGATGCTTTTCATCCTCAAAGGGGAAGGCAAGGCAATCCCCCCCCCCCCCAGATGAGTGAATGAAGGCAGCTTCTAAGAGGCTGAGATGAAACATTGAAACTTTGAATTGGTCTGAAGTTCAGGGAATAAAAACCTCACAAGAAAGGCAGCCGTGGGTTGTGAGAAGGCTGAGAAGCAGCAGCAGACTTTAAAGCCCAGGAACTGCTGTGTTACGACTGAGGCCTTGATAAGCTGGGGTGAGGGGCCCATGGTAGCCACTGACCAGTCCAGTCCAGTCCAGTGAAGAACTTGTTACCAGCTGTTAAGAGGTCTTAAGAAGTTACCTCTCATGAAAGGCAGATCGGAACCTCATGTGAATTACCTGTCATTCAATACAAATATAGTTGGGGGGAAAGGAGGGAAAGACAGGTTGGAATGATTTTTTTCTTATATTCTTTTTTTTAAAATTGAGCATGCAAAGCTGCCTCATATGGAATCAGACCCTTGATCTATTAAGGTTACTATTGTCTACTGTGATTGGTGTAATCTCTCCAAGGTTTCAGGTCAGGGCTTTCACATCATCTGCTCCTTGATCTTTTGAACTGGAGATGCCAGGGGTTGAACCTGGAATCTTCTGCATGCAAAGCTGATACTGCACAACAGAATGATCCCAGAATGAAATCTGGTTATGAAACTGCCTTATACTGTGTCAGACCACTGATCAAGCAGGGTCCACTCTGAATCTCTGCAGTCTCAGACAGAGGCCTTTTACATGACCTACTAAAGGAGCGTCTGGACAAACACTTGTCAGGCAAACTGTAGGCTGATCCTGCATTGAGCAGGGGTTGGACTAGAGACCTGTATGGCCCTGTCCAACGCTGTGATTCTATGATTTCATCCTTTTGACAGGAGACTGAACATGGGGCCTTCTGCATGCAAAGCAGGTGTTCTGCCTTTGAGCCACAGCCTCTTGCCAATGGGTTTTAAAGTTATATATGCAATGTTCTTACTGCTTTTCAAGGAAACCATGCCCAAGAGATTTATAAGCTAGTTGTTGTGACCAGATAACAGGGTCCAAAGTGCAAAGTGACAAAGAGATAAACATTTATGTAAAGAACAGGTAGTAGCTGAAGATGCCTGCTGAATGAGCACTGGAGCAGTCTTAACCAATGGACCACTGCGGAAGCTGCCCTAGGGCCCTGTCCATCCGTGCCCTCACCCTCCAATGGAGGAGGAGAACAAGAGTAGGCTCCTGCTGCCCCTTGTGCCTGCCCCATCTATGGTTTAGGCCATTGGCTTGGCGATGCCCACTAGTGTCCACCCTGTTCAAGGCTTGGTGGCAGCTGATCATGCCTGCGCCGTCCAGGGCTGAGATAGCTGGCATCAGGTAGGGGTTCCCTAGCTTGGGCATAGCAGTGGCATGGTGGGGGGGGGGGTGGCAATGATTCTGGGGGCCCATCCTGCACTTTTGCCCAATGCTCCAGAATCAAGACTACCCCTAAATGAGCACCATATTCTGCCACCAGGAATGCAGATTACTTGTGCCTGTAGGGTGACTGCTAAATATCATTTGTGAGTAGGTCTGGCAAGAGAGACAAAAGGCCGCAGTTTAAACTGGGGAAATAAATTGGCTGGCAAGAAACAACATGCAGAAGCTTAGGGTTGCCAGGTCTGGGTTGGAAAATACCTGGAGACTTTGGGGGTGGATCCAGGAGAGGGCGGGGTTTGGGGAGGGGAGGGGCCTCAGCATGGTACAATGCCATAGAGTCCACCCTTCAAAGCAGCCATTTTCTCCAGGGGAGCTGATCTCTGTCAGCTGGAGATCAGTTGTAAAAGCGGGAGATCCCCAGGCCCCACTTGGAGGCCTGGCAGCCCTACAGAAGCTGCAAGCTTATGTTGTAGCTTTGGAGCACCTGTGCTACTTTATGGAGCTAATTTCCCCCTGCTTCTTTATGTATGGAGTTTGGGGAAATATCCTCATAGTGGTAGATAACATCTTTAAAATAATCTTTTCAGTTGCTCTAGGTTTTCCCATGTCATTCTATAGACTCAGGGCTTGTCATTAATGTGATCAGGACCCGCAGAGGAACTCCTGCTCTGAGCTTCCAAAAGAAGGAAGAGTGAGCTAAAAGTGAAATAAAGACACCCGTTCGAGAGATCTGAGTCAAGATTCACCTGTGCACGCTGATCATCTGATTACAGTATCCGGTGATGACTTGCATGTGAGAGTGGGCCTTAACAGTTAGAACTTTCACACGGAGCACTTTCCAGTGCAGCGGGTTCAATCAAATCGAGTGGCGTACATTCATGTGCACTGAGTTCTGAGACAACCTGGTGCCTGGAATTCTTCTGCCTGCACTTTGGATCTGCTGCAGATGATGCTTTGTCTTTCGTTTTCAGCTCCCAGGTTTAATAGCACATTATTCAGATGTCAGGATATTTTGGTTTTGTGTTCTGTGACTCTTTGATTAACACATTTCCAGTTTGTCAAAATACCTTTAATCTTCGCTCCAGATTACTCACCAACAATTGCATTATGTTTTTCTTTAGTATTTCCTTTTAAGCAGCAAAAAACTTTAAATAGAGTCTTTCTGTGAGCTGGAGAACAAGCAGACACACCTTCAGAGCCACCTGTGTTTGTTCCTGATAGTTCAGTGAATGCAGTGAAAGCCAAGAGACATATGGGTAATTATGCTGGATATTGCTGCTACACCTACATTCTGAAGCTGCAAGAACAGAAGGTGCTTGTCTGTTCTGGTGCCAAGTTTCCCCCTCAGCATGGCAGCTGTTGAGGCTCTCTCCATCGTCCCCACCTTCACCATTTCAAAGGCATTCTGAGCTCCTCTCCCTCCCCTTCTTGCTCACTATGATGCAGGATTGTATATATACGCTTCTGCACTAAGCTTGATTCTGAAACATCCATAAACTAGGCAAATTGAGCCAATATGCATCATCTCTCTTACTGTTCGTAATTTGTTTTGCTACAGTTACAGCTTTGTACAAGGTATACTGCTTTTCCTGGTTATGTAGATGAAGAAGTGGCTCTTCAGGGCACTGAAGCCCCCTCCTCTCTTTGGCAGTCTTATTCAGCAAGCCACCTGGCTTCCCAGCTTTTCCCCCAGTGCTTCTTGAGGCTGGCAGCTAGCAGGCAGGGACAAGAAGATGCTGGAGGCTGTGGTCACCCAAAGGCCCATGGCGCTGACCAAGTCATGTGACTTGCTTTTGCATGAAGTCCACGGTAACTTGGAGCTTTTGATGGGCTGGATTATAGGAGTTTACCCCTATGAAAAGTCTTATATTTGACGAAGTTGTAATGTACACTCATTGGTGGAGACTTTGACGCATGTTCCAAGAGCTAGAAGTAGCCAAGTGTTCAACAGGACTGATTTCTCAGGTCCCTGTTGTCCCCCAGTGGCAAAATCTGGAGAGGAGGAGGGAGAGAGAATCATGTGTGTATGGTTTTGCATAATAAAATATCATTGTGGCACTAGCCAAATGTGCTTTGCACTCCTGGCTGCCCGTATTGAGGTGCTAAGGAGCGTCAATATGTTGCTGCCTTGAGCATCGAAATGTTGCTGCCCTGAAGCCGTTTGCCCTTGTTTCATTTTTGCAACACCAGAAGCAAAGCTGTTGTCTGCCAAATAGCTCATGAAATGGGCTCTAAGTGTCATCAGTATTTACTTGGTTGCTGATGATAAAGCTTCCTGTTGTGAAGCAGAGATGTGTGTTTCATCTTGAATGCCGGCAACGGAAAAAGCTATTTAGATATTGATTTTGCTTCTCCTTAAACTTTGTCTTAATTAAGTTACTTTCGACTGAGTGATAATTCCAGCATTTTGTTGTTTTTAAAGAGCTCTCCAGAGGTGTGTGTGTGTGGGGGGAGCATCTATTGTGTTCAGATGTGGATTTTTCCTTTTACGTTTTGGGGGCTTTCCTCTTTCTCTGGATCATCAAAAAGTGCTAAGGTTGAAATCTCTTCACATGACGCATACTTATCCTATGAAACTCAGCACAATTGGTGAAGATCACAGGATGCTTTGGGAAAGGAGAAACATATCAGTGGAGGATAAGTTTATCTAAAAGCTATTAGCCATGATAAATAGATGGAACCTCAATGTTCAAAAGCAGTGTACCTCTGAATATCAGGTGCTGAGAACAAACTATGGGAGAGTGCTCTTGCCTTTATGTCTTCCTTGTGGGCTTTCTGGAGGCAGCTGGTTTGGCATTTCTTGGAAACAGGATTCTGAACTAGATGGACCCTTGGTCCAGAAGGCTGAACAGTGGGCTGGATGGGAGAATTGCAGAGCTCCAAGCAAATGTTATACTTGGTATGTGGATGTAGATTCATGCTTGGGGTCTAGTTGATCAAGGTATCTCAGGTCCCGATGAAATGCTTGCCAGGGTCTTCATTAAGTGAAGTGGCTATGCAGCTCAGCGCTGTTTAGAATTAAACCATTTTGTTTGATCTACTTCAGTCTAGCTGAAGAGCTAGTCTTGGGACAGAGGCAGCTTTAATAGACCTAGTTTAGAGAGTTCTGCTGGATCTCTCAGCGGCCTTCGATACTATTGACCATAGTATCCTACTAAGCTGCCTCTTGGCACTGGGACCGGGGGGGGGGGAACAGGTTCCATTGGTTTGAGTCCTATCTTGGGGGGTGGTCTCAGAAGGTGGTGCTGAGGGATTTCTGCTCTGCCCCATGGCTGTTATTCACCATGCTATTTAATATCTCTGTGAAGCTGCTGGGAGAGGTCATCAGGAGGTTTGGGCTATGGTGTCACCAATGTACAGATGATATCTGTGGAGCAGTGGGAAAAAAAACAGGGAAGAATATCAGTGTCATGCCAATGCCACAACTTCACTTGCACCCCAAACTTGGAAGTGATGTCACCGCATTAGGGCAGGATTCACCCACAGAATTTTCAGAGAACCCCAGAGCATGGTGATGTAATCTCTGGGTTTGTAAAGGAAGTGACATCATGGTATTGGTTTGATGCCCATTGCTTTGTCCCCCCCCCCCCCCATTTCCCCTGCTGGTTGTCTTGGCAACCCTAGCTGGGGGTAGAAGGAGTGGGACAGACAAAAGACACAAAGAAAGAATTGGGGGGCGGGGCAAAAGTGGGAGGGAAGACAGAAAGAAAGAAAGAAAAATGGGACATAAGGGGAAATGGGAGTTTGAGGGAGGGAAAAACTGGGAAAGCAGATAAGATATAAGGAGAAGATAGTGCAGGTGGGAAAGTGGCAGAGAAGATGGGGAAACTGGTGAAGGAAGGAAGCAGGAAAAGTGGAGAAGCTGCAGGGGCAGTGAGGGGGAGTGAAGAAGGGAAAGTGGAGATAGAGTGGAGAGGAGGATCAGTAAAAGGGAATGAAATCCCCCCCATGAGTACTTCTGGGTCTCTCTCTTGTAAACTGTTATTCTATGACTAGAGAGTCATGAACATAGTACCTGTACTCCTCTAATATTATCTGGCCATTGCTTTGAACTATAAGTGGGTCACATTATTATTGTACTGGGAAGGGAAAGGGATAATGTCCTGGCTGAGAGGGCCGTCTGCTCAGTAAAGGATAATCTGCCATATTCTACTACCACCCACCCATCCCCGGCTTTAAAAACTGGCCATTGTAGGTCTACAGGATAGAGCCAAAGAAGTTCTTTTCTAATCCTTACAATTTATTTTCAGCTTTATTCCACATGCAGATGTTTTTAATCCTCCTTTTCTCTGGCGACTTCTTCAACAATTAAATATATTCCACTCTCAGGATGGTTTATTCAGATAATTGGCCATAATCTGCAGGAAATGACATGTCAACCTTGGAGGGGGGCTGGGAAAAGCAATAAATGAATTCTAATATTTTTTAAAAAATGTCAGCTTGTTCTCTCCAGCGCACACAATGTCTATTCATGATTACAATGTTTAACTGAAGACGCACATTCTCAGTCTCTGACTACAGAAGACTGCTATGACCTGCATCCTAATTAGCTGATGTGATTTAACTCGGATGGCTTTGGTTGTATTTATCTGTGCATACCCAAACTAATTTTGAAATCCTCTCTAGCAGGCATGTTCAGATAACCATGGGAAATAGTCTTTAAAAGAACCATGATAGTCTTATGGCAGCAAGATGAAGCAGAAGTCCAGTGACACTTTAAAGACCAACAACACTGATTCCAGTTTAAGCTTTTGTGAGTCATAACTCCCTTCATCAGATGCGTGGAGTGTACATCCACAGTAGTTAGTTATATTTAGAGTTACAAGCAACAGGTATGCTGAGAGGCAAGTTTGAAACGACAACCAGAGTTAAGTCAATCCATACAGAGTGGGTAAGGGCCACTCCTAACTGTAGAAGACGAGCAAGGAAGGATAAACCTAAAATCTAATCAAGGACTGTGCGGTATGAAACCTGATAAGCAGAGCTACTTACCATCTGCAGAGGGCGGGCTACAGACTGAGCTACTAACACCTCTAGTGTGTGTGAGAAAACTCAAGTCTTTGTTCAAGCCTGGGGGAGAGATGATGTAGTGATCTCTGACTCACAAAATCTTATGCTGAAGTACATTTTGCCTATCTTTAAGATGCCATTGGACTTCAGTCTTAAAAAGCCAGCTTTTGCAATTCTGAGACTGGACAAAAGTGGATGTGTCGAAGAGATCCGCGTGTTTGTTTGTAAAGTGGTATGTATGTGTATCTGTGTGTATATATTTTTAACAGGAAACAGAATACCTGTCCCAGATCTAACTTCAGGGCTTGAAGGATTTTTCGTCACTCAGGCTCTAATACAGGAAGTCAGCTGACTAGGGAGAAAACTGCAGCAAGAAATGGAGGGCAGTGAGGTGTGGCACAGCAGGGGACAGGATTAGCTTCCCTCACCATGTTTTTATGAAAAACTAGGCATGTGTATGTACAGACACCCTGACATGCCAATTCATATGCAGCTCTGCGTGTTTTCCCTGTGAGATTTTTACAGTGCAATGCTAAACAGAATGATACCTTCCAAAATCCAGTGAAGTCAATGAATTTAGAAGGGTGTAACTCTACTTGAGACCCAGTTTGGTGTAGTGGTTACTGGAATGTGGACTCTAACCTGGGAGAACCAGGTTTGATTCCCCATGCCTCCACATGCAGCTACTGGTATGACCTTGGGTCATAAGTTCTTTCAGAGCTGTTCTCTCAAGGGCAGTTCGAGAGAGAGCTCTCTCAGCCCCACCTACCTCCCAGAGTGTCTGCTGTGGGGAAGGGAAGGGAAAGGAGATTGTAAGCCACTCTGAGATGCCTTTGAGTAGTGAAGGGTGGGGTATAAATCCAATATCTTCCTCTTCTTACGACCACACTGTTAAACAGAACAGCATACTGTTTGCTTGGGTGAGGGGTATAATTTCTGAGAATTTCATTCCAACTGACGGGTGGGGGAGTTATACCCAGAATGTTTTTCCATTGCAATCCTCAACATGGGAGGGGGAGTATAATGGATTCCCAAATGATGCCTAGTTAACCACCAGCAGCCTTCCCTACAGGGTTGTCATAAAGATGCTAAAATAGGAAAGTACAGGAAGTGCTTTGAGACTGTTTATGGGAAAGTGCTATGGAACCGCTTTATTGAAAGCAGATGGCTGATGAATGTCCCATGCAGGTATGGGAGAAAGTCAAGTCCATCCATCATCCAGCCCAGCCTTCCTTTTTCACAAACAACTGAGAATGTGCCCAAAGAGGCTGTGCCCTGGATCCATCGTCATCATCGGGGTCCACACCACATAGATACGAGAGAGGCAAGCCCTGTAGACAGACACAATACATTTATGGAAGGACCAATGTGTCTAGAGGGAAGCCAGACTCAGCACACTGGCCCTGTCTCCTCCTCTATACATTCTCCTGAATGTGAACACAGCACATAGGCATCCCGCCCTATGAGTGGATCTTAGCTGTGCTCCCAATCATGGGGTGGTTCTTACAAAGAGACAGCTCGCATACGCCTTGGATGCTGTGCTTACATTTGGGTGAAGGCATCGTGCATGTATGGGGGGGGGGGGTGAATCCAACACACTCAGTCATGAATGGGTCTTGCTCAGCCCATTCCCCCCAGCCATGGATATGAGGGCTTACTTAGCCCAGGGGTCACCCCAAACCTTGAGTCAGTCCCAGCAAGAAGCTGTTGTTTGCTAGCTTTTGATGCTGCCTCAGTGTGACAGGAGAACCAACATGCAGGCAGGGTTTATTTTTAACTGAAGAGAGTTCACAGAGGTAAAGGGAGCTACCTAGATATCATTCTTATTTTTACCCCACTCTTCCTTCAAGGAATTTAGGGCAGCCTACATTAGGGTTGCCAAACTCTAGATGGGGCCCGATGATCTCCTGGAATTACAATGGATCTCCAGGCTACAGAGATCTGTTTCCCTGGAGGAAGTGGGTGCTTCGGAGGGCTTTGTCTCCATGGATTTCAATGGAAAACCCACCTCCAAATATAATTACCCCCAGCTTCTGATAGGAGATTAAGTCTGGGAGATATATCTCCTCCTCAGCTAAGGAATCCTCTCTATCATATTTCAAGCAGATACAAGAAAAAACACATCTTCCTTAGGTCACGGATAGTGCAATCCTATGCGGAGTTACTCCAGTATTAAGCCCACTGAAATCAATGCACTTAAGACTGGCCTAACTCTACATGGAACTGCACTGTGGAATTCTAATAGTGCCAAATTGTTATTTGAGTGAGCAGTTCCCTCTTGCCATGGAATCACCAAGGAGTGGGTTGCGTGCATAAGAGCTACAACCTGCTTCCTTCTTTGCTTTCCCCTGCTGCATGCTATTTCCTTCAGTATTTTACCATTACAGTCTGCCTTCTTAAGGAAAAACCCTTCAAGCTCCAGAGCAGGGTGTAGGATGGGCCATCTGACTTGAATGCTTAAAATAAAAGAGGCCCTTAACCCCAGGTGTGAAAGTTAAGCTGGTACAGGCTGGTATGGAATAAGGGATAAAAAAAGTATCTGAAGTGGTATCCCCCTGTCTTCTCCTTTGAGCCCACGCCCAGCAGTAATGAAATATATGTTGCTTTCCCTCTGCTCTGCATGCAAATGGGGGAGGGGGGGTTATCTATTCCTCCCCCCCCCCACTGATGCTAGTTGCCCTTAGGAGGGAGGGTTTGTACAAGGGTGATTTGATATCAATATACAGATGCTGAGATTGCAGCTCTTTTTCTTTGTAACTTTTATATGTGCATGTGTATATGCATGTGAGTGTATGTGCACCTGGAAACCATGGCAACCTCTGGTGACTGACCCCTGCTGGGGGCCTGGAGGATATTCAGTGAGGTGGCTGAATAAAGCCTGCCTCCACCTCTCAACTCATTCCAAGGAGGTCTCCCATCCAAGAACTTGCCAGAGTCGACCCTGCTTAGCATCCAAGACTTGATGAGATCGGGCTTGCTTGGGCTATCCAGGTCAGGGCTGAGATTCCAAATCTTGACTCAACAATTCCTTCTCACATGGAGATATGATCATATCTTTTCTCATCACTGATCTCTTGCATCTTATCTGAATGGGTGTGTGTACTGTGTTTCCTGTTGGGTGGGTGAAATCTTTGCTTCTATTGCTGTTTTCCCCAATCTGCCTGCAGGAGCTGGCTATCGTCAGAAGGGGGGGAACTTCTCTACCCCTATGGTTAATAGTTTCTGAGAAGCAAAGTCTGAACTTCACTATTGCAGTCTATATAAAATGTGTACGTTCACTAGAGCAAAGGCTCTTAAACAATCATCTTGCTGAGTATCTTTAAATTCCAGGGTGGAAAATAATGTGGATTTTATGGTACAAGAAGAGATCCTAACAGTGACACCCAAAGTGTACTTTCCTGGGAGTAAGACCAATTAAATATACTTGAGAAGAATCCTGAGAACACCTGCTTAGGGCTGTTCTTTATGTTACTATTACTTGGTTTGTCCAGAGCAACTATACCAATAGTGTAATGAGCATGACCCCCCCCCCCTTTTTTTGCTGTGTTTTAGCCCAAGTAGTTTTCTGTGTGTGTGTGTGTGCTTGTGTGTGTGTGTGTGTGTGTATATTGTGTGTGTATATATTCCGCCAGGCTTTCCAATAGAGGCTGCCGCCCTTTCTCCCCCCCATGTTTTGCCAGCTATATGGGGCCTCAGTGAATATCATTTGGCCTAGATATTGTTATTGCTGGAAGGCTGGGATAGATGGTCGCCATTTAATGTGATTGAGTTTTATTGTATTTGTGGTGAAATTTTTATTGTATTTGTGGTGAAATTTATAATGTTTAGTGTTTTAATGTGTCAAAATTTTTATTGTATTTATGATATTGAATCTTGATACGATCAAGTCCTGTAAGCCGCTCTGAGCCTGCAATAGTGGGAAGAGTGGCCTAGAAATGTAATAAATAAATAAATAAATAAATAAATAAATTTTGCATTTTTCCTTAGTATATTGACAAGTAGGAAAACACAGGAATATGTTCAGAAAGAGAGTCAGTTCCAACCTAGAGCCTCAGTTATATGCATATCTGGGCAACAGCCAGAAGCTGGGTAGCCACAGGTGAGCAATGAGACTCTACATGAGAAGTCCCCACCCCACTAAGGATAAGAAGGTTTCCTTACTTGCAGACATTCTCAGAAAAACAAGCAGCTGTTCATCAGACATTCCCACATCCACAGTTCACAGACAGTCAGAACTTCAGCCTTTGCTTGTCCCACCCACCCATCTTCAACTATTAATATTGTAGGCAGTATTTGTAGAATTACATTATTCTCCCTCGCAGAATGTATGATATCAAGACAAATTTGTCCCACTTCCCGTTTGGCACTCTGGAAGCTGCTGGCGAGACAAACGCTCTCCCGTAATGACAGCGGATCTTCTATCGGCATCAGGAATGCGTGTTTGACAGAGATCCCAATCATTGTCGCTTTGGCAGACCCATAGCGGCTAATTAAAGATTTAATTGATAATCAGCCAGAGGTGATTACAGGGTGCTTTGTAGGATGGGAATAATCTGTTCCTAATTATATGAGTAAATTCTATCTTTATGCATGAGGACATGCAGAAAAGACAGGGAGGTTGCCACGTGTGTTGTGGGTAAAAGTTGGTGTTTTCCCTTAGCGCTGAGTAGTCTGTCCTCTGCGCCAGCTGTCTCCACTTCCTGTCTGATTCTCCAAAGCTGCTTCTCAACCCTCCTAAGCCCAGCCACTTCCTACTTCCCACATGTACAAGGATCATCATCATCATCATCCCTTGGTGTTAGGTTTGCCAACCTCCAGGTGGGGCCTGGAGATCTCCCACAATCACAGCTCATCTCCAAACTACAGTTCCCCTGGAGAAAATGGCAGCTTTGGAGGGTGGACCCCACTGAGGTCCCTCTCATCCCCAAACCCTACCATCCTTGTGCTCCACTCACAAATATCCTAACCCAAGCTGGTCACCATAGCTTCCTTGCAGCCACTGGTACTCTCCAAACACGATTCCTGCTCTCCTTTCCATTCCAAATGTCACTCTCTCCATATCTGCTCAATAGAAACCGCAGCTATTTCCTCTCTCCAGGAACAAGGTCAGTACTGATTAATTATCTCCCCCACTACCTCTCGCAAAACAGATTTCAGGCCTGATCTCATCAAGCTCCAGCTTGCCTTGCTGTTCTGCTCTCACTGAAGGTGTCCTGGAGGGTTTCGGCTGGAAGATGCCACTACAGCACAGCAGAGAGCTCAGGAGTTGATGGTCATTTTTCATTTGCTGGGCAAGTCCTTGGCAGGTCACTGCACTGCCAAGGCTTATGCTGGGCATAAGCTTGTCTGCCACACCCTCCTGGCATGGGAGGAGGTGATGAGCAAGCAGATACACATGACCGTCTGAGCTCAGTGGCCTCTGCTTTGTTGTCAGCTCTGCTGGTGTTTTAGTAACTCTCCCCACCACCGGCCCTGAAGCCTGGTCACTTTCCGAATGAATAAAGTCCCCCTCCCCTCCCTACCTCTAGGTTAGAGAAAAATCTCTCCAGAGACTTAAAAGCGAGAAGCCAGCCGGTTCTGCAATTGCCTGACAAATCAAGTTTAGCTTGACAATTCTCTCTTGGTGGCAAACCTGTTGATTTCTTACCTCAATTTGGAGCCTGGCCTGCAGGCAACAGAGAGCAAGTGTTCACTGCGAATTCCCACATTTCATCATCCATGAATCACTGTGAGCTAATAAAAATGATCTTGGAAGCCTGGCAACTGATGCAGAATAAAGGCTTTCTAATGGCATCAGGAGCTGAGAGAAAGGTGGTTGAAACTGCCGGACTGATAGCTCTCGAAGTTTATGGGAATCCAGCCACAGCATGGCCTGTGAAAACAACTGGCAAACTAACTGGCTGAGCACAGTAGAGTAAACAGATGTGGTCATCTGGAGCCAAATGCAGCCTCTGCTTGTGTTTTCAGCTTTGGCACAACTTGGTGTGGGGTTGAGTTTTATTTATTTGGTAAAATATTGATATCCTGCATATATGCTCTTAGCTCAAGACTGACCAGGCAGCTTACAAACTAATTCACCCATTAATGTACTTAAAAACAGAATAAAAATAGTGAAACACATATGTTTCGGTGTAATGATATTAATGTACTTAAAAACAAAATAAAAATAGTGAAACACATATGTTTTGGTGTAATGAGTGCCATAGATCTCTCACAATAATTCCAAATGTTAGGGTTCACCTCTTCACTCGTATGCTGCAGACACTTTGAGTTTCAGATGTTGCCTCTGCTCTGGGCTATCATTGCACTATAATCATCATTTGTCTTGGCAATGGTTGTTACAGTATAATGATAGTGCAATGCCCAGTGATGTGTAAGTGCTGCTCTGGTCAGCTTCACTTTCATTGATCCCCCCCCCCCCCCAGGTATCTGGACATTTGTGGATATTCAGAGTTTGGGTCAAACTACATGTTATGTATTGCATACATTCACCATGGGGACTTGCATCCACAATATGGTTGCTAGTCCCCTCTGGGAACTCATGTAAAAGGTACTATGTAGTTTGCCCCAGAGTCTGAGCTTGCTCAAACAGTGTTCAGCCCTTCATAGAACAAACCTGGCCTTTTTTTGTTTCTCTGTGCTAGTCAGGGCTTTGCAACAAAGCCTCCCCCATCCCCTCAGTTAATTTGTAAAATAAAAGCTCCAATTTGATCTAACAAGCACATGAGCAGCGGTCCCCAGCCTTTTCGAGTCTGCAGGCACCTTTAGAATTGTGACACAGCATGGTGTAGGCACAGTCCCATAATGGCTGCGACAGGAGGTACAGCCAGTCACAATATAGCTCCCACAGATTTCCTCCAGTCATACGGTGAAGATCCTTGTGCTGTTGTGGCAGCTGCTGCCAAAGCAACATCTGCACCGCCAATCTAATCTCCAATGGCCAATCAGAAGCCTTGCTCAGCAAAAGCCCTACCTGGTCCCACCCACTTTCTAAAAACACTTGGCAGGGCCCAGAAAAAGTGTCAGTGGGCCCCATGGCAGCCACGGGACCATGTTGGGGACTCCTGACCTAGAGCTAATACGAATATTCATGAATATTCAAAACCTGCAACATATGTGTATGTCTCCATATTTCAGTGAGATTTTTAAAAATTCTTGCTAGCACTTCTCATTAGTCACAGCTGTCAGATACTAAACACTGAGGGGAGATGTTTAAATCCATGAAAGATTTAATTCCTTGTTGGGATTTACGAGGCCCCAAATGTCAAATACCAAACCTTGAAATCAAATCTGTTTTAGCACAGAGAAACTTAGTGTCACTTTTGTTAAGAGTTGTATAAAAAGTGATTCCATGTTCAGAACCCGATCCTGCAACCTTATTAAGTGGGACCCGATCGGATGGTTTTGGAGATAAGTGGGTGGAAGCCTCCTGAGATAAGTTTCAGTGAGTTTGGACCCAAGAGGCCATTTAAGGCCTTGCTGCCTTATTCTAATTTTGGAGCAGTCTTTGTCTCTCTAAGCATCTTGGATACTCCTGAGGCTTCGGAGTACAAGTCATCTTTCATTTTAACTATCTGAATTTTCCTCTGCTGCTTTCGCAATTCTGTTCTCATCAGCTCTGGGGAATCTCTTCCTTGCAAGCATTTCCTTACAGGGTCAAATTCTTACGTGGAGTTTTGAGCCAATAGATCCATTAAAATCCACAACATTATCCCCAACTTACATCAGCTGAAGATCTGATTTTGCTCTTTTGGGAGGCAGATTTTTTTTTAATTCCCTGAACATGAGCCACAGGACCCGTCAAGACGCGATATGATTAACATTCTGCCCCTTTGCACAAGAAACAATTTCCACCTGAGATGATCAGACGGAGACCTTTGACCTCGGCTTGTCAGCATATCAGAACATTTTGTAAACAAAGACAGCAGACAGGTATACTGTAAATGGTAACAGCGTACAGGTCACGTCAGCTAGCATTTTTCATTTCACAGCAAAAGCTACAAGGTGACTACCCTGCTGCAAATGTAAGTAAAAACACTTAGGCACTAAACAAAGTGGCCCAGAAATCCGTACAATATGCACAAGAAATCACAGACATCGTGAAATGAGACCGATATGTTGCATCTGTCCTGGTTTTCTTCTGTTTTAACCTTTTGCTTTCAAAGACATTGGTAAACATCCCAAGCAAACCAGTCATTAAGAAAGAATGCTGCTCACTTTCCTGTTGCTTGGTTGACCCTTGGTGTCTTGCCATAGTGGACGTCATCTGAAGGTTCTGTCAGCCCACTCACACATGCAAGCCACCACTAGACGCTGCAGTTGTTAAGTGATTAACATTCATGTGTGGACCAGTCTGTTGTGTGCAGAGAGCGACTGGTACATCACCCTTATACCTGTGTGGCCCACAGCTAAGCTATGGGCCTTCACACCACATTTTTACCTTCATATTTATGTTTCATGGTTGCATCACTGGCCCTAGCAAAATGGATAGGTTTCCCTGTAGCAGTGGCCTTCAACACCACATTTAGTCTCTGCCCATTCCTGACTAAGGTCTTGGGGACTCATGGAAGTTTCTAGAAACTGGTGAGGAGTGGTTGTCACCTAATGCCCCTGGGTTTCTCTTTTGCTGCCATTTTGTTTTTCAACAACAGCGACAGGGTGAGAGAAACATCTGGAGGATGTGCCTAGGGGAGGCACTTCTTGGTTGCTTAGCAACTATTTTTGAATCCAGGCAGCTATTAATTGCCAACTCACCATTGACCCATTGTGGCCTCATAGAACTACAGAAGCTGGGATATGGTTTTATGGTTCTTTTAATGCTTGTGTTATATTTACTTTGCAACCCCCTTGAGAATGTTTTTTTGAAGAAGTTGGCATGAGAATGACTCAAAATCTATCAGTATAATGCAAAGCCTCATACGGGGCAGCTGCAGCAATGCAAGCTGCACTGTCCCAACTTGCTGTACTGGGATAACATTTGGGGTGTTTAGCTGCATTTATATGTCACAAACATGCAGTGTTGCAGTATTGGCTCTATGAACCCTTTGGATACTCCGTTTTTTCCCTTCCACAGAATTGCAGTGTAACAGTTTGCACAACGGGCAAATAATCCCTCAACAGCTAAGGCTTTGCTGTTGTGGCAATACAACAACATAAAGCAGGATGTTAGATGGGTGTTGCACAAATGCTATGATGGCTTTGCAGGTAGATATACTCACATAAACATTTAAGCATCTGTCTGCCTCTCTCTTACATTACTATCCCACCATTCCTCCAAGGTGCTCAGGTAGACTCCTATAGGTCTTCCCTCCTCCATTTTAGCTTTGTGAGGAAGGTGAGGCTGAGTCAGAGTGACTGCCCAAAGGTGCCCAGTGAGTTTTACTGGGGTGAAGATTTGAACCCGCCTGTCACCATTTGATATCCTACATTATTTCTCTCTAGGCAGGTAATTCAGTTATTATTTTTAGGTATCTCAAGATCAGTGCTGTCTACCCTGACTGGCAGCAGCTCTCTGGGGTCCCAGGCAGAGGCCTTTCCACTCCTTTTGAAGGGAGTTTAGTGGGCAATGCTTGTGTATGGAGGCCTGTTATCTTCCCTTTAGTGCACACGCTCTGTGGCACCTGCAACATTACAAGAACAGGAAGGCCACTTGTCTGTCCCACCCTTCCACGCCCTCTCTAAATAACTGAACCTTCTTTGATCTATTTTGGCATGCATGGTTTTTGCTGCTAAAAGGTATTTGTCCTTCGCAAAAATGAGAGTATCTCAGTTAGGCAACAGAATGTTGAATTACCCTGTCCCAATCTGTCTGCAACCCTGCTGTCCCTAGATCCTTCTTAGTTTCATCGCATTATTGAAACCACCGTTCTTCTAAGTTAGGTGAGCCAGCACCAGCTCTGCATTATGTCTGCATATTTATGTAAGTCCTTTGCCATCTGCCACACAGCACAAGCGGCAAACGCTACAAAGAGGCCTCTCTTAATGGTGCCTGTAGGTAGAAGTGAACATACCAAGCTGAGTTCATTCACTGGTCATCCAGTGCTCAGATGGACAGCAGCTCTCCAGAGTCTCAGGTAGGGTTGTCAAGTCCCTTCATCTTGCCAACAGGGGGATCTGGGGGTCGTTCTAGGAGTGGGTGGGGGTGTCCCTGACATGCTGATGTCACCCTAAAGTGATGTCAGTGCATCGGTGATGTCTGAGGTGACGCTCTGGTTTTGGGGCAAAACTCTATGGTAAAATCAGAGTAAAAAATAGAGTTTTGCCCCCAAAACCAGAGTGTTACCGCACAATGTCCCTGACGCAATGATATCACTTCTGGGAGATGTCAGTGTGTCATGGATACCGTGCAGTGACATCATTGTTTGGGGGCAGCAGACAGAACCCTCCAAAACTGGGAGATTCCCCACCTGGACCTGGGGAATGGCAACCCAGTCTCAGGCATGGGAAGGTCTTTTGTCCCTGACCTCCTTTAACTGGAGGTGTTCAGGGCTCAACCAGTGACCTTTTGCATGCAAATCAGGTGTTCTGCTGAGCCACATCCCCTTTCCTATGCTGCAGTCTAGGCTGAGGCCAAGGCAGCAGAACCAAGGCAGAAACAGACACATCATGGCCACTTTGGACAATTAGTAGAACATGCCTACATGCCCATAAGAAAAACAGCAGGTCAACGAGAAGGCTAGGCTGAACCCTCCTAATAATATCTTTCTGCATGCAATATTTCCCAGGCTTCCCACTAATGTGGTATCCCTCCCTTTCTTCATACAGAAGTCATGCATTTCACTAAGTCCATGCACCCTGGTTTCCAGGGCATCCTTTCAAATTCCCAAAGGAATCCTCCTCATTCGGAGGACACGTAGGCACAAACTGATGCAAGGAGCTGAGGTGTTTTCTTAACCGAGTGTCAGTAGAGCTGGTGCATGGAAGAGAAAGTACACACGATTAAAATAGTCTTGGAAATATATCAGCTATACCCAGAGGGAAGGAGCCAATCTGGGTAAAACAAATGACCCCGGGTACTCAAAATTTTGTATGTGCCCACAAAAATTCCTAACCTGGATTTTGAATTCCGAGTTTCAGATTTTGGATACGCTTTAACTTCTTGCCAAAAACAGGTTTTGGAAGCTCAGGCTGTTCCAAAATGAGATACATAATTGCCACCCCAAATTTTTAGCGTAAAAGGTTTATCAGTCCTGTCTGCTATGTCTCTGGAAGCTGGAAGAGGGGGAAGATCCCGACAGATGCAGAAAGATGATGTGCTGCAGGGGGTAGATGACATAAAGCCACAGTGATTATATTTGGTGATTAGCCAGGAGAATTTCGGAACAAGGAGGGAGGGCACTATACAAATGCACCACAACAACACAGGATCCGTAAACAAGAACCCACTCCTTAATGGAGATCATTATTTGAGTCACCAGACAGAATATTACAGCAGATATCACGAAGGAAGGTGAGCTCGACTCACAATCAGTGCTGGAAAGGATGTGGCCATTTCTTTTTTTTTTTCTTTACAAATAACAGAGTTTTTATGAGGGAACTGGAAGTCAAAGCCACACTTGCGACTGAGACACAGATTTTGGGTGGCCTTTGCTCGGAGGGACAGGCTGCTCAGGAAAGTGTGTTGGAATAGAAGCTCAAGCTCTCCGACACTGTCTTAGAGTCACTGCGGGAAGAGCCGTTGGAGGTCAGATCTACAGAGAGACGCTTCATTTTGCTGCTCTCCTCAAGTTCTTCCTCTGGGTTGCCGATGACAGAAGAGACCGTTGTTTCCATCCGGCTGACCTTGTACATGCTGCTCTGGGTCTGGAGGTACCGGGCTGACTTCATTTCCAGCCCTTCGTACTTGCTGGCATTGATGAAAGGGCACCACCGGAAAGCATGCTTGAACCCAATCCGGAACCTGGGAAGACAGACCGGAACAGCTATGTTACAATACGGCATGTGCCAAAGGGAACATTCAGGGCACAGGTTTAACTAGTATTTGAGAAATACTACAGTCTCACTGATCCAGGCTCCAGATTTTTATTTTGCACTCTGGATCCTGGTTTTCCTCCCTATACACACAGGGCTCTGCTTCTATGTATGCTGACTACTGGGGGAACCCCCCCCCCCTCAAAAGTGAGCCTAAGCAATCAAATCACTAAAAGCTGAATTGCCTGTACACCCATGAAGCATATTTGCATAATTCCTCTTAATTTTGCATGATTTATTCTTAGGAAGGGGGCTAGGAGCTACAAAGCTATGCCCTGAATGACAAATACCTTATTCAGCTGTCAAATATCTTATTCAAGCTTCTAAGATTTCAACAGATAATTCTCACCACACACACACACACACACACACACACACACACACACACACACACACACACACTTTTGTGTTTCTAGCTGCCATGGGCTAGAAACTTGTGTTGTGTAGTTCCAATGAAAGTGCAGATTCTCAGGAACCTTGCCTTCTGTGTTTCTGAGGGATTCAAGGGCTGTGGTCACACACACTAAATAATCCATTTTCCAACTGGATTTTTACCATGTGAACTGGCAAAATCAAATTAAAAAAAAGTGCACTGGAAGTGGATTGAAAGTGGATTGTTTAGTGTGTGTGACCGCAGCCTTGGTTCCCAGGCAGACAAGCAGTAGGAAATCTTTGTGCTGGCCAGCCATCTGTTACCTGCTTTCCCTTTCTTGTGCTGACTTTCATTGTTAATAAATAAATAAGCATTATTAGAGAAAGACCACGGCAGTACATGCTACTGACCACCCACTGGTTTCCGTGGCATTTGAGCAATCCAGTGTATCTGGGTCTCTAGCCTCAACTGCATCCTGTCCTGCTCCAGAAGGCAACATTAATATATTTAAACACATTCAAAAATTGCCAGTCTGATTTGGCTTTCATAATTCAAATGAGTACCATATACATAAACTGACTGTAGGGTTACGGACCTCAAGGCAGGGCCTGGAGTTCTTCCAGAGTTACAACTGATCTCCATACTATAGAGATCAGTACCCCTGGAGGGAATGGCAGCTTTGGAGGGTGGACTCTATGACATCACATCCCCATGGAGCTCCCTCCCCTCACTTGGTCCTCCCTGGGCATTGCCCCCCTCCATACTTTGCCAAGAATTTCCTAAGCTAAAGTTGGCAACCAATTTATGCAACCACCATATATCTTGAAGCTGTTATAGTCTATGGAAGCAGTGGACTGTATGGCATTATGGCTCCTCCCCTTTCCACACCCTCCCTTCCCAGCCTCCATCCCCAAGTATCCAGGAATTTCCCAAACTGGAATTGGCAATCCTAGTCCCAACACTGTGTGATTGCCTCCTCCCTGGCAGCTATTTCGTGATTGGCCCATTTTCCTGTGGCTGCCATTTTGTAACATTGCCCACTACCCTTCTCAATATTCCAAAAGTGACTCAACAAATCTGCCCCCGCCCCCATATTAAAATATCTGAACTAATCAGATCACAATAATAAACTTTCCCCTCCCCACTTCTAACTATATTGGAAGCAAACACTGTGTCTTACCTCTCATTGAGACAACAATAAATAATTGGGTTGTACATGGTGGAGCTCATGGCCAGCCATAAGATTCCCAAGTAGACCTGCTGAATGTACTTCTGGTCATACCAGTTGATATTAATATGCTGCAGGAGGAAGTAGATATGGTAGGGCAGCCAGCAGACGGCAAAGGTGCACACCACGATGATCATCATCTTCACCACCTGTTGGAGAAGGACAGCCTTGTATGGTAACAACACCCAACTGGTGTCTAGAAACAGGAACAACGAAGTCACTACATCCCTTCTCACTATAGCTAGCAAGAGCCTTACAGTGAGCATTACAGGGAAATCACAGCAGTGCTTAGAAAAATCTGTAAATCTGCGGTGACTGTTAGCTTTTATAAATGGAATGTCCCTGGTGCATTTTTCATTGGTCTCTTCCTGTTTCAGCATATTGGATTGAGACAGAAACAGTCTAACTTGGAAGTCTGGTTGGCTCTTTAAGGCCCACCCCCTCCAGTCACAAGCAGCCTGTCCATTCATTTGTGCATGTGCTTTAAAATTTCCTTGTGTCCACTGCTGTTCTCCACAAACTGCAGGAGCCTTGCCATATCTTTTCCCTTGATCATTGCTGGTCACAAAGTGTTCTGGATTCTTCCCATTCCTGCCTCCCCACCCACCACTCCATTGGGAATACTACCTATAGCATAGGGTGTGATGTCTTTCATTAGCTACTCCTTCTGGACTTTGTGCCAGCCCTTGGCTCTCTGACAGGGGCAAACAGGCCATTTCGCTCACCAGGAAATTTCCTGATGGGCTGCTGATCTGGATGCCCTTGGAGGCAGCCAAGAAGAAGCTCAACCAAGTTCCAGTAGCTTTGCCATGCCTCAGGGGATACCTGCTTTAGACCCTTCAGTGACAGTGATGGTTGTAGGGTTGCCAAGTCTGGGTTGGAAAGTACCTGGGGACTTTGTGGGTGAAGCCAGGAGAAGGTGGGGTTTTGGGAGGGGAGGGGCCTCAGCATGGTACAATGCCATAGAGTCCACCCTTCAAAGCAGCCATTTTCTCCAGGGGAGCTGATCTCTGTCACCTGGGGATCAGTGGTAAAAGCAGGAGATCCCCAGGCCCCACCTGGAGGCTGGCAACCCTAAATGGTTGGTGTCAGCTCACTGACTTCTGTCCCATTGCCAGTTTGCAGGACCCCACCCCCAGTCATTGACCCTGCTGGTCAAGTATGATTTGAGTGACCCCTGCAGTGCTTTTTTGGAGTATCTTAGGGGCCACTTGCCTTAACTTCTGTGTCTTCCCCTACTCTCTGGGGAACTGTCGCCTTTACCTTGGTTCCTGCTGCCCTTTGCCAACTCTGGGCTTTTGTGCATTCTCATTTTCCTTGCTTGCAAGTTCCTGTTTCTTCAGGGTTGGGGGTGGGGTTTCTATTCCACATGTGTTTTCTCCCTCTAGTGGTCAGTTTGATATTACATTATGTTATGTCCAGCATAAAAATCTGCAGTTTAAATCTGCAGGGAGATATGCTGGACATAACCCACTGTATATCACATCAACCACTAGAGGGAGCAACACATATGGAACAGGAACTTACAAGAGAAAAAATGAGAATGTGGGAAAGCCCACTGTCAATCAAAAGGTGAGACTCCTGTCTTCCTGCAATTTTCATTCGCTGCATAGTAAGCCTCTCTTCCTGAGGCTCAGGTGAAGTGCCAAAAGCTTCTTTGAGTCCAGTGATCTACGGCTAATATTGTTTTTGAAATGTCTTGAAATACACAGACTCTTGGGATCATGCAAGGCGAGGGCAACATGCCTGCTGACCCAACTTCACCAGGCAGCATAGCGTGAATGGTTTAATGGGAATAGACATAGCATCAATTGTGCATAGGCTGTATTCTTGCAGTCTCATGTTGCTGTCATCCAAGGCAATGAGCATGGACATCTGGACCTACACATCCCCCACCCCAATTTGAGCAACTATGCAGCAGCAAGGTTTCTAGTGTACCACCAGCTTAAGCAGTTATTCAAAACCCATGTCAGTGAGAACCAGCTGGGGTGCAAGGCAGAGAATCTCTGGGTATCGAACACATGGGTGCAAAACAACTAGTAGCTACAACAGAATAAGAGAGATTCCCAGTAAAAATTGGCTGTATAAGCTAACTCTTAATTTAAAGAGGTGAAATCCACCATTCCCTAGAGAAACAGTGACCTGTGAAGTAGGATGTCTGGCTTCATGTTTCTGACTCCCCAATAACCTCTTAGTAACTGTTTGGGAACCTTCTTTATACAACATTTGACACTGACCAGCACAGATTTTTGTTGTCACTTCCTATTTGGGTAGCAGCAGTCACTTACCTTGCGCTTGGCAGACTCCTGTTCATGGTAGCGGTCTGAAGAGTCCCCCGGTATCTCACTAGCCCATAGCGTAATGCCAACCATAGTGTAGGAGTAGCCTATCACTATCAGCGGTAAGACATAGCTTAGCACAGTCACAGAGAAATGGTACCTGGAAGGAGTGAAAGCATGTCAAACTCTTGCTACAAACAAATGGTTTAGAGAACTGGGGCAGCTTTGGCCAACTTCACCTTGGTTGGCCTCTCTTACATCTGGCACTTCCATAGCAAAGATACGATCACAGGCATGGAGACTGCACCCGACTCAGCTCACCTACCGCAAACAACAAATGTGGTTAAGGCCACACCCCTGACCATTTTGGAAGTTCCACAAGAGCGACATCTGCAGTTTTCTGGAGTTTTGCAGCTCCCCATTAATATAGCAACAACGTCAAGCCAAGAAGACATTTATAAGTATTAAGAAGAAGAAGAGAAGAGATTGGATTTATACCCCGCCCTTCACTACACAAAGGAGTACCAGAGCAACTTACAAACTCCTTTCCCTTCCCCTCCCCACAACAGACACCCTGTGAGGTAGGTGGGGCTGAGAGAACTCTGACAGAAACAGCTCTTTTTTAAGAACAGCTGTGCCAGAGGTCTTGCCCAAGGTCATCCAGCAACTGCAAGTGGAGGAGTGGGGAATCAAACCTCTCCCAGATTAGCATCTGCACACTCAACCACTACACCAAACCACTACACCAAACTAGTTAAGATCACCTTATTAAATGCATAACAGCAGCAGTTGACTACTTTTAATGGTCAGGTCCTAAAGCATCTCTTTATTAGCAAAATAATTAGATCACAGCATCTGTTGACACAACTTTAGGTTGAAAGTGTCCAGCAGCTAAATTCCAGAAGCTGAGGTCTTTGCAAGAAGCTCCCTTTTGGTCAAGGTACCTGAGTTTTAAAGGGCATATTCGAGAAGCTGGTTTAGATATTTGAAGCCCTATGTGCTTTAGGACTAAACTGTCTCATAAGATCCACTAGCGAGACCCTGCTTTGGGTTCCTTCCTTTTTTAGGGTTGCCAGCCTCCAAGTGGGACCTGGGGATCCCTCAGAATTACAGCTCATCTCCAGATTACAAAGGTCAGTTCCTCTGGAGAAAATGGATGCTTTGGAGGGTAAACTCTATGGAACTGTACCCCATTGAGGTCCCTGTTCTCCCCAGGCTCCATCCCCAAATCTCCAGGAGTTTCTTAATCTGGACCTGACAACACTAACCCTGGGGGGCCTGGTAACCCTAGCTGGACTGTGTGGCCTCACATCACTGATGAGGTCCCTCCTCTCCCCAAACTCTGCCCTCTTTGGGCTCCACCACCAAATCTCCAGGAATTTCCCAATCTGGAATTGGCAACCCTATTCTAGCTGTCAGCTCCCAGGAGCAGTGCCTTTTCTGTGGTAGCTTCAGAGCTGTGGAATGGATTTCCCCAGTCTCCACTCACAGGCAGGTGAAAATTATTTGTATTCTTTCAGGCACTTGTGGATTAGTGGCAACGTACATCATATGATGTAGTTATAAATTTGGACTTTAATGGTTTTTCTATTTTTGGTATAGATTGTTTTTTTACTTTGTGTTTTTCAGTTGATGCATGCTGCCTTGAGAACAGTGGTCTATTTGAAAGGCAGTTTATAAATATAGTAAACAAATGCTAGGAATGATCTTGATATGTGCTTTGCTTCAGTTTAGCTTCTTATACAACTCCCCCAGAATCAACTACATCAACACGCACAGACAGCATCTCTTTCTCAGCACAAATCCTCAAATCCTAAAGCCCACACTGCTACAAAATCTTAATTCTGTTTTTTTTTTGGAGCACTTTTGTAAAAGATCTTTCTTCCTGATCAAGCTTTTCTCTTCCTAGGGAAGCTATTTCACAGACAGACAGACAGACAGACAGACACATACACCCCTTTCCAAGATTTTGATCTACTGGAACATCTGTTTATGTGGCATCAGACTGAACTCAAAAATCAGGAGCTCAGAAAATCTTCCCTAGTTTGGTGTAGTGGATAAGAGCAGTGGATTCTAATATGGAGAACTGGGTTTGATCCCCCACTCCTCCACACGCAGCCAGCTGGGTGACCTTGGGTCAGTCACAGTTCTGTCAGAGCTGTTCTCTCAGAGCTCTCTCAGCCCCACCTACCTCACAGGGTGTCTGTTGTGGGGAGAGGAAAGGCAGGAGATGCGGAGACTCTGAGTGGTGGGGTATAGATCCAACTCTTCTTCTCCTACCCAAGAACCTTTTATCTTGAGACTGAACCTAGGGTCTTGTGCCTGCAGTCATGTGCTTTATCACTGAGATATGCCCACTCTTGGAAGTACGGTTGCCAGGGACGTCCTGGCAAACCAGGGGAGATGGTGGGAATTGCCAGGAGAAACAGAAAGGCTCACACCACATTGCCAGCAGCACACAGGAAGCAACATCATCATCCCAGCAATTTCCAGGCGACTCTGATATGTGGACAAAAATGATATGGTAAAACTGGCTTCTACCATACAGGTTTTCCCCAAATACCAGAGCGTCGCCTGGAAGTCACTGGCCTGATGACGTCACTTTCGGTGCGATGCTGGCAACATGGCCTTGGCCTTCCTTTTTCCACTGGTAAGTCCCCCCCCCCCCGTCCAGCTGATTGGCAGCTGGGAGGCAGGGCCTGGTGGCAGGGACCCCACCTCCACCAGGGGTCTAGCACCCTATCTGAAAGTGACATGTTCATGAAAGATTACGCAGCCACACAGCCAGAGGTAACCAATTCTTAGAGCCATCAGTTCATTTTTGAACACTATTTAAAGAACATTGGGCAAACTTGATCTCTTTATCAAGACTCAGTACAAAGATTCTGTTAAGACTGTGATATGTCACTGGACAGAAAGAAACTGTTATTAGGGCTCACCAGGGAACCTGCATCTGCTGCCCCAGTTCAGAACTGGAACATATGAAGTACTTCCAAAAAGAAAAGCCCTGCTAAGCATATCTATCTTCAGTCAAATCCTGTCCCTCAATGCATCCGCAAAGTGGAACAACGGCAGCACAATACCCTCAACTGTATGGAGAAACTGTGTCATGCCCAGTACTCATATTAGAGCCTCTGTTGGGCTCTTTCTTCAAACCTTAGTGTCACAAAATTAAGGTAAGTTTCAGTTAATTAGGGTTGCCAACTCCCAGGTGGGGTCTGGGGATCTCCCGCTTTTACAACTGATCCCCAGCTGACACAGATCAGCTCCCCTGGAGAAAATGGCTGCTTTGAAGGGTGGACTCGATCATGGGCGTCAACTACGGGGGGGCTCGAGGGCTCGAGCCTCCCCCGAAATTTCCCGGGGGGGGCTCAGCCACCCCCGGCAAAATGAACACCCACCGGTGGCCAGTCAGCCGGCCGTCGCCGCCTCTCCTTCCCCCCCACCCCCGGCCTGCCCTCCTGCCTCCCTGGGGCGGGGTGGGGGGGGGGAGAGAGAGGCGGCGATGGCCGGCTGACTGGCCACCGGCGGGTGTTCATTTTGCCGGGGGTGGCTGAGCCCCCCCGGGAAACGCGAGGCGGAGCGAGAGCCGGGGGCCCGCAAGGGCGACGCGCCGGCCCCCGGCTGCAGCAGCAGCGATCCTCCCCCGCCGGCGCCCAAGGTGAGCGGGGGGGAGGGAGGGGGGCGGGGAGTGCGGCGGGCGGGCACGGCCCGGGGGAGGGAAGCGGCGGCGGCGGCTCCCTGGGGCAGGGGGTAGAGCAGCGGGACATGGTCCCGAGCGTGCGCGCGCGCTTTGCGCGCGCGCACGAAAAACAGCCCCCGCCCCCCCCGGGGATCGAGAAAGTCTACGCCCTTGGACTCGATGGCATTATACTGTGCTGAGGCCCCTCCCCTCCCCAAACCCCACCCTCTCCTGGCTCCACCCTCAAAGTCTCTAGGTGTTTTCCAACCCAGACTTGGCAACTCTACAGTTAATCAAGGACTACAGGGTGTTTTAATAAAAATGCCATATTTACCTGAAAGGAAGGCAAACCTGAATTTTAGATTATTCCCCTTTAAAAAGTTTTTAAGCAAAGGGTTTGTTTATTAACTTGTATGCAAATATAATACCCCCTCCCTTTCATCATGGCACATATCATATGTGGAATGCTAGTCTTCTTTCCAAATAAATAAGGGTAAAATGTGATCGGCTTAGAAATTACAAGGATCATTCTGCGCTTGATACCACTAGGCTGAGGCCAACTGATTCCTGAAGTACATTACACAGCTAAGGACAGTCACAGCACAATTCTCTATAGGTCTGTGTTCCAAAGTCAATACTCTTCTATAATGTTTGCTAGGGTTTCGCCCCTCTGTGGGGCAAGCAATGTAGATGAATACGTGCCAACAGAAATACAAGCTACCCTTGATTTAAATCTAATCTGCCTCTTCACAAACACCATGTTTAAAGGCAAGTTTTCTTTCTTTTTTTGAAATCATTCCAGTTTTGAGATGCTGAATAGGTTTTGCACCCTGAACCTGACAGCTTGTGGACAGGATGTTCCAGACATTCACTGCATCAGCGGGGCAAAATGAGGAGATCAAGGGGTTTAAGGCAATGACAGCTGCAAACAACAGGAGCAGATAATAAATCATCATGTCTGCTGTTGGCCACAGTAGAGTCTTGATTGTGTATAACTAATAATATCTTTCCGTTATTAGACTCAAAATAAGAAAAATGTTCCTATAATGCCAAACTGTCATTACAGCCGCAATCCTGAATTTTAAAAACTTTTGGCTGCATTTTGTTTACTTTATTCATTTAAAACATGGACCAGGTAGGGTACACAATATCCAACATGGTACAAAAGTTCTCCATAAACAGCAAATGCTCTTTTCAAAAGCTCCATCCTACAGTCCCGGAGGAAGAGGAGCAGCAGCAGGAGGAGGAGAAGGAGGAGGAGAAGAAGAAGAAGAGTGAAACTCTCCTAATTTCTTCTGGGAAATTGTTCTGTCAGATTGGAGTGGCCACAGAAAATGCCTGTGTATGGGCAGCCACGGAAGGCACTCTTGCAGGGATCAGAGAAACCAATAGGTGTTGCTGGGCTAAGCAAAACTGCCAAGACCACTGTAACACTCTCTTCCTTGGGCTGCCCTTGTCTCAGATCCGGAAGCTGCAGCTGGTGCAGAATGCCGCAGCCAGGCTGTTGATGGGCCTCTCTATGCGGGACCACATCCAGCCTGTGCTGAGGTCGCTGCACTGGCTGCCTATAGCATACTGGATCTGGTTCAAGGTGCTGGTATTGACCTTTAAAGCCCTATATGGTCAGGGGCCTGCCTACCTGAGGGACTGCCTTTCCCCATATGTGCCCCAGAGGGCACTGAGGTCAAGCTCACAACATCGATTGACTCTCCTTGGTCTAAAAGACGTTTGGCTGGCCAGCACTAGGACCAGGGCTTTCTCCGTGGTGACCCAATACTGGTGGAACGAGCTCCCATATGACATCAGGGCCTTGCAGGACTTATTACAGTTCTGCATGGCCTGCAAGACAGAGCTCTTCCCCCAGGCTTTCGATTAGGAGCCGTCACTGGGGGAATTTATGATAACATCACCCTGGAACTGCGGGTCGAACCTCTTGCTGCCTTCTCAACCATGAGAACTCTGATTGCTGCCTGCATTCGTTGTTGTCTATGTTGTTTTAACTTTGATATGTCTATTTTATGTTTTAAATTATAAACCACTTTGAGGGTGTTTTATTGCTGGAAGCCGCCTTGAGCCAGTTGTCTGGAAAGGTGGGATAAAAATGCGAAATAAATAAATAAATAAATAAATAAATAAATAAATAAATAAATAAGTGAGCTTACGCTGCAAGAGACAGTCGTCGTTTGGATCTATCTGCAGAAAATTCAAACCAACCCTTTCCACGCCAAATGTTCTGCTTATTGTAAACATACCTTCCAAAATAAGAACACTCCCTTATAATTATGAACAGGTGTCAGTTAGGGGTTCCAAGTCTGGACTGGGAAATACATGAAGACTTGTGGGGGGAGCCTGGGGAGGGCAGGGTTTGGGGAAGGATGGACCCCAATGCTGTGTAATGTTATAGAGTCCACCCTTCAAAGCAGCCATTTTCTCTGTAGAATGGAGATCTGTTGTAATTCTAGGATACAGGACTCTGCCACCCTCAGAAGTTGGCAACCCAGAAGTTGGCAACCCAAGTATCAGTACTTACTCCAAAAGCCAAATACTTCCTGAACTGGCACAAATTGGTATTATTAGCCAAAAGCAAGTGAAGAGACAGGAGACATTCCTGAAATCCCATCATGGCAGCCAGTAGATGATGTCATCACTGAGTTTTAGTGTTATATCCAAACATGAGCTAGAAAGAGGTGCTTGGCTCGTGTGAGCATAGCGGGTACTACAGGCTGGGAGATCATCCATGACCCCACCTGGCTGCTTCCATTGAAACTCTGACTGAAAGATGCTGTTCTGGCTTCACTTTATTCACCGATGGCTCCCATATAATAGGCTCATCTCCAGGAAAAAAAGTTCCCTCACTTCCTAATGCCTCTCCATTCCTCCCTCTCACCTCTCTGCCACCCATTCCAAGCCCCACAGAGTAGCAGCTCTTAAGGAGTGGCTCATGGACTGGACCCACTCCTTGGTTTCAGGTCCCATCCCTTCCACTCAGCCATGCCTCAGTCCTGGGCAAATTCCCTACTTTTGATCACAGCTGTAAAGGCCCTCCATCCTCAGCATAGCTGATTGGAGCCTGGCCACACTGGGGCGATAGGCCCCTGCGGTGGACCATGTCTGGCCAGGTCCTGCTGGGGATCCCTTGGGCCTTGGCAGCTTTTCCCTGGGGCAGGACTAGGGTTGCCAGGTCTGGGTTGGAAAATACCTGAAGGCTTTGGGGGTGGGGCCAGGAGAGGGGAGGGTTTGGTGAGGGGAGGGGAGGGGCCTCAGCATAGTACAATGCCATAGAGTCCACCCTTCAAAGCAGACATTTTCACCAGGGGAGCTGATCTCTGTCAGCTGGAGATCAGTTGTAAAAGCGGGAGATCCCCAGCCCACCTGGAGGCTGGCAACCCTAGGCAGGACTTCTGTTGTTCTTGCCATTCACTGCCTCAAGCATTTACCTGGCCAGGCTACTCACAGCTTGTGTAAGGCATGTAAAACCAACTATCTTTTCCAAGCAGCCACTAAAACTTTCTAAACAAATAACTTGGGAAATGAGAGATCATGCCAACTAGAGCATGTTGCTTTTTGCAAGCAGATACTGGAGCAGGGCATCCTGACATGCCGACATTTTGTTTTCTTGGAATGGAGATGAGCCCAAGAAAAGTAACCCAGTCTTCCTCTCAGTTTGGGAGACAGGCAGGCACAGGAGTGATTTTTTGCATGCTGTACCCCCTGCACCTCATCATTATGTATTCTCCATCTACAAAAAAAAGCCCAGCGGGAGCTTATTAGCATAATAGGCCACACCCAACAGGAGAAACTCATTAGCATACTAGGCCACACCTCTGGCAGCACAGCTCATTAGTGTATTAGGTGGGGCGCTGAGAAAGCACAGGGCAGGCATGGAAGCTTTTCTCTCCCCCCCCCAAGCTTCTTCGCCCCACTTCATTATCACCTTTCTAGTCTACCCCCCTCGGAACCAGACAGCCGGGGAAAGGTGCTGCTGAAGTGCCTGGGATCTGAAATCCCAAGGGGCTCCCCAGAGGGAAAGAGGGCATTTTAACATGCCGCCTTTCCCTCTTGTATGTAACATGGGGAGGGCAGCGTGCTTTGTAGACACGCATGCCAGAGGTTTTGGTTGTAGACGTGGCCAACTCTGGAGCCAGCCGGAACTCCGTTCCTGTGTGTTCCTGCCCCAAAATAGCCCTGTTCTCCGTTTTCCTCACAACAACTCTATGAGGTAAGTCATTAATGATCTCTTTAACTCTCAAGCCGTCAATTCAAAGCAATGACTGCAAGGATCTTTTGACTAGGGGATGCTCCACCACTAGACTGGAAAGGGTTAAGAAATTTACTGACAGGCCAAATGGAATTAAAATCAGAAATGGGGTTTATCTTCAGGGAAGGAGGCAAGTTAGTCCACTCAGACAGAAAAGCAAGGAGTAAGAGGAGGTGTGTGTCTGGAGAAAGGGCTACTGATCCAGGGATCCAATACTAGCAGAGAATATCCAGGTATCTGAGCATCAAGCAAATCTAAGGGGAATTATAGGGGGCTTGAACAGCAAGATAGTATGTACCCTGAAGGTCAGACACAAACACCCACACTTTGGGGAACTAGAGGTCTGAGGAAACACAATGAAGTCACCAACAGAACTTCATGCCTTCTTATGGATTTAGTACCAGGACTGCCCAGTTCGGAGGTCACTCACGCAAAGTGCTTTTAAGTCCCTGTGCATAAGGAAAGGATGGAATGTATTTGCCAGTGTGGTATTGGACTGATACCAGGGTGCCCTGGGTTCAAATTCTGACTCAGCCATGGAGTGCAATGGATGACCATGGTCCAGCTTACCTTACCTCACAGAGTATTGTAAGGGCAGAATGGAGAGGCTGCCCTGAGCTCTTAGTGAAGGTATAAGAATTGTAATGTATAGTTAGCCCTGACACAGGAATCTAGCTTTCAAATACTATAATTTTAAGGTCCTGAATGAGGTTCTCAGTACTGAAGCAAATCAATCTGCCAGCTATATGGGAATTAGACCTACAAAAACGTGGCCTGGCAAGTATTTGTGATTTTGAGGTGGTTGCCCCCCCCCCCCAAAAAAAAAACTCTAAAGAGAATAAGCTGGGTTCTTTCTAGGGATGGGTAAGAACTGTGTTCCCCTCTGGAATATGGGCAAGAATGACAGTTCTCTGTGGGAAAAGAAACATTTTGGTCACCCACAGGGCTCCCTGTTTTCTAGCAGCTTCCAAACCAATCTGGAAATACAGGAAAAGCTCCACTATATGGAGGGTGTGTGTGTTTTAGCTTATCTTAGCCTGCCATGAAGGTCTTGGAACATGAAAGTATTTTTTTAAAATTTCCCTCATGAGATTACTTCCTTGTTTCTGTGCAGAAGCAGTTCCATGAGGAGAAAGTTTTTTAAAAAACAGTTCTTTTGATCGTACCTGAGACAGTCAGATTTGTGCATGTGTGACCGATTTCCCACGAGGTGCTGCTCCGGCGTCGTTCTTCCCTCTGCCCCAATTGTGTGCTTGAATTTCCCACTATTTGCCCCACGCCACATTCTGACCTGCGGCTTCGCCCGAATTCCTTCGCAGCTTCAGTTTGAAGATCACTGAATCTGCAGGGGAATTCAGGCAAAGCCGAGGGTCAAAATGCAGCATGGGGCAAAGAGTGAGAAATTCAAGCACGCAATCGGGGCAAAGGGAAGAACAACGCTGGACCAGCGCCTTCTGGGAAATAGGTCTGTCTCTGTGTGTGTGTGTGTGTGGGGGGGGTGTCTATCAAGCTCTCCTCCTTAACAGGTCATGCATGAGGGGGATTGCAAAGTGAGGTATCCAGAATCTGCCATCCAGAATCCACCGTCGAGCCTGAACTTGTGACTTTTTTTCTTTGTCTGATAGTTAAGTTTAGGGCTGCCAGTTCCAGGTTGGAAAATAACTGGAGTTTTTGGGTCTGCAGGGGAGGGACTTTAATGCCATAGAGTCCACCTTCCAAAGCAGCCATTTTCCCCAGGTAAACTGATCTCTATTGCTTAGAGATCTGTTGTAATCCCAGGAGATCACCAGCTGCCATCTGCAGGTTGGCAACCCTAGTTAACTTGGATCCAGCAGCACTTGTCTCGGGACCCACCACTGGACTCTCCTCCCAGTCTTGCTCAAAACGAGGAAGCTCTGTGTCCGAACCTACCCAAACCAGTTGTCACTGCCCTAAATCCTGCCTAAGTGCCAGCAATTTTAATTAGCAGAACTGCCAGACCTGTATGTGGTGCCCAGAGATACTTGGAGTAGAAAAGAAGCAGTAGATCCATTAAATCAACAGCGTTTTAGATGGGGCGTAACTGGAATCATTCCGGCTCTCTCGTAATTCAAAAGAGAGGAAGGATTTATTCAATGCCATGTTGCTGCAGAGAGCTCTCATCTTGCGCCAGAACTTGACGAGCTTCTGCTGCTTTGACAGTTTGTCTCTGACCGGAGGCACTGAAACTCTCCAGGAATGGCAATGAGCAGCTTTCTGATACAGGGAAGAGCACCCAGGGAAATATCCTGATTTGCTGGCTGGCAGGCAGAACGGGGCCTCCTGGGGTCACGTTCGCTTTGTTTTGTGTGGGTGGGTTTTTTTAAAAAAATGTTTGAGTAATTTCTGCCCTGCTCTTCTCTCACAAAAGGAATCTCAAAAAGCAGGTTACAGTAGTTAATTTAAAACCCAGAGTGGAATAAATGCTAAAAACGCCAGTCTTCAAACACATCTGCTGTAACAGAGGATCCTTGGCTTGCAGTCAGCTTCCAGTGCAAAGCAAAGCTGGTGAATAAAGAAATATTGGTTATCTTCCTAGAAAGCAGGCAAGCTTTACATTTCCTACTTTCTAGGAAGGTAACAACCATTTCTTTATGAAACATGCCTACTCCTGTGGATTACTAGTCCCAACTGGGCTAATAAAACTTATCATTTAACCTCTTCTGGTTCGCCTACTATCTTGGGCCCATTTGGGAACTCTTGCCCATGCAAAATTTAACCTGTCGATTTAGGCTTAGGGGTGTGCAGTCTGACGGATGAGCTAGCACTTAGGTTTAGTTCCGACTGTGGATGGAGACCACACAAATTACTCATTTCGCCATCTCCCGCATGCCTCCTAAAAATCAGGCAACTCCAGAGCTCTGACAGAGGAGAGGAATACGTAGAATCATAGAATCATAGAGTTAGAAGGGACCTCAAGGGTCATCTAGTCCAACCCCCTGCGCAATGCAGGAAATTCACAAATACTTCCCCCTCCACACTCACAGTGAGTCTGCCTTATACTGAATCAGACCATAGGTTCATCAGGATCAGTATTCCCTACTGAGACTCTCAGTAGCTCTCCAGGGTATCAGACAGTGGTAATTCACATCACTTGCTACTCAGTCCTTTTTTTCCACTGTAGATGCTAGGATAGAACTTGGGATCTTCTGCATACAAAACAGATGCCCTTCCACTGAGCCACAGCTTCTCCCCTGCAGCCCTTCCCCTAATGTGTTTTTTTGGTCCATCCATAAAGTAAAAATTTCTGGTTCAGTTTGCCTCTGGGTTATGTAAGGAAGTGCAAGTGGATTTAACCCTTCCCCCACCATTGAGAAATGTAAAATCACCACTCTGCTCTATCAGCACTGTAAAGGAGAATACGTGTGTTTTTAAAGGATGTGTATTTTCTTCTTTGAAATGTTAAGGGTGGAGTGAGAGAGCCAGTTCTAAACAGCAAAACCAAGAGCTGGTTGAAAGGCGAAAACTCTTCTCCCCATCTTTACACAGCCCCGAGGCAAACTGAGGATGCACAACCCTGCACTTTGAATTTCATGAATGGAATGCTACCAAGATCTCATCTGTTTGCACTCTCATTTTCTCCTCTTGGATGGTGGTGTGATAAAATGACTCAGCCTACAGGAAACTGAAGTACATTCACAGCTTGGGTGGTTTAAATGCTAAATCTGCACTCTAGCCATGCCCAGAGGTTAGGCTAAAACTGCTTCCTCAGACAGGATGAAACAGTCAAGATCCCAGATGGCCCCACCTAGAAGTATCTGATGCAGCAGAAACTAGCAGATTAGAGGCTACCTACCTATGGGAAAAAGGAAACTGGATTACATTTATCTACTGATCTTTTTACTTCCTTCATTAGGGATAAATTAGAAACAGTCCCTATTTATGTTATGCCTTGTTTGGTTATTAGATATTTCCTTCCTTTTCAAAAAGCAGCAATTTTTAATTAGAAACAAAAGTTTATTTTTTTCTGTTAATGAAATGGGCATTGAATTGTAGTGATTGCACTCCTGTGTAAAAGCCTAACTTAGTATGTACTAAGGTACTGTGAGACGAAGCACCTCTGGCCACCCGCTCAAGGGCCTGGTTCATCCTGCAGGTGTGACTAGTTAGTCTCTTGGCTTTATCGTTGTCAAGGCCAGGGATGGAAACGGCGGGATTAGCTTCTCATGAGAACCTGCCACCTGTTGGAAGGGGGGGGGGGAGGGTCAGAGGCAATGAGGTAATTTTCTAGAGGCTTCTCCTAAGAACATGTTCTGATTGGATGTCATCTTCACCTGATGTAACTGGACCAAAAACTATAATTTAGCTTAGGCCCTGAAGAAGACAGACTAGTTGAGATCCTGATGGACTACAGGCTGAAACTATGATCTGCTTAGGGTTGCCAGACAGCCTGGTACAGGTGGGGGTCTCCTGTTCTGGGCGCTCTCCAGGATTCTGGAAATCATTGTAATGTGCCTATGAAAACTGGAAGTGAAGTAGACAAGCTGGGGATACTGGGGGGGAGGGCAGTGCTCTGGTTTTTGGGCAAAACTCTATAATTTGAAGCGAATTCTACCATAGAGTTTTGCCCCCAAACCAGTGTGTCACTCCCCAATGTCCTTATGTTCCTATGTCACTTCCTGTTTATGTACATGCACATTGCAATGCTCCTCCCCACTCCAGGAAAGTTCCTCCTCCTCCCCCGTCAGTGCAACAATCAGACTTGGCAACCCTAGACCTGCTTGTATTGCAATAGCAGCAATGTAGACGATGCCTGTGCTTTGGCCTTTGACTTTGGAATTTGTGCCATCTAATACCAGCCCTGAGAGTATTAGACAGCTGAGCTAGTTTTTCTTATTTTCTTGCTGCGTGATTTTAGAGTAGTGTATTGGCTGTATGGGGCTGCAGTGGCTCAGAGGTTAAGATGCTGAGCTGCAGACCGGAAGGTCTTTAGCTGGCAGTTTGAGACCCAAGTGCCACATGACGGAGTGAGCTCCCATCTCTGGTCCCAGCTCCTGCCAGCCTAGCAGTCTGAAAGCAAGAAATTGCAAGTAGATAAATAGGTGCTGCTTTGGTGGGAAGGCAACAGCGTTCCGTGCACCTCGGTGTTTAGTCATGCCGGCCACATGACCATGGAGATGTCTTCAGACAGCACTAGCTCTTCGGCTTGGAAACCAAGATGAGCACCGCACCCTAGAGTCGGATTTGACTGGCTTTCAAGCAAGGGAAACCTTTATCTTTATCGGTCCGATACTAAACCTTTCTATTGATTGAAACTGAAATAAACTTTATAATTCTTTTTTAAAATAAACAATGTTCTGGTTATTTGTGTGCAACTGCCCTGAGAATGCACAGGGTTCAGATCTTGAACTACTTGACAGGTACCTACACTCCTCAGGACTAGGCTTGCCAACCTCCAGGTGGGGACTGGAGATCTCCCAGAATTACTACTGAACTCCAGATGACAGATATCAGTTTCCCTGGAGCAAATGACTGCTTTGAAGGGTGAACAGAACAACAACAAAAAAAGCCAGGTGATAGATGAATGATTTATTATACAAAGCCCCTAAGCATTTCACTGTGCAGGCTTCGTCAAGGGGGATCAGGACATTCACATAGTGCTGGAACTGTCCACAGCAGTTGAATGCTTTGAAGGGTGTTTATGGCATCATATCCCTGCTGAGCTTCACTTCTCCCCAAATTCCATCCTCCTCTAGGGTTACCAACCTCCAGGCCAAACCTCCAGTTTTCTTATAACCCGGAGCTGGCAACTCTAGGTATTCCCCAAGCAGGAGTTGGCAACCCTACTCAGAACTGGTCTCTGTGCTCAGAGTAAGTGGAGGTGGGTGGCCAGACTTTAAATGGACTTTAAATGAAGTTTAAATAAATGGACTTTAAATGAAGAAAGGTTTAGAGTATCTTCAAATATTGTTCTTCTGGGATGATGGAATTGAGTCAGTCCCCCACTGAGGTCCACTAACTTGAGGCCTTGATCAGCTGGGTCATCCTTGCATACGCAAAAGGAGGGCCCGCTTTCTCTGCCGTAGTGACTTGGGATCAAGCTAGATCTTCTGTCTTTTTAAAGACAGAAACTTAATAGACACTAAAGTTGTCAATTCCAGGTTGGGAAATTCCTGGGGATTCAGGGGTAGAGCTTTGGAAGGGTGGGGGTTGGGGATCTTAGTAGGGTATAATGCTATACAGTTCACCCACTACATCAGCTACTTTATCCAGGGGATCTGATCTCTGTTGTTTGGAGATCAGTTGTAATTCTGGGAGATCACCAGACCCCACCAGGAGGTTGGCCACCCGAGTAGCTGATGTGGTGGGGCTTTGTTCAAGACAGGAGCATTTCTCCCCTGATCCCTTCTCCCGATTTCAGTCATTTTTCTCCCTACACCTAGAAGTTGCTATTTGCTTTGCCAGGAAAACAGGAATCCATATGCGTCTTCCCCTGCAAGGCTAGAAGCGATTCTGGCTTGGAGACAGACAGAATTGGGAAAATACAGGAAGAACATGTGGTTTTTTTAGCCCTTCTTGTAAGCATTCTAAGAAATAACATGGGAAATGCACTGATACATCTCCAGCAATCTCGTCAACAGTTTGACCTTTAGGTACAGATATTTTATGAGCTTCTATGCTCTTTATTCAGAGCGATGTCAAGCTGGCCCAGAGTTCTCTTGATGGAGGGATAAGCTTGGGCCATAATGGTCCATCTTCTATAACACAGCTAATCATTTTCAAGGACAGATGGCTTCTTCTATATTTTATATAAAGGCCTTGAATGAGGAGGCAGGTGCGATTAGTATTTTCAGCAGTGGCATGAATTATACACTTTGGATATAATCTAACAGATGCTTATCCTGGACAAGCCACACTGAAATAAATGAGATAGTAGAGGATCACCTCCAGAGAGGGGCTGTGGTTCAGTGGGAGAGCACGTGCTTTGTATGCAGAAGGTCCCAGGCTCAATACACAGCTAGAGATGACTTGGCAAAAAGCAACTTCATACATTCCTGCTGTTGCCTGCTCCCCCCCCCCCCCATTCATTTAATGATCGCTCGCTTGCCAAGATGTTCCTGCTAAGCTGTGACTCTTCATAAGCACACTTAATCACTTACGCCAGCTGAAACACTGGGAGCCAAATACTGATGAGAAGAGAGGGACAGTCCATGCAAACCCAGAACATTGACCCCCCCCCCCCCCCGGGTTTTCAGGTGTTTAGTTCCACTGGCAGCTACTTTTAGCCTTTAGCACACACATTCTTTTGGGCAGAAGGCCACAATTGATGTAAGCAACTGCAGAGTGGAAATGAACACCCGTGGGAGTGCCGCCTTCTCTCATGTGTGCCATTCTGGGCACGAAGGTCATCGGGAAGGGAGGCTCTCCCCCAAGCGCTCTAACCTTCAGAGGCCCAAAGAGCATGATTTTTCAGTTGTGCTAAATGTTTTGTTGATTTTTGGCATGAAATTTGCCAGTTCAAAGGAGCAAAGCTCTCAGTGCAAGTCAAGCTACCCCTTATAAGGGAAAACCATTTTTTGTGTGGCACAAATAGTGGCTGTTTGCATGACTGTCCACAAGCACTCATCTGTGCAAGCACCTTGCCTATGCTTTGCATCTTGTAATCAGGGCTGGTGCCAGGCTTTTTTGCACCCTAGGTGAGGCTAACTACTTGTGCCCCCCCCCCCCCCCCGGCTAACCAGTTTTCAAAAACAGATGACTTGTAGGAAATTTGTATATTTAATTTAGCGTTCGTCCCCCCCCCCCCCCCACGCTAAAAGCAGGACTGGTTCCAGTTCCCTTTGCAGAGAGAGACATGCAAATCGATTGAGCATTCGCAGCAACTTGAGTGTCAAAGAACATTCTCTCTTGTCGACTCCTGCTGGGTTTTCTAGGAGCTGCACAGGCTATTTTTCAGCAGTCAGTTTCAGATTGCTTCCTATGTGACCAATCCCATTTCTGAAGCCCTAACATCCAAATACAGAAATCAGGATTAGTTTTTTTTTTTTTTTTGGCTTTTCATAATTCCACTCTCCTACATAATTTCAGTCTCTCTTACAGGAAAATTAGCATCTAAAAAATAATAAGGGTGTACTGGAGGAGGAGGCGCCAGAGGAGGAGGGAGGGAGGGAGGGAGGGAGGAGGTGTGGTGGGGAGATACATCCCCACTGCCACTGCCGGCACGTGGGGAAGGAGCTGTGTGGCTTGCTGGGGACACCTCGTCTTCCAGGCTGGGCTGGGCAGCGAGGGCAGCCACTCTCTGCTGGGATCTGCTGCCGCTGTCTAATGAAAGAGTGGCTCCTGCTAATGTACATTCCACACACAGTGCTTGGCATGTCCCAGTGACAGTTTAAGTGATCCCTATTTGAGGTTACCATTTGTGATTACTAAGTCATAGTTTCTTCAACGTAGGGGGATGGAGAAAGAAAGGAAACCTGTAGTGGGAAGGCGTGTGGGGGGAGACAGACAAAGGAGAAAGTTTTAACCGTGTCAGTCTGCAGTAGAGCAGCTAGATTCAAGCCCAGCAGCACCTTCAAGACCAACAAGATTTCCTGCGTTCCTTCCTGCCCTCCCTTCTCATGATCTGCCCAAGTTCACACAAAGAAAGCAAGGTGCTGCGCAAAACGTCAGAGAAGATTAGTGCGGGGGGGGGGAGTGGGTGAAAGCAGTGGAGGAGAGGGGAAGGGGGTGGAAAGAAAAGGGTGGCTAGAGAAGGAAGAAGAGCCAAGAGGGGGGAAGCCAGCGGAGTCCCCTGCTGCAATGGAGGGAGCAAGACGCAAAGGGGGGGGGCAGGGAAGAACTGCAGATGTGCCGCAAGACTCCTCCCTCTCCGGAGAAGGCGGGAAGTGAGCACTCTCCCTTCCCTCAGGAAAGTAGCCCTGGCATGCCCAGATGGGTCCTCCTGTCAGCAGCAGCCCAAGTTCATCGCCTCCATCCCATCCAGCCAGGAGCCCGCCAGCTGGCCGTGGCATCCCTACCCCACAGTAATAGCAGCTCAGGGCTTGCAGAGTCGGGCACTTGCAGCGGCATCACCTCACCACCCCGGTGGCTGCAGCCAGCCAGCTGTGCAGTTGGAGGAGGGAGGGAGGGAGGAAGTGTGGTGGGGAGATACATCCCCACTGTGGCTGCCGGCACGTGGGGAAGGAGCTGCATGGCTTGCTGGGGATACCTCATCTTGCAGGCTGGGCTGGGCAGCGAGGGCGGCCACTCTCTGCTGGGATCCGCTGCCGCCCCCTAATGAAAGAATAGCTCCTGCTTCCCGGTGCCACCGCTCTCCCTCCCTGCAGCCCGAGGGGGTGCCCACGGCCCTGTGGCCATGATGCATCTCCTGGCATGAGCTGAGAAGGGCTTTTGCAAGGGAGGGGCAGGGCAGCAGGCCAGCACGAAGCTTCTCCTTAGGGGCCACTCTAGGCAGCTGCCTAAAATGCCTCTACGACGGTCCAACCCTGCTTGTAATACAGACTGTCACATCTGAAGAAGTGAGCAGTGACTCCTGAAAGCTCATACCCTACCACAGATTTTGTTAGTATTTAAGGTGCTACTGGACTCTTGCTCTTTTCTATGGCTACAGGCAGACTAACATGGCTACCCAGCTTCATCTATCTCCACTTTAAAGAAGGTGACCTTCTAATTGGCAGTGCAATCTCTCTCATTTCATGACAAAGGGATTGCAGAGGGAAGGGGGGATCATGGTGGGCTTCACAATGAAGATCCACTTCTTTAAAGTGACCACATGGCCACTTTAAATGAGGATATCTGCATAGCAGTTGGCAATGCTCTTGGCAAAAAGCTTTCCCAAAGGAAACAGGCACACAGGTGGGATCACACTGTTCATTGCACTGCACAATTGTATGGTAGATGCCACAGTACCTGTTTCCCATATTAGGTGGTCTGCCTCAGGGGCGTAGACTTTTTAAATCCCGGGGGGGGGGGCAGGGGCTCTCCTGTGCGCGTACGTGAAGGGCGCGCGCGCGCTCGGGACCATGTCCCCGCCGCTCTTCCCCCCCCCGCCCCAGGGAGCCGCCGCCGCCGCTTCCCTCCCCCGGACCGTGCCCGCCCGCCCACCCCCCGCGCTCCCCGCCCCCTCCCTCCCTCCCCCCGCTCACCTCGGGTGCCGGCGGCCTTGCGGGCCCCCGGCTCCCGCTCCGCCTCGCGCTCGGGGCGTGCGGGGGTGGCGCAGATGGAGCGCCCGGTGGCCAGTCAGCCGGCCGTCACCGCCTCTCCTTTCCCCCCCCCCCCCGCCCCAGGGAGGCAGGAGGGCAGGCCGGGGGTGGGGGGGAAGGAGAGGTGGCGACGGCCGGCTGACTGGCCACCGGGCACTCCATTTTGCCGGGGGGGGGCTGAGCCCCCCCCAGGAAATTTCGGGGGGGGCTCGAGCCCTCGAGCCCCCCTGTAGTTGACGCCCATGGTCTGCCTGCATGTGAAACCTACAACAACACTTAAAGAAAATTATCTATATCTATCTATCTATCTATCTATCTATCTATCTATCTATCTATCTATCTATCTATCTATCTATCTATCTATCTATAACTTCTGGACAACCAGGCAGGGGCAGGAAAACTGGCTTTAATCTCTCTAACCCTGAATGGGGAGCTGAACAGTGGAGGGAACTGGGTGGACTGGTAGAATTTATTTATTTACTTCATTTATTCCTTGCCTTCCTCCCCAGTGGGGACCTGAAGTAGCTTACATCATTCTCCTCTTGTCCATTTTATCATCACAACAACCCTGTGAGGTAGGTTAGCCTGAGAGTGTGTGCCTGGCCCAAGGTCACCCTGCCAGCTTGGATGAGAGGTCCATCAGTGGCTACTAGCCAAAAGGCATAGATAGGAACTCTCAGTCTGGGGCAAGTGATGTTGTGTATTCTTGGTGCTTGGGCGGGGGGGGGGGGCAAGGGAGTGCTCCTAATCCTGGCCCCACTGGTGGACCTCCTGAGGGCATGTGGTATTTTTGGCCACTGTGGAACACAGAGTGTTGGACTGGATGGGCCATTGGCCTAATCCAATATTGGCTTCTCTTATGTTCTTATGATGGCAGAAGGGGGATTTGAACTGAGGTCTCCTGGATCCTGGCCTGACACTCTAATTAGTTGTAGTTTCTTCTGTATGAACCTACTTACATTGTTTATGGTTTCCCCAAAGAGGACAAAACTGGGATGGTTGGATTAGAAGCATTTTGGGGTGGGTGGGGGGATTCTCCTCTCTGTTTTGAAATTGGTGCTGCTGCTTCTTGACCAGCCTGACACTGCAGGAATTCATTGTTCAGCTGTCATCAGTGACGTCTGAGGGTAAAAGGCGATTTGGCCAGAACTGGTGGGCAATTAAATGTGCAAAACAAAAAAAGAAGAGGGGAATGGAAGTGACTGGTGAATGTCCATAAGGGCGCCTGACAACGAGGAGCTCAGAACACTAGAAGAAAGGCATTACCATATTCTAATATTAGTTTTAGTCTTCTCAGTTCTCTTATCTAAAATTTAATCTAGGTGACTTCTACGCATGAGGACTTCTTGACAAAAACTGCAGTTTGGGCAAGAGGAAAGTTTAATATCCATTTGGCTAGAATAGATTTCATTCTTTGTGTGGGATTTGTGACGTAGCTGCAGCTTTTTTTTTTTTTTGGTCTGTCTAGGCCTGTTTTTATTATCATCTGGGATCTGGGAAATGGAGGCTGATGCTAGCATGGGAGCCCAAGTGCACCACATCAAGAATAAATAAACAACTGCGTCACACTCGGCTCATGCTAGATTCTCCATGGGGATAAATGTGCCAAAAAGTATTTCGGGCCCAACAGATGTTATTTGGTTGCAAAAGCTTGTCGGAGGTTGAGTGTGGAAGGAAGAACCATGAACCCTGCCCTGAACTCTTTGGAAGAAGGGTAGGATATAAAAGTGATTGACAGAAGACATTAGGGGACTGTCAGAACATGCTGCTGTTCTTAGAATCAGGGGGGCTTTCAGACAGTTTCCAAGGTCCAATGCACGCTTGGGTTGCCAACCTCCCGGTGGTGGCTGGAGAATTCCCGCTATTATAATGGGCTTCCAGGTGACAGAGATCAGTTCACCGGGAGAAAACGGTGACTTTGGAAGGTGAACTCTATGGCTACTAGCCCTAGTGACTAAAGGGAACCTCCACATTTAGAGTTAGTAAACCTCTGAATCCCAGAGCCAGGAGGCAATGTCAGGAGAAGGCCTCAGCCTCTATGCCCTGTTGTTGGCCCTCCAGAGGAACTGGTTGGCCACTGTGTGAAACAGGATGCTGGACAAGATGGACCACTGGTCTGATCCAGCAGGGCTTTTCTTATGATCTTATGATTATACCCAGGGCTTTTTTTTGTAGAAAAAGCCCAGCAGGAACTCATTAGCATTATAGGCCACACCCAACAGCAGAAACTCATTAGCATATTAGGCCACACCCCAACAGCACAGCTCATTAGCATATTAGGCGGGGGGCTGGGAAAGCACAGAGTCACAGAAGCTTGCCTCTTTCACCTGAGCTTCTCCACCCCACTTCAGCATCGCCTTTCTAGTCTACCCCCCCCCCAACCAGATGGCTGGGGAAAGGCGCTGCTGACATGGGGTGGGGAGGGAAAGAAGGCATTTTCAACATGCCTGGGTTCCCTGCCTGCCCTTTTCCAGCTGCCACATGTCAGCTAGAGAAAGGAAGGCAGAGAGAGGCTTTTCCTTGTCAATTTCACTCTCCCAACAGGCTCTCTAGAGGGAAAGATGGCATTTTAACATGCCGCCTGTCTCTCTTGTGTGTAACGTGGGGAAGGCAGCATTCTCTGTAGCCACACATGCCAGAGGTTTGGTTGTAGGTGTGGCCAACTCAGGAGCCAGCCAGAACTCCGTTCCTGTGCGTTCCTGCCCCCAAATAGCCCTGATTATACCCCACTGAAGTCCCTTCCCTCCTCAAGCCCCATCTTCCCCAGGTGCCACCCCCAAAATCTCCAGGTATTTCCCAACCCTGAGCTGGCAACCCTAAATGTACACAGCATTGGGAATCATGGCTGGAGACATCCCCTGACCTTTGCTGGGCCCTGGCCATATACAGCTTTAGGCAAACAGACCCCTGGTACTGGGCCTGGAGGCTACACAGCTCTGTTTCCATGTCAATAGATGGTGATCGAAGTAGGTAACTGTTCTTATTATAATTAGGAATGCAATGTAATTAGAATTTCCTTCTGCACTTGGTATAAACCACAGAGCCAGAGCCATTAAAAGTTGCCACCCTTTCCTGCCCAGTAATAAACTTCCAATGGACTTTCCATCTCTGGAAGAGAAACCAAGCCTTCTTTTCCAGTCTCTGGGGCCAAGAGAGGTATTGGGTTGCAGTAAGTTGTGACTACATTACACAGCTGCTACAGCAGCTTAGAGCATACTCTCCTTTGAGTGCCAAAGGACTTCAAACACATGCTGGAATGAAGCTACTCATATTTTGAGAAGCTGCACACATGCACAAAACCCAGAGCTTAGTCCCATCAAAAATGTCACCTTACCTTTGCTTTAAAGAGATTTCAACACGTAGACCCCCCCCCCCCGAAAGCACTGTAAATATGCATATCTGTTTGGTGCCACAGTCATCCCACAGAGTGACAGAATGACTTCACAATGCTGCTTAGCTAGTGAGAGACAGCCAACAGATTATGATATTGCTGAGGGCAAGTAAAGGCTATTGAGAGCAAAGGCAAGTAATGGTAACATAAATGAACAGGAAGACTTTTTTACATGGAGTATGTTGAAGAATTGTCCAAAAGGTGAGCATGTGGAGGGAGGGTACTTGAGCAGAACCATTGGAGGATAAGTCCTAATAACCACCCCCCATGAAGCAAGGACCCACAGTAGTTAAATCTCACAAAACCATAATAGTTTTGTGAAACACCACAAATTATGCAGTCGAGTTTCCCGCATTTGGGGAAATCGCAGGGGTCAGCACACCCGGAGTGCAATGGATGAGCCTCACCCTGGGAATACATAAGAGCAACCACGGACCCACACTCTCCAAATGCAAATACATAAGAGCAACCACAGACCCACACTCTCCAAATGCAACCAGAACCAACAAAACAAACGGAACCAATGTCAAACTACAGAATCCATGCCAAACCAACTTTGGGTTTTTTAAAACACTAAACCCCTCACCTATAATTAATGAAACCCACCCAGAAATTTTCTTTAGAACCTGCTGCAACAGTTTTTAAAAACCAACAGGAACACCCCAAAATTCCACAAAACTACTTCTAAAATACAACACAGAAAGCTCTTTAAAACAGCTATAGAAGAACAAATGGGAAACCAGAACCAGAAGAATGCAAAAGGATACTTTTTTTCTTGGAATCCCTCCCCCCAACATCCCTTCCCCCAAGTATAAACCCTTTAAAAACTACAAACCATTTAAAAACAGAGAAAATACAAAACAATCCTCAAACAAGCCAAGAGAACAACACAGCATGCCCTTTTCTTCTCTTTGCCTGTGCTCAGACAGCCATAGAGGAATGAAAGATCTGTCATGACTGGGCAGACAGTTTCTGCTCCCCTGAAAGTCTGATCCCATTGCCTGGGAGAGCTGCCTCATCCCCCCCCCCCCAATTGCCTGAGTGTCATGTATAGTTGAAGAAAAACAGAAGAAAAACAGCTGTGGAAGTCTTAAAATGGTGGCCACAGATATTCCTGGATCTACCTGAACATTTCCAGATTTTTGGGGACCCAGTTAAACCCCCAAACCCCAAATACCTGCATATACCCTCAAAATACTTGTAAGATTTTTTTGGGGGTAGATATTTGGACAAAATATATCCAGTATACACTCAGGTATATATTTGGACTGGATATATCCAAGTGTACTTCCCTATGAGAGGTAAGGTGTGAGTGCCATTCTCTCCAAGACTTTGGAAATGAGTAGAGTTACCAACAACAGCATGGGGAATTCCTGGAGATTTGGCAGTGGTACCTGGGGGGAGGCAGAATGTGGGGAAGAGAGAGAACTGAGTGTGTGTGTGGGGGGGAATGTAATGCCACAAAATCTGCTCTCTGAACCTCTCATTCTCTCCAGGAGTAAAAAAAGCACAAGAGTCCAGTAGCACCTTAAAGCCTTTATAAAGTGTGGCTGGGTATGAACTTTCATGAGTCACTGCTCACTTCTTCAGATGTTAGCCTTCAAGGTGCTACTGGACTCTTGCTCTTTTCTACTGCTAGACAGATGAACATGGCTACCCATCTTGATTCTCTCCAGGGGAACTGATCTCTGTAGTCTGGAGATCATTTATAATACTGGGAGGTTAATAATCCTAGAAGGAAGGCAGAAATCCAAATAATAGCATTTTTCTAGTCAAGTCACGCAAACGACATTTTAACTAAGAAGTGAAAGGGGAGTAGTGATTTTTCAGGGATTACAAATGCTGGATAACTGAAACTGTCTCTGAAAAATAGAACCCGTTGAAGCATCTGCATTGGTGTGACGATTAAGATTTTCATAAGCAAACTTTAATAACTCAGTTTAGTACTGGAAGTGTATCACAAACAAGGAAAGCAGAAACAAGATCAAGGTTTCAGGTAACAGGCTGTCATGTGATCACCCCATTCATTACACCAAACCTGGTTTTATTTGAATCCAGTTTCATACAAACCCCTTGGAACAGCCCTGGTAATAGATCAGCTTATCCTAATTGAAATGGGCCTAAACAAAGAATTGTCACAAACAAAACTCAGTAGGATTAAACTCTTATAAATCTGCCAAAGATGAAAGAAAATTAAATTATTTGTTTTATTTTCCTAATTTTTTAAAAACAAAGACAGACCCAAAAAGGCAGCAAAGCATCATTTAACCATTGTGATGCTCGGTTGTAATTGCGTCTTCCTCTTCAGAACTTTATTACTGTTAAGATAACAGCCCTGTGTGCTGGTTAATTTGACCAATTGTTAAGGATGAAGGACATTTGACCAAATGTCAAGGATGAAGCCTTTGCATGTTGGCTGGAAAAGGTCATGTTTATTAAATTGTTAGCTCGTTAGTGGGGAGATAGTGGATAAAATTGGTAGGTAGGAGGCTGGGTTTTTAATCTCCATCTTGCTCCATGATGGGGGATTTGCCCATGGCTGAACCAGACCACCAGGGGGAGAAATTGATGTATGGCTGGCAAGATTGAAAGTTTTACTTCCCTCCTGTCTGAGACTTTCTCTGGAACAAGAACCTGCTTTTAAAGACAAAGTGAGAGAGTTCAAGTGGCTGGGTTCTTTTTAAAGTTTTCTGTTTCGTATTCTTATAAGTGCTGATGTTTGTTCTTTTGTAAAATAAAGGTTACGGTCACATATGCTAAATAATCCACGTTCAATGCGCTTTCCAACTGGATTTTGCCAGTTCACATAGTAAAAATCCAGTTGGAAAGGGCACTGAAAGCAGAATGAGCGTGGATTATCAGTGTGTGTGACCACAGCCAAAGTGTCTTTCTTTTGAAAGAGTTAGGGGTTAATTGATGTGCACAGGGCTTTTTTTGTAGAAAAAGCCCAGCAGGAACTCATTAGCATAATAGGCCATACCCAACAGCAGAAACTCATTCGCATATTAGGCCACACCCCTGACTGCTCAACTCATTAGCATATTGGGCAGGGGAAGCACAGGGCAGGCATGGGGTTTCCTGCCTGCCCTTTTCCAGCTGTGACATGTTAGCTAGAGAAGGGAAGGCAGAGAGAGGCCTTTCCTTGTCAATTTCACCCTCAGCTGTCTGGGGGCAGTGAAATTGACAAGGAAATCCCCAGGAGCTCCCCAGAGGGAAAGACAGCATTTTAACATGCCACCTTTCCCTCTTGAGTGTAATATGGGGAGGGCAGCGTGCTCTGTAGCCATGCATGCACAGAGGTTTTGGTTGTAGGTGTGGACAACTCAGGAGCCAGCTGGAACTCCATTCCTGTGCATTCCTGCCCAAAAATAGCCCTGGATGTGCATTTGGGATCTGATAAAGAAAGAGCCCATAGCACCTCTAGTGAGTTTCCCTTTCTCTAGGTTGGGAGGAGGGCTATAGCACAGGTTGCACCACAACCATATTACTTAGTATGTACAAAATGTCAAACTATAGATCAGTCTGTATGCTTTTTTCATTTTAGAGATGAAAATGGATGGAAAAAACCGTTTAATTGAGCAAACTGCAATCTATGGTGGTGTTTGCTTTGCGTGCTGAAAGCATCCAATCAGCTAATAATAACTGGGATAGATTAGACTTTCATGTGAAAAAAAGAGGACATAAAGTTTTAAAAGCAGGATGCTAAAGAGCAGAATGGGTGTGGAAATGTTAATAGGTAGCTAATCGGAAGTGACACATACACACAGTTCACTGGATGGGAAGGGAATGACTTCCTGCTTTCAAAGGAATTAGAACACAACAGCGTCTGGAAAGGGTGAAATTTTAATGAGGAAGAAACTGGATTGGCCCCAGGTCCTAGATCCGTTCACTGGACATGCTGCTGTAGATCTGCAACATCTGCGACTTGTTTAGAAATCCCACTTCCAATTGTCAACAGGAATGATAAATATCACACTATCAAAGCTGTTCCAAAAAAAAGTCTGGTGAAGAGCGCTGCAGCTGTTCTGACAGGGGCCACACCTGAAAGTCTTCACAGTTACAGGGAAACTAAATGAGATGGTGAAAAGCAGGCAACTACATTTCTCCCTTCTTTTAGAAAATCTTAAAAATATTCAAAGTGAGGGATGCCTCTGTGTGAGACTACTCTTCAAATGAACTTGGAAGCCACAGTTGGTGAAAATCCTGCCACCCCTTCACTTATGGTTATGAGGGGGATAAGATCACATTACACTTGTATTTAAAAAGTGGCTCTGGTCCTACAGAAATCAAGTCTTCCCCATTGCAAAATCTGTGTTCAGCATTTAAGAATTTGCAAGATTATGGGCTCTAGGCCAGGGGTCCCCATATTTTTTAAGCCTGCAGGCAGTTTCGGAATTTTGAGGAGACATGGTGAACACCACCTCAAAATGGCTACCACAGGGGGTGGAGCCAAACCCAAAATGGCTGCAATGGGAGGTGGAGCCAAATGCAACATGATCCTCCTTGCTTTGCAAAAGACTCACAGAACAGGAATGTAAAGAAATAAAGAAAGACTGATCAGGGAGATGAAGGATAAAGTGAAGGGGGAATGGCACCATGCACACTGATTAAGAAAAGCCTGGGTGCTGTAGAAAACCGTTTCACTCAAATGAGGCCCATGGTTAATACGTTTTGCCCATACAGTGGCCACACCCACTTTCTGAAAAGTTTGGTTGGTACCAGAGTAAGCAGTGGTGGGTGCCGGGGCATCCATTGGCCCCACACTGGGGAACCCTGTTCTAGGGTCTAGAGATCAGATCTTTGTGGCAGCAATCCAGGTTACTCCTTTATCTCCCACTTGAACCCCATTCAGAACCCCTTTCAGCAATAACAGCTGCTAATGTTATCTTTCCACATGATTTTGCTGTGCTTGCACAAAGACTGCAGACCGATGATGATCCAGATGAAGAACATGGACCAATAGCCATTCTTCTCTTCAGTTTGCCTCACATACTTTCCTCCTCTGCCTGTTCCAGGTGACACTTTCAGGCAGGGAGCTATTTCAGACAGCCAGTCTTGCAGTCATACAAGTATAAGCAACAGCCAGTACAGCTAGTGAGCCAGAAACACACCACCTGACTCAGCCATCAGCCATGAAGCTTCCTGGGCCAGTCCCTCTGTTTCAGCCTACCCAACCTTATAGGGCTGTTGTGAAGATAACATGGGGAGGGCAAAATATGCCTGCTGCCCAGAGTTCCTGGGAGAAAAGTGAATGAATGAATAAATGAATGAATGAATGTGCAGGACTTGGGTAGAGGGGCCAGGAGCAAAATGTCTCCATAGGTTATTGGTCCATATTCTTCATTTGGACCATCATTGGTCTGCAGTCTTAGTACAAGTGCAGCAAAATCATTTGGAAGGATAAAATTAGCAGCTGTTGTTGCTGAAAGGGGTTCTATTTGGTGAACCTTCTGCTAGGATGATGCCCTGATGACTGATATGATATCAGATATCTAATATCCTTCCTGTGTTGCAGTTTTCAAGTCCTGGAATTTTCAAAATGGGAATTTGATCCAAGCTGCATTTTCATATTACAATAATATTCTTTGGGTTTTTATTTCAAAATCATACATTTACCATGTTTAGGGGGTTGGGTAGTGAGCTGGCTTAGTTCCCCCCTTTTAATGGCTTGAGGAGGATATTATTTTAGATGTGGAAGAGGCACATGCTCCAGTTCTAGCAAGGAAAATTGCCCCCAATAAAATCCACAGGCTGGATGTGAAGGTTTTGCTTGTTTAAGAGTCAGTGGCCTCCAGAATTGTCTCTAGCTGATGGGATGCAGCATGACAGAAATGGGGGAAAAAAGGCTAAGGGGAATTTTGGAAGAAGGTCACAGAACGCAAAAACAAACACCCCCAACCCTCCCCTCTTCTGCTGAGGATTCCCCTTCCATTCTATCCCCTGACTTTTATCTAAACAAGAAGGCACTGTAAAATTGTAAGCACCTTTCAGGGCAGAGCAAGATACTGTTGTGGTCCTTTCTGCACTTGGATCTCATTCCTGGTTTTATCAGAGTTCAGCTCTCAACACAATACTTTGCATTTATTCCTGGTTATAACATCATCCATTTATCCTAGGACAAATGTGGGGCGAAACCAGGGTGACCCCAATGTAATGTGGAAACAAAAAATACCCCAAGATAATTACAGGGGTAAACTCGTATGTAGTGTAGAATGTAAGTTGAGGGACAGGGCTGAACCAGGATTTAAGGTCTAGTGTGGAAAGGACCACATGACCTTCAGTCTCTGATCTTCTTGCTCCAGCTGCAGGTAGCTCGGCTAAAGTTGCCAACTGGCCTGGAGGAAAATGTCCCGTCCCTTGATCTGTAGAAACAAAGCTTTCCATGGCAGGAAGGGAAACAGCATCTCCTGGTAAATAACATCTCATTAAGCCTCTCTTATGAAGGGACAAGGGCATTGTTCTCTCGGCCACTTGGCAGTCCTGTGTTCTGCATTTGTTCAAATAATGTGCAAGAAGAAGTCCCTGTGTAGAAAGCTGTTAACTGGTTTTTCCTCCACATCTTGAACTCTTCATGGTTAAATATTAAAGCATACACATAACCCCTTTTACCTTGTAGTGCTTAGCCTCAGTTAGTAGAAATGGGAAACCTGCGTAGACTGCTGAAGTAAGATTTGGGCTCCTGTTCTGCCTGTCTCTTACCAATAGCAATGGGATTTCATTGGTTTCCATGAACTTGACTGCCATTGAAGTGTGACCTGGACTGTAGCCATAAAGTGTCACCTTTATTCAAACTTTTTGTTGTTGTTGCCATCAAGTTGTGCCAATGTACGGTGAGCCCTCATGGGGGTCTCAAGGCACAAGATGTTCAGAGGTGGTTTGCCATTGCCTGCCTCTGCGTAGCAACCCTAGTGCTCCTTGGTGGTCTCCCATCCAAATACCAACCAGGGCCAACCCTGCTTAGCTTCTGAGATCTGATGAGATTGGGCTAGCCTGGGCCATCCAGGTCAGGCTACTCTTCTTCAGCCAACTCTTCTTCAGGAGTTCAGACTTAAACATAAATCCCACCCTCTTAAATGGGGGTTACAAACAAGTATGTGCATTATTGCTGTCCTAAACATCTGTAATATCAATATATAATTAAATGGAAGAGACTCCTTCTGTGCAGAAAGGTTAATATGGAATGCAAAGTTTTTATGAACATTCAAAGGGTTACTGAATCTTGCCCCACACCCCAAGAGCTTGAAACTGGGCTGTGCAAAAGAAAACAACTACAAACCACCCACTTTTTAACTAGGGTGTTGGGGTTTTTTTTGATAACCCAACTATTCTCCTGTCTCCACGGCTTCCAGAGACAAATATCAGACTTGCAATATGCGAATTACTCATAAGGGAAATGGATTCTCTAAGTATTAAATGCCTCTCAACATCTAGGATTCGGTATCAGAGTTTCCAGTATGCTTCAGTCTTGGCGTCTTTTACATAGTAAGTGCTTATCTTGGGACTCCATGCTAAAAATTACTCATTTTGATTAAAAAATAATAGAGCCAGACAAGAGTACAAAGGAGAAACATATCCACATACAAATAGCTTCATAGCCTTATAAAAGGATATAGATCTAGAGGAGTTCGTCATGTTAGACTGTTGCTGCCAAACAGTAAAAAGCCCAGTAGTGCTGTCATCTGACAAAGAGAGCTGTGTTCCTTGAAAGCTTACGCTACAATAAAATTTGTTAGTCTTAAAGGTGTTACTGGGCTTTTTACTATTTTATAAAAGGATATTTTCCTTAATTGGGGGAGGGGAAGTATGTGAACTCATTACATGTCCTCCGTCTATTAGCTAATGGCTATTTAGTTTGGCTGTTTTTGACTTGCTGGGGAATAATTTAAAATCATTTCCAGTTTGAAAAATATAAAGATCACTTTGCTTTTCTGCTGCTTTCACCTTTACAGAAAGAGCTGGGGAAGGGATTGAGAAACACTTGTGCCCTTTTATATTTGTCTGGAAAGAGATGATGGTGAGTTGCATCCTATGAATTCCTTCCACTGCATTGGATCCTATGACTGTCTCCTGCCAAGCACACCACTGTTTATCTAACTGCTGTGCTGCCTTCCTTTATTCTAGTCAATGAGAGAAGTCCCAGCTTTTCAGCAGCTCGTGGCTCCGTTTGTGTTTTCTGCTTCTAACCAGCTTCCATGAACAATTTTAAGAGAAAATTTAAATTGCCTTCTTGTGAATTTCCAAGTTATTCCAAATCAACAACAGTAGTAGTATAAACTATAAGGCTAGATCCCACAAATTCCTTCTGCTGAGTCAAATCCTATAGTTCTCTTCCCTTGAATCTTCCTTCAACAGCCAAACTGCCTCCAACTGAGAATTTTTTTTTCTGATAGAGAAAGGCTTCCTCTGATGAAGCTGTGTCAGTCCATATTAGCAAAATCACACAGTCTTATCACTTTCAGTTCCTACCAGTTTACTGGAACAAACACATTCTAATAAATGTGCTGGACCAAAAAGGAAAGGACCCCGTAAAGAGAAAGGGTATGTACTGATGAAGCTTCTTTCAATAATTTTGGCATGGGTGGGAAAATACTTGAGACCCAGCCTTAGTTGCTATTCAGGGAGAAGTTCAACCATTGCAGCTTCTCTCATCGCTGGGGAGGAAGCTATACCTCAACGTGTCCTTCAAGTCATGTAGCATCCCAAGCAAGCCTTTGGAAACTGATCACTGTGGTTCCTTCAGTCAACCAGAAGAGGGCACCAATTTCACAAAGAGCTGGTCAGCACATGTCATGTTGGTTGCTTATCACGAGATTGCGCAACACGTGGAAACTCCCACCGGAACTCATGAGCAGGCTGCCATGAAGGCACTGCATCTGAAGGCGAGGGGATAACGAAGGGCTCTGTCTGTGCCTTTTGAGGTCTGATGGTTCTTCCAGAGATATGCAGGCTATTATGAATGAATCATCCCACCCTTTCAACCCCTTCAAGGCCTGCAAAGGAAAAGGCGATCTGAAACAGGAATTCAGGACACGACCCCAGTTGCGTTTTGCTCCCACTCCTTCCTTTCCCCACTTTGACTGGAGGATAAGGTTAATTCTCCGTGGAACCCAGAAGCCGCTTGGGGTCACCCCAGCTTCCTTGCACAGCATGCTTATGAATTCAAAGGGTAATCTGTTCACTGATGTGGTGATTAAGGCCCCTGGACTGATAACAAGGATTAGATTTGCTCTCCCCCTAGGTAGAAGTCTTAGGCTAATGACTGGCTGGATCCTGGAAAGCCCAGTGCCGTAATTATTATGTCCCACTATGCAGTCATGAATAAAGCAAAAAGCCGGCTGTATTGCATGCCAATAAGACAGTCAATGAAAGAGCACATTTTGCTGGTTTTAACTGCAGGGACATGTTGTTGACTGGAAACTGATGCTTCCTTTGGCTCCGTCCTTCCTCCCCAAACAGAACATGTTTATGATAAAGAAGAAGAAAGCCATCTTGCAATCAACCCATAAGACACAAACATTACTTGCGTAGAGCCTTAACTTTTTTTACAAAAACCAACCTTGGCTCCCATGTGAGGCTATTGTGCTGCTGAACTTGAGGTCCTCAGGACCTACTTGCTGAGATCCCAAGTGCCAGTCTCAATTTCTCAGAGGAGCTCCTTATTTCCAGCTGTTTCAACAGCACCCAATGGCTAAGCTGGTGTGGTAGCACAGAATGTTCATGGGCATTCCAATGGCCTAGAGAAGAAGTTTAGCTGGACATCTGCTGGGAATGGAATCTGTTTGGTTAGGATTCAACTCTCACACAGGCTCTTAGACAGAAGGAGCTTTGTGGGGCATGTTGAAGATTAAAGGTGTGCACCTAAAACAGTTTCCCTTTTTAAATTTTTTATCGCTTGCTTTTCATCATTAATTTGTTTTAAAGTAATTAGGACTCTTCCCCCTCTTCCTCACTTCACTTCAGCGTGTGAGCTGAGGCTCGGCTTACCATTTGCCTTCTTTGGACAGGTAGCCTCCTTGTGGGTGGGCACTCCTACCAGCCCTTGTGTGTGGGCTGGGGTGGGGAGAACAGCAGGAGGTGGAAATGGCATGTGATGTGTTGAGGTGATGTCTGGGTGACAACCTAGATGCGATGCCAGTGGAATGCCACTCTATTTCCAGAGCTTCAGCTGATGTCATGTTTGGGTTTTCACCTTGACATCACATCAACGTGTCATGCAAGATCACTTCCACCTGTTGCCCTGCCCCCAAAGCTCCTGGGAGTGCAGGTGGCAGCCTGGCAGCTGGAACTGAGGCTTTAGCTGTCGTTCCTTCATTCCACCCACCCACCCACTTCTCTCAACGTGTTGGTTATGCTTTCTGATGGGTATGAAGTGCTGCATCTGCAGACCCAGCAGAGTATCTGATGTTACTAATCTTAGGCCCCTGGGGTGACATTTCCTAGGGTGCTCTCAGGCCCAGCGTCTCACATCAGAATGAGCATCCAGGGATAGGGCTTCCCGGTCTTACTTCCTCGCCGGCAGGGGTGGTTGGGAGGGAGCTCTCCAGGAGCGAGGGCAGGGTGATGTCACCGTGTGTGATGTCCCCAACATGATGATATCACGTGGAAGTGATGTCATGCTAGAGATGTCGCGTGGCAATGCTCTGGTATTTTGCCCAAAATACCAGAGCATTGCTGGATGATGTCCCCAGCGTGATTTCGTTACTTCTGCATAACATCATATTGGGGACATTGTGCCGGGTGGTGGCTGTTGGGGGTGGGGGATCCCCTGCTCCCTCCTGGGGGCTGGCTGTCCTATCCAGGGAAGCAAGGGAGGAGAGAGATTTTTATTTATTTATTTATTTATTATTCAATTTATAGGCCGCTCTCCCCACATTATCAGGCCCAGAGTGGCTTACATGACTTACATTTTGGCTTGCTTGACCTGGCCTGCCGGGGCCTCATCTGCAGCTGTGGGAACACGAGAGCAGCCTTGCCCCAGCATCTGCCTGTGTGGAGCCAGAGTGGTCAAATACTTGCACATTACTGGCATTATCATGTCTTTTCATCCTCTGACCTCCATGTACTCGAACAGATTTAATAATGGATTAATGGGTTTAATTAATGGATTTAATAATGTAACATTTCATTATAATAACTTTTGATAAAACTGGCTTATGAGTTTTTTTTCATTATTCGTTAATAATACCCATATGCATACCTCCTCCCCAGGAGTGGAAACAGGAAGTAAGGACACTAATTCTGCAGTCCTAAACTATCTTAAGCACTGTATTTCTGTGCACTGCAAAACTCTGCAAAGGACTGCACTGTAAGGGCCAGAGAGCTCAGGCATAAACGGTCTGAAAGAATTTCACATGCTGTTTTGAAATAATCAACCAATTACCTTGCAGGCTTTGCAGCTGTAATAAAAGCCAGAGCTCCATCATGCACTAGCATTGTCCAGTTAGGTCATACCAAGCAATTATTGTTTCCCAAGCGATTAATATTGTTTTTAAGTATTCATGCTGCTATTATTTTTAGCTTCTATACCCAGGGCCATGGCCAAGGTGGGACCAGAGGTTATGCTATCCCACCTAGAACACTTGCTTTTAAAAGGAATTTTTAAAAGGCACAATCTGGCAGCTTCCAATTAAAGAATGAGAGCTCACTTTTGGCAGTGGGGAAAATATCTGGTTAAAAAAGATGCAGTGGCAGCTGATACACTGTTAAAGCGGTCATGCACTGAGCTCTACCCACCTAGCACTGCTCACCAAAAGATCCCCCTGGCTCAGAGTGGCTTCATAAAAGATGTTTCCTTATCAGGGGAGGGAGGGGACTTTAGACACTTACAATGCAATCCTAAACAGGATTATACCCTTCTAAGAGCACTGAATTCACACTTACAACTAGGCATTAAAAAATCAGGTGGGAATAAGATGGTAGATGGACCATACCACTTCAGAGCATACTACTGTTAAGTTCTCCCTTCCAGAGAACACTGCCAGTGTTGTGAAGTAGGCCTGGGGTAGGCCTGGGTTCAAATCTTCACTCAGCCATGAAGCTCACCGGGTGGCCTGGGCCAGCCAGTCTCAGAATAAGCTAACTCAAGAGAGTTGCTGTGAGAATACAGTGATGAGGGGAGAACCATATATGGCACACCAAGCTTCCCTCTCAAGTAAAGGTGACTGTTCCCAGTTTAAGACCTCTGGCATTTTACCGATTTATTCATTGTATGCATCTTGCAGTGCAAAATGTAACAGGGAATGTCTGTCAAACTCCTTCTGCTGATATCCTGGGGCACTTTCAGGAGTTCTGTTTAGATTATCAGATGTGCAGCAAGGTCATGTGACTGGCTGACCAAGGCCTGTGGAAGGGGACAGATGGGTGGGAAAATTGGGGGAGGGGGGAGGTAGAATTTTGAGCACTGCTACTATTATGGGAACTTGTTGCTCCCTTCCTCCAAAGCCCAATCTATAGGTTCACAATGCTTATATCTTAATCATAGTTCACCATCATTTTACCCGATGTCCAGAGGGTTTCCAGAGGAAAAACTTACCCATTGTATTCTGCTGACCTCTCTCTCTCTTTTTTTTACATAACTTGCCAGTTTCCTGAGGAGGGGGAAGCGAGCAAAAAAAGCTACCAAGATATTCTTGGCTTACAACATATGTGTGTTTTTTTTCTTTGGACTATATGAACCATCTGCACAATGAACATGTGCATTATGGGACCGCATTATGTCACCATTGGACTCTAAAGAAAAAAGGAAAGCAAAAAGGCATTTACGTGGGCACTCAGTCCCACAAAATCTTATAAACAGGATAGGAGTGGTAGATGAGATTAGAGGTTCCCAAATCCTGTATCCATGTATACCGTATCACACACAAACAACAAACAATGTATCACAGAATCTTACTGGTTGTCAAGATGTATAACTCCAGAGTAAGATGCATGGGGGACTGGGGCTAGATGATGCACTGGGAGCTGGACTGGGAGGTGGGAGATGATGAGGAAGGCTGGGTGGCGCTGAACTAGGAGGGAGGAGGGCTAGTGCCAGATCTGGAGTGGCCTGCTGGGAATTTTAGAGAAAGAAAACTTTCCCCCAATGAGACACGGACCACGGGAGGTGAGAATCAACCACTGATGGTTAGAGAAGAGCAAAAACTCAGAGCAGCAGGAAACAGCAAAGCACATAGATGCAGTAATAACAGGAAAATTACTGACCAGAAAAAAGATTGCAGGATTGTAGGAGTCAGTTATAGGTTTGAGTCAAACGTGGAGCTACCTTGGAAAATCCACCGATTCCAATTAGGCAGCTGAAGCTTTCCGTGAGACTATGTGCAGTGCCGATCCTGTGTTTCGTTGGGTAGAGGAATCAATCTGTGAACTCCAACATTAAGGATTTAATCTTTAATCATTTATGTTTGGTTGTGGTCACATGGCAAGCTTATCACAAGTTGTTCCCGCTGTATATTTGATCGGGGATATTTTTTGTGGGTTGGGATGATCACACATCCCTCCCCAAACCGCTTGCATTGCGCGATGAGGCTCCCGGCATTGTCCAGATACCGTGCCACCCAAGTGGCAGTGCAGTATGAGTTTGGTTTTTTTTTTGGTTAAATTCCTTTGCACATGCACATAAACGCATGGCCAAATCACCACTCCCACTTGGACATGACATACTCCCTTGTTCTTGCAGTGTTTCCCCCAAAAAACAGTGAACAAAATGAGCCACTGACTTACAACCGAGCGCTAGAGTCTATATATGTGCGCTTGAACATTCATGCATTGAATATATTCAGCACAGGACTGCTCATGTGCACAACATGAAAGCTGGGAGACGGGATACAGTGTGAGAAGGACATTCAGATGACCTAATCGTAGTCATAGTGAGAAATGGCTGTCCAGACCAGCGAAATTGCAGATTTGATTTTCCTGGTGTTGGAAAAATCGCTAGGAAACCGGGAGGATTGTGGGGGTGAGTCCAATTTGATGCGGGAGACAGATGCGGCTGTCTGATCAGCCCTTTTAAATGTGATAGGGAACAGTGGTGAAACCCAGTCAAAATGACCATGTGACCACAACCCTACTTTGCTTTATAGATGCTAAAGGGAGAAAAGCAGCAGACAAGGCCCATGGTTAAGTACTATTGCTCTGTCAAATTTAAAGCTTCCTGCAACTGCAGTAAAAGACCTCCCTTGCACCTTTTGAATCCAGGGTCCCTAACAACCTGGTGGAGGGGGAATATCACAGCCCATAAATAGAGGTTTAATGGGATGTTACCTGTCAGACAATGCTTCTTGCCTCCATGCCTTGGAAAGCGGCATCTACCCGTTTCCACCCATTAAGCTTCTATAAAAAGGACAATTTCTCTCTCCAGATTGTTGGCAACCCTACTTACATCATGTCTATTGCGTGCCTAGTGAACGCAGTTGCACTGCACTCCTTGCATTGCCAGCTGCTCCCAACAGTCTACACAATCGTAGGCACTGCCCATTCCCTCATGGGGTCCTCCCTGGGGTTCAAGAAGTCATAGCTCATCAGGAAGGGACTAGGAGTGCTCGAGGTGGCTGGAGGGGTAGCAGTGCATACTCCATTCCCTAAGGTTGTAAAACACTGTTGGCTATTTTTTGTGGCTGCCATGGATGCATTTAATCAGCTTGGGACATGGTTTGCCATACTTCAGCTGGTGTTGCCATTGTTTTTTGAGAGCACTCCCAATCCCTAATAGGGTTGCCAGACCCCTGCCAGGGGCGGGGGAATCCCCGCTTTTGCAGGGCACTTCCCCACCCTCAACTGGCCCAAAAGGCAATGTGATCACCTGGAAGTGATGTCATCACATCACTGACAGTGTGTGGGAGCGTCACCCCCCACCCCCCGACCAAGGATCGCCCCCTGCCAGCTGCCAGGTAGGACCTTGCAACCCTAATCCCTAACAATGCTGTTATTTTTACTCCCCATGTGCAGGCCTCTGTACTATGAATGGAATCTCCCTCTGTGCAGTCCTTTATTGGCATGAGGGGAGCTATGTAATCACACTCTATGTAGAGCCATTCATATTGACCATTTACCCGAAATGATGCAGCAATGTTCCTTTTAAAATTCCCCCCCTCTAACTGCAGTTCTGAGCAGTGATGGGCAACATGGCTTATAGTGGGAGGCCAGGCAACCATAGAGTCCCCCTTCCAAAGTGGCCATTTTCTCCAGGTGAACTGATTTCTGTCACCTGGAGATCAATTGTAACAGTGGGCGATCTCCAGCCACCACCTGGAGTTTGGCAACTCTATCCCACTTGGAGGCTGTGGCATCCCTGCTTGGCAGCCCTTTCACTGTCTCTCAGGCATACAGCATTCTGCATAGTCGGGTGGGGGCAGCAAAGCCTGAGGACCCACAGACAGAGCTGCTCCATGAAAACCCTATATGACTTCCACCTGTGGGCCTTCTGGCTGGGACCACTTCTCTGTTGGGTGATTTGCTCAGGATTCAGTGCTGCTGGGGATTGGGTTTTTTCCTGCCTCCACACAGCACTGTGGTGCCTTCATGCCCCTTCAGAGGTTTCTCCAGTTTTTCTCCAATCTTTCCCACACTGTTAGGGAAATAGTGCCTCAAATGCCAGATGGCTGCCCATGTGGGTGGGAAATTTTGTATTTTCCTTGGTGGCATGGGTGGGGGGGGGGAGAGATTGGCCACTGCTGGGGTGCTGGGGCAGGGCAACTATAGGGACACCAGCCATGTGAAATCCTCCTTGCTGCTGCACTGAATCAACAGCATGTCCTTGTGTAGAAAGCACCTTAGTCCTTCCAAGGCATGGTCTTTCTCATAAGGTTCCCCTCCCTTGCCTATGTACAGCCTCTAAATTGTTGCCAGAATTTGTCTCATTAATTTTCTGCTCCTTCACTTTTCACAGTCTAATGCTTGCCTGGGTTTCATGTCTCAGTACATCAACGGAGCCGTGCAGGGTCAGGGAAGAGGACAGAACTGAGGCCTATTGGTCGAGCTGCAACCCATTTGAGTGTCAGAAGGTAAGTCTCTATCATCCATGGTGAATTGCTTTGTTAAACTGAAATGGGGCCTCTGCAGTTGGACTTTTAGGGACCACTAGCAGCACTGGGTGCAAGAAGCCCAGCCCGTGATCAACTCCTGTAGCAACTGTTCCAGAGACACTTGCTGATATATCAATCTCTTTTCCAGGTCTCCTTATACCTGCACAGCCACCAGTGAAAAATGCACTGTGACTGACATTACATGCATCCTTTGCTCATAGGGTTGCCAGCCTCCAGGTGGGGCCTGGGGATCTCCCACTTTTACAACTGATCTCCAGCTGACAGAGATCAGCTCCCCTGGAGAAAATGGCTGCTTTGAAGGGTGGAATCTATGGCATTGTACCATGCTGAGGCCCCTCCCCTCCCCAGACCCCACCCTCTCCTGGATCCACTCCCAAAGTCTCCAGGTATTTTCCCACCCAGATCTGGCAACCCTACTTGCTCAAGACCTGAGCTTCTCCTAAATACCAGGCTGAGGGAGAGGTAGAGATGCCAGCTCCAGGGTTGGGAAATACCTGGAGATTTTTGGGGTGGAGCCTGGAGAGGGCAGGGTTTGGGGAGGGAAGGGTCTTCAATGGGTATAATGCCATTTCCTCCAGGTGAACTAATCTCTGTTGCCTGGAGATCCCTTTTAATCCCAGGAGCTCTCCAGCCACCAGTTGGAGGCTGGCAGCCCTATTGCTGGCTCTGGGTTGGGAAATACCTGGAGATGTTGGGGGTGGAGACTGGGGAGGGTGGGGTTTGGAGAGGGGACGGGCCTCAGCAGGGTATAATGCCATCGAGTCTGCTCTTCAAAACAGCTATGATTTTCTCCAGGGGAACTAGAGATCAGCTGAAATGGCAGGAGAGCTCCAGGTGCCTCCTGGAAGTTGGCAACCAGAGGTGTGACATTGTTCTGGCCCGGTTCTCCTACACTGCCACGACTTTGATCACTGAATTTAGTGGGATGATTCCCAGTCTGTTTTAGCAACACTGAGGTTCCAGGAAGTTGGGGGTTGGGAAGTGTCCCTGTGACAGTGAAGCTGGCTACACCTCCAGCTGTCCAGCTGCCCTCCTTCTGCCCACTCCAGTACAACTCACATATTCCCTTTTAAATCCCAAATGCAGGTGGGAGTGGGGGGGTCCCCACAAACCCCCTAACACTGGCATAATGTCCTTCCCACAGTGAGGCAGACTTCCACATAAATATAAAAATGCATTTCAATCTCTAAGTGAGGCCAGCATCGTCTGAGGTGGGGCAGCTGCCAGGGGCCGGGGTTTCTGGTGGGTTCCACTGCCTCCCACCAATCCCACTCCTGGCTACATGTGCCACCCAACACTGTCGTCAGAAGTGCATGAGGGTGGCGGATCGCAGCATTGCTCCCTGCCACAGGCACTGCCCAGTGCTGTCAGAAGGTGTGGGGAGGGCTTGCAAGGGAGCTGGTGGGGAAGGATGCAGAGGCTGGTGAGAGGGAGAGGCATGCAGGTGGAAGGGGGGGCTAGAGCAGGAGACATAGCGGTGGGCACGGAGAGCTGGCATTCTTTGCCCCCCCCCCTCAGGAACCTGGAACCGGTACTGTATTCAAACATGGACTAACCAACCTCAAAGACCACAGAAGCAGCAAGATATGCATTTCCACATATCATGTGGAAAGCTTTAAATATGAAAAAATTGTGACGTCGCTGGTGTTTTTATATGGATACCATATTGGAAAGTGTTCAGAGATTTCAAGAGGGATATGTATTTTGAAATATACTGTGAAGCTAATATCGAGCACTCCAGTTAAAACCAACCGAATACACAGAAGAATACTCTGTTAGTTTCCTCAGGCAGGCTGCGGAACCTGGCCTTCTGTAGTGGGCAGTGTCACCTGAAGGAACCTCTGAGATTAGTTGAGCAGGAGAGATTCTGGTTTATGGTGTTAGCTTCCGAGGATATTTCATTTAATTTTTATCAACATTTTCTTTTAAATTCTGGGTGAAGTGATGCTCTGTGGCAACAGTGACATGAAAATGATTCTAAAAATATTCAGAGTTTTATTAATATTCTTTTGGCTTCCCTCAAGTCACTAGTGATGTTCCCCCTGAGTGGACCCTTCAGATTTGCTTTTCACTTCTCTTTGGGTGCAACTGGAAAAGCTTGGAGATCCTTGTGAAAATTCACAGGCTTCCATTTCCACACCAGCCTAGTAATGTGCTGGTCTTTTTTAAATTACTTGAGGACTGACACTGAAAGCCAAGAAAAGCACACTAACTACCAGTGTGTTCTAGTGTAACACTCCCAGAGGCCGAAAATCCATTTAGTCACACTTAGAAAAATGTCATCATTGCTGTTGTCTCTTCACAAAGCGATTTGCTGACACTTAACAGGAGATATCACATAAAAATATTAAATATAGAACACCCATGTAATCCGAACTCCATTACTCAGAGCTGTAACTCTAAGTGACACAGTCCCCCTCATGTATAATACAGTTTGACAAATGCTGATCACAGCCTCTCATGAGTCAAGGAAAAAGGCTTTTTTTTACATTAAAGAATTAAGTATCCTTTTTCTTTTTAAAAAAAGAAATATCCATTTATTTTGAAGATTTGTCTTCAAATAGTGATGCTTGAAATTGCATGGTTTATATTGTAATTTGTCACTGATGAGGTTCTCCACAGCACTCATCTTTCAAGGGCAGAGATAAGAGACACTTGACAATCCTTTTAGCTGACATTTAAAAGAAAACTGTGCATCACGTAAAACAACCTTCAACTTGGAGGTAATAGCTTTTCTCAGAGTGGGTGATGCCATACTCCAAAATTATTGTTGTTGTTATATTAATTTACACAGCACCATTGCTTGCATTAATAATTTGAGGTGTGGAGTTATACATCCTGAAACAGGAAGCAGGACTGCAAATACTGTAATAAAAACTGACAGAAGGGGCGCTCGATGTAATGATTTAGGCTAATTTATAATGATGTCTGTATTCTTAAAAGGGGCAATGTGATGGACAACTGAGGCCTGCATTTGTGATGGGCAGCAGTCATTCACAGCTATGTCGCTGCCAAGGTTTGACTGAGGAACATAAGGCGCCCTTGTGGATAACGCAGGCACAATGCACAACGATATTTTGGAGACCCCTTCTTCTGCAGAAACAGCATCTCTGCTTTTGCGGAAGAACATGGGGAGCCAACAAATTGAAAGATGGAACCAGTTCATAAAAATGTCACCACGTCTCTGCTTAAGATCCACCGTAAAAATGAGCAGGCAAAATATAATATGAAAATTTGATTTGGGTTTAGGTTTGGCATGTAGACAGCAGTAATAGTGTAGGAATCAGGGCTGCCAAGTGCCGGCGACTTACCGGCAGGGGGGAGTTGTTCTCCCCCCTGGAGCTCTTCTGGTGCGTGCGCTTTTGCGCACGCGCCGGCAACGTAATGACGTCACCCGGAGGTGATGTCATCACATTGGGGGCGTTGCCAGGGCAACACTCTGGCAACGCCCCCAACGTGATGACGTCACCTCCGGGTGACGTCATTACACAGGGGAAGTCGTCCTCACCGGATGACTTCTTGGGCGGGGTTCCCCCCGCCGGCCGAATGCCGGCCGGCGGATCGGGAACCCCTATAGCGGGGGATCCCCCGCCCCCCGGGCTGACTTGGCAGCCCTAGTAGGAATACCAAGCACTGCCTGGTAGCTGGTGGAAGGGTTGTGGGCACACAAATGGCAAAATGAACTAGCAGAAGTATAGCACAAATTTCTGTTTAATTTCTCTCCTTCCACTGCTTCCAGTGGGCAAAAAACCCTGGTGCTGGGGGATTCCCTGCCCAGACTGGGGGTTGGCAGCCCTAAAAGTGAGCCAGACAGCCAGTACAGTGTTATATTTAGAATGTTGGACTTGGAACTGGAAGACCCAGGTTGAAATCCTCACTCAAACCTGAAGCGAGCTGGATGACCTTGGGCCAGTCTCATACTTTCAGCCTAACCTAATTCACTGGGCTGCTGTGAAGGTAAAAAAGGGAAAGAGCAATGATCTACCCTGCCTTGAGAGGATTAGAGGAAGGGTGGGATAAAAATGCACTAGGATCTAGATAGATGAAGACAGTGTCTATTTGCTGCTGTCCTAAAGCATCTCTTTCCCAAATCAAACAGCCGGTCCTCCCTTTCCTTGGAGCAGGAGGTGCTAGAGAAGAACCCAGGAGCCATCACCTTTATGTTCACTTTTAGCATTTAGCAATGGCCCCCATATCCCGTGGCCATAATAACCAGCAGCAAAGGGTGGCAAAGCTGGCCATCTGATGGCCCAGAGACTTCTGACGGGCCCTCTTGCAGAAGCAGAGGAGAGCTGAAGGATGGACTCCACCTCCCTCCTCCCTCTCAGTCCAGTGCAGGTGATGCAGTAGCAGCCAGTGATTCTTCTGTCTGGTATAAAGCAGGCTGCAGCAGTTCCTGCGGTTCAGGGCTGGAATGTCTCTGGGGGAGGGGATTGTTTCTGAGAGCCCAAACCTGATGGCAAACTTGGGGCTGCCACGACTTTGCTCTGGCCATTTTACATGGAGGTCTTTTCCTCCAACCTCCATGCCTTTCCAAATGCCTAAACAGATTCAGGGGGCTCTGAGAGAGGGATTGAGGGAGGCCAGTTGGGCAAATAGTAATTATAATTATTATCGTATGGCATTGTGTGTAGTATAGCCAGGAGATCCTAAGATTGTCTGGCAGCTACCAGTTCTAGCTCTTTTTTAGCATTAAGCACCACTAGGTGGTGAGCTAGACTTGTTTTTAAGGCAAGAGATGTTTCAGAGGTAGTTTGCTATTGCCTGGCTCTGCATCACGATCCTGGTATTCCTTTGAAGTCGCCCTTCCAAATACTAGCCAAGGCTGACCCTGCTTAGCTTCCGAGATCATCTGGCTATCCAGGGCTTCTCAGGTCATTATAATCATAGTTATTAGCTGCCCAGCTCCCTCTGTCCTGTTCTCCTTTGTTAAGTACAATACAATACAAGGAGAGAACCACAGGATTAAAGTTGTGTAACAACAGAGGCCTTGGTGGAACGGTGGCATTTAGGCTAGCAAATCCCATTGATGGACTATTGCTTTCTACTCTTTGAAAACATTGGGATATAACTACTTGGAAGCAAGTGACTACTTGAAAGCAAGAAGCATAAAACAATATCTATATCTTGTCTACAGAAGCACTTTAAAGCTTGTATATTACAACCGTAAAAGACAACAGTCTACTATCTTTAAAGAAGCACTTTACTGATAGCACAGCACTTTACTTCTTTTTTTCCTGAAGTTAAAGAATATTGGACTATTAAATGTATATGAGATTTCCTGTGGTTTCCATTACAGTGTGATTGGAATGTATACTGTATGAGTCTTACCTTATGAATGTGAATGCATATTTGTACTTATTACTTGTTGAGATTGCACTCTTTATTATTTTTGAAATATATACTCTCGTTAATATAACCAAGGTTTTTTCCCCTGTATTATACTCCTTTATTAAGTATCAGCAAAGCCTCTGGCAGGGCTAAGATTGGTTTTGGGGGGAGAGTTGTTTCAGAGAGAGGGAGGGAAGCTGAGTGGGCAATCAGCTGTCTGTAGGGTAGGGGGAGGTCGCTGCTGGAAAACCTGTGTGCATATTGCCCTTCTTCTGCCCCTAAGCTTCTTTGGGCTGCCCAAACCCATCCACCCTCCCCCATCATTTTATTTTATTTTATTTTATTTAGTTATACTCCACCTTTCTTCCCATTGGGGACCAAAGCACCTTACCTCGTTCTCCTTTCCACCATAACAACCCTGTGAGGCCAGTTAGGCTGAGAGTGTGTGGATGGCCCAGCATTACCCAACAAGGTTTCCTGGTAGAGGGCTGGTGTAGCGTAGTGGTTAGCAGTGCTCCCTCTAAGCTGTGGAGTCTTGTGAGCAAAAATTCTACTTTGTGACCTACTGGCGTTAAAGTTGAGAGTGAGCAATTTGGCTACTGCATCATTTAGTTTGCTCTGGAGCCATCCTTTGTGAGCTAAGACAAAAATGTGAGAGCTGGAGGCTGAAAAACTGTGAGCTAGCTCACACTAACTCAGCTTAGAGGGAACACTGTACAGAGAGCTGGACTGGGTCCTTGATCAACTGGGTCTGATTCCCTTGCTCGACCATGGAAGCATGCCAGGTGACTTTGGGCCTATTACAATCTCTCAGCCTAACCTAACCTCACAAAAGTTGTTGCTGTAACAATTAAGTGGAAGAGGAAGGAAAAATGTGAAAAGGTATTTTGAGTTCTTCTGATCAAGGAGAAAAATGAGGTATAAATAAAAAATATGAAAATAAGCAGCAGGGGGGATTCAAATAGGGCTGCCAAGTCCCCCAGTAGGGCGGAGTTTCCCCCGCTAAAAGGGTCCCCAATCCACTGGTTTGGATTTGGCTGGTGGGGTGAATCCCACCCCTGAAGTGGCCAGATTGGGCCAATGTGCCTGGCGTGATGACATCGCCCAGAAGTGACGTCATCACGCTGTGCACGTCACCAGGCGATGCTCTAGCAATCGTCCTGAAAACAATATGGTACCATAGAGTTTCAGAGCGATTGCTAGAGCGTCACCCGGTGATGTGCACAATGTGATCACATCACTTCCAGGCAACATCCTTGCGGTTTGCACGCTTCACGTGTGCACCAAGGGACTTCTAGAGCCAGCCAGGAGTCCCCCCGCTGCAACACAGGTAGGACTTGGCAACCCTAGATACAAACCTGGGTATCCCATTAAAACCTGGAACTGGCCCTGCCTATGGCTGCCATTTTATGAGTGGCCCCAGCTCCTGTTCCTCATTAAGAACTTCATTTGAGGCCCAGATCTATCTCCATCCACTATCAGAGGGAAGAGGAGCAGCAACAAGAAATAGGGCCTTTTAAGATGTAGCATCTTCATTTTGTAATGCCCTCTTCTTATCTGTTTGCCAGGCATCAAGCTTGTTAGAATTCTGGCACAAAGTGAAGGCTACTATTTTTTTTAAATCCAGCCATTTTGTTGAGTCTGTACCTTTTTTAAAAAATTTTTTCAAGTTTGTAGAAATGATCATTCAATGATTTCTTTAATGCCATGTTGTTCTATTGCTGTCTAAATTAGTTTTCTGGCTTTAAATGTTTTATAAAATTTTAGTGCTGGTATTGTGGTTTTCTTAGTACTCAGTTGAGATTTTAATTGATTTTTAACTGTTGACAATTGTGGAGTTTTTAAAATTGCTGTTGAGTGATCTCTGCAATTTTTTTGTTTTTGTTTTCATAGTATATGATGTCTTGTGGTTTGTAAACCACCTCAAGAGTCTGAGGAGTGTCGAATATAAATTTGCATTCAACATTTTATTGGGATTCTTTGATATACTGCTGTGCATTCAACACTGTTAATCAATATGGTAGTCATTGCCCTTGGTTTCAGTGGGAAGCACATTCCAACTTCCTTTCTCGTAATTTGGGATAAAATTCTCAAATATAGTTTCCCTTACCCTAGGGAACCTCCCTCCCAACTTTTAGCTAGATAGAAGAAAGCCTTCCCATTCTAGAACAAATTAATTAGTTAATTAATTAAATAATAATAGAAACAATGAATGGCAAAACAGCTCCCTCCAGCTCTAACCATCTTTCCAAGGATACAGTTGGTATTAAATTAAGGTAGACCACTGATACTCAGTGTAGTGCTGGGAGGGGGGGCATCATGATGTTCATCAGGTTTCCTGGTGCCCAGAGAACCTCTTCCCCAATTCAAAGAATCAGTCCTGGCTTTCCTTCACCTCCCCAAAGCAAGAAGTTCTTCAGAAGAACCCAGGGTTGTGTGTGTGTATGGAGGCCCCTCACACTTCCCTCCCTCAGAGGTAGATTTTCCCTCTGAACTTTTGTTCCCTTCTGTGACTTAGCCGCCCCAAGAAACCAACATGGTTTTCTTCTTTGTCTTTAAAAGACTGCCAGTCCCACCCTGTCACAGAGCTATAACTTGGTTTTCAGCCTAGCCCTGGAACTTGAGGGAAGAATAAGGAGCCTTCTTGGGCTGAACCCCTTCAAATGGCACTTGAGACGATGTAAAAGTCAAACAGAACAGACTTTATTTAAAGGACAGGCAAAGGTCAGGTGTAATCAGGAGCTGTAAACTTTGAGGCAAAAATCAGTGGTTGTACAGACTGTAATTCTTTATACAGGCAAATGAGAGTTATTGAAGATTATTTTCTTAGTTATTGAGATCTTAATCTTGAGAGGTTTTCCCCCTGTGTTTTCCAAACACTACAATGATAGTTTCCCATTTCTCCTCTTATTTTCTTGAGGCTGGTACCGTCTTACAGTACCTAACTCCCTTCCTTCTAGTCCCTAATTTCTATCGAGCTCTTGAGGTGTCTCAAGTAGTTTCCTTTCACAACAGCGTGTTATTCAGAAATAACTGCATTTATAACAGGAGGATGCTTGGCCTGCAGCATCACAAAATTTTGTGATCGGCCCCAGTAAGCTGTGGCAGCCATTTTGTGATTGGCCCCAGCCCCAATGGCAGCCATTCTGTGATGGTGTCCTCTGCCTCTGCTTAGGGTAAGGTTGCTGCTGACAGGGGGATTTGGGGGGGGAGTGTTCTGTAGGTAGGCAGGGGCATCATCATTGCGATGACATCACCTCCAGAAGTGATGTCATCGTGTTGATGATGTCAATGAGGGACGTCTTTTTGGGGGTGGGGTTTCTCCGACAGCCAGCTGGCCAGTGGTGGGACTGAGCCTGCAAAAGCAGGGGATTCCCCACCAGGGCGGGCTGGCAAACCTAGCCTAGGGGTTGTTCCTGGGAAAAATGTGATGCCACTTCTGGTGACTTCTAGGTTGCCTCTCCTGTCTTCTATGGTATTTACCATAGAGACTAGAGGAAATTCGTAGAGCATCACTATGTGAAGACCATTTTTTCTCCCACTCCTCATTTCCTCAGGGGCAGGAAATTGGATCTGGAGACAGGTAATTCCTTGCCCCAGGCAGGTATATGGGAGGTCTACACTTACTCCCTTCTCTCAAAATTCTAAAAGTGCCAGTGCCCAGTTCAGCAAGACCAGAGACATTTGACAAAGACTATAGTCCTCTTCCAAGGGAACCTCTTTGCCAAGTCATGGCCAGAAAGGGAAACAGTTCCTCATTTTACAAGCCACTGACACTATCCTTTTCAGAAAAAGTACATAGTGGTGGAGGAATAAGATTTTTTTCTCCATGGACATAATGGGTATGTCTAAATGAGGAATATTTAAAAAAGAAACTGGAAGAGGACTAACTCCTGCATGCACACACACAATTATGCTGTGCAAGTTTCATTCATTTCAATATTTGTCTTTTAGTTCTACCAAAATTAATGTACTTCCCCTTATCCACTGAGGAGCTGACAGAATTGTCTGGTGAAAATTAAGTATTTCACACTGTGAAGTGAGGTGCTGGAGAGGTGCTGGAGAAGGCTTTGCCTTCTTTCACCTAAATGCTCCATTTTGTACTTGTGTGTATCTATATAACTATCATCTCCACCCCTCCTGTAGCTGTGAATGGGCAGACTTGTCTCCCAGTTGGGTCACTCCAGGGCTGTTTTTAGACAAAGCAAGAGATCTGATTCTTCTGTCATTTCACCCTATTGGCGTTTGTAAATTAAAAAAAAAAAAAAGCATTGAGAAGCTAGAAGCCCAGTCTATTCCACTATGCAGAGCAAGGAGGCTGCCTATCAGGAAATCGAGTGAATGAAGAAAGCAACACTGGGGTTGACCCCGCCCGCCCCCCACGCCCAAAGCAAATCCCCCCCCAAGCTGTGCAGCCATCCTTTCTGCCTTACTGAGAGTACAAACAAAACCTTTGTCTTTTTCACCCAAAGCACCACTTATGCAGTGGGCTTTTGGGAAGGGAGGACAGTTTTAGGCCACAAAATCTGTGCTTCTCCCCCTGTCCTGCCCACCTTCCACCACACTGCTATTGACTGCCTGCCTCTGGTTGCAAGCAAGGCATTTCCCTGCTCCTCTCTTCAGTTTATCACCTGCGCTGACGAATGGAATGGCACAAATGGAATGGCAAGCTGCATGCCCACTTATATAGAATGACAACCCTCCCCAAGTCAATGAGCTGGTAAAGCAATTGGGGGGGGGGGGGATGCTGTGCAGACATGCCAATCGATAACGATGGTGTATGGCATGAACATGGGCAAAGTCAGGGTTCCCCAATGTGGCACCTGACAATATTTCCCCTGTTAGTGCTGGAGAAGACTCTTGAGCGTCCCTTGGACTGCAAGGAGATCAAATCAGTCAATCCTAAAAGAATTCAACCCTGACTGTTCCCTGGAAGGCCAGATACTGAAGCTGAAGCTCAAATACTTTGGCACTCGAATGAGAAGGGAACACTCTCTAGAGAAGACCCTGATGCTGGAGAAGATTGAAGGTAAAAGGGGACGACAAAGGGTGAGATGGTTAGACAATGTTATTTATGCAACGAACATGAAATTGAGCAAACTCCGGAGGATGGCGGAAGACAGGAAGGCTTGGTGTGATGTGGTCCATGGGGTCACAAAGAGTTGGACTCAGCTGTGCAACCGAACAACAACAAGTCGTTAAGGCACAGCTTCGTAGCCAGGACTTTTTGGGGGGTGGCACTGGGGGCACCAATTAAATTAAAGTTAAATTTAAATGAGATGGAGTTGGGGGGCTCCAGGCGCTTCCCTTGCTCTGCCAGTGCTGCCACAGGCCTGGCCAATGGAGAGGAGCCGCGGCTGGCACAGCCATTGCCCAGCCACCCTCTTAGCTGCCCTATCAATTATGCAGATGGACAGGCACTCCCGCCTGTCGAGTCAAATGCAGAGGACACTCCCTGTACTAGATACGCTGTGTTTTACACACATAATCACCTCCCCCCTCTTTTTAAGGGAGGGGAGAGTTTGTACAGATAGGGACAGGTGATATGCACCTGGAGCCCCCCTTTGCACAAGGAATCATTGAATTAGAACAATAAATCTCACTTAATCTTCCCCCAGCATTCACCAGTCCCTATCACTTGGTTCATATCAGTCCTCTCTGTTGCAAATAAAAGAGGTGGAATTCAGAAAACAGAACTTTAGAAAGCATCCATCCGATGGACATCCATAGCAATGTCCAAAATCTAGTTATAAAATAATCTCGCATCTAAAACACCATCTCTGGAAAGGCTAAACCACTTAAACTAATGACAGTAATCAAGCTGGGTTTGAGAATTGCATTGGTCAAACATGGAAAGATGGATCATGATCTTAATAAGTTGGCTGCTCTGGAGAAAAGCCAATTTCGTCGAGCTGCATAGAAACACGATGCTTTAAAAAGGGGGAAAACCCCCGCAAATATATTACCCTTGATGCTGAAGAGAACTACACTTTGTCGAAAGCTTATGGAAAGAGGGGACCCAGAAACTCCTTTATATCCAGGGGCGAGTCCGGATGTTTTGCCACCCCAGAGCTGCACCCCATGATTGGAGCCCTGCGGCATTTCAAGGATCCTGGGCATGCCTCTCCATCTCATGCTGCTTTTGGCAACCCTGAAATATTGCTGCCTGTGTGACTTCCTGGATGGCTTATTCCAGTTTTGAATGGGGGAGCATTCATTTCACCGCATTCATTCCTCTGCCTGCATGACCCCGCCTTCTTGCTGTATGTTTTAACTGCTTTTGTGTTTTTATATAGGCTGTTTCAGGGGCGTCGACTTTTAAAATCCGGGGGGGGGGGGGCTCTTGTGTGCGCATGCATGAAGCGCGCACGCACGCCGGGACCATGTCCTTGCCGCCTCCCCCCCCCGGGCTTGGCCTGGCCTGGCCACTCCTGCAGTCCTGCCTCTGTGGGGCCAGCTGGGCAAATGCCCAGCGTGCTGGCGTCACCTGGAAGTGACGCCATCACGCTGGGCACGTTGCCGGGGCGACGCTCTGGCAATCGCCCTGAAACTCTTGGTGACAAATGCCTAATGTTTCGATCCAAATCTTTATCAAATATTGAGCTGCAGCACGACCAAAGTGAGAAAGAATTCCTAGCAATTGCATTTTCCTGGGGGGGGGGGGGGGGGGATGACCAGTATATTAGAGTTCAAAAATCTGTCTGGTTGATAGAGATCTCTGAAAGCCATTCTTCAAAAGCTATTATTGTCAGTTCCAAAACACCTCTGGCACATTCTACTCAGACTACAACATTATCCCTTTGACATACAATAGCTGATTTCCTGTCCAAGGCAGCTTTGCCAGAGGAAATACGCACACATAGACTAGACCATGAAATACTCAACTTACTTGAGACCCGCCCCCCCCCCCCCCCCCAAGCACAAGAGGAGCTAGGGGATACTAACGCACATCTCACCAAGAACATCAGAGGATCCATGAAACCACATTACAGGTCAAACTGTAAGCCAGCAAGGCATACCATATGCTCTTATGAACTGTTATAATCATAAGTTTGAACTTTGGGTTGTTATTCTGCAAAAGGTGAAATGCACTCTCTATTGCAGTGAGAGGCTCCAGCCCACAGCAGGAAACACCCTCTATAGTTCACACTTACACGGAGACAAGGACTCCATTTCAAAGAGTCCTCCTGTCTCCTTACGCTGGTCAATTCACACCTTCCCCCAAAGTTCCTGCAGAGATTATGTTAAGTGACGTTACCTGGCAAATAATCGTTGACCATCGAGTGACCTGGCCAGAGCCATCATGAGACAATGGATTGGTGCCATGGATCCTAGCAGCCTGCCCAGGTGTCAGTTCCTGCTTAGCACCTAGATTTGCAATATTGACCACTCCTTCCTACCTCCTCCTCATTACACTGACCAATGGTAGGGCAAGTGGGGATGGACCAACTAGTAGGTGTGTCAATGGGATGTGGTCAGCGCAGCTCACCCCAATGCCACCTGATAAAAGATCTTGCACAACAGACAACCATTGCTAGCTGCCTCGACCCCTATCTTCTTTACCATCCCCTCATGTCCAGCTTTCTATCCCATCACCTTGCCTCCATCTTTAATCCCTGGTTTGGCAACCAAGAAGAAGCGTGTATCTGCAGGTTTAGATCGCGCTCCCCATTTTTCCTTTCTACCTCCCCTCAATCTTCTTTTGGAATTGGACCACCTATCTCCAGGACAGGTAAAGTATTGCCCCTCAACGAAACTCCTGCTCATGCAACAGTGCTATTTTCTATCTAAGTTTCCTAGATCTTGTGTGTATGAGTGTATGATTCAGTTTTTGTATGCTTGAACAACATTTTATAGTAAACATCATTCAAAGAAACCACTCAGCTTAATTGCCTATTTTCTGGGAACTCCTGGAGGGGGCGGGACCTTGGTATAGCTGGCAAGAACCCGGTATTTCGCCAATTGCTAATCTTAAATTAAAGCAATTCAGCTAACAAAACTACAAATCCTGATGTGTTATTTTTCTAGGAAGACCAGAAAGCAGCCCTTGTTTCCACTCAAGAGTACTGGAAATTTAAGGATGACGTCTGTATTCAAGATGATCGTATTTAAAGAGGTTGCAGATGGCCACAGTGATCCAAAGCAAAATTAAAAAACCCCTAAAACTCTACATAATGCCTCTTATTAGGCACCGTCAAGACAACACAAAATAGTGTGCCAGCTTATGAGTTCTCCAGAATTCTTCATTAGGCTGGATGTTAAAAAAAAAAATAATCAAAGGACACGCATATTCTATTTGCCCTGACTTGGATAACCCAGGATAGCCCTACCTTGTCAGATCTCGGGAGCTAAGCAGGGTCGGCCCTGGTCAGTATTTGAAAGGGAGACCACCAAGGAGTACCAGGGTTGCTACGCAGAGGCAGGCAATGGCAAACTAGCTCAGAACATCCCTTGCTTTGAAAACCCCATGGGGTTGCAACAACAGAGCACATGACCCCAGCAGCAGGCCAGCTAAAATGGGGAAAGGGCTAGTGTTGCCAGGTCCCTCCTGGTAACCTGTGAGGGATGGATGGGGACTTACCAGGAGAAAGGCCCAGGCCACGTCGACAGCACTGCACAGGAAGCGACATCATCATGCCAGTGATTTCTGGGCAACGTTCTGGTATTAGGACAAAAACTCAATGGTAAAACTGGCTTCTACCCTAGGGTTTTTGTCTAAATACCAGTGTTGCCTGGAAATCGCTGGTGTGATGACATCATTTCCTGTGCAGTGCCAGTCATGTGGCCTGGGCCTTCCTCTTTCTACTGGTAAATCCCCCTGCTGGCTAGCTGATCCATGGCTGGGGAGCAACAGCTGGCAGCAGGGGACCCCTGCCTACACCGGAGGGGTCTGGCAACCCTAGAAGGTGCGGATCAGAGTGGAAACTCTGAGCACCAGGTCTGCTTGGAGCTCTGCCCCTCCTTGGCCAGCCAGAAATGAGCTGATTGGCTGGCTCAGGCTGCTGCAGGGACTACTCCTTCAAGCCCCATGTAGCTGGCTCAGGGCCAGTGAGACGGCCTTCCTCAGCTTGCTCCCAGCAATGGGCAGCAAAGGCGGCCTCAGGTAACAATAACAAAAAACTGATGGGATTGCCACAAGTTTTTTAAAAATCCATTTGGTGCTAGAGAGTTATTTAACCAACCTAGTGTTTTTGCTCTTTTCAGCTGGAGGTTGCCATTCTACCTTCTTCTTTTCGAAAAGCCAAAGGTGCAACTGAGATCCAGCACCACCTAATGTCTTCTTGCCTGCAGGATATTATACACAGCATTCATACAAGAGGACTTAAGATCCGGAACGAAAACATCTTTTTTCCCTTCCCCTCTTCTAAAAGAATCTAACTTGATGAAGAGTTCTGGCAAGCCTGAAAGTCTGCACACTGTTCTGGTGTTGTTTTGTTGGTCCTAAGTAAAGGTATTCCGTGGCACTTGCTTTTCAGTCTTATTTGAAACGCATCAGTTTTTTTTCTACCAAAAGCCAGATAAAAGAAGCGCTATCGACAGTGCGCCACAGTCACAATGGAAAGAAGGGTGTCTGAGAAAAGCCAGGGATGTGGAACACTGGCCAAGTATTACTACAGATTTAGTACATTTACATTCCAGCTTTTCTGACATGGAAGTAAAGGCAGTGCATGCCGGTTCCCAGGAGTCTCCTGTGCAGGCACTCACCAGACCAAGCCCTACTTAGCATCAGCAAGGTTGCTGCCTGTGTTCTGTGCCTTGTAACTAGGGATGTGATTCAATTACGAAAGTCGTCTAGATCTATTTAAATATCCCCATTTCAATTCGGTTTTTCCTCTGCAATAAACAAACTTGTTAGGGCTTTATTTTTGCACCTATTTCACTTTCCTCACGCTGAATTATTCCACTAGGATGAACGCATTTTCAATATTATTTCTGCATCAACAGCATAAAAAAAAATCAGGAATGCTTGATCACCCGACAGTCCAAACAACCATTTGCTCTCAAATTGCAAGCAGCCCCATCAGATACTTGGGGGGGACCCCTTGCTTTTTTGGATGTGTGAAATTGTATTATAAACATGTCGTGCATGTGTGCTCTTACACACTATTTCCCACGTCCTCATTCCTTAACTGTTATCTCTGGTATATACTGAAAAGTCAATAGAACACAAAGAGATATTTTGATCTCTCTTAGGGGAGGAAAGGGAAACTGTGTGGCTTGTCTCTTTACTAGGGATGCCATCCTCCAGGTGGGACCTAGGGATCGCCTCCAGACTACAGAAACCAGTTCCCCTGGAAAAAATGGATGGTCTGTGTCCTCCCCAGGCTCTGGCCCCAAATCTCCAGGAGTTTCCCAGCCTGGAGCTGGCAACCCTCGTCCCCGATCCCCTGCTGGTGGCCAAGGGGGACCTGGCAGCCCTTCTCTATTCCAGGATTGCCCATTTTGCCTGACTCACACAGACAACTTAGTCGGTACTCACGCCCAAGCTAGAGGTTATGATTTTTGGCAAGTTGTGTCTGGGTTTCCCTGACCCAGCTTCTGTTCCCCGCACTTCCACAGCAGCTAAAGGGAATGCCATTCAAAGATCAGAAGGACCCCTATTCAGCTTGGAACTGGGGGTGGGGTGGCAAGAGGAGCGCCTGCTTCCCGCCACAACATTTTCAAACGCTAAAACGGCCCCATCAGGGAGTTATTTACTCTTTTCTCGCTCCAGAGTTATGTAAATAACTTCCTGTTTTAGGGTTGTTTCAGTGGTATGACAGGGAGGCAAGAATCCCTCCTCCCCCCACCCCCCAGTTCCACATGAAAAGGGGCTCCCTCTAGGGTTGCCAACCTCCAAGTGGGGCCTGGGGATCTCCCGCTTTAACAACTGATCTCCAGCTTACAAAAATCAGCTTCCCTGGAGAAAATGGCTGCTTTGAAGGGTGGGCTCTATGGCACTGTACCATGCTGAGGCCCCTCCCCTCCTCAAACCCCACTCTCTCCTGGATCCACCCCCAAAGTCTCCAGGTATTCTCCAACCGAGACCTGGCAACCCTAGCTCCCTCTGATCTTTAAAATGACATTCCCTCCAGAGGGGACTGTTGTTTCTCCAGGACAGAAGGGAAGAAGTTTACCTGGGCCAGGAGAAAGTTCTGCCACTGTTTCTTCGCTGGATGTGTTGTCCCCCTTAGAATCATAGAATCACAGAGTTGGAAGGGACTTCCACGGTGACCTTCATTGATAAGTACTTCCCCTTATCCTCCTCCCGTTCCTACTCCCCTGGCCATGCTATGAGATGGCAACCCAATGCTATCCTTCTGCTCACTTATTCTCACAGTCGGATTTTCAAATGTCCCTTCTTCCTGCTTGTTGAACAGTGGAGTCATGCTGACTTTTTTTCTCTCCGTTCAGGTAAAAACTCTTCAGTACTGGAGGAGCCACTACCTCCATGCTGCTGTGGTTGTAATGAGATGGACAGGCCACCTGTAAAAATTTAGATGGCAAGTGTCTTGATGTCTGGTTAGGTATTTCACTGTCATCCTTTCCCATCCACCCACCCAACACTGCGAATGACTTATGACAACCCCAGCAAGGGTCTTTCAAGGCAAGTTAGAAGAGAAGTGGTTTGCCTTCCTCTGCAGAGTCTGTCTCGGTGGTCTTCCATCCACATACTGACTTCGCTTAGCTTCCGAGATCTGATGAGATCAGGCAGTACCATGGCACCATCCCTCCCTCGGCCAACATCCATGACTGGGAAAAAATTAACTCACAAAAGGGGTACTTTCCTTGCTTATTTCAGTCTTGCTGGGAGGTGAGGTGGGACGTTGCATGCCTTCTCTTTGTAGTGTCCTGGCCTTGCCCATCTTGCCTTGCTGCCTGCCTCACAATGCTCACAATATTTCTTTGTGCTAATTGGATCACATGTACAAGTTTTTGCACTGCCACGTGAGGCTGTAGTTTGATCCAGTAAGTTCTGAGTAAGCACCGTCATGATGCTGCTGCTGACTGTGCAGGAGCAAAAGCATGAACACCATTTAGAAGAAGAAGAAGAAGAGAAGAGATTGGGTTTATACCCCGCCCTCCACTCCCCAAGGGAGTCTCAGAGCGGCTTACAAACTCCTTTCCCTTCCCCTCCCCACAACAGACACCCTGTGAGGTAGGTGGGGCTGAGAGAGCTCTTTCCCAAGCTGTCCTTGAGGGAACAGCTGGTACAGAGCTATGGCTTGCCCAAGGTCCTCCAGCCAGGTGCAAGTGGAGGAGTGGGGAATCAAACCCGGTTCTCCCAGATTAGAGTCCGCGCACTTAACCACTACACCAGACTGGCTCTCATTTAAACCATGACATGCTTGATTTTAAGGCCGCAGCCACACGGCTGCGTATGCTGTTTCCTCCCGCATTTAAAGGGACTGATCACACCGGCCACGGCTAGTCCTGCACCGACGCGGGCTCAATTGTGGGTTCCTCCGTGTTTTCCGACCCCGGGAAAATCAACTATTTTCCTGATGGTCACATGAGGAACCTGCAATTGAGCCTATCTGGACAGCCCTCTCTCGCAATGATTGCGACAGAGGGCTGTCCAGATCTCGTCCCTCCATCCCCCCCCCCTTTTGCACTTGGGTGCTTGGGCACTCATGCGCCCAAGTGCAAAAGGGGGGAAAAAACCCCCAAAACTTACCAGGCAGCTGGCAGAGCTCGGGGAAGGGTGCCTCCCCCGGGTGCCGCCGCCAGCAGCCACCTCCCCCTCCTCCTCTGCTGCTGCCAGCTGCCACTGCCTCCGCACGCCTCTTCCGTCGCCGCCCACCACTGCCCACCTCCTCCTCCTCCACCACCGCCAACTCCACTGCCGCCACTGCCTGCCGCCACCCATCAACGATGACTCCGCCGCCCGACGCTGGCGGGGTTGGGATGTCTATACATCCCAACCCGAAATAAAAAAATGCGGCCCCTTTAAATCCGGGAGGGCTCCCAGATTTAAAGGGCTGTGTGACCACGGCCTAAATGATGCATGCCCTAACCTCCTGATGGGCCTAGGACAAATGCTGTGAGCATGAATCCACAGTGGTGACCCAGTCAGTCATCATACTGAAGCCACTAGGTTTGACCCTGCCCCAGATTTTCAGTGACAAAAGGGATTTCTGCCAGAGGAGTGGGACTTCTCTCCTCTCACTCCTGCTGCAGCCCAAACTGCCCCTCCCAGGGAACAGGGAACCCCAGGAGCAGACTGATGGGAGAGTCAGAGGTCTGCCAAAGGAGGGGAATCAACAAAAATCACTCCCTGCTTTGGTCAGTAGAAATTTCTGTTTAATCCAACCCACCACCATCACTACTCAAAAGGCTGCTTTGACTACAAGCAAATAATCCAGGTGGCCAGGTGAAGTGCTGGATTTGACAGTGAACAGGCATTGCATACCAGGTGAGTTGATTTTTGAACACTTGCTTTGTGGACACTGAATCATCCTTGATAAAAGTGGTGTACAAACATCCTAAAAATAGCATCTTTGTAAAAATGGGCTAAAATGGTTTCGTGAATCATTCGTGATAGCGAAGAAAATAAAAGAGAACCAACGCTGAAGACGACAACATGCAAAATCTAAAGGAAATCAAAATGCCTTTATTGACTCATCCCTGCTTCCATCCATACTCTGTGACATACTAATGCAATCTGTGAGTTGTAAGAAATGTCAGGAAGCAACTTTCCTCCAGGCTGGTTTGGCAAGGGATCCTGAAGGTTTTTGGTCATCTTCTGGGCATGGAACAGCAGTCACTGCGGGTGCGGAGGGGGAAGTATTTGTGAATTTCCTGCATTGTGTAGGGGGTTGGACTAGATGACCCAGGAGATCCCTTCCAGCTCTATAATATTATGATTCTATGATGCAAATGCTCCCTCTAAGCTGTGGAGTCTTGTGAGCAAAAATTCTACTTTGTGAGCTACTGGCATTATAGTTGTGGGCGAGCGGTTTGGCTACTGCATAAACTAGTTTGCTCTGGAGCCATCCTTCCCAAGCGAAGACAAAAATCTGTGAGCTGGAGGCTAAAAAACTGTGATCTAGCTCACACTAACTCAGCTTAGAGGGAACACTGTGCAGCATCACAACTGTTTCAGCAGGGGGAACCATGTATGACGCTGTGCATTTTCAGCAGACCTTGGACTGAAGTGGGGATGGACCACTTTCAGAAGAAAGGCAGTAGTTGTCTCGTCATGATGGATCATGAATCCAGTTTCTAAGAATGAGGCAATTGGCCAGATATTAGGGCAGTAATCATAACAGTGTGATGACCCCCTTTGTGGTACAAGAAATGAATGGCAGTTATGCTGGTGGGCCACCATTCCACAATAAAGAATTTTCAAAGTTTGTTAAAGATTGGGAGGTTGGTCTCATAAACAACCTCTTACTACTTCAGTCATTATAATGGCAAAGCTGGAGCTGCCAGAGTTTTACTACTGAACAAAACTGCAAGAAATAGAGAAACTATATCGTAAACTAATCTGGCATAGAGCAATATCTCATGGTAGCCATAACCAGTAGCCCGGGGCAATGAGTTATGTGCCAGTGTCCGTGTTCCCTGATACTACTGTCCTTTTATTACTAAGACCTGAAGGTGAAGTCACAAATCAGACACACAGGCAGCAAAATCAGTGTATCCGTCACAGTAAGCACTAAAGAAACCAGAGACGTGCGTTGGAGAGGGGGCCCATATCCAATGAAATCCTCAAGACAGAACACGTCAGTGGAGAGCGAGATCTCACACAGGGTAAACATCCCCTCCCTCCCACATTTATTATGTTAAGATTAATGGGTATACATACTGATAAGAATTATAAATGCACCTAGGGATTCACCAAGCAATAACATATTCCCTATAAATGGCAAAAAAAGGGACATGGGATTAATCTTCCATTCTGATGGAAGTCTATAATCTGCCTAGCACCCAGAACAAAAAGATTCAACAGTACATCCAACCACACAGGCCACTAAGAAGAGCAGAAGAAAAGGGGATGATAAGCAAAAGCCCTATATGGTTGGGGGCCAACATACCTGAAGGACCAGTTATTCCCTTATGAACCCCCCAATGACTATGATCATCAGAAGCCCTTCTTAGGCAGGTGGCAACCCTGGAGAGGGCCTTCTTGGTCATGGCACCAGAACTCTAGAACTCTCCCCCAGGGAGAGTCTTCTGTTCCCGTCTGTTGCCATCTTCTGCCAGTGGGTGAAGACTCTTTTGCTTTGTTTGGCATTCCCTCAGTAATGCCTCCTTACCAGGGGTCATTTTGAGCAGGAGCTTGAGGGAGCTCAGCTCCGGGAGTTGGTGCCAGCCCCCCACCCCCACAGGGGAATGCCTGCTTGTGTCATAGCTGCAGCAAAATGACCTCGTTGCCTGGAAAGGTCGTTGTTCCTCCAACCAGCCTTCTGAAGGCTTCAGCCACCACTGAAGCTATCCTCCCAAAATAGTGGTATTTCTGAGGCTTGGATTAGTAGCTGTCCCCTCTCTGCCAGCTCTTTCTTTCTTTCTTTCTTTCTTTCTTTCTTTCTTTCTTTCTTTCTTTCTTTCTTTCTTATCTTTCTTTCTCTCTCTCTCTCTCTCTCTCTCTCTCTCTTTCTCTCTTTCTCTCTCTCTCTCTCTCTTTCTTTCTTTCTCTCTTTCTTTCTTTCTCTCTCTCTCTGAGATACTTCAGGTGATGTCAGGTGGTGCAGCATATGCAAATAAGTTATGCTAATGAGTTATGCTAATGAGCTCCTGTACCTCTTTTTCTACGAAATGACCCCTGCTCCCTCCTGACCAATGTTTTAATTGCTGTTTTTATGTCTTTATGCATATTTTACCTCTATTTTTAATTTGTTTTAATGGTGTATGGGTTTTTTTGGGGGGGGGGGTTCATTTTAATGGTTTTAAACTGTGATTTTATCATGTATGTTTTAAATTGTTAGCCAACTTGCTGGACCTTGTGAAGGTAGAAAGGTGGGATATAAATTTTGATGGTGATGATGATGATGATGATACATAGTTGACCTTAACAACCCATTTAACTACCCTTTACCTGCAGCCCTACCCATTCTCCTGCTTGTCTTAAATTGGCTGCTTATTTTATCAATGTACCATAATCACTTCTTCACTAGTTAAAATGCGAATGGTTCAATGCGCATGTTTGTTTGACAGGTTACATCACACTTTTTTCTTTTGTTCTTTGATTGCATTTTCATATGCAAATACAACACTAGGGGATGTTATGCAAGGCAGCCTTCCATCCAACAGAACGGCAGCAAAGAATTCATTTGGAACTGAAGTCCAAGAAACTTACACTGCAGCTCTAATTTGTAGGGTGGGAGACCTAAGGAGGATTCTGAGCATCACTTTTTAGCCTTATTGTAAAAACTAAATTATTGTACAAGGCTTCAGTATTCCCTGGAACATTTAGGGCTTGGTTAAGGTTCTTAAGACTCTGGGGCTGGAATACATATTCTCTACCCACCCCAATGTTATCTTTAAAGGAAGGAAGGGAGGGAGGGAGGACAGAAGGACAGACGGACAGACGGAAGGACGGAAGGAAGGAAGGAAATACTCACGTTAGTTCATAGACCTGGGTCTGATTTTCTGGCCATTCCACTAGACACACCACCCGGCCAGGCAACTCTGCGGTTTTTGCATAGTAACCTTGTGGGAACGATAACAACAAAGCCAGGAGCCATATGACACAGATGACAAATTTGGTGGCTGTGGCTGATAACCGTGGTTGCATTGGATGGATAATGGCCATGTATCTGGAATAAAAGAGAAAGAGTTTTAAAATATAGCAGCAAAACATAAGAAATACAGAGTTGCAGTTCTCACCTCTTTAAGACTCAATGATGCGGCTTATTCATCTTCCCCATTTACCAAGGTGAGATAAATGGGAACATGGAGTAAGATGGCAGACTATTTGTTTCTGTCCCAAGTGGACAGCCGTATTGGTCTGAAGCAGGAGGACAAGTTTAGAGTCCAGTGGCACCAACAAAGGGTCAATCAAGGTATGAGCTTTTGTGTACATGCACGCTTTTAAAAATACATTGGAATGGAAGGTAAGAGTTCAAACTTATAGACAGAGGCTGAACAGCAAATTAAAATGTAACATGATGAAGATGTTTTAACATATGCAGAGACAAACCTATATCACAAGCTAAGGCTATAAGTTGTTTTGATTTAATTAAGGGTGGATAGAACAGTAAAACAATAAATATGTCAAAATAAGGGATAAATGTGCAAAGGTATCTTTTCTAATTTTGCGAAGTAAACTGAGACTTTCCATGGAGGTAACTTAACAGCATTTTTTTCTTTCTTCTTTCAGGTAGGTGCATTGTTATGCCATCCATACATTCCAATATTCCTTGCAATACGCTCACTATTCTAATATACTATTCTGAAAAAGAAATACACTAAAATGCAGACGATATATAGTCTTTCTTGTTGAGAGTACGTAAGTGAGGACATGTGGCTTCATAGACCCTGTTCACATATTACAGTGAATACACATACAACCTGTGTGTACATGCGTACACCTGTTTGTAAGAAAGAGCTAACACACACTTGCTTTATAAATGAAACTAGGGGCAAGCATCTGGATAAATGTGTGGTTTCAACCACACATTCAGCTGTACATGCACTGAATGTATTATGGAAATTATTCAACACATGTATAAAGAAAAATCAAGTGTGCACTGTTCATAAGTTGTATGTACATTCACTGTAACTTGTAAACAGGTCTAAAACAAGGGTGGAGTACAATGGGATCTGCGTTGCTGAGAAAGAACAAGCGGCAGTGCCACACTTACTTTTTCTATCCATTCTCTCCACCTCAGCCTTCTGCCTTTCCTGACCCTCAGGCCTGACTATCTCCTTGATTTCTGACCTCATTCAATCTGTCAGGAGTACCACCAATAGCTGGTAGCAGGGCTCCTGTACTAATGTCACAGCAAATCGGTGGCAAAGTTGATTCTTGCCCTTAACTGGAATTCATTTGACTTACATTCTCACTACTTTTTCTTGGGGGGGGGGGGTCTCCAGTTCTCAGCACTATTTTAAAAGGGCAGAAAGAACAAGGCTGTGCGCAGGCATACCACTTTAGGCAGGGAATCTCCTTCCAGATGGCCTGCCTCTGCCTCTTGGACTAAACAGAAGAAAGTCACATCTCAAGAGCATAGAACAAAAGACCAAAGGAAACTGCAAAAAAGCGCTATCTATTCAATTGATCATATAAGGTTGCACAATACAAAATCACATACAAAAAAGATAAAGGGAGGGTCTATGGAAATAGTTAAAGGGATGGTCCATAGAAACTGTTGACGAAAGCCTCCGGAATGGGTCTTACTAAAAGACTTACTACATAATGTTTAAATGTACAACATAAGCCCCACCCCACAGAGATAGTTGGGGCTTCACAATATGCTAACAAATGAAACTTACTAATGTAGGCTTTATAATAATTATATAATAATTGCACATAGATTCACAGCTAGAATTGTCTGGATAGAGTCAAAGAAAACAAGGCAAATTAAAGAGGAATTAAGCCCTACTGGGTCTTTTTGTGTTAGCTCTTGTCACTTTTAGAGACATGCAAGTTGGTGTATTTGAGGACTGTAATGATCTACAGTAAAGTGGCGTTAGCCACTTTTGTATGCCCCTGGCCATTTTTCTTCTCTTCTTTCTGAAGAATGTGTACTTGTTGAAGCTATGTAGGTGAGTGTTCTTGTTGTGTTCAGAGAGATATATGTCTTATGAAATTTTTGTACATCTTGAAATGATAGACAGTGCTCCTAATGATGTTTCCATTTGCCTTATACAGCTGTGTTATTTGCTTTGGGATTAATTATGCACTATGCACAAGAAATTGGAGACATTTTGTACGTATAAACTTTTTACTTATATATTTATACAAATTTGATATGGTACATTTAGAGCATGCCCTTATAGTTATGTGTTTTTATAAGGATATCATGGTCGACATTCAGATGAAGTTTCCTTCAAAACGAAGACCCATTCCGGAGACTTTCATCAACTGTTTCTATGGACCATCCCTTTAACTATTTCCATGGACCATCCCTTTATCTTTTTTGTATGTGATTTTGTATTGTGCAACCTTGTATGATCAATTGAATAGATAGCACTTTTTTGCAGGGTTTTTTTTGGTTTTTTGTTCTCTGCCTCTTGGACTGGCAGAAGAAACAGAGGGGGAGGAAATGACATCAGGTTTTGTGCCAACATCACATCAGGGCAAAATCCAGGATGTGACATCAGAAAGATGTTCTGGAAACCCTATGGTAATACCATAGAGTTTCTATGGTGTCAGTTGACAAGTTGACATTGTGCCTAGGTTTTTGCCCAGATGTGATGTTGGCACATAGCTCAATGTCATTTTGTTGGGTGTAGCAAGTTAGAACGCTTCAGTGTATCTACTGGGTTGCTGTTGTTTGTATTAGCCGTAGGAAGTCACATGTTTGTTTGTAACCAATCTGTATACACAACAGTTTGCCTGGGAAACTTTGTTAGGACCCCGACTCCCTGATTGGAAACCATATACTAGCTATTTGCATTTGATGGTTTCTTCTCTCTGCCTTTGTTCTTGTTCAGAGGGAAGACGCCCTGATTCGAGTTCCAGCTCTCTAGCTGTTTAGATCTCTAACTGTAAAGATGTAGAATCTAGCTCTGTTGTTATTTTGGATCCTGTTTACCTTTTCCCATGTTAGGTGTATAGTAAATGTTTACCTTTTAAATACACATGGACTCAGACTCTCAATCTCTACTCAGCTGATGCTTAACTATTTTACTCATCTTGAATATCTTCCTACCAGGAATAACCAACACATTTCCACCTCTTGCTCTGCCCCCTAAAACGCCTGGGGCTGCCGGGCTGCATAGGCGTCAACTTCAGGGGGGCTGGGGAGCTGGAGCCCCCCCCCCCGAACTTTTCCAGGAAGTGCTGAGCCTCCCCCAAAGTCAATGGCCTGTGATGTCTCTGGCCCACCCACACACCCCCGGAAATTGGACAGTCTTCGCCCTTGCTGGGCTGCCATCTGGTATTCCTAGCTGTGGGGCTGTCTAACAGTAAAAACCAGGAGTTAGACTTAGAGGTAGAAGCGGATTGAAAGTCAGTGTAGGACTTGCAGTGTGTGCATGTGTACAGAGCTGAGGTCTGAGCTATAAGCAAAGTGATTTAGCGGCTTAATTTGGAGTTACACTTAACTGATATTGTGTGACCCAGGCAGAGTAGAAACAAAAAAATGCTGAGATGGTCAAGTCAGGGGCCTGGAAATGACCACAAAGTTCATGTGGGTTATACTTAAATTTCAGCAGCCGTCTCATGGGAAAGCATGGAGCACAGGGCTTCTCTTTCCTTGCCTCGGTGTGTATGCTACACTGCCAAAACAAATCAGCATGCCAGTGGTAAGAATCACAATGGAAGCAGCTGGCTGCTTAACCCATTTTAAAAACCTGGTCTCCAAAGATATAATTATCCGGAAAAATTTTTTCACCTGAAGGCTTTAATTCCTTACCTTCTCCAAACCAGTATTTAAATTTGCATTCAGCAGTATTTAAATTTGCATTCAGCTGACACATATGCTGGCCCAACAATCCCAGCTCCTTAGAGAGAGAGAGAGAGAGAGACCCTCATTCTCTCATGCAGTGAATTTAGCCCCCTCTCAGGAGCACTGAAGGTCAAAGTTGCCCAGTATGTGATGTAGAATAACTAGGATGCACAGGCAGAGCAGGAAAAGGGAAGCCTCAAGACTTAATATGCCACAGAAAAGATTCTGCCAGGACATAATTCCTCCAAAGAGTCAAGGGCAAATCTTTGCTCTGACCTAAATAGAAATGGGGGCCATGGTGGCTCAGAGGATAAGATGCTGAGCTGCACAACAGAAGGTTTGTAGCTCAGGAGTTTGAGACCCGAGTGCTGTGTGATGGAGTGAGTGCTGTGTGATGGAGTGTCTCTGGCTCCAGCTCCTGCCAGCCTAGCAGTTTGAAAGCAAGAAATTGCAAGTAGATAAATAGGTACCACTTTGATGGGAAGGTAACAGCATTCCGTGCACCTCGGTGTTTAGTCATGCTGGCCACATGACCACAGAAAAGCCTTTGGACAGAAATGACTCTTTGGCTTGGAAACAGAGATGAGCACCACCCCCTAGAGTTGGATTCAACTGGCTTTCGAGCAAGGGAAACCATTACCTTTACTTCAAAGAGAAATGAGAGAAAGGCTTTAAGCTTAGGGGCTCTGTAAAATCTGTAAAATCTAGCTATTTCCCTCTTGAAAGCTGTCTGCAATTTCTTCAAGGGACTACCTGTGTTGGTAAAATTAAGAAGGACCATGAAAGATTGCTGGAGAAGAGCAAAACCTTAATCATCATAGCTGCCACAAAAGAAACAGGGGAATAAATGACTGGTTCAGATCACATGGGGGCAGAATTGGGCTGGATGTGACAAAGTGGTTTTGTGTCCTAGCTGGAGAGTTTCTGCAATGAAGCAATGTATCCAGGGGAAATGGGGAACCTCCTTTTCTGTTTTAAACATGAGATTGGGTTAGTTTCTCTCAGGGGATGGCTCAGATCGAAGGAATTCTCAGCTCTTCAGGGAATTTGGCTGTGGTCTGCATGTGCAGAGAAGAAGCCTTACATGATAGAAAGGACTGCTTCAGATGGGTAGTGTTAAAAAACACAGTTCCCCATGAGTAGAAAAGTAGCTCACCAGGAAGAAGATCTCATTTTCTGTTTTTGAGGTGTTTCTTTTTGTATATAGGAGAGCATTCAAAATGTAATTCCATGCCTGCACTTTTGTGGAGTCCATTCTACCACCTCAAGATTCTATCATCTCCTTCAACCCCACCCTTCCTAATTCTGCAGCGGCGGCAGACCTAGAACAGAAGAAAAGCCCAGCTTGGCCAGATGAAGGTGGTTTGGCATTCGGTTTCCAACCAGTGACTTCCAGAGGCACACAAAAGAGGGCTTGAAGGCAAATAGCCCAACTCTGTTGTCTGTTCTCATTATCTGTGGACACTGCTGGTCAATATGGAGATTCTATTTAATTATCAAGGCTAGCAGCCCATGAATTCATCTGGTCCTTTACAAAAGCCATCTAGTGATCGTAATCATGTTTTATGATGGAAATTGTATGTAAGAATTCCAGTGAATTCCAAATAGGGTTACCATCCTTTTGCATCACAGCACAGCTTGTTGGCTGGCATTAATTTTATTATTGACAGTAACCTCCTCCATCCTTCTTGGCAATACTATGGCCCTAGCCAGAGTATTCCTCTCCTTTCCTTCCCTGCCTTGAGTGTTGTACAGAAGATGCAAGAACTCTATTCACAAAAACAGGACAGCTGGACTGGCAGAAACACTTCAGCGGCAGCTCTGAATCAGCCACATCATCCCAACCAGGTGGCCTTAATCACTCAATACCTGCACCAGTGCCACAAGAATTTTTTTTAAGGGGGGGGGGGATGAACATAAATTCTTAGGAAAATGAGTCTGTCAGATCAGAACACTTGTCTCACGTATGCTAAAAAGCATTCAAGGCAGCACATCATGGATTTGGGTGTTGGACTGGCAGGAGTTAATGTAGCCCTTGTGAAGTTAAGGTGTGTGACGCATCTGGTGAGAATGCAATGGTTGCAGCAGCAGAAGAAAAGAAAGAGTGGTAGAATGGAGCAACACATAACACACCCAAATGCACCACTGCCAGCAGCAACATGAGGGCTTCTACTCCTTATCAGTGGCTCACAGCTAATCCATCTTGTTAATTATCCCTTTCCTACAGAACCTCCCATGCCAGGGCTTTGAAACCACCCCCAGGACTACATTTGAAAACCTAATGAATCTCACAGCATCAGCCTAGAGCCCAGTTTTCTGTTCTTCCCCCTCATTATCCCCACTTCCCACAGATTTGCTCTGAACTAGGGCTACTTCCCAGGAGCGGTTTACTCCATCCAGGCAGAAACTTTTAGGAAGGACAAGCCCTTGGGGCCCTGAGAGCCCAGTCTGCATTTGCTATGTAAAGCTGTTCTGTGCTGCTGTGGCACCGGCTTCCCATTTGGCTCAGTATAAAGCTCTCCTCTGTCAGGACACAAGTTGTTTAGAGAGAGTGTATGAGAGAGGGGTGGAGGAGCGGTCTCAGGAAATAACAAATGGTTCAGGGGTGGGCATGCTTCCAACCCACCCACCTCAAATATGATCGCAGAAAAATGTTCCCTGTCTGCTTTTAAACGCAGATTACTGGATTTTCAGCTAACTTGTTTCCTTTGTGACAATTTGCCTATCTCCTTAGAAAAGATGGGGGGGGGGGGAATTGCCCCAAAACTCAATGGTGCCATAGAGTTTGGGGGTGATTGCTAGAGCGTCACCCTGGCAACATGCCTGGCATGATGGCATCACTTTTGGGTGACGCCATCATGCTGGGTGGTCCCCGGATGCCCCGGGAGGAAGGGAGGAGGGAGGGAGAGAGCGAGTGGGTTGGCTGGCTGGCTGGCCGGGAAGCTTTTGCGGCGGTGGTGGCAACAGCGGCGGGTGGGTTGGCGGCAAGGGAGGCGCGGTGGCAGGCAGGCACCCCATTTCGCTGGGGGGCTCAGTCCCCCCAGGAAACTTCAGGGGTGGCCTGAGCCCCCGAGCCCCCCATAGTTGACGCCTATGGTAGTGACCTTGGAGCCACCACTAAATGGCAATAAAATGATGCAGACAGCCAATGCTGAGATGAAACAACAGGAGAGTGGGTGCGGCATGAAATGTAGACAGAAATTTCTGAGACAATGTGAGATCATTGGTACAATGGTGCAAAATACCAATGCAGACTGGACCCTGCTCCTTTCACCACAAAGTCACTGAAAAGAGAACCACAGGCAGTGAAAGCCAATGCACCAACATCAACAGAGTACCATTGTGGTATAGTGATTATAGCAGTCCCATAGCCCAAATTTTTGTGGCTTGTGGGGCAATTTTTTTTCTAGTGGGGCTGAAGTTCTCAGTGCAGAAAAAAAAGCCAGAATTCTGAGATTATGACTCGGTTACTGTGGAATCAAGCCTTTTAAAATCAAAGCATAAAGGCTGTTGCAAATCTTAGCCCCAGAATGTGACAACAGCAGGCTGAGAAGGGGGAGGGGATAAATTTACTGGTAGATAGTAGGCATGGCACTGAAAATACTTATCTGGGTTTGGCCAGTAAACGCACTCCAATTTGTATAAAAACACATAAAACTTTATTTACAAAAACAATGGACAAACAACACAAAGATAGGGGAAAGAATGTATACTGTTCAGCAAGGAATGCAAACCAAAACAAAAAACCTAGCTGGCTGCTCTACTCACTACTTTTCCTATCAGGTGCATGGCTCTGGCATCTCAATTGGTGTTCCTGATGAGCCGAGTCTCCAGAAGCATAGCAGCAGGGTGAAAGATGAAGAGAGCTTCAAGGCAGTCTCTTCTCTCCCTGAGTCTTCTCAAGCTGTCTATTCCACATAGGTGTTCTTAACCATTTAGGCAATAGAAAGCTGTTTCAAGGATAGATCTCTAAATTGCAAGCTGTCAACTACTTTAGATGACAGTTCTCAGCTGCTGCAAGTTAATCACTTCTGCCAGCCTAAGCAACAATTCTGATAAGCCAGCAGGTGGGGGTGATGACTTCTATAGTCAAGAAAGTAACACTTAGGCAGAAAAACTCTCTTAAAGGAGACCAATTTATTGACACAAAGTTAGAAGGGATACTAGAGGTCACATACTCCAGCTCCCTTGCTCAGTGCAGGAATTAGTCAATCACAGCACCCCACTCTGCTTAAAGGAGCACATATCTTTAAATGATTGAGAAAAGCATTTACAGGAGAAATTATCGTGAGGCTGTGCCTTTAAGAAAGGAGGTGGAGCCCCCAAAAGCCCCCTGTAGCTATGAGCCTGGATTATAGTGTCACTAGTCACTGTATCTCAGCCTGGTCTACGGAAGGTTGTTGTGAGGAGAACCATAGAGGAGAGGTAAAGATGCTGTAGCACCTGTCAGTTCAGCTAATCTTCTGCTTGCCCATATGAACAGAAAACCGATTTTTCATCAGGCAGTTTGACGGTAAGCATTCTGAGCCTGTTCAGTGGGTTGCTTTTCAGATATTCAAACAGTACAGAGTAATAGCACAGGAATAACTGGCTGCCTTTTACATTTGTGCATTCTTGCACAGATCAATGGAAGTCACAGAACTGTCATCACTATGTTCCACTCCAAAACAGAGAGTAAACAAACCAGACAGTCAGTCAGTGATTCTTAAACAATGAGTCAGTACTATGACAGGTGATTTTTGTCTTGTCTCTTTGGTTCCTCAGACTGAAAAGGCTCATAAGAGTTCACAACAAGGCTGGAATCAATAAATATTAGGGACTGGCACTTTCTGAGACCTAAAGGCCCAATGAAGTAGGATCAGCATCACATTTGCTTTGTGCAGGATATTCAGGGAGGTTGGACAACTCTCTCTCCCATGCTGCCTCCAGTCTTAATAGGTAGTTTGTGAGACTCACTCAAATTAGAAGGCCATTGCTTCTTATCTTAGTTTCAGTACTGCTCATCCTCTTCTCTCTGAGATCCTTCTGGATATTTCCTCTTGATATTACTCTATAAATTAAGACACTCTAAACAACAGAAGTCCCCAGTCTTGTTAAAATTCTAGGCACTCCTTGAATTTGGACAATGGGGAAAGAGTTACATCACAAAATGGCTGCCACTGGGAGCAAAAAACAAAATGGCTTCCATTGAATCTTGAAGCCAATAACAAAATGTTGGGAAACTGAAAGCCAAGCGTCCTCCTGTGGTGGAGGTATCTGTTTCCGAATGGGTGCTCTCTATAGAGACAAAAGTAATGCCTTCTGGGTTCTTCTAAAAGACTGGGTATTTGCTTTGGGAAACAGATACTTTGTCAAACCCCATCAGCTGACCCCATAATGCCAGTGAGTGCAACACTGGGAGACAATGCTATACAAGAATTGAGCACAAGACTCTAATGGGCAGCAGGGCTGGTTCACGGTGAACCAAACAGCTGCTTGGGGGCACCAAAGAGGCAGAGGGTGGCAGTATAGGAGGTGGTGATGGGCATGGCATCCACCAGTCATTTCCTCCCAGAACTTTGCCACTGCTACTTGGCTTGCTCCAAGGTGAACAGCAGAGGTGCTGCCTCTGGATCACACCTTGGATCCAAACAAGGTAGCACGGGAGGAGGGTATATGGGGCTGCATAATGCCCAGCAGTGTGAGGCTCACACTGGGGATTTCTGGGGAACTCACCCCTGCCACTACAGTGTCCCTGCCACCTTCACTGCCTTCCAGACCTCTGGACTGCTAAGTGGCAAGGTCAGCCCTGGTCAATGAGTAAGCTGAAGCTGTATTTATCAGTGGCCCTCTGGACCCAAGCCCAAAGCCAAGCACAAACACTTGGTAAGCCCGACAGTTTCCTCTGAAGAAAAAGAAGCCACACTTCAATGACACTACTATTTTGCATTTTAATATTTTAGTGTGGCTTTTCCAACATTTCCATGACAACACGTTATCCCTCAAGTGCAATGGTACATCAAGGCGGCTTTGAGCACAAAGCGAAACAAAACAGAGGCAACAGAACAAACAGTTTGCTCCATCTGGAAGTCTACAGCCTCAATGGTTAGCTAAGAGGGGGCAGCGCCCCCTCAACTCTGATGGATGCAAGAGATATCAAGCGGTACTCACAGCTTATGTTTTTATGAGGCTCCATTCATCCCACAGGATCATGAAATGTTTCACAAATGACAACATGGATCCATGTGGAGAACAGATGACGCAGAGATGGGCAAGCTGTTCCACGTTATTTTATTTCTTTCTTTCTTATATTTATACCCCGCCTTGCCGGGCAAGCTGGCTCAAGACGACTTCTGACAGTTTAAAATCTCATAAACCATAAATTACAAATTTAAAACAACATCATAATTTACAAATAAAAACAGATAATTAACAACTAAGTGACGGCGGCATTCAGAGTTGCAACGGTGAGCGGGCAGCATCCGATCAACCAGCTTCTGGCCAGGTCTCGGCCAGCAAGTTCCAGGGGCTTAGTTGTCCTCAGTCCCCAGTGGTGGCTCCTAATTGAAGGCCTGGTGGAAGAGCTCTGTTTTACAGGCCCTGCGGAACTGTAAAAGGTCCCGCATGGCCCTGATGTCCTCCAGGAGCTTATTCCACCAGTATGGAGCCGCCACCGAGAAGGCCCTGATTGTAGTGCTGGCCAGCCTAGCTTTTTTTGGGCCAGGAAGAGTCAAGCGATGTTGTGAGCTTGACCTCAGTGTCCTCTGGGGAACATATGGAGAGAGGGGATCCCTCAAGTAGGCAGGTCCCAGACCATATAGGGCTTTAAAGGTCAAAACCAGCACCTTGAACCAGATCCGGTATGCTATAGGCAGCCAGTGCAGCAATCTCAGCGCAGGCCGGGAGATCATGGCAGAGTAGCAAGGTTTTATTTGCAAAGTAGCTCGCAAAAGCCTCACAGCCAATATCCAATTCCCTATCTTTTAACCTGCTCTGTGGCAGCTCAGTTAAATTAGGGCTTCTAGTTCTTTAACAGTTGTGTAAAAGAGACTGCTACTTGTTTTTATTGCACTAACTGTGTAACTTGGGCTTTAATATCACAGAAAAGTGCAGCTGCCTGCCCCTGAAAGCTTACAGTCTGAATTTCAACAGTTGGGGGAGACAAGACAGGGAGGAGAGAACAGGGAGGCAAGGATAATGGATGCACACTCAATCACAATGCTGCAAAAATCTGAAAAGCTGTACTGGCTAAAATCTCCCCATAGAATCTTGGATTGGAATGGTCTTTCTATATCTACCCCCTGCTCAGTGCTGGAAGTCTGAAGCTACAGCCTCCACAACAGATGTGTGCTCAGCCTTCGCTTGAAAACCTCCAATGAGGGAGAACAAGGGTTGCCAGGTTAATACTGGCAACTGGTGGGAGGTGGAAGGGGGCAGGAATATGTAAACACACATGGCATTTAGATGCTGCAATGGCACTTCTGATGCCACTCCTGAAGGGACATCATTGCACTGGTGCAATGCTCTAGTATCCCTCCAAAACACATTTTTCTCCTTTTGCTCTACTGAGTGGTGGCAGGCAACCTGGGCTGCCGGTGGAGTCTCCTGTCATAGCAGGAAACCTGGCAGACCAAGTTGAGAACCCCCTTTTAGGTAGCTAGTTTCATTGCTGAACTGTTCTCACAATTAGGAAGTTTCTCCAAATATTCAACTGAAACCAACCTCTTAAGTCTTGTCCCAAAGGGCAGCAGAGAACAAATCTTTGGCCTCTTCCATATGACAGACCTTTGGGTATTTTTGAAGAGTATCTCACAGCCACTCTGAGACTTCCCTTCTCCTGAGTAAACATACCCAGTTCCTTCACAGGCCTGACTTTCCAGACCCCTGACTGTTTTGGCTGCCCTCCTCTGAACCTGTTCTGATTGATCTTCATCTTTTATAGAGTGTATCACACAAGCTAGAGCACAGTATCTGAGATGAGGTCTAAACTAGCGTGAAATAAAATGGAGCTTTTCCCTCTTGTGACTTGAATCCTATGATTCTATTAATGCGACCTAAAATCACAGTAGCTTTTTCTGCTTTGTTTTGCATAATAAATCTGAGGGCCTGAGATCACTTCTGTCTATTCAGCCAGTTGAATTCATTGTTTCTTTTTTGCCAACAAGACAGAGAGGCAAGAATAATGGATGCATACTCTGTCACACAGCTGCAAAGGTTTGAAAAACTGTTTTGGCTAAAATCTCCCCATAGAATCCTTGAATTGGAATGGACCCAACTTATGGCAACCCTGTATGGTTTTCAAGGGAAGAGTCGTTCAGAGGTGGTCTGCAACTGCCTGCCTCTGCATAGCGACCCTGGACTTCCTTGGTGCTTTCCCATCCAAATACTGAACAGGGCTGACACTGTTTAGCTTCTGTGAACTGGGCTATCCAGGTCAGGGACACCTAGATGGATGGAAACCCAACAGAATCCCTCATCTGTCCCAGAACACAATCAAGACTAGCTATATTACCTGCACTATTTAATTCATTTAGATATTTCTACCTCACGTTTCTTTCCAATGGGGATCCACAACATTGTTCCCCCTCCTCCTGCCTGACCCCACATGTTCCCCGATCTGAAACAGCAACATTCACATAACTTTGGAGCTACACTTGGGGTATTCCAAGCGTGTGCAGCTCGAACATTATGTGAATAACTCACCACTAAGGCTCTTCTGGCTAAGGAAAAAGCCGTGGGGAGGAGGCAAGAGCCCTTTCCTCCCCACCCCACCCCCCTGACTGCTGTCCTGGGTCGGATTAGCTCCTGCAGACTTTAAAAGTGAAGTTCCCTGCAGTTGCTCTGTGACTGAGGTGAAAGCAGGTTCAAAAAGCAGGAGAACTCTGATCCCACTTGTTAGAAACTTTAAAACTTAGCCCTTAGACAGAAAAAACTAAACCTTGGTCAAGCACATCCTCCTGAGATACTCAACATTACTTCCCAGAAGGAGCTAACATGCCTGCCTCATGGCAGACCTCTCACCTCCATCTAGGGTTGCTAATCTCCGGGTGGGGCCTGGAAAGGTTTCCTGGAATCACAAGTGCTCTCCAGACTACAGAGATCGGTTTCCCTGGAGAAAATGGCTGCTTTGGAGGGTGGACTCGATGGCATTGGGCACCACAGATCCCTGTCCTCCCCAGGCTCCTTCCACAAATCTCCAGGAATTTCCCAACTTGGATATGGCAACCATATCCCTCCATTCCCTCACCTGCGGCCAGGGTGGTGGTGGCTGGCAACCTTAGGGAGCAAGTCCTTCACCCCCAGGTGGTAGAAGGCTTCTGGCAGCCAGAAGCAGCCCTAGAAGCCCCAGCCCATCATGTGACCATTCATAAAACTAGTTTATCGGCTGGCTTATTCTTCTCTCATATAGAGAGAGATCAGTTGCCGAGCTCCACAGTCTTTCTTTTTTTTTTGTAAAGAAATTTTTATTTTTCAAAAAACCCCATCAAAAATAATACATTTACCTTATACAAATCCCTTTTTCCATATTATATAACATTTTGTTCTATTTGTACATTCTATTTTTATCTTGTTTTGGTGGTTTCCCACCACCTCTGAAGCATAACACATTTTCCATTTTATTCAAAATAGTAATACTTATATCTATGTTTCATTTCTGGTAACGGTTATATATCTTTAAAATACTTATACACCAATTCTTATTTTCTATACTCTTATGTATTTCTAAATAAAAGCAGCTTCATTGTCTAATTTTAACTAAAACATTCATATAATATATTTCTATTCCTTTATGCTATTATAACCATGTATAAATGTAGTTTTTCATATCCCAGTATTTTTCAACATATTCTTTCAAATCTTTCCAGTCTTCTAGAAAGGTCTCTGAGTAGAGATTATTCAATTTTCTAGTCCATTTATCCATTTCAGCCATATATAACAGTTTTTTCAACCATTCCCACACCTCTGGTATTTTTTCATTTTTCCAATGTTGTGCATACACCATTCTTGCTGTTGTAATCATATACCATATTATTGTCCTTTTCTTTACATTTATCTCTTCTAGTTTAAGTCCTAGCAATAACATTTCAGGCAACTTCTTAAATGTACATTTCAAGATTTTTTCCATTTCTGCATGTATATTTGACCAATAAATCTTTGCTTTATCACAAGTCCACCACATATGATAAAAAGAACCTTCTTTCTTTTTACACTTCCAACATTTGTTAGACATATTCTGACCAATATTTGCAATTTTTTTTGGTGTCATATACCATCTATACATCATTTTAAAACAATTTTCTTTTAAGTTATAACACGTAGATATACTCATAGCATTTTTCCATAAAAATTCCCAAGATTCCATTTCAATGTCTTTGTTAAAGTTTATCGCCCATTTTACCATTTGTTCTTTTACCATTTCATCTGCATTAAACCATTTTAGCAAGACTTTATACATTTTAGAAATCATTTTTTTCCCACCTTCCTCCCAAACTTGTTCTATTTCATTATTTTTTTCCCTGAAACCGTGTTTTTTATCACTTCTATACAAATCATATATTTGTCTATATCTTAACCAACCATAATCAAAGTCAATCTGATGCTGCTCCTTCAGTTTGAAATCTTTGCCATGTCTTATTAATAAGTCTCTATACTTCAGGCAATCTTGTCCTTTATATCTTGATGTTGGATGTAAGACTTCTGCGGGTACAATCCACATGGGTATCTCTTCTGAAAAAAAGTTTTTATATCTTGTCCACGTATCCATTAGTGTTCTTCTCAAATAGTGATGTTTAAACATATTGTCCATTTTTGTTTTACCATAATACAAATATGCATGCCACCCAAATCTACAATCATGACCTTCCAGGGACAATAACATTCTATCTTGTAACATAGTCCATGTCCCTACCCAGGTCAAACATATTGCATCATGGTAACCTTAGATTTGGTAGTTGAAACCCTCCTCTTTCTTTGGCATCACACATTATTTTCATCTTAATTCTTGGTTTTTTCCCTCCCCACACAAATTTAGACAGCTCCTTCTGCCAACATTTGAATGTTTTTACATCTTTCACAATTGGAATAGTTTGAAACAAAAACATTAATCGTGGTAACACATTCATCTTGACCACCGCAATTCTACCCAGCAATGACAAATTCAATACATTCCACTTTTTAATATCCTGCATAATTTGCAACCATAATTTTTCATAATTATTTTTATAAAGATCAATATTTTTCATAGTTAGGTTTACACCCAGATATTTTGTCTTTTTCACCACCTCACATTCTGTAAGTTTTTGTAACTCGTTTTGTTTCTTATTTGACATATTTTTGCACATTACTTTCGATTTGTTCTTATTTACATAAAATCCTGCTAAGTCACCAAACTCTTTTACTCTCTGTAACAAATGTGGTAATGTGGATAAGGGGTCTTCCACTATAAACATCACATCATCTGCAAAGGCCCTATATTTGAAAGAAAAACCTTTAGTTGTTAAGCCTTTAATATCTTTGTCTTCCTTCACATTTAACAGTAGAACTTCTAAAATCCAAATAAATAGCAGCGGCGAAAGTGGGCATCCTTGTCTTGTTCCTTTTTCAACTTTAAAATCGTCTGTCTTTTCGGTATTAATTATTAATGAGGATTTCTGTTCTTTATATATTGCTTTAATGAAGTTAAGCATATATTCACCAATCTCAAGATGTTCTAAAGCTTCAAACATAAAATCCCAGTTTAAATTATCAAACGCTTTCTCCGCATCTAAAAAGAAAAAGCCCACTTCCTTTTCAGGATGTTTGTCGTAGTATTCTATAGCATCCACTACTACTCTTAGATTGTCCCTTATTTGTCGATTAGGTAAGAACCCTGCTTGTTCTGTTTGTATAGTCTCTTTAAGGTGCTCTTTTAGTCTGTCCGCTATAATCTTAGCAAAAATCTTATAATCATTATTCAGTAAAGAAATCGGTCTATAATTCTTAACATTGGTCAAATCTTGATTTTCTTTCGGGATCAGTGAGATGGATGCATCTTTCCAGGTTTCTGGTACCTCTCCAGTAACTCTTATATCGTTCATCAATAGCAGTAACACCGGTGAAACTGACTCCTGTAACGTTTTGTAGAACTTCGCTGTAAATCCATCCGGTCCAGGTGCTTTACCTAATTTTGAGTCATTTATTGCATTTTTGATCTCTTGTAATGATACTGGATTATTAAATAGTTCTTTAATTTTCTCTGTTGGTTTTGGTAACTTTAATGTTTGCAGGTATTCTTTAATCTTTCTTCTGTCTTTGTTTTCCTTCTTTAAAAGTTTTGCATAGTATTTAAAAAATTCTCTTTTTATTCCGTTGTTATCTATTATCTCAATATTATCTCTTATCACTTTGGTGATAAATTTATTTTCACGTTTTTTCTTTAATTGCCATGCTAAGTATTTTCCGGGTTTATTTGCACCTTCAAATGCTTTTTGTTGAAGTTTTTTTAAGTTCCAGTACATCTCTTGGTTCAAAATGGCTTTTGCTTGGTCTTGTAGCATCCAAATTTCCTTTTGCAGTTTCTTTTTCCCTGGTTTCTTCTTCAGTTCTTCTTCCTTTGTTTCAATGGCTTGTAGAATATTTTCATATTGCTCTTTTTTCTTTTTATTATCTTTAGCATTTAGCGATATCAATAGTCCTCTCATCACTGCTTTGTATGCATCCCATACGGTTTGAATTTTAACTTCTTTCTGCATGTTTACTTGGAAGTATAGGTCTGTTTCTTCAAGTAATTTTTTAATTATTTCTTGATTATCTAATAAGTCCTCGTTTATTCTCCATCTCTTTTGTTTTTTAACCTGCCCAGCTGTCCATAAACACGGATTGTGATCTGAGATTATTCTGGGTAAAATTTCCACTTTTCTTGTCTTAAAGGTTAGGTTAGTAGTCATCCAAATCATGTCAATTCTTGAATGTGAGTCATGTCTGTTAGAGTAAAAGGTAAAATCTTTTCCTTGTGGGTTAGCTTTCCTCCAAATATCTTCCAACTTTTCTTGTTTTATCAGTTCAAAAAAATTTTTTGGAAGCTTCCCTAACGTCTCATCCTTTCTTTTAGAGCGCCTGTCTAGTTTATTATCTACAGCTGGCTTATTCTTCTTTCATATAGAGAGAGATCAGTTGCCGAGCTCCACAGTCTTTCATTGGGTTTAAACCTGAGGGTTTTCCACTCTGGACTCCCAGGGTTTCCATGACAGACATAGCCGGGCTTAGATCAATGTGTCACTAGTCTGGGCCTGTGCAGAAGCACGGCCAATGGACCTTCCCAGTTTTGCCAGTGTTTAGATTGAGTATTAGCATAGTCACTCTCTCTCTCTCTCTCTCTCTCGCCTTCCTTTATTGACAGGCAACCCTGCTATCTAGTAAAGTGGGAACAAAGAAGGAGGGCCATCTGGTGGCTCATCTCAGGGCTCACAAGGAGGACAGGGCAGGGGCCTGGCTGCAATGCCTGCCCCCCCCAACCTCCCCCCCCCCCCCCAGTGCTTCTAGCAGAGGGAGAGCAGCTTGATATTTGGACAGAAACATAACAGCTCCTCTCTAAGCCTCCTGCTATTGGATGCACACACCAAAGGCAGTCTGTTTGTTATATTTCAAAGAATAAATTCTTCATGGGGGAAATTCACAGTGCTTCATTAGAGGTTACTGGAGACCAAGAGAGCATCAATGAAGCCAGCGAGCGCTGTTTTCAGTTCCACTATTATAAAAGTTATGAGCCGGGGAATAGGGCATCACTTTTTGATATATGTGAATGACTGTAAAAGAAACCGCTGCAAGTGCAAGGACACAAACAGACTTTTCAACTCACTAGGAGGGTTGTGGGTTTTTTTTTACAACTTGGCTTCTGATATCAAATTTATAGGCAAGCAAACTGGAAAACAACAGAGTGAAGCAGGGAACCAATTAAAACCCACAGAGCCTTATCCTAAATAGACTTAATCAGAAGTCCCCGCGATTTCCAGGGCACTGACTCATGAGTAAGTGCACTCAGGATCACACATGCTATGCACTAGTGGCCTATTCCACACCAGCTGTGCAACGTTTAATTACTGGCCTACATGGGTTCCGTAATAGCTGCAGCCCCAAATGTTCTCTGCAAAGGCCGTTACCCAGCTCATTTAGGCAAAGAGGCGGCGGCTCGCAGCTGAACCTTAAACCATTTCCCACATCCCTGTCAGGCCTTTACCAAAAGATTTGGGTATGTTTACATCCCAGTTTTGCCAGCTTTCTAAATGTTGCTCCGGAGCCCCCCACCTCAGTTTGTCAATGATACTTCCCTCTGACAGAGACTCTTTTCCTCCTTGTTTCTATCTTGTTTTGCCTTTCTTCTTCTTTAAAATGCTCTAGTTTTGATTGTAACTTTTAAAAAAAAATTAGCACTTGCTTTGTGTCTGTAAGCTAGTAGCTTTGAAAGGCTGGCTAGAAATCTGGGAATGAGTATTTGAAAACAATGAAAAAAGGAAACTTGCATCCACTTACTGAGCTTTCTTTTTAGTTTGTTAACCACAAATCTCCAACAGATACTTACAAAAGGCACAAGTTCACATGATTTCTACAGACTTTTGCCTGGATATGACAGACGACCCATAACTGAAGAGAAATTAATTCATCATGGTTTTAACCTTTCTGAAACAATGTAAATTTAATCAGCAAGTAGATTTCAGTTGTTTTATCTGTCCACTCTTTGATTTTTCAAGAATCGCTTTTGCCTTCCAGTATTGGGCAAACACCAGTCGCGCTGCTGTAATCAAATTCAATGTAATGATTTGTGGCTCCGTAGGAATCTTGGCTACATAATTTAATAACATTGCTTCAGGAACATTTTTCTCTGTCTCATCCAAAGCTTTAAAACACTGCTGTTTTATTCCAGTACACAACTGCTGTTGGACAGAGCCACCACATACAAACAAAATCTGCTGGTACAGCACATGCAGAGCTTTAGGAACTACAACTTCAATCTGCTTATCTGCCTGCCCGTCTTGCCAGGGCTAACGCTTCATGCCAGTACAGTCTAAAGCATCTGGACACAGACATTTCTCTCCCCTCCCCTTTTCTGTAAGGTGCCTAGTTTATTTTATGTGATACTCCGGTACATGCATACATTATTATTAATAACAAGACAATCCCCCTCCACCACTGCTGCTTTTAATGTTAAGGGAAATTTTGGGAAACCTGGTCATGGCTCTTCCACCTTCTGCCTGGTTTGGCCCAGATGTTGCATTCATATACACTTGTTAACAAAACAGTGGCACCTGAAGATAGATATATGCTAGTTAACCTTGAACACATAAAGCTGTCTTCTACTGAGTCTGACCCTTGATCTATCAGGGTCAGTATTTTCTTCTCTGCAAGGCAGGTCTTAGCCAAGAGGCAACAGGAAGAAAAAGAGAAAGGCTCACGCTGCAACCACTCACACCCTTCCTGCCTCGGGCTTGGACACCTGCTCACAGTGACAGCCGCTCATGCCCACTCCATCCAAGGCGTGGGCAGCCAGCTTCCAACAACAGGTCTTACCCACCTCATATGGAACAAAGACTGCCCTTTGGCTCCAGTCTGCTTGTGGGGAGGGCAGGGTATAAATTGAACCAATAAATAAATAAATGGTGGGGGGTTGGCAGGGATTCTGTAGCCCTATCCTGGATGTTTGCCAGGGCCCAGATCACTACAACTGCCCCAGCATCTCTGACTGGCAGTGGCTGTCCAGGGTCACACAGACAGAGGTCTTTCACATCACATGATCCTTTTAACTGGAGATGCTGGGAACTGAACTAGGGACCTTCAGCATGCAAAGCAGATGATCCTAGTATGCCCCAGTATGCCCCTGGAAGAGCACTATGCTCAAGAAATAAGAACTTGCTGGTGGTCCGCAGCCTGAGAGAAGTCCAACTGTCCTCGACAGGTATAATCTGGTCATAAAACTGCCTTGAACTGAAGCTGCAGTCACACATGCTAAATAATCCACTTTCAGTGCACTTTCCAACTGGATTTTTACTGTTTGAACTGGCAAAATCCAGCTGGAAAGTGGATTGAAAGTGGATTATTTAGTTTGTGTGACCGCAGCACGAGTCAAACCATGGGTCTATTAAGGATAATATTGTCCACTCTGGTTAGCAGTAGTTCTTAGGAAGAGGTCTTTCGTATCACCAGTACTGATTCTTTTAAAACTGGAGAGGCCAGGGATGGAACTTGGGACCTTCAGCATGCAAAGCCGGGGCTCCACTACTGAGCCAAAGTCCCATCTCAAGGCCTACTGCTGCTTGCACATATATCCATGATAGCACGTAATACCAATTTACTCATCCTGATCTGGCTGCCCAGAAGACTGACATTCTGACAGACCTTAACACATGTGCAGAGCCTCAGAACATATGTGGAGTGGATCATGGGATATTTCATGCTTATATTTAGAACCACAAAATAATGGATAGTGGTTTTCTTATAGTAGTGGGTGTAAAAAATAGTAGTGGGAGCACTGCTTGCTGGGATACACAGCCTGGCCACATGGGAAACAGGAAGTGGAAAGAATGATTGGGGCCTTGGACTGGAGGAATGTTTTAACCCATTCCCTGCACCACTTCCCCAATAGCACCTATCCTAAGTCAAATCTGTTGATGGCAGCATTGGCAGCTCATGGGTCATGCTAAGGCTGAGCCCACAGCCCTAAAAATAGAGTGTGTATTGGGGGGAAAGCCTTGGCTTGACAAAATACATTCCCAAGTGTCCTCATTAAACCTTTTCCTCCTGCCCACTGAAAATGGCCATGATGACTTTCATCCTTTTCCTTTGAGCCTTGGGAAAGCCGTGCCAGGCAAGATCTCATATCCTTCCCTGCTTATGGTCGGCTATCAGAGAAGATCTATTCCAAAATAAGTGACCTGGTCCAGTGGGAGATGCTGGCCAGCTGGTCCAGTCACCTTCACAAGCTGCCAGTACCAGATCAAAGAGAACTAGGCACGCTGGCAAGTTGAGCGCTCCCGGTTTCCCACAGGGACGAAGGCAGAGGTGTGAAGGCTGCTACTTCCTCTCTGAGTTAAGAAGACATCCTGTTTTCTTGTAAAAAGTACAAGAACAAAATGTAGCATTAAAAAAAAAAGTCACACCGTCTTTTTTAAAAAAAACTGCTGTCAAACCTAAGGGTATTTAATCCAGCCTCTTCTCGACACTCGCAGTTTGACGCTTAATTGTTTTCTGTCTGTGGACAGCATATGTATGACCTGTATAGTGCCTTAGAATGTTCAAAGCTGTCATTTGTAATGAGCATTCTGTAGGAAATGTTAGCATTATGCCCTCCTCCCCAGTACAGAACAGATCTGGGAAAGAAGCACCTGCCTAAAGCCTCCTAATGAGTTCATGGTAGGATTCAGATCAGAACCAGGGACTTCCTAGTCCACAACTCAGCCCCATGACCATTTGGACTGGCAATGAGGTCTGCATGGCAATGTCCCCTGCACTTTCCTTAAAAGTGCAAAAGCTATGACCTTTAATTGAGAGCCAAAAAAATAACACAAAGCAGTGTCCATTCTTTTGAGCTCTCCAGAACTCTCCAGCAAGGTTGTTTCAGGCTATATGGTCTCAAGGTTTGACTTTTGCTTTGGACCAGCACAGCCACCTCTGTGTCAAATGTTTTTGGTGCTTACCTCCCGAAGTGACCTTCCTCTGCACAAGATATCAGCCACTTGATTTATGCCCCTCATCTCATTGGGATACTTCTCTTACTGAGTAAGGAGCATTCGGCCACACCCACAACATTTATTTTAGAATAAGCTTCTTCTGAACTTCTTGGCTGCTGGTTCTTAACTGCTTGTTAGAATGGAGGCACTAGGAGCTTTTCTCTCAGCCCTTCAATGGTCCAGCCAACATGGCATCCTGCTTCTTCTTTTCTATTTGCGAGGAGGACACACGGCTGCAGCCATCCTGGAAAATGCTTTTGGACCTTGCTTAGATTCATCCCCCAGTGCAGCAAGGCTTGTATTTTTTCCCCCATTTTGTTTCCTATTGCCATTTTTGGAAATAGCTGGTGTATACCCTTTCAGTGTCCTTACAATTCTGATTTCCCTTTTATATTTTTTACCATTGTGACTTACATAATACACTGTGCCCTTTCACGATCTGTTCATCTTCATTTTCCAACCTAGCTGTGCTGTAAAACTGGTAACTGAATAACAGTAGAATTTCCCCCTCATGCTTATAGACTAGATGAAGCTTAGCCTTTCACCAAAAAAGAATTAGATTTTTATAGGGCCCAAAAGTTTGGCTGGATTGTGGAGAACTACCCCTGAAATAATTCAGTTGGATGGAAATACCGTGCATGTTCTCAGAGGCATAGGTTCTCCACACCATCCTTTTGAGGATGTACATAAGTACACCTTGACCCCAGAAACACATCTCAGTCCTACTGAGCTTTCAAAATGCAATCAAGGCATGTAGTCCACCCAATGCCTAGGAAAACCATGTGAAGGTCCATCAGGAAAGAACACTGCTCGACACTAGGGTTGCCAACCTCCAGGTGGTGGCTGGAGAGCTCCTGGGATTGCAACTGAATTTCAGGCAACAGAGATCGGTTCGCCCAGAAGAAATAGCCACTTTGGAAGGTGAACTCTATAGCATTACGCCCCATGGAAGTCCCTCACCTCCCCAAACCTTGCCCTCCTCAGGCCCCACCTCCAAAATCTCCAGGGCCGATTTCGCACTAGTGTTTGCCCCAGGTTTGCCCTCATGCTTGCATTGGAGCTTCTGATTGATTTCACACCAGTTGCTCCGGGCTAACTTTTTGCTCTGGAGTATCGCCCTGCTGCACCGGAGTTTCCCTGGAGCAAACAAATCCTGTTTTTAGAGGATTTTCCTGTTTGCTCTGCGGGAGAACCCAAAATGAAAACATGCCCACTCACCCACCTTTCATCAGGGCCGCCCCATTGTGGGAGTTTCTAATTTTTTTTTGGAGAAAACCCTTCATCACGCTATATCGAAAGAGCTGAGGTTCCACGTGGGAAAATGAAGAAAATACTCCGGAGGAAACTGGGAGGGGAAATTCCGGAGAGAATGAGAGACAACTGGCCAGTGTGAAATCGGCCCAGGTATTTCCCAACCTGCCCTTGGCAGCCCTATCTGACACCAGCAGAAGTGTGCTGAAGTCCACCACTGGTTCCTGCTGCTGTTTTTGGCTGGTCCTCCTAAGCTCATGATCGTGGAACTGAGCCTAAACAGTTGGACCATGAACCTTGACGGGGGTGGTGGTGGTGGTCAAGGACTGAGCCAGGGCCTGGTTTGGAGTAGTCTGCATTTTAACAGCTGTTAGGTTCAGTGCCAAGTGGTGCCACAGCTTCCTAGTCCTCAGAGAGGAGGGAAGTAGCCTCTATGCATAAGAAACATGGAAACCCAAAGGGAAGCAGGCACATTCCCCCACTGAAATGTCAGAAATATCCTAGGTTAAATTAAAGCTCCAGAATGTATTGCCACCAAAAAAGAATGTACAGTTTTGGAAACAAATTCATCACCATCCACTTAACATTCAGAGGCCTTCTTGCGTGCAGTCAGATGAGACGTTACATGTGTTTGCGGCAGACCGAACACCTTGTTATGATATGATTGAGACACTATTAAAATACACAAATGAAAATGCGTACCAAAAAAATGAATAAGGAGTATGTGTATTGTTTTTCTGTTCCCCTCCCCTGCCACCCTTCCCATTGCCTAATTACCACTGCTCACTGCTTGGGTACCCCTCCCTCCCTTTCCCTTCCTGGGGAGAGGGGTGAAGAGTGCGTGGACTTTAATTATATTTCTGTATTTAAGACTGTAATCCTAAGGACACTTACTTGGGCAGTGACCCTGTAATGTCGTGCCCATGGGCACTGTGGTGTGCATCAATGTGTGCTTGCTGATGCCCACTTGCCTCTTATTTGCAATTATGAGGTCCTTATGTACAAGTCCAACCACACATATTAATGATATCGAGAAGCGCTACACCCCAAAAGGGCTTCTGACTACAACTCATATAACGTCAGACTCGGGGGACTCTTCAAAACACCTTTTCCCCAAAGCAAAGAGACAATCTTGGCTTTCTTCTGCCAGACCCCAGGAGACATCTCCCATCTTTTTATCCCACAGCTTCTGAGTTTACCCAGGAGTCTTTAATAAAGGACATAATCAAAAGCTTTCTGGAAGTCCAAGTATATCATGTCTACCAAGCATATCATGTCTTGGAAATCTAAGTATATCATGTTTTAGGGTTGCCAGGTGCCCCCTGGCCGCCGGCGCAGGATAGAGGAGTAGGGTTGCCAAATCCAGCTTGGGAAACTCCTGGAGATTTGGGGATGGACTTCAGTGGGGTACAATGCCATTGAGTCCACCCTCCAAAGCATCCAGGGGAACTGATCTCTGTAGTCTGGAGATAAGCTGTAATTCTGGAGGATCCAGTTTGGTGTAGTGGCTAGGAGTGCGGACTCTAATCTGGGAGAACCAGGTTTGATTCCCCACTCCTCCTCATGAAGCCAGCTGGGTGACCTTGGGTCAGTCACAAGTTCTCTTAGAGCTGTTCTCTCAGAAGCAGTCCTCAAAAGAGCTCTCTCAGCCCCACCTATCTCACAAAGTGCCTGTTGTGGGGAGGGGAAGGGAAAGGAGATTGTAAACTGCTCTGAGACTCCTTTGGGTAGTGAAGGGTGGGGTATAAATCCAATCTCCTCCTCAGGTCCTATCTGGAGGCTGGCATCCCTAGCTCATGCTTGTTCAACAGTGGGTGGAACTACATGTTACATTTAGTGCTATAATAATTTTAAAAGGGTTTTTTTCCTAAATACAATGAACAGGGCTCCTTTGGGGGAAGGAAGGAAATGAGGCTCCTTAACCCTCTCTTCCCAGTGCTTTTATCTCTGTTAGGGTATTTGTGTTCTTTAAGACGGCTTCTATGAACACCATTTGGACATTAGGTGACTCAGCTGCTAAAGAAGAGATTGAGCCTGAGGTCTGCCACCTTTTGAAAAAAGAACATTTTGCATTTATATGGTGCTTTCAGTATCCAAAGTACATCATATTGTCATCTTGCAGTCCTTACAACATCCTTGTAAGGGAGGCCAGGATTATCTCCATATTACAGATGGAGGACTGAGGCTGAGAAAGAGAGTAGCCTGAGTGAGTTTGTGGCAAAGGCAAAATTTGATCTGGGAAAGAGCCATGGCTTGGTGGTAGAACCTCAGCTTGTATATAGAAGGTCCTAGATTAAATATCCAGCATGTCAGTTAAAAGTGTCAGTCAGCAGGTGATGTGAAATACTGAGATCCCAGAGAGTTGCTACCAGACAAAGGAAACGGTATCAAGCTTGTAAAATCAGTGGTCTGCCTTTGTGGAAGAAAAAAGAAACAGGGTGCAAGGTTGACATAAGATCCCCTGATGAAGTGGAATGATGAAGCATTTAGCAAAACCCATAGGGACCTAGAAGACCTAATAAACCTTTCAGCTTTGCACCTTGTTCCTTTTTTCTCCCACCCATTGGTGTGGCCTTATCTTCTTCCTGCCTCTGTAGAAAGCAGCTTCTTGTGACCTCTCAGATCACAGCTCAATGCCTTTAACTTCTTTAAGTGGGGCTTCAGAAAGGGTTTATCAAGCACTTGGACTTTTATCCCTGGGCTAAAGTTGCCAACTTTAGGGTTGCATAATGGAAGGAATACAAGACAGGCAAGTTTGTAACAGTTTAGTGCCTTCCAAGCCAAAGCAATTTGCTGTAGTGTGCTCCTAAGAGTTTTGTATGCAGCCAATTTTTAGCATTATTTTCTCCTGAGTTTTTTGTATCCTACAAGCAGCTTTGCTTAACTCTGCAGCAGCCTTTTCTGCTTCCCCTTCCCTGCTGATATCATCCAGAAAGAAAGACAGAGATAAAAGTGTGATTGTGAGGGATCATACCACCACTATAAAAAGTACCCCATTTTGCCCTTGCTTTTGTCTTATCTTGCAAGTAACAAAAGTGAATTGTTCTTCTTAAAAACTGAAATCAGATTTGCTAAAGTTCTGTCCTAAACAGTTTGTCTAAATCCAGTGGCCAGAAAATTGCAATGATGTTCATTCTGACCATATTTCTATTCAGAAGGAAGTCTCACTGGGTTTAACAGGGGATTACTCCTGTATAACTGTGTGTGGGAACTTTCCGTCATCATCTCTATGGCCTATCTTCTGAACTTGCTCCAGTTTGTGTACATTCTTTTTGCTAGCTTTTTTATAGTTAATACCTACAGACTTTCCTCCATGGGCACTGATGGCTAAAATGTGTCACTTAAGCCTTCAAAAATAGGGGGGAAATGAAAGAAAAGTGGGGAAAATGGCATAGCAGGGGTTTAGTTTTGAAGGGGTTTTATGTTGCTTAAGAGCAACCACTGAGCCTCTGCAGAAAAAAAAAATATGCATTTGGCACAAAAAAATTTAGGAAGTTTTTTGTGTACTTTTATTTACATTTTATAGCATCCTGAAGCACTGGCACATTTCCCTGAAAAGGCAGCATTTAAAAAAAAAATAGGGAAAGCAGATTTTTAAAAAATGCTTATCTGCAAATCACAAACATATTTTACTTGCACCAAATCCATGATTTGCATTCCAAAGTTCCCCCTTGCCTGGAGACAGACACGAAAAAGAGGAACCCTAGGCAAAATGGAGATGCAGAATAATGATCTAGCAAAATTAAAGAAGGAACGAAATAAGGAATGAAATAAGGAAGGCTGAGCGCCAAAGAATAGATGCTTTCGAATTATGGTGCTGGAGAAGGCTCTGGGACTGCAAGGAGATCAGATCAGTGAATCCTAAAAGAAATACACCCTGACTGTTCCCTGGAAGTCCAGATACTGAAGCTGAAGCTGAAATACTTTGGCCACCAAATGAGAAAGGAGCACTCACTGGAGAAAACCCAGATGCTGGGAAAGACTGAAGGTCAAAGAAGAAGGGGACGACAAAGGATGAGATGGTTAGACAGTGTTATCGATGTAACAAACATTAAATTGAGCAAACTCCAGAGGACGGTGGTGGACAGGAGGGTCTGGTGTGATGGGGTCCATGGGGTCGTGAAGAGTTGGACTGTGCAACTGAATGATGACAACAACAACAGAATGGAAGAGCTCTGCTCATCCCTATGTGGAAAGAGATAGAGAACCATAGGGGCAGTAAGGGAGACAGAAACCAGAGGGCTGCAGCTGGCTGGCAAGAGGGAGCCCTGGGGAGGGTGGGCTCCAAAGGCCTGTGATTTGCTCTGGGGTTGACTGACACCGCCTTAAGGACTGACACCATCTGCTCCTCCCTCCCACTCAACTCCTATATTCCTGCATAAACAGATGTTTCCAAACACACCATAAGCCCTTCCACACTCTCTCCTTTCAAAGACTCTGGCCTTGTAAAGGTTGCCCCTGGAACTTCTTGGGGCTCAGGGAACAAACAAACCATAATACTCTCTCCCTATCACCAGAATACTTTGGGGAAAACATGGGCTTGTTAGTGGGGTTATCATCTCTGGCTGTTTCCCTCTTGTCCCCACTCCGATCCAGATGGTAAAGCTGCTAAAAGCAGTGCAGTTGCCCTTTTATTGGGCACCCAAGAACACCAGCCGGGGTCTTATTTGGACAATTTGCTCTTCTCGAAGTCTTCTTGACTAAACCTTGTTCCTTCCTGAAGGGGGTTATTCACTGAATTGACACCATTCTTTGGGACACAAACTAGCAGAAGCCATTTAGACAAAGTACGCTTGCCGGACAAAAATAAATAAATAAAATAAAATTGCCTGGCTCCCTGCAATGAAATATTCTTCCCAAGAATAATTGAGAGGCTACTAGTCCAAAAAGCCTTCTGCATCCAAATGCCAGCCCTATTGACAGAGATGAATCACCCGCACTAGGGGAGCATCAGCTATGCTGTACTCTGTATTTTGCCATTTTCCATCCCAAGGATGAGTGTTGAATGCAGCGGTCTTGGATGCTCCGGCGGGGGGATGCTCGGCCCTGATACAGCCAACATATGTTCCCCCTCTGAGGCATCATCAGAGGCGATAATCTTCCATGGCATGCGGCATCCAGGGGCTCGCATCTCCCTTTGATGCATGAGCTAATTTCAGATGTGCAGTGTCTGCTTCCCAGGCTTGCTGGAATATGTCGGTGTCACGGACTTTGAATTGCTGCGCTGCACACCGAATGCCAGATATTATGTATATGCAGGAGAGTAAATCCCTAACGGGGGCAATGAACCTTTTCCCATCATCAACCACAAGCACATCTGTAAGAGAGCCAGTGAGAGTGCTGAAGAAAAACCAGGGAGACCAAGGCTCAGAGGCTGGTTGTATGGATGAAATGCAGGAGGTGAGAACTAGGTGCAGCATCCTGGGCTCCTTGGCAGAACAGTGGGATAAAAACATAATGGCCGGTGGGCAACCGGAGCAGCTGCCCTGGACCCCGGAGGAGGAGGGAGCTGCCCAAGGTCCCACCCAGGGTTGCCAGTTCTGGGTTGGAAAATACCTGCAGATTTTGGGGGTGGAGCCTGAGAAAGGTGGGGTTTGGGGAGGGGAAGGGATTCAGTGGGGTATGATGCCCTAAAGTCCACCTTCCAAAGCAGCCATTTTCTCTAGGTGATCCCTGTCGCTTTCCCAGGAGATTTCTAGTCACCATCTGGAGGTTGGCAACCCTGTGACGAGAGGGTTGAAAAGAGCAGGTTCCCACCCACCGCTGCTTGCACCTGTGCTGTCTAAGACTTGAGCTGCCCACTTGCAGGAACAGTCATTTGTGCCCATCTCATCCGGGGCTCAGCCAGTTGACTCAGCCATGGCTGCTTGGGCCTCCTCTGTCTGAGGCTGCTGGTTGCCAGTGATGGCTCTGCCCATCCCATGCAGAGTGCTTGGCCCTGGCAAAGAGGGGGCAGCAGGAAGCCCCATCCTGGACTTTTGCCTGGGGCCCTGGAATCTCTTAGACTGCGCTGGCCTGTAACTAATAGTCAAGTAAGCATGGCTTTGGGGTTTCTCACTGATATTTTCAGTTTAGGATTGACAGCTATGAACGGGATATCTTTCTTGCTGAGTCTGATCTACAAAAGGCGTTACAGAAAAGGGGCGAAGTTCTCAGTCTTCCCTTCTATTCTGAGCCCGTTCACCGGCCTTGGTAAGCCGCTCTTTCCTTTGGCCTCAGTTTCACCCTTTCCCTTCTGCAACATTCGGGCAATGAACCTGAATTACCTTACAAGGCTTTCGGCCAAATAACAATGAGCGGGAAACACTTTGTACACTCCGACATTCCATATAAGTGTTGCAGGTGAGATCCAAAGAACTATTTTAGTCACACTCAGTGGCATTTTTGACATTTATCCTTTGAAGTGCTCTTTCGTGCCATCTTGCAAACGGATTATGAAACAGCCTGTGGCTTCAAAAAGAGGTCTGCTGCCCAGCGTGGGGGCCCTGCTGTTTGCAGAACACTAATCCAAAGCCCGCCCCCCCCCCCCTGCGCATGTAGCACAAGCAGCCTAAATATGATCAGAATTTGGTCCTCACTGGGCTCCTGGCCAGATGCAGACAGAGTCGCATGGAGGAGGGTGAAAGAGAGGAGTTTTACCTTCCCTTCACCAGGCCGTTTTCCTGCCCTTGTGTCCTCGGTTTCTGCCAGATCCGTTTCATGTTTTCCTACTGTAACCTGGAATTGATGCTGAACTTCTGAAAAATACATCAGTTATTCGAGCAGCACCTGCTACTCAGATATAGATTTGACTTGCAATGTTAAGATGCTGCCTTTTGGTGAGAGGATGAAAGCAGTTTAAGTCATCCAGTAGGACAATTAAAACACCGCACAATGAACTGCAAGAGAAATTAAAACACTGCCTCTTGACCCCATTGGTGCCCCCCCACCATGCCAAGATCCATCTCCTGAGGTCCTGCATCTCATGAATGGGGCTCTAGACGGTTACCTGCCGCAGCAAATCAAGGAGCCACAAGACAGCTTTTCAGTGATGCTGCCACTGACCGGCTCAGCTCCTGCGCTGGAATGTTTCACATGGAAAGTGGAGACCTGAACTCATTTGTTCTTGTCTTTGTTGCAGTGGACGAGGCTTCCTGACATCTGTCTCCATATCTGAAAACTGTCAGTGATCCTGCCTGCATTCCCAGGAGCACAACATACATAATGGCCACAATCTATCAGGAACTGTTCCTGCAGGTTCCGTTCTCTTCAATGGGGCTTGTGCAGGAAGATTTCTGGTAAACTGTGGCGGTGATTTTGCCTTCTAAGCCCTGCTTTCTATACCTGCCTTGCTCATTCTCTCCCTCGATCCCTTCCCAGCTACCACCCCCCTTTAACTGTAGTATCCAGAAACAAATCAAAGACCTCAGTCTCTCTGCACACATTCCATTTCAGTAGTTTATATTGTACTGTGTTGAACATATGACTAAAATGTGAAGTGTGAAAGTGATAGAGAGCAGTGTGGAATCCTGGCAGGAGATTTGAAGGAGCTCGCCCTTATGATTTCTTCACTGTTTATTTCAAAGGGGTTTTTTTTTCCTTTTTGCAAATTTAGGTGCCAGGATTGCTTTATGATGGAGGACAGAAAGGGGGGGGGGGGACTTTAACTCTTTCCTCCCCTGCCATTGTCATAGTGGGAAAAGCTACCCCCAGGTGGCTTTTACCCTTGCTGAGAAAAGCTTAACAGGTACCAACTGGGACAGTTACCTTGGGGGTGGCTTTTCCAGCAGAAAGAAATAATGCAAAAGACATGGTGGACACCACTCAAAAGGTGGAGTCGAGCTGGGTTTACTGTAAGGTTTAAGCAACCCATTTGTTGATCTTGAACCAGTTCATTATATTCTGCTTGCTGTACTTCAAGGAAACACAGCACCATCCGGCAAAATGGATGAAGGGGCAAAGGGCCGGTGTGGAATGGCTTCCATTTTTAAATTGATTTTTTTGATTGACATCATGGTTTATTGCCACCTTCTGCTCCACCTCCCCAGGTGTGTCTGATGGCTTAACAGCTCCCCAGTCCTCAATGGAGACCGGATTGAAATAGTCACTAGTCAAGGCTGATTGCGCTGATGCCATAGCCCTTGGCTTTCGATTTACCATGGGAAGAACTCCTCCGCTGGCTGCTTACAATAGGCCCTCCATTAAATAGGATTACTTAAATTAATACTTTAATCAGGGCTGTCAGCACTGGTAGAGCCCCACATTCTGCACTAAGGGAACCCAAATTCTGGAACAACCCCCCCCCCCAAAAAAAGCACTGGGTTCTGTAACCTGTATAATTATGCAAAGTAAGCGTTCTTGCTGGATTCCTCATAATTCTTTCCCCTTGTTTATCCTTTGGTTTTATCTGCTCTGATTCTCCTCATCATGGGGAGCATCAGAATCCGGCCTCTAAGCCCTGACTACTGACATCACACTCAGTGAGATTTCGCTGGGCACCCCCCCAACACACACACACACAGAGTACATACACGGAGGCATATCTCGGCAACTGTACAACTTTGCCACCATATTTTAGCTGCCAGTACAGCACTCTGCATCTTTGTTGAGTTCCTCCAGCTCTATGGCATTTACATAACCCAGCAAATCCACTTAGCTGGTTGCTCGGAAGGATAGATCTACTTTCCTTAGGTGCTAACACAAGATATTTTCCAAGCATTTTCTAAGCATTTTCCAAGCCAGAGCAGAAAACCTTATTTCAGCAGTATATGTACGGTGAAGGGGAGGGGATTAATTTATGAAGTTGTCCCTGTTTTAAACCTAAACTGTGGCTGAAAGTTGCATTTTTAGTCGGGAAAATGAAGAGAGAGGAAGAGCTAACTTCACTTCTCCAGCATCCACAGTTCTAATCAGTGTCTCACGCACATGGGTTTTTTTGTGTGTGGTTAAGCCAGATCCGAATTTGGCTCCCACTCTACTGGAGAAAACCACTTCATTCCAAGAGCTTCAGAATGAGCAGCAATCTAGAAACCAGCCTATCCCAGATAACGTCTCCATTTTTACCTTGGGAACCTTTTAGGGAAATGGGGGTGGGTGCCCATTTTCTACAATTTGTTTCTGATTGTACGGGTATGGTGGGGAAAAGTGCCACCATGTTGCAGCCCCTATGACGACCCTGTACGGTTTTCAAGGCGAGAGACGTTCAGAGGCGGTTTGCCATTGCCTGCCTCTGCATAGTGACCCTGGACTTCCTTTGTGGTCTTCCATCCTAACAGTGACTTGGGCAGACCCTGCTTAGTTTCTGAGATCTGACGAGATCGGGCTAGCCTGGACAATAATTTGATTTAAACCACTTAGTCAATTATGAAGGATTTTCCTTTCATGAAAATATGTTGTGCTTCAACATGCCTCTATATGCCCCAACAAAAAAGCATGCCTCTTAAAACCTCCGTCAGAATTTTGCTTTAAATACACATGATTCCATGGCCACAAAGTCATGGATACAAACACAAAGTTATTCATTTCTGCCGATTAAAAGAGATGCTTGTGAACTGTGGATGCTTAAACGCTCTCCCCTTGGGAACTGTTAAAGAAGATCTTTATTAAGCCAGCAGATTTCCTCCACTGACAGTCACTACTTAAGGAGAGCAGAGGAATGCCTTTTGGCCACAATCCACCAGGACATTCTCCTTAATAAACCTCATTGAAATTAGCAGGATCTACACAGCTGGCATGCTATAGGTTGGAGGCCAAGAAGTAGGTCCTTCCCCCAGCACCCACTGATATTCAGAGAGGGTCACATGAACCCTAGGTTCCATTAATTTCAGAAGAACTTACTTTCACTTATCTGTCTGTCTGTTTCTCTCGTAGCTCACAGGTCCTCCCAAACGAATTTTGAAAAAAGAAAAGAATTGAGCACTATTGTGGTGTAGCAGACAGAGCACTGAACTTGGAGATAAGGCTGCTTTGGGGAACTTGCTGTCTCTCAGCCTAAACTAGCTAAATAGTGTTCTGGTATGGGGATAACAACATTCACAAGCTCTATTGGATGAAGGGTACAGACATGTCAAGCATTTATATGCAGCTCTGAACGTTCGAAGTGTTACATGGACATTAGCACCCTGTATTGGGACACAGCGCTATTATCCTATGTTGCACATGGGAAGGACTGAGGTCACCTTGTGAGTTTTTGGAAGAGGTGAGATTTGAATCAGGGATACCACCTTAGCAACTATAGTTTGAGAGCTCAAGAGGCTGGATTGCTTTCATCGTCTCTTTTGGGGATGACAGAAAACCACAGGACATGCAGGAAGGGGTTGGTCTTAAGGTCCTGGTAAATGTCAACAGGGGAAAACTAGACCCATGTCCATTTCATGTCAATTTCACTCAAAAGGCTCCCAGGTTAGCTTGAAGATCTCCCCTGCTGGATCAAAGGTTTCTCTAAGTTCTCCCTCTGGTTTTCAACAGCGGTTCACTAGGTATCTTCAGGAAGACCACAAACAAGGTTCAAAATGGCCTTCCTCTGCTTGTTGTCTCCTGTATCTGCTATTTAGAGATATACTGATTCTGGACAGGGAGGTTCTGCAGCTCTCATGCCTAACAGCCACTGAGACAAACCTTTTCATGATGGCATCTACTCCTTTTAAAAAGTCAGTTTAAGTAATATCACTATACCTTGTTGCAGTGGTTCCATAAATTAATTTATGACTTCAGTGGGGGAAAAAATGCAGCCTTCTGCCTGTCTTGAACTTATTACCACTATTCAGTTTCTCATGGCAATGCAAAGTTCTAGTAGCAGGAGAAAGGACGAAATTTAGCTTGATTATTAAGTGTGAGTGTGCATTCATGCGCATCCGTGTATGCAGAACCTAACAATCAGTGCTCGATTCCTAGATAACAAAAAGCCAGATTCTAATCTAGGGACCAGCAGCCTATGGCTCCAAAGCCAAATGTGGCTCAGTCCAGACCCAAATATGGCTCTTTAAGAGAAATCTTTAACATAAAGTATATGGGGGGGGGGGGGGGTATGTGTAATGTTAGAATTCCAAGTGTGTAAAGGGAATGACAATGAAACTTTATATAGTACTAAAGGATTTAGAGATGCTTTACATAGAATAAAAAGATAAAGGTGAACAGCTGGCCACAATCCAAGTGACAACAATGCACAGATTTATGCCCAGTCACTAAATCAATCATGCAGGCTGCTCCTTTGTATATTTATTGCTTATTGTGAGATTTCAGGTGTGCCGTTTCCGAATAAAGGACTCGCAACCCCCAGTATTTGGGCTGCAGAAAAGTTATGAATTGTGAGCTAGTACGTCACTTTCCAAAAATGTTTAAGTGGGGTGTTTTCAATTAGGCACATGGGCTGTTGTATCCTGCCTCTTCCTTGCTCTCTTAGTCCATTCTGACTCTTCAATTCATAAAAGGTTGCTAATCCCTGTTCTGCTGTGCCCTCAACCCCTTCCTCAGAAATCCCTTCCCAGATCCCCGCCAGGGGCGAAGGAAATGCACTCTGCACCTGCTCTGGGGCACCTTCTCTACTCCCCTGTGCCACACTGAAGACCGGTGCTGGGGGTCTGAGCCCTGCTGAGGCAACAAAAGTCCTCGGGGTTGGCGCCAGGCGCCCCTACCTCAAACCCAGAGAGAGACTCGTCCTTTCACGGCGACCCCTTTCTCCCAGCGCCTGCGGTTCCAGCTCTGCCAGGAGCCTCACTTAGCTGTCCCGCGCTCGAGGATCGCCTTCCCAAAGTTCTGGTCGCCCGCCCCTTCTCAGGCAGACAGACGGCGCCTCCTCCCCGGCGAGCTCGCAGCAGCCCTCCAGCTGCGACCCCCCCCCCCCCCCCCGGGCTCAGGCATCCGCACGCCCCCCGGCCCCTCCTCACCGGTCCACGGCGATGGCCATCATGGAGTAGATGCTGGCGAAGACGGCGGCGACGGGGAAGAAGTTTTGGAAGCGGCAGTAGAGGAGGCCGTAGTACCAGACGTTGTGGACGGCGTAGGTGAAGTTGATGAGGGTGTTGAAGGCGGCCATGGAGGCTTCGGCGAAGGCCAGGTTGACCAGGAAATAGTTGGTGACGGTGCGCATCCTCTTGTGGGCCAGGATGATCCACATCACCACCACGTTGCCCACCACCGAGACCACCACGATGAGCGAGTAGGCCACCGTCCAGAGCGCCACCTGCCACGCCGGCTGCTCGAACTGGTTGCCCTCCGAGGCGTTGAACGAGCCGTTGGGTGCCACCCACGCCTCCGCCAGCGCCTCGTCCATGGAGCAAACTTTGCCGCCCCGCGAGCGCTACCGGCCCTGGAGACGGGCGGCCGGCGTCCTCCTCATCCGCAGCCGGGCCGGGCGCCTCCGACGGGGCAAGAGAGCGTAGCAGGGGTTGCCCGCCTGTTGCTCGCCCGGCGAGCTGGCCGCCCGCGGCTGGTGCTTGGCTCCCGCCGGCCGGGCTCCGGCCGCCGCTCGCTCCGCTTGGCTCTGCCGCCTGTCCCCGCGCCGGGCTGGGCTGCAGTACCGCAGCGAGCGAAGGGGCTTTTTATAGGCAGGCAGGCAGGCGGGCGGGCGTCGGAGACGGCGCGTCAGGGAAGGGGGGCCGGGGCGGCGCGCGGGCAGCCCAGCCCCTCTCCGCCACAGCTGCCCAGATGTAGGCGCAGCTGGACAGCTGTTGCTTGCGCTCTTGCCTGCCGGGGAGAAGTTGGCGAGAAGGGGGGGGGGGGGGGCTTGGCGGAATCGGGGAAGCTGCGCTCCAGCAGCCGCCTCCGGCTTCCCGTCTTGGGATCCCGGCTCTGATTCCTCCCGCCTCGGGTTTGGGCAGCCCCCGAACTGCAGCAGTCGGTCAGCCGGAGGCTTTTGGGCGCCTGAGGGGGACCTCCTCCGCCTCCCTCGAGAATCGCTGGGCCAGGGCAGCCCAAGTGAGGGCGGTAAGAAGAAACCTCCTGTCTTCACACCAGCGCCTGCCCAGGGGGCCCTGGGAAGCTTACAGGCTACTTGAGGAAGGACCCGCCGCTCGGCTCTTTGTTCCCACCACCTGGTATTCAGGGATACACTGCCTCCTCCCCCAGAGGGTCCATTAAGCTCCCCTGGCTCCTAGACACCGATAGACCGAGCCCCCTGAATCTGCCGAGTCTCGTTTGACTTCTGGGATCTTGTGGCAGTGAACAGCTGCTATACTTGAGCCTGGGGGTGAGCACTCTCTGAAGTATGCAAGGACCAAGCCCTGTAGGGACTGCTAGTGGGCAGAACTTTCTGGAGAAGGAACCAAGGAACCAAGGAGGCAGGGCTGAGCTCTGTGGAATGGGTGGGTGATCCCTGGCACCTGTGCACACAGGGGGCTGCTTTGCCTTGCACCCAGGGCCAGATCTCCACCAGAGCAGCCAAGGCCCTGGAAGCACAGCTGGGGCCAGCAATGCCTAGGGATAGGCAACAGGCATGGCTTATGCCCGTCACCACCTTTTGGACCCACACCAGGAGAATCCCTGAGATGCTGGCTGTACCACCAGGGCATGGCTTGCTCCGAGCATGTCTGACCAAGTTCAGCCATGGTCCCCATCCCCCGCACACATTGGCATTTTCACTGGTAGACATTGTTTTTTTTTTTTTAGGACTTGGTCCGAAAAGGTTGGCTCCTCCTGTGGCACAATTGAGTCTGTGAGCTTTGTGGGGAAGGACAAAATTTTAGATCATGTAAACTGGGAGGTGCAATCGGATATTGACTAACCAGCCCCACCAAATGAGAATGTCCTGTTCTTTAACCTGTTCGGCTAATGTTCATACGTTTTCCAGTTCGCAAAACATTAATAGAAGTTAGTCATATCGGGAAAGATTTGGATCAGCCATTATTCTGATGCCTGGATCCAGAGTTCAAGAAGGGCTGAGGGTGATGAGTTACAGCTGACAGGGATGTTTACCAATTGTCAGAGTTATACACTGATCCTCAAAGAGGACTGAACTGATCTTTCCAAAGTCCAGCTTATTCCAGTCATAGGCTGCGGAGGAGTTGATTCTGTAAGGAGCCCTGGCTTCTGCTTGTTTGCTATTCTGTTCTTTCTGTAACTGCAAAATACAGAAGCAAACTTTTCACTTTGGTTGCCATGCTGGCACACAGACACAAGGTGCTGAAGACTGGTGGAGATACAATAAATGCTATACTTGCCTGCACACACATGTGCTACCACTCTTTTGTTTGCATGCTCTGGCAGACAATGATGAAGGCTAGGAAGAGAGGAATACTGTGCCATCTTAATGGGCATGAATTGCAGTCAGTGATAAGATATGGAAAAACGGACAGACTAGGAAGAGTGACCTCTCCTTCTACCATCTGCCCAGGAAATCCAAATTGGACAGTGATGTTCCAGAATACCTGCTGTACTGGAAGACTATCACCCTCTCCCAATTCTCAGAAATAATTATGTTCATGTTCAGAACAGGGGTGATTAAAACAATCCCTATAGACTGCGAAATCCAATCCAATCAGACACACCACTCCCATGTGCTGCTCCTCAAATCGACGATGAACTTCTGATGAACAGTTTGACTACATGGGAGTCTCAGACTGAATCCAGGCCCAGAAAGAAGTTTTGCTAAGTACCAAGATAGTTCCTTGTGATGGGATAGATACTCTCCTTACCATAGTCCACTGAATGAAGACTTTGCTTCTACTGAACACAATTTTACTTATTTGAACCCCTTTGAGAGCCAGTTTGGTGTAGTGGTTAGGAGCGTGGACCAGGTTTGATTCCCCACTCCTCCACATGCAGCTGCTGGTGTGACTTTGGGTCAGTTACAAGTTCTTTCAGAGCTGTTCTCTCAAGAGCAGTTCTCAAAAGAGCTCTCTCAGCCCCATCTACCTCACAGGGTGTCTGTTGCGGAGAGAGGAAGGGAGGGAGATTGTAAGCTGCTCTGAAACTCCTTTGGGTAATGAAGGGTGGGGTATAAATCCAATCTCTTCTTCTTCTTCGATTGAATCCAGATTTCTCCACCACTTGGAACCCCAAATCACGCACATTTGGGCTTGGGGACATGAGCCAGGCACCTGAAGGGCATTTAGATCAGGGCCAGTGTCAGCGTACCCTGAGGTGGGGCAGCTGCCAGGGCCCAGAGGTTCTGGCAGGGCCCACTGCTGCAGAGCCCCCCCTTCATATGCTGCCATGGAAGGAATGGTGGCCCTCCTGGGGTGCACTGTAGTGATATTCCAACATGCACACACCACCCATCACCATCGGGGAAAGGCCATATTTGTTGTAAAATGTCTTGAGAGCTTCGGCTATGGGCAGTATAGAAATGAAATAAATAATAATAATAATAAATAAATAATACAGTCAGTTAGAAGGTTTGCAAATGGGCAGGGGTGGAGGGAAAGATAGGCAGGTGGGGATGTGTGTGGGCTGGAAGGGAGGTATGAGTGGGGTTCCCAGAGATGGTGAATGGAAGAGAGAGGCCCTCTGGGCTCTCTGTGACCTTTTCCTCCAAACCTGGAATCAGCCCTGATTTAGATATTACCTAGTACACGGGTTGGGTCTGGGGTTCCCCACCCTGTGCCATGTGTGACAATCAAGAGCAGATAGCTGTTGTTCTCATAGATAATGTGTGACAATCAGACAAGAGTTGTAGGTTTTCCCCAATCCCTTTGTTTGTGCTAGGGCCCAACAGAGACCGGGATTTTAACACTCACAGAGGAGGGGCTTCAGTCTTCCCTCTTGTGCCATTTTCTGAACCTGAAAAGCTACTTGGGGGGTGCTACTTGGTCGGCTGGGAAAACCTTGTCACTTGCAGAACTGCTTCCAAGAGCCAGGATTGGAGGATTAGTTCTCCAATGTCCACAGTCTCTACAGATTTCCTGGGAAAGATGCTGATGGGCTGCTGCCTTGGAGGGCTGCTGGGGGCTCAGAGGAAGCCAAGCCAAGATCCCGTGGTCCTGGCAGTGCACCTGAGGGCCACTCGGCTCAAGCGCAGTCAGTGGTGGCCATAGGTTTGCCCATTGCTTCTCCTCATAGGACCACCATTTGGCACTGAAGCAAGTGGCCACTGCTGGGCATCACTGCCTGCCTCAGCCCAGCTAGCCTTTGGTCCATTTTCATGGCCCACTCCACCCACATTTCCCACCGTTCGGGACTGTTAGAGAATGCTGTCTGGGTCAGAAGAGGTGTGCAAGTGTTGTTGAGGAAGAAGGGGGGTTCTGCCCCCTACATCTCCTTCCTACTGATTAAAAAAAAAAAAAAAGCTCTGGAGAAGTAGCCAGGCTGTCTTGGCCATTGCCTGCCAGGGTATCTTCTTGTCCTTCTAAAGGCACCCCTCCAGACTGACCTCCCAGCCTCCAAGGTGCTACACAGCAACAGAGAAATGCCTGCCCCTGCTGCCATGCTGGGATGAGGAAGGAGAAGTTTGCCAATAGCCAGGTGCTGGGGGTGTCAATGTATGTGCTGAAATTTCCCACTGCTAGTTGGAATGATAATAAATGATAATTATCGTATGGCATTGGGTGTGGTATTGCCAGGAGATCTGAAGATTGTCTGACTGCCTTAAGTACTAGCTCCTTTTAGTGTTGTACACCAATAGGTGGTGAGCTAGACTTATTTTGGAGGCGGAGAGAGCTCTGAGAGAACTGTGACTGACCCAAGGTCACCCAGCTGGCTTCATGTGGAGGAGTGAGGAATCAAACCTGGTTCTCCGCATTAGAGTCTGCCGCTCTTAACCACCACACCAGGCTGGCTCCCAGACTGCTATTTGTGCCAGTCTGAGTCTACTCCTGCTATTTGTGCCAAGACTAGACCCAGACTGGGGCATCTGAATTGTCCTTGCCCATTGCTGCAGCATCCCAGTGCCATGCTGCACTAGTGGGGGCAGCAGAAGCTGATCTACAAGAAGAACTGCAGGGGGCTCTCTCCTCTCAAAGATGCTGCCAACCTCCCCCACCCACCCCTCCTCGCACAGGTAAAGTGGGGTTTGGTTTGGGCACAAACAAGGAAGAAGAAAGTGGATGAGGCTGACAAGGTGCAATTTTGCATTCTCGGGAGACATTCAAATCACACAGTGTGTGGCATTGCTTTCCAGAAAGTCCTATTGAAGCTCAGCTGCCACCATTCCAAAAGCAACCACCTGCCGGTGACACCTTCTACAAGAAAGCAGACTTTTAGAAGGGTGGTGCTTAACTAGTTCCCCCTTCTGGCTTATCCTACAGCCCATCCCAAGCTGTGCACTTGTGTTGGGGGTGAGTTGCTGCCAAGGGTGCCAGCTCTGCACTCCCTCCCTCTGCCTGTGCCCCCTCCACTGCCATTGTGGGTATTGCTCCCTGCCTCTTGCTCATTATTTACACTGGGAGCTTGTGCTGAGTGGAAATTGCCTGGGGTCCGTGCACACTGCAGTGAGCTGAGCAACACAGACAGACAGCCGAAATGACTATTAATGCGTGTGTCCTCAAGATGACTAACACACACAGACAAGCCCTAACAATTTGTGTGCGCACCACAAATAATCATAGCAACACACAACAGTGACACCAGTGGACGTAATACAGAGGACTGAATTAGCACAGCCCGAAGAACTGACGCTGAAGGGAACAGGGGGAAATCCTTCACATGCTAGCTAATAGCGGCACTCTCACACACGCACAATAGCAAATTACTCCCTCTCTCTCGCGCACAGGAAAAAAAATCAGCAGCACAGTAGCAATGCTAATAGGATTGTGCCAGACGCACAGTCTAAGAAAATAATATTTGCACTGACAAAAGAGGCACTATTGAGGGGTTTCGTTCTTATATAGAATGAAGTAGGCAACCCTCCTAAAGCCAGTTAACCCGTTCTGTGAGTTGTAGAAACACAATGAGGAACCCATACTGCTACAGTCTCCTGGTTAGCAACATCTGTTTTTCTGTGTTCACTGGAAAACTTCCATGTTAGTTATACTGTCTCCTTACTCCCCTTCCCTCTGACTGCTGTGAATGCTAAACCAGGTACTAGAAAAATGAAGAAATTCCAATATTGTTGAACAGCTATACCTTTTGATTTCCTTTTCCCCTGTAATAATGACTGTAGGGAAACAGGACTCAAATGCTCCTGTCTGTGCCCAAGTGGGAGGGAGAAAGTGATGCAGCCACCTTTGGGTCTCTGGCCAGCAGGGCTTCTCTTTCCCCACTCTCAGTTTCAACTGTTTTTCTGTCTTGGTACTAACACCAACAGATAGTTAGTTAACAGGGCAAGAACTTGCTAAAGGCTAGCACCTCTGCCTTTTGGTTCTGTGTGGAGCAGGTCAGTCCTTTGAATTTCCCTCCATTACCAGGCTGATCCAGTACTCTGTAGGAAGTGTGGATCCCCTGCTGCTCCTCTCTTCTTCTTCTCTGAGTCAACATGACTCAACAGGGCTTTAATATCAGTCACAGAAATTAGAATGGTTGCATTCAAAAGGACAAGTTCTTTCATAAGAAAATAAAAGGTGAATACCTTATTAGCCAACACAATGGACTGAGCAAGGGACAAAAGAAAAGGTGTTAACACACAGTCCTCTGATCCCAGCTCTTACAATACCCTAATGATGGTGAAGAGGGTGTTTAATTCTTTAATGATGGTGTTAAATTCTTTGAGTTACAAGCACTCAGAAATAGTCAGTTCCTTTGATCCCTGCAACTAGGATTTTCCCCTATGCTTTTTCAGCAGCCCCATAGCTAGACAATTATTGGTAGGGGGTACTGCCCCCACGTGCTTTCAGAAGATGTAGGCACATGGGAGTGGCTCTCTGCTGGCTGCCACCTTCTCTCCCCTCTGCCCAAAAGCACCCACCCACAGCAAGCCTCCTCACCCCAGGTCCCAGCTGATGGAGTGGAGGTTCCCCTGGAAAGTGGAGAGAAAGGCCTTCTCGCAGCCCTCCAGGCTGACATCAGTGCTCAGCACCTCCTGTGGCATCTCAGCCTTCCACCCATCCTGTACGCATGCCACCCATTCAGCCAAAGCCCTAGCAGAGTTAGTACAGAGTGGCATGCCTCAGGCACTACACTGCACATGCCCCCTTGCAGTGTCCTATTTGAGGCTTTGTCTGGCTATCCTGGCCATTCTTGGCTGAAGACCTCTGCTCACCTCCCAAAGGGATGAGCAAAGTGGAAGCAACTAGAAGGCTGGTTAGGCCAAGCCATACCAGGCAGCAGCCCCTCCAGTTCTGGCAGGTGAGACAAGCAGGCCACCACCAGCCAAGGGCAGGAGGAAGGGAAAGACACCGCTGCGGCTTCACATGGGCACCAGGCAGGGTTGGGGGCCTCAGGAAGTAGGATGGGCCCAGCAGCCAGCCAAGGAGATCAGTGACACATGAGAGGAAGAAGTGGGCAAGGACTGTTCCCCTGCCACTGCCTCCTTTGGAGGAAAAAGGCCCGCCAAAGGCTGAGCCAGGCCAAGCATCCCCTCAATTTGGGAGGGGGGCAGGGCAGATTAGGGAAGGGCATTGCCCCAAGGGCCCCATGGTAGCTGCAGGCTTGTTTTTCAGCAACATGTGGTCATGGCTGCCTTTTTTGGAGTGCGATGGACTAACTCCTCCTTTATGTTAAGGTGGAAAATCCCCTGGGCAAGAGAAGCTTGCAGTAAAATAGAGAAAAAGTTCAAAGTTTATTTAGGTTTAATAGCCCATAGGCCATACACCATAAAAAAATTAAGAGTTTAAAAAACAGTAAAACAAAAACTTGCCACATCCACGATGCAGTTTTGGCAGAGGCTGCTCAGAAGTAGTCTTAATCTTGCTGCATCAGGAAAAGATGAATATTTCAACAGCCATTTTCTTAGGAATCTTTCCCTTGCTGCTGCATTAATACAGGGGAAACAGTTCTAGCTCTCTTTCAAAAACTGAACCTCAAACTCCATAAATTTGACTCGCTGCAAGAAAAATGGTTACTGTTTAATCCCTCATAGCAAATGGCAAAATGGAAGCTTCTTTCTCATGTCCAGAGACATTGTTAGCTCCCTTTCTACTCCTCCCTTTGTAGACCCTCTTTCTTTCCCTGTCCCAGAAAGGAAGGGCTGTCCTTGCTTTGTCCTCCTGAGCTCTACAGCTTTAGGTGTGACTGTGGGTGAAATGTGCTGTTGCCTGCCTTTTGTTTTCCTCTGGCTAGGATCACCTGCATTTCTATGGCATTGAATGGCCCTGTGCTTGGGAAGTGATTCATACTTGGCCTAGCTAGCGAGCAGAAGCCCTTTACATCCTCTGAGCTTCTATTGCAGACTCAGTTATTAAAAAAAGACTTTGACAAAATTTCTGGGGTGTAAGACATTTCACCACGATGACGCTGATAGCAATTTTGTTTTGTTTTGCTATGTTATTTCATTTGTTATTGAACGAATCCACATTTCTATTGCAACCTCCACTGTCTTTTCTAGAGACGTATGGTTGGAGGAATTTTGAAGCCTAACATGGAAATCTGAATGGCCACCACCACTCACCACCCCGAATTAACATGAGAAACAATCTGGGGCGACGTGAGCAACCGGTCCCTTTCTCCTAATAGTCACGTGAGGCAGGTGGCAGAAGCAACATCTGAGGCCGTTGAGGGAGCTGTCCAGCCAGGACAAGAAACAGGCCCACGGAAAGATTGCAGAAACCATGGAGGAGCTGTCCAGCTAGTTAGCTAAGGAACTACTTCTAAAAAACAAACATTTTATGTTTTAGCACAACAAGGACCTACTTTGGAGAGATGTTGCAGCAGCAAAGTCCAAGAAGCATCTGAAGGGCCCTGAACCTCCACCTCTTCCTTGTGGATTAATTGGACAGGAAAGAAGGCAAGGCAAAATACCAGTGGGGCAGTGGGAAACAGAAAATCTACTGTATATTTTAAAAGCTCTGTGCATTTTGCAAGCGTCCTCATCAGAGGATCTCTAAATATAGCTATCTCTAGCACACATCCCTCAGTGCAGCTATTTCCTCAGGAGGTGGTGGGCTCTCCTTCTTTGGAGGTTTTCAAACAGAGGCTAGATGGCCACCTGACAGCAATGCAGATTCTGTGAACTTAGGCAGATCATGAGAGGGAGGGCAGGAAGAGTTGCATCAGTTCTTGTGGCCCTTTCTTACACACCCAGGGAAATAATCACCCCTTTGAGGTCAGGAAGCAATTTTTCTCCAGGCCAGTTTGGCTGGAGATCCTGGAGGTTTTTTTGTCATCTTCTGGGCATGGAACAGCAGTCACTGTGTGTGCGTGTGTGGGGGGAAGTATTTGTGAATTTCCTGCATTGTACAGGGGGTTGGACTAGATGACTCTGGAGGTCCCTTCCAACTCTATGATCCTATAATTCCCACTGACATTTTGTCTTGCATCTTTTGCCTTGGCGACTGGTGCAGCCCCTCTTATTCTCTTGTTCACATCATGGAGAGGACCATGGTCATTTTTCAATCTGGGATTCTTCCTCATTGATAGAACAATGGTAAGGGAGGCTCACATGTCAAGTAAATGCTCTGTTTGCTAGTACAGGCCTCTCCGATTTGGGGTATAGGGTTGATTGTGGGTGGTCCCAAACAGAGGGTCAGTCCCCAGCATACCTCAACTCCCAGGAGTCAGCAGGATCTGCTGTTGCCAATTTTCTGCCCAGTTTCTCAGAGACTTCCACAGGGACTATTGATGTCTCCTGACCTCTCCAGGGACTGGATCCTGCAGGGACTATCAGGGGCACAGTGGCTCTTCCTCTTTCTGAAGGATGGCCCTTTGAGCTGGGCTCAGGGAGGCCAGTGGAAAAGACATGGCCATGATGTTCCCATTTGGTTCCATGGGATTTGTTTGGGAGAACTTCCTGAGAGATTGTATACAGACCTGTCTTTCACCCAGCCTGCCTCTCTCAAAGCTATCTAAAATGAACTGCGGTGGAACTCTTTGCCTCCTGGTAGGACAACCATCTCTACTCCAAAGGGACTTTTTTTTCACTGGAAAGCAGAGGAGCCAAATTCAGATCGCCCGTCCAAGCAAGGATGAAAACAGGTGAGAGGCATAAAAGAAAGTCACACCAGGTTCTTCAACCAATGTATTAGCCCAGCTTCCTCATAGGGTCAAAATATGCATGTCAGACAGTTTGGTGTAGTGGTTAAGTGTGCAGACTCTAATCTGGGAGAACCGGGTTTGATTCCCCACTCCTCCACTTGCAGCTGCTGGATGACTTTGGGCAAGCTGTAGTTCTGGCACAGCTGTTCTTGAAAAAGAGCAGTTTCTATCAGAGCTCTCTCAGCCCACCTACCTCACAGGGTGTCTGTTGTGGGGAGGGGAAGGGAAAGGAGTTTGTAAGCTGCTCTGAGACTCCTTTCGGTAGTGAAGGGGGGGGGGTATAAATCCAATCTCTTCTCTATACTGCTGAACTCTGAGTCAGCCATCAGTCTTGTCCTTCCTCCATGCTCCAAATAGGCTGTCAATTTTTTTTTTAAAAAAGCACCTGGCATAATTAATTAATCCATACATTTGATCTTTGCTTTGTTAAAATATTTAAAAATTGTCACAAAACTTCTGGAAATGATATCTTTGTGACATCACAGTCACTAGCCAATGAGAACCATCTTTAGTTAGTTTTTGGTGAAAAATCCACTTTTTGGAGCTCAGCTTTGGAGAACAAAAGGAGTACCTTCCTGCTGAACCTAATGAAGGCACCTCCCAGTGAGCCCTTGTCCCATATGGCTTTATCCTAAGTCATTGTCTGTTCTGGAATCCTTCATAATCCTTCCCCTTAAAATAGGTTTGTTCTTTTGCTTGCTTCTGGTCACAGAGCTCTGCCCCGAAACAGGTGACACCAACAAATCATTAGCCACAGTATCATAAAAGGCTGCCTTTTCACCTCTGTTTCTCTGCAGCTATTCAATTAACAGCTGAACCGGTATCTTAACTGGGAGCTTTCAGTGCTGCGTTCTGAGAAGTGCAAGGTACTTGGCTTGCACTTGCTTTGCTCTGCATTTTAGGAGAGCACAGAAGTAACAACCTGGAAATGTGGCTGTATGCGTGGTTCAATGGTGAGAATCAAATCTGGATTGTGGGCATATGTTTTGCAAAGTACAGATAGCTCTGCTTGTCAGCATATCAATGTATAAGTGCATCTTTTCCTAAGTAAGGTCAGATGTAATTGTACGTTGCAGAAGCAGACCTGAGCTTGATGTTCTGGGTTGAAACTGTGTTTTTCCAAAGAGCTGGCATTCATAAATATTATCTCCAGCTGAGCCTGGTTTTCACAGAGCCCAACAAAATATGGATTTCAATACCTGTGGTTAAAACAAACCCTTAACTGGAAGACTTGCATAGATCAATGCTCTTTGTATCTCTCCTATCAAATATAAAATGCAAACAAATAGTGCAGTGATTCCAGGAAATGTTTGGGCAGTATTGCAGTTTTAGTTTATTCATGTTATTTTTACTTACGTTATTTACAGCCCGCATTTCTCGTTGGGACTCAAGGCGGATTACACAGAGTGAGTCAATATAATCGATGGATGAGGCATTCAATAAACAATGCAATAGGATTAGGGTTGTAGAACCAACCAGAAGTCTAAATACAAAACTGAAGCAAAGCATAAGTATTAACAAAACGCATTACATAATACAGAACTCCATAGTAGGATCTTCGTTTCAGCAAGCTCTGTGTATTGATGACATCCAACCCCAAAGCTACAAATGATTTGTCCTAAGGGCTTTACATAGAGATTGAAAAGCCTGGCCTGTTTGCTGTATATTCACTTCACTAGATACCCACCAAACAGCAGGAATGTATGGGAATGAGGTCATCTCAGTTTCCCTTCCCAGATAGCTTCACCTCCCATCTCTTCCCTTTACCCCACGCTCCCTCCCTCAGGGCCCCATGGGAACCTCACCTTTGACTACGGCCTCCTCTATTCTTTGCCTCCTCTTCTCTGCTTTCCCTTGGTCCTTCAGTCATATTCAGCAATAGGAATGTACATTCAAATATTTACTAAATGGAAATCTGAATGGAAAGATTTTTTATAGAATGGATATAATTAATCTAAACTAAAAATGACAGTCTGCAGTCTTTGGAGATCTCTTTAATTCTGGTATCTGGTGGCTTTGCTTAATGTTCCTGATTTTTTGGGGGGAGGGCAGGCAGTGTGACTCAGCAGATACGTAAATGACAGGGATGTTTTCCAACCAGCAGAGTTACACACATCTTGCCTCCAAAGAAGATTGCACTGATGAGTCTGCCTTTCCAAAGCATTTATACTAGTCATGTTGCTGGCCGACTGGCTTGAGAAGGGATTTGATTCTGTGTAAACTGGTGTTCTTGTGCCTCTTCTTTTCTGTTCTCTGACTCCGGGCCTGTTAGGAGCAGCACTGTGGACTGTAAAGTATGCTGCACTGGACCCTGCTGGATCCTAGACTGTGTCTGTTCTCTCCTCTCAGTAGTGCATGAGCACTGCAATCAGCAATACACAGGGAGACCATAGAGCCCACGATGTGCAGCTCTATTCAGTAACCTGCCCCCTCCAATGCATTCCTGTTAGAAGGATCCTGCACCTTTGCAGGGTATGTAGTTTTGCCTTTAGTGAATAAAGAGAATGAAGCCACACACCAACATCAAAAGAGTGGGCAGAGGGTGCTCTGCCAGCTGCACTCGCACCCAACCTGCCTTTCTGCTACAGATGGTGCCACGTTCCTGTTGAACCCGCTGCCTTTTCAGTGAGGACATTATTTAGTCTTTATGTATTATTCATGCCACTTTGTCAGCTTACCTGTTTTCTTGGCTTGCCCGGCACCTGCTTTTGCCTGCTCTGCAAATGAGATTTTTTTAAAAAAAAGAATGTTTAATTATTTTGAAAATGGAAACACTTTGTCCTACTTGCCTGAAATCTGAGAAGGATGATCCCTTTAAGGGAGGGCTACAAACCCAGGGAATTTCATTCCAATGTAAAAGGAAGGAGGGATATAACCAGAAATGGAAATGAATTACGAATAACTAAAATAAAGAACTTAACTCATTCAGTGAAAGCTAAAAAAGAAAGAACTAAAAATGAAAATAGTTTTTCTATGTGCTCATCCCTGTTCAGCAGTCCCCATGTCACTGAGTTTCTTCTCCAAGCTGCATACATAACAGTTATGCTTCCAAACAGTACCTGTCCTGGATGAAAAGGACTCATGTCCATATTAGTTTTTGATCTAGACTTTTAAAGTATAACTGCCTCAAACCCTTTAGTGTGCTGGGCGTGCATTGCAAATAGGTTTGAGATGAGGGTGGGGATTGGCTTAATGGCTGCTGATGTCACAAAGGCTCTCCAAAGCAGAGCAGAGCAGTGACAGACATTCCCCCTTAAAGTTCCTTGGCAAAGAGGCAATCACAGAGCTCTCTCCAGGGGAAAATGTTCAGGTTTCCCAATCACAGTCTCTCTCTCTCTGCTTTACTCTGCTGCAAGTTCCAGTTCAGGAGGGGAAGGTAGACAGATGGACCTGCAAACATCTGGGATATTATTATAGAAAAGTAGACCATTTCCAGTGAATGCAGTTATCTGCATCTAAGTCTTAGCTGATGCCTTTCAATCTACTTCCCACAATAGTATGAATGTTCTGCATGGACAGAATCGACTGGAAACGTGTTCTCACTTCAACAGGACTTCTGTAGAATTATTTTCCAGTGGATCAATTATTCCTCACATATGCTTTGCATGTGTAGTGGGCATAATCCAGATGCACAATTTTCTTAATAAGGAAAAATGCACCCCACAAGCAAAATGGCCAGATGTTTGTATCTCATTAATTCTGACATGATGTTCTGGTAGCTTTCTCAGCTTTTTAAACAACGAAAGCACGGTGTAAACAACAAAACTGTGATACAATCAGCTAAAACATTCCTGGCTAGGGAGGGTTTGGGGAATTGAAGATTCAAGCACAATAAAAGAGGCCTTCAACTGTTGATTCTAGCATACAGGTAGCATTCTGTACAAATCCAAATAAATAATATGAAGCCATTTCTAATAGAGAGTGGAGAGATGAGAATCTTTGTGCGTCATGGGCTTTTAAAACAGACTCTAATAGACAGCATCTCAGGTCACAAATATCCCCTTTAGGGCAAGGTGCTTGAACTGGAGGTGAAAGCTCAGCTTTTAGATACTTGAATAATGTGAACTTCCTAGTTGTCAGTCTGGTTTACAATGCCATCCCAAGCAGTGTTATATTTTTCTGTGTCCATTATTAGTCAGTCCAATAACTGACCTACACTAGGAGATAGATGGAAGGAGTGTGAGTAATAATTGTCCTGGACCTCTCAGCAACTTAGTACATTTGACCATGATATATCTGTTGTTGGGGCCTCTTCCTCCTCCATTACATACTTGGGAGTTAGGGATGTGAGAGGGAAGCAGGGGGAGCACGTATCCAGATGTAGGATTTATTTATTTATTTATTTATTACATTTTTATCCCGCCCTCCCTGCAAGCAGGCTCAGGTCGGTTTACATTGCTTGGCACAGTGCACCAAGTTCATAAAAACGTTTAAAACCATTTAAACCAATTGGACAATTTACAGTTAAAGTGCTCACAATAATCATTAAATCAGATGGTGTGCAATATAATACAGCACCCAAAGTTCCCAACTCAGTAGTCTCCCAACTTCTCAAGATGGAATGGTTCGATCACAGACTACGGTCAGCCCTATGCTGCAGATGTTAATAGTGGCCATTGATGGTGGTGGTAGGCGGCTCCTAGCTGAAGGCCTGGTGGAATTGCACAAGATCCCACAGGGCCCTGATCTCCTCCAGGAGCTCATTCCACCAGTAAGGGGAATGAGAATGGGGAGATATAGCAATGGGAGATGGACAGACCAGAAAAATCAGTGTTTCTTCTAAGCTGCGTTAGTGTGAGCTAGCTCACAGGGTTTTTTTAGCTTCCAGCTCACACATTTTTGTCTTAGCTCAGGAACGATGGCTCTAGAGCAAACTAATTTATGCAGCAGCCAAATTGCTCACTCACAACTTTAATGCCAGTAGCTCACAAAGTAGAATTTCCACAGCTTAGAGGGAGCATTGGTGTGTGTCAAACAATAGATATCTGTCCCTGTTTCTATCTTTGTCTCAGACAGCAATACCTGACAGTCATGCCAGTATACTGTCAGGTCTAACAGTGGTTTTGCTCCATGCAAGATTGATCCATGGAAAGGTATGTGCCATTCAGGACTTGATCAGTTTATGACATTCCCCTCCTGCCCTTTCCAAAGAGCTCAGTTTGTCCAGGGATTCTCTCCTCTTCCACTGGCATGGATCACCAAGACCAGCTGTCATGAGTCAGCCAGGGCTCAGCAATAGTGAGGACTCCTCAGAAGAAGACTCCTTAAGAGAAGGGAAGTCTCATGTAGTCAGCTCTGAGTTAGCAGAGCAAACAAGAAGATGAACTGCAGGCTTGTCAGGATTCACAGCCAACAGCTGGTACAGGGTCACCGATACCCTCCAGCCCTAATCCAGCAGGTGAAACTCAGATGGTTGCTCCTAGCCCTCCAGTATCATCCACACCCTTAGAGCACAGCAGACAAAGACTAAGAACAGAACTGCAAGAGAGACAGCAAAGTGCACGCCTCCTGGCCCAATGCCAGCTGCTTGCTGATAACACAGATGACTAGTTGCAGGACCAGCCCCAGGCAGCTTGCTGCAAGCATGACCTTTAGGCATGTGGCTATAAAAACCAGCCAAGGGAGGCTGTCAGGTATGGAAGCAACATGCATGATAGATGATAAGCCACTAACTCTGCCTTGCCTGGTTCTTGGAACTTGACCCTTGGATTGAATAACTACCTAGCCTGACTTCTGGACTGAATGACTTTGCCTTTGGAAAGCCATCTGTACTCTTATCTCAGCTGCTGGGAGGAAAGCAAGCAGACTGCAGCGAACAGAGAACTATCACCACAGCAAGCACTGCCGAAAAGAACCAACTGGCCACAGTGTGGTGGTGGTTTTATTTACTATTATTTGACAGGTTGTGCAGTCAACTTCATTTTCATTGCTGATTAAATGTGGTTTGATTCAGTTGTCCCTGACCTGGATAGCCCAGGTTAGCCTGATCTAGTCAGATCTCAGAAGCTAAGCAGGGTCAGCCCTAGCTACTATTTGGATGGGAGACCTCGAAGGAATGCCAGGGTTGTGTCTTGGAGGCAGGCAAGGGCAAACTACCTCTGTTCATCTCTTGCCTACGGGGTCACCAGAAGACAGTTGTGACTTGATGGTACTTTCCACCACATTTCAGCTGTGTGGTATATTTCCACCACTCCTTTATCATGGACTGACTGTCACCTGGTGAAGTTCAGAGTCATGGGAGCTTGCAAACTTTGAAAGTTGGTCTGGCCACAGAAGTAGGTGGATCCCTGATGGTCCATTGTGGACTTTCTGGCTGGCTCGTCTAGTACTCTGTGTGGCCCTAGTTGACTTCTGGAAATAGGAGATGAAGAACAGATATGATAACCTCTAGGTTTCTTTTTCACAGAGTGCGTCCTTCTCCTTGCTTTTCTGAGGAATTTAAGGGAGATGAAGAATTGGATAGATGGCTATATTGTTGGTGGAGGAAAACTCATTGTGAATCCAATGAACTTTGGATAGAGCATATCTTTGAGCCGGTTTTGGAGTGGTGGTGGCAGGTGAACCTCTACCGCTTCTTCAGCCCAAAGATGTTTAGCTTTTCCATATGGTGAGGAGACTACTATATCTTGATGTCTTCTCCAACTTGGAACACCACCTTGGACATTTTGATGGAAAGGGAGAATAAAATTGTTTTAATACACTAACAGTAAACAAACAAGTTAATGAATGCCATATAATAACATCTCATGGAACAGAATTAACAAATGGCTGTAATACTGGGTATCTTGAAATCATACCCTCCCATCTGATCTGATCATTTTAATCAGTGGAGATTCATTTCCTCAGAGTCTTCATTCAAAGAAGAAATGATCTTGGGATGTATGCCCACCCTCTATAAATCAACAATATTTGCTTTTGAGATCAAGTCTCTTTGGGCCTGATGGAGAGAGTGTTTTGAGCCAGATAATTTGAATCATTTGCTATCTTTCAGGCTGTGTCTCCTGTCCATAAAAGGAAAAAAAATTATTGAACTACTGTGCATGACAAACAACATAAGGATTCCCAGGCTGCCATTCTAAGCTCGCTTACTTGGAAGCAAGATATATTGAAATCAATGGGGTACACTTCCAAGCAAACCTGGTAAGGAGAAATGAGTTGCAAAATACTTTGTATTCTGAAAGAGAGTTATTGTGAGTCATTTTGTCAACAGCTTGGGGGGGGGGGTTAAATCTTTCTTTTTGCAGCATTAAGTTAAGAATAAAACCCTAAAGCAAAATCCAGAGCTACCACATTGTTAAATGATACCATGGAATAACGTCTTTTTCACACCTCTGTCAGGAAGATGTCAAATTCCTTTCCGCCTTTTTCTTGGAGCATCACAGTCACACACAAGAAGCTACTGGGCATGGGGGGAGGGGGTCTTGCGGCTTGCCCTCTGTCAGTTTTCTACCTGGAAGGGATGAATGAAAGGATTAGATGCTTAGGGCTCAATAATTATCACACTGCTGTCCAGGAACAAGGTTTCTAGAAAGGATCTCTTAACATTCTGCTGTATTGCATGGCTAGATTATTTTGCTAGAATAAAATTTTTCATTTCAGAAGCCCCTTAGGCAATGTCCTCATTTTCCATTTGGGAGACCTGGATATGAACCAAGTGAATTCTTCTGAAAAGCTGCTGATGTCTTTGGCCCTGTGATTCTGTTCTGTCCCTTTATTACCTCTAGTCCTCTACCAAAGCATCTCTGTTGCCAGCCATAGCCAGTTTTCCAGTACACGTCAACACTTGTAGTCCAACCTTCTTCTCAATGTGCTAATATAGCATCCTCAACAGATGGCTGTCTAGATTCTGCTTAAGACCAGTGAAGGAGAGTCCACCAGCTCCTGAGGCAGGATGATCAAGGAAAGCATTGAAGATGCTCCCCTGTGGTAGATCTGCTGCTCAGAATGCCTATGTACTTGTTGCGGCAGAGTGAGGAATTGTCTCTATATACAATTGTCAAGATATAGACGCAATCTAAAGACACCAGATGCTTTTCAGTTGTTTTGCTGCCAAGACAGTACTGGAGAAACACCAGTGATTTGAATAATTCAATCTAGCTATCAGCTATCAAATACACATAAAACATTCAGATGCCATCAGCAGTCCTTCGGTAGGCCTGTATCAGAGGATGGTCCGAAACTTGGTTTCTCCGGGCTTCCAGCTAACTTTATATTCCATTCCCCTCTGACGGAGACTTTGCTGGTGTTCAGTGATCGCCTTCTCTTTTGACAACACTACATCCAAGGAAGAACAAGGAAGCAGAACCTTCAAGGCACTGATGCCTGCAAAGAGAGTGCATTCCAAACCAAAGGTCTGTTACGTTATGGCTGCAGTCCTAAACTCACGAAGTTAAGTCCCATTGAAATTAATGGGAATTTGTGTGTATATGTCTGTGTATGGGCGGGATGCTTAGGCTCCTGCTGCAAACAAGCAACAGGAGAAGTTTAAAAACCAAATGAAGCATCAGAGTTTACCAACAGCCTATGTCTTGTATTAAATCAAATGTGGCGCAAAAAACTCCAGACGTTGAACCCACCAAGGCGGAGGGTCTTTAAAACCTTTGCATGCTTTTGCCACTAGGTGGCAGCACTGCAAATAAATGGAGGAGGCTGGAATTGCAAGACTGGGGAGAAGAATCCGGGAAGGCAATTAACAAGATGAAAACGTTTGACAAGTTTGTTCTCAGAGGCCTTGAATCACCATGCATGCTACAAGTTCAGCCCATGGCCGCGGGTGTGTGTATATGTGTCTCTGAAAGTTTCAGTAGCTCTGAGTTCCATCCGAGGAAACCTATAGATAGTTCTAGACAGGGCTTTTTTTGTAGAAAAAGCCCAGCAGGAACTCATTAGCATAATAGGCCACACCCAACAGCAGATACTTATTAGCATATTAGGCCCTGACAGATAGCTCCCTCCCAGGATTGAATTTCCCAGGTGCCCCACAGCTTGCGGGGCACCTGGGAAACCCAAGGAGGGGAAGCTGTTTAAACTGCCTTCCCTCCCTGGATTGGATTGGCTTCCCCAGGCACCCCATAGCTTGTGAGGCACCTGGGGAACCCAGGGGGGGAGGCTGTAGGCATGGCCAACTCAGAAGCCAGCTGGAACTCTGTTCCTGTGCGTTCCTGCCCCAAAATAGCCCTGGTTCTAGAAGCTTTTCCACGTGTCCCTTTGCTTTGTCTTGGAATTGGGAGTGAAAAGGGCCCTGGATCAAGCCAAGGTGAGAAGCTCCTGTGGCGCTACAAGCCAGGGCTGCTCAGTTCAGCCACTTTGCTTCCTCTCCTAAAGTGATAGCAGTGCAGGAGGCACCATTTGTGGAGCTGGCATCCTTGACCATTGCTGATGACGGGTCTGAGTCACATGGGTCCAGGCCCTTGAGGCACTGGCAGAGTTGCTGAAACTTGACTACTACACTTCCTCCTGGACACTAGGCCCTTCCAAGGCAGTGGCCCCACGGGAAAGTTTCCCTGTAAGCCAAATGGAGAGTCCATCCCTGAGTGGCTCCCCAGGTTAGCCCCTGTTTTTGGACAGGTTCTTTTGCACCAGCTGAGGCCCCAGGGATGGAGCATTCGTTTTCCTCAAGCTTTCCCCATAGATTTAGAGAAAATGTAATATGGAAACAGATGCCTTCCTCTCGCTGATTCCTAACCCACAGAGAGATCTTTGTTTCCACATGTCCTAATTGCAGACCAAGCTCATGGCTGAATAGTTCTTATGTTCATAGTATGATTTTATATTGATTAATAGTTTTATCTGGAATTTTAATGTGTATTTATTACATTGTTAGCTGCCCTGAGCCTGCCAAATGGTGGAGAGGGCAGGATATAAACATAAATATAAAATAAATAAATAAACTAAATAGGGTTGCCAATCTCCAGGAGGCACCTGGGGATCTCCCACTATTATACCTGATCTCCAGATGATCAAGATCAGTTCCCCTGGAGAAATGGCTGCTTCGGAGGGTGGACTCTATGGCATTGTACCCTGCTGAGGTTCCTCCCCACTCCAAATCCCACCCACTCCCTTCTCCACCCCCAAAATCTCCAGGTATTTCCCATTTCAAAGCTGGCAACCCTATGGCTGAATCAGAGACTCCCGGGAAAGAGATGTGGGGCCAAAGCCACCAATGGTCTTTCTTTGTTTTCAGCCACACATTTTTGGGAGGCCCTTTGCCTGACAGACCTCTCCTTGGCTTTCTTTTTTGGTTCCTTTTAACAATGGCCAGCAATGACTCTCCTCTTGCTTCCTTTCCTGTGGCATTTTCGAGAAACATTTGGACATATATTTTCAATCCCTGCAGACTGAAACACAGCCAAGGATGGACATCAAACGTTCCGGAAAGAGCAGCATATCTTTCCCACACCCTTGGCTGCATACGCTTGGGCTCAGAAAATTTGTGGAAAGCTGGGCCTTGGAGCTCGGGTTTCCTGCTATATCCCTCAAGGCTGGCAATGGTAAATAGCACCATAAAATAGCATAATTCTAGCAGAGGAAGTGCCAAGAGACAGAAATGTGTACAGTGGCGAAAGCACTTGTTTATTTCTCTCCCAAAGTACAAAATTAAGAAATATTATACTAATTAAAGGATGTGCATGTTATGTGCCCATCAAGTCACTTCTGACTTATGCCAACCCTATGAATTTGTGACCTCCAAAATGCCCTCTCTTGAACAGCCTGGCTCAGGTCCTGAAAACTGAGGGCCTTTGTGGCTTCCTTGATTAAGCCCATCCATCTCAGGACAGGTCTTCCTCTTTTCCTGCTGCCTTCAACTTTCCCCAGCATCATTGTCGTTTCCAGTGTGATAGTGACAGGTATTGTGGTGAGAACCCTTCTGTCCTGTTTGTGGCTCACTTTGGATTCCTTAAATCAGGCAGGGCCAGATGGATCATAGTGCCAACAGGCATCACCATCTCTGAGAGGATAACAGTGACCCTGGAGAGGTCTCTTCCAGAGCTCCTGTGGCTCCCCTTGCTTCACGGCTGTGACATGAAGGCGTCTTCCACACACAAAGCGGCTCCATCCTATGAATGCTGCTCTCTCAAGGCCAGGAGCACCCTTGTCCATGGCCTGGCCTAGGCTCTGACAGTATGTGGCCTCCCAGTCTTGCTGGCCTCCCTCCTTCAGTTTGGTGTAGAGGTTAAGTGTGCAGACTCTAATCTGGGAGAACCGGGTTTGATTCCCCACTCCTCCACTTGCACCTGCTGGATGACCTTGGGCAAGCCATAGTTCTGTCAGAGCTGTTCTCAAAAGAGCTGTTCTCGAAAGAGCTCTCTCAGCCCCACCTACCTCACAGGCAGGCGCGTCAAGTTTTCAAAATCGGGGGGGGGGGAGCTCTTCCATGCGTGCGCGCGAAGTGCGCATGCCCGTCGGGACCATGTTCCCGCCGCTGCCTTCCCCCCCCCCCAGCCTGACCTCTCCTGCTTCCGTCCCTCCCTCTGTCTGTACAGGGGCCAGCTGGGCATTTGCTTAGCTGGCCCCTGGACAGACGGAGGGAGGGACGAAGTGGCCAGGTGGGGGGGGGGGAGAGAGAGAGATGGCGGCGGCGGCCCTAGGAAGGGCCTGGGGAGACGCGGCAGAGGGCGCACCGTTTTCCCAGGGGGGGCTCAGTCCCCCCCAGGAAATTTTGGGGGTGGCTCAAGCCCTCGAGCCCCCCTGTAGTTGACATCTATGCTCACAGGGTGTCTGTTGTGGGGAGGGGAGGGGAAAGGAGTTTGTAAGCTGCTCTGAGACTCTGAGTGAAGGGTGGGGTATAAATCCAACCTCCTCCTCCTCCTTGGCATACCTTCTCTGGTGCCCCTCCCTCTCACTTGCCTTTTTATCTATCCCTTTCCATTAAGTTGCAGGTCTGGGAGGGAGAAAGAAAAAGAAGAATGAGAACCAGAAGCAGAGTTGGTTTTTATATCCTGCTTTCCCCTACCTTAAGGAGTCTCAGAGTGACTTATGGTCACCTTTCCTTCCTCTCCCTACAACAGACACCCTGTGAGGTAGGTGGGGCTGAGAGAGCTCTTTTGAGACAACTGTGGCTGGCCCAAGATCACCCAGCTGGCTGTGTGTGGAGAAATGGGGAATCAAACCAGGCTCTCCAGATTAGAGTCCACTGCTCCTAGCCACTACCCCATGCTGGTGGTGAAAGACGATTCCAGATCTGGGCACATTCTCACATGGAGAAAATTGTGGCAAATGCCCCTTATGCACTGGGGGGGGGGGGGGAGTTCCAGAATGCAAATGGGATGTCAAAATGAATTGGAGACACTATGTAAAATATCCAAGAAAACTTGAAGGCAATTAGGAAAAGAACATTTTAGTGAAGTTTAGTAACACTTGCTGAGCAAGAAGCTTCATACGGGGGACCTACAGGAAGCACGAACGCAGGTTGCTATATCAGCTGTGCTGTGCATTGGGTGACCTGCCTGTGCATTGGGTGACCTGCCTGTGCTGTGCTGTTTGGGTGACCTGCCTGTTCCAGAGGGGTGGCCAAATGCTCCCTCTAAGCTGTAGAGTCCTGTGTGTAAAAATTCTGCTTTGTGAGCTACTGGTGTTAAAATTGGGAGTGAGCAATTTGGCTACTGCATAAAATAGTTTGCGCTGGAGCCATCCTTCCTGAGCTAAGACAAAGATGGGTAAGCTGGAGGCTAAAAAACTGTGAGCTAGCTCGCACTAACTCAGCTTAGAGGGAACACTGGTGGCCATGCTAGACTGTTGCCACAAAACTAAACAGGAAGCAGTTCTGCTCATCTTTAAGGTGCCTTTAATTTTGCCACCTCTTAGCAGAGGCGTAGCCAGAAAATTTGGCTGGTGGGATGTTGGGGAGGCAGGGGAGCGGGGGAGAGAGAGAGAGAGAGATATCTTGTTGGCAGGCAGGTGAAGAAGAGAAGGGTCTTTCCTCACCTGCCAGCACAACTTCCACAGCAGGAGTTGTGGGGTGTGGGCCATGAGTGAGGGGGCACCGTCCCTTAATGCCCCACTGTGGCTATGGGCCTGCCTCTTAGCATTTTCTGGACAGTCTCTTGGGTGGAGAAGTTTTCCATGTGGTAGGCAAAGGAGAGAAGAACCGGGTTTACCATTCACTACAAAACTGAATCTCAAGTGAAATCTCAAAGTTGATTTGGGGGGTGGGAGGCATCCTGCATTCGTGTACCTTTGGTAAGCAGAGAAATAGTTTCCCGCCCACATGTGCTGGCCACCAGGCTCAAGAGGCTTCTGCTGTCTCAGTCAGTGAATAATGCAGTGTCCTTTTTCACTGCTCAGGCTAATGAATGGGATTTAGGTTGAATGGGACTGATGGATGTTGAAATAGGCTCTGCAGAGGCTGAGGTCGCTTGTGGGTCCCTCTCCAAACCATTCTCTTTTGAAATGGCTGATTTCCTCACTTCTCTGCTATCCTCTGGGGCCAAAAAGTGCCCTTATGCAACAACCATCATCCCTTTGCTGCCTTAATTAAGGACTTTTGTGGCTTTCTGTGAATGTAATTAAAGGTTGGTGATTCGAGATGGTGGCCGGTGTTTTAGTCACATGGGTGCTATTTGAAATAACAGCCCTGTTTTATACAGTGTCACCTCTTGTTACTGAAACCTGCTGTAATTACTAAAGGGAAGATTTCCTTAAAGTCATCAACACCTGGCTACTGATGCTATAATTGAGTTTTTAGCATTCCACAAAACTAGAGGGAGAGAAGCTGGAACTCATTATCTTCTCTTCCTTCATTATCTTTCCCAGCGTTCTGTTCTCTTAAAAGGTAAATTGTACACTCGCTCTTTCCCTTATATTCATTTCAAAGAAATCATCAAGGTCAGATGCAGGAAGCCGGAGGGATCCTAAGAGCTATTTCAGGGTACCATTGCGGGCGGAAGACAGATTTAATTCTTGAGGCACAATCCGATGCACGCAGACCCATGGCAAAACTAATAGAAGTTGGCCTGGTGTGTGACTACGGCTGCCAACCAACCAGAGGAAACTTGCTTGGCCTGCTCCTGTACCTTTAGCAGCAGCTCGACCTGCAGAAATCGGCAAGAGAAATTTCTCCCTGGCATGGAGATAACTTAAGTACAAACTCCTGCTAATGTCTGCAGATCAAGTTGATATTAAAGTGACAGATAAAATTTAAAAAGCTGGGAAACTCGTGGCAGTGGGCCAAGGGGTGAGTTGGAAGTAAAAAAAAAAAAGAGATGCAGACATTTTGTCAGCAAACCCTGCAGTGTAACTGTTTCCATTTTGTATGGCTTTGTTTCTTTGTCCTTAAAAGTTCGCAGCACAGATGTGCAAACTGTGCCCGAATCATGTTTGGGGGGCATACTGCAGAGGGGGTATCCTGCACAATTTTGGGTCATGGGCGAGGAAGAAGCAGAAAAGTGGATCTTTGTTCCTTTCCGAACTCTGATGTTTCAGTGCCACCGTTGTCTTGGCCTTCTGTTACCTGCCAGAAGTCGAACAGGGAATATGGTTCTGCTGTGTGCTTAATGTAGCTCTGTGTTCCCATTTCTATATTCCGAGGCCTGGCTTGGGACCAAATGCAAAATTGGCTGGCACATGGGGACCCCTTGCAGATTTGCGGGCAGAAAGCCAGCTGAGGAAGCTGGCTTGCTTATCTGTCTCAGTTGCCGCCCTGCACCCTGTGCTCCGCAGTGGGTTGATTGTCTGTTTTTCATCTGCCAAAAGAGGCTCGCAGGACTCTCCATCAAATACAAAGGACAAGTAAAGTGTTCACTGGGGAGGGAGCTGCATTCAGGTGTGGGGTGGCGCTGCCTGCTTCCTAATGTCCGGGGGAAGCTGAAGAGAGTTCCAGGAAGAGATATTCCCCATGAGGTTTAAAAATACACAAGGCATGGGGGAAATCCAGGCCCCAGATCTTTGGCTCTTCTTTTCCTGATAGGTCGCATTTGGTGTAGTGGTTAAATCTGTGGACTCTAATCTGGGAGAACTGGATTTCATTCCCCACTCCTCCACTTGCTGCTGCTGGATGACCTTGGGCAAGGCATAGTTCTGTCAGAGCTGTTCTTGAAAGATCTCTCTCAGCCTCACCTTCTTTACATGGTGCCTGTTGTGGGGAGGGGAAGGGAAAGGAGTTTGTATGCCACTGAGACTTGGAGTGAAGGGCGGGGTATAAATCCAATCTCCTCCTCCTCCTCCTCCTCCTGCCCCCTGGACTGCTTACTTCCTGGACATTTCCAACAGTTTCATGGAGTCCTGTCTAATTGTTTTAAGTGATTTGATAATTCACCAATGAAACTGACACTCAGAAGCAAAATCCTGGAATAAAACTCCCACGAAGTCATTCTTCCCTCCTGCTATGGTTAGGGCAATTGAACTTTTAATCATTTCCTGATCTTGTTTTCTCTTTGCAATCCCACCATTTCCTCCATATTTTTAATTGATCTGTCAGCCACAGTATTTCACTGGTGTGTATCATCAGAACTATGTGTGTATGCATGTATCAATTGTAAGCAAAATGAACAAGAAAATTATGAACTTCTGCCTGCCCCCAATGCTAATCAAGCTTTTCAGTTATTAAACATTTCCTGGTCTCATTTCCTCTTTGCAGTGACATCTGTTTACAAATAATGGGGGAAGGGCTGTATGTCATTTTATAATGTTAATATAACCAGGAAATGGCAGGATGTTACCAACCACAACAGCCAGCACACTATTCCTCCAGCTAGATGCATCTATAGCACTTTGCTAGTCCACAGTAGACAGGCTAGTGCTGCAATTCTGTTCAAAGCTGAGAATATCACCAGAAACCAGATCTACAAAAAGATGGGGGAAGGACATGGAAAACACTGCATTGCAATGGCTCAGCACTGATGCTGTCTGAATTCTCTGCAGTATACATGCAAATAAATGGACCCAAACACCAAGAGCAAACTCCGGTTAAATTTGTCCTTCAGTGACTATTGTAATAAACATTGATGTAAATCATCCAATTGCTGTTTCTGTTCATTAAAAGAGTAGTGTGGAAACAAGGAGAGTCAAATTTGACAAGATGCTTTATTTTCATACTGGGGATTTCAGTAATGCAATGCAAAACAGCTTTGGCCTGGATGTCCTTTCTCATTTAGCAAGCATGCTCTATTGGTGTGATTGACAGCAGATAGGCATACACAGCAGCTTGCTCAGCAAATTTCTCTTTGGCCCTGTTCAGAGTCTTGTCCATTAGCACTACTGAAGGATTAGTCTTCTGCTATCTGCTGGAAGGGGAACTAGATTGACAGTTCCGCATGGCCCTCACAGTGCATCCTAAGCAGCCTTACACCCTTCTGATCCCGTTGGCTTCAATGGACTTAGAATGGTGTAACTCAGTTTATGATGGCACAGTTAATATGGTGCCATATCCCTCGTTTACAGTTCCGCAGTGCATATCCCCATGAGCATGACCCCTAAGCACTTGAGAAGATGTAAATCCAGTTAAGTTTAGTGGTAATTAGGAATGCAGCACACCTTTAATTAACCTTTGCAGCACTTATTTAATTGTCCAGAAAACAATGGCTCTTTTTGTTTTGCCCGTTTGGTGGCCCAGGTTGAGAGCAGAAAGTCAGGATATAAATTTTGAAAATAAATAGATTTCCTTTAAATCTCCTCTATTCCCAGACTCCCCTCTTCTTCCTTATGGCCCTAGCCTGGCTTTGGAGAGGGAGAGATTAAACAATATGGGGTGTAGACACCAGTGAGCAGAGCAGTCCAGGCACGGAATAACATGCTTACAATACTGCGATCCTGTGGAATATTACACAATAAAACAAATGAATTCCTTGGCCTGCAAAGGCAAAAGTAGCCGTTAAAGACTCCACCTTCTCCTTCGAGAAGGATCCATTCATGGTATGGCTCCTAAGAGTAAACGGGAAGTAGTTAAATAGTTTGAGAAAGAAAAACTGCTTTAAATTTATTTATATATTTTATTTTATTTATTGAATTTGTACCTGCCCTCCCCGCAAGGCAGGCTCAGGGCGGCTTTAAAAGAGATGAAAATCAAGGACAGTAGCCCTGGGATGCCTCTAACACTTTGTCAGCTGGAGCCAAACTTGCACTTTAAGTGGGGGGGAAATGGCCATAATGTGGGTTTCTTAAAAGACAGGAAAACAACAAAGAAAACATTAAAATGCAATGGGTCTGAATTCTCCATAAAAACTCAGTCAATTAATGACATACATTCTAGACTACATTGTTAGTGTGGAACCATCCCAAGCTATTTTCTGTGAATTTGGTGAGCTAAACCATGCTGGTTTCTAAAACAATATCCCACAGTTCCACATATCCAAAATAATAATTATTACATGGGAGAGTTTATATGGTTTCATTCAGTTTCAAATGTCAAAAGACATCTATATACTAATAGCCAAGTTGCCCCCTCTGTGCGGATATCTAAATCCCAGTGGAGGGGGCACTTGGAGGGCAGGGAGATTTTTCTGCATGTGTGGAGGACTCCTGCTGAATTTGCAGGATCTGTCTTTTCAGGACAACAGACTTCTAGATCTTACCTCATTTCTCCTCGCTGCGGCCTGGCTAATGATAGTTGTGGTCTGGAAATCCCCTAAACCTCTGACCATAATAGCCTGGCATGATAAAATTTGGGATCAATTTATTATGGGTAAGATCGCAGACACTTTTGATCATAGTCAAACTGGCTCCACCAAAGGACATTCCAAGTTTGTTCTTATCTGGTTCCCACTGCTAAATTACATGGATGACAAGGATCTTATTCCCTCCAACTTAAGCTACGATGCATGGCTTCATTTCTGAACACTGAGTACATTTTGAGACCCCTCATGTTAGACTAAATGCTCTTTTTCTCGTTTTCTAACTCTCTTTTTATGCTCTCACTTTGGCTACGTTCCTAAATTGTTCTCACATTTTTCATAGGCCTACCTAGTTTTTACATATTTGCTTGTTGACATTGTTGAAATAATTGGTGTCCTTGTTGGACTGTTATATCCTGATTGCTCTCTCTTGAGTTTGTTTTGTTGTTCTGATATTTACTAGATACATTTTTATTTTTTTTAAAAAAGAAGAAGCAAGGTTTGTTATTGTAAAGCAGGGGTCCTCAAACTACGGCCCGCGGGCCACATGCTGCCCGCCGAGGGCATTTTTCTGGCCCTCTGGGTATGCCGCTGCCTGTCCTCCAATTCCCAGCAGCACACAAAGCAGCGGAAAAATTGCAGCCAACTTGTCCTGGGCCACATGACAAAGCCCCGCCCCCCTGCTTCCAGGAGGAGGCAAAAGGAAGACTGGAAGAGGGTAAGTGTGGGGTGGCAGGTGCTCCGGCTGGCGCCAAGTCTCCTGCGCCAGTCCCAAGAGCCGGGCGGGGGTCTTTTTCGAGGCTTTTTGTGCTGCTGGGAATCGGAGGGGGGGGGAGAGAGAGAGAGAGAGGTTTCTCTTTCCCATCATGATGCCTGCAGTAGTGGAGTTTCAGGGAGAAGCAGCTGGGGGCTTGCTGCCTTAAAAAGTTTGTGAGGATGCCGAGTTCTTTGTTTCTTCGGAGAGGGAAAGAAAACAGCCCCGTCAAGGGTGTCTTGCTTGTGCGTGCACCCCCCCCCCCCCCGGTGCGCCTTCCCTACCCACAAAATGACATCTGAAATCTCCAACCAGATCTAGACTAACTGATGCACACTTGCATCACTTGTTACCACTAGCAGTGACAAATATGGAACCGGACATTGACCATCTCATTAGCCAAAAGCAGGCCCATAGTTCCCACTGAAATACTGGTAAGTTTGTTGATTTAACTTTACTCGTTCTTCATTTTAAATATTGTATTTGTTCCCATTTTGTTTTTTTACTTCAAAATAAGATATGTGCAGTGTGCATAGGAATTTGTTCATAGTTGTTGTTGTTTTTAAACTATAGTCCGGCCCTCCAACGGTCTGAGGGACAGTGAACTGGCCCCCTGTTTAAAAAGTTTGAGGACCCCTGTTGTAAAGCATAGTTTTGGCAGCACATTATTCCTTGCTCGAACTACCGATTTGCTGGTGCATTGCATCTGATATCGCAGCTCTTGGGCACGCAGCTCTCTGGGCCAGGAGAAGTTGTTGTATGCCTTTACTGCACCTACTGACTCAATTTAGCAGGTGACTAACAATGCAATCCTAAACAGAGTTACACACTTCTAAGCCCATTGACTTTAATGGGTTTAGAAAGGTACATCTCCTCTTGGGATTGTGCTGTAAGTGAAACCGTGGCCTTTCACCTTTTTCTATAAACCCTTAGACTCTGCTTGGCTCTCCATTGTGAGAAATGTATCTTTGTAGCTGAATGATATTTCTCTGAGTAGGGGAAGTTTGTTAGAAAGAGGAAAGTATCTCTAAAGAGTGGGAAACCTGGGAAATATCAAGCAGGCAGTAGCCTGATTTTGCTATTTTAAAGATAGCTCTGGGCAGCAGTGTTCCCTCTAAGCTGTGCACGTGAGCGACCACTCATTAACACTGGAAGCCCCGCTCAGCAGCAGTCTGGAGCCATGCAGGGTTTTGCACTGCCTATTGCCCATTTTAAGATTACAGCAATTATATTATGCTCAGGAGGTGAGCTAAATAAGGGGGGGGGAATTAGAGGGAACACTGCTGGGCAGTAGGTCCTGAAAGAATACTGTCTTCTCCACTTCTTGGACTCTCCTTGGACTTCTCCCCCAGTATTCCATCCATCTCTAGTCTTAACCCCACTGAGATTCATCTCCTATAGACTCATCCTTATTCTGTCATTACTGCAGATCTTCGGGATCAGTCTACTGTTGTCTCCTGGATTGGCCAAAAGGGGAGGGGGGATTTAGAAACATGACATCCCATTTTAACTGAAATTACTGAGCATGGGATGGAAATATGCCCTCTGAAATATCTGCACAATCCAAGCATCTTCCTTCTCTTGAAGCCAAATGGACAAACAAACAAATTTGCTGAATCTCCAGTTAGTTTAGCCGCAGCAACTGGTGAGATTAATTTTAAAATCTGCATCCCAACCCCAAGGGTCCTCTCTGAAATGCATTCCACAGTGGGGAGCTTGTATTTTTAGAAGCATGTTCACATTAGCACTTTGACTTTAGAGGAGAGAACTCCAACCATGGAGTAATTTAAACAACAACTGATGAAGAAAGAGGCGAGAGACAAAATAACATTTTAATTTTACAATATAAAGGCTAAAGACCAACTCCAGGGCAAAACAAGATACATTTTTCTCTTTCTAAACGGGGAGGAAAAAACATCAAGTGGAATTTTTGCTACTGAAGATGAAAATGAGCCCTTGAAAAATAATTTCTTGGAGAATCAAAAGGAGGAAATTGAGGTCATGCTCATCAAAGAAGAGGGAAGGAAAAGATTTGAAGCAGTCAGTTAAGTATTAGGAAGACGACTCCCAGCTGACATGAAAGCTTCTTCTTATGGGCTATGGCTTTCTGAATTATTGCTGAAAGATGGGTTCCAATAATTCAAGAAAGAGGGTTGGAAGCTCTTGCTAAGGAAATCTCTTGGTATCTCTGCTGCCAGTGACTCGCACTATCAGGCAGTGGCCTTGAACTGGGAATGCCACAGGGTCCGAGCATGTAACTGTATGCCACCAGAAATGTTTACTGGAGGAGGGCAGCTGCTGCACTTCAGTGCCACCCCAGCGGATGGCCAGAGGAAGGTATTACAACAGCTACGTTAGCAGGGACCAGCTGATACCAGGGACCAGGGACATTCAGGTGGTTCCTATAAATCTCCTGACTGGCCACCTTCTCAGTCTGAGCAACCCATTGCTCATGGACAAACCAAGCTCTCAGAAAGCATGCTAGCTTCCATGCCAGCACCTCTAACCCTTGGAGTCACTATTTGAAAGTTGCATAGAGAGCTCTGATGCAGGGCCAGCCTGGCTTCCTCAACACCCAGTCCATTGCTTGTGGCAGCAATGTTTGTAGGGCCAGCAGTGAAGCATTGAGAAGTGGGATCCATGTGCTGCACTTCCAAATTCCTCTTCACAACTGCAAAGGACTTTGCAGAACCGTTTTGGGTTGCTTGGTGGAGCCTTGCTCCAAAGCTATTTCAACTACCTTCAAGCAATCCTACATCCTCTTCTGGCCAACCTCTGAACCCACAAGGCATCAACCAAGACACATGAACACATGAAGTTGCCTCCTGTTGAGTCAGACCACTGGTCTCCCAAAGTCAGCATTGTCTACCCTGTCTGGCATCAGCTATTCAGGGTCGTAGGTAGAAATCTTTCACATCATCTGATTCTTTTACCTGGAGATGCCAGGAATTGAACCTGGGACCTTCTACATGTCAAGCAGATGTTCTACCACTGAGCCACAGCCCCTCCCAAAGACCTGCAGAAGTAAGAGTATACTCTTGGTCTCAGAGTAGAAGTTCAAGTATTACAGGATGGCTGACACTGCCTCTCCGTCAGGGGGTGGGGGGGAAATAGCCAGTTCCTCTGACCTCCCGCCTTTGCCTTCAGTCTGCAGTCTGTAAGGAAAGCCATTCATAGTTTATGGATAAAGTCCAAGCAAACCCCTTCTTTGAAGCTCATTCTAACCAGGGGCTCCATTCCCACCACCTTCCCCTTAGAACAAGATCAGCTGTCTCTTGAGGCACAGCCCTGCCTGTAAGCCCACCAAAGCACCTGAAGATACAATAAAGACAGGGAAGATTGATAGGATCTCTTGTTTTTAGCAAATCTCTCAGGTGGTTTCAGTACAACATGCTCCTCGAGGAGGGAACATGGCTAATTGCTTTGATCGTACATTGACAAATGTTCCCTAACACACCTTATGTGGTGCCTTCTAGGAACCCACAAACAAGAGAACTTCTAATCTGATCAGCTGCATCAATCATCCTCTTATGTAGGCTTTGCTGGACTGGCTCATGTGCTACAGGAGTGGTGTAGGAGTCCCATCCTCCCACAGAAATCTAGAAATGTTTGAATGAAGGGCAACCAAGTGGCTGCAGGGGTGTTGTTCCTTCCCATCACTATCAGCAGCTGAGGCTTCAGTGGCTGATAGATGGAACATATACAGAATTAGTCAGTGAGACAGCACTGCAGGGGATTGCAGAGAAACCAGCCACAGCTGCTGAGAGAACTTCCATGAACTAATAATTAGTAATTATCATATGGCCTTGTGTGAAGTATAGCCAGGAGATCCTAAGATTTTCTGGCAGCTAGAAGTTCTAGCTCTTTTAGTGCTATGGACCACTAGGTGGTGAGCTAGACTTGTATTTTAAGGCAAGAGATATTTCAAAGGTGGTTTGCCGTTGCCCGCCTCTGCCTCCCAGCCCTGGTATTCCTTGGAGGTCACTCATCCAAATACTAGCCAAGGCTGACCCTCCTTAGCTTCTGAGATCTGATGAGATCAGGCTAGCCTGGGCTATCCAGGTCTGGGCTTCCTTGAACTAATAGGCCAGATCAGATCAGATCAGCTGAATCTCTCTGATGACTATAAAACCTACCTGGCTACTCTGTGCAATGACAGTCTTCACTGTCTCCTTCCCATGCTTTTCCTCACTCCCAGCCACACAGGAGCTGGTTCTGAAGCTCACCTTCTTTCCAGAGGGATAGCTGTGTTAGTTAGGAGGGAAGGTGGCATGGGATAGCCCAATCTCGTCCGATCTTGGAAGCGAAGTGGGGTCAGTACTGTTAGGACTTTTGTCCAATAATCAGAAAAATCAGAGTAATGAATCTTGCTTTTCTGGAAAGAAGAGATTGCTTCTTTTAATTTAAAAGAAGTTTATTACTAAAGGGAAAAGGTAAACGGGATTAGCTACAAATAAACAAAACATGCTTTCTAAGGAGCTGCATTGTGCTCCGTCTGCACACTAAGACATACTGATAGAGAGTGAGAGATTGTAATGGAGGATCTCTCCTTCTTCTTGACCCCTGAAAGGAAACACCTGATATCATTGACCAATTAGCAAGACAGTACACCTTTAGTTTTCCCGGGTCTACAGTCAATTGGCCAGCTGCCAGGTATCACTTCCAGGCTAACATAGGTAAACAAACAAGTTGCATAGTTAACCCTATAATGACTGAATTTCTCAGGCCTTGCATTACATGCTCATTTCTCCAACACCCCTTCTCAAGGCCTGAAATGCAAGTCATTATACATGCATACACAAAACATTATCCAGCATTAGCATCAAGCATATTCAACATTTCACGAAGTCTTTCAAACTTGTCTTTGGTCAGTGGCTTAGTCAGAATATCAGCCACCATCTCTTCTGTACGACAATGCTTAATCTCTATCAACCTTTTCTGGTACAAATCTTTAACTAATGCACATTTAATACCAATAGATCTACTTCTAGCAGTCGTGCTCTCTTCCTTACATATAGTTATACAAGCTTGATTATCCTCTAACATAAGTATAGGTACAGGTTCAATTATTCCAAAATCTTTCAACATCTCAAAGATCCATTCAAGTCTGCTGCAGGCACTTGCTGCTGAAATGCACTCAGCTTCTGCTGTGGATTGCGCTACAACAGTCTGTTTTCTACTAGTCCAGTCTATCAGTCCATCTCCATAAAAGAATAGGTATCCACTGGTAGACTTGTAGTTGTTCATCTCTTCTCCCCAACTGGCATCCATGTAGCCAACTAGTCTTGGTTGTTCAGTTGGTGCAATTTTTAGTTTTAAGTCCATTGTTCCTCTTAGGTAACGTGCCATCTTCTTTATTGCGCTCCAATCATGATGATTTGGCGAACTTACTTTTCTGCTTAGAAATCCAACTGCCGCTGTAATGTCTGGACGCGTTGATTTGCTCAGGTACAAGAGCTTTCCGACAGCCTCTCTGTATCCTCCTATGTCCTTTAGTGGTGTGCCGTCCTTCTCCTTCAGATATCCAGGTTCAAGTGGGATTGATGAAGCTTTGCAGTTCTTCATGCCAACAGATTCTATAAAGTCCATAATCTTTCTTTTCTGGCATAAAAGAAAAGTTCCATCCTCGAGTCTCTCAATTTGCAGTCCGAGGTATTGTTGAACATCTCCTAGCTGTTTGACTTCCACTTCCTTATTCAGTCCATCAGCTATTGCTTTGATGTCTCCTCTGTTTTGACAAGCCACGATCAAGTCGTCAACGTAAACAAGAACATACTGGTATTGTCCATTTCTGATTCTAGTGTACAGACAAGGTTCAGCTTTCCCTTGCTTGAAGCCTTGCTTCTTTAAAAGTTCAGTAAGTTTGTCATACCAGGCCTTTGCTCCTTGCTTTAGGCCATAGAGTCCTTTATTGAGTTTGTAGATGTAGTTTTCTTGACCTTTGACCTTGAAACCTTCAGGTTGTTCCATGTAGATCTCCTCAGATAGTTCTCCATTGAGAAAAGCAGTCTTTACATCAAGATGCTCTACTATCATGTTCCTAGATGCTGCAACACTTAGAAGTGTTCTGAATGTTGCTTGGTCAGTAACTGGAGCAAAAGTTTCAAAATAGTCAGTCCCATATTGCTGCGAGTAGCCTTTAGCTACTAGGCGTGCTTTGTATAGCTCCACAGTTCCATCTTCCTTGTGCTTTATTTTGAAGACCCATTTACATCCAACAGGGTTTCTGCCTTGAGGTAGTTGAGTGAGGGTCCAGGCCTCTTTTTCGCTAATGGATAGCAGCTCTTGTTCCATTGCTTCAAGCCATCTGCCTCTTTCACTCGCAGGTAAGTTGCAAACTTCCTTCCAGTTCTTGGGTTCCTTTGCAGGTTGCACAAGTTCACAAAATCCATACTTCATTGGAGGTTGTCCCTTAGTGCTCCTTTCTGATCGCCTCACACTGGGTGTGGGTTCTGCTGTGGGTTCTGCCGTGGGTTGAGTCGCTTCCTCTGGTGTGGCCCCTGCTTCCCCTTCTGTTTCAATAGTTTCCTCAGAAGGTGGACCTGCTGCTTCACTTGCCAGTTCCCCAGCCAGTTCACCAGCAGTCACTACAGGTAGCCAAGCAACGAACTCATCAGGTGCAGTCCCAGGCATCTTTGGATCAGCTGCAGTGGAAACACTAGGCAATACAGTCTCATCAATAAAAACAACATTGCGTTCTTCTACTGTGTGGGTTTGGGGATTGTATATCCTGTACCCTTTCCCACCAACAGGATAGCCTACAATAAGTCCAGTTTCAGTTCTGGAATCAAGCTTTCCCCTCTTTTCCTTTGGTATGTGTGCATACCCTTTTGCGCCAAAAGCTTTGATATTCCTTAGACCAGGCTGTCTTCCAAACCAAGCCTGAAAAGGGGAGGTTCCAATAATCTTTGAGGGTAATCTGTTGTGTAAGTACACTGCTGTGTTCAGGGCTTCTGCCCATAAACCGTTTGACAGTCCAGAATGCATTAGCATAGCTCTGCACATCCCTTGCAGTGTTCTATTTAATCTCTCAGAAGCTCCATTTTGCTGGGGTGAATAAGCAATGGATACTTTATGTTGAATTCCTTGCTCTTGTAGAAATTGTTTGAATTCAGCATTACAATATTCACCACCTCCATCTGTGAGTAAGCTTTGAGGTACTTTGCCAAATTTATTTTTAACAATAGCCACATAATTTTTAAATCTACGCAGTGTTTCATCCTTACTTCTCAGCATATACACATAAGTGTATTTTGTTTTATTCTCTGTGAAAGTCACAAAATATTTGTTCCCACCTAGGGATGCAGGTAAAGGCCCAACAAGATCACTGTATACAGTTTCCAAAAATTCTTGATTTTGCGCTGGAGTTTTCCCAGAATAACTTGGGGCATCTCCCTTTGCTCTGAGGCATGTCTCACATCTAGTTTCACTCTTTTCACAATGCACAACAGGTATTCCACATTGCTTTAACAACTGCTCAACAGATTTCAAATTTCTATGTCCCATTTTAATATGCCACGAAAATAAACATTTTTCATGTTTACAAGCATCATCACAAGCATCCTTAGTCTGGCAAACCTGTTCCTTATCATCAACAGTCTCTATTTCCTCATCAGGATCAACATCAAAAGTTTCTGTCTCCTCATCATCACAAGCTACAAAGTAATGAAAGCCATTTTTCTCTTCCACTTTAAATTCAAGCTCTCCATCCTTGGTAGAGACCTTGCTTCCTTGCTCTGGTTTGAGCACTACAATATGGCCAGTATTCATAAGGCTTTTTGTTGAAATTAAGTTCTCAACAGCTTCAGGCACATAAGCTGTATTTTGCAATTCAACTTCAATTAATTGATAATCTGTAGTATACAATTGTAATTTTACAGTCCCAACGCCTTGTACATTCAATAATTCCCTGTTAGCTTGGTAAATTCTTGGTTTGTTTTCAACATCTATGTTACTAAACCAGGCTTTTTCTCTACACACATGTGTACAAGCGCCAGAATCGATTAAAAATATTTTCTTATCATCTGTGTTAAAATCATCAGTGATCCTAAAAGCATTGCCTTTGCTCTGTGTCTGTGCTGCAAACTTCTTTCCTCTGTGCTGTGTGTGTGAAACGTGACCTCTGCTCCTCCCATAATGGCTTCCCCTTCCACTGGCTGGTTCTTTGTTACAGGAACCATGTGCTCCTGTGGCTCTTTGTTCTTGGGCTCATCATTAAACACATACTTAGAAGAGCAGTACTTTGCAAGATGATTTTTCCCACATATAAAACACTCTATTTTCCTTTTAAATCTCTGTCCATGCTTTAGACTCAAAACAGACATCTCATCAGACAAACTTTCTTTCAAATTTCTAGAATCATATTCCTCAGTTAGTGCAGACAAAAGACCTTCTAAAGTCAGATCATCTTTCAGTCTAATCATACTGGTTACAGACTTATAGGAGCTAGGCAGACCCTTAAGAATTGAAGAAATCATATCTGTATCAGAGGGTGCTTCATTCAGGTCTTTAAGCTGTGTGTAAATGCCCATTAATTTGTCCATCTCTTTGGGAAGGCAGTCTCCCTCCTTCATCCTGAAATCAAAAATCTTTCCCTTGAGGGAATAGATTTTACTCTTGCTGTGCTTATCAAATTTATCCTTTAACTTTTGAAGCATCAATCTGGACGTGGCTAGCCCTCTTAATCCTGGTACCTCTGTGTAGGGAATACTCCCTAAAATCAGGGCTTTAGCAAAACCATCCATCATAAGGAATTGTGTCTTATCAGGGTCAGTTTCTGGAGGATTTTCAGTTGTTAATACTTGAAGGGCATTGTGAGTCTGCAGGCGACTCTTCAAATACTCCTCCCACCACTGATAGTTAGCCTTTGTAAGTCTGAGGTTTGGCATTTCTTGGGATGGGGCATTAAAAGCCATTTTCTTTTTTTACTCACGTCCCTTTGGATTTGAGGTAGAAGCACAGGTTCTGGCTCAGTCATCTACTTCTCCAGGAGCTGGCAGGGTTAATCTTTCCTTTCTCTGCAGCAGAAGCAGCAGCGCGAAGTTCAAAAGCTCCTTTGCCTCACCTTCCTTTGTACTCCCGGCAGCAGCGTCTCTCAGGTGCTCCAAGGCTCAGCTCCACTTACAGCAGGCAAAAATTAATCCAGTCAAAAAAGATCCTTTGCTCCTGGCAAACTACAATCCAGCATAGGTTTTCCCCTGATCAGCAATGAAACAGGGTTGGGCCTTTCTGGCTGCAAGATTGCTCTGAGAGCAGGAAGGAAAAAAAGTGGTCGTTTTAAAAATCCAACCCTCTAGTTCTTATTCCCTATTTCTCTTTCTCAATCAATCCAGAAAGTTTTTTTTAGAAGAGAAACCATGTTTTAAGAACCATCCTCTGCTACCATTTGTTAGGACTTTTGTCCAATAATCAGAAAAATCAGAGTAATGAATCTTGCTTTTCTGGAAAGAAGAGATTGCTTCTTTTAATTTAAAAGAAGTTTATTACTAAAGGGAAAAGGTAAACGGGATTAGCTACAAATAAACAAAACATGCTTTCTAAGGAGCTGCATTGTGCTCCGTCTGCACACTAAGACATACTGATAGAGAGTGAGAGATTGTAATGGAGGATCTCTCCTTCTTCTTGACCCCTGAAAGGAAACACCTGATATCATTGACCAATTAGCAAGACAGTACACCTTTAGTTTTCCCGGGTCTACAGTCAATTGGCCAGCTGCCAGGTATCACTTCCAGGCTAACATAGGTAAACAAACAAGTTGCATAGTTAACCCTATAATGACTGAATTTCTCAGGCCTTGCATTACATGCTCATTTCTCCAACAAGTACTTGGAAGGGAGACCTCCAAGGAAGGGTCTGCAGAGGAAGGCAATGGCAAGCCACCTCTGCTGCTCACTTGTCATGGAAGCCCCTTGCTGGGGTCACCATAAGTTGGCTGTGACTTGATGGCAATTTACACACACAGCTATGTCAGTTGCAGTAAAAACAAGCAAGGGTCTTGTGGCACCTTAAAGCCTAGAAAGACTTTATTCCAGTGTGCTCAGTCATGAACTAGAGCCAAGTTCATCAGATGCATGCCGTGGCCCTCCTCATGTGGTCCCTGCATCCCAACAGTACCAGGGAAACGTGGGGAGGAGCACTGGGGCTGAGGATGCCATGTTGTCCCTTGGATTTCCAGCCTTGGCAAGGATCCACGAATAAGTCATTTGAAGACTTTTATGCTGCAGTTAACATTTCAGGGAAAGAGACATCCCCTTTCTTGGCTACCACAGGCAGCTCCTGTCGATAAGGATATCAGAGGAGATCTGTGTATTATGGGAACAACATTGCTCATTGGTGTTTTCGCACTCTTACATTTTTATTTATAGGCTTCACTCAGTAAATGTCTAACTAAATTCCTAGTGCCTTTGAGTCGGTCTGCTGTTGGGTAGCAGGATTTGGCACTGGGAGAGAAGCTGCCAGTCAGTGTAGACAGGACTGGGCTAGCTGGGCTGACGGCTTAATTCACTTACAAGGCAGGTTTCTTAATGAGAAAATATCGTGGGCCACAATACCTTGCTGGCGAGCTGTGTTTGCCCTGGTAGCTCACAAGTTACGCAGGCCTGATTCGTCAAACCTGGGCAGTCAGCCGGAGACTCTGGTCTTAATATAATATAAAGGTCTCGGCCAGGACTCCGGATGTGAGTGGTCAGAAGATGAATGACAGTAAATGAAATTGAGAATGCTGGAACATGATGTGGACTCAGGCCCCTCGCATGATGGGGTCCTTGTCTGGAGCTGACCTGCAAGATAATGAATTCCCCAGGATTCCTAGTGCCTAGGTGGTGGGCACTTAGCCTTCCCAGCCTGCTGCACAGCTATAGCCTGAATAAAAAGCCCTGGAGCGTGGAGGCTTTTTGCTTGCCAGTAAAACGCCTCTTTTTTTGTCACAGCTTTAAAAGTTTGCCCACATAAGCTGCTGATGTTGCTGAAGCCTCCCCTTGGCTGCTGACAGAGATGAGCAGGTGGATAAAAATGAACTGAATCCAAATCCTGTCCATTCTTCAATACAGTTCATCTAACGGCAATATTTTCCGACATTTGCCTTACAGTGAGGCAGCCTGTTTGGTCTATCAAGACCGTGGTTGTCTACTGTGATGCCTCTCCAGGGTCTCAAGCGGAGATCTTTCACATCACCTGCTACCTGATCCTTTTAACTGCAGATGCCAGGGTTTGAACCTGGGACCTTCAGTATGGCAAAGCAGATGCCCCTGCCTCTGAGCCTGGGCTCACCTGCAGTTAGGGGATAAGTGCCTAGCAGGGACATTGTCCAAAAATGGCTGGCACAGGTATTGTCCAGCTGGGACAATTTGCCAGCTCACTTTCCAACAAGATTGTCCCAGTCGGCATTTCTCTGCACAGCATTTCCAATTTCTACCAGTCATTGCACTAGCTCAGTGGCTTGGGCTTCATGGAATGGGGTAAGGAGACTTTCTGTATAATAACTGATCCTGATTTGCATGCACTATTTTGTTGTTTGGGGTTGTATTTGTTAGCCTGGAGCCAAATATGTCTTGTGCCTGCTGGTAGGCAGGCAGAGCTGTTCAGATTGGGATGGGGGAAGACAGAGGCAGATGCCCAAGCTTCATTTTCCCAATGATAGGCAGGGTGTGTCTTGCTAGGGACTAGAAAGAGGAAAACACTTTGCTTGGACTGGCTGTCCTGGCAGGCAATCAGGGTTGTGAAGAACAAGCAGAGGTTCAGGTCTCATCCCTGCCTCATCACAAAACCCGGTCCTGCAGCTCCCTGGCCTCCAAAGCTGATTATGATGCCATTGTTCTTTTGGAACAGACTATCTATAAATGTTTTTTTAAAATACATCAATACATTATTTATTCACTTTCCCCCACTGAGCCAGACAGATGCGGTTAACAGACGGGCTCTCCTTATCTGCCATAGAACAATCAGGTCGGAGCACACATGAGACTAAACACAGAGGGATGAGAGGGGAGTCTACAGCAGGCAGGCACATCTGGCTCCATCACATGGCAAAGAGGATGAAAAATGCCATCATCAGACAGAACAGCCCCATGGCCTCGGACAGTGCAAAACCCTAGGATGGCATAAGAGAAGAGCTGCTGCTTCAGGGAGGGCTTTCTGGCATAACCAAAGATGAGACTGCCAAATACGGTCCTGATGCCAGCGCTGGAGCCAGCCACACCCACAGTGGCAGTGCCAGCACCAATAAACTTGGCAGCAGTATCAATGTCCCTGGAGATGGACATTTGGAATGCCTCACGCAACACTGGCAAGAGCTCATTCTGCATAGCTGAGATGCAGCAGGGCTCATCCGTCCAGACTTCAGGCCAGTTCAGCACAGAGGCAGAGATGGGCCTGCAGAGCAGCCGAGAACTGTTCCTCACAAGGGCGAGAGTGGAGACAAACTTTGCACAGGTATACATATTCAGGGACGTGGCGGGGCGGAGATGGCCACACTCAACAGCTGCTGCTCTGGGGGAAGCTAGCGAGAGGTGGGCCATCGTTCGCACATGCGCCCTATAAATGTTCTATGAACCTCCCTGCAAAAATATATTCTCTTTGTTTTCAGCTTATATTTTGTGCAGTGTTTCCTTCCAGGTTTGCGTTCCAAGCAGGCCTCTTTGATTTATCACCTCGTCTACCTGAGCTGAGGCAGACTAATAGTTCTTTTGTTCAGTTTTGTCCTTCCCTCCCTGCTCCAGGTTGCTATGCAAAAAATGCTTTTACCTTGTTTACTCTCTGAGGAGACTACTGGTTGACTGCGAAGAAAAAAACAGGAAAAGCTGAGTGATGTTTCAGATGCCCATCTTGGGATAAGTGATCCCTTTCGGAAGCAGATTCAGACAGTGTTTGGATTCACTAGACCGTTTTTGGGTCACATTCTGAGTCTACATCTTTTTTTCCTGTAATGTTGAATGAGTCTTTCAATATGAGCAGAGGGCAGGTTTGGTTTGGATGCGTTTAATAGCTTTTGATGGAGACATCTTTTAGTTCCACCTGCTCTGAGTCTGCAAGATGACAGCCAGGACTCAGGCCCCAACTCTCAGATCATCACCACCTCTTCGTGCAAAACAGCCAGAGACACACTGAAGTCATTTGCAATTCCAGCCCAGTTCGCTGTCCTGGTTCCTTCTGACTGCACTTCATTTATCACGTTCTTTGTCATTTGCAGCCTCCACGTGATTCTTGGATCTGTACCAAAAGGAGGCCGCTTGCTCACTGAACTGCTGTCTATTAGCTTAGTTTTTATATAATTAATTGCAAATGAAATCACAACTGAAAATTAGAAAGAGAAGAGCTTTCTGAAAGACATAGGTACGAATTTTGCAAGGCTGCCAAGGCTGCCTGAGTACAAGGCAAATCCTGGGCCGAGTGGCACCAGTCAACCAGGGAGTGTTGATGATTATTCCATTCAAGAAAAGCCTAAGACCCTTGGCACTTGGGAAAAGGTTGACTAACAGTCAAGAAAGGCAGCTGTGTTTGTCTGCGGCAGCAAAAATCACAAGGAATGTGCTATCACGTGTCTTGGAGCCTATGCCCATCTCATCATTGCTGCAGCCTGGATCTGGGTCAAGGGGACCCCATGGCATCACTGGAACTTTGCTCAGCTTCTTCCTGGGAGTCAGTGGCCTTCTAGTGCAACCACCCATCAGAAGCTTTAGCAGTAAGTTAAAGAGCCAGTCTGACCCTGACCTACAGTCAAGACCAAGGAATATAGAATTATGAATAATATAAACAGTGGGTAGGAATTTTTATCCTTATTAACACTAGAACTTAGGATAACCCTGTGAAGTTGGCTGATGAAAAGTTCAGAACTTCAGGCCAGTTTGGTGTAGTGGTTAAGTGCGTGGACTCTAATCTGGGAGAACCGGGTTTGATTCCCCACTCCTCCACTTGCACCTGGCTGGATGACCTTGGGCAAGCCATAGCTCTGTACCAGCTGTTCCCTCAAGGACAGCTTGGGAAAGAGCTCTCTCAGCCCCACCTACCTCACAGGGTGTCTGTTGTGGGAAGGGGAAGGGAAAAGGAGTTTGTAAGCCGCTCTGAGACTCCCTTGGGGAGTGGAGGGTGGGGTATAAATCCAGTCTCTTCTTCTTCTTCTTCAGGCATTATTTTGTACAGGGTGTAATGAATGGTTGCAGTCACACGTGTGAGATAAAGGGGGAAGAGAGGCTATTTCCTCCAGCGGAAGTTGACCCAGAGTTGTGCAATCACATGGTTTTTTGAAGCTGCAGGTGCAGCCCACCACTGCGTGATCAGAAGCAACCACGGGTGAGTCGGGGGGGGGGGTTGCCATTTGCCTGAGGGCTCCCTCCCTATGGAGTGTGTGATGATGCACATACTGAGAAGGGCAAAAACAACAGCATGGAGTCGGCATGGCCTGATCAGACCATCCCGACGCCATGAGAGCACACTGGAGTGATCAGACGTGGGAGAGTCCATCTGTGGCCTGTAGCAACCCGTTTGCTACCAGACTTTCTGAGGTGTCTTTTAAATCCGCTTGTGTGGTGGAGAAAAATGGGTGGCCGACGACTGTGGGGTGCTTCCCAGATGTTGTATAATTGCGCTCTTTTAATCCACCCGGCATTTGCACCTATGTCGGGGCTAATTGTGCATGTGATTACAACCAATGTGTACAATTCACAATCACAAAACATGGGGATGGTCAGTAGCTTACCTGCACACATGTACCAAGGTAAGCTCTATCAATGAAAGTAGCCATGATAGGCAAATGGAACTTCCAGGTCATGAGGTAGTATACCTCTGATGCCCAAATGCTGGAGTCTGGTTTCCATAAACAGAATAAGGAAAAGAAAAAATGTCTCTGGGACAACCCAATTAAGCAAAGCTCTTCCATTTAAATACATAAACGATAAGCAGCAAACAGCTCAAACAGTATAGAGTCTGCACAGTATTAGTCAAAAGGATCCACAAAAAGAACACTGGAGTCAATGGAGAAAATGAAGAGTAGAAGTTGTGAATTTATTCAGATAAAGCCACGTCGATAAAGAGATTTCCGGATTTCTTATTCTCCTCTTTTCTAAATACTCTTCTTCAGATCAAAGCATTAATTCAACCCCATACAGGGTTTACAATAGTTTTCAGTAGTCAAAATATAAAGGTTTTCCTAGGACACAGAGCTTATAGTTTAAGATAGGGAACACCCCAACATTTACAATAGCTCAGTTTATGAATGTTGTGGTGTTCCCAATCCAAGAAAAGCATCCCCTGCCTGGTAAGATTTCAGCTGGAAGGAGTCCACCGCTCCTCAGTGCAGAACTCACCAAGTGTTTTTTGCAAGTCCCAATACCAACCTGCCTTCCTTAGGTTTGGCCACTCAGTTCCTTACTTCTTGGTTCCTTTCCAATTTTCTTTTGACTCATCACCAAGTTGAATTTGAGGGACACTACCTGAAACATAAAGCTTACCTCGACTTCCTTAGCTGCTTTGCTCTGTTGCCTGTGGAAAGCAATCCTTTCCCCTGCCAATACAAAGCTATCAAGAACTAGCCAGAAAAGGAGATGGTGAGGGGAACCATTCCTTTTCTTCACAGCTCCTTTAATGCTGGGTCCAGTACTCAGATGGAAGGGAAGGAAACCAGATAAGCATGAAAGAAATCGTTGGCATTTGATTCTACTTTAATTAGAACAGGGGAGATAACAATAGGAATGCAGCCCAGAGAGTTAAGAAGAGCCAGGCACTCTGACAAAGTCTCCTTGTTGCAAATTACCAGGAAATCAGCCAATCTGTGTACACGTTAGATGCAAATTCTTTTTTTGTGTACGATCCGAGAAAACAATTCCAAAGAATGCTTCCTTACTTCATGGAGACTGCTCTCCTCTAAGTGCAAGGGCTCTTTTCTGCCTTGCTGGTATATGTGGCCTGGCTTTGCTCTTTAGACCATCTGCTGCAAAGCCTTTCCCATTTGAAGTCTCACAATATGGAAGTCCCATCATCCAGATACAGAGGCTGGAAAGGAATGTCTCAGCTTGGGGCTGAACACAAGAACTGAAAGTCAGATTAGATGTTCTAACAGTGTGATCCTTTGCAGGTTCTTCTGTTGAAGCCCACTGAAGTAACTCTGGATAAGACTTGTTCCCCAAAAGGTATCAGTATTTAGGACCAGTAACCAGAGCATTCTCCTTGCAGGTTGGGCCAGCCATGTGTGTCCAGGGCAATGAAGTCTATCTGCCAGTGTGTACCAAGATCCCATTTTGGAGCAGCAGTCTGAAAGAATGAGAAAGAAGACAAGTCTTTGGATGAGAAAAATCTTCACCCCGCCACCCTAGCAAGAAACAGAAAAAAATGTAATGTTAGGAACAGCAAAATGAGATGGTAAAACAGTTGTATGCAATGAGCCAATAGATCCTTTAAACAACTCTACTTGCCTATGAGCTATTGCCTATGGGGGGGGAGGGGTGGACACCAGGGGAAAATGACCAACCAGCATTAAGTTAAGCCAGGGGTGCTTTCAGGGAATAAATGAGAGAAAGAAAACCCACAAGCCTGATCCTGTTGAGAAAAGATGAGCAAGACTCCAGTCTGAGGGGTAGACAATGGAAAACAAGTCCAGGGATAAAGCTCCAAGGCCTAAAGGAGGGGAAAGTTCCTTCATTTCAGCCAAAGAGTGGGGGTCCAGTGAGTAAATGAACCATAAGGGTGGGGAAGCAGGCTTGGGTCCAAAACAATGGTAGGAAGTCTAGAAGGTGGTTTTTATACACCTGTAACTTAGCCATCCGTCACCTGAGAGAAGGTGCTCTTCAGCTTTTCAGAAGAGCTCAGCTGATTGGGGGTTTTCCAGACTGCCAAACTGAGCAAAATGGGGAAGAACAAACTAGCTTTTCATCCAGCTCCCCTTCTTACTACAGCCCCTGTCTCATACAGCTTTTGCCCATGGGGGTCCTATGTTCCCCAGCATAACATTGTTGGGTGGTCTAGTCAAAGGGGATCCTTCCTCCCTTTTTCATCAGTGGACAAGTGGGTTGGGTCCACCCCACTGTCTGTGTCATCTTCAGATAAATGCAAGTGGCATTCTCGTCCAAGTGATCCCTGAACTTGCATGGGCAGCCTATAGGAGCTGAGCCATTGTGAAAAATCTGTTGTCCCTGGAAAAGGCAGTAGGTTGCAGTAGGATCTCCAGGGGGCTTTTCAATTAATCCTGAGCATGTCCTTCCCAAGAGCAGCCTGGGTGATGGTTTAAATTAAGCTACATGGAACTAGAAGCACATGGCATTGGGATTCTGTGCTACTAAAGCATTGACCTGGTGACATCTGGCAGCAATGTGGTATAGGGGGCATAACTGCAATAAATTCCCACTGGATTCTGTCCAAAACCTCAGTGATGCATGACAAGCTTGGTGCTTATCTGGAGGAAAACATCACAGAAAGACAAGTGGAGCACTGGAGCCTCAAGGCTGATTCACACATTACAAAATCCATGTGGTCAACAGACATGTTCCTCAAGTTCCGGGCTGGAATGTGAACATACGTGTGGTAGTTCTGTTGCACTTTTCTTAATCAGCCAACATTTCTCCTACGTTTTTGCCCAATATACCACTGGAAGGTTTTTTCCCAACCTTCTTAAAATTTGGTATTCTGTGTCATAGTGAAATATTGATGTAATGATCTGTTCCCCCCTCCTACAAGTCTACTAGTTCCTTTGCCGTCCCAGTTTTAATTTTTAAAAGGGAGTCTCTAGCCCTGTTTGTTGCAGAGATATAAGGGGAAAGGTTCCCCCTTATATCTCTACCCCAAAAAGGGCTACTTATTTTTTTACTTACTTTTAACAGAAATAAAAGCAGAGAGTTCAGAAGATTAGTAGATCATTGCCTCTTAAAGCAATAGACATCTAGAAATTAACCATTTTAAAAAAGCCATCCCCAAACCCTCCAGGGGCATGGGAGGTAGGTGGAATGGTGAGGGAAGGAAAATGGCACCAATGTGGGTGGGACTTCTAAAAATGTGCACCTTCTCCTCCACGTACTAGGCAAACGTGCATTAACAATCAAACATTGTGTCAAACCTCAGAGATTGGACAATGGGGGGATGACATTGTGTGAATTCTTTTTTTTAGAAAAGCTGCCATACCCCCAAATCTAACTAACCTCTGCTCCAGTTTGGACACTACACCTGATGTGTTAACCTGACACACCAAGTCGACTGCTGTTCGAAATTATACATTATACATTTCTATATACATTATACATTGCTATATACATTAAAGATATGACTCATAGAAGTGATGTAATTGCTTTTATTAAACATTTAATTTCTCCCTTCTCTGATGGAGACTCTTAGTTGGATCCAAATTAAATTTTCCATGAATGGAAGGCACTTCCATCAGTGGATCAGAACTTTTCTTCCTCTGCCTTCCAGTCATCTTCCTCTCGGAGGAAAGGAGACCCCCCTGGGGGGCCTAATGGGCTGCAGCAAGAGGGGGGAAGCAGAAAAGTTCTGTTTGGTTGATGGATCCAGCTCTCTGCCTGTGCTCTGGAGTGTCTTGATTTTTATTCTTCTGCAATATAAGTTTCATCAAATGTTTGGAGGAGATACTAAGAGCTACTGACTTTTCCAAAATGAGCCCTGTTCCTGGTGCAGCAGAGGGCAACTCTTATTGAATTTCAGAGTAATTGCTTTTCTTTGAGGAATTTTCATTTCTTTAAAGGCCCTCGGGAACAGATATGTTTTCAAATGGTACCTGAAGGCCATTTGTGATAATATAATAAAGGTACCAATTGCGTCTCTTGGGGGGGGGGAACTTCTGTAGCTTGGGGATGGTAGCTGTGGCTGGGTCAGGTTTCTTAAGAAGCAGCCACAGCTGGTGAACTTCCCTAAGCTTGTAAAAAGCATTCCAGATCACCTCTACCACTTGTCTGTCTAAGGACAAGAAGGGTCCCCTGTGGGCTAGTGGTCTGAGTACTGGATTAGGATCTGAGAGGCCTTGATTCAGATCCCCTCTCTGCCATGAAGCTCGTTGGGTGACCTTAGGCCAGTTACTCTCTCTCTCTTTCAGTTTAACCCACCTCACAGGGTTATTGTGAGGATAAAATGAGGGAAGAGAGGACCTAATACATACAAGAAGGAGAAGGAAAAGAAGAAGAAGAGGAAGAGGAAGAGGAGGAGATTGGATTTATACTCTGCCCTTCACTCAGAGTGGCTTACAATCTCCTTTCCCTTCCCCTCCCCACAACAGATACCCTGTGAGGTAGGTGGGGCAGAGAGAGCTCTTTCAAGGACTGGCCTTGAGAGAACAGCTCTGAGAGAAGTTGTGACTGACCCAAGGTCATGTTAGCAGCTGCATGTGGAGGAACAGGGAATAAAACCTGGATCTCCCAGATTAAAGTCCACGCTCTAATTTGCTTTGAGCACCATGGAATTTGATGGAAAGACTGTATGGGGCGGTGGTGTTTGATGAGCCACCTAGGTTTGGGGGTTGGGAAAGGAGTAGAAGTCAGGACTTTTCATTATAAAGCTAATGTGGGAAGGAAGGCTGAGGTGAGATTGATAGGATTAGCAATTGGAACAGAAAAGAAGCAGCTCTGGGGCGAAGCAAGTCCATTGTCCAGAATGTGCAGATGTTGGCTGGGTGGAGGGGGAGTTGCAACTGTCAGAACAAGATCTCATGTGCTTCCCGAGGTTGCTGCCTAGGCATGATTATAGGGCTTGCCAATCCTGGCATCCATCTTTGTGTCCACATGTCAAGTTGCCTGGTATATAGACTCCTGAGGTACCCCTATGGGGTCCATTGCTGGTTGAAACAACCCTTCCTGAGAGACAGGGGGTCGGAATGCTTTCAAAGCCACCAGCCTTTCAGCAATTATTGCCTTAAAATAAAGTAACTTAGACACTGGCCAATAATTAATGCCATCTACTGCATTCATTTATGCCACTTCAGCTCCTTTTAAAGTCTGAGGCACTGAGGAATCTGTGGGTGAGATGTTAATAATTTGTGCCATTCATTGGGTCAGTCATCTCTGGCAGATTTAACTAGGCGAGCTAGACGAGGGTCTAGATGACAGGTGCTTGGTTTCATGCCTCCAACTAGTCTGTCCACATCCTTGGGCTGAATCAGCTCAAAGCCATCTGTATGAATATGACAAGTGGAAGGCCCAAGGAATATTCACTGACTCTAATTAACGAGGAGTCCAAGTTGGATCAAATGCAGTCAATTTGTATCTGCAAAAGTGCTTAGCAAATTGGCCACTGCTTGCTGCTGAAATATCTGATATTTTCTCTTGGGGGCCAAGGTCTCTTACCACTTAGGACGACACTGCTGGATGGTACTGGGCAGACACAATGGTGGCGGGAAAGTGTTTTTCTATCCTCATCTCTTCCACAGAGCAGGTGCTGAAATGAGCTGTAGCTTGTGTTGGGCTGGCTTCAACACCAGTCTTCAATCACCATTGGTCCAACTGTCATCTGTGTCGTCATGCCCCCATTTTTTCTGAGGACCAGGGGGCCCCTAAGTGAACACATGGGGCAACAAACAGGGTTATTCCCTAGCAGCTTAGCCCCCCCCCCTTCTAGGAGAACCCTGGCTTTACAGTTTACTAGGGAGTTAGGAGACCAGAAAACTAATGGAGGACAGCTGGAGCATCATTAGTGGAAAATTCACTTTGAATTAAGCAGAGCAAACTATACAGTCCATTTATAAACTTATCAGATGGCAGAGATGGAGGTGAAGGTTTAATTCTCTGCTGCCATTGGATCAATTGAAATATACACCCACTAGTTTGGTGTAGTGGTTAAGTGTGTGCAGGGGTCCTTTCGTAAAAAAAGAGGTGCAGGAGCTCATTAGCATAACTTATTTGCATATGCCACACACCCCTGACGTCACCGGAAGTGTCAAAAGGCCACACATCCCCGACGTCATGGGCAGTGTGTCAGAAGGCAAGAAGGGAGGGAGTGAGGGAGGGGGAAGGAAGGAAAGGAACAGGAAGATAGGCAGGTAGGTGGGGGGGAGAGAGAGAAGGAAGGAAGGAACAGGAAGGTAGGTAGGTGGGGGGGAGAGAGAAGGAAGGAAGGAACAGGAAGGTAGGTAGGTAGGTGGGGGAGAGAGAGAAGAAAGGAAGGAGGGAGGAAGGAAGGGGGGAAGGAAGGAAGGAAGAAAGGAACAGGAAGGTAGGTAGGTAAGTGGGGGGAGAGAGAGAGAAAGAAGGAAGGAACAGGAAGGAGGGTAGGTAGGTGGGGGAGAGAGAGAGAGAAGAAAGGAAGGAAGGGGGAAAGGAAGGAACAGGAAGGAAGGTAGGTAGGTGAGGGAGAGAGAGAGAGAAGAAAGGAAGGAAGGGGGAAAGGAAGGAACAGGAAGGAAGGGGGAAAGGAAGGAACAGGTAGGTAGGTAGGTGGGGGAGAGAGAGAGAGAAGAAAGGAAGGAAGGAACAGGAAGGTAGATAGGTAGGTGGGGAGAGAGAGAGAGAAGAAAGGAAGGAAGGGGGAAAGGAAGGAACAGGAAGGAAGGGGGAAAGGAAGGAACAGGAAGGTAGGTAGGTAGGTGGGGGAGAGAGAGAGAAGAAAGGAAGGAAGGGGGAAAGGAAGGAACAGGAAGGTAGGTAGGTAGGTGGGGGGGAGAGAGAGAGAAGGAAGGAAGGAACAGTAAGGTAGGTAGGTAGGTGGGGGAGAGAGAAGGAAGGAAGGAACAGGAAGGTAGGTAGGTAGGTGGGGGAGAGAGAGAAGAAAGAAAGGAAGGAGGGAGGAAGGGGGGAAGGAACAAAGAAAGAAAGGAACAGGAAGGTAGGTAGGTAGGTGGGGGGAGAGAGAGAGAAAGAAGGAAGGAACAGGAAGGAGGGTAGGTAGGTGGGGGAGAGAGAGAGAAAAGGAAGGAAGGAAGGAACAGGAAGGTAGGTAGGTAGGTGGGGAGAGAGAGAGAGAGGGGGGAACGAAGGAAGGAAGGAAGGAAGGAAGGAAGGAAGGAAGGAAGGAAGGAAGGAAGGGGCGCTTCTCCCCCCCACTGGGGCCAGCGTTTCCCTTCCTCCCCTCTCTTGCTTGCGCCCAGGGGCTTCATGCCTCTGGGGCCTGGCTACTCCCTCCCTTGCACCCCCCTGGGGCCCAGGAGTGTGAGTGAGGAGGGAGGGAAGGAGGGGGCTTTTCCCGGGGCCTGCAGCATTTGCCGCGGCCCCGGGAGTTAGAGCAGGGGGGGAGGGGAGGAGAAGGCTTCTCCCGGGGTGGCGGTGCTTGCCGCGGCCCCGAGAGTTAGAGCAGGGGGGAGGGCAGGAGGAGGCTTCTCCCGGGGCCTGCGGCGCTTGCCGCGGCCCCAGGGGTTTGAGTGGGGGAGGGAGGGAAGGAGGGGGCTTTTCCCAGGGCCTGCGGCGCTTGCTGCAGCCCCGGGAGTTTGAGCGGGGGGGAGGGGAGGAGAAGGCTTCTTCCGGGGCCTGCGGCACTTGCCGCGGCCCCGGGGGTTTGAGTGGGGGAGGGAGGGAAGGAGGGGGCTTCTCCCCGGGCCGGCGGCGGTCTGCCGCGGTCCGGGAAGAGTGAAGGGGGAAGGGGAGGGGCTTTTTCCTTTGCCGGCGGCGGCCTGCCACTGCCGGGAAGAGTGAGCAGGGGGCGGGGCTTTGTTAAGTCCCCGCCCCCTGCCCTCCTCTCTCCCGGAGCGGTGCTCCGGCGCGCCCCGGCCCCAATGGAGCCCTGAGTGCGCAGACTATAATCTGGGAGAACCGGGTTTGATTCCCCACTCCTCCACTTGCACCTGCTGGATGACCTTGGGCAAGCCATAGCTCTGTACCAGCTGTTCTCTCAAGGACAGTTGTCTCAGCGCTCTCTCAGCCCCACCTACCTCACAGGGTGTCTGTTGTGGGGAGGGGAAGGGAAAGGAGTTTGTAAGCCACTCTGAGACTCTTAAGTGAGTGAAGGGCGGGATATAAATCCAATCTCTTCTTCTTCCTCTTCTTCTACTTGGAACAGAGACCTCCAAGGAAAACTCTGCAAAAGAAGGCAATGGCAAATGATCTCTGCTTTTCACTTGCTTCGAAAGTCCCTTGGCAGGGTCACCACAAGTGATCTGTGATTTGACAGCACTTTACACTCCCAAGCTTTTATGAATCAAAACTCACTTGTCAGTTACATCTGTCTTCAAGCCCAAGCCTGGGTTGACCTCTGGCATGTACAGAATTAGAAATCCCTCCCAAAGCCATTCAGATAATACAATGATACAAAATATGCCAACTGGGACAAAAATACACACATACCTGATAATGCTGTGCCACTCTCTCCCCTTGATGCTGCAACTTCCCCCTCACCTGTGAAACCAATACCAGACAACGAGGCACCAGAATAACTGCCCTATCAGAAGGCTTCCATGTGTTTCTAAATGTTGGGAGTTATGAGATTTCTAAATGGGGCATTTTTTAGGTTAGATGACTTGTCAAATTCTGACTACAGTACATTGTGGCTGAAAGCTGCAGGAGAAAAGGGGTAATAGATTATTTGGGGGGCATCAATGATCTAATGCTCTCTTTTGCCCTCATTTCTGCCCCTGCTGGAAACAGACTACTGGACTTCAGAGTGATCCAACAATGTAGCTGCACACATTTCCCTAGCCCAATAAGAGTTACACATCCTGGGAAAGAACTTAAAATAGACTTAAGAATCATACTCAATGGCAAAAGGTGACCACAGGTGCTGTCATGATTTACAAAGGACTGAGCAGGAAAATCCCACTCAGATCCAACTGTAAATATCTCCAAAGTGGTAACTATAAATTGTTTCATCGATATCTTTCTCAGCATTTTCAACTCAGTATTAAAGCTTTGATGTGTTTCTATTATGTTTCTATTATGAGCTCCCAGCAGAGGCAAACAGATATATTTTTTGAAAGGATTCCCAGTGATCTTGGCACATGCTAATCAAGTCTTGAAAAGCTTCAAAATGGAGTCATTAGTTCTTTGTGATTTATATTCCTCTGGGGGGAAAGCCTGCTCAATTTGTCAGGTGAGTGGAGGCGGAATGGCGGAGAGTCCCAGGCACTTTCCTCTATGGAATGCCTCTCAGCTCCTCCCCCCCCCCCCCTCATTCCGGATTCTGATCTGATTTGCCAGGACATAGTTGGCTTGGAGCATCACTGCAGTTCAAGCACGAGGGCAAAAAGGACTGTTGCATCAAATCCCTGTGCAGCAATTGGGTGCGACACAAGCTCCCGAGTATCAAGGACTCTAAAAAGGACCTCTGTGAATCAAGCACCAATTCCCTGCTCCATGTGCTGCCAGGGCTGTGAGCTAGGGGAGGGGATTGCAGATAGTTCAAGCAGGAACCCCGAACTTCACACAATCTTTTTGGCCCATGGAATTAGGTATGAGTGCGACCAATCCCATGCTCATGGCTGAGATAAAGCTGCAAGAACTGCACTGCTTCCTTTCTTTGGGAAGCCATCTGCAAGGAAGCCTCCATGCGCTCGCTCACTCTCTCTCATGCCAGAGTGCAGGCCTTTGCACCTCTCACCAACTTGACCATCTGCAGCTTGCTGGTCTGCCCAAGATTCTTGCTTCATGTGAGGCCAGAGCCTACTTGGCTTAGAGCACTGCTTCAGGCTATGAACAAGTTGTACTTGCTCATAGTTCAGATAGTGAGCATGAGTATTTGGTGGACAACAAACAGTGGAGTAATAGTGGATCCATGAAAATCACTTAAAGTGTGATTACTTAAACACACAAAGAAAGATAGCCAACGTTATTATTCATGTGTGCATACTGCAAATCACAGCAGCACAAAAGCTAGTGACACAAATTGATTGACAGAGGGCAGAGTTAACAGGGAACTAGAGCCAGCACTGATGGGTTACTCACCGTCACTGGCTAGCTAATGGCAATACTGTCTCAGGCAATAAAAACAAACAAAAAATGATAAATAGAACCAAACTTTCTGGCACAGTCACTAAGCAACCTGCAAAGCACCAGGAAGAACTTGAAATCACTTGTTCAAAGACAGCAAAACTGTCCCAAAGAGATGCTGAGAAGAGGATGCCTATCAACAAAGCCCTCCCAACCTGGCAATGACCGGTGGAAACCAGGCCTATCTAGAAAAATCTCTTGGCATCCTGTCATCTGTATTCTCTCCTGACTCACCCTGTCCTGTCTGTTCATCTGTCTCTCTGTGAGGCTGAACACATCTTTGACTCTCTAAACTACACAGCCAGGCATCAGAATAGCATTAATTGGTATTCATTTTCCTATTTGGTTTTGGTGCGTAAAACAATCAGGAATGGGGCATTTTTCTTTTTCTTTAAAACCCTAAATAAACAAATGTACATCCCTACGGCAAAAGTACGAGATGTTCTCTCAAACCATTTCAGTGTTGCTCTAGAATCTAGCCCTTTCTATCCTGTTTTTGCAGCCTTCCTTGCTTTGGGTGTTTCCAATCTGTGTCATTGCAAGTGGACATGTTAGAAGGTTAATTCTGGATGAATGGAAAGAGCAACATAATGAAACACACATGAATACTAAGAGTGCCAAGAACACTCAGGATGCTAACATTATGCATCTTTTCTTAACATGTTGATATTTGAAGCCGGGACTTGAGGGGTTTGGATGCTGTTGCCAAGAATAGCTGGGCCGATAGTTTGGCATCCACAGCTCGGTAGCCTTTGCTATAATATTTCAGTTGCAACAAACGCCCTGCAGCAGAGGAAAAAGTCACATGCAGCAAGAAAGGTCTCAGAAAGGGCGTTCAGATATCACACTGTTCCCCCTGAATTCCTGTTTTAGAACTGTTTTGTTATACAGTGTCCACCAGTCAAGTCCTTGTTAGCTACTGATCTTCAAGGGCAAAAAGCCCTTCTTTTGACTGAAAGCAGGCTGAGTCAAAGGGTACATGTGTGTGTCATCACTGTCCTCTTCATGCCTTGCTACACAACACAGATTAATAGACTACTGTCTATGATTTTGGAGGATAGATTTAATAAAATCCCCTTCTCTCAGCATTTTTGTCATTGTGGTGCACTTGAAGTGGAGACTTTACAACATGTTCTACTACAGTGTACCTGGTATGAGGAGCTGCACATGAAACTTTTCCTTGATATCTAGAGTAAAAATTATGTATCTAGTCTGGATTGGATTCAACATTTTATTCTCTAGGATGTGGATTTAGAGGTTTCTCAGGCTGCTGCTAGATTTTGGGCAGCCTGTCTTGCAATACGTAGAGAGAAGATCCTTACCCCATTGTTCAAATATCCTAATGCTGGACGATTGTATTATATATTATACCATTTTAACTCATATCTCATATTTTATTCTGTGTATTCAGTTTTACTCTCTGTATTATAAGCTGGGGAAAGCTGTTAAATAAACTTTGAACTTTGAGATTAATAGAATTTGTAACTGGCCAATCCGATGGATAAAACAGAAGTGAAGCACTATGGAGATAAGGCCTGATGATCCCCCTGCAGTTTTCTTTTCAGGTGTGCAAAATAGTTACAGCCCTAATTCCCACCAAGTTTGAAAGTTAAGAAGAAACCTTTTTGAGTGTTTGAGATATGATCAAATTTGCAAGCATTCAAGGATGTTCATCAAATGCATTATCAGATTGTGATGCAGACAGAGGTATAATACAGTAACCCCGCATTCATATGTGAAATAAGAACAAAAGAGCCCTGCTGGATCAGATCAATGGTCCATCTGGTCCAGTATCCTGTCTCACAGAGGGGCCAACTAGTTCTTCTGGAGGACCAACAACAAGTCAGAGAGGCTGAGTCCTTCCCTTGATGCTGCTTCCTGGCTCTGGGATTCAGAGGCTTAGTGCCTCTGAATGTGGAGGTTCCGCTCAGTCACCACGGCTAGTAGCCATTGATAGACTTATCCTCCATGAGTCTCTTTAATCCCCCTTTTAAAGCTGTTTATTCCTGTGACCATCACTACATCCTCTGGCAGCGAATTCCACATTTTCATCACTCTTCTCCTTTATTCCAGATGAACTTTTGTCCTCTACTTCATTTCAACCTTACACTTACCCTCTGAATATATAAGCAGATCAGAGGTTAAAATCCATCCATGTGTGGTTGTCTCCAGATAAATGATTGTGTGAAGAGGCCTAGAGGAAGACACATAATCAGCATCTCTTCTGCCCTTGAAATATTTTGCACCATAGTTCAGATACTTTCTGGCACTCTTGTTGGGCAGCTTGACAGTATTGTAAATTACCTACCACACATTTATTTATTAGTTAAATTATATTTATTCTTTCATTTACTGAAATATTTATATGGTGCCTTTTCCTGTGGCGCAAGGTATCTTACAATACATTATTAAAACATCAAACAACAATAAAACCCCAAATTGTTCCCAACCTAATAAAGTGTAATGAAATATAATAAATTGCAATATATCCTATCTATTCAAATTGTCCCATTTTGGCCAGAAAAATCAGCAAACATGGCAGTGAACAAGGGTGAATCAATGCAGATCAGAGAATGACCAGCAACAGATAGCATACAAGCAGCAGTTATCTGATAGCAGAGATCAGGTTTCCAAGCAACGGTTCAAAGATAGGTTCTTCAGGACCTTGGAAAGCTCCCATAGATAGCAAAAGTTGTTCCAGCACAGTCCAAGATCTTGGAAGTCACAACACATGTAAAAGGATGGAGCTCTAGCTTCGAATCATGATATTGCACAATTGAATTATGCTGTGTGCTGACCTTTCACCTAAAAGGTCTGACCTACCAGTTATGGGTTCAGAAAATGGCAATGTGTGAAAAATCTAAGAATTCCTTCATCAAATGCTACACATAGAAAGTTCAAAGGCCACGGAACCTGAACAGAAGGTTTTCTTGTTTGAGATCAGAGGGATCACTATCAGATAGATTTGGGGACTAGGTCACAACAGAAATTGCCACAGTTTGCCTGTGTTGTGATCAGGGAGCAACAACCATGTCCTATGCTTCAGAGGTACTAAAGGCATCCAGTGTGGAGATGGAGTCAGCTGGGTGACCTTGGGTCAGTCACAGTTCTCTCAGAGCTGTTCTCTCAAGAGCAGTTCTCTCAGAGTTCTCTCAGCCCCACCTACCACACTGGGGTAGTCTGTTGTGGGGAGAGGAAGGGAAAGGAGATTGTAAGCCACTTCGAGACTCCAACTGAAGGGCAGGGTATAAATCCTCCTCCTCTTCTTCTTCTTCCTCCCCCTCCCCTTCCCCTCCTTCTCCTGTTTTTATTGTTAATATGCACTCATGCAAAAACACTAATCACAAACAGATTATAAAACACAGAATCTATATGATATATGTGCTAGGGAAATAAAACAAGGACAAATCTTAGTTACAATAAAAATGATTATCCATAATCTTAGTGGCATGTATTCTACCAATGCACTTAGCAAAGATGAAGGCTCCCTTCATCCTAAAGATCCTTCCTTCAACAGAATTGGTTCATCATCCAACAGAAGTTGGAGGAAGGCTCCTTAGTTTGGAGGAACTTCCTCCAGCCTAAGTAAGGCCGAGGACAGACTGGCAGTCTGGCCCGCTCTGCCTCCACTTTAAAAGTGGAGGCAGAGTGGCCATTCAGACTGCTGCATCTGCCTGGAGGAGGCGGCCCGGATGCATCGCATCCAGCGCCGGCTCCTCCCGCAGCAGTCGGGCACCACTTCAAAGTGGTGTCCCAGCTGCTGCAGCGCGCGTTCCACCCGCTTCCGGCGGGTGTGAATGCGCGCCGGGCGGGGGAGCCATGTGGCATTTGGACACCGCCGCTGGAAGCCGCCTGCAGTCTGGATGCAATTCCTCCCGCCTTGTTCTGCCGTGCAGGCGCGGCAGAATACCAATCTGTCCATGGCCACAGATACATGCCAGTATAGGTAATAAAACCATTTCCAGCTATCTTTATAACTGCCATTCCTTTACAAGCCTTCTTGAAGCTGGATATATAAAGCTATTTAACTCATTGTTACCAGCTCTCATAATCCCATATACCATTCCCTTAGTTTAGGAGTTTCTATGCTCTTCTGGTATATTAATCTGCTGCCAGCCTCCCACAGCAATGAGAAGAGACACTTTTATTTAGGACCATCCTCTGCAGTGTATTTACTGACCTGTGAATAGTACTCAGCAGTCTCTAGCACAGAATACAAAATTACCTCCAATACAGCTATGATCAGAGCTCAGCTTTGCATACAGAACGTCCCGCATGCTATCCCTGCCCTCTCCAGTTACAGGATATCACAGAGAAAGTACTGAGAAAGGAAAGTACCATCCTTTGCTTGAGAGACCCCGAAGAGCTGCTGTTGGATAGAGGGACCAAGTCTGAGCTAGGTGGATCAGTGATCCTACTTAGCATCAGGCAGTTTCACATGAAGTGAACTGGATTTATCTTCAGCTCTCAGGGACAATGTGCCCAGCAGTTCTGAAAATAATTTTGCAAACCACTGGTCATGTAAATTCCTTCTCTTGGCTTACTTGCATTTCCCTAAAAGTGAACCAAAATGTGAAATTGTGAGAAGTGCAACTTGGGGCAAAAGAAGCTCTGCACAAACAACTTGTGCTAGCTCCTGGTTTGAGAAGCCCACCAGGCACCTCAGCAGCAACAAAATATATCAACTGGAGTGTCAGAGGAAATTATCGCAGTGTCATAGATCTTGGGATAATTTGGAACATCTGTTTCTGAGCCAAGATTAGAACAATGTTTAGTGTACCAAAAGGAAGCAATTGAGATACGAAATCACGCAGCGTTTAAATCTAATGAGAACCTTTTTGAGAAATCCAATATAATCATAATCAGGTTTCTTGATTGCAAATGAACACGCCACTTGGACTTAAGAACTGGCCTGAGCAACATCCTAATAAACATTGCCAAGTCAATGCATACACTGTTAATAAAGACTTGTGTTTCTGTCTGCTCTGCACATGTAAAGTGCCTGGTTTGCATTAGGAATGTGCATTTGGATGGTAACCAATCAAAACCCAATCCCAGTATACACCATTCTTTTACATAGCCATTGTAAATAATCAGAGCTAGAAACTTAACAACCTTAAGTAATATTAGAAAACATTCAGATCTGTTGCCTGTTCTAATGCCTGGCTATCTAACTTAGAGTTCAACAACATCATGGGGAGAGGGGGGAGAGAGGAGAGAATGCAGATATTTAACTGACAGGGATGTTTTCCAATCATCATAGTTTTGTTAGCACTGAACACATGAAGCTGCCTTATACTAAATCAGACTATTGGTCTATCAAGGTCAGGATTGTCTACTCAGATGGGCAGCAGCTCTCCAGGGTCTCATGCAGAGATCTTTTACAACACCTACTGCCAGATTCTTTAACTGGAGATGCTGGGAATTGAACCTGGGACTTTCTGCACACCAAACAGATGCTCTACCACTGAGCCACGCCCCCCTCCCCAAGTTGTAAGCATTTCTTACCAATGAAGAGGATTATACCCATTTGTCTTTCCAAAGTGGAGTTTAATCATTCACTTGAAGGAAGGGTTTTCATTTGGTTTTATATTATAGTGGTAGATACAGTTTGATTGTTATCCTATTCTTTCTCTTGAACTGTGCCTGCTAATTAGAGGGACAAACATTTTGCTTTTACACGCAGGCATATTGGCAGGCAGCATTGCAGAATGGAGAAAGACTAAAGCTGAATTACATGAGATCTGAAACAGCCATGACCAGGACTGATAGGTGATCTCTTGACATCTTCAAGTTCATTTAAAAAGCAGCCTTGTGATTTCTCTTGAAAAAAACTGTCCGCTCCAGCTGCTATTAGCCCTGGCATTAAAAAAGAGGGGAAATCCTCCAGTTATAAAGGCAGAGGATATATCTTGCACCTTGCCAGTTAGCTACTGATTTACTTTGCAAAATGGGGGGTGGGGGCGGACAGAGTTCCCAGAAAACAGAATAGCTCCAGGAAATAAGATAAACATAGACTCAGAAAAGCTTCAGTGTTGGGCACAGAAATGGCACTTGGGATGATCCTGTTTGGCAGGAAAATACATTAATTATTCTGCCTGGACAATGTGACTGGCAGGCAGCAATCACCTGGGGAAGTCTCTGCCTTTACTCCCCTTCCTGCCTCCCAAGATCAAGAAGACCAAACCAGACAATGAGGTGCCAGAATAACTGTTAAATTATAAGGATCCCACCTTCTCTTAAACATCAGAAACAAGTCTGGTTGGCCATCTTTGAATTGGAGCATTTACTTTACTTCACCTCCTTGCCCAGCTCATTTGCAGGTCTGTCTTCCATTCATACTCCCAGCTACATCGGCTGCCCGGCCCCACTAGGGGAAGGGTGTGTGGTGTGTGGGTGGTGCATAAGGCTGGGAGAACAGAGGGTGGGAGGGGTCACAAGCCAGTGGGGAGGGGAAGATGGACATGTGACCAGCGGGTAGGGGACACATGGATGACAGTGGGTATGGGTGAAGAGTGAGTAGGAGACCCTGTCTGCCCCAGAGCCCCCTGAGAAACTTGGAACTGGCCTCAAAGGCCAGGGCTGTCAATGGCATATAGGAGATGTTTTCTTGTTCCCTTTCTCTGGTTGAATTACTTTGTCCTGCTGTATTTTGCTCTGATCTAAGTGAAAAATAAATAGGGGAAGAGATCTATCTAGAGGAACAGCAATAAATACCTTTTCCATCATTACTTCGGAAAATAAATACACGCGGTGACAACAACAGCAGCTGCGATTGATACCGCTGATAAAAGTCATAATGAAAAAAGCTGTAATGAAAACATAATATAGCAAAATGCGTCGGGAACAACAACAAAAAAGGAACCTTCCCTTTCACAGCTCAAGATGAAAACAATTCTACCTTGAAAGATGTGCTCACCCCAGAGACACTGATGAAAGTGAACTTACTTCTTGGCGTGGTAATGAAAACAGAGGCTTGTGAGAATCTACTTGCTTGTTCGGTGTCTCTGTAATAATCTTGCAAAGAACCCCCTGATAAAAGATGTGATGCTGCATTTCCATGACATATCAGAGTCCAACTTCCACCCCTTTGTTGTTCCTTTAACCAGAGTGTTACATAAGACAAAGTAAGCTAAATAAGACTGAAGAACTGCAGAGAGAGAAAGAGAGAGAATAATGCCATATTATCAAAAAATCAAATGGTTCTACAGTTCCAAAAAGATGTTGTCTTTCCCAGAGCCAGCAATATCCCACACAATGTGCTAGGAATTATTCAGGCATCTGAAGCCGCTTTATACTGCTTTATACCATCACACCAATGATCCATCCCACAGGGTCACTCACAGGGCTTCTAAATTTGTAATATAAACAAATGCAGATGGAGGAGATTTCAGCAAGATACCAGCTACCAGGTGAGTAGCCGTGTTGATCTGAAGCAGCAGAACAAAGTTTGAGTCCAGTGGCACCTTTAAGACCGACAAATTTTTATTCAAGCTTTCATGTGCACGCATACTTCTTTAGATCTGGACTCAAGATTTTAGCAAGATTTAAGATGGGGAGATGCTGAATTCAGTGGTAGAGCACCTGTGTTGTATGCAGAAAAGCCCCAGATTCAATCCCTGGCACCTGCAATTAAAAGGATCAGGTAGTAGGTGATAGAGAAGACGTCTCCCTGAGACTCTGGAGAGCCAGAGCCAATTAAAATAGACAATACTGACCTTGAAAGACCAATCATCAGACTCCGTATATGGCAGCTTCATCCATATGTATTCATAAGAGTGACAGTCGGAGGCAGTGACTCTCAGAGAAAAGGGGCTCATGACCCAGATTGCTCCTAATTTGAAATAAGAGCCCTGTTAGCAACCTACCTCTGAGTGACATCCCTTGCAAGACCTTTTCTACACTGGCAGGAGACAATCACTGTATTTTTGATCATGCACCAAAATAATATTTGCTGACTTTAATTTTATTAAACCGCAAATGAAGGCAGACTTTTTTTTTGCCATGAAAGCAAAATACATCACAACTGGTGGTTTTATTATAATTTCTCTCCCCTTGGCATTAATTGCACTGAAGCTCATTAAACTGCTATAGTGGTGTGACAAGTGGAGTCACTTAATTGTGGCAAATCAAGACCTTGCCTGACCAACTGTATCTGTTAGGTGCATCAAAAGTTGTGGGCTTGCTTATGTCAGCTGGAAAACAGTTCACAAAAGGCAGAGTGTAAGAAAGGAGCTAAACTGGAAGAAAGCACAGAACCATCCTGGGCAGAATGCTGGGGGTTATTAGGAAGGGAATTGAAAACAAATCAGCCAGTATCATAACGCCCCTGTATAAATCAATGGTGCGACCTCATTTGGAGTACTGTGTACAGTTCTGGTCGCCATACCTCAAAAAAGATATTATAGCATTGGAAAACGTGCAGAAAAGGGCAACTAGAATGATAAAAGGTTTGGAACACTTTCCCTATGAAGAAAGGTTGACGCGCATGGGGCTCTTCAGCTTGGAGAAACGACGGCTGAGGGGTGACATGATCGAGGTTTATAAGATTATGCGTGGGATAGAGCAGGTAGAAAAAGAAGTCCTTTTCTTCCTTTCTCACAATACAAGAACTCGTGGGCACTCCATGAAATTGCTGAGCAGTCGGGTTAAAAGGTAGATAAAAAGGTAGATAAAAAACAGATAAAAGGAAGTACTTTCTTCACCCAAAGAGTGATTAACACGTGGAATTCACTGCCACAGGAGGTGGTGGCGGCTACAATCATGGACGGCTTCAAGAGGGAATTAGATAAACATATGGAGCAGAGGTCCATCAGTGGCTGTTAGCCGGACAAAAGGTGAGACCTGGCAACCCTATCTGGAAAGCTGCTGCCACACTGAGTAGGCAGTTCTAATCTAGATGGATCAGTGGTCTGAGTCCCTGTAAGGCGGCTTTGTGTGTTCATGTCTATGTTAGGCAGATGCAAACCATGCTTCTTCCCCCTCCCATTATCAGCAGCATGTCTACATGGGGAAGAAGCAAAGGTTTTGCTTGTATTCTCTGAAAGGCAGGCAACCAGGTTGCTGCAGAGCAAATGGGCGGGGGAGAGACAGAAAAATGCTCCCCACATATGATCTGCAAATCACACAAGAGATCTGTGATACGGGAAGTACAAAATCAGTAAGGATCAAATGTCTGCGATCTCTTAACATTTTCAATTTATTTCATGAGAAAGCAGCCAGGTTATTGTTGTGGCGCAAAAGTACTGCGCTACTGTTAGCTGCAGTTAAGTTTAAAGAAAGTTTAAAGAAAGTGGAGGATGGGGTTTTCTATTTCTACACCAGAATGGGGTGTGTTGGCAAGAGAGCTTAACCTTGGGTTCTGCTGTGTCCTGCTCTGGTTATTAAATTATTTTTTCTTCTCAGCCATATTCAGACACCAGAAGTCAGAAAATATGAATTTTTAAAAATGCTGAAATCAGCCCCAAACTGCAAGAGCAAAGGGCAACATTCAGCTGGCCTCAGCCCCACACTTTGCTTTCGCTGAATCTGCCAGTGCAGGGAAGGGAAACGTTGCCTGGGAGCCTTTGGTGGCCCTAAGCAGCCCTGATTGACTCTGGCAAAGGGCAACCCAAGAAGGCCTTCTGAATGAGCATCACAGGCTGCCCTTGAAGTGGCTGCAAGAACTGCAGTCTGCCATGTGACAGCCCTTTCCATCCAGCTGGTCTCCTTCAAGGAAGGGCTACAGTCTATTGGACAGGGCTATTTGGGCAAAGTATTTGTAGTTTGGAGATAAATGTATCTTAGTAAAATGTGCTAGTCTGTTTCTATAACCTACTATAAGGCAGGACATGGACTTCTCTCAGAATTACAGCTGACCTCCATATAACAGAGATCAGTTACCTTGGAAGAAAATGCAGCTGAAGAGGATAGACTCCATGGTATACCATGGAGTCTTGGTGAAAGGGAAGCCCCAGAGAGATGTCACATCCCTTCTGAGCCCCCTCTCTACTCCAAACAATGCCTCCCCCTGGCAGTACTTCCTAATTGCCAAAAATTTACCAAGCTGGAGTTTGCAACCCAAGGTGGTATAGAACTGCAGTGGCACATTTCATACTTGGCTTTGAGGAATCTTTTGTCTTTGAATACTGCTATGTTTAAGGACCAATTCCTGAATTAAGTTTTAGTCACATAGGTGCATTTTTAGTATATACCCTTCCTCCAAGAAACCCCAAGTAGTGGGCCTGGTTTTCCCCTCCATTTTATCTTTATAACGACCCTGTGAGGTGGGTTAGGTTGAGTGAGAATTACTGGCCCTAAGTTACCCAGGAAGCTTCATGGGGATTTGAGCCTGGGGTCTGGCTAGTCCCAGTCCAATGCTCTGACTGCTGTACTACACTATAGTGTAGTGGTTAAGTGCACAGACTCTAATCTAAGAGAACCGGGTTTGATTCCCCACTCCTCTTACATTGCTGGATGACCTTGGGCAAGCCATAGTTCTGGCACAGCTGTTCTTGAAAAAGAGTAGTTTCTGTCAGAGCTCTCTCAGCCCCACCTACCTCACAGGGTGTCTGTTGTGGGGAGGGGAAGGGAAAGGAGTTTGTAAGCCACTCTGAGACTCCTTCAGGTAGTGAAGGGCAGAGTATAAAGCCAATCTCTTCTTCTTCTACTACTACACTATCTTGAATCCATTATGAAAGGGAGGTTCAAGAAGCCATGGCAACTCCAGGACAAGTCGAAGTCCCTACACACTTAGAGACTTATTCCCTTAACACTCTATGAGTAGGTGGCAAAACCCAGTTGCTGCCTTGTCAAAAGAAACTCACTCTGAGGTGACCCTGAGATAGGGCCATGTCTTGCACTAGGTAGACTGATGTGGCTGGTCTCAGGTGGCACATTTTTAGAGTACCACTAACAGTAGCAAATTGCCATTTATTTGAGCTATTATTATAATACTGTTATCCCCATGGTGAGGGGCCATGGTGGCTCAGAGGCTAAGATTCCGAGCTGCAGACCGGAAGGTTAGTAGCTCGGCAGTTCGAGACCCTACTGCCACGTGACAGACTGAGCTCCTGTCTCTGGCCTCAGATCCTGCCAACCTAGCAGTTTGAAAGCAAGACATTGCAAGTAGATAAATAGGTACTGCTTCAGTGGGAAGGTAACAGTGTTCTGTGTGCCTTGGTATCTAGTTGTGCCAGCCACATGACCACAGAAAAGTATTCAGACAGTGCTGGCTCTTCAGCTTGGAATGGAGATGAGCACTGCCCCCTAGAGTTGGATTCAACCGGCTTTTGAGCAAGGGAAACCTTTACTATCACCATGGTGAGGTACCATTTGTAATTTTTTGTCCAAGGCAGAAAACTGATTTTGGCCTTCTATGCCCTGAGATGTCCTCAGGAGCTACTGGAAAAAGTCTCCCCCCATAGCATACTTGATACTTTAATTATCCAGAAACTTGGGCTATTTCACAATTCTAAGCGGCACATCTACAATGGACTTGCCTACTGCTTTCTTCCATAGCCTTGGATTTATTTAGCTGCAAGAGGAAATTGATGTTTTGATTTACTCTTTGGAAAACAGCAAGGGCTTCAATTAAAAGCTATTTTGCTCTTTCTCAAAAGGGCAAGACAAAATGACACATTTTGCCAAGACTGAGTAGGTGAACTGTTTGTTTGAAAACTCCTAGGACTGGGGAGCCCAGTTCCTACTGTCTAAGCTCTCTTGCCAAGTCTGTACTCCTTCTGGCCTGGCTTAACCTGAAAGCCTCAGTTGTGACAAGTGGATACAAACCTAATATTAGCTATCACTGCTGGAAAGTCTTGCCTAACAATTCTCTCTAATACATCAGTTCTGTAGCAGCAAAACAGTCATTCGAGTCTGAAATACTTGAGGAACTTGGTCAGCAGGAAAAGAGGCAAATTTACCTCAGTGGGGGGAAAACTTAATCAGAGTATACCTACTTGGTCATCTTGGTCCAGATTCAGAGATGAAAGGAGGATTCCTTGAGTCTAGAGACTAGAGGAGATGGTGAAATGGTGCCCGTTGCTTGCTGTAGACTTCAGTTTCAGGTGGTGTCACCCTTCTGTTGGTGTTCAGGAGGCTTTCTGGTAGGTCTGTCCCCTTCTGTTAACTTTTCTAGTCAACTTCTTCCCCTTTTTTTCTTTCATAGATGAAGGCTTCTGCCGAGACAGGTGTTCCAAACCTTTTGATGCTGCTGTTGAGTCAAAGGCATAGAATACCTAATTTACAGGTTCTTTTCTCTGTTAAATATTTTGGCCTAAAGGGGGGTGATCACTCTAGGCCCCAAGCAAACTGTCATTTTCTCCTTACTCTAAGCTTTATGTCTTCTTTAGTGGAGTAGTGTAAAGATGATTGTCTGTGAGGCAAGGAGCTTCTTGGTTGGATCTATGGACCCTGTCCATTCCCACATCTGTTTGCTCAGGAAGACTCACCAAGCACTAGTTACAATGCCTGCTTAGTTTCCTCCCCCTCTAGTATCTTTGGAGGGCAATGTTTGTGCTGTTGCTATGTTCTTCAACAGAATCTTTAGTGTGTGAGTGGAAGACCAGGTAGGGTGGGGACATGAGGGGGACAGATGTGATGTCGGTCCTCCCTAGGAATCACTGAAAATTCTATAGCTTTACACAGAATTTCTGGTGATTCCTAGAGAGGTATGACATGCCAGCTGGCATGACACTATGGGGGCGGGATGTTTTCTGCCCCCAGTGGGCTCATGGCAACCCCAATCCTCACTTTGGAGCATTCCTTGAAGGTTTGAAGTTCCACCAGCTTCAAGTGCAGAATATTTTGCCCTTCTTTAAGAATGTTCCTATCCAGAATGTCACCGGAGATCTCCATCACTGGAGATCAGTGAGTTTTGTCTACTCTAGCCAAAAATTCCCCCTCCCCTCAGTCCAGGAGTTTTCAAAAGGAGGAATGATAGGTGGCACAAGGAAGCAGACTGCGTGTTCCTATCAAGACTTGGCAAGTGGTAAAGAAACAGAAGGACAAATGTGCCCACAAGCTCATTAATTTTCAACAATGATCAGGATAATTAAACTGGAATTCTGTTCTGCTGTATGCAACAATTCCCTAGTACAATTAATTTGTTAAAAGGAAACGGTGAGGCTTGTGTCCCAAGTTAAAGCAATAATGTTCATTTGTATCCGAAGTGATTGCAGTGATGTAATTAATGCCTTAGTGTGAATGGAAGAGAGCTGGCTTATTGAACTGAGCTGGCTTGGACTCTGGGCTGCCTAGGAGCAAGTGGGCCTGCAGCGGCTGCTGGCACAGACCCTGGCATTTCAGCGGCAGATGGAACTCCTGCATGTAAACAGTTGTGTGCAAAGGAGTTTGGTTTAGATGTTTAGGCTGCTTCAAAATCAGTAAGTAGATAGCAATAGGGAGATACATGAATGACCCCCTCTCTGTTATTGTACAACACTGGGGGGGGGGGGGGGGTTCCCTCCCCCCATTGAATTTTTTGTTGTGGTGGTGAGTCCTCAGAGAGATCTTTTTGCACACTCATTTATTATCTAGCACTCTTGTGTTTTTCCTTGCCGGTTTAGGTTGTGAGAAGATGTATTTATGCTTTCAGTAGGAAAGCCATCTATGTGTTTTTAAGGGATTGGTGATCTTAGAGTGACTCTGGCATGAGTGACTCTGTTATCAACATGATTTTGCAGTTTCACAGCAACTCTGTACTGTTAAGGTATTTATTACTCTGGGTGAAGAGAGTTCTTTTCTGATAGCTACTTCTGTTTTCCACTGCATGCAGAATGTTGCCATTGGTTTACAGATGGAGCAAATAGGTTCTTTCCCCCCTCCCCTGCTGATACTTTCCCCAAGAATAAGGATAATTGCAAACTGATTAATGGAATGGTTTCCCATCAGGATCCACCCAGGCATTTTTTTTAAAAAGAAATTAACTGGGTGTCCATTTCCAAACTGTGATTTTGCATCTTGATAGGTGCTGCCATGAGGTTTAAAACTTCTTCTGGACATACAGAGAGACTCCTCCATTATAGCTGTGAGGGATGGCCCAGAGATAACATTCTGAGCAGTGAACTGCTAGACAAGGCTCTCCTGGAAAACAGAAGTAAAATACAGTTCATGCAGTTGTATGCATCAGATGGGATTGTGGCAAGATGTCCACATTACTTCTTTGTACTGGATCTGAATAAGTGGCTTCCAACCTGAATGTAAGAGTTCTCAATTCATTGTTTGAATGGTATGTGTCTGTTTTGTGTCCATTATGATCAACAGGTACTACTGGGTGTATATTTGGACTCATGTCCACCACTACTAAAAAAAACCCTGGGATTCATTGATGCATTATTGTGGAGACTTCTTTTCTGCTGTGATGAACAATTTTACATCCCTGTCGGCTTGCAGATTTTGTATTTCTAATAATGCATTGCAAGGATCCTCTATCTCTATTGTTAATTATATTACAGATAGTTATCATCATCATTTGTTTTGCAAGTCATATTGTATCAACTCAGCATTTGTGTTTTTGCCACAATAGCTCTTACTATCATTTTTTGGTCTCTAGTGTACACTTCATTTTGAGATTTCTTGTGCTTTTATTTTTGCTGTTTCTGATCACCTCATTCTCCTGTCCTTCCATTTTATTTATTGGTTCTGGAAATCCCACAGACATGCCGAGAAAGAACCACCATTCCCTTTCACTTGTCTCTAAAATTTGATACTTGAAAGTATATTGGAGAGGAAAGCTCAATTGTGCTACCATAACTAAAAAATCATTGATAGATTTGCCCTCCATGACTTCAACCTAACTGCCACCCCTCTTTAAAAGCATCTTGTGGCAGTGCATTCACAACAGTGTGAAAAAAGTGCTTCCTTTTGTCTGTTGTGAACCAGCTGCCAACCAGCTCCACTGGATGAGCAAAATTCTAATGAGAAGGAAGAAAATCCATCTCAGCCTATCTTTCTGTCATTGTGAATGTAAGAATGGTCTATATCAGACCAAGACCACATTTAGTTCAGAAGTCAGCATGTTGTCTCTAAGAACGACCAACCAAATCCCTCTTGAAAGCTCAGAACTGGCCTCCCTCCACCCATTGTCCTCTGAGCATCTCTTTATAGGGAAAGAGGCTAGAGACATCTTGAAAATAGAAGATGACACTACAAGGAATTGATTGAGAGTCTCCCCCTTCCTTCCACTCACCCCCCCCCCCCTTGCAATGCCGATAGGCCTGGAGATGAGCTCATTTCTACCTTTGGAAACAAATCTTCTTCTACTTACAGATCATGACATTTCTTGCAGGGTTTTTTTTGGGGGGGGGGGATTCATTGAGACCAGTTGTAGTGGCCAAAAATGGTGTGTGTGTGCTTCTCACCCTGATCTAAGGATGATGATACAGAAATGCCTTTAGCCATCCAAAACTGTATTACACCTATCTGCAATATCAAGGCTGCTGGGTTGCTTCAGTGTGTAGGCTTGGCTGAAAGTGATGCCTTTGTGGTTGAGATACAGATTTAAAGTCCCTGAGGCACTTCCATAAGGCATTTCAACACTCCAGTAATTATAATTGGGAAACAGCAACCTGAAGCACTTGGTGTATTTAGCCTTTTTCATCTGGCTTCTCTAACTGATTTTTTAAAAATTCAGTGACATTTCATACAACACTTGACAGGCCAGCTGAAGAGGGAAGCAAATCTCTCTGTCCCTTGCCGAAGATGCCTCCGTAAATTTAGCATTCATGGGATGATGGGTCCTCTTATGGATTAAAAACTGGTTAAACAACAGGAAGCAGAGACTAGGAATAAATAGACAGTTCTCACAGTGGAAGGAAATGAGCAGGCAGCTCCCAGAAGGATTGGTACTGGGTCTGGTGCTATTTTGTTTGTTCATAAATAATCTGGAATTTGGGGGTGAGACATGTAGGGGCCAGGTTCACAGATGATAATTATGCAGGACCAGGGGTCATTTCATAGAAAAAGAGGTGCAGGAGCTCATTAGCATACCTATTAGCATAACTCATTAGCATATGCCACACCCCCTGACATCACCGGAAGTGTGTCAGAAAGGGAAGCAAAAGGGGGAGCATCTTCAAAAGCCTCCCCTTCCCTTCCCCAGCTGACCTGCCAAAGTGGGCGTGGGGGAGGGAGCAAAGTGAGAAGGGCCCCATAGACTACAATGGAAAGATCGTGCCACTACTGCTGCTTCGCTTCCTCCACAGGCCTGCTGGGAGTTGGGGGAAGAGCTTGACACCACTGGCGTTTGTGCCCACTAGGGGTGTGCAAATAAAAATTTTTTGGCCTGATTCAGATTGGGCCAAATCAGGCCGCATTTGTTCCAGCTGCCGAATGACCCCATATGTCAGCTTCGGCAGTGCAAGCCGACTGGGGAGTCATTTGGCCAGCCGAATATCAGTTTCAGCCCCATTATACCCTATGGGCCATTGAAGTCAATGGCAAAAACTCATAGGGTATATGAGGGGCTGGAGGAGAGGGGATTTGAGGGAGAGGCTCCAAACTTGCAGGGTAGCTGCTGGAGCCTCTCCCCCAAAATACCCACCATGTTTCAAGAAGATTGGATCATGGGGTCCAATTCTACGGGCCCCCAAACAGATTGCCCCATCCCCTCCATTGTTCTCTATGGTGGGGGGAAACATTACTTTTTTCCCACCATAGAGAACAATGGAGGGAATGGGGCAACCTATTTGGGAGCCCGTAGAATTGGACCCCATGGTCCAATCTTCTTGAAACATGGTGGGTATTTGGGGGAGAGGCTCCAGCAGCTACCCTACAAGTTTGGAGCCTCTCCGTCAAACCCCCTCCCCTCCAGCCACTTTTTAAGCCACCACCAAATTTCAGCGGCAATTTGGCGGTGGGCCAAATCAGAGAATCTGATTTGGCCCGTGGCTGCCCTAGTGCCCACTCCTGGGCTGGCAGAGTGCCACTCCGCCTTGCTCCGGCCCCAAATGACCCCTGTTCAGGACAGTAAAAACCAAGGTAGATTGTAAAGAGCTACAGGTGCTTCCCACTTTTGATGGGGATCAGGTAACACTTGCTGACTCAGTTAAGAGCCTTGGGGTTATATTGAATCCAGCTTTACTGCTGAGAAGCAAGTTAATGCAGCTGCAAAAAGTGCTTTCCATCTAGCCTGCAAGATGGCCTCCTACCTTGACTCACCCACTCTGCTGACCTGGGTCCATGCTATAGTAACATTGGGACTAGACTACTGTACTACACAGAGGTCTCCCCTCAAAGTCAGTTTGGAGACTCCTTTTTTCAAAATGCTGCTGCTAGGTTATTATTGGAATTATACATACATATAATTCCAAATCTGCAGTCACTCCATTGACTGCCAGTCAGTTACTGGGCTCAGTTCAAGGCATTGATTATCACACTCAAGGCCCTCCATGGTCTTGCTTTCTCTTATCTGTGGGGCTGCCTCTCTCCCTATGCTCCACAACAACAACTTCGCTCATCGCATCAAAGTCTTCTGCAGGTACCATCCTGCAAATGGGCAACACCAATAACTACCTGTACTCCTGCATTCTCTGCTGTGGCCCCCACCTCATGGAACGGCCTTCTTGATGAGGTTAGGAAGGCTCCCACACTCCTGGTAGGCTGCAAACTAGGCAACACTGAATTATTCAGGAGGACTTTTTGCACAGGCCAATAGAGCGCTACTGTAATGAAGAAAATAACATTGGTCAAGAGATAGGGGCTATGACCCACACAGGTCACTAAAACTGTAAGTATGCTTAGGGATGGGCACAAACTGGCTGATGAACTAAAGTTCATCACAAATTTTGGCCAGTTCATGGTTCACGAAGCGATGTGAACTGAAGAATCACCACAAACTTCCAGGAATTTTGATGCAGTCCATAGTGGTTCTTCACAAAAAAAAACCAGCTGAGTGGTGGGGAGCTTCCCATTGCTCAACTGTTTGGTTTAAATGTTGGAGTCATTTAAACCACTGTTTTCTGCTCTCTGTGGCTTTTTGTGGGGAGCAGGAAGCCAGGGTTCCCACACAGCTGAGCAGCGGGCCATTTAAAGCCTGCTTTCTGCTACCCGTGAAAAGCCATGGGGAGCAGAAAGCAGGGGTTTCCAAAAAGTTTCCAGAAAGTAGCATTTAAATGGCTCAGAGCAAAAAGTCATGGGAAGCAGAAAGCAGAGCTTTAAACTTTAAATGGCTCATGAACCAATACAAACTGGTTCAGTTCATGAACTGGTGTTTTGGTTCATGGTTCAGTTCATGGTTCAGCCACAAACCAAACAACAAAAATGTGGTTCATGCCCATCCCCGTATGCTCCAGGCCAGGTAGTTTCTACACCACTTAATGCATCATGTTTAAAGCTCATGCTTTGTTTCAGCTCTGTCTGAGATTTCTGTTTGTTATCAGAATTCTGGAGTCCAAATCCTATTGTATTGTTCATTGAGTGTCCCTACCTGTTGATTGTACTTGACTTACATTATGTAATCTGCCTTGAATCTCAGCGAGAAAGCAGGTCTATAAATAATCTCACCATCATCATCTCTCTGTATTGGGTGAGTGGACAGTGTCAGTAATGCACACTGGAGTGCCGTGTGATGCACACTGGAGCAAAAATCCTAACTATAAATGTATACTGAAGTAGATGAACCACTGGGCACTTTTCAGGTTCTTATGTGTGTTCTGACAATGCCTTTCCAAAGATTGTGTACCTTCTAAAGTATACTAATAAACTGGAAGCAGTCTGAAAGAACTTAATGTAATGCTCCGGCTTCTGCAGAAACTGAGTGGGGAGAGAGCAGTTGTCACAGAAGGATAGCCTGAGCCTGCCACTAGCTCACTAGGGTGCCCAAGTTAGAAGGACTCAACTCCACAGGTTTCTCTGTCTGTCAGAGTGACTATCCATAGGCCTAAAGGGTACCCTCAGGGAAAGTTCTCTGGAGTTCAGCTGATTCCTCCTCCAGGTCAGCATCCTTATGTTTCTTTGCTCTCCTTCAGTCAAGCCGCTCATGAAACTATTCAGTGAAGTGGGAAGCTTTAAACTTGGCATTCCACAGGGTGAAAATGTCTGTAATGTAAACAACTCACTGTGAAGGAGAAAAGATGTCTTCTCTTCTGAAGGAGAAAAGGTCAGAGGTGTAGAAAGGGGTGTTTTGCATCAAGCCAGGACAGCCCAAGTTTGGCATTTCAATTAATGTGCTGAGTTAAAAGCATTTAGTGGTTCTAGTTGTCATCAGGAAGTAGTTATAAGTGGGAAATTACAAATTACTTCTTTCAGGAAACATGCCCTATGGAAACTTCATATCTCCCACTAAAGGACAGAGTATCTGCAGAGGTTTGCTTGCTAGTGAAACAAAACCCTTAGATCATGATGGGTGCAGTATCTTTACACCCAAGGTTGCTCCATTCTTTTTGCCTGCCCTCCCCTGTGTCTTTTTCAGGCACGCAAACCTGACACACAGTAATTGAGCAGGCAAAGCTTCTCCTCGCATGCAGATCAGTGAAGGAGACAGCTTTACCTACTGGATTTCTGCATGCCAAGCTCAGTAAAATCAGGGGATTATTGCCTAACAATGAACACCCAATGAATAAACACTAGCCAACCATTCTGAGTCATCAGCATAACAAAGGAACAGTCAGCCAGTGTAGATACTTACAAAGACAATAACTCTACATGGGTAGCCATGTTAGTCTAATGGGGCAAAACAAAACAGAAGTCCTGTGGCATTATGATATGCAAATATTTTTGTGGCTGACTTTGAGCAATGCTTCCTCAAACTCCTAGCCATTAATATCTCAACCATACTTGAGATTTACTGATGATATTTTAATCATCTGGACATGTTGAAAGGAAGCTCTCTTGAGAGATTCCACCAGGACTTAACCCCATCATCAACCTGAGCATGAACCAGTCCACACAACACACACATTTCTGGAAGGCACTGTGCATACCATGGGCTGGATCCAGTCTAAACTTTCTGCCAACAGAAGGGAAGATATAATTTCTGCCAATTCCTCTTCTTGCTGTGGGCTGCCAACTCTGGTTTAGGAAATTCCTGGAGATTTAGGGGCGGGGCCTGGGGAGGATGGAGTTTGTGGAGGGAGGGAACTCAGAGGGGGAATCAGGAAAGTTCTGCTAACAGAGGTGGCTTCCATCAGCAGGGAATTTAGTCTGGATCCAACCCTATGTGGTGGTTGCATAAGCAGTATGTCACATCCGAAATCCACTGGCTGCTATAACAGAAAGTGGCAACTCCACAGAGGAACAGCTGGCTTAATACTGTTGCTGCATGTATGGCGGGAGCAGCAGATTTGCATCTGTATGAGATGTAGAGTTGCCAACCTTCAGATGGGGCCTGCAGATCTCCTGGAAAGGCAACTGATTTCCAGAATTGAGAGACCTGTTTCCCTGGAGAAAATGGCAGCTTTGGAGGGTGGGCTCGAAGGCGTTGTAGCATGCTAAGGTCCCTCCACAGGCTCCCTCCTCAAATCTCCAGGAATTTCCCAGCCTAGAGTTGGCAACCATAGACTCTCCCCCACACACATACACACCCTGCTGTAAGGCCACAGAACAAAGAAACAGGATCCCTGACTGGGGAAGAAGGCAAAGGCGATCTGGCAGACCTGGCCAGAAGCATTCCCCCCATCAGAAGCAGTGACAAAACGGTCTATGGTCTAAGCAGTGACAAAACGGGGAGGTCCAACTCTGAGATTGAAGGGGAGCAGGAAAAGAGTAGAAAAAGCTGGGCAAGATTTCCTAAAAAAATAAAAACAAAACACCATTGGCTGAAAAAGGACTTTGCTAACTTTTTCCTTCTCATCAAAACTGGTCCTTCCAACAGCAGCTTTTATTACATTGAAATAGAACGCATGGGAAGAAAAATGTTTTCAAATTAACTTTTAAAAACACTATCTGATTTATTGGAGCATTTTCATTATCCCTGCATGAAATATGGCTCGGGGAGTTTGAATAAGTCAGCATAAGGGATTAAACTACTCATTTTACTAAGAGGGTTTTTTCCTCCTAGAAAAGCAGCTTGCTGTTGTAGTCGCAATTTACCTGCTAAGACTTAGTGCTGCTCAGGCACTCCACAGTGCTGAGTCAGGATGTTCTGGTAAATGGAGCAGCTGGACAACCAAGTTGCCATTTGGCACACTAACAGATTTCTCCCACTGCACTATTTGTCTCTGTTCACAAGTGCTGGAGGCTGATTTGTGTCCACATTCAAGCAGCACACAGAAGCAGTCAAGGGCCCGAATTGCTCAGGGATACATTCAGGGCCTTGAAATTAGCCCCCACCCCTTCCCAGTCCAAGACCAGGATCCAGGGCTTGTCCAAGGGCTTGAGCAGGCCCAGTGGGATTGTTGACATTTAAAATCTGAATAGCGGCCTGCAGTGTAAGTACCTTTGGAAAAACTCATCAGACTAGGATGGTGGATAACAATGAACAAGGGGCTGTTTTCAAAAATGGCAAGCCCGTATCGTGTTCCCCCTCCGGGGTGCTAGTGTCATTAACAGGGTTGCCAGCTCCGGGTTGGGAAATACCTGGAGATTCGGGGGGAGCCTGAGGAGGGTGAACCTCAATGGGTATAGTGCCATAAAGTCCACCTTCTAAAGCAGCCATTTTCATCAGGTGAACTTATCTCGGTTGCCTGGAAATCAGTTGTAATCCCAGGAGATCTCTAGCCACCACCTGCAGGCTGGCAACCCTAATAGGAAGTATGTGCCATAGGATGTGACATCACTGCTTTATAGAGTTGCTAGACGGCCAGCATTCCAAAGCATTTCATACTAACAGAATAGGGCCTGATGCTCTGATGGAGATGCTTTAAATCGGGGTAGGACCTGGAAGTGGGCAGAATCCAGCTGTAAAGGTCCAGATTCTGGCAGTAGATGCTTGGTTCATCCAATATGTACTGCTTAACAGCGGTGAGCCACCAAGCTATACATAGAAACAGGCCAAACCATAAGAAGGGCACTGCTGAGTCAGGCCACAGCTCCATCTAGCCTGGCATCTTCTTGCCAAAGGTGGGCAGCGAGATGGTTCTGGAAAGCCCACCAGAAGAATGGATTAATAGTTACTAATATTAGCAGTAAACTGGAAAACTAATAAACATCTCCCAGTCTTGGCTTCAAAAAGTATGGGGTATTGAGAAACTATCAAAATCATTAGAACTTGTTAAATTGAGAGACATTTGTATGAAAAAAGTATTTTTCTGATTGCTAGAAATCTTTTTTTTTAATTCTGGCAGCAGGAATTAAATATGACAGTAGACTTGTACAACTGTGCCTCACTTTTACATTAAATAGGATAATGGAAATGATTAAATAGTCAAGAGTGAGAGTCAATTAACTAATTATTATATCACCATGCTTTAAATTTTGTATTTGTGACATTATTAATTCATATTGTTGTTGCGGGTGAGTCATTTCAAAATTAAAAAATATGATCTAACATTGTATTGTATTGTAAATTTCCTTTTTCAAAATAAAAATTATCTTATTAAATAGTCATGAATAAATCTATCCATCCTGTGTTTCTTAAATCCCCTTTCAAAGCCTGTGACCATTTCTCTACATCTTATAGCAACGAATTCCAAACATTAATTACTCATGGAATGCAATCATATTTCTTTGTGATCTGTCTGGAATCTATTCCCAATTAATTTCATTGTGCGACCCCAAGTTTTAGCATTATAGGAGAAGAAGAAAAAGCCTGTTATGTATTCTGGGCCCCGAACCTGGCTCATCTATCTGTGGGCAATGGAGGCAGTGGGGGCAATGGAGAGGGATATGCATGCATTCCAAAGAGGGGCAGCAGTACAGCTGCAGAGGGGAGGAGAATGCACATTTTCCAGGGTAGCTAAAGTGCAGGGTAAGGAGCAAACTGAGAGACTCAGGAAGATGGTGGAGCTGGGGAAAGGGAGATAAAAGGCTGAAGTGACGGGAAGAGGGTAGTTGGGTGGTATTGGCTGAAAGTTGGTCAGCTTGTAAGCCTGAGGTTGCCACTGCCTGCAGTGATCACACCCTCCCTAGTGCAACCTTCTGTTATCATTTATGTTGTTGGTCTTAAAGGTGCAACTGGGCTCAAACTCTGTTCTGCTGCTTCCGACCAACACAGCTGCCCACCTGAATCTATGTTCTGGTGCACATTTATTCCGCTTGGTCTCCTGCCTCCTTGCAAATCATGATCACCCTGAGAGAAGCAGATGCTTCTGCGACGTCCACTTCCTGGGTCAAGGCTGGGACATCTGCCCAAATCATATAAAATGACAGGCTGCATTTATATAGTGCATTTCAAATGTCTGAAGCATGGTGCCAGCATGGTCTAAGTAATGAAAGACCAAGTGATAATTCCCATGAGGCAGAGTTCGCAGCTTGCCCAAAGACACTTAGAACATTTGGGGGGGGAGTAAGGTGATATCTGAAGCTGGATTTCCTGGCTGAAAGCTTCCACTCTACACCAGGACTCAGATCAACATTTAAGGCTGATCCTCTGGCCCAGCCACCTGTGGGACTGCTTGGAGGAGCACAATGAGCAGGGTATTGATCATCATCAGCATCTTCTGCATCCAAAATGCCAGTGGTCAGATACCAGCTAAGCCCAGCCAGCAATGGCATGAGTCCAGGAAGTGATGCGTGTACTTTGCTTGGGGCAAGAAAATACCTTGAATTGGTCCCACCAACATTAATTCTGCTTATGTCGCATTGGCTGCTTCTAAGTTAGTATCTGAGGATTCTATCCAGGTTGTCAACTTTGCAAAAACTATCATTTCATCCACTTTTGAAAGTTCTATCCTCTCTACCAGTAATGAGGGGTGGAAATAAAAGCCAGTTTCTTAGCCATTTTTTTTTAAAAAAAGCAATAAAATTTGTGAAGATAATGGACGTGTCTGTGGCCTAACTGGCTCACTTTTTGAGTGATATGTTATGTGTGTTTTTAAATTCTCTGCCAGGGGGATCTGTACTTTGTGACTTGACTCACTCATCTTTTGGGCTGGAAACATCTCAGACCGAGTTCAGACTGGCAGTTTTGCCCGATATAGGCCTACTTTGCAAGCGGATTAAGAGAGCCCGTTCACACAGCCACAGCTGCCTGGCGTTGCCATGCTGCACTCACCCCGTCCTGAAGCACTTTCATCCCACTTTAAAAAGGTACCTGGTGAAACTGGTGTCAAGCCGTCTGGGTGCATGTTCATCCCACTTCCTGGCAGTTTGGACGCAAATAATCCGCACATCAAGCAGCACCGGTAATGTGAACCTGCTGATCTGGCTGCTGCGCCCACACACCTATGTGCAGGTTGGCAAAACAGACCAAAGCTGCACACCACTGTGGCGCCACCGCCAGGGGCCGCCCCACAGTGCAAACGCTCCATTCCGCCTCCTCCCCCGTATGGTCCCGCATCAGTCTACTCAGTGCAAATGGAAAGCCCTGCGACAACTCAGCCCGGGTCTTTTTGCCCTGCTTCCCTTGCACTTCATTTTGCCAGTCTGTCCTCAGCCTCAGTTTCTGCAGTTTCCTTATCAGAAGTGAATATGGGGGCCTCAGATTTTACCTCCAAGGGGTTGGAAAGCAGTGAGGGTATGGCTATGAGTGAAAAAAGGAATTGCCTGTAAGCAGGGGTCATTTCGTAAAAAAAGAGGTGCAGGAGCTCATTGGCACAACTCATTAGCATAACTTATTTGCATATGTCACACACCCCTGACATCACCGGAAGTGTGTCAGAAGGCAACACTCACTGCTCAGGCTCCACTCCAAAAATCTCCGGGAAATTGCCAACTCAGAGCTGGCAAGCCAGCTTTACACTTTGACTAAAGACATGTTAGGTTTCCTTTGCTCTTGCAGGGAAGCTACCCTACAGCAAGCATGAAAATACAGATCAAGTTAGTATGCGTTTGCTTTTTTCCACAGTGCATCACCAAATGTGCCCGCTCCTGGGCTTGTTACTCCCGGAGTGGCATTCCTGTGCATTCCTGCTCGAAACGACCCCTGCCTGTAAGGAAGAAGTCAAGCATTCCAATCAAATTGGCAGCCCCTGCATTTGTATTTCACTAAAACAAAACAATCCATAGAGTGATCAGAGACATCCTGTTTTTCTGTCTAGATTGGCCCTGAGTTACTCGCATCCTCAGTGGTGCCAAGGGAGGAAAACATTGTGAGAAACAAGGCAGCCCAGATTAGTGGCCTCCTTTACTTTTTACATTTAATTTAATGAAATGCGACACATCCTTTCCGTCATGAAAGGAACCATTCCTCGAAGAGGACAGGAAGCTGTAGGTGATAACCATCATTCTGTGCCTTTTGAGCGACTGTCAGAAGACCCAGGTGTGCTTTCAAGAGGCATTTCTATCCATTACAATATCATTTGATTGAAGAATGGCTGCTAGATTGCTAGAAATCAAGAACTGCCAAAGAATACGACAGGATTTTAAGATAACGGAAGCTTCCAAGCAAGTGCAGTGATTGCGTACATGATACGACAATATACGGTGGGAAATTATCTGCAGTTTAAATGGTCTCCTGAGCCCATGAATATCATGAAGATGAGCTCAGCCGCAAGTGCTCTTCTCGGGCTAGACTGTGAAGAATCAGGTCCGGTCAGACTTGGCTCCTTGAAGCTGAGGACAGAATGAGGCATAGTCAGAACATGAGCAAGACAAAAGCCAGCAGGAGTAAATTTTCCATGTGCTTGGTCCACGGAGAAAATCTGACCTGAAAGCTTGGGGGGGGGGGGTGCGTGTCAGGGAATACCACCTGCTTTATCCTGGCTTTGTAGTGTAAGGCTGGGCACCCACTGGCTCCTTCTTTTAGACAGAGCTGGGTGATGCTACCCATGTTTTTTTTTTAAATAAACTTTATTGATATTTATATAACATACAGCAGGGGTGGGCAATTGTTTTGGCTTGGGGGCCACTTTGTGGGAGCGGAGGTTAGCGGAGGGCCGCACCTTTTAAAATGATTGCATTCATTAGTTAACTCTGCATTTCAGAAAAGGTATAAATTGTATCATAAAAATCAATAAATATAAATTAAATAACATAGGGGTAGTTTTATTCAATTTATTTATTGTGCTAATTTCATATCATCTATAGCTGCAGGCACATTTAATTTTAGAATCAGTTTAATGAGACAAATGTACCCTATCACACTTTTCTACAATTTTTTTGAAATCAGGAGGGAGATTGCTTGTTGAGATTCTCATCACAGCCTGCAAGTTAATGACTGTCAAAGAGCATCTATATTTACTCTTGTTAATCTTCATATCTTGGCGGGCCACAAAAAACTCTGTGGCGGGCCGCATGTGGCCCGCAGGCCGCCATTTGCCCACCCCTGACATACAGCATAGGTGGTTGTTTACATAGCTGTTACCATGTTCAAAAATAGTTGACATCTAAAATAAAGCATTTAACAATTTACCAATAAACAGTTTCCTATTCCTATTTCTATTTTCTTATACTAACCTTTGGTTATTCCAATATATCTAGTAGTTGTATTTCTAGTATTTTTAACATTGAATTTGGTTGTTCACAATTGAGTGTTGTATAGTGCGCAAGTGTTTCTTGTAAGGAGTAAAGATTTAGTGTACTACATTAGTATTAGATCTTTACAAAATGCTACCCATGTTGAATCCCTGCAAGATATCCCTCAGATCACCAGTTCTAGCCCTGTCATGGGCTTTAACTCCTAACAGATTCCCTACCTAACAGTGGAGGATGGAAGCAGAGGACACAGGTAATCTATTCGAGTCCCCAGCCCAGAGTCAGGCAAGCAGGGAACAGAGGGCCTACAGAAAAGCTTCACATTACTCAAGAAATATTACTCAGGTGGAGAAAATGGGTAGGAAGCTTGTTTGGTGTAGTGGTTCAGAGTGCGGACTCTAATCTGGAAGATTCCCCACTCCTCCACATGCAGCTGCTGGTGCGACCTTGGGTCAGTCACAAGTTATTTCAGAGCTGTTCTCTCAAGAGCAGTTCTTGAAAGAGCTCTCTCAGCCTTACCTACCTCACTGGGCTCTGCTGTGGGGAGGGGAAAGGAAAGGGATTGTAAACCACTCTGAGTCTCCTTTGGGAAGTGAAGGGCAGGGTATAAATCCAGCCTCCTCCTCCTCCTTCTCACTTTTGATGTAAACAGATACTATTGCAATATTCTCAACTCTGGGTTATTATTTTTTTTACTGATGTTCAAGCCAGATTGTAAGATTTCAATGAACAATAGCAAGTCTAAACATCTTGAATTCAAGCTATCTGGAAATCATACCCAACCACAAGGAATGAGTCAACATAAAATAAATTAATCCAGTTTTGCAGTATTTCATCTTCCCCCAGCTGAGGAACAGGACTCAGGCAGACAAAATGGGTAAACCCAGAACAAAAAACAAAACCCCAAACTGCATGGCTCCCTTCTTTGCCCTGGGCAGGGCCAGGACCTGGAACAGCAAAAAAGGGAAGCCAAAAAAATTACCTCAAAGCACCCCTTTGGTGAATATTTTTTCCCAGGCTCTTCTGGAGGGGGTAGAGTGGAACTCAGTAAGGAAAGTCATGCAGCTTCCTTCCAGACCAATGCCTTCCTTAACACACAAAGAAGAAGAAGAAGAAGAAGAGATTGGATTTATATCCCGCCCTTCACTCACTTAAGAGTCTCAGAGCAGCTTACAAACTCCTTTCCCCTCCCCTCCCCACAACAGACACCCTGTGAGGTAGGTGGGGCTGAGAGAACTCTTTCCCAAGCTGTCCTTGAGGGAACAGCTGGTACAGAGCTATGGCTTGCCCAAGGTCATCCAGCCAGGTGCAAGTGGAGGAGTGGGGAATCAAACCCGGTTCTCCCAGATTAGAGTCCGCGCACTTAACCACTACACCAGACTGGCTCTCAAACCACAATTCCCAATGACAGTACAAGAACACACACAGGCACCAAGTATTTGTGACTCAATTTAAAATGCTTCACAAAAAGTGAACTTGGGGGGGGGGATGATTTCTGAGGATGTAATCTGTGATTTGAGCATTCCCATGTAATATCAAAAGTGTGAAGATTATGCTTTCAGCTCAATACTTCACTCAAGCATGCTGTCACTTTGAACTCTGGCGCATCCTTCTTGTTCTGCCGGTCACTTTTGCCTTCTCCTCTTTCACTTGGGTAACAAAGTTCTTACTGTTGGTCACCCGGTCACAGAGTGCCCTCTTTCCCATCTAGAGGGGAAAACTGGAAAGCTGACTGGGCCCTTACAGTGCTGTGAGCTGTTTGTCATTGGCTGCATTTAGCTACCCCGCCGGCTATTGAGAATTCACCTATTTCACACTGATATCACAATTAGAGTGTAAGGCTGCGGTCACATGGCCCTTTAATGCGGGAGGAAGGGCTGTTTCTTCCCGCATTTAAAGGGACCGTCCACAACGGCCGTGGCTAGTCCCGCGCCAAAGCGGGCTCAAATGCGGGTTCCTCCCACATTTTCCATCCCTGGGAAAATCAAGTGTTTTCCCAGGAGTTGCAGAAGGAACCCGCATTTGAGCCATCTGGGCAGCCCTCTCTTGCAATCATTGCGAGAGAGGGCTGTACAGATGGTCCTGTCCACCATTCACCCCCCCCCCTTTACACATGGGCACTTGGGCAGTCAAGCGCCCAAGTGTAAAAGGGAGGAAAAAAACCCCAAACTTACCAGGCGGCCGGCGGGGCTTAGGGAAGGGTGCCTCCCCCCCGCCACCGCCACTGCTTGCCTCCTCTACTGCTGTTGCCACCGCCACTGCTGCCGCTGCCGCTCGCCTCCACCGTTTGCCTCTGCCACTTACCTCCTCCTCCGCCGATGTTGCCACCACCACTCGCCTCCTCCTCTGCCTCCACCGTCACCACACGCCTCCAAGGACACTGCCATTGCCGCCGCGGCCTTTGCCAGTCGGCAAAACCACGGCCCCTTTTAATCTGGAGGGCTCCCGGATTTAAAGGGGCCATGTGACCACAGCCTAAGACTGGAGAGGTTCAAACCCACACTCTGCTGTGAATCTCACTGGGTGATCTTGGATCAGTCACTCTCTATCAGCATACCTAACCTTGCAGGGTTGTTGTGAAGTTAGAATGAGGGAAACCACATATGCTTCTGTGAGCTCCTTGGGGTGTGTATGGAAACAATGAATGTGAAGTGGTACATCCCATTGGCCTTCCTTTGTTTTAAAATGAAAGTAGACATTTCAGGAAGCCAGCTGCTAACATACCTACTTCTGCGCTCCTGCAGAATCTGCACTGCTCTGTGTTGTGGATTGTCCAACGCATATTTAGCTCACAGCTGAGCCTATGCAAAAGAATCCTGCCACAGAGGAAGGAAAGAGAGGGGGGAGAGAACTGATGTGCATTGCCCTGAGCTCCTTGAAGAAGTGTGGGCTAAAAGTGTGGTAGATGTGCAGAAAGAAAAACATACATTTTGGCCTTGCTTAAGTTGATTCCTATTCATTCAGCTCCATTTATGAGAATGTGGTGCTCCTGCAGGCTTAGGCTGAGTGGCCCTTGACTCAGAAAATTGCTCCTTTAATTGCCTGCACTTTTAATCCCTGTGCACACCTTCTGCTCCCCCCCCCCCCCCACAGCTAATCGCAAGGCCTTCTTTGCCATTTCTCTTTCCCACCTACAGTTGCACACCCTTCCCAGCCACTGTGTTCACAAGCTGGCTGCTACCAGCTGTGCCCTCACTTGCAGCATTGCAGTTTGCCATTTGGAACTTTAATCAATGCTTGCCGCTAAAACTCCAGGCAGCCATCTCATAACACCAGGGTAATTGCCTCTCTGAAGGCTCTTTCATTCTGCCGTGTACTTAGTGCTGTAATTCATTCATTAATCCTGCATACAGAAGATTGTCAGGTTTGGGAAACAGTAAAACGGCATTTGTGTTTATGTAGAGGCCAGTGATAGAACGCAGGGATTAAGCAATATCAACCGAACCCTTTCTCTATGTATGCTCCACTGAGGTTGCTCTGTTCAGCCAATCAATCATTCTGCAAAATTCCATCTTGCCAGTGAATGAGATGTGTCAACTAGAAAAACAGGGCTTTTTCTGTGGTGGCCCCTACCTGGTGGTACAGCCTAGCCAATGTTTTATTTATTTATTTATTTGTTGAATTTGTATCCCGCCCTCCCCGCCTAGGCAGGCTCAGGGTGGCTCACAGACAATATGTTAAAACAATTAAAACACAATATTTGAATAAAATCACAACAATACAGAATAAAACATGTCATAAAGTGCTAGTGCAATTCATAGCCGATGCCAGGACGGCTTCCCTCTCGATGATGTTTTAGAGGCAATATAAGGCTGAATTATATATTTTGCAGGTGGGCTATCTGAGAAACTGGGTCCAGAGGGCTTACAAGAATTCCAGGCGTGGTCTGATGATAGTATCTCATGCTGGCTGTTGGCATTTTAATTGTGTTTTCATGTAGCACTGTAACCCACCTTGAGCTTTTTTGTTAGAAAAAGGAAGATCAAAATGCCACAAGTACATACATACATACATACATACATACATACATACATACATACATAAAACTTGGGCCTTGGATGAAAATGATTGTGGTTGGTAAGGAAACTAGGTACCGATGGGAAATTGGAAAGCTGATGGTTCAGTTGACCAACTGCAAAGGAAGACTTGTCCCTTGTACTATTAATAGTTGTCTACAGCAGGGGATTTTGATAGTACTGACTGCAGTCCAACTCAAAACATGCCTCTTCTAAAACACTTTGAATCCAGCGTTTCCAAACTGAATTATTTCTGACATTTGGGCATGTGTGGAAGCTGGTTTGAAAGTTGTTCTAGTACCAGACTAGGGCTGCGATCATACACACAATTAGACCCAACATAGGCGCGAATGCCAGGCAGATTTAATGAGAGTGATCAGATAACATCTGGGAAGTGCCCCGCAGCCGTCAGCAACCCATTTTGTTCCACCGCAGAAGTGGAGTTAAAAGACACCGGGGAAAATCTGGTAGTAAACAGGTTGCGACAGGCCATGGGTGGACTTTCCCGTGTCTGATAGCTCCAGCGAGCCCTCATGGCGTTGGGATGGTCTGATCAGTCCATCCCAATTCCATGCTGCTATTCCCCCCCCCCCCCCCTTCGCAGTATGCACATTATCGCACACTCCATAGGGAGCCCTCAATGAGGAGGTGTGATTCATCGATTCCTTGTTTAAACTCATTGGAAACAAACAGCAAAAAACAACATAAACCCGACTCACCTATGGTTGTGTCTGATCACGAAGTGGCAGGCTGTGCCTGCAGCTTCAAAAGACTATATGATTGCACAACTAAAGGGTCAAATTCCTCTGGAGGGAATAGCCTTGCTTTCCCCCCATTTTATTTGGTGCATGTGACCGCAACCTAGCACTATTTTCCTGGGCAGTGGGAGGGGTAGTGAAGGGAGAGAGTGATTAATGTGCTGGCAGGGAGGCTGTCCAGCCAGAACAGGTAGCCAGTCTTCCCATTAAACAGGATAATCCCAGTGGTATTTCTGTTTCTACTTTCTGCCAGTCATTGATTTTGGGATGGTTTTCTGATTCTCCAGTTTGGTGTAGTGGTTACGAGCGGCAGACTCGAATCTGGAGAACTGGGTCTGATTTTCCACTCCTCCATATGCAGCCAGTTGGGTGACCTTGGGTCAGTCACAGAGCTGTTCTCTCAAAAGCAGTTCTATCAGAGCTCTTTCAGCCCCACCTACCTCACAGGGTGTCTGCTGTAGGGAGAGGAAGAGAAGGAGACTGTAAACTGCCCTGAGACTCTGAGTAAAGGGCAAGGTATAAATCCAACTCTTCTTCATCTTCCATAAACACAGCACTGTTTTTTTAAGATAGTCTGTCATTTGGGTAAGTGTACATGCTAGGCAGGCAGATGGAGTGCTTTGTTAAGTGTAACTCTCTGAAAACCACATGTTGTCAGGAATTGGTGCTAAATTTATTAGTACCTGCGAAGTTGAGTTTTGCAAGGCAGTGGAAATCATAGATTTCTCCCTGATAAATGTTTGATAAAGTATGAGCTGATTAGATTAGTCAAGCTGACAGCATTTCAGACATCTAAATATATGAGAAAATTGGAAGTCATTCAGTCCACTATGCTGTGTTATAGATAATGGATCTGATAACTTATTGCAGTTGAAATAAATTGTAGATTGAAAAAAAAATCTCATGGGTTGGATGTGGATATGAAGTTCTATGGTTGCATTTTGATAACTTTTAAGAAAAGGGCATTGCTTGTATCTGCTGGAAGCAAGGCACAGCAAGCTGGGCAGAGCTCCCAAGAGCCATCGAGGGGCCCCGACAAAGATTCCATCTCCCCCCCCCCCATATGACCCTAATCTAAACCAAATCTATAATAATAAAAAATTGGCCTGTCTGTCCATGTTTGTTTGTTTATTTATTTACTTTATTTATATCCCACCTTTCTTCCCAATACGGACTGAAAGCAGTTTACATCATTCTCCTCCCCTCCATTTTATCCTCACATCAGTCCTGTGAGGTAGGTTAGGCTGAGAGTGTGTGACTGGACCAAGATCACCCAGCAAACTTCCATTGCAGAGTGGGGGTTCAAATCTGGGTCTCCCAGATCCTAGTCTAACACTTTAAACACTACACCACACTGGCAGGCATAATTCATCAGTGAATAAAGCTAGGAGACTCAAAACTGGCCACCAGCTTCAGGATGATTGTGGGAGTTCCATGGCCAAAACTGAAAGGCATGGGAAAATCCTGGCAGAAGTGAGACAAACTACCACCACACCATGCTATTTGCAACTGAAGCCAAGGTTGCGGTCACACGCCAGAAAAAAAAGGGGGGGGGGAGTGAAGCTATTTCCTCTGGAGTAATTTGACCCGCACTTGCACAATCCCACCACCCTTTGAAGCTGCAGGTGCAGTCCATCAGTGTGTGATCAGATGCTACCGCGGGTGAGTCATTTTCTTTTGTGCCATTTCCCCCCTTGCACTTAAACGAGGGATTGATGAATCGCACCTCCGCACTGAGGGCTCCCTATGGAGTTTGCGATGATACACATACTGTGAACGCGGGGTGAACAACAGCATGGAGTTGGGATGGCCTGATCAGACCATTCTGATGCCATGAGAGTGCACTGAGGCGATCAGACATGGGAAAGTCCATTCGTGGCCCGTTGCAACCCATTTCCTACTGGATTTTCCTCAGTGACTTTTAACTCCGCTTCTGTGGCGAAGCAGAACGGATAGCCAGCAGCTGTGGGGCACTTCCCAGATGTTGGTCTAGTTGTGCATATGCAGCCTCAGGGTCTCTGTGGAGGGCCTAACCCAGATAATAATGCAACATGTTTGATAACTGGCCTCTAATCCCAGAATGACGACAGAAGTTACAGAGCCAAAAATGAAGGGAACTGGAACACCCTGAGCCAAGTTATTTTCATGACAGACAACATGTAATAAGAAAGCTTTTAAGCAACCTGTCACGTGTCTCTAATACTCAGATCCCCAACCCACCATGGAAGGTTGTTTGGTGACACACTTTAAGCCAGACTTAGCTCACAAGGCTGTTGTGAGGATAAAATGGAGGACAGGAGAACAATGCAGCTTTGGATCCCAGTGGGGGAAAAGACTAGTTATGGTATTTGTTATAAATCTAATTTTAAATGATATTTTAAAAATTACATCACTTGTCATATAGCGAAGTAGCTTTTGCAAAGAGCTATTAGATCTTCCACCGGCACAATAATGATTAACAATCCAGTACCTGAACTGGGAGTTGTAACTTCTGTTCCACATGTACAACCAGGTTAATGTTTCATTACCATGTATGCAAAGGATGGAAGAGGGGAAAAAATCCTTTTACTACTTTGTCAGATCATGGGGAACTATTAACTCTTCCCCCATTTCTGTTCATAATATTGAAAAAGGTTTGCTACTATACTACTCTTAAGTACATTCTGTCACCAAGCAGAACAGGGATGAGAATAGGGTTACCAGATGTCCTCTTTTTAGAGGATGTGTCCTCTTTTTTGGTATCCATCCTCTTTCGGGCACTATTTAAAGAACTGATGAAAATGTCCTTTTTTGGGGTTGGAGGGTTAGGAATATTCCTAGTTGGCAGCAATTATCACAGCTTAAATACTAGGGGTATTTAAAATGAGATTTGTCATAGTGATCTCTTGTTTGAAGTAGTCAGTTGGGAAATGTGTCTTCTTCTGAGCAGCCTCCGCCTAAATTGCATCGCAGATGTGGCAAGCTTTTGTTTTATTGTTCTTTTAAATTCTTAAATATGTCTTCTTTTTTGCTTTTCAAAATATGGTAACCCTAGATGGGAAGGTCTTGAGACCTTCTCGAGACCTTGAGAAGTGAAAATAAAGGAGGGGGACAAAGAAAAATTTGGTGGAGATAGAAATGAATGAGAAAAGTGTGGAAAAGAGGGAGAGAAATTAAGGAAAAGTGAAAGAAAGGTTGTTTTATCTTGCTGCAGCACCCCCTAACTACTGCTTTGCAAGATCTGGTTGAGCTGGGTGCAAGGAAAGGAAGGGAGAAAGGCTAGACTATTATAGAAAATGACTTTGGTTAGCAGGCTGCAGGCTGACACTTCCGTGTAGCAGCCAGTTACAAGGGCTGCTTGTGTTACTTCATTGCTGGATTAGTTGATGGGTTTAGCAGGATCTGTTAGGCAAATTTGCTACAGTGCTGGAGAAAGGAAAGTCTAGTAGATGTTAGAGTGCCTTTTAATGCACACAGTTTTCCCTGTGCTCCTAGTGGCTGTGGCCAGAACTGCATTAAAAATAAATGGAAAGACGTTCAGGTAGATACAGCACGATGCTGGCTTCAAGGGCCCTCCAGCTGATTTGGGTCCCCGACTTTTGTGTCCCCCCCCCCCCCCCCGTCTACCTCTGCCAGAGGCTCTGAAGCTGGGTTGGATATTGACAGAGGCTACAGCCTTTTGTTGTTGTTTTAAGTTTTAACAGAGCTATTTTTGAAAAATGTGCAGATGTTTCAGGTTACTTTTACTGGAAGTTTCAATCCCTTATGGTTGCGATTATATGCACAATTAGCCCCGACATAGGTGTGAATGCCAGGCAGATTAAAGGCGCGCGATCAGACAACAACATCTGGGAAGCGCCCTGCAGCTGTCAGCAACCTGTTTTGCTCCACCGCAGAAGTGGAGTTAAAAGACTCCTTGGAAAGTCCTGTAGCAAACGGGTTGCTACGGGTCACAAATGGACTTTCCTGCATCTGATTGCCCCAGTGCGCTTCCATGGCATTGGGATAGTCTGATCAGGCTATCCCAACTCCGTGCCAGGTCCATCTCCGCCCCCGTCACAGTTAGGGTTGCCAAGTCTGGGTTGGAAAATACTTGGGGACTTTGGGGGTGGAGCCAGGAGAAGGTGGGGTTTGGGGAGGGGAGGGGCCTCAGCAGGGTACAATGCCATAGAGTCCACCCTTCAAAGCAGCCATTTTCTCCAGGGGAGCTGAACTCTGTCAGCTGGGGATCAGTTGTAAAAGCAGGAGATCCCCAGGCCCCACCTGGAGGCTGGCAACTCTAGTCACAGTATGTGCATCAGCACACACTGCTGTATACTCCATAGGGATACCTCAGGGCAGAGGCGTGATTCCTTGTGGAAGCACATCAGAAACACATGGCAAGCACCAGGAGGGGGGGCGCAACCTGCAGCTTCCAAAGTCTGTGTGATTGTGCAATTGCAGGTCAACTTCCACCGGGGAAAATAGCCTCGCTCCCCCCTTTTATGCTTTCCTGCAAACCTGGGGATTATCCCAAGTTTGCAGAAAATACACCATAGCCATGAATGCCCCCCAGTGGATTTTTTGACTCAAACAGGATGGGCTGCTCATCATAAGAAGATAAATAATGTACAAAATTTTTACTGCTTATGTGATGTGTCAGCTAAAGCATGGTTTAAAATACAATTCCCATACTTTTGGAACATTGAGAGCCGGCGTGATGTATGATTAGAATGTTGGAGTAGGATTTGGGAGACCTTGGTTTGAATCCTTACTGTGCCCAGGAAGTCGGGTTGCCAATCACAGCAGGCAGCCTGCAGGGCAAAGACAATCTTGTTGGCATCACAGGAACTCTAGCTTTGGCTGAATCCTAGGTTGAATTTGTTGCCCCTGAGTGATGATATCACTTCCAGTTTTGTCCTAGAAGTGAGGCATGCTGGCACAATGCTAATGAGCCCCCCATTCCCTTCCACTGGCCTGTGACATAGTGGCAGTCATGGGCGTCAACTACGGGGGGGCTCGAGGGCTCGAGCCCCCCCCCCGAAATTTCCCAGGGGGGGCTCAGCCTCCCCCGGCAAAATGGAGCACCCGGTGGCCAGTCAGCCGGCCGTCGCCGCCTCTCCTTCTTCCCCACCCCCGGCCTGCCCTCCTGCCTCCCTGGGGCGGCGGGGGGGAGAGAGGCTGCGCTCATCTGCACCACCCCCGCACGCCCTGAGCGCAAGGCGGAGCGGGAGCCGAGGGCCCGCAAGGGCGACGTGCCGGCGCCCGAGCTCTCCGTAGCTATTAAATGCACACTCCGGGGGCGGCGGGGGGGGCGGCGGGGGGGCTTCAAAGGCGCTCCTCGGAGGGGAAAAAAGGGGTCTTTCTGGAAGCCACCCGGTGCCTTCAATCACAGCCGCCCAGAGGCTTGCTGCTGACAAAGATGGGGGTTTGTCTTTCAAACACAGGGGCTGGAGACAGGCGCCGCCGCACTTCTTCTGGCGCAGATCTGCCAGTGCGTGCCTGGCCGTGCCCAGGACCAGACGGCGCTCGGCCCTTTGGCAGTGGGGAGAGGGGTGAGGGTGGGAGAGGGAGGGCGGGAGGGGGGCAGGGAGTGCAGCGGGCGGGCACGGCCCGGGGGAGGGAAGTGGCAGCGGCGGCTCCCTGGGGGGGGACAGCGGCGGGGACATGGTCCCGAGCGCCCGCGTGCGCGCACGAGAGAGCCCCCCCCCGGGGATTTAAAAAGTCTACGCCCCTGGTGGCAGTGAATAGGGGGCTGATACTGGGAGGTCTCCTGCTATAGCAGGAGAACTAGCCCCCTACTTAGAAGCCTGCTGGGTGACCTTGGGCCTTTCACACACACTCAGCCTAATGTCTCTTGCAGCTATCTAGTAGCTGTGTCACCCAACTGTCTGCCCAGATGTCAACAAAGCTGAGCCACAAGATACATCATAGCCAAAGTGTCCCAATACAGATTAGCCATTCCCCCAGAACCTTGCCTGACTACTAAGATCTTCAACAGAGGCCTAGTTCTGTGTGCACCTCCTACCTTCTGAGGTCCCTCTTCTTTTAGCTTTCTGTTCAGGTGAAGGAATCCGTGGTTTCCTGGGCATTTGGTAGAGGTGAGCATGTGTGGAAGTGTTTCTTTTCCATGTGAGAAACCTATTTTTTGTGTGCGTTTTTAATGCCATTTTATTGCTGTTACTATTTTTCACATTTTACCAAGGGGTTACTTTACATGGTTTTACTGTAACTTGTTAGGGATTTGCCACCTTAGGAACGTTTTGTCAAGAGGCAGTGCAGAAATAATTTAAAAAATTAAGTATATAAATTCAGCAAGCAGCTCATTTCAGCTCCCCAAATATATAGTACAAAGTGGGAGGGGATTTGCATATCCAAGAGGATGTTTTCAATGGCAATAACTGGCTGAGCTCAGTCAGAAGCTTGCCTAGAATTACACTCTTCTCAATTCTTGACAGTTTATATCCCACTAGAGACCTTATGAAAGCTCAATATCCCTTCACGAGACAATATCAGTCAGTGAGACGATAGTAACTCCATCTTACAATTTAATACCATAAATTGAATTTCAATGGATCTGGAGTATTATCTTCAGATTTTTATACCAAAGCTTCCTATGATGACAACCGCAATGCGCTAGCTAATAAAGCGAACATTGTCACCAACAGCAATGGCCCTGTTCTTTGCCATTTGAGGTTTAATGCCATAAATGCGAGACAACTGGAAGCCATTTTAAAAGAAATGCGAAGCTATAACTTCGGAACATCTCATTCTGCAAAGGCAACTGGGATGAAAATAATATTTTAAAAGCTCACGGTGGCCTGGAACTATGTAGTTTTTGAATGCCAGTATGTCATCTTCCATTCAGAGAGAAACGAGGGTCCCCAGAATGAGGGTATCAAAGGCTTTCAGCCAACTTGACATGAATAACGACAGAGAAATTCTTCACAGAGAGCTGAATGCCAGCAATAGAGTGAGATGCTGTTCAGAGCTGGCTGGTGGAATAGAGATAGGTAGAATATTAAAAATAAGCACTGGATTAAGAAATGTGTGGAAACCAAGGGCGTAGACTTTCCAATTTCCCGGTGGGGGGGACTGGGGCTGGGGGAGGCTTAGCACATCCTGGAAAAGAAGAAGAAGAAGAAGAAGAGATTAGATTTATACCCCGCCCTTCACTCACTTGGAGTCTCAGAGCGGCTTACAAACTCCTTTTCCCTTCCCCTCCCCACAACAGACACTCTGTGAGGTAGGTGGGGCTGAGAGAGCTTTTTCCCAAGCTGTCCTTGAGGGAACAGCTGGTACAGAGCTATGGCTTGCCCAAGGTCATCCAGCCAGGTGCAAGTGGAGGAGTGGGGAATCAAACCCAGTTCTCCCAGATTAGAGTCCGCACACTTAACCACTACACCAAACTGGCTCTCTACACCAAACTGGCTCTCTACACCAAACTGGTTTTTTGGGGGGTGGCTCCAGCTCCCCAGCCCCACAGAAGTTGACGCCTATGGGATACAGGGTGCCTGAGGCCTGTCAGAAGGGAGTGGTGCTGTCTATTGTCCTGCATTTTCTTCAGGTGTTGCTCGACAAATACAAAAGCATTCAAATCAAAATACAAACCAACCCTAGTTGGCACCATGCATGGTGGATTTTTACACATGGGGATTATAACTTGATATGAAGAATCAACTGACATCTCTATAAGTATGCCGGAATAAACTTTGCTAGTCGTAAAGGTGCCCCTTGATTTCTGTCTTACTTTGCTACAACTAATACAGCTTCCCTCACAGGGTTTTTGTCAGGGTAAGATAGGGAAGTTCTTTGGAGAAAAAGCTTGATAAAAAATGTACAAGACAAATAAATGGGTAAAAGTTTACAATTCCTGCTCAGAGTATCAAGATTGGTGATTCCCCCCCCCCCCCCCAGCTCCTTAGCTTGATTAAAATGTCTGGAATTTTGCTTGCATTAACGTTTAATGTCATAGTTAAATCTTGAATAAAGGTAACCTTGCTGGGCTCCCCTTTTTTCCCCTTTTATGTCACACAGGCATGTTTGAACCTTACTTTTTAGGGAGAATCTCATTGATGGAGACACAATAACGGCCCCATGACTTGCAGGGCTGTCCGGCCCTTTTGTCTTTCTGTTTCTGACTTTGGTTCCTGTTCCTCAGCTCATTCCCTTAAGTCTTGGAGTCGTGCCGGCCAAATGGATTGAAGCCTCTCATTAAGCGCTACGTGTGGCTAGCCCAGACTTGCTCAACCAGTCTGCACGTGGTAATTTTCAGCCTTGGCAACCACAGACCAGCAGGTGTCAAGCTCACTGCTTGTTTATACTGCATCACTTCTTCGAGCAGTGCATGCAGAGTGTTACAGTTAACATCTTTGCCACAAACACTGCCAAGTATATTGTGTGAATATACCCTCACTCTGAGGCCAGACTGTCCTCAAACAAAGATGAAGGGTTACCAGAACAGGCATGGAACCGCACTAACCCAAGCCAGCCACTGAATTCTTCTCCCTCTGCTTCTGTAATTTGTAACAAAATCCTAACAAAGTTGATACTTAAAAAAAAAATTGCCATCACAAAATGTCCAAATGAAAGTGTGGGGGTTATTTACAATTTAATCATAAGCAGAGTTACATTCTTCTAAGCCTATGCTGGATGCCTCCAGAGTTTCCTGGATAAGGCAAATGGTTCCGAACCCTTGCAGTCTGGGTTTAGGCCTGGTTATGGGACTGAAACAACCTTGGTGGCCCTGGTGGATGACTAGCACTGGGAAGTAGACAAAAGGAGTGTGACTGTTAATTTTCCTGGACCTCTCAATGGCTTTTAATACCATTTATCATGGTATCCTTCTGGACTGTCTGTCTGGACTGAGATTGGGAGGCACCATTTTGTGGCAGGTTTCGAAAGGCGGTGTTGTGGTGGACTGCTGCTCAGCCCCTCGGTCTTTGGACTATGGGGCCTCACAAGGTTCCATCTTCCCCCTATGCTCTTTAACATCTGCATGAAACTGCTGGGTGAAGTCATTTAGAGATTTCGGCTGGGTTGTCACAGATATGTAGATGACAATCAGCCCTATCTTGCACTTCCAGCTGATCCCAGGAACACTGTAGTAACCCTGAACTGGTGCCTGGATGCAGTTTTGGAATGGATGTGGGATAATAAATTGAAGCTTAATTTCGACAAGACAGAAGTGCTACTTGTGGGCGGAAGGTCTGGCTTGGGATTTAATGTGTTACCTATTCTGGATGAAGTTGTCCTCCCCTGAAGGAACAGGTCCATAGTGTGACAGGTGTATTGTTGGATAAGGTGCTGGCAGCTGTGGCCAGGAACACCTTTTACCAGCTTCAGCTGGTTAACCAGCTGTCGCCTTTCCTGGGCAGAAAAGATCTGGCCACTGTGAGACATGCCCTGGTTATGTCTAGATTAGATTCATGCACTGTATGTGGGACTGCCCTTGAGTTGTCTGGAAGCTTCAATTGGTACAGAGTGCTGCAGCTAGAATGTTGACTAGAGTGGGTTGACCCATCTACACTGGCTCCCAATTTGTTTCTGGGCACAATTCAAGGTGCTAGTCTTGACCTTCAAAGCCCTATACAATTTGGGACCAAAATATGTCTGAAGGACTGCCCTTCATCCTTATGAACCCATGCACTCACTACGGTCATCTTCAGATAACCTACTTCAGGTGCCCCTGTCTTCTGGGATTAGGTGGATGTCAACCCTGGAGAGGATCTTCTTGGTCATAGCACCAAAGCTCTGGAACTCTTCTCTGCACCACACAGACCTCCACTGTCTTGGACACACTATTTGAAAAGGAACTCCATGGGGAAGGCAAGAAGTTGGCAAGTGGCTATTCCTCCAAGGGTGTGCAAGGCAGCGAAGGGTCCCTGTGGTGACCAGGTGCTGGGCAGTGGGAGACATGGAGGCAAGGCCTCAGAACTTGGAATGGAAGCTGTGAACCCTGACCCTCCAGTGGGCAATTCCTCACAAAGATCAGGTGGTGGTGGCACATTGGCAAGTTACCGGAGAGAGAGAAAAGGTGTTGGGGAAATCTTGGAGGGCAGGGTGAAATAGGGTCTGCAGGCCAGAGCAAGCCTGTTCTGCCACACTACCAAATGACACAGATCTGGGAATCTACAATATTCCATGAACCCACAGATGGCTTTCCTCCAAACCCTCATCAGGAGTCATAAGAACTTAAGAGAAGCCAATGTTGGATCAGGCCAGTGGCCCATCCAGTCCAACACTCTGTCACACAGTGGCCAAAAACACCAGGTGCCCTCAGGAGGTCAAGCAGTGGGGCCACATCCAGGTGAATTTAGATAAACTCTCCCCACACATGACAGTATATGAACAGAGAGCATATCAGTAGCCACCCTACCATCTCTCAGTACCAGTCGCAGGATCAAGTTTTTCAGATAAGTCAATGTTCAAAATCTGTAATACAATACGAAACAAGGAAGGCTAATCAGGGGATGAAAGCTAATTTAAAACTGCAAGTGTATCACTTGTCATTTTATGAATTCTTTCAGGTAAAGAGCCGGGCTATGTGACTTGCCCTTCAATTTAAATTTTTAAAAATCCATTACGTTCTGCAATGTAAAAACCAATTCAAAGACTATTTGGCACAACAAGTCTTGACATTTCAGAAGAACTGGAAAATAGATGTACAAATATTAATACTTCCCATTTAGGAGAAAAGCTTTTTCGCTCATTACAATGTCCTCTGGGAACCAAGAATTACCCTGGCCTGAAGGACTAGAGCAGATGCTGTTCCCTTGCAATTTCTCAGCCATAGCAATGAGGCTTTAAACCATTTTTTTCTGAAGAAACTGTGCAGGGATGCCTCCCACACTTGCAATGTTTCTATTAAAAGTCAGTATTTATATGTTTGCATCTGTTTTTCAGTTCTCTTTCTTCCCTCTAATGTATTGCTGCCACTTCCAGCTAGCAGTCCCAACATGTTCTCCCTAGAAGCTGGTGGAAGAAGGGCAGAGGAGGAAGATATCACAGCCTGGGCCTTGTCATGATATTCTTTACTGCCCTGATAGTTGGGGGTGGTGGTTCCAGAGAGACATGGGATCTAGTGTTACTGTACCCCCCCCCACCTTTTGCATGAGATGTGGTGTGAGATGGCAGCACTGACCAATGATGTCTCCACTGTGCAGAGATCGGCGCTGTTCATGTACAGAGGACCTAAAAGGGTTAGTTGGTTTTGCAGTGACAACATCAGCTTTCTGTGCAGGTGCTGCACCCTCTTATAGATTTTCCTGTGCATCATCCCCTCCCACCAAGCTGCACTGCAAATACTGGTGCAAATTCCTCAGAGCTTGCTGGGATAGCCTCCCTTTGCATATCACAAAGCCCTTGTGTTTGTTGGGGAGCAAGACAAGGACTTTGTATCATGCATGGAATGGGAGTTTTGTTCCTCCTCTTTTCTGTTTGCAACCACAGCACAGAGGGAGACAGGGCTATAGCCTCCTGTCGTGACCTCACATTATGCCATGGAGTCATAGATGAAGCTTGTTTTGTTTTTTGGTATTTTGTGCGTGCGCGCGCACGCTTGCGAGCCTGGAAGTCATGGTGACTTCTGGTGACCCCTAGTGGGGCTAGGACAGTGTCAGAAAGGTGGCTCTGGCCTCCCGGCCCTGGTATTCCTTGGAGGTCTCCCATCCAAATATTTGCCAGGGTCGGCCCTGCTTAGCTCCTGAGATCTGATGAGATTGGGCTTGCCTGGGCAATCCAGGTCAGGGCCTGACAGAGCCTTCATAGCTTTTGCTGTTCTTATTTTAGCATTTCCCTTCCCTCTGCCTTTTCAAGAAGCTGCTTCTCCCTGGAGTGGAATCGCTCCTCCGGCAAGATGGGACCCTGGTCCTCTGGCAAGCCACCTCTCCAGTACATCAGGGATGTCGTGAATGGAATGGCACCCCAGAGATGGTGCTTTGTAGGCTGCCTGTGTCCAACCGGGGAACTGAAGCCCTGGTGGCAGAGAGCGTTGGTGTGTGGATGTCAGTTGCAGGCCTTCTGCTCACTGTGGTCAAAACTAGGAAGGGAACACTGGTGTCTTGGTGGCTGCTGGGCTGGGTTTCTTGTATGGCCTGTGTGCGGTGACAAGGCTGAGGGTGCAAAATAAAGGAACAAATGTATTTTATTACTCAGTTAAAATTCCCAAATTCCCGACATGTTTAACCAGCCCAACAGGCTTCATCAGAGGAATCAGACAGTCTTGCAGATCGGTAGCAAATCAGTGACTGGTGTGGCCCTTTTAATTTCTCCCTGTCTTTACTGTGCACTGAAGGGTGCTTACGCTGGCAATGCAAAGGCACCATCAGTGGGCAGCACTGGTGAGTGGTGGCAGGGTTGCCATGAATGCACTGGGAGTGTCTGCTGGAGCTACTGTATCATCTCTGTTTTCTAATGATATCAGTTTTGTGTTCTGCTTTGAGGCTGGGCTCACCAGAACCTTTAGCAGGACTACAGATTTGCCCCAGCCGACTAGGGTTGCCAGCCTCCAGGTGGGGCTTGGGGATCCCCCGCTTTTACAACTGATCTCCAGCTGAGAGAGATCAGCTCCCCTGGAGAAAATGGTTGCTTTGAAGGGTGGACTCTATGGCATTGTACCATGCTGAGGCCCCTCCCCTCCCCAAACCCCACCCTCCCCTGGATCCACCCCCAAAATCTCCAGACTTGGCAACCCTACGGCCGACTGTAATCTGAAGCACACCGACTGGAGAAAACCCACTTGCTTCCTCTGTGGGAACTTCTTGGGGCTCAAGATTCACAGGGTTGTGCTGTGGATGAACGAGATGGTCAGTTCTAGCCAGCATCTGAATCGGAGCTTAAAAACAGAATTAGTCAATAAATCCACCGCAACTTCATTGGAAAGTTTAGTGCGTTGGGCCTGGAGTTCTTCCAGAACTGCAGCTGATCTCCAGACTACAGGGATCAGTTCCCCTGGAGGAGAGGGCAATTTCAGAGAGCAAACTTCCCCTGCCCAGACACCACCCAGGAGTTTCCCAGGCCAGAGATGGTGATCCTCATGAGTGAGTGGGGATATGTTGGGGGAGGCAGAGAGGATTCTAGCTCCTTCCTCCTCACCATGCTGGAAATCGGGGTTCAAAGGTGGCCAGCTGACCAGCGTCTGGCTTCTAATAGTGGCCTCATCGGCAGGTGAGAGAAACACGGTGAGACACAGCTACAGTGTAAACACATGTGGCAACCCAAGGGGCGGGCTGCCTGCAGCTTTGCAACGGTTGCCTGCGATGACAAGCCCTCGAAGGGTTAACCTTATCTTTTGTGATTCCCGGCTCCTGCCTGCCCCTTTAATTGCTTTCACTTTCGCCGGAGCGGAAGTTGGAAGAAAGAGCCCCTGGAAAGCAAGGTAGAGCGAGCGTGGGGTCCTCGATGTCCGGGACCGCGGAAGCACCTTCCCGCTGAGCCCCTCCGAAGACAGGCCGGCGGGAGCAGCCGCAGCCGCTGCGATGAGCAAGGAAGCGGAGTGGAAGGACTCGCTGCTCTACTACTACTGCATCAAATTCGCGCTCTCCGCCTATTCCACCCTCTTCTCGGTAGGTGACTCAGGCGCGTCTTCGCTCTCCCCCCCCCCCCCCCTCCGCCGCTGGAAAGCCGCGGAAACGCCTTCCTCCTTCTCCTCCTCCTTTTGCCCGGTGCTCCAAGAATCGTGAGTGTCGGGCTGGAATCCGCTCTGTGTGCGGGCGAGGGAGAGAGAGGGAGTGAACGGGCTCTGCTTCCCGCCGACTCGCACAGAAGGATGGTTGTTATTGTCTCCATTTTGGCAGCCTAAGCTCTCTTTTCCAGCCCCCCCCCCCCCCGCGCATGAATCGAACGAAACGAGCCCGAGGGAGGCACTGCCAGCAGTAGAGAGAGATAAGAGAGAGAAACATTAGGGTTTTTCTTCATATTGAGACTCTTGTTTAGAAGTGGTGTACGCTTAGCACTGCTTCTGGTTTCGCATTGTCTCTGGCTCTCCTGTTTGTGTTTCGCTGAGAGGCAGCGATGCGCGCACACACGCACACGCCCCCTTTGGTTGTGAATGAGCATCTTTGTTGGAACTGATCATGAGGGGGACTCCTCTGTCCTCTCTCTCTCATCCTTCCCGTTGCCTTTTCAGGAAGGCTGATTCTTCTGGAGCAGTGGCAGGATGCCTGAACCAAGGCAAAGAAGGTAGCTAGAAAAGGGGAATCGGAAGTTCTCGAAGCTAGGGTAGCCCAGGGGCCAAGCTATGAACTGGGTTTTTCCCACCTGGCCGGGGGGGGGGGGGGGGGGGGGGGAGCTTAATTTTTGCCAGATTTCACCAGGGCTCAGCCTCTGTTTCCATGGTTGGAGGTCAAGTGTGCAATACAGGAAGTCGAAAGAAGCTACCTCTGAGTTGGGGCAGAATGTGTTTTCTCACCTATGTGGGCTGGTAGTGGGTGCTGGTAAAAAAAAAAAAAGTGGCTGAGAAGATGCCTCCCACCTTCTGTTCTCCCCAACAGTGGCTGTTGGAAATTTAAGTGAATTCTGTGCCTGCCTTCAAGGCAGCGGAGGCCAGGCCGGCCACTTGACTTCAGGATTGCCTTCTGTCCGTCATCCCCCATTTTAAGATAATGCTACTGGAAAGGATTGCTATTTCTGATAATTCCAGAGGGGTGGCTGTGTTAGTCTACTGTCCCAAAATAAAACAACAAAATAATTTCACCTTTGTTGCATCTGAAGACGTAAGCGGTGACTCACAAAAGCACACGCTGGAATACATGTGACTTCTGTTTTATTCTGATATTACTGAAACAATACTGAAGTAGATTTTCTGGGCTGTATGGCCGTGGTCTTGTATGGCCAAGACCATGGCCATACAGCCCGGAAATCTGCAACAACTAATGAACTCTGGCCATGAAAGCCTTCGACAACATCATAATGAAGAACTCTAAAACTCAGCTTTGACAAATATATATTGTTACTGCAATTGCATTAAGTGCACAGGTGACTTCTGTGAATGGTGACGGCCTGCCCACCCAGCCAGTTCAACTGAAAGGCTAATGGATAGCTCCGCTTATCATCACAAAACAGTGCCGCAGTTAGCTTATCTCAGCTACTGGCAGGGGAAGTTTTAGGTGTTTGTATGACCCCTTTTCTCCAATGCACTTGTGTTGGTTTGGCTAGGATTGTTCTGGACTGAACTGTACTAAAAAGCAGCAGTGTATCAATTACATTCTTGTGAAAATAAAAACTAGCTATGACAAATGGTGAGAAAATGGGCCCAAAGTTACTTGGATTATAAAAGCACACATATATATGTAAACAGCCAAATTAATTTGTATCTTGTGTGGAAAGAGAATGAGGAGCAAGTCATATGGGGGCTGTGAGGGCAGTTAGAGACAGGACATCTGCTGTGGGGTATGTATGAAGTTGGTGGTGGGACTTGTGGTCAGGTTGCAGCTGACTTGTGGTGACCCCATAAAGTTTTCAAGGTAAGGGATGTTCAGTAGTGGTTTGCCATTGCCTGCCTCTGTGTAGCAACTCTGGACTTCCTTGGTGGTCTCCCATCCACATACTAACCAGGGATGACCCTGCTTCACTTTGTGAGATCTGATGGTATTGGGCCAGCCTGGGCCCTTCAAGTCAGGGAATGCCTGAAGTTACAGGGTGTATTAAAGGGGTGGCTGTGGTCAGGGAGGCCTTAACTTGAGAAGGCTGAAGTAAGAGATGGGGTGATGCTATAGAGCCTGCAGAGGAAGTAGAGGGGAGGTTGCTGAGTGGTGCAGGAAATTTGGATTTTGCATATTTGTTCATTAGGAATGTTAACGAGGATAATAAAGAGGAAAGTTTTAATACATGCTGATAATGATGTAGAGAGCACAGTGTTATGCTTCTAGTATATGAAGCTTGCATTTTGCAGTCAAATATGCACACCCCTGGATGCTATGTACAATTCAAGTCTCATTTATGCATGTGAAGAAGCATACTGTCATAGCACGATAGGGTATGAGCTGGCTAATTTAAGGAAGGTTCAACCCACCACACATGGTCAGACAGAGCCACCAGCCCCATGTGGCTGATTGGCCTTTTTCCAGGATTCTGCTGCCAGAGGGCTTCATCCCCTTGCCATGGTACTCTGGCTTTCTGGTGGGGTTCTGTCCCATGAGGGGTGATGTTGGAAGGTAGTAGAGCTGCAAGCAAGTGGAGGCAGGTAAAGATTTGGGTAGAATCATCAAGCAAATAATATCACACTGTGAAATGTGTGTGTTGGGCCTTCTGGTGTTAGGATGGAGCATGGGGTAGGAGGTGTGGCAGTGGGAAGGGTCCTGGTTAGGGGAGATAGGTGAGGGTGGGGAGGTGCCTGCTATTTATTTATAGTACTCCTATTCTGCCTTTCCACCCAGTTAGGGCCCTCAAGGTGGCAGACGATTTAAAAGGCCTCAAATCAACTTTAAGAATAGCACATATATAGTATATAAAACCGGAGTTTAAAATCAAATGAGGAGGATCAGTAAGAGAATGCAAGACAAAACTGAGAACTATTCACCCACTGGCAGAAGACAGTGATCCCTGGGGAGGAAATGCCATGATTTTGGTGCCATAATGGAGTAGGCCCTTGCTTGGCTTGCTGTCTGTCAAGCCTCAGATGCCTGGGGGGGGGGGGGGCTCCTGAAAGTGATCATAATGGTCAGCTAGGTTTGCATGGGAGTAGGAGATCCTTAATATATACGTGGCATGGCTGTCCCATCCATAGAGATGTCAGTAGAGGCATTCTTATTTTCTCTATTTCAAACTTGTTGATCTGCATTGTCATCTTTGTGAAAAATAAGAGCTTTACTGGGTATGATCTTCGGTTAGAAGATCATGTAGGTATGGGCTTCTATCACATAGAGGTTTTTCTCTGGCTTGGGTCTTCTTGTTGTTTACACATCTCCATGCTGTTACCCCCTGATTGTCTATGGTCTGTGTCTTCCCCTGCTTTGCTACGATCTTTCCCAAAACTGGTTTTGTACAGTCTTTTGGAAAAGTTAAAGCACCTTTGCACACTGTGTGGATCGGAAGATGTCCATTCTTGCAGATCCTGCTCACATAAGTGCCATTTTCCTTGCCTCAGCCCCCTGTCTATCCACACCTCCCAAGTAACTGGGCTTTAAAATAAATCAGTAATTGACATACTGCCCTATCTTAATGTTATAAAGATGTGTCAGTTGCATTTGGCCATAGAGATATGTCAATTACTGGTTTTTTAAGCCCCCCCCCCACAAGCCCTCCAGTGGCACGGGGGAAGACATGGTGGTTGTGAAGGACAGACCAACAATGTAAGAGGTAAAGTGTATTCTCTGTGGTAACAGAAGGAGCACAGAATCATTGTCATGTGGTTGCTGACCCTGGCTTGCTAGACCTGAACATGGCTGGATGGATCTCCTAATGGCATTCTGTTTCAGTTAGAGCTAGCCAGCTATAAAGTCCTTCAACAACCCTGAACTGGAAGATGGGGTTGCTATTTCCCCCCTGACTCTGTTCTCTTGTCTGCATATGCATGTAGATCAAGATGGGTAGCCATGCTAGTCTGTCTGTAGCAATAAAAAATAGCAAGAATCTAGTGGCACCCTAAAAACATACAAAATTTGTGGCAGGCTGAGCGTTTGTGAGTCACTGCTCACTTCTTTAGAAGCGATTCTCAAAAGTTCATACTTTGCCACAAATTTTGTTCGTCTTTAAGATGCTGCTGGACTCTTGCTGTTTTTTTACCGCTACAGACGGACAAACATATTAGCTCCCCATCTTTTCTGCTGCATATGCCTGGTCTAGACAGCGGCCAGCTTTCACTGTATGGACCTTATATTGTGTTCCCAGCACAGATTAAGGCTGCTCTGGCTTGCCAGTGCTGAGCTGGTCTCAGATGTGTTGATGACCTTGAGGATGATTGTCCAAGGTCACTTTAATGTTCATGTTGTCAGGTCAAGGCATTTATATCATTTGTGACAACCATGGGAACTATCCCAATTTGTAATGGGCCCAGTGCATTACAGAAGGCCTATGCTGAGCCTTCTTTTTCTGTAGTGAACAGTTAGCTGATAGTTTTTTAGGGACTCTGATCTGGGCCTTGGTCATGATGTGATCACTGTCTGCTGAAGGCATGGTTGAACTTGTTGCATTCCCCTCACGGGGGATGTGGATCAATTAGGGTGGGCCTGCCCTTGGAGACTGGTATTCAATGAAATTTCACTTCCTGGATAACACAGGCTACACAGAATTAGGCTACACAGAACCCCCTGTTTTCAGGGCAAAAAAAGAGAAGTGTCTTTATTTTCAAATTTTTCTAAGAATCATGGTGCCTACACCACAAACTTCAGTGCTCTAGTTTATCAGCAAATTTTATTCCCCAGGTAGTGATACCCAAGTATCTTGTGTTCTTGCACACACGCATCTATCCATCCAAAGTCTTTGAGACTAGGCACATGCAAAAATGTAAGTAAACACTTTGCATAAGTAAACAATGGGCCGTGTATTGGGGCTGGGGTGGCAGGTTATTGAATGCAAGGTGTTTTTCCTAGACCATTTCATTGTCAGGTTGGCCTCTCTTTACATGTTTGCACTGGTTGTGTGGCAGATTGGTAATCTAGTGACGGAATTGTTTTACTGCTCAGTGAATCAAAGTTTGTTTGGAAAAGAGGTGTGATTTCACAGATTGCCCAGGTTTCCAGAGAAGGGAGTGGCAAAAATAAGAAAAGTGATAGTGTTCTGAGTTGGGTGTGTGTTAACCTTTTTGTATTGGGGTATGAAGACTTCTGTTTCATGGAGCCCTCCTTGGAGCATCACCCCCTCCCCTTCCTCTCTGATCCTCTGTGATGGTGATCGTATTCTCTTCTCCTGTGTATGCATGGATCAGATAGGGATCAACTAAAGCAGTGACTCAGTGAGGGTACACATCTTCTCAAAGAAAGCAAGCATCCCCAGGAGAAAGCGAGGCTGGGGCATGCTGCTATCATGGGGGGAGGGGAAACCATTCGAACAAGCCGATTTCCTTGCCCTGCTGAGGCTTCATAGTCTGCTGATGATTTGTTTCAGTTTGACATCGGGGAGTTGCTGGCTTAGACTGCAAACATCATATCGATCTGTCTGATCATCAGTGTCATCGGCCTGCCTGTCAGAGGGCAGCCTCCATAAACTACAGGCGCTATGTTTCCTGCAACAGTAAGGCACTCTTTAAAAGCACACCATTCAATAGAGACGGGGAAATGGCTCAGTGGCAGAGCACTGGCCCTGGTTCAGTCCCCGGCATCTCCAGTTAAAAGAAACAGGCAGGGGGTTGTGTGAAAGACCTCTGCTGGAATGCTTCTGCCAATCAGAGTAGACAGTACTAACCTCGGGACCAGTGGTTTGAGGATCTGGCAGCTCCATGCGTTTAGTAAAGCAGCTTTAGGTGGTCCACTGGACAGAAGGCTTTTGTACTTCCATGAAGGAAAACCAGAAGTTCCTGAGTCAATGCCACAAGTCTTTTCCTTGCTGCTCATAATCATTCTGATTGTGCTTTTCGGCCTCGTCAAACATTGGATTATGTTCCTTGGGGTTTATGCTGCACGTAGGAAAAGTTTTGTTCAGATCAGGTTTAATCTTGTTGAGTCTTTGGAGTAGAAGGTGGTTCAAATGGGCTGTACAGGTGATATGCGGCCATCATCTCTCTCTGTGCTTGGCTACTTGTGCTCCGGTTTAGATTTCTGTAGAAAGGGTGGGGAAATATAGGAAAATGGCTGCCTGCTGTTTTAAGGCCTAAGCTGAGCTTTCATTTGTTTCCTGCTGCAGATAGTTAAACATGTTCCGCAGAGAGCACTGAGGTCAGGTCTCAAATTCATTTGGCCCTTCCTGGACCAAAAGACACCAGACCGATCTCAGCCAGGGCCTTCTTAGTAGTGGCTCCATACTGGTGGAATAAGCTCCCAGAAGACATCAGGGCCCTGTGGGACCTTTTACAGTTCCGCAGGGCCTGCAAAACGGAGCTCTTCCATCAGGCTTTCGATTAGGAGCTGCTACCAACAGAAACAGCAACTGAATTGCAGTAAGGCCCTTTATGCCATCACTAACAGCCTGTGATACACTGAAAACTGACTCTAGCCTTCCTCCCTTATACCATCGTACCCCGGCCTATTGGGACCATTATGTAACATTATACTGCCACCAGCACTTTAATTGTTTCTACATGAGTTTTATGATGTCCATCATTTGTGTTTTAATGTATTTTAACTTTTTAATGTAAACCGCCCTGAGCCTGCCTGGCAGGAAGGGCGGGATATAAATCAAATCAGTAAATAAATAGGGAAAGCCTGGGAGTGGCCAGGAGGGCAAGATGCAATGGCCCTTGGCTGACCGCCAGTGACCTTGATGGATTGCCCTCAGTAGATCCCAGGCCAAACCTGGATATTAAGTGTACATCTTGTTTTTGTTGGTATTTTTCAAGCTGCTCTGGATCTCCATTGTTGAGAAGAATGGGATAAGAAGTGTCCTAAATAAATATTAATTCAAATCTCTGATTTGGACCCAGTGGAGGGGTAGTGGTGGTTTTGTGTGTGCTGCTCTCATTTGACATTATAATGCTTGTATGTTGCCTGTAGGCACTACTGTGGTTGCCTCAACACTGGTTTTCACATACATGAAGACGGCACGCAAACAGTGTTCTACTGAAACCTAATGACAGAACACTCTCTTAAACATCGAAGGAGTAAACACATCTTGTTGCAGGTGATCAAAGAATGACGTGGAGTATGATTATTAAAGGGGAAAAGCCACAAGTGGGCTCGGTCATGTAAACCCACTACTAATGTTGCAGATGAGTTTCCTCGAAAGGTTTGTGTTGGGTAGTACAGCACTGCTTATTGGATGTTGTTGCCCAGGGAGCTTCTCTTGGGTCATCTTGGAGCTTTGCCAATTTCCCCGATGGTGGTTATGTCAACTGTTCACTTGATGAGTCATTGAAAAGGATCTATTGGGAAACACAACAATGATTTTGCTTTCTATAATTTGATTAGCATTAATAAAACAATTAACATCGATCATTACTATAACTCAATGTTGCCAACCATCAGCTAGGCTGAAAGTGTTGTGACTATCCATTTAGGTAAACTGAATTAAGCAAATGTGATGAAATGGCCAAAGCTTTGGTGCAGGCAAAGGAAATGTGAGAATCAATACAGAAAAATAACAGTTTTACAGTGCAAAGGCAGGGTGGAAGGGCCAGTTCACACTGGTATTCAGTGCTTGATGTGAATCCCAGGTCAAGCCCTGTGGACACAATGTTTGTATTACCTTGTTATCACCTCAAATGCAATTTCTTTTCCATGGAGGGAGTTGCAAATTGTCTAGCACGAAGATCCCCAACATTGTGCCTGTGGGTTCTCTGGTGCCCGCCAACATCTTTCCTGGCACCTGCCAACTGCTGTTAAAAAGGGAACGGGGCTAGGTGTGGCTTTTGCTTTTGCTTATCAGGACTTTTGATTGGCTGGGTAGATTAAAAGGCATCCTGTTAGAGCTTCTGTTTGAAATGTTGCAGAGTTACAATTAGAATCACATATATAACTTAGATTCCTGACTTTTGGTGGTTGGCTCTGCCTTCTGCACCCATTTTATGATTGGCTCCACCTACTTTGGCAGCCATTTTGTGTTGTGTCCACCACCCTGTGTCAGAATTCCAAAGCTGCCCACAGGCTCAAAGAGATTGGGGGAACCTGATCTGGTAAAACATATTCATGAGATGAAGCTTACTTCTTGTAAATTGAAGCCATTTGAACTCCTCCCTCCTTTCTAGAGGGATGTACTTGTCGCCTCAGCACCCAGAGGAAAGGGCTGGCCTTGTCCTTCTGCTGCTGCGTTAGTGGGCTGGCCTAAAAGCTTCCGGTGCTAGACTGGTAACTTCAGCAGACACATTGGTCTGTTGCAAAAATTACTGAAGTACTGGTGTGCAGGAAAGCACAGTGCACTATCTGTATCATTAGATATGAATGTGTAGGCAGTGCTTGGAGAAGCTGCCTGTGTAGAATTTCTGCCTGGATATCTTCTCAATCTTAGTGTCTTGCTTAAAAACCATGGCAAATTGTAGGCCAGTAAAGTCTGATTTCCAAGTGAGCACAATATGCGGAACCTACAATGTTTTTATTGTTTACATAGTGTTTAAGTTTAGCCAATGCTTATTCTTAGAATGTCCATGCAGTTTGGGGCACAGGCGAATTTGTCAGTGGCTTCACTGAATGTCTTAAGCCAAAGGGTTGGTTTGTTTGTTGTTGTTGTTGTTTTTTAAAAAAATCAGTTTAAAATTTCTTTGCTTTTAAAAAAAAGAAAATTATTCAATAGACATGACTGTGAAGCAGAACCTTCCCCATAAGACCATAAGAAGAGCCCGTTTGGATTAGACCAGTAGTGCATCTAGTCCAGCATCCTGTCTCACACAGTGGCCAACCAGTTCCTCGGTCCCTCCTTAGTCACATTTCTCCTTAGTTGTCTCTTTCCTAAACTGAAAAGTCCTAAACTCTTCAGCCTTTCCTCATAGGGAGGGTGCTCCAACCCACTAATCATCTTGGTTGCCCTCCTTTCTACTTTTTCCAGCTCTGCTATGTCCTTTTGAGATATAGTGACCAGAACTATACACAGTATTCCAAACGAGGCCACAGATCTATACAGGGGCATTACAATTTTGGCTGTTTTATTCTCAATCCCTTTCCTAAGAATCTCTAACATAGAATTTGCTTTTTTCACTGCTGCAACACACTGGGTTGACACTTTCAGCTATCCATTACGACCCCAAGATCTTGTCCTCTCTCAGTCTCAGCAAGTTCAGACCCTACTAGCTTATACTTAAAGTTGGGATTTTTTGTTCCAATGTGCATCACATTACACTTACCAACGCTGAACTTCATTTGCCACTCTGTTGACCACTTAGCCAGTTTGGGGAGGTCCTCTTGGAGCTCTTCCCAGTGGATCTTGGTTTTTACCATCCTGAATAATTTTGTATCACCTGAAAACTTGGCTGCTACACTACTTAGCCCTAGTTCCAGATCATTTATGAATAAATTAAAAGAGTATCAGGTCCCAATACTGATCCTTGTGGGACCCCACTGTTTACTTCTCTCTGTTATGAGAACAGTCCATTGATTCCTACTCTTTGCTTCTTGCTATTTAACCAGTTTTTAATCCATAAGAGAACCTGTTATCCCATGACTGCTAAGTTTACTCAGGAATATTTGGTGAGGTACCTTGTCAAAAGCTTTTTGAAAGTCCAGGTATATAATGTCTACTGGGTCACTGTTGTCTACATGCTTATTCACTTTCTCAAAGAACTCCAAAGGTTAGTGAGGCAGGACTTCCCTTTGCAGAAGCCATGTTGATTTCCCCTCAGCAGGCGTTGTCCCTCTATGTGCCTAACAATTCTGTCTTTGATTACAGTTTCTACTAGTTTGCCTGAAACAGATATTAGGCTGACTGGCTTGTAATTTCCTGGTTCCCCTCTGGATCCCCTTTTAAAGATTGGTGTCACATTTGCTACTCTCTAGTCTTCTGGCACAGTGGCTGAATTTAGTGATAGTTGATCCATTAACCTGTATATAAAAACTATCTCACGTCTGAGCTCCTTAACTCTCAGGTGTATGACATCAGGACCTGGAGAATTACTGGTTTTTAATTTCCCCATTAGGTCTAGAAGCTCATCTCTTATCACCTCAATTTGGTTCAGTTCTTCAGACTCTCTTCCTGAAACTAGAGATGTGACATGGGTACATGCTCCACACTTTCTACAGTGAACACAGAAGCAGAAGAGTCATTGGACTGCTGTCTCTCCATCTTTAGTAATCTCCATCTTTAGTAATCAACTGTAATAGTGGGAGATCTCCAGGTGCCACCTGAAGGCTGGCAGCCCTATTGTTGAGGGAAGCTTAATGTTTTGAGAAGTCCAGCAGAATTTCTTGTTTTTGTTTTTTTTAGTATATTTCTGCTCTTCTGTGCTAATGGCTATGTGAATAGCTCATTCTTCTTCTCTTTTGCCAGTTTAGCAGAGGTCATTTCCCTCCAGAGATCCCTTACAAATGCTTGAGGCAAACATAGATTCTACTTAGAGTCCAAAACTCTGTCTGGGATTGGGGGAGATGTGGGGAAATTCTGGTCACTCAGTGGTGAAGAGAGGACTCTGCATGTGCTTGATAATTTGGCCTTGTGTTTCTGCCGCACAGTTTCCCTTGAGCTAAGCCTGGCTTGCAAGTCCTCTGGAGAGGCCTGGTGCAAGATCTTCCAGGGTCTCACTTGGTCTTCTGAAGAGCCAACAATTTCTCCTTGAATGAACTTTGTCATTATACCTAGGTAGATCAGTAAGTCGTCATAGTAGTGCTGATACCCACAGGCCATGGAGCCCTGCGCTATGGGGTCACCACTTTTGTTTGTTTTGCCTTTAGTACTTGAATAGCTTTGATGGATAAGAAATCCAACAGATGCAACTATTGTCATCTGCCTAGAGACACGGATGGGGAAATTTCAGCTATTGGGTTTCAGCCTGTCTTATTGCTGTTAATGGTAACACAATAAAAACATTGACAAACGCTCTCTTTTTCTTCTCTCTCTTCCCCCCCACCAAGCTTCTTTATTATACACTTAAATTTTACTTCCTGCTTCTTGAGTGATTTTCAAGTTCATTTCTGTAGTCAGGGGAACTGTAAAAGTTGAGTTGTTAACTTTTTGGCATGTTGTCTGTTTTAACAAAATTTTTTTTAAAAAATCTCTATCCATGGTGTTATGTCTCTTGGGCTACTATGATTGTCTGACATTTTTGAGACATCCCTGCTGTTGCGGAATTGAGAAGATGGCCTTCCAAACCTTCTACAAGATGATTAATTGCATAGAAAATGGCCATATTGTAATTAGGGAAATTGCTATCTTGCGGCAGGCCTGCAAAGGCTCACAGAAGTAGCCCATTTGACTGTTACAGCTGCAGCGACTTCTGTTTGCACTGTATAAAGGAGATCTTTAGGCAGTTGCTGTGCAATTATGGAGGGTTTACTGGCAAAGTCTATTATGCCTGGTATTGTATAATGGAGTGTATGTAGAGAGACCAATGTCTTCCAAATTATACATTTGACAGTTGAACGCTAATTGAATTCACATTGCAAAGTTCTACCAATGGGAATCTAAGGGAGGGGGAAGGTCTGCAGGAGATGAGGCATGCAGTCCCTAGCCTGAAGACTGGTACATACTTAGCAGCTGTGGCCATTGTTTTCCACCTGGTTTCATTGTGACCACCAAAGTTGGCTGATCAAAAGGAATACAAACCATGGAGGGAGCAGGAAAGTGTGGGGCTTTTTTTTCATGGGTAGGGAGATTTTTTGAGTGAAGTCAAATACAGCCTGGCTGCATGTACTTAGAAAAGTGGCATGGCAGACATCCGTCAATACAGTTTGCTATGCGGTAGCATGCAAAACGCTCGAGGTATGTCTCCCAGTTCCCAACCTTAGGGTCGAATGGTTTGATATGGCCCTTGGATGCCATGCCCGTAGTGATTCAGCTCTAGGCGCCCTTAGTGATTTCAGCTGGTCAGGCAAGAGTGATTTCAGCCATTCAGTTAGGACTGGGATCCCATCCTTGTTGCCAGTTTTAAGTATTGAAGTCAGGAGACAGTGAATCAAATGCAAGCTTTTATTTCAAACATCATTCAGCTCTGGGACAGCTCTAGCAATAGCGGCACTCAACTTATAGGGTTTCAACAGCTAACTATATACATTGCAACTATTTACATGCAGTCTCATTGGACCTAAGCAGGGCTCTGTGATTGGTTCCCTGGATTGGCTTCAGGACCAATAAGGAGTCTTTATTAGGCAGCCAGTAAGATTGAGGGGATTGAACTACCAGAACCCTGACAATGCAATACATTATAACAAACCAGACATAACACAGGTGGTGGCTGGAGATCTCCTGGGATTACAACTGATCTCCAGGTGATCAGTTCCCCTGGATAAAATGGCTGTTTTGGAAGGTGTACTGTATATCATTATACCCACTTGAAGTCCCTTCCCAACCTGGAGCTGGCAACCCTGGGTTAAGTCAAAATGGCACCGTGAATGGACATCTTTCTGGGGAGAGGGTGGATTAGAGGGTAGTCTCCCCTTCAAGTCAGTTTAATTGGTAGAACATGAGATGCTTAATCTTGGAGTCATGAGTTCCTGTAGAACAAGCTGCAAAAGAAATGGCTGTAATACAAGATATCTGATGCAGTTCATCTTTGGTCAAAATAAATCATGGAGAGGGGGAGGGAAGAGAGACTCTTCAATAAGGCAGGGTTGGTTGCTACTGCTTGGCTGACCTTTTAAGTAATGGAATTAAATCAGTGTCTGGTGAGCAAAGAAGTATTTCATGCTTTCCTGTCAATAATTGCTAACTACAGATACTTTGCTGACTTGTCGGTCTTGGACTAAAAGGTGGCATATATTTTCTGAATAAAAAATCCCCACAGAAAACAACTGTGAGCTGAATATCCCACAAAGTTACACAAAAGGAGACTACAATACAGTGAACAATGTATCTAATGTGGAATAACTCTGTTCATAATCCATCATGGGAGAATACAGAAGTCAACAAAATCCATAAAGAGAAAATATCCAAGAATACAAATATACAAAATAATTTTCCAACACTTTTCCCAGGTAGTATTCAGTGTTTCAGACTTCTGGTCCTTCCTCAGGAAAAAAACAACTGTAGGAAGTCTCACTCCATTTCCTGATAGGCTAATATAATTCAGTTTCTTACATACTGGGCAAGGTCTCATGAACTTAAGTCAGCTCCTCTCACGGCTGCTTCTATGTACCAGGACCAGAAGTCTGAAATGCAGCTCAGAAGCTTTGAGGCATCTTTTGGTCCTGGTACATAGAAGCAGCCAGGCAGGGTGGGCGGGGTATAAACCTAATAAATAAATAAATAAACCATGCATATGGAAAGTAGGTTTGGAGGGTGCTGCCAGGGAAAGAGACCCTGTGATGAGACCCTGCAGGTCTAGCAACAAGTTGTTGTAATTGCTTGGGAACTAACTCAGGGAACGTGCTCTTTATCTTACTAGCCGAAGCCTCTTTGCTTTTCTTGTAAAGTTCTATTTCTTATACTTTTATCTGGTTGCCTCCTTCTGTGCTTTCTTCTCTCCAGTATAATCATTCTTCATCTCCTTTTGCTGTCTTAAGAATATGAACTTCTGTGCTTGACGTGTGTATTTCCTCCCAGCCAGGCTCCATCACAGAAAGTCAGGTGGGCTTGGAGAGATTTTCTGGAAGGCTGAGACAAGTTAAGGCTTTACTCTCTTTCCATGTGTCCTGTATATTTGTAAAAAGAGGTGCCCCCCACCTCTGCCTAAGGTTCGTGGGAAAGGAGAGAAAAGTTCCATCTGCAAATGAGGATTTTTCTTTCTTATAGAATGGGGAGACTTTTTAAAATCTGCCTGAAATTTGGGGAGGAGGGTGAACAGTACAATCATCCCAGTTCTAGGGGAAGTTAATGAGTAGATATGAGATTTCCTTTTGTAAACTAAAGGAGATGACGATGGGACTACCTAATATAACTATTTTGAATTCTAATGTTCAACAGTCCAATTCAAGTTCTTGAAGTGGCACTCAGCCCCACTTCAGATCTTAGTTTCTTGCCCTCTCTCATATGTTCTGCCACTGTTTTTTCCTCTTCAGTGAGCACTGAATGTGTCTCTGATTGTGTGCCCACTTTGCCTATACCTCCATAGTTTTTATTCAGATCATTTGTTCATGGGTCTGACTCACGTGAATGTATATCACCTGTATTGTCTGGTGACTGACTACTACACTTGAGAACCATCGCCTCTGAAAAGCATTGTGCTTGAGGTGATGCAGCTTTTAAACTGTGATATGGAACTCACTTGATGTTGCATTCAGCAAGTAGTGAGCATTCATGTTTGTTGTCTGCCAATATTATACTTTACAAGTACATTCATCTGCTGTCAAGCTGCTGGTGTGCTCTGCTATCTAAGCTCTTCCAGGCTTAAGTAAAACAGTCTGTCTTTCCCTTCCCATCCACTGCAGTAATTCAAGGGGGCTTCTTAAATCTCTGCCCTCAATACTCCATGACATGCTTATTCCATGGATGAATATTTAACTTTTGTTGGCAGTTGTTGGGATAGTGACTGCCAGTAAGACTAGCCACTGTTTCTTGAAATTCCAGACTGTGTTGCATGGAAGTCATGGGCAAAATTGGCTGGTAGAGTGGATGGGTCTGGACTAAAAATGGGGGGGCCTCTCCATTGCACCTAGACCAAGCCCCATCCCTGAGCATCTTTCTTTGGTAAAGTAATTAGTAATTGAATTTGTTTTGTAACTTTATGCTGCTTTGGCTAAATAGTTAGATGAGAATATAATAAACAAATCTGTATTTCTGGACAGTGTTCCCCTGGCTCTGATCTGTGAGAAGTTTCAAGGGTTAGCACTTAACCAAATTAGTTGTCTTGGAGGAAAGCGCTGCTTTTTGTTTCTGTAGTACTTTTGCTTTATATAAAGATGTACAGGTGGAGGCATTCCTACAGGGAGCGAGATCTGTCCACCCATATCATCAGATCACTGGAGGGGATTCCCACACCTTGAGGTGCCTCAGCCCACTCCCAGCAGTGGCTTTTACTTGCTTCCATCTCCTTGCCAGCATAAACAAATGACTGCATTTTCCAGTCAGCCCCCAAAGAAGAAGAGGAGATTGGATTTATATCCCGCCCTTCACTTTGAGTCTCAGAGCGGCTTACAAACTTCTTTCCCTCCCCCTCCCCACAACAGACACCCTGTGAGTTGGTGAGGCTGAGAGAGCTCTTTCCAGAGCTGACCTTGAGAGAACAGCTCTGTCAGAACTATGGTTTGCCCAAGATCATCTAGCAGCTGCAAGTGGAGGAGTGGGGAATCAAACCCGGTTCTCCCAGATTAGAGTCCACACATTTAACCACTACACCAGACTCAAACTGAGTCCTTCCTTTAAAGCCTCTCAGACTCCTCCCATTCTTAATGAAGAACACTACTAGCCTAAAAACCAAATGGTTCCCATTTTCCACTAATTAAGTGCCAATTGGGTGTCAAAGCTCCTTTATTTGGTCAGCTTACCTCACATCGGTGTGTGAATTGATCCCTCACAGGCCTGACAGGATCAGCAGTCTTGGGTCTGTCTAGGAAGGTAGGTTTAGCTCAGCCTCTGAGCATTCATGCAGTTAAACATTGATCTCAAATTTATTACAGTACAATATATAAATGTGTATTTCTTTGTGCATTTATTTAGTACATTTTTAACCCACTCTGGTTAATACATCGTTCTCCAAGCTGGAGAGGCAGAAGGGAGGGAGAAAATGATGGTGTCATTTTCTGAGCTGTAAATGAGGCCTGGCAGGTGTGAAACTGACACAGGCTTTGCCCTTGGATCTACTTCCGAGTTAACCACCCTTGTGCCTTGGTACTGGAGTGCTTATAATTCCTAATTGCTCACCTTTTAATTAAAATGAAAAAGTGCATAGCTGATAAGCATCCCAACAGATGAGGATGAAGAGAATAAAACAACTCAAAAGTCTATATCTATTTGCCGTGCTTTCTGAAAGTCATGTCCAGCAGATCCTTGGTTCCAGGCATTTTCCATCCAACATCAATTAAAATTTATGGGGATGGTGCCTGGGGCTTCTTTAAATATACTTAAGATTGAAATCAACTGGTCATGTGTGTAGGTACTTGAGACGAACTACTTTCCTCTCAGCACACCTGTAATGCTTAATGTGCTTCCCTGCAAGCTAGTCAACTGAAACTTGGTATCAGGGCACCGGCCACATCTGGAAGCAGCCCTTTGTACATCTCTCCTTTCAGATGGGGGACAGCTGTAGTGTACTTCAGATGAGCTATTTATATTAGCTAGGCAGCTGAATTCTTCGCCCCAGTAGTACACGGTAGCCCTCACTGTAAGAAATTTCAGGGTGATGCAAAATGCTGCCAGCTTCTTCACCGGCTGTGTTCAAAGCTGGCCAAATCTTTCATTTAGCCTCAGTATATACTGGCCATGTGTTTTCAAAGTGCGTTATCAAGCACCGTTGGATATCTGTAAGACTGAAGAAAATGTTCGTTTTGTATGTCCGAAGAGAGTGCTCACATCTGATGCGGATCACACCAAGCCCTCATGTGGAGAAAAACCTTTTTTAAGCTTCTGCTTTTATTTTTAATTTATTTGGAAAGTTTAAAATGGCACTCAAGGCAACCTCCAAATTATATATATAGACACAGGAAGTAGTTAAAATACACAAATAAGAGATCCAAAATAGCAACAGCCTCGAACAACATTGAAACAGCAGCAGGAAACCAAATAAAATTGGGTAAACCAATAAGAGCATAAAATCAACAACTGGCAGATGAAACAGTAGAATCAAGGAAAGGCAACACAATTAAGGATTGGCATGGCCAAAGGCGCTCCAGCCTAAGATACTTTTAACAGGTTTCTGGAAGGCCAGGTATGAAGCGGTTGGGGGGGGACAGGGACTGGCAGACTTCCCATCTTTAAAACCCAACTAAAAGTAGCTTAGAAGCAGCTGTAATTGATGGATGTAGCTACTAATTTTGCATATCAGGCAGACAGACCAATATGACCACCAGCAGGAAGGGTAGTTGTGTGCACGATTGTTTTTCCTATGCCAGTGCCATAAGAAAGGGCTGTAGTCTGAGGAACTGCCTTCATTCATTTGTTGAACTATTTTGAAAATTTCTGTGTCACCTCTTCAAGGAATCTGCCCAAGGAGGCTTGAAATAAAACCCAATAAAACATAAAATGCCATAAAAGTCAATTAAACCCCAGCATTAAAACCCCCAGCCAGGACATAAAAACATAAAACATAAGAGCAACTTAAAGCAAGTGTGACAGTTTCCAAGCTAAAAGCAGACTATAAAGATGGTGTTAATAGATCATCCTTTAATAGATCATCCTTTAATTCAAAAGTCTGGATAGAAAGATACATTTTGGCCTAGAACCTAAAAGAGAATATGGTTATTTGTACAGACAGCAGACCTTGTGCCTCGGGCTGTCTGGGTAAGGGCCATGTGAAGTTGTAGCTCTGCGTTGAACAAACTAGTTGTCATTTAGGGAGCACATGGGGAAGTGTGCTGAGGTGGTGGGGAGAGAACTTTTTGACTGACTTCAGATAGCGGTTGTGCAGTGATTAGAGCATCACACTAGGATCTGGGAGACCCAGGTTCAAATCCCCACTCTGACACTGAAGCTTGCTGGGTGACCTTGGGACCTTCTGTAAGCAAAGCAGATGCTCTCCCTATGAACCCTCCTTATATCTAGTCATGCTGGCCACAGGGACAGCGCATGGACAGTGCTGAAGATAGCAGTCTTCAGACAGCACTGGCTCTTCAGCTTGGAAACGGAGATGAGCATCGCCCCCTAGAGTTGGATTCGACTGGGTTTCAAGCAAGGGAAACCTTTACATTTACTCAGGGCTCTTTTTGTAGAAAAAGCCCAGCAGGAACTCATTAGCATATTAGGCCACACCCTTGACAGCACAGCTCATTAACATATTAGGCCACACCCGAAGTTACCAGAAGTGTGGTCATCCAGCCACATCCATCTTTTGTTTCTTATTCTGTTTACCTTGTAGTCAAAACAGTTTTGACAAAACCAATAAAAACATTATTTTCTGTCCCATCTATACAAAATCTTGCCTGAACCAATATCTTATGTCCAACAATTATTCCCACACTGGATTGGAATCAATTCCTAAAGGTTAGGTTCCCATGGAAATCAGCTTGCCTTCCTGCAGAACTAGTACGCTGAATATGATTTTTTAGTGTTGCCAACCTACAGGTGGGGTCTGGAGAGTTCCTGGAATTAACAACTGAGCTCCAAACTACAGAGATCAGGTCAATGGCTGCTTTGGAAAGTGGAGTCCATGGCATTATGGCTTGCTTAGGTCCCTCCTTCCCCTAAACCCCACCCTCCACTCCCAAATCTCCAGGGATTTCCTCAACCTGGAGTTGGCAACCCTAGTTCACTGGCAGAACAATGCTAGGAGTCAGTTTGGTGTAGCGGTTAAGTGTGCGGACTCTAATCTGGGAGAACCGGGTTTGATTCCTCAGTCCCCCCTTGCACCTGCTGGATGACCTTGTGCAAGCCATAGCTCTGTTGTCTCAGAGCTCTCTCAGCCCCACCTACCTCACAGGGTGTCTGTTGTGGGAAGGGGATGGGAAAGGAGTTTGTAAAACGCTCTGAGACTCCCTTGGGTAGTGAAGGGTGGGGTATAAATCCAATCTCCTCCTCTTCTAGGTTTGTGAATGCACTGGATGGGAGTAGTTTGTGGACTATTTTATTCAAGGTACAAAATTTTATTCAAGGTATAAGATTCCATGTGTCACCCACACTTCTTCAGATGGAAGAAGTGTGCATGCACACAATAGCTTATACCTTGGATGAAACTTTGGACTCCAACTTTGTTCTACTGCTTCAGACCAACACGGCTACCCACCTGAATTATTACACTATAATACTTTTTACAAGCAATTATGTACCAGTGGAGTGGTTACCATGCAGAGTCTGTCCCACAGGTAAAATTATCCTGTGAATAGGTGGTCTTTACCACATCAAAGTATCACTACCATCACAAGATCACCAATCGTTGGAAGTCAACTCCTCAGAAGTAGAAATCTCTCTTATTAGGAGGTTTAAGAACATCAACTTTGCTGGCCCATTAAAGGCAGATGTCAGCCCAGTAGCAGGAGAAGAGGGACAATCATCTTCATTAGAAACTCTGCCCACTTTTTAAATTTCACAAAACAGGCAATCTCCAAAGTGCTGCTGACCATGCTCATTTTTAGTTACATCTCTGTTTCTCTGCAGATGTCCCTCAAAGTCCCCCATGCAACAGTCAAGTGTTCTGCCAACACACACAACAATGAAGCTACTTTTTCAGATGTTTTTTCTTGCATGGCAGTAAGCACCAAACCACTTTAATACAGACTTTAGACATACATATATTTGCAAGCCATTCCCAACAAGACACAACAATGAACTCAGGCTTCAAACGTACTTTTCTTAAGCAGAAGATGTCCTAAGAAAACGAAAAAGATGCTCAAAAATTAAAGATATTGTCAAAAGCAGCATTTCCTGGGCTCTCTGCTTTTTTACATCCCCCCCTTTTCAATAATTTTTTATTCTCTGGGCAGGGCTTTTTCCTGCCGGCTCTGTGCAGGAACTTTTCCTTTAAGTGTAAACAGCTCAGGCCCGGCAGGGAGGGGGCGGGGCAGGCTCGGACACCAGCCGGATTGGCGTTCCAGTGCATTCCTGCTGAAAAAGAGCCCTGCATTTACTAATTGAGGGTGGTAAAAGAGCTGAGCCTCTTAAGAGAGGATGAGGCACGATGGAGAACACCAGGGTTAACTGAGGATATTTGTCTGATTTCCTGAAATTTACACTGTCATCAAAAGAATCCAGCAATCTCTTATTCTTACTCATGTGTGCACATACACAATGTCTCTTCCTCTGGGGAGCTGTGTTTTCAATATGAGGTGAGAACCAAGGGAATTTTAAATCCCCAATATAGAATCCTGTGGGATTCCTCCAGGGTTTCCTGTGTGCTCTACTGAATGGAGCTGAAGCCATCAAATATCAATAACTCCCATTAGCTGCTGGTATAAGTAGCAAACAGTGTTTCCCAAGATAGAAGCCTGTTGAGACAGATTTCCCGATCTTTGGCAATAATGGTTTTGCAGGTTAGTTTGTCTCTGTGCAGCATGTTAGAACATAAAGCCTGTGTTGTTATTACTAGAGCATCCAGTTGGCTTATTGAGAGGGAAGGAGAGGGTTGCCTGGTTCCTTGTGAGTTCCAAATGACACCGCAAAAACTTTTGGCAACCGTGATGACTCCATGCGCAGCTGCTTTCCAGTAACATGAGCGACAGGAAAGGTGAAGCCAGTTGTTGCAGGTTCTGAAAGTGCTAGAGGCTTATGTCTGTTAATATGTCTTTCATTTATCAGTCTGTGTTGAGCAAGGGGAACAGGTGAGAACCAAGACAGGCAGTGCAAGTTTTCTGAAGCAGGATCAGTTTCTCTCACTCTTCTACCACCCCCCTCTTTGCTACCCATGGTCTGCTAGAAAAAAAACCCTCTTGCTTCTTGACAGGTGATGGAGTAGCCGAAGTTTCTTTGGGTTGGATTTGGAGGGGCTGGATTGAAGCAGTCCCTTCTTTGAGTCTTTGCTGCCCTGTAATAGCTGTTCAGCCTCTCTGTTTGTAAACAGTCAAATTTGCACAAAGACTATACTGATGGAGATTAGCATTAGGCATACTTCACCACCTGCCGGTTCAGTCCTGTTTGCCAGGTGTGTCCAGGGATGTGGGTTTTTTTAATGGGCTGTTCCTCTGTTCAGCAGTTTGCTTCAGCTATTCTTTCCCTAACAGTACAGAGTACCACAGCTGGCTTTCTGCACATACATGTTACCACACAGCCCAGTTTGGTTCTGCTCTCCCTGTCCTTGCTGCTGTGCTTGGCAGGCAGTTGCGTACATAGACAGTTAAATCAGTCACAAATAAATGCTGTGATTTTTTCCCCCTTTAAAAGCTACCTTTTGATGCTTATCTCAGATTCTGTAGAGGGGTCAAAGGCTGCCAGTCTCTTTGGATCAGCTGTGTTCTGTGCAATCACAGTTTTGTGAAAGCCTGATGCATGCCTGTTTGCCAAGCATTGAAGTCATTTGGTGTGGAGCCAAACAGGCCTGGTGATCACAGCATCAGGGTGTGCGATGGTGCCTGTAAATTCTTGGACCAGTAGCCAACCCTGGCAGTACAAAAGCCAGCTCTCCTGATAAAATGCTGGCCAGATGGCTCTGCTAGTGGTACAACAAGTGGTTGTTGTGTGAAAGTTATCCCTTGCGGTACTTCTAGAAGCATCAACAGCTGCTTGTTGAAAGATACGTTGTTGGTGTGTTTTGTCTTTCAGCCCCCTTGATCCCGCAGAGAACTAATCAGTGGGCCCTCCCTCCCACTCAGTTTCCTCACTGCCACAGTTCAGAGATGATGGATGTAAAGCATGTAGGTTTTTGACAGCATGAGAAACTTCACAGAAAATTGCTGAGTTCAATCTAATGTATGCAAGTGGGGAAGACCAGTTGTCATCCATCAAATTAATTGCTATCGGGAAGGGAACAAGAGCAAATAGTGTAAAAGTGGGAACTGGAGAAGACATCCCCAATGGAACCTGCTTTCTTTGAGAAAAGTGAGGACAAAGCTACTCAAAGGATTAAAATGCTGCTATCTAGAGGCCAGGTGTGGCTTCCTCTAATCTGTTGTGTCAAGCATCCTCTGAGGCATAGAGCCTCCATGTACAGAAGCAATTTGCCTTTAAATTCAGGGTATGGAGGGTGGACATTACCCTGGAGGGAAGGACATTACCCTGATACTGAGTACTATATTGGCCTCTGCCCAGTTGCTGCTGGAGACAGAATGCTGGACAAAATGGCAGAGCAATGCCAGATCACTTGGGTTAGGGTCAAGAGAGACAAGAGCTGAGTTGGGGGATCGTACAAATGCTAGTATCTCCCAGTCAAATGGGTTCCACTTCATAGCAGAGTGGCGATAGGGGATTAAGCCAGTTTTACCCATGCAAAGCCAGCATCTCAAGTTGTAATAGGCATCTACAAATGTGTCATTCTGATGGAGAGACTTTATTTTTAAATCCATTTTTACGCTAGGATGACTCCTTTAAATGACAGTCAATCCCCTAGTGAATAATTTGAGGTATATGATCTCCAAAGCCCTGGGAAACAGCCACTCCCTACTTCATTGTTCTCTGTTTCTTTAACTAGCATATTTTTCATCCAAATGAGAGAACAGTTAGAGAGCATCTTATATTTCAAGCCCTGGATTGCTCTCTCCAAGGCAAGCCCTGACAGTGATGCCCCCGCTTGTGCTGCTTGGACGCTTCTGAGGGCCTCCTTGAATGGCTCATGCTCCAGCATCTTTTCAAACCCTTTTGAGTTTCTAGCCAAAATAGTTTTTCTGAAAGTTGTTTTTTGCTTTTAAAAACTCCTGAGTGTTCCAAGACTGTGTCAAGCAACTCAAGCATGGGGCTTGAGTCTACAAATGACTGGGAGGCATAGTTTTCAGCAACTCAAGCATTGGGCTTGAGTCTGCAAATGACTGGGAGATAGTTTTCAGGTACTGGTAAAGCAAAGCCGGGAGCCATGGCCAGTCTTTCTCAGTGCAAGAGCTGCACAGGGAGAATGCGTACAGCTGCTGTAAAGTCAGGCCATTGACCCTTCAAGAGCGTATATTCTGGCAGTGAGCCATACCCCCTCTTAATGCTGTATGGTACAGTCCTGCCCTTAGGATATGGTAACTTTGTGAAAGGTCTGGTACTGAATCCCCTGTCCTCTCTTTTTAAAAAAATGTTAATCCCCTATAACAGGGTAACTCAAGTTACATAGATCTCCGAGGGCTTACTTTTCTTTTCTCTCTTCAGCCAAGGGAACAACTATCCTTTCCTCCTCCAGGAAAAATAAAATAGATCATTTTGCAGCTGAACTTTTACTGAGCTTGCAGGCCCTTCTAGTTAGAAAGAGCTCAAAGCCTCTAATACCTTGCACTGTGCACCGCTCTCCTGCTAGGAGTTTGCATAGGGGCTGGAAGGTTCTTTGATGCCAGAATCCAATGAAACTAGAATGTGTTCTCTGACCTTCTTTCAGAAAGGGCAATCCTATTGGACAGTTCTCTGGAGGGATGTGTATCCTTGACCTCAGTATGGATGAAATGGAGAAGGCTGCTGAAAAGTTGCTTTGGTCCTCATGAGAGATAAGAAGGGTACAAATGTGTAAACAGTAAGATTATAGTAGCATCTTTATTGGTGGTTAGATTTGCTGAGGACTTGGGTTGCTCCTTCCTCAGGTCCCATTCCCAATATCAATTAACTTTTGGAAAACCAGTTATTGCTTTTCTTTATTAAGGCATGTTGCAGAAAAATGTCCATCTTGCCCACATGTATAATGAAATATGTTATCTCATTTTTCCAATCTTAAAAATGCAAACGTTTGGGGGATCCCTTACCTGAGATGCTTTTTCAGGTGACACAATATTGTCTCTGGAAGTCACTGGAAAGCCCACCTTGCTTTGTAGTGTGGAAGGCTGCTCTGTCAGTCTCTGCCCTTTTCTGTCGTTGCTTTCGCAATTAATACCCTAGGTGCAGATATAATAGTACATTTCACAGCTGACTCTCCTCAGTAGCCAGGGAATTGCTGTCTTGCATTGCAGATCACTACAGATTGCTGAAGCAGTATAGGAGACTCATGAATTTAAATGGAGGGACAAAGATTGGCAATGGAGATACTGGGTCCAGCACCTAAAGCAAAGCAGCAAGATAAACACCCACTGTCAGAACAGGGCGAAAAAGGTCTATCCTTATCCACCTCCCCTTTTTATCTGCCTTCCTAGCATAGAAGCCTCTACGAGGCGTCAGGTGGCCATGCCATAGCAGGAGACTTCCTGCCAGCAGCCCTTGCTGCCTGCCACCAGTCCATCGGCCAGCAAGAGAAAAATAAATTTAAAAATTACCATTGGGGCAACATTGTTACATCGCAAAACCTGGAAGTAATGTCACTCCACACTAGGAAATACCAGTTTTACCATAGAGTTTCTGATGATTCCTAGAGCAGCATGACATCATATCTGGCTTTTCTCCAAAAATGACGATATCATTATGCCAATGGTACTCTACCATGTTCTCCCTCCCACAGGTGTTTATATGTGTGTGTGCATGCATGGAGGATTGCTACTCCCCCCCCACCCCCCACCCTTTCTGTTAACCTTCTGGTTTAGCCAGGTGTTTGATCTCTGTGTGGTTGAAAAACTAGGCCAGTGAATGAGCAGCTTAGTCACAGCCTGAGACCTTTAAAAGGAAAAAAAAAAGACTAGAATGATCTTCGAGGCAACTGGAATACATACCAAAACAAGGCCCCTGGAGTTGCAAAACAGGCTTGGGTGTGTTGTTTCAGGGCCTTTCCTTGTAGGGTTGTCAACCTCCAGGTGCAACCTGGAGATCTCCTGGAATTACAACTGATCTCTGGACTGCAGAGATCAGTTCATCTGGAGAAAATGGCTGATATGGAGGGTGTGCTCTTATGGCACTGTACCCCCTGAGGTCTGTCATTTCCCTGGGCTCTGCCCCTATATCTCCAGGCATTTCCAAACCCAGAGTTGATAACCTGATTTCCTTTCATACAAGGTCTGCTAAATGTGCTATAGGGAAAGAGGAAGACAACCCCCCCCCCAAAATGAATTAAGAACTTGAAAGGTTAAATGAATACAAATTAAGGGGCCCCAATGTTAAAATCAATAAATATACAATATAAATATTGCAAGTTATCAAAATACATGTATTTATTACTAATTAGTTTAAAAACAACTTTAGGCCCAAATATAGTCTCAAATAAAATTACAAATCATACAGTGTGAACAATAGGGACCTTATGTAACCCTAGAACAGTTGTATATTTTTGATAATTTGTAATATTTATATTTTATATTTATTGGTTTTAACATTGGGGGCACTAATTTGTATCTACTAAATGTGCTATCAACAGTGAGAAGACAGAGGCAGTTACCTCACTAGATGTGAGTCTCACCGGAGAAGTCTTAAATGGTTGTGGAGTAAAATAAAAAGGGATAATAGCTTAAGGGGCTCTCCTCTTCAGGATATAGCAGGGAGAAGACCAAGCAAGCCAGGACTTGTTGCCAGTGGTGATCTGTGAGATTCTTGGTGACTGCCAACTGTATTCTATAGCTCGCTGTACAAAGCAGGAGAACAATGGATAAAATGAGAATTCAGAAATAACTGCTGCATTTACTAGGAGCCATAGCTGGGGCTACGAGGCCCCCACCCTGCACTCAAAACAGCAGCAGGGGAGGGGGGAATTAAAGGCTATTGGGCTGATGATGTGGTGTGAGTTCCAGGTTTCCCTTAGAACTTACAGTCAATCATGTCTATGGTAAAACCATAGAGTTTCTGGTGATTCCTAGACAGCTGTGATTGTTATCCTGGGAAAACCCGGAAGTGATGTTATGCCATGGCTGATGGCCATCCCCCCCCCCCCCCCCCAGTTTCCCATTGGTTGCCTGGCACAACCTGGCTACCCTAGGCCCAAGCAAGAGAGAGCCAAACTATCTGCAAGTGAAGAGCCTCCAGTCACTTTAAGAAATGCCTGTGTGGTACAGATGATGTTCACCGGTGTATTTGAACAGTGAGAGGAAGCAGCAGCAGCATGAAGAGACGAAAGCGCAGAAGGCGGCAACCACATGGAAGTATAAGAGGCGTCAAGAACTTTACAAAACGTAGACAGAGGCACTGGCTAATAAGATAAAGGGCATGTTGGCTCCTGAGCTAGTAGTCCCCAGGCAATTACAAGAAACTTGTTCTGAATTGTTGCTAGACCTAATGATGCTGTGACAACTAGGGGAAATTTAGGTTTAAACAAGGGGACCCGCGATACTCGCGGGGGGGGGGGGGAGAAGGAGCTCCACCAAGTGGAGGAAGCATCCCCCCCCCCGCTACTGCGGTGGGCCTGAGCGGCCAAGAGGTGCTCGGCCTGCCACTTCTCTCTCCCCACCCCACCACAGCTGCCGGCTCACACATTTTTGCCTTAGATCAGGAAGGATGGCTCCAGAGCAGTGTCACCTCTAAGCTATCATAGTGTGAGCTAGCTCACAGTTCTTTAGCCTCCGGCTCATACGTTTTTGCCTTAGCTCAGGAAGAGCACTGTTCCCTCTCAGCTGAGGTATAGGATGAGGTAGCTCACAGTATTTTAGCCTCTGGCTTGCATATTTTTGTATCAGGAAGGACAGCTCCAGAGCAGACAAATTTCTGCAGCAGCCACGCCGCTCGCCCCCTCCCCCCCCCACAAAGACTCCCTGCAAAGACTCCCGGCGGGCCTCGCCAGGCCTGCCGCTCGCCCCCTCCCCCCGCAAAGAGTCCCCCCAAAGAGTCCCGGCGGGCCTCGCTCACTGGGCCCGCCGCTCGCCCCCTCCCCCTGCAAAGAGTCCCCCCAAAGAGTCCCGGCGGGCCTCGCCGGGCCCGCCGCTCGCCCCCCCCCCAAAGAGTCCCGGCGGGCCTCGGCGGCTCTCGCCGGGCCCGCCACTTACCCCCTTCCCCCCCGGCCACGACCGTTTGGAGAGCGTTCCCTGCGCATGTGCAGGGGACGCTCTTTTACTTTTCGGGGGATTTAAATATCCCCTGAAAAGTTTTTGATACTTTTGGGATTTTTCTGCAAACGTGGGGACTGCCCCACATCTGCAGAACCCCCTCCTCTGCCCCCCAAGTGCCCCCCCCCCGCGCAGAATTAGGTATCCGCACGGGGGTGGGCCACTTGGCTATTAGATATATAGATGTCTCTTAGCTTTAAAGAAAGAAAGCAAAGTAGAGGAAGGGAATTTAGATGAGAAAGGAGATTATTATCCTTTTGGTTGAAGGAGGCCTGGAACTTGAAAATGTTTTGGTTATTACTTGCCTTTAATTGGCTAGGTTGTCAAGCTGTAGGTGTGATTAGCTGAAAGTTTTTAATTCTAGGGCCATTTAGGTGAGGACAAGGGCCCCCTGTATCCCACTCCTGAAAACAGCCCAGCTGCTGCATTTCAAATGAAATGAAGTTTCTGGACCATTTTCAAGTCTGTCTTACATGAAGCGCATTACAGTAATTTAATGTGGGCATAGTCAGAGCATGGATCACCATGGCCATATCATACTTTTCAAGGAATGGCTGTAGCTGATAAAAGGCACTACGTGCCACAGAGGTAGGGTTGCCAGGTCTTACCTGGCTGCTGGCAGGGTGTGTGTGTGTGTGTCTCTGTCTTCCTTTGGGACTTCTTTGATGCACGTGCTTTGTGCGTGCACCACAATGACGTCACCTGGAAGTGATATCATCATGCAGGGCATGTTGGGGGGGAGCGCTCGATCATTAGAGAAAAACTCTGTGGTTACCAGTCCTCCAGCTGATGTCATTGCTCCAGGCACATTGGCACAAACGGGGCACTTTGGGGGTGGGTTTCCCCTACCGGCCGGGTGAGGGCAGGCGGAGTGGGGGCCATGAAAGCGGGCAGATCCCTGCCCCCATTGGGAGACTGGCAACCCTACACAGAGGAGATCCGGGCCTCCAGCTGTAGCCAATGGTTATCATTGGGCTTGGTATACTATTAGCCCTACAGGGCTTGCATTCTCTTCTTAGCTTTGCAGCCACTCTCAGTCTATTCACAAAGTTGCTGTTTTGGTTGGGTAATCCACTGTCAGCAGTATGGTGCTGACCTCAATATCTTTTTATTTTCAATCCCTTTCCAGCTTTTTCAAAGGGTCACCTCTCTCTTGCAGCATCTTTTCCAGTCCACCAACTCAGAACTGACCCTTTCCAACTATTTCTGTGCCTCACCTTTTGCTCACTCCTTAGTGGTCTTTGGTTTCCCTGGCAACTACAACTTTTCAGCAGCCTGATCCCCTGGGATAGTGCCCTGTTAAAAGTTCAGCCCTGCTTTACCTTGCCTTTTAATGGGAATATGCCCTCATCTTTCTGCTCAGTCAGTGTAGAAGTCTTGAAGCCCTAGGGGAGGCTTCCTGTCTCTGGTGTGGTGCTCCCCTTTGTGGGCTGCCAGCAGACCCTACCCCATCACCCCCTTCACCAGGGGGAGGAGGTGGTGCAGCATTTTATGGAAACTTGAGCAACTGCGATAGCTTCCTGATTTGGAAGCTGGAAAGCTTTGTCCCTTTATGAGGAATGGACTGGAGTTGATCAGTCTTAAGGTGCTTTCACTTCAGGTTGGTTTTTCTGGCACTTCTTTATTCCATCAACGTTTGTGACTGGCTTTGCACATTATGGCTCAGCCTTGTCTATATGGTTGCCATTGGGCTCAATGACGGCCAGTTCTTCCACTCACAGTAGGGTTGTCAGGTCCTACCTGGCTGCTGGGGGTGGGGGGGGGAGGAACGGGACGACTCCCAATCCTTCCTGGATTTCTTCTGGTGTCTGCGCACTGTGATGATGTCACCTGGAAGTGATGTCATCGCATTTCCAACATTGGGGTGATGCTCTAGGTTTTGGACAAAACTCTATAGTTTTTTGGGCTTCAAAACCTTGAGTGTCAACCTTGATGTTGGAAACATGATGACGGCGCTCCTGGGTGATGTCATCATGCCAGCAGCACCCAGAAGGGGCTTCTTGGGGTGGGGCTTCCCCTGCTGGTCAGCTGGGCCATGGTGGATTGGGGCCCCCGAAACTGGGAGATCCCCTGGCCCCACTGGGGGAATGGCAACCTTAACTCACAAGGATGCTGCTGTTGGCTGCATCATACAGTGTCTGGGGTGTGGTGCTGTGCTTGATAACGTTGGTGGCAGTTGCAGCCTGCTGTACATCACTTTTACCATGCATTTCCACAGGCAACTTCCTAGCATGCTGTGAAGAAAGGATTTTCTCTGTCCAGAGCCATGCAGCCCACACATGAAGTGTACAGCTGCAGCCCTCTCTGTGAGACTGCTACTTTTTTCTGCCCAGGGCTCCTGTTCTTTTCATTACTGCCAGATGGCTGGGAAAGAGATGCAGCTATGCACAAAACTGGGGAGAAAAGCAGAGTATAAATGAAGTAAAATAAAATGGTGTGGAACCTTAATTTTATGTGCAAGCTTCATCACTGGGCAGGAGGTGCCACTGGAGAGGAGGTGCGGTTGACTCTCCTTGTTTGTGCATCATGAGAAAGGCATGCTGTGGGTTAGGCATTCTTCCCATGGCCACATAGTGGTTGGTACCCTCAATGCATGGCTGCTGTGGGTACATCACAACTGTGATTGGTGAATAGCCATGAAACTTCTGGGAATGCTGTGGAGGTATATGTCTTTGCTAATGGCATTTTCTGCTATGGATGGTGTTAGGAGACTTCTGCTTCCACGCTGTGGTCATGTAACATTTGCTATCTCAGCTGGACTGTAGCAGTTGAAAGTACTACTTGGTTGGGAATTCCTTTCCTGCACAAAAATTTCAGATACCTCCAAGATATTGGTTTGGATTGGGCAGGATGTGAGGATTTGGGAGCTTCCTATTGCAATGGGATCTGTAGTTTTGAGTCCAGAAAGGGCTGGAAAGTTATTTTTAGATAAACTCCAGGCTGCAGTAATGCCTGAATAGAAGTCACTCAGCGGGTTTGGAGAAGGGCTAAATTAAGGGCTGCCAACTTCCAGGCGGTGGCTGGAGATCTGGGATTGCAGCTGATCTCCAGGTGACAGATCAGTTCACCTGGAGAAAATGGCTGCTTTGGAAGGCAGATTATATGGAATTATATTCCATTGAAGTCCTTCCCCTTCCCGAACACCACCCTTCTTAGGCTCCATCCCTAAAATTTCCAGGTATTTCTCAACCCAGAGCTGGCAAGCAACACGAGCTAAAACAGGGTTCTCTTATGGGAGAAGGGTGCATTTTTTAGACAGGGGTGATTTGAGCTTTGGCTGGGGGGAGTAGGGCAGGCAGGGTCTTTAGGCTGTGTGCTGCCAACTGCATTGGGGAAACCAGTTGACTAAAAACAGTGGCATCCTATCGCTGATGAAAGTGGAAGCTTGAAATACCCAGAAGCAAGCCAGGGGATGTTTGTCACAGCAGAAAACTGGGCCATCATCCACCTTGCTTTGGAGAGCACAGGCAGAGGTGGGGGGAGGAGCCACGTTGATATGCCAGGCGTGCGGGTAGTAACAGTAGTCTTCCCATAACTAATTAACCGTCCTTTGTTCCTTCCAGTTGTAAAGTTCCACTTCATTAACCTTCTGTTTCATCCTCTATAAACCTTGTTTCCAGCTTCAGTGGAACAGTGAAAAACTTTTTTTCCTTGAGCTTAGCTTTGTTGCTCCAGTATGTCATGCAAATCAGGTAATGAAAACCTGGACCCTGGGAGTGTCTGATGTTGATCAAAGCATGAGCTGGTCTGGACTTTCCACCAACCCCTCTGTACCTCCCATCCGTGGCATCTTATGTGAATGAGGCCTTCCTCCGAACTCTGCTGCCTGGCTCAGCTTTTGTGGAAGAAATTATGGGGGATTCTGCCCTGTGCATAAAACTCTGCCTTACTTTCTAGGGGTGCCAACTCTGGGGTGGGAAATTCCTGGAACTTTGGGGGTGGAGATTGGGAAGGGTGGATTTTCAGGAAGGGAGGGACCTTAGTGTGGTATAATGCTGCAGAGTCTACCCACCAAAGTACCATTTCCTCCACAGAAATTGATCCCTGTAGTCTGAGGACAGTTGTAATTCTGGGAGATCTCCAGGCCCACTTGGAGGTTTGCACAGACAATAACAAAAACACTGTGTGAACAGACTATTGAGCCAGTTAGTGAGACCGACTTCTTTAATTTTTTAAAATCAGCTGTAAAAGTATCTTTCCAGCTAAATAAACTGTTTGAAACCTACATAAGAACATAAGAGAAGCCAATGTTGGATCAGGCCAGTGGCCCATCCAGTCCAACTAGGGTTGCCAAGTCCAGGTTGGAAAATAACTGGGGACTTTGGGGGTAGAGCCAGGAAAAGGCAGGGTTTGGGGAGGGGAGGGGCCTCAGCATGGTACAATGCCATAGAGGCCACCCTTCAAAGCAGCCATTTTGTCCAGGGGAGCAGATCTGTCAGCTGGAGATCAGTTGTAAAAGTGGGAGATCCCCAGGCCCCACCTGGAGGCTGGCAACCCTAAGTCCAACATTCTGTCACACAGTGGCCAAAAACACCAGGTGCCCTCAGGAGGTCCATCAGTGGGTCCAGGACACTAGAAGCCCTCCCACTGTTGCCCCCCTCAAGCACCAAGAGTACAGTGCATCACTTGCCCCAGACTAAGCGTTCCTATCTATACTTTGTGGCTAATAGCCACTGATGGACCTCTGCTATATATGTTTATCTAATTCCCTCTTGAAGCCGTCCATGCTTGTAGCCACCACCACCTCCAGTGGCAGTGAATTCCACGTGTTAATCACTCTTTGGGTGAAGAAGTACTTCCTTTTATCTGTTCTAACCCGACTGCTCAGCAATTTCTGCCTCTCTGCCTTGTGTGATTATTTACAGACACTGCTCACATTCTAGATTAATGTATTAAAGTGAACAAGAACGATATCAAAGGAACAGAAATGGTATATATAAACAAGAACCACAAATATTCAACAGCTGGAGAGCATGAAGACAATTTGAGAGCAAGAAGATTATGGGCGGCTGGTTAACAATCCCATTTCAAAAATAATCTACATCAGGTCTGAAGGAAGTTAATAATCCAGAAACTCCCTTGGTGAAATGAGTTGCACAATAGCAGAGAAGGTCAAGCCTACTAGAATAAGTTACATTAGAAGTAGAATCCAGTATACATCAGGTTACTTCATATTGTTGAAATCATCATCCTTTTGTAATTGTATAGTTGCCAAGGGAAACCTTTTACCTAATCACCTAATAGTTGGCAAAAGCCTGCCCAATTTCAGTTGACAGCAAGTTCAAGGTACCGGCTGGATATTAGGGAAAACTTTTTTACAATAAGAGTTGTTTGACAGCGGAATTAGCTCCCTAGGGAAGTCGTGAGCTCCCCCTCACTGTCAGGCTTTAAGTAGTGGCTCACTTGTCAGGGATGCTCTAGGCTGATCCTGCACTGAGCATGGGGTTGGACTAAATGAGCTGGGTGGCCCCTTCCAACTCTGTGATTCTGATTCTATGATTTTTCAGTCACTGTGAGTCCCCCCCCCCCCCCCCCCCCCCCAGAACCCCAGGTCTGTCTATTCTGCCCACATTCACCAGTGAGCAAACATGATGCTGTCGGAAGCTATGTGCAGAAAAGCTTGGTGCATGCATGCACAGACATAACAATCCTCCTCACACACCACATGTTTCCTAATGCCCTCCTCCCCCTTCTCTACGTATGTCCCCCGTTCTTCTCTTTGGTTGAGTCAGTGTAAGAATCAGGTGAAGATTGGGCATTTAACTTACAGGGACGTTTCCCAGTGGGCCCCTGCCCTAGAGAGTTGCTGGTGGGTGTGGGCAGGCAGAACCAAGCCAAAGCACCTCTGCCAGCCTGGGGCCACTTGGTTCAGACCCTTCACTGACATCATTGATCAGTAGAACGAAGTTGGAGTCCAGTGGTGCCTTTAAGACCAACAGAGTCATTCACGGTATAAGCTTTTGTGTGCATGCACACGTCATCAGATCAGTGTCAGCTATCCCTTGGCTTCTTTAGATACAGCTGCCAGTTTGTGGAAGGAAGCAATCAGTGAACTAATGCTTGGCTGAATAGTCACTGCCTGCAACCCTGGCTTGTACCACCACAGGTGGCTGCTCCAGGACCACATTCACTTCTCAGTCCATCCTGGTAAGAAGAGCAGCAGCAGAACGTGTGTATATTTATGCTGTTTAAATATGTCTATGATGGGTGACCATCTAATAAGCGCTCTCTGTGCAAGTGACCAGTTTTGCAAAGCTTGCTCATCATGCCATGTCTGCCTCTCTCCCCTACCCTATGCAGATCATAGGCCTGGTGATCCTCTGTGTCGGCATTTATGCAGAGGTGGAAAGACAGAAGCATCGGACCTTGGAAGGCCTCTTCCTTGCTCCAGCTGTGATCCTCCTCCTGTTGGGCATAACTATGTTTGCAGTTTCCTTTATTGGAATGGTGGGATCCCTCCGAGACAACAGGACGCTGCTGAAAACTGTAAGGCTGCTTATTTAGTTCTTCCCTTCTCTTGATTGGTTCTCACTCTATATGCACAATTGGTTTCCACCAGTTTAACTGTCTCTGCTCCCTCCAAAGAATCCTGGGAATTGTAGTTTGAGATGCCAGGAAATTAAAGGCCTAGCTCCCTCCCCTTTTCTTCTGTAGAAATGACTGTTTCAGCAGCTAAAACCTGCAGTGTAAATGCAACTTAGAGACAGAGGCTGCATTCAGATGTTGTGAACAAACCATAATTTGTTCACAGCACAAACAGGCCTCAAATCCTTGGGCTTGCCCACTGACTGCCTAATACGATTATTAATACGTTAGGGATAATCAGAAAAGGAATAGAAAAAAAATTAAAAGCTGAGATTGTAATATTTATTTATGGCTTGGCTCCCTCTGAAGTACAGGGTAGAGCTGGAAAAGGCACAGAAAAAGGAAGAAGGGGCTGGAGACAGGATTGCCTGGTCCTACCTGGCTTCTAGTAGGGGGCTCCCAGGTCTGTTCTGGGATCTTCTGGCATGCACGCTGCAATGACATCACCTGGAAGTGACATCATCATGTTGCTGATGTCGGGGGTGGTGGTGATGCTCTAATTTTTGGACAAAACTCTATGGTTTGAGTCCAATTTTACCATAGAGTAAAACTACACTGTTGTATGTGATGATGTCACTTACGTCACACTGGGGGCCATTTAAGGGTGGGTTCCCCCCACTGGCCAGCTAGCCAGTGGCAGAAAGGGGCCCACAAAGGGCAGAAAGGAGCCCACAAAAGTGGGGGAATCCCTGCCTTGATTGGGGGCCTGGCAACTGTAGCCGGAGCACCTTCCCTATACAGAAAGTCTAAAGGGTTTGGGACTCTTTAATTTAGAGAAAAGACTACTAAGAGTAGACGTGACAGATGTTTATTAAGCCATACATGGTCTGGTGGAGAGAGGGAGAGAGAACACGAGAACATTTTTTCTCTTCCCAAATAATAGAATTCTGTTGGGCAGTAGATTCAGGACAGAAAAAAGAAAGTATTCATTCTCAATGCATAATTAACTTGAAAAACACACTGCCACAGAATGCCGTGATGGCCACTAGCATAGTGTAGAGGGCTTTAAAATGAGATTAGGCAGATGCATGGGTGATAAGTCCCTTGGTAGTCATTATGGCTAAGTGAAACATCCAGGTTTAGAGGTAATAAACCTCTGAATAGCAGTTGCTGGGGATTCCTTGTTCCGTGGTTGTGCATCTTCTGGGGCATCTGGTTGACCACTGTGAGGAAAACAGGGTTCTGGATAAGGTTCGTCATTGATCTGATCCAGCAGTGCTGTTGGGGGAGGGGAGCTGATGCTCAGTGGCAGAGTAACTGCTCTGCATGATGGGAGGTCCCAAGATTTATCCCTCCCATCTTCTGTTAAAATGATAAGGAAGTAGATTATGTGATAGACTCCACCCAAGACCTTGGAGAAGCACTGTCAGTCGGAGTAGAGAATAGACCAGTAGTCTAACTCAAGGCAGTTTCATGAGTTCTTATGTTTTCCCTGGAAGCATGGAGCTGGAGTGAAGACTTCCTAGTTTAAGAAACCTTTGATCTAACACATAGTTTGTTGTGATATTTAAATTTGTTTTATTTGTAAGCAAGAAATAAATCTGTTAAAGTGTCCGAATTTTAGCAAAGCAACTTGTGATTCAGAACTGGAGAATCCAGGAGGTCTTCATTCTCTGAACTGCATGTGAGGAGGAAGAAGGAGGGACTGTGTAAGATCTAGGATTTCCGGTTCATTCATATCATGAGCAAATAGTGATGTGTTCATAATATCTGAATACAGCCACAAAATGTAAGTTGCCAGACAAATGGCCCTTAAGGTATTGTGGTTGACTTTTATGCTGATTTTGAATAGGTACTACTTGGTAGAAATGAAGACAAAGGTAACTGCTGTTACATCCCATTGATTTGGAGGGCAAGGGGAGAGTTAAGGATGTACTTATTTCCACTCTTATGCTAGCCAGACCCTATCTGGAATATAATGTCCAGGTCATTTAGGAACAATGTAGGCAAATTGTAACTGGTTTAGAGGAGGGTAAAAACGATGGGTGGGTGTCTGGAAAATAAGTCCTATGAGGAAGAAGGAACTGGGTATATTTACCCTGGTCTGGAGACTCAGAGGGGAACTGGAATCCCTTCTTGCAATACTTGAAGGGTTGTTACAAAGAAGAGGGCAAATATTTGTTCTTGACTTTTCCAGGGGGCTTAATTTACAGGAGAATGGGTTTCCTTAAGAAACAGTAGCAGGAACTTTTAAACAGTGAGAGTAGTTTGACATTGGAACCAATTACATGGAGGAGGAAGGATTAGGGATGCCAGCCTCCAGGTGGGATCTGCTGGAATTACAGCTCATCTCCAGACAAGTTTCCTTGGGTGGAGAAACTTGCCAACTCTAGGGAGAGTCTCTGTTGCCTTTTCAGTCAAAGGCTGGGCAGCCCAGCCATTTGGCAAGGATGTTCTAGCTTCAGCTACAGCAAGCTTCTTTTTTCCAAAAAAATGGTTTAAAATGAAATCTAAACTTTAATCTCTTAAAAACTGGACTTCTGGCTGATTTATGAAAGGCTGCTTATCTTTGTTAAGGGAAAAAAACTGTAGGAAGCATCATATTAGTGCCATATTGTGGCTTGTTGTGAAGGAGGGGGAAGCAGCAGGGCGCCCCAGGTGTCATCCGCTGGTCCATCCGGGTGACCTTTTACTCCTGTTTTATGCTTAGGAACGGCCTGATCTCTGCAACAGGGTGGGTGGGCTAATGAATTATAAATGTGTACTATTCTGCCTACCAATCAAAGAACACAAAACATTTACCTTCTATTTCATGTAAAGCACTGGGCTGCCCAGTAATTGCTACCAGCCATTTCCTCTCACTGAGTTCTTTGTAGGGAGCAGCAGAACAGTTATAAGGGACAGAAGAAAACAAGGAGGGCACAGAAGCCTTGGGAAGTATCCAGACTAACAATTTCACAAGTGCAAGGATTCCCCTGCAAGGAGTGCAGTTTTCCAACCAAAATGCCCTCCAAAATCCTGACAAGGGGGGAAGAGAAAAGGAAGTTACACAAAATGAAAACAAAGACAGTTGTGTCCTGAACAAAGACAGTAGTATCCTATAGAATGTATTTGTTCTGCATTGGCATAAGTTGCTTAACACATGAAGCTGCCTTCTACCGAATCAGACCATAGATCCATCAGAGTAAGTGCTATCTACTCAGACTGGTGGTGGCTCTCTACCTGGTCCTTTCAGCGTCAGGGATTGAACCTGGGACTCTCACTGAGCCACAGCCCCTCCAAAGGAAACATGGGATCATGGACCACACTGCCATTTTCCCCATCTAGAGGTCACTTATAATTCTGGGAGAACTCCAGGCTCCACCTGGATATTTGCAACCACACTTGAGAACCATATGACACATCCATGGTGGAAGATTTCCTATGAACAGCCTGGCAGAGAACAGTTCCTTATCTAGCAAGCTGAAACAAGAACTGCTGTTAAGTAAATATAAGGGGGATGGGGGAACTATCAGAATACTGAGGAGGGGCTCATCTGAAACACAACGGGCAAGTAAATGTGAACTGTCCTTTACTTGTTCTTCAGGAATGCTGTCCCTATGAAAGTCCAGGTTCACATTTGGAAGACCACTTTGGTTCCATGTAGAGCTTTTCCGGGTGCCAAAATTGGAGGATCTTAAAATACCACCAGTACTGACAGATAAACCCAGTAATGGAACTCCAGCCTGTTCAATGGCATTTGACGTCTGCACAGATGAAACTTCCCGTGTCACGCTGGGTTGGGAATGACAGCTTCACGACAGCTTGGTTTACACAGCAGTAGTTGCCCAGTTTCTCAGTTATGTTTCGTCCTCTTTCAACAAGTGCGGCAGCTTCCTGATGGATGATCTGTGATACCCCAGAGAGAGGCCTTTTCCTCCCGTATGCATTGAATATGATGGCATAATATCGCCAAGTTACTATTATTACTCTCAATCTTATTAGCTGGTGTCTCTGTCCAAGGGGGTCCTTTATGAAAGTCAGCATTGCGTTAACAATGATTTTCCCTTAGCTTTTTTCAAAGACCTGTGGGCTCTTTCTGTCTTTCTGAGGATGTAGATCCCTAATGGGGCGGTGAGGTGCATAGTTGCCATACCAGCTGTCATACTGACCTTTTGCTCAGGGCTGTTGTCTGGGGAAGGGCAGAGAGAAGGAGTGGAGGACCCATTGACAGCTTCCAGTTGCCATCAGTTTTCCATGCTGTCTTCCACATGGAGCTTTTGCTGCTGTTTCCCTTTCCAACTTTTGTTGCTGTTGTTGTTTGCTTTGTACTACATGGTGCTTATTCTGAGCGTGATGCACCCTTTTCCCAAGGTTTTCCTCTTTAAGCCAGAGGGGGGAAAAACATGCCTTTGCTTTGGCTCAAAGCGGAAATGGTAGGGTGACTGGAGGTGACTATCTGTGTGGATGCTGGGTCCAGAGCCAGTTTGGGGCTGCCAGCTCTGGGTTGAGAAATTCCTGGAGATTTGGAGTTACAGACTGGGGAGGGTGGGGTTTGGGAAGGGATGTCAGTCGTATATAATGCCATAGAGGGCTCCCTCCAGAGCAGCCATTTTCTCAAGGAAAACTGGCCTCTCTCTGGAGATCAGCTGTAATTCCAGGATATTGCCAGGCCCCACCTGGAGGTTGGTAACTCCAAGCCAAGCCTGGGGCAAGAGCTAAGGACCGCCTTCCAAAGGGCTCCACTTCTCCCTGCCTTAAGCATTTTGAGGGCTTTTTAAATTGAGCCTTTGCTCAACGGTTAAGGGGAAAGGGTGGTGCAAGATTCTTGCCTTGCCTGTTTCTGTGATGACATAACAAAGGGGAGGGGGCAAAGTGGTAGCAGCACAGGGATGGGACATGTGGACACCATCCCCGTGTGGTCCTGCTTTTGCAGTGGGGGCAACTCTTCCGGCCACCATGTGGAATACTCATTTACTTTATTGGCAACCCCCACCCCACCCCACCCCATGGAGCTGCTCTTAGGCTTGGGCCTGCAGCTTGAGCTCAGTTGGTAGGTGTGGGGCTGTCAGTCTCTTGTACCAGAGGGGAGGGGGGGGAAGCTTGAGGCTGTTGGCTCTACTGTTGGGCAGAGATGGCTGGCTTGCAGCTGGAGGAATAGAAATAGGGTGGAATAGAAGAAAGGGACTTCAGTGGTGTATAATGTTAGCCAAATTGCTCTGTTTGCTTTAATAAAAGGTTGGGGAATTATGATATTAATTAAATTAATTAATTAAAGAGTCCCACTTTATCCAGGTCACAGAAATAGATGCAGAGACTAGATAACTAAAGCAATGATCACTTTACTGAAGAATTCTTAAGTCCTTATAAACAATAATCAAACATTCAGACACACAATACAGAACTAAGGAATTAGAGGTGATTGATAGGGAATAAAGGGGGTGAGTTATGGGGTGATGCTACCTGTCCAGGTCTCTGGTTGAAGTTAGAAGTGGGGTGCCCCTTGCAATTGGGGCTACCCAAGAGTAAAGACAGCACCTCTGGCAACATATAATGCCATAGAGTCCACCTCCCAAAGTGGCCATTTTCTCCAGGTGAACTGATCTCTGTTGCCTGGAGATCAAATGTAATAGCAGGAAATCTCCAGCTACCACCTGGAGGTTGGTAACCCAAATTATACCACTGGACTTAGGGGTCTCCCCCCATTTTCTCAAGAATAGCATCTGTCATCTATAAAAGAGGACAAATGTATTTTACTGTCTCAACATATAATCAAGAACCATAATCACTGGAGGGGAATTTTGAAGAATATCTTTCCCACTCACATGAATGCATAAAACTGCCTTATACTCACAAGATCGGTGCTGTCCGTTCCTACTGCCAGTGTCTCTCCCGGGTCTCAGGCAGCAGATTTTTTTACATCACCTACCTACATGATCCTTTTAGCTGGAGAAGCTGGCAATTGAATCTGAGACCTTCTGCATGCAGAGCAGAATCCAGGTTGCCAACCTTCATGGGGTACCTGGAGATCTCCCACTATTACAGTTGACCTCCAGATGGCCAAGATTAGTTCCCCTGGAGAAAATGGCTGCTTTGGAGGGTGGGCTCTATGGCATTGTACCCAACTGAGGTTCCTCCCCTCCCCGATCCCAGTCCCCAGGTTCCAGCCCCAAAATCTCCAGGTAGTTCCCAAACAGCTCTGACAACCCTGCATCTGAGCTTTGTGGCATTGGGTGTTTGGAGTTAGCTATTTGCTGTGCATTCCTGTGTTTTGTTTCCAGTGGTCTTGTAGTCTTTGGCCTCCTCCTCCCCATTCTCAAGTCTGTCTCTTTCTGTTGGTGCAGTGTTACAGTGGATGAAGCAGGGTTTTTGTCCCTCTGAGTAAGAACACCTCTACAGTATCATGGGAGGTGTTCCCCCCCCCCTTCCCATATCCAACCACCTGAGCTCTTTTGCCTAGAGATATTGAGGGTAGACCCACCAAAATTTATATGTGCAATCTTTTTCCAGTCTGGTTTTCCAATAATGCCTGACCTCTAAACATACTTCATAGGTGGGGTGTCCTAATCGAGGTCTCCAAGTCACTTAACATGGCAGTCCTAAGCAGAGTTATATCCCTGTAGTCAGTGGGTTAGAATGGTGTGACTCTTTAGGACTGTATTGGGAACGTTCACCATTAAATCTGTATTGGGAAAAGTGTAATTCTTGAAACCTGATGGAGCCCTAAGCTGGAAAATCAGCTGGTTCCTAGGGATGCCAGCCTCCAGGCAGGACCTGGGGGCCTCCCAGAATTACAGCTCATCTCCAGACTACAGAGATCAGTTCCCCTGGAGAAAATTGATCCCTTGGAGTGTGAACTGTGTGCCATTGTACCCCACTGAGGTCCCTGTCCTTTCCAGGCCCCATCAAATTTTCAGGAGTTTCCCAACCTGGATCTACTGGTGGCCGGGGGGGACCTTACAACCCTATCAAGTGCTGTCGTCATGTTTGTTCGCTTCTAAGCAAAGACGTATTTTAGTTGATTTGAGCTGGTTATTCAAGGGCTGCTCAATTGCCTTGCAAAAGAGGCATCTCTGAAGATTGGGAACAACTTCCCTGCTTCATTGCACCCACAAGCATCATTTGATGTGAATTTTAATGTGTTTCCACTCCTCCAGCTGCTCTTTGCTATAGTATTTTTGGTTTTTTGATAAACTTCCATGGAATTTAGTTCTAATTCCTGAAGTAGTCAGCCTGCATGTGGGGCCTGGAGTTATCAAGCATCAATTCCCTGGAGAAAATGGCAGCTTTGGAGGGCAGACTCTAAGGAGGAGGTCCCCAGTGTAGCACTCGTGGGCACCATGTCACCCACCAACACCTTTCCATTGGCTGCAAAGTCTTTTTTTTTTTAAGTTGCTTTGGCAGAGCTGCAGGGTCTTTGCAGTGTGACTGTGAGAGTCGTACAAAGTCAGTCACAACATGCGGCTTCCAAGAAGTTGATCTTTATTGAGAAAGATCTGCTATGGTCATCTACAGGTTCTGTGTCAGTAATGGCTGGAACAATCCCCGGGCAGGGCAATTATACAAAATTCAAAGAGGGTCTCGCAAAGGAATGCAACCAATCACATAAATCAAGTAAAAGGCACCCAAAATACTGGCTTCAGGTTCTCAGGGAAAAAGCGGGAAGATACATAGGCAGACACCAACAGTCCTCCAAGGTCAGAGCCAGGCATTGAGCGATAAGCAAGCTATGAGAAAACATAACATTCCATGCACCGATGTCACAGGGTGACTCATGCCACCTCCTGGGCAGGGGATGGCAGCATTAGCTGACAGCGACTGAAGGTGTAAACCAGGGGTGTTGAACTCATTTGTTATGAGGGCCAGATCTGACATAAATGAGACCATGCTGGGCCGGACCATGTGTGTCATAAAATGTAATGCCAGGGAAAAAGAAGAAGAAGAAGAGATTGGATTTATACACCGCCCTTCACTTGTAGTCTCAGAGTGGCTTACAAACTCGGCCTCCTTCCAGCCTTTGTCCCATCCCGAGGGTGGCAGGCAGTGGGGCTGGGAACCCCCTTCCGACACTGGTGTTGTGTAATGCCAGGTCTATAAGGAACAAGACCTCTACTCTGAGGACTTTCTGTCCGAGCATGAGGCTGACCTCGCTTGCGTGACCGAGACCTGGGTGAGAGATGGGGAGACAGTGGCTCTCTCCCAAATGGCTCCACCCGGGTTTGCGGTCCTTCACCAATCACGGACTGAGGGGCGGGGGGTGGAGTGGCGTTGTTCATTCGGGAGGCTTTCTCCTATAGGGCGCTCCCGCCGCTGAGACTTGCGGGCATAGAGTGCTCTGGCCTGATGTGGGAAGCTGGGGAGAGTTTGGCTATTTGGGTGGTGTACCGTCCACCCAATGCACCACCCTCTAGCCTGCCATCTCTGGTAGACGCCGTTTCTGGCTGGGCGTTGGAGCACCCTCGTCTTATAGTCTTGGGTGACTTCAACGTCCATGCTGATGAGGCGGCTTCTGGCCTGGCGATGGACCTGGTGTCGGCCATGGCGGCACTAGGACTCACCCAACATGTAACGGTGCCCACACATCAGGCCGGGCACACGCTTGACTTGATCTTCGGGGGGGGGGGGTTTCGGTGGGTCTGATTACTGCTATGGCAGTACCATGGTCGGACCACCACGCCCTGAAGGCCCGTCTGAACCTCCCACTCAGACCCCGTGTGGGCGGCGAGCCTATTTTGGTTCGCCCGTGGAGTCGAATGGACCCACAGCAGTTTCTGACGGCTTTGCAGGATCCCATGCCCCCTGGCGGCTCGTTAGATGAGCTGGTCGAGGACTGGCATAGCCAGCTCTGGTCAGCCATCGAGGAGATCGCTCCCAGGCGTCCTCTGCACCCTCGCTCCAAGTGGGCTCCCTGGTATACTGGGGAGTTACGGCAGATGAAGCAAGGCCTCAGACGACTAGAGAGACGGTGGCGGCGTGCCCGCGATGAAGCATCAAGAACATCTTATAGCACGTTTATGAGATCTTATGAGATGGCAGTCAAAGCCGCGAAGAGACAGTTCTACCCGGCCACGATTGCATCTGCTAGCTCACGCCCGGCACAATTATTTAGAACTATTCGGTCTTTAACAGAGCTGCCACAGGGCAGATCAAATGATAGGGAATTGGATATAGGCTGTGAGGCTTTTGCGAGCTATTTTGCGGATAAAATCTTGCGGCTCCACCGCGATCTCCCAGCCACAGTTGAAACAATGACTGAACTCGAGGCTCCATGCACGTCTTCTAGTTCCATTCTGGATTATTTTCATCCACTCAGCCTTGAAGAAGTTGACAGTCTGCTCTCAACTGTACGCCCAACCACATGCAGCCTTGATCCGTGCCCTTCATGGCTTGTAAGAGCTGGCCGTGAGGGGTTGCGAGGTGTCCTCAGGGAGATTGTGAACAAGTCCTTCGCTGAGGGACTGTTCCCTGGGGCACTCAAGGAAGCGATGGTCTGCCCTCTCCTGAAAAAACCATAATTGGACCCGGCCGAATTGGCCAACTACCGGCCGGTTTCCAACTTGCCCTTTTTGGGCAAGATTTTGGAGAGAGTGGCGGCGATTCAGTTGCAGGGCTTTCTGGATGACACTTCTGTGCTAGACCCGTTTCAGTCTGGCTTCCGACCGGGCCATGGGACGGAGACAGCACTGGTCGCCCTCACAGATGACCTCCGGCAGCATCTGGATCGGGGCGGCATGGCGGTGCTGGTGTTGTTAGATCTGTCGGCCGCGTTTGACATGGTCGACCACCAGTTACTGGCCCACCGCCTCGCCGATACGGGGGTTCAGGGGCTTGCCTTACAGTGGCTTGTCTCCTTCCTCCAAGATCGGGGACAAAGAGTGGTGCTAGGGGAGCGGACGTCCCAGAGGCACCCACTGGTATGTGGTGTGCCCCAAGGGGCAGTCCTATCCCCGATGCTATTCAACATCTATATGCGCCCTCTTGCCCAGATTGCCCGGAGGCACAGACTGGGTTGTCATCAGTATGTGGATGACACCCAGCTGTATCTGTTGCTGGGTAGCCAGTCTGGAGCTACCCCAGAGGACCTGGAGCGGGCGCTTCAGGACGTAGCGGGCTGGCTTAGGCTGAGCCGACTGATATTGAATCCTACGAAGACGGAGGTCCTGTGCCTGAGTCGGAGCGGTTCGGGGGTGGGGACCCCATTACTGGCCTTCGGGGGGGCTCCACTGGTGCCAGCCCTGAGGGTTCGGAGTCTGGGGGTGCTCCTGGATGCCTCCTTGACTATGGAGGCCCAGGTAGCAGCCACTGCCAAGGCAGCCTTCTATCATCTGAGGCTGATTAGGCAGTTGGTTCCCTTCCTTGAACGCAAAGACCTGGCTACAGTGATCCACGCAATGGTCACCTCGAGACTTGATTATTGTAACGCTCTATACATGGGGCTGCCCTTGTCCCAGCTCCGGCGGCTGCAGCTAGTGCAGAATGCCGCAGCCAGGCTGCTGATGGGCCTCTCTGTGAGGGACCACGTCCAGCCTGTGCTGAGGGCACTGCACTGGCTGCCTATAGCATACCGGATCCGGTTCAAGGTGCTGGTTTTAACCTTTAAAGCCCTTTATGGCCAGGGGCCTGCCTACCTAAGGGACCGCCTTTCCCCATACATACCCCAGAGAGCACTACGGTCAGGCACGCAACACCGCCTGACCCTTCCTGGACCGAGAGAGGCCAGGCTGGCTACCACTCGGAATAGAGCCTTCTCAGTGGCGGCCCCCTACTGGTGGAACGAGCTCCCGGAAGACATCAGGGCCCTGCGGGACCTTATGCAGTTTCGCAGGGCCTGCAAGACGGAGCTCTTCCGCCAGGCTTTTGGGGCCGCCGCTGGGGGAAATGGCCATTGAGAGATGGCCAGGGAAGCACATAGGCCCGGAACAACAGTTAGTGGTAGCCTCCTGGCCGGGGAAAGCTGTCGTTGCCCTGGTGTTAGTAGTTAGATCGCCAACTATTATATCTGTAATCGCCGCCAACTGTAACTGTAACTGAAACTGCACTGTATTTTAATGTATTAATTTATATTATGTATATTGTTTTTAAATGTTGTGAGCCGCCTAGAGCCGCTATGTCGGTCAGGTGGGATATAAATCTAAATAAATAAATAAATAAACTCCTTTCCCTTCCCCTCCCCACAACAGACACCCTGTGAGGTAGGTGGGGCTGAGAGAGCTCTGAGACAACTGTCTTTGAGAGAACATCTGGTACAGAGCTATGGCTTGCCCAAGGTCATCCAGCAGGTGCAAGTGGAGGAGTGGGGAATCAAACTCAGTTTTCCCAGATTAGAGTCCGCACACTTAACCACTACACCAAACTGGCTCGGGAGCGGAGATATAAACTTTATAAAGGACACAAACACAAAGGGTTTTTTAAAATTTAAAATAAAACATGCTTAAAATATTAGCACTCTTGCAATATTTTGTTTATTTTACAGTATTTGATAACTGACACTACTCGCTCTGAATTACTGCATCCGAATATTTGTGCTGTTGCAATCTCGAGTATGCTTTTCAAATGTGTATCTGTAAGCTGCAAACCTACTTTTGTTTTATTGACATTCACCACAGAAATCTCATGTTCAGAGTTCTGAGTCTAGGACCCAGGGGAAAACATGAAATGGCTGAGCAATTGAAAGAGTCTGGCGAGTCCGGCCCCCGGGCTACATGTTTGACATCCCTGGTGTAAACTGTGTTGGGAGCAAGAAAATATTTTAAAAATATGTTCATTTTCAGAAGGCATTTTGTTAAATAGTGCTTCTGACTGAAATGTTGAAGGGCTGCTGTTAGAGTAATGCACGACCTGGCTCCCTGACGTTTTGTGATTGGCTCCACTTCCTGTGGTAGCCATTTTGTTGTACCTGGTAGCCATTTTGTGGTTGCACCTAGTACCCTGTGTCAAAATTCCAAAGGTGCCCACAGGTTCAATAAGTTTGCGGAATCCTGCTCTAAGGCATCACATCCCCGCTAAGCTCCTCAAGCACTGCCAGCCCTCTGTGGGTAATCTCTGGGAGTATTTGGGGTGTGTGTGTGGAGTCTGGGCAGGGGGAGTGTTATAAGTGTCATGACATCACTTCTAGTTGAGTGGCTAGTGGGGATGTTGCTACATCTGCAGTGCTCTAGGAATTGCCTAAATCTCTGTGGTGAATGCTATAGAAAGTTGGGAAACTCCAAAAGTGTTGCAGACATCACTTCCAGAACTGATGTCTCATCCAGAAGTGGCATCATGGCACTTTGTGACAATGTCTCTCCCCTGTTTCCCCCTTCCTGCAGCTCCATAGAGGCAGCTCTGTCTCCTGCAGTGCTACAAACCAGTGCTGCAGGGGCTGCTGAGCTCTGCAGCACTAACATCAGGCATTAGCTTACCCACTGTTTCCTCCTGCAAACTGGCAGCAATGTAAGAGGTGGCAATGGCTGAGCTGATACCAAGTGCCCCCTGAGACACTGGCAGAGTTGCTGGGGCTTGGCTCTGCTTTCTTCAGGTCACTGGTGGCCCTACAGGGCAGCGGTCCACCAGAAAATTTCCTTCTATGTTAAATGTCCAGTCCATGCCTTGGCTGAAGCCACAACTTCAGTCATGGGGCCAAGGGAGCAGATAGGGTTGCTGGCTCTGGGCTGGGAAATATCTGGAGATTTGGGGGGATGGAACCTGGGAGGGGCAGGGTTTGGGGAGGGGTGTGACCTCAACAGGGTATAATGTCAAACAGTCCACCTTCCAAAATGGTCATTTTCTCCAGGGGAACTGATCAGGCGGCTGGAGATCAGTTAGTTGTATTTCTGGGATATCTCCAGCCACCATCTGGAGGCTTGCAATTGTAGGCCCAGAGCACGGGAATATGGCTTGCAAAGAAGAATTGGTAGGGTGGCTGCTCTTAACCCATTGACCACCTCCAGCTCCTTTTCATCCAGCTTTCCGGACACACTTCCAAGTGTAAAACAGGGGATAGTATCTGGACCTGAGGGGATGCATAAGAAAACTGGCAGGCAAGGAACTAACTGAGCCTTCTGCCCCTCACTTCTCCCTTCCAGGTCAACCCCAGCCCCTGCCATTTTCGAGTGGCAAAGCAGCAGCCAGGCTTTCTTGCCTTTCACTTGCTGCCCAACATCAGACTTTTTACGTGCTCAATGAAGTCGTTCTATTAGTATGCTTTCAGTTGCTGAAATTGCTTCTGGCCTTCTCTTCCTTGTCTTGCAGTCTTGACCCCAAATTGAGATGGACATGCAATTTGTGCAGAGCTGCCTTTGCAGCAGAACAAGAACAAACTACCGAAAGAAGACTGGCTTTATTTTTAGAGAATGGCCTTTTGAGGCTTGTGCCAAGAAATACAAAGATGCATATTAAGATGCCTGTGTTTAATCGTATGCAATTCTTCTTCTTTAAATCTTGCACACCTTCACTTGGCAGGGAATTATTCTGAAAGTAACTCATGTGAATGTGTGGCTTTTGAACTGTATGGTGTGTTCATCATATTGAGTGTATTGTACAAAATGACAATAGGAGTTACTAATTCATCTTAATGTGTGTTTTGTAGGCTTGGAAATGAGGTATAAACTCAAAACATGCCAAGTCATTTTCTAAGCCGGTCTTTTTTCTAAGTCAATATAAATTTTTCTGCAAGTTGCGAACAGTGCCTCTCTTTTTTTCTACAGCACTAATTCATGCCAAATTGTGCAGTTTTTAAAAAGTGTATTTTTTCCTGGGACCAGCTGGAGTTGCTTGAGGGGATATCTGGCTGGCTATTTTAGACCCAGGTAATGGTGCATATCAGGGTGTATTGTGCAAGAGGTAGCACTGTACTGAAACAGGAGTTATTGTTAAAAAAAAAAAGAAAGAAAGAAACACTGGTTCCTGGAGTGACTGGCAACATAATTTAAAAACAGTGAAAACTGCAGTACGCAAGAAACCATTTTTTCTGAAACACTGAACAGCTAAGGAATAAAAAACAAACTAGGCTGTGTTCCCTGAATTCTGTGCTATGGGAGTCCTGGATGGGATTGGTAAAGTGCTGTGCCGACCTGTGATTGGCTGCAGAGTTAGTTGGTATCCTAAGCACCTTTAGTACCAGATAGGAGGGGGAAAACTTTGTACTTTATGGTAGTTCTAGATTTGCCAGGTTTGCTGCCATAAGATTGGGCTGCTGCTAAGGGCTGAGGGTCCTGACCTGGGCAGGCCAGGCTAGCCCCATTTCAGAGACTACCAAGGAAGTCAGGGTTGTGATGGAGGGGCAGGCAATGGCAAACCGCCTCTGAATGTCTCTTGCTTTGAAAACCCAATGGGGCCCGCCACAAGTCAGCTGTGACTGGCAAAAGAAAAAAAGAAAAAAGGGCAGAGATGGCTACAATGTCCTGTTCCACTGATATGCCCTGGGCTCACCTCATTTCTGCATCGCCTTTGTGTTTACATTGGTGGTGGTGGTGGTACCACTGCAACTTGGCTGTAGAGATAACTTATTTATTTATTCTACTTCTGGAGCAAATGGCGGCTTTGGAAGGAGGACTGTATGTCATTATATCCTACTGAGGTCCTTTGCCTCCTCTAAAGTCCACCCTCTCAGGTTCCACCCTAAAATTTCCTCATCTTTCTGAACCCGAAGTTTGCAGTCCTGTTTCACAGGTCCGCAGAAACAGCAGATTTCAAGTAAGAGGTCACGTACAGTGCTGAACAAGAGGGCCTTGAAAGATATATAGTATAAGGCATATATATTTAGGTGCATGCCCCATTAGAATCAATGGCTCCTAATAGGATCAAGCTGTCATTTACTTCTTTGGGCCTGTATAACTAAAATCAGGAGGTACAGCAAATCCATTCCAGACTCCAGCTGGATCTAGGGAGCTGCATAATTCTTCCAAGTAAGCAGTTTCCCCCTGAACATCAACCTGAATCTCCAAATCCTTCTCCAAACATGCTAACTTAAAAAAAATAGGGAAACATTTAGGGTTGCCACAACCACTGTCTCCCAGAATTACAACTGATCTCCAGATGACAAAGATCAGTTCCCCTGGACAAAATGGCTGCTTTGGAGGGTAGAGTCTATGACATTCTACCCTGCTGAGGTCCCTCCTTTCCCCATACTCTGCTGTCCTCAGGCCTCCACCCCAAAATCTCCAGGAATTTCCTAACCCAGAGCTGGCAAACCTAAATTTCAAGTGCCCTTTTATGTAGTGTTATACCCAATATGTTACCAACTTGACTGCCTTTGGGCTGGATCAAAGGTGAAGGGTAGAACTGTGCATCATGCTGGCGGGTGCAGGGCCTAGTATTACCAGTTTCCAGGTGGCACCTGGAGATCTCCCACTATTACAATTGATCTCCGGGTGACTAAGATCAGTTCCCCTAGAGAAATTGGCTCCTTTGGAGGGTGGACTGTATGGCATTATACCCTATCGAGGTGCCTCCCCTCCCTAAACACAGTCTCCACCCCTCCCCAAGTCTCCTGGTATCTCCCATCCAGAGCTGGCAAACCTAGCAGAGCCTCAAACTTGCCTTGCCAAGGTGAGGGGAAGGGCAACACGTGGAGGCCCTTCCTTCTGCTTTCTTTGGGTTTCTAGCTGATTTGGAGCACTCGTTATAGGGTTACCATTCCCTAGTATGGGGAGGGATTCCCTTGGTTTGGGGGGCTTCTGCCTGCCGCCGGCTAGCTGTTCCATGGGGGAAACCCCACCCCCCAAAATGATGTCACTGATGTGATAACATGCAGAAGTGACATCATCACATCGGGGACATTGCATGGCCACACTTTGGTTTGAGGGCAATTTTGCCATAGTGTTTTGCCCTCAAACCAGAGCGTCACCATGCAACATTCCCAACAGGATGTTCCACATAACATCATCCCATTGGTGACATCACTGCTTGGGGGCAGAGCCCCGCCTCGCTCCTGGAAGCTCCCCCCCACCTCCTGCCAGCGCGCGGTGAGTACCTGGCAAATCCTTACTCATTAGGAAGAAAAAAACAGCAGGGGGTGGTTCTGTCAGGTTATATTTGAACTCCACCTTTCCCTTACAAAGGTTCCTCTAGTTTCTTCATATAGAGTAGCTCCTGCTAGAGTCTGATGCAGAATCAGGTATGTTCCCCCTCCCTTAAGCCACTTGAATGGCTTATTGCAAGAACATGAAGGCGCAGGTGGTGTCCCTAGGATATTAATCAGTTCATTAAGCTCAGGAATTTTGGAGCAACTTCAGCGTGACAAACAATAAGGTGACAATTTTGGAGCAACTTCAGCGTGACAAACAACTTGCAGGTGACAAACAATAAGGCCTCAAAGTCGGGGCCTCCTCCTTGCTTTCCATTCATTTTTATGCTGGCAGCTCCAGGCTTGCAGCATCTGATCACAGCAGATGGAGAGCTGCATCCATTTCATGCCAGGGATGTGATAAACTTGCAGTCAAATCAAGCCAGGGAATGGAAGATGTGGGTAGTAAAATGACTCTCCCTCATTGTCATAATGTGTGAGCACAATGGGACACTGAGAGAACTGGGAAGAATTGTACCATAATTCTGGGTATGAGTTTTTAACGACTTCAGTTGAGGCACGCTTGCCTCCTCGAATCGTTGCATTGACAAAGGTTGGTTGATTCTCCTGTCTGTGATGTGAAAGTAAAAATGAAATCCCAATTTGGAATTCAGCTTGCAGATTCATTCGGGCAAGCTTGCAAGGAAGGCAGTTCTGCTGCCATGGGAATTCCAGGCTTCTTACCATTTTGGGTCCTGTGTGCTGTGAGCCACTGGTTCCATGCAGTTAACAGGACAGCTGCCAGGGCTGGAAAACAGCTGCCTAAATGATGTTCTGGGGGACCTCAGAAGTATACAAAGAGTTTGTGAATGAGAAGACCAGTAATGTCAGACAAGTTTCCCTGCAAGGCAGCTTGGTGGTTATTTTAGATCTTCCTGTGCAATGCACAGTCGCAGGGGCATAGTTTAGAATGCCCTTGGCTTAGATCAGGTAAAGCTCAACATATTGACATAGAAGGCCTACAAAAATGGATCAGGTGCTTTAAGGCAGGCCCCAGAATCCTGACACATCTGGGTTCCCTAAGCAAGGAAATGTGAAACATGTTCCCTTTATGGAGCTCTAGGTGATGTGGGATACTTGTATTGGGGAGTGCAGAGCTCAAGGAAAGGATATGATCTTGTGGAAGGTGCAATCTTCCCCTTCCCACCAGGCAAGACTAGGGTGGGTTGAATGTTCCCTGGTCAAGACCTTACACTGAAGTCAAGCATGCTTTGTAAAGTGGGAGGAACTGATGCATGGTTCTCCTGTCATCTTTTCCAAATTGCCGTTGGCTTGATCCATCCTGTTTTTAAACAATACCAATATATGTAAAACTGTTTTTCTGTTTTCCACACACACAGGAAAGGTAGGAATGTGCTTGGTGCTCTATGTGTGAATTCAGTAATTCACACTGGACTTGTGTGAGTGACTGTAGCTCCACAGCCCCTCACTCCCAAAATATGGCCATTAATGGCTTATGCACCTGCTCAGCCCTGCTTGGGACACATGCCATTATATGGCAAGAATACCTTTCAGCTGTCTACAAAGGACAACAAAGTTAGTATCTATCCAAAATAATAAATCTGACATCAGGTGTGGCAAGAGCTGGAAGCCGGGTGGTGGTGGTGGTGGTGTATCATTTCAGTCTCCTAGGATGGTCTGCTGTTGACCAGAAAGTCACCATTTGTTAACCAAAGAATGCCAGAGAGTAACTCCCATTATTAGAGTTTATCGTCTATTATACAGCTAGGACTCAATTGTGATTAAGGGTTCCTCTCCCACTATGTGCTAAATTAGCTTCACTACTACTCCAGTCATGTTGGGTCCACTAGCCTGAGTAAACGTGAAGTTTCTGAAGAATAGGGAAATGCTGTACAGATGCTTTCTGTAACCAGCTTTGCTGCTGCTGGTGGCAACAGCTGTAAGAAGTGAGGTGGATTACTGGAGGCAGCAACCATTGTAAGAAGTGAGGCAGATTACTGGAGACAGCCTTCACCATTACTTGGCATGGTTCAAAGCCCATTCACATGCTACCATCTGAAGCCAGGTGCAGATAGAATAGTACAAAATACACTTGTGCATAGTATGAATATCTGGTTTCCTTGACATGTACATGGGAGAAAGATTTCAAGATTTAGATTTCAAGGAAATAAGACAAGTTTCTAGCCTTTGAAAGGGGCTGGGCAATGTCTGCTGATTCTCAGAAGCTAGAGGGGTGCTGGGCTGTGCACACTAGGAACTCTCTGAAGAAGTGCACATGCACACAAAAGCTTATACCTTGAATAAAACTTTGTTGGTCTTAAAAGGTCCCACTGGACTCAGACTTGAGCTGTTCTGTGCTTCAGGGTCTTTCACATGATTCACAGCACTCTTAGGAAATGATATTTCCCATGGTTCCTTGACAAAGTCATGGCTTTCAAGCTAGTGGGATGATGTCTGGAGTGTACCTAGCCCCTGTCCTCTCTCGTGTCTTCAGAAGGAGCATTTTAATGGGGTACCGGTGCATGACCTGGTCTGAACACCGGATGTGTTCTGCTGAACTTTCTTTTACTCTCAAGTGACAGATCTTATTATGCAAGACCTGGACATTTTGTTTGTTCAGGATCAGTGCTCTGTTGAATACGATCCCATGCCTCTAAACAAGACTGCTAGTCCTTACTTCCAGGTTTTGAAACTTGATGGCTGTCGACAAACATAATGAATTGTTGGAAGAGGAAACCAGTGCCTATTTCCCCTTCCCTTGCAAGGCATTTGGTCTGGTGAAGATGCTTGGAGGAGAGCTCTAGAAATGCATTCTTCAAACCAAGGGAGAATAGTTGCATGAACCATTTTCAGTGTTTTTCTTCTCCAAGCATGCCTTCTCTCAAGAATGAAAGGGGTGGGGAGAATGAATATTCCCCTTTTAAAAGAAAGAAAAACTTTTGAGCAGGATCTACACACAAGAAAATGATGTGCACCATATGGGGGAACCTACATGACCTAATTCACCCTGTTCCTTTTAAAGAAGGCTCAACCTGGGAGGAATAGTGTTGTCAAACAGCTGTTGGCACCTAGTGGAAGACTGGGGAGGATGAGGACATGGGGGGCACCATTACATCAACAGCATGACATGTTGCTCTAGGATTCAGTGGACACTCTATGGTTTTTCTGAGTTTACCCTTGAAATAATGTCATGCTGTTGATACAATGGCTATTTTTGTCTTTTTTTTCTCCATTCAGCCTCCTGAGTGGTGGCGAGGGTCAGAGGGCTGCTGGTGGTAACTATAGAGAGGAAGAACTATGAGTTCATCCCTTAAAGTTCTTACCAGTAGCTTAGGGCTGAATGCTACATGGTTCTGAATATGTTCAGACTAGCTGCCTGAAGATTTTGGCCACAGTAGAGAGGAAAGAAAGGCACTTGAAATTGCATGGTGGAAACTGCTGCCCCAGTCTGCCAAGTGCTCTCAAAATTGTTTGTGAACAGATCTGTGAGGCAACCCAAAGAGACAGTTGTTTCAACCAAAAAAAAAGGGGGGGGGGGTCTGAACACAGTAGGTTTGAAATTTGCACACATTTTTGGGGCCATATTTCCCAGTACCCCTCAGACTCATCGGGATTTTCCTCCTGGCTGGTTGAAAAAAAGGGAAGAAGTGAAATGGGGCTTTTGCCTCTGTCACCTTAAAAAAAATACCTGGGCTACCCAGATGCCAAAGAAGCACCCTAGGCTGTACCCCCCTGGCCAGTGACCATGGGGCTGGGAATCTGTAAATTGCTGTTGCTCTAGTGGTGCAGTGTCACTGCCAGTGTGAACCCAGAAGCAATACTGTCATGTTGGGATGACGTTCTAGGATTCCACTGAAACTCTGTGGTAAAACCACAGATTTTTAGTGGAATTCTAGAGCATCACTTGACACGATGATGTCATTTGCAGGTTCACATTCGCAGTGACGTTGCATCATCAGGGTGTTGGTGATTTCCCCTCATTTTTTCTCCTCTGCCCCACCACACAATGGCAGGGGACTGGGACTGTTGGTCTGGAAGTCTCCCACTGGAGTGGGAGACCTGGCAATCCAACCCCAGGCCTACACTAGTGCCAGGATTTTTGGCTTCAAGAGTTGGCAAGTCTAGTAAGCCTTGAGGAGGCTGGGCAAAATCTCTGTTTTAAAAAAGAAATCCTATATGTAAGGGAAAGAGACATAATACAAAGAGACCGACATCTTGTGATTCTGTCTTTTATAGGACAGAAGGAGTGTATCCACCAGTTATACAGATAGCTATATTTACATAATTTGTTCTTTCCTTTCAAGTTTAATAACCAGAAAAAAGCAGAGAGGGAACTTAAAAGCTACAGTAATGTCTCTTCTCCAGACTTGGCACATGTCCCAGCATTTGTAAGCATTGTAATAGTGTTTTGGGCAGTCAGGCATCAAGAAGGGTGTCAACTGTAAAGACACAAAGGCAGCCTTTCAGAGTTTTTTAATAGATGAGGCACTCTTGCCTTTACTTGAGAAGATATACTCTTAGGGTTGACTTACTGGTTGCAGAAGGGGGACTCTCCAGTGATGTCATGAAGTTGCAAGCAATGCAGTGATGTCACCAAGTAGGGGCAATGTTCTAGCATCAGTTTAACCATAGAGTTTTGGGCCAGTTTTAGTGTGTTGCTCCTATATGGTGATGTCACCAGCGATAGCAACCCCTTGCTTTATCCACCACCAGCCCACTGAATGGCAATGGCGAAGAGGGCTGCTGGCAGGAGGCCTCCCACCACTCCAGGAGCCCTGGCAGCCCTGGGTATGACATATTCTGTACCACCCCCACACCCATGCCTACCCAATGTATTTTTGCATTAGCAGGGCTGGCCTGACCAGGAGGTCCAGTCAGCAGGCATAGGGAAGGGATTGCAAGCCTGTTCCTCCACAAGGCCACTGTCGTGCCAGATTTTAGAGCCCCGCTCCTGAAAGGCTGGGCCCATGTCAGACTCCTCTTCTTGCTTGTTGGCAGGTCCACTCAGGCACATGCACCACAGATTCTTTCACTTGCTTCTCGACTGACTGATGGAGGTACAATGAGTTTCCACTTGGCACACACAGAGGGGTCAGTCCCTGTTGCTTGCAGTGGGTGTGCGTGCACTGTCACTCCTCCTCCAGGAGTCCTCCTTCCCTTCCTCCTGTTGCTGCTTTACTCAGTGAAGAAATTCTCCTCAGTCATCTGTGGGAAGCTTTACAATGCTTGAACAGCTGATCAAATCCTAGGCCTGCATGCTTAAGTGCAATATTGCTACTTGAAGTTCTTTTTTGGCCTCTGACTCTTAATGTTTCTTCTCCTTTCCTTCAATGCATACACACCCAGTGAAAGACATGGAATATGCAACAGGGGCAACAAAGTCATGATTCAGCTAGGTGCCCAAACCCCTTGGGCTAGCCCTGTGAGTGAGCGACTGTTCTGGTGTGTCTCTTGACTAGAAGGAGGTAAGCCCAGAGCTGTTACTTACGCAGGTCCTTGACAGTCAGCCTCTCCCTGCTGTGCCTTTGCTTTAGGAGTCTGGAGAGGCAGCTGTGATGGCCGCAGCAAAAATAAACTGCTAATGGTGATCCAATGGAGTGTAGCGGGTTGATTGTCAGACTAGGATCTGGGAGATCCGTGTTTGAATCCTCACTCTGCTATGGAAGCTTACTAGGTCAATAACACATTTATGAAGTTATAAACTGGGGAGGGGGGGGAGTTGTAGATGGCAAGGTCCTGAAATACCAGAATTGTACCAAGGAATTCCAGCGTCACTGTCAGGAGACAAGGGCTGGCTCCGAGTCATCCCAGCCATGTCTGCCTGAGCTGAGGATGGCTGCAGACCTGACTCACCCATGTGAGGGAGGCCAAGAGAGGGAGGCCTCTGGGACTTATGCAGGTCACTTCAACAGAGCTGAGAGCAAGGCTGGGAGCCAGGCAGGCAGTGGTGCGGAGGGTCATGGTCAGGCAACAAGGGCGAGACTCAACTCGAGGAAGGCCAAGTTGTAGGGTAGCCAGCTCTGCATTAAGATTAATATCTGGAGATTTGGGGGAGGTCGTAGCCTAAGGAGGGGCAGGGTTTGGGGAGGGGGGGAAAGGACTTCAGTGTGGTGTGATACCATAGAGTCCACCTTCCAAAGCAACCTTTTTCTCTCCAGGTGAGCTGATCTCTGTTGCCTGGAGATCAATTGTAAAAGCAGATGATCTCTTGACCCCACCTGGAGGCTGGTGACCTTACCAAGTTGGAAGAGGCTAGGAGGCAGCCCTGAGCAGGCAGGGGAAGGAGCAGGTCAGGGAGACCAGAAGAAGGGGAAGAAGCAGGGAAAGATTCCCTTTCCATTTATAGCCTCCCAGGTGGAAGGGGATTGGATGCCGGTCAGGTGGGGGTGTGACTAGGGAATCCCATAAAAGGGAAGGTAGGACATCAGCAGGTCTGGGAGGAGAGAGAAGGCCAGAGTGGGGGTAGTCCAGGGAAGGAAGAGGGCCTTGGTGTCAGAATGTTCTCTCCTTCCTAATTCTGAGGCTGGAGTAAGGGCTTCCTACTCACTCCCCTTTTGTCCGGTGACACAACAGAGGGCAGGGAGCCCATCATAGTTGCTATGCAGAGGCAGGCAAAAGAAAACCATCTCTGACAGTTTCTTGCCTTGAAAACCCTACAGGGTTGCCCTAGGTTGGCTGCAGTTTGATGGCACTTTACACACATACATGGAATCTCAAATCCTTTGGAAATTATGTCAAACTTCTCAGTGAATTCTAATTCCACTGGAACATCTCCATGAAGTACTTGAGAATGACACATCTGCAACAGAATGTCCCAAGAACTGTTCAACCCCACTGCTTTTTCTTCGTAACTTTGCTTTGTAGTGTTTGAATGATCCAGGCACACGTACTGAAGAGATGGGACAGAATGACCTAGTGCTGACAGCTTAGATCAGTGACTCATGCAGAGACACAGCAGGGGTCTTGTGTTTGTTCAGTTCTGGTTTGGAATTTGTGGCATTCAAATGAGGTGGGGGTGTTCCCCATCCAGAAGCTTCCTCCCCTGCTCTTTATGAACTCAATCATCTTCTGCCTCCTCCCTCCTTGTGCCTTGCTGTTCAGAAAGCACAATGGAGCTTCATTCCCTCTCTCAGGTTCCTTCTGATTTCTGCTTATGATCTCCTGTTCTCTCACTGCCTTCTTTGTTCTTCTACAGGCTGCTTCATCTCTGAGGGCAAAAACCACATATTACATGCAAATGCCAGTAAAAGGAAAGGTTGTTTTTTAAAAATAAAATAAAATCTGTAGGAGGCTGCAATGGGGGAGTGGCTGATTAACTTTTTTGTTAGCTGGCGACTTTCCAGGTTACCTGTTCACAGGGATTTTGAATGCAAAAACAGTGAGGAAAAGGTTAAACACACACACAAATGTACATGAATCCACACATCACTACTCTGTTTAAACGTGCACCCTCCTAAGAGTAATTTTCATTTCAGGAAGCTGGGCTTCCAGTAAATGTGTGACATTTTATCCCTGGGGATTGCTTGCACAGCTGGTGGTGAGTGGATGGTGATGGATCCAGTAGGTGTTAGTTGAGGGACAGAGGCAGCCATTTTGGGGAAGGCTGTCAGATCCTGGCAACAATTCCTGAGGACTGTAAAGCTGCCCGTGCCTCTGTGGATCCTTCTTGCTTCAAGGGCGGTATTACTCGCTTCAAGGGCCCCCAACCTTGCTGAGCCCAGTGGGCATCACCAAAATGGCTGCCACAGAAGTTGAGAGTGATCACAAAATGGCAGGTATGGGGGCAGTTAAGAATGTTGGAAAGTTCCAAGCCAAGTATCCTCCTTTGATGGAGACAACTGCTTCTGAATAGGAGCTCCCTGCAGATATAAACTTGATGTCTACTGGGATCTTCTGAAGTACCTCCTGCTCCGGTGAGGTGGAAGAATGACAGCATCTGGCCCATGCCAGGATTTTGTGGCTTGTGGGGCAGATTCTTTTCTGGTGGGGCTGGTGAAGCTGCCATTATTTGCCATAATGAAGGGGGGTGGTACTCACCATACGTTCCCCACTGATCAGTTGAAGGGCCTTTTAAATCTTGAAGGAGGGGAGGGAGAGGGTTGTGCACCGCTCCCCTGCTTCGTCTCAAAAGCATTTAAAGGATCCCTTTAAATGCTTTTGGGAAGAAGGGGGGCTTTAAGAAGCAGGGGGCCTTTAAGGAAGGGCGGCTGGTGTGAGACTTCTGCTCAAAGTAGTCAAGGATCAGATCTTTGTTGATGAAACACAGTTCTTTATTTCCAATCTCTACATTGGTACAGCTTCTCGGATTATTGTCAGAGATAACGCATATGACAGAAGCAGGTCTATTATACCTTTCTAAGCAGTTTGAATTACCCATAGATACCCAATCACTACACGGGAAAAACGGCGGGCAAAAAGGGGCTCTGGCCGTTTGCTTCCCGCAGGAAAGAAAGTGAGGTGTCAAGTTGTAAATTTCCCTTCCCAAACCAGACCCTTCAGATGTTACCATTTCACATAACAATCAATGGCCTCAAGGCTTTCGCACGTTGATAAGAGATGAGACTCGTCCTCCCTTGTAGTCCCAGCCGGGGCGAATGGAATGCGGAGGAAGGAGTGTGAGAGGCCCATTGTTCCCATACTTTGAAGTTGTCATCCTCCCGCTCTGACAGTTACACAGACCAGGCCTGGTCAGGGTCATAAACCTGGGGTCCTATATTCTACATACATACTGGTCCAAGTGAGGGTTTACCTAAGGGGGGGGGTCATTGCATGGCAGGTGGGAAGGAAGCAGCATACATACATACATGGCAATATGAATATAGTATGGCATACAGACATGACAGTGAAAAGCACAGCAAGAAAACATAAGACATAGCTGTAAGCAATAGAAATACTTTGTCTGAATCAGCAGATTCTGACAGCTGGTCTTTTTAGGAAGGGGTGGAGCTTCCAATAGCTCCACTGTAGCTATGGGCCAGGACAGCATTGACTCTGCTTGGGAAAGAGGGATTTTTTTGCAGGGGGAGAAGCAAGTGGGCATCAGGGAACAACGTTTGAGGGTACAGTGGCACCCATGTATGTTGAGTTGGGGATCACTGGTCTTCTGTGATTGGCAGCAGCTCTCCAGAGTCTCACATCACCTGATCCTGCAGACAGAACTGAGGACCTTCTACATGCCAGGCTCGGTCCCTGAGCCACAGCACCCTCCTTGTCATTGCCCAAACTGGACTGGGTTGAGTCTACATGATGCGACCGCCATCACTAAAGGGAACACAAGGCAAACCTCAGCCATAACTGGGTTTGGAGGGTGGGCTTGGCTGAACTGCCAGTGGGAGAAATGGGTGAGCAGCTGTAACATCTCCTGTGATAGGATAGTGGGTGATTGCTAAGTGGAAGAGGTGCAGACTCAGAGGAAAAGTCCAGGCTTCTACAGAATTGTGCTGGTAGAATAAATAGCTTCTAAAGAGCAACAAATCACACCCACACCCACTCCAAGGAATATGAAAACACAAGCAGTGCCCCTGTGCCAGTTCAAACCAGCTGACCCTTCCAACTTTGGGGAGTACACTTGCTCTGCTAACCAAACTGGTTCTGAACATTATTGATTTGGCCTGGATGCTAATTGGCTTTTCAGAAAAGTACCATCCCACTTGCTAACTCCATTCCTGTTCTTAGTCCTTTTAAGTGTGTGTCTCCCGGGATGTTGCCTTTTGGACAGAGGGTTAACCTTGATGGCCTTTTGTTCTTTCGCCCTCCCATATGTATCTCAAAAAATCCTTCTGCAACAGCTCTGGCTTGTCAAACAATAAAATAAGGAACATTGCCTCTCAGCCAAATGACTTATCAAGTCACCTTTTGTGATCTGAAGCAGCAGCAAATGAATCTGCCTGTTTGATTTGTAGTTGTCTTGTATACACAAAAGCCCCTTTCAGGGTGTGTTGCCAACACATGGGGAGAGGAGGGAGATCAGATCACTTATGACTTCCATGGGAGCTCAGCATGGATGTGATGCCACCAAGTTAATCCTTTCCTCCAGGGGAACTTCCTTGTAGTCTAGAGATGAATTGTAATTCCAGGAGAACTCCAGGTCCCACTTGGAGATTGGTAACCCTAAAGGGGAGGAGCCGTGGCTCAGAGGTGGAGCACAGGCTTCTCATGCACAAAGCCCCAAATCCAATCTCTGCTATCTCCAAGGGACTCATGTAGCAGGAGTTGGACAAGTCCCTTATGCGCCTGGAGGGCCACTGTCAGTCAGCACAAGGAGTGCTGATCTAGATGGGTCAGATGGCATAAGGCAACTGTTTGAGTAATGCCACTGGTCTGTCAAGCCCAGGACCAGCGATACGACTGAAGTCTAAATGTCATAATTTTGGAGAACACTAATTTTATTGCAAAGTGAGTCTTCTTTGCCTAAAAAATGATCACTCCATTAATGATTAAAAGGACAAGATGTATTCTCAGTCCATGTGCCAGCTGATGCACATGAGCAGTTGCCATTCGTCAGGCTTAGTATCCGAGGCTGCTCAGGGTATCTGCTGCTCTGAGAAAATGCTTGAAAGTTCATTTATTTAACCTCTTGGCCTCTTCAAAGGGGTCCTAGTTGCTGAAATTGACTTGCGCTTTTTGTAGATAGAAATGTAATTTTACAGAGCAGCGTAATACCTTAAGTCCTGCAATCAAATAATCATCAAGGCCAGGAAAGTCGCACAGACCTACGTATCATAGTAATGTGAGCTGTACAAACAAAAACTGCACATGAGTGTGCAGGAGAGTGTGTGCCGTTTACCGCAACCATTGAGAAACAACAAAAACCTTCTTCTTGAATACTGGATCAAACCATCGATTAAAAATGTGGCAGATAATCCAGTTGTGGTACAAAGCTGGCATGCAACCAGAGACCAGCTTGTAGAGGGAATTTTTAAAAAGTGCTTTTGTAATCTTAAGAACCTCAGCCTTTGCAATGGGCTGCCTCCTCCAGTCTCTCCTCCTGCCCCCCAATTCTCTTCCAGCAGTGTGAGAAGGAACATAGGTAGGAATGCCAGCTCTGGCTTGGGAAATACCCGGAGATTTCAGGGGTAGAGCTTGAGGAGGGCAGGGTTGGGGAGAAAGCAGGACTTCAGTGGGATATAATGCCATAGCATCCCACCCTCCAAAGTGGCCGTTTTCCGTTGGTGAACTGATCTCTGTTGCTTGGAGGCCAGTTGTGATCCCAGGAGATCTCCAGCCATCTCCTGGAGGCTGGCAACCCTACACATGGGGAAAAGCCAATTAAAAACTTTTATTTCTTATGTTTTTGGAGATACAGCTCATAACTGGTGACCAAATTATGATTCGAGCCACAGGGAGTTTGCCAATCATTCCCCAGGACTGTCTCCTTCAACTGCAAGCAGCTCTCTGAGGCTGCCCGAGGCATTAAACCGAGGACTTTCTGCATGCAAAACATGCGCCCTACCATTGACCTATGAGATCTGGTTAGATATACATTCAGAGCTGCTAAGAGAATTTATAGCCCGAAGGGCAAGCATGATTCATCTCTGTGCTCTCCCCCATGCACATATTCCACTGCACATTTTGACGCTGGTTTATCGATAGCATGACCACACAAGAAGAGGCAAATTATCAGCTAGCAGGGAGTGAAGTTACATCTGACATCCCCCAAATACAGCATGCCTGGCGAATGTGAAACCCACTAAATGAAATGTTGGAATTTGATTTTGCTGGAGATGCATTCTGTTCCAATCAGTGTTTTTTTTTTTAAAAAAGATAGCTCTCCAGGAGGAAACGGCTTGTCTGACATTATGATATAAATTTGATCTTTGCAACTGAATTTATTATAGTTCTGTTTACCCTTTTATCCTTGCTAATGCGGTACAGGGAAGGGAAATTCTGTGAGTGACACAGAAGAATTCATCTTGTCCCCTATAATAATGTATTCTGTGGCTAACCAGTGAAGCTCTTACGACTGCCACACTGAGCATTCCAGTTCTTGAATCCCATGCATTTGATTTACTTTAACCAATATTATGCAAGCATATGCATGAGACGAGCAACGGCATGCCAATTTTTGAATGAATCCTTTTGAAATATTAATGCCGATTCATTATAAGAATCCAGAGAACATGGTTAAACTGAATGGCGAACCAGAAATACTTGTTTTTAACACCTCGTTCTCATCCGTTCTTTTGCCGCAATGCCAAGCAGATTTTGAATGAACAAACTCACTTCGGAAGACTTCCTGGAGGTGCCAGGCTATAGCTTACTGAAAAACATATTGCTACTGAAGCAGGAGAATTGTGGTTCCTAGGAAAGGGCTGTCTCACAAGGGAAAGGTTGCAGCTTCCCCAGACACCAATCTTCCCCGCTCTCTCAACTTTCCAGGGGCATCTCTTCTGTCTTTGGCTGCAAAGTAGATCAGGAGGAGGGTGTAGACAGATGAACAGGCCAGACAGACACATGGAAGTGTGGGACAGTGGCTTAGAAGATGGTCCAAATGCTTCTGACTCCTTGGATGGGCTATATTTTTGTTTCAAATCTGAACTGCTTGTATTCCTTGTGTTCCTAGGTTGCTTCCACACAAAGGTTTTCCTCCAGGTTGGCATCCAAACCGGGGCAGGATCTATCTATCTATCTATCTATCTATCTATCTATCTTCCTTCCATCCTTCCTTCCTTCCTTCCTCCCTCCCTCCCTCCCTCCCTCCCTTCCTTCCTTCCTTCCTTCCTTCCTTCCTTCCTTCCTTCCTTCCTTCCTTCCTTCCTTCCTTCCCATCCACATGATGTTGTCCTCTAATCTCCCACTTTCTAGGTTTTCCCATTTTGCAGTGATTTTTTTAGAAATCTGGTTTGGTAAATCTTTTTTGAAAGATCATGCTCAAGCACCTTCAGACCCTCCATGGATGACAATATATTGGCCTACACTGGCAATATTGTCCTTCCTTCATTCCCCTTCCCCAATAGCTGCAGTTTCCCTACTACTACCGGATGGCTTTTGGGAGACTGTTTTAAAAACTGGCTGTGCTGGATCACTATAGTGCAGTAACATTATAACTGTCTACTGCTGTGACCTGCTAGCTCCCAGTCTCTAGTCCTTTTCATTGCAGAAATATATGGGATGTGCATTTCCCCTTCTATCTCTACAACAAAAGAGTTAGAGACTTAAAACGACGGAAGTTGAGAATTCAGAGGGACCAATAGACTGACATCATGGCAATATATCATTATAATGTTATTGACCTATACCTGTCTAGCAATTGCCATTTTACAAAAATGCCCTCTGATGGAGCAGGGGTGGTGGTGACAGCTAGAGAGAGCTGAGGCAAGGGGTGCACAGGGAAAACCGCCACATGCATGCTCCATTGCCACTGCAAATGGCTCTGTATTCACAGCAGCAATGAGAGCTTCATGGAGAATCATTGCCAAATGGAAGCAGCCCTACTCTCCATTTAAGAGTGCTTATATACAGGAAGGGAACCTCTCTGATCATTCATCAGAAGTCCTTGTCTGAGGTTGCAAATGCCAGACTGTGGAAGAGAGAAAATTGTGGAGCATGCACACAGCAGAGTTTGTGCTGTCGTATCGTTTCGTGAGGCTGAGCTGATCCAAACAATGTAGTGTTTTCTCCAGTCTCCTTTTCTGGGTTGGGGTTGGGGCAAGATTTGCTGCCTCATAAATAAATCATAGTGATTTATCTAAATAAAATATTGTGCTTGGATGGAGCACCAGACAGACGAGCCAATTAGCAGGCAGATGATAAAACAGGAAGTGCTCTGCAGAGACACCAAAGACTGCTCATCTGCTCAGCGCTCTTGCTTCTCACTGTTTTATCTGCTGTGCATTGGAAATAATGCTGTCAGATTGTTTGTTCAAAGGAAGTTTGAAGACCCTTTGCTGGATAAGAATAAATAGCATTTCAAAGAAGGAGCTTGGTAAAATTATCTTTCAAAAAAGGAACTTTCTATATATAAGTGCTTCTCTGAATCAAGGGAAAAAATCTCCCTGATCATTTACGTGAAAATAATTTCCAGATGGTTTTTTGTTTGCTATTTTTGGTAAAGTTTTATGCTTAAAAAGTGACAACTGCTGGTAAGAGTCTCCCTCCTCTTTGATTCCTTTCTCTTCAGTCGCAAGCTCTGCATCATACATTGGAAAAAATAAAGCTGTCTAGAAAGCCACGGGGGGGGGGGGGGGGGGGCTGGCTTGCCTTATGAGGACTTCAGAATTCCTGCAGTGCTGAACACAAGATTGTTTGTCTTGCTTTTGTGTTTGGCCTGGGTTGATGAGGAGCTGATGACAGTGAGGCTTTAGCCCTAAAACTTTAGCTACCTCCATGGTCCTTTCCATCTTGGAAAGGGGTCTGCTAAGAGGCTCTGCTTTCTCTGTTATAAAAAGAATTAAGGAAGAGCCTCCAGGACGGTCCCTCAAAGAACTTACCCTAGCTGCTCGTGAAGGTACTCAACAGGTTTATGTACATGTAATACATGTTGGGCCTAGAAGCTGTGCTCCAAACATTAACCCTTTGCTAACTGTATCATCATTTGTTGCTCTGCACCGCAGATAAAAGAGTGCTGTAGCCCAGAAGTTTCTGCTTTCCTTTGTTTTGCATTGCAGTGTTCCACTTTCTCCCTTTTATTAGAACTTAAAAATTTAAAACAGCATACAAGCTTTTCAGGTCTTTAACTACAGACTCGGAGCCTTTCCATCATGTACACAAACAACTTGTCCCCTCCCCCATTTGGTTTCTGTACTGAGTGTCTCAGCTGATAAAGAGTTGCAAAGGACTCAGCATACCCTTTGGGAATATTTTGATTGATCTTAATGAACATTATTATACAATTCTGGATTTTGGAATTTTTCTCTGGACCCATGTGGCTATTTACGATCTGTGTTTTCTCCCTTGCTTTGTTTAATTCATCTCAGTTAAAGTCTAGAACACAATCCATGTAATACCCTTTTATTAGGACCAACCCAATGACACATAACAGTAAGCAAGCTTTCAGGTTCACCAGAACACTTCATTGGCTGTTTCATTATAAACTGGGCATATAGTGTTAAGGAAAGGGGACTGGGAGTCTTTTACACACCCCGTTAAGTGAAAAGGCCCTGCTGGGAACCCCAGGGATTAAAGCACACTCTTTTAACAGAATTTCAGCCCAGTGCACTGAGAAATGAAAGGGGTCAGATTTCTAAAGTTCTTGAAGGGGCAAATGGGAGCTCACTTGCACCAATCTGGGGAGCAGCTGGGCTGCCTTGAACCTGGGGTACCAAACAAGTGGCCACTGGGGATCCCAGCACAATAAATGCAGGTGTTTGTGCCTCTCTCCTGGTGCACTGATTCTCCAAAGAGAGTTCTTTCACACTAACAGTGGGTTTTCTTTCTTGCTTTGTGATTTAAGGTGCTGCAAAGCTCTTTTGTTCTCATGAAGGGCTGTTTATTCTTTCCACTGGGATCCTGTTCCAGAAAAATCATGTGTTGTTTTTTAAGTCTCTGCTTCCCGTCGCCTTGGCAGGACCCAGATTTCTGAAGTTAATTTTATAGACGTGCCTGGGAGACAATGCGAGTGCTCCTCCACAGGCATGGGAGCCATATATGGTGTGTTTTGTCACTTGTGGCTTTCCCTTGAGCTCATAATGAGATTGAGTGTGCCTGATCCCACTGTAATTGTGTCATGACTCCTCAGACCGGCTTGCTTTCGATTGCAACATTCTTAGGTTCTTACATTGGGAAGAAAAACTGGAAGGCAGTTTTATTGTTCAGGCTGGTGGAACTTTTCAAATGGAAGAAAAGTTCAAGTTGCTGTTTAGCCTGTTGGCTCTGAGAAAGTGGGACATCCGCTGTGTTGCAGGTTGCATCCCCTTCCTCCCAAGCATTGAAAAATTGGTGGACTTCTAAGCACTTGGTCCCCCACAGTGGCATAGTTGCCACTTTTAAGCGCTTGATTCCCTGCACTATTGGGAACATATGCAAATGAAGGAATCATGAGGGTGCAATCAAGTGCTTGGGCTCTTTCCACCCAATCATTGCCCTCCTTCAGGCCAGGCAGTGGTCAGGTGAGAAAGGTCCAGGCACCCTGCCTCTTCCCCATGTTTGCTTCAATTACACACTCGCCTGGTGGGAGATTCCACCATGGGGAAGAAACTGTAGGTCATATTTCCATAGGTCTGTTCACTTAGGGCACCTTCTTTCGTCACAATGTAGAAATGTTCAGGTTGGAATGATCACGTGGATCTAGTTTTAAAATCCTGGGCATGGCTTAGAGATGTAAACTTTCTAGAAATTTTGAAGCCTTGGAGAGATATATTGTGGGGGGGAGGGGGGACACAGAAATTTTGAGAAAAATTGAAACATATGCAATAGTTATTGTCCTACCAAATCTAAACTAATGTTATTGTTTTAACAACATAAAGTGCATTGTTTATACGTTACTGAGCATATAAAACTGCAGCATTTCACATATTTATGAACTGTAAAAGTTATAATGCCTTAGTTTTAGATAAGCAATGTTGCAAATATACTCAATTATTGAGAGAAAACTGTAAGCTGATGCATCCTATGCTATCGAAGCATGCATGTGTACCTTAATTTTTACTATCTGGTTGGAGAAAGCTCAGTTCTCACTCATTCTCTGCTCATTCTCACCTGGGATATAAAGGGGATCTTGAAAGGGATGATCTGTTAATTGGAAGGAAGCCAAGGCAGTAGGTAGTTCATGAGCTGTTTTTGACTGGAACAGTATTTTCTGTGGATACATTTCAATTGTATATGTTGGGAAATTAAATAAAAACCTTGTTATTAGAGCAATCTCCTTTGCCCCATTGCCTTTTAAACATCTCCTTGGGAGACGTACAATCCTGCATGGAGTCTCATCTCTAGTTGGGGGGATAGAGGGGGAGAGGGAGAGAGTTCTTAGAAAGTCCAGTCCATAGCTGAGAGCAGTTGTAGCAGCCAGGTTATTCTTTTGCTGTTCGCTTCCTTCTGTGTGGTGGAGGCTGAGAGGGATGTTACTACTGAACAAACTGGGAGTTTTGCATTAACACCACAACAAACCACAGTTAGTACTAACCACAGTTAACAAGCCAGATATGAAGAGTAGTTTAGAATGCCAATTTAGTACCTAGCAACAAACCCCAATTTATTGGGGAGCCGGCAATTAGATTTCATCAATCTGTTATTTGTAGACTGTGTTTTATCATGACACTTGTATGTAGCCACTGTTCTTCACTGGAGGAAGGTTTTCTGTACTGAAGGAAGGTTTAACAGAAGAGAATCATAGGAACCAGTTCAGTGCGAGGAAGTCATAAGATCTAACTCTCCCATGTTTTTGATCTGCCCTGATTTAATTGCTGCTCAGCTTCACTGGGTGCCCCCAAGTTAAACAAATAAAGTCCTCTCTCTTTGTCTACTTCTCCACACCATGCATCATTTTATCAACATCTGTCATATTACCCCCACACACACACACACACACACAGAGAAGGTAGTGTACCCCTTGATCATTTTGATTGTCCTTTTCTTGGCTTTTTCAAACCCTACATTTCTAATACCCTTGGAGCATTTATTTACGGAGACGTTCCCATCCTAACAACCAAAATACACCCCCCAAAAAGGCACAGAGAGATTTGCTGAAATGTTTTTTTTTCCAAAATAGACATAAGCCTCTGAGATAATGGCAGCTGATCTTTGTGAAGCAGCTGGATTTCTCTTCCCATGTGGAAATTTTACTGTTTTCTCCAGTTAAGATGGCATTTAGTTGAATGTCATTTTTTAAAAAAATAAAGTTGTTTCCATTGTCCATTGTGGAGGGTGGGGGGTGGGTGGAACTCAAATAATAAGTGTGGATCAAGGGAAAAAGCAGACTCCAGTCAGCATTACCTGTTCCAGTCCTAGACCTTTCTTAAAATCGAAATCAACAGGCCTCTTGCCCACCTGCCGTTTTCAAACACTTCTTCCATGAAAGCACTTTAAAGGTGGTCCTGCAAAGTCAAGTTTAGCAGCGGAAAGCCAGAGTGAGCTGCAGGTTCCTTGCATATCAAAACTATACCTATAGGTCATATTTACAAGTCAGTGGGCTAAAACAGAGAACAAGTTTCAGTCTGGGCAGGTATTCAGAATGGAAGATGCGAGATCCACATTGTTTCTGCCATCGTTATCATTGTTCTGCCTTGAGCCCTAACCATAACAAAAAAAAGGTATAGTTGCTGAGCCAAAAAAGCAGATATCCTCATTAAGGAGCAGTCAGGACACTGCTGATTGGAGGGAGGGGCTACCCCATTTCATGCAGGAGCCTTGTTCACGCTCGGGTTGCCAGCCTCAAGGTGGGACTTGGAGTTTCCCCAGAATTACAACTGATCTCCAGCTTTGGAGAGTAGACTGTACAGCAGGAGTCCTTAGCACCCACTGACACCTTTCTGGCACCCACCAAGTGTTTGTAGAAAGTGGATGGGGCCAGGGGGGCTTCTGCCCAGCAAGGAGTCTGACTACTGGAGATTCGATTGGCTGTGCAGATTTTTTAAAACATTGCTTTGGCAGCAGCTGCCACCACAGTGTAACAGTTTTCACTGTGTGATTGACAGTAAGCTGTGGCGGCCGTTTTGCAGCTGGCTCTGCCTCCTGTGGCAGCTATTTTCTGGCTGTGCCCACCACGCTATGTCAGAATTCCAGTGGTACCCACGGGCTGAAAAAGGTTGGGACCCCTACTCTACGGTATACCATGGAGACTAGGAAAACCAGAGTGACACCACATCCACAAGGAGTTTCCACCCCTCCTCATTCCACCCTTCCCAGTTACTGCCCCCAAATCTCCAGGAATTTCTCAAACCAGTGCTGGCAACCCTAGTTCACATATAATGGCCAACACAGTTTGCCAATATGTGAACCCGTCTAGGGCCACCTGGGGCTCATGCACTCCCACACTGTGCAGCCAGCAAATGAATTATTTCAGCTCTTTTGGCACACCATAGTTACTGTAACATTCACACTTTCTAACTGTAGTTTGTGCTTTTCTGTTTTGTCAACAGGCTAAGCTACCCAGTTTGGAAGTCACACAATTTGGAAGTCACAAAATTTGTGATTAGACTGAATCCTTCCTAAACCATAAGAGAACAACATAAGAGAACATAAGATAAGCTTTGCTGGATCAGGGCAGTGGCCCATCCAGTCCGACACTCTATGTCACACAGTGGCCATAACCCAGGGTGTCATCAGGAGGTCCAACAGTGGGGCCAGAACTCCAGAAGCTCTGCAACTTTAGCCCCCCAAGCATGAAGAATACAGAGCATCACTGTCCCAGACATAGTGTTCCATCTATGCCTTGTGGCTAATAGCCACTGATGGACATAAGAGAGTCTTTATTCTCAGGAAGTCTTCATTCTCAGGAAGGCACATAAAGGGAGGCAAGAGACAGAAGAAGTGTTTGAGGTCAAAGATTTTCTGGCTCATTCTTGTCCTGAACAAACCATGATCTGAGCATAGCTAGTGGACACAAGACAGGCCCCCTGGGGAATGGCTGCTCCTTCCTCGGTTGTGATTCATTATGCTTCCAATCCAATCTTGTGGCAAGTTCTAATGTAGAGATGACCAGTATATCCAAAAATGTTTGATGTCCTCCTCAGAAATGTGGCTACTTTGTTTTAAACCTTTTTTCTGTAGCTGTTCTAGCAAAATTGAAATCTCTAAATCCACCTCAACATTTTTAATTCAGACATGCTTCAGTGTCAACTTTGCTAAGTCTTCCACCCTTATTGTATCATTTCTGGTAAAACTTCATGAGTTAATGAAACCAAGCACAAGCAGTTAAAACATTTCCATTGGGTTGTTTGGAAGGCAGGATTAATTTTGGTCTCGGATAAGGAATGGGGTTTGATTTATTATGGAGAGTGGGACTGAGGGACGTCTTAAGGATGGCTGACAGGAGTGAGTGTTTAATTGAACAAGGGCTTAGGGATTTATTCCCACTGTGAGTTTGATTAATTGGTAGCTGAACCCTTTATTAACTAACTTGTCCATTTTGAACTTTAGCAAAAATTTCTTTTCTTTCCTTATAAGGCCCTATAATTGTTAGGCACTTGGGCTACATTAATCCCCTGAGAAGCTCCACTGAATTTGGCCCTTGGTACTAATTGAAGATATTATCTCACAAAAGGGATCTTGTTAGAAGAGGCTGTGAGAATGCTGGTGATTCTGTGAGTATCTCTGGGACCGACAATTCTGCCGGTGCCATGCCAGCCAGGCTTTGCAAATTGCAAGTTGGCCTTAGGAATAAATAGGAGTCTTGTGGCATCACAGAGATCAAGAGATTTATTGTGGCAGAAGCATTTGCAGGCCGGAGCTTGCTTCATCAGATGCTTGTGTGACCTCAGCTGGCAAGTGTTTGTGTACCAAACGATATCCAATAATGAAGGGCTAGCTCTAGTCAGTGCCAGCCCTGACACTGATATAGGGTTCTACAAACCCAAGAGAGTCCCAGCCCTGTAGCCATCCCAGCCCTGTAACCAGGAATTTGGGGGGGGGGGGCACCAGCAATTCAATTAAATTAAACAGGTCACATGATTCTACCCACCACCCTGGCACAGGCGCAGTGGAGGGGAGGGAGAGGAGCAGTTCCTTATTCCGCCAGCAGTGAGCAGTTGCCGAGTCTTCCTGCTTCTTGGCAGCAATGGTGGTATTGCTTGAACTGCACCACGCTGCTGTTGCACCGGCCTGAAGTGATTCTCTAACCCTCCTTCCTTCTGCTCACCTTCTGCAGGAGGAAGCAGCAGGAGTGGAAGGAAGGAGGGTTAGAGAATCACTTCAGGTTGGTGCAGCAGCAGTGCAGCACGAAGCAACTGGGAAAACGGTACCGGAAAAGGAAGATGGGAGAGGGTGCTGCAGATTCAATAGGGGGCACAGCCCACAGGCCCTAGAGAGTCCATAGTTTTGCAGGGGGAAAATTACTTTGGGGGGGGGGGTTGGTTTCATTAACTCATGACTAAATTGAGGCTGAAAAGCCATATTTGTGCTGTCTGCACGTGCAGTAGACATCACAGCAAAATGCTAGAGTTCAGGTACGAATTGGGTGTTCTAACAACCTAAAATGGCAAGCGAAAACCTGATGACAACCAAGAGGTGAGAAGGAGAGCCAAATCTAGAGATGGTGGGGGGAGGGAGCAAGAGCCAGCAGCAGTGAGAGGGAAGCTTCCACTAGCAGCTAGGGGAACAGGTACGTATTTGATACCCGAAGTCTTACTTCATGCATCTCACAAAGTGGGCTGTTGCCCATGAAAGCTGATGCCGCAAAACAAACAAAGAAAAAGCCTTTTAGTCTGGAAGGTGTGATTCTTTTGCTTTTGCCACAGCATACTAATCCAGTTCCCCCCATGGAATCCTCCAGCCTTAGGAACACATGGTCCCTTTATCCGCATCTTTCCGTTCCTGGCCATGACTACTTCTTCACATTGCACATGCATGACTGCAAATCTTGTTTTGCACGAGCGAAGTTCCCTCATATAAATGTGTTGCAAACCGACTTCAAACCATGACCTCAATCTCTGATTTACTAGAGAGCCATGGTTTGTTGAAAGCCTCGGGTTGCATCATTGCACCCTAACTACCTCCGGAAAGGGAAGGGGGAGGGGAGGAAGCGAGTCTTCCTGAGGCTTCCCGTCCATTTGCAAACCCTCCTGGTGTCCTTCTGAACCAAGGGCAGGAAGCAACTGGACTCAGATTACAGTTGTGATTTTTACCTGAGCAGGTATGATTTCAGTCCTCTGTTCTTTGTCCTTCTCAAGGGGACCATGCTAGTAATTAGAACTGGATTTCAGCTTGTGATTAAGTGTTTGCCTGAGAAAAGCTGATGGAGGGCAAAAGCAGCATTTGGCACTTCGGTGCTCTGGTTTCATGGTTTTATGTTAAAAGGGTTTCTCTCCTTTCTTTCCACAGCAAGGTGAGAAACTGGAGTTATGAGAGAGACTCACATTAACCCCGTAACTGAACTTGGGAGTGCTCTGCATTCCAAGACAGGGTTTATGCAAATGCCCACATTGTCTGAGGAAAGTTAAATCATCCCTCTCAGGTGAGAAGAGAGGCAAGGCTCTGCTTGTGAGCTTCCTAGAAGCAGCCACTGTGTGAACAGAATTCTGGATCTGGTAGGTCCTTGGTCCCTTGCCTTGATGCAGAAGGTCAGAAGCTAGTTGTCAGTTGATTGGCAAAGGAGAATAAATGTATTTGAGACAGAAGTGCAAGGAAAGAAATAAAAAGACTAGTTCTTGCCAAAGGAAGTTTGGTGCTCAATAGCCAACAAATTAGTATAGCAGCAACAAAGCTTCTAACATATGGTGGGGCCTTGAATCATGCACACCCTACTCCTGAATCATGTGTACTCACATTGCTCTCACACCTGTTTGTTATTATTATTATTAATACCAAAGCAAGCATGTATATAGTGTGTTAGAGCAGTGACTTTTCAACTCTAGGGTTGGGACCAACAGGTAGGTCATAAAGTTGCACATGTTCCATCACTAGAAGAGAAATCCTAAACAGGTCTACTCAGAATCTTACTCAGGACTATTCAGTGGAGCTTATTCTCAGGAAAGTGTTCTCAGGATTGCTCTGTGCATCACTCAAATGGTAGTAAAGTTGTCTCCATGGCTCTATACCTTGGCCTGGTCCTCATTGTGGTGCACCTCTAGGAGTTCATCTTAAGTTGCCTGTCCTTGACTGATTTGCTGTGGCTGCCCATTATTCTGGCCTTCACATTAGCCGTCCCTCTTCCTGTCACATGTCTCTGGTGTTTGTGCACTTGTAGCTCAGTGGATCTTGGTTCTGGAAGGGTTGAAGACCATTTTGGAGCACCCTGTACATTGCTGGTGCCACATTAAATCACAAATGGGTGGTACCCAATGAACTGTGGAGCTAGTTTTATGTATCTGCGGGGAGGTATAGTTGTGGATTCTCAAACCAAAAGCCCACACCAATGCAGCTTGTAAGATGTCATAAGGGAGTGGGGGAACCTGTCAGTCAAAGAGAAAAAAAGGCAAAATTCTCATTGCAATTGTTCATAGCTAAAGTCCTGTCTAATGACGACGCAGCCCAGCTCATGCATTTGGTAGGATCCTGCTTTTCTGCTGCTGTTTCTCCTATTTAGCTTGTGGTGGGAGAGCAAAGAGATGAGGCTGATTTTATCTGTACATCTGTCTGTGCCTGGTTTTTATTTCAGAGAGAGATTGTCTCTTTTGTCATTGTCAATGAACAAAGCCAGGGAATGCAATTAGCTGCAAACTTATTTATTCATGACTTCTGTATCCATGTGATGAAACACAATCCCAATCTCTCCTTCCCCTCCCCTCCCCCTGCCTTTTCTGCACAGTTCTTCTGGGTCCTCTTGGTGATCTTCATCACAGAGTTGCTGTTGCTGCTTGTCGAAATCATCTTCGAGAAACAGGTAAGTCACACTTTGCTTCTTGAGAGCAATTTCTATGAGAATTTTAGACCATTTCAGAGAGACTGGAGACCAGTCTGGTTGTCAGCTGTGCATCTGAAAAACTGGCTGGGCAGAGGATTATCCAAAGAATATTGGGTGTCATGCCAATTTAAGACCTGGGCCAGAGTAATCGGCCAGGTGATTAAATACTGAAATCGCTTCTCACCACCTCCTCTGTCTTTCAATCTGAAATGTATTGCTGTCCCACGAATTTATGGAACTCAGAGGAATCATTAATAAATATCTGAGATACTAATACTAGCGTTTGCACATGGGTAGGAACTATGGTTGTATGTTCAGAAATGTATAGAAATTCTCAATATATACAGCATGGCTTACATCACTGCTGGAGAATTCCATACCATAGAGATGCAGTTCAGATCACAGCATATTTTTAAATGCAGGGTATCTTGGCAATCTATTCTTCGCAGCTTACATTATGGCTCACAGCCAGTTTGCTTGGCGCAAAGATGAACATCATTTGCCCCTGGTAGACAATATTGCACGCCTCTCGTACAGAAACCCCTTCTTCCAGAACAGGAAAGGACCAAAAGAATGTAGCCAAGCAATACTGTTTGCAGCTCAGTGAAAGCACTGTTGCAGGGCAGTGAAAGCACTGTTGCCTCTGCCCCTCCTAGCCATCTATGGCCAGGAGTGGCTGCCAGGAGAATGTTCCTCTTTCCAACAGTGGGAAAGAACCAGGCAAAACCATCGTGCTTGAACTCACTACATCTCTTTAAGGTCCCAGAGGGTATTCCACAGGCATATTGCTGAATAAATAAAGGATATCTGCATGTATGAAAAATCTAATGCTGGAGGAAGTTGCCATTAAATCATGTTTATGTGTGTGTGAACTGCCATCAAATCACAACCAGCTTATGGTGACCCCAGCAAGGGGCTTTCAAGGCAAGTGAGAAACAAAGGTGGTTTCCCATTGCCTTCCTCTGCAGTCTTCCTTGGTGGTCTCCCTTCCAAGTACCACTCATGCTTAGCCTCCAAGATCTAATGAGACTGGGCTATAGTATGTTGCCTTCCTTCACCCATTAAATCATATTAGCAGCGTAAACTTGGATGAGCAGTGAGGTGAGGTGGGGTGGGATGGCTCAATCGATCGGATTTTTAAGAAGGAGGAGAAGTACCTTATATTTAAATTGTGTATTCTGTACAAATCTAAAAATATTGTTGGCACTATTTTAGAGTTGGCATTATTTATAGACTAAAATATATATTTTTTTAAAAGTTGCTTTGCTATACATTTGCGTAACCCAGAAAGGGTGCCACTGCAGTCTCCTGGCTGCCTTTTCTAGCTTTACGCAGCTGGAACATTGAGAAAGCTGGAACAGACTGGCTTCACTCCATTATCCCCAAAGCCAGGGATGACTGTGTTATGGATAGAATGCAACTAACTTTCCAGTGGGGAGAAGGAAGGAGGTTTCCCCTTTGACCACAAAGAAGGCTATGCTGGGGATCCTAGGACCTACATGGACAAAAGCTGTAGTAAGGAGGGGATTTGGGCAAGATTGTGTGGGAAAAGGTGGTAGATCCATACTGATCTGTGACAGGACCTGCTGTGAGATGAACTGTCCTACCCATTTTGGGGTCTCATTCATTTCATCACCTCATCTGACATCCACCCAACTAAGAACAAGGAAGAGGCAATATATGGTGCCCTGTAGCAAAATGCAGACAAGATCTTCAAGCTTTCCTAAGGCCAATTGACATTTTCATATATTCTTGAAAGATGAAACCATCATAGCACCACTTACTGGATAAAAGAACTCTGGAAGTAGAACTGCTAGTATGACCAAGAGTTTCAATCTGTGATGAAGCTTGTAGCAGCTGACTCTGACCTTGTTTACTATGATGACTACTGTCCATTGTTTGTGATTCCACCTCATCCTGATCTATTAAAGAATTGCTTGCATTCGTTCATTAAGCTGTCTACTATTACAATTCCTGACTGTTCTGTTCCTTCCTCTAACTAGACACCCTCAAGTTGGTACCCATGCTAGAATATCTTGAAGCATAACAGATGGCCATAATGACTACAGAGGATCCCTCTGGCACTTGTTTTCAGTGGGATATGGGTGGGATCCATAGGAAAAATTGGCTGAAGAATTTAAATCATTTTCATCATGTCAGTGGGAAATATTTACTCATATTAGGGAAATCAGGCTGTAATTCGAAAAGAATCCTGGTGCTGCCAGCACTATAGGCAGTGTCTCCAGGCATCTCGTACAGATGAAAGCAAACGGAGTGGCCAAGGATGTAAGAGTGCAACATCTGTCTAGTTATCTCCTATAACCCTCCAAACGCATCAATATTCCCTAGGGAAGTATCCTAGAAGTCCAAGGAGTAGCTCACAGTAACCATTATTCTATCCCTATAATCAGCTGTTGCCTTAACAGCTCTCCATTAATTATTTGTCACTCATGGATGGCTGAGCATTATTGTTTCAGACAATGGCAGTGTATTCATCTCAGGGGAACCCCAGTTCTGCAGTTGCAACCTCATCTAAGCTGTCAGCATTGCATTTTGCAGACCCTAGAACCACGAGCTTGCTGAACTAATGTTACAGACTACAAAAGATGCAGTGAAGATGACTGTTGCAGAAGACTAGCCAACAACTGGCAAAAACCATGTTTACTCAGCATGTTGACCCATGATGGAGTTATAGCCCCAGTGGGCTTTTCAGTTCTTCTCAGTTCATGCCTAAACTGTGTTAACCGTGACCTTGCAGCTCGAGAAAGGGCAGGGATTGGACTCTGTTTTGGCGTTCATTATTCTGTGATCATGCATTTCACAGGAGGCTGGATTTGCTGAAAACTTTGGCATCTGACTGCCTACAGTTCTAGGAGTCTCAGCATCTGCCTCCTATACAGTCTGGATAGATTTGGAGATATCATATTTACCAGCTGCATGAGCATTTTTCTGTTGGTGACACTTAATTTGAAGAGTCTTTAAATAACAGTCCTCCCAACACCAGATGTGGACTTGTCTGAGGAGAGACAAGTGTTTGTACCAGCTCATTCTCATCTTCTCCACCTCCTGAAAGTGATCATGCCACAGATTCAACAGACTGATAGCTGAAATAATCCACTTCAGAACTCTTTAGGGAAGTGGGTTCATACCAGTTTTGCAGCTGAGTTCAACTTTGTGGGTCAATGGAGTCAAAACCCTTTCAGTTTCAGTCAGTTTGCTGCAGCTGTCTGCTGCATTTGGGGATATCCTTGGCCACAAAATCAATATGCACCCAGGTAAGTCAAGTATTTATTATCTTGTTTACACTTTTCTGGATTTTGTAACTATTTTAGACTTGATCACAGAAGGTTCTACAATTGGGCTGTTCTCACAACATTAGCAGTGTTCTTTTCCCTAGGCATGCTGTCAGGAGCTTACCCTCCAAAAAAAGTGTCATTATGTAAAGCAGAAATGGACATGACATTTAAAATGCAACACTTTTTAATTCTCTCAGTAGATTGTAATCTGCTAACAGTGGAAGTGTCAGCTTTCCCCTTTTAATTTGGGGGATTTGGCATTCTAATCTCAGGTAATTTAACCAGATGCCAGCTCTGTAAGAGAATTAAATAATGCAAAACAAACCAACAATTTTGTTTCAATAATTGCATTCTTAACTGTGAATGCCAGATGAATTCTAATTACTTTTCTTCCTGAGGGTTGACAGTAGTTCAGAAGGAGGGATAAGGTTGCATGAGCCAGTAGCAGTCCATAAAAGACTTGGCCCATATAATGGCACAGGGATACATAGGGTTGCCAACTCCAGGTTGGAAAATTCCTGGAGATATGGGGGTGGAGCCCAGGAGGGAGAGTTATGGGAGAGAAGGTACCTCCGTGGGATATAATGCCCTAGAGTCCACCCTATGAAACAACCATTTTCTCCAGAGGAATTGATCTCTGGGGATCAGTTGTAATTATGCAGCATCTCCAGGCCCTACCTGAAGTTTGGGAACACTTGGGGTATGTGAGGAGCAACTCTTGCACATGTTGGTCAAACAGACGCCACACTATTACTTTCCACTCCTATGTAAAGGACGTCTTTTTGAGGCCAAGTGAGCAAGCAATATCAAGGGCCATCAAGGGCTGAAGAATGATAGTGGACACCTAGAAGGAAGAATCCCCTTCTTTCTTGAAGCCTTCTAAACAGTCAGCGGGCAACACCAGGCTACCGGTTTTTTTGGGGGGGGGGGATCCCTTTTTAAAGCTTTTTTTTTTCAATTTTCCCAGTGGAAATTTTGGGAGCTTTGGAAAAAACCATCCTATAGAATATTTTTTCTTTGAAATGAGTGAAATGCTTTTAAAGATTTTTTACCCCATTGAAAACATATAGAATGAAAGTCTCACTTTAGTATTAGGTACATTTGCCCCCAGTGGCCCTTGCCCAACAGCACTCCAGTAGCCCGCGGGAGTCTGGGCAGGGAGCCAGCTGGAGCAATATGGCCCTGAAAGAGTGCAGCTGAACAGTGTGTGGGATGGGTAGGCTTGTGGGTGGCCCTATCAGGGGAAGGAGTTCCCTTAGGTTGGCAGAGACAGGGAGGGCAGGGTTGGCTCGGACCTCTCTGGGAGGCAGCTCCTAGGAGCAGATTTAAGAGCGGCTGTGGTTAAGAGCTGGAAGGATGGAAAAGGACCCAGGGCGGTCTAGGCAGAGCCCAATAGCATGTGACAGGCAAGGGAACTAGGCAGCTGGTTGCAGGGAGTGGAACAACTCCCCTGTGTGAGAGACATAGGGAAACACCCAACCTCAGCAGAATAAAGCATGTTTTCTGTAGACCTACCTGCATGTGTGCGCTCTTCTGAAAAGGAGGTATGGAGAGACACCCACTCCCTAGCCTGCTAACCTCCCCAACCCTGACAGCTCCCTCTTCCAGGGCTGAACAAGACCCGACGGCCACAGGGGAAAGGGTTTTTTTTTTTAATGACATCTGTGGTAAACTCAGTTCTCTCTAGGAATCAGGCTGGTAGGCTTGCGGAGTGTGTGGCCATTTTGGCTATTTCTAAAGAGGGGTGTGACATCACTTCTGGATTTTTCCAGTAGTGGCATCATGCCATTGCTGAGCACCACCCCTCCATGTCCCGGTGACCCCCCCCCCCTTCCCATGAAGAAAGGTTGAAGCGCTTGGGGCTCTTTAGCTTGGAGAAACGATGGCTGAGGGGTGACATGATCGAGGTTTATAAGATTATGCGTGGGATAGAGCAGGTAGAGAAAGAAGTCCTTTTCTTCCTTTCTCACAATACAAGAACTTGTGGGCACCCCATGAAATTGCTGAGCAGTCAGGTTAGAACAGATAAAAGGAAGTACTTCTTCACCGAAAGAGTGATTAACATGTGGAATTCACTGCCACAGGAGGTGGTGGAGGCTACAAGCATGGACGGCTTCAAGAGGGAATTAGATAAACATATGGAGCATCTGGTATTTTTGGTTACTGTGTGACAGAGTGTTGGACTGGATGGGCCACTGGCCTGATCCAGCATTGGCTTCTCTTATGTTCTTATGTCTCCCGCTGGTTGCTGGGCTGGGCCTGGCAGCCCTAATTTAGTTCCTGGCTAGAACCCATTCCCAGGGAACTTGCTGCTATCGTTGCTGCCATGATAAAAGCCAGACTTCTGCTAAAACAGGGACAGTGCTGTCACCTGTCAAACCACTGCAACTTATGTTTTTTATGTTCGTGTATCTGTGTTGGTTTTGCTTTAAAACTAAACAAAAGTCTTGTGAGACCTCAAAAGCTAAGGCTTTTCTGTTCTTGCATCCCATTTCATGGACTAAAAAGAAAAAAAAATACAGCAAGGTTAAAGAGCCATGAAATGCATGAAATAGAAGGTGAGATGTAATTGCTTTAAGTGAATGAATTTTTAAAAATCAAAACAAATTCTCTGGTAGTCTGTTCCCAGGTATGCTAGAGATGGATGCTTTAATGAATTTCAGCACCAGAAGTTTCTTAAGGAAGTTTAAAAACCCCACCCCCATATTTTCATATTTTTCCCTTAATGTGCCGTCACTTTCTTTGTTATTCTTTGGCTTATCCAACCTCCATAATTTTCCTTGTCAGAATTAATTAGGCAAAGTAGATGTGTGTGTTTTTTAAAGGAAAAAAGAAACAACCCAAACCAGTTTCCTTCATTAATATTTCTCAGTGTTTGTGCCTGGTGGACTTTGTCAGGAGACAAACCGCAGACGTTTGGGGCGAAGGCCTCCCTCATCCAGCAGGAGAGGTTCAGCTCTGAGGGGAATTGGAGCCTTCTGAGACATCTGCTCAGCACGTCGTATGTTCCGTTGCAGCTTAATTTGAAGCATCCAGTGAGTCAAAGTAACCCTGAGGATATGCGCTCTAGGAATTGTAGGGGGGGGGTGAGAAATGTGATTGCACCCATCTTTCCTCCCCCCGCCCTCTTTTTCATCAACCAAAGACATGGGCATAATTAAACGATCAAAAGCACCTGCTTAAAAATTGAAAAGCAATGTTCAGTCCTCATACAAAGCGGCTGTTCCACCTTGCCATTTTGCTTCTCTATTTGCATATCTGCTTTTTTAAAAAAAAAAAATAGGGGGATATATTCAACACTTTCATTGCTTAAAAGATGCCATTATCACAAAACAAGATGGAAAAAGGGACATAGCTTGACAGCTGTGCACCAGCTTTGCATATTTATTTTATTTTATTTATACTTTAGAAGAGAAGAGATTGGATCTATTCCCCCCCCCTTCACTACCCAAGGGAGTCTCAGAGCAGCTTACAAACTCCTTTCCCTTCCCCTCCCCACAACAGACACCCTGTGAAGTAGGTGGGGCTGAGAGAGCTCTGACAGAACTACGGCTTGCCCAAGGTCATCCAGCTGTTGGAAGTGGAGGAGTGGGGAATCAAACCCAGTTCTCCCAGATTAGAGTCCACACACCTAACCACTACACCAAACTGGCTTAGATTTATAAATCACCTAATCCATGTATACACAGGGCTTTGGGCGATGTACAACAAAGTTAAGAACAATATTAAAATCAATTTAAAAAGCAATCAATTAACAATTTCATATGGCGTTTGTAATTTTCTTCATAAGCCCACTCTGGACTGTGTTGCTGTCTCACAGGCAGGGCAAGGAGGGGGCTGAAGAGAAGTAATGGAGAGAAAGAGGAGGGTGCCAGCCACTGGAACCGGTTTCCCAGCTTTCATCATTGCAGGAGCGGACTTACCAATGGGATAGCCTAGGCAATTTCCCTGGGCCTTGCACTGGAGGTGAATATCTCTCCTGCAGTGAATCTCTCTCCCTGGCCACCTTAATGGTTCCAGTGGAGGAGGTCAAAGGCCACCTGAGAAGTGCATGGTTTCAGGAAGTATATGGTTTCAAGCCAGAGGACCCCTCTGAACTTCCTTACAACTTTGGGGCTATACAGGCTGTTGGGCTTTGGATTTTCCCTGGAGCTGCTCCTGCAGTCCCTAGGAACAATCCAGAGCTTTTGATCACATCAGATCTGCTTCTCGTTCTGATGCTGCACATTAGATTTGCTTCTTGTTGCCTTGTTCTGGTTCATACCCTCTGCTCAAGATTGGGTTCCCTTTAGAATGGCTCAGCACCCCTCTGGCCAGGACAGAAACTCTTTTGTTGTGTCTCTTGAGCTTGCAATCAGGGCAGAATGGCCATTTAACGTACCAGGGAAGTTTCTGATGGATGGGCCACTGCCCTGGAGGGCTGCTGGCAACTGGGAACAAGCGGAGCCAAGCATGGGACAGCTCCACCAGCTCTGAGGAATTCACTTGGCTCACATCCTTCAACAGCAACAACGATCACTGTCAGCTCATAGATGCATCTGCCCACACTGCCTCCAGAGGCAATAGGTGAGTTGAGGTACTTGACCAGACACAAGCTCAGTGACTGCTCAGCTTAGCTTGTTCTTGGGCTGTTTAAAATTTCCCATCCACCCTGCTTGCAACTCTAAAGCTGGCCCAGTGTGCCAATGATGTCAACAGTTCATAGAACATCTGCCTCTGAAGAATGGAAATCAGCAAGTAGAGTTTTCAAATCCCATAACTTTGTTTCTGTATTAGTTTAAATATTATCTTCCTCCCACTATCTCTTTTAAAAATCTAGAAAAACTATGAGAGCCATCAACATCAAACTATAATTTTATAAGGAACTTATCAGATGGTACTTAACGCCTTCAAAATTGCACGTAATTAAGCCTTCCCTAGACCACCTCTGTTGGAAGGGCTGCAGCTGGACCGGCACTTTTTACCACTGTTGGTGGGAATGTCTGAAGATTCAAGCTTTCTGGAAAGGGATTTTGAACACAATCAATAATGTATAACTAATTACGAAGTCCCATTAAAATTTGAAATCATTCTAAATCTTTGGGAAGATGTTATGATACTAAGAATGACAAAAAAAGACCATATCCATTATGTTGGTAGCTGCCAAATTTATACTAGCACCAGACTGGAAAGCAAATATCATCCCCACTCCAACTCAGTGGTTACATAAAATTTGGGATTATTTAACCATGGAAAAAATTTCAGACCAGATCTCAGCCTCTGAGAATCCAGGGTGTCTGTCTTGCTTTTTGGAAAGATGGTTCTCCTTCTTTGAGTTTGCAGAACACAAAAAAATTGATACCACAGTGATACCAGACAGATACAGATGTCTAGCTTTTTATTAATAATAACCATGTTTTAAGCCCTTCCCTATTCCTCTGTTGCAGCTGTTATTGAATCTGTCAACTTGTTAATACTGTATACATTTTTCTATGTTCTTCCTTTTTCTAAACAAACAATGGTATGGATTTTTTCTGTATTTCTTTATTATCGACCAAAAATGTATAAAATAAAAGTTATTTAAAAAACAAAGCTCGGAATTGTTTGTGGTTATTTCAAACATTAACTTTTCAAAAGGCACCACCGAGAGGGTATTTTTAGAATCTGATTTTTGACAGCACAAAATTTGGTATTGTTATGAAGACAAAAGGTCCCCTACCTTGCAAAGGTATTGGAGGAGAGGGTTGACTCTATTGACAGGGTTTCTGTTACTGAAGCGTACATGTCAAATTCTGTTCCTTTCCAGATGAATGCAGTCTTCCATGCCAGTGTTCAAGATGGAATAAGGCACTATTACGATGACTTGGACTTCAAAAATATTTTGGACTTTGTGCAGCAGAAGGTGAGTTCTTGCTTTCTAAGTTGCATTTGGGAGGGATGGAGCTCCTGAATATTGTGGCTGGCCCCAGAAGAACTGCATCCTAATAATCTGATAACTGTGGAATGGATTCTGTCATGGAGTGGCCTCTGTGCATCAAGATAGTTTAAACTCTGAGTAGTATTAGAGAGAATCAGTGGTTTCGAGAGAGAGAGACAAAATCCTCTGCGGTGTCTGCTCCTTCCTGATGGTGGCCCAGCTGGGTAATTTTAAATTCTGGATTTAATGGCCTTATCTCTTCCCCCTCCCCCTGATGCTGATGAATGTTATTTCACTTCAGATGTAAAACACAGAATGAACATTCAACTATAACTTTTACCACATATGGGAACTATGAAGGTTGTGGGTCTGATATATCTTCTAAAAAGATTTGAACCCCAACAATGCTTATTTTGTGAATTAAGTGCAGGGAAATAGGAAATCCCTTTCCATGTCTACTTAGAAGTAAGTCCAAGACCAATTCCCCACAAGTAGCTGTGCAGCCCTGGCTCTTCCTTTTGCCCCAGTTGCATTGGTCAATTTCACACTATTCGCTGCACAGCCGCACTTTGACCCACATCTCCCCTTGATTTTCTTGGGTTTTTTGAGATCGAGAAGACACTAGGGAAATCAGGGGGAGATGCGTGTCAAAATGCGGCTGCGCAGCAAAGAGTGTGAAATTGACCAATGCAACTGGGACAAACGGAAGAGCAAGGGCAGCACAGCTGCTTGTGGGGAATCGTTCGAATTGTATTCAGTGGAGCTTACTCCTACTATAGGAGTTTCTGTCTCAGTCTCTTTTGTTCCCTTCACCAACACCTTCTTACCATCCAGTATATACGGCCAGGAGAGCTCTCCAGAAGTCACTCCACCCTCCCTGAATTCCTTGCTGTGGGTGTACAAAGCATGGCCCATTTGCTCATGGATCCACAATGAGCAGTGCGCACCTTTCTTCCCATAGGCATAATGGGGAAAATAAATGGAATATGGTTATCCCTAAATGTAAATTGTACTGAAAGGGCAGGGAAGGATGGTCTGGAGAGTTCGATAAACAAGAAAGCTTAAGAGAAATTGGGTGGAAATACTGGGTGAGAAAAATAACTTAATCTTGGGAACATATTACTATGTGCAAAACTCTAGAAATACAGAAGGAAACATGGGAGGCAATGTGTGTTCAGGAATCTCCTTTGTAGTTATGAGGAACTTTAATTACCTTCACATTGATTGGATAAATTCATGTTCCAACCATGACCAGATTTCCAGATCCCATAAATGACTGCACCTTGGAACAATTCATTCATGAGTTGAGACTGACCCTAGAGCCAGTTTGGTGTCATGGTTAGGAGCGCGGACTCTAATCTGGGAGAACCGAGTTTGATTCCCCACTCCTTCACATGTAGCTCTTGGGTGACCTTGGGTCAGTCACAGTTCTCTCAGAGCTGTTCTCTCAAGACCAGTTCTTGAAAGCGCTCTCTCAGCCCCACCTACCTCACAGGTGTCTGTTGTGGGGAGGGGAAGGGAAAGGAGATTGTAAGCAGCTCTGAGACTCCGAGTGAAGGGTGGGATATAAATCCAATCTCCTCCTCCTCCTCCTCTTCATCTTGAGTGGTTCTCAAGATATGCATTGCTGGGCCAGTTGGGAGCAGAAACCACTGTGCTATTAAGTTCAGCATTTAATGTAAATGTAAAGTTGCCCCATATGGTAACATTTGAGTTCAGAAGAACAAACCTCTCAAAAATGAGAGGACTGGTCAAAACTCCTCCAGTAGGTTGTTTCATAGAGTGGGAACCACAGCAGAGAAGGCACCAACCCAAACTGTTGTTACGTGGAGCTGTCAGGATCAAAGGCGCCATCAAGCAGGGCCTTTTGGGACAATCTGAATCGGTGCTTGGACTTACATAGGCAGACACTGTTCTCCAGCTATGTTGGTCCCAGATTGTTAACAGATGCTGGTTACCTGGAATATATGCAGCTAATTATTTTCAGTAATTGGTGGCCTCTTTTGTGTCCAAGTGCAATTCAAAATGTCTGGTTTAAACCTTTAAAGCCCTTTCTGGCCTGGGGACAGCTTAGCTGAAGGGCCATACCTCTCCATATGAGCCCCAGTACCAATTAAAGTCATGCCAACGAGTAAAGACAATGGGGACCAGAAACAAATCTTAGTGTGCAGTGGCACCCACATTACAGATTTGACTCCCAGAGTATGTGAGATAAGGTAAGTTTTTTACACAGTTCTGGATGTGGTAAGAAACTTTTCCGATTAACCTTTGGCTCATAATTATTAAGATGTCTGGAGTCTGTGCTGTGATAGTTTCTGATTTTATTGTTTTAGTAGTGCTGTATTTTCTGATTTTATTGTTCTTGTAGTGCTGTATTTTCTGTAGTCGTATATTATATGTGGCAATTTTTTGATTGCCATTGTAAACCAGCTCGAGTCTCAGAAAGATAGTCTTGACATTTAGAAAAACAAAAATAAAAACCAAATGATGCTGAAACAGGATGCTGGAGTAATAAGACCTTTAGCCTGATCCAGCCAGGCTCTTCTCAGGCACTGCAGCTCTCTACCTGGCTGGTGATCTGGAAAGTTTTTGAGACATTCACCTCTCTTTTTGATATTGTGAGATGAAATCTCCTAATGGCAGGTGCTTCTATGAAATGAGTGAATTACTGAGGGCTAGAAAATAGCATGCTGTGCCTTGGATTCTTTTGATATGCTTTTAAAATGAATGCCTCCTATGGGTGAACAACACTCAGTCAGCTGAATGGGGTAGAATAGCAGAGAGGCAGGGAACCTTGTGGATTAATTACAAGGTACCAGGCTGGTCTTGCTACTGGATGGGAGGGCATAAAAAGAGCTCTGATGAAATTGGCGGGTGGGGGGTATTTCCTAATTCAGCCTGAAAGGAGAAACAATCAGGAGAATTAGAGAGTTGTTAGAAACTTTTAATTGATCTTCATAAACTGTACCAGCCTGTGTTTAGTAGATATGGAACACCCTAACCCCTTGGTGAGCTCCCACCCCCTTTCTTCTCTTTAAGGCTCAAACCTTTACAATCCACATTCAGATCAGCATAATCTATTTGAACAGAACCTTTTATCTGTGGAACTGACATCATTTCACAAGCAATTTTACAAGCAAACTATATCCCCCGCCTCAATGTGTAAGACAACCCAAGTGTCATTCTTTTATTATCAGTGCGGAGACGTCTAACCTGATTCTGAATTGGAATTGACCTTCCGTGTTGAGGAATTGATTTTTTTACAGGCTTGTGTAAAAACGATATGAAAAAATAATGTTTCACTGTGATTCTTCAATGAGTATTCATTTCTACAGATGAGATGTGGTAAAAAAAGATTGCCGGATTATAGAGGCAGCAGAGTCAGTCGGGGGGAGTTTGCCTGTTGAATGCTTTCCCCAAGGAGAAAGCTCTCTGCCCAGGGGCCCAGTCAAACTGACTCCTTTCCCATGGCAATACTGATTCTTTAGCATAGCTGACACCAAGGCAGGCCAGTTTCCTTTAAAAAAAAAACCATCTAGAATTATTTATACCTTCATAGGCAGCCCTGCATCAGGTCTTGTAGAGATATTACTTTTGCTGTGGCCCTGAGGGCCACTTTACCCATTACAGAGTCCTTGCATTCATTGCATGACATCACAAGGACTTTGGGTCAGATGTTCAATGGGATTTTTATGCCTCTCAGACGCACTTGAGCCCGTTTATCTTCCCAGCCAGATGGCAGCAGCAGAAACAGGGGCTGTTTTGCCTTCTGCGCTGTTTTCTCTTCCTTATAGCATCCCATGGAACTGCCATGGGCTCAACTGTAAAATTTACATGTAGCCATGTTAAGTCGTGTATTTCTCAAAAGGGGAAAATGGCATGTGTGTATCTGGGAGGTGCAGAAGTCCCATCGGACACCTGATTCAAAGTCCCTGAGTTGTTATGCAACAGACATGAGGATTTCATAAGATGTAAAGAAGCCAACCTGAAATCTTGTTGTTCTCCAAGGTATTGCTGCACCCATATCTAGCTGTTTGACTCCAGACCAACACAGCTGCCCCCTGTAACATAATCTATGAGTGACCCTCTATAGAGAGCCAGTTTGGTGTAGTGGTTAAGTGCTGGACTCTAATCTGGGAGAACCGGGTTTGATTCCCCACTCTTCCACTTGCACCTGCTGGGTGACCTTGGGCAAGCCATAGTTCTGGCACAGCTGTTCTTGAAAAAGAGCAGTTTCTGTCAGAGCTCTCTCAGCCCCCACCTACCTCACAGGGTGTCTGTTGTGGGGAGGGGAAGGGAAAGGAGTTTGTAAGCCGCTCTGAGACTCCCAAGTGAAGGTTGGGATATAAATCTAATATCTTCCCCCTTCATGTTACAATGGAAAGCAAATCCTCCAGGTTCTTCAAAGAACTGGTCCCAGTTGTTTGTGAAGGAACTCAACAGATTTCTTTATACATTATACAGTTTGGGCCTAGAGACCCTAACTTCAGCCATTCCAGCAGCCATCTTACAATAACAATTGGTTCTTTTTCCAGGTTCCAACCCAAGGTGAATGGCCTCTCCTCCAAATATTAACATAACAGTATCATCCTTTATAACTCTTTATCATACTTCATACACTGGTGGGGACCAAAGTGGCTGCCTGGTAGATCCCCACAGGTAGGGCTAATGACACCGCTTTGGCAAATGTTGGGAGAATTGGGGGGGTCCCTGGAGACAGTGGAGTTTTGGGAGGTTGTGAAGTCACTTCTGGGCAATACTCTAGGCTGACTCCCCTAGTTTCTATAGTTTTTATAGAGATTCAGGGAAATTCCTAGAGCACCATTATGTGTGGGCCATTTTTCCCCTCCTGCTTCTTAATTCCTCAGGGTGGGAAATCAGGCCTGGGGGCAGGTAACTGGGAGGCCTATCACAAGGAAGCATCTGCTGTCCACTGTGAGCTGCTGATCTTTGTGAAGTGAGCAACTTCCTGGATAAATGTAACAGAAAGCTGTCCTAGAGAAAGGAATATTAGATCATCATATGTGCTTTGTTCGTTTCTTGTGACAATTAGGCAAGGGTCATTTCATAGAAAAAGAGGTGCAGGAGCTCATTAGCATAACTTATTTGCATATACCACACCCCCTGCCGTCACTGGAAGTATGCCGGAAGGCAAGAAAGAAAGAAGAGACAGAGACGGACGGACGGACGGACGGACGGACGGAAGGAAGGAAGGAAGGAAGGAAGGAAGGAAGGAAGGAAGGAGCTGGCAGAGAGGGGCCAGCTACTAATCCAAGCCTCAGAAATACCACTATTCTGGGAGGATAGCTTCAGTGGTGGCTGAAGCCTTCAGAAGGCTGGTCGGAGGAACAAGGACCTTTCCAGGGGACAGGGTCATTTTGCTGCAGCCATGACACAAGCAGGCATTCCCCCGCCGGGGGGTGGGGGGCTGGCACCAACTCCCGGAGCTGAACTCCCCCGAGCTCCTGCTCGAAATGACCCCTACAATTAGGGCTGATTTCATTTGTGTTTGTGTCCCTGTCCCCCCCATGTCCAGGTTGGCTGTAGTTTCCCTCAAATGTTGCAGGCGTGACAAAAGAGCTCTGCAAGACACTGATAGTTGTAAGTACACACATATCTGCATTCTGGACAGGAGGACAAGCCTCTGTCATTGGCATTGCAGTCTCTTGATTGCCTGCAGAAACGATGGATTCTTCAAGCAGATTGAATTACAACCCTGAAAATTGGAGAACTGGAGTAACATGAATAATTTTGCATATCATTAGCCTGCATGGATTCATTTCTGCCCTGTGGAGTGAGACAGGCAGGGAGAAAGCTTGCTCAGAATTTTACATTTCTCGAGAAATATTTCCTTTCTGCAGCCTGGTAAGGATCTGCTAATGAGACTCAAGGGTGTGCATTCTTGCATATTGCATAGTTTTGAAAACCACACCAGGTGAACGGTATTAACAGGGGCGCCAAATGATGAGACAGGTCACAGGAAAATTGCAGGAGAAAACTGTAGGGGAAAAAAACCCACAACATTAACTGAGATTAAAATGCTCAGTGACCTTGTGGATCAAGTACCTGGAGCAAGTGCTTTGTAGATGTCTCAAAAGTACTTGGAGTCAAGCAAATCTTCATTCCGTCACTGTTGTGACAGCACTAGTTTATTGCAAGTGTACTGTGTCAGTTGGGGTGGGGGGCGGTAAAGCTGCTGTGGTGCCCCAATCGGCATGGAAGACAGAGGTGAGGGCTTTTTTTCCATTTGTTGTCAGTGAATATCAGAAATGGCTGAACATGACTTCAAAAATAATTTCTTGGATTTAAGATAGTTCATATATAAATCCCTGACAGCAGGGCCCCAAAATCAAGGTGATTAAAATCACCAAGGAAAGGCTAATCTAAATAAAGTTACCTGTTTTGTAATTCATGCAATTCCTGAATGTTAATGGGTTGTTATAGCAACTAAAATATATCTACTTGCCACTAAATAAAGCCTTCATAATATATCTAGTAGCGCAGTGCAAAAGGATGCAGGAGATTTTCGATGAATTAGATCTGTTTAGAGTGACAAGGAAGCAGCGGGTGGGGGGTAGTGTTTCTATTTGGCTTTCTGTGCACCTTTGAGATTCACTTGCTTGAAGACAAGGACCATAAAGCAGCTCTTGTAGTTGATGGTAGAAATGTCAAGCACTTTCCAGAAGCAAAACTGATTTATTTACTTGAGCATTTATGTCCAGAACAATGAAGCTGCTTTATACAGTCAGGCCATTGATCTACCAAGGTCAGTATTGTCTGCTCTGATTGGCAGCAACTCTCCAGGATCTTAGGGAGAGGTCTTTCACATCACCTATTTCTAGGGTTATGAACCTCCAGGTATGACCTGGATTGGGTAGCCAGCTCTGGCATGAGACATTCCTGGAGATTTGGGGGTGGAGTCTGGGGAGAGATTTTAGTTTCTCCTAGACTCTGTGGTATACCATAGAGTCTGCCATTTTTTCCAGGGGAAGTGATCTCTGTCACCTGGTGATCAGTTGTAATTCTGGGAGAATTCCAGTCTCCATCTGGAGGATGGTAACCCTGGGCTTAGAATTCTCCCAGAATTACATCTGATCTCCAAAGGACAGAGATCAGTTCCCCTGGAGGAAATGGAACCTTTGGAGAGCGGATTCTATGACATTACTTTCCTGCTGAGCTTTTGTCCCTCCACAAGCACTACCCCCATCTCCACAAATTTCCCAAGCTGTATTTGACAACCCTACCTATTACCTGATCCTTTTAACTGGAGATGCTGGGGATTGATCCTGGAACCTTCTGCATGCAGAGCAGGTGCTCTACCACTGAGCCACAGCCCTCCTTGGTTTTCTCATAGCATGAAATGGCTAACAACATAACAATTCTGAAATCATAGGTTATCAGCCAAAAAAAAAGTGCACCATCAAATTGTAATACAAACTTACAAAGTACTAAATGAGCTCTTTAATCTACACAGTATCTGTCATTAATCGTAAAGCTCCAGAGGACACCACTCTCCAGTCTCAGGGACTTCCAAAGGCAGAGCAGACCTCCAGCCAGCCAAGTTCAATCAGTTTTTGCTTAGAACAGCCCACAGGACAGAGGCAGCAGCCTCGCACACCTTTCCAAATGTCTACACCCCTTTTCTGGCAGACCATTCTGTGACATGGGTGGGGGGGACCAGAGCAAATAAAACTGCACTGACCTCAGCTGAGATGTAGGCTCCCCTTGAGACAGATGGTCCTTCAAATATGTGGGTCCCAAGTAGGCCCCCACCTAGAGGTTGGCAACCATAGTCCCATTATCATGAAGAGACCGTGTGGTGGGTTTGGAGTGGAGGGAAGAGTGGCAGTGAGGAAGAAAGAGCTCACTCCATCAGGCTCAAGGCTTTCTCTCCTCTGCAAGCAAGAGTGAATGAGGGAGAATATTTCTATTCTCTAGCACGGCCCTCAGAGCTTCATAGAACATGCAGTGGTACTCCAAACACCTTGGGCTGGCCGTAGAATGGTCCTCTCCAAATAATGTCATCTCTATCTCTCAACTTGTTGCAAATTTACTTCCCTTTCCATCCACTTGTGATTCCAGCCCCAGTGAGCAGGAAACAGCTTCAGGTCCAGAATATTCTGCTCCAGTAATCAGTTACAGCCAAGGAAGAGATGGGATTAGATGGTGCCTATAGAGGCTGGACAAAAGCATTAAGGAATCATTGGGAAGGTCACATGCTTTGCTGCTTTTGCCTTGCTACATCAGGTGTGTCAACCCCACCTCAGTTGGCCCAGCTCTTTCTCTTTGCCTCAAAAACACCAGAGGCGGTCTTTCCAGAACATATTAACATATTTACCTCAAAGGAGACAACTGAATGTAAGATGATCTTCCTCCCCTCCAAAAAAAGGTTATATAGAAAAGTTTATTTACTGAACGTAACTGTAACTTGTATGTGACTTTGAGACTGTCCCATATTTTTTCTTGACTGGCATGTTAAAAAAAAAAATCCCCAGTCTCTCTTTCAGGCAAATAGGGGTACTTGTTCTGCAAGACAAATCTTTGTGAAGTGTGTTGCAATCCATCCCAGATCAGGCCAAGAGGCAAAATGTGCTAGAGAGGGAGGGACAAGGACTGCCTATATGAGGACAAAACAGATCTTAGTAACAGGAGAAAGTCCCAGCATTCCAACTATTCTCCGGGTATTCATCCAAGAGAGACAGCTCAAAGCTGGGAGGTGCTAGAGGTCTGGTGCTTTGAAGGCTGCTTCTCCAAAGGCAGGTCCTCCAAGATTCTTGTTGGGGCCTCCTGTTTTTGTCAATCATGCACATGATTCAAGTGTCTCTCCTTTCTTTTTTGCAGTTTTCCTGCTGTGGAGGCGACGAATTCACAGACTGGAACGTTAATCCGTACCATGCATGCAACAGCAGTGGCCCTCTGGCTTGTGGAGTGCCCTACACTTGCTGCAGGAAGGTGAGATGAAAGGACTTTGCATAGTTGCCACGAAATTTATTTATTTATTTATTTATTTGTTTGTTTGTTTATTTATTTATTTATTTATTTATATCCCGCCTTACCCCACAAGTGGGCTCAGGGCGGCTCACATCATAATATTAAAAAAGAGCAATTTAAACCATCACATAGTCCATACCGTAAAAATTAAGTTACAATTACATAATAATCTACGTATCCTGGCCGACAAATCGGCAGCTGCAGTCACTTAGTGTACACAAGCCCCATACTAGAGGGGTGCTGGATCAGGATAGATCAGCTGCCTGTTGCGCCAATGATATAAAAGTGCCAAGGGTGGTCAAAGCACGGGAGGCTGATGTTATTCAACACCCACTGCCTCAACCAAAGGCCCGGCAGAACAGCTCCATTTTACAGGCCCTGTGGAATTGCAATGGATTGCACAGGTCCCTGATCTCATTTGAGAGCTTGTTCCACCAGGCTGGGGGCCAGGACCAAAAAAGCCCTGGCCCAGGTTAAGGCAAGGGGGACGTCTTTCAGGCCAGGGACTACAAGGCAGTGCTGGTCAGCAGAGTGCAAGGCTCTGTGGGGCGTATATGGGGAGAGACGGTCTTGAAGGTATGCTGGTTCCTGGCTGCAAAGGGCCTTAAAGGTTAATACCATAACCTTGAACCTGACCTGGTATTTGACCCGCAGCCAATGCAGCTGGTGCAGCACTGGCTGAATGTGTGCTCGCACAGGCATTCCAATCAGCAGGCACACTGCTGCATTTTGTACTAGCTGAAATTTCCAGATCAGGTTCAAGGGTAGGCCCATATAGAACAAGTTACAGTAATCAATCCTGGAAGTGAGTATTGCGTGGATCACTGTCACCAAGTCATGGGAGGAGAGGTAGGGAAGCCTAAGATTATAAAAGGCTGACCTGGCAACATTGATGACCTGGGCCCCCAAGGAAAGCAAGGCATCTAGGGTCACCCCCAGACTCCTCACCAATGGTGCAGGCATCAGTGGCACCCACCAAGGGCTGCGAGTCGGATTTCCGATCTCCCCCCCACAGCTTAGGAACAGGACCTCCATTTTAGTTCGATTATGTTTCAGCTGGCTCAGGTTTAACTCATCAACCTCCAAAGCCCTGGCCAAATTATTTAGAGAGGATTCCGTCTGTCTGTCCATTAACAGATACAGCTGGGTGTCATCAGTGTACTGGTGACAACCCAGCCTAAACCCCTGGATTAACTGGGCAAGGGGGTGCATGTAGATGTTAAATAACATCTACATGGGCAAGATGGTTGCTCTTGGGCCACTCTTAGGAGTCTAGTTCTATCTGTAATGGTGCAGATGTAGACTAAATGTTGGTAATATCAAAATTAGACTGCTGCCATGTGCTTTATGTGGGGTTGCCCTTGAAGAGTGTCCAGAAGCCACAGTTGATACTGAATGCTACAGCCAAAACCTTGATTGGGGCATCAGGGCCTTCTTATTCCAGGCTTGGTGCAGAAACATTGGCTTCCAATTTGTTTCTGGCCTCATTCAAGTTGTTGGTATTGACCTTTAACACCCTTTTTATGGCTTGGGGCTAGCATACCTTAAGAACCACCTACTCCCATATGAATCTACCTGCCCACTCCAGTCATCTTCAGAGGCCCTGCATTGGGTGTTGTCGCCATCTGTGGTGAGATGGATGTCAACCAAAGGAAGTGCCTTCTCAGTCATGGCACCAAAACTCAGGAATTCTCTCCATCTATCATTGTCCTCTGGCAGATCCGTTGTACTTCCAGGAGAGTTGCAGGACCCATCGTGAGGCTGGCAACCAGTTTGGGCAGCAGATTTCAGAGGTGAGGTGAAGAGACACTTTGCCTTGCTTGTTTTTAACCCACTGGAGGCTAATCTTAATTGTTGCCCTCTAACTGAGATAGTTCTTGAAAAGATAAGCAACTGTTCTGCTGGGACTTTCTGAAACACACTCACTAGTTTGTGCTGGGATTGCCAGGCAATGGCTGGCAACTAGCAGGAGATGGGAAGGTGGGGCATGGTGGACACTGGCATTGCACACAGAGTGATGTCACTTCCGGGGGAACCAATTTATTTCTTTTTCTCCAACCACCAAAGGAGAAGAGGCAGGAAGAGAGGGTTGCTGGTGGAAGGTCTCCCGTCATAGCAACCCTGTCTTGTATATTTCCAAGACATACGGGTGTAAATGGGAGTCATTTATTTAAGATGCCAGTCAGATTGACGAGGAAAGACAACAAGTTGTATATCAAACATCACTTCTGCTTGCAGGGATTTAGCTGTTTTCTTTGGCAGAAAGTCCAAGAAATAGATACTGATAGTGCAGACCTTAACAGAGTTACACCATTCTATACCCACTGACTTTATTGGATTTAGAAAGGTGTATCTCTAGGATTGCACTGTAAACAGAACTGGATTTGGACATAAGCTAAGTTAGTGACAGTTAAGCCTTTGATTATGAGGGGCCTCTCAATAAAAAAAAAGTTACTAACAATTGCTAGATTACCTTTTTTGGTGATATAATGGGGCCTCTTAGATTTGACCTAGCTTTAGGGTCTCAGTGTGTCTCAGTCTGGCTGTGACTGTAAATTCCTTAAACAATGTCTACTTAAGCTTGGAAGGGTTGAGAGTGTGGGACCCAGCAACTTACAGAAGCAGAGCAGAGAAACCGCACATTTTCTCTGAACATTGTTATAAGATCCCTTCAAGGCATAAAATGCCCGGACAAACCACAGAAGGTGCTGCCTTGAAGTGCCAGATAACAATTTCCCAAGTGTTGAGAAATAGCCCGTTTAAACTGGAAAGTTCTCCAACTCTATGTAGCATGACTAACAGTAACCTGAAGAAAGAACTTTGAGAGAACTTATATTTTAGTTCTCAAATTCTGATTTCACCTGGAGGCGCACTGAAAAATGCTCTGGCACTTTAATAGCGCTGAGCCTTTTGCTTCTCGGTGACTCATGAAGATTTGAAATGTTTCCTCTTTATTTTGACGTCTCGCCTCACTGCAAGTTCTGATGTTTGGATTGCGCCTTCACAACATGGTTTTTTTCCTGTTCTTGTGCATAGTCAAAGATGGGCAAACTCTGCTCGTAGCTTGATGTGGGTAGAACAAGGATAAGAGGGAGTACCTTTGTCCAGAAGAATTCTATTGATTTTGCAGGTACTGCCCAATGCAGTTTAGAATGTAGAGTGTCAGATGGCACCGCTGAGTGCAACTTTCCACGTTATTTCAACTTCATCAGGAAAGGGCATTTCATCTTTGAGGCACTGATACCCAGCAGTGGGTAATTATTGTGAAGAATGGCTTTTCTAAATAGTTTTAAAGTAATTTTGCAACCATTTTTCCAAATTTTTAGTTTGCATGTTCAGGATCTAGACTACTTCCCTGCGGTGAAGGGAGGTGTCTATACGATGTCATGTCTAATCAGTACATGACTCTTCTGGCTTCTGTTTTTACTTTAGAGAAAATAGAAACCTTCTTTTCTGCAGTAGATGTTCCCCTGCCACCTCCACAGGGAGAGAGGGCAGAGCAAAACTTCCAGCTCTTTAAAGTTTTCCCCCCTCCATTTCCCCCCCAAGCTGCACCATAACACTGCAGCACAGATTCAGGTGGGTAGCTGTGTTGGTCTGAAGCAAGAAAACAGAGCTGGAGTCTAGTGGCACCTGAAGACCAACGAAGTTTTATTCAAGGTATAAGGTTTTGTGTGCAGGCACACTTCTTCAGATACAATGAAATGGAAATTGCCGATCCATTCATATAAGTACAGAGTGAGCAGCAAATCAGCATACAGCAGATTCAGTAAATCTGTTAAACATCTTCATTATGCTGTATGCTGATTTAGTGCTCACGGTCTACCTATATGTATGGACCAGTAGTTTTCATTTCATTGTATCTGAAGAAGTGTCCATGCCCACAAAAGCTTATACCTTGAATAAAACTACACCACAGCTGAGAGAAAGAAAAGCAGAAGTCCCCTAAAGAGCATGAAGAGGAGCTGGTTAGGGGCTATGGAAGAGGGGGAAGAAGAAGAGTTGGTTTTCATACCCTGCTTTTGTCTACCCTAAGAGGTCTCAAAGAGGCTTACAATCTCCTTTCCTTCCTCTCCTCACAACAGACTGTGAGGTAGGTGGGGCCGAGAGAGCTCCGGGAGAACCACGACTGGCCCAAGGCAACCCAGCTGGCTTCAGGTAGAGGAGTGGGGAATCAAACCGGATTCTCCATTGCTCTTAACCACTACACCATGCTGGCAGTGGGGCAGCAACAGGGCAAGTGATGTGGGTAGAGGGTGTGTGAACACCATTCCCATATCACTTGCTGCTGCTGTGACTTTGGTGAGGTGTGTTTTCAGACCCTGATCTAGGAGCAGCCCTAGCCTGCGTGTGGGGTGGTCCATATCTAATGCAAAGGCTTTTGACCTGGTTGCAGTTGCTTACGGTGGTTCCCCAGCTAATAGCTGAACAGCCTGCATATAGGGGCAGGCTGTTTCTCAAAATCCACAGCCGTCATATTGCCTTCCCCATGTTATGAAACTATCAGGGTTTTGTTTTGCATGTTATCAGCATGCCACCCCCCAGTACATAAGCCCTCAATGCATGGCATCCCACAGCAAGAGAGATGGGGTGTAGTATGTGAGAGACTCGACAAAACCCAGCTGTAATGATCAGTGAATGCCTGTGTCCCAAAGAGCTGCCGCTGTGGTGTTTTCAGGGCTGACTGAAACACCACAGGCTTGAATCAAGTCCCAAGGTGGGGGTTAGCAGTAGCAAGCACTTTTCAAAAGGTGCCGTTTGTCACCTCCCTGTAGGGGCTGGCCAAGCTGTGCTGTTGCTTTTGAATCTTAGTGCTTCTTATCCTCGAAGGCTCCAAGTGCTGCAGGGTGCCAAGCTGCCACTTCAGAGGCGCACAAGGGGAGACTTTAAATCACAATGTTGACGTTCTCCCTAAGCCACTCTGCAGCTACATGTGGTCAATGCCGCACAATTGCTGTGTGCAGTTCAATAGGACCTTCGCAGGCAAGGATCCAAGTACTTTGTAAACCTCTTTTGCAAAGTGTGTGTGTGGGGTGGTGATCTTTCTCCTCCCAAGCAGACCACAGCTGGCAAAGTCATTGTTGTGGCCCCTGAATTGCAACCCCCCATAATTCTGTTCATTTTCCTATCAGATTCTTCTTTTGTTTCTTCTTCCATTTTTGGTGAAGCAGTTTGTGGTCTGCAGTGATGGCACTAGATGGAAATGAAGGCTCTTCCAAAGTTTGCTTTTCCCTCCCTAATGGCTTGAAATGGGAACCTGGGGAGGTGAGGGCATGCCTCTCTACTTGCCCCTTTGTGCTTGAATGGTGTCCTTCCTATTGTACAGATTACAAAACCAACACAGATGAAGTCAACTGAGGAGTGGAGAATGTTGTGAGCCATTTTGGGTTCCCTTTGGGGAGAAAAGTGGGCCGCAAGTGAAGTACATAATAAGTAAGTTGCCAGTGGAAATGTCAGTGGCAAAGTTGGAAGAATACTGTGCCTGCTACACCACACTGGCACTCAGGGTGTTGGACAACTAGCCTGTAGGAGACCTGAGTTCAAATCCCCCCTCAGTGTGGAGCTCTGTGTATAATACTGGGCCAGTCACTCTTGTTTAGCCTAACCTGCCTCACAGGGTTACTGTGAGTTCAAAATGAGAAAAGGAGAGCCACATATACTGTACTGGAAAAAGTCCTAGATCAATATTGGCTTCAAGATTCAGCTGAAGCCACTGGTTTCATGTCCCATCTTGTCATGAAGAGGTCTAAAGAGCATAATCATTCTAGTAGCCAGCATTTTGATAATACTTACCACTTATACACCTTTATTATTATCATCCCCATGTTGCTGGATAGGGGAAACAGGCTGAAAGAGGCTTGTATAGGGCCTTTGGGGGAGAAGGTGCTTGAGGCAAAACTTCTTGGCCTGCAGCTCACCTGCTTGCATGTTAGATTCCAGCAGACAAATGAGATGTCAAGGCTTTGCTACTGTATGAAGAAATATATTCTGTAGGGCTGAACTGAACTGAGCTGTTGGGTTCATCAGAAGAGCCCTGCTGGATCAGACCAATGGTCCATCTAGTCCAGCACCCTGTCTCACAGAGGGGCCAACCAGTTCCTCTGGAGGACTGACAACAGGGCATAGAGGCTGAGGCGTTCCCCTGATGCTGCCTCCTGCTCTGGGACTCGGAGGATTAATGCCTTGGAATGTGGAGGTTCCCCTCAGTCTCCGTGGCTAGTAGCCATTGATAGACTTATCATTCATGAATCTCTTTAATCCCTCTTTTAAAGGTGTCTATGCCTGTAGCCACCACTACATCCTCTGGTGGCAAATTCCACATTGTAATCACTCTCTGTGAAAAGTAGTGTTTCCTTTTGTCTGTCCTGAACTGACTGCCCATCAGCTTCATTGGATGCCCTCGGGTTCTAGTATTTTGGGAGAGGGGGGAAGTTCCCTTCGTTCACTCTCTCCACCCCATACATAATTTTAGAAACCTCTGCCATGTTTCCCCCCCCCCCCTTAGTCATCTCTTTTCTAACCTAGAAAGTCCCAGGCTCTTCAGCCTTCCTCCTAGGGAAGGTGCTCCAACCCCCTAATCATCTCGCTTGCCCTCCTCTGTATTTTTTCCAGATCACATCACGAAGGCCCAATTTGAATTCTTTCCCTGCCTCACTAGGTGGCAAACCAGCACAGGAATACAATATCTACCCCCTCTCCTGAGCAAGGATTAAAGCCCACTCTGATGCCCAAGCCACGAAAGGACCCTGATGCCCAGAGAAGCTGCTGCCATTAAACAGAAAAGAGCTACAGAATCGGTCCCAAGCCGATTAAGCACAACAGGTGAAGCCGGGCAGAGGTCAGCAGTGCCATAAGGAAACGATACTTGGGCAGACATGCTGTATCCACAGAGCGAGGTTCCCCCAGTTTTCATCACCACTGCACATGCAGAAGCCTTCACGCAATGGAGCATCCAACAGGAGCTTTCTGCCCACTTTCCCCCAACAGCCACTGTTCTCCCTGAATTTTTCCCCGCCACACCACCCAAGCTTTTCGGGGCTTCAGTTGCATAGTGGGGAAGTGGTGGCCACACAGGGGTGATGGAAGGAAGTGTGGACGCATGTTAATGCACTTGGCCCGCATGCTGAAGACAGGGGAAACCTGGAAAGTGGATGTCAGGAGGACAATGTCAAGTGGATGGTCCAAAAAACAACATTCCACCTTAGGACCAGAAATGAAGAACAGTGTTCATGTAGAAGCAGTCAGATACTGTCAGACTCTTGAACACAGTTACTCTCAACAACACTCTTTCACAGTGATATGTTTCTTGAGTAGTAAAGATGATTCAAGCTAAGACTCTCTGTGTCAGAACTAAGGCTCTGGCATCAAAATCCAAAGTTATACATGGTTCAAACAAGCCCCCCAAAGGTCCAGTCCAGTCACGTCTCACATTCAGCCCACCTAGGCTTCCCGCGCTCCAGCCCCCACCTGTGAGACTATGGTTACATTATCTATCAAAGCAGAGACAGCAGAGACAGCAGCCAAGGTCGTTTGCTCTTCTTCTCAGAGAAGGGATGCATCTTAGAAGTAGTCTCCCAGTCACTACAATAAGCCTTTCTCATGCGCACACACACACCACACACACAGGAACAACCCCCCCTTAGAAATTTCAGTAGTAGAACCCATACACTGTAATTCATGGCAAAAGATGCATCGAATCTGTCCCTCTTTTCTACGACACATATATAACCTCCTTTGCAGCCAATTTGCTTCCCCTAGATCCTGAGTCCATTCCCTCTGGGCCTCACCACTGCTCTTTCTGTCTGTGGAGATGCCACCTTTTTTTTTCTTCCTCTGTTCATTCACATTTCAGCGTGATCAAACCTTTTCTATATGCTGGAAAGATGCAGAGGATGGTGGGCCTCCCAGTACTTTCCAGGTAGGCCCCCCCCATCCAGTTCAGGATTGACTGAACACTGTGACATTCACAAAAGAAATGGAGCAATCCAAACACGACTAGTATAACCTGGCAGCTTCATGAGCTAGACCAGGAGTGGGAGCAGGGCTTTGCCCGTCGCAGCGGAGCTCCCTTGAAATAGTAGCAATTAGTTTACAGCCAAGAAGCTAATTTGTGCAGATGTTCTCTAGACATGGCTAGCCATTGTTACTGGTGACCCTTCTAAGCCAGCCACCTTGTCAGAGCAGGAGAAAGCTTTGGCTTTCAGGGACTTTTGGACAGCTTGCATTGCCGTTGCTGCAAAGGTGGAGATGAGAATTTAAATAGAAACATCTGCTACATATTTCAGTTTGGAACAAGGCCTTTTATTAGGACATCCACATCGAGGCCAGGTCCTGTATAACGTCCCAACTAGACTGCTGTAACATGCTCTCCACAGGGCGTCCCTTGAAGGTGACCTGAAAACTGGAGCTGGTCCAGAATTCAGCAGCGTGTCTCCTTGTACCCCGGGGGGTGGGGGGTGGGGGTTGGTTTGAAGGTATTTTATACATGTGACACGACTTTTTAAAGACTTGTACTGGCTTCTAGTTTTGTTCCTGGAAACAATTCAGGCTGCATTTGGAGGGCTTATGAGGATGGTATGAGATTTAGTGGCTAGTTCTTTTGCTCTTATTTAAAATTTGTGGGGTTTTCTTCTTTTTATGGTGTGTGTTTTGGGTTTTATTGTTTTAGAATAGTTGTGCTTTTTATGTTGTTTGACTTGTATTTTTGCTGTTGGTAGCTGCCTTTGAAGAAGTGGTTTTTAAATGGTTAAGTACATAAATTTGTAATCCACCATTGGAATCCAGCTGCTGCTTTTTCATCTTTCTTGCACAGAGGAGCAACAAAAACAGAGTACCAGTTCTTGGACTTGCTCCAAATCAGCATTCAGACAAAATGCATGCTTCTTGCAGCCTGAATGGAGCATCCTGCTGATCTCTTTTGAAGACCTCATGCATTGCTTACTTGGGAGGAGGTGGCTGTGTGAAGTCTGTCTGAGAAGGTGAAAGGAACATCATTTGAACGGCAATTTGTGCCACTTAGCAGCGTGTGCTCGATCATTTAGAGTAATGTTAGCAAAGTTTTTTAAATTATAGTGTAGAGATGCTTGGTTATTTATTTCTGAGTTATGTATTAATTAAGCTTGTTCCCCATTTTGAATTAATAACACACAAAGAAGAGCTGTAATGCTATAAGAATCCCCGCAGAACACTAACTTCAGTGAATTTACTTCTGTGCAACTGTTTCAAACTGATGTGCTGAAGATAGCAGGCAGGGGCCGACAGGGAAGTAAAACTGGTCCTGGAACAAACTGGCCCTTGCGGCACCAAGCCGACTGGCCCTTGCGGCACCAACAATATGACACGTAGAGTACAAAGATGACCACAGGAAACCACAGCATGGCACCACCAGTTGAAAAGGCTCTTGGCGAACCAAGAAGAGAGAGACCAGTCTTGTGCCTAAGATTCTGAGGAGCCACTGCCTGGCTGGAATCAAAAGTACAGACCTAGGTGGTAGCTCCACTTGTGCAGCTGCACCAAAAATCATGTGCATGCTCTCTCACAAGGATCTGACAACCCTAAACCTGCCCAAACTACTTATTTATTCAAATATTTATATCCCACTTTTCCCTGTGACTCAAGGCAGCTTACAAATTATATTGAAAAGCATAATAGGGGTGTGCAAAAAAATAGGTGATTCTGGCTCAGTTATAACCTATGGGGACAATGGGCCCCATAGGCTATAATGGAGAATTGATCTGGGGCTCTGGGGGGCTGTTTTTGAAGTAGAGGCACCAAGTTTGCAGCATAGCTGCTGGTGCATCTCCTAACAAAAAACAACACCAAGTTTCAAAAAAATTAGAACAGGGGGTCCAGTTTTATGGGCCACAGAAGGAGGTGCCCCCATCCTTCGTTGTTTCCTATGGAAGGGAAAAAATGTTGTGAGTTGAAGCTAAAATGTTCTGAGCAGCCCTCTGAAATGTTGTGCATCAACGCCCCCTAGCACAGCTTAGAGGGAACTGTGGACATGAGTTATAAGTTCCCCTCTATAACTCAGTTTCTAGATGCATGGGGCTGGATCAAGATTGTGGCACACAGGGAGAGGGTGCTTATGACTTTTCACCATAGTTTTTCCAACCTGAAATTATCTGGGGAGTGGGCTTATTTGTTCCATTGGAGGCTCCAAGTGTGCTGACAGAGTTCATTTTGGTTTCCCCAATGGGGCTGTATCAGGCCAGGATAATGGTGTGGGGAAAATATTTAAGCATCCTGTTAGGACACTAACATTTCTCCCTTGTCTTTTTGCCTGGATTCTTTAAAGGAATAGATCCCTGGAAACAGCTGTTGATATCATCCCTCTAAGAGTGTACAAAAATATGGATGAGGGACCTTGTAAATGTGCTAGAGCTCTTGAGTGCTCTGTCCTGCCTGCTGGCAAACTGAAGAACTTCACAGAACTACACTAACGGAGGACAAATTTATGACTGCTAGTTCAGCCCAGGCTATTTCTGGGGTGGCCTTCTCCAGGAGGTATTTCAGAATGGAGAGCTGTTAATACTTGGCTTAATGAGGTATGCTCACCTGAAGGCATCATTCTGGCACTAGAGAGAAAAAGCAGCATCTGTTTAGAGAACACAGTAGGTGCACCTGTTACAAATGGCACGATCCAACAGTTGTCCTTCTGTTTGTCTGAGATCTCCAGCAAATTGTTTTCCTGTCAAAATAACAGCAATTCAACCTTTTGCAATAATGGCTGGATGACAAGCCCCCACACCAAAACGTTCCAGTCCAGACCAGCCCCTTAGGACAGAGTTGGGCTTATCCCGAGCACTCTAACATAGATCTTAGCATAATTATAAGCCTGGCTTAATGGTGTCTTTCCCGAGTTTTGGTATAGGTACAACACTGGCTGTTTGGTTGGGGATGATGAATGACCATGTGCCAAACCTCCTTTAGTTTTGTCTTTGTCAGATGGCACAGAAGAGAGTTCCTGTTATGGGGTCAACCACCCTGCTACCTAGCAAGCTTCCAACCTGAGATGGCAGAGAGATCTTGTCTTTGCTATTGGAGTTCCCCACTTTGGGTCTTGGGGAACTTCAAGACCTATGCGGAGTCTCCACCATTCAGGGTGACTCAAGAGGGCCAAGGTACCCACGGGGCTCTCCTGCAGGACCTCTCAGAGGTCCAGAGAGGCTCAGGATACTTCCAGATGTTGAAGTCCCTGTCAATAAAACAAATAAAAAATGGCAACACATGAAGCCAAAATAAGGCATCCAAAAAAGAGAGTGAATCAGTTAACCAAAAAAAAGGGGGCGGGGTTATCAAATCATCTGTTTTATTTGTATAAATTTGTCCATCAAAGCTGAGAAAGTATGTCACAGTTTGGTCCAACAGGGTTGGATATAAAAACAAGTTGTGAAACTTTTCCATTGCCAAACAAATGAACAAGGCTGTCTAAATTAGAAGGCTGTTTTGTGACTGAGGCCCAGGCCCAATGTCCTCCTGCTATAGCCAGTGGGAGAAAAAAAATTAAAAATCACTCTCAGTGACGGTGTGACATCACTTCTGGGAAAATCCTGCAATGATGTTACCTTTCTCTAAGAACTGCCAGTAACTCTATGGTAAAAACATCAAGTTTAGATAGGACCAACGTCACTTCTGGGGAATGCATAGATTCCTAGAAAGGCATGACATCACTTCTGGGTTTCCTGGAAGTGATGTCAAACCATTACTGACAGCCCACCTCCTGTCCACACCCCTCTGGCTTCCTGCTAGTTGCCAGGTCTAGTTGCTAGGGCTGATAATCCTGCTTCCTGGCCCTCATCCGATTAGGGTTGCCAGACCAGCTCTGACGACCCCTGGGGAAAGTAAGGGGGGTGGGGTTCTAATGACAGCATTATGCCAGTACAGCAACATCATTTCCAGAGTGAATCTGGAGGTGACATCACCACATTGGGCCAATGCTCTAGGATTCACTCAAACGGTGTGGTTTTTACCATACAGTTTCAGGTGAATCCTAGAGTATTGCCCCAATGCAGTGATGTCACTTCCAGGTTTGTGCCTGAATTGATGTCTCTGTGTCAGTGTGACACCAGTTTCCCCTCTAATTTTGTGCTTGCTGCTCCACAGAGCAGTGGCTGGATTGGTGAGACCAGGTCAGAAACCTTCCATGGCACTACATGTTAAGCAGGTTGTACAGTCAACTAGGTGTTCTCTGATGGCCAAAGGGGGTATAGCCTGTAGGTGGGGTCTTGATAATTCCTTCTCTATGCATCTAGGAAGGTTTAGTTTTATGGGAACTCCCATCTTGTGTGTGGATGAACATCCAGTCAGGATGGTCTCCCCTTAGAGTCTAGTGAGTCCAGGTAGTTTCCCAACATCCCATCGCATGTGCTTCTGTCAAAACTTCAGTTGACCTCTAGAATAGGGAGGGGGTCCTGGTGGTGAATATAGTTGTTCTTCAGTATGCCCCATCACTGACTAAAGCTCCTTTTGCTCCAGGGTATACTTATGGAGCTTGAGATAATGAAGGAATGGGGATGATGAAGAGCGCATCAGAAGGGGAAATCTTGGGACAGATAACGACAGAACACAGTAGGGAGCTCGTTTTAGAGCTTATTCTCTGGTGATCTTTCTTCTTCGCATCTGAAACAAATTGCAGTCTTGGAATAGTTCATTTAACTTTTTATAGCAATTATCGAATGTTTGTGTGCATTGCACTTTTATACACAGTGAGTCAAGTAGTTTCATTCCAATTAGCTCCACAGAATAGTGATCTGAACACAATGGTATGACTGTGTGATGAGCAATTTAATCTGAAATTATATAACATTGTTCTTTGGGAAGAAGCGCGTTCAAGGTTAACTTGTCTTTTGGCCACAGTACTTCTCGAAGCATAGACGATGCATCCTTTTAGGTGGCTCCTAATTCAGAGAGCTCGTGTTGTTTATGGAAGAAAGCAGAACATCAAGAAAGTTACCAGCCATCATGGAGTAATGATTAGAGTTAGACAATGATCTGAGAGACCCAAGTTCAGATCCCCACTCTGCAGTGGAAGCTTGCTGGGTGACTCTGGGGCAGTCACTCTCTCCCAGCCTTACCCATCTCACAGGGGGTTTTTTTGTTGTTGCAAGGATAAAATTGAGATAGAGTGAATGATGCTGTGAGCCACGTTGGGTCCCCATTAGGGAGCAACTAGGGTACAAATAAATACACTATTAAAAGCATTGGAGGGATTTCCCTGGGTGGGTGAATTTAGGAATTTATTTCGTATATGACAGAACAGATCTCCCTGACAAGTTTGGCATAAAAAATGCTGTTGGTGCAATTTGTTTGAAGTTAATCCACAACTCTCTTGGATCAATGCCTCTTTAGCTGCCTAAATCTTTCTGTACTCGTTGGTTCCTTCTAGTGGCAATTTCCAGTACTTAGAGAGACAGAGAATGATTTCTCCTTTTCCCTGCAAGGTTCATAATTTTATAAATTTCCTAGCATTTTGCCATTACCTCTCCCTTTGGCAACCAGACAGCACTTTTGGTATTTAATATTATTCATAATCTGCTAGTATGTCGTTGGTAGCTGTCACCTGGAAGCAGCCCGGGGCTCCCTCCCCCCCTCCCGCTAGAGAACCATAAAATGTACCATTTAATTTGGGTCTTGCAATCTGCACTTCCCTTGCTCGCCTCCAGGCTAACTGGATTGGCAGGCTCCTGCCTAACATTTAATCCACACAAAACTTTGTGATTGCTTCACATGTGTATTCATTATGCCCAAGAGAATTTCAGTCCGTTTCTTATAGTGGACAGGTGGGAAAAGAGAGACTTTTTTTTCAAACGCCTCACCATCAGGAAAACTGACATTTTTGTTCTATTTGACTCTGCTATAAAGGAGTTAGCTGACAGAAACAGCAATGTATCAGTTGAAAGGGATTCATCTACCTGCTCGGGGGGTTGTGTGTGTGTTTGTTTTTTGAGGCCCTGTCAGTAAATTGGGTTTTTTTGTTGGCTGTGCTCGTGTTCTGTGACTGCAGCGCAAGAATCAAAAGGAATGCAGGATTGTGGAAAGAGACCACAAGGCACTATTCACAGAAACAGAAAGATGAGAAGTAAATCTGCCTGATGGGCAGGGAGAAGGAAGAAAAACTCTTACTGTTATACACAGACATAAACAAACTAATTAATGTGAATTTGTCTGTTAAAAAGTACCAGTTTTCAGCATTTAGAATCTGCTGTTCCAACTTTATTATGTTTGTCTTCAGTTGTTAAAGACAGACAAGTGCATGCCTTGATATTTGAACCATCTACCTACATGGTCTATTAACTGTCTAGGATCAATGCATCTGGGAGGGCCAAGCTAGGGTTGCCAAGTCCAACTTGGGAAATATCTGAGGACTTTGGGGGTGGAGCCAGGAGACTTTGGGGATGGAGCCAAGAGAAAGGAAGTTACATCATTTTGTGGTGTCACATCCTGTGATGTTGCTTCCACATGCTGACACATGAACTCATGAAGTTTCCTAATACTGAATCAGGCCATTGGTCCATCAAGGTCAGTATTGACTACTCAGACTGGTAGTGGCTCTCCAGGGTCTCAGGCTGAGATCTTTAATGTCACCTATTACCTGATCCTTTTTTAGCTGAAGAGGCTGATATCTCCTGCATGTCAAGCAGATGCTCTATGACTGAGCAACAGCCCTACTGAATCCTTCCTCATCTCGGCAGAATATGAAGCACTAAGTGCTACACAAGTGCTAAATATGATTTTCATATCATAAGAACAGGAGAGAAGCCACAGTGGATCGGGCCAACAGCCCATCCAGTACAACACTCTGTGTCACACAGTGGCCAAAAATACCAGGTGCCCTCAGGAGGTCCAGCAGCGGGGCCAGAACTCCAGAAGCCCTCCCACTGTTGCCCCCCAAGCACCAAGAATGCAGAGCATCACTGCCCCAGACAAAGGGCTCCATTTAGACCTTGTGGCTAATAATAGCCACTGATAGACCTCTGCTGGATGGGGACAGAGAGAGAGAGAGACAGACAGACAGAAAAAAGTAAGAAAGGGGGAGGGGGAGAGAGAAAGAAGGAAAAGAGCTGGCAGAGGCACTTACCCCAGCTACCTTGCAAGCCACATGCAAAAGCAGGCCCTTCAGTACAAAGAGCCTAGTCCCTCCTTAATCTCTGGGCAGGGGTTTCTCTTGCAGGCTCTGCTCTTAAAGGGGAAATGTCTGGTGGGGCTCTTTACTGCATACTGCAGGCTCTCTGCAGACATTTCCCTTTTAAGACAGTTCAGGCCTGGCAGGGAGAGGGCAGGGCAGGCTCCGATGTTCCCCTGCATGCCTGCTGGCAGCCATTGCCTCCCCCGGTGGCCAATTTTGAAAAAGCGGGGGTAAGCATTAAAAATCGGTGTTTCCCCCGCCCTCCCGGGGGACTTGGTAAGCCTAGGCCAAGCTCTGTAGTCAATTGAATAGATAGTGAAGAGGAGCACCTTTCCCCCAGCTTATTCTGGAAAGCATTCCTGAAAACAATGGGACTGGCCTCAGTTACAGTAGCATGGATACAGTAGCATCAACAGTGCACAGCAGTGGCCTTGCATTGCCAAGTGTACAGTATGCACCACCAATTGCAGCTAGCCCCACACACCATGTCATGACACTTTTCTTTTGCTGCTAAGGAAAGGCCAGCCCAATGCAGCAGACAGATCAAATCAAGTTCAGTGGAGTTCCTTTCTGCTGGGGATGGCTTTTGCAAGTGGCGCTGTGCGCAAGTGAAGTTCAAGTGGTGAGTTCACCACTTCCAGATGAACTCGCTGCTTGAACTTCACTTGCACACAGCACCACTTGCAAAACCCATTTGAAGGGAAGGTTCCCTTTAAATGGCTTTTGCAAGTGGGCACTGCCCACGAGTGATGAGTGACGAGTTCAACACTTCCAGGTGAACTCGCTGCTTGGCCTTTACTTGCATGCAGTGTCTGTTTGCAAAAATCATTTAAAGGAAACCTTACATCTGTTTCAGCCTAACAGACTGAAATGGAGGCAAAACATTTCAGCGATCCCTCTTGCTTCCCCTCCCCTCACTTCCCACCACGAACCTCCGAAATCACATGGGTCGTGGCGTGGGTAGGGATGGGCAAGAATCTCCAGTTAACGAACCGTGAACTGGCAGCGTTCGTCACGAAATTAGGTTCGTGACGAGATTTGTGCCCATCCCAAGTCCCATGTTTTTGTTTGGTTTTGAGCCACAATGCAGCACTAAGCTGTTGCTTTATACCCAAGACTTGGTTGTGGTCAGATGAGGCTACTGTAACACCCTCTACTAGGGCTGAAATCTGAAGACAGGTCAGTAACTACTGTAGTTGCTAGTCTCCTGATGGGGCCTGTAGATTTCCTGAAATTACAACTCATCTCCAGACCACAGAGATCAGTTTCCATGGAGAAAATAGCATTTTACCCTGCTGAGGTCCCTCCCCTTTTCAAACGCTGCCCTCTCCAAGGCTCTATCCCCAAATCTCCCTACTAGTGCCAAATTTGGCATGATCAGTTGTTTGCCTTTCTGGTCCATGGCCAGACAAAAGAAAGCGAGAGATGGTAAACATCCCTAGACTTAACCCCCCCCCCCCATAGATAGCTTTCTGGACATCCATAAAAACAGAAGGCCATCAAGGGGGTCTAACTACCTTCCCATATGCAAGTGGGCTGTTTTTATACCAGGTTTTAAATTGTGGTGTATTCTGCTTTGGTTTAAATGCAGCTCGGTCCTTTAATCTATGCTGCTAGTAAATTTCGAGGGGTGTAGTGATGGTTTCTTGCTGGTTGATTTAATTTTGTGTTGTTAACTTTATTGTTTGAAATAAGTTGACTTGTTGAAAGATACTTTGAGTGCTTTAAAATAGATGGGGAAAGGCACAGGTTTGTATAAAGAAATGGAAGTGGCTCTGTTCTTTAGGCTGCAGCTTGGGAGCCAGAATTATACTTTTTTTTTTCAGTCTCATGGCCCAATTCCCACACAAGTGATTGAACTCCATAATAAAGTTGGAGCCTTCTTGCAATAAAGACTTCAGAGAAATGCAGCAAATGCTTTCCCAGTGCAAGGCAATATGGAAGGGCTCATCATTTTTTATTCTTCATGTGATGAACGTCTGAATCCTGAAGAGAAGGGACACTGCGAGCCATGAGACGTTTCACTGGCTGAAATCAGGACTGGTCCACAAAGGGCCTAAAAAGGGTCAGAAGCCTCCAGCAGGGGTGGTTTTGAGAGCCTGAGAGTAGCCTGAGAGACCTGGTCCAGTTCTTCTGCCACATCCCAGTGTGCTGCCTGCTTCAGTGGCTCAGTTCTGTTTTACCCTTCGTTAGATTTGTGGAGTACCGTTGTCTCTGTGTATGTTCTCTTCTTTCACAGCTGAATGTGCCAAATTCGATTAAATTCTCCAGTCTTCTGGAACACAGGCAGCACCAGGACTGGACAGAAATGTATCAGCCACATGAGAGGGGAATAGAAAACACAGATTGGACCAGAGGAGGGTTGTGGTTAGGGTAGCCTGCTGGCAACCAGCAGGAAGCTTAGTGGCTTTGTGGAGGGGCTCCAGGGCAACAGAGAGGCAGAAATGACTCCATGCAATGCCGCAACATCATTTTCAGCTGAAAACCAGAAGTGATGTCATTGTGATGTGATTATGGCACTTCCAGCGTTTGGCCAGAAATGATGCTGCAGTAGAGTTGCCAGCTTTTGATTGGGGAGTACCTGAGAGCCTGAGGAGGGTGGGGTAGGGTTCGGGGAGGGACCTCGATGGGGTATAATGTCATAGAGTCCACCCTCCAAAGTATCCATTTTCTCCAGGGGACCTGAGCTGTATAATCTGAAGATCAACCATAATACAAAGGAGAGCTCCAGGCCCTACCTGGAGGTTGGCAACCCTATGTTGCAGTGCTGCATGGTGCCTACTGCCCCCCACTGCTGAATTTACTGGCAGCAGCCAATAAGTCGTAGCAGGAGGTGGTGGGCAACCCTAGTCGGATTAGGATCTGGGACAGTCAGGTTTGAATCCCCACCCTGCAATGGAAACTCTCTGGATTGCTTTAGACTGGTCACTCTTTCAGTGCACCTCGCAGGGTGGTTGTGGAGCTAAAAACAGAAAGAGGGGTGATGTTGTAAGCTGCGGTGGACCCCACTGGGGAGAGAAGTTCTGTCTAAAATATCTGAATGAATAAATGTGACCCTGAACCTGTGCTCTCTCTCTCCCCACGCCCCCACCCCCATACACACAGCATCAGAGCATCCCTTGCAGACTTGCAAAATGTCTGCAGCTTAGTCTTCCTTCTCTCTGGTACAATGTACAGGGAGCAGTGAAAATCAGGAAACTTCCGGAAGAGCTACAAAGGGAAAGTAGAACTGCAGCTCGCCTTCAGAAGGCTTGAGCTCTCTGGAGGCTTCAGCATTCTTCTGCAGTGAGGGCCGCAGTCAGTGGTGGTGTCAGCATAAACTATGTACTTAGTTCTTACTCCCAACACACAAGTCAGAAAGCAGATGGTGGCTCAGTGGGTGCACTTTATTAAAATCCTTTATTACTTGTTTGCCGATGATTTGGGTTTTTTTGCAGTGTGGCGAAAAGTCTAAGAAACGAGCTGAAGAATCCTACCTGCTTTCATATATCTTGTAGCTTTTCTTAAATAAAAAAGTCACATCCATCCATGTACTCTTATTAAGTTTGTAACTATTTTTCTTCTCTCACCAGGTCCCTGGAGAGGTCATTAACACACAGTGTGGATACAGGACTCTAAATAAAGAGGTAACAAACTTCTTTAAGTATATCATGGGGCTGAACTGAACACCAGGCAGGCAGAAGTACTGGGATCCCCATTTGCCACCGGCCATCTGCAAAGGGATACAGGAAGATGAGGACATCGCCAAGGGGGAAGTGGTGAAGGAAAGAAAGAAGTAGATTAGGGAGTTTTCCTGTACAACCAAAATGAAACAAACAGGAATCTCAGAGGAGCACTGCCATGGGCCTTTCAGGAGCATTTGCATTTTTGTGGGAATGATGCATCTAGCTTTCACTCTATGGTCCTTAATGGCCCCCAAATTTACTGCCTAAGGCAGTGATTGAAAGAGCATTTGAAGTTTGCACACTTGGTTCTGCTTGTTGCTGGATGCCAGTGACCAGCCAGGGCTCAGGTACACACCAGGAACTTTCCCGGTAAGTTCACAGGCCCATCCACCCCCTGGTTCTTGGCCTCTGCAGAGCTGTTTTTAAGAATGGGAATTCTGTACTTGTTTTGTTGTCTAAAGGTGAGGTTGGATCTTAGGGGTTTTAAGCTGGCAATAAATGCAAGCAGAATTACTGTGAAACCCTCTTGGCAACCTTTGTGTGGAAGGAACCTGTTAGGCAAGGGAGAGGGGTGTCGTCCACACATTTTGAGACTTTTTTTTTTACAGCAGAGTTATTTTTAAAAGAAAATGTTGACTTTCTAACATGCCAAATACAGGTGATGTGTTATGCAGATCCCTCTGTGCATTGAAATAAAATACTCTGCACGAATGGTATTGTGAGTGTGCAACTCTAAAGTAACGGTAGATGTGGCAGTCTGCTGTCATTTACTGATGTTCTGTTTACAGTGAAGAATGAAAAAAGGGTGCATGTTGGGCTCTGTTGAAACAGCTCTAGATGCTGAAGAAATGTTTGCTTCTCAGTGCACCTTGTGGATTAATATTATTATTATCTACAAAAATTATATCCCATCTTTCTGCCCTTTAAAACAAATCGGAACAGTCAGGGAGATTCAGTCTTACAGTGGCTATTAACATGGCACCTCCATGTTTGGATAAAGTAGACCTCTGAACAGCAGGTCCTGGGGAACAAAGAGGGGAGGGCTGTTTTATTCATGCCTTGCTTGTAAACTTCCAGAGGCATCTAGCTAGCCATTGAAATATTGGACTAGAGGGACCTTTAGTCCAATCCAGGACAGATGCTGTTAAGGTGTGTCATTTAAGGCGGTGTTTCAGACTCCTTGACACAATTGCGCAGAAGCACTCTCAACACCAGTTTTTGTGTAGCTGTAACAGTGTTAAGGCATGTTGAGAGGCAGTATATCTGTGACTAATAAGTACTGGGTACAAATGGGACAGTTTTAAAGTATCCATTTAAAACACAGTGATGATTGTTGACCACAGTGGGAGCATTTGAGGGTGCAGAGTGCATCGTATACAGAGCATGCCTGAGCTGGTCCACTCAGTAATAAACCCCATTTTATTCAACGGGGCTTCCTTCCTAGAAAGTGTTCTTGGGAGTGATTCTCACTCATCTTAGATGCCAGTTTGTTTACATGAGGGTTTTTTCCCTCCCTAATGGATAGTTTCAGGTTAAGCTCCTTGATTGATGTGCTTGGGATTCATGTGATACTGAAAGGCACCGACGGCAAATTAGACCCTTGACTATTCTGGCTAATTGAATTTTGCCAGAATAAACTAGTTCTGCTCACCAGGATTATACATTCTTCTCTTGAGTGAAGGGAATTTCTGGAGAGCATTGAAAGATGTTCTTGTAAATCCATTCCATTATTGAAAGAAAGAGTCTGCCAAGCGTAGGCTGTCTCAAATCACAGTGATTGAATGGGTAACGGCGGAGCAACATCAGGGATCCCTGGGTGGTTTGTCTCCACTTGAGCCATTTCAGTCAGGCTGGAGGCCTGATTTTAAGACTAAGATAGCTTGGGTTGTGCAGATGGATGGGGCAGTTTGCAAAGAAATAGAGGAAATGCTTCTCCGTTGATGTTGTTGAACTTGTCAGGGGTATTTGATACCTGACATCATCCGATATTGGTGGAGCATTTGGAGAATGGAGTGGGAGATACTGGGATTAGCCCCCAAAGGTGTCAGTCTTATCTGTTAGACATATGCAAAAAGTTTCAATTTGAGAGGCTGAAACATCAGTAAGGGAAGTGAAATACAGTGTTCCTCAGACCTCTGCCCTCTCACCAAGCTCCCAAATGAGATTATTTGTAGTTCTGGAGCTGGGTGCCATTAATATGCTGATTTCACCCAGTTATACCTGTCCTTCGCATTTCTCTTTGAGTCCTGAATCAGTCCCTCAGTGTTGTGGGTCAAGAGGATGCAGATAAACAAGCTGAATCTAAATCCGGATAAAATGAACGTGATTCTGGTTAGGAAAGATGATGTTTTGGATAGGATTGACTTGCAAGTGTAAGTACTGGCACAGATAGCCATGGTTCTGGGCTAAAGTCCCCACAGTATCTGGCAGACAGGGTCTGACCATGATTAGTCAGTCAGGTGCACTGTCTGGTGATGGTCTTGGACTTAGTCTTGTCAATGGAAGAACAGGTTACAGCTGTCTCTAGGAATGCTTTCTTTTATCTTGTCAGGAAACTCCCTATTGGATTCACCTAAGATGGCCTCATTGACTTGGGCTTCTGTGATGTATGTGATGTATGGACCAGATTACTCCAGTGCCCCCCTCACCTTGAGGAATGAACTGCCAGGAAACATGAGGCAGAAGGCCCTATCCCTGCTAGCTTCAAAGAAGCTGGGCCGGTTCTCCAGCCAAGTCACCCAGGCAGCTGCTTGGCGTAATGCAGTGAGGGGTGCAGCAATGCACCACAGGCTCTTGGCTCAGTCCCAGTATGAGAGATGACTCCTGGGCGTTTCACCGTGGGCTGGGTCCAAAAAGGAATGGTTGATAGCTATATTTCTAGGCCAATTCTTTCCATTTTGCTTTGCTTGGGTCTGGCCAGAGCTGGCACAGTCCCAGAAGTGGATGGGTGAAACTTGCTTGGGGGGTGACAGATACCTTGAACAGCCCTGCGAGGAGATGTATAAATTTGTATTATTTGAGAGACCGTGTGGATGAAAGTGGGAATACTGATTACTGTGCTTCCATTTGCAGGCTGATTCTTTGCAAATATTATTTGTCTATTTATTGATGGACAGCAGAACTTTAAAACTACTGAATAAATATGAACATAGCAGATTTGGTCTTGTAGTACCTCAAGTCTTTGTGGTTTTCTGATGTTCTCTGAGACCTCTAATGTAGCTTGTGAGAAGAATCTGTGAGGTGCAGTGTAGGTCTGGACTGCAGTTCTTTCACTATTCTTTACTCTGTTTGTAGAGGCTGGAACTGGTGGACATCATCTACGTGCGTGGCTGCATCCACGCAGTGGGCTTGTGGCTGAAAGACAACTTTGAGGCTACTTTTGGAATGGTTTGCTCTTTGCTGCTTCCTCAGGTATGTGGATTGTTTTGCTATCTGGGGGCTCTTCATCCTTTTCTTTGCTAAGGCAGCGGTAGAAAATATCACTTCTTTCTTTTTATATTGGCAAGTTTAGCTCTCGATAAATTACTTTCCAAACTGTTCAGAACTGAATGAAAATACTGGAAACAGAGAACCAGGATCCATAAGGTGTTAAACACAGTTATTCAGAAAGATGAAAACAGGAGGGCCATTTCTGATTAAAATAATATTATAATTAGATCCACTTTCTAGAATCCTTACCAGGTTAGTCAGTCTTATGCTCTCCATTGTCTGCCGGGCTCTGATAATCCTGTCATGGACCAAATTACTTGTGGGTCCTGCAGATCTCTTGAAATTACAACTGATCTCCAAACTACAGAGATCAATTCCCCTGGAGAAAATGGCTGCTTTGGAGGGTAGACTACAACATTATACTCTTTTGAGATCTCTTCTAGGGTTGCCAGCAGAAGGCTAGCAACTGGTGGGAGATCCACCATGGCGGGAAACTCTGGAAGTGATGTCAGCATGTCACTGGTGACACTCTAGCATTCAGCCAAAACTCTGTGGTTTAACATCACTGACATCACTTCTAGTTCCTCCATAAGTGACATTTTCTCCTGCCACCCAGCTGAGCAGCACCAAGAAGAACCCATCGGGGACAGGGCCTACATGAGTGGACCAAGAGCGGGCAGGAACTTAGCACTGAGTTCTTTTCTTGGCCTCTGGGACTAGACAGAAAATATAAAATCAAGTGATGTAGTACAGGAACATCATTATTCTTTCCTCCACACAGTCTTCCCATGCTATTAGGAGGCCTGAGGCTTTGCTCAGAGCCATCCACTTGGACGCACAGCATTAAATGATTGGTATGTTTCAGTTTTCAGCTTCCATAGTGTCAGTTAATAATTCACAACTAATAGTGTGTGCCTGAAAGTGAAATGGTAAAAGCAAAAGTTTGGAAACTAAAAAATCAGTTACAGCTGGGCTGGGGAAAGGAAGATCACCTGAAGCTGCTTTATGCTGAATCACACCATTGGTCTACCAAGATCAGGGCTGTCTTTTTCAGACTGGCAGCAGCTCTCCAGTATTGCAGGCAGAGGTCTTTCACATCACCTACCACTGGATTATTTTCACTGGAGATGTCAGGGGCTGAACCTGGGACTTAATACATGCCAAGCAGATGTTCTACCACTGACCCACCACCCCTCCCCTAATTTCTAGTATGGGTACACGTAGTACTTCTCCCATGCCCTTTGGCTGAACAAAGTGGCCAGCTGCCTTCTGCACAAGAAAATGGGCAGAGATTTTCACAGACCTGGATTTCTGTTTCCAGCAACACCTCTGTTAGAGGCATTTTCATTTACATAGATAATTGATCACCCAGTCATATGGCTGATGCATACGTTGGATAATTAGCCGTTCACTTACCAAATGATGTCTCTTATTACAATTCAACAGGCAATTGCAATAGATTCTCTGGTGCAGACATTAGTAGTAGTCGTGTCATTTTAAATTACGCTCTAATCTTGCCATCACTCATTTCCAAACTGTTTCACACGTCAGAAACTACCTTCATGTCTTTAACTCTGAGGGAAGCAAACCAAAGATCTGCCAAAGATCTGATAAAGTTCCAGCAAATTTATTTACTTGTCTTTGCCAAGCTCTGGAATTTAAATTCACACAAGACTGTAGTGTTTTCAGAGTTGTTTCCCAGTTAATCTTTTAAAGCTTAAGTGTGCTGGTCAGTTAGTTCCCCAAATTCATAGTGCATCTGATATTTTATGGCCTGTGCATTGTCAAGCAGTTGCCACATTCTGCACAAGGTGTATCAGAAGCTGCTAAAGGAATTCAGCCTCATATTTATGCCTTTTATTCTAAAGAGCCCGGGAATGGTATACATAATGGGGTTATTGCATTTAGACAGCAATCTTAAACAGGTATACTCTGATCTCTACTTGGGTGTATTCCATGGGGCTTTATTCCTAGGAAAGTTATGGCTGTACTGTTATTTGCTCGCAACAGCCCAGCAAAGCAGGTTAGGCAAAGAGAAAGTGCTTTCCCTAAAGGTTCATGACATGAGCAGAGTTTACTTATTTATTTTAAAGGGTTTTGTAACCTTGTCTTTCCTGAAAATTTAAGGTGGCTCCCAAAACACATTGATATTAAAACCAAAACAACACAGCAATAAAATCATTAATAACATTACCACAGTCACAACTAAACAAAGAGAGAAGAGGTGGAGGAGACTGGATTTATACCCTGCCCTTTACTCGGAGTCTCAGAGTGGCTTACAAACTCCTTTTCCTTCCCCTCCCCACAACAGACGCCCTGTGAAGTAGGTGGGGCTGAGAGAGCTCTTTTGAGACCTGCTCTTTCAAAAAGAGCTTTGACAGAACTATGGCTTACCCAAGGTCATCCAGCAGCTGTAAGTGGAGGAGTGGGGAATCAAACCCGGTTCTCCCAGATTAGAGTCCGCGCACTTAACCACTACACCAAACTGGGTCTCAGAAAATCCAGCAATTTGAGTAGTTTGCAAAATAACATTGGTGCTATGGCAGCGAAGGTATGGGAATGAGTTGAGGAAGGTTGCACAGTTTGCAGTGAGGGCATGATGAATGGGGCCAGCTGTTATGAGCATATTTTCCACAGTGGTTCATACAGGAAGAAGTGGTCCTTCTGATATATGGGTCTCATACTGTGATAGCCTTTAAAGTTAAGAAGCAGTTATCTTGAATTGAGCCCAGAACTGTGTAGGCAGCCAGTGTGTCTGCTGAAAAACTGGAGTGTGTTAAAAGTGGTTAGCCCTGGTAAGAAGGCATGCTGCCCCATTTTGCTGTAGTTGAAGCTTCAGAATTGTCTTCAAGGTCAACCCCATGTATAACATGTCACAGTAATCCAGCCTAAAAGCCTGGATCAGCATGGACAAATCAATCAAGTCTAGAAAACAGGATATTCTGCACACTAGATGAAGATTAAAAACCCATTCTTAGCAACTGCGCTAAACTTCTTCTCTGTTTACAAGGCTGCATCCAAAAATGCACCAAAGACTTTTCACTTGGTCAACTAAAGACAACTTTATCCCAAATCAGTCCCTTCCAGAACATCAGATCTCCTCGCCAGCATCACCCCCATCTTGTCTGGCTTCTATTTCAACTTATCCCCTTGACTACCACTTCTAGCCACGGCTGCTTCTGGAGGCGTAGTTAATGAAATATATAGTGAAGTCATCAGCACAGTGATGATACCTGGCTCCAAAGCTCTGTGTGATTTCATTTAGTGACCTGGTATAAATATCAAAGAGTATTTGATTCAAAGAAGCCCCAGTACCATGTCTAGTCTGCCTGTTAATATCCAACTCTCCATAGTGCAAAATAATCTTGTCGTTGTTATATTTGGTGATGACCCAAGAGAAATTCAGCAGCAGGTGTGTAAATATAGTTTATTAACCATGCCATTCTATTTTTGTGTTGCAAGGATTTTGTCAGAAAGTTATATAAGTTTCCAGCTTTGCAGTTATCTCCCAAATAAGGTGAGGAAAAAGATCTGGCATAAATAAATGGGATCAGTTAAGGAAGGGCCAATGGCTTGCAAGCATTTGCAGCCTGGCTTCCGAAGGAACTTGCTCATTCTTTCCAATATGCTATAAAATTCAGTGCGAAAGAAAAGATCAAGTCTTCCCAGTGACGAGCTCTAGCTTTTTAATCAGGTTTCTCATATTCTAATTAGACGCCTCCTTTGCTTCCAATAGAGTTCTCAGTGAAATTACCTCTAGATATTGGAGCTGCCAACGTTCATCAGTTCAGTTTCTCCTTATTTTGCAGTTGCAATTCACAGCTCTATCAACTGCAACCTGATGGTTCATCAAAAATGAATACAAGGGCATTCGCCACAGAAAGGCCAAGAAATTGTTACTGTGGAACAGGTTGTAGAGTCAGTGCAAACAGGACGCACCTGCGTGCCCCTCCACCCCATGATTTAGTGTGTTTTTTTTTAAAAAAACAGCTTTTTAAGTTGTAACATAACAATTTCCCTCTGAAACTTCCCTCTAACCAGGCTGTTTTTAAAACAGGAAAATGTTTTGTTACAGAAGGAAAGCAGCAAAAGCTGAACCCCCCCCCCCTCAACCCATCAGTGTCTATATTTATTACAGTCAATCAGACTATCTGTATATGTGAAAATTATGATTAAAACATTCTTATATATAAAAACAAAATACATAATATAAGAAGAATTCAAATCTGAGTCTAGTTATAATACAATTTCCATATCTTCATGATCAACACGCAAAATCTAGCAACTTGGCAAGTAAATTTAGGATTTATGTCAGAAATCTCAGCCCATCTGACCTGCCCATCCGGGACTGCCTCTGTCTCAAGGAGGGTTTTTAAGAGCATGATCACCGGTGTTCCCTCTAAGCTGAGTTAGTATGAACTAGCTCACACATTTTTGTCTTAGCTCAGGATGGATGGCTCCAGAGCAAACCAATTCATGCAGTAGCCAAATCGCTTGCTCACAACTTTAATGCCAGGAGCTCACAAAGCAGAATTTTTGCTCACATGACTCCACAGCTCAGAGGGAGCACTGATGATCACCCTTACTGTGTTTAAATTCTTCCGAAAATAATATCTCCATTTTGTTGCTATGACTGCAAGCAGAAGAAGAGAAGGTTTTCATACTTCTCTCTACCCTAAGGAGTCTCACAGTGGTTTATAATCACATTCCCTTCCTCTTCCCACAACAGGCACCTTGTGAGGTAGGTGGGGCTGGAAGAGTTCCAAGAACTGTGACTGGCCCAACATCACCCAGCAGGCTTCATGTGGAAGAGTGGGGAATCCAACCCAGTTCTCCAGATTAGAGTCTGCCGCTTTTAAACATGACACAGCACTGACTGTCCAATAACCCTGGCTAAGCTCAGTTTCTCTGCATTTGTCTTGATGGCAGTGTTCCTCTGGATAAGCAACAGGAAGCGGCCCTCACCGTCATGCTGTACTTGCAGGCATGCACAGGCATCTGACCCAGCACAGATGGAAGCCGAATTCTGGATGAGAAGGCCATTTGGTACCTTTTAGGGGTGTCATGAGGATAAAATGAGGAAAAGCATGTACCTTGCTCTGAGCTCCTTAAAGGGAGGGTGGGAAGACAGTGTGGTCAAAGGAAGAACCTTCAGTGTGTTGGGGTCAGTGAGATCTTTACCAGCTCTTATTCATGATAAAATAATAAATGCTAAGACCCATAGTAATCCTCTTTTTTGGACCTACATTGATCATTGGATCTCTGGGTCATCTTTCCGCCATAGTAAGAGAACGCTGTACTGGCATCTTGCAAAAATGGATACTTCACAATCAACTTGGTGACCCTGACAGTCTCCTCTTTTTTTGACTTCCTGGGCAATAAAGTTCAGTTGCCTGTCCATTCTTTTCCTGCCAACAGCATTATAGTCCACCTTGTCCTCAGGCGCTGTAGAAAGGTTTTCTTCATAGTTCTACTTTCTTCTTGGTTCCTCTTGACTTTAACTCCCCACTCTTCTGTCTCCTGCATATCCTGCCCTGCTTTCTTCATGCTCTCTACTCTGTCAATGTTTTTGACTCTTGACTCTTCTTTTTGTTTCTTCTCTCCCCTCTTTCCATCTCCTTCAGGCCTACAGCATCTCCTGTCCTTAAGCCCTCTGTGAGCTTTTTCTACAGCTTCTATTTTCATCTGATCGCTCTCTCTTCAACTTCCAGCTGCACAGTCTGCTGTCTCTATTCTGCCCCCCTTCTTCAGCCACTCCACCCCCTGGGACTCTCTGCCTTTTATTTATTTAGGCATTCAAACTCTTCTTTTTTCCCCAGCAGGAACCCAAAGCAGCTTACAGCATCATTCCAGTTGCAGGATTCTTTGAGCATCCATTCCATTGCCTGCCTTCATGTAGTGTGGATATACCTGTAATATTTCCTCTTTTCCATCTGACAAGAAATGCAGCTATACTTTCCCTGTAGACAATGCCAGCCCTGGATTCTTCCACCCTGTCTTTAAAAAGTGCATTTCTTAAGAAAGAAAAACCCAACGTAAATTTCAAGGTGCTTGTTATTGTTTTGCATTTCCATTTCAAAGCAGCACTCAAAGTGACTTCCAATTTTAAAAAATGTAAAATGCATAGAACAGTCAAATAAAACCATCACGGTGAGAAACACTCTACATAACCCTCAATAATTAAAACACATAGATAACCAACAATGGCAACCTAAATACATGTACTCAGAGTCAGCTTCAAATACTTGCCTCAGGCTGTGAGGAGCAACCTCACTTTCAGCTGCCTGGAAAATGATCCACATGCAGGCCAAGCAAACCTCAGCTGCACCTGCATTCCCTGGATCACCTGTGCCAAAGAACAGTACCTGAGGCAAACCCTTCTTGGAATATCTCAGGAAAAAGGGAAGCGTTAGGGATGCTGGCCTCCATATAGGACCCTGGGATCCCCTGGAATTACAGCTTCTCTCCAGATTACAGAGATCAGTTCCCCTGGATAAAATGATTGCTTTGGAAGGTGGACTCTCTAAGGCATTGTACCTCACTGAGGTCCCTGTCCTCCCCAGGCTCCATCCCCAAATCTCCAGGAGTTTCCCAACCTGGATCTGGCAACTCTACCCCCATTCCCACAAGTGGTTAGGGGGGACCTGGCAACCATAGGAAGCATGGGGGTCCTTTCTCAAGTACACTGGTGTCTAAGTGACTTTCAGTCCTTGTAGGCAGAAGGCACAATGGCAAATCTGAGTACAACTGCTTAACTTATGTAACTTTCAGGAATCATTTTGAGTTCCTTTAAAATCTGTAACAGCATAGAAGGTAAAATGGTTGGGGTTTTGAGGGGTACTGGGAGCCAGGAGGTACACAAGAAGTGAGTACTCTTGTGCTTGTGCAAATGCTCTTGTGATGTCTAGAATGATGTTGGGGGTCATTTGTGACAGGGTCAGACTAAAGCAGCCTCATGGGACAGGAAGCTGTGTGCATGGCTGTGGTCACGCCAGGGACTCAAGTCCAACTCGGCAAACAGGTAGTCCGGGGGGGGGGGGGCAGTAGAGGCAGATCATAATGAGGCAAGGGGTCATGTCCAGCAGTTGGTCTAGAGAAGCAGGCATGGCCAAGTTAAGTCCTTCCAGTACAGAGAAGTTTCTGGGACGTAGGAACTATCTATCACCTGGCACCTATAGCATTTTAGACACCAGTCCAGAAGGTTAATTTCTACCCAGGTTTTTAATGGAGTTGTATTTTTTCAGCTGTTTTATGGTCTGCTTCTAGTCTGAGTTCTGTTTTATGGGTTTTTAAAGGCTATTTTGTGGTTGTCTTATGCTCTTATGTCCCTATGATGTCCTGGATTGGAAAATACCTGGAGATTTTGGGGGTGGAGTTTGGGGAGAAAATAGACATTGGCCAATAAAATTCGTGCTGTCGTCATTATATATATAATTAATTTCATATCATTTATATTCGTATTTACCGGTAACATATTTAACAAGAAAATTTCCAGTTTTAAATCTAACCTCACTCCTACAATATCTGAAATCAATTTTTTAATCATAACCCAGACAAAATGTACCAACCTACTCAGAAATCTTGGAAAAACTGTTGGAGACGGCAGAATGTGATAATATGGGACATATATCTCAAAGAAATTAACAAGGAGTAATGTACAAAGACATTTGGTTAAAATTGTATTGTTGGATAGAAAGGAGCTAATTGTTAAGGCTCAAAATGAGATGGTTTAGTAATATATTGTAGAATGTTATAACTTATAAATGAAAATAAATATATTAAAAAAATAGACATTGGCAGGGTATAATGCCAAAAGTCCACCTTCCAAAGTGGCCATTTTCTCCAGGGAAACTGATGCTGGTCATCTGGAGAACAACTGTAATAAGTGGGAGATCTCCAGGTACCACCTGGAAGTTGACATCCTACTTTGTGGACATACATGTATTTAAGGCTGAATCTGTAACCCAGCTATTCGATGGTGTTACCATTTGGGTCAGTGCATTTAATCAGTCACAAGAAGAGCTTTTTAAAATTAAACATATATTCTAGAAAGCACAGATATTTGGGGACAACATACAAGGAGACAGACTTAGGCAGATGTGATGGACTGCACTTTAAAAGCTCACAAGTGCCATATAAACATGTAATGGACTGTGAAGGGTTAATGCCTCACAGAGCCAGAGAGCCTTGAGTGACAGGCTGCTCAAAAGGATTTCATTGGATAACTTAGTTGAAAAGAAAGACTTAGGAACTGAATGCTGAAAAGAACTCAGTTTGAGTTTAGCCCTGACTGTGGAAAGTTTAACTCTGACTGAGGAGAGTTTAGCTCTGACTGTAAACAGTTCCATACTGACTGAGGTTAGCAAAAACAAGTGGGTGGATCAATGAAGACCGCCATTTGGGCCAGGAAAAGGGATAGATCTTCTAGTGAGAGGAGAGATTCTCTGCCCAGTTGAAAGGGAGATAGCTGATGATTCTGTTGCTTCTTGGCTCATTCATCAGAATAAAAATGTCAGCCTTCTTCCCTGGAATGTAGCTTGGGTTTTTATTTCCTGCTTCAAACAGATAAGCCAGTGTTATTCTAAAATCTCTTCGCCCATCAACAACAGAGGCACCATATGCATTCCATAAATAAATAAATCTGAGGAGGAGGGATTACAGGCCCACTTCTGCTCTGACTGGCTCTGGCAGTCACATGCCCCTAGTGAGCTGGACCAGGCTGCAGTTCCTTGAGTGCAGGATGATGCTCTGGTTTACGTTAGTTCTATGTTGGTTGACTTGCACATGCTTGTGATGGGGGCAGAATGCTAGTTCCTTTCTGGGTCCCAGGGTTCTGTGTTTTGTGGGATCCCCAGTTCCTTAAGAAAAGAAAGCATGAGTTTTGGGGGAATCAGTCTATGCTGTTTTCTGGGAAGCCCAGGGCTTTCTCAGAAGTTTAGCAGGAATGCCCCAGTGAGAAGGTCCATAATGGCTGACAGCTCCCCCAAAGCCATTTGTACATCACTACCAACCTTCACCCTACAGTGCCCAAACATAGGAGTTGTTTGGGAGTGTTGTAAGCAGAGCTCTCAGTTTGTGTGGGGCAACAAAAGCCAAACAGTTCTGTGCAGTGAACTGAAGGTGCTTCCCTCTTTCTGCATAGCGAGGTTGTGTCGGAGATGTGTAAGTACTCTTTGGCAGGTGAGCCAGTGTGCAAAGAGTTCTCTGAAGGCTGAAAGTTTAAATGCCACTGGGCCAGCACAGAAGATTAAGGAGTAATTGGAGATGGTTAGGATTTGAAAGGAATATCCTGCACCAAAGAACATTATTGCTGTAGCAGAGGTTGAAAGGGCCATGTGATTAAGCAGTACGCTTTTTACCTTGTCAGTGTGCGCTAATGATTTTTCCATCTCAGAGCCCTTAACTGCTGCTAATGAATGAAGGCATGACAGCCAATCTCTGAAGCTGCTCTTCTCTCTGCATTGCAGTGTGGGATTCAGTGTGTCCCACGCCATTGCTAATGAGGCACAATTTAATAAGAAGACCTCCTGCCTGCTCAGGTTGGAAGTCGTAGATCACACAGTCCACCACAAAAGGGTTACAGAGTACACATAACCCTTTTTTATCTACAGCATGATGACTAAGCCTTGGAAGTGGGTCGCTGCTATTCTGCCTCTTCAGCCAGTCTGAAGGGGTTATTAGTATGGTTGGTCCCTTTGGATAGACATTTGAGTGTGATATTCATTCATTATTTTTTAAACACCTGAAATTAGTCTTTTACTCTGAACAAGATTATTAGAACACACAGATCAGATGCTGAATGGAGCTGCTAACCAATTCAAGGAACTTTAAGCCTTGTGCAGACAACAGTTCTAGGGTATCTGAAGAAATGAGCAGTGACTCGTGAAAGCTCCATATCCTACACATATTTTGTTAGTCTTGAAGGTGCTACTGGACTCTTGCTCTTTTCTACAGCTACAGACAGACTAACAGCTATCCATCTTGAACAATTCTAAGAATAATCAGTGAGTGCAGAGGGGAGCTGGATTGTAACCCAGTTGCATTGTACCACCAAATATCCACACATTGATTTATACCTCTGCTGGGGAGAGGTCCTTGGCTCAGTGGTAAGGCATCTGCTTGGCATGCAGAAGGCTGCAGGCTCACATGAACTCATGAATGTACCTTATACTGAATCCGACCATTGATCTATCAAGATCAGTATTGTCTACTCAGAATGACAGTGGCTCTTCTCAAGGAGAGGCCTTTGGGGATTGAACCTGGGACCTTTAGCATGCCAAGCAGATGCTGTACCACTGAGCCACAGCCCCTCTCCAGTCTCTGGTATCTCCAACTAAAAGCATCAGATAGCAGGTGAGATGAAAGACCTTTGCCTGAGGCCATGGAAAGCCACTGACAGTCTGAATGGACAATACTTACCTTGATGAACCAACAGTCTGATTCAGTACAAAGCAGCTTTATATCTACATGTGACCCTACATGTTTACTGACTCTGTGCACATAGGCATTGCACACTTGATCTGAACTCTGCAGAAAGCGGAATGCCTTCAATTTTGGTGCATATAGATTCTCAATAGGCTGAAGACAGGAGGGTAAGAGCTGTGATCCTTCCTATCTCCTTTGACTGACTGATCATATAAGCTGTAATAGTTAGTTAAATCTGCATTTAGACAATTCATGGTATGCCCCCATATGGTACTGCCATCTTTATGATATCATAGCACTTTATATTAATATTGTATTGTTTTTAATGAATTGCTTTTAGATGTTTTATGGTAATTTGATTGTTATTTATGTATTTACCCTATGTAAGCCACCCTGAGCCTGCTTTTGCAGGGAGGGTGGGGTATAAATCGGGAAAATAAATAAATAAATAAACAAATACATTTAAATGTAAGTAAAATAACAGCTCTGAAGACGAGAAAGCCAATCCCATCTTTGCCTTTAGATAATACATCCATTAGTTACAGCCACATCAGAAAAGGCATTCCTTCCAATTAAGGAAGAATGCCTCTTCCAAGATGGCACCAGCTACCCACAGTTTTGTAAGTGTATAAAAAAATTCATTAAAAATACCCAACCTCATTACTTGGGAATACTTTTAATCAACCAAAAGAGTCTTACTTAATTAATTGCTTAAATGACACAGTTGTATACAATCTGACTCCCCTCTGCTCCCCTCCCTACCCCAAAAAAAGGTAGGAAAGAGGTAAGGAATGGGGACAGAGATGAGGTAATGTTAACACAATGGCATCACATTACGTGTGTTTTTTCAACTATACTTTCATTGCTGGCCATACTGTGGTCAGCCCTGTCCCCCCACTACACATAGTAGAGTAGGTTCGAATGGGTTTCTAGTTGGTCCTTAACTGCCCCTATGCTGGAAACTGCTCACATTTCTTCAGTGTCCCTCAGGGCTTGGTTTGTCACAGTTTTGAAATGCTGTGCAGTATTTTTAGCTGGCCAGGACAGTTCAGGCTTGGGGAAGATGTGGTGTTGGGGGCCCTGCCATTAATCCTATAAAGAGCCCTTTAAGAATTCTTGTGGCTTCTCCTTGCACAGACCAAATGCAAGAATCCTTGTTTGTGGCTCCTCCTTGCTCTGGGAACACACAGACTTTCCCTGCTCGTTCTCATAGCAAGGCCAGGCAGAGAGAGTCTGCTTCTGATTTAGTCGACACAAGCAAAATGACACTCACATCATACAAAGGGAAGTATTTCTTAAGCCAACATCAAGAACTGGAGAACAAAATGATAAATGCAGCATTGGAGATGCCTTCTGCCTTTAAATGCTTGCCCGGGGAACGGAGGACTTGGAACTGAGGCGGGGGGAGGGAGGGAGCTTTGCAGGAGCCCACTGCAAACTGCCCCAGCTGATCCTGTCCTTGACAGTTCTGATGTCAGCAGTGGTGAATGCAACACACCCAGAGGGCTGAATCTCCCAGCATTTTAAATAAGTCCCGTCCATGGTTTCAGAGAACCGCCTTTGTCAAGAGAATGTCCCTGGAGAGCAGGGCTTTCTCTCACTCAGGTTCAGTAACTGAGCAGCTGGTCAGAGGTCTCCAGCAACAGGGCAGCCGCACACCGCCATGAATGAACAGAAGCAGCTGTTGCTTCCCTGGTCTTTTAATTAGCTGCAAAACATCATTTAGTCAGATTCACAGCTTACTGCCTTGGAAAAGCTCCCATGTTTGAAATAATTAGGACCATTACCTGCTGGAATCTGTCTCCCTGTCCCTCCCTGCCACAACTGTAAGTTACTTTATGGTTAGGGAAGTGGGACTGGGCAATCTGGCTCTGGCCAGCGAGCAGTTAGGAGGGTTCCCCCCATCCTCCCAGCAAGAATATGCATCACCATCCGCTGGCTGTTCATCTGAAAATGGAAAGTTTTTGCAAAAGTGTTGGAAGTATCATAAGATCCATTCTGGCTCAGAACATGAGCCCTCCTTTTTTTTCCGAAATGCAAAAGCCATAGGATACCTCTTATTAAGACTGATTGAAATAGCACAAAACATTTGGCAGGTGTTCAAGATCTCCAGAGCTTTTCATCAGGCTGGATGTCTTTAGCAGGATTGGGGGGGGGGGGGGGAGGTAAGATGTTTCAAGCCCTGCTCTTAAAGCCTCTTTTCTGCATCTCATGTAGAAATATCCCACAGACATGAATAGATTAGGTGGTACTGGGTGGAGTTTGTATTGAGTGGTGCCTTTAGCTTTCCTGGGAAGAAGAAGGGGAAATGGTGGACTCCGTGGTCCTCTAGCAGCAAGTGGAACTTATCCCTTGCAAGTGTCAAGAGCCGTGGGAAAACAAGGTAGTCACTGTGTTGATGCCCCACTGTTATCTCTCACCTGGTTGGCCAGTCTGCAGGTTTCGTCAGTGTTTTTAATTTAAAAGCTCAGGTCCTGTTTGGCTGGAGGGACAAAAGAAATGATGAGTGCTGGAAACAGTAATGCCTCTACATGCCTCTCCCTGTCACACCCCCATGCATGCTCATGAGCAGAAGTCATCTGGTTGTCCTGGAACAGCCCAGGTGTGCCACAGATAGCTTAAGAAGCCCTTTGTAGACATTCCGCTCTTTAACGGAACATGTGGAAAGGGACAGTGGCCACGAGTGTGCTGGTCTCCCTTCCTTCTCACATAGGTGCTGTGATAATGAGCCAGCAGTCGCATGGAGGTGGGACCAGCAGACTCATGTTCTGTGCATGTTCAGTCAAAGTGCAGAGGGGCCATGTCTACAAAGGACTTTGGTCATGGCTTAATAGCTATTTGTGATGCACCTGGGCTGCTCCAGGTCAACCAGATGATTTCTGCTCATGAGCATGCATATGAATGTGACAGGGAGAAATTTTCCTTCCTGCCTGGGAAGAAAGCATGGCCGCTTCCTTCTTTCCCCAAAGGCAGGAGTGATCTTATCTATGGGCAGACTGGGCAATTGACCAGGGCCCCACACTGTGGGGGTGCTATGGCCAGTGGCAGTGATAGAAAATGGTGGTGGAAAATAGAGTCAAGTCAAAATACAAGCTGGAACGAAAATGAAAATGTTCACATTGAGTCAGTAAGACAGAGGGCAGTTTATTCAAATGTCCCCTCCAAAAAAGTCCTGGCTCCTGTTTCCGGCCCCCACTCCTACAACCAACAGGAGAAAAAATATATATATATTTTTAAGAACATTGTCAGCAATGACATGACATCAATCCACTCCAGGAATCACCAGAAATTCTGTGGTTTTACCATAGAGTTTTTGGTGATTCCTAGAGAGGCATGATGGCAATTCCATGTTTTCCTCAGAAGGGACATCATGCTGCCTCTGCCGGTGCCTCCCATGTCCCTGTCCCCCTGGGATTCCCACTGGTTGCCAGCCACTGGCTGGCTATCCTATGTAGAGAGGGAGTTAGAGGTATTAGACTGGAGGAAGTTCTCCTTTGATCCCACTGATGGGAAGCTTGCCTGGCCATTGTAACATTTAACTCTGTGTCTGATCTAGAAGGCAAAATGCCACATCCTGGACTTGCCCATCTTGGAAGGAAGGCATTGTTAGTTCAGCTGAGATCCCCACACAGAGCTTGGCCCTTTTCCTCAAAACAAGGTTGTGTTCATGACAAGGCTGAGAAAGTGTGGCTGTCCTATGGATGATCAGCAGACTTCCCCGTGCTGTTTTTATGTATTTAGGACATTTATATGCTGCTTTTTCAGAGACCTGCTCGAGGTCTCTGAAAAAGCTAAACATCAAAAAGCTAAAATGCTATTGATTTTTTATAAATCAGGGTGGCCAAACTGTGGCTTGGGAGCCACATGCGGCTCTTTCACACATATTGTGTAGCTCCCGGGAGGCTTCCCATCTGTTTGTTCTCTCTCTCTCTTTCTGTCTCTCTTCCTTCATCCCTCCCCCATCTATTTGCTTCCTTTGTTTTTCTCTGTCTCTCTTTCTCTCCACCTCTTTCATTCTTTCTTTCCACCTCTTTCTCTCTTAGACACATAAATATCATTAGCAAACAAATAAATGTTATTGGACAAATAAATATCATTATGAATATCTGTTTTCCCCCTTTTGTTTTTATTTTTGGTAGTCTCATTTAATGTTAATAGAAAGCAAATTTGCATATTTTTCAAGAAAAACGTGTGTGTAATACTTGTTCATGTCTTGTGGCTCTCAAATATCTGATGTTTCTTCTATATGGTTCTTGCGTTAAACAAGTTTGGCCACACCTATTATAGATTATAAAAACAAAAATATCAAAGGAATTGCTGTCCCATCTGTCCCCACAAACACACGTGCACAACTACTATGGCATGTTGGTTGCTGAAAGGTCTATCTACACCTGCTTATGCTGTACCAATTTGTTTTCTAGTTAGTCAACTAGTCCTCCACTAATCTAAAATCGGGGAGGGGGAGGCTATTCTTTTGGACTAAGCTATATGTGACCAATGTAACTGTCCGACTGTGTATTATCGACAGTTCAAAATACACCTCAGCAGCTGCAGGATGTGAAATGGCAGGCTGTTCCTTTAGTGTTCATGCTCATACATTGACTCTGGAGTCATCCATACCCCACTCAGAGAGGGACCCAATGACAGTGCTGGGAACCCACACTGTCGGAATGTCAACAAGCCACCCCCAAAAGGAAGAACAGGCATAAGCAAGGGACAGGATCAGAAAATAGGGATTGTCTTTGGTAACCAGGGACAACAGGAACATACGAAATGCCGTTCTGAGCCTTAATGATAGAGTGGCGTATTAGTATATCTAACACATAACTGTGCCTCTTCTCATTCTGCAGAAAGAGAGATGGACTGCAGAGGTTGTCCAGCCCCTTCTGCTTGGAAAAGGTGCCTCCAAGCCTTCTCTGGCCCTGGCAACCCCTCACATTTCCATCCCGTTAAGATCGACTTCTAATCTTGAAAGAAAACTTCTGGGAAACCAGCAAAGGGTTGCTAAGTGACCGGGAAGCACTCGGCAGCCATATCATTTATAGGAACAAAGTGTTTTAAAAGAAGGAAATGAATGGTTTCAGGACCTCATAAATCTTAAAACTGCCCACTGAGTAAACATAAACACATTATTCACACTAAGTAAAAAGGAAAAAAGATATTGATGTTTTGTCAGAATATGCCAACCTGAACCTCCTTGGAATGTTAACATATTTATGTTAACTAGATGGCTCAGAGACAGTGCTAATAACTTATTTTGCATTAGCCAGAATTCCAGCAGCTTTGAGGCAAGAATATTCTTGGTGCTTTATAAATACTGGATGATTTAAAAAGAAATCTAGCCTTTTGATCTTTATACATCACTAATTTAGTTACAAGGCCCTGTTTACTTTGATGGTACAGATGTTAAGAAAACAGGAAATTAAATGCTTTAAAAGAAAGCTTTTCTCTCTGGTTTTTATCTGTCATAACAAAAATCAATTCCAAACAGTAGAGAGGGTTTAAGGGGTACTATTGGAAGAAGCCCGTACAGTTCTGGGCAGATTATGTTGTCAGTTAACCATGCAGATCACCACACTGCTGAGTAACCAAACCATCCTAGTAAAAATTAATTACTTTGACTCAAAAGGCTTTGTACTGTACCCCTTAAGCAGATGGGCTGTCCCATCCATTTCAGCAGAGGGAAAACGCCCACTGACTGATAAAAGCCAGCCAGTGAATTTATTGCATATCACATTGGTCCATTGGACTTGAAGTGGTGGATCAGGGGCTCTATCAATTGTTTTCACAATTTATAAACAGGGACATTTGTGATGTCTACTCTCTGCTAGGTGGCCCCAACCTAGACCCTACTCTGATTTTGATCTTGTCCTGTTCCCCAAGGCAGGAGTCAGCTGCCTGTTATAATTAAAGAGCCAAACTACGTCAAAATTCAGAGCAAGAGATCAACAAAGAGCCAGTCTAAGAAAGTCCATTTGCATAACTGAAAATATGCAGCTTAATGTTACTGATAATGAACATTTTGATGAATAAGCTGTAACTTTTCTGCAGGCCAAACTCTGGTGATTGCAAGTCCTTTATTAGGAAGTGGCAGACATGAAGACTCACAAGAAATAACAAATACACACAGAAGCATCTTGTGCAATTGTTTTTAGTACACTGGCATAAATCTGTGTGGAGTTCACACTTGAATTGTTGGCAACTGTTCACTTCTACCTTTCCCTTTGGCCTGCTACAAATCTTTGCTGGCCATTCCCTTTATATACTGGTTGTTCTAGCATCAGGCTTAACTCTCCAATATACCTTAACTCTAGAGCCAAACACTGTAGAATCCTGCCCCAAGTTCTCATCTCTTTTAAGAAGCAGGTTTCAACCCTTCTCTTCCTCAGGACTTCTGCTGAAGCTCAGCTATGAGAGATTCTTCCTTGTTACTCTGGCCTTTATTGCTTGCAGGTTCACTCTCTCTTTCTCTAATCCCTCCCCATCCCTGAGATATTTGGGTCTTTCACTACACTGCCTCCATTATCTCCCTTTCCTGCACATTGCATATTAAAAGTAAACCGGGTCTCTGGTTAGCAGAGAACAGAAGACAGGTATGGTGTTCAGATAATGAATCAAGGACCTATAAATCTCATCAGCAGGCCCTTTGCTAAAAGAGATTTTTCTGCCAGTGGTCTGTCCTTACCCTATGATCTGTGCCCATAGCTGGGTCAACAGAGGCCTCTGTTCTGTTTCCTGCCTTAGCCTATGTTTGAATTTGACCCCTCCTTCTTCGATCATCTCCTATTTCACTAATATTGGCTCATAAATTACTGTCTCCTGGACACACATCTCCCCCCCACACACACATCTGCCCTTTAATTCCTAAGTTGCCCCCCCTCCTTCGTCTAGCTGAGGACAGGATCCTTCCTCCAAAAGCACTTTTGCCTGCTGAAAGACTGTGATGTATAAACTGCAGACCTCCCATCAAGCACACAATACATGACCTCACCTTTCCCTATTAAATGTATTTGTTGCCTGGACTTCTGATTCAGTGCTGGACTATATCTCTCTCTCACTCCCTCAAAACCTGTCTCTTCTCTTGCCTTCTCTCCCCCACCCTCTCTTCCAACTGCATGGATAAACATGCTCAAGCTCCTTGCCCCTTGGAACTGGTCTCTCCGCCAGGGAGCTAATCCCTCTGCTTCGATGTGGTATATGATTCCTCTTTAATAATCTTTGTCTCTAGTTTCTCAGTTCCGTCTTGGTTTTCGGTATCCCTTCCAAGTTTGTAGCAGCAGTTCATCTCCTAGCTGCAGATCCGGATTGCTGATATGTGGGCTATTGCTCTAGTTTATAGTCAGTGTTACTTTCTAAGTCAGCAAGGAGTGATGGGCAATAAAGAGGCAAGTCACTGGGGCTGCGCTAGTGTAGGTATGAGCTCCAGTTGGAAAGGGAGCCATGTTCACACAGATGTGTGTACAGGGTAAACATGTCCCTCCCTGCATGCAGGGACAAATCCCTACTGCCCAGGTAAAGCAACTGCCTTACTTCCATTCCTCCTCCCCAGCATCTCCTCTCACCTTGGACACCTGTATGGCTCCTGATACTGAGCAGGATGAACCACAGCTTCTGCCTGGTTCGACTGCCTACTGTGGTTCCAATAAGGCAGTCACTCTGCTGTGTCTCCCTGATCCTCGTCCAACAAGATGGTCCTTCAGATACTTGGTCTCTGACCATCTGGGGTTTTATAGGTTCCAACCAACACCTTGGATTACTCCCAAAAACAAAATAATGGTTATTGAAACATAGTAATTACAATTAAATTGAACAGAGGTGGGGCAGGGGAATCTAATAGAATATATCTCCAGATGTTTAAGAATGGCTTGTATCCTTCAATGAACCCTCAGGCTAAAGTTCATTTAAAAAGCCTCTGCTTGGGGTGGCCCTCTGGTGCTCCCAGGTCTATGAGAAATGGTTGGATCAAGACAACAGTGTCACTGTACTATGTCACTTTAGTAGTCACTCTACTGTGGACTGAATGTTATGTCCCCCTCGGCTGCATTTTTCTGAGACTCAAATCAACCGTTGGTGTTTCCCACTCAAGCCCTGCTGCTCCCCTGGAGTGCAAAGGGGCTTCTGCAGGGGGAAAAAATTTCCCAGCTGACCATCTGCGAAGTCCCCCAGGGCTTAGAGAAAATGTGATAAGTAATAAACTGCTGACCCTTGTCAGCAGAAGAGGTTTGCAGCTGGCATAAAACACATGAACTTGTCAAAGCAGAAAGTGCTAAAAGGTCTCAGTGACATGGGAAAGGCCTGGCCACAGGAAAGACCTGCTTTATCAGTACTGACCCCCTCAGGGAAGGAGCTGCAGCTCAAGCCTGCTAAGAAACTGTAGGGCCTAGCTATACGTTATGTTTTGCTCATCTTCTCCCTGGGTCTACCACAAGCACATCTGAACAAAAGAGGCACTCTGAGTTCTGTGTTGAAACTAGGTTTGCCAGCCTCCAGGTGGGGCCTGGGGATCTCCTGCTTTTATAACTGATCTCCAGCTGACAGAGATCAGCTCCCCCGGAGAAAATGCCTGCTTTGAAGGGTGGACTCTATGGCATTGTACCCTGCTGAGGCCCCTCCCCTCCCCAAACCCCACCCTCTCCTGGATCCACCCCCAAAGTCTCCAGGTGTTTTCTAACCCAGACCTGGCAACCCTAGTTGAAACTCAGTTCCCAGGCCTAGAAGGGCCCAATTCATGCGTAGCAGATCCTTTCCTTTCCCAGCCCTGTTTTCCTGACCAGGATGGGCCCTGGGGAGCCACTTTTTGTCACACTGGGGAAACTTTCCTGTAGCCATTGTACATGTCAGCTTCTCCAGTGAGGCAAACAGTGACTCCCTGGGATTATTTCAGTTTGGGCAAACAGTAGTGGGTAGGTAGAAGCCTTTTTTCCCTGTGTGCTGCAGTCACCAGTCCAAATCTGGTCTGCACACCCTTGGAGCTGAGTTATGAGCATGGAAGGAAGTCATGGCGCAAGTCTTTATGTTGGACCATGGAAGGAAGCAAGGAAAATGTAACCTACATTGTTGTTTTTCCCCCTTGGCATCCTGTCCCTTCATCACATTGTCTGGGCAGAGTAGTGCTCCGATAGTTCCAGTCCTTGTAATAAGACTTACACGTAAATTTCCAAAAGGAACAAATCACAGCTACCCAGGGCTGCTTCACTTTGTGAAGTGGGGAGGGGGCTAAAGCACACTGCGGTTGTGATCAGAATGCAACCCCTCTATGCCTAGGAGTTACAGAACTCCCAGCTTACGTGCGATACCCAGTCCTCATGACAACCACAAGGACTTTGTATTGTGTGAAATCAGCCCATCTCAAGAAGGCCGACATTCTCCAGGAGAATGGAACCTGGACACAGTGCAATTGGAGCAAGTCACAAAGGGACAATCATTGCCTCATTCTCTGGTCTAGTTCTTAAAATACTTAATAACCTGAGGAAGAAGGCGGGCCACTCTGCATTTTTTTTAACTTGTAAGAAATGCCTTTTTGTGCAAGAGGAAATGTTCCCTCGTTTTGAGAAGCAATAAAAATGGAATTCACATTAGAAGTATTTTGCTCCTGGAAATGTGATGTCCTTGGTGACTAGCTTATTGAATCCATCTATATCTCTGACAGCTTGTTATGGTTTTCTTAAGTAAAGTGTAGGTGGGTGGCGGAGAGCAGAAAAGGAGAGCCGAATGTTGCATTCAAAATAGCTGGACTCAAAATTCCCAGATTCAATTCTGGATTGTGTGTCAGACTGCAAGCTTACAGGATCACTCGAATGGAACCAACAGTTTTTACCGCTTACATTTGAACAATGCCGTTAGCAACCAAGACCCAGAATTTTCTCTTGAATTCTTACCAGTATTTGAAAACCTACATGATAAGTATAAATCTGGAATAGCTTGATATGCTGGATTCTTTTAGAATAAATATGTTTGCACATGGGATGCCCCTCCCCCTCCCCGTGTCACTTTTACCTCTGCAAAAGTTAGTTCTGCCTCCAGCAAGGTACAGTCATTCACTTAACACTCTGCCAAGCCATTCTCAAAGGTGTTCCTACTTAGACTGTCTGACTTCTTTCGCTCCAAACAAAATACCAACACATGATTCTTGCTAATTGGTATATTTGGCAGTCCAAAATACAGTACAGTCAGTTGAATATGTTTCTAGATATACCGACTTTTCGAGATTCTTTATCAAGACTGGACTTATCATGTAGGTGTGGGTAAGCAAATTAAAATTATCTAGTGTTCAGGATTTCTTAACCCTTCTTTGAGGAGTAATAGTATTCTTTGTATGACCATGATGCATTTTGTTGTCCAGCAAGGTACAGGCAGGCTGGTTCCATTCAGTGCACCAGTTTATTTATTGGCTTATTTATTGGCTTCACTTATACTCTGCTATGGACCCAGAGTGACTTACGTTGTTCCCCTCTGCTACATTTTATCCCCACAACAACCCTGTAAGGTAGATCAGGCTGAGAGAGTGACTGGCCCATGATCACCCAGCGAGCTTCCATGGCAGAGCAGGGATTCAGACCTGGGTCTCCCAGATCCTAGTCCGTCACTCTCTCTAAGCACTACACCATGCTGAATTTTTGCATAGCTGGAATGACACCTGCTGTTAATACTAGCTGCGTTTTGCTTTGCATAACAGGGCTACAGGACTACACAAACACATGAAACTGCCTGCTGCTGAACCCACCAAGGTCTTTTTACAGTTCTGCAGGGCCTGCAAGATGGAACTCTTCCACCAGGCTTTTAAATAGGAGCTGTGCTTAACAACTGTTAGGCCCTCCCCCTTGAATTTATTACCAGCAGTCTGAACTGCCAGCAAAATTGGATGGAATAAGTTGAATCACAACTATGTTCATTCCCTGATGACTAATCTAACATCTCCTGTTGCATTCGCTATTACAATTACATGATTATTAAGTTAACTCTAGCCCCCCAGCACTTTAGGATGGCTCTAATCATCATGATTGACTGTGATTTTTGTTTTTGTGTTGTTTCATGGGCTTTTAAACATTTTATGTAAGCCGCCCTGAGCCTGGTCCAGTGGGGAAGGTGGGATATAAGTTGATTTGGATAAACATATGGAGCAGAGGTCCATCAGTGGCTATTAGCCTCAAGGTATTGATAGGATCTCTCAGCCTGGGGCAAGTGATGCTCTGTATTCTTGGTGCTTGGGGTGGGGGGCAACAGTGGGAGGGCTTTTAGTGTCCTGGCCCCACTGGTGGACCTCTTGATGGCACCTGCTATTTTTGGCCACTGTTTGACAGAGTGTTGGACTGGATGGGCCATTTGCCTAATCCAACATTGGCTTCTCTTATGTTCTTATGAAGAAACAAACAAACAAATCTATTGTCTATACAGACTGGCAGCAGCCCTCCAGGGTCTCAGACAGAGGTCTTTCACATCACTTACTTCCTGGTCCTTTCAACTGTAGATGCCAGGGATTGAACCTGGGACCCTCAGCGTGCCAAGCAGAGGTTCTGCCACTGAGCCATGGCCCCTCCCCTTCATGAGCCCATCATCCTGATTACCCTCATCCATGCTTATTTATATTTCAGAGGGCAACTGTGAAGTTAAGTTTTCATATTAATTGCTTATCTGTTTTTTTGTTTTTGTTTTTTAAATTTTTATTAATTTTATCTATTTCTAATTCTACAACGCTACTTTTCTAAGCTATGTTTACCTTATACAGAGTGTGCTTTATCATTTGCTTAATATTGCTATGCCATTAATACATATGAAGCGTTTTAAACCTTGGCTAATATTTAGATAAAATTGTTACTGATGATACATGAAAAATAAAAAAAGCTGTTTGACAGATATGCTCTTTTAAAGGAATGCTTAATTATACACATAATCTATTATATATAAGTGCAGTTTCAAAAAACATTTCAGCCTTTATTTCTTCTTTCGTCCTCTTCTTGTCTTAACAGTCTCTTCTTGTACTTTTGGGGCTGCTGCTCCCTTTTCCGAGTCAGACGTTTCTTCTTCGCTCTTTGAGCTATCAAATCCATACATACTTTCTTGCGATGCCAGTGAACCATCTGAGTCTTTCTCTTTTTTCTTTTCTTTGCTTTTTTCCAAAAAACTTTTCGCCTGTTGGACAGAGTCAATCTTGTATTTCTTGTTTTTGATGCTGAAGCTCAGTCCTTCCGGAACATTCCACCTATAGATAATAGATTCAGACTGTAGCCAAGATGTCAGTTTTCCATAGGCTTTCCTTCTTTTCCTTATTTCAAATGGGATGTCTTTCATCACTTTAACTTCTTTTCCTTTGATCTTCAGAACTGCTTTATTTGTGGTCCTGAGCACCACATCTCTTGTTGACTTTTTGGAGAACCTTATCTGAATCTCACCAGGCAGGCTTTTCTTTTTAGTATAATCTGGATAGGTTCTGTAAACCATATCCATATCGCTTTTTATTTCCGCTGCTTTTAAGCCCGTCACTGGTTCAAGCGCTTCACTTAACAGGTTTTTAAGGTCTTCTCCTTTATCCTCTGGTACATTCTGAAGTCTTAGGAAAAAATTCGATCTTTCCATCTGAAGTTTCAAGAGCTGATCAGAATGGAAGGCCTTTTCTTTCTCCGCTTTTTGTAGTCTTGAATCATGATTTTTAACTGAAGTCTTAACTTCCAGAAGTTCTCGCTGCAGCTTCTCTGTAGTTTTATTCGACTCCTTCAGGTCCAATTGCATCTTGTCCATCTTAACGTTGAGAGCTGTCATTTGGTCCACTAGAGGTCGCAATAACGAGGAGAACACCGTGCTCATCTCCGTGGTATCAACCTTTGAACTCGGAGCTGTACTTCCTAGTTTGGGGGAAGGTTTCGGTTTCCCCACCATTGTTGAGACTGTGCTTCTTTGTTGATAGTTAGATAAGATGGACGAAAGGAGCAAATTCCACGACTGCGCTTATATCTTTTTAAAGTTCATATCCTCTAAAGAGCGATGCTGCCATCAAGCAAGCCGAACATACGTTTTTTCATGCAGTAACGCCACGTAAAGAGTCCCGTAAGTACGCCAGTCTCGAGGGGGGGGGGGTTTACTCCACCCGCCTTTCCCGCTGTATTCTGTTTCTTTTTACTTCAGACTCACTGTTTCTCCAAGCGTAACTGTCAGTTCCAGCCTCATTGCTTCACACTCTCTGCTGCTTCTCGGTTTTGCGCTTTTAGCCATACGGCTCCCACGGACGGGGGAACCTATGGGGGTGATGAAAGGGGACCTCAATCCCTCGATCGCCACCGTAGGGAGAGATCCCCCTCGTGCCACCCCAGGCAGAGCCCCTTCACTAGGGTCTCTGGGGGCTCGGCACCGGTCCGAAGCCCCTTCTTCCCGCCGGGTACGGATCGCGCTCCCCGCTAGTGCGGAGGAGCGCGTCCGCCATGGTCGCAAATCTTGCCGGAAGTTCGCTTATCTGTTTTTTTGTTCAGGAATGGCCCACAGAGAACTTAATATTTTTTCATCGTGTGTATGAATGTTATGTTAACACAGATGCCAGTTGATGGAGTATTAATGTTCTTCTCTTTAGTTAACAGTTCACTGGATGTCTAATTTCTGATTGCTTATTTCCCCAAGTGTGCTGATTGCTGGGCCTATTATCTGCTAATTGCACAGCCCATTGCCTGATTGGTGCTTTCCCCCTTCCGGTTAATAGAGGAATTGTAGTCTAATTGACAGGATGTTAAAAAATGTTCATATAAACCCACATCTGCCTGTTCACATTTGCCATTTGTAAGGCTCTTTAGTAGACTGATAAGTACCAAACAAAGCCATTAACATCATTTTTCCATAATGCAAACCTACAGCAACGGTTTCATCTTGACTTTAATAAATATTGGGCAAACCACATGGTTATTTCCACATTTATACTAATAACCAGTTGAGTCAATCTAATTTGGGAAGTGTCTGCTCAGGTGTGCTCACGCAACAGCCCTTTGTTTGCTTAGAAAACATTTACGCCGCCTCTCCATAGATCTGCTTGAGAAAACTTGCTAACGAAAAACAAAAGTGTAAAGTCAACAATATAAGAATTAGGAATATTGAAACAAGCCGTAAGAACAAGTTAGGGGCGCAGAACAACATTTGGCAGCCATTAGAAACCCCATTGGGCTAAATCACATCAAAGTATTGCACAGCATTAATATGTCAACACTTTGCAATGGGAGGCTATGAAATTAGTTCCTTGGAGAAGACACACGATGCAAGTGTCTGCTCTGATCCCAAGACTCATGGCACCAGGACTGGGCTCTTCAGAGAACAGCACACATGCCGAAAGCTGTGATAATATGGTGCCACATTCTAGAAATCACAATCTTTCCATGAAGCCCTGTATGGCCAGGGACCTATCTACCTAAGGGACCGCCTCTCCCCGTATGTACCCCAGTGAGCACTACGATCAGGTTCCCAGGTCTGCGGCAACAAGGGCCAGGGCCTTTTCGGTGGTGACCCCACACTGGTGGAATGAGCTCCCAGATAACATCAGGGCCCTGAGAGACCTCTTACAGTTCCACAGGGCCTGTAAGACGGAGCTCTTCCACCAGGCTTTCAAGTAGGGGCTGCCTCGACTTCATAGCCCTGGCACGACCATCAAAGACTGCCAATTAGGACCATCTGCACCAATCAGAAGTTCAGAAGAAGCCTGCCCATGCCACACAGATAAGGGCGTTGAAGTTTCGCCATCTTGTATTGTATTTTTAAAGCTTGTATTGTATGTTTTTATATTGTGGTTGTTTTTATGGAATTTTATTGTACAGGAACCATGTTGTTAGCTGCCCTGAGCCTGCCGAGAGGTGGGGAGGGCGGGATAGAAATCTACATAATAAATAAATAAGATTGTTTCATGCAAATGCTGAGGTGGAGCAGCAATGGGAGACAAGGACATAGCCAATCAATAGCTGTCAGGGATGCTTGTCTTAGACCTCATACTGAAACACACACACACACACCAGTTCTTTCATTCTTGGAGCGCCTTCATAGGATTTCATTACCTCCCTCAGCAAATAAAGATGTTTTGATATCTGAAGAAGAAGAGAAGAGATTGGATTTATACCCCGCCTTTCACTCACTTGGAGTCTCAGAGCGGCTTACAATCTCCTTTCACTTCCCTTCCCCTCCCCACAACAGACATCCTTTGAGGTAGGTGGAGCTAAGAGAGCTCTGAGACAACTGTCCTTGAGAGAACAGCTGGTACAGAGCTATGGCTTGCCCAAGGTCATCCAGCAGGTGCAAGTGGAGGAGTGGGGAATCAAACCTGGTTCTCCCAGATTAGAGTCCGCGCACTTAACCACTACACCAAATCTAAATAATAGACATCTGATGATCAAGGATGCTCAGAATCCAATCTAGTTATGCCATAAGGGGATAACTCTGCAATAATGGAAATATCCATGTCCTTCCCTACAAGGGACCCAAACATATATGCACCCAGGGTTGCCAGCTGGCCTGGGGAAGAGCTAGATGTGAGTACAGTTGCACCTTAGAGGCCAACAAGATTTGCAGCACTATAAGCTCTGGAGAGCCAGTTTGATGTAGTGGTTAAGAGTGGTGGACTCGAATCTGGAGAACCAGGCTTGGTTCCCCACTCCTCCCTTTGAAGCCATCTGGGTGACCTTGGGTCAGTCACAGTTCTCCCAGAACTCTCTCAGCCAAACCTACCTCACAGGGTGTCTGTTGTGGGGAGAGGAAAGGAAGGCGATTGTAAGCCACTACAAGACTCCTTTGGGTAGTGAAGAGCAGGGTATAAACCAACTCTTCTTCTTCCTCCTCCTCTTCCTTTAACTCTGGAAAGGTCATACCCCCAGAATCTTGTTGGCCTCGAAGGTGCCACTGGACTCAAAAATAGCTCTTCTGCTGCAGATCAACACCCTCTGCTGCCCTCTGAAACTATCTTCATGGATGGCCTAGAGCAGGGGTGGGCAATTGTTTTGGCTCGGGGGCCACTTTGTGGGAGCGGAGGTTAGCGGAGGGCCGCACCTTTTAAAATGATTGCATTCATTCGTTAATTTTGCATTTCAGAAAAGGTACAAATTGTATCATAAAAATCAATAAATATAAATTAAATAAAATAGTGGTAGTTTTATTCAATTTATTTATTGTGCTAATTTCATATCATCTATAGCTGCAAGCACAATTAATTTTAGAATCACTTTAATGAGACAAATGTACCCTATCACACCATGTGGCCAACTGTCTTGGCGGGCCGCAAAAAACTCTGTGGCGGGCCGCATGTGGCCCTCGGGCCGCAATTTGCCCACCCCTGGCCTAGAGAAAAATGTCTTGCCTCCGTAATAGAGGCTCAGTGAGTGGACATGGGCCAGCTGGAGCTTTTCATGTCACTGAGGTAAAGAACACCACCCTGTAAATAATATCCTGTTAAGCTCTATTAAAAAGGGCAGGACATTTTCCGCTAGGCCTGTTGGCAACCGTAATATACACCAACATAAAGGAAATAAATTGTTTTTCCTGAAGGGGATAGTTACATCTGTCTGGGAAAACTTGCTTGAAATTCTCTGTTAATAGTTTATAGCAAGTGGATGCTGCCTTTGTGGATGGAGTGAGGGGAGGGCATTAAAGAACTGCTCTGCATTATTTACTGTCTGGTAATAAATGCAATGGGATATAAATCCATTTTACAGTTCAGCCAGAAAGTCACAACTGGGGGAAAATGGGGCCGTGATTCACCAGTGATAGGGCCCAGAAAGCGGCAACCATCCTGGGAAACTAGGGACAGTTGGAGAACATGATGTAAGCGTCCACAGGATTGCATCCTTTCTGGGCAGTGCTGTTAAACATGAAGCTAGACAGACAGACACCAGCATCATCTCAGTTGAATATGTCAGCCATTGCAAAAGACAAACTGCAGTCTGGAGATAGCCAATGGCTTTTAAGAAACTGGAAGGTGGTATGATAGAATTAAAGTGGATGGTGTCAGCTTGATCCTGCTTGATCCTGCTCATACTGATCATTCAGGCTGTGCAGGTTTTTGAAGTACCACTAAAACCTGCACAGTCTGTTTGCCCACAATAACTAGTTTTTATATTATTGATGTCTTATGAATTTGTGCTGTAATTGTATTTTTAGCTGGTGCTATTTTAATGTTAAGGGGCTGCGGTGGCTCAGAAATTAAGACACTGAGCTGCAGACTGGAAAGTTGGTAGCTCAGCAGTTCAAGACCGTAGTGCCGTGTGACAGAGTGAGTTCCCCTCTCTAGCCCCAGCTCCTGCCAACCTAGCAGTTCAAAAGCAAGAAATATCAAGTAGATAAATAGGTACCACTTTGGTGGGAAGGTAACAGCGTTCTGTGCACCTCGGCATTTAGTCATGCTGGCCACGTGACCATGGAAAAGTCTTCAGACAACGCTGGTTCTTTGGCTTGGAAACTGAGATGAGCACTGCCCCCTAGAGTCGGATTCGACTGGCTTTTGAGCAAGGGAAACCTCTACCTTATTTTAATGTTTAAATGTGTTTTATTGTAAAATGTTTTATTGCTTCATTGTAAACTGCTCCAAGACCACACAGGAGAGGAAGTGGCTTAAAAATGTAATAAATTAATAAATAGTGGATAGCAGGGCAAAAAAAAAATAACATGCATATCAGAAGCAACACTAGTAGCACATGCAACAAAATGTGACTCCTCAGCCATCATTTTCAAGCTGCTATTGAACTTGGTCCAGATTGCTTTGCTTTTGTACAAAGGGAACTGTAATTTGAGTGATCAAGGAATTAATGCAAAAGAAACAATTTCCTTGATTTCACCCAAATGCCTGCTGTTCCCCGGGAGCCCTGGATGGTGTTGATTAATGTTGTTACTGTTAGAATTTATCATCAGCATCTGCTCTAACGAACAGCTTTTATCCGATTATTTTTGAGAATGGAGTGCATTGTCTGTTACAATATATGGCTCATAATTGCTGCTGTGGGAGCATTAATAAGGAAACTATCCAGTGGAATCAGAAGCTATAAATAGGCACACTTCACAAATGAAGTAGCACTTGGGGGCGGGGCATACATTTGTAACATTGCATGAGTCACATTTCTGGGATAATCTGGGATGACGACGTTGGCCCAGTTTTCAGATTATGCTGGCGGTGCTGCTGTCTCTGGGATCCCGAACCATATTTGCTGCTGCCCCATCAGTTCACCCCTTGTCTCACTAGCTGCCCACATGGTTTGGATTGATTATTCCAACATCCCGAATACCAGGGCTGCCAACAGAGTTGTTTGTTTAAAGAAAAATGTCCTATCGCCTTTAACGGAGGCTTAGTGTGCAGAAATAGGCAGTTGATGTTTTTCATGGCATAGAAGTAAATAACCCCCCCCCTCCAAATCTCTATTAGAAGTATAAGACCTTTTTCTCCAGACCTGTTGGGAACTTTACAGGAAACTTTGAATTTTTGCAAGGTTTCCTGACACCTACCTCTGTCTTCCTCACACTATTGTGAGTCAGAATATGGCTGCTACTCCATGCAGGCCTTCTTAAGGACAACATATTGTCACTTTATGTATTATAGTTCCCCCAGCAGGATTAACAGTTTTGCAGTGCAATCCTAAATCCTAGCTGTATCTGAAGAAGTGAGCAGTGAGTGACTCGTGAAAGCTCATACCCTGCCACATATTTTGTTGGTCTTTAAGGTGCTACTAGACTTTTGCTCTTTTCTAATCCTAAACATGTATACTCAGATGTAAATCCCATTGTGTTCAATGGGGCTTACTCCCTAGGAAATGTGCTTAAGGTGGCCCTACAAGTGCCTATTTTAGGGTTCCAGCTGACTGTGCTGGAACAAACATTACAAAGGCAGTGTTTATCTCCTGCATTCTCTCCCATCCAAAGGAAACAAAACCACTTAAGTGCTCACTGCCACAGAAACGTCTCACCACTCAGGGAAGTGGGAAATGCACAACATTAAAGACAGAGTCATAAACTGAACTATAATTGGAATTGCTTCTCTGGTTTTATATTATAAATTGAGCATCTTCATAATTTATTGACTGGTGGTTCTTGAACAAAATGAGCAAATCTTTCTTTTTTTAAAAATCCCCTCCTGCAAGCAGAATTTGTAGATAGTGCAGAAGCCTGATTTGAAGGAAATAAATCAGGGATCTTGGAGAAAGTTCCTTTCAAGGAAATGAGGACTGGAAGTCCCCATTTTTTTCAGAAAAGTCTTTTTCTTTCAGTCTAACGTACCTCACAGGGTTGTGGGGATAAAATTACATACCACATACGCCACCCTTAGTTCTTCAGAGAAAGAACAGCATAAAAATATATTAAATAAATAAAAATGTCAGTGTCTCATTCTCCCACTGCTAGTCCTACTCTCCCTCTGTGCTCCACACATTTCCTATGCTCCTTTCTGCTGTTCTCTTTCCTTCGCCATCAGGTTCTTTAATGTCATTGTGCATATCTCTGTATGCCAAGACTTACAAATGGCTGCTATGCCTGCCTGCATTGTGTTAGAAATTATTGTGTTTGAAAATCAGTAGTCAGAAATCCATGCAGTCCATTGGCACAGATGCAAGTCAAGAGAGAACCTACCTGGCCTGGCCAGGTGGGTGGAGCTGGATACCTGTTCCCATTCCTGTGCCAAAATCAGAACATCTACATGCCCCAAGGCACCTTGGCGAAACAAATAGAATCTATGGTCCCACTAGTACTTAAAGCCCAGAGTTATTATTTTAACATGTGCCTGCCTGATTCTAAGAGCATGAAATATGAACTTTGCCGTAGCAAGAGGTACACCCCTATCATTGCCAGCCCAAAGATATGGCAGATGGAAATCATGCGAGCAACAGGGAAACCTACTCAATAAAGGCAGTATGAAAATGGCTCTTATAGATGGCAACTAAATAGTAAATGGGATGAAGTTTCAGCTACTGCTCTGCCACAAGGGCAGAGTCTCTGGGGGTGGCTAATACCCTCACAGCAACTGGACAGTTCTGCAAGTGGTAAAGCATCTGTTCTAGCCAGGAAGAACAGAAAAAGTGAGACCATTTTTAAAAAGTAAAATAAATTGGCAAAACGGGAAAGGGGAGGGACTGGAAGGCCCCAGAAAAGAGAGGAACAACATCTCTTGACATCTAAATTTAAAGCCTCCTGATCTAATCTCCTCAGCAGATTGAGAGCCTTCTTTCTAATTTCTGGGACAAGAGCTGGATACCATCTCTTTCCCCCCTGGCTTTTATTGTTACGGTGGTCATCCCAACTTCCCTGGTGCAGTTATTTGCAGGGCCACTCCAAAGAACAATCTCTCTAACAGAAACCATTAGAACTTTATGGAGACTGAGTCTGATGTCTTTAATACCCACTCGTGCTAAGAATGTCCTTTTCCAAGGGTATACAAAAGGCATGTTTGCCCTCTTCTTCTGTGGCTGGATCATTGGGATCATACCCAGAACTGGCAGAGGAATTCTTAATGGTCATGAACTTGCTCTGCAGATCTTTCTTCCATCCTGATCATACCCAAAGCTGCATTTCTTGGGACCAGATAGTTACACCAACAATGCTACTGATGGGGATACCCTGTTTGGACCTTAGAAAACATTGTCATTGTTACATTCTGTACTCTCCCTGTCTTTTCTCACTACTCTGTGTATGTCTACTCTTTTTAAAATCTCATTCCTCCTGTAAGTAACTTAGGGCAATGTTCATGGCCCTCACCTCCAGTTTGTATTTCACACAATCCTGGTTACGCAAAGAGAGTGTTAGCGGACCAAGCTTAGCCAGTTTGGTGTAGTGGTTAAGAGCAGCAGACTTGAATCTGGAGAACCGGGTTTGATTCCCCACTCCTCCACCTGAAGCCAACTGGGTGACCTTGGGTTAGTCACAGTTCTCTCAGAGCTCTCTCAGCCCCACCTATCCCACAGGGTGTCTGTTTTGGGGAGAGGAAGGGAAGGAGATTGTAAACTGCTCTGAGACTCCAGGGCTGTGATCACACACACTAAATAATCCACTTTCAATGCACTTTTGAACTGGATTTTGCCAATTCACACAGCAAAATCCAGTTGAAAAGTGCATTGAAAGTGGATTGTTTAGTGTGTGTAATCGCAGCCCAAGTGAAAGGTGGGGTGTAAATCCAACTCTTCTTCTTTTCCTCCTCTTCCTCCATAGGGAGGGTGCATGGCTCAGTGGTAGAACATCCGCTTGGCATGTAGAAGGTCCAGTTTTCAATCCCCAGCATGTCCAGTTAAAAGGATCAGGTAGCATTTTATTGATTGATTGATTGATTTTTTTGCCCTACCCTCCCAGCCATGGCCAGCTCAGGGCAGCTTATAGGTGGCTGGTAGGTGAAGACTCCACCTGAGATGGTGGAGAGCCACTGCCAGTCTGAGTGGACAATACTAGACTGATGGGCTGGTTCTGTATAAGGCTGTGTTAATTTAGACTTGCATTATCTCCTTCTTTTCTTTCAGGCCATTGGGTTGGTGATGGCCTGGCTTTACTGGCAGAAGCTCAACGAGATTCATTCTAGGTTGGACACAGTCGATTTCAAGCGACTGGACATGAGTGACTTCAACTTTGCCGCTGTGGACCTGACTGGTGCTGGCTGGTGCTGGTGCCTGCCCCGAGAAGGTGGCTACATTCCAGTCCATGACAAAGAAGAGAATGTGGCTGATGATGCCATCTGCCAAAGCAAAGTATGACATTCTTGAGTTCTCTGAATAAATGGCCTCCACAAGAGGGGTTGGAGCCTGGAGCATTCAAAGATGGCACCGTGTGAAGGACAAGATGCAAGGGACGTAAGTTAATGACATGTAGCATGAATAACATATCTGTGTGGTGTTTATCACAAAGGGTGCTTGTGACCATACACAGCCTTCAAGTGTGTATGTCTGTGTGTGAATGTGACTAATTCAGGTCCAGTTTGGGTCCTGATGAGAGCATTTCCCTGATCTGGGAAGTCCTAAATTTTTGTATGTCTTTTTTTCTGAAAAATAAATTTGAATTTTGTGAAAGAAAAATAACTGTTTTGTATATTGTTATCTGATAATATTATCTGGTCTGTTACATGGAAGAGATTTTAGGACTAATAAAGAGAAAGACAGCTTTTGAAGACCCACATGAAGCATTAAGATATCTTTTCGCTCACTGCTCTGCGTATCTCTACTCTTTTTCTTTTTTTAAAAATCTCATTTCTCCTCTAAGGAACTCAAGGCAATGTACATGGCCCTCACCTCCAGCATCCATCCCATATCAGTCCTGGTTACGTAAAGAGAGTGTTAGTGGACCAAGCTTAGCCAGTGAGTTTCATGGTGGAGGCAGCACTTGAATCTGGGTCTCCCAGGTTGTAATCCAGCACTTTTTTCATTTCCCCACATGGCGGGGGTGTGCCGGACTGGCTCACCCAAATACCACTGAGGCAAAAGCAGGCTTTCAAGAGGTGAGGAAAACCACCCAAAACTTTGTGTACGTTTGGAGGGTAGGTTGACCTTTTTTGCGGGTTCCTCTATACGCTTCATCATGCTGCAACTTCAGCATCATTATAGTTTTCTTCTTCTTTGCAGTATAGGGCTGGAACGTTCATGGGGAGGCAAGAAAGGAGATGGGGAGAAACCCTCCTTTCCCTACAAGGCAAATGAAACATCAGTCATTCTTGCTGATAGGCTCTAACCCCTCCTCACAAACCCTGTACTTTGTACCCCAGCCTTCAGAGACAGGGCTTTATCAGTGGTGATGCCTCATCTGTGCAATTCCCTGTTTCTTGAAGCTCATCTGGCACCTACCCTACCCTCTTTGAGGCCAAAACCTTTCATTTTACCCAGACTTTTAGTTAAGGGGTTGATCTTTTAGAACTCTCTTTTCAGTCTGCTTCTAGCCTGAGACCTGTTTATCGAGAATCGTTTCAGGCTGCCAAATGTTTTGGGTGGTTTTTATGCTGTTCCTGGATTTTTAATAGCTTGTAATTTTTAAAAAGTATTTTTAATGCCATTTTATGATTTTATCTTGTTTTACTTCATAAGCCACCTTGAAGAGTCTCTGGAGACATAGCGTATAAGAGTCCTAAGTAACTAAATAAATATTACTTTGCAGCCCTTGGAGGACTATATGAGCAATGTTTCTGAAGCTCCCTTTCCAGAGCGCTAGCTATCTTTATTTCTACTGACTTCAGGAATGGCTGTTGCATGATCCTGTCCCAACAAATCTAGCCCCTTTGGAGATGCTCTGGATGCTGGTCTAATGGGCGAATAGTTTCCTGTGGCTTGGGGAGATTTGTGTTCCTCCCAGGTGTGCTTTGCTTGAATCAAGCCATGCCCCATCAGCCTCCATCCCCCCACCTGGCCATAAAAACACCCATTATTGCAATAGCCTACCTTGAAGGGTTGTTATGTGGGCAAACCCAGTGAAGACTGTAAAAGTACAGTGCATATTTAAAGGCTGCATCCATTATATATAACTTCCAGGATATAACTAGGGATTCTTTAAAAAGGACTTTAACACACATTCTTCCCCCGACTTTAGAAAGCTGATTTCTTCCCCACCTTTTTTAAAACAAAAAAAGACCTTTTAAGATACCCTCATTTTTATTTATGACTCTCCAGCTGATATTTCCGGAGGCCTTTTCCCCTTGGACGTCTCCACTTTGTTTAATTTGACGGCTCTTCTGCCAGTGCCGAATCTTGTCAGGCTGAAACAGCCGCATTCGCGGAGCTTTGATGCTGTTTATTTCCATCCCGGTCCCTTGATGTATAATGCATGTTGCAGAGCAGCATAAATCATTCAGTGATTATTTCACACCTTAACCAGATGATATATCTGTACAGAAGTGATCTCATGATGAAGATCTTAAGCTGAGGCTCTGCAGAGAACACCGAGACAATGTAGGCCAAGAGTCGTTTGTTGAACAGAGGGGCTGGTCTTGGACTGCATCCAGAATTAGCCCAGACATGGATTCACCAGACTGCCCTGGACAATTAAGTCTCTTGCCTCCGATCTCGCATGTGAAGTGAGGCTAATAGTGACTGACTGGCAAAAACCCTATGAAGCAGTTCCATTGAAAGTCCACATATCCACACTGGCATTGGTTTTACTGCATTGGGCTTCCATAGAATTCCTCTCTTCCACAATGCAGCCCGTAGGGAAATGAATCATCCAAAGTCTGTAGCAAGCCTTGGATGCTTCCAGCATGCGTAATTAACTCACAGTCTTGAGACCCATGTGTTTATTGTTCATTCATTTATAACACATTTTTCTCCCTCATGAGAACCCAACGCAGCTTACATCAGGGGCCCCCAACCTTTTTGAGCCTGTGGGCACCTTTGGAGGTCTGACACATGGTGGGGGATGCAAGCACAAAATGGTGGCTGCTGGAGGCGGGGCAACCACGTAGGGAAAGCCCAAGTGCATAGCAGAAGAGGGGCAATTTTAAAAATACACTGGGAAAGAGGAGCGAGAGACAATAAATCCAACACCAAAGTGCCACCTGCCTCTGAAGTAGTGTTTTTCAAATCTGCATAGCCAATCAGATCTCTGCTGGTCAATCAGAAACCCAGCTGGGCAAGAGCCCCATCTGTCCATACCCACTTTCTAAAAACCCTTGATGGGCACCAGGAAAGGTGGTGGTGGGCATTGTGGCACTAATGGGGACCATGCTGGGGATCCCTGGCTTACGTCATTCTCATTACCTCCATTTTATCCTCCCAACCCTGTGAAGTAGGTTAGGTGGGGAGCAGATGCTTGGCTCAAGGTCACCCAGCAAGCTTCCATGGCAGTGTGGAGGTCCAACCTGGAGTCTCCCAGATCCTAGTCCAACACTCTAACCACTGTACTAGTGCACTACAACATGGACTACACCTCCCATGAGGCAGTGTGAATGAGTGAAATGTGTATGCACATAGATATCACTGCTGAGGAGAAGGGCTTACATCTGTGGGCTTCTGCCATATTTCTTCCCAAGGAAGAATTCAGGATGATTCCAGTGCCATGGAATTAGGTTGCCCACAATCTGCAGTGGATTTGGATTGGCTTATTGAAAGCTGTAACCTCTCCATGGGCTAGTGGTTACTTCAACCCACAGCAGCATTTGGTTGCAAGATGTTGTGTTGTTGTCCTAACCAGCTTTTCTGTGGCAACTTCACATCTCCTGCTCCACAGGACAACATTATGTCTGCAGCTGCATCTTCTGATTCCATGTCCCCATTTTTTCTTTGTTCCTTGAGGCACTGAAGGGAGAGAGAGATTCAGCAGAGACATGCCTGGTAGATGTGTCACTCAGCCGGAACACTTGGACTACACAGCATCAAACCTGATTGGCTTTCCTGCATACAGCATTTCTCCCAGTCGTATTAAATGGGTTGAAAAGGGCTTTTGAACCGTGCTGCATGGTGGAGCCATTCCACCTACTGAGCATTAGCCTGACAGTAAAGGTAAAGGTTTCCCTTGCTCGAAAGCCAGTCGAATACGACTCTAGGGATGCGGTGCACATCTCCATTTCCAAGATGAAGAGCCAGCGTTGTCCAAAGATGTTTACGTGGTCATGTGGCCGGCATGACTAGACGCCAAGGCACATGGAACGCTGTAGGCAGCAGCAAATGCCTTGCTTGCAGCTGGTGGCTGCATAGAACGAAAGGGATGGGGAACAGAGGCAGAAGTTTCACTTAATTTTTTAGTAGAAAATGGAGCATGCAGGTGGAACAAGATAAAGCCTGGACCCTTCTAAATCTGATCTTGCTTATGTGAAGCACTATATTTTCTCCAAACCGCTTCCTTGATAGAAATCAGGAAGTAAGTAAAGCTAGGTACAGGCTGGGAGATACATGCTGAAATGAATGGTGCTTGTGGAGAGTTCATGGGTTTGTGCACAGGATTTAGTTCCCCTCACCATTTCCGTTCAAAAACAGGCCCCTAAACATGATTAGTTTCATCCCATTGGAATTGGGGGTGGAGAGCTTGTATCTTCCATTGCCTCTTGAAAAAGGACATTTTCTCCTATCTGCCTGCAGTCGGAGAGGCAGGATTCCTTGGGTGAAGGATATATGCCCCCACCCCCAAATAATATCCCAATTAGGTGGGAGACCAAAAAAAAATTACAGGTGGAAAAGTGTTACGGATTGAAACCAGTGTAAATATCACCCAACTGCAATAACAACCCCAAATATGTGACATAACAATATTAAAGAATCAGAAAGAAATTTTTTAATAAAAGGAATGAGCTGAACCTGAACCCAAATAAAATTTCAGTGTTCCTCTCTAGAGGGAAACCCTTTCACCACATAGCCACAGAAACAGGAAAAGAGGCTTTTGTAAATATACAGATGTAATGGAAAAGAACTTCTCTAATCGTCAGTTCCCATTGGGAAGGTGGATGATGCTGTTAACACTTTTGTTCCACTAGTAAGTTTGAAAAAAATGGCTTCTTTTGCCAGTCTTATATTATCAGGCAGACAATGGTAGTGGATTGGATTTAACCAGCTTCTCTGCTTGTGCAAAAAGGAGCAGGGTCAGGGTGCCCACCAAAAGGGCTATGCCGTGGGTCATACAGCGTGCAGAAACAAAAGCCACGTGGGACAGGGAAAAGAGGGGAACTGGGCAAGACTGAGTGAAAATGCTGGCAAGATCCAACCCGATACCCTTATATATTATTCATGTATAGGTCAGCACTCCTATTTTAATTCTAGGCTTTTGGTGTAACAATTGTAATTTTTAAAAGTTTAATACCTTAGAGGATTGTTGGCTTTTAACTTGTGTATGTTTTATAGGCATTTTTATGCTTGTTAACACCTTGTATATTAGGTCAGGACGCAGATTAAGAAACTGATAAATAAATAATTTGATTGATTATTGTCTGCATTTCACTGTTGTTGGCCTGTTTGTAAAATGTGCTCTCAGTGAAGGCTTATAAATATTTCTCCTAAAACTGTACTCATGGTTTCTCCCACTCTTAGTGCATATGCATAAAGGATAGTAAGAAAGTTTTATGCGTGCTTAAATCTGGTTTCTGAGTTGTTGGATGACCCTGCAAGAAGGTAGATCCACAATTGCCCTGCAGCCTTCCTGTAATTTGCCTTTCAGCTGTGAGGGGAGATTTGTATTTCATGTGCATTTGTAGCCCTTCCATAGAATAGAATTCAGGAGCAGAAAGGTGAATCTTTTGAACAGGTGAATCTCTCCTCACTGCACCAAAGGGCAGTTTCAGGAGTTCTAGGATGGTGAGAATCTCTTGTCAATTTCACCACCCTTCCTGTCATGTCTTCCTTACATTTTTTGAAGAGGTTAACCATTCCCATCCTCTCTCTAAGGAAGCAGCATGAATGCATGTGGAGAAGGGGGTAAATGACTGCTCAGCATGACGGGAGGGAGGATTAAGCAAGGCAGATCACACACACCATCATTCCTCTTCCTTTCTAGCCCAGCAAATGGGCCATGTGGGCTTTGCAGCATCAGCTCCTCTCCACTCACCCCTTCTACCTGCTAGCCTTTCCATGCATCATCAGCTAAAGAACATCCCCACTCCACCACCACCTCTTCTTCCTCAATGAGTGACAGAACTCTGCAGACTTTCTGGGCATGGAGCAGGGGTCACTGGGGGTGTGGGAAGGGGAAGGTATTTGTGAATTTCCTTCTTTGTGCAGGGGGTTGGACAAGATAACCCTGGAGGTCCCTTCCATGATTCTATGACCTCAACTGTTTCTTCTTAGTACCTTCCTCCTGTCTCCTTTGCAGCAAGACCAAAGGGAAAGGTTGGCTGCTCCTACTCTGAAGCTGATTATGAAGTCCTGCAGCAGCAACATGCTTTGGATCTGCAGAGGGTATATTATGCCATTCCTTTCGCCTCATTCCATTCCCACCTGATGTGAACTGCATGCCTGAAAAGGTCCCTGAAAGGAAAACGAGTCACATGGTAACTCAATTGCAAAGTGGAAATGGGATCAGGAAATAACGTCCTGTATTTAATGATCAGTTACAGAGCTGATTAAACTAATAGTGCAAGGAGAGGCAAACAGGAGGTTTGGCACCCACCATTTCATCTGCGCAATGGCATGCACTTCAGAAAGCCCCTTGCAAACATGTTCAACTCTCCCTCACAGGTAACAGCCTGGGCCAAAATCTGCAGTAAGCAACTGAGGAGTACACGGGGAGGGGGGTAGTTACAACAGGAAGAGTTTCTCTTGTGATTGATAGTAATATGTATTCATTGAAGTGAAGAAAAATCCCCAAATGTTGATTGTGATACTTTATACAACATGTGTGATTTTGGTCTAATTCTGTGACTGACCACTTGATTAGAATTCTGACCAGGGTGTGTCTTCACCTAGCATTTCTGTTTGATCTACTAAAGCTGTGTTACAGTCTTTGTTTGCTGTTACTAAAGCTGTCTTGCAATGTTTGCTGTCACCATGGACTGTAATACTCTTGGTAAGGGTTACCAATTGTCTTGGAGAAAAAAATCTTGTCCCTGTAATAAAGGCTTAATGGGATGTTATTCACCAGCTGATGTTATATACCCTATTTCATGAAAAGTTTCAGCTGCCCATTTCCACACATTAAACCTCTGTTATAGGGACAGGGTTCCCCCCCCCCCCAAATAGTTGGCATCTGTATGATTAACAGCATTGTAGCAGCTCAAAATGAAAATGCAAACAAACAAACACAAGGAAACTTTCTAGAGCACTTCAGCTGTTCTGAGGAGCCAGTTTGGTGTAATGGTTAAGAGCAGCAGACTCTAATCTGGAGAACTGGGTTTGATTCCCCACTCCTCCACATGCAGCCAGCTGGGTGACCTTGGGTCAGTCACAGTCCTCTCAGAGCTGTTCTCTCAAGAGCAGTTCTCTCAGAGATCTCTCAGCCCCACCTACCTCACAGGGTGCCTGTTGTGGGGAGAGGATGGGAAAGGAGATTGTAAGCCACTCTGGGCATGAAGGGCGGGTGTATAAATCCAACTCCTCCTCCTCTCAATTTTGCCTAAATTCACCAGGGCTTGGGAGCTAAACAGGGTTGGCTACAGATAGTACCTGGATGTGAAACCACCAGAGAAGACTGGGGCTGCTATGTGGAGGAAGGCAATGGCAAACTCCCTCGGCTCATCTCTTGCCTGGGAAACTACATGAATGGGGTCACCATAAGTCAGTTGCAACTCGACAGCACATTCTTCTTAGGAGCAAAGTACGTTTGCTTTATATAGGTGAATAAGCATGAAAGGAAGCAAAACTGTAGGAGAGGATCTACATCTTCACAATCTGATAGGTAACTTGATATTAGATCTCTATCCCCATTCAGCCATAACTCCATGTGCACAGATGGGGTAAATAGGTCAAGCAGTGCCCCCTAGAGCCATTTCATTTGTGAAAATAGCACGCCTCATAGCCCCTAATCAGACTGGGCTCTTGTACATCAGGGAATTGAATTCCTGCTGGGGAAATCACAGCATACAACTGATTGAAAGGCCTCAGATCCAAACAGGGCCTGAGGACTTTATAAAGTGCAGTTAGTCTGCCTTTCTTGTAGACTGATTGGTAGATTGCTGCTATAGGACGGAAGTCATTTTGGTATTGTTTGGGCCCATAATGTATCAGTAACATCTGTAGACAGTAACCTTTTCACTTGTCTGTCCCATGTGGTCCTTGTATACAGAAGTTATTGATTCAGCACAGGATTAGACCAGCTGGAAGTAGCTTCTGTGTCACGTCAGCAGTCTATAAATACATCCTACCATATTTGGAAGCAGTCATAATTTACTGTAGAATGGACCTTACACCAGTAGCATAACAAGAAGGCTCTTTGGAAAGAATTACATGGGAGAAAGAACAGGCCTAGGAAATCACTAACAAGTTGCAAGTTTCTGCTGGGAAAACAATTAGAGAATGTTTGATAGGAAAAAGCTCACAGAAGGTTAGAACATTCATCACAGGGCCTTTCAAATTAGCCCTTCGTGGGTTGCAAACAACAATTGAAGGATGACTAATGAAGGCTGTGGATTTCTGGAGAGCTTATTTGTGCAGAAGAATAACTGCCAGAAGGAACAGTAGAGTTCCAATGCATCCTGTGCCTGTTGCAGCCATCAGCGCCGGATGGAGTGGCTAGTTGTGAGTAGCTACAGATGTGCACTAGGAAAAAAATGGTCTTTTTCAGATCCAGATTCCAGGGAAGTCATAATTATTGGTATTCTGGGTTCTTCAGAGCCCAAATAACAAGATTGTTCCCTGGATTTGTTGTTGTTTTGCGGGGTTCTAAAATTATTTGGGTCATTATTCCCGATGGGGAATCTTTCTGGGGGGCTGTAGGGGCTTTTTTTTTTTCTTTTAGCAAATGACACCAACATTGTAGCAGAGTTAGTGCCATCAGTCCTGTAAAGACATCCCAAGATTTAAGTGGATTGGAATAAGGGGTCCGATTCTATGGGCCCCTGAAGAAAGCACCTCCAGCCATTTTCTGTTCTTTCTTGGGGGGGGGGGGGTTCCATGCTTTTCTTCAGGCAAGGAATAGCCAAACACAAGAACAAACAACCACTGACCAAAAGCCTCCTTATGCAAACAGACCCAACAAGCCCAACAGAGCCAATGTCAGAGAATCCAAGCCAAACAACTTAAGCAGGGGGCACAGTTGCAAACCCAGCAGAACCAATGTCAAACCAGAGAATCCCAGCAGGATCCAACCTGGCAAGCTCCTCTGGACATGTGATCCTGTTTACCTGTGAGAGCTGCATCCATCCTCCCTGATGGCCAGGAAACCTGGGAAAAGAAAAAAAGGAAAGGAAAACCCTCAAGTTTGGCATTCTAAAACACTGGCCCCTGATATTCCTTGATATCTCCAGGAATACTCAGGAATGGAATAGTAGTATTGACCAGATTTCTCTAATGTGTATCCAGATCCCAAATATACCCTCAAATACTAATACAGTATTTTTCAGGTTTCTTTTTGGAACGGATTTATCTGAGAACTTATCCCTAGTAAACAAGCCTTTCTGTAGGCATGGCTTTTCTTCACTTAATCTGGCCTTCCTATAACAAGGCTGCCCAATGTGTGGTGCAACAAGGAGAACAATGGACCAGGTATACAGGTGCTGGGTTTCTTAAGCAAACAGAGTGTGCCATTTCTTGTTTAAGGGTGAAGATCCAAGTGGTCCACTTAGGGTCAGAAGCACCCCTCTCTTTTGCTCAGGTCCCTTCTGCTTTAGTTGGGCATCAAGAAGGGCTGTGTTCCTGGGTGACACAGAATACATGTGGCCCTTAGTTGAAAGTTTCAAGTAGGGAAAAAAATATTTCCAGCACATACAATTGACAAGGAGTAATGGGGACTGCTGTTTTTATCTCTCTATTTATGGTGATCTCTTTTGCCTCCATTTCCTTTTTTCTTATCACATGAAAACAATGAGGAAAGGAAGCTTCTCTTTTCTCCCACCCATATCATTCAGGCATGTGTCCCGCCCTGGGTCGAGGTAACCTATATGCATGTATAAAATGTATTAGCTGCATCTCCATTAAAAGATGTGCAAGGTGGTGCCCCCCCCACCCCCATTAATCTGAAGCTAAACAGCACAAAAGAAAAAAGTCTTTAGAAAAGAATGTCATGCCCTCTGCAATTCTCTGTGTGGTGAGATTTACCTGCACTGTTTTTCTTTGAAGGAGCGAGCACTGGAAGACTTGCTGTGTGTTTTTAATAATATCTCCCGTATTTAAACAAATAGAAGCACAGCACAGAGGGAGGCAAAGAGGAACTCTGGACAGGGCAACCAATCCATTAGCCCATATCAGAGCCTGAGAGAGAGTGAAATTCACAACACCAGGTGCTGTGATCCCTGCAATTTTTTCATACAACACCCCCCCCCCTGCTGCCGCCACTGCCACTGCCCAAGCTCTGGTGAGCATTTGAACAGACCTATCATGGACCTAACAACGGTAGCATGTTGCACCCTGGTGCTTCCTTCCTAAAAAAATTCTAGAAATGCTGGGTCAGTTCTGCCTAGAAACATCCTCCTCCAGTCTGGAAAGCTTTTCTCCTATGCCGCAGTTGCATTTCCCTGGGAAGGGAAATGCAGACAGGGTTACTTCCATCTGTTATTTCTTATATTTTATAGTTAAGCCTTGGCATTGAAAGTTGGTGCCAGAGCTGAGCCCTGGTGCAAATTGCTGGGGCCAGACTGTTTAGAGCCTTATATCTGGCACTTTTTGAATGTTGTGGTTTCTAATGTCAGACTTATGTCTATACTTATTCACAGGGACTGGCTTGCTTGTCCAGTGTAGAGGGTGGAAGGGCACTGATGACCTTTCACCCTCTACATTGGACAAACATGACAGTCCCAATGACCAAAAGCCAGTGGGGGAACATTTTAACCTTCCGGGACATTCTGTTGCTGACCTAAGAGTAGCAGTTCTCTTACAAAGGCATTTCAAAGGGAGATTAGAAAAAGAGACTGCTGAATTTCAGCTGATAACAAAATTCAAGACCATGCATCTTCCTGGACTAAATCAAGATCTAGGTTTCCTGTCTCATTACCGATGTTGATTTCTCCATGCCTATTACCCCTCTGCATATCACATATAATCCAATCATGCCTGCTGTTGTCATTCACCTGCTATTGTCATTTGGCATTTGAAATCACTCTACTCTTCAATTATAAGGCTAGATGGACACACTCTAGCTGTATCTGAAGAAGTGAGCAGTGACTCACGAAAGTTCATACCCTGCCACAGATTTTGTTAGTCTTTAAGATGCTACTGGATTCTTTTTCTTTTCTATCTCAACAAAGTCTTTTTATTCTGCCTTTCCACCCATATTAAGGCCAAACAAAATGGGGAAGGTACAACCGTGTATGTTGTCCTGAGTTCATTAGAGGAACACAAAAAATATACCAGATAGATAGGAGTCTATTCCATATGGTGCACACATATACCCATAGACACCCATTAGGCTGTAACTTCTGAACTGTATTCAAGGGTAACATACAGGGAGTGCACTACACCCATCCAGCCTACCCATGGATATGTGGGTAAATTGATGGAATGTATCCCTACCATAGATCTGTCAGGAAGCGTGCAATCCAATCTAGAAAAATAACTCATTTCCTCCACTGCACCAGAACTACCAACCTCATCCCTTTTCCTTGTCTAGATTCCACTTTTGTCTAGTTGCTCAGTGTAACTATTTGCTTTTGGGGGATCGTGAAACTGGATCCAGAAGATACAGGCCCTAACAGAACTTCCACTCCACATGGACTTAGAGGTGGATGATTTTTTTTTTTAAACAGTCAATGAAACTTAACAGTAAGAAACAGCTGGATGTTGATACCTCTTTTGCTTTCTGTATGCAATGTTGCTCAGAGAAAATTGTGTGGTTGTAGCACCATCTTGTGGCCACAAAGTGCACATGATGATGGGGTGGTGGTGGAAAGTGCCATCAAGTCACAGCTGACTTTTGGAGAGACCTTCAGAGGTGGTTTGTCATTGCCTGCCTCCATGTCATGAGCCTGGTATTCCTTAGAGGTCTCCCTTCCAAATACTGGCCAGGGCCAACCCTGCTTAGCTTCTGAGATCTGAACAGATCGAGCTGGCCTGAGCTACCCATGTCAGGGCAATGACAGGGTGGGAAGAAGTTATTTAAGCATTCTGTAAAATTGCAAAGGCTGCTGTTGCATTATGTATGGTGAGACTAATTCTTTATCTCATGCCAGGCAAGAGGGCAGGCTTGCACCCCCTGCCAGAGACTCTCTTGGTAACCTCTGGCACTGGAGGCTCAGTGTAGAAGTAGCAGATGGGCAGTTCTACACAGGATCATGATGGTTCTGAATAATTATTCCAACACCACCCAGTAAGGACAAGCTTTTAGAATGACTTTCTTGTAGGTAAAGTGGAACCCAATGGGGCCATTGCCCTGATAAGAGCTTCTGCACGACAGGAAGAATATATAATCTATATAGTTTTCCCTTTCCATGAAGCCACATAAGAAGGCACATTGCTCTAATCACTGAGAGGCAAAACCATTTGTTCCTCAGACAGCTTCCTCTCATGCTCCTTCCTTCCTTCCTTCCTTCCTTCCTTCCGTATCCCACTCCATTCCCCACAAGCAGGGCTCATTTGGGCACCAGAACATTTACTGATGGACAAAGTTACCGTGGTATAAAGTAGAATTACAGTGTCTTTTTTCCTGCCGAGTGATTCTTCTTGCAGGAGCTAACGGGACTACCCCAGCAGAGCATAACTCTGCTTAGGGTGCTACTGTACATAGTGGCAATCCAGTGGAGCTGGACTGCATGTTGCACCTCATTGTGTCTCAAAGGCTATTTACCCCAGACTGCATCCAAGAGACACGCAGCCATAGAAAGTGCCCTGAGCAGATGTTTAGTGCAAAAAATGTTTCACTTCCAACTACCATCGACAAATTGCTAGCAAAAGTAGAACTTGGGAAAATTTGCAGATTTCCCAGAAGACTCATTAAAGTAGCCCATGTGGAATAGGTAATACAATGAGGCCTACTCAGGTGTAAATTTGCACAGGATTGCATCTTTATTATGAAGGTCCCACAAAATTTGGGTAGCTACAAAGTGCCTTCATTGTACAGGATAGCTGGATCTCCATGGTTGTTAGAGAACAACTGCTGTTTGGAGCACTAAAAGTATAAATAAGTCCTATGAATTTATGGAGTTTCCATATCCTGAGTCAGCCCATTGGTCCATCTAGCTTACAACAGTCTTCTCTTACTAGCAGCAGCTTTCCGGGGGCTTGGGCAAAGAATGGTTTCTTCCAGCCCTGCTATCTCAAATCTAGAGATTTTGAGTTTTTACAAAGACTTGGGTTACTTTTCTGTCAATCCTTGTACTGTGACTTTAAAAAACTCTTAGTGTCCATGATTAGCAACACTACTTATTCTCTACAATATTGTGTTCAGAAAATCATTACACTTGGACTCTGTGATGTGAATTTCAAAATATATCACATTAGAGAATCCATTTCATATTGACACTGTTGATAACAATATGCTTTTTCAATGCCCTCAAGTCATAGACATGTGAACCCAGGAACATCAATAATCCACCCCCCAACACCCAAATCTTAATAAACAGTAGGGGCATTGTTCCAATGATCCCTGAATCTCAGCACCCAAAAAGTATCGAGCCTGTGGCACTTTAAAACTAAATATCTTCAATGTCCTCAATGTCTACAGGCTCTATGGATTTGGGGAGATAGGAGTGAACTTGGCTGGACTGTTCATTGAAGGCCCATAGACAGAGTTTTGATCCAGTGAGTGGACCAGAGGCTGGGGCGGATTTGATAATGAAAACCAGACTGACAGGACCAATAGAAACCTTGACTCCTTTTTTGCAACTGTGGAGGAAAGATGTAGGCTGCAAGTCAGGATTCCTGCACATTCCACCCTGCACATATCTCCCACCGCCACTCCATTTCCTCTGTTTGACTCCCTACAATGCGGGGAAACAATGTGGTAGTTTAAAAATGCCCACCCCTTCCTGAATAGGCAGTAACCATGTCTCCCACATAGATTAAGCATGCACTGGGCAGAAATGTGTACTGCATTCATAATGAATTCCAAATGCTTGTAAGCTCTCACCATTCAACAGTGATAGGAGCAGGACCCACAGATTTTTTCGTGGGTGAACAGAAGGCACTCTGCTCCAACTATTACTACTGCTGGCTGAACTCGTCATGGTCCTTTTCTTTGCAGCATCAGAGCCCAGGGCAAGGAGCAGGTCATGTAGCAGCTGGAGGCATTGATTCCTGGAATGATAGAATACTGTCCTGTTTCCTACATTTTCCTACCCCTCCCCTAAATCACAGGAGCACCAGTAAGGGCTATGTCTGAGGTGGGAGAAAAACACGTTAGCAGTTGCAGACATGGTTGCCCTCTCTCTCCGTCACTCAACAAACCCTGCTGTTTATCAAAACAAATGAATAACCTGTTGGAGATGCTATCTATCAGGGTCCCCTCAACTGTCCACAAGCACAGAGGAAGGTCACAAGCCGGTGCAGAAGCAAGGATTTCTCAACTCCCACTGCAACACGGGTCACAAAGCCAGGAGGAAAAGCAGAGGCAAGCCCTGGGAAGGAAGAGTTTGTCCACACAGAGCTTCTGTGCCTCCCAAGAGTGCACAATTGGCAGCCATGTGAGAGGTGAGACTATACCCAGTATGGAAGTGCAGAGAAGAGTTGCACCTGTTCCCCCCCCCCCCCCCGCCACTTAGCTGGTGTTATCCCACATGGTTCTGCTTGAACAGAAGAGCTGTTGACTTGATTCTTTTGTGAAGCGGCTCAAACTCTTTTCTCCCACCAATGCAGTAGCTGAGAAAGGTTCTTTAAAGTATTCCGACTTAATTTTTGAGACTGGACTTAATAGAGTGTGACTGTGGTTCCACCACGGCAACTTTGGGTTAAGCTATTTTTCACCTGAGCATTGCAACATGGGCCACTTCCACACTGTCATTTTTGTCACTCGTTTGTCCCTATTGCTTCAGGGTGTGTTTTGCTCTCTGTAGTAGTCCCAGAGGGAGCAAAACACATGTGGAAGGGGGGGGGGAGAGAAATAGGGACAAACGAGGCAAAAATGACAGTGCAGGGGTTCATCTCTGTTTCCACACTTTAAGCAGCTTCTTCTCGGCACATCATGCTGCTGATTATAGCACAAGTTCCAGCTCAGATGTAGAGGGATGACTCTGTGCTGTGAGACTGGCATGTTGTTCAGGGAATGCACTCCGTTTGAGGACAGTCACCCAAGGGAGTGTTTAGGAAGTCCTGGTCATGCTTTTCTGTGCTTCAAAGCACTTCTCCCTGTACTGCTCTCTGTCAATGTCTGGCAGCTATTCAGCCATGCTATTGACAGCTGTGATGCAGATTTATTGACATTGGATGCTGAAAGGATAAATAGATCTGAACACAGTCAGAAAACAGAAGGAGACAGATGCAGGACGGTATGGTGCCTATAGATAGAGAATCAGGTTTGGATGTGGAAGTCCCAGACTGAAATCCCTGATAGGTCAGGCAGCTGCAAAGGAAGAAAGCAAGAAGGCTGCTGGGAATTTCACCAGGGCTGAGAAAATCCCGGTGACCAGGTGGGATCTCTTATTTTCCAACCAAACCAGAGGACCTGGATTAGGGGAGCCAAATCTCACTCTGTCCTACATATCATCCCTGTGCTTCCATTGTTTCTCTCCAGCCAGGTTCTGATAAGGGAAGCCAGCTGGGCTGAGAGAAAAATGCTGAAAGAAGTGGAGAGTTGAAAGGTGCAGGAGGGCTTAGTTCCCCTTGCCTACACATTCCATGTTCGTAAAAAAAACCCAAATCAGAGCCCAGACCCCAACCACCACTTCAGTTCTGAGGAAAAAGGGGGGGGGAATAAAACTCAGTCAAGGCCCCACAGAGTCCTTGCCTGCACCTGTTCCATAAGGGGAACATCCTGGTTGCTTGTAGAACAGAGATGCTTTCTTTTATTGGCCTGAAATTTGGGAGGAAGGTTCCCTTGAGTGAGAGATACAGAATTTTATTCTAGTAGGGAGGGAGCCAGTGTGGGGTACTGCTTAAAATGTTGGACCAGGATCTGAGAGACACTTGGGTTCAAATCCCCACTCTGCCACGGTAGCTTTCTGGGTGACCACAGACCAATCAATCATACACTCTCAGCCTAGCCTACCTTACAAAGTTGTTGAGAGGGTAAAATGGAGGAGATGAGAACAATGTAAGCTGCTTTGGTTCCCCACTGGGGAGAAAGGCAGATAATAGATGAATTAAATAAGTAAATAAATAAACATATGCTTTCTCCTATCTGCCTGAATTTGGGAGGGATGTTCCCTCAGGCAAGGATACAGTCCCTAAGAATTTCATTCCAACTGGGGAGGAATTGCACCCAGAAATGTGTTTCCAATGAAAAGATCTATCTGATTGCTTTCTTAATACAACCAGCTTCACTTCCAACATTAAAGAATCCAACTTGAGTAGAGATGGGCACGAACTGGCTCACGAACAAACATTCATGATGAATTTTAGCCGGTTCGTGGTTCACGAACTGAAGTTCATGGCAGGCCAATCCACACAAACTTTCCACAAACTTTCAAGCAGTTTGTGACAGCTCATGAATGGCTACATATCCAGATCAACTGTCTCCATTCAATCAAAATGTTTACCAAACTTCAAAGCAACAGGGGGATGAAATTCTCCAGCCTTGGAAAAACCAATAGAGGCCCTCCGAAGCTTAACAGGCACTGCTGGCTGCCAATAACAGAGTTCCCATTCTGCTCCACACCCTCTCCTCTGTTGGGTGTTGGCAGCTAGACAGAGAGGTAGGGAACTTTTTAAAAGCAGAACACATTCATTTATTCTTGATTGTAAGCACCTCTCTCCTAGTAGGGTTTGGGTGTTAGGTGGACTCAGGGTTCTAAGCCATCCCGTCTCTCTACTCACACTGAGCACAGGGGCTTAGCTACTGGGTGCCTTGACTGAGGACCCACATTTATACCCCCACCACTTCTGTGTGCCATGAGTGTGAATGAAAGTGGGTGCAAAGGGTGCTCTTCTTCCCCCCCACAATGAGCACCCTTTGCACCCATTTTGCAGCTTATCTTTTCCAGAGATAGCACTAGGGAGACCTTTTGGGGGGATCTGTAACTGGGACCCCAGAAATATAATCTGCCTCCAACTTGGAGAGATTATAGAGGAGCGGGTAGCAGGGTGTGGTTCCTTGTGTGTGTGATGTGTGTAGCTTGCCGGAGGTCCATTCTATACACTTTGAACTTGTCCCTGACATTTCCCCAAAAGTACTTTCCTGGGGGCATCTTCTTTGGGGAGCCGTAACTTGGACCCAATCTGCATGTAACTTGGAGGACATGTAGAAGAGCATCATGGGGAGGCCTCCTGTGAGTCTGAAGTCTCTAGCTTCCACAAAGGTCCATTCTATACACTCCTGAACCTCCTCCTGTCATTTCCCCAGAAAGCACTTTCCTGGGGGCACCTTCTTTGGGAGACCATCACTTGGAGCCCATAAATTCAATCGCATCACCAAACTTGGAGGGCAGGTAGATGTAAGTTCAGCTGGAAATCCCCTGGGAGTTTGGTGTCTCCAACACGTTGGGGGGGGGGGGGTCTACCACATCACAAACTTCATGAACTGAACTAGTTCATTTGATGCCTAAAAATTTGTGACCGTTGGTGGCTCACAAACCATGAACTGAAATGAACTGCATTTCTCCAGTTTGTGCCCATCTGTAAACTTAATGGGTTAAAAAAAAAAAAAAAGCTCCACTCCAGAATTAGCTTCTTTTTCCCTTTTGCACAACCCATCTTTCCGTTGGCATCTCTTTGTGTCCTGTGATATGATGTCACTGCCCTCTGTTCAAATCAATTCATGGGCCCCCAAACATGTTTCATTCTAGCGGCTGCTGAGCCTTTGGAGCTGGGATCAATTCTGAGCTTGTGTCGATAGTTCGCAGTGCCTGTTTCCTCTCTCTAGAGTCACCCAGGATTTGACAGGCTCCTAAATCTGCTGCTGATCAGATGTTGCCAATCCCCTGAATGTAGTATTGAGTGTCCCCTGGGAAGTCTCAAAGGTAAGAATCGGATAATTTATTGTAGATCTTTTCAGTGTTTCTCAAACTTGGGGTTGTGGGAGTATTTTCAGTCCTTTAATGCTTCTTCCAGAAAGGAAGCCCTGGCAGTCTGTTACACCGAATCCAAAAAGGAGTTATGTGGCACATTAAACACAACTGGATTTATGACATATCTGTTCCATCTTTCTCCAGTTCAGGGACTCAAAAATCATTATAAACTTTTAAATCATTTTTTAAAAAATCATTGCGGCAGACACTTTCACAGATTAGAACCCATTAGATGCATGAACCAAATTCCAAATTAGTAGATGGATACCAGATTTTTCTCTGCATTCATTTATCTTCCAAATGAGGACATACTTCTGGTGGAACTAAATTTGACTTTGTGAAAGCTTATATCATAGGACACTTCTTGTTCTTTAAGGTGCCACAGGACTCTTTGTTGTTTTTATCAAACATAGAACTATTTGCTGATCTTACAAAGGTCTAAGTTGTGGATGCAAAATAAAAGCCTGGCGGGATTCAGACATTGTGCAATTTGTATAAGATCTTCAGCCTATGCTTCTGCAAAGCAGTCTTGGAGATTTGCACGCGGGTATGAGCACATCTTGTGAGAAGCTTCTAAAGTTACAGACGGACAATAATTTCTAAGACAGGTGAAGGTGGTAGGACAGAATCTTCATGATTTCTCTTGTCCTGCTATAATCTCTGGTCAAACAAGTTCTGTAGATTTTTTTTTTAAAAAGTTTATTTATGATTTTTCAATATAAATGTATCACATGCATAATACATTCTTATACATTTTTGTGAGCCTATTGTCCCTTTTTCTGATCTATCTATACATACATTCTGTAGATTTTTGAGGCCCTAAAATCCTGCCAAGTCTGTTTGTTTAGAGACCACTGTGGGACAGAAATAACGGAATAGAGACAGGCACAGGTTGCTAACAGTTGAACTGGCATGACAAAGGCATCACTGCTCACAGTGTGCACTATTAGGGACTGTGGCTCAGAGGCAGAACATCTGCTTGGCATGCAGAAGGTCCCAGGTTCAATCCTCTGGGTCTCCAGTTAAAGGGGTCAGGTGAAATGAAAGACTCTGGAGATGTTTTGCCAGTCTGAGTAGACAATACTGATCCTGCTGGACTGAAATGTCTAATTCAGTACAAGGCAGCTTCATGTGTGTACATGCATGTTTCCCAGACTTTGGCTACACACATTTGTCTTGGCTCAAGCTGAGTGACAAGTGCCCAGGGTAACTTGAAAGCCTGTGATGCAGCAGCCTTTGCAAAACTCAACGTATCTGGGTAAGAGACCTTTATACCTGCTGGCCTGAGTATCTTGGAGAACGAAAAACAGGCAGTTACATAAATGCCCAGAAAATAACCACTGTCTTATGATCAGTGTTCCCTCTAAGGTGAGTTAGTGTGAGCTAGCTCACAGTTTTTTAGCCCCTAGCTCACACATTTTTGTCTTAGCTCAGGAAGGATGGCTCCAGAGCAAACTAATTTATGCAATAGCCAAATCGCTCACGTACAGCTTTAATGCCAGTAGCTCACGAAGTAAAATTTTTGCTCACAAGAATTCACAGCTCGGAGGGAGCATTGCCTATGATCCTGAAAAGTTGAGTTGTCTTGACAACCCACTTCTGTTTTTTTAAGGCTTATAGTCCTTGTGGCTGAAGAGAGAGGCTTAAAAGTAGCCAGGCAATGTCTCAGCAGTGCTTCCAGCGGTCAGAGAGCCTCATAGCCCTAGAAACAGCCTAACCAGTGGTCAGAGCATGTCAGAACCTTGCACAGCTGTCTATCCCTTCCCTGGGGCTACTGTGCCCTAGAAACCATCTAACTACAGTTTTCAAGCCTTTCCCTCCCCTGCATACCCTGTGCATTTAAACCTGGGTTGATGGCAGCCATGCAAAAAGCCAGAATTCTGGACATATGGGGGATAACTGGGGCAAAGGGGGGGAGAGAAGGCGCACAAGTGTCTCCAGAACCTGTTCTTAGTTTACAAATGGAACTCTGAATTGGCCCAGCATGCTTGCCATTTTCATATTTTAAAACAGGATTGTCCGGCTTGGTTGATCAAGACCAAAGGAACATCAAATTCCCAATGGCAGCCAGCCTAGGGCTGCCACCTGCCTGAAGAAAAAAACTGCCCTGTCCTTTTAATGGAGGCTCAGTAGGGTGATTTACCTTTGTGCCATGAAATGCTTCATCAGCCCATTTCCACGCTTTAAGCCTTTGTTAAAGATACAGAACTTTTTTCTCCAGGCATGTTAGCAATCCTACTGAGGAGTGTTTTATTTGGGGGGGGGGGGGGTTGCAGGCTGCTTGATGGCTGTTTCATGCTGGGTTTTGTTTGTTTGTTCTGCCCATGGCTTGTTTTTATTAGCTTGCTTTCTAATATTGAGCATTTATATAATTGCTTTGTTTATGGAATCTCTTTGCTCACCTGCTTGAGGAAGTCTCTGGGGAGGCAGCATATACGTTCCTAAAATTGAATTAAATGATTTTTCTGGAAGTACAGTAAGATATATGCAGTCAGTTAATATTTTATGTCTATTTTCCATAAATGTCAAAACACATTTCCTTCCCAAAATACCCATAATCCTAAACAAGTTGCTTCTATTCCATATATCAACAGTTTGAATTTCCCTGGCATTCCTAAATTCTGAACTACATATAATTGATATCACAGGGAGTCAATTTATAATATATTTGTCCCAAATGCTTACTAATGCAATTGGCCTTGGATTGTTTCCAGTTGCAATGTGATCCTTCCTTTTTGACCATAGCTATGCTAAGAAGGATATAAACTATTCACTCAGCCAAGAAGAACTTCCCCCACTGTTTCCAAACCAATAAAGAAAATAACATTTTGGCATGATAGTACTTGGAAAACAGGAAGGGTGCACTTTTTCATGGTGCTGGGGGTTGAAGATGCTGGGGGTTGAACCTGGGACCTTCTGCATGCCGAGGGGATACCCTACCGCTGAGCTATATTATTTTAGTCTTAATCTGAGAATGTTTGCAGTACTGTTCAGCATTGACTGAAAAACAGTTGAAATGAGGGGAAGAAAAAGAAACAGTCATCTGGGGGGATATCATAATCATGGCAATTCTGCCCAATCATTTTTTAAAATTTGCTTCAGCCTTATTAATTAGATATTCTAGGCTATCCAAAACAATATTTCTAATCTCAGTAGAACAAAAATCAAGCTACTGTGCACTTGTGGACTACCACTTTGAACCTGAAAAATTTCCATGAATGTTTGCTGCTGTTCAATAATAATATCAAAAGCACCGATTTAGAGAAATTAGCTTTATATTCAGAGACTGAACTGAAATTCCTCACAAACTACAAGCAAAAGCCTGGAATAATGTAGGGTAAAGACAATGTCATCTGCATATAGCATCATAACATATTAGGTTTGAATGCTTGGGATTTCCCTCTCCTCTCTAGATTTTTATAGGCGATACTTGAATATGAAGATAGAATAACAGTGAAGGTATCACCTTGTCTAACTCCCTGTTACAAAATGAATTGTGGATCCATTTCCCATTGCTTAATATTCAAGAATGTGGAGAGTGAGAATTCAGATAACTCCTTCCCCAAACCCCAAAGAATCTAAGGTTCCCTTAAAAAGCTCCACTCACTTCTATCAAATGCTTTTCCAGCATCCATAAAAGAATGCAGTTAGAGTTTTGTGCCTTAGTAACATAACCAAGATGATAGTTGAAAGTTCCATGACTTTTGTCTATTATTCTCCTGTTGTTTTAAAAGAGGAACTCATCTGGGACTAAAGCATCACTGGATCCTCTCCACTCCATGGGCCCTAATTAAGTAGCGAATTGGATTCAATTCAGTTCTATTTCCATATCAGTCATAGGTCACAGCAGGGGTCATTTCGAGCAGGAGCTTGGGGGAGCGCAGCTCCGGGAGTTGGTGCCAGCCCCCCCACCCCTGTGGGGGAATGCCTGCTTGTGTCATGGCTGCAGCAAAATGACCCCATCCCCTGGAAAGGTCCTTGTTCCTCCGACCAGCCTTCTGAAGGCTTCAGCCACCACTGAAGCCATCCTCCCAGAATAGTGGTATTTCTGAGGCTTGGATTAGTAGCTGTCCCCTCTCTGCCAGCTCTTCCTTCCTTCCTTCCTTCCCTCTTTTTCTTGCCTTCTGACGTACTTCTGGTGATGTCAGGTGGTGTAGCATATGCAAATAAGTTATGCTAATGAGTTATGCTAATGAGTTCCTGCACCTCTTTTTCTATGAAATGACCCCTGGGTCACAGCACAAATGCAATAAAAACAATGGAGGGCACATCTCACAATCATCTCAGTGGCCAAGAAATAAATCAACTAAATCAGTTTTCATCATAGCAGACAGTGTACAGTATGAGACTTGATCAAGGCAGGCCAAAATTTTGATAATGCTGCAGCATAAGCTGCTGACCTGAAGAATGCTTTTTGACTGCAAGCCTACAGAAATGTCAACCACTTCAATTTTCTTTGCCCAGCAGCTGCTAGGTAAATGCAGAAGACATGTTTGGTGCAGGAATGGACAAGAGATAGAAGAAAACCTAGCTCGGGTGCTTGTACCACGAGAGGATAATTTAAATTTGATTGCACTTTATTGCTGTTAAGGTACTACCCAGTTCAAGGTTTCTTCTTTAAAAGAAAGATGAACTCAAAACTTTCACTGGTAGATCAGTCAATGCTTTTAATCACTGAGAGCAATCAGTAGAGCTGAAAAGGGCAAGTTAAATTAATTTTGGTTCTGATGTGAACAAAAAATGATTAGTGCTATATTTTAGTTATGCACTTCTATGCTCTCTTACATCTCTTTCTATGTCACAAATATCGATATTGGTTAAAATGAATGTGTATATACTGAAATGGTGCATCAGTGAAAAAATTAATCATTGGTTGAGGGTCCTAATAAAAACACTTAACATGGATTTTCCTCACTCTTTAGCCAGCAGAAATACAATGCTATTTTCTCTCAGCTTTTGCTCCGGATGGCATGATAATAAAAGAAATGGCCTGTGCAAGCCATTAGTTTGCAGCTTTACGGAGCCCAGCCATGGTATTGGCAGCCTGTGCAATCTCAAAGTGACTTTGGAAGGGATTGATTTTCCTGCCATTAGCTGTAACTGTTTCCTTGTCAATTTTCCATGAAGGGCAATCAATGTACATGAAGTAATTAGGAAGTTCATTAATGATAAAAAATAAAACAACACTTTGCTGAAAATACTCTACAGATGCTGCATAAGAAAGCATGATTGTTTATGTATTTTAACATTTTCTATCCTGCCTTTTTATCACTTCAGTCTTCAAAGCACGTTCAGACAATATAGGCACTTCCAAACTATATTGGAATGGTACAGTTTTGAGCCCAGCAGGGTGGGCTTCCACATGTAGCTCTTCTACCCTAGAACAACCCAAAAATCTCCTTTTCCCTAACTGATATGGCCATTCTGGACAGATTTTTGCCTAAGCAGGGCAAAAAGCCAATACTTCTCAGAAGCATTCACCCACCCAAAGATAGCAACATCAAGGGGAGGAGGCCAAAGCTGCTGGCTTGATGATAGCTAGAGTCTTCACATGAGAGGGTCATACCTTCCTCCAGGTAAGGAAAGGGACCCCATCCTCCAGGTGAGGAAAAAGGCTCCAGCTTGCTTCCCAGGCATCACAAACCAGCCCTTATGAAAATGCTGGAAGGAGGCAAATGCAGAAGAATGTGAGAGTTCTGTGCAGAGGGAGAATCTCCCATATCCTGCTGGGCACATGGAATTGAGATGAGAAATCCACCAGCTCAAGATTCATCACTCTAATCCTTGGGCTATATTGCCGCTATGTTCTTGGCTGAAAACAGAGCAAAGACTTATTGGTCTATAATACATGCAGAAATGGAAAAAAATTTGAAATGTACATTTAAGAAGTTGCCTGAAATGTTATTGCTTGGACTTAAACTAGAAGAGATAAATGTAAAGAAAAGGACAATAATATGGTATATGATTACAACAGCAAGAATGGTGTATGCACAAAATTGGAAAAATGAAAAAATACCAGAAGTGTGGGAATGGTTGAAAAAATTGTTATATATGGCTGAAATGGATAAATGGACTAGAAAGTTGAATAATCTGTACTCAGAGACTTTTTTAGAAGATTGGGAGGATTTGAAAGAATATGTTGAAAAATATTGGGACATGAAAAACTACATTTATACATGATTATAATAGCATAAAGGAATAGAAATTGAGTATATGAATGTACTAAGGATAATTAGATAATGAACTTGTTTTTTAGAATTATATAAGAATATAGAAAATAAGAATTGGTATATAAGTATTTTAAAGATATATAACCGTTACCAGAAATGTAAACATAGAGATAAATATTACTATTTTGGATAAAGTGGAAAATGTGTTATGCTTCAGATGTGGTGGGAAACCACCAATACAAGATAAAAGCAAGACTATACAAATAGAACAAAACGTTATATAATATGGAAAAAAGGATTTGTATAAAACAAATGTATTAATTTTAATGTTTTGAAAAATAAAAACTTTCTTACAAAAAAAAACAAAAACAGAGCACATGGACACCTTTGAAAACCACACAGCACTTCAACAGGTTCTCTTCTTTGCAATCTCTTAGCGCACCCGACATGGCAATGATGGATGAGGACGATGGCATGAGCGAGAGGAGCCTCGGCACCTCCAGAATGAGATACGATGACGAAGAAGGTAAGGATGCTGCTGCTTCTGTCAGCAGGGTCGGTGGCAAAGGCCTTTGAATGGCAAAGGTGGCAAAGTGCCTTTGGATGTCGTACAGCCCTTTAATTTCACATGGAAATGCATTTGTACAAGAAAATTGCTTCCTGTGTGAAAATCTCAGAACATAACCTGCCTAGAGAGAAAGCTTGGACACTAGCCTTCGCTCTCTTTTGGGGAAATTTATAATATTTTAAATTGTGGTATCAGCTGGGTTGGCTAGAGGTGTTTCGTTCTCCCCAAAAAAGCTTCCTTTTATTGACTGTGCCTGTTGGTTCCTCCAGCTTGGTGGCACGTATCCAACCATGCAGCTCCTGTGACTGGACAGTGTTTTTATTTGTGGGAAAGGGGATAGTGATTTCCACTGATTCCTCCTTCCTACTTTGCCACTGACCCTCCCTCGAGGAATAAAATTTCTGGGGGCTTAGTGGGATGCAGCAGGAGGGGGAAGGAGGAAACTTCTGCTTTGCAAAATCTGCAGGTGTTTGGCTACACAGTGCTATTGTCTGCTGTCACTGGCAGCTGCTGTATAGGATCTCAGGCAGACCAACGGAGGTCCTTCCTGCTACCTGAGATTCTTTTAGCGGGGCATTTATGGGACTGAACCTGGAGCCATCTGTGGGCAAAGCAGGTGCTCTGCTATGGCACAATCAGAGAGGCATCCCCAATATCTTTCATAGAAAGATTCTGAGACCACTCTGGACATCAGTAAGCCCACCAGGCATCCTCCCTTGTCTCCTGGATACATTCTTGTCCAGTCTTGTCTTTCATCAAAGTATTGGCATGCCAAGCCCAAAGCAGAGCCAAAGAATGGGATAAGCAGGTCAATCCACAACCTGTCCCATGCTTGGATTTAATTTTTATGGAGTGGCTTCCTACATTTTTCATTCATTAATTTGATTTCTAGACCACCCTCTCCTAGGCAGGGCTCAGGGCTGTTAACAACATTTCAGCTATACATTATAACATTTCAATCAATATGATTTTATAGAGTCAGATTAAAGTTTTGAAATAACAACAATCAAACTGTTTCAGATGGTGTTTAAACTATTTGTGCCCTCCCCCCCCCCCCCCCCGGAGGGGAGGAGAGATGAAGGAGACCAGGTTCAATGTTCCGCCATTGCTGTCCTCAACCATGAATCACATGACTGTGGTGAATTCCATAATTATCATGAAACACTAAAAAAAAAAGAGAGAGAAAATTGTCTCAATAATATAATTGTATGGCTTCAAGTGGCACCCAGGCCAGGACCATGGGGTTTTCAAGGCAAGAGATAAGCAGAGGTGGTTTGTTTGTTTGTTTATTAGATTTATATCCTGCCCTACCTGCAGGCGGGCTCACAGCGAGTAACATCAGAAGTTACAAAAACATTAAAAACCAGTTATCACAGTAAAAACTTAAAAACAGTTGAAGTGGCAAAATATGCATTATGTTATAGCCCAAACAGCTGGATAGATGGTAAAACAAGAGCCAACAACAGATAATAATAATGTCACTCTGCATGGGCAGATGTAATAGGGCGGCTTTCAGCAAGGAGGCCAAATACTTGGGCGTCTGCCACCTCAACCAAAAGCCTGGTGGAACAGCTCTGTTTTACAGGCCCTGCAAAAATTTAATAGGTCCCACAAGGCCCTGATCTCAAGGGGGAGCATGTTCCACTAGGTAAAGGCCATGAGAGAAAAGGCCCCGGCCCTGGTTGAGGTTAGGCAGATGTCCTTTGGGCTAGGGATAGCCAGTAGATGTTGGTTTACCATTGCCTTTCTGTGCAGTGGTTCAAATTTAGGGTTGCCAGCCTCCAGGTGGGGCCTGGGGATCTCCCCCTTTTACAACTGATCTCCAGCTGACAGAGGTCAGCTCCCCTGGAGAAAATGGCTGCTTTGGAGGGTAGACTCTATGGCTTTGTACCATGCTGAGGCCCCTCCCCTCCCCAACCCCGGCCTCTCCTGGATCCACCCCCAAAGTCTCCAGGTATTTTCCAACCCAGACCTGGCAACCCTATTCAAATTGTTGCGGCTGCATGTAGCAGCTCCACCCAAACAGTTTCCCATGCAGACTAACACCTTTTTCAGCCAACTAAATGGTAACGCCAAGTGTGCTTATTTCATGGTACATTCCACTGAAATCAGTGTGGCTTACAACTAAGGAAATGTCTACATGCTCAGGTTGCAAACCATGCCTGGTGGGAACCCTGGGAGCAGAAGGACCCCAAACTATGATTTTTGCATGCTTGCAACGTCTCCCCTCCCCTTCTTTGTGTTGTACATTTTCTTTGCCAACCAGACTACCATTCCATCTACATCGGGGTACCAGAGCCACGCAGCTACAGGAGAAAAAGACGCAGGAGGAGGTCCTCATCCAGTCGAGACAGAAACGGTGAAGCTGAAAGCCACTATGAGCAGCAGGACCGATCCGACACTGATGAAGGAGGAGGGAGGATGAGCTATGAGAATGGAAATGGCAGCACCTGCAGGACCAGTGAGTAAGAAAGGAAAGAAAGGGTAGGGTTCTTGCTGTAACGCCAACTGTATACCCCATGTTTTACAAAGCAATGAAAACAAAAGGCATCCCTGCCCCAAGGAGCTTACAGTCTCAATATAGATGAGAGGGACAGCAAATGACCGCGACTCATTATGGCCTGCAGTTTTTAAGATCTGATTCCCATGTCCTTACTCATGCACTTCTCTTGGAAAGGTGAGGCCTGCTACTTCAATGCTGAAAATATTAGATTCAGAAATATTAGCCATGTCGGTCTGAAGCAGCAAAACAAAGACTGAGTCCAGTGGCACCTTTAAGACCAACAAAGTTTTATGCTAGGTATAAGCGTTCATGTATATGCACACTTCTTCAGATACTGAAGTGGACCCAAAAAATCATCAAGCCCAACTGTCCACTATCAGGCAAGACCACCTATGGGCCAGTTTTTCATAGATCACCCTTTGCGATCCAGATAACGCAGTAGTTAAACACACACTCACTCCAGATCCAGACAGCATTTTCTTCCTGCCAAGACAAATAGAGCCCTTTTTGAAATCTTGAAGTGAAAGACAGACTTTGGGAGGGAAAATACTTTTTGAGGCAGGGAGAGAGCAAGATTGGAAAAACTGCATCTGGTTTGCCATTTTAATATAGTTCAAAGGTTGACATTGAAGAAGTGACTGGGCCAACCCTGTTCTTGGCCAACAGAGAATGGTTCACTGCAATCTATTTCCTGCAGCCTGGACCTTAAGCTCCTTAGCAAAGCTTAACATTTTGCATACCAAATATACTTGTCTGCTTTTCCTGGTGCTCACAGTACAGACCTTTGCTTGCGTTTCAACAAATCATTTTAACACAGTGCCTGTTATTTGGATGGACGGGGCCAGACAGAGGATGTCTATTATAGGGACCTTTGGGGGGGCACAGTGTGCCTGTTCTCTGCAAAGAGACACATTGCTCCTAACCCCCCCTCCCCCATGAGAGTCCTTCTAAGAGCCAGCTGAGGGACAGAAGGTTCAATTTTGCTCCCACTGCAAATGGGTACTGAAATGTAACATGTCTGCCTTTTCCATAGGAAGTAACAGTGGCATTCACAGGAGAAAGTACAGGGGCAATTCTTATTAGGGCAGTGCTTAATATTCATCCATTTCCATTTTCCCTGTGTAAGTAGTGCTTTCAAGCCCCTGAAAGGTTTTCCAAAACCTGCCATTAATTGCTGAGAATATTCACCTTTTTCACATCAATTGGTTGTCATGCTTTGCCTGATATTTATTTATATCTATTTTATTTAGATATTTATACCCTACTTTTCTCCCCAGTGCAGAGCCACAGTGGCTCCTCCATTCTCTTCTCACAGCAGCAACCCTATGGGCTAGATTAAGAGACAATGATTTAGCTGAGGTCACCCAGTGAGCTTCCAGGCAGAGTGGGGATCTGAACCACTCTGTCCCAGACCATAGTCCAGTACTAGACAATGCTGGCTGTCTGATATGCTGCTGCGTTGGTGTCACATCTTCTCCTTTCATAGGGGAATCAAGCACATGACTGAGTAACACAGCCAATCAGATTCAGCTCCCTGCTAAAATCGCTGAAAGGAAACAAAACCGAGTGAGAGTGAGGGCAGTGCAGACTGGCCACAAAGGGTACTGCTAGCCAATCAGGAATGTAACAACAATAAAGCCTATTTAGGGCACTGCTTCAGGATGAACACTTTTGTTCCTTTTGCCATTTTCAAGCCCTGAAAATATTGCTAAAATCCTTTGAAGGTCTGCTTTCCCCTTTTAGTGTCGCCTGACATCCTATCATCCTGTAATTTCTGGTTTCATCCAGCCTGTGTTGGATATAATGCAGCAAGCATTTGCTCTTTTTAATTTGTAACATCCAAAAAAGAATGTGAAAGTCCCACACTGGATGTTATTGCAGCTAGTAGGAAGTGTGAATCACTCTCCCTTATTCACCCGCTGCCACATTTGATAATGTCCAAGCCATGTTGCAAGGAACTCATTTCTCACACATGTGAAACAAATATAGCTATCTGACAAATACTGAAGACGACATTCTGCAACAAGCTAAAAAGGCAGGCTTCATCCCATAGCAGGTACTCCTTGCCTGCTTAAAAAACCACCTGGAAAATCCACGAAAGCCCATATTCCTTTCTAAATCGACCATAGACATGAATAACCATTTCTCAAGGCTGGCCATGGATTCTGGGGAAATGTAGAGTGAATTCAACCCATTTTAAAATTCCCTAAATCCAGAGGTGTAGCTGAAGGAATGTTTGTTTCTTAATTCATCTGATTTGCATGGTGTTGTCAAAGGCCCTTCAATGGTATTTTCTGCTCTATGAGATTGCTTTTGTCATTCTGATTGAGAAAGAGGTTATATATACTTTTTAAAAACTTCTTTGGTTTCCATCGTCACTCCCTATCTCTCTTCTCTTCTCCCCCTCCTCCTCTTTCTCTCTCCCCCCCCTTATTTCTCTTGCACACACACAATCTCTCCCTCGCACACGGAGAGAGTCACCAATGGGCCCACCTCTCACTCTTGTTGATTTGGTAACTTCACGTCATGAGAGTGGAGGGCAAAGCCAAACGATTCATATGCCCTATAATCTGCTCATTAAGCTGTAGAGTTTTAACAAGGGAGAGTGGACAAAATAAGTCAGAGGGTCTTAGGTTTGTTGCTGCCGTTGCTTTGGTTGGCTTTGGCTTGGGTTGTGTGTTGCCGTGAACTTTCCTTCCACCAAAAGAAAATGGGGGAGAAACTCCAGACATTTCCAGGTAAGAAACCATTCCACATATTTTCAGGCTGTTGGGATTTGAAGATTTCTGTGCTCTGGGCAAAGGTTTTGCAGAAGGAGCTACATAACATAGCATGCTGTGGAAGCTGATCTGCTTCTGAAAATGAAGTACTGTCAGAGAGTGCTGAAGGGCTATCATTTCACCTGTACCTCCTGCAGTTCATGACCCTGCTTTTTGTTCGTTTGTTATGCCACGTTATCAAATGGCTGCACAGGGAAGATCCATTTGTTGCCTCTTAAGAAGTGGCTACTAGTCCTCGAAAATTTATGCTGGAATAACCTCTAAAGTGCTACAAGATTCTTCTCATAGAGAGGGGATGGGGACAGTTCAGGTTAGGTGGCAGACCCAGACAAACTCAGACACCGTTGCTCACTTCCTCCACCTCAACATTTAAAATGCAGTTTATGGGAGCACAGAGAAATGAGATGGGATGATAGACCTACATTTTTTAGGAAAAGGACATTTTGGAAGCTCCAGATATTAATCAGTTAAAGGAACATTATACTGTTCACTAGACTAGAAGCTAAGGACAGAAGGCAAAAAAAGCCCCTGTATTTGTAAATGAAAGAAAGGGTGCACTTTTAGAACACTTTGAGTGTTGATATTTTATAGGCAAGTGGTAGAAACAGATGAACAGATTTCTTTCCCCCCCATACGATGTCTTGTTGATTCCAGCTGAGAAGTTCCAATTGCTGCTGTGTATAGCTTGCATTTCTCAAGCTAAAGCAGGAGGTTGAAAGCAAAGCCGTGTAAAATTTCATCACCTAGAAATGTTGTTGTCGAAGGATGTGTTGAAAAGTAGTAATCAATCTACCAAACACTATTTTTTAAGGAGCTTTGTATCTCCTGTTCCCAATAAAAAATAATGCAAAGATTTGTATGGTACGTGAATATGTGCAAGTAGATATTAAAAGAGAGAGGTTCCAGTGGCACCTTAAAGGGCTAGCTGACACACTGTTGCTTTTTGGGGGGGGGGGTAAATTGAAGCCTTCTCCATTCATCTAATAAAATGGACAGAAAAGGTGGTGGATATATAACTACATGAAATGATGGGGAAAGCAGAGGGGAGAAAGCAAGTTAAGAGGAGGGACTGAAAGAGTACATCCTGATAGCTGAGATGTGAAACGTGGAAGCCAGACAGGATCCATGTTGAAAAATGCCAAAGGCAGTTGTATTGGTCCAAATCAAACAAAACCAATCAATCCTCATAAAAAGTTTGGGTTTCGTTTTTTATATATATATATATATATATATAATTTCTGTTTGCAAGACAGATCAAGATGGGTAGCTTTGTTAGTCTGTCTGTAGCAGCAGAAAAGAGTACAAGTCCAGTAGCACCTTCAAGACTAACAAAACTTGTGGCAGGGTAGGAGCTTTTGTGAGTCTCTGCTCGCTTCATCAGATACAGATTCTGTTTGCAAGCGACTTTAAGACCAAATGGAGGGGCAATTGCTTTTATAGTGAGAGAGAACTGTGCACAGTGTGCATCTATTCTGCAAGATGTTACGTCCAGTTTGTCACTGAATTCTCACGTTGTTGGAAAGCATGGCTTCCGCAAGGTCACAGACAGAATGAACACACCAACTGTAATGCCCCTCCACTAGTTTCTCCATTTTTAAGATTTTGCCCACATTCCTTTTCATACGTATGAACAAATATGCAAGAGCAAAAATGCAACCTTACCAGAAAAAGTTTCTCCGTTTTTAGAATTTTGCCCACATTCTTTTTTGTATTTATGAACAAATATGTGAGAGAGTAAAAATGCAACCTTACCAGAAAAAATAGACAAACATTTTTAAACCCTAGTTATCAGTCCACTGGGTTTTGTTACAGTGACTGGGTATTGTTGATGCTGTTGTTGTACCTCTTCCGATTGCTTTGGAACCCATGACAAAAGGTATGCCTGGACTGGAGTGGCCTCTTGTACAGTGTACGGGGGTTTCATCTTGACCAACACTATTAATCCCTTCTCTTAGTTCTGTGAATTAGACCTAAAGATTGCTATTGTCAGAGCAGCTCAGCAGGTAGGGTTGCCAGGTCCCCCCCTCACCCAACCACTAGCGGGGGATGGGGGAAGGGCTGCCAGATCCAGGCTGGGAAACTCCTGAAGAAGGGGAGGACAGGGACCTCAGTGGGGTCCAGTGGTATATAGCCCATCCTCCAAAGCATCATTTTCTCCAGGGGAACTGATCTCTGTAGAGGAGCTGTAATTCTGGGGGATCCCCAGTTCTCACCTGGAGGCTGGCACCCCATCAGCAGACAAAGCTGCTAGGGCAAGATGTGTAAAAATTTTCTGGGAATATTTTAAAACATTGGGCCATGATAATTGGGGAGAATGTTTTTGTCAGAGGATGGCAAAGTTTTTGGCTGAATTGTACCCTAGGAATGCTTTTGTCTTTCAAGTCCCCCAGGGGCTACTGTTTTAGTTGCCAGACTTCTCCATTTTCACAAGGAATGGTAACGGCAGGTCTCGTAGCTCTTGGATCTCAGCCCCAGCAATTTCCACCATTGCCAAAATATCATAGATCACTCATCTTGGCAGCCAAGGCTGAATTTCTGCCAATGAATGCTTACATTGCCTTGATGAATGGGTCATCCCCTTGGTAACTATCCCAAGGTAACATGTGATTAGTCCCTAAGATGCTCTGGTTTTATTCACTGGTATATATGGCTCAGGCTAGCCCATTCTCATTAGATCTTGGAAGCAAACCAGGTTCATCCCTGGTTGCTTCTCAGAGGACTTTAGAAGCCATCTGTGCTTTTAAAAAATCAGTGTGGTGATCCACCAGCAATTTGGCTTATTTGTTTTTTAAGCTCCAAGAGGCTTCATTTGTTGCATTCCGAGTACACCTTGTAGCATGGGAAAGACTCCTCTAGTACAGCCAGGGGGGTCAAAAACTGAACTGTTCATCAGAACTTCCTGAACAGTGGCATGGACATTTCACTCCACCTTCCCTCCCAAAGTGGAGCAGTTTCTTTTCTGGAGTGTTTTCAAATGTTGTCATGCAGTCCTCCATCCTCTGAATCTTTCTCTGCCTTGCTATAATCTTTCCCAAACTCGCTTTGATATGATCTTCCAGAAACCTCGTTGTTAAAATGGGTTTGCCCACCATGTGGCTGAATGAGGTGGATTTGTAAACTTCCCCACCCACTATCACCCCCAGGCCACCGTTTCTCTCCTTCCACCACTACCAGCAGAGGCATTTGCAGAGGCATCAGGGTATTTCCCCTGTTTTCCTTAATATCCCCTGGTGCCTGCCACCAGAAAGCTCTTTACAGGCTTTAAAAAAATATTGACAGTTGCTATATTGCCACGGCATCATAACACTATAGTGATATTACTACTGGCTTTTTTAAAAAGCTCTTTAGTGGCACAAAGGTGGGGAAGGACAGGCATGTGAAGATAGTGGTCACGCTGCTGGACTAGGAGCCGGAAAATGCAGGCTCAGATCCCCACTCTGCTACAAAGCTAGCTGGGTGACCTTGGGCCTTTGTCTCAACCTAACCTACCTCACAGGGTTGTTGGGAAGGTGACATGCAGGAAGGGAGACTGATGTATGCTGCCATGAACTCCTCGGACGAAGAGCAGGACAAAATAAATAAGTACACAGATCGAGGCAATTTGTGCTTAGCAGGGCATCATTACCCTGTTGATGCAGCCTTAGTAATGGAATGTAAGCAGTCCGGGGCCCCACATGCATTTTATACCGGGAAAACACAGTCAGGCTTCAGCAGCCGTGCTTGTTTGACCACAGAGAGTGAAAGGTCCCTTAGGTGAACACATACTAAATTCTCTAGGGCTGTTTCTTGCCCTCCACTATTCATTGAAGCCCTATCAGTGTTGTTTTAGCAAATGACTCTTTGTTTTGTCTGGGTGATCCCAGTCGGAGATGCAATACAAACAGGCCTTCCTGAGAGGAAAGACTTGTAAAATGACCCTAAGATCATCCATTCACACAGTATTGAATGATGAAGCTTTCTGTGGCTAGAGAAAGGACCCTGCCTCGAGGATCCCAGCAAAGCTGCGTGGGCCAAGATTATGGGCTGCGCGTAGACAGATCGGCTTAGGCTTTAAGCTGCGGGGAAAGAAAGGGAAAGAAAAACCCTTCTTTTCTATTTAAATGTCCCCCTTTGTTTTTTGTTTCCTTCAGTGGCTGGCTATTTTCTTTCTTTTTGCAAACATGCAGCGGCTAAAATATTAGCGGGCAAGTAACGTGCTGGTTAACAAGGTAAACTTCTGGAGCTGATAGGAAAGAGGGGGGCTGGCATTGGTATTTAACTGAAAGATAATTAAAGACTTAATTATTGTGATCCCCATCTTGCCTTTATTCCAAACCAGACACTTTGCTGTGAACCTGCTGGGGATATTTTGTTTCCAACCAACTCATTTCATATAGGAGAGCCTATATAGTTGACGGGAAGAAAAGATGATTTGACCCCCCAAAAAAACCTTAATCTCATCTAAAAGTTATTGTCAGGGAGGTGGCATAACCGTATCATTACATATCCTTCATTGTACAATTTGAAAATGTTATTTAGTGTGAAATAGGAACTGACTGAATATTCTGGCCAGGAGAGCTTTTTCAATTTATCTTGCAGAATTATTGAAACCAAAACTATGCAGTGACCTGTGTCTGCAAGACTTAGGCTGGATTTTGTTTCATCATGCATGAAAAACCTTAAATTATCTAGGGGTTTCTCCAGAGTGGTTATAATCAGTCAAGGGGAGAGATGCACAATGGGATCCTTGGTCCCAAATGACAATATTGTTTACATTCCATTTGTGGCTGGTAAAGTGACACACCTTCCACTTGGATGGGGACTCTGCTAGCCACTTGCAACATGCTGCCGATGTTCTGGTGATGGACAGTTTGAGTTTGGCCCAGAAGCCACCTCAACTACCTTCCATTGCAACCAAACCAGTAAAGCAGGGATGAGAGAGGACAGGAGCTGCCTGTGTGAATGCCCGCCCTGTTAAATTACTGGTGTCCAAAGAATCCCTGCCCCAGGAATCCCCTAAATCTTTGGGAGCATTCACATGATGTTGTGCCTAATCCAGGTACAATTTTTGAGGCTCTTATATTTTCCCCAATCTGCTAGATTAAAGAAAAAACTCCTTTGAAGCATGGTCATTGGGGAAACCCCAAGCTGGCTGCAGGTAGAGCCCCCATGGATGCCCTGCCCACAGCCAGTCTGAGCAGGAGGCAGAACTCTGCCTTTAAAACGGTACAAACTATCTCTGTATTTCCTCCGCCTCCCCTTTTAGGCCTTAGTTGGGCTTTTCTTTAACAGCTGAGCCATAGCAGAGCTTGCATTACAGCTAACCTGGGAAGTGGGAAAGGAGGGAAGCCGGGTTGCCAACCTTCTTATGTTATGGGCTCGTCTTATCTTCTTATATGACTATGGCTGCCAACCTCCAGGTGGGGCCTGGAGATCTCCTGCTTTTACAACTGATCTCCAGATGACAGAGATTAACTCCCATGGAGAAAATGGCTGCTTTGAAGGGTGGATTCTATGGCACTGTACCATGCTGAGGCCCCTCCCCTCCCCAAACCCTGCCCTCTCCTGGATCCACCCCCAGTCCTATATATGACTAAGGAGGGACATGATAGAGGTTAATAAAATTATGCATGAGATGGAGAGAGTTGACAAGGAATTTTTTTCTTCCTCTCTCCCCAAATACTAGAACACTAGGGTAAGCAATGAAGCTGATGGGCAGTAGAATCAGAACAGGCAAAAGGAAATACTTCTTTACACAGAGAGCGATTAAAATGTGGAATTTCTTGCCAGAGGATGGGGTGATGGCCACAGAATAAACAGCTTTAAAAGGGGATTAGATAGATTCACGGAGGATAGGTCTCTCAGTGGCTACTAGCCATGGCAACTGAGGGGAACTGCCACATTCTGAGGCACTAAACCTCTGAATCCCAGAATCAGGAGGTAACATCAGGGGAAGGCCTCAGTCTCTATGCCATCTTGTTGGCCCTCCAGAGGAACTGGTTGGCCCCTGTTGTGAGACAGGATGCTGGACTAGATGGACCAGTGGTCTGATCCAGCAGGGCTCTCCTTGTTTTCTGCAGATGGCATCTGGAGATCTTCTGGAATTACAAGTAATCTCCATCTTCTATATATATAAAAGAAAGTCCCTTCACCATAAAATCAATGCCCAGGCCAAACTACTGGACCTAGAAACACCAAATTCGGGGAGAATACTCCTACCATGGCACAGGGGCTCACTAAGAAGGGATTTTTAGAAATTTGACCCCTAAGTGGGTCAAAAGAGGTAAAATGTGCTCCCCCCATTAATTCCTATGAGGCTGCCAGGCTGCTGCCTACTTGCACCCCCCACTCTCTGATTGGTCAGCTGCAGAGCTCAGCATTCTGAGGTTGAAAAAAACAGTTACAGGAGACTGCAGAGAGCGAATGGCAGTTGAGGAGATCAGGTTGCCTTAGCCCTGCTGCTGGCCCAGCCTCCCAAATGCTTTTAAGCCATGAGGGAGCCCGCCTCATCACTAACACCTTGGTGATCCTGCCTCCACAGTGGCTTCTAATACTCCTCCCGCCCCCTACAATGGACAGGCAGCTAGCTGCCTGTCAGGTGTAGGACAGGAGGTGGGATGCTTACAGCAAAACAATCCAGGAACACAAGTAGAGAGGCCATCACTTTCATGGAAGGCAGGGAGGTAAGTGACATTACTTAACAGACGACTGCTCCTTAAATGGACAGTTCTATGTTGCCTGCTCCAGTGAGCTGACCAAGCAGCCTGGTGATCTTAGCACCTGAGGGCAGAACCACCAATGTGGTCTACAGAGAGGTCCTTCAGTGGAGAAAAATAAAGTACATACATCTTACTTCATTTTTTACACTACAATCTTCTCCATTAGAATTCCTACAACAAAGTTTACATTTCAAATTTCACATAATCAGCATTATAACTGGATTTCTGAAACTTAAATATCGTAGCAAAGCGCGGGTATCAGGCTAGAACTACATAAATCAGTTCCCATGGAGGAAATGGCAGCTCCAGCAGCTGGACTCTATGGCATCACCTTCCTGCTGAGCTCCCTCCCCTCCTCAAACCCCACCCTCAGCAGGCTGCATCCCAAACCTCCAGGAATCTCCCCGACCTGTAGCTGGCAACCCTTGTGGGGTGCCTGTATGGACTCTCCACTTGCATTCCCCATGGGGATGGGAGCAGAGCTAAGCTCTGCTTTCAAAAGGGAATGGGGCTGTTGCATGATGCCGTTCCCCCTTTCTGGCCCTTTAAAGGACATTCTTCCATCTCCCTGCTGAGCCACACTGTGGTGTCACTGAAGAAAGAATATGCAGGGGAAGAGAAAGGGAGGAGAAAGGGAGAGAGCATTTCAGAAACAGAGAGAGAAACAAGAGAGGGCCCATGAGACTCATGGGGAGGAATCTCATATGCCCCCCTTTGCTGAGGTGGAGAGGCTCCAAGGCAGGAGCCCAGCAGCTGACATCCATCACCACCACTCTGGGCCAGCAGTGGCTGCTGGCATCTGCCGCTGTCACTCTCAGGCCTGGAGCAGCTGCTGGCATCCTCATTTCTTGATGCCGGGCCCACTGCAACTGCCAGCACCCGCTACCACAGCACCCAACTCAGCAGCAGCTGCCAGCTTTCTCTGCTGCATCTGGGCTTGCAGTGGCCATCAGTGTACTCTGCCGCCGGGCCTGCAGCGGCTGCTGGTGTCTGCTACCACTGGGCCCAGAGCAGCAGCCGGCATCCTCTTCCACCTCAGTGGCCCGCTGGAAAGGTTTCTATAAGTGTGTTGTCTGCCCATGCAAAGACAACAAAATTTCTTTTTGAGGGATTTAACATCCCCCCATCTGTTTTATTTTTGTTTTAAAATTTTTCTGCATACCTGGGGAGTGCTCCAAGTGTGCAGAAAAATCTGCTGAGCCTCAACGTGGCCCCAATCCACAGATTTAGATAGCCGCAGATTATGGCCACAGGTAGCTAATAGTACATAGGTATACAAAACTGCCTTGTATAGAGTCAGACCACAGATCTGTCTACCTTAGTCTGGACTACTGACCAGCAGTGAAGGTCTTTGGCAAGTAGGCATGTCAGTGGTCTAACTTCATAACAAGGCAGTTTTGTATATTTCTGTTTGTTTCTGAAATGCTCGCTCTTTCTCTGAACAGGCCTGCTTGGCAGCATCTATTTCTAGCTTTGATGTACAGTGGAAACATATTTATTTCTCCAGGCTTCATTTTGGTTACTTACACCATTGCTAACAGGCCTAGAGAAATATGTCCTGTCTGTTTAATAGAGGCAGGGAGGTAAGTGACATTACTTAGTAAATAACATCCTATCAAGCCTCTATTCCTTTATTTCCTTTATTCTATACTTCCAGCTCACAGATCAGTGGGTCATAAGCAAACAGGTTGGATAGACCATATGGTCCAGAGCAAGACAAACCAAAATACAGAAAATAACCAAGCAACCAGAAATATAAAGTACAAGGAATAAAATATACCATTACAGATTCAAGCCTCTATTAAAAGGAGAGGACATTGTAACCTTTAATTGATTAGTTGGTTGCATTAATCAGTTATGAACCTTTTTATAAATATTTCTTTTAATCCAGCAGCAGATTAAAAAAAAAAAAGAATGATGTAAATACTTTTAACATCGGGAATTTACAAAAGCCATGAGTAGCAAGCACTATATTTGAAGAACTGAGAAAGAATCTTGTGGCACGTTCAAGACTGTTAGGTTTATTGGGACATAAGCCCCAATTAATCTAGTCATCTTTAAAGTGCTACAAGGCTTCATGTTATTTTGGTTTTACCAGGGCTATTTTTTTTTCCAGAGGTGCCAGAACTCTCAAGAGGGAAATGAAGTTTTCAATCTGTATACCGAAAACTCACTAACTTTTAAACATTTTTAAAAGAGTTTTGTCAAAGACATTCTGGAACACTGTTCTGGTGTGTTCCCCCAGAAAAAAGCTCTGGGTTTCACACATTACAGAGTACACAGGTTGGGTCTGGGGACTGCATTTTGTCCTGCATAAGAGCCACATATAACTTGTCAGTCCTGTTCAATTTTTGTGTGCATGGTTACCTAACTTGGATAGTATCTGTGGCATGATTGCAAAAGGGCTTCAGCCCATGTTCTCAGTCTAACCTGCAGTGGTCCCTAGGGGTGCCCTGCCTGGTCCATTGGGGAACCACATGACACTCATGAGTTTCCATAACAGGCCAAATACTACCCTAATCATTTCAGGTCAAGAAAGTTGAGTGGGGAAGGATAACAGGGCTGTGTAAAAAGACAACACAGCTTTACCACTGGTATTTGAGAGGCATCCTTCTTCCTGTCCCACTTAAGGAATGCTTTTCTCAGTGTGTGTGACAGCATAATCTGAAAAGGACTTTTTCATCAGGCTATTGCTCTATTCATATGCAACTAGATGCAGATTCAATGGAAGAAAGACCATGCTGATTAAGGTTTTCATAAGTACTGTCAGAATTTGAGCTGTAACAACAGTACAGTACACAATAAAAAGCAGCAAAGAATAACAGAAAACAATTGTAAGCTGAATTTCCCACAAAATATTCATAAAGGAGACTTCATCAAAGTGAAATGCATCTATTATCTAGAATAAATCCATCACAGGAAAATGCAGAAGTCAAAGAGGTCCATCACAGGAAAATACAGAAGCCAAAGAATAAATATACAAGATAAATATCCAAAAAAGATCAACACTTTTCCTAGGTAGTTTTCCAATGTTTCAGACTTCTGGTCCTTCCTCAGGAGCAAAGAACAACTACTGAGAGTCTCATTCCATTTCCTTTTAAGATAATGCTTTTCTATTACTTCAACATTGGGCAAGGTCTCCTAAGCTCTAAACAGCACCCCTAAAGGCTGCGTCAATGTAACAGGACCAAAACATGCCTCAGAGTATCCAGCCTACTGAGTCAATTTTATGGATCTACATTGAATGTAGATGATGGACTTTTCCTATGATGGACTTCTTTGGCATCTGCCTTTTCTATGATGGGTTGTAGGATTATAGGATAGATCTATTCTAGACAATATATGCATTTCACTTCGATGTAGTCTCCTTTGTGAATATTCTGCGGGAAATTCAGCTCACAGTTGTTTTCTGTTATTCTTTGCTACTAGAATTTGAGCTTTGCCAAGAAAGCAGAACCCAAGCCAAGAGGTATGTCCTGGAATCCCTTGCCATGACACAGAGAATGCTGAAGTGTGTCCCTTGGCTCACTTGCAGGCCAAACATTTTGCCCCCAAACCCTCCACAGTGTTGCAAGAGATCTTGATCTGCTTCTCTTGCACTGGCCGGAGCCTCTTGCACTTTGAACAACCCAGTGTGAGCCTTTTAATAATCCTGTAACATGGGTACCAAACTAGTTCCATGATCCTGCCTGCCCACTGGTCTGCTGCCAGGGGAACAAAAGTCAGAAATGCTGCTTTTCCTTCATTAGGTGCTATAAGCCTCCAGCTTTGTTTTTCTTTGAAGAGGAGGGTTTTTTCAGCCCCAAATCCCATTTGTCCCAACCTGGGTACTCCTGAGATAGAATCTTTAAGTCAGAAATACATTTGCCAAGCCTTTGAAGTCCAGTAAATGCTTGACGACATCCCCATAGGCCTGATGGTGTGACTTTAATGCTCTTAGTCAGGAAATCGGGATAAACTATAATGCAGCGAACATCCTATTCTTTCTGGGGCCGCTGTGCTGTATGTGGCAGGAAACCAGCACATTCGAGTTTCAGGTGGCCCTCCCTCTTGGCCTCCAGTTCTAACAGGGTTCCAAACAAAGACATTTCTATAAATAGATTAGTTGCTAACATGCTAAAATGGAGCCAAAGCCAACTTTCATTAAAATAGGCACTGAGACCAATCTGGGACTATTTAATCTCTTTTTTCACTTGAAAGGGCTGTGTTGGAAACTAGCCCATGTCCAGCACTGAATTGGGTCCCCCTCACCCCAAATCCAGTGAACAAACTATCCTAGAAGAGACAGTTCTTCTCTTGTGATCCACAGTGGACCAACTCAGCAGCAGCTACAGTGGTGTTTCAGAGGGAGAATGAAGACCAAACTCCTCTTCTTAGGTTTGTCATTTGACTAGAAATAGCAGTGATTTGTTTGCAGGTGTTTTGGTTGGTTGGTTGGTTTCTGAGAGCCAGTTGTCAGAAAAGTAAGAGGCAACTCCCCCTTTACTGTTTTGTGGTGGGGGAGCTGTATGTTTTAGTCAATGGGTTTTGCACAGGGCTTTACCTCTGGATCCACCAAACCCCGCCACCTGGCTCCATTGCCAGATCTCCTTGAAGCTTCCCATGAATCAGACAGCTCCACTTAGGTGCCAGAAGTTAGAGTAGGCAACCCCTCCATTCATTTCAAGACAACTCCATTTGCGTATGCACAAGCAGAGGAACAGTAAAGAATTAGAGGCACAATGAACAGAACAGGCACCACTACAAGCATCCTTGCAAATAAATGGCATCACTGGCAGCCATTTCGTCCTGGTGCATGAAGCAGCAGGCTCGTGGGTTAGAGGTGCATTGGTCTTCCACCCAAAACACCAATGAAAGCCTTCTCCTGTCCTCCAACAGCAACATTTGGAAACAAGTATTTATTTAGGATTCAAATCAAACTTTGAGTAGGAGTCCAGTAGCACCTCAAAGAATGTACACCCCAAACAGTGCGATAACATTGCCCTGCCAGGCTGCCAAAAGATCTAAAAGCCATGTGAACATGGAGATTTTCAAGCAAATCCTGCAAGCTTGTACTTAGCAAGTGAGTGGGCAGCCAGACAGCATCTTCATCTCTTTCCAATTCCTTCACATGGCTCCAAGGAATGCATTTGAGCCACTTGGGCTAACAGAATGAACGAACTCAGCCAGATGCTGCTGAGCTGAATGCAGGGACAGTTCTTTCCTCAAGCCACACAAGGAACTCTTCGGGGCAGCACAGTGCACCACAGGAGCCCTGCTCACTCCTGGCTGTTGGTGCTGCAGAAGGCTTTGAGCATTATCTCCTGGATCTGGGCTACTGGTGCACAGGTGTGAGCTGAGAGGCTGGGGGCTTGGCTTGGGGGCAACATAATGCCCAGGTCATTGGTGATCATTTGTCCAGCCAGGAAAACCCAGCTGCCAGTGATTGCAATAACACAAATAGCGGTAATATTCAATGATGTGCAGATACAGTCCTTGATTCTAGCCTTAGCTTTCCAGACCCACAGAGTTTCTACTGAGTTTCTACTGCAGTGCACCCGTGGTGACTCTTATGTGACAGGATGTCCTGGCTTTAGAGAAGGCCAGCCTGATTGCATATTACATTGAGGCCCATCCTGATTTTATTAGGTACCCCAAGGTACCTCCACAGAGCAATAAAATTAAGGCAGTGACCTCTTGGACTGGTAACACAGCTTCCTCTCACAGGATTGTTGCCAGTTGTTCTATATTTCAAGCCCTCATTGTGTGAGAAAGTTTGGCATGAATTGCTAGTAAACTTCACCCTGATGGGTTCTGAATGGGGATATTGTTTTTTAATGAGTTGTTACCTCCAGAGCTTATTATCCCACAAACAGTCTTTTCATTTGAAGTGCTGGGGAAATTTTGCTACATGCTAAAAATTATGAAACTGTAAATATCTCAGACATTTGGACACTAAGATGTGCAACAGTGGAATATGTGCATATTTTAAGAGATCACAATGTAATGGTGTTCTTTCTGGGTTTGAAGGGAAATTTATATTTTGAAGACACAGATTATTTAGTTATTTGGAACTTCATTTAAGAAGAATGGCTCGGTAGATGATCTGTACCCATGGTCAACATCTGACTAATTCTCATGTTAGTGGCTGAGATCTGGACAGAATTTTTGCATAGGTCAGACTGGCCAGTGAGTATTCAGTTATGCTTGGAGGGCTTCTCTCATGTGATTTGTAAGGATGACTTTATGCAGTTGGGTGAATCACAGTGAGCTATTTGATCTGCAAGGCATCTGCGCTCTGTTCGAGGTACATTGTCATCTGGATTGCAGAGGCTGATCTATGCGATAGTAGTAAATATATGAATGACCAATCTGCTGTCAGAGCAGAAGTCTGGAGTAGATGATCTGTTGACCACCTCCAGATCTATGACTGACTTCGTGAGTTCAAATTGGCTTGCTTGTCAGCTTACTATAAACCTGTATGCTACCCACTGACAAATGTTAAAGGGCATAGAGGAGGCTAAAGAGAAGGAGTTAGTGAGAAGAACAGGAGGAAAAGAAAGGAATAAGGTATAATACTGAGAGTACCATGTACACTAAAATATTAACGAGTGTGAATCCACTTTAACTTTCACAGAAGAACTCTGAGAAATGTAATTTAGTGAGGGTGCTGGAATCTCAATTAATTAGAAACCACATGTTCCCTCCTTGAAATGCAGTTCCCATAGTATCTTGGGGAGGGGGGAAGCTATGACCACTAATCTACTTCTACATTTGTAATGCCGACATGCACCTAGGGGTGTACAAGGAAGGGAAGCCTGCAGCTGCTTAGAGTTTCAAGGCACTGTTCATTGAGGTCATGGTCAGTCCAAGACATTTTTGCCCCTCCCAGGTTCTGCCTGATACAATCTAAGCACCCTCTGTGATGTTTAAACATGCTGCTTCATTGACACCTTTAAAGGTAAAGTCACCAAAAGTTGCCCTTTGGGTCAGTGTAGGATCACTAAAAATCAAAGCTGAGTAGATATCTTGTTGCCCGTGTCTACATCTCTTGCTATTCATTAGCCTGAAGCTTTGTTCCATAATGTGGTCTTGACCAGTGTTTCCTCTAAGCTGAGTTAGTGTGAGCCAGCTCACAGTTTTTTAGCCTCCAGCTCACACATTTTTGTCACAGCTCAGGAAGGAAGTCTCCAGAGCAAACTAATTTATGCAGTAGCAAAATCGCTCACTCACAACTTTAAAGCCAGTAGCTCACAAAGTAGATTTTTTCTTCACAGGACTCCAGAGCTTAGAGGGAGCATTGGTCTTGACACTATTTTCTAAACTGGGTTGCATTGAAAATTGGGAGCTCTGAGGGGCAGCTGCCTTCCCTTAACATTCCTTCCCTCCTTGGCCCAGTGTCTCCTGCTGCTGAGCGACTCCGTTATATCTTGGGTGAAGATGATGACCTTCCCACTCCCACGCTGTTCACTGAAATGGACACACTACAGCATGATGGAGAAGAAATGGAGTGGAAAGAGTCCTCCAGGTAAGGATGAGGCTAAACAGCTGGTTCTCTTCAATAATAAGCACGTTTCCTCTCTGGGAGATGGCATAGCGCCCCCCACATCTCTAAGAATTTCCTGACCCCAGGTTGGCAATCCTGTCTATATTGAATGTCAGCTCTCCTGGTTTCCAGTGCAGAAAGAGCCAGCATCCAACCCAGAGCTCTCAAATGCGGGCAAACACCCTGACGTGGCTATCAAGCTGAAAAATTTGCTCACCTGCACACATTCTTTCCACCTCGTGGCTGTTGATCAAACAGGTTTTGCAAATTTTACTACAGCCCATGTTTGCCAGCATGTTACAGAATGTCACCTCAAACACTAATCTCTTCTTCGAATCACCTTCACCTTTCTTGGGGGGAGTGCACACACACCCTATCAGTTCACCCAGTTCAGTTCAGTTTGTGGACTGGTTCATGATTTGGCCATGAACCACGAACTGACACAAACAGCATTTTCCTGGTTTGTGCCCATCTCTAGTTCAGATACAAATGCCCCATTTCATGAGCCTGGTGTTTGCTACTAAAGCAGAAAGTGACTCATTAAACCGGTGAGGTCATTAAATGGGTGAAAACAAACCAAGTTGCCAGTTTGGGAAGGAGGAACTGCACTGAGAGCTTGCTGACTTAGCTGGTGTTAGGAGATCCTGGCAAATTTGCAGGGCGGGGAGTAGAGGGCATCTTGCTCATGCCCTTAACTTAGGACTTCTTTAAGCAAAGCTTTAAGACTTCGGTAAAGAACCAAGGCCTGGCTCTGTGTGACCTGTTTGTAAGTCTCCTGAGGATTCTTAATGTTTAGGGTTATGGTGGTTGTTTCCAGACCGGGTAAAGATGCTTTCCTTCTGCAAGGAGACTTCAAGATTTTTATTTATATCGCCTGCAAGAATGAAATAGGAAGTATGAAGAAGTATGAAAGGGAAGTATGAAATAATGGCCAGTGTAAGGTAAGACAGCCATGAATTCCTGGCATAGTGTTTCTTGAAATGGAAACCCTGCTGCCTCTTCCAGAAATGAGGTTCAGATTAGGGATGGGTGTGAAGCGAACCACAAAGCAAAATTCATCGTGAGTTTTGTCCTGTTCATGCTTTGGGAACTGAAGCTCATGATGGCTCTACTGTCACAAACTTCCACAAACTTTTAAAGCAGTTTATAGCAGTTCATGAACATTCCTGGTTAGAGTAGAAAGCAGGGGGTTAAAAGGATTCCAAGTCTGAGTCCCTTTAAACTGTTGCTTTCTGTTCCCTGCAAAAGCCACAAAACAGCTGAGCAGCAGAAAGGCAGTCCCTGCTGTTTTGGGCTATCTTGTGCAGTCCCTTTAAACTTCAAAGGGTCTGCAGAAGACAGCCTGAAACAGCTGAGTGGTGGGGAACAGGCTGCTCCCTGTTGCTCAGCTGTTTTCCAGGCTTTCTGCAAACCCTGTTTAAAGGGACGGTGGTCCCTTTCAATGGGGTTTGGGCCATGAACCACAAATTGGTTCAGTTCGCAAATGAACCACCCAAGTTCAGTTCAGTTTGTGGACTGGTTCATGATTTGGCCATGAACCACGAACTGACACAGCCTTTTCCTGGTTTGTGCCCATCCCTAGTTCAGATACAAACGCTTTTCACACATTCAGTGAATGTGTATAGGATGATAGCAACCTGTTGCCCCTCGTCCCAACATTTGTGCATTTGTTGGATTACATAAACCAGATGAACATGCTGATATCAGGAACAGCCAGTGCAAATCTGAAGCACCATACACACATGTTCACTTGAACATTTGAAAACCTATGAAAAATGCTTCTGTGTATTGGTTAATTTAAAAAGAACTCACCGCAGCTGCCTCAGATGCAATGTGAACTCAGATTCCTCCTTTTTTTCCTGAGAGTTTTAGTGGCAAAACAGAAACAGCAGCGAATCTAATGCTGTCTCAGTTCCCTATCTTGCTCATCCGTCATGCATCAGGCAGACTGCCCCTATTTTGATGTTTTAGACCACCATATGTCCTTGGACAGTAATTTATCATATTATTAACTGGAAAAGGAAAACTTAGTTTCTTCAGGATGGATATTATTGTTTTGGGGGGCAGAATATGTGCCTGCAAATCAGTACCACTATTTTAGAGCCAATGCTTTGCAGTGGTTAGAGTGTTGGAGTAAGACTTGGGAGATCAAGATCCAAGTCCCTGTTGAGCCATGAATCTCCCTGTGTGATTTCCAGCCTCTTGCACTCTCTCTCGCAGGGCTCTTATGGGGATGAAGTGGAGGAGAGGAGAGTCATGTATGCTGCCTGAGCTCCTTAGAGGAAAGGTGGGATTTAATGTGACAGATAGATCCATGCTTGGCTTCTGCAGCTTCACTTGTAGAGCTGGTTTTCCTGAGCCCAACTTGGTTTAGATATAACACAGTAAGGACACTTATGGATGGACCAGGCCTCATTGCTGTGCAAATACTGGGACATTTTCCTCCTTTATAAACTGTCAGTGTAGCAATGGTGTTTGGACAGTATTGATCAGGAAGCAGTCTGACTAGGTGACAAAAATCTGCCATTTCAGCTGAATCCCAGAGCACCATGACATTGCTTCCAGTTTCACCCCAGAAATATCATGTCATTGCTGTAACATAAGAGAGGCCAATGTTGGATCAGGTCAATGGCCCATTCAGTCCGACACCCTGTCACACAGTGGCCAAAAATAGCAGGTGACATCAGGAGGTCCACCAGTGGGGCCAGGACACTAGAAGCCCTCCCACTGTTGCCCCCCCAAACACCAAGAATACAGAGCATCACTTGCCCCAGACTGAGAGTTCTTATCTATACCTTGTGACTAATAGCCACTGATGGACCTCTGTTCCATATGTTTATCCAATTCTTTCTTGAAGCCATCCATGCTTGTAGCCGCCGCCACCTCCTGTGGCAGTGAATTCAATGTGTTAATGTCATGTAATGGCACCCCCCCCCATGTCCCCACGCCCCCAGTCTCCCACCTGGTGCTAGCCACTGGAAAGCCACCCTATATACATGATAGCTGGGGCGTTAGAACTGGCAAAATTTGCTCCCCCAGATTTAACTTACATTTAACCATTTAATTTACAGGGCAAGTTCCCAGTGGGTTATTTCCTGGAGGGTGACTGGCAGCCCAGGAGCAAGCAGAGCCAAACCTCGAGAAGCTCTGGAAGCCTGTAGTTGCCTTTCAGCTCAGATCTGGCCAGAGATAGTGACAGTGATGCAAGAGGGGCAATGGGGCCCATTGCTGATGTCACTGTCCAGGTCTGAGCTGAATGGCCCTCACAGCACTAGCTGGTAGCTTGTGGCTTGCTCTTGGACCATTTTCACTTCCCAGTCTGCCCATGGCCTGCTGGCAGCAGCTGTTGGAACATGTACTTTGTTTTTCTGTTGCTGGTAGCTCCCTTCCTTCCCTCTGCACTCTTTTGAAGATCAGGGCCAGCTTTAACTTGTTTATTAATGATTTGGAGTTGGGAGTAAGCAGTGAAGTGGCTAAAATTGCAGATGACATGAAGTTGTTCAGGGTGGTGAGAACAGTTCTAGTCGCCACACCTCAGAAAAGATATTATAGCATTGGAAAAAGTGCAGAAAAGGGCAACTAAAATGATAAAAGGGTTGGAACACTTTTCCTATGGAGAAAGGCTGAAGTGCTTGGGGCTCTTTAGCTTGGAGAAATGATGGCTGAGGGGTGACATGATCAAGGTTTATAAGATTATGCATGGGATAGAGCAGGTAGAGAAAGAAGTCCTTTTCTCCCTTTCTCACAATATAAGAACTTGTGGGCGCTCGATGAAATTGCTGAGCAGTCGGGTTAGAACAGATAAAAGGAAGTACTTCTTCACCCAAAGAGTGATTAACATGTGGAATTCACTGCCACAGGAGGTGGTGGCAGCTATTCGAGCAATTCGAGAGGGAATTAGATAAACATATGGAGCAAAAGTTCATCAGTGGCTATTAGCCTCAAAGTGTAGATAGGAAGTCTCAGTCTGGGGCAAATGATGCTCTGTAATCTTGGTGTTTGGGGGGGGCAACAGTTGGAGGGCTTCCTGCCCCCACTGCTGGACCTTCTGAGGGCATCTGGTGTTTTTGGCCACTGGGTGACAGAGTGTTGGACTGGATGGGCTACTGGCCTGATCAAACATTGGCTGTTCTTATGTTCAGAGTTCCGAGCTCTTTACCAAAGTCTCCCCAGCTGGCATTCCAACTCTTCCAGCCTTTCCCCAACTCTCAGGTCCAGATAAAACATTATCTAGGCAGAAGCAGGTGACCCTGTTCTCTTGGATTGTTCCCACAGGTGTAAACCAATTACACAGTGAGGGTCCTTCAAGCAGTTTCATGAGACCCCACAGGATTCTGCCAGGAGCTGTATGGAAGTTCAATCTTCATTTTACAGTCAGCAGAGAAAGAGTTAACCAGCCTTTTTATTACAAACTTTTACAAACAAAACTGTTTTAAAACCCCAAACCTCTAATCAAAGTATTAGAGGAAGCGTAAGAAGTCCTTGCTCTAATGAATTATAAGCTTAGTAAAGTTGTTGAAAAATAAAATCCACATGGAATTTTCTCTTCCCAGGCATAGGCTTTATAAACATTGACCAATTATTTTGCATTATTATTATTATCATCATTTCTTATTCTGAGGGAGTGGGGCAAACCAGGGACTTAAACAGCATTTTTGAGCTCAGCTAAAGAACAAAAGGATTTGTGGGTGTTTATGCCGTTTTCTAAATGGGATCGATGCCATGAGATCAAGCAGTTAATGAGATAGATTTTTAGTAACTCTGGTGTCTCTCTTGCCCATGTGCACCAGCGGCATCCAGCTTGTGCCGCATAATGACCTTGTCTAATGTGCTCTTGTTACTGGGAAGAATAGGAATGGACAGCAGAGGAACCTCTACCATTCCTTAGCTGGGGGTTCATGCACCAAAAATGGGGTAGTCAGATTGCAATTTGGGAGAAAAAGTTATCTCTATCCACTTTCTTCAAACCATGCAAATCATCACTACATCTGCTGGCAGTGAATTCCACAGTTCTTAGGCCAGGGGAAAATGGAAGGTTTGGGGAGGTACATCAGCTGAAATTCTTTCTTCTATGCAACTGCAAAAGGTAGAGAAGCGCTGTCCTCCTTTGCATCTGGTTGCCCTCTTGTGCCTGCTGTCAGCTACAGCCAAGGCTGAGTGCACTGAATGGCCCTTCCACATATCCATCCCTTATTATCTTTGCCCCTTCCACCCCTCAGATCTGCCCCTTAAGTCATCCTGCAGACTGCAAACTCCTGGTGGCAAGGGTACTCAGGGCTGCTTTGATGGTGCTGTGACAAATGAAAACTGCAAGTTAGTAAAGAAGTCTCAGAAGCAGCGTACAGTGATGTGGCATGAGTCCTGCCCCTTGAAAGCCTGTGATCTTCAATGCAAATCAAGGATTTGTCTCATCAGCCTTTGTAAAGAGATGCCATTACCTAGAGCAGCTTTTCAGCAGACAGCAGTGCCATCTTAAGCACCCCTCCAAGTCCACTGCCTTAAAGGATGGCACTTAAGAGCACCAGTCCCAGTGACTTGGCAGTAGGGGCATGCATTCAGATATACACAAGCTGTAATTAAACTCAAAATTTTCTATCTGGGGTCAGTGTGGGGATATCTGAAAACAGCCCAAACACCCCTGAAATTCCAGGATAATGCTAACAGATTGCACAAGAGTGGGGAGGAAGGGAGGGAGGGAGTGTGCTCTCAGCTGTTCCATGCACATGGTCTCTCTTAAACTTTAAAGCACCACATCTACCACTATTGAATATAATAACCCTTTAAATTTTAAAGCCAACATGTGCTGCCAACAGCTGTTTGCTGGGGCATGCTTTCTCTCCCTCCCTCTTCCTGCTGCCATGGGCAAGGAGGGGAGAAATGGGAGAGATTGGCAACAAAAACCGTGGTCTTGAAATTCAGGAATCCAAAATGTATACCCAAAACAGAGCCCCAAACTGGAAAATTTGGTGTAGTTAAAAGCATGCCTTCCCTGAAATCCCAAGCAAAATGAATATGAAATTTTTGAAGTACCTGTTCTACAGCTGTATTTCACTTGCTCCCATTGCTCTCTCTGGGTGTGTTCAAAGGGAAAGGGCACTCAGTCTGCCTGCTGCCTGATGTGAGAGCCCATGCTCAGCACTCAGGGGTGGATATAGTGTTTCTTCCTGGACATTCATGAACTTGGTAGCTAGGAGAAAACCACAATAGTCTCTAGCCTCTCATTTTTGTTGTTGTTGTTAAGCATTTTTCATACAATTGATACATTTGGATTGTTTCCTTCCAGTTGAGTTTTTTTATTTTAATTTAATTTTTTACTAGCAGGCCTTCTGTTGCTTTGGTTTGCTATGTCCCACGTGTAGGGCTTCCAAGGGGCCGCTATGGGAAACAGGGTGCTGGACTAGATGGACCCCCACCTTAACCTGATCCATCTGAGCTTCTGATGACACGCACAACTTTCTTATACAGCAAAAGGTTACTCTTATACAGGTTACACAGCCTCACCATACACAGGCAAAACAGTACATGTGGCAAAATACATTTCTGGCCCCTGGAGGACTATCCAGAGAACAAAGTGATCCCCAAGGAGATAGAAATCAGCCTTTCCTGCCCTAAGTAGTTGTGCTAGAACATGATGACTGGTCTTTAAGTATGGCTTTCAAGAAGCAGGAGAAATTTGACATCAGATTCAGGGCAAACTGCTGGGAAATGCAGGTGTTAACCCAGAGTTATGCAGGGGAATAAACATGGGAAAAGGCAGAGGCCACACTGCTCAACATAATGTGTGTGCTGGGCTTGAGACAGGAATTGCTTACAGTGCAATCCTAAAACCACTTTTCTGGAAATAAGCCCCATTTAACAGACTGGAGTAGGATTCTGAGTAAACCTGTTTAAGATTACTGTCCCTAAATTGCTGAAATGGACATGGAACATCCTCCAGTTGGCTCACCTTTTTTTCAACAGGGTCTTACAGTGGAAACAAGCATTTCTACTGCTTAGTTATACTTGGAATCAGTGGGGGGGGGGGGTCTGAAGAAGCTGAGTTTTCCCTCTCATTCAATAACTGGGAGTTAGCTTTCTCTCCATTCAAATAAGCTGATGCAAAGATTGCCGCTGAACATGGACAGAGCATCCTTCTTTCACCAGTTTGTGTTTACACAACAGAGTCACTGTGATTGGCTATGTATTGAGAGAGCCAGTTTGGTGTAGTGGTTAAGTGCGCGGACTCTAATCTGGGAGAACCGGGTTTGATTCCCCAGTCCTCCACTTGCACCTGGCTGGATGACCTTGGGCAAGCCATAGCTCTGTACCAGCTGTTCCCTCAAGGACAGCTTGGGAAAGAGCTCTCTCAGCCCCACCTACCTCACAGGGTGTCTGTTGTGGGGAGGGGATGGGAAAGGAGTTTGTAAGCCGCTCTGAGACTCCAAGTGAGTGAAAGGCAGGGTATAAATCTAATCTCTTCTTCTCTTCTTCTTCTTCATCTCTCCTTCTTCTTTACTCCATCTCCCCCCCCCCCCCCCAAAAAAAACCATGGGAAATTCCTGGCACAGCTTGAATTTCTATGTGCATGGGGCATTCATTCATCTATATTTTCCCCTGTGCTTTGATATGAGCTTTCCAACCTACTAAACTTGCCAGCAGGCCCATAGCTACAGTGGGGCAGCTTGGCACCAGGCCCCCTAACTTACTGTGCAGGTCTCCTGACTTCCCATCCAGCTGGTTTATTTATTTTATTTTTCACGTGCACCAAAGTTGTGCCACACCATTGCCCTGCCTGCCGTTGCTCTCACCTCTCTCTCTCATCGCTTTTTAAAACTTTTACTCTTTCATCACTTCTGATACAGCTGGGGTGTGTGTGTGTGCAGGGTGCCCCCCGACTTATTTAAATGCCCCCCAAATTAAAGAATCCTGGCTTCGGCCCTGCTTGCCAGGAGCAGCAATTCATAGCATTTTTGGCCATAGGGTACCTGCTGCAAGGGTGGCACCTGCAAATGAACTCTTGGTAGGTCAAAACAGAAACATTCATCCTTGAAGTCAAGGTGCAAAGAAAGATAGAAGGGCTCCCATACCTTTAAAAGGTGTGTAGAAAAGGGGATTTCAGCTGGATCAGCTTTTCTCATCCATCCATCACAGGACAGCTGGCAAAAATTCTGAGCTATGCTTTTGAACCATGTCCTTCTAGTTCAGTACTCTGCCTACTGTCCTGTACTGACTGTTCTGTAAGATTGTTAATGATTGCCCCTTTTTATATCATGGTATAGATCTATCTTTTCAGCACGATTTCCATACCTCCCACTGTGTTGACTGAAAGGACTGTTACAAAGTATTTAGCAATTAGTACTCAACTTGAAGTGAAACACATTTCTTCCAAGATGGAGGGAGTCAAAAAAGAAAGATGCTCTTTCTCTGCTGTACATAAAACTATGATTTGCAATGCCATTTTGAAGGTCCTTTCTCTCAGTGCCCGGTTAGAACTGTTTCTTTGTGTGAAGAAACTGCTAACTCAGGGCACCAGTCTCAGCTGAGAGGAGAGAAACTCAGCAAAGCTCCTGATCTGGAGTGTGTTCCAGATGATATTGCATTTCTGACTAATGTTTTCTGGTTTTGTTCAATTATTAGCAAGTATATCTGCTTACAATATTGCCAAACTAGGTCAAACAGAAATCTCTTTTTAAACAAAGGGATTTTCACCTTTGGGCATGCATGCCACAGGACCTAGGTTCACTTAATGGTCTATAGCAATAGTCATTGATCCCATAGCAAACATGTGGGCCAATTGTAGCCTGGAGCAACAAGCAGCCTGTGAGGGCTTGCAAGCCAGCCCTCAAGCTACTTCGGAGTGTGACAGGAGCATCGGCTCGCTGTGGTGTTGGCTAGTGGGTCAACAGCCCTGTGAATGTGTTAATGGGCCAAGAGCTACTGAGAGCAGCTAAGTGTGAGAGAAGGCCACATCTGGGTCTCTGCTGGCTTTTAAGGGCTCTAAGTTGAATACTATCTCTCCAGTGGCTGGTGTCCAAGTCTGAGCTGTCAAAAGCAGGAAGCCCAGATATTGTCATATATGGAGCCTGTCTCTTAGGTCCTAAATGGAACTCTCTTCTCATAAATGGGTATGTCTTCTGGAATACACCAATTAGAACCAGGCTGTTGGTGGTTAGGGCTCCAGCCCTTGTTAAGTCTAAAGTTGTTCTCTGCCTTGCTGTTCTGCATATTAAACAAGGATCTAAAGACATCCTGCCTGCTGCATCTCTCTGGCCTTAGGACAGACTCATTAAGCCACCTCCACAAGTGAGTACCCTTTACAGAAGAACCAATCTCCCACCCCTGGAGCAGACCAGTTACTTGGCCACAAACAAAATTGCTTCAGGAGTACAGACCAGATGCAGTCCGAAACACACTGGGGAGACTGCCCCCTGCCTTGTGTTAGTGGTAACTGCTAGTAACTGATTTCTCCCAGGCTTCCTGAGGCAGACATTCCTGAGAGCAGTCCAGGAACAGACATGTTCTGAACTGAGTACTTGTAGTATGATAAGGCTATGGGAACCTTCATTCAAAGTGTATACAGGAACTGAGGGAGCTGCCCTGATGTCCTTGAGGGTTGGCTACTGTTGGGAAGAAGCCACAACAAATGCTCTTCGAGGGACTGGTGCCTCTCAGGTTTGAGAGGGGAGAGTTTGCTGCATGACTGGAAAAGGATAGATATGCTCTGCATTTCTTTTCCCATTTGGGTTCCAGAGACATGTTCCTCTGAGGCCAGAGCAGAATGTAGGAAAGGGCGTCTTCTTTCCTTCGTTAATGGTGTTAGTGGCTTCTGTGGCAGTTCTGGTGAATAAGGGACAAGTATGGAGAAGGGCTGCAAAAGATCAGGGAAAAGTGGTATTCTGATTCCCTTGAAACTAGGTTAGTTGTGAGGTGAGGATGTGTCTGAGAAAGAGGCAGCCTATGCTCTTTCAGGACACGTTCTTGAGGTGAAGTGGGTTATCGTGCTGCTGTGAGAGAAAGGTGAAGGGGTTTCTTTCTGTCATCAGACGGGTCTGAGCAAAAGCTGCTCAGAATGTTTAGGCTCTGGGATGGGAACTCCAAAATGGTAGCCTGGTGACAGTGCTGTTGTGGTGAGAACTCTAAAGGGAACTGTCATTTTCTTGGGCCATTTGCTGCCTCCTGTTGAGTCCTGAGAGGCTTGAGGCAGGGACTACCTTGCAAGGGGGTTGCTCTGAGGGGGGATTATGGGGGGAAGGGGCAGAGGAGGGGGGGAAGGGGCAGGTGGAGAGAAGCGGAGGGAAGCGGTACTCTTTGATCAGGTTATTTATCTTACAGGCGACAGGATCTTATTTAATGGCAGCAGCATGCCAGTTAGTAGAACCCTGATCCTCATACATTCTCTGGAAGGAGATGGAAATGGGTCCCCTATACACACACTGATTGGTAACGTATGTGTGTGCATTTATGTATTTGCTTGTTTCATTGAAGAGGGGGAAATCCTTCGTAACATACTAAAATATTCAGTAAAGCCTATTTCATAAAATCCTAAGAGCACGAGCAACTAGAAAGCATAGCAGGAAGCAAGCTCTAATGCTGGTGGGAAAGTAAAAGTACTGGGAATTCTATGGGTTGGGAAAGGGGAAGATGGAACAGGTGGGTAACACTAGGAAAACCAGTTTCTTAAATTAATTAATTTTAATTCAACCTTTCCTTGAAGGAGCACAGGGCAGTAGACATGGTTCTTCTTTCCTCATATTTTTGTGGTAATTGTTATGATAATTGTTATCAATATATATGATGTGTCACTCAGAAGCTGTCCCAATCCACTGGCTGTGAGTACTCGCATGCCATTGGCTGGGGGCTGGGTCTGCTCCTCTTCCCCGCCCACTACTTCAGCCACTGTGCTCTGTCAGAATTTCTGGCAGATTGCTTTCTCTCTTGATGAAGATGCTTCTCCTGCTTCCCTCCTGTGTGGGACTAACTGTTACCTCAGTGGCTGTTGGTAGGTGTAACAAAATGGCAGTTATCTGTGTTTGTAAGATGGCTGCTGTCTGTGGTGAAATGTTCCCCCATAAGGTTCAATTGAGCAGTAGTTCCAGAGAGGGGCCTGCAGGTGTATCACTCACTGGGTTGAATGGGGCTTCCTCATCTGCTGGCCCATAGTTCTCAGGTGCCCCAAGGCCAAAAAGTGCAGGAAAAGAGGGTGACATGGCAGTCAGGGCTTCAGTGCCCTACAAACCAGCTATTCCCTCTTGGGGAACCACTGTTGCCAATCTCCAGGTGAGGACTAGAGATCACTCAGAATTACAACTGCTCTCCAGATGGCATTGATCAGTTCCCCTGGAGAAAATGGTGGCTTCTGTGTCCTTATACCCTGCTGAGATGCCCCCCCCCCCATGACAGCCAATGTAATGTGGCAATCAGGGCTTCAGAGCACGGTAGAGGCTGCAGGTGGGGGCGAGATGGAAAGTTGAACAGTGAGAGGGGAAAAAGGTAGGTTGATGCTTGGCTGGAAAGGAGGTAGGGTTGCCAACTCCAGGTGGGGAATTCCTGGAGATTTGAGGGGTGGAGCCTGGTGAGGGTAAGGCTTGAGGAGGGGTGGGGCTTCAGACAGGTACAATGCCATAGACTCTGCCCTCCAAAACAGCCCTTCCCTTTGGAGAACCACTGTTGCCAATTACTAGGTGCAGGCTGGAGATCACTCAGAATTACAATGGCTCTCCAGGTAACAGATCAGTTCCCCTGGAGAAAATGGTGGATTCTGTCATTATGCCCTGCTGAGGTTGCCACAGCAAATTGATGCTGAGTGCCCAAGGTCTTGGCACTCTCCCAGAACCTCTTTCTAGAGCCCGTTGTATTTATTTCTAGTATTATTGTATTTATTCCTAGTATGTATGTGTGTGTGTTTGTACACACATGTGCCACCTTTCCACCAGGGTGTCCAAGTCGGGTTGCAATTTAAAATTTGAAAAGGTAAAAAAAAAACACAGTAAGAGAAATGTCCCAGTCCTTTGAACTTGGGAGTTGATGGTATGAAGTCCCTGGCCTGGGTCTCTCTCTTGCCTACTCCTCAGGGAAGGTGGAGTAAGGGCTGCCTCAGCTAGGGTTATCCATTTACCTGTTGGCAGCAGACAATTGACCACAGCTGTGATCCATTGTGCAGCTGTGACCATCAGGTGAATTCAGCAATGGGAGGTAAAGGTTGGTGAGCCAGGGCTTCACAAGCAACAACTTCATTTCTGGCCAAAAACTGGAAGTGATGTTACAGTAATATAGGGTTGCTGAATTCCAGGTGGGGCCTGGAGATCTCCTGCAATTAAAAATGGATTTCCAGACTGCAGAAATCAGCTCCCCTGGAGAAGATGGCTGCTTTGGAAGATGGGCTGTATGGCACTATACCCTACTGAGGTCCCTCCCCAACTCCCAGGTTCCACCCCCAAATCTCCAGGAATTTCCCACCCCAGGGTTGGCTACTCTGCAATAAAGCAGTGACATCACTTCTGGTTTTCAGCAAGAAATCATGCTGTAGCATTGTGTGATGCCATTTCCACCTCTCTGCCCCTCTGGAGCCCTTCCACTGCCTGCATAAGACTCCTACCAGTTGCCAACTAAAGGCTGGCAACTTTAGCCTCAGCAGGTTTTTCCCAGGCCCTTGGCAATCCTTTCAAGGGCTGGTAAAAGCCTGTCTCTTACTACTCCTCTCAGCAGAAAAGCCATTTAAGTTGGAAGATGGCTCCTCCAGCTGGGGAAAGGCTCGAAACTTTGCTAAGCAAATTAGTAGAATACAAACTGGTATGAACTCCCTAGCCTGGGATTTTCCCTTCTTGCCTTCTCTATTAACAGTAAAATGGAACACAAACTACTTATGCATGGCAGTGACAAAACTCTCTTTGCTCAAAACAAGGTGATTGATCTATGCTGACAACATCACATTAAACAAAAAACTTATTGCAGCAGCTGCTCTAAAAAATACGACGTTGTGTCGTTTTTTGCAATGTAATCTCCCTCCCCCCAAAAGAAGAGGCCAACCTGCTTCTGAAGTACCACCTGGGCAGAACTTCAGCATCCTATGCCCCATTGGATGTGTGCCTCTACCATCTGTAGATTTATGCTCAGTAGCACCATTCACGGCCTCCTCTTTCTTTGTTCCAGGTGGATTAAGTTCGAAGAGAAGGTGGAAGAAGGAGGGGAGAGATGGAGCAAGCCTCACGTGTCAACGTTATCCTTACATAGCCTGTTTGAGCTACGCACCTGCCTGCAGACGGGGACAGTGATGCTTGACCTAGATGGTTACTCCTTGCCCCAAATCATAGGTATTTCAGAATCCAGCCAGAGTCTTCCCCACAGTAGCAGAACTGACATAAAAGTGGTACAGAAAAGGGGATTTCAACCACTACCGAGGCAACAGCCTCCCTGGGCTAGAAAGTAAACAATGGATTTTAGTCAGTAGTCACAATGTTTGGAATGTAAGCCGCAGAATGAAAGATAAAAATTTAGAATCCAGTGATAAAGTGTGGGGAACAAAGCACTGGATAGCAGTTTCAAAATATTAGATATCCAAAAGGCAGATAGAAAGCAGATATTCAACATGACTACTGAAGCACAGTCAGCTTAAGTTCTGAAATAAGTTAGGGTTCAGTCACATGTACATCAATGTAAAAGTATTCTCCTAGCTTCCCTGATGGCTCTCTAAGTCCTACTGCTTGCAGCTACTCCATCCAAGGGATCTTCTGGAAGGTACCATCCTCTCTGTTCCTACAAGGATGTGTTTCTAAGTTACAACAATCATTGCAAACTCCAATGTAGTAAATTTAGGTCTATACTAGAAAAAAAAGTTTAAGAAGAAGAAGAGATTGGATTTATACCCCACCCTTCACTCACTTGGAGTCTCAGAGCGGCTTACAAACTCCTTTCCCTTCCCCTCCCTACAACAGACACCCTGTGAGGTAGATGGGGCTGAGAGAGCTCTTTCCAGAGCTGTCCTTGAGAGAACAGCTGGGACAGAGCTATGGCTTGCCCAAGGTCATCCAGCCAGGTGCAAGTGAAGGAGTGGGGAATCAAACCCAGTTCTCCCAGATTAGAGTCCGTGCACTTAACCACTACACCAAACTGGTACCAGTTTGAACTGGGACCTGACCTGGATGGCCAAGCTAGTCCACTCTCGTCAGATCTTATAAGCTATGGAGGGTCAGCCCTGGTTAGTAGTCGGATGGGAGACCACCAAGGAAGTCCAGGGTTGCTACATGGAGGGAGGCAATGGCAAACCACCTCTGAGTGTTTCTTGCCTTGAAGAGCCCTACAGGATCACCATAAGTTGGCTGCAACTTTATGGCGCTCCACTATGAACTGGGCCCAGAAGCCAGTGTAGATGGGTCAAGACTGCAGTGATATGATCCCTACAACCCATTCCAGTCAAAATCCTGGCTGCAGCATTCTGCAAAAATTGAAGTTTTCAAGGGCATATTACACAGAGCATGTTGCAGTAATCTAACCTAGGTATTACAAGAGCATGTACCACAGTGGCCAGATCTTCTCTGCCCAAGAAATTCCTCTACCTACTCATCACCTCTACCTACTTATCCAGCAGTAGGCCCAGATCCAGCAACACCCCAAGCTTCTAATCTGCTCTTTCAAGGGAAGGGCAACTCCCTGCAGAACAGGAGAGACTTCAGATTCTACATCCCTCCTTCTGCCCACCAGTAGCATATCCATCATATTGTGATTAAGCTTCAGTTTTTAATTCATGTTAAGAAATGGTTAGATGTATTCATTCTAGTCTTAGGAACTGGTACTATGACTGCCTGGTTTCCTACAGAGACTTCAAGCTGCCCCCCATTGCCTGCTACTGCTCCAAGCTATGGCAGAAGAAAAAAAATTAACACTGGAGTCGTGCACCATGATGTCACTTCCTGGGGGAAATTGGAAATGATGTCAGGTCACTCTAGGAAACAATGGAAATTCTACGGTGAATTCTAGAACAACATGATGTCAGTTTCAGTTTTTCCCCAGAAGCGACTTCACTGCATACTCAGCACCAGTGCCTCCTGAGGTCCCTTGCCCCCTTCCCCTTTTGCTGGTTGTCAGACATGGCCTGGCAATCTGACTGAGTATATACATGCATCTCTCTGGGTTTTTCTGTGCTTGATGTCTGACAGCTGATGTGTGAGCTGACACCACTTATAAACATTGTGTTTGACATTCTAAGAATGCTCCATCATGTGTTGTAGGACCACCCGGTGAGGAACATGCATGAATGGATCAGCTCTCAGTTCTAAATCTAGAGATGTAGTTGTCTCACACCATTATAGACATCTCTGCAGAGTCTGACTCAGCAAGCAGTGCAGCGTACCTTGGGATGCAACTTCTTCTTCACTTGTGCAGTCATCATTTGTGCAATGCTCTGGAGGAAATGTAGCACTCTGAACATTTTTTTTTAAAAGGGGGGATATTAAGAAATGGTTGGGTAAGACTGGTTTTACACATCAGTTGCATTTCTATTTTTTTTTTAATTTTCTAATTTAATTTTCTCAGATGATGTCATTGAAAAGCAAATAGAAGACGGCTTGCTAAAACCAGAGCTACGAGAAAAAATAAGTTACGTGCTCTTGAGAAAGCACCGTCACCAGACCAAGAAACCTATTCACCGATCGTTGGCAGATATTGGCAAATCTGTCTCAAGCACGAGTGAGTAGCTACCACTCTGAGTCATGGGGACTCTCCAAGTTGCCAACATTGTTATATAATGGCTGGAAAGTTTTCCAGTCTTCTTTCCTTAGCAGAAAAGAACCATTGGATCCTACCCACAATGGATAAAAGCAATTTATAAATACTCTTCCTGGTTAGGGTCTGTTGGCACTCACAGCCTTTTAACCATGTTGATATGGTTATACAAGCACTGAAGGAGGGGGTGTGGCTTGGTGGTAGAGCATCTCTTTGGCACCTAGAAAGTCCCAGTTAAAAGTGTCAGGTAGCAGGTGATGTGAAAGACCTCTGCCTGAGATCTTAGAGAACCACTGCCAGCCTGAGTAGATGGTATTGACTTTGATGGACCAGTGGTCTCATTCAGGATAAGGCAGCAAGAGACAGGCACAAACCAGCTCACAAACTAAAGTTTGTGATGAATTTTGGCTGGTTTGTGGTTTATGAACTGAAGTTTGTGGCAGGTCACCCAGCACAAACTTCCCATGAACTTTTAAGCAGTTCATAGAGGCTCGTGCCTGTTAGTGAATGGATACATTTCCAGTCAGACTGTCTCCACTCAAACAAAATGTTTACCAAACTTCAAATGCCCCCCTGCTTGGATTGTGATTGAGCTGGCATTGGCAAGGGGTTCTGCTGGGCCTAGTACATTGCACTGGTTCTGCTGGGCATGCAAACCCCCTCCCCCTTTGCTTGGAGTGTGAGTCTGTTGACATCAGTCCTGTTGAGCTGGCATTGCCAGAATGGCACTGGGCTCTGCTGGTACTAGTACATTGCACTGGTTCTGCTGGGCTTCCAAAAATGTTCCCTCCCCTATAGTTTCTACTGCAGAGATTCTCTGGTTTGATCTTAGTCCTGTTGGGTTTGCACTGCCACAGTGGCACTGGTTCTGCTGGGCTTGCAAAAACGCCCCCATCTTAAGTTTCTACTGCAGAGATTCTCTGGGACTTTGATTCTGTTCTGCTGGGCTTCTGTTGTCCTTGCTTTTTTGCTGTTTCCCCCCTCTATTGGAAACAATGGATGGGGGCACTTTCTTTGAGGGGGGGGCTGTAATTCAGACCCTGTAAATCCAATCCTCACCAGACTTGGAGGGCAGGTAGAGGAGAGTCAGCTGGAGATCTCCTGTGAGTTTGATGCCTCTAGTTTGCAGGGTGGGTGTGTTCTACTGCATCACGAACCTCACTAACTGAACTGATTCATTTAGCTCTTAAAAGTCTGTAACAGTTCGTTGCTCACAAACTAGGCATACCATGAACCAAAATGAACCAAATTTCCCCAATTCATGCCCATCCTTAAAGGCAGCTTCATGTGTTCTGGTTCACAGATCGCAGCCCTGTCCGGACTCCTGCTGCTGGGGCCAGCTTTCACCGCTCAACTGAAGACCTCAGGATGAGGCAGAGTGCAAGTTATGGACGATTGCGTGAGTTTTACACCAGTCCTTCATGTCATAGAGAATTAGAAGAAAAAAATCAATAGGCAAGGAATAATTTATTATGGCAACCCAATGACGGGAAGAAGGCACACATCCCATTATTAAACATTTATGCAGGCTTGTATTTCATGGGGGAAGTGATACTTTCTGATGCTGAACTTAGCCAGGAGTTGGCATGATCTCTCTGGACATCCAGGGCAATCCACAGAAATGAATTCATGTGATGAGAATATGGTGGGGCAAATATGGGATGTGTGCCTTCCTACACTAGCTGTTTACTCTAGAATAGATATTGTTCGTTCAATCCGTGTTTACAGAGAATTTAGACAACATTATTACCAACCCGCTGAATACCATTGTTTTCTGTGTTGATGCTGTTGTTGTTTTCCACTTGGAACACTATTGTGGTGCCAGTAGGGCTGCCAACCAGGTGGTGGCTGGAGATCTCCTGCTATTACAACTGATCTCCAGGCAATAGTGATCAGTTCCCCTGGGGGAGGGGGGGGGAATAGCTGCTTTGGAAGATGGATTCTATGGCATTATACTGCATTGAAGCCCCTCCCCTAATCCTGCCTTCCTCAGGCTTAGTGTTCCTGCTAAACTGCACCAGCATGTGCTGAGTCACAAATTCCCAGCCTCCAGCACACAGATCCCCGGCTGAGCACAGGGCAATGAAACTCTCCCCCACCTCCCTCTTCGGGGTTGCTGCTGTGCCGCAGCCTACCTGGCTACCTCAGTCATGTGAAATAGGCACAATGCCAAGGTTCCCCTCCCCAACTGGCCAAGGTCTCCTTCCCCCTCCCCCAGGGAGGAAAGGAGAGGGAGGGAAAGCAGAAAAGCAACCTGTACATGAGAGAGAACAAAGTTGGAGAGTGCCAGTGAGTGGCTTCTGCTTTCCAGGGCCCGAAGCAGGGATGTGCTGAATGGCTGCAAGGCTAGGGGAGCGATCCAGTCTACTCATAAGTACAGGTCTACCCAGAAGTAAGTCCCATGTTCTTCCTGGGGCCTTACTCCCAGGGAAGCACTGATCAGCTGCAAGGGGAACAAGCAGATCTATTCAGAAGTAAGCCCTGTGTTTTTTCTTGGGGCTTACTTCCAGGAAAGCTTGGTAGGGGAACACTGAATGGCTGCAAGGCTCTCAGAGTAAGTAGGTCTACTCAGAAGTAAGCCCCCCATTCATCTTTGTTGTTTACTATCAACATGCACAGAGAATGCTCTGGGAACTGTCCATTGCTGCTGCTGTCACTGGAAGGGAGGGAAAAGGTTTGGTGGCCAGCCTCGCTGCCACCACTGCTGGGGGGGAGGGAGAAGGGCTCACCTGCTGCCGCTTTCTCCTCTTCCGGAGCTCCTCTGGCTTCAGCAGGCCCTGAGCTGTGGGGAATACTTCCCCCCCCCCCCAAGTATCACGGGTCTCGCTTCTTGTATATAATATATTTATTAGATCCACTTCTACCAGCTAGGTCATGCTTTCTATTTCAGTTCTGTGAGACAGTGAGGAGTAGGGTTGCAACCTCCAGGTTAGGAAATATCTGGAGACTCAGGGGCAAGGTTTGGGGGGGGGAGGGACTTCAGTGGGGTATAATGTCATAGAGACCAACTTCCAAAGCAGCCATTTTCTCCAGGGGAACGGATCTCTGTCACCTAGAATTCAGTTGTAATCCCAGGAGATCTCTAGCCACCACCGGGAGGTTGGCAACCCTAGTGAGGAGAGAGGAGAAAGAATGACTCCGCAGATCTCTGCCAGACATCATTTGACCTGAAGAGTTTTCTGCTAACCAAACTCACCTCACAAGGTGAGAAAGAGAAAATGAATGTGTTGTATTCTTTCCCTTAGAGTCTACCTTTCTCATACAGCAGGATGTGGAGGCCACCCTCAGAGGAAAGGCAGGATAAACATGTGATAAATAAATAAACAAGATCAACCAATTACATCTCATTTGATTAGAAGGGGGAAACCAATTGAAAACAGGAAATCTGTTGTGCCCTAAATTGCCTGCGAAATAGGGATGGTTTTTCCCTACATATTGAAACATGGTACTGAACATCCCGGGGATGAGGGCAACAATCCCTGAGGTTTTTATCCCAACAATGCACAGGGTGTGTGTGTGTGAGTTACAAGTAAAAATATATTTCCCCTTGAAACCAAAAGAAACAAAGAATGAAATAAAGAATCCAACAGAGGTAATAAATAAAATAAATAAAATTACTGTTTTGGAAAACATTAATTGAACATAATTTTGGCACATGCTGCTCAAAGAAATGTATCTCTATTGAATAATTCCTGATCTACGGAGGTCAAGGTGAAGTTTTTTTGTTATTGCTAGAAAGTGATTGAGCAAGACTAAGAAATTAATCCTTTACAGCTAGGCAGAGATATCAAAACGAGTGAAATGAATGTGTCCATAATTTGTTTTCAAACACATGCGCATACTTTCTAGCTTGGCTTCTTCAAGAGATTTCAACCTCAGTCTGAATGAATTTATAGAAATATCCTGTCTTCCTCTGTTCCCATGCTATACACTGCTGAAAGAGTCAATGGCTTCTGTCCAGTGGTAAGCCACTTTGAGCCAAGACTCTGAAGAGGCGACACAGAAATATCTTAAATAAATAAACTTTCATGAGCCAAATCCCAACAGCAGATGCATGCATTTGTATGTGTGTGTCTCCATAGTAAATGAGGACAACCCTGGATACTGTACGCATACAGTAAGAATTCATTCTGACATTGTTACAAGGTAATAATCCTCCAAAAAACTAATCTACACGATAGTCAAATGTCCCACACCGCCAATGCTAGCAGCTCCACAACTCACGAAGTAGAACTCTCACTCACAACACTCCACAGCTTAGAGGGAACATTGCAAGGCAGGCTGGACCCCAAAATCTTCAGGTGTTTCCCAACTTGGAGCTGGCAACCCTAATGCTCTCCCCCAAACCTTGTTCATGGGATTACCCAGAGCTCAGTTTCCCTGCAATAAATGGCAGCTTCAGTGGGTGGACTGTATGGCATTACGTCCTTGTTGAGGTCCCTCCCCTCCCCAAACGCTGCTCTCCCCAGGCTTCACTATCAAATCTTCTTATGGCTGCTGCCCCCTTAAATGTTCCTCTTTCTCTGTGTTAGATTTATCTGTTATTCCTTTAATTAGTTCTTGTTGTGGAGGGGGATGTTAATTAATTTACTAGTTTCTCTTAGGGTTGAGAAATTTCTGGAGATTTAGTGAGCGGAGCCCTGGGAGAGAGGAGCAGAACCTCCGTGGTGTATAATACCATAGAGTCCACCTTCCAAAGCAGCCATTTCTTCCAGGAAAACTTATCTCTGAAGCCTGGAGATCAGTTGTAATTCCAGAAGATCTCCAGCCACCACCTGGAGGTTCATGAATTATGGAGAAAACACTGTGTTAACAGGTAGAAACAAAATATCCTGTAAACTGCAAATCCCATACATTAAAATAACAGTAATATTGCATGTAAATGTATATAAATAAATTATAATATATATAATATATTATATAGATAATATATAAATTGTGTAACAGTCTATTATTATGAAAAACTATAAGTAGTAACAAATATCCATACAAAAAGCTAATGAAAAGGGCTAGCACAAAAATACACAAAGATCAAACTCAAAGGACTTGCAAAATTAATGCTAGAGCTAGACGGAACCGACAGCAGAGACAAGACCAACAATAGATAAGACAGACGACAGGTGTCCGGTTATCCTCCCATTTCAATCAAAAATCTTCCAAGTCTTGAATTTGTATGGCAGATGATATAAACTGGGTCTACAATGAATGTTATAATATGTTTGCAACACTGTAACTGAGAAAATGAAATTGATACAAACTTGATGTCATCACATCACTTACCAGCAACTATACAGTAATTAATGTGACAAGCCAAGCATATACACACAGTTGCGTTCATTGCCTTTAACTTTCAGATTTTTTGTGTTATATCTATTTGTATTTACATTTATTTCAGACCTATTCATGTAGAAGAATCATCTGATCTCTGTGTATATGCTTGGCGTGTCTCCGCTATTAGTTGTCTAATTCTGACATTAATTTTGCAACTCCTTTGATTTTGATTTTTGAGTATTTTAATGTTGCATGAAATTTGCATTTTACAGAATATTTTGTTTCTACCTGTGAACACGGTGTTTTTTTCCTTAATTTACTACTCTCCACACCATGGTCCATTTTTGTTTGCTTTGTAGTTTGCCTGGAGGCTGGCAAAGTGATCGCTCATTAATTTCTTTTTCTTGTATTTTCTTAGTCACTATTTTCATACCAGCTGAAGTACAATAATAGTAAAACAAATTAATGAGCAGTCATGTGGGCCTGCAAGAAAAAGTAATAATCCTCACCCTGACAACCACTAGTGTACATATGTAAATTGTTAAAGGATCCAGGCTGCTGCAAATGACCAGGAAGCTATTAATTAAACTCAAAAACAAGAAGCAATAAGCTGTGAAAGGGAAGGGGGGGAAGTAAATGGACAGTTACAGAGACTTTTGCAACAGATGCAAATGTAAACATCACCACCACCCCAAGGTAACAAGAACTGCTAATTAATAAAAGGTTCAGGAAAATGAACACAAAAGTAGCTAATGTGGCAAACTGCAAGGAGAGCAGAACAACCCATTGCTGTATGGGGCTTACTTCTGAGTAAACATCCACTGTGTTTTTTTCCTGTGCAAATGGGCATGCAATCTCCAGGGCAAAATGGAAGCTCTGGATAGGGCACCTGTGTGCTGCTGGGTATCCTGCTTGTCAGCAGGCTGACGCCCACACTAACATGGCAAACTAAAGAGTGAATTTGTGAGTACCAGTAAGAAGCTGTCCTACCAAGGCAGTGGGGTGTTTCCTTTTACAGGCAATGGCCTTGTTATGATGAAGCTACCATGAGATCTTTTCCTGTTGGTCTCCGTTCACTCCAAAACACACAAGCTTGGATCCTATACATGAGTTCCATGAGTGCTACACAGTCACTGCTGTGGAGCGCACTTCCTCTTCTCCTAAAATTTCCGTTTGTGCCAGATCAGTGGCTTTCAATGGGGCCTTGCACAAACAAAAGCTTTAATGGAGGAGGAAGTGTGCTCCTTGGTGGAAATCATCTAGCACACATGGAATTCATTCATAGAATCCAAGCCACAGTCCCTCAGGGATGGTCCCTGAACATGCCTTCCCATTTTCTGAGGCTATCCAAGGCTTCCTTGCTCCCTGTCCCCTCTTTGCCTTCTTACTAAAGGCGTTTTTATTAATGGCATCCACTTAAAGGAAGACCCTCACTACTGAGATCTGCTCAGCTGCTTTCCCTATCCAGTTCTGCATGACGTAAGACCTACTTATTTAGGATGGCATTTGCAATAGAGTGATTGAGTGAAGATAGGTTTTTGTGACCATCTTATATTCATTTGATGTTAACTTGTTCTGGGTGGGGCGTTATGTTAATTTCCCATTGTAATGTTCTGCTGGGTTTAACTGTGAATGTTTGTTTTTATTGTGATTTTTAAAAATTGTAAGTTGTGTTGAGTAATTTAGGTTAGAAATGTGACTAATAAGTAAATAATAAAAACTTGAGCATGACATGAAGGTTGAACAGATGGGCCCTGAAACTCATTTAGGGAGTAAGTAGTGGGTTACATGGAAAGGATGAATGGAGACTTTCTTTTTCACCCATGATCCTGAGTTTCCCTACCCTTGTAGTAAACAAAAAGCTTCTCACATTGGATGTATATACATATTTTACCCCTTTAGGCCATGCCCAAAGCAGAAGCATGAATGACATCACGGAGACTCCAAGCACAGATCAGGTAGGAAGTCCCTGACAGTACCTTTATGAGAGCCAAGTTTTGCTTTTGTTGTGCCATAATTGGCTTCTCAGGTTGTAGAGAATTTGAACTGTCATATTCATCCATGTTTTCTGTTTGTTACAAGCACTTGTTCAGGCAAAACTTGTGCCTATGGAAGTTAGAGTTACATGTAATGTATTTATTGCTTTGGTGTCCTTCCCCCCCACTTAATTACATCAAAACAACTGTTGACCTTATAACCTTAGCTTGTTATTTGGGTTTCTATTTGCATCACTTAAAACATCTTTATGTAAATTTGCTGTTCTGCCTGTCTATAAGTTTGGACTCTAACTTCCATTCCGGAAAAGGTATCTGGAAAAAGTGTGCTTTGCACACAAAAGCTCATACCTTGAATAAATCTTTGTGGGTCTTAAAGGTGCCACTGGACTCTAACTTTGTTCTACTGATTCAGACCAACACGGCTGACCACCTGGAACTGTGCTTTAATCGTGCTTTGGTAGTCCTTTCCCCGCCCTCAGTATGCTCTTTCCCAAACTGCTTTGCTTCAATCTTTTTGGGGATGAGCACTCTCCAAGTGTGTTATGCTGCCATCTGGAGAAAAAGGGTGCCTTTTCAAAGGCCCCACCCACAGTGGTGCCATTTGCCTGCTCCTGGGTTCTCCTGGTCATCATTTTTCCTGCTATACAACTGTAGGACTTCTTGAGGGCTTTAAAAAACAAACAAACTCCAAGTGTTATAGTGTTATAAATGCTATAGCGGCTACTGGTTTGTTTTTCCCTTCAAAACTCTCAAAAACAGCTCTGTGTTTGGGGAAAATGGCAGGCAAATGGCAGGTACAAGGGACTGAAGAAGGAAAGTCCTATGCAGAAGCTCCCTCGCTGAAGCATGCTCCAGTGCATTTGCGGCAGTGATGAAAGCAACCCAGGGAATCCTCGCCATGTGGAGCAGCATTCAACTCATATTTGAATCCAAGTGTAACACTCTGAAAAGTGGCCGTGGGGTTAGGGTTAACACTGCGGTATGCAAAGTATTTAGTTCCCAAAGAACCCAGGGCTTAATCAGCCTAGTAGGGTCACTACAAAGGGACTTTTACACGGCGTTTTCCTTGAAGCTTAGAGGCTGCTGTTAACTCCTGGTCTCTGCTTATTCCTAAAGCTTTATTGGCTTTTTTTTTTCCAGTATGGATTTAAAAGATTAGAAGAAAGGGGGTGGCTCAAAAGGAGGGGAGCTTTCCCCCTAACTCACATGCCTCTCCTCCTGCCAGTATATAGATTATGATAAACCCCAGCCTGGGGTTTACGGAACCCTTTTTTAGACTAATAATAACAAATTGGCCACGGGGCCAGGAGACAGAGGCAGAGATTTACTGAATGAGACTTCCAGCCTCCATTATCTGGTGTTTCTGCTCTGTAGAAAAGTTTAGAAAGATTGGGAGGAGGAGTAATGGCAAAATCAGAGTAGACTGGCCAGGTGCAAAGGAGAACCAGTTGAGCACTAGAGGGAGTGCTTGAGCCCCAAAGATGACAGACTGGCTTTTTCTACACAGCCAATAAAACAAAGAGCTCTGTCCTCCCTCTCATCTGCTTACCCTCTGTCATTTATGATCTATGTGATTTATTGTACAACTTCCCATGAGATCGAGACCCCAAAGTTGTTATGAACAGTTGAGGCACAGTGGTGAAAAACACAAGTGAGAAGTTCCTGATTCAAATTTTTCCTCAGCTGTAAACTCACCCGATGGCCCTGTGCAAGCTACCACATCACAAACTCACGTTCCCCCTGCCCCATAACATGGATACGACAATAATCATACAAACCAGCCTTAGAGGGTCCTTGTGAGGATAGCTGAGATTATGTATGTGAAGCACTGAGGGAGAATGCTATAGAAAAATTGCCCTGACCTAGGGTTGTCAACCTCCAGGTGGTGTCTGGAGATCTCCCAGTGACAGAGATCAGTATACCTGGAGAAAATGGCTGCTTTCGAAGTTGGACTCTATGGCTTTATGCCCCAAACCCCATCCTCCTTAGGCTCCACCCCCAAAATCTCCAGGTATTTCCCAATCTAGAGCTGGCAACCCTACGCTGACCTGGGTAGCCCAGGCTAGCCTGATCCTGTCAGATCTCAGAAGATGAGCAGGGTCAGCCCTGGTTAGTTTTTGGATGGGAGAGCACCAAGGAATACCAGGGTCATCACTACACAGAGACAGGCAATGGCAAACCACCTCTGAATGTCTCTTGCCTTGAAAACCTTATGGCGTTGCCATAAGTTATCTGCAACTTGACAACACTTTCTACCACACATGCTGTACATCTGTGGAGGGTTCTGGAAAGGAAGTAGTGAGTCAGTCAGTCAGTCAGATGTACTGACCGAGTACTGATGGAGTCTCAGGGCACAGCCTTCTTGGAAGCTCTCCACTGAAATGAAAGACAGCTGTATAAGAACACAGGACAACTTCCCTGTGGATTGGGCCCTCCATCACTAAAGTGGATGTAAGGGCATCATTTCAAACACCAGATCATTTTAGTGTTGTTTGGTTGACAGCAGTGATTCCGTACAGTCCACTCGCAACCTTCAGCAATATTTAAAGAGTCTAAATATGCCTAGGCTTACATGTAGTAAGGCTACTAAGTAGATGAAATAAGATAAACAGAAGTAATGAATAACAGAGTCTAGGGGAGGTCATGTTGACCACATAATTTGGCATATGAAAATGGGGGGGGGGGCATGAAAGATGCAAATGGTTGGAAAGTTTAGAGGGATGTTTGGGGCTGAAAGCTTTGGAGAAAAAGTGATCTTGGGGGTGTAAAACCTACAAATAAGATTAAGCAGAAGAAGTGCTGCATTTCTGAACTTCTAAGAAATACTTTTATTTATTCACAGCTTAAAAATAAATTCATAAAGAAGATTCCCAAAGATGCTGAAGCCTCTAATGTAATGGTGGGTGAAGTGGACTTCCTGGACAAGCCATTTGTGGCATTTGTGCGACTCATTCAGTCCACGATGCTGGGTGGGGTGACGGAAGTGCCTGTCCCAACTAGGTAAGTGAATTGTTTAAAAAACAGGTGTGCATTTTCCCCAAAGGAAGGACAAAGGAATGAGTGGCTAAAAACAGCATCTTCTGTACTGACTTTTTGTATTTTTATCCCACAACATCACAATTTGAATCCCATCTCACAACAGGATTCTCTCAGAAATATTATTTATAGCACATTCCTACATTATCTACCTCAAATTCCCATGGGAAACACGCAAAATGTTTTGTTAAACTAGTATTGTTCTTAAATTGGCTTGTTATCATGGGCTCTGAAGTTTTTGTGCTTCCCAAACCCACCCGTCTCCAAATTGGGACTTAGCAGAGATGTTTCATCCTATGACAGAGGTGTCTTGCCATTGCCTGCCTCCAGGGCCGGTGCTAGGTTTTTTTGCACACTAGGCAAGGCTACCTTCTGGCGCTACCCCTCCCCAGTGCGCCCACCAATTTTCAAACATAAATACATTTTAGGAAGAATGAAAAACATAACATTTGAAATTACTAATTTCTTTTTTTTTAATTGTGAGAACAAGTAATACAATCTCTGGTCTTCTCCCTCAAACAGAAATTCCCCCCACCTTTCTGAAGCATCTTATCCCTGAAAAGTCAGGCATCCTTTGAAAAACAGAGTTAAAACCAGACAGGGTTTCCAGTGATGGAGAAACTATATTGTTTTCTGCAAATGAAATAATAATTTGCAGCTCTTCCCCCCACCCCGAGAGTTATTGACCACCTACCAGTGTAGTCCAAAAAAAGCACCTGCACAAAGATCCTGAGCAAGTTAGACAAGTGCAAGTAGCAGATTTTTCTCCCAGACCTCCCTCTCCTCCTCCTGTCAGGGAGAGTTTCTGCGCCAGTCAGGTGTTTATGGCTGTAGCTCCCTCTCCCAGGGTGGCATTTTACTTTGCAGTATCAGGATTGGGCAGGGGGGATGGTTTGCCTACATTTGCAACACTTTCTTTGCTTCCAAATTTGGGGCTGAGGGGGGGACACTTTCGGGTTGGTCTGGGATGATGCCCTTGTGGAAGACATCTGGCAAAGCCTATGTGAATTGCCTGGGGTTCGGGCTTTGCACCCAGTTGTAAGTTTTGGGGCATGTAACGCTCTGGGTAGCCCATGCTAGCCCTGTCTCGTCAGATCTTGATAGCTCTCTTGCCATGCAAACCCGCCCTACCATGGGTTGCCATAAGTAAGCCGTGACATGATGGCAAAAAAGAAAAAAAGCTCTGGATGGCAAAAGACTTCGAGCTGCTGCTCCTACTTCCCTTGGACTTTGAATAAATGCCGGGAACCACTGGAACAGGTTTCCACCCCCTCCGAACCACTTGGAGATTGCATCAAAGGTTGGAGAGAAGGATCCTCTTGGAAATGCATTAACATACCCCCCAAAAAAGCCAACTCTGAAAGTGCATCTCTCTCTCTCTCTCTCTCTTTCTCCACTCGCTCCTTCTCCTCCCCCCTCCTCCCTGCTCTGTTTTGAAATGGGATCCAGCTGCTGCCTTTCACCAGGGCTTAATCACCTTCAGCCCAGCTTTGATGCGCACCAGTCACAGGGGGAGCACCTCATTCCTCCTCACCTGGGCTCTGGACTGGGCACCACACTTGCTGCTTAAACCCCAGCCACCCTCCACACATGCAGCTGGCACCGGCAGCAGGCGGCCAAGAGAGAGGGAGCTTGCCCAGCGAGGAGAGAGCTGCCCAGTGTGCCCTCACCTCTTTGGAGGGGACGCAGCGGTGGCAGAAGGGGGGTAGCTTGCACCCACCCCAGTACTCACCGGTCCGGCAGCCAGCAGAAAGGGGGGGAGGCTGGCGTGGTCTGAGTTTCCAGTGTTTAGGACCGCACGTAGAAAGCCTGATGCCACCTGCCTGCAAGTGCAACCAGGAAAGTGCACAGCCCAGGCAAACACACCCTGCCTCGGCTCCTTGTGGAAGGGGGCAAAAGAGCCTGTGCTCCTCGAGGGAAGGGGGGGTGATGTTCCTCCAAGAGCCTCCCCCCCCCAGCAGAGCAGGGTGCAAGGCAAGGGAAGGGAGGGGAGGGCAGCCAGCAGGCCAGCATGGTGCCATCGTCAAGCCGCTGCCGCCAGTGCCCTAGGGAAACCGGCGCCCTAGGCAACTGCCTAGTTGCATCTATGGGCGATCCGGCCCTGCCTGCCTCTGCATAGCAACCCTGGGATTCCTGGGTGGTCTGCTCTCCAAGAACTAACCAGGGCCCACCTTTCTTAGCTTCTGACCAGTCTGGTCCATCCAAATCAGGGCCTTAGTAATATACTTTTCTTGTTATTAGGTCTTTTTATTATTCTTTTCTTGTTATTAGCTACTGAAAGGGAAAGAATTCTCTTGGGCTCCTGGAACTGTCCTGTAATAAAAGGAGCAGGCAGAGAAACCTTTGTAGTAATACAGTCTTTTGATCTGGGGTCCGTACAGTGGAAATCTTGCAAAAGAAAATGCTTGCAAATGATCTTCAGTGCATGAGCTTGTTTCTTTCACCAGATTCCTGTTTATCCTCCTGGGTCCTTCAGGAAAATCAAAATCCTACAATGAAATTGGTAGAGCCATTGCCACCCTCATGGTAGATGATGTAAGTACATTTCACATACATTGATACCTCCTTGAGGTCCTTCCTCAGGGTCAAAAGCTAACCATGCATTGATTTAATTGTAGTAAAGGGCATATATGTTCTGTATACCATGCAGAAAGATTATAAACTTTGCACAAGGTATGAAACAAGTGTCACTGGATTGCTCTGAGTCCATATCCTTTCCCATTCTTATGATTGCATCATCCGTCTCCTTAAATATTTGTATTTGCTTACACAGGGCATCTGAGCCTCTGCATTTAATTGCACATGAGTCCAGTAGCACCTTAAAGACTGACAGCATTTGTTTTAGCGTGAGCTTTCATGAAGACTGCAAAGAAATGCATTTTTTTTCCTTTGGTGGTTTGAAATGAACAAAACCTTCACCCTGAATTTTAAAAGTCTTTTTTGCCCCTTCTCTATGCAGAGATCAGGCAGGAAGAAGGGAAGTCAGTTCAGTTGCTTTGCAGACTTACCCACCTTCGTACAAATGCTGATAGGTCTAGTTAGAGACTATTGGATAGGCCAGTCCCCCCCCCTTCAAGCAGGGAATAGAGATTTGGAGGAATTGAAGCAGGGAATAGAGATCTGGAGGAATTTCAGGAAAAAACAGGAGATCTCCAGAAAAAAGCTCTTTGATCCAGCCTGACCTGGTCAGTGGGTGGGAAAAAGAGAGGAGATAAAACTCAGTTGAACAAGGAGGGTGCTGAGTTTATGAGAGCAGATAGAACACTCCACTAAGCAGGCAGCCATTGACCATGTGCTCACCTAAAAAGCCAGAGAAAGCTTCAAGGTAATGGTAATTCTGAAGAGATCTGTAACTTTTCAAGCTACAGAGCCTGTCCTATATGTCAATATCTGATAGGGCGTGTATAGAGAGAAAGACAGAAGAATTGTGTTTTACTCATTTCTTTTGAATCCCTTGCTCAATCTGGTGCTGGGCTACTGCTTGTGAACATTTTCGTGTTAATAAATACTTGTTCTGACAATGGGCCTCCCACAACCCCCCGGCAGCCAAAGACACACATACCCCGCTGATACCTGAATACTCCCCCAGAGATACCCCAGTGCCTACCTGGAGGCCGGGAGCAGTGGAGGAAGAGCCACTGAAAGGGCCCTGACCCAGCATGATGTCATTGCAGCGTGGAGCCACCCACCATGGGATGAGCCAGAAGGCCACAGCAGCCCTGCCACCAGAAGAGGCAGCTGCTCTGGGCCATAGGCCCAGCGCAATGGTCCACCCACACCCATGAGCCCAGCAGCCCAGGTGCCACTATGGGGCACATCTGGGCCAGGAAGAGACATCCAACACTGAGGCCACTCCCAAGGCTTGGCATCTTGGGCTGAATAGGGAGGTGTGGCCACAGGGGAAGGAACAGGAGGGGCAGGCTCAGGGAAGGCTGGAGGGAGTGGGAGGGGATAAAAGCAGGGCAGCAACAAGGGGCCAAAGAGGATTGCCTGGCACTGGCAGAGGGCACCCAGAGAGAGAGAGGACTAGCCAGCAAGGAGGAGCAGGTGGTAGGGTGTGGTGACGTAACCCCCCCTCCCCCGCTATAGCATCTGAGGCTCCTGCTGCCCTGAAGGAAGAGGACCCAAGATGGCAGAGCTTCTTTCTAGCTACGGCGACAGTGAGAGGGGGTCAGCAGACTCTTGCAACAATACTTTAAACTTTTGATGCTGGCAATGGTTCTCTGTACCACATAGACCTCCACCATCTTGGATGCACTATTCTAAAAGGATGGCAGGGGAAAGGCAGGCAGTTGGCAAGTGGCTATTCCTCCAAGGGCACACAGGGCAATAAACTGTCCCTATGGTGACCAGGGACTGGGCAGCAGGAGACACAGGGGCAAGGCCTCAGAACTTGGAAGGGAAGCTGGGAGTCCTGACCCTCGCAGCAGGTAATTCATACAGGTGGTGATGGTGGGTTACCAGAGAGAGAGAAAAGCCTCTCCACATGTTGAGAGAAACCTTGGAGGGCAGGACAGAATAGGGCCTGCAGGCCAGAGTAGGCCTGTTCCACCACAAAGACAATGAACACCCAATCAGGGTTTAACAAAGACCTTGGATTCCTAATTCACTGTGGAACAGCTCAATTTGAGTCCAGTAGCACCTTAGAGACCAACAAGATTTTTGTGGTATGAGCCTTCAAGAGTCAAAGCTCTTTTTGTCAGATATCTGAGTATCTTGTCATTTCATCCTGCTTCGTACTGAATGTTTATTCTACTCTGCTGCTAGTGGTGGGAAACATCTCACACCTATTCTAGGCAGACATTGTCTTCTGATCAGATTTTGTTTTACACCACACTCTCTGTATAACTTTTCTCCCCTTCTGCTGGATGTAAACTTATATCCACCTGTGGAAGTGAGCGCTGACTCTCAAAAGCTCATGCAGAAACAAATTTTGTTAATCTTTAAGGTGTTCCTGGAATCCTGTATAATTTTGCTACAAGAGACTAACACAGCTATCCCTCTAGAATTATTTGCCTTTAATTATATATTAAATGGAAGGGCAACAAGCAGATAATGGGTAGACAATTTGCAGGTCCATTATTTTTCCTTTTCTTTTTTGTCCTGAGCTAAAGATCTGCCCAAATAATTTCTCTCTTTTTTAACTTACAGCTGTTCAGTGATGTTGCCTACAAAGCTAGAGACAGAGATGATCTAATAGCAGGAATTGATGAGTTTCTGGATGAGGTCATTGTTCTTCCCCCTGGAGAATGGGATCCAAACATCAGGATAGAACCACCCAAGAAACTGCCCTCTGCTGATAAGAGGTAAGGAAGCTCAGTTTCATAATGTTACCTGATGTAAGGTAGTCATGGCCAAAATTACAGATGGCTTTACAAGGGGATTAGAAAGATTCATGGAGGATAGATTCATCAACTGCTACTAGCCATGGTGACCAAGGGGAATCTCTATATTCAGAAGCAGGAGGCCTTATAATACCAGTGGCTTGGCAGCAATGTCAGGGCCTTGGCCACAATGTCAGGCCTGGGCCACTATACCCTGTTTGTTGGTCCCCCAAGAGAACTAGTCGGATGCCTGTGTGAAACAGGATGTGGGACTAGATGGACCTCTGGTCTGATCCAGCTGGTCTCCTCTTAGGTTCTGATCCACAGTCAGTAAAACAAACATATTTTGGTTTTATGCATTATAACTGCCATTGCTTTCTCCCAAGATCACTTTCCATTTAAAATGCCCTGCGATGTGGTCCAGACCTCTCTAACTTTCTAAACAGCCTGTGAATGGGGAGAGGCTGTGGCTCAGTGATAAACCATCTACTTGGTACGCAGAAGGTCCCAAGTTCAGTCTCCAGCATCTGCAGTTAAAGGGATCAGATTGCAGGTGTTGTGAAAAACCTAAGGCCAGATCTACACCTCCCCTCTGAAGTAGTTTGACTGCTGTCTTTTCCTACACTCATTTCACACTGGTTTCAAATTTCACTCCCTGTGTCTGAAGAGCACTATAAGGTCAAATCTACATCTGACTTTCCCGCTGGAATCATTCTAGTTTCAAAAAAACCCAGTCTATACGTATTTCTAGTTTCAAACCATACTTGTTTCAGTTTAAAAATTACTGTTTACATTTGTTAATTGCCCTCCTGTGGTCAAGCTAGCATTTTACTGCTTTAAACAGATCCTGTTGCTTTGTACTCTTCAGACTGAGGGAGTGAAATTTGAAACCAGTGTTAAATGAGTGTAGGAAAAGACAGCAGTCAAAGTACTTCAGAGGGAAGGTGTAAACTGGGCCTAAATCCAAAGTAATCCAAAGTAAAAAGTTATCTTGTGAGTAGCCAGAAGGAAACAATTCAGTTCATGGTCTTGCTGTGTGGAGACAGGACATTAAAGGATTGTGAAAAGGATAGAGAACGATATTAAGCGTGGCGCAGAACCACAGTTCTAATGCCGCTTCCAGCTTACTACAGAAGAGCAATACCGGAGCAGCATGAAAGGGCCATTGTGTGAAAGCAATCTAGGTTTATTAACACTCTCTGCTATTTGTATAGAAAATCTCTGTTTTCACTGAGTGAAGCAGGGCAGATGAACGGCGCGGCTGGCGGCGCAGGAGGAGGCGGTGGTGGAGGGGGAGGTGGCAGCGGCAGTGAAGATGAAGAGATGCCAGCTGTGCATGAAATCGGGGAGGAGCTTGTTTGGACTGGAAGGTGAGCAATTTCTCTTTATGCAACAAGCCATATGGAAGGCAGATGCTCTGAAATTACACAGAGAGCAGGGGATGAAGTCCAGTAGAAAGAGCAACAGGGGCGCATATGTGATGAGTGCTAAACATTCCCCTACCAGTGACTTATCCACAATGTTAGACAGTATTTCTCCCCCAGGCTCATGCCTAATAGTTAGGTTCAGCTGAGGAGAAAATGTTCTTAGGGGACAGACTACTAGGGATGCCAAAAATTTTGTGGAAATACATCTGATAGTTGAACTTGCCATGTGAAAAACATGCCATGACGACTGTGTCATCAGACATGAGCTGATCACTGGGTCTGTCTGGCTCAGTACGGACCCAAGTGCCTGCAAAACTGCATAACCCAAGGGTTCGCCTGAGGCATTAATGAGGGCAGAAACAGGTATTCCATCACTAAGGGCCCAAGCGCACTTAGCAATCCTGAAATCAATGTCCAAATTTCAATAGCTTCCGAACAAAACATTTAGCAAAATCAGCTACTTGGATTTACTAAGCAATGATAAAACTCACACCGAGTTTTATAATAAAATCATGTCATGATACTCTGTGCCTGATGACTTATCTAGAACTTTTGTAAATACCCGGGACTTGCGCCAATGGGTATTTAAAGAGGATGCTCTTTTAGACAAAAGGTTAATATTCCAGTCAAAATCTGCACCATGGTATCATAGATTTAAAAAAGATCACTCAAGAACCTCCTGTTTGTCAGACACTTCAGTCCACAGTTTAAGAGCGACATTTACCGCCCTTCACTTCCAGTCCATGCCTACTGAAGTGCTGCTTGGAAGGTATACCAACAAACCACAGGAACTATGTGTATGCATATGTGGTACCGCAGTGGAAGATCAAATTCCATTAAATTATGGTTTGTCCTTTGTGTTCAGATCTAAGAAGCAGATTTCTATCTGGAATTTTAAGCCAACTCTGCAATTTACCTGATAACGAAAAGTTGGTTTTTCTCTTGTCGGATATGTATCCCCTGATTACACATAAGGTAGTGCTTTTTGCGCTTGCAGCCAGAAAAGCTAGATCCAAGGCTGTTTCTAGTGTTGTCTAACATAGAGTTACAAAACTGGTAGCATAGCCTCTATGATTTTAAAGCTTTGATAGTTTTATCTGTTAAAATGTTGTACAGTCTTATTTTGAAGGCTTTGTTTTAGAATACTATTCTTGAACTAGTGGATGTTCAAGCATCCCTTCAGAGGGGTAATCCACAGGCAAGGGAGTATTCCATTCTTCTCACTGATGCACATCTAGGTTGGTCTTGTACTGCTTCAGAACTGGGAAATGTATTTGAATGCTCCCCCATGAAAAAAAAAAATCCCTGGTCTGTGGAAAGTTAGCATTTCAGATTCCTCCTGACATGTTAATTTCTACGTTCAGGATTTTTTAAGATGTACAACAGCATTCAAATAGGCAACCCACCTGCAATCTAGTTGCATGAAACTCAGAAAGTTAGGATGAGCTTACAAATAAATGTGTATGCAGTGCTTGGGGGAAATCCAGAAAGGGAGAGAAGCAAAACTTGGAGAGGTCTGAGGCTACTGTGCTCAGTATAGCTCCTTGCAACACCCCATCGCTATCAGATCAGAATAAATTAATCTATCCAAAGTGGCTTCAGCTGCATAATATATTCAGGACACAGACCTTGGATCTGACAAATCATTTGTATTAATTTAGTGTGGAGCATGTGCCATCACATCTGTTGTTTTTATCAGGTTTTGTGGTGGCCTGTATTTGGACATCAAGAGAAAGCTTCCTTGGTTCCCCAGTGATTTCTATGAGGCCTTTCATATCCAGTCGATCTCTGCCATCCTCTTCATCTACCTTGGCTGCATCACAAATGCCATAACATTTGGTGGCTTGCTAGGAGATGCTACAGAAAACTACCAAGTAAGTTTGGGTTAAAATGGAGAGACATTACAGACAGTAATACATAGTCACTAGTGGTGAGCTTGTGATATTCGGGCTCCTAATGACCCAAACCCCGAGAGATAAGTTGTAGTAGGGTTTGGTAGAACTCAAGTCTGCACTGGATCAACAGCTATGCTAATTTATTAGACTGGGTTCTACTGAGGCTTCATTGGCATTTCCCAATCCAGATAGCATACCCACCTTGTTTCCTTCTTGACCTTTAGTAAGGGTGAAGACAGATGTAATAAGAAAAGGGACATCCTCCAAATTTATCACCTGTAGTATGAGCCAGGCTTTGCAGTTGGAATGACCAGTGTACACACTAAAGATGGGGGGCTTTTGAGTTTGGAAAAGAGACAGCTAAGGGGGAGGGACACATGATAGAGGTTTATAAATTATGCATGGTGGAGAAAGTAGATAGAGAGAAGTTTTTCTCCCTCTTCCATAAGACTACATCTCGAGAGCACCCGAAGAGTTTGATGGGCAGTAGATGCAGGAGGGACAAAAGAAAGTACTACTTTGATCAATGAGCAATTAAATTGTGGTATTCACTGTCAGTGGATGTAGTGATGGACACAAGCATAGATGGCTTTAAGAGGTTATTAGACCATCTCATCAATGGCTACCAGCCATGATGAGTAATGGGAACCTCCATACAGTAAAACTCTGAGACCCAGTGCGAGGAGACAACATCTGGGGAGGGCCTTTGCCCCAGTGCCATGTTTGCTGGCCCTCCAGGGCAACTGGACTAAGTAAGAGGACGACTGGTCTGATCCAGCCATGCTCTTCTTATGTTAACTACAGGGAGCAGGTTGACTCAGAAATAAGTCCCATTTTGTTCAGTGTGGATTAATCCCAGGAAAGTGTTCTCAGACTTGAAGCCATTGTGTCTGTAGTTAGTTTTGCCTCATCCCTCTATCTCTTTAATGTATGCTGCCTATATGTTTATTTGTGTGTACTTAAATTCCTTAATTTTAAAAAGATATACTCTAGAAAGTGATGAACTAGTCAGAGGAAGGGGGAGTCGGTGCCATTGTGGGGTGGGGCAGACCAATCAACACTGTACACTTGCAGCACCATGCTTTTTGCCAGAGATCATCCTGCAGAGGGGAAAAAATGTATTTGGAATGAATTCAAAGAGGGCAAAGTGGTCTGCTGCATTAAAATGTCTTCTCCCCCAAACCCCACAGTCTGTAACATGGCAACTGCACCTTATCAAAAGACAAGTGACTTTTTTAAAGATGTAGGCATAACTGAAATATTACGCAATCTGGCTAGCAGGAGTTTGGACACAATTCCATCTAACCAGGTTGCATTATAAAATCCACTTTTTAGATAAGGGAGTGGACTGCCAGGCTCGGCCGTAAAATAAATTTTTAGCCAAAATTTAAAAGTTACAATCTGCACCTTAGTTTCAATCAAGGATTGGCCCATTTCAGTAAAAAGTGCAAAATATGAAACACACTTGGACACCCTCAAAATTTGCCTAAGGAATGATGCTTGAATTGCCTTTCTGTTAAATGTATTAATCCGTATGGGGATACTATATTTGTGATAACATTTTAGAATTAAATATTTTAGTTAAGGTAGGAGCACATTGGTTACTCCTCATAAATATTCTTTTTTAATTTGAGATGAAGAGCATCTAGCCAAATTTATTGTCCTATTATGATGTGTTACCCATTTAAGATTATGGTTGAAAGTAATACCTAAATATTTAAAGCATTTGGTTTGCTCAATTTCTGAATTACCAGTAAACCATTTCTGTGGGCACCAACATTTAGAAAAAAACTACCGCTTTGGATTTAGAATAGTTAATTCAAAGTAGATTCTGCTGACAATAGCTATAAAATTCATTGAAATATCTTTGTAAGCCTACACTTGTGCAGGCAAGAATAGTTGTATCATCCACATAACGAAGCAGAGTCTGTTTTCATATATGGGTTAGCAGGGATTCGCAGGATAGACTTGACTGCCTAAGAATTGCCGCCAATTGAAACTGGAATTGTATTGTATTTTAATGCACTAATTTATATTGTTTGTATTGATTTTAATGTTGTGAGCCGCCTAGAGCCGCTTATGTTGGTCAGGCGGGATATAAATCCAAATAAATAAATAAATAAATAAGAAACCTATGTGATCTCTCAGCTTTCCTAGTAACGTTGCTGTCATGATTTTTGAGGGGCACCTTATAGATAAAGGGGGCCGCAGTGGCTCAGAGGTTAAGATGCTGAGCTGCATGCTGGAAGATCAGTAGCTCAGCAGTTCGAGACCCTAGTGCTGCATGACAGAGTGAGCTCCCATCTCTGGCCCCAGCTCCTGCCAATCTAGCAGTTCAAAAGTGAGAAATTGCAAGTAAATAAATAGGTACCTCTTTGGTGGGTAGGTAACAGTGTTCCGTGCCCCTCGGTGTTTAGTCATGCCGGCTACATGACCAAGGAGAAGTCTTCAGACAGTGCTGGTTCTTCAGCTTGGAAATGGAGATGAGCCTTGCCCCCTAGAGTCAGATTCAACTGGCTTTCGAGCAAGGGAAACCTTTACCTTTACCTTATAAATAAAAATGACATATAAGAACATTTATCAATACAATATTTTTCCCACACCAGGGAGTCATGGAGAGTTTCCTCGGTACAGCAATGGCAGGCGCGGTGTTTTGCTTTTTCGCTGGGCAACCTCTCATTATCCTGAGCAGTACTGGACCCATCCTCATCTTCGAAAAGCTGCTCTATGATTTCAGCAAGTGAGTGGAATAATTTTTACATATTTGAGAACAGAAATCACATGAACAGACCCAAGCTTTAGCTGTTGGTTCTTTGTGCAAAATGTTATTGCATAGTTTCTTTTCTATTATCCACCCCCATGAAATATTCCAGCACAGTCGGTTCAAAATTATTCCGTGTATTGGCTATAAACAACACAATTCATATATGCCAGTCAGAACTGACCAATTCATGAATGTAGCATCATAGAAAGTCCCAATGAATGAAATGTAACAGCATAAAAGAGATTTGTTTGTGTCATGGAACAGCCTAAAAAAATAGCAGCACCATGCAGTTCCTTAAGCATATCACCCCTGTTCAAACAAACTTAACCAATTCACGATAGGTACCATCATAAAGTGTTCCCTGGCCCAAAAGACATCCGACTATCCTCAGCCAGAGCCAGGCTCCTGCCTGGTGGAACTCTCTACCTGGTGACATTCATGCCCTGAGGGACTTGAGACAGTTCTGTAGGGCTTGTAAAACAGAGATGTTCCACCGAGCCTATAGTCAAGGATAGCAATGGCTTACCATCATACCCTGATCTGCCCCCTATAAGAGGAATTAATAATTACCTATGCCCATCTAGTCCATCAGAATGTTCTTAAGATTTAATTTAAATGGGTTTTAGACTAAATTTTATGCATGCCTGTGAAATTGTGTTTTAAACTATGTTGTACACTGCCCTGGGTTCTCCAGGGGAAGGCGATATAGAAATACAAAAATAAATAAATAAATAAAATACATCCATAGGTACAGAAAGAGAGCCATTTAATGAAATGCAGCAGCCTGAAAGATGGGGAGGAAGTACTAGTATCCTCTACTCAGCCTCCGACTTCTACACTATTTTATTGTAAACTATATGTTATAAAAGAAAGTGAAAAGCATATATGGTAGAGAGCAGGAAACTTCTAAAAATGGCAAAAGGTAACAAAGTGGAGAAAAAATAAAAACGTCTACAATGATTGGTTGCAGATATAAATTTAGGTAATGTTGCAAAGCTGACATGCTTTGCAGTTCCTTCCTTTGCTCAAGGTATGGTTCAAAAATGGGATCTGGTTGTACAACTTCCAAACAAAGGAGGAGGAAGTTCAGCTGTGTTGGGTGGACCCCCCTGAAGACCTCTAGAGGGCTTAAAGTTCAGCTCCAAGTACTTTTGCTCTAGCAACAGTGACCAACTAATGCCTTATGAATGGACTGAAAAGTTTCAGTGATGATTGAATGGAAAGTGTGTGCTTTTATCCAATGGGGAAAAGAATTAAAGCAGCAAATATCAAGGAGTAATGAAAAGGACGTTCATTTGAATCAAGCACCTCTGAATGACCACTGTCATTAATCTGATAGAGATCAGATCAAGAAATGGTCTGGCCTGAAAGGGAAAGACTTTTCCAGAAAATTTTCAAATCTGTATAATTAAAATATCTCTTACTGGGAAGGGTTTGGCCTCTAAACAACTGGCATTCAGTGGCAGCTTTGAGGCACATGGAGTGCATTATTTTTATTAGAACTTTTGGTGGTTCCTAATTACAGGGGTAATGACATAGACTATATGGAGTTCCGCCTCTGGATCGGCTTGCACTCTGCTCTCCAGTGCCTTATTCTGGTGGCTACAGATGCCAGCTTCATTATAAAGTACATCACACGCTTCACCGAGGAGGGATTTTCCACTCTCATTAGCTTCATCTTCATCTATGACGCCATCAAGAAGATGATCGGAGCCTTTAGCTACTACCCCATCAATTCAGATTTCAGACCGGACTATGTGACCATGTATAAGTGTGAATGCATTGCCCCAGACCCAGGTGAGTACAAGTCCTGCTTTCTGCATTGCTACCCACTGCCCATGCCACACAGTTTTGTAGCTGTTTTGTGTCATGTGTTTAAACAATTGGATTCCAGATGGATCTTTTCAAATAGAGGTCTGGGTTAAGATGGAAGCCAAATTCTTGCTTTGTTTACACCCCAGTGCAGGGAGTAGCCACATGATGTTGCAATGAGCTCCTGGCCATGGCAGCAGTGTTGCCATGGTGAAGGGCTATGAGGGAGGCACATAATATAGCAGAACCCAAATATGGGTTTTAATATATCCAAAACCTAAATATAGTTGGTCTGACATACTTAATGTAAATGCTTCAAGTATTAAATAATCAAGTAATTATAATACGATAATTACAAGTATCTGGCAACACAATCCTATGTAGAGTTTCTCCAGACCCATTGCAATCAGTGGGCTTAGACCAGAATCACTCCGCATAGTATTGTACTGTGAGGGCAGAGGATTGTACTGTATAGGATTGTACTGTGGATCAAGATGGGCTATAAGTATGAATGCTGGTCCAAGGAGAATCAGGCTCCGGGGGGCTTTAAAAATGCCTTTCCCAAAGTTGCTGTGTGACTGCAGGAAAGGGTGTTGGGTCCAGGGTATCCCAACCAAAAAAACAGGAACCCCAATGGAAAAACATAATAGACTACCAGTCTTTCAGTCCTAGCTCCTGGCCAGCATGGGCGTCAACTACGGGGGGGCTCGAGGGCTCGAGCCCCCCCCGAAATTTCCCGGGGGGGGGGCTCAGCCACCCCCGAGAAAATGGAGCGCCCAGTGGCCAGTCAGCCGGCCGTCGCCGCCTCTCCTTCCCCCCCACCCCCGGCCTGCCCTCCTGCCTCCCTAGGGCGGGGGGGGAGGCATCTGCGCCACCCCCGCACGCCCTGAGCGTGAGGCGGAGCGGGAGCCGGGGGCCCGCAAGGGCGATGCGCCGGCCGCCGGCGCCCGAGGTGAGTGGGGAGATGGAGGGAGGGGGGCGGGGAGCGCAGCGGGCGGCCGGGCGGGCACGGCCCAGGGGAGGGAAGCGGCGGCGGCGGCTCCCTGGGGGGGGAGGCGGCGGGGACATGGTCCCGAGTGCGCACACGCACGAGGGAGCCCCCCCCCCCAGAGATTTAAAACCTCTACGCCCCTGCTGGCCAGTGTTCCCTCTAAGCTGAGTTAGTGTGAGCTAGCTCAGTTTTTTAGCCTCCAGCTCACAGATTTTTGGTTTAGCTCAGGAAGAATGGCTCCAGAGAAAACTAATTTATGCAGCAGCCAAATCTCTTGTTCACAACTTTAATGCCAGTAGCTCACAAAGTAGAATTTGTGCTCACAGGACTTCCACAGCTTAGAGGAAGCATTGCTCCTGGCCTCTGCTCTTCACTCCTGGAGCAGCAAAAATGGGAAATGTGACTTCCAGCTGTATCCAAAAGTGATGTCAAAATGCTCTAGGAATTTCCTAAAACTCTATGGTTTTTACCATAGACATTGAGGAATCCCTAGAATGTTGTGATGTCTTTCTGTCATTGCTCCCCCCTTCTGTTCTCACTGTAGTTAAGAGCCTGGCTGGAAATCCTAGTTTAGAGACAAAATTATTTAGATCTAGGATTGCCAACCTCCAGATGGTTTGGTACAAAATCACAGCACTAAGGCTGTAGCACTGTGTAAAGAAATACAAATGGACTTGTAAAGTCCTAAAGATAATCTTATTCAAAGTTTGTAGTATAAACAGCTAACATCTAATACATTCATATTCAGTATGGTCCACACAGGACTCCTTAAATGAGTTCCAAATTCCAAATGAAAACTTCAAATTAAATACAATTTAATACATTAGAATACAGTCATTATATATTTATACAACCTCCAGATGGTAGCTGGGATTACAGCTGATCTACAAATGACAGAGATCAGTTCATCTGGAAAAAATGGCTGCTTTGGAAGATGGATTCTATGGCATTATACCCCAGAGAAGTCTCTCCCCTCCTCAAGCCCCATCCTCCTCAGGCTCCATCCCCAAAATCTCCAGGTATTTCCCAACCCAGAGCTGGCAACCTTAAAGCATCACATTCTCTAGGGCAGTCACTATAGCTATGCTGAAAATCATGGGCCTGCATGTACCAAAGCCATGTGGGGCTGGGTGCTGTGGCATAGAAGGAAACTGGGTAAGACTGGGCGAAAAAGCTGGCAGGATCCAACCTGTATTTTCTACATGCTTTGGATGTATTTACAAAGTGTATTCAGTATACAGAGACTGGGGCAGGGCCTACTGCTAAGATGCCACTCTCTCCCACACTCAAATTTGTACCTTCTATTTGCCGAAGGAGTGCTTCAGAACTGAAATACAGATGTTGTAGAATTTTAATCCATCCTCCCGTAAATAGTGGAAAGGTTAAAAGGGCTTTCTTCACTTTTTCTGATTCTCACCTTGGATTTTCAAAAATCTAAAAATATCTCAATTTACAGCATTGGAAGTCATTTTTATTCACACAGTTTTGTTCATACAGTATTTGGTTCTGCCACAGCAAACAGAGAATGCTTAATTCTAAGCTAATATCCTGCTGTGGAAGATGAAACCAAATTATTTTTTCCAGAGCCGAGATGTACTCTTCTCTGTCAGTGGCTGTATTGTAGAAGGCTATTATCCAAGCTTGTTGTACCCACCAAAAGCAGTTACACTGACTGTCATCTTGACTGCATATGCTTGCTTGAAATTAGCCAAAGACTGTGTACATAGTATTGAAAAGGGAATAGGATGATCTTCGTGTTAATATTTAAGCAGGGAATCCTAATACTCAGAAGATCTGATGGAAGGTCAAACTAAAGAACTGGAAGAGCTGTAGATGGATCTCCAGCTTGTTATTTCTTGTGAAACAGTATCATTTGGGGAACAGTACAGATCAGGCCAAAGCATAGGAGGAAGGCAGGTAGCTCATTCTCCCTGCACTGTTTTCTTAACTTCAGTTCCCTCCTATCGCTGATATGCTATTTGTTCTGTAGGAAGGAAACATAAAAACATAAGAGCAACTGTACTGAATCAGACCAGTGAGACATCTGGACCAGCATCCTATTTCACATAACTTTAGGGTTTCTGGCCACCCCCAGGAGCACAGGGGCAGGGACTATGGAAATCAATATTGCACAATGCATTGACATCTCCTGGAAATAATATCATAGCATTTTGCAACACTCTTGGACTTTACCATAGAAATTCCAGAAATTCCTAGAGTGTTGCACAATGCCAGTCTCCCCCCCCCCCTTTTTGCTCCTACTGGCCCATCAGGGGAGGGGCTGTGGCTCAGTGGATGAGCCTCTGAATTGCATGTTGAAGGCCCCAGATTCAATCCCGGGTATTTCTAGTTAAAAAGGACCAGGCAGTTGGTGATGTGAAAGACTTCAGCCTGAGATCCTGGAGAGCTGCTGCCAGCCTGAGTAGACAATACTGACCTTGATGGACGAAGGGTTTGATTCAGTATAAAGCAGCTTCATGTGTACATGTGTATGCATATCAGGCAGCAGTGGGAGTCCAGAGCCAGGGATGCTACACAGCAGCCAATCAGATGTGCCTGCATATGGAGGCCAATGCCTTCCCCTGTTGTTTCCTCTGCTCAGCCTTTCTATTCAGAGCATGGGTAAACACGGGCTTCCATTTAGTTCCAGTGGCTAATAAGCACAGGATCAGCCATGCATTTGTCTGATTCCTTTTTAAAAGTCAGCTACACCTTTGGCATACACCAAGTCAACAATGAGGTCACCAGGTCTTTTCCACCTGATTGTTTTTCACTTGCTGTTATTATTCATACATTATGGGGGCTTCTGATATCTTTGATCAAAGTAGGTCTTCTGTCACAGGAATATCTCATTCTTACTGAAAATATCAAAACATTTTTTCCCTGCTGGCAAAATCTGATTCTTTCCTTGCTTTAGTGTGTTTGAGGTTATTTGATGTATTATGTGGAATGTGGTTGCATTAGTATTATGGACCCCAGTTGGATAGCGCCTGTGATGTGGTGGATAGTTCACAAGAGCCAAGTGACATTCTTTCCACAGAAAACTGCTATTACTGCTAAGGAGCATTTTCCCGAGCTGGGCACTAAAAGTAGTCTCCAGCCTCTCCTGCGATATTTGTACACATATGTGATCGCTGTTAATTTGTTACAGTAAACAGAGGAGCCATTTTTATTCTTAGAAGATAGTCTTAGCCATTTCCAGTTTGTAGCACGAGTTTGTTGCACCAAGCAATGTATGAAGCACTTTGCAGATCTTATCATAATTGTTTTCTCACTGCAGCCCTAAAAGGCAGGCTAGGCTGAGAGATGGTGATAAGCCCAAAATCACCTAGTGAACTTCATTGGGCTTAGAATAACTGAGATTTGCACCTGGCATCACTTCCCTCAACCAAATGCAACACTTTGTTCCCTGTACCATACTGCCTGTTAACATTTTTCATGTACAGAAGGTGGTTAGTTTACCCATGGGATCGGCCATCTGTCTTGCCAACATCAACCAGGTACTCCAGTGCAATGATATCTTTTGTATGTGGCACTTAATGATCCCTGATCTCAAAGGCTTCCCTTTACATACTAACAGAGGAAGCAGAGTTTCGGGTAAATTCTTCTGTGTGCATAACTCTGCTGTGTCCATTGAAATAAGTGGAACAACCCACTCCACAAGAGTTCTATGTGTGCAATGGAGTACGTGCAACACTAGAGATCAGTTTTCATAGCTGTCCAAAACAAATTGACAAGGACTGCAATCCAACATAACAAACACTGGGGTTCTCTTTGTACGTAATTCCCCCAATGAGCCAACATTCCTCTCTTGATGGCTGTGGCAAACCCAGATCCGTTTCCAAATACCTAGAAAGCATGGGGTTGAATTTGGTTCTTATATTATCAAAGAGAAGTGGGACATTTGGCCTACACAACACATTCTGGGCATCCTAGAGCGGAGTTTGAGCCACCCTGAGATCAGTTTGCCAGCCACTGAAAGTGGCTCACTAGCAGGCTAGGATCATTTAATATACAATATCTCCCCAGCCTTCTGTATGTTGCTGTGGTGCTTCCCTCCTCTGCTTGTCCTGAACAGAACTGGATGCCTGGACAAAAACACTTTAATTATGCTGTTTTATGTTTCTGCTCCAGGTGGCCAAATATGGTCTCCAGTTTAAACTTCTCTCTCTTTTTTCTGTTGAGAGTGTATGTTATAATCTCCTTTTGGTCCTCTTAATTTTTTTATTTACTTTTTTTGCTAGTAATGATTTTTGATTACTGTAACTGATTTGTACCATATTTGTCTCTGCTGCACACATCTATTTGGCTGCTTTCAATCTCAAGTGAGTATCATTTTATAAATATTAAAATAATTTAATATTTGATACTCTTATCTTTTTTTTGTTTTTAGAATTATTACCTTGATCACTACTTCAGTGTACACAGCCCACATAAAGATCTTAATGGGCTGTCTCATTTAAAACAAACACAAATCTCAAAAGAAACCATCCAAAATACAGCCAATGCTACAATGTTCTTTAAGCTGGGCGATAAAACAGTAGAAGTCAAAAACTATCTCTGGTTCTGGAAAAGCTGAAGGTTGTGGAGAGAAACATTGTCAGATAACCCTATAAATGTGTTGGGAACAAACAGAAGCATACGTTACATCTGTTCAGTTTTGCTTTACCTTTTCCCAGTAGCAGAATGCTTATTTTGTGGCCTCCAAACTCTGACTCTAACCAGCACTCACTTCTCCTTTGTTAGCCATCCATTCTGTAGTGTTGATCAAGACTGACTTTAAGTACTTGTGTAATTCACAAAGCAAGGAGAAAGCAGGTATTCCAAGTAGAGATGCCTGGTTCCTTCAGGTCTGGTGTCCAAGATCAGGTGGGAGAGTCCAATGAAAGAAATACATGCAGAGCTGCAGTATGGCTGTCTGGTTAGCCAAGAAATGAAGGAAACAAGGAGGCAGGGTCAAAGGTTTTGAGACTGTCTTGGGTGATTTGGAGGCTATGACTGCAGGCTGTGCTGGCTGAGGCAGCAAAGGCAGCTGGCAGGAGGTTACCTGCAAGAGGTATAGGTGAGTGCTGAGCTCATCTTAGAGCATCAACAATGGACACTTAGGGTGAGGCGGTAAGAAAGTGAAGGCTAAGGCAGGTACCACATTGGTTCCATTTCCATCTGTCGCAATCCATTAATTCTTCCTGTGACTGCAAACATTTACTTGAACAAGGTGAAGCAGATTTTGAGGAGAGCACTGACTTAACAGGGATCTTTGATTTAACTTCTATTTGCAAAAGCACATCTTTTGAGATCATCTGGGATAGAATTCTAAAGGAGGACTTGAAGTATCATTTCATTTATCATAACCAGAGCAACTATTTAAAATTTCTGCTTATATTTTTTCACTATAAGACAGCATTTTTGTATTCTTGGTGTGTGTTTTTTCTTGGAAAAGATGGTCAGTTAGGACAGAGAACTCTCTGTCTTGCTGTGTGAATCCAAGATAACAGATGAAGAATAATTCCTAGAGAACACAGGTTTTGTGAGATGTAGGGATGCTTGCTCAAAAAAAATGGTGCTTAATTCCCAAACCCCAAGAGATTCTTACCAAAGAAGGCAACCAAGCTTAACACAATGGTGTAATTTTTTAAAAAAGTTTGTCACACTTGTACAAGAGGGAATCAGTGGGTTCTTCTTTTTCTGGAAGGCAAATGCAGTACTAGACTTGGTGTTCCACCTTCTACCAGGTCATAAAAGTAGACCTGTTCTAATTCAACATTTTGTATATTTTGGGATGTGATCTTTATGACTTGAAATGGGATTGTTTTGTCACAGTGGAATGCCCAGGAGTGAAGTGCAGTGAACGATTATGGAGAACTGGGAGGTGGGGGGAGGGGAATTGATGTGCCCTATTGGGGTGGCTTGATCTGAAGGGAAAGCTTGCAGTTCTGTGTCTGCCCAACACAAAATTGTCTGCTGTTCTATATGGTAATCCTCAACATAGCACTTACTATCATGTAGGTTATTCCTACTACCACTTTCCACAAAGCATCACTTCCTCAAGGCAAAAAAAAAACCATTCCTGGTTTCATTCTACCTCACTGGAGCAGAAAGTGCTTCAGGAGAGCACCCATTCAGAAACATCTGCTTTTATCACAGAAGGTGCTTGACTTGGAATTTAGTACTTTGTGGCTGACTCCAGCCCCCATGGCAAACATTTTGTGGTTGGTAATGTCCCCCACCCCCAGCAGCTATGGTGGCGCAAACTAGCATTTTCATGGATAATTTTGTTCGGCGTTCTGGGCAGAAATGTGAAACCTGTGAAGATCACTGCCATTATTTCCTCTTCACAGATGGAAAGACTATAGGCCCTTATCTTGATCTGAACTGAAATATTGCCTTTCAACCACAGAGACTGTAGGAGCCCTTGGCACTCCTTAGCTATTAGAGAAGACACACTACTTTGTTATATTCAGAAACATTCTTTGGGCCTCTTATCTGATAACACTTTCTGAAATCAACTCCTGGAAGGCCCAGTCAACAGGCCACATACATGGAGTTAATCAGGGAGATGTTTCTGCTAGAGTTAGAACCAGGGCTTATACTCCCAGCATCTAAACCTCTTTCATGTAGGCAGGCCTTTCATTTTTGACCCACCAGTTGGTCTCTAATTCTATGATCCTCAACTTCTTTACATTACATTTAGGTAGATTCAGGTGGGTAACCACTGTTGGTCTAAAGTAGCAGAACAAAGTTGGAGTCCAGTGTCACCTTTAAGACCAACAAAGTTTTATTCAAGATAGAAACTTCTGTGTGCATGCACACTTCTTCAGAAATAGTGAATATTTAGGTAGAATTCTCTAAATGCTGCAATATGCATATGCCTTTTGATGAGACAGGGATTCTGGCTTTCTGCTTACAATAAAATGGCAACATTTAAAATGGTGGAAGCCAGTGAGAGCTTTCAGTACAATTTAGAGTGAAACGTTTCCTTTTTAATTTATATTTTTTAAAATCTTAACCAACTCCTTTTCTGCAGTGAATACAACATTGTTCAATGCTTCAGTCCCACTGGCACCAAACAACACTAACCTTTCTATGGTAAGTAGCTGGTTTTTTCCCCTCTCCTCTAAATCAGTGGTTTTCGACCTTTTTGGTACAGTGAACCACAAAATTTACTTGGTATGATGACCCATCCAGGGCAACTTAGGTGAACTATGACCTTTTTGCCCATCTAGTCCAGGATTGTATTTTGTTCAGTGGCCAAACAGATGCTGAGGAAAAACCATAAACATCACACAAAGGGCACAACTGCCCCCAAGCAAGTGGCATTCAATTTTCCTCTCCTTATGGCTACTACTGTAAAGTCACTAGCTGCTGGACAGATGCCGCCGCCGCCCCCCCCCCCCCCCCCCCAATTGTTGCAAAGGTAGCCGGAAGGCAAGAATGTGAGACATTGGCAAGGAGGGCAGGGATGGAGCAAAGGGAATGAGCAGTCATGAGGGAGGGCTGGCCCATGTGACCCGCTTTCAGAAGCTTCACATCCCACTGTTGGGTCCCAGTCCACAGGTTGGGAAACAGTGCCCTAAATGCATGCATATTTCTTTTGATGGGTTTTTTTTAAAAACCAGCCATCAGTTCACTGGGTAGTCCTCAGCACGCACACTAGCTGAAAAAACTATGTTAAGCTAACACTCATTTCTGTTGACCTATTTGAACTTTGACCACTATTGCCTCAGGAGATTTGAGAATTAGTTCAACCTAGAGGAAGTCTTTCCATTGGCTGAGCAGAAGCTGTGGTTATTCTATGGTTTATTTTCGGGGTGGGGGAGTGAGTATTGTGTGTGTGTGTGTGTGTATTTGCAAGCCTGGAAGTCATGATTGACTTCTGGCGACCCCTAGTGGGGCTTGGACATTTTCAGAGAGGTAGCTTGATAACCGGCCTCTGTGTCCCGGCCCTGGTATTCCTTGGAGGTTGTCCTTCCCAGTACTTGCCAGGGTCGGCCCTACTTAGCTTCTGAGATCTGATGAGATTGGGCTTACCAGGTCAGGGTTCTATTGTCTGGTTTAGAAACCTGGAGCTACTCTTATAAATGGGAGCTTTGCAAAGAATCATGAACAGAAACTGAGCAAAGCACGCATGAAGTCATTGCTAAATCATTCATAGTAATTACAGTCTTCAAAAACAATGGTCAAACTTGTTGAAGAATGCGAATATACATTTTAATAATCTCTTTAAAAAACCTCCACCCCCAAATTACAAAATTATGTGTTAATATTAGATTCTGTTAATGTCACGGTTAAGTTTTTAAAGTGTTCCTACAAGTCAGCCATCTGCCACATTTTTGAGTGAGAGTTCAATGGCCCTTCAGTTTTTTTTATGACTCAGCATTTGCCTTGACAATAAAGATGAATAATTGCTCAGTAGACTAACAATATTATGTTTTATTTCTTTCCACTCTTCAACTCCAAGTACAACACTATTAATGTCACAGCTCTGGACTGGACCCAGCTGAGCAAGAAGGAATGTCTGAAGTACGGTGGAAGTCTGGTGGGGAAATCCTGTAAATTCATTCCTGACTTGGCCCTCATGTCCTTCATTCTTTTCTTCGGAACCTATTCCATGACTTTGACCCTGAAAAAATTCAAGTTCAGTCGCTATTTTCCTACAAAGGTAAGGGGGGGGGGGAACCTCAGAAAAGAGCCTCTAAATGACAGGTGGTGCTTTTTAGCCAGAAAATGCAAGTCAGTCCTCCAGAAGAAGTGGATTGAGGAACTTGACAACCACTGCTAAGCAGCGGTTTGGCAGTCAAATCTGTGGGGTGGGGATCAAGTCAGATTAAAGAACATGATGTGGAAGAAGAAATCTCTGTGCTCAAACAGAGTCCAGTGATTGGTTCACACATACATGTTCATCAAATGCACCTACCTGGCTACTTCACAGATCTATGTGATGTTATCTCTGCCCCCCTTTGGGGGAGGCAAGCTGGCTAAAATGGTATTGGGTGATTGAACTGATGTGTGGGTACACTGAGTAAATACAGAGTCTAGTTAAAAATAATGATGAAAGGCTTCCAGTTCTGGTGGGGAAGCACATGTGTATTGGAAACAGGTAAAGATTCTGCCTGAGCCAGTAAGGGATAAAAGCATAATGGAATTGAATGATTGTCGGGGAAACCTTGATGTCTCTAAAATTGCTCTCAAAAGTTATAAGACAACCTTCATGGGAGGGCTTCCTTCCCAACGGCCATGCATTCCTGTGCGGCAGAAATGTTCTCAGCACCCCCACTTAATCTGCCTTTTCCTTCCATCCCCTCTACTTTTAGGTCAGGGCCCTGATTGCTGATTTTTCCATTGTCTTCTCCATCTTGTTCTTCTGTGGAATAGATGCCTGTTTTGGATTGGCGACTCCCAAGTTGCATGTACCCAGTATAATTAAGGTTCGGATGCCCTTGAGGGTTTTGAATCTGTTGCCTCCTATCTCCCCTCCATTCCATCCCTTTGCCTTATTCCAACACTTTCTCTGCCTCAAGATTTTATTACTCCCTTCTTATGGACTAACCAGGGCTGGTCCAACTACACTGATAATAACCAGAGGGTGCTGATGGCTTGTATCCTACCAATACAGTCAGCTAGGTTTAAATACTTCCTCCAACCTAAGAAGTCTTTCCCCAATTTACGTGGTTCGTCCACTTAAGAAGAGCCCCTGAAGTTGTAGGAAGTCTCCTTAGGCTAAAGGGAGGCTTCAGACTTTGCTGAGTGGAATGGAAGGATGCAGGCCCGGTTTTGGCTCAGTGCTCTGTTGGCTGAACTCCACAATTTGACAGGTGCAATCTAAATTCCTTGGCAATATCCCAAGGAATATGTTTGGCTGCAGCTGATTTGAGAGTTGTGTTCCAGCAGCCTCTGAGTGATCCTGAAGGTCCTCGAGAGCAAAATAAAACATAAAACCCTTTAAAGACAAAAGCATTTATTTCAATATGAGCTTGGCTATGACAGACTACTGTGGCTACCCTGTTGCAATGACCCTGGGGAACACCTCTCAAACCAAACACTAATTCATTTGCTTGCCGAAGAGTGTTGAAAATCTAATCTTGGCAAATGCCTGCTCTCTACTTTTTCTTCTGGACAGATTAGCTGTTTTTCACATGTAATATTCTAACATTACCTCTCTTTTTTTTCCTGTCTCACACGTTGGCGTATGCTGTCTCTTTCTCATTCTTCCTAGCTCCGTAAACTTATTAGTGACTTCTCTATCTTCATGTCCATCCTAATGTTTGTTGGTCTCGATATTTTGGTTGGACTGAATACTCCAAAACTGCAAGTGCCTACAGATTTTAAGGTAAAAGCAATGAATCACAGAATCATAGAACAGGACCCGATTCACTGGTGGTACAGTGCTAGACAGCGTTACTCCATTTTAAGCCTTGACTTCAATATGCGTAGGTTGGAATAACTCTGCATAGCATTGCACTGTAAATGGCTGGCCTGCCCAATACCTGCCACATGCACACTGCTATCCAAAGGGAATGTCATCCACCAGCACCTGCCCTAGCTCTGATCAGCCTCTGCAGCCTGAAGCATCCAAAACTGAAGCAGAATTTGATAACTGGAAATAACCAGATAATTTCTGTTCTGTTGATGTTTCCTTTCTATTTTCTATTCCTTTCTATATGCCTTCATTTATCGTTATTATCGGTTGGGGCCACACAACCTCTCCACTCCCACCCTCTGTACTGCAAGGGTTCCCTTGCCCATTTGCTCTGCAAAGCAAGGCTGGTTCTAGTTTCAAATATGGCCCACGCATCAGGAGAAACCCAGTTGATATTGGGCCCCCGTAATACAGCTTCAGTCCTTCTACAGGATTTTTTTCCCCCTTCCAGCCTTGGAAGTCAGACTCTGAAATGGGAGAGAAATGACCTTAGCCTTTCTAAACAGGGCAGGCACACACATTGCTCCATATAAGCAACAAAAATGTCGCTCTGGTTTTATTTTCTAAGTTTCATGACCTATGCTTACAATGGGGCTGTGGATAATATTCTGTCCTTGACTTGTGCTTTCAGCCCACTCGCTTAGACCGAGGATGGTTTGTGTTCCCATTTGGTAAGAACCCCTGGTGGATCTACTTGGCCAGTGCACTTCCTGCACTTTTGGTCACCATCCTGATCTTCATGGACCAGCAAATTACAGCAGTCATAGTGAACAGGAAGGAGCACAAGCTGAGGGTATGTCATTTTCTTCCTTGCAATTTGCTATTCCCCGGTATATGACCTTAAACTGAAAAAGGAGACTTGAGTGCAAAGCTCACCTATGCCATGGACTCATGGAGAGGCCTGTGGGAAAGCAGAGTACAGGGATCCATATTTGAAGCCTGGTGTTATCATAGCATTTATGCCCACATATGTATCCGCACATGGCCATACCTGCTTGTACTCTCTATATGATAATTTTTGGTTTATCTGGCATTGCGAACGGATGCATCAGCACAAATTATTTTGCATCATGGTTTCAGGTTCCTTATAGACCCCAAGCTTTAATATTTCTGCTGTGTTTCACCTTTGACCACACCTTCTAGCCAACAGATATGTGCTTTGGTTTCAGAAAGCAGCTGGTTATCACCTGGACCTGTTTTGGGTAGGCATCCTCATGGCAGTGTGTTCGTTCATGGGGCTGCCTTGGTACGTAGCAGCCACAGTCATTTCGATCGCACACATCGACAGCTTAAAGATGGAGACAGAGACCAGTGCGCCAGGAGAACAGCCTCAGTTTCTAGGAGTGAGGTGAGAGTTCTTTTGGAACCAACTTGGAAGGCTTATCCTTGTTCAAATGAAGAATATAGCAATGCCTAGATGGTAAGGCCAACATACCAGAGTGCAAGATTTTCCTATAGAGGTGCAAGCAGTTGCCAAGGGAAGCAGTAGCCTTTCCAAGAACCCTCCCCCTGTATTACATGGATGTTATCACAGCAGATGTAAATACCTTGCAACCCACCCAGCCATGTAAGATGAACCACAAGGGTGGTTCATTCATAAATCTCACTTTTATATTGCTTAGTGGGCCCCAAGTCATACCTGCCTGCATTACAATGTCACCAGGCAGAGGGTGACCCCATTCCCACTCCCATCCTAATCATTACCACAAGCAGATATATCCCAGTCCATCTGCTTAGATTTTTATTTATCTATTATGCCCAGCACCCTGAGTAGCCCAGACTGTCCTGATCTCATCAGAGTGTGGTGAGTTAAGCAGGGTTGGCCACGGTTAGTACTTGGATGGGAGACCACCAAGATAGACTGGGGTTGCTGTGCAGAGGAAGGGAATGGCAGACCATCTCTGGTGGTACCGTGAGTCAGTTGTGACTTAATGCTACACAATTAATTGTTTTTATTATTATTTTATTATGCCCAGAGTGAGTTTTGTGTCATATCAGACAGTAATGATTGGTATTATTCTATTCAAGCATGGCTGTTATTCCACATGAGTCCCATGACCCCAGAAAGGAACCTTCCCAGGCTCAGAAAGGACTGTTGGGGAGCAGAAAGTGGGGAAGACCCATAGCCATTATCACAGTATGCTGAGGGATCACTGAATCCAACCCATAAACAAAAATCTCTTTGTGTACAGAGCAAGCTAGGAATCCTATACAAGATGGCGGAACCCACATGCCTCAGACTGTTTGAATCATGGGAATATGCAAAAAGCCCTGAGCATGCTTCGTGCCTAATGTTTTATTTCACTGTATTTGACAGGGAGCAAAGAGTCACAGGAATCATCGTCTTTGTTCTGACGGGCATATCTGTCTTCCTTGCTCCTATTCTAAAGGTAAAGTATCCTTTTTCTGGGGTCCATTAGCATCATCATAGATATAGGTTTAGCAAAGAGTTCCTAGTTTTGATTCAGAGTCAGCCCCTGAGTTTCTCTTATAAACTGGAATGAAAGAGCTGGGATCCAAATAACTGTGAAGTTAGTTCCATGAGCCCAAGGAGGCTTTGAGTCTGCGTTCCTAGGATGCTGCCAGCACTGTTCCTGATGCACCCCTTGGCATGCCACTTTTGAAACAGAACGCCCTTGACTTACCAGTTTGGTGTCGTGGTAAGGAGTGCGGACTCTAATCTGGGAGAACCAGGCTTGATTCCCCACACTTTCACATGCAGCTGCTGGTGTGACCTTGGGTCAGTTTCAAGTTCTCTCACGAGCAGTTCTCAAAAGAGCTTTCCCAGCTCCACCTACTTCACAGGGTCCGTCTGATGACAAACCGTAAGTTCAAATGAACTGTAACTCATCACCTCACAGGGTGTCTGTTGTGGAGAGGGTGTTAGCCTGATTGCCTTGATTTCTCAATAATATTGGGGAATTAGAGCGTATTATAAATATGGCAATAGGCAAAAGGGAACAACACCAATATATACAGAAGTCCCACCTCTTCCAGAAGCACCAGAAATAGACAAGGAGGCTGGCTTCAGTAATAAAATGATTCCTTTACTGAAGAATCTTTCTCAGACAAACAAGGCAACAGTCACTCATGCAGTTATACAGAAACTAGGGAAAATAGCAGAGACGTTTGCATTAGCAGGTAAATCGTTGGTATCCACGTCGAGGGCAATAATTACCTGTCTGGTGAGATGGCTTGTCCCAGCGGGAAAATGATGGAGGTTAGAAGGGATTAGGGATCGTATCCTTAGCCAGCAGAGACACATGGAAACTTCTGGCTGCTCAACTAAGAGTCTTACAGGACAGGGTAGGGTTCAGGATAGGAAAGCTAGAGAGAGAACATGCAGCTGGGTGTCCTCTTTTATTAGGGGGCTCTGGGGGAGGGCTTGACTGGACACCTCCCTTGGGACCACCTCTTGGGGGTCTGCTCCAAAAGTCACTTCCACAATGGGGAGGGGGCTTAAGGAGTTGGGCAGTGTTAAAAAGGGGAAGGGAAAGGAGACTGTAAGCCTCTCTGGGTAGTGAAGGGCAGGGTATAAATCCAATCTCTTCTCCTCCTCCTTCTTCCTAACTTAGTTCTTTGTATCCAACTTTTGAAATGTTGATATTTCAAAATCCACATTTTAAAAAACTGAGTTGATGTTTGTTTAATTAATTGATTTAAAAGGCAGGTGTTTAATCAGTTCTTTAAGTGGCCAGCAGCTCTAGCCAGGGGTAGATTGGCTGTTTAACTTGCTAGGAAACTTCCCAATGGGCTGCTACCCTAGAAAGCCTCAGGTAGCCAAGGTAAACCAAGTTCAAACAATGCAAGACATGCTGCAGGGACTACCTGGCTGAGACTGGTTGGCTAGAGTTGATTGTTGCCTCCTCCTCCTATGTTGCCACCCAAAGAGAAGGGGATGAGTAAAGCTGCCCCTGTTGTCACCACTGCTTGGCTCGGCTTGCAGCTCAGTTGGTTAATTTTCCAACCCACCCCTGGCCGAAACTGTCAAACAGAGTAGAGCCACTTGTCCTGTTTCTCTCTCCATAGTATATCCCAATGCCTGTGCTTTACGGAGTCTTTCTTTACATGGGAGTGGCCTCACTCAATGGCATCCAGGTAGGAACGCTCACTTTTTCAGCAATTTTTTCATTGATTTTTTTGTTTGGGGGGGGGGGTCACAACAACTTTATTTTTCCATTTCCGTTCTTGAGCAGTGGTCAGTGTTTCCCCTTCACAATGAAATTTCTGGTTCAGAAATGGAAAGTTAGAATTATGCTGTCTTTTGTTGCTTTAATCAGGCCGGAGCCTGATGGAATTGGTTGCCCAAAAGCTAAATAAGGGATGACTTGGAGTTTTGGCATCTATTGTAGGAGGTAATTGTGATATTTAAAGATGCAAACAAAAGGTCATTTTTTTCCTATTAACATTTTTCCCAGATTAATTATAAAAATGAGAATATTGGTGTCCTGTAGGCTCCAACAGGCATAACAAAGATCACGCCTCTGTGTCTGTTTATAAAACACAAATTGCAGGTTTGTGCAGCCTCAGTTTGCCTTAGAGCTGCATGCAGGAACCTTTCAACCTCCACTAAGTTTCACTGTTCAAAACTGGACTCCCTGCTTTCTCACTAACATTAGGAAAAAATGTGTTTTTAAGGGACACATCTCTTCTCCTTTAAAATTCTAATAACAGAGAGAGGTTGCTTTAAAAACTGGAAACAAGTGAGGATTAAAGAGTTACACCTCCTCTAGGACTGTCAACAACCAGGGTGGGGGGGGATGCCCTGTCTCTTTAGGGTTGCCAGGTCTGGTTTGGAAAATACCTGGAGACCTTGGGGGTGGATCCAGGAGAGGGCAGGGTTTGGTGAGGGGAGGGGCCTCAGCATGGCGCAATGCCATAGAGTCTATCCTTCAAATCAGCCATTTTCTCCAGGGGAGCTGATCTCTGTCAGCTGGGGATCAGTTGTAAATGTGGGAGACTGCCAGGCCCCACCTAGAGGCTGGCAACCCTATGTCTCTATAATAGAGGCATAATGTGTGGAAATGCACAAATAAAGCTTCTGATGGCATGGAGGTAACTAGCATCACCTGGTAAACAGCATCCTGTTAAGCCTCTATTAATGCAGACAGTACTTTTGACCCAGGCAGTTGGCAACACTAAGGCAAACTGAGGTTAGACAGGCCTGCAATTTGCATTTCCCCTATAGAGGAGGCCCTGTGCTGCTTGGGTTCTTGATTCCTCCATACAAACTCCTTTTCTCAAAACATTTTTCAATCCTTGTCCTGCAGAATTTCAGAGTTATGAGGCCAAGTATCCCTTGCAATACTGCAGGGGATACTCTTCTTACCTTGCAAAAGCTCTTGGGATTTACAGAATTGCTACATGGATAGCTCCACTACAATACCGCAGGCTTAGATAACACATTAGGTTGCTTGGGCAATTGGGTTGGCCTCAGCTCTTGGACTAGATGGCCTCTATGGCCCCTCCCAACTCTCTATGATTCTTCATGGGTAGATTATCCCTGAAAGCTTTTATTTACTTTTAAGAATAAAAAACTGACTCCAATTTTTTAAGAGAATATGTTTTAAAGGGCCTTTTTTTAAGAGGAAAAGATAAAATGTTTCTGAACTGATACATAGCTATGGGTCTCCAGTACAACTATGGGAGGCATGCAGCTGTTGCCTTAAGTCCCCAGAGCAAGACTGCCTTTGATATTTCTCAAGAGGGTATTCATGGGTTTCTGATGTCATACAGATGCCAAGCAAAGGGCTCAGCAGATGACACCGGTTTCTAAGGGCAGGCTGCCCAAATGTAAGCCCACAGAGCTAAGACTGCGATGACCGTATGCTCAGTACAGCATTTTCTGTGCTGCTGGCAGTAAATAGAGTTAGTCCTCGGCATACTTTCCTTTGGATCCAGCTCTAATTCTGTACTTTTCCTCAACAGTTTTGGGACCGATGCAAGCTATTCTTGATGCCAGCCAAGCATCAACCGGATTATGTCTACCTCCGGCATGTGCCCTTGCGGCGGATCCACCTGTTCACCGTGGTTCAGATCGTCTGCTTGGCTGTTCTCTGGATCCTGAAATCCACTGTAGCAGCCATCATCTTTCCTGTGATGGTAGGCGGTTAGGCACTCGTGGGGAGAAGGCTATGGCATTTATAGTTCCACCTGTTAAGTCCAGTGGCCTGTTGGCTTTCATCAGATTTGCTTTATTATTTTCAAACAACAGCAGCAGCAAAAGCACCAGTAAGGCAGAGTTACCACAGTCTTTCTTATAGTCTTAGTTTCTATAGTTGCCCTGGGACAGGAGGCTGCATGTCTACAAAATATCTCCCTGCCCTAGAAAAATGGTTCCACCTAAGAGTCAGAGATTGCCAATCCTTCAACTTTTCTGTATGCAAAGCTTTGAGCAAGGAAGTGCTAAAGAGACTATATCCTTCCTTATTTCTATGTCAACTGGGCAGAACCCTCTACTCCCAGTTTGGGGTTTTCTTCCCCTTTTGGTGTTAGGGCATTGGATTTGGATTTGTAGCACTATCAAATTTCAGACTCCCTATTTTGATGCCCATAATGTCTCTGTGTTGTTTCTCGCCAACCTGGGTCTACCATATAATCATTTTCTGAACCCATGACCATTGCATACTTGATGAATGTATCTGAAAACTGATCACAGACCAACGTATAGGTGGATCTAATTCTGGGATTCCCAGCATGGTGTCCATGGGTACCACGGCATCCGCCAATACCTTACCTGTCACCTGATTGGCTGTGCCAATTTTAAAAATCTTGCTTTGTCAGCAACTGCTACCACAGCAGAAGGATTTTAAAAGACATTCTGTTAAAAAGAACTTCTGCCTGAAACATTGAAGATTGTTACTACATTAGAAGAAGAAGAAGAAGAAGAGATTGGATTTATACCCCACCCTCCACTCCCCAAGGGAGTCTCAGAGCGGCTTACAAACTCCTTTTCCCTTCCCCTCCCCACAACAGACACCCTGTGAGGTAGGTGGGGCTGAGAGAACTCTTTCCCAAGCTGTCCTTGAGGGAACAGCTGGTACAGAGCTATGGCTTGCCCAAGGTCATCCAGCCAGGTGCAAGTGGAGGAGTGGGGAATCAAACCCGGTTCTCCCAGATTAGAGTCCGCGCACTTAACCACTACACCAAACTGGCTCATTAGAGTTACGCATAACTTCTCTGCCTGACATATCATGATTGGGTCTGCCTCCTGTGGCAGCCATTTTGTGTATGAGGCCACCACCCTGAGTCAGAATTCCAAAGGTACCCACGGGCTCAAAAAGACTGGGTAGCCCTGATCTAATTAATGGCCATTTAGGTTCTTTGCTGGTCCAGAATCAAGCTCCCTTTCCCAAATATAAATTCAAAAGGTTAACAGATCTGGCTCAGTGCTCATGATGATAAAGTTGATTGATCTTAATCTTGACTCCGTTTAGATTTTAGCCTTGATCTTAGTCCGGAAGATGCTGGACTTTGTCTTTTCTCAACATGACCTGGCCTGGATTGATAATATCATCCCTGAAAAGGATAAGAAGAAGGAGGAGGACAAGAAGAAGAAGAAGAAGAAGAGAAGCACCAAAGGCGAGGAAGACAACAGTGATGAGGTTTGTTCATGACTCTTAGGATTGGTGCCGAGTGGATGCAGTTCCTCTCTTGCCATGGAGCTGTGCTCTTCAAGAGTTGGCCCTTCAATATGTTCAGCAGTCACATCTAAACACACAAGGCAATTTCACTCATGGAGCTCTTCTTTTCTGAATAGCAGGGCTGTGAAGTCTCTGTGGACAGTTTGGCATTTCTTCCAGATAAGCAGGTTTTCTTTCTCATAGCTATACTTGCACAATACAGAATTCAGGAGCTCATTGCACAGCTGGTCCAGTGTGTCTGTGGCCCCATTTTCTGCAGAGCATCCTGTGCTGCACCCATTCTCCACACACCCTGGAGATGGAACCATTCTGCTATCTGCACAGTTGGCAAAATTTCCATGCCCACATCCTACTTTTCTGCTTGGAAAGGGGATTCTCATGTTCCTACTTCACACCATGCAACATGTTTGTAATATTAATACAACGTATGCAGAAGTTCTCTGAGCACATTATGCTTCTTAAGACAGAAACTTTGATGAGATGGGTGAGGGGGATGGTAAAAGAAATCCAAAACAAAGAAAAGTCCCACCTGTAAGGATAAACAATGAAAGCAAAAGACAAAAGCTGATCACACAAGCCACGGTCACGAGGCCCTTTAAAGCAGGAAGAACTGGTTTCCTCCCGCATTTAAAGGGACCATTCAGACCAGCTGGGACAACTCCCGCACCGAAGCGGGCTCAATCATGGATTCCTCTCGCATTTTCCGACCCCTGGGAAAATCAGGTATTTTCCTGGAGGTCACGCAAGGAACCCATGATTGAGCCGATCTGGACAGCCCTCTCTCACAATGATTGCGAGAGAGGGCTGTCTGATCATCCCTCCCGGGGGGGTTTTTCCTTTTTTGCGCTTGGGCACTCAAGTGCCCAAGTGCAAAAAAGGGGGGGAATCCCGCTCCGCACTCCGCTCCAGGCCCCGAGCCCCACCAGCCACCGCCGCCTCCCCCCCCCCCCCAATGCTTCTCCCCAAACTTACCAGGTGCTGACCAGCAGGGCTCAGAGCCCGGAGCGGAGCACAGGGCGAGCCAGCCAGCCAGCCAAGACAGGTCCGGCGGCAGCAGCAGCTGGAGGGGGTGTAGAGTGCTCTTCTGTGAGCAGGAAGGGTGCCTCCCCCTGCCGGGGGTTGGGATGTATGAAAATCCCAACCCAAAAGAAAAAAACCCGGATAAAGTCCCATGCCGTGTGACCGCGGCCCCAAACTCAGTGCTGTTTTCCAGGGTATACTAATTTTTTAAAGTACACCATGTTTTTAGAAATGTGTTTCTCTGGATCTCTGAAAAGTAAACACATCTCTGTAGCAATAATGGCCTTTCTGATAAAGAAAATGAAAGTATATCTGTAATCGGTGTGTAAAGCTGCTGCAAAGTTATTGCAGGATTACAAACACCACAATTTCTTGGTGGCCATGTACTGAACAATTTCAAGCTTGCATTAAAAAGTACCGCAGCTCCCCACATTCTCCTTCAAGGTATTCTAGTGATCCTTTGCAGAGAAGGAAGGGACCTCCTTAATAATGCCCTACTGAGGTTCCCACATAAGCCACTGGATGTGCTGTTTTGCCAGGAAATAGTCCTTGGGGTGATGGTCAGAAAGGATGAAAGGTGCAGGCTGGACAGTGTAGGTCTGCTGTTTGCAGGGAAAGAGAGGATGATGGTGTTTTAATGAATGAAAGACCAGGTTTTATGTATTTCCCCCAAACACAAGTCTTGCATCTGCCATACTGTGAGAAACCTGGATGTGTCTGTACAAACTGAGGTGTTCACTGTCTCTTTCCACTTTTTCCCTAGCCCAAGTTCCCAACTCCCTCTGTTATAACGATCCCAATGGAACCTGTCCCATCAGAACCCCAAAACAGTATCCATTGCATTTCCAGTAAGTAAAATGCTCAGGTTCTATCAGATATTAAGTTAACAGCTAACTCTCAACCACTCTAAAATCTGCACTGAATGGGGACTGCACAAGAGCAAAACTTGCCTCTTGCACATCTCCCTTTCATCTCTGTAGGGCATGCCTAGGCACAGTTCCTAGGGGGTTATGCCTATTTTTCGTGACTAACCAAACTAACCCACGGCTGATGCATATCTTGACTTGAAGCTGCAGCTTCAGTGGACAGCAGGGAGCAGCAAGCAGATTTAAAAGGTGCAATGCTTTCCACAAACGCTCATGGGCTTTAGTAGCTTTTGGGTTCTTCCCTGTCTATACTACCAACTTCCTGTTCTTCTAGGCCAGGTTTGCACTTCAATCTCCCAACAGGCAAAGAACCAGGTTGCAATGTTACAAGTGACAGCTCTTTAAGCCCTGCGTAGGCTCTCGAACACTGAGCACACCTGAGGTTGCTCCAGTTTGCTGTGTGGATCCTGCAGGTGGGTGATGTACTGGTATCCAGCAGATGCAAAGCCATCCTAGGGATTTGCATGGGCACACCCAATATCCTGAAGTCCCTCTTGTTTTGTCACCAACGGACAATATATTGACCCTCAGTTTATCCTAATCCAAGATCTCACGCAGGTGTATTTTGATGCCTAAGGACATATCCCCTTAGCTGACAGAGTTTGCACTGCATCCTGGATGGTAACAGTGTTGAGTGCGCTGCTTCTGGATGCAGAAGAACATTTAAGAGGAACACTGTCTCAGAGGCATCTCCACTGTCTGGGCAGAACTCCAGCGCCACTGGCAAACATACAGGGAAAGCAGCTAGGAGATTTGGAGCAGAGAAGCCATGGACACAGAAAGGATGAAGTATCCCTTCTCACAATGACTCTAAATCCCCCTTCTGGAACTGCTTTTCCTATCTGCTTCCATGCAACACGTAGTTAGGTCTTTAAATCCTTAGGAAAATTTTAGGGAGAACTCTAAGACTATGGGCTACTACAGTACATAATCTTGCTCCCCCGCCCCCTGCTTCCCCAAAACATCTGGAAATGGCATTAAAGAAACAGTTACTTGCTACTTTGGGATGAATTGAAGCTGTATTCACATGAGCAAAGAGCAGCAGCATAGGGGCAACTCATGTGTAATGTCCCTCCTCTGTACTTAAGCACGTACACTTCACTTTTTAACCTGCAAGAAGGCTGTGAGTCAGTGGAGTCATCAGAACCTCCCTACCAAGGAAAAGGTGAGAGGTTTGGGGGGCAGGTATTTGGGTGCCATTATGGGTGGCTGGCAGCAGAGTAGGAGACAGGAAGGTCTGACCCTTAGTCCGTCTGTTCAAGCCCCACTGAAATATATGCAGCGTTCTTGGCCAGCTGTCTTCCATTTTAAAGAGTTTGTTTATTCATCCATTTGTCCTCTGGAATAGATTGATAGACATCTGTGTTTCCCTCCAGGAAAGAGATCTTCCAGTTGGAGTTTTACATTCTGATTCCTCTCCTAATAGTTTAGACCTGGATCGCAGGTAAGTGATATGTCTGATAATCTTTATTTATTTATTTTTTACAAAAAAAGACCCAAACTGTCAGGTATAAGAGACTTATGAATTTCTGCAAGGAGTAAGGTCTATGAAGGAAGCCCTGCTTCAGTTCCATGAGGTCTCCTGGTCTCCACAAAAAAAGAAGGTGTTCTGATATGCCCACCTGGAGTTTTTGAAGTCTCTGAGCCCTGTGGAAATGAACAAAGGGCTCTTGGCCAGGTCTCCTCTGTTTTAAAGAGTTTATTCATTCATCCACTTGTTCATTCTCTGAAATAGATTCATGTGACCCTTGTTTGACTCTTGTGGCAGTCAGGAAACAAGTAAAAATTTCCTGCTATATTCTGCTTTTGAAAATTAGCCAGTAATGTGTTCATATGATTGATTTGAGGGAGGGGAGGTTAGCAATCTTAATTTTCAGTGTAATTTTGGCTTATCTGAAGGTTTTATATACTTCTTTGGGAGCAGAAGCTCAAAAGTGGTTTAGAAATCTTGCAAATAAGTAAGCTAACAGCAGGGAGGTAAGCTTAGGAGTGCAAACATGGCATTGAAAATAGTAATATCATTTTTTATTATTATTATTACATTTACCCTTTTGACAGGCAGACACACAGGGAAGGAAGCATGGCTGCTCCAGTTATATCACCCAAGCCCATTTACATCTTTCTTGGAAGAGGAAAGCCTCCTGAAAAGTCCAGGGCCTCTATCAGGCAAGGGTTTGGGGTCTGTGGGGTGGGAAGAAGGCCCCCAAGTAGCCGCTCTTTGCAAGGGAAGAGGACACAGACCTTAGGATAGCAAAAAGAGAAGACACTGGTGCTCTTTAACCGGAAGCATTCCTGCCCTCTCCCCAATAGCTCCCCTGGAGAAAAGCATTACTTTGCATTACGGGTACACGTTTTAAAAGGAATCCATCCAAAGAAATATATCTGTGTACAAAGTTGTCATTAGAAAAAGCCACTGAGCATTGTCAGTGTGGGCAAGCCAATCCCAGGGAATTTCCCAGTCTGTAGTATCAAATTATCCTTCAGATCAATAAAGGCAACATTCAAATAGTCCTTTTTTGAAACTGTACATTTTGTTATTCAATGGGCTAGAACAATTATGCTGTATACTACGAAGGAGCCTTAGTCTAAACCCAGCTTGATTTTCCATCAAAACATCTCAGTAAAAAAAAAATGCATAGATTTTGGTTAGTATAGTGAGTAAGCTGTAAGGGCGGTAGTTTGCAGGAAGCCACTTATCCCCTTTTAATATATTCCATCTAGCAGCAAATATACCAGTCTGATTAATGCAGTAAAATAATCTAACATGGGAACCCAACAGTTTATGTGACATTTCAAAAGTTCACCTGGCATGTCCATCTTCCCTGCGGCCTAGTTATCTACTAAATATCCCCCCAAGATGGTTCTCTATAAGCCACTTCACTCCTCCCTGTTTAAATTAACAAAAAAAATACCTTTACCATAATGGACACACAATTTTAGAAACACTAAAGGGGATATAAGGCAACATTCCTGTAATAACTAGTTTCCAAAAGTTTGTACAGGCTTTGGTCTGAAGATAAGGGACTAATTTTTTTTTTTATTCTCCATTTATACTCTGCCTTTCCCCCAAAGCATCTGACATCATTCTCCTGTCCTCCATTTTATCCTCACAACTACCCTGTGAGGTGGTTTAGTCTGAGAGTGTGTGACTGGCCCAAGGTCACCCAGCAAGCTTGCAGGGCAGAGTGGGGTCTCTCCGATCCTAGTCTGACACTCTAAACATTATAGCACACTGGCAGTCAGTGTAGTCACCCAGCTCTTGCCAATAGTGCCTGAGATTCAGTACATTGGGAGCCAGAGTGGGTCTTCTCCACCTGAGGTGGTTCTGGGTATCTTTTGCATTTGATAATTTAGAAAGACAGGGCCTATTCTGGGCTGTATACTCAAAAACATGCTGTGTGATTTGCTCTTTTCTTGAGTTATTAAAAAATTGTGCATACTTTTTATGAACTTATTTTTATTGATTAAAAACAAGAGTTTAGTTTACTGCTTTTCCATTTATGGTGCATACAGGCAATCATTATTTGAGCAGTCATACCTCTGTGGAAAGGCATGACCTGTGTTCTCTCTAGATGAACAATTTTCCTTCCAGGAAGGTGTGAAGACACTAACCCACCTAACCCATTGGGACCACTTACCTTCCCAGAAGGATTTTGTGATTGTTTTTAAAATGATTTAAAATTAGTAATACAGCAATAAGTGTACATTTAAATGAATCCATGTACATACCACTTTTTTTTTTAAGTGTCCAGCTGATGGTTGGGGCAATACAGACAACAGAAGCAATGTTCAAACTGCCAATAAGTGCATCTATTGCAGATAGAACCAGTTGGTCAGCCATGTTGGCCTGAAGCAGTACAACAAATTTAGAGTCCAATGGCACCTTTATTAAATACATTTGATAAAGTGTGCATGCACACGGAAGCTCATACCTTGAATAAACCTTTGTTGGTCTTAAAGGTGCCATTGGATTCTAAATTTGTTGTACATCTGTTGCAGATAGTGTTGCTCTGTGTGGGGCTGCCCTTGAAGCCTGTCCAGAAGCCGCAGTTGGTACAGAACGCTGCAGCCAGAGTCTTGAATGGAGTGGCTTGTAGGGACCATATCACTCCAGTCTTGTCACATCTACATGGGCTCCCAATTCGCTTCTGGGATCAATTCAAGGTGCTGATATTGACCTTTAAAGTCCTATACAGCTTGGGGGCCAACAGACCTTAAGGACTGCCTTCTCCAATATGAACCTATCCAGTCCTCTTCAGAGAACCTGTTTTGGGTGCCATTGCCATCTAAAGGCTAGATGTGTGGGCAAACTGAGAAAGGGCTTTCTCAGTTGTGGTGCCAAAATTTTGAAACTCCCTCCCCAGGGTGGTTCATCTGTCTTCCTCTATCGGTGGCTTCTGCCAGTGGGTGAATTTTTTGTTTTGTCTTGTTTGGCATACCCCAATTACTATTATTGGCCCTCCTCCCTGATTTTGCTGTCGTACTTTATCATTTTAAATGCTGTCTTTAAGTGTTCAAAGGTTTTCATGTTTGCCATCCGGGGGACCCTAACTGGATAGAAAGGCAGTCCCAAAATGTTTTACAACAAAATAAATAGATAATTAAAAAGCCTGGAGGGGAGGGAAAGACCTGTTCTTTAATAAAGGTTCAATACGGAGAAGTAGGCAGCTGAAGCTTTTCATGGTATGGAGATAAATAACATCCCATTAAGCCTGTTAAAGAGGCAGGACATTTCTTCTTTGTCCAAGTAGTTGTCAGCATCTATTGTGGGGAGAGAAGAAAGCAGAAAATATTTCATGGGAGAAAACCACAGACACCACGAATCCTGCTTATAAATATGTTTGAATGCACTAACTTTGTACAATGCTTATTTTGATGTTGCATTGTTGTGTGCTAGCTTTTTTTAAAAAAAAAAATCTACCTCTCAACTTTAACTAATGAAGCTTGAAATTAACATAAACCAGTGTTTCAAACAAATCTTTGGTCAGTCCAATGTATTTTCTCCTCTTTGAATTAAGCTAGGGTGTTTAATGCTATAACTTATCAGGTGCCTGTATTTCTGTTGTGTACTAAGGATGAGTCATCCCTAAGCTAGTCCTGGGATCAGGGTGAGCTTGGGTCCACAAACAATAGCTGGCTAGGATCCTAGAATAGACCAATAGAGATCCAATAGGATCCTAGAACAGACCAGTAGAGAAACAGTATTATGTAAATAGCCTATCATTGGGAGTGGGGCGTGTTTGGGGTATGGCATTTGCATGCATAAAAACCAGGCTGCTGCCTGGGATTTTTGTCTTCCTTCTCCTTGCTGAAATCACTAATAAAGAAGAAGAAGAAGAAGAAGGGATTGGATTTATACCCCGCCCTCCACTCCCCAAGGGAGTCTCAGAGTGGCTTACAAACTCCTTTTTCCCCTCCCCTCCCCGCAACAGACACCCTGTGAGGTAGGTGGGGCTGAGAGAACTCTTTCCCAAGCTGTCCTTGAGGGAACAGCTGGTACAGAGCTATGGCTTGCCCAAGGTCCTCCAGCCAGGTGCAAGTGGAGGAGTGGGGAATCAAACCCGGTTCTCCCAGATTAGAGTCCGCGCACTTAACCACTACACCAAACTGGCTAAAGAGAGCTGATCACTAGACTTGGGGTCCGTTCATCCATGGAACCCACTATTTAACAATTTCCTTGAATGTGTGGTGTTGAGGCCTCTGCTACAGGAGAGCAGAGAGCTGTTGTGTTGGCAAGAATATTGTTCATGAACTTGCCAGCTACACAGGAAACAAAAAAATGTTTGCAAGGCAGATACTGTGAGGAAAGGGGAAATTGTCTATTTGAATGGTATTACAACCTCATTCATCCTCACTGAAGCATGCTGTTTTGTTGTGCCACCTGAGCACTCAACAGATGTCTGAGACTAAAGCAAAACTCCTGGACAAAAAGCTCGGAGATGAGGGAATTAACTCAGAATACAGAGTAAGCAATTAATTGAGACTCTGTAACCCAAGAAAATGTAACAGAAAGAATGTGGGAAAAGGGCAAAGGATACAAGATTCTGCAAACCCCTGACAGTACTTATGGTCAGAAGGGCAGTGTTCCCCCTAAGCTGAGTTAGTGTGAGCTAGCTCACAGTGTTTTAGCCCCCAGCTTATACATTTTTGTCTTAGCTCAAGAAGGATGGCTCCAGAGTGAACTAATTTATGCAGAAGCCAAATCGCTCACAAATGCCAGTAGCTCACAAAGTAGAATTTTTGCTCACAAGACTCCACAGCTTAGGGGGACCATTGCAGAAGGGACTCTGTGCTAGGGGTGAGGGAAAGAAAAGGGTTATGTGGAGGCTGGCTAAATGACAAGGACTGAAAAACTAGTACAAGAAAGACTGGATGATGGGGACAGATGAAAGGATGAGCAAACTAGCAAGCATGTCTATCGTCTAGACTCTGGCACAGGTGTGCTGTTTGTTGTTTTTTGCCAGGTGTGCTGTTTGTTGTTGTCACTGCAGTACTGTGCCCTAACTATGACCCGGGGGGGGGGGGTCATATATATATGGGGAGAAAGTAGGGAGGCTGCATTTCATATATTGCTTTGAACAGTTCTTTAGCTGCAGGATTCCAGTTCCAGTATGGATTTCTAACCTCCTATGACTTGCTCTTCTTCCAGCATTACACTTCACCTGAAGATTTCCTGCCCATCGTCTCCTGCATTTAACTACTCCCGAAACCCCATCTGTGCTGTCCCCCAAGTGAAGATAGAGATGGAGTCGGATTATGAAGATACTGACACAGAAAAGCATCCTCGGGACATGGGCAATGAGACCACACTATAGTCCCAGTGGTCCTGTATAAAAATTGGGTTGATTTTTTTTCTACCTGAAAGACCAAGGGGATATCTAGGCACAAGGACCTTGTTCTCCACTAAAGAACTGATGACTGAAAAATTGTAGGATTCCATTCTGTTGGTCTGGGAACAATGATGGAGCCCCGCATCTCTAGCTTCAGATCCTCCCAAGCAATATGGAATTGGTACTTCAGGACTTCAGAGTCTGCAGGAACAAAAGAAATCATTAGGCTGCAGGCAGCTCTGGTTCTTTGGGTAGAGAAACTACATAGTTTGTGGACTCCAACATGTTTGATTGTGACTGGTGAGAAACTACCAGGTTGCACACCAGTTGTTAAGAAGCTGGACCTCACCACCCTGTCTCATAACCTTGTGTACCCATTAATTTTAGAGCTGGCAGAGTCATTTTCCGAGGATAACTTTGCCCATTGCTCTGTTCTGCAACTTGTGTTTTTAAGGGGAGATTTCAACTTATGTTCACCCAGGAGGATTGGGCATTGAGAACTGGAGTACAATGGATGGATGAGAAGTACAAAGTCTGACTCTTCAGTCATCTAGTATTAGAAGTGATCCTTTAAGGACCAATGCAGGAGAAAGCCGATACAAACAACTATTTTTCCCTTTAATCCAAGCATCTGGAGGAATAGTTGGTCACAGATCATGGCACACATTGTATGTAACGCCAGAGAAGTAAGCAGTACCTACATGACTCAGTCTCCCAGAGGACTTAAGCTGATGTCCCATGGATTTAAATGAAACCTCTCTCAATGGAGCCACTTGGCTTTTTTCCCTCAGTTAGTAGTCAGGCCATTTATAACTCCTCCACAGTCCTGTAAGAAGAGACCCTGTCTGTCAGGAATAGTGTCATAGCTCCACAAATCTCATATGTCCCAATGGCAGGCTTCCCTATCTTCAGTATTTGAAAATGCTCATTGGACAGAGGCCAAGAAATTGTAGGATCCAGTTGCAGCAAAGCAAGAAGTATTTCTGCTATAAACATGGCTGAGCAGGTTTTGCCCATGGGATCTTCTTCCCTGAAATATTTTGTGAGAAATCCTGGCTGTTCTGCAGGAGGAGAAAGTGAGACGTTTCCCAGAGTGCCCCCAACTTGAAGGCCAAAGTCTCCTTTCTCCTTTTGATATATGAAAATTGTTTCAACATTCTTCAGTCTTTTCTCAGAGTTAAATTTGGTAAATGGTTCTAAGTTATGCCACTATGTTGTCTCTTTTTACTCTCTATTGAATTGGTTTATTCTTCAGGTCCTCAGCCTTTTTGAGCCTGTGGGCGCCTTGGGAATTTTGACGCAGTGTGGTGGGCACAGGCCCAAAATAGCTGCAAGCAGGAGGCAGAGCCAGACACAAAATGGCTGCCACAGCTTGCCTTCAGTCACACAGTGAAGATCCTTGTGCTGTGCTGGCAGATGCTGCCAAAGCAACATTTGTAAAAAAATAAATCTGCACAGCCAATCGAAAGTCTTCCTGGACAGAAGTCCCATCTGGCCCTGCCCACTTTCTAAAAATACTTGGCAGGTATCACACATTGGGGACCCCTGGCTTATTCAATATGTCATTTGAGACAGTGAATTTAATCCTTCTCCTCTTGTCATGGTAAGCCATAGGCATGTCATTCTGAATTTTGTGGTGCCTGCCCTAAATTCGATTTTGATAATGGCAGCTTCTCTATAAGAGCACTGGGAAAACCTCAGAAGAGCAGGCGCCTTGCACACTAGACCCATGCGTCGTTCTAGACAGAGAGACCTAGTCCAATCACTTGGTGCCTCTGAATTACTCTCTGCAGATGTAAAAATCTTGATTTTAAAAAAAGCATTTTCAAGCTGTTCCATTCACTGAAGCACAGAATTCTTCCTTCAGCAGAAAGAATCAGAGACGGGGTTTCACCCTTGTACTAAGAATGAGCTCCAAGAGAGAGAAAAAGGGACGCTTACACTAAGCTTGGTACTAACTTTGGCAGTTTAAGACCTCTGTTGTGGTTCCCTTATTGAGCCTATGGGACCGTCTGTAATTATGAGAAAAAGGAGTAGGTGCCACTACAAGATAGCTACCATAGAAGAGGTATATGGTTGCCAAACTCCAGGCAGGGCCTGGAGATCTCTCAGAATTTCAACTGATTTCTAGACAACAGAGATCAGTTTCCCCAAAGAAATGGCTGCTTTTTCTTGACAGTGCATTAGTGCATCTGTTTTCTCCCAAATCAGGGCTAAATAAATAAGTACACCACATAATGAAACCCATTGCAGTTGCCTACATTTCAAGCAGTTGTGTAGCTCTATGTAAGTCACAAGCAGTCAGATTCCCACACACACACACACGCACAAACCCATAAGAACATACAACAGCTATGGGACATACGAAAGCAATAAGAGGGAAGCCAACAACACTGTACCTTTCACTCTCTCAAATTAGAGTGGGAGAAAGGACCATCTCAGATGACTCTGGGCTTTGGGAGCAAATGTATGGATCACATGAAGCTTTATTTTTCATGAAGCAAGAAGAGAGTAGCAGTCTGTGTGGGGTGGGGGGCCAACCCTACCTCACCAAGACAAGAGGGCAAACTGAGAGGAACGAATGGCTGAAGTTGATAGGCAACAATCTCCAAGTAGGCAAGCTGGTGGACTGAGAAGAGAAGCCCCAGATAGTGGATGGAACAGTGCAGAGGAAACCAGGTTCCCAGCAAGGAGCACCTGGAAAATTACCTTTTAGTTCTCCCATCTCCTTCCTCTTCCCAGCCTCTCAAGAGCTGGTGCTGCCTGGTGAAGCTGACTGACCGTTGTTGAGCCTCATTTCACCTCTGTCAGGGGCAAGAACTGGGGAGGCAAGAAAACACCAGTACACATGTTGAGGTGACACACTGGGATCACTGCAGGAGACTCAGTTGATATCTGGATTTTTAATGTTAACCTGAAATGACTTCATATTTTTGAAAACTGCATGATTAAATTCAGTTAATACTTACATCAGCAACTGGCACCATACCTGGAAAGCCAACCAAGATGACTTAAAAACCAATTGTTTCAGAGAGTAGCCGTGCTAGTCTGCAGTAGAACACTTAGACTCAAGTCCAGAAGCACCTTAGAGACCACCAAGAGCTTCAGGGTATGAGATTTTGCGAGTCCAAGCTCCTTCCATCCTACTCATGTCTGAGGAAGAGAGCTCTGACTATTGAAAGCTTACATCCTGGAAAATCTTGCTGGCCTCTGAATTGCGACTGGACTCAGATCTAACTGTCTAAACCCACTGGTGAAGGGACCAAGGACACCCCAATATTCCTTTTCCCTATAGGGTTTGTTTGAAACCTTCTCCGTTAGGGCAGCTTTACCACCACCCTGCCTGCCATTTCTTCTTCCAGGGGAGAATTTGTCACCCCTCCCCCTCCAATTCTTTATATGCCTTCAAGCTCACCATATGCTTAGAGAAGCAGCTGCCAATGGTGAGATGGGAAATCCTGATTCTGGAACTGCTTCCTACTTGCAAACCTGCCTCATTACTTCAAAATGAAAAACAAAATACTCAGTTTGCTTATTGCCTCAGTGAGCATGGCCAGTTGTAGAGGAGTCTGCCCACCTGACCGAAGGTGGCCAGCAGTTAACGCGAACAGGCAAACTAATCTGGGTGGCTTGCATCCATTCCGGAGGGGCCTTCTATAACAGATGACAGGAACAGCTGCAGTTTCAAAAAGGGCAGAATGGGGCAGCCCTGCATTGCTGTTTCCCAGCAACTGGCCCCTTTCTGGCTCTGGCGCACAGCAGCCAGTTCTGCAGGTCTTTGCACTGGTACAGACTCCGTTTGCTTCAGTTTGAGGGACCCTGCTGCTCTGGGGCCATCTGCTCTCGATTTCCTTCGGCCCTACATGCTACTTGTGTTCTAATTTTTGTTCCTGTTTGGATAATACTGTAGTAATTAGGATCCGATCGCTTACCTTTCAAAACATACTGATGCAACCTGTCACATTTGCAGCCTCTAGTTCAGAGGGGGTTTTTTAAAGAGGTAGAACTTGCATCTTATAGGAAATGTTTGGACTTAGTAGTGGTTTACTACCTTAGATGGCTCTGAAACAATATTTTGGGCAGATAGACTAGAGGCATGAATAACTAAAAACTGAGCCGCTGCCTTAAAAAAAGAAGTACATCTTGAAGTATCAATGCTGGAAACCAAGCAGACGTGCAAAGAACATGTTGAGTTAGAAGGACTTCGGTCTGATCCAGCAGATTTCTGTCCTTGTCCCACTTGAACAAAAATGGTGATGGTGGTTGCTCAGTCGCACAGTCGAGTCCGACTCTTCGTGACCCCATGGACCACATCACACCAGGCCCTCCTGTCTTCCGTCATGCTCCAGAGTTTGTTTAATTCCATGTTTGCTGCATCGATAACACTAACTATCTCATCCTTTGCCATCCCCTTCTTCTTTGGCCTTCAATCTTTCCCAGCATCAGGGTCTTCTCCAGTGAGTGCTCCCTTCTCATTTGGTGGCCAAAGTATTTGAGCTTCAGCTTCAGTATCTGGCCTTCCAGGGAACAGTCAGGGTTGATTTCTTTTAGGATTGACTGATTTGATCTCTTTGCAGTCTAAGGGACTCTCAAAATTACATGGCCTTAAATGTTTTTTTTGCCATAAGACACAAAGTTTGATAACATAGACCATGAAAATGGGTTAGATACAGACTAAATTGGCAGTTTTCATCAATTCCTCCTTCCCAGTGCAGATACCCCTTAAGTCCTTCCCCAAGCTCCCCCCTCTCTCCTCAGAGATCAGTGGGAGGCAGGAAAGTTCCATTCTGTCATTGGAAAACTGAGCCTGGATTCAACCCTATACCTATAAAACGTCACCTTTAACAAACGTACATTTTACTGAGCAGGATTTCTCTGTGTGTGTGTGTGAGAGAGGGAGAGAGAGAGAGAAGTGCCATCAAGTTGCAGCCAACTTACGGCAACCCCAGCAAGGGGTTTTCAAGGCAAGTGAGAAGTAGAGGTGGCTTGCCATTGCTTTCCTCATGCAGGATTTCGACCCTCTACATATTACGCCAGTGTTAACTTTAATATAAAACAGATGCTGGTCCCTTGTAACTTTGTAAATATTGAGTTTAAAACAAAAAAAAAAACTTGAATCTCTTCTCCTGTTTATCACGTTTTATCTGGGGTGTACATTGTAACTGTTGGCAGCAACAATACTAAGAAGACAGTAATGCCCGGTCAACCACCACTTCATTCATTTTTGTATTGTAATAACTATTTCAACTTGAATACGGCCTTGTATATTTATCTTATTTTGTACCAGTACAGTTGCAGTCCTTAGAGCTTTTCAGTCTGCTTTTACAATAGTTTTCTAGGAGATACAAATCAAAAAAATGTTTGCAGAAGTATTTCATGTAACAGGAGTCCCACTGAATCATCCCTGCAGCCCAGCACCTACACACACACTTTGGTATGTTCAAATGCTGATTTCCATAACAGAAGTACAGCCTGCCGTTTTACTGTAACACATTTATACAATAATAAATTGTTGGACTTCTACTTGTGTCACCCTTATTAAGTAACATTCAGCTTCCAGAATGAACCCAGCCAGCTGCTGCTAAGTACAGATGGTTCCAACCCACCTAACCAATACAGACCGCTTTCATAGTGCAACGTTGCACTGGCAACTAGATAGGGGCTCTGTTCAGGCAGAATATACCATCATGGCTTGTTTAAGGAAACTATGGTTACTGTGACTTTCTGAACACAAGATCACTCTACTGTCTACATGTATTAAGGTTCTGTCAAATCAGGATCTTTAACTATGGTTTGAAATCAGTTTAAGTCTTAGCCATGGCTCCACATGAGACACAAACATAGACATCCTGGTTCTGTGCCAAACATACACACACACCCCAGCTACAAGACAATCATCATGAAAGCAGGATTTCTGAAGAGAAACCAGGAGCTTGAGTGATGATTTGCAAGATGAACCTTGGGTTCCACCAAGCCACATTTTCCTATCATGTGTAGCCCAAACCCTTGAATTGTACCCGAGTCAGACAGCACCTTCTAGTGTGAAAGCTTGGCATTTCAAGCCTGTAATTTCCCTTTACTCCGCTAATGCCATAGTACTCAAACAAACTGGTCAGATTAGCATTACCACCCTTTTGTAGGGAGGGGGGAGGTATGAAAGCCCCCAAAATAAGCAGGTTCCTAATGAAGTTAAACCCTCCCTTATTGGAACACACAATGATATTCAATAAAACTCTCAAAGACAATCTTCTGTTTATTCAAATGCAACCTGTAATAGCCATCAATATTAACACTAAGCAATGCTGAGCAGGCATAGAGAACCACATCCAGTCTTTTGATTCATGCCATGCTAGCTAGTTTCCAAGCATATTTCAGCCCTAACAAATGTGGAAGATTGCAGTATTCAAACAAGTTATAAATGCCTTTTGTTACAAGAGCTATTAAAATGCAATACAAATAAGGCCTTGTAGAAAACAATAGTAACATCTGACTGCAGCAAAGATGCTATGCAGTCATAGCAAATAAGGGACACTCTCTTGGGGTGGCTGATCAAAGCTGCACTGAGTAAACGCTAAGATGTTTCTCTGTAACGTGAACATTCAGTTCTTGGCCCATAAATTATGGCCCCCTCTTGGATTTCAGAGAGAGCAGCACCCATCTTCTATATTCTAATTCTCAACCAGGTTCCTGCATTTAATACAGTAGCTTAATGGTAGGAATTGCCGCACATCGGTTTAGGGTGGAAGCTCTCTGCCATCGAACAGAATTGCTTTAAATAAATATTCCAGCAAATAAATATTGCACTGCTGTCAGCCTGTGGTCTGGGAGTTTTGGAATGTTGCTGTTTTAACATGAAAAGTCCACCATTAAGAGGTCAGAGCTTCGAGCTCTTGTGGCCTCAGCAGTTTCTTTGCAGCAATGATGGTGTTCTTCATCAGCATGGCAACTGTCATGGGGCCAACCCCACCAGGGACTGGAGTGATGTAGCTGGCTTTTTGCTTAACACCTGAAAAAAGCAAAGGGGCAGAAGGTAAGGCTAAGGAAAACATCAACATCAAATTACCTAGGTAGGCCATTCACAGTGAGCCAAGTTGGAGGAGTCCCAGACTAAAAGGAATGACAACAATATGCCCCAAAGCAGCAACAAAGTTGTGTTTTTTCATTAATTAATTCCTCTTTTAATTGTTTTACAAAATTTGTTCAGCTTCTTAGGTTTCTGGGGTTTGCAGAATCTTTTGAGAAGGACAGTGGTGACCAGTGTTCCCTCTAAGCTGAGTTAGTGTGAGCTAGTTCACAGTTTTTTAGCCTCCGGCTCACACGTTTTTGTCTTTGCTCAGGAAGGATGGCTCCAGAGCAAACTAATCTATACCGCAGCCAAATCGCTCGCTCACATCTTTAATGCCAGTAGCTCACAAAGCAGAATTTTTGCTCACCAGACTCCACAGCTTAGAGGGAGCATTGGTGGTGACTGAACAATCCAAATGGAAAGCGATTAAGGCTCAGTGTCCAGTAGCAGAGGTAGGGCCATAAAGCCTCTTCCCTGGTCTGACCACTGAAAATCCTGCCCTGAGTATGAGCCTAACCAACTTGGAGAGTATGCCTCTCATTTGCACCACTGCACTAAAGATGCAGGAAATCCTAACTAACCCCATGAGCTCCAAAAATGGGTCATAGTATATGCAACCCTTTCTGTTCTCTGTTCCAAACACTTGGTATTACCACCACCTACAGTATGAGCAGGGCAGCTCCTTTTGTGGGGCAACATCAGCAAAAGGAAAGTACCCAATACCAAATTATTGATTGTGGTTTCAGTTTTGATCGCTGCAGGTGCAACCAACACCGTCACCTACAATAGGGATCCCAGGCAAGCATCCTTCACTGTGCTACAAAACCAAGCAAAAGTGTGACTCACTAATGCAGCCAGGCTAGACTCGTGTTTACAGTATGGTAACCCAATATCGACAGCTGACTGCAGGAGGTATTTGTGGTAAAGCATTTAGTAACTTCATATCCTGCCATCTATTCTGAAACAAGCTCACAAGCAGCACTCTAACTCCATGCTGACTACAGAACCTTGGATTCAAAACCCTCAGCCCACCAGACGCCTTCATCCAACAGAGAAACCGAAGGATGGAGTTACAAGGAAGATTTGTGATCTTTATTTCCCCACAAGATATTACGTGACGCGATATATTCTGCCTCCTTTGCTGCCTTTGCAGCCACAACTACTTCAAGGTATAGCTGAAGTGGCAATTATCTATCTGCCTTAACGTACAGGAAAACCTGTCATGTAAATGCCAGGCTGATATTCTTGGGATCCTAATCTCATACCTTCAAAATCCACATCTCCAACCAGCTTTGGTTTGGCAGTAACAGGATCCTGGACTCTGTTTATGCCAACATCAATCACTGCAGCTCCTTCTTTGATCATGTCTGCTGTAATCAGGTTAGGAATGCCTGTAATTTAATAAAGCGGAAGTTAATCTACAAGAAAGCTACTGGTACCCACCAACTGTAATGGCTTCAAAGGACAAAGCTCCAGGCCAGTCCTCAGAAGATCCCTGACTGAAGACATCCCAAACTCCCTCCAGCCCTGAAATGGCCAAAGGTCCCACTGGTCCTTCCTAATGTCAGAAGCAGCTTCAAACTGCTGTTTAGAAAAAGCCTGTGAAATCCCATTGGCAAAGACTCTGGGGATCAGAACCCTCCTAGAATTACTCTTTGGCATCAACGAAAGGTGCATTCCTCAAGAGTCCCCCCAGCTTCTGGCCTCTTCCTGAAGTACAAGCTTCTTACCTGCAGCTGCAACCACGATGTCAGCAAGAATTGTATGCTGCTTGAGCTGTTCCTTTGGGGTGTAGCGGTGAGAGATGGTGACAGTCGCATCCCCTGAAAAGAGAAGCTCCCAGTGAGAACACCATTCGACTTCCTTCCAAGTTAACACATGTTAAGGAGGAACACCCAAAAGACTCAAGTTACTAACGCTCAGGCAGTTGGAAGCTGAGTGGCAACAGGGAGGGAAGGGAAGGCCCCGTCCCGCAGAAAAACTTCAGCTAAGGGAGTACTCTCCCCCAGCAGTTTACTGCCCACTTGCTGCTGGGCCGATTGCTGAATGTGCCCCTCTCAGACTTTATTTTAATGACTTCTAGCTTTTGCCACTAAGGTGGTCCTGGAAAATATGTCAACTTTGACCGTATGTCAATTTTGAAAAAAGGACAATGAAAAGTTTTATTGTTGCAAGGGCAGAAAGTTGGTCATGCTGCCTTGGGAAAGGGTACACTCTGTACACAGTATAATTAACCACAAAGGGCACAGTGCTTTGAAGAACTAAAGGTGTTAAGGCTGAGGTTTCCACAGGAGCAAACTTGCGCACTGGTGCACACGCTCCTCAGAACTTTCTGCACAACATGCCGGCATCCTAAGAAGGAGCCCAATGCCAGGCTTTTCCAGTACCGGCCTTCAGGGAAGCTGACAACAACATTGTGCATGACAAAAACCTAGCCAGACACTATGAGGGGTTGCCAAAGCAACCTTGAATTGTGAGCAAGGGATGAAATATTAGTGGGAGGGGAGGATTTTGTGCTGACAAAGCACAGCACAGACCACGCCCTAACTTTGCTGAAGATGGAGGGGCTCAGCACCCCCCACTCCCCGGGACACAGTACAGCTACCAAAAAAGGGAAATCTGACTCCTAAGCAGCAAAGTGATGTGAGTTTCCTTCTGTCTGGTCACCAGCCAGGTTTGGAGACTGAGCTTACCTCCAGGACGCTCGTGCCTGCCATCGGTGTGCAGAAGCATCGCAATGGGCATGCCAACATTCTTCGATCGGCCAGCAACAACGACGTTCTTGCCCAGGGTCGGGATTCCTACCATGTGAAAAAACACACACACACAATGAGGCTCTGTTGTGTTCTTCAGTGCCTGCCCCTAGAAACACAAGGGACTGGTGCAAGACTCCTACCAGTTCTCTTGATGATTTCCCACACGCCCCAAGGCGTTGCAGGCAGCATGGAGTATTGGTCCAGACACATCCGGCCCACATTGACTACGTGGAAGCCGTCCACGTCTTTTTCAGGGTTTACAGCATTGCAGACCTTTCGCTCATCAATATGCTCTGAAAGAGAGAAGAAACTATTAATGCTTGGGATTCCACGCGTGCAGTCCTAAGCAAGAGCTACACTAGCAGAGTATGTGTGGCTGGGAGGGAAAAGCAGAACGGGAAATCACACATTGACCCACATAAACTTCCATGGGATTTGTGTCTAGATGCTTCATCGAACAGGCAACCGCCCTAACACAACCCCCAGCTGCTTAACACGGATAACATAAAGCAAGACTGACACCGTGCACTAGCATACGGGCGAGACAGGCTACCCCACAGGAGAGTTACTGTGTCGTATAGGATGCAAGAGCCTGACCTAGGTAGGAGATGGGCCACTCAGCTAGCCGCACGACAAGGCTGGCGTTATCACAGCCCTCTGACTCAATGCTCACAATGTTTCAAAGACCCACATGTTCTAATGGAGCCACGTGAAGAGCTCCTCCTGAAGTTTACTCACCAGGTAAAGGGAGCTGCACCAGCAGACCATCTACATTGGCGTCATCATTTAGCTTCACAATTAAATCAAGCAACTCATCTTCTGTGACGGAGGCTGGTTTCAGGATCGTTTCGCTACTGATCCCTACAACAAGCAAAACAGGAACGTCAAAAGGACATTTTAAATGTGATGACTAAATTTCGCAGGGCACAAGCCATAAGGAATACTAACTAGCAAACAGAGAGAGGCTGGGTGCTGTACAAGCAGTCTTGGCCAATGTCACAACTTCAGGCTTTCTCTAATGAGAAGTTCTGGGACTACATTGCCTGGATTCGAAGCCTTGCTTCTGTCTGTATTTCTCTTTGTCCGTGGCTGAGGTGGTCCTCCAATGTAAAGTGCTTTTCTCGGGCATTAGGTGCTCCTCTTCTTCTTCTTCTCTTCTTTTGGGCTCATTGAAGGATGCTCGTCTTGCGTGAATGGAAGCTCCTGGCACCAGAGGAATACCTTCTGCAGTGGATGACCACTTCCACCAGGGAGAAGAGTGCAGTGCAAGCAGAAGCAAGGCTTCAGATCCAAGCTCGAGAGTACCAACTTTGAGTTTTATATCTTTTGAAGATGTACACTTAAAATTTGACGCCAACAGAAACCAGACAGTGAGGACCAAATAGCTGTCTCTTTCATTTAGTTTTCCATGTACGTTGCAATTAAGCAGACATGGGCCTCTGTTTTTCACTTCTAATTAGCCGGAGCATTTCGTAAACCTGAAAGCTGCACAAGGAAATCATTATAACTGACCAAAGGGAGTCGCTCAGCTGTGCACAAAAATGTTTTGCACGTCCCTTAGAATATGCAAGGAGGTCCACAGTTCCCAAATCAAGCTGCAGGAACTGAAGACAGTGAAGATCCAGTAACTGCAATTTGATTCCAGAAACTGAAGCCTCCAGTGCCTGCTAAGCATACCAAACCCTGGGGTCTTTCTGGCCTTAAGTGGCCACCGTATCCTTTTACATTTTCATCTGGAAAAAGTTACATCTCTGAGTGGAGCTGAACACTGACCAGCTGGGCAATTGCTGCCTGGTGCTGTAGCAGCCAGCATGGCACCCCTGAGCAGTCAACGGCTTTGTCAGAAGATCAGCAATCCAAGACCTTTCAAATATTTAGATCTTGTTACTGCTATAGAGAGCAGCAGAAAGTGCTCAAGGCCAAATCTGTTCTGCTTTCCAGCTTCCTCCTTTGCAAGCTTTTAGCCTCCCGTCCTATTTCAGGCTGCGAAAGAATCACTGACATCCAAGTCACACAAATACTCAGCAGTCAGAAAGCACCAAGGACGTTATGTGTGCCACAAGGCTGGGGATGAGGCAGCCAAAGCTTGAAAAGTTGAGGTCGACTGGAGGGTCTCTGGTGTGCCAAGTCCTAAGCGAGCAGATCAGGCAGGGCCGGCCCCAGGGTTTTTTGTGCACTAGGCGAGGTTAACTTGTGGTGCCCCCCCCCCCGGTGAGGCTGCCTTGTAGCGCCCCCCCCACTGCAGAGCTGCCCTCTCCACCACCAGAGACCCACCCACAAGGGACACACCCCCCCCCGGCCCCAGCACCTACCCACCTGCCTGAGCTCATGACTCTCCAGCCCCGCCGGCAGCCACCTGCACCGGCTGGCCGCAGCACCTACAAGTCTATTTGCATTGGCCCAATGGAAAGCTGCATTCAGACATAATGGTAAATCAAGGTTTGCATAAAGCACACTATCTCCTGGTTTGAGTCTCTCTCAGTCTCTCTGCCGCCTCATTTGCGAGCTGCGCCCCTAGGCGGCCGCCTAGTTAGCCTAGTGATAGAGCCGGCCCTGAGATCAGGCAACTGAAGGCCAAGTGTCTGCAGAGCAGATGCTCCAAGGCACAATAGCCCATCCTAAGCTGCAGCAGTCAGGCAAGGGGCAGGTGGGGAAAGCTATAATCACTTCAAGCTGGCAGACAAAGAAGGCAAAGAGAAGTGGAGTGACTTCCAAGAGCCCTTCCCCCAAAAAATAACTCTGCTGAGAAAGATGCTGCTCACACCCCCAAGAGAGCAAAAGGACATACCAACATCAGCTGCTGCTTTGGTCTTGTTTAGGACATAGGAGTGGCTTGCAGGATTTTCACCAACGAGAACCACACTGAGGTGAGGCCTTCTATTGCCAGCTGCAACCCACTGCTCCACTTCGTGGCGGGCTTCTTGTCTAATCTGCCGTGCCAGCTTCCTCCCGGAAATGACAACAGCTTCATTCCTGCACAAAGAAAGTTTTTACAGCTTCCTGCCCCCAAATCCGAGTTATGGCACGATAATATCGATCACCGCTTGGTCTGGCCCCCTTGGTAACAGCACCTCTTCATGCATGTCTCCAGGCCAGCTTGCCCAGAGTTCAGCCGAATACAAAAGCATCGGGTCTCGTGAGAGGCAGCATCTCACTGAAGGGAAGGAGATATGAAGTCAGAGCACACTCTGTTTAACAACTACTAGGAGGCACACTTAAACAAGAATCCCAAGGACACTAAAAACCTTCAGGCACCAGGACTGGCTGCAATGAAGCCATTCTTAATGCAAAGTCCGGAGTTTGCGCAAAGAATGTAAATTCTGGAACAGGCACAGAGAACGCTAACAGACAAATTACAATCAGAAAAGAGGCCACGTGTTTCTGTTTTGTTTGATGGACATTTGTGTCTAGAAATGCACACCTGGGAGCCTTAGTCAACCATGTTTCTCAAGATCAGGCTTGCTGTGCTTTTCCACAACACAAGCACACCCTTTAAATTTTGCAGTGAAGACACAGTCCACCTGCAGATAAAGCACGAGGACCCCTCTTCTGTATTGTGCGAAGAAGCCCTCAGAGCAATTAGACCTTGCTTCTCTCGCTGCCCATAGCAGCCTTCAAATAACAAATGTTACAGGAAGTGTCACTCAGCAAAACACACAAGTGCAATGTCCTGCATTATGGATATTCTCCACCACAATCGCCACTGCTTAAAATCTACCAGGTTCATTTATTACTTGATCAATTCAGCTTTGTTCATTTTGGTCTAGTGTTTTATACTTGAAAAAAATACTTGAAAAAAAGGAGCATGCACCCAAAAGCTCATATCTTGAATAAACTCACATATTAGACGCAGCTCAACTGGGATCAAGCAATCCCTCCCAAAAAAAGTACAGGCAGCCTTCCACTAAGTAGCTGTCCCCCTAAAGAGGTGCATGTTCTCCATACTATGGAATCAAAGCTACCACCCTACTTTAAGCTCTTTCAGCTCTTTCTTTTAGCCCAATATAATAAAACTGTTCCACAGAAAGCAGATGCAGCAGCCGCTTAAAAGCCATTCCTGGCATGGGAGAGCTGCAACTAGTTCTCAGAACTGCACTGTCATCTCACACTGTAGCATGGTGCACGTCCACAAAAGATAAAGTTACGGAGGCAAGAACAGATAAAGGAAGAAGCATTTCTTGGGCTGTTCCTCTTACTAGGCCTCCCACACTAGTTGCTTGCGTTCAGCCCTGCCTCTTTGCTTCTAATTCAAGGCCATGAAAGTTCTACCATCTGGGGACATTTTTTAAACAGTACATTAAACTGCCTTCATCAGGGGACATGTACTGCAGCCCACGCAAAACAGTGCCACATGCCAGCAATCTGTAGACCTTGCAATAGTGTGCTAACGAAACATGCACAGATGTTTTTCGTAAGTTGCACAAGCATCTAAACTTGCACAGAAAAGACAAAGAAGCCCTTCCTTATGAAAGGTCTGCAGAGCTTCTGCAGAAGGTTACAGTGCATGGACTTGGTAAGAGGCATAGTGCTCGATAACTGTATTTAGACAGAGGGATGGCATTTTAGCAGCACCAAATTTACAGCTTCTGGGATTTCTTTTTGCTTCTCACCCAAGGCAGCTTGCCATAACCGAGCGTTCTGAGAGATAAAGTAGCTGAACACCCCCCCACACACATGGTAGCGCTGTCTCATCTGGGTTGGGCTTCAAATTATTAGCCTCGTCAAGCCCATTACAGTCTCCAGAACTGTCGCTGCTTTTCCAGGATTAGATCAAAAGGAAACAGGAGGAGTTGGGTGCCATCTACATATTGATGCCGCGTCAAGCCCCTGGATGACCTCTCCCAGGGCTGCATGAAGCAAGCGTAGGGAAAAGACACCCTGCAGAATTCGCCCAGCATAAGTGCACAACTGCAAGGCAGTGATCACCTCCTTCTGGGAACCACCTGCCAGGTGGCAACACATACCGCAACCTCCTACTCCCAAATACCTCAGACATGCCAGAAGAACAGGATGAGCAATGGTATGCAAAGGAGGCAAGAGGAACCAGAGAGCCCACCAAGCAATTTCAGCAAAAGTCAACCTGGGCAGGCATCCTGGCTTTGCGCGCCAAAGCTCGACCGAAATGGCTCTCTAGATAGGCCAGTGTTATGCAAGGAACTAGTTTCGGTACGTTTGACTGCCACTGGAGGAGGGGGAAAAAACCAAACAAACAAAAGCGAACCGAGAAGGCGACTGAGTCCCATAGTTTCCGCTTCCCTTGTGGGATCGACTCCCAGCACCCTGCCCTGCCCGTTTCCCCGCGTGCTACCCTGAAACATCCCTGCATCGCCGCTGAACAGCAGCCAGGAGGGCTCGTCCCGGGGTTGGCTGGAGACGCTACTTCACGCAAGCGAGCGAGGCGATTTCATCAGCCTGCAGGGCACGCAAACAACCGCTGGGGGGAGCCTGTCCCATTCATTCCCATCGGAGCGACGCACGGGGTCCAGAGCCAGTCCCCGCGCCCACCACGCTGGGGAAACCACGGGCACCCAAAGGCTCCCCCAAAACCCCGGCTGCCCCCCAGCCCCATTCAACGTACACCTCTCCCCCACACACACATGCACGGGGGTGAGAGAAGAGAGAGGACGAGCACTGGGAAAAGGACAGGACTTCCCACGCACATCCCCCTTGCAAGACTCATCAGATAGATTGCTCCTGAAAGGGGAGACTCCATTAGGGCTCGTCACAGGCGTTTGAGGGCTCCTTTCCCCTCCCTCCCTGCCCTACCTGGACGCGGTGAGGTGGAGCCGGCGGGCACCCTGCCGGAGATGGCAGCTGCAGCCTCGGCCCGACGAGGTTCCCGGGGCGGCCTGACTTAGGAGGCGAAGAAGCACACGGGGAGCGACCAGGGTTGCCATAGCATCAGCCACTGGAGTGTCGGGTAGAAGGGCTCTGGCCAAGGTGAAGCTCCGCGCTGCCTTAAGAAACCTCCGCCAACCCCGCCCGGCCCTCAAGCCGGGCGCGACGTCATTGGCCGGAGGAGAGAGTGACGCACCGGCGCCGCTCGGATTGGGCTACGGCCGAGAGTGACGTCAACGCCTTCCGGGAGGCGAGGCAAAGGCTGGGCGAGGGCGGTGGGCGAAGAGTGACGCGAGAGGCTGAGGGGGCGGGGGCTGAACGGCCGTCCTACGTTTTGATTGGTGAAGAAGGGTCAGGGAGGCGCGGGAGGGAGGAGATAAGGTCGGTCGCGGCTTCAGCGTCCTCGTGGTCCTGATTATTACTGCTGTAGAAAAAGGAACCAGAAGTTTCGTTCTCTGCTTTGCGCCTACGGCCGAGGTGATCTCCGCACGTGTAGAGCAACAAGGAGGCGGGAGAGGGGAGCTGCAGGTTCGACAATGGGGTGTTGCCTTGAGTGTGTTTGTTTGTTTTTTAAATCCCCTCGCAAGCAGAAAGCCAGCTCCTCAAGCAAGAAAAGAGAGAAAGCCGCTCGTTTACTCTGTGTGCGTGTTTGTTTAATGAGGAGGACCAACCAGTGCTGGGAATCCATCCTCTCCAATCTGAAGGTCGGTCAGTGGCTACTAGCCTTGGTGACTGAGGGGAACCTTCCGGTTTAGAGGCAGTCACCCTCTGAATCCCAGAGCCAGGAGGCAACATCAGGGGAAGGCCCCTGCCTCTGTACCCTGTTGTTGGCCATCCAGAGGAACTGGTTGGCCACTGGGTGAGACAGGATGCTGGACTAGATGGACTGTGGGTCTGATCCAGCAGGGCTTTTCATATAGTGTTGTCTTTTTTACCAGCTTATTTACCACCATGTGTCAACCAGGTCTGAATCTGAGCTGGTGAGCCATGACTTTTGCAGGGGACCATGCCCCAGAGGCTAATACAGGTGTCCCCATCATCTTTGATATTTTAGGGTGTGACCGAAGTACCCATTCCTTCAAACAAACAGTGAGAAAAATGTTGAACATTGACCAGCTGGGATGGTGCCCAAATGCTATGTGAGGAAGAACATCGTTTAGAACATTTGTATGCCACCTCTCCAAAGCCCTGCTTGAGGCGGCCTTGTAGGACACAGGGCGTGCCAGAATTGTTTCTGGAGGGAGCTCCAGGCTTAGGCGGCATTTTAAACCCATTTTAATTTTCCTTTTCTATATGACTTGCACCATGCTATCCCTGCAACAACCCTGTGGGTTAGGCTTGGCTGAGGTGGGGGGGCATTTTAACCCATTTTAATTTTTGCCATTCTGTGTGCTTTGTCCCATGTTGTCCTTGCAATAGCCCTTGGAGGCAGGCCGGGCTGAGAAGGGGAGGGAGCAAGACCGCACAGTGAACTTCATCATTTAGTGAGGGTTTGCACCCAACCTTCCCCCATTCAAGGACAGCATGCTCAGTGGTCCATGGCTGCATCTTGTGATACATAAAAGGGAAGAGATGCTGCCTGATCCTGAGATAGGAGTAGCCAGTGGGCAACCCACGAAGACAAGAGACACAGACCTAAACAAGGAGATTTCTGCACATCTGTAGGAGAAGGAGATGTGCCTTAGCTGAGTGCTCTCATATGAGAATATGCACACCCCTTGAAATGTGATTCTCTGGTCTTAGTATTGCTTGCTTCTAAAATCATTAGTTTAGAATCTGTGCACCATAGTTTGGTCTAACTGCAATAGATTGTATCATTCACTGGGGGGGGGGGGGGGCTGAATAACTTCACACAGAAAAAAATGTATCTGATTGTATGATAGCTGCCCTGAAGGAACTGGTTTGGTGTAGTGGTTAAGTGCGCGGACTCTAACCTGGGAGAACCGGGTTTGATTCCCCACTCCTCCACTTGCACCTGCTGGATGACCTTGGGCAAGCCATAGCTCTGGACCAGCTGTTCTCTCAAGGACAGCTTGGGAAAGAGCTCTCTCAGCCCCACCTACCTCACAGGGTGTGTGTTGTGGGGAGGGGAAGGGAAAGGAGTTTGTAAGCCGCTCTGAGACTCCCTTGGGGAGTGGAGGGCGGGGTATAAATCCAATCTCTTCTTCTTCTTCTTCATAGCTTGATAACAGTTGTGTGCTTTGTAATGACAAAAAAGTATCTGTGAGTTGATCTGCTAGTTGCTTTTAAGTTCTGCTGAAGACAGAAGCAATCATCCAGTACAAATCTTTTGTGCCCTTATCACTCTTAAGCACTGACCTTGTTTCACACCAGTTACCCTGTGGGAACCAACCAGCATGTTACATATTATAGGATGTAACCATGCTTACGTGTTAATGGGTTCTTGCTAAGTTCTCTGGGACACTCGCATTCTCACTCGGAGGGTGTTAAAAATATCTGGCAAGTCCATTGAGGCCGGTTTGGTTGCCAAACTGATACTACTCCCCTCCTCCGTGCCATTAAAGGGTCTCCTAAACATCAAACTGAGGAATCCTTGAATATTGCTAAAAGGAGGCAATGAAAAGAGCTGTGCAGCCCAACAAAACTCTACCTACTTAAACCAGTGTAATCCAATGCTACTATCAAGCCTCCCTGTTTGTTGACTTTCTCTTTTCCCTCCATCTTGGTTCTGAAATCAGCCATTCCCTGCCAGTTGCACGAGGGCCCAAATTCTATTGAAGGCATTCCCATGGAAGAAGGGACTATGGGGGAGGTCGCCATTCAGTGCTATTCTGTCAGGGAAGGGGCTGAAAATAACTGCAGACAGAGTATCCAGAACAGAATAGATCCTGCGGCAGATACTACTGTCAGTCCATTTCCAGCAGAATCCAAAGCTTGCTTTGCTGATTTCACAAGGTCTAATGCTGGAATCAGCATGTGACATCATGGACCAGACATGTCAGCAGTTTTTATTCCACAGTTTCCTAACTCAGGAACACACCAAAAGTACTTTTAAGGAATGAAAGGCGCACTGAATTTTTTAATAAATATTTTCCTTCCAGCCAATGAAAAATGCACCGTTATTTCCCAGACGGATTGTATCTACAAAGACCTAATTTCTTCCACAGTACCATGCTACTGAGCCAGGTGCCTGTGTTCAGGGCTTGCACGTGCTCACCTTCTCCTGGCCAAGATCTGCTCGGTCACCCACATTTCACCTCTGCCTTTCCTGTCTGGGACAGAAACCCTAAAACTTTACTAGCGCAAGAGTGCCATCTAGAGTACCTGGGATCCTGGAGACCTGAGGATTACGTTAGAATAACCTATTCATTTCTATTCCACATCGGACTATCCTGCCAGACTTAATCCCTTTTAGACAAAGGACAATCCGGTTTGGACCAGACCACTGCTAACTGCTTGTTGCATGGGATCTGTCAGCAACTTTTCTTCCACCATCTCTGAGCAACATGGATGTCCAGGGGCTCCCGAAGTTTGGAGTCAAGAATGAGAAGTCGCTACACCAGTTCTCAGTCCTCACTGACTACTGCCCCAGACTGAGGGTGGCCAATGCAAAGAGAAGGAGGTCCAGTCCCTGTGTCAGGTTGTACCTCGTCCTCCCTGGGGAATATGGGGCCATAGGTAAATGAAGACCCACGTCCAAAAAGCAATGCTGGACCCCACATTTGAGGAAGGCCTCCAGTTTAGAGTGGAGAAGGAACACTTGATCAAAAAAAGACTTACACCTCCCCTCTGAAGTAGTTTGACTGCTGTCTTTTCCTACACTCATTTTACACTGGTTTCAAATTTCAATCCCTGGCTCTGAAGAGTACTAAGGCCCAATTTACACCTCCCCTCTGAAGTAGTTTGACTGCTGTCTTTTCCTACGCTCATTTCATGCTGGTTTCAAATTTCACTCCCTGGGTCTGAAGAGTACTGAGCAACAGGATTTGTTTAAAGCAGTATAATGCTAGCTTGACCACAGGAGGGCAGTTAACGAATGTAAACAGTAAATTTTTAAACTAGAACAAGTATGGTTTAAAACTAGAAACAGGTATAGACGGGGTTTTTTGAAATTAGAATGATTCCAGCGGGAAAGTCAGATGTAGATTTCACCTTAACATCTCTGTGTGGCACAAGGCCACCTTCGTACTCGATTCCTCAGCGGGATGGAGATTAGCCTATCCAAGTGAGATTGGGGTGAGAGGAGACTGAATTGATACTCCAGCCTAAATGAGGTGTCTTCAGTCTTGTGCAGCACTGCCAAGAGGGCAGAGTGCTGTGGGGTTTTTTTGTCTTTGTTTTATTTTTGTGTTAACCCCCCTGTTCTCATACAATGGTATTCCTTTTCTTTTTTCCTTCGTGATATGGGCCAATGTCCTTATCAGTAACCACTTCAGTTATAACTGTTATGCTGACCAAAAAGAGCATTCTTCATTTTCAACTGACCTCAATGTCTACCGATCCCATAATCCACTTCTTGCAAGACTTCCTAACAGCAGTGCAGACAGAGGAGAAGCTTAAGGCACAACTCCTCACTTAAATTTAGGGTGGGAAGAGAGAAGGAAAGACTGTTTCACCTTCAGGCAACATGAAATGGTATAGAAAGATTTTAAATACATCAGCTAAAATATTCCCCCTACCCCAGTTTCAGAAGGTTTTTTTTAAACTGAGTTATTGCCTTGGTTTCAACTTCTGTGTTCATTGTGTTCACTGTGTTCACTGATCATTTCAATCTTTTGGTTTGGAATTTTATTGCTGGATTTATATGAGACTCCTTACAGATGATTCCTAAAGTGGGAAGGTGGCATATAAATAGCTTAAACAAACCCTGTGAGTTGTCAATCTTGTGTCAGTTGTCAGCTGATCAGAAAAAAAGAACAGTACTAAAAAAGCAAGTGACACAGCTGTATTTTCTGAAGATGAGCAAAAGTTCCTTATTTAGTTTCTTTTTACGTGCATATATATATATATATATATATATATATATATATATAAAAATATCAGTAGTTTCAGAACTCTTATTTTGCGGCTTTGAAGATTCATTTGCATTCTGTTCACACATCAGATGGATTTTATATGCAACTCAGATGATAGTTACATGTACAACAAATTTCACTTATGCATCTATCGCTGATTCAGCATTGCACAAATAACATGCAAAATGCACACCTCACAGGAGTAAAATCTGGTGCCAGGAAACAAAAGGAGGCCAGAGAATAAAGCTTCTTGGTTTTGATTTATATTCTGGAGAAGCAGAATCAAAACAGAGTTTTCAGATCAAAACAGCAGAGATGCAGTGTGGAATTACCACTTGTAGTTCCTTCTCACGTATACACTTCAGTTTGTTTTAAAATAAATGTGTATAGACATCTTCAGTGAGTTTTGATCGCAGAGCTAGCATCTCTGTCCCCCCCACCCCTTCATAACGACTCTGTGAGATATACTAACAGACATCAGGCTTCAAAAAATCTGTCCCTTTAATAGATGGTTTATGGAATGTTATTTACTAGGTGATCTTATTTAACCCCATGCCATAAAAAGCTGGGCCAGCATCAGTGTACCCTGGGGGGGGGGGGGGGAGCTGCAGAGGTCCGTAGTTTCTGGCAAGGCCCACTGCCACCCACGCATCATCCTAGCACCCCAACACCCCCAACACAGCAGACTGATGGGGAAGGATTCACAGGCAGGCAGTGGGGAAGAGACATGCAGGTGGGTGAGTGGGAAGTGGGGCACAAGTAGAAGGCAAAGTGGTGGGTGGGGGAGGTAGGCCCAGGTTAGATATCCTCTCCTTAGGGCCCCTAGGCTATATCAACAAAAGTATAGTGTCCAGATCATGTGAAGTGATGGTATCACTTTACTTTGCTCTGATTAGACCTCACCTAGAGTACTGTGTTCAGTTTTAGGCACCAGAATTTAAGAAGGATATAGACAAGATAGAACGAGTCCAGAAGAGGGCAACAAAGATGGTGAGGGGTCTGGGGACCCTATGAGGAAAGGTTGAAGGAGCTAGGCATGTTTAGCCTGGAGAGGAGACGACTGAGATGATAACCATCTTCAGGTACTTGAAGGGCTGCCTTATAGAGGATGGTGTGGAGTTGTTTTCTGTTGCCACAGAAGGTTGGACCAGAACCAACAGGTTGAGATTAAATCAGAAGAGTTTTCAGTTAAACATTAGGAAGAACTTCCTGACAGAGTGGTTCCTCAGTGGAACAGGCTTCCTCGGGCTCTCCTTCGGAGATTATTAAACAGAGGCTAGATGACCATCTGACAGCAACACTGATTTTGTGAACTTAGGCAGATCATGAGAGGGAGGGCAGGAAGGGTTGCATCAGTGCTTAGTTCTCGTGGCCCTCTCTTACACACCCAGGGAAATGCTGATCGCCACTTTGGGGTCAGGAAGCATTTTTTCTCCAGGCCAGTTTGACTGGGGATCCTGGAGGTTTTTTGGTCATCTGGGCATGAAACGGGTCACTGGGAGTGGTGGGAGGTATTTGTGAATTTCCTGCATTGGGAAGGGGTTGAACTAGATGACTCTGGAGGTCCCTTCCAGTCCCATGATTCTAGGCACTCTCAGCCCAGGGCAACCCCAAAACCTGGAATTGGCCCTGTACACTTTGGTAATTTTCTTCCTCTCTCCCCCTCCCATTCCTTTTCCCTATGTAAGTCTCTCCCACCAGTTTCTTCTCTGCCCTCTGGGCTTGCTACCTCTGGCTTTGGAATTTCCTGGGGATGGTGGAGTTTGGGAAGGGAACAGTGGGCATGTGATGCCATGGAGTCTGCCCTATGAAGCTGTCATTTCCTTCAGAGGAACTGATCTCTGTAGTCTGGGGAGCAGTTGCAGTCCCCAGAAAACTCCGTTCCCCACCTGATGGTTGGCAACCCTCGTGCCCATCATCCGTTTTGCCATTGTTAGCTTCTCTCCTCCTTCCTGGTATATACCCTTCCGTCCTTGCTTCTCTCCTGCCATTTCTTGTCAATATCATCTCCTCCCGATTCCTTCAATACATTAATTGGTTTTCCACCTATGTTACCATTCTTGCTTTCTTTTCTCCCCCTGCCCCAATTACTGGCTCAGGTGGCATCACAGGCATCCATTCTGCCTGCCCGACCCCCTAGGCTGCTGCCCACTGTGTCGAGAAAGACTGCCGAGGCCAACCTCCAGAATCAGCCAATAGAGCAAGGCAGTCAGAGAGTCAAGAGCATGAGGAGAGACTGCCTGTATGAGTTTGTGTTCTGTGGTTTAACTTACTTTCTTGAGTGATCCACTGCTTTGCATGGGCTTTGTGTATTCTGCCGTGGATTCAGTGATTGTCCTAAAACATGGCTTTCTTGAGAGATCTGCTCTTCATTTGTTTGGAGTTTTCCATTACAAATTCACTGATTTATTGTTTGAATAAGAAACACTCCATCCCAGTGTTACCCATCTGTAAAATGACTGGGATTTTTTAGGAATTAATTCTAGATGATTAATGTTAAATGTTTAATTCCTTAGTAAAAGGAATATGCTGTATATGTGACAAAGCATGTAGCCTAGTTTATGATGAAGTACTGGTAGCATATAAAATGCTAGTCCCCCACAAGTCTCTTCTTCAGACACTCCTAAAATAATAATGGATGTATTTATGACGTAAATTCAGACACCAGTCATTAAATATTTGACTGGGCAGACAAGACACAGGTGAAGCCAAATCAACATGTTTTATTCAGCGGAGGGGGAAAAACAGGTTTTCAACAGAGTAAGTCTTATGCATGGAAAGTTTCAGTTTAAATCAGAAAAATGACTCTCAGTTGTGACCCAGCAATTACAATCTTTTCCCCAAGGCATTTAATACTTTCTAACTGGGCCAGTCTACAGTAGATAAACACTGAGGTGAGATTTTCCTCCCTTTTCCAGAATGTTTACCTCAGGTTAAGAGGTTTACTGGACCTACACAAATGCGGGTTCCCTCAGAGATGTAGGTTTTCTGTTTCACCTCACAATCTCTGGTTCTCAGAAACTGCCCAGGTAGATTTGGTGCTCCCGGCTTTCACCAAGTGCTTATTTATCACCTAAAAATAAGCTTTTCTCCCTTAGGCTTATCCAAATCTTACCTAAAAGTCAAATAAAAATCCTGGTTAAACTGACATTCTTGTCCAGAGCCACAGATCTCTGTCTGAGGGAGGAAATTTTTTCCTCTCTCTTCTAAACTGAGGCTTGCTCACCCCGTCCCATCCAGTGGCATTGCACGGACTCTATTTGGCTGACAGTCGTTTGGGTTTGCTGAGGCTGAAGATCACGAGGATTCATTCCAAGCCCTGGAGGAGAGGTGGGACTTATGGCTACAGAGATCAGAGATTTCCCGTGGAGGACATGGCAGCTTTGGAGGGCGGACTCTGGCATCATATCACTGCTGTGCTCCCTCCCCTCCCCAGATTTGCCCCCAAATCTCCAGGAATTTCCCAACCCAGAGTTGGAAACCCTTCCTGTCAAAGCTACCCTGAAGTTTTCACACCCTGGTTGGTCAGTCCCCTGAGGGTCAGGTTGCCATCAGAAAAAACCACCTCTGGTGAGGGACTCTCCTCCAACCTCAAGGGGGGGTAGGGCAGAGGGAGGAAAAGAAACCTCACTCCCAGAACATAGAGAGCAAAGAGGAGGACAGCTTGGCTTGAAGAATTTCTGGATGGGGACCACCTTTGAGTTGAGCCCCATTTCTCCCAGCTACCACTTCTGAGGCCAGAGAGATATCATGCACTTGTTCGTGGTCTGATATGTGTGCCTTCCAAGGTTACTTTAGTAATTTAAGAACATAACATAGATCTTAGGACTTATAATTGTACTATTTGATAGGTTTGTGATATTTATAAATGCCTTCATTTTATTCAGTCAGTAATTACAAATATAGCCCAGTGATGCCTGTTTTAACGAGCAAAGGTTCCCTCACTCACACACACACACATACACATACTACTGCTGCAGCCTGGGACCTTCTTATGCAAAGCATCTGTCCCATTGCTGAATTATTATTGCCCCTAGATGGAGCTGCAAGCTGCCGCATCCTAAGGATATCGTACTTTTTGTCCATTGGGAAACTAGGAAGAAAAATAAAATAAAAGTTGAATATTGAAATCATAAGCTCTGTAGTCAACAAGGAATGTGTTGCCATCGCAGAGAGAAAAGAAATTAATTTTGAGAGGGAAAAGCTCAGAAAAACAGAATGAAGTGTTATTAGATTTAGATTTTCGTAACTCACAGTTCTACACAGCAATCACTGCAGCCATATGCCATTACTTGAGAGTAAACTCAGCAGGATTTGCTTGTGAGTAAACACAACTAGAAGCAAGCTGTACATCATAGTAAGTGTGGTAGATAGCATATCCTTGGAAACACGAACATAACCCAAGTTTATTTCCTTAGCCACTGTCTGAAAGATCCGGGGTGGCTGATTCCAAACTTTATCCAAGCTTCATGGATAAAGAAAGGTATGCATTAATTAAAGACACTTCTCAACTCTTTCTCCTGTTTGCTTGTGACTATATAGGTGCATTTTCAGCTGATGCAGGAGGGTTCTGAGGAAAGTGAGAAGCAAGAGAAGGCAGAGATTGTTCACAGGGTTGTCGTAAATTTGGACTGAATGCCTGACAAATGCTGCTCTGTATTCTGCAGTTTTTGCAAGCACTTTTCAAATATTATCCTTAAGAATGTTGCAGCAGAATATGCTGTCAGGAGTAATAAGAACCTAGGAGTTTTGCAGCGGTGTAACTGGTTGCAATAATACTGTAAAAGTCCCTCCTTTAGAAGTGTTTTAGTCAGGGGTCCTTTCGAGCAGGAGCTTGGGGGAGCGCAGCTCCGGGAGTTGGTGCCAGCCCTCCCCCCGGGGAATGCCTGCTTGTGTCATGGCTGCAGCCAAATGACCTTGTCCCCTGGAAAGGTCCTTGTTCCTCCGACCAGCCTTCTGAAGGCTTCAGCCACCACTGAAGCTATCCTCCCAGAATAGTGGTATTTCTGAGGCTTGGATTAGTAGCTGCCCCACTCTGCCAGCTTCTTTCTTTCTCTCTCTCTCTCTCTCTCTCTCTCATTTCTTTCTTGCCTTCTGACATACTTCTGGTGATATTAGGGGGTGTGACATATGCAAATAAATTATGCTAATGGTTATGCTAATGAGTTCCTGCACCTCTTTTTCTACGAAATGACCCCTGGTTTTAGTCATCCTGTCCAAAGGGCAAATACTGCATAGCTCATTTTATTTTTCTACTGGAAAAAGTGGGGGGAGTCCTTGGAGGGGGAGCTGAATAGAGTTCTGTTAGCAAGAATAGAGACGCTGCCTCTGGGAGCCTTTTGTTACAGCAGACTAACCCAGCCGCAGTGGTGAGCCTGGCATCTTCTGCACAACAATCTGCCTCATGCTCCACTTGCAGCCTTAATGGCTTTCTTCAAATAGGCTGCTTTAATAAACCCCTAATTCAGAACTTGGAGATGTTGTGAAGTCCAGTGCTTAGAGCTACTGTGCCATTCCACTCCCTGTGCTGAGAAGTTCTGGGGGTTTAGAGACACACCAAGAAGTCATAAAGAACGTATTTGGAAACATTCCACATCCTTGACAGACAGAAAAACAAGACATATTCCAAGTTTTTCTTTAAAAGAGTACTCACACATTCAGCTTCGTTAGGCATCTATTTCTGCAAAGAAAGGATGGTTTGCTCTTTTAGATTATTGAGCAGCAAAAGCCCTCGTAGATCATGAACCAGCACAAGGGCGAATTGGGACACTGAAATGGTGGTCTCCTGTGGCTCTGGGAGAGCAGATGTTTGTCACCACCGCTGGCCAGCAATGTCACAGGAGCTCAGCTAACTTGCTCTTGGCCTCCAGTAGCCCTCCAAGGTAGCAGTCCACCAGGAACTTCCCCAGTATGGTAAAGAGCCAATCCATCCTTGAGCAAAGCATCCGTGAACAAAGGGTTGTGCAGCTTCATGGTTAGTTCGCTTATTTGTAATTCGATGGGGGGAATCATGCTTGTGTGCTCTTGCAACTGTTGGGCAACTCATTTTGACAATGTGTCTCTTTGCAGTTGGTAGCAACTGGCCAATTTAATCACTTCAGAGGTTCCTGTGATCTTCAAAATGTTTTGGGCAAGCACTATTTTCCTGCAGTGCCCTGGGGAGAGAAGCCACAAGACAGCTACTAGGTCTCCCAATATAGCAGGAGAGCTCCTGCCACCCTGCTTGCCTTTGCATGCCGTTGCTCAGCTAGAAGGTAGGAGGGGATTGCTAAGTGATGTCTGTGTTGCCCAGTGCACTAATGCTACTTCCACCATGACCTGGAAGTGACAGGTGATGCTCTAGCATTCACCCAAAACTCTATGGTTAAACCATCGGTTAAACCATTGCTAAAGTATCACCGTGGTGCAATAATTTCACTTCCAGGTTGTGACAGAAGAGACGTTATTGTGCCAATTTCCCCCCCAACCATAAGTCCCCACCTCCCCCATCTCCTACTGGTTATCAGACTGTACCCAGCAACTCTACCAGGATGTATAGGAGAGAAGAGCTGAAAGAAGACAAGGTAAAGCAGGTTCAACTTCTGGTTTCCTTTTGGCTTATGCCATTAAGAGAGCAGTGGAGAGGTCCAGAGGTTGTGTTCCCTTCCTTGTGGGCATGGGCCACTCACTGATGCTTATGTTATTTATTGATATATTTACTTCATTTATACCCCACCCGTCTTCTCAGTGGAGGTGCAACACAGCTTTCATCATTCGTTTCTTCTCCATTTCTTCCTCACAACAGCTCTGTAAGGTCAGTTATGTGAGAGTATGCATGACTGGTCTAAGTTCACTCAGCAGGTTTTCATGGCAGATTCAAATCTGAGTCTCTCAGATCCTAGTGTGACACTCTGACCACTATCTATACTACCTTTTTTTACTGTGTTCTCAATGCAAAGCACAGTGGAAGTGCTGGGCAAGCTAACTGTGGCTGCAAAACTAAGGTCCCTTTCCTGGAGGTAAGCCCCACCAAATAATGTGGTACTTTCTTCTGAGTAGACCTGCTTAGGATTTCTCCCTGTGTCTGTTAACAAGATAGTCCCCTTGAGTGTTCACTAATTCCACATTTCAGCCTGGAAGACAAATTATACCGTATCTCATGGGGCACTCCCATTTTTCTCTTATACAGGATGCAAGAACAGCTGTATTTGCAGACTGTACCAGCTGTTTTATATCATTAATACACAAGGTGGCAGCATTCATTCTGTTCATGACTGAGACAGCATCAAAAGGGAACACGGCCCACGCAGCCGAGCAGGAGAGAAACAACAAAAGACAAGAGATGTGTCATTCTGGCAGCCAACACGGCCTCTTTGTTTTCAGATAATGCAACAGCAACAAAACCTGGGGTGCAATTTTTCTCGCCTTGTCTAGGCCTCAATCAATCTGTGTAGATAAAATAACATGTTTGTAAATTTGTAGGCTTATAAATCAATATCTATTAACCAGCCGGTAACCCGACTTTGAGGATGCACTCAGTTTACCCTAGGGAAGGTTCCTGGCCCAAAACTTGGTGGGCCTAAAATTGGGTGGGTGTATCTCGAAAGGCAGTGATCATGGGTAAGACAGCTAGTAGGTCATAAATCAATTGTGACAAGTAAAAGATGCAAATGTGGTCACGCTGTCCATACAAAAACATAATCCAATCATTTCAGCTTTGTTTATTAATGAAAGAGTGTAATTCAGGGTGCAAAATGTATGTAAATGATCTTCTAAAAGGTAAAGGTAAGGGTTTCCCTTGCTCGAAAGCTAGTTGAATCCAGCTCTAGGGGCAATGCTCATCTCCGTTTCCAAGCCAAAGAGCCAGCGCTGTCTGAAGAATTCTCCATGGTTATGTGGCTGGCATGACTAAACATCAAGGTGCACAGAACACTGTTACCTTCCCACTGAAACGGTACTATTTATCTACTTGCAATTTCTTGCTTTCGAACTGCTAGGTTGGCAGGAAAATTATCTTCTACAGGCACACAATTAGATGTATAGTACATACACCGGGAAATGTCTATCACTTCCTTAAACTTTCTCTGTACATTCAGCTTAAACCAAGGAAGGTTTCTGTCTAACAAATGAGTAGTGGGAGTGTCAGAGGGAGGAGCTGAGTGCTTCTGTAAAAGGCTGGAGTATAATCGTCATCGGTACAAGTAATTGCTGACCGTGTGTATTGCTGATGTGAAATGCACCACTGAGAAAGGATACATTGCAGTCACTACTGAGATGATGAAAGCTTGAGCTCTTTAGTATTGCTGACCCTACTGATGGACTGTTTGTATACTGCATCAGCAAGAAACAGATCAGCTGCTTACAGGGATCATTTCGAGCAGGAATGTGCAGGAACACCATTCCAGGAGTAACAAGCCCAGGAGTGGGCACATATGCTGATGCGCTGTGGAAAAAAGCAAAAGCATACTAACTTGATCTGTATTTTCATGCTTGTCGTAGGGTAGCTTCCCTGCAAGAGCAAAGGAAACCTAAAGTGTCTTTAGTCAAAGTGTCATGCTGGCTCACCAGCTCTGAGTTGGGAAATACCTGTAGTATTTTGGGGTGGAGCCTGAGCGGTGGGTGTTGCCTTCTGACACACTTCCGGTGATGTCAGGGGGCGTGGCATATGCAAATAAGTTATGCTGAGTTATGCTAATAAGCTCCTGCACCTCTTTTTTAATGAAATAACCCCTGTCCATTAACATGAAGGGTGCAAAACTTTGACTGCCTCTGCAGAATATGATGCATTGCCAAAGGATATAGGAAGTAGGGCTCACTTGGATGGTGGAAGTCGTGTACTGCACAGGTTATTCAAGCAGCTGGGCAACTGAGACCCAGTGTGGTGCACTGGCTGTGACACAGTCTCAGCTTATAGGTATGACTAATTCAATCAAATCAGATGGAAAGTAGAAGGTGTGGGTGAATAGCTTATAGCTCAGCTTCCAGGGGTCAGAAAAAGACAAAGAAGAGGCATGAGCGGTCCTGGGATCCCAGAGGTCAGACTAGGGTTGCCAGTCCTTCACTGGCAACCGGGTTCGGGGGGGGGAGAAACAGATGGCACAATGTACCCAGGCAAATACTCAGAACTGACATTACTACATGGCAGGATGCTCTGGAAATTCCCCCAGTCTTGAGATCAGGGAGATTCCTAGAGCATCACACAACACAGTGACATCACTTCCAGCTACTCACCCAGAAGTGATGTCACAAGACATTATTCCCTCTTCCCTTTGTGCTTTGGGAATATCGGGAAATGCCAGTATTTTCCGGGTTCAATATGCCCAAACCTAAAAAATACTGTGCATTTTTTGTGGGGGGGTTTTGCACACCCTTACTGGAGACCAAGCACTACAAGGAAAGACTGAAGGACTTGGTAAAGTTCAGTCTGGAGAAGAGGAAGTTGAGGAGGAACAGGATTGCTCTCTCTAAGTATCTGAAAGGCTGACACTGAAAGGAGGGCAGGTTTGTGCCTTCTCCCAGTTCACTGAAATTGGGAAAGCGAGGAAGGCTGCAGGAGGAGCTGAGTAAGGAAACAGCTGCCCTTTAATGTAGTGATAAAGCATCCACACAAATATTATAAAGAATGAAATGATTTCTCCACTCTGATGGTACATTGTTGATTTTTAAAATGAAATACATGTTTGTTTTGAAGATTTGTTTTTTATAAATTATATAATCTTTATTTTGTGTTGCAAAGAAGAAAAGGGAAAGAACTGGAAACCAGGACTGGATATTTTATTAAATAAACATTATTGAAATAATAATAACGTTATTGAAAAACATCACCAAGAACATATTGTTTTACAACAACTACAAAATACCACTATATTTATTTAGTTTTAATATATCTAGGATATTGTAGCCACAACTTTTGAAATGTGTCTGAAATTTTTCTTCCACCTCTCATTTTAACATATTCGGTTTAATTTGGGCATTTCCACAACTTTCCATGTTTTCTGCAAGTTAGTAGGGTATGAACTTGCCCTCTAGTGGCTACAACTGTACATTTTAACATTAAATTAAACTTTCCACCAATCCACATCTAGATGTATTAACTATAATGTCCCCTTATCTGAATTATCTGTTGGTATTCACAAGGAAGTGACTGCCACTTATTCTCTCTTACTCAGAACAGCCCCCCCCCATTTTTTCCTGCTGTGACATGTGAAAGACCAAGACTGCAGTCCCAAGAACATTTTCCTGGAAGTAAGCTCAATTGAATAAAATGGGGATGCCTTTTGAGTAGAAGAACTGCTTAGGAGTGCTCCTTTACTGTTCAATCCTAAAAGAAAAGAAAGCTCTGGGTTGAGAAATACCTGGAGATTTGGGGGGTGGATCCACGAGAGGGTGGCCTTTGGGGAGAGGAGAGACGTTACCAGGGTATAATGCCATAGAGTCCACCCTCCAAAGCAGCCCTTTTCTCCAAGGGAACTAATATCTGAAGTTCAGTCGTAAAAGTGGGAGATTTCTAGGCCCCACCTGGAGGCTGGCAACCCTAACCCTTCAAAATCCACAGTGGACTGATCAAACCACTGTCCAGCAGCTTGCAATGAGGAAGAGCAGCTGCTAGAGCAAGATGGCAGGCACCCCAGAAGAGCAGCAGGATCCACACTGGTGGATGCAGCTCATGGTTGCGTTTAAAGGCTCAGACTGTGGATGGTGCCATGCTCTGAATGGGCTCTGTTCCTGCTTCTCTCTGTTGGAGGGCTGCTTTGGGAAAGAGCCAAGAAAGACAAAGGGACTGAAATTATTAATGTTCAGAAGCTAAAACAGGCAGTGGGCTGGACCCAGACTAAATTTTCTGCTAACAGAAGGGGTGGGGTAATTTCCACAGATTCCCTCTTCCTCCTGCAGACTCTCCATTTTACTTCTCATGCTGTCCTTGTGCCCCAGGAGGAGCATTTTGAGATGCATGGGTTGTATCCAGAAGGTAGAAGGCAGGACTGTTCTGTTCCACTAACAGATGTGGCTTGCATGAGTGGAAAATTTAGTCGGGAGTCAGGACCCAACCCAGTATGTGGACTCGGGATGTTAGGGTTGCTAACAACCTCCAAGTGATAGAAGCTGGTGATCTCCTGGGATTACAACTGATCCAGGCAAACAGATCAGTTCACCAGAGCAAGCGGCCACTTTGTAAGACGGACTCTATGGCATTATACCTGATTTAAGTCCCTCCTTTGCTCAAATCCCACCCTCCTCAGGCTTCACTGCCAAAATCTCCAGGTCTTTTCCAAACCAGAATTGGCAATGATAACTCAGGTACATGGTGGTGAGCTATAGAGCTGGGAGAGTGGCACCGCTGGTGACTGTATTGGAGTGGCCAGCCTTGAGTTGGGAAATACTGGAGATTCTGGGTGGGGGTGGAGCCTGGGGAGGGGCGGGCCTTCAGTCAGGTGTAAGGCCATAGAGTCCACTTTCCAAAGAGGCCATTTTCTCCAGGTGAACTAATCTCTGCGAACCGAAAGGATCAAACTAACAAAATAATTATTATAAAAAATATTATAGAAACATTTATTAGGGTGTACACATAAATAAGACATAATAAAATTAAAAGAGACAGTCGAAATATCAGACAATTAAAGCTTGGTTCATTAGGAATTGATTACAGTACATATCAAACTGATGGATAAAACTTTTGACCTAAGGACCGTTTTGGCCCCTACGGGCCTTCCTCAGTGGTCAATATTCCTTATTATACAATGACACACATCCAAAAATACATGCCTTCAGAATTTTGTATATACATATATATAAATGAGACCAGGTGTTGCTTTCTTAAATGCTATGTATTTGCTACAACTAGTAAAATGAGCCTGTGGTAGCTGTGCAAATTCTCCAGATTAATCTGGTATCAAATGTCCCATTCGTCAGGATGTGTGACACTTCTATCAAGTGTAATAGTCAAGTCTAATCTCTGTCATCTGGAGATCAGTGGTAACCCCAGGAGATCTCCAGCCACCCCCTGGAGATGGGCAAGCCTAACTGTACTTCAGTTTCCCTCCCCCTTGGTGTGAGATTCTTCTCTTGGGGGAGACAGTATAGTAACTGGGGTAATATTTAGCCATCCCTGTAGGGAGTTAAACTGAAATTCCTTCTGCAGTTACTGTTTGTGCCTCTGCATGGGACCAGACTTTGATCTTGCAACAAGTGACTAGTATCCACCTAGATATGTGGTTGTACTCTCTGTTTCTCCCCCTTGCATGACATTCTGCTGATACCTAGGTTGCACTGGCATGAAATCACAACAGCGTATCTCCAAAGAGGTGTCCTTTCCTGCACCATGCTTGCCCACAAACAGCTATCAGGGTATGGAGGATTCTTAAGTAGGCGTCCTCCAACCCAAGAAGCCTCCCTCCAACTTAAGTGTGTCTTCCTCCAGTGGGCTGCAGGAAGGCTTCAAACTTCAGCCAAAAGGAAAAGTGGGGAATAAATATTCTCATAAATAAACTTTGGTCAGTGGAGTGGTGGGAAAGAGGTAGGATCCATCCACCCTAGCATCATTTCTACTTTCACTCCAGTTTTATTTCTCATCCAGACTTGGTTCAAAGACTCAGAAGCCCTTATCAAACAACTTAAATTCTAGTGGCAATACTTTCCTTCAACTCTAAGAGGAGTTTGATGCATATAAACAGGGTTTCCCCCCCTACTTTTCTTTCTAGTAGCGTTATACCTATCCATTCTCATTGAAGCATCTTTAACTAAATATCATCTCTCCTAATTGTAAACAGGTTCAACATTGTGCTGCTTCATTGATTTCATTAACACAACAACACAAAATGACTATTCTATTAGCTTAAGACAAGTAGTCTCAATTAACATCACTACTGAGACAAAAAGAAATAGATATTTCACAGACCCAACATACATAAAGGACCCTTAGCTTCATTAATATTGCAGTTGGGGGGAAGCACATTTGTTCAAGCCCACAAATGTGAACTCTATCAAATGGTATTTGTTTCTGGAAAACGGGAGAGGCATTCAGGGTGGACTGGCCCATCAACTCAGTGGATAGCTGCTGCTGGCCAGGGGCAAGCTGAACTGAACCCCAGTGACACTGGCAACAACTCAGGGACCATTTGGCTCAGACTGGCAGCAGTGACACCAGACATGGTCACCCACTGTTCCCTCTGCTGCACTGCTGCACAGGCAGTTGTTTAAATAAATCTGTCACCAATAATAAAAACTGGTTATAAACACAGTGCTGCTGTTTTTTAAAACCCTGCCATTCATTTCTCATCTAATTAGTCTTTGGCTTGTAGCCCTTGTGTCAATCAGATGTGAGCCATCTGATTACTGTGAATCTTTTGCCAAAAATTGTTGGATGTTCATGTTAAGTTTGATTGTCAAGCACACTCAATGCAAGACTCATGGCATCTCTGTTTCTGTACCACTACTTGCCTTCCTTGGAATGCTAAATGCCTCCTTATGTTTGCTTTTTAATGCTGCATGCTGTTTGGGGTTGCCAGGTATCTGTCTCAGCCCACTTGAGAGCCAGTGTGGTGTAGTGGTTAAGAGCGGCAGATTCTAATCTGGAGAACTGGGTTTGATTCCCCATTTCTTCACATTCAGCCAGCTGGGTGACCTTGGGTCAGTCACAAGTTCTCTCAAAGCTCTTTCAGCCCCACCAACTCACAGGGTGTGTATTGCGGGGAGAGGAAGGGAAAGTGATTGTAAACCACACTGAGACTCCTGCAGGTAGTAAAAAGCAGGGTATAAAAGTCAACTCTTCTGCTTCCAATCCTCCTCTTCCTCCTGTAAAACTGGGATTCCCCTCCCCCGGCATGTAAAATTCAGCAGAGAAGACCCGTTCTTGAGGGGTATGGATTCTGAAAACTGCACCTAAATTCAATGGGGAATGAAAGCATTACAGCTGGAAGTGTATTGAAGTTAGTATATTGAGGAAGTTAGTCTTTCTTCTTGGCATTAAGGCTGGATTTAAATGCTACAGTGGTACCGCAACGGCACTTCCTCACCAGACCCTGCATTTGCATAGTGCCTTGTTAAAGTGGGCTGCTACCCATGCCAAGAAGTCACTTGCGCTTTGCTTGCCAGAGACTGGTAACCCAGGCGGTTGTGGCACAGGTGTGATAACTAAAGATGTTCGGCTGCTTTTCACAGGGAGCAGCCCAGTTCAAGTGAGATGGCAGTGAAGAGGAATACTCTCGTGAGAAAGTGAGTTTGCCTCCCCACCATCATGTCTAAATCAAGCTGCCATTTTTCAGTCATAGAGGGAAAAATACTAAGGAACCAGTCCAACAAGTGGAAGCTCAGATGGCCTGAGCGAAGAAGACAAGGTGTCCGTGTGCAGCTCATCAGATTGTCATAAAAGGGGAGCAGTTGTCTCTTTGCCTCCCCCAAATAGTGGGTGCTGTTGAGGGAGCTCTGACTGGGGCAGCCAAGGCCACCCCGGGCTTCTGGGTCAGACTTTTCAGTCCATTTATACCTATCACGTATCTACTATAAATCACAATTCTATTCTGCAGGGGATATCAAATGTGGTTTTAAAAATAAATTAATGCAATGTTTTTGTTGTTGTTTCTCAGTAGCACAGTCAAGTCTGACTCTTCACAACCCCATGGACCACATCACGCCAGGCCCTCCTGTCTTCCGCCACCCTCCGGAATTTGCTCAACTTCATGCCCATTGCATCGATGACACTGTCTAACCATCTCATCCTTTGCCGTCCCCTTCTTCTTTGACCTCCAGTCTTTCCCAGCATCAGGGTCTTCTCCAGTGAGTGCTCCCTTCTCATCTGGTGGCCAAAGTATTTGAGCTTCAGCTTCAGTCTCTGATAGTCTGAAGGGGGGGGGGGGTAATGTTGTAAGCTTGGCCGTCTGATCACTGTGAACCTTTTGCCAGGAAGCATTTTTTGGTAGCATTCAGACACTGATAAAATAAGAGTTCTCTGCAGGATAGGTGGGTGTGAGAGAAAAACAGCAGTTGGCAGTTTGGGAACAAAGAAGCAGTAGAAGAACTGAGAGGTAGAATCACGGGAGAGGAATCCGCAGCTGGCTGCAGGAGTGTCAGTTTGCCTTCACTTACGCTTTGTACATAAAGTGAACATTCAGCCCTCCAGTGGCCTCTTTTCTAAAAAAAACAACTTTGTTATGTGGACAGCTCTTCAGAGTGGGGAATTGATGTACTGTGCTGGTTTTATAGTGTGAGTTCTTCTGAACTAAGTCCTATTCTCTAGGACGCAATCACACAATTGTTTGGACCAGGAGAAAAGTGTGCAGAAAGAATTAGTGGAGCAGATCTTTCCCCACCTTCATGTTCTTTAAGCAACCTGTTTTTTGACCCCCAAAGCTCTCTAGGGTTAGAAGAGCCTCACAAGCAAAATGCACCACATTATGGGGGGTTTGCAGTGATTTAATAGGGATTTGGTAAAGCAACGGCCTTCTTCCTCTTCCACTGGTGTTCTGTCTGTGTGTGAGGCTCTCCCTACCTTCAGAAAGGAGTTTTGTGACAAACTCTTTTAGGAATGAGAAGGGGGGGGGGAGAGAGAGATCTGCTCCACTAGCTCCTTCTACAAGTTTTTCGATTAGATCCAGCCCAATGTGTTCGATATATTCTTCTACTAATGAAGAGCTTTCCACGATTAAAGCACACCAGGCAGTTGCTTCTTCAATTTCAGAAAGCCTGTGACTTTTCCTTCTTCCGTTGACTGGACGTGATCCCTTGAGATCTCTAGGCAGCAGATCCAGCTGTGTTTTGGTGGTCATCCTGGAATGCACAGGAACAGCCCCCTCCTCATTTCTGAAATCCTGGAGACAGCAGAGTTTGATGGCCTGAGGTGGTTGTGTGAGAAGCTTTCTGTCTAGAGAAACCTGAGAGAGAGGATGAGGCCTAAAAGGATCGGTTTTCTTCTTAGACAAATGGGCAGTTGGTGTTTCCTCAACATGACCCAAGTCTGACCTAAAGTAACCCACCTGGAACTTTGGGGTGGGGAAAAGGAAGGAATTATTTCTCTGGGGTATTTTTCTTCCTGCCACTCCTAGACAGGAAGATCAGAAGGACTGAGACTCGGGGATGGCAAAAAGGCAGCTTTTCATTACATGCCTTGTTGAATAAACAAACGCTAACATAAGGCCCAAGGAACAGACTTGAGCTGTAAATTATAGCTCTGGCAGTACAAAGGGAGGAGCTTTGGGGTGTGAATGTCCCAATTTCCTCCCCCCCTCCCAAGTCTTTCAAATTAGATGTGCCACTTAATCTTCCTGTAGTAATAACTTGCCAACTTATTATCATTGGCCTTAGCCCTTGGATGGGGTCCCATGACCTTAGGCGAGGTCCCATACAGTTCCATATGCAATTTGCCCAGCCAGTTTTCCAAGGACTGAGGTCAAATACAACTTAAGAGAACAACAGTACAATCTTAAATTGTAGGGATGCCAGCTTCCATGTGGGACCTGGGGTTCACCCAGAGTTACAGCTCATCTCCAGACTACAGAGATCAGTTCTCCTGCAGAAAGTGGATGCTTTGGAGGGTGGACTCTGTGGCATTGTACCCCACTGAGGTCCCTGTCTCCCCCAGGCGCCATTCCCAAATCTCCAGGAATTTCCCAACCCAGAGCTGGCAACCCTACCCCACCCCATCCCCTGACAGTAGCCAAGGAGGACCTGGCAACTCTGTTAAGTAGAATTACTCCCTATATACACTGGAGTCAGGGAGTTTAGAAGGGCATAACTCTCCTTAGGGTGATGTGTTGCAATTCTTCCTCTGGCCAAATAGCAATGAACATTTTCGGTTAACTAGGCAAGGACATTGTGGACAACACAGTTTCAAGCCTGTCAATGCAAAGGGAGGGGGGGTTGTTTGTTTCTGTAGTTCTGCTTCTGCAGTTTTAGTGCCCTGGCTTCTTGGCATGTAAATATCTTGATGGAAGACTGTCTTTTGTCTCTATGTTTGAGTCCAGTGGCCCCTTTAAGATCAACAAAGTTTTATTCAAGGTATAAGCTTTCGTGTGCATACATACTTCTTCAGAGAACCGGGTTTGATTCCCTACTCCTATACATGCAGCTGCTGGTGTGACCTTGGGTCAGTTGCAAGTTCTTTCAGAGTTGCTCTGTTGTTCTTTCTGAAAGTTCTTTCTGATAGTTCTTTCAGAGTTGTCTCTCTCAGCCCCACCTGCCTCACAGGGTGTCTGTTGTGGGGAGGGGAAGGGAAAGGAGATTGTAAGCCACTCTGAGACTCCTTCAGGTAGTGAAGGGTGGGGTATAAATCCAATGTCTTTTTCTTCTTCTCTTCAGATACAATGAAATGGAAATTGCCAGTCCATACACATACTATGATGTATATGTATCATAGGGGGCTGCAGTGGCTCAAGTGGTTAAGACGCTGAGCTGCAGACCAGAAGGTTGTTAGTTCAGCAGTTCGAGACCCAAGTGCTGCATGATGGAGTGAGCTCCTGTCTCTGGTCCCATCTCCTGCCAACCTAGCAGTTCGAAAGCAAGAAATTACAAGTAGATAAATAGGTACCACTTTGGTAGGAAGGTAACAGCATTCTGTGCACCTCGGCATCTCATCATGCCAGCCACATGACCACGGAGAAGTGTATGGACAGCACTGGCTCTTCGGCTTGGAAACAGAGATGAGCACCGCATCCCTAGAGTCGTATTGGACTGGCTTTCAAGCAAGGGCAACCTTTACCTTTACCTATATGTATCCTATATATATGGACTGGTAATGTCCATTTCATTGTACCTGAAGAAGTGTACTTTGCACACAAAAGCTCATACCTTGAATAAATCTTCATTGGTCTTAAAGGTGCCACTGGACTCCAACTTTGTTCTGCTGCTTCAGACCAACACGGTTGTCCACCTGAATCTTTTGCCTCTACATGTATGTGAAAACTAGACTTGGGCATGACCCTTTGTTCCAGAATACCACAACTCAATGACAGATCAAGGGGGGAAGGCAGTCAAAGCCTGCATAGCTGGGATGGTCCAAGCACACAAAAAAAGTGGAGCACAACAAGGAATGAGAATCCACAGTCAACCGGAATCAAAATCCACATGATGAAAAGGAGATTAGATGTCCTACAGCTTGGGGCACCCCATGAAGTTGATGGGCGATTGATTCAGAACAGACAAAAAGGAAGTGCTGTACTCAGTGACAAATTGAGGGCCACCATGTTGGTCTGCCATAGAACAGCTAGATTTGAATCCAGCAGCACCTTAGGGACCAACGAGATTTCTGGGGCATGAGTTTCTGACGAGGGGAGCTCTGACTGTCAAAAGCTCATGCTCTCGAAATCCTGTTGGCTTCTAAGGTGCTACTGGACTTGAATCAAATTAAATGGAGAAATTCCCTGCCAATGGCCACGAACATAAATTACTTTAAGAGGGAGGAAGGCTAGACAGCTCCATGGAGGCTAGGTCCATTAATGGTTACTAGCCACAGTGGGTAAAGGTAAAGGTTTCCCTTGCTTGAAAGCTAGTCGGATGCGACCCTAGGGATGCGGTGCTCGTCTCCCTTTCCAAGCTGAAGAGCCAATGCTGTCCAAACACTTCTCCGTGGTCATGTGGCCAGCATGACTAAATGCTGAGGCGCACAGAACGCTGTTACCTTCCCACCGAAGTGGTATTTATTTATCTACTTGCAATTTCTTGCTTTCAAACTGCTAGGCTGGCAGGAGCTGGGGCCAGAGACGGGAGCTCACTCCGTCACATGGCACTTGGGTCTCAAACTGCTGGACTACCGACCTTCCAGTCTGCAGCTCAGCGTCTTAACCTCTGAGGCACTGCGGCCCCACAGTGACTAAAAGGAACCTCCAAATTCAGAGGCAGTAAATCTCTGAATACCAGTACTAAGAGGCAACGTCAGGGGAGGCTTCTATGCTCTGTTTGTTGGCCTTCTGGGGCAATTGGTTGGCAACCATGTGACACAGAACACTGGACTAGATTGACCACTGCTCTGATCCAGCAGGGCTCTTCTTTTGTTCCTATGGTTCACAATCAGAAAGGACTGAAAGCTGGTGCTTTGTTTGCCATGATCACGCACATCTACGTGTATGTGCTTCCCTAAGAAGCATGCATATACAACATGTCCTTTGTTTACTCCATTTTAATGTGACAAAGAATGCCCCCCAACCTCTATCAGGTCTCGTACATGTCTGCAAATTTCTGGCAGCTATGACGTGCCCGAGAAAGTGCAGTGTGTGTGCATGGCAGGGGAAGGAATAGTTAAAAACTACTGCACTAATTCCTAATCTATCAATGTTTCTTTCTTTTCTTAATCTATTAACTATAAAACGGTCATTTGCATCAAGGCAAAGGAGAGATGTGGGGGCAGCGTGAGGCTAGGGGGAGCAGCAAGACTCATAAATGCTCCAATAATTGGTTTTAAAGTTTTTTCTCCCCCTTCCCTTCTTTCTTCTTGGTGGATTCTCAATTTCCCTATAAAAGAGGAAATTCATTTCCAGACACTAATGTAATGTCAGCGTGCAGGGTACTCAGCATGGATGATGTATAGGGGGACACTGCCGCGAGAGGACTACTTAATGATGCATAGAATTAAATCCTGCCCTCCTCAGCTGAGTCTTGTGCCTCCCAGGGCATCATGGGATGTGAAGGCAGGGATTTGGGCTGCTTGCTTGTGGTGTGGGAGAGCAGCAAACATCTGCGCCCCCTTCCCTTCTCCTCTTCCAGCCCCTTTGGCACTCTCGGATCTGTCAGTATAATCCTTCCCCAGACTTCGGTGATCCCTGAGAATGGTACAAAGTCATTGTATCCCCAACACCAAGAATTTTGGCACTCCATGTAAACTACTAAAAGCAGTACTTTCTGACTATATTCTTGGATCCCCTGTCCCCCCCTTTGTGTGGCAGCAGGACCCACCAGCATCTATTTAAACTAGAGTTGGGGTCTCTTTTTTTCAGCCTGAAAGCCACATCTGGGATTCCACCAACTTTTAAGGGCTCAGAGTGGGATGCTGGCTTGTCCTGTTTCCAGTGTTGGCCAGGACTGGAAACAGGAAGAGACGACATCAAACTCAGGCCCTTTCTGCACTCTCCTTTTAATCCATGTTCACCGCGGTGTCCTCCAAGCAATTCTGCACTAAAATTGAGTTCAACCTTCTTTTTAGTCCCGTTTTTTTTCTCCATTTTGCATTATGTGACCTCCCTTCAGTGGTCAGCCCGGTTTCAGCCTGCTGTTGCCCCAGGGTATTCGGATGCTGTTTTGCCGTGGACTTAAATTGTCTCGACTCGAACGCTGAGAAAACCTGGTGTGGCAGGCAAATGCGGAAAGGACCTCAGAGTAAAAGGTGGCCCATTCTCTCTCACTTTGCCACTCTAAATTCAGCCCCCAAACATTTTTAGGGAACATTTGTTTGCTAGCTAGTGCTGCCATCCACCATCAGGCTCCCAGGAAGTGTTAGACCAAGAGTTAGATGGAAAGGTCCCCTGGGCTGGATGTGTCCTCCTTCCAGGCCATAATGTGCTATGATTGTCAGGTCTCCCCAGCTGCTGACAGAGGATGGGGGGTTTTTCCAGACTGAAGTTGGGAAACTCCTGGAGATTTGGGGATGGAGCGTAGGGAAAACAGGGATCTCAGTGGGGTAAAATGTCATAGAATCCACCTTCAAAAGCCACCATTTTCTCCAGGAGAACTGATCTCTGTAGTCTGGAAAGGAGATCAACTGTAATTCCAGGGGATCCCAAGGTCCCACCTGGGGACTGGTATCCCTACGAAGTGCCACCTCTGCCTGAAAAAGAGTGTGACTGTTGGTCACAGAGTTAACATCCCTGCTCCGCCATGCATTCTGAGGACCCTGGGCAAGCCATGGGTCTAAGCCGCCAGCTCCAGGTTGGAAAATACCTGAAGATTTTGAGGGTGAAGCCTGAAGAGAGCAGGGCTTGGGGAAGGGAAGGACATCAATGGGGTATAATGCCGTAGAGTCCACCTTCCAAAGCAGCCATTTTCTCCAGGTGAACTGATTTCTGTTGCCTGGAGATAATATGCAATCTCAGGAAATCTCCAGCCACCACCTGGAGGTTGGTGACCCTACACCTGCCCTTAGAAGGCATTCCCCATTGGTACAATGTAGTTGTAGGACTGCTGAAGTAAGTTTGTTGGGAGACGTGCAGTCATTTTGCACTAAAGATGCTGTAACCTTAACATGATGGCTCAAGCCAAACATCAGAAAGTGAGGGAAGGCATTTAAAGGCACAAACCCACTGGCAACATTTCATGACTGAAGAGTTCAGAGGAACTGAGAGGTTGGGTTTTTTTTTTTTTTTTTAATCATAACACCTCATAAAAGAGACAGAAGAGCTTACCTCACCTCCATCAACCTCACCTCCATCAGTAATGATCTTTGGAGGGAAATGTGCTTATTGAATTATTGGGGGGTTATTTTACCTATCAGCAGCTGTTAACCATATTGTGTGAAAGTGTAGCACCCCCCTGGGAACAGGGGAACACCATTCCTGGAGTCCATGGGAGTCTTGACATACCAGTAGGCTTGCCAGACTCCAGGTGGTGGCTGGAGATCTCCTGGGATTACAACTGGTCTCCAGGCGACAGAGATCAGTTCCCCTGGAGAAAATTGCTACTTTGGAAATTGGACTCTGTGGTATTAATACCCCATTAAAGCCTCTCCCCTCCCCTCCCCTCCACTCCCCTCCCCAGGCTCCACCCCCCCAAATCTCCAGGTTTCCCTAACCTGGAGCTGGCAACTCTAAATACCAGCCCAGTCACTATTTCCTTACGCAGGTCACTTCTTCTCGAACTAGCCTTCTCCCATTTCCCCTTCCTCCCTTTTTACAGTCCTGCCCTCACACCTGGCCCTTCAGCCAAGCTCCACGCTCCTCTGTTCCTGCTCTCCACAGCCACGCCCTGCCCTAACCCCCCTGGGCTCAGAGAGCCATGGTTCTCCCATCCAGGCTTGCTCACTGCCTCCATACCTTTTGAGCTTCCCTGGGGCAGATTGCCAAGGCTACCCTGTTGACGAGGCTGTCCTGAGGACCCTCCTGCCCCGGTCCCACCCTGCCCCACCCAGGTGAGCCCCGCTGCTGGGCCCAAGGGCTTGGCTTGCCCTACCAGGCAGTTCACTGCTGGTTAGCCTGTGCCACAGAAACCTGCACTGTATGTCGACAGACCTTTCAGCGATATGTTTGTACCAGCCTGAGTTCTTGTAACCAGTTTGGTGTAGTGGTTAAGTGTGCGGACTCTAATCTAGGAGAACCGGGTTTGATTCCCCACTCCTCCACTTGCACCTGCTGGATGACCTTGGGCAAGCCATAGCTCTGTACCATTAGTTCTCTCAAGGACAGTTGTCTCAGATCTCTCAGCCCCACCTACCTCACAGGGTGTCTGTTGTGGGGAGGGGAAGGGAAGGAAGTTTGTAAGCCGCTCTGAGACTACAAGTGAAGGGCGGGGTATAAATCCAATCTCTTCTTCCTCTTCTTCTTCTTCTTCTGAAGCCAGGAACCATGGCTTTTGCTTGCCTTAAAAGCCACTTCTCCACCACCCAGCTATGTTCAGTATCTGCTTCATTTTATGTGAGTAAAATCAGGGGTCTGGCATGGAATGTGGCTCAGAGATGCTCAACTTTCAACTGGAAAAGCAAGTTTCTTACCACCAAATTACTGAGAGTTTTAGAGATGTCTCTCTCACTGCCCAGGGGAGGGGCTCCAGAGCCCTCCCTATCAGTTGCTCCTTCTGTCTTTATACCCACTCAGCCCTAATAAATATCACTCTACTTTCCTTTGGCTTAGCAGCCACTACAGCCATATTCCCCTTCTCTTCAGTGCATTTCAGGCGTTCCTCAGATACTGTCTTGGGATCTGAACCAGGATTCCTCTGGACTGCATGCAAAGAGGGGCAGAGGAAATAGGTTTGCCAACCTCCAGGTGGGGCCTGAGGATCTCCCACTTTTACAACTGATCTCCAGCTGACAGAGATCAGCTCCCCTGGAGAAAATGGCTGCTTTGAAGGGTGGACTCTATGGCATTGTACCCTGCTGAGGCCCCTCCCCTCCCCAAACCCCACCGTCTCCTGCATCCACCCCCAAAGTCCCCAGGTATTTTCCAGCCCAGATCTGGCAACCCTAAGAGGAAATCTTCCTACGGCTTGTTCTCTCATGTGCCGGATGAATTCCACCAACTAAATGTGATCCTCCATCCATGCTCTCCCTCCTTCCCATATGCTGCTGCACAGCTTAGCAGTTCAGACAGAATAGGCAGCCTTCAATGTAGAGCTCAGTTTTCCTGGCCTTAGGATGTGAGCGTTGTCCACCAAAAAGGGGGGGGGGTGGGGCTGGGTGGGAGAAATCTTTCCAAGACCTACTCTCCATTTCCTTCATTAACTTCCTTAACATATCTAGTACCACTCCAGTTAATGTTTTGTGGGGGGGGGGCTCAAATAACAAGAGACACCCTTGTTTCCCCACCTCTCCTTCTCACCATGTCTTTGCCCCCCCGTTTCCCCTCCCCCACCACCTCCTCGTGATTTGTGATTTATTACTTGCCAAGCTGCTCCTGACAAATTCCTAGCCAAGAATGAGATGGGGTTGTTTTTTTTCCAGACAGCCCAGTTCCTATGGGAAAAGGGGAGAGAAATCAAGGCTGCCCTGTTGCTCCCTCAACACCATTACGAGTGTTCAGACAGACTAGAATGAAATAGCAAAAAGGAAAGCACTCGCTAGTGGGACAAAATGTGACCAAAGTCTCTGGCTCCCATCTTGTTGGGTTTTTTTAGAAGCATCTGAAATTTCCACTCTTCTCCCCCCACACACACCATTTTGTGCTGTTCCAAATCACTCCAAAAGACTTAGGGTTGCCAGGTCTGGGTTGGAAAATACCTGGAGACTTTGGGGGTGGAGCGAGGAGAGGGCGGGGTTTGGGGAGGGGAAGGGCCTCAGCATAGTACAATGCCATAGAGTCCACCCTTCAAGGCAGCCATTTTCTCCAGGGGAGCTGCTCTCTGTCAGCTGGAGATCAGTTGTAAAAGAGGGAGATTCCCAGGCCCTCTTGGAGGCTGGCAATCCTAAAGAGACTGTCTAGTCACAAAATACCTAGAACAGTCACAGGCCCAAAGCCTCATTTGAGCACTGCACACTTTCATGCACAATGCCCATGCTCCAGCTTTTGAGTAAAGAACTTAGGTTTCATGCTCTGAAATAAACCTTGGGTCACTCTATGCTCTACACACCTGCCACCATGAGACTAATCCCTGCAAGAAGCCCTAATGTCTCATTCATACCAAACCTTTGTTTTTACAAAAAGCATTCAGGTACAATAAGCCCCATGCCAATTATATGCTTTGCTTGCTGCCATCCTAGAATGCCACTCCAAATCATAACATGAGTATCACTAGAAGACTGCCTACTTTATACGACCTAGCATCATATCTGACTCAAAACAGGTGCGTATAGGGTCATGCGGTAATCTGGCATTTGTCGGAAGGGCCACTGGGTGGCACTGTATTTGAGCCAGGATCTGTAGCATTGGCAGAGAAGTGAGACTCTCTTGTTCTCTCAGATCCAGCCATACGGGGCAGAGCTTTGTCAGATCTGGCATCTTGGTTCTTCCCCTCTCCCCCAGCCCTTGTCCTAAGAAATGTTTAGCTGTTAACTGAAGTCAATAGGTCAGTGTGTATAAGGAAGAGAGAGGGACTTTGTGTCCAGTGGCTGTTGAATGAACTGTGCTCACAGTGCTTCAGAGTGTGTTTTGAATAAAAGTTGCAAAGGGACAACTGTGTAACAGTATAATAAATACATTATCCCATACTATTAATTAATTGTACTTTTTCAGTTATTTGTTTGAAAGCCCTTTTGTAATGCATGGATCCATTTAATTAGGCCTCTACCCCTCTGGAATAACTCTGACTACTCAGTTCTATGCTCAGTTCCTGTATAATTTGGCGTCACTCTCAGCATTCTGTGAGGCTGTTCCAAACCGAAAGAAGCACAGTTTCTTTTGTGAGGTGTGTGTGTGTAAGTCATGGTTGACTTCTGGCAACCCCTAGTGGGGCTTGTAAGTTTCTGAGAGGTGGCTTACTATTGCTTGTCTCTGTGGTCCAGCCCTGGTATTCCTTGGAAGTCTCCCTTCCAAGTCCTTGCCAGGGTCAGCCCTGCTTAGCTTCCGAGATCTGACAAGATCGGGCTTGCTTGGCCTATCCAGGTCAGGGCAAGGAAGCACAATTTTTAATGAATTATTTCAATCAATCATGTTAGAGATGGCTTCTTTACTAAAACACATTTGGAAGGGGGGTTCCTATAATGGCCCTTGCGAAAGGGATAAGAAAAGATCAAGTTGACAGAGGAGCAGAGGAACGAAGAGAGAAGCTCCTGGCAGACGAGGCTAGCCATCATTATAAACTGACAGGCTAAGCCACAAAGCCATATTGTAAAAATGGAGGGTACACATCCATATACATCACTGAGACAGGGGGAAAAATAGTACAACAGGGATCCAAATTAGATTAGTCAGGACAGTACAGCAAATACTCTTTTATCTATAACAGTCCAACTGCTTTGGCTGATAACCTAGAACTGGGCAGCAACAAATCTAAAAACTGCCACAGGGCAGTCCGTGTTGTTTCAAAAACTTGCAAACCCTACATGAATGGAAGTGACAACAAGAAATCTGCATCTGTCCCCAGCATAAGTTGTTCTATGTACTTGTCAGTCTTCAGAAATTAGCAAGAGCTTGTACATGCTGGTAGGCAGGCCTTCTGACTGCAGAGGAACAGACAAGGCTGACTCAAGTTAGTGAGCTGCCCCACGTGCCTTCCTCCCATGGTGATTCTCCACCCAGGATCCCAGACTGGATCAGAGGAAAGTGCTTCATACGTAGCTTGGCATGCATGCATCTGCAGTCACAAGAAAGGAAGTATGCACCTCCTCTTGTTTGTCAGTTTGGTGTAGTGGTTAAGTGTGCGGACTCTAATCTGGGAGAACCGGGTTTGATTCCCCACTCCTCCACTTGCACCTGCTGGGTGACCTTGGGCAAGCCATAGCTCTGGACCAGCTGTTCTCTCAAGGACAGTTGACTCAGAGCTCTCTCAGCCCCACCCACCTCACAGGGTGTCTGTTGTGGGGAGGGGAAGGGAAAGGAGTTTGTAAGCCGCTCTGAGACTCCTTTGGGTAGTGAAAGGTGGGGTATAAATCCAATCTCTTCTTCTTCTTCTTCTTCTTGTCTTGTTACTGCCTCGCAACTAGGGTTGCCAAGTCCAGGTTGGAAAACATCTGGCGACTTTGGGGGTGGAGCTGGGAGAGGGCGGGGTTTGGGGAGGGGAGGGGCCTCAGCAGGGTACAATGCCATAGAGTCCGCCCTTCAAAGCAGCCATTTTCTCCAGGGGAGCTGATCTCTGTCAGCTGGAGATCAGTTGTAAAAGCAGGAGATCCCCAGGCCCCACCTGGAAGCTGGCAACCCTACTCGCAACCCAACCATTCCTGTGCAGGCCAGCTTGGATAGATCAGAGGCAGAAGTGATGTGAGAGGAGGTCCATGCCTGCTGTAGCTTCCTCCCACATTGCCACCCCTGCCTGGTTTAATTCCTGAAGCAGTTGCTCGGGTTGCTTGTGCAGAGACCTGGCTTTGGGAAGTAGAAGCAGAAGTATGGTGTAAATAAACTATATATCACAGTAATGGGTTTGCACCTGGTTCTGGGCCCTTGCGGATCCATAGGCCCTAATAAACTGCATCCATTTCCCCATTCGTGCTGCCAAGATGCCCCTCTCCAGCGTTCTGTGCAAACAAATAAGGAGGGAGGGAGAAAGAGGGAAGGCGAAGAACCACCAACTGTGCTAGGCAGAATACCTAATCGGCATCAGGAAAGCAACTAGATAGCATCTTCCTGAGGGGCCCACAAAACTTTAATTGGTCCTGACAAGAAATCCTTTCCAGGGCAAAGCAAGTAAATTCTGCTGGGGGGGAGGGAGTAGTACAGAGATAGTTGAAATAACCAGATGTTAAGTATTCATACCACTCATGAAACAGTCCCTGTGACTCCTGAATATCTACTGGTACTTTTTATAATTTCTTTCTGCAGCCAGCTTTTTTTCCAGCTATAATTTCTTCTTTCTTAACATTCCCTCCCTCAGCCTTTGATCCTCTCACCCCAACAGCTTTGTGGCTTCTTCCATCATCTTCCGTAGCTCCCTCTTCTCCATCCAGAGCCCAGATGCAAACTGTTGGCAAACGCAAGCACATCCACGATTGCAGGCTGACTGGGCTAGCCGCAAGAATCCTCTTCAGTAAAAAGAACATTCCACACATTGCTCCCCTATTTGCGTGATCTCATTTATTTCTCCTTTTGTTTAATTATTAGAAAAATTCACTAGATTAACGAAGCCTTGTATACCATTGCCAAAGATCTTGCCCAAGGACTTTTTGAGTGTTCATGACTTGTTTACTCCCCACCCACCCACAGATGAGCAAAATCAGAGTTTCTTCTTTCTCTAATAAGAACATAAGAGAAGCCATTTTGGATCAGGTCAATGGCCCATCCAGTACAACACTCTGTGTCACACAGTCTCCAAAACCCAGGTGCCATCAGGAGGTCCACCAGCGGGGCCAGAACTCCAGAAGCCCTCCCACTGTTGTCCCCCAAGCACCAAGAATACAGAGCATCACTGCCCCAGACATAGTGTTCCAACTATACCTTGTGGCTTATAGCCAATGATGGGCCTCTGCTCCATATATTTGTAATGACTTGTGTTATACAAAAAGGCAGGAGCCTTCATGGGGGGGGGGGGGTGACTGGGTCTGTCTTAAGATGCCAAATTGAACTGAAATCTGCTAGATGCTTGTTTATGAGAAGTATTCCATGTCTAGAAGAATGTATGGCTGGTTCTTATGTGATACAGGGTCAAACATTTTATGCATGTCAAATTGCAGAAGTGAGCCTTGGACTTGTGTCTGTTCCCTGTTCCCTTTGCCTAGAATGTTTTCTTGGACTTACATATGGACATCTATGAAGACAGATTCAGGTGGGTAGCCATGTTGGTCTGAAGCAGCAGAACAAAGTTTGAGTCTAATGCACCAACCAATTTTTATTTAAACAAAGTTTTATTTAAACACATGAAAGCTTGCCCCTTAAATAAAACTTTGTTGGTCTTAAAGGTGCCACTGGACTCAAAACGTTGTATGGGCATTTGTATGTAAGAGTTTCACTTACATGATTTGTCCTCTGGAGAAAGGGGGGTGAATGGGTTGGCCCATGTGGAGTTGATTTAAATATGTATGAATTCACAAGAATACATGAAACTGCCTCATCAGAAGAGCCCTGCTGGATCAGACCAATGGTCCATCTAGTCCAGCCTCCTGTCTCACACAGTGACCAACCAGTTCCTCTGAAGGAAGTCCAACAACAGGGCACAGATCCAAGGCCTTCCCCTGATGTTGCCTCCTGGCTCTGGGATGAGGCTTAGTGCCTCTGAATGTGGAGGCTAGTAGCCACTGATAGACATCCTCCATGAATCTCTCTAATCCCCCTTTAAAGCTATTTATAAGAACATATTTCTTTCCTCATACTGAGTCAGACTGTTGGCCTACCAAGACTGGTACTTCTGCTCTGATGGGCAACAGCTCTCCAAGGTCTTAGCTTAAGGTCTTTCATAATACTTACTACCTGAACTCTTTAACTGGAGATACCTAGGCTGAACCTGAGAACTTCTGCATGCAAAGCAGATACTCTACCACTGAGTCACAGAGATATCACATGAATTGCCATGTCTGGAATGTGTGAGCCAGTGACAAATCTACCTATACAGTGCATTTGTCCTTTCCTTTTTAAAATGTTCATATAAAACATGCTTGCCACCACCTCCCTTCATCCAAGGAGCTTAGGGCAGCACACATGGTTCACTGTCATCTTTTCACAACAACCCTGTGAGGTTTAGGGTTGCCACTGGCAGAGAAGGGGGGGGGGGGTAGGGTTGCCAGCTTCACGTTGGGAAACTTCTGGAGATTTGGGGATGGAGCCCGGGGAGGACAGGGACCTCAGTGGGGTGCAATGGCATGGAGTCCACCCTCCAAAACATCCATTTTCTCCAGGGGAACTGATCCCTCTAGTCTAGAGATGAGTTGTAATTCGGGGGGGGGGGGTCATCAGATCCCATCAGGAGGCTGGCATCCCTAGGTAGGTAAGGCTGAGAGACAGTAACTGGCTCAAGTCTCCAACAAGTTTCATGGCAGAAAAGTGATTTGAACCCCAGTCTTGCATAAGCTGGTCTGATACTAAACATTACACCACAGTGGTTCTGTTTAAGAGAGTCATAACTACTTGTCTCAACTACATGTGTGATCCTCTCCATCCTCATTTCAGTCTTTCACCCAGATTGGTTAATTCTGCTATCCTGATGCTTTGAATGTTTACTCTGTTTGGACCCTCCTCCTCTGTCAATTGCTTTAAACTTTCCAGATTTGCTTCAGAGCATCTTCGCCAAGTGAAAAGACCCTTACTGCTGGCATGTGGGTCATTGCTCTAATTGGCATTCAAAGGTTGTGAGGCCTGGGAAAGCACATAAGGATATTGCTCCCCAGGGCATTTTGCTTCATCCTAAAATCTGAGCTAGCCACTCTAAAAGTAAGAGGAGAGGGGGTTCCTCCATGCTGGGTTTCTGAGGCCAGCTTTGTGAACATGGGCTCTGTTTGATGGATAACAGCATGTTTGCCCTGAGTGCTTCTAAAGCAGAAAGGAAGGGATGTATGTTTTACAAATAAATACAACAGTCACAAGGACACATGCATAATGTACGTATGTATCCAGCCACATGCCGTAATGCTGCCCACTGTGAAGTCTTTTATCCCTGGTGTCTCTGCTGATTCACTGATCATTTTAAGCCAGTTTTTGCCAGTTTTAAGTCTCCAATTTTTCAGATTTTAAAGTTTATCAAATTGATGCTGTTTTGGGGGTATTTTCTCTGACTGTTTTTTATGTTTTGATGTTCTGTTTAAATTAGAGGTTGTAAGTTGCCACAATGAAATTTTACTGAGAAATTCGGAAGGAAGGAAGGAAGGAAGGAAGGAAGGAAGGAAGGAAGGAAGGAAGGAGAAGAAGAAGAAGAAGAAGGAGAAGAAGAGATTGGATTTATATCCCGCCCTTCACTCACTTAAGAGTCTCAGAGCAGCTTACAAACTCCTTTCCCCTCCCCTCCCCACAACAGACACCCTGTGAGGTAGGTGGGGCTGAGAGAACTCTTTCCCAAGCTGTCCTTGAGGGAACAGCTGGTACAGAGCTATGGCTTGCCCAAGGTCATCCAGCCAGGTGCAAGTGGAGGAGTGGGGAATCAAACCCGGTTCTCCCAGATTAGAGTCCGCGCACTTAACCACTACACCAAACTGGCTTAACCACTACACCAAACTCTCTCCCCCCCTTCCTTTTGGAGAGAGAGAGAGAAAGAGAGAGAGAGAGAGAGAGAGAGAGAGAGAGAGAGAGAGAAAGAAAGAAAGAAAGAAAGAAAGAAAGAAAGAAAGAAAGAAAGAAAGAAAGAAAGAAAGAAAGAAAGATTTTTATTGGATCTAAATCAAAAGACAGAGAAAATGTAACATTTAGCTTCATACCTGGCACCTGATCATACATGGACAATTAACTCCCATCTATATGAAGTAGACATCTTCTGTATAAAGATATATCTGTCTCATTTCCTAGTGCTTATCAGACACTTTAAAGTGGGGTTTGCCTTTCCCACATATTTGCATGTATGAAACTAAGGTTTATCTACCATTAGCAAGAACAGGCATTTGCACTTTTTGCAGCTCAGCTGTTGTTAGGGGATATCACTTAACTCAGCTAGTAAACTGTTTCTGTCTCACTGTAGCATGTGTCTGCAGCAGCAAGTCAATCTCCACTCATACCCGTACACACACCCCTTCCGTACCAGAGGCACCACCCCATCAGGAAAGTGTACCTGAATTTGTGGAAGACTTTGCACTTTAGAAGCTTGTAACCTTTAATCACGTCCAGTGCTGGAATATAAAATGGCCAATAATGGTTAACAAAGGTCTGATGTTGCTGAGTCACAGAACATAATTCATCAACCAGGCCCCTTGCCTACATACCCACACACCACTAAAACATGCGTACCTTCCAAAGAACAGTTCCAGGCCAACTACAACTACACTGCTGTCAGTGACATGTAGCTCCAGACAGATCTGTTGAGACTGGGCAAGTGGGCAATGAGTGGCAAATGAGGTTCAACAGGGGCAAGTGCAAAGAAATGCACATTGGAGCCAACATTCCTAACTATAAATATACGTTGATGGGATCCGAACTGGCAGTGACTGATCAAGAGAGAGACCTTGGAGTCATGGTAAATAACTCACTGAAGATGTCCTCAATGGGCGACAGCAATAAAAAAGACAAATGCTATGCTGGCGATTATTAGGAAGGGAACTGAAAACAAATCAGCCATTATCATAATGCCCATGTATAAATTTATGGTGTGCCCTCATTTGGAATACTGTGTTGCAGTTCTGGTCACCACCCCTCAAAAAAGATATTATAGCATTGAAAAAGGTGCAGAAAAGGGCAGCTAAAATGATTGGGGATGGAACACCTTCCTTAACGAAGAAAAGTTAAAGAGGTTAGGCTCTTTCATTTAGAGAAATGACGACTGAAGGGTGACATGATTGAGGTTTACAAAATTATGCATGGGATAGAGAAGGCAGAGAAAGAAGTACTTTTATCCCTTTCTCACAAGAAAAGGACTTGTGGGCACTCAATGAAATTAATGATCAGTAGGCGCAAAACAGAGAAAAGGAAGTACTTCTTCACCCAAACAGTAATTAACATGTGGAATTCACTGCTGCAGGAAGTGGTGGCAGCTACAAGCTTAGACAGCTTCAAGAGGGGACTGGATAAACACATGGAGCAGAAGTCCATCAGTGGCTATTAGCTACAAAGTATAGATGGAACACTATATCTGGGGCAGTGATGCTCTGTATTCTTGGTGCTTGGGGGACAACAGTGGGAGGGCTTCTGGAGTTCTGGCCCGGCTGGTGGACTTCCTGATAGCACCTGGGTTTTGGCCACTATATGACACTGGCCAATTTCGCACTGGCCAGTTGCCTCTTGTTCTCTCCAGAATTTCCCCTCCCAGTTTCCTCCGGAGTATTTTCTTCATTTTCCCACTTGGAACCTCAGCCCTTTCAATATAGCGTGACAAAGGGTTTTCTCAAAAAAAAAATTAGAAACTCCCACAATGGGGCGGCGCTGATGAAAGGCGGGCGAGTGGGCGTGTTTTCATTTTGGGTTCTCCCCCGGAGCAAACAGGAAAATCCTCTAAAAACAGGATTTGTTTGCTCCAGGGAAACTCCAGTGCAGCAGGGCGATACTCCAGAGCAAAACATGAGCCTGGAGCAACTGGTGTGAAATCGACCAGAAGCTCCGGTGCAAGCATGAGGGCAAACCTGGGGCAAATGCTAGTGTGAAATCGGCCACAGAGTGTTAGACTGGATGGGCCATCGGCCTGATCCAACATGGCTTCTGTTATGTTCTTATGTTGAATTGTTCTGTTGGGAAAGCATGACCTGAAAAAGATTGGACCATAGAGACAGGTATTACCCCAAGCATCCAGGTTGAGATGAATATCCTGGTTGGTATGCCCCATTTTAGACACACCTCCAGATGCACAATCATAAGTTTAATTCCCATCTATAGTGATATTTCAGTTTATTTAGATGCAGTCTTGCATCAAAAGAGGTAAGTAATCTTTATGTTAACCATACTGGATCAAGTTACTAGTTTTGTACTTTTTTGTGCTTGTACCAATTTTCCCATTCGTACACCTGAGATGTAACAAAAATTATATTAATTCAGATACAAAGATAGGAAGCATAACCTGAAGACTAGATGGTTTGTTGAACACAAATGGTGGCACCCCAGAAGTCCAAGAAAAAATTGCCTGAAGTGTTAGTGAACACTGAAAGTCCCCAGCACTGAGTCATATTCACTTTGATCTGTTTAAAAGGTCCATTCTTGTCAAAGTCTTTCAAGTACAAAGTGCTGTTCTTTGCAGACACAGGCAATATGGACCATGTAACCTCTGATGACCTGGAGTTGGCCACCTTCCACTGAGTAACCTCAGCAGAAGTGGTAAGGCAAGAGAGACCCCTGTCAAGGGAAAACTCACCACAGGAATTCAGCTCAAAGCCATAATGCTGGAAGAGAGAAGCACTAACCCCTTTACCTACAGGGGTCAACTCTGCAGAATAAGCAAGACAGCAGCAGAATCCCCTTGGCTGTTTCATGGCTCTCATATTCTGAGGCCTTAAAATAAAAACCTTGCTTCACCCCACAATACTTTTTAAAAGCCTATAAAAAGACCCTTACACAATTCCTTTCCAGCCTCTCCCCTGCACACACATTTAAAATTTCCTCTGACAATACTACTGTGCTCTGTCTGTTATTGTAAGTATGCTCCTCTATGTAATTTCTGCATCTCTCTAACATGTCATATTTGAATGCTTATGTTTGGTTGCAGGCTTGTTTTCAGCTCTGTTTCAGATTTCTGCTTGTTTCCAGATTTCTGCAATCCAAACTCCATTGCACCATTTTATTGGATAGCCCCTGCTTTGGATTGAATTTGACTTACAGTGTGGGTCTCAGTGAGAAAGGCAGAGTATAAACAATATAAATAAAACTAAAAAATAAAATAAGTGCAAGTGTTCTGGGTCTCCTTTGCCTGGCAGAGAGAAGCTGGCATTTACTCCAGGATGGGGCCTGGTGGCAGAACCAGCTTCAGATTTCTTGCTCCATTAAAGATGAACACAAATGTATGTAGCTTGAGCAGCAAGCCTGGTGCAGAACCACAATCTGCCCCTTTTGGACACGCAAACAAACTTCCAAATGGAAGCAATCCAGGAGCAACCTGTTCTTCCTGCTTCCAGGAGTAACCCGCTGTGCAGTGCAAATGATTGGCTCATGAAGTCATTTTCACCCACGACCAGATATATTACTGTGTTTAAAAAAACAGAATGCCTTAAAGAAAAAAGCCAGCATAGTGTAGAGTCTAGAGCGTCAGAGTAGAATCTGGGAGATCCAGGTTCAAATCCTCACTCTGCCCTGGAAGCTGGCTGGGTCAGTCATTCTCTCTCAGTCTAACCTACCTCACAGGGTTGTTGTGAGGAGAAATCGGAGGAGGGGAGAATTTTGTAAGCCACCTCTTTTGTCTGTGGAGAAAACTGGGGCATTAGTGAAGTAAATAAGTGGTAATCAAAATAGAAAGTAGTCAAACCCGGAACTACTATAGCTAAGCTAAGTATAACCATAATTTAATTTTTAAAATTCCCAATACCCAAAATTCCCAATACCCAATACCCTTTTTTTGGAGGCAATACCAGCAGACAGACGTTTTGGAGTTGCTTTCCCTTAAAGTATTATGACTGGTTGCCCGTTTGTAGAAACTGTACACTTTGGAAGTTTACACTGAGATAGTCACGCCTCAGATTTATATGAAATTATGCTTATGAAAAATATGAAAAATAGCTATTGCTGAGGAAGATCATCAAAACGAAGTCATTAATATCTGGATCCTTCGTTACCTGTATGACTTACATGTGTGACTCGCATGAAACTTACCGCACTATAGAAAATACTGTATAAATTAGTTGAGCTATTTTTGTACTTTTTTGACATTGTATATTCTTTATTGAATGATGCAATTTTGAATATATTAGCTTTGTACAGCTTTAGCATCCTTTTGCACAGCTTGTGTTCTAGATCTGCCTGCAGCTGAAACAGGGCATGTACCTCCACAAGAGAAGAAGCATGGCTGGCCCTAAAGCTGAAGACCTGCATGGACTCACAGAGGAGGGTCTCCCCCAAACAATTCCATCCATGCTTCCTCGCCGGCTGCTCTCTACGCATGATGCTCCCTCCCAGGACATCTCTGAAGAACCCCTTTGTTCTAGCTCTACCTTCAAACTCCTGTCTATTGTGTCCTGGGAACCTTTGACTAAACATCTTATTCTTCATCCCAAGCTGAGACAAAAGCAAAATTATGTGCTTGCATCAATATGCCAACGATCTGTATTTCGATCACCAAGTGACTAGGAGCGGCTGTCTCCATTCTAAGCCAGTGCCAAGAGGCAGGGGTCAAGTGAATGAGGTTAAACAGGCAGCAGCTGCATCTAGGCAGAAGAGATGAGGCAGGGAATTCAGAAACCCTTGAGTAGTCTATGAAGCCTTTAATAAATAGGGGGTATCCCTGGGAACGCCTAGCTGCTGGCAAAACACACACTTAATTTGGAGTCTCCGGGGATCTTTTCTTGCACAGGAGAAAAGACATCTCTCCATGATCTGTAAGCTCAAGAATTGAGAGTTGCAATGGATTTTATATGGAGCTGCCCTCAAAGGCAACTTGGAAGCAGCAACTAGAGTAGTGTAGTGGTTAAAGTGTCCAACTAGGATCTCGTAGTCCCAGGTTCGAATCCCCGCTCTGCCATGGATGCACACAGGGTGGCCTTGGGCCAGTCACAAACTCCCAGCCTAACTTACCTCACAGGATTGTAGTGAGGACAAAATGGAGGAGACGAGAACGACATAAGCCGCTTTGAGTCCCCACTGGGGAGAAAGATGGGCTTTAAATAAATACAAATAAAAAGAACATTAAATCAAATAAATAAATCTGCTTTTGTGCCAGTTTTACTGACTGCCAGTTACCTTCCTCACTCCAGTCAGCGCTAGCCCATGAGAACATAACAGCAGCCATGTTGCAGGGTCTGGAACAACAACCCGTTTTACACACTGGCCAGCCAAATGCCCATTGGCAGCTCTAAAAGCAGGGCCAAGCCCAAAGGCTGCCTGTTCCCACGCACAGAGATGGTTACTGCCTCTGAACATGGATGTTCAATTTAGTCATTATGGTTAGTAGCTACTGATGGACTGATACTCCATGATATTACCAAATCTCCTTTTAAAATCAGCTAAACTAGTGGCCATCACTACATCCTGTGGCAGTCAGTTCTACAGGATAATTAATCTTTGACAGGAGGATTCCTTTTGTCCATCCAGAATCTACATCCCATTGATTTATTTGTTTAGATTTTTTTAATGCAGCCAGTCCAGGAACCTGCCCAAGAAATAAAATAAAGGTGGCTTTAAAAAACGTTAAAAGGGATTAATTAAAATCCAGCATTAAAAACTCCAGCCCAGCATAAAAACATAGACCATAAAAACAGACCACTGACAGCTTAATATAAGTTTCCAGAATAAAATAGTGTTTTTTTAAAACAAACAAACAAAAAAAACCACCAGCCCCTTAATTGAAAGCCTGGGTGAAACCTCTTCGCCTGGCTCCTAAAAGAAAGCAACATAGGAGGCAAGCGAGCTTCAAGGGGATGCGCATCCCATAGGCAGGGTGCCCTTACTGAAAAGCCCTGGGTTTGACACCCACCTCCCCTCTGATGGGGTACGGAGAGCGGGGCTTGCGAGGCAGATCTTAATCGGCAGACTGTCCTTTAAGTACCTTGGCCCCTGTACCCATTTATGGCTTTAAAGGTAAGAACCATTACTTAGAATTGTGCCCCGAAACAAACAGGCAGCCCCAGATCTTTTCAACACTGGGATATTTCATCAGCCGAACTTCCTGGGTAGGGATCTACAGCCCTGTCCCGGCATGAACCTAGAAGCTGGGCCCTCCTCCAGTTTCCTGCAATGCATAAAGCCATAAGAGCAAGAATGACTTCCCTGAGCTATGCTTTCCTCATGGCAACTTGTAATTTATGAAAACGTTTGGCCGAGGGATTTTTAAAAACTTTTAACTGCTGTTTTCTTGGACATTTAAAATATTTTTAATATTGGCAGCCTGGTTTTTCTGACTGCTCAGATCTACGAAGCAGTTTGCCTAACAATAACCGAGAGAACATCAGCTGGGAATTGAAGGGACTAAAACAGAGAACACAGTACCAACTACCCAGCACAAGCCAGCTGCCACAGAGGCACCCCACTCACAGGCAGGCAGTTGTCAGTCAGAGCCAAAAGTTCTATAGAATTGTTGCCTCCAGATCAACAACAGGCTGAGATTGATTTCCAGGATAAGGGAGTTCCGCAGTCTTGGTGCTGCAATCAAGAAGGCTCTGCCTTCGAGCATATCTGATGCTTGAACCTCTGCAGGTGATATGAGTAAGTTCATAACAGAAAAGGCAGGCGCTTAAAGTTATTCTGGACCCATATCACTGAGGGCTTTAAAGGTTAAAAACTACATTTTGGAATAGGCCAAGAAACCCACTGGAAGATAGGGGAACTGTTTTCGAATCAGTACTGTATATTCCATATGGAAGCCATTCAGCTTCCTGTACACATTCTGTACACATTGTGCAGTCTTTAAAAGCTCAGAGCACACTGAGAGCTCCACATTTATGTGGAGAGACTCCGAAGCATGTATGAATATATTCCCTGGGTCCTTTTATTGGTCACTCCCTTGACTCCTTAAATAAACAGCCTCTCCTATTCCTCTTCCATCCACTAAACTGTTATTCTTTCACTTCTCTCTCTTCATCTCACTTTAGCCTGAATAGCTTCCAGGACAAGGACCTGTTGTTTCTTTTCTTTTTCTTTTTCGGTTCTGTTACTTTATGTACTTTATGAAGCAACAATAATAATGTCTGGCACCAAGACTCAAATCCACACTCCGCTGTGAAGCAAAGGGAAATCCTATATGGCATCCTGAGCTCCTTGGAGGAAAGATGGAATCAGAATCTAAGAAACAGTGGATGACAAAGTGAAAATGAATCCAGGCAGGCAGCCCTGTTGGTTTTGAAGCAGTAGAACAAATTTTGAGTCCAGTGACACCTTTTAAGACCAACAAAAATTTACTCAAAGTATGAGCTTTTGTGCACACGCACACTTCCTCAGATACAGTGAAAATAAGTTGATGTGATCTTCTGAGTTCTGGAGTGAAGTTTCCAGTTTACAGAATCGTTTTTAGGCTTGGCTGTCTTTCTTTTCAATGGCTCTATAACCATTCTAAGCAGACACTTCCCCAGATTCCACCCAGCATTTTCAGAGCAAGTTATTGTACAAAAGAAGCTGATGTTTTCCTCTTAGAAGGAAGAATTGGTCTGTTGGCCCCATAGCTCATCCTTCTGTATGCATGACGGTCTGCTGAGATGGACCCACACAGACACATATAGAGGGAAATTCATGGAACACATGCAAATCAAGGGGTACATACAGAAAAGACACGCATGCAAGGCAATGGTGCCAACTAGTATGTGTGGGGAGACTGGGCATGCTGGCCTGTGATACATGCAGACCATTTTATGCCTCAGCTGGGATGGGTCTGGAACATCTGCTCCAAATGGGAATTTTCCAGTTTGGTCCTATATGGATTAGACCTTCAGGTGCAGTGGATCCTCTGCATACACCTAGTCAAAGCCCTGGGCTTGCACGCTGGTGGCCTTCAGCTGCTGGTCTGGGCCTGAGCAAGGCTGCCAGAACTGCCGAGTGGGCCGGCCATCCAGCAGTCACCAGCCCAGATTAATAAGGTCCTCTCTGGACGGGCCTTCCCGCTTGCCTGCCTGGTTTATGAAACAGCAGCTCCTGAGCAATTCTTTTTAACTCTTAAAGGCACTCAGCCATGACCCCCCTGCTTTCCCTCCCCCTCCAAAACCCCAGGCAGCCAATCCAGTGCCTCTCAGCTTTACCAGGCAGCGCTTAGAGGGGACAGCATGGGATAAAACCCGCTTGAAATGCTTCTCTCGCTGGGGACAAAACTTCCTAAGCCGTCCAAGGCAATTCGGGATCGTCTTGGTCTCCTTCCCCAGGACAATCTGACAGGGACGGTGGAGAGCGCCGATCAGGTAAAGGGCGCACCTGGGCCCCCGAGCCGCACCTGGGCAGGGGGAAGGGGGAAGGGGGCTTCCTAGGGACCTTCATCGAATACCGGTGTTGATGGCGAGCAGCCCCTGCTAGACGGGATCTGGCGCAAGCACGCCCTCCTCGCTCCCCGGTTCCCTTCCCAAGAACGTCTAGTGCTGCCCCACACCTTAGCAGGTGTCAGCCGGCCGCCGGCCTCTGTGGGGCTGCATTTCAAAGCCCCCCCCCTTCCCCCGGGACTCTTGGTCATGCGACTCTTTCTTCCCCAGCAGCACAAGTTGGGGGGCTCGGGATTCCCCCACCCCTCCCCAGGACAGACGCCCGTCGGCCTAAAGGGGTTTCTGCGTTCGGCAACAGAGCCCACCTCCCCGCCAAGAGAGCCATGCCCCATAACTCCATCCGCTCAGGTAAGCTCTCCCCGGCTGTGCGGAGCAGATCCCCGGGGGGGGGGGGGGGTGGTAAGGGAAGGGGGAGAGTCCGCAGAATGGACGGGGGGGGGAGTGGCCGGAGAGTGGCGCCCTCGCCCCCTAGCCCAGGGCGCCCCAGCGCAACGTGCTGCCTGCCGTTCGGGCGGCGCAGGTGAGGCCCGGGGAGGCTCGCGTGCCTTTGCGCAGAGCAAGAAACCAGCGCCGTTGGAGGCCAAAGGCCCCTCGACGCGCCCTTCCGTTGGGCCCAAGAAGGGCCCTGAGCCGCCCCATCGGCCACGTTGCCGAGGCGCGACCCTGGGGAGCCTGGCCAAGATGGGAGACACGGGCCTCGGCCGGCCTGGCATCCCAGCGGCCAGCTTCAGGCGCCCGCGGGGACGTGAGAACAGGGCCTTCTGGGGGGAGGGGGCGCCCGCGGAGTGGTAGCTCTTCTCGGCACCCCGTCGAGGCCTCGGGTGCAGGCAGCTCCCCGCGCAGAGTGCGCTCTCGGCCGCCCTGGGCGGAATAAGAGCGAAGCGCTTCCCCCGCCCCCAGAGCGCACCAGGTCAGGGCACCAGCCCCCCCCCCCCCCCAGCTCGAGGGCCAAGCTGCGGAGCCTATTATGTGGGGTTCTGCAGAGATCATCCAGTCCAGCCGCTGCACGGTTCTCAGTCCGAGCAAGACAGTCTCCCCTCGGGAAAATAGGTCTGGAGGAGTTCTCTCCTGCGGGGCAGAGTTTGGGGGGGGGGGGGGGGGGTGTTTGTCTCTGGCCAGGGCTGAAGCCCGGAGAATGGGGAAGCCTGCTAGAATCACTCTATGCAACTTCGCCGAATTTCCTGATGTGCGCGGGGGGGGGGGGGGGGGGATCAGTTTTTCCAGACGGTGTTTGCGTGTGTGTTTCTAGAGTACCTCCTCATTTGTTTGACCAGCCAACGCAGGATAATGGATGCTAAGGCAAAGAGCCAGTGGACGGGCAGGTCTATCGACCCATGGTCAACAAAGTAAAACCAAAATCAATATTTCGGCTTAATTAGGAGGAAATATGAAATCCAGTTCTATTAACCGCGGGGAGGGGAAGCAGAGCCCTGAGATCTCCATTAGTAAATCGCTTCTGTAATTATTATCGTTCCTTGCCGAAAATCGTTTCTTACAATTCAGAGACTGGAATGTGGGTAGAAATAAGGGGGGGGGGTAGTCTTTTTCCTATTTCCTTGATCCCATATGTGACAATATTGTGCTTATCAATAATAATTTGAATTTTGAATAATATATGCGCATTCCAGATATTACAGTTGTTATTCTTCGTTAATAAAAGTCCACTTTTTAAATTAAAAAATAATAACACGGCCGCAACTGGTAGGATATTCATAACAATCAGGTCTTGGTTGTTCACGGAATCAGTTCGACTGAGCACCAGTTTTTCCTTGTATTTTAGTTATAATTACGTCGTTATTATAGTTTCCCCCCCTCCCGATGCAATGCAGTTTCACTGTAACTACATGAAGAGGCTATAGGGGGGAATCGGATTTCCGACAAGTCAATTTCACCAAGCAAATTGGAAGTGATTTGGGCAGTTCCAGGATGTACGGATTTGATTGATGATCCTGTCTCAGAAAACATGTGAATTTCGTTGTGCCGGTTTTTGGTTCTGGCTGTCCATGCTCACTTGGAAGCGAATCCCACTTAGTTAAGTAGGGCCTACTCACAAGTAGATGTTTATTACTACCTAAAGTTCTCGGGCTATTCTCAGAAAAGGGATCTGTGACTCTTCTTGACCTCGAGATCTTTTATGTACTTTTTCTCGCTCCTCGCCACTTAAATGCAGTAGGCGGCAACGATCCTCTTCCATTTATCCCAAGCACTCTTCCCATCTGAAATATGCAAACGGGGGAAATCAGCCCCGGAAAAACGTTGCGCGGTCCCCAAACCTTGTTGTCCATAATCGAGGAAGGATCGCGTCTTCTTCCAGTCGAGCCCAGTAAACTCAAAACGCCCTTTGTCAGGTGCATCATGGAGAGTTTTGCGCAAAAAAGTCTCCGGGTATTCCCCCCCCCCCCAAAAAAAAATATATATATACATATCTGGTACTCTTGGTTTCATTTCTTGGTTTTTTTTTATTTTTGGCGTTTTGTGCCAGTCGAGGAGCCCAATTCTAGCCGCCGCCTATGGAGGGAGACCGCGAGTTCCGCGCCCCTGCGGCTTGGTCGGCGACCTGGAAGGCACCCTTGTCGGACCCGAACGCGGGCGTCGAGGGTCGGCTGTAAAAAGAGCGGCCTATTGAGCGGGCTTTGATTGCTCTCCACCCGGAATGCAGCCTCGGCCGCAGAGCGAGCCTAGCGCTGAAATCCAGGGCGCCTCCATTTCGGGAGCAAGTCCCACGGGGGAAGGCCGAGTGAGTTGTCCGCACTGGCAAGTTGGCCACCCCACTGAGTCGGGGGGATGGGGAGGGGAGGGTAGCGGCCACCGGGGGGTGGGGTTGCCCCCCGTAATTCGCGGCTTTGCTCTGTCTCCCACCGGCTTCAGCGGCCTGCTGGGCTGCGACCGGCCGCGGCTGTTCATGGCCAGCCAAATCTGCGTGCTGGAAAAGCGAACTGGTGGCCCTTCCTAGCAGTGCCAGGACCTGGCTGTTAAGCAGGACGGCCGTTTGAATACACGACATTCCAGGCTGCAAAAAGGCGCCTGGACGCAGGCCCGAGAGTGGGCCCGGAGCGCCTCTGGCCTTGCGACTTCCTCCCCGGCTTTGCTTATGCGGGACAGCTGTTCTGCCAGCCTTTCAGACGCACTGCGAACACCTAGCCGTTCTTTAGCCTGTCTGTCACGTGGGAACGAGGTGGGAGACAAGTGTTGCTGAATTTTGAAGGCTTGCCACCAGTGGAGCCTTTTAATTTTCTTTAAAAGCATTAGGAAAGGGTGTGAGGGAAGTGAAGATTTCTCTGTGAGCAAAGGTGATCTGAGCTCTGGTAATGGATTCTGGGGAGGGCAGCTTGGGAGGCGCACCCCTGAGGATGGGGAAGTCGGGAAGGAGTTGCTCCTTTGGCGAGAGAGGGTGCTCTCCTCATACAATTCCCATGGTCCCCTGCAGGACGGTGAGGCAGTCTAGTTTACTGCGGAAGAAAACAGGAGCCCAGTGCCTCCCTAAAGACGAACAACATTTAGGCTCGCATAAACTTGCATGAGTCAGGGCTCACTTTCATCAGAGGCATAAACAGGGAGTCTAGGCGAAAGGATCAGGAACTGGGCTGGGGCTTTTGGGGCCTGGCCAGGCAGAGCACTTCCTCCCCCTGCGGGTATATCACGTCTTCTGCTTTGGGTACGGGAAAGACACGGATCACTGATCCACTTGCCATTTCCTGGCTATGGCTCTCGGTGCTGCTGCAGTGCCCCTGATGTGTGCGCTGGCTGATCAGGATTATTCCAGTTCTTTGCTCCCTGCACTCCAATCTTGAGTGCCTGACATCTTTCTCTGCATCTCCCACACTATATAAATACTTTGTCAGACCCAGGTCACTCTGCCTGGCGTGTACAAGAGATTGTATTTGTTGACTAAAGATTAATTCATCCCGAAAAACTCCCACCTCTTGCAATCTGTGGAATACAATCCATTTCTCAAAATAGGTATGCACTGAAGAGGGGAGTTTGGGGGGGTGGGGGCATTAGTTACCTATCCTGCCTGAGGTATAAATGGCTTAAAAGTGTTAACAGCATAACTAGCCTGTGTGAAGTGATCTTGACACACTGGTTTTGAGTTTCTGTGTCTGCCCTTTATGGCTGAAAAGCTTTCAGGGTCTTAAACCAACAGAAGTGGTTCATTTCACCTGTTTAATATCTAGACAGGCAGAGTTCTACTATACTGAGAGAAAATATTCAGAGATCTTACCGATGCTTTCAAATTCATTTCGGTAACAGCCAAACCGTGTCAGTTTAGCTTCTCCTTGATTCTTTCCATAGTTGCATTTTGGTTTTAAGAGCCAGGTGGGCTAGGGTAACACTGGGGCAGACCAGATTCCCAGCATGGTGCTTTTGAGTGCCATAACACTTGGCGCAGTGTGTTTCCGGTGCTTCTTCCCTGAAGAATCTCTTCCTGAAAACAGACAACCAGTCCTGGATTTCTTCCACCTCATTGGTGTAGAAGGTGCTTCAGAAGAGCCCAGGAGGCATCACCTTCGTGTCTACAGGGAGCACCCATTTTGAAATAGTTCCCTTCATCCTAGAAGGATGCATGGCTGGGAACCTCCTAACCTTTTGTGGAATCTCTCAGTGTTTTGTGATTGAACCCACCCTCCATGGCAGCCATTTTGGGATAGGTCTCATCTTCCCAATGGCAACCATTTTGTTGTGGTGTCCCCTACTTGTTCTCAAAATTCTAAAAGTGTCCACAAGTTGAACAAGGTTGGGGACCCTTAGGGTAGAGAGTTTAACAGGAGGCATAGAACTAGTTCAGTCCATGGACTTTTAAAAGTGTTTATTGTGCATTCTATATGTGTGTCTCTTACACACACATACACACACACACACACACACACAATATGAATACTTTAAAAGTGATGTTGTCAGGCAGAGCAATATGGAAAGTAGGAACACTCTGATAAGCTCTTTAAGTCTGAATATTCAATGAGAAACAATGGGAGCATGTTGAAAAAAATTACTTTAAAAAACTGAAACAGTGACAAAACAATTGTAATAATTTCTTGATATTTCCATGTCTCTTTCTGCCTGTCTCTCTCTTTCTCTCTCTCTCTCTCTTTCCTACATAATTGTTATTGCTTGCATGATTGCTCTGGCCTCATATTCCATCTCCCCTCAGAGGCATTCTCAATTCTGCTGTTATTCTTGTATTAGTGCTGAACCCATTAAAGCTAATTTGTTCACCCTAATCTCCATTTATTTTTCCCTAGTTGATATTAGATTTGCTTCTCTATTGCTCTATCCTGATTTTCTTTTTGTCTTCCTAATAGATCTCTCCCTCCCCCCTTTCTCTATTAATGGTATCACCTTCCCTTTTCCCATCCTCCAAATCACATTAACTCCTGACTTCCCTCCTTCCACTGCTTAGACCCCCTGGCAGGCAGCGTTCGGGTGTTGCGCTTTGTGGGGTTCCCCAGCAGCCTCATGAAAATTACTATGGGTACCTCCAAGCAACACACACACAAAGTCACTTGGACAACTAAGCTGGGCTGAGAATGGGATGTCCTCACCCAGGTTGGGCCATCGCCAGTTCAGGCCTTTCCAGATGACATTTTCTTTTCTGCGCTTAAGGGCCAGCTGTTATCTGTTTGTTGCACAGAAATCCAGATTTCCCTTCAGACAGCTCTCTCTCGCTGGGGGTATTCCATTTTCCTAGTCCCCAACCTCCGTATGTTATTCCAGAGAAATGTGATTTTAGTTCACTCTTGGCAAAACATAGAAGCTCCTTTCCCCAACCCACCCTGTCTCAATAGGAAACAAAAAATATGTGGACTGGATAGTCCACGACAGAGGACTGGTGGGAGTCTCGGGGAAATGTGGTCGAGTTATGCACCCGGATTAGCCGTACAGTGACAAATTCTGATATGCTGGCTGGTGGAGATACAGCTCCCAAGAAGTGCAGTTAGGATACTGGTAGCTACACTCTCATCTTGGCTCAAAGTCATGGGGGGGGGGGGAATGAGTGAGGATGACTGAATGAATCCTTACCACACAAGCATAACATTAGATCAGGATTTGGGAGGCAAGAACCCGTACGATTATTCCCACCTGCTGAATCGTGGACAAGAGAAAGAGAGAGCGGCACCATTTTTTAGAGCAAAAAGCTTCTGTTCATTTGAATAATTGAAGCTGCCTCATATTCAGTCAGGCCATTGCGGTCCAAAACAATCAGCATTGTCTACACAGCCCTCCAAGGTCCCAGGTAGAGGTCCTGCACACACCCACACCCCTTCAAGTGCTTTAGATGTTTTGCACACAGAGGCTGCGGTCGCACACATTAAATAATCCACTTTCAATCCACTTTCCAACTGGATTTTGCCAGTTCACACAGTAAAAATCTAGTTGGAAAGTGCACTGAAAGTGGTTTATTTAGCATGTGTGACTGCAGCCTCTAGAGAGACCTTATGCTGCTTTCCTTTACATACTTAGTGGTAACTTCCTGCCTGCTGCTAAGTAAGGAAATGATAAATGTCTCTGGACATTCACTTGCAACCTTGAAAGTTGTCGTACCTCAGCCAAAAAGTTCCAAAGCTTGAGACTGCTGAGTTAGAACACATGTAGATTTTATGCTATTAAAGTTGGGCTCAGTGGGGACTCATCAAGTAGCTAGCTCACCACGGAAACCCCCTGCACAGCTTGTGGTAGACCATTCCTTTGTCAGTTTATTACCAGTTGAGAGTGGTGCATATCCACTCTGATGGGATTGTTTTCTCTGTGGACTAGATTTTACCCCTTTCAGTGCTCTACAAAATAATGCTTGGAATTCCAGGTTTTCCAGCCTCACTTTTATGATTACATCACCTGCCATACCTCTACTTTTCTCCTGCTTGAACCCACTGTCTGTCTACATTTCTGCCAACTGGCAGTATCATTCCATTTGGTATCTGATGGTGTGCATGCACACGAAAGCTGATACCCAGAATTAAACTTTGTTTGTCTTAAAGGTGCCACTGGACTCAAACTTTGTTCTATTTAATGCATCTGACAGAGTGAATTTTGGTCTTATGACACCTTCTGCTGCAATAAACTTGTCAATCTTTGAGCTTGTCTGCAGCTGCCACAGATTAAAATGACTACCCCTCTGTTGTTGGGGTTTTTTTTCCCTTTTTGAGAGAACATTTCCCAATGTGAAGACGTGCAGGAAACCTCTATCATTTCCCAGAAATGTTGGGCCGGGGAGTCACCTAATATTTGATGTTATTTACCCTAAAAAAATGGTCTTAAGAGCTCAATCAGTAAAAACAAGGTGAGGGGGAACACAATCTTGTTTGTACTTTATTTAAAATATTTAAATATCACAGCCTGCCACAAAATTCCTCTGTTGTAGTTTCCACCATACAACAGCAAACAGAGAGAGTAAATATCACAAATAGGATTAAAATCTGACAGCAAAAACCGCTAAAAGCAATTAAATCTGTGGATTGAGTATAAAGTTACAGTAGCTCAGGGTAATAACAGGAACAGAACTAAATAAAATCTAGCTGAGGCATAGGCTTAAAATCACAGTTAAAATGCCTAGGTTGGCCTACTATCAAAGAACAATCAATGTGGTGTAGCACATAGCGTGTTGGCCTAAGAAGTGGAAGACTGAAGCTCAGATCTCCAGTCTGATATGGACCAGTCACACACTTGCAGTCTAACCTACCTCACAGGGTTGTTGTGAGGATAAAATGGAGAGAATGATGTCAGCCAGTTTGGGTTCATGCTGCGGGGAAAATGGGATATAAAGGAAGTCGACAAATTTGACACCAAGCACAGGGCATTTCATGGGCAATTTTCCAGAACTTGTTCTTGCCACTCACCTCTCCTCTGAAGAGGGGGATACCTGAGCAGGCTCTGTGATGAAGGCTGATATTGCAGGAGGTGTTTGCCATCTTAGTCCCAAACCGTTTTTCACTGAGCCCAGAAACAGGCAACCAATGGAGTTCTTTACTCACTGGTGAAATATGTTGCCTGTAATCATTACCTGGCAGCAAATTCATTTTGAAATAATTGAAGCTTCTGAACTATCTTTAAAGGCAGCATCTCTTGAAGTTGGATCACCACACCTAAATCTTGTCCATTTATTTACTTAGTTTATGTCTTGCTTTTCTCCCCAGTGGAATTCCAAAACAGTTTGCGTAGGGTTACCAGCTCTGGATTGGAAATATGTGGAGATTTGAGGGGGTGGAGCCTGAGGATGGCAGGATTTGGGGAGATGCGGAACTTCATTTGGGTATAATGCTATAGAATCAACCTTCCAAAGCAACCTTTTTATCCAGGTGAACTGATGAACTTGTAATCCCAGGAGATTTCCAGCCACCACCTGGAGGTTGGCAACTCTAATTTTACATCATTTTTCTCTGTTCTCTTATCCATTTTTCTCTCATACAACAACCCTAGGAGGTAGGTTGGGCTGAGTGTGCGTGACTGTCCCAAGCTTAAGCATCCAGAGCAGAGTGTGGATTGCCACTGAAGGGCTCTATTAATGTAGAACTTTGAACAATGTAATCCCTCAGTATGAAATAATGGAGTCCATTCTAGTACTTTAGTACTTTGCCAGCTAATTTCCGCCTCATTCTCTTGCATGTGTAGATCAGGCCCCAGTCTTACCTGGACTGTGCTTCAGTTTCTTGGCTATCTTCCAGCCCGTTATTTCCCCCAGGTAGCAACCAGTTTAGGACACCCGCAGCTTCACCAGACGCCAATGAAAAGGAGAGAGAGAACTGCGAATCAATTGACCCTAGTCTTTTTCAAAGGTTGACAAATGTCTTAGTGTACGCTTTCAGTTTTACAGCACAGGGTCTGATGTATATTTTGAATTACACTTTTGTCTGCCTGTGGTGTATTGTATGATACTTAAAGCATCTCAGATTTTCAACCACAGTTTGGAGAGCATCAAAAAATAAATTAAAAAGTGTTGGTTCCCCCCCCCCAGCACTTTTGTCATTGCTCTTTAAATGTTACACCAATGCTGTTTATCAGATGATGTAAATGAAATAAACATGTCAGCCAAGGTAGTCTACATTTTCTTCTCTCCCATACTCAGGTACAGCAAAGTATGTGTGCAGCCCCAAAACTGAGCCGGGGGCTGGGGGGGGGGGGGAAGGATGGATATAGGCCGCCTGCTGATTATAGGCTGAGCATATAACAGTCAGACTGTTGACTCATAAATAAACTAAGCCATTATCACACCTACCTAGAAAGATCCTCACTGGGCTTGAGGCAGTTCCAAAGGCCATGCATCCATTCCTCTGTACTACAAGTAGACTCATATATTTGCCCAGTTTGCCTTAAGGTCTCTGGCTGCAGTCATCCCCAAAAGACTGTATCAAACTCTGCTCTGGTTAGACCTCTCTTGGAGAATTGTGTTCCGTTTTGGACACTGCAGTTTAAGAAGGATGTTGACAAGCTGGAATGTGTCCAAAGGAGGGCGACAAAGATGGGGAGGGGTCTGGAGACCCAAGTCCTATGAGGAATGGTTGAAGGAGCTGGGTATGTTTAGCCTGGAGTGGAGGCAACTGAGAGGTGATCTGATAGCCATCTTCAAGTATTTGAAGGGCTGCCATATAGAGGATGGAACAGAGCTGTTTTCTGTCACCCCAGAAGGTCGGACCAGAACCAATGGATTGAAATGAAATAAAAGAGTTTACAGCTAAACATTAGAAATATCTTCCTAGAGCAGTTCCTCAGTGGAACAGGCTTCCTTGGGAGGTGGTGGGTTTTCTTTCTTTGGAGGTTTTTAAGCAGAGGCTAGATGGCCTTCTAACAGCGATGCTGACTTTGTGAATTTAGGCAGATTGTGAGAGGGAGGGCAGGAAGGGATGACTCAGTGCTTGGCTTTCGTGGCTCTTTCTTACATGCCCAGGGTAATGCCAATTTGGGGTCAGGAAGGAATTTTCCTCCAGGCCAGATTGGCCCAGGGATCATGGAATTTTTTTGCTTTCCTCTGGGCGTACAGCAGGGGTCACTGGGGAATGAGGGGAGGTATTTGTGGTTTACTGCATTGTGCAGTGGGTTGGACTAGATGACCCCTGAGGTCCCTTCCAGGTCTGTGTTTCTAAACCAGGTTTGGAAAAGACCACAGCAAAGTGGATGGAAACACAGAAAGTGGGCAATTAGGGGGCGCAGTCATTTGGATGTGTTTTTTTTAAAAAAAACCCTACTCCAATTGAGGCACAAAACTGGAGCAAACCCCCCATACAGATGCAGCCTCAGTAGCATGCAGTAAATGAATTTTCAAATTATACATCATTCCTTTCCACTGTGAACAAATCTGCATCCCTGTTGTCACTGTGGCCCAATCTACATCTAGCATTTGCTCCGTTGTACCAAACCCACACTGGAACAGGAAAAGATGTGGCTCAAAACCGCTTTCAGATACCCCAGGCCAACGCCTGTACTGACTGCAGAGTCACCCCCGAATGGCCATCAAACAGCCATAAATCTATGCAGACAGCCACCATAAAACCGAGAGATCAAATGAAGTGAAAGCAGCATGCAGTCTGGACACTGCCATAAAATCAGACAATCAGTCAAAGTGAAAGTGGCATGCAATGTAGATGGGAATTTCTGTTTCAGTGTGGGTTTGGTAAGACAGCGGAGAAAATGCTAGATGCAGACTGGGCCTGTATTTCCTTTTTCACTTTCATTTGTATGGTAACTCTGATCGGCAAGAGTTGTCTGGAGGTGGTTTGCCATTGCCGGTGTCCACATCACGTCTCCTGGTATTCCTTGGAGATCTCCCTTCCAAATACAGACCAGGGCTGACCCTGCTTAGTTTCTGAGATCTGAGGAGATACAGCTAACCTGGGCTATCCAGGTCAGGGCCTTTATAACACAGTAATGTCCATTTTTGCAAAACGTTTGAGAGTGTCACAAGGCCACATTTTTATCTTGCAACCTTAACAGATACGTTTAAGTAGCAGGTACGAGGGTGTCTCTTTTATTTTGGAGATAATAGTAAGGACAGCAACTCAGAATGAATTGGTATAATGATTGCCAAGAACTTGCATTATGTTAATCTCTTAATAATATTAACAAGAACCTAGGCTCTGGTTCACTCTCAGTCAGAGTATTTCTTACCTGGTATAGAAGACCTCAGTAGCAGGTAGCCGGTGACTGGTTAGGCACATTACAGAAAGTATTTCTCCAGTTTTACCATGCATGACTTACAAGTCAAGGAGCCCACTAATGATAATCTAGGAGCCCCTTGACGGGCTGCCTTGCGGTGGTGGGATTTCTTTAATTGGGAGACTGGGCTTGGCATTAAGTGATATGATGCAGAAGGAAGCCATCTTTGCCCTTTCTCCAGCCTTCCTCTGGGCACTGACGGAAACAGAGTGATTCAGTGTGATGTTTCCATTCAGGTGAGAAGTTATTAAGATTGGCACTGATTATAGGACAAGGAGACAAGAATCAGTGATCAAATGCTTGTGTGGGCGAGGGTAAAGCTGGTTAGTGTTTAACTCAGGGAACTTTTAATGTTATTCTTTGTTCTCATGAACTTTCATCAGGAGGGGGCAGGAGGAAACTGAAATTGAAATTACTAATAATAGGTGGAGGAGGGAATATATCTGGGGTTTCTCTCTTCCTGGTCTGTGGGACAGGGACATTGGGGAGCACAGGTCATGCCTCTCATCTTTGGCAACTCTGTACACTGCTTGGGATCGGCCACATAGCGGGGGGGGGGGGGGGTCCGGTGAGCCATTTCATCATGCATTTTCATGGAATCAGGACTCGGGCTTTGATGCTGCAGTGCTGGCAGCCTTCCCCATTGATTTTCCTGGAATTATCAGTATTCTTTGACAGAACCAGCTATAGAATCCTTCCGGAGTGCCTCTAGTCTGGGCGGCTCTGCTGGTCCTCAGAGGCTGGTCCCAGGAGATCTTGCCTGGAGATTGCTTTTCTGCTTCAAGACATCTTTACCTCAGGGCTCTTCAGGGCTCTGTGTTGTCACCTGTGCTTGACAACAATATGAAACGACTAGGCGAGGTAGCTCAGGGATTGGAGGTGAGGTGTCACCAGTATGTAGACAACATCCATCTTCACTTTTCATCTGAGCCAGGTGTGCAAGCGGGAATCCCGCATTTATACCTGGACTCAGGGATGGGTTGGATGAGGGCTAATGAATGATGTCTGCACAAGACAGAGATCTGTGGCTGAGGAATTATGGGGTTATGAGGGTGGGATTCAGAATAGGGCGCCGTTCTGCCTTAAGGATCGGTTAAAGAGATGTTGAGAGATTAAAAATGAACCTGAGTAATATCTGAATTTACTGTGATTGAACTGTTTATGCGTAAAATGAGCTTCTCTCCAGAGTGCGTCATTTTTTTGTTCAAGGTTTGAACTGGATGCCATAAATGGCTTTGCATGCTATAGGGTCAAGAGCATGTGAAGGCAGCCAGTCAGAACAGCTCTTTGTCATGATGTAAAATGACTGTCATGTAGTTGCCTGGGAAATGATGGCCTTTCCCCTCAAAATGACTAAATCTCCCATGTGGCAGTGTGGGTGTGTGCATGCATGAATTATTCCCAATCTGAACAGTATCCTGCCTTTCTTGCTAAAGAAACGGAATCATGTGGGCATTGTGGGCCAAGAACAGAAATCATGCAGCCCTCAGAAACTTTTTTTTGTTCGTGGTTTTAATGATAAGAGTTTAGTAGACACAGAGGAGGGGAGAAACTACAGTTCTCATGAGGCAGTGCACAATCCGTCCACCTCTGGGCAGTTTTCCTGCTTTTGTCATTGAAAAACTCTAAATCAGACCGTCATAAGAAACAGAGCCATTTCATATCTGCAAGCCATAGTGAAAACACTGTGCTTTTTAAGATGAAGAATGTGGTGAACGACAGGCAGGGAGGCAGTAGGGGAAGCAACTATAGCATGCGAAGCCATTTATGGCATCCAATTCAAACCTTGAACAAAAAATGACGCACTCTGGAGAGAAGCTCATTTTACGCATAAACAATTCAATCACAGTAAATTCAGATATTACTCAGGTTCATTTTTAATCTCTCAACATCCCTTTAACTGATCCATGCAGCAAAGTAGGTGGGGTATTTTTTCTAAGAGAGCAACCTCCATACAGAAAGTTCCCACTGTTGGAATATAACAGAGGAAGAGATGTAAGGGAAAAAAATATATAATTAAGTAAAAGCGTGGGACCCACAAGGACTTGTGAGGGGGATCTGATTTCCCTCCTTTACTATGTCCCCTTTCTCTTACCTGAAAACCCAGTAGCCTCTCTCCTTTTCCTGCTTCCTTATCTCTTTCTTATCCTCCTCCCAGCCAATCTATTTTGTCTGCTTTCCCATCTTCAGCTTTCCCTTCTTTCCCCCTTTCAGCCTCTCCCTGGGAAAACTGGCCCAGTTGTGCAATGGTGGCTGCTGGGCCAGGCCCAGTTACATGATAGGGAAGTTGCAAAGGGACACCTCCTTTACCCCTGTATCCCCCTTCCCGTTATTTCCTCTTTCCCTCCTAGCAGCCCCCATATCATCTTTCTCAGCTTCCTTCATCTCACCTACCAACCAGTCCACCTTTTATCTGTCCTAAGATTGCCAGGTCTTACCTGGCTGCTGGCAGGGGACTCCCTCTTTGTCCCTTGAAGTTTTTGGTGTGCATGCAAAGTGCACTGCCACAATGATGTCACCCGGAAGTGACATCATTGTGCAGGACACATTGCAGGGGACGCTCTATCATTTGAGGAAAAACTCTATGGTAACCATAGAGTTTTTTCTCAAATGATACAGCTTCCCCCCCTCAACATACCCTGTGCAATGACATCATCTCTGGGTGACATCATTGCACTGGGCACGCTGGCATGGACGGGGTTCTCTGGGGGTGGGGTTCTCCCTGCCAGCCACATTGGGCCAGCAGATTGGGGGCTCCGAAAGCGAGTAAACCCCTGCTCCTATTGGAGGAATGGCAACCCTAATCTGTCCTCCCTCCTCATCTATATTTATTATTTATTTACTTCATGTATACCCTGCCTTTCTCCCCTATGGGGACCCAAAGCAGCTTACAGCATTCTCCTGTCCTCCATTTTATCACAACAAACTTTTGAGGTAGGTTAGGTTAAGAGTGTATGACTGGCCCAGTGAGCTTCCATGGCAGAGTGGGGATTCAAACCTTAGTCTGAAACTCTTAACCCTACATAGAGTTGTCAACTCTGCGTTGGGAAATTCCTGGAGATTTGGGGGGTGGAGACAGTGGAGAGTGGAATTTGGGGAAGAGAGCTCGGCAGGACTGTGATACCAAACGTCCACCTCCAAAAGCTGTTATTATCTCCAGGGGAACTATGAAGTCTGGAGATCAGTTGTAATTCCAGGAGATCTTCAGTCCCTACCTGGAAGTTGACAACCCTACATACAGCAAGCGAACTGGAGGATTTGCATGGCAACTGGTTGGGAATGTCAACTAATCAGCCTTGAACTGACTGGGACTAGCTGAAACACAAATAGTTACGATGTTGCACTTTTAAATTCAAGATGCACAAAAACAAAGAACAAGCTCTTTCTGTTCATAAATAGGGAGCTATAAAGATGTCTACAAAGATGAAAATATAAATGTTGCAGAGAAGCTGGGGAGGGAGAGAAAGACAGTGGGAGAAGTCAGAGACAGATTACAAGGTGGGATAAAGCCACAGCCAGGGCCTGCTGACAAGACAGCAGAATTCAGAAAATACATATCTCAAGAGAGAATCTTAATATCTTTCCCAAATATCTTCCCTTGTTTTTAAGACCAAGCCGTATCCAGTATTCTTTTATGTATCTGGGGTGTAGATCTTGTTTATTTGTTATAATATTACTTTGCATTTATACAGCACTTCTGCAATGCAGTCCTCAGTGGAGATAAACCATTCAAAGCCCTTTTAAACCAGTGGTGGAACTCTGTTTAGGATGGCCCTGCTAAAAAAGCAGAGGAAGCTAGATTGTGGCTATATTTTGTGAACCCTGCCCTCTCCCCGTCCCTGCTTCTGATGTTTTCAACACTTTTCTTCCAACCCAATTTAAGGAATGTGACATCCCACAAGCACACATTTATATATATATGTATAATATCACAGCAGTTAAGTGCCACACTTTGTGTTAGCAGAGCTGTGTTTTCTGTTTTGCAAATGTGTCATGCAGTTCCTAAATGAAATCAGGTCTCCTGTTGCCCGCGTGGGACTGGGTTTGTCTCTTAGCAGGACACGGAGGACTGAACCAGCTGGGCGGAGCCTTTGTGAACGGCCGACCCCTGCCAGAGGTGGTACGGCAACGCATTGTGGACTTGGCACACCAGGGCGTGAGGCCCTGTGACATCTCCAGACAGCTGCGAGTCAGCCACGGCTGCGTCAGCAAAATCCTGGGCAGGTAAGCATGAAGGTGGCAACTCGGAGCCAAAGCAGCGGTTTATTTCTCCTCCAAGCATCCAACCTGCCATCTTGCCAGGCTCATACAGACAAAGAGTAATGTGTGCCTTTCCTGAGTTAAGGACTTGTTCTGGGGGCTGAGCAGGCACTGTCACGGATGGCTAATTGAAAACCCGTAGGAAACAACTTTACCTTAAGCACAGAGGGATAAAACATTAATCTGTTTTCCTTGTCTCTGTGCGTTTTCCACACACATTCAATTGTATTTCCCTCAGTGCACTTCTGAAAATATTTCTGCATTCTCTTCCCTTCAAGGGAATTTGGGGGGAAGCCCATTCATTCCTCATTCCCTATCTGCTTCCCCAGTGAGTGTCTTCATGCCATCTGTGCACGAGTCCCTCAGCTCAATCCCAACTGTATTATAAAGAGACTGACCAGTAAGAGCTGGTTGGCTTTTTCCAGCCCTTGGGGAATTCAGAAATTGGCCATCCCTGTAATTTTTGTGTGTGTGAAGATGGGCTGGTCTGCTCCCAGAGTTTAGTTTCCCGTTTACAAGAGAGGCACCATCTTCCCTTGGCTGCCCTTGCCCCCTGGGATACAAAGAAGGAGCGATAATAATGAAACTGCTTGTGAGGCTATATGGTCTCAAAGCAGCCACCTGGGAGCTGGTGATAATCAGGTAGACCTCCCAGGGCGGCCAGTTAACAACTGCATCTTCTTCTCCTAAGGCAGAAACCAATCCACTTCCAAGTAGCTAATTTCTTTTCTCAAATTAGCTGCTTCTCAAGGACGAAGAGCATTTTATTTGAGCCTTTTTATCCAGTGTAATTTGCTTTTAAGAACAGTAAGATGGATAAGATTTTGCGAAAGGTGGATTGTAGGTCAGATCAGTTTTCCTGAAAATATGAGGATAGATAGTTGAGCATGTTTGGTGGGAGGAAGGAATAGGTTGAGACTGGAGTGTCTGGTTAATGGCTGGTAATTCTAATCAGCATGAATCAATTTTGAAATTTCAAATATTAGCAGGATATCATCATCATCATCATCATCATCATCATCCGTGCTTTTCTCCCCAGTGGAGAACCAAAGCAGCTCACAACATTGTCTCCCCATTTTATCCACACAACAACCCTGAGAGACAGAGTGAGGCTGGGTGGCTGGCCCCAGCAATGCCACAGCAGTCCTGGCATTCAAATCTAGGTCCTGGGATTCAAACCTGAGCCTTCCGGATCCTAGTCCAACATTCGGCCACTTAGCCACACTATTAACTGGCCTCCATCCAATGTCAAAAACCTCTCAGTAACACCCAAAGATTTTCTCCCTTACTGGTGTGGTAATCCTATTACTTTCTCTATTGGAGTAGGTACTACGAGACTGGCAGTATACGGCCAGGTGTGATTGGGGGCTCCAAGCCCAAGGTGGCAACACCCAAGGTGGTGGAGAAGATTGGCGACTACAAACGGCAGAATCCAACCATGTTTGCTTGGGAAATCCGGGACCGCCTCTTGGCAGAGGGTGTCTGTGACAATGACACTGTTCCCAGTGTGAGCTCCATCAACAGGTGAGGGCCTGAGGGGTGACCTTCTCCTGGGCATTACCCATAGCAAATTCTTCCAGTATCGCAGCAGTGCCGAGGGTAGACACAAGGTTCCGTGCTGTTCCCTAAGTGTGCCCAACTGGTTGCCTCTTCCTTTCTCTTTCCAGGATCATTCGCACCAAAGTGCAACAGCCATTCAATCTCCCGCTGGACAACTGTGTGATGTCAAAAACCCTGAGCCCTGGTCATAACCTCAGTAAGTGCCTCCTCTGTGAACTGTGGATCATAACACTGCCTGACCAGCCTCTACTCTGCCCCAGGTTGTCACGCTAAGCTCAGAGGGCATCACCCTAGCTGGATTACTGTGGGGACCAAGGAACAAATGTGTAAGGGAGTCGTCAGGGTTGGTCCACAGATGGCACTGGGTACTAGAATCATATCACTTGTTTGGTGAGCAAGGTTTCTTCCAGGTCAGCATGCTGGAAGAAGTGACATCTTTGACAGATTGTAGATTGTCCTTTCCTGGCACTGGATCTGCCAGCATGGGATTTTCAGAAATCGGAGGCCGTGTTCTCTGACAACGAAGATTCCCCCATTGTGTCATAGTTAAACCAGAAGTAGACCGGGAAATAGGGACCATAGTTCTTGTTTTGAGGACTAGTGTCGCATATTTATCAGCCTGAGTCCGGAATTCACTGTGCCCTAAGTTTCATGGGGTCATTGGGTCCCACTGGTTATACTGTTCTTTCTCTAAACACATTTAAACTCATGGTCAAACTAGATGTGATGTTGCCATCTTCTGCCAGCAAGAGAAAAACGCACTTTCAATCCATTTTGCAACTGGATTTTAATGTGTGAAATGACAAACCCCACTTGCAAATGGTCAGTGAGGTGGATTGAAACTTCATTATTTAGCATGTGTGAAAGTGCCCAGTGGGGCTGCGGTTGCACACACTAAATAATCCACTTTCAATCCACTTTCCAACTGGATCTTACTGTGTGAACTGACAAAATCCAGTTGGAAAGTGCATTGAAAGTGAATTATTTAGTGTGTGCAACCGCAGCCTGGGAGAGCCATAAATGGATCTTTCCAGCACTTTCCCCCAAAATAAAAATAAAAAAATAGCAGCCATGTGGGCTCCCATAAGGGTGGGGACAAGGAGGGTTTAACTTTTGGCTGTATCCTCATTGTTTCAGCAAGTGCAACTGACTTTCCTGGGCCTTATTACTCTGGGAGAGAAAAGGGCAAGCGACATCTCTTTGCTGCTCTTTTTCCCTTTCCAGAGTAATCACAGCCTTGGGTGGTAGGGCAACTGCATGGGCAAGAGAGATAAACCCTCCCCTTCTTTAATCTAAACTGGGACCCTTCATGGCTGCTATTGTGCTTTGAAAAGTACTAGGAAAATGTGTTCACAGATCTCTCTGCATCAGGGTCCAGTTAGACTTTCATTGCTCGTTCCATTCTCCCATGCCATTCCTCAGGTCTGTAGGTCCTGCTCTGGGCGAGGTGGCTGTCTCTGAAATGTTCTGGCGCTTACCTGATTTCCCTCTACCCTGCCCTTTAGTTCCTAGCTCCACTGTGACTCCACCAGAGTCCCCTCAGTCAGATTCTCTGGGCTCCACCTACTCCATCAATGGTCTTCTGGGGATCGCCGTGCCCAGCAGTGACAACAAGCGGAAAATTGATGACAGTAAGTACTGTTGGACCACAGGAGGGTTTCGAGATGGGCTGTTGCTGTTCAGTGTATTCTAGAATTACTACTGTGTTTTATTTAGTTTATGTTCAGGTGGGTAACCATGTTGGTCTGAAGCAATAGAACAACTTTGTTCTTATTCAGGTTATGATAGTACAGTCTGAAAATGTAAAAAAAAACCCCACCCGTCTGGCCTGAGGCAAATCTACTAAAATACATAGACATTGGATGTTAACTTCCACACATAAACTGCCTCATTTCTTCAGCCCCCCCCCCCCCCCCCCAGCCTTCGTTGTCTGCCGGCTGGTGCAGTGGCGTAACCGTGTTTAACAAGAGGGTATGCTTGGAAATTCTACACTTTGAATTATCAGAACCAGCCCCTTGCAGAGCTTATCTTCAGCTGCAGAACTCAATTTTGTGCATGTTTAACCAGGAGGAAAACCAACAAAGTGACCATTCAAGCTGATCAGAACATCAGACTTGCAGATTTGCTCTACTCTGGCTGTAAACTCTAAAGATTTAATTGATTCAGGGCTAGCCTGTGCATGTTTACTCAAAAAGGTGGGACTTTCTCACTTCTTCCTATCTGTTTATGACCGGCTGCAGCTGCTAACTTTGGCCTGTTAAGAAACTCTGGACCACTTACCACTACAATGATCACCTACATACTGACTCACGCTCATGCTGGTGGTTCTGCTGGGCAGAAACCCACCAGCTCCATTTCATCTGCCGAATTTCTCCCTGAACATTCATTGCTTCGTTGCTGTATTACATTTCTGTCCAGAGATTTGCTCCAGTGCATTGGGAATTTTATATTACAACCATTTATATCTGGGGCATAGAGTTTTGGAAATCCTGGGGGGGGGGGCAGGGGCTCCTTAGGGGGCTCACTGGGATGATGTTCTCCCCCCCCCCCTCCGGGAAACCGCCCTGCCTCCCCGGGCCCTTCCGAGGCCCGCCTGCCGCTGCTGCCAGTGCCTCTCCCCCCCCCCCCCGCCACCCCTTCCCTCTCCCTCTGCAGCAGCTGCCGCCAGGCCTCGGAAGGACCCGGGGAGGCGCGGCGGCAGGCGCTCCGTTTTCCCGGGGGTGGCTGAGCCCCCCGGAAATTTCGGGGGTGGCTCAAGCCCTCAAGCCCCCCCATACTCTACACCTATGGTTTATATTATAACAATTTGATATGGTGGATCTTTTTGGCAATTGGGTAGGAACAATCCTGACTTCAGAGAAATCAAGAGGAAAAATGCTTCAGTTATAGTTGTTTAAATTTTGGAGGAGAATTTTTTTAAAGTTACCTTCATGTACCACGGAGCTAAAAACGGGCATCCACTTTGATCTGACCACCCCTCCAGTGACTGCAGTTCCTAGAAGACTAATGGAACCACTATATTATCTGTTAAGGCACGTTGTTGTTTTAGTGTGTTGGTGATTTTGTTGATTTTAAATGGATTGTTATAATATATTTTAATTGTAAATCTGCATTAATTGTAGACCTGTATGTTGGTACCCGCCCTGAGCCTACACTGTAGGGAGGGCGGGATATAAGTTTAATTAAATAAATAAACAGACAAACAAAAAGAAGCGTTACAAACACAGTGCCAAGTTCTGATTTCTATTTGAACATTGCCATAAATCAACCCTGACTGTTCCCTGGAAGGCCAGAAACTGAAGCTGAAGCTCAAATACTTTGGCCACCAAATGAGAAAGATTGACAGTAGAGGAAGAAGGGGATGGCAAAGGTTGAGATGGTTCGACAGTGTTATCAAACATGGGGTTGAGCAGACTCCAGGGGACAACAGGAGGGCCTGGTGTGATATGATCCATGGGGTTACGAAGAGTCGGACTTGACTGTGCGACTGAACAACAACAATATATGCTGTGTCCTGACCTGAATGGGCCAGGCTATCCTGATTTCTTCAGATCTCAGAAACTAAGCAGGGTTGGCCCTGGTTAGTATTTGGATGGGAGCCCACCAAGGATTACCAGGGTTTCTAAGCAGAGGCAGGCAATGGCAACCCCCCCCCCCCCTTTGAACGTCTCTTGCCTTGGAAACCCTGCAGTGTCGCCACAAGTCGGCTGTGACTTGAGGGCACTTTCCTCCACCGTATGCTGGGCTCCCTTGTTAGATAGGGTGGTGTTCAAATGGAAAGCAGGACATAGCTTTGTAACAATCCTTCCTATTTTATTTTATGTTGCACTTTTATGGTATATGAAAGAAAAAGCAGTCAGTATTTAAACAGGGATAACTGAGGGCATTTCTCATTCCGTTTCTCTGAAATTTCTTCTTTTTTCATTCAGGAGTTACTTCCTACCAAATTTAATACTGGGAGGGCAAATCCTCTCTATTTTATAATAGAACTTTAGTGACTTTAATAAGACAGTACTGACTCTTCTCCACTCCTACTGGCTAGAAACTGCTCGCTTGGCCTAAATTGCTTGGACTGTATTCCCCATTGACTTAAACGGCAACTTTTTAATGTTTAACTTTAAAGCCACAAAACAGATTTTCATCAGACCAACTAAAGGAACATCCCAACAACATTCTTGAATTTTTGAAATTGCCAACTGACAACAGCAGATGGGAGGTGAGGTCTAGACACACACACACACCCAAGTAGCTATTGCATTTTTCATCCCTGCCCAAGAAGATGCTGACTCCATATACCCCTGGGGCATGTTGCCAGCACAGCACTTACAGAGGGGTGTAGCCGAGGGACCTTGTCTCTTTGGTGAGCCTCTGACCACAGCATGACATTCTGCTGAAGAGGAGGGCACCCTTTATATTTTAATGTTCTAAGGCCATCAGTGACTCTGATCTGGCCTTTTCTCTAATTAAAACGCTTTTGTCCCCTAGATGTGAGATAGCAACATTTTGATTTGGGTGTGTGTGTGTTGGTTTAAGCTGTCAAATTGTTGTCAGCCTTGGGAATTGTCCAGTATTATGTATGGGGAAATGAAATAGTTTATTTTCCCCTTCCTGCTATAATGGTGTTTACCTTTGGAATTGTGAAATAGTTCTTTCTGGAGCCGATAAATGTTCTGTTGCTGTTAAACTGGTAGTTACTTGAGGAACAATTTGATTTTACCCCCCTGCAGTTTGGGGCTTACGTTGCAGATTGTGTAAATCATTTGTGAAGTCCTCTTTGGAAATTGTGTAACAGTGGGAGGGGTTTGGCTGTTAATATTATATTTATGTGAAGGATTATGAAAGAGCCTTTTTTGCACCACTACTCAGTTTTCCCTTACGGCTAAATGTGGTTTACCTTTAGAAAAGTGTGTCCCCCTCCTCTTTTCCATTTCCTCTTGCTGCATTGATGAGTACCCTGAGCATTGCACAATAACTCCTTGTGATATCTATTTTGGATGTTGTGCAATAACTCTTAGAGTTTTTGTCATGTCAACTTTTTTTTTAGTGTTCTGTAATTATTTTTTCATTGCAGAAATGGTGTTTGTTCTTGAACTGAGTAATATTGTACAAACAATTGGTATCTATTTTATGATGAAATCTTGTGCAGTTATTAAAGCCTAAGCCTATAGAGTTCTGTGGGCTTAAACTGGAGAAACTCTGTAGGTTTGTGCTATTAGTTTGTTGACATAGACAAGTTGAAGCTATATTCATAGGTATATTTGGTTGATTAATCTGAAGCTTGTTCCAGAGGGTCGACAGAAAATTATTAAATGATCTTTCTCAACTCTCTTTAAGGAAATGAAGAGAATTAAAGTTTGTTACAGAGAAGTTAGTTAAATAAAATATCATGAGGGCTATACTTTTACAACATCTTTTCAGATATACTAGAAGATCTATTAGTAAGTTAATGTAATGAAGGTTTGTATACCCCTACATGCATAGGCAGATTCCAGGCTTGATGCAGGGGGTATCTCTAATATATAAAAGAAGATAAGAATATTTGTGAATTATATTTGAGCAGTATGTGATAATCCTAGAGCTTAATTCATTATTATTTTTAAAGTCAAAATGACAATTTTAAGGAACATTTTAACCTGCAAAACCATGTTTAGAAACAACTGGTGCAATCCTAAACAGAATAGGTCCACTGAAGTCAATGGACTTAGCCATTTGGGTCCTCTATGGGGCATTTCAGGACTGGAGGAGGTGCATGGAGAAGTATACATATATGTTTCCCACCTGTCATGTATATGGAGCCCATAACTTTCCCAAGGCCTCTGCCTTTCTCCTTTGCACTTTGACTTTGGTATATTATTTACTTACTGATGTGGTCTGCTGTGCTATTCTAGTTTCGCATGAATGCACCTAGACATTTAAAGTCAAAACAGGCAAGTCTAAGAGTTTGGCAGGCATGAACTAGAGCAGTTGCTCCACCATCATTCCAGACATGCCAGTACAGCCAGGGGGCAGAATGCGACTATCTGAGAACCTCATCATTGTCTGCAAGGTCAGATCAAGTTTCCAGCCCTTATGGCAGCAAAGGTATGCTTGAGTGTGCATAGGTTTGGCTTGTGGGAATCTGTGCATAAGTTTTCCAGTGCCTGGGAACGGTGCTCCAGGAACCCTTCCCAGGACATTAAACCAAAATAAACTAAACAAAGTAAAAGAAATCCTGAACATTCGTCTACCTCATTCAGGTCACAAAATGGAGCTTTTCACATCTGGGGCAGAGGCCAGAGCTTGGTAATCTGGAGCTATGCTTCGTTTGGTCCTTCTTACTTAGCCCTGGAAATACGAGAGAAACCGTCCCACTAAATGGTATCCCTTTGGCTGCTTCAAGGGTGAATAGGGTTGCCAGTTCTGGGTTGGGAAAGATTTTGGGGGTGGAGCCTCAGGAGGGAGGGGTTTGGGGCATAATGCCATACATCCCAACTTCAAAAGCAGCCATTTTCTCCAGGAGAACTGATCTCTGTCACCTGGAGAAGAGTTGTAATGGCGGGAGATCTCCAGCTATCACCTGGAGGTTGGCAATCCTAGTGGTGAAGGACCTCACTTGGAGTTTGCAGATATTTTGTGTCTAACAAATGACTGTAAGTGGCTTCTGAATGTTTCTGCAGTGCTTTGAGGGGAGTCAGAGTATGTTTAATAGTCCTGGAGACTGTGGGTCTCCTTCTCAGTCCCACTGCCTCCCTCACCACTTCTTTCCAGCACCATGTTTCCATTCCATTGCCATCAACACTCCCCCCACCCAGTGGTTGGGACCTGTTGTGCGCACACCCAGGTAAATACTAAACTAGCATTTTAGACACTAGTCATCCTTTACAAATGATACATTTGGTGTAGTGGTTAAGTGCGCAGACGCTAATCTGGGAGAACCGGGTTTGATTCCCCACTCCTCCACTTGCACTGCTGGATGACCTTGGGCAAGCCACAGTTCTGACAAGAGCTGTCCTTGAAAGGGCAGTCCTTGAAAGAGCTCTCTCAGCCCCACCTATTTCACAGGGTGTCTGCTGTGGGAAGGGGAAGGGAGAGGAGTTTGTAAGCCACTCTGAGACTTCCAAGTGAAGGGCGGGGTATAAATCCAATCTCTTCTTCTTCTTCTTCATCTGTGCATACCAGGAGGCTGGCAGCTGCTGGTAGATCCTCCCAGTATGCCCTGTCACCATGTTGTCTGAAAAACATATGTATTTTCCATTCATGCACCTCCTCAGTACTCACAAACTAAGCACTGGTTTTCCAGGGTTCTGGTTTGTATATACCAGCATTCAAAATATGTGTGTTGTCCCTGCTGAGACAACACTGCAGACACACATATTGGGAGCACTGCAAGGGGCACTCTCCTGATACACACGGCTGCCAGGTGCTCAGGTCATGTGGACCTACAGTCTGTAAAGAGCTGGTGCATCAGGGGGATTCATGGGAATATACGCTGACTCTCCTTCCCTAGTGAACAATCCCTGGGCTTTCGAAAAAGCATTTGCAAGGGTCGAGCAGAGCTATCAAGTCAATGTAAAACTGACACATGGACAGAAGTGAGCATCACTGAGCAACAGGATACTAAATGAGTTCATAACGATGAGCGGAGGGAACGGGGTGGGGGATCAACACAGACACCTTGGTAACCACCACCTTCCGAGACCTTTCTCACATGAGGGCATGACCTGGCTGGAGAGGGCAGAGTAAAAACACAACCTGAACCGTTGCAAAGAATGTGCCCTTTGTAGAGATGCTCCATCACCAAGGGATTGTTGTGTGAAACAGCAACAGATACGGGAGGGTGACCTTTTATGCAGACTTAAATCCCAGCAGGAGAGCTTGCGCTGTGCTCTGTGGCGGGCTTAGCCAGGCACCGACTGGTTCGACGTAGGCAAGAAGGGAGGAAAGGGGTAAGAGGTGGAGCCCTTTGCCAGCCATGTAACGTAACCACAGAGGACTGCTTTTCCCCTCCTTGTTTCAGGTATTTTATAAAGCTTAGGTGTGACCAGAAGTACAAGCCCTTGGATGTAAGACAAAGGGCGAGAACCGAAAGGGCTCTTGGCCTTTTGGCTCATAGCCTCTGGCTTTTGCAGCCTGTCTTCATTCAAGCCAGCCAGTGGTTCCAGGACCAGCCTGACATGCACTCTTTATTTTTTATTTTTTGTCTAAGGAAGTGTGCTTGCACACGGAAGCTTACACTTTGAATAAAACTTCGTCGGTCTTAAAGGCGCCACTGGACTCAAACTTTGTTCTGCTGATTCAGACCAACACGGCTGCCCCACCTGAATGCACTTGTTCTGTTTTTGTTTTGTTTGTTTGTTGTGCTTCGGTCTATTTATGTATTTTTCTAGTTGTAAGCTGCTTTGGATCCCTTTTGGAGACAAAGTGGGATATAAATGCATAGATCAATAACCTTTTGGCAGGTGACCAAGAAAGCTGTCGGCTCAGCACAGACTCCCAAGGCAGCAGCAGCTCCTCCCACAAACACCTGCGCAGTGAAACCTACGGGCAGCACCTCCTGGAGTGCCCCTTTGAAAGACAGCACTGCCCAGAGGCCTATGCCTCCCCCAGCCACCCCAAGGGAGAGCAGGTGTGTGTCAGTGCATTGGGCTTCTGTCTGTTTCTTTAAGGGGTATTTGGTGAGGAACGGGGTGGCAAGAGGCCAGTTGGTGGCTGGAGGGGTAAGCAGTGAGGCTGAGTCAGGGGACTGGGTACCTCTGATTCATCAAGGGGGTTCAGTCCTGGCTGATACCAGAGGGATCTGGGGGAATACGCAGGGAAGGGGTTTAGGAGCTGAAGGCTTGTGAATGGCTGTATGCCTAGGAGACAGGTGGAGAAGAAGGAGAGCTTGAACTGAAAGAGGTGCTGAGCTCTCCCATTCCTCCCTCCCCCCCCTCCCAGGGTATTTATGCATTGCCCCTGCTGAACAGCTCCATGGATGACGGCAAAGCTATGCTGACGCCTTCCAACACACCACTTGGCCGCAACCTGGCTGCCCATCAGACATACTCTGCTGTGACAGGTAAGGACCACCCTTTTCTAGGCCTCCTAGGCCTCCTCCCGAATGTGTTACATTCCCTACGCTAGCTAGCCTCAGAGGAAGCTGCAGCTGTGTGTCAATGCACAGAACCCTGGGCCCAGGAGAGGAAAGCGGGATCCCCTGGACCAGTTCTAGGCAGACTTCTGGCATCTCTAACTCCAGTAGCTCAGACGAGGGCTTGCGGATCCTGAAACGGTCTCTGCAAAGCCTTGCCCTAAATATTTTGGCCTTTTCGATCCCACTCCGTCCCTGTACTGCGCCAGGGCCACAGGCATTGTCATAGATCTCTGCTCATTTTCATTTCATGTCTCCCTTTCCCACCACTCCTCTTCCTCTACCCCATCTTAGTCCCATCAGATCCCTCTCTGCCCTTCCTTGTGAAGCAGGAAGCCCCTGAAGTCTGCAGTACACGCTCCACCCCTTCCTCCTTACCTAGCCCTGCATTTTTGGACTATCAGCAAATTGGCACCGGAGGCTCTGTCCTGCCTTGCAATGCCTTTTCTCACACGACCTCTGCCTATGGCCAGTTCACAGGCCAGGCCTTTGTCTCAGGTAGGATGATACAGCTAATGCATTGTGGGATAGATTGCTGAAATGCAGTATGGGATGGACAGCTGGGCCCCTGTCACAGTTAGCTGGTGTCTGAAACATGGTTGCTGTAATGTTTAGGTTTTGTGCGGAGGAATTCATTCCAGGTTAGGGAGAAGCTGCCTGTCATTCTCAGCAAGTGAATGCCCAGAGACTGGTAAAATGATGAGTCTGAAGGTGTACTGCCTCGTACAGCAACCTTGGGGAGGACATAGATGGCAGACCACCTTAACAGCCTTAAAAATCAGGTTAAAATCTTTCATGATACCCCCTATTTACAGGCCAAATGCTGAAGTGTCTGTCCCCTTCTATGCATGTGGGATTGATGATAAATTAGCATAGTGCCATGTCTGTCATGGAAGCCAGGAAGTCATGACTTTCCAAGATGTGGTGTAAATACTAAGATCTGGAAGAAGCCTGGAAGGTTTTGACACCAGGTTCAAAATTATCTGTCAGTCCAGCCAAATAATCTCTTATGCACCAAGGTTAGCAGTGCACTAACAGAATCCCCAGGGGTGAATCCACCAGTTCACAGGTCTTTCCAACCCTAGGAAAGTGGATTTATATCCCAACCTTTCGCCGTATATATGGGATCCATGGAGTGGCTCGCAGCAATGTTTAAAAACAACATAAAACAATCCACCATGGTAAAACAGCAGGATAAAAAGCACAGTCACTAAGCTAAGAACAGAACAGACACAGTAGCAATAAAAAGTACAATTAATCCTCCAGATTGCCTCCAAAGTAGCTTTTTAACACACCAAAATACTAATGAGGAGGAAGCAAGCAAGAGATCCTCCAGTAGGGCGTTCCAGAATCACAACGCCCAGACTGAGTCAAGATGGGACCCTGCAACCCTCCACATTCCAAAGGCCACAGAGAGGAGTGTCAGTCTCCTCACATCACCTTCTGTGACCCGCCGTTCAGGAAGGAGGGGAGCCACCCAGTCCCAAACAGGGAAGCCCAGAAGAATACCATGGAGAGAGTGACAGCAAATGCTGCTTAGAGATGAAGGAGAACCAAGCAGGATGCTTCCCACCAGTCCATCTCCCAGTGCAGGTTGTCAGCTGAGGGGTACCAAGCTTTACTCTCTCTCTCTCTCTCAGAGTACTATGTGGCTCTACATAACCAATGTCATCCAGGAGTTTCGTGAACTGTGCTTCCACCTCATGCTTGAACATCAAGGCCAAAAACCGAATGCTGGAGACCACCCCACAGTTGCCACAGTTGAAAGGGTTGAGGGAGGGTTATTTCCCAAGTGGCCTCCCCACAGCCTCTTTCGGGTGGTGAGGACCCCTCCCTCCCTCAGAGACCAGCCCCCGTGGCTGTCTCTACAATGAGGCAAGGTGAGGAAGTGCATTAAGTGGCTGATTATAGGAGATAAGAACATAAGAGAAGCCAATGATGGATCAGGCCAGTGGCCCATCCAGCCCAACATTCTGTCACACAGTGGCCAAAAACACCAAGTGCCCTCAGGAGGTCCAGCAGTGGGGCCAGGACACTAGAAACCCTCCCACTGTTGCCCCCCCCCCAAGCACCAAGGATACAGAGCATCACTTGCCCCAGAGTTCCTATCTATACCTTGTGTTTAATAGCCGCTGATGGGATGGTAGACTCCACCTCCACCACTGTTGCTGCCCCGCTCTGCCACACACTAAGGAGCAAGAACATCTAAGTCTACCCCCACACATACCCCAGGCATCTTTAAAGACTCCACCATGAGTTCAAGAAGCGTCACTGGGCTGTCGTTAAAAGACAAAAACAAACCAGAATCCATGCATTGCCTTTAACTAGGACCAGCTACTATGACAGGAGTGTGCGAGCTTCCAGGCTTATCAGAACTCTCCCTCAGGCTGGAAGTTACAAGATTTAATTTAAAAAAGAAGAAGAAGTGGAGGGAAAAGGAGATGTTTCATGCTGCGGTTGTAAAGGCCTGTTCGCTCCGTCCTCTCTGTGCTGAACGCTGGTGGGCAAGTGGTGGGCATGCATTGGTGGTGCCTTTGATGTCAGGTGGCACTCTATTTCTTCTGAGCAAGGGAAACAAAAACACAAAGGGTGCCCAGCGATTACAGCTGCAAACAACTTCTGTCTTTAAAGACGCCTTGGAGCCGGGAAGGAAGGGACAGGAGGGATGGTGAGAGAGGGACAGTGGGGTGGGTGGGGGTGGAGTGGGGCAGGGAAGGCAGGTTCCGAGGTGGTGGCCAGAGGCAAGGGCCTCAGGAAGCACCCTTGTCTGAGTTGCCACTGCCACCCAACCCATCTGGCATCGTTTGGTAGCCAGGAACAGCAAGAGTCCAAACGTGCAATTGGACTTTACTTTGGCAAGGATCCTCTCCATAACCTCCAGAAACCAAAACAAAACAAGCCAAGATCTTGAGAGAGAAATCATTTCCTACCTGCAGAGGGGCAGAGTGGGAGCCGCTGAGGGTTCCTCCGTCTCCTTCTGCAGACCCGGCTGTAGCAGGCTGCAAAAGCTCTGCCGGAGCCATAGCGCACACTCTTTGCCCCCATCTCAGCCAAGGAGGAGACTCTGCACAGGAGCTCTAGACTCTGACCCAACTGGTTCTGAGGTTTCAGACACTGTTGCTCCAGCTGCCATCCTTGCTGTTTTCTTGACAGCCGGAAAGAGAAAAAGGTACTAATTATTAAAGGCAAAATGAGGTATCTATACAGCCTTTTAAATGTCAGAAGTGAGGGCGTTAAGACACCAGGAAATTTGACCTATAAATATCAGTGAAGAGGTTTCAGACAAAGAAGGGAGGAAAGACTCTTTTTTTTGGCCTAGCCTTAAATTGAAGTTTTGAAACAAGTGGGTGGCAGGTTTTTCATCAGGTAGACTATAGAATGGTAGATCTCTACACAGTCAGAGCCTGGTAGGTTCTTGTTCTCCCAGCACAGGCAGGATTTGGATCCCTGGCAGGTCCCCATTTATCTCAGATCCTGACATTATTACTGGCTCTCCTGTAGGCCAATGGTTACTTGTTCACTCTCGCCTGTGCAAAGCAGGCAGACATGGTTTGGGTGGGGCATCTGTCTGTGCCACTGATGGTGTCTTTTGGCTTCTCTCAGTTGCGTTTCTTCTCCTTGCAGGGCGTGAAGTGGTGGGTTCCACCCTTCCTGGCTACCCTCCCCACATCCCAACCAATGGGCAGGGAAGCTACAGCTCTTCCGCAATCGCTGGCATGGTGGCAGGTAAGGCACTCCTGGAGGAGATGGGGGGGAGGCTGTGTGATCAGACAGCAGCTTTTGCATGTCACTAAGGGGACAGGTGTTAAAGGTGAAGGGGATGGCTGCTATGAAGGCTCTCAGTGCCACGTGGCAAGGACTGCTCCGTTCTCCAGAGCTTCCTTTCAGATGCACCAGTCATGAGAACACAACATAGACCCTGTCATCCCAAGGAACTATATGTAAAGCTGCGTCCAGCATTATGGAGTGCATCAGTTAGGTCTGGAGTTCCTGGCCCACATAAAAGTCAGATTGAGTGACAGGTTCTTCAGTTCCTGTTTGTGTGGTGCCCAGTTTAGATCAGAAACATGGTGTACATGGAGAAGGGGCTTCAGCTTTCCCTGCTGCACCATTTTTCCAACCGGAAATTACCCCAGGAGTGCTATCTGGACCAGTGGGGAAACCCATGTGTCTCCCATTGGGATCTCAGATTCATCTTGTTTACTCCATAAGTTGTGAATTGGACTCAAACCTTTGGATGCCTTCTAATCCCACTTTAGAAGGTTGTGGTTGGGAGATCAGCAAATAACAATGAATGTCTACTTCTTATTCAAAGGAAACTTGTCTTCAGTGTAGATCCAGGCACACAAAAGCTCATACCTTGAATAAGCCTTTGTTGGTCTTAAAGGTGCTGCCACTGGACTCTAAATTTGTTCTCATCTTCAGTAAAGAGCCCCAATTTATTTCTTCTGTGATAATTGTGCAAATACATATTCTATCTCAGGAAAGAATTGGTTATTTCACAGTGAGGCAATTAATCCATTAAGCATTACATTAAACCCTACAAAAATATGGGGGAGCATGGGATGACATCTTCATGGGAGGAGTGAAGCAATCTATACTTTGACTCCTATTTTTCTCCTATTTTTCTCAGCTTTCCAAAGAACTCCAGTTGCCTGGGTTTTGCAATCAACCCAAAACCTCTGCCAACCCCCCCACCCCCCATTTCTCAAAATGAGAAGTTAAAAGGGAGTTGCAAAGTCAGAAGGGTTGCTTTTAAAAGCAGTATAAATGAGGCTCAAACAGGCACAGATTAAACAGGCAAAATGACTTCCTTTTAAGGTAAGCGGAGACACTACCCAAATGGAGGAGGAAAAAAAGAGCTCAAACAAAATGTACAGCTTAACAGTGCAATCCTAAACAGAGTTACTCCAGTCTAAACCCATTGAAATCAATTTGCTTAGACTAGAGCAGGGGTCCTTTAGTAGAAAAAGAGGTGCAGGAGCTCATTAGCATAACTCATTAGCATAACTCATTAGCATATGTCACGTCCCCTGACATCACCAGAAGTGTGTCAGAAAGGGAATGTCAGTTTCAGCCCCATTATATCCTATGGGCCATTGAAATCAATGGCAAAAACTCATAGGGTATAGGAGGGGCTGAAGGAAAGGGGGTTTGAGGAAGAGGCTCCAAACTTGCAGGGTAGCTGCTGGGGCCTCTCCTCGAAATACCCACCAAGTTTCAAGAAGATTGGACTACGGGGTCCAATTCTATGGGCCCCCAAACAGATTGTCCCTTCCCCTCCATTGTTCTCTATGGAGGGAAAAAATGTTAACTTTTTTCCTACCATAGAGAACAATGGTGGGAATGGGGGCAACCTGTTTGGGGGGCCATAGAATTTGACCCCGTGGTCCAATCTTCTTGAAACATGGTGGGTATTTCGAGGAGAGGCCCCAGCAGCTACCCTGCAAGTTTGGAGCCTCTCCCTCAAACCCCGTCCCCTCCAGTGGCTTTTAAAGTTGCCCCCGAATTTCGGCGGCAATTCGGCGGTGAGCTGAATCAGATTAGAGAATCTGATTCAGCCTGTGGCTGCCCTACTGGCCAGTCCTGAGCTGGCGGAGCTTTGCTCCGCCTCGCTCCGGCCCCAACGGACCCCAGGACTAGAGTAAGTTTTCTTAGGAGTGTTCTATAAGGCTGTCAAACAATTAAGAATTTGTAGTGGATTTTAGCTGCTTTTAAACATTCTTTAATCTGTTAAACGGATATTTTTTTGCTTTTTATGGACATCTTAAAAAAGGCTGCTTCTGCATGAAGGTTTTTCTCCACCTCTGTTTCCAAACCGGAGCACTGTTTTGGGCGGGGGGCAGGCTTCAAGCATCCATATGACCTGTCCTTTGTCGTCTTTCCAAGTTTTCCCCGGTACACTGTTTCCCAAACCAGCTTTCCTGTGGTCTTTTTGGAAATAACACTTTCCAAGCATGTCGTCATGCTGCCTGGGTGAGACGATGCGCATTCCGGAAAGTCCTGCCCACATCAGTGCCATTTTCCTGCTGCCAGCCATTCATGGCTGCCTTTTTCCTGTGCTGTGTCACTAAAGGGCTTTTTGAGGGCTTTTAGAAACAAAAATCAATGATGGCCACGATGATTTACCTTTAAAAAAAAAAAGAGCCCTCAAAAAACCCACCAGTGAAAAAATGGCAGGTGTGAAGGGCTGACAGTGGGAAACTGTGCCGAAAACTCTGAGAAAGTTCCGTTGCAGCTGTACTTGCCTCTGCAGTTGCAGAGGTAATAAGAGCAACGCAGAGAATCCTCGCCATCTGGAAGCAGACAGAGAGGCTTTTTAAAATACAGTATTCATGATACGTAAGATCGAGAACAAAAGCTACCACTTGCTGTTAGAAGGATATAATCTTTCCTGCTGTCTTTATCCTTCTCTTACAGTAACACACCAGAGCCACAATAGCCTTGACAAATAACCAGGCGTGCCCTTTGGCTGCAGCAGTGTTGTCAACAAAAGCTTGAGGCGGCATCCCTAAGTGCGAGACCATGCCTGCTGACCCTAGATTAACTGGCCTGGAATTATGACCAAGCCCCTCTTGTGTACTTGGCATTTGTTGCACACTGGCTGGATTCTCTCTTCCACATCTAATCATGCTCTGAAATCCCCACTCCATTTTGCTCTCCTTGGTCATCCTGATTCTGAGCCCAGTGCAGCTGGAGGCACTTAGTCCGCCCAAAATAATGTCCCGTGTCTTCAGAAGGTGCTTCGACCGAGAATTGAGGTCCCCCAGTACAGCTGCAGCCCCGCCCAGCCCCAGGCCAGCCGAGACAGCAGGAACAAATCTCTTTGCGGGAGCAATTGACCTCGCAGCCTCCCCTCTCTTCCTTTAGCGGTACAATTTAGCATCGCCCCTTCACCTCTGGCCATTCTACTTCTTTGAAAAGAATATGAAATATTATATAATAAAAAGCTACTTCTGAGCATGACAGAGGCCATCTTCCGCTCCCCACTGTAAAACCGCAAAGTGCTCCGTGCTCCCAAACTTGTAGAATTTTTGGAGAGGACAGATGGTAGGGCGTCCACGTAAGCCTGGGTGGGAACACGGCTGCCCCTCATCTTCCTTGACAGCCTTTTGAGAGCACTGTCCATCCCCCCCCCCCCCCCCCCCAGCTTACAGTTTATTGGTGGTGCCACTTAATCTGATGCTGGTACTCTGTCTCGGACCATACCTACTACTTTTCATTAAGGCCCCACTGCAGCTTTCTGGGGAAGAGGGGTTAACTCAGCTCCCCCAGGAAGGTTTGATTTTTATTTTTTTTTGCTGGCAGTGGCACCTTGCCAGGTGGGTGAGGAGAAGCTGGCACTCAGGCGGGCGCAGTTCCCTTGGGCTGGGACGTGCTGAGCTGGCGTGTTGCTGTGTTACCTTGGAGATGTGCTTAATGCAGCGTTGAGAATACAGAATCTTCTCCCCCTGTGCGCTCCCTCCCCTCAAGCGTGAAATGAGATTGGTCAGGAGAAGAAAGGAGAGACTGGGGGTTGTTTTTGTACCGCTTGTAATGAGGATACTCAATCAAATGCCCCTTGAAATCCAATCCCCCTCCCCCATGGAAGCTTCTGCCTCTCCCCCACCCCACCCCTCTCTGGGAGACAAATGTTTGTATAAGCGGTTCTCTTACCTGTACATATTCCTTCCTTCTGCCTACCTATTCCATTACTTTTTACCCTACCATTCCTTCTGTGTCCTTCTCCATGGAGCCCATAGTAGTGTCCTCAATTTTTCCTTTCACTGTTGTATGCTCACAACAACCCAGTGAGGTAGGTTAGGCTCAGAGAGAGAGAGGGGGGGCTAGCACAGGGTCATAGCTCCATGGGGATTTCACAGGGGATGCCTGTAAGATCATGGCCTGGGACAGGGTGCTTCCCACCCCTGTAGCTTTTTAAGTTTTGCAACATTCACCCAGTGAAGAGTTCTGGTGAGCTCGAAAGTTTTCACAGTGTTTTGTGTTGGTTTGGCTGGTCCTGAAAAAAAGAATTACCTGGATTTTGTTCTTGCAGATTTGAATCCAGGTCGCCCCAAGAACATAGCACAGTATTTTATGCACTGCATCATACTGGCTGTCCCGATACTACATGGGCTGATCTGGCATGCACAATATTCTTGTGGTTAACTGGATGCACATGGCTGAAAACGAAACATTTAAGACATCGTATAAGAGTCTGAAAAAAAATACAAAAAAACACCGCAGAAGCCAACAGATAACAGCCAGCAGATGTAAACATTTCCCAGAACTTCAGGCAAACTCTTGCCAGCTTTGCAGATAAGAAAAGCTTTCTGGAACCTGGAGCTGGCAGCCCTAGTCTCTGTTCCCTGCCAAACATTTTGCTCCCTGATGGGAGCCCATGCCAGCTGAAGTTGCCCAGCCCACCCCGCAAGGAGGAAGTAAGGAAGCAGAGGCAGACTGCCAACATTCCACTCTAAGCAGCCCCTCTCTCTAACCTAGGAAATCTCCCCATCTACCTTGGTTTCCCCACGGCATACGTTCCTATTTCCCCTTCCTTTCCCCTTCTCTCATGCTAGCACCTACAGACTGAGCCTGTGCATTTTTACTTGTAAGTAAGTCACGTTGAGGTCAGCAGCAAGTGTGCAAAGATGTAGCTGTAATTTTTGTGTCTCTCTTGATTCTACACCTTTTTCTTGCTCTTTTTCTCCCTCTTTTTCCACCCCACCCCCCGCCCTGATATGTCTGAGTGTATCCCCCCCCCCTCTTTCTTGCAGGCCAGAACAGCTGCACTGCAGCTAATGACTGTTTAAATGTCAGTACAGTACTTAGTTTCTCAAATGAGAAGGTGCTAGAGCTTGAAGTCATATTCTCAGCCAGAGAAACTTGCTGCTCTTCCCAAATTCCTAACATGAGAAAATGGGATGTTAGCCAGAATGGAGTAGATTCCAGAACTGGGTCTGTATTCCGTGACTGCCTGTGGTTGTTACTCTGGGACAGCAGGCTGGCCTTAAGATTGAGCAGCTGAATGCTGGGCTGTTTCTGCATAGAGAAGATTCCCATGTAGCTCTCATGACCGCTGCAAATGCCTTTGCACCCACAGTGGCCATGGAGCAGCTACACAGAAGTTTTCACAGCACATTCCTTGCTTCTCCTTGGCTGCCATTACCCCTTCTGCCACCAGAGGGCTTTTTTAGGCTGGTTTTACATCTGCCTTTCCTGCTGGAATCATTCTACTTCCAAAAAAACTCGCCCACATCTCTTTCAAGTGTGAATCTGCATTCCTTCTCAACTGTCCATATCTGCTAATTGCCCTCTAGCTCTTAAGCTGGCTTCACACCTCTGTAAACAAATCCTGTTCTTAACAGCACTTCAAAAGAATGACCCCTTTCACTCCAGTTCAATCAGATGTGGGCATTCCCCTACAACAGCTTTGACACCAATGTGTTACCGGTGCAGGGAGCGCTGGAATGAAGCTGTTACAAAAATGCACATGTAAAATCAGCCTTAGACTTTTTAAAAAACAGTAGTGGCTATATTGCTATAATGCTATAATAATATGTTGCAGCACTGTCTGTACACGTTCCCAGTTTTCAGTTTTTAACAAAAATAAGTCTCTAGCCTTATTAGTTGTGCAGTCGTAATAAGAATTGTGCAGCCAATATATTTCCCCTTTTAACTCCACAATGAAAAGGAATAAAGACTTACTTTTCAAAATGAAAGCTGAGGACTAGTATATTATTGTAATAGACTGTTACAATGTTATAGTGATCTAGCTATTCCTGATGTTTTTTAAAAGGCTCTTTAAAAACCCTGTGGTGGTGGGGAGGTGTGGTGGAAACAGCTGCTGCAGGGATTGAGATTAGGAAAATGCCGATGTGGGTGGGACCTGGAAAAATGTCCATTTTCCTGTCCATACAGTGTCCAAAGGTGTTTTGGCTGCAGTCTTTCCAAAAAGATCATACCAAACCAGGTTTTAGAAAGACTGAATCAAAGCAGGGGGAGACACAGAAGCTGGACAAGGGGGCAACATTATGCGGGTGTTCCTCAAAACTGCACTGAAGTAAAGAAGCCAAGACACAGCAAAACCTCTGTGTGGGAACAGTGCTGGTGGCAAAAAATAAATAAATAAAAATAAATTGAAGATGGAATAATGTTGGAGTGTGACCCTCATTTTGCGTTATAGCTTCTTGCATTAAAGTTTTGTTGTTGAAACAACAAAATATGAGAAGGGGGATGCTCCCATTTACCCTGAATTGTTCTGAACTCCTTGGAGAAAGGGAGGGATAGAAATGTGAAAAGTGGAAAAGGAAAAAAAAAGTATGGGGCGTGTAAAGAAAAGAACCATTTCCCAAGTTATGTTAACCTAATTTAATCTTTGTAGTGGGTTCAAAATGCTTTGCCTGTGTTTAATGCCTGGTTAATACAATTATGTGGATAAATTCCAATTCAGCAGTTATTTACACTACAACAAATCAGTCTTTAAGGTGCCACAAAACTGTTTGATTGTTCATGGAGGAGAGCAATTGCAACATCTATTAAAATATATATTGCCATGGCCCTATTAATTCATTGCTATATGTTATAAGTATTATATATATAATGTTTAAAAATTAAAAAGAAAAGAAAATTACTTCCCAGGATGCTGCAAGTTATTTTCTACGAACCCCTATTGACAAACTATTGGAGGAGGAGTGGCTGCAAACTTGTACCTTACTTGAGGGGACAAAATACCTTGAACCACCCTTGTCTCTGTTTCCCCCTTACAAGTCCCAAGGCTATGAGGCTGGTCAGGAGAACAGTTGTTGGCCTGACACTGACACTGCTGCAGTATGATCAGGGAGGGAAATCTACCCCATGCACTCCAGATCAGAAGTGTTTGGGATCTGTGGCATTCCAAACTTTCGGACTGCCACCTTCTGCCCAAAGCTCCTGGCAACATCTGGAACTGAGGCCACAAAGTTGGTGTGCATGGTTGTTGCCTTTCTGGATCACCTAAGGCAAGGGTGGCCAAACTTGCTTAACGTAAGAGCCGCATAGAATAAACATCAGATGTTTGAGAGCCACAAGACACGAACAAATATTACCTGCTTTTATTGGAAAATAAGCAAATTTGCTTTTTTATTAAATGAGACTGCCAAAAAAAATAATAACAAAAGGGGTAAAAGCAGATATTGATATTAATTTGTCCAATGATATTTGTTTGCTAATGATATTTAGCTTCCCCAGCTGCCCTGCCGGGAGCCACATAATATATGTGAAAGAGCCGCATGCGGCTCCTGAGCCACAGTTTGCCCACCCCTGGCCTAAGGCAAGGGAACCATTTTGTCCAAAGCCTGAATACTCCACAGAACAGGCTAGAGAGCCCTTTTCTCAGAGTTCCAGAGCGTCCCTTGCTTTGAACCCTTTGATATGGTAACTCTTTACTGTCACGGGGGCTCAACTCCCACCGTCATGGAGACCCAGGATTGGCAGCTTGGGGGTCAGGCAGACCTTTGGTCATCACACCCACCACCTGCACTTCATCTGACATACACTTAATATTGGAAAGCACCATTCAATTGTACTGCTTTGGCTACTAGAACCTGTGCTTATTGTTTCCCGGCTAAAACCCTTTTGAAAGAAACTCAGCTTTGAAGTACGTACAAATTTACCTTGCAAGATTTACGGTTGCAAAGCTGACACCGAGTTTCAAAAGATTTCTGGAAATGTTAACATCAGAAAGTTTGAGAACTTGATTTGTGTGAAGTACTGAAGATAAAAGGGCATGCAATTACTAAAAAAATACAGTTATAAAAATACACTGTACCTCAAGCAAGCGGCTAAAGTGCTTTGCTTGCTTTCTGTCCTGTTTTGGAAAGCTTCTCTCACATGTATCACAAAAGAAAGCACAAAAGCTGGACAGTCTTTTAAAGAGTCTTTTTAACAGTCTGCACCCTGGCATTCATTTGCTCTTTTTTCTGTCACCAGCAGGAAGTGATTATTCTGGGACCGCATACAGCCACACCCCGTATTCGACCTATGGCGATACCTGGCGCTTCCCCAACTCAGGCCTACTGGGTAAGTGTCCTTGAAGTGTGATGCCGGGGGATAGGAGAATCTTGGTTTCTAGATTTGCCTGGGAGCCCAGAGAAGAAAGAAGACTGTTTCAGCCCCTCTGGGGCACTTCATGGACCAACACTGGGACTGCCAGATCAGCCACCTGAGCTTATCTTTGCTCAAGCCTCACAGGCACAGGGCAATACGGATGGAAAACAGTGGCCCTTAATGCATTGACAGCTTACTGCAGAGAGTCTGAGCACTCAAGCCTTGAAGTTTGACTTTGGATTTGTGTGCCTACCTTATGCAATATTCTTTTTTCTCCTGTGTATTTCAGTGTATTTATTCTGCAGCTGCAACCCAAAACAGCAGTTTCTCTTAACTTGGGTGGGAACGTCACTTGTGACCGGGGGGGGGGGGGGGGGGTGTTCCAAAGTTTTTTTTAATGCACGCAATTGTCCTATAACAGCTGTGCAGTACCATCTATCAAGCATCTCCTATTTAAATCCTAGTGGTTCAGGTTTTGCACACGCCTTTTAGCATTAGTTCCTTGAATGAAAGGGAAGAGAAAGGAAGGAAGGCAAGAGGAAACTGACCAGACTTTTTTCTTTGAAACATACAAGCAGCTGCAAAGTCCCCTTTGTGAAGCACTAGGGGATTCTCTGCTGTGTAATCAGCCGCAGGGAAAATGGGAAAAGAGTCACACAATCTGATAGTATGGAGGAACATGTTGAATGTACACTGACACTGGCACTGCAAGCTGGCAACAGTGTGTGTGTGTGTGTTTGTGTACACCAAGCTGCCTTTTGAAACACCAGTGGAGCAGGAGGAGGCTTGGGGCCGGGATGCGGAGGATAAAAGTCTTGCTGATGTTTCAAAAGGCAGCTTGGCGTTTGCCTTCATGTACTGTGGTCAGTGCTTGCTCGATCAGGCTGAAAAGTCCGCCCCCCTTGCAATCTTTCCACCCAGTTTTCTCCCTTGCAGGAGAGAGTGGGGGTGGGGTGGGAAAATTTACAATTAAAAAATGTTAGGTGAAATAAGAGCTTGGGAGAAGCAGAGGGGACAGATCCTGCCCTGGTCAGGTGCTGTGCTGCTGTCTGGGCTGGCTTTGTCTCTCCTTGTCCTGCTGTGCACTGCTCTGCCAGCGGGCGCCCAGCCGGCCTCTGCTCCTGCCTCCTCTCCTTCCAGCTTGGGCATCGCCTCTCTCCAGGCATGCGGTGCAGCAGAGAGGGAGGGAAAGCAGCCACCGCCTGCCCTGTTGCCTCCACTGTTCCTCCTCTTTCTTTCACCTTGGCTCAGCTCTGCCTTGGCTCTTGCCACTGCCACCACTTTTCTGCTCCCTTCTTCCTTGGTCAGGGCAGTCGAAGTAGCAGCAGCAGCAGCAGCAGCTGTGGTGGTGTGCTCCAGAGGGTGTGCTCTGCTTGCCTCCTCGCTCTTGCCTGCCCTGGTCCACCTTTTTGCTTCCTTTCAGCGTGGCAAGAGTTCTCGCTTGCAGCCAGCTCGCCTCCAAAAGAAGGGGCTACGTCCTGCAGCTGGGAGTCATTCCTTGTTTTTAATAAGCAGCATGAGTCTAACACTAAACTGCCATTTCTAAAAAAAAAAAAAAGGAGAAGGCAGCATGGAGCTGCGCCAGCAGGGAGCCATCGGCTCCCCACACACAGATAGCGAGCCCAGCTGGGCAGCCCTCCCCTGCTGCCCTGTTTAAAACGGGTGGCACAAGAGGGCAGCCCAGCCAGGCTCGCTATGCCTGCGGGGACCTGAAGGCTGCCAGCATGCGCAGCTCCATGCCGCCTTCTCCAGCTGGCCCATTTAAACTGGGTGGCAGGAGAGGGCAGCCCAGCCAGAAAACATAACTTGCACACCTCTAGTCCTTTTCCCCCCCAACAAGACACCATTTTAATATTAGGTAGAGTGGGAGGAACAACCTCAATGTGGGCAGTGGAGGGGTGGCCTCCGAGGGGTGGGAAAGGGGCGGGGAGGTAAAATCTGAGGGAATGTTTCTGCTCTGATTTGCCTTCGACTTGGGAGCGGAGCCGTGGGCTTCAAAACCACTTTCAGAAAAGCCGGAGATATAGCAAACGATAAGCAAGCTGAGACCTGAAAGGACAAAAATCAATGCAGACTAAAAAAAATAAGCTGAGTTTAAAGTGGAGGGGGGAATGCCGATCAAAAAAGAAAATGTGACGGAGATGTGTGGGGTAAGCAAGGGAAACCAGTGGTGCATAAAAAGTCACTGTCTTCCTCACCAATATAAAGCCTTTGGATTAGCAAGGAAATACTGGGAGCTTGGCCTGGTGCTCTTGCCTGGTCAAAAGAGCAATACCTCCTTCTGCCTACTGGCTCCAGCATCAGCTGTTCCAATGCAGGGGCACAGACTTCTTAATTTCCGGGGGGGGGGGGGGGGGGCTGAACCTGGCCCAGGCCCAGTAACATAGATTACTATCTATATTGAATTATATAAATATGAAATTATTTATATTTCAAAAAATGCCATCAACAATTGATCATTTTGTTGGGAAAATATCATTTTCTTCACTAGTAGTAGGCTGAACCTCAGTCAAGGAAAGAGGTCTCTGTAAGAGGAGAGGAAAGATCACTGAGACAATTTGAGTGAATATTTCATTTGTGTAGGAAAGGAAATACTTTTCTCCCTCTCTCCTTTCCTCACGACTTAGGCCGGAAGTGTATGACTGGCCCCAGATCACATGATGTGCTTTGTTACTAAGTGGGGATTTGAACTCTGGTCTCCTCAATCTTAGACCAACCCTCTAACAGCTACACCACTCACATACTGGACACTCAGTCAGTACTAATCTCCAAATACACCTCAGAATCCAGAGTAAATGCTGGCTTCTCAGATACCCTGGCCTGAAAATATGGGAGCATTTGTTTGATTGAAGTAGGGTCCAGAACAGCAGAATTGCCTCATTTTCTATATCTGTTGAACCAGCTTCATCTCCTTCTCTTGTACAGATGCAAACACACACACACACACACACACACACAATGGCTATTCCCATATCTTCCATTTCTTTTTCTCTAAAGCTGCAAGTCTCAGTATATGAAAATCACCTTAACTTCCAGCATTTAAGCCACAGGCCTCTTCTCCCCCCCTCCCCCCATGGCTAAAGACAGAAATATTCCATCCCATTTCTTTCATTTCTTTTTCTCCAATGCCGCAAGTCTTCAAAGACCAAAATCACCTTAACCTCCAGTAGGTTGTCTGTTTCAGTGATCCACAGGTTGAGAGTAGGGGTTTTAGGCTGAGCTTCCAAAGATCCCTAAGAGAAACAAGGGAAGGCAGTGGAGGGGGGCTGCAAATAAATGTCCCAAAGTCCCAGAGAGAGAGAGAGAGAGTTGGCACTTGGCAGCCTCGGTCCAAGTGGAGAGGATAAGACTGCATCATTTTGGCTGCAAGAGCAGCACAAAAGAATTTCAAAGAAATAAAGTCCGGGAATTCAGGGTGAGTCCAGGATGAGAATCTATGGATTTCCGGGCTCTGACTAAGGTAAGGGGAGGAGGTGCTTCCCAGAAAGGTGACAAGAAGAGATGGCACCTCGGCAGGGTGCTGGCAGGGTGAAGGCTTCCCTCGTGCCTTCATGCCATGACAAAAGGGGGACTGCATCCAGGCAGGGTGGACAAATGGGCTGGGAGGGTGGAGGTCCTTCCCCCATACCTGGAGCCGGCTGATAGGTTAGGAGACAGTCAGGCAAGATCAGTGAAAGGCAATCAGCTCACCTGGCCACTTGAGCATAATTAAATTTTGCACTCAGGGAGATTTGTATTTGCTGATGAAATTGCCTTGATAGGCTAAGGGGGGTGCCTGGCTTTGCAGGCCCCCGTAGCAAAGGGTAGACACACAGACGTCCCATCAGTGCATCAGTCTCCTGCCCAAGGTTTTGGTCATTCATGAGCATAGCTGGAGGGAAGCCTTGACCTCACCTTCTCCAAAGCAAGGCTCCTAACATAACTGCCAAGGCAAATTTAGCCAGGATGAAATCAGGGCAGACAGCACACATCTAGGTAGGAAGGGGGTCCTTCAAAACACTCCCCCCCTTCCCCCCATAGCAAAAGATGAAATGAGGATGGAACCATTTCTTTCTCTAAGGCAGAGCCACCAGGACACCGTAATAATGCAATTATTAGTATCCCATCTGAGAATGGAAACAATAATTCTCTTGATCCATTACCTACGCCAGCTGGTTTCAGAGGGTAACCGAGATGGCCTGCAGTAGTGCCACTATGCTGGAGTCCAGCAGCACCTTAGGGACCAAGATTTTGGAGTATTAAGATTTTGAGAGTTGATGCTTCCTTTGTCAAATACCAACAAAGGGAGCTTTGACTCTCAGAAGCTTATACTCCCGAAATCTTGGGCTGGTCTCTAAGGACTGGACTTGAATCTAGCTTCAGTGTTCCCTCTAAGCTGAGTTAGTGTGAGCTAGCTCACCGTTTTTTAGCCTCTGGCTCACACATTTTTGTCTTAGCTCAGGAAGGATGGCTCCAGAGCAAACTAATGTATGCAGTAGTCAAATCACTCGCTCATGGCTTTAATGCCAGTAGCTCATGAAGCAGAATTTTTGCTCACAAGACTCCACACCTTAGAGGGAGCATTGACGTACATCAGAGTTTGTGTTGCCTCCTAGGAACTTGTTCCGTTGCCATAAAGACCAGCAGGACTGACTGACTGAACTTGAGACCCTGACAGCCTAAGCAGCTTCATGATGTTCCCTGGCAGCCGGGGATAGGATGGGGTCATGGCCCACTCTGTGATATTGGGGGGGGGGGGCTTAAGCCCTGATGCCTCCCCCATAGTTTGTGCCCCTGTTCCAATGACTAGACTAGACTCAAGGCTGGAGAATACATTCACAGACACTTCACTCTGTAGCGCTAGGTACAGTGACTCACAGTGGCAGTCTGGCCCCTACAGACTGGTAGTCAGACCTTAAGGAAGGAAGGTTTCCAGGTGCTGAGCCCTCCACAAGAGCAGCCCAGGTAGGGAAATACAACAGTGGCCTCCAGTTGCTGCTGTGTTTCAACCTTATGGGGGGGGGGCGACCTCAGCCAATCACCTGCCTGTGGAAGGTATGCAGATTCCACCCCCCTTCCTCTACCCTTCTGTAGTCTCTTTTAAACATACAACCCTGTGGAGCGGGAGGGGGGCTGCAGTCCGGAGGGAGAAGAGAATGAAATCTCTCCCCCCCCCCCCCCCCGGCCTGTCAGTGGGCCTGGGCTTGGAGGAGAAGAATGGAGAAAAGCTACACCACCCTGGCAGCTTGTTGGTTAAAAAAACAGATCACTAGCACACAACAAAGGAGTTCGAATATGAAACCAAAAAAAATTAATCTTCAACTTGTCTGGAAGATGCAGAGGAAATAAATCTTCCTTATTTGCATGATCTGGGATTCTGCTTATGTAGAATTCCAGATTCGGGAGTTCAGCCTCATTTCCTCCCCCCACAATTACCATGCTCACTGAAGAGTCTGATGCCTGTTTCCCAGAGGACAGCCGCCTGCGACCTCTGCCTATCATTGTGCCCACTGAAACATCCTGCCTGTCCTTGCAGGTTGTTGGCGGGGGTGGGGGGGTGGGATCAGTCTCAGTCCAAAGCTGAGTGGACGTGTTGCTGCCTTCTACACCTCCTATTTTGCCCATCTTCCGAAGGGCCCAGAATGGCATAAACAGTCTCTCCTCTTTCATCTTCATAACAGCCTTGTGAGGTAGTTTAGCCCAGGGGTCTGTTGGAGCAGGAGCGCACAGGAGCGCAGCTCCGGGAGTGAGGAGCCCAGGGGGCGGGCACATGACCAAGCCCCGCCCCCTCCTCAGCTTCCCCGAGCAGTGCAGAGGCGCAGCGCCCCGGGGAAAGCCCTGCTAGGGTCTTTATTGTTTTTAATGTTTTGTTTTAATATGGATAATTTTATCATTGTTCCTTTTATGACTGTGTGCTGCTTTTCCAGAGACTTGCTCAAGGTGGCATATAAATTTTCTAAGTATACCATTTTTTATCTGGGCACATGGCACACAAGTACTAGAGAAATTTCACCAACCCTTCAGCAGCTTCCACCCCATCAGTCTGGTGTAGTGGTCAGGAGTTGGACTCTAATCTGGGAGAACCGGGTTTGACTCCCCACTCCTCCACATGCAGCTGCTGGTGTGACCTTGGGCCAGTCACAAGTTCTCTCAGAGCTGTTCTCTCATGAGCAGTTCTCAAAAGACCTCTCTCAGCCCCACCTACCTCACAGGGTGTCTTGTTGTGGGGAGGGGAAGGGGCAGGGATGGGTGGTGCACATGTCCTGGGTACCTCAAGTCTACTTGAAACCTGGTGGTTTCAAGGGAGCAGGAAGAGAATGAGGGCGTGTTCTTTACACTTATTTTTATTGCACAAAGTATTGGATGGGGAAGGGAATGGAGGAAGAGCAGGTCAGTTTCACTCACCTGTGGAGGGAAGCCTGAGGGGTGGGTGTTGCCTTCTGACACACTTCCGGTATGTTAGGGGGTGTGGCATATGCAAATGAGTTGTGCAAATGAGTTATGCTAATGAGCTCCTGCACCTCTTTTTCTACGAAATGACCCCTGGTTTAGCCCAGAGAAAGTGACTTGCTCGGGGTCACCCAGGAAGCTTTGTGGCTGAGTGGAGACTGAAACGTGGGTGTCAGTGGTCTAAGTCACTGGGCTACAGCCCCTCTCTAGCCCTGGAGACGGTAAGGACGCAACAACCTGTGACCAGCTGGAAGAATGCAACTCGGCTGATGCCTGGCTAGTGCAGCTGCAGCGGGAGGATGGGAAGCGAGCCCTCTGAGCAGAGACACTGACTGAAAACCAGCTCCTCTTGAGCTGGATGCTGCTGCTACTCCTTTCCCCCTCTTTCCCTAAGAAAGGAAGCTAGGGGGAGGGTATCGTTCCCAGGAGCACTTTGCGAAGTAAAATATGAGGCCTTTTGAGGTATGCAGAGAGTGGCAGGTCACAATTAATTTGTGCTAAGCCACTTTGGGGGCTGCAGTGGCTCAAGGGGTTAAGATGCTGAACTGCAGACCGGAAGGTCGGTAGTTCAGCAGTTCAAGACCGGAGTGCTGCATGACGGAGTGAGCTCTCGTCTCTGGTCCCAGCTCCTGCCAGCCTAGCAGTTCGAAAGCAAGAAATTGCAAGTAGATTAATAGGTACCGCTTCGGAGGGAAGGTAACAGCGTTCCGTGCGCCTCGGCATCTAGTCATGCCGGCCACATGACCACGGAAACGTCTTTGACAGCGCTGGCTCTTCGGCTTGGAAACGGAGATGAGCACTGCATCCCTAGAGTTGTATTCGACTGGCTTTCGAGCAAGGGAAACCTTTACCTTTTAAGCCACTTTGAATGCTTCACCCGAGCAGGTTCTTTGCTAATGGGCATTTCTCTTTCTCCAGGTTCCCCATATTATTACAGTTCACCATCGCGGGGTCCGGTGCCCCCCACTGCCACATACGACCACTTGTAGATGATCCCATCACTGAAGGAGCCGGGGCAGCCCCAGTGAATCAGAAGAAACTATTTATTGCCCACCAACGGAGGGAGAGAAAGAAAGAAAAAAGAGACTGACTGTGGCCCATTGCCCAGGGGCCTGGCACACTGCATGCAGCCCTTGGGCTGAAGAAGAAGTGCCCAGCTTGGGCCGAGGAAGGAAGCCCAGCGAGCAGCTACATGGGGGGCTATTTGCATGGATGTGCAAGTCATAGGGTGACCACTGGGGCTGGGGAAGGAGGAGGGGCAGAGGTGGGGTTAGTGGGGGACATTGGGATGTTTAGGGCAGGAGGGCAGGTGGAAGCGTGGCAAGGCAGGAGATGGAGACATCAGGGACCGGGAGAGATCTGGGAAGGAAGCGACGGTAGGTGGCAGAACGCCCAATGGACTCGAGCACCCTTGGTCTCCAAAATGAAGCACAATCAGGGATGAAACAGCGAAGTGTGACACTTGGAGAGCCACTTCAGCTTTCTGCTTGCAGAAAGACAACTGAAGAACATTGTGTCTTAAGGACACAGTGTGGAATTTTCAACAGTTAAGATCGTCAAGCTCTCCAGTAAGTCACATGTTTAAACAGCCATCTTCTCTCTGGAAGGGGTGGACTAGCTGAAGGGAGAATCTGAGTGTGTTGCGTGCTGCAGCAATCGGAAAACAATGAGCCGGCGGCCACACAAAAGCCATATCTGTGCTGTTACTTTTGCACAAATCTGCATTGACTCTGCAGGATCTGTACCGCAGATGAAGCTGCATCCATGTGCAGATATGCCCCCTGAGCCTGCATGGCTACGGGGGCCATCCCTAGACTCACCAACTTTTGTTATCTTCAGCCATTCCATTGAGTTTGAGCAGCAGGGAAGGGAGGCACAAATGCAGCTTTCCATATAGAAGATGACAGATGAGCTGCTCTTCCGGCTGGGCACCAGATGACTGCAGCAATCACTTCGGGTAGCTGCTACGGGCTACAGGGGTAAACGGGTGGGCCTGAACCCTTCTTTATCAGTGAATAGGCAATTGCAGTGGACCGCAGGTGACACAGTTGCAGGCAGAACCAGAATGCGGAGAAAGAATCCGAGACTTTGCACTGACCACAATAGGATCATCTAAAAGTCAGACCACTGACAATGGGAGATAAGTTGAGGGAACGGTGGGGGCAGTAAGGGCAGGAGTGCATGTTCAGGTCAAAAGGAGGAAGCAGCAGAAAGAGTGAAGACAACAGAAGCTTTTCAACCTGCCGTCCAAAATCGTCCCCCCACGTGTGAGCTCTTGCCCCAAGTCCTACTGAAAGCATCTTCCTTTATCAGTGGGTCTTGTAGGTGGAGTCCACCCACCCACCCGTTCTTGCCTGTACTTTCCTCACTGCTCTCAATCGCTTCTTCTTGCTGGCTTGTTTTCTCCCCTCCTTTTCCGCTGGCTGCCTGGTACAGGCTCTGAGTACCCTTCCTCTCCAGAACTGATCGCATTGTAAAGCTCATTGTTGTTGAAAGTCATCAAGACAGACGCTGGAGATTCTCAGAGGAGTGGGCTCATTGGCGTCACCGCATGAGTTCTTCTTGTGCCCCATGGAGCAGCTGGGGGTTGAGATGCTGAGCTGCCATGTGTATATACATATATATATATATGACTCTGTTTCCTGTTGTATTATACTGTCCACAAGCACCACCGTTTGGAAGAGGGTGTGGCTTTTCCTCTTGCCTCCAGCTGCATTGCCCAGTCTCCTCCCACTTCCTTTGAATGCCCCCTATTTGTATCCAGCGCTCTTCTCTGGTCCTGGGAATGTGGCCTTCAGAGGGATGATGGTGATAGCGAAGGTGGTGATGATGGGCTTCTTGCTGCTCTTGATTGGGGCGAGGGAGAGATTATCTCCCTTTCCATCTCTTGGCAAAAGGAGGAGGGGGCAGAAACTGGCTGAGAGATTTGCATGCAAAATATTCAACATTTCAGTCTCCAGTTAAAAGGGTCTCGGGCGGCAGAGCTGGGAGTACAGAAAGCACCTGCTAACTGTAAAAGGCAATATCTGGGCTAGATGGGTGTCCTTCTCCTACAGTACGCCATTTGGGCACTAAGTGTAGACAGCCACCGGAGAAAGTCCCAATTTCCCTTTCAGGATCCCCTGCCAGCCGTTTGCAGCTGGGCCCCCTTGCCTTTCCAGTTCCACCGTTGTTTAAGATCCCAGGTGGGAATGAGTCAGGTAAGGACTGACATCTCTTGCAGATTTTTTTTTTAAAAAGAAGCTGCAGAGAATATGAGTGCAAGATCTTTGGTTATCCAACTGTTAATCCAGATCCTGATCTTTCAACATGATAAATGGTTGTCAAAGAAAGGTGGGGCTGGAGTGCTTCTGGAACCGCAACAGTGCAGAAGGTGCGCCAGCAAATTTGGGAGAGACATCTGGAGCTCTGCGATCTTGCTAAAAGAAAGTTATGTTTATAGCTCCAACGCTTGTGGATATGATCTTGACAATGTAACTTCTAATGATTCAGCCATTAAAAGAACACTTCGAGGGAAGTGATTAATAACAAACTTGTTTTCAAGAAATTCTGAATGTTCAATTTAAAAAGGCCATCCTTCATTGTCTGCCGCCACCCCCACCTTTGCCAGTCTGCAGCTGCCAATGGGCAGGAAGGGCAAGTGTGGTGCTGTAGGCAAAGCTAAGTTCAGCTGGCAAATCAACCTAGAGGATTCTGACTTCTGCAAAATCTGGAGCGTACCAGTTGTCTCTCAAGTACAGCATGTATGCGTATACATTAAGAGGTTGTTTTCAAGGGTTGAGCTGCATGCCTGTCAGTCTGCAGCTGGAAATGCATCATATGTGGTCCTGAAAGCATTTGTTCACTATCCCGCCCACCCACTCTGCACCATGGCTAATTTCATCATTCCCTAGCAGGAAGGGAAGGAACAGTGTATATATTCCAGCTGTGTGGTGATATCTAAGGCCAGGGTTCTCCAGTCTGGTGCCCGTGGGTGCCACGGTGCCTGCTGACACCTTTCCCGATGCCCACCGAGGGCTTTTAAAAGTGGGCAGGGCTAGGTGGGGCTTTTGTCCAGCAGAGCTTCTGATTGGCTTTGCAAATTGAGAGGCATCCTGATAAACAGAGCTTCTATCTGAAATGTTGAAGAGGTGCTCCAGGGCAGCCATTTTTTTTTATTATTGTGCCCCATGCCTGTAACCAGGATTTTTTTTTTTGTTTGGGGGGCATTTAAATGTTTAAGGGAGCAATTAAATTACAGTTAATTAAATTAATCTGAATGCCTGTCTTTAAAGGGGGAAGCTCCAAGCCCGTTTCTAGCCCTTCCTTTCAAGGGGCAGGATGGTGAGCACATCAGTTCCTAGGGAAAAAACAGCTCAGAGGGCATTTAATTGCCTTCAGAAGGCATTTAAATGCCATTTGAGTTCCTTTCCACAGGGCAAGAAGGCTTAGAAGGGCACCTTCAATACATCTCCAACAACTCCCCTTTCTGCTAGCCCAGCACCACCTGGGTCATGGTCAAAAATAAGGTTTCTGGCATGGCTTTTTGTGGGGCGGGGCCCCTAAATGCCCCACTGTAGCTACAGGCCTGTTGTTCCCACTGCACTATGTCAGAATTCGAAATGTTCCTGCAGGGTCAAAAAGGTTGGGGGCCTCTGTCTAAGCCTGTCCCAACAACACCAGGACACCCAGTTTTACACTGATGTCCCATGTGCCCTTTGGTTTGTGCAGTGCTCCCCACCGTGCATGGAAGTACACATGCAAAGAGGGGTCCATCATGCCTGATTTTGGTAGCATTCCTCTGGACTCTGTGTCCTTCTGCAATGCCTCTCTGTAGGAAGCTTAAGCTTTTGAGCTCCTTGCTCTCTTTCAAGGTGAATGTTCATCTGTCCATGAAACAAATGCAAATCAGTAAGAGAAAGTGATTGAGTCGATACACGGTGTTGGGAGGGAGGGGGCTCAGGAGAAAAAGAAAGCCATATATGCAAAACTCTGCATTGCGCTGACAAATGTGAATTCTTTTGAAGAAAGGGGTCTTTAGGGAATCGTAGCCGGGAGAAAACTATCTTGCCAGCACAGTGACTGCCTGAGCTGACAGCATTGTTTTCATGGAAGCTGCCTGGGTGTATACGCCTTGCTTTTGTGGTGACTGTTCTGGTGCTGGGGGGGGAACGAGGATATGCAGGACCTTTCAGTCGCCTACCCTTCAACTCAACATTAAGTTGCCCAAAAGAAAAAAGGCAACCCCAAGCTATTTGGTGTAATGGTTAGGAACGTGGACTCTAATCTGGGAGAACCAGGTTTGATTCCCCACTCCTCCACAGGCAGCTGCTGGTGTGACCTCGGGTCAGTCATAAGTTCTTTCAGAGCTGTTCTCTCAAGGGCAGTTCTCAAGAGAGCTCTCTCAGCCCTACCTACCTCACAGGGTGTCTGCTGTGGGGAGGGGAAGGGGAAGGGATTGTAAGCCACTCTGAGACTCCTTCAAGTAGTGAAGGGCAGGGCACAAGTCCAATCCCCTCTTCTATATTTTAGACAACTCTAAAATAAAAGTGTTCCTGGGGAATAATCCTATGGCATGAGGGAGTGAACCTGAACCCTTTGCCCTCCCTCCAATTTCTCCCCCTCCCCTGCTCTTGGGAGCACCATAAAAAATGGTAATCAGGAAAACTGGATTTCAAGAGGAGACTTTGTCCCACATTACATGTCTGAATGATACACAAAGGTCAACATCACATAAACATTCTCATCCTAAACACATTTTCCATTGAAGAAGAATAAACTGAGACAAAGGATACGTGCAGCTGATGACCTATGCATCTTGAATCTGCCAGTTCTTACAGAGTTCTGTAAAATGGTTAGACTCATTTTTGGATTTTGGAATGGTTTTAATCTGTCCTTTTAAGAAAGACACAAGTGTATAAACGCCTATTCTATTAAAATGACCTGTTTTCACAAGTGAAGCCTGAACCCACGAAAAGAAACTGTCTCTGTTATCGTGCTATTGAACCACCATGACTGTTGTGTTGTTTTGGGATGTCTCTGATACAGAGCCTTTCTTCAGAAGAGCTGGAAACACCTTGCATACAGTCTCTCAAGTCATTCTATAATCATTGTTTCAGATTAAGTGGCATTACCATCCCTACACTACAGGCTAGGAGACTTCCCTAAAGCCAACCTGTGAGCTTGAGACTGAGCTTTGTGAGGACTTCTGGCCCATAGCTGAAGATCTTAACCATTATATTATGTCAGCTCCCAATTCTTGTGTGATGTTCAGTAACACCAAGGCATGCCATGGGCATACAGCTACTATATAGGGAAGCCATACATGGGCATACAGCTACCATACAGGGGAGCCAGAACATCTGTATTCTTATGATATTTCAGTGAGGAAGTCAAATAATTAAAAATGGGTTTTGTTTCAATACATCAGTATGTCTAACTCTGGTCCAGATGTAAACATTAAAAAATGACTGAGTAACTGATTTTTAGGGCAGTCCTACATAGTATTACTCCAGTTTGTGCCCATTGAAACCAAGAAATTTAGTCTGGAATAACTCCTCATTAGGGATGGTAATGAACCACATTTTTATAGGTTTGTGAGCCATTTAAAGTTTAAATTCCTGCTTCTGCTTCACAAGAAAGTGGCGAGGAGCAGATTGGGAGGGTTTAAACGGCTCCCAGTCATTTAACACTGCAGGTCCCCCCCCCCTTCTGCTTCAAAGTGGGAGGGGGGAGCAAAACAGAGACATTTAACCCTCTGGTTATTCGTGGAAGTTTGTTGTGGTTCTTCAGTTTGTGAACTTCGGTTCATGGAACCCGAACAGGCCAAAATTCCAAACCTTAGTTCACCTTGTGCCAGTCCCTACTCTTCAGAGGACTCTTCACTGACTCTTGAAAATTCATACCCTGAAAATCTCGTTGGTTTCTAAGGTGCTTCTGGACGTAGATCTTGTTTTTTTGATCCAGTTCAAATAACTTTCACAGAGAACAGTATTATTCTTTTGCCTGTGATGTAACTCTGTAAAATCAATATAGCTATTTAATCTGAGGGAAAATATGATCTTTCATTCAGAAGACTGAAAGAGGAATTATGGGACCATGAAACATATGAGCACAGAAGGTGTCCGTCTGATCAACTTTCCAGATCCCTTACCTGTTTCCCAAGTTTTAGAGTAATGCAAAGCAAGGAGGCCTTTGGCTACATGTAGGGGTCAAAGGTCTTTCCCTCTCCTATGGATAACTATGACAAGCAACCAGCTCAAACCAGATGAAGGGTTGCCGGTTTCAGAAGAGTTAGTTTCCACCGTCTCCTTTCCTTTCAGAAGGTACCATTTTTTCAGAAGGTCTACTAACAAAACGCAGAGCACTTTTAACTTATGCTGGTTTGATTGTACGTCCTGTATACAATAGGATTCACTCTCAGCAAGTGTAAAGGATGGCAGACTGAAAGAAGTCTGGGTTTCTTTAAGCAAGGAAGATTATAGGAAGGGGGGGCAGGGAAATTTCACCCCTTTCCTTAAGCCCATATTAAGTTCAACAGCTGAGTTATATAACTAGTAATTATATAAGTTAATACAGTGTTTTTCAACCACTGTGCCGTGGCACACTGGTGTGCCGTGAGATATTGTCAGGTGTGCCGCTGGATTTTTTCAATGAAAGAAATGTGCCTTCCAGGCTGACCTTCCGGGACGCGTTTGCGCATGCGAGAAAGAACAGTGGCGCGCTCTCGCTGATTCCGCTTGCACGCTCTGTGGCCGGCCTGAGGTAGGAGGGAGCCACCGTTGAGGCGCAGCTCCCCTTGGCCTTGCAAGGACTCGAGGGAGGGAGGGAGAGTGCCGAGGGGCTCTGTCTGTTCACCCACCCGACCTGCCAGCGCCACAACGGAGGCAGCAGCCATGAGTGACTGGGAGCAGCTGCTGCAGTGAGCCCGCCTGGCCAAGCAGGCGGAGAGATATGACGACATGGCCGCGGCCATGAAAGCGGTGAGTGGCTGGGGGGGAGGAGGAGGAGAAGGGGGGTCCTCCTCAGGAGACGCACGGCACCCCCCACGGGCCCCGCCGTCGCAGCCTCCGCTTGGCCGCGATGGAGCCAACGCCCTGGCTTGTCTGCACCGCCCCCCCCATGAGCCTCGGAGGGGGCAGCTGAGCCTTTCCAGGTGAGGGCTGTCTTCTTCTGCATGGCCTCTCAGCCCGGAAGGTGGAGGTGGGCCTCCGCGGGTCCCGCTTCACGGCTGCTCTTTTTCCGTCTCTGGCCCTGGCGCTGATGTTGGCCGCCTCCAAGCTGTGATGCCTGCCTGCGTGTTGGAGAATGAGCAGGGCGAGGCAGCGGACTCAAGCGGCATCCAGTTCGTGGGGGCCGGAGGCAGGCTCGCACACGGCAGATGGTTTTAAATGAATGAGGAGGACTCATGTGCTGAATCAGAGTCATGCTAGACCTGTGGATGTTAATACAGAGGACAGGAACATTCGGTACCAAGGGCATTCACTCCTCCAGCAGAGTAAGCTGGTTTCTTCCAGTGCCTGGCTCCTGGGTTGTGTGTGTGTGGGGGGGGGGGGGGGTGATTTGCATCAAGACATTCCAGTAAACATGAATATGTTTGATGGTAACAGCTAGCTGTTTCTGTCAGGGTGGGGTTCAAATCAGTAACTGTCCCTCAGCGAAGAATGGGTGTACTGTGTTTCTCTTCAAATCATTTATGGTCAGCGGAATGCTGTTCACATAAGAGTAAGAGTTTACTCTCTCTATTTGAAAAACTTTAGCAGAATCGCAGTATTAAAATACATCCAAATTATATTTCTTCTGAAACTCAGGTCAATAGTATGGGAAGGAGCCATTACACTTTGGATCTGTAACTTACGATTTCAAGTTGAGTGGCTATTACGTGTATTTGTAATACTGTCATAGTTAATACTTGAGCTGAGGCAACTAATGACCCATTTATCTTGTATTTCAATGTTTTTCAACCACTGTGCTGTGAGATATTGTCAGGTGGGCCACGGGATTTTTTCAATGAAAGAAATGTGCCTTAGCTCGAAAAAGGTTGAAAAACACTGAGTTAATATAACTTATCTTTCATGACCCTTCTTCTGCAGCTTACAAGAGGCAGGGAAAAGGCTGAAGAACAACCCTAAAAGAGAAGATTTTCATAGCGCTTTTGCTGCAAAATGTTATTATGAGATGCATGCTTTTGTGAATCTGCCTCTCCAGGTTTCCCCTTCTAATAAAAGAAAGTGGCTGCTTCATTCGGCGGCTTAACAGGGAAAGTGACATAGCCTGAACTCAAAAACAAAAACCAGCCTGGCTTCACTTTTTTGTATGGGCCTGAATGGAGGAGGAGGCTTTAAAGAGACAGTAGATAAGTTCATCAGGGCTTTGGTAGCCAGAACAGTTCTCCATCTGAGAGTCTCTGATTGGTCCATTTTTCTTCCCTTCCCTCCTCCCTGGGAAAGACTATCAGGCTTGGTCAAGGGAGGCTTATGGTTCTACTTACCAATCAGGGACTCAGGGGGAGACATATGGAGAGATTCCTGCAAAATGAATATACTGGTATGGATTGGGCCTAGCGTTACCAGGTCTGGGTGAGGAAAGACCTGGAGATTTGGCAAGTGGAGCCTGGGTACGGTGGGGTTTGGGGTGGGGAAGGACCTCAGCAGGGTATTGTGCCATAGAGGCCACCCTCCAAAGCATCCATTTTCTCCAGGGGAACTGATCATGGTTGTCTGGAGATCAGTTGTAATTGTGGTAAATATCCAGGTACCATCTGGGGGTTAGCAACCCTAGGAGCCTGGAGGGGAGAAGATGTCTATGTCTGTAGGAAGGCCTTCCTTATTTGCAGTGCTGAGTTAAAGGAATCGCCTGACATCCCCGGACTATCTGCTGAGAAGGCAGGCAGGAGGGGCGGGGGGCAGCCTGAATTGCTTGCTCTAATAGACCAGCCCCCACAAAGTTTACATTTTACAGATTTTCAGCTGAATCTGGTACAATGACTCGCCCATGATTGCTGCAGTGGAGAAAGGGATAACAGACGAACTCTAGACTCAGAAATATCCACTTAGGTTCACTGGAAGATCTCCCTGTTAAGGATTTTCAGCTTCCTTTCTAGCTCAATAAATAGTCTGTTCAGTGATTTTTAATAGGGTGGCAGGCAGAGAGACTGAGCAGCTGCTATGGCACTTCTGGCTGTGCAGCTGAGGCATCTAGATGTTATGTTAGAAAGCCTTAATTCCATCTGCCTTCAGTTCCGTTTCCAAATGCTTGCCAAGAGACCCTCAGAGGTGCAACACTGCATGGCTCTGGGAGCTCAATTTTAGGCATTTAAGGCTAAGTGTACTCCAAAGAGGAGAGCTAATTGAGATCCCAGATCCACTAGAAAACACTTTAGCAAGAACAAGTTAGATTCTGCCCTTGATGAAGCACTCCTGTTCAAAGTGCTGAGTGCGCTTAATTCCCTAATAAACCATTGGTAATATACGCATCTCCCCACAACACGTTCGCTATTCGTGCTACTGCAAGAACAGCCCCCTCCTGTGATCGGTGGAATGTGCTGTGAACTGCAAGTCACAAAGTCAAAGCACTTGTATGACCCCCCCACCCCACCCCTTGAAGGACAACCTCCTAGCAAAACACCCAATTCAGCCTTGTCACTAGATTCCAGATACAGCAATACATTTCTAGTTGCTGCTTCCTTCAGTATGTGAAGACACCCATCGTTTTCAGGAGGAGGAGGCAGCTTCTGGTGTTTTAAAATAGATACTCCCAGGTATCAAACATTTGGAACCTGTAAAGCACTGCCTCCCCCCCCCCCCCCCCCCCCGGCATATTAATAGTAATGCAATTGCAGAAGGTAAAACCATGCCATTAGCTAGGAGCTAATTTTTCTGAGTCCTGTAGCTGGAAGGTTCACCTTCACACTATCAGCCTGAAGTTGAGATGCAAACAATGGAATAGCAAGAAATAAGGGTGCAGCTACTTTAAAGCCCTACTTAGATGTTAAATGGATCAGAAACTTAGGAGCTCTCCAACATCACTGAAGGGCAAAGAGCTCGAAACAGAATGCATCGTACCATTTTGTCAGATCACTCAAATCTGAAAATGCTCAAACAGTTCTCCCCTGGTCACAGCTACAGCTGAAATTGTCTTGCTCCTGGCAGATAGGATTCTCCTGGTCCACTGAGGGGAGGGCCCAGTATGGATTGCCCATATGGCTTATCATTAGCTTACATTTTGGACAGCCAACTTGCAGACACTCAAGTCAAAACATACTACAAGGTGTCCTGTCTAGGAGTTACCTGTCACATCTTCCGCTAAGTATCACATTTCCAGATTTCCCCTGCCTGTTTTATCTTAGCCGCTGGGTCCTGGAGCGGGTTTAAGTCTCCCGAAGTGCAGGGATTCACCCAGTATCTGGAGGGAGGAGTCTTGCTCTTCAGGGCAGCACTAGCCTCACCATTTGGGCTTAGAGCTGCCAATCTCCAGGAGACCTAAAAATCTCCAAGATTTACAACTGATTTCCAGACTACAGAGATCAGGACTCCTGGAGAAAATGGTTGCTTTGGAGGCAGACCCTTATATCCCACTGAGATCCTTCCCTTCCCCAAACTCCACCCTCCCCCTCGCAATCTCCAGCAGTTTCCCAACCTGGTGATGGCAAACCCAGTTTGCTGGTTTAAGGGGGACACACTGGCTCCTGTGAACTGATTCTACTAGAAACACTGCCTGATCTTCTTCATGGTCTCTGTGCAGATCACACACTGGATTTTGCACTTGCACCAGACCCTTGCAGGGAAACTTCAAAAGCTCTTGACATACCTCTTGCGGGAGGGGCTTGCCTCAGCCCCAGGTCACATGCTCCTGCTATCACGCCTGGAACCAAGTCAAGCCCCACCCACCCACCCCCAAGAGGAAAAGAAGCCCCACTTGTTCCAGGGCTTTATTATTATTATCATTATTATTTATTTGATTTATATCCCTTCCTCCCTGCCGAGGCGGGCTTATGCGGTTAAGGCCTGAGATCTGATCCTGCGAAGGAATTACCTACAACACAGCGGTGATCAGGCTCAGTAGCAGAAGCATTACCTTGCCTTGCAAAAGAAGTCCCACCCATTATCAGTGCAACTTCCCCAGTCAGTCCCTCATAGACAACATTTTCCCAAGAATTTCCCCCCCGTCATGCCTCTTCAAGGCTTTTTGAGAGTTTAAAAAAACAAATCAGTAATTGCTACAGTGCTATTGCCAGAGCTATGTCCATTCCATATTCTGATTAAGCCACAACAGCGTTTCAATGCATGCACTTCAGGTGGAGTCACCATAGCAGCCATGACTACCACGTCTGCAAGAACCAGCGTGGAGTCCACTACACAGCATATGTGGAAGCAATAACAATGTGTGTGTGGAAGCTCTGTCATCAACACGCATACCTCTGCACTGGCAGCAGGTATGAAAGCAGTGGGGAAATCCTCACCTTGTAGAAACAGCTTCAGACTCAAAAATCAGCCACCAAGATTTCTGCATCAAAGATGGGGAAACTGTTCAGCCTGAAGGCCATATCTGTTCAGCCTGAAGGCCAAAATCAGACTCAAAATCAGCACTTCAGGTGGAGTCACCATAGCAGCCATGACTACCACGTCTGCAAGAACCAACGTGGAGTCCACTACACAGCATATGTGGAAGCAATATCAATGTGTGTGTGGAAGCTCTGTCATCAACACGCATACCTCTGCACTGGCAGCAGGTATGAAAGCAGTGGGGAAATCCTCACCTTGTAGAAACAACTTCAGACTCAAAATCAGCTACCAAGATTTCTGCATCGAAGTTGGGGAAACTGTTCTGCCTAAGGACCATATCTGGATCTCCGCTCATCTTCATCAATGCCGAGTGGGATGCTGATACTAGCTAGAGCTGGCTGCGTGCAAGTAGAGAGGGTGCTGCCTTAAGATGAAGTCCACATGAGGCTCGGTGCCAGGCTGGTGGCAGCTTATCCTGACATGGGGCAGCTGCCAAGGCCCAGGTCTTCCAGTGGGGCCCACTGCCATTGTCCACCCACCCATTCATCTCCCCCACTGCCCACCTGTTTGCTTGCCAGCTCTCCCACCACCAGCACTGCTGACGACATACACTGTGCTGTACTGCTGGGGCAAGGTTATGTAGGTGAGCGGTACTGACACCCTCAGGAGTGATGCTCCCAGCTGTTCACACTGCACTGCCAGCACAGTCAGCAAAGGCTATGCAAGCATTACGGGGCTGAAATATGAGTGGGTGGGTGGGGAAAGGATGCGTGGGTGAGCTGGGAGGTGCAAATTGGGGCACGGGGGCAAGCAGAGAAGGGAGCCCCTGGCACTCTCTGCCCAGGTCCCACCAAAACCTGGAACCAGCCTTGTCTGGTGTTTTAAAAGAAGAAAGGATATTCCTTATTTATGAAGAAATCTATAAGATGATAGGAAAGGCGAGACAGGCATTTTGAGTAGGAAAGGCAGAGTGCCCTCTTGGAGGTCCGAAAGAGAGAGGAGGGGCAGCTGGAAGGAAGTTCGATTAGCAGTCAAGGGAATTATGGGATAGCAGCGGAACAGTTGAAAGGAAGGCATGCAGAAGGACTTGACCTGTCTCCCTCCCTGGTTCTGCTGCCCTCCCTTACAGCTGTACGTGCAGGGAAGAGATGTTGCATTGTCCTTGACTTCCAGCACTTGGTTCCTTTTTCCAGTGCTGGTGCAGGAAAGAGGAAGAGTCAGCCTTCAATTCAGAGCCTTGCGAAGTCAGCAGAGACACAGAGATGGCCCACTCTCCCACTTTGCTGCTCTTAAAAGGCCCTCTTAACAAGCTTTGGGAGCATCAAGCTACTAGCCACTGCCACATTGTGGGAAGCTGACAAATCGTTATGCAGCTTGAAGGATGCACAAAAAGCTTTTGCGGGCTAAACCTGCCCTCCTGAGCCACAATTTCCCTGCCTACTTCTGCTGTTGGTCTTAGCCAAAGCACAGCCCTGTTAGAGCAGTTAAGGGCCACAGGTCAATAGCAGCAACCCACCCCAGAGACAGTGCCCTTTACCACTACAAGTCAATCGACAGAAAATTCTCCCCTCCCTGTGACTGCAGGAATCCACAGATCTAATTCAGTGGACATGGCTGTGTTACGTGCTTCATTTGTCTATGCTGTGCGGGTGGTCAAATGCTGAAGAACGTCTGGCAGATTCTAACTCATAAATACGGAAATAAGCTGATTTAAAATTTGTACTCTTAAGTTAGAAAGAAAAAAGCAGAAAATTAGTTACACTTCAGGAGCTGCCGGCTTCTGCCTTTTTCCTCTTACTCAGACATTTTCCTGCTCCACTAACATTTTATGTTCAAAACTCTTGATCCCAAACCTCAGTTTCAGGTCAATTCTCTTTAGTAAAAGACACTTGGAAACATCCCCCGCCCATCAAAATGCTCCTTTCCAGACTCCCAGAGTGAGCCCCAAAATGCCCACTGTTGCATAATTTACAAATGAATATATGGAGATTTCCCTGTACTTAATTTTATGTGAAACTGGGGCTAGCTAATAAGAAGGCAGAAAAGCACCGATAGTTGTATCAATCCATATTACAAAAAAGGCTTCTAAAGTAAAATGACACCTCTCTTAGGGCCAAGCTTTCAAGTTCATCAGAACTCGGATTTAAAAAAAAATTAAATGGAGGGGAGATGTTGCTGGGCAAAATGGAAATCCCAGATCTGCACATTTTAAGATTAAGCAGAGGGGGAGAGATAGGGTCTACCTTGTGGACCCTAAACGGGTGGAGAGAGGCAGCATAAAAATGTTTTAAATAAAATACATAACAGAGCCTTTATTAGGCATTTTTCTGGGGAGCAGAAACTTCTCGAGGGGGCCTGGCTCAGCCAGAAGGTCCCAGAGAGAATGCAACATCCAGTTAAAAGGCTCAGGGGACATGAAAGATTTCTAGCTCATGACAGTCAGAATAGGCAATACGGACCTTGATACACCAATGGGATAAGGCAGTTTCATGACCAGATTTCACTTTGGGGAGCAGCCATGGGTTAGTGATAGACTATCTGTGTCCTATGCAGAAAGTCCAAGGTTTCTCTGGTTAAAAGCATCAAGTAGGTGATGAGAAAGACATCGGCCTGGGCCTTGGAGAGCTTCTGCCAGCCAGTGTAGTCTATTCTAAGCATGATAGACCAATGGTCTTGCCCAGCATTAGACCTGGATAGCCCAGGCAAGCCCAATCTTGTCAGATCTCGGAAGCTTAGCAGGGCCGACCCTGGCAGGTACTTGGATGGGAGACCTCCTTGAAATACCAGGGCTGGGATGCAGAGGCAGACAACAGCATACTGCCTCCCTGAATGTCCAAGCCCCACTAGGGGTCACCCGAAGTCAGCCAGGACTTCCAGGCATGCATGCATGCACAAGCACACACACACACACACACAAATACTCACAAAAAAGCTACCGGGACAAAGAAGCAATAGCTGCTCTTCCTTTGAAAAGATAAGAAGCCACCAGTAGACCAGATCATTATTCAGTGCTAACCAGGCTACTGAGGTCCCTTGCTAGTCATTTGCAGAAATACGTGGCGATCCCTATATTAACAAAGAAGAAGAGGAGGAGGAGGAGATTGGATTTATACCCCGCCCTTCACTACCCGAAGGAGTCTCAGAGCGGCTTACAATCTCCTTTCCCTTCCCCTCCCCACAACAGACACCCTGTGAGGTAGGTGGGGGCTGAGAGAGCTCTGACAGAAACGGCTCTTTTTCAAGAGCAGCTGTGCCAGAACTACGGCTTGCCCAAGGTCATCCAGCAGCTGCAAGTGGAGGAGTGGGGAATCAAACCCGGTTCTCCCAGATTAGAGTCGGCACACTTAACCACTACACCAAACTAGCTTACATTAAGCAGTTAAGTAGGTAAAGTGGGTACCTAGGTAAACGGTCAACAGAAGGATAGTGGTACCTTTAAAAACAACACATTATTGTGACAAAAACTATTGTGACAAAAATTATTGTGAGCCACAGCCACAAGACACTCTGTTGTTTTGGCTGCAATAGCTCAAACGCTCTGAAAAACGAGGCTGCGCTTCCTAGTGTTTTTGTCACGAGTAAGATCTCATTCTTAGGTGGCAGGAGGCCATTGCCCTACAGTCCTCGGGCCCCCCTCCCAGATGGCTAAATTCAGTATTCCGAAAAGCAGACAGAAATTGCAAGAGGACAAAAGAAAGAAAAAATAAAAGCAACTGTGAGTAATATCTTAACAGGCCCAACTGAAATATCATAATGTAGGGAACCAGTTTGCAGGTTTACCAGGACTCTTGACTTGTGCTCTCTGCTGGACAGGGGATTGGTGTGTTCCAAATACTGCAGGAGTTTGTAGTTTCAACATACAGGCAATGCACCTGACACAGTGACTTTTGCTGCAACCTTTAAAAAAACCAAAAAAACCCTGAACTGACAGTGCCATTCTAAGGAAAGTTATCCCTTTCTAAGCCTATGGACCTCAATGGTTCTAACTATGTTTCAGATTGCACAGTAAGTGCCTCACACTGTCTCTCCATCCTCAAGAGCATTACGATATGCAGATCTGAACTTTCCATTATGCCCATCACTGTATTTTCACCTACACCCTTTTTATGTATTTATGCTGAACATCCACTCCGAAGAAAAGTTCTAGGGAACTCGGAAAGCTACTTTGCTATTTTGTGATGTCTGAGTTGGTCATAGAAGAGGACTGACTCTACTTTTGCTTTTAGAACTCTGACAGAGAGCAGGGGTAACGGAGGGAGGAGCGACGGAGGAGGTAGCTGCGAATTGCCCAGGGGGTCAGACTAGATGATCACTGGATCCCTTCCAGCACTGTGTTTCTGTGTTTAAAGACACCAAGCCTTGTGCCATTTGGCTCGCAACACATTCAGCTACCAGGGCTTCCACCTGAAGGCTGGGTGTACCAGAAAGCTTCCTCCTGCCCACAAACTGGAGCTCCTGGGGCTCTGGGGGAGAAGACACCTCTGAGGGTCCCTCTGTCACCTGCTACACACCTGGATGGACTGACCGAGACTTTATTTTAATGTGCACGCTTGTAGGCCACTTTTGTTCCATGTAGGGCTGCAAGGTCTCTGCAGCCACTGGTAGGAGATGGAGGTGGAGTTAGGTTGCCAGACCCAAGTTGGGAAACACCTGGAGATTTGGGGGTGGAGCCTCGGGAGGACACGAACCTCAGTGGGGTACAGTGCCATAGAGTCCACCTCCAAAGTAGCCTTTTTTTTCCAGGACACCTGATCCCTATAGTCTGGAGATGGCCTGTAATTCCAGGGGAGCCCCAGATACCACCCGGAGGTTGGCACCCTTCACTTTCCAGTGGGGATCTTTTAAGTAGGGCTGCCAAGTCCCCCGGTAGGGCGGGGGAAACACTGATTTTTAGTCCTTCCCTCCCACTTTTCCAAAGTTGCCCACCGGGGGGACAAAATGGCTGCCTTAAAAGGGAAATGTCTGCAGAGAGCCTGCCCTGCAGTAAAAAGCCTCAACAGACATTTCCCCTTTAAGAAAGAGCAAGAGAGTCCCGCCCAGAGAGGCTCTTTCTGCTGAAGGGCCTGCTTTTGCATGTGGCCTGCTGCTGGAGTAAGCTGCTTGGGGTAAGCTGCTGGGGTCTGCCTGCTCTTTTCCTTCTCTCTCTCCCCCTCCCCCTTTCTTTCTTTTGTCTGTCTGTCTGTCTGTCTCTCTCTGTCCCCATCCAGCAGAGGTCTATCAGTGGCTATTATAGCCACAAGGTCTAAATGGAGCCCTTTGTCTGGGGCAGTGAGGCTCTGCATTCTTGGTGCTTGGGGGGCAACAGTGGGAGGGCTTCTGGAGTTCTGGCCCCGCTGCTGGACCTCCTGAGGGCCCCTGGTATTTTTGGCCACTGTTGTGACACAGAGTGTTGTACTGGATGGGCTGTACTGGATGGGCCGATCCACTGTGGCTTCTCTCCTGTTCTTATGATATGAAAATCATATTTAGCACTTGTGTAGCACTTAGTGCTTCATATTCTGCCGAGATGAGGAAGGATTCAGTAGGGCCGTTGCTCAGTGATAGAGCATCTGCTTGACATGCAGGAGGTATCAGCCTCTTCAGCTAAAAAAGGATCAGGTCATAGGTGACATTAAAGATCTCAGCCTGAGACCCTGGAGAGCCACTACCAGTCTGAGTAGTCAGTACTGACCTTGATGGACCAATGGCCTGATTCAGTATTAAATAAAATGATTCCATGGCACTGCAGGGTTTTGAGCCAGGCTCTCCCAGATCCCAGCCAAACAAACTGACTGCTACATAACACTGACTCTTGTTCAGCGACAAAAAACAGTGGCATAAAAGTCACAGTCTGGGTAATGCTGCTTGCAAGCCCATAAAGCTCAAGGCAGCAGCAGAAGCTCAGTATTAGGAAACTTCATGAGTTCATGTGTCAGCATGTGGAAGCAACATCACAGGATGTGACATCACAAAATGATGTCACTTCCTTTCTCCTGGCTCCACCCCCAAAGTCTCCTGGCTCCACCCCCAAAGTCCTCAGATATTTCCCAAGTTGGACTTGGCAGCCCTACTTTTAAGTGGGGAGTGGGTGGCTAGGCCCAGCCCGGCCTCTCAAGGCGTGGCTTCCTCTTCCGAGTGCCCCTCTGCAGGGGCATCGCTCCCTCCCTCCCGGGCGTCTTATCCAGCCTGTTAGCCGCCTCCAGCTACGCGGCGGCGGCAGCAGCGTCCCCCCAACTGGCCGGCAGAGGTGCCCCCGGGCGCCCCTTCCAGCTCCCGCTCCCGCCCTCCTCCCCAGCGTCTTTTTGGGGCGGTTCGGATCCCAGCGATGCGAGGAGGGCGGCGGAGGCGAGGTGAATAAATAACAGGAAATAAAACTTCATGAAGCAGAAAATAAAAGGCAGATTATACAGATGTGGCAATTTGAAGGATCATTGCCTCTGTCCTCTTTTTAACTGCTGCATCTGGAGTTTCCAAGCTGCAGCCAAATAAGTGCGGCGGGGGGAGGGAAGGGCGAGGCGAGGCGAGGCGCCCCCTCGGCAGGCAGGCAGGCAGGCAGGCCCCGGCGGCAGCCCAGCCAAACCCCGCGCCCCGCCTTGCCCGCCCGCCCGCCGAGGTCCCTCCCTCCCTCCCGGGAGCTTCGCCGGACAGGGACTGGCGCTGCTGCCCCGCGGCTCACTTCGGGCCCAACGGCCGAGCGCTCCCGGGAGCGGCGCAGCAGAGACGGGGCGGCACCGCCCTCTCCTTTCCGGCTTCTTCTTGGGGAGAGGCGGGGTCCGAGCGACTCGTCCCTCTCGGTCGCCGCTGCCAGCCTCGGGCGTGGCGTCGGGCGAAGAGGCCGCCGGGCTCCTGAAGTCCTGTCCCCCCCCCTCCCCCCGCGCGCCTTTGCCCCTCCTGCAAGAGCCGCAGCCAGGCAGGGGCGCTATTCCCGCGCGCGCGCATCTCTCAAGCCTCTCGCTAGTCCCGAATGCCTCCCACGGCGTGTGTGAATGCGGAGAAAGGTGGGCGAGGAGGTTGGGAAACTCCTGGAGATTGCGGGAGGGAGCCTGGGGAGGAAAGAGACCTCGATGGGATACAAGGCCAAGAGCGTTCACCCTCCAAAGCATCCATGTTCTCCAGGGGAACCGATCTCTGTAGTCTGGAGCTGAGCTGTAATTCCGGGGGATCCCCAGGTCCCACCTGGAGCCTGGCATCTCGGCTGTCATGCGTGGGGTCTGGTCGCAGGAAGGCCATTTGCCCAAGGGAAACATGCCTATCCTTGGTGATGCCTCAGCTTCAGTGGGAGCTCAGAGGACCTCTTTTTCAGTGTAGGCTATAAGTGCTCTTTTATGGCCCCTTTCTGCTTTACCCTCTTATTTCTCCCTCCAGTCTCTTTGAGATGCATGTGCTGATTTCCCAACCTAATACGCCTGGGTGACTGAAGCAGAGACTAGGGCAGACAGCCTGTGTCTCCATTGCTCATGCATAGCATGCTTTTTAGTCTGAAGGTGTTTTGAAATTGGTTGGACGGCCAGAGTGGAAACCTGGTTTCTCCTTGAGCTGGGGTTCCGTTGTTCTTTCCTGGTGTGAACTTCCCATGCACCAGTGTGCCAGCTGCACATGCGCAGTGGCTCCTGTCAAGGAGAGCTGCTCCAGATTCTTTTGCTTCCACCCCACTCCAAAGCCCAGGGCGGGAGCCATTGTGTAGCTCCTTCCAGCAGACTCAACCATAAGCATCGCCCACTCCATCCAATGCGGTTAGCAAAGAGTAGAGACCCTGGTGGCACTTCCATTATGTGCAACACCAGTGGACACATCTAGGGGGCTGTTCTTCACTAGATCACAGAGGGGCCCTCCAGACTGTCCCATCGATCAAAGATGCTTGTCTGGTTGGGTACACGAGAGAGGGCCTTTTCAGTGTCAGCCCCATGATTATGGAACAACCCCCCCAGGGAGGTGTGCCTGGCCCCCTCACTTTTGGTCTTAGGAGGCAGTCAAGGATGGTTTTATTTAGGTCCACATTTGGTTAAGTTTACTAGCAGCTGGAAGTAATGGTTAACTTCTGGGGACCCCCCACTGGGGCTCGGACATTTCAGAGAGGTGGCTTGCTATTTCCTGCCTCTGCGTCCTGGGCAGCCCTGGTATTCCTTGGAGGTCTCCCTTCTAAGTACTTGCCAGGGTTGGCCCTGCTTAGCTTCCAAGAGATCTGATGAGATCCGGCTTGCCTGGGCTATCCGGGTCAGGACCTGAACTGTGATTTTAAATTGTTTTATTTTATGTACTTTGTGGTGTAAGGTGTCTTGAGCTCTGTAAAGAAGAAAGGTGGCTAATAAAAGTTTTAAATACATAATGCCGCCATGTGCAGCTCAGAAAGTAGGGCTCCTGCAGTACTTTAGACCCAATTCAAGCAGGAGGCCAGTAAGAGAAAGCATTTCCCTGTGCAACTTTGCATGGGCTTGGTGCCCTGCTGCAACCTTGCGGCCCAGTTTAAAGTGGGTTCTGAGCCGATTAAAACTCTCAATCAGAGTGAACAGCTTGCGATTAAAAAAAAAAAAGCCTATTTGATTCAACTTGTAAAATGGAAGTCTTGGAAGGCACAGGGGGAAAGCCACTGACAACAGCTGGGAAACAAAAGGATCCCCCCCCAAAAATGCTTCCCCATTCCCAGGCGCCACCCCAGGAAGCCTCCTGCAAGTGAAGCAGCATCAGTGGGGCTTTTGCAGGGCTTAGGCCCTCGCCCCAGTTTTATCACACACACACACACACACCCGGAGACCAAGAATGAGGCTGGCTTGTTGCTATGAGGAAGATCTGCTGCTCTCTAGTTGCACCTTTTTCTCCCAGGGCTTTTGCAGCACAAGTGGCCAACTTGGCAGCTGTCAGGTTTCAGACATAGAGGAGGGGCAGGGACAACAACTCAGGTGCACCCAGGCCAAGTTATCCCTTCCTCTAACCCAGGGGTCCTCAAACTACGGCCCGCGGGCCACATGCGGCCCGCCAAGGGCATTTTTCTGGCCCACCGGGTGTGCCGCTGCCTGTCCTCCAATTCCCAGCAGCACACAAAGCAGTGGAAAAATTGCAGCCGACTCGTCCCGGGCCACATGACAAAGCCCCGCCCCCCTGCTTCCAGTCAGCCAGGAGGAGGCAAAAGAAAGACTGGAAGAGGGTAAGTGTGGGGTGGCAGGCGCTCCGGCTGGCCCCAAGTCTCCTAGCCGGCTGAGAGGCCTCTCAGCTGGCTAGGAGACCTGTGCCAGTCCCAAGAGCCGGGCGGGGGTCTTTTTCAAGGCTTTTTGTGCTGCTGGGAATCGGAGGGGGAGAGAGAGAGAGAGAGAGAGAAAGAGAGGTTTCTCTTTCCCATCATGATGCCTGCAGTAGTGGAGTTTCAGGGAGAAGCAGCTGGGGGCTTGCTGCCTTAAAAAGTTTGTGAGGATGCCGAGGTCTTTGTTTCTTTGGAGAGGTAAAGAAAACAGCCCCGTCAAGGGTGCCTTGCTTGCGCGCGCACCCCCCCCCCCCCATGCGCCTTCCCTACCCGCAAAATAACATCTGAAATCTCCAGCCAGATCTAGACTAACTGAGGCACACTTGCATCACTTGTTACGACTAGCAGTGACAAATATGGAACCGGACATTGACCATCTCATTAGCCAAAAGCAGGCCCATAGTTCCCATTGAAATACTGGTGAGTTTGTTGATTTAACTTTACTTGTTCTTCATTTTAAATATTGTATTTGTTCCCATTTTGGTTTTTTTTACTGCAAAATAAGATATGTGCGGTGTGCATAGGAATTTGTTCAGTTGTTTTTAAAAAAAAAAGCTATAGTCCGGCCCTCCAACGGTCTGAGGGACAGTGAACTGGCCCCCTGTTTAAAAAGTCTGAGGACCCCTGCTCTAACCCATAGCGTGCTGGTTCTCTGCTCCTGGCTGACTCTGAGTTCCTCCAAAGAGGGCTCTGGGAGCACAGAGCCGGTTTGCGGAACATGCCCAGCCCTGGCACAGCCCCCAAAGGCATGATGGTGCTCAGACTGGGCCAAGGGCAACCGTCTCACTCTGCCCTCGGGGCTCTCTGGCTCTGCTTGGCTGCAAAATCTGTCCTGTAAGGCCAGGGTGGGAATGCAGCCATGGGGTTGAGGCCCAAAGAGAAAGGGAGATGAGCCTGGCCCCATCCTCTGCTCTGCAACTTCTGTCACTACTCACATGCTGCTCTCAGAAGCCCCGGTTCGCCTCCTTGCCTCCAGCCCCAGGTGAACCACCAGGGAAGCTAGGGAAAAAAAACCCACTTCCCGTGCAGCAAAAGTGCTACCCGAGCTGGCAGCCTCGGAAAAAGCCTACTCTGCCCAAGTGGTTCCAGCTCTGGAGGGCAGAAGAAGGCCGGGTTGACTGAGGCCCAGTTCAGATCCAACTGGGTTCTGTTAGCCCCCAACATCTAGTCCGGACTCTTGCTTGTTTTCATTTATTGCACCAAGGTCCCATCTGCCCCTACAGCAACTGAGAAACAAAGAACCGATACAGCATCTGGGATAGAATCAGGGGGGACAAAGAATGCAGAGAGGGGCTTCTCCCCCTCCCCACAAGCGGGGGGCACTTTCCCTGAGTACAGCATGCCTACAGCCCTCTGGGTCAGGAAGGGCTGATGCTTTAAACCCGATCAGAGACAACCCACAGGCGGGCCTTTGTACTGTATTGGGGGGGGGGGGGGAGCCTGCCACCCCGCCAGTCTTTTGAGTCTTTTGCCAGTGCCTGTTTTCCTGTGGTGTGGCACCCCCTGGTGGCTAAATACTGCAAGTGCTGATTTGCCTTGGTTTGAAAAAGCAGCAGTTCCGTTATGTACCATTCGAAGTTCCTGCCCCAAACAAGACCCCTGCCCAGGAGTCTCTGCCTGTGAGAAGCCAGTGCTCAGGCAGGGCAAAGTTTTTAGGGGGAGGGTCACAGCAAATGCTTGTTGCGCCTGGGGATGATTTTCCGCACCGTCCTGCGCTCTGAGATGTTTCTCTTCACCTTGACGGTGGGTGACCCGTCCGCGTTCAGGGAGGGGCTGGAGTGTGACTTTTTCAGGCTGGGGTTCTCCTCGTCAGCCCCACTGGCCTCTTGCAGCTGCGCCTCCCACTGGTCAAGATCATCAGTGTCACTGCTGAGCTTCACCTCCAGCAGCCTCACGTAGGTCTCGTACCGTCGTTTCTGTGCCAGGCAAAAAAGGAGGCTTGAGGGGAAAGCTGGGTGGCCAGAATCAATCAGACACCAGCGAGAATGGGAAGGAGAGGGATTTTCCCAGCATGCACGGACTCCTGCAGCCAGCCGCTGCTTCCTTTCCCCCAGCCACACACGCCCGCTCTCTCCCCCACCCCCCAAGAGCCAGGATGCAAGGAATAGCCACATTTCTCTGCTTTGGGGGTGCCAACACTGCCTACTCAGAATTCCAGAGAAGAATCCTGAAAACAGTCACCGTTCTCTGAGCAGACAAAGTGGTGAGCTGTGGCACAGGTGCTGAACAGAAAGTTCTCAGCAGGGTGAAGGATGCAAAGCAGGCCATTACCAGGGGTGTCAAAAAGGGAGAAGGGCTGGGGACAAATTTTCAGGGGCCCCAGTCACCCTGGGGGCCCCTAGAGCTAGGCAAGGTCATGTGATCTGTTTGCATATCATGTCTGGGTGGGATTTGGGTCGTGGCTTTTAGCACCTCTGCAACAGCAAGCCGCCATTCAGCCTGGGAACAGCAAGCCATTCAGTTTGGGGAGGAGGAAGAATAAATCCACACCCTCGGTAAGCCAGTTAATTAGTACCCCCAACAAGCAGTTTGGAAACTCCTACTTTGTGGCAGAGACATGTTCACCTTTGCAAAGAACTGTTCTGAATAAAACGTTACCTTGCAGCCAAGTGGAATTTTTACACTGAAATAACCTGGAAGGTTTCACAGGCCCTACGGAAGGATCCCTTCAGACTGTGCTGGGGTGGAGTGGGAGGGTGATGAGAGGAGGCAACCATGCCCCACACTGAACAGCAGCTCCCTAAGGCTCTGCCAGGGGTACTAGGAAGCGCTCTCCCACCATGGCCCTCACGCACCTCGTAGAGCAAATACTCCTTCTTGAGATGATACTCCTCCAGGTCCCGGCTACGCCCGTGCTTGTTGGGGAGGTTCCGCTGATGCTCCAGGAGCTCATCCGAGGCCTTGTCCATCCCGTCCTCGTGGGCCAGGTGCTGATCCTCCTGCAGCGACAGAAATGGATGGTGATGTTAAATCTCCCACCTAGGGGAACCGGTCTTCTTTTGACCCCTTGAGGAGCAGGGCTACCAGCCGGGGAAGGGGGAGGGTGTCACGGGAGGTGCTGGACGGCTGCTGAGCTGCACCCCAACTTCTTAGGCAGCTGGGCCATCATCACAAAATGCCAAGGGAGGGCCCAGTGCTGGACTGCAGGGGCCTGCCTGGTAGACTCTCCTGGCCTGAATTCTTTTCCTCCTCCTCCTCTCATTTCTGGTTTGCACTGGGCAGCAGTGTCTGTGGAGAGGGCTGGAAATCTCTTTAGTTATCACCTTTTAAAAATTCCTTTCTCCAAGGGGGGGCATACATGGTTCTTCTCCCCCCGCAAACCCCCCCTGCAAAATAGGCTCGGGTAAGATAAAACGACTGGCCCAAGGTCACCCAGTGAGTTGCACAGCTGAATGGGGGTTGAATCGGCATCTCCCAGGTTCTAGTCCAACACTCCAACCACTACACATATACGCACCTCTGCTACACACGCACACACATACAGAGCCCCCTTCAGCTCACCAGGGAGTTTTTGCAGGTTGCTGTTGGGAGGATGGGTCGAACAAATTTCCGTTGAGAGCCCACTGCCGCTGGGAACGGCGGGGAGGAGAACATGGCAGCTACCAGATTGATGCGGGAAATCCATGAATTCATTTCCTCTGGAGTCCTGGGGGAAAGGAAAGAGTGTCCCAGACTCAGTACTAAAATCTCCATCTATGCATGAATCTCATCAGTGAGTAATGGGATGGATTAGGCTGTTTTTCCATCTAGAAGAGCCCCAGTGGCTCTAGCATTCAGACTGCCGGTGCTACGGAGGAACAGCCAGAGGAGAGGACGGTGAACATTCTAAGGGGGTTCAAGGCAACTCAAAATGTTGTAGTCTTACAGATGCAATAGTTATGGTGTGACTTACCTTCAAACTGTAATTATCTAAAGGAGAAGATGCCAAAATAGAGTTAATGGGTGTCAGACTTTGAGGTCAGCTTTGGATGCAACAGTGCCCTAAAGGTCAGTAAAGTGGGGCTTCAGTATAGCAGACAGAAGCTCAAGGCTGCCCTTGGCTCTGCAAGGAGTTAGTTTTCTATTAGGTAAGCCAGCCCTCAGCTTTCCCACCTGTGAAATGGGAACCACTTTAATGGCAAGACCAATGAAGACCTCTGCCTGAGACTCTGGAGAGCCACTGCCAGTCTGAATAGACAATACTGACTAGGGTGGACCAATGGTTTGAATCAGTATAAGACAGTTAAGTCCAATGCTCCCTCTAAGCTGTGGAGTCTTAAGAGCAAAAACTCTACTTTGTGAGCTACTGGCATTAAAGTTGTGAGTGAGCAATTTGACTACTGCATACGTTAGTTTGCTTTGGAGCCATCCTTCCTGGGCTAAGACGAAAATGTGTGAGCTAGCTCACACTAACTCAGCTTAGAGGGAACACTGGTTAAGTCCTCTGCATTTTAATGTGCAGTGGGGGAAAATGCACAGGAATAAAACAGTGATGACTAATTGACTTTTAAAGCCCTACACTCATTTTGGGCTTCTAATTTCAGTATTTTCTCCCCAAAAAAGTTCAATGAGATATTCCAGTTTTATTATAAAAGCCTGGCCTCAAACATTCAACTCTCTTTAACAGCCATCAATAACTTGGGACTGAAGAATGAAGAGATGAAAACTTGTATCAATTCTGTGGCAGTGGAAAGACGAAGACTGATTTAAAAAGTGTTTGCTCTACATTTGCAGAACAAGCAAGTTGCCGAGGGGGGGGCGGTTTAACATGTTTACCACTGCAGTGTCCAAAACTAGCTGTCTCCCCACCCCCAGTGAAACTGCTCTACAAGATGGACAGAAAGCCACCTGCAGGACTGAGGAGGAGGAGGAGGAGGCATGGAATTGGGAAAGAACTGCCACCTTCTGACCTGGAGGCATACTTATTTCTGCTCTCTACCCTAAAGGAGGGAGAAGGGTCATTTGCTGAGCCCCTAGCAAAATGCCTAAGTCTCCCCAAGGCCTGGGGATACCCACGGTGCTTGGAAGAGGAAGACGTGCCAGTCGGCAGTCTGGAGCCGAAAGACGTTGGGCCGCTTGGTGTATTTGCTGGCTCTCTCCGCCAGGGCATGATGCACCCCAATGGGATCCTCGGAGCTCAGAGCATCAAGCCGGTTCTCATCCTGTGGGGAAAACAGAAGCATGCTGAAGGGAATGGATCCAGTGCTTGGATGTCAGGCTCCGCATCAAATCTTCTGCATGAGGGTGCATTTTGAGCACAGAACATTCCTGGTGCAGTGCCCCAGATTTCCCATTAGCAAGGTTTGGAAAGGCCCAAGACCCCCGTCAATCACAGCAGATGGCACTAGGCTAGGTGCACGGTTTCCATATGAGGACATTTCCAGGGTTTATAGACATTGAGCCCATAAGATGCTCTGTTAAATATGTGCCAACGGGATTCTGGCTAAGCACTGGAAGCCAGTACAGGGGGTCCTACTCAGCCAGGGAGACAAACTTCTGGCCAAAGCATTTCTGAAAGATGTGATATCCCTGGTATTTCCTATGGAAGAAAAGGAAAACACTTCCCAAAAACTCCTACCCAGGAACAGTACAGGAAACCAGTGCAAAAGCAAACTCAGGCACTGGTCAGCCTCATGAACATCATGGCCAAGGTGGGCCAATGTGATGGGTGCACCCAACCAGGGGTCATTGGAGTGGGCACTAGGGTAGCCATGGGCCAAATCAGATTCTCTGATCTGATTCGGCCCACTGCCGAAATTCGGTGGCGGCTTAAAAAGCGGCTGGAGGGGAGGAGGTTTGAGGGAGAGGCTCCAAACTTACAGGGTAGCTGCTGGATCCTCTCCCCCAAATACCCACCAAGTTTCAAGAAGATTGGACCAGGGGGTCCAATTCTACGGGCCCCCAAACAGACTGTCCCATTCCCTCCATTCTTCTCTATGGTGGGGGAAAAGTAACGTTTTTTTCCCACCATAGAGAACAATGGAGGAGATGGGACAACCTGTTTGGGGGCCCGTAGAATTGGACCCCCTGGTCCAATCTTCTTGAAACTTGGTGGGTATTTCGGGGAGAGGCCCCAGCAGCTACCCTGTAAGATTGGAGCTCTCCCTCAAACCCCCTCTCCTCTAGCCCCTCATATACCCTATGAGTTTTTGCCATGGACTTCAATGGCCCATAGGGTATAATGGGGCTGAAACTGACACTCAGCCTGCAGAATGACTCCCCAATCCCCTTGCATTGCTGAAACTGACATGCGGGGGGGGGGGTCATTCGGCAGTCGGAACAGATGCGGCCTGATTTGGCCCAATCTGAATCAGGCAAAAATCTTTTTATTTGCACACCTCTAGTGGGCACAAATGGCAATGGTGGCAAGCCCCTCCCCCAGCACCCAGCGGGCCTTTGGAGGAAGCGAAGCAAGAAGGGGTTTAAAGTTTACATTCCTTCTGTTTATAGAGTGGCACAGCGGCACGATCTTTCCATAGGTATGCTAATGAGCTCCTGCACCTCTTTTTCTACAAAATGACCCCTGCACCCGACTACGATCAAGGCGGAGGACGTCCCTCTACCACAGCCCTGAGACGTGCCACACTTCTTCCTAGTTAGCCTCATCTGTGAATCCCAAGTGATTTCTCACCAGATCCCTGGGACACATACATTACAGTTCTGGCCAGGGGTCATTTTGTAGAAAAAGAGGTGTAGGAGCTCATTTGCATACCTATTAGCATAACTTGTTAGCATAGGCCACACCCCCTGACATCACCGGAAGTGTGTCAGAAAGGGAAGCAAAAGGGGGGGGGCGTCTTCAAAAGCCTCCCCTCCCCTTCCCCAGCTGGCCTGCCAAGGTGGGCGGGGGAGGGGAAGGGAAGAGAGAAGGGGTTTTACGTTTAAACCCCTTCTCTCAAGAATCGCGCCGCAGTGGTAGCACGATCTTTGCATTGTATTCTATGGACCCATAGAATATAACTGAAAGACTGTGCTGCCGCTGCCACGTGACTCGAATTAAGCTGCAGCAGCGGTGATCTTTCCATTGTATTCTGTGGGGCCATGGGATACAATAGGAGATGGTGCCGCTGCTGCGGCGCGACTCTAGAGAGAAGGGGTTTAAACTTTAAACTTTAAGCTTCGCTTCCTCTGCAGGCCCGCTGAGAGCAGGGCTTGCCACCACCACCATTTGTGCCTGCTCCGCCTCGCTCCAGCCCCAAATGACCCCTGGTTCTGGCCCACAAGCAGCCATGACAGGGAGAGAATCACAAGGACTCTGAGAGCTTGCAAGTCCTTTGCATCCCGTGCCTGAGGGGCCATCTCTTACCTTGAAGAAGTAGAGCACCATCCCCTTGAGCACAGTGTGGAACGTCTTCCAGCCTCTCTTCCCCCACGGTGCTGCAAAGGAACACGGCGGGGGGGCAGATCAGATCAGGTCCCTGCATCTCGGAAGGTTTAGCCCTCCTCGTTTTCCTGGGGCCAAACTGCACATGACACTGAGAATATCGACTGGATCCCCCAAACTGTAACTGACCCTCAGAAAGCAGCCAGCCAGGGAGTGGGGGGTGGGGAAAAGATATGAACTGGATCCCTGGGGCGATGGAAGCAGAGGGGTGGAAGTTGTACTCTTTGCCCTGATCAGAAATACACCCCTTGCCCTGACCTGGATAGTCTGGGCAAGCCTGATTTCATCAGATCTCAGGAGCTAAGCAGGGCTGATCCTGGCAAGTACTTGGAAGGGAGCCCTCCAAAGGAATACCAGGGCTGAGATGCAGAGGCAGGCATAACAAGTCACCTCTCTGAAAATGTCCCAAGTCCCAGTAGGAGTCACCAGGAGTCACCATGACTTCCAGGCACGCAAGTGCACATGCACGCACGCACATAACACACACACTTTAAAAAAAATTAAAAAAAGAAATACACCCTCACGTTGCTTTTAGTTTCAGTAAGGAAAAAAAAAACACTATCTTTTTCATTAATGGGTCTTCAGCACCTGGGGAGGCTCTTTCCAACTGTGTGTGGAGGAAGGTTTAATCCCCCTCCATTCTCCCGCACTGTAGTCCCAATCTGTACCTCCCAGCAGCTTCCCCCCACCCTTTTTGCAGCTAGATCGCACACCAGGGAATCTGCCACGATCTCCCACCATCACAGAGAGCCCCTTGAGTTGAGAGGCTTTATGGAGATGTAAGAAAAAGAGGAAATGACAAGATATCTTGTTTCAAGAAACTAGCTTGCCTAGTAGTCACTTGTCTATTCAGAAACACTGGTTCAAGTTGAGGCCTAGCAAAATCACAGAACCTTCTCTCTCTGAGAATTGAGGTCAAGTTGACCGTAATTTCAAACAGTGAGATTAGGAGACAGGAGGCTGATACAAGTGCTGATACAAGGTCAGATATTTCAACAAATTCTTTTAATAAACTACTTTAATTATATTTTGTGGTGTTCTTGGGTTTGGGAGCTTCAATCTGAATTCAGTAGTTTAGCCCATATTTGGCTGCAGCTACCAGAATAACCAACTTGCAAGTGTTCTACCTTGGAGGGCTGACTTTGTGATCTGGGAAGGCTAGAGACTCAGTCCCTTGGTCTCTGGCTAGTGGGTTAGTTAAGAGGACTGATGGTAGCACTACCCGGGGTTATGATGCTTCACACCTCAGCACTTCTTGGTTTTGCCTTGGACCAACCCATCATCCTAAAGGAGGGTTTTATAAGTCTTTGACATCTTGCTCCGGGCAACTGGGGTCAGGGAACCACAGACAAGGATTAGAAGCCCCCCCCCCCCCCGCCCAATGCAATCTTGCCTACTGTCCTGGTATGTAAGGCCATGGCTTTTCACCTACCCTGATCTAGGCAGGCTGATATTGCTAGCTCACAGTGATGGCCCGGCACCCACCTTTTTTGCCATCAGCTTCAGCATGCACCTTGCGAGTGAGGAAGCCCTGATGGTACACTTTAGCGCCAGGATCGTGGGACAGAGTCAGGAAAGGATTGCTCTTCTTCCGGAAGGATCCAGTGGGTGGGGGCATCAGGGTGGTGGAGATCTCTTCCTCATCCCTACAGGGGAAGACATGTTTTTTTTGAAAAAGAAACAGGAATAAGTACAAGTTTTACAATAAACTTTAGCATTAAAACGGCTTTCCCAATCAATGTCCTCCCAGCTTTGCTTCCCAGTTGTGATAATTCCCACTGGTGTCCCCAGCTCTTGGGAGAATCTCTGTGCTGACACCCGTTATCAAGAGAAATAGGTTCTAGAAACTGACAGGTGTATGTCTGCATGCTGCACACTCTGGAAAAGAGCTTTCTGCAATTACTGCGCCATCTTCAGGCAGGGTTACACCCTTCTAAGTGCACGGAGGCCACTGGGCTCTACTTAGGAAGGCATTAGTAGAAGATCAGGGAGGTCTCCAAGTCCAGCCACATCACACAGCTGACCTGATGGGGTGTCTGCGAGGGAAATTCCTTGCACAGCTCTAAGGAAAAGGGCCGTCCTGTCACATCGGCTAGTGTGCAAAGTGAAGGGAGTCTGCTTCAATTCTCCAAGGAGGAGAAAGTGGGCAGCAACAGAGGCTGAAATCTCTGGGCAGGTGGACAAGCAAGTGGGTGCTGTAATGGAGGATCCCTGTGTTTTAGGGAGAAAACAGACCAAGCCCTGTTTGAGCTCTCAGCTGAACTGTAAATTCCATTAAATGGAGATGAGTAACGCATATAAGCTTCTCAGATTGGGGAAGGATCGCCGTATGTCACACCTGGCCTGTGTCACAAACACTGGTCCACACAAAATCAATCCAAAAACAAGAACAGGAACCACATGGTACCTTTTCATTATGTAATTGGTTGATGCTAATAAAAGGTATGACATGGATTCTGTCCTCTGTCACAACCAAGAGGAGGTTAATGGAGGGTTTCTACTGGTCTGATGCTTATTAATTCTCCTTTGCACCCTACACCCTTCCTTTGCACACTGCACTACAAAAGGGCTGTGTGCAAAGCATAATATGTTCCTCAGGTAATGGTTGATTGGTCAGAGTTTGAAGGAGCACCCCACTTTGTCACAGGGCCAAAAAGGAACTCCCTGCTTCTGGGGAACTCCTGGAAATATGGGGCGGGGGGGAAAGCAAGCTTCTGTCACTTTTTTGTCAAGTCCGATGCCTGCTATGGGAAAGAAGATCCATCTCCACGAAGGGGAGAAGACATCTGATGTCTTATAAGAGTTTTACGTAGCAAGAATCTGTACTCCCCCCACCCCCTGGTAGTTTCTCCTTTGAAATTTTCCCATTTCTGTGTGTGCAACATAAAACCTTTTAACAATTTGATCTCTGCCTTCCCAATATAATTTCTGTGTTATTTCCCTCACGTGCTAACTGCTTCAGCGCACTATACCAGACCACAGTCAACATTTGAGACTAATATTGCAACTCTAAGAACACTTTCTTGAGAGTACAACCCATTGAATAGACCTCTGTAGGTTTCCAAACAAAATTTAGGACGGCTCCTTAAACGACCGAAGTAAGAAACTGCAGGAGCTAGAAAAGTATTCAGACTAACTAGGAGGCAGTTTGTCTGTTAAATGCTTTAACATGGTCAGCAACGGTCACTTGCAGGCTTGCCAGCTCCTCAACAAGAGCCTCTCCAGCATCCACTCCCTTCCTGCCCAGCATGACAGTCTCCAGGCCCCCTCCCTGCTTCCAGCACTCAATTTGCCTTGCAAATGTCCCCTCTCAACATTCCATGAGAATCTACACCAGTGCTCGACAACCACTAGAGGGCCTGAATAAAGACCTCACGAGAAACTACTATTTCGAAGGGAATCACATCTAACTGTCTGTCAGGCCACAAAGCTCCAAGAAGACAAAAACATTCCCTCTCGCTCATCCATCCCTTTGCCACAGTGCCCTAAAAAAGTGTCCAGGAAGCGTCGAACTTCAGGAGCCAGAGTTTTGGGGAGCCGGATGGTGTCCATGCACAATCAAGCCCTTCCCTCCCAATCCCTTTCTTCGTTTGCAGACTGGGGTTTGGTCTCCCTCCCTGTCCCTGCTGCCCTCCTCTGACCTAGATCCTCTCCCGCCTTCCTCCACGCACAGCATTACTTACACAGCCCATTCCAGTTTTTCATTGCGGATGGAATAATACAGCGCCTGGAGAGAAAAAGTTGGGATGTTAGATTTCCACCCGCATCCAGGCCTGCATGCCCGGTCCTTGCTTCCTTCAAGAGCTGCAAGCGGTTAAGTGTGGCAGCTCCTGGAATTCCAGCCCCACAGTGCCTGTCCCAGTGAAGGACAAGTTTCTGCCCACACCCCACAAATCCCCTCCTTCTTGTCAACCACGGCTTTTGCTTTGCAGGGAAAAAAGGCTCCAGCCCTCACGGTTTCAGCCAAGTATTTGACCAACTTCGGGTAGTGGAGGGCTCAGAGATTCAGACAGGCTTTGGACCTTTTATTGGGACTCCTCCAGGGCCAAAGCACTGCTCCCCCCCCCCCCCCATCTTATATGTACTGCCTGTAGTGCATGTACCTTTAATTGTTCTTTGCGGAAGTTGCTGCCATTGTTCATGCCCTCGAGATTGGCCAGAAAAGCTTGACAGGTCATGCTCCGGCCAATATTCTGCCACCACAAACCGGAAACAGCAGGGGGACATCCAGGCAAGAAGAACAGAAAGGGACACATTAGGCTGAAGAGCCTCCGGCATGCATGTTGTGCTGCCCACACAAGGCACCCTCCTCCTCTCCCTTGCAGGCAGACATGGCTGGGAAGACCTGAGGGCTTGAGAACCACCAGCCGGTAGCACCCCAACACGTGTTGCTCTCCTTGGTCCCACACAACACAGTCCCTCCTCCACAACATGGCCACCGGCTAAAACCCACACCTCCCAAGAAGCCAGCCTCAGGCTCAGGGTGGTAAAGCCTTTCCCACACAGCAGGTGGTCATGGCTGAATTCCAGATAAAATATCCCCAGCGAAACCCACACCCTGCCCCCCTCTCCTCTGGCCTTACCTGCCCGTGCAAGTCCGTGTTGAGGAGCATGATGGCACAGGTGAGAGTGTGCACAGCATCTGTGGGAAAGAGGCAGGTGCTGCTCAGAGACAAGTGCAGGAGACAGCCCCCTCTCCATGCTCCTCCTCCAGCGGCAAAAGGAGCTTCTGTCTTCATCCCTTCCTACATGATTCAGCCACACAAGAACGGACAGGAGGCAGGGCGGGAGGCCATGGACCTAACCCGCTTCCAATGCTTCAAACAAACTAACTTTTCTTGCCCCTTCCCTGTTCATTGTTATCCGTACTGGGTGCTGCACATTATCCTATCAGCCCAAATGATGAGCTGGGATGAGCAAGGTAATGAGACCCCTTTGGGGAAAGCACCTCTTCTCTAGGGCTGCGTGCATTTTGTCCCACCCTAAAATCTGCAACCAGCAGGACCAACTTGACTATAAATAACTAAAATAAAAAATAAGTCATCCCCAAATGTTTTGGGCTCCACAAGTCTTGCCATACATGTTGGCGGCATTTCCCTGCCACAACAGCCTCCCACCTTTCATGGCAAACTGCAACTCTCCCCCTTCAAACTCTTACTGTGAAGCTTTGTTTCCTTCCCAACACCAGGGGTCATTTCGAGCAGGAGCCTGGGGGAGCTCAGCTCCAGGAGTTGGTGCCAGCCCCCTCACCCCCGAGGGAGAATGCCTGCTTGTGTCATGGCTGCAGCAAAATGACCCCGTCCCCTGGAAAGGTCCTTGTTCCTCCGACCAGCCTTCTGAAGGCTTCAGCCACCACTGAAGCTATCCTCCCAGAATAGTGGTATTTTTGAGGCTTGGATTAGTAACTGTCCCCTCTCTGCCAGCTCTCTCTCTCTCTCTTTCTTTCTTGCCTTCTGACATACTTCCGGTGATGTCAGGTGGTGTAGCATATACAAATAAGTTATGCTAATGAGTTATGCTAATGAGCTCCTGCACCTCTTTTTCTACGAAATGACCCCTGCCCAACACTATGGGTGGGCCAAAATCAAGTTCACTGGAGAATGGAAAATGAGCAAGATGTGCGCTTGCTTGCAGCTCCCGTGAGGAAAGAGCGAAGCATCTTTGGAATACAGGTGTGCGTGTGTGTGTGGGGGGGTGAACGGCACAAAACTTCTGCATGTGAGTTTTTACAATGGCAAGTGGGAAGAGATGCCAGCACAGTCCACCACCATGCCGCCTGGCACTCGCAAGAGCAGAGCGTAATGCAGAGGAAGTCAGGAGGAACTACAAAAATGTGCTTGCATTGCCCCCCCAATACTTGTGCGCCTAAAGGTGTGCAGTGAGCTTCAGGGCAAGACAGGGGTTTGTGCCAAGGCTCCCCACCCCACAGGTTCTCAGGGTCCTGCTTAAGCGCTTGGCAGATACATCTGGGCAATGAGACATGGCCTGGAGCCAGATCCAGCCCTCCCAGCCAAGAGCTGCAACCGTCTCACCCAGGCCACAGCACCGAGCAGTGCAGGACCTCCCCCTTGGGCATGGCAGATCTAGTCCCTCGTCTGGGTCTGCAGGTGCCTTACCAGGTGTGAGGGAGGCCTCGGGGTTGCAAGAGTGATAGCGCTGGGAGAAGTGCCTGAGGATCCTCTCCCTCTCCTGGGTCTCCCCAGTAAGCACAAAAGCCTTCAGGAACAACCTGTCAACAGGGAAAGATAAAGAAAGCCCAGAAGTGAGTTGTGGGACAGACAGATGTGAGATGCGGGAGGGGGCGAGGGTGTATTTTCCCCATGGGGCTTGTTTATGTGAGCAGTTAATTATCTTGAAATAATAATCCCTCAGTCTGCTTCCATCTCTGATTGCTTTACATGACTAGGAAGACAATCCAAGGCAAACCAAAACCCTGGGGAACGTGACAGCTCCCTTCCTTCCGATCGTCTGTACCCATCCCAGCATTCAGCAGACTGCATTTGGTATATCACGGGAGGGGACATACTGGGACCACAACTGTTGCAAGACAGACAAGCAGGGATCAGGGCCCTGCCCCCCCCCCCCCAGTGTTACATTTGTAGCCCACATTTCCTCCAAAGAGTTCAGGGTGGCATACACAGCTCGCCCCGTTATCTTCACAACAACCCTCTAAGGTCTCCCGAGAAAGAGAGGGACTGGCTCCAGGTCAGCCAGCAAGCTCCATGACAAGAGAGAGGACGCGAACCTGGGTCTCCGCAGCCATAGCCCAACCCTCTGGCCCATGACACCGCACCCACTCAAAACGGCTCTTTCAGATGTGGTCTCACAAGTCTCTCTGGGCACTACCTGTTCCTGCAGCCCCTGCACAGCCGGACCTTGGGAAAGCCCGCTGTTTAACTCTGCTCAAGCTCTAACGGCACCATCCCAGGCAAGCAGCCTACCTGCTCTCCCGCAGGGCTGGAGGATCCTTCCACACTCGCACCTACGGGAGGGGGGCAGGGTCACGCTGACTTAAGGAAAGGTGATTGTAAGCCACTCTGAGTAAAGGGTGGGGTATAAATCCAACTCTTCTTTTTCTTCTTCCCAGCCCCCTTCATTCCACTAACAATCTGGGCCACAAGGATAATCTCTGGAGCACCCCCCCCCCCAAATGTGAAGGGCTTCCCTGTCACATTATGGGAGGTGGGGTGGAGCACCAGATCAAATCGTAGCAGAGAAACAGACACTTCTGTATCTGCAAACCCCATAAGGGACTGGTCCTTGACTATGAGCGCAACCCCAGTGGAAATTCAAGTTTGGCAGCAGTAACTCCTGGCCTCCCCCTCCTTCCTGAGCTGAGCTTCACTTCCTGTGATGTCTCAACAGGGTTCTGCCATGCTGAGCCACTGAATAGATCCCAGCGGGCTATACGCTGGGACTCTTCTTAGCCTTTCCTTGCCTTATGCTGCTCCACCCACAAATCCAGCCATTACTTACCACTCTCTCCTCTCCACCCAAAAGGAAGACCTCCACCTCCCCACCACTATTACTTCTACTGTCTCCTCTCACACAACCGTTCGACTGTTAAAGCATAAACACAACCCTGTGGGAAGAAGTGTTACCTCAGAGCTTGGTCCAGAGCCAGTCCAGTGAACTGAAAGAATGAGAGGTAGGCCTCAGCTACCATCTGGCTGAATTCGTTGCTGTGGACAAACACACGGAAAGAACAGGGAGATTCAGGAAAGGTATCTTCCAGCTACAGACTTTTGCCAGCTCTGCAGTCCCAGCCCCCCGGGGTAGTAGGCCCACTCCCAACCATTTGGAACTTTTTAAAACCAGCTCCTTTACGTCTAGGTAAAGGTAAAGGTTTCCCTTGCTCAAAAGCCAGTCGAATCCAACTCTAGAGGGCGGTGCTCATCTCCGTTTCCAAGCCAAAGAGCCAGCGCTGTCCGAAGACGTTTCCGTGGTCATGTGGCCGGCATGACTAGACGCCGAGGTGCACAGAACGCTGATACCTTCCCACCGAAGCGATACCTATTTATCTACTTGCAATTTCTTGCTAGGTTGGCAGGAGCTGGGGCCAGAGACAGGAGCTCACTCCCTCACGCAAAACTCAGGTCTCGAATGGCTGAGCTACCGACCTTCCGATCTGCAGTTCAGCATCTTCACCACTGAGCCACCGTGGCCCCTTACCCTTTAGGCCTACCACTCCCTAAAACAATAAAAACAAAGGGTCCCCCTCCAAGTATAGCCCCCTCACTCAGCAGTGGAGAACCTAGCTAGAGGGCACTAAACGATACAGGAAAAGGTTACCTTCTGTCTCCGAAGGACAAAAAGGTCACTCTTCAGTTACAGACTCTAATCCACTATTTGTTCGCTTATTTACCATCATTTTATGCATCCTTCCCATCAAAAACCTCCTGAGGCTGTTTGCAGATTAAAATCAAGCCATAAAATCCCATAAAGCCCCACCTGCAGCTTTCAAAAGACAACAGCAGCAAACGGCTGAGAAAAATCAGCAGCAACAGCTCTGAAACAGCACTACTGAATGCCTTTGGAAAGAGGCAAGGGAGGGAAAGGGGGCACGCCTCCAGGGAAGCCAATTCCACAGCACAGGAGTGACCACAGAAAAGGGAGGTGCCAGTCTTGCCTTTGCCTGAGATGGGATTCTGATTAGTGCAGCATTTAAGGAGTGGAGCCATCTCCAGCTCTGGGAATTCCTGGAGATTTAGGGGTGGTGCCTGGAGAGGGCAGAGCTTGGGAGGGGAGGGAGCTCAGGAAGGATGTGATGCCACAGAGTCCACCATCTAAAGCTGTCATTTCCTCCAGGGGAACTAAACTTTAACCCCGGAGGTGATTTTGTAATTCTTGGGGGAACACGAGGCCCCCACCTTGAGAGTGGTAACTCACGAGACCACGTGCTCCCATAGAGCCTCTGGACCTAATCTGTGAAGGTGAAATCCAGAACCTTGAACTGTAGTTTGAAACTCCGAGGCACACAGCACAGTTGTGAGGACACCAGTGCTCTGTAGCTTCCAGACAGCCTCCAAAGGCAGCCCCATACAGAGAACATTACGGCAGTCTAGCCCATGTCACCAAGACATAATGGCAAGCTCTCTTTGGTTCTTGCTGTAGGCAAATCAGTCAAAGTGCTAAAAGCCGCCCATGCACACAGCTGTTATTTAAAATTCCTGCAGCAGTGTTGAACCCCAGGAGCATCCCCAAGCTATAAACTGAATCCTTCAAGATGTGCACAATCCCATAAAAAATAAGCACTGGACAAAAGTGGACTGCGATGCACTGAAAGCGCCTGAGAGGTCCAGGAACAGCAACAAAGTCATGCTGTACCCATCCCATTCTTGCCTGGCTTAGATCCAGGCCTTTAGCTACAGTGGGACATCTCGGGGGCCCGGCCCCCTGACTTACTGCCACGCCCCCCCTGACTTCCCATCCAGCCCAGGCGCTCCCTTGGGGGTAGGTGCAGGGTGTGTGCACAGGGTGCCCCCTGACTTATTTAAAGGCCCCCCCAAATTAAAAAATCTTGGCTACGGGCCTGCTTAGGTCATCCACCAAGGTGATTTGGGCTCCAAAATGCTCTCTGAACCCCAAAATGGATAATCTGCTTCCTCCAAATGTAGCTGGACCAATCAAAAATGGCAAACTGGCGACTGATCTATAATCATCTGGGTCTGTGCAGGTGGTGGTGGTGGAAAGTGCCATCAAGTTGCCGCTGACTTATGGCAACCCCACAGGGTTTTCAAAGCAGGAGACGAACAGAACTGGTTTGCCATTGCCTGTCCCTGAGTAGTGACTCTGGTCTTCCTTGGTGGTCTCCCATCCAAGTACTTACCAAGGCTGACCCTGCTTAACTTTGAAAATCTGACAAGATCAGGCTAGCCTGGGCCATCCAGGTCAAACCAGGCCCCACCACTGATTTCTTCTTCCAGCCAGGATCTAACTTCTGCCTCCTCCAGGGTCGATGGTACATACCTTACCAGCAAAAATTTACTGTGCGATAAAGTGGTTTGACAGAGCCTTACAGATGGCAATTAGCCACAAACAACAAACACAAAACAAAGGGCAGGGATCAAAAGGGCATGGAGCAGCCTGGATTTTTTTTGCAGCTTCCTGCCCATGAGAAGATATAGGAAAGAATAACTGCACTATAAATTCTCCCAGTGCAAGGCATTTGAGCAAGGAGACCTTCAGGGACCACAGACATTTTAAGACCTTACTTCTTCCGGAGGAAGGAAGCCACCTGTGTCCTCTTGAACCCATCCAAGTGGTAGAGCCGCGCTGCCAGCCGCTGTGCCGCAGCCTGGTCTCCAGAAGTGCCGTTTGCGAGGACAAAACCATTGGGTTCTGCAGGCTCCTTGGCACATGGCGTCTCCCCTGTTTCGCTGGGCTCCCCAGTGGGATCTTCAGTGCAACTGCAGAGAAAGAGAGACAGACGTCATCAGCAGCGCTGGGACAGGGATGGTCCATGACCACCTTGGTTGGCTGCAATTACAAGAAAATGAGACGGTCATCTCCGGGGCTGCCACTGTTCCTAGAGAAACTTTCCCACCCACGCTGTTGACAGCCACCATGTAGTCAGTCCACTGAGCAACACTGACGTGAACCATTAATCCTGAGCTACTCGGCCATACCAACCCAGACCATAGAATCCTCTCCTTCAGGGTCAGAGATGACCTGGCAGGACAGGAGAAGGAGCGACGGCTGAAAGCCTGCTCCTGGAGCCCTTAACGCCAGTGCTGCTGCCCCACCTCCCTAGTGAAAGAGCACCCCTGTGGCTGCTAGTTTTACCCGCTCTGACAGCGCCACATTTCCCCTGAAGGCTCTCCCACCACTGCTGTCGCCAGACCAGCATGGCTCGCTCTGTGTTGTTTCCTCAGGGGAGGAGCATTTGAGGAATGCGCTCACTCATCAGCCCATAGGGATTGCGTTCTCTGGCTTCTGGCTGCCAACAAGAGTTATCCCTGGCCATTTCACAGAGCTCTTCCCACTTGAGGACTGTTCTGTAAAGCAGCTCTCCCACTCCACAGGGGCAAAGAAAGCCAATCCCCAGCCATGCACCACACTGCACAGCTGACCCTTGGGTAGCTGCTGCAGCTGGTATGGCAGGATGCTGCTCAGCTGCAGGGTAGATTCTGGCAGTGCGAAGAGCCAGTTTGGTGTAGTGGTTAAGTGCACGGACTCTAATCTGGGAGAACCGGGTTTGATTCCCCACTCCTCCACTTGCACCTGCTGGATGACCTTGGGCAAGCCATAGTTCTGGCACAGCTGTTCTTGAAAAAGAGCAGTTTCTATCAGAGCTCTCTCAACCCCACCTACCTCACAGGGTGTCTGTTGTGGGGAGGGGAGAGAGGAGAAAGGAGTTTGTAAGCAGCTCTGAGACTCTAGTAAAGGGTGGGGTATAAATCCAATCTCCTCCTCCTCATCCTTCTAGATGGCTAGAAGCAAGACTGGTGCAAGGTTTCCGGCTGCCCTGTGCAAGTCTGGGAGGCAGCAAGAGACACAAGGCATGCCCAAATTTCCATTTTTTAAAATTTCCATTTTTCAAAAATGGATTTTATCCCCATAGCCTGCAGATCGGTCAAAACATCAAGTCTCTAAATGAACTCCCCTATAAACTCCATGGAGGCAGAATACAGTGAACAGATCTCGAGCTTTCAGATTTAAAGCAAACATGTTAGGGTTAAGGAAGAAACTCCCAAAAGCCATTAGCAGTGTGATGCTCACAAGCCTGCCGAGGCCCCAGACTTGAAACATGATGATCTTACAGCCCTTATTCATAATCTCAAGAGCTGCTGGAAGGCAAAGCTGGCTAGGAATATACACAGTACGTGCACAAACACACACACTGTGCACAGACTTTCCTCTGTAAACACAAGTCCCCGGCAGGCTGCAGAGAGAGGGGGGTTAACCCACACAAATTGGATTCTGATCCCTCGGAACCACACAGACAGACACCGGCAGAACAGTATAAGCAGAAAGAGGAAGGCGGAAGCAAACGAGCAGAGGAAAACAGAGGCTGACCCAGGACTGTAAGAAAGCAGCCGCTGCCCATTTAAAGGAAGACTTCCACCAAATGGCTGCTCTCTTGCATCTGTTTTCCTCAGCCCAAGCCCCGCCTCTAACCACAACTAGAGGATATTGTGGCCGGTGAACTGAAAATGGCTGCGAGAACCAACAGACTGAGACTGTGAAACATTATTACCATGGGGTCGCCGTCATCATCTCCTCCTCCTCCTCCTCCTCTTCCAAGATCTCATCACCAAGCACAGTTGGCACTTCCACCATCTCAAGGCCCTCCGCTGAGTCTTCTGGCTTCCTGTCTACACCTCCCAATGAGATAGAGTGAAAACCTCCTGTGGTGACTTCCTCCTGCAGACAGGAAGTCTGATCGGGCCCCTCCACCCATGCGCAAGAAGACTCTGGGCAGCTGCAGGAAGGCGCTTGTGGCTTGAACTTCTCCTGCCACAGACTCAGCTCTGCGTCATGGGCCGAGAAGACCGGGGCGGCAGGAGGAGTTCCGATGATCTCTGCAGGAGATGGGGGCTGGCGGTTCTCACTCGGTTCTTGCAGCAAAACTGACAGAAGGGAGGTGTTGGAGGCAGAAAACAGCAGGCCTTCACCTGATGAGTCCATGGCATGGTTCGCACCTGGAAGATGGATAAGTCAGTTACGCAGCAGCCTTTTACTCCCAAAAAATCCTCACCAGTTCTGCATGGCTCTGTATAGCTTCACCCTCCAGGACAGCCCAGACTATTATGTCAGATGGCCCAGACACCACGTTTGGTGGCTGCAACAGCATGAACGCCACCTGGCCAAGCCTGCCCCATGGGGAGCCTTGAGTGGGAGCTTAGAGATGCAGAGGCGAACCCAAAGGGAACTCAACTGTGAACAAAGCATCTGTGCTTGCAGTGGGAACCAGCAAACAAAGCCCTTTGCCGCCACAGGAGTTTAAACTCATCTGAATTGTTCAGTGTAAAGTCATATGCATTTCACGACTTGACCACTGCAATGCTCTCTACATGGGGCTGCCCTTGTCTCAGATCCGGAAGCTGCAGCTGGTGCAGAATGCTGCGGCCAGGCTGCTGATGGGTCTCTCTATGCGGGACCACATCCGGCCTGTGCTGCGGTCACTGCACTGGCTGCCCATAGCGTACTGGATCCGATTCAAGGTGCTGGTTTTGACCTTTAAAGCCCTATATGGTCAGGGGCCTGCCTACTTGAGGGACCGCCTTTCCCCATATATGCCCCAGAGGGCACTGAGGTCAGGCACTCAACATCGCCTCACTCTCCCCGGTCCGAAAGATGTTCGGCTGGCCTGCACCAGGGCCAGGGCTTTCTCGGTGGCGGCCCCATACTGGTGGAATGAGCTCCCAGATGACATTACAGTTCCGCAGGGCCTGCAAGACGGAGCTCTTCCGCCAGGCTTTTGATTAGGAGCCACCACCGGCTGGGAATGTTTGCAGGATAACATCGCCCTGGTCCCACCGGCCAAATCTTCTGCCGTTTTTGTTTTGTTTTTTTCACCATGAGAACTCTGATGCCGCCAGTTCTATTGTTGCTCTATGTTGTCTATATATATTGATGCTTGGTTTTATGGTCTGGTTTTATGTTTTAAATTGTAAACCATTTTGATGGTATTATATGGTTGTTAGCCACCTAGATACAGTTCGCCGGCTCGGCGGGATAAAAATGAAATAAATAAATAAGTAAATTTCACACTTCCTGGAGTGATTCTCCAATTCCCTACCCTGAATACGAAGGCGAATTGCTCTTTCAGGTTTTTTATTTCTAACGAGAAGCCCAGGATACAGCAAACAGTTCTGAAAACTGGTTGCATGGTTCTTTCCGTTGACATCCTAGGGCTCCAACTTGATTACTACCTTTGATGGAAGAGACACACGTCCAGACACATTGGATATTTGTTACCAGAACAATTTGGAGAGCCTGTACAGTTACCATGAGAGATTATCCATGACCCACTGTGTCAACTTTTAGCAACTGGACATCACATGAGAAAGCAACACCTGGCTCTAAAGAAAATCTTTTTTTCCATATATTTATTTCTGGATCTGTGTTGTCTTACAATAGTAATATTGACCACTGAGGAAGGCCCTCAGGGGACAAAACGCGTATGGTCTACTGGTCATAAGATATACCCATTAATTGTATATGTAAAACTATCAGCTCTGTGTGTCAAAAGTTTTAAGAATCTGATATTTGGATCATTCATTCATTCATTTATTTATTTATTTATTCAATTTATACCCCGCCCTCCCCGCGAACGGGCTCAGGGCGGCTTACATGGGCACACAGGCCAAAAGATACTACATTAAAATGACTAAAACCAGTTAAAATAAATTCCTATGGCTAACAACATTACAAGCAGCTTCCTGTAGCATATTATCAAAGTGGCGACTCAGTGGTAGGTCTCCATATCCCCCCTGCCACCAGCCAGGGCTATTTCGGGCCGGTTGCATCATAGATGGTATGCCTGATGGATGGAATCGTCGGTGGCGGCTCCTATTCGAAGGCCTGGCGGAAGAGCTCCGTCTTGCAGGCCCTGCGGAACTGCACAAGGTCCCGCAGGGCCCTGATCTCCTCTGGGAGCTCGTTCCACCAGATGGGAGCCGCCACCGAAAAGGCCCTGGCCCTCGTTCTGGTGAGCCTGGTGGCCCTAAGGCCTGGAAACTCTAGACGATGGGCTGACCCCGACCTCAGTGCCCGCTGGGGTATATATGGAGAAAGGCGGTCCCTAAGGTATGTTTAACTTATTTCATCTTTTATTAATGTGTACACCATAATAAATATTTGTATTTTTATAATAATTTATTTTGTTAGCTTGACCCTTTTAGATCACAGCCATATTTTGGATTGAGTCCCCCCCCCTTTTTTTTCTTGGTTTCTTTCCATTTACATCCTATGACACCAACCTGATTCCACTGCAAAAAGAGCCGATGCTGACAGGACTCACCTGGAGCCAAAACACTTTCAGGGTGGGCACTGGACCACTGGTCTGCAAAGCATCCTTGGTCCTGGAAGACACAGAAGAAGATGGAAACAGGCCATGCTTGGGAAGGCAGCTCTGGCCCCACTGGCCCCCTCTGCCTCTGTTCATTAAGATTTCTGCATGCTACTGCAAGGGTTTGCCAGAACATGCAGCCGAAGGCTTGCTCCTGCCTATGATGATGGATGCATAGGAGCAGTTGAAAAAGAGGGAGGGAGCCAACAGAAGCAGCATCCCAAGCGGTTTCCACACACTCATCGTTTATGTGACTTGACCCTAGCAGCCCATTCCTACACAGGTTCACTCAACAGTACGACCCCAGCTAGACAGGTCTCAGCCTCATGGGTGGTTGACATTAAAGCCAGGCTTACCTAAGGCCAACACCCACCAACTTTAAGGACGCTGCACTGCAGAAGGGACACTGTGGAAAAGCAACATGGGAACTGGAGTTCTGCTGGACTCCACCACACAAGCCTCACAGACAAAGGTCTTACCTCTGTGTTCTCTGCTGCAAGGCCATCGCTTTCAGTATCCCCTTCTGTGATCACCAAAGGGGAAAAGGAGCGGTAGTGAGGCACGTAGGTTGGGATTGGGCCGGAGGTCAGCTCAAGTGAAGAGGGCGAGTCCAGGGTCTCAGGACTTGTTGAAACACTTGTCTGGTAAAAGGGGACATAATCCTGCTTTGGAGATACCAGCCCACTGTCCAATATTCCCTCTTCATCTCCCATCCCAGGCCTTCCCTCTGGATGGCTCCACAAGGTTTGTCCTTCAAAGCTGGTGGTTCTTGTCGGGTGAGGACTCTCTTGAAACAGTGGGTTGTTATAAAACAAGTATTCCACCTCCTCGTCCTCATCTCCCTCCTCAGAGGAGCCTTCCTCTTCCTCCAGTCTCTCTGACAGGTCCTCTGATTCCTCACTTTCACTGTCCAGGAGCAAAGGCTCATGGGATTCCGTCAAGCCCTGAGGTGCAGGTGTTGCTGGCATCTTCTCAGGGCTGAGAGAGGGGATCTTCTCTGTTTCCTTCTGCTTGTCAATCTCCCCTTGAAGATCCATGACACACATCTGGGCTTGAAGAATACTGGCCCAGAACAGTGCCTGGGTGGAATCATTACTGCACTTGCCCTGATTTTTCAAGTTTTCCAGGTCAGAATCTTCTCTCTGGGGCAGCCCCAGTTTCTCAGAGAGGAGGTCCATGTGCTGTGAACCTGGCAGAGGCCCTGCAGCATGACTTGAAGCTAATGCTGAAAAGGATTTCTCTGCAGGTGTTTCAGGATTGCTGCTGGCTCCCTCCAAGTTCTCCTGCAAGAAATCTAAGTTCTCAAGGCATAAGGGGGAAGTGGGAGGCACTACTTCACTTCGGAGAGTTTCAGAATATGGAGGCAGGTCCTGGGCTTCCCCCAAGCTACCTCCAATTTCACAGCACAGTTCTCCTCTTCCATAATCCACCAGAGAGTCTGTAAGGTCTGGAATGCAGGGTGGTCCAGAGTACTCCATTCTGACATTCACCATGGAAGCTTCCAGGAATGGTCCACGTAGGCTAAACCAAAGACAAGCCCTGCTCGCATCTTATTTGCAAAGGATTGAGCAACACCGGTTCCATGGTTCTCCTGCCTACCCTGGAAAAGAGAAAGCAAACACAGGCATGTGGGTTAACATTTAATTAACCGCAGGGGTCATTTTGTAGAAAAAGAGGTGCAGGAGCTCATTAGCGTACCTATTAGCATAACTCATTAGCATATACTACGCCCCCTGCAATCACCGGAAGTGTGTCAGAAAGGGAAGCAAAAGGGGGGGGGCATCTTCAAAAGTGTCCCCTTTCTCTTCCCCAGCTGGCCTGCCAAGGCAGGCAAGGGGGAGTGAAGCGAGAAGGGCCCCATAGAATACAATGGAAAGATTGTGCCGCCGCTGCCACGCGACTCTTACTTCGCTTCCTCCAAAGGCCCGCTGGGAGCTGGGGGAGGGGCTTGCCACCACTGCCATTTGTGCCCACTAAGGGTGTGCAAATAAAAAGATTTTGGCCCAATTCAGATTGGACCAAATCAGGCTGCATGGGTTCTGGCTGCCCAATGACCCCCGCATGTCAGTTTCGGCAATGCAAGCCCATTCAGAGTCATTCCCCAGGCTGAATGTCAGTTTCAGCCCCATTATACCCTATGGGCCATTGAAGTCAATGGCAAAAACTCGCAGGGTATATGAGGGGCTGGAGGAGAAGGGGTTTGAGGAAGAGGCTCCAGACTTACAGGGTAGCTGCTGGAGCCTCTCCCACAAATACCTACCAAGTTTCAAGAAGATTGAAACATGGGGTCCAATTCTACACCCCCCCCCCAAACAGGTTGCCCCATCCCCTCCATTGTTCTCTATGGTGGGAAAAAACGTTACTTTTCCCCACCCTAGAGAACAATGGAGGAGATGGGGCAACCTGTTTGGGGGCCCATAGAATTGGACCCCCTGGTCCAATTTTCTTGAAACCTGGTGGGTATTTGGGGGAGAGGCTCCAGCAGCTACCCTGTAAGTCTGGAGCCTCTTCCTCAAACCCCCTTCCCTCCAGCTGCTTTTTAAGCCACCGCCGAATTTCGGTGGCAATTTGGTGACAGGCCAAATCAGATCAGAGAATCTGATCCGGCCCATGGCTGCCCTAGTGCCCACTCCTGGGCTGGCAGAGCACCACTCTGCCTCGCTCCAACCCCAAATGACCCCTGATTAACCAAAAGCCAGAAAGCCACGGTATTTGGACTTTCTGAAAAGCCCAACCACCTCGAAAGAACTTGCAAATGCTTGCTTCTGCATATAAGGGATTCAGATAATCACAGGGACAGACACAACAGATATAGTCCAGATCCTTGGACCTCTTCTGTAACAGGCAAAACCATAGTGAAATGCAGTGACTGCACAAAACGTGAAGAAAGGAAAAAGAGAGGGAAAGGGAAAGCAAAAAAAAGGGGTGGGGGATAATTGCTAAAGGACCAGAATATGGATTTTCTGCCCAGATCCAGAGCTGCTCAGTCAGAGCCTGATGGCTACTTCATAACTCTCCAATGAGAATAGGTAAAATAGCTCACAAACTACAGACAGAACACCGGGCTATTGCAACTGCTTATAGCCCATTTCTCCAACCAAGGAATTCTTAGCCAAAAGGGACTGTGCAGATTGAATCCCAGACTCCAGCTTAAATGGAGATGGGCTGGAGACTTGAGAGTCAGCCTCCATCACAACTTGGACGTGCTTCCCATTTGCTAAAATGATATCGCAGCTCCTCCCTTCTTTCAAGCTGTATCAAGAGGACAGAAGTACCCTGACCATACAGGTGCAAAAGGGGCTTTCATTCCAAACATTTTGTCATTTCCATGTATTCCCAAAGTGCAGTCGTAAGCAGTTACACCCTTCCAAGCCTACTGATGTCAACAAGCTTAGAAGGGTGTCACTCGTTTTAGGACTGCTCTGTTAACAAAATTTGCCTCTGTACACAACAGACAGCAGAACACCTCTTTACTCTTATCACAGGAGCAGGGGTGGACCTGATACAGGGAATTTCTGCAGGGACAAGGAAACCAAAGGTCAGACAATTAGAATATCGGACACAAATTCAAGCACAGAAAGGAAAAGGGTGAAACTGTGTGCACCGAGGCCCTGTTTGTGTTCTTAAAAGAGTTAACTATTCGAGTGAAACAGGATTCCAAAATCCAGTTTGCTTCTGACCTCTGTGTAAAGAGCACAGCACAGATAGTAGCTGGGTAGCTGCCAGCTAATCACAAGACAAATACTTGTCTGTAATATCCCATTCAAGGAAACACCACGTGTGGAGGTATTTGCAGTATCATAGCAAAGGTGGCTTCAGCTGACCCCCATCATTCTTCTGCAGGTTGCCCAAGATCAATTACGCATGTTTTTTTTAAAAAAAATCAGAAGATACCGAGGTAATTTCCTTGTAATGTCAATATTATACAAGCAGTCATGTTAGATCAGACCAATGGTTCATCTATTCCTGCATCCTGTTTCACACACTGTACACAGAATTGCAAAAGCAGTTCCTCCATAGATCTATTCAAGGTCGCTACAATACTGGCCATTTAGGTTTTTCACTGGTGCTCTGTATTGGCCATTTCCACACAGGTTATCTGCTCAATGCTGCTGGGAAGCATGGTCCATCCCCTGTCCCCTGTCCCACCACACTACATTCCCTGTGGTATATTCAGGCACCCTCTGGGGGTTCCCCAGTTTTTCTCTGATCTTTCTCAAACCTGCTTTGCTGAGAAGTTTTGGGAAAGATGGCAGTAAAGTCTTGGTGGTTGCTGTGTGGATAGGAAAGTTCAGATTTCCCTGTCCTCATGGCGGCCATTTTCCCTGTCCCTGCAGTAGTGACCAGTGTCCCCTCTAAACTGAGTCAGGGTGAGCCAGCTCACAGTTTTTGAGCCTCCAGCTCACACATTTTTTTCTTAGCTCAGGAAGGATGGCTCTAGAGCAAATTAATTTATGCAGTAGTCAAATCGCTCACTCACAACTTTAATGCCTGTAGTTCACAAAGTAGAATTTTTACTCACAAGACTCCACAGCTTAGAGGGAGCATTGGTAGTGAGTCCTCCTCTTTGCCACTGCAAGCCTTCCCCCCCCCCCCATTGGTAGTTGAATACTGTTACAGTGTTATGTTATATTGATAGGTATAATAGGCTTTCTCAGTTCTCACCTTCCATATTTAAAAATTAAGTCTCTAGCCCTTTCCATTGCAGAGCTATAAGGGGAAAAGAAAGTGATTGAGACTTTAAAAAAGAAGAAGAAGATGGGGATTCAGAGAACTACGATATTGTTATAACATTATATCCAAATAATGATATTAAATGGCTGATTTTTTTAAAAAACAGAAAAGCCCCAGTAGTTGGGGAAGGGGGGATGGCACTGCTGGAGGAATGGGACAGAGATACTGCAGTGAAACCTGCCATGTATGGGCAACTGCAACAGAAACAGCAAACCTCCCCAAGTCTGCCCTGTGTGGAAACCATGTGACTCATAGAATCAAGGAAGTGGAAGGGACCTCCAGGGTCATCTAGTCCAACCCCTTGCACAATGCAGGAAATTCACAAATACCTTCCCCCACACCCCCAGTGAATGCTGTTCCACACCCAGATGACAAAAAACCTCCAGGACCTCCAGCCAAACTGGCCTGGAGAAAAATTGCTTCCTGATCCCAAAGTGGCGATCAGCATTTCCCTGGGCGTGTAAGAAAGAGCCACAAGAACTAAGCACTGATGCAACCCTTCCTGCCCTCCCTCTCATGATCTGCCTAAGTTCACAGAATCAGCATTGCTGTCAGATGGCCATCTAGCCTCTGATTGAAAACCTCCAAAGAAGGAGAGGACACTTTTGTTTTCACTATTACCCCACTATTACCGCTTTCCTGGACAGTCACTTCCAGTTCATACTCCATCAAGATACATTGTAAAGTTTTTCAGCCAATGCTCATCACTTTTTGTTTTCATGTACCTTATGGGCCATGTTGTTGCCCACTTACCCAGTTTTTAGACCATTTGGGTGTTCTTCACAATCTGCCTCAGTTCTCACCAACATGAAGAATTTGGGCATCATCTGCAAATTTTGCCACTTTGTACTCAATCCCAATGCCAGACCATTTAGGAGCAAATTAAACAGCATCAGTCCCAGTTCCAGTCCAGGTGGAGCCACAGATTACTTCTCTTCACCACAAGAACTATCTATTTACATGTGTTCCCTGCTTCCTGTCATTTTTTAAAATATTTTTATTATTTTAATATATTATTTATATACACACACACACCCCATATGTATAATTTGGATATTTTATATATGTCTGTATGTGTGTGTATGTAGAAAAATTATTTTTATTGCCTTCAATTCACAGCTGATTTATGGCAACCCCTAATGGGGTTTTCAAGGCAAGATACGTTCAGAGGTGGTGTGCCATTGCCTGCCTCTGCATCATGACCCTGGTATTCCTTGGTGGTGTCCCTTCCAAACACTAACCAGGGCCTGCTTAACTTCCAAGATCTGATGATATCAGGCTACTCTGGGCTATCTAGGTCATTTAACCAGGTTTTGATTCATCAGAGAACCTTTCCTCTTATTCAATGACCGCTAACTTTCAGAGAGGCTTTGACAAAAGATTTTGGAAGTCCACATATATATTTACCACCTTACCCTTCTCCATGCTTGTTAACCTTGCAAAGAACTTCCTTAGAAGAACACATATTAGACTAACTGGCCTGTAATTTCCTGGATCTCCTTTGGACCCATTTTTAAATGGGCCTGCCATAAGATGGGGAGGGCAGGATGTACTGTAAATCTCAAAAATAAACAAACAAACAAATAAATAAATAAATTCAAAACTAGTGCTACATTTTACTACTTTTGGAAGGGAGGCTACTTTTAGAAATGTTGCATTATGTTGGGTAAGAGATCATCAATTTTGCATCTGAGTTTCTTAAGAACCCTCGAGTAAATGGCACCCAAACTCAGTGTTTTATTGATTTTTCAATCTATCAGCCCCAAAAGACAATCTTACATCATCTCTGTTGACTTAAGTTTCTTATCTTCATAAAAGCCATGGCTCTGATGTGGGCAACTGGCCCATGTTCTCCACCACGAAAACCAAGACACAGAATTACTTCAGATTCTCTGCAGTCTCCTCTTCTTTTAGCTGTTCTTTCATCCCTTTGTCAACCAAGGGCCCCACCACCGCTCAGGCTGATTTCCTTTTTCTGATGTATTTAAAGAAATCGGTTATCTTAGTGGTTTTAGCATTATGCTCCCCATATTCTCTTTTTGCTAGCCTTAATATTCAGTTTCATTTGTTTTGCTGGAGTCTGTGCCTCTTTTTGTTCACCACATGCAAGTGCAACATTTTATAGGAAACCTCCTTGCTTTTTATAGCTTACCTCACTTTACTCATTAACCACACTAACATCCTCTTAGACAATAGCTGTCCTAATCAGAGAGATAGACATTCTATCTGTCCTTCCATTACTCTGGATTTTCCAAGCACCCTGAAGGGGTCCGGTCCTCTTCTCCCCCAAAAACCTTTCAGTTTTCTTTTGATGAATCCCCTCCGTTTTAGAAATTTCTGCTTCTGAAATCAAAGACGGTTCTGCTTGACTTTTTAGGCAAACCTTCATGCACATAAAAGCTGATTCCTGTGACTGGGGTTCCAAACAACACTCCTGTCTTATGCCAGGCCTTGAGCACCACTCAGGACAACATCAAGGGTCGCCTCCTCTCTCGTCAGACCCATGCCCACATTCTCCAAGGCACAACCATTGCTGGCATCTCCGGATTCTGTCTGTGTGCCATCACCCAAACACTTATCCAGTCAACATGACAATAACTGAAGTCAGTCACCCATAACCACTCCGGTTTCTCCCCTAGGTGGCTTACTTATTTCCTTCTCCCTTTTAAAGTTCACCATCTCAATTCTGGTCAGGTAGGGGAATAGCTTCTCCTCAATACCTTTCCATCCTGATGGTCCCACCCACCAAATATATGATTGTGGGCTGTTGGGACCACAGATATTTTATTCAAGCTAGGAGGATCCTGTTCACCTTGGGCAAAAACAACAATTTGGGGGGAGGGGGCGGGGGGCAGACTCACATGGTATAAATAAATAAATACAAATTACACTGGATAACAGCAACTGAATCTGTTGGCTTCAACATGAGTCTGTGCTCAGCTGTGCCCCTACACCCTTGTTAACACATTCCAAAAGCTTGCTCTTTGTTATTTTATTGACTCTCATGTTTATTTCATCCCTTCCCAAGGATTTATGGTAGATTTCTAACACGGTAAGGTCTAGAGTTCTTTTAAGGGGGAGAGTTGTGTTTTTGCTATTTTATTTTTTTTGTTTTTGACTGGAAATGTTTTTAACTGGTACTGCCAGCTGCCTTGAACCATCAGGAAAGGCAGGCTACAGAAATGCTTAAATAAATAAATAAATGCATTCCTCCCCCAGCTGTTGCCCAGTGGCCTTAAAACTCTAGGACATCAGAGCATGAAATCGAAAGACATCAGAGATGAAATGCTTCTCTGAAAAGCTGGAACCCTCTCCTCAAGGCCTGGAGAGAGAAAAACCCACCAGCCCTGTAGCTCCAGACAGAAGTTGGTTCAGTTAACCCAGGCGGTAAAACAGGGGCCCTCCTGCAAATGCCTCATGCCCTTACCAAGTGAAGCAGTCTAACGAAATGCCTTGTTTCTGGCTTAGCACATAAGCACACCATAAGAAGCAGCCTGGTCTTCCTCAGTCCTTTCCTTCTCACTCCGCTTAATGGCTGTCTTGGGCAACTTAATGACCATCGTGAGCAAAGTGAACACAGGCAAGCTGACTAATTGGTCAGTCTGGCTCAGGAGGACCACCTGCTCCACCTACACAGAAGCTCGCAAGAAGAGAAAACACTGCTGCCCAGTGTGTTTAGAGTGGAGTTGCCAGGGATTAAACCTGAAATGGTCTCCATGAGAAGGAGATGCTCCAACACCAAACCAGAGCCCACCCATTAAACTCCTTCTGCACCTATGGGAGGGAACCTGGAGATGGTATCAGTAGAAAATACTCTATCCAAAGCTGCTTCCGTATGCAGACAATTCCAGACACTTCCTCGCTTTATACCCACTGTTGCTGAGAATGCTGCTGCTGTCACGCACAGCAGCAAAGGGGCATCCACATAGGGGTATTCTCCATGGTACTCCCTTGTGCCTGCCACCCCCACCCCCACCCCCACCCCACTGCAGTGTTTTTTTGCTTTTAAAAATCAGCAATAGGTAAATGACACTAGGGCTACAAACCTCTGGTTTTGAAACACGGCAGAAAGTTGCCAGTGGCAGGGGCCAGGGGATATGGAGGGGAAATGGTGCTGGATGTGGGTAGGGAGATTCAGAAATCCACATCTTCTTGTCAGTACATGGGCAAACCTGCCTTTATTTGGGAACTACCGGGGCAAACCAGGGGAAACCACCGAAGGAGACATTAGAAGGTTCGGGGAACGATATCATGCGGATGCTCCAAAAAATAGTTTAAGAGCCAGGGCAGAGTCCTGCATAGAAGTAGCACTAGGTAATCCACTGGATCTCTTTTAGAGCCATAATGCAGGATTGCAATGGGGGCAGTGTTCCCTCTAAGCTGAGTTAGTGTGAGCTAGCTCACAGTTTTTTAGCCTCTGGCTCACACATTTTTGTCTCAGCTCAGGAAGGATGGCTCCAGAGCGGACTAATTTATGCAGTAGTTGAATCGCTCGCTCACAACTTTACTGCCATAGCTCACAAAGTAGATTTTTTGCTCACAAGACTCCACAGCTTAGAGGGAGCATTGGAAAAGAACAGAAAGCCATGAGTGGAAGGGGAACAAAAGATTGTGTTAGGATGCTGGTGAAAGAAAGAATCACTCTAGAAAAGGATGTCACTGGATGTCTCAGTCTGCAAGTATGTTGGGCTGCAGTAAATCCCTGGGAGATTTGTCTGGCAGTAGCAGCACCATTATCACGAGGGACTGCCTCTCCCTTTACGACCCCCCTCGGTGGCTGTGGTCATCATCTCACAGCCTACTGGGCCCTCCGGCTGAATGTCTGGCATCCACCAGGGCAAGAGCTTTTTCAACCATAGCCCTATCCTGGTGAAATGCCCTCTCAAGATGAGGCTCAGGCCTTGCGGGACCACCCTTGGTTCCACAGGACCTGTGAGGCTGAGCTTTTCATCGGGCCTTTCCCAGTTAGGTTTATTTTGGAGGGCTTAATGCTGGATCCACCACTATCGGGATTTTTTTTGGTTTTTATATTTTGCATTTTTATATTCTTTTAACTATATTTATTATGTCTGTTCTATACTGTTGTGAGCCGCTCTGAGCCCTATTTTGTGGGGGAAGGACAGTATATAAATTTAAATGATAAATTATCAGCTAGACTTTGCAAATCCAGTGCAATCTTCTGTCCTGACTACTCCCCAGCTTCCATTGGCAATGATCAGAGAGGGGGCCCTTTCGGTGATGGCATCCTTACTTGAATGGTTCGGTGGTAAAACTTTGCCCAGGAAACCTCATTTCCCGAATAGATACATACTTATAAACTGTCCTTAAATTATTAAAACTGGAACTTTGAAACTTCCAAATTTTAAGAACGCATAACGGATTTTGACTAAAGAACAAGAGCCCAGCAATACTGTCGACTTTTTCAAGAAGAGTTAAAAAGCCAGAAAAAGAGGGAAAGCAATATAGCATCTGGACTAGCCCCAAAATGGTTGTAAACATAAAAGATTATCCTTCAAAGCAAAATTTTAAAACTCCTGTAACTCAGTCATTACCCATTAGATTTTTGGCCCAATTATACTCTTCACGGGGTGATTTTCTGTGCTAAGTTTCATAGTGTCAGGACAAATCAGCTTGATTTTATAATGAATTTTTGGATTTAAGAACTGTTAAATATCCTTTCTGTTTTAACTGTTTAGGATAGGTCTGGGTGGGTAGCTGTGCTGGTCTGAAGCAACAGAACAAAGTTTGAGTCCAGTGGCACCCTTAAGATCAACAAAGTTTAATTCTGGGTAGAAACTTTCAAGTGCATGCACATTTGTTCAGACAGAAGTGTGCATGCACACGAAGAAGTGTGCATGCACACAAGAGCTTATACCCAGAATTAAACTTTGTTAGTCTTAAAGGTGCCACCGGACTCAGACTTTGTAGGACAGGTCTGTCATCACTGTGTCTAACAGTAAAGTGGCTGGGATGTGTGCCAATCACCGAAGCAGAAAATTCAGGCCACCCACATACCTGGGAGACACCACCAGTCGAGTTTCAGTTTGTAAATTAGGTAAATATAAATCAAACACGACCAGATGAAATCTGAATATACTCTAGGAGCCACAAAATAAAAATCAAAAGGATCAGGGAGCAATTTTTAACAGGCCTACTCTCAATTATGTCCCATTTTCTTCAGTGGGGCTTATTCCCACGTTTTTAGGATTGCACTGTCAACCCTGCGAGAGTTTAGGGACTCCTGAAGGGGGAGATACGGAGGGGTTGGCCAGTGTTCCCTCTAAGCTTTTAGTGTGAACTAGCTCACAGTTTTTTAGCCTCCTGCTCACGCATTTTTGTCTTAGCTCAGGAAGGATGGCTCCAGAGCAAACTAATTTATGCAGTGGCCAAATCGCTCGCTCACAACTTTAATGCCAGTAGCTCACAGAGTAGAATTTTTACTCTCAAACCTCCTCAGCTTAGAGGGAGCATTGGACTTGGTACTCTTTTCAAATGATTCACCCACTGTAGGTCCCTAGCTTCAATATCGGTGGTTTGCCACCAATGCTCCCTCTTAAGCTGCAGAGTCTTGTGAGCAAAAATTCTGCTTTGTGAGCTACTGGCATTAAAGTTGTGAGTGAGCGATTTGGCCACTGCATAAATTAGTTTGCTCTGGAGCCATCCCTCCTAAGTTAAGACAGAAATGTGTGAGCTGGAGGCTAAAAAACTGTGAGCTAGCTCACACTAACTCAGCTTAGAGGGAACACTGGTTTGCTACTAGACTTAAACGAAACTTCCATGTTCAGGAGCAGCAAACTTCTGAAGGCCAGTGAGAAGGGAGGTGGGGCCGGGAGACATCGCTGCCTGAAACGGCTTGTAGCCGACCGCGAGGCTCCTAGCCAGCCGCCGCTTCTCCGCAGCCCAGAACTTCCGTCGGGGGTCCGACGCACGGAGGCAACTTTTCCGCGTGGGTCACTTCGAAATGCCCCGCGGGCGCTCGCGTCCTGCCCCGCCGCCTTGCGGACGGCAGCAACCGACAGCGAGGCGTCGAGCCCGGCGAGTGAACAACAGCCTTACTCGGGCTGCTGCAGTCCTCCAAGGGGACGCCGCTCAGGCCACAGCCGCCAGGGCCTGTCCCGCCCTCTCTTCGCGCCCGGCCGTTCCCGCAAGAGCGTTCACACGGGCGCCTGCCCGCCGCCGGGAGAGGCCCGGTCTGCTACTCACCCGCTCCCCGCGGTGCCGCCTCCCGGCCGGGCTTCTCCTACAGGCGAGCGGAGACTTCCCTTCCCCGCCAGTCCCAGAGGCCACAGCCCCCCGCCCCGGAGGGAGGGGGCGCCCCATAGTCCAGGCCCTGCGGATCGAAGGCCGCCTTTGGCCCGCGCCGCGTCCCGGCAAGGACTGTACGCAACGGCTGGCGGCTGTGGCCCGCCCGGCCCGCGGCGGAGCTCTCAGCGTTTGAATCACAACTTCTGAACTCCCAGTTCCTCCGCTGCGCAGGCTGCTCTCCGCTGCTGTGTACCTGGAAGGGCAGGCCAGACCAGACCAGGGCCCTCCTGCCAGATCGCGGCGGCGGCGGCGGCTGCGCTTGGCTCATTTGCGTGGCACGGGAGGCAGGCGCCCTTCCTAAAGCCGGCGCAGGGCTTGCAGAGACGCACCATTTTCACACCAGGTTGCAAACTCCAGCAGGCCTGCCGTCCCCCGACTGCGAGAGCATCGACTGCCTGTGCAGTGTGGAATGTGGCTGCCCTGGGCTGTGGGCCAGTTCCTATGACATCCAGGGCCCAGCAACACAATACATCCATGTTAGTCGAATCCCTTTGTAAAATAGGGTTGCCAACCCCAGGTTGGGGAATTCCTGGATATTTGGGGGTGGAACCTGGAGAGGTCAGGGTTCAAGGAGGAGAATGAAGGGCCTCAGGAAGGGTGTAATGTCATTGAGACCACCCTCCAAAACAGCCATTTTCCCCAGATGAACTGACTGGGAGAGCTGTTGTTTGGGAATCCTGGAAGTTGGCAACCCTACTTTGTAATGCTGGTTTTCTTCCTTTAGGGCTGAAAACTCTCCACCATACCATTCAAATGTGGGAGTTCTCGTGTAGCCCTCCTGCAGCAGCACCTTGTGAATTTATTGCCTGGGTATAGATAATGCTAGAATTATTTTTAAAAGATATTAAAGCCTGAAAAAGATGGCGTTCATCACTGACAGCCACAACAAGAAAGAGTCTCAGGGCATCTTAAAGAATAACAAATTCATTGTGGTCGAAGACAGTGTGCACAAGAGAGCCGTGCATCGGTGCTGCCAAAGTAGTCTCTGGTCACAAAAGCTTCAGAGGTAGTGTTTAGGGTACTACAAGATGCCTTTTCTCCAGTGGTGATAAAAACGTAGCTTCTGCCTAGTTAAAAACCCCTCCCAGGAAACCTGCTGGCACCCACTAGGGGAGCCAAAACCAAGCCACGCCTTCTTCCCCACCTTTATCTGTGCCAGCAAGGCTAAAAATTCAGGACAGCCTCCTTCTCCCACCTCAGAGATCACGAGTCTTCTCTGCAGTAAACTAAATCAAGCCATTACTCTGAGAATCAGCTTCTCACTTTCCCCTCCTCACACAACATAGTTTCCCATTCCCCCGCAATCACAACTCCACGATGCGACCGGGGGGGGGGGGGGGGGGGCAATCAACCTGGAAAACAGGGTGGCTTCATTTACATACAGTAAAAATTCTTTCACCTGTTTGCATGAGGAGGAGGACTGGACTTCAAATGCAATGGTATCCAGCAGCATCAAACCATCTCACTTGGGCTGATGGATATCAGCAGGATGCTTTAATAGACATCGTGAGTGATTCCAAAAGTGGGGCGGAGCCCTGCAGATCAGGAGGCACTGTGGCGCATAATTCATGATACAACTGACACTGTCGTCTCTGTTCTCATTAGATAGCAATGCTTTAAATTTAAATGTTCTCAGTGCTCACGTGGACCTTGATCCTGCTTTCTGCTCTGCAGACCTCCACCTCTACATCTTCTACCACCTTGGATGGTCCCTGTCACCACAGACCAAGGCTTTCTTGATGCTTTACAGCAGAGAGGGCCAGCTGGTGCAGAGCGGAACACTATTGTAATTTTGTTTTTATTCTTATGGAGCCAGGCACGACAAATCTGTCGTTGAGCTCAGCCTTACTTCTGATAAGCACCCTTAGACCAGCTAAACTTCCCTGTTGTTTATTCTCCCTGTAGTCCATTCTTCTTCCCGGAGACTGGGAAGTTTCACCACATGCTTACCCAACACCTCCCCGGTGGTCGGGTCTTTACTCGTTTCTTGAGTCAATGAGATGGGGCAAGCAAGCTATTTCCTGTTTGTCTGCAAGGTTAAGCCCTCCCCTGGCTGTGCCAGGAGGAAATGGAACTGCAGGTGCAGAATACTCCTGGGGCCGAGATGTCTCTGGGTTCCAGCTTGCAGAGGCACCGCAAAATGCAAAACTCTTGACCTCAACAATAAAGTCTTCTCATACACCAGTAACAGCACTGGGGGGGGGGGGGGGGGAAGGGAAGAAGGCGGGGGGGGGGAGGCAAACTGTTGATTCATAGCTATCACACTGCCTCACGCTGCAGCGTGCCTTCCTTGGAAAGAATGCTTCTGGGTTTGTCATAGTTCACCCTGCTTTAGAAAAAAAAAATGCAGGCATGAGCTGTCCCAAGGAAACAAATGTAGATGGGTGGCTTCGTGTTGGGGTGAAACTCTCTCTCTTTGCCCAACTGTCTGCAACACAAACCCCAGACTGGAAAAAGGGTCTGAAGTGGGTCAGAGCTTTCCAAATGGTCTCATGAGCAGTTTGTCAAGACTGGGGGCTCATGGGAGGTGGGACAGTAAAAATCAAGGGTGGGGGGTGGAGGAGCACAGCTGCTAGAAAGGCCTCAGGCAAACCCATTGCCAACCAGGGGGGTAAACTGGGAAAAAGCAGATGCCCTGCATCAGAATGTGACACACAAGAAAGGCAGTGAAATGCAGAAGGTCTTGTACACCATGGTGCAAGAGGGATGATGTAGCAAGACATAGGGGGAGGATTCCTCCAGCCCTTGACGAAGAAAGTATGGGAATTAATTGCACAGCATCCAGGCAAGATTTGGTTTGTGCAATGCTAAAGAAAAACGCATACAGATGAAATGGAACACAGGTGCAAGTAGAAGCAGCTGCTGTATCATATTCTGTTCCCACAATGGTTGTGGTTTTGTGCAGAAGTGCTATCTTAAGTTTTGTAGAAGTTACAGAGCAGAGAGATGTTCCACAAAGTCACTGTGGCCTTTGTGTGACACCTCCACTTCAGGTGGCACCATCAGATGGTGGCAGTCCAGCTAAAACAATGTCCTTTCCCAGATAAAGGGCTCTAGAGCCCAAGTGGCACCCTTGCAGTTACACAGGATTTTCTTTTTAAACACACCTGCTGTGTCACAACAATACTTGTTTTACCCTTTCTAGGTGGAAGAGGATTGCGCTTAAAACACTGGGGGGGGGGGCGTGGGACAGAGTAGACAGGGCTTAATGCTTCAGCTCATCACTGGGTTCTCACCTTCTCAAGTGCCATTGGTCAGGTCCCCAAGGGTCACATTTATCAGCATCCAAAATGCCCTTCCAGTGATTTAATACATGTGCTGGGGGGGGGGGGGATCACAGGTCTCCATAACAGATTAGCAGACAGGCATGGATTTCCCTACTGAGTTTTCCCAGAGGATCTGCTGGATGCTGATTCTTACTGTATCCCGTCTTCAGACATAGGCCTCAGTGTCAGCAGGCACACTGAGCCACAGGGGGATGCCATTCTAGCTTGGTGACCGGACAGACAGGCAGACAACCCCCCCCCCCCTTCAGTCCCTGTTGTGTGACTGTCAAGAAACAGCTGCGCTTTCTCCACCAAATTCTGTCACTTTGGCGTGTATTCAAGGCCTACAAACATAGAAAACAAAGAAAGAGGGAGGTGGGGTGGGGTGGGGGCCTTTAGAACCAAACCGCACCTGTGTCCTCAGCTTTCTCTCTTTGATCTACTGAGTCTTTACTCACCTCTGGTTTTGTCAGCCAAACACCTTCTACCTAGGTATCCACAGTCCAGATTTGTTGGGTTCCCTTTTAAAAATCCACAGCGCTTGGTTTGGAACAGAAAGCGGAGCCAAAGTCCCATCGATTCATTTTTCGTTCAGCTACAAGAATTTCCAGATTTGCAAACAGACTAGACCTCCAAGTAAAACAAAGCATTCTGGGACTTCAGCCACAGCAGTCCTCGGTCATTACATCTTGTCGTTGCTTATTAATGGCCCTGGTGGTCTCTCTCTCTCTCTCTCTCAGCGGCACACGGAGGGAGAAAAATCTCTGCGGAAAAAGTAACGTGAGCTTGATGGAGGATGTCAGGTATTTCTCTTACTGCCAGAATTAGGCAAAATGCTGAGCACATGAAGAAATGTCTCAGTGTCCACATAACAGTGCTGCCGCTGTCTTAACAGGAAGCCGCAGCTGTGAGTGAGCAGCAGAAACCACATGATCCATGGCAACTCTCTGTCCCGGCCCTCTTCCTGCCTGCGAGAAACCAGCCATGGGGAGAGACACTGAGCTGCCAGTGTGACTCTGCCAGCTGGTGAGTTCCTGCGGGTGGCACAGGCAGAGGGGGGGTGACTGTGCCAGCACTAACTCTTCCTTATTGCTTCAGAGGCTTAGCATGGCTAGGAGGTTTGCAGCTTAGCAGCTGTGACGCTGAATAAAGGGTCTCTCAGGGCCACGAAGCCAGCAATGGGGGTGGGGGGATTTGGGCCAGAGCCCCTCCCTCTGAAGGAGCCCGAAGTCTGGTTGTCGCAGGCAGGCGCTTTCCTTTCCTTAGGTGCAGGGTCAGGAACAGAAGCAGTTCTCTGTGCAGCAAGAGAAATAGAGACATAATGAGAAATGGGGGGCCTTTTAGGGAAACAACTGAGTTTGAAGTTATGCTGACCCAGACACTAATCTACTTACTGTTAGAAGGGAATTAATGAAGTACAAAAGTCTTATGCCCACCCCCACCCCCCATGGTAAAAGGGCCTATGGTATGAAATTAGATCATTTGTGTGGGAATTCTTTCATCAACAATAGTGCAGTTAAGAAATTAGACGCAGGATTTAATGTTCTTATGGGGCCCTCGTTTAGATGGTAAGGCAATGTATACTTCAGAGGCAAAGCTCCCTGCTAAGATCAGGTGCATGGAGTTGCCAGCTCCAGCCTGGGGAATTCCTGGAGATCTGGGGGGCAATGCCTGGGGAGGGCAGAGTTTGGGGGAGACAGGAAGCTCACTGGGGATGTGATGCCATAGACTATGCCCTCCAGAATACACCCTCCAGATCTCTGCAGCCCTGAGTGCCACACTTGTACCTGGGTGGTGGGTGGGCCCTGCTCACCTGGCCGGCCATTCCCTGCCCTGCCCCCCCCCCCCATGGAGGGAGGGAGGGAGGAAGAGAAGGCTCTCACCAGTGTTGCCATGCAGCTCCACACACACACCTGGCTCCACTTCGGGGCTCTGTGCCCACCAGCCTTCTAGTGGTGGGGTGTCTGCTAGGGTTGCCAACCTTCAGGTGGCATCTGGAGATCTCCTGCTGTTATGATTGATCTCCAGATGACCAGGATCAGTTCCCCTGGAGAAAGTGGATGCTTTGGAGGGCATTATACCCCATTGAATTATACCCCATTGAATTCCTTCCCCTTCCCAAACCCTGCCCTCTACAGTCTCCGCCTCCAAAATCTCCAGTTATTTCCCAGCTCAGAGCTGGCAACCCTATGTCACCTAGCTCATGGGGGGCACCAGACTCACTGCTCACCTAGGGCACCAAAACCCCTTGGGGTCAGGAAGCAATTTTTTCCCAGGCCAGTTTGGCTGGAGATCCTGGAGGGTTTTTTTGGGGGGGGGTCATCTTTTGGGTGTGGAACAGTGGTCACTGGGGGAGGTATTTTTGAATTTCCTTCAGGGGGAGGATAAACCATGACATTATGTTGGCCTGTGCTGCATAAAAAGAACTTTTTCTCCCTCTCCCATAATGCCAGAATGTGTAATCTCACTCAACGGAGGTGGTGGGCAATAGATTCAGGATGGATAAAAGCAAGTACTTCTTCCTTCAACAAGTAGTTAAATTGTGGGATGCAATAAATGTGGAAATAGCATCTAGTTTTTGCCTGCTTTATTATTCATTTGTTTGTTTAGATTATTTCTGTGCCCTTTCTTCACAGACCCTGCTCAAGGCAGCATACAAAGTAAAACATAACAAAAAGATAACACCATAAAAAATATTAGTTTCAGGTGGGTGTCTGTGTTGATCTGCAGTAGGAGAGCTAGATTCAAGTCCCGGGCCACCTTAAAGACCAACAGGATTTCCAGGGTAGAAGCTTTCGAGAGTCGAAGCTCTCTCCATCAGATATGAAATTAATAACCATTAAAATAAAGTATTAAAAGGCAGCATGTAAAAGGGGATTGGTTATATTCATGGAGAATAAGCCCGTTAATGGTTATTCTATTAGCAATGGACCTTCCAGATCTAGACGCACAAACGCTCCAAATACCAGTGCTGGGGATCAACAATAGGGCAGGCTTTGGCTTGTAGGACTCCCATGCATGGGATAGAGCAGGTAGAGAAAGAAGTACTTTTCTCCCTTTCTCACTCGATGAAATTGCTGAACAGTCCTGTTAGAACAGATAAAAGGAAGTACTTCTTCACCCAAAGAGTGATTAACACATGGAATTTACTGCCACAGGAGGTGGTGGCGGCTACAAGCATGGATGGCTTCAAGAGGGAATTGGATAAACATATGGAGCAGAGGTCCATCAGTGGCTATTAGCCACAAGGTATAGATAGGAACTCTCAGTCTGGGGCAAGTGATGCTCTGTATTCTTGGTGCTTGGGGGGGGGGGGCAACAGTGTGAGGGCTTCCAGTGTCCTGGCCCCACTGCTGGACCTCCTGAGGGCACGTGGTGTTTTTGGCCACTGTGTGACACAGAGTGTTGGACTGGATGGGCCACTGGCCTGATCCAACATTGACTTTTCTTATGTTCTTATGTTCTTAGGGTATCTGGTTGACCAGTGTGTGAAAAAAAGATGATGGACTAGACTGACCATTGGTCTTATCCCACCCAGCTCTTCTCAGCTACCAGTATTTTAGAAACAGAAACATAGATCTGGAAGGGACCCCAGGGTCATCTAGCCCAACACCCTGCACAATACAGGAAATTCAAAGCTACCCCCTATTCTCCCAGTGACCCTTGCTCTATGCCCAAAGGAAGGCCAAAAACCTCCAGGATCCCTGGGCCAACTGGCCTGGAGGAGAATTCCTTCCTGACCTCAAAGAGGCGATTGGCATTACCCTGGGCCACAAGAGCCAAGCACTGGCTCATCCCTTCCTGCCCTTTCTCACTACCCACCTAAATTCATAACAAGTCATTGCTGTCAGATGGCCATCTAGCTTGTGCTTAAAAACCTCCGAAGAAGGAGGTTTCCTTGCTTCAGGAAACCTGACTTAATTGCTTAATTAGGCTTAATTTACTTAATTGTCTGGTCCTTTATTCCTATTTATGAAGATGTGTACTCTGGAACCTCATAACTCTTAAAATGCACAACAGAATTTTTAAAAATCAAATTTGGAGAATTCTGGACTTGTTGACTAAGTGTAAACCTGCAAAACAGGGTTGCCAGCCTCGAGGTGGGGCCTGGGGATCTCCCACTTTTACAACTAATCTCCAGCTGACAGAGATCAGCTCCCCTGGAGAAAATGGCTGCTTTGAAGGGTGGACTCTATGGCATTGTACCATGCTGAGGCCCCTCCCCTCCCCAAACCCCACCCTCTCCTGGATCCACCCCCAAAGTCTACAGGTATTTTCCAACCCAGACCTGGCAACTCTACTGCAAAATGATAAACTCAAGGTGGATTTTGGACTGCAAACATGAGGACCCTACGCTTCAAACCAAACCTAATCAGTGGTTATTATTATACCATTGTTCATTGCAATTGCTGTAATTTGGACAGATTATAGGTGTTTTCAAATTTAGGTCCAAGGAGACTATTCTTCTTGATTTGAGTTTTCAGGCATTAAAATGATATAACACCAAAAAGCAAAAAAAAACTACTTATCTCTCTCCCTGCTATCACAGCCATATAATTTCACTGAAAATAGACTTTTCCAAAGAAGGAGCTTCAATCTGGACATGGGAAAAGTGAAATATGTTAGACTGTGTGGAGAAGTGGGCTTTTCACCCCAGTATGGTGATGGAAAGTGCTGTCAAGTCACAGCTGACTTATGGCGACCCCACGGGATTTTCAAGGCAAGTGACGTTCAGAGGTGGGTTGCTACTGCCTGCCTCTGCATCATATCCACACCATTCACTGGCCTAATTTCTTAGATGGCCAAGCAACGTTCCAAAGAGACAGGCCAGTGGCAACTTTCCTGAGCTAAGGAAGGAGGGATAGAAGAGTTCCTCTGGGGTGTTCCGTCTCATTTCTCATTCGAAGATCCAGAACAGTCCTTCTACAAGGAAGTGGTGATGCTATCACACAGCATCACAGCCCTGGCCTTAAGGGAAGTTACAGGGAGGAAGGCTAGAATATTCTGTCTCGTCACTATAATTAGTTAGCATTTTCTGGTTCATTTGAAAATGTCACTCAGAGTGCAGGGAGGAACAAGATCTTCTTGAGAATGGCATTTTAAAAAAAAATTTAGAGACAGCCTCAGTTTCAAATCCTCACTCTGCTATGGAAACTTGTTGGATGATCCCTCTCTAGCCTAACCTACCTCACGAGGTTGGGGGGTGCAGATAAAATGGAAGGGGAGAACGATGTTGTAAGCCACAGTGGGGAGTCAAGTTACCAGCCCATGGCCGGCAACTGGCAAGAACCTGGGGGAGTTGGAGACTGGCATGAATGGCATAGCAAGACATCACCACTACATCATTTCTGGTTGGAAACCTGAAAGTGATGTCACCACATTGTACAACATGCTAGGAATTTCCTAGATCTCTATGGTTTACCAGTTCCTGGAGTATTGCACAATGTGATGATGTCACTTTTGGGGGGTTTGGGGGGGTTTTACTGGAAATTATGCCATAGCATTGCCCTACATGACAGGCAACCAGTGGGAAGATTGAGAGCAGAGACAGGGTGGCTGTGATATCACATACACTATTACATCACTTCCAGGGGGAACCCAGAAGTGACAGGACGTAGCTCTAGGCATTACTGGAAGATCTACTCTCTATCACTTACAGGTTTTCCCCAGATGTGACACACACCAAGCCTTTTTTTCCCCTGCCCCTGTTTGGAGTGGCAGTGGGCAACAGGAACCAGGGCAGGGAATTCTCTGCCCTAACAGGGGGAATAGCAAGCCTATGCCATGCAGTTCCCCCTCCCTTTTCGCTCCCACTGCTCATTCAAGTGGTGATGGGGGGCAGGAGGCAAAGGGCAGAGTCTGCCCATCTGCAAGCAATGAAGCAGCCTTGTAGTGGGGTATGGCTATCTAAATAAACAAAGGCCCTTCCCTTCTTTGAATTAGGGATAGGGTTGTCAACCTCCAGGTGGGGGCTGGAGATCTCCCAGAATTTTAATTGGTCTCCAGAGTACACAGATCAGTTCCCCTGCAAGAAATGGCAGTTTGGGAAGGTGGGCTGTTACGGCATTATACCCTGACAAGGTCCCTCCACATCCAAAACCTCCCCCTCCCCAGGCTCCAGCCACCAATCTCCAAGAATCTCCAAAGCTGGCGTTGGCACTCTAGGGAGCTCTCCAGTATTTCCTTCCCTGCCAGTGGAACAGGCCTATTGCATCAGGCAGACTGGCTTATCTCACCCTCCTTACCCATCTCATTGCTGAGCTCAGCCGGAGAGAAGAAGGGGTCCGGGTTCTCTTCGCAGCACCTCAGGAACTTCGTGGGACTGCGGCCGCGCTGGGTGCAGGCAAGGCCTCCACAGAGTTAGATTCACAGTGCAAGAGAACTGCCGGCAGCTCTGAAGACTGAACTGGAAGGAAATGCAAAGGCTGGGCCTGGGCAAAGGAGGAGCCCGTCAGGTTGCAGGACAGGTTCAGCAGCAAAATAACTTGCTGGCCAGGCAAAAAATCTAAAGCAATCTGCCAGTTGCAATCTCATCTGCAATAGCCGGTGCTGGGACTCCCACCTGTGGGCATAACCCTGAAGCTGGAATTTGGATGGGACCAAGTGCCAGCAAAAAGAGTGGGGGGCTGAGATCCCTGAGAAAGAAGGAGAATTTCTGCACAACCTACAGCCACAAGAGCAGATTGTCCACATCTGATTGGAACACAATCTCTGGCAACTCTGAGTTGGGAAATTCCTGGCGATTTGGGGATGAAACCTGGGGGAAGGCAGGGTTTGGGGGAGGGAGGGAGGGGGCCTCAGTGAGCTATAATGGCACAGAGTTCACCCTCCAAGGCAACTGTTTACTCCAGGGAAACTGATCTCTGTCATGTGGAGATCGGTTGTAATTCTGGGAGATCTTTAGGCCTCACTTGGAGTTTGGCAACCCTAGATTAGAAAGTAGAAATTTGGGGGGTGGAACCTGGGGAGGGCAGGGTTTGTGGAGGGGAGGGACCTCAGCAGGGTATAATGCCATAGAGTCCACCCTCCAAAACAGCCATTTTCTCCAGGGGAGCTGATCTTGGTTGTCTGGAGATCAATTGCAATAGAGGAAGATCTTCAGGTGCCACCCGGAGGTTAGCAACCATAGTTGCCAAGTTTCCCCCAGCCACCAGCAGGAGATGGGGTATCCAGGTTACCATATTCAGGTTGGGAAACTCCTGGAGATTTGGGGGTGGAGCCTGGGTAGGGTTTCCAACCTCCAGGTGACACCTGGAGATCTCCCACTATTACAATTGATCTCCAGACGACAGAGATCAGTTCCCCTGGAGAAAATGGCTGCTTTGAGGGTGGACTCCATGGCATTATACCCTGCTGAGGTCCCTCCCTCCCTCCCCCCAACCCTCACCCTGGCCAGGCTCCACCCCCCAAAATCTCCAGGTATTTCACAACTGGAAGCCTGGGGAGGACAAGGACCTCAGTGGGGTATAATGCCATAGAGTCCACCTTCCACACCATCCATTTTCTCTGGGGAAACTGGTCTCTGCAGTCTGGAGAGGAGCTGTAATTCTGGGGGACCCCCAAGTCCCACCCAAAGGATGGCATCACTAGAAGTGGGTGTGGCTGGTGGCCTGATGTTGTTGCTGCTGTTTCGCTCCATCCTGCTGCTTTACAGAGTGCCCAGCCACAAGACAGGCCTCTCCTCCTAGGATGCATTGGCAGTGCTGACCTTCATGCTCACCAATGGGTGGGTGGAAGCCAGAAACCAGGGTTAGTTGTATTTAAGCTTAGAGCTCAACTAGAGAAAAGTAAGTTTTCCTTATTGGGGCACGTAGCAGCCTAGATGGGAGGGAAGGATTCCATTAGGAAAATGGTGCAGGGAGGAAAGGATAAACACACAGACACACAAGTTGGGTTGCCAACCCCCAGATCTCCTGGAATTACAACACCTCCAGATGACAGAGATGTTCCCTCAGAGAAAATAGCTGCTTTTTAGGGTGGAATCTATAGCATTGTGTCCCACTGAGATTGTTCCCTTCCCCAAAACCCACTCTCCCCAGGCTGTACCCCCCAAATCTCCAGGAATCTCCCAACCTGGAGTTGGCAACCATACACACAAACCCCAGGACTGGCCTTGATCCTGCAGGGAGACAGACATGTCTCAGTAATGTCCTGACCTTGCCTTTGATGGCTGTCCAGAGTAAGCTTGTTGTAGCATCAAGGTTGCCTTGCCAGCTCATGTCAAATGCTACCAGGTCAAGTGGGAAACATGTTACAGCTGCTCAGAAAGCATTAAGGAATTTATGTTTGTATTATTATACCACTAACTGGCTGACTCTTTGTTATGTTAATGGACCAAGGTGATCAGTTTGCTGCTGATAGCGTGAAAGCAAGGCTGTCCGTGCTCAGGAAAAGAGAGGGTTAAAAGATCCAGCCTTCTGGTCAGCCCAGATACAACTGTTGCGGGCACAGAAGATGTGACTTTTCAGGAGAAGGCTCCAGAACATCTGAGAGCTTTATAACCATTCCTGATGGCAGATGTGCATAAGGTTGGGAAATGAGCTCACGGTCTCAGTGACCTTGGGCAGTTTAATCTGGAATGCCCTCCCTTTGGATATTTGCCTGGAGCGGAAATTGTTGTCTTCCTGGTGCTGTTCTGTTCCAAACTGGCATTTTTTATGTTCATCAGAGACCAGGGTTTTCGGGAAACAGTTCCTCCAGGCTTTTTGGCAAGTGGTTCCCTTCTCCAGCCCACCCCCATGTATACTGCTGTGATTTTTGGTCTTCTGTTTTCAAACGGCTTCTGCTGAACTGCTGGTGTTGTATCTTGTGCCATATTTTTCTGTCTTTCTGCTGTTTTAAAGTTCCTGTTTCAACCATTTTACTACTGCCCAGCAGAATGTGCAGTAGCCACAATGACTGATAACCCCATAATCAGACTTTTGGGATATTTGGTTAATATAGCAGAGTTTTGCCCAGTCATAGAAGCATGATACTGAGTACAGTAAAGAAATCTCCCAAAAAGTATATTGCAAGGAAGGTAAACTTACATTTATTCAAGCAGATGCAGTTCACATTCAGGTTGCAGTCAAAAGCAGAGAAAGAAGCCGAATCGAAAGAGTATTTTCCCCACCACAAATGGCCAGCTTGGCCAGCATCCTGGGTGTGGGAGTATGAGGGCATTGTATCTATAGGAGAGACCTGCAGAGACATGGGCCTCCAACGAAGGCCATGGAGAGATAAAGGACAAAGGGAGAGAGAGAAGGGGGGCTCAGAAGGCAGCTCCCAGGTTAAGACAAAGGGAGGCATCCCGTTCAAGGAGATAACACCTATGCACCCTTAGAGTGATGTGGCACCTTCCAGTGTCCAGGCATGCTGAAACGCTCACCCAGATGACCTTGATCAACCCACTAAGGCCAAGTTCACAAAGAGGATTGCCAGCCTTTGGGAGACACAAATTTGCAAGTCCAGGCTCCATCCACCGTTAGATGGGACCTGCCCATCATGTACTTGCTGTAAAGTCCCGGGGGAAGGAAGAAGGAAAGCCCACAAGAAAGGCTTCAGAAGCTCACCTTCCACGTTCTTCCTCCTCATGACTAGAGCCATTCAGATGACTCAAGGTAAGATGGGGGGAGGGACTGCTCCTGACTCAGTCTGCCTCTCCCCACTCAAAGCAACAAATTAATACATTTAAAAGTGGTCTCCCTCCTATTCCATCCATTATAAGAAAGGCTAATCCTTATCTGTCAAGGAGACAGAAAGGGGGAAATTCTATTGTGCTAGTGGAAAATTGACATGCAGGCAGCCATATTAAGTTTTGCAGGGAGGGAAAGGTGGCAGAGACTTTGGGGGGGCAGGATGGCCTGTACTGCTGCAGATTGCGGCTGGAGGATTCTGGAGGCTCACGTGTTGGAATGCTCCCCGGAGGTTCACGTGTTGGAATGCCGCTGACAAACAGAAAACCGATAAAGCAAGCAAAAAGTGGAGGCAGAAGCAGTCTCCTTGCTGTGTCTGTTTTCAGTTTGCAGGGATCATTTAAGATGGAATCCATCTGGGTGCAGTCCAATTTCAGGGCTTCACTTCTTTGTTCTCCTGCAGGTGTGGATGAAGACGAAGCGTCCACTTCTCATAAAACTACATCTCATTATATTAATAAGTGTAGGGTTACCAGATGTCTTCTTTTTATAGCATCTGTTCTCTTTTGAGCTGTTTTTAAAAAACTGTTGAAAATGTCCTCATTTTGGGTTGGAATGTCAGGGATATTCTTAGTTAATAGCAATTATCACAGCTTATAGAGTAGGAGTATTTAAAATAAGATTTGTCATAGTGATCGCTTGTTAGGAGTAGTTGGGAAATACGTCCTCTTTTTGCGCTTTTCAAAATATGGTAACCTTATGGGTACCATGCACAATTCTGTCTGTAGAGGGAGATGAAAGGCAGAGAAATAGCTTTGCAAGAACAGCAGGTGGAGATGGAGAGCACAGCCTGTATGCAGACAGTGGCCCTTTCTGCGCTCACAACTGACTGTAGAGTATCCAAGCTGTCAAGCCTTTAAACTTTACTTTGGATTTCTGTGCCTGCCGTCCACACCAGTCTCACACCATCTGGTGTATTCATTCTGCAGCTACAGAAACCCTGCACTTTAGTAAATCAGGGTGGAACGTTACTTGTGATGTGTGGTGGGCAGTGTCCAGGTTTTAAAAAAAAAAATTATGCAGTTGCCCCATTGCAGTGGCACCATAGTGTCCAGCAAGCACCTTCCATTTAAATCCTCATAGTTCACGGTTTGTGCATGTCTTTTAGCACTAGTAGCTTGAATGATAGGGAACAGAAAGGAACCCAGGCAAAGGGGGAAAACCCACTGTTGAAACTGACCATACTTGTCCTGAAATTGACATGGAGCTGAGAAGCCCCCTTTTCCATATTGCCAAGCACTAGGGGAGAGGGCAGTTCTGCAGCGTGTGTGTGTGTGTGTGTGTGTGTGTGTGTGTGTTGAGTGTCTCTGCCTTTGGAGAGGCAGTGCTGCTTGGCTATCAGTAATTTCCAATTATCAGCAAACAGCCCCCTTCCTGCACACACACAACTAGCATCTCCCCTCTTGGTCTCCCACCTCTTTCTGCTTTCTAAGCTGCTGGCCTGTTCTCTCCCTTGCTTTCCCCTGATCTAAGAAGCAGAGGCATGGAAGCTGGGCTAAAGATTTCTCCTTTAAGTTTCAGAGGGTGGGTTTGTCCTGGCTTATGATGACAGCTTGTGGAGGGGGCGCAGATTCCTCCCCCTTTCCCCAGGGTGGCGGGAGAAGGCAGCGCAGAGCTGAACGGCTCCCCACAGGCACAGGATGCTGATGGCTCCCTGCAAGTTCAGCTGTGCGCTGCTTTCTCCTGCTGGCTGGTTTAAACTTGGCAGACCCCTTGGTGAGTTCTATTGAGCTGTCCAGCCCTGCAGAGCCCCGCCCCCAGCCAATCCTGTGGGGAGAACCCTCCCTGCAGGATCGGCTCCTGCAAATGCACACAAACTACTGTCCACCACCTCAGTCTGTCCCTATTAATAATTTTTAAACCCAGTTAAGCAAAAAAACCTGATTTTGCTAAACTCATCCTGCTTGTAAAAAGAAAACCCTTTACTTGATGGGAAAAGTAAGTGCCAATGAAGGGAGGAAGATGGCAGAAGGTGCAGAGCAGGCAGAACGACCTTGATGTTGGCGGGGGGGGGGTGACCTCCAAGGGGCAGGGAAAGGGCAGGGGGGGTAAATCCGAGGGAAACGGTATGCTTTTGTATTACTGTCGACTTGGAAGAGGAGCAAGGGGGAAAATAGTCACAAAACCACTTTCAGAAGAAACAGCAAACAAAAAGCGAACTGAGAACTAAAGGGATGGGAATCAATGCAGAACTAAAAAAAAACCAAACTCGACGGACATGCAAGGTGAAAGCGGTGGAAATGCAGAATGAAAAAGATACTGCGACAGAGAGGCGCTGTGAAAGTGAGAGAAACCACCTGGGCATAAAGGGCCAATCTGCCCTCCAGAGCTATGAGAATGAATTTCCTCTCTCAATGGCTGTGGCAGCAGCCTTGATCCAACATCAGAAGCTTGATAACCATACAACTCTAATGAGCAAAGATCTTAGGGGGGTCCTCACTGAAGCCAGTTCCCCCAGACTCATACAGCAGAGCAATTTATTCTGGGCATCATTAAGGAGGTTCTGGCTAGGGAATGTTTGGAGCTGGTCAAGCCTGTTCTCCTCTCATTGTACTGGCATCTCATCGGCAACCATTCCCTCTGAACTCTGATTTGGGAGGTAGCATTTCTAGGTATGAGCCTGCAGGGCTGGGTAAAGGGGCCCTTTGCTCGTGCTGCCAGTCAGGGATGTCTGCATAGCTGTGCATAGATCAGGGAGCTAAAGACAGCCCCTTCAGTCCAAGATAACACAAAGGTGGCCTACTGCTCTGGGGTGGAGGCTGCAAGACAATAGAGGGCGGTCATGTGTGCATGGGTAGCAGTGTGTGTGAAGAAGATCTTGGGGTACGGGTGGACTGTAAGTTAAATATGAGCAACCAGTGTGATGCAGCAACAAAAAAGGCTAATGCTATCTTCGAGTGTATCAACAGAGGCATAACATCCAAACATCCAAATTGCAAGATACCATAGTCCCGCTGTATACTGCATTGGTCAGGCTGCACCTGGAGTATTGTGAGCAGTTCTGGAGGCCTCACTTCAAAAGGATGTGGACAGAAGGGAGCGGGTGCAGAGGAGAGCGACGAGGTTGATCGGGGGCCTGGAGACCAAGCCCTAGGAGGAGAGGCTGAGGGACTTGGGAATGTTCAGTCTGGAGAAGAGGAGGCTGAGGGCGGATATGATTGCTCTTTTTAAGTATTTGAACAGCTGTCACTTAGAGGAGGGCAAGGAGCTGCTCCTGTTGGCAGCAGAGGATAGGACTCGCAATAATGGGTTTAAATTAAGGGTGGGAAGGTACTGGCTGGATAATAGGGAAAAGGGTTTTTTACAGTAACAGTTGTTCAACAGTGGAATCAGCTGCCTAGAAAGGTGGTGAGCTCCCCCTCTCTGGCAGTCTTTAAGTAGCAGCTGGACAAACATTTGTCAGGGATTCTCTAGGCTGGGGTGGCCAAACTGGCTTGGAAGCCACACGTGGCTCTTTCACCCATTTTGCGGCTCCCGGCAGGGCAGCTGGGAAGGCTAAATATCATTAGCAAACAAATATCATTGGACAAATATCAATATCTGCTTTTACCGCTTTTGTTATTATTTCTGGCAGCCTCATTTAATGTTAATAAAAAGCAAATTTGCATATTTACCAGGAAAACCGTGTAATATTTGTTCATGTTTTGCAGCTCTTGAACATCTGACATTTATTCTATGTGGCTCTTACATCAAGCAAGTTTGGCCACCCCTGCTCTAGGCTGATCCTGTATGGAGCAGGAGGTTGGGCTAGATGGCTTGTATGACCCCTTCCAACTCTGTGATTCTATATGATTCTAACCGTCTAAAGAGACCATTCCAAATCATCCACCCAATAATGCCATATATACATAATTCTTAATATAGTTATAAAGCAATTGTTTAAAACGAATGTGTCCCTGCATAACACAAATTGATATCCCCCCCCCCCCCCCCCGATACCAGAAAGGAGAACTTGGGAGCTCTGATAGTAAAACAGAAAAGGGAACAGAGGAAAAGCAAGATAAATTCACAAGTAAGATTTTCCATTCCTCTTCAAACAACTGTTTGTAGAGCTACAGAGCAAAAGGGCTTTAAAATAAGGTAGATGGGCAACAGCGCTGGGCTGCTGGCTGACGATTCTTTTTTCAGGCTAATGGGAAAGGTACACCGACATTTCCTCTGTGGGTGCTCACTGTTTGAAGATGGTTCCCCTGACAGCTCTGCCCACAGTATCCATGGGACCTTGATCTGGAAATTCCCAGTGATGAGCCCACCAATTCTCTGTCCATGCAGTTGCATTTGACAAAGGGGGCTCTGTCTGCCACAACAAATGTGTTAGTCTTTAAGGTGCCCCAAGTCTCTTTGGCTGCAGATGAACCTGGCTACCCCACTGGAAACTGTCCATGAAATTATCGGACAATGAATTAGTTCTTCCTAATGTTTAACCTGAGTCTAGTTTGTGGACTGCTTCTGTTGCAATCCTCCAGAGGACAACTACTTCCTGAACTGCTGCTGATACGCTCTGCAAGAGTTTGGGCCTCTTCTGCCTTTGCAACTCATTGATATCAACAGGAAGCCCCTCCTGAAAAAGGTCCGCATTGCTGATGCATATATCCAGACACTGTCTGTGTGGAGTTAAACAAATGGTGAGTGGGGAGGTGGAATCCAGAAACAGCTTTAGAAATTCCATGTGCAAAAAGTAAACTTTTTCAAACCTAGTCACTGCCACAGGCTGAGTTCATGAAAAGTGCTGGTTCACTGCATTGTTTTTTTTATATATATAATTTATTTTATTGAGTTTCCATTATAACTGTACAACAGGAATATGCTCAAGCACATCAGATTAATAAAAATATACAAAAGCAAACAACCACACACATCCTTCATGTAGAATGTTTAGCAGTATTCCAGTATACCAATACAAAATTATAATAGACAGCTCAAAATAAATTCACTGATTCTAACCAATCATACAACAGTTTCCACCTTTTTTAAAATACCCCTTCATCACTATATACATTCCACAGACTTAGTCTGTCCATTTCTGCTAGGTCTAATACTTTACAAATTATTTCTGCTAGGTCTAATACTTTATGAATGCAGGTTCACTGCATTGTTGATGGCAGGATAGCAGTCTGTAAATCATGCCTATGTCTGTGGCTCCCAATCTAGATCCTCTCATGGACAGTTATCATAAAAACAACAAGAAAAGCATCCAAAAATGGTACAGTGGAAATAATAATAAGCATAGTGTTTAAACTGTATAAGGCTGCGGTCACACAGCAAGCTTATCGCAATTTGTTCCTGCTATAGATTTGATTGGGGATATTTTTGTGGGTTGGGATGATCACACATCCCTCCCCAAACTACTTGCATCACGCAACCATGCTCCAGGCACTGTCCAGATAGCTGTGCCGCCCAAGTGGTGGTGCAGCGCAAGTTTTTTAAAATTTTTGACATGGCCAAATCACCACTCCCACTTAGACTCGCCATACTCCCTTGTTTTTGCAGTCCCCCCCCCCTCCGAACAGCGAACAAAATGAGCTGCCAACATTCAACCAAGTGCTGGAGTCTATATGTGCGCATGAACATTTCTGCATTTTATATATATATATATATATATATATATATATATATATATATATATCAGTGCAGGACTGCTCATGTACACAACAGCAGAAGCTGGGGGGGGGGATTCAAATGACCTTATTTCAATCATTGTGAGAGATGGCTGTCCGGATCGGTGAAACTGTGGGTTCACAGCGCAAATATCTGCAAGTACTTGATTTTCCAGGTATTAGGAAACCGGGAGGATTGCACGAGTGAGTCCACTTTGGTACGGGAAAGGGATGCGACCGTCTGATCAGCAATTTTAAATGTGATAGGGAACAGTAGTGAAACCCAATCAAAATGACCATGGGACTGAAGCCTAAACCAAGGACAAAACAGATTTTTTTTTTAAAGATTCCATAATTCCTACCTGCTCTTCTCAAGATGTTGGAACCAACAAGTGATTGGAACCAACTTGGAAGACTAGCAGCTAATTACAGGGGGGGGGGGGGCTGCGACCTCCTCACATGGCCCAGAATTGCAGATCAAGAGAAATTAATAAAAGGCAGAATGGTGGATAGGTCTAGTGGTCCAGCAGGTTGCCTTGTTGGCATTTACTCTCTTTCAATAAACTGTTTAATGTGTTTAAGCTAAGACTATTGAGTCTGTTTCTTTCATGTTGGCTGACTAAGCTGATACCAAGGCCTCATTTTCAAGTACCAGTTCCCTGGGTTATATACGGTAGAAATAAAAGTCAGTGATGGCAGTTTCTCCCAGGTGATTGGTGACTGTGAGGGGCTTGTGGGCCTCAACCGGGGAGGAAAGGTACCATCCAGGGTGGGTGGCCGATTCAAACATATGGGTGGTGCCATTGTAAGACTTGAAGAAGGTGAACCGTTTGGCCTCCTCGTCATTGGCAAAAAGATTCATGAGGTCTGTATCCTGTAAGAAAATAAAGTGAGAGACAGATGTGACCATCCCAAGTGAGGGTGGAGTACATCTGAAAGACAGGGTAGTTCCATGTTAAAAGGCATATAACTTGGGCTGGGCTGAAGTCGTGCTTCAAGCAACAAGGAAAAATTAGTTGCACTTGTGGAGAAGAAACAGGCAATCAGCATTCTCACCATCTGAGGGAGGCCAATTTGACCAGGGCTCTCAGTGGACATGAGTCTTTCTGTTGGCTTACTGCATATGGTGAGGCGGCCCTGGGAAGTTGAGAGCAAGGGGTCTCCCAAGCTCACCTCCAGTTGCAGTCTAGGCTTTTCCTCTTTACCACACGAGATGCCCTGGCTGCCCCCTTTGACCCCCAGGATCAGAGGAGTCCTCTGGCGATCCAGGAACCTGTTGGGAAGCACAGTGAGGATCTCTGCAGAAAGGAACAGAAAAGGAAGGGAAATCATTACACCATTAGATTCCAATCCAGAGGCCAATCCAGATAGTAGGGTTGCCAGCTCCAGACTGGAAAATACCTGGAGATTTGAGTGGTGGAGCCTAAGGAGGGAGAGGACAGACTTCAATGGGGAATAATGTCATGGAGTCCACCTTCCAAAGAGGTCATTTTCTCCACGTGAACTGGTTTCTGTTACCTGGAGATCAGTTGTAATCCCCAGGAGATCTCCAGCCACCACCTGGAGAGTGGCAATCCTAGCAGTGTTTTTCCCAGTAGAAATGCATAGTCATTTTCAGGTGCCTTCCCCCTGGGAAGTACTCCCATAGAGGGAAATCCCATTTTCCCTGCAATAAACTACATTTTTGTTGACTGGAAAATGCAACTGGCTGTCTCCTAGAGCACTTTTATGGGGATGAGAAATGCTGTGTGGGCTGGAGTTACACAAATGTCACATGTACCTATTGGGTGGTGTCCGCAACATTTCTAGAACAAGCAAAACACTGCTCCCTCCCCACCAAATCTCATAGTTTTGTGTACCCTTTTAAAAATTCCATTTATCTTAAATTACTTTTTAAGCTGTAGAGGCTGAGTGTTCTTTGTGGTGGCCAGCCAAGAGTAGGAGTGCTCATCTAGGCTTTCCGAGGGAGAGAAGCTGCAAAGCTACCCCCTCCATGTAGCAGCCCCGGGCCTTTTTCTCCATGGCAAGATGGCCTGCTCTCCCCTCTAGCACAGGGGTGGCCAAACTGCAGCTCAGGAGCCACACATGGCTCTTTCACACCTATTGTGTGGCTCCCAGCAGGACAGATGGGGAAGCAAAGGGGAGGCATGCCTCACCGATCAGTCTTTCCTTCCCCAGCTAGTGTTCCCCTTTTTAGGTAGGCTTGAGGCAGGGGGGAGCAGAGAAAGAAAGCAAGTTTAACTTTAAATGCATTCTCAAAGTCCCATCCCCCTCAGCCTTCAAATATTATTGGACGAATAAATATCACTATCAATATCTATTTTTACTCCTTTTGTTTTAATTTTTGACACTCATTTAATATTAAAAAGAAGCACATTTTCATATTTTCCAATAAAAACATCTGTAATATTTGTTCATGTCACGCAGCTCTCAAACATCCAACATTTATTCTATGCAGCTTATACATTAATCAAGTTTGGCCACCCCTGCTCTAGCACAAGTCTGCCCTCATTTATTGAATTGTCAATTTCATCTCCAGGCTTGGTGAAATTGCCAAAAGTCCCTGCAAGACACTACCCCTGTCAATTCGTAGCCATTTTCTGGGAAGATGTGTTTGGAGTGTCCAGTGTCCCAGCTTCTCAATGGTATTAGAAACCTAACCCATTTATATCCACAAGATCATGTTGTGTCAAGGAGGGGTGGGGCGGGGGAGCAATAAGAAATTGTTGACTGTGGATGGGGAATCCTGCGCCATCTGAGCTGTACGCCTGAGATTTAAATCAGTGGTCAGTAAGATGCATTGAGAACACAACATTTGTGGCAGTTCAGCTGCTCTGGATGCATATGGCTTTGCCTGATTAGTTATTCTTGAGATTCCAGGGCTCAGATTTGTCTCTTCAGCAGATGAAACCGAAGCAGGTTATCTCTGTGTTGAATGGTATAAACAACCATAGTGACTCATGTAAAATCCGGGGTGGGGGGGAGAATCCATATAATATCTTTTATCAGGTCCAGCACAAATGACACAAACCCTGTTAACCTAGAGAAGAACTGCTCACTGCTCAGTTTCAAAGAACAGCATCCTGCAGCATCTGTGTACAGATGGCATACTGAGTGTCCCCATATTGATCTGTACAGCGGCAGTTCTTTCCAGCTCAGGATCCATGCACGGGGACAGCCAAGAGGATCTGGAGGCTGGGGTGAGGGGATGAAATCGCCTGCTTCCCTCCATTTGTGGAAGAGGAGTGATTTCAGCTCCTTGTCCTTTCCTCAGTCCAACCCTCCAGCTTGAGCAGAAAGAACCATTTGGGGAAATGGCAGGATACTGTGAGCAAAAATTCTACTTTGTGAGCTCCTGGCATTAAAGTTGCGAGTGAGCGATTCAGCTTCTGCATACATTAGTTTGCTCTGGAGCCATCCGTCCTGAGCGAAGGCAAAAATGTGTGAGCCGGAGGCTAAAAAACTGAGCTAGCTCACACTAACTCAGCTTAGAGGGAACACTGTTCAGAAGGTAATTGACTGTGATCCCCCCCCCCTCCCCCCAGTATGATAAATCAGAGATACTGGAACTCGTGTGTTTAGCTCTGCGGTTGATCACTCCTTCTTTAAGCTAAGAACCTGGGAAGGTTGGCTTCAGTTTTATGAATCAGAACTAATGGTTAAGGAATGATTTCCTGATAAGTGGAGAAACTGGATTTGAATGGCTTATCCATCAGAGATTGTAGAAGATGCTTTAACTAGCCAAAGGGGAGGGAAGACAGATTGTCTGAAAAACAGCCACTATCAGTTTTGGAAGGGACTGGAGAAGGACAACGAAAGCTGAGAGGTGGTCAAAAGTGGTGCATCTTTGGAAATCTGATACAGGATAATAACTGCCTTGCAACTCTTGGCTCCCGCCTGCTCTACTTGTATATTTGTGAATATTTCAGAACACCATATGCCTCCAGCAATCTTTCATCCAGAGGAAATAAAATCTGGCTGTGCTTTCCTGCTGAAACTTCACATTGCTCTGGGAAGGAGGAAACACTTGTAATATGTACCAAAGACTCTAGGGCTGGCAGAACAGCTGAAAAATCCCTGGCACCCCAGCTGAGAAATATTAAGGCAACCAACCTTCTTGAATGGAGCCATCGCCTTGTGAAGGGGCTGCTACCAGGTTCTTGTCCTGTAGATAAAGGCCCTTATGGTCAATATCTCGGAGGCTATAACTACGTGGCTCTATACCTGCAGGGACAAATTCTGGGCTTGTTGTAATAGGTGTATCAAGGAGTAGTGGTGGTGGTGGCGGCAGCACTGGTGGTGGCAGAAAATGCAGTGGTGAAAATGGCTCTGGAATAACAACACAGGATACACAGTCATGGGATCTCTTACTGGCAGGGAGCCCCAGTGGAGATCTAGTTTGACCCCTAGCCATAAATGGGCTTCAGCAAATGTCTGGCCAATCTGGAAAATCTCCAGAGGAATAGAAGTTGTAGGTAACCCATGTTTGGCCATAGGGAAATCCAAAAGCATCCATAGGGGAATGGCTATACTGATGCCACCTGAGATCTTTTCTACACCTAGTATTCTATGAAGTCTATATCTCACCTCCTCTGCTCCTTCTTAAAAATATCACTGTCTGCCTCTACACAGGAGAGGGAATGGAACTACAGAAAAACCACCAGTGGAATCACAAACAAATCTGTAGTCAAAACACACTAAATACATGCAACGATAATTATCAAAGTCAATAATAATACCAAACTCATATGTATTAAATGGAATTATCTAAGTTATAAAGAACGATGATCAAAAAGTGGGTGGTAACAAACTCAAACCCACAATAAGTTGCAGCACATCTCCAAAGCAGATGACTTCCTTCATTAACAGAACAGGCACATAAAGGAAAGAATTGCTTATATAAATTTAACAAGTCCTTGAATTGAAGTCCAAACATCTATATTTGTGGTTTGTAGAAAAGAAGATCTGTTCCAAATGAAAACTATGCAGTTCCGGAGAGTCAGCGTTTCAGACCTGTTCCTTCGTCAGGTAAATCAGGTAAGTCTTCTGCAAGAAACCATACATGAACAACACCGAGAGATCATTCTAACTTATAACAAAAAATCACATCTAACACAGGTCACATTTACCATTAAATACACTTGTACAAAAGAGGTCCCAATCAAAATCCCACTGCTTTTACATGGGAGCATAAAACTGCAACCTCTCCTTGGAAATACAGCAAGCAGTGAAGGAGCAGGAGGAACAGAATCTACAAGAACCATCCCTGTGCTGCCACCACCTCCACTTGTCTCGCTTTCCTTCCGTAGCACAGAGGAGACTGAGATCATGGCACCCCTGCCATGGTGCAGCCTTTTCCCTTCGCTTTCCCTGTCTCAGCTGAGCCATGTTGTAAAGGTACGCCAAGGCTCAGCTGGAAAAAGAAAAAACCCTTGAAAGGTCTTATAAGGGGGAAATGCAGAGCTTAGCTCACCCTGTCCCTGTACTGGCTGCAGATGGAACACCCACGGCTGCTCTGCCTGCAGCCATCCTGCCACTCCACCACTGACCCAAATCGAGGGAGGTTTTCCTTTGATCCAGCCCTGTATCATATAACAGTAATCCATCCCAACTGTTTTGTGTCCAGCCCTCAATGGTTAGGCTAGGAGTGAAATGGTTAGGTGGGCCATAAGGGATCATGTCTGGAGTCCCATGAGGGCATCTGGTTCCAGTACAGCCTACGTTAATTAGGGGGGGGAGAGAACACTATTTCCTAGCTTTTCTCTGGGATGAAAGGTGACAATCTGACCCACCACCACCCTGGGGAAATTTCTCCCTCGCTTCCCAGTGAAATTGGGTTTGCAAGTCCTTGGGTGCTGCAAAGAAATTTTTTGTTCTTTCAAGTGCTTTAGGAGGAATTTCTTCATTGCACTGAAAGCAGTTGCAAAGGGAAGTGTTTGGAATGTGTTATGTCTGCTGACCGCCACTGGGTGCCAGCAGCATACAGTCAGAGCTTGACTCCAAGAGACAGTAGGAGTCAAGGATCCTAGACCACCAACAGCCCTCCAATAAGAACTCTGGCGAGAAATTCAAACCCGCCAATAGGACTTTTGGTTGTGTCCTAGGAGCTGTATATAGTTGGCCATCTCAGCCAGTATTGCATGCTTGTTGTGTACTCAATAAACCAATGCTGATCACTACATTGTAGTCCGGGCTTTCCAAGCATCAAACCAAGTATACAATAGAATGAAACTGGGAAATTTACAGGGGCATCAGAATGCCGGATCTCAACTGGGAAACAGTGTTCTTCTCCACCCCTGCCCTCTGCCAACTTCTTATCATAGGGATGCAGCAAAGAGTTTTGAGGAGGGGGCAAAGGGGAGAGATCAGAATGCCTACTCCTTAGGAGTGGGCATTCTGATCCGTATCCTCCCTCCCCCGACTTCTTACTCCAACCCAGTGGGTGGTGGACAAAAGAGAGGGTTCATGGGGGTAGGGTGTGTGTGTTTGTGTGTGTTTTAATGTCTCAGTGCTGCATAACACAGCTCTGCCAACCTACATGTATCTTGTGGGCCATAAACAGTGCCCCTCAAGACTGATGACATTTTAAATATTCACCTTTCTTCTATTTCCCTTGAATGTACAGCAGAGGAAACAGGGCCAATACCTTTACCAAAGAGCTCCTCAAACCAATCCAGCATGTCTTGGTCCACCACAGATCTTTTGGCAATTGGCACCTTCGATTTTTCTTCTGAATCACTTGTAAATAGATATTGCTTGATCTGTGGCGTGTAGACAGGGTTCTGTGTCTGTGGAAACAGATTGGTATCTCTGTATGGATGCATTTCCTGTCCTCCAGCCAGCTGGACCCTTTTAGATTCCCAGTGGATGATAATCCCTTTCCCTTTTACAGGTTAGCTATATTCAGCATTAGAACCAACAGTTTATGATCCAAAAACAAGAACCGTGTAATAAGGTTATTAGGACAAACACAAATAACACAAAACAATGTGGAAGCTCCTGAATTATTCAGAACTCTGCATCAGGCTGGATATTGGGGGGGGGGGGATAGATTTTTAGGTCATGATCTTAAGACCTCCTTGTAAATATTCTGTGTGGAATGTTGAGCAAGTCTGAAGAATCAGAATGGTACTGGAAGAAAAGGCAAAAAATTGTCTTAAGATGATGACCTGAAAGATACTCCTCCCCCCGCTTTAGCATCCAGTCTAATTAAGAGTTTTGGAGAAGTCAGAAGCTGCACACTGGTTGATATTGTTTCAGCTGATCCTATTAAAAAGCATTAAGTGGCTTTTATTTATGGATTCTGTCTTGAACCAATGGGGCCACCTGCAACATCTGCTTAGGGGGTCTCTGCGATTCTGCAAACAGAAAATCAAATCCAACATTATAAACCATTGGCGTCACTTCATGTTGTGGTTAAAAAAGAATAGTTGATGATTCATGCATCTTACAGCCCCACCCTAAGTCCTAACTAAAAAGGGTTTCGAATTACAACCAAGCCCTATGCTGACGTGTCCCTGAGTTGTGATGATGTACATCAAGGATATCCTGGCACATCTAGAAATAAACTAATGGAAAGTTGCACCAATGCCAGATCAGTATAAAAGCTATACTGGCACAGACCAGGGTGGTATCAGAGGTCTGCTGTGGATAGAATTGGACTCAATTGGCTTCCTAATCTTCCCCAGCCCTTAATATGCTCCAAGTACCAGCATATTGTTACATCAGCAAAAATCCTTGTGTAGCTCATAGAGGCTCATGCTAGCAGAAACCAAAGGGCTCCTGCACCTCTCTCCCTGCCCCCAAGTCCCATCACAGCTTAGGATGCTGACCAAGCAGCAGGCTCACCTCTCCACATCGCACAGTCACAGCTCCGTCAACACCATATAAACCCGAAAAGAGAGACACACAGGCTCAGGTGCTAGGGCACTTCTCTGGCCTGTGCTGTGCACGCTTAGAGCACAGAGTCTCTCACTTGTGGTGGGAAATGCACTTAATGGGCAAAGTAAAGGGCACTTGGAACCACAGAGGGAGCACTCACAAGCAGTGAAGCAGGGGAACAAACCTTGCGGCTGCCTAGCACTGTTCTGCTCAGAACCCTTACAGGTATTCTGTCCTGGGACACAAACACCAAAGGGAAGGCCCTGCTCCTCCAACAGGGATGCAGGGACAAGGCACTCCACACACACACAGGTAAGCAGGGAAGTCCTGAAGACACTCCAGGCCAGGGACCTCTTTCTTGCGACTGGGTTTGTGCCACGGACACATTTGCAGAATGCAGTGCAACAGATATCCACTCTATGAAGCACCCATCTCTTGTGCATTATTTTAGATTGTCATGCCACAAACAATGACCAGTTCCTTTAGAATGTATAGCAGTTTTTGCAGGCAATTGCATGCCATCGTATGCATACCATGCAGAAATGTGTGGGTCACAGAAGTGCAAAGTTATTTTTAATGCAAGCAACTTTTGTAATGAAAGCGTTGGTGGCAAGTCATGAAGTCTTTCTGTTTTTGTACCAAACAAATCAGAATAAGCAACAAATTCATAAATGCAGCTTTGAGATTCATAGATTTCAATGGAATATGGCACTGTAGGTTATACTGAATTCCAAAATGAAAAGGCTGTCAAGAGAAGAAGAAAAAAACAATAATGACCCAATGAAAGAAAGCAAAGTTTCTTGGCGGTGCTTCCTATTCATCAGTCATTAAGCATTTTAGGGAAACTTCAAGCCAAATCAGTATGACGAGCATCACAAGTCCTCAGAAATAAACTGATGCTGCAAAAGAAAGAAGAGAATAACATGCCGTGATTCTCAAGTCTGCCCTATCGCCAACCACCTGATAACAGACTACACACTCATACGGACATGTCCACTTACAATACGGGTTGATGTTGATTTTATGTCTACAATTAAGTGGACAAAAAGCAGACATCTTATCAGGCTTGAAGACATAGTTGGAAGTGTGTGGTAGTATCGTACTCGCATTTGTGACAAGTAGCAGATTGACTTCATTCACAGCAGCTATACTGAAAACTCCATTAAAGAATACAAAGGGCAGAGAAGGTCCATGCCAAAACTCCTAGAATCAATAACAGGCGTTTCCAGCATCAGAAAAAGTTGGTTGTCCTAAATAATGCAGGTAGCTGCAAAGAGAAGCAGATGTGTTAATTAAAAATTAAACAACCCCTAGTCAATGTTTTACTGATAAGAGTGGGATGTCTAGAAACTGCTGGCAGTGTTTGGAAGATCTGTGGAGATCTACAAAAGTCGTCCTGGAAAAGGCAAATGTTTACATAGTCCTTCGTGTTCCCTGTTCCCAGTGCAGTGGTTTCAGGCATGACGAATCCTCGTGCTCTCTAATGACCAGATGTGGTCGTAAATATAATATATTACTACTTACTCTCTGTTGCTATTGTTATTTTTAATTAGAAATGTAGAAAAGGGAGAGGTGTAAAACAATACCTATTTTACATTGGCAAATACCTTGTTACACCATTACTTGACAAGTTATATTCAATATATATAAGAACATAAGAGAAGCCAATGTTGGGTCAGGCCAGTGGCCCATCCAGTCCAACACTCTGTCACACAGTGGCCAAAAATACCATGTGTCATTAGGAGGTCCACCAGTGGGGGCAGGACACTAGAAGAACTCCTACAAGAATATAGAGCATTACTTGCCCCAAACTGAGAGTTCCTATCATGGACCTCTGCTTCATATGTTTATCCAATTCCCTCTTGAAGCCGTCCATGCTTGTAGCCGCCACCACCTCCTGTGGCAGTGAATTCCATGTGTTAATCACTCTTTGGGTGAAGAAGTACTTCCTTTTACAACAGTACTTTATAACAACTGTACTTAATATAGAACTATTTTAAGCTATTCCTAATGTCTTTTAACTGTATCTGTATCAGGATAACCACATCTTCTTTATTCTTTCTTTGGGGAACTTATGATTGCAATATTCAGTAAAAGGTAACTGACACTACCCAAAAAGGGCATGTGATTGATCTTTTAAAATTCCTTTTTAAACATTGAAAGCTTATGCATTAGAATAACATACTATGGCTGCGATGATACGCACAATTAGACCCAACATAGGCACGAATCCCGGGAGGATTTAAAGGGACAACAACATCTGGGAAGTGCCCCACAGCCATCGGCAACCCGTTTTGCTCCACTGCAGAAGTGGAGTTAAAAGACACCAGGGAAAAACTTGTAGTAAATGGGCTGCAACAGGCCATGGACAGATTTTCCCCCGTCTGATCACTCCAGCGTGCTCTCATATCGTCAAGATGGTCTGATCAGGCCATCCTGACTCTGTGCTGTTGTTTTCCCCCCCTTCACAGTATGTGCATCATCACAAACTCTGTAGGGAGCCCTTGGTGTGGAGGTACGATTCATTGATCCCTCTTTTAAGCACATGGGGAAAAAACAGGACCAAAAAACCCATCTCACCCACAGTTGCATCTGATCACACACTGATGGACTGTGCCCGCAGCTTCAAAGGGAGGTGTGATCGTGCAACTGTGAGTCAAATTCTACCTGATGAAATAGCCTCGCTTCCCCCCCAGTTTTTCTGGCGTGTGTGACTGCAACCTATGACTTATATATGCAAAGTTCCACTTTTGACAAAAAAAATTGTTTTCAGTTTTGGACTAAGGGTGTCCTGGGTGCTCAAAAGATCCTTTCTCTGTTAGAACCCAGCAGATACAATAACAGGGCCAAACCCAGTGTAAAACCAAATATTCCACACATTTCCTCATGGAATTGACTCCAGTACTCTCTAACTGTGTGCATTCCTACCACATATGCAAAAAAAAAGATCCTGCTTGGCTCATGCATCTCCAACAGAGATCAGAGGTCTCCTAAAATGTTTGTTTATATTCTGCTTTTCTTCCCAATGGGGATCCAAAGCAGCCTGCATTTTAAAAAATACAATAGAAACACTGCTGTCCCTGCAGTGTCTTCAGCAGCCAAGTGCAAAAGGCATTACCTGGGATTCTTCTGCACATGAAGCGAGGTCAGCCTCCTCTTCATGCACCCTCCAAGTGCCAGCTCTCTTGGCTCACCTGCTTTTTATGGCCTCCCAAAAGCATGCAAAGGGCATGTCACACTTCTTACAACCATCTCCGAAATGATAGTGCAACATGCAAATGGCTAGATGAACACCAGATCCAGTAAGAGTTAAAACTACAGTTGTAGAATGCCTCTCTGAAACTAAAGAACAAGGAAGTCTAACGGTTGGTTAGCAGACAGTAAATTTGCAGCCAGGAACTGAAATGAAGCAGGGCATGATGTCCCCAATGTCCTGAAATTTTTGTCCATGGCCTTCTCTTTCCTGATGGGCAAAGGATAGAAAACACTGGAAGAGGCAAAATATAGAATATTTGAAAGGGAAATCACAATAATCTGAGTGTGATCATTATAACATGCATCAGAAAGAAGCCTGAAGGAAGAAGGGCAGTTCATCAGTTTGAAGGCCAGGACCCAGAAAAACCACAACACACGGACAGAAAGAAAGAGCAGAGAAATCTTGAGAGGAGCACTGATGTCATAAGCCATTTTTTATCCTCCTCGGTCAGCATCGACAGGCCCACCATGAATCACCTCCACTCTTGCCAGTCCTTGAAATCGTCAGCAGTATATCAGATTCTTGCAGCAGCATCCTGAACTGAACACCTTTAAAACCTTTAAGACCAGCAAAGTTTTGTTCAAAGTATAAGCTGTCATGTGCATGCACACTTCTTCAGATATCTGTGTGTGTGCACACAAAAGCTCATATCTTGAGTAAAACTTTGTTGGTCTTAAAGGTTCCACAGTGCCACTGGACTCAAAATTTGTTCTGCTGCTTCAAACCAATATGGCTACCCACCCAAATTTATCTTGAACTGAGCTGTACCCTTTTAAGCCCATTGACTTTAAAGGAGTTACACAGACATAACTCTACTTAGGACAGCACAGTTCAAAGAAGCCTTTTTTTCGTTTCTGAGCAGGCCTGCTTAGGTCTGCTGCCAGTCACTTGCTGTCTTGAAAGGTACCTTTTGTCATTCCAGAGGCCAGTTGCCTTGCTCCAGTGAAGAACAAAGAACTCCCCCCCCCCCATCCCGAATCTCTGCAAATTCTATCCTCAACCAAAAAGAAATCTTTTTTGCTTTGATTTCCATGGGTATTTGTTCTTTCTACCTGGTGGAAAACTACTGAATCACACATTAATCTTCATTTTTGGTTCATCAGAATATTTTTGGTAATTTTATAAAACTTCTTTTTATCTAAATTAAACTTTTAATTTGTGAAATACCCCATCTTACTTTAGCCAGAAGAGGGGTCCTCTTTTGTAATACAAGTTCTACATTTTAAATTGGGTTCTAATGGCTATGACTTAAGACCCGCCTGAACTTCTTAATTAACAGGTGTGCATGAGTTATTGTTTTGTTTTCTTAAGCCTTTTGGAACATCTCCCAACTTCCTGCTTGTTAATTTCAAACACAATTCTTCAAAACTTAACTAGTTTTCTCTTTTTCAATAAACATTCAAAAACATTTTATTCATAGGCCTTTGTTCTTAGTTTTAAACATTGAGATATTTAGTTTTAACAATCACTTTTTGCTATTTCATATAATAGCTTAGACCTATTTTGCATGGAAACTACAACTGAACTTCTATTCAACCCTATTAATCTTGGCATCCTTTAACTTAGCTTATGAATCTGTGCCAGGTTAGTTTCAAGTGTATAAAAACATCTTGACCAATTAGTCTCTAGTTCCTGTAGAATAATGGATGGAATCATAAGTTTCTAATATTGACAGTGGGGCTTTCCAATTAGAATTAATGGCATTACACCAATTCAGTTCATGTAAGTGTCTATACAAACGGAGTCTCTTCTATTTAGAATAATAAAAATCTGCAAAAAGCCAAAGGTATACATATAGGTATTGCTTATAGATTATTAATTCAATATTGATATGTTAAAACATGAGAGAAAGAGCAACAATATGATTTTCTCTTATTTAAAATCACTGAAAAAATTAAAAGCTGAAATAAACTCCTGACCTTGTTTGAAGTAGAAGTTCCCATAAATCTTCACTTTAGCTGGGATAGCTCATCTTAAAAACACCTGACCCAATTAAAACATTCGTTGCTGTCCATTAAAAGTGATCTAAAACACATGCTCTGTTATGCTGTTTAGTGGTTTAAACCGTTCGTCAACTCTCCAGGAGAATCCCAAAGATTTTTTCCCCAAAGATTCCTGCAAATCGGCAATAATCAATAGAAAATAACTTGAAACTTTGAATGTCTCCTACAGGGATGTGGCACAGTCTGGGAGGGACCAATAGCACTTCCCCACCCCCAGGGTGGAGTTTCCCAACAGCTCTTGGTCAGACAGCTGACTATCCCGGGATGAGAGATCTGCAGGTGTCTGCCTCTTAAAGGACCAGCTGCCATTGGTCAGATAGCTGGCGTGTGGCTCTTTATAAGGTACATCAGTTACCCCACTGGGTCTGATGGATACCAGGCTTGACCTAATGGGGGGCTGAGAAGGAGGGGGCATGGTGTTGTCTCCCCCTCCCCCTGACACCCTCTATCTGCCTGAAATTTGAAGGAAGGCTCCCTGGAGTGAGGAATGTTGAACTCAGTGGAAGTAACTTGTTGATTTCCTGATATGACTAGCTTTAATTCTGATGTTAAAGAAGTAAAATTTTTAAAACAACTGAAGAACTGGATTGGAATTTGTCATCCCCCCCCCCCCCCAAAAAACCCTGCTGTTCTTTTGTGTCACTTCCATATCAGTGTTTTGGTTCAGCTTGCTTGATAGGGTGAAGCAGGCATTCCTCCCCCCCCCCCCACTTCCACACAGCATTGTGGTGCATCCATGCACTTTGGGGCCTTTTCTCTGCTTTTCTGTGATCTTTCCTTTGATCTTTTGGGGAAGGTTGCCCCAGAGCCAGTTGGCTGCCATGATCTTTCTCAGTTCTACACACAACAGCACCATTTCCACTGCCTCAGCCCCCAGGGTTACCATTTCCCCCTCTCCCCTCATGTCCAAGAGCTCATATTTCTTTTCTTTAAAATCAGGTATAGCTAGATCACTATAGTGCTGTAACATTATAATGATCCATTGCAACAATGTACTGGTTCTCAACTGTTTAAAAAAGTGAGCATCCCTTTTTTGTTACAGAGTTATAACGGGAAACATTCAGCTTTCGCCTTTTTAAATGATAACTCAGGAAAGTTTGCAGCAAGTCTCACCTGTTCTCCTCAGATTGTGCCGGCACCCAAATGAGCAGCCATTCCCTTTGAATTCTACTTTTGGAGGCTGCACAGGGGCATCTCCAGGCATTAGCCTCCAGGGCTGGGGGGAAAGGGCCTCTGCTCAGGATCCTTGCAAATGCTGCCAGTCAGAGCTCCCAGCATTAGTGCGGCTGGACCAGTAAGCTGTCTGTTCCAGAAACAGCCAGGCCTATCCAGTGTTCCCTCTAAGCTGAGTTAGTGTGAGCTAGCTCACAGTTTTTTAGCCTCCAGCTCACAGCTTGTTGTCTTAGCTCAGGAAGGGTGGCTCCAGAGCAAACTAATTTATGCAGTAGCCAAATGGCTCACTCACAATTTTAATGCCAGTAGCTCACAAAGTAGAAATTTTGCTCACAAGACTCCACAGCTTAGTGGGAACATTCGTGCCAAGGTGGTTGGCTGCTCTGGGATAGAGGCTGCAGGGCACTGGCAGGATGTATGTGTGCATCCCAAATCGCAGGCCCCAGGGGGTTGTGAATACAAAACAACACAAGAGCAATAAACGTCTGAAATAAGCTAGATCAACAACAGTTCCGGGCTGCTAGCTGAGCATTTGCTTGTCAGGTTAGTGGTCCAGAAGGGTTCTCAGTCAGCACCCACTGTTCAAAGCTGGTCCTTAAATAACTCTGCCCAGTATCCATGGGAGTTTGGAGAAGGTAACGTCTCCTAGCTAAAGGGAAAGGGTAGGTGTGAGTAGTGTGAGGAAACAGCAGGGCTTTATAATTTGGAAGTGATAGAACCAGAGAGGGACTGCTAGGACTTGGCTAAAACATAGCCTCCTCCATTCAAAATCTCCTTGAGATCTTTTTTTTTTTTTTTAATAAACAATTTTATTAACTATTTTAACAAACAAAAATACAATATTCCAATATATCTATACATATATATATATAAGTCATAATATTGTCTTAACATTAATTTCAAATAAAAACTCATTAATAACAAATATCCCGTAAGGCTTAAAACAAATGCCTTTAAATTATATTTATAGGATTTACCAATCTGGCGGAAATTTCTCCCTTTCTCGCCAAAAATTTTAACACAGGTAGCCAAATCTCATTAAACAAAACTCCCTTTCGTAAATTGTTCCAATTAACAAACCATGTAATATTTTCCATAACATAAATATGCCATATTTTTTTATACCAACATTTCAAACTAATAGGTTTCTCCGATTTCCAAAAAAAAGCAATCGTGGTTCTCGCCGCATATAATAAAAATGCTATTTGTAATGAGGTTGTATAATTTGTTTGTAAATCATGCCTGTCATTTAAAAGAATAATTTCTGGTTGAAAAGGAATAACTATATTAGTAATCTCAAAAATTTCTTCCAAAACCTGATCCCAAAAGGATTGAACTACCGGGCAATACATCCAACAATGCAAGTATGTTCCTTTGTTGTTACATTTCCTCCAACAATTAGGGTTAAGTTTTGCTATATATGATAATTTTTCTGGAGTTCTATACCAAAATGTCATAATCTTAAAAGCTTGTAAATTAAGGGGAAGAGGAGATTTCTTGCATTCAAATGAGTTCCAAATTCTATCCCACGTTGATTGAGGAATTAGTTTGTCTAATGCTTTATTCCAACCATTTTGATAAGTCAATGGAGAGGTTTTCTCTAATTGGCGTAATAAATGAACTATTTTAGAAATATTACCCCTTTTAGTAAGGTTTGATGATTTTATCAATAGTTCAAACTGTGTCAGTGGCTGCTTATGAATTTCTTCTAAATGAATAGTTTTGCAAAGGTGAAGTATTTGGTAATACTGATACCAAGATATGTTTTTAGTAAGTAAAGTTTCTAGATCATTTTTGCAAATAATCTTTTTATTTTTAATCAAGTCCATCAATTTTGTGATTTTTGCTTGTCTCCAAGTATCATACTCTGATAATTCTAAACCTGGTGGGTACCAATGCTGTTGTAAGAAAGTCCTATATCTAGAATATTTAGGTACTAAACTATGTCTCAAAGTATCCCATATTTCTATAGAAGCTCTGAAAAATATATTATCCAGGGTATTAAGTTGTCTAGTTTTCTTATCCTGCCACACGTATTCTGCTATTGGTGTAAAGTTTGTATTGTCTAATTGAGAGAACACCCAATCTGGAAGAGCTGTGTCTTGCAACATCGTTAATATCCTATTTAAATGAGTTGCTACATAATAATCCTGAAGCTTGGGGAAGTAAAAGCCTCCCTTATTACGAACATGAAATAGAGTTTGAGCTTTAATTCTAGCAGTCTTGTTATTCCAAAATATTTTAAGTAGTAAAGTTTGCCATTGATGAAAAAGTGATTGAGGTATCTTAATAGGAATAGTCCTAAACAGGAAACGAAATTTTGGCAAAATAAATGTTTTAATTAAATGATATCTATCTAAAAGAGACATTTGGTATCTTTCCCATTTTTTTGCTTTTGCCTTAAGTTCTGCCAAAAGTATATCATGATTATATCTAAAGATATTCTCCATTTGAGCTGGAAGTTGTATACCTAAATATTTTATTTTGTCGAGAGCCAATTGAAATTTAAATTGTTTTTGTATCTTAAGTAACTCTAACTTTGTAAAATTAAGAGGCATCAACTGTGATTTAGTTGGGTTTATATGAAGTCCAGAGATGCTGCCAAATATCTTCAAAACCGATTCAAGCTGGAACAAAGAAAGTTGAGGGTTTGATAAAAACAAAATCATGTCATCTGCAAATAATTTTATTTTGTATTCTATCTTGCCTATTTTGATTCCTACAATTTCTTTTGTATCCCTAATTTTTTTTGCTAAAGGCTCCACCGCAAGTGCAAAAAGTAATGGGGAGAGGGGACACCCCTGTCTGGTTCCCCTTTGGAGCCTAAATGATTTAGAATGTGTATTATTAATACGAATTGATGTTTTTGGACAGGTATACATGGCTGTGATTGGGTTCAAAAATCTACCACCAAAATTCATTTTTTCCAACAATGTCTGGAGATATGATGGTTCTAAAGAATCAAATGCTTTCTCCACATCAAGAGAGAGCATGACCATTTTTTTTTGGTAAGAGTGGGCGTGATGCAGCAAATTGAGGGCCATATGAGTATTATCACATAAATCCCTACCCGGGATAAAACCAGCCTGGTCCAGCTCTATATATTCTGCGATAACCTTATTTAACCTTTGAGCTAACATTGAAGAAAATTTTTTAAAATCAATATTTAATAAAGAAATTGGTCTGTACGATGATGGCAAAGAGCCATCTTTGTCAGGTTTAGGAATCACTACCATAGTGGCTTGAGACCATGAGGGAGGCATCTGTCCAGACTTTAAAATCAAATGACACGATTCTAATAAAGGGTCAAGCAAAATTTTAGCAAAAGTTTTATAGTATAGTGCAGTAAACCCATCAGGGCCTGTAGATTTATTTACCTTTAGTCGCTTAATTGAATCTAATACTTCCTGCTTTGAAAAATCTTTATCTAACATAGCTCTGTGTGATTCACTAAGTGTCTTTACTTTGGCAGCATTTAAAAAATTGTCAATTGTTTCTTTGGATGTCCCTTGAGAAGTATATAACTGTTGATAGTATTCTTCAAAAATTCTTAAAATCTGCTCTTTTTTTGCATGTAATTTACCATGCCTATCTTTTATTAAATGAATTTGTCTTTCAAGTTTAACTTTATTTATTCGTTTCTTTAAAAGAGTTAAGCTCTTAGAATTATGATACCAATAATTTTGTTTCAAAAATAACAAGTCTTTCTTAATGGCATTAATATCTAAACTTTCTAGTTTCCTTCTTTCTAATTGGAGTTGTTTGTATATTGCTTTGCTACAAGTTTGTTTATGTTGGGTCTCCAAATTTGCTATTTTACTTAGTATATCCTTCCTAATTAAATTATTTGTTTTCCATTTATAGGATGATTTTGATATCAAGATACCTCGAATCACCGGCTTCATTGCATCCCATAAAATCAGAGGGGATGAGACTTCAATAGAATTTTCTTCAAAAAACAATTTGATTTTTTGTTCTAAGTCTTCTTTCACAGCTGGATCTTCTAATAAAGTGTTATCTAATCTCCAATTTTTCCTAGTGCTTTTTTGTGTTTCTTGTTCATATATTATTTCTATCCATGCATGATCTGACCATAGTTTATCCCCAATTTTGGCTGATGTAATAAAGGGTGTCAGTTCTGATGATACTAAAATATAATCTATGTGTGTATGTATGTCAAATTGTGATGAGTAGTAAGTATAATCTCTTTCATTAGGATTTAGAACCCTCCAAATATCAATTAATAAATTCTCATGCAATAAATTCCTCAATTCTGATGACTGTGAACTTTGTTGTCTGAATAGTTTTGACTTTTTATTAGGACGTGATCTATCAATCATTGGATTATCTATAAGATTCAAATCGCCCCCTAAGATTACTTCACCTTCTTTAAAGCCATCCAAAACCTGCAAAACAGTTTTTAAGAATTTTGATTGTTCACTATTGGGTGCATAGATAGAACCTAAGGTCATAAGTTTGTCATTCAATGTGCATTTGATAAAAATATAACGACCACAAGCATCTTTTATAGTGTCAATAAGTGTAAATTGCACCTGCTTAGAAACCATTACAGCCACTCCTCTAGCTTTGGAACTGCCACCTGCTTGAAATTGGGAGGAAAACCACTGAGTGTTAAATATATTTCTGGTATCATTTTTCTGATGTGTTTCCTGAAGTAAAAGAACATCAGGTTTTAAACGTAGTAAATCCTTATAAACTCTTTTTTTTTTAATAATGCTATTCACACCTCTTACATTCAGAGATATTATCTTCATAGCAATAACCCAAAAAATGCTAATTACTCAGCAGTTATTATATGATCAGAAAATATAAAAACTATTAACTTTTCAATGCAGAATAAACCACCTATTACACTACCTACACTATCTTATTGCCTATTAGTTTTAGAGTTTTTACCTATTACTTAACTCCTATACTTAAATAACACTAAAAATAACACCCCCTCCCCTTCAACTAAAATTAAAAACCAGGGCTCCGTTGGGGCCGGAGCGAGCCGGAGCGCCGCTCCGGGAGAGAAGGGGCCGGGGCCCCCCGCAAAGGAGCCCCGTCTTGCCCCCAGCCACCTTCTGCGGGGCCGCGGCCGGCCGCCGGCCCCGCCAGCGAGCCCCGTCCCGCCCCCAGCCACCTTCTGCGGGGCCGCGGCCGGCCGCCGGCCCCGCAAGCGAGCCCCGTCCCGTACCGCCCCCAGCCACCTTCCGCGGGGAGGGAGAAGCCGGGCCTGAGTGGCTTAACACCACTCAGGCCCAAGCAAGGGGGGGGGGAGGGAAAGCCAGCCCCAGTGTGGGGAGAAGCGCCCCTCCCTTCCTTCCCTCTCTCCCCCACCTACCTACCTGTTCCTTCCTTCCCCCCTTCCTCCCTCTCTCCCCCCTTCCTTCCTTCCTTTCTTTTCTCTCTCTCCCAACTACCTACCTACCTTACTGTTCCTTTCTTTCTTCCTTCCCCTTTCTTCCTCCCTCCTTCCTTCCTTTCTTTCTTCCTTACCCCCTCCCTCCTTTTTTTTCTTTCTTTCTTTTCTCTCCCCCACCTACCTACCTTCCTTCCTGTTCCTTTCCTTCTTTCCTTCCCCCTCCCTCCCTCCCGTCTGGCCTTCTGACACACTGCCCATGACATCATTCCGGTGACGTCAGGGGGTGTGGCATATGCAAATGAGTTATGCTAATGAGCTCCTGCACCTCTTTTTTTACGAAAGGACCCCTGTTAAAAACCAAACCCCCCCTCCTCCCCAAAAAAACCTTACCCTATAAAAAAACCTAAAGAAAGAAAAAAAAACTTATACACTATTTAGTATCAGTTATAGCTATATACTAATACCAACAAAACCTGCAATACTTTGCAGGTGAACAGTACTACCCCCGTTCTTCCCCCTGGTATTATAAAATAATAAGTCTTAACTTGTGTTAAGCTCTCCCTGACTTCCCTATTCAAACTCACAATATCAAAAGAACCTTTCTTAAACTCAGAAAATATGCAAACATAACTTCTATTCATACATGCTGCTTTTCAAAAAAACAAAAAAAGAAGAGCTTTTCAACAGGAAACCAATCTTTGCTTAAACATTCTGCAGACTCAAGTGTGAGTTTTTGAAATATCTTGCTGCTTTCTCAAATTAGGTACCGGGATTTTGCTTTCCTTAGGTGGAGTTGTTGCAAACTGGATTTTCCTTTTAACTTGCTTTCTAATGCTGTCTTCTGATGCATGTAGACCTAGATTTTTAAGCATGTTATTGCCTTCTTCAATGTTCACAGCAAGTAGTCTTTCTCCTTTATGTAGAACTTGCAGAGTAGCAGAACCCAGCCATTTATATTTTATATTTACTTCTTGCAGTTTTTTAGTTATTAGTTTCAGTTCTCGACGTTTGGAGATTGCTTCTGAAGGCAGGTCTGGGTAAACTTCTATTTTGTGCCCCTGATACTCTAGATATCCTTTTTCCCTTGCTTGGGTTAGGATTCGTTTTCTTACTCTGTAGTCTAAAGCAGTCACAACAATATCCCTGGGGCCCTTTCTTTGCAGATTTTTAGGCGAGCCAATTCTGTATGCCTTTACTATAATTGGTATAACGTCCTCCTCCAGATTCCACAGAGCTCCCAGCCAACTTGCAATAAAATCTGGTAAGTCTTCCTCTGTGTTTAATTTCTCAGGAAATCCATGAAATTTAACGTTATTTTTCCTTTGCTCCATATCAATATCCAAAATTTTGATGTTTGCAAGTTCAGTGTCTTTTTGCAGTATTTTATTCTCCTCTTGCACTGTTTCAGCTAAAGTGAAGGCAGTTTCAGCCTTTGCTTGGGTTGCAGACAAAGTTTTCTGTATTACAGCAAGCTGTGAGTGAACCGGTTGCATCATTTTTTCTATTTTTATTAAAAGTCTGTCCTCCATCTCAATAAGATCAATTTTAGTGAGAGGTGTTAGAATTTCATCTACGTCAGCCGGGTCTTCAATAGAGCTCTCAGTCATTTTGAGACTTTAGAAGGCAATAGAATTTTCCTGGTGGGAGTAAATAAAAGCTAAAACAACAGCTTACCAACTTTCAGGCAGCACAAGAGTTTGCAGGAAGGGTTGAGAGAGATTGTTTCCCAAAATATGCCTCTGTAGTCTCGGCTCCTTTGCTGATTTTCAGTTTGCAGTTCTCCTTGAGATCTGATGTGGGGTAGTGAACCTTTTGCCTTGCAGGAGCACTTCTCCTCCTCCATAGGACACCCATCCTAGCTGTCTTCTCTAAAAGCAACCAACCCCGGTGAGTGCTGCTGCCTCTAGAACTTCTCACCATTTGGAGAAGTGGGGAAATCCATGACAATGAAATCAACGGGGCAGTCACCTGGGCCTGAAAACAAGAGAAGATAAAGCCAAAGAAAACTGTGATGGTCCAAAGGGGGACAGAGAAAGGGTTTCCTGGTTCTACATCTCGATGGAGATGACACTCCACCACCCAGCTTCTGTACTTGTGATTTGAAATCTTCTTCAAGGCAATGCTCACTTGGAGGCTGGACAAAGAACTTCCTCAAGGCCCAACTACATGTGACAGTAGGGTTGCCAGCCTCCAGATGGGGTCTGGAGATCTCCTGCTTATACATCTCTAAACTAGTTTGATTCCTTTGGAGAAAAATGACAGCTTTGGAGTATGGACTCTATGGCACTGGACCATGCTGAGGTCCCTCCCCTCCCCAAACCCTGCCTTCTCCAGGATCCAAATCCCTCAAATCTCCAGGTATTTCTAAGGTTGCCTGGTCTCCCCTGGCCACTGGCAGAGGATGGGGGAAAAGGGTTGCCAGATCCAGGTTGGGAAACTCCTGGAAATTTGGGGGGGGGGGGAGCTTGGGGAGGACAGAGACCTCAGTGGGGTACAATGTCGTAGAGTCTACCCTCCAAAGCATTCATTTTCTCCAGCCAAACTGATCTCTGTAGTCTGGGAAACAGCTGTAATTCCGGGGGATCCCCAGGTCCCATCTGGAGGCTGGCATCCCTGGTTCCCAACCCAGAACTAGCTGCTCTATATGAATGCATCCTTTTGGTGGCCATGAGGACACCGTCACCATGTTAAAGTCATTTAAAATGCCATGATTGCAGTGCTTGTTTGCCCTCACCCTCACTTTTCAAGTTCTGAAAGGGCTGCAGGGGGCTTGCAGCCATTTTGGTACCTGATGAAGTGGGAGAGGGGAACAAGAGCACCTCAGTCCACTGTACTGGGGCCCTCATGGCAGTGTTCCTTCTAAGCTGAGTTAGTGTGACCTAGCTCAGTTTTTTAGCCTCTGGCTCACACGTTGTTGGCTCACATGACAAAGGATGAGATGGTTAGACAGTGTTACGATGCAATGAACATGAAGTTAAGCAAACTCCAGAGCACGACGGAGGACAGGAGGGCATGGCGTGATGCGGTCCATGGGGTCGCAAAGAGTCAAACTCGACTGTGTAACTGAACAACAACAACACACGTTTTTGTCTTAGCTCAGGAAGGATGGCTCCAGAGCAAACTAATTTAAATCACTTGCTCACAACTTTAATGCCAGTAGCTCACAAAATAGAATTTTTGCTCACCGGACTCCATAGCTTAGAGGGAGCATTGCCTCACAGCATTGCTAAATGACTTTTAAATGGCGATAGGTAGGTACATATGCTGTCATGTTTAGTTTAGCCCTCAGGGTGGTGCAGCCACTCGCCCACGGTTCTTGCTGAAGAAACGCACAGAGTGCCCAGTCCTATCATCAAAGAGTGATGCAGAATCTGCTGAGGCATGATGCCCTCATTCCCCATGTCTTTCTTTTTTGCAGGAAAATGCAGGGACTTCTCAGTGTCCTGCGGATGGCAAGGCCAAGCCGTGCTCCTCTCGGTGCATTGGGACACACACAGTGCTCTTTATGTTTGTATTTATTCAGTTTATTTAAATGTTTGTATTTCATTCTCCTAGGCTGAAGTTTCTCAGAGCAAATTCTCATGACACAATAAAACACAAGAACATAATAAATATTAATGCTGCACTGAAACCCACAGCACACACCTACCCAAATCCATGCATACATGCCAAAACATGAACAATCCTGCAACCACAGGAAAGCACACAGAGCAAAGCAGCCCCATCTAACCCAGGCGAGAGAGCTTTTGAAAGTCCATATGCAAAAGTGGCATCCTTTCAGATGCAGTCAGTGCCATAGAATGGGTTTGCGAAAGTGCCGGCTCACTGGGCTGTTGGGGGCAGGATATTGATTTGCAATTCCCGTCCACATTTAGTGCTCCTGGCCCAGTTCCTGTCAGGGTGAGTAACAATTACAACAACAACAAATCCCCAAATGGCACAGTGAAAAATAACAATATAAACTGTGTTTAAATTATACAACTAAGGACAGCACAACAAGACTGTTATAAAAGAAACTGATCCCAGGATTCCCACCCACTCTTCTCAAACTGTTGCTGTGCCCCTGGCCAAGGGTAGCCCTCATGCTCTACAACTCAGTCTCCTAGTGCATCCCTCCCTACACCTATAAGCACAGAGGTGTCTCCTGCATCTATCTCACCTGAGACATTCTTTGCTCTCAGGCCATGCTTTCCACACACACACACACACACACACACACAGGGTGTTGAAAACACAGCCAAGGATAATGCTATAGGACAGTAATTAGATTGCTTGGGGTGCTATTCCTGACCCCTTGCCAGATTTGTGGAATGGAATCCTGATCCCTTCAGAATAGTACCCCTCAGCCAGTACCAGTTCCTTGGGTTATTTATGCTGGAAATAAAAGTCAGTGATGGCAGTTTCTCCTAGGTGATTGGTGACCGTGAGGGGCTTGTGGGCCTCAACCGAGGAGGAAAGGTACCATCCAGGGTAGGTGGCTGATTCAAACTTGTGGGTGGTGCCATTATAAGACTTGAAGAAGGTGAACCGTTTGGCCTCCTGGTCATTGGTAAAAACATCCATGAGGTTTGCATCCTGTAAGAAAACAAAGTGAAACATGACCACTTGCAAATCAGGGACTATGTTGAGTAGGATGGAGGTACATATGAAAGACATGGTTTTTCTGTGCTAGAAGGCGTGAGGGCCAAGCTAGACAGGATGGCGTCCTTGTGTCCAGCATGGAAACACCACCGCCATTTTAAAGGGATTTTAAAGTTCACAAAAACCCACAGTGTGAGTGGGCTGAGGCACTCTTGTCCTCCCTCCTGCCTTATCAAGTGCTGAAATTTCCACCCCTCTCTGGGCTCTGTTGGCATTTTAAACACCATTTTGAAAATGGCAGTGGCATCCCTGTGGCAGACATGAAGACACCGCCACGTCTTGTTTGGACTTGAGCTGAGCTGGGCTGAGGTAGAGCTGCAGGCTACAGCAGTGATCCCTAACAAGGTGCACATTGATATGTTTCCTGGGCTGGCTTCCATTTGTTGCTGCCCAACAGCATCGCTCCCTCAAAAGCGAAGTCATCTTTTGGCTTTCCTTCACTATTGACTGTAGGAGGAGAAGTGCTTCAGAGGAGCCTGAGTGGCACCAGCTTTATTTCTGCAGGCAGCGACCACTGGGAAACAGCTGCCTCACAAAGTTTTGTGACTGGATCAGTCCCTGTGGCAGTCGTTTTGTGATTGGCCCCAGACCCCCTTGGCAATCCTTTTATTGTAGCACCTACTACCCGCTGTCAAAATCCTAAAAGACCCCACAAGTTCAACAAGGTTAAGGACTCCTGGGCTGTAGGGAAGAGATGGCACACAAGTTATCAGCATGAGGGGCTTGTAATTTGGAAAACATTATGACCATCTGAGGGAAGTTAATTTGATTTGCTCTCTTGATGGACACGGGTCTTGTTCTTGGGTTGCCGGTTATGGTGAGGCAGCCCTGAGAAGTAGAAAGCAAGGGGTCCCTCAAGCTCACCTCCAGTTGCAGTTTGGGCTCTTCCTCTTTACCACATGAGATGCCCTGGCTGCCCCCTTTGACCCCCAGGATCAGAGGGATCCTCTGGCGATCCAGGAACCTATTGGGAAGCACAGTGAGGATCTCTGCAGAAAGGAACAGAAAAGGAAGATCGTAGCCATGTCGGTTTGTGATAGAAAAGTTAGATTCTTGTCCAGTAGCACCTGAGAGACCGACAACAATTTCAGGGTATAAGTTTTCAAGCCCCAAAGCTCCCTTCCTCAGACACAGTCTGACAAAAGGGAAACTGTTATACCATTATATTTCATTCCAGTGGCCAATGCAGATGGTCCTCTTTTTTTATAGGAGAAGATGCCAGCCATTCAGAGGTCTCCCCCTGGGAAGTGCTCTCATAGTGGGAAATCACATTTTCCCTGCAATAAGCAACATTTTTTTTGTTGACTAGAAAATTTAATCAGGTCTCTCCAAGAGCACTTTTATGGGAATGAGAAATGCTGTGGGCTGGAGTTACACAGATTTCACATGTACCTGTTGGATGGTGTCCACATCTCTAGGAACAAACAAAACACATCTCCCTCCTCATCAAATCTCATTGTTTTGTGTACTTTTCAAAAGTTCCATTTCTCTTAAACTAGCCTGATGCCCGTCCTTCGCTATAGTATTTAAGTTCCTAATAAAGGAAACCAGTTTTCTACAAATTTGAGGTATATTTCCATTGTGGGCGAGAGTGAGGCTAAGCTGGGACAGCAGCATCACTCAGGTGATCCTGCTGAGGTGGTGTCCCTGGTGGATTAAAGTACCCTGGTCCTGCTCCTACACCGGCCAGACACCCGCCTGTCTGGTGTTGGGGAGATTATGTTTAAAGGCATTAGGGAGGCTGGGCCAGCAGCAGGGCTAAGGCAATCCTGCTGAGCAAACCTCCCTGGCAGCTGTAAGCATCCCACCTCCTCTCCTACATCTGACAGGCAGCTGCCTGTCCAGTGTGGGAGGGGGAGGAGTATTAGAAAGCCACTGTGGAGGCAGGGCCAGCAGGATCACTAAGGCATTACTGCTGGGGCGGGCTCCCTCATGGCTTTAAGCACCCTGCCATCGCTGCTGCACCTGACAGACAACTGCCTGTCAGGTGCAGGAGGTGAGGGGAGTGTGTTGGAAGCCATCAGAGAGGCTGGGCCAACAGCATTACTGCACCTCACAGGTGGTTGTTGGTCATTCCTGATTTCCTCAAGTGTCATTTTTGCTCACAAGACTCCACAGCTTAGAGGAAACATTGGTTCAGGCTTCCCTCCTGTGCTGTTTTGCTCTTGTGGACCTTGAGGAAGGGGTGAACAGCATGCCCCATGGCCATTTCCACTGGCAAAGATGGCACAGGAGGGAAGCCTGAAACCCCTCCTTTCCCCTTGCAATATTTGTAGGTGTGTGGAGCAACCGAGAGGTTTTTAAAATTTAGTCCCCACATGACCATGTGACTGAGAGTCCTGTTGGGCACCTGCCACCCTACTCATGTCATATGTAATTTGGCCCTGAGAAACAACATTTGGCAACTTGGGAAGAGGCAGAAAGGGATGATGAAAGCCGAAGTTGGTCAAAAGGGAAGCATCTCTTGAGATCCGATATGGAATAACAGCTTGGCTGCCTTGTAACTCTTGGCTTCCACCTGCTCTAGTTGTTTAATTGTGAATAAAGCAACAATGACAAAACACCCTGACTTCTCCAGCACTCTTTCATCCAGAGGAAACCAAATCTGGTGGTGCTTCCCTGATGAAACATGTCATTGCATAGAGAATTAAGAAGCTTGTGAGTCGGCCATAGATAAGGTGAGACTCTCTTGTGTACCCAGACTCAGGGTCTGCAAAAGACAGCAGAAGAGCCCTTGTTACCCCAGCAGAGAAATATTAAGGCAACCAACCTTCTTGAGCAGAATTGTCACCTTGCAGGGGGGCTGCTACCAGGTTCTTGTCCTGTAGATAAATGCTCTTTTGGTCAGTGTCTCGAAGCAAATAATTACGGGGCTGTATACCTCTGGGGACATCTTCTGAAGATGCTATTGAAGGCGTAAAATGTGGTCTCATTGATCCTGGAGTTCATGGAAAAGAGAACCCAAATAATTTGGTTACCATGTAGGACATGCAATCATGCAATTTCTAGTCAGCAGGGAGCCTCAGTGGACATCTGCCTTCATCACCAGCCATAAATGAGCTTCAGAAGATGCCTTTTGCTTGAAAATCACCAAGCAGGTAAAAAAATATAGGTAGCCATTTTTGACCACAGGGAAAAATCCAAAGGCAACTGCAAAGGACTAGCTACAGTGGCGCTACCTGTGGCGCTTTCCTCCCTCACCTCCTCTGCTCTATCTTAAGAGTAGTCTTCTTCAGGCTTGGGCTTTCCATTAGGCCTGATAGCTTTTCCTCTACCATCCCTGCTTTTTCTTTTGGCTTAGCATCCAGTCTGAAGGAGAGCCCTGGAGAACTAGAAAACTTGCTCACTACTTTGTGATGTTTTAGCTGGTGCTAATGCAGGTATTCCCTACTGTGGCCATTTGATTTGTCTATGGATTAATATAGCTGTCCACAGCTTTGGTCTACTTTGGAGAATAATAAATAATAATAATAAATACTTTACTGAATTCAGACATCAAGGAGGGGGATCTTACAATGGAAGGAAACTGCCACTGGAGGTGGTGGCAGCTACAAGCACGGCTTCAAGAGGGAATTGGATAAACATATGGAGCAGAGGTCCATCAGTGCCTATTAGCCACAAGGTATAGATAGGAACTCTCAGTCTGGGGCAAGTGATGCTCTGTATTTTTGGCGCTGGGAGGGGCAAGAGTGGGAGTGGCATTTTTGGACAAAGTGTGACAGGATGTTGGACTGGATGGGCCATTGGCCTGATCCAACATTGGCTTCTTTTATGTTCTTAACTGGCTTTCTGCTACCTTATAGTGGGATTTTGCTTATGGGAGAAATACCTTCCCACCATTAAAAGAATGGCTCAGTTTGTGTTCCATTCTAATGACCCACCCCAATGTTTATCTGCCCTTTCGCAGTCATAAGACTGCAGTTTTCCTGTACTTCTGTCTGGTTAGTTCTAATTAAACCTGGAGACTGATCCAAAATATTGCTGGTTTTTATATTACCAAAGGAAGGGCTGCCATTACATCTTTGAATCAGTAGCTTTTGGTGCAACCTGAGATTTTTTTCAGACTTAGCACTGTCTGTCCTCATGAAGCCTGCATCTTACCTCCTCTCCTCTAGCATTAAAAAGTTCTAATGAACACAAAAATATTTGCTTACTATTTTGTGATGTATTACTTGGTCCTAATGAAGGTTAGAGGCCAAAAAGCTTGACAACATCTCTGTGTTACTAAATGATAAGGAAATTCCTTCTTGAGTTCCAACTAAACCTACCTCACTAATGTCATAGTAATTTAGCCCAACAGCTTTGTGTCCAGCCCTCAGTGGTTAGATGGATCAAGGCCCTCTGCCTCCTTCTAACGCTCTTTTAAGTCAGGGGTGGGCAAACAGCGGCCCGGGGGCCACATGCGGCCCACCACAGAGTTTTTTGCAGCCCGCCAAGACAGTTGGCCACTGTCAGCACCTGAGGAGCTGCAGCTTGAACTTATTGACATGCAGTCAGATCACACTGTGAAAGAAATGTTTAATGCTGTGACATTAGTTGACTTTTACAAATCTTTGTCTGCTGAAAAGTTTCCATGTATGAAGAAATTTGCTGGGAAAATGTTCTCTGTATTTGGGTCTACATATATTTGTCAGCAAAGTTTTTCTTGCATGAAGATCAACAAGAGTAAATATAGACATTCACAGACCCTTGACAGACATTAACTTGCAGGCTGTGATGAGAATCTCAACAAGCAATCTCACTCCTGATTTTAAAAAAAATTGTAGAAAAGTGTGATAGGGTACATTTGTCATTAAACTGATTCTAAAATTAAATGTGCTTGCAGCTATAGATGACATAAAATTAGCACAATAAATAAATTGAATAAAACTACCACTATTTTATTTAATTTATATTTATGGATTTTTATGATACAATTTATACCTTTTCTGAAATGCAAACTAATGAATGCAATCATTTTAAAAGGTGCAGCCCTCCGCTAACCTCCGCTCCCACAAAGTGGCCCCTGAGCCAAAACAATTGCCCACCCCTGTTTTAAGTATTTCTCTTCCTTCTATTGCCCTTCTAGTGTGCACCAGAGAATGCAGGGCCAATACCTAAATCAAATAACGCAGCAAACCAGTCCAGCATATCTTGGTCCACCACAGTTTCATTGGCAGCTGGCAACTTTCGTAGTTCTTTTGAAGCCATTATAAATAGATGATTCTTGATCTGTGGCTCGGGAGTGGTGTTCTGTGTGGAAAGAGAATTGGAGTCCCTGAATGGATGTGTTCCCTGCCCTCGAAGCCAAGAAATCCCTTTCCCCTTTACAGCCCAAGCTCAATTCAGCATCACACTTGAATTAACTACTAAGTAGGATCCAAAAACGAAAGCCATGGCACCTTTTACTAGGACCTACTCAAATAACACATAACAGTGTGCAAGCTTTTATCAGGGTGTGGTTGGGTGTGTATGTGTGTTTCCAGCCATGATCTTCAGGGCTTTATGTAAGAAGGGGTAGGCTTAGCCAATGGGCATCAAGGGCAGCTGCACCAGCCCCCATGCTAGAGGGCCCTGATCACCCAATGCCCTGCGCACCCACCCCCCAAGTGGGAGAAGAAAAAAAGGCAGGCTCCCACTGCGGACACCTGCATACATCCTGCCTGGGGCTTCGGCAGCCAACTTCCAGAGGTGGCTCCCACCCACCTCCTATGGAGGTGAGGAGCACCTCTTGCTTGGCCCAGCAGAAAGAGCCAGCAGTGGGACTAGAGGGAGTGGCAGTCATTCTGGGGTGCCATCCTGGTCTTTTGCCCAGGGTCCCAGAATCACTAAGACCACCCCGAAGATACATCAAGATGGGTAGCCGTGTTAGCCTGACTAGCAGTAGAAAAGAGGAAGAGTCCAGTAGCACCTTAAAGACTAACAAAATATGTGGCAGGCTTTGAGCTCTCGTGAGTCGCTGCTCACTTCTTGAGATACCTGAAGTATCTGAAGAAGTGAGCAAGTGACTCACGAAAGCTCACCCCCTGCCACATACTTTGTTAGTCTTTAAGGTGCTACTGGACACTTGCTCTTTTCTAAGACCACCCCATTTGTAAGCACCCTGTGTGTAATGCCCGGTAGGTATGCAGAGATCAAATGGCCTCAGTGTCGTGCCTCATCAGAAGGCCAAAGGGGTTCTGAGAAGAAGCAAGACATGGACTTATCTGTCCCCCCCCCCCTTTCCTTCCCTGTTTTAAACATGTCCTGGAGAGCTCAAAAGCTTGTACACTGTTTTTGATAGCTTCATTGGTCCTAGTGAAACTGATAGCTTCATTGGTCCTACTGAAACTGTCATGGTTTTTGGATTTCATTTTGGGGGGACCAACAATGGCTACCTGTAACTTCTGTTTCTTGGGTTGCAAAAGCAGACACAATGGCTGCGGTGTGGTAGCTTTTGCTGAAATGAAGCTGTTATTATTTAAGAAGCTAGAATATTCTCTTTTTTTTGCATATACCAATAACTCCTAGGCACCAGTGGGAAAGGGGTGTTGAGGAATTGCACTGTTATGGTTTAAAACCAGGAAGTTGGTTCTGTATCAGGTTTCCAATCTTCTCTGAACCTCAAGGGCCCTCCAAGTACAGCCTGCTCACAAAAGGTCAAAGGATGAGTACAATGGGCCAATTCACATGACATGCAGCAAACCCTGGGTGTGGATTTCTGTCTTTCTGCATGCTGAGAAACTGAAGAAAGGATTACCTTCCCTTACCACTACACACAGGTTTCAAATTAATCATTCTTATATGGAGAGCCCTTACTGGCTGCTCAGAAAGCAGCTACCCATGCCCTGCCCTGCAGCACTCAGTTAAGGCTGCTGCTTCCCAGGGGCCAACCCTTTCATTCCCTGGCAAGGGAGAAGAAGGAATGTGGCAGACCTTGGCTTTGCTTCTGGGCATCGTGAGCTTCAGGACTTGTCTGCAAACTGCCTGTGGATGAGAGACAGAAACAGTTCTTAGTGACAGAACAAGATTTGTTCTGAAAAAACCCCCCCATAAAGAATGAATATATCTCAGAGAGAGCCCCTTGCTGGTAGGAGAACGGCAACTGCTGCTGACAATGTAAGGTTGCCAACCTCCAGGTGGTGGCTGGCGATCTCCCACAACTGATCTCCAGGCAACAGAAATCAGTTCACCTGGAGAAAATGGCTCCTTTGGAAGGTGAACTGAACTCTATGGCATTATACCCCATTGAAATCCCTCCCCTCCCCAAACTCTGCCCTTCTCAGGCTCCACCCCCAAAATCTCCAAGTATTTCCCAGCCTGGATCTGGCAACTTTAATTAATTGCATAAAGCCTCAGGGCCATGCATTTTTGTTAGATTCTCTGGTTTTGTGTAGCCAGGAACCATTAGCAAATTAGCAGACTGTACAAGGCTTACCAATGCATGATAGGGAAATTATTTGATTTTATTTACAAAATGAGTTCCCCTCATTTTGGAAAGGTCTTTCTGTAAGAATAGCAATCTACATCAGAGAGAGAAGAAAAGGGTGGTCAGCGTTCTGAGCCAACCTATCTCTCTGACTCCATTGTAGCCCCTCTGAATAGTGAGGCTGAGACAGCAAATAGTCCTTATCTTCCAAAAACTTTAGACACCAGAGTGAATTGCAAGAATTCTAGGGTTTCCAATCTCCAGGTGGTACCTGGAGATATCCTGGAAGTACAACTGATCTCCAGGTGATTTGTTTGATTTGTTCACCTGGAAAAAATGGCTACTTTGGAGGGCAGACTTTATGGCATCTTTTGGAAATTGTGAGGGGGCAAAAGTGCTCCATAATGCTGCAGGATCATATGCTCACTGGCTCTGATGTGACAAATAAAACTGGTACAAAAGCTGGGGCAACAAAGGCTAACCCAGTAACATTTCTTTAACAAGTCGGCAGTACTTCAGTTCGAGACTTGAAGAGGCCAACCTTGCACAAGTACTGCAACCAAATACAAAGACTTTTGATGCGTAACCAGGAAGATATCTCTCAGTAACTTTCCACAACACCTCAGTCATGGCAAGAGCATTTACAGCACTGCAACAATCTATTGCCAAATACACAAGACTTTTCATGGGCTTTGATTTGTCTGGTCCATGAAGACAATTTGCTGCCATTGCCTTCAGTGATGCCACACTTCACCCAGAAGTATCTTTTATCTATCCCCACTTGTGCAGTTGTGAAATTTGTTGCTGCCGAACCTCAACATTTCAGTGGCTGCTCCCACATTATGGAACAGACTCCGGAAGGAAGGCACAAAACTGGTAGCATAGCTTCTATGATTTTAAAACTTTGATTGTTTTATTTGTTGAAATGTTATACAGTCTTATTCTGAAGGCTTTGTTTTTAGAACAGTACTTTTGAACCCTGTATATTTTATATTGTAATGGCTAATGGCCATATACAATAAATTTACTTACCTGAAGGCAGGTATTAACCCATATGGCTCTTCTTTGAAGGAGATGCAAGACCAATGTGCTGAAAAGGGCTTCTTAGGCAAATTAATTAAGAGGTCCTCTCTCTCATAGGAGAAAAGCAAGCAAGTCTGTCTGTCTGTCTGTCTGTCTGTCTACCTACCTACCTCTATTTCCACCACTACGGAGCAGAATTTGGGGTTTTTTATCACATTTGCTTCAGGTTTTCTTCTACTTCTACTCTGGCTACCTGTTTCTTTGCCCCTCAGGAACCAAGAAGCAGGAAAGTCTCTGTGGGGTGCCTGAGGGTGCCTGGGGGAGGCTGTATGAACTGCCCTGCCTATCTCCGTGTTCCACAGGTCAGGGCTATAAGATCCATCTGCAAGAAACTGCCCGAGGCCTGCCAAGATCTTCTTTACTGGCCATGACTCCATAGGCTGGACTGTGCCATGGGAGGAAAAGGGAGTCTCCCAGGAGAAACACTAAGAAAGCAGAATGTTAATTCATTACTTCCCAGCAGAGCCGTGCAACCGCATGGCAGACAGTGAGGCGAGACCGCCAAAGTATTCGCTCTTGCATCTGATGCAACTCTTGTTGCATCTGCATTTGCAGAACGAGCCCACAGAAGATGCACAGGAGGCTGAGGACCACCAAGAACAACCAGCATAACCCCACCCCCAGCAAAGATTCCCTCTGCCCCTGGACAGCTCAGACTCAGCCCAAACATCCTAGCCCAGCCGGGTTCCTCCTTTCAGATCTGAGACAGTGAAAGCAGCGCCTTTCTCCCAGCCATGGAGGGTGGGGTGGGGATGAGGGGAGATCTGACAGGTGCTGCTTCAGTGGGCGCACGGGGGGCGCCAGAAGGTAACCTCGCCTAGTGTGAAAAAAACCCTGGAACCGGCCCTGCCCCCTGGCCACCAGCAGGGAATTGGGGGGGGGGGTGTAGGGTTGCCAGACCCAGGTTGGGAAACTCCTGGAGATCTGGGGGTGAAAGCCTGGGGAGGACAGGGACCTCAGTGGGATACAGTGCCACAGAGTCCACCCTCCAAAGCATCCATTTTCCCCAGGGGAACTGATCTCTGTAGTCTGGAGATGAATTGTAATTCCGGGGGATCCCCAGGTCCCACCTGGAGGCTGGCATCCCTAGAGGCCACATGCAAAGCAGCTGAAGGCACTGGGCATGTTTGGTATTGGGTCAAAATCATTGTGACCCTTGAAATCTGTCACTGACTGAGGCCAAAACACATTCCTGTGCATGCCCAGGGTCTTGTTTAAACGGGACTGCGACCTCACTTGTCCAAAGCAGTTTTGTGTGCCCTGTGTCACCTCCTCCCCTTCTTTGAAGGAAGTCTTGCGATAGACCCCATTGCAGGAATTTGACAAGGAGGCCTCTCCTTTACCTCTTCAGACTGTTTCACCAATCCGTCCCCACCACCCCAGTCGCCGAGCTCAGAAAGTCATGTCTAATTAGTGCGTGGTATGAGTTAGTAGTCCTGAGACAATCTGCATGTGAAAGGCGGAGAGTTTTTTCTCTGCCAGAGTTTCCTCAGGGTTCCTCTTGTTACCGCAGTCTTGACAAGGCTCCAGAGAAACACAACCTGAAAGCGAGAAAGAGGGCACTGTCCCTGTAATGTCTGCAGTAGCGGAGCTCCAAAGGTATTACCTGGGATTTCTCTGTCTGTGGGGTCAGCCTCCTCTCCCGCGCGCTCCAGCTGCCAGCTCTTTTGGTTCACCTGCTTTTTATGCTCTCCCAAAAGCATGCAGAAGGCGTGTCGCTCTTCTTAGAACTGTCTCCAAAGCGATGGTGCAACATGCAAATAACTGGGCAAGTGCTGCTTTACAGTAAAGAGTAGAAGCACAGTCCTATAACACTTTGCAACTTCCTGAATAAGAGATGGAGAAAGCCCAGTGGTTGGTTAGTAGATGGTAAATGTACAGGAGGAAATTGAAACGGGACAAGGGTAAGGTCATGACATTCCTGGTTTATTTTCTCTGTGGCTTTCTCCTATCTCATGGATGACGGATAGGAAGCAGCAGAAAAGGCAAATGGCAGAAAATATTTGAAAGGTAGGCTGCAGAAATCCAAGTGCAGCACTTGTTATAACAAGGAGCAGAAAGAAGCCTGAAGGCAAGAGACAGATCTGGCCAAAAAAGACATCAAGGGGGACACGCCCTACCTGACTGTCCTTGGTGCTACAGGAAAGGGCTCTTTTCCCCCTTAGCTGCGCTCCATTTGCACAAGGCTCCAGACCAGGGGTTAGTCAGTGAATTTCATGCTGAGTGGGGAACACACTGGCTCTCTGCAGCTAATTAGAGGAATCTGTTTCTCAAAAAAATCTAGAGAAACTTGGACTACAGCCTTTGACCTATCTGGGAAGGCCCTTTTAAGATAGCCTCTGAGCCTCGCAGAGTGCAAATTAAGCATTTCTTGTGCTAAGTTGTATATGTTGCCCAAGTGACCTTTGGGGTGAGGTGTCAGTTTACCATAGAACATACTTAGTTTAAACAACAACAACATCCATCTAGAAACACAAAAAGCCTTAGGGGCTAGTATTCAAAGTTCTGAGCCAGTCTTCCAGGGTGTGGGTTCAATAGGCAAATAAAATGCCCGTCGCTAAAATGATCACAGAATGGAATGGACCATAAAAGGTGCAGAAGCTAAAAGCAACTTGGGCCCAGTCTGCGCAGAAAAGATTATCCTGCAGCACAGCCATTAAAAAAACACTTGCTGGGATCTGCTCATGATTTCCTATCTAATTCAAGGAGGAATCAGGAAGCACAGGCTGGACCAGTTTTGGTCCTTTCTTGAGCAGAGACGTTTAGCATTTCTGCAAGCATGGCCCAGAAGCAGGCAAAGCAGCAACATGCAGCTCCCAATTTGCCACATCCATTCTCCTGCAGATTGCAGAACAACTTCCAAAGAGGGAATTGGTGGTGAGACGCCTAAGCGGCAACTGTGGGAAGACGCACGGCTTCCCCTTTTGGTTAATGATGCCAGAACTGCAACGTGCAAGTGGTGAGTGCGTCTGCTTTCCTGGCTACAGAGGCCACCCTGGTTTCTGTGAATGGGTATTTCCTAAAGATGTGGCCATGAGTCATAGATCTGGAAATGATGGGAGTTCCTGCTTCACAGTTTGCACAGGAGGAATGCTGGGGGAGTGAGTGGGGCTGACTGAGACTGCCTGGAGTATCCCTGTGGAAATCTGGAAGCTGAGGGAGGATCAGAAATTGTGCTGTGCCTGCTGGGCATGGAGGATTACAAGGAAAGAAGGTCTCTTGGTTGCAGATGAAAAGGTCAGCTCTGATGTGCATACATCTATGTGGTAGGGGTGCTCAGTCAGAAATACGCTAATTAAATATCCAAAGCTTGTCAATATTGGGAGTGCTTTGAACAGAATCATTTCATTATATGATGGAACTATGGACTCGACTAGCCTGCTGCCGGGTCGATAGTCTGGGGGTGTTTTTGGACCCACACGTACTGCTAGACAAGCAGGTGGCTGCTGTGGACAAGCAGGTGGCTGGAGAAGCAGGTGGCAGGTGGCAGCTATGTCCTTTCCTGCTCAGAAAAGGCCTAGCAATAGGGGGCACACCCTGCAAATGGGGGGAGAGGTATAGAGGCAGAGCCTTAAAGCTCTACCTTCCTGTAATAATAAAGAGCAAGGGCACAGTAAAGTTAGGAGACATGAGATAGATCCCTGATTCCAGATCTGAGAGATGTCCTCGTTCGTTCGTTCGTTCGTTCAGTCAGTCAGTCAGTCAGTCAGTCAGTTTATACACCGCCCTCCCCGACAAGCAGGCTCAGGGCAGCTTACATAAAAAATAAATTCAACACATAAATCTATATACTAATAGCCAAGTGTCCCCTGTGCGTGCGGATATCTAAATCTGCACACCAGGGGTACTTGGGGGGGGGGGGGGGCAGAGAAATTTTTCTATACACTTGGGGAACTCCCCAGGTGTGCAGAACAATCTCTAAAGTTTAAAAAACCATATATCCCCCCAAAAGTAAAGGAGCATTCCCTGTGCATGCGCAGAGAATGCTCTGGGAACTGCGGCGGGCTGATGGCTGGGAGCCTCTGAGGCCTCGCCGCCAGTGCCCGGGAGGGGGGGGGGAATCAGCGGGCCTGGGCCTCGCCATTGGAACCGGGTGGGGAGATTGATGACTCAGAACCACACGGCAGCTGAGAACCACAGAAGCCTCGCCACTGGTGTGGGGGGGGGAGGATTGGCGGGCCCAGGCCTTGCCATCGTTGCCCGAGGGGGTAGAAGGCTCACCTGTGACTGCTTCCTCCTTCTCTTCCTCCACATGGAGCTCCTTCTTCCCCCCCCCCCCGAATATCGCGGGTCCCGCCTCTTGTAACAATTATAATAGCAATAAAATCCCTGCAGTCCAAGGGGCAGCTAATATAGTCATATTTCCCTGTCCATGTGAGAAGCAGGATGTATGTGTGTGCACAATTTCTAGTTTAAAGCCAATCTGAAGCATGCCGGTGACCGATGCTGAGCCCGCTTCCTCCCGTGTTACCAGTAGAAACCTAAGCGACCTGTTGGAAGAACCAGATGCGATGTCCCTGTTGGGATTACTCCTGGGGGTCTGGAACGCCTCAGAGCCCACCTGACCTCATTCAATAACCACCGGTTGAATAACAGGGAAAGAATCTCTGTTGCAACAAGGGGAGAAGTCCCTAGCCATTTCAGCTACTAGGCCTTCTTGAAGGGCAGTCCTTCGAGTTGCCTATTTAAAACCTAGGTTCCTGGCTGGCCGTAACACCCTCTCCCCTCCTGTGAGGTGGAGTTACAGTCTATTTCCTGATTCGCCTATTACATACAAGCACATATGTTGCCTGTTCATGTAAATGGACCATTACAGATTCATGGGAGGCTCTGTTAATATGCAACCGTTCATTGCACAGACTCTTTTGTAGCGTTGGTATCTAAGTTCATAGAATGTTCACTCCAGGCCTTCTGTGGTAACATTTATCTTGTCCAGTTCATTCTCACACAGCACACCTGCCTCCCCCCACATTCCATTCCCACGAAGGAGACATCTCCTCTTTCCCACATTTAACTGCTGTTTAATCCTTACTCTGACCCTACATCTCTGTGCCTCAGCCTCCAAGAAACAACTGACCAGAGAGTTGTAGATGTAGGCAGACATTAAGCATCTTCCTGTTTACTCGTCTGTCACTGAACCCTTTGATGTGTGGATTGCTACTCCTAGGGAAGCAACTTCCTTCCGTCTCCTCTCTCTCTTCTTGCACGCACACAAAGAGGGAGGACACATTTCTCCATCTTTGGCACCATGGATGCCAGATGCCTCTCCGCATCCACATCCATCACTAGCTAGATAGAATCTTTCTCTAAGGCTGATTTTACATCTGACTTTCCCGCTGGAATCATTCTAGTTCCAAAAAAACCTGCCCATACCTCTGTGCGGTGTGAAACCGTGCTGCCACTGAAATGTCCATATCTACTAATTGCCCTCCTGTGGTCAAGCTAGTATTAAACCGCTTTATTCTGCTTTAAACAATTGTGGCTTCTTAGTGCACTTAAACCCCCTGGAGTGAAATTTCACACCACTGTGAAATCAGCACAGGAAAAGACAGCAGTCAAACTACTTTAGAGGGGAGGTGTAAAATCAGCCTAAGTTGCACTATCCAGTATGTATTTCCTAAATAAATCAGTTCTTGTTTTCTTTTAAACTGATAAGTAGCTTTGTTTAACTTTGCAGTCTTACAAGCATACACTGAACAAAGGAGCTCTGCTGCATTCTGAGCCTTTACTGCGCTCTGCAAAATTTAGCAAGGGATTTGGACTACCATACCAGCTCTCTCAATAGGTCATGGGCCCAGATTACTGGTTTTAACTGGGAACCAGAACCACTTCAGGCCTTAAAAGGGTTAGGGTTGTCCTGTTCCTCACTGTGCTTCACTGTTTAAAGCATCTTTTGTCCTGGACAGATTCCAGTATAGAAAGCCAGCCAGGAAGGGAGGGAAATGCTGAAACAAATGGAGCATTGCAAGGGGAAAGGCACAGGAGGAGGCCGTGTTCAGCTGCCCTCCCCAATGTGCTCCAATTTTGTTAAAAAAAATTTTTAGACCTGCAGTCTCCCAGTTGGCAGATCTCAAGGGAGGAAAAGCCCATTCACATCATGCCAGTTTACAACTCCCTGCGTGAGTGAGAATTTTAATTGTCAGTAGAACTGCATCCTGACCTGAGTGGCCCAGGCTAGCCTCATCACTTCAGATCTCTGAAGTTAAGCAGGGTCAGTCCCGGTTAGTACTTGGATGGGAGTCCACCAAGGAAGTCCAGCCTTGCTAGGCAGACACAGGCAATGGCAAGCCATCTCTGCCCGTCTCTTGCCTCAAAAACCATATGGAAGATCACTGTAAGTCGGCTGCCGTGACTTGACAGCACTTTCCACCACAGAACATTGGGTGCTTTTTCCAACAACAACAAGGCTTATACATTAAGGAGAATACAAGGCATATGAAGTACTCAATACAGTTAACGTAAATCTCACTTTTTAGACGTCAGATACAAGAAAGTTGCCACTATTTCAACAGAGAGAGAGAGTGCAAACTGTGAATTCCATCCCAGTTATGTGGGGGATTATATACTTGGAAATCTGCTTCCCACTGAATATAATGGAAACAGCTGTTGACTTCCTAATAAGAATGGGCATGAACTGGCTCATGAAGTAAAGTTCATCATGAATTTTGGCTGATTTGTGGCTCGCAAAGAGGTGCTTGTGGAAGGGTGCCTGGCACAAACATTCAATGAACTCTGGTGCTGTTCACGGTGGTGTGTGGCAGTTTGTGAACTGATACATTTCCTGGCAGATGGTCTCTTTCAGTTTCTACTACAGAGATTCTCTGGCTTGACCATGGGTCTGCACTGCCACAGTGGCACTGGTTCTGCTGGGCTTGCAAAAATGCCCTCCCCACCACCACCACCTTCAGTTTCTACTGCAGAGATTCTCTGGGACGTTGATTTATTTATTTATTAAATTCTGTTCTGCGGGTCTTCTATTGCCCTTGGAAGACAATGGAGGATGGGGGCACTTTTGGGGGGAGCTGTAACTTGGACCCATAAGTCCAATTTTCAGTAAACTTGGAGGGCGGGTAGAGGAGTGTCAGCCAGAAATCCCCTGTGAGTTTAGTGTCCCTAGCATGCCGGGGGGGGGGGCATTTTGTCACATCACAAACTGAATCAGTTTGTCTAGCATAAAAAAGTTTGTGCCAGTCTGTTGTTCGCAAACCATGCGCCCCATGAACCACAAATCAAACTGCATTTTCCTGGTTCTTACCCATCCGTACTTCCTAATAGGATCAGGCTGCCTTTTGAATGATATAACACTGGAAATGTGAAACTTTTTGTTTTTGAATATCTGTTTATTTACAAGCATACACAGACCACAGGGAAAGCAAACAAGATTCCTGCAGCAAGCAGCACAACAGCTGACCCTGTGTCAGATCCTCAAAAGAGAGTAACTGTGCACCAAGAACACCTCCACTTTTTCTTATAAGTCCAGCTAAGGGGAAAAAAACCTATCCAGCACTATCAGGCTCTCTGTGCAGCAAAATCAAACTGCAAACATTCCTTTTTGTCCCTCCCTCACCTCGAGTGGGTATTACATTCCAAAGACTATACGGCTCTCCAGAAACTTCAGCTCTTTCCTTAATCAGGAATAGGACCACTCATAACACGAGCAATATTACTCGCCTCTTGTTTGTTAATTCAGAGGGGAAAGTGGAATTCCTGAGAAATCTCAGCCTGTCTTCCAAACACTCACCCCACATATCCTTTGTGAAAATCCATTTAAAAACCACCTCTTCCTTAGTTGTTGTAGATTTTCTGGGCTGCATGACCGTGGTCTTGGCATTGTAGTACCTGACTTTTTGCCAGCAGTGTGACTGGCATCCTCAGAGGTATAACACAGAAAGATGGAGTGCACTCTGTGTCAATGTGAGAAGAAAAATAGTAGGAAGGTAATTAACATCTTCCTTAGCTGGTTGTTCCCTTGAATTAGGATTATTGGAGAGGGATACAGTGAATTTACAGGTGCGCTATATGAGACTTAAGATCTGCTGTTGAGCTTTTATTTCCATTGGGAAGGAGCAATCACTAATCCTCATTTTCTTAACACTGTTGCCGGCATGGCATTTGTCCAAAATGCTTCCCTTACGTCTAGTGTTGAAGTGAGTGCCTTGTGGCTCAAGCAAACAGAGACGCTAAGGAGGACAGTCTGCCCTACAGCTCTCTTTTCAAAGTTAAGGCTGTGGAAGTATCTACGCATTTCATCCTGGACTTCCACCAAGCTCAGGATAGTATAAATGGCTCTCCCGCCCCCATTTTAGCCTCACAATAACCCTGTGAGGTAGGTTAAGAGCACAGAGTGTGACTGGCTCAAGGTCACCCCGTGTGCCTCATGGCAGTATGGAGACCCAAACCCAGATCCCTCACATTCTAGCTTGACACTAAACACTACATTATAAGGTCATGAAAAGGTTTAGGCTTCTAATAGGTGGATTCCTGATCTTCTCCTTTTGCTTTTTCAAGCAAGCTTGATTGTTGTTGTTGTTTTTACAAAGTAACCTGAATTTCAGCTCTGAGTCTACTCTAGACAAGGTTTGGTCGCACTGAAACTGAAAACTGAATGACTGGGGTGGGGGGAAAGATAACTTTTCTTGTGGGTCCATCATTGGCCCATGTTGTAATTGTTTAAAATCAATACACAATGTACAAATGAGAATGATTCTGAAACAATTGTACCTGTGACCAGTGTTCCCTCTAAGCTGAGTTAGTATGAGCTAGCTCACAGTTTTTTAGCCTCCAGCTCACGGATTTTTGTCTTAGCTCAGGAAGGATGCCTCCAGAGCAAACAAATGTATGCAGTAGCCAAATTGCCTGCTCACAGCTTTAATGCCAGGAGCTCGCAAAGTAGAATTTTTGCTCACAAGACTCCACAGCTTAGAGGGAGTATTGCCTGTGACCACCCCCACTCTGATTTGCCGAAAATGTTATTTCAGATATTTTCATCAACATTTTTTAAATACAGAAGACCAATATCATTAAATACAAATCTGTACATCCATCCCTGTTTAAGGGCTACCAGTGGCTTCTGGCCAGGAAAGGCTGGGTTTCAAGGCATTCAATCTGTACAGACCAGGTGCTGAGGACCAGCAACAGGGGGCGGCTGTCCCCACGGGGCTTCATTGTGGCATTGCCAGGTACCCTCTGGCCACCAGTGATGGATGGGAGGGGTCACCAGATCCAGGTTGGGAAACTCCTGGAGATTGGGGGATGGAGTCTGGGGAGGACAGGGACCTCTCGGTGGAGTACAGTGTCATAGAGTCCACCCTCCTAAGCATCTGTTTTCTCCAGCAGAACTGATATCTGTAGTCTGGAGATGACCTGTAATTCCAGCAGACCCCCCAAGTCCCACCTGGAGGCTGGCACCCCTACTTGGTTCTTAGCTTCCTGTAGCTTCTGACTGGACACCCTTGCAAACCAAATGCGGAATACAGCAGGGGTCTTGTGACCTGCCCAGAAAATATACCTCTGTGGCTGTGAGGGATTTCTAGGTGTTTCCCCCATTCTCAGCCACCTCTAGAGCTGACCCAGCCAAGAAATCAAACTTTCAGGGGGCAAGATCACAAGAATGGCAGAAGTTCTGAGTGAGGAGCCCTGGGTACCCATACACACACGAGCTCTGTCTCTGGGAGCCCTCAGGCTCAGAGGGACTGGAAGTAAAAGTCAATGACATGAGCCGATCCTGGGTTCTGCGTGAGGCTGATGGGCTCGTTGGATCTGGAGGAGGTGCAAAGGAACCAGCCTGGGTGGGCAGCAGACTCAAAGCGCCACATCCCATTCTTGTAAGACCGGAAGAAGGTAAAGCGGGTGGAGTCCTCCTTGCTGTCATTGTACAGGTCTGCAATGCGGATGCTCTGAAAAGAAGGGGAAAGGCACCTTAAGGAGGGAGGGAAACAACAGCCCTCTGACACTTCCTGGGGGGCAAGAAGATACCTGGCCTAGCTCCCAGTTTGGCCCTAGAGAGAGAGAGTTCTCAAAGAAGCCAGGTAAGGCATCTGGCCCTGCGCCGCCAGGTTCCTGTTCCAGATGATAGGAGGAATTCCTTGGGGACTTGCTTTTTCATTGGCAGCAGAGAGACTTATTTTTCATTGGCGCCAGAGAAACGTGGATCAGGCATGGGGGGGGAGAGAATTCGTGTAGATTCTTCCATTGCGTGGTTCCTCACATCATTTTCCACTAGTGGAGAGGACTGGGTGATGGGGTTGGGGAGGGAAAGGGACTCTGGCATTGACCAGTATGATGCTCAGCATCTGGGAGCTCGCCGCCAGCCCTTAAGAAAGACTTTAGTGCATAGACGCTGACAGTTCCAGAAAGGGAGACCCACTTCCTGTCTGCCAATGTGCCTGCACCTTCCACTGTAATTCTCAGGGCCAAGTGAGATGAAAAATGAGGAGAGCCATGAACAGAGTTTTCCAGAATTTTAAAAAGAGATAGAGCAGCAACATGGGCCCCTGGGGGACACTGCAAGGAAGGGGGGGAGGGCAGACTTGCTCCTCTCCACCCATGCAATTTCAGCAGGAACAGCCCTAGATTGGTAGTGAAGTCTGTGCTTTTAACAGGAGGTCCCAGGCTCATCTCCATCTTCAGTAGTTAAAGCAGAGGTGTCAAATTCATTTGTTACAAGGGCCGGATCTGACATATGTGTCACTTTCTTGGGCCAGGCCATATGTGCCATAAAATGTAACACGGGGTAGCGGAGATAAAAACTTTATAAAGATGATTTCAGATGCCGAATGGCAATAGCAGGCTTGATTAGATTAGGTGTGATATGCAGAGGGGTAGTAGGCGTGGAGATATCAGCACTGGTAACAAGACAAGAAACCTAGGTCGCAATTTGGTCCAGGAGGATGCAGTCCAGGAGGATGCAAAGAATAAATGGAAATAAGTCTAAAGAAGTGAGCAGTTACTCATGAAAGCTCATACCCTACCACAAATTTTGTTAGTCTTTAAGGGTAGCAGGTGCTGGGAAGGACCTTTCTCTGCTTGTGGCTCTGGAGAGCTGGTGATGGCCAAATCAGACAGCACTGAGTTAGATGAACCAGGGATGTAAATGAGCCACAGAGGCTCATACGTTCAGCAGTCCTGCCTGGAGGAGGATGAAGGAGGCTTCCCAAGCTCCGGAAGTGACTCATGACCAATTAGCACCATATCATGCACTTCATCACTGATTCTTACTAGAGGCATGCAACCAGTTTAGACAGTTTAATTAATCCCCCTCCCCACTTACTCACAATATAACCCCCCTGATCTTTGGCCTGAGGGAGACTCTCTCTCCTGCATCTCTGGCCACCCACCCTCGTGACACATGCTCAGTCACTTGCTTCTCTCTCTTCCCTGCTTCCTCACCCATGCCTTCTCTGCTATCTTCCACTTGTTCCTGTTTGCCTTTGCTGGCCTCGCATTCTATCCAGGGTGGAAAAGAAGAGAAAACCCACTGTTGCCCCCTCCTTCTTTCTTACAAAAAAGTCCTTCGTCATCTCTGCCGCTGTGAGTGAGGCAAATAGCAAGCGGCCTCTCTGCAGAGGGAGCTGCAACCATGGAAGGCCGGGTGGTTGGAGGAAGGGGCAGAGACACAGGCAGCTTCTCCTCTATTCTCCTCCTGGCCAGGGTACCAGATCTGAACTCAGCGGGACCAAGTAAACTGGCATAAGATCAGGCTGCATGCCCCGTCACACACAGCATCCCTGCCTCTGGCTCCTCCCTCCAAGGCTGAGCCATGTGGGCGTCACTGCTTCCAAAACAATACCATACAAGGTTGTGGCAATGAGCTGAGCCTCCTCACCTCAAGCTGGAGCACAGGTTGGGCCCCGAAGGAGCAGGCCAGGCACTGATTCCCATCCCTAATGCTCAGGATGATTGGGAACTTCTCGCGATTAAAGTTACGGTTAGGAATCCAGTAAATCTTCTCTGGAGTGGGAAGGGGGAGGGGAGAAGGAATAGAGAGCCAGTCAACATCCTAAGGAATTTAAAGTTGCAAAGACAGAGGCATGGTGGCATTCGCAGAGGCTATCCTGACACATGCATAGAAATAAGAGAAACAGGATTTGGCCCAGGCTTACCTCCTCCTAGGTCTGCCTCCTAGGGCTTCTTTGAGGGCTCTCAGTCTGACTTTCCTAGGATTGCCCACCTCTAGGTGGTACAACTGGTCTCCAGGTGACAGAGATCAGTTCGCTGGAGAGAATGGCTGATTTGGAAGGTGGTCACTATGGCATTGTACTCTGCTGAAGTCCCTCTCAAGGTCCACCCCCAAAATCTCCAGGAATTTCCCAGCCCAAAGCTTGTGACTTTAGACACTCCACAGGTAACCTGCTGCCTGACAACTCAGAAGGAGGCAGTTTGAGAAAAAGAGGCAAGCCTAGCTTAGCTGGCAAATGTTCCCAGGTTTCTTGCCAAGGGCTAGAGGTGGTTCTTGATGTCAACCGACACAAATGAGCCATGGAATGCCAGTGGGTCCAGGACAGAGGTGGAAGCAAAACAAAGGGGCAGGAAGCGGTAAGGAGGCAGGATCTGAATTACGGAGAGGGGCACATCCTGTCCATTGGCATGGAAATACAACCATCTTTTGAGACAGAGAGAAGGGTCACCCCCTCACTCACTAGCTTCCATGGCAGGCCCTTTCCCCTTGGCTATGAAAATCAAGGCAGGAGCCTACTGACTTGCCTGGAGAAAGGTGACAGGTCTACAGCCAGGAAAATAATTACTGTGGTGGTGGTGGGGAATCCCTGCAGCCCTCGCACATGCTCTGTGGTAGGCACAAGAATCAACAGGGCAAAACCAATGCAGAAGAAAGATAATGGGAGAAGCCAACAGGTGTACAAAGACATGCAGCCCTCTTATGCCATCTTCCAGGCTCAGCACAGGGCCCAGTTTGTGGTTGGTGTTATTACTGTGTAGAAGGAAGACAACTGCTGTCTCCATGAGTCTGAATGAGATCCATCCCTCAGAGAAGATTTCTTGACCCTTCTGCCTATCACAATGCGAAACTTCAGGAGAGTAAGACGCCATGCACAGCACAGACTCACCTTCCAGGGCAGAATTGGGACCTTGCAGGTATCCTGCCACCAGCTCATCGTTCTGCAGGTAAAGGGATTTTTGATTGACATCCCAGATTCTGAAATACCAGAGCTTAAGTTAATAATCCCCTGAGCTCTCATCAGCTTTAAATTTGCCAGCATTACTCAGACATAAACACGCCCTTATCTCACATAAACATACAGCAGGGTCACGGCCGTGTCTTGTACTTCTGATCAGCATGCCTGCTGCATTAGATTTTACAGGTACTGCCTGTCACTTAGGAGGCCAACACAGTGCATACCAAATCTAGTGACCACCAAGACTAGGAAGGCAGCTCAGTGGTCAAGCACTCACTTTGCAGGTAGAAGGCCCTTGCTTCAGGCCTTTACATCGCCACTTGTTTTTTAAAAGAGATCTTTGGCAGCATCTGTTGAAAAACACCCTCTGTCTTCCCCTAGTTTTACTGGCATCTTCACAAGACCTGACAACATCGTACTCACCAGAGGGAAGTCAGACGTCAAACTGCACTGAACATGAGCATCAGAACTCTTAATGGATATAAAATAGTCCTTGAAGCACTCAGCTGCTGTCCATCCATCTTTCTAGAGGATGGTAGTGAGACCTCCATTTGATGCATCCTTACTGGTTATCATAATAAGTATTTATTTAAATAAAAAGTGGAAGGCTGACTGGTCTCAAGAGGTCAGGAAAGATGACGTCATCTTGCAGACCAGGGCTTGTCAAAGAAGGCTTTGCTCGGCTGTCAAATACTTAGGATTTGAACTTCGGTGTTTGTCATTTGGGTATTCAGCTTCTGGAGGCCAAATCCCCAGAGCAGAGATGATCATGTGAGCAGAACGATTCTCACACAACCCAGTCATCACCTGCAAAAGAGCACGTTCTTGCCTCTGAAGGATCAGCTTCCCTGTTCCCCTCACCCACTTCTGATGCTGTGATACAGAAACAGTTTGCAAGCTGACCGGGATACTTACCGGGACCTGAAGACCATTGCTTGGGTAACTGGCATTGCACAGACCTTGTCTCCATCTGAATAAAGAAGAGAAAGGAGGAAGAGGACGATGTTACTCAATGGGGATTGGTGAGGCTTCATGGTGAGTAAGGATGGATCAGGCAGCTCTGCTCTCTCAGTGCGGCCCTGTCTTTTTATAGATCAGCCACATGGTTGGAATGTACATCATTACCCAGCACAGTTATTAATTCCGTGGCTGTGATACAAGCCCTAGAATTTCCAATAGCTCCTTTACGTGTTGCAATCCATGTTGCAACTTCAGATGTTGAAACTTCCCCAAAAGGACAGCTTACGTTCCTGTGGCTGTGTACGGACAAAGGAACAGCAAAGCCCGGTTAACAACAAGGCATTGATTCAATGTCCCCAGACAGGAAGAACAGACCTTCTAAAGACTTCAGTTTCCCCTTGTAAAAGATAAGCAGAGAGTACCTAATCACTTGACAGACACTGTCGCCTGGAGCTCCTATCAAAGTAAAACAATGACCATCAAAGCCACAGCTAGCCAGCCTGTTTGCCCGCTGGAAGCTTTAACCTTCTTGCTTAGCTGCCAGGAACATTCCCAGAACCATCTCGTTGCAGCTTTTCCATTCACATGGAAGGAGCAGATTCACAGCAAGAAGAATGGAGATAAGTAAAGTTTTTTTTTTAAAAACCAAGCTGTGGTTTTCCAGCAGTAACGTCCTACCCATGGTAGCTGACAGCTCCGATCCTCAAGTCACATATTGTTCCAGTCCTGTCAGCTCAGACTGGATGGCCTGTAAGCCTCGCCCAGCTATTTATGGTGCAACCTGAATACTTTAGGGAGGAGCAGTTCAGCCTCGGAGGGTTGTCAAGGGAAAGCATTGTGACAAAAGAGGCAAAGGATATTGGCCTTTTAAGGACAGAGTTCCCCAAAGTTCTTCCCCACCACCCAGTCTGGGGTCAATGGGAAGTCCTGTCAGGGTCCCTTGGGCAATGCCAAAGTACCCTCAAAAGGTCAAATACTCAGCCCCATAGCTGGGTATGTGGAGATACCACATAAACAGGAAGAGCCCAAGCTCAGGGACTTGTCATGCAAAGGCTCCTGGTCCAGTCCTTGGTTTCTCCAGCTGAAAAGATCCCTGGCTATGTAGTGGGCAAAGACTTCTCTCCCACAGAAAAACTGAGTCCAGTCAAGACGGACAATGCTGGGTTATTTAATTTAATCATTTCTAACATTTTTATGCCATGTTTTGACCCAATATTTCTACACTGCCCTTCAACCCAGCCCAAGGTCTCCAAGGCAGTGAACATTTAAACATTCTAAAATTTAAAAATATTTAAAATACAAGTATCCCTTTTTTTTGCCATCAAGCCACAGCTGACTTATGGTGACCCCCAGTGGGGTTCTCAAGGCAAGAGACGTTCAGAGGTGGTTTGCTATCACCTGCCTCTGCATCATGACCCTGGTATTCCTTGGAGGTCTCCCATCCAGTTATTAGCCAGGGCCAACCCTGCTTAGCTTCCAAGATCTGATGCCTGGGCTATCCAGATCAGGGCTTCACCCTAGTGACCCCTCCCATTTCTTCTGCTTTGTTTTCCACTTCCCCCCAATTAATAACTGTCCCACCATGAAAGGTAACCTGAGTGAATGTGTAGAGTGACAGACTTTTATCCATCAGCTTTACCAGCAAGCCTGAAATTGCACGGTGGAGGAGTCCAGAAAGTGCTGATTTCCTGAAAGGTGTCGTTTATATAAAAAACAAACAACAAAGAAATACACCATCAGGGAGGAGGACTAATAAGCCTTAGTGAGGGAACACTAAACAAATCAAAAAGACTTCACTCGCTGTTCCAAAATTTCGGCATCACAACCGAGGACGTCTCTCAGATTGGCACTTTTGTAGGCTCAGATGGTGGGGGCACCTGAAGCAGGGTGTTGGAATCTGACGGCAGTGGTTGAGTAAATTCATAAGGGTGCTATGTGGTCTTTCAGGTATGCTAGTTCCAAGCCTGGAGTGATATGGTCCCTGCAACCCATTCCAGTCAACATTCTGGCCACAGCATTCTGTACCAACTGTAAGCTCTGGATGGTCTTCAAGAGTAGCTCCACGTACAGCACACTGCAGTAATCTAATCTAGATGTTACCAGGGCACGCACCATAATGGCAAGACCTTTTCTGCCCTCATCCATCCCAAAACTGCTGCCAAGCACCTGTTCACCATTTCCACACTCCCCGGCATCTGGAAGCATGAAATAAACTTGTCATCCACATATTGGTGGCGACGTAGCCCAAATCTCCAGATGACCTTTCCCAGTGGCTTCACACAGAAAGTTTGAGGGATAAATGGAACCTTGTGCATTAGATGATGGGCCAATGGACCAATGGTGTAACTTGGCAGGAGGCTACATTAGACGTCATCATGGGCACGAAACTCAGAGTGATTCTTTGAAAGATGCAGATATTTAGCCTTACTGGTTGCAGTCAAGGCCGAGGACATACTGGAGGTCTGTCCCGGCACAGTCATGGGGCCAAAAGCCCTGCGGGAAAAGCTGCCCGAGCCACCCCATTCGCACTGGCTGCGAGGGGCAGCGGAGTGCGGCTGCCGGCTGCCTGGGCAAGCCGTGGCAATGCGCAGCTGCGGCCGCCATTCAGACTTCCAGCGGCATGTGCGACGTGCCTTCGGCACATTCACACCCGCCGGAAGCGCTGGGGATGCGCGTGGAGACGCCTGGGGACCAGTTCCCAGGCATCTCTGGCTGAAGCGGCATGCCAGCACCTCACGGACGGGTGAGTCCGCGATGGGGGACAGCTGTGGCTGTCTGGACACCCTCTCTGCCTCCGCTTCTAAAGTGGAGGCAGGGCACTCCAGAAGCCCAGTCTGTCCTCGGCCCAAGTGAGGGCAATGCCCAAGAAAAAGGTCAGGATTCCAGCCCCTTGTACAGCTGTTTGCCCCTCCTTTTGGCAGTGCCATCCTAAGGAAACTTAAGCCCTTCTAAATTCCTTGACTTCAACAGAAAGGTATACTTTGCTTAGGACTGTGCTGTACAACATGTAAACATGGAATTATTATTATTTTAATAAATAAGCACATTTGTATATTCCTTCTACTCATATGATAACTACTGAATTTCTTAGCACCAAACTTGGATTGCAATTTTTTATTATGGAGAACTCACAGCTCTGCCCACAGTCCTCAGAGAATGAGTCCCAAGGTCCTGAACAAGCAAATATTCCAGGTGTTGGTTGTACCTTAAATGTTAGGCCCAACATGGTAGGCAAGGGGCATCCTCCCATGTTTCAAGATTTCATAGCAAAGAGCAGCATCTTCATAACAGAATCTTTTCCCCAAGCTTCAATGAGCCTGGCCGAAAGCTCCTTTCGGTTATGGAAAATCCCCTTCTCTTGGAGATCTGCCCTGAAACTGTACACTTTCAGACAAGTTACAAGAGAGGCTTTCAGGGATCAAAGTCAAGAGCAAACAGAGTGCTTGTGCTTTTGTTTCTGTTTTAGTGTCATCAGATATATTTCATTCAGGGCTCTTCCACCCAATTTGCACAGTGATCCACCTAAGCCCTCACAAAGAGGCAAGTATAAATGTAAGTGAATCAGCACAAAAACCTTTGTTTAGGAGGAAAGTTGGCTTCACTGTTCAAGGTCAGCCTCAATGAGTTTGCTGCTGTGCTTTGAACATTTTCTGACAGTTAGATATATGGGGGAGAAACATTTTGGAAGCTTCCAGCAGCAACAGGGGACATGTCAGTTAGTTGTTTTCCAAGGTTTCTCCGGGTATCCGCAGTACTTTTCCCTGGGGCCAAAGGATGCTCAACATGTGGTTGCATAACCTAAGGGAAGAAATGGCTGTTGATAGTTTCTTATCTCTTTGACGCATTTCACTGTGGCTCTGCTGGGTTTTCTACAGGTTGCAATTCTTTCCCATGTCAGAGCTGGGCAGGTTCACAAAGAATAACAAACCACTGAATCATAGGTGGTGATATGGGGAGTGGTGACAAATGAAAGTCAAACTCTCCTGCAAAATGCCCAGCCTCCTCCTTTCTGAGCAGCAGGATCCCCCAGGACGTCAAATAGAAGTATGTTTACCCAGCTCAGCCAAAAAGGAAGCTGCAGTGTTGAAAATAGAGGAACCTGAAATTGCCTCATTCTATGAGCAAAGGGGATGTCTACTCTGAGAAGTTCTCATGGACCTGCGAGGGACTGAAACATGGGAGCAGGGTGGGGGGGATGGGACGGGACAACTGCATCTGTTTCCTGGCAGAAAGCTTGTTTGGCTTTCGGCACATTCTCTACTCAAATTGAAAAAGGTTACATGATGCAAAGCCACCCTCGGAAAAGCCAGCTCACACTCAGAGCACCTGAGATACTAACAAGAGACTATGAAGGACATTTCCAGTAATTTTCCTGAGTTCACAGGTGATTTGTGCTATAGTGTTTTTAAGCTGTCTCATGTAACTTTGCCAGCCAGTGCTGAAATCTCATCAAAGAGACCCAACCTGACTTCAGAATCTCCTAGGATCAGTCAGACATCACCAGGATCATCTTCAAAGCTCCCCCTCATTTATTTATATAGCTGACTTTCCATCTGTAGAGCTTCAATTCTTTTTTTCCGCCTACTATGTTTGTGAATAGTCTAGGGCAGGGGTGGCCAAATTGCGGCTCGGGAGCCACATGCAGCTCTTTCACACACACTGTGTGGCTTCCAGCAGGGCAGCTGGGGAAGTGAAGGGGAGGCAGGCCTCCCCAATCAGTCTTCCCTTCCCCAGCCAGTGTTCCCCTCCCTGGGACGGCTTGAGGCAGAGGGGAGCAGAGAAAGAAAGCAACTTCAACTTTAAATGCATTCTCAAAGCCCCCGCCCCCCCAAGGCTACAAATATCATTGGACAAATAAATATCATTATCAATATCTATTTTTATCCCTTTTGTTTTTATTTTTGGCAGTCTCATTTAATGTTAATAAAAAGCAAATTTGCATATTTTCCAATAAAAATATGTCTGTAATATTTGTTCATGTCATGCGGCTCTCAAACATCTGACGTTTATTCTATGTGGCTCTTACCAAGTTTGGCCACCCCTGGTCTAGGAGCTGTGAATGTGAAGAGCATATCTTGCTAGTGATAAGCATTCCAGCTAGTGATAAGCAATGCATCTCTTCCTCCGACACCTGCTTTCATTTTGTGTACTTGTGTGCTACTAGGGTTTCAGTTCTATTTAGAGACTCTTTCCTTCAAAGGCAGCAGGATTCATCCAATCTTTTAGTCAACTGTTGACATAAAAGGACAGGAGTACTTGGATGAGAGCTCCTGCTGCCTACAGACCAGATTTCCTGGTCATTCTGACACCTTGACAGAGTGGTCGAGGTGGAAGTTGCTCAGAGGAGACAATCATACAGGAGGAGGAAAGCACATTGCTAGGTTCCCCCTGCCACTGGCAGACGATGGAAGGGAGTAAAGTGGCCAGCTCTGAAGGACTTGCACACAAGACAAGTGAGTTTGAAGGGGAAAATTCAAGTCTGCCCCTGGCAGCGAGCAGTTCATTTTTAAACATACACAGACTTACACGCCACGCCCTTAGGGTGCTGCGTCAGCGTTCAGTAGACAATAGGGTCAACATGGAATCAACATGAGGGATGAGGAGGGGATGAGACAACTGTCTCAGGAGCCTGCTGTTTGCAGAAGTGATTGTCAGCTTCAAGGGGACAACGCTCATTGTGTAGCAGGGAGGGTGGAATCCACATGAGTGGGAGACATCTGTCTCGAGAGTATGCTATTTGCAGAAGGGCTTATACAATGCTCATTGTGTAGCAGGGAGGGGGGAGAAGCATGGACTTTGACCTGGCTAGCATCCCAGTCTTAGACTTTCCTACATCGCTCCAGGTTAGAAAACCCCTGGAGGTTTGGGAATAGACTGCCAGGGTGGCCAGACTTACTTAATGTAACAGCCACACAAAATAAACGTCCGATGTTTGAGAGCCACAAGACATGAACAAGTATTACACATACGTTTTTATTGGAAAATATGCAAATTTGCTTTTTATTAACGTTAAATTAGACTGTGTGAAAGAGCTGCATGCGGCTCCCGAGCTGCAGTTTGGCCACCCCTGGAATAGAACCTAGGGGAGACAGGGACCTCAGTGGGGTAGAGTCCACCCTCCAAAGCATCAGTTTTCTCGAGGGGAACTGATCTCTGTAGTCTGGAGATGAACTGTAATTCCAGGGGATCCCCAGGTCCCACCTGGAGGCTGGCACCCCTACTCAGCGGACAGGCACTGGAATAGCATGGGCAAGGCTTCCTGGTTTGATTCCCACATGGGGAGAGGACAGAGGTGGGCAAAAGAAGAGGCAGGCCCCTGCAAAACCCAAAAGGGGGACTGGGAGAGCACAGCTGATGGGCTGCCTTGGAGACCCATCATTTTAACATGCTCTGTAACTCCTCTATTCTGCACCCATGGCAGCAGCATGAGCGTGCCTGAGTCAGAGGCCACCCGCTCAGATATATGAAGGGGAAGCCCTAAGGGGAAGTCATGGGGGGGGGGAGGTAGGGGGAGGTAGGGTAGGGAGAGGTGTGGAGCTGCTTTCGTTCCCTCACAAATCAACAGACAGGGACAGAGTTGTAGCACACCCCAGACTTTATTGAGCAGGAAATCACAAAGAGGGCCAATGAATTGGGTTGCCAAAGAATTGGGTTGCCCGCTCCCCCTGTCCAGTGTGGCAGCTGTGCCTTTGTGAGCTGCTCCCAGGGGCTTTGGGGAGACAGATACTAGGGGAGTCCTGAAAAAGCTACTGCAACCTCCCCTCCCCCCGCCTCCGAGATCTATCTGGGAGAGAAGATAATCATTCAAGACTATGGCCTGGTGAAACAGGCAGCATTAACAAAACCTGAGCACAGCATGGATGGGAGTGAGGCAGACTTGCTGACAATGCTCCCTCTAAGCTGTGGAGTCTTGTGAGCAAAAATTCTACTTTGTGAGCTATTGGCATTAAAACTGTGAGCGAGCGATTTGGCTGCTGCATAAATGAGTTTGCTCTGGAGCCATCCTTCCTGAGCTAAGACAAAGATGTGTGAGCCGGAGGCTAAAAAACCGAGCTCACACTAACTCAGCTTAGAGGGAACACTGCTTGCTGGCCAACATGCTGCTTAAGGCAGGGTGCTCCAGGAGCTGGGCTGGAACTGGTGATTGAGCAGAGTGGCAGGGACTGTACTGGTCATGTTCCCAAGTTTCCCTGTTGAATCACTGCCTGCACAGATGCCAAACAGAAACATGTGCAGAGATGGCAAAGGGCACAGATGCTGTGCTGGCCACAGCCATGCCTGTGGGGCACCAGCAGGGTCTGCCACTCCACCTCCGGGGGGGGGGGGGGCTCCATTTACCAGGAAGCTCTCCTGAGGTGCATGCTGTAGCCATCCAAATGACACCTTCTGATCCCAGGATGAAGTGCTCTGTGACTGCTCCATCCACTGCTGCTGCAGCTGCAACAGGGCCCCAAGGGTAAGGCAACAGATCCTATGGTTGCTTGGCCAGCTGATCCACACAGCAGTGTGCAGGACCTGCCAGGCACCCCAAACCCCAGCTGTGCCCTGTCTACTGCCTGGGGGGGGGGGGGAAGAACCCTTTTAAAGGAGCATGCTAACAGCCCAGTATGGAGCTGCCAGCATCCCTGCTGCCCCCCCCCCCCCCCCCAATCACAAGCAGCATTCCTAGGTACACTTCCCTGGGTGTATGCCCCACTGCCTGATAAGGGAATTTATCAAACAGGCAACCGGAGTTGCAGAAGTGGATGAGGAGAGAAAATTCAGAGGTTAAAAGGCAGAGCTGGCTGTTGTTGGCAGAAAGGTGGTTTTGAAAGCAATGGGCTTTGACGAGATTCCCCAGGGAAGGCATGCAGAGCGAGAATAGTACAGGGCCAAAGACAAACCTCTGGGGCCCCCAATGGAGACAGGGAAAGCAGAACATGTACATCTGTCTGTGGAAACATTTTAAAAAGCGATGACAGGAAGGCAGAGAACCTGCTGGGGGCAGAGTCATGGAACAAAGCGAGTCAAGCTAGGCTGTTTCCACAACTGTTTTGCTCCACTAGCAGCACTGTTTTCTGCAGTATCTATCCACATGGCAATGGTGGCATCCCGAGGGTGACACAGAGTGACTTACAACTGCTCTCTAACAAAGGCTTTAAGAACTGTCAGTGGCTTGAACTTCACGGGTGAAATACAACACCGTAGATCCAGGAAGCTTTTCACAAGAGTCTCTTTTAAGACTGCTGAAGCACCACTCTTCTACTGTTGGCTGGAGGCACTGAATATAGCTTTATATTGGCCCCGGCAAAGGCAAAAGTGGCCAATGCACTACCCATTCCTCTTGCCTTTGTCACCAAGAAGCCAGCTGTTGGAACCCCCAGTTCACCTGCTTCTCATCCCAGACATGTGTATCCTCTACTAGTGTAGTATAGCAGTTAGAGCAGGGGTGGCCAAACTTGCTTAACGTAACAGCCACACAGAACAAACGTCAGATGTTTGAGAGCCGCAAGACATGAACATATATTACACACATTTTTATTCAAAAATATGCAAATTTGCTTTTAACTAACATTAAATTAGACTGTGTGAAAGAGCCGCATGTGGCTCCCAAGCTGCAGTTTGGCCACCCCTGGGTTAGAGTATGATCAAGATGGAAAAAAGTAAAAGTCGGATCTGCATGGATCCTCAGTCCCATCAAGATTCATATCCCCACTTAACACAAAAGTTATTGATAGCCCATAGGCCAGTCATTCTCTGTGTGCAACCTACCCCACAGGTTTGTGGTTGTTCTGAAATCAGGAAAAAGGGAATAATGTTTGCCGCCCAGAGCTCTTCACCCAGCAACGCTCGTTTCGTAACGCTTCCAAAAAACTTCATTAAGGAGTTACTAAAACATGAAACACAAGCAAAATAAATATCAAAGATTCACTTTCCCTTTAGGGTCTAAGACGGGCATTTAATGGTGAAAGCGCCAGGATCGCTCTGCCATTCCGGACTGCCGCTCACCTCTTCTACCGAACTCATGTTTTACAGGATTGTCCCGTTTGAGTACCCGTCGCTTTGACTCGGCAACCGACAGGGAAAGAGGAGTCAACCATATACAGGAAGTATCACCTGTGTCTGACTGCGCATGCGCTCTTCCCGGGTGGCCCCAGCCTTCCTAGCTGCAGCGTGAGCGTAGGACTCAGCAGATGCCCCGCGTGGCCTCGGAGGTGGAGCTGCGTTTGCGCAGGAAGAGGCGGCGGGCAGTCATGGCGGGCGACGGACACTCCGGGCTACCGGTGGGGACGGCTGTAGCGGTCGTGTGCCTGGTCGCGCAGTTGGTGGGCCGCGGGGCGCATGCGCTGTACTTCCACATAGGGGAGACCGAGAAGCGCTGCTTCATCGAGGAAATCCCGGATGAGACGATGGTCATCGGTGAGAGGCGGCGGTACGGAGGGGCAGGCCGCGGCTCCGGTTCTGGCCCAAAGACATTGACCCTCTCTCCCTTCCTCCTCCTCACCAGGTAATTACCGGACGCAGCTGTGGGACAAGCAGACTGAGACCTTCCTTCCGTCCACGCCAGGGCTGGGCATGTTCGTGGAAGTCAAGGACCCCGATAAGAAGGTAACGAGCTACCCCCGCGGGCCAGTTGCCTTCTCCCCTCCCATAATTCCATGCAGCATCTGATGCTGGCGGAGGGTGGGTGCGGGGAGGAAGAGAGATGTCCCAGGAGCATGCAGAACAAAGGTGGTTAGCCGACCTTCCCTTGGCTTCTTCCCTCGCCCCGCCCCCGTTTCTTATTCTGAATCATTTTTTTTCTTTTTTTAAATATGTGTGCACCGGGAAGTCATGGTGATCTCTGGGGGCCTGGAGGATATTTAGAGAGGTGGTTGGATAAAGCCTGCCCCGTCCTCCCCACTTTAGATATTCCAAGGAGGTCTCCCATCCAAGTACATGCCAGACTCAACCCTGCTTAGGTTCCAAGATCTGATGAGATTGGACTTGCTTGGTCTATCCAGATCAGGGTGTTGTGAATCATTTTTCCTTTCCCATAAGAATGGCCAAATGGGAGGCATGATGAAGGAACCTGGTCAGTAATGCTGAAATGGTAGACACTCTTCCTTGGGAATTTTGTACTCACACCCTGGCCTTCTTTCCTTGGGTTGTAGCAAGTGCTTGGAGAGGAGAGCGTTCTTTAGCCTAGTAACTCATGATCTTGATTCTTTCTGATGATTGCTATTCCAGGTGGTTCTGTCCAGGCAGTATGGCTCTGAAGGCCGCTTCACTTTCACGTCGCACACCCATGGAGAGCATCAGATCTGCCTCCACTCCAACTCCACTCGCATGGCACTTTTTGCAGGGGGCAAATTGGTAAGCCAGTTTCCTGTCTTTTGGTACCATCTGCCCTAATCTTGCATTCCAGGGTTCTGTTGACACTCCGCAGCTTGGAGTGGCCGGCCTCCTCTCTTATCCTTGTTTATAGCAAGAGAAGTGCTTGTCAGATGTGAGGAAGAGAGGCTGGTGCATATTTCCAGACCTTCTCTTCCATCTCCTGGCTTGCTTTGTCTCTCTGTGGCTCTCAGGGCATCATTTGCTCAGCAAATGAGATGGGAGTGAGGAAAGAGCTCAGACAAGGCTGAAAGCTGGGCCAGGGACTTAGTTGAATTCTTAGGGTATGCTACTGTGTTTTATGGGCTCACTGTCTCATTTGGCATGTTCTGTGTCCAGCGAGTGCACTTAGATATCCAAGTTGGGGAGCACACCAATAACTATCCTGAGATTGCAGCAAAGGACAAGCTGACAGAGCTGCAGTTAAGAGCGAGACAGCTTCTGGACCAGGTGGAACAGATCCAGAAGGAGCAGAACTACCAAAGGGTAAGGTGCTTTCTGAGCATTGTTCAGGTTAAAGAAGAACCTCTCAGATCTTCTGAATAACAACAAATAGCTGGGATTTTATCTAGTAATTTGTGACATGCCGGAGGATGTTCAGCCAAGAGGTGCTGCAAGAGTAAAGCAACAGCAGGAGAGGGTGGGTGTCAGACCTTCCTCCTTGGGGTAGGGGTGTTTCAGCTACAGCTAGTCTGGCAAGTGTTAAACATGATGCTTGTGGGAAAGTAAATAAGGAAACTGAACTGTGCCTTTGCGGGAGGGCAAAGCCCGAGCAATCATGTTTCTGATTCTTAACATTGTGTCCATTTTGCAGTACAGAGAAGAAAGATTCCGCATGACCAGCGAAAGCACCAACCAGCGGGTTTTGTGGTGGTCCATTGCCCAGACTATCATCCTCATCATCACTGGTGTTTGGCAGATGAGACACCTCAAAAGCTTCTTTGAGGCCAAAAAACTGGTATAAACACAGCAACACAAGTGCTTTTATTAAAATGTCTCACTGTCCTTCTCCAACTTCCACTGAACTCATCTTTGCCCTTTTGGAAACAGAAAGATAAAGTAGAATGTGGACGTACCAAGACTCATGCTCCCTCTGTAAGGATACCCTTCCTGTGGAAGCCTCCAGCTTGCTCCCTGCTCTGTTAGAGCAAAGAAACTGTTGTTGAGGGTTGTATTTGGGACCTTTGTGGTGGGAATAGAATTTTGGTACTTGCAAATATTAGGCAGAGAATGGTCTCTTGGAGAGGCTTGGGAGTGAGATACTCAAGATTCCCCCACCACACACACAAATATCTCCTTGCTTTTTGCTTGTCCCCTGAGTGTGGGGTTGGCAAGTTCTGTCTCTGCAGTGGTTTGGTTCCCTACCTTGGTTCTTCACTTACTGCCTTTCAGTGATTCCTTTTAGCAAAGGTGTTGGGATTGGCATGGAGAAGAAAGGGAGAAATTAAGTTTATACTTGTGTTTTGATATTTGTCGGGGGGATAGCAGTGGTCAAAGTCAAGGCTTAGTCTTTCTGTTTCTTTTGTAACAGGAGCAAATGTTTCCTGACCTACATCCCCTCCCGATCCAATGTCATCAACTTCACCTACTCTCAGCAGCAGAGAATGCACTGCTTCTGTATGCCTCAGTTTCCTCAACACAATCTGAAAGGTCTTTTTGCCTTGGGGTCGACAATAAATGCTAGTTGTGGGATAGCAGATTTAGCTGTCTCATTTTCCCTTCCCAGAGGCTGACATACAGTGCCCACAGAAGTGTGAGAAGTTCCACAAATCTAAAGGTGTTGTCTTAACCTTCTGTGATGGCAGTGACCCCAGCACAAAGCGTGGCAGCAGTTAACTCGGTTTGGAGTTTCCTAGAGTTTTTGGGAAAAGGTGGCTGTATGTACCTGCTATTCATGAAGAAAGCAAACCTGGGCCTTTAAAATACAGAAAATGTGCAAATGAATAGTTGTCCCTTCCACCCATCTTAAATAAATGAATTTATGGCTTCCCTTTGTTTGGGGGGGGAAAGATCATGGCTTTGGACAGTCTTTCCTTGTCCTTTCAGACATTTTGTTAATGACGTTAATATTTATGATTGTACACAGAGAAGAGAATAACAGCATACTTTGGCTATTTTATTCTTGGTATCAGAAACTAAGCCCAGAGAAAAACCTCAGTTCCTTCTGAAAAGGATGGGTGAATCCTAAGTAGTAGGATTCACAGTATAGGCCCCTCAAGGCTCCTCCCTTGGGCTGACATTGCAGGCAGGTGAGGAAGTAATCGTTTCTGGGGAAAGTCTTTTGTTTTAAAAGATGGTTAACTGCCAAAAATAGCACATGTGGCAGCTTAGCAGTTAGCAGTGCATGAAAACAATATAATAGCTCCAGCCTTTACCTTATCTGGTCATCAAAGCCCTAGTGCCTCAAAAGTCAGATGGCGGGGGGCAAACAAGGAGCCTTCTGCATGCTTAAAGGCTGAAATCTCTTACAATGCTTTTGGATTTCATTTTGTAGCAGAAAGCCGCTTCCAGCTTGTGGGAGAAAGGCCAAGTAATGTTGAGGCAGCTCCCTCTGGACTTCTCTTCAGTGGCTCTTTTCATCATCTTTACTCATTTAGACTATGTCTTTGCCTCCTTTGCAGAGAAACCTCACTGTGGCTTACAAAGTAAAGTAGAATAGACATAATACAAGTTTTTTTTTTTTTTAAAAAGCCAAGACCACAAAATATGTTTAACAAGTTGCATGAAACAGTTTTTAAGCTAAAAGAAGAAGATTTTTTAAAAGATCAGCTGCTTAAAATCCTGAGTAAAAAGAAATGTTTCTGTCTTAGGTCTAAAAGAGTAGGGTCAGAGGCTAGCCAGGCAAGTTTCAAGAGGAATGGTATTCTTACAGGCCCAGTTTCTGGTCATCACTTCCCTCCATTCTGAAGGCAGGGACACAGGGTGGTCTAGCTCATCACATTAAAGCATCACATCTAAATATTAACAAGTGAACATTAATAAAAGCTCGTAAAAAAACACAAGGGCACAGACAAAACGGACCGCAGTGCACTAGTGCATCATAGTATTATCTGTAGTCTTTTGAAAGTCTGTGCCATGCCAAGTACATTGGGGAGACCACTTTTCAAGTACGGTGCCATGGCACAAAAATCCCTATCTGAAAGGGAGGCAGACAGAGCAGTGCTTCTGATACTGATTTCAACTTGCAAGTGGGTCATATAGGATCAGACAGTCTCATACCTGGCCTTGGACTATCTAGGGTTTAAAGGTAAGGCACCAGGACTCAAACTTACGCCTGGAAAAAGGTGACAGTCAGTGAAGTTCTTACAAGTCTGGTGGACTTACCCTATGCCACTGGAGAAGGCCTCAAGGGGAGCTTTACCTAGAATGTATTTCAGTAATCTAATAACTGTGATGTGCTGGGACTCCTGCTCTCTAGTAGCTGGCTCCTAATGCCCAGCTGAGAGGTGGGCATGAGCCTGCCCTTCATATTCTTCAAGGGATAAAAGTACAGGTTACTTGTGTGCTTAGCTGGAGGTGATATGTGCAATACTAGCAGAGCTTCATGGGTATAACCTAAGAGCGTGTTTCATGGGGGATTTTTGGCACCAACAGAATATGAGTAGAGTGCTGGTATAATTTCTGCTGCAGCAATTTAAAGGACTGTTTAGCAGAACTGGGGGGGGGGTGAAGCTGTGCCTCACCAAGATTAGCCAGAGCTTTGGGTTGGGTGTCAACATTGTGCTGATGGCAATGTCATAAATGCTCACCCAAGCCTGAGTGAACATTTAGGGGTCAAGGAGTCAAAGCACATCATAAAGTTACAACAACACCAGAGAGCATAACACTCCCTCAAGCCTTTGGTAATCTGCCACCAGGTTCTTTATCTAACCCCACCAGCATAGGAGTAAAGAACCAAATCTCCCAGCTTCTCAGGGTTTACCCAGACAGGTCAGCACTATAAAGCTGGTTTGCAGACTGAGCTTCAAATGACTAAACAATTACTCAAGTAGCAGTGGTCAGAAGTCTAGGCAAAATGGATTTAGTCTTTACAGTTTGAAGGAACACAAATACCACGACAGAATAAAAAATAGATTATTTATTCATGTGCAAAAATATGCAAAAACAAGACAGGACTTTGTGGAGTTACAAATATAAAGAAGCTAAGCTTAACCAGCCTTGCTAAACAACAGTTGGTACATTTCAAAGTTACCTTTCCAGGTTCAGAATCAGCACAGTCCAGTATAACAGAGGTTCACACAGTCAGCCCATCCAGGCATGGTTCAAGATGGAATGCCTTTGCTGGCTAGCCATAGGACTACTGACCAGTCCCAGTCCTGTAGCCCTAAGCAGCAGAAAGGCATGTCAATAAGTTTCAGCTGACAAGGCAAAACGCTGCAAAGCTAAAGCTCTGAACTTTTGATAGTCCAATGCCTCACCAGCATGAAAGCAACACGCCTTAAAGAACCTGTTGACCCAATCAGAGAGCAGAAGAGTGATATCATCTTCCTGGTGTAGGCCAAGTAACATCCCATAACAGTGAAAATGAAACTTATTGCTACAGACAACAATTTCATTCCTGCTCACAGGTGTATGGAATGCACTAACGAGCCTCAAGAACGGAGGCAGCAGCTCAGTACCAGGGCAGCTGAGAGAGTTTATTCAATCAAGGTCACATAGCCCTCTCCTTATCTCTCCGCTCTCAGTCTCTAGGGAACCATTTCACGCAGGCCAAAAAGCCTGAACCAAACTTTCAGCCTGCTAAAGTGACTGGACTTAAGAAAAGAAAATGGCTTTTCTTTACAGGCAACCAGCTCTACGTTGCTTTAAACAGGCACCCAGATGCAATTCTGTTTTGTACGGAATCAGCATCTAGGTGCTGCTACCCAGTGGATGCAGCAGAACAGAGTGAAATTGCCTCTGAATAAGGTAGATGGCGGACTGCAGAGCTAATGTTCTAGGGAACCCATGTTCATGTGCATGTGCATCATTTTAACACTAAATATATAGCACTTTTTAAAATTATCAAAGTAACACTGCTCAGGAGGGATGAGTCCTTCCAACCTGGCCACAGCAGCTGTTTCAAAGTGTGAACCACAAGCCCGACCAAGCAATGGTTTCTACTTTCCTGGAATGGGCAGGTGCCTCGCTGGGGAACGGTGCTCAGACAAGCCACTGGTGGCTCCATAGCCATTCAGTATCGCTGAGCATCAGGGTATCTAAACAGCTAAAACAATCTTGGGCTGGTTGTAGAAGTTCCTGAAGATAGTATGGGTGATTTGGCTAAATGAACCTTTCTCAGATGGATATGATCAGAAAATTCCACCTTATGTGCTTGATCAATCTGGCCATACACCTGTAATGTGTCTGATGCAGGGACTACCCTGAAATAGATAACATGGCCACTTCAACTGATAGACAATGCAGCTTTACCTCTGTAAAGAACTATAAGACTGTAGAAGCATAACGCCCATGGAATTGCGATCCATCACCGATCTACTCCCACGTCCACTTCAGCGTGCTTTGCTAGTGATTACCCTTTAGAGCCTTCCCTATCCTGGGAGTCTGCGTACCTGAAGAGCCGCACAAGACGCTGCCCAAAGTTCTCCGTCGAGGAGTCCTATGCGCTTTGCTTTTTTAGTCGCCACAACAAACCGAGCCTTTTCTTGCGTTCCGGGGTGGGGTTGTTCCTGGTGATCTCATGGCTACTTTTGGTAACTTTTCTCTCTGGTGGTTTTCATGCTGGGGTGAATCCGGTTGTGTTATTATAACACTGATCTTGTTATAAACAGGAATCAACCGCCTTGCACCGTTGTGAAAGCATTTCCTTGAAGCGTAATGCAAGAAGGGCCTCTCTTGCTTGCTCACAGAAAACCCCGGGAGCGGGGCTGAGAAACCACAGTCCTCCAAGAAAGAAGCGGGGTCTGCCTAACACAGCCGCAACCACTGCACAACCTCTGCCGCCGTTCTCAAAAGACCCATCCCGAACACGCCGCTTCCGCAGCCGGTTGAAACATCTAGCGGCCTAAAGCCACGCCCTTTTGCCAGGCAACTGGGCCGGCACGGTCCTCCCGCGGCCAGAGGGCGCTATGGTCGCTCCGGGCACCATGGTCGCTCCGGGCGCCGGACGTAGTAGCTCTCCGGGACTGGAGAAGGGCTGTGCGCAGGCGCGAGCCACCAGTCGGACGCGACGACGGGAACATGGAGGAAGCCGAGCTGAGTTTCGCCCACATGGGGCTGGATGCGCGGCTCTTGCAGGTATCCTGGTAGGGCCGGGGGGTCCGATCTCCCTTCTGTAGACGGGGGGCTCCTCTGACGCATGCATGTGATGCTCCCTCCTTCTTTCATTCTTTCACTAGGCTGTAGCAGAGCTGGGTTGGCCCAAACCCACGGCAGTGCAAGAGGCTGCGATCCCGCTGGCCCTGGAAGGCAAAGACTTGTTGTGCCGCGCCAAGACCGGCTCCGGCAAGACGGGAGCCTACGCCTTGCCCCTTCTCCAGCGCCTCTTGAACACCAAAATGGTGAGGATGGGGGAAGGAGGAGAAAAGCCCCCCCCCCCCGTGCCCCGCCTCGTATGTCCCCTCCATCTTTTTTTTTTTTGTCTGTTTCTTCTCCCGCAGGCGCCCACGGTGTCCGCACAGGTGGTGCGCGTGTTGGTACTGGTGCCTACCCGCGAGCTGGGCCGGCAAGTAGTGCGCATGCTGCGCCAGCTGGCCACGCACTGTGCCCGTCATGCGCGCTTCGCTGATGTCTCAGGCTCGGATGACATGTCTGCACAGAGGTGAGGGAGCGGGTGCCTGCTGGTTGATAGGCAACTATCAAGACCAATTCCTCACTAACGTTTTTGTCACTCGATTGTCCCTATTGCTTTGGGTCCCCCCTCCTTTCCATATGTGTTTTGCTCCCTCTGGGACTACTAGGGAGAGCAAAACACTGCGGGGGGGGGGGGGAGGACACCCTGAAGCAAAAGGAACACACAGGTGACAAAAATGTCAGTGTGGAATTGGTCCAAGTGTAATGGGTGGGGGGGGGGGAGCTGGTGGGTGCTGGAAAGTGTCCTCAAGTCGAAGCCGACTCAGAGTGACCTGGGTTTTAAAGGCCAGAGACATTTAGAGGTGCTTTGCCGTGGCCTGCCTCCATGTCATAATCCTGGTATTCCTTGGAAGGCTCTTATCCAGTTATTAGCCAGGGCTAACCCTGCTTAACTTCTGAGATCTGACAAGATTAGGCAAGCCTGGGCTATCCAGGTCAGGACAGTCTGGTCTTTTCTATGATTTGCAGGCTGGAGGACTTGTCATTCGAAATCACTCCCTTTGGCTTGTTTTCCAGGCCCATCTTAATGGAGAAGCCAGATGTGGTAGTGGGCACACCATCCCGGGTCCTGGCCCATTTGCAAGCGCGCAACCTGAGCTTGCAGGACTCCTTGGAGTTGCTGGTGCTGGATGAGGCGGATCTTCTTTTTTCCTTTGGCTTTGAGGATGACCTGAAGAGGCTGCTCTGGTAAGGTGGGAGTGGGTCTGCCTTGTCTAGGTAGGTAGCCAAGGGTGGGTGGGAATGGAGTCTTCCAGGTGGTATTGGCCTTACCAAGCTTGTCTCTTTAACGTACTGGTTGTTTACAAACTGAGTGGGGGGAGTTCAATGTGTCAGTTACAGGAAGCAGGCAAAGAGAGGAGAGGAGTCTAATGGGTACAGTAGTATCCACAAAATGTAGTAGGTCTCTTGAGCCTTTCCCCTCAGTGAAATCACATGTCAGTTCTGCTGTGGGCTTCCCCAGTCGTGTAGGTCTGAGAGAGATGGCATGAGTACCACTTACAGAGAACAGATTATATATTTATTTACAAAATGTATTCACTGCTTTTCTGCCCTCATCAAGGTCACTAACAGACTAAAATGCACACCTTGAAAATCATTAAAACCAAAAAAAGACGTGTTGCTAAGCCCAAAGCTAAAATACACATAAAGAAACATAAGGACAGCAATGAAAAGAGTGTAGGAAGGAGGGAATCACTGAGGGGTTTCCAGATGAAACCAAGAAGTTTTCATTCGCCAGTAGAACATGGCAACAGGAAGGAGCACAGGCAAGTCTGTCGGGGGGAGAGTTCTGGAATTTTGGTGCCATGGCAGAGAAGGTCCTCTCCAGGGTTGACACCTGCCTAATCTCAGAATGTTGGGGGCACCCAAAGCTGAGCCTTGGAAGATGACTGCACTGGTGGGGTAGATTCTTAAGGGAGAAAATGGTCCTTCAGGTCCCAGGCCATGTAGGGTTTTAAAGGTCAACTCCAGCACATTGAATTGTGTCGTAGAAACAGAATTTGTTACTTCTTATAGAGGTGGCTATGCTCTTACTTCTGTGTGAATTATTTTCTTGATACTTTGTGGAGACCCAGGTGCTGGACCAAGAGGACTGCAAGGCTGACCTGTAAGCTAGTTCTTGTTTCTTATGAGTTTCTATTTCTTTTCCAGTCATTTGCCCAAGATCTACCAGACATTTCTCATGTCAGCCACCTTCAACGAGGACGTGCAAGCACTGAAGGAGCTGGTGTTGCATAACCCTGTAAGAAAGGGGGGGTAAAGTTCTAGGGCCTGTTTGGGGTGGATTGGAGGCTGGGTGTTCCTTGTGCCACTGAATTTTGCAGAACAGCCGTTGCTCCATGTCTGTCAACTCTGTTTCCATTGTTCACCCTACTACTTAAGGGTGTTTGGCACAGAGAAGGGAGCACTCTGGTCACTCTCCTCCAGTTCATTTGCAGAAAGGGTCCATCTGCTTGGGTTTTCTGCACAGGTAACCCTCAAGTTGCAGGAGTCGCAACTGCCAGACAGCTCCCAGCTCAGCCAGTACCAGATTCGGTGTGAGACAGAGGAGGACAAGTTTCTGCTGCTCTATGCACTGCTGAAGCTTTCACTGGTGCGGGGAAAAGCCATTCTCTTTGTAAGCGCCATTGACCGCTGCTACCGCCTCAAGCTGTTCCTGGAGCAGTTCAGCATCCCTGCCTGTGTGCTAAACTCAGAGTTGCCTGTTCAGTCCAGGTAAGCCTCAGGAGGGCTAGGGGGTTCTGTGTGCAGTTGAAGTCCTCAGTTGGGGCAGTTTTGTTTGGTGATACTTTGTGCACCGTAGCAGCATGTCAAAAGAATGAAGTATGGGAATTGTAACTTACCTGGCTAGGATTTGTGGGCTGATATCAAACAGTTAGTGCCCTGGCAGAGTTCCTGGCAGAGCATGTTTCCCATAAACTATGGGGATGGCTCCCTCGGGGTGCTGTGGGAATGCAAGAGGACCTGTTGACCAGAGGCTCAGTAGTACTTTTGATTCACTTCCAGATGCCATATCATCACTCAATTCAACAAAGGCTTCTATGATTACATTGTGGCCACAGATGAGCAGCACCTCGCAGAGCCGGAGGTACTGAGGCAAGGAAAGAAGAAAAGGGGCAAGAGAGCAGAGAAGTAAGTTTGCCTTGCAAGGTTAGATATTGGCTTAGTAGATAGAGTTGCAAACGTTTAAGTATCAAATAGGAGGCCGAAGTAGCTAACTGAATGAAGCCTTCTGCCTGGGCAGCCTGTGTGCACATCAGTCCTCCTCTGATGCTGCTGATGCTTCTTGGCCCAGAAGGCCTTTCTTCAAGCATTGGGGGCGTGGCCTGCAAGATCCCTTTGAGGGTCTCTGGGATGTTGGGTGCTCTCCCCAGACTGGCTGGTTGTGAGCAACATCTGGGATGCAGCTGTCCTGAGTGTCCTCCTGCTACTTCCCTTCTAGAGGCAAAGAGTCTGGTGTTGCACGTGGCATTGATTTTGAGAATGTGTCTGCTGTCATCAATTTTGACTTCCCTCCTTCAATTGAGTCCTACATACACCGAGCAGGCAGGTCAGTAGCCCAGGAAAGTGTGGGGATGGATATCTGTGTTTACGGAAGTGAAAAAGCTTCACATGTCTGTAATGTGCGGATCTGTTTGGGATGTTCAAGAAATTGCTGCCTTGCAACTTGATGGAGTGCCTGTGCGTCATCTGGAATTTGGAAAGGCTTTTGCCTGGATGGCAAGTAATGCAGAAGTTTGATTCTTGGAATCTCAGTGTAGTACAGAAGAGGCAAATTCCAGTGCTGCTTTCTGGAGATGCTTTTCTTTTGAAGTGAAGTCGCGTAGTGACTTACGTGTGATGGTGCCTTCTGTGTTGGCTGTGGCCTACCTAGCTGCTGTCCCTTTTTCTTTTTTTGCACCTTATCTGTGTGTTCTCTGCAGCAACAGAGTGGTATTTCTCCACAGTCAGCAAGAGAGATGAGGATACTTGGATTGCTGTAAACAAAACCTGGCACAGAGGTAGTTTGTTTATCATTGGGAGCATGCAGCAGTTTGAGACTTCACTGTGTGTTGTGAATGTGGAGGCCAGACCATACCAGGGTTTCTGTTGCTGGGTTTCAGCCACCTGCAAGTTCCATTTGAGCTCCAGTGCTCAGTCTCCACATGCAGTACTGTCCTGTAGTTTCTAGGTCTGTCCGTGCTGCTGGGGTTCAAGGCCATCAGTATCCCAATGTATTGGTCTCACTTGTGCCCTTCCTTTCTTCTTTCTTGCAGAACTGCCCGTGCCCACAACCCTGGCACAGTGCTGACTTTTGTGTCTTGCTCAGAGAGTGCCCAGCTGGCCAAGATTGAGGCAGCACTTGTGGGAGGTGAGTGTGAGAGCTGTCAGTTTGTCCCAGGCAAGCATGTTGCTGAGGTCAGCCGGAATGGGCACTAGACAAAGCTGTCGTCCCTTTCCTGCCAATTCAGGGGGGTTCTCTTATGGCTATTCAGTGCAATAGTTGCTGTGCCATAACCAAAACTGTTCCTGCTTGTTCCCCAGAAACCAGTGCAATTACCTTACAACCATATCAGTTTCAGATGGAAGAAATTGAAGGCCTCCGGTATCGCTGTCGGGTTAGTGTGTTTGCTTGAGTAGCATCGAAGTATGCGTGGGGAGGGGAAATTTGATGCCCTCAGGGATGCTCTAGACCAGGGGTGGCCAAACTTGCTTAACGTAAGAGCCACGTAGAAGTAACATCGCAAGACATGAACAAGTATTACACACATTTTTATTAGAAAATATTTAAATTTGCTTTTTATTAACATTAAATAGGACTGCCAGAAATAAGAATAAAAGGGGTAAAAACAAACAAATACCATTATCGATATTTAAAGAGACAAATGCTTTCTCCAAGCCAGCCAGGGAGGTGGGGGCTTTGAGAACGCATTTAAAGTTGCTTTCTTTCTCTCCCCCCCCCCCCCCCCCCCACCTCAGGCCTACCCAGGGAGAGGAACTCTGGCTGGGGAAGGGAAGACTGCCTCCCCTTCACTTCCCCAGCCACCCTGCCAGGAGCTGCACAACATGTGAGAAAGAGCCGCATGTGGCTCCTGAGCCACAGTTTGACCACCCCTGCTCTAGACAATACAAATTCTCTTGTTCCGCTTTACAAAATGGGAAGAGGTGGATGTAATTTCTTTCCCATAAGGCTGCTTGTGCAGAACCTCAGCGTGTGCCGGGAGATGAGATCCGCTTGTCCATGCTTATTTTTCAGAAAATGAAAAGGGACTGAGATGTAGAGTTCCTATAGAATCCTCAGAACTGGCTCTTTGGTTCTGCTAGTGCTCACGTTCTGTTGGAAGCTTCCTGGGTCGTTTTGAATATAGGTTCTTCTCAGTATTTAGAGCGGGACAGAGGTGCTCTCCATGGGGCTCAGTTGACAGACCTATTGCCTCCCTGAATTCCAACTAGTGGCAGATTAGAATAAATAGCTTCCACGGACCCCTGGGGGGGGGGGGGTCACCTAAATTGATTTGAGTGAACACAATGCAATTTAAGCACAGGCTGGAAATTTTAAACACATTTTTGCTGCAGTCAAGGTGGGGATTGTCAGATATATTAATGCAGTAGCACCTGTATTCCTCTCCCACCGCCATGTTACACTTTTATCTTGATCTGCCTGTGGGTGCTGATGACCAGGTGGGCAGAGCAGGTACCTCATGGCTGCTGCATTGCCTGACCTCTGCCCCCTTCTTGCTTCCAGGATGCCATGCGTTCAGTCACCAAGCAGGCAATCAAGGAGGCTCGGCTCCGGGAGATCAAGGAGGAGATGCTCAACTCTGAGAAACTGAAGGTATAAAACCCTGTGTTACGCTGGTCATGGTGGGGTCTCTCCCCCCCCCCCCCACAATGTTTCGACAATCTTTGTAGAGATGCGTGCCTGCTGTTTGATTCTAGACAGCCTTCCTTTCCCCCTCTTTTAGACATACTTTGAAGACAACCCCCGGGATCTGAATCTGTTGCGCCATGACCAGCCCCTTCATCCAGCCATTGTCAAGCCGCACCTGAGCAATGTGCCGGAATACTTGGGTAAGGAGCAGATAAGAGTGCATGAAAAATGCTGGAAAGAAGCAGCAAATGGACATAATTGTGCCTGTTGAGAGCATGTATTTGCTGCCTTGAAAGGGTGGTGGTGCAGTGCCTCACAGTAACAGTATACCCCAGGGTGCACCCTAACCTTTGGTCTCCCTGCTCTTACTTAAAAATTATCTTGTTGAAAGAAACCATGAGCGTAGCAATCTCAGAGGTTCCTCTAAGAGTGTGGTTTTGCGTCCATATTTCAACTGAAGAATGTTTGCTTACTTTATAGCCCACTTTTCTTTCTGAGACTCAAGGAGGACCCAAATAGAAAAACAAAGCAGTCAAACTGCATGAAGCAGCCAAAAATCAATGCAATAGGACTAGGGCTGCAAAATCAAAACAGTGCAAACCAAAATAAGTAAAACACGGCATACAATAAACAGGGCAGAAAATGGGTTACGGAAGCAGAAGACAGTGTGGTAAGACCAAGCAGTAAGAATAATACGATAACAGTGCAATAGGCTGCAATTTTTTCCCCTTTAAAAATTGGCTGTCCAGAACAATTCTGTTTTTATACATTCTGCAGAATTACTGAAGTGTGGATGTCTTCCTGTCCTTCCCATTCCACCGGGGGCAGGGGGGAACAGAGACTGCAGTTTTCCAGGCAGCTGTTGATCTTACCCATTTGCAGGGTAATGGAACCTTAAGGCTTTGCTCCAGCGTGCAAAGCTAATCATAGAGTCATAAAAGTTGGAAAGGGACCTCCAGGGTCAGATTTCAGAGAAGTTTCAAGTAGTGGGGCATAGCAGGAAAGACACAGGATAGCAAGCCTTGAAGGACTTTCTAGGTGATAACCAGTACATGGAACAGAACCTGATAACTGATCAGCAACCAATAAAGGGACTGCACAGTAGGTATCTGTGGGGAAGCAAAGTGAGGATGCAGACTGGGCATGACAGACAAAGGCAAGAGGTCGGTGATGAAATCAGCTGCAGTAGAAGCTTGGTGGGGAGGATCGGGGAGTGTGCACTGGGTATGCGCTTCTGCATCCTGTTTGTTTGGGCAGCAGCCAGTGGCTCCTTTTGCTTTTCTCCACAGTGCCCCCTAGCCTACGAGCTGTTGCAAAGCCCCTCATCTGCAAACGCAAGCGGCGGAAGCTACTGCCTCCCCGTACTAAGGTTTGTGTTCTGCGTCTTCATTTCCAATGTGGTACCTGCAAGGGGGCTCTCTCTGAAATTGGAGCAACCAGCTCTTCCTCTCCCCATCGTCTCTTTGCATTATTGCCAAGAGGCCCGAGAATGACATCTGTAGTCCAGTCTGTATAGTGTTGCTATTAATATTGCAGTGGGGGGGGTGAGTGCTACAGAGGTGGCCTGCGGTCTGGTTGGGGGGCTGCCTGAGGTACCTTCCATGTCCTAGTGCCCTGTTCTTGGGGGAGGCAGCTCTTTCTCCAGGAACCCATGTTAAGATTCCACCACTTCATTCAGTTAGCATAATGGAACCCTTCCCAAGTTCCCCACTCTTGATTGCGGATAAGAGAGACTCCCATCAATTGCCAAAATAAAATGCAATCTGTTCTTTTGCTGCTCTCTTGCAAGGATGAGTTCCTTATCTAGGCCTTTAGGTGGAGCCTTCTGTTCCGTGGTGATAAGTTGAGTAGGCATTCCTTCGCAGTGAGAAATAATCTGCCTGGCTCTGGACAGCTGCTGGGTAGTGAACTTTGCCTCCGCCCCTTCTGTTTGTTGCTCCTTGTCTGGCTATTGCACTTAACAATCCTGAACTTTAGTGTTCATTTAAACTATCAAACGTTTCCAAATTGATTTATAGATAAGAAAAATATAAAACAGTTATGAATAATAAAAACAACTTAGTCAACAGCTGCAGCAGAATAAAAAAGCAATCTTTGTAGATCCAACACAAGTCTGCAGATAACCAGCTCAAAGAAAACTGAGGACACCCTAAATCCTAAGAAGTTGCGTGTGATGCCAGAAAGAGTAAAGAATGCACCGGGCTGAGGTCCTGCCTAAGCAGAACATGGCAGAGGGCTTCAGAAGATGACCTTAATGGTCAGAGAATTTGGGAGGGCCATTTTGGAGACTATCAGAGACTTGCTGTAGGGCTGAATGCAGGGAAAACGGGTTGTGAGTGTGTGGAAAAGAGCTGGAGCCGCTTTTTAAAGTTTTCCAGTGTAGCCTTTGTGAGTTGCTTGGGAGAAACCGGGCGGCAGTCTCTCATTCTTTTGTTTCCTCTGTGCAGGAGCAGCAGAACCCACTGCGCAGCTTCAGATATACAAAGCAGAAATCACGGACTCCAGCCAAGAGAAAGAAAACCTCCTGAGTTCCGGGCTCTGGTGGACTGTGTTATGTACAGTTTAGAAAGCAATCTGACTATGGACCCTCCACGCTGGGGCTGTGCTTTTCTGTCAGGATAGGACTCTATATGAAAACACCAGAAGAGGGTTCGGGCCTTTAAGTATACAGATTTTAAAAGACTGTCTCCTACCCTTTCCTTGGGAGGCAATTAAAATGGCTGAAACTTCTTAGACTTTTAGGTGCCTAAGTTAAAATGTTCTTACTATGAACCATTTGTGAGTTTATAGCTTGTTCTGGAGTGACTCAGACAAATTTATTCCCTTGTCATACTGGGCTTGGGGGTAGATACAGGACATGAACTTGGCACTGGTGCTGGAGACTTCCTGGTGTCTGGCAGTTGCATGGATGGATGCTGGTGCAAAGGTGTCCCCCCCCCCCTTTAGTCCTCACAAGCCCACTTACAGCAGTGGAAGGGAGATGGCTTCTGGGTGTTTGCCGGAAGGTGGTGCTGGTGATGGTCCTAAGGTGGAATAGCTCAGGGTTCTGAGAAGGCTCATACGCTTGCCATTAATGTCTTCCTTGGGGTTGAGTGCACGAATTGCTCCACTATCAGCTGTCTCCCTTTTTTACTCTAAGTCTGCTTCTACCTGTTGATACCACCTGCAGCTGCTCCTTGACATAACATCCAAATATTGTCTTGAGCAGATGAAGTCGGGGAGCGTTCTCTCCATGTGTGAGCCAGGCACCAGTGTGGTGCATGGTTTAGCGTGTTGGGACAGGACTCTGGAAGATCCATTTTCAAATCCCCACTCAGCCATGAAGCTCACTGGGAGACCGTGAGCAGTGCTCCCTCTAAGCTGTGGAGTCTTCTGAGCAAAAAATCTACTTTGTGAGCTACTGACATTAAAGCTGTGAGTGGGCAATTTGGCTGTTGCATAAATTAGTTTGCTCTGGAGCCATCCTTCCTGAACTAAGACAAAAATGTGTGAGCCGGAAGCTAAAAAACTGTGAGCTGGGTCACACCAACTCAGCTTAGAGGGAACACTGACTGTGAGTCTGACATTGACTTGCCTCTTGAGGTGGTTGTGCGAGCACTTTGAGGGTGCCCTGAGGGTGCTGGAACCATGTATGCATCTCTGAGTTCTTTGGAGGGAAGGCAGGGGGGATAAAAAATAGGCATCATTTCTCCTTTCCCTCTGCTTTGCCCTACCCTGTCATTACCCAGGTCCCACCCCTTTCCTTTGCTTTTGGACCCAAGGCAGTCAGAGAGCATCTTAGGTCATTTGTAGGAATCATAGTGCTGCAGTGGCTCATAGGTTAAGACATTGAGCTGCGGATTGAAAGGTCAGTAGTTTGGCAGTTCAAGACCCTAATGCTGCATGACGGAGGGAGCTCCCGTCTCTGACCCCACCTCCTGTCAACCTAGCAGTTCGAAAGCAAGAAATTGCAAGTAGATAAATAGGTGCCGCTTCGGTGGGAAGGTAACAGCGTCTAGTCAGCTTCGGCGTCTAGTCACGCCGGCCACATGACAACGGAAATGTCCTCGGACAGTCCTGGCTCTTCAGCTTGGAAACAGAGATGAGCACTGCCCCCTAAAGTCTGATTTTACTAGCTTTCAAGCAAAGGAAACCTTTACCTGTTACTAGGAATCACACATGAATGCGTGAACATACACAAAGCTGTCTTATACTGAATCAGACTCTGTCCATCGAAGTCAGTGTTGTCTCGCCAGACTGACAGTGGCTCTCCAGGGTCTCAGACAGATTGGTCTTTCACATCACCTTCTACCTGGTCCTTTTAACTGGAGATGCTGGGGGTTGAACCTGGGACCTTCTGCCTGCAAAGCAGAGATGCTCTGCCACTGAGCCATGGCCCCTCCCAAACTAGCATTTTGTCTAGAGGCAATCTGCTTTCTCCTAGCCAGCAGGGATGTGCCGTGGCTGCTGTTCCGACAGGCTTTTGCTCGGAAAAGGACACTCTTGGCTGCTGGAATGAAAGGGAGCCGTGCATCCATTCTTAATGGCTGGCAGTATGGTGGCAAGGCAGTTGGACTGTTGCCCTTGCTCCTTGCCTTATCAGGATGTACAAGGCAGGAGTCATGGCCAGGCCTGGATTGTAAACCTTGAGGAGACGGGACGATAACAGTCTTGGGTGGAGGCAGTGGACTGATATGACGTTTCAGGGCAAAGATTAGGTGAGTGGCTCGTCGCAGATAGGGAATGTGCAGCTCAGTGCATTCATTACTTTCTTTGCCTTTTGCTGTACGCCCTGCTCCCCGCCCTTCATGAAGCGGTTGTGTGCCTGCAAACAAGAGCTGCCTCGCATATTTACTGTAAAACATTTATATCCTCAGCCAAGGAAGTTTGTGAACTGCTTATCACAGAAATCTGCAATAGATAGGACCAAAAGTCAATAAAGTAATTATCAGTAAGATGAAGCCAAATAACAATCTTAACCATAAAACAACTCAGAAGCAGAACTATTATTCAAAAGGCAAAGTAGGGTTTCAGGGGCAAAGGAAGAAAAACCATCCTCTCCTCCGTGCGGGATACAGATGCCACTGGTGGGTGGTATTTGCTTGTGGGTGAGGGCCTGTGAGCAAGTGTTGGGTGGAACATTCAGGCCGCCTTCACGATGATGATGTGACTGGGGGAAAGGAAGCAGCTAATTTCTGCGACTCTTTGATCTTTGCTGCCCAGAAAGTTGGACACAAACTGCTCCTTCCGTGAAACTGAAGAAGAGGAGGGTGGAGGTACAGGAGTCTCCTCTTCAGCAGAAAGAAAGCAGTGTTTCTTCCTCTTGCTCAGTGCACGCATCCTGTTGCTCAAAGAGCATCCTGTGCAAACCGTTGTAGAAGTGACATCAATTTGGAAAGTAAATGGTTTCCTGTACTTTTATTTAAGGACCTGCAATGAATGTTCCTGCATACACCTGCTTTCTTTAAAATTCTGTGTTTTTTGCAATTGGAACTAACCGAGCTCTGCAAAGATCAGCCCATGACCATACCCCCAAGTCTCGATGCAGTCTGGCCTATGTAGACTAGTAGTTCTCAAACTTCAGCAACTCTGGGAGCCCTGTTTTGATTACAGATTCTTAGCAGACCCAACCCCTCTTCACCTCCCTCACCCATGCTCACTATGTTGCAGACAATCTCCCTCTAAGCTATGGAGTCTTGCGAGCAAAAAATTCTACTTTGTGAGCTACTGGCATTAAAGTTGTGAGCAAGCGATTTGGCTACTGCATAAATTAGTTTGCTCTGGAGCCATCCTGAGCTAAGAGAAAAATGTGTGAGCCGGAGGCTAAAAAACTGAGCTAGCTCACACTAACTCAGCTTAGAGGGAACACTGGTTGCAGATGCCCGTTTTCATCGGGCACGGTAGGCCATGCCTGCTTCATGGAGGCCGACTTCTTCCATCCCAAGCAATACAGTGAGAATTACCGTATTTTTTGCTCCATAAAACTCACTTTTTCTCCCAAAAAAAGTGGGGGGGAAAGTGTGTGCGTCTTAAACCCCCCTCACCTTTCCCAAGCCACGTCACCGAGCAGAGCTAGGTGTGTCTTATGGTCAGGTGCGTCTTATGGAGCGAAAAATACGGTACATTTGCTACACTTTAAAATCCAATTTAATAAAATGTTTGTGATTTACAAGATCAGGTATCAGAATTTAGCTGATTCTTCTGAGTCACAGGCCCCGACTCAAGTTCTGATCGATTGGAAGTGACTTTGTATAGAATTCCCCACCCCATGGAAGCAATGAGTGATGCTCTGAGGATACAGCGGAGAAACAGGGAAGTGTCACTTCTAAAAGCATGTGCACATATGAAAGCAGAATTGTATTTTAGCAAAATATAACATTTCGTGCAAATCGTTTGGAAAGGAAGGCAAAAGAATGTTTAGCAAACTTTGTCCTTAACAAGCTGCCAGCAGGCAGTATACATGGCAGATGAGGAGGAGGAACCATATGGAGGTGTTGGGGAGAATTTCACCTTGCTTTGCCCATGGACAGAAGATTTGAGGCCTGATACATTCATGTTATCAAAATGGACTTCGGTCCTGAACATCTTCGTGCAGTTTATTCTTGCTTTTTTTTCATTAGACATTATTTTGGATATATATGCATACCTTTATATTTGAGCCTTGAATTCATGAGACTCCCAAGAACACGTGGGAGAAAGGAAAGACTAAGAGAGAGAAAACATCAAGCACCTTGGGTACCGCCTGACTCTGTTCTTCATGACCAGGAGGGAAAGGCTGAGCAGTTACTGATACTGGACAGGCACCGTCATTAGATAATCATGGGTGAGCTGATAAGACATACTGCGTACCTTCTTTCTGACATTTCTGCTTTGTAGTGCTTCATAAGCAAAGTAATTGGTAAATCTTAGTCACTAACTCTAAGCTGAGTTAGTGTGAACTAGCTCACAGTTTTTTAGCCTCCTGCTCACGCATTTTTGTCTTAGCTCAGGAAGGATTGCTCCAGAGCAAACTAATTTGTGCAGTAGCCAAATCACTCACAACTGTAATGCCAGTAGCTCATAAAGTACCATTTTTGCTCACAAGACTACAGCTTAGAGGGAGCATTGGTCATAGTATTACGTTTCACCCTGACCTGGTGGAGCTGGGCTTTCTGCCATGTGCCAGCTTGAAAGGGTGGCAGCCCTCGTGGGATTCCAAGTCCTCCTGAACAGCTGGCCTGGCTCTAGTGATAGCAAAGCCAGTGAGACCTAGAGGACTCAGCAAATGGGGGAGTCCAGAGGTTCAGCCTTATTTGAAACGACACCCCCCAACGTCTGCTGAGGAGGAGCACTTGGAGAGTGGGGTGGATGGAAGAGGTCTGCTGCTGGAATGTGGTCACATCATGAAGGGGCTCCTGGGGAGAGGGAAGGGCATTGCCTGCCCCTGTCTGTCCCCTAATGAAGTTTGGTGTGTGTGTGTGCCATTAAGTCACAGTTAACTTCTGGTGACTCTGTAGGGTTTTCAAGGCAAGAGACGTGCAGAAGTGGTTTGCCATTGCATGCCTCCATGTCACAACCCTGGTATTCCTTGGAGGTCTCCCGTCTAAATACAAGCCGGGGCCAATCCTGCTAAGCTTCCAAGATCTGATGAGACTGGGTTAGCCTGGACAAGGTAAAAATAGCAGCTGGAAAGCATACAGCTCTCCTGGACCTTCATGCCATGACCCACAGCTAGTGACTAGGAGCATGGGCTGCCTGTGACGGTGTGACAGACTGCACTTTTAAGAAGCTTAGACACGCTGTGTAAACTGATAAAGGACTGTGAAGGGTTAATTCTTCAGAGCCAGAGAGCCTTGAGTGACAGGCTGTTCCAAGATATCTGATTAGTTAGCATCAGCTGAGTAGAGAAAGACTTCTGCACTGGATGCTGAGGAGAAAGGCAGAGATCCCTGATCTGGTATGGTTAGAAACTGCCTTTGGGGACCTTAAGAGTCAGTTGAAACTCAAGATGAGTACTGGTGTTTCAAGAGAAAGGGTTTAAGTCCTGGAAAGAGGGCTCCAGCCTTCTGGAAACCAAAAGTGTGCTGAAGTGCTTTGGGAAACACTGGAACAAAAGCTTCTCAACATCAAGATTTAAGTCACTGTGAAGAATTAGCCTGAAACTTAAGAACTGAAGTCTGTATCTGTACTGGTTTTACCTCCGAAATTTCAATCCCTGGTTTCACCTGGCCTTTCCCCTCTTATGTTAAATAAAATATTTTGTTATTTTTGAATTTCAAAACACTTTGAGTTGTTTAAGGTAAAGTGGGCTCCTGGTTCTTCTCTCAGGTTCCTGGTCTGAGACCACAGCCAAAAATATCATCCCGTGACAAGGTGGGACAGCCAGAGTTCTTCAGCAAAGAAGAAAACACATTACAAGGGTGGCTCAGTCAGTAAAGGGAAAGAAAAACAGAGGGAAAACCTTTCAAAGGAGGAGCCAGCTCCAGGGATTCGCAAATAGAAGCTACTCTGTCAGAGCAATGGGAACCCTGAACTCTGGGTTAATAATAATGGGGATTTTACAGTCCTGGCCCAGCCTGATTGGTTTCCCAGCTGTCAGACCAGGGCTGCTAATAGCTGGAAGCCAGGGCAAAGGAGGACGCGCTACTGCAGCCCAGGTGCACTTGCCCTTCTCAAAGAGTCTGCCACCACAGTCCAGGAATGGCTTACAAGATGCTAAGCACCTTCTTAGTTGCCCAACTTGCCCTGCTGCTAAGCAGGATGGGGCCAGGCTTGGTAAGTGGGGCCAGGGAGCCAGTGGTGGGTATGTGGGATTAACCGGGGCTTCAGGTGGGGCAGGAAGTACTTGCTTTGAAAATGTATGGGTGGCATGTGAGAGGGGGATGGACTTCCCTTCATCAGCTGCCCCTCCTTTTAGAAGCCTTTGGAGACAGATGACCAATCCTAGCCAACTTGAATCTTCGGGGGTGGGGGTAAGTTATTTCTGGCAAGACCCAATATCGGCAAGCATTGATCTAAGTAAGACTTCCGGGTCTGTAGTAGTGTGAACTGGCAGATGCAGTCTTTGCCTTGTATGGCCAGTGTACGGTCTAAAAGTTGTTCCCTCTCAAACAGTCCCTTAATGGTAGTACTTCACATAGGGTTGCCAACCTCCAGGTGGCAGCTGGAGATCTTCCACTATTACAACTTTTATCCAGGGGACAAGAGAGTTCACCAGGAGAAAATGGCTGCTTTGGAAGGTAGACTCTAAGGCATTATACCTCACTAAAATCCCTCCCCTCCCCTCCCCCAAACCCCCACCCTCCACAAGCTCCACTCCCAAAATCTCCAGGTATATCCCAACCCAGAATCGGCAACCCTAACTCCACAGTCAGTGTGTGTGTGCGTGTGGCTTTTTGCTGGTGTGCAAAGGAAGTGCTTGTGTAAGGGGAGCCTTTGGATTACTCCCATTGCTGGTAACTGTAAGTTGCAGTACTAGAGAGAAGTTAATTTGGGGAAATGAGAAAGACAAATCAGTTTTGGTATGACAGAGAGGGAATTTTCGCAGGGAGATGCCAACTGTGCTATCAGTGAGAGGGATAAAGGCCAAGGAGCATGAACAATCATGAGTGGCAGATTTGCTTCTACCCCATTTTTCTCTCCAATAGTGACCCAAAGCAACTTACAATATTGTTCTCCTCTCTTTCATTTTATTTTCACCACAGCCCTGTGAGGCAGGTTAAGCTGAGAGTGTGTGACTGCCCAAAGATTCCATGCAAGCTTCCATGGTAGAGTAGGGATTTGAATCTGGGCTTCCCAGATCCTAATCAAATGCACTGACCACTCCACCATGCTGGCTTCGTGGTTTCATGGAATGTTCAAAAAGTTGAGCAGCAGGCAGTGCCTCTTGGGCTACCGGGCTGCCCTGCATGAGGGACAGGCATATTTCCCCTACCACATGAACACAGAGGACTACATATGACCCCTCAGTTTCCTCTACAGAATTGGGGACCCATCAAATATGTCACGGGTTTGCTCTCAGTTGCCACCATTCAGTGTCTATGAAGGAAACCGCACTGCAGTAAAACCAGAGTTGTACCTAAGGCAGCATTTCTGGGTGTTGGAATGAAGACCATGGTAAGCAGAAAATTATTGATGCAGAACAGGAAATGCCATTGTTCTGTGCAAACTTCTCATTTACAGCTGAGAAAAGGCAAGTGGCAACCAAGGTGTAGACTGATAGATATGTAAGCAAGATTTCTTTATTATAAGGGTGAAGGCAGTTAACAGTGTGCACAGTGAAGACCCAAACCCAAACCAAATGTTTGCAGCCCCAAACCAAATGGCACATAAGGGCTTTCAGAGCTGTTCTCTCAAGCACAGTTCTCGGGAGATCTCTCTTAGCCTCACCTACCTCACAGGGTGTCTGTTATAGGGAGGGGAGGGATTGTAAGCCACTCTGGGTCTCCTTCAGGTAGTGAAGGGTGGGGTATAAATCCAATCTCCTCCTCCTCCTCCTCCACTTCTGGAGTGACAGGTGGTTTCCAGACTGCAGGGATTCATGCTGAGTGAGCAACGTCTAAAAAATGACAGCTCCTGACTTGCAATTTCCTGTGCACAATCTAGGTAGGTCCTTCGAGGTCTATGCAGTTTCTTTCTACAGTCTGGTCTCCCCCTTGCCCTGCTTCTCCACCGTCTCTCTTGGCATCAGAATTCTCACCAAGTCACGCATTACAAAGTCTTTGTGCCTTCCCTTGTCAGGTCAATACATTATCTGGAAGTCTGTGCTTGGAACTTTCTTCCCCGTAGGGTTGCCAACTCCAGATTGGGAAATCCCTGGAGATTTGAAGGCAGTGCCTAGAGACGGTGGTGTTTGAGAAAGGGAGACCTCAGCAGGGTGTGATGCCACAGACTCCACCCTCCAAAGCAGCTGTTTTTTCCCCAGGGGAACTGATCTCTGTATCAGTTCTAATACTGGGAGAACCCTAAGCCCCATCTGGAGGATGGCAACACTAATTACAAGGGGGGAGGAGCAGAATATATTTAATAAATTATGCAGTACAAAAGTATGTTTGAGATCTAGCTGAATTAGCATCACTTGTGCTGAGTGCAGAGTTCAGGCTTCTCAGCCCCATCCTGACTTTTATACGCGCCTGAATCCTAACCCCCACCCAGCTACCTGCTGACTTGTTGTATCTCCTCTTTCTGGGCCCTGTGGAACCAAGGCTGCCGCTCCTACACATATCCATCGTGCTGGATACTGTTCCTTCTATGACACGTGTGGCAAGAACCCTGAGATTAATAATGCCATTCTTACCCCCATTGTGCCTTGCGTCTCCAACACACAAGCCCGGCAGCTTTCTGGCTCTCACCTTGAACTCCTGAGGACGACCTGCCCAATGTTATACAAAGGGGCCAATGCCACCTTTGCCTGTTGCTCCCTTCAACAGCTGATGTCATTGAAGATCAGCCTCACCATGTCCCAAGCGATTCTGTCCCGATGCCCATCATGCGCTGAGAACTTTGCCAACATCCACTGCCAGAACACCTGCAGCTCGAATCAAAGCCTCTTTACCAATGTCACTCGTGTCTTTAACACCACCATCCTCGGCACAAAAAAGCAGGGCGTCTTGGAGTACCAATGCTACTACAAACAGGATTTTGCTGACCGGTCCTTCAACTCTTGCAAGGGTGTCCGTCTGCCTGCCACGGGTGGCTATGCGATCGGTGCCATGTGTGGCAAATACGGGTCCACTTTGTGCACCACTCAGCGGTGGCTGGATTTCCAGGGGGACTCAAGCAATGGTCTGGCTCCTTTGGAGGTCTTGTTCAAATTGGTGTCAGATGACACTGTCATTGGGGATGACATTGTGCCGCTCAATGAGACTACTTGGAAGTGCAGTGAACCCGTGAGAGGGAGCGGAGACAGATGCTCCTGCCCAGACTGCGATGATTCTTGCCCTCACATCCCATCTCCTACCCCTGCCCCTCCACCCTTTAAAGTAGGTAATATGCGTGGAACTTTATTTGTGTGCTTGCTTCTGTTCTGCCTTCTCACGCTGCTTTTCGTGTCTTTCCTGATGTGGCGATGTTGCTCCTCAGCTAAGAAACCAAAAGACCGGAGCTTCAGGATGGTGAGCAACAGGTTGGCCTGTTCTGAAAAGATTAGCCGGGCAATCCACAACTTCCTGACCAGAACTTTCAGTAGCTGGGGCACGCTGGTGGCCTCTTACCCTATCACAGTCATTGTCATTTCAACAGGGGTGGTGGTTGCACTCTCCAGCGGAATAGCCTTCATCCAACTTACCACAGAGCCAGTAGAGCTGTGGTCCTCCCCTGACAGCCGGGCTCGGCAGGAGAAGGACTTCTATGATCAGAACTTCGGGCCTTTCTTCAGAACCAACCAGGTAATCCTGACAGCCAAAGGCCATCCCAACTACACCTATGATTCTCTCATCCTGGGCAAGAAGAACTTCAATGGGATTTTGTCGATGGATGTGCTAAAGCAGTTGTTGATCCTGCAGTCAAAGCTGCAAAACATTGAGGTCTGGTATGAAAAGCATGGCAGGAATATTTCCCTCCAAGATGTGTGCTATGCACCCCTGAACCCCCAAAATCCCAGCCTCTCTGACTGTTGTGTCAACAGCCTCTTGCAGTATTTCCAGAACAATCTCACTCATCTGGAGATGACGGCTAACCAGACAGTAAAAGGACAGCAGGGCACAGTGGACTGGCGAGATCACTTCCTCTACTGCATCAAGTGAGTGACAGATTAGGGCTCATGGCAAGGAGTGGGCTGGATGTAAAGTGAGGTGGCTAAATATGCCCCAGTGGGGGAGACTGGAGAGATTTGTTTGGGTTCCGGTCTGGCTGATTCCCATGCAGGGAGCCTGCAGCAAATTCCCATCCTGTGTCAGTTTCGCAAGCGAGCAATTCAAGACAGATGGTTCCTTTCCTGTAAGGCATCCTGCTTTCACATGTAGTAGCCAAGGGTACCTGCTTAACTTCCTCTTTTCCCATGACAAGCTGTGATCAGGCTACAGCATTGTTTGGCCCACCCAGGTTGTGTGCTGCGTCCACACACAAGACAGCTACTTTATACCCAGTCACACCTTCGGGCTATTAAGGTCAGAGAACAGAGGTGACAAGACCTACTAGCCTCCCCCAGCCCTGTCTTAGGGATCTGTTAAGTTGGTATATACACAGGTGTGTGTGATTGGTGTGATATTTTTGTGAAATAAGATAGAACCCTTCCAAATAATAAAGTTGACTTTACTGACAGTGACTACCTGAAGGGGCAAAGATGATGAGAGAGAGATGAAAATCACAGGAGCTTTCTTATATTAAGCAATGATTTCTTCTGCTGCTGTTCTTCTGTGCCTACTAGCCATTGTTACATCTCAATGGCAGCTATACATTTTCTAAGCCCATCATTCTGCCCACAGTTTGTTTCAGTGGAACTGTTTGTGTACAGCACCCCTGAGGAAGAGAGACTGAAGTGAACTGGGAGAGAAAAAGGGGGGGAAGTCATGCTTTTCAGGGGCATGAAGAGGTACCGAGAGAAAGAAGCTGTACTTATGGAAGCTCAGATTGGGGGGGGGGGGGAGTGTGTGTGTGTGTGTGTCATATGACAGGAAAAGAGGCATGCTAAAGGGAGGAGTGAGTTAGCAGTGGAGAGAAAATGACAGTGATTATCTGAAATATCAAGGAAGGAGGAAAGAGAGGGGAAGGAGAAAGTGACACCAGTGTTGCCTCATTCCTTAAGAACGGGCATTGTTCCAGACTGAGGGACAGATTTTGGGGAGGGGGAAGAACTAAGGACTCCCCAGCCTAAACGCTGATCTTTTATCCACACTGTTCTGGTTGTGTATTCATGGTAGTCGCTGTCCTCCAGGGGGAAACTGGAGTTTTCCTGGAATCACCACCGATCTCTAGAATCACATGGAATCAATCCCTGCTGAGCTCCCTCCCCTCCCCAAAATCTGCCTCCCCCCCAGTCTCTCACCAGGAATTTCACATGCCAGAGTTGGCAGGCCTAGTTTGTGGAATGGCAATTATGCTTACAGCATGACTGGCAAGATGCAAAAAGGTATAGGAAGTAGTACCTTGCTCAAAACTTTACTTTTGTGGGGGGGAGGGGGGCGTTCTTATCCTTGCGAGAGGATAATTCTGTTTTTGCTAGCTGATTAAACAGTTCCACCTAATGTTCTGAACAGGGATGCTTGAATACGTGCTGGTTTGGCTCCCATCCCTGTTGGCGAGTGGTGATCTGGCACCCATTAATCGGCAGGCTGTTCACAGCCTGTCCGCATCTGTTCGAAGGAGCAGGCTACTCGCAGCCACCAGAAGCTGACTCTGGAGTGACTAACTGGCTGAAAGTCGGTTTCTGATTCACTCTGTACCTTGCAAAGTCTTTTTTTTGGGGGGGGGGGGGGGAGAGATCAGGACTCCCAGCTGGTTGCAGCTGTCAGGTCCTCCTGATCTCCCAACCAGGAAGCTTCGCTACATCTCAGGCTTGCTGAGAAGCAACAAAGTTGTTGTGTATGTGTGGGCAGTAGGTGATCAGAATAGGGCTGCCATGTCTGGGTTGGAAAATTCCTGGAGACTTTGGGGGTGGATCCAGGAGAGAGGGGGGGTTGGGGAGGGGAGGGGCCTCAGCATGGTGCAATGCCATAGAGTCCACCCTTCAAAGCAGCCATTTTCTCCAGAGAAACTGATCTCTGTCAGCTGGAGATCCATTGTAAAAGCGAGAGATCTCCAGACCCCACCTGGAGGCTGGCAACCCTAGATCAGAAGTATAGTTGATTCCACTTCTCCCCTCCCCAAGCTGACAGCTTTCACCTTTAGAAACCAGAAGAATGTTCCTGTTCTTTACAGCCCAAGTTCTCAGTCTGAGGTATGTTAGGGGGAAGAAACTGATTACTTCTCCTCGCCTCCTCCATTTGTCAGCTTGAGCCACAGAAAAAGGGAGATCAATTGCTTCTCTCTCTATCTTTTGCAGTAGGGAGATCAGATGCCAACCACTTATTTTCCCACCAGTTTAGAGTTTTGTGAAGAGAAACAATTTGTTTCTTCTCTTTTTGATGCAACACAGAGATCAAAAGCCAATAACTTCTGATCTCCTACTTCACCATGTAGCAATTTTCCTGAGGAGGATGGATCAGAAACTCATTCCTAGCTGATTCCCCCTCAGCTGTGCCCCAGCACAACAAGCCCTGGAAAGTGCTGGGAGATCAGACCCCGACTCCAAGCTCAGCCCCTCATCAGCTGTGAGTAGGTTTCTGATGCAACAGGCAGCTGCAAAATTGTTCAGCAGTTGGTTGATGCAAGATGAACATATCCCTGATCAGCTGATGGTCTGACTGTGTCAAACAAAATATGTTTGATTACCAAACAGGTTCCCTGCAAGATTCATGGCTTCTCTAGTTCTGGTTAGAAATGCTAAACATTCTCTTCACTTTTTGGATGATCTCCTGATGTCAGTATGAACCACTATAAATGATCAAAACAAATTACTTGAGAATGGGTTCCCCTCCCCCTTAGCATTTTAGGGCTGTAAGCTAATAAAGGATAAATTATCTATTTACAAAATGTTTATCTCACCTACAGTCACCAGCCTCCAGGTGGGGCCTGTAGGTTTTCTGAAATTACACTGATTTCTAGACCCAGATCAATTTCCCAGGAGGAAATGGCTGCCAGAGCCATAACTTATGCACAATGCAAGACCATAAAATTGTGTCCCCTATGCTTTCATACTAGTTACTTAGGTTAAAAGATGAATACATAAATAATGGGTCGATAATGAGTCAAAGCCATGGCATAGCTCCCCTGGAGAAAATGGCTATTTTGGATGGAGGACTGTATGGGAGAGGTTCCTCCCTCCTCAGGTTCCTGTCCTCCCCAGGTTCTACCCCCAAAACTTCTAGGTATTTCCCAACCCACAGCTGGCAACCCTAAGCTAGTAAGCCATGCATGGTCTTCCTTATTCACAAGAAACAACTTTTAGATATACAGAGAAATAACTAACAAGAAACAAGAAGAAGAACACATTTATTTTAGTCATGAGATTAGCATACAAAATCAACTAATGCATTAAGTATTTAACTTACTATTTTAAATATACAAAATTAAACTACATCAGGTGCAACCACTTTTTACAATTGCACTTTTCACACTTTCAATGACATTAACGGTTGTTGACATTTTAAATTTTTTTAAAGCTTACCCCCAGATAACCAGGAACATTAACATGACCTGCCTAGCACTGATGAGTTGAAAGTTCTTAACCGTTTCTTTTTCAAACTTTCTCTGACACCAAGTAACCAATCACTGTCTTTGAAAAGAGAAGAAAGAGGGGGGCCTGGAGCGCTCCCAGAAAATACAACTCATCAGACTAAGGATTAGTTCCCCTGGAGAAAATGGCAGACCCAACGGCATCACATTCTTGCTGAACGCCCTCCCCCCCCTTCCCAAACTCCACCCTCCCCAGTCTCCATCTCTAAATCTCCCGGACTGTTCTTTCCTGGAGTTACCAACCCTATTTCTCTCTTATGGCACAATTCCTAATACTGAGCCCTATTTCTCCCTTCTGCTGCTTCATCTTCAGCCCGATCAGCATAGTTCAGGGGCCTTCCAGAAGGCTGCTTTTCTTCTACTGGAATGCTGAAGGTATCACCCTCACTCAATGCAACAATGGGGATGGGCTTTCTCCCTCTGCTTTTCTGTTTATGGCACTGTCTTATTTTCTTAGCTCACCCCTCTCCTTCCAAGACATCACGGAGCTGAAGCTGAGTTGTATGGCAGACTACGGAGCTCCTGTGTTTCCCTTCCTGGCAGTAGGGGGTTATCCAGGTAGGAGATATGACTTTGCACAAAGAGATCATGAGTGGCAAACTAATGACCACACTAGCCAGGTATCCATCTGGTTGGAGACTTCTCCCAAGTTCTCAGCTGTCCCTTGGAAGTTAGAGATGTGGTTCCTGACATGCTCTAAGGGAACTGCTGGTGTTGTACATCACGCTCTGTACCATGAAACCTCCTGGACCATGAAGGAAAAGGCCAGGAAGGATCCATTTCATTGCTGTATTGCTAGGGAAGATTGGAACATTAAAACAGGCCAGGAACAGGCCTGAGTGTCCCCTGCGTTGCTGACTCCACAGGAACCTTTCAGTTCAGACCAGCCAGTAATGATGACAGTAGACACAGGTTTTCCTTTTGCTGCTGGCAAAGTCCAAGCTGAGTGGCTCCTGGAGTGCCACTGCCTGTGTCTCAGAGGTGGTTTGCTAAGCCAGGGGCTCTCCAGAACAGCAACCCATTGGGACCTTTCTTGGTAAGCCGAAAGGCCACTCCACCCCTGGGTGCAAAGACCTTCATATACACAAAGCCCAAAGACATTTGGACACTCAAGGAACAACTAAAGCCCCCAAAACCAATAACACCGAGCTGGACAGCAGGACAGGAAGGTCCTCACAGCCCAAGTTTTCCTGGCAAGGGAAAGCTAGGAGAGTTTGTTCCAGTGGAGACCTGGAATGCTGAAGCAATCTCCCTAGCTTGATGCAACAATGGGGGAATGACTAGCTTAGTTAGAGAAGGTCAAAGCTGCAGATTTTAAGCCTAGCCCAGCCCATCAACTGAAAAAAATCTAAGCCTCCCTGAGGCACCAGTCATTGTGACCACATCCAAGACAGTTTCAATTCCTTCCATTTGCATTCAGCTCCAGAGAGGGAATTTCTGACCATCTGTAAGTCTTGCCAGAGCCATCCAAGGAGACTCTGATCATTCTTGAGTTAAAATCATTTATGGCACTGAGTGCAGTAGCTTCTTTGCTTTGTGATGGGTGTTACGGATAGCAGAGGGAACTTCTTGGCAAGTTGCCTAGCACCTTATCATCAGAGCTAATTGCTTGAGATGACTTCTGGGCAGGTGAGCCAGGAAGAAACAGGTAAAAATACATTACAGGCCTCAGGTTCCAAAGTACTATCCTCCTCTGGTGGTGAGTGCAGGACACTGTCCGTGGCCTGGAGACAGCAACTATTTCTCCAGGGAAAATAGAAGTTCCACATGTTTAGGCCTGGTTTCAGGTGGATAGCTGTTAATCTGTAATAGCAGAATAAAATCTGAGTCTAGTAGCACCTTAAAGAACAACACAATTTTCAAGGGTATGAAGCTTCATGAGTAAAAGTTTTTGGTCATATAAGTGATGAGGAGGCATAAGCAGGGGTATTTTTGGGCAGGAACGCACAGGAATGGAGTTCCGACTGGCTCCTGAGTTGGCCACGCCTACAACCAAAACCTCTGGCATATGTGACTACAGAGCATGCTGCCCTCCCCACGTTACACACAAGAGGTAAAGGTGGCATGTGAAAATGCCATCTTTCCCTCTGGGTAGCCCTGGGGATTTCCTTGTCAATTTCACTCCCTGCCAGTCAGCTGAGAGTGACATTGACAAGGAAAAGCCTCTCTCTGCCTTCCCTTCTCTAGCTGACATGTCGCAGCTGGAAAGGGGCAGGTAGGGAACCCAGGTACGTTGAAAATGCCTTTCTTTCCCTACCCGATCTGAAGGAGGGAGAGAAAGGCATTTAACCATGCTCCCCTGCACTTCCCTGAGTCTCTCTGCAATAGCGGAGAGACTCCGGGAAGAAAGGGGCATGTGTTGGATGCCTGCCTTCCTTTCCCCAGCCTGTCCGCTGCAGCGGGCAGGCTGGGGAGAGAAGGCAGGCATGCAGACATGCCTGGGCTCCCCTCCTGATCTTCTCCAGGTGCGAGACGATCAGGAGGGGAACCCAGGCACATTGAAAATGCCTTCCTTTCTCTCCCTGATGCCCACCCACACTTTCCCTACCCATGCCCCCCCTGCACTTCCCCGAGTCTCTCCGCAAAAGCGGGGAAAGAGGCAAGCTTCCATGCCTGCCTTGTGCTTTCCCAGCCCCCTGCCTAATATGCTAATAGATTTCTACTGTTGGGTGTGGCCTATTATGCTAATGAGTTCCTACTGGACTTTTTCTACAAAAAAAAGCCCTGGGCGTAAGCACTTATGTTGTGTGTGTGTTGTCTCCCCCCCAGCCGTAATCAGGTTGAAAGTTGGGAACTGTGTCTTGATCATGGAGGGGGAAGAGGGGGGCTGTGTGAGAGGAAGTGGGACTCTCTTGCTTGCCTGGGGCTCTGTGTCCACTGCTTCTTGATGCCCTTTCTGTCTGCCCCATAGGTGAGGAATACTCTGAGTCTCAGGCACTCATCCTTACTTTTTCATTGAACAACTACCCCAGCAGTGACCCCCATTTTGACATGGTGATGTTGTGGGAGAAGCGATTCCTTGAAATCGTACAGGAATTCCAGCAGGAATACGCTGACAACTATTCCATTGCCTACATGGCTGAGGTATGAGGGGGGCTTAAATCTCTTCTCTAGCCATCAAGGGTGGTTTGATCACAGTCAGACACAAAGGAGTGGGATGATCCTTTCTCCTGCCATTCTTAGCAGTGAGCACAAACTATCTTCCTTGACCATGGGTGCTAAAGCCAGGTGGGATTTAGACTGAAGGGAACTTGTAACATTTTGGGGTGTGGGAGGCCAATAAGGTTGGTCCATCCTTGGAGTCTAATGGATCCAAATGGACTGCAGCTGCCCATTGGGAATGTCTGGCAGCCATGGCTGGCGCTTCTGCCAAAGCCTTAACTGATGTATGGAATTAAGAAATCACACAGGAGGTTGACATAACTGCTCCCTGCCTATAGAGCCCATTCCATTCCTTGCTTTGACAAGGAGCTCAGAGTGGGTTTTTTTGCACGAGAAAGGCCCTGCTGTCGTTGCCCCTTGACCTCTGATCTGATTGGTGCATTCTAACCTGCTGCTGTCTTTCCTCACAAACTTCAGCGCTCCCTGGAGGATGAAATTAACCGCACCACCTGGGAAGACTTCCCTATTTTTGCTATCAGTTACTTGGTGATCTTTTTGTACATCACGCTGGCCTTGGGCGAGTACTCCAGCTGCAGACATCTCCTGGTACGAAAGGCAGCTTGAACATGGGCAAGGGGCAAGGAATCAGGCAGACCGGGGCGGGGAAGCTTGTCCGTGTGGAGGTGATTTTAGCCTGCCTTCTATGGCTAGATTTAGTGGGGATGCTTTTCAACGGAGCAGAATGCGCAGATAGTATGAAAAACTGCCCATCATCACCCCAAAATAAACCGCTTCCAAAATAGAAGGAAGCAGAGGGAGTAACACGGCACACGCCAACAGAAGGCACAGTGAAAGAAGTGCATGCAGAATGCATGAGCTTCCCTTAGGAAGCGATGGGGTTGGTTCCGGCAGCAAACACACCTTAACAAGAGTTATCAAGAATCTGATGTTCACCCATTCAGAATGCTGGGAATAGATGCCCCCACCTTCTGTACTCTATTCCATGAATTAAATATATGAAACAGGCATAGCCACATAAATGTATTTGAACTGAATGTTTTGTGGGGATTGCAGTTTTTTATGTTTGTTTTGTTAAGGCTCATGGGACAGCATCTTTGAGAGCTACAGAACATTTAACAAGTCTAGGTCTGTGTTCCTCACAAGCTGCCCCCCCCTCCTTTGTCAGAGCTGCCACAATGGAGATGATTAAGGAGACAAAATTCCAGGAGCCTTTTGGTCTCCTCAAGAGCCACAGTACTATGAGAATCACACAATTAGCTTTCATATGATAGTTTGGTTGGATATGGGTAGTAAGGGCCCAGAAGCCATCTTTGCCTGTGGGAACTGTGATGGTTCTTAGCAGGCTGGCTCTCTCCTTAGTCAGTAGCAGACATTGCCCAAATGATAGACACATGCTCTTAAAGAAATGTTCCATATTCCACAGTTCACAACCATAGGCTTTGCACCCTTCCAGATCAAGGCAATGCAGGAGTCAGGACTAACCCCTCCTGGGACAGTTCATCACAATACCTGGTTAAAGGAGAGAGACCCCACCCTCCTCCTTCCTGTCTACAATCATCCTACCATCCCTTAGAAACTGGCCAATCACCATCCCTTTCCTTCACATTGCTTTGTCCCAGTAAAGCCAGCTTGGTGTAGTGGTTAAGAGTGGTGGAATCTAATCCGGAGAACCAGTTTTGATTCCCCACTCTTCCACAGGATCCCAGCTGGGCGACCTTGGGTCAGTCACAGTTCTCTCAGAGCACTCTCAGCCCCACCTACCTCACAGGGTGTCTGTTGTGGGGAGAGGAAGGGAAGGCGACTGTAAGCCACTCTCCTTCGGGTAGTGAAGAGCGGGGTATAAAAACCAACTTTTCTTCTTCTCATATTTATCATGTTGTTCCTTTTTCAGGTGGACTCCAAGTTGACACTAGGCCTCGGTGGGATCCTGGTAGTGGTGGGGGCCGTGGTGTCTTCTTTGGGATTTTACTCTTACGTGGGGTTGCCCTCCTCTCTCATCATTGTTGAGGTTGTTCCCTTTCTGGTCTTGGCAGTTGGTGCTGATAACATCTTCATCTTCGTCTTGGAGTACCAGGTGCGAAAAATGTCCATGAGACATGAGGTCAGACACACAGATACTTAGATTCCCTGGGCAGCTTTTCCTTAGAGGTGTGGGTAAATGGAGGGATAACTGTGAGCAGAGGATATGTTCTCACCTTACAGATTTTCTTGAGTAGCCTGGGTTTCAGACTTGACTGATACCAACCTGGGGCGACTTCTGCACCTCAAGAGGGCTGGCTGGGACCATCCCCATTTGGGAACAGAGGGGGAAGCCATGCTGGGTCTCCTCCGTCGAAGGGTCTCTCCTTGCCATCTCTCTGTCTGTCTTTGCAGCAATCTGAGCAGCAGCCAGGGGAGAGCAGGGAGCAACGCATTGGACGCGTGTTGGGGAACGTGGCTCCCAGCATGCTCCTCTGCAGCCTTTCTGAGGCCATCTGCTTCTTCTTGGGTGAGTGGATTGCTTCTTCCTTGGCCACCTCACCAGGTCAAATGCAAAACTCTAAATGAGAAATGGGTCATGTGAGTGTTATATAAACATATAAAACCACCTAGTATGTCACATCAGAGCACTGGTCCACCTAGCTCAGTCTTGTCTTCTCCAGTGGTCTTCAGCTCATGAGTGAGGACCAGTGTTCCCTCTAAGCTGAGTTAGTGTGAGCTAGCTCACCGTTTTTTAGCTTCCGGCTCACACATTTTTTGTCTCAGCTCAGGAAGGAGGGCTCCAGATCAAACTAATGTATGCAGCAGCCAAACCACTCGCTCACAACTTTAATGCCAGTAGCTCCCAAAGTAGAATTTTTTCTCACAGGACTCCACAGCTTAGAGGGAGCATCCCAGGGTGGGACACAGAACCTCATCTGCTGCATTTTAAACTTCTATAGAATCACTATTTTTCTGCTGCTTTTTAGAAGAACCTGCACTTTGTGCACATGGACAGAGAGCAAGAAACCATCCCTTTTGCCTCTCGTTGCACATGACAATGAATTGAGGTCATTCAGTGGTAGAGAGGATTTTTCCATCGCTCCAGCACTTGGTTCCTCACGATGGTACATATCCTGATGTTCAGCTTGTGTTTCCTGTCTTGGATTTCCCCCCCCCCCCCATTTTCTGCCCGTGGCACTAGTGACATCACTCTGGCTTCCCTCTGTCACATGGCAGCAATGTCACATGAAATCCTGCCAGGTGCTTGCAGCTGAGTGACTCCCATGCTGCTGCTGGGAGGTTAAAGGTGGGTCCCCGGTCTGGAAAGGCTGGACACACTGGTCTGCTCTGACTGAAAGTAGCTTTCCAAGGCCTGAGGCTGAAAATGGGCATCCCCAGCACTTGCCATCTGATGCTGCCAGCCATTGAACCTGGGACCTTCTGCATGCAAAACAGGTGTTCTGGAACTGAACAGCAGCCCTTTTTTATGGCTTGACTCAGGCCAGCAACAGGAGCCACAGAAAATTGTGCTGGACTGCTAGAAGGTCTCTAGGCTGATTGGCCAGAGATAGGGCTTCTGCGGATATACTGAAGAGCTGCTGCAGGGGGCCCCAGTGTAGATCAGGCTTGCAGGCTGAAAAGCCCAACACAAAATCGGTTAAAAGAATTCTGGACAAGTTTTAAGTGTTTTCCCAGAATGTGAAAAGACAGCAAGGCACTCTGGTGGGTGCAGTAACTCAAGGGCTGAACTATCAATTCTTGCCTGACTGGCTACTTCGTCTCTCTGTAGGTGCTTTATCAGAGATGCCGGCGATTCGGACTTTTGCCCTCAACTCTGCTGTGGCCATCCTCTTTGACTTCCTGCTTCAGATGACCACGTTTGTGGCCCTGGTGTCCCTGGATGCCCGCAGGCAGAAGGTTGGGGAGCTCTCCTTGGAGAGTTATACAATCCGTGTGCGGTGGGTGGGGGTGGTATTGTGTTTCCTCTTTACAAAGCAGAAGGGCTCCTGGAGGCTAACTCAGTCCAGGGTGTTAATGGCCTGCGGGTGAGTAGGCCACACCCCCGCTCCCTGCACTGTCCCCTCTAATACCACCTTTACCATGCCAGGCCTCACGTTTTGACCTGTGCTGCTGCGTTCGCCTCGAGAAACAGAGGCGGGTGAAGAAGCACGAGAGCCTCCTCCGCTCTTTCACAAGGCGGTTCTATGTGCCTGTCTTGCTCAACAGCGTCGTCCGGATGCTGGTGGTGAGTAGAGCTGGACGAACAGGGGGTAGCCTGGGATCAGGTGGCCCAGGACCTTGTAGGCCTGGGGAGCATGGGGGTGGGTTACACAAACAGCTCCAGCTCAGAAGCTTTTTCACTGCAACTGGTGCCTCTTTGTCCAGATGGTGCTCTTTATCTTCATGTTCTGCACGGGGATCTTCCTGATGTTCAACATCCAGGTGGGGCTGGATCAGGAGCTGTCTATGCCAGAGGTGAGAGGCTATCTGTTTGCTGCATGGGTGGGAAACAAAGGGATTTCTCCATCACCTGTTACAGTGATGGCAAAAAGGAGCCTTCTCTCAGTATCCTCACAGGCATAAATGGTTGCCGTTAATCTGCAGAAATCCTTATTTTATAGTCTCTTTCCTCCCAGCCAATTACCTATTTTCTCTCACACACTAAGGCTGTGGTCACACACACACAATAATCCACTTTCAATGCATTTTCAATGCACTTTCCAACTGGATTATTTATTTATTTATTTATTTATTTGTTCCATTTATATCCCGCCTTGCCAGTTTTTCAACCGGCTCAAGGCCGCTAACAACATAAAACAGCATAAAACAAGTTTACAATATAAAACATTTAAACATTTAAAACAACACTACATTACGGTTCCACAAGATGGCGACTTCCTAGCGCTCCGGTGGGTAAAGGCAGCAGGGTGCGATCAACAGGGCCAGGGAGATGGTATAGTCAGCTTTCTCCCCGATGGCGGCTCCTATTTGAAAGCCTGGCAGAAGAGCTCCGTCTTACAGGCCCTGCGAAACTGCAACAAATCCCTCAGGGCCCTGATGTCATCCGGGAGCTCATTCCACCAGTAAGGAGCTGCCACCGAGAAAGCCCTGGCCCTGGTACAAGTCAACCGGGCCTCTTTTGGACCGGGGCAAGTCAGGCGATTTTGGGTGCCAGACCTCAGTAGCCTCTGGGGCCTATATGGGGAAAGGCGGTCCCTCAAGTAGGCGGGCCCCTGACCATAAAGGGCTTTAAAGGTTAACACCAGCACCTTGAACCTGATCCGGTATGCTATAGGCAGCCAGTGCAGCTGCTGCAGCACAGGCCGGATGTGGTCCTGCAAAGAGAGACCCATCAACAACCTGGCCGCAGCATTCTGCACCAGCTGCAGCCTCCGGATCTGGGACAAGGGCAGCCCCAAGTAGAGAGCGTTACAGTGGTCAAGACGTGAGGTGACCATAGCATGGATCACTGTAGCTAGGTCTTCGCGTTCAAGGAAGGGGGCCAACTGCCTAGTCAGCCGTAGGTGGAAAAAGGCTGCTTTGGCAGTGGCTGCTACCTGGGCCTCCATCGGCCTCCATTTTGCCAGTTCACACAGTAAAAATCCAGTTGGAAAGTGCACTGAAAGTGGATTGAAAGTGGATTATTTAGTGTGTGTGACCACAGTCTAAGACTAGTTTTCCTTTTGCTTCCCCAGTCCATTCTTTTTAAGCTGATGTTGCCACTTGGCTCTGGCAAGGGGGCAATAGCTACCTTGCCAAGAAGTGGCAGACGAGAGAACTGTTAAAGGAGACTGGAGCATGACCTGCTGTGTTGTGTGGTCCCTTTTGTCTGCAGGATTCCTACATGCTGAAGTACTTTCAGTACCTGAACCAGTATTTTATGGTTGGCGTCCCAACCTTTTTTGTCACTACTGGGGGCTACAACTTCTCCTCATATGATGGAATGAATGGTGTCTGCTCCAGCACAGGATGTGACAATAACTCCATGACCCAGAAAATCCAGTACGCCACAGAGTTCCCCAAGGAGTAAGTTACCTGGACCACTACCCCATGTGCAAGAATGTCTCCTGCCTGTCATATGTATAGAGGCACAACATGTATTTTTAAAGAACAAGGAGTTTCTTTTTATAGGTGGAATCTTTAACTGGGGTGTAATGAATTAAAGTTGTGTGTTTCTTTAAATGTTTGCTAAGTTGCAAAAGAGTAAGGGGGTGAAAGAGGGGAATGAGTGAGTTAATTGGTTGGTGACTGAGAGTGTATGGGCGGAGCTGAGAAGTGTGGAGAGAGAGAAAGTAGAAGTCAGTCAGTCAGCAGTTAACAGTCAGTTGCGGCCAGTCAGCAATCTACAGAGTCTGAGAAGCAGTCTTCTTAGCAGGGGGTCATTGGGGGCCAAAGCGAGGCGGAGCGGTGCTCTGCCAGCCTAGGAGTGGGCACTAGGGCAGCCATGGGCCGAATCAGATTCTCTGATCTGATCCGGCCTGCTGCCGAAATGCCGCCAAAATTCGGTGGCGGCTTAAAGAATGGCTGATGGGGAGGGGGTTTGAGGGAGAGGCTCCAAACTTACAGGGTAGCTGCCAGAGCCTCTCCCCCAAATACCCACCAAGTTTCAAGATGATTGGACCGGGAGGTCCAATTCTACGGGCCCCCAAACAGGTTGCCCCCTTTTCCTCCATTGTTCTCTAAGGTGGGGAAAAGTAAGGTTTTTTGACTTCATTGGCCCATAGGATATAATGGGGCTGAAACTGACATTCAGCTGGCCAGGCTGGGGAAGGGGAGGGGAGGCTTTTGAAGATGCCCCCCCCCCGCTTCCCTTTCTGACACACTTCCGGTGATGTCGGGGGCGTGGCACATGCTAATGAGTTATGCTAATAGGTATGCTAATAAGTTCCTGCATCTCTTTTTCTACGAAATGACCCCTGCTTCTCAGAATCCCACATTAGTGCTATGAAAAGCATTTAAGATTCTAAAAAGAAAGTAGAATACTTTAGAGAACATATTAGCGATTAGAGGGAGTCAAAAGCTAATATTGTCAAAGTAGTATAAGGGTTTCCCAATCTGAAATGGCCTTGGGAAAGCACTGCTATCTGCCCCATTGGGATATAGAGATACTTGTATTAGAGTCAGGAATGGAGCTACTTCAAATTGGAAAAATGACATGGGGGGGGAAGTCTTAACTCCCCCCTCTCCTCACACTGTGGTCCCATTCTAAATTGGGCCCCATGAGCTTGCTAATTGAAAGCACTGGGCTCTCTAATCCCAGAACTCCCTGACTTTGATCTGGTTAGGCCCAAATGATTGCCTCTCCTTACATTTACAGGTCCTACCTGGCCATTCCTGCCTCTTCGTGGGTAGATGACTTCATAGACTGGCTGAATCCCATGTCCAGCTGTTGTCGCATACAAACATCTGGCCAGTTCTGTGACTCTACAACCAGTAAGTAATTCTGCAGCAAGGAGGGCTGGGAGCAGTGCGGGGAAACATGCAGCCCAGATAGCAAAGGGATGGGAGAGAGGAGGAAGGCTGTTTGTTCTCCTCAAGGAGCTGCAGATACCTGCCTGGATCTAGGGCTTGATGTGAGAGCCACCTCCCCTTTTCCCTTGGCAGCAGACCGATACTGCTCAAAGTGCATGAATCTGACAACTGAAACTGTCCGGCCTGATGTGGAACAATTCAACAGATTCCTGCCCTGGTTTCTCAATGACACCCCTAACCTCAATTGCCCCAAAGGGTGAGTGTTGCCAAATGGGTTAGGCCAGCAGGATTTGGGCTGCTGTCCCCACAATTATATCCACTCCCATATGTAGCTGGGACATTTGACAGATAATAGCCTGGTACGATACTGAACACTCAGCTTCCGCGACTTCTAGTGGTGTGCCTTGCTGAACATTTACTGAAATATTAACCACGATGGCCCAGAAAGCATATTTTCACATTTAGAAGGTACGAAGGTGAATCTTGCATCTCTCCCAATGATGACATTTTACTGGACAGCGGCAGCAGGGACTATCTCTAGTTCTGTGCAGAGTTGGGACCATGCGGCTGTAGCAGGCACTCCAGTTTGTTTCATCAAGGGCAGTGCAAGGCAACTCCAGCCACACACCAGACTTCTACAGCATCTCTATGGATGGAAGTCAACTACCCTCTGTGCTGGGTATTGACTTTTCTCTTTTGCTTGATTGTGTGGGCAGGGAACAGATGGCCATTTTAACCACTTCCTTGTGCTGTGGCAAAGCAACATGTTGGCTCCAGGCTAGCTGGACCTGGGTTTGGGCATGGATGGGCTGGACTGCTTGTGGGCTGCTTTCTGGGGGGGGGGGTGCCTTTTGGCCCCTTTCTTTTTTGAAACTGAGCTTCAGTGCAGAGAATCAGGCCCCTGGTGTGAACAGCTGCTGCTTGTCAGGTGTGTTCTCCTCTAGAGGAGATCACATCCTAAGCATGCTCTTTATCTGCACTGTTCAGTGACAGGGCAGTTCTGTATTTATCCCTGTTCACGCACCCTGTTCCCTTCTGTCTTTGCAGGGGCCGCGGTGCCTATGACACATCAGTACGGCTGGGGCCAGATGGAGAAATCCTGGGTGAGAAGCCTCTCTTTCTCGGAGGCTGCGTGGAGCAAAAAATGTCCATGTGGGGATGAACGGGGTTACCCCCCAAGGAGGGCCCTGAGTCCCTCATTCTGTGGGGGGGAGGGTACAGATGGGATGCAGTGCCGTTTTGTATGCATAAATTTGGAGGTGGCAAAGTCGTTTCAGCTGCTCTTCTAGTCTGAACGTGGAAGGAACCTGGATGGTCAGCACTGGCCCATATAGGAATCTCCATCTGAGATCACAGCCAGTAAAATGAGAATCTCTGGCTTCCCACAGCTTCCCGGTTCATGGCTTATCACACACCCCTCAAAAACTCGCAAGAGTACACAGCAGCACTGAAGGTGGCACGAGAGTTGTCAGACAACATCACAGCCAGCATGCGGAAAGTTCCAGGAACGGATCCCAGTTTCCGAGTCTTCCCATACTCGTAAGACAGCGTGAACCACTATGGAAGAGGAGCTGGGTGTGTGTGTGTGTGTGTGTGTGTGTGTGTGTGTGATGTGGTACTTGCCAGTAAACTGTAATAAAGAATAGAGGTGTCTGTAAGAGCCACAGGATTGTTGTGTCCCATGGCAGGAAGGGAATGTCAGAACCCCATATCTTGACAGGACCTGAAAGTCAGGTTCAGCTTAGTGAATGAGTGTGTGCCATAGCCAGAGAGAAGGACAAAAAGTGTCCTACCCATTCAAGAAAGACATAATCCCAATACTTGTAATGAATAAGTCATAAGAATATAAGAGCAACCGTGCTGGATCAGGCCAGTAGTCCATCAGTTCCAGCGTCCTGTTTCACACAGTGGCCAACTAGATGCCCCTGGAAGGTCTGCAAGCATGGCATGGGAGCAAGAGGTCCCCCCCCCCGCGTTGCTGTTCTGCAACAGAGGGTTACTGTCTCTGACCACTGAGGCTTCATTGAGTCACTGTGACTAATAGCCACTGAAGGACTTACCTTGCCCATGAATTTTTGTCTAATCCCTTTCTAAAGCATGACAAAGCCAGCAATGGGCAGAAAACAGATTTCTTCTCTTGGAAGGCAGGAGCAAAGTTGGTTTGTGTACTCCAGCACTCCTTAAAGCCTCTCTTTCTGCAGGATCACCTATGTGTTTTATGAGCAGTATTTGAACATTGCCATAACAGGCTTCGTCAACTTGTTCTTCTGCCTGGTGCCCACCTTTGTTGTGTGCTATGTCCTGTTGGGCATGGACTTGCGTTCGGGCTTCATCAACTTGCTCACCATCATCATGATTGTGGTGGACACTGTGGGAGCCATGACGTTGTGGGGGATTTCGTACAATGCCATCTCTCTCATCAACCTAGTGACGGTAAGCTATGCCTGGGTCTACAAGAACTACAGTTTGCGAAGTGAAGTTCATAGCAGGTCAACTGGCATGAACTTCCCACAAACTTTCAAGCAGTTCCAGGAAGTTTGTGCAGGTTCCTGAATAGATACATTTCCAGACAGACTGTCTCTGCTCAAAAAAAATATTTACGGAATTTCAAAGCAACAGGGGGCCGCCGGGGGGGGGGGATTCTCCAGCCTTGTCAGTTTCAAACTTGTCAGTTTCAAGAGGTTTTTCACCACCACCACCCCCTGCCAGCATTCCTTTAGTGTACCCTTCCTATTTTCTTGCAGGGAGTTTGCAAAAAAAACAACAAACCCCCCCACCTTTCTTGGAGAGTGATTCTATGCTAGACAACAGTCCTGCTGAGCTGGCATTGCTACCATGGCACTAGATTCTGTTGGGCTTGTCAAAATGCCGCCCCTACTTCTTTCAGTTTCTACTACAGAGATTCTCTGGATTTACCTTAGTCCTGTTGGGTTTGAATTGCCACAGTGACACTGGTTCTGCTGGGCACATTGCACTAGTTCTGCTGGGCTTGCAAAAATGCCCCCCCCCCATTCTACTGCAGAAATTCTCTGAGACCTTTATTTTGTTCTAGCTGGCTTCTATTGCCCTTGCACTTTTTTTGCTCCTTTTGGAATGGGGGCACCTTTTGGGGGGGGGCTGTAAATTAGACCCTGTAATTCCAATCCTCACCAAACTTGGAAAGCAGGTAGAGAAAAATTAGTCAGAGATCCCCAGCAAGTTTGGTGTCTCTAGCATACTGGGGGACCATTCTACTGCATCACAACCCTCACAGATTATGAAGCTATAGGTATTTTGGCACGGAGCAGAAGGGAGACTATAGCATGGATAGAGGTAGAAATTTCAAGGCAAAGAATGCTGCTCAATTACCATGCAATAAAAAAATGAGTTTCTCATAATGATAAACTTTCACATTTGATTATTTTATTTTACAACATTAATAGCCCACCTGTTTGCGGGGGGGGGGGGGGGGGCGATAAAAAATGAACAAAAAACAACCAGGATCTGAGCTTATTTTTTTGGAATTCTAGAGAAATGGATGAAAAGTGGCAGGATTTCTAAGCAACAGAGCTGCTTCCATAGGCAGAGCTGCCTGAAGGGCTCTGCTGCTGTGCCAGAGCTTCCTCTTTGTCCAATCATGAACATTTCCTTCACAAATATATTGTTAAAATGCAGCTGATCCCCCATCTGCTTACGGCAAAAGGAGCAGGTACATCAGTAGAGAATGACCATCAAGCCCAGTCTTGACTTGCTACAGGCATTGTACAGAACTTGTTAGAGTCTCTCAGCATGCCAAATTGCACACATTTTAAATGAACACACTCTGCTGAGCCTTCTTGCTAACCACTCCATTCTCTTCCCAGGCTGTGGGCATTTCAGTGGAGTTTGTATCCCATATCACCCGCTCTTTTGCCATCAGCACCCGGCCCACCAAGCTAGAAAGGGCCAAAGAGGCTACTATTAATATGGGCAGTGCGGTGAGTACAGTAGAGGGACCAATGTGGGAAAACGTCAGCTGGACAATATTGTTGTTCCTGGAGCATACTGGGTTTTGGGGTGCCACCAGAGGATGTGGTCAGGAAGGGAGAGACCAACCTTCATGGCTGTTGGACAAGGCAATTTCTTCATCCAATCTGTTGTCATAGCCTCCCCCAACACACTCACTACCACCCTTCTCCATTGCAGGGACCTGAAGTCCTGCCCCTGACCTGCCCTCATTCTTGCTATGGCTGGGAATCCCCTTCAAGGTCCCCATCTAAACAGACTCTGTTCTAATAGACAGGTCATCCCAAATTAGCTTGGAACTGATGCAAGAGCTAGTCAGCTTTTGCTCCTTGTAATGGCTTGTGTTGGTGTGATGTAATTTGGTGCCATGCTTGTGAAGATACCCAAAGCCTGTCCTGGGCAATCCTAGCAGCACAGTGGGGCCCCCTCCAAGCCCCATGGTCCAGTGCTGCCCATTTGATGTGACATGCTGTGCATGTCTGTTCTTCTCTCTCTCTTTCCTGCAGGTTTTTGCTGGCGTGGCAATGACCAACCTACCGGGCATTGTGGTCCTGGCCTTTGCCAAGGCACAGCTGATACAGCTTTTCTTCTTCCGCCTCAACCTCATCATCACTGTGCTGGGCATGCTGCATGGCCTCATTTTCCTGCCTGTTGTCCTCAGCTATTTTGGTAAGCCCACCACCTCTCCTAGCCAGCCTTGTTTCTCTTTCCTTCCTGGGCCAAGCTCCACAAGGCAGTGGACAATGAGACAGAAATTCTGGGGGGAACGATGTTCTGAGAGAAGCAGGGCAAGAGAGCCTGTGGCAAAACTCGGTGGGCGAAGGCATTGCTTCGGGGGGCTGTTTTGTACAGAACTAGGGTGGATGGCTGCCCCCTTTCTCCACTGCTATAGAAAACACCTCACCACTACAGTACATACATTCTGTACCACTGCCTGGCTTCCCACTGTCTGTAATGTGTGTGTTTTTACGGATGCATTTGAGTCATTTGTTCTGTCTCTGCTTCAGACCTTTAAAACTTTTTTAAAGCATCACTTGCAAGTCCTTCCTCTTTAATGCACCCTCCCCCCGGTCCATTTAAACACATTTTAAAGATAAAATTGAGCTGTGTTGAGGTAGGGGATAAGGAAACCAGACACAACCAATTTCCCTGGGAAGATGAGTGCATTTCTACAGCAGATTCACCACTCAATGCTGGACAGTAGCTGTCCCAGAGAGACCTCACACTGCACTGAGCCTTTTGTTCAGGCCAGGGTACGTGGTACCACACCTCCTTCTCTGCCCTTCGCTAACCCTTTCCTTCTTCCAACATCAGGGCCCAGTGTCAACCCGGCTTGGGTAGAAGCACAACAGCAGACAGTGGGCGGCCTGGCCATGAGCAACCCTGCTTTTGAAGGAAAACAGAGCCCAAATGAAAGTGTTTCTCCCAGACACTGCCAGCCTCTGGAAACAGGCTCAGATTCCAGGGGAAACCATGAAGAGGGAAAGGGCCTGAACAGCGAAAATGGAAGGGTTTGGACAGTCACCACGAATGAGGAGTCGACTTGCAGAACAGCCTCAGCGCCAGACACAGACTCTGGGAAAGGTGTGCAGCATCCAGCCTCCCCTGTGGAAGGCAATCACATCAGCAGGACAGGGCAGGCCTAGAGAAGGACCCAGATGCTGCTTTCAATGTATATGCATGTTTGTGGTGTATCTGCACAACAGAACTCATGCTGCTAGCCCAACCATCTGACAGTAAGGGAGCAGGCATCTCCCTGACAATCCCTAGCCTAAGTTTTCAAACTGGAAACGTGTGCTTGTTTTTACCAGACGGAAGAGCAGCTCCTCCTAGTGGAACAATAGAGCAAATGGCAAACATGAGTTCAGGTGGCGGCTTCAGCCCATTTCAGAACTCTAGAAACTACGATTTCAAAACAGGCATTACTCTCACATGTAGGAAATGCTTACACACAACAGATTGGTATATTTTCAGTGTTGTAGAAGTCTCACTTCCAGACGCTAAAATTTCCAGAATGATGAAACTTTGCAGAAGAAAGCTGGAATTGTACCAACCAACCAGGGATAGTGGAAGGAACTGCTCCTGCCTAGGGCACATCAGTCTTGTCACCCCATGAACTAGGTGCACTTGGGGAGGATTTACATTTCCTTCCCAAGCTGCTTTCTACAGGACTGTCAGTCAGGCCAAGGGCACTTGTACTTTTAAATGTCGTAAATATGCCAAATACCAGAATTTTATATGCTAAGTTATGGATGACATGATTTGTTGTAAAAGCAGTAAAATAAGTTTAAGTATGATTTAAAAAATCATTACTGCAAACTTTATACATGTTTTACATCTCCAGCAGATAATGTGATAAAAAGTGGAGGATTTCCATGGTAATTAAATCATTTCTTCCATTAAAAAACCTCTTTTTCTGCATCCTTCTCTCTTGTGCCTTAATATGCTTGGTGTAGATTAGTATATTTTCAATTCCCATATTTATTTGGAAAATGTATATATTGCTTGTCGGCAGACCTGCTCGCAGAGACACACAGGGTAAAAAAAGTTAGTACAATAAAAAAACCACAACAACAATAACAAAAAACCACTGGAAGATGGGAGGTGGTCCTATTACGAAGTGAAAATTAAGTTGTACTTTGGCACTGCCAGCTCTGCTGAGCCAGAACATTTTTCTAGGAAGGATCCTAATGTTAAGGAAGGGAAGCTATTTTGCATTAAATGCCTCTGGGCTTCGATTTCAACATAGCACAAAGTGTAACAGGGAAATGCGCCAGCCCCATGAGAGTGCTCAGCTCTCATCTGTTGCAGCATGGAATGTTGCTAGTAGATTTAGCCCAAAGCTTTTCCTATTGTATATCCACTGATCCCCTTAGGGCCTGTACTGCACTGCTTCCTTATCCCTTTTCAATTTTCCTTCTTTGTCCTCTTTTGCCCTGTTCACACTCCTTCTTTTCCATTTTTTGCTTCTGATTTTTTGAATACGCTGCCTCATATTGCTTCTGAGGCCAGCTCTGAGGTCTGCTCTAAAAACATAGGAAGGATGGCGAGGTTGCACTAGCAACGAGATTAGGATATGTATGTATGTGAAGCCAGGTTCCAGCTGCCTCCAGCGAAGTCTGGGCAATAGCTGCAATCTAAAGGACAAGGGCCTCCTGAACTTGTAGAACAAATTTAGAGTCCAGTGGCACCTTTAAGACCAACAAAGGTTTATTCAAGGTATGAGCTTTCATGAGCATGCACACTTTTTCAAATTCACTGGAACAGAAGGTAAGGTTCAAACTTATAGACGGACTGAACAGCAAATTAACATGTGACATGATGATGTTTTAAGATATGCAAAGACAAAACTAAATAACAAGCTAAGGTTATAAGGTCAACAGTTGGAAAGCAATAAATATGTCAAAATAAGACTGAGACTCTCCATTCACTCCACCTGGATCCATCCTGAACTTGTAGTTTAGCTTTCTTGGGCACATATCTTTACTCGGCATTATTTCACAGCCACAGCTCAACCACAGAAGAAAGGAAGGGCAAGAGATGTCACCTGCCACATCCAGTATATCTTCACACATTCCTCTCAATCCATTATATGCAGGCTTTCTGACCCTGCACTGTTAGTCTCAACTAGATTATCCTATTAGAGTTCCAGATCCCACAAATACAAATGGTAAGACCACGCACCACAAGTTATTCCAGGTGGATAAATGTTAATGAGCTCAGGCAGTTGCACTGTTACCTGAAAATTTTCTTGGCTCCATACAAAAACTGAAATACACAATTTTCTCCTGCTTAATCAAACTTCTATATTATTCAGGGGAAGTTATGGCATTCTATCATTTCTCAAAATTCTAAAAGTACTTGTAGACTGAACACATTTCAGGCACCTATGAAAGTGCAGAAAGCTGGTACAAAGATGAGTGGCATTCCCTTCAGCACACTTGGGAAGTTGATGAAGCAAGACATTCATCAGGAGGGATTCAGATTTTAACCTGACTCTGTCCCCAAGAATACAAGGAGACTTTCCCCTCAATAGCATGAAATCACAATTTTATACATGGGGGATTAATGGACTGTCTTGCTGGCAGTTAATCTTCACTTGCTGCTTCAAAACTGAACATTCACAGAGTAAATGCATTGCTGGGTGATGCTGGTGTTACTGGTGTTTCTGGAATGCCTCAAAACAAGTAGGAGAGTCCTGTAATGTAGCTTAGTGTTATAATGCCTATAGTGAAGACTGGGGGAGGTGGCCCCATCATCTAGAATAAAGATCTCTACAAGAGTGTGTTTTGAGAATGATGGAAAGAAGCTAACAGCTTCATCTAGTCAGAAAATGTTACATGAGGGGGCATGTAGCAGTCATAGCCAACAATGGTTTGCTGGATATAAACACAGGCCAAGTGTTCTGACTTACACACACAAAGTTCTGGGAGAGGGTTCCCCCCATTGCTAGTGACAGAGATGCTATGTTCAGTTTGGGAAACTTTTGAGGATATGGAGGTGGTGCCTGAGGATCTAATACCACAGAGTCTACCTTCTGAAGCTTCCATTTCCTTCAGGAGAAACAATCTCTGTTGCCTGGAGATCATCTGTAGTTCCAGGAGAACTTCAGAATCTCCCTTCCCGAAGGTGGCAACCTACTCAGAAAGCATGGGTTTTGCTGCAAGTCAACTGTTGGAAGAGTTTTTTGCTGCCTGTTTCAGCAGGCCCCTGGAAGAGCCCAAACCAGCCACTGCTGGAAAGGGCCCAAGAGGACAACAAAAGGAGTAGCTTGGCAGGCACCCCCAAACGGGACTGCCACTAGCCCTGGAGAAAAAGGACCTGCACCTTTAACAGACATTTATTATGTGGAAATAAGCACCTGAAACTTTTCTGTAGGGGGGGGGTATATGACATCACTTTGTAACCAATGCTCCTTCCAAGCTGTGGAGTCTTGTGAGCAAAAATTCTACTTCGTGATCTCCTGGCATTAAAGCTGTGAGTGAGTGATTTGGCTACTGCATACATGAGTTTGCTCTGGAGCCATCCTTCCTGAGCTAAGATAAAAAATGTGTGGCTAGAAAACTGTGAGCTAGCTGACACTAACTCAGAGGGAGCACTACTAAGCAAGCCTTTACTAAAGGGGCAGGACATTTTTTTTCTCCAGTCAGCTCACAACTCACGCCGAAAGAGGCCAAACCTCACTGGCCAGGAAAAAGACTCTACTACAGGGGTATAAACCCCAGCACGGCACACCCTCCGCTGCAGGCGGCTCACACTCTTTTAAACGGCCGCTCCCGGTTACTGGTTATTTCCAATCCTGCTTCTGGAGCAAAACTTCCCGGGGGGGGGGGGGGGGGGGGAGGCACCGCTCTCATAGCCGGGGGAGCCGGCCTCGGCGCCACGAAGAGGGCATCCTGGAGAGCGGAAGTCCTGGCCTCCGGGCGCGCATTCTTGGAGCCGGTTTCGGGAGGCCGAGCGCCGCCGCCCAGGATTGGTTGATGAGCTTTCTGCCTGTCGCGAGAACAGGCCTGGCTAGCCCCATTGTCCGCGCCTGCGCTGTCGCGTAGCGCCTGTCAAAATGGCGGCGCCCTTGTGGAGACCGGCGTGGCAGGGCTCACAGGCGAGTGGGGGGTAGTTTTAGTCTTCCTTTATCGTCACCCGGGGGGGAGCTGTGGGCAAATTTGGCTATGTTTTTTGGTCTTATTAGAATATGTAGGCGGCCCAGCTTCCTTCGTCCTTGGGTCGCACGTTGCAAAGCGTTCTCGCGCGTCACTTATTTTGTTTGTTTCACGCGTAAAGAGATCGTAGGTTTGCACCTAACAAGTGAAGTGGGTTGCCTAGGTTCTAGGCCAAGAGGTCCCGGGAAGCGGAACTTGCCTCCCCCTTGGCTTCCGGGTGGGGCGTCACACGGGTATATATGGGGAAGGGTGACAGAGGTGAGGCCCTTTGGCAGGTTAGGGGAGCAAAAGACCTTTAGCTGCGCCGTGTCGGTATACTTTCTCTGGTGGAAAGAATTTTTTTCAAAAAGCCATGGAGATTAAAAACCTACATGCATTTTAGAAAGCGCTTGCTTTTGCTTTCTCTTATCGCTGGTACAGAATGTTCTTAATAATCGAACAGTGTATCAGCTTAATAATCGAACAGTGTACCAAGGGCATGGCAACAGCTGTAAAATAGCAGAGGCCAGGGAAGGACTAAAGAGATGTGAAATAAATTGGCCTATATACAGTGTGGCCAGACTTGGACTACAATCTACAGCTCTGCTCCCCTGGTGTCAAAAAAGAGGGAGAGCTTTCCTTGCTGAAAGACTAGTTTCTGGAGCTTTTCTTGGTATTTTAAAAAAAACATTTAAACTTAAGGGATAGAGGTATACATAATTATAAGTAAGTTTTTATACCCTGTTTTTCCTTACCTTGACTTTCAAAGTGGCTTACAATTGCCTTTCCCTTTCTCTCACCACAACAGGCACTAAGTAAGGTAGGAAGGGGGCTGAGACTGAGAACTGTGACTGACTTTAGGTCACCCAGCAGGCTTCATCTGGAGGACTGGGGAATCAAACCTGGTTATCCAGATTAGAGGCTGCTGCTCTTAACCACTACACCACGCTGGTTCTCTGTATGGAAAAAGAGTGATTAGAAAATATCCCTAATTTATTAAATGCTTTCTTTTCTCCAAGGATTCATGGTAGTAAATACCAGTTGGTAAAGAGCTTAGTAAAGCAAATATTTGTGGTCATATGAAACTGCTTGATACTGAGCCAGACCATTGGCTTATTTAGTTCAATATTGTCTTCTCTGACTGACTGCAACTCTCTGGAATCTCAGGCAGAAAAACACTTTTCTCAGTACCCCTTTCCTGAGAGTCAAGAACAGGAAAATCCAGCTGTTCTGCAAAGCATGTCTACCACTGAGCAACAGCCCTTCCCATATAAAATAATGATCATGAATACAACAGTGCAGTCTTTCAAAAAAGAAAAAGAAAAAACTTACAGTGGAATATCCAGTTTAGTCCTTCTCCACAACTTTACAAATCCATGTTGCCAACAAACAGTCGTATTACTCAGTGTTGCTTGAGTAGAGAAAGGTGGAGTATATATTTCACGTTGGAGAACTAGAGCGGTGGAGTATATTTAAAACTAAAATCTTGGGAGATAAAGGTGATAAAGAAGAATTGCAGTGGTGCATGTAGGACCAGAACCATTGCAGAACAGTGCCTCCCAGTCCCAAAAGGCAATCCAGAAGGATTCCATGATTGATGGTATCAAAACCCACTGAAAGAATCAGCAGACACACTCCCCCTGTCCATCTCGTGACACGTCATTCATCAGGATAACCAAGGCTGTTTCAGTCCCATAACCAGGTCTGAAACCAGATTGGAATGGATCTAAACCATCTGCTTAATTCACGAATCTCTGGCCAGCCACCCCTCATTCAGTAACCATGCTCAAACATGGTACTTTTGAGACTGGATAGTAGTTATTCAACTCTTCTGAGTCCAGAGTATGTTTCTTTAGGCTTGACTGCACCATTGCCCACCCCTGTGAAGTATTGGTACCCCTCTAAAGTCTAAACCTCAGCAAGTAGGAAAGCTCTGCAGCCATGTGACTCTTGCTAATTGTACTGTACTTTATCAGGCATTTGCAGGAAAACTTGACCGTATTTCCTGGATCCTTTGTTCAAGGCAGGGTTTCCAGACCACAGCTACCTGCCATAAGGTAAGAGACTGATGGGTCCAGTGCTCACATGGGTGTTTGGCAAGATAAGTTGTGGGAATTCTGTCCTTTTGCAGAAAGAAATATCTGTTCTAGGAAATGGTTGGTCAACTAGCTTCTAAAAGTGTACCCACTAGATAAGTAAATCTCTTATAACTGGGCATTTATTATCTTGAGAATTTCTGTTGAAAGTTTTCATATTTTTAAATGTTGAAATTTTGGTACTTTGCTCTAGTTTAATTACAGATTCATACACATAAAGCTGCCTTATACAGAATCAGACCATTGGTCTATCAAGGTTTGTCCAGCAATGGCTCTCTAGGGTCTGGATGACATCTTTCTCATCACTTGCTGTCTGTTCCTTTTAACTGGAGATTGAACCTGGGACCTTCTGCATGCCAAGAAGAATGCTCTGTCATGGGGCTGCAGGCCCACCCTCTTATGTTAGTTAAAAGGAAGCTTGTGATGTATGATTCCTCCCTTGTTTTGGCTGGAGAGAAGCTCTGAGCCCACTGTAGCCTAGCTGAGTAGTTAGCCTTAGGAGATGGGCAGGGGGAGAAGCTGGAATTCTCCATGCACACAGAATCATAACTGGGGTTGTATTTTGCTATTATAGTAGGAAATTGAAGGAGGGACAGAAACTGTTTTTTATTCTGTGGGAAGGCTAATTTGCACTCTTCCAATTCTTTGTTTCAGTTACATTTCTCAGGTCTTTTTCGCTCTAGCATAGTTTACTATGTCGTGCACTGCTGAAGCTGTTAGAACAGAATGGGTTTTGCCACTGAAAGGCGCAGAAAACACATCAGGCACTAAACACATGTTTCCCTTTCCATTATAATCATCTCTCCATCCTTGTGTTGCAGAACCAAGCAGCTCGGGTTCGTGTTGGGAAGGGGGATAAGCCTGTGACCTATGAGGAAGCCCACCCACCCCATTATATTGCTCATCGCAAGGGGTGGCTCTCCCAACACACAAGTGAGTGAAGGGGGGGTGGGAATGTGCAAACTGGCTGCCCAAATTCTGTTTCCTTTTCCTAAAATCTCCATTGAAAAGGAGGAGCCAAGATGGTGCTGCAGCAAAAGACCAGCTTTGTTTCTTGCTTTGCTCTAGGGAGGCTTTTCTTTGGGTTGATTGCCTACCTTAGAGGAAGGACTTTTCCCAGTGAGTGATCCCCCCCACCCCACCCCACTTGCACAATTTCGCTTTTGAGAGGAGGATTAGCTGCCCAATGAATCATCCTGCATTCTTTAGTGGGATATAGCAGTTCATGGGAGTTGGTGATTCTTCCATGTGAGACAGCCTTCCATTTGTGTTCTGGCGCTCAGAATGTAGAATGTACTTGACTGGATAACCTATTTTGGTGTAAAGTGAAAGCTGCAGCTTAGATGTTAACAGAAGTAGCTTTCACCTGAGGTTTAGCTTTTTGATTGGAAAATGTTTGCATCTTGACCCTGTGCGTGTTTATTCAAATGGAAGTATCCTGATCAGGAAACAAATAGAATGGGCTCCTTATCCCATCCTTCTTCCAAGAAATTCAGGGCAGCATATATGGTCCTTCCTTTTCTACAGTGACCTATGCAACGGTCACTTCCAGACTAGATTATTGTAATTCGCTCTACAAGGGGCTGCCCTTGGCTCTCCTTCAGAAACTTCAGCTAGTGCAAAATGCAGCAGCATGGGTGTTGACTTCGTTGTCTGTGTGGACACATGACCACCCTGTGCTGCATGAACTGCACTGGCTTTCTCTTGAGCACTGGATCCATTTCAAGGTGCTAGTGCTTACCTTCAAAGCCCTATACAGTCAGGGGCCTGCATGCCTGCGAGACCGCCTCTCCCCCATGAGCCCTGAAGGGCTTTACAAGCTGCAAAATACAATCAGCATCGATTGGTGATCCCTGTCCCCAGGGACACGTGTCTTGCCTCAACTAGGGCCAGGGCTTTTTTGGCCCTGGCCCCTACCTGGTGGAATGAGCTCTCGTATGAGATTAGAGCCCTTTGGGACCTTTTACAGTTCTGCGGGGCCTGTAAGATGGAGCTCTTCCACCAGGCTTTTAGTTGAGAAGGCAGGTGTCCCCCTCCTTTATTGAGCCTCCACTTCAGCAGGTCAGATCTATGTTTACCACAATCTGAAAAACCTCATCTGTTGAGGCACTGATTAGCGCATAGGAATTTAGTTGTATTTTTATTGTTGTATTTTAATTGCTTTTAAGTTTTTGTGCATGGTAGTTGATGGAACCCACCCTAACAGGGAGGGCGGGATACAAATCTAACTAACTAAATAAATAAATAAAAATCTGGTTTACTCTCACAACAATCCTGTGATATAGATTAGTGCATGAGTAACTGGAGCTTCATGGCCAAACAGGGATTTGAACCTGGGTCTTCTCGATCCTAATGCAGCTCTAACCATTACACTGGCCTTGCCCCTTACTGTGCTCTGTGTCTCCCTGTGTGCCCTGTAGGTAACCTGGATGGCGAGAGTGGAGCTGCCGAGCGCACAATAGAGGATGTCTTCATTCGCAAGTTCATTTATGGCACCTTCCATGGCTGTCTCGCCAATGAAATTGTGCTGAAGCGCCGTGCCAATACTTTGATCATCTGTGCCATCTTTGTGCAGAAGCTGCCGCCCTCTAAGTTCTATTTCCTGATTGGCTACACAGAGGTGCTTCTCTCCTTCCTGTACAAATGCCCTGTCAAGATGGAGGTGCAGACAGTCCCTAAAAAAGTTGTCTATAAGTATCTGTAGTCTTGGCTAGGTGCAGCTCCAGTGGATCCCTGAACCAAGGCTGAATCAGACTTCTTGCCTAGCTCGTTTTGCTTCCCAGCCAGTGATTCCCATGGACCAGTCACCAGGGACTGGGGGGAGCTCCTGCTTGAAGGATGCAAAGTTTGCAAGTGGAAACTCAAAGGACTGGTATCTTGGCATGGGGTTGGATGTTGATGCAGTCCAAACAAGGAGTACTTGGTGCCCCTACATGTAGTTGCTGGTAGATCACTGTTTCCTGAGCCTGCAGAATGCACGGTTGCACTGCCAGGCAACTAAAGCCTACTGAGAACTCTTGGCTAAACCTTTGTTAATTTGCTACAGGAAAAGGGTCTTGAAATATCTGTGCTGCCTCAGGAGTCTCAGGACTCACACAGGCCAATTCAAAGCATCTTCCCCTACGCCGAAGCCTTTTGTTTTGCATCGTGCACTTCAGAGGCAGTAATGAAATATCTACTGGGTAGCCGTCCTCTTTCCCTTACCCCCCCATGGGAGCTCAAACTGTCGCTTTCACTTAGATGAGCGGAGGTGAAGACTAGCTGCTGGAGGCAAAACTTTCCGCGCTGAGGACGGTTAACATAACACTGGGAGGGGGGCTGGGCCATCATTGTCAGTCATCATCAGGGCATAGGAGGGGCACTTTCTGACACTTACATAACTGCATTCCAAACATTATACCAGATCAGAGTAGTCCTACTGCAGAGAGAAGAAAATACATTCCCCTCCCCCACACACATAGATGCATTGCAGTTTGGCATGCTGAGAAAATGTAAATTCCATGGGTTACATGTCTGAAGATTCCTAAATTCCATGTAGCAATGGAGCAACAAATGTGTTACAAATAGATTGCCTGGGAAACTTCTGAACAAGAGAGAGCTCCTCCCCTACCGCTTTGGTGTAGTGGTTAAGTGCGCGGACTCTAATCTGGGAGAACTGGGTTTGATTCCCCACTCCTCCACTTGCACCTGCTGGATGACCTTGGGCAAGCCATAGCTCTGTACCAGCTGTTCTCTCAAGGACAGCTTGGGAAAGAGCTCTCTCAGCCCCACCCACCTCACAGGATGTCTGTTGTGGGGAAGGGAAGGGAAAGGAGTTTGTAAGCCGCTCTGAGACTCCCTTGGGTAGTGAAGGACAGGATATAAATCCAATCTCCTCCTCCTCTTCTTCTTTTGTAGTGGTAAAGAGTAGGAATGTGCAGCCTTGGATTATTTGTTTTTTTAAATCAAAAGGTAGATAATGGCTTGAGTCATCTGACTGCTGTTTCATTGCCCTTGCAGCCCCCCATGCTCAGATGCAGCAGAACTTCCAGCTGGGGGAGCAGAGACCATGTCCCACGGTTAGACTGGAGGGCACATGATGCAGCGAGTCGGGGTTAAGTCAGGGCATGGATGGGAGAGCCCTTGGAAATCTTGTGTATGCCCTCCTCTGAGTTTCATTATAAAGCTTAGAGGTAAACTCTTGCGATTTGAGTTCTGGAAAACATATCCTTACAACAGAAGATCCACTGCCTTGAGATGGTCGCTCAAGGTGGCTGGATTCCCTATAACAGGTGTGCTACTTTGTGCCTCTTGCAGAGCTGGAAAAAGTACAGAAGAGGACAACCAGGATGATTTGGGGGTTGCAGCAGCCCTTTCCCTATGAGGAAAGGCTGAAGAGTCAGGGACTTTTCAGTTCAGAAAAGCGATGACTAAGGGGGGACATGATAGAGATTTATGAAACTCTGCACAGGGTGGAGAGAGTTGACAGAGAACTTTTTCTCTCGTTCCCAAAATACTAGATCTCGAGGGTATCCAATGATGCTGATGTGCAGTAGATTCAAGACAGACAACTTTATACAGCAAGTGATTAAAATGTGGAATTGGCTGCCAGAGGATGTAGTGATGGCCGCAGGCACAGACAGCTTTAAAAGGGAATTAGGCAGGTTCAAGGAGGATATCAGTCACTGCTAGCTACGGGAACTTCCCCATTCGGAGGCAGTCAGCCTCTGAATCCCAGTGCCAGGAGACAACATCAGGGGATGGCCTCAACCTCTGGGCTGTTGTTGGCCCTCCAGAGGAACTGGTTGGTCACTTTGTGAGACAGGATGGTGGACTAGTTAGACTACTGGTCTGATCCAGCAGGGCTCCTATTTTCTTATGAAACAGCGACATGCTCTAAAAGCAATGGTGTGAATAAGCCTATATCTTAACCAGGTGTTCTGATCACACAGCCAAGGCTTTGGAGCAGTGAATTGCAGATCATGGATAGAAAAGAGGTGCCGTATAGTCCCCAGAGACAGAAGTTAGGTGTTAGTTCCATGACTCTTCCTGACAAAAGAGAAGAAGCTCTTCCTCCTCTTACCTCTCCTCATGCATCCGAGAGGGAGGGACTTCCGCATGTGCATTCATCTTCAGAATCCTGTGTGTCTCATTTCATGACTGTTGGTTGAGCCCTGGCCCTGACACAAATAGATTGTGAGGGTAATTTCCAGCGAATCCTAGCAGAGGCAACCTGTACTAATCCAATCTAATTTTAGTGTAATCAACAAGGTTGATGACCAGTTGGGCTCCTGGGGTGCTGTACCCAGATTGGACTCCCGTCTCTGTCCCTACCACCGTGTTGCACCTGGTGACTCTTGGCAGGACCATTGCCAGCCAGAGCATGTGACACCACACAAACTGGTCTGAGGCAGACTCCTCCATCCCGGCTGAATCACTGGGAGTGAATCATTTACCAGATATCACGGGATGCAGAGGGATGGGGGCCAAGGATAGGCAACACCAAGAACGGTGGTTTCTTTGGTGGTGGTGCTACTATGAACTCCATCAGATCTGATATTAAACATGAGAGGGACAAGGAAGGGGGGAAATCACCCTCTCTTCCTTAAAGTCAAATGAACTCAACACCCAGCACAGTGTTGCAACTATGCCCTCTTCCTCCCAGGAAGTAATGCCTTTGGGGCAGAGAGCCAAGGTGTAATCAGAGGGGACGGAAATGCTTAGCTTCCATCTCTGAACTCATTGAAGGTCCTGCCCCCAAACTGGAGGCCCCATCAGCACTATCTGAATTGTACAAATTAAATCGATATTTCCTACTATAGAGGTTCTGGGATGTCCGATCACTTGTGCTTGTAGTGACTGATGTCCATAGAACAGTGATTTTCAACACATTTTTGAGTTGAGGAACCCTAGTAACATATTAAGACCTCCCCAACTCCCTCCTCTTGCTTCCCCATGTAAAAGTTGGTTATTTCTCCCGCTCCAGTGCTGTGGTATAATATTAAAGTTAACTTTTACATTCCAGAATGCAATTGCAGTATTATTGCCCTGCCTATACAAACCTAAATAAAACTAATCCAGAGCTATTCTCTCCTGTTTTGTAGTTCCACTCAAAAATAAAAGACTTCTGCACTGAAGGATGATGCAAGAAGCACCACATGCCAGACGGGCCCACATGTTACTTATGGCACTCCCATTTTCAGAGCGAGGGTAACTGGTGCAAGAAGGTCATAAAATTTGGGAGCTGGGCGGTCATAAAATTTAATGGGTCTGCTGGGGAATGCTTGTATAACCTAAGGGCACCCTGGAACCCTGGTTGAAAAAGTGATCTCCAGTGAAGCTCTGCATATCTTTTCTGAGGTTGGGGAGGTGCATCCCCACTGGGAGTCATTTTCCTGCAATAGCATTCCACATCCTTGTTGACAGTATTCCCAAGAAGGCATGGGTTCGAGCCTTACGCTGGACAGACTGGGCTGAGAGTTTTCCCATCAGAACTAGGGGAGCAAGAGGGCTCAGTCGAGCTGGGAACCACCCCCTCTCAGGATGGATCTCTATTGAGGTTCTACCTATCAGAAAGCAGCCTGCAACCCATGTTGGGGCAACTAAGTTCCCCCTCTATACATTGATCTGCAGCAAATGTATATTTAAGATGAGATGATACTAGTGTTGAAGTCTTAAAACATGCTTGCTTAGAGGTAAGCCACTTTTAAATCTGCTAGCATAATGCACATCGGACCCATAGCCATACAGTGGATGGACCTCCTGCAACTGAGATTGAAGACTAACGAAATGCCGTCAAGCACAGGAAGGCCTGTTGCCATTAATGAAGCAATATTGTACTGGGCATGGGGTGTCTCATCAAGCATATCAAGACGGGACTAATGAACCTTAACTCTTCCGTTTTGGGCCTTCCTGCTGGGTTAATGATGCAGACAATGGCAAGAGGACATCGGCTGCTAGATCTCCAAGGACTGATTGCCCTGTGATGTCTCTGAACTTTGTCCTGCAGGAGATCAGACCAAGGTTGTGCTGCATAAGCCTGGGAGGGTGGGGAGGGGAGAATAGGATAGTTATTGATGCACTGAATTGGTTTATACTTATATTGCTCTTATCATTTGGTACAATTGTTTCCATGTGACAGACTGTAGGAACAGAGGGCTGGAGAAAACAATTTGTACAAGCCCACACAGAGAGCCATGGTTAAGGTCGATGTGAAGTGTTTTCCACCCAGGTCAGGCTTCTAGCTGCTGGGCCAGCCTGGTTTTGATGGGCATGCAGTCAGCAGCACTTGTTCAGCTGATCATCATGCAATGAAGGGGAGTATTGGATCTGGACAGAGAAAACCCAGCCACAAATTCCCTCTCAGCTCCATTATCAAGAAGATTGCAAATGAACAACATTTTGTAACCTTAAACCAATTTGAATGACAATCCAAATGCTTTTTCACAGCTACATGTGCAACTGCAGGGGCCCTCTTGGCTATACCTAATGTTTAGTTCAGCCAGAAGCCCAGAGTTACCTTCCTTCTGCCATGTGCAAGTCAGCGGAGAGCTATTTCTTGGCCACTATGGGCTATCCTTTCCAGGGCTTCCTAGCAGCTGCTCAGACATTCTGTAGTGGAGGAAGAAGGTTCTGAGCTGCTTTGAAGTGATCATGTCTGAAGGAGGCACCTGTACAGGGGAGGAGAGATGGGCAGTTTCCTTAAACAGGGTTAGACTGGGGTCACTGACTGCTGAGTGGCCAAAAAGACAGAGGTAAAGTTCCATCCCTGAGAGATTAAGACTTTGAATCACTGCAAGCGTTTCCTCGGCTTGTTAAGTCCACAGCATCATTAAGGTCTTTTTAATGAACATGCCACAGCTTGGTTTGTCAGGTTGCATCTTTGATCAATTCAGTGTCTGGTGTATGATCTAGTGTGCCAGTAGGTGTGAGTTAAAAACAACACCCTTTGCAGGGTGAGGAGTGAGGGTGTTAGCCATGGGGCCAGTTATTCCAGGCTGAGTTATTTTTACATTTCAGTGCGGAAGAAGAGCCAGTCAAGGAGTAAAGGAAAAACCGGGAAAGCCACTTGGAACACATAAGCAACTTTCACTTAATGCTTGGCCAGCTGCTCAGTGAAAACTGCAGGGAAGAGGGGTCATGGGCTGGCCGCTTTACTTTTTAGCCAGAAAGGTTTTCTGGCATAGCTTTCACTTGAGCCATAAGAATATTTCACACCTTCATACATTTTAATTAGTTTATATGGCAAAAGACAAATTCCTGCCTGGACATTTCTCAGGCCTCCACTGCTGGAAAGGAGGGCCATGCCACTTCCCAGAAAGAAATGTCAAAACTGCTGTTCAGCCTCTCAGACCCTTAAAACAGCTTGGCATATAAGAAAGCCTTTAAAAAATAGCCCAGATATAAAATGGGCAGACCACAGCATCTAAGTGAGGCCAGCAACCTTTTATAATGAAAGAGCCAAACTGCTTCAAAAATCAGCCAAGAGGCAGGATGAGGAAGCCCCCATTTACACAGTTGCAAATATACGTCTTAACATTGATAACTGATATGCCAGTTAGGCATAAAGATATTGCAGCCTCCTTTATCTGTTGTAATAAATGATCTTTTTGTTTTATAATCAGTTGTTCGAATTCAGTCATTTCTCTTTATGGTAACCATTTGCTGTAAAAACGATGAAAGGAAATATCAATGTGCTTGGAAACCTTCAAGGTACCACTGTGCATTCTGACTCCCTACTATTTTCAGGGACAGAGGAGGTATTTGCAAGGGAGATGGAAAAGCCTTTGTCCTTGACTTCAAAGTATATGGCCCACAATACCCAGGCTTATAGATAGGTTGTTTTGCATTGAGAGATAAAAAATGACACTTTTATTGCCACAGCAACTGCAAGTCCCCAAGTGGCTGTAATGTTCACAGTTGCAACATTCAGTTCCCAGATCTAGTTCCCAGAAATACTACCCAAAATAGGTATAGCAAATAGGCAAATGTCAATAGGAGATACAATACAGATTGCGTCAGGAAGAAATAGATGCGGCACTTACAAAATGGACACGGCTGGTCTTTGGGATAAATTAAGAAGTGTTTTTTCCTCTCTACCTTCAGCTACTAAGCTGCTGGATCTCTTCAGACTCACCTGAATCATCAGAAACTTGAAACTTCCATGGCCCCCCCTCTTAGCTCCAAGTAACATAAGCTGTAATAGATTCCAGATTAGAAGACAGGAGTTGATATGAACTGTTGTGCCACACAGCTGTTGGAAAATCCAAGCAAAGAACAAATTGCTCCTTCATCATGCAGACTTGACTCTGGTTCTTGTTTATGTGCTGGTCACCAAAGACACAGCCTAACCTTGGAGAGGGCAGAATTGATGTTGTCATACCTGTGTGACTCACCTGTTGACTGCTTATTTACTGTCATATGGCACTGTTGACACTCCTTGCCATGTTGGCTGTAACACACAATTCTGTCCTCTGAACCACTGAAAGGATGAAAAGGCTGGCTTCTGCCTAGCTAGTCCATACAGCTCCCTATGATGAGCCAGTGCGTGGGATGCTGTGGCCAAACAGCTGAGGGTGGACAAACTGAAGCTGAATCCAGATGAGATGGCACTGGTGCTTGTTGATGGATTGGAGGGGATTATGCTGTCCGCCTTCTAGCTTGTTTAATCTAGCTAGTCCATACAGCATCCCTTCAGTGCCAATTCAAGGTGGCATACAGAGAAAAGAATTAAAGCAACAAATCACATTAGATCAACTTTTTAAAAATATATACATTCCACAACAGCCAGAGGAAAACAGACCAGCAACTTGCTGAACTGACTAACAATGCCTACCTAAGCAGAGTTTCACCCTTCTAAATCCACTGACTTCAGTGGATTCAGAAAGATGTAACTCTGTTTAGGATGGCAGTGCAAAATGCCCTCAGGGGTCTCCTGAATGATTTGGTCTTTGCACTACTTCCTAAAAAATTAAAAGCAAGGCATCTTCTCAGCCAATCCCAGAAGGCTGTTCTATGACACAGGGGTAGACACCGGAAAAGCCTGTGATTGAGCAGCGGGCGTTTTTACAAATTTTCCGATGGACACAGATAGAAGACCCTGTTGGGATGAGTGAACTTCCCATACAGGTTTATATGAGGAGAGAGGGTCCTTCAGGCATGCAGTTACAGCAGGGGTCATTCCAGGAGTAACAAGCCCAGGAGCAGGCACATATGGTGATGTGCTGTGGAAAAAAGCAAAAGCATACTAACTTGATCTGTATTTTCATGCTTGTTATAGTGTAGCTTCCCTGCAAGAGCAAAGGAAACCTAAAGTATCTTTAGTCAAAGTGTAAAGCTGGCTCACCAGCTCTGAGTTGAGAAATACCTGGAGATTTTTGGGGTGGAGCCTGAGCGGTGGGTGTTGCTTTCTGACACACTTCTGGTGATGTCAGGGGGTGTGTGGCATATGCAAATATTATGCTAATGAGTTACGCTAATGAGCTCTTGCACCTCTTTTTCTACGAAATGACCCCTGAACAGGTTGCTGCAGTTGGAATCAACTGTAGCTGCTGTGCTGTCTTCAAGGGCAGCTCCCTATAAAGTGCATTACAGTAGTCTTGAGGTTTCTTAGCATGATTCAGTGTGGCTAGACTGGCTGAGTACAGAAGGAAAAGTACGTTACAATCTAAGTGAAGACGGGGTGGGGGGGAAGGATTCTTGGCAAGCAAAACAACTTGTTTGTCCAGTAACAGTGTCCAGCAAAACTCCTAAGCTTTTAACAGAGTCAGCCAAAGACAGACTCACCTTACCAAGGCAGGCAGCATAATCCCTTCCAATACATCAGCAAGCAACAGTGTTGTCTTATCTGGATTCAGCTTCAGTTTGTCCTCCTCAGCTGTTTGACCACAATATCCAGGCACTGGCTCAGCACAGATCGCTTCTCGAGGCTTATATGAAGAGATGTAAAGCTCGGTGTCATTAGCAAATCCCTGGATGATCTCACTCGGTGGCTTTACAGAAATATTAAATAACATGGGTGTGACAATACCTTGCAGGCTACATCCCAAACAATAGGTTCCAAGTTTCCAGGGGTGTTGGAGGCCAACATGGTTCCATTATTTTGCAGCTGACAAACCAGGGAAATAAACCTACAAATCCCACCAAACAATAAACTAAAAGAACTGAAAAGTTTGAAGAACAGATAAAATCTTATGGAAATATAAATAAACTTAGCAGAACAATTCGGCTTCAATCAATACACAGGATACATATAAGTTTAAAACAAGTTTTAAACATATCATACAGACTGAAGTAAGAAAATACATAGATAAAAATGTATTTCAACAAAGTAATCTTCAGTGGTCTCTAAAAGATGAGATTGATATATAACATACACATATATAGTAAAATACGAAAAATGAATACTATATAGTCCAGCAGTATATACAGTCAAGAACCCTGTAGGGCAGCCCCAGCCCCAGCTGTGGCTTTGGGCAAATTGGGCAATTGTCCTGTCTCCTTGACTTCTAAGAGGCACCAATGAGATCCAAGGAGAAACTTGGTCAGTCATCTTTTCAGCCAGTATTGCAGATGTTTATCTCAGGGATGACTCCATTCCCTTCTGATTATTTTCCCGCTGACCTTCTTCCCGGCAGCTGCTGCCTCTAAGGGATTTCTTGAGAGAGTAGATTTTGATTAGTAAGTCAATAAGGTCTGAGTGACCATTTCTCTTTGGGTTGCCTGAATCTTTTATCTACCTGCTAGGGCCTGGCTCACCTTGAAAGGACTGTTGCTCACAAGCACTGGGAATCACCCAAATTATGCAACCAGACCCTTTTAATTCTGTGCGCTGGCTGTATGCAGACTCCTCTTGGCTGAGGAGAATTGAAATACCCCCTGTCCTTCATGCCAGGTAGGCTGCCCTATGGAAAAAGAATGACCCCATAGGACTGATGCAATGTAGAACAGTTTCTTCTGATCTTTATGGGTTAAGGATGTTACAGACATTATAGGGTTGCCAGTCTCCAGGTGGGGCCTGGGGATCTCCCGCTTTTACAACTGATCCCCAGCTGACAGAGATCAGCTCCCCTGGAGAAAATGGCTGCTTTGAAGGGTGGACTATGGCATTGTACCATGCTGAGGCCCCTCCCCGCCCCAAACCCTGCACTCTCCTGGCTCCACCCCCAAAGTCTCCAGGTATTTTCCAACCCTGGCAACCCTAAGACATTACACTGGAAGTGTGGTATGGGCTGAGAGAATGAGTCAAAGCGAATGGCTGAGCTATCACTCTCATAGGGGGGGAAAGGGGGAGTTTAAAAAAAGGTGGTGCTAGTCTGGCTTTCTCTGATGAACAGTGAGGCCCCTGTGAAGGGCCAGAGCTTGCTCGCATGCTGTTCTGCACAGACCATCTTCTACCCAATGTGCAAGTACAGGAGCACACACAGTGAGTTGCTATAGAGACCCAGGTGCAGCACTGGTGCCTTTTATCAGCATGCCCAGGAGTTCAGAGAAATTCTCCCAGTGTCACTTCCCTGCTGAACATGCCAGTGTGACAAAAGATCAGCAAATACTCTTGTTTGTCCCTTAAGTGAAAATATGTTCCAGCAGATGCAAAGAACCTTTTGGTCCAGGGTCTACAGCCCCAGCCAGTGGGACCACTTGCCTGATCCCAGACCCCAGTGGAGCGTGTTCTGTTTGAACGGGTCTGGCTGCGACGTCACCAACTGGCTCCATCAGGTATGAACACAGAAATAAGGAGTCCTTTGGTGCACTGGCAGGAAAGGAGGAGGGGAGGAGATCCTGGCCGAGGAGCAGAGGCAGGATGTTAAAGGGAAGGGTCACGTGCTCCCAGGGAGAGGGAGAAGAGAACAGTGAAGGATGGACTTCTGGAGTCCAGTTTCCATTCCGCACCAAAACAGCAGCCCAGTTGGGAGAAAACGCCGACAACATCTGTGTGGCTTAGAAGGTTCAACGTCCTGCCCAGAAAATTCCAGGGGACAGGAAACTTGAGAGCAGGAAGATTGCTCTAACTTCTGAAGCGCTGGGCTCCACAACCAGTAACTTTGGGAGATTCTTATATCCAGGAGTGGTAGTGCTACCGAAATACAGAGAACTTAGCTCTGATTGCCTCACAACAGATCCAGCAGAGATGCAGGGGCACCTGACACACAGCCTGCTAGTGAGTTATAAGCAGTGTCCTCTCTAAGCTGAGTTAGTGTGAGCCAGCTCACAGCTTTTTAGCCCCCAGCTCACACATTTTTGTCTTGGCTCAGGAAGGATGGCTCCAGAGCAAACGAATTTAGGCAGCAGCCAAATCGCTCGCTCACAACTTTAATGCCAGGGGCTCACAAAGTAGAAGTTTTGCTCACAAGACTCCACAGCTTAGAGGGAGCATTGGTTACAAGTTGGCAAGATGGTTTAACAGGGCCATGCTGCCACCTTGTAACTGGGCAACAGGCTGTTCCTAAGAACCTCTGAGCACACACAGACATTTACCTGTTTCCCTCTCCCACAGACTAAAGAGAGAAACTCCTTTGTTGCTCCGTCAACATCAGTTGGAGAACACATCTTGCAGGAAGTGGGGAGGGGGTTACGCAAACCAAACCTAATTCACAGGACTTATAGAGACATAAAAAGCAGAATAAGATCATAAGAACATAAGAGAAGCCAATGTGGGATCAGGCCAGTGGCCCATCCAGTCCAACACTCTGTCACCCAGTGGCCAAAAACACCAGGTGCCCTCAGAAGGTCCAGCAGTGGGGGCAGGACACTAGGAGCCCTCCCACTCTTGCCCTTCCCCCCCAAGCACCAAGAAGACAGAGCATCACTTGCCCCAGACTGAGAGTTCCTATCTATACCTTGTGACTAATAGCCACTGATGGACCTCTGCTCCATATGTTTATCTAATTCCTTCTTGAAGCTGTCCATGTTTGTAGCCACCCCCACCTCCTGTGGCAGTGAGTTCCATGTGTTAATCACAACAGAATGGGGATGGGGGGTGGGCAGAGAAGAATGAGTAGGTTTCATGGGCATTTGGCATTAAGGGTCAGATGGAAAGTGCAGGGGACTTGAGGATCTCTGCTCCTACATTAAAGGGCACCCTGGAGTATCACACTTTGTGATTAAACACAATACATGCAGCCCCTTCTCCTGTTCCAGTGGACCTCCACGCATCTTCACAATCCCACCTCAATCTGTTTTACTAAGTCCACACCTTCAGGCAGCAGCAACAGTGGGAGCTGGCTACGCAGAAGACCACGTGACTTTGTTGCATGATGAGCCCACAAGAAGAACAACATCTCCTTGTGAGACCCACGCTTGGATACTTTTCAATGCAAACATCACATTAATAATAACAACAAACTCTGAATGGAGGACATGGTGTGGCAGCAGAGGCGGGAAGCTGGCAAAAACAGCCATTTGGGACCTGCCTACAGAAGAGGAGTGGGCCTCCCCCCTGCCCCTCTTTCCATGGCTGGGATCAGCCCTGAAACAGATATCATTGTAAAAAGGACATGTCTCCGTGTTCAGTAAATTAACAAGCTCAAACCACGTGGAATCCGACAGCAAGGTTTCTATACTTGAGCATGCGCCTTGGGCCCCAGCCCCCTTCTTTTGAGAAGTTCAGTTGTGCCCTGTGGTCTGGCTCTAATCAAAGCCCTGTCTAGTCACAGAACAAAACTCCTGTAAGCCCCGAATGCAACAGTTCCTGCTTGGATTTGCAGTTCCTGTCTGGTAAATGTTTCCAGTGTCCTTTCCTGAGACCACATATGGCTTCTCTCTGGAGACAGCATCAAGCCAAACACCTACAGCTTTCTGACAAAGAACCTTTCATGAGTTGCTGGTGAAACAGCTTTTCCAAGGGTAGCTTACTGCTCCGGCCTCTTGGGACTCAGAGAGCTACTGCAAGCTCTGATTATTGACCTGGGAGCTGTACCAAAACAGTGAAGGGCAGTGAAGCTGGTCCCTCACAGGCCAACTGCTGTTATCATGAATCTGTGGACCAGCTGGGGTTCAGCAAGTTTGTGGCTTACTAAACCCATATTATGCTGTTTCAGGGACTCTGCAGTCTCCACTTTGGACCCCAGAAGCGATTGTGAAAGTTGCCTCTCAATAGAAGCCACATGCTGCTTACTATCCCCCTACTAACAATTCTATTGCTTTCATTCTTACAAATGATGCATGGTTCCTTCCAGGTGGGTGGGCTCTGCAAAAAGAGGACAAGCAGTATTGCCGTGCTACATGTCTGGTTATGGCCTCAATCTTACAACAATTATTGCTTTTAAGCATGCATATAAATGCTCTGAAACAGAAGATCTGGTGAGGCCTCAAACCAGCTGCTGAACTTACAAAAATTAGGAAACAAAAACGGGAAGGGAGATCTATCACGGCTTTCCAAGGGGTCAAAGGTCAGTTGTCTAGAGAAGCTGGTGGTAGGCCCTAATATTCAGGTTTGCTGAAATGCTGATGTCCATAAGGTCGTTGGACTGTTTCCACAGCTCAGTTCTGCATGGCTGAGATTGCGAAGTCCACTTTGCAAGCACCATGATAACAATGGTGGCTTGATTTTCATAATTCTGCCCACCAGGACCCCACCTTGTAAGCAAAGGAAGCGGTTGTGTGAATCCACCCAAAGGAATAGGAGTATACTGATTAAAATCATTAGTTGTTAGATTAAAGGGGGGAGCAGAAATAAGAAAGCCAGACATTTCATTTCAGTTTAGGCACTGCTTTATCCCATCTGTTCTCCCTGTTTACAAAAACAATGATGAGCAAGGACTCCTTCTGCGGCATGATCACCTCTCCTATGCATTTCATGAGGGCAGAAATTACACCATAAGAGGTGGAAGAATAAAATCTATTTTCCTTCATCGTCTCAGAAGGCCCCAAGTGTCACTCATGGCCTTCCCACATTTCCTGGCACACCAAAGCCACAATGACTTGCTATCCAACCCCTGTAGGGAAGAAAACAGGATCTTGCTCCCACTGTCTGGTCTGGTGGTAAGCTGGCCTTGGTGCTCTTCAGCTTGAGCCAAACCAAACTCTCCAGTCTGAAAGACAAACAAGTCTGTTAAAAAAAAAATCTTACCACCACTACTCCTGTTAGGTCCAGTTTAGGCATTATATTGAAACACAAACCCTAGTAGTCAATGCCTTTATATAAATCTCTGTTTTGGCCATGGTTTAAATAATGGTGAGTGTGGACACAACCACGTTTTTTCCCAGGAATCTTTGATGTCTAAACCCAGAGACATGAAACTCGATAAAGATGCTCATGTGACCTGTGCCAAGAACTGGCTGATGAGATGGGTGAGGTTAGCCTTTCTCAGCTGTGTTCAGCCAGGTTCCTGTTTAAGCCTCCCAGAGCTAGCAGAGGGGGTTTTAGATCAGTGAAATCTACCCATAAGCATGTTCAAAGCAGTTTCTGTCTATGCCAGAAAGCCAGACTGAAACAGATCTAGGTTATCCACAAAAGTCTGGAATTGATTGGCTACTACTTATTCAAGCAACTTGCTCAGAGACAGAACAATCTGCTGCCTGGTGAACACTGACTACGATCTTTTGGGCCCAAAGACAGCTTTTTAAGGAGAGTTTTCATCACTGCTTTCAAGGCAGCTGGCACTACTTATATTTATCTATTTATTATTTAAATTTGTACCCTGCCCTCCCCGCTAAGGCAGGCTCAGAGTGGCTAACATCATAAAAGCATATTAACAGTAAAAATTATAAACATCTAAAAACGATTCATCAAACAAATCAATAACAGTTCATTAAAAGTAACATTACATTATATTAAAGTGCAAGCAGTTAAACTTGTAATATCAAAGATGGCCTCATACATGCTATAGATTCACGTGATATTCAGCTCATTGATCTTTCTCAATTTTGGTTGGCAGCACAGGCTATCAGTAGTAGACCAGGCACCAGACTTCTGTTGCTATAAATTTGATGGTATTAATAATCACAGATGGTATACTGACCAAATAATAATGATGGCGGCTCCTAGTTGAAAGCCTGGTGGAAGAGCTCCATCTTGCAGGCCCTGCGGAACTGTAAGAGGTCCTGCAGGGCCCTGATCTCTTCTGGGAGCTCATTCCACCAGTGTGGAGCTGCCACCAAAAAGGCTCTGGCCCTGGTCGCAGTTAGCCTGGCATCTTTGGGGCCAGGGAGGGCCAGTTGGTTTTGTGACCCTGACCGATGTGCTCTCTGAGGTATATATGGGGAAAGGTGGTCCCTCAGGTATGTCAGACCCTGGCCATAAAGGGCTTTAAAGGTAAGAACCAGCAGCTTGAAGCGAATCCGGTATGCTGTTGGCAGCCAGTGCAATGCTTTCAAGACAGGCTGGATGTGTTCCCTCATGGCGAGACCCATCAAAAGCCTGACCGTGGCATTTTGCACTAGCTGCAGCTTCTGAATTTGTGACAGGGGCAGCCCTAAGTAGAGAGCATTACAGTAGTCTAATCTCAAGACGACTATCGCATGGATCACTGTTGCAAGTTCATTGCATTCGAGGAAGGGAACCAACTGCCTAATCAGCCAAAGGTGGCAAAAGGCTGACTTGGCAGTGGCTGCTACCTGGGCCTCCATTGGTAAGGAGGCATCCAAGAACACTTCCAAACTCCTAACCTCCGGCGCTGGCACCAGTGGTGCTCCATCGAAAGTCGGGAGTGGGATCCCTACCCCCCATCCTTGCTGGATTCAATTTCAGTTGGCTCAGTCTAAGCCAACCAGCCACGGCTTGTAACACCTGCTCCAGATCTTCTGGTTTAGAGCCAGACTGGCCGCCCAACATCAGATAGAGCTGGGTGTCATCTGCATACTGGTGACATCCCAGCCCACAACTCTGGGTGACCTTGGCAAGAGGGCGCATGTAGATGTTAAATAACATCAGGGACAGCACTGCCGCTTGAGGCACTCCCCATTCTAGTGATTATCTCTGGGACAGCTGTTCTCCTAACGCCACCTTTTGTCCCCGACTGTGGAGAAAGGAGGTAAGCCATTGTAAGGCAAGCCCCTGAACTCCTATGTTGGCAAGGTGGTGGATCAGTAACTGATGTCCGACTGTGTCGAATGCCGCTGACAGGTCCAACAACATCAGTACTGCTGATCTGCCCCGATTCAGGTGCCTCCAGAGGTTGTCTGTGAAGGCAACCAGTGCTGTCTCCATCCTGTGTCCCAGGCAAAAACCAGACTGGAAGGGATCTAAAATGGAAGCGTCCTCCAAAAAGCTCTGTAGCTGCATTGCAGTGAAGTATTTATTACTCCCTGGAACCAGCAAGTCAATCACCTTGGGCTAAATGTAATAAGCAATGAAAGGCAAGGGTCAAACACAAAAGTAGTGAGCAAACCCCACCAAGCAGCTTGTCTGCATACTTATGCTGTAGTAACTGAAACTCATCCAAGCAAGTACAATTAGACTAAGCTTTGATTACCATGCTGAAACTTTGCAGAGTCCAAGTCATAGTGGATACAAGCAGTTTTGTCTGCTAAATGCCTGCCACAGTGCCACAAAAGAATCACAGTGGACTATAGAACGTTACAAGTTCATTTCATCTGTGGTGAGGCTGGGAAGTCCACTCACCATCCAACACAGGAGAGCAGGATGTCTTTACACAAGGAGAATGGGGGTAAAGGTAAATTCACAGCAACCACCGCTACATAGTGTGTTCTGCTGAATTTCCTCCACCTGTGCTATTAACAGCCTACCAGCTCCCTTCATTCCCTCAGGCTCTTTAGCATACCATAAACCTGACCAAGCTCTACAAGAAGGAAGAAGGTATCCAGAAATGATCATGTCGTTGAAGTCATCGCCATACCCCACAGAACTGACAGGGTTCTGAGAGGAGCAACAGACATGCCACCCAGAAATTCTCCCATCAGCAATCCATATGCTTCCAGAGATAGACTACCTTAATGGATTCCCCACTCCTGCAAAGTTTCTGAGTGCCTGTCAGTCTAAATCTCATAAGATAATATTCAATTAATGACAAGAGCACTGAAAGATGCTCCCCACGAACAAAACATTCAGCTCTGTCACCATACAAAAGACAGAGTACAACCCACCAAATCTGCTGGGTTAAGTTGTTCGGGGGAAACCCCACTGTTGTCATGAAATCCTGACCTGCATCTTGTAATTTGGACTAAAACCTTGGATCTTACTGCCAGTGCTAAGAGAGAGTTCATTAGGTATCAGGATTGGTGGTACACTCACAGAATCATCATTCAATCCAAGCCCGTAGCTATAGTGGGGCATCTCAGGGATGCCTCCCCCAACTTACTGCCCAGGCCTCCTGACTTCCCATCCACCTGGTTTATTTTTTGTGCATGCCATGGCTGCACCGCACCGCTACCCTGCCCTGCTTTCTGGCAGTGTACTTCTGGCTGGCTGTGAGTGAGGCACGCCACAGGGCATGTCTGCTCCCTACTCCAGCCCTGCCCATGAGCTTCCTTGGGGGCCTTTGGCCAGTGACAAACTGCTGGACTCCACGGTCTGATCCAGCAGAGGCGATTCTGAACGTTCCCATTAATTCATTCGTTTGGTGTGGTCTTGGGCATACAGTGTGCACAACCACCTCTCTCTCTCTCTCTCTCTCTCTCTGTGTCCATGTTGCTTTCAATCATCTACTTAGTGCTGAGCGAGGTAGCTGTGGTGAAAGGGAAATCACAGAAGAACACAAGAGAAGCCAATGCTGGATCAGGCCATCCAGTCCAACACTCTGTCACACAATGGCCAAAACACCAGGTGCCATCAGGAGGTCCAGCAGTGGAGCCAGGACACTAAAGGCTCTCCCACTGTTGCCCCCCCCCCAAGCACCAAGAATACAGTGCATCACTGGCCCCTGACTGAGAGTTCCTATCTATACCTTATGGCTAATACCCACTGATGGACCTCTGCTTTGGGTGTTGTATTATTCCACCCCCCCAGTGTTTTTTTTTGGTGTTGTAGTACAACAACAACAACAGAACACACTGCCTACTGGTACCCTCACCTCTCTCATCACTTAAAAAAAATATTTTTTGCACACTGCGGCCCTGCCACATTGAGCTGTCACCCTGCCCTGCCTGCCTGCTGGCACCCCCCCCCCCTCTCGTAGCTTTTAAAAACGTTTACTCTCTCATCGCTCTTCACACAGCCGGGAGGTATGTGCGGGGGTGCTCCCCAACTTATTTAAATGCCCTTCAAAGTCAAAAATCTTGGCTACAGTCCTGATTCAATCTGTCCTGTGTACCCAATGTTACATCACACGGTGATCCAGGCCCAACAGATCACACACACTTGCCCTCTCTGACCATCATGTCTGGGCTGCTGATGCCCAGAGAATACAAGAGGGCAAAGATGGAAGAGATCAACTCCTCCTACTTTAGTATAACCTGGTCTCAGTGATACACGTCAGATCAGCTTTCTCATCTGGGAGTTATCCTGAATGGTTAACTGTCAACTTGTGAACTGATCTGTATTCAGCAATAGTTCTTTCAGGGTCACTGGGTCTCTGGAATGGCTATTAAAGTCCTTCTGGATGACAGAGTAATCACAGTGGTGGGACAGAAGCTAATTGCCTGATGCTTCTCCTCCTCTTAACTTCTACTACTTTATCATCCCATAATGACCATGGCTCATCATGGTCACTACCAGGTGAGCTTTAGACTATCTATAACTGTTCTATGATGAGGGATCAGATCACCTGGTTCACTCTCAGAGACTGATGAATCTAGACTGACATGGTTCGTTAAATTAGTTAACATGACCATGAGTTCAGTGGACAGTATGACTGAATTCTGGAACATGGAGATAGTATAAGTAGCTGAGATGACCACTCCTTGATGTTGTCTCCCACCAACCAGAGCCACACTGGTTCCCTGGTATACCAGAGAATTGGAGGCAATGAAGCAGACAGAATTATGCCTAAGAGCACAAGTGGAGAAAATCCGGGGGGGGGGGGGGGGCGGGATTCTGATTAAGCACAGGCAAGAAGGCCTACTCTGCAGCTGATTGGGGAGGGGGAGTTATTTTTCTCATTTGCAGTTTAGCGAACATATCACAGTGGACAATCAAAGGCTCAAGATGCACACCAGTGCCCTATCTTCAAATGCCCCTTCATTCTCCAGAAAAGTATCTCAGGAGGATCGCAATGAAAATATGCAATGAAGTCACAGATCTTCTGCATGTATGCAGGGACAGGTGGGCTAAAAGTCTAATAAGTCAATAAAATACTTTCCCACTCAGCCATGCCCCTTCTTGGTTAGAAGCAATACAGGCTGAGCATTTGGACTCTGCTGGGAATCAGAGACTCCTGCCAACCTAGCAGTTCAAAAGCAAGAAATTGCAAGTAGATAAATAGGTACTGCTTCAGTGCGCCTCGGCATTTAGTCATGCCTGCCACATGACTACGGAAAAGTCTTAGAACAGCGCTGGCTCTTCGGCTTGGAAACGGAGATGAGCACTGCCCCCTAGAGTTGGATTCGACTGGCTTTCGAGCAAGGGAAACCTTCACCTTTACCTAGAACCAGAGAAGGTGCCCATTTTTTTTCCAAATGACCTCCCTGTGCTGAGAGAGTGGAAGGTAGAAGCAATGGTGTGTATTATAAAGGGGAAGCCTCTTTGATGGCTGTTAGGAGTCTATGCCCCCTTTGGTTGAACTGATAGCCCATAAATTACAAACAGCCACCAGCTGGAAAGACTTCTTTCTCTTGGAGCCTTGAATTAGAGAGCTGGGAAACAGGTGCTTCTCTATAACCTTTGTGTGTGTGTGTGGGGGGGATTAATATCTTTAATGCCTCCTGAGTATACAACCTTCCCCACTCATACAAGTGAGAGCTCTCCCGCTCTCTCTCCTTGTTGTGCTGTTTGAAGTGTTTCTCTGGCTCTGAATGGAGGTGACTCACAAAGTGAGTTTTCAATGCGGCATCCAGCCTTTTGTCTGCAGTTGAAAAATGTCTCTTTTCACAGGGAGCACTGAAGGATTAAAATGCCTTTTGAATCCCTCCGTAAAACACATTGTACAACAACGGGGGAAGGGGGTGGAGTGCGTATGAGCTCCTGCTCACCTTAAAGCTAATTTTAAAATTGCAAGTAGTTGGACTGTAGGCAACAGGTTTTCTCAGACCTCTTGGGAGGTCTTTGATGGCAACCCCTCCCCCATACAATCTCCTACCTGGGCGTGGGTGGGGAGGGATTTTGTGCACACATAATCCCCCTATTGTGAGCTTCCTTCAAAGCTTGTTGAAGCCTACCTGCAGGATGAACTGCCTCAGCCAGAGATCTACATAATAGCCCTGGGTGCAGTATCTCCTCTTGTGATCACAAAACCCCCAGAACGCTGGGCGTAAGGAGCGCCCTGGAGCTCTTTTCCATTTTTTGCCTACCTCATTCCCTATGGGAACTGTATGTCTGCAGAGAAGCAAACCTTAGGGGAGGGTGATACCCTGCTGCCCCCTGGAAGAGAGAGACAATCAAACTTGCGTATTTAGAAATTTATACCCTGCTTTCCTTTCAAATGTGGAAACAAAGCAGATTACAACATTGTTCTTGCTTCCTCTGTTTTACCCTCACAACCACTACCCTGTGAGGTAAGGTTAGGCTGAGAGACTGATTGGTCAAGGTCACCCTGTGAGCTTCCATTGTGGAAAGAAGGTTTGAACCTGGGTCTCCACAGCTTGCTGGGTGGAAATTAGCTCTTGTTTTCACATTTACAGAGTGAAGTTCAAAGTAATGCAATCCACTGGCATCCATGGCAGGATCATTAACATGCCTGAATGCAAACATTTGTGATTTTACACAATTTTGTTTTTTGATTCTTGAGCCCACTATAGCTTTTTCTTGATGCTGAAGCTTCAGGACTGACATCCCCACCCCAAAACAAAAATCTGGCAATTATCTGCATGTGGCAAATGCATGGTTTATGCCCAAACACACCTGACTGGAAACAATCCTCACGTGCCAACAGCATGATGTGCTTACATTGTTACTATGGAGGCTTGCCCACAACAGACAGAACTAAAGAATCCATGTGCAAATCAGGGTGAGCCTGCCACCAGCGGTCAAATCCTTTTAAGACATAGATTTTTGTAAACATAACAGTGTGAGAACTATAATAGTGCAAGAAAGTTAGAGCACCCCACCTCTCTGGGACGGAGTAAGGCCCTTGTGCTTGCCTGCCCTCCCTCTTTGCAGAAGACCATTATATCCACTCGACTGTGCGACTGACCAGCAACAACAAACAAGGAAAGCCATTGGTTAGACAAGAGTTCTGAGAGCAAAGCAGAACTCTTGAAGGTGTAGACAGTCCAGGAACAAGAGACATTTTATTAGAATAGCAAAGAGCCTAAAGGCATCTCAGAGCAAGCAAGTTAATTGACCAGCCTAAGATGGCTGCACCAGCATAATTAGTTGGTATCCCATGCTTCTCTAGCTGCAATGTCAAAAGAACAATTACAGAGAAAAACAAGGAAAAAAGAGCTTACAAAGTAGCCCTGCCAGCCACTTGCACACAGACCTTAGCAACCACATTGGCTACTCACCAAGCATATTCCTCCTGACTTCTACCCCATATTTCCCATGTGTGTAAGACTCCTGTTAACAAGCAGGAACATCAGCAATACCTTGATGACATAATTCAAGTTCAACCCCGTCACATATAGCCCAACTTCACTGCCTAAAAGCTACCACAGTGCCCTCATTCACACAGCAAATGCTCACCAAGTCAGGAGGTAAGAAATTTGTGCCTGGCAGCCTAAGCAAAGACAGCAAGGCATTTGTCAAGAAAAACAGCAGGGACACGCAGGGATAACTCAGTTCTAGTCATACCATGTAGCTAGCCACCTCCAAATCCCCACTGGGAAGACCTGGGCAGCAAGTGCCCATACTCCTCTCCCTGGAGAAGGGTTCAAGCCCCACTGTGGGTACAATGCCTTGTGAGGGGTACAAGGTTTTTGCAAAGACAGCCAGAGAAACAAGAATGAAACTCATGATAGTAAACAAAGTGTCTGGTGGCTCAGCAGAGAGACCTGAGACCCACCCTGCAGAGACAATAATCCAGAAAGCCTACCATTTGGGGGGTGGAGAGCCTGGCTAGCAATGGTTGAGACAGAAACAGGGAAACAGACAGGATAGAACCCATACACTTGAATAGCTTGGAGAAAAAATTCCAGGAGCTCTTTCGCAGCATAAAAAAACAGGAGGCTTGTGAAACCTCGACAGTTAACAACATTTTATTCCACCATAAACCTTTGTGGACTACAGCAGTATACAGCTATAGCATCTGAAAGAGTGCACTCTAGTCCATGAAGGCTTATGCTGGAATAAAATTCAGTTCATTCTTGAGGTGCCATACAGCACTGCTACGAAAGATAAAAGCTTTCATCCCAAGTGCAAGAGGGGAGGAAGTCCTGAAAAGAACTACAGAGGCCGCCAGCAGGATGATTCTACCTTTGAAAGGTTCATGACAGACCGCAGAGTGATAGGTGAAATGTTCCCACCTCTACAGCACTGGAGTGGCTACATCTGATGTACGTGTTTCCATCAAAATGTTTCAAAGGCACAGGCAAAACAGTAGACAGCAGCACAGAAGAACAGCTGGATGTGCATTGGTAATTGCTACTGGTGATCTTGCCAAGGCCTTTAATGTGGCCCACATTACAGCAAGAATAGGGAACCTCCTTGCTACTATACTTACAGGAAGGCTGCCTGGAAAGAGCCAAGACAGTCAATGAGTAAAGGCCAGTGGGTGCAATAGACAGCAGCCAGAATATGCCAAGCATGAGTGGGGAAACATGGAAGCAGCAGCAGCAGGGTACTCTTCCAGTTCCCATACCATTACCCTCAGTGCTGCACACAATTACAAGAGATACTGCAGTCATTAGGACAACCCACACACTCAGTCCCTCACAGAGAACCGGAATAGAACTATGGGTTTAGTTTGTTGGGGGTGCTGCTAGGAGTTGGCTCTGATTCAGACAAGCAGTAGCATGAGGCCTCAATCAGATACAGATGTCCCAGAGAGTTCCATAAACTTCCATAGAAAAGTGCAAAACATCACAACCTGGTTATGTTTAGCCAGCAGTGGATGTGGTTGGTCTGATGTGCCAATAGTTCACCAGCAATATGTATTCCCATTGCCATCACCAGAGAGTGGTGTAACCTAACCTGCACGTGATATTAAATACAACATAGTTCCTGCCTCCTCTTTCTAAGCAGTGTGCACTGACAGGTAGTAGCTGCTGTTGTTATATTGCAAAGGGGAGGGAGGAAAGAAACAGGACCATTTCTTCTCATACTGTCCAGCTCACCAGTTAAGATCTGCCTCACAATCCCTGCTCTCTGTGCCCCTGCCATTCAGGTGGTGCTGGAGAGTCTCATGACTTGACCCCTCATTATTGTGAGGCTCTCCCTTGCAATTATGTGGTTTTATCCATCAGTGGAAAGCACAGACAGGGCCTTTTCCATAGTGGCACCTTGCTTGCAGAATGTCCTTCACTTTGAGGTTTGCCTGGGACATATGTTGCTTTCTTTTATGGGCTGGCCCAAAGCATTTCTGTTCACCCAAGCTTTTAAGTAAAGGGGTTATTTTTAATACTTTTAGTCTGGAAACTGTTATTTTAAGTTGTGTATGATCAGTTTTTATAATCCATTATACTGACTTTTTTTCTAATGCTGGGTTTTAATTAATATAATTTAATGTTTTGTTTTTATTTGTAAGCTGCATTGGACAGGTTTCAACATTTTCAAAATAAATAAACAGAAGACAGTTGAAGCAGTCAGACCTTTGTAGGTTACATGATTCCCCTCCCTTGCTTTAGCCTTGGATCTCCAGCTAGAAGAGTAGAGCATTTATTTATTTACCCATTTATACTCCACTTTTCTTACTGAGACTCAAGGCCTATTGTGACTAAAAACAACACAGTAAGAACAGTATAATACATTCAGTTTACAAAATTAGAGACCACTGTACTGAAAACAAAGTGTACTACAGACCGTAAAGTAGTGAAACAAAGTTTGAGTCCAGTAAGACCAATAAAGTTTTATTCAATATATGAACTTTTGTGTGCATGCACACTTTCTCAAATACAATAAAATGGAATTTACCAGTCCATACATATAAGGCAGAGGCTGAACAGCCAATTAACATACAACATAATGAAGCTGTTTTGAAACAATGAAATTAGCTTATTCCTAAAAGTTATTGCAACTTTTAACAATGGTAAGCAAGATTTCTGTAAATGTGAACAGTTCAAGGTTTTGTTTTTTTAAACCATGGAGAACGAGGGTCAGCCTACAGTTTAAAAAATGAAATTAAAACAATAATAAAGCAAAGTAATAGCAGCTATTAAAAACAAATGTCTGTTTTAAGGGCAGTCGTACTAGAAGGCAGCAGGCCAATTTTGCGGTATATGCATATACATGTAACAAAACCTTCTTGGGAGTAAGTTCAATTTAATAAAATAGGACTTACTTTTGAGCAGACCTATTTAGGATTGCTCCCAAATTCACCATCCCTCTCACTTGGAGATGCCTGTACTATAAGTAAGGGACCAGGAGGAGAAATTTTGCTTTGCTTGGGTGGGGAATGGAAACATTTCACTCCTGGCTTTGCTGACAATTAACACATGAATGCTCCCCAGGCACTCTTGGCTTTAAGAAATAGTTGACAATATTTGATCATACTCTAAACAGCAGACTGCCAACAGGCCATATTTGATGGGTGAATTCTCAACGTCCAAAATGAATAAATAATATGCCTTCTTCCCAAGTAATCAATTAAGTCACTGCTACCTTAGCTACACCAATCTCTCTTTTCTGGCGGAAAGGGGGGGGGGGGGGAGATAAATACATATTATTCTCTTTTTCCATACAGGGGCTAGCAGAGATGCTGGTTTTGGAGCAAAGCTGACATAATCACCTGAAGTTTGGTGTAGTGGCCTGGAATGACAAAGCAGTAAAGAGGTGGCAAAGTCCTGAGACAGGAGAATGGACTACAATTCTGTACCCATTTAACTCACTGTAACAACAATCCCAAGCAGGTCTACTCAGAATCTTTCTGAGGACTATTCAACAGGGCTTACTCCCAGCAAAGTGTTTTTAGGATGACCTTGAAACATCCTCCCGGATTCACATATCTGAAAGAGGAGTCTCCCCCCCCCCTTTTTTTTTGAAAAAAATCTAGTCTGATGAATATTTCTGCAGACCCTGAAAGCTTGTACGTTGTTTTGTATCATTTTTGGCTGTATTATTTAGTTTAGTTTTTGTACTTCGCTTTGGCTCAATCTCTTCAGACAGCAGGTGCAAAAAAGCAAAGCTTTTGGCGTGCCTTCGGATTGATATATCTCCCAACCCGGGAGAACGGTCCTATCTGCTTACTTTGCTACATTCCTGTCTGCAAGGCGCACTGGAGTCCAGGCTGCCACCTCAGGTCTCTATCGCCTGACTTCCCCGAGTGGGTGAACCAGACGGGAGTTGTCCCCAGCCAGGAGTCCCCCCGGCCGAGGCTGCTTGGCAAGCACCCCCTCAGCCACAGAAACTCTAACCCTCGCCGTCCTTCCACAGCCAGACGCAAAGCCCTACCCATGGCGCTGCGCAGTTTCCCATTCCACCTCGATCCGGAATCACCACACCCACTCCAGGCCGGTCCTGTCCGGTTCCCCAGAAAAAAGGAGGAGGGGGGGACGCAGCGCTACGCCCACTTCGTCTTCTCCTTGCAACACGTCAGGGGGCGCGGCCGCCGGCGCAACGTCACTCGCGGAGCACGTGGTGCGGTGCCGGTTATAAATAGGCCCTTCGCTGCTCGCGCCCTCTGAGGTACAAGCGTTGTGTCTGGGGGAGAAGAGGAGGGAGCGGGGCTTCCTTTCTTTTATCGTTACAAAAATCATCACTGCCGCCCTCACTTCACGACGCGGGCCCAGTCGGTGAGTGTGGCGGGGAGGAGGAGGTGCGGGGGGGGGGGGTGGGGAGTAGCCTTCGCTTTCGCCTTCCGTTCCCCTCAGTGGGGTCTGCCCTTGTCGCTTTCCTGCGCTGAAGCGGCGGTTGTGTCTGGCGGGAAGGCGCGCGAGGGCGACCGTTGGGAACCGCGCGCGCGCTGGGGAAGGGGCGGGCCCCCCTTCCAGAGTCTCTGCGTTTTCCCTCCCTTTTCCCGGGCGGGCGGGCGAACTCTGTCGGGCGCCGCCTCCCTCCCTCCCTCGTGGCGGCCTGAGGGGTTCTCAGCCTCCTTGCCGGCAGTGGCTAAAGGGCGTGAGAAGAGGCCGTTGGCTGGCTCAGCCCGCTCTGTCCCGGCGGGCTGACCCTCTGTGTCCCTCGTGGCGGCGACTCGTAGGCGTAGGCGGCCTTTCTCAGGGTCGGGAGAGCGCCATGTGGTGTGTGGCGTCGCCTCGGGCCTCCTCACTGACTCATAAGCCGGTCCCGGATCCGGCCAGACTGTAGCCCTTCGCCCAGCCGTGAAGGTGGCACGAGGCGGCGGCGGCGCCCGCCAAGGAAGTCCAGGGCGGGGGATCATGCTTGCCCTTGAAGGGACTCCGGGTCTCGAGCATCTGCGGTGGACGAGGGTTGCGGAGCCTCTCGGCTCGTTTGCAGCCCAGAGAGAAAGAAATGGGGCAGGGCCATGTAGGGAAGGTACCAGGCCCTTAGGATACGCCGTGGCGGTGGGAGAAGGGTGTCTGATGCGGCCTAAGAGGCAAGACAAAAGGCTTTGGTCCCTCGTGCTTGCGGAGCTCGGATCTGCCGGTGCTACATCTGGCATTGAGGGGGAAGACCAGATTGCGGCTCTTGGACAGCTCTAAAGAGGGGTAGGACCGAAGGGTTTCGCTCTTTTCCTGCCCCCTTTTCTCTGCTTGCACTAGTGAAGTCTGCCAGTAGGGTAAACCCGTATTTCGGTATAGGGGATTGTCTTTGTCCTGAGAAGTGGTTGTTTTAGAAACCTTGTTTAAACTCTGTTGTTAAGCAGTTCCATGCTTTGAGACCTGCTGTTGGCAGAATGTGACTTCCAGCGTTTTGGACTGAATTTCAATTACTTTTGTTTCCAGGATGAAGAGCCTGTGTTTGCTCCTGAGTTCAGCAAGATGGAGTTTGGGTCTGCATTTCTAACTCTACAGAGCCAAAGAAACTTGAACAAAGAGACTGCCATACATATTGTATAGCAATAACTTTCTGACTGTAAACATCCTAGTTCACAGTATTTAATTTTGTAACAATATTTATTATAGTACTTTCATACCTCAGTTTTTTGTTTACATATCAAAGTAACTAATAGTTAGGGACCACCAAAATGGCTACAATGGAAACAACAACAGTTATGGTGGAGTTTATAACAAGTGCAGTAGGAAATAAGGCCTCTGGCCCTTTAGTGGCTTTCCTTTGGATGCTGATATTGGGATTCGTCATTGCTTTTATTCTGGCATTCTCTGTGGGTGCCAATGATGTAGCAAATTCATTTGGAACGGCAGTGGGCTCTGGGGTGGTGACTCTACGGCAAGCTTGTATCCTGGCATCTATCTTTGAGACAGTGGGCTCTGTTCTTTTGGGAGCCAAAGTGAGTGAGACCATCCGAAAAGGGCTGATTGATGTTGAAATGTACAACTCTACCCAAGAGCTATTGATGGCTGGCTCCATCAGTGCCATGTTTGGTGAGTAAAGTGTCACTTCAGTGGCTTCATTAGTGTTCTGAAGGGTATTTGGGGTGAATTAACTTCAGGTAATAGTTGTTCACTTAATTGCTTCAGGTAACGATTGTTCACTTAATCGCTTTACTTTTTCTGTTTTAGGTTCAGCTGTGTGGCAATTAGCGGCTTCATTTTTGAAACTTCCAATTTCTGGCACCCATTGTATTGTTGGGGCAACGATTGGCTTCTCACTGGTTGCCAAAGGACAGGAAGGAGTTAAATGGTCGGAGCTGCTTAAAGTAGGTAAGCAAGAGCTTTATTGATTGGCTGGCTAAATTGAAGTATAGGTTTGTGAACCATAAAATATTACAACATAATGTAGGAAGGAATGTGGTGATTACACTGAAGTATGAGGGAATAGTAAATAAATGAACTTTTCTTTTTTTTTAGTGTTGTCCTGGTTTATATCTCCTCTTCTTTCTGGAATCATGTCTGCTGTCCTCTTCTTCCTTGTCCGTATGTTCATTCTTAGTAAGGTGAGTATTGTTTCAAGCAAATACAATATATGCATCAGAGGAAAGTGGGGGAATCAGTGTGAAAGTGTGCTGCTGGCATAATTAATCTTGGTACTTCCTAAATCAGAGTTGATCATAATGGGCTTCTGATAATGGATTGCAAACTGTACTGCATAAAAGACAGCCTGCATACACATTGACTTGTATCCTGAGTGCCCTTTCTGCTTGTACTAGGCACAGGGCTTGTGGAAGTAGGGGAGGGTGATGTGTGCAAATTTACCATCCACTTCAGTCTTCCACTTTGGCCCCTTGGTGTTCCTAGTATCTACTGACCCAAGAGGGCACAATTTCCAGGGTTTGTGAGCTGGGGCTGGGGGACTGCAGTGGGAGGAGGAGAGAAGGCCACTGTTCATATAGTGTAGTTGTTAGGACTGCATAGGATCCAAGTCATTGTGTCCTTTCTCTTCACACAAACATAGGTTCGATTTTAAGCTGCATGGGTATTGCCAAGCCTTTTGAATGCCCTTTTTATAGAAATTGGATAGTTTCTTGTAGTCTTGGCTGTCTGTGAGAAGGTTTAAGAAGCTTGCTCTGATTGTATCTGAACTCTCCCTGCCGTATTTCTCAAGCTCATTTTTCCTTCACTGCAATTATAAGCTTACTTAATATGCTATTTGGCTCTGCAGTTATAATCTTTAACCTTTTGTTTGCATTGACTCAGGATTATAAAGTTCTGAATTTATTTACTTCTAGTATTTTTAAAAATGCCTTTCTATTTGCTCCAGATGCCTAAGGTGCTAACAGAACTATAATTCGTTGAATTATTATCTTTCTTGTGTACAGCTGCTCAGATAGTTAATGTAGTTGACTGGAAAAAACAGACACCCCCCTTCTATAAAAGACTAGTTTAATGTTGTCTTATTAACTTACAACCAAAGACTACAAAGAGATAATTTGCAAGGTACAGAGGTTTTGTGAACACTGAACACCTACCTGATTTTTTCTCCCCTGGGTATAAATATTATGTTTCATATTGTATGATGATTTTTTTTAAAGCCCTTGATAGCTACGATTAATAAAACACCAAAATGGAGCATGGTGAGGAAAAGAATGGGTTGTCCTTAATTTAAATTTCAAATGCTTGCCAAAAGAAGAATGTCCTATTTAGGAGCCTTATTGCCACAACTTGAGTAAACATCATGAGCCCGCCGAGAGGTGGGGAGGGCGGGTTATAAATCCAAATAAATAAATAAATAACTTTGGTGAGGATGTTTTTAAGTGCCAGCAAAAATTTGAATGTTCTGCAGAGGGTCAGACAAATGTGACCACTACATTAATTGTGGCATGAGATGAAGTGAATACACTATCCCCCTGTTTTGGTGGGAAGTTCTTCATGCTTATATAAATGCTAGGTCTCATGATGTATGGCCACAGGATATTCCAGTCTAGTCAGGACAGTAACAAGGTTGTATACAGTTTGAGTTACTTCTAATGTTGATTGATCAGGTATGCATTCTGTGGATTGGTACAGGTTGTGCTTCAATAAAGTTCCCATGGCAAAACACTTTTTTTGCAGGCTGATCCTGTTCCAAATGGATTGCGAGCCTTGCCCATCTTCTATGCCTGCACAATTGGGATCAATCTCTTTTCTATTATGTACAGTGGTGCGCCTTGTAAGTACATAATAAAATTCTCGTGCTTTACTTTTTAATAATTATTTATTAAATTCTTACTCAAACACAGAATTTTACCCCTTTTGCTTTACAGGACTGAATTCTCCTAGAAGGCAGCTGGCCTGGGCCAGTTACAGAAGGCTGCAGGCTAGTGTATGCCGAGTTCAAACCTAGATAGCTATCCCACTCAAGAGGCCTGCTTATACTCTAAATTACTACAGACCTTTCTTCTTAGTCTTCACAGGAACTACAGATACTCTCAGCCTAGCTGCCATTGTGCCAGAAATCCCCTAACTTGCCTACCCTACCTCTCACTTCCTCTTTTGTACCCATTGCCAAAACCTGGGGTTAATCTATCTGTTGCTGAAGTTTGAGACTTCCTTGTATTCTGCGAGTCAAGGTTAGTCTAATAGGGAAGAAGACTTTATGGTAGGTTTCTCACTGTGGTCTCCAGATGTCTTGATCTGCTCTTATTCCCAAAGAACATTTACTACCTACCCCATTCCCCATAAGAAGAGCTGGCAACAAGTGCTTTGAAGAGGAATTCTTGCTTCTGTGTTGGAACCTTCTGGGAATCTCCTAATTGAAATGTTAAACTGTTGGTAAGGGTGGGAGGAAAGGCTGTCTTTTATTTCATTTTAAGACATTAATTTTTTGGTATAAAATAAGAATATTTCCATCATTTGGTAAGAGGCCTATTGGAAGGCAAGCTAGTGAAGGAAGTATTGCAGTACAGGTTGTATAGCCAAGGTCTAAAATTCATCAGCTAATCACACATTTACCCTTTTATATACTGAAAGTGGGATATATGACCACCCTAGTATGGTTGGCTGGTTTCTTTCACCTGTATACATACATCACCATAAGTATAAAGCAGTCTGGAAAGAAGAACTTATTCAGATGCCAAGATTCAACACAACAGGGACCAGACCGTCAAACCAGCTTGAGTTTTTGGAGATGAGCTTTCCTGCCAAAACCTGTTATGGTATCTCAAGCACTGTCCTGCCCTTTATTGGAAAAAGTAGGTCATGGTAAATGGTGACAAATTCAGGCTGGTTTACTAAGGACAACCATAGTTTGTTGGACCCTGACTTTACCTTTGGTAGTCTTTTGTGAATATTGAGGGCCTATTCAGCCTTTACTTCCCGTACCCCAAAGGTTTAACAAAAATGTGTGTTTAGGTAATGAGTATTAATGGGTTGTGGGGATGAATTCTATGCTAGTTTTAAGGGGGCATGTCAGTTGCCAAGGGGCTTAGGTAGAAGTAGATTATGGCCAAAGTAGAAGCATCTGTACATTTAAAGATGTTGCAGGAGCTAAAAAGACCACATTAAACAGGCTGTCAGTTTGTTTTGTACATGTCATATGAGAAATCTTGAACACTGCAGTCCTCCTTGGCAGCTGCTTTATTTTTGTTCTGGGAGTGGTGGTATGTGGATGATATGAAACTGTCTGAAAACTTCTGCAATCTTTTTTGTTGATATTTTCACATTTTTTTGTGTGTGTGTGTGCACCCGTGCCTGGCAGTCATGGTGACCTCTGGCGATTCCTACTGGGGCATGAAGGAGATTCAGAGAAGTGGCTTGATAGCCTGCCTCTGGCCTCCTGGACCTGGTATTCTCTGGAGGTCTCCCATCCAAATACTTGCCAGGGTTGGCCCTGTTTTGTTTCCAAGATCTGACGAGATCGGGCTTGCCTGGGCTATCCAGGTCACGGCACTTCTGCAGTCTTTGATGCAATTAAGTTTATAGTTGTGCCAGTTAAAAATAAAAAGTACAAATGCTTAGAATAATAAGCTGGCACTGAAAGCAAAACTTTATTTTTCCTGTTCGATATCTTGAAGATATGTCTCAAAAGTGGATATAATTGAATTTTGGTTGCTGTCCCCTTAGCTGTTTTTAAGCGGGCTAGATCCAAGGAACTCTTGCTATTAAAAGTTTAATGCTGTAGAAGGCCGTGGCAAATATATCCAATTGCAGTAATTCAGTAATTCAAGGAAAAGCCTCAGGGCATGTGAAAGTGGTTTAAATTTGGATGGGAGAAAATGTAGTAACAGGCTTTAACTTCTGTGTTCATTCACATTTAGTTTCTGTGAATGTAAAGATGCCAGGTCTTAGCATGCCATAAAAGTTTAAACATTAAATCTGTTTAGTTGAAGAGCTCTTGCAAATCATACATGGAAGGGGCTTGGGGTTTTCAAGATGCATTGTTTTATTTCCTAGTGCTGGGCTTTGACAAAATTCCTCTCTGGGGCACCGTCCTCATTTCAGCGGGGAGTGCTGTTGTCTGTGCTCTCATCGTTTGGTTCTTTGTCTGTCCAAGAATGAAGAAGAAAATTGAACGTAAGTAGTTCCAAGTTCGTGAATATACAACAGTCTTCTTTTAGATATTGTACTTAACTGGTATTGGCTGGCTTTTCTACATTCAAGTACCGTATTTTTCGCTCTATAAGACACACATGACCATAAGACGCACCTAGCTCTGCTCGGTGCCATGGCTTGGGAAAGGTGAGGGGGGTTTAAGACGCACACACTTCCCCCCCCACACTTTTTTTGGGAGCAAAAGTGAGTCTTATGGAGCAAAAAATACGGTAATTTATTAGTCTGTTGATTTCTGGTTCAGGCTCCCTAGAAAGGTAGTGAGGGTGTACTTTTGATGGGTCCATATTGGTATTTAGTGATTTCATGGATTATGAAGTTGAAAGCAAAGTCAGTTGATTGCACTGCTACTGCAGCTTTAATTGCTGTTTGTAATGTAATAAAATACAAAGGGAGCATATGTGGCTGCCTTTTGCCAAATGGGAATCAATGCATATTTAGGAAACTTGTCATCTGCAACCTTGCACCTGTGCACTGCAGTGTCTGAATTAACTGCTTGTGGAATGTATCACAGCTACCATATAAATGACCAGTGTCTGCTTAGCAGTCAGTCTGATACTGCTAGTGGTTTTTACAGTGTGTAGTTCTGGCACTCCTTCAGGCTTGTGCATTTGTACCACTTGCAGTTTTCCTGATCTTGTATCATTTTGGACATTAATAGTTAGAAATGGCTGTGGCTCTGCAGTGTTCGTTCCCTTTCCTTAAAGCTTGTCACTCTTTTTCTGGCAGTATTTCAAGGTGCTACAGTGTATTATTGGCTCCCATGTTCTGTCCTGTTGCCTTTGTCTCTGGTGCTATGTTCTTGGTGCTAATCTAAAGGTAAATACAGTGGAATAAGAACATAAGATTAGCCCTGCTGAATCAGACCATCAAGTCCAGCATCCTGTCTCACACAGTGGCCAGCCAGTTCCTCTAGACAGCCAACAACAGGGCATAGAGGCCAAGACCTTCCCCTGATGATTGCCTCCTGCCTCTGAATGTGGAGGTTCTTCTCAGTCACTGTTGCTGTAGACATTGATAGACCTATCCTCCATGAATTTATCTAATCCCCTTTTAAAGCTTTGGCAGCATTCCATATTTTAATCACTCTCCGTGGAAAGTTGCCCATCCTGTAGGGAATGAAGGCAGGGTCTTGTGCATCACCCTGTGCACGTAGATTTTGCTTGTCATGTGCCAGGGGAGGTGTGCAAATTTCCATGTCTCACAGGAAGCATAAGTTGCTCTTCAGTTGTGGTACAGGAAGCTGCTCTTAGATGGTGGATGAGACAAATGTGTTCTCAGTTAAAGATGGCCTACTATAACACTTTTTCTGCAGAGGAGATCAAATCAAGTCCTTCTGAGAGCCCCTTAATGAAGAAGAAGAGTAGTCTGAAAGAACAGGATGAAATTAAAGCAGCCGCGGATAACCAGATTGTTGCTGATGATAGAAGCCCTGCAACTGAAGTATCTGCTGCACCACGTAGGGCAGCTGCAGAGGAAAGGATGGTCTCATTCAATTTGGGAGACTTGGAGGAAGTTCCAGAGCGTGAGAGGATGCCAAGGGCAGAGATGAAGGAAACAAGCATCGATAGTGGTAAGCTGTGGGAAAGATTGCAGCAGTTGTCATTGCATCTGTCTGACTGTAGGGCTCACTGTACCTTGATTTTGCTTCTGTAAAGCACGTGCTGAGTTGCCTTATTTAAAAGTGTCTTTTGTGCTTTCAGGTGCCATGCAGCTTCCCAACGGGAACCTTGTTCAGTTCAACCAAGCTGTCAGCAATCAGATAACCTCCAGTGGGCATTATCATACAGTGCATAAGGATTCTGGCCTCTACAAGGAGCTGCTTCATAAGCTTCACCTGGCTAAAGTGGGTGATTGTATGGGAGACTCCGGAGACAAGCCTCTGCGACGCAACAATAGTTACACCTCTTACACAATGGCTATCTGTGGCATGCCTCTAGATTCATTCCGTGCTAAAGATGCTGAGCCAAAAGGGGAGGAGATGGAGAAGCTGACATGGCCTGGTGCGGATTCAAAGAAAAGGATCAGAATGGACAGTTACACCAGCTACTGTAATGCTGTGGCAGATACCCACCCAACTGATGTGGATTTGAGTAAGGCAGAGATGGGTATTGGCAACAGGAAAGGGAGCAGCAGTTCTCTGGAGGAGTGGCATGACCAAGACAAGCCAGAAGTATCCCTTCTGTTCCAGTTCCTACAGATCCTGACAGCCTGTTTTGGTTCCTTTGCACATGGAGGAAATGATGTGAGGTTAGTTGCTGGTAGGCATTGTTTTCTGTTTCAATAACTATGTATTGAATGTCAGCCTGCCTTCAGGCAAAGTTCTGGTAACAGAGTGCAGCCTTAAAAGGCCTGAGACCTTGCAGAATTGTTCCTGCCTAATTAGTGACCACGGAAACATCTTCGGACAGTGCTGGCTCTTCGGCTTAGAAATGGAGGTGAGCACTGCCCCATAGAATTGGATTCAGTTGGCTTTCAAACAAGGGAAACCTTTATCTTAAATTAGTGATGCCCCAAATATAGTAAATCTAAGACTTGTGAGGAAAACGTTTGCTTCTTCAGATATGTTTTGTTTCCATTCTATCAGCTGATTGGTATGTGTGTTTTCTCTTTGGCAGCAATGCTATTGGTCCTTTGGTTGCTTTGTACCTTGTATACCAAACGGGAGATGTGGCTTCGAAGGTAGCAACTCCAATTTGGCTGTTGTTGTATGGAGGTGTTGGGATCTGCACCGGCTTGTGGATCTGGGGGAGAAGAGTCATTCAGACCATGGGGAAGGATCTGACTCCTATAACACCATCTAGGTAAGCTAGGAAGTGTGGCATGAACAGCTGCTTTACAGCAGAGCACCTTGTAGAGTGGGCAGTAGGTTTTGTTCCTTGTTGAAGTGGGCTTGGGTTGAGATGTGTTTCATCTGGCCAGAATGACGGGGGGGGGGGGGGGGGAGAGGTGGAATGTTTGTTTGATTTGAGAATGTGTGGTGCCTTAAAAGTTTTTGCATTTGTTGGTGTTCTGTTAGATAACTAGATTATCAAGAATCTAGTTTGAAGGACTCAGTGGAATTATCACTGCTATGAGGCACACTTGAATACTTGAATTGCTTAAAGTAGATGTTTTCCTAGTCTGTTCAGATACTTGTTTTTTCAGTTTCTTTGCCTAAATCTTCTATTTATCCTATCGTAGACTGGATTTTCCTGCCTCACATTCTTTGTTCTTTTTTCCTGCCATATTTGATATCTTTGGGGTTTTTCCAGTTTTGCCATAACTTGTTTCCTGGGCCAGTTAGATATATCTTTTACATATACATGTAACTTTTGAATGGTGTCTGATAGCTCCTGTTCTTGGAAAATAACTTGAAAATGTGTGGATAATTCAGATATGATGTGTATAGTGCATAACTTCTGGTCTGTCCACCAGCCCTGCCTCCAAAAGGCTTTCTAGTCCCTTTAATATGTTGCCAACATCCTTTGGATTCATCTAGATACTGTAATAACGTGTACCAAAGATGAGCTTGCTTGGCATAAGAATTCCATAGCTCCAAGTGTTGTAAGCTCCTTATCAGTAGTAAATTGGGTATTTGCTTTAAGGCAGAACCTATACAGAGTTGGGCTTAGAAAAGCAGATTTATATTTGCAGAATGCTTCTGACTTCCAGTTATCTTCAGGGTAAAAGACTGCAAAAGTTTTAATGAATGAGGAGCCATGGCGTGCCTAGTTCACCAGATTCTGGTGTGGAATGTCAAATGTATCTAAACAGCTGCTTTTTTTTAAACAGTGGCTTCAGCATTGAATTGGCATCTGCTTTGACTGTGGTTATCGCCTCCAACATTGGCTTGCCTATCAGCACAACTCACTGTAAAGTAAGTGAAAGGGCTTCCCCCCCCAAAACAAGTGTTTTGAACTTTTTTAGTTGTGCAGAGTTTGTAGCTATGTTGCTGTTATGTAAGAGGTTGAACTCTTGCTAGTGATGTGCTGGTAATCTGGGGTATTTTGCATTGTGAGAACTTGAAGTAGCAAAAAAGCTCTGAAAAGTCTTGAATGGGTTTTGATGTTCTGGTTGCTTCCTCAGGTTTACTCTTAGCAGTTTCCTTAATTTGTTGCAAACAGCAACAACCAGCTATTGTGCATAATGCTTTATGATAATAGGAAATCTTGCTGTCAAGGAGTTTCCAATGAAACTCAGCATATGAATACAGCCGGGGGGGGGGGGGTGAGAGTAAATGGGGAGTATGCAGGTGTTCAGTTGCGCATATACTTCAATAGGTGAGAATTAAGAAGTATTGCCAAAGGCTTGGTGGAAAAGCAGTTTGAAGCATAAAGGGCAGCATAGAAGAAAAGGTGGAGTCATTAGGGCATTCATTTGAGGAAGCTATGGTAGTGGAGCTGCAGAAGTGAGTGTATATGGCTAGATGAGATGTATATGGTTAGGAGAACTGTTGTTTGGCATGGGAGAATTAAGTGTAAGGATGCGGTGTTAGTGTTGGATCCTAACGGAGACAGTAAGCCTGTGTATAGACTTGTCCCATGTTTACAGTGAGGCGAGTGAATTTGGCAAAGTTCTGGATAGAGGTGAAGGCACTAACATGAAAGGAGGAGGCTAGAGAGGATGAAGTTGTAGAACTGATAGTAGAAAATGACCAAAATGTGAACTGTTTTTACCAAGTGGCATGACATGCAGTGTAAACAGTGGGATGTAGATATCAGAATATTACAAGGAAAGCAAAATGACTTGGTGATGGGTTAACTATGGGAAGTGAAGGACAGTAAAAAAAAATTAGCCTGTGTCTTTATACCTAGTTAACAGGGTAAGTTGTGTCTTTGGATATAAAACAGGGGTCCCCAGCCTTTGTGATCTTGTGAGCACTTCTGGAATTCTAACATAGTATGTTGGGCACAACCACAAAAGGCTGCCACAGGAGGCAGAGCCAGCCAGTCACAAAAATGTCTGCTGCAGCTTAACCTACAGACATACAATGTCCTTGTGTTGTGATGGCAGCTGCTGCCAAAGCAACGTTTTAAAAAATCTGCACAGCCAATCAGAAGCCTTGCTTGGCAAAAGCTACACCTGACCCATACCTATTTTCTAAATACACTTGGTGGCTGCCAGGAGATGTGTCAGTGGGCACATGGGTACCACACTGGGGACCCTGGTGTAAATTGTATAGGAAGTCTTGAGAGAACAAATTTAGACTTGCATTTCTGGGAATTGGAAGAACTTTTTTTTTTTTTTGCTTATAAGACTGATCAACTGTTTGGAGACTTATGATTGACTAGAGGGTAAAAATTCACAGCTGGTACAGCTGAGTTAGTTGTGGCATAGTGAATGGTGAGGAAAACCGTGGGATTTGAGATTTGCTATGGAAGGAGGATAGAGAGCTAAGAAAACTTTAAACAGAAAGAAGAAAAACAAAGGCAGGAATTTTGATGAGATTTTTCTCAGTAGACTGAAGAGATGGAAGACTGATTAGATTGGGATCAAGAGCAGCATTAAAGAAGAAGCTGGGAAAATTGGATTAAGAGGGTATGTTCCACAAATTGGGGAGATGGGAAATTAGCCCAGGAGATAGAGGTGTGATAAAGTGGAACAGCTAGGGAAAAGGTAAAGATCAAAGCAACTGGAAGCAATCTTATGGGTGGTTAATGAGGAGTAGGCAGGTGGGACAAGCCATAGAGCATCAGAAGTAAGGAAGAAGTGCTGGTGATCTCTAGAATTTGCAAATCGTGGAATAGTTCAGTAGATGATGGAAGAGATTATGAATTTGTAATGAACAAAGCTCTGCCCTCCGGAGGGATTTTGCTGCTTGAAAACTCGTACGTTTACATGGCTGGCAAAGAAGCAGGGTTTAGACTTGTAGCTAGCTAAATCTGGAGTTTTGGGTTGTAGCTGATGAGCCTGAAATATTGAGTTATGAAGTGGGGAGAATTTTTGCAGAATGTCTGCTTCCATGTCTTTGTTAACAGCTCAGTGGAGGCTGGGGCCTGCTAAGACTTTTGCTTTGTCCTTTGTTGTAGGTGGGATCTGTGGTTTCCGTTGGCTGGCTGCGCTCCAAGAAGGCTGTGGACTGGCGCCTGTTCCGCAATATCTTCATGGCCTGGTTTGTCACAGTCCCCATTTCTGGCCTCATCAGTGCTGCCATCATGGCACTGTTCAAGTACCCCATCCTTGGAGCATGAAACAGAAGTGCTGAAAAACCTGTAGCTTGCTGCACAAGCGCCTGTCTGCATATCCTTGCCAAGTGCTGAAACAGTGTTAGGTGACTACCAAGTGCAAGAGGGCAGGGTATCTTTTGTGCTGTACCTGCTTTACATGTGCTATCTTGTCTTGGAACTAGCTATGTCAAATAGCTATCACAAGTCCTACTTCTCTTGGGCTGTGAATTGTGTGTATACATTTCTATACTCTTTTGTATTGAGCTTTAACTTCATTTGATTAATGTTGTCAGACGTATCATTCTCAAATTTATTCTTTGAATTGAATTTCGAATCTGTCAAGCACAATGACGAGGGAGGAGTAGCCTAGCAGAAATGTGTGTGAGGGGCCACTTTTATAAATAAAGCCTTTTTAAATAACCTGGAGTGTGTTCTTGTGAAGCACTGACAGCTTTGCCAGTTGAATCCTTGCTGCTGCTGCTGCTACTGAAAAGAGTAGAGACAGTGACGCATGACAGTCTGCATAGAAATTATGTGGACACTTCTCTGCAGTTGACAGAATAAAATCTGATGCAAGCGGAAACAGGTTGAGTCTCAAGATGGAGTCTCAAGGAAATGTAATTGTTCTTGGTTGCCTGCAAAAGTGCCTTTTGAGGTACTCCTGTCCATATAGGCAGCAGACTTTAGCAGATAACAGTGTTGGTAAAGCAAACTGCAGTGAATGCTAGCCTTCTGATAGTTGCAATACTATGATTTCTGTACTCAAATAGTTGAGGGAGGGTGGGAGAAAGGATAGGATAGCTATAGTGTATACTTTTAAAGAATGCTAGCATACTGCAATGTGTGGGGGTTTTTGAAGACTGGCTGCTGCTAAAGCCCACACTTTGGAAATAGTGGAGCATTGCTGTGGATAGGTATACATTTGGTGAAATTGGCCATTTTGAATACTGCCTGTGGCATGAATGACAAAGTGTGCCTGTGTCAAACACAGTGAGTATGATAGTTAGGTCAAGAGTTGCTTTCGACAGCCCTGGAAAATAGCTGAAGTGTGTACAAGTGCCTCTGGCATTTGTTACATAACAGTGGAGCCTGTTCATATGGCCCATTTGTTGATAGAAACAGCCATTTATATCAACAGTTGATAGAAACAGTCCAGTCTTAGCAAGTTCTCAGTCAGGTATAGCTTTACTCATAGTTGAGGGTGAAATGAACAATGTCACCAACTGAGGACAATGGTGGTAGCTTGGGCCACACTTGTTTTCCTTTTGCAAACTAAAGCAATTGCAAAAAAAAAGAGGAAAGGGTGTGGTTGAGAAATGAAATGTAGATAATGTGAAGGGAGCAGTAGAAATGGGGGAGGGGACATTAGCGCTTTGGTACCTCATTGAAAAGCAGCTTCTTAGCTATAAGGACTATAAGAATGTCCAAATATTTACATTCTAGCAGAACATTACCATGATAGGGGATTCTGGTGAATATCTGATACCAGTTTTTCGGTTAGAGACTGATATAAGAATACTGCTTGGTATTAAGAAAGAAACTCCAATAGGATTTTCAGTATATTAAAACATTAATAAACTTTGAAAACGAGCAATTCTTTCAAAAGACTAATAAGTGCTCAAACTGGATATAGTTTTTCTGGAGTTCTCCTCAAAAACAAATAGTGTTGAAGCTGGAACAGAGCTTTCTGGCAAACTGGTTAGCGGACACTTTAAGCCTGGAAGCTGGACTGACTCCCCTCCTTCAGAGAGCCTACCGTGTGGGTAAGCTATGCAAAGAATCCACTTCCTCATTATACACCGGAGATATACTGGCAGAATTTAAGGACTTCTGAACACGACAGAGACTTCTTTCAGAGGCCAAAGTGAGGGGAGGTTTTGACTTTCAGGGAGTGAAGATCCAAGTATTTCCAGATCTCCCTCATCGCCTCTAGAGCCACCTCTAACTTCAGGTAATGCTGTCTATAACATGAGGCATTGCTAGAATTGGATGTGCCCATTTGGAAAGGCATATTACTTGGCAAAATCAGAGGCACCACTGCTTGAAACCTTATTTCCATCCACTTCATCATTTTTTTGGGAAGATTCAGGGAACGCATCATGTTCTCTAAGCATCTGCCCCCTAGCCCACCTTTTAGTTTAGAAGGTTCAGTAGTTGGCTGTTCTAAGGACAGCTTCCTGTTGCTGCTCCATAGCAGCCTTGGTGTGAGTAAGGCTGGTGCCCATATAACCAAGCCCTTATCCTACTCCGAGTAGTCCTTCCCACTAGTCTCCCTAAGAGTATCTCTGCTTTAGCCCAGCATAACAGTAAACTTTTGACATATGCCCGTTTGCTGTACAGAGCTTGATAGATGCCATTTGTTAAAGGTGCATTTACTTCATTGCATGCCTTTCTACTCCTGGATAACAGCAAAATCTGGTGGTCTGCTTGTAGGTTTCTGAGCTCAACAGCCATTGAAAATGGTCCCAATCTGATATTCTTTGTCCCAGTGTTACCAAGGGTTTGTAGACATAATTCTTAAACAGTGGCTCTGTTCTCGTATTGGTTAGTGCTCAACAAAGAGTATACAGTGGGGATATAATAGAAAAGATTATTAGGTTATATAGACAAGAGTGTAACTTCAGACAGTGGTGACACGTTTTGCCTGTTGCCAATTAATTAATCCACCCATTTATGACTTTTTAATAATAATTTTACTGAATAACTACAAACACTACAAAAAGGAAGGGAAGTGCAGGATAACACTAAGTCTAAAAAAATGAGACACACACAAAAATCAAGGATCATATTACAAGCAGTTAACTTTGTCCTTCCTACATCTATAAATTGAAAGAAAAGGATGATACTGTATGCCTTATTTCAGATATCAATTAAGCTAATTTAAGCCCATTTAACCAAGTTTTGGGTACATTACAGTCAACTATATTTTACACAAAAAGATATTTTCAGAATTTCATTGCATTAAAAATAGTTGTGTTTTTGTATTTGGTCTTCACTTTGAGAGTTTTAGGAGCTGCTGCTCCTTTTTCAGAATCAGAACCTTCTGGAGAACTATCAAACATGCTTATTTATTACTCTAGACAGGTTCTCTAGCCTGCTGCTTTATATCCTGTCCCTTTTATCCACACAACAACCTTGAGGTAGGTTAGGCTGAGAGTGTGACACTGGTCCAAGGTCACCCAGCAGCTTCCATGGCAGAGTGGGGATTTGAACCTGGGTTTTTTAGATACTACTCCAACACTAACCACTACACCATGCTGTCTCTCCTTGTTCTCCATATGTTTGGTTTGGTCTGGTCAGATACTTGCTCCTGCCATTCACTTTTTTGCCACACCCAAGAGTCCTAGCTGCCTCAGTGAACTACATGTAGTAATTGAAAGTACTTTCCAATCAAGTCAAAATGCTCAGTTTTTTTATTCTCCCCCCTTTATATTGGAGGTAATGTTAGGCTCCAAAGCAAGCCTTGTGCATTTGTGAACTCGAGCAGAAGAGTTTGTGAGAGACTCACTCAAATAGCCACAGATGAATAGATTCTCTCTTACTTGGTATGGTAATGCTTTTGGGATGAGGCAAAATTGAGACAGAAGGGGGGTTTGGGTCTGACTGCTTTGAAGATTCTGAATGTGGAATTAAAGCAGTTAAATTCCTGAAAATTAATTTGCCCTTGAAGACTAGGTTCCAGGCGTTGACCCTTGCTATTTAAAAGGTTAAACATTCTTGTTACCTAACAACTTTTCAGATGTCTGTTACAAATGAAGGAGAAAGTGGATGGAAACTGACAGTGGTTTTGTTTTCTGTTGTATATACCATAGTTCATCAAATGTTTTGCAATGAGTCGGACTGTAGGACATCTGAGATATTCCTCTGCTGTGACATACCTTCCTGTCAGAACATTCTGTCTTAAGCAAAGCTGACAGGGAGTTCCTGCAACAATGATGACTTTGGTTCCTTCTTTGCTAGAGATGTCACATCCTGTTAGGATGTGGCCCTTTTTGACAACACTAAGAGGTTGACAAGTTTCCTACCCACAGGAGAATAAACAATCTAAGCTCAGTTTTATCCAAAACAGTCTTTTTTTCAAACAGCTGTAACACGTATTGGAGAAGGACAGACACATCTGTATCATTTACACAGTGCTGGCATGTATGAAACCAGATGATACTGCATCAGACAAATGGATGATCAAATGGCCATCTGCTTTCTTCCTTAGGCATTCTTGAACTTCGTGATCGGTAGCTATGGCAGCTCAGGAGTCCAGTAACACCTTTAAAGACTGATGAAATTTGTGGCAGGGTATTGAGTTTTTGTGAGTCACTGCTCACTTCAAATAATGCCTAGAATGTGGGTCCCTCTGTTCTTATATCTTGGAGAGTTATATGATTACAGATGGCAAATGACAATAGCAGGCAAATGACAATAGCCAGCGTGACTGGATTAGGTGTGTTATGCAGAGGGGTAGTAGTCATGGAGAACTCAGCATTGCTAATGAGACAGAAAACTGAGGTCTCTATTCAGTCCAGGAGGATACATTGTCTTGAGCTTCATTTACAGTTGCAATTCAGCAGTCTCTCTAATCTCCGTTCGGAATTCCTTTGTAAGAAAGCTGCTACTCTTAGGTCAGCAACTGAGTGTCCTAGAAAGTTAAAATGTTTGACTGCTGGTTTTTGAATGTTATGGTTTCTTTTTTTATGGTCAGACTCATGTCCGTTTATTCTTTGTGGAAAGGACTGGGCTGTTTTGTCCAATGTAGAGGGTGGAAGGGCATTGCTGACATGTGATGGCATAAATCACAGCTACCCATCTTGATCTATGGCAGCTTACCCATTCTTATCACTTCTAGTCACACTTCCAACTAACCTGGTATTTAAGTTCAGATTTCTAGATTTGGTACAGAAATACTCTTGGTTTAACAGTAGTAATTCCTATTGTACATGAGTTTTTTTGTCTTATTGCACACAGCAGGTATGACAGCAAAGCCACTTGTCCTTTTCAAGCATCATAGTTGCAAGCCTCTCATAACCTAATGTACTTTGCTAGGGCCATTTCCAGCAGTTTCTTTGACCTTGAAAGCCTATCAGCCACCTAGATCATGTTTCTAGGGAATCCCTGGAGGGAAGATACCATGATGTCTACTCAATATTTTTCCAGTTCTTTCACGTTTATTCTCTATGGTGCAAGTGTTAAATCAGGGGTGGCCAACCTTGCTTAACGTAAGAGCCACATAGAATAAACGTAAGAGCCACATAGAGATGTCTGAGAGCCGCAAGACAGGAACAAATATCACACACACGTTTTTATTTTTAAAAATATGCAAATTTGCTTTTTATTAACGTTAAATGGGACTGCCAAAAATAAAAACAAACGAGGAAAACCAGTTATAAGAAAGAGAGAGAGAGAAACTAGGAAAGCAAATAGATGGGAGGGAGGAGGGAAGGAAGGAAGGGAGAAAGAGAGAAAAAGCATGCCTCCCCTTTGCTTCCCCAGCCGCCCTGCCAGGAGCCGCACAATATGTGTGAAAGAGCCGCATGTGGCTCCCGAGCCACAGGTTGGCCACCCCTGTGTTAAATCATTTTTGCCTTTACTATCTGGGGATCTATGCCAGGGATGGGATTTAACCCGTGACCAGGGCTCAGACAGGCTGTGTCATTTATGTTACCTATCCTTTGATCTGCTTCAAGATCTTTTTATATCTTCCCTCTCCAATAACTATCTCTCCCCCGCCCCCACCCCGGTAAAATCAAGAAGCCCATAGAGGCAGGAGTAAGAAGTTCCTGTGGGGGCATTCACTTACTGGTGGCTCTCTTGAGGTGCTGGTCATTTGCGGGAGGTGATAAGTTTCTGCTGGTTTTCATGTAGAGCTTTATGAAACAGTCCTAACTCTTTCGATAATAAAATCAAGTCATTAAAAGGAAACTGTAGAATTTGTACTTGTTTGTCCAGTCTCAATGGCTTCGCTTAAAAAGCAACCTACTTCAGTAACATATGTTTTTCTCAGGAAGGCAAAGGATGAGTAGCTGTGCTGCTGAATGGCCTGGTACAGTAACCAGAAGTGGACACATGTTGAATAAGCTCTTAGGGTCTTTATAGGTCATCTCTATGTCCACACTGAGCTGCGAACCTGTTATGGAGGGTGGGCTGACAAGTAAGAGGAATGGCTGTCATTGCCCACAGACCTCTCAGGGACTGATGCTCCTATGGGGCAGTAGAAGGCATGTCCAGGGGCTTAAGTTTGAATTTTGGCCCTGCTTCCGGAGGTGCTTGGGAGGAGCAATGCATTTCAAGATACCTTCCTTTACTAAAAAAGGAATTGGTTCATTGATGGATTTATAGGAATATGGATAGTAGATAGTAATCCCCACTAATCTGATCCAGGTCCACTGAAAAGGCTGTCAGTACATGCCAGCCCAAGATACTGTTCGGCCGAATATAGTCTATGTTCTTTAATGCTAGCCCAATATACCGTTCTATAGAAACTGAGTGTGTTCCTGCAAATGGGTAAATGAAGTACAAGGTGGAAAACTTGGAGCAAAAAACAGAATATTAGGGCCTTTGTGCAATTGCAAGATGTACTATATTGAATACCCCAAACATTTTGTTAGTATTGTTGTTGTAAGTGTTACGTGGAGCTGTGTGGCTGCGTAAGCAATGCTGGGATACATAGAGCACAAGTTATGTGTGCAGAAAGTCCCAGGTGCAATCTTGAGTGCCTCTGGTTAATCGTGGTTAGAACAGCTAGGAAAGGCTTGAGATCTTTAGGAAGTGCCAGTCAAAGCCGGCAAGCCCAAGTTGTAGATGGACCAGTAGCAGTATGCTAACAATCTGGGGCTCTGAAAAGCACCCAGCTGGTCAGTTCTTGAGAGGGCTCAACCGCTGCTGTATAATTTACATAACCTACAAAAGCTTGGTTTGTGGACTGAGCTCAGACAGATAAATGGAATGTGAGGAGGAGATACAATCCTGTTTCTCTAAGAGCACTCAATGTGCTTGGAGATGGTTGAGGAGCTTAATGTAGCCGTGCATTCAGGTGGCTGCCTGGCAAAGAGTTTAGCTTCTCAAAAATCCCTGGAATCTGTTAAAGAAATGAAGTGGCAGACAGTTCAGACAGCATGGGCAGATCTCATGAATGCCCAAAAGACAAAGCTTCTCCCCCCATCAGTCATCAAGTAAGATCTATGGGCAAGCAGTGATGTTTCTAACCCATTCTTCTGTTTCTGCCCAGTTTTCTGTTCCTTCCACATCATTTTCACCCTACACTATCCATACCGTCAACCAGTGCTCCCTCTGAGGTGTCGAGTCTTGTGAGCAAAAATTCTACTTTATGAGCTACTGGTATTAAAGTTGTGAGTGAGCAATTTGGCTAGTGCATAAATTAGTTTGCTCTGGAGCCATTCTTTCTGAGCTAAGACAAAAATGTGTGAGCTGGAAGCTAAAAAATAGTGAGCTAGCTCACACTAACTCAGCTTAGAGGAAACACTGTCTTCAACCTTCAATCCCTTCTAGCTGAAAATGGTGGGAGCATAAATATCACAGTCAACTCCCTTAATCTTCTTCGATTTCCAGGGATGAGCAGATATGCTGGCATTGAAGGGCTTTGAGAGGGAAACTGCCTCAGGTGCCTCCTCAGCAGGGCTAGTTGAGAACTGCTGAATGCTCCCCATATTTTCTATCCCTTCTGATCCCTTCTAGCAGCCTTGTGAATGAGCTGTTTAATTGCATAGTGGAGATGATGCAGCCATCAAAAGCTGACTTGTTTCGCGCGGCAACCTGGTGTCTGCAGCAAGCTTAATATGTGTGCCAGTCTGCAACCTGCAGCCTATAATTATGTCATTATTCTAATTCCTCTTCCGCCCATGTCAGGCTATTTGGAGCCTCGAGCTGGTGGGCGGCATCAGCAGTTCTAAAGTGCTAAGTATGCGGCAAGCTGCCGTTGCCTTGAGAATTTCCTGCCCCAAATCCAGGCAAGACTTGTTTCCCAGGGGCTGCTCCAAGCTTATCCAGACCAGCTCTCTGGCATTTTGTCCCATGGAGCAGAACATTTCTGCTCTGTAGATAAGGCCTCTTGGGAAAGACGTAAATGGCATTTTTTCCTTCCTCCGTGGGGGAGTGCAGGTGTTGGCAGTTGGGTAGGAGGACCATGAGAACTCTTCTGCAGGATTAGGCAGAAGGGGTCAGTTCAGTCCACCATTCTCCAGCAGCAGCCAACCGGAAACTGGCTGGAGGTAACGACTTTCCCCTGTTGCTTGACCCAGCATCTAGTGTGTGGACATGTGCTGCCCCTGTGCACAGAGGGCCTAGTTAGCTTTCCGGCTAATCGTTTCTCTTTCAAAAAATCTGTTTAAGCCTGTTCTAAAATAATCTAATTTGGGGCTATTGTCTGTTGTGGCAGTGAATCGTGCAATTTAATTATATGCTGTATGAAACAGTATTTATTATTTTCCCTTTATCAGCTGAAAATTGGTTTATAGCTTGGCTTGTAACAATTAAAATATAACACAGCATTGCTGGGGATGGGGGAGGGAGCATTCTCAAGCAAGGCCAGGGCCCAGCCGTTAGACGCTTTCTGCTGCTTGCTGTCCTGCTGATGGTCTCAACTACTGACAGTTGTTAGCTGAGGAGAGGGGCGTTCTCAGCTGGAGCTGTGTCCTGCCATGACTTCCTTTTGTGCACTGAGCCGATGGCCAATCAGTTTCATTGGGTGATCTTGCGTTCATGTACCAGGAGAGAGGAGAAAAATTTCCCTTTCTCCACAAAAATGTTCCCGTGGTTACCCCCTTTATCACCCCCACCCATAAACTAAGAAACCATAAATATCTAGTGTTGGGAAGGGGCAGGGTAGGCCAGTTGAAGTTCTGGGGGTAGGGGATTGAAATGAATTTGTTGCAAGGAGTGGCCTGGGTGTGTGTGTGTGTGCATGCACGCGTGTGTGCACGTGTGTGCCCATGCATGAGAAAAACGGAGCAGGAGGAGTGAGTGCCTGGAGAGCCTGGTGGCTTTCAGCTTGCCTGGAGACACAGACCTGCTTCTCATCCTAACATGGTACCCTGTAAAGTGCCTGTGAGCCTCCATAGTAGGAAAAGTCTTAGCTATGGCCTGGTGCCACTCTGGAGTAGTACAGTGAGTGAGCAGTGTGCTGGTATATCACTGGGTACTGCCAGGTTCTGTTTGGCTGCCACTGTCTATATATCTTGCCTGTGGGTTCTCTGGCTGGCTCCTTCTGAGTCACTCCAAGGTCATTGGCAGCTGCTGTGCACTCACATGGTCGTCACAGACTCATTTCTTTTATGTACCAGAGCAATCCACTTAATAACTAACTCCCCCACACTAGTGCGCCAGATCAATGCAGTACTCTTAAGAATTTGGCTATAAATATACAGGACAGTTCCTGCATCTGTCCTGCACAGGAGTGTTTATTGTCAAGGTGACTTTCAGTATGGCAGGAGCAGAGGCCATCTGATTTTTGAGTCTGTATTATGGTGTAAAGAGGAAGGTATCTGTACGCATTAACAGGAGGCACACTATTTCCGGAGGTGGTCTGCAGCAACTCTTAAGGAGTATGAGAATGGCCCCTTAATAAACCATAGAGTGTCACTACGGCTTGTTCACATACACAGTGGCACGAGGTGGGCTCATAATGACTTGAGGTTCCCATCCCAGTTGCAAAGCTTGTCATGACTACCTTGCAGGAGTGTAAAAAACAATTTGGTACCACTTTGTGGCTGAAGTAGTGGTAGGAGATCAGTCCTCTTTCCACGGTGACTGGCCTGGCAGGGCTCTCAGGTGCCCCTGGGGAGCCCTTTCCTCTTACTCTGGGTGATCACAGGCTTGTTGAGGGAGACGGGTGTTGAAGCGATCGTATCACAAGCAGGCGGGCTTCTTCCATGGCTGCAGTCTTGGAGAGCCAGAGAGAGTAGGCCTTCTTGCCTTCCCTCCTGATTAATTGATTTACTTAATTACTTCAAATACCTTTTGACAGAGTTAGTTTTCAAGCTGGTTTATATAAAAAAATAAACAATACAATCGCAACCAATTAAAAACAAAGGTCAGCGTTGTTAAATTGGCAACTAGAAACATGATTAAATGCAGCATGGCACTAAAAAACAAACAAACCCACACACCATGATATAGAACCACCCTGTGCCTATAATTGCTTTTCTTTATCCCTCCGTTTGTGTGTGTGGGGGGGCGGGGGGGCGGTGTGAGAGAAGGAAAGTAACTAACTCTTCGAGAAGCTTTCTGTGAATGGTTCAAAGGACTCCTTGAACTTCTGTTGGGACGTAATTGGCAAAAACACCTCCTCTTTTCCAGTAAAGGGAGAAATAACACACACACACACACACAACACACACGGTCTGTCTGCCTCTAGAACAGAGTGAAAGGGCAAAACCAGCTCAAATTATTTAGCCCTTATTACAGATGTTTTAAAAAACTTGAGAAGAGGATAATATGCTGTGGACCTGGCCTTGTTAGAGGACCCCAGCCACTCATGTCTAATCCTTAGCCAAGGGCTTGTTTTATAAGCTTTGTCTTTGGCTCCTGTAGCTGGGGTGATGATGATTGATTGATGATTTATAGACCACTCTTCCCCAAAGGGCTCAGGGCGGTGCACAATACGTTAAAATAAACAGAATAATGACATTTCAGTTTACAGTGAAAACAACTGGACTTAACGATGGCATAAACTTGTGCTTCGCTCCCTCCCTTGGACAGATAAAGGACTGGTCATGGGAGAGGCCATTATGAGAGCTACAGTGTGGGCATGGCGGAACATCTCTGTTTCACATGCCCTGTGGAACTGAATAAGGTCCTGTAGGGTATGGATGTCACCAGGTAGAGAGTTCTACCAGGCCAGAACCAGGGCCAGAAAGGCCCTGGCTCTAGTTGAGGACAGCTGGATATCTTTTGGGCCAGGGACCACCAGCAGGTTTTGATCTTGATGAGCGTGCCTTTCCTTGAGAAGGAGCTGTGCTGAAACAGGCAATATCTCTGCTAGCATCCCTTGCAGGGGTCCAGCTGCTTGGTTGCAGGCCTGCATGACCAGCCCCAGACAGGCACAAGAGCTGGAGAAGGGGATGTCACCCGACCTGCCTGCCTCAACTGAGGTGGCTGAATGCAGAGAATAGGCTTAGGAACCTGATAGATGTATCCTCTGGACTCAACCCCCTCCAAGCTGGATTTTGATCAGAGCAAATCAATAACCTGTGCCATTGGTTTATTTTGCATAACGCCCTCCCTTTCTACTTTGTATCTCTGTATTCCAGAGTTTAGAGGGTGAGGGTTTGCATCGTTTGTTTGTTTGTTTTAAGGCCAGGCGCAAGTGAGAAACAGGACTCAATACTGTAAGAATGTCTTACTGAACGTTAACCCCCCCATTAAAAAAAAATTAAAATCATACATAGGATTTATGTATTTATTTATCTAGATCTTCTTCGTGGTCTCTGTGCTCTGGGATATAGTGCGCCTGCGCCGATCCCGATCGGTAATCTTCAAAGCCTAACGGATTTTCGCGCCAGCTCCCCGGTCACGTGCACGTCCCACTGTGCATGACCCGGGGAGGGGCACGAGGATCCCGCCAGTTCTCTTCTGACCGCCGCGTCGTGAGGACCCCTCTCTCGCTCCGGTCGGTAGTACTTCGTTTTCCCCTGTGGAAAAAGCCTTTTTCAGACTGATTTTTCTCCTTTTTCTTGAACTCGGACTGTTTACTGGACTCGCTCTTGGTTTTTCCCTCGTTCTTCTCCCCGCTCGGCCTATGGCCCAGCGGTGGGGCTTCTTTAAGTGCTGTCGGGACTGTGGCAGTAAAATAGCGCCTCCAGACAAACACGCTCTTTACCTCCTGTGCTTGGGCGAGTCGCACCGGGTGGACTCGTGTTCGAGCTGCGCTGCCTTCTCCAAACAAACCCGCAAGAACCGTGCGGCGAGGTTGAGAGTAGCGCTCCTGGAAGCAGCTCTATCGCCAAAGATGTCGGCCACCGAGGCCTCGGCAACATCTCCATCGGCCCCGACAGGCCCGGCACCATCTCCGACAAGGAGCACCATCGGTACCGATAAGTCGGTAACGAAAAGATCCCTCCCGATGCCGCAAACTCCTGCAAAAAAGCGCAGAGAGGGCAAGGAGGAAAAGGGCAAGCACAAGCACAAGAAATCGAGTGCGCAGTTGACGCAGGCCGCGTCCGACGTGACCCAACGCGGGTCTCCACAGCTTGACCCTCCCGGGCGCGAGCGACCCCAGGGCAGCTCCGTCTCCTCGATGCCGCGACCCATCCAATTGACGGACTCGGACCCTGACATCGAGCTGACGCAAGTCCCTCGAAGTAGTCCAGAGACCGGACCCGATCCGTCACCGCCACCGAGAGGAGAACGAGACTGGCGTCTTCCTCCCTCGTCGGTGCCGTGGGACGTCCGACAATGGCGGTACCTATACGGTTCCTCGTATCCTCCACCACCGCAGTGGTACCCAGCAGAATGGGACCGCCAGTCGACATCGTCGAGAGTCTCAAGATGCTGAGACCCACCGGCCCCGGGACCCTTCCTGTCACCGATGCCGAAACCATCACCGGCACCGATGCCAATTCCAATGCCGATACCGCAGACCCCACCCGATGTCGACCTTCCTCCGTATCAACCGGAACCATCGAACCCTATGTCACCCTCCGAACACCTGTCGGTACCGAACTCCTCCGCCTCATCTGATTCCGAAGAGGAGTCTCCCACTCACCCGTCACCATCTCCCGATGTCGCTGACAACCTTCCGATCTCCCCTTCCGAGGACGTGAAGTCCTATGGGGAGCTCATCAAGAGAATGGCCCACTCCCTGGCCCTGGCTACCATCCAGTTGGTCCCCGCCGCTACCGATGCCATCTTTGACATAGTACAGATGGATACATCCACAGCAGTAGCCCTACCACTAATTTCGGTGCTTCTTAACACCGCTAAGGAATCCTGGGGACACCCTTCATCGACTCCAATTTCGAGTAAGAGATTGGACCACATGTACAGACTCCAAGAACCTGGGGCAGAATTTTTGTTTATCCACCCCAAACCCAACTCAGTTGTGGTGACACCTTCAACTAGGGGCCGCAGCGGGCATTCCTCCCCCCCTTGACAAAGAAGGACGAAAACTCGACTCGTTCGGAAGACGATTTTATTCAGCAGGAGCATTAGGTATAAAAACTGCAAACTACACGGCTTGCATGAGCCGATATCAATACTCCCTATGGGAGCAGATGACACCGCTCCTGGCACATCTTCCGGAAGACAAACAGCGCCTTGCCAGGAAGATTCAAAAAGAGGGCATGGTCTTGGCTAAACACCAGCTGAATGCCTCCAAACATGTCACTGATGTAACTTCGAAGACGCTCACTTCGGCAGTTGCCCTCAGGAGACATGCTTGGCTGAGATCGACGGCGATTCCTCAGGACACAAAATCGCTAGTCGAAGATCTCCCCTTTGAAGGTGAAGGGCTGTTCAGCTCTACCACAGACACAGTCCTTCATGACCTAGACAAAAGTATGAAGACATCACGTAACTTAGGTGTCTCTCAGCCACGGCAACAGAAGCAGAAAAGTTGGCAGAGATCCTGGTCAAAGAAACAACCACAAAGATCTCCCAATGAGCCACAATGGCAAAGACCTGCACCCTCTGCTTATCAACAGAAGCCTTACAGCCACAAACCGCGCTTTCCAACAGCTTCTGCCTCCAAGGCAAAACCCCCCAGACCTAATAAACAGGGTCTTTGACTCCCACATGCGCTCCGACCCTCCCACCCGTCTGGCACCCTTCCTACCTGCATGGCAAGCTATAACCACGGACAAATGGGCACTATCCGTAGTAGCAGAAGGTTACCGGATAGAGTTCTTCCAGACGCCACAGGAACCTTACTTTGTGGCCACCCCTCCTTCAGACACCCTGTCATCAGAGGTCGAAGCCCTTCTATCCAAGGACGCCATAGAGCCAGTACCCATACACCATCTCCAGCAGGGGTTTTACTCCCGCTACTTCACGGTACCAAAGAAGGATGGCGGACTCCGTCCCATTTTAGACCTGAGGAACCTAAACGCGTTCATCACATACAAAAAGTTCCGCATGACCACCCTCCAGACCATCCTGCCACTGTTAGAAGCCAACGTATGGATGGTGACGCTGGACTTAAAGGATGCCTACTTCCATGTGACGATCCATCCGTCTCACAGACCGTTTTTGCGTTTCACGGTCGGTCCGCGTCACTTCCAGTACAAGGCTCTCCCCTTTGGCCTCTCTACGGCCCCTCGTGTCTTCACGAAACTTATGGCAGTGGTGGCTGCCCACCTACGGCTTCAAGGTGTTCAGCTTTACCCGTATCTGGACGACTGGTTACTGGTCGCCCCCTCCGAGACAGCCTTGCAGGACCACATCTGGATAACCCTCAGCGCCCTAGACTCCCTAGGTCTAACGATAAATATCAAAAAGTCCATGCTCATACCGTCCAGACGAGTACAATTCATCGGAGCCATTCTAGACTCCCTGCAATGCAGGGCCTTTCTGCCCCCCAACAGGGCAGCGGACATAACCTCTCTCCTCCATTCGATCCAACAGGACAAGGAGGCTACGGCCAAACAAATACTTCGCCTACTAGGCCTAATGGCCTCAACCACGGCGGTGATTCCGTTCGCCAAGCTGCGGATGAGACCACTACAGCTCTGGTTCCTGAGACGTTTTCGTCCCAGCATCCGCTCTTTCTCCAAACTCTTCCGGTTCTCGGAGCAGGTTCTGGAAACCATGACGTGGTGGCTGACACCCCAGAATCTTCTATCTGGTGCACCTTTTTGACTCCCGCCCCCTTCAGCAACCATTACCACGGACGCCTCCCTATGGGGCTGGGGAGCTCACCTAGATGGTGTTGGTGTGGGCGGCAAGTGGGACCCGTCTGTGGCCCACAACCACATCAATTTTCTAGAACTCCTGGCAGTTCTCTATGCAGTGCGGTCATTCCGCAACTCCCTGTCGGGAAGGACGGTGGCTGTCCTCACGGACAATACAACCACCATGTACTACATCAACCGGCAGGGTGGAACGGTTTCCCGTGGACTATGCCACTTAGCTATCGAGCTTTGGGACGAGTGCCAATCCATCGGCATTCACCTCGTAGCGAATCATCTTCCAGGATTGCTCAACACTCAAGCAGACTTCCTGAACAGAGAGGAGCATCCCTACACGACTGGGAACTGAACCCTCTCTACCTGACCCCGATCTTTGATCTGTGGGGTCATCCCTCAGTGGCCGTGTTCACCTCTCGAGAGAACAAGAAATGTCATCTCTTTTGCTCCAGAGCCGGCGCGGATCCAGCGTCCCTCGGGGACGGCCTCCTGCTTCAGTGGATGGGGAGACATCTGTACCTCTTCCCCCCGATTCCTCTGATACCAAGGGTAATCCACAAGCTGATGTCAGAGCGACCACGAGCGATTCTCATCACACCGTGGTGGCCGAGACAACCGTGGTTTCCCACGCTCCTTCACCTCTCCTTAGGGATCTACCTTCACCTCCCGACGCTCCCAGACCTTCTCTGGATGCACGGAGGTCAGGTACTCCATCACGACGTTCCCAAGTTGAAGCTAACAGCATGGATGCTTCAACCTCAGATATAGACTCACGCATTGCACAGGTTCTCGTGCATTCACGCAAGCTGTCCACACGCCGTTCCTATGCGGCGAAGTGGAACAAGTTTATAGCCTTTCTAACTTCAATAGGGCGGCCTACTGTTCCTGCCACCCTTAATGATATTTTTGGTTTTTTGTTATTTTGTTCGGATAGAGGACTGTGCCACTCTTCTATAAGAGTTTACTTATCGGCTATCTCCGTCAACCATCCGGAGATTGGGGGATACTCAGTATTCTCTCACCCGACTACGAAACAATTCCTGAAGGGAATGCGTCGCCTCTATCCACCAGTACGGACACCGGTCCCAGCATGGGACCTACCCTTAGTTCTTGCCAAGTTAATGGGCAAACCGTTTGAGCCCATGGCTTCCTGCAGCCTCCAGCTTCTTTCGTGGAAGGTAGCGTTTCTGGTGGCTATCACGTCTGCTCGGCGTGTGAGTGAGCTCTCCGCGCTTCGTTGCGACCCACCGTATCTCACTTTTCACCATAGAGCAGTTACTCTGGCTCCGGATATCACCTTCCTGCCCAAGATTGTCTCGGACTTCCATGTGGGAGCGGACATCACGCTGCCTGTGTTTTTTCCTGATCCTCAGGACCCATCACAACGCAGCCTGCACTCTCTGGACGTCAAGAGAGCTCTTTCCTTTTACTTGCATCGGACAAAGCCGTTTCGCAAGTCTCCAGCTCTCTTCATCACGTATGCCTTGCCCAGACAGGGACAGAAATTATCGTCTCAGAGACTCTCGAAGTGGATAGTAGAGACGATAAAGCTTGCCTACCTCCTGGCTAAGAGACCATTACCGGCATCCCTCCGGTCACACTCCACGAGAGCCGTGGTTACGTCCACAGCTTTTCTCAAGGGCATTCCCCTGGGAGACATCTGCAATGCTGCAACGTGGGCATCTCCTCACACGTTTGTGAAACACTACGCCCTAGATGTCCGCGTCCATCAGCGTACTGTGGTGGGCTGTGCAGTTCTACAAGCAGCTCAGATGTGAGACCTCCAGCACCCACCTCCAGGTATGTGGTGTGTTTATTGCTCGCTATTCTCCCAGAGGTGTGATGCACAGAGACCACGAAGAAGATATACAGGTTGCTTACCTGTAATTGGAGATCTTCAAGTGGTCATCTGTGCATTCACACCACCCGCCCTCCTTCCCCTCTGCTTTCGGTCTCCCTTCTACCTGTTTGGGTGGCTGATCACAGCGGTCAGAAGGAACTGGCGGGATCCTCGTGCCCCTCCCCGGGTCATGCGCAGTGGGACGTACACGTGACCGGGGAGCTGGCACGAAAATCCGTTAGGCTTTGAAGATTACCGATCGGGATCGGCGCAGGCGCACTATATCCCAGAGGTGTGAATGCACAGATGACCACTCGAAGATCTCCAATTACAGGTAAGCAACCTGTATATATTTTGCATCTTTTTTTTGGGGGGGGGGTGTCTGTGCCTGGAAGTCCTGGCGACCCCTACTGGGGCATGGAGGACATTCAGAGGTGTGGCTTGATAGCCTGCTTCTGGCCTCCCGGCCCTGGTATTTTCTGGAGGTCTCCCATCCAAATACTTGCCAGGGTTGGCCCTGTTTAGCTTTCAAGATCTGATGAGACTGGGCTTGCCTGGGCTATCCAGCTCCGAGCTATGTGTTTATTTATTTATCACATTTATACCCTACCACTCCCTTGACAAGTGAGGCTCAGGGTGGCTTACAACAAAGTAAAATGCAATTCAGTAGACATCTTAAAAGCAATAATAATAATAATAATAATAATAATAATAAGAAGAAGTAACACAATTTAAAACCAACCTTATAACTCTCTTATTAAAACAGCAGTATCCAACAACACAACAGTAAAAATGACCTGGTTTTATTCCAGACTGTGTTTTTATTCCAGACTGCAGAGTCTACAACTGTGAAATCTCAAAGCAGGAGCATCCTTGTGCCTTTTAGGAGTACATTTTATGTCCCCAAAGCAGAATGCATGACTTAGTGCAACGAAGAAGGTCAGCTGAAAAGCAAACTTCTGCTGTGCTGTCAGTGTTTACCATTTTAATATCTCATTTTACAATATTTGATACATAAAAAAAACCTATAACAGGGAAAACAAGTTTTTGATGTTCAGTTGTGTAGGGGGGTGGGGGGGAGTCTCAAAATATGACCAAGATTTGATGATCCCAAAGAGATAAACAAGTGTGGAAAGTACAACCCAGCAAGCAACTTCCATCTGTTTCAGTAGTGTAGACCAACAGATTCTTGGATGGAGCCCAAAGTAAATGAACTACCAGAACATCCCAGGATTTCATAACTGGTGGCTGCATATTGAATTTGGCATCGTCCAGTCTGGATGAGCGGTGTCTTTTGTCAACCAGGTCAGATTATCACCTGGGTTACAGAAGAATTGTTACAGCCCAAATCAGGGAACACCTCTCAGCATCAGGAAAGAGAAGACCACCAGCTGTCTCATCTCAGCAGCCTGAAGATACTCCATTGTAAGGGACTTTGTTCGCGTACCAGAGTATAGGATTGCACTGAAAACTGTTAATTCTTTACAATTTTCTATTGATAGCAAGCTTGTAGAAAATAATATTATGTATTGTATATCATTACCCTTTTTGCCCACTTTACCATTTTCTTCCCATATTATCACATTTATTTTTAAGCAGGTTTTTTTTAACTGTACAAAGTGCTTCGCAATTCCTATCAGATTAATGTGAGATTCTAAAGTGCTTCCATGAAGCTCCGGGAATGTTATCTCCCCTTTACTGGGAAACTGAGGGCTGGGTGTGGGTCACGAGGTTTCCTGAAGCCGTGACCTGACTGACATGTGCCAGGGCTGCATCATGTGCTCCCAGCTGGCTGTCTTGTTTTGGAGGACTTGAAAAGGCCCCATGCTCCTTGCCGCAGGTGATAGGAAAGCTCTCCGATCTATGGAGTCTATGGCCCATTTTAGTAGAGTGAGGTTACGACAGTTGCTAGTTGGATGGTAAATTTGTCTTCCACACTGGAAACGGATGAGAATAAAGCACAATTCTTCCTTACCAGTCTGGGAGGCGTTTGCTTGGCCTGAACATGCTCAGCAGTCTTTCTTAGCAGTTCACTTCTTGGGATCGGTGGGGGTGGTTTAGCAAAGGATGTGAATGGATGTGGAGTCAAAAGGAACCTTTCACACCTATCTCAGCCCCTCTTGCATGGATAAGGGACAGCGGGTGCACCTTCCCCCCCCACCTCTCAGTTGATGTGGGTGGCCTGGCTCAGGGCGTCTGCAAAAGATGAAAGGCAGAAGCAAGGCCCCTTGATGTAACACTTATCAGAGGAGAACAGCCAGGAGGCTTGTCATGGGACTGCCCACACTCGCCAGGCTATACCTCCTTTGCTGCTGCTATCTTTCTTGCCACGTGCTCTGAAGTTGAAGGGGTGTGTGTCTGCTTATGGCCAAGGAGTTGGGGGATTGGTAGTCTTCCAGGAGTACAACATCATTTCCACAGTGTGTACGTTAAACATCTTATTTTACGATTCAGGGATTTAACTAGACCCTCAGTGAGCACAGGATGTAAAGTTTTTCTTCTGCATTTTCCAAGAGCTCCAGATCTATTTTCCAACCACAATTGCTGCCAATTTGCTAAGACACGCCCCCCCCATCCCACTGAGATCCATGCACTGTGTGCTTCTGACACCATCTCTAGGGGCTGAGTCAGAGGGGTGGTGGGGCTCTGAGAACCTTTCCCTTTCCCTGGAGTTTGTTTATGTACAGCATTTCCTATCCTGCTTTTGTCTCCCGACGGGTGCCCAAAGTGGCCTACAAAAATACTCTTACAGTTTAAATAAAGTACAGTGTAAATAAATAAGCGGGGGGGGGGGGGGACCAAAAGTACACAAAATGTCCTAGACTTCTCTGGTATACACTGAGGCAGTCCATGAAGGCCACAGACTGAGCCATGTGCTAAAAAAGAAGGAGCCTTTGGCTGTTGCGCTTCAGCTTTTGTCTAAGGCCTCCATGCCTGCCCCAAGCCCAGAGGAACCAGTTGCGAAGATGTGGCTTCCATGAGTGACTCAGAGTTGCAATGGACCTTCACAGATGATGGCCAGTGGGTGGGAGTTGAGGCTGCCTGATAAGAAGAAGAAGAAGAAGAAGAAGAGATTGGATTTATATCCCACCCTTCACTCACTTAAGAGTCTCAGAGCGGCTTACAAACTCCTTTCCCCTCCCCTCCCCACAACAGACACCCTGTGAGGTAGGTGGGGCTGAGAGAACTCTTTCCCAAGCTGTCCTTGAGGGAACAGCTGGTACAGAGCTATGGCTTGCCCAAGGTCATCCAGCCAGGTGCAAGTGGAGAAGTGGGAAATCAAACCCGGTTCTCCCAGATTAGAGTCCGCACACTTAACCGCTACACCAAACTGGCTCTGTGTGCTCTGTGCCATCTGGAACTGGGTGACTCATCCCCAGCAAATGGGGATGAGTTTGGGAGAGAGGGGTAGGTGGGTGGGTGCTATGATGTTTCAGGTAGCTAATAAAGCATTGATTATAATATAGGAGTGGTTTGACTGGCTGGAAGCCCAGGGAGTAAGAAATGCATAGAAGTCAATGGGCTTAGAAGGGTGGAGCTCCACTTTGGATTGCACTGGCAGTCTCCAGTACTAGTTGATATGGTGGTTTGGGAGCATAGGAGAATGTGGGTTTCCAGAAGCTTAGTTACCATCGCTCGCTTACACATTTGTGTAAGTAAGGCCACAGGGCTACGTTGCGCAAGGGGGCACCAAGGGAATTTGCGGCGTGAGCAGTGCCACCTCTGGCTCAGGGCCTGAATGTGGCCTGCTGCCTGGGAGCCAAAGAGCCTCTCTGACCCTCGTGCCGTGCCCGTTGCCTCATCAGAGAGGACGGCTGGTTGCTCTGTGCCGCCTTTCCAGTGGCTGGCTGCATTCCTGCTGCTGCTTGGTTAGGGCAACCTCTGGAGAGTCAAGGCCTTCGTGAGGGGAGAGCATGAGGGGAGAGCTGCCAGGATGTTGCAAGAGAGCTGCTGGTTGCACGAATGCTGCTAGAAAGGAACTATGTAGAAACGATGACTAGTTGCAATAAGGCCTCTTAGCCAAAAACCTCCTGTTCTTAGTTTCACAGAGGGGCTCTTGGTGTAAGAACATGAAAGGGTGGGTCTGGGGGGGGATAGAGATGCCATTCTCCAGGTGGGGCCCAAGGATCCCCCAGAATTACAGCTCAGCTCCAGACTCCAGGACTCCCGTGGAGAAAATGAATGCTTTGGAGGGTGGGCTCTATGGCACTGCACCCCACTGAGGTCTCTGTCTCCCCCCTCCCCGCCAAGCTCCATCCCCAAATCGCCAGAGGTTCCCCAACCTGGATCTGGCAGTCCTGCCTGACTACCTTAATGGGGAGGGGATGTGTGTTTGTCTCAGTCACAGTCTGCCACTTCAGTGCAAAAGAATGGGACGTGTGCTCCTTAAAAAAAACACCTGACATTTTTAAGTTGTTGGTCCTTGTTTATTGATGCAATTTTATCTTAATTAGGAACCTGTGTTACATATTAGCCAAGAGTACAACTGGTAAGCCAAGGAAGTCCCCAGTTCAAGTCTCCTGGGGGCTCTGAGTCCAGGGGGTGGTATGAGGCGCACTCCTCTTCCTGAGGGCCAGCTTACCCATTGCGAAGACCTCCTGTCTCCCGTGTGACCGCTACAAGCAGCCAGATGTGCACAGGAAGTTCCCAGCTGGCAGGTTAATTCCCAGACAGGCTTGGGCCCAGTTTGGATCAGGACCATGGCATGTGGGGAGAAGAGTCTTAAGATACACCCCCCTCCCGTTTTCCTAAACTGAAATTGCTCTACTGAGTTAACATTTGCCCTGTAGCCATAAATGCACCTAAGTTCCCCCAATGGGGAAATAGTGGCTCCTCGGTGCTGTTTCATGTTGGGAAAGCAATGCTGGGGACCGGGGGGGGGGGGGGGGGAGCCCTCTTCTCCCTGCACCCTGCAGTCCCAGTCTCAGTTGAGCCCAGACACACCTGAAAATTAAGTTCCCAGCACACATCTGCTGAAAATCGGGGGACGGGGGACGGGGACACACAGACTGTTATGTATTGACCATGCGGTCGCCATGTGCTCTCTTCATTGCGACCGCATGGCCAGAGCACATGGCCAGAGCATGGCCAGAGCACATGGCCAAGAAACTACCTGAGCTTCAGCCAGGTAGAACAAAGGCCAGGTGGATTCAAACCGGCCACCAATCCTGTACCTAGGTTTCTCCCAGGGAACCTATGAAATGTAAATAGACTTCTAATAGCCTATCAGGCCAGTTGGGTGAGGTCAGGGGATTGTCCCTGACCAGCATAAAAGGAGGGCTTGGAGCCCTGGGTTGTATGCTTCATCCAGACCAGCAATAAAGATCTAGCTGTTTCACTACTCCATGGACTCCCGACTCCAATACTTATCAGTGGCGACGAGGATGGGATCCCTATGAGCGACTCTCCAGCAGACCACAGCAGCACAGCGAGCTCCGTCCCGCCGGCCGCAGGCATCTCCGAGCTCCAGCGCTCCAACGCCTCGCCGCAAGCCGCTCTGAGCCCAATCCTCCGGCACTAGCCAGCGCCAAGCCTCAGCGCTCCCCGGCACCGCCGCAAGACACGAGGACATCGCTCAAACAGCCGCCGCCGCTCCTGCTCTGGTAAATATGGCAAACGCTCCGGGACCAATTACCCCTTTCAATACGTCTCGCCCCGAGACGTGGGAGTCCTGGCTCAAGACGCTGGGTTGTGCCTTTAAGGTCCGCGGAATCACAGATGCGGACCTGAAGAGTGCCTGGCTCTTGAGTTCCGGAGGGGTGGAGGTCATGCGGGTGGCCCAGAACCTACTAGCCCCGCAAGACCCCACCGAGGTGTCTTACGACGTGCTCACCAAGACCCTCGGCGATTACTTCGCCCCGAAGCCATCAAAACTGGCCAGGCGCTGGGAGTTCATACAGCGCCAGCAGCAGCCGGGGGAGTCAGCCACCACTTTCCTGGCTGAACTCCGTCGACTAGCCGTGGGCTGCGAATTCCGCCACATGGATGACCACGTGGAGACCGCCTTCATGGGAGGGGTCCGGGAAGCCAAGCTCCGCCGGCGCCTCATTGCAATGCCGGAGCCAACCTTGGAGAAGATGCTCGAAACTGCGGCAGCCTTCGAGACAACGCAAAAGGACAAGGCAGCCACCAAAGTCCACCAGGCGGCTCCTCCCGAACCCGACTCAAGCGAAGAAGAGGACGTCCACCGGATGCAACCACGCTCGAAGGGTGAGCCCGGCGTCCCCAGGCCCAAGGGCCGGCGCCCAGCATCTGTCTCTGTTCCCTCTCCTGCTTCCCTCAACAGGCAGGCCCCAACGTGCGCCAGCTGTGGGGACCCCCACGACAGACGGACATGCCGCTTCCGTGATGCCATCTGCCGCGCCTGCGGGAAAGCAGGACATCTCGCCCGGGCCTGCCGCCTGAGGAACAGCCACCGTGCCCCAGCAGTGAACTTCGAAGAAGTGGGTAGTGTCGTTCCCACGGCCACGGTAATGAACTTGCCTCAGCCCATCCCGGGCGCAATTTCCATGTCTCTCCGAATAGAGGGAGTTCCTTGCTCCATGGAACTGGACTCAGGGTCAGCATATTCAATTGTGTCCGCAGCTACGTTCCGCCGCCTCTGCCCGAAGGGGGCACGCTGGCTGCGGCTGCCGGCTGGGTTGGTCCTCCGGGACTTCCAGAAAAACCCAGTGGCTATTAAGGGGCTAGCCAGGGTCCGGGTCCAGTACCATGCCTTTAATGGCCTGCTGGACCTTCTCGTGGTGGAGCGCAATCTAACCAGTCTCCTAGGTCGCGCCTGGTTCAAGCCGCTCGGAGTGCAGTGGACCGGAATACACCGCATGGGCTCTACTGACTTCTCATCCATCTGCGAGGAATTTCCCGCCGTTTTCGATGGCTCATTGGGCTGCTACAAAGGACCCCCGGTTTCCTTCGACCTGGACCCGGCAGTCCGGCCCATCCGCGTGGCCGTCCGCCGGCCACCACTCGCCTTCCAGCCCAAAGTGGAGGCAGAGTTGGAAAAGCTCGTGGCACAAGGGGTGCTCGAGCCGGTCTCCCACGCCAAGTGGGAGACTCCCATTGTGACCCCCCTCAAAGCTAACGGGGAAGTCCGCATCTGCGCGGATTACAAATGTACAATTAATAAGGCATTACAGGACCACGCGTACCCGGTACCGGTGGTCAGCCATGTTCTGGCCTCCCTCGCGGGTGCCAAAATATTTGGAAAATTAGACTTGGCCCAAGCCTATCAGCAGCTTCCCGTAGACGAAGCAACGGCCGAGGCACAAACGATTGTGACTCACAAGGGAGCGTTCAAGGTAAAACGCCTCCAATTTGGGGTCAGCGTAGCACCCGGAATCTTTCAAAATCTAATGGATTCTCTCCTAAAAGATGTTCCAGGAGTGAAGCCGTTCTTCGACGACGTCCTCATCGCCGCCCCGGACGCCGACACGTTCGCAGCTCGCCTCCGGATGGTGCTGCAAAGGTTCCAGGACGCGGGTCTCAAGGTTCGAAAAGACAAGTGCACCCTGGGAGTCTCCTCGGTGACCTTCTTGGGGTTCCAAGTCACCGCAGACGGCATTCACCCTACAAAGGAGAAGGTAGTGGCAATTACAGGTGCACCCCGCCCGTCCTCAAAGGCGGAACTCCAGGCGTTCTTGGGACTTGTGAACTTCTACCACGCCTTCCTTCCGCACAAGGCGGCGGTCGCTGAACCCCTGCATCGTCTCCTGGACAAGGGAGCGGCTTGGGCCTGGGGTCCCAAGCATGATGCAGCCTTCCGGGCCGTCAAAGACTTATTAATTTCAAATGCGGTCTTAGCGCATTTCGATGAGAGGCTCCCTGTCATCCTGGCCTGCGACGCATCCCCCTACGGCGTTGGGGCGGTCTTGGGACACCGGCTACCCAACGGAAAGGAGGTACCGGTTGCCTACTACTCCAGGACCCTGTCGTCGGCAGAACGGAACTACGCCCAGATCGACAAGGAGGCCCTAGCAATCGTAGCTGGCGTCAGGAAATTTCACGACTATCTCTACGGACGGTCGTTCACCGTGGCCACAGATCACAAGCCGCTGCTGGGTCTCCTTGCCCCCCACAGGCAGACCCCTCACATGCTGTCCCCGCGGGTCCTGCGGTGGTCAATTTTTTTGTCAGGCTACTCCTACGAATTGGTACATCGCCCGGGGAAGGCGATGGGTCATGCAGACGCCCTCAGCCGTCTTCCCCTCCCGTCCTGCGACCCTGATCCAGCTCCCGCTTTCCACGTCGCGCTCCTAGAGGATCTACCGGAGCGCCCCGTACAGGTATCAGATGTGGCCCGTCGCACGCGGCGGGACCGCATCCTTTCCCGTGTCTCGGACTGGGTGGGAAGGGGGTGGCCGGAAAAACCGGGACCAGATTTTGCCGCTTTCACGGCACGCAGGCACGAACTATCGGCCCACAAGGGATGCCTGCTATGGGGATCTCGAGTGGTGATCCCCGGGCCCCTGCGGCCCCGAGTGCTAGAGGCCCTCCACGAGGCTCACCCGGGAATTGTGCGCATGAAAGCTCTGGCCCGGAGTTACGTATGGTGGCCAGGCCTGGACAAAGACATTGAGGGGCGGGTCCAGAAGTGTACCAAATGCCAGGAGTCACGGCCAGATCCGCCACACGCTCCTGTCCGATCCTGGGAATCTACTAACAAGCCCTGGTCCCGCCTGCACCTAGACTTCGCGGGACCAGTCCAGGGCCGGTTGTTTCTTATCGTTGTTGACAGCTACAGCAAGTGGCTTGAGGTAGTGCCGGTAGCTTCGACCTCCACCAACGCTGCCTTAAGAAGTCTCTGGCCGATCTTCGCGACACACGGAATGCCAGAAACTCTCGTGACCGACAACGGGACCGCCTTCACCTCCGGCGAGTTTCAACGGTTTGTGGAAGCCTGCGGTCTGCGCCACATCCGCTCCGCTCCGTTCCACCCCGCAACCAATGGCCAGGCCGAGCGCATGGTGAGGACAACGAAGGACGCGTTAAAGAAGATGGAGCATGGCGACTGGGAAGAGCAGCTGTACAAGTTCCTGTTCTGCCAACGGAACACACCCCACTCAGGGACCGGGCGCCGGCCAGCCGAACTTCTGATGGGAAGACGACTGGGAACCGTCTTGGACCGCCTACATCCCGACCGAGCAATCGAGGGGAACCCGACAATGGAGGACCGGCCAGCTGCCCGAGGATTTGCTCCCGAAGACCCCGTATACGCAAAGAACTTCGCGCGGGGTCCAACATGGCTCCCCGCGAGGATCGTCCGAGTCACAGGGCCTTATTCCTATGAGGTCCTTACGGAAGATGGCGTAGTCTGGAAACGGCACATTGACCAGATTCGACGCCGTACCCAGAACCACGATGATACCCAAGCCCCCGAACTCCCTGCACCAACAGACCGTGACATCGACACGACTCCAGAAGCAGCGCCAGACCCTGATCCGGAGACTGCGGAGATGCCGCTCCTGCCCGCGGACGAAGCAGTCGCACCATCCACACCTGAACAACCCCCGAGCAGACAGGCCCCGCCAGCAGAACAACTACCCACACCGCAACCTGCCGACACTAGCAACACACCCCGCCTTACAACCCCCCGGCGCTCTGGACGTGAGCGCAGACGCCCGGACTATCTCAAAGACTATGTGTGCAGAGGGGTTCTGGACTATGGGGGGAGGGGTGTTATGTATTGACCATGCGGTCGCCATGTGCTCTCTTCATTGCGACCGCATGGCCAGAGCACATGGCCAGAGCATGGCCAGAGCACATGGCCAAGAAACTACCTGAGCTTCAGCCAGGTAGAACAAAGGCCAGGTGGATTCAAACCGGCCACCAATCCTGTACCTAGGTTTCTCCCAGGGAACCTATGAAATGTAAATAGACTTCTAATAGCCTATCAGGCCAGTTGGGTGAGGTCAGGGGATTGTCCCTGACCAGCATAAAAGGAGGGCTTGGAGCCCTGGGTTGTATGCTTCATCCAGACCAGCAATAAAGATCTAGCTGTTTCACTACTCCATGGACTCCCGACTCCAATACTTATCACAGACAGATGGGCCTTGCAATGTGTGAACTGGCCCCAGGTAAGGCCTCAACCTCAGTCCCTCTCCATCTGTAAAACTACCTTGCAGGATAGTTGTTAAGGATTACCAATAAAATCTATGTGAAGGGCTTTGAATAGGCTAAAGGCATCCTCTCATCCTGTTGCTAAGGGGTAAAAGTAAAAACGGTCCAGTCTGTCATTCTGAGTTGGTGTGTCCATTCTGCAGCCCTGCTTCTTTGCTAGTGAGACAGGCATGATGCAGAAAATCTATTTAAAAAAACAACAACAACACATAAGAGCAGTGTGGTGGTGGTCTCCGCTTTTGATCAGTACTGGTGAAAGGGCCATTTTCCAGTTACCTCCCCAAAGCTGCTATTAGCTTGGCAGGGGGGGAAATACAAGTATGGTCAGACACCTAATCTAATATGTTTGTTTTCATCCAGCTAGATAGTACACTTCCAGTGTACTTTAGCAACTGTTTGCAAGTGGATTTTGCTGTTCCACACAGGAAAATCCAACTGCAGATGATGGCAAACGTGCACTATCCAACATGTGCTAAAGCAGCCCCTCTGTGGGCTAAAAGCAGTATGGGTGATTTAGATCAAGAAAACGGTGTGTATTAATGTATCCCCCACCCCAAGTCCTTCTCCACTTTGATGCTTTTGGAGTCTGAATCTGGGAAAAAAAGAGTCTTACAGTCTTTTGTTTGTGTGAGATGCTGCCAGTCTCAGTTGCTTGATTGTTTTGATCTGGTAAGGTGTTCTGTAACCTGACAAGTTTCTCAGAGTACAAATCTTCTTGTGTTGTCAGGGATGTTGCATGGTGTCAGTTCTTCGAATTCTCAGTTTGCACTGGGATTTGTCAAAATTCTGCAGTCTGAGTTTTAGATTTCATTCGGAAAGTTCAGTTTAGATTTTGATACTGTTCTCTTTTGTGTATTCTGGTTACATAAACCAATTAAGTTTTTAATTTCAGTCAAACCGCCTTGTAACTGTCAATTAGCATCCAGCCTGAATAAAATTGCCCTGCAGGGCTTTGAGAGAGAAGGAGAGAGAGAGAGAGAGGAGATCAGTATCGCCAGACTGTGCCTAATGAGGCCACCGTAATGGGCTCCAGCAAGGGCGCAATCCAGAGCCTGGGAAGCAACGGCAGCCCTTTGAGGGGCTGAGGCGGGGCCTGTCGGCTCCTCCGGTAGCTTTGCCGTCAAAGGATTCAGAAGCAAGCACCAAAGACGACGATGACAGAGATCTTGGTATGTACAGTCAATGGCTGAAAGAAATGTGACGAAAGCATTTTTGGACTATGCGAAAGGCAACTGTTTGGCAACATCCTTGGGGGATGACAAGGAGCAGAAAAGGCTCAAATTGCAGCAAAGCAGATTTTGGTAGGTACGAACCGTTAACACTGTGGACCGTGTTGCTCAGAGAGATGGGCCATCACCTTCTTTCCCAGAAGGGTCCTTGGGAGGCCTCAGGCTCCTTTCCTTGCAGGAGGATATTCCCCTGAGACCCTTCCCAAGGCTTTTTCTGGGCTGGTGCCAGGTTTGTTGTAGGACCCTGTGCAAGAGCAGCAGTGCCCCCAGAGCACCCTGTTCTCTCCCTCCACCCTGCCTTGAGCACTGGCAGGAAGTAGGAAGGCGATAGTGCTAAAGTGAATGTAGAGGGTCTCAACGGCTGTGGATGGAAGGGGCTGCTTGCCTGCAAGGGTGTCTGTCTGGGGGAGGAGCAACTGAATTTACAGAAAGGACTAGGAGTTTATTTGGAGGTGGGTGAAACTGGGCAGTTGGGTCTTCTCCCTCTGAGAATCCAGACAGCAGGATTAGTGGGTGGGCTGTCTTCTCCCAGGTACGAACTTCCTTCTACTAGGCACCGTTTGTATATCTTGTAAGGCACCAGTGCTGTCTGATCCAAAGTAATGCTGCTGGAGTGTCCCAGTGCTAAAGGAAGCACATTGTGTTGAGTTCAGGCTGGTGTTGGAAGGAGAGCCTCTCATTTCCCGGGGGTGGAGAGTACAGTCCCTAGCAATAGCACATGTGGTCCTAGTCCACCCTCCGTGCTGATCTCCCAAATCCTTTTCTGTGCAAGTTTCAGAATACTGGAGTCACATGAATGACCTGGATGATTTTGTTAAACTCCCAGAAGAACTGAGCAAGTTGTAAAGAGCTAACGGAGGAGAGATGTGTAGGCCTCTGCACCCACATCCAGGTGCACAGCTTTCCACAGTGAACAAGTCCAGAGGGGCGGCTGTGTTCGTTTATTACTGTCATGACAGCAAATAATCTTGTGGCTTTTTGAAGACAAACAGAGTTTGGCAAAAGTCATGGTGGCCAGGGGCCAGTTTGTTAGATACACAAAGCACTGTTTTCCACTGGCAGAAATATGTACAGATGCATGGGGGCGGGGTTTTTTTTTGTGATGGCCCTTCCTGGTACTGAGTATACGGGTGCCGGGGGTGGGGTTAAGTCCTGAGCAGGGAACTGGTGGAAACAGGCACAAACTTATATATGAGTAGTGATGTAAAGTACCTTTTTATTAACAAACAAAAAGCACTGCATGGAACCCCAGAAAAATATTGAGCCAAAAGATTATGAAGTTTTATGGCCCTGAACATGATTGACAGCCAGCCAGCCAATAGTTGCCTGGTCTGAGGCAGGATGGGTTAAACCAGAATGGGTCACTGGACTGACAAGTTGTCCCAAGTGCTCCAGTTTAAATAAGAATTGTGTGCCATCAAGTCTCAACTGACTGTTGGAGACCCCAGGACCATGGGATTTTCAAGGCAAGAGACGAGCAGGGGTGGTTTGCCGTGGCCTTTGCAACCCAAATCTTCCTTGTTGTTTTCTTGTTCAAGTATCGGCTTCGGCTGACCGTGCTTAGCTTCCAACCAGATTGGGCTAGTCAGGGCTATTCATTTGAGTCACCCAAGGTTTCAAGGGAGGGGAGAATTGCAGATGTTTTCCACTTTTTTTTGAGACATGTCTCCTTCTGTTGGGCAGAGAGCTCCCTCTGCTGGAGAATCTCCTCAATGACCTCATTCTGCTGGTAACAAAACCCATGTAATACCTTTAATTAGGTATTCTAATTAGGTATTTAAAAAAATAAACCTCTCCACAAAAAGAGCTAGAGTTTCAGGCTGCCATATGATGATGATGATGATGATGATGACTATATGATAATTATTATGATGATTAGGATTATTATTATTTCTAACCTTGTTCTGCAGTTGCCTGACATTCATTAGGGCTGCTGCGCCCTGGGGAGTGTCTCTCCTGTGGTCCAGTCTTCCCCTTGCCTTTTCTTTTGCACTTGCAGTTGGGAAATCATTTTAGTGCTTGTCCTGACCAGTGTTCCCTCCAAGCTGAGTTAGTGTGAGCTAGCTCACAGTTTTTTCAGCCTCCAGCTCACACATTTTTGCCTTAACTCAGGAAGGATGGCTCCAGAGCAAACTAATTTATGCAGCAGCCAAATCGCTCACTCACAACTTTAATACCAGGAGCTCACAAAGTAGAATTTTTGCTCACAGGACTCCACAGCTTAGAGGGAGCATTGGTCCTGCTCAAGCAGGATGGCTCGGCCCAAGGAGCCTTTCTGTCCCCCCCAGTACCACCCATTTGTGCATTCAGTTGCAGCAGAGTGAGTCCTTTCGGACACAGCAGTAGGTGGAGGCATCTGGCGTTTCTGCTTCAGGCCCTGATTTTCTAACTGAAGGCCCTGAATCTGAGCCTGGGGAAGGTTTCTTTGATGGTCCACGGGCCCCATTAGGTTCTGTAACCTTGCTTTCAGATTGCTCCCCTAGCTTCTACAACTGCTCAGAGAAAATGAGCAGCTAACTTCTGCATTTTCCCTACAGAATTTCTCCAAGGAAACTGCCAATATAAACCACTTCCCTCCTCTGCTGACGCTTGACTCAATCCTGCCCTCAGAATCCCCTCCCCCCCCATTCTTCTCAGTGTCTGGAAAAAGAGGGTGAGCATACCACCTGCTGGCCAGCCTCCTCCCTGCATTCACTTTTCTTCATGGCAGAGTGAAGGAGCCGCCTGAGTTATGGAGTGTCACTAATATGGGCCCATTCTGCATCTAGCATTCGCTCCGTTGTTTTACTAAATCCACACTGGAACAGAAAAAAATGTGGCTCAAATCCACATTCAAATACCCCAGGCCAACACTGTACTGACTGCAGAGTCACCCCTGAACGGCCATAAATCTATGCAGACAGTACCATAAAGCCAAGAGATCAAACAAAGTGAAAGCAGTAAGCAGTCTGGATGCTGCCATAAAATCCAACAATCAGTCAAAGTGAAAGTGGCATGCAACGCAGAGGGGAATTTCTGTTCCAATGTGGGTTTGGTAGAACAGCGGAGCAAATGCTAGATGCAGAATGGGCCATGGAGTGAGTTATGGTGGGAATTTGAGGGAAGGACATCTAATCAGGACAGGTATGATTATAAAAGGTTTTAGAGAAATGATGCTGGGGATTGGTGGGGCTGGGGGGAGTTGGTTTGACAAAAATTGGTTTGACAGTCCAGGAACATTTGGACATTGCTTCCCAAGCATCTGCTGGTCTTTGGGTCCCCATTAGGAGAAAAGGAAGGAGGGGCAGAAATGAAGCACAATAAAACAAAAGTGTTGAGCCCAAGGATACTTCTGGAATTTTGAGAATGTGCAGGAGGTCCCCCCCCAATAGACATCATGGGGTGCTGTGACAATTGACAGAATTTGGGGAAACTGCAAGGCAGTGATGGAGGCACCTGTTTCTGAATGGATACTCCTTGCAGACACAAAGGTGACACCTTCTGGGTTCTTTGGAAGCCTCTCCTGCTTCAGTGAGGTGGAGTAAAGCCCAAACGGGCTCTTTCCTTTGGGGTACGAGCAACTGGGCACCAGGAAACATACTAGCAGGAGCCATAGTGCTCATGGGTGTCCTATTGGGAACTGTGATTTAATATTTTTCAGACTTTTTTTGTAGGAGCCATATTATTAAAGGCACATCCATGCCTTAAAGACAAAATTTGACTTCGTGCTGAAACTAGGGCTCTCTAATAATTCACGTCCTTCCTGAGCATCATGGGAACTACATGACGCAGTGCCCCAGCTGTGGCTCTTAGAAGAAATCAAGCAGGTCTGGCCATTAGCAGAGCGGCTTGTCATGCTGACACTGCCAACCCATTCCTCCCATGGGTGCCTTTTAGTGGAGAGGTGGATTTTGTACTGTGTGGCACAGGGAGGGCAGGGAACGTCTCCTGTTCAGAACTGCCCCTTCTTTTGCTGGCTGTATGGGGCTGGAAAGAAGTGCTATTCAGAGGGCTTCAGGTCTCATCACAAACAATCCATTTGAATCCTGCCAGGAGAGCATGGCGTTGAGGGGGTGTTGACTCAGGGGCAGGTTCTTTGCTACGTTTGCCATAGTCTCTGTCATTATTAGATCAGGGTCAATAGCTTGGGAGTGCTACCAGAACCAAAGGTGGATTGGGCCACTGCTCTTAGTGCCATGTGAGCAAAATAAGTTGCAGCAGATCACCTCTGGGATCAGGTCACAGCTCTGAAGTACATGGAGCATTCATGTGTGAAGTGCATTGGCCATTCTTTTTGGATCGTGTTCCATTTCAAGGACCATTGCGTCGATGTGAGCTTGCAAGCGGTACTTCTGATGCAACATTGCAAGGAGAAAAGCCCGATGATGCAATTCTCAGTTCTGCACTGTCCTTACTAATATAGGGGACAGCAACCATCGTGGCTCACAGAAGTCTATCAGGGCCTCTTCAAAGAGGAAGAAGTAGAAGAAGAGTTGGTTTTTATACCTCACTTTTCTCTACTTTTTAAGGAGTCTCAAAGTGGCTTAGGATCACCTTCCCTTCCTCTTCCCACAACAGGCACTGTGTGGGGCAAGTGGGGCTGAGAGAGTTCTGAGAGAACCGTGACTGGCCCAAGGTCATCCAGCAGGCTTCATGTGGAGAAGCAGGGAATCAGACCCCATTCTCCAGATTAGAGTCCACCACTCTTAACCACGACACCACACTGGCTTAGTGCCTGTGGTGGCCTGAGCAACTTTGCTTCCTGACTGCAATCGGTCGTTTAGAGTGGGACAGCAACAGCAGGGCACAGGCTGACTGAAGTGGGGGCTGTCACAGATGCAAATGACTGTTTGATGGTCTGTGCACTACGGTTGAGGAAGTAGTTGCAAGGAAGTCAGCCAGTCAAATGAGTAACAGGCCAGTGCAGGGGGGTGACTGGGTCCATCCTAAGCTGCCACCCTAGAGTGACATGTCATTGTCATCCATCAGCCCCAGCCCGGCTAGCTCCGGTGGAGTCCGTCCTGAGATCCTCATCACTAGAGCTCCTAGCACCAGGACCCTACTGGAGGATTTCCTCCTCTCGTCAGCCATGGCCCATGTGCAACTGCAGGTTACAGATACCATCGTGAAGGCAGGGTGTTCATGTGACCCCTTTCCCAGTGCATTCTGGGAAATTCTGGGTAGATTCAGGACAGACAAAAGGAAGTACTTCTTTGCTCAATTTGGTGTAGCCAGTTTGGTGTAGTGGTTAAGTGCGCGGACTCTAATCTGGGAGAACCGGGTTTGATTCCCCACTCCTCCACTTGCACCTGGCTGGATGACCTTGGGCAAGCCATAGCTCTGTACCATCTGTTCCCTCAAGGACAGCTTGGGAAAGAGCTCTCTCAGCCCCACCTACCTCACAGGGTGTCTGTTGTGGGGAGGGGAAGGGAAAGGAGTTTGTAAGCCGCTCTGAGACTCCCTTGGGGAGTGGAGGGCGGGGTATAAATCCAATCTCTTCTCTTCTTCTTCTTCAATTAGTAATTAAACTGGGGGATATACGGCCAGTGGGTGTAGTGATGTCCCAGAACATCGATGGTTTTAAAAGAGGGTTAGACAGATACATGGAAGATAGATCTATCAGTGTCTACTAGCAATGGTGACTAAAGAGAACCTCCACATTCAGTGGCAGCAAACCTCTGAACACCAGTGCCAGGAGACGGCATCAGGGGCAGGCCTCGGCCTCTACGCCCTGTTCGTTGGCCCTCCAGGGCAACTGGTTGCCAGTGTGTGGTACAGGATGCTGGGCCAGATTTATTACTAGAGAATCATGAGCAATCCTTCTGAAATCCAGTTGTGGTAGAGCATTTGCTTGGCATGCAGAACGTCTCAGGTTCAATCCTTGGCATCACCAGTTGAAAGGATAAGGTAGTAAGTGAAGCGAAGAGATCCTGGAGAGCTACCATCCATCTGAGTAGACAGTACTAACTCTGATGGACCAGTGGTCTGATTCAGTATAAGGCAGCTTTGTGTGTTCATGTGCTAACACTCTCTCAGGTTAAGCCTGACACAAAGGAAGACAGAGAGAGCAACAACAGCAAAGCTCCTGAGTTGGGCTCAAAAAGGTGTCTTCTGGACCTCCCTCCCTCTTGAGTCTCTCTGCAGCCACTCACAGGATGTGACCACTGGCACCAGTGCTAGTTCCCTCAGGGACCCTGCCCAGAAATGACTCAGCTTGTACAACGCAGCTTTAGCCTTGACTGAACTTCTAGGGCCAGGGACCGGAGTGAGAGAAGAAGACAGGGAGGGGCATGAAAGCAAGGGAGGGGGACTGTGCGTGCCTTCTTTAAATATCTAACCACTTCTGCACCATTTTTCACTCTAAGGTCTGGCTGTGCTTCCCTCTTTCCGGCACCTGTTCTCAGGCCTGCTCACCCCTTGGAAAAGATCTGGCCGGATCAGCAAAGCATGTGGTACAGTCCTGCTTGACTCCTGGTCATGTCGGATCAGGGCTGATGTTGCCAAGGGGGGCAACACTTCTGCAAGTGGCCATGGACACCAGCCCTGCCCTTCCTCCCCTTCCACAAGATCATCTGAGTGTCCCACCTCCACACCGTGTCCAGCCCCCTTACTCTTCCCTTTCTAGCAGGTGCTGACTCACTATTTGCTGTTCAAACAGCAGCGATAAGAACCCTGGCTGCGTGAGGTCACTCGGGTGGGCAGAGGGCCAAGGGAACATGGGCCCTTGGACAACCTGCTGAATACGTGCTTGCAGAGACTGCCTGCATCTCAAAGAACTGGGAGGCCAGCTTGAAAACACTGAGCAGCATTAAGGAGAATGGCATTAAGTAGTTATTGGGCTGAATGTTTCTTTCTGACTGCCCAGCTCGCTGGGATGCTATTAAACTTTCAGTGTGAGTAAGGATGTCAATAACGACGATGCAAGAAAAGAAGAAAAAGAAGAAGAAGAAGAGATTGGATTTATACCCCGCCCTCCACTCCCCAAGGGAGTCTCAGAGCGTCTTACAAACTCCTTTTCCCTTCCCCTCCCCACAACAGACACCCTGTGAGGTAGGTGGGGCTGAGAGAGCTCTTTCCCAAGCTGTCCTTGAGGGAACAGCTGGTACAGAGCTATGGCTTGCCCAAGGTCATCCAGCCAGGTGCAAGTGGAGGAGTGGGGAATCAAACCCGGTTCTCCCAGATTAGAGTCCGTGCACTTAACCACTACACCAAACCCCTCTAGAGAAGAGAAGAAAAGAGTAAGAGTCCACTAGAAACTGAAAGGCTAACAAAATTTGTGGTAGGGTATGAACTTCTGTGAGCCACTACTCACTTCTTCAGATACAGCTAGAATGACAGGCTAGGGTTACCATCTGAAGAAGTGAGCAGTGACTCACGAAAGTTCTTGAGATGAAGTGACCACAGCAGTACAAAATATTCCAAATGCAGCCTCACCGATAGATTTATTATATAAGAGTATTATCATGCTGGCTCTTTTATTTGAGTATTACTAGTACTGGATTTGGATGATCATCACTAACATAGAACCTGCCTTAAAACCACTGCACTGAGCTGCCCTTTTCATTGGGCTAATCCCAACATTTCTTTCCTGGATAATCTCACCCATTTCAGGCCCACCATGGTATGTATGAACTTGCACTTCGCTCTGCCCTTGTTTATATGCTGACCTGACTTGTCAGCCACAGTGTAGCCCACTCTCCCAGTTTGGAGAGATTCTTTGAAAGCTCTTGACAATCTGTTTGGGTTTTCATCTTCCCACAGACCTGGCCACTTCACTGCTTGCTCTTCTTTCCCCCCAGCTCCTTTATGCTCACTAGACAACACCATTCCCATTCAGATCCCCTCTAGAGAAGAGAAGAAGAGAAGAGATTGGATTTATACCCCGCCCTTCACTACCCGAAGAAGTCTCAGAGCGGCTTACAAACTCCTTTTCCCTTCCCCTCCCCACAACAGACACCCTGTGAGGTAGGTGGGGCTGAGAGAGCTCTTTCCCAAACTGTCCTTGAGAGAACAGCTGGTCCAGAGCTATGGCTTGCCCAAGGTCATCCAGCCAGGTGCAAGTGGAGGAGTGGGGAACCAAACCCGGTTCTCCCAGATTAGAGTCCACACACTTAACCACTGCACCAAACTGGCTTTCTATTGCAGGAACTGTCTGACTTGACTCCTACGTTTTGCTTCCTGGTTCTTTAACTAGTTACCAGTCTGTAAGAGGACTGCTGCTTTCTTCTTATCGTATCACTGCTAAGTTTTCTTAGGACTGTCGGGTGAGAAACTTTGGCAAAAGCTTAAGTCTGAAGATAACATGTTTGTTGACATTCCCAAAGGATTCTAAAAGGTTGACAAGGCGGGAGTTTGCTCAAGCTGTGTTGTTTTATCTTAAGCAAAGTTTCTTCTGTTAGAAGTCCAGTTTTCAGAATGCTTTTTGCACAGGTTTATTTGCCAGCCTCTCCAATCCCTCAGTAAAAATTCCAGTAAGGAGGCGTGTTTTTGTGACAAACTACAGATGGCGATGTCTTTTTAGACTGGGGCTGTGCAGGCTGCATGGGGCAAGAGTCAGAGAAAGAGAGGAGTGTCTGGGGGCTAGAGTTAACTAACACTGGAGCACCATCTTGGAGAGTGGAAAAGGGACCCTCTAGGAATCTGATGCAGGAGCAGCAGCTTTGCGTCTGTTCTCAGGAGGTTGCTTCCTTCCCAACATGCTTTTCATTTTTGTGCAGAAGAGGATAGATACCACTAGTCAAGTCTGTCTGGGCCAAAGGGAACTAAACCCTGTAGCTCCCCCTGCATATTGCTCAGGGAGATAGGAATGCATGAGAATATTTTTGTGAGAGAACAATTTAGCAATGATGCTTTTAGAGGACTCTTGAGTATATACAGTATGAATCAAGTGACTTGCATATGTGTAATGTGTCAGTCCTTGACCTACATTCATTTCAGTATTTATAACCCCCCCCCCCCTTTCCTCCTCTTTGGGGACCCAAAGCAACTGGCCACATCTATGTCTTTGTGGTCATCCTCACAACAACCTTGTGAAGTAGGTTAGGTTGAGAGAGACTGGAACAGGCGTTGAACCTGGGACTCCCAGATCCTAGTGATACTCTGACCAGTACCTCAGGCTGGCTCTCTCCTGGATATGGCGCTTCAGATGTTTTCAAGAGCAGAGGAAGGAATTCCCAGACCAAACTGAGCCTGGGCAAGGGCCCTGACCCCCTGCAGTAAAGCTTTGCTGCCCAATAGCCGGAAGCACAGAGTCCTTTGGAATTCTGCCTTAAAAGGTTCTCCCGCGCCATCCTCTTGGCCTTTGGTCTTGAAGGGGGGGCGCGCGACTAGTGGCCGGTGGTGCCCACCTCTGAGTCCCCCTCCCACGCCCCAGGGAGGATTCGAAGAGCAGCCGTCTCCCCCCCCCCCCCCCCCGGGGCTATCCCAGCCCCGCACAACATTCCCCGCGGAGGAGAGAGAGAGAGAGACTCCGCCTCCCCGCGCCTGCTCCGGGCTTCCGCCTCCCCTTCCGAGCTGGGTCAGGGGCCAGGCCAGGCAAGACGGGCATGAAGGGCGGCAGGCTGGCGTTCCCCTGGCGGTGGCGGCGGCGGGGGGGCCAGGAGGCGCGAAGCCCCGGGCCGCGCAAGGGACGGCTCTGGGCGGGCGGCGGCAGGCAGGGGCAGCCCTCCGAGCTGGCTGGAGCTCAGCAATGGGCCGGCCCGCGGGAGGCGGAGGCGGAGGCGGGAAGGCTGCCGAGGGGCTGGGGGCAGGGGAGGGGACCGTCGGCTGGGCAGGGCTGATCGCCTATCTCCCGAGCAGCCAGCCCGGCCGCCTCTCCTTCCCCGCCAGCCGCGAGATGGGCAGCATCGCCAAGGAGCCGAGCCCTGGCGCCGAGCCCGGCGCGCCGCAGCAGGAGCCCAAGGAAGCCGGCCACCTCGAGTCCCGGGCGGCTGCCAAGAGGGACTACCATCACCGGTGAGGGGGCGGCGGGCGAGCCGAGGGGAGGGGGCCAGAAGCCCGCGGCCGGACGCCGGGCCCCTGCCGCAGCCCTGGGGGCCCCGCTCAAGTCCCTTCCCCGCTTCGCCTGGAGAGGAGGGGCGCAGACAGGGGGGAGCTTGCGGCAGCGGCTGCCTGCCCGGACCTGCGAGTCATTCGGCACCCCGCGACTAAGGGGAAGGGGGTGGCCCCTTGGCACGCGGCGGGGAGTGGGGGGGGGGTGAGATCAGAGGTAGGGGAGCATGTTGTGTGGGGAGAGGAGAGGCACACCTGCAGCTGTCTTTCCTGGCGGAGGCAGCCACCGGGCTGCGCTCTGCTCCACAGTCCCTGGGAAGCGCCAGCCCCCCTGCAGCTGAGATCTGGGGACAGAGGTTATCTCCTGGGACGGGAGGTGGTGGTGGTGGTGGGAGAAGCCCTCCAGCGAACAAGGCTGTTTAGGGGGGGGGGGGCGCAGCTGGCAGCTGAAGGAGGGGAAAGTTGAAGGGAGGCAGATGAGCAGCCTGGAGGCAGGGACAGGTGGGGGAATAGACCCTTGGACCCCTCAGCCGCCTCCTCCTTTACCAAGGTGGCTGCTTAGGAGAGAGTGCCTGGGGCTGGAGAGGCTGGGCCTCGCTGAGTGTCCCCAGCTGGGTGCTGATGGCCCAACATTGGGCTGACAGTGAGCTTGAAATATGGAAACCGAGAAGAGCAAGAGGGCTACTACAACCCCTGGGCTGTCCCGGGTCACCCCCACTGGCCCTGCCAGTGACCCCCAACCTGCTCTCCAACTCACAGCAATGGCCCAGTCCCCCTGGGCTGCATCTGTGCCAGGCTCATCACCTGAAAAATCCTTCCCTGAGTATTATCCTGCTGCCCTGGCATTGCAGTGATGCCAGCAGCCAAGAGATAGTCTGGGCCTGCTCCTCCCCGCTCCTTGAACGGTCCCGTGCTTCGGGAGCCTGGTTCATTTCTTCCACTTGAAGGCTGATTTCCATCTCAAAAGCCAGTTTTCTGCTCTAATAACTAGCCTTGCCTCTTTCACACTGGTCTCTTCTTTCCCGGCTTAAGTGGAAAGTGCCTCGTCTGTTCCTTCTTTCCTTCCCGGGAGTTGCTGCTTGCCCTGGGACAGTCTCAGGGGCTAAGGCCCCACATATGGACTCAAAAGGCGTAGAAGGGTACAAAGAAAGTGGCAGGGAATTTTAGCAAAACCAACCTGGTAACAGTGTGTAGCTGGCCAGGAATGGCCATCAGAAATGGGACTGTGGGTCATGAGCTGTCAGTCCTGACTGGCCGAACGTTCCAGGGCAGCCACAAAGCAGAAGGGGAGTTTGAAAAGGCCAGAAGAAAGAGCTGAGTCAGCCCCTACAGGACCCCCCTTCCCTCAGTGTTTCAGCTTGTTGATTTGTTTCTCTGCTTCTCCTGCAAGCCCACCTGGATCTGCAAAGCAGGTGCTGAATGGGCTGCCCCGAGCTAGCTGAACAAGGCCTGCCGAGCCATTGGCTCGTGAAATGTCTGACATATCTCTTGGCGAATGTGCTCACAGTTCAGTCTTTTTCTGGTGTATTTAGACAGCATGGAATCGGTTCCTGGCTTCTCTTTTCAGCCTGGTTCTGCACCTTAGAACAGCAGAGCAGGAACTGGGAATCAACTTCAGCCTCATCTGCGCTCCGAGAAGATTGGCTTCAGATGGGGGGGGGGGCACTGGGGAACCTAGTAGCTGAGCAGATGCTGCTTGTGTAGCTTTCCTCAGATACCGCTTGCATCCCGTTGAAGGCTCAGGGCCATGTTTCATGCTTCTGTTGGTCGATTCATCATGATCTGTCAGAAGAAGACCTCTCCCCATCTATTCTTGCATCTGTTAGAACATTTTTATGCTTGGTGTGCTGTGTTTCACAGGATCATGTCACAATAGGACCAGTATAGAAACACCTCTCCATGGCTGCATTGGTATGTTTTTGCTGTTTCCCCTGTTTTTGAGCTCAGCAACTTTTATGGAGAATTAAATAATTTGCAGAGCTCTTGTGTCAGCCTCTGGTACCATTTTTGGAGGATGGAGTCCAGTGGTAAAACCGAAAAAGTGGGAAGAAAAAACTTCAGCCCAGAAAAATCAGGTAACGGAAAGAAGTTTTCGTTACCTGGAGTCCAGTGGGCCACACCTGCCCAGCCATGCTTTTAAGGAACCCTTCCTTGAATAATAGAATAGAAGTTGTTTTTTTAAGCCTTTCCAGAATCACAGCTGTTGAGATCTTGATATGTCCCAGTTCTAGCCCAGAACCAAAACTCCTCTAGAAATCCTGGGAATTACAAACTTTCCAGGTTTGTCTGGGCACAAGTAGCATTGGTGAGAAGCCAGAGAGTGGCATCTACTTTACTGAGCATGTACGTAGGCTAGTTTTGTCTTAGCGGGCTACTTGGCAGTGATGGCAGGTGGGTACAGAACTGGCACTGAAGATATTGGCTTGGTGAGTTCATTCGATGGCTCAGCTCCCTATTTCAAATGACTGACATTCGTTTCATGTCTGTCTAATTTTTGTCCCACCTGTTCTCCAAGAAGCTCAGAGCAGTGTCCATGGTTCTCATTTCCTCTCATTTTATCATCACAGCACCCTGTGAAGTAGGCTAGGCTGAGAAAGAGTGTGACTGGCACAGGGCTACCAGTGAATTTTATAGCTGTGTTGGGACTTGAACCCACTTCCCCCAGTTTTAGTCTGACACATCAACCATTACTTCTTTCTCCCCTCCGTTATCTTTCTTTTGGCTACTTGGGTGGCAACTCTTTAGAACGGAAACTGTCTCATTGGCACAGTCTAGGGAACCAGTGAGATGAAAAGGTCCTGTTGATGCTGGTCAAGCAGAATAAGGTCTCTCAGGGATTTCTGCAGAAGTTGGGTCATTGAGCAATCAGTTTTGGAGGCTGAGCTTGAATGTGGTACCACTACTGTGAACAAAACCATTTGCAATTTCCAGATGCAAAAAGGAAGCACTCATCTGGCCTCAACCAGGTTGCTTCCTCCCCACAGCTCAGCCTACTAGGGTGGCTTCTGGAAATACCCCATTCCTGCCATCTGTTCTCATTGTGGGCCCAGGCATTGGACGGGAGGGAGGGGAGTCCCGGAGGGAGGAGAGCCACTGCCCCTGCAAAGAGGCCAATTGGAGGCTGTCAGGCTGTGCGAGGGGAGGCGGATGGCATTTCGTCAGCTGAGTTTTCAAAGGTGGCTGTGAGGCAGTTGTCAAATGCTGATAGCAAAGATAACAAAATCTTTGCCCAGTCCAGAGGATTGCAGGTGATTATGAAATAACTCGACATAGAGTCTGAGATAAGCATTTCCCACCTGTGCCTCCCACCTCCCAGGTTTCCTTCGGGGTAGGAGCCAGTACAGTCTTGACTCAGAAGAGTGTTGGGCACACAGCTGGGTCTCAGGAACTGCTCCCCAAAAGCTTTGTGAGGAGACATCTAGGAGCCTTCACCTGGGGCTGTGCAGTAGAAGGGAGATGGGCACAGCCACTGTCTGGCTGAGGAAGCAAGATCTAGAAACCTGCAGGGCCTCCAGCAGAGCATCTGGAAGCTCTGATGAGCGGATTAGATTTGCTTATTTTTTTTAAAAAAATCTGGATCTTATGCATGTAATGAAAAACTGAAAAGAGCGTGGATGGCTTTTGTCTGAGGAGGGAGAGATGCAGATGGTGCCATATCTGAGACAGACTTTAAAACCCTTCTGGTACTCAGAGACAAAAAATGGCAGATAAAACCCAAAGCACAGCTGGGAAAAACGTAATTCCAGATATGCTTACACAAAGTTGGATGCTGATGACTGAATTAATTCTATTGGACAAAGTGATCGTGGTCATACTGGTGACTCCCTGACAAAGTCACCTCGATGGAGCACTGCGAAGTTAGGAGTTATTAGAAGAAGGAGATGGGGGGGGGGAATTGTTTATTTGGTACAAGGAGTTCAGGGTGATGGTGTACACCATTCTTTCCTCTTCCATTTTCAACTCACAACAACCCTGTGAGGTAGGTGCGGTTGATAGACAGTGATGGGTCCAGGTCAGCTAGCAAGCTTCATGGCAGACGAGGGACTTGAAGCAAGCTAGAATTGGTCTTAGCCATTGGATTATACAGTCTTATTCAACCAGGGTCTCTTGGGCAGAACTTGAAATTTGAGGCAAGTCAGTGGGAAGGAACAAAATCTATAATGAAGTAATCAGAGGCCTTCTTTAAGCCATATGTATACCCAAGGACAGGAAGGAACCTGTCACTCCTCTTGTAGTCCACTTCTTGAGATGTAAAGGACTTGACACTTCTAGTTAGGTTGGGAATCTGTATGACGCACTTCGAGAATAAAAAACAAAAGCCATGTCACATACCTGTTGTTAAGACCAACCAATTGGGTTCTCCAGAACCCTTCATCACGCAGGATACTTAAAAAGGTGGGATATGCAATCCAATATCTTAAGACCTTTTGTCTGCAAACTGTGTAGAATCAAGATTTCCAGAGGAAGGCAAGGAGCTTTTGGAGGCAGATTAACTCAGGGGCTGGATTTCTAGCCATATCCAGTGTGAGGTTTCTTAGGAGAAGAGGAATTGGAGGGGGGTGTGTGCTAAAATATTGTAAGGCCACCTTATCATAACATAAGGATGCCAACAAATAAACTATGTGTTCACTTGATCTCTCTATCTCTAATACGAAGTGCCGAAGGAACGCGTGCACTAGATGGCTGTCACACGATAGCACTGGACTCACCTAAGCTTTTCTCCAGATGGAACAACTTTGGCCCATGGAACACAGCTTTCTTACTTCCCCCCCCTTCCTGTTGCAGCCCCAAATGACCCCCAGAATGCTGCTTCTGAGAAAGGGGGGAGGTGTCTTTAGGCTGCAGCAGGGGGTTGAGAAAGTTAGGCTGCATGGGTGGAAATTATTCTTTCTGTGGAAACACTCACTTAATCTATGGGATGCTTTGGTTGTTTCTGAGGGGTTAGCTTCCTCTGTGTGGTGAGCTGCCCTTGTGCTTTGAGGGTCTGGGGAGATGGGGTCCCCTCACCACTGCAGACCTTCTTTTCTCCTCCCTCTGTTTGGAGCCAGAGTGGCTAGATAAGCAGGAAGGCCTTGCAAATGTCCTCTAGCAGTGAGAGGCAGTAGTTTGGATCAGGAGTACTCGCTGAGCAGGGGAAACTGGCTGAGTTTGCCAGATATGTGCAGTTCCTGTGGTTACTGGGACTGAAAGAGGCCTGGAGGGGGTCCCAAACTGTTTCCAGATGTGCTGTGCTTGGCCTCTAGCCTCTGGATGTGTGTATGTGGCATTACCTTGGGGGGGGGAGGAGTCTCACTGTGCATGCTTTTGGCTTCCCTTGGCAAGGTCTTTTGGTCCCTGCGAGTTCCTTTTGAACTCCAGGGCTGCATTCCTACAGACTCCACTGGGGAACAGGTGTGGAGCCGCTGGAATGAGCAACCCATTGCCTCAGTTTCTTTTGCAGAGGGAACAGTAAGGGGCGGAGGGGTGGGAGAGAAGAGATGAGTGGAAAGGATATTGTTTGTGTGTTTCTGCAAGCATCAGTTGGGCAATTCGCAGAGTCCCAATCGTGATTCTTGGTATCATAAAACATAATTAGAAAATGCTTCGGATGCTTGTGGCAGAGCTTTCTGTGGTCACCCCGTGCGCTCCGGCCGAAGGGTGTTGGCAGAAGTTTGTCTGCTGTTGTGGGTGGGCGGCGGAATGTCAGTGGCTGGTTGGTGTAGAACTGACTTTTTACGTCCAATCTGAGTCTCTGGATCTTCTCCTCCAAGAACCTGTTAGCAGATGTTGCATTCATGCGGTTGGGGGAGCTGGAGGACGGAGGGGTTTCATTTCGTAGTTCATAAATCCCTGGTAATGGGAAACCTGTTGACACAGCCTGCCCTGGAGCAATGATAATATTACATGGCCTCTCTGCCCGCCCCTCCTCTGTCCAGCATCCAGCAAGCTAACTCTCTCTGAACATCAACAAAGACACTGATGCTCCAGCCTGGAGCGCCAGTAGCATAGAAGGGGGCGGGGGCAGAAATGAAATGAGACACGGAAAAGAGGCAAAGGAGAAGATCCTTCCTAGGAAAGACAGTGAAGTCCAGGCTGCGCTGATGCCAGAAGGGAGTTGCGTTGCTGATGAAGAGCCCCCAATGAGGGAGGCGATCGACTGCAGAACAGGACTGGCTTGTCCCTTTCGCATAGTGACCTCACCGTGCCATCTCCTTTTCAGGATCTTTGTCAACCGGAGCCTGGCGCTGGAGAAGATCAAATGCTTTGGTTTTGATATGGACTATACTCTAGCAAGTAAGTAAATGGCAGAAACCTCCTCAAGGCCTCCGGCAGCAGCATGAAGGGAGAAGGGCTTTTCTTGGGTGGGCTGATCTCTGTGGTCTGCATCTCTTTTCCTCGTGAGAAAGTAGTTCTGTCACATGGGTGGCTCCCCTTTGGAGACGGTTGAACCCTTGCTCTGGTTCTGTTGAGCCCTTGCTCTATGGGCCATCTGATCCATGCATGGCAAGTCTGAGAACCAACTATACCAAGGGTCAAGCTAATCCAGTGCCTGTTTCCCATCGTGGCCAGCCAGATGTCTCCAGAAGGCCCTTAGCTGCTCTCTGTTGTATGTTCCCCAGGAACTGGCATTCAGAGGTACATTGCCACTGGACATGGACATTGCCACTGTTGGCTCATAGCCAACAGCCATCAGTAGACTTCTCCATGAATTTGTCTGATTTCTTTCTAAAGCCATCTAAGCTAGTGGCCATCACCATATCCTCTGGGAGTGAATTCCATAAGCTGAACTGAGGGAGCCAGTCATGCTTCACACTATAATCTTGGTGCTGCCACCAAAAGGGCTCTGTCATTTTCTCCCCCAACTCAGCCTGTGAGAGTGATGACCCACAAAGGAGGGCCAGCTTCCCAGGTGATCTCGGTGTCAGGGTGGCTCATGCTGGAGAAGATGTTCCTTTGGATAGTCTGCTCCTGTGCTCTTTTAAGTTACTCACAGTCTGATGCATTCGTTGAAAAAAATAGTCAATCTTCTTGTTATTTATTAATGAAAGTGTTGGTATTGTTAGGTTTACTTTGAGGGTGAATTCTAATTGGGTGGGTACTATCACTGTGAAATGGGAATTGCCAAGTGCTTTAAAGGGTTTTTTTTTTGCCCTTTAAATTTAGATAATGGCTTTACGCTTCGTTTTGCCCTGACTTGAACAGCCAAGGCTAACCGGATCTTATTAGATCTTGGAAGCTAAGCAGCTTCAGTTCTGGTCAGTACTTGGAAGGGAGAACACAAAGAAAGTCCAGGGTTGCTGGGCAATGGCAGTCCTTTCATCTCTTGCTTTGTTCATCTAGTGCCTTAAAAGCTTTTATGGGTCACTGTAAGCTGGCTCTGACTTAACAGCGCTTTCCATCACCAGATGCTTAGTTTTGTATTTTGTTGTTTATTGGCTTATATGCACAAACTCCTTTGTGAGAAACTATGTTTTCTTTTCTGGAAAACTAACATATTTTTTTTCTGAGAAGGTCAAAAGCAACACTTTTGTGCTAGGAACAATCAATGCAATTGCATCAGAAATGTTGTAATAGTACAGCCCTGACCTGGATAGCCCAGGCAAGCCTGATCTAATCAGATCTCGGAAGCTAAGCAGGGCCGACCCCGGCAAGTACTTGGATGGGAGACCTCCAAGGAATACCAGGGCTGGGACGCAGGGGCAGACAACAGCAAGCCACCTCTCTAAACATCCAAGCCCCACTAGGGGTTGCCAGAAGTCAGCCAGGACTTTCAGGCACACATGCATGCACATGTGTGCGCACACGTGCACACACACACAAAATGTTGTAATAGTACTTGGGCAAAAACTGCACAACAATGTTCTGGCCTAACTGATGTTTCTGGGAACTTTTCAGAGGCACCCCCACAACAGTCTAGTTCTGAAGAGCGCTTGTAACAGTGGCCAGGTCAATATTTGGCAAAAGAAGAGGTTGGATTTATATCCCACCCTTCACTCAGAGTCTCAGAGCGGTTTACAAACTCCTTTCCCTTCCCCTCCCCACAACAGACACCCTGTGAGGTACGTGGGGCTGAGAGCTCTGAGACAACTGTCCTTTGAGAGAACAGCTCTGAGAGAACTTGTGACTGACCCAAGGTCACCCAGCTGGCTGCATGTGGGGGAGTGGAGACTCAAACCCGGTACTCCCAGATTAGAGTCTGCGCTCTTAACCACTACACCAAACTGACTGTTGGGTTCTAATGGACTGCCTGTTTTGAACCATCAAGTTAGAAGGTTTTAACTCTGTTTAAGATGGTGCTATAATCCTAACAGTGGTTAAGTTAATTAAATCTGTGGGTTTAGAAAGCTGTAACTCTCCCCTGAAAGCCACTGTTGTTCGCTTACATGACAGCGATGATTTAAAAAGGGATGAAATGCACTGAATTCAGTGTGGTGTAGTGGTTAGAGGCTCCTGGGAGCCCTGGATTTGAATCTTCACTCTGCCATGAAGCTCAATGGATGTATTTGGATCAGTCATTCTCTTAGTCCAACTTACCTTACAGGGTTGGTGTGAGGACAGAATGGGTGGAGAGAGCCATATATACTTCCCTGAGCTCCTTGGAGGAAGGAGGGAATAAAAATCAAGCAAACGAGTGCGTAATCTATGAAGAGGAATGACACGTGGCACAGACACAAACACGTTTCTTTCTCATTAAAGCAGAAGAAACTTGTGCACGAAGAGAAAGTCTAGATATGTGGAGGCTGGGTCTGTTCAAGAGCAATATATCTCTGAGTACCAGATACTGGCAATGAGGAAGTGTAAAATCATCTTCTTAATGCTCTCCTTGTGATCACAGTTTCTCCCAGAGACATCTGGCTTTCATATGCAAACTACGACTGCCCAACCACATTTTAATTCTGTATAAATGGTTTGATTTGTGTGCTTTTTCTGAAATTTATATTGTAATTTTAGGGGGCTATTTTATGGTAACAGAAAAGGAGATTAACCCCGTGATGATTGGATGAGCAGTGGGTGGGTGGGTGGGTGGGTGGCACAGAGAGGTAGGTGGGTGGGTGGGGGCACAGAAAGGCAAAGCAACAATGTTTGACAGCCAGCACAAGAGCTTGTCTGGGTTTCCTTTGTTCTTGGAGAGCAGTTTTTCTGTGGTTATGAGAATGTAGACGCACCTGCGCAGGAGGTCCATGTGATGGCCTCTTCGTTCTTTGCCTTTGTAGTGTACAAGTCCCCAGACTATGAAGAGCTGGCTTTTGAATTGCTGCTGGAGCGACTGGTTTCTATTGGATACCCCCACGAGATCCTGGAATATAAATATGATCCCACTTTCCCTACCAGGTAAGAGAATCCAACCCAGGCAGCAGCGACATTTTGAGGCCTGTCTATCAAAGGAGCATCAGGCATCCACAGGTGGTCTGGGAAGTTTAAATGTCCCAGGAACAAGCCAAGCTGAGCACTCCTTGCAGTGCCGTGAGCCAGCACTGCAGAGGCCGCTCAGCTCAGACTCAGTCAGCCACACTAATGATGGCCATTGGCCAGGGACAGTGTGGGTGGAGGCAACGTCTATTGTTGATGCTGTTGAAGATCCTCCTGCCTGCTGCTGGGGCGTAGCTTTGCTTGTTCCTGGCTGCCACACCCCTCCAGAGCAGTGTCTTACTGGTGACATGCCTGGTAAGTTAAACGGCCAGGCCATTCTTACAGACATCTATGGCGCTGGGAGGCTCGGGTTCACAGCCTTGAAACTCTGCTCACAGCCCTTTCTCTTTCCTTCTTCAGGGGCCTGGTATTTGATGCCTTGTATGGGAATTTGCTGAAGGTGGACTCGCACGGCAACCTCCTGGTGTGTGCACATGGCTTCCGCTTCCTCAAAGGGTAAGTGCTCTCTGCAACTGCAAGCAGAAGGTCTCATTCCGCCCCACCCCCTTCCCCAAGCATGGGCTTTTTGGGGTTTCCACAGAATGATTGTGTGACCCTGAAGATCAGTAGCAGAAGCTGTTTCCCTGTGCGGTTGTCTCTCTGGATGAGCCAACCCAGCGTTGCTGCTTCCTGTGCACCCCAATGTCTTTGCTGCTCATGGGTTAATAGAGGTCACCGGGGAGTAGGGTTGCCAACCTCCAGGTGGGGCCTGGAGAGCTCCTAGAATTACAACTGATCTCCTGACTGCAGAGATACAGTGCCCCTGGAGAAAAATCGACTGCTTTGGAGGGTGGGCTCTAGGGCATTATACCCTCCCCAAACCCTGCCCTCCCCAGACTCCACAACCCCAAATCTCTAGGTTTTTTGCCAACCCAGAGCTGGTAACCCTACTAGGGAGGCATTTTTGCTGAGGCTGCTGGCTAGGCAGACTGTTGCTGAACTGTTTGCATCTTGGGGTTGCTGCAGTTGGGCTGGAGAAAGGACATCTTAAGGGGAAAGGAGCGGATGGGGAGACTGGCCACGCCCACTTGCTTGCAGGCATCTGCGATTGGCCTCTCTTGCCTTTCCTCTGCCCAAACAGGAAGTAGGTGGTAGTGGTTGTGAACACTCGAACCCAATAGCATGCAGGTGTCTTCTGTCCCCTGGGCTGCTTGCTCAGCCACACGGTCCCCTGATAGCGAGTGTGTTTAAATCTCAGTTTTATCCTTCCCTCCCTCGGAGGAGCTGAGGGTAGCACACACAGGTCTGCTCTCTTCAGTTTTGTCTTCACAATGACGCCGTGCAGCAGGTCAGGCGGAGAGAGAACAACTGGCCCAAGGTCACCCAGTGAGCCCTGTGGCTGCTGAAGGAACGGAACCCAAGACACTCTGGTCTGATGCTCCAGCCACTGCCTCCTGCCTGGTCCTGGCACAGCTCCTGGGCTGAACCTCCGCACCAGGGATGTCTATATTCTAGCCTCCTTGATCTGGAATATTTCCTTTGAACAAAATCCCAGTGCAGGAGGTGTGTCTCTTTGGTGGTGGCGGTTAGGAGACTCGCTTTGTATCAGGAAGTTGCCACCTGCGGTCTGAGAGATGGAACCGCCCGTTCCCTCCGCGGAATGCCTCCTGCTTCAGCAGCATTCTTAAAGGATGCACCGACACCCCAGGCACAAATCTGAGCCATCTGAACGGCTACAGGCCCTGCACAGGCAGAGGCTCCATCTCCCCGCAGAGGTGATCCTGGCTTGGACGACGACGGCTGTTTTAGCGGCAGGCTGAGAATAGCTTGAGCAGGAGGTGTGGGGTGTGTGTGTGTGGGGGGGGGATAGTTCCCAGCTGCTGTCATGATGCTAAATCCTGCTAAGAGGACTTTAGCCTGCCAATGACCAGGTTGTTACTGATGTCAGAAGTGTCATCTTTATTGTCCAAAAGCCTAGCATTCCTTCTTCCGCCGCTTGGCACGGAACCACGGTTGGCCTTTCTGGAGCGCCTCCCATCATTCCGGCTCAAGGTCTGCTGCAGGGGGGAGATGCAGGGAGGGCCCAGTGGAGGATTCAAGTCTGATGACACCCCCCCTCCCCGGCTGTGATTTTACAGCTAAAATGTAGTTAGATGGGGGAAGGAGGGATGGCATCCACGAGCCGGATTATCCAGAGCCTTCTCCCTTCAGCATAAGAAAGGTGTCTGACCAGTTTGGTGTAGTGGTTAAGTGTGGAGACTCTAATCTGGGAGAACCGGGTTTGATTCCCCACTCCTCCACATGCAGCTGCTGGATGACCTTGGGCAAGCCATAGTTATGTCAGAGCTGTTCTCTGTCAGCCCTGCCTACCTCACAGGGTGTCTGTTGTGGGGAGGGAAAGGGAAAGGGGCTGTAAGCTGCTCTGAGACTCCTTTGGGTACTGAAGGGCGGGGTATAAATCCAGTCTCTCTCTCCTCTTCTTCTTCATTTCTACCATCTGCTTCTAGCCTGGGGGTTGCTGAGAGGACCATTTAGGCTGCCCCATGTAATGGGCTCTAGGTTTTTAAGGGCTTTTATCGCCACAGGGGTTTTTTTACATGGTTGTTATGTTCCAGTGATTTTATGTTTTTACAATTTTTTTATCTTGCTTGATTTGGTGCGCCATCTCAAGCGGACATGGTGTTATAAATGTTTTAAACAAACGATGTCCCAAATTGGGCAGGGCTTGAGAATGAATGAGAATCTGGTTCCAGAGCCTGGCACACTTCTGCTCGGCTCTCAGGCAAAGGTGTACCTTAAGCCTGGAAGAGCGGGCTTGGGATCAGAAGGCAGAAAAGTCTGGCAAATGCTTTCCATGCCAGCCCCGCTCTGTCCTATGTTCCCTGGTCCAGTCTGTTCCTCTGTGCCTTTCCCGCCCTGTGGGATGCCCCGGCAGTTCCTCCTCCAGCGGCTATTTTTAGCAGCCGAAGCCCGTGTTGTGTTTCTTTCCACAAGGGACGGAGCTATTGTTACCAGCTCTTGTGTGCTGCCCAAGGGGCTGAGTGACTGGGCAGCTGCAGGCGCAGCTGAGGAGCCAGCTTTGTAGCTGAGCCGCAGGGCCACCAGGGGACAGGAAAACATCCAGGAGATTTAGGGAAATATGGGCACACTCTCCCCACCCCCAATCGCTCCCAGCCTCGAGGGGACATTCCAGGCAAGGGCATACACAAAGTCATCCCTTTCTCTGGGCCCATGTGGCATGCTCAGCCCGGAGACTTGACTCGCCTGCGCCTGGGTCTTCTGGAGCAAGAAAGAAACAGGGGCCATCGCAGGTGCCGCATGGGAAAGGCAGTGTGGGGGCAGGGGTCAAAGGCTACCTGGGCAGGAAGGAATAAACAAGAAGGGGTTTTGCATAAGGTGGCCAGCCTCCAGGTAGGGCCTGGGTATCTCCTAGAATTACAACTGATCCCTAGGTTTCCTGGAGAAAATGGCTGCTTTGGAGAATGGACTGTATACCATTATACCCTGCCCTCCCCCAGGCTCCTCTCCCAAATCTCCAGGAATTTCCCAACCTGAAACTGGCAACCCTAGCTTTGCAGCCTGATGGGGGAGCCTCGCTGTGGGGGCTGGAGAGCAGTGGAACACTGGAGAGATGAGGCTGCCCGGTTAGAACTGCCAGGCGGGCTCAGGGTTGCTGTGGTGGCTTTGAACAGCCCCCCCTTCCAAGGCCGTGGAGGGCGCTCTGCAGCCTGAGCCACCCCAGGGAGGGGCTAGGGATGGTGTCTGCGGGTGTCTGCAGCATTGCAGGGAAATGGGCAGGGGTGGGAACCGGTCTGGGGCTTGTTGTAGATGGGTTGGGAGTGAATGGGGAAGGCAAGGGCAGGCATCTGGGCTGGAAGGGGGCAGCTTGTCTTAAGGCCCCTTCCTCTCTTGCCCTTCATTCCCACCTCATGGGTGTCGCTTTGTCCACTTCCAGGGCTGAAATCTGGAATTTTTACCCAAACAAGTTCATCCAGAGGGATGACATGAAGCGCTTCCATATCCTAAACACTTTATTTAACCTGACAGGTATGTGCAAAAGGGACCCGTGGGGGTGAGGCAGTTCCCCTTGGTAGGACCAAGGTCCAAGCTGTCGGGACACTCCCAGGCACCCCAGATGTGGGGCCCAGGGAGCCCCTTGGGGCATGTGTGGGCTCAGCTGCAGACGCCTTCCTTGCACTTGGCACCGTGCCCCCTTCCTGTGGAGTTCCCTGCCATCTAGGTTCAGAAAGAAAACTCCAGTCAGAGCACAAAACACGAGCTGGCAGAGTTCCGAGGGCCCCGGGGGCATCTCACTGCTGCTCATCAGGGGCAAGCAGCTAGTTCAGAACTGGAGACAGCTGCAGTCAGGAAGGAGAGCGTTAGCTGGAAGCATTAGCTGGAAAGAGAGGCAGTCTTTTCAGAAGGAACTCTAAAAAAAAATTAAATCTCTCCTTCCCATTAGCATGCTTAAGGTGCCTAACAAAATCAAATTCCTTAAGTGGTTGCAACAAAACAAGCAACAGCTCTGGCATGCTTAGTATCCAAACGAAGTTGCAGTAATTTGATGCAAAAATTAACTGCTTGCTTGGGCCCCTCTGTCTGCTGCTGATAGAGGCTGTTCTTTAGAGGTGGCCCTGCTAAATGGAAGGCTTCTCCCCTGCAGTGGTGTCCATTCTCCTTGTCTGCTTGTCTGCACTAACTGGAGGTTCCTTTTTGTGTCTAGTTACAGTCCAGTGAACAAGCTTGACTCCCCTCTGCTGTCTCCCCCCCCCCCCCCCCCCGTCTCCCATCCCAGCTGAAATGCAGTTTAATCTGAGAAGCCTGTTTTCAACACTCAGTGCTAGAACATAAGAAAGAAGAGTAACAGAGTGGTTGCTCAGGAGCATGGGCAGAGTGCATTTCTTTCATTGGCACCCACCCCGACATCTCTGAGGGTTCCGCCTCGGTGAAACAAGAGCATTTGTGACTGCTAAAGAGCTGCAGTGGGAGGGGCATTCAGATAGAAGTGGAATTGCAAAGCAGAGAGATGAACCTTTCCCCTGTGCCATTTTACTGGCCTCAAACAATGCCCCCTTCCTGGCTACAATTTGCCCCTTCCAGGGACGAATATCCAGGTAATCTCTCATCTAATTGATCCTGAGTTAAGAGAGAAGGGGTTCCAGGTCACTGAATGTGGCGGTCAGGAGGGTCGAGGCATTTCTTTGCCCTTTAAGTCATAGCTCTATGGGGCTGGTCTCTGGATGTGCCCTCAGTGACCTCTTCTTCCTTGTCTCTCTGCAGAGACCTACCTCTTTGCCTGCCTGGTGGATTTCTTTACCAACTGCTCCCGATATGTGAAGTAAGTATGCTGAGTTTGCTGTAGGCTGGGCTTCGGAACCTCATTAGGGCTAGAAACATGCCTGGATTCCTATAGAAACCCAGTGTGTTTTCAGAATTTGGTTGTGATGGTCATGGGAGAGGAAGAACACAAGAGTCACTGGAATTTCAGGAGGCCCGTGCATTTTCAGGAGTCTTTTCCCCAGTCTGAGGGAGCAGAAACTTATTTTTTTTAACGTAAGCTTGGATTCTGCAGAAGCTGAATTTGACGGCCATTGCTGCCTTCTGTGGTTTTTCTACCTTCCTGTGGAATCCCAACCTGGGTGCAGTCAGGCCAGTATCCACCACTGACCTGTTCCCGGTTTTATTCCAGCTGCGACACAGGCTACAAGCACGGCAACCTCTTCATGTCTTTCCGGAGCATGTTCCAGGATGTCCGAGAAGCCATGGACTACGTCCATCTCTCAGTGAGTGGGTGGATGGTGGGGAGGTGGCTGGGGACCTCTCGTGTGGAGTTACGACGAAGTCCTGTCCACTGTGGGTTATGCAATCATGTTTCAGCGTCGTAATGTTGAGGACTGAGTTTGGTATGCAAACACTTGCTAAAGGGGTGTGACCGTCTGGGTGGGCAAGGATACAGCTAGGTCCCCCCCCCCCTTGAATTCATCCCAGCTTCGGGTCCCAGGGGTAGGATTAGTGCACACTGGGAGAGTTCTGTCAGTGCAGTCCAACCTCCCTTGCATGCTTGAAGACCATTTCTCAGTCAAGTGGTAACATTTATGTAGATTTGGCTTTTAAATTTGCAGAGAAAATAAGCAGAGCACACCCTGCATAGTCTGAGCTTTAAATAAACGTAACTTTACTAGAAAACAAAAGGGGGGGGGTTACATTTGGAAGAAGACGAAGAAAACTGTCTTAGCTAAACAGACTACATGTTTACCATTAAAAGGTAAAAGGCTTAAAGGCTGCTGCTTCTTGCTCACAAAAAAAGAACTGAAACTGGTAATAAAATGCAAACATCCAATATGTTGATCAGCCAGTTACAAGTCGATAGATCACTTCATTTTACTGATACCACCCACCACTTTCCCAGGCAAACTTGTGTCTACTTCTATTTGGTTACAAGTTAGCTAGGTAATTTCCTGTTTATTAGTAACAACAATTAACTCTACAACGATGGAAAGTGAAGGCAATTTGTAAATATATCAACAATTTACCTCCTGCCTGTCTGTTAAGGAGAAACCTTCAAGGCATTTTACGATTAACAACATTGCAAAAATAAATCAATAAAATAAGGATAATCAAATAACATTGTTAAAAAAAACCTTAATACTAAAAGCATGAGGAGAAGCAGCAACAAAGACTGGCTAGGGCAGTCTTTAGAAGTCTGGGACAACAGACAGTCTTTCTCTGGCGCCGGAAAGCCAGCAGGCGATGCCAGCTGAGTGTCTCTGGGGAGGGCATTCCATGAACAAGGCGGGGCTGACTCTTCTGGAGACAGGGGCATTGAGAGGGGCCATGGTTTCAATAGCTGAATGTCTGCTTGGCATGCTGGAGGTCCCAGGTTCAGTTCCAGGCATCTTCATTTAAAAAGATCAGGTAGCAGCAGGTAATATAAAAGACCTCTTCTTGAGACCATGGAGAGCCACTGCCAATCAGAGTAGACAATACTGGCCTTCCTAGGCCAACGTTCTGACTCAGTTATAAGGCAGCTGCACGTGTTCAGAAGAGCAGGTTTTCAAATGCAGCTTGTAGAGGACAGGCGAGTCTGTATGGCAGAAGGCGGTCCTTCAAACATCCTGGTCCTAGATCATTTGTTTTTCTTACATTTTTATCCTACCCTTCCCCCAGGAAGCTCGGTGCACCAGCCATGGTTTGTCCCTCCAGTTTGGAAATGAGATTCTTGCCTCTTGCATTCTCTGAATTAACTACCCAGAAAAGAAGCCTTGAGGTCGTGATCGTGGGAATTAGAAGGAAAGGGGCTGATAATTAATCTGCCAATAGTTCCTTTATATAAATCTGTGATGCAGCTCGCACTGGGAACTTTGTCTGCTCTTCTGTTTGTCTCCGAAGGGATTTCCAAGTACTGCAGAGAGCATCAAATGATCAGGAGGTCAGAGCTCTTTTCCCATGAGGCTTTTTGAGGGGGTTGAATTTAGAAAAAAAAAAGGACCAAGGGGGACTTGATAAGAGGACATTTATTCATGTGCTGAATCTATTTAAAACATTTTTACCTTAATCCTTTCCACTGAATAAGACATGTCCAATGTGCCTAATAAGACATGGCTGACAAAGCCAACTGGAGGGAGTAAAATGACATAGGGTACACAGTTAGTAAAATAATAATAATTAAAAAATACAGAAAAACAAAGCTGGAACAACTTCCTAAGGCCATTTCCCTCCTCCCTGTTCAAAGGCCAGCTTAGACAAGATTGTTTTCAGTTGCCATCTCATAGGAGAGAAGGAGAGGGGCAGGCACTTCGTTCCCTTAGAAATTTGTAGCCCGCTTTTCTTCCTACTGGGATTTTCAAAGCAGCTGACAACACTCTCCCCCTTTCCATTTTATCCTCACAACAACAACCCTGAGAGGTAGGTTAGGCTGAATGTGAGTGACCAGCCTCCAGTCAGAAGGAAAACTGGGCTGCACCCAGCAATGTGCCAACAGAAAGGAAAAATGCCCGGTGATAGAGGACAGCGACTGTGCATGAAATGAAACAAGGATTTCAGAGAGGAAGATTTTTTCCTCATTGCTAGGAACTGGGTCACTTAGTGCAATGAATCTGGCAAACAGATACTTTGCACCGTACAAAACACAGTTCTGGCCCCAGACTCAGAGGACTTTTCCAAAGGACTAGATGTATTCTTGGGGGACAAGAGAGCGACCAGGGGCCATTAGCCACTGCTGCTGAACGACTCTCCTGGCCCAGCAGCAGCCTACTTCTGTTTACCACCTGCAAGCTTCTGGCGGACTACTGTGGAAGAGAAGGAGTGCCACACAGGATGGACCCGGGGTCTGATCCAGTTGGGCAATTCTCACCCACCTGTGTTCATGTGCCTGTCAAATATGGCTTTGGAACTGAGCATGCTGCTGTCCTGTTGAGTGCCAGATGCAGTGTTTGATGGTGCCGTAAGGAGGCGGAGTCCTGGGAATAGCTAGCCTTTGGCAGTGGCAGGGAAGGTTCCTGATTTTGGAGAGAACCACTGATGGCCCTATTTGTTGCTCCCATAGGGCTGCCTCAAGGAAAAGACGCTGGAGAACCTGGAGAAGTACGTTGTGAAAGATGTGAGTCTCACCCAGATCATGAGCTGGGGAACTGCTTGGATGCAGGACACTCCCCCCCCCCCCATCCCCTGCCTCCCAGCTGCCTGAAAGGAGGCACGTGACTCCTCCCCCTTCCTGTCTGAGAGCAACATTCTCCCCTCAGAGCGTTGTTACTGTGTTGGCCTTGGACAACCCCCCCCCACAGAGGAAGTCACAACAAGATCAGTGGCCTTTAACCTGCGGGTTGGGACCCTCAGGCAGGTCACAGATCCTTTCCTACCCGGGGCTGCCTTTTTAAAGGGCCTGCTACACAGAGAGCAAGGGTACCATCCCGTGCTGCTTGCTTCTCTCTGTGTGCCCGCTGAGAAGAGCGGCAAGACAGCAAGGCGAGGTTGTGTCATGGTGGATTCCTTTATGGCAGTCGCCATTGGGGTGTTTCCCAGTATGGTACATCTCACAGTGCCTGGCTTGTGTTTCCTGCGCCCAGCTCTTTGGCCTGCTGCACACAATCTTGAGCTTTTGTCCAGTGAAGTCACAACTGTCGCTTCCTGTCACCTCTGTTATGTGCTTGCATGGGTCCTGCGTTCGTTGGGTACCGGGTTTGGAAAGGTCAAAGGCCACTGGTCAAAGTGGGCCAGGATACAAAATTGATCTCATTCTTCTATCGGTTATATCTGCAGTCATTCCCTCCAGCTGTACCACAGCTGTCTGTGCAGTCCCCCCCAAAATGGGAGGGATAACTCCTTTCCCAAGACTGCTACTAGGGGATAGGGGGAAGGCATCCCTGCAGGGCTTCTGGTTCCTGTGCTCGGCATCTAAAGCCAGTGCATCCCTGGTGAAGCCTCCCAAAGATACCTCCATAGCATGAGGCCAGTTCTGGTGTCCCTCCTCTTTCCCAGACGCAGCTTCCTCTAGCTGTTGCTGGTTGAAGAGTGATGGCCGGCCTCAGCTCCTCAGTCTCATCCGTCTCATTCTTTCATGTAGCCTCGTATCCCCCTCCTGCTGAGCCGCATGAAGGAAGTGGGGAAGGTGTTCCTCGCCACCAACAGTGACTACAACTACACAGACGTAAGTCGGCTGCTTCCCAGGGCAAATGGTATGTCTGTCTGCTTGGATCTGCATCTGACTTGCCCCTTCTGCATGCAGGGTAATCTTTCGAGTTAGATCTCTTTGGGAGATCGTTTACTCAGGTGGTCACCATCGGCATCCTTCCCTTGTCTGTGCTGCACACTCCCAACCTGAAAAACATTGTTAGGGAGCTTTGTACATTATCCCAAGAGTGCAAAACACTCTTTTTCGGATCTTCCGTGGTGGCCGTGTTAATATTGTAGGAGGCATACAGTAGCATCATTGGCTGCCAGGAGCGGCATATGGAGAGATGCAGGGTGATGACATCACACCTTGCCTTGGCTGAATTGGACATGACACGAAAGAGAGGCCAAAGGGACCCAGGGCAGTGGCGGCTGGGGGTGGGGGGAGTCGCTTTCAGCATCTTGCGAAGGAGCTCCGCCCATGCAGACAGAGACTGCCAGTGCACCCCTCCCCCACACCGGGCTTCTCTCTTTGCAGGCAATAATGACCTACCTGTTTGACTTCCATGAAGATGGCCTGGTGAGTCACAGCTTCACCCTGAAAAAAGTTCACATGCTGGTCACGCAAGTGGTTTCTGCAGCATGGGTATATCCTGAAGGCTCTATGGTGGGCAGATGAACACTTGGTGGGCAGTTCAGCCCTTCATCAATGTCTAGGCATCACTAGAGGACTGCAGTACAACAGCTTCAGGATCAAAGGGTCATCTGTGCTGGTGTTCTAGGCAAAGGGGTTCCCCCTGACAATAGCAAGCTGGGCTAACAGAACAACCAGGTTGGGAGCCATCTGCTGGCAGCACCCTCTTGTCTTGTTCCTGGAAATGAAGAGATGAGCCCTGCTCCAAGCACTCAGGTTCATACAGTGGAGGTGCTTGGGGGAGAGGGGGGATTGCACTGGTGGAAGTCCAGAGCTCCAGCTTGTGGGATCACTGAGAGGTGTGGGAGCGGCTTTGAGGCAGAAGGGTGCTTCCAGTGGACGATTCCTGATTCATTCTCTTTGCTGCTTCATTGAATCATGTTCTGGCTTCCCTGCCCTGTCCCTGCAGGAGGAACCCCAGCACCGTCCCTGGCGCTCTTACTTTGATCTGATTGTGGTCGACACCCGCAAGCCGCTCTTCTTTGCTGAGGGGACCGTCCTGCGACAGGTCAACACGGTAAATGCTGCTTAGGCCCGACACATGCAGGGATGGAGAAGAAGGAAGGGCAGAGGAAGTACATTCCTACTTTGGAATGGACTACTCTCTGATAGGCAGACTCCTAGCCAGTAAAACCAGGGACCGACAGGTTGCCCAAGGTCTTTGGGTACAGTGAGGAAACCCTCCTGAGTTTGGGTAGGCAGAACCAGTGGACAGTGGCGATTCCTACGGGGGGCAGTTGTTGCAAAGCTGCTCTTTGGGAAGAGCCAGTCAAACTGCAATCTCTGTCTGCTACCGTACATTTTGAGTTTTGTCTGTCCACAATGTTTGCTGATGACCTGTAGATCTTTGTGGCTGAGGGATACTGTGATGGAGATCAGGGCAGAGGTAGTGGTAGCTAAAGCAGGCCCCTTGTGGTATCTGGACTCCTGACGGTGGACAACCTTGGCTCACCTTGCTTGGCATTGTATCCAACCATGGAGCTCCTGAGACTCTGGGCACTTTTGTCTTTGGAAGAGAGCACAGTGACTTCCGCTGACTCTTCTCCTTGGGAGAAATGTTTAGCGGGAGGCTATAGTGTGAGCAGGAAATTAGAAAGTGTGAGGAATACTGCTCAAGTGGATCTCATTGGATACAAGCTGTTGCCCTTCCATTGTTAGCTAGCAACAGCTAAAGCCCTGGGTATTCACTCACGAGGCCTTGTTCTTTCAGAAATTAGATGCTAGAAAAGGCTCTTAAAGCAGGAAAGGGGACTGACTGATGTCCTTTGGGAAGCCATCTCATTGTACTTGTTTATTTAATCCAAAGCATTCACGTTCCGAGCTTTCCATTTTTCCAGCCTTCAAGGCGGCTTACAGCAACAGTATAAGCTATCAATCTAAAAATCAAGGTATGTGCCCAATATAAGAGAGAGGCAGCAAGAAGGAGCAGAGGGAGAATCCAGAGAAGGAGTTAATAGGCATGGCCACAAGGAATAGAGACCTACAAACTGATAAATGTTGGAGCTGGAAGGAGCCGGACTGGAAAGGTCAGGGCAGTGTGACAGTCTGGGATGTGTGATGCTCCCAGAGAGTGGCCTCTGTGCCAGCAGGAGACTCGCCACTTCCTTATTCAAATCTTTATTGTGAAACGGACAGAGAGATGGGAGAGCCTGGGTTGTCCCTCACCGCAAGAGCCAGCAACTGCTTTGGGGTCCCATTCTGCTTCCGTAGCCAGTCCTCTGCCTGGAGTTCACTACTGTTCTGTTTCTGCAGGACACAGGGAAACTGCGGATTGGCACCTACACAGGACCCCTTCAACACTGTGCTGTTTACTCTGGAGGTAAAGTACTGTGGCCCCCTCTAATGCCTGTCTCCACTGCACAGTGTACTTGTCCTTCACGTCAGCAAGATCTGTGTCACCCCATTGCAGTGAGCCAACCATGGGCTTGATAGGAAGAATGGAGGCAGAGTCTGACCTGATTTGATTTCAGCAAATGGTTTGAGAGTCTCTGACTCCCGCCTCTCCACTCTAGGCTCTTCAGACATGGTGTGTGACCTCTTGGGAGTGAAGGGCAAGGACATCCTCTACATTGGTGATCACATATTTGGAGACATCCTCAAATCCAAGAAGAGGCAGGGATGGCGCACCTTCCTGGTGGTGCCCGAGCTGGCCAAGGAGCTGCAAGTGTGGACGGAGAAAAGCGGTGAGGATTAGAAACGTTCTGGTGGATGGAGATGGACAGTCCCTTATCAGGGATGGAACAAAGCCAGGTGGCGAGGGGCCAAAGATGGCCAGAGCTCTCTGCCTCACAGGGAAAGAAATGGGCTACGGTTTTACATCCCTTTTCCTTGGTCAGGCCAATGGCTGCTGTTGAGGACTCAGCCTTCTCTCTTCTGCTCACAGAACTCTTTGAAGAACTGCGGAGTCTGGACGTGTTCCTGGCTGAGCTTTACCAGTAAGTGGGATGTTGTCCAGAATATTAGTGTCAGGGGTGATTTTGCTCTAAAAGGTCTGGAGTCTGATCTTGGAGACTTGGCACCTAGTGACTTGCAGCACCTGCTTTCCTGCAAAATATGCAGGCTTTGCAGAGATTGGAAGTGGGAGCTGGCCCACCTGCCCTTCCAGAAGTCTCCCTGAGACAGTCTCAGCCTGCTTTATGACTCAGCTCCGTAGCCAGGAAGTGTACAGACACCCCCCCCTTAATACCAATGTTTTGAACTAGCACCCAGCCAGCCCCCCCTTTTGAAAGTAACCAATTTTGGCCATATTGATGGAAGTTGTACTTTAAGATTTACTTGGAATGAATCCCACAATTTTGATTCAGTAATGTTAAAAGGCCCTGAATGGGATAGCCCAGGCTAGCCTAATTTTGTCAGACCCCAGAAGCTAAGCAGGGCCAGCTCTGGGTCTATATTTGGATGGGAGACGGGGTCGTGATGCCGGGGGGGGGGGGGGGGAGGCAATGACAAGCGGCTTCTGAATGACTCTTGCCTCAAAAGCCCTGTGGGGGTCGCCAGAAGTCAGCTGAGATTTGACATCACTTTCTACCCCCCCCCCTTAAAAGACTGATATGCAGAAAAGAGGCATTCAAAACACTATTTTGAAAGTGCGTTTTCTGTTTGCCTCAAGAGGAACCATTTACTTGCAGTATTTCTACTTTCAGGCAGTTAGAATAAAAACCACCCCCCATTTTCCTATATTTCCCCCCCACCCCACAGGGGATTCCCAGTCTAGATATTAGGATCCACAGGGAGACATGCTGGGGCTCCTTTTGCTGGCCTTTTCCTCCCAAGCTTGGCTTCCCCATGGAAAAGGCCTGTTCGGTGGGACATGTCGAAAGAGCAGCCGGTTCCTCACGTTCAGACTTGCTGGTGGAAGAAAGTGGTGATCTTCCAGGCACCTGCTTTCTCTCAGCTGGGGATAAGGGTGCCAGCCCAGTGAAACCTGGGGGGGGGGCAGGGGTTGATGGGCTGCTGCAGGCACTCAGCACCCACTGATGCTCGTTTCTTCCCAGGCACTTGGACAGTGGAAGCAGCGAGCGCCCAGACATCAGCTCCATCAAGAGGCGCATACAGGTAGGGCCCTTTATTTTATTAGAGTTTCGAAAATGCAGCCATTTCCTATCACACGTCAGGCCCCACAGGCAGAGTTTGAGTTCAGTTTGAGCTTATTTTCTTTGTCTTTGTCTCCAGTGCAAGGGCCCACACATGCACTACCAGTGCCAGTAGGTAAAGTGATCTCCTTAGGGAGACTCCGGCTAGCACTTTCTCCATACAGTGCTATGCAAACATTTCTTTGCATAGCTTCCTACCTGGGTGACTGCTGCATAATAGAGCAATGCGGTCTCTTATGCAACCTTCACAACTAGAGTAAGAAAACTGGCTTTGGTGTAGGGCTGCCTAGGGTCCCACAGACTAGCAGAATCTGCTTCTCTCAGCCACCTCGAGGCCAGGATTTTCTCTGCACATGCCTAGTAGCCAGTTAGCTTGCAAACCAGCCTATGCAAAATGCCATCCTCTAAGGCCCATCGAAGAAGGCAGAATTATATGGCAGGACTTCCTGCTTACTGCAGACATTCCCAGCCAGCTCCTGCCTTAGCATGAGGCAGGCTGCATTATCATAATAACAGAGAAGGAAATGGTACATACGTGTATGTTTAGAAGACTCACAGCCCACCTGGAACAGATGTGGTCCCCTTAGTACAGGGGAGGGAAGGCACAGTCTGAAAAAGTCATGAAGCCCTAGCCCAACAAAGCTTTTATTCTCAGAGCTGATGAAATGCCAACACAACCCCTGAGCCAATGTTAGGCTCAAGAACTCCTGGAATCTTGAAGGAAGGGAGCTGGTTCTCCAGATGGGTGGCATTCATGTTTCTGACATTAATCTAAACCCTCAGACACATACATGGATGAGAGCTGCAGCCGGGAATCATAATGAAAGTGTACTTGGTCCAAGCCAACTGCAGAGAAAAAGAGTTCTCACCAAGCTGGTTGTGGGACATACACCTGTTCAGTTCCTCCCTTCGGCTTCCTAAATATCTTCCAATTGGTCAGGAGTCCTTGAAGAGCTTGAATTGGGAGACATCAGTATCTACCGTGCCCATCTGGAAGAAGTTACCTTCATTCTAGTTCTTCTCAAAGAGAAAAACAGCATCCATCTATCAAGGGGCATTTTCTCAGTGTTCGTGAAAAGAATGCCATTAGTGGCAGGGGCTATCTAGCTAACATAGCGATTTTTTCAGGCAAGATGTCTGATGAGTATCCCAAGCCTGACAGGATTTTCTTGCCACTTGATCTGACTGCCTGGAGGTGCCAGGGACTGAACCTGGGTGAATGAACCTGCTGAATGCAAAGCAGATGCTCTGCCACTGAGCCACTGGGGCCTTCCCTTCCACCATAAAGATGCAGTCCTATGCAGGCCACTAGGCTCCGCTGCCTTAACATCTATCTCCAGGCTATGAGAGAAGACCCCCAGGTGACTTGCGTAGAGGCGATTTGCATTATACGGCTCACAAGCAGAAAAAAAATATTATGTTCCCCTCCTACTACAAAATCTGTGCCAAGCTCAGAGCCCACAGGATTCCCCTGGCCTGGAAAAGCTCAAAAATAGCTGCCTTCCATACTGATTGGGTCCCAAGCAAGGGAAAGCCTGAGCACCTCCAGGTCCCCCTTTGCAGGCTGACCTAGTTGTCACTCCTCCTGTTGCAGAAAGTCACTCACGAGATGGACATGTGCTACGGGAAGATGGGCAGCCTGTTTCGCTGTGGCTCCCGCCAGACCCTGTTCGCCAACCAGCTGATGCGCTACGCTGACCTCTACGCCGCCTCCTTTATTAACTTCCTGTATTACCCTTTCAGCTATCTCTTCCGGGCACCACCCACACTGGTATGTTGGGGCAGATTGAGGACAGGGTGATGGCGGTGGAAGGATTCTGGGTGGATGTGTGGGAAGCTCCCTCTAGCTTGTTCCAACTTGGGGAAGGGCAGGACTGTGCTGGTGTCATGGCTACACTGTCAGAAGATCTGGCTTCTCCCACAGGAGGACACTCCTTGTTTCTTCTCTCCAGCTGGGGAAAGAGGCAGAGGTCTCTTCCTGCACAGGCTTTTGTGGGGGGAGCAGTCCCACCAGTGGTGCTCCCACCGACATCCTTGTGCCAATCCCTTCCCCTACCAGATGCCCCATGAGTCAACTGTGGAGCACACACGCATAGAGTTCAGCGAGACGACCTTGCTACCACCAGGGCATCGGATGCACCCACTTGGCTTCTGCAAGCAGCAGGTGAGTAGGCGGCGTCCAAAGTCTTGCGTCCTTCAGCCCTCTTCACACTTTGCCCCCTTCCTTCCCAAAGGCTTTTCACTGATCTTCACTTCCATCCCGTTAGAACAGGCTCTGGGCCTTGTGGGAAAGCCATCCAATGATATCTGAAGGGCCATCTCTCTGTGCGCCCACGCACCAAGCCCAGTCTTCTGGCTGCCACTTTCTAGGTGCCTGCTTGGCATGTTAGACCCCATTCCTTCTCTGTCACCTTGCAGAATGGCCTTCCTGATGAATGGGAGGGGCATCACGTGTAGAAGTTTTCAGGAAACACTGTAAGGCCTTTTTATCTGCAAGGGTTTTCAGTGGGGCTCACGCTGCAGGCCTTTGCTTGGGGTCGAGGGATAAATGCAGTTTCACTCTATTTTGTAGGTTTTTATTCTTGGAATTGTGAGCCACCTTGAGCTACAAGGGAAGGATGCAAGTATAACGATTTTAATAAATAAAGGAGCAGTGGAAAAAGAATAGATCAGAAATACACTAGGGTTGCAGATGCAGGTGTTGAAGACAGTGTAGTCCCCCAGAGTGAGCAGTTAGATAAACAGAACCTAAGAAAAAGGCTGGGAAGAACCGGTGGGAGAGAGGGGGAAAACCACCAGTAATTATATCTAAAATGTTTAAATGTTGCCAGCAATACCTGCAAGATCTGGCTAGGGATCCATCGTCTGCTTTCCCACCATCCTAAAGGTGAATGCAGTGACCATATAATTGTCTAGGGAGCCCATGCAGAATGTGGGCTCTTCCCAAAAGATTTCCTGAAAGTGTTGGACTAGGATCTGGAAGACCCAGGTCTGAACCTCCACTTGTGCCACGGAAGCTTGCTGGGTGACCTTGGGCCAGGCACACTCCCTCAGCCTAACCTACCTCACAGGGTTGTTGTGAGAATAAAACAGAGGAGAGGAGAATGATGTAAGTGGAGTGAAAGGAGAATATACAGTAAAATAAACGTGACAACAGCTAGTCCGGCATTTGCTGCCTCTGAAGAAATAATCAGATGCAGTGGGTTTAAAAAAAAAAAAGACTTATTGGTTTAATTAAAATATGGACTAAGGAGGATCCACACAGTCCTTGGGTCCCAAATATTTTTATCCCACCCTTTGTCCCAGGAGCTCAGGGTAGTATGCATCTCTCCTCTATTTTACGCTCAAATGGTGGAACCGGCCCGTTCCACCCTAACCTCCAAGGTTCCCAACACCTGGAGAGGCTTTTCTCTCTCTGGTAACCCTCCACCACCACCACCTGATCTTTGTAAGGAATTGCCCGCGGGGAGGGTCAGGACTCCCAGCTTCCCTGTCAAGTTCTGAGGCCTTGCCTTCGTGTCTCCTGCTACCCAGGCACCTGGCACCACGGGGGCAGTTTACTGCCTTGTGTGCCCTTGGAGGAATGGCCACTTGCCAACTGACTGCCTTCCTCCTGGCGCTCCTTTTAAAATAGCGTGTCCAAGATGGTGAAGTTCTATGTGGTACACAGCATCAAAAGTTATAAAATATTCATTAAAAAGAAACTGTTCATAAGCATACTTTTAGCATAGCATCTGAATGAGCAAGGGATTCAAAAGAGATGGGTAAAATGCAATTCCTCTGTCCCTCTATACATGCCCTATCAGATGTTAAAATATAGGTCAGGCTCCTTAGCTTTAGGAAGTTACAGATCTCTACAGAGCATCCTCTACCTTGAAGCGTCCTTCAGCTGACCAGGCCACCGCTAAGAGTTCTGTCTGCTCTGATGGACCCAGCACAAAAGAGCACTACCTCCTCGCTCCCCTGAGTTTTATGACCTCTCTTTTCCCCACCCACTGACCAGGTCAGGCCAGGTCAAAGAGGCTTTTCTTGAAGTGGTGAGGATGTTCCTCCCTGAAACCTCTCTAGTATTTAATTCCTCCACATCTCTGTTCCCTGCTTGAATGGGGGGGGGGGGGGGGGGAATTGACCCACCCATGAGCTCTCCAGCTAGATCTATTAGCATTTGTATGAAGGTAAGCTGGAAAGCAACTGGACTGCCTTCCTCCCTGTTCTCTGCCTAGATACGAAAAAAAACTTTTAAAACTTGGAGTGAAGGTTTTGCTCATTTCAGACCTCCAAAGGAAAAATGCACTTCTTCACAGCTCACAGCAACCCTACAAGGTTAGCTCAAAGTCACCCAGCAAGCTTCACGAGAAAATGGGGATTTGAACGTGGTTCTTCTGGATCCTAGTCCAACATTCAAACCTTTACACTAAGCTGCCGCTCTTGAGTTCCTAGACAGAGTGCAGATGGCCAGACAGAAAGCACATAGCGTCCCAATAGCTCTCCTGCCAAGGCAGTATCCCAGAGGACAGAGCACTACTCACTTATGGGCTTGGTGGGGGACTAAGTCACCGGCAGAGTGTAGCTTTTGTGTACAAGAGATGAGCCCCAACCCCTCCTCTTGCCCTGCCCTGCCCCATAGTAAGACAGGCTGCAGAACGCGCTGTGCTTCCTGTCCCCTGCAGAAGCTCCAAAACATTTTCCAGGAAACCAACAATGACGAGGACTACGACGACTGAATCCCTCCAATCCATGCCGAAGGGAATCCAGATGTGACAGATGAGTGTGGCTCAACTGGAGATGACAGCGTGGGAAGGGGGAGAAGAGGGGCTTCTAAAATGGAACAGACGTTGGAATTTCCCTAGCCAGCGTCAGAAAGACCTAACCTGTGAAGTGACCGATTCTGGAAGACAGGCCAAGGCTGCCCGTGGCTCCAGGGGCAAGAGCTCCACCAGCTGCAACAGTCTTGCTGTCTGCAACCCTCCCCCACTAGCCACTTCAGCCATCAAGAGCTCCACCCCTGCCCCCGCCCCCCAATCATCGAGACCTGCAGCCCCTCCCAGCTGATTCCACCCGAAGATGCTGCCTCTAGTTCATTATTTCTGCACGAAGAAGCCATGAGCCATTGCCTGGGCACAGCCCTCTCAGGGAGTGGTTCAGCCCCTGAAAGCAAGGTGGGTCAGTGTTCCCTCACTGGGAGGAATGAAGACCTGACCTTTGAGAATGGCAGCACAAGACCCCCCCATTTCCTTTCTGCTCTCACTGTGCACACTTTTGCAGTGTGTTTGAGAAGCAAGGAAGAAAGCCAGTCTCCTTCCTGAGCAGACACCATCACTCTGGGGAGAAACCCCTCTCTCTCGTACCCATAGAAGGTGCCCTGTGCCACTGAACCCTTCGAGGCAGGCGGAGGCTCAAGCCCCTGGGAATTCCAGGACTGCATTACTCGGACTGAAACCATTAGCCCCGGAGCAGCAGAAACTCCTCAGGCCCACAACGAAGAGGATCTGTGGTGGTCCAGTCACCGTCGCGGAGCACAGGCAGTGGTTATATGGCTATGCTCCTGGGCCTCGGTGTCCGAGTCAGCTCTGCTGCCGAGACCTCAGCAAGAATCTTCACACTGTATTGGCCACGTAGGAAGAGTGGCCATGCCTCTGCCTCCAGGCATCCCCGCCCCCAGCAAGGCACCTTGTTACCACTTTAGCGCAAAGAAAGACCACAAAAGAGAAACAGAGAACCATTTCTAGGACCGGAGGAGGGTGAAGAGTGCCCACCTTAGTTTGCCGGAGAGGGCGGAGTTGTCAGTCTGAAAGGAGCACAGAACAAAAAGGAAACACAGCTCAGGGCCGAGGGAGTCTTTTGAGGCTCAAGTCATGGCAACTTGCTGCGGCATTCTCACCGAGCACATGCCCCCGGCACCCCCTGCCCTCCAGATACCCTCGTGTAACAAACCAGTCAGGCCTTAATGTTAGCTGGAACAGGATTTAAGGGAGAAGATTGAAAGAGAGAGCTGCGTGAGCCGAGCCCAGGAGGAGAGAAGAAAAAGTACAGCTCGCAGACTCTTGGGTGAGGGGGGTAGCAGAGAAACCCATTCCATGCGGTCTGCAAGAGGCCCTTCACTGTCTGTGCCCACCCAGGATCACAGAGAAGGGGTTGGGCCAGGCACCGAAGATGCAGCCACACCCTCGACAGAGACCAGCGTGCTTCTCTGTTCCTCTGCTCAGGCGGCTCCTTGAAGAAAGAAATCTTGCTGTGAAACAAGTCCCCCCCTCCTAACTCCCCAAAGCCAGATGTGCACACAGGTTTCTTCCAGTAAAAATAAAGATACATATATTGTCAAACTTATAATTCTTTTGTGAGGGTTTTTTTTTAAATGTTTCCGGTCCATTTACACAGCTGTGCCAGGAAAGGGGGACAGCGAGCTCCATGTGCCAGGCCTGTAGAAACACAGAGGTGATATTCTGGGGAGGGGGAATAATGCATATCTTTGTACTTTCACTTGAGTATGTTCACTTGAGTATGGAGGGGGGGGGGGGGGTAGTACAGTCACAACCTCAAGAGCTCCATTTCCACATCTTCTGGCAAAGCTTCATTTTTGCGGAACAGAAAGAGGCTTCCATGATCCGTGGCCCTAAGTTCATTGAGGGAAGTCACTACCGTGTCGTGGTCCTTCAGCATCTCTGGGTAGCAAGCACTGGCACCCTCTATCCGCAGGGACCGCCGCACTGGAGTCAAGAGCTTTGTGTCTGGCCCGGCACAGCACTCTTTTGCTCTGAAAGGCAGAGGAGGTTAATACAGCCGGCTGCCCTCTCTCTCCTTAACAAGTATTCCACTCTCCCACCAAGTAGAGTTACTGAACAGGGCTTCTTGCTTTCCAAGGCAAACTTCCTCTGGGTCACAGAAACCAGCAGCAAAATACTTTGGAGCTCAGGGTTGTCTATCGTAAAATCTTTGCAAAAATCTCTCCCTCCCCGAACGCTTTTTGCAGACGAGGGGTGCATTCAAATTGAGCCCGTTTGCATCGCGTTCATTCCAATTCCGGCTGGCCCCACAGTTAGTGTTTTGGCTTGGAACCGGGGGGGAGGAAAGGCCCTGGCGGGTGGAAGAAACACACTTGCAAGCACCAACTGAAGTTGAGGCCTGGGTACGGCCATGACCCACTTTTCTGTTCCCGAAGCCATTTGTCCGGGCTTAAAAGCACCCGGCAGCTGTCACCAAGCAGGAATGGTGTCAACAAGGAAGCTGGCGTCATTCCAATCAGGCTGCAGCTCCTCTGCCGGCTGCCGGGAGAGCTTGGGCTAGGGGGAAAGGAAGGGTGGCCCTGCTGAGCTCAAGAACACCAGGTCAGAAGACAGGGGAGGGGCAGAGGTAGGCCGGGACCCTTACCTGAACAGTGGAACAACTTGTAGCTTGATACCCGAGACCGGCTTGCAAGCCGGGCGTCGCCAAGTGCTCTGGGGACTCATCTCAGCCTGGTCCCTGGCAGGGAGGGGACTAACTTGAGTGGGGACCACTGTGAGGGATACAGAAGAGGAGAGCAGCCAGGGAAATATTGCTGGGTGTCAAAAGACTCTTGTCCTTCATGCAGAGGAGAGCCTGAGGCGTGGTCTCTCTCTCCCTAGAGTAGTCAAGACTGTTCTAAAGCTCAAAAGATAAACTGCAGAGGCGAATGGTGCCCGAAGCAACAGAGCCATCCCTAATGTCCGCATCCCTCTGCCACTCCCCTTGAGAACTCCCACCCTGGGGAAGACTTATTCTGGATGTTTGATGGGAGCTGATCCCTGCCCCGAAAGGCTTGCTGATTCCAAGTGCTGACTTGGCCCTTTTCCTGCTGCCACCACCTCTGCCTTTCACTGCAGTCAGCCAGGTTGCCCTCCCACAAAATATAAAGTACAGCAGCAAGCCCCGATGGAGGAGGGGAGACTGAGAATCCCCCAAGGCTGGGTGGTGGCACTTCCTCACAAGGTTAACAGTGCTCATTGAAGTGGGAGAAAGGGAAGCAAAGGCAGCTGCCTGGAGCTTATTGGCTGGATCAGTAGGTGGGCTCCCACTTCCTGGTCACTGTGGGAGCAGAAAGTGTCCCCTTTCTTTCCACATCCTGTAATCCCTTGAAGCTGTAACAGTCCCTCCAAGAAACCCACACTTGCTATCAGCGGTGCAGCAGCCAGCATTACTAAGAGACATCAACCGAGCCCCAGTCTCCTTTTACAGGCACACAACTTGGGCTCCCAGGCACAGATCCTGGGAGGTGGCCTTTAAGGAGAGGGACGGAAGGGATTGACCTTTTCCCCCTTGGTCCTTGGTCAGGAGGCAGGTATAGGCTCCCAGGTGAAACCCAAACTACTACCGAGCCCAGACCTGGGAGCGAGAAGCATGGGCGGCCAGCCTCCTTAATCAAACAGTTCTCTTCCTGAGTGAGAAGCAGGTCTCCCAAGTAGCTGTGTACGGGATTCCAGCCTTAGCGGCCAACTAATGCCTTTTCATGAACGCAGGGACCACTTTTGCTGTTCCGTATTTCTTACCCTGGGCTGTCTTGTCTGGATTCTTCAAAAGATCGGCGACAACCTCCTTCAGTTTTTGTAGTGGCTGCAAAACAAGAAGCGTCCACTGAGCAGCCATGACGCATTTGGCACACGTCTGGCATGCAAGGCAGGGGTCCCTCAGAGCACTGAATACTCTTGCTACAGAGGGGCGGGGGTGCCGGTGTCTCAAAGGGGCCCCTGGGCTCAGCAGGGAAGATCTCCAGGCCAGATAGGAATGGAGCTGGGGGATTAAATCCTCTGCATTCCCGGCTGCTTTGCTGGAGAGGTCATGCGTACCCATATCCCAGTTTAGGAGACCTTGATCTGTGCTCGTTCATGGTCTATGCAAATGTGCTCTGTTTTCGACAATTCTAAGAAAACAAACTGAACATTATGTTGTTGAAACTGAACATTCAATTCCAAAGAAATGGGGGAAGAGGGCAGAGGAAGCAGCCAGTTCTGTCTGAGCTGCATTCTGAGCACTCGAGAACCATGCTTTGAACAGTCCTGTTGTTTCTCCAACATCTTTTCATTGGCTGTGGAGCTATTCAGACACCCACCTCGCATGCTGTTTCCCCCACACTTCCTGTAAACAGCCGGGGGGGGGGGACTAGAATTAGAATTGCTACAGCTCAGCTTGTGTCAAGAATCTGATAGGGAGGGGGTGCTGCATACTGCAGGCCAGCACCCCCCCCCCCACCCATGTCCCATCGCCTACTTAGTCCCAGGAAATTCTTGCCTGCCTGCGCCTCTCTGGATGCCTTTACCAGCACAGCGCTGTTTTCTCTCCGGCCTCCTGTGCCCTTCTAGGCTCAGTGGACAGGCAGCCTGCTGGCACAGGGTCCTTCCACCGGTTGTGTTTCAGGGTCCCGCTCAAGACAGCAACCCCCATGTCCTCAAGAAGTGAGAATTCCCAACACAAGCTTCCCCTTTGCAGGGATCTTTGGTTTGGGAACAAGACCTGCATTAGCTCTTTTGTGTCGCACCACCCTTGATTCTCACTGTTGGCAGCCAGACATACCCACCCCACCCCATTCAGCTTGCATAATGTACCCACAAGGCTCAGGAGGAGAGGCCCTTTTTTAAAAGAGAAAACAGAACTCGCAAATTGCCCTGCTTAATCCAAACAAGGCATTTACTTGGGATAGCTAGCTAGCTGCTGTGTACTCTGCACAATGAACCTAAAACAAAGCAAGCTGATGATGGCAAATGGGAAGCTACTCACGACAGCCCCGGCACAAACAGCTGCTTCGTACAGCCCGGCCACATCGAATGGGCCCTGTCTTGCCAGCAGTTTCACTTTGCAGATCCAGAATTGGGCAAACTTCTCCGCCTCTGGGATCCGGGAAAGTATGGCCAGGACGTCTTCTGAAGGAAATCCCTAGGAGAGAACAGAGAGGATTCAGAACAGCACAGGTCGAAAGGGGAAGGCCGACAGGAGCAGTGAAAACATCCTGGCTGTGAATACAAACTCTGGTCCTCCCTCGGCCATCAGGAATTGAAGAGGTTGTAGCTAATATTGCTAGAGACACAGAGTAGCAGAGATAAAGAATACGCAGCAACACGAAGGTATTGTCTTTCTAAAAAAGAAACCTTACTTGCTAATGAGGGAAGCGTTTACTGGGAGATTAGAGAAAGAAAACTGGGAATACACATTCTCACTAGCTGCTCTAAGCGATGTCTTTACTCCGGCACTTCTAAACCTCATGTGAAGACAAGCGAGAGGAGGAGAACAAAGAGCAATCAACTGAAACCCAATGCTTATGCTCTAGTCCAGGGGTGTCAAACTCATTTGTTATGAGGGCCGGATCTGACATAAATGAGACCTTGTTGGGCCGGGCCATGTGTCATAAAATGTAATGCCAGGTAGAGGAGATATAAACTTTATAAAGGACACAAACACAAAGGGGTTTTTTAACGTAAAATTAAAACATGCTTAAAACATTAGCACTCTTGCAATATTTTGTTTATTTAAGTGTCTGATAACTGACACCTCTTGCTCTGAATTATTGCATCAAAATGTGCTGTTGCAATCTTGAGTATACTGCTCAGGTGTGTATCTGTAAGTTGCAAACCTACAATGATGCAGCAGCAGTAGTACTGGAAGAAGAAGCAGAAGACAGCCAGTTTCACTGCGGGCCTGACAGAAGCCCTTCGGGTGCCTGATTTGGCTCCCGGGCTGCATGTTTGACACCCCTGCTCTAGTCCATCCCCAGAGTATTGATTACCGAGTTGGAGAACCCCAATGCTAATTATGGATATTGTCACCTTGCTCTGGTGGCAAATACGTGCAGGCTCTACTATTGGGTCCATAACCTCACTAGCTAGGATATTAGCATGCATAAACAAACAGTTAATTCTTTCATGACTACAGAGAGAGAACTTGCAAATCCCAACAGATATCACACTTGTAGGGTGGCAGCTGCCAGGTGGTGGAAGAAAACTCGGCTTGGGTGGGTCAGAACAAGTTTTCACCAATAGGAAAATCAGTAAGGGGGGAGTCGATTTCCCCAATGTGGCTTGCTGGTGCCATCTGGCACCTTTTGGTGGATGGTTAAGGCACATCAATATAGCCCTGTATTTTGTATTTGGAGCTGGCAAGCTAATTTGAACCGTTCTTGGCAAGGCAGGATAAACACAATGAGATAAAACAGAATTTGCTGTCTGCTCATGGGAGGCCTGACCCCTGAACAGGAAGGCACCAGCTAGTTGTTTACATCCAGAACCTGACTGTAGCTTGCACAGTGTACCTACCGGCCCTGGGAAGTATCCCTTTTCAAAACAGGACTTGCAAATTGGTCCAGAACCAAGGATTGCCAGTCCAGCTCTAATTTAAAGGGGGGCAGGGGAAGCAATGTGGTTCCAGACCTTCATTAACTTCCAGGGGTTTTGCAAAAGCTGCGACCTGTTCCTTTTCTTTGCAGAGATAGTTCAAGTCACTGAAGCTGGTTGCTGCATATCATGGGGATCTGCAGGCAGTGCCCCTCAGCATAGGTGAGGCCACGGGATAACATTGCAAAGCTTTCTGGGTCAGGTTGACAGGATGCAACCCCAGAAATACTGTAAACTTTTGAAGGTACCAAAGAAACAGGAGCAATACAACACTGCCTTCTCCTGACCTGATCCTCCATTGGTCCCTTCACCCCATACCTTTTCTCTGACTGCTGTGGGGGTACAGTTAAAGTCCTGCTTGCTACAGAAGGCAAATGAGACAGAGGGACTGGGAGAGGGACAGGCAGGCAAAGCCAAACAGGACTGCATTCTCCACTTTGTCACTTGTAGAGACGTTAAGTAGCCTCCCCAATTTGCATCCATGCAGCTTCCCATATGCCAGATGAAGGCTCCAAAGCCCACCTCCTCAGCAAGCCTCAGGCACTCCGTCAAGGTACTTGAGATCTTATCTCTCAAGCTGCGATCAGTCCTCTCCTCCCCTTCCCCCAGGCTGCTCCAGAAGGTCTGGTTCAGACTCTTTTTCTTCCGGGACTTTGCAGCAGGCAGGGTCATCGAGGGCCGCTTGTAGGATTTCCCTTGGGACTTCAGCCACTGTTCCAGCAGCTTCCTGGGGAACAAGAGGACTCCATTAGGCTACCAGTTTTGTGTCCTCCTGCACGCTCGAGAGCCAGTGCAGTGGGGTGGAGCAGTTGGACTAGGACCAGGGAGACCCCAGTCCAAATCCCCTAGATCTTGTCTGGGTGAATTTGGACCACTCACTTTCCCTCCAGGTTCTGAAGATAAAACCGAGGGTGTGTCTCTCTGTGTGTGACTGGCTGCTGTTGTGTGGCTCCAGGGTCGTTAATGCCATTTAGGAGGACTCCAATCAACATTTAAATGGCAAGCCAAGTCACGGCCACAGCTGCCCACTTGGAGGGCATTTCCTGTCTCAGCACATTTCTTCAGCCCTCATTCATGCACTGCTGTTTGTGTCCATGGTTGCTGCAGTCTTGCAAAAGCACCAGAGGGACACTTAAAGGCAAAGGATGCCAGCTCCAGATACCGCCTGGGTGGACTAACTGCCAGGAACTTTAACCCAAAGGGCAGTGCTGTAGAGCTTGCTCTTTACAAATCGGAAGCTGAGAAGGAGGAGGTGCCTTATGGTGTCTGACAGCACAATACAAAGAACAAGAGGAAATTAGATAAACACAAGAAGAGGAGACCCGTGATACTCGTTGGGGGGGGGGGGGAAGTGGAAGCATTTCCCCCTCCCTCCCTGCCCCCCGGCCCGCTCTCGCTCGGCCAAGTGGCTAACAGCCACTCAGGCCTGGTGTTTCCCTCCCTCCCTCCCGTTCAGCCTGAGTGGCTTAATTAATGCCCGGCATTTCCCTTCCCCCCCCCCCCCCCCGCCTACTCTCGCACTTGGCCTGAGTGGCGTTAAGTGGCGGAGTTTCCCTCCCTTCCCCCCAGCCCGCTGGCGTGTCTCCCTCCTGCCTCCACTCGCCCCTTCCCCTGGACTCTGGCAGGGCTGCGCAGCTCTTCCCGGGCCCACCGCTCACCTCCTCCTCCCTCCCCCCCCGCACGGGCTCCAGTGGGCCTTGGTGGCTTTCGCCGGGCTTGCCGCTCTTCCCCTCCCATAGGCTCTGGTGGGCCTCGGCAGCTCTCGCCGGGTCACCGCAGTTCTGAGAGCGTTCCCTGCGCATGCAGGGAAAGTTTTTTAAAGTTTTAAGATTTTTCTGCACTCCCCCCGTGTATAGGAAAATCTCCCTGCCCCCCCCCAAGCGGATTTAGCTATCCGCACGGGGTGGGCACTTGGCTATTAGTATATAGATATGGAACAGAGGACCATCACTGGCTATTAGCCACAAAGTATAGATAGGAATTCTCAGTCTGGGGCAAGTGATGCTCTGTATTCTTGGTGCTTGAGGCGGGGGGCAACAGTGGGAGGGCTTCTAGTGTCCTGGCACCACTGCTGGACCTCCTGATGGCACCTGGTGTTTTTGGCCACTGTGTGACAGAGTGTTGGACTGGATGGGCCACTGGCCTGATCCAACATTGGCTTCTCTTATGTTCTTAACACAATGGGGGGGGGGGATCTCTTCTGCATGTCACAACACACAACAGAGTCACTCATGTTTCTGCTTTGCCATACAGAGTTCATGTGTGCCCCCCGTACCCCACAAGAGAGATGCTAAAGTCTTTTTTTAGCAGGTGAGGAAATGTAACATAGAAGAGATTGGATCTATACCCCGCTCTTCACTACCCGAAGGAGTCTCAGAGCGGCTTACACTCTCCTTTCCCTTCCCCTCCCCACAACAGACACCCTGTGAGGAAGTTGGGGCCGAGAGACCTCTTTCGAGAACTGCTCTTGAGAGAAAGAACTTGTGACTTCACCCAAGGTCACACCAGCAGCTGCATGTGGAGGAGCGGGGAATCAAACCCCGTTCTTCCAGATTAGGGTCTGTGCTTCTAACCACTATACCAAACCAGTGGAGGCAGAAACAGTTACTCATTCATCTGTTTTGCTGGCCCATAGTCTGATGAACATGACAAAACTCCACGTCTATCAGGGCCACCATCGGGACAAGGGTCTGATGGGGGAACACTGTGGGATCACCTCCCCAAAAAGAGCAGGGTGCAGACGTAGACTCCCATCAGCCATCTCTCCACCCCAGAAGCTGCTCTGGTCTGACAGGAGACGATCTCTAGGAAAGCCCGGGGACAAGAGACTGGACTAGGCAGGTGCACGCAAACGCACTTGGGGCCAAACTTGCCTGCGGTCCTGCGTACATGGGGTTTTGAACTCTTGATCCATTCCCATCCCCAGCTGCCTTGACTTTCTTCTTCCACATCTCAGAGTGTCAGTGGCTCTATTTGCTGGAGAGACGACAGGCCTGGATTTCAAGCCGGGAGTCCTGGGTACCTGCTGGAGCTCCTTACTGCTCTGGTTCCTCCTCGCTGTGCTTCTGTGCTTGTTGATGTCATCCCGTGCTGCCAAAGGGAGAGTCCATTTTCCTCTTAATTCTGTTGCCGGGGGGGTTGTTGAGGCACGAGAATTGCTCGGATGCCTTCCCACAGGCTGAGCCTTGCAAGAAGTTGCCCGCTGCTGCTTCAGTTGTCCCCTCTGAAGAGCCTCTGGAGCTCTGCATGTCCTTGACTGTGCTGAATTCTCCTTTTGTTGCCTGAGCACACTGGAACATTGCTTTGTTGCCCTCGGATTTAGACCCCGGCTTTTAATTTCTGGCCTTGAACGAATAGATGACTGGCCAACCTTTAATGGAACCTGTGCCCCTGACACCCCAGGGACTTGCCTCTGAAGATCAGCCCTTTTGAGATTAGCTGAAGGCCCTATGGGGTTACGCTGGACCTGTGGCTTAGTAGCCTGATAAGTTTGTGCTTGCCTTTTCACAGGCAGGCTGCCTTGTGAAGCAAAGGCCACATCTGGCCGGCTGTTCAGTGTTTGGGACCCAGATGGGAGGCCAAGCCTGGCAGCTGCCTTCTTCTCAAGGCTCGGATCAAGCTTGCTCCCCAAGTCTTCCTTATCAGCCTTTTCTTGTGAGCTCTCTACGGGATGGTTCGGGTGCGTGAAACTTTTTGCGGTCTGCTGGAGTGCTCGAGTCTTTGGTTCGGTGACTGGCTCCAACTTTTTAGTCTTTCTTACTTGGCATGACCCATGCTTGGAGGGGGATATTGTGATGCTCCGTTTCCCAGTGAGGTTTTCAGCAGAGGCCTTTAAAGGAAGAGCACGCAGTGGTTCCTTTCTTGGAAACTCGGAAAGTACATTCGGGGGCCTCTGAGAGACAGGAGCGCCTGATGATCTGCTCTGCGGAACCCGGCTGGCAGGGACTGCACATTTTGCATCTCTCTTCTGCTTTCCTTCCGTCTTGTTCAGGGTAATGTCTTTTTTACACCTGGCAGTCTGAAAAGAAAAAAGATGCATGTGCCAGGATTTAAAAAAAGACAAGGCCGGAATGCTCAGAAGACACATGCCAAGGAAGATGTTTCTTTTAACCTCCATTCCCGCTCCCCCCCCCCCCCCCCGGCCTTAGACTAGGAGGAACCCCCAACAACAAGGATATTCTTATCTACTTACAGGGTGTGATTTAGAGGGAACCAGTTTCTGCTGGTTAGTCTTGTCCTTTAGGTATGGCCTGTTAAACAGGTGGGAAAAGATGCTTTAAGTAGTCAGTTTATGAAAACTTATTTCAAAAGCATCACACACATGACTCAGTCTGCAAATGTATAAACCCTTATTTGGATATAGGCCCTCACAAAACTCAGGCAGAACTTACTCTCAAGCACACAGGCACAGAACCATTATTTCAGAGAAGAAGAAGAGATTGGATTTATATCCCGCCCTTCATTCACTTGGAGTCTCAGAGCGGTTTACAAACTCCTTTCCCTTCCCCTCCCCACAACAGACACCCTGTGAGGTAGGTGGGGCTGAGAGAGCTTTTCCCCAAGCTGTCCTTGAGAGAACAGCTGGTACAGAGCTATGGCTTGCCCAAGGTCATCCAGCCAGGTGCAAGTGGAGGAGTGGGGAATCAAACCCGGTTCTCCCAGATTAGAGTCCGCGCACTTAACCACTACACCAAACTGGAGAACCCTTCACAAACATTTCCATGCAGAGCATGTTACAGTGTGGGGAGAATCAGATACAAGAATGAAACTGTGCAGAGATTGATATGCTGCCAATACTCTTTATGTATAATAAAGGAAACTTATACCAAACTCTACAGTGTTGTTTCAGCAAAACAAAATAAATATGTAGCCACAAGATAGCAGTCCAGTTGTTTTTGCATGGGTATTTATAAGCTGAGTTGATGGGACGAGATTCTCCAGAATAGCTCCCGTTTTGAATCTATAGATCTTCTTCCATGCCACTACTTCTACCAGAACAAGGCTTTCATGACCTGACTGGAGAGTGATCACTAGATGAATTGTTTCCCCTGTGTGGGGCATAATATTTGAGGGGAAGCTAATACTTATAGAAGCCTGATGTAGAGTTTAGAAGCCTGATGTAGAGTTTCCATCTCCTCCTGCCCCATCTTCTGATATGGACCCTGGGTACCAGATAAGACCAGAACCACCATAACACAATGGTCCATCCCAGGAAGGCAGTCCCACAGAGATCCCATGGAAGATGTTACTGGAAGCTGCCGAAAGATCCTGAAGAACCAATCTAGAGACAACCCTGAAGATGCTCAGCTTTCAAGGTAGCCTGTGTTACCTCACAGAATAGAGAGTAGGAAAGAAAAAGCACCCCTCCCCACTAGGCAACGAGAAGGGTTAGGTCAGCCCTGTCTGGACAAACCTACTTTGGGATGCTGTTTATCTAAAGACAGAAGACAACAGAAACAGAAGACATTTTTAAAAAGTCTTATAGCCAATATCTGATTTTGCTGTGTTTTTATCAAGCTCACAGCCACCGGCCAGGGAAGGGGGAGCAGGAGGAGAGGCCCAGAGTTGCCAACGGCCAATTTGTATATTCAGTTCACTCACTTGGCACTGGGCTGCTTCAGCTTTCCTCTGGCTGCTAAATATTCTTGTAGTTTCGTCAATCGCTCCTCTGCAAGAGATTCAAAGAGCATTAAGATCACCAGCGAGGTGCCTTTGTCATGGAAGAGGTCACACCAGCAGCCGACAGCAGCCGACACCAAGAGGCCGGTATTGAACCCATCCTGTGGGAACCTGACCAGGGCAGACAGAGTCATCAGGATCTCCAGCTTCTCTACAGTGGATTTGGTCACAAAGGCCAGCACTCTCTCAAGCGCCTGTTGCAAGACCCACAAAACGGTCACCAAGGATGCAGGCTTGCAGTGTGTCTGGACTCAGTTCATCAGACTCATGAAATAGGTACCAGCAACACAGCTATGGTCGCTGCTTCAAATATGGGCAATGCCCAGCAGGTATGCTCTAATCCACCCTTGCAAAACTCTTGAAACAAATCTATGTGCTATGTTCCATTTTTCTGGTTAAATACTCATTTTTTGAAAGGTGTGTTTGCCCACAGCCACAGTGGCTGTTTGAATGTGCCGCAGTTAGAGGTGGTACAAGGAAAAGCCTTCAGCTGCATCAGTGTGCTGGGCTCAGACCCAACTGAAGCAGGACTGAAGATGTAAAAATTATAGAAATTTTGAAGCTGGGGGGGAGGGAGATATTTTCCCCAAACAGAACCCTAAAATTTGGGGGAAACTGAAATAAATGCAGTGCTTACGTTCCTAATCAAACCGTAAATACAGCATTTAAAACTCAGCATACAAAATTTGGCATATTTGTGGCATTTAAAAGTAGAAATTCTTTGTCTTCTATAAGAAGAATTGCAAGCGTGCTCAAGGAAGTGTTGCAAACTGCTGCACCCAATCCTACCACAGCACATATATCTTTAATTTCTGCAAGGAAAGAAAAAATAGAAGCTGAAGGTAGAAAAGAAATCCTGTAGTAAACAAAAGCAAGTGTATTACCTGGACAGAAATGTTCTCATAGAGTCACATTAGGAAGCACAATACAGTACTGTTCTTTATTTAATAACGTCTTTTTGTTAAACGTGTTGTGGCATACTAATAGTTGTCAAAATCATTTTCATGCAAACAGAAAATATCTTGAAAATTTCATATTTCAACAGTATGACAGTTTTTTTTCATTGCTCTCCCAAATATCCCAGTTTTTATATTCCAGTTAAAAAGAAAGTCCTCACGCTTGTTCATGCTACACATTTTGAGTGTGAAAAACCTTGCCTTAAGAATGATTTTACTCATTCTAAAAGAGAAAATATTTCATAGGAGGTTTTCCCCTCCCCCCTTCTCATTTAAGAATTCCTTAGGAAAACCCCAGTTTTCTTCCAGTTCTTCCCCAGGCTTTCACGTCTCTAAACAGGACATTGACCAGGTTAACGATTCATTGGTGGGACTTTACCCCCTCATCTTTAAAGTGGGTTGCTACAGTACAGAGCAGTGACGGCATGCCTAGCAGGCCAGAGGCCTTTCCCCTGGGTGGATGTTGGCCTGCTAAGCAGAGGGAGATGTTTGGCAGGGGTAACAGCCAGCTTAAAGGAGATTCTGTGCAAGGCACCAGGGGGAACTTGACTCGCTCCTTTTCCCAGCCTCCCTGCAAAAGGGCCACGCTGACAGCTTCTTGCCTCTCTTGTCTGCATCGTGTCGCCAAAGGCCTGGAGCGGCTTCACAGCGAGACCCCCCCTCCCCGCAGATCTGTCCTCCTCTGACAGCCGTCGCTGCAAGGTCAGGGTAGAGAGGCACTCAGCCTGCGCTCAGGAGACCTCTCTCCTCCTCAACAGCGATGCCGAGGGCACACGTCGGAATCTCGCAGTATTTCCCGCCTGGAGGTCGCGCCTGCTTACCTTGAGCGGCGGCCGCAGGCCCCTTCTGCTGTGGCGGCTTCATGGTAACGACAAGGGCGGCGGCGGCAGCAGGCCCAGCGGACCCACCGCCTTCCCGGTCGGCTCTGTTCAAACGGGCCAATGGGAAGAGAGGCATCAGGCTCCGGCTCGTGAGCGAGGATTGGCTGCGGGAAGAAGGGGGGGGGGGGCGCGGCCACGAACTCCTGGCGGAAAAGCGGAGTGGAATCGGAGCCGGACAGGCTTCCAAAAACTGCCGAGAACAGGACCGGCGTGCAGGATCAAATGGGAGAATCACGAAGAGAAACCAACGCAAATTTGCAAGGAAGGGCAGGCAATTAGCGTCGCTGGGCAGCTGTGCTAGGGCGTCGGGACCCCCCACCCGACCCCTCAGTTTACTGGCACAAGACTACAAAAACTCTCCAGGGCGTCAGCCAGAGGACTCCTCCCGCATACAAATTGCAGCCCTGTGCAAAGCTGTGGTGGAGAGAGACACGCACACACGTTGCCAAGGACCCCAAGCTTGCAGTGTCAGTGGGTTCTACCAGGCATTCTGTACACTCAACGTGTTCTCCCTTGTTATGAGAATGTGTGACTCCCATTTTTCACAGTGGCTGATCACACAGCAGAGAATCCCCTCGAGCTCCGCAATATGGAAAAAGAGGCTTTGCAACTGCTTGTCAGTTTAAAAAACAAACAAACACAAAACCAAACTCTTGTCAATTTCTCCCCCCCCCCCCCCGAAGAGAAAGCTGCTTTATTAAAGCGGCGCAACTTATTTGACACATCATTCAAAGCAAAACACCTGGTTCGAGAACGAGTCCTGAGACCGTCACAGAAAACAGCCGAGTGCCCCGAAGGCAAAGGGATCCGTTCTTTGAAGGAAAAGCCGCCGGTTAGAGACCAGCCCGCCCACTTGCCAAGGCCTTCCCGTCTCTCCAGCGCGCGCTTCAGATCCCCGGTGCGCTTAGCCAGGTCTTCGCAGCCAGCTCTTAGCGTCTCCCTGGAGCGGATGCTCAGTGTCCTCCGCGGCCTTGCCTAAACCTTCCGCGTCGTCCCTGGGGTAGGTCTGGGCACACAGTGGAGAAGAAGTAAAAAAATAATGCAGACTGACTGGCTGGAGCAGCAGCTGGAAAGGTGTGCGGGTCTGCTCTCCAGAGGGCCGAGGGACTTGCGGGGCATTGAAAAGTAGCTCGCTTCCGAGAAAGGACTGAGAGCGGTGAGACGGCCTTTGGAAAAATGATGTTTCTCAGTCTACCAAAATGAGAGGTCTTTGAAAAGTCCTGCGGATGCATACCTGCTGCTGCAACCCAACGAGGCTGAAACTACTCCCAAGCCAATGTCCCCCTCTAAGCTGTGGAGTCTTGTGAGCAAAAATTCTATTTCGTGAGCTACTGGCATTAAAGTTGTGAGCGAGCGATTTGGCTCCTGTATCGATTAGGCTGCTCTGGAGCCATCCTTCCTGAGCTAAGACAACAATCTGTGATCCGCAGGCTAAAAAACTGTGAGCTAGCTGAGTGTAAGGCCGTGAGCTAGCTCACAGTTTTTTAGCCTCCGGATCACAGATTGTTGTCTTAGCTCAGGAAGGATGGCTCCAGAGCAGCCTAATTGATACAGGAGCCAAATCGTATGATACCAGCCCCCGCCCCCCCCCCCCCCCCCCCCAAGGGCTTGCCAGGGATTACCTGCAGAAGGTCGAGCAGTGCGGCTGCCACGCAGAAGGCCTTTCCTGGGGTTGATATTTCCCCCGGGGAGAGACATACGGCAGCAGCCGCCCTTGCTGTCTTTAGTAGGAGTCACGCTACATTTGTCCTGGTCTCACTCCGCCTGTTCACCATCATCATCTGTGACTTGATGGTTTTGGACTGCTTGGGCGGGAAGCAAAGGTGGCTGGGTCAGACGCTGATCTCGGAAGCTGAGCAGCCTCGGTACTTGGACTCATCCCAGAACACAGAACACTTTTTTGCAGAGGAAGGCAACGAGAACCGCCCTCTGCTTCTCACTCGCCTTGAAAGCCCCCGTAGACCGGCTGTGACTTGACAGTGCTTCACCCGCACCCACAACGGCTTCGACTGGCTTGTCTTTGCCCGTCTGTTTCATTGGTGCAGTTTCGTGAGTCATGTTGGTAAACCACCCTGACGTCTTTTACAGTGGAAGGAGCGGGATGAGACATCAGGGATAAAGACATGCTATATTCGCCGGACGATTCTAGGAAGCACCGTTGCCTCCGGCTGTCTGCAAAAGTCTTATGGCTCAAAGGGATCCCCTCAAAAGACTGCCTTTACAATCCGAGACCCGGTATTCCAGCATCAACGGCCTTGGAGTAGAGCCGATGTCAAAGTCAATGAATGACTGATGCGAGGCTGCTGGGCTCCTAGTCCACGCAGGGTTATGCAGGCATCGGATTGTTTTAAATCGCCCACCTAGCGCCAGACTCCTTTGCAAGGGAACAAAGCTGGAGTCCAGGGAAGTCGTGTGCACGCAGACTGCGCCTGAGGGAGTGTGCCTTGCACACGAAAGCTCATACCTTGAATAAGCCTTTGTTGGTCTGAAAGGTGCCACCCGGAACTCAAACTTCATACTGCTGCTTCCGACCGACCAACACGGCTAACCCACCGGGACGCATTTGTCCGGTGTCTCTCGAGAGCCACCACATCTAATAGATGGGGAAGTAGAACCTAAAAAAAAGTTCGGGTGCGTGTGTGTGTGTGTGTGTGTGGGGGGAGGGGGGGGCGCTAGACCGCCGCCGACGGAGGAGCAGCTGCTGGGTGACCACGAGACACCGCTGGGCGGGCCGGCCGAAGCAGCCGCGGGAGGCTCCGGATGCCTCGCGCGAGGTCGATGCGCAAAGCTGAGGCGGGGAGGCGAACGGGACTCGGGAGGGCTCGGCTGCGTGATGCGCTCTCCGCCGAAGCGTTCGGGGTTTCTCCTCCTCACGGGTCGGGGACGATGCGCGCTTGGGGCTGGCGGGGTTGCTGTGCCTTTTTTTGGTTGGCGGCTTCCTGCTCCTGGTAGATCTTTGGGTTCGAACTGAGAGCTAGCCTCGCTTAATACTCTCAGGCTGGCTGAAGAAGCTTGCAAGAAAAAGAAACGGTGGGACAAATGCGTTTTTCTGCAGATATCAGAAGGCCTGTCAAGAAGGAGCTCAACTGGAGGCTCCTAGCCTTAAACTCCCCCCCCCCCCCCCCAAAGTAGCCAGCAGATTCCCGGTTTCCTTCCCACAATTAGAAAAGACACCTTTAGACATTTATCTACTATTTTGACCTATTTGTTGCTTTGCAACTGTTGCCTTGTAGCCTTAGCTTGTTATTTAGTTCTGACTTTGCATACCTTAAACATCATCATGTTACATGTTAATTTGCTGTTAAGTGCCTATCTATAAATTTAAACCTCACCTATAAATTTGAACCTCACCTCCAGCTGTATTTGAAAAAGTGTGCCTTGCACACAAAAGCTCATACATTGAATAAACCTTTGTTGGTCTTAAAGGTGCCATTGGACTCTAAATTTGTATCCAACATTATCATTGAGCGCCTGGAGGGTGGTGGAGAACAGGAGGGCCTGGTGTGATGTGGTCCATGGGGTTGCAAAGCAACTGAACAACAAAAATGCTGCCTTTTCTCTCACCAACTAGGATGGCTCAAGGTGGCTTACAAAACATTGATCCACAGGTAGAAGGAAACAGGTAGAAGCTTTCAAAATAATACTTTCCTCATGAAATGAACTCCAAAATGCACCTCTAAAAAGAATGGCCTTCCATCCAGTGTTCCCTCTAAGCTGAGTTAGTGTGAGCTAGCTCATAGGGGTTTTTTAAGCCTCCAGCTCACAGATTTTTATCTTAGCTCAGGATGACGCCAGAGCAAACTAATTTATACAGTAGCCAAATTGCTCGCTCACAACTTTAATGCCAGTAGCTCACAAAGTAGAATTTTTGCTCACAAGACTCCACCGCTTAGAGGGAGAGTTGCTTCTCTTACTGAAGGCAAGACTATCGGGAGGGCTCACCCTGGAGAAGGGCCTGGGAGGACCTGAGATGGCAAACCGGCTGATAACAAGCAAATGAGTTTAAAAAATGTGTGTGTAGGCAAATAGAGGCTTGGGGTTTTTTAAATCAGTGTGGTGAGTAGCATGAAACAACTCTCTTTCGCTTGCTGTCAGATGCCATTGCAAAGGGAGCAGAATGTTAGGAAGATATGTGTGGCACCCAATTAGATTCCTGCAGCTTGCTCTGTGGGGCCCTGCCTTTGGCAATGGCCAGGAGTGCTTCCTCTGCAAACTACTGCAGCTGGGGACCCAGCAGCTGATGAAAGGTGCTTCCATGCCATATGGGCCTATGGGCAATAAAGAATCTAGGCCTATCTCTACACCACAAGCTTGCTTTCTTGGGAAGAATACAACTGCACTGACAACAGTTTGTATACCTATTTTCATATCTGCATTATTTACATCCAATTTATAGCATTTGTATTTTGTTAGAATTAAATTTCAGTTTGTTCACCTACATCCAGTTTTCCACTGCCTCCAGACATGCAGTCTGCTTGAGCACAGTCACCTTCCTCCGTGCAAAGGAGATAAAGAGACAGAGTTGGCTGTCGTCTGTACTTTAGTAAAAATTTACTTCCGATATCTGGATCTCCGTCCTGATGGTTTCATGTAGATATCGAACTGCACAGGGAGCAAGAGGGAACCTTGAGGAGGCCCATAAAAGCGATGAGCAGAGCAAAAGTCCTCCAGACTACTTTTTGAGATGTGACTTCCAAGAAGGACTAGGGGCCATCATCAAATAGTACCATCTAAACCCATTCATGTTAGGTGGTTCAGGAGGGCACCATGATTGCCAGTAGACCAGCATAGATTATCTGTCATCGGGGCAACAAAGGTAGTTTCTGTCCATGCCCTTACTGAAAGCCAGATTGAAAAGGAACTAGATAATTTGTCTCATTAGGAAACACCTGGAGCTGAAAAGCCACCACTTTTTCAATGAAAGACAAATCTGATAGTGGCTAGAAATGATTTATGTTTGTAGCATCCAAGGCTTTTTTACAAGGATCTTAGCTCTGCTTCAGCCAGAGGTATTGAGCCTTCCATTAACAAGATGTTGATAAACTCCATGATCTATTGGGCCAAGTCATTTCTGGCAGATTTTATCAGCCAGGCTGAACATAGGTTAAGTAAACAAGTGATATGTCTCAGATCTCCCTACTAGTCTGCCCACATCCTAAGGCTGCATTAAATGAAAAGTATCCATGAAAACCTGACAGAAGGAGGCATCAGGAACATTCATTGCCTCTGTAATTCATCCACAGTCCATCAGATACAATCAATTTTACCTGCAAAGAGTTTAGCAGATGGGTCACAGTGAGCTACTGCCATTTCCTTTTGGAGGCCAAGGTGTGATGGTCTCTTTACAACTCAAAACAGTATTGCTGGATGATACAGCATGGAAGCAATGAGGGTGGAAGAGTATGTTTTCTTTCCTTCTATCACCACCAAATTAGCTTTAAAGCCCTGTTGGAACTGTCATACAGGTGCATACACCTCAAGGCTTTCCATAATCATGTTAAAAGCAGAGGGAGAGAGGATGTGGCTCATTCGCAAAGCACAGGGCTTGCCTGCAGAACATCCTGGTTCAGCCCCTGGCATCTCTAGTCAAATGACCTAATCAGGAGGTAGGGGAAAAACCCTTCTCTGCCCAAGAGACTGGAGAGCTGCTGCCATCCAAAGGAGAGAATGTTGAGCTAGTTGGACTGGTGGTCTGACTTGGTAAAAGACAACTTCCTGTGTCCAGTGCTTTTCAGGCAGGGTGTCTCATTGAGAAATTCCAAGGAGTGTTGGTCCCCTTGCCATGTTAACAAGTGAAGAACTGCCAGGTTCTGAATCATGAGAACCTTCAAGGAGGACAAGTAAGGGGGTTTCAAAGGTATCACAGTGAGACCTCCCCACTCCAGCTCACAAGAATTCCTCCAGGGAGGAAAAGGAGCACTGAGTGTGCTTGTAGTCAATGAACAGCAATAGAATGTATAGTGAGAAGTTTTCTGGAATGGCTGCATTACGGAGAAAGGAATAGCAAGGAAACATCAATACCTGTAGAAGCTCCTGACTGTCCAAACAAAGGGTGTTTGTGTTCCTCTCCTTTTGATCCAGACAAGAGATGTCTGTGTCAATACCACCGGCTGGATCCCTGTCACTTGACTGTCTGGCACATGACCTGGGGGGGATCACCTTTGCAATGTTGTGGCAGGAAGCTCCTTCACCACCTCTTCTGAAGGCTGGGCTGCTGTTGAACCTCTCTTCATTTGCATCCCGGCCCTGCTGCCAGGCGTCCCATGGAGACCAAGCAAACAGCAAACAGAAAATGGGGACCACCAGAAGAGGCTGAATAATTTATTAAAACTTCGCCGAGACAGAGCGGCAAAACTCATACATTATTAATAAATACTTTTATTAAATACAAACCTTAATTTATAACCTTGTGTTTGGTAATTAACAGAAAAATAGTAACTATTAAATATTCACAGGCACAATGGCTTACAGGGTGGTGGTAAAATATGACATTCCTTCCCCTCCTCCCCTTTTAAATAATAAAACTCCGGCAGCATGTTCAGCAGATCCCAGCCTGTGTTTGCTGAGATTCAGTGAGGAAAATTCTTATAAAGAGTTCTCTCATTATTATTAAGTGCTTTCCCCTAGATTCTAGGAGATTCTTCCTCCAGGGAAAGTGTTGTCAGGGTCTGCCAACAATACAGTCTCCAAAAAATGCACATAGATTACAAGATGTGTACATAGTACATATAACAAGCACTTGCTTTGACCCAGCCACTTTTAGCTGGTGAGAGCATAATCTATGATGGAGACTTCCCCTGGCTGGTCAGTCATGCCAACAGGTTTATTGGGCTGGGCGGAAGTGCAGATGAACCAGCCAGGGAAGGCTGCTGATTCGAATCTCGTGGTGTTCCCAACATCAATCCTATTGAAGATGAAGCGGCCCAGCTTGGATTGGTCTATATGCCGAAGGATGTTTTCTTTCTGGAGATGAAAAAAGCAGGACCGTTAGTGGAAAAAAAGGGAAAGCTTGCTGTCCCTTCTAAAGGGACAGGTGTCGGCACGGGCCCAAGCCAACACAAACATTGTCTGCAGAAATCTCCCTGCCAAAGCCCAGCTCTTTAAGGACCAAATGACACTGACTCTTCATGACCTCTTGGCCATCCATCTTGTTTCCAGCTTTGTATTCCTCAGAATGATGGAATAGGAGTACCACTCTCAGTAAATACACTCTCTTGGTTCTACTAATTTTCATTCCACTGCTGCTTAAACTGGTCACAGCATTTGCTTCTCCTTAATGGTCGTGCCACCACTTTTTCTGTCATGTGCACCACCATCTTTCTGCAGCGTCAGAATGCCATTGTCACACATCTCTAGATCCCCAGTTCAAGACAAAGTCAGTGGTGTCACTGACTGCTGCTGATTCCCCCTTTGTTTCCTGTACTTCCCCAGTAATGTCTAGTTGTGGCCATCGATGCAGGATACTGCATCAGCATTTCCCTATGTCACATCAATGGCCATTGCATGTGTGGGAGAAAGGAAACATCTCACGTCTGCTTCCAACTAGGCTTTACTGGGAACCAGGAGGAAAAGATTTTGATCAGCAACAGGTAACATCTAGTTTGGCCCAGGGGCGTAGACTTTTGGAAATCTGGGGGGGGGGGGGCTCCTTAGCGCGTGCACTTTGCGTGCGCACTCGCTGGCGCGATGTTCTCCCCCACCCCCGGAAACCGCCCCGCCTCCCCGGGCCCTTCTGAGGCTCGCCAGCCGCTGCTGCCGGTGCCTCTCTCCCCCCCCCCTTCCCTCTTCCTCTCCAGCAGCGGCGCCCGGGCCTTGGAAGGACCCAGGGAGGCGTGGCTGCAGGCGCTCCGTTTTCGGGAAATTTCGGGGGTGGCTCAAGCCCTCGAGCCCCCCTGTACTCTACGCCTATGGTTTGGCCTGCAGACTCGGCCGTAGCCAGTGTGTGTGTGGGGGGAGGGGGGTGAAGAGGGCAGCGCCCCCTATTGAATCTTCAGTACCCCCACTACTGCCTCCCTACCTCCTCCCTGAAAAGTATTTTACTTTTTAAAATCCTTGCCAGCCCACACAGGCTCTTGCAAACCTTCCTTCCTTTTTCCTCCTCCCACTGGCGGCGGGGGGGGGGGGGGAAGGAAGAATAAGGAAGGAAGGATTACAAGGGCCAGCATGGGGGGGAGGGAGCCTGGGGTGCATGGAGCTACTTTGCCTTTTAATCCTCGCTGGCCCTTGTAATCCTTCCTTCCTTCCTTCTTCCTCCTCCTGTTGGTTGGGTGGGGGGATGGAGGAGGAAGAAGAAGGAAGGAAGGATAGCAAGGGCTGGCGAGGGCCGTGAGGATTAAAAGGCAAGGTAGCACCGCATGCCCCAGGCTCCCTCCTGCCCTCCAGAGAAGTAACTGGCCTTTTGGGGCTGCCCTATTATAGGAATCACTTTGGGCCAGTGTGGCTCATCACAGCGCAAGCCTGCTTTTCCTCTCCTCCCCTGATGGGTCACATGATCGTGCAGTGGGTAAGTAGCTACTTCCCTCCCTTCTCCCACTACCTCTCCTCCCCCTGCTCCTTAATTAAATTAAATTAAATTAGCACACACACCCCTGAAGCCAGCACCCCCCAACAAATAAATTTCTGGCTACAGGGCTACCTGCAGATATGGAAAGTACAAGGTGGCACAGGCTAAAGCCAAACTTGGGGGACTGAGGGTGTGTGCAAGTGGATTCTGATATTCTTATTTTCAACAGTTGAGACTACTGTGGAAGTGCTCTTGCCAGAGTGTTCTGATGTTAATGGGCGCTTTTCACACACGCTAGATAATGCACTTTCAATCCACTTTACTGTGTGAAATGGCAAAACCCACTTGCAAATGGTCACTGAACTGAAGTGAATTGAAACGGCATTATTTAACGTGTGTGAAAGCGCCAGATGGTACATTCTGATCTCCGGGACTGAGCAGGAGAAAAACCTATGCTATCTGCTTGCTTATGCAGGCATGTCATGATGTCGCCTCTCCCTCCCTCTGGAACATAGCTTAAAAACTTTGGCAGACAAACAAGTGCCCTGTGACGGATGCAGGTCAACGAGAGTTGTGACACTGCTTCCATCGAGGAGTTCCAGCCTCGCAGCCTTTGCTGCTGGTCACCAAAACGTGGGCTGACTTGTCTGGTTTCTCTGCAACCCTGTATCCAAATGGCAAAGGAGAAGAAGTCGCTCACCTCCAAATGTAGCTCTGGCTGCCCTTCGGCTCCCTCTTTTGGCACACAAGACAAGCAGAGACCGCTCCCTTTGATTCCCAGTGCAATTGGGTTGTTTACTACAGGGCCTTTTCGACGGTACACAGCCATTTCTAGTTTCACTGAAAACAACAAGGAAATAATTTTCAGTGCAACGATCAAGGCGATGCTTCTGTTTTGACATAAAGCTGGGGAGGAAACTAATGTTTCCGATGAGTTAGGAGTGATTTTTACTTTCTGACTGTAGGCTGTTGGGGGTACGAGAAGAGCAGCATCTGGATCTTACCTGCTTGACTAATGTTAGGGCCTTGGAGGTGCATGGCCACCAGGTGTGCTGGCTTATTGAGGACAAGGGACCTTTGCTTAATGTCTTGGATATTATAGGAGAAGGCTCCAGAGAAGCGGTAAAGGCTATCTGTCGCATAAGTGAATTCACTGCTGTCAAAAGACACCGGTTCTGAAAAGAAAAAAAAGATGAACCAGGTTTAGATTCATTCTCACATTTCCCACTGTAGCCTAATTGGCTCCTTCTAAAATTGGAGGGGGGATATGGAGGAAGAGCGGCAGGCGGACTGTGTAGCTGTGCCAGTTTAGTCCATAATGGGGCTAAAGCACCTTGTCATCCACTCCATGCCCATGCAGACAAGGTTGTGGATTTCCCTTGGCTTTCACTCCCTCCCTGTGCTTTCACTCCTTCCCCTCCCTCGTTCTACACACCCGGGCTGACAACTCCATACTTGATACTGTACCTAAGACGGTGTTTAGGATGTCCAGCAAATCATCATCGGTGAAAACCTTGGCTTTTGCGTACATCCTCATCTTCTCAACAGCGACCACAATCACCACAGCTTTCCGGAAGCCTTTGGTTGGAACCCTCTTGGAGATCTTTACCTGAATGTCCAGCTCACAGGCGCAGTGAATTTGAGAGCAGGAAGCACACTGTCTTTGGCTTTGGGAGGCATCCTGTGGGGGGAAAACAGAAACCAGCTGAATCCTTCTGATAAGCTGCTGTCTCCTTGAACATCCCCCAAATAGAAAATTTCTCAGTAACAAAACCTTCTGCACACCAGTCCAGCTCAGAGGGACGAAAACTGTTCTAAGATTGGATTGGGGGAGGGGGGGTCCAGATACAGGGCTGACTTATCCATTAGGCATGATAGGGAGAGTGCCTAGGGCCCCAATACTTTTAGGGGCCCATGAAAATGGTTTAATTTCTTTTAAAATCAGAAGGGGAAAAAGGAACTTTTAAGGTTGAAGAAAATGTTTTAATTTTTTTTTGCAGGAAAAAAAAATTAAAATGTGTAAGACCCCCCAAAATCTATTGAATTTTGGCTAAAACAGGTGAAAAATTGTTGAGGTGTTTAAAGTTATAGAAAAATATTATACATGTGCATTTCATACCATTCAAATAAATTCACACGTATTTAGCAAATAACAATCCTGTATTTGTAAAATTAATAAATTATATAAGGTAATCCCTAACCTAAATGATAATTTACTGATGAAATTACTTATTATACGCACCTTTTAAGTAATCAAACTGGAGAACACTTTGATATCTGCACTATTATGTTGTACTATAGTGAGAAGCCCAGTGAACTGTTGACTGTATGGCCAACATCGCCTAAACCGTCAGTGCCAACTGAATGATGGAGGATAGGTGGCCCACTTCGCCTCAGCACAATTTACTTCCCACTCTGGTATCTGGGCAAAAACTCTATGGTAGACACATCACTGCGATGTCAACTGGATCTGGGTCGTTTTCGAGGTAAGTCCCTCCCAGGCCAGCTGGTCGATGGTGGGGCAATGGGGTCTGGGTGTGCCTGACAGCAGGGAACCCCTGCCTCCACTGGGGGGTGGGGGTCTAGCAACCCTAATATTAATTAATTAATTGATTGATTAATTGATTAATTCTGCTCTCCCTGCCAGTGGGCTCAGGGCGGATTACAACAACAGTAATAATAATTACTTAGTTAAAACAATTAAACAAAAGCACAATAATATGAAACAGGTAGCACTATAAGTACAGAAGTGTAATGGTCTCAAATGACTAGAACAGCTAGGCCGTAGCCCAGAAACTGGACTACATTAAGTAATACATACTTACAAGTAATACATACTTCAACTGCATTGGTATAAAGAAGAATAGAATCCCACCTGGATTATATTCTTCTTTATACCAATGCAGTCGTAACATATACTTTTAAATATTTTTTTTATGGAGGAAGGGGCCCATGAAGGCAGAAGTGCCTAGGGCCCATGAAAGGCCTAATGTGGCCCTGTCTGGATAGGTTTTGCAGCGGGGCAGAAGAATTTTTAAATTGCAAGTTGAGATTCCCCCAAGCATGGACAGGGCTGTTCAGCAGGGAGCAAAGTAATCTTGCAAACATTTCTGTGACAAAATAAGCACACAATGGTGGGCCAGATAAAAATTAATAAAACAAAAGCAAGTTGTGGGAGGGGAAAAGTCACCACTTTCTTGCTACCGCACCGTAATTTGTGCTTAAACAGAAGTCACAATGTGTTGGATGCCCTTCCCTCAGGTCTCAACCATTATGCATCAAAGTCCTGGAATGTCTTACTGGGAGGGGGAAGTATCCTCTCCTATCAGAAAGTTACAGTCCTGTTTGGTTATGCATGAAGGTTTATGGTGCTGAACATTAAGGAAATAGTGGAAATAGCAGTCTGTGACAGAGTTTAAACTTTAATTCTCAGAAGAGGATATGATTTGAGCAAAAATTAATCAAGAAATAAATTACCTTAGTCAAGTTAGGCCGGTCTTCTTCATAGAATGGAATCTCATTATTCATGCTGTAACCAAAAAGGAAGGGGAAACAAGTCAAACAACCCTTGGAAAAAGTAATTGTATTATAACAAGAATCATTATCAGTCTTTATGTACCATATAAGATTGTGCATTATGTTTTGCTCTCATTTGCACAGGGAGGTGCTCATGGGATTATCCCAGTTTTTTAGAATCAAACTGTGAATTAAAATCCTTCATTTGCCTTTCTTAAACTAAAAGCATCAAAGAAACACCATACAAAGCAAGGCTAATGCTTTGTGGTAGAAAGTGAAGTCCCGAGGTTAGGCGCCTGCTGCTGTAGTCCCAAATTCCTAATTCCCATGGATTGAAGCATCCCTAACTTTCTCTGGATTGTGCCTCGATAATATATTGCTCTTTGAAAATGCTCTTTAGAGGTGCTACACTGTAGAAACAGTCACATATTTTGTTAGCAAACAGGAAGTTTACAAAGTTAAAGCTCAAAGTAAGCACCATTCTTGGGCAACTTCAACTGCTGCAGCAACTGAATGCTAGTATAAGTAATAGCAGCAGTGTGGCTAGTTTCAAGAAGCAATATAGAAAATCCCTGAGCAATGGATTTGGATTCCAGGTGTGACCCTGTGCTTGCCTGCAGAACTCCATCATCTCCTCCTGACATTCTGGGACTCTGGCCATTGCTGATCCTTGGCTAGAAAGAAGTAGAAGGGAAATCAGACAACTATTTATAAAAAGTATACTTCACCTTTTAACCACGAAAAGCATTCATGATGGCTTATAACAAAGCCAATAAGCTAAAGCAAGTAAATGTACTTAAAACAGTTATTGCTAAGCTAAGTCAACAAAATGCAAAAACAACCAAAAACTAGGAACTCACAAAATGCTTAAGATCTGACAGAAAACCCCGCAGCAGTAAAAACCCAAAGCCAAAATAAACCACAAAATAAAACCTGGTATAAAACAACCGAGTTTTGGTGGGAGGTCTTAGTGCTCTTTGAAGATTCTCTGGAACAGAATAGTGTTTACAAATGTCTGGAAGGCCATCAATGAATCTGCCACCCGGGTTTCTGGGGAAAGGGACTTCCAAAGCATAAGTGCCATAACAGAGAATGCCCTGTCTTACATGCTAACCAGTCTGAGACAGTTCAGTAGAGGTGGCACGTGGAGAAGGCCATATCTCAATGATCTCCAGCTATGGACCACTCCATATGGTTTATATTGCTGTTCTAGTATGGAGAGAACAACCCACTTAGTGTTAAGCAAACATTTGACAAAAGAAATTGCCAATGATGCAGCTGCACTACCTCCATGCTTATGATGTTGGCTTCCCTGTGTTAGAAAGGTGGTCTCAGTTTCACTAAAGTCAGTGGAACTATAACGGCCCAACAAAATTCAAAGCACAGCAACCAGCATGAACTCTGAAAGTTGCTGCGGACTCATCATGGCAACTAGATATTTTACTTTACACGCAAAGTTGTTTGCTGACACATTTGAGGATATCTGGGGAGATATTTCAGCAACAGCATTTGCTAAGTGAGGATGCAAAGGCCCCACAGGCTCCCTGAGTATTCATCCTTCTGCCTTTACACTTTTTTTCTGATTGTCTCAACTCTTTCTCTTTTCTCGTCTTTGACAAACAGATTGAAGAAAGATTGAGTGTGTGTATGATAAACCCAAACATATAACCCAAAAGAAGCATGAGATCCAAAGCACATAAATATTTGAAACATGCTTAATTTGCTTAATATATTCCTGCTGCAATAGTTCCCAAGGTCTTCTGGGAGGAAGGAATGACTGATAAAACCACTTTCCCTGCTTTTGTATGTCTGAGATAGGGCAAATAGGCTGTAGCAAATACAGTTAAGATTTTTTTTGGGCCAGTTGGTTTTAGAGGTTTCTAGAAACACTCCTTGGGATGGAAATCCGCCCTAACTCTACAGCTCCCAAGGCATATCCACATGGTATAAGTCAAAGTGGTTTTATCAGTCATTCCTTCCTCCCAGAAGACCTTGGGAACTACTGCAGCAAGAATATATTAAGCAAATTAAGCATGTTTCAAATATTTATGTGCTTTGGATCAGGGCTTTTTTTGGAGAAAAAGCCCAGCAGGAACTCATTAGCATAATAGGCCACACTCAACAGCCGAAACTCATCAGCACATTAGGCTACACTCCTGACAGCACAGCTCATTAGCATATTAGGCCACACTCCCATGTTTCCAGAAGTGTGGTCATCCAGCCACACCCACCTTTTGCTTCTTATTCTGTTTACCTTGTTTGTTGTCAAAACCCAGGGCTTTTCTTGTAGCAGGAACTTCTTTGCATGTTAGGCCACACACCACTAATGTAGCCAATCCTAATGAGTTGCTGCTGTTGGGTGTGGCCTATTATGCTAATGAGTTCCTGCTGGGCATGGCCAACTCAGGAGCCAGCCGGAACTCCTTTCCTGTGCGTTCCTGCCCCAAAATAGCCCTGCTTTGGATCATTTTGGCCAGTTTGTAAATATAAATTCTATAAATAAATTCTATACTTTACAGCAGACTTTAATTCTGAACAACCAGGCAGTGCCTTGCAATTCCTAGGACAGCTTTCTTCTGAACTTTTTCCACTTCTCTCCAAATGGACCAAGGCTATTGAGTCCTCCTGAACCAGATGCTTATCTTAAGGGGCATCTTGATTCTGATTAAGCTATAGTTCATAACTAGTCATACATTTAGTTTTGGAAGCAAGATAAATCTCCCCTCCCAAGCAGATATTGTACCTGTAGAAAGAAGAGCGCACGCTGGTTCTCTCCAGAACAGTGGATTCCTGATTCCTCTGTCTCTGTTGCTGTGGGAGTATGATCTGCTGCCGCTTTCTCTGTCTTATATACAGGACTGCCGTGAAAAAACACACACTCATGTTTGGAACTTCCCCTTTGTCCCTCACTTCCGAGATCTTTTTTTTTTAAGGTTTCACAAGCAATTAAAATTCCACCTCCCCCCTCCCCAACAAAAAAACAAAGATGTGGTTGTGTTGTGGAAGGAACCAACAATATACATATTGTGATTGTGAAAAGAGTGGATTTGGGCAGCTGTTCTTCCGTGAAGAAAAGAATGAATTGTGCAGCCTCCACAAGATTTTGTCCTGTTTCAGTGGCTGATCAGGGACTTACTAATAGGGTTAGCAGCATGGGGGGCACAATCCAGAAAAGAAATAACTCATGTGCACCCCTTTCCTTCTTGTTAGTTACTTGTTCTCTCCCCACCTACTGCTTTCAGTATTATGCAACAGCAGTAACCATCCATAGGGGGAGCACCTGTCAGAATCTGCTGATTCAGACAATGATTTCTGGAGTCTTTTGCTCTTACGCTGTATTATACCCTGTTGCTATGTTGCTTTGCTTTGCTTTGCCTATTGCTATCAGTTGCCCACTATGTAACCATACCTTTTGCCATCTGATAGATCATTGCAAATGTATGCTATGTGACCCCAGGTTTATGGCTTTGACCAGGCCTGGTCTATGTAACTATGTGCCCGGGAGAGTGACAACTTCAAAGCATGGGAACAATGGGCCTCTCACACTCCTGCCTCCGCATTCCATTCAACCCGGCTGGGAAGACAAGGGGAGGACAGGGACTATTTCTTATCAACGTGCGAAAGCCTTGAGGGAAGCATCTGTTATGTGAATGTGGTTACATCTGAGGGTCTGGTTTGGGAAGGGAAATTTACAGCTTAACACCTAGCTTTCTTTCCTGTGGGAAGCAAACGGCCAGAGACCCCTTTTGCCCGCCGTTTTTCCCCTTTGGTGATTGGTTACCTATGGGCAATTCAAATTGTACTGAAGGGTATATTAGACCTGCTTCTATTGTATGCGTTATCTCTGACAATAATCCGAGGACCTGTACCAATGTAGAAATCGGAAATAAAGAACTGTGTTTCATCAACAAAGATCTGATCCTTGACTACTTTGAGCAGAAGCCTCACAGCACCTGCCCAAATACCTATATCCTTTTATCCTGATTTGAGTCACAGGTTGATCTGTATAGGAGTGTCCTTTTGTGAAAAATGCGCTTGGAAATTTACTGGCTGTACTGAATCTGTGCAGGGTTGGTGAGGCAGGTCAGGTACTCGTGTCTGGAGAGATTTGTTCTATAGCTGAGCAGGATGGGCAATTTCACAGTTTTGTTCGGTGCCCTTGAAATTTCTCCTTAATCCATTTTGCCTTAATTTCTTTTAATGTTACCTGGCTATGATACTGCTTGAACATCTGATAATCCGAGTCCATTCACTTTGCAGGGTGTCCCTTGACTCTGTTTGATTGATCTGTGGATTCATGGGATGACCTCCCAGTTTGCTCTGCATTTGTTCCGTAAAAGTCCATTAGGACTCCATGAGGCAGGCTTTAAAGATCCCGTTATAGCATATCAAGATGTTAGTGATTCCGTAATTAATGATGTGATAATTGCCCCCTCCATGTCTTCAGCTTTCTGGAACCTTTCATTTTATATTACATTATATTATTAGTATTCATTATTGATAGTTTAATTCCTTAGATGCTGTACATGCCCTGCTGTGCAGTTTCTATGAGGGAGTCATCATCTTAATTAGGGTTTTTTAAAATGGCTAACAGGAATCCTCAGAGCAATCTCTGAGCTATTTTGTAAAGTGCTTGTTTTGGTTTTATCTTATGTTTTGGGGGTTTCTTTCAAAATTAGGTGGCTATATGATCTCCCCTTAACATCTACCATGCCAGAGTGCATAGTTAAGTAGATTCTCCCCCCCCACACAAGAGGGGACATGGGGGGGGGGCACGGCGGCAAGTAGAAACAGCACAACATCCAACTTTTACATTGTGCCATTGTCCCTTGTGTCAGAGGAACAGCACTCTCTGGATATTGTGGCATTTTAAAGGGATTGTTTGGAAAAGTCCCACACAGGTTGTTGGTGAGCATGGAATTCCTTGCAAATGCCTATTGAGCACACCTGTGTATCAGATGATTGTCCTTACTTGGGAAATTGGTCCTTATTCAGGAAATTTGTTGTGACTTTAATCGTACACTGATTTTGACAATTCTGACATTATTGATGTGGATTTTAAAAGCCCACCAATTACATTTCACAGCAACAATAGGCTTTATGCAAAAGAAAATGCCACAGACAATGTTTTGCAAAAATCCTTGGTGGGCCATGCCCTCAGTCCATGTCCCGCAGAATTGGCTTCCTCATGCTGGCCTCCCTTGAAACTCATTCAGGAGGTTTTGGGAATGTGTATGGACTGTCTACAGCAGTACCAGGAACACATAAGACACTGACTACATGAGTTAGCAAGCATCTGCAGTGTGCCCTCTACATGGGAGAAATCCCACTGATGACTCATAGAGTGAGAACTATTTCCCCTCACCATTTTGTTGACCGCAATCTGAGCTAATTTAAGACCACCTCCTATACAGAAAAGAAGGAACCATTGAGCAAACCTAGAAGTCAAGGATCACTGATATCCTGGGCACCCAACTGGACATAACATGTTTATGAACTTGTCACTCAGCTGTGATCATGACCACAAGAAAACTTCCGGTGCTGTGACATCACACACTTCCTGTTCCTTGGATTGCCCATTCTGCCTTTCTTTGCATAAGGTTTCAGTTGACCCGATGAGCCATTTAATCAACATAAATGAGAAGTTGTGAAATTGTGAGAAGTCCCTTCTTTCCTGCCGAGCTAGCAGTGGATCAGGCCCAATGACTCTTGTGGGTTTCAGACTGTTTGCATGGTAATATTTTGGGGAAATCCCACCCCTTAGCCCATCAGTCTTAAATCCCCTCGAAACATACATGGAAGGTCAGATAGAAGGTCACATCTCCTACTGTGAGCCCTAACCAAAATGGCGACACTCAGCTCTAATTGAGCAGTAGCACAGTGCTACCACCACCTCATTCCACACTACAACAACAATAATAAAAAATATGTAATTTTAAGTCTGGGCTCTGGACTAAGATAGGATCCTAAGGAACTTTTTCACATATTTTACTTTCATAACAGTATTTGTGTGCGTGTTTGTGTGAGAGAGTGAAAAGCAAAGCAAGAAATTCTATGAAGCAATCCAGGTTTTCTGTTTTCACCCTGAGGTGGGAGATGGTTTCCAGGGCCTGACATGGGGAAGAGAAGACACTTTCACAACTGTTTCTTAACCTTTGGACCCTAAACCAGGGACTTGTAGGTCTGAAGTCTGGGACTTGGTGGCCACAGCTCTGAACTTTCCCAAGCATGGACTGTTATCACATTATTTATTTATTTATTTGGATTTATATCCCACCTAGCCAGCACAGGCGGTTCTGACTATATGTCATGTCTGACTATATCTATCTAAGACAGCCCTTCCCCTCCTCCATTGTTTTCTAGGTTAGGCTGCCCAGCAAACTTCATGGCAGGGAAGGGATTTGAACCAGAGTGTCCCAAAACCTACCTTGACAGTCTAACTGCTATACTGTACTGACACCTGACATGATCCATCACATTTCCTCCCTTCTTGCCCTGAGCAACTGAGAAGGCAGCTAGGCTGCCACAGAGTTGGGTGTGTGCTTGCGTTCCCCTCTTTCCCTCTGGCCCAACCTCAGGGTCCCTTGTGACTTCTCTCTCTTGCATTACCAGGGGCAGGCTGGGATGTTAAGAAAGCTCTACAGCAAGCCAACCCTATGGCAACAACTGTGATGGATACAGGTTCATCTGTCACCCCTTCCAGTAGCAGTACCTCCTGGGGTACAGAAGAAGCCTACTCACCTTGTAGTTGTGGGCTGGGTCTGAGTTGAGTGGTCCTGAAGCACCGCCTGGGCTCAGTGGGCACAGTCTGGCTCCCTCCTGGTGGACAGAATCTCTGCAAGGCAGCATCCTAACAGGAACTTCCCCGGTAAGTTAAAGGACCAGTCTTCCATGAAAAGGTACAAAAAATGTGTTTGTTACCGTTATCATTTAAACCTGAAATGTTTTTGCTAAATATCATGCCTGATGTAAAAAATAAAAAAGTTAAACACTTAAGTATACATATAGTTACAGCAGCAAGAATGCTGTATGCGAAGTGCTGGAAGAAACCAGAGATACCAATGAAAAATGAACTTTTGACAAAAACCTTTGAAACAGCAGAAATGGATATACTATTGGATTTGCTGAAAGACCAAAGTAAACAAAATGTGAGAGACAACTGGATACCATTTTACAATTGGGTTGAAAGAATCTTTGAAGACCAAAAACAGTGAATATAACTTCTATAAACTTGGAGAAACTCTAATTTGAACTGTACCGAAGATTCCTCTTTTCAGGAATCACAACAGAAGATTTTAGTGATTTGATTAAATGACATTAACTAGTAACTATATTAACAAATAAGAGATCTGGAAACAAAGAATTAAGATGGAAAACTTGTAATAGCTACTATGTAATCTTGAGAGAATTTCCCTTTATGTCTTATCCCATTCCCTGTACCCTTCCTGCCCCATAATGTCTAATGCCACCTTTTGTACCCTTCCTACCCTATAATGACTTAAAACCAAATTAAAATTTTATATATATAAAAAGTTAAAGGACCAATCCTGCACTAGAACAAAACCCTGTTTTTCACAGTTGGAGTCCATTTCTCCTTGAAATTCTGATGATAAACCAACATTTCTCTGAGCAACCTGCAGGGAAGGTGACATGGCAAAGCTTTACTGAGCACAACTAGATCAGTGTCCTTGTGTTGTAATCGTATAGTATATTCAAGATGAAATAAGGGGAGGAGAAACTACTTTAGTCAGGTGTTCTGGGAATATCATGGCATTTGTGGGAAAAGGCAGAGTTGCTTTAGAAGACAGCTTCAAGTTTCCTTTACGGCTCATGAATTCACACTGGGCAGAGCCACTCTCCCCCCCTCTGTGCAGCTGACTTATGGTGACTCAGTAGAGTTTTCAAGGCAAGAGACATTCGGAGGTGGTTTGCCTTTACCTGCCACTCGATGGACCCATTAGCGTCTGTGTGGCATAACTGGTCCCCCGTGGCTCTCCAGCCAGCACAGCTGGAGTTCAGGACTGTGGTGTAAATTGATGAAAGTGATTTCCCCATCCCCTAACATTGCACAATAAGCTGGTCTTGTGAAAGTCAGTGTGCACCTAGAGCATTTCTTCACATCCTGAAGCATTTTCAAAGTGCACTGAGCATGGATGTCTGGCAGTGGCAGACTGGGTTCATTCATGAAAAAGCTCACCTGTCAACACCTGCTAAAAAAATAAGTTCTTGATGGCCCTGTGCAAGAAAAAATGGTGATGTGAATTTGCTCCTAGATCTTTGGGGGGGAAATGTAGACTTGAAAGAAAGTCAGTTTGACCGAGGCTGGTAAAAACCTCTTGAGGAACTTTCCAGGAAGGCATGTTTCATGTATCTGTTTGTGTGGAGGAGATGTTCCGTTTTCTCACTGGTCCTTGGTCAAAAATTGCTTTCAGGTTTCCGACATGCAGCTGCTTCTTCCTCTAATGTCTTTTTATGGAGATTTTATTTTTACAAGTGGGAAGCTCAACTCTGTCTAGTCTCGGAGCTCTTCCGCTTAGGCAGCACCAGACGGAAGTGGGCACGTACCTCTTTTGCTCACAGACTTCATTCTGTTCTTAGCTAGGTTAGCTCAGCAGCTCTGGGCAAGGCCCAAGTTTAGACCAGGGGTGTGGTGACTTATACATGGCTTGTGGGGCCTCGGGATGAATGCTGTTTTTATCCTCCCTTTCCTCCAAGGAGCTAAGAGGAGTCCACATGGTTCTCCTCCTGCCTCCATTTTCTCCTAACAACAACTCAGTTGTTGTTAGGTCAGTTAAGCAGAGAGAGAGGCAATATTCTGCATAACAGGGATGTTTTTGGATGATATTACTATCAAATGTGTTGGGGTTTTTTTGCTGGCAGTGTTAGTTGCCAGGTATTTATCTAGAGACTTCTGCTCCATCCACAGTAGGGTTGTTTGGTTCTGCTAAAGAATTACTTGCGTGCACATAGTTGGAAGCAGAACCACCACTGGGCCTTCACAAGATGCGTAATGTAGTCTTGTATTCTCCTTACACAATATGTCTCTGCCAGCCCAAAGGTGAGCAGGGAGGGACTGTGGCTGAATGGCAGAGCATCTGCTGTGCATTCAGAATGCCCCAGGTCCAGTCCCTCCCTGGCATCTCCAGGTAAAAGGATCAGGTAAGACAGGATGCAAAAGAACTTCTACCTTGGAGAGCAGTCACCAGTCAAAGTACTTACTGGTCAGGCAGCTTCACATAGTCAAGAGCCTGGTATAGGTCAACTCAGATGTAATTCCTCCTCACGAAAACACCGATTTCCTCCTGTTCCTTTATTTTTTTAAATCTAATAAATTACTTCCTCCAGTCTGGGGATTTCTCTCCGGACCCTCATGAAGCAGTAATCCACTATCAGCTCTTGGGAGTGGCTCAGGTACTATCCCAAAACATTTTTATAGCCAGGCTGTAATAACTGCTGGGAATTTTTCAGTTTTATTGCTGCAGTTTGCTAAAGCAAGGACAAGCAAACGCGTCCCTCGCCGCAAAAGTTTATAATAAGCCATTTATTCAGAAGCGCTTGGAGGGGAGGGGAGGGGAGGGGGGGGGGCAGAATTAATCCGGCGGGGAAAGAGCGTGGCGCTGAAGCGGACTGGAGCCTCGGGCGCGCCTTCGCTGGCCAACTGAGACGGCAGCCCTGAGCCTCACTGGCGTATCAGCGCCCACACAACGCGCGCCCCTTAATATTTTGCTGTTTCTCGGAAGGGGTTGCCAAGAGGCAAAGCGGGTGGAACGGGAGTGGGGTGGGGGGAAGAGGAGAGCCCGTTTCCACTTGGGACAGAACGAAGAGGTCCACGTGGAGCCCACGACGCTGGGCAAACTGGAGGGGAGGAAGCCCTGGACCGAGCTGGCTAAGAACAGCCAGCTTCCTTCCTATTTCCCCCAACGACTGTATGTGCGTGTGCGTGCTTGACCGTCGGCCTTCTTTCTCTCCAGGCACCAGGCTCAGACTAGGAACTCATCAGGCAGGCAACTCTCCGTTTAGCTATTCCTTTTATACATTCAGGTGGGTAGCCCTGTTGATCCGAAGCCGCAGAGCAAAGTGTGAGTCCAGTAGGCCGCCTCGGATACAACTTTCTTGGTCGTCAAGGTGCCCCTGGACTCACGCTTCGTTCATTTTATAGTTGCGCACCTACACGGTTGCTGGGGGCCGCTCATCCTACCGGGGCCAAGGCGAGAGGAGGCCTGAACCCGCTGACGTGGCGTCGGCTGCTGCTGCTGCTGGTGCTGGGCAATGGCGTCACGCAGCCTGCGGCGGGTTCCCAGCCAACCAGGGGATGACCCTCTTTCCGCTCCTCCACCCGTTCTTCTTTTTGGTTCGAGGCCAAACTCCCTCCCTCCCGGGGAGCGGCGGCTCATAGTAAGTCGTCTTCTTTCTTTCTGAGGATCGCTCACGTGTCTGCCCGTTCATTTATCGACGCCAGAAGTGTGTTGACGTTTATGTCCGTGTTTCCTCTAAGCTGAGTTAGGGGGATCTAGCTCACAGTTTTTTAGTCCCCGGCTCACACATTTTTGTCTTGGCTCAGGAAGGATGGCTCCAGAGCAAACGAATTTAGGCAGCAGCCAAATTGCTCGCTCACAACTTTAATGCCGGTAGCTCACAAAGTAGAAGTTTTGCTCACAAGACTCCACAGCTTAGAGGGAGCATTGGTTTATGTATTTTTATTTTTAATCCTCCAACGAGTTCTGGGTGGCAGACGTGGTTAGACTGAACCACTTTCACACATGCTAAATAATGCCGTTTCAATCCAGTTCAGCGACCGTTTCCAAGTGGATTTTGCCATTTCACCTAGTGAAATCCAGCTGCAAAGTGCATTGCAAGTGATTTGAAAGGGTGTCATTTAGTGTGTGCGAAAGCCCAAGGTCACCTGGGGAGCTTCATGGCAAAGTGAGGATCTGAACCAGGGGTCTCCCAGATCCAACACACTAACTGCTGCAACCACATAAAAAACTGCTACAACCTACCAGTCATGAGTGTCAAAAGTGCTTTGTTTCCACACCGAGATGATTCCCTGTTACGCAAGCGCTAAGGCATTCACAGTTTTGGTGGAGGATTCCCCTGTGTGGTCATCAACAAAATTTTACTCCAGCAAGCAACTTCTTTCTTAGTAGAAAAATATTGTCCCTTAGCGGTTTCTCTGGCTTAGAGAAGTTGAAGAAGAAGGGTTATGGGAAGTAACATCCTTCAGTAATCTTGTCGTTGAAGACAAATTGTACTTAAAGGTTGATGTCGTCCCCCCTGCCCGACTTCTGTACAATTTGCTTGTGGGATAAACTTATTGAATATAGCAAGGCCCCAATCACACACAGAATTAGCCGCGCAATATGCACGAATGCCATGCAGATTTTAAGGGCGCAATCACAACAGAGCATCTGGCAAGCGTCCCACACCCGTCAGCAACCTGTTTCCCTCTGCCGAAGAAGCGGAGTTAAAAAATTACTAGGGAAAGTCCAGCATCAAACAGGTTTGCTACAACTTTCCCCGTATGATCACTTCAGTGCGCACTCATGGTCTGATCAGGCTATCCCGACACCATGCTGGTTTCTTCCCCCTTCTCAGTATGTGCATCATTGCATACTGCCATAGGAAGCCCTCAGGGTGGAGATGCCATTAATCAGTCCCCTGTTTAAGCGCATCAGAAAAAAGGCACCCCCCCCCCACTCACCCGTGATTGCGTCTGATCATGCAGTGGCAGACTGTGCCTGCAGCTTCACAGAACTGTGTGATTGCACAACTGTGGGTCAAAATAGCCTCACTCCCCCCCCCCCCCCCCCCGGATTATCTCGCTCATGTGACCGGGACCCAAGACTCATTTCTGGTTACATGCTTTTGTTTTGTTACCAAAGCTTGTGAATGCTGTTAACTCTGGAATGCAAAGATGCCTGGGGTCTCCTGCAAATCTAATCTCTTCTGGAACCAGCAAGCCTTTCTCTGGTATGGGCTGGTTGTATGTAACTGTGTTCCACACAAAAGCAAAGAGATCACAACCAATGCCCTCCTAGAAACATGGGCCCATAGCAAAGAAAAAATGGAAGAAAAGAAGATTGATGGTGACATCATCTGGAATCCCCTTTTAACAGTGATGATGACTGTGCTTCATTTGACTGGTGTGGAGCCACCCAAGACAACACAAGAAAGCAATGGTCGGGGAAGGATGTCATCTGTGTTGTGAGTAATAACAAACTGAGCCAAGTATTGCTGTCGTGGAGAAAACCCGCACAGATGTTTTTTTTTTTTTTAAGTGACCGAATTGTGACAAATTCAGACTAATGTAGATAAGGCTTTAACATTCCAGAGCAATATTGTTTGGGTATCATTCTCAATTCAAGAGGTTGTTGGTGCCTGTATTCTTTGGGTAGCAGATGAAGAGGAGTTACCCACTGCACTGATTTTGCGTTCTAGTGTGCAGCTAAGCTCACTCATATTTGCTTCGGCTTGGGAGTCACAGCTTTGAAACAGAGCCAGAGTTTGAGGTATTTGGAGGCATGAGGGCTTATCTAAAACCCTCTGGCTCTGAATGCACAGGGTTGCTCTCAGCTTCCTAGACCCCCTTTAGTCATGGTTTGGGCCTGGCCATGGTACTGCTACTTATGACTTGACTGGTGATCTCTACCCTGGGGTGAACTAAGAGGTTAAAATAGCCCAGGAGCAAGCTAAGTTTATTGCCACCAGTGGTACTGCAAGTCAGCAGATGTGGTGTGGAAGGCGGCAGATGTGGTGTGGAAGGCGGCAGTGGGAGAGCTGTTCAGTGTCACTGCTCTAGGGTCTGAGCCGAGTAACTGTTAGATGTGCAGAGTAGCAGAGATAAAGAATACACAGTGACACGAATGCATTGGTTTTCTAAAAGAAACTTTTACTTGCTATTGTGGGAAGGGTTTACTGGGAGATTAAAGAAAGAAAAACTGAGAATACACGTTCTCATTAGCTTCTCTAAGCTACATCTTTACTCAGGCACTTCTAAACCTCATGTGAGGACAAACTAGAGGAGAAGAACAAAGAGCAATAAACTGAAACCCAATGCTTACGCTCTAATCCATCCCCAAAGCGGTGTTCTCTCTAAGCGGAGTTAGTGTGAGCTAGCTCACAGTTTTTTAGCCTCCAGCTCACACATTTTTTTCTTAGCTCAGAAAGGATGGCTCCGGAGCAAACTAATTTAAGCAGTAGCCAAATTGCTCACTCACAACTTTAATGCCAGTAGTTCATAAAGTAGAATTTTTGCTCACAAGACTCCACAGCTTAGAGGGAGCAATGCAATGTATTGATTACCCAACTGGAGAATCCCAATGCTAACTAATTATGCATTTTGTTACCTTGCTCTGGTGGCAAATACAATACATGCAGGCTCTACTATTGGGTCCCTAACCTCCCTAGCTAGGACATCAGCATGCATAAACAAACAGCTAATTCTTTCATGACTACAGGCAGGGAACTTGCAAATCCCAACGGTAACCACTGAGAACTGGCAAAGCTGCTGGGGCTTGCCTCTATTTGCTGCTGGCTTGGCCTTCTATGGTGGCTATCGATTGGGAACTTTTCCTGTAAGTTAAATGGGCCCTGCCTAGAGACCAGTGGAAGAAACCAGCATGGTCCTGATCATATTAGCTTCTAAGAATATAAGAAGAGCCCTGCTGGGTTAGGCCAGAGGGCCCTCTAGTCTAGCATCCTTTGCTCCTAGTGGCCGGCCAGATGTCTCCTGAAGCTTACATACAAGACGTTCTTCCCTCCACTGAGTCGCTGAACAGCATTTAAATGCTATACTGCCTCTGAACCCGGAGGTGCCATTAACTTGTTATAGAATAATATCCATGGCTAGAACCATCCTCCAAACATCTGTCTAATCTCTTTTAAACCCTTTGATGCTCTTTATCACAAGATGCTGGGCAGGTATTTGGGAAACTTTAAAAAGTTACAAAAAAATATTCTCTTTAAATATTCACCACTACAGCATTGCTGTTGGAACTGTTGAACATTAACTACCATGGTTCTGTGGGCTTGCCTAAGGAAGAATAGAGAAAAGTGTGAAAGTTGGTCATATTATAAATACTGAACTATTGTGAACAATTAATACGGAATTATAAAGTAGACAACTCATTGATTTAAGTTAACAACAAGAAAAGTTTGTACTTGTAATGCTACACTACACACTAAGAGGTATGGGACTAGAAAAACCTTTATGTTTTACCCTTGTATCCTATATAAACAACTTTAAGAACTGTAAATGATTTGTTTGATCTTGTTGATGGAAAACACAATAAGAATTATTACATTAAAAAAATTGTGCCTTTGGGGTCAGATCCCTCATTGACAGCACCCAAATGTTACCACTGGGTAGCTGCTTCTGCTTGCTTTGTGACAGCCTTGTACCTAGGCTGTGTTCGCTTGCATGGACGGATTGCCCTGCGTCCACAAGGAAACAACCCCAGGCCTCCACCTTTCAGCAGTCATTTTTAGACTCCCTGGCCCTTGTCCCCTGAAGCAAAACCAGCTGCTCGGCATAAACAACCTTGCAAGCCCCAAGTGGTTGGCAGGCCCTGGGCAAAGAGGAGGGGGGGGCTGGTTGTTAATTGCAGGTATTGTTACCACCCAGTCTGGAGCTAGAAATAGCCTCCACCACCGGTGCTACTCCTCCACGACAGTCTCAAGGGCCTGAAGTGACAGCCGGAATGCATTCTGCCCTCCTTCCTGCTGGGATGGTGCTTGTTATCTTCCTCAACAAGTCTCTTTCTTCCCAGAGTGCGACTGACCATGGTGGGTATGAGAGGGCATCTCAGAATAAATTTTTGGTGTGTGTGTGGGGGGAGCTGGTGGTGCAGTTTGAAGGCTCCTCAGCAGGCTAGGGGGGGGTCAAAAGTGGGGGTCCGTGGGTCATCCTAGAGCCCATTTGCTGATCAAGCCATATGCTTTCCTTTCATACAGTGCGTGAGTTGAGTGTGGGGAGGTTTGTGGGGATGTGGGAAAGTGTCCAAAGAAAAACCTTTGTTTAGGGCCCGTGATGGCTCTTGTTAGCCCTGCTTTTCAGGAGCGGCTCAGGAACTTGTGTTGGGAAAGTGGGGGTTGGTCGCAAAGGACTCCCCACTAGACTCCCCAGGGAATGGAAAAGCTAGATAGTGTTAGAAGAAGAAGGAGAAGAGAAGAAGAGATTTGATTTATACCCCACCCTTCACTTGGAGTCTCAGAGCGGCTTACAAACTCCTTTCCCTTCCCCTCCCCACAACAGACACCTGAGACAACTGTCCTTGAGAGAATAGCTGGTACAGAGCTATGGCTTGCCCAAGGTCACCCAGCAGGTGCAAGTGAAGGAGTAGGGAATCAAACCCAGTTCTCCCAAATTAGAGTACATGCACTTAATCACTACACCAAACTGGCTCTGTTAGAGATGGGAAGGTCTCAGAGGAACTCACAGCTTGAAGGGCACCGGGCAAATGGTATCCGCTTTGCAACCATCAATGTGAGCATTATTCACCCATCCTGATCTGCACCCACCTAATAGGCCTTTTTGCCTTTTATCTATGCTCAGGTGTACAATTTCCATATGTTCCAAAGATGCACAATGTCCAGGGAGCGGTCTACAGATAACACTATTAATGGAAAGCTGAGCATTGCTGAGGTGGGGTATATGGGCAGGGCAGGCAAAGAGAGTGAATTTTTCTCATTGCTGAATTCTATGAAGAAGAAGAAGAAGAGGAGGAGGAAGAGGAGATTGGATTTATACCCCACCCTTCACTACCAGAAGGAGTCTCAGAGCAGCTGACAAACTCCTTTCCCTTTTCCTCCCCACAACAGACACCGTGTGAGGTAGATGGGGCTGAGAGAGCTCTGACAGAAGCCGTTCCTTTTCAAGAACAGCTGTGCCAGAGCTATGGCTTGCCCAAGGTCATCCAGCAGGTGTAAGTGGAGGAGTGGGGAATCAAACCCAGTTCTCCCAGATTAGAGTCCACACACTTAACCACTACACCAAACTAGCTCACAGGCAAGAAGCCCATCTGATATCTGGATTTCTGTTCTGGTCTTGCCCAAAGCAAAGAAGGTGGAGAATGAAATCCCAGGGCTTTCAGCTACTGGTTGCAGCAGAGGTTGGGCTGAAATCTGTTGTCTTTGCTTAGGATGGGACTAGAGGGAAACAGAGCACAGTCCGGAGATATTTGTTCAGTAGAGAAATGAGCCACTTAATGGTGGCTGTTTTCTTTCTGCCCCACCCAGAGGCACATGGTCGGTTGTAATTCAGCAATATTTTACTGATAAAAGACAAGGGTGTGTGTGTGTAGAATGTACAGGCTGGATTTCCCCAAGCAGTAAGAGAACATCCTCCATCTTCTAGTGACTTACTTGAGGGATGAGTGACAAGCAGCCCAGCCCTTGTCTTTTCTAATTTAATTTCATAAAAGTGTGAGACTATACAACGACGTCACCATATCCACTGGCTTTTTCTGCTTTGCATACTAACTTATGGTGCCTTCCTTGGGGCATCCTCCTTAGTCATCCACCCGTCACCACAAAATTTCTGCCCACAAGCTGGATTACATCTCACAGATAACGCAAGATTGTTTTATTTCTTTCGTCAGAATGAAGATCTTCCTGCTACTTCTGATCCACCCCAACCCCATCGTGCTCTGTTGGCTAACCTGTCCTTGAATATTCTGCCGCTGCCTCTGATTCCACACAGCGGTTGCCTGGCCTGGTTGATCTTTTACAAATTTAACCCCTGTTTGAGTAGGTATTAAATGCAGAGCGGAATTAGTCTGTAAACATGAAATGAAAAGGGGAGGGGGGGGGATAGATCACTTGTAAGTGTTGACCCCTGAACTTTGTGCAATAATTTGAAAAAAATTCTGTCCCCGTAAATCAACTGCTTGGGAGATCAGAAAACAAGTGTCCTGGATCCCAGCTGGTCCTCTTTTTGTCCACCTATCAGGGTTTTCAACCTCCAGGAGCCAATTAGAGTTCTCCTGGGATTGGTGTAGTGGTTAAGTGGGTTTGGTGAAGTGGTTAAGTGCGTGGACTCTAATCTGGGAGAACCGGGTTTGATTCCCCACTCCTCCACTTGCACCTGCTGGATGACCTTGGGCAAGCCATAGTTCTGACAAGAGCTGTCCTTGGACGGGCAGTTCTCAAAAGAGCTCTCTCAGCCCCACTACCTCACAGGGTGTCTGTTGTGGGCATCTGATCTCCTCCTCTCCTCCTCCTCCTCCTCAACTAATCTCTAGACAACAGATAAAAGTTCCTCTGGAGAAAATGGCGGCTTTGGAGGGTGGGATCTAAGGCTTTATACCTCCCTGAAGTCCCCCCCTTCCCCAAATCCCACCATCCTCAGGCTCCACCCGCAAATCTCCAGGTATTTCCCAAGCTTCCCTAACTCTATCCTCAAGGGAATGTTGGTTAGCGTGAGAGAAAGAGATACATAGCTTTGTTTCTGAGACAGAATTCAGATTGGATGGACTGGGCATTTAAAGCAGCCCAGGTGAAAGCCAATTGAACTGGCCCCCAAATGAGCCACTTGGCTTGGCGCTATCCAGTGGTAATGATTCAGAGGATGGGTGTAGGCTCACCAATCAGCTTCTTTGTTGTTTCCAGTCAGGTCTGAGCCCAGTGGCCCCACCAGCCCTGATATGGCTTTGCTTGTTCCTGGCTGCCAGTGCCCCCCTCCCCCCCCCCCCCCCCCGGCAGTAGTTCATAAGGCTTTACAGGCAAGTTAAAGGGCCAGTTCAGATTCTCAGAATCTTGGGGCTTGGGTTCTTTATTAAAAAGCTAGTTCCCAAGTTCCCGGAGAATACGTATAAACCTAAGTGTAACACAGGCTGTCTGTGGGGAGAGCATAGGTCCTGGGGAGGAGATGGGGTGCCCTCTCTTCCTTCAATTGTGTGGTGAAACTGAAAACTCCACAGGCATTGCAAATCTGATTTTTGTAAGTGAGGGTGGTAGTGGGGAGGAAATACATGTATGCTAATATCTTTTTCTTCATACAATGTAGACTGATTGCAGAAGTTGGACTTTGGGGAGAAAGGCTCACTTAATCTGTTTTTAACCAGCAAGTGGCAGGACTGACCTCTAAGCATTTTTACCATCTCATCCTCTCTCTTTCCCTCTCCCCCTTTCTCTAGCTTTGCAGCCCCACTCTTTCAGTGCTCCTAAAGGTGTAATCTCTGAGACAGGCTTACCCTCTATGGAAAAGGTAGAGTCCTCCTGATTCTTACCTTCTAATCTGCAAAGTACTTGTTTGCCGCATCACAACAATCTGGCAAGATAGAATTCTCATTCCCATTTAACATATGGGGAACTGAGGCTGAAAAAGTGTGGCTTGCCTGAAGTCATGCAGTGCCTGGGATTTGAATACTCAATCAGTTCTCTCTGCCCTGCTCTGTTGCCATTAAAGGTGCATAAAACCGGACACTGGGGACTTCTTTGGCCCTCTTTGACCGGCTGCACTGTGGGATGAGATAAGAACATAAGAACATACGAGAAGCCAATGCTGGATCAGGCCAGTGGCCCATCCTGTCCAACACTCTGTCACACAGTGGCTAAAAACACCAGGTGCCCTCAGGAGGTCCAGCAGTGGGGCCAGGATACTAGAAGCCCTCCCACTGTTGCCCCCCTCCCCAAGCACCAAGAATACAGAGCATCATTTGCCCCAGACTGAGAGTTCCTATCTATATTTTGTGGCTAATAGCCCCTGATTGACTTCTGCTCCATACATTTATCCAACTCCCTCTTGAAGCCATCCATGCTTGTAGCCACCACCATCTCCTGTGGTAGTGAATTCCATGTGTTAATCACTCTTTGGGTGAAGAAGTACTTCCTTTTATCTGTTCTAACCCGACTGCTCAGCAATTTCATGGAGTGCCCATGAGTTCTTGTACTGTGAGAAAGGGAGAAAAGTACATCTTTCTCTAGCTGCTGTATCCCATGCATAATTTTATAAACCTCAGTCATGTCACCCCTCAGCTGTCGTTTCTCCAAGCTAAAGAGCCCCAAGCGCGTCAACCTTTCTTCATAGGGAAAGTGTTCCAACCCTTTAATCATTCTAGTTGCCCTTTTCTGCACTTTTTCCAGTGCTATAATATCTTTTTTGAGGTGTGGCGACCAGAACTGTACACAGTTCTCCAAATGAGGTCACACCATCGATTTATACAGGGGCGTTATGATACTGGCTGATTTGTTTTCAATTCCCTTCCTAATAACCCCCAGCATAGTGTTGGTCTTTTTCATTGCAGTCGCACACTGTCTCTGTGCAGCTTCTCAGCCACAAGTCAATGCTGAATGAGGCCCAAGTAGGGAACCTGCCCCCTCTTAAGGCTGACCTCTGTCCGGGGCTCACCTGACCTGGGGTGTTTCTACATGGGAGCTGTCTGTGATCTATAGATGAAGATCATCACCAAGCAAATGGACACAAAATGTTCAGTATGCTCTGCAGTAATACAGCAGTTTCAGCCTCCAGGAGGGGAGATGAACCTGAGCTCTTTCCCTTGAGATGTCAACCTCGACCTGGTGGAGTTGTTCTCTGTCTTCTTCAAGCCAAGTAAGAATGTACACAGTGCTGATTTTTGTACCTTGATTAGGGAAATTCAACCTTGGTGGAACGCTCCATCCTTCCCAAAGCTCTGTCACCTTTTGACTTTCACAAGAGTCCACTAGATTCTGATTTCTTGCTGCATTTCTGAGAAAGGGAGGTAATGGGCACGCAGTAGTGTGGGATTAGGGCCTAAGAATTCTTCCTGTTTCTCAAGATGGGATCCCTTTTCCTTGTGTTGTTGTGACTCCAGAAACTGCAGTGGGATGGGTCCATTTTAAGAGTCTGGGAGCCACATATTGCCGTATGAGAGCAGAAACATCTGGAGATTCTTGGGAAGGGGTCGGCAATCTTTTGTAATGAAAGAGCCATACTACTTCAAAATTCAGAGCAAGAGATCAGCTAAGAACCAGGATAAGAAAACCCATTTGCCTAACTGAAAGTATATGTCCTAACATTACTCGTCATTGACATGTTGCTTAATAATCCATAACGTTTCTGTAGTCCAAACACTGGTGGTTGTGAGTCCTTTATTAGGAAGCGGCACACACAAAGTTTGCACTATGTAATAACTACACATAGGAACACACTGCACAGTTGTTTAAGCACAGTGGCATAAATCTGCCCATTGTCTGCACTTAGATTAGGGGCAATTGTTCATCTTTATCATTTCCCTTTCCTAAAAGCATCTCTAAGTAGTCCTTTAGTGCAATAAAAAGCTTGGTCTTTCCCTTCACATACTGGTTATTCTAACATTTCACTTCCCCCTTTAATATACCTTATCTTAAAGATTTCCTTTTCTGTGGTAAAGAGCCATATTTGGTTCCATTCTAAGGTGCAGCTGAATTTAGGGCTAAAGGTTGCAAACCACTCTTCCTGTATGAACCTCCCTGTCATTGGTTGGGGGCTCAGGAAAGTGAACTTGTAAGGGAATGAATGGCTCCGGGAAGCAGTAAAGCTGAGCAGAGCACAGAGGGTGAGGAGCTTGGAGAAACCATAGAAAACGGGATGCCTGGGGAAACAAGTTCCCTCTGCCCACACCTATCCATCTCTCCCATCTCTTCCAGATAGGTTATTGGACAGTATGGCTGTTAGCAGGCCTGGTCTCTTCACTCTGTGTGATATTGATATGGGTGAGGGGGAAATCTGCATGTATCTCTAAGCATTAATGAAATTGGTACAGCTTGTCAGAATCAACCCATAAAGCCAAACCGGATTCCCTTGAGCTAAGGGAAAGTGTTGGTGTGCTCATCCTGAGAGTTAGTCCACACAGTGCCAAAGTGCCTGAGCTCTGGTTCTACATGACAAAGATGTCTCTGTGAAGTCAGGGGAAGCCTCACTGGAATCTGCAGCAATTAGCTTAATGCTCTTTTGTGGACCAGTACTTTCTGCTGTCCCTCTGTCTTTCATTACATTTGTAGAGAATAAAGTGGTCCCAGCAAGTCTGTCCTCTGTGGTGGCATGGTCTTGTCTTGTGACAATATAAAAATCATCAGAATGGCCAGTCTCTTGTAGTGCTCATGCAGCCTCCTAAAAAGAGGTTGGTGGCTGCATCCTCATGGCAATAATTTTGAGTTTTTTCCTGTTGCTGCTGCAAATGCAGAGGGATTCACATTGGCAATGGAACATCCACATTTTTCTCTGCACTATCTTCCCCCGTATCCCATGGCCACTATTTCCCCACACCATGCCACTGGTGATCTTAAAAAAATGGCTAAGTGACATAAATAAAATAAAGATTGCTATAGCATTAAGCTGTAGCAATATGCAATTTTATAGTTTTGAGCAATGACTTGTTGGTTGTTGATGGTCATTGTCATATAGCTTAATGCTCTAGCATTATGACAATTACCAAGTATTTTTTGAAAGGGGATGGAATATCCCTCTATTTAAGTGGGGAGTGGGGGTGAGGCAAAGAAAATTGTGATAATGCGTGCAGGGCCTGCAAACCTGTTGATCTTCCTGTCCACACAGCTTGTAAATGTGTTTCCTGTTGATCTGAAGCCGAAGAACAAAGTTGGAGTCCAGTGGCACCTATCAGACCAACAAAGTTTTATTCAGTGTATAAGTTTTCATGTGCATGCACACTGTAACTGCAGAAGTGTGCATGCACATGAAAGCTTATACCTTGAACAAAACTTTGTTGGTATTAAAGGTGCCACTGGACTCAAACTTTGTTGTCCTGACTACAGTGAGCATATCTCACCGCAGCAACAGGCCTCTGCAGTTAACCAACCATCTTGGGGGAAAGAAAATCTCCAATTTCTACTTCAGGAAGGTTTAAGCAGCCTATATTGGGACCGGGTGATGTTCTTTGACTCTCTGACTGAGGGCAGCCTCAGGGTGCAAATGAATATACACAGGAATACTGCTTGGATATTTTCTGACGATTCCCAACCTCATAGGAAAAAGGTGGCCTTGTTGTTTGGTGGGACTCAGCAGCCCCCACCTCTTTCATGTTCAAGACAGAAAATCTTGTATGGTAGAGGCTGAAGCACTTCTTTCCTTTTTAGGGAAACCCTGCTGCCCAAATACCCCAAAGACTGTAGCAGCAGAAAAGAGTAAGACTCCAGTAGCACCTTAAAGACTAACAAAATATGTGGCAGGGTATGAGGTTTCATGAGTGAAGCAGTGAAACAGTGACTCGCTATCTGAAGAAGTGAGCAGTGACTCACGAAAGCTCCTATCTGCCACATACTTTGTTAGTCTAAGGTGCTACTGGACTCATGCTCTCTTCTACTGCTACAGACTAACACGGATACTCATCTTGATCTAACCCCAAAGACTGAGCAGTCTGTGGAGGGAAGTTTCAGAGGGTAGCTGTGTTGTTCTGCTGTAGAACAGCTAGATTCAAGTCCAGTATTGCGATAGAGACCCACAAGACTTTGGATGCAAAAGCTTTTGAGAGTCAAAGCCCCCTTGTTCCAAAGTCCTCCTGCTCCTTTCTCTCCCTCTCCTGTTCAAGCAGCACTTTGGCCCAGTTTGAGCTAGCTGGGAACACACTGTATATAGCCTGTGATTAAAGACAGACAATCCACCTATCTACAGTTTGTAGTTGTTAGTTTCCATTCCCCCCCCCCCTTTATGGCAACAAAGAATGAGAGTTAAAAGTCACAGCAGCACAGCAGGCCTATTAGAAATGCCTTTGGGTTTTGTGCCTGCTTGAACGAATGGCTCCCATCTTTCTTGTGTGTTGGAATTTAGTAATGGTACTTGTTGTGCCAGGGAAGTCCTCTGGAACTGGGTCAAAGTTGACCTGGGTCACAATCTTTCTTTACATTATCAGTAGGTAGCAATATTCAGCAAGGTTGAAGGCTTCTGTCCCCAAGTTAGCACACACATCAGAACCAGCTGAAAAGACACACAGTTCAGAATTCAGCAGTTCCAATGCCTTTTACATATGCTGATGTAACATGAACGTTCCAGCAGGGAGGGGTCAAATACCAACTCCCTGATCATCAGAACAAACACGTAATTCTTATAGAGTTTGATTCTCCCCCTCCCCTTTAAAGAAGATTAACTAGGTAGCCGAGGAGAGGGGGAAGCAGTGCAAATGTTGTGTTCTGGGCAGAATGATACCAGAAGGAGGAGGAGGAGGAGCTTCTCTTGGGTGCTTCCAAAGACTTCCCAAATAGTCTGATGGAGCAACCATTTCATACCTGCTTCCATAATTATCAGAAATGAACATAATAAGGGAACAATCCATCCCATAATAGTAGAATAATCCCTGAAGGGAGTAAAAGACAGTTTGAGCTCAATTTCATTTGCTTGGCTTTCTTCTTTTTACAATGGCTTGACTGGAACTAAGCTTGGCCCCCCAGCCCTGGGCCTTTCTAGAGAAAATAGAAGGGGGTAAGTGGGGTTGCACAACTTTTTCCACATTTCTCACGTCTGGGAGGAGGGGAGTTGCACAAACTAAGTTGCAAGAAATGTTCCCCAGAGGTCTGAGGTATTGGCATGACCACACGCCCTGCAGAAGCTGAAAGAGCCACACATCCCCTTCTGTGGAGAATACCATTTCCCAGATACAAGAACTTCTGGGTACAGGTGTGCAACTTTGTGGGAAGATGTATGCAAGAAATGTGAAACAAGTACACATTTTATCAGGGAATAAGCTAGTCATGGGGATATGCCTTGGCTGTCAGCTAGAAACCACATTGTTAATTTGAGTGCCTTTAATTACTTTTTCTGGACAGCGCCCACGTGGGTCTGCTCATGCTCTTTTGGGGAGCAGAGCAGGTGATCACAATTCAAAGCAGCAACACCCCCCCTCCAATATTAGCAACTTCTCATTCCTCCTTCTCTACCACAGTCTGTGCCCATAGAGATGCCCTTTCTGTGAAACAGGCTAATTTGCTGCCACCTGTGTTTCCCACTGCTAAAAATCATGTTGTCGTCTGCTTCCCCTCCAGAATTTGGTCATCAATGCCAACATTCCACCAATGATCAGGGCACTTCCTGGTGAATTTATGTCAGCATATCTAAGACTTTCTGCAATTTCTCCATTTGGTGGTTTCACAGCAGTGGGATTTAGTCATAATGGAATCATAAAATGGGCTGACTTCCTCTTTTCCTCCCAGAGTACGGGAAACACAGAAGAGAAAGGGCATCTTCGGGGAGGGGCCATGGCTCAGTGGCAGAGTAAATGCTTCATAGCTGGAGTGTCTGGCATCTCTAGTTAGCACCTGTTGGGAAATGCCTTTACTTGAAGCGGCAGTTTCAGTCAAAGTAGGCAGCAATGAACTTTTTGGGCTAGTTATCTGATATGGTATAAGGCAACTTCATAGATGTTCAGGCTGATGAGAAAACAGCAAACCAGATGTTGTGGCATGATACAGGTGGAAGGCAAGCAACATCTAAGTTAACACCCCCCATTCTTTCTTGTGTCTCCTGTGGAACTCTTAGTGTATCCTTTAATGTATTTTTGATGCTGATATCCAATTAAAGCAGCCTAAATACGCCAGAACTACATCTCTGCTAGGCAGTAATCATCTAGATTTTTTTTTTCTGAAGGAAATAAGTAAATTCTTAATTTTCTGATTGCTAATAAGCTACACAGAGCACTTGCCACCTGACTTTATGGTGAAACAAGTTAAGCATGCCTAGTCCTCATCAGAGTGTTCACATTACAGTTTTGTTGTGCAAGGATTCTTTAATGTGATGGAAAAGTATCACATTAAAGAACCTCCAACTTCATTTTAGCGACTCTTGCCGGAGGCCTTTTCCAACAGTCCTTGAATCTTGGAAATGTGCACCCAGGGCCTACCTACCCCTAAGTTTGTCAGACACCAGTACCCTCAGGGAACAATCCTAATAGAGTTACTGTGAGATTGTCCCAATAGATATAGTCCACAACAGGTCTCCTTAAGCAGAAAGTCCTTTATTTGTAGAAAAGATCATGTTGGTCAAACACTTTTCCTGTTAGTAATGCTCAAGCTTGGAATTGCAGTTACAATTATACTTGATATGAAATATGGCCTAACTACCCTCTACCAATCAATAGGGAGAATTCTTGGCGCTCAATTACACTGGCCCAATACTCCCAAGAAAAGCGCGGCAAAATGAGTTCTCAGGGAGAAACAATGTTGAAGATTTTGGGGGGAAAATTTCCCAGAGAAAACTAAGCAAACGGAATATATAACACCTGTAATTCTTGTAACACATAACAGGAGGCACTTTCGTTCAAGGTCGTTAGCTAAGGAACTGGCAGCTAGAGATAAAAGGGAAAAGAAAGCAAATGAGTAATGAGCATGCGCAAAGCAAAGCAAAGCAAAGCAAGTGAGGCGTGCATTCCCAAGGTAGGAGTCGGTTCCCCGATGCTGTCTTCCGGGCAGGACCTACAGAGGTTGAATGAAACCTTGGAACATAAAGCATTGTTAATTGAACAGTAAACGTAATGGTAACATTGCAACATATAACTCAGCAACTTTACTGATCATGGCAATACAGTCACCCAAGCCTATGGCAGTTAGCCTATGGTTAACTGACAGTTACACAGAAGTAAGACCAAATATAGTTAATGGAGCTTAATCCTGGGAAAGTTCTTAGGATGCAAGCCTAAGTAAACATATGGGTGCTTTTTCCTTCAAGGGTCCCTGAATCATGGGGTCTCAGTAACATGCAATACACTGTTTTCCCCAAATGTCCGCAGTCTTCATATAAACTAGTGGAGATGGGGAGCAAACTTGGTTGAACGGCTCATTAGAAATCCTATAGATTGGGGGTTTGATCCTGTGAACTGCACAGTGGGGGTGTGGGGATCCTGATTTGATTATGCAATGGAGTATGAGTAGAGCATGTTTCATGTGTGTGACCTTTCTGATAGATTGTCTGAATGGGCTGTTAATTCATTAACCTAAAAAGCTGCAGTGAAGTCTTTGGCCTTGAGGATCAGGGTCATTTGTCCTTAATCCTCATATTTTCCATGGCATTTGATCCCCTCTCTAAAGGAAAGGTGCTCAGACTTTTTTTTTTAAAGCTTCCATCATTTAAGGAAATAAACCTGTCTGTTTCTCCTCTGTGTTCTGGAGGAAGTGTTAATGCTGACTCCCATCTGGAGGCAGCAGAAGCAAAAGAAAAGACCTGGGCTTGACAGAGAGAAGTGGAGGACCAGACATGCCCCTCTGCCTTTCAGTGTATACTTGGAAAAGAAATCCAAAGCATGGTGCTGTGTGGGAAGGGATGTGGGGATTCTTTTCAGGGTCAGCCAGAGCACAGTGCAGATAATAGATTCCCCTTCAGGCTCCTCCCTGATTTTCTTAAACTAGAAGTCTATGATCGGAGCTTCTCCAGGGTGATTGGTGATGCGGAGGGGCTTGTTCTTCTCTTGGAAAGTGAGGGGCTGCTGATTAAGATTGGCTTGTGCTCCTGTTTTGAGCATTGGGCAAAGTGAAGTGCTAGATTTCAGACTGGTTGCTGTATAAATCCCATGCTATCTGGGCTGGGGGAGGGGCTGGCTGATTCCAAATAAGAGCCTGCCCAGCACAATGTTTGGGTTCCACTCATCAGCAGACTCTGCCGGTTTTGGTCAAGCAAGCCAAAATAATGCCATCCTAAGCAGAGTAACACCATTCCAAGTATAACTCTGCTTAGATCTAAATTGTAAGCCAGAAATGGTGGAGATATCCTGTCCTGGTCATCTGGCATTCCATGGCACCAAGGCCAGTCGCGAGATCAGCTGATGCTGCCTTTCAGGATGGACTCAGCTCCTCCCCCTCCCCCATGATGCTGTAGCCAGCAACTGAGAGTCAGAGCAAGCAGGGGGGCCAGTTACCCCCTCCCATACAGGAGGGGGGGGGATGTTATGTGATGTAAAATGCTTTCCTCCCTCCCTGATGTCGGAGGCAGCAATAGGCAAGCCTATGATTCAGTGGTGGCAAAGTAAAAAAGAGGATTAACCATGTCAAAGTAAAAGAGAAAGAAAAGAAGAAGGAAGGAAGGAAGGAAGGAAGGAAGGAAGGAAGGAAGGAAGGAAAGAGACTGGATTTATACCCCACCCTCCACTACCCAAAGGAGTCTCAGAGTGGCTTACAATCTGCTTTCCCTTCCCCTCCCCACAACAGACACCACTGGCGTTTTCTCACTAGCTTTCCCCCGCGGTTTACACCGAAGCTAGCACCGGAGCTTCTGGTCAGTTTCCCACCATTTGCTCCGTGCTCACAATTTCCTCCAGAGTATCACTGCACTGCTCCGAGGCTTCCCTGGAGCAAGAAAATCCTGCTAGGAACAGGATTTTCTTGCTCCAGGGAAGCTCCGGAGCAGTGCAGTGATACTCTGGAGGAAATTGTGAGTACGGAGCAAATGGTGGGAAACTGACCAGAAGCTCCGGTGCTAGCTTCGGTGTAAACCGCGGGGGAAAGCTAGTGAGAAAACGCCCCCTGTGAGCAGTGTTCCCTCTAAGCTGAGCTAGTGTGAGCTAGCTCACAGTTTTTTAGCCTCCAGCTCACGGATTTTTGTCCTAGCTCAGGAAGGATGACTCCAGAGCAAACTAATTTATACAGAGCCAAACTGCTTGCTCACAACTTTAATGCCAGTAGCTCACAAAGTAGAATTTTTGCTCATAAGACACCACAGCTTAGAGGAAGCATTGCCTAAGAGAGCTCTTTCAAGGACTGCTCTTTCCAGAACAGCTCTGAGAGAACTGTGACTGACCCAAGGTCATGCCAGCAGCTGCATGTGGAGGCATGGGGAATCAAACCTGGTTCTTCCAGATTAGAGTCCACACTCCTAACCACTACACCAAACAAGATGTAAGTCTTCCATATTTGAGACTGAAAAGGAGAAGTCCATACATTTCTGCAAAAATTGGGAGAAAAAGATCCACAGGTGGTGGGGAAATCTGATTTATCTTCTGAAGTTAACCCAACAGCTTATGAGCAGGGTTGCTGACAGGCTTGGAGAAAAATGTCCTATTTCTTTAGCAGATAAGGGAAATGGGCAACTGAAATTTTTCATACCTTGGGGGGAAATAATATCACCTGGTAATTAGCATGCTATTAAGCCTCAATTAAAGGGACAGGACACTGTTTCTCCAGGCAGTTAGCAACCCTTCTTATGGTTGCTTTGCGCTTTATGAAAGCTACTGCAAAGTGCATACACATTAAGATGTCTAAATCATAGAGGGACTCTCACATGTTCACAGATTCATGAAGTTTATTTTGCAAGCTGTCCCTTTGAAGCAGGATTTTTCCTATTGTGAAAATGTGTAAATTTGTTATCACTGAGGAACACTTTTGCAAAAGACAGTTAAGCATTACAAACCCTTGTTTATACAGTATTACTAAAAGCTGCTTAACAAAAATATTAATTAGTACATTTTGCAAGAAAACAAAATCTCTGTATTGCTTTTCTATCTCGTATGATCATTTCTTGCTAACTGTTCATTATGAAAATCACTGCATCTGACAGTAAACAGGCTGTTACCATGCAGATGGCAAATGTAGCTGAGGAACAAACAATAAGAGCACTTGAGAATAAGCTCCCTAGAACTTCTTCATTCAAAAATCAGGTATGCGGGTCCCATGTTTGGACTGGCACCATGAGATGAAGAGAGAGGGGAATTTTAAGCCTCCCCCAGCACTGTGTTTCCAGACTTGAGATGCCCTCCCATAGTTGCTGCTTGACCTCTTGAGGTAAACAGTCAGGATCTGTATGTCTGTCCCCATAGCAGCCCCACAGGACCATTTCAGTTCTGGAAAATGGCACATGGCGTAGCAGTTAGAGTGTCAGACCAGGACATGGGAGACCCAGATTCAAATCCCTACTCTGTCATGAAAACTTGTTAGGTGACCTTAAGCCCATCACACACTCTCAGCATAACTTACACCCCAGGGTGGTCGTGAGGCTAAAGTGGAGGAGAGGAGAATAAGGTAAGCTGCTTTAAATCCCTGTGGGAGAGAATGGCAGGGTATAAATGAAGTAAATAAATAAGTAAATGATAGGTAAAGGTAAAGGTTTCCCTTGCTCGAAAGCCAGTCGAATCTGACTCTAGGGGGTGGTGCTCATCTCTGTTTCCAAGCCGAAGAGCCAGTGCTGTCCGAAGACTTCTTTCTATGGTCATGTGGCCAGCATGACTAGACATCAAGGTGCAAATGATGGGGAAGGTTTAATCCCGCCTTCCCCAAATGCGCCGTTCCTGACCCAAATCAGGGTCCTGTGTGTTCCATTTTTAAAGGGGGGGATAAGCAATGCAGCTCGTTCACAGAATGCCCAGCTTTGGCCCTGAAGAGTCTCACTTAAAGGAGAAAAGGAGGAGGAGAGAAGGGCCTTTCCAAGCCTTTGAGGGTTAAGAGGAACCTGGAAGGGGGAGGCTGAGGGGTGGCACTGGATTTCCCTCTCCTGCAGTTCCATGTATGCCCATAGACGGCATCTTTCTATTACAAAACTACCTTAATCCCTTTCACCCCAGTTTTTCATTGTGCAGCAGTTCAAGAGGTGGGCGAGGGCTGGGGAGACCCAGGTTCTACTTTCCATTCTGCCATGAAGCTCACGGTAGGGAGGGGACCTTGGGCAGGGTGCCCTCTCTCCGCCTAAGCTACCTGATAGGGTTATTGTGAGGACAAAACAGTGATTTATTCAATGCACTTGTATACTGCTTTTCTGTCAAGGCAGCCAAAGCAGTTTATAACTTAAAAATGTAAAATGACAACATTCTGTTAGACAGATTGCCTTGATTTCTTATCTATATTGGGGAATTAGAGTTTAATAATTAATTGGCAATAGGCAAAAGGGGTCACCACCAATATATACAGATGTCCCACCTCTTCCAGAAGCATCTGAAACAAACAAGGAGACTGGCTTCATTAATAAAGTAGTTTCTTTACTGAAAGGTTCTTATTCAGGCAAACAATACCGAGTCACACATTCACTTATACAGAGCCTAAGAAATAAAGATAGAGCAAATACAGTTGCATCAGCAGGAATATCATAGGTATCTGTCGAGGGCAATAATTACCTGTCCAGAGAGATGTTGGGTTTCCACTGGAAAAATAAGGGAAGGCTATGAAGTGATTTGGGGCATGTGTCCTGAACCCGCAGCGACACGTGGAGACTCTGGCTGCGCAACCAAGAGCTGTGGAGGTAGGGTAGGGTAAGAGGCAGTAGAAGCTAGAGAGAGAACAGGTTGCTGGGTGTCCTCTTTTATTAGGGGGGCCCTGGGGGAGGGCTTGACTGGACACCTCCCATGAGACCGCCCATGAGTCCGCCCCAAAAGTCCTGTCCACTAGAGGAGAGGGGCGTAAGGGGTTGGGCAATGTTACACTCTACCTGGATTGTGACAGAGATACCTGGAGAGATACCCTTTGTTTCGCTGATGGGCTTAATGTCTCTGAGCTGCAGAACCGGTTTCTGGCTAGCCAAGTCCATTGTCAATGGGAAGGCGGGAAAGAGTCTTTTATTTCTCCGTAGCAAGGAATGTTGGGGGTTTTTTTTGCCTGCGTGAGGAAGAACATCGCTAATGGTGTCTGAAAGCACATGTTCAAACCACATTGGCAAGTGGCTGTTACTGTGTGAATATCTGTGTTGAGGGAAGTCTCTGGAAGCTGGCGACCTCGGGAACCACTGGCACATCGTCTCAGGCGTCGGCTGGCATGTGTGTGCAGCTGATATCGTGATCTGGTCATGTTGCATCTCAGTCCCTTTTACACATTCAGCAACACAGTCTATAGTTAACACTTATAGACTTTATGTCTACAAGAGCGCATAAGCGCCTTGTAGGGCAACAATTTGAAACAGTAGAAATGGTCTCAGGCTGTTGGTTGACTTCTCAGGAGTAAATCTGGCATGGGTTTCTCCCTTGCCTTTCCCCAGGGCACAACTATCTTGCTTTCTCCTCAGCTCAGAGTGTGTAGGCCTTTCAGGAGGCCCGCAGGGGAAGAGGAGGAGAAAGTCTTGTATGCTATTCTGAACGACTATGAGGAAGGAGAAGATAAGAAGGTAATAAAACTGCCCTAACACAGGAGACTATAAACATGAATTGGTCATTTCAAAGTAGATCTTCTGGGATAGGGTTCTCTCTCCATGACAAATGGACACACCTTCAGCTACAGAAAATGAATCAGACTTCTGGGGGCAGCTGTGGAAGTGAAACTGCATTTCCTCCTATGAATTGTGTAGCTGTCTTCTTTCACCATGTGCATAAGCAACACTGGGGGGGGGGGGTGTTCCAAGGCTTTTATTTACACGCTAATTCCTGAAGCTTCTTGCATTCCCGCACCTCCCCCACATTCAGGCCTTGGTGAAGAGTCCCAGTTTCCCTCTTGGCCATGCCAAACAAAGCCTGAGTCAGTAGTACTCCTATCACCCCTGCTTCGGAAGCCAGACTGAACTCCCGCCCCAGTCTCTGGTCCCAAATATGCCCAGCACACATCTGAGTTATGCCCAAAGTTGACCTGAGCCCGTGCTCGGTAGCCAGCTGTCTGTGAGCCCCTTCCTTACCCACCTCACTGCCCCTCCATAACAGCAGTAGCTGCTACTATTAGCCTGATTACCCAGAATCAGGGGATTCTGGAGGAAAAATGGGGCCATTGCTTCAGCAGGCCTGAGGCGGTCCCAGCACCTCATACCACCAGTCCACCCTCCAACATGATATACCCTCTGCATCCCTGAACTCTCCTTGTTAGTGTAGCTTGGTGGTATTCTCAGCTGAAGACCACTTCCATCATAAACTGTTGACAAAAGTAAGAGAAATCCATACATCTCTCCTGAGGCAATATTAGGTGTTTCTGGAGCTACCACAAGGCAGTCATACCTCAAGCAAACTTCTGCTGCATATGATGGATGATGAAAAGAAATGGGTCTGTCATGGAACCTTAAACAAGGACACCAACACCTGGTTGAGGAAATGTCCAAGGTTCAAACTACCCTTAGAGGAGGATCTAATACAGAAATTACTAGATGTGGCAGAAATGGATAGATTGAGTACTATATTATGGGGGAAAGAGTTCAAGTCCTTGCTTGTGCCTGGACTCAGGGGTGCTGTGAATTCTCCACCTGTATGATATCAATAATTTGGTTAGCAGGGCAGCGGAGAGAGTGGATGTGATTAAGACTGAAAAGTGTGGCACGTTTCCAAAGCGTAAAAGGCAAGTCCGTGAAAAACATGTTATCCTAAAGTTTAGCCCCTAGGTGGCACTATTTCTAAATGCATCTAGGCCGGTGTTCCGGGAGCCCTGGTTTTGTTTTCACTTAAAGACAATAAAAGAATATGTCTGCCGTTCTGGCTCATGTGCACTGAGGGCCAGACTAAGGCCCATTCTGCATCTAGCAATTGCTCTGCTGTTTTACCAAACCCGTGTTGGAACAGAAATTCCCCTCTATATTGCATGCTACTTGCACTTTGATTGATTGTCGGATTTTATGGCAGTGTCCAGACTGCATGCTGCTGTCACTTCGTTTGATCTCTCAGTTTTATGGTAGCGCCTGCATAGATTTATGGCCATTTTATGGCCATTATGGGGTGACTTTGCAGTCAGTATGGTGTTGGCCCAGGGTATCTGAATGTGGTTTTGAGCCACATCTTTTTCTGTTCCAGTGTGGGGGTTGGTAAAACAATGGAGCAAATGCTAGATGCAGAATGGGCCTAGAAGAGATGCAGCGAGATCTGTGAATGGATGTCCTGAGTGGTTTTTATCAGTAAACAGCTGCTGTAGAAGAGTGGGTTTAGGGCAGGGGTGTCACGACAGGACCTCTCGGTGGAATCAGATTTCACAATAGCCCTGTGTGCAGGCAGTAGTTCTTTGCAAGCAAGGGGTCAGGGACAAGCGTAGTCTAAATAGTCCGAGTCAAGCCACATAAATCACCTTTAGATTAGCCGAAGGGCGAAGCAAAGCCGTAGTCACAAAGAAGAGCTGGGAGTCAGAAGCCGGGAAGTCAAGCGTAGGTCCAAAATGCCAAGTCCAAATCCACAATCCAATCCAAGTCCAGGTACACGGTTCCAAGGTTCAAGATGCCAGATTAGTTCACGAGATCAGGAGGGTGCCAAAATTCCTGTCAACAACAGAGAATCTTTGCCAGCACAAAGCATCCGGCGTTCGGCAGCTTCTTATATTTTGAGCTGCCTCGTTATCTCTTTAGGAGCTCATTAACTGTGGCTGAGATTCAGTCAGTACTCTGGGCTCAGGTCTCTGTATCGTAGACGCGCTGAACTCCATCGTTCCTTTAACAGCTGCCTGCATTTGGCACGCAGTCTGCTGACAGGTGGAGGGGATTCAGCCGGGGATGAGCTCTGTCCGGGCAAAGCCTGATCAGGTGGCTCCTCCTGGAGAACCGACTCTGTGTCACTCTCAGTATTCCCCATTAAAGGAGCCAAGTCTTCCTGAGGCTGCCCGTCTGCCTCCACATCTGGCTCCAGGTCAGGCATGGTGTCTGAATCAGGGGCAGGCATGACAACGGGCTGCAGTATATGGCAGGAGAGTTAACCTTCCCTCCTGCCACCAGTTTCCTGATCTCAGATGCTTCTCAAAGTGCTATTGGACCGTCAGGGCGAAACATGCAGCTTGCGTGATTCCCCTGTTGGGCACATGGGGGAGCAGCATTTAGGGTAGAGAAACAGGTGGAGGAAAGAGTTACTCCTTTTTTCCTTGTGGAAGATTTGAATCAGGACCCCAGACCTGCTATTTATCATTAAAAATCTCTCATGAGAGATCCATTCATAGACCATCTCAGCAGTACCATGGCTCTTTCACTGGCTGTGTGTCTGAAGTTTATATCAAAACTTTATTACAGAGAGATAACTTATTCTACTGCAAAAGATTTATACCTATTAATATTCAGATTGTGTTCATAAAATTAATAAGAGGAGCTCATTTTTTTTTTAAAAAACCCCTCTCTTCCTGCTGTGTCTAACTAGATGTCAACTTCGCTATTTCTGGTATTCTTTTTATTTTGGCAATATAATACTCCAAAGCTGGGGATCTGTGATCTTGCCACTTGCTCCTGATTAAAATCTTAGCTGCTGTAAATAAGTTCCAAATTGGTTTGTGTTGCCCAGTTTGCATAGATTTGTTCAAATAGCCTAGGAACATAACTAAAGGGTTTGAAAGTATCATATAATGCATAATCTGACTAATTATACAAGTGGGGACCCACAAGAGACTTGTGGGAGTGGCCATCCGATCCCCCCATCATTCCCCCCCCCATCTCTCTCTCTCTTTCTCCCCCATCCCTAATCTTACTTTCTGTCTCTCTGTTTCTCTCCCCTATGCCTTTCTCTCTCTTTCTGCCCCCACCCATCACTATTTTTTTCTTTTCCTGACCTCACCCCATCACTCTCTTTCTTCCTCCCCCCCTTTCTTTCTGCCTTGACAGTGGTGGCGGCTTTTCCAACGGCCCAGCAGCTTCCCATTCCCCACAGCAATAGAGCAGCGCCAACTCTCCCAGCTGCCAGCCCACCCAGCAGCTTCCTCCCCAACAGTAACAATGGCAGCAGTGACTCTCCTGCCTGCCCAGTAGCTTCCCCCCACCCCCCAATCAACAGTGGTGGTAACTCTCATGGCCACAAACCCATTCAGCAGCTTCCCTCAGCGTCCCCTCCCCAGCCACACCAATGGGGGCAACGAGTCTCTCATCTGCCCAGCTAGCAGCTTGCCCCCCCCCCCCCATCAACAGCACTGGCAGTAACTCTCTTGGCCACTTGCCCACAGATGGAATTTACACATGGAATTCACTGCCACAGGAGGTGGTGGCGGCTACAAGCATGGACAGCTTCAAGAGGGAATTAGATAAGCATATGGAACAGAGGTCCATCAGTGGCTATTAGCCACAAGGTATAAATGGGAACTCTCAGTCTGGAGCAAGTGATGCTCTGTATTCTTGGTGCTTGGGTTGGGGCAACAGTGGGAGGGCTTCTAGTGTCCTGGCCCCACTGGTGGACCTCCTAATGGCACCTGGTGTTTTTGGCCAATGTGTGACAGAGCGTTGGACTGGATGGGCCACTGGCCTGATCCGACATTGGCTTCTCTTATGTTCTTGTGTTCTTAACAGCTTTCCCCAGCTCCACCCCCTCCACCAGCAGTGGTGGTGAGTCTTCTGGCAGCTCCCCCCCCAGCAACAGTGCCAGCAACCTCCCTGCCTGCCAGCCTGCAGCATTACCACCTCAGTGCAGGTGTCTTAAAGCCTAGTTTTGAGGGTGGTTTAACCCCTCAATGTATTGCTTTCATGTTTTCAGATTTTTCTGCAAATATGGGGAGGGTCCCCAAGTTTGCAGAAACATCTGTTTTCAGTCAGTGTGGGGCCTGATCTGTGGATTAAGATATCCACAGATTGGCCCATGCTTAGCTATTAGATACATAGATATATATAACTTTCTCTAGAACATCTGTATGTTCCTCTGCCCATGAGGAAAACCCAGGGGTCATTTTGAGCAGGAGCTCAGGGAAACGCAGTTCCGGGAGTTGGTGCCAGCCCCCCCCATGGGGGAATGCCTGCTTGTGTCATGGCTGCAGCAAAATGATCCCATCCCCTGGAAAGGTCCTTGTTCCTCGGACCAGCCTTCTGAAGGCTTCAGCCACCACTGAAGCTATCCTCCCCGAATAGTGGTATTTCTGAGGCTTGGGTTAGTAGCTGTCCCCTCTCTGCCAGCTTTCTTTCTTTCTTTCTTTCTTTCTTCCTTCCTTCCTTCCTTCCTTCCTTCCTTCCTTCCTTCCTTCCTTCCTTCCTTCCTTCCTTCCTTCCTCTCTCTCTCTCTCTCTCTCTCTCTCTCTCTCTCTCTCTCTCTCCTTTCTTTCTTGCCTTCTGACATACTTCCGGTGATGTCAGGTGGTGTAGCATATGCAAATAAGCTATGCTAATGAGTTATGCTAATGAGCTCCTGCACCTCTTTTTCTACAAAATGACCCCTGGGAAAACTTGCATCTGACTGACAATTCCATCTGTCGATATTTCTGTAGCTTGTGCTGAGCAGGATGGATTCACTGAAGAAGAAGAAGAAGAAGAGAAGACATTGGATTTATACCCTGCCCTCCACTCCCCAAGGGAGTCTCAGAGCAGCTTACAAACTCCTTTTCCCTTCCCCTCCCCACAACAGACACCCTGTGAGGTAGGTGGGGCTGAGAGAGCTCTTTCCCAAGCTGTCCTTGAGGGAACAGCTGGTACAGAGCTATGGCTTGCCCAAGGTCATCCAGCCAGGTGCAAGTGGAGGAGTGGGGAATCAAACCCGGTTCTCCCAGATTAGAGTCCGCGCACTTAACCACTACACCAAACTGGCTCTCAACACCAAACTGGCTTTAAGCTTATTCCTGAAAGAACAAGCAAAATCCCAAATGGCACCTTTTTCAGATCCTGAACGCTTCAGCTTGAATAATCTTACAAGATGGCCTGAATGGAGAGAAAGCGTTGCTAGCTTTTGGCTGGCCAATGTGCTCCAAAGGGCATAAGAAACAATGCATATGAAGGATATTCCTTTGTGCTATGGGCCAAAACGCTAGCAACATTTCAAAATCTTTGCAGAAGGCCAAATTTGACGCTGATCTCATTTCCCAAAGGAATGAGTTTTATGAGAGCACCTGCTTTTAGCAATGACACCTGACCACCTGTCATTTGCGAAAAGGTCTCTTTCATGAACTGACTGAACACTGTGAGTTTGCTGATCGAAGAAGAGACCGGTGCTTGGCATTCCGGATGAGATGAGGGGCTATCTGAGAGAATGAACTCAACTCCACAAAAGGCAATCAGAGTTGATAAGTAGCAGAAGAAACACTTGGGAAGGGTGGCCTCGAAAGACTAAAAGGAGCTACAGCAGTCATTTTGGAAAGGGCAACTTCATTCCAAATGCAGCCGGAAAGGGGTGGGGGGAGCTCAGAAAGACAGCCCAGTTATTTGAAAAGCACACTGCAGTCACAAAGTACAACTTTCAGCACGCATGCCCAAGAAACAAGAAGAAGAACTTTAGAGGGACTTGTCTCACTTAAGGATATGTTGAAAAGCTGAGCAGTTTTCTATTGTACACAAATGGTGTGGAAGCATTTTTTTTATACATAGCATTGTCCACAGACACCAAACCTGCATGTAAGATAAACATAAATTTGTGGGATGACTGTTGGGTTCAGGAGAGAACATTGCAGTTAGCTCAGAGATCTCTCTCTCACACACACACACAAAATTCTGAATTTCTTCCAACTTGTGTAACACAGATAATATTCCAGAGTTAACCTAGAGGACATTATTAGATAATGCACCACACAACAAGATACAGGAGAAGAAGGTTGATAGCCTAACTGTATGATACACGTTCACTGGGTCAAGGCTGGGCTGCCACGAGGTCCAACGGTCAGATTTATTCTTGCAGGTTCTATGCTGGGAACTCAATCCCTTGGCATGTGCAACCTGATTCATATTGGGACCATGATATGCAGGGAGAGGGTGCTTCTGCCTCCCTCGTTAAATTTTTCCAATCTGAAATGGCCCTGGGGAGCAGTGTTCCCTCTAAGCTGAGTTACTGCGAGCTAGCTCACAGTTTTTTAGCCTCCGGCTCACACATTTTTGTCTTAGCTTAGGAAGGATGACTCCAGGGCAAATTGATTTGTGCAGTAGGCAAATCGCTCACTCACGGATTTAATGCCAGTAGCTCACAAAGTAGAATTTTTGCTCACAAGACTCCACAGCTTGGAGGGAACATTGCTGGGGAGTGGTATTTGCCCACTTTGGGAAACCTATGTGTGCCCCATCTGTACCTGTGTAGCCTCCAATGGGGCAGATAGTGGCTCTCCAGGACCTTTTCAGGTAAGAAACATGGCATCGGAAGGGAAGGCTGAAAGCTCTTTTCATGCACCATCACAGTCCCAACTTGAATCAGGCCCTGCATGCCATGCAAGCGCGCATGGATTGTGCAGACTCTGGGGAAAGCTTAATGTGTATATGAGGTCAAAAACAAAATCTCAGATCTGGAGTAGCTGCCCGAAGGGACTTGTAAAAACAGTGGGAGAAAATGAAAGAGTACGTGGGGATTCTGGCCTACGAAAAGGTGGCCTCGTGGCTCTGTGCATCTGATTTTTAGAGAGAAAAAGCCTTGCTAGGAATTTAGGGTTACCAACCTCCAGGTGGGGCCTGGGCCTGGAATGACAACTGATCTCCAAACTGCTCCCTGAAAGAAAATTCAAGTCAAGCAGCATTTTAAAGACCAACAAAAATTCCCAGGGTATATGTATCAGATAAGGGAACTTTCACTTATGAAAGTGTATATCCTGGAAAACGTTGTTGGTCTTTAAGGTACTACTGGACTCCAATTTTGTTCTGCTACCTCAGACTAATATGGCCACCCACCTGAAATCCCACCCCTGGACAAAATGGCAGCGTCAGAGGGCGGATTCCATGGTATCCGATGGAGAACACACCTCCTCTCTCCAGACTCCAGCCTTCTCAGGCACTCCCCCCAAATCTCCATGAATTTCCCAAGTTGGTATTGGTACTCCAATAGGAACTTCATTCATGGAACTCCCAGCATCTTGTGCTATTAAGCCACTTCCCCCCTGATAGACCATCAATAACAGAGTTTGAGGGTGAGTGGGTGCTTGTAGCCTTCTTGGAGAGTGGTGTTTTTGTCTGGGTCTGCTTGGGTCTTTGTCGGGTCTGTTGCTCACTGAGCAAGGTCTGTTTGCCTGGGGCTGATTGCAGGCCCCACCCTCTGCTGTTGCTGCTGGAAGGCGGGGGCTGTGGGCCTCGGACCTGTAAGGCTCCTCCGAGACAGGAACACCAGGCGTTGGCATGAACCAAAGGGCGAGAGTCAAAGGGCTTTTAGCCTGTGGATCAGGCCTGGGGGCCCTGCATCACTCTAGATACATTTAAACCACCAACCAGTTACAAAGGTAGAAAGCCAGTAGGGGAGCAGGAGCTGTCCAGAGTTTTGCAGGGACTGCCACATGTATGACTATCTACCCACTGAGTGGAAATCTGCATGTGTGCTTGCTACGTAGAACTTGTGGCTCTCTGGGAGCAGGTTCATTCCCTTGAGGCTAGGGTGGCAGACCTGGAAAAGCTGAGGCAGAGGGAGAAATTTGGGGAAGACTTCCCAGAACAAGGACTTCCCAGAACAGTCCCACTCCTGTGCTTACAGCTCTTCTGCTCTTCTGGAAAGTGAGAGTCTTGAGATCGGAGGGTGTCTGTCTGAGGAGGAATTACAAGAACCCTTAGAAGGGACCCCTTCCTTGGGCGATGGACCAATATCCTCTTGTATCGAGGATACCCCCGGGGGGGGGCTGGGGGGGAGGTGGGCTTCTGGTAATGGATGATTCGATCATTAAGAATATAGAGAGTGGGGTCGGTGACGGGCATTTTGACCCCATGTTGACTTGCCTGCGAAGGTTGTGGACATGACACGCTGTCTAGATAGGTTGATAGATAGTGCTGGGGAGGAGTCAGCAGTCATGGGGCACGTTGGCACCAATGACACTGGGAAATGTAGGCATGTGGTCCTGGAGGAAAAATTTAGCATACTAGGCTGAAACGTAAAGGCCAGGACCTCAAAGGTAGCATTCTCAGAGATGCTGCTGGTTCCATGCGCAGGCCAGCTAGACAGGCATGGATCAGGGTCTCAATGTGTGGATGAGAAAGTGGTGCTGGCAGGAGCCCTGGGGCACTTTCTGGGATGAGCCGAAACCTGTACAAAGGAGACGGGCTTCACTTGAACCAAAAGGAACCAGGCTGCTGGTGACTAATATCATGGTGCCTGAGAAGAACCTCCACATTCAGAGGCGCTAACCCTCTGAATCCAAGAGCCAGAAGCAACATCAAGGCAAGGCCTTGGCCTCTGTGCCCTGCTGTTGGAACTGGTTGGCTACTTTCTGAGACAGGATGCTGGACTAGATGGACCACTGTTCTCATCCAGCAGGGCTCTTCTTATGTTCTTAAATATGCCCTGGGACCTACATAAACAATGCTGTTTACAAAGAAGGATAATCTGGCAATTCAGAGCAATCCTGAGAGTCTTGTACGCAGCCAACTGCTTAGCACTTGCCAAATTTGCTAGTTCTGTTTCCCAGGTTGTCAGATGGTTTCTCGTTCCAAGTGACTGCACACTCTCAAATGTTAGTACCTGCTTATTCGCATTTGTCAGGGCAAGTTTCCAGGAGGATTCACTTCTGTTCGACAGCGCTGATACATCTTCATCAAAACAGACTTGTCTTTACTCTTTCCTAGGCTTTACCGCCAGCACCTTGCTAAATGAATATTTCCTTTGTATTTCAGCCATGGGAAATGCCAATGGAGTACACTTGTCAGCAGGGGTCCTTTCGTAAAAAAAGAGGTGCAGGAGCTCATTAGCATAACTTAGTTGCATATGCCACACCCCCTGACGTCACCAGAAGTGTCAAAAGGCCACACATCCCTGACGTCATGGGCAGTGTGTCAGAAGGCAAGAAGGGAGGGAGGGAGGGAGGGGGAAGGAAGGAAGGAAGGAAGGTAGGTAGGTGGGGGAGAGAGAGAGAGAAGAAAGAAAGAAAGAAAAGAAAGAAAGAAAGAAAGAAAGGGAGGGAGGGGGAAGGAAGGAAGGAGGGAGGAAGAAAGGGGGAAGGAAGGAAGAAAGAAAGGAACAGTAAGGTAGGTAGGTAGTTGGGGGGAGAGAGAGAGAAGAAAGGAAGGAAGGGGGAGAAAGGGGGGAAGGAAGGAACAGGTAGGTAGGTAGGTGGGGGAGAGAGAGGGAAGGAAGGAGGGAGGAAGGGAGAGGGGAAGGAAGGGGGAAAGGAAGGAACAGGAAGGTAGGTAGGTAGGTGGGGAGAGAGAGAGAAGGAAGGAAGGAAGGAAGGGGGCGCTTCTCCCCCCACTGGAGCTGGGGTTTCCCTCCCTCCCCCCCCTTTGCTTGGGCCTGAGTGGAGGGAGGGAGGGGAGTTCTTCCCAGGGCCGCCGGACAGCCCTGGGCGCTCATCCTTCCAAGGGAGTTCCCAAGAAGATCCTTTCTTCTTAGCTTTCAAAAGCCACACCCCCAGCCCCATTTTTTTTGTGGGGGGGGGAGAAAACAAGGCGGTGATTCTGTGCCCGGACGCAGGGCGGCGATGGTGCCCAAGACAAGAGCGGTATTCTTCGCCACTAAAAAGCGTAGATTTGGGGGGGGGGGGAGCGAGAGACGGGGTCGGTGCGAGGCCCTGATGAAAGCGGCCCCCAGGGCAGGCAAAGGCTTGGGGAGGGGGGGCCCTGTCTGCTGCAGAATCTAACAGATGTGTTAAAACCTCCAGCGTTTGAAATGCCCCCCCCCCCGCCCATTGGTGCCAGGGAGCCTTTCGCCCGCAGAAGCGTGCAGCCCCAGGCGGGCAGCCCTGATCCCATTAAGGCATGACGGGACTGTCCGCTTCAGCTGTTCTCGCCCTTCTCCCCCCCCCCGCCCCCCCCACTCCGGGAACACAAAGCTTTCTCCCTTCCAAAAATCTTAACCAGCTTTATGTCTCATGGTGGCTTCTTCTTTTTTTTAAAAAAATGCGCCCCCCTCTCTTTGTCCCCCTCCATGATCTCCATGTCGATGCTTTAACCATTCAAGACCCCCCCCCCCAAAAGAGGGGCTTGGTGTGTGTGTGTGGGGGGAGGAAGAGACAGGTCACCTGCGGTTTCTCTCACATTAAGGGCTGGAAGGAGGCCTGCGCAGCCGCTCCCTGGATCCCCATCCAAAAGCGCGGCAAGGGCAGGCAAGACGGATCGGCGCCAGCCAGGCGGACAGAAGCTGCAGAGCCCCCCCTTCCCTGGCCCAACCTGCGCGGACGGGGACAGGGAGCCTTCCCGACCCCCCCCCCCCGCCTGGAGGGACTGGAGCCCCCCGCCAGCCCTCGAGGGGAGGGGAGGGGGGCCACCTCCCCCAAGGTTCATCTTGCCGGTTGGGGGGGGGGTGCTGGCCACCTGCGCTCAGCAGCAGGACTGGGGAGGGGAACACAAAGCGGCGAGGGCAGGAGGCCCCTCCTCCGAGGCAGCTCCGGCCCTTTCCTCTCCGTTCCCCCCCCCTGGGAACCTCTCTTGGTGCCCGCGAGTGCAACGGAGGACCCGCAGCTGGGGCAACGCCGCCCAGCCCCGGGCCCACTCGCTCTCACGTTGGGACCAGTCCTCCGAAAAGCGTGGCTGCCGGGGTGCTGAGTTTGGAGCCGGGATCAGACCGGAACCCAGACAAGCCGCCTGCGACGCCCCCTGAGACTCCGGCGGCCACAGAAGCCCCGTGGCCGAACCCAGAGGCTGCAACCAGCGAGCGTCTTGCCTGCACACCCGCCGGGAAGACAGGGTTCCCACTCAGCTGAGTTCCTGTGAGCTAGGGCACAGTTGTTTGCCTTTTCGGAGGACTGCCGCGGCCCGGGAAGGGTGAACAAGGGGAGGCTTTCTTCCGGGGGGCGGGGCTTTGTTATGTGCCCGCCCCCCAGCCCCTTCTCTCCCGGAGCTGTGCTCCGGCGCGCCCCGGCCCCAAAGGAGCCCTGCTTGTCAGCATCTTGGACTAGGGTGGGAGGCAGTTTCAAATCCCCATTCAGCTCTGGAGTTCCTCAGTTGCTGTAGAAATATTCCAGTTCAGTTGTTTATTTGGTTGGGGAAGGGCCACGGCTCATGGCAGCAGGGCCAGTGCCAGGCTTTTTGGCGCCCTAGGCAAAGCTAACTACTTGCCCCCCCCCACTGCTAACCAATTATCAAAAACAGACAAATTTTAGGGAAAATTAAAAGCACAAAACTTGACCCTGCTAATTTTTTTAAAAAATGTGCAGGCTTGGGCAGGCAGGGTGCGAGGCAAAGCTGAAGGGAGCTGCTGCTGCAGTTGCCGTGACTTTCTGGAGGAGGAAAAGCATGGGAGAGCTGGGGCTGGTGAGTGAGTGAGTGTGAGAGCCTGTGGCTGGTTGGAGGGGCGCTGACTGTCCGTTTCTGCACTCCTCTGAGGTCTGCGCCCTAGGCAGTCACCTAACTTGGCCTAATGGTAGCACCGGCCCTGCATGGTAGAGCATCTGCTTGCTTGGCATGCAACAAGTCCCATGTTCAGTGTCCAGCATCTCCAATTGAAAGGATCAGTTCTTGGGTGATGTAAAAGACCTGGGTCTGAGACCCTGGAGAGCAGCCGCCAGCCAGGCCTCGATAGACCAATGGTCTCACTCAGTGTAAGACAGCTTCATGGGTTCAAGGAGCCAGTTTGGTGTAGTGGTTAAGTGCGCAAACTCTAATCTGGGAGAACTGGGTTTGATTCCCCACTCTTCCACTTGCACCTGCTGGATGACCTTGGGCAAGCTATAGTTCTCAGAGCTGTTCTCTCAAGAGCAGTTCTCTCAGAGCTCTCTCAGCCCCACTTACCTCACAGGGGAGGGGAAGGGAAGGGCATTTGTAAGCCGCTCTGGGACTCTGAGTGAAGGGTGGGGTATAAATCCAATCTCTTCTTCTAAGTATTTTGCTGCTGCTGAGCCCAGGCACTGAGCCGAGAGAGGCTAGGAGAGCGATCTGTCTGTGTTATGCTCTCTCTCGCCTTGCATGTTCAGCTTAAGTTCCTAGTGGTGAGAAGAAATGACTCACGTAGAAGTGGAACATGTAGAACTCCTTTGGCCCTAGATTTGAGTCCAGTAGCACCTTAGAGACCAATGAGATTTTCGGGGTGTGAGGTTTTCAGAGTCAAAAGCTCCCTTCGTCAGATTCGTCAGAGGGAGCTTTGACTCTCAAAAGTTATACCCCGAAAATCTGGTTGGTCTCTAAGTTGCTACTGGACTTGAATCTAGCTGTTCTACTGGAGATCAACACAACTGCCCTCTGAAACTCTCTCCTTTGCCCCTGAAGTTAGTGCAAAGAGGTGAAGGCAGGCATGGAGAGGCGGGTGGGCGGAACAGTATCCCTTCTCGACTGTGTGGTCAGAGGCACTTCCAAACTGATACTTTTCCCACCACACAGCCCTCACCATCACACTCAGCTTCTCAGAAACACAGCCTGAGAATGGGGAAATGAGTTCCTAAAACAGAAGAGGAAAGAACCTGTGTCAACAGCTGAGCTACAACTGCGTAACTCCTGTGCTGAAAAAAACATTGTTGGCAAAGGTCCTCTTTGACCTTATCTCTGGCATGGACAGAAAGTCACAACTTACCCCCTCCTCCTCCCTGCCCTGCTTTCAAGGGCAGCAGAAGGACATTTTGCTGCTTGCGATGACAAATCCACAGTAAAGATATATCAACCTATCAAACAGCAGACATTTCCCCATCCTTTAATGGAGTCTTCCAAGCATAGCCCAAACTGGGGTGCAATGCCTAGCAAGCAACTTCCTTGGAAGCTTCTGTTTTAATCTTGTCTCTGACGACCACCCTGAAAAATGGGCGCGATCATACGCACCCATTTACGACAGAAGCAGTGCGATGAAGCGGCGGTGCAAACCGGCGGGATCAGACGAGCACATCTGCGAAGCGTCGTGTGCCCGGCATAACAACGTCGCGAGCGCCCGTTGATGCGCTTCAAAAAGAGACCGCTAAAACAGAAGTCTTTTCCGGAAAAGCCGGAAGCAGGTGTGCGTGGGATCGCAGCAGCGCACCTATGCCACTGTGTGATCGTGCACCGACGTTTGCCGTCCGATTCTGTGACGTACCGTGGGATCGCATTAACGCGCCTTTTTATGCAGCGACGCAACGCAGGTATGCTCCCCGTCCGCTTTATCGCACTCGTGTGGATGGGCCCAATATTTCCTTGGCATGGACTACATTAATGTGGGGCCAGTCCGTCCATTGTTTCTAGCTGCCTTAACTGATAGAGTTCCCATGTAAATTAGAAGAACGTGTTGAAGAACAATGCATGTTTGGAATAGATTGTGGTGGACCCCAGAAGAACCCTCCAATGCATATAATTAATTCCATGTCTAGCAGGTGCCACAAGACGTAGGGTAGGCTGTAGAGGCCCTTGCTGCTTTGTACATGACCTTTTGTACTCAGGGTCCAGTCAAATGCAAAGAATGTGTGCAGTATTTAAGTTAGGAAGAGTATGTATGTAGAGACTGAGTGCCGTTTTCCTTCCTCAGTAGCTCACACGGAGGGTTTCTTGGATGGTTTCTTACCTGATTCCCAGTTTTGCTAGTAGCTGCTCTGCCAAAGTGACATCTGAGGCTTTCACTGTAGAGAAAGGGCCAGCTGAATACAGTGCAATGCTAAACAGAATTACATTCTTCTAAGATCATTGAAGCTGGTGGGCTTAGAAGTGTATAACTCTCCTTAGGATTGCATTGATTGCATCTGAGATAATTTCCTACCTAAGAAGAGATGGGGTGGTGGCTGACCCTAAGCATATTGTTGAATATTTACTGAGTTATGGAGACAGAATGTGGTGGTGGTGGTGGATGGGTTGTTTACAGTGTTCCATCTAAGCTTAGTTTGTGTGAGCTAGCTCACAGTTTTTTTAGCCTCTGGCTCTCATATTTTTGTCTCAGCTCAGGCAGGATGGCTCCAGAGCAAGCTAATTTACGCAGTAGACAAATCGCTTGCTCACAACTATAATCCCAGTAGCTCACAAAGTAGAATGTTTGCTCATAAGACTCCATAGCTTAGAGGGAGCATTGGTTGTTTGTATATATATATTATTTCTTGTAGTCATTACTCTCCTTTTCAACTATAAACATGCTGAAAGCAACTTACAAAATGGAAGAATGTAGACCCTTTCCCCTCTAAAGTAGAGCTGTGATTTTGCCTGCCTAAGGAATCTGACTTCTTGGAATCCCAGATTTTGGGGGGGGGGGGGGGACTCTCAGACACAGCTTTATTAGAAACGCTCAGTGAATTCATTTAATTTTCAACAAAAATCGGACATCATTGCCTTTTAAATAAGCCTGCACAGTGGTGTGATTAGCTTATTAACAAATATCATGTTGGCCTAGTTGGGCAAAGGCTAAAAGCCAAAGCATAAGGCACATTTCCCACCTTGCCTTTTTGTCCCATCCACCAAGAGGCCATCTGGGACTTCACTTACACAACAAGGCACACTTACCTGGCTTGCGCTCAGACCAGCCATGACCATGGCAAGGGAGCCACCTCCACCCTGTGCAAAACTGGTCATTTTGCAGGCTGCCACTCAGGCTGCCACTCAGGCTGCATTAGAAAGGGTCCGTTATTACAGATAACTGACTGGTGAACAGGCCATGAGCTGAACCGGCAGGTGTTTGAACATCCCTATGGAGAAGTGCAAGTTCTCCTTGTAGCAAATCATTCAGGTGACCCCATCACTCCTCCTCTGACTTTCCCTTCATGCAAAATGCACAGTAACGCTTTGAATCTGGCAGTGCACTTCAAGCAGCTCTCTGCAAGCTCCAAGCTGGAGGAGCTGAGAGGGATGCTTGATTGAGCGGGCACAGCTAATCTCTTTAGCCATCTTGCCTCTCATTCAGGATTGGGTAGCTGTGACCACCTGGCTCCTCCGGCATCCGGCCATTCCAATTACATACGAGGGTGAATAGCCGGCTGCCCACGACTGATTGTTCTTGGGGAGTCCAGCCTCCCCATGCAAGTCTCTGCCACATAATTACTGCTCAGTGATGGATGCATTGCCATTGTTATTGTCAACTGTTTTCCCTCACTAATGGGTTTTTATTTCCTCTTTTGGAAGAAGATGCATGTGCTGCAAGCCAAGGATGCGGAACTGGAACGAGAGTGATGCTTCATAACGTGATGGAGGCAGCAGGTGTGTGAATTACTCCATGTGAGATGTAGGCTGATGCGTGTGGGAACTTCCTGGCCACTGGGGTGTCTGGGATCCAGTGAAGGATCCAGTGTGCAGCATTGGCTTCCTTCCTAATCTTGTAGGTTCCACATCACCTGGCACCATGTGTACACCATAGTACATGGCACAAACTCATTGGTTTTTTTTCATCTATCTATATAAAAGAAAGTCCCTTCACCATAAAATCAACGCCCAGGCCAAACCGCTGGACCTAGAAACACCAAATTCAGGGAGAGTGCTCCTACCATGGCGTAGGTGCTCACAAAGAAGGGATTTCTAGAAATTCAACCCCTAGGCAGGTCAAAAGGGGGAAAATGTGCTCCCCCCATTGATTTCTATGAGGCTGCCAGGCTGCTGCCTACTTGCACCCCCCACTCTCTGACTGGTCAGCTGCAGAGCTCAGTGTTATGAGGTAAAAAAAATTGTTACAGGAGACTGCAGAGAGCTAAGGGGCGGTTGAGGAGATCAGGAATGGTCAGCAACCACCTGTGAGGTGCTGGCCCAGCCTCTCTGATGGCTTCCAGCGTCATCAGTGTTATAACTGGATTTATGGAACTTAAATACCATAGTGAAGCACGGGTATCAGTCTAGTTGTTTATATAAGGACTTCTCTGATGGACAGAAGACTGCCCCGCCCCTGAAGGGGAAAACAGCCTATGGGGAGTGCTCCTCCAGCATCCAGTCTCCTTTGGGAAGAAGGGGGATTGAATGTTGGGGGGAAAGACAGCAGGAGCTGAGTTCTGCCTGAGGGAGAGAGCAGTCCGAGCTCAGGTCTGGCTCAAGGAAGAGCAGACAGAGAGAAGGATAGCTCTGCTTGGCAGTGTGGCTGAGTGGTTTGGCTCTGCTTCTGACAGAGAATAGAGTACTCCATTGTGAGGCCTGTCTCTGGCAATGGGCAGACTTTGTGCTGTTTAGTCTGACTCTTGGGAAAGGGCAGGCCGGTGTGGGTGGAAGCCCATGTGTGTGTCTTAGGATCCAACAGAGTGGCTAATGGGTAAAAAGCTTGTTTATGCTGGAAAGTATTAAGGAAAATTGAAACTACTCTCTAAATTAATGTGCCTCAGCCAGGTTTCTCTTTTGTCTATCTGAGGACCTGAGCTGTTGATCTGTCCCTTGAAACCTACCTGTAAATAAATAAATTTTCTTTGTTGTTAATGTATAATTCCTGCCTCACTGACCTCAGTATTCTACTTGTGCACCACAAAATTTACCTCACAGCAGTGAACGTAGGGTTGCCAAGTCTGGGTTGGAAAATACCTGGAGACTTTGGGGGTTGATCCGGGAGAAGGCAGGGTTTGGGGAGGGGAAGGGCCTCGGCATGGTACAGTGCCACAGAGTCCACCCTCCAAAGCAGCCATTTTCTCCAGGGGAGCTGATCTCTCTCAGCTGGAGATCAGTTGTAAAAGTGGGAGATCCCCAGGCCCCACCTGGAGGCTGGCAACCCTAAGTGAACCCAATTCTTAGATACTCATTACCTTTAGAACACCTGGTAACTGAGGGGAAGGTTTATAGTTTAAAATAAACCTAGGTTCCCCCAAATTATAGGCGGCTGTGTGGGTTCCCTCAGTTGATAGAAACGGCCTGTCACAACTTCTTCCCACTAAATTAATCTCATTCTGGAGTGATCAAAGCAGGCAGGGGCAGGCAGTTTTTTTAGCTTCTCCACTGAAAGGGAAATGCTAGAGGCTGAGTAGCAGTTTACCTGTTACTCATGTACAAAGCTTGTGCTTTGCCACTTAACCATAATTTGTTCTCTTTAATTGGCCATGCCTACCAGCATGATTCTTTATGGGAAAAAAGCTCACCCCACCAACATAGCTGTGCAGAGTAGGAATTAGGCCCTCCTTATAACCTTCATGGAATAACTAGAGCTGGGACCTGGGAAGGATTAGGTCCATCATATTCCTGTTTATGGCAGGTGATCTCCTGTCCATGCAGCCACTCAGTTGGGTGGCAGGAGAAAAATGGCCAGTGAAATTGGTGTGTGTGTGTGTGATTGTCATCCTCAAAGCAATGATACAGCTTCTGGTGTGATGTGGATGTGATAGCATCTAATCAAGGACAATGCTCTAGCCCTTGCCCCAAGCTCTATGGTTTAACCATAGGGTTTTTGGGTGAGTGCTAGAGCATCAGCAGTGGCACAATAATGTCACATCTGGGTTGTGCCAGAAGTTGTGTCATTGCACTGGGGATGATGGCCATGCTTCCCATTGGTTTCCACTTCCCCCACCTTCTGTTAATATGAGTGAACAGACCCTGTACTGGCTGAAATTTGCAATTCCCCTCCCTCCTGCAGAGTAATCCTCCCCAAATATCTAGTGGGGCAGATTATTATGCAAAATTCTTTCATATGTGTAGTTTTCCCCATCTCTAATTGCAAACAGTTTTGTATTTCTAAAAAAAGAATCTTTACTATACTATAAATCTTACTTTAAGCACCTTCAGTTGTCTGAAAAGGCAATCAAAAGCAAAGCCCTCCATATGTCTTGGACATGGCCTGCAGATTGTAAAGGCACTAGCTAGTAGCTGTGCTTGAAATGGTTCCAGGACGTTTTTGAGCGAGCCCCAGGTGCCTCTTGGCCTGGCCAGGCCCCCTGCAGATGGGCAATGCCTCTGCCGGAAAACCCAGCCAGGTTCATTCTCCTAATGGCCTTGTCTCAGACCCAGGGAACAGCTCAGGGAAATCAACAGGGCCTCGTGTTCAGACAGTGCTTTGGCATCTCTTTCAATAACCATATTTCACATTAGTATTTAAGCTAGGAAGTTTGCTGTCACTCACTTTAGGCCCAGGTTGGTAAAAATACCAGGGGATCAATACTAAATACGCCTATTCTGAACCAAGTCCCATTTTGTTCCGTGGGGATTACTCACACGGAAGTGTTCTCAGGACAACAGCCTTGGTTACCACAGATCTGACATGAAACCTGTGCAGTGTTTATTTAATGCAAAGCAGGGGTCATTTCATAGGAAAAGAGGTGCAGGAGCTTATTAGCATAACTCATTAACATAACTTATTTGCATTTGCCACACACCCTGACATCTCCGGAAGTGTGTCAGAAGGCAACACCCACTGCTCAGGCTCCACCCCAAAAATCTCCAGGTGTTTCCCAACTCAGAGCTGGCGAGCCAGCTTTACACTGACTAAAGACACTTTAGGTTTCCTTTGCTCTTGTAGGGAAGCTACCCTACAACAAGCATGAAAATACAGATCCAGTTAGTATGCTTTTGCTTTTTTCCACAATGCATCACCATATGCACCAACTCCTGGGCTTGTTACTCCCGGAATGGCGTTCCTGTGTGTTCCTGCTCGAAATGACCCCTGATGCAAAGGTTTTATCATTGATCATCCTCCAGACTTAAACCAGTATATTCTAATAGCACAATGCCAAAAGGATAAGGCTACTGGTGGGTCACCTTTTTTTGGGGGGGGGGGGGGAATCCAAGGCAAAATGGGCAACTATAAACCAGTGTTACTTATAAAATATTGAGACGAGGCAGCTCTTTTGAAAACAACATGCTTCTTTATTGAACTGTGAACCAAAGAATCAGGTTCAACAGGAGCCAGTTTATACTATTGCAAAATCACACCCACCTCCAACAACAACCAATAACAAGTAGGCAGCCAGAATCCTTCATTTGCATGAACTATATACAAAGTAACTTTTTGCCCTTGCAGCTATTGGGTTATATTCCATAGTTCTGATTGGCTGTTGCCAGTAAAACCACCAATAGTCTTGTAGGTTTTTGGAGCCTTGCTGAGACTGAAGCTCCACCAGTACATAATAGTACTCATTCTGTGGCTTGTGGAGAACTGTATTCACAATTGCCATCAGCCAAAAGAGGCACATTTCCTGGCATGACAACTGCACTTCGAGGCGACTCACAATTTACCTGTTGCTCTGTTGGCAGCCGTTTCAAGGTGGGAACCACCTGCCAGCCACAAGCCACATTGTGCAAGGGCCTTGTTCACTTTCCTGAAACAAGGAACAGGTGTCATATCGGAGAATGGTGCTCAGAAGAATCACAGGTGGCATGTCAAGGAGCCACATGTGGCTCTCAAGGGCAACAGGCTGTGTCTCAGGGCTCTGATACAGCTCCCCGTGCCTTGTCCTAAGAATGGAGTGTGCATTGTAGGGATCCACCCTGCCAACAGACTTATGCTACATAAGACTACTTATGCTAATGGTGATTAACCAAAGGACAGTTGGCCCGGGCCGTTTAGAACACAGGCCAGGTAGCTGTTTTGTTGCTTCTGGGGTTTCTGCTGCATTCATTGGTTATATTTAATTTCAGATGTCTAACTTCATTATGTTTTTTGATATTTAACTGTGTTGTAATGTTAGGGTTTTTGTAATTACTCTGCACTTGGGTGACACTTCAGTGGCAGAGAATGTGGTTTATAGATTCTAAATAACAAGTACCCAATCAGAGAGCAAAGGAAATTCGTGTATCATCAATGTTAGTTACAAAACTTAGGTAAAAGTAAAGGTTTCCCCTGCTCAAAAGCCAGTCGAATACAACTCTAGGGATGCAGTGCTCATCTCCGTTTCCAAGCTGAAGAGCCAGCGCTGCCCAAAGACGTTTCCATGATCATGTGGCTCGCATGACTAAATGCTGAGGTGCACAGAACACTGTTACCTTCCCACCGAAGCAGTACCTATTTATCTACTTGCAATTTCTTGCTTTCGAACTGCTAGATTGGCAGGAGCTGGGACCAGAGATGGGAGCTCACTCCGTCATGCAGCACTTGGGTCTCGAACTGCTGAACTACCGACCTTCCAGTCTGCAGTTCAGCATCTTAACCACTTGAGCCACTTAATGTCAAATCTATCACAATTGCATCCTCTCACTCACTTTCTCTAAGTTAGCTAACACCAACATATGTGGGTTTTAGACTTGCCAAGCCCCTGATGGGGGCAGAGGATCCCCCACCCTGAGTTCTATTGCCTCCCACCGCTCTAAGCGCTGTCGGGGGGGGACTTTAAAACCCCCACCATCATCATGAGCATGATGACATCACTTCCAAGCAAAACCTGGAAGCAGTGGCGGCAGCTCTAGAAATTGCCAGAAACCATAGAGTTTCCAGGATTCCTAGAGCTACTATAATCACTTCTGGGCCTCCCAAGTGACATCACAGTCATGCTGATGGTCCCCCCACCATGTCCCCACTCCAACCCTCCTGCCAGTTGCCTGGCAACCCTAAGTTAGTCTCCCCTTCTCCATTTTATCTGCACAACAATGCAGTGGGGGTAGGTTGGGATGAAAAGGTGACTGGCTCAAGGTCACCCACTGAGCTTTATGGCTGACTGTGGATTTGAACCCAGGTTGCCTCAGTCCTACTCTGACACTCTAACCACAACACCACACTGGCTGTAGCTGTTTGTTACTTACAAAATGATATATCATTACTCATTGTGGATTAATCGAATAAAAACCAGCAGGTACAGAGCTAATAAATACTCTTCCACTGAACTAAAGTTCGAGGCCAAGTCTTAATACACACCTGAATGAGACCTCTTTTGACACTGCAGAAAGTTGAGTAATTTGTCAATCCAGCTTGATTTAGGAGGTCCAGATGCTCCGCTGTGATGCCAACACTTTGCACGTAAAAAGATGCCAGGTTTGGTGCCCCCTTTTCCTAGTTAAAGAGAACTCAGATGGCAGGGTTGCAGAGGCCTTGATCCAAAGGGCCGCTGCCTATAGGAGCAGACACCATTGAGCTAGCTTGCTAGACTAATGGCCTGGCTCAGGAGGAGCCCTGTTTATACATAATTTGGTTACACTTCAAGCTGGGAAAAAGATCAGGGATGTAATATCAAAAGAAGGATGGATAGCAGATGCCCCCCAGGGGGTGATTAGGATTAGTGGGGAGTGTCTAGCGGGGCAGCCTGCCTGCCTGATGGATGTGGAACCTGCTCAATGCACATATCTCTGTCTGGCGGGTTGAAAGTTTAACCTTTGGCTCAAAACTCGACTGAACCTTGCTATCTAGGTCAGCATACATTATCATCTCTCCGCCACAGGTCTCCTGCCTCCGCTTCTGATATTTATATATTCCCCCTAATCTGCGCCGAGTTAAAAGCAATTTGTTTCTTTTCAGGCCGTTGTGCAGCCTGGCTAATTCAGTAGAAAATTGCCATGCTAATGTGATTCCGAGTCCCAATGATCGTTCATTTTGAGAGCGAGAGGGCGCGAGCTGCCAGAATGCCAACGCCAGAACTTGCCCTGCAATCCAAACAGAAAGGAGGAGATGGAGGAGAGGCATCCATCACGCCAAAGGGAGGGGGAGGGAAACACACGTGGCTCCAGCAGGAAGACAGGGGCAGCAATGCTGGGGGAGGAGTTCGGAGCTCACCTAGAGCAGAGGCTGCCAAGTTGCAGTCCTTCCCAGTTGGTCTGGCCTTTAAGCTGGGTGGTAAGGGTGTGGAGGCAGGCTGGAGACCCAGAGTGGTACCAGTAGCTACAGTGTATTGGATGAGGATCCGGGAGAGCTGGGCTTGAAGCTCCACCCTAGGGCTGCCAGCCCCCAGGTGGGGCCTGGGGATCCCCCGCTTTTACAACTAATCTCCAGCTGACAGAGATCAGCTCCCCTGGAGAAAATAGCTGCTTTGAAGGGTGGACTCTATGGCACTGTACCATGCTGAGGCCCCTCCCCTCCCCTTACCCCACCCTCTCCAGGTATTTTCCAACCCAGACTTGGCAACCCTACTCCACCCAGTCATGAAACTTGCTGGCTGACCTTGGGCCAATCACTCTATCAGCCCAGGCTACCTCTCAGAGTTACTGAGAGGATAACTTGAGAAAGGGAGAGTCATGTAGTGCTGTGGAGGCAGCATTGGGGGCAATGCTCCCTCTAAGCTGTGGAGTCTTCTGAGCAAAAATCCCAATTTGTGAGCTACTGGCATTAAAGTTGTGAGTGAACAATCTGGCTACTTCATAGATTAGTTTGCTCCGGAGCCATCCTTCTTAAGACAAAAAAAGTGTGTGCTGGAAGCTAAAAAGTGTGAGCTAGCTCACACTAACTCAGTTTAGAGGGAATACTGGTGTGTGTGGGGGATGTACTAGATTAACAGGTGCTGCTGTTGGGATGGTTCATCCTGAGCTTCACCAAGGGCAATTAACTGACCTCCTCTCTCCTTTTCAGGTATGGAGGGGCTATAGCTCAGGGACTGAGCCTATGCTTTGTGTTCAGAAGGGCTCAGGTGTAGTCTCCAGTATATTTCATCTAAAAGGTGATGTGAAACACCTTTGTCTGAGACCCTGGAGGGATACATGTTCAGACCCTGCTGCCAGTTAGAATATGTTGTCATTTACTTCATTTGCAGTCTGCCTTTCGATCTACAATGCTACAAAATTATGCAATCAACGAACAAGAGAGATCTAATCAGTGAGGCAATAGGACTAAGAGTACAAGAATAGAGACAGCGCAAACAAGTATCGTACATGGTATGTCGAGTGATCTAGAACACTGAATTACAAAGAAGAAAACAAGTGCAGGATAATGCATACAACAAAGCGATAATATATACTGTACACAGTGGCATAGACTACAGTTCCATTCCTCGCTGAACCATTTTGTTGTCCTATAGACCTACGGCCTGTACAAAAATGCCCTCCTGCATGATAGTTTGCAGAATGACAGGAGATAGGGCTGATCTTGTTAGACTAATAGCCTGGCTCAGTATAAGACAGGCTCACAGGCCTTGCTATGAGATGTTCCCAGACGACTGACTTTAGAGGAAGTGCCTTTCATTTTTGGCTATGGAACTCCCACAGTCATCCTAAAGTTGGTGGCCAATTTTGAGATTCCTAGTTTTATTTTCCGTTAAGCTGTGCCTGCCACAAATGGGCAGACAGATGGACATGCAGATCCTTTTATTATAGATGCATGGTAAGAGCCAGTGAAGTTGTTTGAGTTGTTCTGATATTTAGAAGAAGAAGAAGAAGAAGAGATTGGATTTATATCCCGCCCTTCACTCACTTAAGAGTCTCAGAGCGGCTTACAAACTCCTTTCCCTTCCCCTCCCCACAACAGACACCCTGTGAGGTAGGTGGGGCTGAGAGAACTCTTTCCCAAGCTGTCCTTGAGGGAACAGCTGGTACAGAGCTATGGCTTGCCCAAGGTCATCCAGCCAGGTGCAAGTGGAGGAGTGGGGAATCAAACCCGGTTCTCCCAGATTAGAGTCCGCGCACTTAACCACTACACCAGACTGGCTCTCTTTAGTATGGATCAAGGGGCCCTCAGATGGAATCTTTGTCTGAGAGCCCATGTTGGCTCTTGGCAGCCCTGCGCACAGTATTAGAAACGTGTTCCCACCATATAAGGGCACGATGATACGAGCCCTTTCATTTGCCAACCCTTCCTTAAGAATCTCTAGTGTGGGATTTGACTTTTACTGAACCTCAACCTATCATGGTAAAATTTGCCACGTCTTCAGAATCTCATGTCTACAGACCATCAGTTCTCTCTCAGGCCTTATGGACCAAGACTGGGTAGAGTTTGGTGTAGTGGTTAAGTGCGTGAACTCTAATCTGGGAGAACCGGGTTTGATTCCCCATGCCTCCACTTGCAGCTGCTGGATGATCCTGGGCAAGCCATAGTTCTTTTAGAACTTTTCTCTCAAGGACAGATCTGGAAAGAGCTCTCTCAGGCCTGCCTACTTCACAGGGTGTCTGTTGTGGGGAGGGGAAGGGAAAGGAGTTTGTAAGCCGCTCTGAGACTCCAAATGAAGGGCAGGGTATAAATCCAATCTCCTCTTCTCTCTCTCTCTCCTTCTTCTTCTAGTTGAGGCAGGTGACAGAATCCACCACCAGAGAGCTGACAATGCACATTCCAGCATCTTGTGACTCCCTCCACAAATCCCTCCCTCCCTCCATAAATCTGTGTCCCTTACAACATATTCATTATACTTGTCCCTTTTCTGGATGCCTCTTTCCTTTCCTTAAGAATTTATTTCTAACCCTCCCATCTCCTCTGCGAGGACTCAGAACAACTTACAAAATACAGTTCAAATCAACTGAAGAAAAAACAATCCCAAACAGGACAATACTCCCAGATCCTGCACTGACGCTAGATTCACTGGCCTGCCCCTCTTTAGGCCCTAGGCTGTGAGACAAGGGCAAACAGCCTTTTGTCTGGTGCCCTCTGACTTCCACCAAAGGGCCCCAAAAACTCTGGCTCCGCCCAGGCAAAATACTTGCAACTGAGAAAGAAGCTCAGCTGAAGGAACAGAAGCTCTCACTCAGCTGGCAAAGAGATGTTCACCTCGCCTGCTAGAGGAGCCTTCTTTGGCCACACCTAGGCTAAATGCCTGCAACTGAACAAGCAAACAACATGTGTCCTTTACTACTCTTCACAACAGTCAATCTTTGCCTCAAGATTCTTATGTTCTGGTGGGCTTCCAGATGGCTTGGATTCTTGTCTGCTGCAGAACTGACTGCCTTGCCCTTCCCCCCAGTCACCCCAGGACTTTAACTAGTCGATTGATGGCCCCACAGGAGGTGGAATGCAAAAGATGCGTGTGCTCAGGTTCTCATATGTGTATGAGAGTGCACGTTTCTGTGGGCGGGGCAGGGAGGGGAAAAGTTATAGTCTGGTTAGTGGCACTTAGAAAGAGTGATGTTTATTGGGTGTGAAATGTGTTCATTTGTCAGATAACACAAGCTGTTTAGTATTAACTGTCGTGTACCCAGCAGTGCTGCCCGTGTCATTAGAGGCCTCGGGGGATTAATTATGCTGCCTCCACTAACGGCAGGCACATCAATCATGCGTGTGGTTATGGCAGGGCCTTCTCCCCGGCTGGCTTGCGGAAGTCAAAGGGAAAGGGGCGCATGCGGCCATTTGTGGACCCCTGCTGGTACACAGTCAGGCAACTTTCCATGTTCTTCACAGTGGCAGAAGAAAGGGTTTCTCAGATGCCTTGGGACTCCATATCATTGCCTGGTCAATGTCTTGCACTGGGGAGTCCTTCACATGACCTCTATCCCTTCCTTTGGGGGGGGCACGGAGCTTAGGTCAGGCCTAGAGGAGGTGATTCCTGCTCTCTCCACAGGGGCCACATGGTGCATGTGCATGCCCCCCAGTGGTGCAAATAACACCACCCCGGGCCACTTGGAGCTAGGAAAACAGAACAGGAGGGAAAGCTCAAGCTCCCTCTCCCATTCCATGGTCCTGATCCAAACTGGGCCCCTGTGGGACTCGGGAAACTAGCTCCCAGCAGCTCCTATCTGACTGAGGAAGTGAGACTCAGGTCAGGGAAACCCCCAAACTGACTAGATTTTAAAAAAGTAAGGCCTAGTAAAAGGTAAAGGTTTCCCTTGCTCGAAAGCCAGTCAAATCTGACTCTAGGGGGTGGTTCTTATCGCCGTATCCAAGCTGAAGAGCCAGTGCTGTTCGAAGGCTTCTCCGTGGTCATGTGGCTGGCATGACTAAATGCTGAGGTGCACAGAACACTGTTACCTTCCCACCGAAGCGGTACCTAATTATCTACTTGCAATTTCTTGCTTTCAAACTGCTAGGCTGGCAGTAGCTGGGTAAAGAGAGGGGAGCTCACATGGCACTTGGGTCTCAAACTGCCGAGCTACTGAGCTTCAGATCTGCAGTTCAGGGTCTTAACCTCTGAGCCACCACAGCCCAAGGTCTAGTCTGGCCCTAAATGTATAAGATCATTCTGAGACAGCCTGGAAAAAAAAGAGCCCTGGCTAATTGCTTCTTGATGAGCTTTTAATGGCGATTAGCATGTGTATGGGCATGTGCAGGGGAGGAATAAAAGGGGACAGTGTTATATTTTGAGTTCATTCTGTGCAATTTGGTTTAGCCATGGGTTCACAATTCCCTTGTTCCGATTGGCTGCACAATAAAGACCAACTATTGGTCCTGAAGCCACCCCAGAGAGCCAATCATAGAGCCTGGCTTAGGTCCAATAGGACTTGGCATAAATTGTTACATCTCTCTATATAATAATTCTCTGCTGGTGGTGGCACATTCCAGAACATTCCACATGCCACCCCAGCCTTTGGTCCCCTGGCCTGTCACTCAAGCTGCCCTTATCCACTAGCTGCGTTGTCTGAGTCTCTCCCCCCCCATAGCCAGTCAGAACATAGGTCATTTGCATATGTGGCCTGATTGGCCTTTTCCTCTAACATTCTAAACAGTTTGCTGTTGCTGTACTTCGAATGAGTCCTGAGGTAAACTACATATCCCTTAAACGGTCATTGGAGTCAACCCTGTAGCTAGGAATATTTTTGGGAGAGGGCCAGGGGGGCACCAGCAAATTAAGTCAAAGTTAATTGGTGAAACTCCTTAGATGCCAGCCTTCTTCTAAGGCAGCCCTGCACCCCCACCAGACTCCAGGGCAAGTGAGGGGGGTAATGCCCAGCAGCTGCAGCTTCATCTCTCCCCCTGGGCACTGCATACCTGCTCAAGTTGTGAAGCTAGGCAGGGAGAAGCAGGCAGTGGGCAGCAGCAGCATCCAGGAGGGGGATTGGGAGTGGAGGGGGATTGGGAGGGAAGGGGGGGGAGAAAGAGATCTGACGGTGGGAGTGGGAAGAGGCAGCAGGACACTCTCCCCAGCCCACTCCCTCGGGCTAGCCCACCTGCCCACCCACCACACCACCGAGCAAGCCAGGCACCTCCTGCTGCTGGAACTGCTGCCACCTCCACCGCTGCTGTTCTGGATGTCACTGACTGGGAGTGGAGCGAGGCTGGTGGGGAAGCAGTCAAGGCGCTCAGTTGTCTGGCAGCCAGGTTGGAGGCAGTACGGCACAGGCAGCACGGCACAAGTACTTTGGTGCTAGCCTGGGAGGGAGGGCCCAGAAGAAATGCTAGGGGGCTGGGCCGTAAGGGCCCCATGTTAGCTATGGCCCTGACTGGAGTTGCCAACCTCCCTGTGGGGCCTGGAGATCTCCAAGAAATCACCGTGTTCCTCAGCCATAGCACATCATTTTCCCTGCAGAAAATTTCCCAGTCATTTCCCAGTTCTCCTGGAGACAATGGCTGCTTTGGGCAGTGGACACTATGGCACTATACCCTGCTGAAGTGTCTCTGCACCCCAAACCCAGCCCTCTCCAGGCTCTACCCCTCAAATCTACAGGTATTTCCCAACCCAGAGTTGGCAACCCTGTACCTGGCTATGGAACCGCTTTCCAGACCCTGGGAACCCAGAAGACATGGCATAGGAGGAGGTGTTTTTCTACCTTAGCTGCCACTGCATAGCCCCAAATCAACATAAGTCAGGGGTGGAGGGAACCATACCTGTTACCATGAGGCTGTCCTCCCATAGTACCCACTTGGGGCAGCAAAAGGACTTGAGACAGGCCTGCCTTATAGCTAAGCAGAAGGAAATAAACATGGCTTGCCTCCCTCTATTTTCCCCTTCCCTCTGCCACCCCACCAGCCACAGCCGGGACACTCACCTGGAGCTTCCTTCTAGAGCCCATTGTATTTCTGCCCCCAACGGGCCTTACTCCTAGTTGTATATAGTTCACTGTTGAGAATGTATAAGTTTGTGTGCCACTCTGCCGGAGCTATCTTGAGCTGAGTGATGTTCAGAATAAAAGGGTTGTTATGATTCATCGTTTCCTGACTCTCAGTACTCAAAAGACGGAGCTCTCCGCCAGTTAACCACCTTTTCATCATCTCAGACTCTCTGTTCTACTTTCACTTAGTCCACCAGGTGCTTCCCACTCCAAAGCTGGTCCTGAGAGCCTGTTCATTGGAGATGTCAAGGCTGAAGCCAGTTCCTCCTTATCGGGTAGATTTCCACCAACGAGCTTTCCAGACCTGGCCACAAGCATCTTTTACAATAAATCACAGGCAGCTTTGCCTTGGCTTCCGTTGCATTCCCCTTTCCCTCCTTCACCTGTGCAATGTTTTTGCAAGAGATAGTTAATGTGCCTCTAATCCTCTAATTCCCCGAGCTGTATAAAAGCTGCTTAACAGACCCATAAATCCAGGAAGATAAAGTGCATTTTTATTAGTTGTGTTGGCATCAAAGAATACAAAAAACAGGAGGGGGAATCTAATATAAACCTGGCAATAAGGCATTTGCCTAATAGCCCGTCTTATCACAAGGAGGGGGAGCTTTCAGCAGATGGCAAGTATGTGAGGCAGGCCTTGCTAGGGTGGGCAAGAGGGAGGGCAGGATTTGTGTGGCTGAACTGAGTGTTTGTGTGTGTGTGAGACATGGAAATGCAGGCACCCATGGTCAGGTAGAGAAGTGGGGCTGCATGAGCATCTCAGTTGCTGCTGACCATGTCTTGCTAGGTGATTGTTTGGCCCTGTAATCAGTGCGCTCTGGCTGGTGATTAGTTGTGTACAATGCAAACTACCTTCCCTTGTGGTAGCACTTCTCTTGCAAGGATATCACATTTCCCCATCTTTCTAAAGGAAATATTTTGTTGCTTGGGACACAAAAGGCTCCCCCCAGTTACAAATTCCAGCAGGGTAGCCCCAGCAACCCACGTAGTTGATGTGAATTTTGTTGTCCTGAGTATGGCTGTTTCACCATCAATGGCATCTACTGGATAATATCCATGGCCCTGTTCATATGTTACAGTGAATGCACGTTCAGCTTGTTTGTTTATGTGTACCCTCGTTAGTAAGAAACAGCTAATGCATATTCACTTTACTAATGAAATTGGATCAGCACCTGGATAAATGAAGGATTTTGATCATGTATTCAGCTGTACATGCATTGAATGTCACACGAGACTTATTCAACACAAAGAAAAATGTATCCTGTATATGGATTGTGTGTGCAGTCACTGTGACACTTGTCAGGGATGTTCTAGGCTAATCATGCGTTGAGCAGGGGGTTGGACTAGATGGCCTCTAGGGCCCCTTCCAACTCAATTATTCTGTGATTGTGACTTCAGTAGGAATGAGAAACCCAGTTGCTCTCCTACTTGTGCAATTTTGTGAACTGCATTTTAGAACTACCTCAAATATTCCTAACTTTGGGGGTGGGCGGCCAGGCACACCTTGTTGCTCCTGTGGTACTGGATCAGTCATCTGAAAGAAGTAACCCCCAAAACTGGATTTAAGTGCAGAGAAAGACACACAAAGCCCCATAATGTCAGTCCCACTGTCAGAATTTCCTTTAATTTCTTGCTGGCTGTGCTCTGTGGCAGTTTTGAAGTGCTCCCCCCAACCCATTTTTTAGTCTGTGTGGCTCTCTTCCCATAATTTGTAGAACGGGGAGCAGTGCAAAAATAGCTGTACTGATTAAGGCCCTGCGACGCCAGACAGCAACATTCCACAAGGGGGCTGGGGAGCTGACATATCTCACAGGGCCTGGTATTGATCAGGAAAAGCTCAGGCGCAAAGACAGGCACGCTTTCACAGGCTGCCTGCCAGATATGACAAACAAAGATCATGCATCTCCATCCATCTATAGCGTGCAAATTGCTGGCTTGTGCGGTCTTGATTTGTTCAGGGCCATGTGGGATGCTCAAATGCTCATCTAGCCCTACGAATGTTCAAACACCTGCTGGTTCGGCTCATGTCCTGTTTGCTGGTCATGAACAGAGACCAGATTTTTCAACAATCAGTTTGATAGTTCATCAGTCTGTTCATCAATGTTTAACAAAGTGCTTCACATTATTCCTTCATCTCATCATATTTCTTCCTAACCATCCAGTACAGGACAACTGGTTTTTCACACATGTGTGTTCTGCTGCACTGGCCGAGCTGGTTCTACAAGCCCCTCCACACTTGCTGAGCTGTTACTGCTTCTCTCAAGGGGCAGTTGTTTAAACAGACAATTAGATCACTCGCAAACTCTATAAATCAGTTATAAATGAATGATGTCTTTCAATAAAACCCTACCCTTTGGGGTTTGTCTGAGTAGTCCTTAGCGACACTAATGGTCACTAATCAGTTTGAATCAGCAGCATCTTTGCACATTTTATGAAGACGGGACGCAAACCAGTTTGATGGGAATTTGCTGCTGTTTGGCATGAACAGATCGGGTGATTGACTTTGCATGTCATCAACACCTTTGAACTAGATTCAACTGGCAAAAGCCTTCATGACAAAAATTGCAGCATTCCTAGGTTTAACCCTTCAACCGTCCCTCAACTCTGATAATCAAATGTGAACTTTTAGCTTTGTTTTTCTTCTAGCACCTTAGATGGGAAAAAAAGTTTTTAAAGGAGGCCCTCCCTTTTAAAATGTTAATAGCAGAGTGAGGGAGCCAGTTTTAATTACTGAAACAAAGTAGAGATTGAAGGGTTAAACAACCCCTTTCCCTGCACATGGCCCCAAGGCATATTGAAGCTGTGTGAGCTTTCAATTTGTGTCTTCGAGAGGAATGGCAATGCATGATCTTTGTCACATCTGATTGACCCCAGCTGATTTGCTTTGTGTTTAGTCACGACGGCCAAGTGACCACGGAAAAAAGTCTTTGGGCAGTGCTGGCTCTTCAGCTTGGAAACGGAGATGAGCACCGCCCCCTAAAGTCAGATTCGACTGGCTTTTGAGCAAGGGAAACCTTTACCTTTACAAACCTTCCATGTATTTCATGAGCCCATGCAGAGCTAACCTACGGGGTATCTGCTTGCAGGGATCCAAGCCAGTGAAGTAACTTGCACCGAGTCTTTACAGGCTAACATTGGCTCCTGTTCTTCAAGTACCAGGTGCAGAACTTCAAACTCACAAGCATATTTAATCCAATGATTTCTGGGAAGCGGGGACAGTGCTGTGCCACTCAACATGGCATGTTCTCATACTTGCTTGCAAGTAAGTTTATTTGAGGAGAAGGGTGAAATAGCAATGATGCTCAAGCCTTTCTTTCCCTCCAGTAGCTACAGCAACACTTCCTTTAACTTCTCCTTCATTGTCTCTTGTGAAGAAGCCCCACAAAGGACTCCACTGTAGCCTTGAATTGCTAAATTCCGGCACTGATGAGAGCCTGATTCCTGAGCTCTGCCACGAGATGGCAGTGGTCAGCTTTACAAGAAACCAGCGGGCATGCCTTGCTAGCTGGTAAGTGCCGCAAATGTCACCCTGTTCCTTTACAAGATTCTTGAAGAAGAAGACAATCAGAGGCAGCTTTCCTTTGGCCAACTGGCACCCTGCTCTGCTTGCTCCCTCCCACCCCACAATAAGTCCTTTCCTGCCCCATCCAAAAGCAGCCCTTGCTCTTCTTGCTTTGGCAAAATGTCCAGCATGTTGCAAAAGGGAACTGTTACTTGTGACATAATTAGGCACATTTCTGCCAAGGAGAGAAAAGAATTCTTCCCCTCTCCAGCTGTGGGACCCCCAGCCCAGGACCTTTGCTAGGCTCAGGGAAACAGCTCCCTTCGCCCACCCCCTCCTTCCTGCTCCAGCTGTTGCGGGGGCCTCTCTCCGTTGATGAGTTTGGTGACAGAGGCATGATGGGTGGTGACACATAGCTGTTCTTTTGCTGAGCCAAGAACCTAATGATTAAAGCGTGAGGGATCACAGAGTGCGACATTTCCCCAAGGCAGCTTCTTGTTTCGGGGTTTGGCATCCAAAGACGCTTTCTGGAGGCTCAGGGGAGGAGGTAGCTGTCATTCCTGCTGCTTGTGGACTGTGGTTTTCGCTACAGAAGGTGTTGGGGCTGCTTTGATTCCCCACCCCCACTGTTTGCTCTGCAATGTTATCAGAGGGAGGAGAAGGAGGAGGATGCTAACCAATGTTTGGAGCATTTGCCAGCAGGCTCTCCAGTGCACTTTTGTCAACAGAGACGCTGAAGGTCTAAGTTTGGATTTGTCACTTGGCGGGCGTATTTGTATAATTTGCACACACAGTTTTTGAAAACCCACAGAGCACTTTCGATGTGTTGTTGTGGAAGTTGGACCATTCCTCACCCCTCTTTGACAGAGAAGAAGCTGAAGCGGAGATGGAATGAATGGACCAGGACCATGTTGGTGGAGTCCCGTGATCTGGAGTTTCCAGACAGCTGTTGATTGACCCCACTTCCTTCAAGGAGTGCAGACTGGTCCTGGAAAGCTTGCTGCCCAGACACTCAATTGAAAGATGGCCAGACCAGAGATGATAATGTTCCCTTGGATCCATTGGAAGGTGTGAGGGGTTTCTGTCCATGGGGCATGGCTTCCTTTCCTGCTGCAAACCAAAACACCTTCCGAAATGCTGTTGGGGGGGGGGCAGGGGACCTCCTGCGGAACAGCATTGGTGGAGAGTTATAGGTCTACAGTGGGAAAGGGGAACTAGCAAAAATGGCCACCCCTTACACACATGGAAATCCTCCAGGGGATTCAAGCCAATAGTCCCAAGTGTGTAAATGTAGACCTGTCCCACTCACACAGAGGGGAGGGGCTGTGGCTCAGTGTGAGAGCTTCTGCTTTGCATGCAGAAAGTCCCAACTTCAACCCCCAGCATCTCCAGTTGAAGGGTCTGGTAGTAAGTGATGTGAAAGACCTCTGCCTGAGGTGCTCGAGAGCCACTGCCAGTCTGAGTAGATGTACTGGTTTGATGGACCAAGGCTTTGATTCAGTGTAAGACAGCTTCTTGTGTGTTTGCGTGTGTGTGTGTGTGTGTGTGTGTGTGTGTGTGTGTGAGAGAGAGAGAGAGAGAGAGAGAGAGAGAGAATGTGTGTGTGTGTGATTTTAAAACTAAAACACAGGGAACAAGTGCAAAACCCTCCCCCTTCCAAGGCTTACCTCCTCATCTAAGCAAAATTTGGGCCCAGGAGCCAGCTGATCCGCCCTGGCATCTGTCACTCAGCTCAGGCCCAGCCAGTGGGGGTCGTGCACAGGAGGAACAGACTTGGCTTTGGCTTCTTCCCACACTACCAGTGGCTAGAGACAAATTTAGGGAGCACACAGTGCTTCCGAAGCCTTGCTTGGCTTGCTCCTGGCTTTCACTGCCTACCTTGCATAGTAGTCCATTGGGAGTGTTCCCAGTAAGTGAAAGGCCACTCTGCTCCTTGTTCCCCAGATCTTTTTCAGTTCAGTGGATACTGGCCCTTGGCTGCGAGATAATTGCCTGGAGGGAGGGGGGGTTGCCAGGTCTGGGTTGGAAAATACCTGGAGACTTTGGGGGTGGATCCAGGAGAGGGCAGGGGCCTCATCATGGTACAATGCCATAGAGTCCTAGGGAGGAGGAGCCAGTTTGGTGTAGTGGTTAAGTACATGGACTCTAATCTGGGAGAACCGGGTTTGATTCCCCACTCCTCCACTTGTACCTGCTGGAGGACCTTGGGCAAGCCATAGTTCTGGCACAGCTGTTCTTGAAAAAGAGCAGTTTCTGTCTGAGCTCTCTCAGCCCACCTACCTCACAGGGTGTCTGTTGTGGGGAGGGGAAGGGGAAGGAGTTTGTAAGCTGCTCTGAGACTCCCTTGGGGAGTGAAGGGCAGGGTATAAATCCAATCTCCTCCTCCTCCTCCTCTTCTTCCTCTTCCTCCTCTTCTTAGCAGTCATTTTCTCCAGGGGAGCTGATCTCAGTCAGCTGGAGATCAGTTGGAAAAGTGGGAGATCGCCAGGCTCCACCTGGAGGGTCGCAACCCTAAGGGAGGGGCCATGGGGGTGGTGGATCTGTACTCCATTCCCACAGAGCTTTGAAAATGGAACCCCCGCTGACCTCTTTCTGAGTGACTGGGCAGTCTATATTTCAACACACGGAACTGTTGCTGTCATGTCCTGTTGAGGGCTTAGGCCAGCCAGACTTTCATCGTCCCCTGAGACAGTCTCAGAACCCTACTACCATTAGGGTTGCCAGCCTCCAGAGATCTCCCGCTATTATAATTAATCTCCAGGTGACCAAAATCTGTTCCCCTGGAGAAAATGGCTGCTTTGGAGGGTGGACTCTATGGCATTATATCCTGCTGAGGTCCCTCCCCTCCACATACCTGCCTTGTCCCAACTCCACCCTCAAAATCTCCAGGTATTTCCCAGCCCACAGTTGGCAACTCTTTATCCACCATTCAAATTGCATCCAAGACCAGAAAATGCTGGGCAGTGCCTGATGACAAGGGAGGGTGTGTGTGTGTTTGTGTGTGCATGTGTGTCTCTGTGTCTCTCTGTGTTATCGGCCTGTGGAGGATTCTGACTTTGCTGAACGTCTGGTTCCCGTCTCCAAATCCTTTGAGATGGATGCCAGTGTCTCACGATAGATCAGCGAGGCAGCGCCTCAGCACTGCCAAGCTTGGTGGGATCAAATTTATCTTGTTTATCTGCTTCTGTTAATCTAAGGAACAGCATTAGCTAGTTCCGTGCTCAGCAGGGGCCTGCTATTGAATTGAAGTAAATTGTCTTCTTAATAACTACAAATCAATTATCTCTTGCCATCCTGGGAGAATATTTTGCTCTACCTTTAGACAACAAACAACAAGAACTTCAAATCCCTCAGAACAGACTGCTGATATGAAACCAAAATAGTAACAATAATGAAAAACAAAGCCACACAGATAATAAGCTAATTAATTATACTCGAGGGCAGGGGGGGGGAGTTAGGTGCCTGTAATCAGGGTATTCTATCTGTTTATGCAAAGTGTGAAAAGGGGCTGTTGTGTTTGCTTCTCCACCTAGAACATCAGTCATGGTACAAGAAGCCAAATGCAGGGAACTGTGGGGCAGATCTCTCATCTATCTGTGGAAGTCACAGATGGCTGCCTGCCAGATGGCAACCAGAGAATATGCTGCGCCACATCAGACAGCGAGTGGGAGTTCACATGGATGAATCTTCCCCTCTTCAAAACAATCCCATCCACATCTAAGACCGGCATGCCATGGAACAGGCTAACTCAGGGGTCAGCAATATTCTGTAATATAGATGACACTGGAAAACCCCGTGGCCATCCCAGGTCTTCGCTTGGCCACATACTGTCCCTTTCCCTTACTCCAACAGGTATGTGTGTAACTAAAAACAAACCAAGTATCAACTGCTTTCACCAACAACTCTGAGTATCTCCTGCTAGGCGAAGTTGCACATTTAGCATGCTGGATTTACACTGCCACTTAGAAGCTCTGCCTAGTTTCTGTGCTCCTGCTTCACTCTTACAAGCTAGTCCAGGGATGATCAACTACAATGTCAAAATCTCGAGCTATTGAAACAGGACATTTTCTGTGGTGGCACCTCGCCTTTGGAATACCTTCCCCCTTGAAATTTGTCAGGTGCCCACTTTACTTTCTTTTAGGAACCAGGCCAAAATACACCTTTTAACACAGGCATTTAATGAGAGGTTTTATTTTTCAGCCTTTGAATGGTCTGCTTTCTGTTTACAGGCTTTTAAAAATAGTTTCTTTTCATTGGCTTTTAAAAAACTATTGTGGTGATTTTAATTACAAGCTACAGAGATCAGGCTTCGAGCATTAAAAAAACACACGTTTATTCAAATAAATGAATAAAAAGAATTCAACCATTCAAGCTGAGCAAGAGTACAAAGCAAAGGTGAAAACATGCAACCTCCCCTTTCTCTGCATTCAATATTTATCCTAAATTATAATTAATTAGGACAGGCTAACTTTATCTGGAGTTGCAGCAGCTTAAAATTCAGCATTACCATAGTTTTCAGGGTTGGGACCCCTCCCCCATTGGCCCTCACTTCATGGAAAAGATGTAGTCCCTAGGTAAAGACTTACCTCCCTAGTCAGTAACTGCACAATAAGAGAGTTTCTTCCCCATGTCATGGGAATTTATATATCTCTTTTTAAGAGAGTCCTTCCTGAGGTTGTATGGGTCTTCCTAGCACAAAGAGGAAGAGAAAACTTTCTAGCCATTTAGCTGTCTCCTTCTCTGTCCCTTTAGGGGTGACGTTCTAGCAGAGTTTGAGATGGTAAACTATTGTGCTACTTCAGCCAAAGCCATTAGGATATGCAGGCACTAAAGTACCCTGAGTTTGGAGCTTGATGGCTCATCCCCCAGCCTTCTCTTTCCTGCCAGTTGCCAGTTTGCAGCTAGGTCCGCCCAAGTCACAAGATAACATAGTCCTAATGGTTGGAGTATCATGCGAAATGTCATCCTGGAAGAATCACAAGCCGGAATTAAGATTGCTGGGAAAAACATCAACAACCTCAGATATGCAGACAATACCACTGTAATGGCAGAAAGTGAAGAGGATCTAAAGAGCCTCTCGCTAAAAGTGAAAGAGGAGAGAGCAAAAGGTGGCCTGAAACTATCAAAAGAACTAAGATCATGGCATCCGTCCCCATCACTCCTTGGCAAATAGAAGGGAAAGTCATGGAAGCAGTGACAGACTTCACATTCCTGGGATCCAAGATCACTGCAGATGGTGACTGCAGCCATGAAATTAAAGACGTCTGCTCCTAGGGAGAAAAGCTATGGCAAGCCTAGACAGCATAATAAAAAGTAGAGACATCACCCTGCCGACAAAAGTTTGTATGGTCAAGGCAATGATATTCCCAGTAGTAATGTATGGCTGCGAGAGTTGAACCATAAGGAAGGTCGAGCGTCGAAGAATAGATGCTTTTGAATTATGGTGGACTGCAAAGTGATCAAATCAGTCAATCCTAAAAGAAATCAACCCTGACCGTTCCCTGGAAGGCCAGATACTGAAGCTGAAGCTCAAATACTTCGGCCACCAAAGGAGAAGGGAGCATTCACTGGAGAAGACCCTGATGCTGGGAAAGATTGAAGGTAAAAGAAGAAGGGGACAACAAAAGATGAGATGGTTAGACAGTGTCATCGATGCAGCAGGCATGGAGATGAGCAAACTCTGGAAGATGACAGAGGACAGGAGGGCCTGGCGTGATGTGGTCCATGGGGTCGCGAAGAGTCAGACTTGACTGTGCAACTGAACAACAAAAATGGTTGGAGTGAATTCTAAGGTGGAGAACATTTCTCTGCATCTCTGCATTGAGAAATTCTCAATGTTTATTCTCAGTTAGGCCTTAACTACATAGCAGCAGAACCTGTTATTAACTAATAAACAGCCCCTCCATGGCTTTCTTCTTCCTGCAGTTACATGCCCAGCTCTGTCTAAGGATTTACCTGCAACCTTTCCATCCATTATGAGGGAACTCTAAAGTTGTGGCCTCCTGCTGTGCCCCCCCTTTTCCCACTTGGATTGACAGCTGCTGAAATGCCACACATCTAGTCTGGGGAGCATCCAGAGGGGAAAAAGAGCGTTCAAGTGTAGGCTGCAAGCGATGGAGTACAATCTCCAGGTGCCCTCTGTAAAGGCAATGGTGGCATCCTCCTATGATTGTCCTTGAGACCAGCTGTTGTAGTCAAACAAACAGTACAACCCCCCAAGCATAATCATCAAGGCAAAGTTGAAACTGTTGTTATGGATGCAGGAAGGAAAGAGAGAGTGCTGGACACCACACCTCTGATCTGAACCAGGCCCTCCATGTGCCTAAGAAGAAGTTTAAAAAACAGTGTGAGCATGGTTGCCAATCTCCAAGTGGGCACTGGAGATCGCCTGGAATCACAACTGATCTCCAGCCTACAGAGATCTGTTCCCCCGGAGAAGATGGCTGCTTTGGAGGGTGGACTCTGTGGCACCACATCCCTGCTGAACTCCCTTCCCTCCACTAACTTACTTCCCCCCCGGGCTCCACCCCCAAATCTCCAGGAATTTTCCAGCCTGGAGCTGGCAACCCTGAATGGGAACTCTGTATACTGAACTTGCAGATTATAGAATCATTGAATCATAGAATCATAGAGCTGGAAGGGATCGCCAGTATCATCTAGTCTAACCCCCCTGCACAAGGCAGGAAAATCACAAATATCTCCTTCTCTACACCCCCAATGACTGCTGTTCCACACCCAGAAGATGACAAGAAACCTCCAGGATCTCCAGCCAAACTGGCCTGGTAAGGCCCTTTCCCCTCACTTTGGCACTCTGGATGGCCTCAGGGTTTCTGGCAGCTGCTTCTAAATAAGAGGGAGAAGGGAAGGTCAGATAAAGGGAAGGAGAGTAGGGTTGCCAACCCCCAGGTGAGGCCTGGAGGTCTCCTGGAATTATAATTAGTCTCCAGACTACAAAGGTCAGTTTCCATGGGGAAAAAATGGCAGCTTCAGAGGGCAAACTCTATGGCATCACATCCCGTCCTGAGCTCCCTCCCTTCCCAAAAGTCCACCCTCCCGAGGCCGTGCCTCCAAATCTCCAAAAGGGACCCTGGAGCTGCCAGCAGAGTGCAGGGTTTGCAGGGAGGGTAAACTTATTTTGAATTTGGACTCTTGAGTTCACTGTTCTGAATCATCCTCTCCTTTTTTCTTAGGAATAGACAGCTTTTTGTGGAAGGGATTTTGGGGGCCAGATGGTGCATTCAGGAAATCGGGGATCAACCTCCCCCCAGACATACCTGCTCAAATGGCTTTGAAATGCTTTCACTTAAAAACTAGAACTTGCCTTTACCATCATTCTGAGAGCAAGTTTGGTGTAGTGGTTAGGAGCAGCGAACTCTAATCTGGAGAACCGGGTCTGATACTCCTCCACATGCAGCCAGCTGGATAACCTTGGGTCAGTCACAGCTCTCTCAAAGCTGTTCTCTCAAGAGCAGTTCTCTCAGAGCTCTCTCAGCCCCACCTGCCTCTGTTGTGGGGAGAGGAAGGGAAGGAGATTGTAAGTCACTTTGAGATTCCAAGTGAAGGGTGGGATATAAATCCAACTTTCTCCTCCTCCTCCTCCTCCTCCTCCTCCCCTACTTGTGTAAATCTATGGCCATTCTGGCTGAGGACAACTTGGGCCTTTAGGTATCTGGGCTTGGAATCCTTTAGTCAGAAAGAACATTCAAGGGTCCCAACAGGAGCCTTGAATCTTTGCTGCTCTGCAACCATCATCAGCAACACAGGAAAGAGAAGGAAGGAGAAAGATGGAAGAGGAGGAGGATGCCCTGTCAAAGACAGGTGGGGGCTGATGGAGGAAAGGAAATGGTGGACGAGGCGTGAGATCTGATTTCTCCCTTTCCCGCTGCCCCTCTGTATCAGTTTGCAAGTGCCAATGAGCAGACACTGCCTTTCCATGGCAGGTGGAGATCTATTATTTAGCGGCTCATGTGTGTTGACAGGACTGATGGGGACGTTTCATCAAGAAATTAGGAACAGAAAACAGCTCAGTTTGTTCCAAAAATACAAAGGCAGGAGCCAGCATAAATCATACGTGGCATTCAGAAATGCTGGCTGGGAACCCTTGTTGCTTCTGCCTTCCTGGGGGAGATTATTTTGCATGTGGGTAGATTTTTTGGGGTGTGTGTGCTGGAGAGTCTGCGGTGTCACCCTGATTTCCAGCAGCTCCAGCTATTCCAGTGCTCCTGGCAGAAAGCTCCTCTAGCCAGATCACAGGGATGGAGAGATGGGCGTGCTGCCATTTTCCTGGGCTGGGTTGTTTCATATTTGCAGAAATGCTGATCAGGAGGGCGGAAACTTCGAGGCTCTCAACAGCATGCCATGATCCCCCAGCTGGAGATGGAAACATCTGGCAAAAGAGAAGTGGGTCTCAAGGGGCTGCAATCTTTTATTATTTACACATTTATACCCTGCTTTGCTCCCTTGAGGACATCCAAGGCAACTTACAACATTGGTCTCCCTGTCTTCATTTTATTCTCGCAGCAACTACCCCGTGAGGTAAGTTAGGCTGAGAGAAGGTGACTGGCCTGAGATCTCTGAGTGGTCTTCAGTGGCACAGGGGGATCTGAACCCAGATCTCCTTGATCCTAGCCTGACATTCTAACTGGTATACCATGTTAGTGCCCTAAATCCTGTTTAATGCTTGAGCAATGCTGCCTTGCAACACAAGAGTCAGGTTAGATGGTATTGGGGTCCATTCATTGTGACCACTGGAATCTCTGCCAGAGATATTTCCATGTGGTCAGTTTTGGGTCTTCCAGCACGTTCTTCCAGAACCCCAACCCTATCTTGGTATATTCTTCCGGCATGGTGACTCTGAGCTTTCCATAAAGCTTAGGATACCATTTGAAAGGTTAATTAATTACCAAATGGGCTTTTCGAGGGATGGGCTTTTGCAGGTTCAGTGGTGGAGTGGTAGAAAGTGCTCTCAAGTCACAGCTGACTTGTGGAGACCCCGTAGGGTTTTCAAGGCAAGAGATGTTCAAAGGTGGTTGCCATTCCTTGCCTCCATGTCGTGACCCAGGTATTCCTTGGAGGTCTCCCATCCAAATACTTGCTGGGGCTGACCCTGCTTAGTTTCTGAGATCTGACAAGACCTGGCTCGCTTGGGCTACCCAGGTCAAATGGCTGCCCTATTATTTGAAAATGTCAAAGCTAGAGAGACAAGAAAGAGAGAGAGTGGGGGTGGGACTTAATGCAAGCAGTTTGTTCTGTGGGAATGTTTTGTTTCTGAGTTTTTGTCTATTTTACATTTTCTAAAAAGGCATTTCCAGAGATTTGGCAAGATTTGGAATGTAAAAAGCATTTAAAGGAAAATAAGTCTTTTCAAAGAAATTACAAAACACTTTTGTTCCTGTGGAAACCATCTACAAAATAACAGCCGTTCTCGGTCCAAAGATGAAAATGGTCGGCACTGTCAAAGATCAGCCAGTGGTGCAGACGTGTTTCAAGACATTCAGGTGACCCTGGCAAAGCATCCAGCAAAAATGTTGTCATTGCTATGCCGACTGGTGAGATTAGAGGCCAACTCTTGCTTTTCCTAATTCTGTCTGTAATTTCTCTCAAGTCACTTCTGGCAAGGACATGGGATTGTGACCAATATTCCCTCTAAGCTATGGAGTCTTGTGTGAGCAAAAAGTCTACTTGGTGAGGTACTGACGAGCGATCTGGCTACTGCATAAGTTAGTTTGCTCTGGAGCCATCCTTTGTGAGCGAAGACAAAAATGTGTGAGCCGGAGGCTAAAAACTACGAGCTAGCTCACACTAACTCAGCTTAGAGGGAACACTGATTGTGACCTATCTGCATGCCTGAGAGCAGTGTCAAAACCAGTGTAGCTGGATCTGGCAATTCAGCTTTGAATATTTCCAAATTCGGCCAGATGTGTTTGAGGAGGAAACACACTATGTACTCACTGCTACAACTCATCATTCCTACTCAAGATCCAGTTATTACAGAGACACCAGCAGTATGCCATACGCCCAAGAAATTGTTTCGTGCGTGTGGTAGTGCTTGGCAACATCATGAGTGACATCACCCTTTGTGGACTGGCTCCTTCCATGCAAGGCCAGTGGGTGGGATCATTTACCTGCCTCTGTGTGATTGGTGGGGCTGCCTGGAGCTTTCTTCCATTTGGGAGCATGGAGTAGTCTTCTCCATCCAAGGCATCTTCTACTGACTTCAATGGACTTACCTGTGGAAGAAATTACTACCACCTAGAGCTCTCATTAGAGACTTCATGAGATGCTTGTTCTCAGGGTCAGATGCAGGTTTTTGTTAGTCTTTGGGTACAGGATGCCTCTGGTCCCATATATCCATACACCTTTTCTCCTCTTCTCCACTACAGTCTGCCAAAGGGAAGAGGATTTGACTGCCTTTTGCTTCTTTAAGCCTCAGCAATGCTACAGCAGGCCTAAAAGGAGTGCAGAAGGGTTACTGCTCCAATCTAGAACAACGTTTGAGTCCAGTGGCACCTTTAAGAACCTGTATCTGAAGAAGTGTGCTTGCACACAAAACCTTATACCTCGAATAAAACTGTTGGTCTGAAAGGTGCCACTGGACTCAAAACTTTGTTCTGCTGCTTCAGACCAACACGGCTACCCACCTGAATCTGCTCCATTCTAGGAATGTAATTGAATTTGGTGACTACTCTGTTTCAAGTAGAAAAAATATACGTTTCTTCTGAGGTTTTGCTATGCTCAGGACAAATATTTTGATATCCGCTTCCCAATGACATGATTGAAATTGGGTAAAAAAAATGGCCCACAGAACTGATATTCAAGGCTTTGTCTTTAAAAGTAGCACTGTGTTGTGAACTTGTATGCTTATTTTAATGTGCCCTTGTGGCAGGACAGCTCTACTGCCAATAAATGAGAGGGTGCTTTCTCCCCAGACCTCCCCTGCCAGCTCACAGCCCAGCCAGGAAACTGGGGCAAAAAGTCACGTCTTCCCCTCCTTAGTACTACCTGGGGTACAAATAACGCCCCCCCCCGGAGAGTCACCTGGGGTTGGCACCACAGGGGTGTATTTATTCAGCATGCTGAGTGGCAAGGTAATGAGTAAGGAAGTGTGCAGACTCTTTAGTTAACTTTATTACTAAAAGGCACACACTCAGGGTAGCTACAAGACGGATTCTAGGTCCAGCTAATCAGAATCAAGAAAAGAAAAGTTACTGGCTAGTTACTTACAATCCTTGGTGCATTTGGTCTTTGCCAGCTGCATGGTGCCCTCACTCCAGGTGCACCTACAAGCATTCCCTAGTGTCATTCCCTTGTACCATCTCTCACTGCAGCGCATGCATGAGCAAGGGCACTGGTTTCAACCACTACCACCACCAACCATGCAACAACAATTCCCCCAAACAAAGGAACAGCTCCCCTTTTCAGACCTCTCCTCACATGGACTCCTAGGGCCTTGGCCAATCTGGGTGCCAGGTCCGGGGGCTGAAGCCTGCCAGAACACAGCCTGTTTGGTGTGTGAGCCTGTTTGGTGTAGTGGTTAAGTGCACGGACTCTAATTTGGGAGAACCGGGTTTGATTCCCCACTCCTCCACTTGCACCTGCTGGATGACCTTGGGCAAGCCATAGCTCTGTACCAGCTGTTCTCTCAAGGACAGCTTGGGAAAGAGCTCTCTCAGCCCCACCTACCTCACAGGGTGTCTGTTGTGGGGAGGGGAAGGGAAAGGAGTTTGTAAGCTGCTCTGAGACTCCAAGTGAGTGAAGGGCAGGATATAAATCCAATCTCTTCTTCTTCTTCTTCAGACACTCCAGTCATGAAGTGTTAACACACTGAAGAACTACCATGTTTTCCCCTTAGGTTTTAAATGACACTGTCTGTCTGGAGGAGTGCATGATTCCCATACTGATCACAGAGACACCAATCCACCATCCCCATGGCTGCCATAGTATATCTTGCTCATCTGCCTCTCATCTACCACAACACCCTTTACTTGGTTTGGGGAGGGAGGTTGTTTGTTTATGGCTTAGAATAGTCAGCTAACTGGATGCTAACTGGAAGGAGGAAGCCCCCTGGTAGCTCTATTAAGGATCCTTCAGAGTTTTGAGAAAAGTGATGTCTCCCAGCTGAGGGGAAGAGGGCAGATACATTGTGTGTGTGTTTGCATAATGAAACAACAGACACAGAGAGGAGCGGTCAGAGACTGCTGTGAGCTGACTGAAGCATCCTGGGGTGCAGGATATCTTGCACTCTCTGGAGATCTAATGTTGGATAGTGGATTTGCAGCTCTTTGTCCTTATACTTTGGTCTCCAGCTGTTGAGGCCTCCATAAAAGCAAAGCCCCAGCTCTAGTTTGCATGAGGATATATGTGGTGTGTGTGTGTGCTTGGGGTGGGGTGTGTGAAATCACAACCTTCCCTTTGATATTTTACCTTCCCTATTGTCATGGTGCTCATGATGACCCCCCTTGATAAGTCTTTCTGTCACATTGCCTTGAAATCAGCCATGTGTCCACTGAAGCTGAGCACACGCCCCAAAGTCCTTTCTCTAGAGTCCCCTTTCCAAGGTTCCTTTCATTTCATTGCCGTGTTAATGATCATTCACTTGCACAGAGGAACAATAAAGCCCACTGGCCAATTATGTTAAATTACTGGTATGCGATACATTCTTTCAATAGCCCTCCTACCTATTCGGAGGCAGTCGTTTGGCCCCAACTGGAATCTCAATCATTTTTCCTTGACTGCTAGGATGGCAACGATTAGTTCAAATAATGGAAGGAGATGCTTGTAGCAATCACATCTCAGACCAGTGGGGTTCTGGCATCAGTCTTTTAAGTTGGCCAAAGTTACTTTGATTTATGCATAAATTTATAGGCCACTAGAAAAAAACAGGGAAAAATTGCTCACAAGGACTGTGGAGCACATTAACCCAGAAACGAAATAGTGGAAAATCAATTCTAGACATTGAAAATACAAACGTTTAAACTGTCCTAAAAACTACCACTACTTAAATCAATAAATGTTTAAACCTTAACCATTTGTCTGAATACAAAACCTTATTGCACGGCAAAAAATCTGATGGCGAGGGAACCACTGGAAACAAACTGTATGATTTGCCTGACAGAGTCATACTGTGGGCCTGCTACGTGAGTGTAACATTTGTGTGGTTCTTTTAAAATCCGGGGTGCTCCCTGCAGAAAAATGGACAGAAAAGGAAAGATATATCTTTAAGCAAGAGTGACAACAGAGTAACACGGTGAGTGACTATAGCTCCATGGCAGAATATCATGCAAAAAGTCCCAGATTCAGTGCATGGTGCCCCCAGTAAAAATACAATGATCAGGTGGTAGATGATGTGAAAGTCCTCTCAGCCAGTCGTAGTAGGCAATCCTGACTTTGACAGACCACAGGGCTCCGTCTTACAGGCCCTGCGGAACTGCATAAGGTCCCGCAGGGCCCTGATCTCCTCCAGGAGCTCATTCCACCAGGTCGGAGCCACCACCGAAAAGGCCCGAGCCCTAGTGCCCGCGAGCCTGGCTTCCCTCACCCCCGGGGACCGAGAGTCAATGTTGAGATCCCGACCAAAGTGCTCTCTGGGGCAAATGTGGGGCAAGACAGTCCCTCAAGTATGTTGGACCCTGGCCATATAGGGCTTTAAAGGTAAGCACCAGCACCTTGAAGTGAATTCGGTACGCTATAGGCAGCCAGTGCAGCGCCTCCAGGACAGGCCGGATGTGATCCCATTTAGGGAGATCCATCAGTAACCTGGTTGCGGTGTTCTGCCCCAGCTCAGCTTCCAGATTTGCGACAAGGGCAGCCCCATGTAGAGAGTGTTACAGTAGTCCAATCTCGAGGTGACTGTCGCATGGATCACTGTGGCCAGGTCATCGCAGTTGAGGAAGGGAACCAACTGCCGAGCCAGCCAGTTATCAGCAGTACTACTGACAGGAGGTTCCAGGCTTTGGGGGGCTAAGGGCAAGATACCTCCAGGGTTCTCTTTCTGCTCCCCCACTCTATTAGTGCAGTTAAACCAGCAGATATGTAACTGGAAAGTTTCCCTTACAGTTTGGCGTGGCTACATTGGATTTCGGAAGAGGAGGTCTCTAAAAAACGAGAGGATTAGTAAATTGAAAGGCAGAATAAAGAGGATCCAGTCTCTTCAGGAAGCTTCCAGGTATTTAAATCTACAATCCCAGATCGAAGGTATGCCACAGATTAGGAAAGAGGATGTAGAGTGTTTAACCAGCAAAGTCAAGGAAGCTATTAAAGGTAAGCAGGCTTCCTTTAAAGAGCCAGAAGCCCTGTACAGACTCCCCCCCCCCCCCCAATTGACTGAATGTGTGAGGAGGGAGAGCAGGCACAAGCTATCTAGCCCTGTCCCCTGCCTCTGTGTGATCGCCTGGTCATCTTGGGATGCAGCAGCATGAAGGGACTGGCCATGTAAACACTCCCTCCCCATAATCATTGATGTTCAGAAAGCCATGTGGCTGGTCACAGGGAGGAAGCATACACATGGCCACTTCCTCCATAACAGAACCAGCATACTTGTGCCTTCTCTCTCTCTCTCTCTTTCTCTGTGTGTGTTCAGCGAATGCATGTGTGTTGGGGTGGGGAATCCGTACTGCGCTAGAGTCTTGCCCAAAGGAGGAGAACAAGGAGAAGAAAAGGAGGTTGATGATAAAGCTGGCAAACTGAAGAATGTGAGGAGTGTATTTCCAAAAACACGGAGACAAACAATACAAATGTATTTAAATATATCAGAAGCAGAAACCCAGCCATCTGTTACATGACAGGGGAGTCAAAGGATTGCTAAGGGAAGATGGGGATATTGCAAAGAAGCCAAATGAATTCTTTGCATTTGTCTCTTCACTGTGGAAAATATGGAGCAGTTACTTACCTCAAAACGACTATTTTCAGGGAAGGTGTCCGAAAACATGAGTGTGTGAACCGAGACAAATGTAGGTGATAAGAGATAAATTCCAAGTTCATTGCCAAATTCAAAACAAACAAGTCACTGGGCCCAGATGATAAACAACAAAGGGTTCTTTAGGAATTAAACTTTGGAACAGCTGTTCTCCTAACAGTATGCAACTTTTCATTGAAATTGATCTCCTTACAAGAGGACTGGAAAGTAGTAAATGTAACAACAGTTTTTAAATAGGGATCCAGAGGTGATCTGGGATATTACAGGCCAGTTAACATGATGTGTGTTTTAGGTAAATTGGTGAAAACTGTTATCAAAAATTGAATTAAGTACAGAGAGGAACAAGCCCTACCTACGAAGAATACATATGGCTTGTTCAAAGTGAAGGCCTGTCTTGTTCAAAGTGAAGGCCTGAAGAACTTTTAGAGTTCTTCAGGTATGTCAACAAGCATGTAGATAAGGATAATCTGGTAGACTTTATATACTTGCACTTCCAGAAAGCTTTTAACTAAGTTCCTCACTCAAAGCTCCTGAGTAAACTTATAGGCATGGGATAAGATAATGGGTCCTCTTGTGCATTAATAACTGGTTATATGACAAAATGAAGGGGTGGGGGTGGGCGCTAAAGGGACAGTTCTCACAGTGGAGGGAAGCAAGCTGTGCGGTCCCCAGAGATCTATATTAGGACCAGTGCTATTTCATTTGCTCATAAATGATCTGGAATTGGGGTGAGCAGTGATGTGACTGAGTTTGTAAATGACACTCAACTATTATTAGCTTGAAGAAAATGTCAACTTGCTATGCAACTGCCATGAAAAAGGCAAATTCTATGCTAGGAATTATTAGGAAAAGGATTGAAAAATAAAACAGCCAGTGTTGTAAAGTCCTTGTATAGAACTATGGTGTTGCTGCATTTGGAATATTATGTACATTTCTGGTTGTTTCGAAAAGGTTATCATGGAATTAGAGAAGGTAGAAAAAGGGCTTACTCAAACGGTGTTAACTGTCTCAAAAATGAATTTCTAAGGCAGACAACCTGACCCCAGTAGAGATCCTTAATGCGAAGGAAAGAAATAATCAAAAGAGACCAGGGGCTGTATAGAAAATACTTTATTTTTTTTGAAAATCCACACAACTGACAAAAATAAACTTGAATTATAACTAGTCATAGTTCATACTAATGAAGATGTTTATCTACCCACATTATATAGTTTACGACCTAGCAACCTCACCATATTGGATTATACTGGTTCACACAGCAAAGCTGACCAAAGTTTCAGGTCTACTCTGGAAAGAGTCTTTTGTCTGTCCCTGTTTGGAGAAAGGCATCTCCTTCTTCCCCTTGGGAGAAAGTGGGACAAGGTTTGATGAAAAGCCAAAGATACGTCTCATCACAGCCAACCAGGCAGCCAACACTTGTTCTGTAGAAGTGGTGCCCATTTTCCTGTGACAGTGTCATGTTAGAATTTTCTTCTGATTAGAGAACATCACTCTTGTCCTGATTCCCCCCCCCCCTTCATCTAAGAATACCCAAGTTGCAGTGGGAATCTCTCTGTATATATGTGAGGGAGAAAACTTAACCCCCAAATGCCCTCTTTCTTACTATTGTTTGGGTAGAATTCTGGCACCATTCAAACTTAACTTCCCTTCAACCTTCCTGTCAGTTGTTTTAGTCACTGACAGGAGGCTGCCTGCATGCATCCATAAGAGGCTATTTACTCTCCTGTCCCCTGCCTGCTCACTCTCTAATCTGGTCTATGTGTGGATAAATGGCTAGGCACTTGGATAAGAACTTTGGTCACAGTCGCTGAGATCTTTAAAAATGGGGGGGGGGGGAGATGTTTATTCAACTAGCACACATCTCTATTAACTAGGAGCACAGGGGGGCATGGCTTAGGCGCCGAAGAAGATGGACGCCTAAACCTTAGCTCTGACCCCTACCCCCTCAGAACCATAGAAACATAAAACCTAGAGACTAAAAAACTACCTTAGAATGGGAAGAACTGATCCGGTAACAAAAAACAAATCACAAGTGGCACAGAAAGGGATCCAAAACTATTTTTCTAAACAACTAAGAAGTGACTTCACTGAAGACGACAAGGAAGAGACTAACAAAATGGCGACCAGAATCGCCTCAGCGATCGCGCCAAACACCCAGACAACAGACCCAGCTTTGATGAATCATTTAGCCACGATGGAGAAAAAAATACTGGACAGTATGGCAGCCCTAATTGCCCCGATAAATGATCAGCTGGCACAGCTTAATATCTCCCTAAATAAAGTCAGTGAAACAGCAGAGCAGGCCCAAGAGCTAGGAAAGAACCTGAAAACAGACATTAACTCCCTTCAAAATGAAACCTCATCCCTGAGGGAACGTGTACTAACCTTAGAAACCTCAGCCAGAAAAACACACTTGAAATTTAGAGGTTTTCCAGAAAAAATAAACACCAATAAAGACTTACAAATATTTTTATCAGACTGGCTTGCGAAGGAAATGCAGCTAGAGGAAGAGGTGGCTCCATTTATAATGTCTGCCTATTGTTTGGGGTCAAATGACTCAGCTCGTTTCAGAGGACCCAGAGATGTGCTGGCAGATATCCCCGATTTCAGAACAAGGAGAAAAATTTTAGAAATGGCAAGAATAAGTGGAGCATTAAATTACAAAGGTCTCCCAATTCAAGTATTTCCGGATCTTCCCAAAGAAATCCTCTCTAAGAGACGTGAATATCGCCCTGTCACAGAAGCTTTGAGGCAAGCTAAAATCAAGTACAAATGGCACAACTTTATTAACCTCGCAATTGAATTGGAAGAAGGCACCTCAGTAATCAAAGATCTGGATGCGGGACTGAAATTACTTGAAGACCTAAATATAGACTCTCAGATGGACACGAGCAGATATTCAAATAAAAGAAAACTACCACCATCCCTGGACAAGGAACACAATCCAACAGCCAGCACGTTTAAGCAGAGTCACAAAAGTTGAGCTCCCACACTGAAGAAGGATGTAATGCAGCCAAATAACTTGTCTTTAACTGTCTATAACAACATTCAGTCCTCTAGGCTTTGTTAAGAAATGATTACTTTCATAAGTAACTTAGCATAGTGTTAATAAACTAACTCTAACTAATGGTTCGGGGGGGGGGGAGGGGAGGGATTTTAGTTAACTGTTTCTGTTACCAGTCCCTTTCTTTTCAGATAGGGTTCTGTTAGTTCTGGTAGAAAGTTTATTCTACTAGGCTAAAAGGGACTGCCTAGAATACCAGTTGATTTAGACTCAGCTTAGTAAGTTTTTTGTTGTTGTTATAAGTTTTCCTTTTTTAAAAAGTTTTTTATCGGTTTTATAGCCTAATTTTTTTTTAAAGTTTAACTGTTGAAATACACTGATCAAATCTCTTAGAATACTTCAAAATAACTTAGTCATAGGATATCATAGATTAATTCCTTAATAGAATACTTAAATACAAAGCTAATTAATTGCTCCTTAATTATATATTAGTCAACTGCATATTTTATTCTATAGTGTTGAAGGTGAATACAAGGTATATATTGTGTTTATAACTTGAAAACTGTAATATTATTAATTAATTGGTGTGTTTGGTTCTCAAAGATTTAACAAGCAACTGCATTTTCCCCCTTTTATTTATTTATTTATTTATTTTAACCTACAGTGTTGAAATTAACTACAGGGTGCATAAATTGATTATAACTTGTAAACTGTTTTTATATTAATTATTTATAATAATTAATTAGTGTAATTGTTTCCTAGTATATATTATTAAACTGCATAAATTAGACTACAGTGTTGAAGGTAACTACAGGGGTTTCAAATTGTTTACAAATTGAAAACAGTTTTAAAAACAATTAATTAGTTCAATTGTTCTTTAATCAAATATTAATCAACCGCATATTGTAATCTACAGTGCTGAAATCAAATACAGGGTGGGTAAGTTGATTATAAAGTGTAAATTGTTTTTAAGATAATTAATTAATGCATAACTTGTTTTTAATTTAAAAACTGTTTTAATAATAACTTTACTAGAGAAAAATATAGTTAAATTAATTTGTTACTGATAAAGTGCTACGATAGTTGGAAAAGATATCTTTGAACTGCAAGCTTAATAATTTACAAAACTAGTTCTTTACCTAAAGACTTAAAGAAAACGTTTTTGTCAAAACAACTAGAGTAAAGTAATTAAAATCGTATCCAGTAGTCACTCCAGAAGTGGTGATCAACCAAAGTAATCAAGGTATAGTAAGTCACAGCTAGAAGTGTCAGTGGAAAACTTTCTTGTCTACACTAGGAACTCAGCCTCTCTCTCACTTAATTACCATCTCAAACACTACTCCCCTACACTTTTACACAACTGTAAAGATCTATCACCATAGGAATTCCATAGCCGCCTTAAAGTAAAGTCTAGACATAAATTCAAGGCGAGATACACTTGACACCCAAAACATGTCACAAGTCAACTGGAAAATTGTAACACAAAATGTGCGGGGCCTTAACAATTTGATTAAACGTAAGAGGGTGATAGCAAACCTAGCAAAAACAAAATCTGATGTAATCTTACTACAAGAAACCCACCTACATTCTAAAACTCAACACGAACTAAAAGCCAAGTGGATACAACACCAGTTTCACGCTAAAGGAAATTCAAAGTCACGTGGGGTGGCGATATTGTTAACTAATAAGGTCCGCTACCAGCACCAAGATACTCTGGCAGATCCTGAAGGGCGCTACATTTTTATAAAAGGTATTCTCAATAATCAACAGATCACGCTAGCCTCGATCTATGCTCCTAATTTGGATCAATGCCCATTTTTGTTAAAAACTTTCACAGCTCTAGAATCGTTCCAGGAAGGGGAAACACTTATAGGGGGAGATTTCAACCTTGTGATCAATCAAAATATGGACAAATCAAAATCTTTTGAAACAGGAAAACAGAAAAGTCTACCAGACACAGGACTAACAGAACTACTTAATAGATTCAAACTAACAGATATTTGGAGGCAACTACATCCACTGGACAAAAACTTTACCTTTTACTCTCCCAGACATGATATATACACCCGTACTGACTTTATCTTTATGTCAACAAACCTAGTCCATAAAGTGATAAGTGCAAAAATAGGCAACATTACTTGGTCTGACCATGCAGAAGTGAGCTGTCTCTTAACATACTCTTCTGAGAATAACATAATGAGATCGTGGTCCCTCAACAAGTCCCTGTTATACAACATTCAAATCTCAAAAAAGATTGAAACTCATATTCAATAATACCTAAAGGAAAACACCTCTGATGACACAGCTCCCCCTATAATCTGGGATGCACTGAAAGCTGTAATGAGAGGGAACCTTATATCAACATCCTCACGTCTGAAGAAAGAAAAAGCTGCACTAAAAGGAGAAATATTAGCAAAGATCAGTCATCTGGAAAATGAACACAAAAAGTCTGGAAACAAAAAAAATCTATAAACAACTTATCTCGGAACGCAAGGCTCTCGAACTTCTTGAAAGCTCTGCAATTCAGAAAAATCTCATCTACGCTAAACAAAAATATTGGGTGAACTCACCCAAAACACTTCGTCTCCTGGCATGGAAAGTGAAAGATAGACGGATGTCTAGACATATAATAACTGCAAAAGATCGGGATGGGAAACTACATACAGACTCAGCAATCATCAACAAAATTTTTGCACAATTTTACCAATCACTTTACACATCTACTAATCCCTCTCATGAAGACATCCATAAGTATTTGTCAAGAAACAAGTATATCCAGAAGCTCTCAGACGAACACTGCAAAACACTAGAAAAACCCATTGAAACCGAGGAAGTACTAGAAGTAATAAAACACCTGAAAAATAACAAGTCAGCAGGACCAGATGGATTCCCACCAGAATTCTATAAAAAATATGCAACAGTACTAGCAGGACCACTGGCAGCAACCTGCAATAACATACTATCTACAGGTCAACTTCCACCGTCGTGGGGTACAGCTTCAATAATAACGATACCAAAAACAGGAAAAGACAATACAAACCCAGCTTCATACCGACCAATTTCTCTTTTGAATCAAGACTATAAAATTTTCACAACAATACTATCCAGACGATTGAACTCTTTCATTTCTAGCTATATCCATCAAGACCAAGCGGGATTTATCCCGGGTAGAGAAATAACAGACAACATCTTTAAAACGATAAACATAATATCTGCTTGTGAACAAATGAAGTCTGACTCAATCTTGTTATCACTAGATATAGAAAAAGCATTTGACTCATTGGAAACATCATACTTGACAGCACTTCTCCACCACATGGGGTTTGGTCCTAGGTTCCTTCAAGCCATTAAATCAATCTATGCAAACCCAACTGCTTGCATCAAGAATAATGGCATGACTTCCCAAAAGGTAACGCTCAGCAGAGGAACCAGGCAAGGCTGCCCACTGTCTCCGATCCTCTTTGCTATAGCACTTGAGCCCCTGGCAGCAGAGATCAGACAAGACCAAAACATAAAGGGGATCAAGATAGGGGAACACACCTTTAAACTCAGCCTATTCGCGGATGATATGCTGGTCTATATATCAAACCCTAAGAACTCCCTAGATCATCTCCAAACAGCATTGAAAAACTTTGGAAAGGTCTCTGGACTCAAAGTCAACCACTCAAAATCTTACTTAATGCCTATTATTGTTTCCAAAGATCTTGAAAGAGATTTAAAATCTAATTATGAATTCCAATGGGCTCCCACAGAACTTTCATATCTTGGTATCCAGCTGCCCAATAAAACAGAAGAGTTGTTTGCCAAGAACTATAAAACTAAAATCTTAGAAATCAAGGCCGATCTCCGAAAATGGGAGAAACAACGTCTTACATATCTTGACAGACTACATCTTATTAGAGCTTTCATACTTCCAAAAATACTTTTTCTGTTTCGCACAATACCAATTACGTTGTCAAAAGACATTCTCCATCAATGGCAAACAATAACAAACACCTTCTTATGGCAAAGCAAATGTTCAAGGACTAGCTTCACAGACACACTTCGCAAGGAGGCTTTAACTACCCTGACTTAGCGCTGTATTACAAATCTGCTTTAATGGTCCCAATAATAAAGATCTTGCGACAGGGAGAACAACTAGAATGGGTCAAACCCCTAATTCCACTATCTTCACCGCAAACTGTACAAGAAATTATCTGGAATACTACGAGCTCTCATCTGCAGCTAAACAAGGATAACAGATTCCTGACAGCCATATTAAAAAACTGGAGTTCATGTAGATCACTTTTGCTTCCCAAATACTCTAGATTTTCAACATTTCTAAATCAAAATTGGTTCCCTCCAGGACAAGACCAAAAAGCGACTGAAATGTGGAGACTAGGCAAAATAACAAGCTTAAACGATATCTTAACGAAAAAAGGCTTACTACCTAAAATAGCACTGGAACAAAAAGTACACAGACCCATCCCTTGGTTTTTCTACTTGCAACTAAATCACATGATCCACAGTATTGAGGCAACAAAAACTCTTAATGAACAACTCACCCCCTTTGAAAAACTCATTGACCCTAAAAACTATAAATCAAAGGGGTTAATTACGACCACCTATGACTCTCTGATCAGTCACCTGGGGAAAAAACTGCTGCGGTACCAACAACAATGGGAACGAGACTGTGAAACTAAAATCACTAACCAGCAATGGTCAAAAATATGGACATCCAAACTAATATCTTCTCCTGTAATAACCACAAAACTACAAACACACAAGATCATCTCCAGATGGTATCTCACACCGGAACGAATATCGAAAGCAACTTCTGCACACTCACCAACATGTTGGAAGAACTGTGGAGAAATAGGATCATATGCCCACTGCTGGTGGAAGTGTAATTACATCAAGAAATTTTGGTTAGAAGTACTGTCCCAAATAAAACTCATCACTGGTATTAATATCCCTCTTGACCCCACACTAATATTTTTAGACATATAGAACATTAAAAACATACAACCTCTTCAAAGAGAACTTATAACCAGCTTACTGGTTGCTGCCAAAACCTCAATAGCATCTAAGTGGAAAGCAGACAAGGCTCCTACCGCTACTGACTGGCTCAACAAAGTCTGGGACCATCTGATTTTAGAAAAAATTACGGACTACATCAAACAAACAGACATTTATCCAAAACCCTCTAATTTTGTAGGGAAATGGTCTCCATTCCTGGAATATTTATATGCATCAGATATTCAACCATATAAACCCATATATCACATTCTACTTCAATGAACATTCATGTAATCACCTGAATACACAAACACCCAAACAAACAAACAAAAATATTTATACCTAAACAAAAACAAAACCCTCTGGAAATCACAAGCTCACTCTAAAAAACAATAATTACTACCTTCTAGCTCTGACTTACATCAGTACTATCAGCATTGTTAACTATTAGTTATTGATAAGTATAGCTCATATTTTTTGTGACATTTCCCTAACACCGCAATGTTAATAACTTTGTGCAACTTGTTATTTAATCAGTTCTATGTATCTGTATTACCAAAAAACCAATAAAAAGAATTAAAAAAAAAAAAAACTAGGAGCACAGATGCACAGGAAAATGATATCAGAACAGTAGCTCAGGTGTTACAGAAAACTAAGAAAAGAATCAAAACCTGAGGCTCGTTGAGTTCTTCAAGTCACTGGTTCTAACTTGATATTCCTTTCAAAGGAAGGAATGGGCACAAGAAAGATGGAACTTTGAAGCAGAGATTGGTCCATGTAGACTGCACTCTGCTTTGCTTCGTTCCTCAGTTCTTGGCTTGTGCACCTAGCACAGAGCACCTAGCTTGTGCACCTAACTCTTTGTTTCCCAACTGGGAGGGGTTCTGCCCTGAAATGGGGGCAGAGTGCTCCCATTTCCTGTCATTCTGCCCTTACACAATCATAGCAAGTTGTAAGTCCTTGGTCTTATGGCTCTAACTCAGGATATGAAAAGCAATTTGTCCTGCCTCTTCTTGGCAGGTGGGCAAATGGTTTTCACTGTTCTACCAATGTGTCTCAATAAATGGGGAACATCTCTCTGCAGGTAACAAGAGGACTTTGTGGCTCTCACCAGAGTGTGCCAGTTATCTGGGGTCAAAGCTTCCTTTGTGTAAATCAAGACATCCATTTCTTTATCACAACAGCTACTAGTTGGGGGGAGGCTATTAGAACTTCTTAGAAGGTTGGACCCAAACTGGAAGAGAGTTGGAAACTCTGATGGACCATTGGATCCTGGCAAAACAATCTCTCAGTATTGATCATCTCCTGATCATTGGCTAAGAACAAGTTTAGAAGCACTTGGGTCACCATAATCCATAACAATGCTCCCTCTAAGCTGTGGAGTCTTGTGAGCAAAAATTCTACTTTGTGACCTACTGGCATTAAAGTTGTGAGCGAGTGATTTGGCTACTGCATAAATTAGTTTGCTCTGGAGCCATCCTTCCTGAGCTAAGACAAAAATGTGTGAGCCAGAGGCTAAAAAACTGTGAGCTAGCTCGCACTAACTCATTTTAGAGTGAACACTGATCTATTTTCTTGGTTGATTATTACATAATCTAAGGCCTGACTACTTGGAAGGGTTTGTAACATGTAGGGTCATGGCTTCCCAGCCTGACTTTGATCCCGACAGTCCGACTTCAGGAGTGAGAGAACATATTTTCCAAGAGCCTGGGACTGTAGCTTGGATTAAGACCACAGTGCAGGTGCAAAGGGGCTTCAGTTTCCCCCCACCATAGTCCCAATCTGAATTACATATGTAGGTGCTCAGAAACCAAGTCCCCCTGCTTCTAATATCTGGCTGACAGCAGCTCATAACTGGCAGTTTGGGCCTAAGACACACCACTTTCGCCTTATCTCCTGAAGAATCCCCAGCCCACTGTTGACTGATTTTCCCTGATTTTGCAGTTTGGCTCCAATTAACTAGTGTCCTTCCTGATATAGACAACAGAATTTTGTTTGCATCTTAAAAATTAGAGGAGAACATAATTCATGCAGTCTTGCCAAGATTACTTCTGTTGCCAGGGATTATTTTACAATACAAAAGTAATTGCTTCACCAATTGCACCTCACTGTTTCTCTTTGCTTTAGACAGAAATAACATCTTGGATTTTATAGACAAAGCAAGGTTTTCAAAGCCAGCACGTTCATGTATAAATTATAATATATAAGCAAGGGACAGGAATCCACAATTTTATTTACAGTAGACAGCACAGGATGGATTCTAGACTGTAACAAGGGTTGCAACACCTGTCTTACAAGGCTAGGCTTAAGAGTTTAGAGCAGAGGTGTCAAACTCATTTGTTACAAGGGCTGGATCTGACATAAATGTCACTTTATTGGCCCAGGCCATGTGTGCCATAAACACAGTGCCAGGTACCAGAGATATAAATGGTATAAAGAACAGCAGCTAGTGAGCTCCAAGTTGCTGTATCCTCACTGCAAGGCCCCATGGGCTGGGAGCGGGGTGTAAAGGAAAACCCATATAGGCAGGCTGGAGAGCCAGTGGTGCAGCACTGGACAGTGCTTGACTGCTGCAAACAAGGTTGTTGTGCCATGCTGAAGCTACAATTGGAATGGCTCCGCCCACTCCCCCCAAGCAGCCTCCTGTTCCCTCCCTTGCACTAGTTGTTTGCGGGCCATAAGAGACCTGGATGGGCTGGTTCTGGCCCCTGGGCCTTATGTTTGAAACCCCTGGTTTAGAGCGTTCCAGGTTGGAAAAAAATCAAAGCGATTGATGGATAGGATAGAAGTTTATAAACATTAAATATGTTCTGGGGGAAAGGGAAAGAGAGAACTTTCTCTGTCTCAAAATTTTAGTACTCAGGGACACCCAGCGAAATAGATGGACAAAAGTGTCAGGATACACAACAGGAAGTTCTTTTTTTACACAGTACATAATTTCATTGCAGACCTCACTGCCAGAGGATGTCGTGAGAGCCATTAACTTAGATGGCTTTGAAATGTGATCCATGGAACCTAGGTCCCTCAATGGCTACTAGCCATGGTGGCTAAATAGAAGGTCCATGTTCAAAAGCAGTATCTTTGGTTTCTGTTCTCTTCTGGGGACCTCCTGATCAGCTACTGTGGAAACAAGATGATGAACTTCAGTTTCTTATGTTCTCACACTCTTGTAGGTGCCGCGGGTTCCACTGCCACCTGCCTTCCCCGGAACAAAACTGGGTGTGGCAACCAGGCATCTCTCCAGTGGAAAACACAAGATTGCTGCAGCAGTCCCCATAATAATAAAAAGGCTGGTGGGGTAAGGTTAGCAACTCGGGGGTAGGAAATAGAACCTAGGGAGGGACCTCAAAGGGTCATAATGCTATAGAGTTCACCCTCCGAAGCAGCCATTTTCTCCAGGGGAGCTGATCTCTGTTGTCCAGAGATCCACAGTAATTCCAGGAAATTTCCAGGTCCTGCCTGGAGGCTGGCAATCCTACTACTGGGACAATCTCCCATTTGCTGCTGAGACGAGTGCCTGGATGGAAAAGAGGTAGGCCTGTAGCCAGGAAATTTTAAGTCAGGGGATATTTAAATTTCTTAGGGGGCACTGCCTAATCAAATTAAAGGAATACCCAGCTTCTTCCCCACACCAGCTGCTGTTCGGGGGCCCTGGGCTGGATGGGAAGTCATGGGGCCTTGCCAGTAAGTCAAGGGGCTTAGCCCCGAGATGCCCCACTGTAGCGATGAACCTGAGGAGATCTTCTGGTGTGACAGAGTTGGAGCCAAAAAAACCTGTGCCTCTTTAATGCTCCTTCTTTTGCTACAAGGCCCCTATCTCAGAGGGAAAATGAGAGATTTCTCTGGCAGCTGCTGGATTATTTCAGAGATTTTTTTTTTAAAGAAATCTCCGGTTTCATAATGAGAGGGCAGCCAGATCACCCTGCTAATTTAGACTGACGGCAGGCCTCCTGCTCTTTCAGGGGCATCAGCAGGAGCTTGGCCATGCTAATGGGCTGATGCCGGCCTGCAGTGCTCTTAAACACTATCTGTCCTGGACATGATTGGAACTCCCTGCTGCTGGTGTATCTGGGAGGGTTATTAAATCAGGATAGATTATTTCATCTTCTGCTCATCTTTGGAGCACAGAGTTCTTTTTTAAAAGAAATGCCCTTTTTGATGTTCAGGATCTTGTCTTAGCCTGCTGGCTGGCTGAGTGGGTATCCTTCTGTCTCAGTTTTTTGTATTGCAAATATTTTCAATTTCTCACCAATTTGTCATAATCCATGCGATAAGCTTCCCTAACTAAATGGCAGTAAAAATTCAATTTTCCCAAGAAAATTAACTAATATATATATTTTCATGGCTTATGCAACCTGATTATTAAGCGACAGCCAGGAGCTGGCAGTTCTGAAATAAGATGTAATTAAAGTCTGGGAGTCAACATCAGAAACCAGGCACTGAGAATATGCTGGGCTATGGACCATGACTGACCAGCATCACAGACTGTCTTTGGGGATGTTTCCAGGACTGCATTTGCCAGCTGCTCACCTGAGCCAATTCAGAAGAGCTCCATCATGTCAAAGGGATCCTTACCATATCAGAAATGGTCCCACTGAAGTTCAGACATACAAACTAGTAATTCTTATATTCAGGGGTCCTTTCGTAAAAAAAGAGGTGCAGGAGCTTATTAGCATAACTTATTTGCATATGCCACACCCCCTGACATCACCGGAAGTGTCACACACCCCTGATGTCACCGGAAGTGTGTCAGAAGAAAGAAGGGAGGGAAGGAGGGAGGGAGGGGGGAAGGGAGGGGGGAAGGGGGAAAGAAACAGGAAGGAAGATAGGTAGGTGGGTGGGGGGAGAGAGAGAAGAAAGAAAGAAAGAAAAAAGAAAGAAAGAAAGGAAGGAAGGAAGGAAGGAAGGGGAAGGTAGGTAGGTACATGGGGGAGAGAGAGAGAGAAGGAAAGAAAGAAAGGAAGGAAGGAACAAGAAGGTAGGTAGGTAAGTGGGGGAGAGAGAGAGAGAAGAAAAGAAAGGAAGGAAGGAAGGAACAGGAAGGTAGGTAGGTGGGGGAGAGAGAGAGAAGGAAGGAAAGAAAGAAAGAAAGGGAGGGAGGGGGGAAGGAAGGAAAGGAACAGGAAGGAAGATAGGTAGATAGGTGGGGGGGAGAGAGAGAAAGAGAAAGAAAGAAAGAATGAAAGAAAGAAAGGAACAGACAGACAGACAAGGCGCTTCTCTCCCCCCTCCTCGGGCCGAGTGGCTCTCAGCCACTCGGCCAGGTGTTTCTCTCCCTTCCCCCCCTCTTGCTTGGGCACTGGGGCCCAGCTTTTCCCTCCCTCCCTCCCGCCCCCCTCCCACCCGGGAATGGTGAGCAGGGAGGGATGGGGGTTTCTCCCTGGGCTGGCGGCCTGCCGCGGCCCGGGAAGAGCGAGAGGGGGGAGGGATGGGGGCTTCTCCCCGGGCCGGAAGCCTGCCGCGGCCCGAGAAGGGTGAGCAAGGGGGGAGGCTTTCCTCCGGCTCCACGCCAAAGCGCGGGCCGGGGAGAGCAAGCTGTGGGGGGGGGGGAGGCTTTCCTCCGGCTCCGCGCCAAAGCGCAGGCCGGGGAAAGTGAGCTGGGGGGCGGGGCTTGGTTATGTGCCCACTCCCCCAGCCTCCTCTTTCCCGAAGCGGCGCCCTGGCGCACCTCGGCCCCAACGGAGCTCTGCTTATATTGTTTACTGGTGGAGTAAGAGTATGTCAGCTTTCTGTACGCTCAGAACATTTTATAAAGCAGAGCAGGGGCGTAGACTTTGTAAATCCCCGGGGGGGGGCGGGGGCTCTTTTGTGCGCGCGCACGGGACCATGTCCCCGCCACTTTTCCCCCCGCCCCCCAGCCCTAGGGAGGCAGACCCGGCGGGGCGAGCGGGGGGCGGCGGTGGGGGCTGCTGCCCCGTAGGGGTCCTTGAAGTCATGGCGGCGCGCTTCCCCCCAATGCTGCAGCTGCCTGCCGCCCAGAGCCAATGCCAGGCCGCCCGGCTGCTGCCCCAGAGCACGCTCGCCGGCTGGGTTGGGGGGCCAGCCGGCGCGGCGGAGTCCCTGTGCCCGCCCATCGCGCCGGCTCTTGCCCCTCCTCCACCCCCCTCCTCGGCGGCTGCCTTCTGCCGCGCCCGGCACCCCCGGGCTCCCGGCGGCCCTCCCCGCCTCCCCCACCGGCGGGCGCTCCATTTTGCCGGGGGCGGCTGAGCCCCCCCCCGGGAAATTTCGGGGGAGGCTCAAGCCCTCGAGCCCCCCCGTAGTTGACGCCTATGAAGCCGAGGAAGAATGCTGTGAAACGTGGAAGCTTGGATTGCTTTGTCAGTGCAACGGGTGCTGCTGTTTCTTGGCCAAGGCATGGCAAAAATATCTATGCCACTGCCTTTTGTACCCCACCACTACACCATAGAAGAGGCAAAACCCTCTGTGAGGCCAGCAAGACTGTCCATCCATCAGGACATGTAGTAGTAGTAGAAGAAGAGACTGGATTTATACCCCGCCCTTCACTACCCAAGGGAGTCTCAGTGCAGCTTACAAACTCCTTTCCCTTACCCTCTCCACGTCAGACACCCTGTGAGGTAGGTGGGGCTGAGAGAGCTCTGACAGAAACTGCTCCTTTTCAAGACCAGCTGTGCCAGAACTACGGCTTGCCCATGGTCATCCAGCAGGTGCAAGTGGAGGAGGGGGGAATCAAACCTGGTTCTCCCCGATTAGAGTCTGCACATTTAACCACTACACCAAGCAAAACCTAGCTGAAACTGTGATGCCAAAGCCTGAGATGCCCCAGAGGCAACTGCTGATTGGGTGTTTGAATGATGCGTGACATTTAATTTCCTTTTATTGCTCAAAAGTGGAAATGGGGGAGGGGGGAGAGGATGCAATGACCTTAACTCCACGGCTGCACACTCTTGGCCTGATCACTTTGCTCAGCCTGTGGTGTCAGTTTAGCTTCCAAGTCCCAATTAGGGCCACTGACAGATGGAGCAGGCACGCAGGCCTGTGCATTTTGGCAGCCGTTTGAGGCCATGGTATGGAAATGGAGTGAAACAATCTCATCCTTGCTTTGAATCTCTCTCACACTGCAGACTTTAGCATGCTTCTACCATGCCAGGAATTGGGCTATGGAAAAATGGATGTAGGCGTAGCTGCTATTTCCCACAGATTGAGAGCTGCAGCTCTGGCTCAGTGATAGAACATCTGCTTGGCATGAAGAAGGTCTCAGGTTCAATCCCCAGCATCTTCATTTTTTTAAAATGGACCAAGGAGTAGGTGCTGTGAAAGGCCTCGGCCTGAGACCCTGGAGAACTGCTGCCAACCAGGCAAAGGGTCTCTGACTCAGCATCAGTCAGTTGCCTGTGTCCAGCAGTTTGGACTCAGCTGCTTTGTGGGAGGCAAGGGAACTTGCTCATAGCTGGGTCCTCCCACCTGGAGAGAGAGACAGTAGGCCAGAGAGAAAGAGCGAGGAAAAGCAGCCGCTAAGGAAGAAGAAAAAGACAAGAGCAAGTAGAAGAGAAATCAATCAACTTTCTTTCCCCTTCTCTGAAGATGAAGGGATCCTGACTAGCCCCTGAGGAAGGACATGAGGGAGGGCTCCAGAACCTGTCTATCAGACGGTGGCAGGGACTGAAGTCTGAACTGAGCCCAACATAACGCCCATTAGAGGCCCTTGCACTGCCTGTCAGTTGCTGTTTCCAAAGTTGGTGTACGTAACACAAACAGATTGAAGCTGTACCATTCCAGATTCACTGTTTTTTCAACCATGTGTTTTTGATCCCAAGATCAAGTCAGCCAGCATGCTTTGGGATAAAAAGGCAATTGGGCAATCTTTCCCCAGGTACAGCCCCTAAATCTCCAAGAATTTTCCAAACCAGACTAGGTAATCCAAGCTGGGCTTTGATAAAAATGCTGAAAGAAACAGAACACAGTGAAGTGAGGAACAGCCAGGGGCAGACTGGTCCTGTAACTTAGTGAGAAAGTTCCTGGCGGACCACCACCCTGGAGGGCCACTGCCTTTCAGAAGCAAGCTGAGTCTTGTGAGTCTTGTGGCCTCTTGGGTTCTGATAGTGCTGCATGGTCCACTTGACTTAGACCTGAGCCACAGCTAATGCTTCTAGCCCTCCCCCAGCAACTGCTGGTAGATTTTTGGAGCAGTTCCTTGGGAGTCTGGAGTTTCAGGAGAAGATATGTCACTTTCAGTTGATGCTCTAGGAATCCCTCCAAATCTCTATGATAAAGACCATAGAGACTAAAGGACATTCTTTGAGCATGGGAGATTGCCCACTACCAGTAGGTAAATAGGAAACCTAGCCATAACACTGATGGTACCTGTTACCATGGTTGCCACATAAATGTCACATCTATTGGGTTAAGCCTAAATCTGCTGCTGCCATTGAACATATATTTGTGGTAAAGAGTATGCAAAGGATGATACAGTTAAGGAAGATTACACAGATACCAAATTTCAATTGTAGGCAACTTGCATCCTTGGCAGAATGGAGTTGTTTGGTTTTTTTTAAAAAAAGCACCAAGTGTTTTTATTTTACCAAAGACATACCAAATATGGGTGGTATGGTCTCAAATGAAAGGTAATGTAGCTACAAAAGATAACAGTGTGACAGGAACTTGGGGCAAAAATGTGAAAAACCAGTATCAAAGCATAACATTTCTGTTATGACCATTATGTATAAGTGCCATTAGACATATTTTTTCTTCAATTGGAGAGGGACTAGGTTATATTTTTCTGGGTGTCATTTATATAAAATTGTTTAATAATAATGTTAAAGTAATGATATTTCTGATTACTGTAAGCACAAGTACGAATACCACGGCGAGTTGATAGGACCTGAAAATGAGGCAGTTTGTGTGAAATGTGAAGTTCCCCAAATCTGCAAAGAGGAAATGAAGAGATGTGTTTCAATTGCCAATCTCAGTCTTTTCAGCTGTGTGTTTTACAGCCAACAGAGAATATGCAGAACAGAACCAGTTGATTGCCTTGTCAAATGTGCAAGATTGGATAAAGAAAATTGTGTTTTAATAAAATACAAACTTGGTGACATGAGTATGGAAGCATGAAAACAGTGCAATGCTCTGTGGCATGTATCATGTTCCCAGTTAGTTATACATGAGTCTGAATGTGAAAGCATGGAGAGAAACTTAAAGAGAAGCAGCAACATTCTAAAGGGAAGGTGAGAGGCCATGGCTCAGAGCTAGAGCTTCTGCTTTGCATGTTTCCAAATTAAAGGATCAAGTAGTACGTAATGCAGAAGACCACTGCCTGAGACCCTGGAGAGCAACTACCAATCACAGTAGGCACTGCTTATCTTGATAGACCAAAGGTCTGACACATTACAAGGCAGATTCTTTTGTTGATGGACAACCTTCAACAAGCCTACAAAGACTTCCCGACAAAAAGACGACTATGGCAAAGAAAGATGCCACTGATGACGCTGGAGAGAGCATAACATGTGTTGTAGTCTTAAGACCCAACAATAACCTTCATGTACATCTTAATACTGCTGTGAATCTATCTGATGCACAGTTAATGTTCCATACAAGATGCTGGTGTAGGCACGTCAGTATATGTGCTGTGAAAGTAAGGAAGTAAATGTGAGTTGACAATGACAGGTGGTTGAAATGTACCTTTCACCTGAAGTCGAATTTCAACAGTTTTCTCCCCACCATCAACCTGACAATGAATTAATCCATGCAAGAGATACAGTTTTTGGACACTACTGTACAAATACACGATGGACACATAGATACCACCTTATACTGGAAACCTGCTGACTGACAAACATACCTACATGCCTCCAGCTACCATTCTAAACATACCAACCGATCCATCGTATACAGCTGCATCTGCTCCAGTCCCACAGATAGAGATTCTCACTTGAGGGATGTACAACCAACTAGGGATAGGTAGGGCTTTTTTTTTTGTAGAAAAAGCCCAGCAGAAACTCATTAGCATAATAGGCCACACCCAACAGCAGAAACTCATTAGCATATTAGACCACACCCCTGACAGCACAGCTCCCTCCCAGGATCAGCTTCCCCAGGTGCCCCGTGGCTTGCGGGGCACATGGGGAACCAGAGGGAAAGAAGGCAGTTTCTGGATTGGCTTCCCCAGGTGCCTTGCAGCTGTGGGGCACCTGGGAAACCCGAGGAGGGGAGGCAGTTTAAACTGCCTTCCCTCCCTGGATCAGCTTGGCTTCCCCAGGCACCCTGCGGCTTGGGAGGCACCTGGGGAGCCTGGGCGGGGGAGAAGCTGTAGGTGTGGCCAACTCGGAAGCCAGCCAGAACTCTGTTCCTGTGCGTCCCTGCCCAAAAATAGCCCTGGGATAGGCATGAACCAGCTGAAGAACTAAAGTTCATCATGAATTTTGGCTGGTTCATGGTTCATGAAATGATATTTGCAAACTGAAGAACTGCCACAAACGTCCACAAATTCTGATGCAGTTTGTGGCAGTTTGTGGTGGTTCATGAAGAGCAGAAAGCAGGGTTCACAAAAAACAGCTGTCACTCAGCTGTTTGGAAACTGCTATTTTCTGCTCCCTCTGAAAAGGGAGCAGAAAGTGGGGTTTAAATGGCTTGAAACTGAAAATGGCTGAGTGGTGGTCCTTGCTGCTCAGTGGTTTGGAAACCTGTGTTTCCTGCTCCCCGCAGTTTTTCAGAGGGCAAAAAGCAGTATTTACATGGCTCAGAGCCATTTAAAGCAAACAGCTAAGTGACGGTCCCTGCTGCTCAGCTGTTTGGAAATCTCTGCTTTCTGCTCCCTGTGAAAAGCCATGGGGAGCAGAAATTAGGTGTTTAAACTTTAAATTGCTCATGAACCAATACGAACTGGTTTGGTTCACTGGTTTGGTGGACTCTAATCTGGTAGAACCGGGTTTGATTCCCCACTCTCCACTTGCAGCTGCTAGATGACCTTGGGCAAGCCATAGTTCTCTCAGAGCTGTTCTCCCAAGGACAGTTCTGGAAAGAGCTCTCTCAGCCCTGCTTACCTCACAGGGTGTCTGTTGTGGGGAGGGGAAGGGAAAGGAGCTTTTAAGCTGCTCTGAGACTCCAAGTGAAGGGTGGGGTATAAATCCAATCTCATTCACTTGCTCATCTTCTAATACTGTATATGCCATTAAATGCCAACAATGTCCTTCAGTTTTCTACATAGGGCAAACAGGTCAGACCCTATGCCAAAGGATAAATGCACACAAATCCGACATCAAGAATCACAACTGTAGGTGAACACTTCAGCCTTCCAGGACATTCAGCCTTCCAGGACATTCAGTGGGGTCTTCAAAGTATCTGTTTTATTGCAAAGGAACAGAAACTGATTGGAATGGGAGAAGTTATTACAACACTTAGGACAATGGAACCCCAGGGCTTAACAGAGATATTGGTTTCTTATCTCACTACACATGCTAACATCATTCAGTTCTCGCATCTGTTTGTAAACTCCTTTATTATGCTGTATACTAATTTGCTGCTATTCACAGGTCTTACCAACTGCCTTCATCCAGTCTTAGCTATATTTACTGCTCCATTACTTATGCATCTCAACTCTAACTGGTCCTTCCTGGCAACACCCTCCCCACCATCTACCTATATGTAATGGTTGGTGACTTCTGTTTCAATGTATCTGAAGAAATGCGCATGCACATGAAAGCTTATACCCATAATAAAACTTTGTTGATCTTAAAGGTGCCATTGGACTCTAACATTGATGTCAGTATATCTAACATGAAGGCAAGTTGAGAATAAATTACCCTCTGATCTTTGTCGCAAGCATACATTACCTCTTCAGGTTGCAGTTGGATTAACTATTCATGGAAAACAAAGATGGGCGCTAGAATTATGGGCAGGAGGCAAGAGAGAAATGGCATCTTTGTGCTTCTGGTCATCATTTCAAATAGGCTCATATACTGTGCAGCTGATAGGGTAGATTTTTCAGAAGATACCATCAGTGGGGAAAAGATTCTGCATGAGAGGGTTACGATATTGCATCAAGCTTGCACAGAGTATGGTGATGATAATCTCATGCCACTGTCTATGACAGTCGTATACAATCAATCACTGCCAGTCTTAACTGACTAAACACAATATTGCCATATTCCTTTGGCACAAATTGGAAGACCCCCTTCTCCAACTCCCCAAATCAGACCCATATCTGCACACAGAAGTACATTCACAGAGGATGCAGAAAATTGCAAATCTGGATTGGCTTTATTTCTTTAGGGGGTTTCTGTGCTGCCTCTGCAGGAGAACTGCTTGAGGCAGCACTGGGCAGGATGATGGAAAAGATCAAATGACATTAAAAACAATAACCGAGGATAAATCAGAGCCAGTTAGTAATGAAAAACAACAACAGCAGCAACAATTCAGCCTAGCAGCAGCATAACAGCCAGCATTGAAACGGCATGAGTACTCAACTGAAGAGTTATAGTACATAGAACTAGAGTCATAATGATCATAGGCAGCAAGACCAGTCAGGAAATGTAAAATATAACCAGTCATAAAGTCCACAGAAGTATTGTGTCCAGATCACGTGAAGTGATGGTATCGCTTTACTCTGCTCTGGTTAGACTTCACCTGGAGTATTGTGTTCAGTTTTGGACACCATAATTTAAGAAGGATATAGACAAGCTGGAACGTGTCCAGAGGAGGGTAATAAAGATGGGGAGGGGTCTGGAGACCAAGTCCTATGAGGAAAGGTTGAAGGAGCTGGGTATGTTTAGCCTGAGAGGAGATGACTGAGGAGTGATATGATAACCATCTTCAAGTACTTGAAGGGCTGTCATATAGAGGATGGTATGGAATTGTTTTCTGTTGTCCCGGAAGGTCAGGCCAGAACCAGTGGGTTGAAATTAAGTCAAAAGAGTTTTCGGCTAAACATTAGGAAGAACTTCCTGACAGAACAGTTCCTCAGTGGAACAGGCTTCCTTGGGAGGTGGTGGGCTCTACTTCTTTTAAGCAGAGGCTAGATGGCCATCTGACAGTACTGCTGATTTTATGAACTTAGGCAGATCACGAGAAGAGAGAGCAGGAAGGGTTGCATCAATGCTTAGTTCTTCTGGCCCTTTCTTATGTGTACAGGGAAATGCTGATTGCCACTTTGAGGTCAGGAAGCAATTTTTCTCCAGGCCAGTTTGGCCAGGGATCCTGGAGGTTTTTTGTTATCTTGTGGGCATGAAATAGGGGTCACTGGGGTTTTTGGGGGATATTTGTGAATTTCCTGCATTGTGGAGGGAATTGGACTAGATGATCCTGGAGGCCCTTTCCGGTTCTATGATTCTATAGTAAAATGTTAAGATGGCCAGGTAAAAAAAGTTGGAGAGAACTGAGTTAAAAGCCTGGACAAATTAAATTGTTTTGACAAGGTGCCTAAATGCCAAATGAAGAGGTGCCAGATGGACATTCAGGGGAATGGCATTCCATAAGTGTGGAGCCACTACCAAAAAAGCCATGCCTCCAGTTATGACCTGTCTTGTTGCCATGGATGGGACATGGGTGGTGCTTAGGACAAAGCAATAGTGAGCGGGACAACATGGGAGGAGATTGCTAGTTACAAGAGAGAATTACACCTTACATACTGGGCTACTGAATGAAGGGATGGTATATTGATCCTGATGTTCTTGGACATTTAGCTTCTCCTACATGGCTTGGTTATCATTCATTGTAACCGAAGGGAAACTTGTCACAGGAGTTTCATTGCTGTCCATGATTCCAGCATTGCCTACTGACAAGACAACACAACTTACTTTAATGTGACAGCTTGAAAAGCTGAACCTCTGCCATTGTTAGGCCAGGTTAGAAAGTTACTGTCACACCGGATATGGCTTTCTGCAAAGTATTAAAACTGTTTGAGATGACTTGGGAATATTGTCTACAAAGGTGGCTTCTAAAACCAGGCGACCTGCTCATCATCCTTGCTCAGTTATGAATTACCGGTTTGTACATACAAGCGGGTGGTACTGCTGAACTGTGGGTGAAATGTGATCTGTATGCATTGGCAGCAACCAGACAGATCCTGGAAGGGAAATCCATTGGAAAAGGCCATAAAAGCCTACATCACAACAGTGCCAGCGATTTACAGTCTGCTTCAGGATGAATACACTAAAAAAGAAAGAAAGAAAGGAAAAAGGAACCCTGCAAAATATACTGCCATTCATACGAAAATTGCAAGATGCTCTTGGCTGTGAGTAATGATGGTGACAACAAGGAAGTACATCCCTTATTGGGTATCTGCACTGCAGGAATTTAAGACTTTGGAAAATACGAAGCATCTTGCTATTCAATGGGACAAAACTGAACCTGTTCTCAAATGTCACACGAACCTCTGTGGATATATGGGAAACAATGTGTTGCTGCCTCTGTGATCCAGCAGGATGCCAGATTGGTATCCTAATCTGACAGCTCTTCAAGCCTTCAAGACTACTGTATACACACTGCCATGGGCTCCTGCTACTATTTTAGAGCTTTTGCAGGTGCTCACTTGTGCAATAGAGGCATGCTGTAGGATGGGTCGGATCCAACTGCCTTTTCTGCTGGCGAAAAAAGAAGGGCATGTCCTCTGACCACTCTAAAAAGCTATGCAGAGAAACATGACCCACATGTGCGAAAAGCTGTGGTATGGAGGGGAATCGGGTGAGACTTTGCGGGAAGGTTGTCTGGATCTAATCCCATATGTCTGCAATGCAAAGACACTGAGGGCCCTGACGTGAAGCCATGGTTCAGTGGAGCAGCATCTGCTCATATAGTGAAAGGCACTGACATGGGGCCGTAGTTCAGAGGTAGAGCATCTGCTTTGCATGCAGAAAGTCCCAGTGGCAGTCCCTGGCATACCCACTTAAAAGGATCAGGCAGAAGGCTATGTGAAAAATGTGTACCCGAGACCCTGGAAAACAGCTGTCAACAGTGATAGACCAACGGTCTGAATCACTAGAAAGCAGCTTCATGTGTTCATGTTCCAATACAGTAGAAAAAGAGGCCCTCTGTGACATCTTACATTGGGATGTAGACTCAGATTTCTTGGATGTGGATATTAGCAATGCTGGTGACACAGGAACAGCCTAAGCAACATTACTGTCACCTCGTGTTTCACTGCTTTGCTTACTGTTTGTTCGGAATTGATAGCAGCAGTGCTGTTTTGAATTCAATAATTCGTTTTTGGTTTTTTTACATTATGGAACCAAAAAGATTGGTTCCTTATACAATGCTGTTCTTTGTAACAACAGTACCTGTCATAGGTCCTGGCTCAGCCAAGACTGACTATTCCTCAGATGAGGAAGAGGCATGGAGCAACCCAGCCTCCTCCGGAGTCAGCCCAGAAGAGGAACCTTTGCCGGCACCTGCGGGAGAAGAGGCTCTGGCATCTGCACAGGAGGGGCAGCAAGGCGAAGAGCCTGAGGTGCAGTCGGAGGCAGAGCCTGGCCCAGCACCCCCAGTTGGAGACACCTCAAGGTCAGAGTCCCCACCTAGCTCACCTGAATGTCCCAGACGCAGGGCACGCCAGCATCTGGATGTGCGGGAGAGAAAAAGCAGTGCCAGAGTTCAGCTGTTGCAAAGGCAACATGAAAGGCTGTGAGTCTTTGCAGGCTGCCTCCCATGGAAGGGAGGACCCAGTTATAAGCAGCCACATTCACCTACCTTGGTGTGGATGCAATCCTGCCAGCCTCTGCTCCTTGTCCTGAGAACTCTGATTGACCTCCCGGCATTCCGACCCCTGGTACTGTTTCTTGGCTTGACTTGGACTTTTGCACCTAGCTTAGTATTTTGTCTTCATGGCGACCGGCCGGAGCCAGCACAGCACCTTTCATGTGATACCTTCCTAGATTTGGTGTGTCATAAACACACCATTTAACTGAACAACTGTGCCCCATTTTCTTTTTCAAGTAACTCCAGGATTTGAGTTGCCATGAGCAAATGGACACCATCTAGTTCATCATCTTCTTTCATAGAGAAAACAAGGTGAAGAATAAGAATGGATTTATACCTCACCCTTAACTCGGAGTCTCAGAGCAGTTTACAAATTCCTTTCCCTTCCCCTCCTATAATAGACACCCTGTGAAGGCTGAGAGAGCTCTTTTGAGAACTCCTTTTCAAAAACCGCTCTGACAGAACTATGGCTTGCCCAAGGTGATCCAGCCAGGTGCAAGTGTAGGAGTGGGGAATCAAACCCGGTTCTCCCAGATTAGAGTCTGCAGACTTAACCACTACACCAAACTGGAATAGAGGCCAAGCCCCCTCCATTGCATTCTAGAATTTTACTGTCTCTGAAGGCAGAAGTTCCTTTTAGTTTCTAGTCTCTATGGTTAGTAGCCATTGATGGACCTATCCTCCACAAATCTGTCTAATCCCCCTTTGATGCCATTGGACTATGAAAAGACAACGTTTCAGTTGGTAGCACAAAGGCTTTCCTTCTCCTTTAGCATTTAGGAGGCTTAGTAATGCATCCTATGACACAATTTGACCAGCAAATTTAGCAGATGTGCCACAACTCACTTTGACAAATGTATCCATCTTCATTTGTAACCTGGAGGTTCACTGATGAGAGGCTGTGGAAGAAGGGGATGGAGTGTGTGTACTATGATGCATCTCTGTGGTGATTTCCCAGGAAAGCTGTTGAATTCTTGAAACAGGAGCCCCGTCTACCATAGAGCTTCCTCTTCTGTAGGTGATGTAGTTCTTTCCATCAGCAGGTTGATGTTGTTGTTGTTAGCCATTCAGTCATGTCTGACTGACAGCAGATTAGTGAGTGGCAAAGAAATGCCGGAGGAGACTCAGTGCCTCTCTTCCAGCTCTTCAGCCTCCACTGTTTTCCAGACCCATACGGTTGCTAGGGAGCAAGAGAAGTCCTTAGTGACCTTGCACCAGGCACAATCGCGCCCAGTGTGTCTTGATGCATTCTGACCATCCTTGCTCTACTTAGGAGCAAACAGCCTTAATCAAGGGGAACCATTTATTTTTTCAGAAGAACAAACAGGGATCAATATGGAGACTGTGTTCTTTGCTGGGGAAATTTATGATCACTCAATTGGATTATGCTGGCCAGCAAAGAAATTCAGTAATGCACAGCAGTCTCGTGGACTCAAATCAATCTTGACATTTTATGAGTCCTCTGAACCCCAACTTTGATTTCCCACACCCACCCAGCTGCTGAAAGGGAAATTGATATTTGATATCAAATTTCAAAGGAGGAATTTATTGTAGGGGGGGCTTGGATCAAAGGTCCTCACTCTTAAGGGGGTATGGGGGGGCTGAGGCACGGCAGCCCTCCTGACTGCTCCCCCTGGACTGCCTCTTTCCTTATCGCTGAAGTTTTATGACATAATTGCTGTCAGCATTTCCCCGCATGCTCTGGGCTGGCCGTTAGATAAGGCAGGTGATAGTGTCAGAGGGAAAAGCTGAAAACCCTGGCAGAGGGCTCATTTCAGTTGATTTGAGGGAAAGGCAGAGGACAGCAAATGAAAAGCATCCCGTCCACAAAGGAAGCAGTGCGGATATCTAAAATAACAGTTGTCAGGGATGGGAATGCCCGAAAGATGAACCATATCCTTCTGCAGATAATTCCACCTTTCCTGTAGACTTTCCTCTCAGCAAGGTGGGGAAGAAAAAGTCTTGTGGCACTTCTCCCTCTTGGAGGATGATATTGTGAATGGGTTTTGGGTGTGTGTTTATGAGAGAGATTGGCATACTGAAAGCAAGAAAATTGCTTCATGCTTCGGTGGGAAGGTAACAGCGTTCTGTGCACCTTGGTGTCTAGTCCTGCTGGCCACATGACCATGGAGAAGTCTTCGGACAGCGCTGGCTCTTCAGCTTGGGAACGGAGATGAGCACCGCCCCCTAGAGTCGGATTCGATTGGCTTTTGAGCAAGGGAAACCTTTCCCTTTTTTATAGGGAGGGGGGAGAGATTAAATGACAGCCAGTTAGTCCAGTAAACTCACATAGACCATCATTTTACCTCACACACTCTGCTGTGCACTTGGCCTTGATGGGTTAATGCAGAAAACAGGGCTCACCTGAGGAGAGTTGGGTGGCCTGTGATGGTGCCATGCCAGGCACCTGAAGCAGCACCTGAAGCAATTCCAACAAATGACTGGAAGAGAATGAAAAGGCACCATACTAACATATAGGGTTGCCAGGTGCCCCCAGGCTGCTGGTAGGGGATGTAGGGTTGCCAGATTCAGGTTTGGGAACTCCTGGAGATTTGGGGATGAAGGCTGGGGAGGACAGGGGCCTCAGTGGGATACAAGGTCACAGAGCCCACCCTCCAGAGCATCCATTTTCTCCAGGTGAACTGGTCTCCGTAGTCTGGAGATGAGCTGTAATTCTGGGGGATCCTCAGGTCCTGCCTGGAGGCTGGCATCCCTATGCTGTGATCCATCAGTAACACAGCCTCAGAGTAACCTTGCCTGCTGACTGGCAACCTGAAGAAGGCAGGTCTTCATGTAAAGAGTCCCACTGAGCAATGCTCCCTCTAAGTTGCGGAGTCTGGTGAGCAAAAGTTCTACTTTGTGAGCTACTGGCATTAAAGTTGTTGTGAGTGAGCGATTTGGCTGCTGCCTAAATTAGTTTGCTCTGAAGCCGTCCATCCTGAGCTAAGACAAAAATGTGTGAGCCGGAGGCTGAAAAACTGTGAGCGGGCTCACACTAATTCATCTTAAAGGGAACCCTGTCATTGAGCCACAACTGACTCATGGTGACCCCATGAAGTTCCACCTCATGGGGTTTTCAAGGCAAAAGATGAGTAGAGGTGGTTTGCTATTGTCTTCCTCTGCAGAGTCTTCCTTGGAGGGCTCCTCCCTTCCAAGGGCCAACTCTACTCAGTTCCCACCGTCTGATGAGATCAGACTTGCCTGGGCTATTACAGCAGGCCTTACAAAACCTTATGATCGACCAGTTGTCAGAAAAACCACATTTGCATCTCTCAGGAAACATGTTGCAGAGTGTCGGTGCCAGCACAGAGAAGGCCCAGCTCTGGGCCTCCATTGCCTCCACTTGAATGAAAGGGGCAAAGCCTCTCCTGAAGTTGTAAGGGAGGGAGTACAATGGGTGGTGGAGGTGCTCCCTAAGGAATGCAGGGGGAGAGCAGAGAGGAAGAAAGAATATCATGGGGCAGGAAGGACATGCAGCATCCTCATGGACCTGACCATTTCCCCAAGCAATAATGGCCTCGTTCGGCATACCGAAGCAGCAGCTCTTCATGGGAGGGAACTTTCCCCTTAAATACATGGTGTGGCAGGGCTGGGGTCTGGGGGAAGCCACAGGCACCGGGGGGGCATGTGCGGTGAGGCAGGTGGAAGTTCCACTGGAAGACAGGTAGGTCGTGGCCCTGTTGGCAGGGTGTGGCTGGGAACTCTGGCAGGTGGAAGCGGATGGCTGATCACTGTGGCAGCAATCAGAGGAAAGGGATACCACCAGGGTTAAGAGGAACTGGGGTGGTAGACCAAACCCCTGGGAGAAAGGGCGGGACCCATTGCGGAGGAGAGCACTTAAGCTCGTGGTTCAGAGAAGTTGGGAGGCCTCCCTGAAGCAAGGAGACTTGAGGGGCTGCTGGCCTGGAGTCAGGAAACTCTGGGGCAGGGGCGAAGGGTGCTTAGAGTGATCATGTAACGCTGGCCAAAGAGTTGGCCACCTTATATCTGCTTGATGAATGGAAGAATAAACAGACTGTTCCATTGGTGAATCCTTGCCCTGCCTATAGATTTGAGGGCAAAAGAATGGAACCACACTCTATGCCCAGTTCATTGTGAGCCTCTGCCCATGGCAGCCCAGGCCTAGCCACCCCACACAGTCATGTGCCACACGTGGCCATCTGAATTCTCCTGCAGGTGTCACTGTTGCTTAGATCTCTTCTTCTTTCCTCTATCAGAAACTTCTCCATCTTGGCTCTGCCTGGTTTAGGGGTGAGCTTAAATAGATGAAGTGAAAGGCAAGAGAGTGATTTTTAGCTGCTTCTGAGGAGTATCTCTGGAGTCCTGGCTGGTGGCAGGCACAGCTGTCTCCTTCTTCCAGAACCTCAGAAGGGGAAAACTGTATTCTTCCCTTATTCAAAATGCTCAGAGCCTGCATTTTCTGTGTATACACATAAAGAAGCTTGCAAAGAATTGATCAGAGCAATCAAAACAAAAGAGGAAAATAATAAGAGACCAGGAGATTAAAACTAATTAAAATCACAGCAGGTGAAAACTTTAAAAGGTGTTCCAGTATCTGCACAGACTCCCTGTTGCCGTGTCTACAGACATGGTTCCACACTGTATTGCCAGAAAAAGATACATAAGGGGTCTGGTTAGTTGTTGAGTAAACCCCTGCCCCGTCCCCAAAGAAGGCCAGCAAAATGCACTGGGAATTGAATATTAAGTAACAACTGAATCTTAGAACTGCAAAGTGGAGACCTCCTCCTGCCCATATCTGGTAATCTTTGACCAACTGAGAATGGTGTGCTAAAATATCAACTATGCACAATGTTTGGGAAAACAAGGCGACTAAAAGGAACCTCCCCACCTGGAGGCAATAAAACTTTGAATGCCAGTTCTGGGAGACAACATTATGGTAGGGTTGCCAGGTCTGGGTTGGAAAATTCCTGAAGACTTTGGGGGTGGATCCAGGTGAGGGTGGGGTTTGAGGAGCTGAGGGGCCTCGGCATTGTACAATGCCACAGAATCTACCCCTCAAAGCAGCCGTTTTCTCCAGGGGAGCTGATCTATGTCAGCTGGAGATCAGTTGTAGAAGCAGGAGATCTTCAGGCCCCACCAGGAGGCTGGCAAGCCTACAGTATGGACAGGCCTTTGCTTCTGCATCCTGTTGGCTGGCCTTCCAGGACAACTGGTTGGCCACTGTGTGAAGCAGGATGCAGGACTAGATAGACCACTTGTCTGATCCAGCAGTACACCTCTTATGTTCTCCAATGAGTAGGAAGATATCTTCAGTGTCCACATGGGTAGAATTGTCTATCCATTTTAACCCAAAATTTACTCCATGGAGCACAGCGCAATGCACGGAGCACAGCGCAATGCACGTAGCTCCCCTCCATCTCGCCCTCTCCACAAACCTATGACTGAGCTTTAGGCTGATAGAAAGTACCTGGCTTCAAGTCACTTAGGGAGCTGCACCATTGTGTGGGAATCTGAACTCACATCTCTCAGGTCCAAATCCAATGCTTTAACTACCATACCAGGCTGGTTTATCAAGTGGAAGCTCAACACTCACATGTGTCACATGGGTGTGTGTGTGTGTGGGGGGGGGAATGAAACCCATACACAGATTATCATGTGTGATAATCGCATATGTGCATATGTCAACCTAGCAGTTCGAAAACAAGAAATTGCAAGTAGATAAATAGGTACCACTTTGGTGGGAAGATAACAGCATTTCGTGCGCCTTGGCGTTTAGTCATGCTGGCCACATGACCAAGGAGACGTCTTCAGACAGTGCTGGCTCTTCAGATTGGAAACAGAGATGAGCACCACCCCCTAGAGTCAAATTCGATGGGCTTTCAAGCAAGGGAAACCTTTACCTTTATATTTCATGGTGGGCATATGCAATGCACGTGAGTCAGGAAATTACAGCCAACAGAGCAGGCATATGCGCAATTGTTCTATGTGGGCCAATCTGCACACCAGTTTTATGCTTTTTTGGTGGCACAGAAATGGTTTCATGTAAATGTTCAAATAGTCATATAATCTCAAAGCAGAAACTGAAACACTGTTGGAAGCACATTTGGGGCAAGAGAGGACTCACCATGCTTGTTAGATTTCATTTGATCTCGCTGGCAATTTCACACTTCTTTTTTCTACCTCCCTTTTTTTATGGATCATTTCTTAAATAAAATGGGAAGTAAACAACACTAAATTATTCCTGTGTTCTTCCGCCCAGTGAAATCACCTTTTGCATCGCCTGGGGTGAAGAGGAGTAAGCCTAATCAGGGTTTTTTTTGTCAAGATAAAGCAACGCACTCCACCTTACCTTTCCTCTAAGTATGCACATTTCCATTCCTTTCTCTCTCCCTTTATGCCCCACTCTCACCATGCACATAAATAAATAAACATCATAAAAATTTTAAAAGTAAACCTATTCTTTGGTTAATGCAAAGGCTTTGTGATTGACTGCTCTGATTTAATGGCCATATAGCCATTCAGTTGTTAACAAATCAATATTTTCCTAAGAAACAGTATGGACTTGCCATAAATATCCCCATAGTTACAGGACACTGAGCCACATAATTCATGTGCTGGAGCAGCTGTAATGAGTTACATGATGGCTGCGTCAAAGGGAATATTTATTAAGGGATAATGCAAGTTGGATGAGTAGGGAGGAAAAAACGAGCCCACCAGCTTGTTCATAATTCTTCTCTTTCTCAGCAGGTTTGTCTTTCAAATGTACATGCTTATTGTTAGGAGCATAAGTACAAAGCAACTGGGTAATGCATTGAATTTATTTGGGTTTGCGAAATATAATCTAATGCATACAAATGTACAGCGAGACAGGTGCCCACCTGGGCTGTTGAGGAGGACCGGAAAGATGTGTCGCTGGAATCAGAGGGCAGCAGCGAAGCTTTCCCTTTAGGGAGGTTGGAGCTGGGCTTCCCATGAGTAGTGCGAAGGGTGGGCCCCATGACTGAGGATGGCTTTTGCTCAGGAGCGGGGCCTTTCTATTGTGGCAGAGGTCCTGACTCCATAGGGACTTTGGGGCTGGGAGTCCACCCACAGGTTGCCCTAGGGGTCTGGCTCACAGAGAGAGGGAGTGTGTACAACACAACAGAAAGAATGGTGGGAACAGTGTTCTGCATTTCAGATGTGTGTGTGTGGGGGTCCCCTGAGCGAGACCTCAGTGAAGGGTCACTCTTGTGTGCCTGGCTATCTAGCACATTTGATCTGTAAAGACTGTGGTGGTAAAGAGACAATAGCAAGCTAATTTAAGGTAACTATGTAGTATATATATATATTTATCCTGCTCTCCAAGCAGCTTGGGGTGGAATACATGGTTCTCCCATCCCCATTTCATGATCCTAACAACTTAGCCATTAGGCTGATAGGAGGAGAGACAGAGAGAGGGAGAGGACACACAAAGCTGCCTTACGCTGAGTCACAGCATTGGGTTGGTGGGCATGTCAAGGACTTCCACATCACCTGCTACTTGATCCTTTTAAGAGGAGATGCTGGGGACTGAACCCGAGACCGTCTGCATGCAGGGCAGTTGCTCTGCTACTACTAACAATGTCATCCTAAGTAGAGCTGCACTCTTCTAAGTCCATTGATTTCAATAGAAGAGAAGAGAAGAAGAAGAAATTGGATTTATACCTGTCTCTTCACTCAGAGTCTCAGAGCAGTTTACAATCTCCTTCCCTTCCTCTCTCCACAACAGACACCCTGTGAGGAAGGTGGGGCTGAGATAGCTCTTTTGAGGACTGCTCTTGAGAGAACAGCTCTGAAAGAACTTGTAACTGACCCAAGGTCACACCAATGGCTTCATGTGGAGACATGGGGAATCAAACCCGGTTCTCCCAGATTAGAGTCCATGCTCTTAGCCACTACACCAAACTGGATTTAGAAGGGTGGATCTGTGTTTAGAATAGCACACTGATAGTGCACCTGCAACCTTTGTTTCCCACTTGTCATGTCTGGCTTTCAGATGATCAGGGATGAGAATCTCAACCCCACTTGTGTCAAAATGTCACAAGTAGTTTTGCTCTTACTCTGATACTCTAATCAATACATGATACCAATACAATTATACCCTGCTGAGGTCTTTCCTCTTCCCAAACTCCACCCTCCTCAAGTTCCACTCCTAAATCTGCAGGAACTTCCCAACCCAAAGTTGGCAGCCCTGCCCCATGGGTTTTGTTTGTTTGTTTGTTTTTGCTATATAACAGGTACAAATAGAGTGTAAGAACATAAGAACATAAGAGAAGCCAATGTTGGATCAGGCCAATGGCCCATCTAGTCCGCCACACGGTGGCCAAAAATACCAGGTGCCATCAGGAGGTCCAGCAGTGGGTGTGTGGTGGCAAAAGGAGTTTGGAGGGCTGTCATCTAGGAAGGCTCTCAGACAGGTTTTCCTCCTTAACCAGATGAGGCTGTTGGCAGCCCCTAGGAGAGAGACAGCTTTACCAGTAACCACAGATCATCCTCTGATCCCCGCACCGGCCTTATTAATCCAGCCGTGCTCTGATTTCCATTGGCAGGAGGAACGCCAGTCTTTCCACAAGGCCACTGTGTTCTTTGGCAGTTGATCATCAGTGGATGCTCCGAGTGGAAATTGATCCACTTTGCTCAGGGAGAGTCATTCGCCACTCCATGGCAATATCAAGGTGGTGGTCCTGTTCCTCCCACTATGAGAGATGTGCAGAGGGCAGAGGAAGCAGGGAGCATCTCTGCAATGATGAGCAAATACTCTCCCACGTGTAATTATTTTAAACATCCTACTTACAAGCCATCAAACGGCCTCTGTAGGCAGAGGTAAGTGAGTAATCAGGGAATCACTCAGGGTTTAAATTGCCCCCAGGAAACATTTGCGTCAGGTTAGATTGAGAGGCGGTGCTATATCCAGAGGGGGAAGAGGGAGCAAGTGAGTGAGTGAGTGGGGAGCAGGGGGAAAGAGAGAGAGAGAGAGAGAGAGAGAGAGAGAGAGAAGCTGCCATGCAGAACAGGAGCAGATCCAAAAAAACAGCGCCTGAGGGACTAAAATGGCCTATCGATCACTCCAGAAAGCAAGGCAGCTGCTGATAGAAGCATGTGTGTGGGGTGGCGGGGTGTGGGGGTGTGCTGCAGCAGCTCATGGAAAGTGGTATCCTTGAACACATAAAGCAGCCTTATAGAAAGCAGGCCAATGATTCATCTGTGGCAGTATTCTATACTTTGACTGGCAGTAGCTCTCCAAGATCTCAAGTGGAGGTCCTTTCACATCATCTATCACCTGATCTAATTTTAAAAAAACTAGAGATACTGAGGTTTGAACTTGGGACCTTTTCCAGGCAAAGTGGATGCTCTAACATTGAGCCATGGCCCCTTCCTACCTCCTCCTTGTTACAGGTGCTTTTGATACCCAAAATCAGCCAACGGTAAAGGAAGGATGAAGGTTCAACAGTGTTGTGGTGCTGGTACATGATGATGCTAAGACTGCCAAAGAGTCAGGGATACTGTTGATGTAGTAACCACCCTGCCACCTGTTAGTCTTGCAGAGATAGTTTTGCCACCAGAAACTCTCAGGCTTATTGTGCAAATGGGATTTCAAAATCCACACAGAAGTCTCACACTCACTGGAGCAGCTCAGGACTTGATGAGCTGCCATGACAACTGTGGAGCTGTCTCAAATAATCTCAAGTCCCAAGTCTGTAGCTGGTTATGCTCTTGATCTGATTTTGCACAGGGCCATGGTCTGAAGGCATGTGATACAATAACCTTAGTGGAGCTGAACGGATATGGGAGTGATCAGTGCCTGGGTGGGAGACCTGCATAGAGCAAAGAGTTGGACTTGACCACTTCCCAAGACACCTTCCAACTCTATGAGCCTGTATGCGAGCGGAGGAGGTCAATATAATGTCATTATTGTCTTGACCTGAATAGCCCAGATCTGTCAGATCTCGGAAGCTAAGCAGGGTTGACTCTGGCAAGTACTTGGGTGGGAGACCTCCAAGGAATACCAGCAGTCAGGAGGCAGAGGTATCCAGCCACCTCTCTATTCAGAGGTATCCAGGCCCCCAGTAGGGGGTCAGTCACCAGAGGTCACCATGACTTTCAGGTGCAGACACACACATGCACACACACATGCACACACAATATATATAATGCCATTGTTACTGACCATTACCTGAAGACTAACAGAGGCTTAGAGCGGCTAGTTAAGGTGGAGAATACTGGATGGGAATAGGTTCCAGATGTCTTGTGGGGGTTGGGGTTGGCAGTCAGGTTGGAAGCTCAAAAACCTCTGCCTTTATCACCACCTGGCCAGTGAGCCAGCACTATTATTGGGTAAACACGATGTGCAGAAATGCTGATCAGAGAACATGGGCTAAACATTCTGGTTAGAGAGTCAGATCTTTTCGGCTGAGATGCTCTCTCCCTTCACCATGTGATAACTGACCATTGAGGCAACAGGGAAAATCCCAAGGAGCTGATGGCCGGGAGTGGTGGTGGTGGTGGTGGCCCTGCCCTCCCACTGGAGTCATCCTAACCCCGGGGTGGCCCTACTTGAGATGGGCAGGAGCTACTGATGCTGCAAGCAGACATCCCTTGCCCTGGTGGGCTCCTTCAGCAGGCAAATGAGCACTTAAAGCAGAAATGGGCAGAACTGGCAGAGTCCATGTGGGTTCAGAAATTGTACTAGTTCAAATTAGATTAGTTCAGATGGGAGAACTTCTCACTCCTCCTCCTCCTCCTCCATATTCTTATGAAGGAGGTGGAGAGGTCTTTTTTGGCTACTTTCCAAAGACCTGTGAAACTTTAAAAAAACCACAGAAGGCTTTCTAGGATAATTTTGTTTTTTAAGTTGAGATCTCTTTCTTTGGCTATTTTCCCAAAGCCATGCATTTTTTCCCCTTTTAGCGGTCTGTTTGAGGCTGACTCCTATGTTTTATTGGCTTTGTCTGCTGGGCTTTTGTTATGTTTGATTGTTTGATGTTGGTGGCTGTTATTGATCACGTATTTCGTGTGAAAGCGGCCTGGAACTTGTGGAAGATGCAGGGTGTACATTTTTAAAAAACAAATACATAAATAATGAGTAACCCTTAATGAACAGGGTGTGCTGGCTCCGTTGCTCATTTCAGCACACACATCCCTAATTCTAACCAGATTTGTGGGTTTCATTTATTTAGCAATTTCTCTTACATTTGCATACCACTTCTCAGTTAAATGGGGGTGTTCTTAATTAAATGTACTATATAGCTCTAGAATTAGGCCCGGATTTCATGTTGTTGGCACATAAAAACAATAACGCAGCACATGTATGAAAATAGCTAAAAGAAAGTTTACTAAAGAATAGGAAGGGTTCCATGGAGGAATAAAATAATAAACGGTCCAGCTGACTAAGCGACATCTATCTAGCTGATGTTAACTCCAAGATGGAGACTTTGGCGACTAAACTGTAAGCAAAAGAAGGGAGAAGAAGACCCAAAATGCCTACATGCCAAATATCAGGTAATATCACCCAACTATGAATTGACCAGTGACCAGGCTAAAGGTCAGTTCATTATGCATAGACCTTCACCTTCTAGGCCGGGAACTTCTACTTGATGCCCCATAGGTTCTAACTAATTAACTATCAATTAGCAAAGAGAAACAAACACGTTAACTCTTTCATGACATCAAGGAGAGGGCTTGCAGATATGCCAACACATGTACCAATAGGGTTGCCAGGTCCCCTGAGCGGAGGTTTGCCCGCCTGACAGGCCCCTTACCCACCGGCCCAGATCCAGCCACCAGTGGGAAACCCACTCCCAAAGTGCTGGCGTTGCAGCGACATGCCCAGTGTGATGATGTCACCTGGAGGTGATGTCATCACGCTGGGGCACGTTGGGGGGGCACTCTAGCATTTGAGGGAAAACTCTATGGTTTCCCCATAAATGACAGTGCCCCTGCCCCCAACATGTCTGACACGATGACGTCATTTCCGGGTGATGTCATCATGCGTGCGCCAAAGAAGTCCCAGAGAGGGAACGGGACACCCCGCCCCCCGCAAGCCAGGTAAGACCTGGCAACCCTATGTACCAGGTAGGACTGCCCTGCTCCAGGCTGGAAAATGCCTGGAGATTTTGGGGGTGGAGACTGAGGAGGCTTGGGAAGGGGAAGGATCTCTGCTGAGTTTAATGCCATAGAGTCCACCTTCCGAAGTGGTCATTTTCTCCAGGGGAACTGATCTCTGTTGCCTCAGGAGATCAGTTGTAATCCCAGGAGATCGCCAGCCACCTGGAGGTTGGCAACCCTAGTTACAGGTGACTTGTCTCACTAAATGTGTGTCTGATCTATTCATGTATAGTGTAGTGGTCAGAGTGTCAGATGTGGATCTGGGAAACCTGAGTTTGAGCCCTGTCCCCGCTGGGGCATGGGGTGGGTGACTTAAAGGGCTAATAAGACGCAGCGATGTTGCATCCTACTGCCCATCTGTGACTCTCCTGATCTCCAACCTGCAGAATTTTTCTCCCTGCTGGCCACACTTTCGGTATCAGAGCCTGGTGGGACAGAATGCAAGGTAAGATTAATGAAGGGGGAGGGAGAGATTGGATAACCAGTACCTGCATGCCCATTTGATGCTGTAAATGGAACCCTACTCCAGGGATTCTCAAACTTTTTGAGATGGAGCCCACTTCTAGGCTTTCTCTGTCTCATTTTGGGACCCACCAGCAGAGTGGCATGGCTACACCCATCACCTCTTATGCCATAAAGTCCATCCCACAAAGCTTTCTTTTCCTCCAGGGAAACTAATCTCTGCAATATGAAGATCTCTTGTAATTCCAGGAGAACTCAAGGTCCCAGCTGGAGACTGGTAGCCCTAGGCAGACCTGTATTTAATCCCAGGAGATCGCCAGCCACCTGGAGGTTGGCAACCCTAGTTCCAGGTGACTTGTCTCTCTAAATGTGTGTCTGATCTATTCATGCATAGTGTAGTGGTCAGAGTGTCAGATGTGGATCTGGGAAACCATTGTGCACTGTGGCATTGTGTTGCCCTTGTGTGTAGTCTGGGCCTGAGCTAGAGATAAACAGGTACGACGTAGGCATGCCACATGTGTCCTTTTCAAACGTTCAGTCCATTCATACTGGAAGCCTGGCAACTGTCTGTCCTGGGAAAGTATGCTACCCACTATATTCTCTATTTGCATGGTTGCCAGGAGAAAACTGCATATTTTGAATGTGTACAGCCTCAGTTTTCACATACCAGAATGCTGTAAAAACCAGTGGTCAGTTTGCATGTACCAAAGTTGTATGCATGTGGAAAAAGCACATACTGCCCCTGTTCAGGCAACACTGTGGCCACACCTATCAGCAACATCTGCATGCAGTATGGAGGCCCCTAGTATGCATGGATGTAACATCTCAAAATATATTTTGCCTCTTAAAGCACACTTGTGAATGGGGGGAGATCACATGTAGTTTGGGGGCATGCTAGAGTGGAATCCAAACTCTGAGTCACTGTGACATGAAATCACATCTTTTGCCTTAATGCTTCATTTCCCTCTGAGGACAAGCAGCACCTTCTTTCCCATCCCAGAGACACTGGGGAGAAACCCAGAAATCCATCCAGTCAGGTGCACCAAAAGATGTCAAGCGTGTCGGCTCCATGAGGATCTCTCCCTCCCTCCCTCAAGAAGCTGTGTGCTGTGGGCAACACTGAGACAAGATGATTTAAGACGTACGCTTTCATTCTATGCAGTATTACATCTGCTTTATCTTCCTTTAGCCCAGGTGAATAATAAAGAGGAGAGTTTGCTTGGGCAATGAAGAATGAAATGGCGGAGGGCTTTGCTAACATCCACTTTCTTGTAGTGAGATATAGTTAGGCTGTTACTGAAAGAGAATTGCTCCAGAGAGGAACCACTTTCCTCTGCTGTGAGGGGGACACAGTAAAACAAAAGATGGATTGCAATACTGGGCACATGAAGGGTGCCCTAGAGGATGACGTGCCCTGCCTTTGTCAATGCCCCCTGGCTCAGGACCCTTTTCCTCATTCCTTTCTTCACTAGCTTCGCACAGCTGGCTGCTCCTGTTACATTTTTATCCCACCGATCTCATTTTGTGTTACATCCTCACAACAATCTCGTGAGGTGGGTTAAAATGAGAGAGAGGTCCAATGTTACTCAGTGAGCATCCTCCCTCTCCTCATATCAACACATGAACCTGCCTCATACTGAGTCAGACAACAGATCTCAGGGTCAGTCTACTCTGTCTGGTAGCAACTCTCCAGGGTCTCAGGCTGAGGTCTTTCACATCAACTGTGATCAGACATGCTCTTTGATCTGATATCATTGCTGTTGCCTGGTGGATTTAAAGTGCATGTTCAGACACAAGCATCTGTGACTGGTTCCCTACTCGTTAGCACCCCGTTTTCACCCATCCTTGAATTGGAGTAATTAGGCACCAGGTAAAGTCCAGTCCTGACGGTTTTTGCCAGTTCCCCCATGGATTTTCCGATGTCTGATCAACCAGTTGTGCTCTCAAGCCATTGGGATGGTCTGATCACTCCATCCAGCCTCAGCACCATTTTTTCTGTTTGCTTAGCAATATGTGCATAACCGCATATTCACTCCATGGCACAAGAGCACCACATACAGGATGATGATTCCTATGGCTTCCGACACCAGCCCGAGAACACCAGCCATCAACTCCATCTCCATCTCTAGGCTAGATTTGAAAATGAGTGGGAAAGGGAGTTATTTCAGGCGGGCGACCATGGTTCAATGTGAACCAATGAGATCACAGTACTTGTGGAAGGATCAGTGAGCTGTCAAAGCAGAGATTTGACTTGAGGACACAGTAAAGCATATGCACAAAGCTACATGCAGAGATTACTGTGCAGTGGTTTGAAAATGCAACTATATGCATGCACAAAGGACAGGAAAAAAACCAAAGCATGTCTGACCACTCTGTATGATTGATCAATGATGGGGTGAGCTCATAGTGAGGCAGATTTTGATGGGATGTCTGATCAAACCTCTCTGTAACAAAAAACACGGGATGAAATCAGAAGCGCATCCTGACCACGCTAAGTGGCACATCTGACTGCAGCCATCATCTGCTACTTGATCACTTTAACTGGCGATGGCAAGGATTGAACCTGGGACCTTTTGCACACAAAGCAGATGCTCTACCAGAGAGGCACAGCCCTTCCCTTCCCTCCCCTTCCCCTCATTTTATTTTATTTTGTGTTCACAGATTTTTTACAGTCTCACAGGGATGCCAGGTTCCTGGTGGGGGATCTACCCCCTACTCCCATTTACTGCTGCTGCTCTGGCAGCCAGAAGGAGAGGAAAAAAATAAAATTGCTTTAGTGTGACAGTGTTACATCACTACCATGGAAACAGTCCACTCTATGAATCACTCCCATTTTCCCAGAAGTGACGTCATGTCTTTGTACCCATGGTGTCCCCCACTCCACACCCCAACTATTGGTGGTGGAAAGTGCTGTCAAGTTGCAGCTGACTTATGGTGACCCCAGAGAGTTTTTGAGGCAAGAGATGTGCAGAGGTGGTTTGCCATTGACTGCCTCCACATAGCAAACCTGATATTCCTTGGTGGTCTCCCATCCAAGCACTAACCAGGGCTGAACCTGCTTAGCTTGTGATGAGACTGGGCTAGTCTGGGCTACCCAGGTCAGGGCAGCCCTATTAACCACCATTATTATGTATATTTGAACACATTCCTTGATAACATACCTTTCATCTCTGGTCTTCTAAATAATAATGAAAAAAAAATTACTAGTCACTATCTTGAGTTCTTCCTCAGCATCACCAGCAGGGATGTACACAAAACATTTTCTGGCTCATTTTAGTTTAGTTTTTTTTAAAAATCTCAATCATTGTTCTTGTCTATTTATTTAGTTTATTTCTATTTGTTACCAGCAGTTTCACTGGGAAACGTATTTTGGCCTGTAACTTTTTGGTACATTTACAGTACGACCACATTCTTGGGAAGCCTCATCGCTTTGTGCAAAAGGGCTTTCTCCCTTGATTTCAGGCAAAACAGAGAAAGCGTCCTTATTTTCTAGGCAACTCATGTCCTCATTTGCAGGATTGGCACAGGAAGGCGTGAACTGGTTTGTGAATTAACTTCTTCCTCTGGAGCCTTAACAGGCAGGCGCTTAAAGCATTTTTCTCCCAGACTGGTAGCCTTCCTGCATCTAGTGTGAATGACCTGAAAGAGGAGTGTGGAGTTCTCCCAGAATTGCAACAGATCTCCAGACTTCAGAGATCAGTTGCCCTGGAGGAAATGCCAACTTCAGGAGGAAGACCATCTCCATGGCACAACATTCTTGTTCAGCTCACTCCCCTCCCCAAACATCATCCCTGAATCTCCAGGAATTTCTCAAACTGGAGCTGAAAACCCTACATAAAATAACCTTGCTGGAGAAAAATGCCTAAATCCCTGGAGTATGGCCAGGTCTACCTGTGCAGCAGAATGAGGAGATAATTAGGCTGTACTCCAATCCTCAGAAATTCTTCCTAGACATACTATCATTACATAAAACTTTTTTTCCAATTGGGTATTTGTGTCCTGAAATGCCTGTAAGGGTTCTGAGAAGATATGTATTAGTAACATGTCTGTATTATCAACCTTGGCTGCTTGTGCAATATGCCTTTTCTGTAGGGTCTGCAGTCCCCAGTTATATGCTTTGCCCATTGACCTAATCTGGGCTCTAGCCCCAACCCTACCCAAGCACAGGCTAAGGAAGCTACAGTTTAGGCCTTCAGATTATAAGGGACCTCTACATATGCAAGTACTGTCAAGCTGACCCAATTTACAGTGATCTCAGCAAGGGGCTTTCAAGGCAAGTAAGCAGCAGAGGTGGTTTGCCATTGCCTTCCTCTGCAGAGACTTCCTAGGTGATCTCCCATCTAAGTATCAACCCTGCTTAGTTTCCAAGATTTGACAAGATCGAGCTATCCCATGCCACCTTTGAAATCCTGATTATTCTGGCAAAGCTATATGGCTTGTTAACTGTGGCATAGTTTAGGGCCTCAGCACATCTTAATCCAACCCTGTACCCAAGTACCAGCAGATATGAATTCCAGAGTGGCACCTACCCTTTTGTAGTGACCATTCGACATTTCTCCTTCCCGTACCCAGTTTCACAGCATGTTTATTAATGATCTTTCTGGTAGTAATTTATTGTGCAGATTTATTGGCACATTAATAAACTCATTTAATTTAATTAGCCATTAATTTCTCCAGTGTACATTATTAACAGTTTTTTTCAGGCCTGTCCTTTGGCTGGGAATTCTGCTCATTAAGAGATATTAAAATATTGATCCAGCTGCTTGTAATTAACTGCACCCATGAATTATTACTCACATGCACAAAAAGGAAAGAAGTTGATATTCGAAATTAGATTAAACCTGAAGTAAGTTATGCATATAATTATCAACTCTATTATGAAATTTAGCAAATGTCATTGGATCAAGAATTAGCTCCCATATATGATACATGTTCACTTTGCTGAGCAGAAGAACATTAATCAATTAGTTTGAGCTTTAGTGTTGTCAGGGTGAAGAATGTCATTCCTTTGCACTGTGGGAACCCCAAAGGGCAGGACTGCTCACCTAATTAATGTCATATGAATTGTCAATATCCTTATGCTTGAGCCACAGGATGCTTGTGAAGTGGAGCTGCCAGCCTCCAGGTGAAGCCTGGAGACCTCCCACAATTATAGGTAAAGGAAAAGGTTTCCCTTGCTCGAAAGCCAGTCAGATCTGACTCTAGGGCACAGTGCTCATCTCCATTTCCAAGCCGAAGAGCCAGCACTCTCCGAAGATGTTTCTGTGGTCATGTGGCCAGCATGACTAGATGCTGAGGTGCACGGAACGTTGTTGACTTCCCACCTAAGTGGTACCTAATTATCTACTTGCAATTTCTTGCTTTCGAACTGCTAGGTTGGCAGGAGCTGGGACCAGAGATGAGAACTCACTCCGTCACGTGGCACTAGGGTCTCGAACTGTTGAGCTACCGACCTTCTTGTCTGCAGTTCAGCGTCCTAACCACTTGAACCACTGAACCTCCCCACAATTATAACCGATCTGCAAATCACAGAGATCAGTTCCCTTGGGGAACATGGCTGCTTTGGGAGGTGGGCTCTATGGGACTCTACACTCTTCTGTGGTCTTGCCTCAGGCTCCACCCTAAAATCTCCAGGATTTCCCCAGCCTAGAATGGGCAACTCTCTGCCTACAGCTTGCTTTCTGAACAAGGCCAAGGGAGCAGCAGCAGGGCTGGTCCTCCAGCCAAGCCACTGGAATGACTGCTTGGGCTGGCACAGTGAGGAGGGGGACAATATATGGTGGTCCCTCCCAGACATCAGCAGAGGTGATTCGCCTCATGTCCCAGGCCTGTGCTCTTGCTGATTGGGTCCAGAACTAGCCCCCAGAGCAGCCCGGTGACAGCAAAGGCCCAGGAGCTGATGATGTAATTTAGTGAGAAAATAAAATTACAGAACGGCATAAAACTGTCAACAGCTGGACCTTACGACCAGATCTGCAGGCTGTGCCCGTCCTCTGGCCTCTTCTGGTCCCACCCCCTTCCACTCCCCACCATCCTGGATCTGACACTGCTGCAGTCCTGGGGTCATGATGCAAGTGTTGGTTTCTGCCCCCTTGGCAAATCCCCTGACTCCATCCTCCCTTTTCTTCCAACAAGGCTCCTTCCAGCTGACATGACTGACTTTAGCACCAAGGCCAGAGGAATGCTCCTTGACATTAGGAGTGCAGAGGAAACCTCCTCTATTTCAGGGCTGAATCCAACTTCTGGGATGATCTTCTTTACAGAGTGGCTTCTCTGAAAATCAGCATTAGCGGCCCATGAGATTAAAAATCGTCAAACTTTGCAGGCCAGTCTCGAATTTGCACAGAGTAAGGGAGGCAATTTTGTCTCTTCCCCAGCTGTTAAAAACTGTGTGCGGATAACATAAAAGGACATTTGGTGTTGAACTGAAAGTTCCAGGAGAAGGTGTAATGAATGATCTGGGCATTGTGCAAAAACGGGATGTTTGAGTTCTTTGGAGCTGTACTAATGTATGTTCAATTCACTGTTGAGAGCAGGGGAGGAACTTCCCTCTACTACAGCACACAAAGCTGTTCTTATGTCCTGAGTTTAGCCACTGGAAGGTGGACTGCCAAAAAGGCCATTCTTCAAAGAGGCGATGTCTAATTACTGGAGTCTGCAATGTGACTCTGTATTAACCAACCACAGGTTATGGACTGTATGGGAATCTAGATAGTTCAATCTGGGTGACCGCTTTAAGGGGGAAAAACCAGTATAGGGAGTTATATTCTGATCAACAGATGCTTTGAAATTCTGTTGTTTTTTTCTCTTGGTACAAACTTATGAAAAAGTGACCATTGGCAGCCTAATAGGGGTGTGTATTTAGTGAAAAAAGAGGGGGAAAGTCAAATTTGTTATTAGCCTTAATATAATGAAAAATGTATAGGGAAACGAAGGATCTTTGTTATTCTCATGCCTGACTGTCTGGTTTAAAGACTTCAAGCACAATTAGGACAGAAGGAGGGGAAAGAGTAAGGAGCTAATGAAACTGATAAAGAAAGTTTCCAATCAGCAGAGTAAAACAAGTCTCAAAACAGGAGATTTTGTTTTTCTGAAAGGACTTCCTTTCCACAGCATTTCTATCAATCATTGTGCTCCATGCATAACTCTGTATCTGTGTTATGGTGCCAAATGCTTCCCTGTTCCTTCGCTGTGATGCCACTTGCATTCTGGAGGTGCTAGACATCTGCTTATGCCCACTTGGTATGCGAGACTGTTAAATGGCTATAAAACTGGGTCCCTTTCTCCTATCTGCCTGAAATTTGGCAGACAGGATTATCTTGACGAAGGATAACAACCCTTATAAATTCCATTCAAATTAGACAGAAAACTAAAAAAAAAGTTACAGCTGGAACCATTTTTCACATTGAAACCAAGGGGGACAACAATGCCATACAACTAAACGACAGCAACTGTGTTGGTAGGAACTTACCATTGCAGAGAACAGGGCTGCGGCCACGTGGCCAGCTTATCCCGATTTGTTCCCACTGTAGATTAGATCGGGAATATTTTATTTTGGGTTGGGATGATCGCACATCTCTCCCCGAACTGCTTGCATTGCTCAGTGAGGCTCTGGGCACCGTCCAGATAGTTGCGCTGCCCAAGAGGTGGCGTGGCTTTTTAAAAAAATTGCCTTTGCATATGCACAGGGCCAAATCACAGCCCTCACTGGGACTTGCTGTACTCCCTTGTTTTTGCAGGTTCCCCCCCCAACAGCGAACAGAATTAACTGGTGATATACAACTGAGCACTGGAGTCTAGATGTGCGCTTGAACATTTATACATTGAATTCATTCAGCACAGGATTGCTCAGGCACACAGTGACGGAAGCTTGGGGGAAAAACCATCACAAGAAGGATGTTCATATGACCTAATTGCGATCATTGTGAGATATGGCTTTCCAGCTAGGCAACATCGCAGATTCAAAGTGCAAATACCAGGAAAGTACTTGATTTTCAGGGTGTCGGAAAACTTGCTAGGAAACCGGGAGGATTGCGCGAGTGAGCCCACTTCGGTGCGGGAGACGGAAGTGGCCGTGTGATCAGCAATTTAAAATGTGAGAGGGAACAGCGGTGAAACCCGATCAAAATGACTGTGTGATCACAGCCCAGGACAACTTTCTACAGGACTGTGTTTTGGACAATGCTCTTAGCTTTCTTGGTTGGGAAAGATCTTGAAGCCACAGCCGATCACCACTTTTGCATCTGTTGCCAGGGGACATTTGAAGAAGCCGTTCATTATATTTTGCACTGCACTTTACATATTGTCCTGGGTTTTGAAAGAGATTGTAAATAAGTAGAATGGAAAGAACAAAATTTGATTCCAGTGGCACCTTTAAGGCTAACGAAGTTTTATTCAAAGTGTAAGCTTTTGTGTGCAAAGCAAATTTGTCTGAAGAAGTGTGTTTTGCATACAAAAGCTTACGCTTTGAATAAAACTTTGCTCGTCTTAAAGGTGCCACTGGAATCAAACTTTGTTCTGCTGCTTCAGACCAACAAGGCTACCCACCTGAATTGTTCTAGAATGGAAAGAGTGAGGCAGAAAAGAGTCCCCCATTTCTGCGATTCAAGCAAATGTATTTCACGCAGGGTAACACTCTTTATGTGGGGCAGGTTTTAAAATGCAAGTGTGCAGGCCATCACACCATCTGATCCAGTTGAAACAAACTGCTGACTGCTTTCATCATTCCCAAAGTTTGTTTGGTAAGTACACTCTTTCAGGAAAGATCATGGGAAAAGAACCTTTGTGTGTCACGTGGGCAGGAAGGTGCACAGTTTTGCAGTTCCCATCCATGTCAGTGCCATTCAGTCCCTCCCTGGTGGCTGCTACCCCCCCATACCACTGGAGGGCGCTGTCTGGTGGCTGCTGGGTACTATAGCAAGGCTAGCACCGGGAAAACTACCATGGGGACACTCCATTGTCACGGCAAAAGCCTCTACGTTTGCAGAGGCAGTGGAAGGAACACTGAGAATTGTTGCTAGTTAGGGATGCCAGCCTCCAGGTGGGACCTGGGGATCCCCGAGAATTACAGCTCATCTCCAGACTACAGAGATCAGTTCCACTGGAGAAAGTGGATGTTATGGAGGGCGGCCTGTATGGCATTGTACCCCACTGACGTCCCTGTGCTTCCCAGGCTCTATCCTCAAATCTCCAGGAGTTTCTCAACCTGGAACTGGCAACCCTGCCCCATACCTCGAGAGCCAGTTTGGTGCAGTGGTTAAGAGCGTGGACTCTAATTTGGGAGAACTGGGTTTGATTTCCCATTCCTCCACATGCAAGCTGCTGGTGTGACTTTGGGTCAGTCATAAGTTCTTTCAGAGCTGTTCTCTCAAGGGCAGTTCGTGAGAGAGCTCTCTCAGCCCCACCTACCTCACAGGGTGTCTGTTGTGGGAAGGGGAAGGGGAAGGGATTGTAAGCTGCTCTGAGACTCCTTCGGGTAGTGAAGGGGGTGTGTGTGTAAATCCAATATCTTCTCTTCTCTTCTACCCACTGGTGGTGTCCAGGAGGGAACCTTGCAACCCTGTGTGTGGAGCAGCCATTACTGAAGCCTTAAGAACATAAGAGAAGCCAAAGTTGGATCGGGCCAGTGGCCCATCCAGTCCAACACTCTGTCACACAGTGGCCAAAAATACCAGGTGCCATCAGGAGGTCCACCAGTGGGGCCAGGACACCAGACACAGACCCCCCCCTCCCCAAGCACCAAGAATACAGAGCATCACCTGCCCCAGATGGAGAGATCCTATCAATACGTTGTGGCTAATAGCTACTGATGGACCTCTGCTTCTTGCATGAAATGTATTTTGAAGATGGTTTACCAGCCCTGTTGGATTTGTTCTTCTGTTGAATATTTGACTACATAATATATACCTTTTGCTGTCTTGAATGGTTTTTGTAATGACCTTTGTGATTTAAACAGATCAAAGTAACAGACACTTCTTTCTGTTTGAGGGCAGCATTAATGTTAGTGTTTCCTGTGCCCTTGGGGCTGGCAGCCTTTCAGCTTTTGCCAGGTTTTTTGCACTAGAAAGGCATCTGTTTTTTTTTCCTGTTGCCCCCCATCTCTCTCAGCCATGTTTCAACCACCTCCTCTGCCCAGCTTACATCCCCTACATGCTGTTAACAGTTATAATCTTAAGATTTTTCGCCCAAGCTTCCAAACCTGGTAAATTCCTGGGGATCTTTTATCCTTGCAGTGAAAAGGATAAATCTTGAAAAATAAATCAAACAGAAACCTTCAATTCTATTTGTTTTGTACCTCACCAGAGTCCATAAAATCACAGATGAGATCTTATACCGTGTATTATCAAAAAATGTTTGGCATCAAAGCCAACACAATTTCAATGTTTCTGAGCCCCACACTTCATCAGAAAGATAACATTCTTAAAACTTTGTTATCTTTAATAATGGAGCTACTGTGCTAACCCTGCATAATAATGAAGATTAATGTTTAATAATATGACTTTACAAGATCAACCAACAAAACAAGCTGGTGAGTTCTTGTGCCCTTGAAGCCGTATTCAGATTGAGAAGTTTTGATGATTGATACAAACTGAGGAAGAGAAAAGCCCCACTTTTGGATTGTGACCCTTTATTTATGCCTTTCTAGATGAGATGGTTAGACAGTGTCATCGATACAATGGACATCAAGTTGAGCAAACTCTGGAGGGCAGGGGCGTAGACTTTCTATTCTCCCAGGGGGGCTCTTTCTTGTGTGTGCGAAGCGCGCACACTGCCGTCGGAATGACGCGCACACTGCCACCTCTCCACCCCTGCCTGGCTCCCATGCACCCCTCAAAGGGCGGGAGTGAGTGTGGGGGAGCTGGGGGGGCTCTTGAGGCAGCGGTGGCCGGAGAGGCTTGTGGCAGGCAGGGAGGCGTGGCGGTGGGCGCTCCATTTTGCTGGGGGGGGGGGCTCAGTCTCCCCTGGGAAATTTCGAGGGTGGCTCGAGCCCTCGAGCCCCCCCATAGTTTACGCCTATGCCAGAGGGTGGCAGAAGACAGGAGGGCCTGGTGTGATGTGGTCCATGTGGTTGCAAAGAGTCGGACTCGACTGTGCAACTGAACAACAACAGGCACACCTCCTCCCTTTGATATTCTCATGGTAAAATATCCAGTCAGGGCAGATTCCTCCTCATTGGGGCCTTGCAGAAGATGCTGATCAGACTGGATTTATGGATAAGTGTTGCATTATTTCTCCCCCCTACCCAATACTCTATCAGTTAATTTCTCCATACTGCTCACTCACTGTCTGTGCCCAAAACTTGCATGGACCATGCACAGTGAGAAAGTTTTTGTTGCCTGACAATGCAATCCCTTGCAGAGTTACCCTGGTCTTAGCCCACGGAAATCAATGGGTTTAGAATGGAGGTCTTTCTCTTTCTCTTTGTATTTTTCATATGTGTGCATGCGTGTGAGTGCACATGGAAGTCATGGTGGCCTCTAGTGACTGACTGTGTGTGTACCTGGAAGTTATGGTGACCTCTGGTGACTGACCCCTACTGGGAGCCTGGAGGATATTCAGAGAGGTGGCTGAATAAAGCCTGCTTCTGTCCTCCCGACTTGGTATTCCAAGGAAGTCTCCCATCCAAGTCCTAACCATAGTCAACCCTGCTTAGCTTCCAAGATCTGAAGAGCAGGGCTATTTTGGGGCAGGAACGCACAGGAACGGAGTTCCGGCTGGCTCCTCAGTTGGTCACACCCAGCAGGAACTCATTAGCATAATAGGCCACACCCAACAGCAGAAACTCATTAGTATTGGCTACATTAGGGGTATGTGGCCTAACATGCAAATTAATTCCTGCTACCAAAAAAGCCCTGGGTTTTGACAACAAACAAGGTAAACAGAATAAGAAGCAAAGGTGGGTGTGGCTGGATGACCATTCTTCTGGTAACATGGGGGTGTGGCCTAATATGATAATAAGCTGTGCTGTCAGTGGTGTAGCCTAATATACTAATGAGTTCCTGCTGCTGGGTGTGGACTATTATGCTAACGAGTTCCTGCTGGGCTTTTTCTACGAAAAAAGCCCTGCTGAAGAGATTGCACTTCCCTGGGCTATCCAGGTGGAGTAAGTGGAGTAACTCTCCATAGGATCACAGAATTACACTTTCTTTTTTTGTTTGCAGTGTTTCCAGTTCTGTAATCCTAATCCTACTGCTTTGTTAATTGGTGGTCTTTGTTATCAGATTGATTTACTTTTCATATTTTGTAAACCACTTTGAGTCTCAGTGACAATGAAGTCAGTTATTTTATATATTGTATACAATTTTTATATATAAATATTCTATATATATATATTACTGCTGGTGAGAAAGGAAGGAGTGGCCCCCTTTAACTATCCCCCAAAATGTATGCTGGGGATAATGCGACCTGCATGTACAAAAGCCATGTGGGACAGGGACTATTGTGGGGAAGGGAATTGAGCAAGATGTGGCTGAAACTGCTGGCTGGATCCAGTATGATGAGTGTCCCTCTGGATGCCAATACCATTGCCCTGTTTATACTCTGGCAACAGGGCTTTTCACAGGCCAACGAAAAAGACTTCTTGGGTCATCATACCTTTAGGCCTTTAGGATCTGATGTCCAACAGAGGCCCAGGAGTATGTTTACTAAAGGTAAGGGGGTCTTCTCGTATGTCAGGGTCACACCTTAACTATGCTCCAGAATTAAATTATTGTCTCTTAGACTGATTTCCCACAAGCAGCTGCTCCGCCCCACTCTTCCCTTTCCCCTGATTGCACGTGTCAATTTCGCACTATGTGCTGTGCGGCCGCATTTTGACCCACAGCTTTGCCCGATCTCCTCCGCGTCTTCTAGATCCTCAAAAAACAGGATCACAAAGATGCTAGGAAAATTGGGCAAAGCTGTGGGTCAAAATGTGGCTGCACATAGTGGGATACTGATGCGTGCAGTCGGAGGAAAAGGGAAGAGCGGGGTGGAGCAGCGGCTTGTGTGAAATCGGTCTTAGTCTGAGGTCCTTTTCATATGTTCTCTTTAATAACCTTTGGCTTGCAAAGCCACTTTTTTTTAAAGGTTTCACACCCCCTAAGGACAAAATCTTAACCTTCTGCAGTTATTGATGTCTCAGTTCAGGGATTTGGAGGTTGCGCTTTATTCTAATTGTGTGTGGAAATTTTTTTTAAAATAAGTTTTTATTTTTATCACAAACAAATATGAATAACATACAAACAGACACACAAATATGCATAAAAGTTGGGGAGGGAGTATTACATCTTGTAATATCAATTGAGTTACTTCTCATGTTATCCAGTTATGTATTACATGCATGTAAATAACCAAAAGGTTTGTCCATGTAATCTGCAGATTCTTATACAAATAACTACAGTGACTCATAAAGTATTCGGAGACCGTATAGTTCATTTATTGTACTCTTCCAACCATGTATAAAATCTTGACTGTGTACTGTAGAATTTCTCTTCCTATAATCCTATCAAAAATAAAGTTAATTTGTCCATTTCTGCAGTTTCCAAGGTTTTACTTATAGTTTCTTCTTTTAAAGGTATTTCATCTTTTCTCCAGTACTTTGCATACAGTATTCTCACAGTGGTTAATACATGTATAATAAGATAAAAATCATAATTCTTACAATTTTCTGGTCTCACATTCAGTAGAAATAGCTCAGGAGTAAAAGGTATATTACATTTCAACATTTTTTTTGTAGTATTTCATGAATCCAGGCCTAATATTTTTTAACTCTATCACATGTCTACCACATATGAAAAATTGTGTGTGAAAACTTTTTAAAACCTCTGGTTGCCTTCAGAAGTCAGAGAGGGTTAAAGAGCACACAGGAAAGAGACAGTACCTCAGATTTTATGCCACAGATTATGAGCTCTTTGCTAAGCAATTCACTCAGCTCTGCAATGCTCAAGTGTTTGCTGGTGGCTTCAGATCAGCCATATCTAAATGAGTGCCTTGCCTTTCGTATGTAAAATTTCCTCTGGGTAACAGATCAAATGTCTTAAATAAAATCTTGATTTTTATCCTATCTCCTGTAATCACTGGAAAGTATTAAATACATCTCTTTCCACCTTAAAAGCAGCACTGAGTGAAGCTTCTCATATTGCTTTATCTGTTTGACTTGCAGTGCCGTACAACTCAGCCTTTGGTTTCCACTTTCTCTGTGGCATTCAGTAAACAATACATTTCCTGGAGACTTCAGCTGCTCTATTGCTTCACTGGTTTACTTTTAGTTTCTCTTCTCCCTAGAGACATATCTGAGGGAGAGAAGGGTTAAACCATGTTCCATAAAATCTATCCATTAAAGACTCCTGAGCACTGAAGCAGATTTTAGCAAACTGTCTGAAACTTAAAGCTAGGGTTGCCAAGTCACTTTCTTGTTGTGGTGTGTGTGTGTGTGGGGGGGCTAGGTCTCGGTCCGGGACATTCTCATGTGTGCATAGCATGCATGCTGCGATGACATCACCTGGAAGTGACATCATTGTGCTAGGCACGCCGCCGGCTCTATGATACCACAGAGTTTTCAGGCCAAATGCTAGACTTTGCTCCCCTGGCAACATGCCCAGTGTGATGACATCACCTCCTGGTGATGACATCATGCTGGGTGCGTTGGCCCGATCCAGGCATTCTGGGGGTGGGGTTCCCCTGCTAAAACACAATAAAACAGGCACCCAATGATGCCCCCCAAAACCTTTTTGAGCAGGTGGGCACTTTTGGAATTCTGACAGAGGGTGATGAGCACAACCAGCCAATGGCCACCAAAGGAGATGGAACCAACCTCAAAATGGCTGCCATAGAGGCGGACCCACACATACAGAAGAAGCCTGAGTGGTGGGGAGAAGGGGGGGAAATTTTGAAGATACCCTGGGAAAGAGGGCCGAGAGAGGATAAAACAAACGCTGTGGAAGCAGCTGTCACTGAAACAATGTTATTTAATCTGTATTTTTTTCAACTAGGTAGTTTTTATTCCATCAACACTTTTACATTCTGTTTTTTAAAAAAAAAATCAAAGATAAGCCTGAAAATCTTCTCATTAGGTCTAACAACAACACTGTAGATACTGCTATCCCCATTATTATAAAATTATTATAAGAAGCATCTGATTAGATATTACATTTGTATCTTGCTTTCATTTCCCCCCTCCGAGAATTTTCTTGTTATGGTTTAGAATAATAGAATCACAGAGTTGGAAGGGGCCAGACAGGCCATCTAGTCCAACCCCTTGCTCAATGCAGGATCAGCCTAGAGCAGGGGTGGGCAAACTGTGGCTCAGGAGCCGCATGCGGCTCTTTCACATATATTATGTGGCTCCCGGCCGGGCGGCTGGGGAAGCTAAATATCATTAGCAAACAAATATCACTGGACAAATTAATATCATTATCAATATCTGCTTTTACCCCTTTTGTTATTATTTTGGGCAGTCTCATTTAATGTTAATAAAAAGCAAATTTGCTTATTTTCCAATAAAAGCACGTAATATTTGTTCATGTCTTGTGGCTCTCAAACATCTGATGTTTATTCTATGCGGCTCTTACGTTAAGCAAGTTTGGCCACCCCTGTTCTAGGTGGCTCTTACGCTGAGCAAGTTTGCCCATCCCTGGCCTAGAGCATCCCTGACAAGGGTTTGTCCAGTCACTGCTTAAAGACTGCCAGTGAGGGGGAGCTCACCACCTCTCTAGGCAGCTGATTCCACTGTTGCACAACTCTAACCATAAAAAAAAACTTCTAATATCCAGCCGGTACCTTCCCGACTTTAATTTAAACCCATGATTGCGAGTCCTGTCCTCTGTTGCCAACAGGAACAGCTACCTGCCCTCCTCTAAGTGACAGCCCTTCAGATACTTCAAGAGAGCAATCATGTCCCCCCTCAATCTCCTCCTCTCCAGACTGAACATTCCCAAGTCCTTCAGCCTTTCCTCCTAGGGCTTAGTCTCCAGCCCCCCCCCCCCATCCTCGTCGCTCTCCTCTGCCCCCGCTCTATTCTGTCCACATCCTTTTTGAAGTGAGGCCTCCAGAACTGCACACAATATTCCAGGTGTGGCCTGACCAATGCAGTGTGCAGAGGGACCATGACATCTTGCAGTACATGTATGTTGATGTATATTGTTAAGATTAAGATTTAATGAAATTCATTATGTTTATTTTAATCTGTATTGTTAATCAGCTCTTCAGTGACCAATCAGAATCTCTGCTGGGTAGGAGTCCCACCCACTTTTTAAAACACTTGGAGGGTGCCAAGAAAGGTGTCAGCAGGCACCCTGGGGCACCATGTTGGGGATGCCCGCTTTTGGGGCTAATGAAGATTTGCTAATCTCTAAAGTGCCATTGGACTCCTGTTTTATTTTGCTGCTGCTGCTACATGGAATAGAGCTGGTGGGGTTCAGGTGGGGCTAAGGCTTCACCAGATCTAATTATCCTCAGTGAAAGGTGGTAAGAAATCTCTTCACAGGAGTTCACCAGAAAACTGTTCTCATCCTTTAGTTGCTCACCGTTGGAGATCTGGTATTTCTGTAGTCAGAATGAAGAGGTATCTTACCCCCTTCTGGCAGGGTCTAGAATGTGATTTCCTCTTTTGTGTGACCGTTCCATTCCTCTTTTCCTTTCCCCGTGTTCTTTTGCCTGCACAACAGCAGAGTATTACAGTCTGAGCTTTCACTTGCTATTTTGTACTAAGGCCAAGAGGAAATTGCTGACAATTTGAAGGAAAATGGCTGCAAAATTGCTGTGCTTAGGCCTAGTTTTTGTTAGCAGGCACAAAAATTGCAAAGGAAAAAGAGGCTCAGGGTAGGAAATGTCTGTTGTTTTCTCCCCTCCCTGCCTATTATGTATTTGTAAACAAGTGCGTGTAAATTGAGGTAAGAAATTTCTGCTTAAGGAATGGTCGGAACTGGAAGCAGAGAGGCGGCCTGGCTCTACTCTACCAGTTTCTGCCTTTGGCTTACTGGACATCCAAAGTGTGTTCTATGAAAATCTTACCAGTGTCTTCAAAACAATGCTACAGGAAGGCTCTGGTTCAGGTAAGTCTGGAACCTGGCGCTAACATTTCCAAACATTTTGAGGAACTGTAAGGCTACCTCTCATTTTGTCCATGTTTCCTCTGTCTTGGCACGGGATCAGCTTTCCTGCAGGTTTTTAAATTCAAGCAAACTAGTGCTGAAACATAAGGAGGAAAGAAGGAGGAGGAGGAGGAGGAGAGATTGGATTTATACCCTGCCTTTCACTACCCAAAAGGAGTCTGAGAGTGGCTTACCATCTCCTTTCCCTTCCCCTTCCCACAACAGACACCCGGTGAGGTAGGTGGGGCTGAGAGAGCTCTTTCGAGAACTGGTCTTGAGAGAACAGCTCTGAAACAACTTGTAACTGACCCAAGGTCACACCAGCAGCTGCATGTGGAAGCGTGGGGAATCAAACCCGCTTCTCCCAGATTAGAGTCCATGCTCCTAACCACTACACCAAACCAGTCCAGCCAGAAAGCCAGCAAAGGAAGCAGGACTATGTGACACATTTTTTGATGAGTTGGATCCAGGTTCCCTGAATGGGTGGCATACAAATTTCGAAGTAAGTAGATAAGCAAGTATATACATAGGTACGAACGTATGTACATATGTACATACATACATAGATACATACAGGGTTAGACTGTGGCAAGGAGTGTATCATACTTCACAAGGTGGAAGAGATTGCCAAGACTGGCTAGTTCCTCTATGTGCAGGTGTCTCCTTGGATGCAGCCAGCACCCTAGTAAATAAATTGTCATATGCCAACAAGGAAGCTGGGGAGATTGAGAGCCCATTACTAATGATCAAAGTACACAAGACTGTTAGTGAGTCGGGTCCAGAGAACTCAGACCCAGCTCACTTTCATGGCAACTGCAGTGGATGTACCCCAGCTCCCACAAATTCCTCCCCCAAATCTCCACAGTTTCCCCAGCCCTGAGCTAGCAACCCAAAATGATGCATTTTATTTTGTTAAAGCAGTAAAATAGGTTTAGGTTTGATAGGAAACTAGTATTGCATATATTTCAATCCTGCCCTTCCATATTTTTTATGGAGGAAAAAAAAGCAGGGAAAAACTTTACCTGTGGCTTCAGCATTGCCAGAAGTTTGAAGTTACTAATTAGGTGTCCTGAGAAAACAATTCAGGAGCATCTAGACCAGGGGTGTCAAACATGTGGCCTGGAGGCCGGATGAGGCCCCCGGAAGGCTTCTATCAGGCCTGCCCTGGAACTGGCGACCTCCTGCTTCCAGTTCTGTTGCTACTGCTGCATCGTAGCTTGCTTCACCAGACTCTCTCAATTGCTCAGCCATTTCATGTTTTCCCTGGGTCCTAGACTCAGAACTCTGAGCATGAGATTTCTGTGGTGAATGTCAATAAATCAAAAGTAGATTTGCAGCTTGCAGATAGACACCTGAACAGCATACTCAAGATTGCAACAGCACAGACGTTTTGATGCAATAATTCAGAGCAAGAGGTGTCAGTTACCAAACACTGTTAATAAACAAAATATTGCAAGAATGCTAATGTTTGTTGTTTTTTTTGTAAAAATTTTTTATTTTTCAAAACATTAAAATTAATACATTTATCTTATACAAATCCTTTTTTCCATATTATATAACATTTTGCTCTATTTGTATAATCTTGTTTTTATCTTGTATTGGCGGTTTCCCACCACATCTGAAGCATAACACATTTTCCACTTTATCCAAAATAGAAATACTTATACCTCTATTTACATTTCTGGTAACGGTCATATATCTTAAAAATACTTATATACTAATTCTTACTTTCTATATTCTTATATAATTCTAAAATAAAAACAACTTCATTATCTAATTATCCTTAATACATTCATATACTCTAGTTCTATTGCTTTATGTTATTATTACCATGTATAGATGTAATTTTTCAAGTCCCAGTATTTTTCAACATATTCTTTCAAATCTTTCCAATCTTCTAAAAAGGTCTCTGAGTACAGGTCATTCAGCTTTCTAGTCCATTTATCCATTTCAGCCATATATAACAATTTTTTCAACCATTCCCATACATCTGGTATTTTTTCATTTTTCCAATTTTGTGCATACACCATTCTTGCTGTTGTTACCATATACCATATTATTGTCCTTTTCTTTACATTTATCTCTTCTAATTTAAGTCCAAGCAATAACATTTCAGGCAACTTCTTAAATGTACATTTCAATTTTTTTCCCATTTCTGCATGTATTATAGACCAATAAGTCTTTGCTTTATCACAAGTCCACCACATATGATAAAAAGAACCTTCTTTCTTTTTACATTTCCAACATTTGTTAGACATATTCTGGTTAATATTTGCAATTTTTTTTGGTGTCATATACCATCTGTACATCATTTTAAAACAATTTTCTTTTAAGTTATAACATGTAGATATACCCATAGCATTTTTCCATAAAAATTCCCAAGATTCCATTTCAATGTCTTTGTTAAAGTTTATCGCCCATTTTACCATTTGTTCCTTTACCATTTCATCAGCGTTAAACCATTTTAACAAAATTTTATACATTTTAGAGATCATTTTTTTCCACCTTCTTCCCAAACTTGTTCTATTTCATTATTTTTTTCTCTAAAACCGGCTTTTTTATCACTTCTATGTATGTCATATATTTGTCTATATCTTAACCAACCATAATCAAAGTCCATCTGATGCTGCTCCTTCAATATAAAGTCTTTACCATGTCTTGTTAATAAGTCTCTGTACTTCAACCAATCTTGTCCTTTGTGACGTGATACTGGATTTAAAACTTCTGCGGGTACAATCCACATAGGTATCTCTTCTGGAAAAAAGTTTTTATATCTTGTCCATGTATCCATTAACGTTCTTCTCAAATAATGATGTTTAAACATATTGTCCATTTTTGCTTTACCATAATACAAATATGCATGCCACCCAAACCTACAGTCATGGCCTTCCAGGGACAATAACTTTCTATCTTGTAACATAGTCCATGTCCCTACCCAAGTCAAACATATTGCATCATGATATAGCCTTAAGTTTGGTAATTGGAACCCACCTCTATCTTTAGCATCACACATTATTTTCATCTTGATTCTTGGTTTTTTCCCTCCCCATACAAACTCAGACAATTCCTTCTGCCAGCATTTGAATATTTTTACATCTTTCACAATTGGAATAGTTTGAAACAAAAACATTAATCGTGGTAATACATTCATCTTAACCACCGCAATTCTACCCAACAATGACAAATTTAATACATTCCACTTTTTAATATCTTGCATAATTTGCAGCCATAATTTCTCATAGTTATTTTTATAAAGATCAATATTTTTCATTGTTAGGTTCACACCTAGATATTTTGTCTTTTTCACCACCTCACATTCTATAAGATTTTGTAACTCAGTTTGTTTGTTATTTGACATATTTTTACACATCACTTTCGATTTGTTCTTATTTACATAAAATCCAGCCAAGTCACCAAACTCTTTTACTCTCTGTAACAAATATGATAGTGTAGTCATAGGGTCTTCCACTATAAACATCACATCATCTGCAAAGGCCCTATATTTGAAAGAAAAACCTTTGGTTGTTAAGCCTTTAATATCTTTATCTTCCTTCACATTTATTAGTAGAACTTCTAGAATCCAAATAAATAGCAACGGCGAAAGTGGGCATCCTTGTCGTGTTCCTTTTTCGACTTTAAAATCGTCTGTCTTTTCAGTGTTAATTATTAAAGAGGATTTCTGTTCTTTATAAATTGACTTAATGAGGTTAAGCATATATTCACCAATTTCAAGATGTTCTAGAACCTCAAACATAAAATCCCAATTTAAATTATCAAACGCTTTTTCCGCATCTAAAAAGAAAAAACCCACTTCCTTTTCAGGATGTTTATCGTAGTATTCTATAGCATCCACTACTACTCTTAGATTGTCCCTTATTTGGCGATTGGGTAAGAACCCTGCTTGTTCTGTTTGTATAGTTTCTTTAAGGTGTTCTTTTAGTCTGTCAGCTATAATCTTAGCAAAGATCTTATAGTCATTATTTAGTAGAGAAATCGGTCTGTAGTTCTTAACATTAGTTAAGTTCTTAACATTAGTTAAGTCTTGATTTTCTTTCGGGATAAGTGAGATGGTTGCGTCTTTCCAAGTTTCTGGGACCTCACCAGTGACTCCTATATCACTCATTAATAGCAGTAACACTGGTGAGATCGACTCCTGTAGCGTTTTATAAAACTTCACTGTAAATCCATCTGGTCCAGGTGCTTTCCCTAATTTTGAGTCATTTATTGCATTTTTAATCTCTTGTAATGATACTGGTTTGTTAAATAGTTCTTTAATTTTCTCTGTTGGTTTTGGTAACTTTAATGTTTGCAGGTATTCTTTAATCTTTCTTCTGTCTTTGTTTTCCTTCTTAAACAGTTTTGCATAATATTTAAAAAATTCTCTCTTTATTCCTTTGTTGTCTATTATCTCAATGTTATCTCTTATCACTTTAGTGATAAATTTGTTTTCACGTTTTTTCTTTAATTGCCATGCTAAATATTTTCCGGGTTTATTTGCACCTTCAAATGCCTTTTGTTGGAGTTTTTTTAGGTTCCAGTACGTCTCTTGGTTCAAAATAGCTTTTGCTTGGTCTTGTAACATCCAGATTTCCTTTTGCAGTTTCTTTTTCCCTGGTCTACTCTTCAGTTCTTCTTCTTTTGTTTTAATGGCTTGTACGATATTTTCATATTGTTCTCTTTTCTTTTTATTATCTTTTGCATTTAGTGATATCAATAGTCCTCTCATCACTGCTTTATATGCATTCCATATGGTTTGAATTTTTACTTCTTTCTGTATATTTGCTTGGAAGTATAGGTCTGTTTCTTCCTGTAATTTTTTAACTATTTCTTGGTTATCTAGTAAGTCCTCATTTATTCTCCATCTCTTTTGTTTTTTTACCTGACCAGCAGTCCATAAACACGGATTATGATCTGAAATTATTCTGGGTAGAATTTCCACTTTTCTTGTCTTAAACGTTAAATTAATAGTCATCCAAATCATGTCAATTCTTGAATGCGAGTCATGTCTATTAGAATAAAAGGTAAAATCTTTTCCTTGTGGGTTAGCTTTCCTCCAAATATCTTCCAGCTTCTCTTGTTTTATCAGTTCAAAAAAGTTTTTTGGAAGCTTCCCTAATGCCTCATCCTTTCTCTTAGAGCGCCTGTCTAATTTGTTATTCACAGTTCCATTAAAGTCCCCCAACATCATGATTTGATCATAATTTACGTTATCCATTTCCACTTGTAATTCTTTAAAAAAAATTTCTTTGGCTCCATTTGGGGCGTAAATATTCACAATCAAAGTTTTCTGTCCTTGTAGTGAGATTTCAATAGCTAAATATCTTCCTTCTTTGTCTTTAAATATTACTTTAGGTTCCAAATCTTTTTTGACATATGTTACAACACCATTCTTTTTATTGCTTGCTAAGGAATAAAATTCTTCTCCCAATTTTTTCCTTATTAAATATTTGTGGTCTTGTTTTTTAAGATGAGCTTCTTGTATGCAAATTACACTACATTTTTGTTTCTCCAGCCAATGCCCTACCATTCTACGTTTTTGGGGTGAATTAAGTCCATTTACATTCCATGTAAGTACTTTGTAATCCATCTTGATATATTCTTAAATATCACCAAGGTCATCTTTATTCTCTCCAAGAAATGCGTACATTTCTCCTGTGCTTTTAATCACTACTCTGGTGTTGCCATAGTAAAAGCTTAATCCTTGAGGTATTTCCCAGCGGAATCTAATTTTTTTCTCCTTCAATTTATCCGTCAGACGCTTGAATTTTTTCCTATCTTGCAGTATTGCTCTAGGCAGTTCTTTCATTACTATAATTTTCTTTCCATCTATTTCAAAAGGATCAGTAAAACACTTCTTGTAGATTTGTTCTTTTGTCCTTTTCATTGTAAATTGGACAACCACATCTCTTGGTATATTTTTGTCTCTTGCGTATGTAGAATTGACTCTATAAACAAGATCCATGTGTTCTTTAACAACCTCTTCCTGTTCTTGTAAGAAATCTGCTAATGCTTCTTGCATTCTTATAAAAATGTCTTCACTCATTTTTTTTCAATCCCTCTGAATCTCAAATGGTTTTGCATGTCTTTATAGTGCATCATCTTTTCCATCCTGTCATTGTCTCTCATTGTCTTTTGAGTACTTTCTTCCAGTTCTTTTACTTTAGTTTCAATGTCTTGTGTTCTTGTGGTTAATTTTTGGAATTCTGCTTTTAAGTCTATAAAGTTTTTGTCTGCTTGTGCAGCTATGCCATTCATTTTAACATTTACCTCTCCTATAGCATCTAACATTTTTTTTCCATTGCTTCCATAACAGCTAGTAGTTCTTTTTCTTTTTTTGCTGCCATTGTAGGAGAGGACCATGTAGCTGCTCTCGATCTTAGTCCGCGGTCCATCTTGTCTCTTTAAAAAAGATCGATTTTATTTTGTTATCCAAATCAATCACCAATTAATGTGATCACACAAGCTAGTCTTGCCAAGTCAAATTTCGTTGGTTTCAGCCTTCTAAGTTATATAGTTTATGAGATATTACTGTTTAAAAATTTTATAAATCCAAAATGGCGGGCACAACTTCTCTATGGTTTGTGTCAAAGGTTATAGTCTTTTTACCTTGCTTCTGGCTTGCCGTAGTTTCCTTTTGTCCCTTCCTCTTGCTTACTTGTCTGCTCTCCGCACGTCACTTCCTGTTGTAGTCCTTTTGGTCCGGCAGTTTTTACAGTCCCCTTTGTTCTCTTCCGGTTCTTCTCCGTTTCCCTTCTTGTCTGCTCCTCAAGCCGTCACTTCCTGCCTCAATCCTCACAGCTTGATCTTGCGATGCTTGGTTCCCTCCTCCCCTCTTTGTCTCGCGATGCTTGGCTCCCCCTCCTGACTCTTCTTAACCGCAGGAATGTTAAACAACTTGTTTTTTTGGCTTTTTAAGTTCAAATTCAGCTGTTTAACGTTTCAAAACTGCACTCATCCAATCTGCAACAGTCTATTGCTTCACCAGATCTGCTTTTCGTCTTTCAAAACGCGGTAATAGTAAGGCAAAAACTTTTTTTCCGTTACCTTATGTTGTTACTTTGCTTCAGATGTGGTCCCAACGTTTAAACTTTGTCTTCTTTGTTAAGGAATCAGGGGAATTGGAGATTTTATGCTGATTTAATCAGCTCAGCTCGGCTCCTTAGAGATACTTGCAAGAATCTTCTTCGGCTGCAGTGCTCAAGGTGTTGTAAAAGTCTCCTCCGAGACTTTTCCGTCACCGAGCTTGCTCAAACCTGGATTGTATTGCTTGCTAGTCCTCACACTACCTGTGTGAGGTTGCATCAGGTGGATTGATCCACCCGAGCTGTCAATAAGAGCCGCTGTCCGCCTTGCGCACTTGCAAAGCGTGTCAGACCTCCATTCCTCCGACCGGAAACCCCAAGAATGCTAATGTTTTAAGCATGTTTTTATTTTAAGTAGAAGAAGAGATTGGATTTATACCCTGCCCTTCACTACCCAAAGGAGTCTCAGAGCAGTTTACAATCTCCTTTCCCTTCTCCTCCTCACAATAGACACCCTGTGAGGTAGGTGGGGCTGAGAGAGCTCTGACAGAAACTGCTCCTTTTCAAGAACAGCTGTGCCTGAACTGTGGTTTGCCCAAGGTCATCCAGCAGGTGCAAGTGGAGGAGTGGGGAATCATACCCAGTTCTCCCAGATAAGAGTCCGTGCACTTAACCACTACACCAAACTCTTTGTGTTTGTGTCCTTTGTAAAGTTTATATCTCTGCTACCTGGCATTACATTTTATGACACACATGGTCTGGCCCAATGAGGTCTCATTTGTGTCAGATCTGGCCCTCATTACAAATGAGTTCGACACTTCTGATCTAGACACCAAGGATCCCGCTGCAAGCGAGGATCTGAACCACGTATCTCCCAATCCTAATCCAGCACTCTGATCACTACACCACACTGTAACCAAAAAGTAAAGCAGTTGGGAAGGATTCCAGGGTCTCTGATCAAACAAAGGCAGGTTTTATACTGAATGGGATATTGGCTACGGTGCAGTCCTCCCAACTAGCTCTAAATTGCTGTGTCTATCGGTTGTGTACTGAGCATGAGTCATCCCTGAGCTAGCACCTGGAATGGGTTGAGCTTATTACCCCAGAACAATAGCTTACCAGGATTCAGGAGTGGGCCAGTAGAGATGTAGTATTATGAAAATAGCCTATCGTTGAGAGTGGGGTGTGTTAGGGTGTGGTCTGTGCATGCTTTATAAACAGGGCAGCCCGCCCTGGATTTTGTCCTTGTAGTTTTCCTGAAATCACTAAATAAACTAGAGCTGATCACTGCAATGCGTCCAGAATCCAGTGTTTAACACTATCGTAGCCAGCCCTTCTAATAGCAGGGTCTGGTTTACATTGCATTATAACACAGGAAGGAGCCTAGTGACTCAGCTGTATTTGCATTCCCTTGTTTCACTTCCTGGCTGCTGTTCCGGGAAGTCAGCAGTTCCCTACACTCAGCTACTCAGTGCCGAGACCAGCCCAGCCCTTAGCACCTGGTTCTCCTCCCTCCCTCTGCCTCTTCTCACATGGGAACCCCCCCCCCCCCCCCGGCCCAAATCCCAGACCGCTTGTAGCACAAAACAGTTTAACATTCACTGGTGGAAGCTTTGAGGCCCACAAGCTGGGTAGGGCTGGTGGGGGAGAAGAATCAAACTGTTGATCGAATTAGAGGAATGTACAGAGCTTGGCTTACATGTTCAGTATGAGATGCTAATTAATGAACAGAAAAAGCAGCTGGAATCCCATCTGCATAAATTTGTATTATCAAATGGTTAGGCAAGCAACAGCCCCATAATAGCAGGGTGAGGTAGATTCATTACTGTATGCTTCCCTGCCAGGCTGTGCTGTGGGGATTACACACTTGGCAATTGTACATGATTTTTGTTGTTCATTTCTGTCCCCCATGCCCTCCCGCCCTCCCCCTCCCCCTCTCTCTCATGTGTAAAATCCCAAGCTTTTAATATTAGCCCCAGATGTAAAACCACAATATGGGAAAAACTAGAATGGGAAATCCTGGCTGGTCTTGGTATTTCGGAGGCCTGTTGGGAAAAACTGCTTGGTGATATAAGGTCAAACATTGGTCACATTTAGATGTCATCGTGACCAAACATTGCTCATTATTTATGACAGCATAAACATGACTTGTTTGCTGTGCTCTTTTCACCTCCCCTTGCATGTGGATCATGTTCCTGGTTTGAGAAGCCTTCAAAGTCCATTTTGATGTGATGTCTGGATTCCGATGCCTGGATAAATTGGAGTTTGCTTCCTTCCCACAAATGGGGAAATGAATCTAGGAGGTTGTGGGGTGGTGGTGGGGGGAACGGTGGAAGGGCTTCTAGTGTCCTGGCCCCACTCCTGGACCTCATGATGGCACCTGGTATTTTTGGCCACTGTGTGACAGAGTGTTGGACTGGATGGGCCATTGGCCTGATCCAACATTGGCTTCTCTTATGTTCTTATGTTCTTATGCTTTGTTAAGAGGAAGTGTACAATAACAGCAGGGTCTTGTCCATCTTTGCTGACTTTAGTTTCCTCTAAATGTCAGGACCTAACTATATGATATGTTGTTCCAGGGTCTAGATTGTCTACAGGAGGTCCGCTGCAATTCCCAGGCTAAACTTATATTCTTGACCTGAAGTCACCCCAGGCAGTCACTGCTTGCCCCAGTAAGAAAACTTACATGCAGGGGTAATTTCGAGCAGGAGCTCGGGGTGGGGGGGAGCTCAGCTCCAGGAGCTGGTGCCAGCCCCCCCCCCCTGCGGGGGAATGCCTGCTTGTGTCATGGCTGCAGCCAAATGACCCCGTCCCCTGGAAAGGTCCTTGTTCCTCCCACCAGCCTTCTGAAGGCTTCAGCCACCACTGAAGCTATCCTCCCAGTATAGTGGTATTTCTGAGGCTTGGATTAGTAGCTGTCGCCTCTCTGCCAGTGCGCTCTATCTCTCTTTCCTTTCTTTCTTGCCTTCTGACATACTTCTGGTGATGTCAGCTGGCGTAGCATATGCAAATAAGTTATGCTAATGAGCTCCTGCACCTCTTTTTCTACGAAATGACCCCTGCTTACATGTAATCCACTGGTATATGTGTAGGCCCCTCCCACAGGACACACAATGGAGTCTCTGGGGTTGTTTCAGGTTGGACAAATGGTGCAGGGGCAAGACTTCAGCCTCCTCCCTCCACACACCATGGTCCCAATCAGAACTGACCGCCTGAATGCCCGAAAGTCTAAATTGTAACTGATAATTCCCACCACAATCAGTGTATTGTGTGTAGATTGTCAGTGTGTCAGTAGTCACACCCTAGTAAGTGGGGGATCTATCTAAGTTGTTCCTGTGGGTGGTGACTAATTTTTCTTCACTATCTTCTTTTGGTAACAGCCATGAGGTCCAACATGAAACAGAGCCATTGGATCCCAGAACCAAAGCAACAGGGCATGCCCATCAGCATTATACCATCAGGGTGCATGGATCTTTACAGAGCATCACAACATACCCCATGAAGCTTACAGGCAGCACCGAATGGGGAGAGAGCTGGAGGCAGGGATCGACGGGAAGGATATGTGTTCATTCCAGTTATACATGCTTCAACAGTTGCATCACTGTGGAAACTAAATGAGCTGCAAAACCAAGCTGAAACACATGTGCACACTTGGCTGTGCCACATGGCTGCCTCTGGTAGCCTGTTCCAGCACGAGTGAAACCTGCAGAGTGTTTGCAGCTCGACTGGGGCTGTTGTGGTGAGGGTTTTGTTTTCACTTTACAGGCAAATTTTTAAGGTCACTGCAATGCTAGTTAAATATGCATATATTTATATGACTACATTTATGCAAATAGCTGGCAGCCTACTTTCCTCCTGGGGCGAGATGCGTCTTTCATCTTCCACCTTCAGTCAAGCTGCAGTTTCTACCCGTCCCCGCAGAGAGACGTCAGTGTGCAGAGTTCACCATTTAGGAAATTGCTTCTATTTTCCGCCTGAGAATTGGGGCAAGTTGCTCTGGCAACCAAAGAACAATATCCCAGGCTATGCACTATCGTAGAAGTGGACGGTTTAAGAAGTCATTCTGGAGGATGAGCACCAAGTCCCTGCCAGGCCTCCACTTACAGGCAGGGCCGAGCAAGATCAAAATAATGTGATTGCATTTTCCTAGGCAGCTGGCAGTCGTCAGGCTCATGGGGTTACATTGTTTGAGAGCCTTGTTCCTCTGTTGACCCCACTTGCTTTGTGCTGTTCAGTAATAATCTTGTTGCAGTCTTGGGAAATGAAGGAATAGGGGCAGGTTCTGCAAGTGTGCCAGCAACAGTGACAAAGCCACTGGCCCATTTTCTCCCCCAGGAAGCCTTCCAAGGTCTTTGGATAGCAAGCAGAGTAGATGAACATCTTCACACATCCACAGGAATGAAAGCTGGAAGGAAAGGAGAGCCATGCTAGATCAGACCAAAGAACTATCAAGTCCAGCATTCTGTTCACACGGTTGCCAGCCAGCTGCCTCCAGGAAGACCACAAGCAGGAAGGTTTACATCAGGGTTTCTCAACCTCCTTGAGACTGTGTGCACTTTTGGATTTTGGGGCCAAGTTGTGGTCAAATGACTGCTGACTGCGGACTTCACTTGTTCTTGGGCTCCTTGCATTGAGAAATGCTTCTAAATACAAGGAAGAATGAGAATCGCCATCACATGCACGTGTTTGGCAAGACTTGAGGGACATATGACAGTATAGCTAGTTCCTTCAGATTCTCTTTATTTATTTTTGCTGTCAAGTCACAGCCAACTTATGGCAACTCCAGGGGTCCTTTCAAGCAGGAGCTCAGGGGAGCACAGCTCCGGGAGTTGGTGCCAGCCCCCCCCCCCCCCCGAATGCCTGCTTGTGTCATGGCTGCAGCAAAATGACCCCATCCCCTGGAAACGTCCTTGTTCCTCTGACCAGCCTTCTGAAGGCTTCAGCCACCACTGAAGCTATCCTCCCAGAATAGTGGTATTTCTTTCTTTCTTTCTTTCTTTCTTTCTTTCTTTCTTTCTTTCTTTCTTTCTTTCTTTCTTTCTTTCTTCTCTCTCTCTCCTTTCTTTCCTTCTGACATACTTCTGGTGATGTCAGGGGTTATGGAATATGCAAATACGTTATGCTAATGAGTTATGCTAATGAGCTCCTGCACCTCTTTTTCTACGAAATGGCCCCTGGGCAACTCCGTAGGGTTTTCAAGGCAAGAGATGCTCAGAGGTGGTTTGCCATTGCCTGCCTCTGCCCTGGACCTCCTTGGTGGTCTCTCATCCAAATGCTAACCAGGGTTGACCCTGCTTAACTTCTGAGATCTGATGAGATTAGCTTGCAGCTTGGGTTGCAGGCAAAGCTGTGAGTAGGATTGCAAACATTTTGGGGCAGTGTGCACCAGAGATGGTAAAATGGGAGTGTGGGGGGAGAATGTCTCTGGGCAATTAAATCTAGCTGGGTTTCCCCATTGTTTCCTTCCTCTAGTGATTGGCAGTGGTTCAAGTGGTCAAACGCATAGGGAATTCCATTTTCCAGTTGGTGAACTTCAATTTTAGTCTACTGAGATCCTTAGCGAGGATTTCTGTTTGTTGCAGCCACACTGGTTTGTGCCTGTGGGTGTGTATGTTGGGGGCTTTTTTGAGCCTTGGGGGAGGCTTGTGCTAGTTGCTCTAGTAGTCCCTTGGGAGGCTTCAGAGAGGGAGGAGAGAAGGTTTCACTGCGAGTTCATATAATTAGCCTGGTCCACATTAAGAACGGAAGAATTTGAGTTAGGGAATGCATTTATGCAGAGCAAGATGACAGAATTCAGGACTCAGGTGGCCGTGTTGGTCTGAAGCAGCAGAACGAAGTTTGAGTCCAGTGGCACCTTTAAGACCAACAAAGTTTTATTCAAGGTATGAGCTTTTGGGTGCATGCAAACTTTTTCAGACACATGAAAGTTTATACCTTGATTAAAACTTTGTTGGTCTTAAAGGTGCCACTGGACTCAGAATCTAGGACTGTAGCACTTCAGGCTAAAGGGTGTGTGATATCTTTTCTCTCTCCTTCCAGGTTAAAGGGGGCAATCCTAAGCAGACCCAATCATAAGTGAGTGTCATGTTATTCAATGGGGTTTACTCCCAGGAACATGTTCTTTGGATTGCAACCCAAAAATCCTCTGCATGCATTAAATGAACACATTAGAGTGAATGGGAAGTGTAGCGTTCTCCCCCATACTCTAGTTTACAGCATGCATTGGGGCCTTACATATAGATGATATATATATTTTAAAAATCCTCCTCCTGCAGTTCAAAGTGGGTGAAATCCACTCTCCAGCAGCCCAGAATTCCAGACCCCCACCTGCTTCTGGGCAATGCAAAGATCATTTCAAATACTCCCCCCCTTTCTCTCCCTCTGTCTCTACTTCTCAGTCTCTGGAAGAGGAAAAGGCCCACGACTATCCTCCTTAGCCTTTGGTAGTCAGAACTTATATTGCTCCTGACACCGCTCCCATTCCCCTCCCACACAGCCTCCAAGTTTCACAGGGATCTCATGGCTACGACATCCATCATAAGAACGTAAGAACATAAGAGAAGCCAATGTTGGATCAGGCCAGTGACCCATCCAGTCCAACATTCTGTCACACAGTGGCCAAAAACACCAGGTGCCATCAGGAGGTCCAGCAGTGGGGGCAGGAAGCCCTCCCACTGTTGCCCCCCCCCAAACAGCAAGAATCACATACACCCAGCTGTGTTCTCACACTTGGTTTTTGAAGCACCACCTGGTGGCCCATGTAGCCTGGCCAGATGTCAAGCTCTAGTTGGCCTCTGTCACTTTCTTGGGCCCTGTTCCTGCCACTCAGGCAGCAAGGCTGGAGGAAGGTGCTGCATCTAGGCATGTGTCCAAAAGAGAACTGTGTAGCTGGATTTGCTTCAAAAAACTGTTTCCTTTGTAGATTTTGATGCCCAGTCTTCTCAGAATCTCCCTCCTGGATCACTGCCTTGACATGGCGAGGGGGCTTGCGTGGTTTGGTGAGGCTGTGGGCTATGCCGTGGAAGGCCAGCCAAATGGACAGGCCACAGCAGAGAACTCAGACAAAGTGTGATCCACTGGAGAAGGAAATGGCAACCCACTCCAGTATCTTTGCCAAGAAAACCCCATGGACAGTATTAGACAGGAGGGCCTGGCGTGATGTGGCCCATGGGGTCATGAAGAGTCAGACTCATCTGTGTGACTGAACAACAACAACAACATGCTCAGAATGTTTGCATAATCTCTGAATCTCTGAATCTCAACTACCTGTGTTTAGTATCCTGTAATATTTTGTGGCTGTCCCTGACAGGTAATGGCATGTTATCTTCGCTTTCCAAATCAACATCTGTAAACGTGTCTTTCTATATTGGCTACATAGTTTTCTGAACTGGTGCTCCTCATTCCTCTGACAAAAAGAAGGTTCCTGTCTTGTCTCAGTGATTAATCAACTCGCAGCTTTGGCAGTACAGTCAACTGAATGTATATTTGTTTAATTGGAATAACCTTTGGCGTGTGAGTGATCTTCAAAGTGCTGATTAATTGCTTGGGAGGTAAACAGAAACTGAGATTTTCCAGTGAACAGAACAGTGGCTCAGGGAGTTGTAGGCATCAGACCAGCCATATGCTACTATTGGTCATGCACCATAGTTAAGCTTTTTTTGGTCTACTGAGCAGTGGACTTTCCCCAGATTAAGATGAAGGAAGCTGTATTTTGTGGAAGTCAAGACCTGGGGCAAAACAATGTTAATGTCCTTCAGTGGGAGTTCATTGTTAAGATATAATCCCTTGATGATGCTTTTCAGGTACTCAAAAGAGCTTGGAGAAGGGGATTCCTCTTAGATCACAGGGAACACAGGGTGTGTGTGTTTGTGAAAACAACAGGCTTTGAGTTTTGAAAAAAACAGAAAGGAATGCAGACAAAGGGTCTAACAACTTTTTATGTTTTCCATGGATCCTCCATGAGTCAGCCTGATCACAGGTACATTGCAGGTTACATCTTGGGAACTTAATTCCTAGGCACATGTGGTCCCTATATGGATCATGTCCACAGCACATGAAAAGAGGGATCTTATGTCTTCCCCCTTGCACCATTTTCCTGACCTGAAATGACCCCAAGGAGGTGCTGTTTTCCCCACTGGGGAAACCTAGCTGTATGTGATGAGTACACTTGGTCTGAGGGGTTTAGTCAATGTTGCATACTTTAATCAATTTTAAAGGTGCCCCTTGGTTGCAGGTGGAGCATTCAAAGGGATATCCCACCCCCAGTCACTCTGCAGTTTTTCCTTTGAATCAGTTCAAAGGAGGCTCTCCATTGATCAGGATTCAAGGGATAAGCCCCAGGAGGCTCACAAGTCATGTCAGTGCTACCATTTAAATCAGGGGTGTCCGGCTCTTCACTGGGGGGAAATACCTGTGTGGAAGCAGCCTTCATTAGGCTTGGCTATGGCCTGGGCTTTTGCTGAGCTTGCACAAACACTGCCTGTTGAGACCCTCTCTATTTCCCTATTTTTTATCCTCTCCAGTCACCTTTTCTGAGTAACCTGCCAGGCAACTTGAAGTCTCTTTCTGACCAAAAAATGTTTTTCATACACAGTAAGACAATACAGGTTTCATAAGGAAAGAATCACTTCAATTGCATCTGCCAAGCAATTGTACGTGGGTAGTACCACCTTGCTCCCTGGGAGACACATGCAAATCTCCCAAAGAAGATGCAATTCACTGACGATGAGCAAAGATTTGGGAATGTGGCTAGTTAAGTCACAACGGTTTTATGAAAATGGCAAAGTAGGTCGTGCTATGGTGTTTTCAACCACAGCTATGTCCACATTACATCAGACAACTTAAAACAGCTAACTTCTCATTTGTGGGGTGTGATATTGATACAATAACAAGTATTAAGGGAAATGTTGATTGGGGCATTCAATTAAGACAACTGATTTCATTCAAAACATGAGTTGAGGCATGCTTGGCCATAGGGGACCCCTTGTTCTTTGTGGACAGAGATACTTCAAGTAACTTTTCCCTTCCCTATTGCTGACTTTCAGTTCCCAGGAACTGAAAACTCTTTTCCTATTTATCTTCACCAGCTGTCTTTCTTCCAGTGAATCATTTCTGTCAGCTGTTCCCACATCCCTTACAGAATTGTCCCTCTGCCTACATCTACCTCCCATTTTGTTATGTGCCTGTCAAATGCCTCTTCATCTCCTACCCCTTCTTTTAAAGGAGCCAATGGATAAAAAGATTGTAGATAGCTGGTTCATTAAAAAAAATCCAGAGACAACAGACAAGTAATATATTTTTAAAGGATCCCCCCCCAATACCACAAAATAGCAAGCTTTCATCAGGTTGAATATTCAATACAAAAATTAAAAAGGGAGAGGGGAGAGGGCCTACTTAAAGCCTGGTGGAGGGATCCCTTCCCTTGTCTGCAATTTCAAGATTCTTAAAATGAAATGCAGGAAGGATTTCAGATTTAAATGGATTAGGTGGTGTTGGATGTAAAATTGGGTTCAAAACACACCTAATACTGGAATAGAGAAGGCCTCCCCAGACAGCTCTTGATTTGAGAATATAAAAGCCAGTAGCTCATCAAATATCTCTGCGGCACCGATCAAAATTCACATTCTAATAAAAAGGTATCACAGATAAAGAAAATAATCTTTGGGTGTTTCCAGATGGAGGTTTTTCTCTGCTTTGGAATTCAAACTGGAATGCCTCCCTTCCCCTTTCTTGACACAGCTACACAACGTCACACCTTAATTGTCCTTGCCCTGTCTTCAGTATGCCTTTTCTCAAAGCTGCTTTTCTATGGTCTTTTGGGGAAGAGAACAGTCTGAGCACATTATTGCACCATCTAGATGGGAAGGTGTGTGTTTTCCAAGATCTCACCTGCAGAAGTACAATTTTCCTTCTGTGGGCCACTGTGGCCACCATGTATCCTGCGGCACCATTCTGCCCCACTGCATATGAAGGCTTAAAAAAGGCCATTAGTTGCGATACTGTCATAACCATTACCAGTCCAATGAGTGCCAGCTTAGTGTGTGAGAGACAGTTTGGTGTAGTAGCTAAGAGCGGCGGATTGTAATCTGGAGAACCGGGTTTGATTCCCCACTCCTCCACATGAAGCCTGCTGGGTGACTTTAGGTCAGTCACAGCTCTCTCAGAGCTCTCTCAGCCCCACCTAACCTGTTGTGGGGAGAGGAAGAGAAGGTGATTGTAAGCTGCTCTGAGACTCCTTTGGGTAGTGAAGAGTGGGGTATGAAACCAACTCTTCTTCTTCCCACCCAAGGCCACCAAAAAGTCCTTAAAAAATCCTTAAAAAGTGAGGTGATGGGGTGGTGAAGAATGGAGAGAAAATGGTGGCTGACTGCAGAAGCTCCTTGGCCAGTACAAAGGCCTCTGCGTTCACAGCAGCATTAAATGCAAAACAAAGAGCCCTTGCCATGTGGATGCAGCCATTGAGTCTTCTTGGGTGTTTCCCCGGGAATATTTCTGATATCTAAAGCCTCTGCCAAATATATACAATGGCTTTGTATTTGACTCCAAATGAAAATTCTTGGATTAATGTATGGAAATTGTTATGATCTTAATCTGGCTCTCAGATAGTCCAGAATTCCATTTTAAAAGGAAGTAACACACACTTGGCACCCACATATCCCCTTACTCTGTGTGTGTGTGTGTGTGTGTGTGAGAGAGAGAGAGACTCCTCCTTCTCTCACTTTGTAGATTCTCAAGGCAAAGGTAAAGGTTTCCCTTGCTTGAAAGCCAGTCGAATCTGACTCTAGGGTTGCAGGGCTCATCTCCATTTCCAAGCCGAAGAGCCAGCGCTGTCCGAAGACTTCTCCATGGTGATGTGGCCGACATGACTAGACACCAAGGTACACAGAACGCTGCTACCTTCCCACCGAAGCGGTACCTATTTATCTACTTGTAGTTTCTTGCTTTCAAACTGCTAGGTGGGCATGAGCTGGGGCCAGAGATGGGAGCTCACTCGGGCGGGCGGAGGCGCTTCTTCCTTCTTTTCTTTCTCATGCAACACTCGGGTCTCGAACTGCCGAGCTACCAATATTCTGGCCTGCAGTTTGCATGAATTTCAGAAACTTTTTTTTTCTTTTCGCACATGATTCTCCCATACTCACTCTTCTGACCCCCAAAGTACCACAGACACAAATGATATGATTTTCATACCATTGCCCTCTCTGCCGTCTTGCTCTTCCAGAGGAGGGCATGATAGGAAAAAAAAAAACCACCTTGGAACCTGACAGGCATGCCTGATAGGGTTATGCACAGAAATTATGTTCAGGTTCAGATTTGGCTCCTTTTGTCCATTGCAATCTCCCCCCCCCCCCCCCCCCAATCTGGTCATGTCAAGGCTGCCACCCACACATGGTTGGATGTTGCAGTATCATCATGCTATGGCAATAATTCATGCTGGATTTTCATGCGTGGGCAGGCCAATCCAGTTGTAAATGATTACTATAGTGTAATGATGGCGCAGTATCCAATGATCTATGCATGCAGCTTTCATTGGGTTGGCATGACATTCCTAGTGGTTTGGGTGGGAATCACTTTTCCGCTTTTCTTTTTTCCTTAAGAACATAAGAGAAGCCAATGTTGGATCAGGCCATCCAGTCCAACACTCTGTCACACAGTGGCCAAAAACACCAGGTACCCTCAGGAGGTCCAGCAGTGGGGCCAGGACACTAGAAACCCTCCCACTGTGCCCCCCCAAGCACCAAGAATACAGAGCATCACTTGCCCCAGACTGAGGGATCCTATCTATACTTTGTGGCTAATAGCCGCTGACGGACCTCTGTTCCATATGTTTATCTAATTCCCTCTTGAAGCTGTCCATGCTTGTAGCTGCCACCACCTCCTGTGGCAGTATTTGTCCCCCCCTTTGTCCCCTCCCCCCCGAGAGTCATTAGCCAGGCTTTATATATTTCACTTTGGTGTCCAGGCCCACATCCATGCAATGATGGATATGGAACTACTGGAGCCCTATGGCAATCATTTGGAAGTGAATCAGCTTGTCTGCACAGGAGAGTCAAGTTGCAAGCGATTGCTATAGCACAGCAAAAGTGCAATATCTGACACTGTGTCTGTCTTACCCAGGTAAGACCCATGCTTTGATGTTTCAGCAGTTTGGAGTGAAGTCCTGGACTATCAGAAGTCAAGGAGAAAATGTTCCGGCAGTGACTAGGCTAAGAGCATGTGGTGAGAGGCATCCATCCCAGAACAGAGGTGACCTTCAGCAGGTCAAGACGGATGAGGTAAACAGCAGCTTTAGATCTGCACTCAGTGAATAAGGGGCCAGAGAAAAAGAACTTGCTGCAAGCCAGATTTAAGAAGCAATAGCAGAGTTACTTGCCCAAGAAGTCTTGTGTATGAACACGGCAAGCTCTAGGCCTCGTTGCCAGGGCTATCATTCTCTAACTTGTTGGAACATCAGGACGCACCCCCTGGTTCCAAACAGTCTATTTTGTTATGTTAGCTTTAATAGAAGATTCTTGTCTTATTTATTGGAATCCACGTCCTGGCAGGGCATTATGAGGCAGCCTATAGCAATCAATAAGTTCTGCTCCCAAGATACAGGACTGTTTCCCCGCTTGGAAAAAAATGTGTTGTGGATTGAGCAGCCACTTCCTATCCTTTGAACATGAAATGTTGGCTTTTTGAGCCTCAGTGAGCGCCAGTGTTGCATGGCAAATCAAACATCTTCCTCTCCAGTCCTGTGAGTGTTGGGTGGAAACCGTGCTTGACCAATTAGTGGAATCTCAGTCTTTGTCGGGCCTTAGAAAGCATTATTGTCAAATCCTCTTGCAGGGGGGAAAGCACGAGACAGCTGTCTTTGCCATATACTTCAAGATCTCTCTTGCTTCTTAATTATGCCTTTTGGTCTTCAAGGAGCAGCCACCACTCTCCAAAGCTTAATGGGCCATATTAGTAGTCCTTGCCAAGGGTACACCATGGCTTTCATAGAAAATATTCCCATAGCTAGTTGGGCCTGGGAAGAGCATTGTGAACACCTCCAGCTTGTGTTTCATGTGATACAGCAGGAAGGTCTACATGTCAACGTCCAAAAGAGCAGGCCTGGCCTCAAGGAGCATGAGTGTTTGGAGCATCTAGTAGGAATGAGCTTCCTGAAGCTCCTGCACATGAAAGAAGCAGCCCTATGTGAGCTGCAGGACCCCAGAGGTGAGTGGGCCTGGCTGCAGTTATCCAATTCATCTCTTAGTTTGCGACTGCCAAATATTACCACCTCTCGTAGAGTTGTTTGGTGGTGCAGCTCCCACGGTTTATTTTGTTTGGAGATAAAGAGTCAGTTCCAGTCAAGAGGATAGTCACATGGAGAGAGAAGATATACTTGTGGAGCTTTAATCACTAAATCAGGCACGTCCATCTTTCCCAGCTGTGGTTGGTGGCAATTCCCAGGTACTCCAAGGAAAGAGAAAGTGAGGTGGCCACTGTAAGACTTGGTCCTTCCCGCTGCCCCTTTAGGGAGGCTTGGCTTGTTCTGTTTCTCTTGCTCGGGCCAAGGTTCCTAAAGGAGTCTGCCGCATCAGGTGCCCAGGAATAAGCTGGCTGCCCTTTTAGCTCCTTTTCCAGATCCGATCTCAGTCTTCTCAGCTCAAATGCCACTTGTCCCCCCTCCCTGCTGTTTTCCAGAGGGGCAGGCTTGGGGTCATTGCTGTCATGTCAGATCAGCCCTTACACAGAGCACCTAGTTGCCATCCCTCCCGGTGTCCGATTGCTATCAGATCTTCTTGCCACTGTAACAAATGGTTTCAGATCACTGCCATTTCCACAGAGACCCTACAAGGAGATCTAAGGAACAGGAATGCACCCAGCATCTAGAGCAGCTAATGCAACGATGGGGCCATGTTTGTCTCAGTCCTCAAGGGGCTGTGAATTGAAACAGTGCAGGGAATCTCTGTTCAGCTCCCAGTATCCTGTCGTGGACTATAGCTTGAGAACGATGCTTTAGACCAGAGGTGTCAGGCTCCTTTGTTACGAGGGCTGGATTTGACATAAATGTCTCTTTGATGGGCTGGGCCATGAGTGCGCCATAAAATATAATGCCAGGTATCAGAGATATTTTACCGCTGACTGTGACCCACACCCCTCTTCAGCACCTAAGTAACCACCCTTTGCTCGAATGCACAAGAAGTTTTGCACAGTACCCAGAGAGCTGTTGCCTGGAAATCAAGGTGCCGCAACCAGAGACTCTTGTGGCTCTTTAAAGACCAACTCATTGCAGAAGTTTTTGATGAGCTGGAGCATGAAGTGCTGCCTTCCATTGCTGCAGGTGTGGGAGCCAGAGACAGGTGGCCAAGTGGCTTCGGCCAGGGGAATCCAAAAAGTACCACCTTAAAGAAACGACCATGGTCAACAGGCTTTGGGGAGGGCGAGGGTGTGTGTGTGTGTGAGGCAGCCGCACAATCCCACACCTCCCTCTGTCAAAGTCCCAAATTCAGCAACAAGCTTGAACCACAAGTGGAACGGTGATGCTCCTCAGCACCACAAGCAATTTTCAACCACTGCCACTCTCCAAAGATGCCAGCTCCCCTTTAATTGCCTTTTGCAGACTTTTATTTCCTGCCAGCTTCATGGCATCGTCCAACCACCCAACATATTACTCCCCCTATGCAAGTACACCGATGCACATCCAGCACCTGCCTCCACCACTTGCAAACCCAGCACGCTTCTCTAAACTCCTGCTTCCGTGCCTGATCTTTGCCTCACCCCCCCTCCTGCTTTCATTCAGATGATTACACAAGGCAGCACTTGCTTGCAGGGAGCCTGGAGATTGTGTGTGCGTTTTGGCTTCTCCCCTTATTTAATCCTCCCTGTGCTGCTGAGGGAGGGAGGCAGGAGAGGAGCTGCACACATCTTGGTCAGTGGTTTAGCAGGATCCAGCTCACTCAACTTGGTGGGTCTCCTCTGCCCCGACCCTTGGTGTTCTGCATGTGTTGCACCCTTTAGACAAGTCCCCAGCTTCTCTCTATTGCCCTTTTCTCCTTTGCCCAGCTCAGCCAGTCACCCTGTTCACATGCTTACATAAGTGGGCACATTTGTCAAGCTGGCCAGTGGCTTTCCGCAGGCACCTGTGCCCATGGATGTCTTCCCCAGGCTGCCTGCAGGTGGGAAGTTGCTTGGCTGGGCTTGGGGAGGAGGGGCCAAAGAGATTCTGCCTGCCACACATACAGCCAACCATCTTCCCAGCAGCCCAGGTGGCAGATGCTGGAGCCCAGCATGCTGTAGCTGGAGCGGTGGCAGCAGCAGCAGCAGTGCATCCTGGCCTGGCAACTCAGCCAAGGGCAACAGGCAGGCCCAAAGGGGGCCAAACCAGCCCTCCTCGCCCCTTAGCCAGTTTGGTGTAGTGGTTAAGTGTGTGGACTCTAATCTGGGAGAACCAGGTTTGATTCCCCACTCCTCCACTTGCAGCTGCTGGTGTGACCTTGGGCAAGCCATAGTTCTGTCAGAGCTGTTCTCTTAAGGACAGTTCTGGAAAGAGCTCTCTCAGCCCCACCTACCTCCCAGGGTGTCTGTTGTGGGCAGGGGAAGGGAAAGGAGTTTGTAAGCCACTCTGAGACTTCGAGTGAAGGGTGGGGTATAAATCCAATCTCCTCCACCTCTTCTTAGGGTTGCCAGTTCAAGGTTGAACAATCCCTGGAGATCTGGAGGAAGACCCTGGGGAGGGCCTGCATTTGGGGAAGGGAGAGACCTCAGCAGGGGGTATAATACCCTATATAGGCCCTTCTGGTCCATATTTGCTTGTGGCCTGGATAAGAGCCCTGGACGGGCCAGTTCCAGCCCACGGACCATACGTTTGACTTGTCTGCTTTAGACAGAGTCTCAAAGTAGTTTTCAGACTCCCATATTGATTCCTATAGCTATGTCACTAGCCTTTTTATAGGGTAGTCTGTCCAAAATGGTGTAACTGGAGCTTACAGTGGCTACATAGTGACTGGGAACAGTGCTCAAATTCCCTGATTCTCCACCTCTGGTCGCATTGCTTGTGTGGTCTTCAATACTCTTTTGTGCTCTGTCCATGGTGCTAAAACAAAAATAGCCCCCCAAAATGTATTTCCTGATATTGTCATGGAGTCCAGTGGCCTAACAGAGTGCCTGTCCAACTTTGGTTAAAACCCAGCCTATACCCATTTTTTCTTTATCAGTCTTATTTGAGGGGAGTTTAGCCTGCTTTACCACTTACACTCCTGTGGATGTTTTTAACACTTCAACACAGTGCTCTACCAACAGCAGCAGAGAGAAAATGTGGATTACGCTTGTTGATGTGTGGGCTCAACTACACATTATAGTTTCTTTGTTGTTTATTTTAAACAGTCTTTTTTTGTTTTGCAAATTCAGCCTCCTGGATTTGCTTTATCAAGCAGGAAAAGTGGTAGAAGAAGAAGAGAAGAGATTGGATTTATACCCCACCCTTCACTACCCAAAGGAGTTTCAGAGTAGCTTACAATCCCCTCCCCTTCCCCTCCCCACAACAGACACCCTGTGAGGTAGGTGGGGCTGAGAAAACTCTCTCGAGAACAGCTCTGAGAGAACTTATGACTGACCCAAGGTTACACCAGCAGCTGTATGTGGAGGAGTGGAGAATCAAACCGGGTTCTCCCAGATTAGAGTCCATGCTCCTAACCACTTCCCCAAACTGCATGCATTTGGAAAATATCAGCCCTTGACTCCCACACCAGTTTCTCACTGGAGAAAGCCAGAGGTGCTTTTTCTTCTGCTGGGAAAACACACACATATATTTAGGCAATTTAAAATAAAAGAAGAAGAAACCGTCAAGTATAGTGGAGCCCTGCCCTGCCCTGGATAGCCCAGACAAGCTTGATCTCGTCAGATCTCAGAAGCTAAGCCGGGCCGACCCTGGCAAGTATTTGGATGGGAGACCTCCAAAGAATACCAGGGCCGAGAGGGCAGAGGCAGGCTATCAAGCCTCTTCTCTGAATCTCCTCCATGCCCCAGTAGGGGTCACCAGAGGTCACCATGACTTCCAGGCATGGGCACACACACACACACACAAAAATGCAAAAATACAAAAAAAAGTATAACAGAGCCCTTAAAATAAGAAAACACAGAGAAGGAATTTAACAGTGACCTTCTAAGCAAAGTTACATTCTTCTAAATTGATTCACTTCAGTGGGTTTAGAGGGGCGCAAGTCTGCTTAGGGTGGCACCATTAATGTGCTTGAGAGGCATTTATTTAAACAGTAGGATGGGCATTTCCCTAGTAGAGATTATAGACTAGGCTGTGGAATTTACTACATAGCTTCTGATGACCAAAATCTCCCAAACTAGGAGGACTACCAATGGGTTTTACTGATATTCCATTACAAGTAGTGATGTGGTTAGGGGAGCAGGAAACTTCAGATCCAGGGAATGGCAACCCCAGTACTGGCTATAGCTGTGACTTTGTCAGGCCCAGGGATTTTAGGCCTGCTCCACATGTGACATCTTCAAATGTTGCATTTCCCAGCTCTTGATTCATTTCGATCAGCAATTTCAATAGCTGTATGACTATAAAAACATAACGTGTGAATGTCTAACGGGTTTCCTTGGTAACTAATGTGTGCTCCACTATGCACAGCTCAGGGAACATTTTTTTTTTAAAGACAGTTATACGATATGTCTTCTAGACATCCTGGAGTGAGAAGCAACAGATGTAGAATAGTGATGATTGTGAGCTTTAGGCCTGGTAGTTGGAGGTGGGGTGTGGCATACAAAATACGCTAATGATCAACCAGCCAGCCTTCCTACTAGTTCTCTACCCCAGACACCTTCTCAAGAAAATTTGCCCTTGCAAAGTGATTGAGAAGACAGGAAAGGCCTTGTAGGCATCGTCTTTAATTGGCCCGGATGTTCCTAAGCCTGTTCAGGAATGTAATTTCCTGCTGGGGTGCACAGGATTTGCCGCTTCCTGGCTCAATTACTTATACCGAGAGGCACAGGAAACTACTTTCTAGAGCATGCTCATTAGTGTCTATTTCAGTTAAGGCTGAGGCCTCCCAGGTCATTCCTGGTTCCAGTGGGCCTGCTCGCCCACCACAAATCCCACCCCCTTTGCAAGCCTAAGCAGAGCTGAAAAAATTCTCATCTGGGTTTTCTCCCCTAAGCATTCCTGTGAAAAATGCAGAAACATATGAGGTTGTAAAAAAAAAAAAAAACTCTTGGAGAAAGCTTTGGAAAAAACTGGACACTGTAAAGGCGGGTGCGGAAAGACCTTTCTTCAGTACAACAATGGAAAGGCATCAAATGTTGGTAATGAGATAAATCACAAGCCTTTGAAGGACTCAGAGATCGTATCTCGAAAAAAGTATTTTTCGCTCCTATTCCTTGGACCATTTCTTACACCACTACTGGGCTTGCTTTTCAGGGTCCTTCCATTACACACCTCTGTAGTGAATGAGCCTGAGCTCTTTGGTAAAACTTCCACCCCCCTTTTTTTTGCAAGTATTTTGGTACCTGTGATGTTTGTAGCCCTTTGCCAGAGTCACATCTGTGATCCCATTTCCTCTCCTGCATCCCTTTGTTGTAGATCAAGGTGAATTGTGCTGCATCATGCTTTGGAAACGTGATGAGTCATCAAGCAGGAAGAATGATGAAATGAGAGTGAATGCTGAGCTTGCCCACAACGCCTGGCAAATCCCTTAGCAATGAGTGCACGCCAGTCATTTCAGAGAAGAAGGCTCTGCTCCCCATGCTTTCAAAGTTGTTGACAATAGAAGATGAACCATCAAGATGAGCTGCACATTCTTGTATCCAAGAAACAGAGGTCCTGACTCCATCCATTTTAGTTATTAGCTCAGGACTTTGAGAGATGTGGCATAGGCTCTCTTTAAATGCACAGACCAAGTCTTTATTTATTCATCTTGAGGAATGTGGCTTCTGTTTGAAATGTTTTTTTCCTGAATAAAAACAATACAAAAAAGCATGCTAGGTGCTTGAAAACCAGGTTTTGGTTTGGATGAACTGGAATTGAAGTCAAATGAACTGTGATCCGAATAAGAAAGCTGTCTAGAGGAGACACCAGTAGCAGTTCTTCAGATATAGTCCATTCCATGTAATTGATCACGAACCCCCCCAGTGCACATCCAGGGCTATTTTTGGGCAGGAATGCACAGGAACTGAGTTCTGGCTGGCTCCTGAGTTGGCCACACCCAGCAGAACTCATTAGCATAATAGGCCACACCCAACAGCAGAAACTCATTAGGACTGGCTACATTAGGATTGGCTACATTAGGTATGTGGCCTAACATGCAAATTAATTCCTGCTACAAAAAAGCCCTGGCTTTTGACAACAAACAAGGTAAACAGAATAAGAAGCAAAAGGTGGGTGTGGCTGGATGACCACTCTTCTGGTAACATGGGGGTGTGGCCTATTATGCTAATGAATTCCTGCTGGGCTTTATCTACAAAAAAAGCTCTGTGCACATCTATACCTACTCAACAGCCATTAACAATTAGCAGAGGGTTTGGTGTTAACTAGTATATGTCTTCAGCTTTTGTGTCATGAACTGTTGATTTACTAAACAATTTGTGATTAAACAAGTCAGATTTCCCTGGGAAAATCCACAGTTTTGGCCCGGTTCCATGGTTTTCCTTTACCCCTTTGATATTACTCTGCTGTGCTCTAGAGTTTGTGAGAGGTGGGAGATGAATGGAAAACTGGAGACCGTGTCAAGGATTCTTTGAGTAAACATGCTTCTGTTTGGTTTCCAGGCAAGGGCTGGCAAAATCTCCCTGAATGCTTCCAGGATATTCCTGCTTGGGGCAGCCTGCTGGCACCTAGGGCTGGTGTGCCTCTCGAGAGGCTGTTGCACTACAGCAAGCCAAACCTTTTACATACTACAATTAAAGACATAGTATGGCTTATACAGTCAATGAAGTAAGTATGGGGGGAACATTTATACATTTTACAGATAAGGAACAGGGGTAGATGACTTGATGGATGTGAATTCTTTCTCTCTCTGGCCTGGTCTAAGCACTACGCTCATCGCTTTTCTGGCTGGTGACGTGATGTCTAGCAAGAGCACTTGCCATAGGTTGATTGTTGGAAGAGTGTGGCATAAAAGATTTTTTTTTAAAATCCCCAGCTCTCTAGAGGTTTCTCATTTGATACATCATTGCAAACTTGCAAACTAAAGGAAGTTGTAGAAGCCAGTACTTTGAAAGGAGGACCATAGACATTGATGGCACAATTGTTCCCATTCTTTCTGATAGTTCATAATTAGAACTGTTTGTCAGGGAGGAACATTCCACCAAGGGCTGAGCTGCTCCACTTTCTGAGCCTTAACTCCTGGCTACTCTCATCTAAAAAGGAGCTCCTCTGTTGTGCCAAGTGCATTACTCCAATACTTAGGAACCTATCCTCCAGAGATTCAAGAAATTGAGTAAGGACAAATTGCACTTTCAGTGCAACCCTAAGCTCCCTTTAAGCTGTGGAGTCTTGTGAGCAAAAATTCTACTTTGTGAGCTACTGGCATTAAAGTTGTAAGTGAGTGATTTTGCCACTACATAGTTTGCTCTGAAGCCATCCTTCCTGAGTGAAGACAAAAATGTGTGAGCTGGAGGCTAAAAACTGTAAGCTAGCTCACACTAACTGAGCTTAGAGGGAACACTGTAAGCAGATCTATTCAAAATCCTACTGAGGTTGTAATTCCAGGAAAGCATTATTAGTATTGCTCTGTATGAGTAGTAAAATTATCTTGATTTTAAATAACTGATGGGAAGAGATGTGTGTTACCTCTTGCATGCAGGCACCCCCCAGGTAAAACCCACCTTCTTTCCCATGAACCTGGGATTCCCCTACAAGTTCCTCCTGCAGTTCCATTTATACTCTGTCTTCGGTCTGGTGGTATTTTGTTTTCCCCATAATTCACTCACCAACCATGCCTGAGAAATGAATTGCATGGAGTTTTCTAAAAGGGAAAAAAACGAGTGGGCGATTTTAGAGGGAAACAAACGTCCTCCCTCTCCAATGTTCTGTGCTGGTTAATGAAACCAGAAAGTGGATGGAACTCAACTAATATCATACAGATAAAATAGCTATATATTACCACATTCCTTGAAATGTCAAAATACTGCATTATTCAGATGATGTAGTTAGGAATGAATAACAGGGTTTCCATTTCAGAAGGCACAGCAAAGTGCCTTGATAGGTTTTTTAAAAATCAAAATATTAGCACTAGTGCAAGTCATGGGGCTGTCTTCCTTTCTGTGAAATGGGGAATAGCTGATTTTTTTTTAATGGAGTATAAACAAGAGCCTCAAAATAACAACAACAATTTAACAGGGGCAGGCACCTGAAAATAGGGACTGATGCCAGGTATATAGGAACAGCTGGAGCACAGAGTCCCTACACATTTAAGGGATTATGTGGTAGAATATATCTTGCCTGTTTCACAGTCACACATTGGTTTTATAGCAAAGTTTCTGCCACAAAACTGCTGCACCAGGGCTGGGAGAGCAAGGAATATTCCTTGGAACGCATCCGTGTGATTACCTACAGGATGCTTCTGCTTCACCCCTGCCAACAAGATATGTGAATGGTACTAGTGTTAAAGCACTTGTCACCCCATTGAATCCTGAACTAAAAATCAAAACCAGCTCTGGGGACAGAACTCATCCTTGTCCTCTCCCTCTTTCCTCGCCAAGCCTGTCTCATAATAATGTGCAGCTTCAATCTTGGATAAAAGTTTGACGGTCTTAAAGGTGCCACTGGATGCAAACTTTGTTCTGCCACTTCAGACCAACAGGGCTACCCACCTGAATTCATCTTCAACTAAGTTATGGTGCTGCCAATAAAGCAAGGATAGCCAGCATTAAAAGTCAACAGCTTCCCAACTCAGGGAGTGAATGAGAAATAGATCTCTCTAGTCTTCGTGGCCTACTCTGAACTTCAGGAAGGGTCTCTCCTCACAGCCTATAAATTATGGCGTCAAGTGCGAAATTATCAAATGTCCTAGAAGATTCATTATTTATTTCTTTAGATACATATACCACACTTTTCTACTGAATGGAGAATGAAAGAAGCTATCAGCAGGGTCAGGGCTATTTTTGGGCAGAAACGCACAGGAACAGCATTCCAGCTGGTTCCTGAGTTGGCCACACCTACAACCAAAACCTCTGGCATGTGTGGCTACAGAGCATGCGGCCTCCCCATGTGACACACAAGAGGGAAAGGCGGCATGTTAAAATTTCCTTGTCAATTTCACTCCCGCCAGTCGGCTGAGAGTGAAATTGTCAAGGAAAAGCCTCTCTCTGCCTTCCCTTTTCTAACTGACATGTGGCAGCTGGAAAAGGGCAGGCAGAGAACCCAGACATGTTGAAAAAGCCTTTCTTTCCCTCCCTGATCTGGGGGAGGGAGAGAAAGGCATTTAACCATAGCTTTTCCCCACACTTCCCTGAGTCTCTCCACAATAGTGAAGAGGCTCAGGGAAGAAAGGGTCATGGGTGCGTGCCTGCTTTCCTTTCCCCAACCTGTCCATCACAGCAGGCAGGCTGGGGAAAGAGGGCATGCATGCAGACATGCCCGGGTTCCCCTCCTGATCTTCTCCAGGTGCAAGAAGATCAGGAGGGGAACCCAGGCACATTGAAAATGCCCCCCTCGCACTTCCCCAAGTCTCTCTGCAAAAGTGGAGAGGCTCAGGGAAGGAACGGGGCATGTTTGCCTGGCAGCCCTCAGGCAGGCAAAAAAACCCCAAACAAACCTTGGTGGGCTGGCTGGCGAGACAGAGGGCAGCCAGGCAAACATGCCTGCTTCCCTTTCCGATCTTTCGGGGTGGGGGGCAGGAGACTAGAAAGGCGATGCTGAAGTGGGGCGGAGAAGCTTGGGGGGAGGAAGAGCCAAGCTTCCATGCCTGCCCTGTGCTTTCCCAGCTCCCGCCTAATATGCTAATTAGCCACACTGTCAGGGGTGTGGTCTAATATGCTAATGTTTCTGCTGTTGAGTGTGGCCTATTATGCTAATGAGTTCCTGCTGGGCTTTTTCTATAAAAAAGGGCCTGAGCATGGTTTCCCCTCCTCCATTTTGTCCTCACAACAACAACCCTGTGAGGTGGGATAAAGTGACAGAGGGTGAGTAGTCCCAGCTCACCCTGATGTGGGGTGCCTGTGTAGGTCTGTCTTCCTCAGCGATTCAGGGGCTTAATGTATCTTCCTTGTGATGTCAGCTGTAGTGAAGAAAGGAGCCCACATCAGAATGGCAGCAGGTTCTCCACAGAGCAGCTTCTCAATCACTCTTCAAGGCAGCCATGTGTCTGTTTCAGTTCAAAGGCCACCCCCCTCCTCAGGCTGCTTTCATCTCCTTGGAAGTTGGCCTAGTTTTATGAAAAAGGCAGGAGTGTAAATATTTTAAACACATTCATCTCTGATGTCAGCATTTAACACTTCACAGAGCTCGGTGTCTTTACTGACCTTCTGCTGGCTCCTTGATTTTGCTACCCACCACACACAGCTTCTCACCCCACCACCATCCTCATCTGCCAGTCCATGAAAATGTATTTCTTTGCTTTTGAATTCCTTTATTTCTTCACCCTCCCTCTTCAGGATTGCTCCAGAGAGAACAGGAAGAGAAATGAAGCCCACCTGTTCTCTTTCTCGGACATCTGTCTGTATCTCAGAATGTCCAAGAGTGGAGGAAGAGGGGGAGTTGGAACAAGAACAGGGCAGCCTGTGAAAAGCTGGCCACAAAGCTGCTGCCGCTGCCATCCCCACTGAAAGAGCAGCTCTTTGCAGAGTGGGCTGTCTCCACTGATTACATCTTTCAGGTATAAAGCTGGTCTAATTTTGGAAGTTTTCTGCTGCAGGACAAAAAAAATTTGGAAGCTGCCTAATGGGATATATTGTTTTTGAAGCTTGTCTTACTTTGCATTTTAAAATTAACCTCTGAATTTATCCACTGGGCTGAATGAGCACCTCCGCTCCAGGGCTTTGTGCATGAGGCACATGCTAAGCTCCCAGTGTGAAAGGGCTTGCCCATTCACTTTGATGGAGGGTGTGTCTCCATGTACAGAACCCAAATCTACTTCCTGTAATCGCTGTGTGCGAGGTGCATGAACTGAAGAGTCGCTCCCCCATTCTCAGGTCTTTTAACATATCTGATACCTCTTCTCTCCATTTTCTTTTCTGTAACAACCTCAAATACCCCCTTCCTTAAACTTGTTCTCATAGAGGATTTACCTTTTGAACTCCTTATCTTCACATTTCTCATCTGAATCCCTGCCAGGTTCTACATATCCTTTCTTAACAACAACAAGAACAACTTTAGTGCCCAGAAATGAATTGCAGGGCACAGACAATTGCCAAGCAGAGGGGTACTACTATCCCCCAGATCCTGAAGATGATATTCCCTGTTACTAACAGCCCACAAATAGATTAGCTTTCCCCCTTTAGAGTTCACACACAGGCAGCTTTATATCTGCCTCCTGATTCTGAAATCTCTTTCTGAGGCTCTGCGGCTTAGTCAATTTACCCAGTCTTATCACTGGCTCCTCTTACCTAGGTTTAATACTTCACATTTGTCATTGCTGCATTTCGTGGTGTTGGTGCCAGTCCAGCTCACTCACTGATGGACAGAATTTCAATCCTGCTTTAGATCTGGAATTCTCCAGAATGGCCGTGATTCAGCTCTCTGACCAAGCATTTGGTTTCTTGGAAGCCACTGCTCCATTGCACCTCTGCTGAATGCACTGCAAGTCTTTTGCATCTCCTTGGTTTTATAGGGTGGTCATGGCTTCCCCCCCACTCGGGATTTGCTGACTCACGGCAAGACTGGGTAAAGGTTTCCTTTTCAAGACAGTTCTTTGGAAATAAGGAAATGAATCTGATTTCCTCCCCTACTTACACTAGTGCTTTCTAAAGGACCTGTGAGAGCCAGATGAGAGTGCACGTGACTCCTATTTAGGGTTGCCAGCCTCCAGGTGGGGCCTGGGGATCCCCTGCTTTTACAACTGATCTCCAGCTGACAGAGATCAGCTCCCCTGGAGAAAATGGCTGCTTTTAAGGATGGGCTCTATGGCACGGTACCATATTAAGGCCCCTCCCCTCCCTAAACCCCAACCTCTCCTGGCTCCACCCCCAAAGTCTCCAGGTATTTTCCCACCCAGACTTGGCAACCCTAGTCCTATTGTGTGAATTGCCATTATTTAACACATCTGCCCCAAAACGGCTAAAAAGAAATTAACCAATTGTCAACAAACATAAAAATAAAAGTGGACAACAGGATACCGTTTTTTTTAAAACAAATCAGGTAACCATCATTGTGCAATTTGGCAGCTTGGGATTCCCTCCCAGAGGTGCTAAGAGGAGAACAGGAGTGATGTGTAAGATCTTGTAAGAATCCTGTTGTGAGTGAGCTGCATCAACTGAGCTGTTGTGGCAATTAAGAACATGAGAGAGAGTGAAGGATGGGGAAAAAAGGAAAACAATGTGTGTGTGTGGGGTGGGGAAGGGCACACAGAGGAAAAGAAGCAGGGGCTGACTACATCCATGCATGATTCTGTGGGAACAGATAGGAGACTGTAGGATGGCGCTGCATGAACACTGTTAATACTACAGCTTATCCAGAGACTCCATGCATCAGTGCATGCTAATGACATCACTGGTACACACTAGCATTGATAGGTCTCTAGTAGGTTTATAGATGTTGAGAGCATAGGCATCCAAAACAAGAGAGACCCTGTAATGGATCTTAGTTGAGGGAAACCCAAAGTCCCTCATGGAAGTTCAACCCCAAATCCACTGGATTTTGATAGCATCCTTTAATATTAGCTAAGAACAATTAAAAAAAACCACAACCTCTGAGAATTCTGGTGTTTAAGATCATGAAGAGTCCAGGCTGTGGCTCCACACTAAAAAGTCCACCCAGTGTCAGTGCCAAAGTCATTCTGGGCTGCAGTGGGTCAGCAATGAGGTACTGATTGCCGAGGCAACCAGATACTCAGGGGAAACAGGCCACAATACCAATAGGAAGATGAGCCACCGTCCTGTTGCCATGGTGCTTGGGATACATCTCATGATCCTTGAAATCTTATGGCAGAGGGCCAGGTGTAGCCCACAGGATGCATTTAAACCAGTGCAGGTGAAACTTGAGTAGAACTCCATCATGATTCTGTTGATTTTTAGAGGCCATGGAGGAAGAGCAGATTTTACCAAGGAAAACTGTCTTTCTCCACAGTGGGGACTAAAGCAGTTTACATTATTCTCTCCTCATTTTTATCCACACAATAACCCTATAAGGCAGGTTAGGCTGAAAGTATGTACTATTCCAAACTCACCCAGAGAGCTTCCACAGCAAGATGGGGATCTAAATCTGGATCTCGCAAACCCTACTCTGAAGCTCTAACCATTATACTACACTGACTTTCATAGGGTGGCTGCTGTTGAACAGTAGCAAGCAGCCAGGCCTAGTTGAATCATGCAAGTCAGGTGATATCAAGTCATTCAGAGGGTGCTGCTAGGCCTAAGTTTGCCAGCCTCCAGGTGGGGCCTGGAGACCCCCCAGAATTACAACTGAACTCCAGACAACAGAGATCTGTCACCCTGGAGAAAATGGGTGGACTTTGTGGCATTATATCCAGCTGAAGCCTCTCCCTTCTCCAAACTCTGCACTACTCAGACTTCATCACAGAATCTCCAGGAATTTCCCAACCTGGAGTGGGCTATCCTAGTCCCAGGTCAGGCTCCAAACCCCCTGTTATGTAGCCACCCATACTGCAGGAGGAATCCTTCCCAATCACAGATCCAGTTCTGCTTTTTGCTTCTCCCTCCTCTGTCTCTGTCTGTCTGTCACTTTTGATGCAGTGTGGCCTGGAAAAGATCTATGCAGTGGCCATTTTAAAGGTATTGGGGGGAGGATTCAACCCTCCCTGAGTTTTTAAAAACTTTTTGGATTTTTCTGCAGACTTACAGAGTCCCCTGAGTTTGTAGAAAAACCTGTTGGGAAGAGTGTGCCCCTTATCTGCAGAAATAAGTATCTGCACGCAGAGGGGACTGCTGAGAATTAGATATATAGATACACCCATAAAAATATTGGGAAAGGGAGACCTTTAGATAGAAAGTGGCATAAAATAAAGAGAGATATGGAGGTCAGTATAATGCACCATTCATCATAAGGAGTAAAGCCTGGTATCTGAAATCAATACTTTCAGACTCACCAAATAAGTAACTTGTTCACTACAGGAATATGACTAGAGTGCCTGGTCAGTCTGAAGTGATGAGAGAAGAGAAGGCACTTGGGCTTGTTACAGAGGAAAGACGTAACAGCTTTGACTCAGCCAGGTTCTCACAAGGGGTATCATCAGTATCCCTGGAGGGTCTAAGGTCTACCTTCATTTTCATTATCCCCACAGTCTCACAATGTGGGCCCTGGTCATCCTTCCTTAAAAATGGAATAAGAATAACAACCAAGGATGATGTTAATTTTGTGGTGAATGCATTCAACATACAAACTTACTATGTTTGATCAAGTCGATCAGATGTCACACAATTCATTGAGTCTATTCCACTGCCTGCTGAACAGCTTTGCATTGGGATTTATTTTGCAAAACTGTGTGTGCATGAAAACAATGCCAATTCAAACACATGGTCAGCAGTTAATGTTTCTAAGAGCTACGTAGATGAACACTGAACAGTAGGCTTTTTTAAAAAAGCTGTATGTTTACGACTGATGTTTATGAATTGTGACTGATTAACTGTCTATTTAAACAATTGCCTGTTGAGTAGAGCAGCAGCACAGCATGTGGAGGGGGAAGTAGAACACTGTGCTGTGTGAGAACATACACAAAAAGTCCATTGTGCTGTACTGTTACAGAGGAACAGTTGAAACAACCTGCCGAACAGCCACAAACAAGTTGACAACCTGATAAACAGTCTGTCAAAAAATCGGCTCCCTCTTTGTGACTGGCGAACAGGGTATGTGTGAGCTGAGCAGCTGGGTGTTCAAACATCCCTAACTGCTATGAGGTTCAGTGTTTCACAGTGAGGAATCAGCTAGTTTGCCAACCCCTTTGCGGGCAGCACAGCTCAAGAAAACAAACCTGTAGCAACTTGATTGTATCCCAATGTGGGGCAAACTTTTTCATGTTTTCCTGTAGGCATGCTTTCTTAATTCTATATAGAAGAATTCTAGTATATTCGGGTTTGGTCTCCATTGTTCCAGGTAAAACTGTTAAATAGTATAATACACATGGTTCATGGGCACTCTTTTCCCAGAGCACTGAACAAACTGTATGGTTTGCTGACTGTGGTATTAGCTTTGTAAATTTAATGGTGTTTAGAACCATGTTGTATGTTTCCACAAGAATTACGCTTGCAATTAAAATTCTGGAGGGATTTTTAAAAACCCAAATGACTGCCAGCCATAAGTGTGCAGGGCAAAGGAAGGCAGGCTAATACAGATGACATTTCAATTCTCCTTCTCCAGCTTCCAAATAAATGCTTTTTCGAGCATCATGACTCTATCACCTTGCTACCAAGCATTAAGTCAAGTACTTGCAGCTGGTAGAGACACTGCAAAATGGAAACTCTATGATAATGCCACCGTATTTATCAGTGTCTAAACAGCCAGTTCCAAGAATTTGTCATGCTCTTTGACTATGTCCAGTTAACATAACTGAGGGGGTTGATTTGGATCAGAGGGAAAAGAGGCCATGTGTACACATTGCTCCTCCTCAACTTTGATGCTACCTACAGGAGAAGGGAGGGCTGCAGGGCTCAAGTAGTTAAGACACTGAACTGCAAACCAGAAGGTTGGTAGTTCAGCAGTTCAAGACCCTAGTGGTGTGTGACAGAGTAAGCTCCTGTCTCTGGCCCCAGCTCCTGCCAACCTAGCAGTTCGAAAGCAAGAAATTGCAAGTAAATGAATAGGAACTGCTTCGTTGGGAAGGTAACAGCATTCCGTGCACCTCGGCGTCTAGTCATGCCAGCCACATGACCACAGAGAGGTCTTAAGACAGCACTGGCTCTTCGGCTTGGAAACGGAGATGAGCACCGCATCCCTACAGTCGTATTTGACTGGCTTTCGAGCAAGGGAAACCTTTACCTTTACCTTACAGGACAAGGGACAGGCATGAGCTCTTTCCATGCCTTCTCCTCAAGCCAACCCCGGGATTGACAGAGGCATAACACAGCTAACGTAAGGCTCCATATCCTAGGGAGTGGGGATGGCAAATTGGATTAAGGAAAGGAAGGGACTGGAGTTCTTCATCATCTCCAGTCCCTTCAAACACAACAGAATATTTCCAGATCTGATTCACAGACTGAGAAAACCATGAGGTGGGATGGCAGAGGGAAACACTTTGCTCGTACTGTCTGGCAGGCAGGGCTGCAGATAGTTTTGATCTCAAACATTTTGGAATCCTGAGTCTTCCAGCCTCCTCTTTGTAGTAACTTTCCACTCCTCTGGTTTTTATCCTTAGATATACGTCCTTCTGCTTCCTTACTTCATGCATCTGACCAAATAGGCTCTGGTTTGCGTATACATACCACAATAAATGTGTTAATGTATAAGTTGCCACAAAACTCTTTGTTATTTTGGCTGCAACAGACTAACAAAGCAACTCTACTGGAACTTGTCAGTAATACTCAATTATTTATTAAGAAGCTATTGTATGCCACCCTTCAGCCATCAGGCTCCTAGGGCAGCTAACAACCGTACCAAATCTATCATTATGCTCAATAAACATTTTAAAAAACATATATATGCCATCATAAAATAATAACGCAGAGCTTAAAAGCACAAAGGTATAACATCAAACAGCCCTAAAACTAGCAGAGCAGAGCTCAAACCACAGATCCATTACCCAAGGCCAGAGCAAGATTTTTTTTTAGAGAAACACCCTGGTTTTAGTTTAACCTTTTATGTATTTGATGGTCATATTTTTAATGCGAGCCATCTTGAACATCCTCATATGGAAAATTGGTGTAGGGGTAGTCCAAATGAAGAAAGAAGGCCAAGGGTTGAGCATGGACGTGGTATGTCGCACCCAGCAAGTGGCTTGTCTATATCCTTAGACCACAACAACTGAAGTCTACCCAAACACCTGTGACCAGTCTGTGCTCTGTGAACATCCTGACATGGGCCAGCCAGCGCAGCAACGTTTTTAAGTCCTGGTGGACCTCAGCAACTGCATCTGAGAAGTGCCTTCTAAATAAACCACCATGTTCCTAATGAAATGATGAGCCTTCTGCCTACCCATCAATTCTATTTGTATCCCCCACCCTTCCCCTGAGAAGCTCAGGGCAGCATGCTTGGCTCTCCTGTCCTCCATTTTACCCACACAACAACCCTTAAAGGTGGATTAGGTTGAGAGAAAGTTACTGGCCTGAGGTCATTCAATGAACGTCGCAGCTGAGTGGGGGTTTGAACTTGTGTCTCCCCAGCTGTAGTGTTAGTTTAGCCACTATGTGTTCGCTCTCTTATATTTGAATTAACAGGGCAGTCCTAAGCGGTGTTACACTCTTCTAAACCCACTGACTTCTGTTTAGGACTCTGCTGACAAACATCTGGTTTCGTGGGAAGGATAAGAAGTAGGGTAAAGGGGCAGAGCCTACACAGCATATCAGGACTGTCATGTGGGTGCCTGGCTCCCAAAACCAAGACTTTAAAAAATAGGCACGCATGAAAGACAAGCACAGTTGGCTCTTATACCGAGCCAGATGCAGCTAATGTCTCCCCAAGAACTTGTTCTGCCCCACCAAAGCAGACACACAATAAACTAAGCTGTCAGCCAACGGAGGGTTTGCCAGACGCCTGGGCTATTTTAAATCTTTAATAGACACATTACCTTACATTTGGGCTTCATCATCTCTCCGCACAAGAACAAAGAAAACATCCATCACAATTAGCGTAATGTCCTGAAAGATATAAGAATGATGGAAGCGTGCACTGGAGTGAAGTATTGAGAACAGAGTCCCGCAGGGGCAATTCCTTGAGATTCGGGCAGGGATCCAGAGCTGGAGGAAGACGCACCAAGGAGCTTTGATCGAAGGAAGAGAGGCTGGGCGGGATCAGAGACACTCGTGCTAAGGAGATTCCTGTCTGCCTTTGTGTGTGGGGGGGTGTTGCTTAGGCAAGACCTTCTCTGTCAGCATCTCCCCCGCCCAGCATCTTGCCCCCCCCCCCCCCAATGTGGAGATGATAACGTTCATCTCTCTCTCTTCAGAGCATCTCAGGGAAGTGGGCAAGCAGCTAGTGGAATACTTCTGATATTTTCTGAGCAGAACTACATGTCATGAGGGGATTATAGGGGTTCCTAGGGTTGTTGGAGAAATGTCCTGTCCCTTTTTGGTGGTGGTGGAAAGTGCTGTCAAGTCACAGCTGACTTATGGAAATCCCATGAGGTTTTCAAAGCAAGAGACATTCAGAGGTGGTTGTCCACTGCCTGCCCCTGAGTCACACCCCTGGTTTCCCATACAAATACTTGCCAGGGCCAACCCTGATTAGCTTTCGAGATCTTACGAGGCTGGGCTAGCCTGAGCTATCCAGGTTCCTTTAAGAGAAGCTTCATGTGCAGAAATGGCTATGTGTGTGTGTGTGTGTGTGTGTGTGTGTGGAAATGGGCACTTGAAGTTTTCATACCATGGAGGAAAATAAAATCTGGTCAATAAAATGCCGTTGGGCCTCTGTTAAAGGGACAAGACATTTTCCTCCAAACTAGTTGGCAACCCTCATTGTGCAGGTCCCTCTAGGTGTTCAGGCGCCCTTGCCAGGGGGATTCAGCAGCTGTAGGGTGCTTAAACTTCACTTACTCATAAATTCTATGATGCTATTTTTCCTTGGCCAAGGGGGAAAATAGCAGTGGGAGAGACCTCAGAGGGCACACAAACCTTGCTAAAACTTCCACATGCAAGATCAGGGCCATGACGAAGGAAAGGGGGGGGGGAAGTGTTATTCTCAGTGAGTGTTACTAGCCTCAAGGCAGCACCTGGAGTTCTCCTGGAATGTCTCCAGGAATTCTCCAAGCACAAACTGGTATTCCCCTGGGTACAGAAAGCAGGAAGAAGCCACTGGCCCATGGAGGGAGAGAGAGTCTTCGGAGAACCAAGGTCTACTCATGTACAAAGTAAGGGAGGCAAGAAAGTGACAGCTGAGCCATGTAGGAAAGAAAGCGAGGAGGAATGAACTGTACAATTTTCTCTGGTGACGGAACAAGGTGGGAATAACCCCCTTACCTTTTGCTGCTCTCCCAGGTCTAAAAGATCTGAGATTTACCTTGTCTCCCTTCTTTCAAGGTTACACTTGCATGCAGTGTTCCCTCTAAGCCTCCAGCTCACACATTTTTGTCTTTGCTCAGGAAGGATGGTTCCAGAGCAAAATTATTTATGCCTTAGCCAAATGGCTCACTCACAACTTTAACGCCAGTAGATCACAAAGTAGAATTTTTGCTCACAAGACTCCACAGCTTAGAGGGAGCATTGCTTGCATCATGTATATTAGGAACTACGTACCCCTTCTTCCCATCAGCAGATTCTGTCCTGTAAGGAAGGCCTCTGCCTTTCTATTCTCTAGGCAAATGTGGGCTTGGGAACATAGATGCTAGTAAACTGCACCAGCAAATGAAAGTCCCACTGAACTCAGTAGGATTTGCTTCTGAGTACACATACATAGGCTGATGCTGAATATGTTATTGCCCAGTGGATGCCTCTTGTAGAGCTTCAAGGTCTGGGTCATGCTGAGTGCCATTGTTGGCTTGAAAACTGTGTGTCAAAATACTGTTTTTATCTTCCCACAAAGCCTTAATGCAAAAATAGCGGATGGTCGGGGGCAGGACCAAACTCTGTTCACCATTCCTGTCTCTTTTCTTCATGCGTCTGGTAAATTCAGCTCCTGCTGCATTTTAGGTACCAGAGGGGTATTTGTCCCCTTTTGGATGCTAAAATCATTTGCACCCGAGCCATCTTCCCCAGCTCCCCGCAGGAATAATCAGCAGATTTAAACTCCCCCCCCCCCATACTAAGATGATATGTGGTTGCCCTCTGGCATGAATCGGGGGGGGTGGGGGGGGTCAGGGAGAGAAGCAGAGGCCCCAGTAAGTCTCTCCCCTGCCCTACTCCCCTAGTGGCTGTGACCAAAGTCAGAGGGGATCTCTCTTTGAGAACTCAACCTTGTCCCAGCAAATGTTAAAAGCTCAAGTTACCTTGAAAGGTATGCTGAGAGATGGATGGGAAGCCGCCCTGCTTCCTGTAAAAGTAATGGATGGCTGATTAGAGGGTGCAAGAGAGGCTGTAAGAGAGACAGATTGAGTGTGTCATGTAGACACTAGATTAATTGCAGGACAAGCTATTAGAGGCCAGTCAGACTAAATCAATCCCAGAGAATCTTTGGCAGTTGAGCAGGAATTGCTCAGTCAACCTGAAGCCTACCTGGATGACTGAATGTAGAGGAAAGCCAGAGCTGGAAGAAGCTGCCTCTGCTGAGTTCTGGATCCAGGGCGACCCAACCCAATGCTCACAGTACTCAGCCGAGGACCCAGCCTCCCTAGCAAGCTGCTCACGAGACTGTTGCCACCCCCCTAGGGGCACAAGCCACAGAAAGAGCACCACCACAGAGGATTTCTCAACTTGCCTTACACTCCCGTGGGTCATACACAGTAGAGACTCTTGGGTAGACTGTGCCTTAGAAGAATGTTCTGCCTCAGGGTGCTAAAATGTTAACAAAACAAGGCACCTGTGAGAAGAACATGACTGATCTTGAACCCAGCACACTTCCTGAACACACAAAGTGCAGCTCCAGCTTGGCAAAGTCAAGTCATGGGCATTGCATTGAATGAATTCCTGAGATACATATAACTGTATTTGTGCTTGCAGTGCCTGCTCCTCTTTCCTTCCTTGTGCACGCCTGAAATGCCAGAGTATCTTGCCTAACACAAACCACTGATTCTTGCAGAGTTCATGCAACAAGCAAAGGGATAGAAACGACTGAGTACTTAGCCTACCACTGTATATGCTTGCTCCTTCGTGGAAGAGTATACACACGCTCACATGTTTAAAAAACTCGGTCCCTCATAGCTGGTCTACAATAGCCTATTTTATTCAACAGAGCAGATTAAAACGAGTAGACCCCCAAAGAGTGTATCCTACTGGTGTGAAAGCAGAAAATGGTTCCACAATCTTCTGTTCTTTCTCAAGCTGTGCTCTGGCCTATGAGAAGACAAGGCTCTTCTGTAGCTAGCTGGAACAAGAGCAAAAGAAGGTGAAAGGAGAGTGAGCACCTGTAAATTTTTAATCAAAGGTGGCTTTACTCATGTCCCCATGTTGCCAGGGCTCTTTCATCTCCACAGAAACATGCCCAGTTGGAAAGATCTTCTCCCTCCCTTCCTCGCCCTTCAGCTGACTGGCATGATTTATACATCTAGAGCCAGCCCACAGCTCTGGGCCTGAGGCACCAGCTGAGTCACCCCAGACTGTTCAGTGGGACATAGCTGCTTCCAGCTACACAGGCCACAAAGGGCAGTTGCAGGCCTCCTCGTGCCTTTGATGTCTCTGAACTCTCTCCTCCTTGCTTCCTTTATTCATTCATTGCTTGCTGTCTCCATGCTTATTCTCTCCCTCTCTTCTGAGCCTTCAGTCTCCCATTTGCTTTCTTATTTATTCTCCTGAATTCAGAGGTCAGAATCTCATTCTCCTCTTTCCTAGATTGTCAGTCCATCTTGTGGGCTGAAGAGCTTTCAGTGTGCCCACCCCTCTTCCAAAAGGGCCACCTGCAGGCTTCTGTTCAGAGCAAAAATGACGCTGTTAACCAGAGGTGCTTGGTCACCTCTCTGTTCAAATCTCAACTGGTTCACAAATTATAAGCAGAGTCCATAAAGGGTCTGGTTTTGGTTTTTTTTTTTTTGCTTTTTTTAAACAGTCAAAACTGGATTGCAGACACTCTATGCATGCTCATTCTCACACTTCTCCCTATCCCTCAGCTGTGATCTTTAGTATGTGTTGAAAAAACCAATACAGTGAAAAAGAGATGTTTGAATCTGACTGTGATGGGGAGGGAGGAACTGCATGGCTTGTGCAGCTGCACTCAGAGCTTGTTGTTGGTTTTGTATTCATAGTGGATTTTGTTTTACACCTGAACATCCACAGGTTTGGTGAACTTTGACTCATGTCCTGTTTGCCAGTTGTGATCAGGCTGCCAATTTTTCAGCAAACAGTTCATTTGTTTATTGACCTGTTAATGTCTTTTGATAGGTTACTTTAGCATCTCCCTTCCTAATAGTTCAGTTTTTTTGTGCATATGTGCATTCTCACACAACTCAATGTACTTCCCGCTGTCCTTTCTGTACCACTGCTTCACTCGGTAGGCAATTGTTTAAATAGAGAGTTAAATCAGTCATAAATCATATAAATTGGTGATCAATACATGCTGTGTTTAAAAAAAACCCTACCACTTGGTATTCATCTAATTAGTCCTTAGAAATGTTAATGCCTGCCAATCTGTTTGGGCTGGCTATGTTTCTGTGCATGCTCATCCCTAAAATAGTCCTGGATGAAACTATTTGGCCCATTGGGGAAACCAGTGTGTGATCATGGGTTTTCCTAATGGGTTAAATAGTAAAAAAAAAACCGCCCCTGGCCCAGACAATTTCTGGCTTGGAAAATGGCACTGGAAGGAGAGTGGAGCTCCTTCCCCTTGTATGTCACCGTTGTGATCTGGCTTGGGCACTATGTGCATGGGAACTGAACAGAACCCATAGCTCATGTCTGACTGTTACATAAGATACAGGATGGGGAGCCAACCTGTGTACTTCTCAGTCTGTGAAGAGACACTTAGGCTCTTACAACTGCACACCACTGGCTAATCTGAAATCATAGGCAGGTTCATATGTTCAGAGACAATCCTGCAGGTCCTTTGGAAACCAGCCATTTAGGACTTTTTAAAGGTTAGTTATGCATTGTATAAAGAAGTAATTTCTATGTTCAGTGCTCCATTTATTGGCAATCCATTTCATTGAGTGACCCGGTGTACCAGTGCTATGAGAGGGAATACTTCCTGTCCACACAATGCATAATGAGATAAACTTTTATCTGTTCCCCACTTAGTTGTCCTTTGAGCAAATAAGAAGTCTCGAATGCTTTAGCTTTGGTAAAGGTTCTCTAGACCCTTGGTTGCCTTTTGTGGGGTGTTTTTCCTAGAGTATCTCTTTAAATAGGGAACACAGGGCATTGAATCTGGGGCCTTCTGCATGCAAAGCAGTTGTTCTACCACTGCCTAATGAATCCACTTTGGTAACATTTGTAAAATAATAACAAATCTTGCTGTGACTTGAAGACTCATTCTTGTTTTTCTGGACCTGAAGAAAGTGGGTTCTGTCTTTGCGCAAGCTGGTAGAAAATGCAGGCCTTCTTTTTTTGTAAGCTTGTCTTTTCTTTGGTTTTTTTTTTATTGATCTTTCTCCAGTCTTCAAGTAGAGTTAATGGAGACCTTTTGATGTTATTCTTAGTGTGAAGAACTTGTGCTTAATATACTCTACTGTAGAAGGCTGTTCATACTGGACTTTCATGTGATAACAACCAAGAATGATCAAGATCCTCAGCTTTTGCTAAAACAATTCCTACCAAACTAAGGTTAGCAACTCCAGGTGGGGCCTGGAAATCTCCCACAATTAAAACTGATCTACAGACTACAGAGGTCAGTTCTCCTGGAGGAAATGGCAGTTTTCAAGGGTGGACTCCATGGCCTTATGCCCTGCTAAGGTCCCTCCCCTTTTCAGAACTCATCATCCCCAAACTCCACCCCCATCATCCCCAAACTCCACTTGGACTTGGCAACCCTAAAGCAAACTGGTTCAACACAGCTACACTGTAAGCTTCCGGATGCCATTTTTCTGGTCTACGTATGTGGAATCCTAGGTGTGGATGTGCTCAGGCTGGCTGTATGTCCTACAACTGTTCTCAGAGCACAAATAACTGTGGTGCAGACTGTAGTTGAGTGCAATTATCCTTTCCTGAGGGCTGTAGAATGGGGTCACCAACAGCAGCAAATGGAGGCAAGCATATTTCAAAAAAAAAAACCCTCTTTTTTCATGCAAACTTCTTTTTGTGTTGAAATGCAGTGGAAAAATAAAGCCAGGGATGCATTATATAAGCAGAATTATCTTGACACAAAGTGTGTCTCTCAAGGCTTTCTATGGAAAGTGTCAGCAGCTCTTGAAGGAGCAGCCTCATAGTTTCGAGGACTGGAAATAAGGAGGGAGAGGAATTAATTGTGGCACAGGCTTCTTTCCCTCCTCTTCCTCCTCCTCCTCCAGTCATCTCCATTGTCTAGAATGCTTTGAAGGATTTAATGGGAACAGCAGCTACTGCAAATGTGAATCAGATAATGCTGGGATTGTTCAGGATTGCAAAGCACTCTGCAAATTTTAATTAGCGACAGTGTCCTAGCCCCTGGCGAAGTTGGTGGTGATGGGAAGATTTATTCCTATTTTGAAGAGTGAGAAGAGCGGCAAGGGCACAAAACAAAGATTTCCTCACTATGGCCCATTATGCGTGCACATCTTACTGCAGATTTTCAGAGTAGTAAGCCTTTAATCTTGACTTCGGATTCTATGCCTGCCTTATGCACCATTCTTTTCCCTCTGGTGTATTTATTATGCAGCTACAATTAAAAAACACTTTTCTAAATCAGGGTGGAACATGACTTGTGATGTGCGTGGGGGAATGACATCCAAAGTTTTTTTTTTTTTTTTAATTATGCAGTTGCCCTATTGCAGCTGCACAGTAGCATCTAGCAAGCACCTTCCTTTTAAATTCTTGTGGTTCAGGTTTTGCGCATGCATTTTAGCAAATGAAAGGGAACAGAAAGGATAGCTCTTGAAACTGACTAGACTTTTTCTGAAACTGACTATTAGAAACTGCAAAGTCCCATTTTCCACATTGCCCAGAACTAGGGGGTTTTCTGCTGTGTTATCAGCCACTGTGAAAAATGGGAAGGAGTCACACAAACTCATAATATGGGGGAACACACTGAATGTACAGAATGCATGGTAGAATCCACTGACACTGGCATTGCAAGCTGTGATTGTTGGCAATGTGTGTGTGCACGTGCCTGTGCAAAGTCGGCTGTAACTCCACCACGCTTTGCACAGGACTGCAATTTGTATGGAGGAGGAGTCCTCTGGCAGAAGCTCTGGAGAACTTTTTTTAGTCTTGTACCACTAAATTGAAAAAAAGTTGGGGGGAGTATTTTCAGGCAGGGAGTGATCTTCCAACGGGCGGCAAAAGGGCAGGGGGGGGGAAACTGAGGGAATCTGTATGCTTTTGAATTACCTTCGACTTGGAAGCAAAACAAGGGGAAAATCAGCACAAAAGCACTCTCAAAAAATGTGAGGAAACAGTGACCATAAAGCAAACTGAGCACTGAAGGGAGGAAAATCAATGCAGAATGACAAAGAAAACCTGATGGACATGCACAGTGAAAGTGAGGGAACACACTCATGCATAATAGGCCTATAGGACAACTCTGTCACGGTGGACTACAAGCCCAAAGCCACAAGAAGAACCTTCCTATAGCTCCCTGTTTTCTGCTTTCTTCCTGCCTTTTACCGGGGGGGGGGGGGGAGAACAGCATAGGCTTATACATGTGTTTCTCATGCAGATAACAACAGGTGAGAAGAGACAACAGGTGCCAACCATGAAGAATGAGCCCAGGAAAGTGGGTAATGGGTAACTCAGATCCATATCCATGTTGTAAGCTGTTGTAGAAAGTATGCATTTCAGATATTGCAGTCAAGTGTACCAGAAGCACACCAATTTCACATAATGGCAGTACATGTTTTCTATTATTATTCTGATGCACATGGTCATGATAATGTATGAACAGGGGCAATGTACTTATTGACCATGGGTGTACATCCTTTTTAAACATGAAAACAAACCTTGAAAAATTCAGTGGTCAATCCATATGAACTGGAACTGTACCTGCACATTGTCCCTCTTCCTGTTCATATCAGAAAGATAATGGGTAGAACACTCTCCTGTTATGCATGATTTTTGGGTTCCTGGTATGTGTGCCTGTAACATTTTAAAAAGTCTAGTGTTTGCATGTGGAATCTAGCAGTTTCCAGGTATGGAATGTGGACCAGGATTAATTTCATTCAGATATATGAATTAAATATAAAGAATGGGAATAACTGAAAAGAACTGACATTACTGAGGCAAAATGGAAATCAGTGAAATGGGTACCAAGGATTCAGCAAAATTGGTTGCTATGGAAAGACAGCTCTAAGAGTTTTTCTTTCAGATGAAACTTTTTGAATAATGTGTTGTAATGACCCCACAAAAGCTTTGGTAAGCTAGGAACTGATCTCATCATGGCTCCTTGTCCTCTTGCCTGGCTGGTTCAATATACAAAACACTGCTCTTCTAGTAAAGCGGAGCATTTATCGATCTAAGCAGAAAGAGATGGCAATGAAGTCATACCTCTTGCTGACCCCTGCTACTGATCGAGCAATAAAGAAATTAACTGTGTGTGGCATCAATACCAATTTCAAAAATCAATAATTAGTAATAGAGGTATTTTTGTATTGAATATATATTGTTTTAATTGGTTTTGTGAGCCGCCCTGAGCCTGCTTCAATGGGGAGGGTGGGGTAAAAGTTGAAATAATAAAAACAAACAAACAATTTATAGACAAATAAATGAACCATTTATACAGTTTCCAAATCCTAAACAAAATTATTCATACAATAACAATTCATGATCAGGGCATAGTGGTTTAACATAAGCTGTATATGGCTCACAAAGTCCAAATCACTTCAAAGTGGTCAGAACCTCCTAATGAGCAATATGCTTCATAGCGTAAAGGGGGAGAAAGCAAGCTTCCAGAAGATACCTACTCCAACAGTTCCAAAAGAGGAACACTTGAATGGTTCCAAAAGAAGAACCACGGGATTGCCGGCTTCCTCAATATGCTCCACATTTCACCAATACGGCTTTATCAAGTTGGAACCAATCACTTGAAGGATATCACTGAAAAACAGTCTCAGTGTATTCATTTCAAAAAAATCATTTTCAAAGTTGGCTATCTCTTCACAACACTCAATATTCTCACATAATTTCATTTCCAATGCCAAAGAAGAAAGTAGGCACACTAAAGAGCATAAAAAAATTAATCCATGTTAAGTGGTCTTGAATAGAGATGCTTGAACCCCCATCAGTATGACTCATGTTTTGCTCGCTGGTTGCAATAAAGGAGCCAGTTCTTCACTATAAAGTTTGGTTGTTTGCAAGCAGCACTAGCTTGTTCACTGAATAACTTTTTGTATATTCATACAGTACAGTACAGGGTAATTAGCTGTACAGAGAGCCAGTCTGGTATAATGGTTAAGTGCGTGGACTCTAATCTGGGAGAACTGGGTTTGATTCCCCATTCCTCCACTTGCAGCTGCTGGATGACCTTGGACATGCCATAGTTCTGTCACAGCTGTTCTCTCAAGGACAGCTCTGGAAAGAGTTCTCTCAGCCCCACCTACCTCACAGGGTGTCTGTTGCGGGAAGGGGAAGGGAAGGGAGTTTGTAAGCCACTCTGAGACTCCAAATGAAAGGCAGAATATAAATCCAATCTCCTCTTCTTCTCTTCTTCTACATGCATGCATGTTCTCAGACATCCTGATAGTCGTCACAGTTTTATCCCTCCCCATAAAGTTGTCATCACTGCTTGACAATTGGCAGCCAATCATATAAATTAAAAAATGAGCAAATTAAATGGCCAGCCAGTGAGTGTAAACACTGTATTTTTATGAAAAGCAATGTTACCATTTTCTGCTAATTTAATTTGTGTTATTACCAAGATTATTTTTTACATCAATGTATCTGTACAGCTGTACCGGAGTTGCAGTACCCACCCCTTGTGTCATTTAATTACCTGACACAACAACCCAAGACCTGGAGGGAGAATCAATTTCACCCGCTGTGCAGATGCAAAAGAGGCTTGCAAGGCAGAAGAAAATGAAACTCAGCCACCACAGTTACCGCACAGCCTACAAAGCTGTTTGAGTCAGATGGTGGCAAGGCGAGGAGGTCTGAGGCTCAGCTATGGCCGGTTCCAGATTTTCATGGACTCTGCGTGACAGATTATAACTGGTCCCCGCCTTTCCTCTAACTGTACCCCCTTTTATTTGGCCTGTCCCCTTTTGTTCTATCCTTTCTTCTTTAACCTCACCCTTTTCCCATTTCAATTTGCTTTAAGAAATCACACAAAAATTTGCTTTCCTGGTTGCATGAAAGCAACGCAGAATATCATGACTTTAGTGCTTGGCTTTCAGTGGAAAAGTGGTTTATTTTATTTTATTCATTTTATACCCCACTTTTCCACCCAGTGGGGACCCAAAATGGCTTACTCTATTCTCCATTTTATTCTCACAATATCCCTGCGAAGTAGGTTAGGCTGAGAATGTGTGACTGGCCCAAGGTCACCGGCAAGCTTCCATGGCATAGTGGGGATTCGAACCAGGGTGTCCCAAATCCTAATCTGACACTCCAAGCACTATACCACACTGGTTTAGCATGTTACTACATTGTACAGTTAACATGGAGAAAGAGCTCATATTATTGCCTAAGTCAGATGGGTCCCTCAGTATGTCAAGTGTCAATGCCACAGAAATAATCCAAGACATGCAAGGGAAAAGAGCCTTTTGTTCCCTTATCACTCCCAGTCTGACTCATAACTTAGATTCGTAAGATATTTACAACTGAGAAGTAATTTCCACCACTCTTTACTATCACTTTTCATTGTAGAGGCTTCTGCCATTTCTAACTCATTATGTTACTGTTCCCAGTTGTACTTCTGACACCCTGAGCTGAGGACCAGCAGCAGAGTTCTGCATCCCTATAGATATGCAAAGAAAAATCACACTGGGAAACCTTGTATGTTGGGGCTTGATGTCAAGGCTTGATGTGAATTGTTGCTGTGGAGTTTGCTTTTATGGTCCCTGGTCTGCAGCAACTTGAAACCTGAATCTCTGCCCTTCATGACACCTAGGGACTCTGGTGAAGTCTGTAATGGCAGATGGCAGCTGTTCGCATTTAAGGTGCTGCTGGACTTTTATTTTATACAAGGAACCCAATTATTTCACAGCAGGGGCATTAAGTTGCTGCCTAGGAGCTGGCCCCAAGGAAGCCCTCAGTCTTCAGCATCCACATCGCCTCGCTTTCTGCTGATGCCAGTTCTGGGCTCGGCTCACATTTGATTGTAGCTGTTGAATATGGTCTGTTTGCCTGCCAAACCCATTCGCTGTGAAGTTCACAGCATCCCGCGTCTTGAATGTGTAAGAGAACCGCATTTTATCAGGTTGAACAATGCAAGCAGACTGTAAGAGTTCCTCCGTTCTGTTGACAACCAATTTAATGGCACTGCATTGGCCTGGGAAGCGCCCCATCGATTTTTGCCAGGCCATTACAGTCTGGGATTATGCCTTTCTCTCCTCTGAAACTCCAAGTCCATATTTTGCTTTCCTGCTGTGCTTACTTGTGTGTTTCTTCCTGCATGGAGGAGGATGCAGAGAGAGAGAGAAGACAACCGAATGGGAAGCATCATTCTCCCTCCGCATGTAATTAAGGGACATCCCGCCCCCGTCCCGACATTGCTGATAGATGTATTCATTTCCTGTTCAGTCTAATGGCTGCTACCAAAATGCCCTCCAAGCTGTTTTGCCTCCTGGGATTGCAGCTATTGCTTTGTGCTTCAAAAGGAGTCAGTCGAGAGACAACCTTCCAGCAATGCTGTTGTTCCTAATTATACACACCTGGGCACAATGACATGTTTCTCAACCAGACCTGTAATCAAAATCCATTTTTCTAGCTCACACAGCCAATCTATTGGTTCTCAAAAGCACGCAAGTCCCACCTTCCGTCTTTGTCAGGCAGCATGCATGAGTTCCTGAAAGCATTCTAATCAGGAAGTCAGGAGACCGTGTGCATTTCAATGGAGGAGCTTTTGAGACCTGAGCTAAATATATAGTTCATGTGATCTTGTCTTACCTCTCGTATAGCTCATTTCTCTCCCATCTTTCTCTGTCACACACACTTTCCAATACAGACATGATGTCTAAATCAAAATATACAACAAAGTGATTTCTAAGGACAGTGGTTACCTGTACCGAGAAGGCAAACAGAAGACGTGATCCTGTGGGGCATCCAACACAAACTGATTCTGAGAAGCGTGATACCCCATCACGGCAATCCTGAACTGAGATATACCCTTCTAAGGCTGTGGTTACACAGCATGTTTATCCCAATTTGTTCCTGCTATAGTTTGATTGGGAATATTTTTTTTCTCAGGTTGGGATGACCACACATCCCTTCCTGAACTGCAAGCATTGTGCAACGAGGCTCCGGGCACCGTCTACATAGCCACACCACCGCTTGAGTGGCATGGTGTGAGTTTTTTAAAAAATTGCTTTGCACATGCACATATGCACATAGCTGAATCACCGCCCCCACCTGGACTCACCATACTCCCTTGTTTTTACAAGTCCCCCCCTGAACAGCGAACAAAATGAACCAGCGACGTACTACCAAGCGCTGGAGTCTATATGTGCGCTTGAACGTTTAAACATTGAATTTCTTCAGCACAGGATTGCTCATGCGCACAAAAGCGGAAGCTGGCAGGGGGGAACCTTGTTGCATGAAGGACAGTCAGACAACCTAATCTCAATCATTGCGAGAGATGGCTGTCCAGATCGGCAAAATCGTGGATTCAACATGCAAATACCTGGAAAGTACTTGATTTTCCCGGTGTTGGAAAACTTGCTAGGGAACCAGGAGGATTGCATGAGTGAGCCCGCTTCAGTGTGAGAGGCGGATGCAGCCGTCTGATCAGCAATTTTAAATGCAAGAGGAAACAGCAGTGAAACCCGATCAAAATGCCCATGTGACCACGCCTAAGTCTGTTGAAGTCAATGGTTTTAGAAAAGTGTAACTCTGCTTAGAACTGCACCATACAGCCAGACTAGGGCTGCCAAACCCCCCAGTGGGAGAAGGGGATCCTCTGCCCCCAGCTTCCATTTCCTACCACTACTGAGAGTGGCAGCAGAAGAAAAGTAAACAAAAAAGTGGCCATCAGCCCAATGGTATGATGTCCCTTCCAAGGGAAACCCAAAAGTTATATCAGTCATTGCTGAATCCTAGAGAGGAGAGAACTGATGCTACTTCTGGGTTTTCCCTGGAAGTGATGTTATGATGTTACCAGTGGCAACCCCCCATCTCCCTGTCTTCCACTGGTCAAGTCAAGTCAAGTCAAGTCAGCCTTTATTGGCATAAATTAGAAAAACAGTTTCTGCATGTTAAACCCCATTGTTTTTGGTCGGATAAACGGGAACACAGTTATGGGGATGATGGCGAAGCTGTTATTTCTTTTTTAATCACTCCCTTGTTTATGTGCTATTTCCTCATGACATGATGATGTCCTTGCCATGCCAGTCAGTGTTGTTTATGTCAGATGCACTGTAGTGAGATAATGTATGGATTCCCTGTGGTGGTGGGACAAAATGCCAAATGCTGATGCATCTGGAGACTGCATTGGATAGACATTGCCTATTTATTGTATGGATCACCAAATCCCATTGGCTGTGGCAATGGGTGTTGACTTGGCCAACTGCACAGCACATTTGTTTTAATGGGACCATATTAAGAATCCATTCCGTGTTGCAACATGAGTGATTCTATTAATATCAAAAGGGAAAATCTTTCTTCTTTAGCCACAGCCAAGCTAGAGACCCTGAGAAAACAGAAAATGGGTTGTCCACGTGCTCACATGGGTGATTGGAATTCAGACCGTAAAGTGTGCTGAGCTTACTGTTAGTATACCATAATTAGAGGTTCCAGTAGGGTAGTAGTTTTTAATCTGTTACAGAAAAAAAAGAAAGAACCAGATTCTTATGGCATCTTAAAAAGTAACAGATTCACACAGCAGCAAGCATGAAACCCACTTCAGCCCATTAGTCAATGAAAGTTGTTATTATTGGGTTAAATGTAAATATATATATAATTTGACTTGGAAGCACAGAAGCTTTATACAATACCCCCAGTCTCCTATGTTTCCAAGTTAAGGGAAAATGCTGTTCAAACAAATTACAAATATGATCTGCCTCCAACGGTAACAAGAGAAAGAAACTTTACTTACCAAAATAGAAGTACATCTTTCTTGACATATTCATGTAGATACATTTAAGTTATTGTGAAAAGATGAACTTCAAAAAGGTTAACTTGCTACAGCTCCTAGCAAGAGAGAGAGAAGAGAGGTCCTATATAAGATGAAAACAGAAGGCAATCAGTGGCCAAAAAGTTCATGGAGGTTTGTGAAAAGTAGAAAGCAGGGGCTTAAACCCCTGCTTTCTGCTCTTCATGAAAACTACTGCTCTTCTTGAAAAACAGCTCCTACCACACAGCTGTTTGGTTTAAATGGCTAGGATCCATTTAAACCACTGCTTTCTGCTCCCCACAAAAAGCTGCAGGGAGCAGAAAGCAGGGATTTAAATGGTTCAGCCTGGGATTGTCTGCCAAAAAAGTCCCTTTAAAAAGCTGAGCCACAGGAGCACTGGTGGCCTAAGAAAGCCCCTTTAAATGGCCGAGCAGCACCAAGCAGCCTACTCCCATGACTCACCTGTTTAAAGGGGCTTTCTTTGCCTCCACAGCTCAGTTTGGGTTTGGTTTGTATGCAATCCGACTGAGTTTTTGTGATTTGTGCCCATCCCTATATCAGAGTGAGATAATTCTCTTAACCCTTTCCCTCCCAGATCTTCTTGCATGCACAGTTTCAGTCATAGAATCATGAAAGGGACCTCAAAGGTCATCTAGTCCAACCCTCTGCACAATGCAGGAAATTCACAAATACCTCTCCCCAAAACCCCAGTGACCCCTGTTCCATGCCCAGAAGATCCCTGGTGAAACTGTCCTGGAGAAAAATTGCTTTTTGACCCCAAAATAGTGATCAGCATTTCCCTGGACATGTAAGAAAGGGCCACAAGAACTTAGCATTGATGCAACCCTTCCTGCCCTCCCTCTCATGATCCGCCTAAGTTCACAGAATCAGCATTGCTGTCAGATGGCCATCTAGCCTCTGTCTAAAAACCTCCAATAAAGGAAAGCCCGCCACCTCCCAAGGAAGCTTGTTCCACTGAGGAACTGCTCCAACTGTCAGGAAGGTCTTCCTAATGTTTAGCCGAAATTTTTTTTTATTTAATTTCAACCCGTTGGTTCTCGTTTGACAACAGAACCAACTTGTGGGGCAACAGAAATCAACTCTGCACCATCCTCTATATGACAACCCTTCAAGTACTTGAAGATGGTTATCATATCACCTCTCAGTCGTCTCCTCTCCAGGCTAAACATATCCAGCTTCTTCAAATTTTCCTCATAGGACTTGGTCTCCAGACCCCTCATCATATTTGTTGCCCTCTTCTGGACACGTTCCAGCTTGTCTATATCCTTCTTAAATCGTGGTGCCCAAAACTGAACACAATACTGTAGGTGAGGTCTAACCAGATCAAAGTGATACCATCACTTTGTGTGGTCTGAACACTATACTTCGGTTGATATAGCCCCAAATTGCATTTGCCTTATAAGCTACTGCATTACACTGCTGACTCATGTTCAGTGTATAGTCTACGAAGACCCCTAGTCAGGGGTCATTTCGTAGAAAAAGAGGTGCAGGAGCTCATTAGCATAACTCATTAGCATACCTCATTAGCATAACTTATTTGCATATGCTACACCACCTGACATCACTGGAAGTATGTCAGAAGGCAAGAAAGAAAGAAGAGAGAGAAAGAAAAAGCTGGCAGAGAGGGGACAGCTACTAATCCAAGCCTCAGAAATACCACTATTCTGGAAGGATAGCTTCAGTGGTGGCTGAAGCCTTCAGAAGGCTGGCCAGAAGAACAAGGACCTTTCCAGGGGACGGGGTCATTTTGCTGCAGCCATGACACAAGCAGGCATTCCCCCAACGGGGGGGGGGGGGGCTTGCACCAACTCCCAGAGCTGTGCTCCCCCGAGCTCCTGCTCAAAATGACCCCTGAAGATAACAGAACTATACTGTAACAGAATGATTTAGGGAGATGCTTTACAAATGTCCGATTCACTCTGCTTGCTCAGATTTCTGTAATCCTAGTACATTACTTAATAGACGTCTCACATGGATTGAATTGATTTATACTATGTAATTTGCTTTGAATCTCAGTGAGAAAGGCGGACTGTAAATAGTAAGTGAATTATGTCAGAGAGAGAATGGAGTCCAATCAGCTAGAAACTTAAGAGGCACATCCTTCCCCACAGAATTATTATGTGTCCAAAATGTAGTATTGGAAAGGCACTACCGCCTGCCTACCCCACTCTTTGAGCTGATCATGAAATGGAAAAAGAAATAAAGATGGAGACCAGAGCAGCACGTTTCGTTTTTTTAAAAAAGGGGTAAATTCAACTACCATCACACGGACTGGAAAAATGTGTATTCAGGACACAAGAAAGAGGCAACATTTCTAGATACCTTGATGCAGTTGGCGCTGACTAGAGAGGGGTGACTAGCGTTGCCAGGTCCTTCCTGGCCACCGGTGGGGGATGGCGGTGGGTGGGGTTGCTAGAGTCAGGTTGGGAAATTCCTAGAGATTTGGGGATGGAGCCTAGGGAGGACTAGGGTTGCCAAGTCCTACCTTTGATCTGGTGGTGGGGGCTCCCAGGTCTTTGTTGGGATCTTCTGCCATGCACACAAAGCATGCATAGCATGATAACATAACCCAGAAGTGACATCATCATGTTGCTGCCATCGGAGATGGGGGTGGGATGACACTCTAGTTTTTGGGCAAAACACTATGGGTTTTTTGCCCTCAAAATCATAGAGTTTGCCTGAAAACTAGAGTGTCGTCCCTGACATTGGGGGTGGGACTTCCCTTGCCGGCCAGCTGGCCAATGGTAGATTGAAGCCCCTCAAATTGGGGGAAACCCCTCCCTGATCAGGGGAATGGCAACCCTATGGAGGACAGGGACCTCAGTGGGGTACACCACAGAGCCCACCCTCCAAAGCACCCAATTTCTCCAGGGGAACTGATCTCTAGTCTGGAGGTGAGCTGTGATTCCAGGTGATCCCTAGGTCCCACCTGGAGGCTGGCATCCCTAGGGTTAACCCTGGGCATGGTCCAGGGTGGAGATCAGGCCATGGTGCAAAATGTAAATGTTACCTCACCAACTGAGAATAGTGATCACATTGCTATTAAGTCCAGCATTTATGTGAATAGAACATTGCACAGAAGTCTAGCATGACCAGGTGTGATTTCAATAGAGGAAACTTCTCAAAACCAAAGGGATTAATCAAAAGGAAGCTGAAAAGATAGGTAAAAAGGTCAGATCCCTTAAGGATGACTGGAAAATATTCAAATCCACAATAGTGGAAAATCTGATAGAATACTGTCAAATCTGTCAGCATGGTTAATGAGCAAGTCAAGGAAGCTATGAAAGGCAAGAAGGCTTCCTTTGAAAAGTGGAAGTCTTCCCCAGACAAAGCCAGTGAGAAGAAGCAAAGGTTCTGATGAAACAAATATAAACTGATGATAGTACAGAAGAAGAGTAGGTTTTTATACCCCACTTTTCTCTATCCTAAGAAGTCTCAAAGAAGCTTACAATCACCTTCCCTTCCTCTCCCCACACAGGCACCTTGTGAGGCAGGTGGGGCTGGCTGAGAGAGTTCTGAGAGAACTGTGACTGGCCCTAGAGCACCCAGCAGGCTTCATGTAGAACAGTGGAGACTCAAACCCAGATCTCCAGATTAGAGTCCTCTGCTCTTAACCACTACACCACACCGTATCGACCACAGTTCACACGTCAGGAAAGAATCATTGTCTGAAATCACAGTTTACCACCCCCAAACAATCGAGAGTTGGTGGGATTGCCAGCATTCAGACCTCACAATAATTTGGAGCTGAATCAACCCATAGTTATTAAACCTGCAGTTTATATACCTGTACAGAGAATGCCTGAGAAGAGGAAGAAAATATTTTAAATCCTGATAGGTATGAATGGGCCATTCTGCAGCCATCTTGATTTTTGTGAAGAAGCAGGCCCGTGACCAGCTAGGCTCTCCAGAGATGTCAAAGCACAAGCGAACGAAGCAGAAAAGTTAATCTTAGATGAGAATAGATGTCTCCAAAGGCACGTAGGTCTTACTATTTGTATGTATGACGATGCATTGTTGCCTGGTTGTTATGACAACTCCAGGTGTTAAGAGGCTTATCTATGGGACCTGCTGTGCTTAAAAGTAGAGGAGAGCTGAGTGTGTTTGTCTGTGTTGATAAATGGAAAGATGGAAGATGTGGAGGGGATTGACAAGAGAGAGAAAAGCAAGGGGGAGATAGATTACAATCTTTCCTGCCAAGCCTTCTGCACACTGAGCACATTCCTACTCGCCCAGTGAGCAGCATTTTTTGTTCTTTTCCTTCTGGTTTTCCATATTTATACCTATGATGAAGGCAAGTCTCCAGTTTGGGCTGCTGATTCTGGGTACACATCCAAGTATAGTGGTTAAGTGCGCAGACTCTAATCTGGGAGAACCGGGTTTGATTCCCCACTCCTCCACTTGCACCTGCTGGATGACCTTGGGCAAGCCATAGCTCTGGACCAGCTGTTCCCTCAAGGACAGCTTGGGAAAGAGCTCTCTCAGCCCCACCTACCTCACAGGGTGTCTGTTGTGGGGAGGAGAAGGGAAAGGAGATTATAAACCGCTCTGAGACTCCAAGTGAAGGGCGGGGTATAAATCCAATCTCTTCTTCTTCTCTTCTTCTCCTTCTTGAAGTGCTAGGGTTGCCAGCTTTGGTATGGAAAACTCCTGGAGGTTTGGGGTTCAGTGGCTGGGGAAGACAGAATTTGAGGAGGAGAGGGAACTCAGTGGGAAAGTGATGATACAGTTCACCCTCTGAAGATGCCATTTCCTCCATGGCAACTGATATCTGTAGTCTGTAATTCCAGCAGAACTCCATGCCCTGTCTGGAGGCTGGCAACCAGAGCAAGTGCTGTTATGGCTAGACCTTGGAGCAAAAGTCTGGGGCCCTGCGCCTGAGTCCTGGCAGCTTTGAAAACAGCACTCAGCAGCACACATGTGCTCTAGTTTCATGGCAAAGCCACTGGGCAGCTGGTGCAGCTACAGCTGGAAGGTTTTCTGAGCAGTCGGTTGGGGGCATAAGTTAGGGTGGCCAGTTCTAGGATGGAAATACCTGGAGATGTTGGGGGTGGAGCCTTAGGAGGGCGGGGTTTATGGAGCAGAGGAACCTCAGTGGGGTATAATGCCATAAAGTCCACCTTCCAAAGCATCCATTTTCTCCAAGTGAACTGATAACTGTAGCCTGGAAACCAGTTATAATCCCAGGAGGTCTTCAGCATCCACCTGAAAGTTGGCAACCCTAACACAATTGCTGTTTAGGGTTGCCAGCCTCCAAGTGGGGCCTGGAGAATTCCCACTTTTACAACTGATCTCCAGCTGACAGAGATCAGCTCCCCTGGAGAAAATGGCTGCTTTGAAGGGTGGACTCTATGGCATTGTACCATGCTGAGGCCCCTCCCCTCCCCAAACCCCGCCCTCTCCTGGCTCCACCCCCAAAGTCTCCAGGTATTTTCCAATCCAGATCTAGCAACCCTAGTGCTGTTCTTTTCTTATCAGGCATTCCTCCCTGATGCTGCATCAGCAAACAGCTGGCTTGCTTGCCCCCCCCCACCCCAGCTGCCCCTCAGCTCCATTTGCCTCCTCTATGAGAGTATGAGTGTCTCAGTGGAGCTGAGTGAAAAGGCAGGTATCAGATCCTTCCCACCCAGCACTTTGGGTGTGTACATTTGTTATGGCCTGTTTCTCTAATGGAAACCAACTCCCTCCCCTGCTGTTAGCTCTGATAAGGAGGAAAGGCAGACACTCTACTTTGCCTGGTTCTCCCCCCCCCCTCCCCAAATCCCACCTTCCCTGGGCTGCACCCCAGAAGCTCTAGGTAGTTCCCTACCCAGATGTAGGAATCGTATATAATATCAGTAGTGGAGCTTTGCCACCCCAGCAGGACTAACGAGACAGACAACAGTCTTGGAATTAAACAAGGGCCACTTTATTAACTTACAAGACATTGCAGCAACAGGACAAAACACAACCTAAGCAAGCCTGGAACAGGCAAGGCAGGCGTCATTCCCTGACCGGCCTCCTTGCCCTTGTCGGGCGGGTCACCCCAGCTCTGGTCTTGAGCCAGTGATCTAGCTCGTGCCCAGCAGCCTGGCAAGCTGGTTGCCACCTAGGAGCGCCTACCCCTGAAGCCTTACAACTTGCAGGGAGGTGCCGACCTAAGAGGTTCCCAGAGGCGATCATCATTTCCTACCCTGGGCCTTAAAACCTGAAGGCAGTTCCTGATGACCTCCTGTTCCCTAATGGGATATCCATGAGGTGCTCACCAGTTCCGTTTACTTGCTTGCACAACCTGCCAAGTGACCTAATTAAGCCCCTAACCACCACCTATAGCCCTTAATCCGCTGCCCACAGTGTAAGGTAGGCAAAAACATCTCTGCCGTACGGCCAATTGTGGAAGAGGTGAAAAATTCCTACCTGTCCCCATAGGCGACCAGCCATCGCCTACACTAAGAACAGGGCGGGCGAGTGGGCGAGCATGTGGACCAAGAGAAGAGGCTGAGCTAGAGCGGGGCTCGGCCTTTTAACAGGCCGGCCCAGCCCTGCTGGCTACAGGACGCTGAGCGTCCCTCCTGTTGCTGCCCCGCCCTCCCGCGGTGCGGCAAAGCAGCACCCGAGCGCTATCGGCGGGGGCCGGGCGTCCGGGAGCTCAGTTCCCCCATTAAAGAACTTGAAACGTTAAAATTAGGGGGTCCAGTGTTAAAATCCATAAATATACAACATAAATATTACAAATGATAAAACATGCGTACATTTATTACAAATTAGTTTAAAAACAATTCTAGGCCCAAATATAGCCTCAGTTAAAAGTACAAATCATACAGTGTGCACAGTAAGGACTTTATGCAGCCCTCAAACAGGCCTACTGGCCTTCTTCAGTGGTCAAGCTTGACTACACATAGGCTCAACTATTGTAATACTATTAATTCATATAGAAGGGATAAAGTGAAAATTATGTTCTGAAAAAATATCAGTGAAGATCTGATATATGAGTCTCATGTGGTATTGCCTTGTGGCCAAGTTAGGTACTTATAACCAAAATGGTATTTCAATTCTGTACCTTCCTATTCTGGTCCAGAAATTTCATTTCCAAAAGCAAATATGGAGCCAGTGTAACAATCAGTATGCTTTCCCCCATTAGGCCACTTTCTCTGGATTTGCCTCCCTCCCACCTATTCCTCATTGTCTTAGAATGTAAGACCAGTAATTCTGTTAAAGAGTGTTTTTCCCTTTTTGCAAGAAGGATAATGGGTGGGGGGCTTAACTATTTTATAAAACCTGCTGTTCTCTCTGAAAAAGCCACGTCTGATTTATTAATGGCAGAAGAGTTAAATAGCACATCTCCTCCTTGCCAGCTGCATTTGCAATTAAAAATCAGCATATTTTAAATGAGTTGATAAGTTGGATGCCGTTAGCCCCTGAGAGAGGTGTAAGAGTGTGGCCCCCCTCCATCTTGGTGCAGGGCTAAGAAATTTGTTTGTACTGAAGTGAGTTACACTGTAATCTTATACAGAACTATTCCATTCTAAGCCCATTGAATTCAATGGGCATAGACTGGAGTAACTCTGCATAGGGTTGCAGTGTAAATGCTACTACTTGCTGTTCACAGTTCTCACTGAGCGGTTTTCCAGAAGAGGTTATTGTTGAATGTTCATTCTATGCTTCATCTTTTGAGTAAGTGAACACATTACCGTCCCAAGGGATAGTGGAAGACCATTAAGTCTAGTGTCCGCAATGGCCTGGGGACCTAGCTGTACTACTGGGTTCACAGTTAGAAAGAGGGGAAATAAGGGGAAAAGAGAGGGAACAGGAGGAAAAGAGGTCACCAGGGGACAAAGCTGAAGATGGAAGAGAAGGCTTTGTTTCTGGTTTCATCTCTGCCTTTTTACGTGATGGATCAGAAGAATGGGAGACCTGAAAAATGTGCCATGGAAACCACAAAAGTTAGCTCAGACTCATTGGCTGGTCACCCCACACCCCTCAGGTCTTTTTCATTTGGCTGGCATGGCTGCTGATGTGGTGCCCTCACGTGCTGCCAAAGTGCATCATCCCATGCCCCTCCAGTACATTGTTCCAGCATCTGGCAGGGCATTAGTTCCTTTTGGGCATTCATCAGGATTCAAGTGTGTGCAACCCAAAAGTTGGATTTGATTCTTTTGCCATTCAGAAAACCTGAGTCAGTTTCAAGCTAAAGGTAGGGAACCAAGCCATGAAACATCTCCTGTGGTGTCAATGAGAAATGTCTTTCCGGCACAGTTTCCCCTAGGCATTGAGCTGGGATAAAGTTCTCAGGGACTGCACCCCTCATCACCCAAGGGATCCAGCAGAAATTTCACACAGTTGTAGATGCAATTAAAATGCTCCCTTGCAGAGAGGGCACAGGCAGGAATGAATTGGCACACAAGCTTTTCTTTCACCTCCTGGAAGCCTCAGGTAGGAAGCAAAAGAGTCTTTTTTATTACAAAAATGGAACATGTGTTGGTGAGGGGAGCTAAATCCTGTACCTCCCCACACTTTACCTCACTGTGCTTCATTTCTTTCAGCATTTTTCTCAGCTGACTTCCTGCATCAAAGTATGGCTGGAAGAAAATATGCTTCAAACAGTGGACTACAACAACGGGGGCGGGGGGAGGAGGATGGGGGCTAGCTGCAGTCTCAGCATCTCCCAGTCTGAGCGTCTACCTGTAGTACCCTGCAAGGTGCTACAGGAAGGCATATTTAGGCTGCTGGTTCAGGTCTGGGTCAAGGTGCTCCCCCCATTTTCTTAAAGCTGGGGGTGGGGCTCAGTGTAGTTGCACATGGAAGGCTATCAGTCTGATACCCCAACCATTCCACACCACTGGCTGGGGATCTGTGGGTTGATTCCGACTTCACAAGCCTAGCAACAGGCAAATAATGGGCTTCCTTTGGCCCAGCCGAGACTCAAAAGGCAGAAAACAAGTCTGTGCTTTGGAAGTGGTGTGTGCCCTTTGAGCATCAGCCAGACCTGCCAGATCAGACCTGCCTGATGGATTTGATCTCTTGGAGGGATGCTGTTGTCTCTTTCTCAGCTTCTGTTCCTGGAATATCAAAAGCCTTCTTCTGCTTGAATGTCTTTCTCCCCGCAGCAGGCCATCAAAGGAAGGAAGCTCATTCCAGACAATCATTTTCATTTTGAAAAAAATTGTCACGAATGTTGTACCATTTAAAATGCTCACACACAGTGCTCCGTGAACTTTCTGTTTGAGGTGTGCCTTCTTTCCAAGGGTGTCCATCTTCCGCTATCCAGCCTTATTATGCCTTGTCCAGGGCTTCTTGCCATTTATCTATGTGGGGTCTCTAAGCAGGGAACACATTCCTTTTCTTTGCCCACAGATACGTCATCTACAGAGGTAAAATGCTCACCAGAATACTTCCCGGTGGCTGCTGGCTATGACAGATGCTGCCTCGTGAACAGTCCACCAGAGAAAAGAAATATCTAGTTCATAAAACATCAAGAGGAAAAGAGCTATTTCCTAGAGAGGGGTAATCTGAGTTTTCCTGTATTTTATTTTACCCTCTTCCTCCCAAGTACAAGGTAACTTTGGATGCAGCTGCCATATCTTTTAATTGGGGGGGGGGGCAGAGACTGCAGCTCCCTACGGTGTGGTGCTGGGGAGAGGAGATGGACATCTGGTACAAAACAGTTGTTGACATTGGGGGAGGGGGAGCTGTGAATCACTGATACTCATTGCCACAGGATCTCACTTGCAGGACCTGTGACTTTCAGGGGGAGGCTGGTCTGCCATGCTCTGACCTTTTGGTCTTTTCCTCCAAATCTTACTTTGCCCGCCACTCTGAAACAAACACTGATTTATTAGCAACTGTTCATCACTGTGCCAGATACTGAGACACCCCCCCCCCCCCTATTCCGGAATTCACCCCACAAGACCTGTTTTATCATCTCATTGTGCAGTTACGTATGGTCAGAAATCGGCCTAATTTCCTTCTTATCTAAGGCTTCCAGCTGCAGTAAACAGAAGAGAGTGGCTTTTCCTGCATTCCCTCTTTGCTGAAAAGTTTGATTATCTTTGCATGTTTGAACTGTTCCAGTCTTTGGCACTGCTGTCCTACTTCCTCACTAGGATGGGTCAGGGTGCACATCCAAGACAAGACACAAATGTTGCTCAGGCTTCTGTGACAAGCAAGGCGGTCAGTTTCAAAATATCAGCCTCTGGCTGCATCCTCTGTGGAATGACTTCTGCTGATTGTCAGCTAAGCACCCCTTGGATTCATTTGGCTACCTGGCCCCAACCAAGCCTTCCTCCCAGCAGGCTTTCTGAAAGGCTGCTGGGAAAGGGGGCAAGTAGCAGGCTGGTCAAAAATTCTCACTCTGCGCCTGGCTTGTACCCCTCACCCTCTGTTCTGTCTGGCTGAGCTGCTATTATTGTTTGACTATGGGAAGTTGTTCTCTGCTTGTCTTTCTCCTGCCTGCTGCCTTAGTGTTTTCGTGAGATCTGATCCTGCCTCAAGATACCTCCTAAAGTGGGTTACCAGCCTACAGATAGTTATGCAAACAATTAAACAGAATGATCTGTCACGCTGTACAAATAGCACTAGAGACTTCCGTCTTCTTATACAGTTCTGCTTAACAATCATAAACAATAGACATAACAAACGGTTTCGCCCACCGTGCATAAATGACATTTATACCAGTTGAATAGTGACCTAATACTCCTTGAAAGTACAAGTCTATCTTTAGAATGATGCAGTCACCCAGCGCAAACCCAGGTTGCTTTGCTGTTTCTTAGGGCTTCATCAGGCTGCTTTCCTTAGTGATGGAGCCCACCAACCTCTGTTAAGATTCAAAATGACACGAAGTCTGCAAGTATATTTCAAACAGGTAGGAAATGGCAAAGCAACCTAGGTGTGCCGTGCCATTGCTGCTCCTTTGGTTTGTGCTGCGGCTATTCCTGAACCCGTGCCTGCCACTTTGTGTTTTTTATTTGAAACTCTTCTCTGCATCATGAAGCGGAGTCCAGCCGTTTGAATCCAGCAGTTTGAATCCAGCCATCAGATGTGCATCACTTTGCTTAGTCGGCTCCTGACAGCTTTCTAAGAAGAAGGATTTTTTTCCTGAGCAAACAGAGGGAGAAAAGGATTGGGATTGGGATTCAGAGAGGCTGGCTTCTAAGGGTAGATGCTCTGCAGTAGGACTCTGGGGAGAGGAAAACCAAGCAACTGTTCAAAGCACAGGCACCCCCCCCCCCCCAAAGCAGTGGAAGTCGTAGTCAGACTTTTCAGAATTCTGATATTTCAGCCAAAGCTGTCTGCACACTTATGCACTTACTTCTGGAGCCAGCTTATATCTCTGGACTAAAAGCTTACTCTTACGAAAATTAAAGTAGAAGATTTTGAATCATGCACCAGATACTGGATTCTCAGATGCTGGTTGGATGGTTTGTATACCTCTACTAGCACCAAACTACATATTTGTTTGAAGTGAAAATAGCCTATCAGCTTCAAAGATAAGGAAATCTGTTTTTTCCAAAGTTCCTGTCATCTCCACTCCACTGCTGTTCAGCTTGACCTGAAGAAATTTCCGAGATCGCCACACAGCTCTGATTATGCAAATCATCGCAAATCTTGGGGCTTGGTATCTCTCTTGGGCATCTATCACAGTTCAATGATCTGCAGAGAGAATGGAGAACAGATTTGACTTCTGATGACAGTTTATGGTGGTTTTTCTGCAATCACCCTTCGGTACTTTCAACCATCACGGTACCCTTGATCCACTGCAAGGCTCTCACTGAAGACTCCACAACCCAAGTTGCCCTGAGACTGCAGAAGGAGGGAAACATGATGCCCCCTGGCACCAGCCAGAAGTGAAAGAGGCCCAGGGAAGACTGCACCCCCTTCTCTCACAGAAAGAACACTAGAGCAGGAAGAAAACCAGCTTAGCCCCAGTTTGCCTTCTTCCTAGAAATAATTTTGCTGTGCCAATTATTCTGGGACTGTGAATACAAAGGGAAGGTCACTCAGGCACATGCCAATGGCTGGTTCTCCAAGGGACACTTGACAGAGTTTTTTTGTGATCTTTTAGGCTGTTGTAAGCTGCCTTGTAGAACATTGGATTGCAGAGCTAGGTATAAATCTTTAATTAAATAATTGAGGGGCAAAAAAGCCCCCTTAAATCATTTACAGAAGAAACGCTTTACTTGATTCCTAAGGATTGCAGCAGCCATTTCATGAGATACACAAAGGAAAAGAGAGGAGCGATACATTCATGGCAGAGTAGAGTGGAAATAAATTAATTAATCACAGAAGAATTGCGGGCAAGAAAGAAGCAGAGAAGATCAGAGCTATGGAGGGGATAAAAGAAACCAGAAGTGAGTGAGTGCTTCAATAAAAAGCAGCTGGGAAGGTCAACTTCTTAATAGGCATTTTCCATCTCAATCAGACCTTAAAGTGGGCTGAGAATGAAGAAACCTAATTGTTGTCAGCAGGCTCAGTTTGAAATGATTTAGGATTAGAATTTATCAACAGAGAAAATCAGGGGCATTGTTTCAGATTAGCTGGGGTAGGGCTTACTCTTGGGCATAATACAGATTAAATTGCAAAAACACAGCACGTTTAAAAAAAATTGTTGTACTTCATAATAACCAGAAATACTCAGGTACTCCTTAGAAATAACTCTCTCTGTGTATGCGCGCGCTGGAGGAGGGGAGAGAGCTTCTTTTAATGGCCCCCCTGGAGCAAATTACATGACGCTGTGACAGATGGGCCTGTAAAAGTTTGGATTGCTGCATCCGTTTAGGAATACAGCTTGAGAAATGCAAATGTGAAATTGTCTGAGCTAATTTCATACTCAAGTGATGAGCAAAGGTTGGTTAGACAACATAAGAGGAGGCAAGGGTTTCTCAAATGGGGGCGTGCAAACCTCCATGCCTGGCCTTTGACCTTTCGAATATTAGCAAGGAGGGAAAGTCTTGTTGCATATGCATGGCTAGGGAAGAAGGGACTGAAATATACCTAACCTGTCTTCTGCCTTTGTGAAGACATGTTGTATAGGTTAACAGCATATTTTTGGCTCTGCAGAAGTTCAGTTGTTAAACTAATGGAAAAGGAAACTTTTTGATGCCGTATTAAGAACTTTCTGCAAGGAGGCTTAAAAGGTCAGTGCACAGCTGGCCTATTTTGGCCACATTTTTTAAAATGATCATTTTGTTGCTCTTCTTTTAAAAATCGATTTGATTTCTGCTCATTTTAATTTTTATATTTGGTATTGTTTCCATTGGGGATGACAAGGAAATCTCTTTCTTGCTATACTAAGAGCATTTGGGCTGTGCTGAGCAGCTGTGACTCCTGTAGCTCCAAAGAGCCAGCCGCTGGATCTGTTGGAACTGTGGTTCCATGGCAGTGTACCTGCTTAAAATACAGAAGGTCCCAGGTTCAGTCCCTGGCATTGCCAGTTAAAATGAGCAGGTGGCAGGTCACGTGAAAGACCTCTGCCCAAAATAGGGATGCTAGCCTCCAGAAAGGACCTGGGGATCTCCTGGAGTTACAGGCTTCAGCTCATTTCCAGAGTATAGAGATCAGTTTCCCTGAAGAAAATAGATGCATTGGGAAGTGGCATTGTACCCCGCTGAGGTCCTTGTCCTCCCCAGGCTCCACCCCCAAGTCTCCAAGAGTTTCCCAACCTGCATCTGGTAACCCTACCTCCCCAATCCTCTGCTGGTGGCCATGAGGGACCTGGCAACCCTAGCCCCAAACCCTGAAGAGCTGCTATGAAACATGAGAACAATGACATAAATAGACCAAAATCCAAGTCAAATAGCACCTTCAAGACCAACAAAATTTCTCAAGGCTATAAGCTTTAATGAATCAGCTTTTGTGGTCTTTAGGTTGCTACTGGACTTGAATTTTGTTCTGCTGCTACTACAGACATATGGCTACCCACTTGAAACTTGATATACCAGTTCTGCCTTCCATCTCTTTCTGGCATTGTCTCTGCAGGGTCACTCAACATTTAGCATTTTGCCATTGCAAAAAAAGAATGAGGCAAATCAGGCTATTGGGGTTTAGTTTTCATTCATTTGCGAACACACACATATAGCCCCATTTAGATGATCCTTTCCTTCATTTCCTTTTTTTTTGTAAATAAATTTTTATTATTTTCACACATTTTAACATATTTTTCTTATACAAACCCTTCTTCCATATTATATCCACTTTTTCATTCTATTGTATAATCTTGTTATCATCTTGTATTGGTGGTTTCCCACGACATCTGAAGCATATCACATTTTCAGCTTTAACCATTCTTTAAATGCATATATATGTTTTTACATTTCTGGTAACGACTTAATCAACTTTAAAATAGTTATACACTATTTAAATTCTTATTTTCTTATACAGTTCTAAAAATATCCTCCTTATCTAACTACCATTTATACATTCATACATTTCTATTTCTTTTTACTATTATATCCACGTGTAAATGTAGTTTTTCATGTCCCAATATTGTTCAACATATTCTTTCAAATCTTTCCAATCTTCCAAAAAAGTCTCTGAGTACAGATTATTCAATTTTCTCATCCATTTATCCATTTCAGCCATATACAACATTTTTTTCAACCATTCCCACACCTCTGGTATTTTTTCATTTTTCCAATTTTGCGCGTACGCCATTCTTGCCGTTGTAATCATATACCATACTAATGTTCTTTTTTTTACATTTATCTCTTCTAGTTTAAGTCCAAGCAATAACATTTCAGGTAGTTTCTTAAATGTACATTTCAAATTTTTTTCCATTTCTGTATGTATCATAGACCAATAGGTCTTTGCTTTATCACATGTCCACCACATATGGTAAAAAGAACCTTCTTTCTTTTTACATTTCCAACATTTGTTTGACATATTTTGATTAATATTTGCAATTTTTTTTGGTGTCATATACCATCTGTACATCATTTTAAAACAATTTTCTTTTAAATTATAACATGTAGAAATACTCATAGCATTTTTCCATAAGAATTCCCAAGATGACATTTCAATATCTTTGTTAAAATTTATCGCCCATTTTACCATTTGTTCTTTCACCATTTCATCTGCATTAAACCATTTTAACAAGATTTTATACATTTTAGAAATCATTTTTTTCCCACCTTCCTCCCAAATTTGTTCAATTTCGTTATTTTTTTCTCTGAAGCCAGATTTTTTATCACTTTTATAAATGTCATACAATTGTCTATACCTCAACCACCCATAGTCAAAGTCTATCAAATGTTGTTCCTTTAGAACAAAGTCTTTGCCATGTCTTGTTAGTAAGTCTCTATATTTCAGCCAGTCCTGTCCTTTATAGTATGATGATGGATTTAACACTTCTGCTGGTACAATCCACATAGGTATTTCTTCCGGGAAAAAGTTCTTATATCTTGTCCATGTATCCATTAGTGTCCTTCCTTTCCAATAGCCAGCCAATTGGAGTAGAAGAAAGCAAGGAACAAATGTAAAGGCAATGTATGATGCCCAGGGGTCATTTTGTAGAAAAAGAGGTGCAGGAGCTCATTAGCATAACTCATTAGCATAACTTATTTGCATATACCACACCCCCTGACATCACCATAAGTGTGTCAGAAGGCAGCACCCACCACTCAGGCTTCACCCCAAAAATCTCCAGGTATTTCCCAACTTAGAGCTGGTGAGCCAGCTTTACACTTTGACTAAAGACACTTTAGGTTTCCTTTGCTCTTGCAGGGAAGCTACCCTACAACAAGCATGAAAATACAGATCAAGTTAGTATGCTTTTACTTTTTCTCACAGTGCATCACCATATGTGCCCGCTCCTGGGCTTGTTACTCCTGGAACGGCGTTCCTGCGTGTTCCTGCTCAAAATGACCCCTGATGAGGCCACCTTTTAGTGAGTTAGACCTTTGCTTCATCTGCACCAGAATTTATCTACTCTGTGTTGCACCGAATGCCCATTTTGGTGCTGTGGCCTGCTTCCCCCCTTCCCATCCCTTTGGCATACATTAAACCAGAATAAGGATGAAGCAAGGAGATTCTAGCAAAGGGAAAAGGATGGGTCCACACATAATTCCATTGCACTATCTGGGAGTATCATGGGAAAGAGCCTGGAAGAAAAATAAATGTCTTATCCCCAAACTGACACCCAGAGGAAATCAGACCACAGCTAGGAGCCAGCATGTGATAGTGGTTAAGAGTGGAGGACTCTAATTGGTAGAACTGGGTTTGATTCCCCGCTCCTCCATGTGAAGTCTGCTGGGTGACCTTGGGCCAGAACTCTCTCAGCCCCATCTACCTCACAAGGTGACTGTTGTGGGGAGAGGAGGCCATTTTGAGAAAAGTAGGATATAAAAACCAGCTCTTTAGGAATCTCCCGTAATCTCATCAATGTCCCTCCTCTCCTATTTCTTCCCATTGTCATTAGCATGTTTATCCACAATAGAGACTTAACATCTCCTTATTAGGATATTCTAAAAGCTACATCCATATTTGGAACCAAACACCTCCAAAACCACAAGTTTTGTACAGTTTGAATTAAATCCTGAGCCCTGTAACAAGTGAACCCCTTAACTTAAGGTCCCAGAACACCCCCCCCCCCCCCAGGCCCATGTCAGCACTTGGCTAAGGAATTAAAAGAGTCCCAGGGGCTGCAGCTGGGAAAAAGGAAGGTTCTCACATTAGCTCATGTCAAAATAGGAGAAGTTGCTAAGTTCTGGTTAAGAAAGAGACAAGGCCCGCTGAATGACCCATTCATAAGTCTCTGGAAGTAAGAGAAAAGAGAAGTTGTGGGTAAACTAGCCAATATGTTTAGGAGGGTCACAAGCAAGAGGATCATCTAGACAATGGAAACTCAGAGCAATCCAGGGAGACACAAGTACAGAGTTAAAATACAACATCTCGAGAAACCAAACTTATTTCCTCTTAGTCCACAGCAGGAGCAAAACTAAGCATGACCATGTGTGTGTGGCTAGCTTGGTGCAGTGGCACTGATTAGTTTTTTGCATCTCTATTTTCTGGACCAAATTTGGAAGGCATACAATAGCAACATCATTCAGCACATATGCATCTGACTATGGCACAAGGCTAGACTCCAGGAGGCCTCATGAACATTCCTGTTCCTTGGTCCAATTTACTGTTACTATAAAACTCCTTTTTTGGTCCTACATTAACTTGGTACTTGTCATACTATTGCATCGTGAGCCTATATTTACAAATATTGCTTGACCACTGAAGAAGGCATGTTAGAGGCATGTTAGAGGCAAAACTTGTCGGGTCGCAATAGTTCCTACTTGGATACATGGCATACTTTTATTCTGTAATGAGGCTACTATTAGGCCCATCAATGTTTTTAGCCATTTGATAATAAATACATGTATTTTTGATAATATTCAGGTTATACATATTGCTTTTTGTAATTGGCCCTATAATTTGTTTGTAACTAACCTTTCTGGTTCTTGATTCACCCACAAAGTCTCCGGGAATTTCCCAGCCTATAGCAGGCAACCCTAACCAGGTCTCTGCCCGGTCCTCTCAGACTCCCTTCTCTCTAACCTTTCTTTCCTTCACTTCTGTCTGAGTATAGTAACTTGTTCATACTCTTAGTGCTTGAAATCACTTTCTCATCCAGAGTTGCTAAACCTTCCACCACCATCTTGATGTGTATATTATTACTCTTCATCTCTGCCAGTTTGGTGTAGTGGTTAAGTGTGCGGACTCCAATCTGGGAGAACCGGGTTTGATTCCCCACTCCTCCACTTGCAGGTGCTGGATGACCTTGGGTAAGCCATAGCTCTGTACCAGCTGTTCTCTCAAGGACAGCTTGGGAAAAAGCTCTCTCAACCCCACCTACCTCATAGGGTGTCTTTTGTGGGGAGGGGAAGGGAAAGGAGTTTGTAAGCCGCTCTGGGACTCCAAGTGAGTGAAGGGTGGGATATAAATCCAATCAGAGGCGCTGACTTTTAAAATCCCCGGGGGGGGCGGGGTTTTTTGTGCTTGCGTGCGAAGCGTGCGTGCACGCACTGAGACCATGTCCCCGCCGGCCCCCCCTGGACTGGCCTAGCCTGGCCACTCCTGCCTCTGTGGGGCCAGGTCAGTCCCGGGGGGGGGAGGCGGTGGCCCAGGTCAGTCTGGGGGGGGGCGGGAGGCGGCGGCCCAGGTCAGTCCTGGTGGCCCAGTCCCGGTGGCCCAGGTGGCGGCCCAGTCCCAGGGGGGAGGCGGCGGCGGCCCAGGTCAGTCCCGGCGGCCCAGGCAGCGGCCCGGTCCCGGGGGGGGAGGCAGGGGCGGCAGCAGGTCAGTCCTGGGGGGGAAGGCGGCGGCCCAGGCCAGTCCCGGTGGCCCAGGCGGCGGCCCAGGTGGTGGCCCGGTCCCGGGGGGGGAGGCGGGGCAGCCGGCCTGGGCGCTCCATTTTCCCGGGGGTGGCTGAGCCCTCGAGTCCCCCCGTAGTTTACGCCTATGAATCCAATCTCTTCTTCTTCTTCATTTGGGCTTTCTGTATTTCCAACCCGCACCATTACTTAGCTAAAGGTAATTATTGCTAGCATGCAAATCATTCCTTGGATTGGCATTTTTAGGGTTAAGGAGTCTGGAGAAGCACATAAGAGCAAGGTTCCCTCTAAACTGTGGAGTCTTGTGAGCAAAAATTCTGCTTTGTGAGCTACTGGCATTAAAGCTGTGAGCGAGCGATTTGGCTTCTGCATAAATTCGTTTGCTCTGGAGCCATTTGTCCTCAGCTAAGACAAAAATGTGTGAGCCAGTGGCTAAAAAACTGTGAGCTAGCTCACACTGCATAAGAGTGATACCCTCTGGAACAGTTTGCTTCAGCCAGTGTTAAAATACAAGCCCACAGCTATACAGAAGTACGATCACCTGGGGATGACAGGTGGTTTCTCTACACTGGGTTTCTGAGGCCAATGTTGGATTTGAGCTCTGTTGGCACTTGTCTGAGGAACATGTTTGCCTGATCACACACAGTAACAGCTGACTAGTAGCAGCTCTCAGGATGAGAATGATCTTTCCCGACTCGTGTTTTCTGGGATCTTCTGAATACAAAGCAAGTGCTCTGCCACTGAGATGTGGTCCCTCTTCTGTAAGCAAATAGATGAGGAACTTGATTCATTTTCAAGGAGAACTTGGCACATTACTAAACTAAAGCATGCATCCTTTGGCCTTGATTAAAGTCTGCATGGGATTTATCCCCAAAGCTGGTCATTTGGGCTCTGGATTCTTTTGTCTGACAAGGATGCTGTATGGCTTGTGAGAGCACGTTGGCCTCTAATCCCCTTGAAATCACCATGTTTCCTTTTCAGTTCTTCTGTTGTCCCTTGGCCCCTACACTTGTGCAGTCCATTGTGATTCATTCGGAACTCACCTTTGTGTACAGGGCTATTTTGGGGCAGGAACACACAGGAACGGAATTCCGGCTGGCTTCTGAGTTAGCCACGCCTACAGTCCCCCCCCCCACTGGGTTCCCCAGGTGCCTCACAAGCTGTGGGGCATCTGGGGATGCCGATCCAGAAACTGCCTTTCTTCCCTTGGGTTCCCCAGCGCCCCGCAAGCTGCAAGGCACCAGAGGAAGCCGATTCTGGGAGGGAGCTGTGCTGTCAGGGGTGTGGCCTAATACGCTAATGAATTTCTGCTGTTGGATGTGGCCTATTATGCTAATGAGTTCCTGCTGGGCTTTTTCTACAAAAAAAGCCCTGTGTATACCACTGAGCAGACAGTCTACTGTGGGCCTCTATGGGGAGGAGAAGGAGACAGGCTGCCCAGAAGAACAGCTGAGTTGGTGCTGTGGGGGAGGAGGCTCTCCGGTCTGATTATTGTCAGTTGGATCTTTTGAAAAACAGGCTGTTGTTTTGAGAGGAGAAATGTAGCTGTGAGAAAACCTGGACTGCATTCTGTGCCCCTTGGTTCAAGTAGTGGAGAGAATCTGTGCCTCGGATAACATGGGCTGTTGCTACAAAAGCTTCTGCCGCAATAAATCTATGACTCATTAAAGTGTCCTAAGACTCTTGATTTTTGCGTCGAGTAACAGTGTTACCCTTCTTCAATCCATAGCAAGAGGTATTCATTTCAGACTAGGTATCTGGAGCAGACTCTATAGCTAAGATTGCCAGGTCCCCCCTGGCCACCAGCAGGTGATGTGGGGAGCTGATAGGGTTGCCAGATCCAGGTTGGGAAACTCCTGTAGATTTGAGGATGGAGCTTGGACAGGACAATGGCGTACAATGCCATAGAGTCCACCCTCCAAAACATCCATTTTCTCCAGGGGAACTGATCCCTGTAGTCTGGAGATAACTTGTAATTCTGGGGGATCCCCCAGGTCCCACTTGGAGGTTGGCATCACTATGCATGGAATTCCCAGCTGTTTGGCTTACACCCTTAACAGTCTCTCTGTGAGTGCATGTTAGGAATGATCTTATCCTTGCCCTGCCCAGCAGGTATAACAGTTGAATAGACTGAAGCTATATCCTGATCTTTTTGTATTCATATCCTTCCAGCTTGTTGGGGAAAGGGTATATCTTCTTAGTTCTCTGTAAAAGGGTGGATGGGGAGGCACAACTGACCTTGGAAATGGGCCCCTCCCTGTTGTATGGGAGAGGGAAAGAAAAGCAGCAGCAACTCCTGCCTGCCATGCACAAGAAAGGAGCTACTGGCTTGTGGTGGCAGCCTGCATGAGGGCAAGGGTCACTTTCTCTTGGGAGCACCTCCCACCCACCGACTGGGACCTGCCTCTAGGAATGGGCACAAACTGGCTAGCAATCTAAAATTCATCAAAAATTTTGGCCAGTTCGTGTTTCACTAAGTGATGTTCGCAAACTGAAGAACGGCCACATGCTTCCACAAATTTTGATGCAGTTCATGAGGGATTCTGGCAGTTTGTGAAGAGCCTTCATGAAAAACATCTGAGCAGGGGGGAGCTCCCCATTGCTCAGCTGTTTGGTTGAAATGGCTCAGAGCCATTTGAAACACTGCTTTCTGCTCCCTGTGAAAAGCTGTGGGGAACAGAAAGCAGGCGGTTCCAAACAGCTGAGTGGTGAGGGCTGCTCGGAGCCATTTAAACCAAACAGCTGAGCAACTGCTTGTTGCTCCACACGAAAAGCTGTGAAGAGGAGAAAGCAGGGGTTTAAATGTTAAATGGCTCACAAACCGATATGAACCAGTTTGGTTTGCAGACTGGCATATTTGTTCATGGTTCAGCCACAGACCATGAACTAAACTGCAAAAAATGTGGTTCATGCCTACCCCTAGCTGCCTCTCACATGGAGGGGGCTACTGTCTCATGCTGGTTCATGACTTTTTCTGGTGGCATAATGGCTGCTCTGCCTCTTTCTTCAAGTTTGGAATGTGGCATTAATGGCCTCATTCTGAGCTCTTCTAAAATGTCATGCCAAACTGATTAATTTTAAATTAAATTCAGGGAAGGAACAATCCGTCTCCCACAGGTAGCCAGTTATTTTGAAGCTGCTGTTCCAGAAGTTAAGGGCAGAGATACCATCCACAAATAGAATAAATGTAAACGTATATAATGGCTGCAAAATTGTAGCAATCACCTCCTTCAAAGGCAGAGGAAAACAGAGCACTGACATCTTTGTCTCAGGTGTTTTTGCAAATGCCTGTTCAAAACCATTCAGGCAAGTGGGGGCGCGCCAGCTGTGCGGTCTGCTGTCTGTCGGCACCTTTTAAGTGGCATAAAAGGAACAGGATGTTAGGCACACAAATGGTTATGATTTCCGTTCCCTGTGAATGGCATGTAGATATATTAGGGATGCAAATGGAAAGGGAGTGACGGAGCAGCGGTAAACACAAGGCAGGGCTGCCAGAGAGCTGAATGTGCTGGCAGACTTGGGAGAACAATGGCAGTTCAAGGAAGATCAAGAGGACAAATAGTGACAGCTTGCAAGCTTTTGCATCACCCCAAACAGAATGCAGACGCACCAGACAAGAGAGAAACTCTTCCCTGCCTATTAGTCATGATCAGCGACAATGCTAGATGCAGCCCTCTATGAAGCCAGCCTTTGATAAGACAGTTTTGTTTATGACAGTTGCATTCTCCTGAAAGACCATGGAACAAGAGGCACTGGAATGCAGAAATGGAAGGGTATTGAGGATCACATGCGAAGTAGAACCAGGGCTCTTTGCTGAACCTGTGCTCGGATACAGGAGTCAAGTGGATAAAGGCAAGGGCGCGGACTTTCCAATTTCCCGGGGGAGGGGGACTGGGGCTGGGCCAGAGACTTTACAGGCCATTGTCTCCAGGGGAGGCTCAGCACATCCTGGAAAAGTTACCAGCTCCAGTTTGGGAAGCTCCTGGAGACTTGGGAGTGGAGCCTGGGGGGACAGGGACCTCAGTGGGGTAGAATGGCATAGAGTCCACTCTCCGAAGCATCCATTTTCTCCAAGGGAACGGATTTCTGCTGTCTGGAGATGAGCTGTAATTCTAGGGGATCCCCAGATCCCACCTGGAGGCTGACACAACCCTTAGATGCACCCACTCCTTTCTTTTGCATCAGATTGGATGGAACAAATCCATACAGATGGTTCTTCTTTCTACATTTTCCCTGTACTAGTACACACTGATTTTCAGCCAGCAAGCCTTGCAGCTTTCCATTTGACAGCATGAACAATAGAGAGGGAGGCAACAGCAAACCATTTCAACTTGCAATTAGTGTCAAATATATGTTTTATATCTGATTCTTCTACAATAGTATTTGGTGTGGCTACAACAGGGAATATTATATAGTTCAAAATTTGACAGAGAACATATTAAAGGACTGACATTTTATGTTTAAAATTGAAACTGTCTGTCTCCTTCAGTATCCTCAAAATGGCACTTTTATTGAATATTTGCAGTTCTTAAGTATAATCAATTCATTTGTTAATCAGCTAGGGTTGCTAGGTCCCTCGGACCTACCAATGGAGGGTGGGGAGCTGAACTTACAGGGAGCAGAGAGGAACACTGAAAATAAACGTGGCATGCCTACATGACCTGGGAGTGATATAGGCATGTTGGGGAGGTCAGGGTGGCAGCGATGCTCTGGTTTCTGGGCAAAACTCTATGGCAGAATTAGCTTCCACCACAGAGTTTTGCCCTAAAAACAGAGCATCACACCCACCCACCCCCGATGTCACCAATGTGCCTACATCACTTCCAGGTCACACAGGCACGTCATATTTATTTCTGGCTTCTTGCCTATTTTTGGGGGGTTATTGGGGGGGGGGGGCGGAGAGGAGTGCCTGAAACTGGGGGACCTCCACCCACCCCAGTGGGTCTGGAATCTCTATAATCAGTTAAGTGCCAGAAGGTAATTGGTTAAATATCTTTCATTGGTTGACAGCACTAGGACTTTGGGAGCACTAGGACTTTGGTCATACGTGGCATCGCTGCATCTGCCTAAACAACCTGTAACTTCCAGATTTTTGCCATAAAACTGAATCTGGTAGTGGGAACAAAATGCTGCCTTGCCCTTCATGGTACAGTGCTTAGAGTGCCAGATTAGGATTTGGCAGGTCCAAGTTCGAATCCCAACTTTGCCATGAAAACTTGCTGAGTCTCATCCTAATATACATTTCATGGTTGCTGTCATGAGCATAAAATGGAGGACAGGAAAATGATGTTGTCAGTTGCTTCGGTCCCACATTGGGGAGAAAAGCAGGGTATTTTGCACAAGAAGCAACATGCGACCTTCTTGGAGGGTAAATGGGGCAGAGTAAAAAAGGGGGGTGGGATCTGCTATGTCCCTTGAATAGCTCTACGTTCATTGGATCAACAGGTGCCGGTGGTCCCTGTCCCGAAGGACATCCGTTTAGCCTCAACCAGAGCCAGAGCCTTTTCTGCTCTGGCTCCAGCCTGGTGGAACACTCTCTCGGGTGAGATCAGGGGCCTGTGGGATTTGCTTCAGTTCTGCAGGGCCTGTAAAACAGAAATGTTCTGCCGGGCATTTGGTTGAGGTGATGGGTGTCTCCATCCCCCTAATCTGGTATGTTCAGTGACTCGGGGGGGTGATTGCCCACTGCCCATTGTTCAATTCTGGACATATTTTATAGACACATAGTAGCATTATGCCCTGTGTTTATGGCCCATCTGGATTTGCTTATTTATTGTATAACTGTAGAAGGTTTTCGCTATTGTTTTATTTGTACTTGTAATTGTTGTGAGCTGCCCTGAGCCCTGCTTGCACGGAAGGGTGGGATAAAAATCCAAACAAAGAAACAAAGAAACAAACTTATCTGGCAAAGAACACTTGAGAAGTGTGCAAACATTGTAGAGCTATGCTGGGAACATGTTCACTTCTGATCCTAAGGAAAAGACATCACCTGGCAGATTCTCCAGAGTTACCTGGATACCTTCTGTGTCAGTACAGAGCAACCCAAAGTTGTTGAAATCTCAGAAGTACAAAAATCTTAACCTAAGCCACTATGGAACAGCTGACATTGGCTTTGTTGATTAAGAATGAATATAAAAATACTTAGAATTTTTATATCCCTTTTGAGTTTTCTAATTGCTTCACATATTTTATTTTTTATGTTATTATTCAACTTATACCCTGCCTCCCCTGCAAAGCAGGCTCATATTATTTTCTCAGTGGCTCTTACAGTAACCCTGTCAGGTAAGTCCCTATTTTCATCTCCTGCAAGGAGGGGCTGAGGGCCTAATCTTGTGTATGTGAGCGAGGAAGGCTTAACCCCACCACCACCCATGCACCATGGCATCACATGTGCTAGTAAGCTCATAGGGAAATGTGGAATCTCAGACTTCCTTGGGGGGGTGTTGGTGGTATTTTTGCATTGTGTGTGTGTGTGTGTGCCCATGCCTGGAAATCATGATGACCTCTGGCGACTCCTACTGGAGTATGAAAGACATTCAGAGAAGTGGCTTGATAGCTTGCCTCTGGACTCTGATATTCTCTGGAGGTCTCCCATCCAAATACTTGCCAGGGTTGGCCCTGCTTAGCTTCCGAGATTTGACAACATTGGGTTTGCCTAAGCTCAGACTTCCTACTTTTGTAGCACAAGCTCTTAGCCATGCCCAGGGGTCATTTCGAGCAGGAACTGGGAGCTCAGCTCCGGGAGTTGGTGCCAGCCCCCCCCCCCCCGTGGGGGAATGCCTGCTTGTGTCATGGCTGCAGCAAAATGACCCCATCCCCTGGAAAGGTCCTTGTTCCTCCGACCAGCCTTCTGAAGGCTTCAGCCACCACTGAAGCTATCCTCCCAGTATAGTGGTATTTCTGAGGCTTGGATTAGTAACTGTCCCCTCTCTGCCATGTCTTTCTTTCTTTCTGGATTAGTAACTGTCCCTTCTCTGCCTTCTTTCTTTCTTTCTTTCTTTCTTTCTTTCTTTCTTTCTTTCTTTCTTTCTTTCTTTCTTTCTTTCTTTCTTTCTTTCTTTCTTTCTTTCTTTCCCTCCCCCCCTTCCCTTCTGATATACTTCCAGTGATGTCAGGTGGTTTACCATATGCAAATAAGGTATGCTAATTAATTATGCTAATGAGCTCCTGCACCTCTTTTTCTATGAAATGACCCCTGGCCATGCCAAAACATTTGCTCTCACCTTGTCATATTTAATTACTAATCTAGGCTTTCACTTGCCAAAGTCCAACACAGGAAGTTTTACTTATTTAAAACATCTGTTTACCACCTTTCAATCCAACAAGGGTCCACAAGGCCGCAAAAATAAAAACATTAAAATATTTAAGCAATTAAGAAGAAGAAGAGAAGAAGAGATTGGATTTATATCCCGCCCTTCACTCACTCGGAGTCTCAGAGCGGTTTACAATCTCCTTTCCCTTCCCCTCCCCACAACAGACACCCTGTGAGGTAGGTGGGGCTGAGAGAGCTCTGAGACAACTGTCCTTGAGAGAACAGCTGGTACAGAGCTATGGCTTGCCCAATATCATCCAGCAGGTGCAAGTGGAGGAATGGGGAATCAAACCCGGTTCTCCCAGATTAGAGTCCGCGCACTTGACCACTACACCAAACTGGCTCTCTTAAAAATACAGTTAAATTATAAAATGATTAAAAACACTTGTCCTTCTAACCTAGTACTGGTGAGATGACACCAGCACTACCCTAGTACTGGTGAGATGACCCTTTCCATTAAAGGTTTATGTCCAGCCTTGTTATCTGAGAACTTTTAATTAGGGATGATTCTGGGGCTTGAAACTGGAATCTGCATGCAAAGTATGTGCTCTACTGATGAGCTATGCCACTCAACCCAATTGCAGCCATATGACTTCCTATCGCTGCATGTAAGGTGAGAAGGGCTCAAAGTCACAATGAGGACCCTTGGATGGCCATGACCATCCTATTATCAAGCAGCCCTCTTTGAAGGCAAGTTCTGTGGGTAGGTGGAGAAACAAGCTACCTTTGATGCAGAATTTACTTGCTAAACCCATGGGCAGATCACTGATGAAAGAAAGCAGGGAGCTGTATTTCCCTCCTCAAGTAGGCACACAACATGCCCCTCACTTTAATTTCCCTCAAATTAATTAGATTTATTTATTGCTCTTGTCAGAGGGATAGCCACTGTAAATCAAGCAATTAGAAGCCTTCTCACATAGCAGTCAGAAGAGGCAGGTGTCAGGGATGATTTACTCTCTTATTCATATTTTATTCACTCCCTATACATATAACCAATGTTGCTATCTGGATTTATGGCATCATTAAAAGGTGGGGGAATTCTGGGTGGGAAGCAGTGCAGTCCTAAGCAGTTACACTCTTCTGAGGCTACTGACTTCAGTGGACAAAGAAGGGTATAACTCTGCTTTAGATGTAGGCTTGCCAGACCCCCACCGCGGGGAGGCAGGGGTCCCCTGCCTAGCCCTGCTCCACAGCTGCAGATCAGCTGGCCAGCAGGGGACTTACTAGGAGAAAGACGAAGGCCCAGGCCATGTTTCCAGCATTGCACTGAAAGTCATGTAATTGGGCCAACGAAGTCTGGGCATAGGGTTGCCAGCAGGGACGGCATGCCCATAAGATAGGGCTAGGTAGTTGCCTAGAGTACCACCTGAAAGAAAGCACCACACTGGCCTGCCGCCCGCCCCCACGCCGCCCTCCCCAAAAGCCCTTTGCCGCAGCACTCCTGTCCACTCTAGAGCACCATGCGGCCTGGCTGACTGGGAGGGACATCACCAGGTCTCTGGCAGCGGCAGGAATTTTCAGCACTCAGAGGGTGGCGCCCAGAAGCTGATCCCGGCAGACAAAGCTGGATGAGAAGTGGCCATTGGTGGCTCTCAGAGGCGGCCAGCAGCCAGAGCGCATTGAGGAGCGGGTGGGGTGGGGATCTCTTGCATTCCTCTCAGATCCAAGCCCCTGTTTAGCCTTGCTTCCCCCCCTGTCCATGCCTACGGGAGTCGAGGGTTACCATAGTTTTGTCCAAAATACCAGAGTTTCACTGTACAATGTCCCTGGCATGATGACATCACTTCTATGTGACGTCACCACATTGGAGACATTGTGCCCTGTTGTGGCTAGGGTTGCCAGCCTCCAGGTGGGGCCTGGGGATCTCCCGCTTTTACAACTGATTCCCAGCTGACAGAGATCAGCTCCCCTGGAGAAAATGGCTGCTTTGAAGGGTGACTCTATGGCATTGTACCCTGCTGAGGCCCCACCCCTCCCCAAACCCCTCCCTCTCCTGGCTCCACCCCCAAAGTCCCCAGGTATTTTCCAACCTGGACTTGGCAACCCTAGTTGTGGCTGCTGGAGGTGAGGCCTGCAAAATCAGGGGATCCCCTGCTTCCACCTTGGGGCTGGCAACCCTAAACGCGCAACACTCTGATATCTAGGCAAAAACTCTATATTAGAAGCAGTTTTTACCGTAGTTTTTGCCCAAATACTAGAGCATCACAGCAATGTCTCAGTGTGATGACATCACTTCCTTTTGTCTTTGGCAACATGGCCTGGGCCTTCCTCTTTTTCTTAGTAATCTTCCCCCATCCTCCACTGGCAACCCTATTTGGATGGCACTGCCAGTGTATGATTATCAGCTTTCTATGGCTCCAGTTTTCAAGGCTAGGTTAAGGTTGGTACATGCCAAGAAAACCCCCAATGATATCCTGGCCTCACACTAGTTAACAGGGGGGACAATATCTATGAAGATGTTCCTCTGTGCTGGAGTTGTCCCTGGCACTTGCCTAGGTGGTAAATTATTGCATATCTGGAGTGCAAATGAGGGTAAAGTCACTTGATGATAGTGATCTACGGCTGCCAACTTCCAGGTGGGGCCTGTAGTTCTCCTAATGATAACTCATCTCCAGACTACAGTGATTAGTTCCCCTGAAGAAAATTACAGCTCTGGAGGGTGGACTGTATGGCACCACAACTCTGCCGAGCTCCCTTCCCTCCTCACACTCCATGGTCTTTAGGCTTCACCCTCAAATCTCCAGGAGCCCACCCTCCAGAAGTAGGAGTCATCCCAGGGAACTGATCTTTGCATTCTGGAGATCCGTTGTCATTCCAGGAGATTGCCATGTCCCATCTGGAGATTGGCAACCCTACTGGCTGCACAGGTAAAGGATTGTCAGAGAGGTGAGGGATGTGGGTGGGGTCTCCCCCACCTGCCACCTGATTTTGCTAAGCTCTCTCCAGCATCCATCCCTCACTGCTAAGCTGCAGCAACAGCTGTGTGAAAACAGCTGCCATGTGCCCACCTGAGGAGCCATGAGATGACAACTGGCCCAACCTGCAGCAGCAGCTGCTGTAAGCAAGCCAGCATGCCAAGCCCCGCAAGAGCAGCAGCCACTGTAACCATGCTCTTCCTCTTCTAGGCCCGGGGGTGGGCTGGGGAGGACCCTTTTTTGTGGAGGCTGACTCTGGAAGTGGCTTCTGCCCTGAGCCCCCGCCCCCAATGTCCAGAGGGAGAGGGATGGCGGTTGGGAGGGGGGCCTGCTTAGGCTGTCACTGAAAGAGACTGTAGTACATGTTAGGTGTAGGATCTGGCCTGGCTATAAAGATCTGGCACCAGTGAGATCTTTGCTGTTTTTAGACCTATCTTTGCCTATTTTAGACCTATTTTAGACCTATGTTTTTAGACCTTCTTCCCTCTTAGCTGTAAACAAACATGTATATTCTGATTTCGTTTTATAGAAAATCCGTTAAAACTTTTTGATTGCAAGTCCAGGTGTGGGCTTTTTATGATACCTATCTACATGCAAGGTCTGTGCTATCACTGTTTGTTCTCTCGTTAATTTTGAAGTGTATTTTACTTCTTATAGAGGAAGCTTATGGTGTGCTGGCTGCTTAAAAAAGAACCATTTGGTGCTTATAGGTTCTGAAAACTTTGCTGGGGTCTGAGAAAACCTCACTGGGTGTACCAGGCTTTGGGCTGGAAAGTGCTAACGTTCTCCGGGGCCTGGGGTCTCCCATTTAGGGTGAGTGTTTGTATGAAAAAGGGGCCGTGGTGGCTCAGAGGTTAAGACACTGAGCTGCAGACTGGAAGGTTGGTAGTTCGGCAGTTCAAGACCCGAGTGCAACGTGATGGAGTGAGTTCCCATCTCTGGCCCCAGCTCCGGCCAACCTAGCAGTTCGAAAGCAAGAAATTGCAAGTAGATAAATAGGTACTGCTTCGGTGGGAAAGTAACAGCATATTGTGCGCCTTGGCGTTTCGTCATGCCGGCCATAGGTGTCAACTACGCGGGGGCTCGGGGGCTCAGGCCACCCCTGAAATTTTCCAGGGGGGACTGAGCCCCCTGGGTGAAACGGAGCACCTGCCCGCCACCGCACCTCCCTGCCCCTGGCCACCGCCTGCCACTAGGGCTCCCAAGAAGCCGCTGCAAGAGCCTCTCCCCCCCCCCAGCTCCCCCATACCCACTCCTCCCTCCCTCCCTCTCTCTCTCTCTGAGGCCGACTGCCCAACGTGATGATGTCACTTCCGGGTGACGTCACCACGCTGGGCATGTTGCTGGGGCGATGCTCTAGCAATTGCCCTGAAAACTCTATGGCACCATAGAGTTTCAGGGTGATTGCCAGAGCGTCACCCCAGCAACGTTCTCAGCGTGATGACGTCACCCGAAAGTGACGTCATCATGCTGGGCGGTTGGCCCCAGAGAGAGGGGGGAGGGAGGAGTAGGTGGGGAGAGGGGTGCGGGGGAGCCAGGCAGCAGGGGGGGAGGCTCTTGCGGCGGTGGCAGAGGTGATGACATCGTCCCGGCGCATCCGCACAAAGCATGCACGAGGAACTCCTATCTTGCAGGTGGCAACCCTACTTTCTCTCTCCCTCTCTTTTCCCCTCCCTCCTCCCTTCCCCCCTCTGGCCCAGCCCCCCCCCCAGGAAATTGGAAAGTCTACACCGTTGATGCCGTCCACATGACCAGGGAAACATCTTTGGACAGCACTGGCTCTTTGGTTTGGAAACAGAGATGAGCACCGCCCCCTAGAATCAGATTCGACTGGCTTTCGAGTACAGGAAACCTTTACCTCTACCTTTACTATTTGTATGAAAAGTGAAACTTGCACACATCCCTTTCCCGAGTCCGATGGTTCTTTGGCTAAAAGCTGCAAGTTGCTCTGGGGAGGTGCACCTGCTCTGCTTTCAGACGAGTTGTTGAGAGCCTCCCTCCTCCCCGCCCTCCTTTCAGTGACATAAATGCAGCTGCTAGTCAGGGCTTGGCAGTCAGCCTAAAGAGCACTTTCCACGCGGATGCACAGCATCCCCTCCTCTGTAATACAGAGTATTTACTTCAACAAAATGAGAGGCTGAGGAGCCCCCACAGCGATGCACTGGCAACCACTGTTTCTGCTGATTCCCCGGGGGCAAGGTAAGTAACGAACAGATGTTATCCCCAAATGGGTCGTTTCTCAAAGCCTGGCGGGGAGCCAGCCTCTCTGAAGGGACTGTTCTTGGCTGCCAGCTCTCTTTTAATTAGGGAGCAGGAGGGAGGGGGGGAATCAAAGAGAGAGAGAGAGGACTGGAGACACAGCAGAAGGGGTTAAGAAAAGAGACAGGACGGGCAGGAATTGCTTTCAGTTGTGGGAAAATAAACAGATGTCCCTCTGAGAAGGTAGCGTAGGGAGGGTTACAAAAAAACCACTCTCCCATTATGAACATTGCCTGCTTTTCAACAAAGTGAAAATCACTTATTTGTCTTGTTTATCACAGCCTTGAACTAGGCCTCCTCACAAGCCTGTTCCCATGGAAAGTAGGGGGCTCTTGCTTAGGGGTTTGGGGGGGGGTTTGGCTGTCAAGTCGCAGCTGACTTAATGACGATCCCCGTGGAGTTATCAAGGCAAGAGATTTATTTATTTATTTATCATTTATTTTTGGGATTTCTATCCCGCCCTCCCCGCCTTAAGGCCAGCTCAGGGCGACTAACAGCAAAATTTGTTATACAATAAAAACACTAAAACATTATGCATAAAATATACAGTACACAATATACAGTACACAGTAAAAAAATCATATCCAACTGCCATAAGATGGCACACCTTTGTCCCCCTTGTCTGGGCAGCGTCAGAGATGGTATCCAGTTTGAGTTGGCGCAGGTTGGTTCAGATTGGCGACTTCCGATGATGGGGTCAGGGCTATAAAGAATCGAGGCAGCCCCTACTTGAAAGCCTGGAAGAAGAGCTCTGTCTTGCAGGCCCGGCAGAACTGCAAAAAGTCATCTGGGAGCTCACTCCACCAGTGCGGGGCTGCCACCAAAAAAGCCCTGGCCCTTGTAGCCACCAACCAGGCCTCCCTCGGCCCTGGAAGGACCAGGCGATTTTGGGATCCCGATCGTAGTGCTCGCTGGGGTATATATGGGGAGAGACAGTCCCACGGGTAGATAGGTCCCTGGCCATATAGGGCTTTATAGGTAAGCACCAGCACCTTGAACCTTATCCAGTATGCTATAGGCAGCCAGTGCAGTGCCTTTAAGGCAGGCTGGATGTGTTCCCGCATGGGGAGACCCATCAACAGCCTTGCCACTGCATTCTGCACCAGCTGCAGCTTCCGGATTTGGCACAAGGGCAGCCCCATGTAGAGAGCATTACAGTAATCCAACCTTGAGGTGACCAACACGTGGATCACCGTAGCCAGGTCATTGCGTTCAAGGAAGGGAACCAACTGCTTAATCAGCCGTAGATGGTAAAAGGCTGACCTTGCAGTGGCTGCTACCTGGGCCTCCATCGTTAACGAGGGGTCCAGGAGCACTCCCAAGCTCCTAACCTCTGGCACCAACGGCACCCCGTCAAAAGTTGGGAGAGGGATCCCTACCCTTGGTCCACTCCGACTCAGGCACAGGACCTCCGTCTTCGTCAGATTCAATTTCAATCGACTCTGCCTAAGCCAACCAGCCACAGCTTTCAGCGCCAGGTCCAGATCACCCAGACTAGAGTCTGACTGGCTGCTCAACAACAGATAGAGCTGGGTATCATAAGCGTACTGATGGCAACCCAGCCCATGCCTCCGGGCTATCTGGGTGAGGGGGCACATATAGATGTTAAACAGCATTGGGGAAAGTACTGCTCCCTGTGGCACTCCGCATACTAGCGGGTGTCTTTGGGAGAGCTGTTCCCCAACTGCCACTCTCTGTCCCTGATCTTGGAGAAACGAGGAGAGCCACTGTAAGGCCAACCCCTGGATCCCAATGTCGGCGAGGCGGTGGGCCAGTAGTTGATGGTTGACCATGTCGAATTCTGCCTACAGGTCTAACAACATCAACACTGCTGTACCACCCCGATCCAGATGCCTCCAGAGGTCATCTGTGAGGGCAGCCAGCACCGTCTCTGTCCCATGGCCCAGTCGGAAGCTGGACTGGACAGGATCTAATATGGGGGCATCATCCAAAAAGCCCTGCAATTCTTCCACCACCGCCTTCTCGATTAATTTACCCAAGCAGGGTAAATTAGATACCGGCTGATAGTTGGCTAATTCTGCCGGATCAAGTGATGGTTTTTTCAGAAGGGGGCGTACAACTGCCTCCTTCAGGGCACTAGGGAACTCCCCCTTTGCAAGAGATGTGTTGATAACCTCCTTTAGCGCCTCTTGTAACTTATCACGGCTTGCCTTAACCAGCCATGATGGGCACGGATCGAGACTACAGGTGATTGGACGGACCGATAAGAGCAATTTGTCAACCTCCTCTAGGCAGAGTGGATCAAAATAATCCAGTAAGTTCCGTTACTGTATCAACTGTGGCAGGAAGGTCCTGGCGGAGTGACAAGACTTTGTCCACGAAATTGTCCAGGATTGGTGGAGGACCAAGAAACCGGGAGGAGCCATTTGGGAGAGAGTCACAGTCTCCCCCTCTTGTACCCAGGTCTCGGTCACGCACACCAGGTCCACATCCTGCTCTTGACAAAAAGTCATTCAGGGTTCTGATCTTATTATTAATGAACCTGGTGTTACACAACACCAATGTTGGAGTGGGGTTTTCTCTCCTAGCCCCATAACCTACCACCTTCGGGATGGGACACAGATTGGAGGGGGACCAAGCTTGTCCACGTCTCCGTTCCCTTCCCTTCCATTTCCATCTGTTCCCACCTCCATACCTCCCACTCCCCAGGAGCACAGGGATCCCTTGGCTGGTCATTGCCCCATTGGTGGTCTTTGCACATATGCCTCAACTGCCTTTGGGCTTCCGACCAGCATTGATGGTATCACACACCCTGGTCCCTCACACACCGACCGTATAATAACAGACGCTGCCTAGTACACCCGGCCAAATTCCAACAATCCAATTTGGTGCTAGTCCACTCAGTATAGCAGTACGCTATATCAGACACTAATTCATATCCCCTGACCTCCCTTCTTGCTACTCCCTCCCCACCCTGCAAGACTTAACTATTTACTCTACCTATATTAATCAATTAACTAACTAATCAATTAACCTATATTAATCAATTAACCACCCTGCAAGACTAAGTATTTACTCTACCTATATTAATCAATTAACTAAGGGTGGTGACTATCTAATACAAGGACTAACACCAAACTAAACTCACCTACTCTATCCTAGCTAAAAAGCTCCATTCCTATTCCCTACTTCTTAATTAGACTAAAATCACTGAAATTGCTCCTGGTTACTCCCAGCAAGTACACATAAAAGATCCCCAAAACAAGAGGAAAATTCCAGCCTGGCCAAAGCTGTAAGGATTATTTATTTATTGATTCATTCCACTTATATCCCGCCTTGCCAGTTTTTCACTGGCTCAAGGCGGCTGAGATCCTGCCAGGGGTCTCCGTTCTACGCTGGCTCCAAGGGCCAGTCTTAGGCTGCGATCACACAGACATTTATTGCGGGCCTCGCGGCTGTTCCCCATCGCAATTAAAGGGGCTGACTAGATGGGCCGCATCTGTCTCCCGTCTCGAAGCCGCCCTCCCCTGCACTCGAGCCCGCTTTTCCAACCACCAGGAAAAACAAGTACCTATCGCGCTTGAAAGAGCAGTGCGGGAGAACCCGGGTTTAAATGCCCGTGTGATCGCACCCTTAGATATGCAAACTGCATGCTGCCAGTTCATTCCCTGTGCCCCCCCGACACTAAGTACCACTTCAGTCCTGAGGGCCAAGAGGTCATAGAAGCCCCAGCCATCCGGGCCCAACACGAGACAATGCTAATGGTCTGCAGAAGCCGAAAGCTGAAGGTTGTCCGCAAGAACCGATGGTCCACAGGCACTGAAAGATGGTCTGCACGAGCCGGTGGTCCACAGGCGCCAAGGCACAAAACAACTCCTATGGTCCGCAAGAGCCGAAAAGGTGCTGGGGTGGCCTACCCCAAGTAGGCCCAGGCGACCAGGGCGGGGCCGGACCGGGCTGAGAGAGACCCGACAGCCCAGGGCCAAAGAACCAAAGAGCTGAGGGCCTGAGGAGCTGGAGGAGTCCGAGCGGAGCCCAAGGATCGAAGGAGCCCGAGCAAAGCCAAATGGAGCCAGAGGACTGCCGCGTCACAGGAGAGTCTGACCAGCGGGCTGACGGGCCCCACAACCAGGAAATTGAAGACCACCGGCCAGAAGGACTGGGCACCAGGCGAGCCAAGGAGCCGGTCGAGCCATGAGACCAAAGTCAAGAAGACCCACGACGGGTTGTAGGGCCGGGAGGATGAAAATGCTGGAGGTTGCAGAATGCCGAGCTGGTCGGTGCCGGTCAATGAGCCATAGGCCAGGCAAGACGCGGAGCCGAAAAGACACAGCCACAGAGACACAGAGCTGGGAGGGCAAAAGTGCCCTAGGAAAAATGCCAGGAAGAGCAGGTCAGCAGGGTCAAGGGGAGGGAGCCAGCACCCTCAAAACCCTCAACTAGCTAGGACTAAGATTCAGCGCTGAATTTGGGTAAAATTTGGATAAATTCTTCTATCTCGGCAGAGCTCAGTTTCCAAGCTCCACGCTGGTCGCCATCTTGGATGTTTGTCATTGCCTGCCTCCACATTGGGACCCTGGTTTTCCTTGGTGGTCTCTCATCCAAGCACTAGCTAGGGCCGACCCCGCTTAGCTTCTGAGATCTAAGGAGATCAGGGTAGCCTGGGCTCTCCAGGTCAGGACAGCATAGCCTGACAATCCACAAATATTCAGACAAGACCCACTTCCCTTGGCCCCAAGGAGTCTTGATGACCTTGTGGAACTTTAGCTACACTATCTGTGTGAGCTGGTGCCAGAGACTTCTGCACTTGTGTCTATCAACCTATAGATGTTGGTGATACCCTTCTAGTGCCTGCACTTTAGAAGCAAGTATGTCACTGCACAAGAACAGACCAGTCTTTCACAAGTCTAAATCAAATATCACCAGTCCCTAGGGCATCCAGGTCCTCCCTGGCCACTGGCAGGAGATGGGGCATTAGGGTTGCCAGATCCAGGTTGGGAAACTCCTGTAGATTTGGGGATGGAGCCTGGACAGGACGGGCACCTCAGTGGAGTATAATGCCATAGAGTCCATCCTTCAGATCATTCATTTTCTCCATAGGAACTGATCTCTGTACTCTGGAGAGGAGCTGTAATTCCAGGGGATCCCCAGGTCACACCTGGAGGCTGGCATCTCTACCAGTCCCTGTTCTCCTGCAGCCAAACTTATCTTTCAAGTTGAGAATGGTCTTTCTCCAGTGAAAATTCTTAGGGCATAACTACACAGTATGCCTGACATGTTCTGGGTCACGGGTGTGCAACTGGACTCGCAGTCAGATGTTCATGTTGGGAAGACTCTCCTTAAAAAGCATTCGTTCACTTGGTGCTGCAAGGGCATGCTTGCAGTGCTCACAGTGCTTGTGGGGAGGAGCTTGCAGTGATCCTCCCACTCTGTTTTCACCAGTGGAAAGAACAGTGGAGGGCTTTTCCCTGGCTCCCTGTGTCCTCCTTAGAGCCCTTAGTCCTTCCTCTGAAATGCTGTGGTGCGCACTGGGGGCTCTCAGTGGAGACCTTGGATCCCTCCGGACCTTCCCAGGTCTTTCATGAATAACAGAAACCTGTTGTCAGCAGCCCAGGTCCTTTTTCATTGGTATTCTTTGTCTAGACAGTTGGGGAAAGAGTCCTGGAGGAAAAGGAGTGCTTTTCTTTGGCAGGCTTCCCAGACCTACCCAAACAGAAGGCTGCTGACTTGAGGCAGTTAAACATATTGATGTATGACTGTGTCTTCTTAAGTAGAGGATCCTTATTCTTAAACTAAGCTGCCATGATGCTGGGGCATTAGGAAATCTCTGAACCAATTAAATTTTAACAAATGAGCCAAGAGTTGGCTGTGCAGAACACCGAGCTTTGCTGTGCCCACGGAATTGGAGAGTTGTCCACGGACCCTTCTCCTCTTGGACATCCTGCTCTGAAGCAAGTACAGTGCGGCACAACAGAAAACTCTTGTCTTCATGTGTGTGTGTTCAGAGCATTTCCTTTGCAGATCTGTGACTTCAGGTGTGAGTAAAGTAAATTTAATATATTTGCTATTTATATTTTTATTATACTTTCAGCTGCCCCAGTTGAAGGCATGTTGGTCAAAACCACAGAAAAAACACATTGTAAGGAGACTGGCTACTGCCCATAGTGGGGGTTTATCAGTGTGGCACCCTGGGTGTGAAAGTTCTTGTAGGACTGAGATGGCCATGATTGTTAGGTGAGCTGCAAAAATGTACAAATGGAAGCATTATACAAGAAGAAAGTATGCACCTTGTTTTTATCTATATAATGGATCCTGGTTGCAGACTGTAGTTTTACTTTGTGTAGAAGTTCTCATTTTGTAACACAGCACATAGTCAGGCACATAACTTACTCCAGCAGTTGGGATGAGCTTGAACTAGCTTCAGAGAGCAGACTCTGCAGTATACCACAGATTCCAGGTGAAATCCCTCCCTAGATTTCTCCCTCAACAGGCAGGAACCCTAAATCTCCAGGAATTTCCCAAAATGCACTTGGCAACTCTAATTTGTGATGTCATAAAACCCACCCTCCAAAGCTGCCACTTTCTCCGCAGAAACTGACATCTGTAGCCTGGAGATCAGTTGTAATTCCAGGGAGAGAACTCCAGGCTACAGCTGGAGGTTGGCAACTCTTCTTTCTACCCATTTTATTCAAAAGTCTCATAATTATATAAACCTCAGAGGGGCCATGGTTCAGTGGTAGAGCATCTGCTTGGCATGCAGAAGGTCCCAGGTTCAGTCACCGGCATCTCCAGTAAAAAGGGCCAGACAGTAGGTGAAATGAAAGATCTCTGCCTGAGACCCCGGAGAGCCACTGCCAGTCTGACCTTGATGGACCAAAGGTCTGATTCGGTATAAGGTGGCTTCATGTGTATCATATCAGCCCATAGTCACCGTTTTCCCTTAACAAAAAAAACTCCATCAAAATCACAGTTAGGGAAAGAGATCAAATTCCTCGATCATTTTGATGTTCTGTAGGTTGGTAACCCTAGACCTTTCTGTTTTGTGTCCTTGATGCACTGTTAGCTGTTTTGAGTCTAAGAAAATAAGGTGAGAATAAGAAAGAAAGAAAGTTTACTTTTTGAGAGGACCACTGTAATTAACTGCAGTCCCAATAACTAATGCTGAAATCAAAATCTGTGTCTTTTTAAGTATCCATTTTGTGAATAGAGTCATCTGAAGCAACATTTGGTGTCATGGTAAAAAATAAAATGACACAAGTCTTTAACGGTGTGGAAATTCTGGTCCTCTTAGCCTCCTCTCCTGCCAGGCCAGTAAGGTTTATTGGAACACACATCAGTTCATGGTGGCTCTCTTCCCAGCATGCAGCGAGGTTAGCTGGCAATGCACGAAGCTCCCTAACAAGCCAATTTTCAAGAGGACAGAAGTCCGGGGACTATGCTTTGAGCTAATAACACTTCTGCAAAAAACAATACATTTAAGAACACATTTTCCTTCTTTTTTTCCCCTCTAATGGAGAAACATCAGCTCTGTGGGGAAATAAATGCAATAAGCCCAGCTCAGCTGCCAGAAACACTTGCTTTCTTATCTATGTAAAATCAATATACATGCTGCAATTATGCCCTTGAATGACTCTCCCAAACCTGTGAGCTTCTCTCCAGGCTCTTACTGCATTTGGCTTCATTACCTCCACCGTTTTCCATTTCTATAAATTTGTTTCTTGAATTTCTATTTTGTTGGGCTGGCTTTGATCTTCCACTTCTTGCCTCGCAAGGGAGAGTTTACCTGAGAATTGCAGTTCTAATCTCATCAGATTTAATTTAATTGCTGCACTGCTTGTATCACTTGCCAGTTTCCACTTTCCAGCAATAAATAAATTACCCCCTCCCCAAATAAAGGCGAGAACTCTTCCGGCACAGCCCCCTTCTGCTGCTGTGATAATGCACACATCCTGGCCCCCAAATGGCAGCCACGTTGCTGAGCAATTATGCCGGTGCTGGTGTGTGGGTGCTGGTGTGTGGGAGTCAAGCGTTTGGGGCTTTAATAGCTCAACAACCTCAGGCTCTTAAACCGTAACCATCTCATTTTGGAGGAAGTGGCGATTTGCAGAGGTTGACTCAGCAAGTCAGCTCTGAATGTAGCTTTGTCAGGATGAAAAGGCCTGAATCTCCTGTTTCCTGTCTCCTCTTATCCATGACAGAGGTAGAACAAATTTAGAGTCCAGTGTCACCTTTAAGACCAACAAAGGTTTATTCAAGGTATGAGCTTTCATGGGCACGCACACTTTAAAAAAACAACAACCAAGGCAGAGGTAATCCTTTTGATTGGGGGGAGGGTACTGGCTTTATTTCAAAAGCACAGATTTTCCTATAGAGCCTCTATTCCTAAGCAGTATCCACCTGCCTTGGGAACACTTGCTATGAAATCCTAAACTGAGCTAGCTTTGCCAGCCTCTGAATGGGGCCTGGAGATCTCCTAGAATTACAGCTGATCTCCAAACTATGCATTCACACATGCTAAATAATGCAGTTTCAATCCACTTCAGCGACCATTTGCAAGTAGGTCTTGCCATTTCACACAGTAAAATCCAGTTGCAAAGTGCACTGAAAGTGGATTGGAAGTGCGTTATTTAGTATGTGTGAAAGCGCCCCTCTGGAGAAACTGGCTGCTTTGGAAGGTGGACTCTATGGCATTATACCCCACTGAGGTCCCTTCCCTCCCCAAAGCTGCCCTCCCCAGGTTCCACTTCCAAAATCTCAATGTATTTCCCAACCTGGAGTTCCAACCCTAGTAAAGGGCAACCTAGGGTTGCCAGGTCTGGGTTGGGAAATATCTGGAGATTTGAGGGGTGGAGCCTAGGAGGGTGGAGGAGGGGTCTCAGCAGGTACAATGTTATGGAATGCACCATCCAGAGCTGCCATTTTCTCCAAGGGAAATGATCTCTGTTGCCTGAAGATCAATTGTAATAGTGGGACATCTCCAGGCCCGACCTGGAGGCTGGCAATCATAAAGTAACCCCATGTCCCAAGATACCAGTTATGCTTGTCCAATGAAATTGATTGTCCGTTGATTCAGGACTGACAAAGAAGTTAATATTCATACAGTAAATACAGAAATCATACAGAATTTGCTACTATAACAGGCATGTAGCAAGGATCTTTATAGTCGGGGGGCATTTAAATTTCTTAGGGGCAGGGCTCGATTTCAGCAGGAATGCGCAGGAACGCCATTCTGGCCTCTGAGCCTGCCCCGCCCCCTCCCTGCCCGACCTGAGCTTTTTATACTTAAAGGGAAAGTTCCTGCAGAGAGCCAGCAGGAATAGGCTCCACCGGGTGCTTTCCCTTTAAGAGCAAAAAAAGCCAGCAGGAGAAAGCCCCGCCCAAAGATTAAGCACAGGGGCTAGGCTTTCTGGATTTGGCTTGCCGACGTCGCGTGGCTTTCCCTGCTCCAGTAAGTTCTCTGTTCTCTTTTCCCCCTCTCTCTCCCTCTCTCTGGCCCCTCCACCTTTCTTTCTGTCTTTCTTTCTGTCTTTCTCTCTCTGGCCCCCCCACCTTTCTTTCTTTCTGTCTTTCTTTCTGTCTTTCTCTCTCTGCCCCCCCACCTTTCTTTCTGTCTTTCTTTCTGTCTTTCTCTCTCTCTGCCCCCCTTTCTTTATTCCTTTCTCTTTCTCTCTCTCCCTCCCTCCTTCCTTTCTCTCTCCTCCACCTACCTACCTTCCTTCCTTCCTTTGTCTGTCTACCTTCCTTCCTTCCTTCTTCCTTCCTTTTCCTTCCTTCCTTTCTCTCTCTCCCCTCACCAACCTCTTCCTTCCTTCCTTCCTTCCTTCCTCTGACTGTCTGTCTACCTTCCTTCCTCCTTCCTTTTTCTTCCTTCCTTCCTTTCTCTCTCTCTCCCCCCACCTACCCCTTCCTTCCTTCCTTCCGTTCTTTCTGTTTTTATTAAAAAAAATTGAAAAGGGGGGGGATGTAAAAAAGCAGAGAGCCCAGGAAATGCTGGTTTTGACAATATCTTTAATTTTTTAGAATCTCTTTAGTTTTCTCATGGCATCTTCTGCTTAAGAAAAGTAACTTTGAAGCCTGAGTTCATTGTTGTGTCGTGTTGGGAATGGCTTGCAAATATATGTGTGTTTAAAGTCTGTGTTAAAGTGGTTTGGTGCTTACTGCCATGTAAGAGAAAACATCTGAAAAAGTAGCTTCATTGTTGTGTGTGTTGTCAGAACACTTGACTGTTGCATGGGGGACATCTTTGGGGGACATCTGCAGAGAAACAGAGTTGTAACTAAAAATGAGCATGGTCAGCTGCACTTTGGAGATTGCCTGTTTTGTGACATTTAAAAAAGTGGGCAGAGTTTCTGAAGAAGATTATTGTCCCTCTTCTCCTGCCAATGGATTGACATCTGCCTTTAATGGGCCAGCAAAGTTGATGTTCTTAAACCTCTTAATAAGAGAGATTTCCGCTTCTGAGGAGTTCCAACGATTGGTGATCTTGTGATGGTAGTGATACTTTTGTGTGGTAAAGACCACCTGTTCACAGGATAATTTTACCTGTGGGACAGACTCTGCATGGTAACCACTCCACTGGTACATAATTGCTTGTAAAAAGTATTATAGTGTAATAATTCATGTGGGTAGCCGTGTTGGTCTGAAGCAGCAGAACAAAGTTGGAGTCCAAAGTTTCATCCAAGGTATAAGCTTTTGTGTGCATGCACACGTCTTCCATCTGAAGAAGTGTGGGTGGCACATGAAATCTTATACCTTGAATAAAATTTTGTACCTTGAATAAAATAGTCCACAAACTACTCCCATCCAGTGCATCCACAAACCTAGAAGAAGAAGAGATTGGATTTATACCCCGCCCTTCACTACCCAAGGGAGTCTCAGAGCGTCTTTCAAACTCCTTTCCCTTCCCCTCCCTACAACAGACACCCTGTGAGGTAGGTGGGACTGAGAGAGCTCTGAGACAACAGCTGGTACAGAGCTATGGCTTGCCCAAGGTCATCCAGCAGGTGCAAGGGGGGAGTGAGGAATCAAACCCGGTTCTCCCAGAATAGAGTCCACGAACTTAACCACTACACCAAACTGGCTCCTAGCGTTGTTCTGCCAGTGAACTAGGGTTGCCAACTCCAGGTTGAGGAAATCCCTGGAGATTTGGGAGTGGAGGGTGCAGTTTAGGGGAAGGAGGGACCTAAGCAAGGCATAATGCCATGGACTCTACTTTCCAAAGCAGCCGTTGACCTGATCTCTGTAGTTTGGAGCTCAGTTGTAATTCCAGGAGATCTCCAGACCCCACCTGTAGGTTGGCAACCCTAAAAAATCATATTCAGCATACTAGTTCTGCAGGAAGGCAACCTGATTTCCATGGGAACCTAACCCTTAGGAATTGATTCCAATCCAGTGTGGGAATAATTGTTGGACATAAGATATTGGTTCAGGCAAGGTTTTGTATAGATGGGACAGAAAATAATGTTTTTATTGGTTTTGTCAAAACTGTTTTGACAACAAGGTAAACAGAATAAGAAGCAAAAGGTGGATGTGGCTGGATGACCACACTTCTGGGAACACTGGGTGTGTCCTAATGTGTTAATGAGCTGTGCTGTCAGGGGTGTGGCCTAATATGCTAATGAGTTCCTGCTGGGCTTTTTCTACAAGAAGAGCCCTGCTTAGGGGGCACAGTCACTGGCTAATCGAAATAAAGGTAACTTAACCTGGACCCTTGTACTGGACAGCTGTGCAGGAATACCTGGCTCTTTCCCTGCACCTGCTGCCACTCGGGGCCCTGAGTGGAATGGGATGTTGTGGGGCCTTGCCAGTAAGTCAGGTGGCCTAGCTCCGAGATGCCCCACTGTAGCTACAGACCTATACTATAATATGGTGACATGGTATTTAGCACAGATAGTAGTGAAAGATGCATTCATAGATACGTCACTGGCTACTAGCTGTGATCCTCCAGCTCTAGAGGCAGTACTGAATACCAGTTGCAAGGGGGCTGGAGTTGCCTACATTTCCACTTTATTTGTTTAAACTATTTCTATCTGGCCTCACCTCCTCAGATTCAGGGTGAGCTTCCCTGTCTAAATTCCTATTATGCATCTATGAATGGACTGGCTAAAAGAGAATCTGGTCCTTAGGGTTGCCAACTCCAGGTTGGGAAATCCCTGAAGATTTGGGGTTGGAACATGGGAAGGGACCTCAATGGGGTAGAACCCCATATATCCCACCCTCCAAAGCAGCGATTTGTTCCCGGGGAACTGATATCTGAAGTCTGAAGATCTGTTGTGATTCCAGGAGAGCTGCAGACCTTGGAGGCTGGCAACCCTAGGCCCATCTAACCGTGCAATTCTATGCAGAGTCACTCCAGTCTAAGCCCATCAGTTTTAATGCCATATTGGTACTGCTGCATAGGAATGCATGGCAAGTGACATTGGCAGAAATAGCTGAAAGCACCTCCTCTGTTCACGATTGGGGACCCACTCTTTGCAGAGTTGGGCACTGGAAGGATCATTTGCAAGCACTCGCAGAGGCACTATTATTGTGGGGCAGGATTTGCTTGGCATTGTGTTAGAGAAAAATAGATCTGAAGGGTTCTTGCCTGCTCTGAAAGTCTGATCAAAAGAACCCCACAAATTCGTATTTGCTTCTGTCATGACTCAGGCACTGCAAATTATCCTACATTAATCCTCCCTGTTCCTAAATCGACTGGTAGCTTTTCAGAAGTAACTAATGCTTGTCTTAATCACATCTCCACCATGCCTTTGTGTGTCACCGAAACAACACGTTCCATAACGCTGAATTTAAGGGCTGGTGATTGCTCTCCCTGTGTAATCAGGCCTGGCTGAATGGGAAATTTGTACAGCAGCAATTAAAATAATGAAAGTGAACTTTAAAAGATATGTTGTCTGTCACCTGCCTCTGGAGCAAGCTCTGTGCCCCAATGTATTGTGGGAACCCAATTATTCTTTTTAATGCCCCGTGGTGGGGAGAGAACTGCCCTGAGGAAGCAATCCTCAAAGCATGGCTGCTATATACCATGTGGGGTTCTGATGCCCACAACCTCAGAGTAAATGGAAACAATAACTAAAAGGTGGCATAGAAACGGTGCCTGGGAGATGCCACTGTGGCTGGCTCATTGCCCATTTCTGCATTATGATATGTCATGCTTTTGACAAGTCCTACTGCATTGTGTATTGGATGTTTTACATGGTCTGGCTTAATTGTGTTTTGTAATCTGCCTTTTCAAATATTTCATATTTTATAATCCACCTTGAGAAAGGTGGACTATAACTGAAGTAAGTAAATGAGTAAACGAGGTAATAAACTGTTTGGAAAAGCCAGCTCTAGTCTGAGTGCAGAAAATATCTGACCCTTTAGAGAACAAATTGCCCTTTCTCTATTTTCTATATCACATACAATAAAAAGTACTGTGAACTTTTTAAATGTTGCTGAGCCTGCAAAATTCCAGTGTTACCTTTGTGGGCTCCTCTGTTTCATCTATAGTCACTGCAGAGTTTACACCTGGACAAAGAAAAAGCTCGTAGAACATATCAGTTCATATGCAAAGACAAAGTAGAGGTGCAGTCTTTTCTGGGGCTCCTGGACAGTGCTCTGAAGTAGCTATGGACTCAACGTGCATGATGCAGAAACCTGTAACTATTTGGTTTGTTTGTTGGAGAGCCCCACTGTATCTTGTCCTGAGTTCGTGTTCCAGAAATGTTAATAAAATATATTTTAAAAAATTTCTTTCACTTCATTTATATCAGCAGTTCCCTGGATCCCCAAGGGGGCTGTGGAGTTATAGCAAGGGGCACAAAAATCCATATGCATACTTTTCTTTTGACTGTCAGTCACAGCCAACTTATGGTGACCCCATAGAGTTTTCAAAGCAAGAGACGTTCAGAGATGCTTTGCCATTGCCTGCCTATGAGTCATGCCCCTGGTATTCCTTGGTGGTCTCCTGTCGAAATACTGACTAGGGACGACCCTGCTTAGCTTCCCAGAGCTAATGAGATTGAGGTATCCTGGGCTATCCAGGTCAGGATACATGCACACTAAACACCGTCATTTTGATCTTTTTGTCATTATGTATTTTCTCAATCAACAGATACTAATAGTACAACTACTATTGTGGGGGGGGGGGTTCCACATTTTTTTTTTATGATAAAAAGGTGTTCTCATACTCAAAAAGGTGGGGAGGCACTGGTTTATGCCCCATCTTTCTCCCTAATGGAGACCCAAATTGGCATGCACTATTTTTCTCTCCTCCTTTTTATCCTCACAACAACCTGTGCAGTAGGTTAGGCTGAGAGTGTGTGACTGGCCAAAGGCCACCCAGTAATCTTCCATGGCCATGTGGGGATTCAAACCTGGGTCTTTCAGATCATAGTCTGGCACTTTAACCACGACACCATGCCCACTGTCAGGTAGCACAGTATTAAAAACAGACTTGTGATAGACATAGACTTCTACTTAAAGATGGATAAGCATTCAGACTACAGAAAATATCTTCCATATTCCAGTTCATGCAGGACTTTCTTAATGCCCATGCCCCTTTAAGATTTTTAACATAACTTCAAATATTCATTCTGAGAATGATTCAAGGTTTCTGTTTCATCATCTAGGTAAAGAGTTGGAAATTTCCTTGAGGGAACTGGCATGGCATGTACAGTGGGGGGGATGGAAAGTCCCCAGAGGAAGGTACTTCCACATCTCTCTACTAGTGTGTGTGTTACATTTTGGTTTACTGTAAAGCCAACTAATCTGTTTACAGTTGTAGCTCTTCCAGGGCTTTCTCCTGTGGTTGCTCCAATTTTTTCTTTAATGAATACTCCCCTACTAAGCACTATGCAAGTGAGAAGAATATCTTTGCACGCAATCTGTCCTTTTTTTGTCTGGACTAATGGCTAAGACTCCCCTCATGCTATAATTTCCTTAAGTCAGTTTGGTGTAGTGGTTAAGTGCGCGGACTCTAATCTGGGAGAACCAGGTTTGATTCCCCACTCCTCCACTTGCACCTGGCTGGATGACCTTGGGCAAGCCATAGCTCTGTACCAGCTATTCCCTCAAGGACAGCTTGGGAAAGAGCTCTCTTAGCCCCACCTACCTTGCAGGGTGTCTGTTGTGGGGAAGGGAAGGGAAAGGAGTTTGTAAGCCGCTCTGAGACTCTCTTGGGGAGTGGAGGGCGGGGTATAAATCCAATCTCTTCTTCTTCTCCTTCTAAGTCAAGTTTAGTTTAAAATTCCCCTTTGCTGGCCTCTTCCTTCCTATCACTCTGAATACACCCTGTGGGGATGCCAGCCTCCAGGCCGGACCTGGGGATCCCCTGGAATTACAGCTGATCTCCAGACTAAAAAGATTCATTCCCCTGGAGAAAATGGAGGCTTTGGAGGGGGTACTTCATGGCATTGTGTCCCACTGAGGTCCTTGTCCTCCCCACGCTCAGTCCCCAAATCTCTAGGAGTCTCCCTACCTGGATCTGATAACCCTGATGCCCCATCCCCTGCTGGTGGCCAGGGGAGAATCTGGCAACCCTACATGGCTGTCCTTAAATCCCCCATTAGCACCAGCATTCTAGACCTCACTGAACACAAGGACATGAGCACAGAACACGTCACTATTTTAAACAGCTTTACATGAACACAAACTTGTCCCTCCAGTTTAGATGGCCAGCTATGTTTAACCCATTCTCTTAAAAAAAAAAGTGAGTATATGAAAGATTTGAAGAAGTGGACAGTTTGAGGGTATCAGGTAAGTCCCCTGAGAGCTGTATTGACCTTTCCTCTAAAGTGCCCTTTCACCATCTTCACAAATCCAACGGCTGTAAGAGCCTTTCCGCAACTCCTGAAGGCCTCTGCCTGTGTAGACAGAAGTTCTGTCGGACTTTAAAGATGAAAGATGAACAGGATTAGTCTGCTCTGAGCTTTCATAACGGAGTCATAAACACATTGGCTGAAATGTGCTGCTGGAATAAACCCAGCTAACGAAGTGAGAACTGAAGGTTGCAACAGGCAAAACAAACAAATAAAACATGCTTGCTGGAATATGAAGCAGCAATGCATGTTTCAAATAACTCCTGTTCTTGTAGTACAAGAGTTATCCTTGTTATTTAACCACAGAAAATTGTCTGTAACTTGTTAATTAATACCAGGTCAGCAGTGTCTTGTTTCCAGCTGCCCTATGATTTGTTTTGTTTTTTTGTAGAATGTCCTTATGCCTTGATCCCCCCCCCCCCAATACATACAACAGTCTCTTAGAACTAAGCCCACACAGGGTCCCTCTGCTGAGCAAGGCTAGCCCCACCGCCCCCAAATGTCTCCTATCTCACTCTGACTCTTCACATAGAACTTGCAGAATCACTTCTGTTCTGTTGACATAAAACAGCCTCAACTGGGGTGGGGTGGAGGAGGAAAGAGGACAACTTGCTCCAGTCAGAGAAAAGAGAATCTGGTTTCAAATTCTCTTTGATCTGGCAGAAGTTTTGACTTGAAAACTTAATTTTTTTGAGCTGAATCACAGGCCTTCTCGTGAGTTCCATTAGTGGGCTCTGAATAATAAGGGTACTTTCCCCAGCTGTCTTGCAAAAGGCCTCCCAGATACCCTTCTGTATTTCCATGGCTAACCACGAAGATTATTTGCCTTGCCTGCCCAAAGATGCTGCTGACTTTATCTTCTTTGCGACAGAAGGGAAGGCTGAAAAAGAGAGAGAGAGAGAGGTGGGTAGCTCAAATGCCAGGGCTTGTTTTGAGGCACAGGGAACAAAGCGAGCGTCGGTCTGCTTGTCAGGAAGCGATAAAGGGCTGTGCGGGATATTTCTGCCATGTTGCTTTCATGGTCCAGAAGCCACAAGGATTTGCAAGTCATTTGCTGCACAGCATCACTCCCCTCCCCCCCCTGCATTCACCATCATTGTTCCTGTCATCTATGAACAGCCTGCGGGTTGATTATTGTATGTGATTTCCAAACATGTTTACTGCTCTTGGGTGACTCACTTTCCAGCCACAGAGTACTTGGCAGAGCTGTGGAACACAGCAAAGAGTGCCTAGTTTCCATGTTTAACTCCCTGCCATAGCCATAGATAAGTGTGGCATGAGATGAGGGTCTGCTCTTCTTCAGTTAAGGAATGTGAATACAGTAAGATGGCTTTTAGTGCAAAGACACTTCACATTCTCTCCACATTAATTCCAGGAATCTCTACTGGCCCTCCTGCTTAGAATCCCCATGCATAGAATCCGTGTTTACAATTTACAGTGAATGTAGGTACGATCCGTGTACAGCATACACTTGATTTTTCTGTATATGTGGGTCAAATAATTCTCATGTTGCATTAAATGCATGGACAGCTGAACATGTGATTGAAACCCTACATTTATCCAGGTTCTGGTCCCTGGTTTTGTGAGTAAAGTGAATGTATGTTGGGTCTTTCAGAGAGATGTGCACATGTACATGCAGGTGGTATGTGTATTCACTGTAACCTGTGCACAGGATTAGAGATACCAGTGTGCATAATACACAACTGGCTTAATCTGCAATTAACAGACAGGAATGTATTGCTGGTTTCTTCTTTTTTATGCAAAATTTATAAATCACATTCTTTGCCACAGAAAAAGGCACCTGAAACTGCGTACCGTCTTTATAAAACCCATAATCAGCAGCAACAACAATTAAAATGTAAAACCCACAATTAAACTGAGATGTTCACATAGTTAGAATGAAATGTGCCCAAGAGAAAGCTGCAGCCAAGCATGTCTTTATCAGCATTATTTACTGTATATTTAAAATACTTCTATCTTGTTCTCTTAATAGAAATATTCACAAGGAGGCTTAAAACAGTCACTGAACACCATAAAAACATAAAATACAAAACATAGAAGCACAAAAAATACATCAGAGCAGTAGCACACAAACATTAAAAACAATAAATCAAGCAGATAAAAATGTAGGAATTTAAAAAACAAACAAGCGTAGAAGTTGATAATTAGTTGATGGCTAAAATCCATCAAAAGTCTACTAAACCAGCAGAGATAAAAGCACTTCAACGCAGCAACAACTGTCCAAAGGTCAAGAAAATAAAAATGAATTGTCTTTTAATCAATTATCACTTAATAAATCATGACCCTTTGTGGGGAAAGAGTTTTAAAGTCAACTAGGGATGCTTGAGCACCAACTATTTCAGCTCATCTCCTATTCTCCATTTATGAATAAGGAGCTAATGTTTTAATGTTTGATGCAACTAAGGTTGCCAGGCTCCAGGTGAGACCTAGAGATCTCCTGGAATTACAACTGATCTCCAAGCTACAGAGATCAGTTCCCCTGGAGAAAATGGCTGCTTTGGAAGGTGGATTCTATGGCATTATGCCACAAATCCTACCCTCCCCAGACCTCACCTACTAAATCTTCAGGAATTTCTCAACCTGTAGCTGGCAACCATAGTTTCTACTATTCCTTAGCAGGCAATGTTTAAACAGACAGTTCTGTCACAAATTGTATGTATCTGTTTTAAGTAAATGCTGTGTTTTAATAAAATCGCACCCTTTGCTTTCAAAAGCAGACCCATGTAGAATACATTGCAGTATTCCAACCTGGATGTTATCCAAGCACGTGTAACAGCAATCAACTCAAACATGTCAAGGAAGGGCTGCAACTAGTGCATCAGATGAAACTGGATAAAAGTGATGCTAAAAGCGATACATTTCATAGGAGACTTCTACTTCCATCTGAAGGCCTGGATTGTATTGCCCTTTCCATGCTGCATATGCTGCTGTGGACAGCATTACTTTGTGGAAGCAGCTAGCCAAGTAGCAATGAAATCATCCATGTGTGGTGCTCCTAATACCCACCTCAGCCAGTCAGCATAGAAGGATACTATGGAAGTAATTCAGGAGAATAAGCAATGCCTCATTACCTCTTTCTCTCTCCTAGAGAAGGTCATCAGTTGGCTTCAGTTGGAAACCAGCTAGGGTAGACTGGGAAGCTAAAACAATCTCCCCACCTAATGAAGGGCTTGAAGAAGCCAAGAGAGGCGGAATGTCCAGTCAGCCAGGGGAGCATCACTGCCCCACCTGACAGCTGTGAAAAGATGGCTGGAGGGGAAGGCTAAGGTTGGAGTTCTAAAGATGGTATATTTCTTGCCTGGGCCCATAACCTTGTTGGGTGAACTAGAAGAAAGACAAGTTCACCTAACAAATAACACAATTTCCTCACTTCTGCTAAGGTAGTTAACACCTGTAATGACAGAGGAAACTCGAGTCCTTATTGAACGCCAGGAAATGGTGTCAGACTTTCTAATGAAACATGCATGCATGAATTCAACATCTCCCAGACAGTTCACCTGCCTTTGATATTACTGAATGCTGAATCAGGAAGTGATAAGAGATTGGGGGCCTGTGGCAAAGCAGTATGGGATCATGTATGCACAACTGTCTTTTTAGCACAATGGAACTTGTCTGAATTAAACAGTTTGTGGAACATTTGACTGTACTCATCACATGTGGAAGACAAACTGCAAGCTGAACTGAGTTTGAGCACAGTGGCACCTTTAAGACCAACAAAGCTTTCGTGAGCATGCACACTTCTGAACTGAAGCTGAATGGTGAGTGATGAAGCCTCTCTAGCTAGAATTGTTAGGGTTGTCAGCTGTGGGTTGGGAAATTTCTGGAGATTTTGTGGGGAGAGACCTCAACAGACTATAATGCCATAGAGTCCAGCTTCCAAAGCAGGCACTCTCTCCAGGGGAACTGATTGATGTCAGCTGGTGAGTAGCTGTAATACTAGGAGAGTACTACTGAGAATACTACTGAGGGGTGACATGATCGAGGTTTACAAGATTATGCATGGGATAGAGCAAGTAGAGTTCTTTTCTCCCTTTCTCACAATACAAGAACTTGTGGGCACTCAATGAAATTGCTGAGCAGTTGGGTTAGAGTGGATAAAAGGAAGTACTTCTTCACCCAAAGACTGATTATCACATGAAATTCACTGCTGCAGGAGGTGGTGGCAGCTACAAGCATGGGCAGCTTCAAGAGGGAACTGGATAAACACATGGAGCTGAGATGCATCAGTGGCTATTAGCCATGAGTTATAGATAGGAACACTCAGTCTGGGACAAGTGATGCTCTGTATTCTTGGTGCTTGGGGGGGGGGGCAACAGTGGGAGGGCTTTCAGTGTCCTGGCCCCACTGCTAGACCTCTTGATGTCACCTGGTGTTTTTGGCCACTGCGTGACAGAGTGTTGGACTGGATGGGCCACTGGCCTGATCCAACATTGGCTTCTCTTATGTTCTTATGAGATTTCCAGATACCACTTGGAGGTTGGCAACCCTATGAATTGTATCTCCAAGCTACAGAAGAAGAGCCCCCACCATGCCTCCTCTCTTCTCCACCCTGTTTATTGTGTCAGCTGCTGCTAATGCAACATGGTGTTGGCTGATGTGGTAGCCACTGGCCACCCAGGCAGGAGGCCTGACACCCAGTCAAGCCGGCAGCCAATCAGCCAACTAACAAGCTGGCCAGTATTAATTTATTGGCAGTATTTATACTCTATCTTTGTCCTACGATGCATAATTGCCCTACACATACAATGGGTTCATGTCAGTCACCCTGAGGATTATATTTTCCAGGATGCACTGAAGTTCTGGGAAAGGGAGAAGGCAATGTAGCCTGGAAAAATTAATCCTCAGGGTGACTGACATCAACCCATCGGACTGCCTGACTGGCTGCCACCCCCACTGGCCTTGCCCTGCAGAAACAGCCACCATAGTAAGTGTAGGGAAGATGGAAACAGGGTTGGAGAAGGAGGCCTCCCAAGATCCGAATAGTCCTCAGAATCTACCAAGCTATTTTTCGAATGTGTTGAATTCCTTGGTGTTCCCACGCTCAAATTCAAACAAGCTCAAGTGAATCAATTCACCATGTCTCCAAATTGTATGAGCCGTGAATAGCAAGGGGTGAAGAAACCAGTGGAGGTTTCAAGCTTCCCCAAGAAACATATCCACATCTGTAGGCAACAGCATCTGGAATCTATTCAGCTTATTTATATAAAACACTTATTAGCCGCCTTTCTCCCTTGTGGAATTCAAGGTGCAAAAAAACACAATAAAAACAATTATAAAACCATAAAAGCCATAATTTAAAAACTCCAGTTAAGACTGCCAATAATAAAAGCTACATCCATCAAATGCATATAATAAACCTGTCTTCCACTGCCTCCTGAAGTTTGACCAGGAGGGTGCATCTCCCTGTGGAAGCTGTCCCAGAACTGTGGGGCTGCCATGGAAAAGGCCATCTCTTGTGTGCTCACCAAACAGGCATCTTTAATTGGTGGGACAATCAGGAGGGCCTCTCCCTGCAGCCTTAATTCCCAGGCAGGAACATAAGGGAGAAGACAGTCCTGCAGATAATCCAGTCCCAACAAGCCACGTAGGGCTTTAAAGGACAAACCAACACCTTGAATTGGGCTCAGTAGTGGATCAGTAGCCAGTGTAACTGCTGTAGCATTAGGGACATATGCTCCCAATAGCTGGCCCCAACCAGCAGTCCAGCCACAGCATTTGCACTAGCTGCCGCTTCCAAACACTCTTCAAGGGTAGCCCCAAGTAGAGTGCATAGCGATAGTTCAGTCCGGATGTAACTAAGGCATGGGTCACTGTGACTAGATCTGACTTGCGAATGGAGGCAGCAGATACCACAGCTGGAGCTACATAAATGCACTCCAAGCTACAGCAGGCACCTGGTTTTCTAAGGTGACCACGGTATCAATCAGCACTCCCAAGCTATGAACCTGGCTTTTCAAGAGGAGTATAATCCCATCCAAGACAGGGGAGATCAATCTGCCTTTCCACCAACCCAGAGAACCTTTTTCTCCCTTGTCCAGCCCACTACTGACTCCAAGCACTGGTTCAGCACATCAACAACATTCTCAGAATTAAGTGGAAAAGAAAAAAACAAAACAGGACACATAGAAGCTTCCAGCACTGTTCTCATATCAGCATCAGCAGTGGATTCTTTTGGAGGAGACGCAAGGGATTTTATCTGCAGTATGTTTAGCAAATTGCCCCAGCAGATCTTAGGGGGAAGCTTCCTAATCTAGAGTAAATGGATCTAATAATTCTAAAACAACTGCTGGTATAACCTGGGCTGGACAAGTAGCTAGACATGGGAAAGCACTCCAATGTCTCCTTTCATGTCTAACACAAATAAGACATTGTTCCTCAATGGCCTCCCTCTTTCTTCCACAAGAACCCGATTTGCCACAATGCATCTTCCTAGCTGAAAGTTTTGGCTATCAGACTGACTTCCCAATATGACTAGCTTGAATCCCAATCTTAAAGAATCTGCCTGAAATCCAACCTACAGCAACACATGATAAGATCACACCCTGCGTCGTTCTTCTCTTTGCATGCACCTAATGATTGCCCACTAGCCACAGGGCAAAGATTGCGCATCTGGTTGAACTTGAACACCTTTACCCAGATACACACCCTCCGGTGACTTTTGTACCATCTCTTGATCCTCATCTTCTCAACCCCCACATCCTTTGGAGAAAGCACCTTTGCAATGTGCTCAGACTGACACATCCGCAAAAGACTCTCCTGGCAAATCTAGAGGAAAAAAGGAGTAATTTTTTTGCTTTTAATAGAGCTGTCCTCAAGGACACTGAGGCAGCTGCTATTCAGGAACAATCAAGAAGTGAGGGTTGAATATCAAACACTGGCTCTGAAAGGCCGGGGATCAGAGATTTCTCGCTGTACACCAGATAGCTAATCTGAAATGAGAATCTTGGGGGAACTACATCCTTTTCAAAAGGTTGCCTGAGAGAGGAGGTGCTTTTCCTTCTGCTATTAGAGTTTTAACCAAGGAGCATTCCATTCAGCGGCAGCATTTATCTCCAGAGGCAATCAGCTTAAATATGTCCTATTATCAAGTCACCTGCTACTGTACACTAGCAGGCTTTGCTTCAACACATGACCGAGTGCGGATAACATGCCAGTAATTGCTTGTCTTTTCACAGGAACTTCAGTGAGATGAGGCAGCTGATGCCAGTCCCTCCTTTGCTGCAGCAACAAAGGTAGAAACAGGGGAGGCCTCGGTTTGGCAGTCCTGTTGTGTTCACTCAACATTCTTCCAGCCCCACAGCCCAGCCCCCAGATGCTGCAGTAATGGATCACAGTTCAGAGCTGCTGACCATTATCACTTTACTGGTACAGCTATCCCTGGGTTTAGCCACAGATCATTCATGAATATGCCTAGATCTTTATGCAAACTAGTTATGTAGCTATTAACACATCCTGTAGCAGGGACTTTTAAAGGCCAAACTGTAGGTTTGGGGGAAAGATACAATTAATTCCAACAGGCATCCAATCTCAATGTACCAAGAGGTTGTCAGCTGCCATGGAGTCTTGAACCCATACTGTGGGGTCAGCAACTCTGAACCCTTGTCCTATGCACCAGCAGAGCTGCTTCAAGTTAAGCTGCTGTCTCAGTCTTCACAGCAACTTTCTCAAGACATCCAGCATTGGAGGCCCTGGATGGAAGAGCTGAGAGTTACTGAGACCCACTGACTGAAAGGTCCAATAACACTGGGCCTGGAGCTTAATGCTGCTGTCTCCAGGATAGGAGCTCCAGTCTGCACAACTTGTTTGTAGTGCGAAGATTGTCAGCTCTGCTGATGCTGGCTCCTGATTTCTTCCCTGAAATGCCTTGTGGTTTCTTGACATGATCATATCGACTGACTTGTTTCCTATCTCTGACCCTTGGACTTAGGACTTTTCTATCCTGTCTGATACCTTCTCCTTCCATGCCCGACACAGAAGGCAGAGGATGGGACATCTTGTTGGAATATACAAGGTCTATAGACAGTGTACCAACTTGAACAAGATCAGAGGAACAGCCAACAGGGGACAGCTGAAGGACTGCTTGTTAGGATGGGACATCTTGTTGGCAGAGGATGGGACATCTTGTTGGAATACCAACTTGAACAAGATCAGAGGAACAGCCAATAGGGGACAGCTGAAGGACTGCTTGTTAGCATAGCTAGATCAGGGACTTCCTACAATTCCAAATTATGTCCTTCCTGTCTCCTGATTGGCTCTTTGGAAACTTCCTGCTCCAACTGAGCCCTCCCCCTTTGTTCCTGTCTCTCACAGCAGTTAGTCAGTTAGTTAAGCCTCTCCCCCTCTCCTCTGTTCTATCAGAGTTTATTTCTCCATTAATAAACTGAGTTATTTTCTTTAAACAGTTGGTGCTCTGCTCCTTTGCATATTTAAACTCTGCCAACACATCCGAAGACTGAGGAAAGGTTTACTCTTCTTTGCTTCCCCAATCTTTTATTGTGACCGATTTCCCACAAGCCACTGCTCTGCCCCCGCTCTTTTCTTTGCCCCAGTCATAAGTGTCAATTTCCCACTATTTGCTGTCCGGCTACATTTTGCCTTGCAGCTTTGCTTGATTTCCCCCACATCTACTCAGTCCTCAAAAAATAGGATCAAGTAGACGTGGGAGAAATCGGACGAAGCTGCAGGGCAAAATGCGGCCGCGCAGCAAATAATGGGAAATTGACACGATCAGGGCAAAGGGAAGAGTGGGGGCAAAGCAGCAACTTGTGGGAAATCGGTCAGATCTCTCCTTCTGTAGGGGAGCCCAAAGCTGCATTGCCTGTGACCACAGCAGCTGAGGAGCTTGGGCTCCTCGGGACACTAAAGTCTGGCTGCTGGAAATCAGCTCAGCAGCCTTACAGGTACAGGGGATCCTCCCCCCCCCCCGCCCCCCGAAGGTCTACTCTTGGTTAGCTGGGACAGGGCACCTTCAAAGAGGACTTCCTCTTTTGATCACTTCAAGAAGATGTGAGGGCAAGGGCCAGCCACTTTGTCAGTTTTCATGGATGTAGTTTTATAAAAGTTTTGGATCCTTGAAAGGGGGAGAACCTGAGAGAAAGCCCAGGTGAATGCTGGCACTGATTGAGTGAAACCTGAGTGAAACCTTAGTGCAAAGGCCTCTAACCCTTTTGAGCCTGTGGGTACCTTTGAGATTCTGACACAGGGTGGTGGGGACAGCTAGCCACAAAATGGCTGCTGTAGCTTACCTTTAGACTCACAGGGATGTACTGTGGTGGCAGCTCTTGTTAAATAAATATTTTTAAAAATCAGCATGGCTGTAAAGTACTGATGATGCCTGCATTCCCTATTTGAATGTTGGCGCCTTCATGAGGATAGCATCCAGATATGGGAAAAGTGACACTCTTGGAGTCTCAGATGCACCACTATGGCCACCAACACCTTGGTGAACACCCTGGGAGCTGACTTCAGGCTGAATGGGAAGGCCCTGTATTGGAAGTGATTCCCATTGTAGGCAAAGCACAGGAACCTGCGGTGGGACTCTCGAATCGGGATGTGCAGGTAGGCCTCAGAAAGATCAATGGATGTCAGGAAATCCCCTTCTTGAATGGCAAGCATGATGGACTTCAGAGTCTCCATCCAGAACTTCCTGGTTCTCATGTGTTTGTTCAACCACTTCAGGTCCAGGATCGCCCTGACATCCCCATTCTTTTTTGGGACCACGAAGAAGACTGAGTACAACCCCCTGTCCTTCTGTTGTTCTGGGACCTGCTCTATGGCCCCGATGACTAGCAGGTGACTGATGGCCCCTTCCAAGAGCCGGTGTTTCTCCGCCAACTGGTTCCTTAGGACCTGTATGAACCGGTCGGGTGGGATGGTGTCGAACTCCAGGGAGTAACCGTTGGATACTGTATCCAGTACCCATTTGTCCCTTACTCTAGAGATTTTAAACACTCCAGAGTGGGGGGAGATTCCACCCCAAGCACTTCCCTTCCCCCACAAAGGCCAAAAAAGGGCAAAGAGGGGAGGCCAATGCAGAGGGAGTACAGCCCCCGCCTCGATGCTTGGGATGGGGAGTCTGACTTTGAAGGCTCAACATCTGGGACGGAAGATGGAGAGCCTTCCGAGGAAGAGGAGGAGGAGGTGCAAACTACCCAGACCAGGCTGTTTCCCCTAGAGTTGTTTAGCAGGCGTTTTCCCAAAGGTGCTGAGGGCATGGGAGATTTTCATACAAGCCAAAGGAAAACAGAGGACTCAGAGTTTCCTCAAGCCTTGGGGTAAAAGCATACCTGGGCTGAAACCCCACGGGGCTGTACCCATTTTCTAAAAATACTTGGTTGCCAGGAAAGGTGCCCACAGGTGCTCCACACTGGGAACCTCAGTGAGAATGGGGGTATTTGATTGAGGGTTTTTAAAAACCTCGTTTTGTCGATGTGCATGTGGGAGGTTTACTTTAGCAAAATGCCTAGAAGATTAGTTTGGGGAGGGAGGAAAGAGGTATCCACTATCAGATGTGTATCAGACAGGGGGAGACATTGGTGGTGGGAATCAGACAAGCCAGTTAAGGCTAAGGGAAGTTGAACAATTTATGTCCATCTCCCTTTCTGCTCCTTCTCTCAGGCATAGAGACCATGGCTGTCTTGCTCCAGAGCCATCAGAACTAATTGTGCTGCTGGTGAATGTCAGTTCAGTTCAAGGTAAACTATTGATTCTGGTAGAAATCACTGAAACCTAGCTGGACAAATCTGGGGAGCTGTCATCTCTCCATTATGCCTGATTCGGTTTTCAGTGCAGCACAAGCCTTGCAGTGTTCCCCTGGTAGGGAGAGCTGCTAAGGTGAGGGACCAGTTAAGATTGTATATCCCAAAGGCTGATGGATCTGAATGGTCTATTTGGAGAGTCCCTTGACAGGCAATCCTGCTGAACCCTGCTTGATCTCTGGAATTCTGAGATGACCCAGACAATTGATATGAGTACCCATAAGCTATTTTTTTCACATTATGTTTCTCCTGTCTCAAGTACTGTGAGGCCATGCAACATGCAGTCCTCTTAATACACGTGATTGCCATTGTGTATGAAAAGGGCAACATTAATATTTCACAGTTTGGGTATGCACAAATGTGTGCCCTAGAATATAAGGGTTTGGGGAAGTGCACACAGTGGTTGGAAAATATATGCATTGCCAGTTTCACACAAAACAGCCATCATACATACTGAGGGCATTGTGTGTAGCGTGCTCTCCTGTTATTCAAGACAGGAGTTCAGGAAACATAATGCTTAAAGAGGGCTAATGTACAGCAAATGACTGGTACAGTTTCAGAGAATGCCATTGCAATAGGGTGGGAAACGAAGAAGTTACACATAGAAATGTATTTTATCATGAAATCTCATCCCGTGCCACAGATATTGTTAGTCTTTCAGGTGCTACTGGACTCTTGATCTTTTCCACTGCTATAGACAAACTAACACGGTTACCCACTTTAACCTTTTTCTTCCCTTGATAATAACTTGTTTATAAATAGTCAATAGCTTCTAGTTATTTTTTTCCATGTTTCCTTGGATACATAATCATTGAAATGTTGACGGAAGAAAAGAAGATCAAAACCAAGATGTCCACAGCCATCTGAACCAAGATCTGGTTATGAATGCTCCGGACACCAGCAGACTCTCGGCCAGAAATAGTTATTTTCAAGGACCCATCCTACACAGAGTTATACCCTTTTAAGTCTATGGACTTCAGTGGGTATATCTCTGCTTGGGATAGCAGTGTTGTTATAACATCCCTTTGGAATAATTTTTGTAATACTTATTTCTGGTAAGGAAATCACACTCACACACATGTGCATGTGAAAAGAAGAAGAAGAAGAAGAGAAGAGATTGGATTTATACCCCACCCTTCACTCACTTAAGAGTCTCAGAGCGGCTTACAAACTCCTTTCCCCTCCCCTCCCCACAACAGACACCCTGTGAGGTAGGTGGGGCTGAGAGAACTCTTTCCCAAGCTGTCCTTGAGGGAACAGCTGTGCCAGAGCTATGGCTTGCCCAAGGTCATCCAGCCAGGTGCAAGTGGAGGAGTGGGGAATCAAACCCGGTTCTCCCAGATTAGAGTCCGCGCACTTAACCACTACACCAGACTGGCTCTGGCAATACAATGAGGAGAAGATTTTTGGGAAGGACCTGGATGCAGGCAAACCTGCAAGCTTTAGGGGGATGGGAAACCAGAAAAAGGTAGTGAAATCAGTGTTCCCTCTAAGCTAAGTTAGTGTGAGCCAGCTCACAGTTTTTTAGCCTCTGGCTCACACACTTTTGTCTTAGTCCAGGAAGGATGGCTCCAGAGCAAACTAATTTATGCAGCAGCCAAATCACTCGCTCACAACTTTAATGCTGGTAGCTCACAAAGTAGAACTTCCGCTCACAAGACTCCACAGCTTAGAGGGAGCATTGGTAGTGATGTCCATGAATAGCAGTGGATGAATGTTCTTACAGACTGTTCACCTCCCCATCTCATTTTTGAAATCATATTATCTAGCACACTGCATCTGAAGTTCATATATGTATATTCCCTGATATATAACTTAATAAAACTTTATGGACCTGAGATAAGGAATCTACATTGAACAGATACACTCCGGCTGAAATATGGCCCAATTAAGTTTGTAACGGGGTTGGCTTTACTTTGAACATCCTCCAAGTGAAATGAAACCTTCGCTGAACAGATAAATCAGCCAACTGGGAACAGAGGATGGACTGAGCGGGGGTGCAAAAACGATCAGGCGAACATCTCCTCCTTATGTCTTCCAGGGGAGAAAATGGCCGGCAAGAAATACTGCCACTGTCCATAATGAGCTTGTAAAGTGTTTACCCTCTTCGGAAATCAGGACTTCTGCGCATATATTATTTGCCTGTTCCAATTAAGGCTGCCTCTAGTCAGTGTTCATCAAGAAACACTGATCAAGGGAGCAGCAAGTTGTTGCTGCTTAGTTAACAACCCCAAGGCACAGTCACGGGTACAAGAGACCCAGCAAGTTCCTCTGCAGCATCCATCACATCTCCCTTTCCTGAATTATCCCTCTTCATGGGACAAGATGAATCTATTAAACACCCTAAGGCAAAAGTGGATTTCAAATGAAGCTTTCCCACAATCAATAGCTTATGTCGTAGAACGTCCCTCGTGCATTTATCCAGGAGACACAGCCCATGAAACTATTAAGGAGGCTTAAGATGTTGTGTTTGGCTTCCTTTCCAGGTATTTCCTTCTCTCTTTGGTCCAGTTTATATCTAGTCCCGTGACATCCCATTGAAGGAATGGTTCTTGCAAACTTTGATGTGGTCTGGAACAAATGGAATTGCTCCTTACATGGTTTGAGATAGATGCTGCCCCCCACCCCTACAGAGGCAGGAGTTTGGAAAGAGCCAGCATGCTGCTTAGGCAAGAAAATGATCTGACTGCAGCAATTCTCCATTACTGGAGGGGCAGAGGGGTAAGGAGCTGAATCAGAAAGGGAGGGAGGGGGGTTGCCTAGGAAGGTCACTGGAAAGGCTTCTATATTTATGGAACAAAGTTTGAGTCCAGTGGTACCTCTAAGACCAGTGGTGCCTCTAATTCTGGGTATAAGCTCATGAAAATTTATGCCCAGAATTAAACTTTGTTGATCTTCAAGGTGCCACTGGGTTCAAACGTTGTTGTATTGCTTCAGACCAACATGGCTTGCCACCTAAATCTATTGCATATTTGCAATATTTCTATCGTGCTTTTCCAACACAAGAGTTCTCAAAAGAAAAAGAATAACAGACCAGTGGAAAGGTCCATCATAGATAGAAGTATGCCTGGTCGCTCACTACCTTCCCTCTGATGACTCCACCTGGAGTAGTTGGAAGCTTGAAGAAGGGGACCACCCGCTAGACATGGACAGCTGTTCAGTGGAGGAGTTTCAGCAGACTGTCCTTTCCACTGCAGGGTGCATCATCTTCCCCATGCTGCTTGCGAGGCATTTATGTATTGGTAAATATGCCCCTGTGATTGGCAGAAGGTCTTGAACGCATACATTCAGACATATAGACTTCCTGTAAATGCTGCAGAAAAAAAGCTAGTTGACCCATGTGGAAGCACAGAGACATGGCTGTTTGGTGTGAAGCAGCTCAAAAAGTGAGGGGGGGGGGATGATGAGACAATGGGGGAGTGTTGGGGGCATTTTAGAGGGAATAAAGGGAAACAAAGTTCTTTAAGTGAAAGCAAGTTTCTCGGTAGCGTTCACTCATTTACAGGGCCATCCCAAGCGGAGTCACACCCTTCAGACTCCATTGAAGTCAGTGGGTTAAAAGGTGGTTATTCTGTTTAGCATTAGCAGTATTAGAAGCATGCAAGTGCCTACTTTGGGTATTTGTACAAGTACAACTGATGTCTTATATTGCAATCAGGCTTAGTGACAAACATTTCTGTTTAGTAAAACGTTAGGGCAGAAGACTGGGACAATTTCAACCCCTGAATGCCTACTGGAGTGCTTCTTGTTGACCACAACAATCAGCACGGTGACAGGAAGCAGTAAAAGGATTCAAGAAGATATCCACCGAAGGAACACTGTGCAAACTATCCTGGGAAATGTGCAAATGTGAAGTGTAGGCTTAAACTGAGCAAAAAGTCTGTGTGAGTCGCATTTTTTTGCAGGAGAATGATTGAAAGCGAAATGTATACTTTAAATCATTACTGTAATCACTGGAGAAACTCAGAGGTGTCTGTGCCCAGTCAGTGGTGGGTTCGTGAACACCTTGGTCATTCTGTAGCCTTTGGTCGAGGTGCAGGTACAAGATTGTCCATCGAGGTCAGCATTTCATTGGGATGGCGGAGCTCAGCATTTGGCATTCCAAGCAGAAACGTGAACAGATGATTATTCTAACCATGATCTTTATAACTACATTCCAAGTGCTCCCAGGGCTTCGGGGACATGATCCAAAGTAATCTTTAGAATACACTTGTAAACAAATGCTGCAGATGAGGGCAAGGAAGGCTGGCGGGGAGCTGTTTGCCTACGGCCACACACTGCGTTGCTATGGAGGTGAGACTTGAACTGACGATTCCAATGATAAAATATTGTTTTATATGCTGTAGTGTTGTATGGGGTCCTGATCAGCTGGGAGCAAGATGGGCTTATAAATATTTTAAATACAAAAATAAATTTAAATATTTCGCTAACAATAATAAAAACCCAACTCCAGAGAAAATGCAATATTCTGGATGTCAAGGAGAAAAAAAACATCCTGGAATTTGCAAGTAAGAAATGAAGAGCTCCCTCCCCAAGGTGAAAAACGTGAGACTTCATCACGATTAGAGACTCCGTGCCATCCTAAACTGAGTTATACCCTTCCAACTCCACTGGCTTCAATGGGCTTAGGAGGGTGTAAGTCTGCTGGGAATTGCACTGATGCTCTCCAAGTTCCCATGGTCCTCTCTTTGCCACGGCTGCCTGGTTCAGATGTGCCTCTCACGGCTGATGAATGCTGCAACGTGACCAGGGTATGAAGCCTTGGCACGCTCGGATTCCTCAAAACAGTGGAGACTAGCAGGAGCACCCACTTGCCATTCCGTTACCCTCAAAGAGGAGACAATGATGCACGGGCTGGGACTTGCCACTTACCGATCTTCCAGATTTTCATATGTAGGTTTTCTATATAGGAGACATGGATATATACAATTTTTTTTGGCTATAAAGGCACTCTTTACTAATATACTTGTATTTATTTAGAAAATGTGCCTTTTCAGCCACCTGCTCAAGGAGACTCTGAAAGTACCAGAAAAATTATCACTAAAAACAACATAAGATTTAACATTAAAACAGGCCATCGAACCAAAACATGGCATAAACCAGCATAAAACAATATTCCGCAGCCTAAGATGATTTCCATACAATAGTCCTCAGGCTAGAAGTAGACCATAAACAGCTTTGAAACAGAAAAGACAGAAGCCTTCAGTTACTGAAGAGAATCTATCACCACATATGGATTATAATAAATTAAGGACATGTTCACCTGGATATGTTGTCAGCAACGCAGAATTAGCTCAGCAACAAGACGACAAGCATTTCACTATTAGCCACACACCTCTCTGCCTTCTTCAGGATTCACCAAACAGTGGCTCTATGGAAATTCAAAAAAAGAACCAAACACAGCAAAGAAAGGTCTGACTGTGCTTGGACTCAGGTGGTGTGTGTGTAAATGTGCCTTTTCCCCTTCAAAGGAGTCAATGACCACAGAATGGGTGGCCTTTACACAGCATCTGGCAAGAGAGGGAAAGAGCTGTGCTGTGCTGTGTCTCTGTTTTGGCCCTTTGTGTCTCACAGCAGCGTTCCTAGGAAAGACTCTGGTAGCTTCCATCTGGGCCACAGCCATGCTGCAAGTGTGCTTGGCTGGGCTGGTATGCAATCCCAGTACTTTTCAGGAAGGCCAACATTCCTTCCACTTCTTTCCCAATGGACAAAGAGCATCTTGAAATACAGCAGGGTCACCACAGTACTGCAAACATCAGGCCAAATGTATGGGGGGCTGTGGCTCAGTGGCTGAGCATTTGCTTATTTATTTCTTTTATTTATTCACATTTATATCCCGCCCATCCCGTAAACGGGCTCAGGGCGGGTCACAACATTTCAATAAACAACCTTTCAGTAAATACAATAAAATTTTAAACACGTTAAAACATTTAAAATCAACAGTCATGCTTGCTGTAGGGAGAATCCGGCCCATTGATGTAACTGATATGGCCGGTTATCAGTGGGTGAGAGACTGCAACCTAGAGGGGGGGGGCATATGTGGACACCTGCTGCCTCAGCCAAAGGCCTGGCGAAACAGCTCCGTCTTGAAGGCCCTGCAGAATTGATTTCACTAGGGAGAGTGTTCCACCAGGTGGCGGCCAGGACAGAAAAAGCCCTGGCCCTGGTTGAGGCTAGGCGGACATCCTTTGGGCCAGGGGTTACCAGGAGATGTTGATTATCAGAACGTAACGCTCTCCAAGGCATATATTTAAAGAGGTGGAAAAGTATGCAGAAAGTTCCAGGCTGTATTGGGCATCCCCAGTTTTTTTTAAAAAGTTCAAGCAGTAAGTAGGGTTGCCAACCTTCAGGTGATGGCTGGAGATCTCCTGGAATTGCAACTGCTCTGCAGGAAACAAAGATCAGTTCACCTGGAGAAAATGGCCACTTTGGAAGGTGGGCTCTATGGCATTACACCCAACTGAAGTCACTCCTCAAACTCTGCCCTCCTCAGGCTCCGCCCTCAAAATCTCCAGGTATTTCCCAGCCTGGAGCTGGCAACCATAGCAGTAGGTATTGTGCAAGAATCCTGAATATAGGGTTGCCGACTCTGGCTTGGGAAATGTCTGGAGATTTGAGGATAGTGCCGGAGAGGGCAGAATTTGGGATACCCACCCACTGAAGTGGTCATTTCTCTAGAGAAACATCTCTGTATGCTGGAGGTCTGATATGATTCCTGGAGAACTCCAGGTCTTGCCTGGAGGTTGGCAACTGAGGCCCTGGAGAACTGTGGCTAATTAGAGCAGGCAGTACCGTCCTGACTTGTTATAAGGCAGCTTCGTATGTTCACAGTCATTAATGTTTTTGCTTTGATTTGTAGTAAGTTTATTCTTGGCCATGATTGATAACTGAGTGTAATAATTTCCAAGGGTGAATACCTAATTCAAGCCTTTGAGTAAACAGTTCATGCCTAAAGCAGGTGAATAGACCACAGGGTAAATTACAGGTGGCCTAATTGGAAACTTCCATTTCCCACTTCCTTTCTTTTCCCCACTTTGAGCACAGTCAGCACTTCCATTCTTTATAAGCCTCTGTAACTGTTCTAAAGGGACAGCCTTACAAAGAGTAGGTGTCATTTCTGGGACAGGCTGCAGTTCCACGAAGGCTAACCACTCTCACTTTAGCTTAACGATAGTCGAGGATGCTTAAATGGAGGCCACTAGCTACTGTTCTTCACTGAAAAATGCAATTAAAGAAGCAACCTTTTTCTTCTTTTTGCAAAGCCTTGGGACAATTTTTTTCATGCTTGCTGGTATACCTAAACATTTGACAGAAAATAACATAGATGAGCTAGCAGTTCAAGAGAAGAACTGATTCACACATCACAAACCACACTGGTTGAGTCTGGGGTCCACTACCCCCTGTAACAGTTAGCTGTAGGTGGCAGGTCGTCTTTTGTTCTCAGTGCACATGGTGCCCAATTTGGATTGGGACCATGGCATACAGGGAGAAAGAGCTTCAGCCTTGCACTGTGCCATTTCCCCAACCTGCAACAGAAGTGGGAGGCACAATGTGACTTGTTGCGGAAACCAAAACGTATCCTGGGACACCTAAATGTTTCCTCAATGGGCCTCCTGGATTGTTTCAGGTTGGGAAAACAGCATGAGGGAGAAGGCTGAAAGCCCTTTCCCCTGTGTGCTCCGGTCCCAATCGGAATTGGGCACTGCATGCATGGGAGAACCAGCAACTCCTAGCAACTCCCATCTGCCTGCTACACAAGGTGGGGTACTCTTGTAACATGTGAACTGGCTGTCTCAGAGTCTTGGAACAAAATTTTCTCCAAAAATCTCAGAGTGGGGGACAAACTGCAGATGGCGCTGGTCACTGTTGTTGTTCATGCATCTGTCCTGTTCATGCTGGGGTCCATCTCTCTCTCCCTCTCTCTCACACACAAGGCCAGGTGAGGGAAGTTAGCATTCCCCTCCCCCATCCTTCCCTACAGCCTATTACCTAAATATCTGTTTTCTCCAAAGCCCACTTCCAATATTGTAAGAATGCTAGTCAGGGAAAAAATACCTGCTATGGCTGCTACAATCACACCTAAAGTCGAATCCGACTCTAAGGGGCAGTGCTCATCTCTGTTTCCAAGCCAAAGAGCCAGTGCTGTCCGAAGACTTTTCCATGTTCATGTGGCTGCCATGACTAAACACTGAGACACATGGAACTTTGAGTTATCTTCCCACCGAAGTGGTACCTATTTATCTACTTGCAGTTTCTTGCTTTCAAACTTCTAGGTTGGCAGGAGCTGGGGCCAGAGACGGGAGCTCACTCTGTCACACGGCACTAGGGTCTCAAACTGTCGAGCTACTGACCTTCTGGTCTGCAGCTCAATGTCTTAACTGTGGCCCTACAATCACACCTAGTGTGATGCAAATTTATTAACTGAAAGTCCAGTCAAAAACATGGATGGATCCAGAGCCAACATTAACAAAGTGTAATTTCCTTATGAGACAGTGATATAGAACTGGAGGAAGTAAAGATCATAGTTTTAAAAGTAGCATTGACAGAGCAGAATACAAGTCAAAGGCAGAATCTGGGTCCAAGCTGGAATGGCCGGGCTTCTCCCCCCTGTTTTTGCATCCCCCCCCCTCTTTACAGGATTTTCATACAAAGCCCCACCCCACCATCCTCCTTGCCTACCTGGACATTTTAGGCATGGCCATTCTGCCCCGACTCAGGAGCTCCACTTTTGCATGTGCAGACTGAAATGTATGCCTTCCACTTTGGTGGCTCTAATACCTGCTCATGTTTGAACAGGCGCCGCTGCAGCGAGGAGCAATGCTTCAAAAGTCACCTTAATGGTCCACACATTGCTTAAACAATTACCTTGTAGTAACATTTTTTCCTCCCATTCGAAAGTATATTAATTATGATGATACAGCTTTCGCAATTGAATTCACAGCCCTTAATGGGTTTGTTCCCTCTGCCAGCAGATGGAAGCCAACACCATTTACGGCAGCACTCTTGCTGGAAATGTTTCATTTTCACAAAAAAAGGAAAATGGCCCGTGTCACCCAGAAATGTTAGCAGAGTAATCAGAAAGCACCGCAAAATGAAACGCTAAACCACCCCATAAAATGTTAGTGCTTCATCACCATAACTAATGAAAATATACGATTGACTAATAAAAAGCTTTTCAAATGAGCCGTGTGCAATGACCGTTGTTTTATTAACACTTATTAGATTGCAGTAATTGCTGGGAATGGCAGACGTCATGCTGGAGGCTGCTGTCCCTAGCTCCCTCTGAGCGGCTGCACGTATGTTGGGGGGTGTTGGCGGGAGAGGGGATTCTGCCATATGTTGAACAATTGCACTGTTGCTTTAGGCAAATGACAGCCCCCCCACCCCCGGGTAACTGGAATAAAAAGATTCTTAGTGCTCAGACTATCTGTTTATTTGGAAGCAAGGCCCATTAAGCTCAATGATGATCACTCCCAAGTAAATGTGCATAGGATTGCATCCACACCATGTGATCCTGTGCAGAGTTATGTTGGTCTAAATCAATGGTCTTAGACTGGAATACTCTGCATTGAATATACAAATGAGGCTTATACTTATGTAGCTATATACTGCATATATATTTCACATTAAAAATAGCCCCTTTCAGACGCTACAGTCATGTGCATCAGGAGCCTGCCAACAGCATGTATCAGAACCATGTGCTACCCTCTCAATACATGTGGTTGCCACATTACCTGAAAGAGATAGCACAGAGATGATGAATTTACATACTACATGAAACCTTGATTTTGCAGCGAACTAGGTTGGCATTTTAAAATTATTTAATAAGCTGGTCGTTATGTTTGAATTAACTGTTCTGGTTTGGATTGTCTGCTGCTGACGTTTTAAAAAATAAATATCTATGTTCATCTTCTACATTGCGCTTTTAGACTTTTTTCCTGTCTCTGTTTTTATTGTTCATTTAGAAAACTGATTTTCTTTTGTTACCATTTAATGATTTTGTATCATGAGAGGAAGGGCAGGAAGGGTTGCATCAGTGCTCTTTCTTACGTGCCCAGGGAAATGCTGATTGCCACTCTGAGGTCAGGAAGCAATTTTTCTCCAGGTCACTTTTTGCCAGGGACACTGGAGGGTTTTTTGCCCTCTTCTGGGCATGGAGCAGGGGTCATTGGGGGCATGGTGGGAGGTAGTTGTGAATTTCCTGCATTGTGCAGGGGGTTGGACTAGATGACCCTGGAGGTCCCTTCCAACTCTATGATTCTATGATTCATAGCAAGCTTGTGTTCTGCACTCTGTATTAAGAGCCCTGGCTAAGAAACTGAGTAAGAATAAATACATGAATATGAAATTGTGAAATTGCTCTTACACATTAACACTAAGCTCCAGATTCCTGGAAGAAAGTTGTCCTGCCATATTAGTGGGGTCTTTTCGATACTCCCTGTAATCCGAGCAAGACTGAATCTAGCATATATCTTGCCTAATGTTCTTGGCCCTGTTGTCAGCTCGGATGGATCGTTTGTTGTCGAAGTCCCAGGACAGCTTGGAAAATCAGTTTATAAGGATATTTTGCCTTTAAAAATACTTTAGCATCCCCAACACTCAATGGGAGCATTGCTAATATTCTAAATAAGTCTAGTTGGAAGTTAGTTTCATTTTATTCCATGGGGCTTATTCCCAGGAAAGAAGTCTTGAGACTGCAGCCTGTTTGATAAGCAACAAGATAGCAAAGCTTAGGCCAAGATCTCTTGTGTTACATTTTATAGTTAGGACACAGTGGAAGTCTCAAAACTGGTGTCCCATGATAAGCTGTCCCCTCACCTGGATATCCCAGGCTAACCAGATCTTGTCAGAACCTGGAAGCTAAGCAGGGTCAAGGTTAGCAGGGATAGGCATGAACCAGGAAAATGTGATTCAGTTTCTGGTTTGTGGTGTGCTTGGTTCATGAACCATGAACCATCACAAACTTTTAGGAGCTTTAGGAACCATCACAAACTTTTAGGAGGTTTGTAACGTGGTAGAATGGCCCCTTGGTGTGCTAGAGACACCATACTTGCAGGAGATCTCTGGCTGACTCCTCTACCTGCCCTCCAACTTTGGTGAGGATTGGATTTATGGGGTTTGAGTTATGGCCCCCCCAAAGAAAGTGCCCCTATTCTCCATTTTTTTTCTAATGGAGGGGGGGGGGGACACCAAAAAATTCAAGGACAATAGAAGCCCAGCAGAACAGAATTAAAATCTCAGAGAATCTCTGCTGAGGAAACTGGACGGGGGGGGGGGGGCATTTTTGCAAGCTGAGCAGAACCAGTGCCACTGTGGCAGTGCAAACCCAACAGGACTGAGGTCAAACCAGAAAATATCTGCAGTAGAAACTGAAGAGGGGAGATTTTTGCAATCCAGCACAACCCAGTGTAAATGTGGCAATGCCAGCTCAGCAGGACTGATGTGAAGCACAGAATCACACTCTAAGTGGGGGGAGGGTTTGCAAGCCCAGCAGAAAGGGATGTACTAAAAGGAATGAAAGGATTGCCCATTGGAAACAATGAGGGAGGCTTGAAGTCCCATTGAAGATACTGGAAGCCAGGAATACCAATTGACTTGCATGGGCCCCATTGAAATACATTACAACATAAAATACTTGCAGTGAAAATGTGGAGCAGATTTTCAATTAATGTATCTGGGCCCAGATAAACTGTTGTGGGACTGGAATAACAGGGCCCAGAGTGGAATGATGGTTCCTTGGAATAGAATTCATGCTTGGGGGCTGAAATGACAGCACCTGGGAGTGGCAGAAGTGTTTGGGACTGGAATGAAAGGTGGGCCCCCCACAGTAGAATGGGCCCCTGAGAGTAGGAGAAGTCTACTGGCAGTGGAATGACAGGTCGCAGAGTGGACTGGTGACCCCTGAGAGTAGGAGAAGTCTACTGGCAGTGGAATGACAGCCTCCAGAATGGAATGACAGCCCCTGGGTGTAGCAGAAGTTTTCTGGGACTGGAATGACAGCCCCCAGAGTGGAATGGAATCCTCTTTGAAGGCTATCATTCTAGTTCCAGAACACCTCTGCTACAACACACAGGCCATCAATCCACTCTGGGGGCTGTCATTCCAGCTCAAGAACACTTCTGCTGCTCCCAGGGGCCATCATTCCACTCTGCAACTTGTCATTCCAATGCCAGCAGACTTCTACTATCAAGATCCCCAATTCCACTCTGGGCGGCTTTCATCCTAGTCCCAGGACACTTCTAGTATGACCCACAGGCTGTCAGTCCACTCTATGGGCTGTCATTCCAGCTCCAGAACAATTCTGCTACTTCTACAGTCTGTCAGTCCACTTGGGGGGGGGGGGCTGTAATTCCTGTTTTAGAAAACTTCTAGAGAGAAGAAGAAGAGGAGATTGGATTTATAACCTGCCCTTTACTCAGAGTTCCAGAGTGGCTTACAATCTTCTTCCCTTCTACTACTCCCAGTACCTGTCATTCAACTCTGGGGGCTAGGCCCAGAAAACTTCTGCTACTCCCAGGAGTTGTCATTTTACTCTGGGTTCTGTCATTCCAGCCTCAGAACACTTCTGCTCCTCCCAGGGGCTTTCATTCCAGTATGGGAGCTGTCATTCCAGTGCCAGAACATTTCTACTCCCTGGGGCTGTCATTCCACTCAGGGGGCTGTAATTCCAGTCCCAGAACACTTCTGCTATTCCCAGGGACTGTAATTCTACTCCCAGAACACTTCCACCACTCCCAGGGGCTTTCACTCCACTACAGATGCTGTCTTTCCAGTGGCAGGGCACTTCTGCTCCTCCTAGGAGCTGTCGTTCCAGTGAAGGGGGGGCTGTCATTCCAGCTCCAGAACACTTCTTTTACTCTCAGGAGCTGTAATTCCACTCTGTGACCTGTCATTCCAGTGCCAGTAAACTTCTCCAACTCTCAGGGGCTCCCATTCCACGGGGGGCTATCATTCTAGCTCCTGAACACTTCTGCTACCTCCAGGGGCTGTAATTCTACTCTCAGAACACTTTCACCACTCCCAGGGGCTGTCATTCCAGTCCCAGAGTACTCATTCTATTTCTGGATTACCATTATTCACTCTGGGACCTATTATTCCAGTCACACAGCAATTCATCTGGGCCCAGAGACATTAATTAAAAATCCACTCCACATTAGCATTTCAAGTATTTTGTGCTGTGACATATTTCAGTGGAGCTCATGCAAGTTAATTGGTATTCCTGGCTCCCATTGTCTTTAATGGGTCTTCAAGCCTCTCTCATTGTTTCTAATGGGCAATCCTTTCATTCCTTTTAGTATACTCCCCCAGCAGAACCAGTGCAATGTACTACTGCAATGTACCAGTGCAATGTACACCCCCCAGCAGAACCAAGTGCCACTGTAGCAATGCCAGCTCAACAGGACTGATGTGAAGCACAGAACCACACTCCAAGCAGGGGAGGGGGGGCTGCAAGCCCAGCAGAACCAGTGCAATGTACTAGCACCCAGCAGAGCCCAGCAAAACCAGTGCAATGTACTAGTGTCCAGCAGAACCCACTGCCATTGTGGCAGTGCCAGCTCAATAGGACTGATGTGAAGTACAGGATCACACTCCAAGCAGCAGTGTGTGTCTGTGTGTGTTGCAAGCTCAGCAGAACCAGTACAATGTACTAGTGACCGGCAGAATCCAGTCACTGTGGCAATGCAAAGAAAAGGATGACTAATGTCAAAACAGAGAATCCTTGCAGTTACAATGTGCAGAATGCCCAGCAGAACCCAGTGCCACTGACATTACAAGCTTAAAAGCATTGCTCTCAAAGCACAGAGTCACAACAAATCCAAGCAAGGGGTATATTTTGCAAGCTCTGTGCAAGAAAATGGGAACACAGGAAGGCTGGCAAAGGGGAAAACTTGAAACTGACATGACTAATTTGAAACTGACCAGAATGTTTCCAATACTAGAGAATTCTTTGCTTTGCTTTGAAGTTTGGTAAACATTTTGATTGAGCAGAGACGAAGTGTATCCATTCACAAACTGGCATGAACCTCCACAAACAGCTTGAAAGTTCATGGAAAGCTTCTGTTGGTTGACCTGCCATGAACTTTACTTATCAAACCACGGACCATTCAAAGTTCATCACAAACTTTAGTTTGTGAGCCAGTTTGTGCCCATCCGTAATGGTTAGTATTTGGATGAGAGACCACCAAAGAAGCCCAGGGTCATTACACACAGACAGGCAATGGCAGGCCACCTATGAACATCTCTCACCTTGAAAACCCTGTCAGGGGTTGCTATGAGTCAGCTGCAACTTGAGAGCACTTTCCCCCACCACCATAAGAAGATCTGCTTTTGCATGGGGGGGGGGGCAGCAGAACTATTCATGATTCCATGTGCAAAATGGTTCACCAGCTGAGCTGTAGACAAAATAAGTGCTAGGGGAAAAGCAATGACAAAGAAGAAGGAAAAAAATGACTCCTCATTTTATACAAAGAGCTAATTTCCCATTAATTATGTTAGGATGCAATTAAGCATTTCATTTCCAAACTATTAAAGCCTAAATTATTTATTAATAATTATAGATCATTACCTGATACTGCTCACTCGTCAACTTGGGAACTGAATAATTCATCTACTCTGACATACGTTGTTTCTTCCATGAAAATTGCATTTAATCTTGCTCTCCTCCTGTGTGAATATTTATTTTTCAAGCCAAGGAAAAGAAGCCAGACTCCAGGCAAGTTTCAGCACATGGAAGTCAGGCAGTCCCCAGCATAGCCAGATTGTGAGGGTTGCTGTAGCTCTGCGCAGAGCACATGCTTTGCATGCAAGAAGTTTCTATTTCAGTGTCTGGAATCTCCACTTAAAGGATCTCAGCTTGCAGTCCTTGCTCTGCCTAAGACTCTGCATGCCAGAGGAACTGGGAGGAAAAGGGTTAAGAGAATTCTCTCACTCAGGTACACTTGGCCCCTCTCTCATCAGTCACATGTTGAGTCTCTTTGGCTGTTGCTTGTCTTCTGTTTTCATCTTATATCGGACCTCTCTTCTTCTTCTCTCTCTTACCTGGGCTTAGAGGTGTAGCAAGTTTAACCTTTTAGAAGTTTATCTGTTCACAATAAGTTAAATGTACCTATATGAATATGTCATGTAAGATGTGCTTCTATTTTTGTAAGTAAAATTTCTTTCTCTTGTTACCACTGGAGACATCTTTGTAATTTTCCCCTTAACTGGGAAACGTGGAGGATTTGGGGCACTACGTAAAGCTTCTGTGCTTCCAAGAATTATTTTTTTTACCATTTGATCCAATACAGACCACCCACAGGTCTCCAGTATTCACTCTGTCTTGCTAAAGCTGACCTGAAGTTTCTGTTGCCTGAAAAAGCAGAGCATGGGCATCTGCTGCTGTCTGTTAGGTCAACGGGCAGACTCAGAGCCAGGCATTATAACTGGATCTTCAGCTGCTAATAAAGAGCAATCTGCATCTAAAGCAGACTGGGGTGTGTGCGGCTCCGTTCCTCAGTAGCCCATTACGGAGAGTTGTAAAATGAATGGTCAGAGCCATTAAATTATTCTTCATGACATTTGCAAGCCAATCAGTATTGGGACATTTGGTTAATAGAGCAGAGTTTGCCCAGTCATAGAGGTGTGATACTGAGTGCAGTAAATAAATCTCCCAGAGGTATATTGCAAAAAGGTTAACTTACATTTATTCAAGTAGATGCAGTTCACATTCAGGTTGCAGTCAAAAGCAGAGAAAGAAGCCTAATCTAAAGAGTATTTTCCCTCTCACAAATGGCCAGCTTGTCCAGCATCATGTTTGTGGGAGCATGAGGCCATTGTTTCTACAGCAGAGACCTGCAGAGACATGTGTCTCCATGGAAGACCATGAAAGACCACAAACAGAGAGGAGGGGTCAGCTCCCAGGTTAAGACAAAGAGAGGCATCCCATTCAAGGAGACAACACCTACACACCCTTAGAGTGATGTAGTGTTCCCCAATGTCCAGGCATGCCGAGTTGCTTACTCTAACAATTAGAGGGGCAGAGGAGCTGAAAATGTATTTCTTACCTTCTATGTCCTAGGTTCAATTGAGCTCTCATAGTTCAACTGTGCCTGGAATGAATTGTTCTTATCATGAATGCTGACTCTTTCCTAGCCATAGCAAACAGTGGCAAGATGCAAATTTAACCAAGAGGCTGCCATATACCAGGAATTTAACCTGGGGACCTGTCAAGCAAATGCTCTATCACAGAGTCATAGCCCATCCCCTACAGTTCCTAGTCCAAACAACTACATCGTATTGTCAGGAAACTAGACCACTGTGTCAAGCATAATGGGAGGGACCATGACTTAGTGAAGAGCATTTGCCTTTTATGTAGCTTCGAATGAGGAAAAACGGCAGGAAACAGCATCCTTGTCCACCTCTGCCATTCATAGATGGCTGCTACAGTTTCCACAAGCAGTATCCAAAGTTATTATGAATAACTTCCCATATAAATAGCTACTGCTGACATACCTATTTAGTGAGCATTTTTCAGGTAGGTTAGAAAAAAGAGAAGCTTGCACATTCCTAGTTTGCAATAAGAACCATCTCAGCCCCAAGAATATTTATCCCGAGAGCAACAAATGTTTGCAAAATTAATTACAGTCCTTGGAAAGCATTTTGAACAAACAAATAAATAGAAAGGAGTTTGGTGTGGGAATGTGAGCAAGACTAGCCCTTTTCCAAGGTGAAACTGTCTCTTATCCCTAAGCAGAGTTGCCAACTGACCTGGAGAAAAATATCCTGTCCTTTTAATAGAAGCTTAATGTGTGGAAATGGGCAGCTGAAGCTTCTTGAGGCATGGAAGTAAAGAACAGCACCTGGTAAATAACATCCCATTAAGTCTCTATGAAAGGGACTAGGGACAAGATTTCTCTCTCTCTAGGCTATTGGGTAACACTACCCTTGAGAGTCAGCCGTAGTTCTTCTGGGGTGCAGAAAATGTTAAAGTGTTAACTGGCTGGTGATTTAAGATGTGGCTGGGGCTCCACTTCCTTCTCCCAAAAAGCAGCTGGGGGGGGGGGGGGGGAGAGAAGCCTAAACCCTTTAAAAGGAAGCAGCCATTGAAGGCCTGTGTAAGAAGCAGTATTTATTTATTTAAGGTGGAGGAGAATGATCTAGATTAGTTATTAGTTAGTAACTAAAGCTCCTTTAGTTACTACAGCAATTAAAGTTATTAGGTATATAGTTCCTCTACTATGGAAGGATAAAAATTGCTCTTCCCTTTGGAATGGAATGTCTCCCTGCCTTTGAATCCAGTAAAACCATCAGCCTTCAGCACCCCATGTTCTCTCCCCCAACTCCCAAGCCACACTTTCCTCCTCCTCCTGTGGGCTATGACTTGTGATAGTAGTGTGATGCCATACCATCATTTTAAAGTATTAGAATCAGTCTAACCGGAAGCCTCCCCTGAATCAGTCTGTCCAGTTCCCTTCAAAGTAGGGTTGCCAACTGGGTGGGGGAGACACCTGGAGATTTAGGGGGTGAATCCTGGAGAATGCAGGGTCTGGGGAGAGGAGGGACTTCAGCATGGTACAATGCCACAGAGTCCACCCTCCAAAGCAGCCATTTTCTCCAGGGGAACTGATCTGTGGAGATCAGTTGTAAAAGTGGGAGATCTCCAGGCCCCACCTGGAGGTTGGCAGCCATAAAGGCTGGGCCTGGCCAGACAGCTGTAGAAAATTGGCTGTGGTGGAGAGGTCTGGTGTTGATGGAGGTAACCCTTGGCCTGTTCTTCAGTCCTTCAATCTTAATTACAAGCAGCAGTTCTGGGGCTACTGAAAGAGAACAGCTGGGCTGGTGGTGACATAAAATGCTGTCCAGAATTGCTCTTTCAGAGAGAGAGAGGGGTCATTGGTTGCCCTAGCAACCCTCAGCATTCCAGTCCAACAAAAGGAAACTGTGCCTGGTCCGGCCAGCCACTAATAGGCTACTCCCAGGCAAGAGGGCTGGGCCACTTCCAGTTCTTGTCCCCATTCCCCAGCCATAATGAAATGATAATGCATGAAAACAAAATAAGGCACCAAAAAGATAGGTGTGTGCATGACAACTGGTAATGAAACTTAAACAACTAACTTTGAAGCCCCCTTTGAGCCCAACTCCCCGGGCAACTGGCCCTTCTGCCCTCTTTCTCTGATTGGCGCCTGTCTCTGCGTGTTCAATAGAGTCCAACATGTGGTAAAATCCTGCTACCTGCAACTGTGGCTACACAAGTGACAACATGTGGTGACTCAGGCTGCAGTCTCAATAACCCATCCCTTGGAGTAAGCCCCACTGAAGAAAACGGGACGTACTTCTGAGTAGACCTCCCAAGGATTGCTATGTCAGTCTGCCTTGTGTCTGTGCGTGCCGGCAGCTGACCAATATGGTCCCACTGGATACTTCAGACCATGTGTAATGAGATGAAGGCTGGGCCAGGATCCGTCATTTCTTCATATTTTATTTATATCTGCTTTTCTCTCTGACTGGTGACCCAAAATAGTTTTCCACATTGTTCCCCCCTCCTTTATTTAATCCTCACAACAGCCTCGTGAGGGTAGGTTAGACTGATAGATTGCCTACTCAGCTTCTCTTTTCGCAGCTCCTCCCAGGGGAGGTGAGGGAACTGTACCTTGAAGGTCTGCCAGGCGAGGAGCCCTGCTGTGAAAGAGCCACAGCATCTGCTACCCGACAGAAGCTTGGCAGCTTCTTCCAGGAGCGGGGATATTTCCCTTGAAAGTTTCATTGGAACACTGCCAAGGGATGATCCTTTTAACCCTGGACTTAGAGGACATGTGAGGGTGTGGGTGACAATTCCTTTATACTGTAAGTTGGGAATTGGCCTGCTAATCAGATACAGGGTATCCTTCTGCACTGAATGGCAGGGATGTGATGAGGATGTACTGTTCTTCAATGGCTCTGATCTTTCTTAGAAGACAGACGTGGTGCCAGCAGACTGTTACGCTTTATCCTGGGGTTCTGCACCCTTCCATCTAGTCTCCCATGGTACCTATCATCTAAATAAAACCAGCGGGAGAAGTTATTCATTAATCTGGATAGCAGTGGCATCCATAAACCAGTTACACTTCACTGTATCTGTCTTTTCTATCACACTCTGAGGAGGAAGTGGAAACCCTTCATTCATTTACTTATTTATGTGGGCATTTCTATGCTGCTTTTCTCCTGAAAGGGACTCAAAGCGGCTTACCAAAGGTTCCAAAATACAATTACAACAACCAGTTTAACCAAAATACAATTACAACCACCAGTTTAAACAATGCAATTTAAACTAACAGAACAAATGAAATGGAAAAAACACAAATACATCCTGGGCTGATCCTGGTACACAGAGTGACCTAATGTAAGCTCTTTCCTCTTTGGCTTTTACCTCTGACCACGCCAGGATTTAACTATCTGCAAGCAGAGGAGACACCAAACTTAGTTCAGCTGCTGCTAGTAAGGAAGCAGGTTACTTTCTCCTCTGATTGGTGTTGAAGGGCTGGGTGTGAGCAAACACAGAGGAGAAGGAGGAGGAGATTGGATTTATATCCCACCCTTCACTCGAAGTCTCAGAGCAGTTTACGAACTCCTTTCCCTTCCCCACAACAGACACCCTGTGAGGTGGTTGGGGCTGAGAGAGCTCTTTCCAGAGCTGTCCTTGACAGAACAGCTGTGACAGAACTATGACTTGCCCAAGGTCATCCAGAAGCTGCGAGTGGAGGAGTGGGGAATAAAACCCGGTTCTCCCAGACTAGAGTCTGTGCACTTAACCACTACACCAAACTGGCTCAATCCAGGAATGACACAGAGGTTGTGGGTTGAATGTAAAACTGATTGAGAATGAGTTTTACAGCCTGTTCTGGCCATGAGTCTAGGGGTGCAATATAACAGCTTACACTGGCTCACCAACTATGGCCATTCCTGGGATGAGGTTAACTGGCCACAGTAATATCCACACTGGATTATCATAGCATACTGTATATAGGCCTGCCTTTGCAGACTGTCTAGAAGCTTCAGTTGGTCCAAAACATGACAGCAAAGGTTCTGACTGGAACTCAACTGGGTGATTATATCGCTCCAGTTCTATGTTTGTAGCATGGGTTACCAATTGCTTCCTGAACTCAGTTCGGAATGCTGGGGTTGACTTTTAAAATCCTGGGGCTGGCCTTTAAAATCCCAAAGGGCTGGGGGCTAGGATCCCTGAAGGATAGCCTCTACCTATATGAGCCTGCCAATGTCCTGAAGCTGTAAACAGGTGTTCTGCTCTGTGTTCCTTTGATGAAAGAATCAGAGATGGCTAGCACATGGAGCAGTGGGGCTTTCTGTGATGGCCTCCAGATTGTTGAACTACCTGAGCCAGGAACTTCACTTTATTCCTCTTGCTCAATAATGAAGTCTGTTTTATTCAAGAAGATCTTGGACCATTTTATCCTCTGACCCATCAGGGTTTGTTTTTTTAAAAAAAGTGATGCTGATTTTACCATCAGTTTTAAATTCTTTTACTGCCTGCTGTTTTATCATCCCATATCACTGCTGTTTTATGAGCTGTTTGCACTGTTTTATGATTTATTAGCTGAATTATTAATGTGCGCTTTTATGACGTTTCATGCACTTATCCTTAGTTTTAGCTCTGTTTGCTTTTTATTAACTTATTTTAATAGTCTTATGACCTATTTATATTGTAAACCACACTGGGGTTTTTTTCTAAAATAAAAAATTGAATATTTAGATAAAACAGATACAATTAGATGCCTTGGCTGCTCATGATGCAAGGAAGCCTCAATGGGATGGTCTGGATTTATGAAATGAAGGCTCCCAGCTGGGGATGCTGGATGGGTTATTTCATGCCATAGGTTCCCCTTCTGCATGACGGGGTTAATAATCATGCCTTTTTTCCAGCAGACTGGAACCATGATGGAGGGAATCTGTATCTAGGACCTCCAATTGCATTGATATCACTAATAAAAGAAGTATTTGCAAAAGCACTTTCCAATTAATTCTAGGAATCTTGAATGAGAGAAGTGGGTGGGAAAGGGGAGAGAGTAGACTTCCTCTAGCATAGCCCCCCCATCAGCTCTTGGTTGAAATACAAGGGTGAGTGTTTCAACTGGCTTTTAAACTTAATTATGCTCATGTTTCTCAGCCAGACTTTATTGAATCATACAGTGTAAACTATAAACAAACACTAAAAATCCGGCTGTGTTGAATGCTATGAGCAACAAAATGATCTTTAAAGATCAAATATTTATTTCAAAATCCCTGGAGCCTCCCCTCTCTGCATAAAAGTCAAAAGCTGGCGATCCATTTCTCTTAGGCAGGGAGAGTATGAATCTCTCTCTGATTAGAATATGCACAAACAAATTAGCTTGGTCTTCATGCAGCAGCGAAGGAGAGCACACTTCTGATGACTCCACAAATGCATAATTGAAAGGCTTGAGGAGGCTGTCTCAGCGGCGGTGAATCATCTTCTCGTGTCTTGACATAAATAATCAAAGTGGCAAGTGTTTAGACTGGGCGAAAAGCTTCACTTCCCAATGGCTCCTCAGTTCTTCTGAGCAGCTTCTTATTAAACCTCCTGAGTCTGAAGGCAAGCTTTTGATATCATGGAGTGGGAAAAGGAGCCGAATCACTTGGGATTGGATGGAGATAAACAGGTGTGGGATCAATTAACAGCCACAGCCCTTCAAACTACCCCCTCCGGCCCTTTCATTTCTTCTCTTGTTCCTCACTCACTTTTCAAAAAATCTTGAAATGATCCATACAGATCAGGCACCCTCTATACCACATGTGTGCTGGAGAAGACCTGGGTCAGCTCCCCCAAATATCTTGTGTCTCAGAGTCGGTTTAGGAGAGAGGGGATCAGAATGGAGCCCTTGGAGGCTTTATTCTAGGCTTTTAATAAGGTATGTGTTATTCTGCAAAAGCTGAATACTGCTAGTTGTTTCCTTAAGAGAACTATGGGACACCACAGAAAAGCAAAGGGAGTGAAGTTTTGTCTCTGGTGTTGAATATCCATGAGGGCGCTCTGCATCTCTTTGAGCATTGACAATTTCTTTGAAGACAAAGAAATCTTCAAGGATATACTTAGTCCAGGATGAATTGAATGTCTTATTAGACATATAACTAAAAACACAGTCTTGTGGGAAATGTGGTGGCTTGGCATTGACACTTCAAGACTCATTCCTACTATCTGAACTGATATTACCCACATGGAAGCTCTCAGAAACCAGCAGGGAAGCATTAAAATCTCCTGGGATATTCACTGAAAGGTTGTGTTACTTTGGCAGGAAATAACTGCAAAGGGAGACTCCAGCTGGATACTGTGGAGTTCATATGCAGATCTGGCAATAGCAGACATGGACTGAATAAGAAGTTTGGGTGGTTTGCACACTGCAAAAAAGCAATTGTTCCTACATATAAGCTTATGTATGCTATTAAGCTTCATCCCATTTTGGCAGTTCCTCAACACTTGGGAGTGATCTGCTGCACCCACTACAAGTGGATTGTTGACTTGTTTAACTGACTCGTCTTTTAATCTCTGCAGCGTAATGCAACATGCCCTGTCCTAGGAAAGTGGGCCTTCTGCCCTCACTGAACAGGAGCTTTTAATGGCCCCTTCAGGCCTTTCTGCTGGGTCTAGCCCCAAATAAAATTCTATCTAATAATGGAATATAGCGCTTTGTACATCTGATATAGCAGGTGTCATGAAAGACATGATCAATGTGTTGGAGATGAGGGATTTGGAATGCCAACTAGGTGCTGTAAGAGCTTGTAGCTGGGCACCAGCCTTGCCCTCTCCCTGTCTTTAACCTTTATACACTGGCCCAGAAGCATGAGCCAAAGGGCTCTTGGCATTCATCATTTGACCTGAGGATCATCATAGCCAGGAACTGGAAGGAAAATCTGCTGGCAAAGAAAGTCAGAGAGAGAGAGTGATCTGCCTGCACTCAGATGTCTTTTCCCCCCTTTCTCCTACTTGCTTAGATTGTGTTTGGGAAGAAAAGTGGCATACATATAAAGATGAGGTGCCAAAAGGCTCTTTCTTATTTTGCTCACATTCAGAATTTTCAGAAGTAATGAGAATACCACAGCAAGGTTTGTAACAGTGTACCACTTTCCATTTTAAGTGAGCTGGTCGCTTGGAATGTTGATGGTGAATTAACCCTGAAATTGCATGAATATATTATTTTGTGGGAGGGAGGGAGGGAAGGCTGGAGAGACTTGCATGGCAGAATAAAGCCTAGGTGATCTTCATTAGGAGTGGGCACAAACTGGCTCACAAACTCAAGTTCGTGACAAATTTTGACTAGTTCATGGTTTGCTAAGCAAAGTTTGCAGCAGTCAACCAGCATGAACTTTACATGAACTTCATGCTGTTCCTGAGTGTCTGTGCGGGTTCATGAATGGATACATTTCCAGACAGACTGTCTCTGTTCAAACAAAATGTTAACCAAACTTCAGATCAATAGGCAGAGTGGAATTCTCCAGCCTTGGAAACACTGTTGCCAGTTTCAAACTAGTCATGTAAGTTTCAGGTGGTTCCCCCTTCCCCCTTTGCCCACATTCCTTTCTTGCACAGAGCTTGGAAAACCCCACCTTCTTTGCTTGGATCTGTGACACTATGCTATGAGATCAGTCTTGTAAAGCTTGCAATGCCAGTGACACTGGGTTCTGCTGGGCAATCTGTGATTGCACTGGTAATGTTGGGCACTCTGTACATTGTACTGGTTCTACTGGGCTTGCAAAAATGCCCCCTTGCTTGGATTGTGATTCAGCTGGCATTAACCCATTGGCAATGAGTTCTGCTGGGCAATGTCATATTGGCACTAGTTCTGCTGTGTTTCCAACCTACCCCCAGCCCTGCTTAGAGTATGTTTCTATGCTTGACATGAGTCCTGTTGAGCTGCCATTGCCACAATGGCACTGGGCTTGGCTGGGCATGAGTACATTGCACTAGTTCTTCTGGGCTTGCAAAACTGCCCCCCACAGTTTCCCCTACAGAGATTCTCTGATTTGACCTTAGTCCTGTTGGGTTTGCACTGCCACAGTGGCACTGGTTCTGCTGGGCACATTGCATTTGTTCTACTAGGCTTGCAAAAATGCCCCCCTTCAGTTTCTACTGCAGAGATTCTCTGGAATTCTGGGACTTTGGAAACAATGTAGGATGGAGCACTTTCTATTTTTGGGAGGGGGGTGTACATCTCGGACCCTGTAAATCCAATCCTCACCACAGTTAGAGGGCAGGTAGAGGAGTCAACCAGAGCTCTCCTGTGAATTTGGTGTCTCTAGCTTGCACAGGATCTGTTCTATGTAGTCCTGTATCTCCTTAACCTGCACCTATCATTTCTTGGGGGGGGGGGTAACTTGGACCCATAAATCCAATCATCACCAAACCTGGAGGGCAGGTAGAGGAGAGTCATCTGGAAATCACCTGTGAGTTTGGTGTCTCTAGCATGCGGGGGGGGGGGGATTTCTATTGTGTCATGAACCTCCCAAACTGAACTGGTTCGTTTAGCCTTTAAAAGTTTGTGATGGTTTGTGGTTTGCAAACTGGGCATGCCACGGATCAAACCAAATAACATTTTCCTGGTTCATGCCCATCCCTAATCTTCATGATGTAGCTTATATCTTGGGTCCAGTAAGAATGGATCTTCTGGATCATGCACTCTCATTCAGGCAAATAACACCTGAACAACCTCTTGGCAGTGGATTCTGACAGAAGGAGATAAGTCATTTACAGTGAAATATCTGCAGAGGCAGACTGTGAAGTTACAGCAGTCCTGAGCCAAGCTGAACCAAGATGCCCCCATGGTGCTGGCCATTATGCTCCGATGTGGTCTGTGCTTTCCCTGCAATGCTACCAGCATGAGAAGCCCTTGGCTCAGTTTGCTACTGGCTACCAGTTGTCCTCCAGGATACTTTCTTGGTAAGTTAGAGGGCCAACCCCCTGAATATCTATACGTTTCTAAAAGTTGTTATGGAAACATCCAAGAAACAGCAACGTTAGGAAAGAATAAAGCCCACACACTTCCCCAGCACTCTTAGTGTGCAAGTCCTTCTTCACATGGTTTGAAAGCTTTGTGATTTACTTTTTCTTTCCTTACAGTGTTTATTGCTTTTGTGTCATTTGAAGATTATTTATAACAATTATGCGAGGAGAAAAAGTGCCATAAACTGGGGGTAATTTACTGTAAAATATCTGAAATGCAAACAACAACAAGGAGAAACAAAAAAACCCATCAACCAAATAGTGCATAACTGTCACACTACAAGTGCTCCATAAAAAAATCCTTGGATTTACACATACTTCCAGGCCCCACCAGCCAACAAAAACACATTTATCTCCTGTCAATTTATGAATTCACTTTGGCGATGGGTAAGGGGAAAGATTCATTTGAATGTTTTGGTAGAATTTTGTTCTCCCTTTTCCACCCATACAATTGTGATTACTGGAGATATAATTGTAGCAAAATAAAGCAGAAGTCCAGTGGCACCTTAAAGACTAACAATCTTTATTCCAGCATGAACTTTGAGTCAGAGCTCACTTCTTTTGAAGTTATGAAGAGGAAATCATGTTCCGTGTTTTTATAGGGAAAATTACTGAAGGGGAGAGGGGAAGGAGAGGCGGTAGGGACAGAGATGCAATCGTGTTCCACTTTTAATATAATTGTGTTCCTTGTCACTAACTGGTCCCAAGAAAGAGCTTAAAAATGCAGGTCTGAATTCTGCACGTGTTGCAGAAATGTTTGATGCAACAGTTCCCAGTCTGTGATGTTTACACCAACCCTTACAGACATCTAGCCACATGAACATTTTGTCATGGAAGGAGGTTGTGCAAAAAAGAAAATACTGGAGTTGAATTCAAGTCGGAAACAGAGCTGCCAAGAACCATGGGCCACTGGACAAAGATTCCATCTCACCCTGCCCCAGGATAACCCAGATCCAAACCATGTATCGAATTTTGTAATATTTTATTTGCACATACATACATATATGTACCAATATGTGACACACTTCTTACATCTGATGACATGGGCTGTAGTTCACAAAAACGCCATATCATAATAAATCTTTAGTATGTGAATCAGTAAGGAATCTGTTTATGTTTACTGTGTACCTTAACCTCATACAAAACCTGAAATTATGTAGTGGTGCTGGACGAGAAGTACTGGGATCACTGGGACTGATTTTGCAGACATCATTTCTAAAAAGATTATGCCGTTTGTCATATAGCATTAAACTTAATGTCTACAGTAGGAAAGTCACTTTTACAAAGGGATATTATGCAGTAGCTCAAGTGGTTAAGACGGTGAACTGCAGACCAGAAGATTGGTGGTTCAGCAGTTCGAGACTCGAGTGCTGCATGACTGAGTGAGCTCCTATCTCTGGTCCCAGCTCCTGCCAACCTAGCAGTTCGAAAGCAAGAAATTGCAAGTAGATAAATAGGTACCACTTCAGTGGGAAGGTAACAGTGTTCCATGTCCTTGGTGTCTAGTTATGCCAGCCACGTGACCACAGAAAAAGTCTTTGGACAGTGCTGGCTCTATGGCTTGGAAACGGAGATGAGCATCGCATCCCTAGAGTTGTATTCGACTGGCTTTCAAGCAAGGGAAACCTTTACCTTTACTATTAGATGACTTACCAACACAACAACAACCTATTGCTTAAACAGTGTTTAAAATGTAATTAAATATAATTAAGGAGTTCTAACTTCTGTCCACATGTGTAACTGCTAAAATAGATTAATATTCCATTACAATACATGTAAAGGAAGAAACATTCTTTTACTAGTTTTATAGATCATGGGGAAATATTAAATTCCCACCACCACTGCTGTTCATAATACTATAAAGGGTGTGCTGCTATACTACTACTAAGTATGTTCTAAGCTGCCAACCAGGTATGAAAAGGAACTGAGACCAAGACTGACAAACAAAGGGCTGACAAATTCGATGAAGGGAGAGAGAAATGAAGACATGTCAAGAAAGGAAGAGAGCAAAAGTCAGGAGGAAAAATGTGTGGAAAAGAGAAAAGGTTGTTTTATGTTCTTCAGCACACTAATTGGGAAAACTGGGCTGAGCAGATAAACTGTGGAGCGGGGTGGAAGGAGAGGAAGAAGGAAACAGACCGCTGAAAACAACAACCTTGTTATGAATCTGCAGCCTGGCAATGACTAGCAGCTATGAGCTGTGCTGGCTGGGTTGCCTTGCTCCAGAGCCAGTTTGGTCGACCGCTTGGACAGGAGCTGAGAGGGCTCCTAGTGAACTTGACAGAAAGGCACTCAGAGCAGAAAGCAGAGCTGCTGCTGCTTCCCCTGCTCCTCTAGTGGTTGCACTGCAGAACTGCATTAAAAGTAAAATAAATCAAGATGCATTCTGACTGCAGCATGCAGAAGATGTGGGACCCAGGAATTTTGTCCCCCACCCCCATAGTCCTGGGTCAGAAAACTGAAACACTGAGCAGCATACAAACATCAGTTTGACCCATCCTTACTGGTGGGAACTCCTCTAGTTAGACAAAATCTCTGTTATGCTGATGTTTGATGTTGCTGAGTTATGCTATATCCTTGCTATATATTCCATCCCATATCCCAGTACCAGGGAAAATAAAACCAGACAGAAAGGTGCCAGAATAAATGGACAGATCATGAGGTTTCTGACCCCTCCAGAAAGCTGGGAATTATTCTTTTCAGTCTGGGAGTATCTTTTACTAAATCTACAGAATGGCTGATTGTTGCCCAGGAGGATAGAAGCAGTTACTGTGAACAGAAGAACAATCTATACTCTTCCTTTCACAATATTTTCCTCCAGTGCAGGGATGATTTTGAATTTCTTACTGTTTTACCACCCTTGTTTTGAATTCTCTTCTCCCTAGTGCAAATCAAACCTGCATTTTCTTGCCATTTTCTTCACCGTTTCTCCCCTGTAAAATACAGACATTTTCCAATGTTGTTTGTGTCAGTTGTTCACCATTATACATTATATATGCAATATATATAAAGATAAAGATTTTCCTTGCTTGAAAGCCAGCTGAATCCAACTCTAGGGGGTGGTGCTGATCTCCATTTCCAAGCTGAAGAGCCAGCTCTGTCTGAAGACTTTTCTGTGGTCATGTGGCCGGCATGACTAGATGCCGAGGTGCACGGAATGCTGTTACCTTCCCACCAAAGTGGTACCTATTTATCTACTTGCAATTTTTTTGCTTTCAAACTGCTAGGTTGGCAGGAGCTGGGGTCAGAGATGGGAGCTCACTCTGTCACGTGGCACTCGGGTCTCGAACTGCCAAACTACTGACCTTCCAGTCAGTAGCTCAGTGTCTTTACCTCTGAGCCACTGCGGCCCTGCATTATATATACATTACACAAATAAGTAATTACATTATATGTACAAACTGTACAAATGTGTAACAGATATGGACAAAACACATGAATCTACAAAACTAAGAGCAAAAAGGCAGAGACTAAAGATATAAATGAAGGTGAAAAAAAATGCTGTATAAGATGCCCACTAATTTCCAATACAATTTTAGTTCCAGGAGTAGAGTAGTGATATAGTATGATGAGCTATAGTATGATGAGCCAAACATGAGCTACACACACCAACAGGCAGAACAGTGGATAAAAATCTTGTACATAAAGAAATCAGTGTTCCCTCTAAGCTGAGTTAGTGTGAGCTAGCTCACAGATTTTTAACCTCCGGCTCAGGATTCCACAAAGATACAAAGAATCTTAGCTCAAAAAGGATGGCTTCAGAGCAAACTAATTTTTGCAGTCGCCAAATTGCTTGCTCACAACTTTAATGCCAGTAGCTCACAAAGTAGAATTTTTGCTCACAAGACTCCACAGCTTAGAGGGAGCCTTGAAATAAAAAAATAAAAATGATCTTTGAATGCCAGGCAAAGATAAAATGCTGTGTTGGCTTCATAACAAAAACTGTTATGAGCTCAGTGTCAACAAACCAAGCAGTTAGTTGTGCCCTATTCCATTGGAAAAGAAAGGATGTGTAGTTTTTCAATGAAGTTTGTATAGGAGGAATTCTGTAGCCCAAAGCTGATAATTAATCAGGAGTCCTTGCAGCCCACCACAGGTATGTTGTCCCAGGGCCACTGGTTCCAGAACTATAAGCTCAGAGAAACTTTATCTGACTCAGTACGTTAGCTCAACAGCATATATGGTTGGAGCGAGATTCTGATCTTCTTCCAATTGTCAGAAGTCTAGTTAAAATGCACACAAACTATGACGCCAGTTACAAAGAAGCTGGTGGGATCTCTGGTTGCACTGGGGTTCTTGGAAATTGCTTTCCAAAGTCCTGCTTTATGGCAGTGTTAGCCAAAGTGAACTACAGCATGGTCATTCGTGCAGGCATGATTCTTCACCCAATGGCAAGTGCTTTTCAAGGTATAAAGGAATTAATTGATAAACTGGTCATGTTCCAGTGTTGGTTCGATCCATCAATCCAATGTTACTTTTAGGTAAAATTTAATAATAGATATTGATGGAAGAAATTCTCATTTCAGAAGACATCCCAGTCTCTCTCAGCTTTGTTGGCTCCATGTGTCTTTAAATATGTTTGGTTTTGACTATGGAATTTTAATAGGAAAGGAAAACAATGCAAGATATGATTATAAAGATCTGAAAGATACTTTCAGGATTCCACAAAGATACAAAGAAGTTAATTTGATGTTGACATTCCATTTTTAATTTCAATGGCTATGTTAAAGAAATTCCTACAGAGAAATTTAGAATGAGTAGATTAGAATTTCCCGTACATAATACCCTAAAAGGCTGAGCTTAAGTAGTATTAACTGAGATGTACATATAATAATATACCATGAACAGCCTTTTCTGGAGGGGTGGTGCAGAAATTATCTAGCTAGATACAAATAAAATGATAATCCACTTTATGTGAAAATAGATATTGCAGTGGCTAAGGAAGCACATTTGTTTTGTTTCTCCAACTGGCCAAGTCAGGAAAGAGAAGGAAGGAAGTCTTGTTTGCAGGAGGGGGCTACAGAATGAGAGTGTGACTCAATTTAACCTAATGCCAAACACTCCTTAAGTTCTATGGGGTTAAAAGCATAAGATGATCTCACAGATCTTGAACTTGCAACTTCCCTGTAGTTCTGTTTGGTATACCACAAATGGCGCATTTTTCTTCTATTACTGTTTACTGCCTCCAGTCTGAAAACGCATGTGGTTTTCCTATCCACTTCTGCTGATACAAGTAATATTTACGTGCTGATGCTTAACAAAATTATGGCTGTTTTTTCCATTTATCTTTCTAAATTTTGGTCTTAGAGATAAAGAAATTAAGCATCTAATCAAAATATGTGAGTCACTTCCTAGACAGAATGGTACCAATTCTGTTGTTATGATCCCAGATGCTACGAGTATGAAATTGGGCCATATTTGTGCTTGCTTCATAAAAGATGAGCCAAATACTTTTGCTGACAAATGCCACATTAGGGGCTGTGTGTGACCGCCCCTCCCATTTTCAAGAGCTGCTATATTATGCCAGCCTAGGGAACATATTTTGATGTCTTTCTTTTTATCCAAGATTTCTTATTGATCAGAAATTGAAGTTTTCTTGCTGAGTGAAGACAGTCACATCTAGTTTCCTTGGCTGTGTTTGTTGCTGCAAAATGGAAAAGTGTTTTCAAGCCCAATTTGTGGATTGTTATGTTGATTCTTCTATGCACTAGCTTTGAAGAAGAAGAGAGAGAAGAGAACAGATTGAATTTATGCCCTGCCCTTTACTCAGAGCAGTTTACAATCTCCTTTCCCTTCCCCTCCCCACAACAGACAACCTGGTAGATGGGGCTGAGAGAGGTCTTTTGAGAACTGCTCTTGAGAGAACAGCTCTGAGAGAACTGTGACTGACCCAAGGTCACGCCAGCAGCTGCATGTGGAGGAGTGGGGAATCAAACCCAGTTCTCCCAGATTGGAGTCCGCGCTTCTCACCACTACATCAAACTGGCTCTCTGTAGTCCCAGATCTGAATGAACTCAAGTTATAGCTGTGTGCCTGATAAGGAATACTGGTAAATTGTTGCCAGATTGTAGGATGTCTCCACATGGTAATGTGTACATTAGCTATACTGACAGCTCTTCAGAAATCCAAAAGATGGAGGGAGGGGGAGAAATGGAATGATTTTGTTACAGTGCATTGAGAAGAAAACTAGTTATCTATAGCTGTAGTATAATGTTTAAAACGGTAAGTGAATTTATATTTATGTCTTGTAAGAATGTTGTACATTGATATTCCCTCACATAAAATGAATAAATACATTAACACAACCCCAATGTGACAAGGCACCCAGGACAGTTTAATTCTTAAGGTGGTTGAGATTTTCCAGATGTCTCAAAAATCACTAACTAAAATATGAAAGAGCCCAATAAAACCAGAAAGAGCAGCAGCAATGGAACACTTTATATGAAAGATGGTTCTGTCAATGGAGGATCATACGATGTCTCTGGATGCCACTACAGAGAAAGCCCTGTTCTATTCTGCCAGTATCACAGACACACCCTCTTCCATCCCATCCCAGTGAAGTGGGCTCAGTTTCAAACTGAAGTTAAGTAGCTCTGGTGAGCTCAATAATGTGCACCTCTTGGGCTGCCTAGTGACAAAAGAAGATGAGAAATGCCTCAGAAAATACAAAGATGACTTTATTTTTTCCTAATGAAGTGTCCATCCAAAGGAGATGGCTTATTCTTACGGGCAACCAGAGACCATTCTAGGCTAATTTGTCTCACCATCTAAGTCACCTAGAATGGCCTCTTGTAATTTCTTCCTTTTGCTGGGCCTGGAGGTCCAGCCTTGCTTTCCTTTCCTTCCTGTTGGACTTCTTGTATCATCATTGTTTGCAGTTTTAATTTGACATTGTTTGCAGTTTCAATTATGTTGACTTGAAATATATTTGGGGGTGGACCCTCCCTCAGCAACTGTTGTTTGAAGGTGCTACAAGTGCGCGGGGGGGGGGGGGGGGAAGCTCTGTAACCCTGTCCGATACAATTAATTTTCTTATTCAAAAAGGACTTGTTGATTGTTTGCATTGGTGTGAGAAAGTATATTATGTACGGCTGGGACACAGCAGGGTGTGGACTTCTCTGTATTTTGCATGGTGTGAAATGTGAATTGATACAGCACTGATCATTTGGAAGGTGTGTAAGGGGAATGTGCCACATTTTTGTCATGTGCAACAAAACCATTTTGCAGGAAAAATATTTTCCTTTTCACAAAATGCAATGGCCTTGTAGAAGAAATCCCCAGGAGTGTCAAACATAAGGCCCGGGGGCCAGATCCAGCCCATAGGCAACTGATGTGAGGGAGGAAAGGCAGGAGACTTCTTGGGGGGGGGGGGGGACAGGCACATGGGGTGAGGTGTGTGGGTGGTCAAAGCTGTCAAGAAATAGGAAACGGCTAGAGGGTGGGGCTAAGAGGCTAAGTTAAGATAGTGTGGGGGGGGGGAATGGAAGTGAAGGCAGAAAAAGAGGAGGCGTGGTGTTTTTTCCCCTCCTGCCTCCTCTGATGCCAGCTCAGCAAGGATTGGAGAAGCCACTACATGGGGGAAGGGGCCAGAGCTAAGTGGCTGGCACTGCCACTGCTGAACCAAACAGTTTTGCATTTTTTCAAATGGTGACTGTGATGGGGGGTTGGCAAGAGTGGGTGCACGGAGCGGCAGTTAGCTGATGAAGGAACAGGGCCAGCAGGAAAGAGAGGAGGAGGAGGGTGGCCTGCATCTGGATTGGGAGGCACTGGGCTGTCTTGTGTGTGCAACTCTGAGGGAAAAAGACCTCCCACCCTTGAAAGTCAGTGGAGGAGCAAAGGGAAATAGGGGTGCTGATGTCACCACCGCACATCTGAACAGTCGCAGAGCCAGGAGGCAGAGGGAGTGTTGGGGTGGGTGGGGGATGGTGACCTCCCTTCTCCGCCCCTCAGCCCATGAGGGAAAAGTGGTGACGGGAAGACAAAAAGCATGTCCCTGGAGGTTTTGGAAACAGCCTCTTTCAGGCCACTGCTTCTGTGGGAAATACAGGAGGGATGAGAACTGGGGGTGGAGGGATCTGGAAAGAGCCTGGTTCAGACCCCCCCTTCCCAAGCCAGGACCCTGTCATCTGGGTCACCCAGGGCCAGTCACTCAGCCTGGCCCACCTCATAGGGTTTTTGGTGGCAGGATGGTGTGGTGTGGTAGAGGGGGGAGTCCGATGTGACTCCTCAAGATTCTCAGAGGCAGGATGGGGGAAGAGAAGAAACAAAGAACAAGAGACCTATGGTAGCCATGGTTGGCTACTGAGGCTGGGTGTATTGGGGTGTGTGTATGTACTTATCTACTTTCAAGGATGATGACTCATCGCCTTGTATATTACCTACCTATATTACCTACCTTGTAAATTACCTACTTTTTGTATATATACAAAAACTAGGTAATTTGCATATAAGTGTTAGATACCCCCCCCACACACACACACTTTTATGATATCCCTTGGGGGGGGAACACTCATATGTGATTAAAGACATTTATTGGAGCTTTTGTGGGTTCCCCAATAAATCAATTGCTTTCATTGCTGGGAATCAATTGCTTTTGTTTGTATTTTGAGTAAAAGATAAATATTGTTAATCAGGTTTGCCTGTGTCCTTTATAAAGTTTACGTCTCCAGTACCTGGCATTACATTTTATGGCATACGTGGCCCGGCCCAACAAAGTAACATTTGTGTCAGATCTGGCCCTTGCAACAAATGCATTCGACACCCCTGGGCTAAGGCATCATTCCTGCTTCTCCTCTCAGGTCTTCATGGTCACAGAGGTGCCTTGTAGGTGCCAAAGTTGCCATCACAATTGCTTTTCATCTGCTCTTCTTTTGTTGGAACATAAGTGTGTCTCCACCAAGCACTTAAATAACATTACAAGCAATAAACACATGGGAAGCTTATCTATTCCAGTTGAGGCTAAACAAACAGATCGTAAAGAAAGTGGCAGAAAACAGAAAGGATATATCTGTCTATGCGTTTTGATCCTTCTCTGCCTTCAAGGAGCTCAAAGTGGCTTACATGGCTCTTCCCCCTATTTTGTCCTCGCAACAAAGCTACGAGGTTAGTGAAGCAATGAGTACTGGGGAGACTGAAACTGTTCAGAATGACAACACGCAGCAGTGATCCCCAGCCTGTGGGTACCATGGTGCCGGCTGATATCTTTCTTGGCACCTACTTCTGCTTCCCAGCTGAATTGTCAATTCTGGCTCTTCTTCCACCTTAGTGAAGTAGGAGGTACTTCAAAAGAACTCCGGGGCATCAGTCATTTCTGTCTCTGCAGGGAGCACCCATTCTGAAACAGGTAACTCCATCATAGGAGGATGCTTGGCTAGCAGCTGGCCAAGAGCACAGCCCCCTTGGCAACCATTTTGTTGTGGGTCCTACTTCTCAAAAGTCCAAAAATGTCCAAAGGTTTAACAAGGTAGAGTGCCTCTGACACAATGGAACAAAAAGGGCATGTCCATCCATCAGTATTTGAAGCCCTTCTGTACATACGTTTTGAGTCTGTTTTTAGCCTCACTCCTAGAGACAATAACTATATTGACAAAAAAGAGGCTTTGCAGTTCAGGGTTTGGTTTGTTCACACTGAAAGGCACATTCCTACCCTGTAGAGTGGACGGATGGGTTGCAGCCTGGTGCCAAGCAATGGTCCTCAGTGTCTGTACAGACTTAATAGAATTGTACCCGCTGAAAAAAGTCCCAATTTGAAGAGCAGAAGAGGGAGAAACTCCACTGAAGTGAATACAGCTATGGCACCTGTGCAGGTGAGAAGAGCACCTGGCCCATTGTGCTAGCCAATGTGTAATGGAAGCTGTGGTTGATTTATCCACCAGGTTGAATCAGGCTGATGAAAACTGTGTCCCCCCCCCCCCCCCCCCGCCCCAAGCAATATCAACTCAGAATGGCAAATCCAGAACCAGACAACACAGATGACAAACAGCACTTCACATCTTGGTCAACCGCTTCCAGAGGACAGAAAGTTAATAGAATTGCCCAGGAGGTGGAAAAGGTCAATAAAAATCCAGCACAACTTTACAAATGATATTAAAAGCAATGACAACAACTGATACTGGCAGCTTTCCGAGAGAAATTTTTTTTTACAAGGCATTGATAAACATGACTCTTTGTTCCTAGCTCAGCAGGAGTGCAAGAAGAGGAGCAGAGGTGGCTCCGGGGCTTGGAAGCAGGACAGCAAACTTGCTGACATCACAACAGGGACCATGAATGGAATGATGAGACTTCACTACTGCCATACTAGGATCACTAAAAATGGCCCCAACAATCCGCCGCAGCCTGAATCATTCCTAATAGTTCAGCTTGAGAGGGTGTGCAGAATGCTGCTCTCATCTTTGCCCTGCAGTTTGTGAGCATAGTGCTGCACTGAATTATGTGCTGTTTTTGTTATTTATTCATAAAGCACCTAGGTATAATATAAAACTTAAAACTGACTCTGCCTGCTGACTTGTAGCTGAAACTTAAAGATCAAGGCATAATGTGGAAGAGGGAAAGATGGAGGATCTATTATGGAAAGCCGGTATAACCTGAGCATATGGACAGAATATTTGGAGATTTGAGACCTACTATATCTGGCTGCTGGTAAATACTACCTGGTAGTAGTAGTAAATAGGTAAAAGGTAAAGGTTTCCCTTGCTCGAAAGCCAGTCGAATACAACTCTAGGGGTGCAGTGCCCATCTCCGTTTCCAAGCCGAAGAGCCAGTGCTGTCCAAAGACCGTGGTCATGTGGCCGGCATGACTAGACGCCGAGGCACACAGAACACTGTTACCTTCCCACCGAAGTGGTATCTATTTATCTACTTGCAATGTCTTGCTTTCGAACTTCTAGGTTCGCTGGAGCTGGGGCCAGAGACGGGAGCTCACTCCGTCATGCCACACTCAGGTCTCAGACTGCTGAACTACCGACCTTCCAGGCTGCAGTTTAGCGTCTTAACCACTTGAGCCACTGCAGCCCAGCAGTAAATACTGACTGGTGAATACTACCAAAAGAAGACTGTTGCAATGGACAGTGAATGCCTCTACTAATACCTCATTAATGAAGAGCACAGTACTTCTGGCCTTAAAAGAGACAGGGATAAGGCTGAGTTTGCAAAAAATTAAATCTTAGAGCATTTTGGATAATTTCTGGTCACTGTCCAATTTGCCTTTCGTAAGCAAAATTTTCAGAAAAGTGGTGGCTACTTAACTATTTCTGGGTAAGTCTGGTTATCTAGATATTTCAAAACATGGTTTCTATCCCGGGAATGACACCGAAACTGCCTTGGTTGCCCTGACTGATATTCCAGATTGGTCACCTGGGGCAAGTGTGTTCTTGTTTGTTCTCTTGGACCTCTTGGTGGTTTTGATAATATCCACCATGGTATCCTTCTAGACTGTTTGAAGTGGATGGGCCTTGGTAATTTCCCCCCATCCAATTTCCAGGGACTGGACAATTTGCCCAAGGAATCCCATGCCCATAACTGTCTCAGTGGCTGCACTGAGCCACTCTAGAAACAGTTTTGAATTTGCCATCCCCATTGTTTAGTTTCATTTAATTTCTTGAACTTGTCTTTCCTATGAGAAGAAATGACCCAAGGGGCTTGCAAACCACACACATGCAGAGAGAAATCAAACAAATGCAAAGAATGTTTCTTAAAAATTAAAAGTACTGGCAAGTACTTGGATGGAAGACCTCCTTGAAATACCAGAAGTGGGAGGAGAGCCAGTTTGGTGTAGTGGTTAAGTGCATGAACTCTAATCTGGGAGAACCGGGTTTGATTCCCCACTCCTCCACTTGCACCTGCTGGATGACCTTGGGCAAGCCATAGCTCTGTACCAGCTGTTCTCTCAAGGACAGCTTGGGAAAGAGCTCCCTCAGCCCCACCTACATCACAGGGTGTCTGTTGTGGGGAGGGGAAAGGAGTTTGTAAGCCACTCTGAGACGTAGGTGGGGCTGGGGGAGCTCTTTCCCAAGCTGTCCTTGAGAGAACAGCTTGGGAGTGTGAAGGGCGGGATAAATCCAGTCTCTTCTCTTCTTCTTCTTCTTTATTCAGCCACCTCCCTAAATATCCTCCAGCCCCCGGTAGGGGTCAGTCACCAGAGGTTGCTATGACTTCCAGGTGCACACCCACCCACATGCACCCACACATGCACATATAAAAATACAACCTCCCAAAAAAGTCATAAAAATAGAAGATAGCTGCAAGTTAAATTTAAAGTCATCTGTAAAAAAAGAATAATCACAACGTCAGAATCAAAATCCTATAATCCATATCTCCAGCAGCAGAAGAAGAATAAAATCAGTGTTATAGAATGGGAAACCAGTGTTATAAAATGGTCACTTAATTCCAGAAGCACTTTTAAACAGATGACCACAAGAAACTGCCTTATACAGAGTCAGACCATTGGTCTGTGAAAATCAGTACTGCCTACTCTGATTGGCAGTGGCTCTCTGGAGTATCTAGCAGAGGTCTTCCACATCACCTGCTAACTGATTCTTTTAACCGGAGATGCCAGAGACTGATCCTGGGACCTTCTGCATGCAAAGCATGTGTTCTGCTACTTAGTCACATCCCCTCCCTAGATACACATTTAAGCCTTTACAAAAGGCTAGTAACAGAGGACACTACTGACCATACCTCCACAGGGAGGGAGTTCAATCATCTGAGCATAGCGACTGAAAGGGTTCTCTCATGCATGTTCTTTAGCCTCCCAGCTGACGGGGAAGGTTTCTTCACATGGCTGACCTCAGATCTCAGGCAGGCTCAAATGAGGAAGGAAGTACTTCAGGTATTTTGTGTCTGAGGCATTTAAGGCTTTGAAATTTAGAAACCAGTGTGAAAATTCCCATTTTGATGTTTTTTTCCCTCCCTTCTTTCTGTAAATTGAATCCCTTATTCTTTATCTTTAGTGTCCTTACATGGACGTTTCCCCATAAAATCTACATTTTTCATCATTATGATTGTGTCAATAAATTAGCACTATATGTTTAGACAATAGCGTTTGACTGTGACAATTAGATATGAGCTGAGCCTTGGGTCTACTTGGTTTTATTTATTTATTTATGTATTAATTTAATTTATATCCCGCCCTCCCCGCCAAAGCAGGCTCAGGGCAGCTCACATCAAAAGATAAAATACATCAAAACAGGATATAGTTAGGTAAAACTCATAACATAAACATATTTCATCACCGATAAAAGGTTTGGCACCAAATGATTCAAATCCCTGCGAAACAGGTTTGTATTGGGGTTTTCAAAACTGTGTATGGACAAAAACCTTGCTGATCCAAGAGATCAGCAGCCATTACCATTTAGGACCAGTTAAGTAAACACCAAGCAGCAGGATTTTTTAAAAGCCCTGTGTTTATTTTTGACTAATTTAGATGATTTACAACAAATTTCACTGTTTATTTAAACCATTTCTTGCTTAGTAGAATGGCATGAAGAATAATAGGGGTGTGAGGAGTGGTATTCCATTGAACTGTGTGAGAATGTGCATGGGTGGAAAACCTATTGCTTATTATAGCACTGTTAACAAAGAAGAATACATTGAAGCAAAACTCTCAACAGGCATAAATAGGCTGGTGAACAGTTGAGTGACCTGTTGAAAAACTGGCTGCCTGATTGTGACTGTTGTAAAGGACATAAGCTGAACTGTCTGGTGTCTGAGTATCCCCATCAAAGCTATGGCATCCGTAATACATGGATATCCAGTAAAGGCTCCCTTGTTTGACTCATATCACCATTAGGAAATTTCTCCTCATATTCTACAGAAGCCTAACTTAAGCCCATTAGATTTAGTTTTGTTATCTGAAGCAGCAGAGATCAAATGTTTGCCCTCTTTCATAGAGCAGCCCTTCAGGTATTGGAAGACCACTATAATTTCTGCCCTCAGTCTTCTCTTTTTCAGGCTAAACACATCCTGTTCTCTCCATCTTTCCTCACAGGTCTTGTTTTGAAGACCCCGACCATCTTCATTTCCCTCCTCTGAACCTGTTCCAGAACCAGTGCCCAGAACCAGACAAAATACTCCAGATGAGGTCTAACTAGAGTAGAACAGAGCAGAATTATTACTTTGTATGACTGGGTATTGTACTTCTATGAATGCCACTTAAAATTACATTAGCCTTTTTTGCAGTTGTATCACACTGCTGATTCACATTCCGCTTGTGATCAACTACAATCTCAAGATCCTTTTTGCATGTACTACCGCCAAGCCAGGTATCCCCATCCTATACTGAATTGGATTTGTGAGTTACAAACAGAAATATGCTTCTACTGAAACAAATGGAAATGATAAACAAATGGCATAATAAATAACTAATAGCTTGAATTAAAACAAATAGCTTTAATAATGAATTTAACAAAGCCAAATCAAGGTTAAAAAAAAGGACTGGAAGCATATATGCATATGTTCCTTCAGTAATGTGAGGAATAGCATGATTTAAATATTTACCTAGAAAAAAATAATTGGGTAATAACTACAATACCCAGAACCATAGTCTATTCAGTATCATTTTGTCACAATTATACACTTTTCTTATATAAAATAGGGTCTCTGGGAAAGTTATTTCCTGCACAAGAGTGACTAAGTCACTGTTTAAGAGAAGGAAACTGGTATTCATCAAATGTGTGTCAGCCTGTTGCTACCTCCATCACCTTCCTTCAGTACGAGGGCAACCCAGCAAGGTCTCTGTCATCCACTGCGAAATATGTCTGTACTGCAGAGGTCAGCAAACTCAGAATGTGAGAGGGAGAGAAAGGTCAGGAGAAGTTAAAATGGAAACAGTCCCCAAATCTTAATTGCTTCACAACACCTTTTCACGTGATTGACCCCAGTTCCAAAGGACACGGAAACTGCTTGGCACCATGTGGCTCACATAATCATTATTTCTCAGAAACGAGGGCTCCTGTGGGATTTAGCCTGCATAACACAATGGAATGTTCCAAGAACGAGTTATCCTATGATAACTGCAGGTATTACAGTATGGTTGTGTGAATCTACTATTAATCCAGCTAAGAATAGGTCATGCAGACAATTTCCAAAACTAATGAATCTGGAATGTGCCTCTGTATTTGGGCATGTTTTGGAAAGCCTATGTTCAATACCAACAAAATAAAGCGCCAACTTAAAGACAACATTCATGACTTCATGATTATTAATACTGCATCTTCTAAACAGCACTTCAGCCAGATGCAAAGGAAGATAGCAGAGTTCCCTGAACATTGATAAGCGTACACCTGCCACAGCTCCTCTTGTACCCAGCTAAAAGCAAGACAAGAGCTTGGCAGATGCTTTCCTTTGCATCTGCTTACTTTATTTCCAGATCAGAAGGAAAAGGGGAGAGGCCAAGTACTCCCCAGTGCGTGCTGGTCTCCTAGCCAGCCAGGCACTGACTTATTCTCTTCAGGCCTTTCTTTGAGATGCTTCCTTCTTCCACAGGGGGGCAAACATACATCACACACTTCAAAAGTTCCTGTCTGCAGTAATCCAAGACTTCTCTAATAGATTTTCACATAGAGTCCAAGAGCCATTTCTTTAGTCTCCAAACCTGAGCAGTGATAGGTCCTGAACATCTTTCATAGATTCCCCTTTCCTGGTTCCACTGGACACAGATGAATCACTGATGACTACTTCAGGCCTGCCCTGACGTGGATAGCCCAGTCTTGTCTGACCTAGGAAGCTAAGCAGGGTCAGCCCCGGTTAGTATTTGGATGGGAAACCACCAAGGAATACCAGGGTCATGATGCGGGGGGCAGGCAATGGCAATCCACTTCTGAATGTCTCTTGCCTTGAAAGCCCTATGGAGTTGCTGTAAGTCGGCTGTGACTTGACAGCAAAAAACCCCACAAAAACTTCAAGCCCACTGAAGAATATTCATACCCTTTCTCAAGGGCATGCAAGTGCATCGGATTCTCGTTCCCTGCTCCTTGCAGGGACTGCTGGCCAAAGGAAGGGAATATGCTGTTCCAGCTGAAGTATCTTCACAATAACCCCTTATGTTTCTGGCCTGGTAAATCACAGAGCCAATCTGATGCTCCTGGCTGATATACAGTTGCAAAGGGCTGCTTCCTTCCCCTAGCCCTAGTAACATATTACTGGAGAAGGTCAGAAGGTTCTCACTGACTCCCAGCCTTCTGTCTGCCTCCTGCCAGACTAACGGCTCCGAATGCCTGAAGGCCAGAAACACAGTAACTAACAAGGCATCATCTGGGTCTCAGTTTGGATGGCGTTTTGGGAGCTGACATACAAACCTATCCAAAAGACAAGTCATATCCTTGAAGACTCATCTGCCCTTGTGAATGAGAACAGCCAGCTTTCATATTGTTATATGTGTTGAGGCTCAGTGGCAGAACGTCTGCTTTGCATGCAGAAGGTCCCGGGTTCAGTCCCTGGCCTCTCCAGTTAAAAGGACCAAGGAATAGGAGATGAGCAAGATCCTGGAGAACAGCTGCCAGTCAGAGTAGACAATGCTTACCTCAATAGACCAATGTAAGGCTGACTCAGTGTAAGGTAGCTTCACATGTTCAATGTTCCTGGAGGGAAGAGGACATAGGGATCAATATAAATAAATTATGCAATCGAAAACATTGTGGCAGAGCTGAATGTATCAAGGCCCATCATTAGTTGTAAAATGGAGGACCTGTGTGCAAGTGACCCTCATGCACATTCTCTGGAGTTTAAAAGCTCTGCCCCAACCAAATGGGATCACATGGAGATTTGCAAAGAGCCACAGCCACAGGCATATGATGACTTCACTCTGCTGTTGACCGGCAAAATACAAGGGCCCTGGAAATGGAGGTGAGAACTCTGTGCCAGAGGTATCATAACTTGTTTGGTGCATATTTCCCATTTTCCCTGATTACTTTGCCTCTCACACACACAAAAATTGTTTTAGGGTTTTCTGCAAATGATCTCCACCACCACCACCCCCGCTTTTGCTTCTCTGTAGTGTAAAGGAAGTCAGAGAGGTATGATTTAGCTTCTGGTTCTGTTTACAAGTGTCAGGCTGTGTTATGCTGCATCCTCTTGACTGATCACCTTCTGGAAGGGCCTGTGGGTAAGCTGTATAGTATAAATGGGGGAGGGCTGGATTAGACCGGCAACTGACATTATGCAAAGAAATCCCAGGAAGCTGAACTTGCAATGCATCAGATTCCCCACTAGTCTCACCATGGTAGGGAACTGGAAGAGGCTGAAGAGGGACATGCAGACCCTGCTGCTTCCACTGCATAGGGGCAATTGTGGGATTTTGCCTGTAGTGGTACAGGACATAGTGCTTCATGGGGCTCTCCTCCTGCCCCAGAAATTTGCATTCCTTTTCTTCACAAGGCTTAGTCTAAGAGTAGCATGGAGCTGAAATTAGCGAAACAGTGCCAAGGGTGGAAGGATTCAACCCCATCTCCTCTCTCTGTGCAGCTGGGATCCAAATCAGGATGCTGTTAATTGAATTTCAACTTCAAATGATGCTGGAGACGTGCATTTTTGGATCTCTCAGGGTTTCACCCTTATTGATGGCTCCTCCTTCCTGGCTCTCAGGACATTAAAATGCCTTGTCCTGGAGAAAGGGCCAGAGATTCTACCTACAGAGGCAGAGTGGTACCCGGATCATCCCTAGGGGTATTGAAAGACCTTACATTTTGGGAGGAGGGCAGAAAACATTCACTCAGCTACGGGGGCTGATATTGAGAATGGGAGGAGAGAGGGAGGGCAGAGAATGGCACTGTGACACTGTATTGATTTTCTCAGCTTTTTTCCTGACTCGTTGCAGATCTCGATGGTGTTTAATTCAGTTAGTATTTTACTATGTTCATCTGGTTGGTTTTAATTGGCTTGTTTTATCCTTAAACTGCTTTGTGCAGTGGGAAAAGCAGTGCAGAAGTACAGTAAACTAAGTGCCTCTGTCCAAAGAAGACCAAAGTTTGCTTGGCAGGAAGATCTCTCAAAGCAGGGGTGGAGACGCCACATGGAGGCAAGTGCTGGCCTTCCTAATTGCTTTAAGTAAATGGATAAAGGTTGGTGGAACAGAAGGTTCCTTCATTCCAGTCCTCATCAGTTTGTCATGCGTACACAACTAATTTGGCTTTGTCTATTACCAGTGCAAATCTGGAAGGATGGGGGGCTCCTTTGGCAGCTTCTGTAGCTGGCAGCTGGCACAATGGAGCCCAACATCTGCTGGGATTTTTGTTGTGCTGCTTAATCTGCTTTGTCTTCCACACTGGTCATGTTTTCTGCAATCCAGCCAGGGACACCAGTAGCCCCAGGGGAAGGCAGGTCTCCCTTCCTCCTGGAAAGTGCAAGCACTGTGGCAGGCCTGGTTGAACAGCATCGATCCATTCTGTCGATCCGAGCACTGTTGCCTTCAGGGCAAGGCACACAGCAATGTTTTGCCAGAGCAAACTTTGCGTCAAGGGTGAGTGTGCAGTTTGCTCTGGCTTTCTTCCAGAGCCATGCTGCACAGGGAGGAGAAGCTGGAGGAGTAGCCATCACACAGAATAACCATCAAGGCAGCATCCTCGATGAGCTTGCCCCTTCCAAAAATAGCCATCGGTGAGATGTGCGGCTGCAGCAGAAAGGAGATTGACAAGGAGTCCAAGCCGATCCAGCAGCCGAGTTGGCGTAATACAATATGAATGAACAAGAGCACCAGGAGCAGAATGGATGCCGAAGAATCATCTCCAAACTGGATCAATCAAAGGCAAGCATAAATTGATTCAAGTTGCTCCCCAGAGGGACGCGCATAAGTTTAACAGCACCACCCTACAAACTAATTGTAGCTAAACCAGTTCACAAAGAAGACAGGGCCAGAAGCTGGGAAAGGAGGGATACTGTAATGTAATGTATTTATTTACTTCATTGATCCCGTGCCTTTCTCTCTGATGGGGACCCGAAGCAGCTTCTATGATTCTCTTCTCTTCCATGAGTTAGGTTAGGCTGAGACTGTGTGGCTGGTTTAAGGTCTCCCTGCAAGCTTCCATGGCAGGGTGGGGATTTGAACCTGAGTCTCTCTCAGACCCTAGTATGACAGTCTAGCCACTGTGCCAGGCTGGCTCTCTGGCTATAGATACCAACATAAGCTGCAATAAAATAACTATGCTGCTTCACACAAAATATAGTCAAAGTATGTAATTTAGATAGTAGCAAACTAGTGAAAATACAAATTATTTAAGATAAAGCAACTATAAACAGCCATCAGTCATGGAACTAAGCCGTTTACAAAGTCAAAGCCATAGCTGATGTAAGATCAGTCCTCGTTCCCAATCAGATTTAAAATGCCAGAAGGTTCATATAACATTTCAATAGTGAAATATTAAAGTCTCTCAAAAAAAAAACCCCATTCACAAAATCTTCAGAGAAAAATTCTTTCAACACAGATGCTTTTGAGAGACTTAAAGTGATGAGAACCTTCCTTCTTCCTTTCCGATAATAGAACAAAGAACACTTCCACAACCACCTCCATCACAGCCAACGTGTCCTGCTGGCCTCTGCAAATCGTTTCCAGCAAATCTTCTGCCAGGGCTGGGCAGAATACAGTCACAAACCATTCATAAGTCTTCGCAAATTCTTCTCAGAACTCAAGTTGTTCCCAACGAACATTTCTATCGGTGCGCTGACAACATTAGTCCTTCAAAGTCACGTGACTATGCAGAGGACAGCAGGACTCTTTGGCTGTGGCGGAGGTGGCTGTGAAAGGGCTCTTTGTTCTCTGTTCTATTGTCAGAAAGGAAGAAACAACTGAAACACTGAAATGTTATATGAACCTTCTGGCATTTTAAATCTGATCGGGAATGAAGACTGATCGTACATCGGCTATAGCTTTGACTTTGTAAATGGCTTAGTTCCGTAACTGATGGTTGTTTATAGTTGCTTTACCTTAAATATTTTGTATTTGTATTTTCATCAGTTTGCTATTGTCTGAATTACATACTTTGATTATATTTTGTGTGAAGCCCAGCATGGTTATTTTATCATGGCTCATGTTGATATCCAGCTTTTTCTGTGATACTCTTTTGGTTGCACAGGCTCTCTGGATATGTCTAGTATTTTGAACATCCTTTCTGTATCAGGGAAGCTAAGCCTGTGAAAGATGAGGCAAAAATTTGAAGTCTCCTCTACTAGCAGGTTTCAGGCCAAGAAAGGCCTTTCCCTGCTTCTGCCACCTGAGATCCTAAAACTGGAGAAAATGGGTCCTGAATCTGAGACCCTCAGGTGCTGTGTCACCCAGCTGACATTCTCAGACAGAGTGGGGCAGTGGTTAAGAGTGGCAGACTCTAATCTGAAGAATGGGGTGTGATTCCCCATTCCTCCACATGAAGCCTGCTGGGTGACTCTGAGCCAATCATAGTTCTCTCAGAACACTTTCAGCCCCACCAACTTCACAAGGTGCCTGTTGTGGGGAGAGGAAAGGAAGGTGCTTATAAGCCGCTTTGAGACTCTTTAATGTAGAGAAAAGTGGGATATAAAACTTTCTTCTCCTTCTTCTCCTCCTCCCCCTTCTTTCTCTTCCTCCTTCCCTCCAAACAGGGCAGTTTAATCATCACACGTTGTGCTGTACTTGGCCATCTTTCTTTCAACCCTTTGTAAGTACAAGAGGGTCATCACAATATGTTAGAGGTAATGAATTCTTGTTGAATGTGATATTATACTAAGATTGCCCCCATTATTTCCCTGCAGTATACCCTGGAGCAGCTCCCTTATTGTTTCTGCATCTCCTGTTCATTTGTTCTGGTTGGGATAATCTATCATTGTGGGGTGGGTGGGGAGATGAGGAAGGAAATATTTTTGTATAACCTTTTGAGTCTTTGCAAAGAGGCTCTAGATAAAAGGGGGGGGGCATTCTTGTACTGTACAAGATACTACAAAAATGTCCCCCTCCCCTACAAATGAAACATATTCTTGGCCAGGCCAAATTAACAGGGAGATGCAGAAAGGATAACAGACCTGTCCAAAATCCTGCCTCTGGCCCCGAGAAACAGGCTTGAGGGATCTGAACAGGGCCACTGATTTAACATCCAGCTACATCTCCAATAACGTTGGGTCTAGTAAACAGGCGAGTTAGATAGCACAGCATGTGTGTGTGTGTATGTGTGTGTGTGTGTATGTGTGTGTATGTGTGTGGTGACCCTCCATCCATGCCTCATTTTTTCAGATTTTCAAAAACTCTTGTACGCTGCCTTGGAGTTAAGGGGAAGAAGGAAATCTGACTTTCAAAGCAAGTCACTGACAGCCAGTGACTGAGCAAAGCGGCCCTGCAAGACAGCACAGAGATGACTTTGTGGGCCTGCTGAGAGCGCTTCCAGCCATGGCATCCTTCAACTCCACAGCATTTCGCCTTCCACAGTATTGTCCGAGCACTCGGGTAGCCGTTAGTCATGGTGGATGGCAGGAATGAGCTGCTTCTTCAATATGTCACTTCGATCTCTCCCTAGATAGCTGATATTTGAATATGAGATCTGACACAATCACACAGCCAAGTGTTTTGCTCGAAAGATGTTTTTCTTTGGGGGCATAGTGAACGCTTTTTTTGCTGACAACTCCCAAACATTAGTGTCTGGAAAAGCAGTAAAAGTTTTAGTGTAGGCACTCTTTTCTCCTTGCCTTTGTGAAATGTGGAGTGAGAAGAAAGGCCTCCCCATTGGCTTCTGTTAGCCTTATTACATGTTAAGGGGGGTACTGACTGCTGAAAAACCAACTTTATAAAACCTGCAGGTTTTTCATAAACATGCATGCATCCATCTGTTTATATATTCATTTTTCACTTTGTTTCAAAATGCTTTGCAATTTCTTTATACAGAAAGTTACAAAACTGATCCAAATTGAAATACTTTCCTTCAAAAAGCCACAGAGCAAATATCCCGTATCCTGGAAGAATAAATTTGTGGCACCCTAAACACTAAGCTAATGTTTTTCTAGAATAAGCCTTCACGGACTAAAGCCTACTCCTTTGGATGAGTGCATCCCCACTATGCAGATGTTTATGCATGAGGCATGAAAAATAAGTGTCTTTATAGTGAGGATCCCTTCATTCCATCTGTAAGAGTGGGCTGTAGTCTGTGAAAGTTTATGCTGGAATAAAAATGTCATAGGCTTTAAGGTGCCACTAGACTCCTGTTTATTTTTGCTGCAACAGACCAACATGGCTATCCCTCTGCATTTGTTATCCTGGAAGAGAAAAGGGGATTTAGGGATGGACTATCCCAGGGCCACAACCAGGATTTTTCTTTTTGTAGGGCAATTTTTTTTTCTTGTGGGGCACCCGTTATGCATATACTTACACTTAAAAATAATAAATAATTGGAGGTTTTGGGAGTGGAGCCTGAGGAGCATGGGGTTTGGGGGGAGGGACTTCAATAGGATATGATGCCATAGAGTCCACCTGGAGATCAGGTGTAATGCCAGGGGATCTCCAGCCAACACCTGGAGACTGGCAACCGCAGGAGAAAGAGATTGGTTTCCCCACCATCACCAACCCCCCCCCCCCTTCCATGGAAAGCCATGGGAGAGAGAGAGAGATTGGCTTCCCCACCACCAGGGGTTTTTTTCCTTCTGGAATGCACTGGAACAGAGTTCCAGAACTTCTTTGACAAAATTCTTCTTAAAAAGCAGTGGGGAGGCTGGGGAAGGGAAGGAAAGGAAAGCTGCTCTGTGGCTTCTGGTCAGTTTCACTCCTCTCTTTTCTGCTGTTAAACCTAACAGCTGATCAGCAGGGAGTGAAACTGACCAGAAGCTTTAATAAATTCATCTGGCAGTACAAGAAGCCTAGACTTCAATATAAGGCTATGCACAGAAAGACTTGTGATGGTGGGCTAGCTGTGCCCAACCTCAGACTTTACTATGAGGCAGTTATACTGACTAATATGGTTAAAAAATACAAACCTACTTACTTGGCAGAATGGAAATCCTTGGAGGACTACCCTATCTCCTTGAATTCCTTCCAGAACCTACTATGGGCATACAAAAGATTACATCTTAATTATGAATCACACCCTTTTTCAGAGGCAACCAAAAAAAGTGTGGGACAGCCATCTACATCAGCGCTAACACCTTTTGCAGGCCAGACCTGGTTTCCTCCTGGACAGCCTGCAGGAGCATTCAAGGTCTGGAGAGAGGTGAACATTACACACTTCATAGACATACTATCTAGGAGGCAAATCTTAATCAAATTCAAATTAGAACACAAACATAATGTTAAAATACCATTGAATATTTACAAGTGGCTGATTTAGTAAAGAACCACACATTTAAGCCTGATATACGAGTTTTACTTTCTGCATATGAGAAGATGCTCTATTACAATACAATACCAATCAAAGGTATGATATCGAAAATATATAGCCAGTTGTACAATAACAACCCGGTAGGTCAGCTAAGCTCTCCAATGAGCAGTGGTCACTTATATGGAAACGCCTGTATATGTATCTAAAGCCATAAACATTCAATTACAAACCTTTAAACTTCTCTTTAGATGGTATGTGACCCCAACCAAACTAGTGCATGTCACTCATAATGGCCACGGTCACACGGCCCTTTAATGCGGGAGGAAGGGCTGTTTCCTCCCGCATTTAAAGGGGCCGTCTACAATGGCCGCAGCAAGTCCCGCACTGAAGCAGGCTCAAATGCGGGTTCCTCCCGCATTTTCCGACCCTGGGAAAATCGACAGTTTTCCCGGGAGTCGCGTGAGGAACCTGCATTTGAGCTATCTGGACAGCCCTCTCTCACAATCATTGTGAGAGCAGGGCTGCCCAGATGGTCCCGTTGGCCATCCCCCCCCCCCTTTTACACTTGGGCACTTGGGCAGTCAAGCACCCAAGTGTAAAAGGGGGGGAAAAAACCCCAAACTTACCAGGCGGCTGGCGGGGTTCGGGAAGGGTACCTTACCCCGCCACCGCTGAACACCTTGGGTCCATTTGCTTCTTCCACCTCCGCTTCTTCCGCCACCGCTGCCCCCTTCATCGCTTCTGCGCCACCACTTCTGCTGCCACTTCTGCCGCCGCTGCCTCCTTCGCCACTTCTGCCGCCACTTCTGCCGCCTCTGCCTCCTTCACCACCACCTCCTCCTCCGCCCGCTGCCACCGGCCGCTGCAGGGTAAAAAAATGCGGCCCCTTTAATCCGGGAGGGCTCCCGGATTTAAAGGGGCCATGTGACCGCAGCCAATATTTCCCCAAATTGCTGGAAGTCTGGTGCAGCAAAAGGCACCTACTTTCACATTTGGTGGCTATGCAACCCAATCGAGCAATTCTGGTCTCAGTTACTCAAATAGATCAAGCAAATGATCCTATGTGATTTTCCGGAAACCCCGGAACGTCTTCTCCTAAACCTCTGGGAGGATTCAAATATACCTATTATACAAATTTAATTTTGACCTTGATCACTGTGGCAAAATTGTTATAGCTACAAAGTGGAAGGACACAAATCCCCTCACGGTACAGCAATGGCATTTGAAAATTTGGGACAACTTTATCGTAGATAAAATTACTGATGCGATTTCGGAAAGGCAATCGAATTCGGTAAGACACACTAGTCTCCTCAAGAAATGGGCACCTTTTATGGAGTATAAGCTCCAAGCCTCCAATAAAGCAAGTAGTGTGCAAGACAAAGACAACTGCATGTCATTACTAGCTATCCACTGAGCCTTGAGTTGGCGTTACACTCAGTTTGAACAGCATGACCTTGCCCTTGTGACATTTAACACTGATCTGGTTTTTATTGTTGTCACTCTTACCATGTTTGATACTGTTATTGTGTTTTTTTCTAATCTATATAAATGTTACCCTATGTTATATTGTATGAGGGACATAGCCTGAATCCTCCTGTTTCCTATATATTGTTTAATATTCAGTAAAAGTTATTAAAAAAAAAAAAAGCTGACCAGAAGCTGCAGGGTGGCTTCCCTTCCTTTTTCCAGCCTCACAGCTGTGGGGCTAGGTACACTGGGGGTGGGGGTCTCTGACATCATAAGATGGTGGGGCAGGGCTCATGGATGGTGGGGCTCCACCCCCAGGTGCTCCACTGTGGCTAAGGGCTAGGACAGTCCTATCAACTTCTGGTTCTTTGGGAGTTCTTCAATAAATGAATGTCTTTGCTCCATCTCTTCCTTCATTCTTCTTTTCATAACTTAGCCTTGGCTGATTCTTCTGTGCTAATGTGAGATTTGTTTCATGTTTAGATTAGACATCAATAATGTTTTAATGCTGGTGATACCTCCCCCCTCTCCCCCAACCTTTGTGTTGTATGAAGTGCACATAATGCATGAGGTGGAGGGGGGGATCCATAGGCAATTGGCCCAGCGGCACAACACATGCTCACACCGTCCTCATGATTATCTCTGATGTCTCTGTCCTATCATGCTGTTTTTGCATACAGCTAAGGGGTGTTTCCCCCTAGAGCACATTACATTACACTTTGTGTGGCTTCTTGGAGAGGACAAATACAATGTGTGTTTGCTCCCTACAGGGGGAGGTCTCCTCTTTTGATTGGGCAGTTTGTTCCCTGTACATTGATTTCAGCAGCAGTGAGATATAATTTCTGGTTCTGCCTCCTCTCCCACCATGGATTTTTTCCCCTTTATTGTTACTTCTCGGCTTGCCTGTTGGCTTCCTGTGTGAAGCTGACTTCAGGAGTATGTGTTGTTCTCCCCCCCCCCCCCCCAATTTTCATTTCTATTCTGCAAGTGATCTCTCTTTGTCTTGCTTCAGAGACTCTGCATCTGCATTGTTTCGGTCCATTAGCAGAGTGTTAACTCTCGCCCCCCTTCTCTCCACACACACTCCAACCCCCTTTCTTTTTCCTAGCTGTTCCACTTTATCTTTGGCTGTGCTTCAAAGAGCCAGCATGGTGCAGTGGTTAAGAACAGCAGGGACTCTGATCTGGAGAACCAGGTTTGATTCCCCACTCCTCCCCATGAAGCCTCCTGGGTGACCTTGGGCCACTCACAGTTCTCTCAGCCCCACCTACCTCACAAGGTGCCTGTTGTGGGGAGAGGCAGGAAAGGCGATTGTAAACCACTTTGAGACTCCTGAAGGTAGAGAAAAGTGGAATATAAAAACCTACTCTTCTTCTCTCTTTTGCACCTGTCTTTTGCAGGTGATTCCCAACATAGCTGCCATGATACCATGATGCCCACTAATGTGTTTTCTGGTGCCCACTTGCTTCTTGAGCCTTGGGGATCAAATCCAAAGGGTCTTGATTGAATGAAACAGAAAAGATCTGGGAGCTTCCAGTTGCTCCTTACTAGATGCTTGACTTGACTAGCAAAATGCTAAGCTCGTTCTGAGCAGGGGCAGTACAGCCATGTCTCAAGGCTCAGCCAGAGACACAGACTTTCTAACATCTCTGGGTTTTGAACCTCTTCTTGTGAGCATGCATGGAGAAACCCCTTTCCTTGCTTTGGACTGAAACCAAACAGCATGTCTCTCCCAAAGCAAAGAGACAATTTACCTGAATTGTTTTCCATGGATCAGTTCAGATTGCTACTACTACATTTGGGTGACACTGTTGCGTATATAGCCAGGCTATCAGGGCTGGCATCGGAATACCCTGAGTTTGGGCAGCTGCTGAGTGCCAGGGTGTTGGATGGGGGGCATGCTGTCTCCCCTCTTGCTTGCCTCCCTTGCTGCCCACCAGCTTACTTGTGAGCCCACCCATGCTCCCAGCTGCACACTGCTGAGCTGGAGGAAGGCTGTGCAAGTAATGCAGTGCACAGGTGTTTCTAGTTGCACATGCTGCCCACTGCCAAAACGGAGGGCATGCAAGCACTGGGAGGACTGGTGAGTGAGTAGACGGAGAAAGTGAATGTAATAACATCTGTTCTCCTGAAGTGTCATACTTTGTAAAGTACACTTTAGAGCCAGTATCTAAAGTTTTAGTTTTAGACAACCAGAAACATACAACAATTTAATATCTGAGGAAGGGAAGATGAGTGAAGGTTAGTGGGACTCATGGCTGTGGCCGTGTGCAGTGATGCATGGGAGAAGATGCTGGAAGAGAAGGTGCAGGTTGAACGCATGACTGAGGCAGTTGGTCCATCAAACTTAGTATTGCCTTATCAGACTGGCAGTGGCTCTCCAGTGTCTCAGGCAGAGGTCTTTCACATCACCTACTGTCTGGTCCTTTTAACTGGAGATGCCTGGGATTGAACCTGGGACCTTCTGCATGCAAAGCAAGATGCTCTACCACTGGGCCAAGGTGGGAAGACCTTGGCTTGCCTTACCACCTGACTAAGTAGTCTAACTCTTATTGGACTTGTACTTTTCCTATGGAGTGTAATCTATTTATTGTCTCTTGCTTTGGGAAAAATAAGATATAAACCAACAACATTTGAGTCTGCTCTGCCACTAACACGCAACGCAGGCTTGAAGAGGACTCAACATTCTGAGGCATGATCTCACACACAACAACCCCCCCCCCCCCTTTATACATTTCTTTTGTAACATCCAACCTGAAGAAGAGTTCTGGTGGACTTAAAAGCTTGCACACTGTTATGTGTCATTTGGTTAGTTCTAGCAAAAGGTATTACATGGACAGTGTTCTTAGTTTTGGATTTTGCTTTTGGACCAGCCCTCAGCTTCAAACAACTCCTTTCACTTATATACACAAGGCAGAGTTCTGGCTGACTGCTCTGTGTGGAGGTATGATCAGGTATGACAGATAACTCAGTCAACCACATTAGCTCAGCAGCAACACCTGCTTTCCATCCTTGATTTCCGGAATTGGAAGGCTGAGGTTTGGCCTCTTGAGTGACAGTCTTGGCCACAACTGCTTTGTATCTTGGTCTGGAATGACCCTGGCACAAAGCAGAGGAGGAGACCTCCTCTCAGAATCCCCATCTTTATCCACTTCCTCCTCATTTACATCAGCATCTTTGCTCTCTTTTTTCCTAGCATCATTATTCTGCACTCTGCTGTATGCTTTTAAGAACAACAAATATATATGGAGTCTATATATAATCTCATCCCTGTTTGCATTATAATTTCTGCTTGGTTGTATAAGGAGGCATTATTCATGATCCCTTACCGGTTTACAAATGCCAGTTGCATTGGTTTCTTAATTTAAACTTTAACATCGTCTCACCCTTTAAAGAAGTTTTAAATAACATTTTTTTTGCATCTTTCCAATGTAATTTTACACTAGTTGCACTCGACGAGATTATAGTGCATTGGAAATAATTTTTTTTTTAAATGGGTAACAGATGTTGTTTAAATTATAAGTGTTTCCTGATTGGGAGCTGTTTACTGTAACCCCCTTCCCATGCAAATGATGTTTCTCAAGTTCATTATAAAGTCTGGCTAAGTAAACTTGATAATGCTGTCTCATGGAAGTAGGAAAAGACTGTGCATAGAGCAGATGCTTGTTTCATCATTAATGCTTTAACTATTTATTTAATATACATACAATTATCTTACTAGGCATCTTCTAGTCTAGAACTGCTGGCATACCATAGAACTCCCAAACAAAACAAAGATTCTTATACTATAAGGAGGGAGGCTGATTGCTACACAATGCCACCCTAAGCAGAGAGTTACCCCCTTGTTACCCCCTTAGCAGAGCATAACTAAGGTTGCCAAAGTATAACATCCTAGAGGATCACCCCCAATGTAATGATATCACTTTTGCTGTAAGTGACATTGCAAACACAACCACCCCTTTTCTCCTGCCAGCCTTGGAAGAGCCTGCAGGGAATGGTGGTAAACTGTGGGAGGACTCCTGCTATAATGGAAGGCCTGCCCTGCCCAGGTTTAAGTCTGCTTAGAATGGTGCAGATAGTCTCCTGAGCTGATCTTCCTTGTCTGGAAGAATTGTCAGTTGTTTATTCATTTGCTTGACATTTCATCAGGCGCCTCCCTCAAACTCTCCTGTATGCCACCTTCCCTGGATTGCAGAATGGGAAATGGATAGCTGCTAGGAAAATGCCACAGTTATGCTATATCTAGTCTGGAAAAGCTGAGCCTGCATTTCCACATCTGTCCATATTGTACTTGTTGCAACAGCTGGGCTTGTGCACATGCTGAAGTTAGAAAAGGTGTCTTCCTTAACAAAAAATTCTTCCTGACTTTCAGAAACTGTATTCAGTCTCAGACTTCTGACCATTTTAGCAAGGGATTGTGAGACAGGTGGGAATCTGTAGTTGTTGTATACTAAGGATGAGTCATCCCTAAATTAGCCCTGGGATCCGGGTGAGCTTGTGTCCACAAACAATAGATGGTTAGGATCCTAGAATAGACCAATAGAGATCCAATAGAATCCTAGAATAGACCAACACAGAAACAGTGTTATGTAAATAGCCTATAGCTGGGAGTGGGGTGTGTTTGGGGTGTGGTGTTTGCATGCATAAAAACCAAGCTGCTGCCTGGGATTTTTGCCTTCTGAAGTCACTAATAAAATAGAGCTGATCAGTAGATTTGGGGTCTGTTCATCCATGGAACCCACTATTTAACAGTAGTTTTTTTCATACTTAGGTTACCTTGAACCTGTGAAAGATACCCTCATAACCTCTTACCCCAATTCTTCCATGAGACAGGATCTTATTAGATTCTTTTTCTTTAGAAGGCAATCACTCCCCCCTCCACCTTATTAGAACCTTCAGTCCAGCCATCTGTGCCTTAAAGTGCTAGGGAACATTTTTTTCATGGGTTCCCTCCCTCTGTATTCTGTTGCTCATGAGTGTGCCACAGAATGATGGTGGAAGTGCATGGAATTTGCTTCCAAAGGCATTCATTCCTTGAAAGGCTTATGAAGTACAGTGACACACACTGGTAGAGTTTAAACATGCAGAAGAACGGAGTACCAACTGTTTAAAGGGAATAACTCAGTTTATAAAAGAAGAAATGAACTCTGATAGAACAGAGGAGAGGGAGAGAGGCTTAACTAACTGACTACCTGCCGTGACAGACAGGAACAAAGGGGGAGGGCTCAGTTGGAGCAGGAATTCTCCAAAGAGCCAGTCAGGGGACAGGAAGGACATAATTTGAATTTGTGGGAAGTCCCCTAACTAGCAGTGCTTCAGCTGTCCCCTATAGGCTGTTCTTCTGATCTTCTTCAAGTAGGTGCACTATAGACCTTGTATATTCCAACAATATGCATGTGTGCAAAACAAGAACACACACAATCACCCTCACAGGTTAACCCCCCCCCCCCATCATTTGATTACATTTCAACACATCAGTGATGTTTTGGAAATCTTGAATGCATATAACGATAGTTTCCAGCCTACTAAAGATTTACAAGTGGCCATTGTTGTGTACAACACACACACTTAATAGTTCTACAATGGCCGCCCATCCAAGTTCCACATAAAGACAGTTTTAGAGGGACCATTTTTGGTGTTACACAGTATAAGTGTGTCAGATATAAATAATGTCCATAGAAGCTTGCTTTATGGTTATCAACAATGCGAAACTAACGCTATCAGCTTGACATTGCAGTTTCATCTCCCAAGTTCACAATATGTTTCATCACAAGAAAATGCCTGCAGCTTAAGCCCCATTAAAAATCCTTGCAAATTAAATTGCCTTACTGTGCCCACCCCTTGTCATCAGTAACTGAAAGCCCATTCCACTAGGAGGGAGCCACTATGAAAATGGAAGAGGCTCTAGTGGCCATCATAAGGGAGGGAGCAAGATGGCAACCAGAAGCCTACAGTTGGTGCGCAGGGATGTATGGGGTGTGGTTGGTATGGTTGCCAACCCCAGGTGGAGCCCAGCATTCTCATGGATTACAACTGATCTCCAAACTACAGAGATTAGACTCCCTGGAGGAAATGCCAGCTTCAGAGCTGAAATGCTGTGGCATACCATACATTCAAGGTGAAATCCATCCGCAACAAATACTGCTGCATTTGCTGTGAAGCTAAAGGTTCTCAAATCAGCTCTTTCCCACAGGACTCAGCCAAAGGTGCAAGAATGGTTCCATTTTCTCAGAGAAAAAGGTTATTACTAGTATTATTGACCTTTAGGGCAGACAGAGAATTTGAAAAGAAGGAAGAAAAAGAGCCTTAAGCAAAATCTTTCCAATTTTCTACTAAGAGGCACATTTTAACATCCCAGTTGCTGTACGTCATCAAGTAATTTGCAAAGCATATTTCTTTCCTAACATTATCACTGCTTTTTTGGGGGGGGGGGGGGGAGGCAATCTCAAATGACAGCGTGTGAATAAGAGGACTGTGTGGCCATGTCTGCTAAGTGTGAAGCTGGTGGAGCAACTGGGCACACTGCACCCACCAAGAGCATAGACTTTCCAATTTCCCAGTGGGGTGGGGGCTGGGGCTGGGCCAGAGACATTACAGGCCATTGTCTCCGGGGGAGGCTCAGCATGTCCTGGAAAAGTTCAGGGGGGGGGGACTCCAGCTCCCCAGCCCCCTGAAGTTGACGCCTATGGCAGCCACCTCGAGCACTGTTTTGCCCCACCAAAAACTATATTGCAAAACAGGTCCTTAATGTGTGATGTGGCAGTGCCTATATACAGTATGCATGGCAAAGTACTCAAACAGGTAACATCTTCTCTCTCTCTCTCTGTTTGTGTGTGTGTGTGTCTGCATGCACTTGCACGTGTGGGGGGTGGCTCTTCACAATTACATATGAAAGTGACTAGCAAGAATCTCCCCTCATTTAGAAATGTAGCCTAAGAACATAAGAACATAAGAGAAGCCAATGTTGGATCAGGCCAATCTAGACCTTGTGGCTAATAGCCACTGATGGACCTCTGCTCCGTATGTTTATCCAGTTCCCTCTTGAAGCAGTCCATGCTTGTAGCTGCCGCCACCTCCTTCTTAGTGAGGCAGGCAAGCTTGTAGCGGCTGACGGTGGCCATTGTGTGGTGAAGATGGAGATGCCTTCAGAAACGAGAGGGTGAGGGGGCAGTCAAAGAGTCACTGAGATATGAGCAAAAGATGGTGAAAGGTATGTAAAGATGGGAAAAGGAAAACTGAACTGACACAGTGGCACTGAGGTGGTGATCTCAGGAGAACATGCTTCAATCAAACATTCTCAATTACACACAAAGATCCAGGAGAAGCTCCTAAGCTGAGGAGACTAAGGATGCCAACGGTCCCACTCCTTTATTGGCATGCCCCTGGCATTGCTAATTTCTGGTTTTATGGAGAACAGGTATGCCAGCACTGGAGTTTACACCAACACTGCATTAGCATGGGATGCTGCCTGTGTAGGGATTTATTTTCCATCATTGGCTACTGACACAATGGCTTAGAACAGTTATTTTCTTCCCTGTCAACTTTTTTTTTTAACCAGCAGGTATTGGGTGGATATGGAAGCCTGCCTTGGAAGAAAATTGGAAAGGATGGTAAACCCTGCAGGTACCCATGCACTAGCTTTTTTCATTTCACAGGTTTCTTTGAGCTCAAGCCGAACTTACCTGACTTCCCAGGATCCATCAAGGAACACGAGAGAATTAAATGTGTCACATTCTGTCTCTGTGCCTGCATGCTCCATTTTTGTATCAAAAATATAGAAACCCATCCCCACCCTAACTCCTGATTTATACATGAACAGTCAGACCTATTCATAATCAGGTACTCCCAAGGCAGGTTTTAGACATGGAGATTTGATTCTTCGCTCAACTCACCCCTCCCTTGTGTGAGAATGTATTTACAGCCCAATTTTGAGAGTGGAGTAGTTCTGTCTCTGTTAAGAGAACAGGCTTCCTCAGGAGGTGGTGGGCTCTCCTACTTCGGAGGTTTTTAAGCAGAGGCTAGATGGCCATCTGACGGCAATGCTGATTCCATGAACTTAGGCAGATCATGAGAGGGAGGGCAGGAAGGGTTGCATCAGTGCTTAGTTCTTGTGGCCCTTTCTTACATGCCCAGGGAAATGTCGATTGCCACTTTGGGGTCAGGAAGCAGGGAGCTGGACTAGATGATCCTGGAGGTCTCTTTCAACTCTATGATTCTAAGATTGTGGACCAGGCTGTATTTGGAAGGCTTGTTTAATCATTCATTTGAACAGAGTTGAACTGATCATTTTGGAGACAATTTAATTTGTTAGATTTGTATCCCGCTCTCCCTGTGTCCAGACACAGAGTGGGTAACGTCATGATAAAAACATTCCAGTACATAGTACAATAAATACAATGAAATACCTAATAATATACAAGAAAGATGGCGTAAAACTCAGAGGGGAGTGGTGCATAATCGGTCTGCCCTAAAAGGGGAGGAAGAAAAAGGGGAGAGAGGAGAGAGGGGAGGCCAGTCGAAGATGGAACCTGATGCTGTCCTCAACCATAGACCCAGTAGAACGACTCTGTTTTACAGGCCCCATGGAATGATCATATGAACACAGGAAGCTGCCTTATATGGAGTCAGACCATTGGTCTGTCAAGGTGAATATTGTCTAATCCGATTGACAACCGATCTCAAGAGTATCAAGAACGGGTCTTTCAGATCACCACCTTTTTGACTGGAGATGTCAGAGACTGAACCCGGGACCTTCTGCATATACTGCAGATGCACTACCAGCTGAGCCATGGCCCCACAATGGCTCTGGTGAGTCCATTCTCCAGTGAAAGAACTTGATACACGAGAAGGGCAAGTTCTCTGTAAGTTACACATATGATATTTACCAATCAGAGTAGAAAGAGGAAGGGGGACAAAAGGTGAACTTTATTTCAGATATGTGTTTGTGTAATCATGAGTCCACTGGGAATTTCTGGGGAATTGGATGTATGGCAATACATGAATAATTAAAGGTTCTGCTGGAGTCAGCAAGATTAATGTCCTTCTGAAAGCTTCAGATCAATGTCAGGAGGAAAAAAATAGAAGACATGCATAATTAAAAAAACCATGAAGCTTTGCTTGACATGATGACACTGTTTTTTAAAATGATCTTCTCAAATATACTCCACAACACTTATTAATTTAGTACTGTAAAAAGTTCATTCTTCAAACATCAGGGGAAGTTAAGCCAGGCATGCAGAATGGCATTTCTTGGTAGTGTTGGAAAGCGCAATCAAGCCTCTTCTTGGTGAAATGGAAAAAAATAATAATGAGCACAGTTCAGGCACCTCTCCCTTCTCTCCTGCCCTGAAGTTCCAGACCATCACTCATCATGGATGGACTCCACCTTTGTAAAGAGGAGTTCTACTTGCAGAGAGAAAAAGGCACTGCCCCCACAGAGGAGGGAGAGAGGAAAGAGAGAACTAGAATGGCAGCTTTGCCTGGCCCTGCACCTGGTTTGTGCTGGCTGGGAGCCACCTTCCCCAGGCCACTGCCTGGGAAACTCAGAGAATCAAAGAAAAACAAGTTGCCTGCTACAGTCAATGGCAAGCACCCAAACACGAAAAATTACAGATTTGTCAGGATGGTGTTTTCCATAATGCCTAAGAACGCCAGATCTGTGTAACAGTTCTGGAAAATTATGATAATGATCCAAAACAATGTTTTTTTTGGCTTGGAAATTCTGGAATGTACACCCCCAACCATTGGCCCACCCAGCCCAGCCCTTCTGTTCTCAAGTAGAGGTCTTTCCTAGCTATCCTTGAACCAAAGATGGCAGGGACTCAACTAGCCTGATGCAACATATTCACAGTGGGCACAAAATAATGAAGTTTAAGAAAGTTTAAGGAAGTTTAAGAAGAGCCACAAGGAAAAGGAGCTGGACAAACTTTATGTGCCAGCAAAGCTATAAGAGTCAGTATTCAGGAATGCATTGCAAGTCAGGGATCACTGCATACTAGAAGGGAAAAAACTGCTAGCTCCCATCCAGAGAGTAAAAAGTACTTCAGTATTTCCTTGTAGTTTAATTTTCTGTGGAATAAGGAGGGGCATATATTACTCCAGAATCATCTCTATAAATATTATGCAAAGAAATAACAAACTTATTAAAGTGCCACAGTGTGTATACCTTTTTTTCTTCTTAGAGGCTGGGAAGCTCTTTTAAACTTCTGAATCCCAAATATTGCAAACTTTTCTAAGTGCAATGGGAAATGTGTGCTCACAGCAGAACTCCAAAGGAAGCTTCCCTAAGGATCACCCATTGCTACAGTCATTTACATGCCATGCTTGCCCCTGCTATTATCTCCTTTGACTGCCAATGGAGTGATGCAGGGAAACAGTGAGGACAAAGGCATATACACACACACACATCCGAGGCTGGTCCCATACAGCCACTGTCTTTTGTGCACAGCAGTCCTTACAAAAAATCCAGGATTTGACAAAGCCCGTCAGAAGAGAACCAGCCTCACATTTTATGGCCCCTAGCCCCATTGCTTCCTCCTACTTTGTATCCCACCTGAGGAATCAGATTTTCTCTGCTCTGACTGGTAGTCTCCAATTCCCACCCCTTGCCACAATCTGAGATATTGGTGGATGTCAATGTACTCAAGAGAAGATTTTTGTTTAGCATCTTATCCAGAGTCTCGTTATGTTTTAGTATCTTTTGGTATTCAGTGTTTTACATTTTTGCATATATGACATTGATTCAGCAGACTGTATTCCATTCGTTATTGTTAATATACATATATATTTTCTCTGGCTACTTTTGGGGGGATTTGTCCAGATCGTATTGTGGACCTGCTTCAACTTTTTTTGGTCCAGAATATGGTGGCCAGTTGGTTAACAATGCAGGGCTTGCTGGCTTCCAGTTTATTTCTGAATATAATTGAAAGCCCTAAGTGAATTGGGACCAGGATATTTGCCTTCTCCTATGAGCCTGCCAGCCAGTTTGTGTTGTAACTGAAGGTCCTTCTGTAGGTGATCCTCCTGTCAGAAGATGCAGGTATCTAGTGACAGACAACATTTTCTGTGATTATATTTGTAATGTATGTAATGGCAAAAGCCACATGGCTACCACCGAGCACATGGCCAGGAACGGCCTGAGCTTCGATCCGGCAAACAATAGCCAGCCAGGATCCTAAGACTCCCCCAATGAAAGGCCCGGAATATTCAAACAGACCTATGTGAGTCACTGGCGGGAAACTAACCCTATTGCACCATTTGGGCAAGGTCGGTGGTGCGGCTTACCTGTAAATATAAGCAGCCCCCTCACCTCCATTTGTCATGCTTCATCTGAACCTAAATAAACTTGCTTGCTGATTTCACTGCTACCAGTCTCCGACTCCAGTACTTTCCAATATCTATCAGTAGGGGCCTCTGGTGTCAGGAAGTGGTTTTAATCAGGTGCCCATCAGGGCTAGGAACAGATGAATCCCTCTCCTAGCTACAGTGAAGGGTCCCAAAACTGACTGACCCTCCCAGGACCTAAAGACACCAGGCTGGTTATAACTAGGACCAGGGCCTTTTTAGTGGCAGCTCCATACTGGTGGAATATGCTCCCAGAAGAGATCAGGGCCCTGCGGGACCTTATGCAGTTCTACAGGGCCTGCAAGATGGAGCTCTTCCACCAGGCCTTCAACTAGGAGCCCCCCTCCCAAATAATTAATTGTGAACCCTGCCCTCCAGTATCATCATCAACAGCCTGAGCTGGCCACATAAGAACAAACAGAACAAGGAGCCGATCAATAGGACAGGCAGGGCCGGTGCTGCCATTAGGCCAAGTTAGGCAACTGCCTAGGGCGCAGACCTCAGAGGAGTGCAGAAATGGACAATCAGCACCCCTCCAACTGGCCACAGGCTCTCACACTCACTCACCAGCCCCGGCTCTCCCATTCTTTTCCTCCTCCAGAAAGTCACGGCAACTGCAGCAGCAGCAGCTCCCATCAGCTTTGCCTCGCACCCTGCCTGCCTAAGCCCACACAATTTTTTTAAAAATTAGCAGGGTCAAGTTTTGTGCTTTTAATTTTCCCTAGAATTCATCTGTTTTTGATAATTGGTTAGCAGTGTGTGTGTGTGGGGGGCGCAAGTAGTTAGCCTTGCCTAGGGCGCAAAAAAGCCTGGCACCGGCCCTGAGGACAGGACATCAACTTGCTGCCGTCATTGCCAAATATCGTTAGCATTAATTTTGCCAGACCAACTGTTCAAGCACTTTACATCATCTGCATTGTTTTAGAAGGTTTTACGATTGTTTTAATGGTTATTTGTTTGTTTTAATTTTTGCAAGCCGCCCTGACCCTGCTCCAGTGGGGAGGGCAGGGTATAACTTTGATAAATAAAATATAATAAATACTCATGTTTGTGAAAAAGAAAGTGCAGTTCTGATGGGAGGGACAGAGAAGGAAGCAGAAAGCCATTGATACAAACTGGTTGAAGCATCTTGAGATACAGGATGTCTTTTTTCTGGAGATTGGATGTGGGATAGCAGATCTACAGCCCAGTACTAGTGCTTCTTTGCCTCCACCTGTGCTCAGCCTGTGTGCTTGTAGACACAAGCAAATAATGCTGTCTTCTTCCAAGAGAACCAACCTGGGTAACTTCTCACCAGTCAGACAAATGGACCACATGTAACAATATTTTATATATCTGCAATTGGCATTCTTGAACAAAATTTGAAATGCAGAATGGAAATGACTGACCATGCATAACTTTCCACAGTCACCCTTGTAACTGGATCTTGCTAGTCTAGGGTGCCCTGACCTGGATCGCCCAGGCTAGCCCCATCTTGTCAGATCTTGGAAGCTAAACAAGGTCAGCCCTGGCTAGTATTTGGATGGGAGACCTCCAAGGAATACCAAAACTGTGATGTGGAGCCACGCAATGGCAAACCATTTCCGAATGTCGCTTGCCTTAAAATCCCTATGGGGTCACCATAAGCCAGCTGTGATTTCATGGCACTTTCCACCACCAGTCTAGGATAAGACAAGTGAATCTACTTTTTTTTTTGCCATCAGCTGCTGTTGCCAAGTCAAGAACCTACACAGGAAGTCCTCTTCTGTGCTTGTTGTCTCGCTGTCACCTAGTCTTGCCATAGGGCAGCTCAAACACATCTAGAAAGCCACATGTCAGTGCAAGGATCTCCAAAATACAATGAATGAGACAACACCTGTGGAGGATCTCTTCCAGGGTTCTGATTCAGAAAGGCAGATTACCTATACAGGATGCTGGTCTTTACTGAAGCTCAAAAGCATACTGAAATATTAAAGCAGGCTGGTGCAAATGTGTTGTCACTGCTTCAGCAATACCAGGTTTCCAAGGTCTTCTCATTGCCATCTGTAAAGAATATGTTCAGCTGTGCTGTGCTGCAGCCGGGGGAATGAGGAGAAGCAGCCTGTGCTCCAGATGAGAGCTTGTGGTTGAGTGACAGGTGTGCCTTCTCCCCTGCCAGATCACCTTCATTTAATGACCCCCTTTACCGACTGACACTCTAATTCCTCACAGGGCCGGAGGTGTGGGAGAAAGACCAACAGTTTGTTCTGTTAATAATTAACAATTAAACAGCAGCCATGTCTTAATTACAACTGCTGGCATGGACTGCGGCTTTTCTACAGTATCGGAGGGCCATGGCACAAATGATTGCTCCGCTTTCTGAGACTGGTGTCCTCAGCCCTGGGGCTCAGCAATTTCCCCACACACGGCAATCGCATAATTGCTTGCTCTTTCTCACTGCTGAGTAGTTGTGGGGATGTTTCTAATTTGCTGAGAGCTACTCGGGAAAAGATCTCCTCTGGTTCCAGTAAGTGCCAAGCTGCACCCCTGCCTGTCCCCGCTGTGACATTTCCACAAGAAGCCTTCTTAGTAATCAGCCTATTTTAATGGATGAAACTGAGCAGATGGTTCCGAGGAGAAGAGTGGCCCACAACACAGAGTGTGACGAGGAATATGGTGGGTGAGATATACAAGTCTTTTGTCTTCATTACATACATACCCACGGCTCCAGCTTGGATGTGCTTGTTTCTGCCAGCAAGCAGCCATATGTTGCCGCTGTCCCAGCCAGTCTTTCACACACATGCCACCTTCGACTGCCCTTTTACACAAGAACAAGAACCAGCCATCCTAAAGAAGGCCCCAGTGGAGACTGAAGTTTTGGGTCTATTGCAGATTGCACCTGGAACACGCTGCTGGATGAAGTGTTCCAAGGATGCAATCTTATGCAATATCCTGCTGTCCTTACACCTGGATTTAGGTCCCACTAAGGAGAGTCCAAGGAAATATGGGTTGCATCAAGGTGGAATCAAGCCATTGACTCCTGCCAAGCTGGCAGAACCATCTGCTTTCAGAGAATGGAGCACTTGATTATGGTTCTTTGGCAGGAAAAGAGGCTTGGAAGCCAAGTTTAGAAAGGGTCAGGTTGCAGAGCATCCTGCCAGAATTGTCTCCTGGTTTAAGAATAATAAGGGAGAAACGCATACATTTTTAAAATAGGGAAAGTCCTGAATTTTGTCAAGGTGTACAAAATAAAATGCCCAGTGACTGCAGGAAATCACATTCTGGATTGTCACAGGAAAATTCAGAAAAGCTGAATTACTGGCCAATGCCTGAGAATAAAAATACCTGTCAATAAAATGCCTATGGGACTGTCAAGTAAGGCCCCCTGGGAAGGGAATCTCAAAAGGGCAGTGCCACAAATGAGAAAAGCTTGCTGTAGGCTTTGGCAGCATTCACACTTCTTGACCTTAAAAAATGGTGTGTAGGAATGGGAAAGTGAGGTATTACGTGTGTCTGGAATGTTCATCATTTCCAAGTAAATGACACCCAGTTCAAAAATATTCAGAGAATTGGGGGGGGGGGGGGGGGTTGAGTTTTTTTCTGCAAAGAATTGGTGGGCTTTTGGATGACAAGGGTCGACATCTTCCGGCAGCTATTGCTTCCTGTGTGCTTGCTGCTGTGACCCCCACAATATCTGTTCATAAATAAACAGATGATTGCAAAAACTGAGTTGACCTCCCTCACCCTGTAGAGCAGGGGTGCACCATATTTTTCAATTGCCAAATTGTATACAAATGTAGAGTAAGAGATAAAAAAGAGGCAGTTTAAGAATGACCATTTGCATAACTGAAAGTATACAACTTAACATTATTGATAATTGACGTACTGATCAATATTACATAAAGTTTTTGAAGCCCAAACACTGGTTGTTGTATGTCCTTAGGAAGTATCATACATGAGGTCTCACCAGGGGTCATTTCGAGCAGGAACACGCAGGAACGCCGTTCCGGGAGTAACAAGCCTAGGAGTGGGCACATATGGTAATGCGCTGTGGAAAAAAGCAAAAGCATACTAACCTGATCTGTATTTTCATGCTTGTTGTAGGGTAGCTTCCCTGAAAGAGCAAAAGAAACCTAAAGTGTCTTTAGTCAAAGTGTAAAGCTGACTCACCAGCTCTGAGTTGGGAAATACCTGGAAATGGTGGAGCCTGAGTGGTGGGTATTGCCTTCTGACACACTTCCGGTGATGTCAGGGCATGTGGCATATGCAAATAAGTTATGCTAATGAGTTATGCTAATGAGCTCCTAAACCTCTTTTTATACGAAATGACCCCTGGGTCTCACAATGTCATAAATATACATAGGAGCACACTGCACAATTGTTTTAGTGCCATGGCATAAATCTGCTCATGATTTGCACTTGAATTACTAGTTGGCAGCAACTGTTCACCTGTACCATTTTTTTCTTTTAAGCATCTTGAAGAAGCCCTTTAGTCCCATAAAAACCCTTTCCTGCTATCCCCTTTGCATACAGATTATTCTAGTATCCCACATACCTCTCCAATATACCTCAGTTTAAAGATTTCCATTTTAAAGTGCCATGTTTGGTTCCATCCGGGGTGACATTTGGATCTAGGGCCACAGGTTGCAGGCTTCTGCTGTAGATCATGCTTCTTCCTGCCACTTGGGGAAAGAAAAGTGCTAATCAGTTTTGATTCTGTAGGACTTTAATGACATGTGTGGGTTCAGATCACTATAGCTGTGAACTTCACGGATAGGTCTTGTAATGTTTATTGTCTTTGAACTTATTTTAAGAACATAAGCCCTGCTGGATCAGACCAATGGCCCATCTAATCCAGGACCCTGTTTCACACAGTGGCCAACCATTTTCTCTGGAGGGTCAACAACAGGGCATAGAAACTGAGACCTTCCCCTGATGCTGCCTTCTGTCTCTGGAATTCAGAGGTTTACTGCATATAATTTTAATCACTCTCTGTGTAAAGCAGTATTTCCTTTTGTCCATCCTGAATCTTCTGCCCATCAGCATCATTGGATGCCCTCAAGTATTTTTGGAGAGGGGGAAAAAGTTCCCTTTGTCAACTCTCTCCACCCATGCATAATTTTATAAACCTCTATCATGTCTCCCCTTAGTTGTTTCTTTTCTGTACTGAAAAGTCCCAGATTCTTCAGCCTTTCCTCATAAGGAAGGTGCCCCCTTCCCATAACAGTTCTGTGACATTCAGCCATAGCGTAAGATTGGATAAACTACCTATGGTTAGTGTGACTGTTCAAATGCCACTCCACTAACTTGGGTTAGTTAAGGAATGTCAAACCAGGATTTGGAACCATGGTTTGAAGTTGGCTTATTAACTAAGGATGGGCATGAACTGGGAAAAATGGAGGTTCGTGGAGGTTTGTGTTTCGGGATTTTCACAAACCCTGAACTGCAAACTTCAGTGAACTTCTCCATTCCACGAACCAGTTGGTGGTTCGGGAAGTTTCTGGGGTTGCAGCCTTACCCAAAAGTGAACTTTGAAAGCATTTAAATGCTGCTGGAGCCCCACCTGGGACTAGAGTGAGCTCCAAAGGCATTTAAATGCCTTTGGAGCTTAGTTCTGGATTGGGCCACCCAACAGAAAGTGAGCCCCAAAAAGGCCAGTCCAAGAGTAAGCTCCAAAGGCCTGGTTCATGCTCAAACCATGGTTCATTTATGGGTTCATGCCCATCCCTATTATTAACCACAGTTAGTTGTAAGCACGGTTTTATGTGACATATGAATGTGGACATTCTGAATACATCCTTGCTTTTTCTTTGGTGCCAGTCCTCAGCTCAAGACAATCTGGGATACCAGCAAGGGAGGCAGGGGGAAAAGCAAAGGTGACAAAATCAGCATTTGTTGAAGGGACCTTTAGAATGATTATCTGAGTCAGATCCTGGTTTCGTGAATTAAACACAGTTAAAATAAATCATGGTTTCACATGATCTAAACCAAGCAAGTGAAGAGAGATGAGAGCTGTTCCTCAATATGCTACCTCCCTGTGTTCTTTTGAGAAAAATTGGGCTATAAATATGAGGAAGAGTGCATTATTCACAGTAATCTGCCAATCTGCCAATGGATTCTGGCTCCTCAGCCTGTTCTGAATTCTCAAGACTCCTAACTAAACAACATAAATCCCAAAACATCCTCTTTCTTTCACCATCCAGATCAGAGTCACAGATTACGGAGGAACAGTAATAGTAGTAGTAGTAGTAGTAGTAGTAGTTTTATACCCTGCTCTTCACTACCTGAAAGAGTCTTGGAATGGCCTACAATTGCTTTCCCTTCCTAACAACAGACACCCTGTGAGGTGGGAGGGGCTGAGAGATTTCTGAGAGAACCATGACTGACCTGAGGTCATCCAATTGGCTTCATGTAGAGGAGTGGTGAATCAAACCCAGTTCTCCAGATTATAGTCCACCTCTTTTAACCACCACACCAAGTTAACTGTCCTGGAGAAACCTGGGGAATCCAGTCAAAACCAATGCTTCTCTAGCCCATTCGCTTTGAATGTGCTAAGAACTTATTTTCTTTTCAGATCAATGTGCAGAAATTCCCTACTGGCTGCAGTAGCAGTGTTGAATCTCACCCCTCCAGTATCACATGGAATCTCACCATGTTATCATGCATCACTGTTCCCTGTCCCTTTGAGTGCCATTTCCCCCCAAGCAGAATGGGTATGACCCCACAGGCTATAGCTGCCAATGCTGGTGCTCATAATGGCAGCTTTTTGGTCATCAATATTTCATTCCTGCCTGGTTTAAAAGGTTTGTCCTCCTGCTGGTCAGTATCACCGGCTGGGTCCATCTTTCCATGCTCAAATTCCACCAGTGATGAGGAGGATAGCAGAAAATTATCTGATTTCACCCCTCCCTATTTCTGCAGAAAAATGCGATTGCTTCGGCTTTTATGCCTCCGTATGCATAAGGGAACTCAACAATGGTACTAGAATCCAAGACAAACTTCTAGAACTAGGGATGCCTGAACCTGTACATTTAAAAAAATTCTTTTGGTGTTCTTTAATGTATGAAGAGACCTACTTCATCCTCCCAGAGTACTTTCCCCAAATATTAAGATTTGGCAGATTTTTCTTTGTTTAGTGTTACATTATACATTTGTGTTTAATTTTTTTAGCAGTCTGATTTAAGACGTGGACTTCTTTAACTGATTAAATGTGTTCCTTTATATGACATATTATTTTAATAGAACCCTTTCTATTTCCCAAAGGTGTGAATGGGCTGACAGTATTCTGTATCATTTTGGTTTCTTCATGGCAAGCTAGAAGAAAGGACTCTTAGTGCCATGATCACAGTTATGTCATTCTAAGTCCACTGAAAACAACTGTGAGCCTCCTTTCCCCACCCAGAATGATTGTTTACAAATAATTCTTCTTCTTTTGTATTAGAAATCAACCCATTTCTTTTAAAGTACAAATTGTTATTAGCATTTCAACCAGTTAGGTTTGTTTTAGTCAGCAGTTACAGCTGATAACTCTTTCTTTACACACATCCATCTTGCTCGTCATTTTAGCTGGAAGAAGAAGAAAAGTAGGGTTTATACAATTTTCCCTCTACTTTAAGGAGTATCAAAGTGACTTACAATCACATTCTCTCCTCTCCCCACAACAGACACCCTGTGAGGTAGGGTGGGGCTGAGAGAGTTCTGAGAGAGCTATGACTAACCCAAGGTCACCCAGCTGGCTTCATTTGGAGGAGTGGGGAATCAAACCCCATTCTCCAGATTAGAGTCCTCCGCTCTTAACCACTACACCAAACTGGCTGGGAGCGATCACCTCTTCCAGGCTCTGATAGCTACCTAACAAAATAATCAGGAGGGTATTTATGGATAATTAGCACCTGTAGAGAAAAATTGGCCAACAGTTCTGATCCATTAACATAACAAAGGCATGCTTAGCCACCAATACTGTTACAGATCACAATGGGACACTTGGTATGAGCCCCTGAGAGAATACATCCAGCAGGGCACTGTAATGGTCATGTAAGCTGCTAAAGAAAGAAGGAATTTTGGCAAAAATGACAGCAAAAAAGAAGAAATCAGAAAGAATTATGATAATAATACAGCAGAGATAATCTTCTGCCTGAACTTCAACAAGTAATGAGGTATTCTGGACTGTATTTTCTCTGTCCTGTACTACAAAAGACAGCATTTGAAACACTGTAGTTTGAGTCAAGCAAACAAACCTGATAATTTCTTGTGCATTCCTATCTGGAACTTGCCATGCAGTGGTCTTTCTTGCCTGCTTATTTGTGACTGTTAGGGAAGCTTCAACTGGGAAGGCAGGGCTGGCAAATAAGGAACAACAGCAGCATATGAAATGTAGCCTTGGTTTGAAGGAAGCCATGCCTATGTAAAAAAACCCCAGAGCATCCTGGACAAAGGGAGAGTTAGACATAGGCTGAGAAGGAAGGAAAGGAGATCCAAGCGCCTTGACACTGTTCCTCCAAATGCCCTCCTGTCTTCATGCAGGAAACACTTATTTTGGGGGTGCATCAAGGGAAAGATGAAATGAGGAAAACAATTTAACTATTTTGTGTTACTGTTCTTTAAAAAATGTTTTTTTTTATTGTGTTAACTTTTTTTAGATGCCTTGAGCACCAATTTTGGTGGATAGCAGCTGGATGGAAATATTTTAAATACATAAATAGGATGTGGATTCCTTCCAGCCCATGCTAGAGATTGGTTCCTTTCATCTTTTGCCATCAGATCCTGACTCTTGCAGACAGTTACCACTGATGGAAGGATTGCTCGCCTCCTCCCTCCTACTGCAGCTCAACCCCCACCCCCAACACACAAATGCTACTCTTGGGGGATTCCCAGGAATAGCATAAGGGGGAGAAGAACTGGTGAACATCACCTACCCTTCCACCCATGGAAATGCCGGGAGGGATCCAATCCAATATAAGTTCTGTTCTTGGCAAGTAGCCCTAGGCAGGTGACCTGAAGTGGAGAGGGCTAATAAGTGGGCCAAGCCCATTTCAGACAAATTCTAGTTTTGCTGAAGATCAGTACCTCCATGCAAATTAGCAAGTAGGCATCTGACTTTATTTATTTTGTTCCTGCTCTGGTGGGTGTGGCAGAGCAAAGAGGCAACGGTGATTAAGGATGCAAGACCTTACAGTTGCACATTCTGCTGCCGCCTTTACTATGTACTGATGGCCTGGTTCCCCGTGTGTGATATTCTTTGAGTCCAAACACTACTTGTACCCAGTTATGACCGTGGTATGCACTGGCACATCAAGCAGTGCCCAGAAAAGCCAGCATCTGCTTGCTGAATATTTTGGATAATTTGCAATAGGTCCCCCCCAATGTGGCTCCGGTTGAACTGAGTTCTCATTCTGCAGCTCTTAGCACCATATCTTCTAATTAATAGTAAAGATTAGCAGCTGTCGTGGCAGGGTTTTACCCATCTAATCACAGTGGCACAGACACACAGTACTTGGCATCCCAGCAAGCAGAAGTATGCAGATAAACCACTGAATAAAATAACAGCCATAACAGCACAAAACATTCACATCTAGGTGGGAATAAGTCCCTGCCTTGTGCTGGGGGGGGGGGCATGGTTATTTTTACTAGCAAGTATTGATTTAATCCAATCTGATCCAATCAGTTTGAGAACAAAGGTGTTTCTCTGGCTGAGGACAGACTGGCAATCTGGAGCGAGATGAATGCGGAGGAAACTGCTGCGGGGGAAAAACTCCCCGGGGCTGGCCGTTCACACCGGCCGGTGTATTGCGCAACGGTGCCGATACGGAGCGTTCAGACTGCTGCGGAATGGCCCCACATGGGCTGGCCTCTGCAGCTTGTGATAGGGCTGTTTCGGCAATTTGCGCATGTGCGCAAACTTGCAAAATGCCGTGTTCACACTGCCGCCTCCGCTTGCCTCCCGCCTTCTTCCGGTTCACACTGCCTGGAAGCGGGAGGCAAGCGCAAGACGGCCCCTGGACACCGGTTTCTCCCGGTGTCCTGTTAAAGCGGATGGAAAGCGAGTGGGAGACGGGTAAGTGCGAAATGGAGCCGATGGACAGATGCGCATGTCTGAACGTGCTCCCTTCTTCCACTTCCAATGCGGGGCTGTCCCGCTTTACATTGCCAGTCTGTCCTCAGCCTCTGTCTCTCTTTCTCCATCTGTTTTACAAACTGTAGCCCATACTGTACATATGCACACATACTGTTTGGCAACGTTAGGAGTTCATTGTACAAAGACTGGGGCTGCGGTCACAGACACTAAATAATCCACTTTCAATGCACTTTGCAACTGGATTTATACTGTGTGAACTGGCAGAATCCAATTGGAGAGTGGATTGAAAGTGGATTATTTAGTGCGTGTGAATGCAGCCTGGGATAGTAAACCATGTAGGGATATGTTTTCAGATAACTCATCAAAATGTTACCCTGACACAACCTTGTTCATCAAGGAAGTTATGGCTAACCTTAAAGAACGAAGTAACAACATTCAGACACACCAAAGGAAGGTATCCTCTGTACATTCTGGTGCCTTGCTGATGCTGTTTCTCTCTCAGTACCACAAGGCAGAAGGCAGGGAGGAGGAAAGGGGAACTAAGCAGAGATGTATCTGGCAGTATCCAACTAGAAATTTTCAAGTGTTTCTTTTAAACAGGATTATCACAACTGCTGTTCTTATGCAGAGTGCTTTCACTATTTACCTGATGCATGAATCTGTACGATTTGGGTTCTTCGGGGTTCATAAATATTTGAAAAGACCTTGTTTGCCCTACCCTGAGTTTTCTTCTTAGACATCCAGATCTGAATGATTCTTTCACATTAGTTTTTTTTTAAATCATTTCTTTAAAAAACTTTCTAGTTTTAGATGTCTTTTAAAATCTTTACATGAAGTGTTAACAAAACTTTCGATAACGGTGAATGAACTGCCATTGTCTTGTATTACTTTGGTTTGGAATGTTTATCTCTCTTTTGGGAATCAATGGGCTTAAAAGCATCCTGCCCTTCCTCTACTCAAGGTGCAGGTGGATATTGTTGCCAACTACAGTCTGTCTACACTCCTACCCTCCCCACCCAGAATGAATGTTTGAACACCACTCTTTCCTTTCTTCTCTCCCCCCCCCCCTTTAAATCAACTCATTTTATTTTATAGCATCATTCAGGGTCAATTTTCGCTGCAGTTGCTCTTTTTTGGCAGAATGCATAAAGAAGCTGCTCTAGAACTTATTTTTCTCTTTAGGACATTGTCATCTGCACATTAGTCAACAATGTATCCATAGTACAGCCGTTAGTTGCTTATCATTTTCTCTCTGGAAAAAAAAATCACTCAGGGAGGGTATAAACTGACCCCAGAAATCTACTGATTTGGCCATTGGGGTGTTTTGTTACCAAAGCCCAAAATGTATGGGGGTCCAAATTTGCCACATGAGGTTTTTTAATATCAGAAAATGTTGATCTAGGAAGGATTTTGACTGAAGCACATTCACCTCCACTACAAAGAGCTATGCCTTTGGAACAGCAAAAATACCCCAGATGCAAACAGCACTAACAGTCACTAATACTGCATGTTTCAGTACGGGAATAGTCAAATCATTTCTAAAACATACTTTATGATCTAGCCCTATAAAATTCACTAAGAAAAATAAAATTCTTGCTTTATGAAACCAAATGATGTATGAAATGACATGAGATAATGGCCTGGGCTTGGATGAGTTCTGTATGTGCTACGTAGTCTCTGCAATGGAGAATACATCCTCTTCCTCTAAACCTTCGTTTGTGCAAGGGCCCACTGAAAACCACTGATTTTGTGCACATTGAAGTTTAAGCAGAAAAGGAAGCACAATCTGTGTCAGAGACTATCTAGGGCACACAGAACTTCTTTATAGGATTCAAGCCATAGTATAGAACAGAGTAGTATTTTAATTCTTTCAGGGAACGTAAGGGAAAATTTGGTCTGATTCCGAGCCCCTCAGAGTGCTTCTGCCAAATTGTTCCTTACCACCACCACCCAGAAAAGAAAAGAAAGCTACAAACATATAGCTCATAGAAGAAACACAGACAGACAAGAAATTTTTTTGAAAGGATGAAAGAATAAATAATCGATTTGAAGCATGATAAAGGGAAAAAACATGTCATACTGATGTCTGTTTTTCTCTTGAAACATTTGGGAATGGAATCTATTTGATGGAGCACAATAGATCCTGGAATACAAATGAAACTTTAAACGCTGTGTTTTGAACTGAACCAACAGACTTAAGAATTTTATTGCTCTTCTGCATGCCAGTCAGTACAATGCCTTGGACTTTAGGAGAGCCTTCTGATTCTGTGTCAACACCGAATCCTTGTGTTACAGATCCTTGCATCGGCTCTTTTGTTCTCTGATGCACTGCCTGGCAGGGGCAAAACTTGATTCATACCTGCTGGAAAACAGGCAGAGCTCTACAGGCTAGAGGAAGAGGCCTGGGTTTTGACTCCTCCAGTGATATTTTGTTTTTCCTGCTTTGCAGACTAGGAGAGGCATGGTCAGAGGCTATCTTTGCTCTCTGTTGCGTTCTAATGGCGACCGCCATGCGGTCCGGCCATGCACTCCGAGGCAAGCACATGGCCAGGAGCAGACAGAGCTTCGCTCTAGAACACAATAGACTGGCCAGATTGTAATTTAGACCTATTGGTCAGCCAGGATGCAAATAGGGGCCAATGATCTTGGAGACTTAATGGTAATCCTATCAGATTGTGTGGGTGAGGCCAGGGTAGGCCTGCCAAGTCCCCCGGTGGGGCGGGGGAAACACTGATTTTTAGTGCTTATCTCCCGCTTTTCCAAAGTTGGCCACCGGGGGGACAAAATGGCTGCCTTAAAAGGGAAATGTCTGCAGAGAGCCTGCCCTGCAGTAAAAAGCCTCGCCAGACATTTCCCCTTTAAGAAGTCAGCAAGAGAGCTTCTTCCACAGCAAGAGAGCCCCGCCCAGAGATTAAGGAGGGACTGAAGGAGCTGCTTTTGCATGTGGCTGGCAAGGTGAGTTTCTCTTCCAGCTCTTTTCATTCTCTCTCCCTCTTTCTTTTTTCTGTCTGTCTGTCTGTCTGTCTGTCTCTCTCTCTCTGTCCCCATCCAGCAGAGGTCTATCAGTGGCTATTATAGCCACAAGGTCTAAATGGAAGTAAGTGCCTCTGCCAGTTTTTTTTCCCTTCTCTCTCTCCCTCTTTCTTTTTTCTGTCTGTCTGTCTCTCTCTCTCTCTCTCTGTCCCCATCCAGCAGAGGTCTATCAGTGGCTATTATTAGCCACAAGGTCTAAATGGAACCCTTTGTCTGGGGCAGTGAGGCTCTGCATTCTTGGTGCTTGGGGGGCAACAGTGGGAGGGCTTTTGGAGTTCTGGCCCCGCTGCTGGACCTCCTGAGGGCACCTGGTATTTTTGGCCACTGTTGTGACACAGAGTGTTGTACTGGATGGGCTGTACTGGATGGGCCGATCCACTGTGGCTTCTCTCCTGTTCTTATGATATGAAAATCATATTTAGCACTTGTGTAGCACTTAGGGCTTCATATTCTGCCGAGATGAGGAAGGATTCAGTAGGGCCGTTGCTCAGTGATAGAGCATCTGCTTGACATGCAGGAGGTATCAGCCTCTTCAGCTAAAAAAGGATCAGGTAATAGGTGACATTAAAGATCTCAGCCTGAGACCCTGGAGAGCCACTACCAGTCTGAGTAGTCAATACTGACCTTGATGGACCAATGGCCTGATTCAGTATTAGGAAACTTCATGAGTTCATGTGTCAGCATGTGGAAGCAACATCACAGGATGTGACATCACAAAATGATGTCACTTCCTTTCTCCTGGCTCCACCCCCAAAGTCTCCTGGCTCCACCCCCAAAGTCCCCAGATATTTCCCAAGTTGGACTTGGCAGCCCTAGGCCAGGGGCGCAGTTTAGATGCACATATAAGCAGACCCCTGAGCCCAGCTCAGATGTGTTCCAGAACCTCCTAATAAACCATGAGCTGATTTCACTTGAACACGTCTCTGGACTGGGTTCTTTATACTCTCCCAACTGTAAAAAAACCCCCCAACAACACCAAAACAGACTGAATATATATGTTCAGTTATTACAGTTGATCAGACCACCTTTCCAGGTGTGAGAGAACTGCTAGTTTTGGACTAGATATCTCTCAGTGTCTTTAAAAGCACTGAGTAACTATCCCCCCCCCCCCCCCCCCACAACAGCTATGAATCCTGGTAGGGGAAATAGACATTCAACCTCTCCTTCATGTGTCAAGAAATAATAGTGCTGGAGAGTGCAAAGGACCAGACTGGATCCCTGTCCCCTCCCATGCCTTCATTCTGGTGTGTGAAACAATTTCCCTCCCAGCCAGGCTCTTATATCAAGAGTCAGCTGGGTTGGGGAAAAAAACACTGAAATCAATGGAGAACCATGAGGTAAGGTGATTCATGCTCCTCACCTATTTACTCTGTTTTTGCGTAAACTCCCACAACTCCCTGCTTGAAGATCCTGGATAAAGAGGATAACTCTCACCAATTCATACCTCCCTGTGCAAATAAGAATTTTAATAGGTGCTAAAACAGTGGTGCTTTGCCTGACATTTGGCAAGGAGGTTCTTATGGGAGACTAGTACAATCTCTTACTATTTCATCCACATTTGTTTAGAGTACAAAAAATTGAAACCTTTTGTCCCTGAACCCTGAATTTCACATCATCACCCAGTTCACAACTTCCTGTGCCTACCTGGCAAGGGAGAATTTTAATTGCTGATACCACTTCTACTGTCTGTCTGGAATTTGAGAAGGAGGGTCTTGGGGAGAATTCCTGGTCCCTAGTCCCCTGGTGCTGCCTGGTGCATAGAGTTTTGGGGGATTGCTAGAGCATCCTAGTGATGTGTGATGTCACTTTCAGTGATGCAACCAGAAGTGACATCACAGTGTTGCCTCACAAGCTCCTGTGGGTACTTTGGGTTATGGGTGCAATCTCTGACTTCATCTCAATCTGGTGATGTGTCTGTCCCTATTATATAAAAGCCAGATGGGAGGCAACATTCCATGTGCTCTCATTGGCTGTAAAATGCTCTCCCTCAGCCATTAGCCCATCAGTCGCCACTCAGGAACACTCGCATGCCATTGGCTGGGTGCTGTCTCCGCTCCTCTTCCCCGCCCACTCCCATTTCAGCCACTGTTTTCTATCAGAAGCACTGTGTCTCACGTCGAAGACACTTCTCTTGCTCAGCTCCTGTGGGGGACAAAGTTTTCCCTCAGTGGCTGTTGTGAGGAACTCATAGGGTTGGCAGCTCCAGGTAAGGAAGCCAGTTTAAGGAAGCCAGAGTTTGGGGAGGGGAGAGGAAAGGCCTCAGCTGAATAGAATACCATAGAGGCCACCGGCCAAAGCATTCTAACTTTTCCCTCAGTGGCTGTTGGTAAGCAACCAAGCTTGGTTCTGTCAGTAAAAAGACAAAGAAACAAAACCCTTTCTATGCCTTTGTGAGGAACTCATTGAGTCCATTGCCAGCTCCAGGTTGAGAAATTCCTGCTGAGTCCTTCCACCTCCTGCCTAATGCTGCCCTCCACAGGATCCACCCCCCCCCCCAAATCTCCAGGTATCTCCCTGAGAGCTGGGAACCCTACTTTACCCTTGGTGCCTGCTGCTGGTCAATGAAGCTTGGTTTCTGTCAGTAGAGGGCCCTTTCCACACCTATTTTGGCCTTTGGGAGAAAACTCATTGTGCCCTTACACCCTGCTGAGATGCCCCTCTCCCTCCCTATGATAGCCAACGAGATGTGGCAGTCAAGGCTTCAGAGCACGGTAGAGGCTGCAGGTATGGGGGGGGGAGGTGGAAAGCTGAACAGTGAGGGGAAAATAAAGGTAGGTTGATGCTTGGCTGGGAAGGAGATAGGGTTCCCAACTACAGGTGGGGAATTCCTGGAGATTTGAGGGATGGAGCCTGGCAAGAGTGAGGTTTGAGGAGGGGTGGGGCCTCAGACAGGTACAATGCCTCCAAACCAGCCATTCCCTTTGGGGAACTACTGTTGCGAATCTCCAGGTGAGGGCAACTGCTCAGAATTACAACTGCTCTCCAGATGGCATTGATCAGTTCCCCTGGAGAAAATGGTGGACTCTGTGTCCTTATACCCTGCTGAAGTTGCGACAGCAAATTGATGCTGAGTGCCCAAGTCCTTGCCACTCTCCCAGAGCCTCTTTCTAGAGCCCGTTGTATTTATTTCCACAATGGGCTTTATTCCTTGTTTCCTAATAAAACCGATGGAAGCAACACAAGCAGGAGGCTTGCAGCACCCTAAAGACTGACACATTTTGATTCCGGCATAAGCTTTCATGAACTGGAGTCCACTCTAAAGTCAATGATTATTTCTACTTGAAGAAAGCTTCATTTTCTTTAAAGTGCCGCAAGATTTCTGCTTGTTTTTGCTGCAACAGAACACAACTCTGGAATTTGTTACAATGGAAACAAGCATAGGCGTAAACTACGGGGGGGGCTCAGCCACCCCCGGGAAAATGGAGCGCCCAGGCTGGCTGGCTGGCCGGCTGCCGCCGCCACCGCCTCTTCCCCTGCTCCGTTCCTCCCTCCCTCCGTCCAGGAACCAGCTGGGCAAATGCCCAGCGTGCTGGACGGAGGCAGGAGCAGGTGGGGGGGAGGCGGCGGGGATATGGAACTTGTGCCAACAGGCACGGGCTACCACCTCGTTTGCCCGCCCGCCAGCTGCTGCCGCCACCGCCTCCCCCCCGGGACTGGCCTGGCACGCTGGGCAGTTGCCCAGCTGGCCCCACGGAGGCAGGAGTGGCCAGGCTAGGCCAGTCTGGGGGGAAGGGGGGCAGCGGGGACATGGTCCCAGCGCGCACGTGCGCTTTGCACGTGCGCACAAGAGCCCCCGCCCCCCCTGGGGATTTTCAAAGTCGACGCCTCTGGAAACAAGTATCAGATTTATCTCCCAGTGCTCCTAGGTTTACTTATTATATTAAAGAATCTGAAGCAAGCTTTTAAAGTGACAAATGACCCAAACCTGAGACTCTTGACTTTTTTTTTTTTTTTGCATATCTTTACCTACCTGAGACAGAAGCCAAGTTGGCCAGGAAAGGTGTTGCTGTCCTTGCTTTTTCTCTCTGACATATGAAACCAACTTGCTTGGAAGGCGGTCTGCAGTGCCTCCAAATCTACCTTTCCCCACAAAAACAGCTGGGAGAGATTCAGCTCCATTTGCCTTATCATCAGTCAAGAGAGAGGCCTGGGCCCTTGATGCTTATGCCTGGCTTGCTGCATACCAAAGGCTTTAACAAAAAATACCCAGAGTCTCCAAAGACCGGCTCTGTCACTGGATGCCTTATACCTGTAAAGATCCTGTAGATGATTTATATATAGCTTGGCGCAGGGACTCTGGCAGGGTGCGTGTTGCTGCTGGCTCAGTTACAGGCCACTGAAGCAGGGAATTTCAGCTCCGCCGGGGAAGCCGTTTCTTGGAGGAAGCAACTCCATGGTCTTGTGAACTCCAGCTCCCCTTCTCTTTCTGCCTGTGTCTGTTTAATCGCTTCCAGGAGGTGGCACTCACTGCCCCCCAAATTGTTTCCCCACTCATGTGACCCACTGGTGCTTTGTCTGTCTCAAATAAGCCAAAGGTGTGTTGGAACTCGCCATTTCTTTTTATGGCTCATGGTGCTTGGTATGGCGCCATCTATTTCCATGTGTTCAGTACAAAAATAAGAACTTTCTCTGGTGACTTTAAATGACCTAATAATAATCAGAATGCAGTTGTTCCAAAATGTGGCCAGGTATCTGTTTTCCAGGTGTTTTGGTGGTGAGATTCCTCTAAACCACCCAGAGGGTCCTATCCTGCTAGAGTTGCATTCTCATATTGCTGGATATTACACTATAGCAATTCTTTCACAGCTGGATTTTCCTGCATGGACAAGACCAGGGCTTTTTTTGTAGAAAAGTGCAGCAGGAACTCATTAACATAATAGGCCACACCCAACAGCAGAAACTCATTCGCATATTAGGCTACACCCCTGACAGTGCAGCTCCCTCTCAGGATTGACTTCTCCAGGTGCCCTGTGGCTGCAGGGTGCCTGAGGAACCCAAGGAGGGGAGGCAGTTTAAACTGCCTTCCCTCCCTGGATCGGCTTGGCTTCCCCAGGTGCCCCAGGGCTCGCAAGGCACCTGGTGAACCCGAGGGGGGGGGGAGGCTGTAGGCGTGGCCAACTCAGAAGCCAACCGGAACTCCATTCCTGTGCATTCCTGCCCCAAAATAGCCCTGGACAAGACAATCTAGTAGTGAGTGACAGCTACAGAGCAGTGATGACATAATATGTGTGGATGCAGCCTAAATGCCCCAGTGGTTTGGGGGGATTTCCCCCTTGATGCTGCCTGCAAATCAAACACAGCTCACTCCTTCTGTGGGTCTGCGCCATCCCTTGGAGTGCCATTCCCCGACTGCGCCATCCCTTGGAGTGCATCCCTGTGATCCCTCTTCCCTTCTGTGTAGCGAGAACAGCAAAGAGGGAATTGTAATTCCTTCATAATATGTAGAAATCACCATTAAGCCCATATTTATTTTGCTAACCTGTAATGACATTTGACAGGTTTGTCGGGTTGCCACAAAAATGAGTGGAGCTGTGGGTTGGGTGTCTGCTGAAATAATCCCCTGACACTTCAAGCATGCACAGTCTGAATGCTAACCAGATTCACTCACCCCCACCCTCACAGCACACTAGTTGAGTCATGCAGACTGGCCTTCCTAAATATGTATTTAGCCTACATGATTTTGGTATCTTTTGATTGCAACACATTGTAACAAAGGAATACAGAAATTTAATATATGGAAGGGCTAAGTTAAAAATAGCTTTTTGGGGGGAGAGACCCAGTGCAGAAAAAGCACCTCCCTTTTTTGGCGTTTTTTTGCCTGAAAGTGATGCTTATCTATTTACATGCTCTCGTTTGCCCTTAGTGACATCAATGCATAAGCAAATCTGATTCTCTGCATAGCATTAGGCTGTTATCCCATTCACGGTTTAATCCCTGATTGGTTAGGAGCTCCTGTATGACTAATCCAGGAAGGAGAAAAAAGTCAGCTAGAGAAACAATGCTGCAGAAGTAGGCACAGTCCTGGGAATCATTGTCATGAAACAAAATGAAGAAAGTTTTCACAATGCATGTTCCTATCTCACCAAAATTGTTTATTTCATACCTTAAAACTGAACTGTTATTTGGTGGAGAGCTAAATGCATGCAGTCTGTGTTTCCTGCCTGTACTTTTTATTTTATTTAACAGTGTCGGAGTTGATGAAAATCCTGTTTGGGGATTTCAAAATTGGAGATGGGTTGTAAAAAGCATTCCAAGCTTTACATTTTGTGTGCCAGGTTTGGCTGTCTTCTCCTCCTGTTCAGCAGCTGACATTCGAGCCAGAATGAATGAAATAGGGAGTGGGGGCCATCAGGGCTTGCCTTCTCTCACAGAGAGGCTGAAGAGGCACAGGTTCAGATGAGGGTGGTGAGGAGCTTTGGCTCCTCCTTTGATTCTGTGGATAAAGTTGCATGGACATCTTAAGTCCATCAGTTATCTGCAATGGGACACAAGATGCCACTCCATTCTGAGACTTCCTGGATGAACTCACCCCACGCAAAGGATCTTAAACAGGACTTTCTTTATTGGGGGAATTTCTTTAGTGTACACTTGTTGAGTTAGTAATGGACTGGAACAATAGTGTTAGGAGAGATATAGTGATTTCAAATGTATATTGTCACATGGGGTCCCCAGTCCCCGCCCCGGAATGAATCCCGCCTAAAAACTTTCCAGTGGGAGGAGGGGGAGGAGTGGAGTTGTCTCGCCCAGCCCAGTAAATCCCATCTCCCGCCCTGGAGAGTGGCAGGATTACCTGACACCCATTTTAGAGTCTGGAACATCCTCCAGACCTTGACTGGAGGAGTTCAGAAAATAAATATGCAAAATGGAACTTTCCTTGGAGACTCTAGAGGGAGAGTCAAGTAAAAACTTCATCACAGTAGGGTAGGCGGGAAATTGACAGTCTGAAGATGAGGTGTTGCAAATAGACACCTGCCAGGCCCACTCAACTAGATATGTTCACGGTCCCCACATTCCTGCTGACAGCCTATCACTTTTGCTCCCTTTAAACATGTTCTCCCCTTCTGTACCTGCACCTTTCCCTGTACTGCAAACACAGAGCCATACACAAATGTGCATACACTCCTGCATTTCATAGATCCAGCTGTGACGGTCTGAGCTAGAAGTCTGGGTTGCATGTCACTTTTTGGCATGGTAAGAGGTGGCTGTGGCTTGTGGAACATGAGGAAAAATAATGGTAAGTGATCCACTGCGCACACAGATAACAGCTCACCATGCTAACGTAGGTGGATTGCTCATGCCCAATTGTGTAGCAAGCAGGAATCAGATGAGTTCTTCGGCCCTCACCAATCAAAACCTGCTGCTCTCCTAGCGTCAGGCCATAACTTAGAGACAGTGGTGTGTCCAGGGAGTGACAAAACAGAAGCATCCATCTCTGTTCAGCCATTCTATTTGACACATTTCAAATGTCCTTCAGGCCATTGTGGGAAATGGGGCTTTCTGTGGTTGAAACGCATTTGGGAACTGAGAAACTATTGTCTGTCATTCTGAGGTTTTTCAAAAGCTTTCTCTGTTTTTCATGGGTGGACTTTCCCAGTGGACTGCTGCCCTGAAGGGCCGCTGGCTGCCAGAGACAATCTGATCTAAGGGGCCCCATGTAATGCAGTCAGTCCCACAGGGGCTGCAGAGCCTGGACCCCTGGCTGCAGCAATGATGACAATGGGTGGAAGGACAAGAGCTGTCTCCACCAGAGCTATTCAGCTCAATTTGCTCCATGGCTTTTTTACTGTCACGTGTGGATCTGCCTTGTGTGGAGTCAGACTACTGGACTATGAAGGTGGGTATTTTCTAATTTGAATGGCAACAGCTCTCCAGAATCTTGGGTGGAGATTTTTCTTGTCGCCTGCCCGATTCTTTGGGCCTGGGTGGAGATGCCAGGGAGTGAACCCAGAACCTTCTGCATGCAAAGCAGATGCTCTGCCACTGATTCATGGCCCATCTTTAATACCCCAATCTGCCACTACTGTCTTTCTAATCTTTTGAAACTTTCTCATCAACTATGACATGTTTCCCTGTAACCTGTGCACTTCTCTTCCCAGATGGCTTTTCTTTTTCCTTCATAGCCATTAACCTGATAGGACCAAGCTGGGCAGGAGGCTAGGAACAGAGACAAGGAGGCAGCTTTTTGCTTCCTCTTATTTGTTTTCCGTTCTCCATTAGCATTTTTCTACTCTGGCTCCTGAATGGGCCATAATTGCCTTCGAATGCACTATCGGCTTGTCACATCTTATTGCTGGAGAGGGTATCAGCTAGATGCAAAACAACCACAAATTTAAAAACATTCCATGTCTTTCATGAATTTCTCCTTTTTTAGACACAGACTTTAGTGTAGTTTGGGCATCTGCAGAAAGCTTGGATGTCCTGACAAAACTGTGGGCCTAAGTGACTCCTAATCGAAAGGTAGTTTCAGGTGGGTGGCTGTGATAATCTACAGCAGCAGAACAAAATTTGTGTCCAGTAACACTTTAAGGGACCAGTAACATTTCCCAGGGTATAAGCTTTTGTGGGTCAAAGCTCATTTTATCAGATATCTGATGATGCTTTGAAAGTTTATACCCTGCCCTGCCCTGGATAGCCCAGGCAAGTCCGATCTCGTCAGATCTCGGAAGCTAAGCAGCGCTGACCCTGGTAAGTACTTGGATGGGAGACCTCCTTGAAATACTGGAGGCGGGGGCAGCCCCCCAGTAGGAGTCAGTCACCAGAGGTCGCCATGTCTTCCAGCTGCACACACACACACGCACATATGACAAATGCAAAAAAAAGTTTATACCCTGAAGAAAATATTGGTCTCTAAGATATTCCTGGACCTGAACTTTGTCCTTGTCGAAAGGGGCACTCGCAGAAATAAACAGACCAGTTCCAACACGAGCAAACTGCATCAAAAGGCAGAGGAGGCATTAGGCTTGGGACTCAATCTCATTGCAGGTGGAAGGTTCTCCTTGGCCCGGATGGGTATAATAACCTGAGAGTTCAAAAGAGTTTCACTGAAATCTCAGAGAGGAAGGAAAGCCGGCATGAAAGGTCACTTTGCTAAGCACTGACTAGCAAGTGGAGATGATAACATTCACCAACATGTCAACCTCATGTGAGAGAAGGATAGCTCTGGCACTCACCCTATGCAAGGCTTCCTGAGCTGACTGCATATTCCTTGGAACAGCTTTTAAACTCAGCTCTTCCCATAATTCTAGATCAGGCCCCTGACCAGAGGCTCACACTGGTCCTGCCCAGGCCTTCTCAATGGTCATCCCATGTGCTGCTTCTTTCCTTCCTGTTGCGCAACACCTCTGATCTGCATCAGGGCTATTTCCACCTTGGTGCTGTCTGCCATGTTTCCTTTCTGTAAATATTCTGTCTTCTAGCGGGAAGGGTATGGGAAAGCCTCTTCAATGGCTGTTATGTACTGGGACTGAAACAGTGCAGGACTGTGCTTCCAGAGACTGGTTGAGCTTGGAGCTGAAGAACAATAGTCCACCAGGACTCTGGAAGTAACCAGTCAAGAAGTAATGTTATGTGAATAGCCTATCTTTGGGAGTGGGGTATGTTTGGGTGTGGTAACTGCATGCTATTTAAACAGAGCTGAGGCTCTGGAGAGCAGCCTTGTACCGGCTGAAATCACTTAATAAAGTAGAGCTGATCACTAGCTGTGGGGTCTGCACTTCCATGGAGCCCACTACTTAACATCGGCCTTCTGTGATACAGGCTCTCCTCTTCCGGAGCAGCCTCCTTGGCTGGCAGCAGTGCTTGTGGGGTAAGCGCAGGCACTCTGCATGAGGATTACAGCAAACGCTTAAAGCAAAAATGGAGAAGATGCCCAGAAATGTTTGTTGTGCTTGATCTGGAGATACAAACAACAAGCTTCATTCTCTGGGCTGTCAGTGCAGCACTTTCTGCTTAACACGGGTGCACTTGAAATACAAAGCAGGAAGGAAGCACCAGGAGCTGTTGATCTGATGGTTTCATTCATCCCATTCACACAGATACACACAACCTGACACTGTGAATACCTTTTGGAGAGAGAAAAGCTCTCTGCTGAATGAAAGCCCTTTCTTTGGCATCTTGCAAATCAGCTGCTGCATTTTGGAAGAAGGCAAATACAACTTTGAAATTACAGGCTAGACATAAAAGCCTCCGTGGATTACACAATTTATACCGTGTGCTGAAGGTTCTGGATGCAACCCTCCAAATGGTAAAGGATCCAATATTACAGCGATACCAGATTTACTCTGACATCAAGCCAGGAGGCATTGAGGGGAAAACTGCAAGATACTGCTGCCTCAGGGCAGTCCAGAAAGGAAATGTTCCAGGAAGCAACTGGCTGTTTCGGAGCAGCCTCAGAAGTGCAATTTGGTAGCAAGGCTTTTCTGCAGGGTATGAGCCCCTAGGGTAGCTCAGCTTCTGTTCTCAGTTCTCTCATGTTAGCTGGCCGGTACACCCTTGACCCACACATTGAAGGGTTTGTCCATTCAGTGGCAATTGTGTGGAAGTTTTTGCATCAGTTGGGCTTTTCCTGCACAGTCTTTCAGATGGGTTGGGGGGTGCAGGACTAACTACAGCAATTGGCAGTGCAATTCTCAGCATCTAAATCAATGGGTTTACAGAGGTGTGACTCTGTTTAGGATTGCACTGCTAGGCTTGGTGGGAGAGCCTGATCTAGGATTTTTTCCAGATGGGTCTTCTGTGTCAGTGCAAGTCTTCCTAGCCTCCACTGACAACCTTTGATCCCTCCCAAACAGTAACTGGCTTCACACATTTGACACGATCCGCTCTGGATTTAATGTTTGACACTGATTTGGAAAGAGTTGGGCAGGTTCTTGAGATGTATTAATGTGATTGCCATGGTGGGAGCATTATCTTCTGAAGGCACAGATTCTCATCCTCCTGCATTTCTATCAGAGTGGAGGACCAGTGACCTAGTGTGTCCCTTGGGGTTTCATGGAGTCAGTGGATTTCCAGATGCCTCTGATATCAAAGCTGGTCATCAAACAATGGTGGGCAAGAGCATCAGTCTGTGCCTGAGTGATGAGGTGCTCTAGGGCTGCCAAGTCCTCCCCTGGCCACCGGTGGGGGATGGGGGGGTAGGGTTGTGAGATCCAGGTTGGCAACCTCCTGGGGATTTGGGGATGGAACCTGGAGAGGACAGATACCTCAGTGGCCACAGAGTCCACCCTCCAATGCATCCTTTTTCTCCAAGGGTACTGAGCTCTGCAGTCTGGAGTTCCAGGAATCCCCAGGTCCCACCTGGAGGCTGGCATCCCTAGCTCAGACTGAGCAGCCAGACTTCAGCACCACCCTTCCTAAGACCAAAAGCAATCCAACTGACCATATCTCTGAGTCACTGCTATGTTTGGGGACTGTAGTGCTCTAACAATCTGCCATAGAGGTGTAGTGTAACTACAAAAGTCCCCCCCAGCACTCTACACTGGAAGACATTCCAACTCATGCTGACTTCTGTGGACACACTGACCTGTCGATCATCCTGACAATAGTTCCCCAAGTACCTATCCTGACCTAGATAACTCAGGATAGCCCAATCTTGTCAGTTCTCAGAAACTAAGCAGGGTTGACTGTGGTTAGTACTTGGATGGGAGACTTCCTTGGAATACCAAGTTGGGAGGACAGAAGCAGGCTTTTTATTCAGCCACCTCTCTGAACATCCTCCAGGCCGCCAATAGGGGTCAGTCACCAGAGGTCTATGTGACTGCCAGGTGAGCTTGCGTACACACACACACACACACACACACACACACACAAACCCATTAAAAAAAATGTTCCCCAAGCACCTGCATCTGCTATTTTGCCCCCTGTGTCTCCTTGACTGTCAGAAGATGAAGCAGGAGGGGATTGATAAGAGCAAATATGGGTCTTCATATACAGTGACAGAGCTGAATCTTAAAGCTGACTTCTGCCAAGTCTTCCTACAATGAAGAAAAGTTTGTTCAACACAGGAAGTTTTTGTCCGATGGAAAAACAAGTTACAAGAAGTTACAGTGAATACGTGTACAATCCATGTACAGGGTACATTTGATTTTTCCTTATGAGAGTGTAGTGTAATTCACATGTTACATTCAATGCATGTACCACTGATGTGATTTAAACCCTTCGTTTATCCAGGTACTGGTCCCCAGTTTCATTTGCTAAGTGAATGCATGTTGGCATAGGTGTCAACTTCAGGGGGGCTGGGAAGCTGGAGCCCCCCCCCCCCCCAAAAAAAAAAAACTTTTCCAGGACATGCTGAGCCTCCCCCGGAGACAATGGCCTGTAATGTCTCTGGCCCAGCCCCTCCCCTCCCGGAAATTGGAAAGTCTATGCCCTTGCGTTGGCTCTTACAAACAGATGGACATGCAAGATGTATGTGTGTTTACTGCAGCATATGAACAGGGTGAGAATCCGTTGAATGAAAGTTTTTCTCTGTTAGGTGAAATCAGGATGTAAGGCAGTCATAGGATCCAGCACAGTGGAAGAAAGACACAGGGTTCAAACCACAGTGTTCTAGAGTCAGAAGGGGGCCTGATAGGCCACCTAGTCAAGTCCTCTGCTCAGTTCAGGGAATACAAAGCTTGAGCATTCCTGACAGGTCTATTCCTGTGCTTGAAGACCTCCCATGAAGGAGAGCCACCCACCAACCCAAGGTATCTGGTTTCAGTGCTGAACCACTCTTAACACTGGGCAGTTTCTCCTAAAATGTAACCAAAATCTACCCTTCTGTAAATTAAGATCATTAGATCCAGTCTTTCCCTCAGGATAATCAGAGAACAAGTCTTTGCCTTCCTCCGTACAATATCCCTTCAGGTAGCTAAAAACAAAATCATGTCTCTCCTTAGAGAGTCAGTCTGGTGTAGTGGTTAAGTGCGCAGACTCTAATCTGGGAGAACCGGGTTTGATTCCCCACTCCTCCACTTGCACCTGGCTGGATGACCTTGGACAAGCCATAGCTCTGTACCAGCTGTTCCCTCAAGGACAGCTTGGGAAAGAGTTCTCTCAGCCCCACCTACCTCACAGGGTGTCTGTTGTGGGGAGGGGAGGGGAAAGGAGTTCGTAAGCCGCTCTGAGACTCTTAAGTGAGTGAAGGGCGGGATATAAATCCAATCTCTTCTTCTTCTCTTCTTCTTAGTTGCCTCTTCTGTGGTCTTAAATTATGCAGTTCTGGCTAGGATATGGGACTTATTGAAAGGGACCGTGGCATTTAAAAAATAACAATGTGTGGCAATTGCTGTCTGATTTGAGGAAGGAGTGCCTCTGAGCATGTGTAGAATTTGCTTCCCCTATATCAAAATTATTTGTCATTTTACAAAAGATTCTGGGCTGAGAGTGGGGAATAAACATCATGAAATATTTGTAATGTTAACCTTATATGATTTACTTCAGATGAAAAGGATACAGTTTTCTGAGGAGGTGGATTTGACTCAGGTGTCATGTAAACCAGGAGAGCTCGCAAAACAGTAGATGCCATGTTGCAAGATTGCTGCGGGCAAGAGAGGTCTTTGAAAACAAGTCAGCCCTTGCTGTTTTTTCAGAAAAGAAAATTCTGAAATAATTGTTCCTTCCTTAAGAAACAAAAAGAAACAGCCCAAACGATCAAGGAAGTGCCATTCATCATTCTAAATGAGAGCTGAGGAATGGCAGGACTCTTGTCGTGCTTAATGCTACATGACATTTAATTAACTTCCCAACAACTGCTCGGCATCCTCTTCCACAAAGGCAGCCTGCATGCAATAAAGAGGCACACAGTGTTGTACTCATCATTGGGCAGGCCCAGGAGTACACTTGGAGGCTCCACAACTGAGCAGAGCTGGGTTGCTGGTCTGAGTTATTATTCTGAGGATGCGCTGCCTGGGCCAGAACTGATGTTCCCCTGTAGGTACTACAGTGCTGCATCAGTGAAATATATAATTGCATCTTTGTTCCTGTTGGATCTCAAAATGTTGGGGCCCAGAGTGTGAATCCAAGACCCCTGGGCTGGGCTGCAAAGCAGAGCTCTGTGGCCACTGCATCAAAAGACCCTCTTGAAAGAAGACCTCACTCACAGCCAGCCATTACAACTGGTAGAAGCTAAAAAAGGCCTCCCCTTTCTCTCAGCATTCGTGCCTCAGGAATGGCTCCCCATGAAATAATGAAACCAAAGGAAAGAGATCTTCCATGGTGGTTCATACTGACATTGGGTTGGATCCCAGAGTTCACAGGCACAAGAATCATGGGCGAAATCACTCCTTTCTTTGTCTTCACGTAAGACATAAAAAGGGTAATTTCATTTCCTTCCCCCCCTCTACCATAGCCACCTAACCAACATAACTTTTAATACACACAGGTCCCGCTCAACCTCAGAAATAAACTTTTCCCAGCTCTGAACTGGCACCAGGAAGAGGGGAAGGCAAGGGAGATCCTGGACCACCAGAACTTTCTGCGGGCAGTATCCAAGCTGTTGTTAGTATGACCTGTGTCTCCGGGGTCCGAGTGCAGTTTACAACAGATGAAGAAAGACAGGCATCTTTCGTTCTGGGCCTTACCAGATGTGGGAGAAAGGCCAAACTAGGGCTGCCAAGTCAGCCTGGGGGGCAGGGGATTCCCGACAGGGGTTCCCGATCCGCCGGCCAGCATTTGGCCAGCGGGAGAAACCCCACCCCCGAAGTCATCCAGCCAGGACAACTTCCCAAACATAATGATGACCCTCCTGACAAAAGGAGCCGTGTTCCTCGAAAGCTGCTGCAGTGAAGTTTCTCTGTCTGAGAGGTGCTCCCCCGTTTCGCAGCAGCAGGAGGAGGAGGCGCTGGGAGCCCGGCCAGAAGGACGGCCGGGGGAAGGACAGCCTTTCAAGCTCACGCAGTGCCTCTCTCCAGAATGCCGCTGTGCGACCGCCTCCTCCTTGCACGAGCAGCAAGTGACACACACCACACCCACTCACCCACCCCTTCCCCAGTCAAGGCTTCAGGAGCGACCCCAAAATCCCGGCTGTCGACGAAAGCACCGCTCCTCTTGAGACCGCCCCTCTCCCCCGTGCCTCAAACTGGCCGCCTGCCAGGTGATTGCCAGAGCGTTGCCCTGGCGACGTCCCAACATGGTGACGTCACTTCCGGGTGACGTCACCGGCCCGGGGAGCTCCCGGGCAAACAAGGACTCTCCCCCGCCGGTGAGTAGAATCGACTTGGCAACCCTACAAGGGTACCATATGCTATCCTTAAGGAACATGTGGGAAGAGACTATGGGGGGGGGAGGGAGGCATGTGGGGGGGCTGATGGGCAAAGAGGGGGAGGGGCTCTTCAACAATCTCTGCCAAGCCCCCCCCCCCAAATTTTGGAACTGGCCTTACTATCAAGCATGCATGGTACTTGTTCATAGGATCCAAGCCTATATTGTTGTACTGGCGGATGCGATCCCTGCTCCCCCTGAGCTTGGCTGGCACAGAGAATAAAGGGGTGCACACATTAACACATGTTGGCGGGGGTCATAGATAAAAAGGCAGTGATGTGATACTATCTTAATGTCTCCACATCCCTTTCTCTAATTCACTGACTGCTGCTTCAGGAGATAGGAAAATGCTAATGCAATCAGTTTATACCACTTTTGAAGCTGCGTATTACAAGGGAGATACAGAGAATGATGTGTGTCAACAACCCCCACTTCTCACTATGAAGGGTCTTAGTTGTTCCAGTGCAGTGGAATCTCTAGCCCATTCTTTGGTTCTTGCACACACTTGATGCAGTTTACCTCCAAACAACTACGGAGTACTCAGACTTTAAGAAGAGCATAGTAAGCACTGTTTATGTGGGTGCCGGAGAATAGGTTTCTTACTGTGGCTACAACCCTGAGATCCTGAATCCCTGGCCAGGGCAGGCTAACCAATTTTGGCTTTTCTGATATTCTAAGCTTTAAAATGCCATCGAATGACACACTGCCAAGATGTGCTTTATTTCAGTTTTGGTAGCTTCCTCGTTTTTAATAAGAAGCTGGTGTCAGTTCTTCTGAACTTTATAAGGTGAGATATCCTTGGTCTTATTAATTTTGAAATGCCGTTAGTAACCCAGAACAGATGGGCATTGATGCTGAATTTGAAGGGGGAATAAGATAATACCTCCAGATCATTTCTCTGTGTTGTAGCACACCCACAGTTTTCCATCCGAGAGCATCATGGGACATCATTCAGGGTAGGGGAATGACTCTTTGAAAGACTGACGATGTGTTTCTGGGTTTCCAAATGAAGGGAAGGACTTCTGCCAATAATTTACAAAGACTGTTTTATATTACACTTTTCCAAAATATTATTTGACCAAAGAGATAGTAAAGACAACAAAAAATGTCCATTTTACTAATTAATTTGAAAACACTCAACATGCAGCTATAAAATCAGCAGGAGGTAAACTCTTTAACACATCAGTCATAACAGACAAAAAAGAATGCAGTAGGTCAGGGGTGGGCAAATTGCGGCCCGGGGGCCACATGCGGCCCACCACAGAGTTTTTTGCGGCCCGCCAAGAAGATTTCAGGACTTCAAGAAAATTGAGCCTAAATTCAATTTGCTCTCTTATCCCATCACTGCTGATATTGATACAGCACCTGAGGAGCTGCAGCTTGAACTTATTGACATGCAGTCAGATCACACTGTGAAAGAAATGTTTAATGCTGTGACATTAGTTGACTTTTACAAATCTTTGTCTGCTGAAAAAATTTCCATGTATGAAGAAATTTGCTGGGAAAATGGTCTCTAGATTTGGGTCTACATATATTTGTGAGCAAAGTTTTTCTTGCATGAAGATCAAAAAGAGTAAATATAGATGCTCTTTGACAGACATTAACTTCCAGGTTGTAATGAAAATCTCAACAAGCAATCTCACTCCTGATTTCAAAAAAGTTGTAGAAAAGTGGGATAGGGTACATTTGCCTCATTAAACTGATTCTAAAATTAAATGTGCTTGCAGCTATAGAGGATATGAAATTAGCACAATAAATAAATTGAATGAAACTACCACTATTTTATTTAATTTGTATTTATTGATTTTTATGATACAATTTATACTTTTTCTGAAATGCAAAGTTAAGTAATGAATGCAATCATTTTAAAAGGTGTGGCCCTCCGCTAACCTCCGCTCCCACAAAGTGGCCCCCGAGCCAAAACAATTGCCCACCCCTGCAGTAGGTGAAGATCAAGTTCCCACCAGAAGAAAAAAAGGATTTACATGACACCAGGTGAAGCTTCTGTGGGAGGACATTCCAGAGGTATGGTGCCACGATCCAAAAGGCCCTGTCCTTGGTCACTACCTGCCTTGCTTCGACTGACAGAAAGACCAAGAAAAGGCATTCTAGGATGATCTCACTGAATAAGCGGATTTGTAAAGCAACAAGTGATTTTTCAGATACCCTGGGCTTTTCATGTCAAAACACACTTTGAATTGTGCCTAGAAACAAACTGGAAACTAGCACAGATCTTACAACATAGGGGTTGTTCACTTCATCAGCAATCTTGCCACAGAATTTGGAACCAGTTGAAGTTTTCAGGACTTCTTGTAAAGGCAGCCCCACACAGAGCACACTGTAGTAGTCTAACCCAGATGAGACTGTGACAAGGTCATTCTTTTCCAAGAAAGAGTGCAGTCTGGGTACCAGCCAAGGCCTGTAAAAAGTTCTGTCAAAGGCACTCAAAGCCATTTGGGATTCCAAAGATAAAGCCTGAACTAAAAGCTCCCCCAAGCTGTGGACAGTCATTTAAGAGGAGGACAACCAACCTCAGCCAGAACAGACCATAATAATCTTCTAGGTCTGCAGAACTTTCCACTCCAAAGCACCTCCATCTTGATGTAATCCTTATCCACCCCATTTCCATCCCTACACAAAGCTGATCACCACCCAATAAAAAAGCAAGGTAGAGCTGAATGTCAACAGCACATTGATGTCCAAACCTCCGGCTTAATTCAGTCAGCAGTTTCATGGTGACATCAAATACCAAAGGGGAGAAAGCTCTAGAGTTGAACCTCATCCTCACCATACCCCAGAGTGAGAGATGGATGAACAGCCAATGTCTGAATTATTTTTAGAATCCAAGGAAGTTTCTTTTAGGAGCACAGTAACACCTGCCTCTTTCAATTTTTAAAAAATCCAGTTTGTTATATTTACAAAGGAAGTGTATGAAATCAAGATCAATACATTCATTCAAATATAAAACAAAGCAAGATTTAATGAACAAAAAATGAGTATAAATGTCAGTACACATTGTACTGAATCCTTTAGTACACATATTCTTTCCGCACTTGGATCTCATCCCTGGTTTTATCAGAGTTCAACTCGCGACACAATACATTGCATTTATACCTGGTTATAACAGCGTCCATTTATCCCAAAACCAGGGGTCATTTCAAGCAGGAGCTCGGGGGAGCGCAGCTCCGGGAGTTGGTGCCAGCCCCCCCCCCCCCGGGGGAATGCCTGCTTGTGTCATGGCTGCAGCAAAATGACCCCATCCCCTGGAAAGGTCCTTGTTCCTCCGACCAGCCTTCTGAAGGCTTCAGCCACCACTGAAGCTATCCTCCCAGAATAGTGGTATTTCTGAGGCTTGGATTAATAGCTGTCTCCTCTCTGCCAGCTTTCTTTCTTTCTTTCTTTCTTTCTTTCTTTCTTTCTTTCTTTCTTTCTTTCTTTCTTTTCTTTTCTTTTCTTTTCTTTTCTTTTCTTTTCTTTTCTTTTCTTTTCTTTTCTTTTCTTTCTTTCTTTCTTTCTTTCTTTCTTTCTTTCTTTTTTTCTGACATACTTCCAGTGATGTCAGATGGTATAGCATATGCAAATAAGTTATGCTAATGAGTTATGCTAATGAGCTCTTGCTAATGAGCTCCTGCACCTCTTTTTCTACGAAATGACCCCTGCCCGGAACAAATGTGGGGAGAAACCAGGGTGACCTCAGTGTGATGTGGAAACAAAAAATACCCAGAGATAATGACAGGGGTGAACTCGAATGTAGTGTAGAATGTAAGTCCGGGGACAGGGTTGAACCAGGTCTAGTGTGGAAAGGACCATACTGTGTTGAATGCTTTAGGCTGGGAACATTCCCAGCAGCAGAATTCAAGGTGCTGGTGTTGATTTTTAAAGCTGTATATGGTTTGAAATCAATATACTTGAAGGGCCACTAACTTCCTTATGAACCTGCCTGACCACTGTGGTCATCTTTGGAAGCCCTGCTTCAGTTGCCCCCACCTTCTGAGATCAAGTGGGTGGCAACCTGGGAGAGGGCCTGCTTGGTTGTGGCACTAAATTCTGGCATGCTCTCCCCGCGGAGACCCACCTGTCTCCTTTCCTTGCCACCATCTGCCAGTGGGTGAAGACTTTTTCTTTTCTTTTCTTTTCTTTTAAAATGTATGTAATCACAGAGAATCCAGACCACTTAATAAAAAGCAAAATCAAACTATCTTATGATACAACAAAAGTTGATTATCCATAACAGAATCACTCTCAGTTTTCATAATCAAGTAATTCCAGATTATTGTGACTTTCAGTGTCTTATGATCTTTGCAATAATGTTAACTTGAACAGTTTATCTTTTACTATATTTAATCAATCGTTCTTTGGCTGAGGACAGACTGACAGTCTGGCCCGCTCTGCCTCCGCTTTAAAAGCGGAGGCAGAGCGGCTGTCCAGACTGCCACATCTGCCCCCCGGAGGCGTCCCAGACTCACTTTGTCCGGCAGCGCACTCCTCCTGCAGCAGCCGGGCACCACTTCCTAGTGGTGTCCCGGCGGCTGCGCGCGCGTTCCACCCACTTCCAGCGGGTGTGAACGCGCGCGGGCAGAGCCGTGCGGCATTCTGCTGCCGCCGGCGGAAGCCGCCCACAGTGTGGATGCTGCAGGTAGCTTCCTTGCGGCGGCGTCTGAACGCCGCGCTGTGGGACAGTTCGCCCTGGCTTGTTCTGCCGTGCTCCTGTAGTGCGGCAGAACTTCAATCCGTCCTCACCCTTTGATGGCTTAAACTTTGATTTCCATACTTTGGCAAAGACCAGCCTTGGTGCTGTTAATAAATATAATGCTATAGTCTGGTATTGCCATGGGATCAGCACTGTACAGTTAAGCAAAACAGATTTGATTAAATTTCTTCCAAAAGCCACTGCCATTAACCTAACTATCATATCCCAAAAGGACTCCGCTCTGTTACTATACCACCACATGTGTAGAAAACTAGCCTCCAGTTGCTCACAAAACCAACAATGACTGCTACTATTTCTATAGATTCTAGCAATCCATACTGGTGAAAGATGCCACTGGTGTGCCATCTCACAAATGTTTTCCTTAAACAGTGTAGAGACTGAAAGGTAAAATAAAAGTAAAATGAAATGAAAGAAAATAAAAAAGAAAGAACTCTTGAATCTGTCACCTAGCCTAAAGGCTTCCTTCATTTCTTCTTCTTCTTCATGAAATGGTGAAGACTGTTTTTGTTTGGTTTGACATTTTATCAGTGATCCCTCGTTTTTGCCCAATGATTAATTATTTTTATGTTTATGTATATATTTATCCCTGGTTTTGATTGTTTTAACGATGTGCTTTGTGGGGTTTAATGATTTTAAAGATGTGATTTTATGGTCTATGTTTTAATTTGTTTGCTGTATTGATGGTCCTTATGAAGGCAGAAATGAGAGGTGTAAATTTTGCAAAAGAAATAAATAAAAGAAATAGTATGATAGTCTGTACTTCTGATTATCTGTTGCTGGGGTGGGAAACAACAGTTGGGGGAGATGTTGGTAGTCTCCATGCTCTACTAGTACTCCTTCCAGAACATCTGGCCAACCATTGTAGGAAACAGGTTGGACTCGAGAAGCCCCTGGTCTGATTCAGCAGGAGCTGATGCTGATGGTTTTCAAGGCATTTTGCCTATCTGCTGACACAGGTGATTTTAGCAGCTATAGCAGAGAGGCCAGCCTGGTTTTTTTCAGTTCCTGAATGGAGGCCATTCAACCTTGTTAAAGGCAGCAGAGTCTGTCAACATCTGAGAAGGAGGATATAGGATGCTCTTAAGCAGGGATCTGGGATGTGCAGAAAGGCTTTTATATACAATGAGCAATGCATAAATATTCCAAGACTTCCATGGGATTTCAGCCCAGAATTATAACAATGTTTCTGGTAGGTGGCAAAACTAAAGGGAACGTGCTGTTCTTCATAGAGGAAACTCAGGAATGAGGATGGCAACATGGCAAGGGTACAAAGCAAAGTCTTTGCCGCTCTCATGAGGTTTTAGAGGGGTTTTCAAAAGAAGGGAGAGGATCTGGTTGAAGACATCAATATTTCCCTTTGTTCCTGAAAGAGGGGATCATCATCAAGGCATATCGGCTAGAAGTAAGGTTCATCAATACCCAAGCTGTCCTGTGGATGGCTAAATACCCATTGGATGACTCCTGCATAAGATCATGATCAGGATAAATAACTTGCCTGCCTGAGAAACACAGATATACTGTTAATATGGCCCAATCTCTAAGAAATGTAGAATATCCCCCTCACAGGAGGGCTTTCACCCTTGCTAGATGTGATGTATTGCCATCTAAGGTAACAGAAGGGAGATATCAGACGATCCCATACACTGAAAGGATATGTGCGTGTTCCCTTGGTGAGGTGGAAACATTGGAACATGTTTTTATTTGTTGTCCCTTTTATAAGGAAGTTAGGGACAAGACAGTCCTCCCTATTCGGGAACAGTGTATGCTTCTATCAGATAAGATATCCTTGAAAAAATTATTGCTTGATAAAATACCAGCAGTCACTAGAGTGACAGCTAGGTTCTGTGCCCAGGTGATTAAACAGAAGAACAGTTTAAATAGGAGCTTCACTCTCTGACGTAGATTTGAGGAGCTACTATACTAATGATTATATGTTCATTAATTTTTATTAATATATACTATTGCTGGATTATAACCTGGATGTACATTTTAGTAGTATATTTATGGCAGATTTGTATTTTATCCTTAAGTAAACGTAAAGATTTCTCATCTCTGTTTCCAAGCTGAAGAGCCAGCGCTGTCCATAGACATTTCTGTGGTGATGTGGCCAGCATGACTAGACGCCAAGGTGCATGGACTGCACCAAAGTGGTACCTATTTATCTACTTGCAATTTCTTGTTTTCAAACTGCTAGGTTGGCAGGAGCTGGGAACAGAGACAGGAGCTCACTTTGTCCTGCAGCACTCGGGTCTTGAACTACTGAACTACCAACCTTCTGGTCTGCAGTTCAGCATCTTAACCACTTGAGCCACTGCAGCCCTTAGCTATGTGTAAAACTTTTTATCTGGTCTGTAAGTGTTATAATAAACTATGACTGCCTGCCTGCCTGCCTATGGTGGGCGAGTGACACTGGGCCATGAGCTGAGATGACAAACAGCTGGATTTACAAATTAAGTTAGCTGCAATTTTTAGGGAAGGGTTCCCTAATGTGGCTCCAGTGGGTGCCATGGCACCTGCCAGTACTTCCCCTAGCAACCCCCCTCAAGCTTTTCAGGAAGTGGGCAGAGCCATTGTAAGGCTGGGCTTGCTACCGGCTGCTCTTATTTAAATTAAAGGGTTTTCTGTGGCTGCAATAGCAGCCATTGGAGGATCAGGAGGACTGGTAAGCATTCCTCCTTTAGCCATTCCTTCTTCTTATTCCTTCTCTCTCCCCCTCCCTCCCATCTGGCTTCCTTTCATTTCTTTCCATTCCCCTTTTGTGATCCTTTTACAAAGTGCAGAAGGAGGTACTGTGTTCTGTTTAGGGTTGGGAAATTCCTGGAGATTTTTTTTTTGGGGGGGTGGGTGGGAATGGGAATGGGCCTCAGCCAGATATAATGCCATAAAGTCCACCCTCCAAAGCTGCTATTTCCTCCAGCGGGACAGATTTCTGTCTTCTGGGGATCAGCTGACATTCCTAGAGATCTCCAGCTCCCACCTGGAGGTTTGCAACCATAGTTTGGCTCCGCCTCTGACAGCACCATAATGGCTTTGGCTCCACATTTTGGAGTGGCACTCACCACTACACCCTCTCAGCATTCCAAAGGTGCCTGCTTGCCCCAAAGCGTTAGGGACAGGGCCTCACATTCAAAGACCTCTAAAAAAGAATAGAACTAAATAAGCCCACACCCAAACCCACAGCCACCACTTGCCCAGGCTCAGACCAACCAAAGCACCAGTGTTCATATTTTCAGTGCCCTTTCCATCAAGCACTGTTTTTTATTGTACAGGGGCTCTCAGACTAATACAGTTTAGGGCAGGGGTGGCCAAACTGCGGCTCGAGAGCCACATGCGGCTCTTTCACACACACTGTGTGGTTCCCAGCAGGGCGGCTGGGGAAGTGAAGGGGAGGCATGCCTCCCCAATCAGTCTTTCCTTCCCCAGCCAGTGTTCCCCTCCCTGGGTAGGCTTGAGGCAGAGGGGAGAAGAGAAAGAAAGCGATTTCAACTTTAAATGCTTTCTCAAATATAAATATCATTATCAACATCTGTTTTCGGCTATTTTTGGCAGTCTCATTTAATGTTAAGAAAAAGCAAATTTGCATATTTTCCAATAAATACATATGTGTAATATTTGTTCACATTTTGCGGCTCTCAAACATCTGACATTTATTCTATGTGGCTCTTATGTTAAGCAAGTTTGGCCACCCCGGTTTAGGGCTTCAACATGTCATAACCTGACCCTGTTTCTGCAGCTCACCAAGTTACAGGAGTACCTCCAGCACTGTCAAAAATACACAAAATAAGAGAAGTGATTTCTGTAACACCCCCCCCACACACACACACACTTTCAACAAGTGTGATGTACTCCAGGTAGTCCAGAGCATAGCCACAGGCTACACAAATCTTCAGACAGTCAAGAAACTGCTCTGAGGGAAAAAGTCAAGAGAATGAGGAAATCAGGCAAAACCCTCCAGGAGCCTATAGTCTGTGGGTGAAAACCTTCAAAGACAGCAAGAGCAGAATATAAACAGATGCCCCAAGGCAGCAGGAGCTGCCTGTCTTGAGTTTCTGAAGACGTAACAGGAATTCTCCTGCTCCTTTTTGGCTATTAAACTGCTCTTTGATCAGGGTCTTCAAAGCAAGGGATAAGAAAGCACCCCTGTTCATGGCAGGGTGTGTCCTAGGATAGCACCACTACTGCCGCCTCTTCTTCCTGCCCTCAAGACTGCATTGTGCAAGCCTCTAAACAAAATCCAATTAAGCCAATTGGCTCAAACACTAATTGTTCCAAAAGGTGGCTTGTCAGATCTCGAAGCATCATTTAAGAAAAGGGACAGCCATTTGAGCTTTGCTTTCTTTCCTTCACCTCATGAACATTTCAGATTAGAAGTACTCCCAGGTGTAATTCCCAGCACACAGACTTCCTCTTGAAAGGTTAGTCTGAAAGAGGAAGCTAATAAAAAGTAGAGGTCCCATTCAGTGGCCCCTGGTGTGGGGAGGAGAGGTTGTTAAAATAGCAGCCTGGCTTCCTCAGACAGAGATGCGTGCACTTTCTGACAGAATGATGCCCTTAGTGCTGGTGTTGGAAGGTGCCTAAAGAGAAATAAAATAAAATAAACCAATTCACTGCTTCAGAGACTAACCCAAGAATGGTTATGGAAGCTTTGTGCAAGGCAGCTGCTGTTTGCTTCGCCCCAGAGCCTACGGACCACTCAGCTTCCTCCTTGATTAGAGCTGCCAACTACAAGTTGGAAAATTACTAGAGATTTGGGGAGTAGAACCTGGCAAGGGCAGTATTTAGGGAGGGGAAGGACCTCAGCAGGGTATCATGCCATGAAGTCTACCCTCCAAAGGTTAAGAGTGTGGCCTCTAACCTGGGAGAACCAGTTTTGATTCCCCACTCCTCCACATGCAGCTGCTGGTAAGGGCGTAGACTTTCCAATGTCTGGGGGGGGGGGGGGGGGGCTGGGCCTGGGCCAGAGACATCACAGGCCATTGTCTTCAGGGGAGGCTCAGCACTTCCTGGAAAAGTTCAGCGGGGGGCTCCAGCTCCCCAGCCCCCCTGAAGTTGACGCCTATGGCTGCTGGCGTAACCTGCTGGCGTAACCTTACCTGCAAGAGTACAAGACCTGTTGGTTTACTGCTTCAGCTACAAACTAAGCCCTATGTTGGCATAATTTGAAGCCTCCACTACACTTTTTCTTCTGAAAATTTGAGGCATCTCACACATTAAGGGAGGAGGATCTCCTGCATAATTGGTACCAACACCGAAACATGTTCTTACTGTATATTGCGTGAACAAGCTTTCCCCCTTCATCAGTTGCTAGCAATGTCACCTCTACAAGACATGCATGGTAAGTATGCACAGTGCAACCGGGGGTGGGGTGGGGACACTGGAAATGTACTAGCTGTGCATTCCTGTGATATTGGTACAATATCTTATTGGTGTAACCCCAAACACAAGTGGGTGAAACAGGGGGAACATAACCACATTTTTTTTCCTGTTAGGAACATAAAAGGTGGGCTTGCTGGACCAGACCAATGGTTCCCATCTAGTTTAGCATCCTGTTTCCAACTGTGACCAGTCAGATGCCATAAGAAAGGAAGCAAGAGGAGAAAATCTGAGATGAGCAGAGGTACTCTGACTCTGAACCCAGAGGCCCTATTCAGCTCTCATGGTCAATAGGTCTACCATTGGCTGTCATTCAGTTGGGGATCCCCTCATACTTCTTTCTCTTCATACTTCTTTTTCACTTCTGCTTGTAAATGCCAGCCATTTCTTAATCTGTCTAGATGCCTGCAATTGGAGTCCTTGAGTGGTGTAGTTCATCTGCGGTGGTTAGTTTCTTTTATAAGAAGGGCAATCAATTTTTCCCAGCTACCATTGGTGTCTTTAATGCCAAAACAATTTCTCAGCTATTATACGGGACCCCCATTTGGGTTAGCGCCTTCAATACCCAGCTTGAGCAAATTCAGGCAATGTTCTTATTCCGTATTTGGGGGGTTCCCAACTGTATTAGCTATGCTACAATGTGCTTAGAGACTGGAATGCATCTGATAGAGACGAGGGCATGGCTACTAACCTTAAAGTTTTGGCTATGCCTACACTTAGGGCTGTACCTGCTAGATATATCCATATAGCTGATTCTTTTGTTTCCAAGTGGTATCATCAGATCAAGAAGAAAATATATTCTATAGGTGTCTCTTTGGACAACCCCTGCATGTTAAGTGAAACGCAGGCATTTAGAATTTAGAAATAGAGGATTCTAGATATTGAGAAACAGACTTTCTGTTCTCTTGAAAACAAAACTTGCTCCCCTTTAGCATTGGGTATCTTTCCAGACTATGGACTGCCTGCTTGCTACGTTTCCCAAATTACCTCACCTCAGTTACGCCACTCTTTTATGTTAGCAAGACTCAATGTTTTACTCTCAGCCCTATTGTCTGGGAGGTTTGTCAACACTCCCTATCAAGAAAGACTTTGTCCATGTAAAGGAGGGCACTAGAAACAGTAGCCCATATTTTACTTCATTGTGATTTTTTATGGGGAAGTGCAGGACTATATAATTAAACCTACTGTATCTAACTTTCACGGTCTATCTGAGTGGAACTGCCTAGATGACACTTTTCTTCACAACCTTAATCATACTGTTCAGGGAGAAAGCATGGAATTTCTGCTAAGGACAATCTAGAAAGTTTGTTGTTCCTAAATTTCTATGGCATGACATTGGAGCTCATCCTCCCTTTCTGCCACAGGTTTGCCACAATGATGACATACTTCTACCAGTAAGAAATATACTAGACAAGCTATAATAAAGGGGGGATCAGGATTGCTGGCAGGAAGCTAGTAGCAGCTGATTTCCACCTGGCCCAAGTTTGTTCTCCTCTGTTTGGAGAAATTAGAGACTGGGCAGGGACAGGAGCCATGAGCCAAAGGGCTCTAGGCTGTTAGTCTATGAACTGTGTTATGCAGTCTTGTCAATCAGGACCAGCTCAGGATGTATTTGTTTTGCTTGTTTAATTGGATTATCCAGTTAAATCTGTAACACTGGCAGTTTTCTGTGAGATGCTTTCAGTCCTTTCAGGCAGGGAAGTGGCATACAAATGCTGCAAATAAATACACAATTAAATAACATTACTGCCCTTAAAGAAAATAAAACCACACTTCCTTGTCATCTGGGTTACAGTTTCCAACCCAGCCTGGCACTTGGGAGGGAGTTTTGTGGACTTCTCTGTCCAGCATCCCCTGCTGTCATGGTATAGTTTCTGGTTCTAGCATGAATACTTGCTGGACTAGACCAATGGTCACCAAAACACATATCACTTGCTGTTTGCACCAGAAGTTATGTAGCAAACCCAGAGTGGATGCATATTCCCCTCAAATCCTGCCCCCCTCCACCGCAAGTGGTGGCAGCATCCTCAGTCTGCTGCCAGGAGGGCTCCTGTCAAAGCAAGAGACCTGGTATATATAATGTGGGCTATTAACAAATCAGAAACTCAAGGAAGAAATTGGTTTAATCAGTCTTGATGTGACGGGACCTGAGATCTTAACAAAGGTTTTGCAGAAACTCACAGTTCAATTTCACAGTGTCTGTAAGAGCATCAGAATGATTTTGTGTGAACTGTCTCTGAATCTCTGTAGCACTGACCCTTTCCCCACCTTATTATGTTTGTCTTCATCTATGCTTCTATGACAATTTCGCCCTCCCTCGTAGGGTTTCCCTTTATCTTCTTTCTGGCTGAGTAGCCCCTTTTTCCTTTTCTTTTTTGATTTTCTCTGGCTGTCCCACTCAGTTATTTGAATGTATATTGGTAAAAGCTAACCCAGCCTAGGGAACTGAGGGGAGAAACTAAAATCCTTCTTATGTCTTAGTTTGATAATGGTACACGAGAGGCTGATGGTAGTTCAAACATTTCAACCTGTTTTATTTAACTTTGAGGGGAAATGGTCAGGTAGGAATCAGGTATAGGATTTATAAGGTGAACGGGCAACAGGAATAATGTAACTTTGTATAAAAATAAATGCCAGATAATTTGTCACAAATGAGTAATTATTTCTGTTATTCAGACAATTCTTTAAAACTTGAGGAGAGACATTTTTTTGGCAGTCTCTTCTTACATAAACAAGCATAAGCTTCTTGGTATCACAGACACTAAAGTCGGTGAAGGCAGGAACATTCAAACAATTTCCAATTGCCCTTCTTGGCCACTTAATAGAGATCACCCCGCTTCTCTAGGAACAATTTCACTCAGGCTTGAATGGGAATCCTTCTTGATCCTCTCACTCCCTTAGCCTTCCTTCCCAGTTTTTAACTGCCACTCCTAATGGACACTCTCAACAAAAGAATTTCATTTGAATCCTCTGTCACTCAAGATTCTCAGACTGGGTTACAGCATAAACTATTTACTGTCCATTACATCTTCAACCAGGGCCTTCTTCCTCTCCCATAACACTAGAACTCAGGGACACGCAATGAAGCTGATGAGCAATAGGTTCAGGATGCTCAAAAGGAAATATTTCTTTACTCAACAAGTAAGTAAATTGTGGAATTGCCAGTTGACATAGTGATGGCCAATACTACTAGACACAGTAATGAAAGGGATCTTCCACATTCAGAGGCAGCATGAATACCTCTAATAGGATGCAATGTCAGGGGAAGGCCTGTTAGTTGGCCCTCCTTCTCTTTCTCCTCCTTGGCCTCTGAAACAGAATGCTAGACTAGCTGGACCACTGGTGTGGTCTGATCCAGCAGAGCTCATCTTGTGTTCTTATCCCATATGATTTCCTGTATACAGGGATTCCCAGTGCAGGACGGAGCCAAGGAAAAGCAGAATTCTTAGATCTCAACCTGCATGGGCAGTAAGCCTTCCTAGTCATGCTGCTACACATCTAGGGGTGGGAGTTCTCTGTTCAAACAATAGCCATTCACATTTCAGTCTTACAAGTCCCAATTGACTTTGGTGCATGAGGGTTAGAGCAGCTTTTGTTCCTTCTGTTAATGTTAAGAAACATAAAACAAAAGAGGATGGGATTAGCAATGTGGCTCCTGAATTATTAAAGGCAAACAGTACAATTAAGACTGCCAAAGAGCTCTAGGGGAATGAATCCTCCTCCAGCATTTTTTTGCTGGTAGTACTGCAACATAGCTGGGAGAGGGAGAAGCAGCCTCTGGACACTGACTGGCCTTTGTGAGTAAGCAGACCACTGGGCCCATAGGCTGGTGTAATGCCCTTTAGAGCTGGAAACCAAGAATTGCATATTGTACTGCTCATTGTTCAGAAACTGCAAGTTATTACCCAGGCCACAAATTTGTCTGGATTGAAAGCCAAGTAAAAAATATGTTTTGTTCATCTTTCTCGCAGTCAGAGATCCCCAGTCTTGTTGACCCTGTGAGAACTTTGGGATTTGTGTGTGTGTGTGTGTGTGAGTGTGTGTGTGTGTGAGAGAGAGAGATGGATCCAATCACAAAATGTTTGGAGGTTCAGCAAAACGTTGAGTGGGTCAAAACCATGCAACTGTTTCTGAATGTGTTCCACCTTTTGGAACAACACCCATTTGAGCCAAGCTCCCTGCAGACACAAAGGTGATGCCTCCCATACTGTTTGAGGCACTTCCTGCTTCAGCAAAGTGGAGGGACACTAGGACTGGCTTTCAGGTTTGGGGAAGAAGAAATCTGGTATAAGGACACATATTAGCACCTCTCTAAATATTGAATCTCTCACACATTTTAATGCTTTGTTTTTAAGTTTACTTCAGAACTATAACGGCTACCAATTTACAGATGATATACTCTTAATGTTTTTACCATCTGCTACTTCTGACCTAAGGAAAGTGCAGCACACATTTGACCTCATGCACATACGAGGTGTGCTTCTAACTTGGGAGCACCAGAAGGAGAAGCACATGTCCAGAAGTGCCAGCCGCAGAAGAATCTGTAGTGTCCAAGATGAGACTGCTGCAGAAAAGTGCACTGTGGGCATAGAGAGGCTATGTGCCCACAGGCTGGGATCGTCCCTTTGCCAGAGACCTTGGAGAATCACTGCTCTGAGTTCTGGGCCAGATGGACCAATGAAGAATCTCAGTATAAGGCAGCTTCATATCTTCATAGGCAGAAATCAGCATGAACTAATGTCTAAGGCCAGCCCATGCTATACTGTTTACTTCCTTATTTATTTAAGCATTTCAACCTTAACGAGGACTTCTGGGTATCTGTGAGCCCCCATTTTCATTGTGGCTTTGGATGCTACCTGCTGGGAGGTCAAGACACACACCCCCCCCCGCCGATTCTCCTCCTGCTCTTGGAGCCAAAAATCCTAACTATAAATACACATTGATGGGGTCCGAACTGGCAGAGACTGACCAAGAAAGAGATCATGGAGTCGTAGTGGATAACTCACTGAAAATGTTGAGACAGTGTACAACTGCAATAAAAAAGGCCAAGGCTATGCTGGGGATTATTAGGAAGGGAACTGAAAACAGATCAGCCAGTATCATAATGCCTCTGTATAAACCTATGGTGCGACCTCGTTTGGAGTACTGTGTACATCTCTGTTTCACCACACCTCAAAAAGGATATTATAGCACTGGAAAAAGTGCAAAAATGGGCAACTAAAATTATGAAAGGGTTGGAACACTTTCCCTATGAAGAAAGGTTAAAGTGCTTGGGGCTCTTTAGCTTGGAGAAATGATAACTGAGGGGTGACATGATCAAGGTTTATAAGATTATGCATGGGATAGAGTAGGTAGAGAAAGAAGTACTTTTCTCCCTTTTTCACAATACTCATGGGCACTCCATGAAATTGCTGCACAGTCGGGTTAGAATGGATAAAAGGAAGTACTTCTTCACCCAAAGACTGATTCACTGCCACAGGAGCTGGTGGCAGCTACAAGCACGGATGGGTTCAAGAGGGAATTAGATAAACATATGGAGCAGAGATCCATCAGTGGCTATTAGCCACAAGGTATAGATAGTAACTCTGGGGCAAGTGATGCACTGTATTCTTAGTGCTTGGGGGGGGGGGCAACAGTGGGAGGGCTTCTAGTGTCCTGGCCCCACTGGTGGACCTCCTGATGGTACCTGGTATTTTTGGCCACTGTGTGACAGAGTGTTGGACTGGATGGGCCATAGGCCTGATCTGATATTGGCCTCTCTTAGGTTCTTATGTTCTCTTGCCCCATCACTGGTTTCTGAGTTTGCTGAAGTTTTTTAGGACCCTTCACATCTTTTTCCATTGTGGCCTACCCAAAGATACTCTGTCCCCTGTTTTCTCACCCTTCATGGATATTGTCTCCTGGATCCCGTGCCTCCCAGCCTCTGCCTGCTCTGGTAGCCATGACCTCTATGTTCATGTTCTCCTGATACCCCTCCAGGACTATTTACACAGCATGAAGGATGCACATTGTTGCTTTGATTTCAACAGTAGGGCACACCAAGACTTCTGGTTTGCTGAAAGGCAGTCCAGCATGCTTTACAGTGCTATTTATTGTAGGACAATCAAAAATCTTTAATACCCCATTCAAACTACTAAAAAATGACAGAAAAGAGCAAGAGCCGAGTATCACCTTAAAGACTAACAAAATATGTGGCAGGGTATGGACTTTCGTGAATCACTGCTCACTTCTTTAGATATCAGAAAGCGCATCCCCTGCCACAAATTTTGTTAGTCTTTAAGGTGCTACTGGACTCTTGCTCTTTTCTGCTGCTACGGACAGACGAACATGGCTACCCATCTTGATATATAAAAAAGTGATGTTGATACACAAGTTGGAAAAGACCTAACAACACTTAACACACACACCCCTCTACGGTGACTCTGCTGCCATTCTCCAAGCAGGCTTTCCCCCATTTTTTTTTTTAAACAGCCAGTATCAGAGATATTATTAATAGCGTTAAAACATCACAGCAATCTTCCTACCAATTTTAAAAATGGCAAGTGGCAAGACTGACATGTCGGGGTGGTGGTGGGGGGAAGCCTAGGGCAAAACCGGTTTGGAAGCTCCACCACCACTGCTAATGTCAGGGAGTTGGATCAAGTCAACTTTTTCATTCAAACTTGCCTAATTCCCCTCCTTACTATAGTCCCACCTGCCTTTTATTCATGCATTTCCCATGATCCCCAATATAGATTTTTTATGATCGAAGGAGAACCCTCTTCTTCCTTTTTCACCACTGGAAAAACTGGTTGGATCCGACTCAGGGAATCATACCGATGTGGAAGCAACCTTAGTGTGTCTTTTCTGCACTGAGAATAGGACTATGGTTCAGCTTTAGCTATATGTGGGGTAACTTCTTTTCTGGCTCCTAAGAATGTTCTTAAAAGCTATAAAGGCTCTATTAGAACACTGACAGTTCAGCCCGGGAACAGTCCCATTTTACAACGGACTGTAATTGTTTTATTTACTGCTACTGAATCATTGTTAAAACACTCCCCCTTTGCTATGCATTGGTAATTGCTTGGGAAAAGCTGCCTCGTAATCTTTTTCCAGTCGATTTTTAAAATGCCTATAAATATGCAGCCCACATTTCTCCTACAGATGTAAATAAATGCATATATAGATGCTGTTCTGATCGCATCTGTCAGCCATCTCCCAACAATAGTTGCAAGAGGGAGAACTGTTAATATAGGATTTGTTGAAAAATGCGATCTGCCAGGGAGCACCTGAATGTTTCTTCCTACTCAGACATTTTTGTGGGGGGGAATTCACGTCAGTCCCCTAGAGAAGCTTCTGCTGTTTAGTGATTTAGCAGATTTTTGTGCACCTGATCCAGGGAAGAAGCACAATGGCATGCTCACAATGAGAATAAGCCATTCAAATTAAAAACCTACTTGATTGTTTCCCACTTGGTAAATGCTTATCTGATATCATGCACCGTCAGGCCCGTAGTTAGAGAGGGCACGTGGTGGTAATAGAAAAACAACATTGCTCCCTTCTCTGAATTGCCAGATCTCGTTTTTTTAAAGTAAGCCTTTAGTTCTTTTCCTTCTAGAAATATAAGGGGAAATGTGCAAGCAAAACTCCATAATCATAGCGGACCTTCTCAAGCCTAAGCTTTCAGCCAAGACCAAAAAACTTATGAGAAATTCAGGATGAGAAAAGGAGCTGGGGGTGGGATCTGGTTCAGCTGAGAGCTAACGTGGTCGCCAGTCCAGGAGTAAAACTTCTAGAATGGAGTTTTGACAAAGTCTCCCCTCTGTAATTCAGATATAGTTGAGATCTTACTGGGTGGAAAGTATTCCACAGTCATATCTACAAAACAAGTTTGCTTTGTCTTCCACTCAAATGAAAGACCTAGCAATGATACATGTAATGTTCCCTGATTTTAAATGTGTTTTCTCAAATGTTCTGAAGTGGGACCCACCATCACTTCAGGGGCCTGTCTCAGCTAATGGCAGCATGGGTTTGGGAGGCCATGAATGTTGGCTACCATTCTCATCATCTCCCACATAGCTGGGTCCAAGACAAGCATTTGTGGTGGGCACAGCCAATGCTCCCTCTAAGCTGTCTCGTGAGCAAAAATTCTCGTGAGCAAAATTCTCGTGAGTCTCATGAGCAAAAATTCTAATTTGTGAGCTACTGGCATTGAAGTTGTGAGCGAGCGATTTGGCTACTGTGTAAAATACTTTGCTCTGCAGCCATCCCTCCTGAACTAAGACAGAAATGGGTGAGCCGGAGGCTAAAAAACTGTGAGCTAGCTCACCCTAACTCAGCTTAGAGGGAACACTGGGCACAACCATGCCTCACTGGTCATCCCACCAGTGGGAAAATGAGTGGATTGGCCTTCAGCAATAGCATGGTTGCTTCCAGGAGTCACACCTCTCCAGGAATTGCCAGAAACACTATAGTAAAGCCATGGAATTTTTGGCACCGAGGACTGACATCACTTCCAGGTTCCATGAGAGGTGTGACGTCACTTCCAGGTTTTCCCAGAAGCAGGGCTATTTTTGTAGGAAAAGCCCAACAGAAACTCATTAGCATAATAGGCCACACCCCTGACAGCGCAGCTCCCTCTCAGGATCGACTTCCCCAGGTGCCCTGCGGCTTGCAGGGTGCATGGGGAACCTGAGAGAAGGAAGGTGGCTTCTGGATTGGCTTCCCCAGGTGCCCCACAATTGTGAGGCACCTGGGGAACCTGAGGTGGGGAGAGAGGCAGTTTAAATTGCCTTCCCTCCCTGGATCAGCTTGGCTTCCCCAGGTGCCCTGTGGCTTGCAAGGCGCCTGAGGAACCCAAGAGGGGGGGGGAGGCTGTAGGTGTGGCCAACTCAGAAGCCAGCCGGAACTCCGTTCCTGTGCGTTTCTGTCCAAAAATAGCCCTGCCCAGAAGTGCCATCACACTATTGCTGACTTTTTTTCTTTCTCCCACTGGCTGCTGGAGAGCCAAGGTGCAAGGCCCACTGGGGCAGGAGGCTTCCCACCACCAAGGGGCACATGGGAACCCGAGCAAAGGCCAATGACAGCCAATGACACTGGCTACTAGGCATGTCACTACTGCGTACAGCTAGAAGTGAACCAAACCCTCAGGGTACTGGTAGCACTGCTGAAGAGGGCTGGCTAGGGCCTCAGACACCAGGAGCATGGGTCTGTAAGGTGAAGGATGTCAGTTACCTGCACTTGCCTGGAAGTCTGAGCCTCTCTCTGTCAGTCTCTCCCTGTCTGAGGGAATGAGAGAAAACAAAGATGGGAACACAGCAGCTCTGCCTTTCTTTTCCTGTTGCTGCGAAGAGGCAGTTCCTCAATCTCCTCTCCCAACCACAGCCTTCGAGGGGAGGGGGTTGTACATCTTTTGACCTTGCAAGAAAGTCTTGACCCACTTGAGAGTCATGACTCACAGTTTGAACACCATTGTTAACTCACCTCTTTCTGGGTATGCTTTTCTGCAGCACTGTGAACCTTCTATGCCTTCAATGAATTATTGATCACATATTTATATCCTTTTACTGAAGCTTTCATATCATGAGCAGTGGCTGGTACAAGTCAAACCTCCATTATTAATTGTCAGTTCCCACTGCCTTTTTTGTAAACCAAGGGCCAAAGGAGATGTTTGTTTTTTTAAAGAGTTGGGTCCATGTTCCTGGGACCCAGCTTGGGTTCCCACAGCTACAAAGCAGCTGTGGGGAATGGCTATTAAAACATAAAGCAGAGTCTGTTTGGGCTCAGAAAGAACACCAGCAGCGAGGGGGGGGGGGGGAATCAGCTCCTGCCTCCCCCTCCCCCCCCCAGCTATTTTCCAACACCAAAACAGCACGCATGAGGGAGTTGTTTCCCTGTTTTTACTACTCCACAAGCACAGAATACCAAGAGGGGGACATGGAAAAGCTCCACAACAAACAGTGCCTTATGCTGATACATTGCTAGATCCAGCCCTTTAACTTGAACTGAAATGGGAACCACAGCTCTTCTAATCCTAGTGCTTTACAAATCTTGAGAACTGTGGGCCAGAAAAAGACAAAAGGCATGGAAAAGGGAAGCTCCCCCCCCCCCCCCAAATGTATCAAAAATATCTCAGGCTATCTGGTTTCTAATACACAATATCTTTTGAATGCCTGAAACTGGGTCATTTGATTAGATTAAGATGATATCAGCCAGTAAATAAACACGGGGGAAATGGGAGAAGGAGGAAGAGAGAGAAAGATCTGATTGGGTGGGCATTCCAGGCATTGTCCTGCACCCAGCAGCCTGGCCCTCTGTCGTGAGAAGTTTGTATGGCCATCTGAACTTCTGTCGTCCACCGAGATGCTGATTTTACCTTCTTGCAAGGGGCTGCAAGGGAAATGGCATTCACTCCACGTGCCTATCAAGGCCGAGCAGCACAAAATGATTACTTTATAATGAAGGTGTTTACAAAGGCAATTATGTCCCATTTATCACAAATGAGAGATGAGTCCCTCTGCCCTCCGCAGCTCTTTGCACATAATTCAAGCATTGTCCTTGCCTGGAAGCACCGGATAGCAGGTGCAGCACTCTTTAAGGAGAGCAAGAGAGATGCCCAGAGGAGGCACCAGAGTGTGTGGGTTTTTTTAATGTTCTGCTTTCTCTATTGTTGCCAGACTCTTTACCCACTAGGGAATGGGAAACCGACCCAGGGTCTCCCGTCAGAGAGTGTGCCCCTTACTGAGATGTAAGCCTCAGCAGGAGTTGATACTCAACAGCCCTGCTGCCAGCAAGTCAATCCCTCATACACACTGGAGGGGGAGGTTGCAGGGGAGAAAGCATATTGGTAAAATAGTAGCATATCCCCTCCTCAGAACATCTGGCCGCAACCAGAGAAAAAACAATTTCATGCCCCCTCCCAAATGATAAGGGCATATTACCTTCACGTAGAACCCTTGCTTCTGGTACACAAACCCAACCTCTTTCCATGTTTGTTTTGTCAAGACTCCCAAGTGCAGGTGCCATTCTAGTTTCCTGTCCCTCCCTCTAAAATCTCCCCCCCACCCCCGGATTTGGCTGCATGACCTTTTCCCCAACTTTGCATGCCCTGATCTGGATGGCCCAGGCTAGCCTGATCCTGTTCAATCTTGGCAGCTAAGTAGGGCCAGCCATGGTTAGTGTTTGGATTGGAGACCATCAAGGAAGTCCAGGGTTGCTATGCAGAGGCAGGCCATGGCAAACCACATCTGTTATTTTATTTATTTAATTTATTTATTTAATTTCTAAGCCACTTTCCCCGCATTCGCAGGCTCATTAGTCTGTTGCTTTGATGCAGTTGCCATAAGTCCGCCGCAACTTGCTGGCACTTTCCACCATCAAACCAAAGGGTTCAACTCCATCACAATGTAGCTGATAAATACCGAATACTGATATAAAATACTGACTATTTGGTACGTGTCCAACACCTTCAGAAAAAGCCTTTGACAAGTGTTGAGGATAGGGTTGCCAAGTCTGTATTACTCACCAGCGAGGGGGGGGCCTCTGTCCGCCAGGAGCTTCCCCGGCACACGCGCGAAGTGTGCACACCCGGTGACGTCACCCAGAAGTGACGTCATCACGTTGGGGGCGTTGCCAGGGTGACGCTCTGGCAATCGCCCCAAAACTCTCATAGAGTTTTGACGCCCTGGCAACGCCCCCAACGTGATGACGTCACTTCCGGGTGACGTCATTACATTGGAGAAGCCATCCTGGCTGGACAACTTCGGGGGTGGGGTTCCCCCCACCGGCCGAATGCTGGCCGGCGGATCGGGAACCCTGTAGCGGGGGATCCCCCACCCCCCAGGCTGACTTGGCAGCCCTAGTTGAGGGGGGCATTCCTTGTAAAATCTGGCATTTTGACAAAATAATAAACACTTTTGACATTGTCCAGTGTTACAGAGATATCAAATACATATAGGGCTTCTTTCTTTTCATTTTATCACAATCAGGAGTAAATAGCACAGACTCTTATCTCTTAGAATTAAACCATATCTCAAAACAGTGGCACCTAGTAACAGAATAATGTATTACAATGTTATTGGCCTTCCTGTGCCAAAAATGAAAAAAGAAAGGGAAGAAAATGTACAAATCTAGCTGCTGTCTTCAGAAATCTATGTTAGGTGGGATTGGGAAATACACACCTCCAGTTTTGGGAGGGAGGCTCGGCAATATCAGCTGAAATCAACGGAGAGAAGAGTGTAATCATACCACAGGATGACCAAAGGAAAAGGATACCTCTGATGACAGTACAAGATACTGGGATGCACACATGTTAGATAGCCAACAAAAAGTAACATAAGACCATATGAGCTGGATCTGAGCAGTGGCCCATCTTGTTTAGCAGCCTTTTTCAACAAATATTACAAGGAAACTATCCCACTCTGCCTCTAAACCCAGAGGCCCCTTCAGCTATTATAGCTAATAGCCACTGATCATCTAACCTGTGTGTGTGAGTCTGTAAAATGCCATCAAACTTCTGGTGACCCCAGCAAGGGGCTTTCAAAGCAAGTGGAAAGTAGAGGTGGTTTGCCATTTGCCTTCCTCTGCAGAGCCTTCTGCGGCAGTCTCCCTTCCTTGCTTGGCTTCCAAGATCTCGTGAGCTTGGGCCATACCATGCCACCTCCCCTCCCATACCATCAAACCTGTCCCCCACAAATTTGCCCAGCTCTCGAGTGTCCATCTAAGCCAGTGATTACCACCACATCGTGTGGCAGTCAGTTTTACAAATAATTATTTCATACAGAACATGGAGCACAGATAAGTGAAGCAAGCATGCATGATTCTTTGATCATGTGAACTCGGTGAATAATGATGAATTTAAATCACTACAGAGGGATGAGAACCTGACCTCCTTTTCTGGCTCTGTAAGTGGGTTGCTCTGAGACAATTACAACCACCACTGGCCTGTGGCTTGCCTTTCATTACCGATCTGGTTGTTTTACTTCTGGCTACGCTTATGTCTGTACACAGTTTCTCTGGTTTATCTTTGGCATGGGGTGGTAAGAGTGAGAAAAGTGGAAATCAATACAAAGGGAGAAAATAAAGCTATACCAAGCATGACAGAAGCTGGAATTAGAATACAGCAGTTCACTGTTCCTCCAAAAAAGCTGCTTTTTTGTCCCCCCCCCCCCCCGATTTCCTCTTGGACGAGCAATTGTGAAGCCAGCCTGTCCAGAAAAATGAGCTGTCATTCCACACAATGAACAAACACCATCGATTTTAATGTGTGCGTGTGCAGGGGGAGGGCAACAAACAACAGAAAGTGCAACCCAGTACGAGGCCTGTTGCAGCAGAGATGCAGTCAGCAGGAAATAAAATGCCTCATTTTGTTAAGTCTTCATGCAAAAACATCAACCACAAGAAGCCTGGGAGTGGGAAAGGGGAGGGAGACCATACCAATGACAATGGGCAGCTCACTATAAATTACTGCCCTGCCAAGGGTTGGTGCAAACATTGAGACCAATTTCCCATGAGGTGCTGCTCTGCCGCCACTCTTCCCTTTCCCCTGGTTGTGTGCATCAATTTCCCACTATTTGCCCCGCACTGCATTTTGACCCACGGCTTCACTCGATTTCCCCTGTGGCTTTGTGATCCTGTTTTTTGAGGATCATGAAGCTGCAGGAGGAAACAGGCGAAGCCGTGGGTCAAAATGTGGTGCGGGGCAAATAGTGGGAAATTGACACATGCAATCAGGGGAAGGGAAGAGCAGCAGTGGAGCAGCGCCTCGTGGGAAATCGGTCTTTGTGTGTGCTTTTCTTGTTCTGCATTCTCTAAGGATACCCCATGATTTTTACTAAATTGGCGAGCAAAAACTAGATCGGATCACAAGTTTTAACAAAATCCCCAAATGATGCAAAATCAATCACAGCAGAGAACACAATAATCCTGTTAACAGAAGGTGTAAGGAATAATGCTCCTCCAGAACGGCCTGCTGAAAGGAAAGCAGTGATGGAGCTCAGCAGGTCTCCTTTGGCAAGGTGTTCTGCAACTGAGGTGCCCTGAGTTTTAATAGGAGAACCTTGTTGCCTGTTGCCACCAGGCACACATCTCAGAAGGTGGGAGGAAACAAAGTGAAGCACTTTATCTGAGTTGAACCTAGTGTTGCCAACTCTGGACTAGGAAATCCCCAGAGTCTGTAAAGGATGACTTTGGGGTGGGAAAGAAGCTCAGCAGGGATGTAATGCTATAGAGTCCAGCCTCCAAAGACGTCATTTTCTCCAAGGGACCTGATCTCTGTAGTCTGGAGATCACTTGTAATTCCAGGGGAACTCCAGGCCCCACCAGGAGGTTGACTACCTTAGATGAACCTCAGGATATGAAGAATTTCTCAGCACCATTAAGTAGCTGTGGGAGAGAGGATAGATGGGGAAACCAAGTAAGAGCAAGGTGGAGTGAAGACTTATCCTTCAACTCAATTTCTGCCAGCTCCTATTCTGGCATTTCCACCATGCTGGTTTCACTGTGGATCAAGACCCCAAGCACATGCGTGCATGAGTTGCTGCTAAGGGTTCATGTCTCCACATGAGTCAGGGCTTTTTCTGTGGTGGCTCCTTGATTAGAGGACACAGATATTTGGCTGGCTCTGAGTATGCTAAGTTTCTGGTACCAGCTAAAGATATATTTGTTTACTTGGGTTGCTGTGTTGTTTTTCTGTTGATTATGCTTTTAAAAATGTAATCACTTGTGATTATTGTTTATATTCATTTAAAATTGCCCATAAGCTGCCTTGACACCTTTGATGGAGACAGCAGGATGGAAATAATTAAAGTAAATAAATACTACAAGGAATATATATGAACATGTAATCTTGGGGTTGGGGGACAATTCTTTAATGTTTGAAGAACCCTCTTTCATTTCTTCCTGAGTGTTTAAAAAATCCAGTTTGGATTATTCTTGTACAATAATATGAATTTCTCTCATGCTTGTTTTTAACATCCCCCTTTCAGCTGTCTGGTTTAAGACTCTTCTCTTCAACACCAATGATTCCCCCATGCCATGAGAGTGATAGAGGGGAAAGGAAGCTGTAAATTCCTGACAAGATGGAGTTGTCTAATTCAGTGCTCCCTCTAAGTTGTGGAGTCTTGTGAGCAAAAATTCTGCTTTGTGAGCTACTGGCATTAAAGTTGTGAGTGAGCCATTTGGCTAAATTAGTTTGCTCTGGAGCCACCATTCCTGAGCTAATACAAAAACGTGTGAGCCAGAAGCTAAAAAACTGTGAGCTAGCTCACACTAACTCAGCTTAGAGGGAACACTGGTCTAATTCATCACAAAATCTAGTTGTGGTATGAAGTTGTCCTGTGGAGGACAGTGTAGAAGAAGAAACGAATGGACCAGAAATTGCTGTTGGGGGAAGGAAAGCTGAAGGGAATCAGGGCAAATCACATTGGTGGCTTTGAATCCCCTGAAGAGATCTGCCTCAAAAGCAGCACTCCAGGAATGTGGGAAGTGGAAATTCCAGACAGCTGCATCCCAGTACCTCTACTTCAGAAAGAATGGGGTGGTGTGTTTGTGGGATGCCTGAAGGAATTCCGGGGGACAGTTTCAGAGGCAGAAAACCTTGAGGGGAAAGAAAACCCACCTTCAGATCCATGGGAGTTTAGAAATGCTGGGAAACACATTTGATAGCTGAACATAACTTGTTCGGCAGCTGCAATCACCTGTGAGATGACCACCCAATCTGTTTTAGTGTTTGGTGCCAGTTTGGTGTTTAGAGCCAGTTTGGTGTAGTGGTTAAGTGCACGGACTCTAATCTGGGAGAACCGGGTTTGATTTCCCCACTCCTCCACTTGCACCTGCTGGATGATCTTGGGCAAGCCATAGTTCTGGCACAGCTGTTCTTGAAAAAGAGCAGTTTCTGTCAGAGCTCTCTCAGCCCCACCTACCTCACAGGGTGTCTGTTGTGGGAAGGGGAAGGGAAAGGAGTTTGTAAGCCGCTCTGAGACTCCCTTCGGTAGTGAAGGGCGGGGTATAAATCCAATCTCTTCTCTTCATCTTTTGTCCACTGACCACCTCACATTGCTGCCAAACAACTTTGTACCTGTGCAGCAATTGTGGCAGTGGAGTTTCATTTCTTTACAGCAGAGTTTAATTTCACAGCCTTGTGGGAACCTTTACATCTGTGCAGTAGGCAATCCTACCCACTGTCATGGATTAAATGATGTAAGGGGCAAACTATGTCTTTCCAGTAAGGATGTGTGAAAACCCATGTGTGTGAAATAACAGGATTGATAACAGGAGCCTATACAACGACCAGATGGTAAGATTGTTAAAAAGTTGTGTGTTTTTTTAAAATAACTACTAGCTTCCTTATTTTCTCATTGTGTATTTATGCTACTGATTGCTGAGTGGTGCACAGTGACAAGAAGTCTGTGAGGGAGGGGAGAAGGGGAAAGAAGGCTCCCTACCAGGCTCTGGAGGAATATGCATGCATGAAGTGCTGCCAGTTGCTCCGTACTTTGCTGCCTGAGTACCTGGAAAATAACCCAAGGGATGGGGTTGACCTGCTCACAAACAGGAAACTGATTGGTAGACAAACAGTTTCCAGTTCACTGATAGGGAACAGATGGTGAGCCAAACTAGTGGGTGTTCAAGCATCCCTAAAGGACTTTGGCATCAGCCCAATTGTAGAAACATGATGTTTTGTGCTAAAGAAATAATAAGATATCTGTGTGGCTTTGTAGCCTGCAACTTGGAACTTGCAGGGAGGGAGGAGAGGCAGGCGTCTGGAGGAGGGAGGAGAGCAATGTCCCCTCTAAGCCGAGTTAGTGTGAGCTAGCTCACAGTTTTTTAGCCTCCAGCTTACACATTTTTGTCTTAGCTCAGGAAGGATGGCTCCAGACCAAACTAATTTATGCAGGAGCCAAATTGCTCACTCACAACTTTCATGCCATTAGCTCACAAAGTAGAATTTTTTGCTCACAGGACTCCACGGCTTAGAGGGAGCATTGGAGGAGAGGTACGCAGCTGGAGGCAAACGTCCAAAGGGCAGCCAATGGTTTGGAGGCAGGGATGGAGGAGAGGTGCCCGCTGCCAGCCACACATGCTCCCCCACAGCCCCAGGTGGAGATGAATGGTCAAGATGGCCCACTACTGCCACCACTCCCCTGCCCCAGCACCACAGCCCCCGCCCCACCACCCAGAAGTTCCTGGCTATTCCCCTTAACGTACACACACACACATCACAGAAAAAGCACGCGGATAAGGCAAATAGGAAACAAGAGGGGACTCATCTGAGGAAGATGCTCCCTAGTGCCAATTTCATTAAAAATGGATATTGTAATGACATTTGTGTTTTCCGGGGTGCACATTTATACAATCCTCTGATGGTGAAAAGTAATGCTGTAACTGATGCAAAGATACTGTTTGCACTACCTGCTTTGCACGCCAAAGACTTTAGTGCCTCTTTTTAAAATTTACTTCAGTGGAGAGCATACCGTATGATCGATGGGGAAGTCAAGCCTAAAGAGTTCCATCTACTAGGATTGCTTTTCTGGATCCAGACCGGATTATGGAAGTGCAGTGTGCCAGTACAGCAGACATGCCAGAGAAGGAGCTTGAACTGTGAAGGAAGAAGATCTCCTCCCTGAGACCCGCTGTAGGCTGAAAAATAACCACACATTAGTTTTCTTTTTACAAATGCAGGGAATGAGCAGATTTTATGGAATTATTAAAAATGTGGCTCTGTGTAGTCTTAAACCTGCATATATGTATGTGAGTAGATTAGGACCTCGGTCAGAGGGTTGAATTCCAGAAGCTCTTGACAGAACAAGTTGCTTGTAGATCCAGTTTTGCCATCCCTGTATGACAGCTTAGGTGATCTCAGCACCAGCGTTTGACTGTCCCCTCATTGTGCTAGAGTACTGATTGTTGTGGCCCATCCACAGGCTTTCTTAGCAGCACCTCCCACTTTATGAACATGTCAGAAAGAAGGCCACCAACAGAGAATCAACTGTTAGGCAGAACTTTTGAGAAGGGCATTTGGGGAGTAATATGAGGTGATTTTACTGGAAAACTGTCTGAGTTAGGGCACTTGCTTTGTTATTTGCTTTTTATTATATCTTAGGTTTCTGGGAGAAAGGGTACAAATATTTTAAATAAATATATAAATAATCCCTTGGAAGGCACTGCACTACATTTCTGTCCCCAGTTCCTGTCTGGGCTGCTCCATGGGATTCTGGTCTTTCAAGGAGGAACCTGACATGTCACGTACATTGGGCAAGCAGGTGCAATGGAGGGGGCTGGTAGTTACCCAGAAATGTGGCTGTGTTCCCCGTTTCACCCACTTGTACCAATATCACAGGAATGCACACCTAGTACATTTCCAGCGTCTCCACCCCACCCCTGGTTGCACTGAGCATACTTATCATGCATGTCTTGTGGAGGGGATGTTGCTAGCAACCGATGAAGGGGAAAGGCTTGTTCGGGCAGTTTACAGTAGGGACATGTTTTGGCGTTGGTATCAATCATGCCGGAGATCCTCCTCCCTTAATATGTGGGATGCCTTGAATTTCCAGATGAAAAAGTGTAGTGGAGGCTTCAAATTATGCCAGTATAGGGTTTAGTTTGTAGCTGAAAGCAGTAAACCAACTGGTCTTATATGCTTGAGGGTAAGGCTCATTGGTTACTACATTTGACTGAACAATTGCACTTTTGGTCCCATAGCTCCTCAGTATGATAAACATTACTTTGACCTAAACAGCACAGGGTAGCCTGATCTTGTTGGATCTCAGAAACAAAGCAGGGTCAGCCCTGGTCAGTAGTTGAATGGGAGACCACCAAGGAAGTTCAAAGTCACTATGCAGAGGTAGGCAACGGCTTCTATTTGTCTCTAGCCTTAAAAACCCTATAGGGTTTTATGTCTGTGACAAGAGTTTCCACCATAACATTGATAAACATTGCATTTTCCTCAGTTTTCCATCTCCCCTAATGTTTCTAAATTAACCTGCTTATTATGACAGCGTGCTCTAAACAGAGATAATCCAGGGCTCAGCTGATATTTACATTTCTTCCACATTACAAAGGCTGGTTTAATACATGGATTAATATTGTATGTACAGTAACAGCTCAACCTCTGGTACCAAAAAAAAAAAAAGATGTTGTGATGATGGAAACACATTATCTTGCAGTAATTTATTACCCAGTCTCTTACTGCAGCCTACCTACATGCCTCACAATAGAGAATAATACTAATAAGTATCATACCCTGTCCCTCCATATTCCTAATGAAGAAATTCTGGAAAGTTATTTTTCCCCATAGGAACTCTAGACATACTTTTTGCTGCTCTTCCAGAAAGGGATAAGAGGGACCCAGGAAGTAAGCAAGGGTAGGAGTCACCTAAGCAGGAAAAGGCAGGAAAAGGGGAGAAACTAATTAGGGGAAAGGTGGGAAGAAAAGGTGAGGAGCTTGACAGAGGACAGAAGATGAAAAGTATAGGGGCTAGGCTGGGTCCTAGGGAGGAAACTGGGGAGCCGGACCTTGCACAAAGGGCCATTGTCCAGAAAAGAAACTATATACTGGGAGATAGGATTGGCAGCTCCATGTCTGGAAACTCCTGGAGATTTGGGGGTAGATCCCAGGGAGTTTAAGGTTTGATGAGGGGAGGGACCTCAGATGGGGTAAAATGCCATATAGCTCACCATCCAAAGGTGCCATTTTCTTCAGGGGAAGTGATATCTGGAAATCAGTTATAATAGTGGGAGGTGTTCAGGTCCCACATGGATGTTGGCAACCTTGTTGGAAGAGCTTGGGTTTCTGCTTTCAGGGCCCACTCAAGGCAAGTAACTGTTAACAGGTGGAGCTCCATACAGACCTCTGTCCACCTGATAACCTGCCAGCCTGCCAGAAGTGCTCTTCTTACCATGGGGACTTGTTGTGGCATCCCAGGACAGACTTGAAGTAACAATTCATATACCTAAATATGTACATTCAGATATTTCTAATGAAATGTTATATAAATAAGAAGACCCGAGTGGGGTTTGTACTGCTCTTCTTTGTCAACTATAATGCATCTGATGAAGGGGGCTTTGACTGTTGAAAGCTCATACTCCCAAAATCTTGTTGGTTTCTAAGGTGCTACTGGTGTCAAATCTACTACAGACCAACACAGCTATCTTTACTGAAACTACAATGTTTTGGGGTACCAGTTTTTATTTGTGATATAATATGAATTTATAACCATTCTGATACTTTAAAAATTAGATTCCAATATTACACAGAGTGATTAACAGAGCCATTAACAGAGTCATCACCTTCTTAATAGCTACATCCTATACAAAGGCTATACTAATGGTTCTATCAGCATATAAAAAAGATGGAACAGAGGACATTTATATTTTTACCTCTGTCATATTCATTGTATTCATTTTGCTAATAATGTATTAATATCAATAGATACATGTATCAATATATTTAATTCTCAACATGGCCAAATCTGTGCATACTTAATTCCAGAGAATGGAGTCATGAACAGATAAGACAGATCTTTCTACAAACTTGGAAAAGCCCAGGTTTGCAGAAAAATCTGATTTAAAAAAGATACATTGGGAGGTTAAAACCCTCCAGAATTATATAAGCAGTGCCTGTAGCTTTAAGAAATGGTTGTCATCAGGGGTCATTGGTAGGCAATCACACCAGTATTGTCAGCCTTCTAGCCTTGCTTTCGGTCAGTAAAGGCAGGTGATAGTAATGGTCAGAGCTCTTTCAAGAGCTATTTTGGCCTTTGGGAGAGAACTCCTTGGGGCCAGGTCTACCAGTAACCACTGAGTGACTTGCTACCACGTGGTTTGCATGACTCACCCAAGCCCAACTAATAAGACTTTCATGCTGTCATCTGCTCCTTTCCACCAGTAACTCTTGCGTCATCCCATGCTTCCAGAGTACATGGAAGTGTTATCATGGGCTTTCCAAGTTGAGGCAACACAGAGGAGAAGACTCATGAATTCACAGTAGAAAGGCAACACGGTTTTTAGAGTTTTTCAGAGGGGAAAATGAGAAGGTTTGGGGCTGGGGCATTCTTTGCATTGTTTTATTGTCACTAGCAAAATCTAGATGTAACAGCAAAGAGAGCCATCCATTAGTGATTTCTCCAGTGCTGCAATTTATCCCTGTCATTTATGGACCGCATGGTATTATCGGATCTATTTTTAAGATCTGATTACATTTTTTATTCATAGGAAGGTTAGGTTTATATATGTTGAAGATCAATAAAAAAGCCTCTAGAATAGCTGCATTATTAATAAAGAATGCTTTTTCAAGCAGACAGTAGCTACTTTTTAAAGAAGCCTCTCAAGAAAAATTGGTGGTGTTTTTATTTTCATTTCATTCTTGTCCTCGGAGTCTACAGGTGTCCAACATCTTTCTCATCATCATTTGCAATGGGAACATGTGAGATTTTTGATCTGGACAAACTTGGAACTGAATTCCTGTGCTTCAATTCTTGAAATCTAAAATCTCAGTTAGCCTTCTGATTCATGGTTAGCTTGAAATCCACTGTGATCCTGAGATCCTTTTCACAGGTACTATTGCCAGTCCAGGAATCACACTCCTAGAGCCATCTCTCAGAAGCCATTGACAAAATCACTCCCCAGCACCCTCTTTGCCCCTGCATCAAACCTTCAAGGCCCTATGTGGCCAAGGACTAGGGTTGCCAAGTCCAGGTTGGAAAATACCTGGGGACTTTAGGGGTGGAGCCAGGAGAAGGTGGGGTTTGGGGAGGGGAGGGGAGGGGCCTCAGCATGGTACAATGCCATAGAGTCCACCTTTCAAAGCAGCCATTTTCTCCAGGGGAGCTGATCTCTGCCAGCTGGGGATCAGTTGTAAAAGCGGGAGATCCCCAGGTCCCACCTGGAGGCTGGCAGCCCTACCAAGGACCGGCATACCTGCAGGACCATCTCTCCCTGTATGTGCCACAAAGAGCCTTGTGCTCTTCAGACCAATACTGTTTAATGGTCCCCGGCCCAAAAGATGTCTGCCTTGCCTCAACCAGGACCAGGGCTTTTTCTGCCCTGGCCCCGGCCTGATGAAACATGCTCCAGATTGAGATCAGAGCCCTGCAGGACTTAGTGCAATTCCACAGGACTTGTAAAATGGAGCTGTTCCACCAGATTGAGGTGGTGAACATTGAAGAACACCGGCCTCCCCTGCTTCAAGAGATCCCTTTATGTCATGGGTGCCAGGATGGACTAACTTATCCTAATCAGAGCCTACCACCGCCTTCTCTGGCATGAGCCCAGCTTGCACTGAAATAAGGAAGTATGCGCCAAGCAGCCAGTAGGTTATTTTAAATCAGTAATTTCAATTTTAATTAGCAGTAATAATATTTTAATGAATCGTTTTAATTAATGTAATGGATGCCATTCTGTAAGCTGTCCTGAGTCTGCCTGTGGAGTAGGGTGGGATAAAAATCCCAAAATAAACAAACAAACAAATAAATATCTGTACCTTTATTTTGCCTAAATGCAGGACTTCACATCTGTATCCACTGAGTTTCATTTTGTTAGTTTTAGCCAAGCTTCCCAGAATGTCATGGTCATTTTGAATTTTATTTCTAGCTCCTGGAGTTTTCTGTCATCTGCAGCTTTGGGTGAGAACTCAGCACTGTAAGGTATTTCTTTTTGTGGACTTTCAGCTTCTCACAAGCAACATTTTCCCATATCCAATCTTGTGGCACCTCACCTGTTCTCCAGGATTTCTCAGGAATGATAAACAGAAGTTCAGAAAATACACAGCCAGTTTCCCTCATGAGACTCAGCTACAAGACATCCAGTCCTGAAGAACTGAACTCATTTAAGGTAGCCAGGTATTCCTCTGATGGGCTCCATCCTGGAGCTGTGAGCTGTAATCCTGTCCCCTGCTTATTCATGCTACCTTTGTGAAGGTCCATAGAATCTCCCTTTTGGGAGGAGATGGAGGCAAAATAGGAGTTAGGAAAATAAGAAGAGCCCTCCTGGACCAGACCAGTGGTTAATCAACCTTAACGTCAATGCTCCCTCTAAGCTGTGGAGTCTTGTGAGCAAAAATTCTACTTTGTGAGCTACTAGCATTAATGTTGTGAATGAGCGATTTGGCTGCTGCATAAATTAGTTTGCTCGGAAGCCATCCTTCCTGAGCTAAGAGAAAAATCTGTGAGCAGGAGGCTAAAAAACTGTGAGCTAGCTCACACTAACTCAGCTTAGAGGGAACACTGCCCAGCATCCTGTTTCACACAGTGGCCAACCACTTGCCCTGAAGGGCCAACAAACAGGTCATAGAAGCCAAGCTAATACTGAACTGAGGAGAGTGGTCTTCTCTTTTCCTGTGCTGTTATTTCACCAACTCATTTCACCCTCGGTGAGCAGCAGTCCTAATGTTTCCTTCCTCTGACTCCGAACATGTCTGGAAAGGATGCCTTTTGCTGGTTTTAGCATCCATTGCCAGCCTGAGCTTATTTAGAGCTTTAGCTTTCTTGACCCTACACATCTGTGCTCTTTGTCTGCAGATGTCCCTGGCAACTTGGCCTTCTTTCCATTTCTTACATGTGTTCTTTCTTGATTTTTCAGCATGTCATTTAGCTTTATATGCTGCCTCATTGGGTTCTTTAGAAGTCTCTCTCCCAATTTTCTTTGTCATTTGTGTTTTTCAAACTGTTGCCCTCAGTGACAACTTTTACATTAACTCCTACCTATCTTGAACTACTTTCTCTGTGATTGTCTAGCCACAGAATTCCACTTAGCCTACCTCTAAGTACAAGACACTTGTTTGACTATGCTCACATTTGGCATTTTGCAGTATCAGGAACTCTAGCATTTATATGACTGCTTTTCTGCAACACTGCTACCATTTTTACCTCATCAACCAGATCTTCTCTGTTAGTTAGAACCAAGTCAAGGACGGGATCGAGTCAAGGAAGTCATACTTTCTTCAACCTTTTGAACAAAAAAGCTGTCTGCAAAGCATGCCAGGGATTTATTGGACATTCCATGCTTAGCAAAGTTTGTGTCCCATTCTTGTTTCCTTAAAACATCTATATTTTGTTTCAAGAAAGGATCATCCACATCTACTTCTTGGTTTGGCGGTCTGCAGAAGACTCCAACCACAGTATTGTTTTATATTTCTTTCTCCATTTATTTTTAGGCAGGTGCTCTCCACAAGACTACCCTTGCTTAGTCTCTTGGATTTCTAGGATACACATTTTTGTGTACACAAAGGGATACACATTATCCCCATTATTATTGCATTTATGCATTTATGCTTTTTGAACAAGTTACATCCGTCATTTGTTATACTGCAGTCCTTGGAATCAACCGTCCAAATCTCAGTTAAACCTATTAAATTACATTTACCTTCTTGCATTAGGAATTCAAGCTCACCTTGCTTATTTCCCATAATCTGAGCTTTAATATATAGACATCAAAAGCCATGGATATTATATTCCAGGAGGATCCTTCCTATCATTTTATTGTGGGTTTTTAGGTATCTCACAACTCCACAAGTTCTTCCTATAGTACCCATTGCCTAATATTTAGTATTTACCACTGGCTCCATCCCCCACAGGAAGCAGTTTAAATCTCTTGATCAGATTCGCCCTGCATCTGCAAAACACATTTCCCTCAGTCTTCATGAAGTGTAGCTATTTCTCGCCTACACTCAGGCCATGGTCCCAGAAACTCAATCTCTCACAACACCATCTTTATAGCTAGTCATTTACCTAAAGCAATCTTTTCTTTCCTTGTATTTTACAGAAAGAATTTATGAAAACACCTTAACTTTAACCTTCCTTAGGTTGGAAGGGACCTCCAGGGTCATCTAATCCAACCCCCTGCACAACACAGGAAATTCATAAACACCTCCCCCTCCACACACACCCAGTGACCCTGTTGTAAGGCTATCTTTCAGCCATGCTCCTGCAGAGTGCAAGGGGTTGGACTAGATGACCTGCAAGGTCCCTTCCAACCCTAACATTCTATGAGTCAATGACCCCTGTTCCATGCCCAGAAGATGGCAATAAACCCTCCAGGATCTCCAGACAAATTGGCCTCGAGAAAAATTGCTTCCTGACCCCAAAGTGGCAATCAGCTTTTCCCTGGACATGTAAGAAAGGGCCACAAGAACTAGGCACTGATGCAACCCTTCCTGCCCTCCCTTTCATGATCTTTAAGTTCACAGAATCAACATTGCTGTCAGATGACCGTCTAGCCTCTGTTTGAAAACCCTCAAAGAAGGTGGAGAAACCTTCCTGGAGCCTCATTAAGGAAGGTGAGATTTAATAACTGTACTGATCAGAACTGAATATTTCCTACCATTACCAAACATAAATAATCAACTCTGATCAATTAGGAAACAGTCTCACTAGCTCTGTTCCTTTTGTCTGGGAACTTGGCAAAGTCCCATAGCAATCCTGGGTCTCCACCAAGCAACACACTCCTTCCCCATACTCCCTGGTGTACTATCCAGTTAGGAAGCTCTGCCACTAACTTATCAGGGGTCATTTCGAGCAGAAGCTCAGGGGAGTTCAGCTCCGGGAGTTGGTGCCAGCTCCCCCCCCCCCCGGGGGAAAGTCTGCTTGTGTCATGGCTGCAGAAAAATGACCCCATCCCCTGGAAAGGTCCTTGTTCCTCCGACCAGCCTTCTGAACGCTTCAGCCACCACTGAAGCTGTTCTCCCAGAATAGTGGTATTTCTGAGGCTTGGATTAGTAGCTGTCCCCTCCCTCCCTCCCTCCCTTCCTCCCTCCCTCCCTCCCTTCCTTCCTTCCTTCCTCCCTCCCTCCCTTCTTTCTTGCCTTCTGACATACTTCCAGTGATGTCTGATAATATAGCTTATGCAAATAAGTTATGCTAATAAGTTAGGCTAATGAGCTCCTGCACCTCGTTTTCTACGAAATGACCCCTGTGGAATGGTGTCTTACGTTAAAAGGATCAGTACTTCTAGCACCCTTACTACATTGCTGTTATAAGCCCCACGTAGTTGCTGCATCTCCTGCTTTGCTTGATCTGTCTTGTGTGGGGTGATCTTAACTGCTGCCCCCCTCCTTTATTGCTCTTTAGAAAGCAGTACTGAATTAAGTGTGGTCTGTTTAGGTGTGGCTTTGAGAATTCAAATTATAAGAAAGTTCAGTAAGCCCACAAAAATAATACATATGGCCTGCCCTGTACAGACTCAGCTGAGAAGGATACAAAGAAATGGTGTAAACATACAGTTTGCTAAACCCTCCCTTCTTATCCTAATCAATGTTACATTAGGACAGACTAGTAATTCTTAAAGTTGCAATGCTTAAAATCCTCCAATATCTTAGTTCTCAGAATTTGGGAAATCCACTGGCCCTTGACATGTGATCAAGATGGAGACCCATTTGTAATGGCTTATTCTTTTATGGCATGAGCCAAAATGGCAAAGAACTAAGATTACGAACAAGAGAGTGTCTTCCTTGTGTCCAGAGAATTTCTAATCTCCTGTCAGGATTCTAGTCCATTAGACTCATTCCCAATCTGCGTGGCCCAAAGAGGAAAAATGCAAGAAAAACAATCTAGCCTTTTGGCTTTCTCATCTCTGTCTTTTAGGTGTGACAATCTAGCTGAAGTCTTAGCTGGTAAACTGCAGGCAGTGCCATTTGCATTTCTAATCACTGAAGATCTTGGTGCTTGGGGATCAATGATCCATCCCCTGTACTTTTCCTCTTTCCAGCTACTAACTTGGAGTAAGACTCCTGTACACAGAGTACAGAAAGATATGCATGATCTCTAGGCTGGAAGTCATATATCCACAATTACCAAATGTCATGGATTATTGCAGTTGGATTATTTATATTAACTATAAAAGAACAGGATTCAATTGATTAATTACTTGCACCCCTAAAAATGATATGGCAATATATACTAGCAGCTGTTTAATTACTGGCTCAAACACAGCGATCGGAGGGAGGAAGTTTACAGAAAAGAGGCAAGGGACAGTTGTCTCAGTTCAAATGTTAGGCCACAAAACATGCGTGTGTGGGTGTGTGCACATCCTGAATGTTCAGCTGAAAGTTTTTACCAGTAATTGTTTGTCATTTCATTATTCAAAATGACCTGCATTTATTTTCCAGCTCTAAAACTGCCACATGAAATGCAAAGTTTAAATATAAATGTTAAGTGTGAATTGATTCTAGTAGATCTCTCTAATTTCATTGCTAGGAAGCGTTTGCATTTTCCAAATGCAGCTCATGGTATCTGTCATTATTGACAGGTGGTGTAGAAATATTCCTTTTACTTCTTGGTTCTGCATATGTGGGAAGTGTGCTGTGAAGGATGTGCCCTTGATTGCTCATTGAAATGCTCAGTTTCTGCGGACATTTGCTGTAAGTTTTCCTATCAGTTCTTCGTGGATTGGTCTCATTGATCAGACTGCCAAATAATGTATTAGTTACTGGCAAATCAAAACAGGACACTGTCAAATTCATGGCTGTTTTTAATGTTACTGCAATCAAAAAACACCAACATTTTGTGGATACTTGTGCAAGTCAGTTGTATGATGATCATAGCATTTCTGCTTAAAGTATTATTAATAACAATGATTTTATTTCTGGATTTTAAAATTTACAATGTGGAGCCTACTTGTTTATTTATACAATTGTATTTATTATGACTTGTGTCTAATAGACTAAGACAAGCCTTTACTGGCACACACACACATAGTAGGAGGTTGTGTTAATTACAGATTAGAAAATACAAAATCCATATAAAGTAAAATTAGAATTACAACATAGGAAAACAGAATATTACTTATCAGGACGTGTAACTATAGCACTGAGAAGAAACTTTGCTACTATTTCAGTTATTTCCGTATCTGGATTATCAAGCAAGAACCTTAAAATCATCAGGGGTCTCTAAAAATTGGGCTAATATGGGGTACAGAAGATCCCGACAGGATGCCACATAGAGAGGACACTGAAGGAGAATGTGGGGGACCGTTTCGACACAGTCTTTCATACAAGGACAGCACCTGCTAGAACAGGGGATCCCCTGAAATCTACCAGATAGAAGAGCTGAAGGAAAAACATTAAATCTGGCAAAGGAGATGACTGTGCGCAAGTTTGGAGCTATGAGTTGATAGAAGTATACAGCTGGAAGGTTTGCATTTGGAACAATCCCTAAATTTAAGGGAGAACAGGTTCTGTTAGCCAGGCTACAGAGAGTTTGCAACTCTGAACCCAGTAAATTAGATTTTATTTTTTAAAAAGCCTCAGACAGCAAAAATAAAGATTCTAAGGATAACTTCAAGGAACTTATTTTGGCTTCGATGTGATACAGCCAACTAGAATTAACAGATTCGGAAAGTAGTTGGCACGTATAACTAAAAGGGACAGAGTTGAAATGGAGTCGTAGCCAAAATTTAATGGTATACATCCATTCCTTAGTAACCAACAAATTCCGACCGCACTCCAAACATATGGAACACACATAGGAACCCCCATGACTTTTCGCAGAAAGGCAGAATGGACACGTTTCACTGAAGTGTCAACTGTGTCAATCCAGAGAGGTACTCCATACAATAATTGAGCTCCAGTTTTAGTATTAAAGGCTTTAAGTGCAGTTGGCACATACTGGTTACCTCGATCAGAGAAGTAAAAGCAAGAAATTGCTGCAGCACTAACTTAGCTACGTTAACAGCCATTCTGCAGTGATAAGTCCAAGTGGCACTAGACTGAAAATAAACCCGCAGGTATTTGAAGTGCGTGACCTGTTCAAGTTTATTACCATTAATAGTCCACTTGAATGATTTTCGGAAATAGGGATTTTCGGAAATAGGGAATTTGATTTCTCATAATTCAACTCCATTCTGTTAATCACACAGTAATCATGGCAGTGGTTTAATAAGCGGTTTAATCCAACACAGGAAGTAGACAAAAGAACCGTGTCATCTGTGTATAATAACAAGGGGATAAGGGCTTGTGTCTAATATAAAGTAAAGAAAGAAGAAAAATAAGGGAAAAAAAGAAATAATCTAGATTGGGAAATTCTGAGAAGCAGAAATGTGTTGGTCAATGCAACCACCTTACCTATGTTGTAGAACTTGCATGTTTAGGGGAATGGCCCTTTCTGTAACAGAATTCAGTGATATTCCACATACACCTTTTCCAAGATGGAATCTCATAACATCATGAATGTTTACGAACATGGTTTCACCACCATGACTCTGGAGCATAGCTTCCAGGCCTGTATGCACATGGGTGCCTACGAGTGCCTGGCACCCCCCCCCCAACAACCTGATACCCTCCCCAAATAGCTGTGCCTCCTCCTCCCCCCTCTGAAGCACCCGTTGACCAAGTCTTTCACCTTGAGCAGCCTGCAAGTTGATCAGCAGAAGCCAGGGGGAGCTTGGAACTCTCCACCAAGCTGGACCCTTCACTCCTGTTAGTTTTCCTCATCTGCCTCTTGCTTTCTCTTGGAAGCTGGGGAGGGTGGCCAGCAGTGAGTCTGAGGGGAGCCCACTCTGATTGGCCAGAGACTGACTTGCTGACCTCTGCAGCACCCTAGAGTTAGGAAGTGAAAAGAGGTGATTTTTTAAAAAAAAGGAAAGCTAGAGATGCTGCCAGCCCTGATTCTAGATGAGGAGGAGTTCTGGCCAGCACTCCCCAAATCCCCCCCTCCCCAGATGGCATCTTGATGCCCCCCCAAACAAACATTTTCTGGGTACGGGGCTGATAGCATCTCCTAAGTTTTGCTAGAACACACAAGAGCTAAGCAGCCTGCAAAGACCACAGCTCTAAACATGAGTTTCATACCTTTGTCTAATGGGGGGCATCAAATTATATTATAGGATATTTTGATGAATTGGAAGGACTGTTTGTCCCTATATGTCCCTGTGTGTCTACAGCAGTTCTTTGGTTGCCACCTTCTAGTTGATTTCCTGTTTCCCGCTTGGTTTTTCTTGTATCTACTGGAAGGAAGGCCCGGGGGGGAGGGGGGAGGTTACAGGCAGAGCCATATTGGCTCCCTCTCTGTGATAGGTAGGGAATGCTAGGCAGCCCCCATGCCCAACAAGGGACACAGGGAAATGCTTTGCTTGTCCTATCTGGAAGGCAGGTTGAGCTGCAAAGAAGGGCAGGGAGATATGCCTAGGATTTGTCCTACATGCAGTAGGCAGCCTTGCCTGTCCTGAAAACGGACTGTGAAAGACAGAAGCAAAAGTCAAGACCTCACACACACTAAATCAGATGGGATTCCAAAAGACCAGTCATAAGGAATGGTGAGATCATTTCTCTGTGTGTGAGAGAACCACAAATCCAGGATCAGAGATCTCTCAAAACTCTGGTGCTGGCATGAGGGCAAACATGGGGCAAAAGCTGGTGCGAAAAGTGTCTATGATGTCATATAAAAGCAACAGGTTACATCTTTTTTTTCCTGATAGAAAGCACTCCCTCCCCCCCAGGCTGTTTGTCCTAGGAGGGAGAAAACTGCCTCAGGGGCTCCTCACCTGTAAGCATAAGCACACCTCTATAAGTTGGTTCTCCTCTACTCCATTCCTCTCCTCACAGCTCCCCACTGTGACTGGGATTTTGTCTCTAGTCTTTCTCCCTCCCTCACAAGACTCTGATTTTCTCTTCAGCTTCCTGTGGCTGCAGTGCAGATCAAAGGAGATTTGTCCTATATTTTCCAGAATCTATCAGGACCCTCTTTTCCAGGGTTACATTTGTCATCAGTATTGGGTTGAATTTGATGGCTGCATGCTTTTAGCCGGAGGACAGACCAAGGAAAGCCCAAGGTGGATTTCAAGGTGACATTTCAAATTCGGGAGCATAAATTTCAACTGCAAAGTCTACTCCAGTCCAGAAAAAACAGATTGTTGTCTTGAGTATTTGGATGAATTCTACCTTTTGCTAGATCTGCATCTTCAAAGCCAAGATTTACAGGCTGCATTTGCTTTGACCCAGATTTCAGTGATTAGCAAGCAATTGCTTCCTTCCTTCCACAAATAATACCCTCCTATAACTGGATGCAACAATAAAAGCACTTTTCTGGGAGCTCAGAGTACTTCATGTATTTTACCTAATTGCTTCAGCCTGTATTATTATCCCCGTATTGCGTGGAGGGAATGTGCGTGAAAGAGAATAGGTTGCTTAAGAGAACATGGGGAGTTCATGGCTCAGCTGCGATTTGATTTGACTTGGGCACTTCCTTGACTCATAGCACATGGTCTTAACCATCTGCTCTACTAGTTGTTCTTGGCGCTGCGAGTCCTCCTGTGATGATTGCCCTTCCTTCCTTTTGCATTCTGTTCAGCTCCCACCAGCAAATCCGCTCACAAAAAGAACAGTGATGGCTACTAATCATGGCAATTAAAAGAGAGGAGTCAGCCAGTGCTGAGAAAGTACTATTGAATGCACAAAGCTTGGAGTTAGTGCTGGAGGTGAGGACTGGTACAGCTTTGTTGCTTGAGCCGTAGTCTGAAATCTGGCTGTTTCTAGACAGCGTGTGTCTCTTAACAGAAATTCAAGGTGGATCTTTGCCACTGGTGTTGGGAGGGGAGTGGGTTGGCTCTCTACCCAAGTGGCTGCTTGCAGTGGCACAGTGAGGAGGGCCTTGGCATACTACTGGGCTTCACCTTACTCCTGGCTGACACTGGCATTGAGTAAAGTGATGGCTGTGGTCCATATCAGGGGAGGGCAGATCATATTTCTGGGAGCTCCTTATTTTGCCCCAAGAATCTTGCAGGCTACCACTCATAAAATAGGGGCTTGGTGGGTGGAGCCAGTCACAGTAAGAACATAAGAACATGGGAGAAGCCAATGCTGGATCAGGCCAATGGCCCATCCAGTCCAACACTCTGTCACACAGTGGCCAAAATACCAGGTGCCATCAGGAGGTCCACCAGTGGGGCCAGGACACTAGAAGCCCTCCCACTGTTCCCTCCCCCCCAAGCACCAAGAATATAGTTCCTAGCTATACCTTGTGGCTAATAGCCACTGATGGACCTCTGCTCCATAGCTATATACTAATTCCCAAGTGCATGTGCAGAGAACACTCTGGGAACTGTCCGTTGCCACAGCCGCTGCTGTGGGAGGGGGGGAAGGCTTGGTGGGCCAGCCTCACCACCGCTGCCACCACCAGGAGGGAGGGAGAAGGCTTAGCAGGTTGGCCTTGCCGCCACCGCTGGTGAGGGGACAGAGAAGGGTTCACCTGCTGCCCCTTCCTCCTCCGGAGCTACTCCGACTTCAGCAGGTGCTGAGCTGTGGGGAATAGCCCCCTGCAAGTGTTGTGGGTCCCACTTCTTGTGTTTATCTAATTCCCTCTTAAAGCCATTTATGCTTGTAGCCACCATCACCTCCTGTGGCAGTGAATTCCATGTGTAATGGCAGTTCGCACAAAAATTGTAGCATTTCAGAGTAGGTCTGTAATGCTTGGGTGGGGAAACCTTTCCTTTGCTGATCCTTGGTCTACAGCAATCATCATCACCTGTCACTGAGGTTTTGCATCTTCCACATGAACGGTGAATGGGTGATGTGCTTGCTTGGGATGGGAGGGTGCTTGCCCTGAGTGAGCAGTGCTTCAAGTTGTGGCATATAGAGCTGTGATCTAATCTGAACCCCCTTGCTTATAGTCAGCCTGTGAGTCACTGACCTTTGCAGCCTCTCTTTCACAGTGCTGTACAGACCAAATTGTCCTTGGTTGCACCAACATGATGCAAGCCCCCTCCTCAATCACTTAAGAATTCAGAAAAGCAAGACAGGGTGGAGATCTGTCTCTGGAGGCTTTCTCCAGCTCTGTGGGATTGGGTGTGAACTGAACTGCCTAGCTAAGGTTCCTAACCTTCACTTGGGGTCTAGAGTTCCCTTGGAATTACAGCTGGTCTCCAGACTACAGAATCAGTTTCCTTGAAGGAAACTGCAGCAGAGGTCAGATGGCATCAGATCTCCATGGATCACCTTCCCCACTCCAAAGACCGCTCTCCCCAGACTCGGCCTCCAAACCTCCAGGCATTTCCTAAGCTAGAGTTAGCAACCCTGACTCCTAGCCCTGTATGCATTTGGAATGGGGCAGGCTGCTCCTTGGCTGTACAGTTCAGACGCCCCATCTCGATGAGAGGAGCAGTTACAACTGCAGTTCCCTGTGGAAGACTTCTCCTGCCTCCGTGCAAATGAGGATTAAAACAAGCAAAGGTGGTCTGTTGCTTCATCTAGGGTTGCCAGCCTCCAGGTCAGGCCTGGGGATCTCCCACTTTTACAACTGATCTCCAGCTGACAGAGATCAGCTCCCCTGGATAAAATGGCTGCTTTGAAGAGTGGACTCTGTGGCATTGTACCATGCTGAGGCCCCTCCCCTCCCCAAACGCCGCCCTTTCCTGGCTCTACCCCCAAAGTCCCCAGGTATTTTCCAACCCGGACTTGGCAACCCTACCTTCATCAGATTTACACTAGTGAATATTGGCGTAATGTTCTTCCTTTACAAAAGGCAGAGGAAAGAGGCCCAGAAATGTTCCCCACTTCTTTGCAAATTTGGAGCACCCTTTATCAGTGCAGCTGTTACAAAATTATCATAAAACGCTGTCACATGGCTGCAGAGACACATTTAATTTAGATGATTGCCCTGACTAATACAATACAGTTTAAGTACTACAAGCTCCCAGGAGAATTTTTTAAAAAGGCATAAAAACATAAAATCCCCCCCCCCCCTGGAAAAACATTGCATGGCAGAGGTAGCCTGGTTACAAACACTAATCTGCGGCATGAGTGTTGCATCTGAAAGTACTCAGTGCTGCTAAATACCTGATTTCATTCTGATCAGGGACCCAGTTTATTTCAAGCAGAAGATATCGCAGACTTTGCCAAGCTATTAACTGTAGCGGATTATCACAGACCGTTTGGGTTTTTCTCCCCCCCACCCCCTGAGAATTTAAAGTTGCAGATTTGCCCTCAATGATGTAATGCTGCTTTTTCACCAAATTTAAGACATCCCACTTAGCTGAGATAAGCCAGAAAAGTAGTAAATCAAAGAACAAAAGAACATAAGAGAAGCCAATGTTGGATCAGGCCAATGGCTCATCCAGTCCAACACTCTTGTCACACAGTGGCCAAAAACACCAGGTGCCCTCAGGAGGTCCATCAGTGGGGCCAGGACACTAGAAGCCCTCCCACTGTATACAGATTGAAAACTTTATTTTCCTCCTGAGAGTTCCGGCACCTCTTTTTCAAAAAAGGAAAAGAAAAAGCCCTGCCTGAGGTAATAAAGAAACCACAAGCAGGATTGTGTCTCTCCCCCTTGATATCTAAATGTTTATTATTACTATTTTAATATCACTTTGACATAATTTTAGCTGGTTAACATGGAGCAGCAGGGAGCCTCTCTCCCCCCCTCCCCAAATTGGTCATGTCTTCAAAAGTAAGCCCTCAACAATGTCATTGATGATATACTGATGATGAAAAGGCTCCCTGTGCTTACTCAGGCAATCATTACTTCATGTCCTCCAGATGATCTGAGTAGGGATGCCAGCCTCCAGGTGGGACCTGGGGATCTCCCAGAATTACAGCTCATCTCCAGACAACAGAGATTAGTTCCCCTGGAGAAAATAGCTGCTTATCATCTGAGACATGGGAAGGTGTATGTGCCTGGCTTGTTTTTAGAAAACATGCACAACTGTATCCAAACCACTGGCTTGTAGTCTATTTGTCTTCACATCGCCCACTTCCAAAGAGTCATTGTTCCATAGCAAGCGGTTTGCTCACAAATACACCGAAGTCCTTTCCATTGTGTACTAAGTAAAAGCAGGGATCGCCAACGTAGCTCACCAGCTGCTGCAGAATAGCTCATGCGTTCCCCCAGAAGACCCTGGAAAAGACTGCAAAAAGGATTTTTTGTTGTGCTGCTTAGCTGACAGCTTCATTTCTAGCATTCTTCCGAATCCTTCTTCTGTTTCTCATGCAGAACAAACCATGATAACATGCAGGGGGGGGGGGGGCACATGAAAGTAGCTAGGGTTACTTTTTAATTGCTCAGAAGACATTATCATTAAAGAAAAGGTTGGCGACCCCTGAAGTAATGCCTCTGAAGAGAGAGCCATGGTCATAACAAGCACAAGGCCGAGCCTCCCCGGGCCTGCTGTCTGAGAGGACCAGCAGCAGACTAGCTCAGCCAGGCCAGCCAGCCACAGAGTGGAGATCGCCTGGGCCGATTCTACACTAGTTGTTGCCCTGGCGTCATTCCCCGATAAAATCCAGGATAGAGCAACAGTTCCCCACTTGTTGCTCCGGGTCTGCAGTTGGCCTGAATGTAATCCTTGGTTCCCCCGGATCTTCCGTTTCCGGGATTTTCAGGGTTGGGTTTTTTTTGCCACGGGAGTGAAGTCAGGGCATTCAAGTGGGGAACTCCGAAATCGGGGTTTCTTGCTCCACCCCTTTCACGCCCCTCTGCTTCTTTCCCTCCCCTTTCCCGCCTATCCTCTCCCTTTCCCACCCTGGCATGAGCGGGGTTTTTTTGTTTCCCCCTTTGTTGCATTACAACAACATGACACGACATTGATCCATCGTTGTGTGGTTGACATTTTTTTGCAGGGCCAATGTATTGCGGGTGGTGTGGTGGTGTGGACACAAATTTCCGCCTACATTTTTTTTAAAAAAAGGGGGGAGATGGGTGGGGGCTCAAAATTTGGGGCAAGGACAGATGCGGAAATGAAGAACTGGCATCAACCCGGGTCAGATTCCTGTAATGCAAAAACGCGCACACAGATTCGGACCAATTAAACCCGGGAGGAAAGGGAAGCAAAGCACCTGTGCGGAATCGGCCTTGGAATTACAGCTGATCTCAGGACTACAGAGATCAGTTCCCCTGGAGAAAAAAAAGCTAGTTTGGAGGGTGGACTGTACAGGGTTATAATAACCCCCTGAGGTCCCTCCTCTCCCTGGACCCCACCCTTCCCAGGTCAACCTTCAAACCTCCAAGAATTTCCCAAGACTTGGCTACCCTAGATACCAGGGGAGCTGGCTTGACCCAGTGCTGCATGGCCCACTCTTTTGAACCCTCCTAGCTGTGAGCTTATGGCTCCTGGGTGCAGAGGAAGCTCTGCAGAGTCCAATGTCCTCTGTTTCCACAGCACTCCCCCCCCGCCACCTTCTTCCACCTCCCTGTCTCTCCCAGCATTTTCCTTCTGAGACTATCATCATAGGAACCAGGGTGGTACAGTGGCTAATGTGCCAGAGTAGGACTGGGGAAATCTGGGTTTATTTGTTTGTTTTGGGAATGGGTTGACAAACATCCATACTCTACAATACCAAAAGGCCTTCAGATTTGTCCCAAGTAAGTTGTATTGACTAGTGATGCTATCAAGTTTTGGAAGTGGGGTGGTTTTGAAATGATCTCTCTCCTCCCCCCCTTCAAATTTGGAAATAAGGTGCAGTTTGTTTCCTTCCTTCCTTCCTTCCTTCCTTCCTTCCTTCCTTCCTTCCCCTTCCCTTCCCTTCCCTTCCCTTCCCTTCCCTTTTCTTTTCTTTTCTTTTCTTTTCTTTTCTTTTCTTTTCTTTTCTTGGCAGTCTTGTAAACGAGTAAGAGCCATTCCAGGGAGTTTCCCACCCTGTTGCCCTTCTGCCCAGATTTACTAGGAACATTTGGAATCTGGACTGTATTCTGGCACCTGGCTGTCTGGATTAGTGCTCGAAAAGGTCAGAGGCAAAAGAGAAGTAAGGACTCAACAGGGTGGCTAGGCAGATATGTAACTGACAAGACCATTGACCAGTCCACAAAATTATATACAGATCTTGGCGAAGACTTTGATTTGTTTCAGACAGTGACACCTCTCTACTTGCTACTGAGTTTTCTTAAGTTGCATCTCTTATCCTCAGGGGCAAATGGTTTGCTTGAATGCACTGAGAATCAGCCAAGCATCACTGCAGACTGGAGAGATGGAGGCTTATGTCACATGCTCCCCCCCCCCTTGGCGTCTGTTGTGCTATGTACCCAGTGCAAATGATGCAGGTGAAATTGCCTGGTAGACAGTGCAGGAGAAGAATCAGTCAAACTGATGCTTTTTGGCACTAGTGGTATTAGAACAATGGGGTGTCATAGGGTGAAGTGTCTTTGAACAAGGTGGACCCTGAAGTGATTTTGTTCTCTACTCACATGAACAGAATCCAGTACAATCCACCCAAGCCCACTGTTCAATAGAGAGAGGCATCAATATTTCTGATTTCTTTCTCTTACGTTTCCAGTCAACCCTTCTTTCAAGGATCTCAGGGCAGCATACCCGGCTCTCTCTCCTTCATTTTCTCCTCCCAGAACCCATGTAAGGTAGGTTAAGGTGAGAGAAGGTGACTAGTCCAAGATCACCCAGCAACTTCATGGTTGAGTGGGGATTAGAAACCCCCACATGCTCTGGTCATGGTGATCCATGCTCTGAACATATCCTGGTTAGATTATTGTAATGTACTCTATGTGAGCTGCCTTAGAAAAAGGTCAGGAAACCTCAATTGGTTTAAAATGCAGCTGTTGGATACAGGAATCTTATTCAGCCTTGAGCTAAAAGATCTGCGTTGGCTTCTCATTTGTTTATGGATAAAATTTAACATGCTGATTTTTACTTTTGGAGCTTTAAAAGACTTGGGCAATGGTTGGGGATTCCAAGAGGCCTGGGGAAAAATGTCCTGTCCCTTTAATAGAGGCTTAAAGTGTGGAAATAGGCAGTTGGACCCCATTTTTCATGGCGTGGAGTTAATAACATCACCCATTAAACAACATCCCATTAAGCCTCTATAAGAACAGGGAGTTTTTGGCAGCCCTGGTAAAAGTACTGGAGAACCCTCTGTCCAGTCCATATCTGACCCTAACCTCTACTCTCTGCATCCCCACCTTCAGAGGTGAGGTGGGTGGGAGCTAGAAACAGGGTATTTTCAGTGATGGCATCACACCTTTGGAATGTCCTCCCTTTTTAGGCTCACCTACTACCTACCATACAGGCTTTCAGGCACCAAGCCAAAACATGGGCTTTTACCCAGGCTTGTAATGAAAGGGTTTTTGAATCTTTCTAACTCTTTGGTGGTCTGGTCTACTTCTGGTCTGAGACCTGTTTCATAGATGTTAAGGGCACTCAGTTGGTGCTTCAATTCCACTGGCTTGTTTTTAATTCCTATTTTTATATTGATAATTTATGTTGTTTTCAAGATATTGTTTTTTAAAAAATTGTAAGCCACTTTCAACAGGACTGGGGGGGACCAAGTCTCATGATATAGTGGGAGATGATCTGATTTTTTCCAGTTGCTTGTGCAAATGGATGAACACATGAATGCCTGGTGAGACAGTTGCTACCAGTCTTGGATAGATCTGGTAACAGAGACTATGGGATATTTTCATTACAGAAAAGATTATAATTATTCCATCTTTTCTCTGAGCAGTTCACATGTATGCTCAGGTGTTATATGTGGTTCCCTCCACTTCCATTTTGTCCATATAACAATCCAAAATTTAGTCCAATACTTTAACCACTACATTTAAGAACATCAGCTCAAGTTGGCAGAAGGGACAATTAAATCAAAAATGTTTTAAATCTAACACTGTAGTTTTAATCTTGTTTGTGGACGATGGTCCCCAACAGACACAATCAGCATCTAAATACGTTGGCTTAATTAACCTGTACTTTTAAAGAAATTCTGTTGGGGCCCCAATGAAATTAGAAATTGACATGCTTTCCTTTACTAGTGCTTGATTGTTTGATATGGGTTTTTTTTAAAAGCTGCTATATAAAAATATGTTCGTATGCAAAACAAAGTTCAAAACAGAAATTACCAACCCTATCTTTCCCCCTAGTCAAATCAAATTAATTTTTTCTTTAACTGCAAAAAATACTTTTATCATCATTTTTTCAATGGCAGCATTATGCAAAGCAAGTGCACTTCAACTGTGCTGCAATGTTTTGTTCCTAGGGATAGGCACAGAACCAAACCCAAGCCAAAGTCCAGGCCGGACTTTGCCTGGTTCGAAACTCAGAAGGCATGGCTCAACATTCATGCGCTCAGCATAGACCCCTCTGTGCTTTTTGGTCACAGCTTGGAACCTCTTGGAGAAGAAATCTCTTCCAGAAACTTTCACACCGAACTGCTGGTGTGGGTGGTCTTTTCCAGCCTTGCCAACACAAATAGGGACCCTTCCAAGCTTGATAGGCAACTGTGCTCACCAACAGTAGACATCCATCTCGTCAGGATGGAAGCAGGAATGTATATAAGCACTGGAGGAGCATGTGTTTTCTTTGTTCATTTGCATTGGGGCTTTGGGAGGAGAGGGTGTCCTTGCATTCACAAAAGAGCTTTGTTGCTGGGTATGGGTGGGGGGAATATTAGTAGTAGTATTAGTCAGTCAGGGGCCATGGAGCTTCGCCTTCCCTAAGTTCCCCTGCTGCAGTTGCCTTTTTTTCAGTTTGTTACTTTGCAGCTAAGGGTGGGTGGGCCAAAAAAAAAAAAATTCACCTGGGTTGAATTCATTCACTTCCACAAAGCATTTTTGTTTAGAGGGATTTTCCTGCAAGCTGTTTTCCTCCTTGAGACTTTTCCACTCTTTTGCATTTCTTTTAACTTTGCTCCCCCCTACCTTGGGTTGCAGTAAGATGACAGGGTCATCGTTCCACCACTATTGCTTGGGATTGCCTCCTGCCCCAGCATTTCCAACACCCACCTCACCCCACCTCCTTTTAGGGTTAGGTTGGGTTGCCCACACTGTTGCCTAACTGCCACACTGCAATACCCCCCACTTCTTCCTGGGTTTTCTCTCTGACTTGGTCCACTGCTATTGCTTGGGGTTTCCTCCTGCCTCTGCATCCCAAACATCCACCACACCCCACCTCTTTTTTGAGGTCCGGTTGGCCGAGCCATTCCAAAGTTGCTGCCTGAGGTTGCCTCGCTGCTGTCCAATAGCCCATCCCAACTTCCTCTGGGGTTTTCTGGCTGGACTTTCCCACTGTTACTGACCTGTGTTTCCTCATTCCTCTTCAGCTCCAACACTCACTGTTTCGCTGTTACTGCCTGGGTCTGCCGTGCAGTGTCATAAAGGGTGAATGGAAGGGGTCGCACTCATGGATGCTGGCAGATGCCAGCACTTCCCACCCTACATGCTGGTCACAGGCTATGACCACGGTCTCCCCCACCAGTGGCCTCCCCCCCCAAATACATCATTGGTGGCCTCTGTGCCCACACCCCCTATACCGGCTACATTCATGGAGCTGGTCTCCACTGATGCTCAAGAGCTCTCGCCCATGCTCCCCTAAGCTGTGATACCAAAGTCTGTGTGGGAGGAAGTATTCAGATAATTCTGAGGGGGGTGGTGCTGTTTGTGACGCATCCTCCTGTTCCATGACCAGAGATTCCCAATCATGATTCCCCACTGGTCCCTCTTCTGTCATTTAAAAAAATTATTTTGCCTCTGTTGAGGGGGAATTGGAATGAGAAGGTTGTGTTTTTAAGTGAATGTCTCCTCTTGTTTGCCTGTGCTCCCAGATTACTGTTGTAGCATAGGACCATTGACTTTATTTTTGAAAGGATAAACTGAGAGACTGTGAAAAATTGAGAGGGGATGTAACAATTTGGAAATTCCTCTATAAACTCTTGGGCACTTTGTCATGCCCATTTCCACATCTCTCTCTAGATTTTTCTCCTGAGTCTCACCAGCTCTCAGCAGTCCATTTCCCTTGTAGCATGTTCAGTCCTAAAGGAAGTTTGGGGGGATTTCGGCTTTTCACTTGATTAATTTACATCTTGTGCATAGTTGGGAAGTCTTTAGTATGTAAAACAAAACCCTACTTTGATTGTGAGTTGTGAGTTTTGCCATTTTCATGATCGGCAGAAGCCACCATGTTTACTATAGATAAAACCCGGAGGGCTGCACAGAATCACAGAAGGAGAAAACAGGAAAAATTGTACTCCCAAAATAAAACCTTTCCACTCTAAGAAGCTCTAAATTTGGGGGGGCTGAACCAGCTATTTCCCTTCCCCCCTTCAACTGACACTGAACTGCTTTCAATATTTCATGCTCCAAAGCATATTTGCTCCTCTTTTGACTGTTTTGATTAATTAATAAGCTCATATTTTCCTGCGTACTTGAGGAGTCCTCTGAGTAGGCTGAGATCCCTGCCTTCCCTGCATGTGGCCCTGTGGTGTTTCTTTTGTGATCCTTACAAAGACCAGCCAGTTTATTAGTAGATGACACGATTGCTGATCTTGCCATTTATCCTGGGAACCCATCACTCATATCATCTGCTGTACCACTGAACTACAACTAGGGTGACCAGGCCCACTTCAAGCAGGGCAGTGACAAGGAGAAGGGAAGAGGAGGTAGTTCAGGAAGAGGTCTGTCTGGAAAGGGTCAGACAGGCTGACCTTCTGGCAGGCTTCTTCCCCATCAGTTTGCCTTCATGTCCTCCAGCCAGCAGAGCAAGAGAGTGAGCAACAGGTTAGATGGGCATTTGGTATGCCTGAAGCAGCCAGAGCAACCTTGATATCAGAGTCTCACAAAGGCAGTTCCCTGCAGTTGATATTAAAAAAGGTGTCAGTTCTGGTATAAGTACTGTATTACTAGCAAAGATTTATCTGCTTCAAAGGCAGGCCTCATGCCATTGAGGGAATAAACAGTTCTTCTGCTTATCTCTTCCACATGCCACAGTATTTTCTCTGGTTGACTTTTTTTGGCTGGGAACAGATTTTTCTCCCCTTCCTTTCCCCCCTGCCCTTCTCAGCCTGCAGTTTAAAACAAAGAGAACCCTCAAATCACTATGCATTGCCATGACAATGGGAAACTGTCAGTGTTATCAAAGAACAGGCGTAAGCCCTGATGTAAAATGCTCTCCCTCTTCAATATGTTGTTTGAGACTAAATTGGCATCTTTTACCAGAGGGCTTTGCAGGCGCTTGGCCTCCCTAGAGTAGCAGAATGTTCAGACAAGCCTTGCCAGAGAAGGCAGCCCTTTTTGGATCTTGATGCGCACAAGGTGTTCTTGCAAAGCCTTTCTGCTTTTGCTTCAACTGGATGGGGATGGGTCAAGCGGTCTTCTGCTGACAGCTGGGGTCAGCAGTGGGATATTTTGTTGGCATCAAAGCTATGGTTGCTGACTCTGACTTCGGAAATTCTTGGAGGTTTGGGGGCACTGCCTGGAGCGGTTGGATAACGGGGATGCAAAGGTGTTTAGCATCCATTCCTGATGTTACATCCAGGTCACAATTCAGCTCCTCCAACTCTTCCCATTCCTCTGAGGTCACTTCCTCCCACCAAAATTCAAATTTTAAACTTAAATTTCCTGGCTCATATCACTCAACTTAAAAAACAAACAAACCACCTCTCAAAATTGTCTTGAAGGGTTTAACAGCACATTTTGCACCAGAGCATGGGTCCTCATGGCCAGATTGGGTTTCCATGTTAAGGGAGAGGGCCCTGACTTTGTGGTAGAGCATCTGCTTTGCATGCAGAAGGTTCCAGGGTCAATCTCCGGCAGGGTTACCAGCCCCCAGGTCCAAGCAGGGGATTCCCTGCTTTCAGGGGCTTCTCCCCACTGTGAACCAGCTGGCCAGTGCAGGAAACCCACCCCTAAACAGGAACACGACCTCCTCAACATGATGACATCACCTGAAGGTGATATCATTGCGCCAGGGATGTTGCGCAGGGATGTTTTGGTTTTGGGGCAAAACTCTATGGTTTGAGGGCAAATCTACCATAGAGTTTTCCCCAAAAACCAGAGCATGGCCCCCAGCATTGCCGATGTGATGACATCACTTCCAGGTGACATCATCATGTGATATCCCAGCCCACCCTTGGAACGCCCTCCCCAATTCCACTTTTGGATTGACGAGGGGACCTGGCAACCCTAATCTCTGGCATCTCCAGTTAAAAGAATCAGGAAGTTGGTGATATGAAAGACCTCAGCCTGAAACCCTTGACAGCTGCTGCCAGTTAAAGTAGACAGTACATAGGTAAGGCTAAGAACTCAATTTCAGTTGGAGGGAATATGGCTGGCATGCTTGTTTTCCCCCATGTTATTAAATGTTGGGGCCTGGCAATTGTTTGAATGCTGTTTAAGTGCTCCATACCTCATCTGTATACACAAAGGGCACTTAGAGAACATGAATAACAACTAGAAAATTACTAATCAGGCCCATGCCCAGGATAAAGTGCATTATGTCTGAGTCAGAACAGCATGCCAAAGGACTGTGGCATGGAGTTTAAATGGATAATGTGTCTATACCGAGACTAAAGGTAGGCCTACTGAACAAGGAAGGGGGGGGGGAGGAGAAGAGCTCCACATCACACACCCTGCATATGAGAGGGAACATTCGAGAGATGTATCAGTGTACTGTATATAGAGGAAACAAGGACAGTCCTAGTGCAGTGTTAGAGATCAAGCACCTCAAATGTTTGGTAGTTGATTGACAGCTGGAGCTTATTGTATTCCAGGCAACAGATCCCCAGAGAGTTGCTCTGCTTTCCAAAGATTAACCTCTTAAAATGCCCCAGACATCTTGTGGAGAATTTTGGGAAATATTTGATTTAGAAGGTTCTAAAACACTTGTGCTTCTAAATCATTGATTATTTTCCAGCTTGTCTCAACTCTGGGTCACTTAAAAAACAGGAAGGGCAGCAAGTTGGGTTTTTTTGCCCTATGTTCAGCTAGAGGACATACAGAGTGGAGTACCTCTTACAAGAATCAGAAAAAAACCCTAGAATCAGTTTGACCAGAGACCATGCCAGAACACAAACCTACCACATGAGACTGAGTCTAAAGGAGATAACAAGATTGGGACAGAACCTCTGGATTATCTTGGGACAAGTGGTGCTATAGCATGAACATTATCACAAGTAGATTTCAGAATCCCTAAAGGCAAGCTTTCTGAAAGTGACATGAACCAGGGTTTGTGGGAAAAAACAGGCTAGATTCTTCACTTGCCTAAATAAAGTTCTCTGTCCAGGAACAACCTCAAGGAAACTTTATTCATGTCCTAATGTGGAAAAGTTGGCCTTTGGATATACTTTTTGACACCTAAGATTAATAGCAGTTATCTAGCCAAAACTAAAAATATCTTCCTATGATGACCTCGCCCACTTCTCTCCCCCAGCGGCAAGATTTTCCCTATGTTTTCCTCTTACTTTCTGACTGAGCAGCCTTATTTATCTATTTTCTTCTTTTGTGAAGAACAATGGCTGTCCCACCCTGTCAACATATGATACTTTGCTGCTGGCTCAGGCCAGGAACTTGTGGGAAGAGACTCTTTAACTTAAACTGCTGAAATGGCACTCAAAAGGCTTTTTAAAGTTAAAAAGTAACAAAAAAAATTTAACATCAGGGAAAAGGTCAGGTGAAATCAGGGGTAAAAGGTCTGAGGTAGATCAGTAAAGAACTCTGAGGTAAAGCAGTACAGGAACAGACTACAGTTCATATGTTTTAAGCAACTGAGCGTTTCTTTAACTTTTCACAGTGACTTAGAATCTTTAAGATGAGAGGCTTTTGTTTCAGTGTCTCCTAAACAGTCCAGTATACTCTCATAAGCATATTAGGCTCTATTGGTTTCCAAAAGGCAGGGAGACTCTGTCCAGTACCCAGACTTCTTCACTAAACACACCAGTACTCTTCTTGAGGGTTTCTTTTTTACTGACTCTTCAGGATTTAAAAGGCAGTTTCTAAACCCATCTGACCAGGGATCACTCCGTTCCACAGAGTTCTCCCTTTCCCAACTGAGTAGGGAAATTCTTGTCTCACTAGAAGATCTATCCTCTTTTCTGGCCTGAATGGGAGTCTTCTTCAATCTACCCACTCCTCCTGCCCACCCCCCCTTGTTCTCCATCTGTGTTAAACTGCTCTCAGTCAGGGCTAAACACAAACCCTGTCACTACTAAACCCTTCCCTGTCAGGGCTAGCCTCGGACTCTTAGACTCTTCTCAGTCAGGGCTGAATTCAGACTCCCCTCTCCTCAGCATTCAACTCTCAAATATTTCTCTGCTCAGCTGATGTGACCCAATCAAATTCCTTGAAGCAGCCTGTCACTCAAGGCTCTCTGGCTTTGTGAGAAATTAACCTTTCATAGTCCATTACCTGTTTACACAGCACTTACAAGATTTTAAAGTGCAGGCCATCACACTACCATAAAAGAATGGACTGTATGGACATCAACAGTTTAGCTAGGAGTAAACATGACAAAACTTATTGAATATGCCAGTTTCTGAGATGAAGGAATAATGGAACTAATTTTCAAGTAGCCTGGTCCCTTTTGATGAAAACTGTCATGTAAGTAATTCAGCTGCCGATTGTAACAGATTTACAATGTTGTAAAAAGGATAAAGGAGTGGAATTGGGATTCTCTGTGAGGCAATTCTAATACATTTATGTTTCCCATGCTAACCTAGCACTCCTATGGTTCCACTGTGCCAACAGTCCACTAATGTCTGCTTGACAGTGAAGCTTTTTGGAATCCTATGCACTTCCAGCAGAGAACAGGTAGGGAAACTGAAAGTTTTTAAAACAACAGAGAACCTAGCAATACTCACAGAGTCCATAACACAGCACCAAGCATCATGTGGCCTGTTGACAAAGCTCCCACATGGAAGGAACCATTCTACATCATCACACTTTCATGATGCCGCCATACTCTACCATACACATACCTGGGGGGGGGGAGAAATATGAGAATTTTAACTTTACCAGAATAACAGTGCAGCCCAAAGCAGGCGCACTCTTCTAAGGCCATTGACTAAAATGGATTTAGAATACTATACCTCTGCTTATGAATGCACTGAAAAAGAGGTGATTTCATTTAATATTTCAAAGGAGGAATTTCTACGTGATAATCTTTTGGCACAACTGGGAGTAAAATGAGAAACCTATAAAATATCATGGGGCGTACATGAAAAAGGAATGTAATAATTTCATTTAAAAATAACATAAATGTATTATTTAAGAAGGTTAAGAAAGATTTGACAGCTTGGTCCAAACTTAGTGTCTCTTTTTTTTAAGGGAGAATTAATGTAATCAAGATAAATGTATTATTCAACTTCATCGTTTTGTTTCAAAATCTACCTCTTCTCTTCTAAAGCTAGATAAAACTTTAATAGAATAGCCAAAAGTATTACTAGAATTGATTGGGACCAATAAAAAAAGCAGAAAATGCTGTATGAGAAATGGGAGAATGGAGACATGGGAGCTTCTTGTCTCCTCCTATGCGATGTGCTTTTAAACGAATATGGATACTAGATTACATAAGGATGACCAGTCTCTAATTATGACTTTAATAGTTATGCCCCAGACTCCCTATATGTTTATCAATGTGACTAAGGAAAAGAAAAAGAAGCATCAGAAGTATTTTGCACCAAGAAGAGGTTTTATTGGAAAAGGTGCATTGGAAACAGGGGACAAATATAAGACGAGCGGAGCACCGGATACATTTCCATCAGCAACGAGTAATGAGAAGTTTAATCTTGTTCAGCCACAAGGTGTGAGAAGAACAGAAGTTTGACAGATGTGAAGATCTAATAGTCCATAATATACTGTGGAGTCAACATAATACATATATAGCAAAATAGGGTATAGATTTCAACACAGTCTATAGAATTCAACACAATTAGATATTAATCTAATGAAACAGGGTTCTTTGTTTACAAAAGGACCACAAATTTCATTATGTCTAAGAGAAAACTTCTCTAGATGTCCAATAGCATTTATCTCCCTTCCACTTGGAGCACTCATAAGATTTACAGTACAATCAATGGAAATAACGGATTTTGTCATAAAGGCAATTTTATTAATGTAGTAAGGTGGAGCAGAAGAGAATGCAAGGATTCTGGAATACAGTCGCAAATTTGCTCTCTGAAACTCAACAGTTCCATATTCCAATGGATCCATTAATCTTTCTCTTAGATTATGTAAAACACATCACACCTTCAGAATATCATGAAACAATGCTCTACTTGTTAACAGCTCCAAGAATTACTAAATGTGCATCTTGGCTGGAGACTAATCAATATATATTAAGATGAGATGAAATGGATGATGACATTTTGCAGAGGTCTTATACTGTAATTATCATCTCTGTTGATGACGGTTTTATTACACTTATTGATCATTATATGTACAGTTAATAGGGTTAGCAACTCCAGCTTGGGAAATTCCTGGGGACTGGGCGGGGGGGTAAAGCCTGGGGAGAGTAGAATTTGGGGGCAGAGCTCAGCAGGGATGTAATGCCTTACGGTCTACCCCCTAAAGCTGCCATTTCCTCCAGGGGAACTAATATCTGTAGTCTGGAGATCCATTGTAATTCCAGGAGATCTCAAGGCCCCACCTGGAGTTTAGCAATCCTAAATTATACATACATTAGGAAACATAAAATTAATGCAAAATTTACTTTTGGGATGTCTGGCTGGCCATAATAATGTTCATGTAGAAAAAGCATGACTAGAATCAACAATTCTCTCCCTGTAGAGTAATTCTGTTGAGACATAGCTACATCAGGAGGAAAGTGAATAAGATCTGGACTGAGCTTCATCTACTCTGGTTTAGCAAACATACAGCCATAGGTCACCCTGTTGTGGGAGCTAATAGCTGCCACCAGTGTTGTATAGCAAGAGCTCATGTGCATGTGGGGAAAGGGTCAGTGGGTCCTCTCCCTTACGCCCAGTGCACACTTGATCTGTGCCCCATGTGCACAGAGACACTGCTACTAACTCTTGAAGGAAGAAGGGTTGTATGGCTATTATACAGATGTCACATCTATTTATTTAAAATATTGATAGATGTTCTTTCCCATAAGGGGCCCAAGGAAGCTTAACAAATGCCAATGGGCATCCATAATAATATGAAAAACTTGCCAGCATTAGAAACAACCATTTAACGAAACCCACCACTCATCCATGCCACAAAGTTCAGTACAGAAACCCCACATAAGCCCTGAGACATGCTGAAAGGGTTCCTGGGAAAGAGCTGTTTGACGTCTCTTCCTGAAGACTTGTATTGATGGCACTATTCTCACCTTTTGGGGCAGGCTGTCCCACAAGGACAGCATTTGAATAGACAATGCCCCTGGCTGGGCTGCATGATTCAAGGCTAGCATAGCCATGGTGATGCTACCATCATTACCCTCCACTGGTGGTGTTTCTGAGCTGATTCTGAGCTGATACCCAGGGATATTCAAGGACCTGCAAATTCTGCTCACATTCTCTCGGTGGTTGTGAGCAGGGAGCCATTTTGTCATTGGGCAGTTTGTTTGTGAACAAATTGAACCTCTTCAATGAGTTACTTTCTGCATAAACAGCACAGTACAGTGCAATCAGCAGCATCTTACATATGCTCATTGAACATGCATGAAATATGGGCAGCTAATCAGACAAATGGTCCATCAAGGTCAGCACTGCCCTCTCAAACTGGCAGCAGCTTTCCAGGATCTGAGGCAGAGGTCTTTCCCATTATCTACCACTGGTCCTTTTAACTGGAGATGCCAGGGATTAAACATGGGACATTCTGTGTGCTAGGCAAATGCTCTAACACTGAGCGATAGCCCTCCCTATTTTCACATAGCCTGATGAAAGCGCCCCCCCCCCCAGACCTGTTCTTATTGCATGCCACTCTGCAGACCAGTGTTTAAATAAGTAGTAAGCACACCAGTCAGACAGTTCTTTATACATACAAATAAGCACTGTGTTTTTAATAAGTTTTTATTTGTTGTTTGTCTATGTTATCTGTGTTATTCTGTGCATGTGCACTTTCTTACAACCTTTAAAGGGAGTCATAGTTCTCTCACTCGCATCATTTAATTTCCTCATCATTCCATCCATGAAGAACTGGGGAAGAAATGATTTCATCTAGTGTGCAGATGCTGAGGCAAGCAGAAAGCAGAAGGAAACACATCTTCACCACAGCTCCTGTGTAGTCACAAAGCTGTTCAACACACTGCTCAATAACATCAATGAGGCAAGAAGATTGGAGGCTCATCTCAGGAGTGTTTGTGGCTGTCAACATGAATATGTTTGATGCAAAGTTCACAGCATCCCCAACTTAATAACCTTACATATTTCATATGTGCAACTCTAGGCCAGTTTGTTATTTCCTTCTCTTTCTTCTTCCCACCTCTCAGGGTGCGTTCAGATGGGCAGCTAATCCTGCCATTAGCCTGGCTGTAATTTGGTCTAGATCAGTGGTGGCAAACCTATGGCATGCGTGCCAGAGGTGGCACTCAGAGCCCTCTCTGTGGGCATGCACGGCATCGCCCCAGCACAGAGTTCACAAGATTGGACAGCAAAAATCACATTAATTGTTCAAAAGCATGCCAAATGCAAACTTTTACCTTTCAGTAAAAAGTTGTTTGTATCATTGAAAGCTCTGTTATTGTGTTTTTCTTTTAAGACAAAAGATATTAATGTATGAGTTGTTTTTTCTAAAACGAAAACCTCAGTATTCAGGTTAAATTGCCATGTTGGCACTTTGCGATAAATAAGTGGGTTTTGGGTTGCAGTTTGGGCACTCGGTCTCTAAAAGGTTCACCATCACTGGTCTAGATCTTTTAAATCCAGCGTTGCACAACCAGACAGCTCCCCCGTGGATCACTTTACCGCACATGACTCTGCGGTGGATTGTCTAGACGGCATCCACTTTAAGAAGCTGTGCAGCTGGCTTTAAAAAAAAAAATCCTGTTTGTGCATGCACATATGTGTTTATGTGCATATGTGCCTCACCGTCTGTGGACGTCACATGTTTAAGCAGTTATGTGCACATCACTGAGACTTTTTTAAAATGGTGGCCATTTGGTATGGTCTGGAGACCATCCCTACGGGCTGATTGCACACTGGTGGGACGACCTGATGGTGGAAAGTCTGGCATTGGCCCATCAGCCACCTTTAGACTGGACTTCAACTACTAACTTTTAAGTACGGATCCCTGACGGGGATCGATGGGCTACTAACGAAAGCGGCACGATTCCCAGATGTTGAGGTCTGGACGTGCACTTTAAATCCACCAGACATTCATGCCTGGCATGGCTCAAAAGAGCCATCTGAACGCACCCTCAGTCAGGGTTGCTATCTGTTTTCTTTTATTGAAATTCCAGTGTAGTGAAGTGGTTAAGAGTGGCAAACTCTAATCCGGAGAACCAGGTTTGGTTCCCTACTCCTCCACGTAAAGCCTGCTGGGTGGTCTCGGGTCAGTCTCTCTGATATGTTCACTGTTGTATGATGCAAGAAACTGTTGTACACAGAACACTGTGGATATGTTTTCACAATGTCTTTGATAATAGCTGAAGACACATTGTTACCTTATAATTGATTTGGTTTTTAGGAATGTATTGATATTTGTATTCTAGCACAGGGGTTTTTTTTCTTTGGTTATTGGGCTTTTATTGTTGTTGGGTCTTGTTTTGTCATGTAAACCTCACTACTGAAACTTCAGCTGGTTGTATTAGAGATTTCTGTATTTATTGAAAATTTACAATAAAAACAAAGTTAAAAAAGAACTCTGTCAGCCCCACCTACCTCACGAGGTGCCTGTTGTAGGGAGAGGAAGAGAAGGCAATTGTAAGCCGCTTTGAGACTCCTTAGAGTAGAGAAAAATGGGGTATAAAAACCAACCCGTCTTCTTCGTCTTCTTCTTTCAAGACTTGTGGCATTTCAATATATACAATTTTTCCTTCAAGCATGGACGAGATGTGAAACAATGCACCAGTTGAATTTCTCAGTGCTAAAAGCCCCTGGCAGGAAGATAAAGGTGGAGTCCTTACTTTGCCTTCCCAAAATTTCTGCATTGTCCCAAAGATTTGCTTTCCATTTGTTTTACTTGAGCACTTTTCAATTTTGCACCTTGAAAAACAGCATGAACCGCCCACCGCAAGCCATGGAGAAATCTAATTAAGGAGTTCTGCCTGTCTTTTGTCTGCAGATGCGGCTTAATCAAACCACAACAGGCTCAGGAGAGCTCGCTACACTTTCTTTCTTTGCTGAGAATGCTCATTTGTCTGATGAAGAGGGCTATGAAACTCAAGAGCCTGGGTTGGGCCAATAAATGTATTATCACAGCAGTTCTCCATCTCCACTCCTGGTAATGGCTTTTGTGAGACAGTGCAGATCCTTTGTCGACATGCACCAGCCTCCTCTCTCTATTGACTTCTTCAAATAACCATACCAATTGTTCTCTTTGGGATTTCCCCCCAAAAGATAATCTAGCTGGCAACCCTCCCTACTTGTAGGGAAGAAGATCCCTTTTGATGGGTTGATAATGCCGCTCTCCAAAGCAACCCCATCAATCGCAGGGAGGAGGGTGTATATTTCAGTGCAGTTTGCATTGTTTATGCGTCCTGCCCAGGGTTCCTTCCATCACATCATGCTGCACCCCACTTGAGCTCTGTCTCAGCATACACTGCGTTAAGACAACATGAGGCCCTTCCCACCAGGAGGAAAGAAAAAGTGTGCTGGATCCAGCCACCTTTAAAGTAAGTAGGGTGTGCTGTTGAGTTGCAATGGACTGTTGGAGACCCCATGACGCTCCTCCTCATAGGGTTTTCAAGGCAAGAGATGAGCAGAGGTGGTTTGTCCTTGCCTTCCTTTGCATAGCAACCCCAGTCTTCCTTGATAGTCTCCTCTCCAAGTGCTGCCCATACTCAATCCCATTTTGCTCCCACGCTCTGATAAGATCAGGCTAGGCTGGGCTATTAGGGCTACTACCCAGCAGCCTTTGGAGAGAAAGAAAACATCAACCTGGGCTCTGTCTGAAGGGAGACAAGCAGGCCTCGCGACCAAGAATGGACAGTGAAGATGGGCCAGCAGTTCACAAAGGTCTAGACCCACAAGTGGCTAGCTAGAGAAGGGGAGATGCTTCAGCTAAACTATGCAAGGGCAGGCCTCTGTTCTTCCAGCTATGACATCCCTGCCAGCAGTCTCGCTTTCCTTGCTAGGAGCACTGGTTTGCCATTCTTCAGCAGAACACGGGTGTACCGAAACAGCAGCTGCTCTCCATAAGTGCTAATCAAGGCTCCTGTAGAATGGGGGATGTTGTGACTCTTCCAAATGATGTCAACAGGAGGTTTTTAAAAATTATTCCTTTCAGTGTATTTCCGCACGGGCACATATATTTTGTATGCCTTCACAATGCATTTTATGAAGCGCATAAAATACCCGATAGAAATTATCTATTCCCCTAGTGCAGCCTGTCTCTTTTTGGCAAAGAGATAACAAGGATCTATTTCATTTTTTTTCCTGTTTGCTACCGGAAGCCCCAGCTATAAATTGAGAAATTATGCTCTATTGTAAAAAAAAAAATCCCTGTTTTAAAAAATAGTATTGTAAGCCACAAAGCCTGAATGGGAAACGCAACACAAAGCAAAGGCGGATCTTTTTGATTATTTGTTCTGCCAAATGGATTTGGAGCTGGGAGTTTCAGGTTTGCTGAGACTGCCTGAACCCCGTGTATTCTCAGCTCATTACTTGGATACGAAGGAAGAACAATTAGTCACAATGTAAAGGGCGCGGCCTTACAGGAGAGCATGAAGCAAGCTGCCTCCGTGACTGGCAGTCCTCCACACAGCACAGATATTTCATTCTCTGTCTAATTCATAATCCGCAGCCATGGTTGGGTGACTTCAGAAATTAAACCATTCTTTCTTCCTAAAAGGATGCCTTCCCCCACTGGTCAGTCAAGTGGAGCTGCTGCCACCACTGGGAGATTGAGTGAGTGTTTGGCAAGGGGCTGGCGGGGGGGCGGAGGGGAAATGCAGCGATTGGGGAGTCAGTTTGTGACTTCACCTTTCATGAGCATCAAATTAATAGTCTCCCAAGAGCTCTGGCGAATGAGACCAGCAAGCTGTGCAATTACAGGCCTGTGTGGCATTAATTAGTCAATTGCCTTTGCTGCAGAGAAAGCCACCTAGTGCTCCGGCGGGAGGGAGACTCTCTGAAGTGGAATTCCGAAATGCTGCCTTGCATTCACGCACGAGACTAGTGGCCTCAATGTCAGGCACTCCTGCAGGGTAGAAATGAATGGGTTTGAAAGCCGTGGAGTTGGCATGGATTCCCATGCGTTGTAGCGAAGAGGCCTCAAAATTGGCATTACGTTGATTGACTGGGATTAAATAGAGATGTGCATTCATACTGATGCAAAATAGACCTGAATGCCCCCTATTCATTAACCTCAGAACCCAAATTAAATGATGTATAACTTTTGGTAAGTTACTGAGTAGGACACATTCAATCAGTATTTTCGGCAATCCCACAATTTCTGTGATTGCATTCTGCTTGCAGTTTCTATTTTTCTGCATCATCCATTTCCTTGGGATTATGAGGGGCAGGGGCGGGACAGTGAAGCCAGAGAATACTCAGTAGGTACATGCCTGATAGGGACTTCATCCAGCCACAACACTTAGCCCAGCTTCACAACAAGTGGAAGGATCTCATATTTCATTCCTAGCAAACATTTCCTCCAATTATTGCACCAATGTGGGACCTTGGGGAAGTCTTTTTTGACAGTTTATAAATATGAGGCACATTTGCTGAGTCATTCTATTATCTGTGGCTGTGTGTTATCTGTTATTTGTGGCTACCAGGTGGGCAGGGCCAGTGCTTTGCTGGGGGGGGGGGGGGGACAGGGGCCCAGGTGTTGCCCCCCCTCCCATAATAGGCAGTCCACCTTGTTGGAAAAATTGGCAAAAATACTTAGATATTCAGAGTAGGCAATGGATCTTTGCTTCACTGGAGAGGAGGCATTTCTTTCTGTGTAAAAATCTTTAATTCTAAGGGAAGGGTACACAGGAAAATCTACAAAATAACAGAGACACCTAGAACTACATCTTTATACTTTGACCACACGGTCTGCAACAACAACAACAACAACAACCACAACAGTGGAGATTCTTCTTCTTCTTGACCCCTAGAAGGAAATCACCTGAATACATTAACTAATGATTGTGAGTAAACAGACTTCGGTTTTGTGGGCTTTGTTTTCATTGGCTCTGTGCCAGGTTTCCTTCCAGGTCAGTCTAAACCAGGAGTGGCCACACTTGCTTAATGTAAGAGCCACATAAAACAAAAGTCAGCTGTTTGAGAGCCATATGACATAAACAAATAGTACAGACATGTTTTCATTGGAAAATATGCAAATTTGCTTTTTATTAACATTAAATGAGACTGCCAAAAATAAAAAACGAAAGGGGTAAAAATAGATATTGATAATGATATTTATTTGTCCAATCATATTTGTAAGCTGGGGGGGCTTTTAAAACACATTTAAAGTTGCTTTCTTTCTCTGCTCCCCCCTGCCTCAAGCCTACCCAGAGAGGGGAACACTGGCAGGGAAAGGGAAGACCAATTGAGGAGGCATGCCTCCCCTCCGCTTCCCCAGCTGCCCTGCCGGGAGCCACACAATTGGTGTGAAAGAGCCGTGTGTGGCTCCCGAGCCACAGTTTGGCCACCCCTGGTTTAAACAATAGCACACAAGGTAAATAGGTTAACCCTATTAGAATTAGACCTCGCAACGCACTCATATTTCCAACATACCTCCCCTACTGATAGCTGAAAGGTTTCGTCAAGGCTTCCTACCTTATAATGAGGATGAAACAAATGCAAGCAGAAGGCAATAGATGGGTGATGGAGAAGGATCAGATCCTCTCTCTAAATTGTTCACCCTATTCCTTTCCAACAGTGCAGTACAGTGCAATCAGCTTCTTGTGCATGCACATGGTCACATAGCCCTGTATTCCCCTCTCCCCATGCGATGTTACGCTGCTGCTCTGGTCAGCAGGCACTGTATAAACAGACACTTGAATCAGCCAGAAATCATATACATCAGCCGTAAATAATATGTTTCTACAGGCTTTTAACGTTTGGGGTTTGTCTGAATAGTCCTTAGTGACATTAATGGCTGCCGATCTATTTGGATTTGCAGCATTATTTTTTGTGTGTGTGGATACTCAGTTGCACAGTTTTGGGGGGAAAATCCTATCCAGACTGGTTCAGCAAGCTTCAGATCATTTGGTGTGAACCAAATAGACCAAGTGATCCATTCATCTCTGAACATCACAGTCAAATGTGGTAAGTTCTACTGTTGATATAATAAAGGAGGAAGTACAGACTATAAGATAATCAACACAAAAAAGTGCCAAACCACACACTGTGACTGAAAAAAAATACAATTCAGTGTGTATTATATAACAAAGTCAAAAATACAGGAAAAAAAATACAATTCAGTGTGTATTATATAACAAAGTCAAAAATACAGGAAGAGAGAAATAAAGAAAATCTTGCATATGAAACAAACACAGAGAACAGAGTACAAAAAGTCACGTGTGCAGAGCTGATCAAACTGTTAAGAGAAATGCAGAATACAATAAATCTTGCATGTAGACCAGAAGCCTTTCATGCGGGCCAAAGGCAGAAATCCAGATATAGTCCTGTTTCATTTCCCACTTCTTCCATTTCTACAGTGAATACATAAATACATGTACTGTATTGAGATCTTCAGTTGAGAAGCTTCATAAACAATTCTATAAATCATAAATTCTGGAATCCTCAAGGTTCCTGTACATTGTATAATCAACGTGGTTTTCAACAGCACCAACAGCTTCTCGCCAACACATTGTATTGTTAAAAAACATTTGCGGCAAACTTGACATCCCTAGCGTGAACACCAAGAGAGACAGCGGGGTAGTGTGTGTGTGTAAGCGGAAAAATTTGTCTCTGAAGTATACCTGCGAGGAGCTATATATGGTGCAACCATACTGCGTGGGAAAACACCTGCAGATTTTCCTTCTTGCACAGGAACTGCACTGGTTTCTGCTGCCAAGGGCCAGCAAGTTGGAAGCAGCAACTACAAGTGGAAATATTTGTTTGATTCAAGAGACTGAGAATACAGGTGAGTCCATGCAGATGCAGAAGACAAACAGCAGAAAAGGCGATCCCACCACACTGTTCTAGGAGGGCAACTTGGGTGAATGAATGCACCTGGCCTGGTATCCAGAGGCTCATATTAAACTCAAAGGATTGCTGTGAGCCTACAACGCTCTTGGCTGTGTGAAAGCAGCACAGCTGCAGAGCAGCCGAGACACTGAAGACTGGGCCAGATTCCTTTGCTTGCTTGGCCATAAAAGTTATCAACACCCATTTTCTCCAAAAGCAAATATGCTTTCCATAAATCTTTATAACTCAGTTTCCCATGACCCAACCCTATGATATCATAGCCCTATGTATGGATACTGGGAAATCCTGCAAATGTTTCTTGTTTTCTTCCATTCTCAGTTGTGTATAATACCATGGCATAGAGAACAGGAAAGTTGCTTCTTGGGCACCGCATCATGGAAACAGCCTTAAGCCACCCAATCGATAAATTCATGTCACATGTAGGGATGGGCACAAACTGGGAAAATGTGGCTCAGTTTGTGGCTTGTGGTGTGGCCAGTTTGTGAACTATGAGCAGTCACAAACTTTTAGGGGCCAAATGAACCAGTTCATAAGATTTGTAGTTTGCTAGAACTGCCCCCCCCCCCCAGCATGCTAGAGACACCAAACTCACAGGGGGTCTCTAGCTGATTCTCCTCTACCTGCTCTTCAAGTTTGTTGAGGATTGGATTTACAGGGTCCAAGTTACACCCCCCACACCAACAAGGTACCCCCAGGAAAGTACTTTCTGGAGAAATGACCTTCCCACACTTCTGTTCCACCCCATCTTTCTTCAGAGGTCCAAGTAAGGAACCTGCTCCCCTCCCCCCTCCCCATCTTGCCTCAGAGGGAAAAGAAAGATCTCCTTAAGTCAGGGACCATCGCCAGACTACAAAGTAACCAGCTTTCCCAATCCTAGGACTTTCTTTCCCCCATAAAGTTACCAAACATAAAGCTGCCCCAAGCTCCATCTTTCATATCTTTCTTCACTGAGTGAGCTCCCTCCTTGGGGCCCAAGAAGGAGGCTCTTTGAGGGCTTCCGCTACATACGTTCTGCACCATGAGCCTTCTCCTCATACCTTTGCCTCTATACCACCTGTGCTGTCATAGTTGTAGCCTGGGTCAGCTCACCCCATGATGCATTGGCACCCAGCCACTGATGCTATCATATCCTATGGCCAAGCTGCAGAGATTTCCCACTGCTGTGGTGATGGAGGACAACAGTAGGTTTGCCAGTCTCCAGGTGCAGCCTACATAGCTCCCAGAATTAGAACTGATCTCCAGACTACAGAGGTCAGTTTCCCTGGGTGAAATGACTACTTTGGAGTGTGGACACTGCAGCATTATACTTGGTGGTGGTTCCTCCCCTCCCCAGACTTCAGCTTCACCCTCAAATCTCCAGGAATTTCTCACCCCTCAGTTGGCCACTCTAGGCAGGAGCAATGCATAGACAACAAAGCTCTACTTCCTGGCACCTTAGGCGCCACTGTTGCTTTTGCTGAGGGAGCCTCATTGTTACTGTGGAGTTCTGTTCATCCTCAGCAGGTTCACCAGGCATCTTGGCAGCTAAGAGGTTGAATGGCTCACAGACTCTAGACATCTGTTTTAAGCAGCTTCTCCTAGTACCTCAATCTTTTAAGATATTTCAAGGAACATGGTCATAATAATCTTCATTCGTCTCTCTCTCTCTCTTTCTTTCTCTTTGATAGTGGAGGTGATTAATGTATTAGAGCAACAGAACCTCAGTATTGCTGTAACTGCATACTATGCCATTCCCACATGTTTTCATGTCCACATATTTGAAGCCAGATATTAGTCATGCAACATTTGTCATTTATACCACATAGACAATGGTTGATTATTCAGTGTCTGAGCATCTGTCATTGATCTTACTAATCATAAGAAGCTGAACTGTGTAGAGTCTGTCCATGGGTAAACAGTGAAGCTGGGGCACTCATCTGGCTTCCCCAAATGTACCTTGTTGTCAACCTCAATTTTAAAATCTACTGGCACCCCAGACACATGAAAGTCTTCATACAGTTGTTACACACATCACCCCTTTTAGGCTTCCAGCAGAGTGGCATATCTTGAGTGGATAATTCCAAAGGTTTTCAAGGATTACTGCCCTGACCTGGATAGCCCAGGCAATCCCGATCTCGTCAGATCTCAGAAGCTAAGCAGGGCTGACCCTGGCAAGTATTTGGATGGGAGACCTTCAGAGAATACCAGGGCTGGGAGGCCAGAGGCTGGCTATCAAGGAGTTGGCAGAGGTCACCATGACTTCCAGGCATGGGCACACACATAAACATGCACACATACAAATGCAAAAAAAATAAAAAAAAATGAAAGAATTACTGATAAAAAGGCAGAACGATGGCCAGGAAGAGGGATAATATGAGACTCCAGCATCAGCCAATTATGGGAAAGTTTGTATGTCTAATGAGGTACATGTGATGTTACCTTTCACAAGTCAGGACTTTTGTTCACCCAGCTCCTATAATGGGCAGTATCTCTTCAGGGCTCAGGCAGAGAAAAGTCTGTCCTAGCTAGACTTGACAACACCAGCTTTGGAAATTCCCTGAAGCTTTTGGTGGAGTAGCTGAGGAGGCAGAGTTTGGGGAAGAGGAGGGAACTCGCTGGGGGTGCGATGTTATAGACTCCACCCTCTGTCTTCTGTCCAGCATTTCATGACAGACCTTCACCTGTGTTCCAGTGGTTCTGGAGATGAGGGTGGCAAGGTGCATGGTGGGGTGCTATCTGGCTCTGAGCCCTGGGATGCTCCTGTCAGAACTGTCACATGACTGGGTAGCAGTAACTTCCTGTAGCAGGTTGTCAGTAACTGACTGTGAGCTGGGACCTCCTTCACCTGCCTGTTTCTCTTCTCCAGAGTCCTCTGGTTGGCAGAGCCTGGCTGATCCACAACATCAACCCCCCCCCCCCCTCCAGGGACCCCTCCATCCAATGGGTGAATTTTCTGCAGGTACAAGAGATGGAATTGGTGTACCAGGTCAGGGGCATGAAGATTGCTGGATGGTTCCCAGGAGCAGTCTTCCGGACCATACCCTTTCCAATCAATGAGGTATTGGAGTTGGCCTCACTTTCGGTGGGAATCTAGAATTTGAGCCACCTCATATTCTTTTGTTCCCTTTAATAATCAGTGGTGGTGGAAGAGATACCAGAGGCATTAATGGATGTGGGGCGATACAAGAACTAGGAGGCAATGGTGGAATACAGGGTGGATGCGTGAGGTGGGCAGTAATTGTAGTCGATATACCATGGAATTAACCTGAGCTATGATAAGGAACAGACCAATGAATCTGGCACCCAATTTCTGAGAGGACCGTTGGCTTCAGATATGCCAGGTCAAAAGCCATACCCGATCTCCCACCTTTAGGGGTTTGCCAGGCTGATGTCTGTGGTCAGTTGTTTCTTTATTGGCTTGCTTGGCCTATTGTACTTGCTCCTGCAAGACTTTCTGAGGGGCTTGGAGTTCATGGATGAATTCATCTGTGACGGGGATATTTGAAGAAAGAATTTATTTATTTATTTATTTCAATTTTTACCCTGCCCTTCCCACCGAAGCAGGCTCAGGGTGGCTCACATAAAACCAATAAAACCAGTATAAGTTCAAGGGTAGAATTGGTATGCTCTGTCTGGCCTTTAGATTGGGGATGGTGTGCTGATGATAAGTGAACTTGAGTGCCTACAAGAGAATGTCAGGCCTGCTAGAACCAGGATGTGAACTGTACCCCATGATCTGAAATCAGATGTTCCGGTAGCCCATGGCTCTCCTTGAGGAGATTAGGCGACCTAGGAATTCCACTGATAGTAGATCAAAAGCACATTTTTTTCCAGTTTAGCAAATAGACCATGCTGTCTTAATCTCTGTAGTACAGTGTGTACACACTCTGTGTTTTGCCAGGTTTCTGGAATAAATCAGTACGTTATCCAGAAAAATTATGACAAACTGGTCCAAGAGGTCATGGAAAATATAGTTCATACCCATTTTGCTTGGGGTACGGGATGGAGACAGCGCTGATCGCCCTTACTGATGACCTCCAGAGGCACCTGGATCGGGGCAGTGCAGCAGTGCTGTTGTTGTTAGATCTGTCGGCCACATTTGACACGGTCGACCACCAGCTACTGATCCACTGCCTCGCCAATGTGGGGATACAGGGGCTTGCCTTGCAGTGGCTTGTTTCCTTTCTCCAAGGTCAGGGACAAAGGGTGGCACTAGGGGAACAGCAGTCCCAGAGGCACCTGCTTGAGTGTGGTGTGCCCCAGGGGGCATGACTTTCCCCAGTGCTCTTTAACACCTATATGTGACCCCTTGCCCAGATTGTCTGAAGGTTTGGGCTGGGATGTCACCAGTATGCTGATGACATCCAGTTCTATCTGATGTTGGGCATCCAGTCAGGCTCCAGACCAGAAGATCTGGACCGGGCATTGCACGCTGTGGTGGGTTGGCTCAGACTGAGTTGGCTGAAGCTAAACCTGGAGAAGATGGAGGTCCTGTGCCTTGGCTGGGGTGGTTCGGGGTTGGGGCTCCCAGCCTTTGACGGGGCACCATTGGTGCCTGCACCAGTGTTTAGGAGTTTGGGAATGCTCCTGCAATCCTTCTTAGTAATGGAGGCCCAGGTAGCAGCTGCTAAGTCAGCCTTTTACCACCTTTGGCTGGTTTGGCAGTTGGCTTCCTTCCTTGATCATGAGGACCTGGCTACAGTGATCCATGTGATGGTTACCTTGAGGCTGGACTATTGTAATGCTTTCTACATGGGGCTGCCCTTGTCACAAAGCTGGAGGCTGCAGCTGGTGCAGAATGCTGCGGCTAGGCTATGATGTGTCTCCCTAGATGGGAGCACATCCAGCCGGTGCTGAAGGCACTGCACTGCCTGCCGATAGCATACTGAATTCGCTTCAAGGTGCTGGTACTTACCTTTAAAGCCCTAAATGGCCAGGGTCTGCCATACCTGAGGGGCCGCCTTTCCCCATATATACCCCAGAGGGCACTATGGTCAGGGATGCAGCATCACCTGGTGATCCCAGGCCCCAGGGAGGCCAGGCTCGCTGCCACCAGAGCTAGGGCCTTTTTGGTGGTGGCTCCTTACTGGTGGAATGAGCTCCTGGAGGAGATCAGGGCCCTGCAGGACCTTGGGCAGTTCCGCAGGGCCTGTAAGACGGAGCTCTTCCACCAACTAGGAGCCCCCCCCCTGCATTATCATCTATGGCACCATCTATGGCTGCTATTAAAATCTGTGGCATCCTGTAGAACAGGAGACTGCTGAGTGGGGCATTTGAGCTTGTACTATATGGCATGCCATCTGTTTTTATCAGCTACTGTGAGCACTTTGATTGTTTATTGTTGGTTGCATTAAGTGATTTTAATTGAACTGATTTTAACTGTTTTATGAATCTTGGCACTTTGTGCCCAGCTATGTGAGCCACTCTGAGCCTGCTTGTGGGGAGAGCAGCCTATAAATGCTACAAATAAATAAATGAATAAATAAATAAAATGCTGGAAGACAGCTGGAGCGTTAGAAAGCCCAAAAGACATTACTAGGTATTCAAACTGGCTATATCTGGTGCTGAATGCAGTCTTCTACTCATTACTTTGCATATGCATACCAGATTATAAGTACCTTGGAAGTCCAACTTGATATAGACCTAAGGTCCCTGTAGGCATTCCAAGAATTCAGGAATTAAAAGCAATAGGTAACGATCCCAAATAGTGATCTTGTTCAAGCTTGGTAGTCATTACAAGTAGTCATTACAAGTTTCTTTTTAACAAATAATACAGGAGCTGAAGTTGGAGAGGTTTTGGGATATATGAAAAACAAACAAACCCACACACACTGTAGATTCTTAGACAAAAAATCCTGAAGTGCAGCCAGCTCTGGTTCGGATAATGAGTATAGGTACCCCACTGGCAAAAGTGCACCTGAAACAAGGTCAATGGCACAATTGGAAGGCTGGTGAGGCAGCAAGCGATCAGCTCTCTTTACTTCAAATACATCTTGGTAGTCTATGTATTTCTCTGGCAGAGTAGGTGAAATTGATAAGGCAGCAGCAGCTAAGACGACTGGCAGGTTCTGATGTAAACAGGGGTCTCGGAATTGATGCTCCTGCTGGGCTCATCCAATGATAATGTCATGAAGTGCTAACCTGGACATCCCAAGCACTATCGGGAAGCAAGGCATGCTCACCACATTGAAACAAAGTTGCTTTTGGTGATGTTGAATCAGCAGGGTGAGTGGCTGGGTTTCCCTGAAGACTGGGCCTGAATGTCATAATCAGCCATCAATAGCCTCGACCAGAGTGGGCGTCTCTTTGGGCCAGAGAGGTTTCTGGTGTTGGTTGACAAACTTTGAATCTATAAAGCAATGAGAGGCCACAGAGTCAGTCATGGTGCATACCAACAGCCAGCATGTGTTTGGTAGGCGGTGTTTTACAGGGACCAGGGGAAATGATCCCTGGAGATCAGTTGTAATCCTGTGAGCACTCCAAGCCCACACCTGAAGGTTGGCAACCCTGTAACTCCTGTTGCCTCAGGGCCTTTAACCAGAGAAGTTAGAGAGTGAATCAAGGACCTCCTGTTTGTAAAGCAAGTGCTCTGTCACTGAGTCACATCCCCTCACTCGTGCAGCTTTCCCACTCCAAAAACTCTTGAGTGAAATACTAATCAGAAACAAGAAATGGTCAACCATCAACCAAACCAGTATGAATCTAAACTGGTAATGAGCACACTCAGGTTCAAACTAGATGTTATATGGGACACAAGTCAGGACATTGGTGTCCATCCCAGCATGCTGTCACACCAAAGAATGGTGCAGGTTACCTTAAAACTGCACCATGATTCTCTCAGGCTATGGGGGACTGCAAGGGAGGATTCCAGATTTCTCCTGTGCCATTCCCACTGGCAAAAATGGTATTGGAGAAAAAGCCAAAAACTGCTTTTCCCCTTTTGCAGCCCTCCACAGCTCAACAAAGCAATTTTAAGGTAATGTGCACAGTTCTTCGGTGTGACAGTGTGTTGGTCCAGGCATCCACTCCCTGTCTTGTGTCACATAACATCTAGCTTGGCTTACAGTATCCACCTCTTTCTACTTAAAGAATTACCTTGCTGGCTCAGACCAAAGCCAATTAGCCCCAGATCCTGTTTTAAACACTGGCTATGCTAGGAGACCTAGAAGGAGCAGGAAGGAAGGTAAGAGAAACTCTTGTTGCTGCATCCCAGCACCTAATACTCAGAAACAAACTGTGCCTAGAACATAGTGGTCCCATTCAGCCACCATGGCTTAAAGCTATTGATGGGTGTATCCACCATGTATGTCTCTAATCCCTTTTAAGTCCATTTAAGCCAGCAGCCTCCACCATATCCTGTTTGCTTAATCAATCTGCCATTTTCCAGCCCTGGAAGGGACACCCAAGGCACCTCACAGCAATTCAAATATTTAAAACAGCCAAGATAAGACAGTATGAGGAGCATAGCACCATCAATAATCAATTAATCTGGAACAGAAAAGTTTTCAATTATCTCCAGGAAGCCAGAAAAGACATCTGCTTCATTTCCTGGGGGAGGGAATTCCAGAACCTGGGGCAGTGGGCTAAAAAGGGCCTCCCATGAGTCCCTGTCAATCAAACTTCATAGGAAGCAGGTTCCCCATTCATTAATCTCAGGGTTTGGGCAAGCTAACATGGAAGGAAACAGTCCTGTATGTACTATGGGTCAAAACTATTTAGGGCTTTAATGTTCAGAGTCTGAATTAGGCTCGGAAACAAACTGGACGTTGAAGATATTTTAAAAACTGTTCATTTATTCATTTAAAATAATGATAATAAAACTGTTCATTTAGAGTTTATATTCCCAGCTCACATGCTTCAGCTGGATGCTTTCCAGCCCTGCAGTGAGAGAGCTAAAGAATCAGGCACAACCGTTAGATGCTTTTAACCATTTGACTACTTTAGTAAGATACAGGGGGTGGTAACAGAGTTTGTATTATGCATGAAGGAAGACATGCAATATCACGGCTAATCCAGTAATTTCTGTGTTACTGAACCCCCTGAATCTAATGAAAAACTCCTAGAATTTATAATCTCTCTAATCCTTCGTGACGGTGCTTACCCTGCTTAATATAGGATTAAGGTTAATAATCTTGCCAGTTTCCAAGAACAAAATAACGAAGTAAATTGGTCAGTCCTTTAATTCCTCAGAGCAGCCAGGCTGAAACCTTTTTTATGGCAATTTCTGACCCTGTCAGCAGAGAGAGAGAGAGAGAGAGAAACAGAAACAAAGGGAAATAGAACTGACAGATAGAAAGATAGAAATTGAGAGAGAGAGACAACAGGTACAGAGAGAAAGGAGTCATTCTGCAGGGTGTGACCCATCCATTATACCCTACTGTGGTGTAAACCTCCACATTAATTATTTCAAAAACAAATATCCAGTCAACTAATAATTCATCCTCACTGGGATCAAGCGTTGATATCTTCCAGAAAATTCTAGAAGTTTCTAACCAAGCTGGATACTTTCCATTTATTTATGTCAATCCATGATGTCCTGTCAGTTTATATCATGATCTTGCCCATGTCCATTATTCTGTTCATGTAGTAAATACAAGACCATCAATACTTTCCTTTGTTGTACCACTCTCTTCTATCCCAATGTTCAGTCCAGAAAGCCTCTCATCTTCTTATCTGGGAAATGATTTATCCAATGATGGGGAAATTGCCCCTTCATTATATAACCTATTTTATTCCACGCAATTGGTGTCCTTCAACATGACCATATCTTCCTAGACTTGTCTCTACCAGCCAAAAATAGGAAGCAAGAACCATGTACACAGGAATGTAGAACAATACACAAGTCATATATGACTCTGAAACTGTTCACATGTTGGGTTCTTTGTGTCCCCCCCCCCCCCCCAACCTCCATCTCATGCAAACTCCATCTCATGGAAACGGACTCAAAAGTATTTGTAAGAAGAGGTGAAATGCATTTATTATAACAGGTTTCAGTAAGGCCTCTAGCTTCCAAACCATCTTCACTGGCAGCTCCACTTAGAACATGTTACAGTAGTCTAATCTGAATGTTACTATGGCATCTGTGACCAGTTATCACTGATCAAATCAACTTTTTGCAAGAATTGCTTTAGCTCAGGAGCGTCAAACATACAGCCCGCGGGCTGAAACCAGCCCTCATGCAACTGGTCCTTGCCTTTATCACCAGATGACAGAGGCTATGCATTATGTCCCGGTATCCTGTCCCAGTGCTAATGAGTAATGGGTGGTAGAAGTGGAAGGGTGGGCATCAGGGAGATACTTTAAGGAAATACTGAATGAGTGCTAATGTTTTAAGCATGTTTGTATTTTGAGTAAAAAATAATATTGTTAATTTAGGGTGCGATCGTATGCACCCATTAGCCACGTGAGAGGGACGATTCACCAATGGATCAAAGTGGCATGATCACACCAGCACATCTGGGCGGCAGCCTGCCACTGTTGGCAAGCCATCGCAAACCGTTTTGATCCGCCAGAGAAGCGGAGTAAAAAACTACTAGGGAAACTCCATTATCAAACGGTTTGCTGCGGCACACAGCTGGACTTTCCCCGTGTGATCGCTCCAGCGACAAAGTGTGGCATTGGTGACAGTCTGATCACAGGTTATCCCGATGCCATGCCGTTGTTTTTTCCCCCTTCTCAGTGTGCACATCACTGAAAGCCCTTAGGGCAGAGGAGCGATTCATCAATCCCCCATTTAAGCAAATCGGGAACCAACCACACACACACACAAAATAACTCACCCGTGGTGGCATCTGATCATGCAGTGACGAGTTGCGCTGGCAGGTCCACAGACCTGTGTGATCACGCAACTGTGGGGCAAATTGCTCCGGGGCAAAATAGCCTCGCTTCTCCTCCAGATTATCTCGCTCGTGTGGCCGCGGCCTGGGTTTGCCTGTGTCCTCCATAAAGTTTATATCTCTGTATCTGGCATTACATTTTATGGCACACATGGCCTGGCCCGACAAAGTGACATTAATGTCAGATCTGGCCCTCATAACAAATGAGTTCAACACCTCTGCTTTAGCTGGTAGACCAGCCAAATTTAGAAGCAGCAGTTCTGGGTATTGCTGCTGCTTATTTTTCCTTGGCCTGTGAGGCATCCAGGAAAAGCCCCAAACGACATACTTTCTACTTTAAGGGGAGTTTAACACCATGCAGAGCAAGCTATGCATCTACTCCCAGCCTTATTTCCAATGCTCAGCCTCTCGACTTTATCTGGATTAAGCATCATTGTATTCATTGAAATCCAGTCTTTTATCCAACCACTGGTTCACTATTTTCACTGCCTCCCTACATTCAATGGAAAGAAGAGAGTTAAAGTGCGTAATTCACAAATTGGCAATCCTGTGCTCCCAAATTCTAGATAATCTCTTCTTGCAGTTTTGTATAGATGTTCAAAGCACAAAGGAGATGATAAACCCTTGTGAAACCCCACCTGCCAGTGGCCAAGGGGGTATCATTGCCCAGCAACACTTTCTCGGACCTGCCCTCCTGGAAGATGGTGCTTTTTCTCAATGAACTGTGCTAGGAACAGGACACCAGAGAGTCCCTCCATTCTTCCTGCTAGAAAGCAGCCATTTTCCTGCCAGGTTACCTCTTTTCATCTCTCCCTCCCAGCTCTCAAAGATCATGGCAGGTGGTGGAGGTTTTCCTAACACACTGAAGCATTTGGCCACTGGCTTCCACAAGCAGGAAAACTTTTGGATTTATTCATGGACACCTGTCTGGGGATGTCATTCCCTCAGCTGACAAAAGCACCTGAAGTTTTCAGTTCCATAAATCAGAGCCTCTTGGACATTATAATTCTTCTTTATAGGTTCTTTCCATCTCATAAATAAACCTCATTCCATATGTACATACGGCAAGAGGCAAGGGTGATTTGCAGTGCCGCTCGGCTGGAGATGGTATTGCCTCACCACTTGACAAAATGTCCAGGGAAGATTTCTAGCCACTGATTGTACCGGGAAGAAATTCTTCTCATGTCCCATTCCTTCCCCTGGCCACAAATCTCTGCCTGAGCAGTTCCACCTTGGGAAATGATATACCAGACTTCAAAAGCCTAAATGAGTTTGGATGGATTAGTTAAGAACTTGAGTAGGATCTATTACTTTTTCATGCGACCCCATTTTTCAAGGAGATGAGAGTAGCACATGATTCTCCCCCCTCCCCATTTTTATCCTCAAAATAACCCTGTGGCGTAGAATGGGCTGCCCAGAGTCCACCCGGCATGATGACAGAGTGGGGGATTGGAACCCAAGTCTAGTCTACCCTAGAATATGGAATGGAAAAATACAGTTCCAAGGCAAATCTTATGGTCTTCTATATAAAGCAGAAAATCTTGGGAGAGTTCAGAAAGTACCTTAAAATAGGACTGTTGTGGGGTTTTGTCCCACAGGGTGAACCCAACTTTTCCCTGCCTTCATGCCACAGAGGACATATAGTAGAGAGAAGAAGATGAGAAGAGATTGGATTTATACCCCGTCCTTCACTTGGAGTCTCAGAGCAGCTTACAAACTCCTTTCCTTTCCCCTCCCCGCAACAGACACCCAGTGAGGTTGGAGGGGCTGAGAGAGCTCTGACAGAAACTGCTCTTTCAGTAACAGCTCTGACAGAACCATGGCTTGCCCAAGGTCATCCAGCAGGTGCAAGTGGAGGAGTGGGAAATCAAACCCGGTTCTCCCAGATTAGAGTCCACACACTTAACCACTACCCCAAACTGGCTTGCCTCCCCATCAAATACTGGTATATTCATTGGTTTTATTATCCCTCCCTTCATGATTCAGGCAGAATTTGATTTGTCACATTAATAGGGAAAAAAAGGTTCAAATTAATTTTTAAATAATTTTAAAATCTTTTTTTAAGCTGCTTTGGAGAGGTGGGTTGATGGCATCACAAGCCCTCAGCCATTCAGCCTTCGAGGAAAAATCCATTTGTTGGTGATAATCTTCTGGTAAGGAACTGAAAGAGGGATGCTCAAACACCCGCCGTTTCAGTTCATATCCTGTTTTCTAGATGCAAGCAGGAATCTGATTTTTGATGATTGGTTCAGCTGCCTGGGAGTTAGTTCCTGGTGGCTGCCTGGGCTGGTTGCTTTGCTGTGTGCCTTCCTAACCATGCAGTACAATTGGATTTTTGCATGTGTTTGTTCTCACACAGTCCATTTAAATACCAACCCCCATTGCATAATTGCTCCACTCAGTAAGCAATTGTTTAACAGACAATTAAGTTAGTTGCAAATCATATAAATCAGTCATAAATAAATGCTGTACTTTAATAAAATCCTGCCCTTCAGTGTTTGTCTAAGTAGTCCCCAATGACGCTAATGGCTGCTAATTGGTTTGGATCTGCAGTCTTTGCACATGCATAGTTTTGCAAAAACAAAAAACAAAAAACAAAACCCAACAACCCAGGATCAACAGGTGTTTGAGTTTGTTTGGCACGAACCAGACATGTCTGATCTGCAGCTTAGAATACAGTAAATTCAACTGCTGAACACATTTATGGTGAAATTCACAGCATCCTTACCCTAAAAGAGGTCTGAAAGAGGCTGTGGCAGTGCTGCTCTTGAAAAAGCCATCTCTGGATCATTCTGATCCTGCCAATTACCACCCGGTTTCAAATTTATCATTTCTGGGTAAGGTAATTGACAGCACAGTAGTTAAGCAGCTCCAGAGTTTCCTGGATGACACATCAGCCCTGGATCCATTCCAGCCCAACTTTTGCCCCAGCCACGGGACGGAGATGGTGCTGGTCGCCAGTGTTCCCTCTAAGCTGAGTTAGTGTGAGCTAGCTCACAGTTTTTTAGCCTCCTGCTCACAGATTTTTCTCTTAGCTCAGGAAGGATGGCTCCAGAGCAAACTAATTTATGCAGTACCCAAATGGCTCACTCACAACTTTAATGCCAGTAGCTCACAAAGTAGAAGTTTTGCTCACAAGACTCCACAGCTTAGAGGGAGCATTGGGGGGTCGCCCTGACAGACAATCTCCACTGACAGCTGGGTTGAGGTGTGTCATTGCTGCTGTTGTTGCTCAGTATCACAGCAGTGTTCGACATGGCTGATTATGGTCTTTTGACCAACTGCCTCACCAACGTGGGAGTTCGTGGGGTAGCCCTGAAATGGCTTTCCTCATTTTTCCATGGTTGGGGACAGAAGGTGGTGCAGGGTGAGAGGGTGTCAACTAGGCACCCCTTATTGTGTGGGGTGCCTCAGGGGGCAATCCTCTCCCCAGTGTTATTTAACAGCTAAATGCGCACCCCCAGTGGTGTGGAATTTCAGGCTGGCGTTTCTGCTATACCTGTTAATGGACGGCCACCTAGATACCGCCCCACAAAATCTGGCTGTGGGTTTGGAGGCTGTGGTAGGATGGTTAAAAAAAGAGTGGCCTGAGACTGAATCCAGCAAAGATGGAGGTTCTGTGGGTGGGTGGGGTCAGGGTTGGGGCACAGACTGCCCGCTCTTGATGGGGCACCATTAATCTGTCAAGAGTTTGAACATGGTCCTGGATACCTCTTTAGCTATGGAGTCTGAGGTCACAAATATTGCCAGGCTGGCATTTTTCCATCTGCACTAGACAGGCAATTAGCCCCTTTCTTGTCCTGCCCTAACCTAGCCACAGTAATCAATGCAATGGTCACCTCCAGGCTAGATTACTGTAACTCACTATACGCTGGCCTGCCCTTGAAACTGTCCCAGAAACTCCAACTGACCCACAATGCTACAGCGCAAATCCTGACAGGAGCACCACAGATGGCACATATACAACCGTTGCTGCACCAACTTCACTGGCTCCCTGTGGAGTACCAAGTCAGGTTCAAGGTTTTGGTATTGACCTTTAAGGCCTTGAACAGTCTGGGACCCATGTATCATTGGGATTGCCTTCTGTGGTATGTCCCCAGGAGAGCGTTATGCTCTGCTGAGAACAATTTACTGGATATCCAGCTATCGTTGACCAGAGCCAGGGCTTTCTCAGTCCTGGCTCCAACCTGGTGGAACTCTCTGCCAAATACCATCAGGGCCCTGCAGGATTTAATGCAATTCCACAGGGCCTGTAAGGCAGAGATGTTCTACCAGGCTTTTGGTTGAGGGCAGCAATGGTTTTCCATCATGGCTGGCACCCTCCCCACTCTTTCTACCATCTTCTCCATTTTGGCCTCCTCTTTATCCTGCCTACAAGGTGGTAACACAGTTTGGAATGGGTTTAGGGTTGCCGACCTCCAGGTGGGGCCTGGGGATCTTCCACTTTTACAACTGATCTCCAGCTGATAGAGATCAGCTCCCCTGGAGTAAATGGCTGCTTTGGAGGGTGGACTCTATGGCATTGCACTATGCTGAGGCCCCTCCCCTCCCCAAACCCCGCCCTCTCCTGGCTCCACCCCCAAAGTCTCCAGGTATTTCCCAACCCAGACTTGGCAACCCTAAATGGGTTTAAACACAGATTAGAAGTGCCATCTGAAGTGCCATCTTAAAATAAAGAATGTAAGAAATGTTATTTATTTTAACTTTTCTTGTTTGATGTTTTTAACTTTTGTTGTAAATCACCCAGAGACCTTTCTTTACAGGGATTGGAAGAAAGGAAGGAGGGAGGGAGGGAGGGAGGGAGGGAAGGAAGGAAGGAAGGAAGGAAGGAAAGAAGGAAAGAAAGAAAGAAGGAAAGGAAAGTCTTAGATCAGGGTTCCCAGCAACCAGGCTCTTCACGCATATCTTCCCCAGGGATGCAGAAAGTTCCCTCTTTCTTTTTTTCTAGATGAGCTGAATTTGCTAATTTTGTGATAAGTGTTGGCCTTTACTTATGGTTAGAAAAAAGCAGGGGTCATTTTGAGCAGGAGCTCAGGGGAGCGCAGCTCCAGGAGTTGGTGCCAGCCACCCCCCCCCCCCCCGCGGGGGAATGCCTGCTTGTGTCATGGCTGCAGCAAAATGACCCCGTCCCCTGGAAAGGTCCTTGTTCCTCCGACCAGCCTTCTGAAGGCTTCAGCCACCACTGAAGCTATCCTCCCAGAATAGTGGTATTTCTGAGGCTTGGATTAGTAGCGGTCCCCTCTCTTTCTTTCTTTCTTTCTTTCTTTCTTTCTTTCTTTCTTTCTTTCTTTCTTTCTTTCTTTCTTTCTTTCTTCCTTCCTTCCTTCCTTCCTTCCTTCCTTCCTTCCTTCCTTCCTTCCTTCCTTCCTTCCTTCCTTCTCTCTCTCTCTCTCTCCTTTCTTTCTTTCTTGTCTTCTGACATACTTCCAGTGATGTCAGGTGGTGTAGCATATGCAAATAAGTTATGCTAATGAGTTATGCTAATGAGCTCCTGCACCTCTTTTTCTACGAAATGACCCCTGGAAAAAAGAAGCTGGGGTCCTGGAGGGATTGTGGGAGGGGAATTACAAAATTCTCCCCCAAGCTCCCCTCCATAACTTTTTTTTCTCTTTAACTGACTCTCAACTGCAATAAGTATAACATGCCTCCTGAAGCATGATCTACCTGTATTTTGTTTTTCCTTTTGATTAATTAACAGAATCACTGTTTATGTATTTGGGGAATGCCCCTTGAATGTTGAAATTCCTGCGTTGTCTGTTAAGTGGCATGCTTTTACAACATTTATGACAGACACAGGACACTCACTTCATGCTCGGACACAATAGTCATAAGATAACAACGATGATATAAGGTGGGTTGTTGTTGTTTTTTTACAGAGACAGATATCTACTCTACCCAAAAAGAGAGATGTCTTGAACAACAGTTGAAGAGTCCTTGTTATCATGTTTCATGGACAGCTTCTGCTTTTGTTTGGAAAGTAACATCTGATGTGCTCACAAGTATCTCAAATGGGCTGATACCAGTAATGCATTGGCATAACAGGCATGGAGAAAGAAAGGTCCCCCCACACATGACACAAGAAGGCCACCACTATTACTCTACCATTGTCCAGCATAGTACAGTGCGCCACAAGCACACCACAATAATGTTTTAACTAAAATACAATAAACAACTGAAATGTAATTTTCTAAATATATATATTTTTTCTGTTGATCTGACAAAAATAAAAGGTTAATTACGGAGAACTTGACATAGGAAAAAGTTGAATGTGTCCCTCAAATGATAATAGCTGGGTAGGCTAGGCCCACTCTGAACCCCACTCTTGTATTCTACACTGATGAGTGAATTCTACTCTAGTCACAATGAGAAGGGATGTAATGAGTCCCTTCCTTGCAGGGGGAGACAACGTTCGACAGAAAAAAGAGAGTCATTCTTGATTCTGGCTCAATCAACTGACCTGAAATTTTACTAATTTCTCAGTCAGTCTGGTTTCAAATGCCAGATAAGATCTCCGAGGTCCACCACATATATCAGATTATGTACAGTGCCTCCAGACACATGAAAAAGGTGTTTTGTAAATACAGAGAAGCCTGAGAGGCGCAAGATTTCAACCATGTGTTAATTTTAAAGTGACTTCTTTGATTTTAGAGGAAACAATTTTCAGAGGTTGATGCCGTATGGTTGACCACAATTCTTCTGAGATAACTTGTCCAAAGTTGGCCTCCCATAATGCTTTTAAACCACCAGAGTTACCACAGGAAAATTTCATAAGTAAGTTGTAAATCATGTACAAAACAAAATCTTTAGTTTTTATTAGTATGAAGCAGTAACAATTCAAACTCCCTGAGTGGACAAACAGCCTGCTGAAGAGGTCATGGAATTGTGGGGAAATGTTTGCAACAGGAAACAGGAATAATTTGTGTTGTAGTTTTAAAGGTATTTGCTCACATAATACAGGGTGGCTACTGTCAAGGAGATTCCCTAGGGCACAGTCTTTGGGATTCCCATGCTACAAACTGTTGGCAAATGCAGCTTGTCTCAAAACCCAACTTTCCTTCCAAAAGGCTGGATAAAAGCAAATATAATGAGGAGTGTAGTGTAGGAACATTGGGAGCCAGTTTGGAGTAGTGGTTAAGCGCAGCAGACTCTGTGAGAACCGGGTTTGATTCCCCATGCCTCCACATGCAGCCAGCTGGGTGATCACAGCTGGGTCAGTCACAGTTCTCTCAGAGCTGTTCTCTCTAGGTGTCTCCCAGCCCCACCTACCTCACAGGGTGTCTGTTGTGGGGAGAGGAAGGGAACTTGTAGTACTCATAGACTCCTTTGAGTAGTGAAGAGTGGGATATAAAACCAACTCCTCCTCCTCCCCCTCCTCCTTCTAGGGCGTGAGGACACGTACCATAAGGGAGAGGGTCAGCAAGTCATTGAAGCTGATACTGAGGTCCTGTTCCCCATGTAGGATGGTCATGGAAGAGATGACATCCTGTGTGGTGCTCTTCTGCTCCACTGAATGCACAATCATGGCATAGATGGAGTTCCTCATCTCCTCCCCCTTCCTCTTGTGCCACAGATGGGCAGACTTGATGCTGCACGAGAAGTCTAGAGCAAAGATCACATCTTGAGGGGGGCAGTTAGACCGTGAGGCAGGGAACTTGTTAAAAGCAGAGCACATTCATTTATTCCTGATTGTGAAACTGGGTGGCCTTGACACTGCTCCCCAGCCCCAGAGCATCTTTCATCAAGCATGTGCACCAGGCAGATGATGCCCTTGGGGTGCACAGACTTCCCCTTTGCCAGTATGTTGGCGCTGGAGTCCCTCAGGCTTCTCTGTATCACACGGTGGTGCTGTTTTGTGCAGTGTGGTCTGCATCCATTCCCTGCACATGGAGCAGAACCACTTTGTAGCCCGGTGGCAAGTCTGTCCCCTCCTGGGGCCTGGGCCATGCCCCAACAGTCCTGCTGGCTGCTTCATAGGTATGCCATGAAGTGCACAGTTTGCAGAAGATGGAGGAGGACAAGTATTGGGGGTTTGTGCCCCTCTGGGAGGCACAGCTGCTTTCTGGTGCTGGGCTGGGAGGGGCATATTCAAGGCAAGAACAACAACAGGGAGTTGGGATGTGGAAGGAGAGGATGCTCCCCCCCCCCCCCCAAATCACTAATGTCAGGGTCCTCCTCTCCAAAGATTGTTAACAACTGCTGGTGTCTCTGGGCAGTGCTAACAACTGTTTTGCCTCTGTGGAGATCCCCCGAAACAGATCAGAGGAAGGAGGCTCCAAGATGCCTGGTGATGCCCTGCTAGGGCTGGGCTTCAGTGGGCCAGCAGGATGAGTTTGGTGCCTGGGGATAGGGGCTTGTGGTATGCAGGGGGTGGAGGACTTCTTCCCCCCACGATGAGCACCCTTTGTACCCACTTTCACCCTCACAGCGCACAGAGGTTGTTCACACCCAGGAAGTATGGAAGGGTATAAATGTGAGAGACCTTTTTGGGGAGTCTGTAACTGGGACTCCAGAAATGTAACCCGCCCTCAACTTGGAGAGATTGTAGAAGAGCCAGTCCTTACATCCAATATGGAAGCAACCCTAGAGGCACATCAGTTACTTAGGAACATACTTGAAATAAGTCTCCATGCATTATCTCACTGTATGAACATATGTCAACACTTCAGTCCATAAACACTTGGTCGGGCAAGAATCTTTAAACAGTCTTTCTTTATTATGCAAGACGGTTTGCATCACTAATCACTTAAAATGGAAAACTCCTCTTCCCCTGAGGGGAAAAAAAATCTAGTGTTTATATTGCTAAATATTAACATATTATTATTATTTCCAAACAAACAGAAGCAACTTTTTTAAAACCTCCAACTGAATTATCGGCATTATTCTACAACTGGCAAGGACACAAAAACAACATCAAGTTTTAACAATCACACTACTTCCGTTCACTTTGATGGGTCCTGTGCGGAGAATGGAAACTGCACAGCAGCAGTGGTCTTAGGATTGCTCCCAATGCTACAAAATATGGTTTATGCATTATGAAATGTTGAAAGCCATTCCTCTGCTTGCTTCAAATTCCATTTTTGACAAACTGAGTTTTATTTTGTATAAAAGCATGCATTTTATTAGAGCTGAAATCCAAGCTCTTGGGCAACTTAGAACACCTGGTGATGTTACCAGACTGCAGTGAGGCTGATGGGGAGCAACAGAATGATAACTGGAGTTGCCAACTCCAGTTTGAGAACTGTATGGGGATTTGAGGGTGGTACCTGAGGAGGATGGGGATGGGGGGCAGTATGGTGGTATTATTTATTCCATACAGTCCACCCTCCAAAGGTGCCATTTCTTACAGGGGAACTAATCTCTGATCTACCCTGTCTCTCTGGTCACACCAAGCTGCGGGCACTTAGCTACTGGGTGCCTCAGCTGGGGAGCCAGAATTTTGAACCTGTGCCTGACATTTCCTCTAAAAGCACTTTTCCGGAGGGATCTTCTTTGGAGAGCCATAACTTGGACCCATAGGCATCAACTACGGGGGGGCTCGAGCCACCCCCGAATTTCCTGAGGGGGACTGAGCCCCCCCGGGAAAATGGAGTGCCCGCTGCCGCGAGTCCCTGGGCCCTTCCTAGGGCTGCCGCCGCCACATCTCTCTCTCTCTCTCTCCCCCCCCCCCCGCCAGCCTGGCTGCCTCCGTCCCTCAGTCCATCCAGGGGCCAGCTAAGCAAATGCCCAGCTGGCCCCTGGACGGATGGAGGGAGGGACGGAAGCAGGAGTGGCCAGGCCGAGGGGGAGGCAGCGGCAGCGGGGACATGGTCCTGGCATGTGCGCACGCTTTGCACGCACGCACGAGCCCCTGCCCCCCCCCCGGAATTTAAAACTCGATGCCCCTGCTTGGACCCCCACAGTTGATGGGTGTGCTCTGGACCTGTGTGTTTCAGCCTGGGGGGGAGGGCTGTGAGAGTTGTGGGCACACTTCCCTTGCTTGTGTGGTGTGGATAGGGTGCCTGCAAAGCTATTGTGGGGTTACTTTGGGGGGCTCCTATCGGAACTCTGAGGATGTCTGTCTTGTTGGAAAATTTGGTAAAAATAGATATTCAGAGCTTGCAATGGATCTTTATTCACTGGAGAGGAGGCATATTCTTTTTATGTAAAAATGTTTATTTCTAAAGGGAAATGGGAAATCTAAAAAAACAACAAACACTTAAGACCACATCCTTACTGATACAAGTATAACAACAGATAGACTGACCACACAGTTGGTAATGGAGATTCTTCTTTCTTCTTGACCCTAGAAGGAAATCATCTGAATACATTAACCGATGATTGTTAGTAAATAGACTCCAGTTTCCCGGGCTTTCTGGGCTTTCTCCCTGTTCACTTTGTGCCAGGTTTCCCTCCAGGTCAGGCTAAACAATAGCACACAAGGTAAATACATTAACCCTTTAATGACTGGATTTAGATCTTGCAACACACATATTTCCAACATGACTTTCTGTCTGTTACTGAGAACCTGCCTTTGGAGACTTGAAGGTGGCCCTGCCAGCAGTCAACGTGTTTCCATTCCTTTGCAGAGTAGAAGAATTCACCACTGTTGACGGGTATGCTCTGGACCTGTGTGTTTCAGCTAGGGAGGGGGGAACTGTGAGAGTTGTGGGCATGCTTTCCTTGCTCATGTGGTGTGGTTAGGGTGCCTGCCAAGCTGTCATGGGGTTAATTGGGGGGGGGGGCTGTTGGAACTCTGGGGATGTCTGCCTTTCTGTCATTCAGAACCTGCTTTTGGAGACTTGGGGGGGTGAGCATTGGGGGAATGCTTGCCTTGCTTCCAGTGTCTGGCTGGGGGGGGGGGCTGCCCAGGTGAAGGGTTCCTTTGAAATTGGTGTCATTGGCTTGTTCCTGAGCCATTCCGTAGACTCCTGTAACTGCAGCTGTCTTTTCCAGAGAGAGCACTGGGGAGATCTTTTTTTTGGGGGGGGGGTCCATAATTGGGACCACAGAAATGCAATCCACCCCCAGCTTGGAGAGATTTTAGAGGAGTGGGCAGCCAGGTGAGGTTCCCTGTGCATTTGGTGTGTGGAGCTTGCAGGGGGTCTGTTCTATTCATGTTTGAGCCTGCGCCTGACATTTCCCCCAAGCACTTTCCTGGGGGCACCTTCTTGGGGGGGGGCATAACTCAGACCCTCTAAGTCAAATGCTCACCAAACTTGGAGGGAAGGTAGAGGAGAGTCAGCCAGAGATTCGCTGTGTGTTTGGTATCTCTAGCACACCAGGGGGACATTCTACCACATCACAAACCTTAGAAACCAAATCAGTTTGTTTAGTTTTGAAAGGTTCATGATGGTTCATGGTTCATGAACCGGTTACGCCATGAACCGAATTGAACCATATGTTTCTGGTCCATGCCCATCCCTAGTAACAATGTGGCAAATTGGACCCAGTGGGAGCAAATGTAAAATTGTGCTCACTGGACCAAAAAACCTAACTTTTCAATATATGTGGATATGGTCTGAATTGGAGATGTCATACTAGCCAGTAGGTTGTGGGGTATGGCAGACAGCTCAATGAAAAAGTTGACTCAGTATATGGCAGTAGTGAAAATGGATTCTTATGAAAAGAACTGAAAACAAAATATTTCATAATGCCATGGTACATATCAATGGTTCGGCTCCATTCCCAGTAGCATGTATTGTTCTGATTGCCCTATTTCAAAAAAGGTATTGTAGCACTGGAAAATACCAGTGCTGGAGGTCTATAAGAGGGGCAGGCTTTGGCCTCCATGTCTGGCTTCTATGTCTTCTAGGAAATGTTTGGCCACTGTGTGAAACCAGATGAAAACAAGGTGGGCCATTGGTCTTATCTAAGCGGGCTCTACATCTATGTGCATTGGAGAGGGCTGGAGCTTGACATTAAAGGCCAAGCAGCCACAACGGGCATCCCTTTCGGTTTCCAGTGCTTGTATTCCTAGCATGTTGTGTGCCTTCCCCTCCCTCCTTGCCTCCTTTACAATTAGTGCAGCCTGACTTGGGATATAAATCTGCAGCCATGAACCACACTGTGATCTGACATGTGTGTGTTTATTCATGCGCAGTTTCTGAGGGTTGCCCTCGTTCATCCCCCTCTCTTGTCTTTAACAGCCTCCAGCAGCAGAAATGATGCTGTTTCCTTGCATCCTTGACTTTATCTTGATAAATAATCCAAGGCACTTAGAAGAAATCATGGTCTCTTTGTTTAGAGATTAGAGTCTGAGATGTATTTAAACAGCTCTCAGAGAGAGTTCATAATCCTGAGAGACGCAAATTCCAGCAGATTTCCGCCCCAGCGGCTGAGTATCATAGTACCACTGGAAGACACCTAAAAGGCAACCTGTCCCTGGCTGCCTCAGCTGCCAGGCAAGCCTATCCAACCAAATTAAGGCCAATAGACATAATCCAAATTACAGTGAACCTCAGGCCAGGAGCACTGCAAGTGTAAGGTGCAAGCATTCCTCTGCTTGCTTGCGCGCTCATTTATTTATTTGGAAGAAAAGTTTGCATTGGAAACATCCATGAGGTCTAGAAAAGGGGCTCCTTGTTGGTGGGGTTAACTATGAACTCGCCATTAGAGTTTTATCCTTGGGGGTGGGAATATAATGATCCCTCAAAGCAGTGATGGTATCATTTGTAGGAGCCTAAGGCCACGCTTGCCCAGGCTAGCCTGAGGTCATTAGATCTCAGAACTCAGAAGCTAAGCACGGTCAGCCCTGGCTAGTATTTGGATGGGAGACCTCCAACGAATACCAGGGCCATGACGTGTAGGCAGACAATGGCAAACCACCCTTAAATATCTCCTACCTTGAAACCCCTACAGGGTCTCCATAAGTCAGCTGTGACTTCAGGCCTGTAGCCAGGATTTTTTTAATTCAGGGGGCCTTTAAATAAGTCAGAGAGCACTGATGTCTCAAAATAAAAAAATTAAATTAAAATTAAATTTTTAAAAACTCACTTTTGCAGCATTTGCAGTCTGCCTGCCTACGTGGGGAAGCAAGCTGTGCTTGGGGAAGGGGCGGTGGTAGGGAGTCCTCCAGGCAGCCCAGAGAGTCAGGAGTCCTCCAGGCGGCCCAGAGAGCTGGGGGCTGGATGGAAGTTGTGGGACCTTGGCAGGAAGTGGGGGGGGCAGGCCCTGAAATGCCCCACTGTAGCTATGGGCCTGTGTGACTTGGCACTTCCCACTACAATGGCCACTCTTAAGTTACCTTGGTTTCCTGGGCTCACTCCCAAGGATTCAGGACTTAGGGAGTGCTGCCCTAGGGGTAGGGTCTAGATGGACAAAATTCTAAGAGCCCCATGTCAGCCTCACCTCACTTTGCTTATTTTGACCAGGGCAGAAGAGTGACTCTGTCTCTTCCATCCTCATCATAAACAGGATCAGGGGCATAGACTTTTGGAAATTCTGGCGGACGGGGGCTCCTCCCCCCCGGGAAACCGCCATGCCTCCCCAGGCCCTTCCGAAGCCTGCCAGCTGCTGCTGCCGGTGCCTCTCTCTCCCCCCCAGCCACCCCTTCCCTCTCCAGCAGCAGCGGCCGGGCCTCAGAAGGCCCCGGGGAGGCGCAGCAGCAGGCGCTCCATTTTGCCGGGGGTGGCTGAGCCCCCCCCTGGAAATTTCAAGGGTGGCTAGAGCCCCCCCCCCCCCCATACTCTATGCCTATGAACAGGATGGTCTGGCTCTGCCCCTTGATCTGTGCCCGGGCAACCCAAAAACATATCATGGATAATGTTTGATAGACTGCTCCAGGATTAGACTGCATCTGACCAGGCAAATCACCTACATACTCATGGGAGAAACCACAGCTGAAACAGAAGAAATATGGGAACCAACCTCCTCCCTTTGACCTAAGGCAAGGGCAAGTTGAGACAGCAGAAACGGTGGCTCCTTTGGGATCCAGTCTGGACTTTAGAACTGTGTAAAACCAGGAATTTGAGGAATGATCACACCACACACAGACTTCCTGATGGCGTCTCCTGCCCGATCTCACCCAGCAGTAGCTGAGGAGCCGTGCAATTAACAAAGCTGTTGATATTAAACAGATGAGTCCCACAGAGCAATTTATTTACCTCCTAGTAGCAGGCAAAATATACTTTGCTGACATCAAAAGCACCTGCTGTGTGTGTTGGAGGGGAGAGTGGCAGAGAGACCACATACGTGCATGTGCAGCCACTTCTCTGGTTGTGCTTGTTTGCAGAAAAAATTACAGATCATTTGAGTGCGGAAAACTGAGCCTTCCTTGGGGAAAGGCAAATGGTGGAAGAGGCATTATGAAGGCACTCAAAACAGCTGGAGGGGGAATCAATGCCCATCTATATACACGGCCATAAAAATGACTCATCTGTTTGTTTGTCATCCCTGTCCTTTTATGAGTGGCGTCTTCTGAGCTGAGCTCCTCTCAGATCACACTGGGAGGGGAGTTCTGCTGGTGGTCCACCGAGGCTCTTCCAGTCAACAGCAGAGTACTAAAGCCAAGGGCAGAGGGGGTCTGGCCTGCGCATTCTGCTGGTAATGTATGTTTCCTGTTGTTGGCTCCTAGAGGCAGGTTCAGGCTGAGCAAGCTCCTTGGAAAGGTGGCGCTGGCAGGATGGATGCCATGCTGCATTCTTGGTGAGCTGTGAACAAAGCAAAAGCCAGTTATATCTCCACATACGCCTGGCATGGTTTCCATGCACTGTGTCTCCTCCAGCATTCAGGTGCATCTCAGGTGTATCTTTTTCCTATAGTGCCGTATCCCAGACTGGGGAATAAATTCTAATTCCCTTTTCAAGTTCCTTTGTCTTTCTTTTTCTTTTTCAAAGGGAAGCTCCAGGCTGCTGGGCTACATGCCTGTTGCGAACGTAATACTACTAGAGGAGAATCTGCGAGCATTTGTGCTGGAGGGGAGATTGCGTCTCTCCGTACACACCATTCCTCTCCTGCTATCCGTGTTCCTCCACCCCACCCCACCCCGCCTTCAGTTCCTTCCTCCCTCACCTTTTTCTGATGGTGAGTTTCATGTGTTAGTACCACTTTAGCTTGCTATGGCAACCCAAATAATGCCACCTGCATGCGATGTTCTCTTTCTTTAATTGTGGTCTGCGCGCAGAAATTGCTTTTAATTGGGTGTGTTTACCCACCCACCCCCAGGTTAAAAAAAAATCAGATTTTTTTTTTCTCTGCAGATCTTGACATTCTCTGAATTTACAGAACCCTACATTGTAGCCTAGGCTGGCACAGTTATGCCTGTTTTTTAAAAAATCTGTGAAGGGTCTCTAGCCCTTGGCTAAGGATACAGTCTGCATTCATTCACAAGTAGGAGTGACTTTCTCACTGTGGCTGATGAGTGTCCCTTTCAGGTATTCACAATGTCATTCTTATCGTCCACATTTATTTTTAAAGAGGCTTGCTGGGAGAGGGTCTGTCTGATGCTATATGTATTTTGGGGCCTTCATGGAAAAGTGACTTACCTTTGAACACCCCCTTGTCCTTCATGGCCATTGCGCCCCACCGTTTACAACCCTTTCTTTTCGGTGCCCATGCGCTTAGGATAACAATACGTCCTGCATCTGACTACATGGTTCTAGACCTTGAAAGCATATGCCACCAGAAATCAGTCAGCCTTTAAGGAGCTGAAAAACTCTTGGTTAATTTGAAAAGGGCATAGTTAGGCATGATCTGAATGTATGTCAGAGCCAATATTCATAAAGTCCACTGGAAAAACTAACACCTGGTTGCCTTCATTGAATCGTCATACAATGAGAAAGCATTTTCAGGCATCCCTTTCCATCAGGAATAACACATCTAATGGAAAACACCTTAAACACCCAAAAATCAAACAATTACATTAGGGTTTACACTTAGCTCAGTACCAGTGGCACAGAGACTTTGATCATGGTGGGGTGAGGAACGGGAACTATACTTTTATTTTATTTGGGTTTTGTTGTTGTTGTTGTCTGCTTATATTTATGTATTAGGGCATTTCTATGCCTCTTTTCTCCCCAAAGAGACACAAAATGGGTTACAGATAAATTAATTTAAAAGGACAGCCACTTTAAACAACATATTTTAAATAAAACAAACAGAAAAGACAGAAACATATCCTGATTTGGTCTCAATCCACCAAGCTATCTAAAGCAGCCCCTATAAGAGCTAAGGACAAAGAACCTCTTAGATCTTGCCCTTCAACTTATGCCCAAGGGCTCGCACCTCTAGCAATGCCCACTTAAGTACCTGCAAGCAGAGGAAAAACAAATTCCGCCCAGGTAGTTTTAAGCTGCTGCTAGCTAGCAAGCAGAATCCTCCCTACTTATTCCCCTGTGAGTATGATAGCATGCTAGGAGAGGGCCAATTGCTAGGGGAAAGAGTTCAGTGGCACAGTTCATGCAAAAGGTCCCAGGGTGAGTCCAAAGCATTTCAAATTAAAAGGACTTCAAGTAGCAGCACTAGGAAACATCTCCTTCTGCCCCAGATTCTAGAGTGATATCACCAATTAGTATAGGCGAGATGGATCAAAGGCAGCATCATATACTCTAAAAGGGCCAGGTTGGTCTTCATCATTGATGGGCTCCTTCTAGGAATTCCTGGTGGTTTTTTTCAACCAAGATGAGAGGTTGTGGGGTGAGAAGGGGCAGGGCAACAGAGCCAGCCATTATTGCTTCCTCTATAAACAATCTTCTCTGTTCTTAGCTCTTAAAGAAAGAAACGGGCACTGAGAGAAACCTAGAGTCATACTGAGCAACACCTCCCCAATTGCTCCACTTTGTAAATGTCCACTTCACTCTGCTGGATGTTGCTAAGCCTCCTCTGAACGCTGCATCTGAAGGTGAATAAATACATCTACAGACAGAAATTGATTTTCTAAAAATGAAGCCTACACACAAAACCCAGCAGCCCATGGGAATAAAGGTCTGTTTTTCATAGCCTCCCCTCCATCAATGGGAAAAGTAGGTATGTTAAAACAGAGGGCTACTAAAACTCCAAATAATTAGGCAATTGTGCTAAGTTGAATGTCTTATTTAGAATGTCTCAGCAGTAAGTCATGGCAACACAGAATCTAATCTCAACAGAGCAGGAAACATAGCCATTTCCAGGTGAGCAAGCAAGAAGCCTTTTGCTTTTGTACGGAAAGCTTGGGGAAGGTAGGGGGAGGGAAGGCATCAGCCACTCTGCTGGTAGCAATAGCAACATACAGCTGTCATTTTGCCCAGGCAGAATGAACAGGAGAGGAACAAGATCCCTGTGACAGCAATGTGCACCGGGAGCCCAGGAGCTGATTGTCATGGGCGTGCATGCTTCTCCAGATATGTGCAGTCACCATGCTGTGTGAACAAGGACAATACTCATATTTACCATGTACATACAGCCTCAGAGCATGTGAATGGTGTGTGTATGTGTGTGTTGAACTTTTAACATTACATCCATAAGAAAAAAAGAACATTAGGAGATTACAGTATTATAACTTTGGTTGAGTCAATTCAATTATGAAAAAAAAGTAGATAAACTACGGTTATAACATTAGACATTAACAAAATAGCGACTATGATAGGTATATGTAAGTAAAATATAATGCTATAACAGTATAACAAACATAAACATTAATCTTAGGGTATTAGATAAGATTAGAATGTTGCTATGATTTCTTTATATCTTTGAGGTCTTGGTGAGGTAGGAATAGTGAGGTTTGCTAATGAGTCCTCTGTAATTGGGAGCCATTTAAAGTTAAAGAGGGATTGAGATTTATAGGTGTTGTTGGGAGGGACTGAGGTTGCTATTTTCTCCACTGCATATAGTTCCCAGATTTTTACCTGCCATTGGTGTAATGTGAGAGGATCAGAGTTTTTCTAATTACTTGTGATAAACCATTTTTGCTGCCATTAGTAACGTTGAGATTAGTTCTCTTCTTATCCCTGGAATGTCAGTGTCTTGCCGTATGTCGAGAAGGACCAGTTCCGGTATGAAAGGTAAGTTCATTTGTTATTGTGTTTATGGATTGTATAATTATAGTTCAGTATGTCTTTATTTATTTTTTTGCAGGACCACCAGCAATGAAGGTAGTTGGAGTGTTCACCACATGATCCGCGGAGCATGTGAATGTGAACGCTGAGAAGAGAACACCACAGGCCATTTTGCACAAAGCAAGACTGTACATGCATCGCAAATGTGCATGTTGCCCCTGTTACACAGCATGGCAAACATGGATATTGGGAGCATCCCAAGTGGCATGTGCTCCTGTTATGTGCAGTTGGCAGGCTACTGGTAGGCATTACTGTAGCATCTAAAAAGCCCTGACAAGCACATAGAGCTTTTGCTAGGATATTTGAAGGCAATTTTGGGTTTTTGCCATAGAGACTAGGGGAAAATCCTAGAATATCATTATGTGGAGGCTGTTCCCCTCTGCTCCTCAGTTCCCTGGGGCAGGAGATTGAGACTGTGTGTGTGTGTGTGTGTGTGTGTTAAATGACATCAAGTTGCTTCCGACTTATGGTGACCCTATGAATTAATGATCTCCAAAACATCCTATCTTTAACAGCCCTTCACAGGTCTTACAAACTGAAGGCTTTTGACTTCCTTGATTGAGTTAATCCATCTCCTGTTGGGTCTTCCTCTTTTCCTGCTGCTTTCAACTTTTCTTAGCATCGTTGTCTTTTTCCAGTGACACTTGTCTTCTCATAATGCAACCAAAATATGATGGTTTCAGTTTACTCATTTTAGCAGGGAGTAGGTAATTCCATATGCTAGACAGGTACTTGGGAGGCCTAAGAGTGCACTAGCCTCTCCCAAATACAAGCAGTTTAGCTACATAATGCATTCTCACAGTGCCACATACTATACTGTACTCCCTACACCTAAGCTGTGGAATTGTTGTTTCAAGTTCAAGGTTTTGTGCCTTTGCTGGGGCAGTGATGCAACTTAACAGACATAATGACTCAACCCTGGGGCCTAAAAGACTTGGTCATAAAATCACAGTGATGGAACTTAACTAACAGGTACAGCATAAATCCATATTTGTGTTCCTTGTACAAGCTTTGGAAATAGCAACAGCTGGAGAGTCTGGAGGCTACTTGTGGGATGTATGTTTGAACTAGTTATTGTACACACCTGAAGGTCAGGTTCTGACAGTTCAGTCTCCCTGTGTGCCATGCAGGCACTACTGCTCACCACCATCATCTGTGACAGAATTCACCATCATCTGCCACCACCAAATGGTACAGGAAGCCTGGGACCAAACCTGGCCCCACTGCTGGACCTTCTGATGGTACCTGGTATTTTTGGCCACTGTGTGACAGAGTGTTGGACTGGATGGGCCATTGGCTTCTCTTATGTTCTTATGTTCTAAGCCCTTCCGTGTGTCTATCTCTTTTGGTCTGGGACAGGGGGTGTAGATGCACACAAGAAAAGCTTGCTCCACTAGCTTTGCTATATTTCCTTATCTGTACTATATTTCCTTCCTTCCAGGCGAGGCAGACCCACGCAAGTTGTATGAGGACTTCTGGGCATCAAACCATGGAGCACATGCACATTGCCACCATTGCTTCACTGCATATGGTGGACCAGTTCTGCAACTGGTACCTCTTCCACAGTTTGCATGCGTTCATCACCTCCAGTGCCAAGATCTCTTCACTGACATCCTAGCAGAGTTTCCCATTAATGTCCAGAGTGCCCAGATATTTGCCTCCTTGAGTCTGAGCCAGCTTCTGGCTTCATGGATAAAATGGAAGGTCTGGCTCTCAGTGAGTACAGCCTGTATGGAATGGGAGAAAGTGGCTCGTGGTCCTGTCCTTGGCATAACTGCTGTACTAACATGCTGCAGTGTGTCACCGTAGATGACTATGGGTATCCTGGGCCACCCTAGCTCCTGATCCTTGACACAGGGAACCATACTGAGGATACTGTGTTTTATGACACCATTGGACATGCATAGTGCTGTGGTGAGCAGCTGGATAGTTGAAGGTACATTTCTGGTGTTTGCACAACACTGGAGTCCATATGATGAAGTAACCCCTGAAAGAGGGTGAAGTTTTTATTATTTGTGCTCTGCTGCACAATACAGCCTTATGCCTTCACCTCTCCATTTGGTATGCAGGGCCAGGTCAGAAAGACTGGGTTGTTACCATAACCCTGAATCCAGAGGAGCAGTAAGAGGAGGAACAGCACCAGCAGGGCATCCCTTCTGGGACCAAGTCATGCAAACTCTTTCCTTAATAAGGAGCTGCAGGACCCCAGACTTGGGTGGGGTAATAGGGATGGGCAGTGTGTGAACCAGTTGGTGTGATATGAATGATGTGTTGCACACTCTTCTCATGTAGGCTTACCGGTTGCCCAGCAACCTCCCACCCACTTGCTCAATGGAGTAGCAGGAGAGAAAAAAAAAAGAGAGGACAAAAATGCAGAGTGTTTTGAGAGGGGAGCATGGAGAGGGAGAGTGTAGCTGATGTCATGGTGTCACTTCCATGTGAGTATCCAAAAGTGATGTTGGAGTGTCTGTGATACTCTAGGGACTTCCAAAAAGTGGTGGATTGCCAGAACGTGGCAGGCAATGCTAATGTCTTGCCATGCTGCTCCACCAGCCACAGGTACACCAATCCCTCTTCCATGGTCATGTTTGCAGGTATCACCAATGTATGAGTTACTAGCCAATATCTCTTGCATGGCACCCAGGTGTTCTGCAGCAGCCCCCAGTTGCAATCACAGCAAGCCACTGTATGAACCCTGTTGTCTGTGGGAAAACTCACATTGTAGTATGCTCCAAAATGCTGCAGCCAGCCTTAAGGCAGCTCCTGTGGACTATGGGGGACAGCCCTGACTTCCCTATCATGCTGGCCAGACTGCAGGTCAGTTCTAGCCCCAGTGGAAGACTGAGAAATCAAAGTAAGGGCAAGAATAATCTTGACCTTATTCTGATGGATAATTTAAATGGGATCTCAGAAACCTCACAAATTCGTGGATAGTGAGGCAAGTCCCCAGGAATATTTCTGAAAGTTTGACGAAGGACACCAGCAAAAAGAGAAACTGAAGGACGCACAGAAATTGCATACGTAATTTCAGCATCTTCAAGATCAAAGTAAAAACTTTAATCCTCTGTTTCTTAGCCATTTTCTTATCTCATTTGTCTCAAATGCAGCTTGTTTATGTCTCTCTCCAGGTGGATTATCCACAACAGATTTCAGGCTGATGAGACAAATTGGATGCTTCCAAGCAGAGGCTTTGCAGGGCTCCACTTTGGCTTCTAAACTGCAGCATCTTATGTTTTTGGAGGAGGCACAAGAAATTCTGCAATAATTGTGCTCATTATTTCCCTGCCCCCAGTATGTTCTTTCTTTCTTTCTTTCTTTCTTTCTTTCTTTCTTTCTTTCTTTCTTTCTTTCTTTCTTTCTTTCTTTCTTTCTTTCTGAAAGATCACAACTCAAACATGTTCCTATACCATTTGGACAGAAAGGTGTGCATTCTCTTGCCCTGCAATGGTCTTGCCCACATTGATGCCATTAATCCACTTTCAGCCCTTCATGGCTGCCATTTTTTCCCCTCTGCCCCACTGGAAAGCTTTTCATGACCTAAAAAAATGATTTCTATTTCTATAGTGCCTCAACTAATGAAGGCAAGTGCAGAAAACACTCACACGTAGAATTATGGTTGCCAGTGTACATGCCTGTGCATTTGCTGCAACAATGAATGCAAAATATAGAATCCTCACTGTTTGGAAGCTGCCATAGCCTAGATTGTGGGATTAACAGAATTTTCTGCCATAGTTGACGAATATTGAAAAACCAGTATGTCTTAACTATACCCCCCTTCATGAGTTTATAATGTAGAAACTACTGAATCAGTATTCAATTCATCTGTCAGATGGACTGCAAAGTGAGGGAAGCCAGGAGGTGTGGGGGGGGGGGGGTCAGTGAGTCATGATGTGTATTTATGTGTGTATGCAACTGTCTTAATTTAGGGGTTCTCCTTAAAGAGTTAAAGGGAGTTGCATGGATGATGATGATACCCCTTGCGATGCAAAAATAGGCAATGCAAGGACCTTGCAAGAGAGCTAAATATATAGGTAAAAGCCCCATCAGCGCTGTCTGGCAGAATTTTCAGTGAAACGATAACGATTAGAAAGTGATGGACCTTAGATTTTCCTCCTGAAAGGAAACATGGCCAGTTTACCTGACACATTGTCAAGAGACGCTGATGGGACCAGGAAGATTGTCATGTCTGCACCACAGTCAACAGAGCACTAGCTGGCAGGGCAAGAGAGCCAAGATAATCTTTTCCAAGGGAGTTTAGAGACAGAAATATAGATTGGGCAAACATATATGCTAAATCTACATAACTCATGTTTTAGGCTAAATTTATATAACTGCAGAGGTATCATGGGAGCGATCATACGCACCCATTTGCGAAGGGAGAGGGATGATGCACCAGCGCTTCAAAGTGGCGGGATCAGACGAGCACATCTGGGAAGCGTAGTGCAGCCGTTAGGAAAACGTCACAAAGGCCTGTTGAAGCGCTTCAAAAAGCTACCGGTGAAACACCAGTAGCAAATGTTTGCTGCAGTTCACAACTGGAGTTTCCCTGTTTGATCGCGCCAGTGCGGAAGTGTGGTGTTGCAGATAGCGTGATCACACGCTATCCCGACGCCACATGGGTTTTTTGTCCCCCTTCTTTGTGTGCGCATCATCGAAGGCCCCCTTAGGGGGAGACGCAATTCATCTATCCTCCCCCCCCCCGGTTGAGGCGAATACTCGATTCTTCCCCTGCCCGCCCCTCCATCTAAGCAAATTAGCGATTCCCCCTTCCCCTGTTGAAGCACTTCATCGATTCCCCATTTAAGCGCCTCGGAAACCCACCACACACACAAAAAACCCAGTCGCCCGTGGTTGCATGTGCTCACGCAACTGCAGCATAAATTGCTCCAGCGCACATTTGCGTCGATTCCTGTCCGGCTTATCTCGCTTGTGTGGCCCTAACCCATAGATATAAAATCTTCATGCATCCTTGAGTCTTTCAAGGACTTCACTGCCATTTACACATCGTACTATCCATTGTGTAGAGTTGATCAAGGAATTCCAGAAGCTGGGAGGAAAGCCAATGATTTACTGTTTCAGTCCCCTGTGGATTCTCCCTGCAAGCACATATGCCATCCCTAAACCAAACAAAATAATTTATATCTATTGTCAGAATGTGTTCCAAAGGTTATATATTGGGATTCTTTTTTTTGGCTTCCCCTATTGGCTAGAGCAGCAGGTGAGCAGAAAGGATGAATCCACCCCCAATCAGGAAGGAGCACCAACTGATGGTTGTAATTGGTCTTGTAACCATCCTTCATGTCTGGGCATATTTTCCTGCCAGCACTACTGCCAAAGTGGCACCTTGTGATGATGCTAGATGGGGATGCTACAGGATTCTGTCCCTCTGGTGTGTCCTTTCAGTGTCATATTAGGTGATTTTCAGCCTGGTTATGGGTGAGAGATCACTTTCATAGTTATGGTGGCTGCATAATGGTAATTCTTACTGATACTATTGGATCCACCTGTGGCCTTTGACACAGTTGACCATGGTATTGTGTTAAGTTCATTTGAACATAAATGGGAGTTTCTGGAAATAATTTGAGTCTTTCCCCCAGAGGGATAGCAAAAAGCATTTCCACCAGAGACCTGTAGTCATCAGCATGGGAACTGGAACCTAAAATGTAGCATTCCTCAAGGCTGTGCACTTTCTGCTACATTATTCAGTACCTATATGGTGCATTCGAATAACATCCATAGGTTTGCAGCTGAAGGTTACTCATGCTACATATATCTAAGCCTTTAGAAACAATGATCCTAAACAAGTGCCCTGGTGCCACAGTGTGAGTGTCTACTGCACTGTAAGTCTTGGGTGGGGGTGACACACCACCAGAGTCCCTCTTGGAGGCGTCAATGGACTCAAGAGGGGAAGGAGTTAACAACACCCTAGGTCTTCCTCCTCTCTTTCTATTGGCCTCCCCTGTAGCCAGTTACCTAGCAGGAGGGCTAACCTGTCCTCTCAGGACTGACTGAGTCCCTGGCCCTTATGAGGGAGATTCCTTGTGGTATGTTCACCCCTTCCCCTTCCTGCCTCCCTGAGGATTGCCCCACCCTCATGGGTTAATTGACAGGAGTGACTGGGCCAGGCCTGCCTCCATCTTCTTTAAATGGCTGCTGTGCCTCCCCACAGCAAGCTGGTGCTGGTACAGTAAGACTCCAGGCCACCCCATGCAGTAGTTGTTCCTCTCTTGCCTGACCCTGCTGGACGGAGCATGCAACTGGCCTTTTGGGCAGGCCCTGCTTCAACAGGTCTACCACCCGAAGGGCAGACTGCCTTGGTGTGACAACCAACTGGGGTGGAGCCAAATTCTGCAGTACACAGGCCATTTAGGGCTTCCAGCCTCCAGGTGACACCTGAAGATCTCCTGCCATTATAATTGATATCCAAGATGACCAAGATCTGTTCCTCTGGAGAAAATGGCTGCTGTGATGGGTAGACTCTATAGCATTATACCCCTCCCGAAACCATGCCCTCTTCAGGCTCCACCCCCCAAATTTCCAGGTATTCCCCTACCCAGAGCTGGCCACCCTGAAGCCATTGCTTGGTAGGCTGCTCCAGCTGGCCCTCTTGTCTTCCCCTTTGGAAAGTATGGGGGAGCTGAGGCTACCCTTGGATACACGGTCAAGCAGAGGGGGAACAATCTGAATGCAAGTTAGACAAAGATGATTCTTGCAGGGAAGACAAATATTCATGACAGTTTTTGATAGATTATGAAGGAGGTGCTCTTAGATCCAGACATGATCCAAAAAGAGTATGTTGGCACAGTTAGCAGAGCTTTTTATTACCTCCATATTGTATGGAGAGTGTCCTTTGTTCCTGCGTGTGCTGACTTGGATATGCTGATCTACACTTCTGTAACCTCTGTGGTGGATTACTGTAACATGCTCTTTGTGGTACTAACCCTTGAAGATATCCCAGAAACTTAAATCAGTGCAGAAATCAGTGGCTGAAGGCTGTTGCCTATAATTCCTGTTCTGAAATCACTGCAGTAGTTGCTAGTCTATTCTAAAGTCCATTTAAATTGCAAAGGTTCCCTTCCCCCAATAAAACCTTGGAGCCCACATACATTCCCTGCACAATCCCACAAAAATTACTTGTGACAGTACTTCTTGCCATTAATTTTCTTCCTTGTCACTGAGATCTTGCTCCTTTATTGTTATGCCCCCCCTGTAGAACAGACAACTGGAAGAGGAACATGGAGCCTGAAGGAGTATGTTGTTATTGGGCAGTTGTCGTGTAGAAAGAGCACTTGAATACAATATAATATAAGACTGGAGTTATTCACATGCCTGTGCATCTTTTTGTAAGTTCTGTCTGCAATGGTAGACCAAAGATTCGAATGTCAAGATGCCCAACTACAAAGTAGTGTTGCCTGTTCTTGCGTTTCTTGTGCACACTTGTCACAAACTCATTTTATTCTGTTCCGTTTTCCTGAAGCCAACAACTTTTATTATGCATTAACATGTCCCTCCTGGACATTTGGTAAACATTTTGTTCCCTTGCTTTATGCGGTAGTTAGATGACCTTGCAACCATGCTTGTGAAACTGCAAAATCCAAATGTGCATAAAAAAAGAAACTGGAGGAGAAACCAGGCACATTGCATTGTGACTTTTTGTTAAATACTTTTTAGTATGTCATGCACTGATGGTTGTGTGGTTACTGTTTGCAAATCTTCATCTCCTTCATTTATATACGCGTGGGGAAAGCGTTGTCTTGGAAATACAGAGATGAGTATTTATTGACAATCTTGTATCCTCCATGCTTGCTCTGATAATACACAGTACTTCATTCAGCTCCTGTAAATGTGACTATGGCTGGAAGAATGAAGTTCCATTTGCCCCATTTGTCTCCCCCTCATTTTGCCCCAGTGGGAAATGAGTTGTCTTCCAAGAGCAATTTCATGTCTTCCTGAGTGGGACAAAGCAAGGCATGTTAGATCACAAGGGGAAGTTTTCCTAGAGTCACTGCTCAGTGTGCCCACAGCCTGTGTTCACCTCCTGCTCACCTCTACACTAACTTCAGTGCTGTGTTGTCAATAGCAACCCTCATTCTCCTCCCTGCCTTTATGGAGAGCCTATACTTATAGGTCTCACACTGTTAAAACCCTACCTGCATCCATGAACTCATGAACAACCAAGGCTGAAAATTGTAGGTGGCTGTTGTCTGTGGTTTAAGGTCTCTCCAACCCTTACTGAGGCATAGTCCCCTAGATTAGGGGTCTGCAGCTGTCGGTATGTGACCTAAACTTACAAGCCATAAGTTGTCCTTCACCTACGCAGGACAGCCCTTCCTAAAATGTTTTGTGTTGGAATGTACTGAATGGTTGAGTGAGCAGGAAAACCTTGACCCAGCCATATTGCACAGTATGCGTGTTCATTCAGCATCACAATCATGTCACTCAACACTCCCTGTTCATTGTGTACACCCAACATCAGTAAGAATTAGGTCATGATCAGACAGCTCTTTAGATGCAAACCAGGCACGAGTGCCTGGTGGATTTAAAGGGCATGTCCAGACAGCGACATCTGGGAAACATGCCACTGCTGTGATCAGCCCATCGATCCCCGCCAGGGAGCTGTACTAAAAAGATAATGCTGAAAGTCTGGTCTAAAGCTTGCCGATGGGCCAATGGCAGACTTTCCCCTGTCTGGTCATTCCACCAGTGTGCAATCAGCCCATCGGGGTGGTCACTCCAGACCACCCCAAACAGCCGCCATTTAAAAAAATTCTTAGCGGTATGCACATAAACGCGTAAATGTGCGATGGCCACAGCGCTCCGCTCAAACATTCCGGACAATTTCATGTTTCTGAAGGGCCCGTGAAACTTATGAACTTTGTTAACTGAAATTGTACCTAGAGGAAGGTACCACTGGTGGTGCTTTTAACATTCATGTCCGCACATGCACAGAAAAACAAGTAGACAGTGAGGCGCATATGCACATGCACAAACAGATTTAAAAAAAAAACCCTGACTGCATTGCTCTTTCAGGTGGACGCCATCTAGACAATCCACTGCAGAGTCCGCGTGTGGTAAGGTGATTCACGGGGGAGCTGTCTGGTTGTGCAACACTGGATTAAAAAGACTGGGATCAAATTAGAGCTGAGGCAATGGCGGGATTAGCTGCCCATCTGAATGGACCCTTAGACGGTAAGAATTTAGGCATTCAAAACTTGCCATGAAGTTTATTGTTATTTGTTACAGTGTTACAAGGCGAACTTTAGGTGTTTTACAACACATCCTGAGCATGCTTAGCCTTGTTTTCAGAGTTCTGATGCTTCTGTCATTGCTGTTGTTCAGTTGCACAGTCAAGTCCAACTCTTCGCAACCCCATGGACCACATCACACCAGAACATTTTGGACACTCTAAACCTTGTACAGGAGAGGAAAGATGTGGCATAGGAACACTGCAGCTACAGGCAATATGGAGAAGAGAGAAAGAAAGACCACCCATGTACAGAATACCACACAGCAGCCAATTTTGCCTCCTTAGCATCTGTTTACTTTTTTTGCATTTAACTTACAAAAATCTACTCTCCATAAGAGAAGAGTTCTTTTTAAAGCATATCCAAGGAGCCACTGAGTATGCAGGACTGCCTGCCTTGTATATGAGTGACCCCCATTTTCTGCTCTACTCAACCATTAACTTTGGTACTTGACTATCAGTTTTGTCATCCTCTTCTTCATCACCATCATCTTCATCACCACCATCATCTTCATCACCATCATCATCATCATTTTGTTGCAGCTTGCACAAGAGACCATCTAACTGGATTCTGCTCTGGGCGTCAGATTTATTTCCCATTCCGCCACCCTTACCAAACTCCCCTGCTCCAAGTAGTCACTTCTCCTTGTCCCGTGGAAGAGGCCTCCTTTGTGATCCACTTGAGAGAATGTCCTCCCTTAAGACAGAAGGCCTGCTGTTGTGAGATAGAAGGCGACTCCCTCTTGCTCCCCTCTCTCGGTTTTATTGAGATCATTTGTTTTTCTTTTCAAAGCTGGGAAAGAGCTAGAATGCTTTCGATTTGTTCCTCAAATGTGTGTGTGCATTTTTGTTCCATTGTAGCTGCAATTACTCTGAAAACGATCCAAAGAGGGGCACTGAAAATATGTACAAACAGCAACAAAAATATGCACTTATTTTGAAACAACTTTGAATGCCAGAGGAGAGAAAATCACAGTTTGTCATTTTTCCTGTTGCAGGAGCTACACTGAGATGAGGCAGTCCAAGTCTTCTTCTACATAGGGTTGCCAGCCTTCAGGTGGGGCCTGGAGAGTTCTTAGAATTCATCTCCAAACTATAGAGGTCAGTTCTCCTGACTTTGGAAGATGGACTCTGTGAGTGCATTCAGATGGGCAGCTAATCCCGTCATTAGCCCAGCTCTAATTTTATCCTGATTTTTTCAATCCATCATTGCACAACCAGCCCTGCTAGTGAATCATCTTACCGTGCACTGCTTCCGCTGTGGATTGTCTAGATAGTGTCCACTGATAGTGTCTATGCAGGAGGCGCATGTGGTGGCATAGGTGTGACATGAAACCCTTGTTGATCCACAGATGCGCCCATTTGGGATGGTCTGACGTCGCCACCCTGATGAGAGGACTGCGCACTGGAACAATGGATCAGATGGGGGAAAGTCCGCAATTGGCCTGTCAGGAATCAAAAACTCTAGACTTAAACTAGTATCTTTTTATGACAACTCCAAAGCACGGAAGAACTGGATGTCCCTCATGGAAGACGGAAGTTTGCCAGATGTTGCTGTCTAGACATTACCTTTAAATCCATGAGGTACTCGTGCCTGGTGCAGATCTAAAGAGCCATCTGATCAGAACCTATGGCATTATACCGCAATGCAGTCCCTTCCCTGCCCAAACCCTCCCTTCCCAGGCTCCATCCCCAAATATCCAGGAATTTCCCAAGCCAAGGTGGGCAACTCTGCATCTTCTGCTTCCTACTAATGTCACAGGTTTGGCAAAGAGGGACCTTATTTTATGCTCTAAGTCATTTCACCCTCTGCTTACTGCTCACTGCTATTTTTAGTGGGGGGGGGGTGAAATGGCTTGGAGTAATTTAAACCCCTGCTTTCTGCTCCCTGCGAAAGCAGGGAGGCAAGTGGTATGAACTGGTATGAACTGGTTTGGTTCCCAAGCCAACTTATTGGTTTGGTTCGTGGTTCAGCCACAACTCTATGGTATCATAGAGTTTTGGGGTGATTGCCAGAGCGTCGCCCTGGCAACGCCCCCAACGTGCTGCGTCACTTCCGGTGACGTCATTACATCGTCCTTGCTGGATGACATTGGGGGTGGGGATCAGGAACCCCTTTAGCGGGGGATCCCCCGCCCCCCAGGCTGACTTGGCAGTCCTAACTCCAGAAGTCCCTCAGATCTTTATAGTGAAGTGGAGGGAACTGCAAGCAGTCTGCCTCTGCTGACTTAACTGTCATGCAAAGGCTACCAAGTTGCCACTAATCGACTGCTCAGAGTGCAGCAAGACACCCTGGTGTATCTGCGCCCTCCAAGAGTTTGTTCTGCCTAATGTAAGACACTACACACACACACACACCCAGGTCCTAACTTTGTTTAGTCTGAAATAGCTCCCATTGATTATATTTCTTGATGTGATGGTTGTGGTTGCTGCAAGGATTAAGAGACCTTGTAATTTAGGCCATTTGATACTTCAAATGCTGCACAACAGACTAATAGTAATATAGATACTGCGTGTCTAAACTCCAGCCTGAATTTTTTTAAAAAAAAATTGTTCCTTTGGAGATGTTTAGGCTCTCCCAGCTGCGGTGAGCCCCCAGTTGGAGACAGGAGCACAACTGGGGTCAGCTGCCTCTGAGTTCCGTATGTGGGGAGGAAAACAATGGGAAAACGACACCTCCATGATGAAGGGCTGCCTTATTCTGTGTCCAGCCACTGGTCTCGTAAGGTCCTAGTTGTCAGTTTTGACTGGCAGCAGCTCCCAGGATTGCCAGATCTGGTTTGGGAAATTCCTGGAGATTGCAGGGAGAAGCTGGGAAGGGTGGAGTTTAGGGAGGGGAGGTAGCTCAGCAGGGAAGTAACGGCATAGGTTCTGCCCTCCAAAGCTGGCATTTTCTTCAAGTGAATCGATTTGTGCCGTCTGAAGATTACTTGTAATTCCAGAACTCCACCCCCACCCCACCCCAAGGCTGACAAGCCTATTTAAGTACCTGATCATTTTAACTGGAGATGCCAGAAACTGAACCTGGGATTTTCTGCACATATAGCAGATGCTCTACCACTGAGCCATCCCCCACCCCCATCCCCGGCCTTTCAGGAGGCATCTGGCCTGCCACTCTTGGAAACGGGATGCAGGACTAGAGGATCCTGTTGCTGTGGTTCAGCAGGCCTCATCCTATGTCCTTATTGTCTCTCCATCACCTTCAGTTCGGGAATATTACAGTTCATCTAGATTGTAATTTCATGCACTCCAAGCATGGCAATAGTTCTGTAGACAGATGAGTGTAAGTCATGTCGAGTGGCACAAGTATTTCTCTGGGATGGCTCTGCTGAGAAAGTGGAGAAGTAGCCATGCAGATTTTATTGCCCTTGCAACTCTGCACCCGATTGCATTCTGACCCAACGGGGACCCATTTAGATGAAGCCTTCCACAGGGCTGGACTGAATCTCTGGGTTAAAACAGATCCCTTTGAGATAGAGCAGTTCCCTTTAGAATACTGTGCTCAGTCTGTGTACTACTGAAACCAGAGCCCCAAGAGGCAGATAAGACCAAGGGAGGTCATTCTGTTTGGTGGCAGAAAGCACCTTCAAGTCGCAGCCAAGTTATGGTGACCCCCATTGAGTTTTCAAGACAAGAGATGTTCGGAGATGGTTTGCCATTGCCTATCTGTGTAGCAACCCTGGACTTCCTTGGTGGTCTCCCATCCAACTTCTAAACAGGGCTAGAGTTGCCAGCCTCCAGGTGGGGCCTGGAGATCTCCTGGAATTACAACTGGTAATGGCTACTTGGGAGGTGGTCTCTGTATCATTGTACCCTACACAGGTTCCTCCACTGCCCAAATCCTGTCCTCCCCAGCTCCACTTCCCGAATCTCCAGGTATTTCCAAACCAGGAGTTGGCAACCTGAACCAGGGCTGACTCTACTTAGATTATGAGACTGGTCTAGCTCAGGCCATCCAGATCAGAACCAGTTCTGTTTGCTGATGACTGAAAGTTGCTCCTTTGAGTGTGTGACGTATCTGCCTTTTTTCTCTGCAGGGCTCTGAAGTACAATCTAGCCCTGGTGCTCCTTCCCAGCTCTTAGCACAGTCATGAATACTTCTTATTAAAAGTGCCCCCCACAAGACCCTATGTTGACCCAGGCTAAGTGGAGGCTTATAAGAGCCCTACTGCTTCTACAGAATGCCCTGCTAGGTCAGCAGTACTAGATGTTGTTCCAAATAGGAGCGTAATAGGAGGGAAAGAAGTGTGTAGATTAATTAAGTGGAAAAAAGGAGAAGATCTTTTATTAATGTTACCACTGAGCACTAATGATCAGTTAGCCATCATTATCCTTACTAATGGAGCTGAAAAAGGATAAAATGTTTAAAAGGCTGCTTGGCAGCATAAGAAAGAAGACAAGAAAAATCCCTTCTGCACACTGTGGAATAAAAGGCATTTAAAAGCTTGGCCAGATGGAGCTTATAGGATTGCAGCTCACCATTAAACCAGTAGTCAAAATTCCACTACCAAGTAAAGATGCTGTAATCTCAGGGCAACTTAAAAGTGAAACTTGACAGTCCCCAGAATAGGTCCTGGGGGATCATCTGAAGTGGCACCTCAAGAAGGAGGAGGAGGAGGAGGAGTTTGGATTTATACCCCACCCTTCACTACCCAAAGGAGTCTCAGAGTGGCTTACAATCTCCTTTCCCTTCCCCTCCCCACAAGACACCCTGTGAGGTAGGTGGGGCTGAGAGAGCTCTGTTGAGAACTGCTTGTGAGAGAACAGCTCTGAAATACCTTGTGACTGACTCAAGGTCACACCAGCAGCTACATGTGGAAGAGTGAGGGATCATAACCACTTCTCCCAGATTAGAGTCCATGCTCCTAACCACTACACCAAACTGGCTCTCAGAAGCTGGGCAGTTCTCAGCCTGGTATATGTCTAGAAGGGAAATGTCTTGGGAATACTCTTTAAACTTTCTTGAGCCCTCGATGAATCCAAAATATAAACTCAGGGAATAAATGATGCTTATGTTGTGGCATGCCCTGACCTGGATAGCCCTCAGATCTCAGAGGCTAAGCAGAGTCAGCCCTAGTCAGTAATTTGGAAGGGAAACCATCAAGGAATGCCAGGGTCATGATGTGGAGGCAGGCAATGGCAAACCACCTCTGACCATGTCTCTCAGCTGTGACTTGACAGCAAAAAATTAAAGTTGAGGCATGAGGAGGCAAAAGGGATCAAAACGGAAAGGAACACGTGCCCAACTATTGTGAGGATATAGCTCATAGACATTAGTTCAATGGGGAATGAACAAAGGTGAATGAGGGGGGGTGGTCATGTTTCGGATAGGGACATCCCCCACAGCACCATAGTGGCATTGTTTGAAGGTTAAGACAGCTCCTGTTTCTCGGTGAATGATGGCCATTATTAACCTATCAATAGCTTAAAATAAAGATGAGATAGATTCACATGAAATTTTCAGATTCAAGCGTCTGAATTCAAATTCTGAAATTGTACGAAAGTCCAGGTTGGTGCAACAATTTGTTCTTCTATTATGTCATCAAAGAGAACAATGTCACTAGTAATCATTTAAAGAACTGAGCAATTTGCATTGGAAATAATATTCTGACATTTTTGTTTTGGAATTCTATTAATTGGGAGATTGAAAAAAAATGTTCCTTTGGTTGGATGATGTACTCTTGTGATGGTTTTTTTTATGATTTACTGTGTGATCCTAATCATGTTCTTTTCAGACGAAAGTGTCACTCTGCTCCAGGGAACTTACTCCAAAGAATGTCTCTGTAGTGATACAGCTATAATCCTCCCATAACCTACGATGGACTGTTTGGCCAGATGCCTTAACCGTGAGCTCCACCGCCTTTTCTAAAGCTACGCTTGGATAAGTTTCCAGTGTGATTAAAATGTAAAGTGCTCAGTGGACCCCTCCTTACACGCTGGCTGCTCTATAAATCCACCATTGATTGACTGATTCCATTCCACATCTTTTATATCTCGGGCTCTAAATCCTGGCGGCAGGGAAAGCAGCTGGGCCATGGAGAAGATTTTATAGAGTCTTTTACGCATTACATCCAAGTTGCTAATATAAAAGTGTGCAAAAGTGGAGGCAGGGAGCTTGGAGACGTGATGAGAGCAGGCCCCCACGCAAGTGTGAGACAGATGAGGCAGGTGCCTTCGCACTTCCAGGAGGGCTGCACTGGGAGCAAGTGCACAGTGACAGTCTTCCAGCGACTCTGACTGCAGCTGCCTGCCACACACTTCATAAAAACAGAGGAATGGCTCCCACCCCACCCCCCAGTCTCCTGGACACTGGCCCAACTCCTCTAGGCTACAGAACAGTCTGGGGTTTTTTTTCCTAGGGACTGTTACTAGGACCCAGAATAGGCAGGCTGTTTTAGTTCCCACAGATGTGTAGGGTATTTATTTCACCAAAATCCATTGTTGCTGGTTTCAGGACCACCAGAGTCCAAATGAATAGATCTCACTAGGCAACAGAGGCAGACTGGCCATTTAATTGACAGGGAAAATTCCTGGTGGGCCATTGACTTAAAGAGCCTCTGGTGAGCAGGTATACGCAGCCAAACCCCAGCAAGTCTGCCAGTGACTCAGGGGCCACATGGTTCAGATCACTGGTAAGAGTAACTGGTGTCAGCTCACCGCAATCCATTTGAAAGAGAAAGCAATGGATGAGCTCCTGTCCATTGCTGGAATTGCTGGGGTGAGTGGTCCCTGCTGCTTAGGTTGCCAGCCTCCGTGTGGGGCCTGGAGGTCTCCCAGAATTACAACCGATCTCCAGACTACAGAGATCAGTTCTCCTGGAGAAAATGGTAGCTTTGGAGGGTGGACTCCGTGGCATTGTACCCCACTGAGGTCTCTGCCCCCAAATCTCCAGGAATTTCCTAACCTAAAGATGGCAACCCTATCTCCAGCCCTAGTTAGTAGTGCCACAAGGGCCACTCAGCGTGGCTTGTTTCAGGGCCATTTTCACTTCTCAGCCCACTCCTGCTTAGGGTTGCCAGCATCCAGGTGGGGCCTGAGGATCTCCCGCTTTTACAACTGATCCCCAGCTGACAGAGATCAGCTCCCCTGGAGAAAATGGCTGCTTTGAAGGGTGGACTCTATGGCATTATACCCTGCCGAGGCCCCTCCCCAAACCCCACTTTCTCCCAGCTCCACCCCCAAAGTCTCCAGGTATTTTCCAACCCAGACCTAGCAGCCCTACTCCTGCTAGGCACCAGAGTGACAGAACCATCCATGGCTGTAACGTTCTTGAGCCAGACAATGAGCAATTGGGTGGGTCACACGTTTGCGAGGTTTAAATTCTACAAAAAGGAATTTGCAGCTGTCATTCTGTTTATGATGGTGTTCCTTTCCTATTTTGATATGGACCAGGAGGGATGTGGAGGGAGGATAAGGAAGCTTGGCCAATGCCTGTAAAAACTCTGCTCACTGGAGGAGGAAGGAGGAGGACAGTTGATAATGGAGAACAAATTATGGAGACTTGGACAGTTGACTATGGAGACAAGGACAGTTGATAATGGAGAACAAACCTTTTGTTGTTCTCAGGTGCCTCTAAAGGAGGAGGAAGGAGGAGGACAGTTGATAATGGAGAACAAGGACAGTTGATAATGGAGAACAAGCTATGGAAACTATGGACAGTTGACTATGGAGACAAGGACAGTTGATAATGGAGAACAAACCTTTTGTTGTTCTCAGGTGCCTCTGAACAAGAGGTGAGTCAAAATCAGGCAGCTGATCAATTTTCTTTTGAAGGCCAGCTGGCACCCTACATATAACTTGGAAAAACACTACAAGTTATAGCCAGAATGGACATCCCTCACCATGGCAAACAATATCCCCCCTGTAGTTATCTCAAGTGTACATTTGTAAGATTAGCAGGTAAATGGAACCTTTGTGTCAGAGGCACAGTGCCTCTGGGTACCAGATGTTGCTGTTGCTGCTTGCAGGCTTCCCAAAGGCACCTGTTCAGTAATAGGGTGGTGGAATACAGAGACCTTTGGCCTTAGCCTGCAGGGCTGCTCCTGCGTTCTTCGGTAACTGGGTTTCCGGTGAACACAAAGTTCGGAGAGCAGCAGTGCTACAAATATCTCCATTTATTCTTTGTGAAGGGTAACAAAAAATGTGATTTCATTTCCAGTTTAAATGATTAAACCATATATAGATGTTTCTGCAGCAGATTCATGATCTGAGCTCCCCTTACCGGCAGAACACTTTTTAATGGGGAATATATCGAAGCTATAAATTCCTGCCGAGAGGATTGCTATGCAATAGCATAATATATTTTCTATTCAGTCTCTTTTTTTTACATTGTGCTCTGTCCTACATTTCAGTGGATGTGTCTGTGGGGCAAGATGCTTTCTTGGAAGAGACACCAACCATGGAGTCTGGGGAATAGGGATATGGAACCTGTTGACATAAGAAAGGAGCTCCTATCATCTAAACAGATAATGTGCTCCTAAGGGATTTAGTGGCAGTGAAGCTTTTGGCAGCAATTGACTGAGCTGCCATCCCTTGTCATGGAATGTTTACAAACAGTCTAACTGTTCAGGCTGAACGCCTTGGCATAATATAAAAGTACTCACTCTCATACATCTTGCCTGCCCTCATCATTATAAGCATAACATGATATATGGAATTCTTTTTGGTTTCTAAGGTGTTCCTGGACTGGAATCTAACTGCTCAACAATACCGTATCTCATATACATATGCAATGAGCAGAAAAGGTAAGCTAACAGGTTGGCTTGCTTCGTCACTTTGAATGAATGTTCAGGGACCTGCCAAAAGAACATCACTGCTTCACTATGGATAGTTTCCTACAGAGGTGGCACAAGAGGGCAGTGCTTGACAGATGTGTACGTTTGAATTTGGATAGAATGGCACTGAGAGAGAGAGAGCTGGGAACCCTAGTGACTGGCTGAAGGCAAAACCTTGGTGCCTGCCATCTGTAGTCTTTTGGCAAAACCTTGCTGCCATCTGTGGTTTTAGTGCTCACCTCCAGCCTGAGGCGGGGGTGGGGGTGGGGTGGGAGAGTCAGCACTCTGAGGAAACTGGGAGGGGCCTTCAAGGAAGTCACAGAGGCAGTAGCCATGCAGAACAAACCTCTGTATTTAAAAAGATGCGGTTCACACACAGTCACTCCCCTCACAGAGTAGTTACTGCACTCCCTGCCCTGGCCACATTGCTCCCTCTACTGACCCAAACAAGTCATGCTCTCCTCCAACTCCTAGCTTCTGCACATGACCACTTTTAAATCCCGCCCCCAGCTGTGTCCATCCAGGATAATAAGAGAATTGCATCCTACGCCTCCCCCTAACTTGCTGTGCTTGCCAGCCCAAGTGCATGTCCTCCTTGCTTAGTGCTGACCAGCCAGCTGCACCCAGTATTGTGGGCATCAGGCGAAACTTGCCCCATGGGCTTAACCCTTGATAGTTGGCAGTCCTGTGCCCTCAGCCCACACAGTGACTGGGCATCTGGGAAGCCCATCTCCCACGTCATCATTTTCCAACATACCTCCCAGGATTTCAGGCAGCAGGAAGAGGGAATTACCCTACCCACCCCCACCCCTGACCACACCCCTGCTTGAACAACCAGCACTGCAGCAACCAGGTAAGAGGGCAGGAGTTTTTCTACAGCTTGGAAGCTGGAGAACTAACACTGTGGAAAACTGGAGCACAGCCATCCGTTATGAGTGCACCAAATTCATGCCATGGACCAGAAGTGGTAACCGGGCATAGCATCTCTGCCAGACTCTCTAGAACTGAGCAGTTTAGCAATGATGTACCACTCCAATGCACTCCCTTCTCCTGGAGTCTTGAGAAAAACTTCAGCCTTTTGGAAGTGTCTTAATTCCATTGATGGCCAGGATTAAACCTTAAATGGGATTAAGCTTTATGCTATTATTTTATTTAACAGGATATTATTGTGTGTTTAGATTATCCCATCTTTAGTTTTAAAGATGGAGTGGGTTAGAATGTACAAACTACAACAAACAAACTGTGGAGTTTTTGAAATTCATCATTACTTTGCATAAATCCTGGGTTGCTGCCAAAATTCAACTTCCTTGGCTCTGCCCTGATGTCAGTGGAAGGGTACAGCTCATTGAACAAACGCTTCATCAAAAGTAGAGGTCCCCAAGGTCTTGCCTTTCTTCCTCTACCAGGGTTAGACTGTTTGTTTTGACCATTTAGTGGGCTACACAAAGATGTCTTTGGACCAGGGAGTTGCCTAGTTCAGGGGACAGGAAGACACAATGAAGGGGGGGAGGTTCCGTCTGTCTGAAAACCTGGTGGAATCTCACCATTCTTTCCCTGAGACATTTTCACATGCATATAGCAAGTAACTTAGATATCTCACAGAAATTGGGAGTCTGATCAGGCATTAATTTTGAAAGCATGTAAAGAGTAGGGTTAAATATGATAATACTGCTTCTGTATAAGGGGAGGCCATGGCTCAGTGGTAGAACATCTGCTTTGTGTACAGAAGGTCTCAGGTTCAATCCCCAGCATCCCCAGGACCAGGTGAGAGGTGATGCAGAAGACAACCTAAGATGTTGGAGAGTCATTGTCAGTCAGAGTAGCCAGTACTAACCTGGGAAGAGGAATGGACTGGTCCTATATAAGGCAACTTCATATCTTTATGTGTGTAATGTCCTGGGACTGCCACAAATCCCTTTATTAATTTATTTATTTGAAACATTATCCTGCTTTCCTCCACAAGGAGAGGTAAGGTAGTTTATGCAATCCATTTAAAAAACAGACAAACGATCAACATTAAGCCCTAATAAATCTTCCTATGGCTCTTACAGATCGCCAGTGTCAGCATCACTCTTGCACAGACGTGAACCCACAAGGCAGGCATATAAATATTTTAAATAAATAAAGTGGGCCTTATATTTATGGCTTTTAATATTTACATGGGATGGCATGGATTTGTTGTCTTTGATGTGTTCTGAGGTGACTTTGGTCCATACACTTGTAAACTGCCTCAAACTTTTTGCAAAAGGATGGATGGAGAGAAATTTTAACCATCAAAAGCCAACTGACTCGGACCAGGTCTGGTCTTTCTGTCCGTCCTCTCCTGAAACTTTCACCGGTGACTTCCTTCCAAAAGTGAGAGCAAAGGGATGCACTGGCAGGTCCTCCGAGAGCATTATATGTATTTCCTCCGAGGCCGCTCCAGTGGGCAGGCTGTGGGGGAGGAAAGGAGGATGGGTCGTTAATCTTGGCCTGGCAACGCGTCCCTCAGCAACCACTGAAATAAATCAAAGAGCAATCAGAGAGGTTGGATTCCGCCATCCCCAGCTGCCCAGGCGAGGAGGAAGGGGATACAGTGTCTGCCTGGGAAAGAAAAGCCCGAGCCCTTTGAGCTGGGGCCCTGACTTTTGGCGGGCGGTTTATCTCATTAGAAACAAATGAGCAGCTGCCTGTTGCTGTCTGCGGCAAAGGGGGCTGCAATGCACGATTACATTTGAAAACCCCCAAAGCTGTTTCCTGCCTCAGCAGATAAGTTTAGCCTTCAAGAGGAGATACGGTTTGCAGTTTGTACATTTAATAGACTTTTTTTTTTGTGCGTGCGCGATAACAAATCTCATTGAAAAATTGATTCAGTGACCAAATCAAACCTCACTCGTGACTACACACCACCATTCTCCAGGGGAGCTCAAATGCAGCAGAGGGAGGCAGAGGAACAAGGCTTCCCACGAGGCAGCCGCCTTACTCTCTCTCTCTCTCTCCCCCCCCCCCCCCCCCCCCCGTTGCAGAATGACCCTCATTTCCATAGCTAGAATGGGCAGCATGAGATTGCTAGCAGCAAAGGCCCCAGCATCTGGGAATGCTTCCTTCAGAGTTCTGTTCAGAGGGGTGAGATGCTTTATTGTGCAGATTTCGTTTTTGTCAGTGGCCCTTATGCAAAAGTTCACTGCATTTTTCATGCCGATGGTTGTGTGAGTTCTCCCTAGTTTCAAGGCCTCCTGCGAAAGCCAGTGTTTCCATGTACTTTTATGGACAAGGAAAGCTCCAAGTAGGGAAGTGATATCTGTTCCTCGGTTTTAAGGAGCCTTATAATAACTATTTAAAAAAATTTTAACAGTGAGAAAAAATGGAGCTTTCTGCTCCTAACTTGAGCCATGTTTGGGAAGGGGTTATTGGGAATGGAGAGCAGAGACATTCCATCCTCAGGAATTTATGGTAGAGAAAATTGTGGTGGGAGGGGTGACAGATCAAGGGGAGACAGTGTCGTCTGTTTTGTTTTCCAATCCCTCTTCTAGCCCCAGGCCTCCTAGCTGTCTTACGGCTGTCCTACTTGCTTTGAATTGCTGCTTATTAATGCCAGGTCAAGTAAAAGGAGAATCGACTATCAGCCAGGATATGATTCTGGATGGACCAGTCTGGCGTGTATTATGGAGATGTGGGTGGACAAACTGGGCGGGATTAATCTAACCCTGCTCGGTCAACCTGGATTTTTACAATCCATCTGCAACCGAGGCAGATGAGTCACTGTGGCCTACCATGATTCCATCTCCCTTGCCAATTATTCTATGCAGCCGTCTCAAATTCTGAGTATTAAGCCTGGTTCTAAGAACTCTGCTGGTGCACCACCTGTTCCACTGCCTGACATTACCTATTCCTGAGGTCATCTCGGGGCAGCTGTTGGAGGCCTCTGTATTGGTTGCCTTGGGGAAACTGCAACATGGAGGTGTCTCAGCTTATCTCTGGCCCAATGCATTTAACAGAACATACAATCCATTTGGAATTCTGGTCTGGGCAGGAGGGTGATAGTCTGTTGTCATGGTCAGACATTACCTGGTACAATTTAGAGCTGCAGCTGCCCTTGTCTCCTGTGGAATAAGGGAAACCATGAAGATGGCCCACCTTCAAAGACTAATGGATCCAGATAGTATTCTGATGACTTTTGAATTTTCCAAATGTGACAATTGATGGTTCTGTCAAAGCTCTAGTCAGAACTAGGGGTGTGCATTCGGCTTTTTTCGGGATACTGGAAAGGCTCTGATGAGACTCTCCGGTATCCCGAAAATAAAAAACCCGAAAAATCCGGCTTTTCCCGGCTTCTCGGCAAACTGAAAATGGCAGCCGCAGGGGGGGGGGGAGTTAACTGCAAAGGGAAGCCCATCACTTACTCTTTCGTTTTCCGGCATTGTGTACCCTCTTTCCCACCTTTTGCTCATGGTCCCAGGAGAGGGCCAGAGGGGAGGGACCATGGATGGCCAATCACTGCAATGCATTTGCAAATGCAATGCATCAGGGCAGCTTGCCTTGCAAAGTTTCAAAGTACTGTGGAACTCCTAGACACTAGGCAGCTTGCACTGGCAGTCAATAGGATTTTGGTATCCGCTCTCTGGCCAATCACAGAAGGTTGTTTTTGTTTGAAAACCTCTGTGTATGCCCAGAGAGCATAAAAGCAGACCTGCACCCCTGACTCCCTGCTGTTCCTGAACAGTTGGTGCTGCTGCTGGACTGGTCAGAGTTGAGAGAGTTTGGCTTGGAGAGTGTGGCTGGCTGCTGCCCCTGCTCTCTCACCACTGTTAAATAGGCTTTAAAAAAAAGGTTGTAGGTTTATTTTCCAATAATATCTTGAAATAAATCTCAGTGTAGGGCTTTAGTTTTGGTTTGACCTGAGTGAGTCCTGTTGGGTCAAACTTTGGGCACTGACTGGCATGATGGCCCTGTTTTTGGGGGGCAGATTGCACAGGTTCTGCTGCTGCTAGCCTGGCAAACATGCCCCTCTCGCCACCTCACTTACTTTCTTGGAGAGATTTTTCAGGAGACACTGTCTGCTGCCTGCCTTTTTTCCCATAGGAAACAATGGAGAATGGGGCAACCTCTTTGGATGCCCCTAGAATTGGACCCCCTGGTCCAATCTTTTCAAAACTTTGGGGGTCCTTTGGGGAGAGGCTTGAGCAGCTACAGTCCAAAATTGGAGCCTCTACCTCAAACCCCCTCCCCCCCAGCCCCCTGGAAACTTTTCAGACTTTTTTGCCATTGATTACAATGGCCCCATAAGGTATAATAGACCCGAATTTTTCGGGAATCCCGAAAATTTTCAGATATTTACCCTATACCAGTATAGATATTCGGTTTTTTTCAGGAATACCGAAAAATTCAGATTTAATATACCCGAATCCGGAAAAAAAATGAATTTTTTGTTTTGCACACCCCTAGTCAGAACTGAGAAATGGCCCAGGTAGTTGACACAGTCTCTGAATGAGATCATGTCCTGTCTTCTATCTATCAAACTCAGTCCATGGTTTTACAATGGATCTGGGGAAATAAAAGGGAAATATGCTGCCTAGGCCAATGGAAGCAAAAGGTGTGGGTCAAATCCAAGAGAGCAAATACTAGTGCTAGGAAGTCAACCTGAGAAAAGTAAATATGTAAATGCACAGTGTCATTCACTGTCCCGACCAGCATAGTGGCCACATGTTCATTCATACTGTTCATTCATGGCATTGTTAGGGAAAGCCCTGTGACTCATGATGACATCACCACATGTAATTCCAGATAGCTCTATGCTAACAGACACGATAAATTTGCAGGGCATGATTTTGTTGTACTGTAGATGACCTAGAACACTTCTAAACAAGAGCTCTTTTCAAATGATGGCTCAGAGGTTAAGATTCTAAGCTGCGGACCAGAAGGTCGGTAGTTCGGCAGTTCGAGACCCAAGTGCTGCATGACAGAGTGAGCTCCCATCTCTGGCCCCAGCTCCTGCCAACTCAGCAGTTCGAAAGCAAGAAATTGCAAGCAGATAAACAGGTATTGTTTCGGTGGGAAGGTAACAGTGTACCATGCGCCTCGGCATCTAGTCATGCCAGCCACATGACCCCAGAAAAAGTATTTGGACAGCGCTGGCTCCTCGCCTTGGAAACAGAGATAAGCACCGCCCCCTAGAGTGAGATTCAACTGGATTTTGAGCAAGGGAAACCTTTACCTTTTGCTAACAAGAGCACACACTACTGGTCACCACTTTGTGTGAATGTGGCACACAATTATTTTCCATGCATTTACATCTTCAGTATGCACAAATAAAACCCCAGATTTTTGTGGTAATGAGAATGCACCAAAGATATACAGGCATGGAAAAAATATGTACACACATGAAGCTATCTTATACTGAATCAGACCATTTCCCATCAAGTTAGTATTGTCTACTCTGACTGGAAGTGGCTTCCCAGGGTCTCAAGCTGAGGTCTTTTACATCACCTACTGCCAGATCCTTTCAACTGGAGATGCTGGGGATTGAACCTGGGATCTTCTGTGTGCCAGGCAGATGTTCCACCACTGAGCTAGAGCCCCCTATGTGTTGCCCCACTGACACAAAATGGTGACTATGATGCTCCCATTATGCACAGCTGGTCCCATTATGCATAGCTGATCCTGTTTTATGCTCCCATTATGCACCAAAATCAAATGTCTATAATGGGCTATAGATCTGGATCTTACAACAACTCCCAAGCTGTGAACCCCAAACTTGATTCAAGAGGGGTAGGGGAGTAAAGATGCCTAATACTTTGGGAGGTCTTCAAGGGAAGCCCTCCAAAGCTGGCCTTCTCAGAAGTAAGTCCCATATTATTCAACGGGGCTTATTGCCAGGAAGATGTCCCTGGAACTGCAAAGTTACCTAGCTATCAGAACTTTCCCCATTTGTCCAGCCCCAGATATTTTACTTAACGAAAACTATTATTCAGCCATCTTATCCCAGCTCCAGATATTGTGCTCCTGCAAAACATAAAGCACATCTTAATCAGTTGAGGAAAAAAACTCTCAAAAAGCTCAGCAAATTTGATCCTGGAGCTCGACAATGCAGTAATTTATATTCTGCTCAGCAGAACCTGAGAGCTTGTTATGCAAACATGGGCCACTGGTTTGACAAATCTCCTAGAAACAGAATTAATACCTATATACTGCAACATTATGTAATTTATTTTAACATTTTCAAGAGAATATAGATACAAAAGGGAACGTATATAAATATGTCAAAAAAGCTTTTTGGTAAACATTTTGGCTGCAATCTATTGGGAACGTCTGCCATGTTGCTATGGGAAACGCACAGATTGGGATGTCCTGGTTTTCAGAACAGGAGTGCGCAATATGCGGGTGGGTAGCCTTTGGGACAATTCTGATTTATGCTTTCTTCCATGGAGCAACACCTGTTGTGACAGCTGCTGCTCCCAAGAGAAGGTGTTACCAGCGGTGCTGCCAGGGGAGAGGCAGAGTGTGCCACTGCTGAGTGGGAACTGGATGGGGAGGAGAGGAGAGCTTGCATGATTGATCCCAGAAGGTTTTTTTAAGCACACGCAAAACAAATGTGTCTTCCCCTGAAACAAGTAGGACTTAACTCTGGATGCATCATGCCCAAGATTCAGAAACAGCATTACTATGAAGAACAAAGACTGAAGGTCTCCTGAGGGGCAGCAGGAAGGGAGATAAATATGATCCCGATGGGTAGCGGTGTCAGTATGTAGCCCCAGAGCCCAGTGGCCTGTTAAAGACTAACAACATTCATTCTGGTGTCAGCTTTTATGAGTTGCAGCTCAGCCCTGGCTCACAGAAGTTTCTGCTGAAATAGATTTTGTTAGTCTTGAAGGTACTCCAGGGACTACTGTTTTATTCTAAATCAAGTTCAGGTGCTTTGAAGTAGGGTTGCCAACTCTGTCTTGGGAAATTCCTGGAGATTTGCAGATGGTGCCTGGGGAAGATGGAGTTTGGGGAGGGGAGGGAGTTCCATGGGGATGTGATGCCGTAGAGTTTGCTCTCCAAAGCTCTCATTTCCTTCAGGCGAACTGACTTCTGTAGTTTGGAGATCAGTTGTCCTTTGGGGAGGACCCCAAGGCACCACCAGGAAGCTGATAACTTTATCTTGCACACTTTCTATTCATGTCAATGAAGTTTGTATTGATGAACTTTCTAGCGGACTGTGTGCCATGCTAGTTGGTGTACCTGCTGGGTTCTTTCGCTTTGTTTTGCTTCTGTCTCAGGAGAGAGGCAAGGGAGAGTGTGATACCGTCCCATTCCATTCCTCAGTAGCCGTACACTGTTTTTACTGAGCACCTGATTCCCTTTCCCGAGTCATTTTCCATTTGCTGTTCTTACCTGACAGCCACTGAGCTGACTGTGAGAAAATGTATTTCTCGGAGTCCCGCTAACTTATTTATTTATTTGTCCCTCCTTGTAATGCAGTGTTCTAGTTATTAAATACAACATATTTGCTTGGGGCACTGTGAGACCTTTCTTTAGCATCATTATTCTAATTCTGAATTTGCAATCCTATGCCAGAACCTTGGACCTAGCAGAATAGAGGCAGAAACATTGTTCTAGTGAGCATTTGGGGGGGGGGGAGGGGGGAGTGTGCACAGGCACAAACATGCATTTATATCTGTGGACTAGGGTTGTTAGCCAACCACTGGCAACCAATGGGAGGCTCAAGCACAGGGACTTTTTTTAAAAAAGTCAAATCACAGCTGACTTATGGCAACCGGGTAGGGTTTTCAAGGCCAGAGAAGTTCAGAGGCTGTTTGCCATTGCCTGCCTCCACAGGGCCTGCAAGATGGAGCTCTTCCACCAGGTTTTTAACTAGAGTGATGGATGTCCCTCCCACTTTACTGGGCCTCCCCCCAGTGGGTCAGAACTGCATACCAAAGATGGCATCTGTGGCACCTTAATCTTAACAACAACTTGCATCAGATGAAGGATATTGTTGTATTGGGGGGGGGTTGTACAGGGGTCATTTCGTAGAAAAAGAGGTGCAGGAGCTCATTAGCATAACTCATTAGCATAACTTATTTGCATATGCCACACCACCTGACATCACCAGAAGCATGTCAGAAGGCAACAAAGAAGAGAGAGAGAGAGAGAGAAAGAAAGAGCTGGCAGAGAGGAGACAGCTACCAATCCAAGTCTCAGAAATACCACTATTCTGGGAGGATAGCTTCAGTGGTGGCTGAAGCTTTCAGAAGGCTGGTCGGAGGAACAAGGACCTTTCCAGGGGGAGGGGTCATTTTGCTGCAGCCATGACACAAGCAGGCATTCCCCCACGTGGGGGGGGGGCTGGCACCAACTCCCAGAGCTGAGCTCCCTCAAGCTCCTGCTCGAAATGACCCCTGGGTTTGTATATTGTATTTTTACTAAATTTGATGTAACCCACCCTGAGCCTGCTATGCGGGGATGGTGGGATATAAATCGAATTAAATAAATACATAAATAAGTAAATAAATAGTGACCCAGGACTTTCTTGGTGGTCTCCCATCCAGGAACTGACCAGGACCAACCCTGCTTAGCTTCCAAAATCAGGCTGGCCTGGGCTATCCAGGGCAGGGCAGGGACATACAAAATGCCATTATTCAGGCAGCATAACATCACTTCTGGCACGAACCCAGAAGTGGAGTTATCATACTGGGGTGATTCTCTACCATAGCATTTCGGTGGAATCCTGATGTGGTAATGCTGGAAGTGACATCATGCCATCAGAGCATCACCAGTTTTCTCCACCACCACTACCACCACCCTGCCCACCACCCTACTAAGCAACAGTAGGGGGTGGGTGCTGCCCAGTGTGTGTGGAGATCTCCCACTATAGCAAGAGACCTAGCAGCCATTCTCTGGACTCTTATTGGCAGATGCAAGAAACACAGAGTATTCTATTGCCTATAACTGAATATAGGAATTGTGGGAATGAACTGTCGATCTCAGGTATCTTTTTGAGGGCTGGATCTTTTCTGCATCCTAGGCCCAGAGATCAACTTAGTTATTATGTACTATGAAGGTGGTCTAACAGGTCACAAGTGGACTGGGCAGGAGCCCCTGTGGGCCTGGCTATTGAAAAGAGCTGGATGTGCTCTGATGCCTTTTCTCCTACAGTATACAAAGCTGCCCAGCTCTATAGACTGGGGATGGAGTCACACCAGGGCTGACAGAAGTATGCCTGTGTCCCACCGTGAGTGCCTGAGTGCCTCCTCGTCCATTCTGGGATGGAATTATGGCACCTTGACCCAAAAGCTGCCTGCTACTAACATGACATATCTAATTTTCAGAGCACTGTGTAATCTTTTCAGGTTATTCTTGTCCTCATTTTACTGATGGAAAACAGAGGCTCAGAGACAGTGGCTTGTCCAAAGGCACGTAGAAGCTCCACAGCAAAAGCAGGGAACAAACTAGAACAGAGTCCCAACTCGCACATCTCTCAGAGGTACCATGAAAGCTGGAGATTCTAGAATGGTTCTCTTTCTCCCTTGTTTTTTATAAGTAAATTAAGTCCGAAACTGATGGTCTGAACAAATCGTCTTCACGATTCAGTCACAGCCTAACCCAGCTTCCTTCCAGACGCTCCTCCCATCCTTTGTCTAGAGAGCTGCAGACTTAATTTTTAAAACCCAGTTCAAATCCAGCCAGTGTCCCACGGAGCAGTAATAAGTGACCTGTGAAGGAACACCAAGTCCAAAATGGTGTGAAAACTGGAAATAAAGATTATTAAAAAGAATAATTTAAAAAACTGGGCAGATAAATGAGCAAGTCTTAGGCAGTCAAATAATACCAAGTATCCAATACTCACCACCCAAAACCAAGTACTCATTCAAAAGTTACTTCCAATGCCTGCTTTTTAAGCAAGTTTCAACTTTCAAGAGAGGAACCAAGAGGCCAGGATACTGAAAGACCTGGTCTCTTTTTACAGCAGAGGTGGGAGCCATGTGTGTATCCTGACTGGCTGAGTGGGTGAATGGGTTAGGATTCCGGGGAGAATTCCCAGTAAGATAGAGGAGGACTCCCAGTGCAGAAAAAGGGTCAAATTTGGTATCTGGAAAAGAGGAGGGTTTGGCAGTAGATTCAAACTCTACAAATTGGGAGGGTTTGGAAAACTAGTCCAAGGTGCGAAATGAAATGGAGGCTGACCCAAGTATAAGCATGGATCCTGTAGTTAGGTAATAGGAATGCTAATCGGGACAGGTTCAGCTTGTAGCTAAAGGCACATTGATTAATTGCTGGGAGACCTTGATTAATGACCTAAATTCCAGGCCCTGGGGGAGCTCAGGCTTCTTCTAGGTGACTCCCCGGGATGCTTATTCAATTCCAGTTAGCATAATTGAATTAGGTGTGGTCTGGCTTCTTCTGCCGGCCATGGACGTGTTTACTGCTTTAGATGCAGAAACATAGAGGAGAGTTGGTCTCAGCACCAAGATGGAGCAGACCAGAGCGAAACGAAGGTAGCCTTGCAACAACTGCGCAAATGAAGACCCTGGCCCATGAGATAAACCTCTGCCCCACTGGCCACCTCCCCTGATTTGCAAGCCCTCATTCCCAGCTCATACAAGGCCTTTCACAGCTCCCCAGGTTCCAAACTGATTTAATCACTGCTGCTTTTGTTTCCATATTTCACTCTAAGCCTTGAGCTATTAAACTGGGTCCCATTTGCATATATTTCTTCTGCTAATTTCCATTGTACTTTTAGCTCCCGCCCCCAAGAGACAGCCAATTTAACAGCCACATCAATAGTCCACTTCTTGTTACATCCTCTCCTTTATGGACATAACACGCAATACGCGGGCTGGCTGTGCTGTTCTCATTAAAGCCTGTCAATAAGAGTGCTCTCCTTTCTGAAGGAGTCAGTAGTACTGAATCAATGGCCCTCATTGATCACTTTTCCGATGCAGTCTCTGACCCACTTGGATTGCTCAGGATTTCCTCTCCTGCTTCAATAAGCGGTCAGCCCTCGCTCCCCCTTTCAATCCGATGGTCTCCTTTGGTTTCCCAGAAATGCCAGGATTTGTGTTCTCTCCTTTGTGGTGTCTGACTTGCAATGCTGTGCCCGAGCACACCCTGCGACCCAGATCATACGCAATAACAGTTTTCTTCCTCCTGAAGCAGAAAGAAACAAACGAAGCCTCCTGTGATCTCGCTGCCTTAATAGCGGAAGCCCCAACTGTATTAAATGCTTGAGCAGAATACAGATTCCTTCTGCTGAGAGAGAGAGAGAGAGAGAGAGAGAGATCATTGCTCTAGCAACTTCTGCTGCAACTTCTCCTGCTTCCTAGAAAGAGAATCTTGAACTTTGATAAGGCTGTTCTGGCTGGCAGCTATCAAAGACAGTGCTCTAAAATCAGCATTTACCCTCGTCCCCTGCAAGAGGGGGAAGGCCCCCGGCAGGCTCAATGAGATGGGGAAGATGCGGATAAAGGAAAGACTGCTATGTGGAGCAAGCCAAGCACTCTTTTCCCCCCAACACTCTTGAGAGCCACAGAATAATCACTCTTTCCTATGGACAGCAGAGGAGGGCTGGGTCAACAGAGCAGCGATTTAAGACTCCATGGGACCTCAACCAAGCTGTCTCAGCCAGAGCATCCTCTCACTGCACAGCAAATAATCATAGAAACAGTACTACTGGCCTACCTCACATAGTTGTTTTAAGTGCTATGATATAATACATTGAGCTTCTGAATCCTTTAAACTGCTATGTGCACTGTCACTGGTAAAAGCCTTGCCAGCGGGTATCGATGCACATGCACATCTAAATTCCCATCACATTTAATGAGTGAGGATGCATAGGAGGAACTCTTTTCAAATATTACAGCTGCCCCTCCCTCTCAACTTTCCCTACCATGTCAGGCTGGATGTTCACCTTGCCTCAGGGTCATCTTCTCATTGAGCTTTCCAGCACTTGGCCTCCTTGTTGCCATCACTAGGGATGGACACAAACCAGGTCACAAACTAAAGTTCATCATGAATTTTGGCCAATTCGTGGTTTGCAAAGCAGTGTTCACAAACTGAAGAGCCACCACGAACTTCCATGAATTTTGGTGCAGTTCATGGTGGTTCAGGGCCGTTCGTGAAGAGCTCCGAGCCATTTAAACCCCTGCTTTCTGCTCTTCACAAAAAACAGCTGTTTGCTTTAAATGGCTCAGCTGTTTGATTTAAATGCCTCAGAGCCATTTAAACCTTGCTTTCTGCTCCCTGTGAAAAGTGGTGGGGTGCAGAAAGCAGAGGTTTGAATGGCTCAAAGCCATTTAACCACCAGATTTCTGCTTCCTGCCAAAAAGTGGTGGCAAGCAGAAAGCAGGGGGTGAAATGGCTGAGAGGCATTTAACCCCCTGCTTTCTGCTCACTGCCAAAAGCTGCAAGGAGCAGAAAACTTGGGATAAAATGGCTGGGGGGCATTCCACCCCCTACTTTCTGCTCCCCGCAAAAAGTGGCAATGACCAGAAAGCAGGAGGTGAAATGGCTTGGAACCATTTAAACCCCTGCTTTCTACTCCCTGCCACTTTTCACAGGGAGCAGAAATTGGGTTTAATCTTTAAAAGGCTCATGAACTGATATGAACTGGTTCAGTTTGCGAACTGGCCATTCAGTTCATGAACTAACCACAAACCGAATCACAAAAATGCAATTCGTGCCCATCCCTAGCCATCACATCACTTTCTTCCCACGAGTCAGCTCCCCAATCTTTCTCCTAGTCAATAATCCTTATAGATGCATCACCCTTTCTTAACTCAGAGCCACTAGAATGTTAATGAACATTCCATGTCATCACAGCAACTCAGCCAATGACTGGAGCTCACGGGAAACATTTTCCCAGTTGTCTAGATGGTGATGATGGTGATAAACAAAGAAGAGTTTGCAGTGGGAGGGGTAGGTGATACAGAGGGAGGTCAGAGATTGTCTTTCCTATTTCACTTTCCCAGGGAGTTTGCCTTCCAGGTGGTGGTTGTTCTTGTTCTTCCTCCCTACCCCCCACTTCATGTGGAACACCTAAACTCTCCATCTTTGATTGCAGGTCCCTTGGCCTCCAAGCCTAGTACTGCTAATAACCTCGCATGGTGCTCATTAAGTAGCTACATGTGTCCCCAAATCCTTTTTTTGTTGTTGCCTCCCATCCATATTCTCAAAGCAGAAAGATTGGCGCTGACCTTTAAATGTCATTTCCAAATGCCAGCCTTAGCTAACTGGTTACAAACAGAGCATTTATGCTAGGTTAGAGTCCTGGCATGCTCCCTTCTTGGTTAGGCGCAAAGAGGGGCACACCTTGTAAACACCAAAAGCATGACTCTGGGGCTTGTCTGTATTCATCAGCATGTCCTCCACGGTCCTCCCACACCAGCGTATGGAGAACAAGGACTGCGCTCACAGGAGGTGTTTTTTAATGCATGCAGTTCCTTTGCTTTAATTTGCTCGCATGCACACCGCGCATTAGCCATGCATTCTATCAGCATGCTAATGAGGTTTCTACTGGGAAATGAGAAGCAGGGCCCAGAGTTCACAAGGGGCTCGCAGTGATATCTGGCTGTTTGGTGGTGTCATAACGGGGGGTGCATGTCCCCCTTGATCTGCAGAGAGTGAGGCAGGACGATAGAATCTCAGCAGAAAGAATGCATGTCTTGACCTTGCCTAGCTTAGCACTTTTCTGCCATTCATTTCTAGTGCTCGGCAGAAGAATGTCAAAATGATGGACTGAGAGGCTGTAGAATTCATGAGTCTGTGGTTTGCACACATCCTATGGTCATTTGCCTGTATTCCAAAAGATGGGAGGCATTCACTTTCCTCAGATCACTTACACAGGCTGTGGTCACACGACCCTTTAAATCCGGGAGCCCTCCTGGATTTAAAGGGGCCAGGTTTTTTTTACCTTGGGTTGGGATGTACACACATCCCAATCCCAGCGGCGGTGGGTGGCGGCGGGCAGTGGCAGCGGGTGGCAGCGGTGGCGAAGAAGGCAACAGAGGAGGCGGAAGAAATGGCAGTGGCAGTGGGGGCAGGCGGCAGCAGCATTGTGAGGCATTTGGCAGCGGCGGAGGAGGAGGCGGCTGGCAACAGCTTTTTTTTGGCAGCAGCAGCTGGCAATGATGGCAGCCGGGGGAGGCACCCTTCCCCGAGCCCCACCGGCCACCTGGTAAGTTTGGGGTTCCCCCCCCCTTTACACTTAGGTGCTTGAGTGCCCAAGCGCCCAAGTGTAAAGGGGGGGGATGGAGGACGGGACCATCTGGACAGCCCTCTCTCACAATGATTGCGAGAGAGGGCTGTCCAGATAGCTCAAGTGCACGTTCCTCCCGCGACCACCGGGAAAACACTCGATTTCCCCAGGGTCGGAAAACACAGGAGGAACCCATATTTGAGCCCACTTCGGCGTGGGACTAGCCGCGGCTGTTGTGGACGGCCCCTTTAAACAGCAGTTCCTCCCACATTAAAGGGCCGTGTGGCTGCAGCCACACTCTGTGTAACTCAGCTGCAGGGGGGGGGGGGGAATCAGCCACATAATACGATCCTTTTCTCTTTGCAAATTAGCGTGTCTGGGTTTTTCAAACTTGGCTGAGATATGTTCTTAAAACATTCTGAAAAGAAAGCGTTCACCTTTCCGGGAGGCAATAGGCTTCTCTCAGGGCAGTGGCACTGAAGAACAGGACAAATCACACTTGTGGTTTGGGGGATGGCGGTGGCAGCTCAGGATCCCCCACCTCTGGGACTCAGTGTCAGTCCATGTGACCACAGTGATGCTGCAGTGAGCATTTCCTCTCTAGTAGGAAGCCTCCGGAGTTTACTACTACTAAGAATGGTCCTTCCTGTCTGTCTGTCACATTTATATGTGACCCTCTGTAGCACTGCCAGATCTCCCTTGGCCACCAGCACAGAATTGGCCCGTAGGGCTGCCAGATCCAGGTTGAGAAATTCCTTGAGATATGTGGGTGGAGCTTGAGGAGGACAGGGACTTTAGTGGGGTACAATGCCATAGAGTCCCCCCTCCAAAGCATCCATTTTCTCCAGCTGATCACTGTAGTCTGGAGATGAGCTGTGATTCCCGGAGATCCCCAGGTCCCACCTGGAGGCTGGCATCCATGATTCTGCTCATATTGTGTACACAGGTCTCCTCTCTCCTGTTTTATCCTCAAAGCTACCCTTTGAAGGGTAGATTGGGCCAAGGCTTTGAGATTAGGGGGGAGAGAGAAACGGAGAGAAAGAGAGAGCGCCAGACAAATGAGGTTTTTGGCTCTCTAGCTTAGCTAGAGGGAAAAGCAACTGGACAAAGGTTACTTCTTTGATCCAAACCTCCCTCCAAGTACTGAGTGAGTGCCACAAAATGGATGGAAGCCAAAATGGAAGCTTCAGTATTAGCCAGTGTGTGATAACTATCTGGAGGGACGCATGAATATTGGCTGTGCAACCTATATTTCCCCAGGCGGCTGATTAATTAAAACTATCAAGTGTTCCCAGCTTTGTGAAATTAACTTTCAAAGTGTTTGGTATGAAGGCATTGGGGGGGGGGGGAGGAATAAAAGCCTGGTGGTTTTGATGCTTGTTTCTCCTGTAGGAACCAAAGGGAAAGGACCAACCAGTATAATGCAATACATTTAAATGGGCCTCCTGTTTGGAAGCAGCTGGGCCGTGCAGAGGAACAGTTGAGGCAGCCATTTGGGGCATGGGCAGTAGCCCCTGTGCACAGTTGCCCCTGCCTCTCCCCCTTCCATTTGCATTAAAGTTAAATTCCTACTATCAGAGCATTTGTATTCCACAGAACACTTAAAGAAACAGAGTCTGTCCCCCAGGTTGGCAATGATCTGTGCAGTTGCTCCACATTTGGTGTGAAAACATATTAAAGAAACAGAAACAAGATATTTCCTTGCCCGTGCGGTAAGTTCTTCCTGATAGCCTGCAAAGTACACTGCTGGGGGTGGGGATGGAGGGTGGCTGACAAGCCTTCCTTTGGGCTCCCTTCTCCCCTTCCCTTTTTGCCCCTGAGCCAGGTATGTTTGGGCAGAGTGACTGCCTCCCTCTCTGTTGCCCTACAGTGAGAGAACCAGGCTGTGTTTCCTCTTGCTCCTTCCCCCTCTCCCAGTGAAAGAAAGAGGACGAGGCGATACAGTCAGGACACTTGGGGGAGATTATAAGGCCTCATTGACTCTTGTCTTGCTGTGTTCTCTCCATCAAGCCCCACTCACAAACATACCTGAGCAACGACAGTCCTGCCTGGACAGGGGGTAACATCTCAGGGACCCTGATTGCCCAGGGGACCTTGGAGGCAGGCAGTTCACGCGTGCCTCTGATGTTTGGTTTGGGTCTGGGGAGAGAGTAGGGTTGCTAGGAGGAGGGAAGGCAGCATGGCGTAGCCCGATCTCATCAGATCTTGGAAGCTATGCAGGGTCAGTACTTGGATGGGCAACCACCAAGGAAGTCTCTGCAGAGGAACACAATGGCAAACTACCCTCTGCTTGTCCCTTGCCTTGAAAGCCCCTTGCTGGGGTCATCATAAGTCAGCTGCAATTTGATGGCGCTTTACACACCCACACAGGGTTGCCAGGTGCCACCAGCAGGGGGTGGAGGGGTGGAGTTGCCAGATCCAGGTGGAGACGGGGGGGGGGAGGCTTGGGAAGGACCTGGGTTGGGTACGATACCTAGAGTCTGCTCTCTGAAGCTGTCATTTTTCTCCAGGAGAACTGATCTCTGTTGTCTGGAGACAAGCTATAATTTCGAGAGATCCCCAGGCCCCACCTAGAGGCAGGCATCCTGAGGTGGGATTCAGATGAAAACGTGGTTCAGAGGCTTGTAGTAGTTCTCTGTAATCCTGGGCACTGACTAACTGTAGAGTGGCCAGGTCTCCTGCTGCATCCAGATTCTCCAGGGGAACTGAACTCTGTAGTCTGGAGATCAGGTGTTATTCTGGGAGACCTCCAGACCCTACCTAGAGGTTGGCAGCCTTATTTAACTACACAACTAACCCAGAGCAGGGTGGGTGAGGGAAGGACAAGATAAACAAATATACAGCAGTTTATTGAAATATCCATCCCCCTCAATTTAACCTCAAATCAGGGCTTAGTTAAAATTTCCAGCCATTTTTGTCATAGAGTTTTTGCCCAAATACCAGCACATTGTCCTGATGTCACTGGGTGATGATGTCATTTCTGGGTCATGTCAGAAGTCATGTAGACACATCACGGCAATGTTGGCTGGGCCTCCCACCTGCTCTTGGTAAATCACCACCCCCAATCCCTTGCTGGTTGCTGGAAGGGACCTGACAACCCTATCTGTAGGCACTCTTGGTCTGGCCTGTGGGGGAGCTTCTTGCCCTTGGGCAGAACCTCAGGGTGGACAGAGGCCACAGCTGGGAGACTGTGTTCTCTTCCTGAGCCTTCTCTTTCCCTGTCACAGGAAGTTTGAGTTTTTACACTGCAGCAATGATATTCCAGTTGAAGTACTAAATTCCCATTGTATAAAAATCTGGTTGTGGAATTCTAATTGGGTTGGGCCATAAAATGAGGTTTTAGTTGCTTGTGTATGGCATTTTAAGTTATGTGCATGTTCCTAGTGCAAACATACATGTGACAGAAGTTTTGAACAAACATACACAGAACTTGGGCCAGGCAAGTTTCTGAAAAGCTGATGCAGAAAGAGTTGCCCACCGCTACAATCCCGTGCTACGCCGAACTCCAGTCTGATTTAGAGAGAAGACCCTGAGATGCTGTCCCACAAGTCTGTCAAAACAGGCGGCAGCAGAGGAATGTGCGGAAGGGGTTCCGGAAGAAGGCTTTTGGACTTTGCTCTCCATCTTTCAACCACAGTGAGCCCAGCATGCTCAAGTAGCTCTGGGAGGTTGTTCTCTTGGTGACAGTTTTAGCAGGTTGCCTAATGAAGGATGAGGCATCAGCTACTCTGTTGCTGTAAGTCTTATTCAAATGTGGCAGTTGACATCTGAGAGCCTGCCAGCCAATCCTTAGTCAAATGTCAGGGAGAGGTCATGAGGAAAATGGGGGAACGTGTTGTAATCACCAGGGGTCCTGATCACTGCAATTGCCTCTATGAAAGATAACTGGGACCACCCCAATTTTTATTGTTTGTTTGTTTGTTGATTTAAAATATTTCCAAACTACCTTCTCTCACAAACATATGTGGACTCAAGGCAGATTACAATATATGTCCTGAGGTGTGCAGGCACATGTATTATAGTCACCATGACTACTGACGGTATCCTCTGTGAAGGATAATTTGGACTTTACAGTATTGATTGGTAGAATGATATGGATATTTATTGACTTCAGATACTTCTAAGCCACTTTTCTCTACAAAATGTGGGCCCAAGGTGGTTTACAGAGTACATAAAAACAACAATACAAACAAAAAGCCACCAAAGCTAAGAAAAGTTTTAAAAAACCCATGGGAATATCTGTGTAAAATCAGCAATGTGCAATATCCAAACAAATCTTTGGAAAACAAATTAGCAGAAAGTCCATTTAAATCCTTACATGCTCTCCTAAAAACTGGATAATAAGAGGTGGTCCCTATTTCCACTGTTAGTAAATCCATTATTCCAGTGCATTTCAGCAATCCCTGCCGGTGAAGCAATGTTCTCTGGTCTCTTGCCATTAGCAGTTACTGCTATTGGAGTAGGCACAGTCCGTCTCCTCCTTTCAGTCCCTGCCTTTTGTTTGCTGGCTACAGACTCATGGCATCACCTTTGCCCAGGTCTGGTGTACAACATGGAGGAGGAAAAGACAAGGTTTGGTATCCACCATGGAAGTTTTGTAACCAAAATAGAGGCAGTAAAGTAACACAGGGTAAGGTTCATAGAACTAACAGAGAAATCTCCCTTGATAACTGTGAAGAGGAAGAGAAGGAGGAGGAGGAGGAAGAAGAAGAAGAAGTGGATTTATACCCCATCCTTCACTCGGAGTCTCAGAGTGGCTTACAATTTCCTTCCTCTCCCCACAACAGACAGCCTGTGAGGTAGGTGGGGCTGAGAGAGCTGCTCTTGAGAGAACAGCTCTGAGAGGACTGTGACTTCCTCAAGGTCACCCAGCTGGCTGGGTGTGAAGGAGTGCAGAATCAAACCCAGTTCTCCAGATTAGAGTCCGCCGCTCTTAGCCACTACACCAAACTGGCTGGTGCTACACCAAGATCACCACAGAGTTAGCTTCCTCCTTGCAGACTCTGAGAAGAGGAAAGGCAATAATCCTGACCCTTTGGGGTATATCATAGTGTTCCAAGTACCCATCTGATGCTCCCCATTTACTCTGAAGGGACTGTGTCGGGTGACATCCAGTGGCAGGTATCTATAATACAGTAAAACCTCAAGAACCACAGGCTAATGCATTCATTCTCTCTCATGGAAGATGTCAGGAGAATGGCAGGCTTCTTTCAACAAAAGGACATGGACACAAACACATCAGCAAATCCACTGGTGTTAATGTCAGCCATGTTTCTGAAGTGGGCCTCTTTGCAGTACAGTCCCCAGAAGGTGGGGGGGAAGTGCTGCCAGACAGGGCTCCAGCAGCTGGGTTAAGGCTCATCCCAAGCTGTACATGAAGGAGAGTGGTTTGCATGTGAAACAAACAGGAACACAATCTCGTGACGCACCTATTGAGTGTATTGCGTTCATCCATAATTGAAACACCTGAGGGAAGAAATGTGCAGAACACCACAGATGCTGCCTGAAATAATCACGAGGAGGCAGAGATACTGAACAGAAAGCAAGCTAAACACTCTAGAGGAGATAAAGTGGGTAGTGTCTTATTTTTGAGGCCCAGTTGGAGCCATTTCTACACAAAGCATGAATACAAGTTTAACAAATGGTTTTCTTAGCTGAATGAGACTTTGAACTCAGGTCTCTCCAACCCAAGCCAGACCACTTTGTAATGCTAGTTGATATTCCAAGCCCTTGAACTGATGCTCTGTTTTTATCCCAGAGGTGTGATTAATTTGTTGTGCAAGTGCCACAGCAAAATTTGTAAAATCACTGCAGGTTCTAATCTGGAAAGTTTGTAGATGCACTTCAGAGTTTCTCTCCTCATGAATTTTCCATCACCATCTTAACAATGACCACCCTGTCAGGATATAATTGCTCATTAAAATGAGTTGAGAATTCTCTCCCTTTACTCTTGTTTTTGCATGACCTGTTAGGAGCTAAGTTCCTGACCCCATTACCAGGTCAGCTCCTTTTTCGATAATGGAAAAGAAAAGATGTACAGGTCTCCTTATGCTGTGTTGGTTCCTTGGTCCATCTGGTTCAGTATTTTGTACTTTTATAGCTCTCTGAGACTTCCATCAGAGAAGACTGTACCCTAACTCCTGCTCTTGTGAACTTCTAACTGGGGATGCTAAAGACTGAACCCGGGACTTGTTGCATACAAAGCAGTGAACCAGAGTCCCTCTGAAGACATTTGATGCCTTTGGGATGCAACTATTTGCAAATGTACAGATTCAATAGATACCAAGTATGCACACACCCAGCTGAGCATTGCTAGTCTGAACACAACAGCAGCAGTCATAGATGAGGTACTCCAAGCTTGCTTCTCTCAGCTGGGCGCTTTGTACTCAGACTGGGCAAGACAGTTTCCCAGCCTTCTCCCCCTTTGCCAGTAGGTGTAGCTTCAGTTACCATCCATGATGGGATTTACCATAGATAGCCTGGGGAATTATTCGAGCCCATTAAGGCAAGCAAATCTGAGAGACCTTGGAACAAAATCTCCCAGGTTTCCAAAGAGGAGAAGTACAGAAAAGAGTGGTAGCCAAGAGCCATTTTCAGACCTGGGCTGATAAATGGAGTTGCAGTATTATACCACACCCTGGGCTAGTATGCAGCATGACTGGACAGGCCTAGCACATATGTTGCAAGCTAGGTAACTGACACTTTCCGAAACAACAAAGAGATTCTCTGGTCTGCCGCCTCCTTAGGCTTTGGGTTCCTGGGGCTAGCTCTGTCTTGCAGCCCCACTTTATTGTCACGACTGCTTCAGAACTTGCTCTCGGTTGCTCCCACTTCCATCATTCCTCATGTGCTGACTAATGCTCACGAATGTTCATGCTTGTACCGTATGGATTACACCCAGCCGTGAGAGCTCTTCCCTCCCTGGATATGCTTGGATGCCTGCCTCGCTTTTGTCTGAGGGAAGCCGGCGTGTCTGAGAAGCCACAGGACAGTAGTCTGAGCCACAGAGCCAAGGGACCCTCCCGATTAATGCCACGATGCAGTGTGTCAAACACAATGTTAGCACAGAAACCTGGCCAGGCGCATTCTTGCGATTACCGTGGAATTATAATTACGCCAGCCCCTTAATATCCCCACATTCAAGTAATTACAGCGGGCTTACTGCTTCCAGCTATGATCTGATATTAACGTTTAATCACCTTGCCTTTGTTCTGGGGAAGGGATGGCGGAGAGACTCCTGAGAAACAGAGGCCTCTTCCAGCTCTTGTCACTCTGTCAGGGCCGCTTTGCTTCAGCTGTAATACGCTTTGGAGTCTTAGAAGCTGAGCCAGGCAGGGCTGGCTTCCCTCTCCTTGCTGGTGCTTATAAAATTCTCCGTCTTCAGCAGAAGGCAAGACGCAGATGCCTGTTTTAAAAAGAAACAAGAAACGCTCCATTATGTCAGGTCTGATTGTAGCGTATCCAGAGAATTAATCTTCTAAGGACAGAGCTGTGTATGCTTTAAAAAAAAAGTTCTTCATCCAGGCAAATTAAAAGCAGAATTCTGGGAGTCGTTTATTCAGGGATTGTTAGGCCTGAGGCAGAGCTGTGCAGAATACGGAAGCCTCAGCCACGGAAGGCCTTCCCTGCCACGGGGCACTTTTCTCCAGCCCGTCTCTAGACTGGGCTGGGGTCGCCTGACACTGCAACTCAGAGCTCTATAACATGATAAAGGTTACATCTCTTCAGCAGTTTGTGAAAAGGACTCCTCTGCAGCTGTGGTTAGGATCAGAGAAGAGGGGACGTAATCCTTCAGTTCTCCCACTGAGTTTCACTAATTGAAACGGGGCTTCCTGTGCTGCTTATAAGGGTTAAAAGAGGGTTTCTAAGGATGCGTTCTTCATCCCTTTTCAGACAGAAGAGTCATGATCATCATGTCTGTTCTGTGAGCCACGCAATCTTTTTTTTAACCTTAAAAAGAGGGTGGAGCTGGGATGGGGGTCACATGCCACCTCCCATTCACTTTTTTTGGTGTGTAGTGGTTTGGTGTAGTGGTTTGGTGTAGTGGTTAGGAGCGCGGACTCTAATCTGGAGAACCAGGTTTGATTCTTCACGCCTCCACATGCAGCAGCTGGTGTGACCCTAGGTCAGTAACAAGTTCTTTCAGAGCTGTTCTCTCATGAGCAGTCCTCAAAAGAGCTCTCTCAGCCCCACCTACCTCCCAGGATGTCTGTTGTGAGGAGGGGAAGGGAAAGGAGATTGTAAGATGCTCTGAGACTCATTTGGATACTGAATGGCAGGGTATAAATACAATCTTCTTCTTCCTCCTGCTACTGCCTGTTCCTATGTTTCTGCCAATAGTGGCAGTCCTTCCTTCCCTCCCTCCCTCCCTCCTTTCCTGCAAGATCCCAGAGTAAGGACAAGAAATGATGCTTCCTGATCTCACTCTGATATCAGTTCAGATGTCATCTTGTAGTCAAAGCTCACTGCCAACACAGCATTGTTAGCAAGCCTTGCTAGAAGGAGGGGGAAGCAATGCTTCCTGCACTTCTGCTCAAGTCTTTAGAAAAAGAAAAGGTTGTTTGTTTGTTTTTAAATCCATCAGAACTGTAACTTCCATCTCTGTTAGATGGGTGAAAAATTTTGTGCCTGTTTGCAACACCCCAGTACCCCCAGCTCTGCAGCCTGTGAATAGTTCAGCATTATTTTTAAAATAATTATTCATGCAGCACATGAGCCAGTTTGGTGTAGTGGTTAAGTGTGCGGACTCTAATCTGGGAGAACCGGGTTTGATTCCCCACTCCTCCACTTGCACCTGGCTGGATGACCTTGGGCAAGCCATAGCTCTGTACCAGCTGTTCTCTCAAGGACAGCTTGGGAATAGAGCTCTCTCAGCCCCACCTACCTCACAGGGTGTCTGTTGTGGGGAGGGGAAGGGAAGGGAAGGGAAAGGAGTTTGTAAACCGCTCTGAGACTCCAAGTGAAGGGCAGGGTATAAATCCAATCTCTCTCTCTCTCTCACACACACACACACATTCATGCTTGCTTGTTATTCTTGTGGGGCATGGCTCCATTTTGCAGATGGGAAAATGAGGTTAGAGATTCTGGCTTGGCCTGGCCGCCCAAGAGAGTCTAATACCATGCTGAGATCTGACATTCTTCTCTAGACCATACAGAACACTCATGCACTAAGCAGCAGGACATCAGTCTTCTTGGTGCATTTATCAATGAATGTATCACTCCTCCTGTGGTTATTTGCAAGACACTTTGTATATAGATGAATGGAACTAGATGCTCCCCGCTCACCAGACTGGGGATCATTGTAGAAATGATATTGGAATGCCAATGCTATTCATGAAATCAATAGCAATGAGAGATAGGAGAAATGGTAGAGAAGAGGATAAAGGCAGAGAGTGTGAAATATTTTCCCTTGAGGAGCAATTTTAAAAGACAGTTTTAATTAACAGCACTTTTCATTGAGGTTTAGCGGTGGAGTTATTGTACATTACATAAATACCAGTTGATTATTAAAAACATATTTGCAGAGTGGTCACAGACACCGGTTCCCAGGCTATACATATTCCGTTACCATGAAAACATCATCTCACTGAATCCAAACAGCCTCACTCTGTTAAGCAACTCCCACAAGTTAATTAGAGAGGCGTTCCAGGGCAAGGGATGGAACTGACACTTATAGTAGTTGGCAAATGTAGTTTAGCAGAAGCATGAAATAATCAAGGGCAGAGAGATTCTTTTCTGCAAACCATGCTTAGCATCTCCCCCCCTCCCCCGAGCACGCTTGCCCTAGCATTTTCAACAGTTCAGAAGGCAAGACACATCTCACACGGTCCAGTGGGTTAAGTCTATTTGCTGCTAGAGAACCCTCCCCTCCCCCTCTGTTTGTAGCTCATGCCATAGATGCTTCCGCAGGAAGCCTGGTCCAGCTTTGGGGCTGAAAGAAGAGGTTGGACAATGAAAGTCTGAGAGACACTTTCACAAAATTGTGCCTTATTAAGTTGTTTAGTTAGCCAACTAATGTTAGTTAGCAAAAACATTAATTTTTTTGTAGGGGACTCTGCTTTAAAAACAAATTTCCCCCAACATTTGTCTCCACTGTGGTTCCCTCCTGCTTCATCAGTCTGTCTGCATCTGTAGCCCAAAGCTTGGTAGCATCCACAGCTGGATGGGATACGAAGGCCCCTGTGTCATACAGATCACATGAACTGCCGATTCTGCACCTCCCCAGTGGTGCAGTTTTCACTTCCTGGACGAGTTGTGCAGCTTATTTCTAAACCCATTCAAATTTCAAATTGTTAGGCCCAAGCTGAAACAGGGCTTATGTTGTTACCCAAATCATTCGCTGTGCCAGTGTGTCCAGTGTTTGTTTAGAAACATACACAAGTTCCAGGATAATTATTTGGGACTGTTTCAGTCTATTGTCTACATCACTGGTTCAGTGCTGGAACGATCCAGGTGGGCGGTAGGAGCCTTGGGTATGAATTTGTCACTGCATCTTTTTGTCCACTTGTTGAAGATAGATTTCAAGGGGGCATTGAGTAATTTTTTTTCTGAAAAGGGGGCGGTTAGGCCAAATAAGTTTGGGAACCTCTGGTCTACATGGATCCCTTTCTAGAACAATGTCCTTAGAAAGATGAGACACAGAGAGAGGATCTGAAACAAAAAAAAATCTTTATTTCTCTAACAAGATACAAAGCAATTTTTTTTAGTCTGTACAGTCAATCAGATCTCCAGTGCCAATCAGAAGCCTTGCTGGGGAAAAGCCCCACCAGGCCCTGCCCACTTAAAAAAAACTTGGTGGACACCAGCGGGTGCCATAGTGCCTACGGAAACCACACTGGAGAACCCTGGTGTACAGCATGGAAAGGAGGACCATCACACAACATTCTAAGAATTCCCCCAGTCTCTGTGGTGAAGACACAGAGACTGGGAAAATTCTTAGAACATCACGGACATGGAAACTGGAAGTAACATTGCTGTGTCCATGATGTGACCCCCCCCCCCCATTTTCTCCCATTGTGAGAGTGAGGGAGAGCCAGCAGGGATGGGAGGTTCCCACTCCAGGCAGACAGCTAAGACTAGTAAGAAGGGGGTTTATTGATTCAGCAAGACAACTGCAAACTTGAGGAAGCACGCGTGGGTACAGAAGCAACTACGAGGAGTTGTATATCCAGTGACAGATAAAGGTCGGGGGGGGGGGGGAGAATCCAGTGATTGCAGCAGCAGAAGAATGTCTGGGAACAGAACCAACGACAATGTTAGAAGGGACTAGGGTATCTTTTTAATAGGATCTGGTGGATAAACTTCAGTGGGAAATTCTCTTACTGGCTCAGTTTTGTGTAGATTTTGGGATCCACAGCAAGATTGGATCAGGGGTGCAAAGTTTGAATTTTGGATGAATGCAGACAGATGAGCATTTAAGGTGGCAGTCCCAATATGGGCATGCTAGGTATAGGGTTGCTCTACCACTGATCAGCTAGCCAGAGGGTGTGGGGACTTACCCAGAAAAAGAGGAGGCTCAGTCAACATTGCAGCTATGTGTCTACATCACCTCCAATGTGATCTAGAAGTGATGTCATCACACTGACAAAATTGGAATGACGCTCTGGTATTTGGGCAAAAACTCTATGGTAGAAGCCAAATTTATCATTGAGTTTTTGCCCAAATACCAGAGCCCCTCCCCAACATCACTGTGTGAAGATGTCTCTTCTGGGTCATGTCAGAAGTGCCATAGACATGTTGCTACAATGTTGACTGGGCCTCCCTCCCATTCCTCATAAGTTCCCCTCCAATTCCCCCCCCCCCCAGTTGCTAGGAGGGACCTGGCAAGCCTAGCTAGGTGAGAAGACATTGTACTGCAGGACAATTCCATATGAAAGGAGGACCAGCTTGGAGTGGTTTGACAAAAGCTGAGCAGAGGCTTAATGGCCTTCCCTGGACCTGTGACTGAATTACTTGCAACAGGCTGTATTATAAAGAGAGATCTGTGACTGTAAGTTATTGTCCATCAAACCTGAGTCATTGCTTAAGGCCATGGGTGTGAGGGAGCTTCTGGAGGCTTTAGAGAAAGACTCACAATCAATGTGCTTTCTGGAGCACTTCAGCAGTTGGCCTACTTCCATATGAGAGTCCAAGGAAATTCCTGCTAGGGAGCCTTGTTCTGATATCAAACTGGATACTTTATCCAGGCCTCTAGTAGACAAGTCAGAGGATCTTGGGGTGGGGGGTGAACAAACGCAGGGTCCCCCTATAGATGGCTCATAGGCACAGTGTGATGTATCTGCACAATTTTTGTTATTGTTCCCCCTCCATTCCTCTTTAGCCATTTTGTGACAGAAGAGGAAGAAAGTGTTTGCCTCTGCAGGAAAGTTGTTAGCCTCCAACCTTGCTCTGCATAGGCTGCATTTGCCTTCAGTGAGTTCCGCCAACTCTAATTATTTATGTAGCTGTGTAATGCTATCACCAGTCTGAGCTGAAGACAGAAACTGCCTTGGGCAGTAAATCTTTGCTGGGAGAGAGGCCTCTTTTGCACCTGCTGGTAACTTTTGATAGCATGGTGTTCTTCTGGAGTAGGCGACTGAGCTAGAGATCACTGATTGGCCATTTTCATATATGGCTAGCCTGGGGGCATTTTCAGCATGCTGCTTTGTGACTGGTGGGTATGGGTGGGTAGTTCTATGGATTCTAGTGTTGTTGCTATGCAATCTGGTCCCCTTGTTGGGGAGTCTTTTCTGGCCGTTTCCTTTCTCTGTGGAGAGTGCTGACTGCCAGTACTGATAATAAGGTATAAGTGATGTACCAGCATCTGGGACTTAGCTCCCTAACTACTGCTGTGGGTTCTGACCCTATGGCCCAAAGCTGCAGTGTATAATGCCATCTCTTTTTTCTCATGGGAAATTTTTACAATTTAAGAAGTAACCCTCTTTACACTTTCCCATATTTGGAACAGTCAGTTTTTTTAAAAAAAAACAACCCAGTGTTTAAGCTGCTGAAGTTCATCACACTAAAATCTGGCATTTGCCAGAACTTCCAGTTCCCTGCTTCAGCTTTAGTTATTCCAATATGCTAATTTTGCTTTGACAGCATTAGTAAAACAGCAATCAGTTGCACGAGAAAGAGAATATTTGTGGCTCAATTTATTCCAAGAAAAGAAACTGTCATAGAAGTGGCATGTGTGAAATTTCCCATTCCAGAAATGTACAGGATCCACCCATTCAGATGCAAAAGAACACTCTCATTATAGTGCGTTCTTGTAACTAAATACAGTCTGACTAGTCACTGCAGCCCCATTTTGTGCCTTATTCGATCCTCAATGGGATTTTAGGACTTTTCCATTATTTACACACCTTTGCTGTAGTTAAAAGAGTCAACTTGAGTTCTGCAGTGTCATTAGTACAACTCACAAGCAAAACTGGGGGCATCTTTAGAAGGGTGCAGATTACTGCTGAAGGAGTAGCCTTCTCTCCAAATTAGTTCGCAAGTCTAAAGTAAATGAAACAGATGGATTACCTTTCATGTGACATCTTTTTCAGCATTTATAGAAGCTTTTTAAATACTCTTGGCATAATAGCCAGGTTGAGGTTCCTCCTGAATACACTAAAATTCTTCCTCAAATTAAACTAATATACAAAGAAGGGTAACCTATAAGGATGAGCACAAAGTGGCTCACAAACTAAAGTTCATCACGAATTTTGGGCAGTTCATGGTTCACAAAGTGATGTTCATGGAAGGGCAACCAGCATGAATATTCCATGAACTTTTATGCTGTCTGTGGCAGTTCATGGCGGTTCATGAATTTCCAGGCAGATTGACTCAGCTCCATTAAAATGTTTACAAAACTTCAAAGCAACAGAGGGGGTGGAATTCTCCAGCCTTGGAAACACCAATCAGGACCATTCAAAGCTTAACATGCATGGCTAGCTGCAAATAACAGAGTTTGCATTCTGCTCTATGGAATCAGAATGCTACATGTACTCTCAGCTCAGCTCTGCACGTTCTCCTCTGTTGGCCTGGCAGTTAGACAGAGAGGCAGGGAACTTGTTAAAAGCAGAGCACACTCCTGATTGTGAACACCTCTCCCCTGCTGGGGTGTGCAAAAAAATCCCCCCATCCAAATTCAAGACTATTGGACCTGAAAAATATCGGCATTCTAAATATACCCAAATACCAATATTGGTATTGTAATAGGATTCGGGAAAATATTCAGAAAACCTAAATTTATCCAGCTCCATTATACCCTATGGGGACCATAGGCACTAAATTTGCAGCATAGTTGTTGGTGCCTCTTCTAAAAAAAGACTCCTGAATTTTAAAAAGATTGGGCCAGGGGGGTATATTCTATGGGGCCCCAAAGAAGGTGCCCTCATCCTCCATTGAAACCAACGGAGGAAAGAAGCATTTGAATAATATTGGCTTTTATTGGGGCAGATTTTTCAGGTATTTATTGGCTTGGTGTATACTGAGCACACACCCCTAGTTTGGGTCTTAGGTGGATTCAGGGCTCTGAGCCACCCCATCTCTCTGCTCATGCCGAGCAGAGGTGCTTAGCTTTTGGGTAGAGATAGGCATGAGCTGGGAAAATGTGGTTCAGTTCATAGTTCATGGCATGCCCCATTCGCAAACCACGAACCATCATGAACTTTTAAGAGTCAAACGAAGTGGTTCAGTTTGTCAAGTTCACGGCATGGTAAAACAGCCCCCTGGTAAGCTAGAGATACCCAACTTGCAGGAGATCTTTGGCTGACTCTCCTCTATCTGCGCTCCAAGTTTGGTAAGGATTGGATTTACAGGGTTTGAGTTACAGCCCCCCCAAAGAAGGTCTCCCCAGGAAAGTGAGTTCTGGGGAAAAGACAGCTGGTAGATGGCCATTTTGACAGGCGCAGGTTCAGGATGTTCAGGAGAATATAAAATATTCTAAAATAGATCCCATGCAAGCTAGAAACACCAAATTCACAGGGGAACTCTGTCTGACTCTCCTCTGCCTGCCCTCCAAGTTTGGTGAGGATTGGATTGTGGGGTCGTAGTTACAGCCCCTCAAAGAAGGTGATCCCATCCTCCATTGTTTCCAGTGAAGGACAAAACAGCAAAAAAGCCAGGGCAATCACAAGCCCAGCAGAACAGAATGACAGTCCCAGAGAATCTTTGCAGTAGAAATGGGGGGGGGGCATTTTTGCAAGGCCAGCAGAATCAGTGCAATGTACTAGTGCACAGATTACATAGATCAGTTCCCCTGAAGAAAATGGGTGCTTTGGAGAGTGGACTCCATCACATTGTGCCCCGCTGAGGTCCTTGTTCTCCCCAAGCTCCATTCTCAAATCTCCAGGATTTCCCAACCTGAATATGGCAACCCTACAACCCCATCCCCTACCAGTGGCCAGGGGGGACTTGGCAACCATATGACATGCATGAATCATAGTTATCATGCCTATAGAGAAGTGGTGTTTTATTGCCCTTGGCTGCAGTTAGATACTGTAACTCTGCATGCAAGAGGATCTGGGAGGGAAAGGGTTAAGAGAATCTCTCACTCAGGTACACTTGGCAGTTGGCCCCACCCACTCATTGGTTAGATGCTGAGCTCCTTTGACCATTGCTTGCCTTCTGTTTTATATAGGACCTCTCTTCTCTCTCTTACCTGGACTTGGAGCTGTAGCAAGTTAACCTGTTTGGAGTTAATCTGTTCACAATAAGTTAAATGTACCTACATGAATATGTCATGTAAGATGCGTTCCTATTTTTGTAGTTAACATTTCTTTCTCTAGTTACCACTGTAGTCAGATCATCTTTGTAATTTGTTTGAAAAGCATTTTTCCTTTAACGGGGAAATGTGGAGAACTGGGGATACTGCGTAAAGCTTCTGTGCTTCCAAGTCAAATGATGTTTTTACACTTGACCCAAAACTTTCTTGGATGTTAGCCCCACTGAATAATCTGAGACTTAGTTCTGAGTAGACCTTTTTAGGATTGCTCCATCAGCCCCTAAAATCTCTTTCCTGGACATTCACGGCTAATCTAAGCCTCTTTAGTTAAGAGTCTTGATCTCTCCCTGTGCACATTTGCATATCCAGAGGAAAACTTTGGAGATTTTTTAACAGGAAGACAATAAGTATGAGGAAAAAAACCTATTGGACTCTTGGTCATTATCACCAGCAATGACACCACCACCAACATGTAGGTTTCTGGTATAACGCATCCACATACATAGCCTTATTTTCAAAAAATTATATAAGTATACCTTGTCTCAAGCCAAATTAAAGCTATTACCTTACACAAGATGTGTTGGGTATTTGCTTCAGAACAAGAAATGTTGTTCCAGTCACATTTGAATCTTTTCTTTTTCTTTGATGTCAGACGCCTTCATATTGTGCTTTCTTAAACTCAGCAATTTGCATCCTGGTTTTCAGTAACTCTCTCCAAGTGGCTTACTGTAACATCCACAATTACAGTGAAAAATGTCAGAGCAACCAGAAGAATAAAAGTAAGAACATATCAAAAGAGGGGGGGGGGGGGGGGAACCTTCTGGAACAACCATGATCAGTTAGCAGCAAATACCTCTTCTTCAGCCACAGCTAATTCGGATCAAACGCCTGTCACACCACACTTCCTTCTATAAATAAAAGCACTGGGTCTACACAGACTGAGCCCCACCTCCTGAATTGGCTGAAACCTCAGCCAACAGCACCCCTTTGTCTTCATAAACGTTGCACCAGTTATGTTTACAGCATGTACCACAAATCACAGCCAAACTGACTCACTGTGATGTGCCATTTTTGTTTTTGTGGACTAGAGCAGGGCCACCCTGGCCCACCAGGCAGATGAAGCAGAGAGTGAGACCAACAGATTTCCAAACTCACAAGGGAAATCAAGGGGCATGTGTCATTCTGGTTTGTCTCTCTGTGTTCTCACTCCCACATTCTACAGTCTAAACTTCGGGTAAGGCTGCCAGGTCCCCCTTGGCCACCAGCAGGGGATGGGGGATTAGGGTTGCCAGTTCCAGGTTGGGAAACTCCTGAAGATTTGGAAGGGGAGCCTGGGGAGGACAGGGACCTCAGTGGGGCACAATGCCATAGGTCCACCCTCCAAAGCATCCATTTTCTCCAAGAGAACTGATCTCTGAAGTCTGGAGATGAGCTCTAATTCTGGGGGATCCCCAGGTCCCACCTGGAGCAATGTTCCCTCTAAGCTGAATTAATGTGAGCTAGCTCACAGTTTTTTAGCCTCTGGCTCACATGTTTCTGTCTTAGCTCAGGAAGGCTGGCTCCAGAGCAAACTAATTTATGCAGTAGCCAAATAGCTCGCTCCCTACTTTAATGCCAGTAGCTCACAAAGTAGAATTTTTGCTCACAAGACTCCACAGCCTAGAGGGAGCATTGACCTGGAGGCTGGCATCTCTGCTTCAAAGCATCTGTCATTGATGGTGTCATCACTCACATCTCCTAAGGAATAACACAGCACTTTTTTGTTTATTTCTTCTTGAGCGAAAATGCAGCAGAAAATTTAAGCAGTTACCCTGTGCCTGAGTCTGTCTGGTCCCAAAGAAGTTGCCCTTTGCTTAGCTCAAGACTGGCAATGCCCATTCAAGATGATGGGGCAGGGGGGCGGTGTTGGATAGCTGTTTGGTTTCACTTCAGATAACTTTTATAGTAAAAAAAAAAATCAAAATCAAGACAGCAGTGTAAAGTGATGAAAATGACTGTAAGTTTGATGAGCATCAGTCAAAATTTATGGTTTGTCTGAAGGAAAGAAGCTTAAAATCAATTTGCTATTTCAAATGATGTACTATCTTTTACATCACAATGGAAAGAAACTCACCTCGCTTCATGTAATGAATGCTCTTATCTATCTATGAGACCCGCAAGAATAAGACCCCGATAACCAGCGATAATCATCCAGCATGGTGTATGTCAGCTGTGATGAAGTTTTGTGGCTCCATAATAACTTAGTGAGCTGTTTTGTAGGAACACACTGTGGTTATGTCCCTCTACCCAGTAAATGTAGTGTTGATATGTTCACCCTGGGTGCCATTAAGGAAGGGGCTCTGTCGGGTGTTGGTGAGAGCCAGGATAACATAATGTATTACAGAAGATTTATGAAAAACTGCACTTCATCCCCCAAACAACTGCATCAAGAATGGTCCCATCCTTCTTTTTGTAAAGGCACAGAGCGACAGTGCCTTATTTGCCATAATTTGGACAGATTAAACCTTCACCTACTTGTAGTTTTGGCTTCATCTCATTCAAAACAGATGATGGTACTTCATGTCCTGGATTCTTCTTCATCATCACCATTTCCACATCCGTGTGTCACCCTTTGCAGAGTACAAGAGGTCAGGTCCCCATCTGAAAGAGCTTGCACTCTAGATTGTGACTCAAAAGAGTGTCCCACCATGCTGCAGTCAAGCCTAGACTGGGGAGAAGGATAAAAGGAGGGGGTAAAGTCTACTGAGAACCAAGGGTCCTGCTGCAGGGCTAGCAAGTGGCATCAGGGTTCCCCCCGTGTGGCTTTGAGCAGAGCATGCCTCGGGGCCCTCTCCTCCCCTCCTCTGCCCACTGTTGTGCTCCCCTCTCACTTCTGTGTCCACCTATCTGCATTCTCCTTTCCCACTGCTCACCTCTGCCTTCTTCTCCCACCCATTCATTTATTGGCCAGCCCTCCCAGTGAGGTTGTCAGCTTTAGGTTGGGAAATGCCTGGAGATTTTGGGGGTGAAGCCTTAGGAGAGCGGGGTTTGGGGAGGGGAGGGACTTCAGTGAGGTATAGTGCCATAGAGTCCACTGTTTTTTCAAGGTGAATTTATATGTGTTGCCTGGAGATCAGCTGTAATCCCAGGAGATCTCCAGCCACCACCTGGAGGTTGGCAACCCTACCTCCCATTGCTCATTCACCCTTATCCAATTGTATTGGGCAGTGTGTAGAACTGGAAGCACTGCTGCTGGAGGTTTCGCTGCCACTGACCTCCTGCACATCCTTCTCCCAGCAGTACTTGGCAGTGTGTGCAGACGGGAGTGTGATTGGTTGGAGGGGTCACAACAAACAAATGGGCAGCAGGGGAGGTGAGTGGGTGGAGACCAGTGACAGTGGGTGGGTCCCTCCAAAAGACATGGCCCTTGGCAGCTGCCTCACATCAGAACCTGTGCCTACCAGTATTTCCCACAGTGTCTACTGAGTATTTCTGACAGTGAACAGAGCTGGATGGTTACTGGCTGCCCTCACTGAAATTAAATTGTTTTCCACCAGAGGATCAGGAGGACTAGTAAGCACCTGGACTTTCCTTAGTCAGTGTGTAGCTCCTTTCCCCTTTCAGGCTTTCCTTCCTCCCAGGAGTTATGAGGAGGGACATATTCCACTTGGCTTCGCCTCCTACAGTGGCCATTTTGTATTTGTCTCCATTTCCTGTGGCAGCCATCTTGGGGTCCTGCTCAGCACCCCCTCTTAAAATTCCAAAGGTGAGGGTCCTTCATGAACCATAAGCTGTTTATGTGTGAAAACCTATGGTGAGCAAGGAAAAAGAGGCAGGATGCATTGTGGTTGGAAGCCATAGATAAAAGGCGGGGAAATGAAGTAAAGGGCCCTCTGGCATTACACTAAGAAGGACGGTAGCAGGTCGCAGGTGAGGTGAAAAAGATTCAGGGCATCAGGGGCAGGTGTCAGCATACTGGCAAGTGTGAAATGTTTGTGTTGTATCTTGCAAATCACTTATTTGCATGCCTGTACAGTCTCTGAAGAACAGGTAGCCCTCAAAAAACTAAGGCTGTGATCAAATGGGCTATTTGACCCAATTTCATTGCTTCTCCCTTACAGATTCAAAGTTATTGTTCAGACAGTGACATCTGTCTCCTGTTCTGCATTTGTTGGAGGCCCATACTCACAGCTGACTTTCCTGATGCAAGAAAAAATGAGACTTTTATGGATTGAAGTGGTTCCACTGCACAATTCCTGATGTCTGAACTTTCTCTTGCAAAATAAGCCATTTGGGAAGCTAGACAGCACGCTTGCATCAGCGCCATAACAGATGTTCCATCAAATTTAGCCTCTGAGTGTATAACACAGGTTAAGCTGAAAAAGGCCTTCTGGTTAAAATTACTAGCCCTTACAGGAGGTGGTAATTTCTTAATGCATTTTAAGTAGTCATCAGTCTTTGGGTCTCATTGGATGAGACTCTGTGAGTTCTGTATCCAAGAGTACTCGTCCTTTTAAAGAAATCATTTATGAGGTACATAGAAACTTGATTCAGAATCAGGAAAATGGGGCAAGAGGTTAAGCATTCCTTCATAACCATTTTCCTGATCTAAAACAATTGCCTTATTGGAAAACCATATGAATACTGATATGGAGAACCATGTGATTGTCCTAATGGGCAAATAACAGCTTGTCAGGGCCATTTTAAACCAGAAAAGTGGGTGGAGGAAGCTTAACACCTTTCCCCTTGCCACATGCTCCTGATCCAAACTAGCCCTCTGTGCACCTGCTAATTGAATTTAAAAAAACAAACTGGGTTGCTCCAGGTACAGAACTATCAGCATTTTATTGGTTTGGTCCTTCCTCACTTCATTGTGGTCTACATGGAAGCAGCTGTTTGGCCAGTTTGTGAGCAGAATGCTGGATAGGTCTTTGGTCTGACCCAGTTATTATGTCCTGGTGTCCATGATCTGTCTGGTTGGACCGAAAAGCTATTCTCGTCTTCAGTATGTACTTCTAATAAGTGCTGCTCACATAATACACGAATTCTGTGCATGCCAGCATCATTAGTCATTTGACAACTGGATCCTGTCACAAAATGTCACCTTACAACCTCTTGCATGACTTAATGGCTTGGGCACTTAGATGGTTGTGAAGATCAGTCTTATCCTTTCCATCTTCATTTCTCCCAGAAGTGCTACTCCTTTTGTCTCAGTGAACTTCTGTTCATTTATGACACCTGAGATCAAAGAGAATAGATTAAATGTGATTTACAGCCCTGATACTACATTCCTAATTCTGCAATAAATGTCCAGCACGCCTTGTGTAGGTCAATAGTTTTAATTTGGCACAAAATAAAATACCTTTCTAGTTTTATTAAACAATGAAAATACATGTATTTCTACAAGTATCACCAGTGATGTCAATATCTGCTAAATGGCCCTAAATCCCAATTCCGCCTGACTGGTTTCTGTTTTCCTACTGCTTTCCCCATAGAGACTTTACACAGCAGATCTCTGGACATAGAAGTACCCACAGAAAGCACGTAACTGTTATTCTGCATTTGTAACTATATAAACTTTGGATTGGTTTGCTCCACTAGGCATTATTTTTCACTTATTTTGAAAGTCTTCTGCTGTCTAGTGGCTCATTTTAGAGAGTTCCGGACAGGTAGCCATGCTAGTCTGTAGCATCAAAATAAAACGGGAGGCTCAGGCCAGTGGCAAGCACCTTAAAGACTAACCAGACTTATTCCAGCATAAGTTTCCATGAGTCAGAGCTCACTTCATTAAATACATGAAGTGTTCATCCATTAGGCAGGACGGTTTATGCTTAACACTGTGGACAATTGTGTGTGTGTGTGTGTGTGTGTGTGTGTGTGTTACAGACAGACCAGTCTAAAACTTTGAAGAAGTTATAGTTGAACCCTACGTGGCCTGTTGGGAATTGTCCTTCTCTGCCAAAGGGCTAATTTTGCCAATATGGATTTATTTATTTATTTATTTATTTAACATGTTTATTTGCCGCTTTCTACCTTACGGAACTCAGGGCCGATTACAATGTAAACACAACAATCACAAAAATACCTTGAAACACAATTTAAACCACAATTTAAGACAGCCAATAAGTAGAAAAAAACTAAATCAATCCAATTCTGCCCTAAACAAAACTAACTCCAACTGCCTTCTAAAGACTGGAAGTGAGGGGGCCAAGCATAGCTCCCTAGAGAGGTTGTTCCATAATCATGGGTCTACCACTGGAAAGGACCTTTCTCATGTGTGTACCAGATGAGCTTCTTAGTGGTGGGACAGTCTGGACGGCCTCTCCCTGCAATCTTTTTTTTGTGGTTTGTGTGTGTGTGCTTGCATGCCTAGAAGTCACTGGGGGCTTGGGCATTTTTCAGAGAGGTGGCTTGATAGCCTGCCTCTGCATCCGGAGCCCTGGTATTCCTTGGAAATTTCCCTTCCAATTACTTGCCAAGGTCGGCCTTGCTTAGCGTCCGAGATCTGACGAGATTGGGCTTGCCTGGGCCATCCATCTCTGCAATCTTAGTTCCTTGTCAGGAACATATGGGAGAAGATGGTCCTTCCCATACCCCAGTCCCAAGCCATGTAGGATTCCATCCCCAACTGAAATTGTTGGGCAAGAGACATGACCTATGAGAAGAAGTCTCTGCCACCCATCCATGGACCATCCGCATGTCATTGGCTGATTAGGCAAGAGGTGTGGATGGGTCTGCTGTTTCCCCATCCTGTTCCCTTTAATAATGCCAATGACTTTATGCCTCTTTGTGACAATGGCCTCCTTTAGTACCAGAATGGGAGACCTGGGTAAAAAAAGAGGAGATTTGCTTTTCTCCTTTTAGCCTTAAGGGAAAGTTGTCTTTGCTCTGCATATTTATTGAAGTCATAATAAATGAGGGTCCAGGCTTTTCCCTCCAATGATTGATGGACATGGGGATTAGTTTAAGCACAAGGAGAAGCTAAGTGGTCTGGCTTGGTACATGGCACATTTATCAATGCGACAGGCAGAGCACGCAACTGATTCCTCAAGACCCAGCAGCCATCTCTCCCTCACTCCTCCTACCCAGCCCTCCCTACGAGAAGTGGTATTGATTTTGTGGAAGTGTACAGAGAGAAGGAGGGAGGGAGGAAGAGGGTGCTCTTCGCAGTCCCAATTAAGACCAGTTCTGACAACCACTTAGATGGGCGCATTACGCCCGCTTGGAGGGCAGTTGCTTCTCAACCTCCGCAACTCTATAAACCCACTCTTTGGAGTCAATTACAGGTTCCAGTTGAAATAAAGAGAGACCACACTGGTATTAAGATCTGTAAATTAAATTGGTTTATTCAAGCACAACCACACAATGCCTTAGCAACAAAGAATCAATAAATGTGCATATAGCATCTATATTACCTTTGCTCTGGCAATCGTATGACACTCCTGAGCCCACTGGGAGAGCCAGTTGCAGAGCATGGATTGGATTCCCTCCATGGCAGGAAGAAGGGGACAAGATGCCCTCATGTCTGCTTTAGTCCCACTGCAGTGGTGAGTGTTGATTGGGTCCAGTACCCAAGGCTGCACATGAGCTTTTAATGATGGGCTTTATCACCGAACTTATCCTCTCTGACTGGAATGGGGTTTGGGCCTCTGTCTTTATAGGGAAATATTCCAGTTCATTTCACTGTACGTGTGTGCATAGGTCAGTTGGGACCTCTCCTTGCCACCAGTTTTGCAGGTGTTTGGGGGAGAACTTACGGTAAGCAAGTTTTGCAATCCTAGTCAGCTCTTGGTTCATCTCCTCCTCTCTTGTCAAGGATATTGTCAGGCTAGTCATTTATTTTAAGCATTAACCTGATCTTTCAATGGACACATGGCTCCTCAGGTGGCTGATGCAGAGAAACTCCTGTAGGAGCAGCTGGATAAACCACAGTTTAGTAAATTTGACTCTTTCTTCACCATTTTGCCTTCACTTCAGCTTCTAGGCTAGACTGTGGCATAGAAATGTTCTGTGCCCAACCTGTCTTTCTGACATGAGCTGTGGCTTAGCTTTTCAGACATCTTCCCAGACTTGGGGACTCAGTGCAAACCTAAACAGAGTTACATCTTTCTGACCCATTGACTTCAATGGACTTAAAAGGTTGTAACTCAGCCTAGGAGCATACTTTTGTCTCCAATTTGAGCATCCAGTGGCTACACCTCTACAGAGTGACACATTCCATTCAACATGTAATCAATGATGAAAGTGGAAAATCATGTCCTTAATTCCCCTCTCATTCTCAATAATGCCTAGATGCCATAGGGTCATGTGTTTCTATGCCTCACACCATTGGCTGCTGCTTGCTGAAAGTAGAAAAAAGCATGACATCATGAGGTCACGACAAAGTTAACTTTTCAGGGTATGACAGAGGACTATTCAGGGTATGACAGAGGAATTAAAATGTGTGGCTACCTTTTCTGTCAGCAGCTGCACATTTAGGGTTGGATCCAACCAGTTTTTCCACTGGGAAGATAGGGAAGAGGGGGGTCCACTTCGTTGAGGATCATGGGACTGCATGGGCAAAAGCAATGTGTTAGAGGGGCACTAATAATGAAGGGAGTTAGGTGGGATTGAGAAAAAAAAAGTTGGTTGAATCCAACCCATCACATGTGTCATTTCACTCTTGGGATGGAGTAGATTTCATACCTCCCCAGCTATTCATCTTTATTCTGCTCTTACTCAAGAAATTCAGAGCAGTGTGTATAGTTCTCCTGCCTAGGGATTGGCACAAACTGCATTTTTGTGGTTCGTTGCACTTTGTGCCCAAATCATGACCCAAACCACAAATCTATTGAGTAATTTAAACCCCTTATTTCTACTCTTTAGGATCCCCCACAAACCGCCTTAAAATTTGTGGAAGTTCGTGACAGCTCGAAAGTTTGTGCCCATCCCTGCTCCTGCCTCTGTTTTATCTTCACAACCACCGTTGCAAGGTAGGTTAGGCTGAGAAAGAGAGAGCAACTCTGGCCAGTGTTGCTCAGTGAGCTTCACTGAAGGATGAGGATCTGAACCTGGGTCCCCTCAACCTTAGTCTGACACACTAATCACTATGCTACACTGGTTCTCTCTAAGAGCTGTTTCTCATTGCCTGTTCTAGGGCAAAAATATGGCCGGAGGGAGTATTCAACAGGTAGGGAGGTTTCTTTTCGGAAGGGCCTACTTTCCAGCATGGAATGTGTGACCTGGCAGCATCCCCAGTAGGCCATGGGAACTTGCAGAGAGACAGCGATGGGAAGGACAGAAGAATTTATGTCCCAGACCTCCAAGGCTCTTCAACAGAAAGTGGGATGTGACACATTTACTAAGAGAAGATAAATTCTATTTTGCAGATTTATTAGAAGAACTTGAAGGGGTGTAAAACTGGATCATAGATTTTTGGGTTAAAGCCTTTAAACTTTTATGTCATCCTATTACGGCAAATGAAGTCCGCCCTGCAGTTTAAATGGCCCTTGATTAAATAATTCTCCCTCCTTCCCTCCCTTTGTGGTCCTTGGATAAGTGCAGCTTTCCCACATGGTCCAGGAGGTGAATCAAAAGTGTGGGCAGCAGCGTTAGAAAGCCAGTTGGGGTGCTCTTAGAACCATGCGTGGAGAATCCCAGCGGGTCTCTAGGGCCAGGGGCTGGTGGGCCAGGCCGACTGCTTGCAAATTATGTGATCCCATTGACTCCAGTAATCTATGACTGGTGCTGCAGGAAGAAGGCAAAGAAGAAGGATTTTGTTCCCTAGGCACAAGGGTCATTAGCTGATGTGATTTGCTCTCTCCCAGCCTTGCTCAACAATGTGTCTTTCCCCTCTTGACTTTTTCTGCCTCTGCTCTGCACAGTTTTGTCCCATTCTCTTCCCATTCTCTCTGCCTTCATCAGAGCTAGCCTACCTTTCATTCTCCCATCTCTGCCTTCCCCCCCACCCCAGCCTGCCAGTACTTGTGGAGGAAAACTGAAGATCACAACTGTGTTAAGAGAGCAATTCGAGGGAGGTCTGCCCAGGTCTATTCAGTGGGACTTTCTCCCAGGAAAGGGTTCTAAGAAAACTACAATTACAAATCCAGCTTGGGTGCCCTGTAAATCTGCACATCCTTTTGCTCCCCACTCCTCCTTGTAAGCCTGTATCAGGACACACACAACCTACCCCCTGTCAAATCTCCCAGTCAACAAATCCCATGAATTGTGGTTTTGTGCAGTGGCTAAGCATGCACCACACAGGATTCTATTGACTTTCTGATTCTTTTAGACAACATTGTGGGGAACAGCAGTGAAGGTGAGGCATGTGTTCCTTGGTCACTTTCCATTCGTAAGCAAATGCACAGTAGTGCTCCATGGCCTAACCATTTGCCAGCGCTAGAAAAGGCAAACAGAAGCACAGACTCCTGTGGGTGATGTGTGGCAAGGTCTCCAAGACCTTGTCGTCTTTCTGCAATATTCTGAATCCTGTTTATACTTGTCCAGGTGGGAGGTGCAGTAAACATGTAAAACTGAGCTGTCACTTCCCCTTGAAACAAGCAAAGGGCAGCTTGGGGAGCAGCATTCTCTGGGCTTGCTTGCAAGGTTGTTTCTGTGGCTCTTCATTCACAGCCCTGGCTGTAGTACCTCAGTGGAGACAGCCAGCATGGTGGTACAGTGTTTAAAGTGTTGGACTAGGAACCAGAAGACCCAGGTTTAAATCCCCACTCTGCCATGGAAGCTCACTGGGTAATCTTGGACCAGTCACACACTCTCAGCCTAATCTACCTCACAGGGTTGTTGTGATGATAAAATGGCAGAGAAGAGAATGCTCTGTGGGTCCCCACTGGGGAGCAAGGTAAGTAGATAACTTTAAGCCACTTTTGTGTCCCACTGGAAGAAGAGAAGAAGAAGAAGAGATTGGATTTATACCCCACCCTTTACTACCCAAGAGAGTCTCAGAGTGGCTTACAAACTCCTTTCCCTTCCCCTCCCCACAACAGACACCCTGTGAGGTAGGTGGGGCTGAGAGAGCTCTGACAGAAGCTGCTCTTTTTCAAGAACAGCTGGTACAGAGCTATGGCTTGCCCAAGGTCATCCAGCCGGTGCAAGGGGAGGAGTGAGGAATCAAACCCAGTTCTTCCAGATTAGAGTCCGCACACTTAACCACTACACCAAACGGGAGACAAAAGCAGGGTATAAATATCTAAGTAAATAGACTGGTGCTGAAAGTAGCCAGCCCGTGAGTGCAGCACAGGTGGTTGGTGGCTGTTGCTGCCGGTAGGCCACGTGCCAGGACCATCAAAGAGATTCCCTGAAGGGTTGTCTCGTCACATCTGGGCAAGCATCTGGTGGGCTAACAACGAGTTATATAGTCCCCTGCATGTATTAAGAGTCCCAATGTCACGTGGAGGTAGAAGAGCAGCTCTGGCTGGCTGGCATTTGAGCACAAGGAGAAAACCAAGGGCTGCACCAATTGGAGCAAAGAGACAAAGAAAAAAACAATGGTGCAGGAGGAAGAAAAATGTATTCCAAAATATTAATAAACCCCATGTGTTTCATGTTAAGCTTCCGAGGGGGGGGGTGGAACATAAGCACAGCAGTGCTCCCAGGAGATCCCCCCCTGAGGAACCTTAACACGAAACGTGTAGAGGTTATTAATAATTTGGAATAGAATTTTCTTCCCACTGCACAATTGTTTTTTTTCTTTGTCTCTTTGGAATTTGAGCACAGAAGCTGCATGGGAAAGAGGGAGACACCTCACTTCTCTAAGGGTGAATGTTAATGTTTTGTACACATAACTGATATGGTAAACAGCAGATGGGGAGGGCGGAGTCCCAGGAAGGTGGCATGCACGTGCACACGCCCAGTCGGTTCTTGTTGCATGATCAAATGGATGCGCACCTTTCAAACAGAAATGAACAGGCTGTCAGGCATTTGGCTGTGCTTATCGTAACTCGTGGACGGCTCGCAAAACAAACTGGCAGGTGATCGAGCATCCGTGGTCTCCACGCCAGAGAATAAATGAACAGAGATTAGAAACTGAAAATGGTAACGCTGGAAATCAGCACAAAACGTTTCCACCTCCCAGCATCTTCTGCAGCAGACATTTAAGTCACTCAGAAGTTACAAAAGGACACTCCAATGTGAGGCTGGTGAATTGGAATTGGTTAGGAAATTTGAAAATTTGTTGTTAACAAATCCTGGGAATTTCTTGCTCAGTAGGGACTTATTTCACCCACTGAGCTTGTTCTGTTCATTTAACACCAGTAGTTCTAGTTACTACCTGGAATTGCTGTCTGCACCCTGCATTCATGTGCCTGGACTGTATATTTGTTTGTGCTCTGCACAGGGGTGTAATGTAACTGATACTATCTCCTTTTTGGCCTTTCTTTATAAAGGAAATGGTATAAAGCGAGGGTAGCCTGCCTTTTTGACCCAAGGGTCAGGGGGAAAAGACTGCTTGAAAAGACGCTGGGGTGGTGGCGGAAGGGGGAGATGGGAGGGGTTGCACTTGGCCAGACACTCCATCGATGCTATATATGGCTCTGTTTTTTCCCAAAGAAAGTAACAATCTAAAATAAGGCAGCTTTAGAAATGTCAGTATAAAACATAAGTGCTTTTGCTTTCAGTGTGGCCACTTAGGAATGTGATTGCAAGGGATGAAAATAATACCTACAGAATATCTGGTCCAAAACGATGATTTGTGAGCAGAGTCTTATAGGGGGCGTGAATTTATACTGGCTTTCTCTCTCATGCTACTACAACCCGAATCATGGTTTTAAACAAAAGCTGTTGGCTTCCAATCTGCCCTTCCTTCTCCCAGCCATGACTGAACCCTGGCCTCAAGTCACTTCCCCCCCCCCCCCCCCCCGTCTCCTACCAAGCTCCCTTCCTGGCACATGAAGCCTGGCTTGGAAATGGCACTGGGAAAGAGGGCAAGAAAAAGGAGACTGGATTTATACCCCGCCCTTCACTACCCAAAGGAGTCTCAGAGTGTCTTACAATCCCTTTCCCTTCCCCTCCCCACAACAGACACCTTGAGCAGTAGGTGGGGTTGAAAGAGCTCTTTTGAGGACTGCTCCTGAGAGAACAGCTCTGAGAGAACTTGTGGCTGACCCAGGGTCACACCAGCAGCTGCATGTGGAGGAGTGGGGAATCAAACCTGGTTCTCCCTGATTAGAGCCCATGCTCCTAACCATGACACCAAACTGGCAAGGGTGTATATGCCATGCTACCGGACGGGTGGTGACGAAGCTACCTTTTCTCCAGGAGTCCTGTTAAAGTGTGCCAGGTGGCTAAGCCATAGACCAGAAGTCCTGGAGGGTGATGGGCCATGGCAGGTGGTCTCCTGGTCTGTAGCTGGTTCCAACCTGCACTCAGCTCTGCTGCTGCTTCTGGCAGCCCCACTGGTTCCCGCTGGCCACCCCCAAAGGAAGAAACCCCAGCTTCTGGTCCTCAGAGAGGCCCTGGATGTGCAGCTGCCCGCTTCACAGTTTCAGCACACTGAACCACAAAGCCAGCCACTGGCACGGGCTGTGGGCACTCACTGGAGACAGAGATAAATGGAATACCAATGCATGACATCTTTCTGGGCCTCAGAAGTCCCAGAGCTCTGCTCTGGTCTGTCCCAGGTTGTCCACCCCGTCTCCATTTAGAGTAAATCAAGGAAACTGCTAGACAGAGAAAAACAGCGTGCCACCGTTCAACAGATGTGCCCCCTGATATCAAGTTATCTGTGTGATTAAATATGAAAGAAAATCCAGTGCTTTGGTTTTTCCGTGTGACCTTCCTCCTGATTCTTGTCCTTAATAAACCTTCTCTGATGGATTGGCCAAAAGATGTGCGCTGCCTGCTCTGATAAAAAAAGAGGAAAAGGGACCAAACATTTCTCAGGCCTTTAAAAGCATCTTTCTCTTTTTGAGGCAGAGCCAAATCTCTATGCACAAAAGAAAAATCCAATCCATTGATACCAGGGCCAACAGAAAATTGGCAAGGCCTAATAGATTTCATGCACGACTCAGCTATATATCAGAAGGGCATAAATATATTGATAGTTCTCCTTAGAACAGCAGCTATAAATTATACTTGCCCGATATCACTAATATGGCTACGGATTATGTCATCTGCACCACTAAAAGCCTAGCTCCAGACTCTGAAATCATATTCTTTAACCCTCATCAACCGAAACCAGCTGAGTTGATGTGGCTCAATTTTTGAAACATGCAACGGGGGAGCTCTTGAGGGGGGGGGAGGTTAGGCACTCTCCACTTGTTGCCTATGCAGCTTCCACAGCACTCCGGATTGCGACAGGTACTCGTTCATGAATACCAGTCAAATTTTCCCACTGGGAAAATGCAAAAGACCTCCACAGAAGCGCCATCTTTGGGAAAGACTCCAGCTTCATCCCCCAAAACAGCACAACTACGGAACACTGGTTGAATTTTCCAGCCCTGCAGTTATGGTCAGGAAATTCTGGTGATGTTGCAAGTTGCAACGCACATGCATGCCCCGAAAGTCAGCCAGTAACGAATGCACCCTTTCGAAAGAGAATAAAGATAAATGGCTATCCCCATTAGAAGAGGGAGCCTCCAGCTTTGGAAGAAGAAACTAAACCCCCTTCCTATTGTTAACATGGTGTTCTTAGTAGCAAACTCCCTGGGTGGTCTTCTATCAATTACACTCCTTTGCACATTTCAAAGTGCTTTGCCCTTCTTGCATGCTGCGATTGAGAAACAGAGCTGCAGGGAAGGGGGTGGCCTTCCTCCAGCCAAAAGTAAACTTGAATGAAATGCAGCTCCACCCCCAGTTCTCTGTCTCATTCTCTCACTGTCGTAACTTGCCAAGGCCAGGTCTTCCAGAGCCCAGGTCTGACCAACGAGCATCCCCATGATTCCGCACAACCAAGAGGTTTCTCGCCCACCTGTCCCATTTCTGTGCAAGCTTCCATCCCCCCCACCCCCTGTTGCAGCCAGCCAAAGCCCCCTCAGGCACCCAGCTCAACACTACTTTAAATCATGCCGCAGTTTGATAAGCATTTGTGCGCCTTTAAAATGATAATTGCACAGTAAGGGGTACAGCACAGCAGCCACCTTATGAATATGGATGTATGCAAAGGGAACAGGTAAGTTATTCTTCCCCTGTTTATCCCATACCTCCACATGCCTCCCTTTGGGGGTCTCCCTTGTGTCAGACTGTGAGCTCCTTGAGGCAGGGAGCTCTCATCATAGTCTGCGCAAAAGCTCCATGCGCATCAAAGGCACGGCAGAAACAAGTACAAGGCTATAATATTCAGGGAGGCCAGCTGCAGTCCTCTTTCAGAAGGAAGAAGGGCTCTTGCCAGTGTTCCCTCTAAGCTGAATTAGTGCAAGCTAGCTCACAGTTTTTTAGCCTCCAGCTCACAGATTTTTGTCTTAGCTCAGGAAGGATGGCTCCAGAGCAAACTAATCTATGCAGTAGCCAAATCGCTTGCCCCCAACTTTAATGCCAGTAGCTCACAAAGCTTAGAGGAAGCATTGGCTCTTGCCCTCTAGGGGCTGCACTGTAGTGTTGCCAAATTCCAGATGTGGCCTGGAGATTTCTGGGAATAATAAGTGATCTCCACACCACAAGGATGAGTTCCCCTGGAGAAAATGTCTGCTGTGGAAAGTGGAGTCTATGGTATTATACCCTCCCAAGGTCCTTTTCCTCCCCAAACTCCACCATCCCCAGGGTCCACCCCCCAAAAAAAATTCTCCAGGAATTTCTCAGACCAGAGCTACTAATCCTAGAGTGACCAGAAAAAGGGATTTCAGGAGGTATGGTGGATAACTTAATAGAAATCTCCGTTCTGTGAGGAGCACCGACGGAAAATAAAATTCCATTCCAGGGACTGTTTATTTATTTGAAATATTAATATCTCACCTCATCTCCTTGGCTTTAATAAAGCTAAGAAAAGAGTCAGAGCTTCAAGGACACAGAAATATCATAAGCATCCGGTGCCAAGATAAAAACAATACACACTTCAAAGTGCACCATTAAAAACACGGCCCAGTCTCCCTGAACAGTTCACCCTTCACTGGGAATAGAATTGTTACATGCCATGAGTGAGTGTGGAGGGTTACACTCACTCTGGCTGGCCATTCTGGGGGAAGGAACTTATCACAGAAGAAGTCTGTGATCTAACCGTTGCCACATGGACAATCCTGGCAGAGGGTATGACCGGGGATGGACAATAATTCAATCTTTTATAAATTTGTGGTGCAGTTGGACTTGTGTTAACAATGCAAACATGAAATTAAGCAAACTCCGGAGCATGACAGAAGACAGGAGGGCCTGGCGTGATGTGGTCCATGGGGTCATGAAGAGTCGGACTCGACTCGACTGTGTGACAGAACAACAACAAATGGGATACTGGGTACATTTTTGGTCACTCCATCTCAAAAAGGATCTAGTTGGAAAAGTGCAGAATAAGGCAACAAAAATAAGGGGGGACAGAGATTTTTTTTTAATCCCTCTCCCCACATATAGTTACCCCATGAATCTGTTGAACACTAGATTAAATATTTTTTAATATATGTGTATGTGCATGCATGTGAGTGTGTGTGCACCTAGAAGTCATGGTGACCTCTGGGGACTGATTCCTACTGGGGGTCTGGAGGATATTCAGAGAGGTGGCTATTAGAGAATCTTAGAATGATGGTACTGAAAAAGGTTTTGTAACCGGTTATGATTTTTCACTGAGAAGACATTGTTATGCCTGGATGAGGTTTTGTACATTCTCTATGTATCTTTAAGATGTTCTGATTCATGTCGTCCAACTCTTATATGGTCCAGTTCAGAAGAACTTCAAAACAAAAGTTTATTCCGGAAAATTTCATCAACAACATCTAATAATACCTACAGTTCAGAAGGACCTTAGTAATATTATATTTTGTAGTTTTGTATATTTAGATCACGTATATGTTTTTGAAACAGTTTTGACTTGCTAGGGTTGCCAGCTATGGGTTGGGAAACACCTGGAAATTTTGGGGGTGGAGCCTGAGGAGGGCTGAGTTTAGGGCAGGGGGGGAATTCCATGAGGTATTGAAAAGCAGCCATTTTCTCCAGATGAACTCATCTCTGTTGCCTGAAGATCAGTGGTAACCCCAGGAGATCACCAGCCACCACCTGGAAGTTGGCAACCCTACTTAGATTTTTTTTTTAAGGGATTAGACAGATTCATGGAGGGCAGATCCACGAATGGCCATCATAAATGAAACCTCCATCATTAGTTCACTGAATAAACAAAACATTTATATTCAGAGGCATTGTGGAATTGGATCTCAATGCCAATTGCTACTAGATGGCAGCAGTGGGAGAGGCTGTTGCCAGGAGTAAACCCTTCAACAAATGCAGGATGTCCCAGTTTTTGAAATGTCCTGTCAAAAGAGGATCTGGTACTAGGTGATGTGACAGACTTTCACCTGAGACCCTGGAGAGCTGCAGCAAGTCAGAGTAGACAATACTGGCTTTGGTAGACCAAGGGTTTAACTCAGTATGAGGCAGCTTCAGGTGCTCATGTGCTGCTGTAAGAATAAAATGGGACCAAGAGTAGGGAATATGTACAGCATCACAAGGAATGGTAGGCTAAAAATATAATTAATAATGCCAGAATCAGAACCCAAACGGAATCCTAGAAGAATTCCCATGTGTTTTTCTGAAGGGCACAAAATGGGCAGAAGAAAAACATGCAGGGGTCATTTCGAGCAGGAGCTCGGGGGAGCACAGCTCCGGGAGTTGGTGCCAGCCCCCCCCCCCCCCGTGGGGGAATGCCTGCTTGTGTCATGGCTGCAGCAAAATGACCCCGTCCCCTGGAAAGGTCCTTGTTCCTCCGACCAGCCTTCTGAAAAGCTTCAGCCACCACTGAAGCTATCCTCCCAGAATAGTGGTATTTCTGAGGCTTGGATTAGTAGCTGTCCCCTCTCTGCCAGCTCTCTTTCTCTCTCCTGTCTTTCTTGCCTTCTGACATACTTGGATTAGTAGCTGTCCCCTCTCCGCCAGCTAGCTTTCTTTCTCTTTCTTTCTTTCTTTCTCTCTCTCTCTCTCTCTCTCTCTCTCTCCCCCCCTTTCTTTCTTGCCTTCTGACATACTTCCAGTGATGTCAGGTGGTGTAGCATATGCAAATAAGTTATGCTAATGAGCTCCTGCACCTCTTTTTCTACAAAATGACCCCTAAAAACATGGAAGTGCAATTGTGCTTGACCAGTTTTGGAGACTCCCCTCCATGTCCCATTACAAATTAGGCTATCTAATAGCAAATTGGCTAGGCCCCATGTGAATAATGAAAGCTACACAAACAGGCAGCCCACAAAGAAGGTAAGGGTTTCTTCCGACTCACCAGACTCCCAGACTATGCAGAAAAATATGACTTTGTAATTTAACCAAAAGAAAAAAAAGACAACCCCCCCCCCCCGACAATCCATCCTAGACTGGCCCAAGGAAGACTAAAAATGCTCCAAGAGAGAAAAAAATACAGAGAGCCGCTAAAAGTTCATTCAAGGAAAAATAAGGGAGGAAAAATCAGCCTGCTCAAGGCCTGAGAACCTCAAGGAGGAGATGTTAAGGGGGAGAGTGGGACATTCAAACTATTCCTCCTTTCTGTGGTTCCTTGTGGACCCCTAGACTGTTAATTTTAAAATCCAGAATTTGGAAATTTGGCATTTGTAGCACTGTAGTCAATCACATGTGCATTAAAAAATTGCCAGCACATAGGAAATGCTAGGGTACTGTGTGTGAGGAATCCTGAGGATTTATCTCCCCCCCACACCATATGTAAGGAGTGGGGGGGGGACTTTTGATCATACAAGCCCCCACACGCAGTCCGAAGTGATAAAGCCCAGAAATTGATTTCTTACCACCTCGTCTGCTACCTTTGAGAACTAGACCTGCCAGGCTGGAGTGCTAAACACCAGCAGAAAAGGGGAGGTGGCTGCAAGGATAATGGAAACAAAGGGGGTGAGCTTGCTACAGCTGCAATGGGTCCATGAAATCCCACCGAAGCAGGAGCCCTTACTCAGGGCACAGCTGCAGATACAGTGTGAGAGACCACAAACTGCTAGACAGGCTGCCACTCCCATTCTTTGGATACTGAAGTTGTGATCTGCCCTGGGTACAAAAACAATACTACTACTACTACTATTACTCCTCTTTCTCTGAGAGTCCTGCCACAGTTCTTTTCAAGGACTGTTTCCAGCCCTGGCATCGTCCAGGGAAGGGACTGTGAAATTAATTGTCCTTCCCCAGGTCTATAGCTGAACAGCAGGAGTACCAAGGGCACGTTCACACAGTGCTGCCTGCCTGGAAGGCTGAAGAATGTCTTTTAAAAGAGAGTTTAATTAGCATGATTTACGTCACCTCCCATTGATCGGGTGGCCGATGCTTCAGAAATCTATCAGAGGGAAAATGGACAGCATCGACCATGGTGAGCCAGCATTGGCTTGCTCTGTATCAAAAGAAAATAGCCCGCTCTTAAAGAGAAGCTGGAAGGGGCACTGCCGGGAAGCGGCGAGGGAACATCTTTGCTTATTCAAAGAAGATGCTATTGGATCATTGACAGATCCTCTTTTGAGCAATGGAAAAAGCATTTGTGAGCTGGAAACGTTGAAAGATAAGACGTCCCTGGAAAGAGTATGTGCTGCTTGGAAGGAGGATTCTGGGAAGAGGGGCATGGTACCATTTTTGTAGAAGAGCTACCGTTTACGCGCTCTCACCACAGTACACGATGCTTTCCCAAGTTTCATAAGCAAGATATTGACAGATGTTTGCTTACAACAGAAATAGAGGTTAGATTCAGGTGGGTAGTAGCTGGGTAGGTCAGGAGCAGCAGAACAAAGTTTGAGTCAAGTGGCACCTTTGAGACCAGTTTTGCACATGAAACCTTACACCCTGAATAAAACTTTGTTGGTCTCAAAGGTGCCACTTGACTCAAACTTTATTCTACAGAAATAGAGTGGAAGGAGAAGCAGCAGAGGATAAGAAGAGATAAATGTGAACAAGGTGAACAAGGATAAAGGTTGCACTGGCACATGTCCAGGTGGACTTCCAAAAGAGTTCCTTGTAACCAACAGGAACATCTAGAACCTCTCACCAAGCCCAAATAGATATCTCAGTGTCTGTGCTTCGTTAGTATTAGAAATACACAATTTAAACAAGAACAGTTACCTTCAAGCCCAGAAGCTTTTACCTGCTTATAATGTACACCTTCTTAAATTAATGATGACTTCCTTAAGAAGCCTATTACCCCCTTTCTAAGCACCTTCACATGCTTTGGATAATAAAGGTGTTTTTTTCAGGATCACTGGAAGAATGATAATACTCTTGAAAAATGCTCCTTAAATCATGGATAATCATGGTTGGGCAGAGCAGGACAGGTCAGGTAAACAGAGTCTGGGATATGAGCACTTTGGGGGGGAGGTGTCTCTTATGAACAAAAAAAGAGCCCTGCTGGACCAGACCAGTGGTCCATCTAGCCCAGCATCCTGTCTCACACAGCAAACAACCAGTTCCTCTAGACGGCTGACAACAAGGCATAGAGGCCAAGGTCTTCCCCTGATGTTGCCTCCTGGCACCGGGATTCAGAGGTTTACTGCTCCGAACATGGAGGTTCAGAGTAACAGTAATTTTTAAAAATCCTGTTCTAAAAATAAGCTCTCGTTCTTTAATTGGAATACGTTGGTTACTCATTCTGTCTGGAGGGAAGGCTGCAGCTGCTTTTCAAAATACTTTTAGGTGGAGCAAATCAGTGCCCCAGGTCGGACGGCGGTGCACCCAAGAGCCTTTGCTTGTCTAGGGCCCTGGCTTAATCAGGAACAAGACTGAACAGTAGTCTAGCATCCTGTGTACAGCTGCCAACCTCCAGGTGGTGGCTGGGGATCTCCTGCAATTACAACTGATCTCCAGGCAACAGAGATTAGTTCCCCTGGAGAAAATGGCTACTTTGGAGGGTAGACTCTAGGGCATTACACCCTGCTGAGGTCCCTCCCCTCTCCAAACCCCACCCTCCTCAGGCTCCACCCCCAAAATCTCCAAGTATTTCCCAGCCCAAAGTTGGCAACCCCTATTCCTGTGCAGTGGTAAGATAGTCAGCAAGGCCAAATGCAGAACAAATGTGAGAAATTACCCTCTACTACTATGGACTTGGCCACAGGTCTATGGAGTCTTGAAAAACTGGACTCCCCTCCCTTTCAATGTGCCATCTCCACAAAATGTTGATGGCAGGACCCACCCACCCTCGCTAAATATTCTGGAGACACCAACCTCACTTCCAACATGCTGGTTTCTTCAGTGACTGTCTTTTGCTCTGCCTTTTATGTCCCAGTTCTCCAAAGAATTCTTTAGTAGAGTTTTGTCCTTGGAACGGTTCCAGAAGCCAGTCATTCATTGGTGGGGGCCACATTGCTGACAGTCTGTCAGATTGGGCCGGATCATCATTTTAGCTACTTTGTGTGCAGCATCGTTTTTTAGGGTGTTTTTTTTTCCTTGTGGAAATGAGACGGAGGTGATTGTATAGCCAAAGTGCTGTTTATTGAAGCTTTCAGAATCGTAAATGCCATCCTTCAAATCAAAGATGGACATGGCGGAAAATAGCAGTGGGCCCAGATGTGACCAGCAAGAAACAGGACTTAATGATTATGTAGGGCGTTCTTGAAACACAATGACACATCACTGGCCAATTGATGCTCTGGAAGATGTAGTCTCAAACTTAGCCTGCTGCAGCCTGACCCTCCTTCCCCCATTTTACATCTCCAAAGGAGATCGAAGAAGGGGGATCAAGCAATCAGACAGCCAGACTGACCAGGGCTGGTGCAAGGCATGAGCCAAATTCAAAGACCACAGGAAAGAACTTGTAGGTTGCAGCTCTCTCCCATGATCAAAAACAGCATGCTGGATTGGTTAGAGGGTCAGACTACGGCAGAGATTACTAACTCAGTGGATAGCCCAGGATAGCCCAAGCCACTAAGCAGGGTCGGCCCTGGCTGGTATTTGGATGGGCGATCTCTAAGGAATACTGATACAAAGTGGTTTGTGGTTCGGATTGTGGTTCAGCCACAAACCATGAACTGAACCACAAAAATGTGGTTTGTGCCCATCCCTATTCATTTTATCAAAAGCAATTAAGGGAAGCGTCTCACCCAGTAAGGTAAAGTTCAGTCCTTGTGGCAGAACAGGCCACACAAGTATCTTCCTTCCACCGCAATGGGTGTGGAACTTAACCAGATAGCCCAAGCCACTAGACCCTAATGAGGAATTCACCTCTCCATAGGGTTGCCAAGTCCATTGAACTTATTGGCGGTGGGGAGTCCTCCGCCGGCCGGGAGCTTCACCGGCGCGCGGAAGTGACGTTAGCACGTTGGGGGGTATTGCCAGGGAGACGCTCTGGCAACGCCCCCAACATGATGGCGTCACTTCTGGGTGACATGATTACATGGGGGAAGTCGGGGGCAGGGTTTCCCCCGCCAGCTGAATGGTGGCCGGCGGATTGGGAACCCCTGTAGCGGGGGATCCCCTGCCCCCCGGGCTGACTTGGCAGCCCTACCTCTCCAGCCTAATCACCCTTCAGAAAAAAGAACTCTTGCTATCCCCACATCACAGGCCTCTAGAAATATACTAATTTAGTGCCTCTGGAAACTAAACTATCTCCTTCTGTCTCATTAACAGGCCCTCTTCAGATAGATCCCTGGGCTTTCCCAGACCATCTAATCCAAATTAGCCTAGATACACGTGACGCTCAAGGACTCACTTTTTAGAGTAATTCAGGTCTAGACAGAAGTCTCCCTACCTTCTCTTTGTACCTTGGTAAGGGTCAATCAAGTTAGATTTTGTGTGTGGGTGCAGAGACCAAACATCATAATTATTTATTAAAAGGAAAAAAAAAATTCTTGTAATAACAGTCACTGATTACTAAAGGAAAAAGTATATAGCTGAGCAAAACTTGTTTAATTACTGATCAAAGGGAAAATAAAATGAGCAATAAATGCAATTCTCTCACTAGGAAGGGGAATTAAGAAGTAGGAAGTAAAATAAGCTTAAATGCAGTTAATTTTGGTTTCATCCTTCTGTACTGTTCTCTTTAAGCCTTCTCATAAACCCAGCCAGGCCTCTCTTTTCAATTCCTGGAATTCACCAGTCCAGACTTTCCTCTAAAGCTTTCCCATTACAAAATCAAATCTCTCCTAAGTCACCTTAGGTCAGAGTTCCCTCCTTCAGCACCATTAGAACCTTCCCATCCTGTAAGTCTAGAAGATTTCTGTGAGACCATGGCCCCGTCCACACTATCACTTTTGCTGCTCATTTCTCCCTGTTGCTTCAGGTTCCTCCCCCTTTCCCACATGTGTTTTGCTCCCTTTGGGACTACTAGAGAGAACAAATGCCATATTTGCTGAAATGCCATATTTGCTGAAATGATTGCTAATCTCTGTGTCATTTCACCTTGCTGAGATCCCTCCCCAGCCCTCAGCCCCAAATGTCCAGGAACTCCCCAGTCCAAAACGGAAAATCCTATTTATTCCTGAGTTCTGAAGCCACAAGAAGAAACTCTCTTGTTTTGTTGGATACCCAAATTAACATATGGACTGACATCCTTCTAGCCTGCACAACTGACTCACACATTATGTTGCATACAGGTTGGGTACCCATAAGTTTGCCAACTCAAGGTTGGGAAATTCCTGAGAATTTGGGGGTGCAGCCAAGGGAGGATGGAGTTTGGGGAGCGAGCTCAGCAGGGATGTGATGCCGTAGACCAGGGGTGGCCAACCTTGCTTAACGTAAGAGCCACATAGAATAAACGTAAGAGCCACATAGAGATGTCTGAGAGCTGCAAGACAGGAACAAATATCACACACACGTTTTTATTTTTAAAAATATGCAAATTTGCTTTTTATTAACGTTAAATGGGACTGCCAAAAATAAAAACAAACGAGGAAAACCAGTTATAAGAAAGAGAGAGAGAGAAACTAGGAAAGCAAATAGATGGGAGGGAGGAGGAAGGAAGGAAGGAAGAAAGGGAGAAAGAGAGAAAAAGCATGCCTCCCCTTTGCTTCCCCAGCCGCCCTGCCAGGAGCCGCATAATATCTGTGAAAGAGCCGCATGTGGCTCCCGAGCCACAGGTTGGCCACCCCTGCCGTAGACTCTCCAAAGCTGCCATTTTCTCTAGAGGAACTGAGCTCTGTCGTCTAGAGACTGACAAACCTAGGTACTCACCTCATGTCTTATCTAACAATCACTGATGAGTTCTTCTCAACTCCCAACCATGTGGTGCCCCATTTGTATGCTGCCTGCAGCACACATAGGGAGAAGCTTCAATGCCCCCCTGCACACAATTTTCCTGATATGAAACAGTCTGAGGAACAGGGTTGCCTTCTTCCAAGTGGGGCCTGTTGTTCTCCTGGAATTACTACTGATCTTCCACCTACAGAGATCAGTTCCTCTGGAGAAAAAATTGCAGCTTCAGAGCCTGGGCTCTATGGAGTCACATCTCTGCTAAGCTCTCTTCCCTCCTCAAACTCCCCAAAATCTTTCTTTCCCAGGTACCATCCACAAATCCCCAGAAATTTCCTAAGCTGGAACTCAGTTCCCTGGAGGCCTATTGAGGGAACTCAGGAGTGTACATGTGGGTTTTCCCAGAGGGTCAAATGGCACTCCTGAGACCACTACAGACTGGGAAAATGGCATGGGGGGGTGTTGAATCCCCTTCTTTACTTACTTGCACCACAGTCATGATCTGAATGAGGATTGCTCAGGTATCGAGGATAATCCGCAGCTCACGGATGACTCTTGCATGGGAAACAGGAAAACCCGGCCCCAACCTATGGTGCTCTGTAATACATCAGCAAACAACCTTGAAATTTTTAATCTACAACCTTTCACCTTACTGTGAAGGTGGTTTTAGGTTAACCACTGAGGGTTTACAGAGTGCAGATTAAGCACTTATTTTCCCAGAGCTGTAATGTTTACTTAGCTATCTGTCGATGAAGAGTCACTTAACCACAGACCATTTCTCAGCTTTACAAGAACAGACGATAATGTTACACTCTAACCTCCTCCTAAGAGTTGGTTATTTTTTTTCCCCAGAATATTTTTATCCTGCTTTTCTTCCACACCAGGGACTCAAAGCAACTTACAAAAGAAAATAAACATAAAATACAATTTATAAAAAGCATACGTCTCCAAAGCCCCCCCCAAAAAACTTCAAGGCAGTAATCAGCCATAAGAACGTTCCAAGCTTGAGCTGGTTCCTACTGGCATGGTTCACAGAGTACAACTGAAAGCCCTTTTGGCTCATGCCCTTCAGCTTATGCCTCTGGCCAGGTGCAGGCTTTAAATTACCTGCAGAAAAGGAAGGGCAACGCTGGGCTCAGGTCTTAATCAGCTGGTCGAGTTATTCCCAGTCTCCTCCCGTCGCCGCCTCTGGCCACATCCAGTCTTTAAATTAACTGAAGAAAGGAGTTCTTCTAGATATCCACTTTGGAGACCAACACACACAAACTGTGATTAGGATGTATGAGTGAATTGGTTTATAAGTGCAACACAATGTGGAAAGTACTGGAGTCGGGAGGCCAGTATCAGTGAAAACAGCATAGCAGTTTATTGCGGGTTCAGATGGTACATAGCAACCCCGGGCTTCGCACCCTCTTTTATGCTGGTCGGAGATAATCCCTTGACCTCGCCCAAATGTCCTGATAGGACCCTAAGTTCATGGTTACAGTTCATAGATCCCCTGGGGGGAACCTAGGCACAGGATTAGTGGCCGCTCAGGATTCGACCAACTATTGTCCTACCTGGCTGAAGCTCAGGTAGGTTCGGACCACGTGTGAAGGTCCACGTGGCAGTCGCCATTACAGGGCACATGGCGACCGCAGTTTCAATACACAACACCATGCAAAAAGATCAGAAAGCATGAGTACTACATATTATATTGCCTCACTCACAATTACCTAGTGGATGATTGTCCAGCATCTCCAAGTGGCCAGTCTTTCCCTCCTGGTGGCTCAGTCAGGTCATCTCCAATAGCACCCAGGCTCTGTCACATTTTCTCCCTCTCCCTCTTAGTCTTGTTTGGTCTCCTGAGTTTTGTTCACAGAATCTCTATAGTTCAAGGGTCAAATATAAAAGACTATACCCAAAACTCTTTTTTTTGGGGGGGGGGGGTGATTAAGTTGCAGCTGACTTGTGGTGACCCCATAGTGTTTTCACAGCAAAAGATGTTCAGAGGTGGTTTTGCCATTGTCTGCCTCTGCATAGTAGCCCAGTTATTTCTTAGGGGACTCCCATCCAAATACTGACCCAGCTTCTGAGACTGGACAAGATTGGGCTAGCCTGGAGTATCCTGGTCAGGACTATCAAAAACTACATCTCACAAAAAGGCATGAGTCAATTGTAAATCCTTTAGAATCAAAATCTCTCATGATAACAGGAACATCTTGTTTCTAGCACCAAATACTCGGTGGATAAAGCAAGGCTGAATTCTCCCCGACAACTCTGTACAGCTCTTCTCCCTTCTTCTCTGCCATGCTTCTACTTGCTGGCAGTTTCTCCAACCCATATTCTTTGTTTTCCTTCTCAAACTATCCCTTAAACTATTAGAGAACATTTGATTAATTCTGAACCACCACCTTTCTCTCGCTACGGTACAGTTCTTCATTGTTGCACACAAAAGCCTTTACAACTGCCCCCCCCCCCCCCCCGATGTTTTCATGCATCTAATGAAGTGAGCTCTGGCTCGCAGTAGTTTATGCTAGAACAAATGCTGCTCATCTCTGAAGTATCACTGGACTCTTGATTAGCTTCGGAACTGTCCTATTTTCCAGCTGTAACCTCTGACTTTGATGATTCAGTCAAGTGATGGTGGGGGGTCAGGGTTGGGGTTTCAACAGTTTCCCTTGGATGGTCTGTAGATGCTTTGTGAGTGACAATGCAGATGCAAAGAGATACTGGAACATGCAACACACACTTCCCAAGTCATGCTTCCTTTAAAAATAGCATGAAGTGCCCCTTTACAAAGTGGGTCTAAGGGCCAAACTAGACGTGACAGCAGACAGCAGCCACGAGGCCAACCAGTGGCCACCAGTGCCATTTGAGAGGAGAAGTTAGCCATTAAAAAATTGCTGCAAGGCCCCTCTCAGCAATTTTTAAATGGCTACATTCTTCTGTCAAATGGCATCAGTGGCTCCTGATTGGTTCCATCACCAGTCACATCTAGTTTGGCCCTTAGTAACTTGAGTCTGCTTAGGGCTGCCAGCCTCCAGGTGGGGCCTGGGGATCTCCCGCTTTTACAACTGATCTCCAGATGACAGAGATCAGCTCCCCTGGAGAAAATGGCTGCTCTGGAGAGTGGACTCTATGGCATTGTACCCTGCGGAGGCCCCTCCCCTCCCCAAACCCCGCCCTCTCCTGGCTCCACCCCCAAAGTCTCCAGGTATTTCCCAACCCAGACTTGGCAACCCTAGTCTGCTGGACACACACACACACACATACTTCTATCATTTTGCAAAAGGGCATTCTTGTAGAGGGAGCCAAGCACAAAATAGTTCTGCTCAGGAGGTGACTTTTATTAGGAATAAAGTTTTTCCTACATTGCCCAGCTTGTTGCCATAATCAGATACGTTTGCATGTGTTGCTCTTGTTTGTTTCCCCCTACTCTACAATTCCAGCCCAACTGCATTTGTTGTCTTACTAGGAATCTTTGCTGTTCCATTCAAATGTTGTTATCATATCTTGTAATTCACTTAATGATTGACTGATGTTATCATATTTTGTAATCCGCTTACTAATTGACTGTATTTTTACCATACTTGTAATCCATCTGGAATCCCAGGGAGAAAAGCAGTCTATTGTTATTACTATTATAATAATAACTACAACAAAAACAACCTTTCCCAGAGCTATTCTTGTGTGTTGGCTGCAAATATGCACTGCCATAACTGCACATATACTCACTGATGCATTTGATGCAGCATATTACAAAAAGGTCACCCTGGACAAGCATTGTGCAGTAACTATATAGGTTTAGCACCTTATTGTATGTTAAAGTTTTCCTTACATCCACTCTGGGTCTCCTGGTGATCAGATATGTGTTGCATATTCCATGCTGGGAACTTATTTCCCAGGCATGCAGGGAGCCCAGTTCAGATTGGGACTTTGATGCATGGGAGAGGGGGCTTAAACCCAACCTGTAACAGCTGGGGGGCACTATCAGCCCCACTGGTATGGTTGCTAAATCTGGGTTGGGATATTCTTGGAGATCTAAGGAGTGGAGCCTGGAGAGGCAGGTGTTTGGGGAGGAGAGGGACTTCAGTGGGGTATATAGGGTTGCCAGCCTCCAGGTGGGGCCAGGGGATCTCCCGCTTTTACAACTGATCCCCAGCTGACAGAGATCAGCTTCCCTGGAGAAAATGGCTGCTTTGAAGGGTGGACTCTATGGCATTGTACCATGCTGAGGCCCCTGCCATCCCCAAACCCCACCTTCTTCTGGCTCCACCCACAAAGTCCCCAGGTATTTTCCAACCTGGACTTGGCAACCCTAGGGGTATAATGGCATAGAGTCAACCTTCCATAGCTTCCATTATCTCCAGGGAAACTGATGTCTGCAGTCTGGAGATCATTTGGAATTCTGGGAGATCTCCAGGCCCCACTTGGAGACTGACAAGCCTATGAAGTAGGGAAACCATGTGTACTGATGAGTTGTATGAAAGTTTCACCCATGGACAAAATTCAGACCAGGAAAACAGTGTAGACAAACGCTACAGTGCCATCATCTTGCACACCCCAGTTCCAGTCCAAATTGGGCCCACCATGCCTAGGAATTAAGTTCCCAGCACAGGCCTCGCTAGGCAATGATACGCAGTGAGGACACAAGGAATACATAATAGATGGTTGGGCCATTCATTTCTGCTAAGAGAAATTTGCAGGAGTCTATGGTAAATAAATAGGTAAAGTGGTGCAGATTCAGAATAAAAATCAAGCAGCACCAAATGCAGTAAGGGTGTGGAGCAATGGCCAGGAAAAGACAGAGCACCAGACCTTTGCTCACTGAAGCATGTGTCCTCTAACAAGGCACAGGGGGACCCTAGACAAAGGCCAGCTGGTAACACCAGTTAGTTCCTGAAATGCAGATAGAAAAATCCGCCTCTCTCTCTTTTGGGGGTGGAAAGGCTTGACCTACATAGCAGCAACTCTGTATCCTCTGTTATGTTTTGCTTTTTACAAATGCATATTCATTTCTGGAGCCTGCTGCAGGCAATGAGAAGAAATCCAAGATCAATGTATTCCCAACAGACTAGTCTGTTAGTATAAATGCATATAAATCAAGCTAATTAAAGAGGAAGGTGTGTGTAATCTAATCTCTCTCTCTCTCTCTCTCTGAAAGACAGACACAAAGACAGACAGCAGCCTTCGCCTTACCCCACTTTAATTTTTGTTCCCCACAATGTGAGGGGCTGTGTAAAGAGGAGGAGGGGGACACAGGGAAATGAATTGGAATTGGTATGCTTTGCAGAGACCCGGGACACTGGGGATTTATTTTAATCCAGTCCATTAATCAATTTCTCTGTTGAAATTGAATTAACTGTCTTTCATCAGCATCACATCCTGGGACTTGAAAACAGAAACCGCTACACAAGAATGCCAATGAAGAGGTCTCTCTCTTTCTTCACATATGCAGAATGTGCCTGGCAAGAGAATAATGGGGTTAGCCAAATGCCTCTGACTGTATCTGCTCTGCTTCCTACCAACAGCCATCCTGATTACTGGAGTCCCATAACCAGGCAATGAAATCACAGGGCAGTAATGGAATCAGTTTAATTTAGAAGCACTCTTTCCCACAACAGCTAAACAGTTAGGGAATTTTTACAGGGGGGGAAATGACTGGTTCTAAGGTAGATGTGGGCAAAATGAGGGCCAGGTTGCTTGTCTTCTTGTCACAATCCTAGGCCTAAAGTAGTGCAGCCTATAGGCTCCTGAGAGTAGGCTTGCCATTCCCCTGGGGGGGCAGGGGTTTGTCTGCTTTTAGGGCCCCCAGTCCACCGGCCTGGATCCAGCTGGCGGAGGGAATCCTGCCCCCAAAGTGCCAGGATCGCACCACCATGCCAAGAGCGATGATGTAACCTGGAGTTGACATCATCACGCCAGGTATGTCACTGGGGGGGGCACTCTAGAACTTGGCAAAAAAAACTGTATGGTACCATAGAGTTTCTGGCCAAATGCTAGAGTGCCTCCTCGGCGATGTACCTAGTCTGATGACATCACTTCTGGGGTCAGGTGGGTGTTCTAAGCCCTCCGGAGGAGACCTGTACCAGAGTGGTGGCAGCCTCTGGAGAGCCTCCCTAGTCACTGCCTGTGACATGGTGGCAGTGGTGGGATACACAGTTCCCTCTAAGCTGTGCTAGGGGATGCTGGCACACAATATTTCAGAGGCCAGTTTAGATGATTTCTCTTCAGCTCACAACTAAGCTTCCATAGGAAATAACGGAGGATGGAGGTACCTTTTTTTGGGGCCCATAGAACTGGATCCCCTGGTCCAATCTTTTTGAAACATGGGGTGGGGGTTTTGAGGAGAGGCACCAGCAATTATGGTACAAATTTGGTGCTTCTGCATCAAAAAAAACCCCAGCCCCCCTCCCAAGCCCTAGATACCCCTGGATCAATTCTCCATTATAACTCATTGGGGATTTGTAAGCTGCCTTGAGTCACAGGGGAAAATGGATATAAATATCTGAATAAATAAGTAGTTTGGGCAAGTTGATAACATTTAAGCAACTCTCTGTTTGTTAGGTTAGGCAGTGTTCTGACAGTGATTGTTCCATCTCTGTTATACTTGACCTATAATGCTGGTTGCCATATTTCACTAAAAAAAAAGTAGACTGCAAGAGTTCCCCCCCCCCCCCCCCGCCAAGTGCTGGTATGTTTTCTAATGGTCAGTGCAGGGCAACAGTCCAAGGCCAGGTCTACCAAGATAGTGGACTGGGGTGGGCAGACCTGTTCTCCTGAGGCCAAGTCTACCAACATAGTGGAAAGAGGCAGGTAGACTTGTTCTCCAGAGGCCTGGTCTACCCTGGTAGAGGACAACATTTTGTGTAATGAAATTTGGCTTGATTCCATTTTCTCTTATAATGTTTACATTATCCTTAAAATATAGTTTAAATACAGTTTAAGAGAATTCATTCTGAGATTTTTACAGGGTTATGGAAGTAATCTTCTAAAAAATAATTTAAGCAATAGTCAAATTTAGACTTGCCCACAACTTTAATGCTACTAGCTTTTTTCGCTCACAAGGTAGAATTTCTGCTCACAGCACTGTGGAGCTTAGAGGGACCCCAGTGAGAGTCAAAGTGCCATTTGAGCCTGTCTTACTTTCCCAACTTTCAAGAAAAAATATTTTTTCCCTTTCATCTTGCTTTTTGGCTTTAGAAGAAGAAGAAGAGGAGATTGTATTTATACCCCGCCCTTCACTCCCCAAGGGAGTCTCAGAGCGGCTTACAAACTCCTTTCCCTTCCCCTCCCCACAACAGACACCCTGTGAGGTAGGCGGGGCTGAGAGAGCTCTTTCCCAAGCTGTCCTTGAGAGAACAGCTGGTACAGAGCTATGGCTTGCCCAAGGTCATCCAGCCAGGTGCAAGTGGAGGAGTGGGGAATCAAACCCGGTTCTCCCAGATTAGAGTCCGCGCACTTAACCACTACACCAAACTGGCTTTTGGAAGCCACATTTTCCTAGGTTGCTTGCCAAAGCACCCAAGAGCTCAGTAAAGGTACCGGTGAAGTTTTGCTTATTTTTGTAGCTTTTGGGTCAATGGGGATAGTGAGGCTAGAGATTGGCAATGTATGTTCCTTCGATCCAGGAAAGAGAAATCAGATGACACGCCCATTCCCAAGTGTAGAATCCAGAAGTGGACTGCTGGACTAATGTCAACTATGTGCATGCCACTGGTTGAAGCAACCACATCCCAGGTGATGGCACCCCTGAGTAAAGAGACATGTTTCCAGCTGCAATTTAAATAGGCAGACCTTGAGTTAGAGAAAGCCAGGATGGAGTTAAAAAGAGAAAAAATGAAGATGGCACATGACATAGAACTTGCATGAATAAGAAAAGGGGCTGCTTCCTCCGGATGCTTCTGTGAAGGGTGGAAAGCTGGAAATATCCCTTATATAAGGCAGGGAAGGACACTGAAGTGTTCCTGCAAAATTCTGAGCAAGTTTGCATTGACTGCAAGATCCCCCCAGAATTATACATGAAGAGGTTAAGACCTCAGCTGAGTAGAGTTCTGGCCTACGTGTCCAGACAAATGAAAGGTGAACAGGGGATGGACTACAAGCTGTTTAAACAGAGAATGCATAAGAGAGTGTGGTTTCCCAAAAAAGAAGCCCGCAAGGTATTCAAGGAAGTAAAACCCAAAAACAGTGATCCTACCCACAGTTAATGTACAGACTGGAGAAAGCCTATGATCTATGGGTGGAAGTAGCTGAAGTGAAGACGCTAGCTCATGTAAAGGCTCTAGTGTGTATCAACCGGTTCCTGACTCTCATTCCTGAGCACATTAGATGCCCACTCATAGACAAGAGCCCTTCCACCCTCCAGGAAGCTGGACACTGGATGGAGCATCTGGCTGAGGCATATGGGGGGCAGAGACCCAACAACAGTTGTGATTGGCACCCAAGGCAATCCCCCAAGCTCCTGCCACGGAGCAGCTGGAAGCTAGAGGAGGGCCACCATGGCAGCAGCATCCTGATTCTTCAAGTACTGGTGTGCAATTGCCAACAGGAGAGCAGAAGACACCCCGGTGTTATGCATACAGTGAGTTGGGACACATTTGTAGTAAGTGTCCTAAATATAACCGTATTGAACACCATATGATTTCAGTGGACTGTCAACCCCCTCCTCCTGATCTGGACCCTCATACTAGAGTGGTGGCAGCCTATGGAGAGCCTCCCTAGTCACTCACTGCTTGTGACACCCCTATACTCTCCAACAAAAGCACTCTGATACAGCCATCCTCACAGTCACAAGAACATAACAGAAGCCAATGTTGGATCAGGCCAATGGCCCATCCAGTCCAACACTCTGTCACACAGTGGCCAAAAATAGCAGGTGCCCTCAGGAAGTCCAGCAGTGGGGCCAGGACACTAGAAACCCTCCCACTGTTGCCCCCCTCAAGCACCAAGAATACAGAGCATCACTTGCCCCAGACCGAGAGTTCCTATCTATACTTTGTGGCTAATAGCCACTGATGGACTTCTTCTCCATAAGTTTATCTAATTCCCTCTTGAAACCGTCCATGCTTGTAGCCGCCACCACCTCCTGTGGCAGTCATGAAAAATTAAATATAAATAAATAGGAAGGAAAGGGCCATGGCTTAGTAACAGAGCATCTGCTTGCATGCAGGTTCTGGGTTCAATCCCAGGCATCTCCAGTTAAACGACCAGGCAGTGGGTGATGGGAAAGACCTCTACCAGGGACCCTGGAAAGCCACTGCAAGTCTGAGTAGATAATGCTGACCTTAATGGACCAATAGTCTGATTCACTACAAGGCAGCTTCATGTGTTCATGTGACTGAGCCACAATTTTCAACCTAGCAGTATAATGGGGATGATTTCCTCCCAGTACTTTTTCAGACTGTGTGACAAAAGTTATGTGCAAGGGGCCTTCCTCACTACTGGAAACTACCCTCATCATCGTGCTTAGTTGTGGCTTTGGATTTTAATGCTCCCTCTAAACTGTAGAGTCTTGTGAGCATAAATTCTACTTTGTGAGCTACTGGCATTAAAACTGTGAAGGAGTGATTTGGCTACTGCATAAATTAGTTTGCTCTGGGGCCATCCTTCCTGAGCTAAGACAAAAATGTGTGAGCCAGAGGCAAAAAACTGTGAGCTAGCTCACACTAACTCAGCTTAGAAGGAACACTGAGGATGTTCAAACAGCCAGTTCAACTCCCAATTTGTTCATCAGTTGTAAAGAAGGAGTTTTTGTTGATGATCAACATTTTTTGTTGGTTGTTCATGCACAGTTAACAAGTTAACAGTGTAGTATAGAGTAATCAGCCCTGTTTCACACATGCACGTTGGTGTACACCCTGATGGGAATCTCATTTTCTCCCTCCCCCACAGACCTGTTCTTGCTTCATGCTGCTCATAGTAAATCATATCAAAAACAATGAACAAATCAGCCAGCAAATTAGCCAGCAATTATAAACAACCACTTTATTTTTTTTAATTGTTTGGTGTTCAAGTCTGTGTTTTCAACATTATTGCATGCATGCCCATTTTTGCACAGCCTTATGGGAGATATAGTACCCCATTCATGTCACATAATTATCTGATCTCCAGCCATCTTTACCCTGGCTAGATTCATCTTACTTACAGCACAGATGTAAAACAAAAACAAAAAAAAATCTTTAAGGCAAGGAAACAAAACACCATCTGCTTAGCTGGAAAGCTGTTTGACAGCCATTCAAGACATATGGTGGATGGACAAACAGCTAGGAAGTAAGTTTGACTGACTGGTAATTGCAGCTGTTGAACAGGGTACATTCACCTACCAAACATGTTCACTTTGAAGTCTAAAGTGTGGTAAAAAAAAAACAAACACCCATAAGCTCCTGCTTTTACCACAGGGAATAAGGACTTTACACTACTGGCACTGGTCTTAAGCTGCTAAGGGGTCTATTAAGCTGCTAAGGGGTCTAGACCCCAAAAGGAGTTCCCCTCTCTCCAACTTTTATCCTACCCTTACTTTTGGTTCTCTGCTGCCACCACAGGCCACTAGTAGAATTGCAGTCCATTGACTAGAGCCAGATTCTCTGTAAACTCATCTGAATCCTTTCTCTGAGCCCACATACGAAGGAGAAAAACTTGTTAGTCTCACGTGTTAGATATGTTCTCAGCTATGCACATTCTCTTTTACCTTAGTAAACATGATACTAAAACATGGGGCTTTGCTCGTGGTTGCAGAGCCCAAATATCTCCAAATTCTTGGGTGGGGGGAGAAAGAGTTTATAAGTATTTAAGCATTCCATAGATACAAAAGTAAAAAGTACAGCTGCACAGCAAAATACTACATCTGAGGATGGAGTGAATCAAATAGATTTAAACAAGCAATCCTCTCTCCCTAAACCTAAACTTATAACTGTGATGTTAAAGATATACGCAGGCATTTCTTACTGGTGCTAAATTAGTTATATCGGTATGTCTATATATAGGTTCAGTTCAGATCCACCTTTTTAGAAGTGGCCAAGACACTGAACTGCAGACTGGAAGGTCAGTAGTTCAGCAGTTTGAGACCCAAGAGCTGCATGATGGAGTGAGCTCCCGTCTCTGGCCCCAGCTCCTGCCAACCTAGCAGTTTGAAAGCAAGAAATTGCAAGTAGATTAATAGGTACCACTTTGGTGGGAAGATAACAGCATTCCATGCACCTCAGCATCTAGTCATGCCAGCCACATAACCACGGAAACATCTTTGGACAGAACTGGCTCCTTGGCTTGGAAACGGAGATGAGCACCGCATCCCTAGAGTCGTATTCGGCTGGCTTTCGACTGGTCTGTAAAGCACATCTACTTAGGACGGCTGCTTCACCTCAACTTTCCTGTCTCTGTCTCAAAATATGGCTTCCCTTGGCTACCCCTCTTCTTAAAGGGAGAATTTCTTCTCAGGTGCAAAGAAAACAAAGAAAACATTTAAATAAGACACATTAGCATGAGTTTAGTTCATGCTGGTTTTGCATGAGGGGCATTACTTGAGTGCTTGTGGCCACAGGATCAGACTTTTGGACCAAAAATGTGCTTTGAAGCAGCTTTTCTCATAGCTTCTATAGTCTGTTTGTGTGCAGTTGAACTCTGATGCTTCCCTTAAACTAACCAAGATCATTTCCTGGCAGAACAATCTGATCCTTGTGTAATGAACTCTGGAACATACTCCCATATGACAGCGCTGAGCATCATCCTGGCAGAAATGGACTCAATTTAAATATGGCATGGGTGAGGCCAAAGCACTTCCTTGGGGGACTTTACACTTGCACCATGACTGTTTTAATCTGGGCTGCTAAGGATGAGAATAGAGTTTATAAGTAGAACTGATAACACTACTTGATTTATGGTGAGAGATATGTTAGATGGACATTATTAAGGCATTGTTAATGGGGGGTTTTTGTTTTGTTTTTTAAATTATTTATGATTTTAATGTAATTTATTCATTGTTGAAATCGAATGATACATACAACTTTAACAAAGTGTAGTTGTCCTGTTTTATGTGTATTATTATTAAAAAATGTAAAAAAATTAAAACCCTGTGGCTGAAGTCTTTTTCCTCTGATCGACAAAATCATGTCCGCCAGATCAAAAGTAATCCAATCAGTGGACACATCAGTTGTATTCTGGGGAACAGTAGGTCAGGAATCCAAATGTACAGCCAAGGAAGCTGATCCCAAAAGGACATAACAAGTTAAAAAGTACAGGAAAATAAATGGAAATCTACAAGTTTCGTTTTTGTAGCTATAATCTTTTAAAATCAAAATCCAGGTGGGGGCATTCCCAAAGCAACCAGATCCTCTATGAAGTTGATCTGAGCCAGTCTGGCCCATTTGTGCTGCTGAGAACTGAAAGCCAAGAGGCTGGCAAATACCAAATCAGTAGCTATTAATTGGGCACCTTGTGGTCGAAAGGCAATTAATATATTTTACAAATAAATGTGTTACATAATTTAAAAGCCACAAAGCCGGGGAGCCCATTAGCAGAAGTCAGTAAATTTCAGCCACAGATGGCAGCTGAGCTGCTCTTGCAGACTGGAAGGGAAAAAAAGAATTTTAATTTGTTCTTGCTAACTTCTAAGTCAGGCTGCTGTTAGTTATGGCTCTATTTTGGTCTTGAAAGGCTTTCAAGAGCAAGAGAATTAAGGCATCACCAAGTGAGTTCTAGGCTGCCTGGGCACCTGTGGACTTAATTGAATTCTGAGAATGAGTTAAAATATTAAGCCGATTCCTGTCTGCTGATAATCCATTGCCCACTTGAGAGAGAAGACTTCTGCTCGCGGGTCTTGTGTGCATCAACCTCGACTGCCATGAGCAACATCCCAAAGGAAGGCCAAGGGATGACCCTGGGGGGTTGCAGAGCATCTGAAGGACAAAGCAGTTGGCATGGGCATAGGTCTGCCTCTGAATATGTGCATTTCCCTAAACGTCCAGGCTTCTGATTTCTGCAGATTAAGCTGCTGCTAAGTGCACAACAACGGATTAGTGGGATTTTTCCCCCCCTGCTGGCTAGTTGGCCCAGCTATGTTTGGCACCAGCCATACTGTTGCAGAACCATCTTTCAAGACAGATCCAGGCTTCAGAACATTATATCTACCCTGTGCTCATTATATCTACCCTGCTACCCCCTTATAATAAAAATAAACAGCTAATTAACAGTTTGGTTCCCTTTGAGTCCCCCTTTCCACCTGTGCGCTTCCATTCTGGGTCAGCAGCTAGAACACAGTGACCTGGGGGCGGATGTTATCCCAGTTGGCTGCACTTTTGGAGCCAGCCCTCTGAAGGAACTTTAGCATTGCAAAATTACCACCACCCACACATGCTATCTCTCTTCTACAGTAACAGTCCATTCAGCTGAAATTTAATTAAAGCCGCTACTCTCAAGGGCTGTAGCCATCCATAACCCAACCCACATGGTAAAGCATTGCTGCAACCCTAGGGAAGGCAGTGACTGATCGATTAGCATCCACATTGCTTTCTTTGGAGTACTGCAAGCCCAAGACTAGTAAGGCAAAGAAAATGGTTGTGAGCCTGGAGGGGCCTGCCCACAGTGCAGTTGCTGCTGATTAAACTGCTAATGGCCCCTGAGTCCACAGGCCAGAAAACGACACTCTGGATACTGTAGACTGATCAGGGGGAACAGGAAAGTGGCAATACTTAGGCAAGATCTGTGTTACGATGAGATCAAGATCAGAGCTAATCCATGGCCCTTATTTCATTTATTTATTTTTAATAATCCAACTGTAGACATTTGGTCACATTCAGAGACATTTGAATCTGACCATTATTCTGGCACCTTGCTGTCATGGTTCTCTATTCCAGACAGTGGGAGGGGCAGTGAAGGGACAGAGTGCCTCAGCAGATATGTTCTTGACATGGGTGCTGTCCAACCAGAACAGCTAACAGATGCTTTTGCCAAACAAGGTTGTCCTAATTAGTGGTTCTGTGCATAGTGTTTTTGGGTGGGATCAAAAAGTTTTAGGCAGAAATGGTTCCCAATGGCAACAAAAAAGGATGGATAGAACAATACTGTTATAATGATATCTTAGAGAGATCCTCCAGGTTCTCCAAAGAACTAGTTCCAGTCACTTGTGAAGGAAGTCAACAGGTTTTATTTGTATATATTCAATTTGAGCCGAGAGGGCCCAACTGCAACCACTCCAGCAGCCCTCAAAAACAACCATCACCACATGCCATGCTGAATGCCTCCACTTTGTAGGTGCAAAGCTACCTGAAAGGCTGTTCCATTTTCAGTTGACAGCAAATTGTCAAGGCAATCCTATGAGATGTTCAACCTGACACCATGTGGGCAATTCAGACAAGGCAAGTTCAAGCATCTGTCTTGTTGTCTGCAACATTCTCAGCATCCCTGGATAAAATGAAACAAATGCTGGAAAGCAGCTACAAGTATGATTCTACTGACTGCATTTGCTCAGTCAAGTGGGGCCAAAGCATAGCTCCACCTAAATGAGCGATATTCCTGCAAGTGGAGTCAGCAGTTTATTGCTAACTTCCTCAGACCTTCCAGGGGAGAAAGAGAAGCAGACGATAACAGAGATCCTCTGTTTTAATGTGTAATTTTAGTCTAACTTGTTTAAATTATTGCTTGTTTTAATGCTTAATTCTGTTTTGTACCAATTAATATGTTGTGACTCACCCTGAGCCCACTTGTGGGGGAAGGCAGGATATAAATCAAATTAATTAAGTAAATAAAATAGTACTTTCCGACTACGGATGGAGGCAGGCTGGCCATAGAACAAAAGGGGATGGCTTTGTACATGGTGGGAAGAGCTCTGAACTCAGCTATCGCTGCCACCCCCTCTCACGAATTCCCACCTGCCATTTTACTCCCTCCTCATGCAGAGAGTCTCATTTCACAGAAGCAGACGGTTTCACAGCCACTCACTCACCTCCTGTACATGCAAACAGCAATTGTTCTTTCTTGGGCTCCCCAGTGTAAATTAGATATTCACATTTCCAAGACATAATGTATAAATGAATTTCCAAGGAAGCCACAAAGATATAAGAAGATTATAATTCCAACAGGCAACTCTTGGGAGACAATTCTGAGAAACACATCTTATGTACATCATAAGGCTCTGAACCTGGTGAGGTAATGAAGGTGAGCAGAGGGGTCATGGCCCTAGTCTGGGGGGAAAAAAGACTTTGGCCAATTTTCAAATAGAATCTCAGAGGGATGTTAATTAGATTCTAAATTCACAACTCTGACTCTCCATCTCTCTCCACTACTCCCTTCACCTTCTGAACTGATATGGGATGAGGGACAAAATGGCTGCTTTCTTGATCCCAGTAGACTGAGTCGAGTGTGAGAGTCTATGATTAATATAGGCCTAAACTTGCGGGTTCCTCATAGTTTGAACAACCTTGCAGCCTGGTGGCTCAACACAAGCCCATGCACAGATCACAGGGAGAGGAGTGGCTGGGCGTTTCTTTCAGTGAACACTGAAAAATAATCTTAGGGACCAATAAGGTGCAACTCTTCTTATTCTGCATTGGAGATGAAGGCTAGCCTGCTTAGAAATATGTCTGCTGACACACCTAGGTCTTCCTAAAGTTCTGGGAGCTGACAGGCCCTCTGTTAGTTCTTGTGATGGCATCAAGGCAAATCAGAGATGGTGGCAGAAGCAGCCCACACAAACAGTCACCGCTGCGTTTTTCCCCCCAGAGGAAAACTGCTACAAACAAAACCCAGTTTGGGGAGGGGGTATGGGTAAAGTCACACTGGGCTGGATCCAGCCATCCTCCTGGTAGCCTTCCTCCAGCCTCAGGAGCCTCCCTCCAATTTCAATGGCTCTTCTCCCAACAAAAGAACTCCTTACATTGGAGCATCTCTCCTGAGATTGGAGGAAGGCTTCAAACTTGAACCAAAGGAAAACGTGATATATAAATATTTCAACAAACAAACAAGCAGGCTTTGATCCATGGAGCGGTAGGATGGGAAGGATGGTCAGAATGTCAGTCTCTCCAAGGATTTCAGTGCCACAATTTGGGGCTCTTTTTAAACGATGCTGCTGTTAAATATACTGAGTTCACTCACTGCATTCTGCCCCTAGGTGGAGAAAGGCTGCTGCCATTCAGATGGAAGGTTGTTGGAGGATCTCCCCACCAAGCACCAGTTTAACATGGGAGGAGAGACCTTGCTTAAGAAAGCACTGGGCCACTGCTGGCTGTCCAGAGTGAGACTTCAGGAAGGGGACTGGCACAGGGGCAGAGCTGATGGGAAAAGTTGTCAGCACTTTTCAGAATCCAAAATCAGAGTTCCGCGCGCAGGTCCTCCTTGTAATGAGTGCCAGCAAATTAATTAAGCAGAGGATTAGCTCATCATCATAAAGTGCTTTGAAGGTGGAAAGCAGAATAGTGGTGGTAATTATGTAAACAATAATAGGAATAAGAAACTCTTTGAGATGTCCAGGAAAGACGGCAGCGAGATCCTGCTGCCTAAAAGATAACAGCAAAAGCATATGTGCCGGAGCAACTTGCTGGAACTGTCGGAGACTTTATGAGTTTCATGGAGACTCTCTGAAGGACTGAGCTATGATGCAGATGTCCTAAGGCAGGGATGTCCCTGCTGGAGGCCAATTTTTCCACTCAGAGTTTATGATGGAGTCTCAAGTACGCATAGCCTTGGACTCCTTCCACATAGCACAGCTTTGCTTTAAAAACTTTCAAGTCTGTGTCACACAAACACACACAGTATCTCCTGATATCTCTGGAAACCTCATCTCCAGGATCTCCCAGTAATTCATACAGCAAGCCTGTCTGACTGGTGATCCATTCAGCCACCCAATATGTCAATTTCCCCCTGATTTATACACCCAATAATGCAAAAGTCAGTATTGTTGTGGATTTTCTGCCTGGCGGCTGCTCATAGATCTATCACTAGTTGTGCATGGAGTGATAGTCGGGGCCTTTGACAAAAGAAAGTTAACATTCCTTAACGGCCACAGATGTTTCTTCTATTGGAACTCATTGTCAGCTGACGGTCTCCAAATCACTTTTTTGACCAAGAACCTACCTGGAGAAAGTGGCCTGTTTAGGTGAGATGAAGATGATGTAGAGAAATTTGTGGGTTTGCTCGCTTTCTCCCTCTCTCTCAAGATATAGTGTGGGGCAGTAGATCTGCTGCTTTGCACTTTCCCTCCACCTGCGCTCTTCTTGTACCTTTCTGTGCTCTCGTACATTTCTGAATAAAGCAAATCTCTGAATGGCCCCCTAGGTCTCTGATGCTGTCATCCAAAGAAAACAAAACCCAGGAAGCGTTGCTGCCCCACTGGGAGAAGTGGGGGAGCGCAAAACATTGTCCTTAGAGAACAGCTTCTAGTCTGTGGTTTTAAAATATGCAGCAGGGAAAAATGCATTGCAAAGGCTGCAAGAAATGCTATTAACATGACTCCAGTGTTCGAGGAGATATTAATATTAATGGCAATATTAATGCCAACAAGCATCAGCCTCAATATTTTGAGGCATCTTCTAAACACTCCTAATAGGCAATGACAACCAGGCAATTTCAGGGGTGGAAGAAAATTGCTTCTTCTTAATGTGACAGATAGGGAGCCATTTCCAGGATCCACACATGCAGCCTTCTCGCCATGTTACCATGGGCTCTGCTCACCATTTGCCTCTCTCCCCTCTATGAATCTCCCTCCCAGTTGCCTCTGTCTGGTTATTAGTCAAAGGCCCACCACCCAAGATGTTACGGGTGGCTTATCTTCCATTCAACTTATTGCGGGAACAGAACTTCCAATCATATAAGAGTTAACGAAAAGGTAAAATGGCTGATTCAAGCTCCATCTTTCAAATCAGGAGAGAGAGGTCAATGTCAGGATTTTTTTTTACATGCATAAACAGCAAGAGAGCGAGAGAGAGCCTGGCGTACCACAGGAATATTTGATCTGACTTCTCTTAATAAGTCATTAGCAGCGTTCTCAGTCCCTCCACCCCTTCAATGGACTTCCTTACACAGCATGGCTTCCTTCAGGTTTGGATTAATCTTTGCCCTATGTACTGTATGAGTCAGAGATCAGCTCACTTAGAAGACTGCTGTGCTTTAATTATCCATGAAAAAGCCCCCTCCACTGACTCCCCGGCCTGAATTACTTTAACATCCCCTCATCGTAAAGAAGGAAAGCAGGAGACACGTGCCCAGACTGAGGTAAACTGAGGGTAATTGTAGCCAGGCCTGTCTGAGGAATCAAATATTCTTTGGACTGTGGGAGAGTCTAGCAATTTAACAGGATGGAATGGGCAGGGCTGAGAGTGTGCTAATTCAGAAATTTGCTTGTGCCGCCTAGGTTGTGAAGATGGCATCTGTCAAGAATCCCCAATCCAAGGGATTCTTGGTACTGGCCGGCAGAGCAGAAAATTACAAAAACCCTGAGGTATGTGTCCACACACTCACTGGTCCTGGTATCTGCCACCAACCCCTTGGACTACCCACACAGTCAGAAGCTAAGAGGGAAGTTTCTAATGTTAGTGAGATTAATCAAGAAAATCAACCCTGCAAGGCAGGGCACTTGCAGAATGAGTTTCCACAACAATTAACCTGCTAGGTAGACTCTTGAGGTCTAAGGTACTAGAACAGGATTGAGGCACCTGAAGCACAAAACACACCAGGTATAATCAAGGGATATTTATTGAAGTGTGCAAGAATATTTCAAAGGAACATTAGCAGTGAGAACTAAAACAAACAAAAAAACCCCCACAGTTAATATACTAGCTACGTATTAGGTCATTAATTCATAGTTACCAGCAATGCTCCCTCTAAGCTGTGGAGTCTTGTGAGCAAAAATGCTACTTTGTGAGCTGCTGGCGTTAAAGTTTTGAGTGAGCGATGTGGTTCCTGCATAAATCAGTTTGCTCTGGAGCCATCCTTCCTGAGTTTAGACAAAAACATGTGAGCCGGAGGCTAAAAAACTGTGAGCCAGCTCACGCTAACTCAGCTTAGAGGGAACACTGGTTACCAGATGTTACCTTTCTGGGTTGAAGTCAGGCAGCAATCCTTGCCTCTGTCCAGAGAGCATCTTGCCAGGCAAGAGCCTTGTCCATTCCAACTGACTTTTAAAAGGCCCATTAGCCCAATCAAAAATCAGACCATTGAAGTTACATTGACATGGACCTGTTACAACACATGGCCCAGGAGGGGACCACTTTAGGATGGGAGGGAGGGGTTATCTGCAAACTAACCCACCCCTTGTATAATGTAAATCATATCACCAATTGAAAGAGTGTGATGAAGCAGAGATCCAGTGGCGCCACAGTCCTGTCCTGGTAAACAAATAGCTTGTCTCTGTACCTGAATTGTTACCCAAAGGTCACAAGGTCGATTTGCCATTTCGATTTCCTTGCATTCCAGCAATCTCCTTGCATTCCATATCTGCCAGCCTCAACCTTTGATTATTCATTTTTTATACATTTCCAAAGTTTGGCCCATTCTCCCCTTTCATCATGGCAAAAAGCCAGACATCTCTGGAGGATGTCATTGTAGGTAAAGGCAGTAAGGAACAGTCTAGACTTGATTACTTCAATCCAGGTTTCAATGTTTCATTCATTCTTAGGCAAGGTGCCTGAGCAAGAGCTAACAGCACAGCTCTGGAGATCTCTGGAAGAGATTGATTACTTAGACCCATTCCAATCTGGTTTCCACCCAGGGTTTGGATAGAAACTGGTGAATGTTCTTTACCAGAAGGTGAAAAGGGAACGTGCATCCCTGTAATTTTCTAGATCTTTGTGTAGCATTCAAGATAATCAAATATGATATTTTTCTGCCCGGACCTGAATAGCCCAGGCAAGCCCAATCTCAGAAGTTAAGCAGGGTCAACTATGGCATGTACTTGGATGGAAGACCTCCAAGGAATACTAGCAGTCAGGAGGCAGGGGCAGGCTTTATTCAGCCACCTCTCTGAATATTCTCCATGTCTCCAGTAAGGGTCAGTCATTAGAGGTCACCATAATTTCCAGGTGCACACACACACACATATGCACATATGAAAAACATGGTATCCTTCTGAATTATCTACCTGGATGGCACCATTTTGTGATGGCCTCAGTTGTTTCTGAAGCATAAGTCTCAGAAAGTGGTGCTGAGGAACTACTGATCTGTCCCCTGGCCTTTGGTCTGTGCAGTGCCACAAGGTTGATTCTGATTCCTGTGCTGGTTAATACCTCCTGGAGACGATCGTCTGGAGCTCTGTGCTTCCTTGATGTCAATCTGCATATAACACCCAGCTCTAGCTTCATTTTTTACTCTAAATCTAGAGAGGCAGCAGAGGTTCTAAACCAAAGTTAGATCACAAAATTTCCTTCTAGCATGGAGCCATGGTCCAGAGTCTGGATTCTGCCTCATCAGGCAAAGAGGCTGAAGACTCAGTGGAGGAAGCAACTGGGCAGCTATCCCCACCAAAGGAGGAGGCAGTTGAGTTACCTCCAGTAGCTGCCCTGATGTGCAGGAAAAGAGCCAAGACTCCCAGTCAAACCTCTTACTCTGCAACTGAGCCCTGTCTTCTGATTCAGACTGACACCTTGAGCCCTCTACCCCAGAGCCACCTGCTGCTGAACAGAGGCCTCTCCCAAAAGACCCCTCAAGCTTTGCAAAACCCTGAAGTAACTCAGCCCCACTGCAGTAGTCACACCACCATACCTGGTCATGGCACCTTTAACTACTGCCATTCTGCTTCTAGAGGGGAGGAGCCTATATCTCCACCTCCTTAAAAGAGTATTTAAGGCCTCATTTCACCTTCAGTCTTTGCTGGAATAGCATCTATGAAATGCAATGGGTTCCAGCTGCAGTAGTTGGCTCCTGCCTTGACTTCCAGACCTTACCTCCAAGCAGGATGCACTGTTGGTGCTTTGCTCTTTCTTTCCTCCCTCCTACTCTTATTTTCAAGCAACTGATAAGCATATTTCCACCTCTTTAACTCCAGAATTGAAATAAAATCTGCTAAAATGTGTAAGGATGATTGGGCAGTCCAAGTTTGGCCTTGAGTGGAATCCAGTCTTGCTTTACTCCTAAGGACTTTATCCAACATTTTTTCCCATTGGATTTTGAGGAACTTCCATAAATCTTTAATGACCAGAACAGAAAGAGTGAAGAGGGCATGATCACCCCCTTTTTATATATATTCTTCCCCTAGTGCCCCTGAAGACTGGGGGAATGAGGGAAAGGGGGATTTCAGTAGGTACGTGCATGCCTTTATGGTTGCAGGGAAAGCAGTCCTATGGTTCTTCAGGGTCTACTAAGCATAGCCTGTTTTAGAGGTCTCTGAGTGCTCATTTCTACGATTGAAGGATCATTGGAAAAGTGCATCCAGGTCTGCACTAAGACATATTTTAATACCGCACTAGAGAGTTTCAAACCTGACTCTAATGTGATATTAAAGTACATCATATTAACAAATCCACAATTTGCATTTGAGGTTTCTGCTTATGATCTGGATGTGCTTTTCCAGTAATCATTCAGTCTCAGACATGCAAAGTCAAAATTTAAGAAAAATGCCCCCCCACCACCATAAATGCCTATGATGTCCATGGATAGTGCGGAAGTCAAGGGCTTTTTTAGAGTGTAGCCCCCTCCCCCTTGAACTGCGTGTTGGAAGTCCTGTAGCTTGTGATCGGATCAAATGCGCATTCTGGCAAAAGGTGGGGAGGATCCCAATTCAGTTGCAAAATCTGATCTAACCAGTTCATGATCATCCCTATAAGTATCATATCACACGACCTCATAACTTGTATTTTGGGGTGATTCGTTGTGCCTTTCACCATCAATTTTAAGATATCTTTTTGGCCTCACCAATGTTTTCTGCCTCCCACCTCCCTCCCCTTTTGTATCGAGTGTGAGCTGGATAGGGGCACTGGTGCATTTCTGTCTCTGTACACCAACATACACACTTTAGGTGCTTTTGCAAAGAGCACATTCCATGTGGTTGAAGGTGATACAGAAAAAAAGTGAATCGCCCACTTTTGCCTTACCCCATCCATCATTCGTCTTCCTTGCCAACAACTAGACCAGCAACTAATAGGTGAATTATAAGAGCATAATAAGAATGTGTCTTTCTTGCGTTCACAGAAACTCTTCAGTCGGAGGGGAAATGCAGACACACACTCATTTACTATTCCTGCAGTATGCCAGCTGCTGCATCCTCAAGACTCCATCATCTCAGGGAGACTACCTGGTTTCAGGAGAAATAGCGACCCCTTCATTCTTAGACCTACAACCATGACCTGTTCCTAAAGGAAAGACTTGCCACCCAGTTCGTTTCTCTTTGGGTTCTGGCTGTTTGGAAGAATAAATAAAAACGTACCAAGAGCTTAGCTGTAGTCAGGTGAGTCTTCTTTGGTGAAGAGCTTCTCCCTCCTCCTTTTCCCTTTGACCCATCTTGCTTCTCCAGCATGTTTATGGGCATAATTACTGTGCGCTATCGATTTCCTGACAGCAGATCTGATGTAGCTCTGTTACAGAGTCAAGCTAATTTCATACACGGAGGTTTTTATGGTCCCTGGCAACCTGACTAATCTGCTTGCTGTGGCCAAGAGCGGTATTCACTGAAGAGCTCCACTGTCCTCGCCTTGGTGGGCATGGAACTGATGTAGCATCTGCTGGCAATGCCAAGGGGAGAAAGAATTCAGATTACCCTGGGCCTTGATTATGGCCTGCATGAGGTCTTTCTCTCTCTCTCTCACTTGCATGCTCTCTTTCTCTCACTGATACACGTGGATGCACACACACATTCACATACACGCAAGCACACAAGTTCCTCTGCCCAAACTAACAGGCTTCACAGATGAATGTCCCTCTCCATTTTTTGCATTCCATGGCACTACAAAGAACTAACAGAGAAACTTGAGCCTTTCCCAACCTCTAACTAGTTTGTGATTTTTGAGATTTGCCCAGATGGTGGCAGGGTGCTAAAAGTAATGATGAATCCTTTCATAGCAAAGGTTGCACATGGATCTCTCTGTATGGTGACTCTGCCATTGAATTAACCATGTGACAGAATGTGCCAATCCACATCCATCCCTACCTTTCTTTCTTTGGGCCTAAAGGCTCAGAACCTGAAATTCATTCCAGTGGAATTCCTGTCGGTAAGGCAGTTCCTGGTCAGTTTCTGGACCTCATCAGCAGAGTTCTGAAGAGACAACCACCAGGCTCTTTCTCACCAGAGCTCTTTGGCCATCTGGAGGAATTTCACAGTCCAGTAGCACCTTAAAGATTAATAACCTTTATTTCAGCCTGAGCTTTCATGTGTCAGTGCTCAGTTGCATTTCTGGCTCACAATTCTCATGCTACTGGACTCCTGTGAAATTTTGCTGCAACAGGCTAACACCATTGTTGCTCTGGAGTTACTGGCTATTTGGTATGAGTCATCTCGGGGGCTGCCTACAGCTACCTGCCCAAACTGGCAGTTTCACAAATACACTACAAGTTGTGCTGTGCACTCTGCTGTGAAAGAGGAGCTGGGCAAAGGGAATGAAGAGGCTAGTGCAATTCACAAAACACAGGCCTCCAGATGAATTCAGCTGTGAAAAAAAATGGTGGCTCTTGGGAAGTCTGCTTTGCATTCACACAAAATGATGAGAAGGGATGGGAATGAATCTTGGAAGCTGTCTGGTTGGATTCAAAATCCTCCAATGTGATCTTGTCTCTCCTTTGTGAGAAATGGGTCTTTCTTTTTGCACCAGTCTATCTTCCCTGATGCTGAATTTTCCCATTAAAATGGACTCTGTTGGCACAGTTATTATTTTTTGCATTCCATTGCATATAGATGGCAGAAAAGTGGCCTGCACATCTATATCTCAACAATTGGTTTGTGATCTATTGGTCATGCACACCACCTAGTTTCAAAGATTCATTCTTGCCCCGGACTCCGTGACCACTTACAAATACACAGCATTTCCTTCCACTGTGTATTAAAGCCTCTGGAGTGAACACTGAGGCCATAGCTAGGGTAGAGGGAGAGGTGCTAGCGTGGCATGATGGTTAGAGGGTAGGACTAGGGCCTGGAACAACCAGGTTTGAATCCCTGCTGTGCCACAGACACTTTCTAAGTGACCTTCATCCTGTTACCAGGTGATTTCAGACACAATCTTTTGGCTTGACCTACCTACACAGGGTTATTATTATTTATTAAATGTATAGACCACCCTTCCCTGAAGGGCTCAGGGCAGTGAACAACAGGTTAACATGTACAATAAATTAATTTCAAATTACCAAAAGAATCAATGACATTAATCGATAGCTTAAAGGGCAGTTTGCTCCCTCCCCCGGGAGGATCAGGGACCAGTCATCATGAAGGAGGACACAGTGAGAGCCATAATGTCAGCCATTGCTGTCCTTAACCGTAGGCCTGGAGGAACACCTCTATTTTACGTGCCCTGCAGAACTGAGCTAGGTCCCACAGAGTATGGATGTCACCAGGTACAGAGTTCCACCAGGCTGGAGCCAAGGTGAAAAAGGCCCTGTAGCTGAGGACAGCCAGACATCCCTTGGGCCAGGGACCACCAGCAAGTTTTGATCTTTTGTACACAAGGTTCTTCAGGGGACATACCGAAAGAGGGGGTCCCACAGATACGCTGGTCCCAGACCATTAAGGGGCTTAAAGATCAAAAACAAAATCTTGAAGCGGATCTGTATTCAACTTGGAACCAGTGCAGCTGGTAAAGCACAGGATGTTGGGGAGGACACCCTCTCTCCAAGCGCTACTCTCTGTCCCCAACTCTGGGGAAATGAAGTAAGCAAGGCTACTCCATGGACTCCCACATTGGCAAGGTGGTGGGCCAATAGGTCATAGTTGACTATGTTGAATGCTGATGTCAGATCCAACAACAGCAGTGCCAACCCACCTCAATCCAGCTCTAGCCATCTCTGTTCTCACTTCATTTCCCTGAGCTCTACTGTATATGGTGGGGCCAGGTTAGGGTGAGAAGGAAGAGGGCATTGGGGGGTGATCTCATCTATGGCTTCACAGAACCAGGTATTCCAGTCCTCTATCAGCTCATCTAGTGAGTTGCCAGGAGGTAACGGATCCCACAGAGTGTCCTGGAAACCAGCCGGACCCATAAGTCTCCATGGGCGAGTATAAATCCACTCATCGCCTAGACAGGGCAGAGGTGGCGCACGCAGCCAGGCTATCAAAGCAAAATGATCTGGGACTCTCTCCACAGCAACCAGTTCAATGTTTATCCCTGCTCCAAAGAGAAGATCCAGGGTATGGTCTGCTTGATGTGTAGGACCCGATACAAATTGGAGAGTCCTAGTGTTGCCATGGATGACACCAGGTCCAGGGCTTGCTTGGAGGGGCCGCATCAGCATGGATGTTGAAGTCCCTGAGGACCAAAAGCCTTGGGAATTCCAAGGCCCAGTCAGTGACCGCCTCCAGCAAGTCTGCCAGGCTGTCCACCAGTAGGCTAGGCGGTCAGTACACTAGCCAAACAGCCAAACTCTCCTCGGCTTCCCACACCAGACCCATACAATCGGCAACAGAAATCTTTGGCATGGGGTTGTCACTGTGAAGATAAGGTGGTGGAGGAGAAAATCATGTGATAAGCCACTTGGGTCTCATTTAGGGAGAAAAGCAGACTACAAATAAACAAGCAAGTCATAAATAATAACTCTATATGGGGCACTGCAGCACAGTCTGAGAAGATCCCGCACAGGCCATCCAGCCTTGGAATGGGGATTAGATGCAGTAAATGCAGGGGAACTGGCTTGACCCGGGACCACATGGCCCATCCTCTTGGTCATTCTGTGGGTTGAGGCTTCATAAGGAGAAGAAATCTTCAGCCAGCACTGGCTTGACTGCCATGCCATATAAAAGTTGCACTGATTTAAGAGCAAAGTTCTTTGATTATTTGTCTAGTCCAAAGGTTGTTGAGCCTGTACAGGCACTTTGAGAATTTTGACAAAGGGTAGTGTTTGCTGTCAGCCACCAAGGCAACTCTGGTCACAAAATGGCTGCCATGAGCAATTAAAAATGATGGGAGGTTTCAAGGCAAGTGTCCTCCTGTGACAGAGGAAGCTCTTTCCCAACAGGCACGCCCTTCAGGCGCAAAGGTATGTCCTCGGGCCTTTTGAAGCACCTCATGCCAGTTTGGTGAAGTGGTTAGGAGTGCAGACTCTAATCTGGGAGAACCGGGTTTGATTTCCCACACTTCCACATGTAGCTGCTGGCGTGACCTTGGGTCAGTCACAAGTTCTCTCAGAGCTGTTCTGTCAAGAGCAGTTCTCAAAAGAGCTCTCTCAGCCGCACTTACCTCACAGGGTGTCTGCTGTGGGTAGTGAAGGGTGGGGTATAAATCCAATCTCTTCTCTTCTTCTTCTCTTCATGCTCCAAAGCAGGTCTGGCTAGTCAGTTTAGAGAAAACATACTTCAGGTAAGAAGCAAATAAACACTAGGGAACTCCCTGATGGGCAACTTGGCATTCATTGGTAGGGTTGCCAACCTCCAGGCAGTGGCTGGACATTTCCTGTGATTACAACTGATCTCCAGGCAACAGAGATATTCATCTGAAGAAAATGGCTGCTTTGGAAGGTGGACTCTATGACATTATACCCCATTGAATTCCCTCCCCTCCTCAGGCTTCACCCCCAAAATCTCTATTCATTGGTGCCACAGTCTATGCATGCTCAGTTGGATAAATTGTGTTGTGGCACACATAATGGGAAACGGGAAGTATTTGGGAGGGCACCATGAGGTCTGGTTCTCATCCCCCAAAGTGGGGTGTTGCAAGAGTTAAAATAGACAAAAAAAACCCATTGCCTCTGATGCATTTCTTGCTTGCTGCTGGCCTGGGTCCTGGCAATGTAAGAAAACAATTGTTCAATTCAAAACACCTCCTTGGCAGCGAACAAGAGATCTGTAGTAATAGAGTAACCCTGATGCAATTATGTATCGATTGGTATTATTACAGCCACTTCTGATTGCTTCTTATTGATACACCTCCTGGGAAGATGGTTCAAATAGAGACAAGAAGAAAAGGATGGTGAGGAGGCCGAGGAGCATTTCATTTGCAAGGCCAGGTAGTCCCTGTCAATGCCCTCTCAGGAAGGCCATTCCATAGATTAGCATAGTCCAGTGGATACAGGGTTGGGGAGGAAGGAACCGGTATGCGATGCCATACAGTCCACCTCCGAAGCTGCCATTTTTTCAAGGATGCCGATCACTGTCGTCTGGAGATCAGTTATAATTCCGGGACAACTCCAGGCTCCAACCCAGAGGCTAGCAATCCTAGACAGAGAGTAGAGCTTGGAGCTGACAGAGCCAATTTAGGCACTTCTGCTGGAGCATGCTGTTTGGTAGGCTGAATAAGTTTCTTGAAGCCAGATACCCAGCCTCATCCTGTACAGTCTTGAAAGGAAAGGTCACACCAAGTGTCCTCCTCGTGAACAAATGTGTCCAGCGTTCCCAAGGATTTTGGTGTCTCCTGATTACTTTGCAATAAGATATAATACAGCTTGGAAGAATGGATTTGCAACAGAATGGGCTCTCTAAGGAAAGAGAGATGGGAAACCGAGGACTGTTTGCTCATTCCACACCTCCCTTCCGCTCCCTCCTTCCTTCCCCATCTTCCTCGTGCACACAACATACACACACAATGAAGCACATGTGCATTGCAGTGATAAGGCAACTTCTCAAGTGCCGCAATTCATCACTCCACCCCAGATGGAATTTGTAATTTATTTCTGCAACGTGTGTTGTGTTTTGTGGGTGATGCAACATTAGAGAGGGAGATTGTGAATGTGATGCAGTCTGAAAGCACTGTGGATAATGTTGCGAGCCGGCTCTGGGTCCTTGTCTGCTCAGGCCTCAGGGAGAGAGATTTGGACGCGGGGAAAGCAAAGTTAAATGAAAGGCAAAGGTGTGTGTACTGTGCAATGGCCAGCCTACCAAAGCATGAATCAAATTACCAAACCAGACCTATTAAGATGGGATGTCTAATTGATTTGATATAACCACGTGTTCAATTTACAAACAATCAAGAAACATGGTATGGAGCTAAACAGTAAGATGGGTTGAGGGTCTCATCCAATATTTCCAAACCGTGAACATGAACATGCTACTGCGACTGCAAATCGTACTGCTCCTGGGGGAGATTTTGCTTTGCTTTGCCAGCTGCACTAATGCTAGCCCAGATTTTGGAAATGGAATCTTAATGCCCATTGGTAATGTCTCAGGGCATGTCTGCACCAGCTGTTCTTGCTGGACCATTTCCAAAACATACCAAGTACAACTGGTGACTCTGAATATCTGGTCACGTCCCAATTTAGGTCTCCTTTCCCAGTTCTTTGGAATCAATACCTCATGAAAGAGGGACTGAGTTTCCCACATTTCTCATGGTACATAGACAGCTATCTCAAGGAACCTCACCCCCATCACGAACGCAGTTTCAAAACAGCCCGCCAGAGGTTGTAACAATGCTTGCAAGCAGGCACACCAACCTTCTAAATCACATAAAGCACATTTATTTGGGGTCTCAGGAAGGCTCACTAAAGGTGGGTTCCTGAAAGGGCATGTAACATCACTCCAAGCCCTGTTCTCTAAGGCATAGGCTTACTGTTTGTCTGTGTAGATCAGGAAAACTCCTGCTCCTACCCTTCACCACCTCCATCCTATCAACTGAGCAGCAATAGGGGGGGGGGGGAGCAGGAATGAAGTCACAGCATCCAAAGCACTCTAGGAACTTCCCCTAATATCTATGGGTGAATTCCTAGAATGTTGTGAGATGGGGTTGACATCACTTCTCAGCAGTTGCCTGGAAGTGACATCACAACATCCGTGACATCCCCCCTTCCCCAGGCCCCATTCTCAAAAGCTCCCAAGATAGGCAGGCACAGGGCTGGCGACCCTCTCAAAGTGGGATCCTCCAGCTTCCTCCCCTTAACATTCTAATGTGCTACTACATGCATTTGTTGCAAGCTGGGTCAAGGGTAAGGCTGGGTGGCAGAAGCAGACCCTAGCTGGACATCAACCCAGGCAGGATAGGGTTGTTTGAAATAGTAAACCTAGGCTCTTGGAGATATAATGTGGCCAGGACCAGAGTTGTTGCTCAGTAAAGCACCTGACCAAAGGACCAGAGATGTTGTTTTCCAGATCCAAGTGGAAGCTAAGCTCCAGTGCCAAGAGAAGTGGTGAAGTTATGGGAGTCAAGGCATATTTGGAGGCTGGAACAGGCAAGTGGGAACCTGGGCAGCTAAAACAAGTGGACCCCAGATTAAAGCAAAAGCAACGTGACTCTGCAAACGAGAGGGCACAATGCAAAGATGCTTGGACTGGTGGCAGATAGTGGCCAAATGAGCACAAGGGGAGCCAAATGAAGGCAATCCAGTTAGACTGTGGAAGGACTAAGGAGGACAACTGAACATATGAACGTATGAAGCTGCCTTACACTGAGTCAAACCTTCGGCCCATCACAGTCAGTACTGTCTACTCAGACTGACAGCGGCTCTCCAAGGTCTCAGGCCGAGGCTCTCCTACCTGATCCTTTCAACTGGAGAAGCTGGGGATTGAACCTGAGACCTTCGGCATGCCAAGCAAATGCTCTACCACTGAGCCACAACCTCCCTGGGTTCCAATCCGGTTTTGCTTCCAGCTTCCGGCTCCACTTTCAACCAGTGTGGCTCCTTGCTAGTGCTCCCGACGGTCAGGCAGATGAGCCAGACAGAGCAGCAGCGCGTCTCTGAGCCTCGGAAGCCCTTCGATCATTCTGCCTGCGATGTGGCTTCCAGGCAAAGATCACACACACAGCTTGCCGGAGCCAGATCGGGTTGGCCAGTCGGCCCCGTAATTCCCCCCTGGATCAAGCTGGTGCTAAATAAATGATAAAGAACAGTCGCATTTACTTATTTGCTTGTTTTCGAGGGAAAACATGATCCCACAAGGAGCCGTTGTGATTGAGCTAGGACGGCTCTCGCCTAGGCTGAGATACAAAGCGGAGAGGATTTGTAAAACTGAAACTAATTTGCCCCCAGAGAGAAGCACGGTACCACACAGTGCAGCTGCAACTTAAATAGCACGATGCTGCGGAGGAAAGCAAAGAGTCCCTCTCAGCCCGTGCCACTGTGGGAGATGTGCAGGGCAGCCGGCTGGTTCATCCGCCTTCCAACAGAGGAGCAGACGGTTTCAGCAGCCACCTCTAGGGAGCCGTCTGCCTCCCCATCCTCCCGTCCCGCCCCCAGCCAAGAGGGACCCAATTTCAGACAGGGTCTCAAAGCTGCTGAGCTGTCCAACTAGTAAATTGCCAGGGTTGTATCTTTTAAAAGCAGAAAACAAGGTCAGAGAAAGCAGGCACTATCGGACTAATTAGCTACCATGCAAATGAAAATAAGCGGGGGGGGGGGGACGGGACACAGCAAAGCCAGTAATTGAAGCCCAATAATGAATATTTAACTCTCATAAGTAAAGTTTAATTAAGTTCCCTGTGGCTGAGGCTTTCTGTTATTTTGCTGTGGCTTTTGAGCACATTAAGACAGGCTGGAAATAACCTTTGCGGAGAGAAATGAGAGGCCTGTCTGTCTCCTTTCTTCGCTTTGCTTCTCCAGGGAGTTTGGTGTTTTTTTCTTCCCTCCACCACACTTTAGTCTGTAGGTTTCATTAACGATAAAGGAGAATTAATTTAGAGCCCGGCTCCCCAGCCTGCCTCTGCCCATCCTCCAATATGAATAACAGTTTAGTTCTGTTAGAAAGGACTGGGGATGGGCTGTAGCGAAACGGGTCACGCTGAGAAGCGAAGGACATTAGGGCAGCGTCTAGCCTTATTCTTTGTGACCTATAAACCCCAGCTAAAAAGAGGGGCTCTGGTCCACTACTGCCTCAGGTGGCCTGCTGTTTCCCTGAATTTGGCTTCTGCATTATTTGATTTCACATAATTGTTATCTGTTCTAGTCTTCCAGGGTGATTAAGGAGAACTCTCTTCCCTTTTCTCTTCGACATTCTTTTTTGACAGTAACTCCTTTGTCTAGGGAGTATTCTATACCGTTACTCAGGCTTGGGATTTCTCAGTGGCTACTCAACACTCATAAAACAGCCATGTAGACATCTGGTGTTACACAAAGCTTAGAGTGTCGGACTAGGGTACAGGAGAGATGGGTTCAAATCCCAAATCTGCCATGGAAATTTGCCAAGTGACCTGGGACCTGTCACACACTCCCAGCCTAATCTACTTTGCAGGATGGTTGTTGCAAGGAAGAGAGGGGAGAGGGGGGAATGTTGTGATAAACTGCGCTAGGTCCCTAAACTGGTAAAAAATAAGAGTACGGTATAAATAAAAAGCATGTTACCAAGAAGAGGTCCAGTAGTTTCTACTCTCCAGTCTTTCTGGTAAGGCCATAAAACAGAACCATTCCAGAAAGATGTTTTGAAAAGAGGAAACATCTCGCTAACTGGGTTTAAGGAGTAGATTGGTGTGTTAATGTAGTTTTGTTATCTTTTATATTTATTGTTTTAATACTGAATCATTTTTATGCCTGTGACCATACACAGTTTTATTGTATTTCATATTGTTAACCTGTTGTTGTTCTTGGTTCCTGAGCTGCTCTGGAGAAAGGGAGGCATGCAAATATTTAGAATAAATGAATAAACTCAAATCAATCCTGTCAGATGGGAGCTGCAGAATTTGCACCCCCTCCTCCCCCAGCCTGATGCAGCCTAATAGAACTTCAGCAGAACAAAGTCTTGGCTTTTGTTGCTTACATGGAATTGCAAAGGTGGCGGTGTCAGTTCCCAGACTCTCAAATTCTACATATTTTATGTGAAAAATACCATCATGACCCTCTTCCCAGTTAAACATTTCCTCAGACTTTCATCTTGTGAGCAGTGTTCCCTCTAAGATGAGTTTGTGTGAGCTAGCTCAGTTTTTTAGCCTCCGGCTCACCCATTTTTGTCTTGTCACAGGAAGGATGGCTCCAGAGCAAACTAATTTATGCAGTAGCCAGACTGCTTACTCACAACTTTAATGCCAGTAGCTCACAAAGTAGAGTTTTTGCTCAAAAGACTCCACAGCTTAGAGAGAACATTACCTGTGAGAGATCCAACCTAACTCTTAGTTACATCCTGTTAAATGCAAATACTGTTGTTAGCCATCAGTGAATAGAGTGGTTTCTTGATTATTATTTTTTTGTGTGTATATATAGATATAGATATATTCCCCTTCAGGGAGCCACATAAGCTAAAACTGCCTCAGACTTTGGGGACACTGTTGGTTATCTTCTGTGGTACTATACTAGGATTACTTGCTTCTGGTGGGGTATACCCAGCCTCCTCTCCTTATGCCCCCCACACACACACACTGGTGCTTAATAGGGTATCAGGGGGAAATGGAGAGGAATTGGTGCTGTACAATGCTGCAACATTATTGCCAGCTGAAAAAAACCAGCAGTTACATCACTACATCATGCAGTGCTCTCAGGATCTGCTCAATCTCTATGGTGTTTACCATAGAGATCAGGAGGATTCCTACCATGTCACTTGGCACATTGACATCACTTCCAGTTTTTCAGATGGAAACGATGTTGTGCAGTGCCGTTCCTACATGTTCGCCTCCACTCCCCCCATTCTATTCTGTGAGTGACTCATCTCAACCAGGTTCACTGCAGTCCAGTCAAGTGGAAGTTTGCAGAATTTCTTTCCTTCTTTATAGCTGGAAAGGAGTGGGCAACAGAGCAATTGCACAGGTTCCAGTGGAGGAAAAACAGAACTCAAAAGGTTCCAGTTATAACCCATAATTACGTTGTCAGTCAATTTAATTACCTTGGTTAATCAACGGATGTCTTCAGTTTTAATCAGAAAAAAGTCAGGTAGACTCATGAGTTTTTTCTTAAAAAGGCCCTTGAGTGTCTTCCCCTAGATGTCTTCCTGTAGTCTTCTTCTGCCTATTATACCCCTTCTCTCCATCAGCTTCCCATAATCCATTGCACCTGCTCGGGTCTCACCTTCAAGAAAGGAAGAAAAACCCTCGGTGGGAAGAGTCTGGGGAGCGAGGTTTGCACAAGGACAAATACTTGGCATCTCAGAAGGACCTACTGGTAGCAAGCTGTAGGGTGTGAGCCTTCCTCCTCCAGAGGTACCTCATCCACCATGCCCCAGGCAGCAGTTTATGCCCAAGGCCATCCCCAGGAAGCTCAGGAGGAAATTGCTCTGATCTGTTGCTGATCGCTCTTTTAACTACAGCAGGTTTCATTAGCACACTCCACCATCTCCCCTGGGTTTGCTCTTCTGAACTTGCAAAGATTTTTGCAGCTGTGTGTTAAGTTCCGCTGATGATGTCTGGATAGAGCTACCTATTGATTGCAGTGTCAACCTGTTAATTGCAGAGTCTCCATCTAAATCCTCTTCGGCAGCATCAAGTGAAATGTGCATTTGGATACATGTGTGCCTTCACCACTTTCCTTCACTAATGAGAGCTGAGGCACGGAGACTGGCTAGCTGTTTAGCCTATGTGCTTCCTTGTGGGGGTCCTGTACAGGTCAGTTACAACCCCCCACAGGTATCAAGGCTTCACAGTGTTGATCTTAGCCCAAGAACCTAATGTCAGTGCTAGGATTCCTCCTTAACAGATGACTTCTGAGCTTCATATCAATGAGATGGTGCTGGAGAATCTACCACAGGATCGAGCAGCTACTAGATGTTCACCAACAGAACTAAAGAGATCGTAAGCAGTGAAGTAGGGAGCTCTAGCTAGCACCAGTGCTGCAATTCTATAGTGCAGAGAGCCAGAGGGCAAGCACTTTATGCAATGTAAGAGAACCAGGCGCTTTAGACATTTTGGAGAATCAACTGCAGTGGATCTACAGCTTTTTTTAAAAAAAAATTGAAGAGTAATTTACATTTAAGGTGTAACTATTTATAGGTTTCTTTGTTTTTTAATCTCACCCTTCCCCCTAGAAATCCAAGATGATACACATGCCTCTCCCTTCTTCATCTTATCTCTACATGTGAAGCAGTTTGGCTGAAAGAGAGTGACTGGCCCAGGGTCACCCAAGGAGCTTCACGACCGAGTCTCCCCAGACTTCATTGGACATGATAACCACACTGCACTACAACACCTGACCTGGGGACCTGTGTCTTCTCTACAGAAACATACATGATCAGATGGCTGTGCTTATTACCAAAGGGGAGGTGCCTAAATGGCCTCTTGTGTGGGAAAAGTCTCTTGCATGGATCTTCCATGTGCCTCTTGCATGTGAAAAGTAGGCATGCAAGTCGCAAGGAGGTGCTTTGATGCTTCCCAGCCGTGCCAAAAGTGGGTTTCTGGCAGTTTTCCAGCTCTCTATGGTTGAGGACAGGCCTCCTGTAAAATCAAACAAGGCAGAGAAACCAGGGGTGCCATTTAGAATTGGGCATTAACTAGTCAAGACCTGAACGGAACACGCCCCATTCGGAAACTTCAAAGGGGTAATTAATCCAAATGAAATTGCCTTCAGTTTTTGGATCTGAATTGAATAAGCAAAATCTGGCCATCTTGCTCGCTGTGCCATAATGTCTGCACCTGCATTGTGCTTTCAGCTTGCATTACCTGGTTTTGTTTGTTTCACTGGGATGGGGAGAAGCAGCAAGGGGAGAGCTGGACAGCAGGCATGTGCCTGAAAGGGATGCTAGCCAACCAGAACACTTGGCCCATGTTTGTGCCATACACCCTCATCCCCAATTGGTATGCAACACTTCTCCCAGTCACATTGTTGGCTTACTAGCTGGCTCATAGTCTGCTTAAGTGGGGAGGTGATTCCCTGAGCCACTCTATCTACTGGGTCAGGTGTTCATCAGATGGTCAGAGTCAACAAATGCCTTACTTGAATCCTCTGGTAGAATCCAGGTGGGATGGAGGCAGAGGTCTGGGCTTTGTCCCATTCTTTACCTCAATGCACCACCTGGCACCTTCTGAGAAAGTGGCCAAGGTGTCACTCGTGTGCTGTGCAAAGGGGGTAGGTAGGCTGTGTTGTTGAGGAGGCAGCCAATTAATTTAGTACAGTGTCCATGCATGTGTGCAGAGTTTAGCATCCCTTCTCATTTCTGGTGTTTTTTTTTTAAATCCTGCTGTCCCCTTGGTCATTTGCTTTGAGATCCCCATGATGGGAATGAAGGGAGGGAAAACTCACCCCTATTCATCCATGTGTTGTCATGGACCAGAGTCAGATGAGAAGGAGGTAGCTGAAACACCTCTAGGAGCCCTCTTTGATGTCCAGGAGGAGTCCTAGGAGACTGGATCAGCTCTGTCACCCTGGGACGCAGGGGGAGATCTTCCTTAGATGCTGAAAAAACATCTGTGAGCCTGCGGCAGTCCCTGAGGTTTCTCCTCAACCGACTTCTCAAGCCTAGGGTTACCAGGAGAACTGTTTCATCCAGCAGGAGCAAAACTGGAAGATGGAGGAGAAACACTGTACCACATTGTGACATCACTTCCAGTTGTACCCAGAAGTGACATCACAACACTCTAGGAATTCTCCAAGCACTATGGTAAAAACCATAGAGATTTAGGGGATTCTGTTTGTACCTGGAAGTGACATCATGATGCTGTATGAATTCCTGAAATCTGTATGGAAGTGATGTTGTGGCATGGTGCACCATCACTCTCCTCCTCCCCCTCCCCCCTTATTTTGCTCCTGCTAGAGAGAGTATTGGCCTGGAGCTGGTGGTGAGAGATTCTCCACCACAATGGCAAGAACCACTCCAACCCCATCAGACCACTCGCTACCATAATCAGGTGTGGCACCTTTAAGAAATAGTCGCCTGCTTTTGGAGGGATGGGGCTTTGCATTGCAGGAGTATTTAAGGCCTCAGTCTACCTTCAGGCTTTGCTAGAACAACATCTGAGGTTTTTGTGCTGTTGATCCCAGTCCTAGTAATTAAGAGTCCTGGACCTCAGCCTTGAGCATGGCATACGTCTGTTCTGCAGGGGAGAAATTTAATGACCTGAAGAACTGGGACCTTTTCTCCTCTAGTATGCAATTTGGCAGGGAAGATCCCATTGGATTGGAGGGGAAATTACACCCATATGAATTTCTCCCTGAAGCGAGCGGAAATGACTGCTGAGCATAAGAACAAGATTTACTCCAGTATTTAATATAATATGAATTGGACTGATTCCATTCTGCATCTGCCTTGAACAAATAAGTTTTTGTATACGCCTTGTACCATTTCAGAATTCCGATGGGAGGGCAACAAACCATTTCGTGAGGTTTAAAGGTCTTCTGTTGAATATATTCAAGATTAAATTTTAGAAAGCCTTGTATTGTAGATTTTCTACAGTTGATGGTTTTTTTAATGCATAACAACTACAGCAGTGTTCTCAACACAGGCAAACAGGGATCTTTTGGGGGGGGGGGGAGGGATTTGTGCCTGTAGCACACCAAGGCCTAGTACACAGGAGGCCCATTTAGTCGCTCACAACAGTGGTCTGTCAATGAGCCTGGTCCAAGTCAAAGTCGTCCAGAGTATAAACACATGAGGTCTGAAACTCTGGAAGGGACATGCCAATGTTGTCCTCTAGATGGTGCCACAATAAAAACACACAAAAGCCCTGTACAGATGCAAAAATGTGTTAATGGGGAGACTGGGATCAAATATCTGTGATGAGCCTATGGGGGGGGGGAGCAGTTCCAGGTTTGTTTGAGCCTTGGGCAGTATAGTATAACTGGGGTCCCTCTCTCATTTGGTACTGTCCCTTTCTCCTCTAACAGCACCCCTTCCGTTTGCCCCCTCCCATTTGGCTCTGCGTCTTCTTTAGCCATTCCATTTCCCTATTTTAATTTGCTTACTCTGTTAAAGAGAAACCATACCCAATTGTGCTTTCTTAGTTACCTTTATCACCTCGTATAAAACCGGAAAGAAGAAAATATGCCTTCCATTATTTTATTTGGTGTGCTATTCAATAAAATTGGTATTGTTTGTGTAAAAGGAACACAAATACAGTTCTGGAGGAGCCTAAGTCTCAAGGTTTGTGGGAAAGTTTCTCCACATCACTGAAAGTACTTAAAAAACTGAACAGTCCCAACATGCTGAAGGTGTTCCTTTGGAACCATCAGGAAGAAAGAAGGGAACTTAATTTGATCACTCAGTGCTGGATCAAAGGAGCCAGAGCATAGCAAATACAAGAAAATAAAACTTGTTTTTTAATACTGAGAAATTCATCACTTTGTTTTTTAAACCAAGAATTACATCTTTGATACCACTAATTTAATCCCCTAGCAAATACCACAATCCAAATCTGAAATTCTTGGTTTTATACATATGCACTATTTTAAAAATAGTTTTGTATTATCTCTTTTTTTAAAAAAAAAACCCTGTCCACTGCCAAGTATATTTTTTGCAGGTATGTACCCATAATGATCAAGATTTGTACCATGAAAAAAAGCACCTCTAATGCACTGACTGATTGTGGCAACTGTAGCAAAACTGATTTGACAGCATCTACTCCTACACATAGCACTCCAAAACGACTGAGACAGATCTTTCAGTCAGTTCTGGCCAGTGTTGTAAGGCCCCTTCCCAACATTTTGTTTCTCCAGAAAAAAATGAATAGATATAATGTGGTTTTACAAAAAAAACAAAAAAAAAACCCCACCCACCATTCTTTGCCTGGCCAGGACTGTCACAGCATGCACCAGCATAAGATTTCAGTTGTGTGGAGAACAAGGTACAAAGAATGCCTGGGGATTTTTTCCCAGAACAGCTTGCACTCCTTTGGCACCATTATTACAGTACTGGCCAAAATATTGGATACCAATGATCCCTACTTTTCTGTCACCTGCCCAACACAGGCCTTGCAAGACCATTTCCTGTTGTATCTGTGACATGCGGAAATTCCAAAAAAAAAAGAATTTCCTTGATGTCCACTGATTGTCTATTAACAAAGAAAGGGGGAACGAATTTTGAGTCCAGAGGCACCTTTAAGACAAACAAAAAGTTTTTTCAAGGCATGAGCTTTCATGTGTATGCACAGTTCCTCAGATACATTGAAATGGAAGTTACCCGTTCATATATATAAGCAGTTGCCTCTACATAGGTGAACAGCAAATTAGCACCCAACTTAATGAAGATGTTTTGACATATGAAAAGACTAAACAGCAATAACAAGCTAAATTCATATGGTCACCATTTGTTTGGATTTAACCAGGGAGAGAAACAGTGAAGTAATAAATATGTCAAAATAGGAGATAGATGTGGAAAAGTATCCTTCTAAGAATAATAAACTGTGACTCTGTTGTTATGCTCCATATGTCTCCTTTTAAGCATGGAGTTAACTAACAGCATCCTTTTCTTAGAGGTGGGGTGCAGTGTTGTCAGAGAAATACATCCCAATATTCATTGCAATATTCATTCATTGGAATATTCACTATTCCAATATACTATTCCAAAAAAGAAATACACTAAAATACAGCTGATGTATAGCCCTTCTGGATGAGAATACATATGTAAAGACTGAATGAATTCAGCATTTGTAATGAGATAAAAAACCAATATCCCTGTTAAGTCCTGGGGAGGTTTTTGTTCCGAGTGTTGTAATAACTTGTAATTCAGCAATTCCCCTTTCCATTTCCTTTGCAATTAAACAGCTACTTTGAGGTTACCCACTGAATGTCCTGGAAGGTTGAAGTGTTCTCCTACAGGTTTCTCAATCTTGTGATTCCTGATGTCAGATTTGTGTCCATTTATCCTCTGGCGTAGGGTTTGTCCTGCTTATTGAGGTTAACTGGTGTGGTTAGTCCAGTCACCATTAGTTAGCAGAGTGCTTAAATAAAGCTACAAACGCAGGTGCATCACTTTACCAGGTTACTCAGCTTCCAAAGCTACACAGAGCCACATTGCAAGTTTAGAAGAGAAATACTTCTCTTTATTTGAAAAGTACATTTTGGATAGGAAAGAGCAGAGACTGATAGATTACTAACTTACTAACTAAAGGATGGAGATGGATGGTGAGAGGCCCATCTGCCTCATGGTGCCAAGAGAGGGCCGCATGTCCCTCTCCTGGTGCGTGCAGGTAGAGAGCATGTCTTCATCCAGAGTGAGAGAGAAGCAGGAAAGGGAAATTGGTCCTTGAGATCACCATCTACATATCAAAGAAGACAGTGGCAGAAGAGCAGATACAGGAAGAAAGGTCAGTGTGCCTGTCTAGCTATCTATTCTCTCTTGCCACTCAGTGTGGAGGTCTGAGACAGGGGACATCTCATCTAGAACTTCCAACACTGTTTGCCGTGTGTAAAGGACTGTAGGGCATTGTTGGCATTTCATGGGATATACAATGTTAGAAGATGAGCCTGTGATGGTGTTAGGTCCAGTGAGGGGGAGTGTGCATCATCAGAGTAGACAAATTGTCCCTTGGCACCTTTGTGAGAGCTTAGCATCTATCACCATAAAGCAACAAAGCTGCCATTCTCCCCTTTACTGTGGTGTGAAGTTTGCTATGTGAGAAGAGAAAGTCAATTATTTCACAGCATAGGTGGGCCTCAGCACCTACGCCACCCTGCCCACTGCCGACACCAGCACCAGAGCCTATGCATATACAACAAAAAGGAAAGTCCATGGCTCAGTGGTAGAACATCCAGTTTGCATGTAGCAGCTGCCACATTCCATCCCCAGCATCTCCAGTTAAAGAGTTCGGGAAGCAGGAGATGTGAAAGACCTCTTTACTCAAGACCCTGGAGAACCACTGCTAGTTACAGCAGATGATTCCAACTTTGATAGACAAGGGACTGACTCAATATAAGGCAATCTGATGACCAGATTTGGGGAGGGGGGGGTATGGATCAGCAGAGCATCAGCTTCATAATGCAAAAAAGTCACAGTTTTGATCCCTGGCATCTCCAGCAAAAAGGATTAGGCAGTAGGTGATTTGAAAGGTTTCCACCTGAGACTCTGGAGAACCACTGCCAGTCACAGTAGAAAATGCTGACTTTGATAGACCTCAGTGATTCCACTCAGTAAAAGCCAGCTTCATGCATTCATGTACATATTCAACTGTACAAGTGGGGGCCCATGATACTCACGGGGGGAACCCCATCTCCCCCACACACACTTTCTCTCCAGGCCCAGTGTGTCCCCGAGGGCTCCCCTGCAGCTGCCAGGCCCACCGCCTTCCCCCCTGGAGCTGCTCTGGGCAGGCTCACTGAGGCTTCCTTTCCCCTCTCCCCACTCTTGGTGTCTCGTCCAGAGCTGCTCCAGGTGGACTTGTGGAGGCTTCCTTTCCCCACTCTTGGTGGCTCACCTGGAGCTGCTTGAGGTGAGCTCACCAAGGCTTCCTCCTCCTACCCTGCTCTCAGGCCCAGTGTGACTCATGGTTTGTGTTGCTGCTGGTGGGCATGCTCCTGGGCTCCACCACTGCCAGGCCCAGTGAGGCTCCTGGCTTTGCCACCACCGCTGAACCCAGCATGTCTCCCCTGTACCATCTCAACAAATCTCTTTACCCTCCATGTGCCCCCTATCTGCGGAAATAAGTATCTGCACATGGGGGGCACAGTTGGGAATTAGACGTACAAGATAGAAACTCATGGGAATATTCCCTCACTAATTCAGTGTTTGAGTCTATGTTCCAGAAAAGGGCTTGAAGCACAGTGAATGCTTGTCACGTCTTATATAGCTGCCACTTCTGTTTCTCTCCTTGGCTTGTCAGGGCATCTGTTGTACGCTTATCTTTGTATCTCTGCTTAGTCACTAGCTCTTTGCCTCCTTGTCCATTGCTGAATTGTAAGTGCCTTGCAGTCTGAGACCTGCCTATTTTCATTTTTACTTGTAAATGTCTGTGAGGTACATATTGATATCACTGTGTACATAATTAAAAATAATAATGTGCATGTAATACAGGAGGTCGTCTTCTTCCTCTGCTACCCCATGCTGGTTCCCTTGACTTTATGTGCTCTGAACTTTGGAATTCTGAAGATGCCAGCATTTGGAAAGTGAGCTGCTCTACCAACACACCTTCCCCCATCCTCAGTGGCTGTCATTGGCAAGCTCTGCCTGCTTGCCTCCATTCCATCCTCAGTTTGCTTCTTGCCTAGTTTGCCCCTCCCATTGTCAGTGCAGCACTTGCTTCCCCCCCCTCATTGGAGCTCTGCCCTCTTGCCCCCCCATCATCAGTTTGCTGCCCCCCATCAGTGCAGTGCTCTCTTGGTTCTGGTTCCCCCCATCATCAGTGCTCCCTCTCTCTCAGCTTGCTGCTTATCTGCCCACTCACTCACTCCCCCTACCCCCATTCTCACCACCAAGCAACTGAGGAGAGGAAGAGGTCTAGAAGGCAGGGCAGGCTGAACAGAGGGTAATCTCCGTGGCAGGTATAGCTCCTCTTCTGATGGCATGGTAGGCAGCCATTCCTCTTTCCCACCATACTGCCCTTTATCCTGCCCTCACTATCACTGCACCTGTGCTGCCTGTGCTTGCGAGGTGGAGAGCTGTGGCAGACACTGCCAACCGTGACAGGAAGGGGCAGAATTTGAGGGCTCCTCTCTCAGACAGGTATGTGATGGCTGTGGCTCTCCCTGGCTGGTGCTCTGCCCTCCCACCCTCCTCACTTCACTTGCCAGCCATCGCCTACCTGATGTGCCTCCCCCCTCCCACCGCTCCAACAGAGAAGTGTTGTCTGCACATGCACAGATGACGCTCCTTTGTTCTACGGGAATTTAACACCACCACCCCATGCATTTTTTTTAAGGGGGTCACTCAGGTTTGCAGCAAAAACTTGTTTGGGGTAAGTATGCCCCCTATCTGCAGAAATAAGTATCCGCACATAGGGGACTGTTGGGAATTAGATATATAGATAGATGTGTGCAGTAGGCTTGCCGTTTACTCATCTATCCTCAGCCCCAATTCCCCATCCTTGAAAAATTGAGGAGTGGAAGAAAAAAATGACTGGAAAAAGACTTCCATGGTGACAGCCTAGGAATTTCCCCATTTTCCCCAAGACTGGCAGAAATTCCTAGAGCATTACCTGGAAGTGACATCATATCCTGTCCAAACTCCACCCTCCCCAGTCACCACACACAACATCTCCAGACATTCGCCAAGGCAGTGCTGGCAACCCTAGTATTTAAAGGGTTCTGTCTGGGATCCAAGGAAAAGCAGAGTTTGAGATCACCCAGAGAAATATTTACACACACATGTATATGTGTATGCTCTGTGCAGACATCTGAATGAAGTAATGGGGAACAGAACTAGGATTAGTGCATTTGATCCCTTTCCCCTTGTACATGGGCTTTATAATGTGTTTCTAGGGTTAAGGAGGGAGCCTATTTCCTAGCATGAAAGGCCATGCTCCAGAGAGTTAGGCCTCTTCTCTCCACTCACTCCTCCCCTCCCCCCCATCTGCATGTGCTCAGACACTCTAAACAAAAAATCTCTTCTGCTAAACGGCAATCAATCCCCAGCGGCCACTTTCCGAAATGCCTCCTATGACAATGAGTGATTTGTAACAACATCCAATCAGGTGCACCTCACCCTTCCTGTAATTGCTTGTCCTTTCACAGCTCTTAAAAGCTTTCCAGGGGAAGACAACAGACGCTCCTTGTCAGAACCAGGCTATTATACAGATGAAAAGAGCTTGCTTTTTTCTCCCTTTTTGTGATGGGTTCCCCACCACCACCACCACATACACACACATTTCTCTCTCCTTTAAACTATAATGGGACTATTTGACTTTTCGGACATTTTGCAGAAGAAGAAGAAGAGATTGGACTTATACCCCGCCCTTCACCTGGAGTCTCAGAGTGGCTTACAAACTCCTTTCCCTTCCCCTCCCCTCCCCACAACAGACACCCTGTGAGGTAGGTGGGGCTGAGAGAACTCTTTCCCAAGCTGTCCTTGAGAGAACAGCTGGTACAGAGCTATGGCTTGCCCAAGGTCACCCAGCCAGGTGCAAGTGGAGGAGTGGGGAATCAAACCCGGTTCTCCCAGATTAGAGTCCACACACTTAGCCACTACACTAAACTGGCTCTCTTTGGAAACTGCTCTGAATCATTAGCAGCCTGAACAGCTCAGATGACCCCGAGCTTGCCAAAGCTTGGAAGCTAAGGAGGGTCAGCCACAGTGTTCCCTCTAAGGATGTGTTAATACGGCTCTTTTGAGCCGCGCCAGGCATGAATGCCTGGTGGATTTAAAGTGCATGTCCAGATCACAACATCTGGGAATTGTGCCGCTTCTGTGAGTAGCCTGTCAATCCCCGTCAGGGATCCGTACTTAAAAGATAGTGGTGAAAGTCCAGTCTAAAGCAGGCCGACAGGCCAATGCCAGACTTTCCACCATCAGGTCGTACCTCCAGCACACAATCAGCCCGAAGGGATGGTCTCTAGAACATCCCGAATGGCCGCCATTTTAAAAAAGTCTTAGCGATGCGCGCATAACCACTTAAACATGCAACGTCCCCAAAGCTCTGCTCAAGTGATTCAAACAATTTTATGTTTCTGACGGTCCCCTGAACTTTATCAACTTTATAAACTGAAATGGTACCTAGAGGAAGGTACCACTGGCAGCGCTTTTACCCTTTTACCCTTTCCGCATGCGCGGAAAAACAAGTATATGGTGAGATGCATATGTGCATGCTCAGACAGGATTTTTTTTTTTAAAGCCAACTGCACAGCTCCTTACGGTGGATGCCATCTAGACAATCCACCGCAGGAGTCACGCACGGTAAAGCACTTCACAGGCAAGCTGTCTGGTTGTGCAATGCTGGATCAAAAAGATCTAGCTCAAATTACAGCCGGGCCAATGGTGGAATTAGCTACCCATCTGAATGCACCCTAAGCTGAGTTACTGTGAACTAGCTCACCATTTTTTAGCCTCCAGCTCACACATTTTTGTCTTAGCTCAGGAAGGATGGCTCCAGAGCAAACTAATTTATGCAGTAGTCAAATCACCTGCTCACAGCTGTAATGCCAGTAGCTTGCAAAGTAAAAATTTTGCTTACAAAACTCCACAGCTTAGAGGGAGCAATCAGCTGGGTCAGTTTTTGAAGGGGAGAGCACCAAGGAAGGCTAGAATCGCTCTGCAAAGGAAGGCAATGGTGAACCACCTCTGCTCATCTCTTGCCTTGCAAACCCAGGCAGGGGTTGCCATAAATTGGTTGAGATTTGAAGGCACTTAATTATGTTCTTAATTTGGAATCGATTCTGTTTTGATTGAAAGAGGAATTCTAAAAAAGCAGGGGCAGGAAGGGCGGTTCTGCAGAATTTCAGAATTTTATTCTGCAGGTGCTTGGAGGCAGGCAGTGTCTGAAACAGGACTGGGGAAATGAGGTATTTTCTGAGCTCTGAAAAATCTTCTGAGTAGTCGCTTCAACTTAGCCCTAGACTCTGTGGTCACAGAGAATCCTGGCTACAATCCACAGCATACTTCAAGAATGTTCTGTTATTGCTACAGTCAACGGGAAGATGATGGACAGAGCTCAGAAGAATCTCTGGTACAATTTCCAGAAGCGCTTTGAAGCGTAACTCCTTAGAGCAAGTGCACCATCTGGAATGCAAGTGGGGCAAGCAGCCTCTTTCCCACAATGGCCCAACAGCCGAGAAGAGCTCTTGCCTCCTGGAGGGAAGTAATTGGAGAGAATTCCCCCTCCTCTCTGGCATATGAAAGCAAACTTCAAAAACAAACCCACTGAGGGGATTTCAAATGGTTCCCTTCCCTGCCATCCTCTCAGAGATCAAACTCCTTGCCCAGAATAGCTCAGCTGACTGGCAATGCTTCATTAGCAATTTGCCAGCAATTAATTCCTCTCATGGTGACATCCGGTCACTTTTTGTACATAAGAAGTCTCTTGCTGATCTCACCACTTCCTCCTCTAACAAACAGCCAAGCATTTCATTGCAAAGCAGAGGTCAGGAGAACGTTGGTGCCGACTGTGTTGTGTGCACAAACAAGGCACAAAAGGGATGCGTAACCCCTCCGACCCCAGAGACCACTCAGCGATCCATAGGTCATTTCTCTGAGGCCTGAATTGCTTTCTGTCCTAGTGCTTCAACTGGGGCCTATTGCGCTCAGTGAGGGGAGGTCTCATGGAGTGCATTGTACATGTGGTGTATAGAAGGGAGGTGCATGAACAGTCTGGATGGCAGGATGGACAACTGGGCATTTTATCCCATTCAGTTTCCTGATCCTATGGGGGTGGTGTCTGATTTGCAATGGACCACCATGCTGCAAGTCTGCATTTGGAGGCAGGCAACCCTGAGGTGCCATTTTGTCGGCTCTGGTTGGTGATCCACAGAACTCTAGTGAAAAATATACCAAGCCTGAAGTCTGCCCACACACATCCTGCCTAGTGCTAGTCAAAAGAAGGCAGCATTTACTTGGAGTAAGTGGCCACCATCAGATGTTAGCAGCTCGGGCGGAACCTCTCTCTTTTCTGCAGGTGTTCTGTCTCCAGGCCCCATAAGTCACTTAAAGGAGAGCAATTAGTCCATTCAAGAGCAAAGGGGAGCCCAGATAACAACCACCTTTCCCCTCCTCCGCTGGCCACCAACGATTTGGCTGGCTTTCCAAAGGCAAGGAGGGCTGCGGTTTGGCTGGAGCACATCCTTTTCCCTGGGCAACAGCAGTACAGTTCCAGGAAAATCTTCAAACACCTCGGGCACCAGGGAGGGTGAGGCCCAGCAGCTGGTCTTTCTCAGCCCTGGCTGGCACACAGAGCACAGTTGGCCCCATTCTCTGATTTATTTCCAAATCCCCTCCCCCCAATAAATGACATGATCATACATGCTCCAGTTGCATGTCTCAACTATCTGCAGCAATCTGGGATAAAGGAAGCTTGTGCCCATTCTAAACTGTGCCAAAATAGATGACCCTCCGGGCCATGCTCTGGGGTCTCAGGCGGCAATAGCAACACAGCTGTTCAAATGCAGATTTTGGAATTAGGGATTACCTTTCAAATCTGCTTCTTAGACCACCCATTTGGAGTGGGGGGGGGGGAGGTGGGCTGTTAGCAAAAGGTGGGGAAAAAACAGTTTCTATTGCCAAGCAGCTCAACTCAGAGAAGAGCAGCAGCCCTGCCTTGCTAATGCAGCCTTTTTACCCTTCTTTCTTCCAGTCTGAATTCTGAATGTAAAGAAGGCAATCTGCTTCAGCTCCACAGGCTTCAGCAGTACTTTATGCAGTACCAGGAGGAAGCAAGAAGTAGCTCCCAGCAGTGCCACCCATACGACTGCAATAACAGGGCCTCCCTACTTTTGGGGCACCTGTGCCTAGAGTCATTTTGGAAAGGCCTCGACTGGGGCTTCTGCTTGGAATAGAAAATTTCACCTCTGCCTCAACTTGTCTGATCATGTCAGATTTCGGAAGCTAAGTAGGGTCAGCACTTGAATGGGAGACCACCAAGGAAGACAGTGGTTGCTGCATGGAGGAAGGCAATGGCAAACCACTTCTGTGGCTGCGATCACATGCACAATTAGCCCCAACATAGGTGTGAATGCCAGGCAGATTAAAGGAGTGCAATCAGACAACATCTGGGAAGTTGGCAACCCGTTTTGCTCCGCCACACAAGCAGATTTAAAAGACACCTCAGAACGTCTGGTAGCAAATGGGTTGCTAGGGGCCACAGACGGGCTTTTGCGTGTCTGATTGCTCCAGCACTTTCATGGTGTTGAGATGGTCTGTTGTTTTTTGCCCTTTTCAGTATGCTCATCATCGCACACTCCATAGGGAGCCCTCAGGGCTGAGGTGCAAATCACCGATCCCTTGTTTAAGCACATCAGAGACAAGCGGCCACACACACCTCCGACTCACCTGCAGTTGTGTCTGATCATGTAGTGGCGGGCTGTGCCCGCAGCTTCAAAAAAGACTGTGATCACACAACTGCGGGTCAACTTATCCATGGGAGGAAATAGCCTCTCCCCCCACACACACTTTATCTCGTGCATGTGACCGCAACCTGTACATCTCTTGCCTTGAAAACCCTATGGGGTCACCATGAGTTGGCTGTGACTTAACGACACTTTCCACCACCAAAATCCCCTCTCTCCATTTGCATCTGGCCAGCTTCACAAGGACGTATCCATATATCCATGCTTCCCCCCCGTCAAGTCACAGCTGATTTATTGCCCGCCTCTGCGTCATGACCCTGGTATTCCTTGGTGGTCTCCCTTCCAAACACTAGCCAGGGCTGACCCTGCTCACTTTCCAAGATCTGATGAGATCAGGCTAACCTGGAGCTATCCAGGTCAGGGTATATCCATATTATTATTGCAACAAAGTTTGAGGTTCTTCACAGCTACACCTCCCCATTGATGGGAGGTTTCAGCCTTGCCATACAGCTTAAATCAAAACAAGCCTTCTGGATGGGGAGGAGTCTTTGGGATGTCTTTGACAGAGAACTTCCCAGGCAGAGCAGAAAGAGTAGACAAAAGAGGCACGCCTGTCCTTCTGGGAAGACCAATACCACCTGATCTGTGTTCTAATGGCACCAGAATTCTTCCCACAGTGTCCCCATCCATTCCCAAATGTGAATTCTTCTGGAGCAACTGGAAACAGCACTTGTCACTGTCAGAACATCCTGAAAAGAAGTGATGCTCAGGCTCATAAAAGAACCCCCTCCCTTTCCAGAATGTATATCGCATGGGAGGGGTTCCCATCCTCCTCAGCCAATTTCCAGTCACTGGTCAAGAATCTTCTGAATTACTGAACAGAGACTGCAATAATTCATCATGCAACAGGGTTTCTTGAAGCATTTTAATATTTCATGTGCTTTGCTGTAGCTTAGATTTTGGGATCAAGTAGGGGCTTCAGCAACAACAGAGCCCTGGCTAAGCAAAACACAAGGAGGAAAAAAGAATTGCCAGTTGACTCTTCATAGTATGATCCTGTTGGGGATTGGCGCGAGGAGCTAATGATGTCCAGAGTAATCCTGTTGCAAGATTGGATTCTGGTTACTGTTGTTCAGTCTTTCCTAAGGGCTTGGCCTAAAATGGAGGGAATCAGAGTCAATGGCAAAAAGAACGATAATGTTTCTTCACAATTATTTGACTGGTCAAAGGACCACAACAATAAACTGAAACTGAAACTTCACAATTGTGTGTGTGTGTGTGTGTGTGTGTGTGTGTGTGTGTGTGTGTGTGTGTGTATATTCTCAGTGGTTAGGAAATGGCTCTGTCCAAGAGCATATCAAGACTTGGAAGGGGTGACCCACCCTCCTATCTGAGCAGAGGGGGCAGGGTGTGTGTGTGTGTGTGTGTGTGTGTGTGTGTGTCTGTTTGTATAAAGAAAGAACAGTTTGGATTCTGGAAGAGAAAGAGAGGGACAGACTGCTCTGGAGGCTATAGGATCTCAATCTGTGTGTGCTAATGGATCCAAAGCCCTGTATCTTTCCCTCCACCAATAGTCAGCTCATATTTTTGTAAGTTAAGCAAATACTACAACCCCCCTTCCCCCGTGCACCATGAGTCTCCAGTGCTCCATCCTCCAGTGTGAACCAGCCCAGGTAAGTGTTATTCATTGAACAAGTGCCTGAAAAAGTGAGGCGTGTGTAACAGTACAATACACTAGGATGGAAATACCAAGATCCTTGGAACAGAGTCACTAATTCAGTGCTGGGACTGAAAAGCCAGTGTTCTAGGGAGCAAAATTGGAGTGCCAGTCAACACAGCATGCCACATGGTGCCAGCAGAGCCAGTGCGGTACAGTGGTTGAGAGCGGCAGACTCTAATCTGGAGAGCCGGTTTTGATTCTCCACTCCTCCACATGAAGCTGGCTGGGTGACCTTGGGCCACTCACAGTTCTCTCAGAACTCTCTCAGCCCCACCTACCTCACAAGGTGCCTGTTGTGGGGAGATGAAGGCAACTGTAAGCTGCTTTGAGACTCTTTGGGATAGAGAAAAGTGGAGTATAAAAAAATCCAACCCTTTTTTCTCCTTTATCTTCAGAACAAGGTAAAACAGGCCATTCTTCTAGCTCCTCTCGTTTCCAACATGGATTTTGGTTGACATTCATCTTGAGAAGGAGGAGAAGGGATATGAAAAGAAGAAGAGATGGCTTTGCTGATGTTCCTCTTTTGCACCCCAAGAGACCCTGTGGGTACCCAAAAGACTCCCTCCAAATCCTCCCGGTTCCTTTGTGCTGCTGTTCACAGTTGGTGGTTTCAGGGCTTTTTTCCCTTTCTTGTTCTCTCTCTCTTCTTAGAAAACCTATTTATCACTGAAGCTCCCTCCAGCCCTTTATTTTTCTTTCTCTTTCTTTTTTTCCCTCCACTTGTCCTTCTGAAGCTCCTGTTATTATTTTTTCCGACTTTCCTCCGCCCCCAAGCAGCACTTGAACAACTTCAGTCAGCGAGACTTATAAGTAATTGTATGGCAAGGGTGACATTTAGATGCACAATGCTAAAAAATAAATGGCAGGAGTTTGGCTTGGCTGGAATGCTAAATTTAACTAGAGAGAGAGAGAGAGAGGCCTGGGGAGGGGAGAGAATCTGGCCTGCTTTCCAGGCCGCTCAGTGCTGGGGGAGCGGGGATCCAGATCCACCCCCAACTCTGCTCACCAGGAATTAACAAAATTTCAATCAAACCTCCATTCATCTTTTTTTAGCCATGCTGCCTGGTTCCTTTCAAAGCCACTAATCACTTCTCTTATCTTTGAGGTTGGAAAAGCTTTTGGCTAAGGATCCGTGTCAGCCATTGTAGACCGGCAGAGAACTGTGCAGAGCTAAGTCAAGACATGAGGTGCAGGCGCCCTCCTGCCCATGGGAGAGGGGAGGGGACAGCCAGGTGCTTCTCAGGCTAGACGTGGGCGGGGGAGAAGGGCTTGCATCCGGCAGCGCAGAAGACTGTAGGTTGAACTGGACTGGAGCACTGTGCGAGAGAAGGGCCGGTGAGGGAGATGCCACCGCAACACCTTCCTTCCATCAGCTGGAATTCAGCCTTCTTGTCCCCCACACTGTTGTTCGAAGAAAGATGCTCTTGGGGTTAAAACCATTTAAAAAAAAAATCCTGTCATTCCTCACCCCCCCGCCCCCCGTTCAGTGGATATATTGTTCTGTTCTACTTCTGACTGCTGATACTCCTCCTGAGCCTCAAAATAGCACAGGAACCAAATATAAATCATTTATTTATATGCCATGGAATGAGTCTCCATGCTGGAGACCCAAAGCAGCAAGCATGAGAGCTCTGGAGGACAAAGAAACTTCACAGATGACTCTGTCCCTTCTTGCTGGGGACCCAGCCCATAGTGGGAGCAGAGTTAAATTTCAGGCCCAAATATATATATATATATATATATATAAATCAGCTTCAGCAATGCTAAGGGAAGGGCATTTCAGTTATTTCTTAGAGCCTCAGTTGTCCATATTAGAAGGCAGAATGTGAATGTCATGTAAAGATGAAGATTCTTTTCCCTATTGGCCTGGAGATTCCATGAGTGAGAATCCCTAGCTTCATCTCAGCTGGAGGAGAAAGAAACTAGACAACAGGCAGAAGTCTTAAAGGTGCCACTGGACTCAAACTTTGTTCTGAGTTTCTTGTTGAAACTAATGGAGTGGGGAGGTTTAAACAGAGGTAATCAGGGGCCATTTCGAGCAGGAGCTGGGGGAGCTCAGCTCAGGGAGTTGGTGCCAGGCTCCCCCCCCCCCCCAGGGGAATGCCTGCTTGTGTCATGGCTGCAGCAAAATGACCCCATCCCCTGAAAAGGTCCTTGTTCCTCCGACCAGCCACCACTGAAGCTGTCCTCTCAGAATAGTGGTATTTCTGAGGCTTGGATTAGTAGCTGTCCCCTCTCTGCCAGCTTTCTTTCTTTCTTTCTGTCTTTCTGTCTCTCTGTCTTGCCTTCTGACATACTTCTGGTGATATCGGGGGTGTGGCATATGCAAATAAGTTATGCTAATGAGCTCCTGCACCTCTTTTTCTACGAAATGACCGCTTGGGTAATAACAAATACAAATGGAAGTAATAATGCATAAAACAACCTTCCCACCAAAACTTTACAAACCATTGATTGTCATATCTTAAGATGGTGCCTCATAAGAAGCCCACCTGAGCATGATCCTGTCATAAGGCAAGGAGTAACATATTGAGCAAATGTGAATCTTGCTAGGTTTGCTGGCCACTTTCCTATAGCAATTTGCTTTAGTGAAACTTTTGTGGTCTGTCCCACTTACTTAGTTTATGCACTGGGGTAATGTCTGCAAGGCACAATGGTGATTGAATGCAGTTGTAGCTGCCAAAGTCCTGGAAATCCCGAAGGTGAATGCAATGTCATGTCCTCGTCTGAAACAATAGTGTCCAACATTCCATGAATGACAAAGAAATGATGGCGAGCTGTTACAGAAGCAGCTGATGTTATAGCTGAAAGAATGGTTACTTTGAGCTGGTTAGGCTGTAATCCTAAAAACAGTTCCGTGGGGGGGGGGGGAATTGACTTACTTTGAGTAGACCTGCTTAGGATTGCTCCCTTAGTGTATGAGACCACAACAATTAAAAACTTTTTAACCTGAAATTGCTTAATAAAGATAATGTGTGTACATAACCAATCATGGGTCCAGACCAATGTTCCCTCTAAGCTGAGTTAGTGTGAGCTAGCTCACAGTTTTTTAGCCTCCAGCTCACATAGTTTTATTTTAGCTCAGGAAGGATGGCTCCAGAACAAACTAATTTATGTAGCAGCCACATTGCTCACTCACAATTTTAATGTCAGTAGCTCACAAAGTAGAATTTTTGCTCACAAGACTCCACAGCTTAGAGGGAGCATTGGTCCAAACAAAGGTATCATGCTAATATTATGTATTATGCATCACTTCTCCTCAGCTGGGCGGATTTATCTATTACTAGGAATAAGGCCCGTTGTGGAAATAAATACAATGGGCTCTAGAAAGAGGCTCTGGGAGAGTGCCCCGGCCTTGGGTACTCAGTGTCAATTTGCTGTGTCGACCTCAGCTGGGTATAATGACACAGAGTCCACCATTTTCTCCAGGGGAAGATTTCTGCCATCTGAAGAGCAGTTGTAATTCAGCGTGATCTCCATTACTCCCCTGGAGATTGGCAGCAATGGTTCCCCTTGAGGAAACAGGTGGTTTGAAGGGTGGAGTCGATGGCACTGAACCTGTCTGAGGTCTCACCCCTGCTGAAACCTCACCTTCTCCAGGGTCCACCCCTCAAGTCTCCAGGAATTTTCCACCTGGAGTTGGCAACCCTATCTCCTTCCCAGCCACCTCACTATTCAAGTTTCCATTCCCCCCCCCATGCAGCCTCCACTGGGCTCTGAAGCCCTGACTGCTATGTCACATTAGCTGTCATAAAGGGTCCATCTCAGCAGGGTATGAGGACATAGAGTCCACCATTTTCTCCAGGGGAACTGATCTCTGCCATCTGGAGAGCACTTGTAATTCTGAGTGGTTTCCAGCCCTCACCTGGAGATTGGCAACCATACTTCCCCGGTGGAAAAATAGTCTTTCTCTGCAATGGGGACCGAAGCAGCTGACATCATTCTTCTCTCCCCCTTTTTTACTTGCACAACAACCCTGTGAGATAGGTTAGGCTTAAAGTCTGTAACCGGCCCGAAATCACCCACTCAGCAAGAGCCCGGGTCTAGCCGATCCTGCTCAGAAGCACTGACTGCTATGCCTAGGGTAGCCTACCTCCAGGTGGAGCCTGAGGATCACCAGGTATTACAATTGAACTCCAGACAACAATCTTCCCCCCTCCTTTGGAGAAAATGTCTGCTTTGGAGGGTGGCCTCTATGGCATTCTGTTCAGCTGGCCCCAATGAGTTTTCTCCCAAAGGCCATCATAGGTGTGGAAAGGGGCTTTCAGAGAAGCAAGCTTGGTTGCCTAACAATGGGCACTGAGGAGAAAGTTGTCGGCTCTGATGATGGAATTGGGTTCCCAGCCTCCAGGTGGGGCCTGGGGATCTCCCACTTTTACAATGGATCTCCAACTGACAGAGATCAGCTCCCCTGGAGAAAATGGCTGCTTTGGAGGGTGGACTCTATGGCATTGTACCATGATGAGGCCCCTCCCCTCCCCAAACCCCACTCTCTCCTGGATCCATCCCCAAAGTCTCCAGGGATTTTCTAACCCAGACCTGGCAACCCTGTGATTTGGGGGGTGGATCCTGTGGAGGGCAGCATTTTTTTTGTGGGGGGATAGAAGGACTCAGCAAGCTGTAATGCCATAAGGCCTACCATCCAAAGCAGCCAGTTTCTCCTGGGGAACTGATCACTGTCATCTGGAGATCAATTGTAACAGTGGGAGATCTCCAGGTCCCACCTAGAGATTGGCAACCCTAGGGGGAAAGTCAGCTGCACTGCAGGGGGTTGAAGTGAATGGTTTTATGGTTGCTGGCCCACCTCATTAGCCAGCCAGCCGTGGTGGAGCTAAACAAAAGGGAGGGCCTGAGGAATTTCACACAGCCAATATGTTCCGTTTCAGGAACTCTTCAGTAATGGTTTCTGTCAGGCATTTTACACAGAACCTTATTAGTACCGGTTCCCTAATGGAACATATTGGCCCTTTCACACAGAAACGTGCCTCTCCCGTTGGGGAAGCGTTCCTGAGCCGGTTTACCTTGAAACCTCCTCCCAAGCATTCTTCAGTGCTTGTACCGGTCCTGAAGCGCTACGGGGTGCTGTGTGAAATGGCCCCCTGTTTCTGACAGTTTATTCTGACAGTTTATTCTGGGCACGCTGGCAGTGTGCGGGGGAGGGGGTTATGCTGTTAGTCCATTGTCTTTTCACTGACAGAAGCAGGCCACTGAGGGGACAGTTAGACCCACCTGGCAGAGGGCAGAGGTGAAGAGTGGACCCAGCACCCAGTTGGTCCTTCCCCTTCACTGGCTCCCTCCAGACTGAGGCTGGGACGCTGGCCGGTAGCTCTGTGGACCCCCATGGAATCTTGCCCCTTGGAATCTTAAAACGGCTTTATATAATAGAAAAGATGTGGCATTTATAGCTTTCTTTCAAGATAAGAATAAGAAGTGTAGCTCAGCTCAGCAACTAGTATGCACACCTCAGTCATTATGCAACTAGTTCCTTTCCAGAAGACCTTTACAACACCCTTTGTGATCATAAAGGGTAGCCCTGTTCCACACATCTGTACTACATGGCGGGTTGAGAGAGTTTCAACAGTTCGTTTCTTATAGTCCCAAAGGTGACATATTCTAGGTTGAGTAACTTGGGAGGAAGTTATTGGAACAACTGGAAAAAATGCATTTTCACTTGTGATGGATACTCCAGAACCAGAGTCAACTTCCATTTTTGAACTCTGACCATTGATTACTGCAGTGGCAATCATCTCAGAGCCTTGATTGTCAATTGTGTGAACATTTCGTCCAAAATACAATTTTTGTACCTCCTTTTTGGTTCAAAGTCTCTTACTTATCAGTGGTTTGCGCAAAATTGTCACTCTCTTTGCTACATTGGACTGGCAGACACTCTCTCTATGGCTCTTCTTTCAGGCACAACAATCAGCATGCCTAAACATATGTTCTCATCATCCCACATGCCTGCCCGTGTGTTAATTGTTGTTTTCACATTTTTGTATGTATTTTAGCTCTGGATTTAATTGTTTTAATGATGTGGGGGTGGGGGTGGTTTTAATGGTTGCAAATGTAATGTGTTTTAATTTGTTAGCTGCCTTCGTGGCCCAAGCTTGTGAGGGCAGAAGGGCAGGGTTTTTAAAGTGTGAGGTAAATAAGTAATAACAATTTACATTACCCAATACAACTTCAGGTGTGTCTGTGGATGACTTGGTTCAGGTGACAATGAAGATGCAAATTGATGATGATTCATGTCAGATGCGAAGGCATTTTCTTGCATAACAGCAAAGTTAAATTCATGTGGGTAGCTGTGTTCACCTGAACAAGTCCAGTGGCACCTTTAAAATCAACAAAGTTTAATTCTGGGTATAAGTTTTCATTTGCATGTTTCAGAGAGGAGAAAGTCCTGAACTGCTTCCTCTTGAACTCCAAAGGCCACCATGCAGCAGGCCAGCTGGAACGGAAGGTTACCACAGTCACAAAACTCAGCTGGCTGGCTAAGGTCGCTCAGCCAGAGCCTGTAATATCTTCAGTGGCTTTTTGGCCTTGCTTAGAAACAGCAGAGTAACAAGCAGTCTCGGGCAAAAAATATGCCCAGAGAACAAGGCATCCATTTCAGTTAAAGAGAGCCAGCTTGGCGCAGCGGTTAAGAGTGGCAGACTCTGATCTGGAGAGCTGGGTTTGAATCCCCACTCCTCCTCCACATGGAACCTACTAGGTGACTTTGTGCCAGTCAAGGCTCTCTCAGAACTGTCTCAGCCCCGCCTACCTCACATGGTGCCTGTTGTGGGGAGAAGAAGGGAAGGCAATTGTAAGCTGCTTTGAGACTCCTTAGGACAGAGAAAAGAGCGGTATAAAAATTCACTCTTCTTCTTAGGCAATCCCCAGCGTGTGTCTTGAATACTGGCCCATAGCTACAGTGGGGCATCCTGGGGCTAGGCCCCCCAACTTACTGGCAAGGCCCTGGACTTCCCAATCCGCTTAGTACCCCCGAGTGGCCGCAGGTGCAGGGAAGGAGCCGGGTATTCCTGCACAGCTGTCCGATGCAAGGGTGCAGGTTATCTTTATTTCGATTAGCCAGTGCCTGTGCCCACTAAGAAATTTAAATGCCCCCCGACTAAAAAGATCCTGGCTACGGGCCTGCTTGAACAGCAGCACCCCAGACTCTTTTGACTGGCATTCAAGGGCATTTCTCTGCTCAAGGAACCAAGGTGAGCCCTTGAGGTGCTGGCAGTGCTACTGGGGTTCCATATTAATGTAAACTTCAACGTACAATCAAATTTTAAAAACAAACTGGGGGGGGGGGGTTAACCACATTGGTCTCTGTGTTTTTATATCGTATGTCTCTCCACGATTCCTTCAAAAAAGCAATGAAAGAGCGCCATTTCCTTTGCACATATATATAAATATTCATCTCACTGTGTGGCCAAGGCCAGAATTTTTAGCCCCACAAGCAAAGAGGAAAGATTGCATGCTCCCATTCTGGGCTTGCCATTCTGTTGCCTGCCAGTTGATAAGGCAAGCTTCTCGCTGGAGAGTCTTAAGGTGCCGCCTGATCACTTCAGATTCTTTTAGCTGTTCTAGAGAAAGCAGCAGCCTTTCTCTTTCAGTGGAATGAGCAGGATCTAGCCTCTGGAAGTTGTTCCTCACAATCTCTGCAACAGAACATCTTAGATCGTTTCCAAGAAACATTGCGTTAGAGAACAACATAAGAGTACACACTGCTGTGAATTTACTAACAGAGGAATCTGTCAACAAGCTGATGAGAAACATGAGCATCTGTAAAGAGAAACTAGTGGTTATCACAAGGTTGCCAGCTCTGGGTTGGGAAATTTGGGGGCAGATCCTGGGGAGGGTGGCATTTGGGGAGGGAAAGGATGTGATGTCATAGCTGCATTTGAGAACTGCCCTCTCTGGTGTGAAGATAAATTGTCATTCTGGGAGAACTGCAGGCCCTCCTGGATGTTGGCAATCCTAGCTTATCAATGTCTGGCTTGCTTTGAGGCTTAGCTGGCTCCAAAGATCCTTCAGAAAGTGGCTGAAAGATGCCTTTCTCTGCTGACGCCCACTGCTGCAATCCTGCTTCACAGCAGTTTAATGGTTAGAGTGTCAGACTAGGACCGGGGAGAATCACATCCAAAACCCCTCTCTTGTTTTGAAGCTCACCAGATGATACTGAGCCAGTCTCTCTGTCTCTGCTTAGCCTACCTTACAGGGTTGTTGCACAGATAAAGCTGGCAAGGAGCCACCCTGAGCTTCTAGGAGGAAGGGTAGGATAAAAATCTAATAAGTAATTAAACACTAAGTTGACCACAAGGAGGTCGGGGGGTAGACAATCAATCAGGCTTGCCAAGTTTAGTTAAGATTGTCAACTCTGTTTAGGAAACTCCTGGAGATTTGGGTGTGACAGAGCTCTCAGTGAGGATGTGATGCTATAGAGTCCACACTCCAAAGCTGCCATTTCCTCCTAGGGAGGTGATATCTGTAGTCTGGAGGTCAGTTGTAAATCCAAGAGAACCCTAGGCCCTACCCTGAGGCTGGTAACCAGTGTCCCCTCTGAGTTAGTGTGAGTTAGCTCACAATTTTCTGGCCTCTGGCTCACGCCTTTTTGTCTTAGCTCGGGAAGGATGGCTCCAGAGCAAACTAATTTATGCAGCAGCCAAATCGCCTGCTCACAACTTTAATGCCAGCAACTCACGAAGTAGAATTTTTGCTCACAAGACTCCACAGCTTAGAGGGAGCATTGTGTAACCCTAGTGAACATGCCAAATATCTATGCATTAATTGAATATGTGAAAAGCCGCCACCCCCTCGGGTCCTTCATTTTCTGTACCTTGGACCTTGGCAGGATATAAGCACCATCTACCTCAACACAATCTGCTTTCCCTTGCAGTTGTTCTGCCAGTGCCCAGTCAGAGGTTCTTTCCCAAAACCGTTACCTGCAATCCTGTAGAGGGTTGAGGCCCCTTTTCAGCCATGGAGGTTTAGAGGCCTTTTGTCTTTATTCTTCTCAATCCCTGGTTCCCCCTCTCACGTGGGGCGTTTGTGTGGTCTGCAGTAGATGGGCTATTTTAGATCCCATCTCATCCATTCATCTACCTGCCTGCCAATTCCAAAATTAAGGGATGCCTGTTGTAGAAGAATTGCACAAAAGGAGAGCGCTGGGGTGTCTGATGTAATGTGTCACTTTCTCTTATCTTCTCCTGGCACCCCTCCCCCCCAACTTTCCTGGCCAACTTCAGCATATTTTCTGTGTGAAATAAATGTTATTTTCTTGCCCACCTAAGTCCAATTCATCTTCCTGTCAAGGAGAATCATAGAGAGAAAGCAGAGGCAAAAGGCCACTTATTGCTTACATGCGGCAAAAAGGAGAGTATTTCTGGGCTCGCTTGCTCTCTTACACACACACTCCCTGACTACCTGTTTTCTTGTCTAACCGAGTCAAAATAGGGGGATTATATGAGGTTGAGGGAAAAGCTACCTTGTTCAACTTGGCAGTACCTTTGTTCTGTCCGGGGCTATAAAACCCCTTTGCGATTATTATCTTTTTCATAAAATTTTATTGAATCTGATGTTACGAGGGCCATAGAAGTCTATCCAATTAAACCGCCCCATAATCCCATTCTTAACTCTAGCAAGCCACAGTGATGGGAAGATTAAAAACTAATAAAGATGACAAATGAGAATGGACAAACAGGGCAGAAGGGAAAGGAGGTCGGGGCCAGAGGCAGAGGGAGGCAACCAAGTGGAGGCATTAATGACATTCTGACCCTATTCAACTGGCGGAGTCCAGAGTGTGTCCTGTACAGGGCGACCTGACCTGTATAGAAACTCTTCCTAATAAACACTGCAGCTGGGCCCCTCCTTTCTGTGCCACTCTGCCCTCTGCTTTGCAACCTCTGAGCTTTTTTGTTGCAAGCTAGGGGATGCTGGGCTGGCAGAGAAAGAGCTAAACAGCCTCTGGTTTCCATATTTAGCACTTTGTTAAACATCCCCTGCCGAAATGGAAATATGCTTCCAAGGGGTAAGGGGGCGTCAATTTACCCAGCGACAGTCCTTGCGTATTTGTTGAATGTAGCGTCCATTTCTGTCCTAACGACCACATCCCGATGCACACACACACACAAAAGGGCTTTTTTGTGTGTGGCTTTGAATTAGGGGAGAGGCAGAGAACAAATAGAACAAGTGGCATAATGGGACCAAATTCAGCTTCTTAATCATTTCTTTTTATGAAATGTAATTCATAATTCTGTTTGCCTCATTTGTTTCCTACAATGTTTAATTGCTTAAATTATCCAGATCATTATTAAAGGGTGGTGGAGAATTCCAAAGAATCATTGCAAATGGGGTGTGTGGGCTACAACATGAGGTTCAGTGTCAACAACACAAGAATGCAGTTCAATGTCACGCAGATCAAGACAAAAAAAATGAGGCCACATTTGAGCAAAGAAATACCCCCCAAAAATGTGCCGATGATTGCCTGAATTGGTGATGACTAACCAAAAAAGAGACCATAAGGCTGTGGTGAGGAAAACGGTTTCAGTCAAACAAGCTAATTCTGTGCAAAGGTTTATGAGAAACAACAACTGAAACAAAAAGTGTCAACATCACTTGCCTTTATATGTATACATCAACCTTCCTTTTCACCCCTGCACTTATCAGCTTTTCACTGCCCTACCACTGCTAGTTACAAAATTAGGGAAGAGATTAATGATGGCTGTACCCTGTCTGTTCCTTCTCTTTGGTGGTTGTGGTACACAGTTACAGAGAAAGTTAACAGAGGCAAATATTTAGAGGCAAGGCCTTCTGCCTCCTGGTGGTGGCCGGGAAGAAGGAGCTATGTTGTGGTAGTTAGGATGGCTGCTGGAGTTGTAGCATTTAGGACCTCTAGGCCCAGGTTGTATATAATATAAATAAAACCTGCTGAATTCCTTGATAAGCAGTTGGGATCTTTGTTGAATCTAGAATGATCTTCCTAAATTCTAGTTATAGCAGGGCAGGGGTGAACCTCAGCTTGCCTCTTGCTCTCATCAGGCTGGTTATTGTATTTTTATTGTATTTTTTTAAAAAAATCTTACATTCATGGTATGAATGTTTTTTTTTTTAATGTATACCACCCTGAGCCCTGTTTTTACAGGGGAGGGTGGTTTAGAAATCTAATTTAATGATAATATTTTAATGACAATTTTATTAGAAATATATATAACACATATTACAACATTAACTTATCCAGCTTGAAACAATACCATAACAAGAACCGGAAAAGTTGAAATAACATAATAATAATATCCAAGTACTGACCCTGCTTAGCACCTGAGATCTGACAAAATCAAGCAATACCATACCATTCCACAGCCCCCCCTCCAATCTGGATCACAGGTATCATAATAAAATGCAAGTGATGAAGTTGAATACAAAATTACATTTCAAAAGCACCAAGTGAGATAAGGAAACGATTGAAGTGTGGATTGTCTCAAAGTCTAGCCGGGATGTAGGCTGACTGTACATATCTACAATTTCCTATCTAGTTGATATTATAGACCTCACTTGCCTTTCCAGTTCATTGTTTAATCCTGTGTACTCCAAAATGTTATACCAGTCATAGTTTTAGAAACTCCCTGGGACACTGAAGGTGAATCAGCATCCATGTTTGCTATGTGGCAGACTGGATAAAGCAACTTAGCAGGTTTGCAGTAAAGGGGAAAGTGTACTCTAAACTAGACTGATCCTAAGGAGTTAGAAATTGTACTCCAGGCCTATTACTCAGAACCAGGAGATTGTTATCAGCTAATGAGTGGCTCCAGCTCCACTTGCCAGGTCTGGTCTAATGCCCCCCCAGGCCTCTTACTATGGTCCAACATGTTGAATGCTATTCAGATCGTTATTATTTTACATTTTTAACTCTTCTTGCCCTGTGTGCTGGGAGCTGTGTTCTTCTGACACAGATGTTTCTATTCCGAAGAAGACATAATTAAACCTTCATCTACTTATAGTTTTGGCTTTCTCATTCAAAACATTTAATAATACTTCATGCCCTGGATTATTCTTCTTCATCGTCACCATCATCACATCAGTGTGCCGCCCTTTACAGAGTACAAGAGGTCAGGTCTCCATCTGAAGGAGTTTACACTCTAGATTGTGACAGAAGAGTGTGTCTAAGGTTGCCAGGTGTGGGTTAGAACATACCTGGAGACTTTGGGGGTGGATCCAGGAGAGGGCGGGGTTGGGGAGGGGAGGGGCCTCAGCATGGTACAATGCCATAGAGTCCACCCTTCCAAAGCAGCCATTTTCTCCAGGGGAGCTGATCTCTGTCAGCTGGAGATCAGTTGTAAAAGTGGGAGATCTCCAGGCCCCACCTCCAGGTAGGGGGCCCTCTCACCTCTTCAGGGAGCCCATTCCAGAGACCCAAATAGGTGCAATGACCAGCTCCCATCTGATTGACACATTTGAACATTTTTGCCATTAAATGGCGTTTCTCACAGTCACAGAAGGTGGTTGTCACTCCACTGTGAACAAGGCCAAGAGGGACATAGGGACAATGATGACTTATGTTCAGTATTTAGGCTCAGTCACAGTCTGAATGCAGCAGTGAGCTAAGCGTTTTAAGACAGTGGCATAGGTGTTCTTCAAGTTGCTATAGATGACATCAAGGTTTGGAATAAGCTGTTTAGAAACCTAGTGTGTGTCATACTTAAAGAGTTACCTTGTAAGCAGCTCTGCCTGCAGTTGTGGTTTGGGTTGTCCATGTGGCTCTTAACCAATGCTCCCTCTAAGCGGTGGAGTCTTGTGAGCAAAAATTCTACTTTGTGAGCTACGGGCATTAAAGCTGTGAGCGAGCAATTTGGCTACTGCATAGATTAGTTTGCTCTGGAGCCATCCTTTCTGGGCTAAGACAAAAATGTGTGAGCCAGAGGCTAAAAAACTGTGAGCTAACTCACACTAACTCAGCTTAGAGGGAATATTGCTCTTAACTCTCAAGGTAAACAGGGTTATGAGTATTCAACCAGCAATAACAATGGCAAGGGGTCATTTCGTAGAAAAAGAGGTGCAGGAGCTCATTAGCATAACTCATTTGCATAATTCATTTGCATATGCCACACCCCCTACCATACCGGAAGTGTGTCAGAAGGCAACACCCACCCCTCAGGCTCCACTTCACAGGTGAGTAAAATAAGCGTAAAGAACACACCCTCATTCTCTTCCTGCTCCCTTGAAACCACCAGGTTTCAAGTAGACTTGAGATACCCAGGACATGTGCACCACCCATCCCTTTCCCTTCCCCTCCCCACAACAAGACACCCTGTGAGGTAGGTGGGGCTGAGAGAGGTCTTTTGAGAACTGCTCATGAGAGAACAGCTCTGAGAGAACTTGTGACTGGCCCAAGGTCACACCAGCAGCTGCATGTGGAGGCGTGGGGAATCAAACCCGGTTCTCCCAGATTAGAGTCCAACTCCTGACCACTACACCAAACTGATAAGGTAGAAGCTGCTGAAGGGTTGGTGAAATTTCTCCGGTACTTATGTGCCATGTGCCCAGATAAAAAATGGTATACTTAGAAAATGTATATGCCACCTTGAGCAAGTCTCTGGAAAAGCAGCACACAGTCATAAAAGGAACAATGATAAAATTATCAATATTAAAACAAAACATTAAAAACAATAAAGACCCTAGCAGGGCTTTCCCCGGGGCGCTGCGCCTCTGCACTGCTCGGGGAAGCTGAGGAGGGGGCGGGGCTTGGTCATGTGCCCACCCCCTGGGCTCCTCACTCCCGGAGCTGCGCTCCTGTGCGCTCCCGCTCCAACGGACCCCTGACAATTACAGCAAAGGCTGGTAGCCCCCCCCCCCCAATCTGTTTGTGGTTGTTGTTTCTCCCACTTTTATATGGCATTACACTGCCATGCCATTGCAACAACATTGTTATGATGTTCTGCTAGCATGCCTCCAAGTGGGGAGGAAGGTTTCCTGTGCCAAGCATACTTAGCTTGTGTCTCCTGTGTTGGAGATACCACTAAACACTGTTGAGGGAGGGAGGAATGTTTAGCCCCAGTTGTGCAGAAGGTCACTGGGAAGTGACCTGTCACTCTCCAAGTGATTAAAAGTAGCTCACCTTCCCCCCCCATGCTGCTGTAATCACTGTCTTGCTTTCCCCTTTAAAGCTACTGTAGCAGCTTCTCTCCTTTCTCTTCCATGTGAATGAGGAAGAGATGCATCCATTTTTGTTTTGGATGGGAAAACTATAGCACCAGCACCTTTTCCCACCTGCCCCTCTTTTTCCTCCTGCACATGTACAGATGTACACCCTTGCTCTTGTCAGGAAAGGAGCATGCTATTAACTCACACACACACACACACACACACACACCTATCAAAGGTGCTGTTTGCCTTTTACAGGGAAAATACAGGTATTTCCCCGGCAGTACAAGTTATTGGGGGGAGGGGGCTTCATTTGCAAAAAAAAAAAAAACAGAGAAAAGGTTTCCTCACCTGAGCACTGCAGACCTGCTCTGAAACTGTAATTTTTGTACAGGCTGCCATTTTGTGACTCTTCCACCCACTCAGCAAGTATTTTGTGACTGGTAGCTCCCCAGACTCTTGCACAAAACACATAGCTCCCAGAAACATAAAGTCTGTGCTCCCCGCCCCCTGCATTTAGCCAATACATATTGTATATGTTGCAAGTGAGGGGCATTTGCAGCAAAGTTTGAGGTAGGTCTATTTGTAAGGGAGGGGTAATCCCCATGAGTGAACACACAGTGGCAAATTCAGGTAACCCTCTGTGCAAGGGATGAAATGGTCCTTTGGCTAAATTCATGATGATCTTGTTGTCAAGACTGTTACACCTGAAGGGTACAAATATCTTTGCAGGTTTTCAGCCCAGAGGTTGCTCTGGGCTGGAGCACTGCTGTCACTCACCCAAAGTGCCCCTAAGAAAGAGAAATGACACAGGAGCCATGAGAAAGGACTGTGCTGCACTCAGCACTTCTGGAAAGTGTCTGTCTACACTGGAGCAACAGAGAAGAAAGGGTCTCTATGGGAGGGGCAGTAGTTCTGTGTCCAGTTCTACATCTACTACAGAACCTTTGCTGGAGCCTCCCTGTTTCTCCAGAAGGGGCTGCTGAGGCTGGTGTGTGTCATCACAGCCATACCGACATCTCAATTCACTATTTCCATTTCGCTGTATATTGCAACAGTTGCTGCCAGAATTAACTGCACTCTCTCAGAGCCAGTTTTGAATCATCAGGGCACTGTTGAGATAGAGATCCCAACGCACCACAAATTATGGGTTTTACGTGGAGCCTTTTCAGGCACAACATTTGCTCCATCTACTTTTCAATCTTCTTTTGAATAGCTGAAGTGGGCTTACCTGTCATAATAGCCTGTTTTCCTATTCCCTTCTTTAGAGCTTTCGAACAGATCTTCCAGCATAAGCTGAAATGATTGGAAGATTGGTTATCACTCTCGGCAGCCTTAACTAGCTTGCAGCTCATCTTCTCCTCCTGGTATCCTGTTCTACAGCTGCATCCCCTTTGATCATGCCCAGTTGGATCCTTGTGCTGCTCACCATCTTCAATAGGGTTGAACGCCCTCCACTCAGGGCTTGGTTCCTTCTTCCTAACTGTCTTTAATGTCCATTGTGCAGAACATCCTATTCTTGAGCCTCCACAAGTACATCCCATTCCTCTCTGGGGGAAAACTACCATGTATATAGCTCCCAAAACTGCATCACATGATATAGTGGTTAAGAGTGGTTGACTCTAATCTGGAGAGCCGCGTTTGATTCCCCACTCCTCCACATGAAGCCTGCTTGGTGACCTTGGGCCAGTTGCAGTTCTCTCAAAACTCTCTCAGCCCTACATACCTCACAAGGTGCCTGTTGTGGGGGAGGAAGTGAATGCAATTTTTATTTATTTATTTATTTCAACTTCTATCCTGCCCTCCTCACATTTGCAGGCTCAGGGCAAACATAAGTTTCCTTTGTATTATATAAAAAGCATTGGCAGCACATCGTCGCACAGCTTCATTCTTGTACTTGATTTACATCAGGGCAGGTACCAACACACACACACACACATATATACATACATACATCTGCAATTTATGCCAGTTTGGTGTAGTGGTTAAGTGTATGGACTCTAATCTGGGAGAACCGGGTTTGAGTCCCTACTCCTCCACTTGCACCTGCTGGATGATCTTGGGCCAAGCCGTAGCTCTGTACCAGCAGTTTCTCTCAAGGACAGTTGTCTCAGAGCTCTCTCAGCCCCACCCACCTCACAGGGTGTCTGTTGTGGGGAGGGGAAGGGAAAGGAGTTTGTAAGCTGCTCTGAGACGCCGAGTGAGTGAAGGGCGGGATATAAATCCAATCTCTTCTTCTCTTCTTCTAAAACCTATTACAATATTCAATTAAAATCTTTAAAATCATCAGTCTAATGCCCTAAAATCATCAACATTTAAAACAACAGTGTGACTTTGAGACTCCTTAAGAGTAGAGAAAAGTGGGGTATAAAAACCACCTTCTTCTTTTTCTTCTTCTTCCTCAGTCACAGATTACTAAACCCAGTGCCTTAAGCTTTCCTCTTCGCACTTCCCCGTCACTAGCAAAGAAGCCATTTTCCTTCAATAATTTCTGTGAGGAAGGAAAACCCATAATTGTGAGCTTCTTCTATTCCACCCCATTGCCCCCCACCATCTTACTCTTCTTATAGTTCCTAACTCTATCTCTCTGCATGCATTCTGAATGGAGCTCCCATTTAACAAAGCTTTTTTTGATGTACTGAGTAAATACCAACTGACTGCTCTTTTAAAAGTACTTCTTTGAGGGGCTTAGCGAGAGCGTGAGGCAGCTGCAGGTTTGCGGCTTTGAAACACAGTCTTTGTTCTAGCAACTGTCCATAAATGTGCATTTGACAATCGCTCCGGTCATTACGGATGCGGCACACAAGAGCACTCTTCAACAGGGCTGAAATGAGTCTAAAAACATCCTGCTTGCCCAAACGAGGGCCTGTCCAAGGGCTGTAACTGGGGGCACCCACCAGCAGGTCTGGGGAGGGGTGAAAGGAATGCCGTGGGCAGACCCAGCGAGCACAAGCCTCATCCTGCTCCATTCTGAGGGTGTTTAAGCTGCCTCATGTATGGCTAAAACAAGAAGCCAAGCTGCTTTGGGTACATGACACCTGTCAGGCATTGCCCAAGCTGGAAGTGTGGCAGGATTAGGTCCTGCCTCAACCATGATAGAGATGTGAGGAAATTTCTAGAAGGTCACTGTGGAGCCCATTTTCCAGCTATTTTCTCTCCCAGTCCTTATTTTCTCAGGAGCTGGGGAGCAGGGGTTGAGGATGGGGTAGTTTGCCAACCTCCAAGTAGGGCTTGAAGATCTTCCAGAATTACAACTGATCTCTAGACAATAGAGATCAGTTCTCCTGCAGAAAATGGCTACTTCGAAGGGTGTAATCAAATGGCATTATTATCTGCTGAGCTCCTTCCCCTGTCCAAGCCCTAACCCTCCCTGGGCTCCACCTCTAAAGCTCCAGGAATTTCCCAACAAAGAGTTGGCAACCCTGGGGTGGGATTTTACCTGTTTCAGGCAGGCTAATAGCAAGCCTAAACAGGATGTGCACGAAGTTCAAGAGAGGCAGGGTTGGGAGCAGTGTTCCCTCTAAACTGAGTTAGTGTGAGCTAGCTCATATTTTTTTAGCTTCCGGTTCACACCTTTTTGTCTTAGGGTGCGATCACACGGACGTTTATTGCGGGCCTCGCGGCTGTTCCCCATCGCAATTAAAGGGGCTGACTAGACGGCCGCATCTGTCTCCCGTCTCGAGCCCGCTCCCCCCCCCCCCCCGCACTCGAGCCCGCTTTTCCAACCACCAGGAAAAACAAGTACCTTCCGTTTGAGCCATCGCGCTTGAAAGAGCAGCGCGGGAGAACCCGGGTTTAAATGCCCGTGTAATCGCACCCTTAGCTCAGGAAGGATGGCTCCAGAGCAAACTAATTTATGCAGCAGCTAAATTAATTTATGCAGTAGCCAAACTAATTTATGCAGCAGCTCACAACTTTAATGCCAGTAGCTCACAAAGTAGAATTTTTGATCACAAGATTCCACAACTTAGAGGGAGCATTGGTTGGGAGTGAGTGGGAGCCAGTTTGGTGTAGTGGTTAGGAGCATGGACTCTAATCTGGGAGAACCGGGTTTGATTCCCCATTCCTTCACATGCAGCTGCTGGTGCGATCTTGGGTCAGTCATAGGTTTTTTCAGAGCTGTTCTCTCAAGAGCAGTTCTTGAGAGAGCTCTCAGCCCCACCTACCTCACAGGCAATGTTCCCTCTAAGCTGTGGAGTCTTGTGAGCAAAAATTCTACTTTGTGAGCTACTGGCATTAAAGTTTTGAGCAAGCGATTTCGCTACTGCATAAATTAGTTTGCTCTGGAGCCATCCTTTCTGGGCTAAGACAAAAATGTGTGAGCTGGAGGCTAAAAAACTGTGAGCTAGCTCACACTTACTCAGCTTAGAGGGAACACTGCTAACAGGGTGTCTGTTATGGGGAGGGGACAGGAAAGGAGATTATAAACCACTAGGAATAAGGCCCATTGTGGAAATAAATACAACGGGCTCTAGAAAGAGGCTCTGGGAAAGTGCCCCGGCCTTGGGTACTCAGCGTCAAGTTGCTGTGGCGACCTCAGCTGGGTATAATGACACAGAGTCCACCATTTTCTCCAGGGGAAGATCTCTGCCATCTGAAGAGCAGTTGTAATTCAGCGTGATCTCCATTCCTCCCCTGAAGATTGGCAGCAATGGTTCCCCTTGAGGAAACAGGTGGTTTGAAGGGTGGAGTCGATGGCACTGAACCTGTCTGAGGTCTCACCCCTGCTGAAACCTCACCCTCTCCAGGGTCCACCCCTCAAATCTCCAGGAATGTCCCCACCTGGAGTTGGCAACCGTACCTCCCAGCCAACCATCAATGTATCGTTATCTGCCCCCTGGCATCAGCTTTCCATCTCCTTTCCCCTCTCCCCAGAGAGTAGTTGTAATTCTGAGTGATCTCCAGCCCCCACCTGGAGATTGGCAACTATGGTTCCCCATGAAGGACTCGCTGGCTTGGAGGGTGGAGTCTATGGCATTGTACCTGTCTGAGGTCCCACTCTTCCTCAAACCTCACTGTCTCCAGGCTGCACCCCTCAAGTCTCCAGGAATTTTCCACCTGGAGTTGGCAACCCTATCTCCTTCCCAGCCATTCATCAACCTTTTCAAGTTTCCATCCCCCCCCCCCCCCGCGCAACCTCCACCGTGCTCTGAAGCCCTGACTGCTGTGTCACATTGGCTGTCATAAAGGGTCCATCTCAGCAGGGTATGAGGACATAGAGTCCACCATTTTCTCCAGGGGAACTGATCTCTGCCATCTGGAGAGCACTTGTAATTCTGAGTGGTCTCCAGCTCTCACCTGGAGATTGGCAACCATACTTCCCCTGATGGAAAAGTCTTTCTCTGCAATGGGGACCGAAGCAGCTGACATCATTCTTCTCTCCCCCTTGTTGACTAGCACAACAACCCGGTGAGGTAGGTTAGGCTTAAAGTCTGTGACTGGCCCGAAATCCGGGACGCTGGCCAGTGGCTCTGTGGGCGGGACTGAGGCAAAGCAGGGGGAGAATGCAGCCAGTGGCTGGGGTCCCCCTTTTGAATGGCAGTCTGTCCAGCCTACTGATTTCGGCGCCCCATGGAATCTTGCCCCTTGGAATCTTAAAACGGCTTTATATAATAGGAAAGATTCTGAGACTCCTCCGGGTATTGAAGGGCGGGGTATAACTCCAGTCTCCTCCTCTTCTTCTTTGGACATGTTACAAAAAGGGGTTCCAAGAAAGGTACTACTTTAAATGTCAGGAAAGAAATGTCAATCAGATAGGATTGCCAGCCTCCAGGTGAGGCCTGGCAATCTCCTGCTTTTAGAACTGACCTCCAGACTACAAAGATCCGTTCCCCTGGAGAAAATGGCTAATCTGGAGGGTGAATTCTGTGGAGTTATACCATGCTGAGGTTCCTCCCCTCCCCAAACTGCTCTCTCTCCAGGCTCTAACCCCCCCCCAAAAAAAAATTCCAGGTATTTTCCAACCCAGAGCTGGCAATCCTACAATCAGAGGGGCTAGGGGAAGTTCACAACAAGATGCAAAGGCTCAGTCTTGGATCTGTTTGAGATTAAATTGCAAAAAAAACAGTGGATCATTTAAAGAGTATTAGTCATGGCTGAAATGTATATGTTTTAGCACTGCCACTTACCACTGTTCTCCTGGTATGCCCCCACAGAGCTCTGTGACCTATGAATAACAATCTTCTGGCGGTCCCTGGCCCCAAAAGTGTTTGTTTTGCTTCATCCTGGGCCAGAGCCTTCTCAGCTCTGGCTCCAGCCTAGGGTTGCCAAGTCTCTTAACCTTACCGGCGGGGGGGAGTCCTCTGCTGGCCGGGAGCTCCCCCGGCGCGCGCGTGCTTCAACGTCACCGGAAGTGAGGTCAGCACTTCCGGTGACGTCGCCCAGCGCAGGAGAAGTCGTCCAGGCTGGACGACTTCGGAGGTGGGGTTTCCCCCGCCAGCCGAATGCTGGCCAGCGGATCGGGAACCCCTGTAGCGGGGGATCCCCCGCCCCCCGGGCTGACTTGGCAGCCCTACCCCAGCCTGGTAGAATGCTCTGCCAGATAACATCCGGGCCCTGCAGGATCTGATTCAGTTCCACAGGACCTGCAAAACAGGAATGTTTCCCCAGGCCTATGGTTGAGGCAGTGAGGCTTCCATCCACATTGGCCTCCCCTGGCTCCCTCCCCGCCATCTATTATGTCGTTCCACCAGCTTCCACTTACACACAGGTGGCACAACCTCACCTGGACAAATTATGTTATTTGTGCCTTTACCGCTGTCTGGGTTGATTTTATTGTGATGGAAATCTGTTTTTAATCATTAATTCATGATATTGTTTTTAACCTGTTGTTATCCGTCCTGAGCTTTGCTGTGCAAGGGAAGGAGGGCTAAAAGCCTTCTGTGAGAAACAAGCAAACAAACACACAGTCTGCCCATTTGCCTTCCTTCTCAGCTTCCCTTTCTTCCTTCCAAGACCTTGCATGCTGCTATGTATGCATGCTGGAGGCCCTCAGGAGGGCAGAAAGGGCAGGAGAAATCTTTTGCAAAAAAAATAAATAAAACATGTTGATTGAATTGCTCCGAACTCAATATAGGATCATTCGTCCCTCCTAAAACTCCCCAAGTTCTCTCCATTTCAGCTTACTAAGAGCCAGTTCCCCAGCCAAGCATTGAGAAGGGCAGCAGTGCACTGCAGGGGCTCAGCTCGCTCCAAGCCACCAACAGCATGGGTGGCAGCTGGCAGGCCCTTCTGGGTCTCTGCCACCACTAGCTGGGTCCAAACCAAACTCTGCTGCAGTGGGGCAAACCAGGGAAAGGATGGGTATACCTTGCTTGGGGAGACAAAATACTTTGGACCAGCCCTGGTAAGAATAGGAACAGTAGAGAGGCGGGGTAATAAGTCCAGGAAGGGGGTAGGAAAGGGAAGAGAAGTTATGGAGATGTCTGAGATGCTGAGAAAGGGCAGTGGGTGCCAGTGTGGTGGATGTGTGAAGAAGCAAACTGTGATGACGGTGAAGAAATTATACTTTTTGGCCCCAACCACAGCTACGCAGTGCCTTTCTGTTATAGGTGTAAGGTTCAGGGTCCAACAAAAGGAAATGCTCCTTTAATCAAGGAATAACTAAACTGTGGAATTCACTGCCTGTGGACATAATGATGGCTGCGTGTAGATGAATTTAAAATGGGGTTAGACAAATTGCTGGAGGAGAGGTCTATCTACAATTGCTAGCCATATACAGAAGCAACAAACTACAGAATTACAATGCTGGGAGGCAGCTTCAGGGGAAGGCCTTTGCCTCTTTGCCCTGTTTGTTCACCATCAATGGTTGACCGCTGTGTCAAACAGGATGCTGAACTAAATGAATCACTGGTCTAATCCACCAGGGCTCTTCTTTCATTGCAAGAAGGTGTTAGCCAAATTGCTCTGTTCTTTAATAAAGATGGGGAAATATGATATTAATGAACAGTTGGCATAACTATAGGATCAGACCTGTATATACCAGAGTTAGAATTCCCAAGAACCCAGGAACAGACACAGAGACTGGGTGGCTAAAATAATGATTTCTTTACTGAAGGACTCTTAAACATGCAAACACAAAATCAAGCATTCATACACACAATACAGAACTAAGGAAGCAGAGGTGATTGATAAGGAATAGAGGGGGTCAGTTATGGGGTGGTACTGCCTGTCCAGATGTGCAGAGATCCATAAAGAAAGGGTTTAGGGGTGGACTGCCAGTTGGCATCAGGGCAGAAGCACACAGTCTGGAGATCATGTGCTCACGGATACAGACATGGAAAAACAATGCAGACCAATGGAAGGTCTTAGGGGCTGGTCTCAGGTGAGAACAATAGATTACCTGGACCAATGATGATTCTCAGGGGTGCATGGCATCAGGATAGGCAAGGCCTAGATGGGACCAATGAGATCTCAGAGGGGGCAGAGTTATGGTTGCCAGCCTCCAGGTGGGGCCTGGGGATCTCCTGCTTTTACAACTGATCTCCAGCTGACAGAGATCAGCTCCCCTGGAGAAAATGGGTGCTTTGAAGGGTGGACTCTATGGCATTGTACCATGCTGAGGCCCCTCCCCTCCCCAAACCCTGCCTTCTCCTGACTTCACCCCCAAAGTTCCCAGGTTCCAACCTGGACTTGGCAACCCTAGGCAGAGACTAGATTAACAATTGGAGCCAGGTGTACTGGGGCTAGCTGAATGGATTTTATGACCACTGATGGTTCTGCCAAGGCAGTTGAATAGGTTCCCAGGTACAGACAAAAGAGGGAGATGGGTCCCTGATTAGCATCAGGAAGGATCGTTAGCAATTTGAATGTTTGGTTGGTTTATCTTGGTATCCTGAGGGAGACAATGAACATAGACATGAGATGACTCAAAAAGGGCTGTGTGAGGTTCTGGAGACAGGTGGCCTCTGAATAGCTTTTAGAAATATAGACACTTCACCTGGTGGAACCCATTGTTACTCCATAAGCATAATCTCTTCTGGGTGGAGGGGGAAGACTGGAGGCTTGCTCTGAGGTTACCTTTTGAAACCTGGAAATGGAGACTCTGTTTCCAGAGCTATGGCTTGTTTTCTGTGTTTTCAGGTCTTCCTTGGCTTGAGTTTTGTGAATCTCTGGTTCAGGTTAGAAGTGGGGTGCCCAGGGGTCATTTCATAGAAAAAGAGGTGCAGGAGCTCATTAGCATAACTCATTAGCATAACTTATTTGCATATGCTATACCACCTGACATCACCGGAAGTATGTCAGAAGGCAAGAAAGAACAGACAGACAGACAGACAGACAGACAGACAGACAGACAGACAGACAGAAAGAAAGAAAGAAAGAAAGAAAGAAAGAAAGAAAGAAAGAAAGAAAGAAAGAAAGCTGGTAGAGAGGGGACAGCTACCAATCCAAGCCTCAGAAATACCACTATTCTGGGAGGATAGCTTCAGTGCTGGCTGAAGCCTTCAGAAGGCTGGTCGGAGGAACAAGGACCTTTCCAGGGGACGGGGTCATTTGGCTGCAGCCATGACACAAGCAGGCATTTCCCCGTATGCGGGGTGGGGGGGGGCTGGCACCAACTCCCGGAGCTGTGCTCCCCCAAATTCCTGCTCGAAATGACCCCTGGGGGTGCCCCTTGCTATTGGAGCTACCCGAGAGTAAAGGCAGCACCTCTGGCAACAAAGGCTTTTACATCTATGTCCCTGGGAGGCAAAAGCTACCTAAATAATTAATCCCATTGCAAAGCAGTTTTTAGTTCTAGTCACTTCATTTATTCATTTGATTAATAGGCTACCTTTCTTGTTGAAACTGAGACTTCTCCACAGCTTATCTTCCCTTCCCTTCTCTACTCACTTTGCCAGCCTTGCTACGCTGACTCTATACCACTCCAGTTTTTATCAAGGCTGGTTCAAGGTATTTTGTGGTGCCAAGCAAGGTACACCCATTCCCTCCTGGACCTGCACCTCTGAGGAAAGGGCTTGGTTCACATCCCCTCTGGCTTACACTCTGCTCTAGCTTTACATTTTCTTGAGGTGTCCAGTTGTTATGTTCATGTGGTTACCTTTCAATTGACGAAACTGGGGACTGTAGAAAAGATACAAAGAAGTGTGAAATCCACTGTTTGTTCCATTCAATCCATGTTCCGCTTGGCTTGTAAAATCCACCTAAGGATGACTTGTCCAATGGACATTGCTCTTCATAAACAACCCATTGGCTTTGAAAGTAGTCACAGTTAAGTTGTTAAGTTAAAAATCATCATTGGACCCAGTGAATTTGAACAACTGCTTATCTAGTCTCAAGTTCAGCATTCTTGGGGAAATCTTTGGAGAGAGTGTTGGCAAAAGAGCTCCAGATATTCCTTGATTAAATCGATTGTCTGGATCTCTTTTCATCTGAGTTTCAACTTGGTCATGTTTGTTGTGACAGGTTATCTATATCAATTGACAGGAGGAATACATCCCTGATGGTTTTCCTGAATGTTTCTGCAACATTTGTACTGTTTGCAATGGTATTTTTCTTAATCTCCTGGAAGGCCCGGGTTCTTATTGATTTTGATCTGATAAGATATTGTAGCAGAGCAAACAAACAGAGTCAGAAGCTGTGTGTTTGTTTTATAAGAAAAGTTGCTTTACTAACACTGCAATCCTAAGAACACTTTCCTGGTAGTAAGCCCCATTGAATAGAGCTGAGTAGAATTCAGAGTAGATCTGCTTAGGATTGCTATCTAAAATGCTAAAAGGGAGGGTAACTCTTGGATGAAAACAAAAATACTACAGAGACTACATGTTTGCAGTGCAAAGACTAGAGCTTAATGGTTGGTTCGCTCTGTTCACAGACAAAGAACGGAAACACAACCATAAAATGCAAAACATCCTAAACACTGGTTAGCCAATTAACAAGTTAGAAAACACTTCATTAGAATAAACAACACCCATAAATTTCCTGCACAAAATCCATCTCTATTTTAAGTGGTTACAGGTCAGACTACGTAAAATCCTATTTACTAACAGCAGCAGTTCACTCCAGGGGTCCTTTCATAGAAAAAGAGGTTCAGGAGCTCATTAGCATAACTCAGTAGCATATGCCACGTCCCCTGACATCACCAGAAATGTGTCAGAAAGGGAATGTCAGTTTCAGCCCCATTATATCCTATGGGCCATTGAAATCAATGGCAAAAGCTCATAGGGTATATGAGGGGCTGGAGGAAAGGGGGTTTGAGGGAGAGGCTCCAAACTTGCAGGGTAGCTGCTGGGGCCTCTCCTCGAAATACCCTCTAAGTTTCAAGAAGATTGGACCACGGGGTCCAATTCTATGGGCCCCCAAACAGATTGTCCCATCCCCTCCATTGTTCTCTATGGAGGGAAAAAATGTTAACTTTTTTCCTACCATAGAGAACAATGGAGGGAATGGGGCAACCTGTTTGGGGTCCTGTAGAATTGGACCCCCTGGTCCAATCTTTTTGAAACTTGGTGGGCATTTCGAGGAGAGGCCCCAGCAGCTACCCTGCAAGTTTGGAGTCTCTCCCTCAAACCCCCTCTCCTCCAGTGGCTTTTAAAGTTGCCACCGAATTTCGGCGGCAATTCAGCGGTGAGCTGAATCAGATTAGAGAATCTGATTCAGCCCGTGGCTGCCCCACTGGCCAGTCCTCAGCTGGCGGAGCTTTGCTCCCCCTCGCTCCGGCCCCAACGGACCCCTGGTTAACTCTATAATGACTGAGATCTAAGTAACTTGTAAACTCCAATGCCCCTGCTCAAGTTGACACATTTAAGTCACAAGTAAAGTCACAGAGGTTCAACTTCCCACATAGATACTCGGATTTCACTATGTCGAGCGGCTTGGTCAGGATATCTGTGACCATCTTGTTGGTAGGACAATACTCAATTTCAATCACTCCTTGTTGTTGCATATTTTTCACAAGATGACATTTTATGGTGATATGTTTGTTGCCTGGTTTGGCGCTTTGACCTTTGCATATGTTTATCTATGCTTGGTTGTCCTCAAACAAAATTATTGGCATAGGTTTATCTATGTCAAAGTCCTTTAGAAGATGCATGATCCATTCTTGCTCATTACAGGCACTTGCAGCAGACACACATTCACCAGTAGATTGAGCAACTATTGTTTGCTTTTGACTAGTCCAGCTGGTCAAGCTGTTTCCATAGAAGAATAGGTAACCGCTGGTTGATTTGCCATCAGGTGCGTCTTTACCCCAGCTGGCGTCCATGAATCCAGTACCTGAAAGTTAAGTTAGCAGGGCCCAAATCTAAAATGAAATATGAACTAGTTGTACATAAAAATATATGTATTTATTACAAAGACATTTAGAAGCATATCAGGGCCCAACGCAAGCCTCAAACTATAGTAAAAAGTAACATGTGTCCAAGAGAAACAATAGTGACCTAACACATTTCAACCCAATAGGGCCTTCCTCAGAGGTCAAACAATAGAAGGTACAAATAGGCTCTTATTACAGTCAAAAGGCAATACATAAGTAGATATAGGACCAAAACAGGAGTGCTGTTAAGAAAGAAAATAATATTTCCATAACAAGTATTATGTTATTTCCTGACGTAGCTTTATAGCTGATTGTAAAAACATGGCTATCTTCACTGATATTTCAGTAACTGAGTATTCATAATTATGTTATTTGTGCCATTACCACCATTATTGCTGTGTTCTTCCCAGCCACTAGCTACGCAGACCAGGAAAAATTTCTTCGGCTCATAAAATCCAAATTTGAAAGGAAGAGATGCTGCATCCAAAAGGAGAACAACTTGAAAGATCCTATCTGCCATATTCTAATTCAATATAGTTCACACAAAAGCAAACCCATATGGCTCTGTTCTTTCTCTGTGCAGCAGAAGCATGCTGGGCCCATAACCTATTATTGATTTTTATTTGATAAGGTACTGTAGCAGAGCAAACAGAGTTAGAATCTGGAGAACCGGGTTTGATCCTCCACTCCTCCACGTGCAGCTGCTGGGTGACCTTGGGTCAGTTACAGTTCTCTCGGAGCTCTCTCAGCCCCACTTACTTCACAGGGTGTCTATTGTGGGGAGAGGAAGGGAAGGAGGTTGCAAGCCACTCTGAGACTCTAAGTGAAGGGCAGGGTATAAATCCAATCTCCCCCTCCTCCTCCTTCTAAGAAAAGTTGCTTTACTAAAATGGTAGAAGGGAGGGTAACTTTTGGATGAAAATAACAATACTACAGAGATTACATGTTTACTGGCTGCTTCTATCTGCTCACAGACAAAGAATGGAAACACAACCATAAAATGCAAAACATCCTAAACAGTGGTTAGCCAATTCAGGTTAGAAAACAATTAGTATAAATAACACCCATAAATTTCCCTTACAAAATCCATCTCTATTCTAAGTGGTTACAGGTCAAACTACATAATGTCCTTGAACAAAGTTTGAGTCCAATGGCACCTTTAAGACCACCTGAATCTATCTACATAACTCCTGTTTACTAACAGCATCAGTTAACTCTATAATGACTTAAATTTAAGTAACTTGTAAACTCTGACAGTACTGCATTAGTTTAAAATTATCCTGAAGCGCAGATTTCAGAAGATGTTACCAGGGAACTTATGAGCACCTCAAGGTTTTCAGCATTCCCTCATGCTGTTTAACATCTACATGGTTCTGCTGGGAGAGCTCAGCAGGAAATTAGGAGCAAAGTGCCAGTAATATGTTCATAGCACTCAGCTCTGTCTCTCATTTCCATTTCATTCCAGGTAGCTGGTGAAAATGCTAAAGTAATGTTTGGAGGCAGTTAAGGACAGGATGAGGGTGAGCAAATTGGAACTGAATCCAGACAAGACTGGGCTAGGGCTGCCTTTTTGCAGCTCATTCCCAGAAAAATCTGTCCTGACCACCGTCACATATGCCTTAGTAGCACCAGGTTAGACTGATGTGGTATATGTGGGACTGCCCATGAAGACAGTCCAGAAACTTGGGTTTGCCTTAAAATGTAACTGTGATTCCAACAGTGACTCATCACAATGGACATATGAAGCCAAAGCTTCTCTAATGGCACTGGCTGTCAGTTGTGTTTCTGTGTCCAATTTAAGATGCCGGTTTTGACCTTTAAAGCTATAAAGGGCTTGATTTCAGATTATCTGAAGGTCCTCCTCCATCCATACCAACCTATATGAGACTTTATATATAAGGATGTGGCCTTTCTGTGAGAATGTGCATAGAATCACAGAATAATAGAGTTGGACGAGACCTCCGGGGTCATCTAGTCCAACCCACTGCACAATGCAGGAAATTCACAAATACCTCCCCCCACACCCCAGTGTTCCCTGTTCCATGCCCAGAAGATGACTAAAAACCTCTAGGATGCCAGGCCAAACTGGCCTGGAGAAAAGTTGCTTCCCGACCCCAAAGTGGTGATCAGCATTTGATTGGCAACACTTGCAGGAGAAGTTTTTCAAGTGAGTGCCACCAAATTATTTAGCTCCCTCCACCAGAAGATAAAATTCACCATCTCTTCTGGATTGGCACAGCACTTTAAAGCCATTTTAAACTCCTGAATTGTGGCTTGGATGCAGCAATGTGCAAGCAGAAACATGAATGGGCTCAGCAAAGTTCCACTTGCGCAAAAACTTGTGCAACACCTATTGCTTTCCTCCCTATATATTACAGTGCCCAGAAACTGATTGCACAAGATCTTGCACAAGAGGAAACACAAGTGCAGATACCATAACTTTGCATAAGCAGCTATGGTGGTCTTTTTAATGCACTTCTACTTGCACAAGAGAAGAAGAGTTGGTTTTATACCATGCCTTTCACTACCCAAAGGAGTTTCAAAGCTGCTTACAGTCACCTTCCCTTCCTCTCTCCAAAACAGACACCCTGCGAGGTAGGTGGAGCTGAAAGAGCTCTGGGAGAGCTATGACTGACTCAAGGTCACCCAGCAGCTACATGTGGAGGAGTGGAGAATCAAACCTGGCTCTCCAGGTTAGAGTTCTGCTGCTCTGAACCACCACACCAAACTGGCTCTCACTGTAGAGAAAGCAGAATTTTGTGCTAGATCCAACTTGTGTTTTAATGCTAATATTATTCCTCTTGTTTGGCTGATTTTGTGGACACCTGGCAGTTCTTTTTGGATTTAATCTTTTTTTAAAGTTTTTACTATACTGGCTGGCAGATTGTTTGCTGCTCTGAGTCCATGGTGAAAGATGGGATATAAGCCCCTTAAGTAAATAAAAACAAATAGTTGGCCAATTAGATTAAAGAAATGCATATTTTTTTAAAAAAAATGTTGCTGAAGAACACAGCCTCTAGTGAGATCCATTCACTGATAGGAAGTAGGCTACCATATAACACCTTCCATGCCAGGTTAATGTTATGTTAGATATGTTTGAAATCTTTGGGGGGGAACATATGGATTTGGCTAGTCACTTACTATTTTTCTCACTCAAGTCCAGAGGAAAATTCCCTACGGACTAGAGATCCATTCCCTTCCTCCAACACTGCAGAGCAGCTACCCATGAAGATGAGGTTCTTGAGACGAATGGATGCTTCCCCTTTAAGGGCACATTCTACCATGTCCTCTGCCCTGACCTGGATAGTCCAGGCTAGACTGATCTTGTGAGATCCTGGAAGCTAAGCAGGGTTAGCTCTGGTCAGTACTTGGATTGGAGACCATTAAGGAATACCCGGATTGCGATGCAAACACAGGCAATAGCAAACCACCTCTGAACAGTTCTTGCCTTAATAACCTCATGGGGTCACCATAAGTCAACTATGACTTAAAGCAGAAAAAAGTAGAAAAGATCATCCTCTAAATCTGTTCAATGTCTTTGACAGTCAATAGTTCTGGGTACTAACACCATGAGCACAAGTTCCCTTCCGTCCAGAAATATCTTCCAGGAACGTTATTGGAAAGGGGCGTTTCTCTAAATTTCACAGTTCAGTTCAGAGATTAAATTGTATCTGTGGATAGATCATCTCATTCTCAGCTTCCGGGGCAGATCAAATCAAATAACCCCACAATCTTTTCAAAATGCTTTTGATCCCTCTGGTGCCTAACTCTCATTTTCACACCTTCACACCATGATTCGTGAAGTTCCTTTTGCCACCCTTTTGCTCCTTCCGTTTTTGTCTAAACAGTTCTGCTGTTGACACAGCTTAAAATGACTCTTTGATCCAGCAGCATTCTCCATTCTACCTGGCACTTTGTTGCAATGCATGGAGTTCTGTGTCTCCCTCTCTATTTCCACGGCTATAATGTTGACCCCTTAGGTCAATGGCCCCCAAGGCTTGTGCTAATCAGGCCCTGACCATGCATTGTGCTTCCTCTGGCCTTCAAATATCGCTAGACAATATGCGTGACCTTCAGTCAAGTGACTTTCTAAGAGGCTCATTATTGTTCCTAGGTCCTTTCACCATGAATGTGAACCCGTATTGTCCTGAAGGGAAACAGGATGACTGAGGCCTTTCAAACGGTCTTTGTGCAGAAAGAGCTTAGTAAGATTATTAATGCAGCTGTGGTTGATCAGACCAGTGGGCCATCTAGTCCAGCATCCTGTTTCACTCAGTGGCTAACCAGATGTTCCTGGAAGGCCAACAAGGAGGGCACAGAAGTAAAAATCTCTCCCCATTGCTGCCCCCCCCCCATGTTGTGGTATTCAGAGGGTTTTTGCCTCTAAACATAGAGGTTCTGTTTTGTCTTTGTAGCTAATAGCCAATGATGGGTCTATCCACACTGAATTTAAAACCATCTAAGCAAGTGGCCATCACAGCATCCTGTGACAGAGAATTCCACAAGTTAATTGCTCTTTCAGCAAAGTATTTTCTGTTTTCTTTAGTGAATCAACTTCAGTCCATCAACTTTATTGTATGCTTACAAGTTATAGTATTTATTGGAGAGGAAGGAAAAAAATCTCTTCACCCACTTTTGTCCTCTTGTGCATAAGTTTATAAACTTCTATCATGTCCCCCCACTTATTCACCTTTTATTTAAAATGAAAAGCCCCAGACTCTCAAGCTTCTCTCAAAAGGAAGATGCACCAACCCCTTGATCAGTTTGCCTGTCTTTTCCCCTGCACCATTTCTAGCTCTACAGTATCCTTTTTGAGATACACCAAAATGTGGCTGCACTCTAGATCTGTACGAGGGCATTACGATGCTGACCAGTTTGTTTTCAGCCCCTTTCCTAATAATCCCTGGCATGGAGTTTGCCTTTTCACCACTGCTGCAAACTGAATTAAAGTACCTGTTGAGCTATTTGTTACAGTCCCCACGATTTCTCTTCCACTGCTTGGTCAGACCTCATCAGTATATATTTAAAGTGAGGATTTATCACTTTGCAGGCATTTCATTAGCAGTATTGTTTCACACTTCATCCAGTCTGGGAAGATCCTCTTGGAGCTCTGCTTTGGCACTGTCCATTCTGAATAACTTGGTGTCATCTAGAACTTTACCCCTTCACTGCACAGATCATTTATGAACAAACGAAATAGCACCAGTCCCAATATTGATCCCTGCAGAACCCCACTGTTTATTCCCCTTCTTTGGAAGAACTGTTCATTTACTCCTGTTCTTTACTTACTGTTTATTTAACAAGGTTTCTAACCCATGAAGAGACCCATATTCTAATCCCATGATTGCTACATTTACCCAGGAGCCTTTGGCAAGGGACTTCTTTAAAAGCAGTTTCCAACCATTTACCCAGAACAGATGTTAGGCTAACAGGCCTGTAATTTCCTGAATCTTCTCTGGATCACCTTTTTTATTTTAAAAAAAAGTCCTGAGGCCCAGGAGGGACAGCTACAGTTCATGATAAGCCTTCCTGTAAATTAAGCAGACTTGGGATCATGCTGCAAAACCTGTTGTGATAGTTGACAGCTCTGGGTGAAATCTAACAGGAGTCGTATCAGTAGACTGAGATAGCTGAAGGCATCTGTGCTGCACCCTACAGAGTGAGAAGGGTTCCTGGAATTATTCAGAAAGTAAAGCCAGGTTTTGCGAATGCTACATCAAAAAGCAAGCAACCTCAAATTTATTTATTTATTAATATGTTTATACCCTACCTTTCCTTATAGTTCCTCATGGTCTGAGATTCTAGCTTGGGTCAGAACACTTGGTCTTAAACTGGGGGCCTGAAAAGCAGCAGAGGCCCATCAGGTAGCTTCTGAAACACTAATGAACGAGTCTGAAGTGCCGGAGACATCTTTCAAGTTTCCATCCCGTGCCCAAGAAACCTTTCAGTTAAAAATGTGTTGAAGTGAAAAACAGCTTGCCCCAGCAGAGCCACTTCAGCTGTGCATGTGGCTGCAATGCAATAGAAACTTCAAAGACTAGCACCACCTCAGTTGTGTGTGCAAAGTTCTTCCTGGTCTGACAATGCAGATTTCCTGCAGAGTGTGTTTGGGCATAATGAGGGAAAGAAGTGGATCCAGAGTAAGGGTTGGATCCAGACTAAATTTTCTGCTAATGGAAACAAAGGTGTAATATTTGCCAATTCCCTCTCCCTGCTGAAGACCCTCAATTTGTCCCTCATGCCTGCTAGAGCATCCCCTGGCCCCAGAAGCAGCATTTGTGGGAGATCAGTGGCTTTGCAGTGAGGTGAGGGGGAGGCAGAATGGTTGTATTCTCCTGGTAGGAATGCCTCCTGTTAGTCTTCTGTTTTCACCTGGTGGTTAAAAGCTTGACAAGAAAGGCATCCAATGGCCACACCAGTGGCAGGGAGAGAGTTCCACAAATAAAATGCCAGTGGAGGGAGGGCGTTGTCCCATGCAGCCACAGCAGTGACCGAAGGCACATAACAGGACCTCTTAATATGCAGGGATCTGACTGTCCTTGGGGTAGTCAGGACCCAGCCCATTTAGGGCTTTCCAAGTAATCATCAGCGATGGAGTAACGCTTGGAAACAGATCATCAGCCTTTCAAATGCTGCCAAGTTGCTACTCTTCTTGCTGACCTCTGGACCAGTAGTGGCCCTCAAGGGATTTGTTTATTTATTGAGTACAATTTTGTCCCACTGTATTGACCAAATAAGGTCTAACAGTGCAGTCCTATGGAAAGTTGCACCCTTCTGAGACCATGGACTTAAGTGAAATTAGAAGGGTGTAACTCTGTTTAGGACTGCACTGTAAATCTCACATTGAAAGAAGGCTGGCTTTGCCAAGATGGAGTGAAAGTCGCGGGATGTATTGTCTCATGGGAAAGGACTGCAGCTGATTCAGATGAACGGGAAGCACTACTGACTTAGCCTTGTCCCAGATTCATAAAAGTATTATAGGACATTTAGTGGGTGGGAGTGCATGGGTAATTCTGCAAAAAATATAGGAGATTTGCAACAGAAATTTCCACCTTTTGTCACTTTTTGAATCAAATAAAATACACATCTTTCTGGAGGCTACTTAAACGGAAAGGAACTTGTTAGAAATCAATGGACTGCAGCATGCCATATCACCACCTTTCAGCTGTAAAAGGATGTGCTGACACATCCCAAATTAGCTTCTGCAGATACTCACAAACCTATCTATTACATATTGATGGGAGGATTAGGAAGGGTTTATAACACAAATATCCCCGAAGAGCAGAGGCAGCAGTCTGTGCTAGTAGGAGCTTGTTGCTATCTAAAGAGAACTGTGCAAGCCCCTAATGGAAAGATTGGGCATTAAAATGGGCCACAACAGAAATTCCATGGTTATCTATTAGGATGTGCATTTGAAAGTCATTGAAGATGGCTCCCGGTATAGTAGTCGCCTCACTGGCTAAGACAACAGCGTCCTCACTGGGGTTGCAGCAGGCTTTGAGGATCTAAGGCAGTTTGTGAAGGTCAGGAACCAGGGCATGAAAGACAGAATTTCTTCTTCTAAGATCTGAGAGCCCCTTCTCCTTGGCACCATGGACAGTTCAGGGCAGACAAAACAGGAAGTAAGGGGCAGACAGCTTAACATTTCGGACCCAGCCCTTTAGGCAGGAAGGGCATCTACAGAGGCGGAAGCTTGCAGACATCAGTTCCAGCATCCAGCAGCGTGAGCTGAAAAAATTGGGATGCCTTGAATGTCAGCGACTCCAAAAGAACTGAAGATTCATCCATCCATAATCTAGGAAACCGCTCGGCGAAGTACATTCACAATAAAAATGTGGAGAAGTTCATCAGGACTGAGGGCTTTATGTAGAATGAATGTGTTTCAGCCCTTTATGCTCCACACAGCCTGGCAGGTCTGTCCTGTCCACTGAGGGCGACTAGGCAATTGCTGAGAGTGCCGGAAGTAAATGGAGGCCAACCAGCTCTCTTGCCATCCTGCCCCACCTGCCTGCAGTGTCAGGGTCTGCTGCAACAAGTGGAAGCCCTGGAAGGCACCCCGGAGGGCCCTCTGCCTCCTTTTCCCCCCTTACGGAGTAGGGAGAGGAGAGCAGGTGCATCTTCTCATCTCCCCATGCCACAGCGAGGGTAAGGACAGCAGTCAGTATCAACTTGTCCCCCTGAAACGGGGAGGGGGGGGCACAAGGGAGTTGTAAGGGTAAACTGGAGATGGGGAGAACAGTGGGACTTTTTCCAGGGGTCCAACTGTCTTCCCCATCAGTCTCTGAAAAGGGGCCAGGGACCAATATTCCTTGAGCATTCTCAGGAATTCATAAATTCTAAGACTAGGCTAAGTCAGTAGTTCATAAATTCCTGTACAATACATGAAAGCAATCTTTCATCTCTTCTCTTGCACGCCTCATTAGATAGCTATACATTCCTCAGCTCTGGGGGGGGGGGGGACAAACACCTGCTTGTTAGGCAACCCTGTTCACAATCCACTGTCCCTAGCAGCTATTTCTGGATGTGAAGGGACTGTTTATCTTGGGCACAGAGACATCACCCGACCCCCCCAAAGGGACAATCACAAAGGGAATCCTGTGGCTATCGCTTGGGGGTTGGAACAAGGCACAGGGTGCCTACCCCACTGATGTGTTTCCACAAGTCAAGGGACATGATAGTTGCCCCCTTGTGGGGAGAGGCAACAGAGAAGTACCCCAGAGGAAGCCAGAGTGGAGTGTGAGAGTTAACTAGCTGTTACCCTTTGTTTATTTGGGTCATTTCCTATGATGAGTTACGTAATAACAGGGGGTTTTCACCCAGCTCCAGTGGTTTTATTTATTGAAGCTATTATATGCTGCCTCACAGCCAGAAGGCTCTCAAGGTAGAGAGCAAGTGTAACATACCAAACAATTGAAAAAATGTTTACCTTTTATCAAACACTAGAAAAAGCTCTAAATCAGTCATATACACTCCATGACTCATGGAGAGCCACATTCACAGTGAATACTGTGTGCCCTGTGCAGCACCCTCCTACCAAACACATGCATACAATAACACAAAATATAACTATTGAGTAAGTAACTACTATAACCATGACTTTTTAAATTAATGGAGTACTTCTGCGCATGCAGAGTTCTCTCTCCCTACCAACCTGGGTTGCCAGCTATAGCTGTCAACACACCAGGAGATCCTGCCAGGCCAACACGGAGATCCTGGGGGCAATGATGGTCACACCGGCATTGGTGCAATGCACTGAGTCACTTCTGGTGGAAAACTGGAAGTGATGTCATCAAATTGCACCAATGGTCTAGTATTGAGCCAATCGTAAAGCACTGGCACAACATGATGACATCAACTCCGGTTTTCCACCAGAAGTGACATGGCATGTGGTACCAGAGGCGTCGACTTTTAAAATCCCCGGGGGGGGCGGGGGCTCTTGTGCGCACGCGCAAAGTGCGCGCGCACTGGGACCATGTCCCCCCCCCCGGACTGGCCTAGCCTGGCCACTCCTGCCTCCATGGGGCCAGGTCAGGCCCGTGCCAGGTCAGGCCCGGGGTGGGGGGAGGCGGCAGCAGCAGCCGGCAGTCGGGCAAACGAGGTGGCAGCCCGCGCCTGCCCCACCGCCTCCCCCCCCGGGCAGCGGCGGCAGGGCTCAGTCCCGAGGGGCGGCAGCGACAGTGCCGGTCCCTCCTCTGCCTCTCGGCCACCGCTCCGGGGGCCGCTGGCTGGAGGGTCCCGCCGGCCGCTTAGTCTGTGGCGCGGCGGGCGGTTGGTCCGCTCTTGGGGCTGGCTGGCTGGCAGCGGCGGCGGCAAGAACCAGGAGCCCCGGGCGCGCCACTTCCAGGGCGCGCGCGTGCGGGGGGGGGAGGGAGCCTGGCGGCTGGAACCCCACGGGAGGGGCGGGAAAGCAAAGGCGGCCGGGGCACCTGCAGAGGTGGTCGGGGACGAGCCCGACCCCCCCCCTTCCTGGGGCGCGAGGCGCTCTCGAACCCCGCCGCACCGACCCTGCTCGCCCGCCCCCAGCGGGGGCCGGCAAAGTTGAAGTCAGGCTCCTGGTTATTGCCGCCTGCCCCGCCGCATCCCCCCCCCCCGCCTGCTCCTGCCTCCATTCCTTTGCCCAGCTAGTTCCTGGAGGAGGGAGGAACGGAGCAGGGGGAGAGGCGGTGGCGGCGGCAGCCAGCCGGCCGGCCTGGGCGCTCCATTTTCCCGGGGGTGGCTGAGCCCCCCCCGGGAAATTTCGGGGGAGGCTCGAGCCCTCGAGCCCCCCCGTAGTTGACGCCTATGTGTGGTACTGCCAGTGAGCCCCCAGTATGTTCCCTGCTGGCCTGAGGTGCTGGAGAACGGGGACCAGTTCTGGGAGATCCCCTGCTATAGCTTCCATGCCACCACGGTTAAACCTTAGCCGTCCCTTTAGCATCTTGAGTGAGAGGAAGGGCTTCCCTCTCTGCCTTCCTGATGACTCCTGAATATGAGGCACAGCAGGCTGGATAAGAGAAAGTGAGATTGCCAAGGTGCCTGAAGGAGCACTAGCTGACCAAGGAGAGAGAAGACCACCACCACCCCATAGTGGGCAGCCTGCTCAGAGGGACCGCCCTCTGCAACCAGTTTGCTTTCTTCCTGGTAGCTACCAGGGAGCCCAGAAACTGCAGAAAAGGGAAAGTGCTGGAGAGGATGGGACCTTCCTCCCTGGAATGAGGCCCACAGCTCAGGGACATTCCCAGTTTACCTGTCCTCCAGTCCCTTCAGTAGCAGCTGCTTTAAGGTGGGAACAACCTGCCAAACACAAGCTCTACTGGTCAAAGATCATTCCCACTTTCTTGGTACTTCAGAAGGGTGCTATACTGAAGAAAAGGCACAGGTAGCATGTCAAAGAGCCACGTGTGGTTCCCGAACCAATGTGTGAGTACCATTGTTCTGAATATTCTTGCACACGTGCATTCTCTCACTGCTTTCCTCTGTCTGTCCCTGTACCATTTCGCCCACCACACTAAGTATAAACTTACACCCTTTTGGCTAAACCAATCAGTTCCCGGGGAGTCACATGTTCATCAAGTGTTTTAACCTGGATCACAAACACTTTGCATATAAATTGTCTTTTCAGCCTCTGATTTGCAGCAACAGTCTCTTGCACCGTTACAGTGTGTGGGACAAGCACTGACCTCCCACTTTCATCCTGGACAAAATGAGTCTCTGAGCACTGATGTAAAATAAGATACACTTCAGCATCAGATAAAAATAGCTAACCTCACTTTAAGAGCAATTGCCAGGCAACATAACAAACAAGCAAAAACGTGTGGCTAATTTGGAATGTTTTCACCTGGAGGTTAAAAGCTTGACAAAAATGGCATCCAATGCAGGGAGAGAGTTCCACAAATAAAACGCCGGTAGAGGGAGGGCTTCATCCCATGTGGCCACAGCAGGGACCAAAGGGACATAACAGGAGCTCTTAATATGCAGGCAGGTTTCTGAGGGATCTGGCTGTCCTTAAAGTAGTCAATTCCCAGCAACTGAAAAATGCTTGGAAGCAGATCACAAACTTTTCAAAGACTTCAAGTGCTGCCAGGTGTCTACTCTTCTTGCTGACCTCTGGACCAGTAATGGTCCTCAAGGGAATTGCTTATTTATAGAGTACAATTTTGTCCCATTGTTCTCCCTCATTGTTCGCCCCTCCTCCAATTTATCCTTGCAACAACCTGGCCAGGTAGGCTAGGCCAAGCGAGAGAGTGACCAGCCCAAGGTCACCCAACAAGCTTCCATGACAGAGCAGGGATTTGAGCCAGGGTCTCCCAGATCCTCTTCTGACACCCTCACCACTACACCATGATTTCTTTCAGTGCAGCTCCAGCTTAGGATTGTCAACCTCCAGGTTGGACCTGGAGATCTCCCAGAACTTGAAGTGCTCTCCAGAGTACAGAGATCAGTTCCTCAGAGGAAATGGCTGTTTGGGAGGGTAGAGTGTATGGCATTATATCCTACTGAGCTTCCACCTGTTTGGAGCCCTGACCAGAAGCTCCAAGGTTCACTGCAATCCCAAGAAAATGATATGCAAGATCCAGGTTTGCTTACAAGGAGATTTTAGTAAACCATCAAAACTTACAGAAATAGTAAGCTAAGCTGGGCCTTGAACGCTGGGCCTTGAACACACACACACAGAGAAGCTAACCAGAATCTGAGACAAGATACATAGCTAAAACTAAACACTGTATTTCCTAATTGCTGGCTACAAGTCAAGAATATCATAATCAAAGCTACATCCCTAAATGCTGAGAAGAGCCAAGCCATATCTTGCACCTGGTACCCAGTGGCAAAGGAAAACAAATCAGCTTCCTTAGATAAGAACTGAAGAAAGTACTAATGAAAATAGGGGAAAATATTCTCTTCGGAGTGGCCTGCTGGCCATCCTCCCAGGCAACCAGACGTCAGGCACTAACAACAATAACAAAAAACAATGGAGCTAGAGGCTATACACCCCCCAAACCCCATTCCCCCCAGGCTGCAACCCCCCCAAATCTCCAGAAATTTCCCAAACCAGAGCTGGCAACCCTCCCTCTGCCCTAGAAATCACTGGTGTTATCTAGCTCTGTTTCTCCTTTACCCTGAAATCAGATGTTGTAGTAAACAGTGCCCAAAGCTGGTAAGGGTCTGGATGAGGACAAACTGAAGTTTAATTCAGTCAAGACAGAGGCACTGTTGGTGGTGTATTTGAGAGAGCAAGAGAGAGACAGAGAGAGACAGAGAGAGACAGAGAGACAGAGGGAGAGAAGACTTAGGGACTTTTGATCTCTCTCACCAATGTTACAAAGAATTATGCGTAATCTGTTCTTTCATTTTTAACTACATCAGCATTAGCCCAAATATTTGGCACCCTTAAGTAGTTGCCTCCATCCTGGCTGGATCAATTCAACTCACTCACTGACTGCAACAACCTTTCTGTGATGAGCCCTTTGCAGATGGCTCTTGATCAATGCAATCCAATGCTACTTTTCTGAGAGTGAGCGCCATTGAGCAGACCCAAAGAGGATTGTAAACAGGCCTGCTCTAAGGAGAGCCTGGTGATGTGAGAGCTTCTCTCATGGTTCTGCACTATTTGTTACATTCAGATCCCACATTTCTTATTTATTTATTTAGAAAACTGATGTTCTGCCTCTTATTTGCTTGAGCTGGCTCATGAATAAAAAAACAATACCATAAAATCATAAAGACAACCACCAATTATCAACAAGCCAGCAGCATAAAACCACCATTGAACAACTTAAAAACATTCACCAGGCTAGAAGAACATAATAAAACAGTTTAAAAAGATAAAATCCCTTCATTACAAATGTTTTGGGGTGGAGCCTTAAACACAGTAAGGAAGGGGTGAGGTGAACCCCAAGAGGGAAGGCATTCCACAGTTGAGGTGACACAGCTGGAAAAGTCCTGTTTCTGGTAGCCACCCATCTCACTTCTGCGGGCTGGGGCAAAGAAAGCAGAGTTTGGAAGACGTATCTTAAATGGCAGGCTGGACAGTATGGAGGAGTTGGTCCTCCTTTTATGGAACTCAAGATGGCATAGAGGGGGGTTTCCAAATGGCCTCTCATCCAATGCCTGGCTCAGCAGTTGTGAATTCCAGCAAGGAGACTCCATCAATGTGTATTCCAGCCATATGTTTCAGAACCTCAAGCAGAGCAGAGCACAAGCTCTTCCACTTTAAGTCCATCCAAGCACTCTCTGTGTGGTACGGATATTGAGCTATGGTAGGAATGGATTGAGAGATACTCGATGACAATGGCTTCATAGTTTCAGCACCGGGTCCCCACAGGCACTCCACTATCCCGTTTCCCTTCTCTTGTTCAGCACAAGACCACTCTTGTTCCTTCACAGTGGTGTGGGTTGACCAGGCTTCAAACCCTTTTCCATCTCAGTCTCCAATAATGTCCATGTCCATCTCCTACCATTTGGCCCTTGACCTAAGTAATGGCCTTTAAGAAAGATTCTTCAGTCAGGGAATAGAGAGGAGGATCAAAGGCATCAGAGCCTTCAGATCTTCCTTACTACTTCCAGTTCTTTACAGCAACTGCAAAAGGCGCAGTTGGGAGCAGATGTAATAACTGCCTTGACCCCGGCCTCCAGCAATGACCTGGATTCTGACTCTGAGGAGGAAGTGCTGGAGGGGGGGGGGCACTGAAGATGCAAAGACAGACCATGAGAACGACGGTTGCCAGCCTTCAGGTGGGAGCTGGAGATCTCCTGAAATTACAACTGATTTCCAACTGGCTACACGAATCACTTATTTATTTATAACATTTATTCCACTTCTCCTGGAGAAAATGGCTGCTTTGGAAGGTGGACTACATGGCATTATACTCCTACTAAGGACCCTCCCCTCCATTAATCCCAATTTCCATCTCAAATCTCCAGGTATTTCCAAATCCAGAGTTAGCAACCCTAGGAACTTAATCCACCACTTCAGAAGCGTAAGTGGAGTCAGCCTGTAGGGAACAGTGGACTGGGAAGTTAAAATGGCCCAGAAACACATCAAGCTGTGTGGCCACATGGCACTGTGACCTGGCACTGCAGAGGCTACTCATACTGAGCCAGCAACACCAATAATGAGCACTGGCTCACCCTTTACCTCCTCCAGCACTGCTGCCCACTGGTGATGGTAGAGGAGAAAGCAATGGGTGAGCTGATTCCAGCCATGAAGGATCTGAGCCATGTTCTCCCTTTCAGCATTAGCAGAGCTGCTGGTGTTTAGCTTTGCTTGCCCCTAGCTGCCACTAGCCCTTCAAGGCAGCTGCCTGCCAGGATCCTTCCTGATAAGTGGAATGGCCAGTTCACCCCTGGCTAGTCTGATCCATCCATATCGTAATAGCATGCCATCAAGTCTCAGCTGGCTCATGGTGACCTCGGGAGCATGGCATTTTCAAGGCAAGAGATGATCAGAGGTGGTTTGTCATTGCCTTCCTCCACATAATCTTCCTTGTTGGTCTCCCGTCCAAATACTAATTGTGGCCAGCCATGATTAGCTTCCAAGCCCTTTTGGGTTGGCTGAGCTATAAAGCTTCTATGTATATATACACACACATACACACATATATATATACATATGTCACTAGGGATGGGCACAAGCCAGGAAAATGTGATTTGGTTCATGGCATGCCCAATTTGTGAACCATAAACCGTCACAAGCTTTTTGATGCCAAACTGGTTCAGTTTGTGAAGTTTGTGATATGGTAGAACAGCCCCACCCAGTATGCTAGAGGAACCAAACTCACAGGGGACCTCCAGATGACTCTCCTCTACCTGCCCTCCAAGTTTGGTAATTATTGGATTTACAGGGTCGGCATTACAGCCCCCTAAAGAAGGTGACCCCAGGAAAGTGCTTTCTTGGGAAATGACAGGCAGTCATTTTGACTGGGGCAGGTTCAGGAGTGTATGGAACAGATCCTGGGTAAGCTAGAAAAATCAAAGGTGCAGGGGACTTCCCCTGGATGCTCCTCTACATGCCCTCCAAGTTCTGCCCCCCTATTGCTTTGAAGTTTGGTAAACCTTTTGAGTGAGCAGAGACAGTGTCTGAAAATGTATCCATTCATGAACCATCACAAACCACCATGAACTGCAAACCACAAATTGGCAAAAGTTTCTCATGAACTGTAGTTCATGAGCCAGTTTGTGCCTATCCCTAGTGGTTACAGTGGCAGATTAGGACCTGGGAGATCCAGGTTCCAGTCTCCCCACTGCTATGAAGTTCTCTGGGTGTCTTTGGAAAGGTACTGTTTCTTTGCCTAACCTACTACACTAGGTTTTTGTGAGGATGAATGGGGATGGCATATATGCCTTTGTAAGCTCTTTGTAGGAAGGACGGGATAAAAATCTAGTAAACACAGTCATTTGTTTTGCGGTGACTTTAGATGGTAAGTGATATTGAGGCTTATCTTAGTAGGTAAAAGAGTTGAGGCAGGACTTGAGAAACTCTGTTGCTTGGCTACTGCAATGGTTAGAAAAACTTGATCTGATAAAAGAGGTTCCTGGAGACAATCTGAAGCTAAGGAATTGATTCAAAATATGAGAGATAAACAGAAGAGCTAGGGTTGCCAGGTCCCTCTTTGCAACCTGCAGGGGATGGAGAGTGACTTACCAGGAGAAAGAGGAAGGCCCAGGCAAGGTTGCTGGTGTAATGCAGGAAGTGATGTAATCACGCTACAACATGAAGAAGCCTTTTTGACCATAGAGTTTTTGCCCAAATACCAGAGTGTTGCTGGTGTGATGACATCACTTCCTGTGCCACACTAGCAATGTAGCCTGGGCCTTCCTCTTTCTCCTGGCAAGTCCCCATGCCAACCAGCTGATTGGCAGTTGGGGGTCAGGGCCTGGTGGTGAGGGATCCCTGCCTCCACCGGTGGATGGGTCTGGCAACCCTAGGAAGAGCAAATTGGGAGACGGAACTTTGAGGTGGAAGTGCCCACTCTTTCAAAAGACCAAGAATCTCTCTCTTATTCCCAAGACCAGGAGGAAGGTGAAGTTTGTAACAAGAATCCACGTATCTAAGTAATGCCAAGTATTTCACCCAATAGGCCAACTGCAATGGGCTCGATGAGTGTTTAACAACCCACCCATGACCGTGTGGAGGCCCCGACTGAAGAAGATACATTGGGCGCACTCTCAAAAAGAGGATACACCAGTGAACAGCAACACAAGGAAGGTCTGCAGCCTCTTCTGGAGGATGGCATGACCATCCACACTCTCTCTAGAGATAGTGGGAGATGAAGCCAAGTTTCTTCAGGCTTTGGCATGTTTGTATTACCTGCCTCTGCAGCAGAGAAATCTCCTCCCCCACCATGCCACAAAGTGGTCTTTAATCCTCCCCAGGATGTGATGGCTCATCAGCATCCCTCCATCACATCTTATTCGATCAGATTGGTGTCGGAAGGGCACCACCAAAGGATGACCCTCTCTGCCATCTCCCTTCTCACAGCTTGTCATTTGTGCATTTCTGTTTTCTTGCCAAGCCTATGTTTCAAATTTCTTTCCGTTTAAGATTTCAGAAAGCCAGTGTGTAGGATCCCTGTTTGGCCTCTCTTTGTTCCAGAATAATGATGTGGAGATGTTAAAGTATTATGCACAAAGCTGTGTTCGTTGTGGGCTCCAGTCCTTAACAGCTGTTTCCATGGTGCAGACATGGTGAAAGAGAGAGAGAGATGAAGCAACTGTGTATATTATGTGGTGTTTGTTTATTTATTTTGTTCGCAATCCACCTTTCTCACTGAGACTCAAGATGGATTACAAAATTAGAGAATAGTGCAATAAAAAGTGTAAAACATGCCATAACCAGTTGGAAAAAATGGATTACAAATATTAGAAAAACAAAGCAACAGAAGTGGGTAGATGCTAAATCTTTGTAAATGAGGCCTGAGAAGACCATAGCATGTTTCTGGAGCAGATGCCCATCACTGGTACCCACCACACTGGAGATGGGGAAGCCCATGTCACCATGCCATCTTGGTTTGGGCCATGTTGTTACTGTCTTTGGGAAGGGAGTAATAGTTGAGGTCTTCCCCTAGGTCATGTTGGGTGACCTCAGTTGTGTGGGGGAAGTGGGGTTTGGCTAAAACCAGGCCAGGAAGGGTGAATAATCTGGCCTGGGTCTCAGCCAGGGCCCTCTGGTTTAGGCTGGAACTGCCCCTTCCTCATGGTCATCAGAGTTGCCATTTTCTCCCGATGAAAGCCATAATTAGAGAGGAGGAGCCGGGGGCTCCCCTCCCCTCCCCAGTTGCCTGAGGCTTTGGATTCTGAGGACCTCCAAGTGAGAAGGTTAACCAAGCTGTCAAAATATTTTTTTTTTCAAAAGATGGCAACACAGTGAAATGTGTTTACTGTTTGGGGTTGGAAATCTAACAAGAAGCAGATTCTCCGGCTGATGCACTAACTGCCTTCGACACCAATGATGGCCCTTTGCTTGGAACAAATTCCCCCAGTGCCTAAGCACATTATTTCAAGTGTCTGTCGTGCTGACAGTGCCACTTTGCAGACAATCTAATGTTGGGCCCAGCTTTGTTTGACCTGCTGCGTATCAGTCATATCTCATTTATGGAAGGGCTATGAGGGGGCAGGAACATTCAGCAACAATTGGGGACCTCCTCCCATGGTGCTTTTGCATTGACCTCACTGTAGTATGCCTAACGAAGCCATATTCTTGACCAGTGGATAATTAATTCCAGCAAAGTTCCTTCTTCACTTTGTCGGAGGCTGCAAGGGAGAGACTTATTTTATTTAATGTGTTGTTTTTTATGTCATGCTTTTGTCTCTGATTGGGACCCAAAGTGGCTTATCACATTGTGCTCCACTCCTCCACTTTATCGTCGCAACAACCCCCATGAGGTAGGTTACTTATGTAAGTGTCCTCAAGTCACCACTGACTTGTGGTGACCCCAGCAAGGGGCTTTCAAGGCAAGTGAGAGGCACAAGTGGTTTGCCATTGCCTTCCTCTGCAGAGTCTTCCTTGGGGGGGTCTCCCATTTAGGTACCAACCCTGCTTAGCTTCCAAGATCTGATGAGATCAGGCTATGCCATGCCACCTCCCCTCCTATGAGGCAGGGTAAGCCAATAGATTGTGACAGGCCCAAGGTCACTCAGCAAGCTTCCATGGCAGGGCAGAGATCTGAACCCAGTTGCTCTAGGTCCTAGTCTGACACTGTAGCCCAAAACTATTCAACAAGTGGTAGGGCTAAGCAGTGATGTTTTGGACTTGGGTCTCTCCCACAACATCTATTTGAGACCGAGGCAACTACTTGCTGCCCCATGAGGAACAGCCATGAATTAGAAGCGTTCGGTGCTCTTGAATATTGCCCATCTTGTTCGATTTTCCATTTAGGGGATCTGAGTAAGTGGTCAAGTGGATGAAATCTCATCTAGATTCAGATCCGTTGGTTTTTATTTACCATTTATGGATTGATTGCATTTTTTATCCCGCCTTCCGGGAAAAAAGTGACTCTCAGTGACTCACAGCAATTGCAATCCAATTGAAAATGCTGTTGTGGAAGAGATTTTCAGTAAAGTCTGGGTCAAGGCAGGCATGATGGAAAGGTGGCTGGCTACTGGCTCACACTTCCCCCCCCCCCCCAACTCACCTTACATAGTGCCACCTAGTGGGCTGTAATGTTTATACCACTAACAGCACAGGTAGGGACTTCCAATTAATCCATGGAGGGACCAACCTTACCAAGAATACTGATTTTCCCCACCTGAAAAAATACAGGCAATAATTTGTGACATGATAGCTTTTATTTAAAGAGCTTGTTTTCAGAATATTAAACTTTCTGGTTTTAAAAAAATTATTGAAAATCTCCAAATATAGCCCTGACCTGGATAGCCCAGGAAAGCCCGATCTCGTCAGATCTCGGAAGCTAAGCAGGGCCAACCCTGACAAGTACTTGGAAGGGAAACCTCCAAGGAATACTAGGGCTGGGATGCAGAAGCAGGCAATAGTAAGCCACCTCTCTGAAATGTCCAAGCCCCACTAGGGATTGCCAGAAGTCAACCATGACTTCTAGGCATATTCATTCTCATTCTCTCTCTCTCTCACACACACACACACACACAAACAAACAAAATACTCACACACAAAAAAGAAAATCTCCAAATATAGATTACTCTACGCTCCACCCATCTGATACCTCCATGATTTCCCTGCTTCCTTGTGATTTTTCAAGATCACTGTCACCATTATGCTTAATGATTTTAAAAAAATCTCTCTAGCTTCTATGAACACATGAAACAACCTTACACTGAGCTAGCGCATTGGTCTGCTGTGAGTGGCAGTGGCTCCGCAGGACCTCAGGTGGACCTCTCCCACATCACCTACGACCTGAACTACTTAGCTCAAGATGCCAGGAATCAAACCTGAGACCCTCTACATCATGCAAAGCAGGCATGGCCACAGCCCCTCCTCCCGATTGTGTGCATGGCAGGATATTTAAGAGGAACTGAACTTAAAAATTAATTGGTCTCATGAAATGTAAGAACTCTGACAGCCTCATCCAACAGAGGAGCCTTGACATAGCCCTGAGATTATTTCATTATTATCTGTGGCAAATCATTCCTGTCTACCACAGGTGGTGACTTCAGCCACCAGAAGAAATGTAATTCAGGTTAATTCATGTCATTTCAGAGGGATGTTACAACCCATCCTCTTACGAAGATGGATTGTTTAAAATATTTAGCAATAATTGCAGATGCCCGTGAATCAAATGAAACCCACCATTCTGAGCAATGCCATTCTGATGTTCTGGAAAGCCCAGGTTTATTATCAATTTCCATAGAGTACAAAATGCAAAGTGATTTGTCCAAGTGTACAAGATCCATGTCCCCTCTGTATAAGAAATTAGTGGTTCTAATTTATGCTCTTCTTTTTGCAGAAGAAAGCTTATGCAACTGAGCATATTTATAGCACATAATTTCATGCATACCACTTTAAACCCCCATATCGTATTTGGCCTATATTCTGTTATGCTAGGATCAGACTTGAACCTCATTTGTCTCCAGTTCAGAAAGTTCTCATTAAGAACTTTATATAACTCTGATTGCAGTTAATACTAACAGAAGTTGCCTCTGGACAGCATCGAAATATTATTTATCGTTTGCTTTTCTGGATATGGGGAAGCAATGAAATAGTGGCTGCCTGCCACAATATGTTTTATGTCTGGTTCCAGAAAACACAAGGCAGATGTTTCTTGAACAGCTTCCAGGGGGCATGTGTACTGGCATACTATGCACAAGTCTGAATACAATTTGCTGATAAATTTTAGTTACAAGATTCTGCTGAAGGTAACAAGTTTTGTCATGGCAGCTGTAAGAAAGGGTATACTACCTCACAGGGTTGTTGGGAGGATAAAACAGGGGAAGGACTGTGTTAGCCAACCCAAGTTCCTTGGCAGGAGGATTTACAAATAGGCTGTGGAGAGACCCACAAACATGTTACCCAACTGCAGCAGCTGTGCCTTCTGAATTCTGCACTGACTTATCCTGCTGTCTGCTTTTCTCACCAGGGCTTCAACTTGGAACTATGATATTGCACAAGTCTCCTGGGTGGATCCACATCACCGAGAACTGCATACAAGTGTTATCCTGTACACCTGCATGGAAGTACATCCACTTACCTCTGGATATCTAGGAACCAGAAGCCAAAGAAGTAAAATTGTGTGGTATGAACAGCACCTTCAAAAAATACATTTTGTGGCAAACCCCTTCCATTCTGATGAACGCACTCAGTGAAGAGAGAGCTTGTGCTACTGATGTTGTCCCAGCAAAAAACCAAAGCTTCTGCAAAATCCCTTCTCTCTCTCTCTCTCTCTCTGATTACACATCACATACACCAGTGGACAGTGGAAAGCAGACTTGCCTTGTGAGGCTGAATCAGCAACAGTCTCTCTCCTCCTGGGGCTAATAGTCCTTCCTTTCTGTTCTCCTGCCCTTCCTGCAGTATTAAGGCAGGAGATAAATCTAGGGACATCAGCACAAAGATCTGAGGAACTCCACAGTGCAAGGGATTGCGTGCTGGATGGTTGGGAGCTTGCAATTAAGTGTCTCTCGTATTCATGAAGAATATCTTATTTCTAAATAAGTATTTTTTCTACCTAAAACCAGTGCAGAGCTAGAAAGCAGATGATAAATCTCATTGTGGCTTTAACTAAAGCACTGCACCTGCTATCTCCAAGAAGTTGGCCATCAGCCCTATTAATCTAGGGGAGGACGTACAAGGATTACTGTTGGTGCCCATCCAAGCGTACTTCATTGACACAAACAAGGAAGGATCTGTGTATGACACATAGGAGAGAAGGCTCGTGATGGGCCAGTGGTAGGGACAGACTGGTCATTTAACTGACAGGGAAATTTCCTGGTGGGCCTCTGCTCTACAGAGCCACTCTTGGCTTGGCGAAAGCAGAGTCAAGACCCAGCAACTCTGCCAGTGCCTTGCAGGCTAGTTGGCTTGGAACCTCTAGTGGCAATGATGATTAGTGTCAGCTCCCTAGCGGCCTCCTCCCCTACTGTCACAGACAAAGGCAATGCGCGAGCCAAGGCCCATCAATAGCACTGCTGAGCTAAGCAGCCCCACGGCACTGGCTCGTAGCACAGCGACAGCCATGCCACTTAACTTCCTCCAATGCCACTGTAACTTACCAGTCCGTCCCTGGGCAAAGGCTATTTCCTTCCCACTTTTGAGAGAGAGAAACTGTTCTTGGCTCTCCCCAGGGATAGGCCCTCTCCTGGGTGTCACACTCACTCATCTTCAAGGGATTGGCAGCCTCTTGGAATCGGCCACAGAGCTCGCTCTCTTTCTTAAAGTGACGTCAAGGAAGGTAGCACATTTTTTACATTTTGCAGTTTTTTTCCTCTTACTTGCAAAAAGCAGTCTAGGATATTCCTTTCTCAAGCTTTGTCGGATTCCCACTTGGGGATTCCGAAGAGACTAATTAGAGGAGGGGAGAGAGAGAGAGAGAGAGGCAAGCTGGCTGCTGCCTCTGCTGTGTCTCGCTGCACCGGAAAGAAGAGCTCCATGCCTAAGCCCAGTTCGGGACAGCTCGTCTGGCAGAGCTGTGTGGGGAGAGCTCTCCTCTCTTCTCGAGATACTCAAAGGAATGAGCCGCTATTATGAAATCATTAAATTAATAACCTGGTAATATAGGCAGAGATATAAAGCAATCTGTTCACAGAACAAAAGAAATTACCACATCTAAACATTCATAATTTAATTTAACAATGAATTAAAGTGGCAGAGAGGATTTCAGCCTCAAAATGTCAATAGAATTATGTAAATAGAACTCAGCATCCTAATGCTTAATGGTCATGTCAGTGCGGGTGTGAGAAAGAGATTTGGGGGGGGGCAGGCATATACATCGTCTTGACGTTCCCCGGGGTGGGAGTGCCTCCCTTTTAGCACCACAGTCCGATGACAGAAATAGATTAGAGGGTTGGCTTTTAATTTGGGATTTATTAGAACTCTCAAAGCCCTCTGCAGGAAAAAGGAGGGAGGCGAGATTTATTCTGCTTGCAAAACTTGGTGCAAAGTGTAAACAAGGGGGGCCGTGTCATGTACAATCCTAGACAGAGTTACACCATTAAAGTCGATTGGCCTGGAAGAGTGTAACTCTGCCTTGGGCTGCGCTGCACGCATGGTCAAAGTTATGCAGAACAGCTGCATGGCCCCCCAGAGGAAGTATGAGTCAGGCTGACTCAGTCAGCCCCTCTCCCCTCCCACACTGGATAAAGCAAAGGGCTAAACTCTGATTCAACAAGCTGTGATGAGCCCCCATTTGGCCGGGGTACAAAGCTTCCTCTCATTCATACTGAACATGGACTGAATATTTCTTGTTCAGAAGCAGTTACTCCCTGGATGCCAGGGCTGCAGGGCAACAACCGGGGGGGGGGGGGGGGGGGAGCTTGAGCCTCCATGCTTGTAGACCTTCGAGTAGGCCACTTTGTGAAGTGGAAGGCTGGCTGGATAAGGCTGCCAGGCGTCTGGTGTTGACCCAGGCAGTCCAGTATTTTCACTGACTGTCCAGAGGGGAGGAATGAAAAAAAAAATACCGGACAATTAAATGCCTAGTATTTTTGCAGTGTTTTTCCAGAACAGTGAGTGAAAATACTGGACTATATGGGTCAACTCAATCCTAAAGGAAATCAACCCTGACTGTTCCCTGGAAGGACAGATACTGAAGCTGAAGCTCCAATATTTTGGTCACCAAATGAGAAGGGCGCACTCACTGGAGAAGACTCTGGTGCTGGGAAAGACTGAAGGTAACAGAAGAAAGGGACAGCAAAGGATGAGAAAGTTAGACAGTGTTGCCAATGCAACAAGCATGAATTTGAGCAGGCTCCGGAGGATGGTGGGCCTGGCGTGATGTGGTCCATGGGGTTGTGAAGAATCGGACACGACTGTGCGATTGAACAACAACAACATGGGTCAACTGCCAACCTTACCAAGCTTAAATAGTGAATCCAACTATTTGGGATTGGAGGAGGCAGTCCAGCATGAAGCAGCAGCCGCAGCTGCTTTGCGCTTGGGCTGGGTGCTCCTTCCATGGCTAATAGTGTGCTTTGCAGTGTTTGCACTGGGAAGTGGCAGTGCTGAGTGGGGATGTGATGCCATAGAATTCACCCTCTAATGCTGCCATTTCCTCCAGGACAACTGATCTTCTATAGTTTGGAATTCTAGGAGAACCTCAGTCTTCATGTGGAGGTTGGCAACCTTAATTTGGTGCCCATTGTGACTTCAGAGTAATAGCATCTGTCAAATAAGAGTGAAACGCTGATCCATGGGGTATCTAGCAAACGCTGCCAAAGATGGAATTTCAGTCAGATCTAGGTAAAGAGGCTACACTTGGCCTGGGGCTTGCTCAACACAACTACTAGGGGGACAGCAGCTCACCATGAGTGTAATTGCCAGTCTTTCAATGAGCTGCCTTAATAGCATGCAGAATTCACCACCTGTAGCAGTTGCCTCACTTTGCAATCTTAAGGGGATGATTTACCTGGAAAGGGTAGATCATGGCTGCCCATCTTCAAGGAGGATGGTATATTTTCTGTACTTCAATTTTGTGCTTTAGCAATCAACCAGAGGTGCAGGAAGTGGTTCTAGGGACAAAGTAGCTTAGGAGGAAGGCTGCCATGCCATTGTCTGTGAGTTCCCACATATAGCCAAAGATTTCCCAGCACCTTGGGATGAGGAGGAATAGGCCATTCAGCACAGAGGTGCCATGTGCTTGTAGATCTTGGGGGTACAGAATGCAAACACCAAATAGTGCCTACAGAATTACCCACATCCAAGCTGCCGACATAAATGGATACCGTCTTTCTAGCTACACTGGTCAGCTTAGTAGATGTGCTGGAGACCCACTTGAAATGGGGTTCAGTTTCTATTATGATAGTGGTGGCTGCAAAAATTCTGCCCAGCTATGTGTGATCACTCGTGAGGGTAAATTGCAGAAAGCAGATGCAAACAATCAAACCCATTTGCTTTACAGTGATAACTCGAAACGGTTCTAAATTGCCCTGCAAGATATTTTGTGCAGATGTCTTCTCCCACAGCATTCCCACAGATCTTTTCCTTCTTCACTGCAAATCATATAAATGCATATTGTTGTAAAGTCGTTAATGACTTACAAAGAGGTCTTTCTGGGCCCTTCTGGGAGAGAGGGTGCGTGCCTTGACTTGGCTGGAGTCTCTGTTTGAGCCTTGCCCATTTTGCCCAGCTGACTCAGGGTTTATTTGTCCATAAGAGAGCTTTCTTTTCAGATCCCAAATACTCTGTGCATGTGAATTCCTCTTCTTTTTTTGCCATGCTGTCCCCTTCGCCCTTCTGCCCATTCAACACACTCAACAGAAAAATATTTCACATACCAAAAAAAGTTATTTCCTTGGTTATCTCCAGCCTGCTACACTAATGATTGTACACAGATGTGTGTCATGTTGCTCTCATATTCCAGCCTTCTCCATTTTGCCTGCTGAAGATAAGCATGGTCCTTGAATGTTCTCAACAGGATCACAAATGATCTGCAGGTGCCCACACTGGCCCTTGAGTATCATCATTCAATCCAGTATGTTCTGAGCACCCACCAACAGTACAAACTAGGGTGGCCAGACCCCTGGTCTGAGTGGGGGTTCCCCAATTTTGGGGGCCTCAGCCCACCACTGGCCAGCGGGGGAAGCCCTATGCTCGAACAGGCATGCCACACGTTGACATCATTGGCACAATGACGTCATAGAGTTTTGGCTAAAATGCTAGAGCATCACCACGCAATGCCTCCAGCATGATGATGTCACTTCCATGTGACATCATTGCACAAGTGATGTTGTATGCAGTGATATTGCCCTGCCCACCCACTCCTGGAAGGCTCCCTCCCACCCACCACTGGCAGAACAATTGGACCTGGCAACCCTAGTACAAATGCCACCGACTGCACAGGTACACTGTAACATAGTGTTTTAAATGATGCACTGCCTAATCGTGGTGACCCTAGAGCATAAATAATCAGGGAAAACTAGCAAACAGTAAATAATCAGGGGAAACTAGTAAAATTCCAAAACTGCATCAAGAAGAGCTACCTGGACATCCACCAAGGTAAATGTCACCCACAGTGCAGACCACCATGCAGACAAAACCACTTGAAATGTCGTACATTGTGAAGGGGGAGTGTTCAGCTCTAGAAACATGATCTCTGCAAACTAGATAAGTTCAATTTTAATGCCTTTTTTGCAAATGTCTAATCTTCTTCAACTATACCTCCATCTGCTCTTCTGTTGCTCATCTCCTCACATGGAAGAAGAAACGCTCACTGCCACTTCTGTCTTATCCATCATTCATCTGTCTCAAGACATGGGATGTCCTCAGGGGTGGCCTTAGCCACTGGGCAGCTGCCGTGGTCCAAACACTTAGGAGGGCCCCAATGACCCACAGTCCCGTCCCACCCTACAAAGAGAAGGGGAAGAAGAGGAGCAGGCTCCTGCCACCACTTGCACCTGCATCATATGGGGCTTGGGCAGCTGCTGGCAGCAGAAATAGTTCCTGCCCACCTTGCATGGGGTGAGAGCCATCTTTTGCTTAGCTCCAGCAGGGAGGGAAAATGGTGGGTGGCAGTGACACTGAGGCTCCATCCTGGACTTTTACCCGGGGCCGCAGAATTACTCAGACTGTCCTTAGATATCCTTCTACACAGAATGTTCCTAACTGCCTACAGGTCTGCCTGAGTTTCCATCCATGTATTTTAATTTCTGTTCAATAGACCTAATAGTTCCTTTTTTTCCCTTGAGATTAATTTGTTATAATGTATGTGTGCATACTTTGATTGCTTTTGATTAAGTTTAACAAGCCAGGGAGAAAAAACCTGCTGAATTGAACATCAGAGTAAACAAATCCGTTTTCTAGGCCTGTTTGTGCATAATTAACACAAGCTGTCATTTTTTGGTGCAGCAAATATATCTATTATGTTACAATAAAATGTGTGTTGTGGTAATTAATACACACAGCACAAATGTGTTCTTGATAAGTTTGCAATCATCTCCAGACACAAGCTGCATGCCAGTTAGTTCCCATATTGCCCATAACTGGAAGAAATATGTGAGCCTGGAAAAAGGACCAAGGAAATCACCTAAGAATGGTGCCAATTTTTTAAATTTAGAATGTTTAGAAAGTTATCCCCACAGTTCAGAAAACCTGTGCCAATTAGGAGATGAGCCACCACCACTACAGATGGGCACGAACTGGGAAAATGCGGTTTGGTTCATGGCTCATGAGGTGACTCATTTGCAAACCACGAACCATCACAAACTTTTAGGCGTTAAACAAACTGGTTCAGTTTGTGAGGTTCATGATTTGGTAGAATGCCTCCCTAGCAAACTAAAGACACCAAACTCACCGAGAATCTCTGGATGACTCTCCTCTACCTGCCCTCCAAGTTTGGGGAGTATTGGGTTTATGGGGTCTGAGTTACGGCTCCCCAAAGAAGGTGCCCCCAGGAAAGTGCTTTCAGGGAAATGACAGGTTCAGGTTCAGGAGTATATAGGACTCCTATATTGTTCTATGCAAGCTAGTGACATCAAACCCACAAGAGACCTCCCACTGACACTCCTCTACATGCTCTCCAAGTTATGTACAGATTGGATTTAGGGGGTCCAAGTTATAGCCCCCCAAAGAAGATGCCCCCAGGAAAATGTTTTGGGGGAAAATGTCAGGCGCAGGTTCAAAAGTGCCTTTTACTACACACACCAAACACACAGGGAATCTGTTGCTTTGAAAACCTGTTGCTTTGAAGTTTGGAAAACCATTTGATTGAGCGGAGACTGTCCAGAAATGTATCCATTCACAGACTGCCATGAATCACAACAGCTTGAGAGTTCATGGAAAGTGCATGCCAGTTGTCCTGCCACAAACTTCAGTTTGCGAACCACGAACTGCCAAAAATTCATCACCAGCTTCAGTTTGTGTGCCAGTTCATGCCCATCCCTAACCACCACTGCTCAGATGTTCAGCTCAGATCATAGTTACCCTGCCTTAATACTAGCTGCCCCTAGGCTTCCCTGTGGAGGGTTTCCTTGCTTGAACCTCTTAAACTGACTTAAATTGAAGGGGGAGTAGAGGCAGGTGAGATTGCCAACTCTGGCTTGGGAAATTCCTGTAAATTGTGGGCAGTGCCTGTGAAGGAGAGGGTATGGCAACAGATTTCATCTAGAATCTAGAGTACACCATAGTGTTTGTCCTCTGAAGCTGCCATTTCCCACCCGCCAGGGAACTGACCTCTGTAATCTGGAAATCAGTTGTAATTCTGGAAGGACTCCAGGCCACATCTGGAGGCTGGCAACCCTATGGGCACAGAAAAGAATCCACTACCTTTAACTGTATTCAGTATTCCCAGAGACTAAATTTCTGGCAATCCTTCGATCTGTAGCTTTATTTCTTCCTGGCTGAATGGACTGGGCCAATAGGAGTTGAAAAGTACATTCTAGCCTTTCTACCAACAAATGAAGCTGTTGGCACTGCCCTGTAACTATTACGCTACTAGGAATACTAGGGACTTAAACAATGCCTCTGCCATTCCCATCCCCACCATTCAAGAAGTAGAAGGAGGAGGAGATTGGATTCATACCCCGCCCTTCACTACCCGAAGGAGTCTCAGAGCAGCTTACAATCCCTTTCTCTTCCACTCCCCACAACAGACACCCTGTGAGGTAGGTGGGGTTGAGAGAGCTCTTTCAAGGACTGCTTGTGAGAGAACAGCTGTGAAAGAACTTATGACTGACCCAAGGTCACACCAGCAGCTGCATGTGGAGGAGGGGGGAATCAAACCCAGTTCTCCCAGATTAGAGTCTGTGCTCTTAACCACTACAACAAACTTGCAGAGTAAGTTTGAAAAGGGGTAAAAGAAAGGAAATTGCTAGCAGGAAAGGCTTGTGTGCTGTAGGACTGATCGGGAGCTCACCTGGGCCCAGACTTTTCAAGGTGAGTTTTCAGCAAGAGTTCTCAGAGAAAGCTTTAAAATAAAATTGTGTCATTCTTCACTGAAATTTGCACATGTGTGTTTTCAGCTGTCACTCTTAACAAGTGAGCCTACATGTGGAAATGGGTTACAGTAGCAATAAGCAGTGGACACCGATTTGCAATTTCTTTCCTTATTTACATGCAACATTTACATCCCACACGCTCAGCATCAACTCCCAAGGTGGCTTCCAACAATTAAATATAAAAACTGCTAAAATACAAATTACTGAATTAAAAACAAACTCTATACAAGTACTAATGACCTAGAACAAAAACAGAGAGCAGCATAAAAAGATCAACTTAATTAAAACACATTCTAAAGCAATTAGAGTAGTAACATTTCTTCAAGGCCACAAGGGAAGAGACCAAGAGAAAGCCAGGAAGCCTCAACAATCTTGACATCAGGTTAATCTTGGCGGGGAGGGAACTCCACAACTGACAGATTGCAACCACAAAGGCGCTGTCTTTAGTGCTCACCCACATTGCCTCTGGAAAGAAACACATAGAATAGAAACAGATCTTACTGATGGAATAGTTTGTAACAGGACAAGGCAGTCCTTCATATACCCTGGAACCAATCCATTAAATTTTTTTCATTCATAACCTGTGCTTTGAATTAGGTCCAGAAGCAAACTAGTAGGGAATGTAGATCATTCCCTGTAACTTGCACAAGTAAGTGTAGTCAAGTCAGTGTAGCATGGCGTGGCGTGTCAGACTGGGGTGTGGGAGACTTGGATTTGATCCCCACTCTGCCAAGAAACCCACTGGGAGTGCCGCAGGATGGAGTGAGCTCCTGTCTCTGGTACCAGCTCCTGCCAACCTTGCAGTTTGAAAGCAAGAAATTGCAAGTAGATAAATAGGTACCACTTGGGTGGGACGACAACAGCATTCCATGTGCCTCGGCATCTAGTCATGCTGGCTACATGATCACGGAAATGGCTTTGGACAGCGCTGGCTCTTCAGCTTGGAAACGGAGATGAGCACTGCCCCCCTAGAGTCAGATTTGACTAGTTTTCAAGCAAGGGAAACCTTTACCTGCCAAGAAACTCACTGGGGTCTTGGGCCAGTCATTCTCAGCCTAACTTACCTCACAAAGTTGTTGTTGTGAAAATAAAATGGAGGGGGAAAGATGTTGTGAGCCACTTTGAGTCCCCACTAGGGAGAAAAGCAAGGGATAAGTATCTGAAGAAAAAAATAAAAGATTGCAGCCTAGTGAGGGCTGTGATTCTGCTTCCGGACGGCATGCGTTGTAGCCCTGCCTCCCTCTGCTTTGAATTAAAGAGCAGCACCACCTTCTAGAACCAATCAGAAATGCAGAAACACAACCACTGGAGTCTGGAGCCACCCCTATCCCTCCTGGATAATTGGTCCACAAGGATGCCGCAGCTGGACTATATAGAAAGCCAACATGAGGGCCAAGAGAATCAGAAGGTCCCATTTCCTCTTACTCTCACCTGACACAGGTTTTGAGTCTCAAAGCCAGGTTGGAAGCTGGACTGAAATGGGTCTTAACATTCATTGCATCCAGGATTGCTAAGTTACCCCTTGCTCAAGAACTTTGCCCCAAAGGGGGATGTTTCCTACTAGCCAGCTGTTCTTTAGCTTTGCAGTTCTGCTTTAAACTGGGTCACACCCTTCCAAACCCATGGACTTTGACAGATTCTAGGATTGCCCAGTCTGGGATGGAAAATACCTGGAGACTTTGGGGGTGGATCCAGGAGAGGGTGGGGTTTGAGGAGGGGCGGGGCCTCAGCATGGTACAATGCCACAGAGTCCACTCTTCAAAACAGCCATTTTCTCCAGGGGAGATGATCTCTGTCAATTGGAGATCAGTTGCAAAAGCGGAAGATCTCCAGGCCCCACCTGGAGGCTGGCAACCCTAACAGATTCAAAAGGGTGTAACTCTGCTTAGGATGGCACTGTAAATTGTTCATGTCCAAGAATGGCACAAGAGGAGACTTGTGTCTGTATCTTCCAAGGCAATCAATGCCATCATTTTAAAAGGAAACTTGCACTAGTTCCTGGACACAACCAAGCAATTCCACTTGGCTAAATGTAATGAAAACAACATTGTAAGCCACTAAGGAGAATGGATAAGGGGAAACGTATGCTTCTTCACCTTTAGCTCTTTGGTTTCACTGATTTTACCCATGAAAACTGGACCAAAAGTTGTATCTGCAGTTGTTTTCAGAAGGCATTCAGTGCCAAATTCTTAGAAATAATTTGTAATTTTCTACTCTTTCCTAACAACTTGCATACGCTAAATGTGGGAGGAGATCTTTTAATGAATGTTCCAGTTAGCCTCTCTTTTCCATCTTAACATTATTGTCCTCCCTCTTAGCCTTGGATTCTGTCTGAGCCCCCGACCGCATGATGTGAAGGCAAAGATTTCCTGAAAACTTGATTGGTCAGTAGCTGGGCAGTGGAAGGGGGGCAGGATTGTGCCAGAATCCTGCCAGCAGAGACTCATCTAACTCCCTAGTTTCCCACTTTGTCTCCTGGCAACCACTTAAGGACAGCGTCTAAGTTAGTAATGGGAGAGGGAGAATCATGGCTCAAGTGATGGGTAGGGAGGAACAATTTGACTGGCAGGGAGCCGAGTTAGCCATGGCGAAGGGACATTTGGTTACACTTTTTAAAGCCCATTTTAAAATATCCAGTATGGACGGGATGACCCCAGGAACAGATCCTCCTCATGCTTCAGTACATGCATCGAGTACCAAATATTCTGCAACCTTCGTAAACTGTTCTGACTTGCAGGGCTACCAGCCTTCAGGGGGTCCTAGAATTCTCCCAGAGTTTCAACTGGCCTCCACACTACAGGGATCAGTTCCCCTGGAGAACATAAGAACATAAGAGAAGCCAATGTTGGATCAGGCCAATGGCCCACCCAGTCCAACACTCTGTCATACAGTGGCCAAAAACACCAGGTGCCCTCAGGAGGTCCAGCAGTGGGGCCAGGACACTAGAAGCCCTCCCACTGTTGCCTTCCCCCCCACAAGCACCAAGAATACAGAGCATCACTTGCCCCAGACTGAGAGTTCCTATCTACACCTTGTGGCTAATAGCCACTGATGGACCTCTGCTCCATATGATTATCCAATTCCCTCTCGTAGCCGTCCATGCTTGTAGCCGCCACCACCTCCTGTGGCAGTGAATTCCATGTGCAGGAACTGGCAGCTTCAAACTGCAGGCTCTGGGGCATCACACCTCTGATGTGCTCCCTCCCCTTTGCAAACCCTGCCTTTCCCAGGCATTACCTCCAAACATCCAAGAACTTCCTAGCTGAGGCAGCCCTAGCCCTGAGCCTCCCTGGTTAGCCTGTCCATGGGCTTCACACTTCAGTGAACATACTGGATCTGGAAATAAGAGACACGGAGCCTAGTGCAGTTCCTTTATTGTCCAAGCAGCCAATGCCTTGCCATACATTGCCCTGATCCCTTGTGAAAAGCTCGCTAATATAGTTCTTTAACTAAACAAGCAAGCACTCAGTCACCACCCCCACCCCCATCTGAACAGGAGGGAAGGGGCAGAACCTGGCATGGGTTTCCTTTCTGTAATAGGAACCAGCATACCTGCTGGTGGAATGCAGTGACTTTTTTGCCTGCAAAGAAGATCCCTTGTGGACCAAATGAATGCAAAAATATTTATTTATTTATTGATTGATTGATTGATTGATTGTATTTATAGGCCACTCTCCCCGCAAACAGGCTCAGAGCAGCTAACAAAAGCAGGGTGGATCCTACCCCTATCATATAGAGGAGGGGGAGGAGATTTTTATACCCCGCTTTTCTCTACCTTAAGGAATCTCAGAGCAGCTTACAATCACTTTCCCTTCTTTGCCCCACAACAGACACCCTTTGAGGTAGGTTGGGCTGAGAGAGCTCTGAGAGAACTGACCCAAGGTCACCCAGCTGGCTATATATGAAGAAGTGGGGAATCAAATCCAGTTCTCCATATTAGAATCCATCACTCCTAACCACTACACCAAACTTAGAGCAAAATTTGGAACCTTCTTCCACCTTAAGCAGCTCTTAAACTGAAGAAGGAACCTCTTAAATAGTAGGAAGTCTTCTTTCACTGGAGGAAGGCTACTTGGAGGATGCTTGGATCTAGGGTTGCCAGTCCCCTGGTGGGGCCAGGGGATCCCCCAATTTTGGGGGGCCCAGTCCACCATGGCCCAGCTGGCCGGCAGGGGAAGCTCCACCCTGAGAAGCCCGCACCCGGTGTCAGTGGTGCCAACACAATGACATCACCTGGGAGTGACATCATCTTGTTTCCCACATTGGGGGTGACGCTCTAGGTCCTGAGCAAAACTCTATGGTTTTGAGGCCCAAAAAACCCATAAGAGTTTTGTCCAAAACGTAGAGCATCCTTCCAATGTTGGAAACACAATGACGTCACTTCCGAATGATGTCATCACTGTGCATGCACAGGAAGGGTCAAGAGTCCCCCTGCTAGCAGCCAGGAAGGACTTGGCAACCCTAGTTGGATCCACCCCAGTGTGTTTTTGTTTGCAGTAGCAACTGAGCCAGTGGGAAGCAGGAGGGCCATGCTGTTTCAACCAGTGGCCATCTTCTTAAAGGGTATGACTCACCCTGACCTTGCTTTGGTGCGTCCCTTCAGCTGAGCACCTCCACAGCAGACAGTTGTGCTGTAATCCAGAGGCACCCACTTCTAGCACATCTGGGTCAAGCTGGCCTTCAGCCTGAAGGAAAGCAGCAGAGTCCAAATGATTCTGGCGAGCCAAAAAACACTGAAGGTTCAATATGCTATAGCCGAAGCCATTCATTTGTATTCCCTTGATAGGCCTAAATCAGGTAAATGGAATGACAAAAATCCTCCGTAACTAATCTAAATGCATGGTTGAAAAGAGGCCCTGCAGTCAGTCCTTTGCAGCTCCCTAATGGATTTCTTGAGTAGTAAAAAAGATAGAATATAGCTTAGAAAGGAGTCCAAAGAGCAGATTCTTCTTCTAGCAGGGTCCCAGTGCTGAGAGTCAATAACAGGGAAAGGCTTTGGCCTGGCCGCCGTGTTAAACTGGATGCTGGAGTATTTATTTCTTTAAATAATGATACCCCACTTTTCTCCCCAGTGGGGACACAAAGGAAGTTACAACATCATTCTCCCTGCCTCTGTTTTGGTTTCACAACAGCCCTGTGAGGTAGGTTAGGCATGCTGAGAGAGAATGACTAGACCAAGGTCACCCAGTGAGTATCCATGGCAGGACAGGGATTCACAACTGGGTCTCCCAAATCCTAGTTTGACACACTGACTCTCTCGACGGATTAAATGGACCTTGGGTCTGGTCCAGCACAGCTGCTCATACATTTGTACATAATCTGAACAAATCTGACAAGATGCATTTAATTCTTTTGCACCCCACTTGAAGCTACAGCACTGCATAACTGGCTGGCATATCTACATCAAGGGATCCCACACTCTGCATCATCATCGTTGTCGTCATTGTCATCAATTAGATTTCTGAATCACCCCATCCCTGAGTACACAGGGCTCTGGGCCATTTTCAGCAGGTTCAAACCATACGAAATACAGATTAAAATCAACCATCAGTTGATCTTAATTATGTTGACTTTCTGCAAAAGCATTCTTGGAGTCTAACATCTTTAGTTTGTCTTTCTGAGTTTTTATAACTAATTTGATGTTAATTAATTTTCATGCTGTTATAGATATTTCTTGCATTTGGGTAACATATTTTTTTAAGGGGGGGGGGGGTAAATGTGTGCTTTCAGAAGCAAATTAGCCCATTACATTTTCTCCCTTGAATTCTTCCCCCCCCCCCCCCCACTTCCCTCTCCCTCCATATACCATCTAATGATAGTAATTGCAGGCCGCTTCAGAATGGGGAGAATTAATGAGTAAAAATGAAAGCAGTTAACAGCAAAAGGAACCTGGCCAGTTGGTGCAACATTGTGCAGGCATTTAATATTTATGGCTCATGGTGTCAAATAAGCTGTAAATTGAATGACGTTGTTTGCAAGGTAATTAAAAAAAAAGAGGCAAGCCAGGAGATGGAAAATCTCCTTTATGGGAGGCCATAAAACTGCAGCAACTGGGAAGCTGGGCACTACTAAAGAGAGAGAGGCAGCACATAGCATCAGTGAGCATGGCGATACATCACTGGTACATGGTGCACACACACGGTTGAGGTAGATAGGTGGAGTGACACACTGTAGGTAACAGAGGCTCACTGGAGCCAAGGTCTGGCTGGTAGTTGTGGAAGAACACCCCTCTTCATCAGGGCTGATTAAAAGGAAAAGCAAAGTCTAAACATGTCAAGCTAATTACAAATTTGTTTAGACAGCAGTCCTGCTTCTGTGCAGCAGCAGCAGCAAAATAATGAACGAGGGGGAGGGAGCCACCCAGAATCACTTTGCTTGTCTTCAGAACTAGGATAGCCCAAAACTGAGGATTGGGCAGGCACTTGGGAGAGGGCTTCTCTCAGTGTTGGGCAGGAGCCCCTGCAACAGCAAGGCCTGGTGGTAAACACGAAGGACCACAGCCACCAAGCAGCACAAAAGGGCTGTGGTCACACACAAGAAATAATCCACTTTCAATCCACTTTCAGCACACTTTCCGACCGGATTTTACTGTGTGAACTGGCAAAACCCAGCTGGGAAGTGCATTGAAAGTGGATTATTTTGTGTGTGTGACCGCAGCCCAAGGAGAGGCCCGTGGATCCGAAAGGAAACAGACACTGAACTTCAGAAATCTTTTAAATTCTGAAGTCCAAACCAGCCACTTCTTAGTAAGCCTCAACGGATTCTGGTTCTACCCAAAGGCTCACCTGTGGTGGCACTGATGAGGGCTGAACTGGGTATGGTATCTTTGGAAGCCAGGGTAAATGTAAGAATTCTTTCTTATTGGAGGAAATGCTTAAAACGTCCCCAGGATATCCTAGGTGTCCAAAGTTTTATATTGCTTTTGAAATCCTCCAAAAGATTAGGTGACCACCTGACCTCTATTTTACTGAAATACTCAATTCCAGACGATGTATGGGACAGTGAAAGTCAAAACTCCAAATTGAAGGAATGAGTATTTAACAAGGATGGGCTTTTGAACCACCAAGCTGTGGTAAGTTGCCGTACAGCCCCCTTGAATAGGATTTTTAAAAGAGATCACTGTAGGACTGTTTACTTTGAGAAACTAACTACCCTTGATCTAAGAAGGGCTTTTACCTCCCTAAGGTTTCATGCCATACCTTCAATGGTCTGTATTGGTCGCTTCTTGGGCTCCCCTGCTGTCTCTAGAATATGTCAATGTGGCGTAGGCGAAGTGGATGATGTCGAGCATTATATTATGAGATGCTCTTGGCATGAATCACTTAGCCAAAGGTTCATTTACCCCATTATACCTCTGCATAATGGAATTTCAGATATGGACATGACTGTTTTTTTGCTCTCTGATAATGACACATATATTACCAGCAGAATGGCGCTGTTTGCACTGGCGGCAAAAAAGATAAGACTAAGTCTAGGATTTACAGCAAGTTACTGAAGGGCTTATCCCATTTTGGTGTATAATGTCTGTTGTATTTTGTTTTATTTATTTTGTTTTGTTATGGCCAATGGCCAAGACAATAAACTTGACTTGACTAGTAAGCCTCAAGTTGGTCAGGTCTACTATTTTTAGAGAAGTGGCTGCATTTGCAGTGACATGATGAAGGGCACAAGCAGCCCATCCTACAGATGTGATTCATGCAACGAACCAAGGTGGAAAAAATCATGTTTCTTATCATCATAGCTAAATGTAAATTCATCATGGTGACTGCTAACAGGGACCAACCAGCTCCATTTTAGTATGGCGGGGCAGTTGCTTGGTGCTTTTTTTTTTATTAACACAGCCATGATTTTTAAGAACAGAGACTGGGGAGAAACTGAATCCAGGGCCTCACAGTGCTCCATCCCATTTGTCATGCACCAAATTACCTGGGCAGCAATCCTGAAACAAGATGGTTTTATTCAATTGCCCCACTTCCTCTTCTCAGATTTCCAGAGTGCTCAGAGGTTTGACAAGGTTGGAGACCCCTGCTGTAGATGCATTTCATACCAGTTGAATTGCCATGGTTTCAGCTCAGAAGAAAAACCCTGAGAACTGTAGCTCAGTGAGGCTGCTAAGAACTCTCTCCTAGAGTCTTCTGTCTTCGAGTCCCCCACTCCAGAACACAGCTTCTTTCATTCCATTTCAGTCTGTTGCGTCCATTGCCCTCCTATCTTTTGCATCTTCTGTCCACCAGTGAGCCCATCAAGGCCAAAGTGCCACGTTGCCCCGCTGCACTGTCTGTGCTCACCTTCCTGCCGCCCTGGCTAGGCCTCCCCTCCCAAGCCAATCCCTTGCGCTATTCTTGCTTAATGGAGCAGCCAGCCCTTGGATCACTTTCTCTAACAACCTTTTTCAAGCACAGCAAAGAATCATTAACTTCCCACTCCTCAGCAAGGCTCCAGTTCAGACTGTTATTAATGTCAGCTTTGATGCAACCCTATTCCTGTTCAAATTAATTCTGGAGGCAAGTCTGTGACAAATACACAAAGCACAAAATATCCTGGCCACAGTGCTGTTCACTTATTTATTTCCAAGCCAATCTCGTCTGGAGCCTGGGATACAACAGCCACGTCAGGGAGGGAGGAAAGGGGGAGGGGGGAGATGTTGACTCAATGGTGAGAGCAGCAGGAACTCTTTGAATATGGAGGGGGATTTGGGGGGGGGACTGTTCACATTTCAGAGGCCTGTGCCAGTGCAACAGCAATGAGGGTTGGGGGTGTGTGTGTGTGATCTCTGAGCCTGGGGGGGGGGGGAATTGAAGCTCCCAGGCAGTAAAACTTTTCACAAAAGTGACACAGCCTCAAGGAAAGCTGTATTGCTCATCTCCAGTGATGACATAGGCATGATTTAATTGTTGTTTGGGACATTGTCCCAACCCCATTCCACGCAACACACCTACTGCAAGGAGAGTCAAGGCAGCTGTCTTCTAATGAGTCAGGCCATTTGTCTGTCAAAAGCAGTAGTCTCTAGTCTGACTGGTAGCAGCTCTCCGGGGTCTCACGTAGAGGTCTTTCACATCAACTACCCCCTGATCCTTTTGAATGAAGATGGCAGGGACTGAACCAAGCAGATGCTCTAGCACTGAGCCATCACCTACCTACAAGGTTCCATCACATCACCCTAAGAAGCGGATTAGTTCTTCCTCCTCATGGCCAAACCCCAGAAAAGGTCTGAAGTCCCAACAGAAATTGGTAATGCTTGTGAGTACCTGCAATTATGGCTGGAGAGGAATTATGGAACCTGACAGACAAAGAGCAGGCTGTCAGTGTGAGGAAGCACAAGATGTGTGAGAGAGGAGAGAGCCACAGAACCCAGGCTAGAGAGCAGGCAATCATGACTGTTGTACTAGGGACTGAGAGACCCAGGTTCAAATCCCACTTTGTCATGGAAGCTCAGTGGGTGACAGTGGGCCAGTCACTTTGGAAGGTGAAGTCTAGGCATTATACCCCATTAAAGTCTGTACCCTCCCCAAACCCCACCCTCCTCAGGCTCCACCCCCAAAATCTCCAGGTATTTCCTGACCCAGAGCTGGCAGGCAACTCTCCTTATGGAGAGTGGGGAACCATTCCTCAGGGAGAAGATTTAAACAAGATCTCAGCTGCGGAGAGTTCCAAATCTAGGCCAGTTTTACTCCCAGTCTTGTGGCAACATACGTGTCAGATGCTCTCCCAAGGGTTCCCACGGTGACCTCAGGCTCAGGTTTCAGAAGCTATTCTTCTAGAAAAATATTCTGCATAACCCACAAATACCCACAAATTAATGCCTTTCTCTAATCTTTCTGGAGAATTCTGGTGCTGCAGGAACTCCAGTCGTGTTTCCAGTTTTCAGTCTTAGCTGTACCGTCAATGTGTTTTGCAATTTGTGTGTCTATTTTTAAATTGAGGTACATCAAGGCCAGTAATTGCAGGGAGGGAAGATTTTCCATTATGCAAATGATAAAGGAAGGCCAGGCTTCTGCTCCTGATGTTTTCTTGTCTCAGTTCCCTAAAGGGCCATATATTTGTGGAAGGAATTGTCTCCTATTTGCTGTTTTTTCAGTCTGCAGCATTCAACACCCACCCACCCCATTGTCTTGGGTCACTGGTGAATTCCTCTGGCAAGACTCCAACCTTCCTCTCTCCTCATCAGTTTTTCAGTGCACAATGGAGAAATGCAGCAGCTGGGTGCCATCATGCCCAACTTTGAGGTGGAAGTCTGCCTCCCCCCACTCACCAACTTCGTGAAGAGGGGGGTAAGTGTAGGTAGGGTTGTCAACAGGCCTGGGGAACAATGCCTTGTTTTTTTAATGTGTAGAAATGGGCAATTGAGGCTTTTCACAGCATGGAGGTAAATAACATTCTATAATGCCTCTATTAAAAGGGACAGGATGTTTTCTCTAGGCTTGTTGACAACCGTAAGTGAAGGCTATCTCTAGTGAGCCCTGTGGAGCACACTTCTGAGTAAACAGAATCAGGTTATCCCGTCCGTGTGTGTGTGTGTGTGTTGATGAAGACACTGGCATGAGATATACCTGGAAGTCTGAGGGGTGGAGCCTGAGGAGGGGCAGGGTTTGGGGAGGGGAAGGGAAGGGAAGGGAGGGACTTCAATGGGGTGTAATGCCATTAAGTCCACCTTCCAGATTTTCTGCAGCTTGAACAGATCTATGTTACCTGGAGATCAGTTGTAGAAGTGGGAGCTCTCTAGCTACCACCTGGAGGTTCCCAAACAGCAGAGAAGCATGGAAGAGAATTAGTAATACAAAACATACAAAGATCAAACCGTTCATAAATAACAAAAAATGTATACCCAACATTCAGGGAGTACAATAATCTATATAATCTGAAGCTGGCGAGGCCATGAAGTGAACACACAAGTGGCAAGACGAGTTTTTTTTAAGAGGAATTATAAACATCTTTATTTGGACTTTTCACTGTTTGAGGAATTTGACTCGGACTGTTTCTGAAGGTGGATTAATAGGACTGTTTTTGGATTTGGACCATGTATTTTTGAGTTTCTGACTACTATATTGTATTTCTGAAAAGCTATCCTTTTATATAGGTTCAGATTATTATACTCGTTGAATATGTATTTTTCGTTATTTATGCTCGGTTTGATCTTTTGTATCTTTTATATTACTTACCACCTGGAGGATGGCAACTCTAATGAGACAAGTTTGTGGAATGTTCATTATTCGCTTCACATCTGAAATAGACCTAACCATCTAAAGGAGCGGCAAAAGAACATTAAGTCCGGAGTCTAAAATTACTTCTCTGCCCCACTGAAATATAGCATTAGGAGAGGACTTAATTGGGAATGGGATGTAGTATCTTAGCAGGTCTTCCCTGGGGAAATAAGCAACATGCCACACACTACTCCCCAAGCAAGCTGCTGGCTATACTGGAGCCATTTCCCCTCTAGGGAAATAAATTCCAAAATATAGAGAGGGTATATTTAAAGGTTAAGCTGTTGGGAAAATGCCGTAAGCCGGCTCCCTCTGATTGTTCCTGTCTCTTTAAATTAGACAAAGATCACCTGGGTGCCAGGTAGAGAGAGGGTAAGAGGGGGGGGGGGGTTGAAAGAAACTTGGCACCAAGTAGTAAGGTGTGATTTGCATAAAGCAGAGCCCTCTCTCCCTCCTGCAGAAAAGTTTGATGGTGTGAATAGGGGTGGAAAGCCCTTTGGATACATAACTTCAGAGGAATCAATTCAATTTCAACATACCTTTAATGGCATAAATTATAATAAATACAGAAGTGATCTTACTTAGATAAAAGTCAAAATAGGAGTAGTACTGTCCAGGTAGAACAATAAAACAATATCAAAGAATAACAATAGATGCAAGATACAAGGAGGAGGACCTTGGATTATAGAGAAAGTGATTGGGTGCCCTGCGCCTTTTCAGTGAGCTCAAAGAATCCAGATTCCTGGGCCTGCTTATATAGGAATGAAGGCTATGGTCATAAGAAATCAAGTACTTTTTGTAGCTTTTCATACCAGTGTCATAAAAGCACAGTTTCAAGGGTACTTGGGGGCAGAGTGAGGAGATATTAATGTAATGGCTTAATAAACCAATCTCTGCCAATGCAGAGGTGGTGGGGTGGGAGACCAGCTATATCTCTGCATAATAGGGTTGCCACCTCTGTGCTGGGAAATACCTGGAGATTTTGGGAGTGGAGTCTGGGGAGGGCAGGGTTTAGGGAGGGGAGGGACCTTAGCAGGGTATGATGCCATAGATTCCACCTTCAAAAGCAGCCATTTTCTCCAGGGGAGATGATCTTGGTCACATGGAGACCAACTGAAATAGCAGGAGATTTCCAGGTGCCACCCTGGAGGGTGGCAACCCAAAGGGACCAAGGCGAGATCACACTGTGAGCTTTAGGAAGCCAAGCCCAGGAATTCTCAGCGAGCCACTCAGATGATTCTTGGTTGTTTTCATGAATGCTATTCAATTTATGTGGTGTAAGGTACCAACAATAGATTCGTTCACAATATTTTTTCATTATCTCTGCTAAACTTGTAAGAAATGCTTTACTAATCACATGCTAGGATCAAACAGGCCCCAGTCAAATCGCAGCATTAACAAACTCCAGAGGGGCAGCCATGCTAATCTGATGCAGCAAAAATAGCAAGGATTCATATAGCATATTAAGCATTTAATGAGTTTATTGTGTCAAACACTTTTGCAGATTAGACTTTCCTGGAGAGGAACAACACCATCTCTGCACTGACTGGTACAAATAAGCTGACATTAACCCAGGGAGAGAAGGTAAACCTCGAACACCATTCTATCTGTTCACACAATCTCTGCTCTAGAGTATACCCTCTTCCCTTATGCAGAATGGGAGCTGCTGGAACAGCTCATTGCACATAGGTAGGATTTGAAAAACCTGATTTTCATTCTTATAATCTGCTTGGCCTTCAATCACATTTTACTCCTGTTGCCTTTATGTGTGCATAATAAAATAAGAAGAGACCTGGTGGATCAGACAAGTGCTCCATCTAGTCTAGCATCCTGTTTCACACAGCAGCCAAAAAATTGTCCTGGAAAGCTAACAAAGAGGGCATGGAGGCCAGGGCCTAACACTGATGTTGCCTCCTAGCACTGGATTTCAGAGGTTTACTGCCTCTTTATTTGGAGGTTCCCTTTAGTAACCATGACTAGTAGTTGTTGATGGACCTCTCCTCCATGAATCTAACTCCCTTTTAAAGCCATGGCTGTAACTACCTCCACTGGCCATGAATCCTGTAATTAAATAATTATTTCCTTTCGTCTGTTCTGTACCTATTGCCCATCAGCTTCATGGGTGCCCCTGAGCTCTCATATTACAGAAGAGGGAGGGAAAGTGCTCTCTATCCACTTTCCTTACCCCACACATAATGTTGTAAATTTTCTATACTGTTCTGGTACCAGCTGTACCCCATCCAGAGTGGGAAGCTGAAATCCTGGCCCTGCCTCCCTACACCCCCCAGCCACAGGACCTCTGTCTTTGCTGGGTTCAGCTTCAGGTGGCTCTGTTTCAACCATCCCATCACAACTCCCAAACAACTGGCTAGATCTTCTGAGGCAGTTTCTGGCTGGCTGGCCGTCCATTAACAGACACAGCTGGGTGTCATCAGCATATTGATTGCACCTTAGCCTAAAGCTCCTGACTAACTGGGTGAGAGGGCACATATAGATGTTAAAGAGCATTGGGGAGAGGATTGCCCCCAGGGGATGCCTCACACCAATAGGTCTTCGAAGAAACCCTCTCCTCAAGTGCCACCTTCTGTCCCCACTCTTGGAGAAGTGAACAAAGCCATTGTAAGGCAGTCCCACGTATTCCAGTGGTGGTGAGGTGGTGGGTCAACGGGTCATGGTCGACCATGTCAAACGCTGCTGAAAGATCTAGCAGCAGCAGCAGCAATGCTGACCTGCCCTGATCCAGCTGTCTACAGAGGTCATCTCAGTCCCCTGGCCAGGTCGAAAGCCAGACTGAAATGGATCCAGAGCCATGTATCATCCAAGAAGGCCTGCAGGTGTCCTGCCACCACCAGTTCAACTACCCTGCCTAGACACTGTACATTATTCATCCACATTTTTGCATGGCAGTTTGGGTTTATATGGCAATATGCAGCCTGAATGCTGGGTTGTTTGTTTTCTGCTGTCTGGTTTTTTGTTAACAAATTGATTTTTCCTGCAAACTTAGGGTTTCTTTCCAGTTTGCAGAAACATATATGCTAATCCCAGATGGCCCCATTGTGCAGATTTTTTGACCCGCACAATTGATTATCGGATGTGGCATGCCTCCTGACTTTTATCCTTAGCCCCTGGGGCTCGAGTGGACCAGAACTGAGAAATCAAATGAAGAAAGGACAGCACAAAGGGATCCAGATGTTCAAAAGAAAAATGTAATCTGTGCAAAAGAGCAACAGACCTACATTTCCATCATCATCACGGAACCGATGGGAAGCCAAGGACTCCTCCCTATTTCCCTTTTTCTTGCACCATGAAAAGATTATTGTTCACATTGGAAGAAGCAACCCCCAAGGCCAGAGTGTTTTATGGGAACATTAGGTCCTTGTTCCTGCCAGTGTGAGACTGCCAATCTCTGGAAAATTTGCCCACTTGACCAGGAAGACTCAACACAAATAAAGGATGCCTGTATTTTTCCCCCCTTCCGGGGCTAATGCCTCTAGTGAATGGAAAGGGACATAGTTTTGTCAACAAATTGATGTGAGGTGGAAAGTGTTAAATCCTTTCTCTGCCTGAGCTGCAGCCAGGATCTGAATAATAAGGGGATACCATAGCTACAACCTGCATTTTTAAAATGTTAGTGAAAGCTGAGCATGGATCCTCCAGCATCAGCTCTGGGTTGGCCCTCAGGGACACACCGAACAGCTGGTCAAATCAATATGGATAAAGCATGTGGCTTCCAAGAGCAGACTGCAACCAATGGCAGATGCTCTTGGCAAGTCAAAGCACAGTAGTTGCACATGCTGACAGGTCAACCTTTGCAAGGACGTAAGGGTTGAGCCCCCATCAGGGCCGGTGCTACCATAAGGCGAGGTTAGGAGACCGCCTAGGGGCACAGAACCCTGACGGACGCAGAGGCCATTACTGACATTCAGTGTGTCTATTGTATCCAGGAATCTGCATACAGCCCTGACCTGGCTAGCCCAAACTCATCAGATCTCCAAAGCTAAGTAGGGTTAGCCCTGGCTAGTATTTGGTTGGGAGAGCTGCAAGCAATACCAGGGTCATGACATGGAGGCAGGCAATGGAAAACCACCTCTGAACATATCTTGCCTTAAAAACCCTAGGGGGTTGCCATAAATCAGCTGTGAGGGGGGGAATCTGCATGCAAACACATGTCCCACTGGAAGGGATATTAGGACTGTTTCTGCCTAAATTTGAACTTTCTCAGAGGCAGCCCCAGTCCTTTGGAGTGGGGTCTGAATAGAAAGGCAAGCATCCTCTATTGATTTAGATCTTTACACTGCACTTTTCTCCCCAATGGGTGTTGGAAATATGTGTGTTGCTAGGTCTAAATTCAGTCATTATCGGGTTAATGTGTTTACCTTGTGTGCTGTTGTTTAGACTGACCTGGAAGGAAACTTGGCGCAAAGCCAATGGGGAGAAAGCCCGGGGAAACTGGAGTCTATTTACTAACACAAGCATTGCTCAATGTATTCAGGTGATTTCCTTCTAGGGTCAAGAAGAAAGAAGAATCTCCATTAACAATCATGTGGTCAGTCTGTCTGTTGTTGTGCTTGGAACAGTAAGTATGTAGTCTTAAGTGTCTGTTGTTTTGTAGATTTCCCGTGAACCTTTCCCTTTAAAGATTTTTACATAGAAAGACTATGCCTCCTCTCCAGTGAATAAAGATCCATTGCAAGCTCTGCTTATCTAACTATTTTTACCAAATTTTCCAACAATGGGGACCCAAAGCAGTTTACAATACCATCCCCCTCCTCCATTTTTTTTCCCTCTCACAGCAGCCGTCCGAGACAGGTCAGGCTGAGAGGTTGGATTCCTTGGCAGTCAGTGTAAAAAGGTTCCCAGAAGACAGAAAATGTGGGGAACAACGAGAAGCACTAGGGGATGAGTAAAGGGAGCTTCCATTCCATAAGCGTCTCTGCACACTGCTGGCCACTGAAAGCGGTATTGATGAGAAGGGCCAGGCCCCAAATGGCCTTCCAGTAATAAAAACAGAGAACACCACAGAGGTCCCAGTTGAGAAAATAGCAGAGAAAGCTGCATGAGTAAGCCTTCTCGGTTTTCCCAAGTCTAAAAAAGACACCGCTGAGGGGGGGAAATGAGCACTCACTGTTAAAAAAAAAAACTTAAACAAGGTTCACAGGAAACAGAAAGTCAAGACACCTTGGAAGAATGGAGGAACCCGATATTGGCCGCTAAGATATTCCTTCCCCGAGCCAAACCTAAAGCCAGTGAACCTTGGCTTGGAAGCAAACATTGCCAGGTAAAAAATTTATTTGGCAGGGTTCTGGCAATTCACAAAGGTCTTGTTTCATTTGGGGGCTTTGTCTGCGGAACACTCCTCATACTTTTGGAGACGTGAATGTATCACGTTTGCAGTGATAACTGATACCTCGTAAACTCTTGCTGTGCCAAAATCAAATCTGCTGACCGTGTCTAGAACACACTGGAGCCCATTTTCAGTGCTCCTGTTGGTTAAAGTGCTGGACCAGGGCTTGGGAGAGGCCAGGTTCAAATCCCCACTCTGCCATGAAGCTTTCTGGATGACCTTGGGGGCCAGTCACATTCTGCCAGCCTCACCTACCTAACAGGGCTGATGTGAAGGTGAAATGGAGGAGTAAAGGTTAGTGTATGCTGCACAGAGACTTAGAGACAGGTGTCCTAGCGCTGGAATTAATTGCAAGTTTCAGACGACTCAGGGCCGTGAGGCGTGGGATACAGAGAGGGCCACTACGCATTAGGGCAAAGTCCATGTGAATAACCCAAGCCAGTTGCCTCGCCACAAACTCAGGCTGCAGGCTTCCCAGACAGTGTGTGTAGCTTTGGGGAATGAAAGTGTTCTGCAGAACTGAAGCATCAAATCTGGCAACTGGCAAAAAGTTTGACAGTGTCAACCACATCCTTTCCCCCCTTGTCTTGATCTTTGAAGTCTGCACATACAGTTCCAAAGGCTCTGAGCAGCCATGGTACTTTTCAGCCCATGTGCCACGTGCCAAGCTTGTCCTCAGCTCTTTTCTTTTCAGAATTTGTTTCCCATTAAAACTCTTAATAGAAGATCATTTTGTGAGCCAGCCAAGTGTAGTGCTTCACTCGCATTAGCACATGGTTTCTATTCCTAGCTTGGTAGATCATCTTATGTTCTCGGGCTTCCCTCCTCCCCTTCCACTTTGCTGGGTACATTGTCTCAAGGCATGTGCTGGCAATTTGGTCTCCAGGTCTCTCCGGTCAGCCATGAGCTGCAGTCTTTTGGGTTATGAAAGCTTCATCAAAAACAGATTGGAATTTTTCACACTACCAATTTTCCTGCCAGATGATCTGATTTCTGGGCAAGATTCTGCTAGGAAATGTCAATTAAGATGAAATTTCAGTTTAGAGTGCGAAGGAAAACAAAGCAGGAAAGGGTTCCTTCACCAGATTAAATCATTGCAATTCAATGGAAAAGCAGGTCAAATTGTACACAGCTTTGTTGGCTTTTAACATTCTGTGAAATTTCTTGACATTTTGGCTTGTAAAGCAGGGTTGGATTTTTTTTTTTATTTAACAATCAGTCAGAAAACTGTGTTTTCAATGCTGGTTAAAGCAACCTACTTTTAAAGTTGGGATTTTTGAAACACTTAGATGCTGAGAGCAGAGTCTTCATTCTGAATATGGCACTTTTCTCTCTCTCTTAGATAAAAGTTTATTTTCCCAAATTCAACACTATTATTGCTATTACAGGTTTTGACTATAAAGTGCTTTACTATACTATTTCCCTTATAACGTGTGATAAAAATAGTTCCATTTGGCACCTCAGTTCTACCAACAGAATGTGAAATTTATCCAGCTATCTCAATGTCACTAGACTGCAACAAGGAATTCACCTCTCTAGGCCTTGTTCCACCATCTCCAGCAGGAATAAGAATCTTTTACCATAGCCGTCAGCAGAAGCATGGAGAGACCTATGGTTTTGTTTTTGTGCTAAACCCCCCCCCCCCTTGACTCTCTTCACATTGGCAAGAGTGGGGCAAATGAAGCTCAGTGTGGGTAAATGTAAGGTAATGCATTGGAAGAAGAGAAGAGCTGGTTTTTATAACCCGCTCTTCTCTACCTTAAGGAGTCTCAAATCACCTTTCCTTCCTGTCACACAACAGGCACCTTGTGAGGTAGGTGGGGCCGAGAGAGTTCTGAGAACTGGGCTAAGGTCACCTAGCGGGCTTCGTGTGAAGGAGGAGTGGGGAATCAAACCTAGTTCTCCCTATTAGAGTCTGCTGCTCTTAACCACTATACCATGCTGGCTCTCCCCACAACAGGCACCTTGTGAGGTAGGTGGGGCTGAGAGTGTTCTGAGAGTACTCTGCCTGGCCCAAGGTCACCCAGCAGGCTTCATGTGGAGGAGTGGGGAATCAAGCCCAGTTCTCCAGATTAGAGTCTGCTGCTCTTAGGGTTGCCAGCCTCCAGGTGGGGCCTGGGGATCTCCCGCTTTTACAACTGATTTCCAGCTGACAGAGATCAGCTCCCCTGGAGAAAATGGCTGCTTTGAAGGGTGGACTTTATGTGCCATGCTGAGGCCCCTCCCCTCCCCAAACCCCGCCCTCTCCTGGATCCACCCCCAAAGTCTCCAGGCATTTTCCAACCCAGATCTGGCAACCCTAGCTGCTCTTAACCACTACACCAAACTGGCTCTCACCTAAGGAACATCTAATGAGCAACATACTAGGACTAAGATCACCAAAATCTGAATGAGCATAACATATTTTAATATTTTTTATGTTTGTCACCTTGTGGACCCTGATTGGGTAGAAAGTCAGTATTAAAATGTTTTAAATAAGTAAAATATTAGGCATGATTCAAGAAAAATGGTATTACCTGGGTAGAAAAACAATGAAGCCACAACAGGGTAATGTGTAGCAAACTGATAAGTCCTGTACCCAGTGGTACAAGCTACAGTCCCTTTCCCTTTATAAATACCGCACTGAACTATTCTGTTATAGTATAGCCCTATTCGCTTTATAGAAAAGCTGTCTGAACAACTCTGTTTTACGTAATTTGTGGAATGACAGGTGCACAGGAGCCCTCCTCCTGACCTCCTCCGGCAGCCCACTCCACAAGGTGGGGTCCACAGCATGTGTATGGGCAGTTTTGATTTTGCAGGGAGGCACTTGCAGAAGGCGCTGTGGCAGAAGATAGAAGGAGAGGCTGTTCTGCCCATAAAATGGTCCATAGCCACCCAGGGCTTTGGATTGGATTGTACCTTGAACTGATCCCAGTAGCCATTGGCAGCCAGTGGAGTGACTGTAGTATGGGTGCAATTTGCATGCTTTCTAGCTCCTGATAATAACAGCTGTGGCATTCTGACTTCAAGGGCAGACCAACATAGAGAGCATTATAGCAGTCTAACCCTGATATTACCATTGCATGAATAAAGTAAATAAAAACAATAATAACAACAACAACAACAACAATAATAATATTTCCCCATCCCAGTACTGCCTTGCAGCCCCAGAGAATGAAATAGTTCACTCAAACAAGACCAGTGCTTATACAGAGTAATCTGTGGTATTTATGAATGGACATTGTTAAGGTCAACTGTTAATTTATCTGACTAACTCATTAGCTGGTTGCTGCTAGCCAGATTTCAGAAGGTGCCACAGGACACTAGCCCACTCATCACGGTTTTATTTTTGCAAATCTGCTCAACATTTTACACAGGATCTTACAAAAATCTGTAAGATCATGGCCTGAAATCCTTTCCCCCTCCCTCCACCTATTTTCAACCACTTTTTAACCTTCAGTCTGATGGAGAGGTCTGAAGAATCTGAAATCTTGCACAGTGTTTTGTGTTATTTTGCTTGGTCTTAATAAGTACTCGAGATATGGAATGGTATGGTACAGCTCTTTTATGTCAGATCTGAGAAGCTAAGCAGGGTTAGTACTTGGATGAGAGACCACCAAGGAAGACTCTACAGAGAAAGGCAATGGCAAGCCACCTCTGGGTCTCACTTGCCTTGAAAGCCCCTTGTTGGGGTCACCATAAATTGATGGCAACTTGATGGAACTTATGTAGGTAATAAATAGCATGAGATGGCTGACACAGCTACCTGATACCTTTGTTCACACAAAGGGACATATGCTTACCCCTCCCTTATGTTCCCATCAGACGTAATATTTCAGGCCATAACCATAGACTAGAGTCACTTGACACCAAACCCAAAGGGAGGGAGGGAGGGAGGGAGGGACAGAAAGAAGAAAGGATAGAGCTAACAACTGTGGACATAAATGGAATATATCTTTATGGGTGCTGCTTCCATAGGCTACGGCCTAGTCCTTCAGGGTGGCTTTTGTCTTCTTGAAGATATCCAGGGCTAAATGGAAGATTCAGGGCAAGATGTGTTGTCCGGCCGGCTGCAAATACTGCCATGGAACTTACTGAGCATTTAATCTTACAAGACTGGAAGCCCAGAATTCATTTTCAGCATCAGCCGCCTGAGCACTGACAGATCTCTTTCCCTTGCCAGCCTTCTGCTTCCGCCACCTCCCTCCGGCCTCTGGCTCACTGCATATTGCATCCCCCACACAACTGTGTGAAAAATGTGGTCTGACCGCCACTCCAGATGCCAGGGGAGGCCTTGTCAACTAAGTGTTCACATCACTAGAGCACTTGACAAGGTTGCGGCTCCATTTGCTTTCTGCAGCTACAGAAATCACAGCTAGCCAGTAGGGAAGAGTGGAGCAGGGGGACTGCCGGGCATGTCCAGTCCATCACTGGTGAGCCATCCCAAGCCACATGGCTAGTGTAGGTGAAACACCGACGTGTAGGAATGGATCGGGACTGCTCACAAACAGTTTCTCACTGTCTGACCTCCTGCCAGGGTTAATGTCAGCACAGCCTAGTCATACGCCACTTGGCTTTTTTCCCCCAGGGGCAACCATTTTGTGTTTCCTGGTTCCCTCCCATCCTTCCACTCCAGCTCCTCTGCAGCCATGTGTCATGTTGGCAGCAGCCTCCCTCTATCCACCGGCCCACTCTGCTTGGCAAAGACAGAACCTGTTTGCCAAGCATGGAGAGCAAGAGCTGGACATATCTGGAGCTTTATTCTATTGGCTTTAAATTGTAGTGTTTTAATTGTAAGCCTCCTTGGATCTCATCAGAGCTTGGAAGCCAAGTAGAGTCAGCCCTGGTTAGTATTTGGATGGGAGACCACCAAGGAAGTCCAGAGTCACAATGCAGAGACAGGCAATGGCAAACCACCTGTGAGCATCTCTTGCCGTAAAAACCCCATGGGGTCGCCATATGTTGGCTGCAACTTGACAGCAAAGAGAAAAAAGGCCTTCTTAATCCACAAGGAAAGGCAGGATATAAATACCAGCCAATGTATTTTGACTGTACAGGTTTTGTACAGGACTGGACACCTCAAGCGGATTAATAGAGTTATGTGAGTGTGCTCTGCGGAACTGTCAAGCAAAAGCAGTGATTCGCCCGACTGCTTCTGCGCATGCGCAAGGATAAGGTTTTTTCATTCTATGGATGAGCAGTTATGCACATGCGCAAACTGAGAACAAAAATTAAAAAACCACAACACACGCTTCCATGCATCAGTAGTGTAGACAGCAGGGAGCAAAGTGACTGCGCAGTGAGGCGGGATAAAGGAGGTAAGTGTGATTGCGAACATCTAGCTCAAAGATATTTGCATCGGAACTGGAACAAGTTGAAATGCCATCAGCACGCCATCTGACCACAGCCAATAAGTAACAAATACACTTCCTGATGGGAGGAGGGTTTTCTTACTGCTCCTGAATGCCCCCTTTTCTCTGGGGAATGCTGGAAGGAACTGAAATCAGTCCAAACACTCAATGTTGTATGTTGGCTGCAGAGGAAGATTTGCTGTTCACTGGGACAGCTAGAAACCATCAAGCGAGTTATCTGTGCCTTCTCACCATTCTACAGGCAGATGGAACCTTTCTCTAGAAAGATGGCGGCATGTGTGGAGATCTAACCATGCAGCTTGGCCTTGCTAGATGCCCCTGGGAGCTTTTAACTGGGCAGGAGCTCTCTAAAGCCTCAGCTCAGGCAGCAGCCCTGGATTAACCATTAAGCAAAATAAGTACATGCTTAGGGCACCAAGGGAAGGGGGGCACCACAAATTTCCCCCCTAGCTACCATGCCCTTAACTCTTTCACTGCCACACTCAACTTCAGTCAGAATTTTTTGTAATTGTCCTTATCTGCCATGTTCAACTTTGATCTGCATTGTTAAAATAATGTCTTCTTTGGGATGGTGAGAGGAGAAGGAGGAGGAGACTGGATTTATACCTCACCCTTCACTACCCGAAGGAGTCTCAGAGTAACTTACAATCCCTTTCCCTTCTCCTCCCCACAACGGACACCTTGTGAGGTAGGTGAGGCTGAGAGAGCTCTCTCAAGAACTGCCCTTGAGAGAATAGCTCTGAAAGAACTTCCAACTGACCCAAGGTCACACCAGCAGGAGCATGTGGAGGAGTAGGGAATCAAACCCGGTTCTCCCAGATTAGAGTCCACTCTCTTAACCACTACACCAAACCGGCTCTCAGTGGCTGCAGTCTAAAAGTTTGGCTTGAAGGTGTTGTCAGATATCCCCTCTGTTTCCATCTCATGGCATGTGAGTTTTGCTTCGGTCGAATGTAAGCACCATTGGCTGGGTCTGGCCAGCACAGAACTCATCAGCTGATTTGCGTAACCGACTCTTAAGCTCTGTATTTAATTATTTATTTTACTGATTCTTCACATAAGCAAGGTAAGTTTTAATGCTGAGGGGAACCATTGTTGGGCTGTGTTTAAGGCTTTTCAAGCAGGGTCCTTTCCTTGACTTTTTGAGCTAAGATCCAGTGGGAAGACTGGAGATACCTTTGGCTGAAACGGAGATCTCCTGCCTGGGCTCTGCCATTGAACTGAATCACCCCATCAACACCTCCCATCCCTTTTTTTGATCTTTACTTACTTGCTTGCTTCGTTTATACGCTTCCTTTCTCCCCAGCAGAGACCCAAAGCAACTGACATTGTTCTCTGCTCTGTTTTATCCCCACAACAACGCCGTGAGGTCAGTTAGGCCGAGACTGTGTGTGACTGGCTCAAGTTCACCCAGCAAGTTACACAACAGTGCAGGCATCTGAACCTGATTGTCCCAGATCCTCCGAGTCTGACACCGTAACCATGATTTATACCAGGTCTCTCTCGAATTAGCTCTTTTAGATCAGAAGAGATTGAATTCAGCTTTAGCTGAATCAGAAAATCACCAGAGAGCCAGTTAGGAACTTATGAATATAGAATATTGAAGAGACTGCTTCTGAGCATGGCCAGTGTAGTGTAGTATTGGACGAGGATGTGGGAGATCCGGTTTCAGATCCCTGCTCTGCCACAGAAGTTTGCTGAGTGACCTCAGACCGGTCAAACACTTTCAGTTTGGTGTAGTGGTTAAGTGCGCGGACTCTAATCTGGGAGAACCGGGTTTGATCCCCCACTCCTCCACTTGCAGCTGCTGGATGACCTTGGGCAAGCCATAGCTCTGTACCAGATGTTCTCTCAAGGACAGTTCTGAAAAGAGCTCTCTCAGCCCCATCTACTGCACAGGGTGTCTGTTGTGGGGAGGGGAAGCCGCTCTGGGACTTGGAGTGAAGGGTGGGGTATAAATCCAATCTCTGCTATGCTGGGGGTTATTAGGAAGGAACTGAAAACAAATCAGCCAGTATCATAATGCCCCTGTATAAATTGACGGTGTGACTTCATTTGGAGTACTGTGTACAATTCTGGTCGTCACACCACACCTCAAAAAGGATATTATAGCATTGGGAAAAAGTACAGAAAAGGGCAACTAGAATGATAAAAGGGTTGGAACATTTTCCCTATGAAGAAAGGTTGAAGTGCTTGGGGCTCTTTAGCTTGGAGAAACAATGGCTGAGGGGTGACATGATCGAGTTTTATATTATGCATGGGATAGAACAGGTAGAGAAAGAAGTACTTTTCTCCCTTTCTCACAATACAAGAACTTGTGGGCACTCAATGAAATTCCTGAGCAGTCAGGTTAGAAGAAAACTATTGGAAGCCTTGGAATGCACCCAAGTACAGAAAAATCTTCTATACTTGAAACAACGACATTGGAGTAAATCACCTAAAGCTCTACGAATACTCTCTTGGAGAATAAAGGAAAGAAAATCAGCTACAACAGTTCCTTCTGTTACAGACAAAAAGGGAACACAACTACGAAAATCCAAGGAAATAGCTCAATGCTTTGTAGACTTCTACCAAAACCTATATTCCTCCAAAATGCAATCAAAATAATCGATCTTGGGATATCTTGAATCAAATACAATTATAAAAAAATCAAAGAAGAACATAAAGAAGCTCTAAACAAACACATTGAGCTACAAGAAATACTAGACGCTATCAGACGTTTAAAAAATAACAAAGCACCAGGTCCAGACGGCTTCCCAGCAGAGTTTTATAAAAAATATGCAGCACTCCTGGCTCCAATACTCTTGACAACTTGCAACACCCTATTAGAACTAGGAGATATACCTCCTTCATGGCAACTGGCCACCATAAGTGTAATCCCAAAAAAGGGCACAGACCTGACATCTCCAGCATCATACCGTCCAATCTCCCTATTAAACTACGATTACAAAATCTTAACATCTATACTGACCAAAAGACTTAACAAATTCATAACAAATTATATACATATAGATCAGGCAGGATTCATTCCAGGCAGAGATATTACACATAACACTATCAAAACATTGAATATAGTTGATTACTGCACCAAATCTAAAGAACCCTCTTTATTGCTCTCACTAGATATACAGAAAGCATTTGATTCCTTAGAACATAACTACCTCCACTTATTACTTAATAAGATGGACTTTGGGGGAAACTTCCAACGACTAATACGCAGCATCTACCATTGCTCCTTTGCAAGAGTACGGGTCAACGGAACATTATCTGAACGCTTCTCATTAGCTCGTGGTACAAGACAAGGATGTCCACTGTCACCTATCCTATTTGCAATAGCACTAGAACCAATAGCCCAACAGATCAGACAAAATTCACACATTCAAGGACCCTGCATAAGAGGGAAGACCTACAAGATTAGCATGTTTGCAGACAACATGCTACTATATGTAACAAATCCAGAAAAATCGCTCATGCATCTTCAAGAAATTCTAGACGAGTTCGGCAAGATATCTGGTTTAAAAGTAAACACATCAAAATCCTCTATCTTACCCCTCAACATAACACAAAAAATGAAAACAGAAATTACTAAGAAATATGCCTATCGCTGGTCAAAAAAATATCTTTCATGCCTAGGAATTAATATAACAACGAACATGAAAGAACTCATACAATATAACCACCAACAAAAATTTCGAGAAATTCAAGCGGACTTCTCAAAATGGAAAACGCTACAACTAACATGGAATGACAGATATCATCTAATCAAAACATTCGCTCTTCCTAAACTCCTATTCCTATTTCGCACTATTCCTCTAAGAATTCCACATAAAAATCTTCACCATTGGCAAACCACTTTTAATAACTTCCTATGGCAAGGAAAACATCATAGAATAGGATTCTCCACTTTACGCAAAAATAACACTCAAGGAGGACTCAACTACCCCGATGTCAAAAAATATCACAACTCATCCATACTGGCCATTGTGGTTAAACTTCTAAGGGACAAAGGAAAAACAGACTGGAACAACACATTATTACCACCAGAGAATACAAACAATATGTCAGAACTGATATGGAACAAAGCTGAACACCGCCCAAAAACAGTCCACAAACAAACACTACTATCAAATATTCTTAAAACTTGGGATGACCATCGAAAAGTGCTAACACCACCTATATCAAGGTACTCAACCTTCATCCACCAATCTTGGTTCCCCCCAGGAACAGAATGGGGCACTAAGTCAGTCTGGCACCAAAACAATGTGACAAGATTAATAGATATATCCACTAAAACAGATATAATGCAAAAAACAGAAATTGAACAAAAACTAAATAAAACCATCCCGTGGTTTCAATACCTACAACTAAAACATATGGCCCTACAAATCAAACTTCGGAAAATACTATCAACCCCGCGGACAATATTTGAATATCTCCTGGAAGGAACTCCTTCGGAAAATAAAGGGCTAATCAGCAGAATCTCTAACATCCTAATCTGTCTTGGAAAACCAAAAACACTACCATATCAAGATTCCTGGCATCGAGATTGTCAACAGACCTTCTCAGAAGAACAATGGTCGATGATATGGACAAAATCATTAATCAAAACACCATCAATAACAACCAAATTACAAAATTTCAAAATTCTAAAGAAATGGTATCTAACACCTACCAAAGTCAAACAAATATCAAATACACAATCCTCCAAATGCTGGCGAGAATGTGGAGAAGAAGGCTCTTATATACACTGTTGGTGGGCATGTAAGATTGTACACACCTTTTGGGGAGATGTAATAACTCAAATAGCCAAAATAACTAACTATACGGTCCCTTTAAATCCAGAAACTATATTACTAAATATGTGGCACGAAGACACTATCTCTAAATCAACGAGAGACCTGATCAGTAGTTTATTAACAGCAGCAAAAACAACAATAGCGCAAACCTGGAAATCCACACAAAAGATTGAAAGAAACCTCTGGATGAAAAAAGTATGGGATCAGTTTCTAATGGAAAAAATAACATACCGACTACATCAAACAGAAATTTACCCAAAAACTACAAACTTCATAGAAAAATGGTATTCTTTCTATGACTATGCTGTCAAACACGAAATACTGCCACAAAACAAATTTTGTAAAGATCTAATACTAATGTAATACACTAAATCTTTACTCCTTACAAGAAACACTTGCACACTATACAACACTCAATTGTGAACAACCAAATTCAATGTTAAAAATACTAGAAATACAACTACTAGATATATTGGAATAACCAAAAGTTAGTATAAGAAAATAGAAATAGGAATAGGAAACTGTTTATTGGTAAATTGTTAAATGCTTTATTTTAGATGTCAACTATTTTTGAACATGGTAACAGCTATGTAAACAACCACCTATGCTGTATGTTATATAAATATCAATAAAGTTTATTTATCAAAAAAAAAAAAAGAACAGATAAAAGGAAGTACTTCTTCACCCAAAGAGTGATAAGCACATGGAATTCACTGCCATAGGAGGTGTGGCAGCTACAAGCATGGGCAGCTTCAAAAGGGAATTGGATAAACATGTGGAGCAGAGGTCCATCAGTGGCTGTTAGTCACAAGGTATAGATAGGAACTCTCAGTCTGGGGCAAGTGATGCTCTGTATCCTTGGTGCTTGGGGGAGGGCAACCGTGGTAGGGGTTCTACTGTCTTGGCCTCACTGCTGAACCTCCTGATGGCGCCTGGTATTTTTGGCCACTGTGTGACAGAGTGTTGGACTGGATCCAGTCCAACATTGGCTTCTCTTATCTTCTTCTTCCTCGTCTTCCTACCTCCCAGGTTTGTTGTGAGGATAACATGGAGGAGAGGAGAATGATGTAAGATGCTTTGGTCCACACTGAAAAGTAAATCAGTGAGGAAAATAAAGAATTTTTTCCTCAGCACTGAGTGGCCTAGCAAAACATTCATCTGGCATGAGGTAGTAAGGCTTTGAAAGGAGAGACCATGGCCTGATTTCTAGCCCCTCTCTCCTGAACAATAATCCTCTCTTTTTATCCCCACAAGGCATGAAGCGACTGGCCAATCCTGTGATGGCTGGAAGCAAAGGACTCCAAAATTTATGCCCCTCATTAGGTGAGCTGCCTGGGTCTCCCGCTAGGTGGAATTACTTTTTTATACTTAAGTTGCCAGGGAGCTGGCTGGTTTGCAAGCACCACAGCTGTAAGCACCAAGGCTCCATCCAGCAAACAGCGGAGCACAAATCCTAAGGGATTAATCTGTTATAATTAGACAATGTGGGATGATCTCAGCGCACAACTAGCAGCGGTAGAAAGGAAGGGCACCTGGCCAGCAATGACTGAACTGGGCCTAGTGAAGGAGAATTGGCTCTGAGTGCCAAATAGCTCCAGAGAAGAAATGGCATCTCTTTTTAAAGAAACCCACAGGCTGGCAAAGAGTTCAAATTGAAGGAGAAGGGAGACAAATCCAGGAGGGCAACAGCACTAGCAAAAGTTAGAATCCTGGAACACACAAAAGACTTGTAAATGCATCATTTTCATGGAGTTTGCACATACTTTGGCAGATGTTCCTCAGGAAAATTAGGGGAGACTCGACTACTACAAAGGCTAGAAGTTAGCTGACAGGGAGAGAAGGAAACTGATTGGCATTTATTTTCTAGGGGGAAAAAAGAGGAGCTGTTGCTCAGGTCTGGCCCCAAACAAACCATCCCTCTGGTCTGGAAGCCCTTCTCCAGCCCTCTGGTTTTTTGGGGGGTGGGGGGGAATGGGTGCTTTCATCCATTCTTTCTCAACACACTTTAGGCTGAAGCCAGGGCACAGAGAACAAATGCTATGCCTTAGCCACGCCATAGATGATGTCCTGACATTGTCTCTAAAACAGTTTGCTGAACTGCTACTTGGGTTTGGGTTGCCAACTCTTGGGGAGCCTAGAGTTTGGGGAGAGGTATGAGCTCAGTGTGGATGTGATGCCATAGACTTTACCCTGCAGAGCTGCCATTTCCTCCAGGGGACCTGACCTCTGTGGTCTGGAGATCAATTGTAATTCCAGAAGAAATCCAGGCCCCACCTGGAGGCACTTGGATCCTCTGAACCTTATTTTTGTCCCAAGGCTGTGGCTGGGACAAACAGAAGTGGATATTTTTCTTGAGCTGTCCTTCTGTCTCACCCAAAGGTATGTTTTCTGATTCTGAAAGCAGTAGGTTCTGCCTCCTGAATCCCCTTCCTGGAAAGCCTGAGCAACCCCAGGGTTACTTGCATGTCCTTCCTCCCTATTATCACAGGCCCTGCAGAATGGCTGATCCAAAGGCCTCTCCAGCAGTGTGACCACTCAGCTAAGCGACTCTTGCATTGCTTACCAGCATATCCCAAAGGGAGCTGGGAGGGATCTCATGGTGCATTCTCGGCATCCCCATTTCTAGAGTGTCAATTTCAAAACCGCCAGTTAGTTTCAAGGAAATTGAAACACCTTGAAAAATAAAATTCATCTGTAAGGGTTTCAGTGTAATTCCTTACCAAATTCAAGGGCAGTGCCACAGGGTTATGCAGTCAGCTGTCGGTTACATGCCTGCATGTTTGTCCCATGAGGGCAAATAGTGATTCCCCAGGACTGGTTCAGGACATGAAATCAGTGCCAATGGGGAAACTTAACCCCTTAACCCCACACACACTGCCATTCCACTCCAAATCAGGCCCCTGTACACTTGATTTTTAGAGAAAAAACATCCCAATGTCTGTTGAAGCCCTATGTTTTTTCTGCAGAATGAGATAATCCTGCAATTTGTCAAAAGGACAATGGAGAAAAAAACCCAGCAGTCAGAAAGATCTTGCCACACATATTGATGGCAATATTCAATTTTGTTAGGACGCAGCCAGGAGTTCAACTCCCTCACACGTGGCTACATTCAGTCCAAAACAACCTGGGCTGAACAGGAAGGTGGAGGGCACCCTGCAGAAAGCGATTGTGAGCTTATAGACTTTGACATCTGAAGAAAACGAAGGCAAGATGCAATAATATGGTATGGAGCTGATATGTTAAAAGAGTGGATTTTGACAAGCCCAGAGCAAAAGCCCTGGGGGAAAATGCTAAATGCAATAAGGATCCAAGGGGGCTGGTGGCATTTGCATTATTCAGTGTTCAGACCCAACAGTAAGCTGCATCTGGGGAAAATAGTGGGAAGAATCACAGCAGGCTGATGTGGCAGTGCAGATTTTTAATAACCTGAAAAGCATAAAGGGAGTTTATGGAAAGGGGAGTTGCTGACCTTGTCACTTACCTGATCAGCTCCATCAAGTAGACAAGAGACCCACATACAGATTCATATTCAAAGGCATCTGTTGCAGGCAGGGGTCATTTCATAGAAAAAGAGGTGCAGGAGCTCATTAGCATAACTCATTAGCATAACTTATTTGCATATGCCACACCCCCTGACAAAGGGCAGGCATGCCTGGGTTCCCTGCCTGATCTTCTCCAGGTGCCCCGCAGCTGTGAGGCACCTGGAGAAGATCGGGCAGGGAACCCAGGCATGTTTAAAATGTATTCCCAGATGGGGAAGGGAAAGAAAGGCATTTAAATCCCCCTCCACTTCCCTGAGTTTCTCCACAAAAGCAGAGAGACTCACGGAAGAAAGGGGGCATGTCTGCCTGCCTGCCTGCCTGCCTGCCTGCCTACCCTTCCCTTCCCCAGCCAACACACCGCGGAGGGCAGGCTGGGGAAGCAAAGGGCAAGCATGCCTGGGTTCCCTACTCCTGGGCTTGTTACTCCCGGAAAGCCATTCCTGCTTGTTCCCCCTCAAAATGACCCCTGGTTGCAGGGAATGTAGGTTTTTTCTGCTCACAAAGTTCTCTTGTCTGCTGGTTGCAAAAGGCTCCACCCAGTGACCTACACGATCCTTTCAAACTCTAATATTCTGTGATTATATGGCCAAGGCTGAGCATGAGGGAGATGCAGAAAAGCAACCCCCGACTTTCAGATCTGATGAAATGATGACCCATAATTAGGTGCCTGATTGGGAGCGGAGTTCTTTACACTCCCTCTAATGGCTGCACAGGCCAGGCCAGAGCAAAGGAGCGCCCTGATCAAAGTCCTTTTAAGGGCTGATTTACAACTGGAATCAGATTGCAGAATTTCCAAGCAATGCCTCAGTCAAGGCAAAAACCAAAACATATAAAATGGAAATCCAATATGGTGTTCTGCTTTAAGTAAAATTTAAATATATCTTCTCAGCACATTATTCATCATTTCTTGACAATCAAATTGTTATTAGGCTACAGTAAAATATTTATTCCCCTGATACAGTATCAAAACAATTATTGAGTCAAAATGGAAACAAAAATTATCTATGGTGTATAAATTATTTAAGAGTCGGTCTCTTGCCATCCTGAATAATATTTGTACCAGTACTGTGCCACTTAAAGTAAATATATATTTCATTTCTGTAATTAATTTACTTGGAATAGTTAAAGAAACCTACCACTGCTTTTTGTTTTCAAAGAATATATAAATCAATGATAAATCAACAAGGTATTCTGGCCACCAAGAAAGCAAACACACGCACACACACACTCACACACACAAGCCAAACAGTTGGAAAATTAGATGAATTTTTCAACATTGACTGTCTTAAGGGCTTTTAAGCTTCTCTTCATTGAGACTCAGGACAAACTTGTTTGTTGGTGATGCCAGGATGCTCCCTCCTTCTTCTCCCACCCATCCACATTTTTCCAACCTCCAGGTATGGCCTGGAGATCTCCAAGAATTACAACTGATCTCCAGGCTATTAAGTTATTAAGTTCCCAGGAGAAAATGGCTGCTTTGGAGGGTGGACTCTATGGCATTATACCACACTGAGGTCCTCCTTCAAACCCCACCCCTCGTAGGCTCTATACTGGCAATTCTCTCAGCCCAGAAATCCTTTATGTACAGGAGCATATTTGAAAGACTGCTCAATTGGGAAACCTTCCATCGAACTCCAGTTTGCTGTGGTATCCAAATGCAAATGCCTGGTCAAATTGGAGTTTGTTTTCTACTCACAAAACAGGAGGCTAAACCAGGAGCATCAAGTTTTCAAAATCCCAGGGGAGGGGAGCTCTTTTGTGTGCTCGTGCAAAGCGCGCGCGCCCGCTGGGACCATGTTCCCGCCACCTCCCCCCCCCCCGCCCTGACCTCTCCTGCTTCCATCCCTCCCTCCGTCTGTCCAGGGGCCAGCTGGGCATTTGCTTAGCTAGCCCCTGGACAGACGGAGGGAGGGACGGAGTGGTCAGGCGGGGGGGAGAGAGACGGCGGTGGCGGCGGCCCTAGGAAGGGCCCGGGGAGGTGCGGCGGAGGGCGCACCGTTTTCCCAGGGGGGGCTCAGTCCCCCCCGGGAAATTTCGGGGGTGGCTCAAGCCCTCGAGCCCCCCCGTAGTTGATGCCTATGGGCTAAACTGGGATTCCACTGTGGTTTTGAATACTGGTTTGTGTGGAGGACATAAACTCCAGTTTGCCCAGGTGCCTGCATTTGTGTATCACTTGTACATCATTGTGTGGAGTCTGACTGAAGGATTCACAAAACAGGAATATTTGCATTGTCGTGTATAAATGGGGAAGTGAGGAAATGGCAGGATAGAGCTCATAAACCTGGTTTTAGGAGGCTGTGCTGATGCCTGTTACAAAAACACCAATGTCTGGATGCAGTCCTTAGACTGACTCTCATTCACGCTGTCTTGGGTACTCTCTGGATTTTGTTTTCAACAACTTCTGCCTCTGAGTCTGACCTCTCTGCTGCGAAAGACCCTCTGACTGACCATCACTTTCTATCCTCCACACTCTCCACCTTCCTCCACTCTGCCTCTTGCTCCTTCTGTGCCCACCGGCAGTCCCTTTATTCTGGGCTTCTTCACAATCTTTGTCTCCTGTCCTGTTTTCTGTCTTTTCTCCTCACTTACTAGACTCTGCCTTTTCTGCCTTAATCTTGTCACTGTCCAGAGCCATTGACTCATTAAGCCCAAACTCCCAATGAACTGTTCTCTCCCGTCATCCCCAGCCATGGCTTACTCCCTTCACTTGGTATCTCCATTCCTATTTTCCAGGCAACTGAATACTTCTGGAGGGGGACAAAAGAGGTGGCTGATTTTGCCCATTATAAATCCCTTCTCTCCTTCTTAATGTGCCATTTACCTAGCAAAGGAATTCCACTAAAACCCCCTAATCCTAGGAATCCTCTGAGCCTACGACGCCTCTCCTCCCCTCCCCTCCCCTCCCCAAAGTCCACCCTCCTCTGGTTCCACCTCCAAAACCTCCAGGTATTCCCCATCCCAGAGCCGGCAACCTTACCCATCTCCCTTGCTGAGTGGCCTATCGTTGTTGACCTTATCTATCCCCTCCTACATTTCCCCTTGATCTTGTCCTCCCTGAAGGTCTGGCTGTCACAGTCTCCCCCACTGTTATTCCTCCTCTTCACCGCCCTCGTTCTATCCTATGGCTCCTTCCCATCAGCATTCAAATATGTCACTGTTTCCCCTGTTCTCAGAAAGGCATCCCTTGGTCCAGACCTACCTGCTGCCCAGTTCCTCTTCTACCTTTTACCTGCCACAAGCTAGTTATTCCTGTTGCCTGGACTTTTTCCCATCTGATTTCCTTGTGGACCCATCACATTCTGGCTTCTGCCCTCTGCCTTGCATTGAAAGCACCTTCCCCAGAATCACTGATGATCTCCTCCCTCAGCCTATTTGACCTCCCCGCTGCCTTTGATACAAATGATGGTTCTCCTCTGCCCGACTCCTTTCAGACCTTCGTTTCCAGGATTCTGTTCTCAGTTGGTTCTCTTCCTACCAGTCTAATTGCACCAATCAATATTTCTGCCTTTGCGTTCTCTCTTTCTGCCAGGGTACCCCGGGGATCTGTCCTTGTCTCTCTTTTCCTCTTTCTCTGCTCGGTCCCCGGGGAGCCTCATCAAATCCCATGGCATTCATTACTTATTATATGCTGACTTAAATAGCTGTGTTTCTCCGTCCCTGAATTCTGGGTGAGTTCTGAATGTCTGGATTCCTGGCTTTGTACATTCTTGGCTTTGCTGAAAATGATGCTGTACAAACTTTTGGATTTCTGTTTCTGATATGCTTGTCAGTGGTTCAATTATAATTTTTGTTGGAGGTAATTTAATTAGTTGTTTTAACAAAGTTGGCTGGTTTTTATTGTTTTAATCTTTGTTGGTAATTACCCTGAGTCTCTTTAAAGGACCAGATACAAGTAATTTCAAGAAAAAAAACTAAACCACATGTACTACTGCTTGAGACACTAGTGTCTGGCTCACCCAAAATACTTTTGGAATTGTCAGAACACTTCCCCCCCCCCCCACACCCCAGCACCATATAGGGAAAAGGGGGCAATGTATTTCAGTAGTGGCCTTCAGACTCCCTGTGTTCCACCTGCATACAGTAGGGATGCTGCCAAGGTTCAAGGCTTGTAATGATGTTTTGCTCCGTGAACCTGCAGTGAATGGAGCCCACTATTCCCCCAGAATTGTAGCTTAGCTGGTAATGGGCTTAACACCATCCAGTCCTCCATGTTGGTCCTCCTAGGAAGTAGTGATGAGGCAGACTCTTGCAGTCTCCATTTTTGGGGCCTGGAAGCTCCAGAATAGGGGTAGATAATCCTCAGTATGTGTACTGACAGCAGCACAGCAGACCCTTTTGCTTGGCACTCAGAGCTAGTTTTCCACCCAAGTAACCAAGGCCCTGGGAGCACTGCTGGGGCCTGTGGTTCAGGGAAAGCAACAGGTATGGCTTATACCCATTATCACCTCCCAGACCTGCACAGCCACCAGCTGAATCCAAAGCAAATTCCTAAGATTTTGGTTTGCTTCAAGCATGCCAGGCCAAGTACAATCTTCGTCTACCCACCATCTGCCATTTTGTTTGATGGGACACCAACATTTTCCCAAGTAGATATTGCATTATTGTTGGTACTTGGGCCAAACATGTTGCCTGTCCAGGTTCTAGAACATGCTTAAGAATATCAGTTGTCACTGGCATATATAGCGTTGCCAGGTGAGGCTAAGCCAGTGAGGGGCTTTCCAGGAGCCTCCAGGAGAGGGGAGGAAAGAAGCAGGACTGAATTCCAAAGGGAGTTCTGGCTGTCACATTTAAAGGGAACGCATTCCTTTTTAATGTTAGGAGCACAGCCTCTAATCTGGGAGAACTGGGTTTGATTCCCCACTCCTCCACATGCAGCTGCTGGTGTGATCTTGGATCAGTCACAAGTTGTTTCACAGCTGTTCTCTCATGAGCAGTTCTTGAAAGAGCTCTCTCAGCCCCACCTACCTCACAGGGAGTGGAAGGGAAAGGAGATTGTAAACTGCTCTGAGACTCCTTCTGGTTGTGAAGGGCGGGGTATAAATTCAATCTCCTCCTCCTCCTCCTCTTCTTCTTCTCCTCCTCCTCCTGCCTCAAAAAACAGCCCTCCACGCCCCAGATACCCCACAGATCAATTCTCCATTATCCCCCTATGGGGACTGGTCTCCATAGGGTATAATGGAGTGCCTAGCAGACATCTCCCCTGCTTTCTGATAACCCTGAAGCAGAGGGAGGGCCTCCAAACCAGGGGATCCCCTGCCTCCAACTGGAGATTGGCAACGCTAAGGATATATGATGGCTGTCATTTCCAGTTAGCATTATGAACCTGCAGGTGTGTCCTGTAGATCTCCTGGAATTCCAACTGATCTTCAGATTACAGAGAGAAAAAGGCAGCTTCGGAGTGCAGAATCTATGCTGTCACATTCCTGTTTAGCTTCCCCCCCCCCCCCCCCCCAATCTCTGCCATCCCCAGGCGCTGCTCCCAAATCTACAGGAGTTTTCCAATCTGGAATCAGCAACCCCATTTCAGCGCATCCTAACACAATTAATTGAGAAGAGGCAGGGGTCATTTCTTAGAAAAAGAGGTGCAGGAGCTCATTAGCATAACTCATTAGCATAACTTATTTGTATATGCCACACCCCCTGACAAAGGGCAGGCATGCAAACATGCCTGGGTTCTCTGCCTGATCTTCTCCAGGTGCCCCGCGGCTGCGGGGCACCTGGAGAAGATCGGGCAGGGAACCCAGGCATGTTTAAAATGCCTTTCTTTCTCTTCCCCAGATGGGGAAGTTTCTCCGCAAAAGTGGAGAGGCTCTGGGGGGAAAAGTGGGTATGTCTGGGGAAGCAAAGGGCAGGCATGCAAGCATGCCTGGGTTCCCTGCTCCTGGGCTGTTCCTGCTCATTCCCCCTTGAAATGACCTCTGAGAGGCATTACAATGCCCATATGTGTCATCATCAGCAGTGAACATGGCTGACCACGCTCAAGAGCACCCACTTTCTCCGCCAACAGTTCTTCCTCCCCCCACCAGAGGAAGTTTGGTTGAGAAAAGGAAAATAGGAGGAACCTCCCCTAAGTACACTAGATATTCCATACATTGTCTGGAAAATTCTCATTAAAAATCAGGTCGCTTTTTAACAGGTATTTCCAGGGCTTTTTTTTGTAGAAAAAGCCCAGCAGTAACTCGTTAGCATAATAGGCCACACCCAATAGCAGAAAGTCATTAGCATATTAGGCCACGCCACTGACAATGCAGCTTATTAGCATATTAGGCCACACCCCCATTTTACCAGAAGAATGGTCATCCAGCCACACCTACCTTTTGCTTCTTATTCTGTGTAGCTTGTTTGTTGTCAAAACCCAGGGCTTTTTTTGTAGCAGGAATTAATTTCCATGTTTGGCCACATACCCCTAATGTAGCCAATCCTAATGAGTTTCTGCTGTTGGGTGTGGCCTATTATGCTAATGAGTTCCTGATGGGTGTGGCCAGCTCAGGAGCCAGCTGGAACTCCTGCCTGTGCATTCCTGTCCAAAAATAGCCCTGGGTATTTCAAGAGAGCTCAGGAAAACTGATGTAATTAGGGGGAGGAATAAGGAGGGGAAACTCACCCATCACTAGAACATGGTAGGAGGTCCCTGCCTTTATCCCACGGATTGTTGTGTAGTGAGACCATCAGCTTTACCTTTGCCTTGCTGTCTGAAAAACATGCCCCTAACTCTCTGTAACGTCCCTACTCTGAACTCAGAATGCTAGTAGCCACGTTGCCCTTTGCAAGAAGATGTTGCCTGTGCCACCCATGTTCATTTCTGGCCCTTTGTGCACAGCTAACTGATTAACAATAGCAGTGCAATTGCCTCACCTTGCTCAGATGTGTGTGGAGCAATTTCTAGGGAATAGCATTTAATATGGGCTGGTGAGGAGGAGGAGGAGGAGGGACACCGCTAATAAAAAGCTGCAGGAGAACACAAGTGGCTCCAAGAGCATTTTCTTCCCTTCCTTAATTTTGAGCAACCAGCATTGTTTATTGAATCCCTAACATATTTTCATGCTGACTTGGGGGGGGGGGCGGGGAGAACCCTCTCTCAGACACTCCGGCAGGCAAATAATTCCCTTTGTGTAGATCTGTGACAGGAATGCAGGTTGGGAAATTAATACGGTTTATGTATCTCCCACAAGTTTAAGGAAATGTTCTTTCTTTTTTTCAATCACGAGAAGGGAAATGCCTACTCTCTCGTGTTCACACACTCACATCTGCTTCACACTATATATCACTGCTTGTGAAAGACACCCAGCTAGAGTGACAAGACCTTGACATTTTTTTTGTCAGCTTAACACAAGGCAGTGGTGTGATGATGGAGAGGGGGGGACAAAGTATTCCAGCAACAGAATCCAGTCCGACCAGTGTCTGGCCAAAACCAGGGAGGGGGAATCTGAGGGGCGGGGGCTCTGCTCTCCATGATCTGGGAATGTCCCTCCAATCCTTGCAGCCTGATCTGCCTCCTCAGAACATATAAAGATCTCAGAACAAAGCAAAGTGCAGCGTTAGAGAATTTCGCACAACAAAAGAGGAACCAAGGTATTTTACCAGTACGCCTCCGGTTCCCCTCTCCCCCTTTGAAGGATCAGCTTTTCTGAGCTGCTGCTTTACTCCTACTTTTCAGCTGAGTTAAGGTGCTTTATCTGTTGGAGCTAATTAGCTTGCTTGTAATGCCGCACACATACACGCACACAAACACACATATAATCTCAACAAATACATGCAGTGCCAGTAAAATACAATAAAATGCAATGCAACATTTCACAATAAAACACCAACAGTAATTGAGCCAGCCTGGTGTAGTGGTTAGGAGCACGGACTCTAATGTGGGAGAACTGGGTTTGATTCCCCACTCCTCCACATGCAACTGCTGGTGTGATCTTGAATCAGTCACAAATTCTTTCAAAGCTATTCTCACAAGCAGTTCTCAAAAGAGCTCTCTCAGCCCCACCTACCTCACAAGGTGTCTGTTGTGGGGAGGGGAAGGGAAAGGAGATTGTAAGCCACTCTGAGACTCCTTCAGGTAGTGAAGGGTGGGGTGTAAATCCAGTCTCCTCCTCCTCCTTCTCTTCTTCTTCTTCCAATCCCAGTGCTGTTATGACACAGACAAAAGGCAAACCTTACATTAATTCTGCCTGATACAAAAAAGCTCCTTTCCTTCCCCCTCTCCCTATAACTTTGAATTGCCTCTCCTGTCATAGGATCTCTTCAGCTGCCATTTTGTGCCAGAGATCTTAAGAAGTTCCTCTCTGTTTACTGAGTTTCCCTTCCCTGGGTGCCCTTTTATAAATCCCAGGTTCTGCCCTCATGCTGATGCACCACAGGGATTAGAAACTCCTCTGGCGCATCTGGTTCAGAGCACCAAGCCAAAGAAATACCTAGCTGTTCCCTCACAGCTGCCTTAATGTCTAATATTATGGCCAGCCTGTGAAAAATCATGGATGGTCTCTTCCTGAATTATTTTGGGCTGCCTGTTTCAGATTACTGGTGAGGCACTACTAGGACCCATTAAGGCCAGGTAAATCTGAAGAGCCTTGTTGACCTTCCTGGACAAATTAAGTTTTAGTGGACTGTTGGTCCCAAGCGACACTTACTTTCCCATGAACCATGGCCAGTCTTGAGCTGATTATACCATAGCATTTCTCAGCTAAGGAGAGTCGGGAAAAACTTTCATTGTTAGGTGGAAAAAACATATTTTTGCCAGAGTTTTAAGCTGTAGCCCTTGTGTCCATTTTGTCTCATAAATTCAGCATCTGAACAGCTTCGCCTATGGATGCCAGCCTCCAGATGGGTCGTGGGGTCCTCTGGAATTGCAGCTCATTTCCAGGCTAAAGAAATCAGTCCCCCTGGAGAAAATGGATGCTTTGAAAGGTGGACTCTATAGTCTTGTACTCCACTGATGTCTCTGTCCTCTCCAGGCTCCATCCCCAAATGTCCAGGAGTTTCTCAACCTGGATCTGCCAAACCCACCTCCATCCCCCACTGGTGGCCAGGGAGGAGCCTGGCAACCCTAGCTTCACCCCTACAAACCATTCACAACAGCCTGATTAAAGTACCCTGAGCTGCGTTACAAATTTCTATGACCATTGACTTCAGTTGACTTAGAAGGGTTTAACTCTGCTTAGGTTTCCACTGCTCGACACAACCATTCCTGCACCTTGTGGAGCACTCTCCACATTGCTGAAAACTGCCCATAAAAGGTTCTCTGCTTTCATACCGTAAAAGAAATGCTCATGTTTGTTGGTTTGATGCAAATCATGCTGTCTCTAGAGAGTTGTTTCAGAGGATGGGAAAAGTCACTAACCATTGAATGCATTCAACTTCCAGTTGGCATTTGAGTCAGGAGCAGACTGCTGCTTTCCATTTTGAGAGATAACATGGAAAAGGTATTCTATATTTTTCTGGACAGCTGTTTTCTTTCTTTGCTCTGTTTTGAGATAAAAAACCCTCTTTTGGATGTATCTTGCTTTGTTTGTTGAGCTTCCATTTTAAAATTGCCTGGTAGTGAAAGAGAAATGCACTGGTCAAGTCTCCCTTTCTCATCTGTAACAGCATTTTTAAAACTATTCTACTCCATCCTATTGTCAAGGATTGTTTGGTAAGATACATAACAGTTTCACAAAGCAAATAATGTTATGTTTCTTTACAGTGTTCTTTAATGTTATGTTTCTTTACAGTGACAGCAGAGTATTTAATTTTAGAAATGAGATGATGCAGTCTTTCTTATATGATTCATTAGCAATGACCAATGACACGTATACACCACAAGCCACTTAATACTTCTATCTGAGCCTTCCAACATCTTTTTTGGAAATATAAAGCAGGGGGTCATTTCAAGCAGGAGCTCAGGGGAGCTCAGCTCCAGGAGTTGATACCAGCCCCCCACTCCACAGGGGAATGCCTGCTTGTGTCATGGCTGCAGCAAAATGACCCCGTCCCCTGGAAAGGTCCTTATTCCTCCGACCAGCCTTCTGAAGGCTTCAGCCACCACTGAAGCTATCCTCCCAGAATAGTGATATTTCTGAGGCTTGGATTAGTAGCTGTCCCCTCTCTGCCAGCTCTCTCTCTCTCTTCTTTCTTGCCTTCTGACATACTTCCAGTGATGTCAGGTGTGTAGCATATGCAAATAAGTTATGCTAATGAGCTCCTGCACCTCTTTTTCTACGAAATGACCCCTGATATAAAGTATCCTGTTTGTTTGCTGAAGTGTCACCCTACAGTGCAAATTTCTTTGTGAAATTTCCCTGCTTGCTACTCACCAAAAAAAAGTGCAAGTCAAAGGTTGTAATTGCTCATTCAAAATTAATCAGGTCATGTTGATTTGGTACAATGACAGTCATACAAGCTGTTGTCAAGAAGAACATACCAACAATTGTGAAGTGCACTGGTTTGATTGCTAAAAACAAAAGGTCTGATGAAGGAGGAGGAGGAGGAGGAGGAAGAGGGGGAGGAAGAATGGTAAGGGAAAATTTCATTCTGTGTGGGGAAGTGAGATTCAGTTTGCATGATAGAAATAATGTCCACAGGCACCTTAAGTCAAAAGAAGTAGACAGAAAGGAAACTTAAACCACAGAGGACAATGGCAGCTCATTCACACTTCTAAGAATGGGGTAGGGACATTAAGTTCAGACTAAGGAATGATTTTTTAAACACTTTCATAAAATGGAATATATTTTAATATATAGTTTTAAAAGATAGATTAAAGGCAACAGCTAAAAAATAGACAACAAAGAAGACTTAAAACAAATGTCATATAGATGTAAAAGAGCCATCCATATTTCAGATTTTGGGAAAAGAATTCCAGGAGGGACAAAGCAAGACTCCTTGAACCTTAAATAAATCCCAGCATTTGTACAGGTTTGTACAGCCCTAGTCTGTTGCAATATCTGGATCCAGGTAGGATTCTGTTCTTGGCATGGCTGAAGAAGGCATGTGTGGCTTTCTTTGCACAGAATTTGGGTTTTGCATGACCAGGAGCTTCAATTTCCCCATGCCAACCCCAGTTCCCCACCAATCTCACTTCTTCACTGATGTGCTAAAAAACTGAAGATGTTCTCCACTGAGATCCTCATTGCTGCAAACAGGAGCTCTGCTGTTGCCAAGGCCTTGAATCATTAACAATCTGCGGGGCAATCCTAACCAGAGTTGCAACCTTCGAAGGCCATTGTCTTCAACAGACTTACAAGGCTGTAACTCTGCTTAGCACTGTGTTGTCAGAAACTGAAGCAAGCACAAGCACACTGCTGTTTAATGAGTACCAAGGAGAAAAGGCATCAAGAAGCATCTCTCAGAGCTTAAGTGGTCTTAATTATTCTGAAGGATGCTCCAAAAATTTGTAAGCAGAGAAGCAAAGCCACCTGGATTGTGCTCTGGCTCCCACCTCCCTTCCCCACCTGATGGCTGTATAGCAACAGCAAGCCAGGATCTGGACAAATCGAAAGAGGAAGCTTCTGCCTAATGAAAGGAGCAAGAATTAGAAAGGCAGACATGAGAACCCCAACTGAAGGCCTGAAGGAAACTCCTGGGGTTGTGGGGGGGAGAGCCTGCTGCGGCCCTGGCTATGCCTAGGGTTGCCATCCCCCTGATGGGAGCAGGGATTCCCCTGATTTTGGGGTGCCAATTCACCACCGGCCAGCTGACTGATGGGGGAACCCCACCCCCAAACAGCCCAGCTGTGCCTGACGTGCCCAGTGTGATGACATCACCCAGAGTTGACATCATCATGCCAGACATGTCACATGGGGGCCACTCTAGCATTTGGCTAAAAACTCTATGGTGACCATAGGGTTTTTGAGCAAGTGCTAGAGCGTCCCCTGCATGACATGCCTGGTACGATGTCATTGCGGCATGCATGCTTTGCACATACACCAGAAGATCCAGGAAAGCAGGCTGGAGCTCCCCACCAGCAGAAGGTAAGGACCTGGCAACCCTAGCTATGCCCTTTGCCCCATGTGACCACTACAACAGTATTTCACCTCTCTAGACCATTTCTGCAGTAGTGAAATTCCCCACACCGACATTTTAAAAGCTTTCCGTTATGTTATTTTCTGCAGTAGATTTTTCCTCACCAGGTGCAATCCTGAAGTTTTCTCCTTCTTACCCTGCATTTTCAGAATTCCCAGTTTTAGCTAGTTCCAAAAATTCAGGGTAAGAAGGAGAAAACTTTGTTTTGGGGCCCAGTGAGGAAAAATCTACTGTGGAAAATCTCACATAACACAGAGTTTTAAAAACGTCGGGGGGGGGGGGATTCACTACTGCAGAAATGGTCTCTGTGTTTTGCCTTTTCCATTCTGTGTTCATTGACTGGGCCCTTCCTCTTTGTCTTCCTAGTCAGTGTTTATAGAGAATTGTCTGTCTCTTGTGTGATTTGCTGCACCGATATAGCAGAAGCAACTCTAAGCCCTTCCAGGCTGTCACAGTGGCTCAGAAGATTTATAAAACAAACACAAGTCCAACAGTCCTCCATTTTCAAACTGACCAGCATTGCCCTCAGCATCTCTTCCAGCTCAGGCCCCCACACTGCCCATAAATTCTACCTGACCACCTTGGTTGAGTGATCTCTCTTGGCAGCAATGTCTGGAGTCTTTCTGTGGTGTTCTTTGGAATCCATGATTTTTCCATCTGGCCACACTGATTATGTATGAGCTCTTTCTTTCTTTCTTTCTTTCTTTCTTTCTTTCTTTCTTTCTTTCTTTCTTTCTTTCTTTCTTTCTTTCTTTCTTTCACCTCAGGGCAGTGTTTCTAGTTCTCCTCTCCTGCATTTTCTTATAATAGCAATCCTATGAAGCAGGCGCAGGCCAAGCTGTAAAACACCAGATAAACCTGGTTCCAGATAATACTGTAAACTTCAGAACAGATTGGTGATTTGAATCCAGGTTTCCTCTTTCCTAGTGTGATACTCTAACCCCTATGCCATGCTGGCTCTCAATATATGTCCCTGTCTGTCACCGCTTGAGAAGAAATGAGTCACTCCCTTCTATGTGTTCTTAAACTCTAGATCCCACACTAAGAATGATGTGGTGTCATGGTTAGAATGCTGGACTGGGATTGGGGAGATCCACCTTCAAATGCCCACTTGGTCACAAAGCTTACAAAGCAACCATTGGCCAGTTAATCACTTTCAGACTAACCTGCATCACTGGATAAAATGTTTCGACAATAAAACAGTGAAAGAGAACCATTAGTGGCACCGTCCTTGCAGGAAGAATGGGACAAGTGAGGGTCCCCCTCCCAGTTCTAAACACACAGCTCTCCCTCCATCCATCCTGCTATGATGTGCCTCACCCATCAGACACTACCAGTTCCAGTAGAAGATCTGTCCTCCCCAAGGAACTGAACTTTATTGAATGCTAACTCTGTACAGCTGTTGAAAAAAAGCCGCCTGGGATCATCTCATTAAACTCATCCTTCCAAAAATGGAGAAGAATTAGAAATACAGCCTTGATGGATTAGGGAAAGGGTCAAAGGAAACAGCTGAGACTGCCAAGCAACTTCCCCAAATGTGAATACGGTTATCCAGAGTGTCTTGAAATATAACATGATATAATCCACAGTGAATGCCTATGACCTGGAGGGACCTGGTGTTCCTAGGAATTAGATGGTGATGTTCATGGCTTTACTGGCCCAAGACCAATGCCCAAGGGAGGGGCATGGCTCAATGGAAGAGCCTCTGGTTTGCATGCAGAAGGTCCTGGGTTCAGTCCCCAGTATCTCTGTTTAAAAGGACCAGACAGTAGGTGATGTGAAAGACTTCTGCCTGAGACCCTGGAGAGCCACTGCTAGTCTGAATAGATAATATTGATCTTGATGGACCACTGGTCTGATTCATATGTATTAATGTGCCCTAGGACCATTAAGGGTGTCTGTGCTTTGGCTGTTGCTTTCAAGCTCCCTGTCATGCTGAGTTCACAGTCCTCCCACTGTGGTATTTCTCTTTGTATATTTGAAAAGGAAGCACAGCCCTGAATTGGCAGTGAGAAATCCTTCCCTCTGGCCATTTCCAGGCCATGACCTTTAGCTACTGTACACAACTTTCATTTCATTTTTGATTCTTCTTCCCCTTGATTTAATCCATTGCTAATTTATTGCCACAATTATATCAAGGAACCGTAGTGCAGGACACAGGAATCCCCTGAAGATTTCTAATTGTGACTGGAACGATGCTGTACAAGAAGTTAATTGAGAGAAAAGCAGTGGTGCCTAAAAGCCACAGGAGGAAACAGGGGAGCTCTGCAAATTAGAAGAGCCTCTGCAGTTCCCCAGCACAGAGGCCCTTTCTGCACTGACAGCTTGCTCCAGAGAATCTGAGTCAAGCCTTAAGCGTTGACTTCGCAGTCGCACGTATTCCCTCTGCACTGTTTTTTTCTCCTCCAGTTTATTTATTTGTGTATTCCGTATGCATTCTGCATCTACAAGCAAAACCTGTATTTTTTGCCTATTTATTATGGAAATGTCACATGACATTCTATGGGTGGAATCCAAAGAGATTTTTTTAAATTTACGCAATTATCCTGCCAGAGTTAAAACTTTTAACAGCAGGCTCAATCCCTCCCTCCCTCCCTCTGTAATTCTGCAAAAAGAAAGGGAAGGGAGGGGAAAATCTAGGCCCACACATCTAGGACTGACACATTTGGGAGCAGAGAATCCCCTAGTCTTTTATATTTACTGATTCCTTCTTATGCTCTCTCTGGCTTTTTAAAAGTTTGCCTGAGTAGGAGGACAGGTCCTCTTTTGTCTTTGGAGAAGGAGGAAAAGAAAACAGAATGGGGAGGGAGCGTCAACCTAAACAGAAAGAGGTGGAAATGGGCAGCACTTAGATACCTGCAGAAATAATTCTACTTTAGAAAGGATTAGCTATTTGAAAGCAGATGAGAACAAAGAATCACTGCAAAAGGAGTTTTGGTAACTGCGGGGCAACAGTGTGTTGGAAGCACTTTAAATGCAGATTCCTGTAAAACAAATGCAGAAACAAGAAAAAGCCCTGACACAAACTGGAAGTGAAAGCAGGAGGGAATGCAGAACAGAAGAATAGGATGCACTCAGAAAGCAAGGCAAAGGGTGTAGAAAGGGCCTCAGATTCCCCAACCCCCAGTATTTGTAGGCAGGACATAAACGGGAACTGAACTGGTATTTGGTCCTGATACATTTTTTTATTGCTGTCACGGCCAGTAAAGTCAAGCTTAAAGTATGTGATGCAAATGTGCATGTTTTTATGGCTGGCATTTTTATTATTTATTAATTTCAGTGATAGCTTTTATGTTGTCTTTATGGTTTTATCTTATTTTACTGTGTATGCCACCACAAGCAGGTTTCTGGAGAGTGAACATTTAAATTTTCTGAATAAATTTAGGAAAAGGTAGCATATAATTCAAAGACACATAATGTTGCATTCACACATCACTAGATATTGCACTATCACTGCATTATAGCAATTGTTCACCTCCTGACCTAGATTGTCTTCTCCATATAGGAAAAGTCAGCTATAAATTATTGTTATTATGCAATAGTTGTGCAATATCCAAGGAGGTGTGGATGTAGCTGATATTGCCTTTCCAAGTCTCTTTCCAGCAAGAACTCATGTCCTATTGTTTCTAACAACTTTGATAAATGTCAGCCATAATATGAATGTTCCTGTCTCTACACTTGTCCAGGTCCACCATTTGGGGATAGATTTCTGCTTTTATTATTCTGGTCAGAAAACATTTGCATCAACAGTTGAACCTTCAAGGTCAGCCTGTAAGGTTGGAGTTATTTTGGATGCATCATCAGGAAACTCTTCTGTCATCTCATAGTCTATGAGATCCATGTGAAAGGGAATCATTAGAAGCACTACATGTTGCAAGGTAAGGATGGGAACAAACTGTGAAAATGTGGTTTGGTTTGTGGTTCGTGGCATCCCCATTCACAAACCATCACAAACTTTGTGAGGTCTGTGAGGTGGTAGAATGCCCCCCCCCAGCATGCTAGAAACACTGAACTCAAAAGGCGACCACTGGCTAGCTCTCCTCTACCTGCCTTCCAAGTTTGGTGAGGATTTGATTTACAGGGTCTGAGTTATAAACCCTCCCCCCCCCCCAAAAAAAAAGCTTGCTCCAGAAGAGTGCTTTCTGGGGAAATGATTGCCTGTCAGATCCCCTGCGAGTCTGGTGTCTCTAGCTTGCACAGGATCTGTCCTTTACACTCCTGAACCTGCACCTATCAAAATGACAAGCGGTCAATTTGATAGGAGCAGGTTCATGTTCAGGTGTGTATAGAATGGATCCTGTGCAAGCTAGAGACACCACACTTGGAGGACTTCTAGAGGAGCATCCGGGGAAGGTCCCTGGTGACTTTGGTATCTCTAGCTTGCACAGGATACATTCGATACACTCCTGAATCTCCTAAACCTATGCCTGTCAGACAGGCTGGCATTCTGACAGGCACAGGTTCAGGAGGTTCAGTAGTGCACAGAGTGGATCCTGTGCAAGGTAATGACATCAAAGTCACAGGGAGGCTCCCTTGGATGCTCCTCTACAGGCCCTCTAAATTGTTGCTTTGAAGTTTTGAAACATTTTGATTGTGCAGAGACAATCTGTCTGGAAACGTACCCATTCATGAACTAGCACAAACCTCCATGAACAGCCTGAAAGGCCAGGGAGTTTGTGGCCATTGACCTGCCAAAAACTTGACTTTGCAAACCATAAACTGACCAAAAATTTTCACAAACTTTAGTGTTTGAGGTGGTTTGTACCCATTCCTAGCAATGGGTTCAACCAGCTTCGAAGACTGGGATCATCACAGACCAATGTGCCAATTATCCAGAATTATTCAGCAGAACACCACCATCATGTTATTCAAGAAAGATCTGAAATTCGTGGTGGGCATTGATGACAACACCTTGTCTTCAGATCTAGAAACTAGGGACTTATATTTAATACCTCAGATACTTCTTTTAGCCCCCCCCCTATACTTTTTATATTTGAGGCTTTGGGGGCCACTTAGTCTGCTAATCCTCACTGACAATGCCTGGATTCAGAGGACAATGCCTGGATTCAGGGTGCTACCCAGCATTCATTTGGCCTATTATGAGGTGATTATAGGTTTGAAGAAACCACACAGTAGGCATCATTAAAACAATTAAGAAATAGGCTTATTTTAGTGGTATGTATGACTTGGTTGTTTCTATGTTTTCCTTTTCTCCAGCCTTCTCAGTATTACAATGGCAACGTTATTGGAGAACTGGGGCCTGAGAAACCGTAACAGTCACAAAGGAGGTTTCTTGCTTTACTGATTCAAACTTACAACATGGAACCGAAAGGCATTTAACTTTTAACTGTTTCTGACCGGAATAGCACCCAAACCCTACCTGTCTGCAAAATACCTGAAGTCCCAAATAGACTCCCTGCCTAACCAACAGACCTTCTAACCTTTTCTCACCAAAGTCCAACAACCCCAACTCTGTCAGTTGGCCAGCAATTAAACTGCCAAAGCTCTCCCCCACACACACATTCAAATCCACCCAGGTTATGCTGTTGTGAGTTTTATTGGATAATTATTCTGTTTTAATGTATGAGTTCTATTGATTAATATTCTGTTTTAATGTATTTATCTTCCGATGTAAGCCGCCCTGAGCCTGCCTCTGTGGGGAGGGCGGGATAGAAGCCGGATGAATATGTATAACATCCTTGACTTATAACATCTAGAGCCGCCACCGCATTGGAGGAAAATCTTGAACTGTTTGCCATCTTAGCTAATAAGCACTCTAGGAAGTAGCCATCTTGAATGGGAGTCAACTTCAGCACTTTATAATATTGTATTATACATTGTTTTAGCTGTTTTTATGCTGTTTTACCTGTATTTATGTATTGATTGTAAGCCGCCCTGAGCCCACAAATAAATAAATAAATAAATAAATAAATAAATAAATAAATAAATAAGAAAGATTGGCTGGAGGGGATTGAAACTGTCTGTCACAGCATCTAATAATAAAAGAAGGCAAAGCCAGTGGTACAAGGCCAGTTTATTGGCAGGATACTTTCAAAATTTGCCAATAAATCATGCTGTCAATAAACCTGCCTTGCGCCAAGAGTTTTGTTTCTTTTACTTCGCTAGGCAACATGCCTTTCTTTGATTGCTGGATGTCCAATATCCACAATTTCACATGTCATTGAAACTGGAAATATAGGAGCAGATCACAACAGGACAGCCACTGATCTGTGAATGTCAGCCTTGCCAGGCAAAAGGGCACTGCCCCTTTAAGAATCTGCATGGGGCGCTGCACATACCCAGGAAGCGGCATCCTCAGAGATTACACAGTGAAATAATTTTCTTCACTGAAAGGTTGTGGCTCAGTGTCAGAATGCAGGCTTCTGAGTTCAACCCCCAGCATCTCCAATTAAAGGATCAGGTATTCTTCTGCCTTAAAGAACAGCTGCCAGTAAACAATAAGTAGACTATACAAGTCTTGATAAACCAGTTTTGTGTGACTACAGGTTGACAAGGGGGCACTCTTCCTGCCCAGGGGCACTAACCAGGAAATCAGCTCCAGGTAAGCAAAATGTTTAGCAAGGGGAGGTTACACATTATGATCACACTTCAAAGTAGTGAGGTAGCAGCCAGCTACCAAGACAATCAGTAGGGTCTGCAATAAAGGTTAAAACTGCTCTCTTTTAGGCACCAGGTTAAAACTGATCTTTTTACCAGGCTTTCAATTAAGGGTTTGCCTTATCAACTTTTAAATGGTCTGCTTCTTTTTATGCTGCTTGTGCTTTTATGTGTAAGCCAAGCAGGATTTTGGAGAGACAACACAGAAATATTCTAAACTGGGAATAAGGCCCGTTGTGGAAATAAATACAACGGGCTCTAGAGAGAGGCTCTGGTAGAGTGCCCTGGCCTTGGGCACTCAGTGTCAATTTGCTGGGGCGACCTCAGCAGGGTATAATGACACAGAGTCCACCATTTTCTCCAGGGGAAGATCTGTACCATCTGAAGAGCAGTTGTAATTCAGCGTGATCCCCATCCCTCCCCTGGAGATTGGCAACAATGGTTCCCCATGAGGGAACGGGTGGTTTGAAGAGTGGAGTCTATGGTATTGAACCTGTCTGAGGTCCCAACCCTGCTGAAACCTCACCCTCTCCAGGGTCCAGGAATTTCCCAACCTGGAGTTGGCAACCCTACTTCACAGCCAACTGTCAATGTATCGTTATCTGCCCCCTGGCTTTAGCTTTCTATCTCCTCCCCCCTAGAGAACAGTTGTAATTCTGAGTGATCTCCAGTCCCCACTTGGAGACTGGCAACAATGGTTCCCCATGAGGGACTCGCTAGCTTGGAGGGTGGAGTCTATGGCATTGTACCTGTCTGAGGTTCCACCCCTCCTCAAACCTCACCGTCTCCAGGCTCCATCCCTCAAATCTCTAGGAATTTTCCACCTGGAGTTGGCAACCCTATCTCCTTCCCAGCCAACATCAACTTCACTCTTCAACTTTCCATCTCTCTCCCTGCCCCACAGCCTCCATTGTGCTCTGAAGCCCTGACTACTATGTCACATTGGCTGTCATAAGGGGTCCATCTCAGCAGGGTATAAGGACATAGAGTCCACCATTTTCTCCAGGGGAACTGATCTCTGCCATTTGGAGTGCACTTGTAATTCTGAGTGATCTCCATCCCTCGCCTGGAAATTGACAACCATACTTTCCCTGGTGGAAAAGTAGTCTTTCTCTGCAATGGGGACTGAAGCAGCTAACATCATTTTTCTCTCCCCCTTTTGACTTGCACAACAACCCTGTAAGGTAGGTTAGGCTTAAAGTCTGTGACTGGCCCCAAATTACCCACTCAGCAGGAACCTGGGTCTAGCAGATCCTGCCCTGAAGTGCTTACTGCTACGCCTAGGGTACCCAACCTCCAGGTGGAGCCTGAAAATCACCAGGTATCACAATTGAACTCCAGACAACTGATTCCCCCCACCCCGGAGATAATGACCTCTTTGGAGGGTGACCTCTATGGCATTCTGTTCAGCTGGCCCCAATGAGTTTTCTCCCAGAGGCCAACATAGGTGTGGAAAGGGGCTTTCAGAGAAGCAAGCTCTGTTGCCTAGCAACAGGCATGGAGGGGACCGCATTAGTGCCAGTTCCCTATCGGAACATATTGGCCCTTTCACACAGAAATGTGCCTCTCCTGTTGGGGAAGCATTGCTGAGCCGGTTTACCTTGAAACCTCTTCCCAAGCGTTCTTCTGTTCTTTGTACCAGTCCTGAAGCACTATGGGGTGCTGTGTGAAATGCCCCGTTTCTGACAGTTTATTCTGACAGTTTATTCTGGGCACACTGGCAGTGTGTGTGGGAGAGGGGTTATGGTGAAAGTCCATTGTCTTTTCACTGACAGAAGCAGGCCACTGAGGGGACAGTTAGACCCACCTGGCAATGGGAGGAGGAGAAGAGTGGATCCTTCCCTTTTGCTGGCTCCCTCCAGACTGAGGCCAGACGCTGGCTGGTGGCTCCATGGGTGGGACTGAGGCAAAGCAGGGAGAGAATGCAGCCAGTTGCCAGGGTCCCCCTTTTGAGTGGCAGTCCATCCAGCCTACTGATTTTGGCGCCCCATGGAATCTTGCCCCTTGGAATTTTAAAATGGCTTTATATAATAGGAAAGATAAATAAAGAGTGGTCCTCTGTGTCTTTCTATCTAAGGGCTGATCTGTTGACTGCCGGGCTCAGAGATGTGTACGGCTCTCAGTGCAGGATAGCTTCAAATGATGTGGTCCTAAGAAACTTAGGGGGAGGGAGAAGAAAAAGAGTTACAGCATTTTTTTTAAGAAACTGAGCTGGCATCTGTGTGTCTGAACCGCTGCTGATTCTCATCAGCAAACAGGTCTTCTGAACAAGCAGCTACATCACACTGACTACAAATCCGTGTGGACAATCTCATTGAATTCATCCATTCGGCCAACACAATCCTTCATGAATTAGCTAATAACCCTGGACTGCTACCCCTAAAGCTTCCAATCCTTTTGTATCCCATTTATCCCCTGGGCCTGAGAAGAGCACCAAGCTCCATCTGCTCAAAATATTGAATATAAGCCCACAAATCAATTGCAGCTTTCCCCCATGAGAACTCATCATCGGTGATTCTCCCAAGAGGCATTATTGGGGAGAGACTCTAGTTAACCTTCTTCCCTTTGATTCCTTGGAGACATTTTATCATCTGTCTGCCCCAGAAGGGTCTGGGACACTTTAGAGATTTGCTTGGGCTATCAAGGTAAATGGAAATCAACACATTTCCCCTTTGTTTGTTGTCATGATACAGGCTGCGTTTCTGGGGCAGACGGTCTTTGAATTCAGAGCAAAGAAATGGGGGGGGGTTAAGAAAGAAAGCACTTGCACCCTTTGCCAGAACTCCCCTATTGTTATGTTGGTTCTCTAAGCTTGCTCTACTTGGAGATCATTTTAATTGTCCTAATAACAAAGTATTTCACAATTTTTGTTTTTAGATTTTTAACATGGGCCAATATGGCTACCTGAAATTTAAAATGTAGTGAGGGATGTAAGGGGTTGAACTACAATATACAGCTGATTAATTAATTAATCAATGAAAAAAACTTTAAGGCCTTTAAATCCAACTCAGCTGCAAATGCCTAATGGCTCTAAAGGGCGTGATCAGACAGCAACATCTGGGAAAGGTCCTGCAGCCATCAGCACCCAGAGCTGCCCCACCACGGAAGTGGAGCTAAAAGACATTGGGGAAAGTCCAGTCCTAATGCTTGCCGACAGGCCACGGATGGACTTTCTCCTGTCTGATTGCTCAAGCACACTCTCATGCCGTTGGGATGGTCTACGCATTCCATCCCAACTCCGTGCCAGTTTTTTTCCTCGCTTAGTAGTATGCGCATAACCACATACTCAATGGGGAACCCTCAGTGCAGAGGTGTAATTCCTCATTTATGCACATGGGAAACAAAAGGCAAAAAAAAACCCCACTCTCCTGAACTTGCCATCTGATCAGGCAGTGGTGGGCTGAGCCCACAGCTACAAAGGATGTGTGATCATGCAATGCCGTTTCAATTTCCACCAGGGGAAATGGCCTTGCTTCCCCTCCACATCAAATGGCATGTCTGACCACCGCTAAAGTTAATCAAGCAGCAAAGTTTTAATCATTTCATACATGTAGGTTTGGTTCCAGACTCAATTTTCCACTAATGAAAGGAGAGGTGTCATTTTTCCCAGTTCTCCTTTCCTGCTGCAAACCTCTGACTTGCCTCGTGCCATTCCTGAGGGTCTCCAGTTTTCAGAAAAGCAATATTTCAGTGAGATCAATCGGCTGGAGCAGGGGAGGGACAGGCATGTACTTTCTCCTCCACTAACAGAAGAAATTTAGTCTGAATCCAGCCCATATTCATTAAAAAGGAACGGAATGGGGCCAGTGGGGTGGCTATTCTGTTTGGTGTCTACAGTGACACTTATATGTATCATCTGAAAACAAGGAACCTATTCCATTGTCTGTAAAATGAATGGGTTTTGTATGACATTTCAGCAAACTGAACTGATTAACTAATCAACTACAAATCACATGGTTACAAATTCTTTAATCAGGTGACAGCCATAATTGAAGTTCTGGAGTTACCGACCCCTGGGCTGGGAAAAGGTGAGACTGGATAAGCAGTTTATGAGTCCCCAGCTTGAACAGCTCACTTTAGCCTGAGCTTGTCAGAGCTTGGAAACCAAGCAGGGTTAGTTGTGATTTAGTGCTTGGATGAGAAGCCACCAAGGAAGACTGGAGTGGCTATGCAAAGGAAGGCAATGGCAAACCACCTCTGCTTCTCTCTTGCCTGGAATGACTCGTGGAGGGAGTTGCCATGACTCATTTATGACTCAACAGCATCTTCTTCTTCTCGATCAGCCTGTTTCCGGCCCTTCTTTTAAAAAGCAAGGACTGCTTGGTAAGCAAATGTAGCTTCACATACATTTGAATGCATTCACATGGGCAAAGGGACAATAGCCAGCTTGAGTCATCAGTGTACTGTCCTGCAGTGTCCAGCCCACCAGGCAAATAAATAAATGAATGTATTCGTTTATTTCAAACCTTTTTCCTTTGCAGAACTCAAGGAAGCTTACAATATAAATAATATGTTATAAAAACACAATGAAAGCAACAATTGTAAACCCCACAAAAGTCATGGTTTAAAAACTCCAATTAGGACTGCCAATAATAAAAGCTAAATCAATCAACATGCAGTCCTAAATAAAACCATCTCCAACTGCTTCCTGGAACTCAAGGGTGAGGGGGCCAGGTGCACCTCCCTCTAAGGAGGTTGTTCCATAATCGTGTGGCTGCCACGGAAAAGGCTCTCTCTTGCATGCTCACCAAATGAGCCTCTTAAATTGGTGGGATAGTCAGGCAGGCATCTCCCTGCAATCTTAATTTCCAGGCAGGAATTAATGAATGAATAAAATTTTCTGCCCAAGCCCAGCTTTCTGTGCCCCCTGCTTGCAGTGGTGACCAGAGAGAGGGAGTTTTTTTAGTGGTGTTCCCTCTCCTTTGGAATGCTCTCTCCCTTTCACCTACCTTCCTGCCTGTTAGACATCAGGCCAAAACATTTATTTTTTACTGATGCTTTAAGCCAACGGGTTCTGTCTCTTTAAGTTGTTTTTATGGTCTGCTACCAGCCTCAGGACTGTTTAATCTATCATTTTAGCCTGTTGAATGTTGGTTTATGTTGGGGCTCTGCCCCTAGCTTTTAAAGGCTTGTTTTAGTATTGATCATTGTTTTCCTGCTTTTTCATGAGTGTGCTGCTGTATTGTTCTTGCTTTGTGAGCCACCTCGAGCGGGTCTCTAGAAAAGTGGTATCTAAATTCTTGAAATTAATAGCTCGTGTGACGTATCATGCAGTTGCGATATCTGGTCGGATGCCCTTGGCTGTCTTACATTTTTACATTGCTGGTTTTGACCTGTAGGTTTATTTCCAAGAACAAAAATGATAGCAAGGAAACAGCCACAGAACTGTGTCAGCTGATTTGGAATGGTAATCATTTTTGATGTTGTTCAGTTGCACAGTCAAATCTGACTCTTTGCAACCCCATGGACCACATCACGCCAGGCCCGCCCGTCCTCCATCGTCCTCCAGAGTTTGCTCAACTTCATGTTCATATAGAGGCCCAAATTTAGGATTGACAGCTCTGGATTAGGAAATACCAAGAGACTGGGGGGGTGGAGCCTGGAGAGGGCAGGGTTTGGGGAGGGGAGGGACCTCAGTAGAGTATAACACTATAATGTCCACCCTCCAAAGCAGCCACTTTCTCCAGAGGAACTGATCTTGGTCATCTGGAGATCAGTTGTAATAGTGGGATATCTCAAGGTGTCACCTGGAAGTTGACAAGCCTACCCAAACTAGACATTACCTTTTCAAATGAGTTGGGTTCCTGTTTCTTAGATTGAGCTTATTTTCCCCATAGCCACGGAGCAGCTGTGGAAAACACAGTATTAAAGCTCTTCAGGGCCTGCCCCCCCCCCCCCGGGTGCTATTTCTACAACACTAAACAGCCTCTGGGTTCATTATTTGTGCCATTTTGCAATTCCATGTAAAGTAGTCAGTGTGTGTACAGCCCCCCAATGGGCCAAATCACACCCTCCTGGAGCTGTATTTGGTTCAGGAAAATGGCACAGCAAGGAAGGACCTGACTCATTTTTAAAAGTCACGTCTAGTTTGGCTCTGACTTCCCCAGCCCAAAGCTAGCCTGTGGCTGACTCACGCCTGTGACCAAAGCACCTTCCAAGACCCTCTTTCTGCCCGGAAGCTGCTTGCTTTGCCTTGAAATAGCTTGCAGAAATGCATTCTCTCTCCACTCCCCTGCTAGTCTCCACCAGCAGGTGGAACAGGTGAAAGAAGGCAATTATCATAAAAGAAGCTGCAATAGGCAATTTTATAAAGTTGTGTTTATTCTCTGGGCACATCAGAATCTTTCAATTTCATCGTCCTCCCGAGATTGTATCTATTTCCTTCTCCATTTGGAGAGGCGGCTGTTGAGCACATATATAATGGGCCTGGTTTATTTCTAAGCAGTGCTTCGGTTCTTCCACCAGGCTCCTTCCAATCAGCCACCTGAGCAAGCAAGAGCACAAGCCTGTTATTTTATTTTTTCTTTTAGTAAAGGAAACCACCCCCTTCCTCTTGCTCCTGGACTCGCCTTAACCCTATCATTGCCACTGCAATGAAGAATCAGAAGAAGATGGCCGGGAATAGAGTGTGTGTTCAATGACACGCACAGCACATAACAGGGCTTTTCTTATGCCTTTAAATGTGAAAGGCCTGTTCCTACACCATCTGAAGCTGCTGGCCTTTGCCTGAGCCAGCCAAATAAATATCTCAAGGAGTCCCTGAGGTTGGTTTAAAGGTGTTCCTACTGAAGAAGAAGACCTCTAACCTTTGTGCAAACACACACACACACACACACACACACACATACACCATGGGGCTTCTAAGGGCCAGATTACATGATACACCGAATGCATTTTTTGCCAGAAGTGTGTGACCAGGCTTGCAGTCAGAGGTACATCAGGAGAACTCACCTTGTAAAGGGCTCATTCATTGAGCGCTGCAAGGAGGAGGAGCTTCAGATGTTCTCCCACCCTTTTGCCAGCAGAAAGGCCAGCGGGAGGTTCCCCCCCCCCCAGGCTCTCTCAGAGCTGTTCTCTCACTAGCAGTTGTTGAAAGAGCTCTCTCAGCCCCACTTACCTCACAGGATGCCCATTGTGGGGAGAGGAAGGGAAAGAAGATTGTAAACCACTCTGAGACTCCTTTGGGTATTTAAGGGTGTGGTATAAATCCAATCTCCTCTTCTTCTTTTCCTCGTCTTCTTTTTCTCTGGCTCCAAGTACCCTAAGAAGTAGGGTTGCCAGCAATGCTCCCTCTAAGCGGTGGAGTCTTGTGAGCAAAAATTCTACTTTGTGAACTACTGGCATTAAAGTTGTGAGCGAGCGATTTGGCTACGGCATAAAATTAGTTTGCTCTGGAGCTAAGACAAAAATTTGTGAGCTTCCTGAGCTAAGACAAAAATGTGTGAGCCAGAGGCTAAAAAACTGTGAGCTAGCTCACACTAACTCATCTTAGAGGGTACACTGGTTGCCAGGTCTGATTATTGCACCAGTGGGGGGATGGGGGACATGGGAGTGGGTGGGGATGTCGCGTGATGTGCATACATCACCCGGAAGTGACAGAGGCATGCTGGTGACATTGGGGGCAAAATTCTGTTTTTTGGGTGAAACTCTATGGTTAAATCACCCTCAAATCATAGAGTTTTGCCCCAAAACCAGAGCATCTTCCCCCCAATGCCACTGACACACCTACATCGCTTCTGGGTGATGTCAGCACATCACGCACAATATTGCTGTTTGGGGGGGGGGGATTTCCTCTCAGCAGCCAGCTGGCCGCCAGTGGGCAACAGCCTACAAACACAAGGGATCCCCCACCTGGGGAAAGGTAACCCTACTTAGAAGGCAAAAAGGGCCCCCACTGCCCTTTCTGCTGGTGATAGCAGGGTGGGAGGGAAACCAGAAGTTCCTTTCCCTCCCTTGCAGGGTTCCTTCACAGCACCAAGCAAACAAGCCCTTTTAGAGGTGTGTTTCTCTGGTGTACATCTGACTGTAATTCTGGTTTCACACCCATGACCTGACACGTATATCATGTAATTACACCCTAAGTCGGACTCTAACCTATGCAAAGCAGCTCCCCATGTTTAATTAGTGGGCCAGGGCAATACCAGTCCAGGCAACCAGTCTCTGGGTCTGATCAGACAACATGTTAAACACAAGGTGGGTTGAGGGAAACCTCAATGCAGCTCTCGTTTAACATGTGACTGCCACTCACCTTCCCAATAGTGAGGGAGGGAAATAGGCTCCCGAGAGCACGCAGAGTGGCAGGAGAGGCTTCGTCATTCCCCATCTTCTACCCATCATGCTTTTGCAAGCAGAAAAGGGCCATGGGGAGGCGAGATGCCCAGGAGACACATGGAACCAGCCATAAAATGCCACATCCTTCTTTTGGGTCAGTCACAAGTTCTCTCAGAGCTGTTCTCTCAAGGTCAGTTTTGGAAAGAGCTCTCCCAGCCCCACCTACCTCACAGGATGTCTGTTGTGGGCAGGGGAAGAAGAAGAAGAGATTGGATTTATACCCTGCCCTTCACTCAGAGTGGCTTACAATCTCCTTTCCCTTCCCCTCCCCACAACAAACACCCTGTGAGGTAGGTGAAGCTGAGAGAGCTCTTTCCAAAACTGACCTTGAGAGAACAGCTCTAACAGAACTATGGCTTGCCCAATGTCATCCAGCAGCTGCAAGTGGAGGAGTGGGGAATCAAACCCAGTTCTCCCAGATTAGAGTCCATGCACTTAACCACTACACCAAACTGGCTCTCACAGTAAAGTGGGAAAGGAGATTGTAAGCCGCTCTGAGACTCCTTCGGGTAGTGAAGGGTGGGGTATAAATCCAATCTCTTCTTCTTCTTCCTCTTTTTCACTCGTTCACCCCTTGGGCCTGCCTCCCTTTTGTTTACCTGCTCTGGCCATTTGCTGCTGCCACCGCCTACTTTCATAGGCTTTGTTGCCACTCTCCCCTCACATCTTGTTTCTCTGTTCCTGGTGGTGGCTACAGCCACCTGCAACAACAACAATTTATGTGAGGTTGCTAGGAGCCACTCGAAATGCTAGCTGGGATCTAGAGATGTTGCTTTGCAAGATCTCAGTTTTTCTCCAGTTGTTGCAGTTTGATATATATCTATAGACATAGATATAATTTAAAAACTGTTAGCTTTATTTCCAGTTGGGGACTTTCAGCAAACCTATGAGTTCCCCCGGGGCTTGCTGAAAAATCCTGCCTATCTGTTCCTGACCCCATTGTGTGGATTTTATGATCCACGCTCTGGGGGCATTGTTCAGATTAGATATAATAAGAGAGGCAAACACAAACACTGCAGACTAGCTTGACCTCTCCTTCTACCCAGACCTCCAATTCCCTTTCTGGTGCCAGTTCTCTCCCGCAGAGTGCTCAGCACATCCGGCTTCCTATTTTTGGTGCCTGCCAGCATCTTTCTCAGCTGTTTGTTTGAAGGCTGAGTATATTAAAGAGTAGAACTTTGGCTTAGCAGAGTGACTCCTTCTCAAGATCTAACATATTTCCCCATCGCCAATTTCTACATCAGATTTCTGGAAGTTTATATTAATAAAAGTCCCTCTGCCTCCAAAGTCCCCTCTTCCCCTCCCCATTTCAATGTCCTAGCTACAAAACAGTCTAGGAAACCTGAGCTGCCATGCATGTCACCACTGTGTATTCTCATGAACACTAAGAGGTGCAAATGTGAGAGCAGACTGTGTGATGGGGACAGAGAAATTGGCTCTGGCATGTGTTATTCTGTGAGGCTGACTTAGGAGCAAGCAAGAGGCAGTCAAGGCCACCAGTGAACATGTGTATGTCTATAGCACAGCAAGCCCCCAAAGTGATGCCCACCAGTGTCCTTACTGGTGTCCATTTGCTTCTTGGGGGTGAAGCAAGAAAAAATCAGCTAGCAACTGACTACCAAAGCACTGAGCTCATCCCACAGCCATGTGCCCTTGGTTAGCCATAAACAGTTTTTTTAATGTCACTGCACTTGAAAAACTATCTGCAGCCGCACATAGAGGAAACCTCAACCTTTCAAAAATGAAGGAAGGGGGAGAAGTGATCCACCACATCCTATAGGGTGCAATACTCCCTCTAAGCTGTGGAGTCTTGTGAGCAAAAATTCTACTTTGTGAGCTACTGGCATTAAAGTTGTGAGTGAACGATCTGGCTACTGCATAAATTAGTTTGCTCTGGAGCCATCTTCCTGACCTAAGACAAAAATGTGTGAGCCAGAGGCTAAAAAACTGTGAGCTAGCTCACACTAATGCAGCTTAGAGGGAACACTGGGTGAGAGGTATTTCAGAGGAGCCCAGGAGGCATCACCTTTGCATCAGCAGGGAGCCCCCATCCAGAAGCAGCTGCCTTTATCATAGGCCAATGCTTGATTTGAAAATTTCCAATATGTTGTCGAATCTCTCACTATTTTGCGAGTGCCTTTTTGAGACTGGCCCTGTCTCCATGACAGTGTTTTTGTGGTGTTACCAGTACTTTCTCCAAATTTTGGAAGTGTCCACATGTTCAACAGAGTCAGTGACCCATTCTACCACCTCTAAAACTAATTTACATACCCAATTTGAGGTATCACAGCCAGGGTCCCTGTACTTGTGGCAGTCACAGCATTTGCACTCTGCTTCACCGTGCACATGGAGCATAGTGGATGACACCATCTTTAGTAACCTTCCAAAAGTAGGTTGAAATAGGCCATGGTGGTCCATTATATCTGTGGGTACAGGGCAGTGTTAGGGGGCAGCAAAATCCAGAACTGGAGTGTATTCTCCAGCTTGTCCCAAGAAGTCAGTGGCTGGAGCCCAGAACCTGAAATACAGCATACAGAAGGTCCCACTCAGTTGAGCGGGCCCAATTCTTAGCGTTTGTGCTACACCTGACCTGAGACTTCATATTTCCATCAGTCATAGAAGCTGATATTGCACATACAGCATCCCGAGCTAAATCTTAGATCTAAACTACGAGCCTGCTCATTCCAGCTCTAAGGACCTATCTGCATGTTACACTTTTTAAGGGTCTGCCTGGGTCCCATCAGACAGACATGCACTGAATATTCCCAGCTTAGATTCTCAGACATTGGAACTATAGGGCAATGAGATTTAAGATTTTCCCTGCACCATCTTCTTGAATCAGCCCCAGGAGCCAGTATTTGCCTCTTGGGGAAAGGTATGTGTACTGATGGACTACCTGCATGCTGCCCAGTGGGGCAGAAACCTCATGGGAGGGGGACTTCAAGTAAGAAAAGTGTGGCAGAGTTAAAACCCCTTTCCCCATAGACCACAGTTCTGGTCTGAATTGAGCCTCCACATGCCTCAGAATCTAAGGTTGCAATCATATGCCCAATTAGACCCGACATAGGCGCGAATGCCGGGCAGATTTAATGGGAGCGATCAGACAACAACATCTGAGAAGAGCCCCACAGCTGTCGGCAACCTGTTTTGCTGTTGCAAAAGTAAAGTTAAAAGACACCAGGGAAAAACCAGTAGTAAATGGGTTGCGACAGGCCACGGGTGGACTTTCCTGTCTGATCACTCCAGCATGCTCTCATGGCATCGGGATGGTCTGATCAGATAATCACAACTCCATGCTGTTCCCCCCACCCCCCGCAGTATGTGCATCATCGCAAACTCCACAGAGAGTCCTCAGTGCAGAGGTGCGATTCATTGATCCCTTGTTTAAGCACATGGGAAGAAAATGGGACCAAAAAAACCAACTCACCCACAGTTGCGTCTGATCACTCACTGACAGACTACACCTGCAGCTGCAAAGGGAGGTCAAATTCTGCCAGAGGAAATAGCCTCGCTCCCCGCTGTATCTCGGGCATGTAACCGCAACCTAAGTTGCAACCAGGAACTCCTAGCATGCAGCTGCTTGGATCCAGGTGGACAGGATCCAGGTGAACTCATCAACAGCACAATGTTTGACTTTGAGACCATCACAGTAGGACACAGTCATCATATCAGATGAATCCATCCACTGCTTTGTAAAGCACTACTATGGCATGTAACCCCACCCACCCCTCTCCCTCCACCCCCCCAAAGTGGCATTCACACAAAGAAAAGCAAATGGCACTTGGTTCTTTCTTGTAAAGGCAGTCATGGAGACGGGTCTTTTTTCGGCCAGGCCCACAAGCACTTTATGTTTCAGAGTCCATATTTTTCTCCTTCCTTGCAAGGAAGATGGGAATGTGTGGGAGGGCCAGTGAAGAAAGCAGCACACAGTTTGCATCTTGTTATGTTTATTTTAGCTATTGGTTAAGCATTCCGGTTGCTCCTCTTTTGCCAGTGCCCCAGTGTCAATGGGGCAGCTAAGACCTGTGTATTCTCCCTGGGGTGGTTCCCTACCCCCCACTCCCATGGCAGACTGTTTACAAAAAATAAACTTTACAATAATACATTTTTGTTGTTGATATTGTTGTTGCTTTTTTATCATTTTTAAAAAAGGAAAGGAAAAGAAAGAAAGCCATTCGGTAAATGTATATGGTTATGTATATACATACATATATGGAGATACAGGTCTCTCTATATATACATATGCTCGATATGTATATAATCAGTGGAAAGGGAACTCAGAGAGTAAAGTACATTTGGCTGCCACATATGGCTACTTCCATCCCACCAGAACCTGACTGAAGGGTGGGGGAGGCGGCTTCCCCAAGGACATCACTCTGGGGCAACCTTATAGCAGAGGGTTTTTGTTCCCCTCTGACTTTAAAACCTTAGAAAACAGCGTGTAAGGGGGCAGAAGAAACAGTAGAAAGAGAATCTCCCTAAAAACTGGCAAAATATTCTCCTTGTTTCACAAGGCATGGCTGTGTTGGGTGGCAGGACTTCCAGCCTGTCGGTTCCCCCAGCGGCAGAAACCCCGTGGCCCCGCTCACATCTTCGTCCCACTGACAGATCCCCCAAGATGCACTGGAAAGTTAAGACACTTCTGTGGGTCCCCTGGGGATCAATGAAAGCCAGACTTGACTTAGGGCAGAAAGGAAACCAAATTCTCAAACAGCAGAGAGGGACTGGAATTGGGGGGGGGGGGATTTCCTAGACAAGGGGTTTGTTGCCTTTGGCCCTGCAGAGCAACATGGTAATCTGCAATTCTTCTGGCACACTCCGCTAAGTCTCCAGCGCAGCAGCAGCATCAGTCTCTGGCTGCTCTCAAAGGCAAGTGCACTTCTCCTGAACACAACTCGGATTCCCTTTTGACATGACTCTTGCTTAGGACAGTGGAAACAAACAACGCAGAAAAAGAAACTAGTCCAGATTCCCAGGCTGGGATCTCCCCACACGTTCAGGCCTCACTCTGCATAGCTCTTCTTGCAGCATTAAAAGTGTCTCGCACAAACTTCTGCAAATATAATGCCTTCTCAAAAGCTGACACTCTAGAAGAGAACGAGCCAGAGGAGAATTCTTGCAGGGTGTGTGTGGGGTGTGTGTGTGTGTGTGTGTGTGTGTGTGTGTGTGTGTGTGTAAGAGACAGAGAGAAAGGGGGGAGAAAGTGTGTGTGTGTGTGTGTGTGTGTGTGTGTGTGTGTGTGTGTGTGTGTTTGTTTCACTTGTTCCCCCCTGGGTGTCCTCAATCCATCATTTTTTTTCTTTTATAGCGCCACTTTCACAAGGAGGAAAGGGAGAGCAGAGAGGGTCCCTGTGATGGAATGTCGGCTGCTGGATCCCTTTGTGTCCACAAATGTCTTCTGTTCTGGCATGAGATCGGTGGTCAGCGATTTCTGTAGGGTGAAGAGGGGGCGAAAAAGACACAATCAGCTCAGCAGTCTCCTCGATGGGTTTGCAGATTTACTGAAAGGGTTGTTTCTGTCGGTGCCAACAGGAACAATCATACCGGGCAGCCAAGCATCCTTGTTCTACTGTAAGGGCATTGCCACCTAGCATGGCTTTGACTGACATCAGAGGCCATGCAAAGGGGTGGGGGGAGCTAATAAGGAGCACTTAATATGATTATAGCTGGTCTCAGCTCATTGATAAACTGAGAGTGTGGTTTCAGACTCAACAACTTGGGGGAGGAGAGAGGTAGAGTCTTCAGCACCCCCAGCTGAACACACATACACAGATCTCACTGTGAGCAAGAACAGCCAATTCAAGATCAGGATCTGGAATATCTCTCTGCATCCGAATTCCCCCCTCTGCTCCACTGCTACCAATCCCAGCAGAGAGAAAAAGACAGGCAGCCTCTTGTGAAGAAAGAGAGGCAGGGGATTGTTTTGAAACAAAACCAGAGAGTATGAACAAGGGGAGCCAAACTCTGCCCTACTCCTACAAACTGTTCTCATGCCTGAATCATTTTTCTCCCACCAGACTAACTGGAACACAGCTGAACACACGAAGCTCCCTTATACTGAGTCAGATCCTTGTCAGAGTCAGCACTGTCGACTCTGACGGGTAGTGGATCACCAGGGTCGCTGGCAGAGACACTTACAGATCATGTACTACTCGATTCTTGTAACTGGAGATGCTGGGTATCGAGCTTGGAACCTTCTGTGTGCAAAACAGACACTCCACCACAGAGCCATGCCCTCTCCCCTAATAAAGAGTTGGGTAAGAGAGAGGGCAGGCTCTAGCTCCCATTACCTATGTGCTCTGGTTTTGTTTAAAAACAGACTGAACCCCACACACCTGAGATACAAAGAGGTGGACTTAATAAATGAAAGGGATCCCTTTTAGTATATATCCTTTGCGCTCTTGGGTTGTCAAATGGCTGCCTCTGCCTGTTCAGCAAGTGAGAAGTTTAATTGCCTATAAAATGGCAACACATTGTCCTGTCTGTTTAACAGTTGGCAGATGGGTGGCAAACATCACTGAACATATCATCTCGTTTGGATGGAAACCAAAGAAGTTGTAGGTTGAAATGTGTTGCTTGTTGGAGCCAATGGCAACAAATTAAAAACAGGACAGGGAGAGGACCCAAATAGGTGTAATAATCCTAATAAAGAACACAAATATAAAATATTAAGGAAGAAAAGTATTTGGAGATGGCCCAAATGATGTTGCTGTGCACATCTGGACTTGGAGCCTTTGAAATGTGCTAGTAGATGCTAGTTTAGTGTTGTGCTCAAATGCTGTTACCAGGCCAACCTTATACCTAAATGCTGGCGGTTCTGCTTCCAATCCTAATATGCACTGAATTGGCTTGCCATATATAACTGTGATGTTAACATACTTTTAAAAAATTAATATTCACAAACACATCAATATCATTAAAGATACATGCTATTTACAAGGTTTCTGTTCTCTGTGCTACTTTTTATGTCATTGGAAGGAAGTTCTTTCTGTCCTCGATTTTTAAAGTTTTTATGAGAAACAAGTGGGGGACCTGCAAGGGATTGCAAAGGGCATCTCATTTTCCTCTGTATCCCCTTCCCCACACCATTTCCTCTTTCCCTCCTTCCAGCAGGCCCCACATCCTCACCTTTCCCCACTTCCTCTTCTCCTTCCCACTCACCAACCAACTTACCTTTCATCTAACTTCAGCTTCCATTATATTCATTATTTATCTACTGCATTTATACCTCGTGGGACCCAAGTGGCTGACATCATTCTCCTCTCCTCCATTTGATCCTCACAACAATCCTGTGAGGTAGGTTAGGCTGAAAATGTGTAACTGGTCCAAGGACACCCAGGTTCCACAGCAGAGTGGAGGATTTGAACCTGAACCTTCCAGTTCCTAGTATGAAACTCTAATCACTACATTAAACTGGCTTTTGAGGGGTGGCTGCTATTGAATAGTAGCAAGCAGCCAGTGCTGTCTGAGTCATGCAAGTCACATGGTAGCAAGTACCCCATCAGTCGCTGCCAGGCCTGGCCCCAATGAGTTCTCCCTCTGAGGCCAAAAGGGCCCTGATTCCTCCCTTTCCATTTACTGACAGAAGCCAATCCTTGAAGACTAGCAATAGTGTCTGATTGCCTACCAACAGCCACTGAGGGAATTTGTTTCTGAAAGCTACAGGCATTGCTTCTAGTACTTAGGGAGGGTTTAACACCCCCCAGTGTATTTTTTTTAATTTCAGATTTTTCTGCAAACCTGGGGCTTTTCTCAGGTCTGCAGGAAGATCTGTCTTGGCTATTCATGGGCATTTTAAAAGGACAGAAGTTATTGTACAGGGAAGCAACCAAATTCAACTTCTTCTAACTCAGTGGTTCATTTTGAACAACATTGGGATATCCCAGACAGACAATCCAATTTGAAATATTTAACTAAGACTTTTCCTGGTTCCTTCCCACTTTGACCCAGAATTATTCTGGCCTGAGATGGAACAGCTTATGCAGGCCCACTTCTTCTGGTGACAAATCACAAACATGAAACTGTTTTTCTTTCAATCTCACACAAAGCTTGCTTACACGAAAACTTTCTAGGTTAGCCTGTTAAAGAGGAAATATGTAACAGAAGGAAGGAAGGGAGGGAGGGAGGGAGGGAGGAGCAGACATAGAAAAGGAACAGGTCTGATCAAGAACACATTAACTAGCGGGGAGCGCGATCCGTACCCGGCGGGAAGAAGGGGCTTCGGACCGGTGCCGAGCCCCCAGAGACCCTAGTGAAGGGGCTCTGCCTGGGGTGGCACGAAGGGGATCTCTCCCTACGGTGGCGATCGAGGGATTGAGGTCCCCTTTCATCACCCCCATAGGTTCCCCCGTCCGTGGGAGCCGTATGGCTAAAAGCGCAAAACCGAGAAGCAGCAGAGAGTGTGAAGCAATGAGGCTGGAACTGACAGTCACGCTTGGAGAAACAGTGAGTCCGAAGTAAAAAGAAACAGAATACAGCGGGAAAGGCGGGTGGAGTAAACCCCCCCCCCCTAGAGACTGGCGTACTTACGGGACTCTTTACGTGGCGTTACTGCATGAAAAAACGTATGTCCGGCTTGCTTGATGGCAGCATCGCGCTTTAGAGGATATGAACTTTAAAAAGATATAAGCGCAGTCGTGGAATTTGCTCCTTTCGTCCATCTTATCTAACTATCAACAAAGAAGCACAGTCTCAACAATGGCGGGGAAACCGAAACCTTCCCCCAAACTAGGAAGTACAGCTCCGAGTTCAAAGGTTGATACCACGGAGATGAGCACGGTGTTCTCCTCGTTATTGCGACCTCTAGTGGACCAAATGACAACTCTCAACGTTAAGATGGACAAGATGCAATTGGACCTGAAGGAGTCGAATAAAACTACAGAGAAGCTGCAGCGAGAACTTCTGGAAGTTAAGACTTCAGTTAAAAATCATGATTCAAGACTACAAAAAGCGGAGAAAGAAAAGGCCTTCCATTCTGATCAGCTTCTGAAACTACAGATGGAAAGATCGAATTTTTTCCTAAGGCTTCAGAATGTACCAGAAGATAAAGGAGAAGACCTTAAAAATCTGTTAAGCGAGGCGCTTGAACCAGTGACGGGCTTAAAAGCAGCGGAAATAAAAAGCGATATGGATATGGTTTACAGAACCTATCCAGATTATACTAAAAAGAAAAGCCTGCCTGGTGAGATTCAGATAAGGTTCTCCAAAAAGTCAACAAGAGATGTGGTGCTTAGGACCACAAATAAAGCAGTTCTGAAGATCAAAGGAAAAGAAGTTAAAGTGATGAAAGATATCCCATTTGAAATAAGGAAAAGAAGGAAAGCCTATGGAAAATTGACATCTTGGCTACAGTCTGAATCTATTATCTATAGGTGGAATGTTCCGGAAGGACTGAGCTTCAGCATCAAGAACAAGAAATATAAGATTGACTCTGTCCAACAGGCGAAAAGTTTTTTGGAAAAAAGCAAAGAAAAGAAAAAAGAGAAAGACTCAGATGGTTCACTGGCATCGCAAGAAAGTATGTATGGATTTGATAGCTCAAAGAGCGAAGAAGAAACGTCTGACTCGGAAAAGGGAGCAGCAGCTCCAAAAGTACAAGAAGAGACTGTTAAGACAAGAAGAGGACGAAAGAAGAAATAAAGGATAAAATGTTTTTTGAAACTGCACTTATATATAATAGATAATTTGCATAATTAAGCATTCCTTCAAAAGAGCATGTCTGTCAAACAGCTTTTTTTTATTTTTCATGTATCATCAGTAACAATGTTATATGAATATTAGCCAAGGTTTAAAATGCTTCATATGTATTAATGGCATAGCAATAATAAGCAAATGATAAAGCACACTCTGTATAAGGTAAACATAGCTTAGAAAAGTAGCGTTGTAGAATTAGATATAGAAAAAATTAATAAAAATTAAAAAAAAAAAAAAAAGAACACATTAACTGAATAAACTCCAGCTTCTTCACCCCCATTTTGTCCCAGCCAACCCAGATTAAAACTGTTTGCACATATTCCCTCATATCTCTACAACAAATAGGTCTAGACTCAGAGACCCTTTTTAATGAAAGTTGGGAATCCAGTGGTGGAGCATACTGTGTGTGGAGGGGTGCCCCTAAATGCCTTTCTATAAGTTATAGAGCTGATTAGAGGAGAGGTAGGATTGCCAGATCCTCCCTGGCCACCAGCAGGGGATGGGGGGAAGAGGGTTGCCAGCTCCAGGTTGGGAAACTCCTGGACATTTGGGGATAAAGACTGAGGAGAGCAGGGACCTCAGTGGGGTGCAATGCCATAGAGTCCACCCTCCAAAGCATCAATTTTCTCCATAGTAACAGATCTCTGAAGTCCCACCTGGAGGCTGGCATCCCTATAGGGAGGTGATGCTGGGTTTCATACTGAGTGGTACCTGTGACTTAGTACAAGATATAAGTTTTTGACCTACTCGGGATAGCCCCATGGCTATCAAATTCAACATACCCATAAGCAGTACATTACTTGGAAAGGCCAAAACACATTTAACTGTAAAAGAGTCATCAACTGAAACATGAGAGGACTGGTTAAAAGGAATGTGAAAGGAAGAGTAAGGAGAGTAAAATGTCTCTAGGGTGTTTGGAGTTTATTTAAAACCACAACACCAGCAGCTCAGCTAGAATGTACACTACTGATTAGGAAGGGGAGAAACACTGTAAATAACCAGCCACAACCATTAACGAGTGAAGTCAAGGAAGCTATAAAACGCAGGAAGGCCTCTCCTAGAAAGTAGAAGTCAAGCCCAGAGGAGGAAAAATTGAGGCCTTTTTCCCACTCACATTGTGCCGGCGTTCTGCCTCCGTTTGTCCCGGCGCTGAGTGTCAATTTCACACCCTTTGCTGCGGCGCGTGTGTTAATATGGGGCTTCGCGCCATTTTCTCCGCACCTTCGGTAAACCTAAAAAAAAGGTTTACCGAAGGCACGGAGAAAATGGCGTGAAGCCCTGTTACACACGCGCCGCAGCAAAGGGTGTGAAATTGACACCCAGCGCCAGGACAAACGGAGGCAGAATGCCGGCACAATGTGAGTGGGAAAAAGGCCTGAGAGTGCCCAAACTCTAGCACAGTAGTGTTAAGGCACAGCAAAAGGTTATTAACAGTGCAGTTCTAAGAACACTCTTCTGGGAATAAGCCCCACTGAACAGACTTGAGTGGCCAGTCTGGTTTGTTTTGCTCTCTTAAGGAAGCAGCAGGACAAGCAACATGAGTTCCATTAAATTCCTCAGAAACAGAACAGATGAAGCTGATGGACTGTTAGATCCTGGTTTCCCAACCTGTGGAGTCAGCAGTGTTCCCTCTAAACTGAGTTAGTGTGAGTTAGCTCACAGTTTTTCAGTCTCCAGCTCACACATTTTTGTCTTAGCTCAGGAAGGATGGCTCCAGAGCAAACAAATCTATGCAGTAGCCAAATCGCTCGCTCACAACTTTCATGCCAGCGACTCACAAAGTAGAATTTTTGCTCACAAGACTCCACAGCTTAGAGGGACCCAAAAGTTGGTCACGAAGCCTCTGCAAGTGGGTTGTGGGCCAGCCCTCACTAATGGCCACCCCTGCCCTTTCCTTTGCTCTCTTTTGTATCTTGGAAACCTAAGATATGTCCCTGTAAACAGTACTATCTATGTCATACATTAGTTGGTATTTTTTTCCTTCACTTCATATACATGTTGATCAAGTAAAATGTGTCCGGATGGTTACCAGAGTGAGTTTCTTAAAATCTTAGAGAGGATCCAAGGGAATAATGGAGAAGGAGAGCATAGCAAAAGGCTACAAAGGCTATGTATGTTGGAATGCCACTTGCTTAGGAGTCATAGTGGATGCAGCTGAACCCTTTGTGTTATGATTGTTGGTTTCTCAAAAACATTTGGTTGTCCATTGTAGAAAATGCAATGCTGAACCAGATGGATGTCAAGGTCATAGTTTGCCTAGGGCCCCCCAAAACCTTGGGTCAGCCTTGGATGGGTCACCATACCAAATAAATTTCGACTTGTGGGTTACCATACTGAAATGGTTGGGAACTGCTGCATTAAATGACACAGGTGTGAGGATTGCTGAATGGGACTAGGGAGACTGCAAATAAACTGAACAAATTATTTGCCTTCACTGTGGAACATGTTGGGCAAACACCTGTCTTGGAAACAAATCTTTCAGAGGGGAGGAGTGAAGAATTGACGGGTGTCCAAAAAGAAGTTCTAGGGCTAACTGAAAGAATAAAAAATAGCAAATCACCAAGTCCAGACTGCATATACCCAAGCACTCAAAAAGGAAATTGCTGATTTTCTAATAAAAATATGCAATTTGTCTTTAACATCAGCCTGAATGTCAAAAGAGTGGAAAACAGTCAATGTCACCAATATTTAAAAAAGGAGGGGAGGATTATAGTTAGTTGAATATCTACTCTGGGTGAAGTGGAAAAAACATGTAGAAGGATAAGTCATGCTAAACAGGAATCAGGCTAGCTTTTCTAAAGGGAAGCCCTGCCTCAGGATTCTTTGAAAGCAGCAACAAGTATGAAGACAAGGGTGACTTGGTAGACATTGTATAGTTGGCTTTCACTAAGCTTTCAACAATGTGCATCTTGAAAAGCTTCTGAGTAAATTTAACAGTGGTGGGATAATAGATTAATTAAATAATGAAAGAAGACAGAGCAGAGTGTGGGAATAAATGGGCAGTTTTTGCAACAGGGGGATGTGAGTACTTTGACTGGGCTGATGCTATTTAATTTACTCAGAAACGACCTGGAACTGGGGATGAATAGTGAGGTATCAACATTTGCAAATGACACCAAATTGTTTAGGGTGGTGAAAAAATGGGAAGCTTCTAAAGGACTGCTCCAAACAGGGTTAAATGGGCAAACAAAATGGCAGATAAAATTAAACACAAATAAGTGCAAAGCTGGAGGAGAGCATACTAAGTCTACATATATGTTGATGAACCAGTAGTGAAAGAGCAAGAAAAAGACCTTGGAGTTGTGGTGTATGGCTTGCCAAAAACATCAATGAGTCCTGGCTTCAGCTGTCAGAGATACCTACCTCTGAGAAGCAAAGACTCTGCTCTTTGGACTTGTTTAGCTTCGGACCTTGTTCCTGTGGAGACAGAATAAGACTGACATTGAAGAGTATGGGGGAGGTGTCCTCCATCTCCCAGAGAGAAGCAAAGCACATCGCACTTGTCATGACAGAGAGCATGAATGCTGGTGCTGAAAGAGCTGCTACCAACAGACTATCAAACCCTACCTGTCGAACACACCCAGACCCTGGCACTATGAAAAGAGGGGCTTTTTTGGTCCTGCACCAATCAGGTTGCCAGCTTTGTTTACTGAGCAGGGCTTCCTGGGATTTAAATAAAAGCACAGAAACAGACATCCTGAAGCTAAAGTTTTCCCCATCATTACAACTGCATGCCAGGGGGAAAAACCTAACCGGCCTGTCATATGGGGAAATACTGGTAACTTGATGCTCCGACATGTGAGACGCATGTCCAACGGAACAAGGATGGACTGTAACCAATCAGCCTTTTCATCCCATGCATGTACAAGAATTTTATGGATAATGTTTTATGATTTTAACTCTGTACCTAATTTGTTGTTAGCTGCCCTGAGCCTGCCATAAGGTGGGGAGGGTGGGATATAAATCCCATTAAATAAATAAATAAATAAATAAATAAATAAATAAATAAACCCTCTATTCCAAATCTTCACCCATCCTTTAAACAGGCTTTTGGCTTGACCTCTAATTCTGCTTCCCAATTTGGACATGTACCTCTTCCCCCATTTTTCCCCATTCTTGGGGGGGGGGGGAGAAGGAGGAGGAGGAGGAGGTGGTGAGTTGGATTTATACCCCGCCCTTTCCTTGGAGTCTCAGAGCGGTTTACAATCTCCTTTCCCTTCCTCTCCCCACAACAGACACCCTGTGAGGTGGGTGGGGCTGAGAGAGCTCTGAGAGAGCTGCTCTTGACAGAACAGCTCTGAGAGGACTGTGACTGACCCAAGGTCACCCAGCTGGCTGCATGTGAAGGAGTGGGGAATCAAACCTGCTATACCAAACGGTTCCTTGGGAACAGAAACCTGCCATGTTTTGCCTGTGTAACTCTGCAATGTGTCATGTTTCATTACTTGTTTAGATATTTAAATCCTACATTCCTCCCCAATGGGTACCCAAAGTGGCTTGCAGCATTGTTCTCCCCTCCTCCATTTTTATCCTCCCAACAAAACCCCTGTGAGGTGGGCTAGGCTGAGAGAGAGGGACCCAGGGAGCTTCCAAGTGGGGGGTTGTACTTGAGTCTCCCAGATCCTAGCCCAACACTCTTACAGCTACTCCATGCTGACTCTGCATCATTTTGATCATTTAGGAGGACGTCTGTCTCCCAGCCCCAACATCAAACAGCCTGGGATCCTGAACAGCTTCCAAGGTGCCCTGGGGGGAAAACAAATCCCTGGTTTTGGGAAACCGGTGCAAAAAAAAAGTTTCGTTTCCAGGAAAACACTTTTAAAGGAATTGTGCATTTAGAAGAATGCCTGAAAAATCAGAAAAGGAGCGTCAGCACAGCACAAGGCCAGCCAAGTTAATTAGTTCCTTTGTTAGTCCTTCCAACTGCCACAAAAGATAAGATTAAAAAATACAGAATATTTACAACTTAGCTGAAAAATGATCCCAAGTCACTCGCATTCCTGGCTTTACAAGGGATTTCTGCCTGGAGATAAACATCAGCCAGCTGATGACCCTTCCTTTGGCTGCTCATTTAGGAAATGAATTGTCAGCCTGTCGTCTCTTTCCCGAGGAGGGTGCTGAGCGAGGCATCTCTCGCCATGGCGTCTGGATTGCTATGAGGACCATCAGTTTGGGTTAACTATGGCCCAGTTCACAGACGCAAGAAGAAGGGATAGGGATTACTGAATGACCTGATGTGAAACCAGAGTGTGACAAAATTCAGCATGGCAGCTGGATTTTTTTTTTGCTTCCTTTCCCCAGAAATCTTCTCTGCAACATCAGAACTGCAGACCAGAATCCCGCCAGTGGAGTGTGCATGGTGCAAGACCAGGGCTGCCTCTCGGATGCTACCTCACCTGTCATTCACCTTCCCTTCCTCCCTGGCCACTCCTTTTCTCCCACCAGGGATTCCCTTTCTAGCATCCACTACTTGCAGCCAGGCCCATTCCTGTCCAGGCAACAGCTGCCGCGATGCTCCTCTTCCTGGCCAGGAGAACCATAAAGATACCTGGATTTTAGAAAGTCAGGAAAAGGAGCTGGGGGAGCCCAGCAGAGTTCTTTCCATCAGCTGGGGGGAAAACTGGGGATTCATAGGCCCACACTCCTGGGTCCTCTCCCTGCCTCACTCTAATTTCAGGAGAGAAGAAGATACTGGATTTATACCCCACCCTTTACTCAGAGTCTCAGAGCAGGTTAAAAACTCCTTTCCCTCCCCACAACAGACACCCTGTGAGGTACGCGGGGCTGAGAGAGCTCTTTCCAGAACTGTCCTTGAGAGAACAGCCCTGACAGAACTACGGCTTGCCCAAGGTCATCCAGCAGCTGCAAATGGAGGCATGGGAAATCAAACCCAGTTCTCCCAGATTAGAGTCCATGCACTTAACCACTACACCAAACTGGTTCTCATATAGTTATATACAGTGACATATCGTGGTGGAAGAAAAGGCAGATGCTGAACTCATCCACTTGCAGAGGGAGTAATTACGACTCACCCCATGCAAGAAGGCAAGAGACACCTTTGGAGTATGGCCAAAGAAAGCAATCGGAGACGCAAGGCCTCTGAACCAAAGCTGTCCAAGAATGAGTGAGCAGCCACTTGGGCTCTATCGGGCAACGTGATTTCCCATGGCCCCTTCCCTCTTCCTTAATCACAGACAGATTCTTTCATTTGCAGAGGTGCAAATGCTTGTCGGAGGGAACGTCTCTGTATCCTTCAGCTGAGACTTCTGAGCAACACAAGCTTTGAAACAAACTCCTCTGAAGGCTGAGAGGGAAAGGACAGCCGTGATTCACATTCAAAGCGGCTCTTTTATGTTTTGCTGTTGGGAGGCATCTGAGTAAAGTGGCAATCAGAGCAACACCATTTTGCGGGGAACCATCAAAGAAGCGTCTCTTTCCCTCCATTTTTTCCCCAAAGATTAATTTTGCTTTCAAGAAGCACCAGGCCCGTAGCCACATGGGGAGGGGCCTTTGGAGGGCAGTGCCCCCCCCCGAGGATTCCCAAGCCCTCCACGGGAGGATGCTAGACTCACCCCACTCTCCCCCAGTGCACTGTGGCTCACCATAGCCTCAGTTTGGTGTAGTGGTTAAGTGCATGGACCCTAATCGGGAGAACCAGGTTGGATTCCCCACTCCTCCACCTGCACCTGCTAGATGACATTGGGCAAGCCGTAGTTCTAGCACAGCTGTTCTTGAAAAAGAGCAGTTTCTGTCAGAGCTCTCTCAGCCCCACCTACCTCACAGGGTGTCTGTTGTGAGGAGGGGAAGGGAAAGGGGTTTGTAAGCTGCTCTGAAACTCCTTTGGGTAGTGAAGGGCGGGGTATAAATCCAATCTCCTCCTCCTCCTCCTCCTCTTCTTCTTCTTGCTTCCTGTTTGGCCGCAGCAGAAAGCCCCAGGAACAGCCAGCATGACAGCTGGGCTGGCTGGCACAGGTGCAGTGAGGTACTGGGGTGGCCATCAGAGAATTGTGCGCCCCACCACCTCACTGCGTCTGTGCCAACCAGCCCAGCCACCTCACTGCTGCTGGGAGAGCAAAGGAGGCAGGCGGCAGAGCAGCAGGCGGCGAGCAGGAAGGGGCATTGTGACACCTCTTTCTGCTCACTGCTCGCTGCCCTGCTGCCTGCCTGCCTTGGCTCTTCTGTTCCCTCTCCAGATGGAGAGGGAGGAGGAGAGTCACATCACCATATCAGGGGCACGATGCCCCCCAGCCCCCAAGTGAAATTTCCTGGCTAAGGGGCTGAGAAGCCCCCCACTAAAATCCTAAAAGACAGATATCCTTCAGGACTTCTGCAAGCCACAGGTAAAATAAAACAATACCGTTTATGCAGTGTTGCTGTACATTCAATGAGACTTCCCCTCAATTTCATGCAATTTTGTTTCAGGGAAACAATTCAGTTCCCAAATATTGTGGCTGGATTCGCAAAGGTCCTTCCATTTCCAGCCAAGACTGTCAAGTCGCACTCCTTGTGCAACCAGCCTTGCCCCTGAAAGCAGCCACGATCCCGTCAGCCATTCCTTCAGCCACCAGTTCCGGCTGTCCTTGGGCAGCCAGCTGCACAAGGGCACTGGACAATTTTCATTCTCATCACAGGCCTGCAATTACAAGGCACCTGCATTGGCCGGGGAGGGAGGGAGGGGAGGCAGGCTGCTTGTTTAAGCAGTCAGTCACTCCACGTGCACTCCACACGGCGGAACTGTCAGAAACGGTTTGCAGGGGAAAGCAGAAGGAAAGTGTTCCCAGTTCCCTGGGTGCCTCGCAAAGATCTTCCCACCTTGGCGGATGCTCACGTTTGGAGGGGAAGAAAGGAAAGAGTTGGTGCCAAAAACTCTGCAAGTTCGGCATAAAGGCAGAGGCATTTGGAGTAGTGAGGCAAGCGATAGTAGCCGTGTTCACATGTTACAGTAAACACAGATAACACATGTTCGTGTTAGGAATGAAACCTGGGTAAATATGCCGTTTCAATCACACATTTACTTGTACATGCGTTGGATGTAACATATGGATTACTTGACATACATGTAAAGAAAAATAAAAGCGTATGCTGTACACAGATTGTATGTGCACTCCCAGTAACTTATGAACGGGGGTATTATCATAGACTAATACAGCTGAAAAGGGATCAGATCATAACCTTCCCAAGAAAGGGACATGTTTGGAATTCCCGGGGGGAGGAAGTACATTTTGCCAATGCAAGACTGAGGCATAAATGGAGCAATGCATGTAGAGCTGGGGCAGGAAGAAGAAGAAGAAGAAGTCGTCATCGTCGTCGTAGTAGTAGTGGAGGGGGGGGGGGAGGGGGAGATTGGATTTATACCCCACCCTTCACTCGAAGTCTCAGAGTGGCTTACAATCTCCTTTCCCCACCCCTCCCCACAACAGACACTCTGTGAGGTAGGTGGGGCTGAGAGAGCTCTCTCAAGAACTGCACTTGAGAGAACAGCTCTGAGACAACTTGTGACTGACCCAAGGTCATATCAGCAGCTGCATGTGGAGGAGTGGGGAATCAAACCCATTTCTCCCAGATTAGAGTCCACACTATTAACCACTACCCCCAACTGGCTGAACAGTCATTGAGGAGAATCTTCCTCTCACACCAGGAAGTGAGAGTGAAACTCTAAAACTGCATTGGAGGTTTCTTGATAAGCTTCTGCCTGGGATGTGTCACAACAGACCACAGCACTTTCCCAAGGTTCTCTTCTGCCTGTTCAAATCACAGTCAATGTTAAGGGGTAGATTTTTGTCACCCTTTCCATTTCCTGTTTCTTTAGTGGTTGCCAATGCTATACCTGCGTGCATTGTAGAGTGCAAGGTGGGATCTTGTGTAAGTCTGGGGCACCAGTCATCTAGGCACTATTAGACTCCTGAAAATGTTCCCACCGCCCTCCAAGGCTAATTCTTACATCACGAGGACCACTCTCTGAAATGGACTTGGCCTCTCCCCCTCATCAACAGGGACCAATGTTCCCTCTAAGCTGAGTTAGTGTGAGCTAGCTCACAGTTTTTTAGCCTCTGACTCACCCATTATTGTCTCAGCTCAGGAAAGATGGCTCCAGAGCAAACTAATTTATGCAGCAGCTGAATCAGTCGCTCACAATTTTAATGCCAGTAGCTCACAAAGTAGAAGTTTTGCTCACAAGACTCCACAGCTTAGAGGGAACATTGACAAGGACTACCAGAAACGGGAACAATTTAAGCCAACACCCACTTGTGTGTCCATCAGGGCATGCGCTTAAGGCACCTAGATTGTTGAGACTGAGTTGGATGGGTTTGTGGGGGACAGCCAGTCCTTTAGATCAAAGGTTCAAGCAAAGCAGAGCTAAAACAACTACTATTGGGGTTTTGCCTAGCAGAGCTCCCTAATAACAGCTTTGTAATAAATGCCCCCGTTTCCACAGCAGGCAGTGAATCAGATGGCCAATGGGGCAAAAAATGATGTTAATAGATAGAACGGCATTATATTCCACAATGCACAAGCCTTGCTGTTTAGGAAGAGGACTTATTCTGCCACAGAAGGCAGCAGAGGTGCCCACAAAAGCAGCACTGGGCCTGCGATGCGCTGCAATTCTACCATGAAATTGAGCTGCTGATTGTCTCACGCAGCGGTAACGAGAAACATAAGATGTAATTTCTCAGGCATGCCGGATCTAATTAGAGGCTGCCCAAGGGTGACATTGCTGCCTTTGCATCTGCTCGCCAGGCTGAGGAGAGGATTCTGCTCCTGCAGCAGACAAGAACATTGGAATGACCACCAAGGCCACAGAGGGTAGGTGGAGCTTCTTTAAATGCCTGTCTCCTGAGGCTGTGATGTGCAGGGAATCCACACCTTGGCTTTTGCTCTTGAGAACGACCACACAATAGATATTAAACATTTCAATTGTCCATAGTTCCCCTCTTCGAGTCCTCCTGCTCCTCCTGCATTCTGGAGCTTCACGCTTTGGATGGCAAGGTATCCTGGGCAAGACTCTGGAGCCCCATACATTCCCTTGTCTCTTCTGTCTGAATGGCAAAAAAGCTGTTCTGAGGCCAGTCACAAAGACATCATAAGGGCGATGATTGAAGATCACAGAATCACAGAGTTGGAAGGGGCCAAAAGGGCCATCCAGTCCAACCCTCTACTCAATGCAGGATCAGCCTAGAGTATCCCTGTGACAAGATGCTGACTTGGGGCTTTTAGTCAGAATTCCTGTATCATTATTCCTATCCACAGGTATGCTTCCAGGAGGGGCCCAGAAGCAGAACAGAGTTTATTCTTTGACGTCAGCTGAAAAGACATTATATATATATGTATCTTGTTAGGCATCGTTCAGAGCTGATCCCTCGGCTTGGCAAAATAAGATAAAAAATTGTCCTGCTGTCACCTGCAGTGACTAGAGGATCTCTGAGATGACTGTGCTTGGATTTGGTAAAGCCAATGGTTTGTGCCTTGTCTTGGGCAGAGGAATTGCTCAGGACCTGTGTGGGCCCCATCCCAGTGGTCTTACCTGAATGGAGGTACAGGTGGTGATCATACTTGTGTCGTAGATGGTGTTGCTGTCATTGATATCATCTGGTAACGGAGGGCTCTTCTCCATCTTGGGAGAGGGGGTGACAGGAGCCAACGGGGGGTTCTTGGGGGGAGGGCTGATGTCTGTGCCATTGCCAAAAGCCTGAATTGCATTTCCTGGGCAAGAGACAGAAGAAAGAGAAGGCAACATTATTGGGGGAAAGACCCAGTGACTAGTAATGTGTGATCCAGAACTAACCCAGAAGGGTAATGGTTGTTACCACTTCCACCAGCATGCTACAGTTCACCCACTTCTCCTCAGAAAGGATTTGAAGACATCTCGTTGGCTGCCTGGATACACATACATGATATACCATAGCTACAGTGCAGAAGCCAGGATGCTCAAATATTTATTCTAATTTTATTTTATTTTTGAGGTTTTTATCCTGCCCTACCCTGCGAGTGGGCTCTGGGTGGCTCACAACATGTCATCCAACCATAAAATCATGCATTAGATTAATTAAAACGATTAATTAAAACATTATCAGAAACAGTTAAAATTTAATTATCTGGTTTAAATACCTGCTGGCTGTCGGCGAATGGTTTCTTATTTTGGTGCAGGCTGAGCTCATGCCAGAGAGGGTGGAGACACACCCTAGCTAGAATAGGTCCATCACTCCTGGTGCCCATTATGTGGATAGTGCTATGGGTCACTAAAAGCAGGGGAGACCGAGTTCTCTGATGTCCACCCCCTTAACCAAAGGTCTGGATGAACAGCTCCATTTTACAGGCCCTGCAGAATTGCAATAAATCCCACAGGGCCCTGATCTCAGGCCCTGAGAAGGCCCTGGCCCTGGCTGAGGCAAGGCAGATGTCTTTTGGGCCAGGGATTGTTAACCGGTACTGGTCTGAAGAGCACAAAGGTCTTCCGGGCAGATACGGGGAGAGACAGTTCTGTAGGTATGCTGGTCCTTGGCCGCACAGGGCCTTAAGGGTTAATGGGTAAAAGTTTCCCTTGCTCAAAAGCTAGTCGAATCTGACTCTAGGACACAGTGCTCATCTCTGTTTCCAAGCCAAAGAGCCATCGCTGTCTGAGAACGTCTCTGTGGTGATGTGGCTGGCATGACTAGACACCGAGGCACACGGAATGCTGTTACCTTCCCACCGAAGCAGTATCTGTTTATCTGCTTGCAATTTCTTGCTTTCAAACTGCTGGCAGGAGCTGGGACCTGAGATGGGAGCTCCCTCCATCACGTGGCACTTGGGTCTCGGACTGCCGAACTGGCAGCATTATGGTCTGCAGTTCAGCATCTTAACCTCTGATACCAAAACCTTAAACCTGATTTGGTATTCAGCCAGTGTTTAACTGAATGTGGGCCCACACAGGCATTCCAGCCAGCAAGCATGCCACTGCATTTTGTACCAGCTGGAGCTTCAAGGTCAAGTTTAATGGTAAGCTCATAATCAAGCCTGGAAGTGACCATACTTGCCATTTTAGTTTGTGCTGTGTTCTCTAGCTGCAAACAGGGAGCCAGTTTTTTGACAAACTGTTCATTGATCTGTTCATGGCTGTTTGCCAGTTTGCTTCAATGTATTGTCTCCTAACAGTACAAGACACTGCAACTGGATTTTTGCACATGAGTGTTCACCCATCGCCTGATTAAGTTCCACTTCCCTTCCCTCCCCCCAGTCTTGCTATGTTTGTTGCTCTATTCAGCAGACAGTTGTTTAAACAGACAGACAGTTGTTTAAATCAGGCACAAACCATATAAATAAGTTATGAATAAATTCTGCACTGAAAAAAGATTGTGCCATTTGTCTAAGTAGTCCTCACCAATGTTAATAGCTACCTATCTGTTTGGATCAACAGCATTTTTGTGCAAAAACCTGGTGCAAAATTGTTTCACAGGCATTTGATTTATTCAGAACTAAGCAGACCTTATGATCAGTTCATGTCTGATAATCACAGTACATATATATGTATGTGACATCAAGAAGCACCTGGCTTACAGTGACCTCAGTAAGGGGCTTTCAAGGAAAGTGAGAAGCAGAAGTGATTTGCTATTGCTCAGTCTTCCTTGAGGGTCTCCCATCCAAGTACCAACCTTGCTTAGCTTTCAAGATCTGATGAGACTGGGTTATACTATGCCACCTTCCCTCCCAATAGTCACAGAAGATCATAATAAATTCAACTATCAAACTCATTCATGATGAAAATCAAAGCATCCCACCCTGACCTGGATAGCCCAGGCAAGACTGGTCTCATCAGATCTTGGAAGCTAAGCAGGGCCAACCCTGGCAAGTACTTGGATGGGAGATGTCCAAGGAATACCAGGGTTGTGACACAGAGGCAGGCTATGGCAAGCCACCTCTTTGAATGTCCCTTGCCTCCAAGCCCCACTTCAGGTTGCCAGAAGTCAGCCATGACTTCCAGGCATGCACATGTGTGCGCGCGCACACAATAAGACCAAAAAAGAAAAAGAAAATCAAAGCATCTCTATGAAGGAGATATGGTGGACCCAACAGAACAGAGATTCTTGGGTAGACCAAACAGCTTGTCATGAGCTGCAGCCACTAGTTTGCTTTTTTTTCTTCTTAATGCAGGGATTAGACCTATGATCTAGATACACACACACACCTTTCAGCCAACTACCAGAACCTCAGGCCTGTGGAACCCGAACTATGCAACTCTTCCTATCACACACACACACACACACACTATACTCCTGGCTGCATACATAAAGAGTGATTAAAACAATCACCGTGATCTATTAAAAAAAATTGGTCGATTTCTAAAATAAGTAAAAGAAAAGAACAGCATGCCGACATTCATTCTGGGTGGATGGGGAAAGTTGGTTTGCAATAACTATAGAGGAGTGGGACGACCCTTTTAAACTCCACTGACTTGCAAAGAAAAGTCTGACATCTCTTCTAGCCTGCAATAAGGAAGGAAGCCAAAATAATACAGGCTGATGGCAGCCAGTTCACAAGTTTTTAAAAAATTCACATATAGGAAGTTAATTCAATTGATTTTAAAAAGCTACGTTAAGCCAACTAATTAAAAAGTATAAAATTAAATGTATAAGTAGCATTAAAGAATCACCTGGATTCATATGTTAGGAAAAAGAATTCAGGGAGAAGCACAGCAGGACTCCTTTAATGTTTAAAATACTGAAAGTACTAACAATTTACAAGTTTGTTCAACCCTAACATTAACTTATATTCCTTTTTAGCTACAATTTTGAGCCTGGGGGGTTTCACATTCAACTCTCTACATACTGCTTCACTCATGTTACCATGATTAAAGCCAGACAATATTGGGGTTCTTCAGTCTTTTTTACAAGAAAACTTCAAGGTGTCTCCAGAGGCGTGTTAATGAACATCTGGAGTAGTGGCAGTCTACCAGAGGTTTTGTTTACAGGATTTTGACCCTTGGGATTAGTGGTATGAATTGAGGGTCATGGGGCAGGAGGCTAAAAATAACCCCTGTGTGAACTCTGTCCTTGACCGCAGGCCCTTAGAAGGGGGGTTGGTGGCCAGAGGATTGGTTGAGCAACCTCTTCCACCAACCAATCGCTCCCTGCAAATGTTGCACATTAGTATTCTGAGGGGTAATCAGGGTTCTCTTCCCCTCATCACATTGATCATTAGGCCCAGAGTGAACAAGGTGTGGGCAGACACAAGGAGTGATCATTAGAAGCAGCCTTGCAAAGCAAGTGGATCTCCCCAATTTCTGTCCAGTGATCAGAAAACAGAGAGATCAGCAGGCTGTGGAGGTTACAGGATCAACTGGAAGGGGGGCAAATCAGTAAGACAACCCCAATAAACTACGACAAGAACTGGCAGCTATAAGAACTGAGTCCCTCCCATCCCAGCTAGAACTGTCACAGATTTTTGAAGCCCTCGTGTCTGAACTACAATTTCAGCAACATCCCTAGTTGTTCACTGGGCCACTTGAAACAGTGATGTGACGAAGGTTGGAGCAGCACACTAAGAGCTCCAAGTCCACTTAACCAACCAGAGAGCTGTGCAAAGAGTAACTTACAGGTAGCTAGGCATTGCCATGCTTTGTCTATAAATATAGCCTTTGGTTACAGAGCACCTGTCCTCATAATAAGGAAGTTGGCAAGATAACCCCACAGGGGGCATAGCTTAAAAGCTGAGCACATGCTTTGCATGCTGAAGGTCCCAGGTCCAAATCCCAGCATCTCCACTCACCCTAAAGGTTCTCTCAGTTATCTGGGCTGAGAAAGATGACGCATTCTGAGTCAGAGACCCTAGAAAGCCACTGCCAGTCAGAGGAGATCATATTGGGATAGACAGACCAACAGTGTACCTCAGTATAAGACAGCTTCAAATGTTTGGGGTCCTTTGGCACTGTTCATCACTCAGTTCAGCCCCAACACTAAGCAATTTGCATTTGCAGATAAATATATATAATTCAAGACATATTATTATATAAATTTATACGTGTGTTTGTACATTAGGTACTGAAGTGGCAAATGTCAGGACCAGTTAGCATTATTGTTATAAATTAAAATAATTTACATCTGACACAATATCTAACTTTTGGCATTTTAGCATCTAATGTGAGAAACCGAAATGACAACTCCCGTCCATGCTTTTTGAGCTCCTGCCTCCTAAAGGAAGCATGCCAGCAGCTCCGGATTCCTGCATTTATCACAAAATCAGAATAATGCAAAAATAGCATTTGCAAACATACAGCCTTTCTCTGTCTCTCTTTTATGTGCAGACATGCATATCTCTCACACAGAGCCATAACAGGGGGATAGGATGGCCAGGAGCAGCTACAAGCTCCCCGCAACTCATCCGGACTGATCTGTTCAGATTGAGGAACAATGGAATGCCTTACGGAGACAGGGGTTCTCTGTGAAGTCTCTCAGGAACCTCTCGCAGTCTTCCTCCATGTTGCCACTGCCCCGGCAGGAACACGACGGGGACACGATGAGGCTGGTGGTGCTGGAGTCAATGTAGTTGGGAGTAATGTCAAACCCTGTCCAGAAAAGGAGGAAAACAAAAGACTGAATTGGCAGCTGACCCCACAAGAGCAAAATCAATTCCAAGTGTGATGAGGCATGAATAGAAATAAAAAATCCCTGCTGGGTCAGACCAAAAATCCATCTAATCCACTATGCTGTTTCCCACAGGGACCAGCCACAGGCCTTTAGGAAGCCTGGGGGGCTAATCCTTGCTGACCCCTTATTCTTTATGAAAGCCCTCTTCCAATACATGTTAAGTAGCAGCCCTCCAGCCCCAGTGGTCTTGCACCCATGGGTCAGGACCCCCATGTGATGGGCCATGACCCCTGTGGAGATGCAACATTTTAATCCTTTTTGGAAGTGCATGCTGCTAGTACCCAGGCACTTAAAGTAAGAGTAGAATGCCTCCAGTCTCCCTTTGCTCAATGAGAGTAACATAATAGCAACACCAAGAACAAAAACAGTACATCATAATATTAAGAATTTTTAAAATCCCAGTTTAGGTTTGGTTAAAGTTGTTCCAAATCCCATTTCCAGTTTTTAAAATTCCATTCTGAAGTCTCTCCCTTCCCCCTGAGCAAGGAAGTTTCCCAGTATGTGAAATGAGGAATTTGAAAGCCAGTTTAGTGTAACGGTTAGGAGCGCGGACTCTAATCTGGGAGAGCCGGGTTTGATTCCCCACTCCTCCAAATGCTACAGATGGTGTGACCTTGGGTCAGTCACAAATTCTTTCAAAGCTATTATCTCAAGGACAGTTCTCGAGAGAGCTCTCTCAGACCCACCTACCTCACAGGGTGTCTGTTGTGGGGAGGGGAAGGGAAAGGATTGTAAGCTGCTCTTAGACTCCTTCAGGTAGTGAAGGGTGGGGTCTCCTCCACCTCTTCCTTCTCCTCCTCCTCTTCTTCTTCTTGCCACTCTCAGCAACAATCTGCAAGTTCTCCTTTCTTTTTCTTCTTGCATAAGTGTTCACATTGCTGGGGACTTCCTTCTTTCTTTCTTACCGGACTGTCTCTTGGTACAAATGGTCAATAAACTCTGTTCTTCAACCGGACGCTCTAGTCATTCATAGGTGCTTGGTTTGAATGACCTTCCTGTGCCTTATGTCTTATCATTGTCTTAATTCTTTCTCTCATTGGCTAAAAAGGCTTGCTTGCCAGCCAGCCCAGAACACAAGATTTCAATTGCCTGAATGCATATATTTGGCTGTCCTGTTGATTAGGACAGGAGGAAGTTAGTTTTGCATACGGAATGGATATACTTGGGGCGTTTTCTCACTAGCTTTCCCCCGCGGTTTTCTTGCTCCAGGGAATCCTGGAACAGGATTTTCTTGCTCCAGGGAAGCTCCGGAGCAGTGCAGTGATACTCTGGAGGAAATTGTGAGCAGGGAGCAAATGGTGGGAAACTGACCAGAAGCTCCGGTCCTAGCTTCGGTGTAAACCGTGGGGGAAAGCTAGTGAGAAAAGGCCCTTGGTGTTCTTGAGGGAGTCTCACCAGCAGAGCTGAACTTCCTACCTCTTTAAAGATGGAGAAGCCACATGGCCGAGGCCATCTTGGAAATGATCAGAGAACAAAAGACTGTGCTTGCAAGTAACCTGACAATGCAATTCTGATCTGCAGAAGTAAGTCCCAGTGAATTCAACAAGCAGTATTCCCCAGTGAGTGAGTTTAGACTGCAGGCTCAGTAGACTGGGATTTATATTTGGCACCAATCACCTTAGAAAAGTTTCTATTTATATACTTTTTGTCATTTTTGAAAAAGTTTTCTGCTTTATTCCTTTTTAAGTGCCATGTAAATTTCCTGTTTTTCCTTCTATAGTGTGTTTCACTTTTGATTATAAGACTCTGAACCATAAGATCCTGCCTCCCTATGTTAAGGTTTTGTTTATGCCTGCCAAGTTGTTTGCCTCTTAAGATCTGGGTGTTTCCACTCTTTTATAAGATTCTTACACAAGCATCTTTGGAAGGCTTTAAATTCTGAAGTGGATAAATGATGCCTTTGATATCTGAAGTGGTGCCTTCAGCCCCTTTACTTGAAAAGCTGAAGAGGTGGAAGAGTGTGTCTGTGTCTGTGTGTTTAATGTTCAGATGAGAAAACTGCCTTCGGAGGGCAGGGGCAATGGCTCAGTTGCAGAGCCTCTGCTTTGTATTCAATCTCTAGCATCACCGGTTAAAAAGATCAGGCAATAGATGATGATGAAGGCCTAGCCTGAGACCCTGGAGAGCTGCTACAGGTCAGAGTCAATAATAGTGACCTAGATAGACCAAGGGGCTCAGTTATAAAGCAGTGTTATGTGTTCATGCGAATTTGAGCAGAAAAGTGTTCTGCATGCTCCCAGAGGCTGGGACCTCTGTTGCAAAGCCAGACATAGCCTCTGTGTACAAGAAGGGTTCATTCACAAGTGACTGACCCCTCGATTCAAGGCGGTAGGGACCATCCTCTATTTTAAACATTTATGTTCTCTTGAAATCAATGGACTGCTATTGGCAAAATGTTATAATCCGAGGAGGACAACTGTCAACTAAATAAATGACAGGTTGCCTGTTGCCAGGAACCACATCTACACTGTTGGGTTGGAAATACCTAAGAAACTGCAAAAAACTGCACTGAGAAATACCTAAGAAACTGCAAAAAAGATGGTTGCTCAGTAACATTCCACAACTGCATTTCATAGCATTAGAGGGCAAGCAAGGCTGATGCAAGTGGTCTTATTCCTAAAACACTCAAAAGGCAATTGTGGGCCACCAAACAGGTCCCGTAAAATACTGCTGGGGGCCTAACGGAAGGAGCCCACTCAAAACCACTAAGAAAGCTCTGCTGGATGGCCCTCTTCAACTTAAGACAGTGGCAGGAAAGTATTGCTTCACTGCCACCACTGAAGGCCTGGAGTCAGCCCTAAAAGTGGATTCTAGGCCAAGAAAAGGTGGGGGGGGGGAGGTACTACTTAAAAGGAACCCAGTATCAAATGTTTAATACATTTGGCTGCATTTTGAGTTCGCTTTTTCATCAGGGGTAACAGGATGGGAGACCACCAAGGAATTCCAGGGCTGCTATGCGGAGGCAGGCAGTAGCAAACCACCTCTGAACGTCTCTTGCCTTGAAAACCCTGTTGGGTTGTGTCACCCTCTCAGTGGCAAAATTCATATGTGCAATAATCAAATACAAGAGAAATAACACGAGTAAGGTCTTTTAAAATATTTTTGGTTCTAATTTCTGCTTAAACTGATAGCCATATGAGCAGTACTAGATAGGTGATAGATTAGGGAGGGAGGGAGAGAGAGAGAGAGAGAGAGATCATAAGAGAAGCCAATGTTGGATCAGGCTAATGGCCCATCCAGTCCAACACTCTGTCATACAGTGGCCAAAAATAGCAGCTGCGATGATAGATAGATAGATAGATAGATAGATAGATAGATAGATAGATAGATAGATAGATAGATAGATAGATAGATAGATAGATAGATAGATAGATAGATAGATAGAGGGGTCCGTTGGAGTGGGAGCGCACAGGAGCGCAGCTCCGGGAGTGAGGAGCCCAGGGGGTGGGCACATGACCAAGCCCCGCCCCCTCCTCGGCTTCCCCGAGCAGTGCAGAGGCGCAGCGCCCCATGGAAAGCCCTGCTAGGGTTTTTATTGTTTTTAATGTTTTGTTTCAATATTGATAATTTTATCATTGTTCCTTTTATGACTGTGTGCTGCTTTTCCAGAGACTTGCTCAAGGTGGCATATACATTTTCTAAGTATACCATTTTTTATCTGGGCACATGGCAGATAAGTACTGGAGAAATTTCACCAACCCTTCAGCAGCTTCCACCCCATCAGTTTGGTGTAGTGGTCAGGAGCTGGACTCTAATCTGGGAGAACCGGGTTTGATTCCCCACTCCTCCACATGCAGCTGCTGGTGTGACCTTGGGCCAGTCACAAGTTCTCTCAGAGCTGTTCTCTCATGAGCAGTTCTCAAAAGACCTCTCTCAGCCCCACCTACCTCACAGGGTGTCTTGTTGTGGGTAGGGGAAGGGGAAGGGATGGGTGGTGCACATGTCCTGGGTATCTCAAGTCTACTTGAAACCTGGTGATTTCAAGGGAGCAGGAAGAGAATGAGGGTGTGTTCTTGACGCTTATTTTTATTGCACAAAGTATTGGATGGGGAAGGGAATGGAGGAAGAGCAGGTCAGTTTCACTCAGTTTCACTCAGCCTGAGGGGTGGGTGTTGCCTTCTGACACACTTTCTGTATGTTAGGGGGTGTGGCATATGCAAATGAGTTATGCAAATGAGTTATGCTAATGAACTCCTGCACCTCTTTTTCTACGAAATGACCCCTGGATGGATGGATGGATGGATGGATGGATAGATAGATAGATAGATAGATAGATAGATAGATAGATAGATAGGCAGGCAGGCAGGCAGGCAGGCAGGCAGGCAGGCAGGCAGAGAGAGAGAGAGAGAGAGAGAGAGAGGGAGAGAGAGACTGGGTCACTGGAAGTCAGCTGCGACCTGATGGCACTTTATACTCACACAACTCAAAATGCAAGAATAAAATGAGGGAAAGAAGTGCTTTTGTGAACGTTTGCAATGTAGTTTTTTAAAAATATATTCTGAAATGTTTTCATCATAAAGCTACTAGTGCACGCCCGCACACACACAGATTTTATCTTGGAATATGAGTGTTTTTTATGTTTGTGCTTTTAATTGCCCTTCATGAAGAGACCAATGACGAAACACGCCGAACTATACTTGGCTTCTGAATTGGGTTCTTCTTGAGGTTTTCCTCCTCCTGGGTTCTCTAAAGTGGATTCAGCCTGTTTGGCTAGACTTTGGCTGCCACTGCAGTTCTAGCCCTTGTTCCTGCCATTTCATTGTCCGGAGTTCCACAGTGCCCAGGGAAGCAGGCTAGACTCTGTCTGGCGGGAAAGGCTGCACACGAGTGGATCATGACAGGTTTGGTATTAGGTTTGCAGCCTGGCACTGCTTCCGAACCCAGCATTTCTTGTGGATGCCCCAGTTGGCTAGTATGCCAGCTGTGCCCCTTTCAGGAGACCAACAGCTCAGTCAATATCATGGGTGGGCAAACTGGGAGGAAGACTGGTGCTAGATGTAACAGATGGTCTAAGCTTTTGTTTTCCATTCCTATCTCCAGGGATAATGTCTGGGCATGGCCAGTGGCACAAGCCCTTGGCTATAAGCCAAAGGCCAAATGCCAAAGTATAATTTAAATAAAAAAAAAATAACTTGCTCTATTGTAGGGCTAGTCCTGGATTCTGTGGCCTTGGGTTAGCTGGCCCACTGGATCCAGGACTAGCCCTACAATAGAGCAAGTTATTTTTTGTTTTATTTAAATTATACTTTTTCTAATGCATTTTAATTGTATTTTGGTGTTGTAAGCTGCTTTGGATCCCTTTGAGAGAACAAGCATGGAATAATTGTTTTAAGTAAGTAAGTATCATGCATGCTCTGGAAATCTCTCTAATACTGTTGTGTGATCTATGTGCCGTTGCATTTGAAGAGAGTTTTCAACTCCTGATAAGGAAAAAAAGTTAGTTCACTGGGCAAGAAGGACAATGTAAGAAGACTTACCAATGAGGCCAGCATAGGAACCTAGACACGCCTGATAATTATCCCCAGGGCAGCTGGTAAGTGACTGAAAAGATGCTTGACAATTTGTGTGAAAATCTGCCAGTCTTGACCTGGTTAGAAAAGACAATGGAGAAAACAAGGTTGGTTGTTTTTTAAAAAAAGAAAAATACTACTTCCAGAGAGAGAGAGAGAGAGAGAGAGAGAGAGAAGGCGCTCAGTTTGCACTGAGCTGAGGGCAGTCAAAGGTTGGAGCTACAATTTCACAATTTACTTAATGCTGCCCTTTGCCGCTCTTAGATTTCTGAGCCTCATGCCCTGAGCAAGAGAAGGCAGAGAAGTCTTGCCACAGGAAGCTCTTAGGATGAGTTGCCCACGTAGGTGTGATGTGTGTCATGTTGGGAAGCAAATCAACTACAACAGAGCTGAAACGGCTCACGCTTTTTGAAAAACATTTTCAGCAATTCTGAAAAACAACCTCCTTTTTAAAGAAAGGTTTTCCAGCACACATTGTGAAAACATCTGCTTATTCATTTACATTACCCTCACTTGCCCTCACTCTCAATTGCCCTCTCTTGCTTTCAGTGACAGCATCTCACAGGTAGAGCAGGGGGGCGGGGGGATGAGATCACTCATCCAGATAACAGGAAGCAGTCACAGCAAGAAGGCAAAAAATGGTCCAAACAAGACTGGAAAAAACATTTTCAAAATCAAAGTGGTATTCAAGCAAAAAGTCTATATTATCGACATTGCTAGTTTTAACCTGAAAATCAATTTGGGAGAATATCTGGCACAACTCCAAGAAGTGCAAGCATCAGAGCACTGAAGGCTGGTCTCTTTGGGGAATGGGTGCATGCATGTTTCCCAGCTGCTCCCTGCCCGATCTGGATGCCACACCACGCATTCAGTAAGACTTGCATTAACTGCAAAGAGCATGTAAGGACTTACACATTTATTGACCAATAAAACAATCCTCTAGAAACAGCAGCTTTACCAAGAAGGGCACAATAAACCTGGCCCAAGTTGTGACCAGTTCACCATGTGCTGAACATATTTATTTAGTACATTTTTAAAATCCTGTTAATTACTCCATGGAACTCAGGATGGCATACACTGGTCTCCCATTCTCCATTTTTACCCTCACAAGAGGTATAGGTTAGGCTGAGAAAGACTGGCCCAAGATCACTCAGTGAGATTCACAGCTAAATGGAGAATGAATCTCGGTCTCCCAGATCCTTACCCATGCATTCACCACTACACCCAACTGTGCACAGATGCACTCCACTGGTATTCTCAACATGTTCACTGGACTGTGTGAATTGACTCTCCACCACTGCTGACTTGCAGCAGTACCCAGGAGAGCCAGTTTGGTGTAGTGGTTAGGAGTGTGGACTCTAATCTGGGAGAACCAGGTTTGATTCCCCACTCCTTCACATGCAGCTGCTGGTGTGACCTTGGGTCAGTCATAAGTTCTTTCCGAGCTGTTCTCTCAAGGGCAGTTCTCAAAAGAGCTCTCTCAGCCCCACCTACCTCACAGGGTGTCTGTTGTGGGGAGGGGAAGGGGAAGGGATTGTAAACTGCTCTGAGACTCCTTCAGGTAGTGAAGGGCAGAGTATAAATCCAAACTCCTCCTCCTCCTCCTCCTCCGCCTCTTCTTCTTCTTGACAAATCTGCAAGAACTGTGCCAGCAAATCCGGTTTGTGTTTTGTGCATGTGCGTGCTTGCCTGGAAGTCATGGCTGACTTCTGCAAACCCCTACTGGGGGCCTGAGTGTTTTTCAGAGAGGTGGCTTAATTAGCCTGCCTCTGGTATTCCTTGGAGGTCGCCCTTCCAAGTACTTGCTTAGCTTCCGAGATTTGACAAAATCGGGCTTGCCTGGGCAATCCAGATCAAGGCGATCCGATTTGAGTTTTGTAGCTCAAATGGCACATAAATTTACTTCATCCATGCTAGAAACTGCCTATAAATGCTCTGTGTTTTCTGATACCAAGAAGTCCATATTTATTTCCAAAGGGACATATCTCCTGGGATTTCCATATGTTATTTTGCTCACTTGTTAATTGTCACTCTTCTGTAGTGATAAATGACAATGTCACTTGCTGAAAGCCACCAGAATGTATTGGAAATATAGGGTGAGAATTGAGTTCTGCAAAGGAGGTGGCAGCTTCCCTGGTGAGAACTCGACATCAGCATTCACAAGTTCAGAGGAGAGTATGTGAATGGAACCGACTCACTTACATAGGCCACAGGGCTCAGCTTGTTGCCCAACTGCAGCTGTTTCGGGGGTGAGAAAACCTAGCAGTGCAATGTATCCGCCGATGCTCACCCACAATTGCAGAGCCAGGAATGGCAGCAGTGAAGAGGTCAGAAAGTGCTCCCCTCTGGCCAAGGAACAGGTGGGGCTGAGAAACGAGTGTTATTACTATCCCTGACCAAGTGGAACTGGACAGGTGGTCTGAAAGAGGACTTTTACTTGCAGGGTGAATTCATTATGGCCATTGGGCAGATAAATGTTTCAGGGTGTATTTAGGGGAGACAGGAAACATCTCTATCCATTAGAATCTCTGCAACCAAAGTCATCATGATAGGGACATGTGGATGGAGATACATCACACCGGCATTCCAGCACATTGATGTGATTCTGCTGACAAACACATTAAGCAACTGTATATTGAGTCAGACCATTGGTCTGAAGAGTTCGGGATTTGTCTACACGACTGGCAGCCGCTCTCTCGAGTCTTTTGCATCAGCTAGTACCTGATCCTTTTAACTAGGACTAAACCTGAGATCCTCTGCATGCAAAGCAAATGAGCCCCAGTCCCACATGGAGGCTCTGAATTCCCAGGAAAGGACTTATAGACAAGAGTTGCCCCACCAGCATGCTGCCCTCAAAGCTAAGCTGCTGTATGGGGGCGGGGGAGACTGATTATCCCACTTCATTACCAGGCCAACACACCTTATATGGGAGGGGACACCTCAAAGCAGCCCTCCAGGAGACAAAAGGGTGTTTTATAGGTGATAATATAAGTTAACCCACGTTTTTGTTGCCAATCAGGCTGTTACATCTGAAACTCAATTTTTCTCGTTTTAAGAGCAGAGTACAGAAAAGGCTGCAATTGATCCCAGCTCCCCAGCACAGTCTATGTGCGAGTGTGTGTGGTGTTTACAAGATGGGAAAAGAGAGAGATATCATGTTCTTCAGTTTTCATGGGTACCTGTAAGAGTAGTGAGATATGACATAAACCTTGGGCTCCAAGCACGCTAACACCAGTTTGAATATACTGCAAGCCAGGACAACTGGAGCAGCCACCCTGGCTAGAAGACAGCAGACACTTGGAAAGACATCAGTCACCCATTTATTTATGGGGGTCTGCATGGGGCTGCCAACTCTGGCATGGGAAAATTCCTGGAGATTTGGGGGTGGAGCCTAGGAAGAGTGGAGTTTGGGAAAGGGAGTGAACTCAGCAGGTATGTGATGCCATGCAGTCCACCACCATCACCACCACACCAAAGCTGCCATTTCTTCCAAGGGAACTGATCTCTGTAATCTGGAGATTACTTGTAATTCCAGGAGAACTCCAGGCCCCACCTGGAGGTTGGCAACTATTTGCAGTACAGGAAGTGTTGTGGCTTTGAGCACATAGGGTAGGAGAGGATCTGCAGAAAGCATATGAAAACTGAAACCAGCCTCATCAGGACCAGCCCGCCTTTAGTGCCCAAGGCAGGGTATCCAAGTGGCACCTACCTGGGTGTTCTTCAGAGACAGTATAGCACTTCTTTCACATTGTCACAAAGAATTTCTGATGTTTATGTTCCCTGGCATACACACAGACCAGACCACTCAGCTGGGGAAGAGGAGAGTTGAAGAATCTTCTATAAAGAGCTGCCTTGTAATGAAACAGATCATTGGTGTGTCTTGCCCAGCACAGGGATGCTCAATCTCCTCTCTGTTCAGATGACAGTTTGTTCACATATTGCAAGCAGAACCCTTGAACCTCAAAAGAAAAGTCTTCGTTTTGCAAATGTTTGAAATTGGATCAAAAAATGTTCTATGGGTGTGCTTTCTCACATTGCTTTCCCCTTCCCTCATCAATCATTTTTTGCGATCTGTTCTTTTTTAAAAAAGAGGCATTTCAATCCTGCTCCTAAGGAGGATAGTTTCATGGTTTATTGTCTATTTATTCGATTTCTATCCCACTCTCCCCCCGCTGTTGTGGGGCTCAGAGAGTGGATCACAACATATAATAGTTAAAATACAATTAAAAGCATATAAATTTGACCAATTCAAATATTTACAGTAAATCAGATGGCATATGATAGTACTAGAGGAGTTAGCCATATTAGTAAGGTTGCCAAGACCTACCTGCGCTGCAGTGGGGGGACTCCTGGCCATCTCTGGGAGTCCCTTGGTGTGCAAGCTTTGCACACGTGCCGCAACAACATCACACAGAAGTGATGTCATCACGCTGGGCATGTCACCAGGTGACGCTCTAGCAATCACTCAAAACTGTATGGTACCATGGAGTTTTCAGTGCAATTGCTAGAGCATCGCCCAGTGACGTGCACAGTGTGATGACATCACTTCCAGACAACGTTGTCATGCTGGGCATGTCAGTCCAATCTGGCCACTTCGGAGGTGGGGTCCCCCCTGCTGGCCAGATCTGGACCAGCGGATTGGGGACCTTTTAGCGGAGGGATATCCGCCCTCCCAGGGCACCTGGCAGCCCTACGTGTTACTCTGTTACTGCAAAATAGTAAAAAGCCCAGTAGCAGCTTTAAGTCTAACAAACTTTATTGTAGCATAAGCTTTCGAGAAACACAGCTCTCTTTGTCAGATGCAGCTGACAAAGACAACTGTGTTTCTCAAAAGAAGAAGAAGAAGAAGAAGAGATTGGATTTATACCCTGCCCTCCACTCCCCAAGGGAGTCTCAGAGCGGCTTCCAAACTCCTTTTCCCTTCCCCTCCCCACAACAGACACCCTGTGAGGTAGGTGGGGCTAAGAGAGCTCTTTCCCAAGCTGTCCTTCAGAGAACAGCTGGTACACAGCTATGGCTTGCCCAAGGTCATCCAGCCAGGTGCAAGTAGAGGAGTGGGGAATCAAACCCGGTTCTCCCAGATTAGAGTCCACGCACTAAACCACTACACCAAACTGGCAAAAGCTTATGCTACAATAAAGTTTGTTAGTCTTAAAGGTGCTACTGGGCTTTTTACTATTTTATAATAGTACTATCACTTTCCTGGGGAAGAAAAAAGGAGGATGAGGCAGCCAGAGCTGTATAAAAGAATTCTCTTGGCCTCATTCATATGTATGGCTGCACAACTCCATTTTACAGGCCCTTCAGAAGTGAACCAGATCCTGCAGGGCCCAGATCTCACTCGGAAGTGTGTTCCACCAAGCTGAAGCTACCAGCAAAAAGGCTGCAGCTCTCGCTGAGGCCAGGCAGATATTCTTTGGCGCCGGGACCATCAGTGTATTGTTATTTGAAGAGTGTTGTGCTCTTTGGAAGGGGTGTGCCAGGACAGGTTTGTCTCTTTGTTCTAGCCTTGTCCATTTGACTGGCTGACTCAACACTCATCAGCTCCAGATGACTTTGCCATGGCTATCCTAGGGTGGCCAACCTCCCACAGGGGGCTGGAGTTCTTCTGGAATTACAACTGGGGTCTAGACTACACAGATCAATTCCCTTGTTGAAAATGGTTGCTTTGGAGGATGCCATCGATGGCACTGAACTCTATGGAGGTCCCTCCCTTAACCCCATCCTCCGCAGACGCCACCCCCAAATCAGGAATTTTCCAACCCAGAGATGACGACCCTGGCTGCCCGCCACCCCTCCTCCAATCCATTTGCTCAATACATCTGATAGGGGATGGGGAAATCAACTGACAAAAGAGGTGGTTTCCTTGGCTACCTTGATCCGCATTAGGTAGAGATGCTGTGTGGCTTCTTTCTCTACTGTTCCAACCATTCCCATTTTTCTTCCCTGCCTGCCTGACTTCCAAAGCTATGCACGATTCTGCGTGTTTGGAATTAATTGGTTCTACACATTCTTGGGGGGGGGGGGGAGGGGGGGGTGCTTGCATGCCTGGAAGTCATGGCGACTTCTGGTGATGCCTAGTGGGGTTTGGACCTTTCAGAGAGGTGGCTTGATAGCCTGCCTCTGCATCTGGAGCCCTGGGATTCCTTGGAGGTCACCCTTCCAATTGCTTGCCATGGTCGGCCTTCCTTAGCTTCTGAGATCTGATGGGATCGGGCTTGCCTGGGCTATCCAGGTCAAGGTGGTTCTACACATTCTTGAACTGCCACATGGGAACCATATTTGATCCAGTCAGTTCTGAGTATGCACCAGAACAATGAATGCTGGCAGCTGATTCATGCCACTGACTGTGCAAGTGCAAAAGCAACGTACATGCTCTGTGCAGCCGACGCACACCCTGCCTATGTTGGTCGAGGCATAGTATACTTCTAGCCTTCATTTCTATTTAAAAATAAATACTTAAGACAGCTTATAACATTAAAAGACATACAAAACAGCAAGTTAGCCAGGTGTTTTAAAAAGTTACATGCACAGAAGACAGATTTAACTAACACATCCCTTCCAAAAAATTTTTAAAAGATTTTAAACTAATACTGGAAGACCTCTACAGAAGGAACAGTCCACAGTCCAGGGGAGAGACTTATAGAGAGCAGAAGCCGCTGCCAAGAATGCCATCATGCCACTTTCCACCAGCTGGGTTTCTCCAGAGGGGCTTCCTGCAACAAGGCCTCCCCAGCCGAGGAACTAGTTTTGACCAGGTGAGGCTTCCAGACCCTGTTCAAAGGCAGCCAATGCAGAGTGATCCTGGAGTCATGGACAAAAGCCCAGGATTGGGCCCCAGTATCACTGCCACCCCTGTCCTCACCAGGGCCAACCAAGGGGTGGCCCTCACCTAGGGTTGCCAAGTCCTTGTGACTTACCAGCGGGGGGGAGTCCTCCTGGGTCCGGGAGCTTCCCCGGCACGCGCGCCACAATGATGTCACCCGGAAATGACATCATCACATTGTGGGCGTTGCCAGGGCAATGCTCTGGCAATCGCCCAAAAACTCTATGGTACCATAGAGTTTTGGGGCGATTGCTAGAGCGTCGTCCTGGCAACATCCCCAACGTGATGACATCACTTCCGGGTGATGTCATTACGCTGGGGAAGTCATCCTGACTGGACGACTTCAGGGGTGAGGTTCCCCCCGCCGGCCGAATGCTGGCCGGTGGATCGGGAACCCCTGTAGCGGGGGATCCCCCACCCCCCGGGATGACTTGGCAGCCCTACCCTCACCCTATGCAAGGTGGGCAGGAAATGACACTGCTGCTGGTGTGGGAAGCCAGCTGCCAAGCCCCAGATGGCGTGGGTACAAGCAGCAACAGGAGTCTGCACTTCTTCTCCCCCGCCCCTCCCCAGCCCAGGCAGCTGCTCTTGTTGCCCATTAGCCAAGACAGTCCCTGTCCATCCTGGATATAATCCAAGCAGGCCAGTAAACTGGGAGTATATCATGCTGGATGACCTCTAGGGATGCCAGGCCATCCACTAGAGGCCACACAGCATCCTGTTCCTTGCCTGCCAGCGCTTGAGGTCCAAGCAGGGAGAAATAGGGGGGGAATGGAGTGTGGGCATAGGGTTGCCAGGTCTGGGTTGGAAAATACCTGGAGTCTTTGGGGGTGGATCCAAGAGAGGGTGGGGTTTGGGGAGGGGAGGGACCTCAGCATGATACAATGCCATCGAGTCCACCCTTAAAAGCAGCCATTTTCTCCAGGGGAGCTGAACTCTGTCAGGTGGAGACCAGTTGTAAAAGCGGGAGATCTCCAGGCCCCACCTGGAGGATGGCAACTGTATGTGGGTGGCATTGTGCCAGCACCTTGATGTCACGTCCAATAAAAACTGAAGTGTTATCATGGATCCTCTAGAATTTGCATAAACTCTATGGTTTTTTCCTAGAAGCGCTGTCAGCTTACCGGTGCAATGCCAGCACACCAGGCCCCACCCGCACCCCCAATTGCTCCCAGCGCTTGACGAGTGCAGGCTGGTGACTCTAACAGCACTGCAGAGATGCATAACTGCTCAAGATATTATTTGTTTCAACTTGCGAGCAGATTGTCTATACAACCACACATGAGGCATTCACTCAGCACAAAACGGGCATGGTGAACAAGGTAAGTTCATGCATCAACTGTGGGGGGCGGGAGTGAAGTTTTCAGCATCCCTGGCCAAGTGTTGTGGCAATGGCTGTTCAAGGCCTCAGGCCATGGTCTCTCCACAGCCCGGATATCATGCCTTCTGGAAAGGCCTTCTGCATGTTAAGGCTTGGACCCTCCATGAGGGGTGGGTGTTGTGGGCGGTTGTGAACTGGGCAATGTTCTTCTCTTACTGAACTGCATAGTTATTTTGACATTGCTCCTTAGGGACGAAGCAGTTGCTTTAATTTAGTTTCACTTTCCATTCTGCTTGTTAGCAGTTACATTCAGGCAGGCAGCCAAGAGAGGCCCTGCCTTGGTTCTGATAACCTTTTCTGTCCTTTTTTGTACTTGGAGATGGTGAGGAAGTCTGAAGAAATGCCCCCCTTCCATTCCCCTGCCTCTCGGGTTCTCAACCAAGCCTCTGACCAGTTTGAGCAGAGCAGAATTTTCTTGCCCACTTCTGTGGTGGTGGTGCCAACCTCCAGGCTGGAGATCTCCTGGGATTACGACTGATCTCCAGGCAACAGAGATCAGTTCCCCTGGAGAAAATGGCCACTTTGGAAAGTGGACTTTATGGCATCATATTGCACTGAAGTCCTCCCCAAACACCACCCTTCCTAGACTCCACCTCCAAAATCTCCAGGAATTTCCCAACCTGCAGCTGGCAACCCTATGTATGATTCAGGTCAGGGCTATGGCCTGTAGGAAAATGGGGCTTCAGCCCTTCCTCCCATGCCATTTTCCTACACTGAAAAGGTCCCAATTGTGCACTATGCATGCATGAATTGAGGAGAACCCACAACTAATGTCTGACTGTTACATCAGGTAGGTAACCCAGACTCCATATAATCCAAATGTGTGGATTATATCACATCAGCCATAAATCACAGGCAGATGTTACATCTGGGAACTAAGGTTCCCAAAAGTCCTACGACCACTGTTCCCTCTAAGCTGAGTTAGTGTGAGCTAGCTCAGTTTTTTAGCCTCCAGCTCACACATTTTTGTCTTAGTTCAGGAAGGATGGCTCCAGAGCAAACTAATTTATGCAGTAGCCAAATCGCTCGCTCACAACTTTAATGCCAGTAGCTCACAAAGTAGAATTTTTGCTCACAAGACTCCACAGCTTAGAGGAAGCATTGCCTAGGACCCAATTCAGCTTTGGAGCACAGCATGAGGGGTCATTTGGGCTCACCTTTCCATTCCACAACATTGTCCTGAGCCCAAATGACCACATGGGGGGCATTATTTCTCCTGCTTGGGGGTGGTGGTGGCTCCACATGCACAGACTGCAGCACATGAAGCTCCACAGCAGGGCCTCCCCATAGGCATTTTGGCTTCCCAAAACAGTGTGGCAGACAAAGCTGAAACCATCCCCCCCCCCCCAATACCAAGTTCCCTGACTTGAATTGGGCCCCAGCACATTTTGGAACATTAGTTCCCCGATGTCATGACTGTCTGCAAGTCATGTTGGGGAATGAAAGTGGATGCCATGGCATGCCATGGAAGAAAGGAGACTCAGTTCCTTCCTCCAGTTTGACAGACCAGTGATCAATGCTCCCTCTAAGCCGTGGGGTCTTGTGAGCAAACAGTCTACTTTGTGAGCTACTGGCATTAAAGTTGTGAGCGCACCATTTGGCTCCTGCATAAATCAGTTTGCTCTGGAGCCATCCTTCCTGAGCTAAGACAAAAAGTGTGTGAGCCGGAGGCTAAGAAACTGTGAGCTAACTCACACTAACTCAGCTTAGAGGGAACACTGCCAGTGACTAGTAAAACAAAGGCAATAATGAGTTACATGGACCCTGTCATTTTCAGTCCAGAGGGCTGAATTCAATATCGTTATGGAGGCTTGCAAGGTTCCTAGCTGCATGATGCCGTAGCAATCTTAGCACAACAGCCCATCTTTTCTGTCTTTACAGACACTATGAAGAGACACTGGTGCCAGCATGGAACCTTTGAGCTTTGAGACTGGAACTAATTCTGCTGCTGCAGAGAAAATACCAAAAAAAGGGGGGGGGGGTGACAAATTTCTGCCTACACCCTAAGACAACTCTGTGGTCATTTTCCTCATCCCTGTTTCGCAGCAGGACTAGAAATACTGGCAGTTCTCAGAAGACAAATAGATGCATATTTCACCCTGGTCTAATTCACAGCCAGATTCCAGATGGAAAACACAGACTGGCTCCAACCTCGTATTCTCCATTGTTTCTTTTTTCCACTTGACCTGCCCATGGTAATATTACGTCTGAATGAATATCCAAGCTCCTTTCCGAATTCCTTCCAAAGCACCTGAAAATGTTCGACTAGATCTAACTAGAGGTTCAGATTGTCCTGGGGCAAAGAGTTGAGAAGATCAAGCACATACATAGGTCTCAACAGGCTAGGGTTGCCAGGCTCCAGGTGGTAGCTGGAGATTTCCTGGGATTACAACGGATGTCCAGGTGACAGAGGTCAGTTCACGCAGAAAAAATGCTTTGGAAGGTGGACTCTATGGCATGATACCCCACTGAAAGCCCTGTTGGAGTTTACAAGTTGCTTACATTTCAGTCACTATAAGGTTAACTGATACTGCTAGATGGTTTTACTAGACAGGATATTATCTACTGTTACCTGTAACCACTTAGAATAGAGATTCGTTTGCCAGGGAAAATTAGTGGGAGTTGTTTAACCTTATTAAGTGACCTGTAGCCGTTGGACTGGTCAGTTAGCATCTTGTTTGTAGAAAATGCTTTGATCTTGCATGCCTGTATTCACAAGTTTTATAGCTGATCTTCCGCTCTTTGTCCTGAGCAAGAAGGAGAGGAGTAGCCCTTACTATTCCTGTAGCTATGTAACTGATAGGATGTAGTTAGCAGCTAGGATGTCTTCTTTATGTATTTATTTCCCAAAGTTCCCTTGCTCTTTCATCTTTTAGTACAGTAATCTTTATAATCCCGTACACAGCATATGGCTCTTGCTCATGCACCTAGTAATATCTGAAGGCTCAAGAATCCAACAGGCCTTCTCCCGCCCCCGCCCCCCCCCAAACCTCTCCATTCTCAGCCTCCACCCCCAGCATCTCCAGATCTTTCCCAATCCCAAACCAGAACTGGCAACTCTGCAAAAGCAGCAGTGTGTCAGAGAGGTCAGTTTTAACTGGCTTGCGACCTGTGTAAACAGCTTCAGCTGTCCTCCTCCAGCAACCCAGCCAGGATAATCCAATCAGATCAGAAAGCCATTCTCTTCCCTCTCATTCCTAGTGCAAAAATGTTCTGCTGGATCACAGCCAGAGCACTCCAGTATGCCCCAGTACAGAGAACTGGGCAGGCTTGCCAGTCTTGCATTTAGAGTCTTTGCATGGCCACCCCACTAGGGTTGCCAGGTCTGGGTTGGAAAATACCTGGAGGCTTTGGGGGTGGATCCGGGAGAGGGCAGGGTTTGGGGAGGGGAGGGGAGGGGCCTCAGCATGGTACAATGCCATAGAGGCCACCCTCCAAAGCAGCCATTCTCTCCAGGGGAGCTGATCTCTGTCAGCTGGGGATCAGTTGTAAAAGCAGGAGATCTCCAGGCCACACCTGGAGGCTGGCAACCCTACACCACACAGATGGCCAGGCACACTGCAAGTGGCTTGTAAGTGGTTACGGAAGGCAAAGTTTCCTCCTCACCAAGTGTGCTCAAGCAGCAGGCCTTCTCTGTTCCCCTGAGCACATGACCTTTCTCCACTCTCTGCCAGATGGGGAGGGGCTCACTGGCATCAGGGAAAGAAAAAACCCAAGTGGCCATGATCCCACAAGGCAGCTAGTCCAGCATCCCCTTCCCCAGCCCAAAACCTCGCAGAAGCCCACAGGCAGGACAGAGAGGCAAAGCACAGAGAATGTGAAGGGAAGGCTGCCAGAGGAGAGGGGAAGCCAGGACAGAGGCTGGTGTGAAAGCTGCTAAACCTTGTCGCATCAGCAGCCAACATTTGCAGCGGCAGTTTCGAGAAAGGGCTCAGGAATGCCAGCTTGCATCATGCTGATGGGTCTGCTGAGCCCTCTGGTTATCTCGCCGCAAGTTCTGGACATCCGCTCCAGGTGTGAACAATGACAACGGGCCTTGACAGGGGCGAGAGAGGATGAAACGCAGTTTCTGTAATCTCTGCTGACTGCACTTCACGGGAATGCCACCATCAGGTTCGGCAGCGAGGTGAGGAGCCGGGGCTTTGCAAGGCTGCTCTTCACACCAGTAACAGCCTTGGGGGCGCCTCACTTCCCAGTCTGCACCACCTCGACTGTGCCCGAGATATTAAAATGTCCATGGAGGCCCCCAACAACATGATACGTTTCTCCATGGGTCTGGTTGGGATTCTCCTGACTTGACTCGCACTGCCTGCAGCTGCTAGGGTTGCCAGCTCACTCTTGTGAAATACCTGGAGATCTGGGGGGTGAAGCCTAGGAAGGGCAGGGCTTGGGGCATAATGCCATAGAGTCTACTTTCCAGAGTAGCCATTTTCTCGAGGGGGACTGCTCTCTGGTCGTCTGGAGATCAGCTGCAATCCCAGGAGATCTCAGGCCCTCACCTGGAGGCTGGCAAGCCGATAAGTTATATGGCAACTGCAGGGAACAATTTCCCCAAGCCAGGATTGCCAACTCCAGGTTGGGAAATACCTAGAGCTTTTGGGGGTGAAGTCTGAGGAGGGTAGGGTTTGGGAAGAGTTCAATGGGATATAATGCCATAGAGTCCACCTTCCAAAGCAGCCATTTTCTCCAGGTGATCAGATGTCATCCCAGGTGTTCTCCAGCCACCACCTGGAAGTTGGCAACCCTTCCCCAAGCACTGTAGGGCCTGATTCAGATTGGGATTGCAGTACTGCAGAGAGATGGGGTTTCCGCTGCCCCCTTCCTGCATCACTTCCCCAAGTTGTAATGGCCTCAGGAGCATTATTTGCCTCTTTGCAGGGCTGCATGTGCCGTTTCCTGACCCAAAAAGGAGAACCCCATCCCAGCTCTTGGAGAGATTCATTGTGTTGTTCAGGCCTGAACTAAGCAAAGGCACCTGTTTGGTTTGTTTTCTTGGGTAGGGAAACCGATGGGGCTGTGAGGTCAACTTCAGCCCTACAAATATTCCACCACCCAACGAACACATGGGCAGAAATGTTCTCGGAAACCATATAATGGAAGCAAGAACTGAGCCAAAAAGGAGCTGGAGATCAGATAATATTATAAGCCTGCCTCAGAGGACCCTCCAGACTCCTGAGATAGCATTAGTGAAACGCTTGAAGCACCCATTAGAACAAGGCTATGATTTATGATAATTCAGTCACGAGGCCCAACTAGATTTTTTTTGCCAGGCTTTCAACTGCATCCAGGCAGGTGGACTGAGTTATTATGTATTTGCTCAAAGCCAGAGTCCATCCTAAACTAAACGAATAAGCCACATTCCAGATGGAGCAAGGTCTCCTCTAGTATAAGTTCTAATGGAGTACAGGAAAAGATCAATGTAAGATGTTCATTTAATTTATCCAGCAGGCAGGTGGAGAAATGCTGGGATTCTGCTGCCTCCCCCGTCCCGTGATCCGAGTCAGAGGCACATCAATTGACTTGAAGTAGCGCAGCAAGTTCATTGCCAACCCTGATGGAAATTTGTCATTGTGGTCCCTCGGGCCCTGCTCCTGGCTTGTAGCATCCTCCAAGGCAAATGTTATTCTTTTCATAATACATGACAAGCCAGCTGGTAATCTTTTCATAATATCCAAGCCAGATGTCGCTCTTTCCATTAGATACAATGAATTCACAGTGATTGGACAAGATTTTAACTGCTAGGAATAAGCCTTACTGGAACCACCCCACGGCTTCTCAGATTTCTGACTTTCTAAGTGCCTGGGTTAAGAGCACCTTGGCCAACCATTCCTTGGGAGCAGCGAACAGTGGCCAAACTGCCATTCACAGCTCTGGGGACAGGTGGTCCTGTCCAGCCTTCAAACCAGAACTGGCAATGGGTCTGGAAAACAGGAGGGAGGGAAACGAAAGAGAGACATCATCCAGCTTGGCTGTTATTCTCTCAAAATGCTTGGAGACAAAGTATAAATCAAAACACAAAAATTAAAATCCCCTTTTCCAACCCCCCAGTGCGAGGACTCCATTTCCAAATGAAACCTCCCAGTCATTCGTCTTTGACATGGAGTCCATCACATATACTTGCATTCCTTCTATAGAAGTATATAGCCGGGGAAAGCTGCCTTGGCATGGGATTCTTTGATTATGTATCTTGGCAAACGAACAGTATGGAATGCTCACAGGAACCAAGTTCCCCCTCCACCTGTGGTCACAAGACATGGCCATTTTCAAGAGCTGTTTAACAGAGATGCTAAGTATTCTGTTTGCAAAGCCAGACAAGGTCTGGCACAGAAGGATGCAAAACTGGCCTTCTTTACACATAGTAGGAAAAAACTGAGTATCACTATCAAAAGATACAAAGACATAGCTACTGCAAAAGGAAATGAGTGGAAGAGTTCTAGGAAAATAAACAAATTTTGACAGTACACTGCTAAATCACTGCAACCATGGTGTGGTGAGATAATTGGTACAGTGGTTATAGAGCGTCAAACAAGGACTGGGTTGAAGTCCCCACTCAGACAGAAAACTCACCGGGTGACTGTGGGACAGCCACTTCCTGTCTCAGCCTAACCCACCTCACAGGGTTGTTGGGAGGGTCAATGGGAGAAGCTTCTCAGATGAAATATAGGGTAAAAGTGAATAAAAGAATAATAATGGTAGGTGGATTTTTCAGCATTTGCGTGTCGTGAGACTAGAGGGGCAGGGTTCAAACCTCTCTTAGAGGTTGTGAGTAGGGATCCAAGGATATGGAACACTACAGATTAAGTGCAAGTAGCAACCTTCTTTTGGGACAGAAACTTGCAGGAGGGGAAATTTTCCGCGGTTCTTCCACTGCTGAAGACTCAGCATCTGGCCAGGCAGCGCTATGGCTCCATGGTGGTGAACATTTTGGGGAACAGGCAGGATGGTTTAACTTTCTAAATCCCATGGATGTGGGTATGGGTTAGGACTGCCAACAGGCCGGAAGAAAAATGTACTTTCCCTTTAATAGAGGTTTAATGTGTGGAAATGGGGGTAAATAATATCACCTGGAAAATACGCCTGTGTTAAAGGAACAAGACATTTTTTTCTTCCAGGCAGTTGGCAACACAAGTATGGGTGGGGCCTGCAGGGTGCAGGGTGAGGCCTGGAAGAGAGGGCCACTGCAAAACTAGTTGTAGACCATAAAAACGGTATCACTATACATACACAGCCTGGAAGGATTCTGGTATCATCTGTCACCCAAAAGCAAGCACTCATTTTACGTCTACCAGTGAGCAATGCTCCTTTTCCAAACCTGAACCCCCCACTAGAAAGACCTAGGTTGTAGCAAGGAGAGACATACATTGTGCAAAAGATGGTTATGAACAGGAATGGTTCAGACAGACAAACAGAGGGCACAATCTACCAGAAAGTTCTCCTGTGCACGTCTCACTGAAGTGAAAGGGAACTGTCCAACAGCATGCCACACTACACCCTACTATACCCATTCATTTCAACTCTGCTTGTACAGAAGACCTTCCCAGGGGCTCACGGCCAAAGCCTTCTCCTCCCCTAGCTCAACCTGCTCTCCGCATTTTGCACTGCTGTATTCTTTTTGAGAATCCATGTTTTGATTCATTGTGCTTAAATGCACTTGAAGGTGTGTGGGATTCCCCCCCCCCTGCTGTATCCTCTCACCTATGTTCAAAGGCTATTATTACCTGGTAAGAGAAGGGAAGAATTAAAGGCATGCATCATTTGATTTTAATTGAAGGAATGTTCTATTCCATTGAACTGCTAACTAAGCTGAACAGGAGATTGTGTTTACATAAGCAAACCCTGAGCCGATATAGACTTGCTGTCACATTAAGTCAATACTTATGAAAGTTCGCTTTTTAATTATTTAGCAAGGATTGACTTATTATTGTGTTAAGATTGTGGTTAGCCTTGAGCAAAGCCAACAAAGCACTGAAAAGATTTCTTTCAACTTGGTTCCAAATGGTCATGCCGTTTCTGTGAGGTCTTCTTGCATTCCCATCCCTGGGCCAGCTTGGTTCAGGCACTTCTCCAAGCGTAGAAAGTGGGAATGGCCAGATGTGGGGACAGCAAGCCACCGCTGGGGTATGAAGACAAGGAGATGTCATTTTTGGTTGCCCCATTCTCACATCCCCCATGTCTGTTAATCCCTTTATGTCACTGTCATCTCATATCCAAAGCTGATGAAAAAATAGCTGGGGTCAGCATATGGGTTTCCTCAGCCCTGTAAGCCCAATTGCCACCTTGCTAGTGATGGACTTGGGAACAGCAGACACACTGGATACTAGAAGACAGGCACCCATGGTTAACTGGAAAGGAGGTAGGAAGAGATGGACTGTTTTTCTTGACCATGTTTCTCAAATTTTGTACCTTTCAAGAGTATCGCCCAGATAAACTTGTCTATCAATATAATGCAGAGAGGCAGGTAGAAAATAAGTACTAATTACACTTACTTTTTAAATTAAAAAATCAATTATAACCATTAGTAGAACAATATAATAACCACAAACAAACCATTACTGCACAGCAGTCCCTGAATCCAAGCTGAAAATGTCACTTCTCCCTGCTTGTTGCCTAATCTAGAAGCTCCCGTAACGGCTCAATATTTCACAGAGTTGTCTAGAAACTGTCCTAGACCAGGAGCCCAGGATCTTAGTTATGTTTCCTTTGTCGTTGTCACCCCCCACCCTCGCTTGGCCCAGAAGTTGCACCTCAAGTCCTCTTTGTGTTTTTAATTTGCCTGTAATTTGCCTGTTATCCAATTCATCCTTTCCATTTTCCAGTCATACCACTCCCTTCTTCCCCTCCCCTTCAGTACCTCCTTTTGTTATACAGATTCTTCTGCTATTGGTTGTTAGTTCTGTACCTGAGATCCTCAGGGCTACTGCTAATTGCAATTACTTGGATGTATTTCAGGGGCAGTCTGGCCATTATAGCTAGCAAGAAAAGTCCCACTGGGCTGATGGCCTGGAGGCAGAGCTGCCAACAGGCCTGGAGCAAAATGTCCTGTCACTTTAATAGAAGCTTAATGTGTAGAAATGGGCAGCTGAATCTTTTCACAGCATGGAGGTGAACAACAGCACCTGGTAAATAATATCCCACTAAGTCTCTGTTAAAAGGGCAGGACATTTTTTTTCTCCAGGCAGCTGGCAACCCTACAAGGTCACTCACTGCATCCAAGCCCCTCCCCCGGTAAACAGGTCAGGCTGGCCAAGCACAAACAACTGGCACAACAGCACCCATATTAGCTGCAGAATCACTGGGCAAGTTGCCCAGGCTGGGCAAGTGACTTGGCTGTTACTTTGCAAGTTGCTATACCCCAATTGGACACCATACCTGACCTAGGAGAGCCAGTTTAGTGTAGCGGTTAAGTGCATGGACTCTAATCTGGGAGAACTGGGTTTGATTCCCCACTCCTCCACTTGCACCTGCTGGATGACCTTGGGCAAGCCATAGCTCTGTACCAGCTGTTTTCTCAAGGACAGTTGTCTCAGAGCTCTCTCAGCCCCCCCCCACCTCACAGGGTATCTGTTGTGGGGAGGGGAAGGGAAAGGAGTTTGTAAGCCACTCTGAGACTCCAAGTGAGTGAAGGGCGGGATATAAATCCAATCTTTTCTTCTTCTCCTCCTTCTAGTGTGGGCTTGGGGGCAGGCTTGGGACCATGGGACTCTTTCCCAGCCATTTTGACCTCCTGAGGATTTCACGTTAGGAAGCAGCAGGGCTCCGTTGGGGCCGGAGCGAGCCGGAGCGCTGCTCCGGGAGAGAGGGGGCCGGGGGGCGGGGCCGGGTGGGCCCCATCCCGCCCCCACCGGGCGGGCCCCGTCCCGCCCCTGTCGCCTTCTCCGGGGCCGCGGCTGGCCGCCGCCAGCCCCGCCGAGGAGCCTCGTCCCGCCCCCAGTCACTTTCGCGGGGCCGCGGCTGGCCGCCGCCGGCCCCGCCGAGGAGCCCCGTCCCGCCCCAGTCGCTTTCGCGGGGCCAAGGCTGGCCGCCGCCGGCCCCGCCGAGGAGCCCCGTCCCGCCCCCAGTCGCTTTTGCGGGGCCGCGGCTGGCCGCTGGCCCCGGGGAAAAAAACTCTCCCTCCCCCAGTCAGCCCCAGAACCCCCCCTCCCTCCTGCACTCAACAGTTCCCCGGGCCCAAGGGAGGGAGAAGCCGGGCCTGAGTGGCTTAACGCCACTCAGGCCCAAGCAAGGGGGGGGGAAATGCCAGCCCCAGTGGGGGGGAGAAGCGCCCCTCCCTTCCTTCCCTCTCTACCCCCACCTATCTACCTGTTCCTTCCTTCCCCTCTCCCTTCCTCCCTCCCTCTTCCCTTCCTCCCTTCCTTCTCTCTCTCCCCCCAACTACCTACCTACCTACCTTCCTGTTCCTTCCTTCCCCCCCTTCCTCCCTCTCTCCCCCCTTCCTTCCTTCCTTCCTTCCTTTCTTCTCTCTCTCCCCCCCAACTACCTACCTACCTTCCTGTTCCTTCCTTCCCCCCTTCCTCCTTCTCTCCCCCCTTCCTTCCTTCCTTCCTTCCCCCTCCCTCCCTCCTGTCTTGCCTTCTGACACACTGCCCATGACGTCAGGGATGTGTGGCCTTTTGACACTTCCGGTGACGTCAGGGGGTGTGGCATATGCAAATGAGTTATGCTAATGAGCTCCTGCACCTCTTTTTTTACGAAAGGACCCCTGGGAAGCAGACAAGATGCCTGATACGTAAGTGTGCACCAGCATTTGCCCTCTTGATTTTTGCCCATCATGCCCTGCAACTCCAAGATGACTTAAACCGGCAAATACTACCAGTCTGATTGTGTACACTGCTCTTGTGGAAGGTAATTTTCACACTTCTAAAATAGGCTGTTGGTTTGGCCTTTGCTTTTTTAAAATAGCCATCATTAGACACAGCAGATCTGAACAATTATAGGCATTCATCAAAATCTACCATATGAGGTCACTAGAAGCTAAAATGACTTAATTAAATCGTACTTTGGTCACAGTACCGGAAGACAAGAGTCACTGGAAAAGACTATAATGCTAGGAAAAGTTGAAGGCAGCTGGAAAAGAGGAAGGCCCAACATGAGGTAGACTGACTCAATCAAGGAAGTCACAGCCCTCAGTTTGCAAGACCAAAGCAAGGCATGACAGGACCTTTTGGAGGGTATTAATTCATAAGGTTGCCATAAGTTGGAAGCGACTTGATGGCACTTCACACACACACAATTGAAAGGGGTGTTTGCAATCTAGTCTGCTTCAACCAAACAGTCCGGCTTTCAGCAGAGGTTTGGGACCGAGACAGCCGGATTACTGTCACTGAGAGGGCAGCAGACAGAGTGTGACCTCGCTAATTGCCCTCAATCTCTCAGCAGCTTTCAATAACATTGATCAAGGTATCCTTCTGGAACCAAGTCAGAATTAGGAGCTCCCAAGACCATGGAGAGTGACTGTCAGAGTAAACAACAGTACTGTCTTTGGTAGACCGATGGTCTGACTCAGTACAAGACAACTTCATATGTCCATACAAACATTTCTCAAGCACCAGAAGATACATCCTGAAGAATGAGCCTGGTCAACCCTCTCCATTGCTGAGTGACCTAATTTCACCATCACTGTGCCGCTAAGCATACACGTTGAGTAGGGTTGCCAAGTTCCAGGTGGTGGCTGGAGATCCCTTGGGATTACATATGATCTCCAGGCAACAGAAATCAGTTCACCGGGAGAAAATGGCCCCTTTGGAAGGTGGACTCTATGGCATCATCATCAGTTAATAACCGCCCTCCCTGAAGGGCTCAGGGCATCAGAGTAAACATAATAAACAATTAAAACAATGGATAAAGTTAGTAACTGTTAAGCCTAATCATTAAACAATTAAACAGTATACAGCGCAACATACAATCCACAGTCGATGGCATACAAATCTCTTCGCTCCCCCATGGGGTGGATTGCCTGTACGGAAGTTGATAAGGCAGAGGCTGTGGTTAGGAACCATTGCTGTCCTCAGCTGTAGACCTGGTGGAACATCTCTGTTTTGTATGCCCTGTGGAACTGAGCAAGGTCCCACAGGACACAGAAGTTGCTAAGTAGGTAGTCTCACCTGGTCAGGCCAGGGCCAAAAAGGTCCTGGCCCTGGTTGAAAACAACTGGACTTCTTTTGGGCCAGGGTTTATATCCCACTGATGTCCCCCCAAACCCCACCCTCCTCAGGCTCCACCCCTAAATTCTCCAAGTACTTCCCAACTTGAAGCTGGCACTCTCACTCCCTACACATTGCATGAGGAATAAATCCTTCCAAAGACGGCAAAGGGGGTGGGATGGAAGCTGTATAGTAGCCACTGACCCAGCACATGGAGCTCCAGGCCCCACCTGAGGGTTCCGACTCATGCACTACACCAAGAAGCTCTGTTCTGAAAGCATTCTAGGGCACAGTATCAGGTGTCAGGGGGAAATCAAATAGGATCAAGAGGGCAGCATTTCCCATCAGCCTCCAGGAACAAATTCTCAGTTCCAGTCTCCTTAAGAGCCAGGCTGGCTCAGTTAGTGAGAACCAAGAGACCTTGCCAGACAACATTCTTGGAAGCAGACAGACCTTCTTCCACTAATAAATATTCCTTGACCATCTCCCTCCCCGTGATCAATAGGTAATACTCAAATGCGGTTTTTGCCCCTTATTCCCATATTGAAACCTCAACCTCTGCACAGCTTCTCCAAGCCCCTCTCATTACACAGGGTAATGAGAAAGCTGAATCATGCTGGTGTTCTTTCAGAAACACATCTATTATAAATGACATCTTGCCCATAGAAGCAAAGGGTGCTCCTAGTCTGGGAATACAGGTCAACAAACACACACACACACACACACACTATTTTTCTCCCCCCCCCCCCCCCAGCACTGTACATTTCATCAGCACAATCTGTCGGGACCGCTTTCCCTTCTGAGGTCTCGCTTGGTGGGTGAGGAGGACGGTTAGGGAGTGGAGAACGAAACCAATGAAAAATGAAGGTCTCTTCCTGCCACTGGAGACTGTAGAAACCAGAGCTTTGTAGAAGACGGGAAATTCTTCCGAGCCAGCAGCAGCGAAGCATGTTAAGACCAGATTATTTGTGGTCCTGATTTGCTGATGCAAGATGAAAAAATACAGCAAGCTGCAGCTGCTGAAATCAGCTCTTTTCATCCTTTTTTCCCTTCCTTCTCTTTCTCCTTAGCTGAGGTTATGGTTTTGCAAAAGGGTTTTATATTCTGGGAGCTAAAACCTGTCCACTGCAATCAGAGCCGTGGTGCAAAGAGCCTGTCAGAAATCTTAGCAGCTGCAGGGGAGACATGAAAAGCCACGCAAAGGAGGGAGGAGGGAGGGAGCGCTCCTTCGTCCTGCCACTTTCCCCCCTGTACAGTCAAAGGACAGTGAACTTGGCCCCAGCAGCCTCCAGGCCTGGCCTAGCCTTGACCAAGTCTCTTCAGAGCAAGCTGCTCATCTGACACAATACCAACCGGGTCTTTATTATCGGTTAATAAGAAGCAGCCTTAGGAAGCCAGGAGTTTGCTCCAGGTGTGTGTAGATCTTTTCGGATGTTACTACTGAGGTTTCTAAATGTGCGCACCAGGAGCTCACGCCAGCCTTGACCTTCTTGAGATGTGCAGTCACCGTTTGGTCTGAGTTGGGCACCATGGAAATGGAAAGTGTGCACAGTGCCCTATGCTGATAACATGGTGACCAGGCATCTCAGGAGGACTGGAGGAGTGCACGAGGGTTGCCAACTCCAGGTTGGGAATTTCATGGAGATTTTGGGGATACAGCCTGGGGGGTGGGGTTTGGGAAGGGGAGGAGAGGGACCTCAGCAAGGTACAATGCCATAGAGTCCAACTACCAAAGCAGCCATTTTTTCCAGGGGCACTGATCTCTGTTGTCTGGAGATAAGCTGTAATTCCAGGAGATCACAAGCTACCACCTGGAGGCTGGCGGGCCTATAGTGCACACTCCCAGGTTATGAGGTTGGATATCCCTACATGTAACATCCACAAAGGTCTCCTGTGTATAAGAAGGTGGCCACTTTCCCCCAATCCAGATCTAACCAGCTGATCCCCTCCTTTAGGAGCCAGTGAGTGGTACAGTGGTTAGAATGTCAGACTAGGAGCTAAGGGAACGGAGTTCAAATTCTCCACTCCGCTATGAAGCTCACCGACAGCCATGTCTCTCAATGAAACCCACCTCATGGGTTTGTTGTAAGGACACAATGAAGAAGAAAGCCATGTTACCCATTCTGAACTCCTCGTAGGAAGGATGGGATACAAATTTATTAAATTAATAGATGGTGTAAACATCCATTAGGAATCCCTTGGGAGGAAAAAGTAGCTAGGGGATAAATTTGGACCAGAACAATGGCTAGCAAGGAAAGGGTTGTGTACACACTCAAAACTGGAGCCTCCTAAGGCTGCTTTTCTTTATTAAAAAAAAAAGAACAGGGCTTCACTACACCCCTTGATATGGAATGTGCATTTTGCCAGTCACTGTGATTCCCCAATTTTCGAACTCCAACTGCGAGCAGGTCTTCTGATGTGATCCCGAAGCACACTTATGCATATGACTCATGCTGGCAATTTGTTGCCAACAATCCTAGAATCTGGAACAAGGAGCCAGGAGGGGTCATTGCCATTTGGCAAACAATTGGGGGACCAACTAGGAGCCTGACAACATGATCCTCTGCAGAGCTGCTCCAGTCTACGTCCGGGGAAATCCACCCCAGACAAGCCCTCCTCGCTCAGAAGGGAAATCCATAAAGATCAGCAAAAAAAGCTTTCTAGAATCAAACTGCTCTGCATTTCTTTCTGGAAGTTCATAACAGTGCTGCTTTCTTGACCACTTTCAGCATGCTGTTCCTCAAGGTCGGAGCTGAACCTGGAAAAACTGAGTGCAGTCCAATGAAAGGCAAACAGATCTGGCCACAGGAGGGGTCGGTGAAAGTGGTAAAGTGGGGCTGGAGGTTCAGGGAGGTGGAAGGGAGAGCATTCAAGGGGACCAAGTGCAAAGGAAGACAGAGGGGCTTCTGTCGCTATGTGTAGAGGTGCTAACTGCAACAAGGACTGACAGCCAGCACAGCATGGTGGTTAGAGTGTCAGAACATCATCTGGGAGATCCAGGTTCAGATTCCCAGATTTTGCTGTGAAGCTCACTGGTTGACCTTGGGCCAGTGACTCTTGGTCAGCCTAAACTACCTCAAAAGGTTGTTGTGAGGCTTTAATGGAGAGGGAGAACAGTGTATACTGTCTTAAGCTTCTTGAATGAAGGCTGGTATAAAAGTATACTAGACAAATAAGAACTGTCCAGTGGTCAGCTGTGTTGGTCTGAAGCAGTAGAACAAATTTAGAGTCCAGTGGCATGCACCTTTAAGACCAACAAAGGTTTATTCAAAATATGAGCTTTCGTGTGCAAGGCACACTTTTTCAAATACATTGGAATGGTAGGTGAGGTTCAAACTTATACACCGGCCCTTAACAGAAAATTAACATGCAACATGTAAGATATGCAAAGTCAGAACTAAATAACAAGCTAAGGTTATAAGCAGTGTTCCCTCTAAGCTGAGTTAATGTGAGCTAGATCACAAGTTTTTAGCCCCCAGCTCACAAATTTTTGTCTTAGCTCAGGAAGGATGGCTCCAGAGCAAACTAATTTATGCAGTAGCCAAATCGCTCACTCACAACTTTAATGCCAGTAGCTCACAAAGTAGAATTTTTGCTCACAAGACTCCACAGCTTAGAGGGAACATTGGTTATAAGGTCAACAGTTGTAAAGCAATAAATATGTCAGAATAGCAGATAAATGTCTAAAGGTGTCTTTTTGAATTGTGGGAAGAAAACTGAGAATCTACATTCTCTCCTCCCAGGCATGGAACTATCTCCACTGCTTCCATGGTCAGCTGCATTTGTCCAAATGCCCTGTTCTTCAGAATCATTAAAAAGCTCAGAAATCAGTCCTCCTTTGCCTCTGATTTCCCTAGCAGAACTAACTGGACAGGACCTTGGATACATTTGGGCAGGAGGAGCAGTAAGGAAACAAGGGCGGCAGCAAGAGAAGAGACAGAACACCGGGAGGGAAGGGCAAAGGGAAAGAGAACAGAGATCCAGCAGGTTCACCAGCGCAGACAACACTGATAGCATGCCATCTCCTTCCACCTCATACTGGATGGATTGCAGAGAACCACGAAGCTTTGGGTACCAAGAAAGCTGCTTGCCAAAGGTGCAGTGGTCTCAGAGAGCCACAACACACTCTTCTCTTGCCCCTGGAAGGTCAGGAGGGCAGCATCACTCTTCTTACAAGTCTTTCCAAGGCCACCTCCTGGGACTCAGATGCTGTTCGCATTCCTAAAGGGGTAGCAGTCTTGCTCGGAAGGATTCTGCTAACAGACACCTTTCAGCTGTGGTGAGAAGCTGGTGCCACTTTAATAGCCAACAGAAAGAAGCAGCAATTTCCAGAGAGAGAGAAAGCAGTTGGCTGGAAGTGCCTCCCTAAGGTCGGATTGATGGAGGTGTGAAAAGAGAGACTGAGAGAGTTTACAAAGTCGTTCCAAGATCGACCTCTCTGACAAGACCACAGCTGTATAAAAGAGGGTGGGAAATACACCGAGTAAAGATCAAACCTGCACTCTGGAGGCCACAGCTTTTCCTAAACATGTTCTCTCCCTTAGAAGTTTTGCTTCCCAGCTCATCTGCTCTCTCCCTCCGGACTTCAAAACTTTTGCAAAGAATTTACTCCGTCCTGCTCTTTCCCACCCCTCTGCTTAAATTAACATCACATTCAGTCAACTGCTATAAGCGGTGTGCCTGATTCTTTTTTTATTATTGTTGTTTTCCCTGTTTTCTCATGTTGTTTGTCAGACTTTGTCCCACATGCAAGATAGCAGTGGAAAAAATCTCTATTTAAAGGCTCTCCAATTACAGCTCAACTTTTCCTCCATTAGCACTGATTTTGGAGGCTTAATTACCTCCCCGTCTCTCCCTATGACGTTATCACGGCTGTTCGTCAATTGCCTTCGGAATTCAATTTTTGTGCTTTCAGACCTGTGAGCGGGCCACAGAAATGAGCATCCGTGAAGACCTCAAAAGAGCCGAGGCATGCAAGCAAAGCCTGGAAGTTCTCTCTTTGCTCATCCAGACTCTGGGGCTGGGACCCTCTGAAATGCTGGTGGAGCTGCGCTGCATAAACAGTGGGTCCTGCCTCCACCCTCTGTTCCCCCAGCATCTGGACTGGCCTCCCCCCACCCCGCAATCTCCTCTTGTCCACTTGTCCCACTCCTCTGTATTATTTTTAACATCTATTATTGCACTTGATGCCAAAACCCCTCTGGGGTGCATTAACTTGTTCCAATGTTCCGGCTGCCATCAGATACTGATATGAGACACTGCTCCTAATGTTAGTTTATATTTATTGTTTAAAACGTTTTTATTGTCGTTGTTGTTACCCACCCTGAGACTGCTTGCAAGGCAGGCGGACTATCAATCAAATAAATAAAATTGTGTTCCTGTGGGCCAGGGGACCCCCAGCAATTTCATGGAGGGCAAAGGGGGGAGAGAAATAGTGAAATTGCCCTCCCCCTCTTTAGCAAGCAGAAGCGCCTGCTGCAAGCGGAAAGGGAACAAGATCTACACCCAGATGCAGCTGCTTCCTGGGTCAAATGAAAAAGGAATTTTGCAGCATCTTCAAAACAACCTGATTTATTGTGGAACAGGCTGCCCTGTCATACATACAGAGTCCGTTTCATTCAAACAAGGGTGTATGTCCTCAGCATCCACACAGGGACAGAGAAAGAAATGTAAACTATAGGATGAAAAGCAATAAAATGCACTTCCTGGCTTAGGTCCACCAGAAGGTTTCTGCAGGTGAAAAGGATTGCCGTCTGTGAAGTACAAATTCCCAGTCCCCTGCCTCACAGACTGCTCCAGGGGGACAGGTAGGGTTGCCAGCCTCCAAGTGGAGATGACAACACAGATCAGTTCCCTGGGAGAAAATGGCTTCTTGGGAAGGATAACGCTACAGTATTATACCCTGCTGAGTTCCATTTCAGTTTGAGAGCCAGTCTGGTGTAGTGGTTAAGTGCACAGACTCTAATCTGGGAGAACCGGGTTTGATTCCCCACTCATCCACATGCAGCTGCTGGATGACCTTGGGCAAGACATAGTTCTGACACAGCTGTTCTTGAAAAAGAGCTGTTTCTGTCAGAGCTCTCCCAGCCCCACCTACCTCACAGGGTGTCTGTTGTGGGGAGAGGAAGGGGGAGGAGTGTGTAAGCCCTCTTGAGACTCCAAGTGAAGGGTGGGGTACAAATCCAATCTCCTTCTCCTCCTCCTCACACTACACCCTCCCAAAGCCCACCCCAAATCTCCAGGAATTTCCCAACCCACATTTGGCAACCCAAGGGACAGGGGATTCCCCCAGAACAGTATGAGGGAAGGGAGTTGGTCTTTCACAGGGATTGATGGAAATCATGCCCCTTTACAAGCAGGACGAGCCCAAGGGTTTTTGGTAGCCTAGGCAGCCCACGACTTCAATGTCCCCATACCAAGATCCAGACACGTATGGAGGCAAGGAGCCACCGCTGTGAGCTGGGCAGCATGTCACCTGCTCTTCCTCCCTCCCTCCCTCTTCCCTGCTTCAGGGAGGTAGGATGGGCCGGGGTAGAGGAAGCATGTCCTGGCCTCCAGCATCACTGGTGATCATGCAGTGCAGCAGTGCTGGGGGCAAAGGCAGTGCTAAAGCTACCACTTAACTTTGACTGATCCACCCTCAGCCAGGACCCACCCTGCACCTCTCTGGCATCCGCCTCCCACCCCAGCAACCTAAGCAACTGCCTAGGTCCACCTAGTAGATGGGTTAATTCTCCAGTGGATTCAGGCCCTTGACTGTAACTCCTGACGTTTCATTGCCTTTTAAGTCCTGGAAGCACTGCAAGCACCCCGTTGGTTTATGCAGCCACAGCATGACACAGCTCCCCCTCCACGTTTCCCCACTTTTCCCAGCCTCCATCTGGCTGCTATTTGGAGTTGTTTCCTTAAAACCGTACCGGCAGCAGAGTGACAGCCCATGTTTACAGGAACAGTTACTTCAGTTTAATAAGCTCTTGATGCTCTTTAACTCCTACTCTGTTCTCAGCAAGAGACACAGACGGACACTTCGAAGAGAAGTGTTACTCGATATTACATTTGGATTCAGCTCCTTCTATCTGAAGCTATGATCAACATTCGGGGAGGGGGTTCCCCCTCTCTCTGACTTTGTGGCGAAGATTCAGCCGACAGACAGGGACTGGCTCAAGGACACCCAATGAGCTTTACAGCCAAGCAGGGATGCAAACCCAGAGCTCCCCTGCCGAGACACCCCAGCAGCTCTGCACAGAAAAGACCACATCAGAACCAGAACCTTCAGTTAGGGGTTCACAGTGCAAGGCTTAAAGCAAATGAGTCACAACCGGTGTTCCCTCCAAACTGAGTTAGTGTGAGCTGGCTCACAGTTTTTTAGCCTCCGGCTCACACGTTTTTGTCTCAGCTCAGGAAGGATGGCTCCAGAGCAACCTAAATACGCAGCAGCCAAATCGCTCGCTCACAACTTTAATGCCGGTAGCTCACAAAGTAGGATTTGGGCTCACAAGTCTCCACAGCTTAGAGGGAGCACTGGTCACAGCAGCTGTGGCACGAGGATATCCTCAGTGCCTGTTGATGGTCTTCTCCACCCCTGCCCAGACTGCCTTTGTATAAAGGCTAACTCTGGCTATCCTTACAGGTCTGCACCAAACACATACATTCTTGGGGGACAGAAATGTGGGAAATGGGTTCTTCAGCATAAAGATGTGCCCTCCTCAGCACCCTTAATGTTTGTGTGTGTGTGTGTGTGTGTGTAAAGTGCTGTCAAGTCGCAGCTGACTTCTGACGACTCCAGCTTTCAAGGGGCTTTCAAGGCAAGTGAGAAGCAGAAGGGGTTTGCCACTGCCTTCCTCTGCAGAGTTTTCCTTGGTGGTCACCCTTCCAAGTACCTGCTTAGCTTCCGAGATCTGACAAGATAGACTACACCATGCCGCCTTCCCTCCCCACACCCTCTATACAGGCATGTTACACTTTTTTGACTTTATTCCTGTATGTTCTTTGAACTGTCGCAAAGCCAGCAAATGCCCAGTCCATTCCAAGAATTGCCACATCCTACGAGAAACATACAAGCAACAAGCATTGTCGTGCATGGCCGAGCAGCCACAATCAAACTTCTCTCATGCTTTTGTGTGACGTATGCATGCTGTTAATATGGGAGGGAATCCAAACAAGATACAAAAGCACATGTGTGGGTAAATAAATGCCTTAATCTTGTACCAAACCTTAACACACCTGGCCCCAGGCAAATAGATTAGGGAGGCGTGTTCTTTTATTATGGTGCCACAGCCAAAAAGGCCTAGTCTGCATGTTTCACTTCTGATAGCTGGGTGAGTAGAGGATACTGGAACAGAGACTAGAGAGTGGGAAATCCAAACAGACTTGTTGCCTTCCTCATAGAAATGGCCTTTCAGGGCCTCCTTCCCAGACATTTGACATCTACACCAGCTGCCCCCATTCATCAGCTAGCATCAATGACACCCAGTTCCCCACCAGGGACAACTACTAGAGATGACAGAAATTAAGGAACAGTTTTTTTCAGCGCCCTCTCCTCTACCAGATGCTAACAGGAAGTGGAGGAAGTGAGCACAAAGCGAGAGAGTCGCCCGTTACAACGTGCATCCCTCCCCGGAAACAACTGTGGTTTAGTAACCAGAAGGTCCCGCGTTTTTATGAACCAAGGCACGAAGGCCAGGATAAGTGCTGAGCTCCCAGAGGGCCATCCCAGGAGGTGTTCCTCTGCCGGCAGATTCAGACTCCATTACCTTCTCTCATTCATTCATTCATTCATTCCCAACACGACAGGCCAGGGGCTGGTTGGCAAGTACCCACTACCCTCCTGAAAGGAATGCTGTACTGACAGCTGATTAGAGAGTCGGGAGACTTCTGGCAGCCAGAGGAAGAGACAACCAACATCAGATAGACAAGGGCGAGCTGGAGACCCAAATACACCAAGACAAGACTAGTGCTAATGATGCTTCTCCCTGGTCCAGCACTTTGACACTCTTTTTAAAATCATTTGTGATTTTTATCTCTCTGATCTCCTCCGACACACTCTACTGTGTCCAGTCAAAGCCCTGCATAATGTGCCCTCCCCCTCCCAACATATTCAGGCTGACTCCCCTCCCCTTCACCCACCCCAGGGCTCTTGGATTCTCTACTAGCCTGCATCTGGCAGCAGGATATTCTGCTTCCCAAACCGCAACCCTCCACGGCCTGCTCATTCACTGCAAAACTGCTGAGGAGCCCCCATTGAGGTTCCCTTGGAGAGCGCCAGAGCGAGTGTATCAACTGCATGCAGCAAGGGCCGAGGCAATCAGCAGCACCAACCTCTCTCACCAACTTTCCCTCCACAGTATTCTATCAAGAAATCAACAGCAGTTGCTGTGGTACATTAACTGCGCTGTGGGGACCCCACACAGAGAGGGAAGCACTGGCCCATGGTCAGAACAAGATCTACACACAACCCAAGTAAACTATAGTTTAGGCCCTCAGATTATGAGGGGCCTCCACATACAAAAGTTTTACTAGATTTCAGTGTTGGAACAATCTTTGGGGTAATGCGATGGGCCTTCAAAACGTCACATAGTTTAAGGCTTCCCCTTGTCTTAATCTGGCCCTGCCCATGGCTCTGAACCAAGAAGCAGGACTTATTGTACCACAGCCTCTCAACCTTCTTCACCCAGTGCCTTCACCAATGGGGGCAGATTGTCTAGGGCAGCAGTCGCCAGTGTGGTACCCATGACCCCCATGTGTCTCCTGGTGTTCATTTACTTCTTGAGACTTGGGGTTGAAATCCAAAAGGTCTTGAATGGAACGGGGTGAAAATGGGGACCTTCAGGTTACGTGGACTGACAAGGCAAGTGCTGAGCTCATCCTGGGCAGGAGTGCCAGAGATGTGTGCCCTGAGCTTGGCCAAGTTCACAGACATTCTTATGTCTCTAGCATTGGCAAACCTCTCTTTGTGGCCACACAAGGAGGAAGCCCTTCCCTTTCTTTGTAAATTGAAGCCAAACAGCAGCAAAAGAAAGAGCAGATCCTGGCTTTTTATTGCCTTCAGGTGGCATTTTAAAAGAGCCCAGTTTTGCATCTGTAGGGAGTGCCCATTCAGAAACACCTGCCTCCATTTGTAGGAAGTTGCTTGGCTTGGAACCCCCATTCCATGACAGTCACATTGTGGTGGCACCTGCCACCCTCTATCCTTGCTTTAAAAATCTCACAGACTTCACCAGCATGGGTGCCACCAGTCCAAGGAATGGAACAGAGGCATCTACTTGTCAAGATAAGCTCAAGGTGCCCAGGCAGGAGTGCTGGAGTTCAGGTTCTGCATGGCAGAATAATGAGCCAGGGATCACCAGGATTCTTCTCGGACATGGATCTCAGTGCCGGCGTCCAGTCTGGCAAAGCTGTGAAGCAATAAGGAATGCCTCTCGGAGAATGTACAAAATGCATGCCCCTTACTCCTGAATCAATGCAACATGCCTTCCTATCTGGGGGGGGGGGGGGGAGTAAGCATTTGGGTCAGTGACCTGCTCCAACAATTATCTTTGTAAAAAGTCATCACTTCCTTCAGGAGGCTTCAGTAAAAGCCAAGAGAGTGCAGATAAGGAAATGGCTGGCCACTGGAGGTCTAGAGAGAAAGGGCAAAAAGCAAAAAGAAGAGATTTATTATTCCACTGTCCCTTTAGTTTTAAAGCACTTTGAGCCTATGCAAAAGGGCTTCAGAGAGCTATATTGCCTCACCCCTGTTATTCCCATTTTATACATGTTGAAATGGGGGTTGAGAGATGATACCATGCCTTTGGCTTTCAGGATTTGAACCTGGGTCACAAAATTTGGCAATTTCTTGATGAAACCACATGGCCTCCTATTAGCTATAGGCTATTTTCCATAATGACTGCCCAGCCAGCTGGTTAACTAATTGGTTTAAAATCTGAGAAGCTAAATGCATTTTGTGCCTCTGTCATCACTGTGGAAGATGAGAAGTGCTTGCCCACTCCAAAACCACTGATTTCGGGAGGGGTGTTGAAAGACCTGAGTCAGATTGAGGTGACAAGAGAGGAGGTCCTATGACTGATAGAAAACAAATAAATCACCAGGCCCGGATGGCATACATCCGAGAGTTCTGAGAAAACTCAAATGTGAACTTGTGGATCTCTTGACAAAAATATGTAATCTTTCATTAAAATCTGCCTCCATTCCTGAGGACTAGAAGGTAGCAAATGTCACTCCCATCTTTAAAAAGGATTCCAGAGGAGATCCGGGAAATTGCAGGCCAGTCAGTCTGACGTTGATACTGGGTAAGTTGGTGGAAACTGTTATTAAGAAAAAAATTAGTAGGCATATTGATGAACAAAATCTATTGAGGAAGACTCAGCATGGCTTCTGTAAGGGAAGATCTTGTCTCACTAACCTATTAGTGTTCTTTGAGGGAGTAAACAAACATGTGGACAAGGGGGACCCAACAGATGTTGTTTACCTTGACTTCCAGAAAGCTTTTGATAAAGTTCCTCATCAAAGGCTCCTAAGTAAGCTCAATAGTCATGGGATAAAAGGACAAGTCCTTTTGTGGATTAAAAACTGACTAATTAAAAGGAAACAGAGAGTGAGTATAAATGGGCAATTTTTTCAGTGGTGGGAGGTAAGCAGTGGGGTACCACAGGGATCAGTACTTGGTCCGATGCTTTTTAACTTGTTTATTAATTATTTGGAATTGGGAGTAAGCAGTGAAGTGGCTAAATTTGCAGATGACACGAAATTGTTCAGGGTGGTGAGAACCAGGGAGGATTGTGAGGCACTCCAAAGAGATTTGTCGAGGATGGGCGAGTGGGCATCAATGTGGCAAATGGGGTTCAATGTGGCCAAGTGCAAAGTGATGCACATTGGAGCCAAAAATCCTAACTATAAATACACGTTGGTGGGGTCCGAACGGGCAGAGACTGACCAAGAGAGAGATCTTGGAGTCGTAGTGGATAGCTCAACGAAAATGTTGAGACAGTATGCAACTGCAATGAAAAAGGCTAACGCTATGCTGGGGACTGTTAGGAAGGGAACTGAAAACAAATCAGCCAGTATCATGATGCCTCTGTATAAATCGATGGTGCAACCTCATTTGGAGTACTGTGTACAGTTCTGGTCGCCACATCTCAAAAAAGATACTATAGCACTGGGAAAAGTGCAGAAAAGGGCAACTAAAATGATGAAAGGGTTGGAACACTTTCCCTATGAAGAAAGGTTGAAGAGCTTGGGGCTCTTTAGCTAGGAGAAACGACGGCTGAGGGGTGACATGATCAAGGTTTACAAGATTATGCATGGGATAGAGCAGGTAGAAAAAGAAGTACTTTTCTCCCTTTCTCACAATACAAGAACTTGTGGGCACTCCATGAAATTGCTGAGCAGTCGGGTTAGAACAGATAAAAGGAAGTACTTCTTCACCCAAAGAATGATTAACACATGGAATTCACTGCCACAGGAGGTGGTGGCGGCTACAAGCATGGATGGCTTCAAGAGGGAATTAGATAAGCATATGGAGCAGAGGCCCATCAGTGGCTATTAGCCATAAAGTATAGATAGGAACTCTCAGTCTAGGGCAAGTGATGCTCTGTATTCTTGGTGCTTGTGGGGGGGAAGGCAACAGTGGGAGGACTTCTAGTGTCCTGGCCCCACTGCTGGACCTCCTGAGGGCACCTGGTGTTTTTGGCCACTGTGTGACAGAGTGTTGGACTTGATGGGCCAATGGCCTTATCCAACATTGGCTTATCTTATGTTCTCTTATGTTCTTATCTATAACAATAAGACCACTAATTCTTATACCAGTTCGTAATACTCTTTAGGCAAATAGAGATGATTCCCTCCCCCCAAGCCAAGAGCATTAAGAACTCTCCTTGATGGGAGACTGGCACACTCAGCTGTTTTCGTATCATGAAATGAGCACAAAGACTGACAGAATCCAGGAGGTCTCCACCGTACTTCCTCTGCTCATACCTTGCATGTACAAATTCATCTCCTACCAACCAAAATTGCAGTGCCAGCTCCAGCATAAAACCACTGGCTTAAACACACTTCCTAGTGTTCTGATAAGCACTTTCTGACCATAGCGAAAATACAGATGTCTCTGCCCTGCATAGCTACTCTCTCACCATCTCTTCCTATTGGTCAACTCCATTTCCTAATCCTGGATGAGGCCACCCATCAGGGATGTACCGCTGTGCTCTGTTCTCACTTTCCAAAGGCATACCATTTCCCCCCCTTGCTGTACTCAAATGCATCCAGAGCCCTGAACGTCGAACGAGATATCAGGTTCGAATGCCTGCAAACAGAGAGCTGCCATTAATTTGGCTCCTGAGCACAGCTGGCCGAGAATCTTTTATTCATAGACTCTGGCTTACAGCATTACTATTTGATGAAAAGCTGCATTCAGGAGAATCGAACATGTTCATTGAGATGGAGTGAATACAGCACAGTGCTATTTGTCCACGCAGACTTTGTGCTGGGCAAGTTTCACAGCCCTTCACCCCTTGATATATTAGCCCCATCTTTAGAGGATCGGTCCTCATTATAGTGCTGAGCAAGCTTCTGGCTATACAAACAAGCCATTCATGGTGGAACCTACATGGTGTTCTGCAGAAACGCAGACCACAAAGAGAGGTGGATTTGGTCTCTGCCTCAGCGGAAAGTCAGTAGGCCCTGAGCTTCACTCCCTTTGCTAAACAAAAGGTAAGGGGAGGATTGTCAAAAGACTTCCACCACTTTCCAGTGCATCTCTGTCCCCAGAAGTGCCAGCTTACTCTTCAGAGAGCAGAGCTAAAAGAATCACAAGGTTCCCTTGCAGCCCTTCACAGAACCTGGCAGGAGGGAGCAGGAACCTGAAGTTTGTGGGGGGAGCAGGTGAAGGTGCCACCTCAGCTGCTGAGGTCAGTCCAAACAGCTGCGGAGTGTTTAATCATCTGAGACACAAACTAGGGGACACAAGCTTTCTGCTGAACAATGCCAACCTCTTGGAACCCCCTGACTAGAGATTTGTGCATCCATTCCCTCCTCTTGCCTACAGGCAGTCATGGCCTAAACCAACTTGTAGTAGGGTTGCCAGACCCCCTGGTTTGGCAGGGGTTACCTGCTTTTTGGGGGGCCCTACCCACCACCTGGCCAGTGGGAGTTCTGCCCCCAAGCCCCAACACCTGCAGCCACCCCTCTCCCTTCTCTCTTGAAAAAGAGGAGGGAGGGGGAGGGCAGGGCCCTCCTGCTGCAGGTACTTAAAGGGGTCCCTTTAAGTGCCCTCAGCCGGAGGACCCCATAGGCAGGGCCGGTGCTACCATTAGGCCAGGTAAGGCGACTGCCTAGGGCGCAGATCTGAGAGGAGTGCAGAACAGACAATCAGTGCCCCTCCAACTGGCTGCAGGCTCTCACACTCACTCACCAGCTCCGGCTCTCCCACACTTTTACTCCTCTGGGCAGTTGTGGGGGCTGCAGGAGCAGCTCCCACTTGGCCGCACTCTTCAGCCATGAGCCCCAGGAAGTGCAAGACCAGACAAGGAACCACTGAGTGCGCCCAGCTTGGGGGAAGAAGTGAGGCGGGGACTCCCCAGCAGCCGGGGAGGGAGAAGTGAGCGACCCTCTTGGCCTTGGAGCTAAACGAGGGCAATTAGAGGGCAAAGGCAGCCCAGAGGCCAAGTGCTTGCCTCCCCCCGCCCAAGCCCATGGAAGCCGAGGGGAAGGCTGCAGGGGCTTGGAAATTAGCACTGTCAAGTTTTTGCTTTTAATTTTCCCTAGAATTCATGTTTTTAAAAATTGGTTAGCAGGGGGGCGCAAGTAGTTAGCCTTGCCTAGGGCGCCAAAAAGCCTGGCACCGGCCCTGCCCACAGAGGCAGGGCTTGGAGCCAGGACATCCCCAATGTGATGTCATCACATTGGGGATGCCCTGCCCCTTCCGGGAATGCCCCCCAAAGTCCCCCACTAGGGCCGAAAATGGACTTGGCAACCCTAACTTGTAGTAACAGAAACAACAAAGAGCTCTGTGCCATCATACTATGCCCCCAAATTAGCAAGACATATTCACCTGTTACAAGGAATGCCCCTACATCCTGCATGTACATGCTTACATAGGTTTGTATGAAAGAGCCAACATGCATTCACTTCAACAATGGAAGCAGGGGCCAGCAGTTGGATACATGTGGGCTGTACCTGCCCTGAATGTCACATGAGACTTACTCAACATATGTGTAAAGAAAAATCAAGCATATACTGAACATAGATTGCATATGCATCCCCTGTAGTTTGTGAACTGGGATTTAGAGAACACTTCAACAGGTGTGGAGAGAAAATAGTTTCTCAGGGTGATTCTGCATCTGGCATTCGCTCCACATTTTCTCAACACTGAGGAAAAGGTGCAGCTCAAAAGCACATTCAGATACCCCGGGGCAACACCTACTGACTGCGAAGTCACCCCTGAACACCCATAAATCTATGTAGAAGGTACCATAAATCCTGATGATCAAAGAAAGTGAAAGTGGCATGCAGTGCAGAGGGTACCATATAATCCGATGTACAAAGAAAGTGAAAGCAGCATGCAATGCAGATGGGAATTTCTGTTCCAAAGTGCGTTTGGTAAAATAACAGAGGGAAAAGCCAATGCAGAATCACTTTTAGTGAGAGGTAGGACAGAGAAGGCCCAGAGGATACATTAAATACCCAGAAGCCCAACATGGCCACTGCCTTAAAAGCTGAAAGCTGCCAAACATTCCACATCTATTTTTTTATTATTTTTAAAAGAGTTTCAATAAAATCTATTTGCCACAAAAGCAACTCTTCGGCTGTGGTCACACACACTAAATAATCCCTTTTCAATGCACTTTCCAACTGGATTTTGCCAGTTCACACAATAAAATCCAGCTGGAAAGTACACATTTATTTATTTTATTTATTGAAACTTGTATCCCGCCTAGCCAGCACAGTCCACTGAAAGTGAACTGAAAGTGGATTATTTAGTGTGTGTGACCGCGTTGGTAAGAGTTTTTGGTTTACTTTGCTTTATCATGTTTTGTCTTGAAAGCAAACGTCATCGTTCAAGAGTGTTCTGGATACTCTCTCATATATTTTAACAAAACTCCATGTTTTTTAGACAATTAACGGCCCCCTGGAGGAAGTATGCCTCATGAAACCTTTGCCTCCTGAGAGACCTCAAGCAGATGGCTGCCAACAGAGTGGGGTGGAGGACTGAAAACAAACTAAGTGGGCTGGGTCATATTTCCAGAGACAATGCCCAATTCCCTCGAGGTGCAGCTTGGAACAATCATGAACATGAATTTCACATTCTTTGTTCCACCAAGTGAAAAAAAATTTCCATGTTTGCGCATTACCTTTTCTCCTATGTGCAAGCAAGATGGACTTTTTGTTAGACAAGGAATGGCTACCGCTCAACAGTAGAATATGCACTTTACATCAAAGCTGTTGTGATTGTTTACAAGCAGCCTCTAAGACCCTAACATCTTAAGATAAAGGGTGGAAATTGTAAAAGCTGAGCTGGAGGAGGTTCTACCTTGCAACAAGACCCTTGGGAATAGATGAAGCATTGGGAAGTCAAAGCAGGATCTGAACCAATAACCAATAAGAGCTGTACGTGGGTCTACCGTCACTTCATTTGACATTCAAGAAGTAAAATGATCATTTTCCTCTCCTGTCTCCACAAGATTCCATAGCCTTTCATCCTCCACCAATATGGCACAATGTCTAACAACCACACCCTTCGGCATAAAATGAGCCTCAAACTTCTAATTACTCATTGTATGAATTTACAGTCTTGAAGACAAATCAAATCAAAATTTTAACCACAAACAGCCAACCCAGAAGTGAGCACACAGACCAACAAATCCAGAACAAAGCAACCGTCAATGGAAGAAGAAATTGAGACAATCCTCACCGACAAAGTGGGTCCGACCGACACTGGTTCCGGAGGTCCAAGCAGTTTGGTTTCTCCTTGTCCTCATAGGAGCAGTCAGGGACAATAGTTTGCCGACGGCGCTCAGCACAGGCCTGGTCCTTACAAGAACAGAAGAGCATCCGATAGGTATACTCGCTGGGCACACGGTCAAAAAACTGGCGCAGGGCTTTGTGGCACTTGCGGCGGTTGCAGCGGTAGGTGTCGTAGGACTTGTTGCAGATAGAGATGTAGCCTGAACGGAGCCTCTTGCAGTTGTCATTCAGGTTACAGGCTTTGGCTGCATCTAGGCAGTGGTTACTTTTGGAGTTGGTGGCAGGATCCATTCCTGTCCAAGAAAAAAGAATGAGTTATAGAAGGGGCAGTCAGAAAAGGGCATGACAACTAGGGGTGCCATTCCTCAGTTGGGGGTGGGGGACCACCCTGGTTTTTCGGGCTTCAGCCCACCGCCAGCCAGCTGGCCAGCAGTGGGAATCCCACTCCCAAATGCGTCGTGCTGCCGTCATGCAGAAGTGAGGCCATCACGTTGGAGACATTGCACAGCGACGCTCTGGTTTGGGGGCAAAACTCTATGGTTTGATGGTGATTTTACCACAGAATTTTGCTCAAAAACCAGAGCATCACCAATGTGATGTCACTTCCACATGATGCCAGCACATCACGTCACCCTGCCCCCACTATCGGAAAATCCATCTCCCTCCCCCGCCAGCACGATCACTGGACCTGGCAACCCTAATGGCAACACATGGGCCCCAGGGAGGGGCTACAGATAGGCCTCAAATAGCTATGAAGAGCAAGAGCAAAGAGGGCCACCAAGTGGCGGGGGCTGGGGGGGGACAAAATTCCCGGGGCTGGCACCTGAAGCTGGTGTCATGCTGCTTTCAAGACGCATCAAATTTTACTTTAAAAACTGCTGGGGAGAGCCAGGGGCTTCCACTCCCCAATGTGATGACGTCACTTCTGTGTGATGTCATTAAAGTGGGGACTCCCCACCCCCTCCAGTAACACCCCCCAAAGTCCCCTGCTGTGGACTTTGAGGGATCTGGCAAGCCTAGTGGTCACTGTATGGATGGTTGTGCTCGGATCCTTTACTTTTCCTGCATTCCACACCCAGAAACCACTTAAATTCTGAGCTTAGGGTTGCCAGCCTCTAGGTGGTACCTGGAGATCTGTTATTACAACTGATCTCCAAAGGACCAAGATCAGCTCCCCTGGAGAAAATGGCTGCTTCAGAGGGTGGACTCTATGGCATTATACCATGCTGAGGTCTCTCCCCTCTGAAATTCTGCCCTCCCTGCCTAGACTCCACTCCTCAAATCTCCAGGTATTTCTCAACTCAGGTTGCCGGCTCTGGATTGGGAAACATTGGGAGATTTAGGGGGTGGAGCCTGGGGAAGGTGTGGTTTGGGGAGGGGAGGGACCCAGCAGGATGCAATGCCAAGATAGACTGTACCCTCCAAAGCAACCATTTTCTACCGGGGAACTGTTCTCTGTTGCCTAGAGATCAGTTGCAATTCTGGGAGATCTCCAGGTCCCACCTGCAGATTGGCAACCCTATTCCTAACCCAGAACTGGTAGCCCTGTCTAAGCTGTTAAGAAAATGCAGCTTCCTTGACCAATTGGATATATACAACAATAGAACATTTGCAGCCAGGATAGGACTCGGTGGCTTTATTCATATTATATTAGGGTTGCCAGCCTCCAGGTGGTAGCTGGAGATCTCCTGGGATTGCTACAGAGATCAGTTCACCTGAAGAAAATGGCTGCTTTGGAAGGTGGCCTCTATGGCATTATACCCCACTGAAGTCCCTCCCCTCCCCTCCCCAAACCCTGCCCTCTTCAGTCTCCACCCCTGTAATCTCCAGGTATTTCCCAACCCTAACTGTATCTGAAGGACCTTCATCTTCCATATGGCCCTGTGCACCAACTATGGTCATCAGGCATCAATCTGTTGGCTACCTCACCTCTCAAGGTGGCCCATCTGGCATCAGCCAGAGCCTGGGCCTTTTCCACCATTAGCACCAGCTCCATGGAATGGACTCCCAGAAAGAGTGAAGATGGCCCCCTCCCTATTAATCTTCAGGAGGCACTGCTAAGTCTGCTTGTTTGCCAGGGCTTTGGGGTGGCTCTGAACAGCCGGCATCTTTTAAGTGGGCAGGGGGAGAGATTTGGCCTTTGCTATTTTATTTTGGTTTGAATGGGAAATGTTTTTAACTATTATCATAAGCCGTCTTGAACCACAAGGAAAGGCAGGATATCAATGGTTTTATAAATAACTAGATAAATCATTCATTTTAGAAATATCCAATGAGCAGCAACTGGAAATTGGTCAGTCAATGCTCCCTCTAAGCTGTGGAGTCTTGTGAGCAAAAATTCTACTTTGTGAGCTCCTGGCATGAAGGTTGTGAGCGAGCAATTTGGCTACTGCATAAATTAGTTTGCTCTGGAGCCATCCTTCTTGAGCGAAGACAAAAATCTGAGCTGGAGGCTAAAAAACTGTGAGCTAGCTCCCACTAGCTCAGCTTAGAGGGAACACTGGTCCCACCAGTGAAGCAGTGGATGATTTCCTAGGATCTACTTAGCATTTACTGTTTGCAAAGACTGACTCCGGAGAGCCATGCCAACGTAAGAGGATAATGGGTTATGCCTTCACTGTTAAGGGCATTATTCCACAACTCCTCCTTCAGCTGCAGAAAACTGTGTTGGAATCAGCTCTCAGTCCAAGAAAAAAAAAGGCACATCTGAAACCACAAAAGCCCCATATAATCACAATGTACAGGCCTAGCCTGTGCTACGTGTGTGTTCTGAAATTGGGGGATATGCTTAAAAAGTGGAAAATCTTCTCCTGCCAAGTCAAGCTGGAATCCCTGCATTTGTCCTGGAACATCAATTATCAGCACAAGAAAGAAGGTTGTGGGAAGGAGGGAGGGAAGGACAAAAGCTGGATGGGGGTTTTTTTTGGTCAGAATGATGAATTACCCTTCAAAAATCTAGTCGGCACCCTGATAAAGTCACTTACCCACTGCAGTCATATCTTCCTTCACCCACAAACCATGTGGATTCAGGACTCGGCCATTGTCCCCCAGTTCAGACTGGCAGGGACAAGCATGAATGATTTCCTGGCCTGCGCTGTGGCCATTAGCCAAAGGCAGGCAGCAGTACCTATCTTCAGTGAAGCCTCCACTGTGATTTTGACTGCCCATAGATCCCTCCCAGGCTGCAGAGAGAAGTAGGGCCAGAGTCCTTTGACATTATGCCTGCCCGCCTCAAACAAGAGCCCAGCAGCTGTGTTTTCCAGGGGGATTTGGAGCAGAGAAATCAGCTCTATTCTGCCTGCTGCTCTTCTACCACAATTCCTCTCCCACAAGCTGGCTTTCTCCGGTACATGACTGCAAGGGAATAAAAGCAAGTTGGGGGACACAGAAAAACCCAGTTGGGGGGAGGGGGGCCATTTTGATACATCATTTAAAAATTCACCCCTGGTTGCCACGAGAGAGAGCTAAGATGTCACATACACAACTGTTAAGAGTGCAAATGTGTCATGCACTGTGAAAATCCTAGGAATCACAAAGTAATTACCGACTGTCCTCTTGTCTGAATATCACTTATCAGTGGGGATTTATCAGATGTGAACAAATTTCTCTTGCCAGTCATTTACTACCTCGCCATCATCCACCGCAAACCTTAATGGATCATCTTTTTCTCCAAGATGGAAAACTGTGCTCAGCTAGACCTTTCAGCCTTATAAGGAACTTATGTTAGAGAATCCTTAGAACTCACTATTAATACATTATCAGTATATCTAATACTCAACATGGCCAAATTTGTGGATACTTAAATCCGGAGACTGGATGCAAGAACAAAAAAGTCAGATATTTCCACAAACCTGGAAAATGTACCAGTTTGTGGGAAAATGTGGAATACAGGGCAAGGGTTTAAAAACCCCAAATAAAAGAAGGACCAAGTGTAGGTTTGAGGAAACAAATGCCATCTTAGAGGCTGCTGCTAGGCAACCACAACAGTATCACCAGCCTTCAACCCTTTTCCTTATTTCATTTATACCCCACTTTTCTCCCCAGTGGGAACCTGAAGCAGCTTATGTCACTCTCCTCTCCTCCATTTTATCCTCACAACAACCCTGTGAGGTAGGTAAGGCCAAGAGTGTATGACCAGCTCAAGGTCACCCAGCTAGCTTCTATGGCAGAGTTGGAATTCAAACCCATGTTCCATAGGTCCTAGTCCCAACACTGTACCACACTGACATGACTGTTGGTTTCTGTCAGTACAAGGTAGCAGGAGGGGAAGGGCAGATCGGGCCTTTAGGGGAAGACTCATCTGGGCTAGACCTGGCAGCAACCACTGGATACATTGCCACCATGAGACCTGCATGATTCTCCCAGGACTGGCTGCTTGCTATGTTCAACAGCTGCCACCCCGCAAAATCTAGTGTGGTATAGTATCTGGAGTTTCAGGCCAGGATCTGGAGATCCAGGTTCAAATCACCACTCTGCTGTGGAAGCCTGCCAGGGGACCTTGCGCCAGTTATGCATTCTCAGCCTAACTTATCTCACAGGGTTGTTGTGAGGATAAAATGGAGGAGAGGACACTGACGTATGCTGCTTGTGGTGCCACTAAGGAGCAAAGTGGGTATAGACACAGTAAATAAATAATAAATATGCTGAAGATGGGGGCCGATAGAGGGGGTTGGTTGGTAGGTGAGAAGAAGAGAAGGAAGAAAGGAAAAGTAAGGATGTGGGGGTTTCCAGGAGGAGGGAAAGAGGAAATAGTGTGGAAAATAAAGTGTCCCCCCCACACACACACATACACACACATAAATTCTTGTTGGTTCTCAACTGCATAGCTAGGCCAAGCCCAACAGCTGGTACCATGCAACTAAGCCAGAGTTTTTCCAAGCAGAGGCTGCCAGGGGGAGGGAAGGGGGGAAAGCTGAAGACAGGGGTACAGGTAAAGGTAAGTTGGCTGGTAGGTAGGAAGGAGAGAAGGAAGCAAGAAAGGGGGAGAGGCTATGGGGGCTGTCAGGAAAAGGAAACAGGAAACAGTAGGAGAGGAGAAAATCATTCAAATATCTAATTTAGCAAAAGTGAATGATCTCTTAAAGAAAAACAAAACTGCCAATGAAAGCATTTAGCTGAGAGCTTTCCTTTCTGGGTCAAAGTGGACCCCCTTCCCTGCAGAAGGCTCTACTCCCGGACAGGCACCCAGTACTAACTTGAGTTACCCTCCTCCAGGTGGGGCCTGGAGATCTCCCAGAATTACAAGTGATCTTCGGACTACAAAGATCAGTTTCCCCTGGAGGGAACAGCAGCTTTAGAGGGGTGAGGTCTATGCAGGGCTGCCAGCACAAGGCTGGGAACTGGTAGGAGACTCGCCAGTGAGAGGGATCCCTCTTTACCAGCGATGTACAGAGATCACTGGGAACAATGAGATCACTCCCACTGCAGCTGGAAGTGACATCATCACATCACCCATAATAGCCCCCCATTCCTCATTTTTCTTCTGCCACCCAGTTGAGTGGCAGCAGGAACAGCTGGGGGGGGGGAGGTCTCTTGCCAAAGCTGGTGGCCTGGCGTCCCTCAGTCTATGGCCTACTGCCCCCTGAGCTCCTTCCCCTCCCCAAATTCCACTCTCCCCATGCCCTGCCCCCAAGTCTTCAGGAATTTCCCAAGCTGCAGTAGGCAACCCTAGGGATAAACCTGAACAAAACAAGCACCTGCCAAACTCCACTGGCCATTCCAAGCCTTAGCCAGGTTCAACAAAGCTGTCCTGCCCTTTCTCTCCCTCCAGTCCCAGGCAGAAGCGCGGCATGGAGCATAAAGTCTGTGTCGCTGCAAGCTCTGTGCTCACTGGACACGCAATGAGGGGCAGGGATATATCCACCACCACCTCTTCCTCCTTTCCCAAGAAATCATACTTGCCTTACCAAAACTCCTTTGGCTTTCTTCATAATTCCTCGACTGTTTTACATTAACAGGGAGATCTGAAACATGCCTCCTATTTTGCCACAGGCAACTCTGTGTGTGCCTGACTTGTCCTTTCTGAGCTGGGGAAGGCAAAATCACTGACAGGATGACGAGGTAGAGCCTCCTCCCCTCCCCTCCTCACCACCACACCACACCAATATTATTCTTCCTCACCCTTTCTTGCCAACACGGCCAAAGCCTATGGCCAAAGTCTAAGAGCCTGGCATCTACAGACCATAAGAACCCTTGCCCATCTCAGGCTGCCCATTTCTCATCAGACCTCTCTCAGAAAGAGGCTCCAAAGGTACCCACACCTCAACGGCCACCTCAGCATACTGCCAGCCCATGTTCTCTCTAAGCTGAGTTAGTGCGAGCTAGCTCACAGGTTTTTAGCCTTTGGCTCACACATTTTTGTCTTAGCTCAGGAAGAATGGCTCCAGAGCAAACTCATTTATGCAGTAGCCCAGTCACTCGCTCACAACTTTAATGCCAGGAGCTCACAAAGTAGAATTTTTGCTCACAAGACTCCACAGATTAGAGGCAGCACTGCTGCCAGCCCCTCCAAACTAAGAGTCAAAAAAAGAAATGAGACATTTTTCCATTTCCAGAAACCACGAAGAGGGGAACTTATCCATATCTACAATGGGGAAACTCACCTCTCCATTCCCCATAGGGTTGGCCAGCTCCAAATTGAAAAATACCTAGAGATTTGGGGGAGGAGAACCTGAGGAGGGCAGGATTTTGGGACTTCAATGGGGTATAATGACATACGGTCCAGCTCCCAAATAAGCCATTTTATCCAGGTGAACTGATCATCTGGCTCAGCTGATGATCCACTGATCATCTGGAGATCAGTTGTAAAAGCAGGGAATCTCCAGCCACCACCTGGAGGCTGGCAACCCTAATTCCCCACCACACACAGGTGGGTGTATTTCACACTTGCTTTGGGCCAGGCCTGAAGCCCTGCTGGGAATATACAGGAGACTTCAAGCCTGTAATCCTGGGCCATCTCCTCCGGCAGCCCCTGCTAGGAGACGCTAGGGTTGATGGAGATCCCCATTCCCTCTTCCCACAACGTTCAGTTTACTTTGCCACTGCAGAGTTTCTGATCGTTAACATTTATCAAGTGCCAAGTGCTAATACAGCATAAAATTAAAGTCATACCCAGCAAAGCATGACATGACATGCAGAGAGAAAGGGACATTCTCCCCTGCAAGCCCATGCTCACCCACCTCTCCCTCTTTGAACAGAATGAATTCGCCATCAGATTTCAATTTGGACCACCTTTCTGTACAATGGAAGTCATCATTTCCCAAGCACTGCCACCCCCCGCACCTTTAGGCTGTTAGGAAAAACTCTTGCAGTTGCAAGTATTAACTAAGATCAGAACCAGAAGCTTGGGAAGTTCTTAAAGACAGAAAAAAATACCTGCAGCTGGGCCGAACAGAAGGGTTAGCAAGTATCCGCTGTGTCAAACCAGTACATCCAATGTCCAGCAGCCACACTGCACCATGCCAGTCCCAGTATCGTTTGCTTCTTGTCCAAACTTTCTAGTTGGGTCTGCACAAGACGGGCGGCAACTTTGGCCAATGCCAATGAAGGGAGCACCAACCCTTCACCCCACCCCATGCAAGGGAGGACCGTCTCTTGGAGGGATCTGCAGGCCCATTTCCAGTTTTGGCACACTGTTGCCAGGAAACTCCCAAGCAAAAGTGCCCTAAAAGCAAAGTTGCCTCCTTCCATTCTATCCCACAGAAAGGGTGTCTATGTCCACTAAGAGCTCTGGGTCAGGGAGATACCCCAGAGGTGGCATAGGTTCTCTTTCTCGCAAAGTGGCTACCCTAGCTGACTCCTAAACTGTCCACGAGATTTACCTTTGGAATAGGCTGATCTTGAGGGAGCAAGAACTAGGTCGTCTGGATCTATCCCTCTCACCTTCCATTCCTTAAGCCGCTACAAGGGCAAGAACAGTGGAGGCAGCTTCCCTCCTCCCCACCCCTTCAGAGTGTGAATCTAGGCCACCTTTTCCCATCAAGTCAACATCAGTGCAGGATCTATGCAAAGCAAAGCTTTATTTCCTAAGCCTCCAGAGCCCCTACTCCTGCCCTGCTGGAGACCAGCAGGGACTGAGATGCATTTTAATAGATCCAGCATTTGAATGAGTTCTGCTTTCTGGGGAGCTCATTAGTGAGGTACAAGAACTACATGTTAATGAAGAAAAGAAGCCATCGCTGTTGAGTTAGCCATCGCTCCCTTGCAGAGGGAGAATTGGGTGTACCTGGCCTGATTGGCCCCTTGGGATCAAGGAGACATCCATTACCTTTCCCTAAACAGACCCTGAATGCATAAATCCCCCATTTTGCATCATCCAAAGGAAGGGTATCTGTGCATCTGGCTGCCCTGGGATCTCCCCGGCAGTGGAAAATCAGAACAATAACCGCTCGGGACAAGTCTTGCCATTAAACAAATGAAGCTGCCTTATACCATGTCCATCGACCAGATAGGCCGCAGCCCTCCAAGTTGTCAGGCAGGGGTCTGTCCTACATTCCCATTTGCATTGCTGGAGACCAGGGTTGCCAGCTCTGGCTTGGGAAATACCTGGAGATTTTGGGGGTGAAGCCTGAGGAAAGTGGGGTTTAGAGAGGGGAGAGACTTCAATGGGGTATAATGCCATAGGGTTGCCAGGTCCTGCATTCTTGCTGGCAGGGGGTGAGAGGGAGTTTTCTGGGAGCAGGGGTGGGGTGATGTCCCCAATGTGATGATGTCATGCAGAAGTGATGTCATCAGTGTTCCCTCTAAGCTGAGTTAGTGTGAGCTTACTCACAGTTTTTTAGCCTCTGGCTCACACATTTTTGTCTTCGCTCAGGAAGGATGGCTCCAGAGCAAACTAAGTTATGCAGTAGGCAAATGGCTCGCTCACAACTTTAATGCCAGTAGGTCACAAAGTAGAATTTTTGCTCACACAACTCCACAGCTCAGAGGGAGCATTGGATGTCATCATGCTGGGGACATTGTGTGGTGACTCTCTGGTATTTGGGGCCCAAAATACCAGAGCGTAGCTGCACGATGTCCCTGGCATGGTGATGTCACTTCCACATGACATCACATCAGGAGTGTCATGCTGGGTCGTGGCTGTTGGCGGTAGGGCTTCCCCCGCCGGCCAGCTGGTCAGCAGCAGACAGGAGCCTGTGAAATCGGGGGATCCCCCACTCCCACCTGGGGGCTGGCAACCCTAGCCATAGAGTCCACCTTCCAAAATGGCTATTCTCTCCAGGTGAACTGATGTTTGTTGCCTGTAAATCAGCTGTAATAGTGGGGGATCGTCAGCCACCCCCTGGAGGTTGGCAACACTACTGGAGATGAAACAGGGATGGTTCTGCAGGCAAAGTTCTTCCAATGACTTGGGGCCTCTCTAACCATGAACTGGTGGCAATCCCACGGAAGGCATGCCCCCTAGTGTTCTAGTAAAGATGGGACACGAGGCCAGCATAATGTGCCTTGCCGCTGCTGCCATCCACAGAAACCCACACTATGACCCTGGTGGTACCAGAGAATTACAAAAGCAACTGAGTTCTCCACAGTTGGTGAATGGAGCTCAAGAACACCACAGTCTGAGAGCTTCTTCCTCCTGTAAGCATTAACAGCCCAGGCTAAGGATCTGTTAAGATGCATGTTTGAGCCCTGCAATTAAACCAGTTTTTCATCAAAGCACTCCTTCTCTCTCCCTTCTTCTGCCTCATTCATTCCCTCCGCTCACACAGACCTCCATGACGTGCTAGAGGCAGGCAGCTAGGAAATAGTCTTTGCTGCTCTCCCATCCTTCACCAATGAGAAGGAACGCAAGCAAAGCAGAGTCAGGATAGTGTGGCAAAACAACATCAACGCATTTCAAGCTGGTACTGTCACTTCCAGAAATGGCAGCTATGCTTCTGGGCAGCTCCCACTGATTTCAGAGTTGCCAGTCATGATCATTTTGCAAGGTGGATTTCCCACCTCATGGTATTCCACCCCACTGCGTTTTCTCCCACTATACTGGCACTGCTCCTGTCTAGGAAGCACCATCATCTCACTATATCCCAGTCTGGCTAGCAACAAACAACTAGTACTACTCAGCCCGAAACATCTTGTAAGCCTGATGTGGGAAATCCAAATGACAAAATTCACTGTTGGGAAAGCTCCCTGAAAATAAGACGCACAACAGTATCGCCGTGGTTTTGAGAAGAACAGAAGCATAAGAGGAACGAAGCATGTCCAATGTTTTCTAGGTCGCCCCATCCTTAGCTCAGCTTGCCCTGTGCTCCTTCTCACTGATGAAAGCAGAGGATGCAGCGATGACCTCCAAATTCTTCCACGCATCTCCCTGTACTGCTACAAGTCAGGATGAAGGATCTCAGAATGCAGTTTCATCCCCCGGTCTCAGTGGAGCAAAAGCAAAAAGTCAGTGTATTCCAATGGTGGCAAAGAATGGGAGGGAGGGGGGTAAAAGAAGCAGCTGCACCAAAGGGAGTCCTCCTGCCTTCAGAAGAAAACACAGAGCCTTGCTAGAACAAAGACAGAGGGGCATTCGGGGACAGCTGGATGATGCATTAGAGTAAGATTGCCACTGCTCCTGGAGGTTTGAAAAGAACCTTCTCTGTATGTTTTTACATACATGTTTGTTTGTTTGTTTAAGAGGTTTAGGGAGGTGTACATTTTTCTGTGCTCTTCCATGTCATTCTCACTTATGGATACCAGACCTCCCCCCCCCCCCTTGGGGGTGGGGGTCTCCCACTTTCAGCCCCCATCTCTCCGCTGCCAGCCAGCTGGATCGCAGGGGGGAATTAAACCACCACCACCACCCCCCGCAAAAAAGGGAGGACTGCCGGAAATTAATGTGACATGCCTACATGACCCAGAAGTGACGGAGGCACATCGGAGACACTGGGAGGTGACACTCTGGTTTGGGGGCAAAACTCTATGGTAGAAGCTACCATAGAGTTTTGCTCAAAAACCAAAGCATCATCCCCAACATGCCTATGCCACTTCCTGGTCACATAAGCATGTTGCTTTAATTTCCAGAGTTCTTCCCTGCTCCTAGTAAGTGTACCCCCATCCCCTGCCAGCTGCTCCAAGGGACCTGGCAACCCTATTCTCACAACAACCCAGTGAGGAAGGTTAGGCTGAGATAGAGTGACTGGCCCAAGGTCATCCAGAGAGCTGCCATGGCAGACTGAGTATTCAAATCTCCTAAATCCCAGGCTGCACCACGCTGGCTCTCCTGTATGAGGCAGGGTGTTAGCAAGCCTGGATATCGAGTAGCTAGCAAAACTGGGTGCACTGAATAAGAGACATCTACGTGGGCCACTCCTCTAGTGATGTGGATGATTTGCAGAGTCCAAATTTCATTACCCAAATTGTTTTAATTAGTGTCCTACTTCCAGGTTTCTTGGCGTAAAGGACACTGCCGTATTATACAGGCACTAACTTGTCCATGATGTCCTTTGTTTACGCCCAGAAAAATATCTTGTGAGTTCCCAGATATCAGACATCTTCCTCTTTATTTTTCCCCCTTAAAAAACCGAATTCTGCTGATTGTGCCCATATTGTCTCATTCATCACGGACACCGAACCAGCAGGGTTATTTGCAGGGAGAAAGAGAGGCTCGTTTCGGACTTGGCATGGCCGCTTTCAGAGCTCCCCCTCCTCTTCTTATATAGGGCATGCAGCGGTGTTTCCACATATTTAGCGGTAGCTTTAAAAAGAGAACTAAATCCTGAGAAAGGACGCGCTTCTGCTTGATAAACACACAAGCACCATGGGGGAGGAGCGGTGGCCAGCCAAATCCGTCACAACACACGGAGCTGCCTTCGACTGAGTCAGACCCCTGGTCTCTCGAGATCACTATTGTCTGCTCTGACCGGCAGCAACTCTCCAGGATCTCAAGTTAAGGCAGGCCTGTAACCAGGATTTTGTCATTCGGGTGGGGGGGCTTTAAATAAGTCGGGGACCACTGATGTCAGTTGGGGAAGCAAGCCAAGCTTGGGGAAGGGGTAGCAGCAGCAGGGAGCTAGATGGAAGTTATGGGGCCTTGAGAGGAAGTCAGGGGGGGTGGACCCCGAAATGCCCCACTGTAGCTACAGGCCTGGGTTAAGGTCTTTCATATCACCTCCTATCAGTTCTTTCTAAACTGGAAATGTGGAGGATTGAATCTGGGATCCTCCTGCATGCAAAGCAGATGTTCTGCCCCTGTGCCATGGTCTCTCCCCAACGAATGGGGGGGGGGGGAGAGCCCTCTATTCTGGAATCACACAGCCTTCCTGAACACTCCCGCGGTGCAGACTCCACTGGGCCCCAGAGGGCATGACCTGTTGCATCAGGGAAGGCAGCAGGCCACAGCACCATGCTTCCCACTTGCCCGTTCCTCCCTTCCCTGCCAGTCCAGATGCTGATCCTGGCACATCCCTCAGGCTTGTTAGTTTTGCGAATGAAAGCTTTGAAAGACCGAGCAGCATCTCTAACCTGCTTTTGTGGTGAGGCTTAGCAGGTCTGACAGCCGTTAGGCAAGGAGTCGGGGAGTTTTTGAAATTTAAATAACATGTTTTCCACATCTGCCTCTGGAGCCAACCTGAGGGTAATCGCTTTACATCCCCACGCAGCTGGGAAAGTGACACTCCTCAGCATTTAGCATCTTCTTCTCTCCCCGCCCCCCCGCAGCGTCACCCCCACAAGTCTCTCAAGTGAGCCACCCTCCACCTTCTCCCTCCTCCTCCTGAAAACATTTTCGGGGTTGCAATCCAGAATAAATACATCCGAGAGCTAATGCTTCTCAATGCCAAACACGGCATATTTCCTATTTTCCACCGGCTAAATAGTTTATTGATGGGGATTTAATTCAGAGCGGAAAAAAGAAAACTATTGTCAATTGGAATCTAAGCGCAACATTTCTTGGAAGGGGGTTTTGCAGATCTGCTTCAAAATGTCATGCCAGATTTCCTGTCCACAGAATTAGGATGAGAGAGAGAGAACCCAAAATTTTCCTGCCCCAAAGGTGTTTCCTGTACATGGGGCATTCTTTGGAGATCAGATGCACTCGTTCGGCACATTCTGCTCCTGCATGCAGCACGCCAGGGGTTCTTCGCTTTCACAGGCCCCATCCCCCGCCTATCCAGATGGAACCCACTAAGATGGACTTCTGCAGGATCAATATCCACTATAGTGTAATGGTACTGCAGGCTAAACCCCCCCACACACAGTTCCACTCCTTTTCCTGAGGACTTTGGGGCTAATGTATATATATGACTGTACATATTAATGCCCCACTTTTCTCCCCAACAGTAACCCAAAGTAGCTTACAACATTGTTCTTCCCTTTTTATTCTCACAACAACCCAATGAGGTAGGTTAGGATGAAAGAAAATGAATGTAGTGAGCTTCCAGAACAGGATGTTAATTCAAACCCGTCTCCCAGATCCTAGTCTGGCACCCTCTCCACTCTACTATGCTGGCTGTCCAATATACCACTGACCCGGAAGCACAATATTTACTTAGCACATTTTTATCCTGCCCTTCCTCCAAGTAGCTGAGGATGGCATACATGGCTCTCCTGTCCCCATTCGATCCTTGCAATACCCCTGTAAAGTAGCAGAACACGGCTACCCACCTGAACCCTGTAAAGTAGGTTAGGCTGATTGGCCCAAAGTCATCCAACCACCTTCATGGCAGAGTGAGGATTTGAACTTGGGTCTCCCATAGCCTAGTCCCTGTAACCCACTGCACCCCAGTGGCTCAGACTATGAGTAAAACTGTGACAAGCCTCAAAGACTGATTTCCCACGAGGCGCTGCTCCGGCATCATTCTTCCCTTTGTCCTGATTGCATGCTTAAATTTCCCACTATTTGCCCCGCGCCACATTTTGACCCACGGCTTCACCCGAATTCCCCCGCAGCTTCAGTGAGCCTCCAGGATTACTGAAGCTGTGGGGAAAATCAGGTGAAGCCACGGGTCAAAATGTGATGCGGGGCAAATAGTGGGAAATTCAAGCACTCAGTTGGGGCAAAGGGAAGAACGACACCGAAGCAACACCTCGTGGGAAATCAGTCAAAGTGAGCTATTATCTCCTTCTAGAATCAGCATCAGTTTTGGGGGGTATTTACACTGCTTCTCTGATCCGTTTCACAGGTAGCTGTCTTCAGCTCAAAACTCGTTAACAGGATCAAGGACTAAATCAGATGCAGAAGAAGTTGAGAGCCAGATAAGAAAAGGCTCTTGACCCACCCCAGTTTCATGTGGTAATAAGAGGACATGGTCCTCAAAGTGCAGCTCTCTGGAGGCCAGGGAATCCTTCATTTTCCACCTGCTGTCATTGGCCCATTTTCCTATAAGGAAATTGCCACCAGGTCCAAGTTGGTTCTAAAGAACATGGGAGCTTCATCCATTTTTCAGGAAGCTCCCTGAGCACCATCTTGCCTAGTTAAACTGACTGTGGGCCCTGTACTTAACTCTAATGCTTCTAAACAAAACCACACCAGTTCCCACATGAATGACTCATTCAGTCTCAGCATTCCAGAGCAGACAAAGAAGCCACTTCTTGTGCCGCTTGTACACACAGGGCTGGGGAGACCTTGAGGAAGGCCACCAAAGACCACCATGATAGCCAGATGCATGCAGCCCAGCTTCCACCTTACCTCACAACTAGGGTTGCCAAGGGCCTGAAGTTCTCCGGGAATTAAAGCTAGACCAATTCCCCACAAGCAGCTGTGCCACCCTCGCTCTTCTGTTTGCCCTGGCTGCATTGGTCAATTTCACACTCTTCACTCCGGGACCGCATTTTGACCTGCATCTCCCCCTGATTTCCTCTGTGTATTCTTGATCCTTGTTCTTTGAGATCGAGAAGATGCAGGGGAAATTGGAGGGAGATGCGGGTCAAAGTGCAGCCACACAGCGAAGAGTGTAAAATTGACCAATGCAACCGGGGCAAACAGAAGAGTGAGGGTGGCACAGCTGCTTGTGGGAAATTGGTCCTAATCTCTGGATTACAGAGATCACTTAGCCTGGAGAAAATGGCATCTTCGGAAGGTGGACTTTGTATAGGGTTGCCAGCTCATGGTTGGGAAATTCCTGGAGATTTGGGGGTAGAACCTGGGATGGGTAGAATTTGGAGAGGGGAGGGACCTCAGTCGTACTGTATAATGCCACTCCAGAACAGCCACTTTCTCCAGGGGAACTGATCCCTGCAGTCTGGAGATCAGGTGTAATTCTGGGAGACGGAGGTTGGCAACTCTACTATGGCATCACACCCTCCACAGGCACTGCCTCCACATCTCCAGGAATTTCCAAAGCCAGAGTAGGCAATCCTAGCTTGCAGTCACCCAATAACAACTGCTCTTCCTACAGAGTTTAAGGCCTCTAAATCAGGGCCAGTGAACTTCCCTGCCAAGTTGCTTCTACCTATAGGCAATATGCTCCCTTTCTTGCTATTAAGACTATCAGTTAACCTCTGCCTATAAAGGGCAATGTGCCTCCCCGCAACTGACAAGAGCTTTGTGTCCTTTATTGAGCAGGGCTTGGAAGAAACGGAAGGGACATTTTTTTAATTAATCTTTCAGAGAAGACTCTCTGTTGAGCTCCAGCCATCCAGGCAATGCACTGAGGCATGTGACATATCTCCAAGGAGCAATAAAAATCCATCCCTTCTGACCCACTCCCCACATTGTCATATCCCAGCTGCTATAACCACAGTGACATGGCTTCCAGCGAGTATTCTGTGTATTAAAAGAGGGACCTCCCACCCTCCAAGGCAAGCTTGATAGGCTCATGTGACATAGACTGATGAGTCCAGAAAGGTCCAGTTCTAATGACCTTGAGGCTCAGGAAATTCTGGAGCCAATGGGAGAACAGGAACACTGGAGGCATCCAACCCCTGTCAGGAAAGCCAGGATTGGATGACATTCTGACGATTTGGGGGGCTGGTGAACTAGAGGAAGAAACCTGTGTGAGGCTCATCAGCAGAAAGGAGGAGAGCACCTCTTCCCAGACTGGCTTCCCGAGTGTCAGTTGTGACATTCACACACATGGTAGTTTTGACTTCCTATTTCCTCTTAGCTCATGCACTCTCTTTGCTGATACTCCTTGCAAGTCTGAGAAATGTTCAGTCCTCTGCTCTTTATTGCTGGGCACTCCTGCTTCCCTCCATCTCTACAGAAAGGTGGCCAACGAGATACCCAGTAAACAACATGAAAACACCAAGGCAGGAGGGGTGCTATGCCAATGCCATTCTGGAGCCACCTATCCTTGTTTCGCTGTCCAAAACTGTAGCACTTTGCTCCTTCCTCTCTCCCTCTCCCCAGTCCTGCCCTTTCATTTGTGTTTCCGGCAGCACTTGCTGTGTCTGTATGCTTCTTGGGGTACTAGCACCCTGCCGCAGTAGTCATTGTTCCTCTTTGCTCTGATCAGAAAAGAGCTACCGCATTTCAGGCCGAAGATTCCCATCCCACAGAGAAAGGTACTTATATTTGCCTGGACTGGAGAAACTCCAGGTAATGAAGCCACCACAGGAGCTAAAATGTGATGAAGGCCCTGCCCTGTAGAGCACTTAACATAATGGTTAGGCCAGCCCCGGCTGCAGGTGGCCGAGGAGTTTGCTTTATCTGCTGGCTTCTGTTTTCTGACATCCAGAACTGGCTGCCAAAGATTTTCCTCTGTCCTTGGCAGGCCTTCAGCAAAATCCTGCCAATTTACACCTTTTACAGGTGAAGGGTGTACAGTTTACCTTTGGTGCTATTTGGAATATGGGCAGGTTGCAGCAGGTGGGACACAGCCAAGAAAGCAGTGAAGCCTGAATATTCTCCAGTTCGATTGTGCCTGCCTCTCCCTGTTCTCCCCCCCCCCCCCCCCCGGCTGCACCAAAGGAAACACAGACTATTCCTTGGAGCTGATTTGTTTACAATGACTGTTGTGTCATGGGTTGTTTCACCCCCAATTTTTCCTTTGGAGCGAGCTGCCTCGAAGCATCAGATAATAAGGGACTGATAAAATGGGCCGGAGGTTTCATAATTTGCTCATCTGTCTTGTAGACACACAAAACGTGCTCATATGCCCTCACCCAATGGTGTTGTGTATATAAAGCAAAGGTTTTCATGAACTGGGACACTAGTAAGATATTGCCAGCATCAATCTCTAGGGACTCTCAGGGCTCTGACTGATGCTTACTTTACGTGTTCTAGTTGCATGCTGCATGAGCACATTCCATGTTCTGTTGGCACATCATGGAGAGATACCCCATAGCTGTGGTGCCCATTCCTTCGATGGGAGATTATGTGGTATAAAAACAGAATATCGATAGTACTACGTGATACGTTCTGTCTCACAGTGGCTGGTAACCATAATTGTACTTAGTCTTATCTCAAATATTTACATGCATTAATTGCTAGCGTATCTACAGATCCTGCTTCCATATCTAATTTAAGTCCCTGAACATTCTACATACTGTAATTAACTATCATTTCCGTATTTACCCAGACTAATTAATATTATGGCGCTGCAATCTCAGAAAGACCAACATGGGTTAGCAGAAATTAGATTCACCAGGTAAGAGGGGAAGGGCTGATGGATAGCCAGCTCCTTTCACCACTCTGTCTTGAGGTCCATCACAGTTGCAAGTGAACCAAGCTTAGTCTTGAGGAGAGAGTCCCTGACTACTTAGCCTGTGGGAGGGGAAGTCCTCTTTTCACCCCTGGCTGATCTCTTTAGATGCTCATGCTACATCAAGCCAGCTCAAAATCTGGTCTGAGAAACAGGGACCCTGCTCTTGAAATGGAACGCAAAGGTCAACCAGGCTACGACTCCTGTCAGTTTGCACAGAAATTAGCAGCATGGCTATAAATCCGAGGTTTTGCTTTCTTTATTCTCTGTGGTATGACTTCCTTTCAAAATATGCTCTCATTCATCTGAAGGTGGTTTACATTGGGATTAAGAATTTATCCTGCCTCGTGCTCAAGAACTGCATGTGCTAAAATAGAAGGGAAACCCTCCAAAGGAAAACTCTGCTCTACCTGCCCTTGAATTCCATACAGTCTCCCAGGCAGCAATCACTGACATGTTTAAGATGAACACTGGTTTCCAGTTAGCTGGTTGCAATAAGATGTGGGGGGTGGCCCACACGAACACATGAAGTGGCCTTATACCGAATCAGGCCCCTTCATCTATCAAGATCAGTACTCTCTGCATTCATTGGCAGTGACTGTAAAGGATCTCGGGCAAAGGTCTTTCACATCATCTCCTACACATCACCATTTTTTAACCAGAGATGCCAGTGATTGAACCTGAAACCTTCTGCCTGCAAAGCAAGGGCTCTGCCACTGAACCATCCCCCCATCCTTCAAGGAATAACCTTCTGTTCTATCTCCCAGAGTCAGAAGTGGGGCTTTGACGCCCTGACCTGGATAGCCCAGGGAAGCCCAATCTCATCATATCTCAGAAGCTACACAGGGCCGACCCTGGCAAGTAACTGGAAGGGAGACCTCCAAGGAATACCAGGGCCGAGACATAAGAACATAAGAAAAGCCAATATTGGATCAGGCCAATGGCCCATCCAGTCCAACACTCTGTCACACAGTGGCCAAAAACAACAGGTGCCCTCAGGAGGTCCAGCAGAGACGCAGAGGCAGGCAATAGCAAATCACTTATCTGAAATGTCCGAGCCCCACTAGGGTTTGCCAGAAGTCAACCATGACTTCCAGGCATACATACACATGCACATACACACACAATACTCACCATTAAAAAAAAGAAGTGGGGCCTCGACTTAGGGTGTGTTTGTAGATGGAGTGCACATGTGTGTTTGCTACAGGGCTAGTTTTAAAGTATCCAAAATGTATCACATGCATCAACATGCTTCGGCACCAAAGTGAGGGCTTTCCATCAACAGTCATTTGAAATGACCACAAAAAAAAAAGATCAGAAAGGTGTAACTGGCAGGGCTTGATACAGTAAAACCAAAATCACACTGTGCAGGAAGGTGAGAATGGGACTGTAAATCAGCCTCCAATTGATTCAGAAACCCGGTACAAGCACATTTGAAGCTGCCTTTTCTGTTTTTCATACATCGGGAATCTAATACTCGCAGACGGAAAGCTGCCTTTCTGCTTTCCAAATGTGCACTCCAGCAAGGGAAGATGGGTTGCAAAGCATGTGCACATTCAGCCAAAGAGTGGGAGAGGATTCACCAAGGGATAAACCACAAATGATAATTCAATAACGTAAATGATGCACACAGGAGTCAGGCATATGTGGGACGGGTGAGTGATGGGAAGGCTACACACAGCGGCCGCTGCTTTCTAGACTGCCCTCCCAGCCAAATGAGTTCTCCAACCTATGCAGATGTGGGGAAACGCAGTGTCAAAAACATGTCCTATATACAACGGATTCCCAAGTTGTTTTCATATAAGCTGGAGCTCTGGATTCCTCAACAGAGCCCACCCAATTTCCCCAGATCCTCTCTGAGTGAGCCGTCAGCCTCTTCTAAGCTGCTGCAGAATTAAGCTTGCAGGAGGCTGGGAAGAGGGGAGGCCGTTAATTCTCTTGGGGCTCCGGGGAGAGAGAGAGCCAGCAGAAGTGGCAAGAAAGCATGTTTTGCTTGGCTTTTATTACCTGAGACAATTGAAGCGAGTCTGAATATATCAGAGAGACGAGAGGTGACTGGCTCGTAGGGGGAAGCTTCATAAAACTCTTCTCCTGGGAGGGAAGGAAGAGAGAGAGAGAGAGAGATTGAAACAGCAACTGTGGCAAAGCAATTCACACAGAAAGCTCCTAAGCACTTGTGCTGGAGTTACCTACCTATGTTACCCCCATGGAAGATAGGAGATGGGACACCTGGCCAACAAGTTCTTGAGGCTGAGCTCTCTAATCTTGGGTCTGTGAAAAACCATGAACTGTGTGCTTACTTCTCGATCTGCAAAATGGGATGACTACTAATGGTCTGTCTCACAGAGATGTTGTGGGAATGAAGAATAAAGACTAGGAAGTCTTTAACACAATAGCAATGATAGTGAACCCCCAGGTTCCCCAAAGAACTGATCCCAGCAGATTGTGAAGGAACTCAACCAGTTTATTTGTATATTACGCAGCTTGGGTCTGGAGTAGGGTCTGCAGGTTGACTGATATGGCAGATAATCTCCTCCCCCTGTATCCCTGTCTCCTGCTGCCGCAATGTGGTAGCAGGAGCAAAAATGAAGAAGGAGATGGCATCTCTCATATTTACCACTGAGATCGGGAGGATTCATAGAGCACCCCTTGAAAAGGTGACATCACTTCGGGGTAGGGTTGCCAGGTAGGGGATCCCCTGGAATTACACCTCATCTCCAGACTACAGAGATCAGTTCCCTGGAGAAAATGGATGCTTTGGAGGGTGGACTCTATATGGCATTGTACCCCACAGTGGCCCCTGTCCTCCCCAGGCTCCATCCTCAAATCTCCCAAGAGTTTCCCAACCTGGATCTGGCAACCCTACGCCCCACATCATCCACCGGAGGCCAGAGGGGACCTGGCAACCCTACTTCTGGGTCTTACACCTGACAACCGTAGCCTAGAGGCCATAACTACAACCACTCCAGAAGCCATCTTAGCAATCACAGTCACAGCTCCTTCTTCCCAGATACACCATGAGCCAGACGGGCTCGCCTCCAAAAATTAACTCTTTCTTAACCATGTCATCCTTTGTAACTCTTTATCGCAGAACCAACAGATTTTGTCAGGAGTCAGGACTTTGCAAATGGTGATTAAGGATGTCTGGAAACCTGCTATCAGAGTTGCCAACCTTCAGGTGGGCCTGAAGTTTCCCCAGAATTGCAACTGGTCTCCAGACTACAGACATGAATTCCCCCGGAGAAAATGGCAGCTTCAGAGGGTGAGCTCTATAACACCACCTCTCTGCTAAGCTCCCTCCCCAAATTCTGCCCTCCCCAGACTTTGCCTTCAAATCTCCAGTCATTTCCCAATCCAGTTGGCAACCCTAGGGAGTATGTATAAGCTCATCACACTGCCAGGCCCTACTTGGCTACTGGCAGGGGGCTCCAGGGTCCAGCCCCGGATTTTCTGGTGTGTGCACAAAGTATGTGCACCATGATGACATCACCCGGAAGTGACATCATCACATCGCCACTGTCAGGGGTGATGCTCTAGTTTTGGGGCAAAACTCTATGGTTTGAGCCCAATTTTACCATGGAGTTTTGCCCAAAAACTAGAGCACCCCCCCCCCGACACTGGTGAGATAATGACGTCACTTCAGGGTGACATCATTATATCACATTCAGGGACATTTGCGGGTGGGGTTTTCCCCCACTAGCCACCTTGCTGGCAGTGGGAAAAAGCCCACAAAAGTGAGAGAACCCCTGCCCAGACCAGGGGCCTGACAACCCTACCCACAGACTCTCCTCCCCCTTTGGGGGATTCACCCAATGAAAAGGGTCAGATCAAGAGTGAAGAGAGGGAGCCCTGGCCTTGATAGCCCAGGCTAGCCTGATCTCATTAGATCTCGTAAGCAAAGCAGGGCTGACGCTGGCAAGTACTTGGAAGGGAGACTTTCAAGGAATACCAGGGCTGGGACGCAGAGGCAGGCAATATCAATATCAATATCAATATCAAGCAAGCCATCTCTCTGAAATGTCCAAGCCCCACTAGGAGTTGCCTAGGAGTTGACATCCAGGTATACACACAAAAAAACATATATATATATTCACCCCCCAAAAAAACGGGAGTGGAGAGGGAGCAAATGCAATAAGCTATTGTGGCACAGTGCCTTACACTGCTGCGCATGAAGTGGGAAACCTGGGTTCAAATCCTGCATTTAAAGTGGGTCTTCCACAGATGTTCCAAGTACCTTGTCGTCCCTTTGTGTTGTGAAAAAGTGCAAAGTAAATTTCAGCAGGGACACGGTCCTTCCAGACCTCCCTTGTCCTGTGACCATATGATGCTGCCTTATACTGAATCGGACCATTGGTCTACAATGGTCAGGACTGTCTACTCTGACTGGCAGTGGCTCTCCAGGGTCTTCAGCAGAGGTCCTTCACGTCACCTGCTGTTTGACCCTTTCAAGCAGAGCTACTGGGGACTGAACCTGAGATTTCGTGCATGCCAAGCAGGTGCCCTACCACTGAGCCACAACCCCTTCCAGTGAGCTTTCCATCTCCTGAGCTGCCCACCCGCTGGAGATATTCTTAGCCTGAACAGGGCTGACTCCCCACTCCACCCCTCCCCACCCCCTCCCACAATTAAGAAGCCACTCAAAGCTAGCTGCTGAAACATGAGCTTATTAGCAAGCAAGAAGCAATCAGAGGAGGGCCAGCTCTCTCCACAACAGCTCTTTGGTGGACAGTTACAAATGCATTTCATTATTGGAAATTCTTCACAATTACCAGACGAGATCAGCTGCCAGGGCGCCAGGGCTGCTTATCAAAGGCACCCACCCAGAACCTTCTCCTTCCCTGCTCTGCTGGGAATATGAGGCAGAGGAGCTGGCCAAAGCTGCTGAGGACAGGGCTCTGATAAGGCCACATTCAGTCTGGGAGGGAAGCACTTCCATGGACATCTTTTTCTGGGCTCCAGGGCAAAGAGGGATGGGGAGGGCTTTGCAGCCACAGAAATACAGATGCCAGCCTCTAGATGGGACCCAGGATTACAGCTCCTCTCCAGACTACAGTGATCAGTTCCCCTGGAGAAAATGGATGCTTTGGAGAGAAGAGAAGAGGTTGGGTTTATACCCCACCCTTCACTACCCAAAGGAGTCTCAGAGCAGCTAACAGTCTCCTTTCCCTTCCCCCCCCCACCCCCACCACAGACACCCTGTGAGGTAGGTGGGGCTGGGAGAGCTCTCTTGAGAACTGCTCTTGAGAGAACAGCTCTGAAAGAACTTGTGACTGACCCAAGGTCACACCAGCAGCTACATGTGGAGGAGTGGGGAATCAAACCCAGTTCTCCCAGATTAGAGTCCATGCTCTTAACCACTACACTAAACTGCAAGCAAGTGAGGTAAAGAAAGAGGCCATGGTTGAGGAAGGGAAAGTGGTATGGTAGCTGAGGCAATTGGTATGCAAGTGTGGAGGCGAGAGATGGCAAAACTAGGATGTGGCGTTTTATAGCTGGTTCCATGTGTCTCCCAGGCATCTCGCCTCCTTATGGCCCTTTTCTGCTTGCAAAAGCATGATGGGTGGAAGATGGGGAATGACGAAGCCTCTCCTGCCACTCTGCGTGCTTCAGGAGCCTATTTCCCTCCCTCACTATTGGGAAGGTGAGTGGCAGTCACATGTTAAACGAGAGCTGCATTGAGGTTTCCCTCAACCCACCTTGTGTTTAACATCTTGTCTGATCAGACCCAGAGACTGATTGCCTGGACTGGTATTGCTCTGGCCCACTAATTAAACATGGGGAGCTGCTTTGCTCCTAACCACTACACCAAACTGGAGGGTGGACTCTATGGCCTTGTACCCCCACTGAGATCTCTGTCTGCCCCAGTCTCCATATCCCCAAATCTCCAGGAGGTTGCCAACCTGGATCTGACAACCCCACCCCCACCCCCCACTGGTGGCCAGGTGGGACATGGCAACCCTACACAGGAAGCTGCCCCCTCCCACCAACAGAGGTGTAGAGCCATAGCCCCTGTGAGCTGGAAAGCAGACTGTATCTAATGAGTAAGCACATGTTTTAAATGCCCCGTGGGTTAGCCAGCCCTGTTTTCCCTTCACTGCACCTCTTTTTTGCCTAGATGGTGTATATGCTCCATTCTGGAACTAGATGCCTAGGAGGCTTTGCCTGTGAGGTACGGAAGGCAAAGCTGTGTTCAGCACCTGTTTGGTCAGGGATCTGCTGACCCGCCCCTTGAGGAAGTCTCAGCTGCAAAGGCCCATCAGGCAGGCTGTGCTGGGTTTTGCTGGGAGCGATCACCCACGTTTTAAAGCTTTTCATTCACTTCAAAAGGAGACCAAAGAGGCCTCTGGCTCCCTGGGGGCAAGGAGCTTGCAGGGAGTCTGTCTGGGGTCTGCTGAGTACATAAAGCCGGAAGGGAAGCAGCCCTGTGTGGGGCAGACAGTTCCAGGTTAAAGAGACGTACTGGAGGACTCTCAGTGGCTCCTGGAAGCAAAGCCACGCCTTTTATTCCAGTATCTTTCCCTCCCCAGTAATGGAGAATCTGGGGACTGTTCTCAGCAGGAATGTTTCTCAGGATGCCAGAGAAAATTCCCAATGCTTTTAATTTTATTTAAGAGCAGGTGCCCCCAGCACTGGGGCAGGGGAGGTTTAATTTTTATCTCATTTATTTAAAATACTTCTATCCCAAACACATGCAATGAAACTCATAGCATTTCTTTCAGAACACTTAACACATTAAGCAGGTAAACAAAATAGCAGCTATCTAAAACAACCTCCCATCTCCAAATCTATGGACTAAAAGCATTAAAAAACTTAAAACAGACCGCAGGAGCTATGAACAATCTAAATAGATAAGAAGCAAAACAAAACAAAAAACTCCAGAATTGCTTAACAATGTTCCTCCTATGCTGTTCCCTAGAGAGGACTCTCTCTCTCTCTCTCTCTCTCTCTCACACACACACACACACACACACACACACACACACACACCCCACAGAGTTGCTCTTAGCTGGGGTACAGCTGGCACCCTGCCTTTTTTCCCCATGAAGATAATAGTAGCTTAGAACCCCAACTTCTTCCTGGGAAACTGCACAGGGAGAAAGGTTAACTCCACTCCAGTGCCAATGCCCCAGTACACAACATCATCCCTCCCCTCTGTGTGTGTGTGTGCCTGCGTGTGAAGTGCTGTCAAGTCACAGCTGACTTATGGTGACCCCAGAGGGCTTTCCAAGGCAAGCAATAAAGCAGAGGTTTGCCGTTGCCTTCCTCTGCAAAGTCTTCCATCTAAGTATCAACCCCTGCTTAGCTTCCAAGATCTGACAAGATCGGATACACTATACTATTCCACATTCCCCTTCCCCTTCATGGCCACTTTTAAATAAAATTATTGCAGACCATGAGATTTGGCCATGATTTTTCAGCATCTGTCCTATTAGCATACCTACCTATTGAGACCTTCAGGTGATTCTCATGAGGCAGGCAAAAAGCAACAAGGGATTCTAAGCTCCAAAATGCAATGGGAAGTTCCATATAACTTGCAGGGGGAGCTCATCTGACTTCCCAAAACCATGTTCTCCCCTTCCTAGGATTGTCAGTACTCTAATAACACATAGCAACTAGGAAGAGCAGAGACTTCCTTTCCATATTATTTTGCCCAAGACATACATAATTACACATCAAAAGAACTATGCTACTCACTAGAAAACCTACCGGGTATTAAACGGAAGCTGAATTTCCTCCTGAGCTGGCAGCCACATAATTACCTTTCAGGAAAACACCAAGGTAGAAAGGAAGGTACCTTGGTGAAGGAGCTCAGCTACCAGATGCTGGCATGCTTATGAGAGACAGGGACACTTGGCCAAGAGGCAAAGGGCAACGTTTTGAACAGGTGCACTGTGGGCAATTCGTGTTTCTTATCAAACTGTTTGGTATTGGCAGCTCCCCAAGAGGTTCTTCTGACAAGCCAAGTTATCTCTGCAAACTGTCTCTAGGGATTTTTGTTTGCCAGAGACGAAACTGCAACAGATCTCACAGTCTGGCATCCGTTGGACTATGTTTGCAAACCAAGGAAGCCGAAGCTGTGCACACACCAGTTGCCTCCGTGTTTTCTGAAGCAGAGCTTCAGGGGAGAATCTCTTTCCATCCCACTCTTTTCCCTCCATGCACACGAACGCGTACAGAGAGTTTGCTGATATGCACTATACAACAGAGCAAGAAGTTCACAGTAAATCGTTTGCATTTATGTCAAAGCTAGTTTCCAGTAGGGATATAGAAACCATATTGGTTCCTCCACGGCATCAGACTTGAAAGGCCGGGCTGCTCAACAGCAAGAGTGCGAGAGCAAGACTGGGAGACCAGGGTGCCAGTCCCACATCCACCCACGGACTCCTGTGGCTTAAGCACATTTTAAACGTACATATATAGATATAGATATAGATAGATTTTATTATTTCTAGTCTCCCTTTCTCACTGAGACTCAAGAGGGCTTGTGGTTTGTAAATAAGCCGATGTGGGGATACAGGGATGGGCCTTACAGATCCTTTCTCCAGGATCAGGGACAGAGGGTGGTGCTTGGGGAGCGCCAATCCAGGAGGCATCCACTTGATTGTGGAATGCCTCAGGGGGCGGTGCTTTCCCCGATGCTGTTTAACATCTATATGCGCCCCCTTGCCCAGATTGTCCAGAGGTATGGGCTGGGGTGTCACCAGTACGCTGATGACACCCAGCTCTATCTGATGTTGGGCGGATGGTCAGACTCCGACCCACAAGATCTGGACCGGGCATTGCACGCCGTAGCTGGCTGGCTTAGGCAGAGTCGGCTGAAATTGAACCCGGCGAAGACAGAGGTCCTGTGCTTGGGTCAGAGCGGTTTGGGGCGGGGGGTCCCGCTCCCGAACTTCGACGGGGTGCCATTTTGGGAGTGCTCCTGGATCCCTCCTTGATAATGGAGGCCCAGGTAGCAGCCACTGCCAAGTCAGCTTTTTATCATCTACGGCTGACACGGCAGTTGGTTCCCTTCCTCGACCGCGATGATCTGGCCACAGTGATCCATGCGACAGTCACCTTGAGGCTTGATCACTGTAACGCTCTCTACATGGGGCTGCCCTTGGCGCAAATCCAGAGGCTTCAGCTGGTGCAGAATGCCACAGCCAGGCTGTTGATGGGTCTCACTAAGAGGGACCATGTCTAGCCTGTGCTAGTGGCACTGCACTGGCTGCCTATAGCGTACTGGGTTCACTTCAAGGTTATGGTGCTTACCTTCAAAGCCCTATATGGCCAGGGTCCAACATACCTGAGGGACCACCTATCCCCATATATACCCCAGTGAGCACTTCGGCCGGGGGCCCAAAATCTGCTCTGTATACCGGGCCCCAGGGAGGCCAGGCTTGCTGGAACCAGGGCTAGGGCTTTTTCGGTGGCGGCTCCTGTCTGGTGAAATGAGCTCCCGGGTGAGATCAGGGCCCTATGGGACCTTATGCAGTTCTGAAAGCCTGCAAGACAGAGCTCTTCCACCAGGCTTTCAAATAGGAGCCGCCACCGTTGGCCCCACATCACAATTGCTATCTGGTGATGTGGGTTACCCTGGTGGCTGCCCAGGCCTGATGGCCATGGAAGGCCGTACTTGACCCTAAGCCATCTGTTTTTATATTATAACTGGAAGCATTGGTTAACTGGAATTTTATTGTAAATAGATTGTTTTGGGATTTTATAGTGGATTTTAAATGTTATTGTACTGTATGTTGCACTTTGTGCCATGTTAGCTGCCCTGAGCCCGCTTGCGGGGAGGGTGGGGTATAAAACTAAAGAATGAATGAATAAACAAACAAACAAACAAACAAATAAATAATGCAAACAGAGGGAACTCAGTAAGAACAGCCTTAATGGATCAGATGAATGATCCACCTAATTTAGCCTCCTGTTTCATTCTGTGGCCAATCAGATGCCCCTTGGAAGGCTCACAACCGAGGTACCGAGGCCAAAGTTGCACCCTATAGTTGCCCCACCCAGCAATGGTATTTAAAGGGAAGTTCCATCTAGTCAACAGCCACGGATGGACCTGTGTGTGTAAAGCGCTGTCAAGTTGCAGCCCACTTATGGTGACCCCACAGGGTTCTCAAGGCAAAGTCTTCCTTGGTGGTCTCCCATCCAAGTGCCGACCCTGCTTTTGAGAAGCGGGGAGTGACATGTGCCCCTCTCCTGCCCCTCCTGCAAGATTTAAAGGGCCCTTCAGATGATCGACGGGGAGTACATGATCTGCCAATCAACTGGAGGGCCCTTTAAATCTTGCAGGAGGGAGGGAGACAAGGGCACACCACCCATCGCTTCTTCTCAAAAGCATTTAAAGGATCCCTTTAAATGCTTTTGGGAAGAAGAGGGGGGCCCTTTAAGGAAGAGGGCTGGCCCTTTAAGGAAGGGGCGGAGCCCCCAATAGGCCCACCATAGCTATGGGTCAGGAGAAATATCTTTCTCCCTTTTCGGTAATATTTGAACTCACAAACACCTAACCAAATTGATGTGCTATAGATTGAGGATAGACAAAAGGTAGTACTTCTTTACTCAAAGCGCAATTAACTTGTGGAATTCACCACCAAAGGACGTAATGATTGCTATGAGTTTAACCGGCTTTAAAGGGTTCAGATGAATTCACAGAGGGAAGGTATATCCATGGGATACGGACTGGTATAGTCTAGCCCAGTCTCATCAGATCTCGAAAGCTTAGCATGGCCGGCACTTGGATGGGAGACTACCAGGAAGACTTTGCAGAGGAAGGCAACAGGAAACCACCTCTGCTTAACAGGGCCGGTGCCAGGGTTTTTTCCACACTAGGCGAGACTACCTTCTGGTGCCCCCCCCCCCGGTGCGCCCACTGAAGCAGCACCTGTCAGCTCTCCCCTCGCCCCCACCCCACCCCCCATGGCAAGGAGAAAGGTGCTGCTTTCACTGAAAGATCCGAGACACTGAAGCAGGGGCTGTCATGCTTTCCTTTCCCCCCCCCCGCCCCCTGGCCAGGAGAAAGGCACTGCTTTCACTGCCTCAGATCTGAAAGGAGGAGCCCAGCCGGACCAGGGCTTTTGGCGAGGGGCAGCAAGGGGGTGGGGCAGCAGGCCAGTGTGGCAGTGGTGCCCTTATGGCCAGCCCTGCTTTGCATACCAGGCCTGGGGGCGCCTGGAGGAGGGACACCCGCAGCATTGGCATGGTGCTGCTTTCTTCTTCTCCCCATCAGGTGAGCCCCAAGGCAGCTAGAGACAAGGATTCCTGCTCATTGTCAGCGCTGCTCTCGCTGTTGTCCTCACCCTGCTTGCTGGCCTCTGCGCCCATCAGGGGTCTGCGCCCCTAGGCGGTCACCTAACCTGGCCTTAATGGTAGCACTGGCCCTGCTGCTTAATGACTTGCCTTGAGAACCCTGTGGCTTGGACTGCAGGCAGCTGCCTCCCCCCACTTCTTTAAATGCTTTTGGGAAGAAGCTGGAGGTGGCATGCGACCCTCTCCCTCCCCTCCAGCAAGATTTAAAGGGTCCTCCAGCTGATTGGAGGGCCACATGCTCCCCACTGATTAGCTGAAGGGCCCTTGAAATCTTGCAGGAGGGGAGGGAGAGGGACACACACCACCACCACTCCTTCATTATGGCAAATAATGGCAGGCCCACCAGAAGAAATTTTGCCCCACAAGCCACAAAATCCTGGCTATGGGCCTGGATTTCTCTATCCTTTTTCTCCACCCATGCATATTTTTATAATTTTCTCACAATCATCTTTTCTCTAAAACCAAAAAGACCCAAACTCATTAGGCTTTCCTGGTAGGAATGATATACCCATTCCTTGATCATTATTGGCTGTCCTTTTCTGCACCTTCTTCCAGTTCTACAATAGCCTTCTTCAGATGTAATCAGAGGCACACGCTGTTCCAAATGCAGCCACACCACAGATCTATACCAGGGTATTATAATACTGGCCAATTATATAGCATTGGCCCCAAGATCAATCCTACAATTTACTTCATTGCAATAAATGTTTATAGGGACCACTTTCTGTTATTGAACCAGTTTCTGAACCACAAGTATTCCTGTCCTCTTATCCCATGACTTGCTAATGTATACTTAGAAGTCTTTGGTAAATGACTTGCTCGAAAGCTTTTTTGGAAGACCAAGTATATAATGTCTACCAGCTCACCATTTTCTACATCATTTTAGATCTTTCAAAGAACCCCAAAAGGTCAGTGAGACAGGACTTTCTTTTACTGAAACCATGCTGATTCTTCCTCAGTAGGGCTTGTTCTGCTATGCGCATAACAGTTTTGATAACAGTTCCACCTCTTTATCTGGACTAGATATTAGGCTAACTGGCTTATCCTCTCCTGGATCTCCTTTGGATCCACTTTTTAAACATCAGTTTGTGTTCACTATCTTCTAAACCTCTGAAAGAGATGCAGATTCTAACAATGAATTGCATATTTCTGTTAAGAGATCAGCAGTGTCTCAGTTCACTTCCTCCTCAGGTACATGCCACCCACATCTAGTGACTTTTCCGTTTTTAAATTGTCCACCCCTAGAACTTCATATCTCGTCACATTTATTTCACTCAATTCTTCCAACACCATTCCTGAAAACAGTAACTCCAACTTGGGTAAATGGGCCACATTTCCCACAGCAAAAACATTGGAATAGTTTCCAGTTGAGATACCACGGTAGGCACTGTGTGAGGCTGCCTTTGGAGATAGTTTGAAAACTTCAGCTGGTCCAGATTGAAGTAGAGAAATTGTTGACAGGCAGTGTTCCCTCTAAGCTGAGTTAGTGAGAGCTAGCTCACAGTTTTTTAGCCTCCAGCTCACACATTTTTGCCTTAGCTCAGGAAGCATGGCTCCAGAGCAAACTAATGTACACATTAGCCAAATCACTCACTCACAACTTTAATGCCAGTAGCTCACAAAGTAGAATTTTTGCTCACAAGACTCCACAGCTTAGAGGGAGTATTGTTGACAGGTCCAGCTTTAGGAGCCAAAGCTGAAAGACCTTCACCAGCTACAAGACTCAGGGTAAAGTACCTCTAAAGCCCTGAATGGTCTTCATCCCAATATCTGAAGGACCACTTCTCCTAAATGAACCCACCCCATCATTCTATTGCTCATCAGAAACCATGTTTGGTGTGCCCCACTTTCAGAGGTGAGGTGGGGGACCATGAAGGACAGGTGCCTTTGGCCGGGAATGCTCTTCCTGGCACCAAATCTGATGACAGAGGTCACATGAAGATCTGCTCACTTGCCCAGTCATCTGCTTGGTAGTTCTGCTTCAATGTGTGTCTTGTGTATGTGTCACAGTTGATGGTACCTGTTGTTTAATATCTGCTCATTCTTACTTCTGCTGTTTTATTGCTATTTTACCATTTGTGCTGGTTTATTGTTATTTGTTATAATTGATTTATTCCCCCACTGCTATCATTCTAAACATCACCACCACCACCCAAAAAAAATTATGCTGCTGGATTTCGCCTGAATTTTATCCCCTGCTGTTATTTGGTTTTAATTACTTTGTTTTATTGTGTTTAAGTTGCTATTTTATTATTGCTGTAAACCACTGTGGGCACTCGGAATTGAAAGGTGTGTTATAGGCATTTATTTTAAAAAGAAACCAATGTCGGGGGGAAAAAAACTCAATCCCATCCAGCTGTGCCACCCTGGGCAGTACGCTTACCCCCCGTCAGGCCAAGATGGATGCTCCAGTAGATCTGAAGGCACAGGAGTTCCTTCTTCATCCCACGCTTGCAATGGCAGTCGTAGAGCGGGCTCTCCTGCAGCACCTCCAGGGCCGCCTGGCACTCCTTGTTGGCCAACATGGTGTTGCGGTCACGGCCAGCCACGCACTGACGCAGGGTGCGGTACCGCGAGCTGCAGCTAGACTCGGCGGCACAGAGTTCATTGGCACGGACGCAGTCCACTGGGGTCCGCCAACCATGTGGCTCCTGGGCAGCCAGGGAAGAAGGACCAGCCCAGGTGTGGAACACCTTGTCTGGATGAGAGTTCAGGAGGAGGGAGGAGAGAAAGGCCAAAGGAGGGTGAGTGAGCAAATGGATCCACAATACGCCAACTGCCACCCATTCCTGGCAAAGCTATCGGTCTTTAAAAGCTGCTCCACCCATCTACCTCCAGGCATGGTCCCCATCCCAAAATGTTCTGCTGCCTGAAAATACCAGAGCATTCCCACCAACAACAAAAACAATGCAGTCTTGCAAGGCCCAAGAGAAATATAGGAATCTCCCCGCTCTGTAGAGAAGAGGAGGAGGAGATTGGATTTATACCCCACCCTTCACTACTCAAAGGAGTCTCAGAGCAGCTTACAAACTCCTTTCCCTTCTCTTCCCCACCACAGACACACTGTGAGGTAGGTGGGGCTGAGAGAGCTCTGACAGAAACTGCTCTTTTTCAAGAACAGCTGTGCCAGAACTATGGTTTGCCCAAGGTCATCCAGCAGGTGCAAGTGGAAGAGTGGGGAATCCAACCCAGTTCTCCCAGATTAGAGTCCGCGCACTTAACCACTACACCAAACTGTACCCTCTTCCCCTCTGGATGTATCCCTTGTATCTAGGGTTGCCAACTTCAGCTTGGGAAATCTGTAGAGGTTTGGGTCAGTAACTGGGGAGGTCAAAATCTGGGGAGGGAGCTCAGCAGGAATAAATAAATAATTTGCCTACAGTGGCTAAAGCAGAAGCCCAGAGAAACACAGGGATGCCAATTCTGCCTTGGGAGAGTCCTGGAGATTTGGGAGGGTGGCGCCTGGAGACCATGGAGTTTCAGGAAGCGAGGGACCTCAGTGGGGTATAATGCCCTAGAGTGCACCCTCCAACGCTACAATTTTCTTTAGAGCTCTGGTGGTATCTTTACTAAAAATTCCAATTGTTTCCACTAGTTTTCAACACTATGCTGAGGCAGAAACTTGGGGTGTCATTTGCCTGCATCCAGGCTCTAGCCTCGTCAATCATAAATCAGTGGACAATGTGGTCAAAGGGGCCCCACCTCCTGTGCCCCCCCCCACAACCCCTTGCCTCTTAGCACCCCCTAGGTAATTCCACCACAACCCAGGGGGGCAGTACTGATCTCTGTAGTCTCCACTGTAATTCTGGGAGAACTCCAGGCCCCACCAGGAGGCTGGCAACCCAAGAGAACCAGCAAGTGGAAGCCACACTCAACATGACATGTATACCCCAGTATTTAGATGCCATATGGCGATGCACATAACTGTGATTGTTTATCTCACATAAATTCTTCCTGAGGCATGCAAAGACACTAACATGTATAACATATATAAAATACATTTGCTGATTCCCCCACCCGCTCCGAATTTTCCTCACCCAAAGCTCAGTGTCAGATGCACATTACGTGCTTTTATTATCACTGACTGCCTTCTTTCAGGCTTCTTCCAGCCCACTCAGACTGAGGAAGCCATCTGGGGCTCCTAGAAAACCCAAGCTGGTTGTTGGATCGGACTGTTGTGTGGAAGGGAACAGAGAGAGCACGGGTCGTTCGATGGGATCAACAGAAGCAAAAGCATTGTGGGATCGTTCTTGAAACTATGCCCTTCAACCTGTGCTCACAGGCAACCTGCTCTTCAGTGAATGGAGAGAGATGAGATGGCCACTGTTGTAATGACAAGGGGAGGTTTCTGCACATTCTTAGAGGTACTTTTCCCCCAGTATTTCAGGACTCAGCCTTCCCCAGTGCTGCAGGCACTGCTGGGCACAGGTCTGGTGATCGCTGGGCACAAATTAAGTTAGAAAAAGGAGTGAGAGAACAGGCAAGGAGAAGTTGCTTATGACAAGAAAGACAAAGAGCACTGTGGTGGCTTTTGTTACTCATTTTATTGGCTTGTTGATGGTTTAGTTGTGAGCTGCCCTGAGCAGGTTCTGGAGAGGCAGCATAGAAATCGAAATAAATAAATAAATAAATAATTCAATTTTTAAAAAAAAATAAGCCTGGATTTGTGAAGTACATATGGAAGGGGGAAAATTGTATTGGATTGTTGTACAGAAGGAAACCGGCTGCCACCGCCAAGTGAAGCAGGTCTACTCAGAATCCTACTCAGGTCTATTCAATGGGGTTTGCTCCCAGGGAAATGTTTTTAGGATGGCATTGTGCATGTGCTGGCCATGATGATGGAGTCAGTATCTACAGAGGTGCTAAGGCAGGGATCCCCAACTTTTTTGAGCCTGTAGGCATCTTTGGAATTTTGACACAACCACAGCCATAAAATGGCAGTTGCAGGAGGTGGAGCCAGCCACAAAATGGCTGCCGCAGCTTCCCTTCAGTCACACAGAGAAGATCCTTGTGCTGTGGTGGCCGCTGCTGCCAAAGTAATGCTTTTAAAAATCTGCACAGCCAATCAAATCTCCACTGGCCAATCAGAAGCCTTCCTGAGCAAAAGGCCCACCCAGCCCTGCTAGGATTGCCAGCCTCCAGGTGGGGCCTGGAGATCTCCCACTTTTACATCTGATCTCCAGCTGACAGAGATCAGCTCCCCTGGAGAAAATGGCTGCTTTGAAGGGTGGACTCTATGGCATTGTACCATGCTGAGGCCCCTCCCCTCCTCAAACCCCACCTTCTCCTAGATCTAGGATTGCCAACCTCCAGGTGGCATCTGGAGATCTCCCACTATTACAGTTGACCTCCAGGCAACCAAGATCAATTCCCCTGGAGAAAATGGCTGCTTTGAAGGGTGGACTCTATGGCATTGCACCATGCTGAGGTCCCTTCTCTCCCCAAACCCTGCTGTCCCCTGGCTCCACCCCCCCCCCCAAATCTCAAGGTATTTTCAAACTCAGAGCTGGCAACCCTACCTGGATCCACTCCCAAAGTCTCCAGGTATTTTCCAGCCCAGAGCTGGCAACGCTAAGCCCTGCCCACTTTTTAATGGTGGGCACCAGGAAAGGTGGGCCATGGTATTCACAGGCACCACTGTGCCAAGGCCTTGATCTGAGGGGAACATACCCACCTCTGTGCAAACCCAGCTACATAATCCCACAGATGAAAATGGAGGCCACAGTTCCTCAGTGATAAGGGGAAAGCACTTTAGATATGCTCAGAGTTACTTTATCATTTGTTTCCCCTTAAGAATGTGTCATGGATGCAATGACTGATTTGGGGCTAGTCACATATTTCAGTGTCTCGGTGTTCTTTGGCTGTAGAATGGGTTCAATCAGTCCACTCAATCAGTGTTCTTCAGTCAACGGTTCACAACTCTCAGGTATGCTACAGAGCCCTACCTACCGGGTCACAAGCCCCAACAGCCTTGCTGCTTTCTGGAAGGTGTGCATGCCAAGGGAGTCAGAGAGGAAGTGGGCACCACTGGCACCATCCAGAAAGAAAGGGCAGTCTGCAATTGCACGCACTGCACAATGGTGGACCTTGGCCTGGGCAAATGATAGCTATCCCTGATGCCACCCCTGCATGGGAGTAAAGAAGCAGCAGGTGTATGTCTCGTCTGCTGGCTGGAAACAGCTGTCCCTTGGTAGCTGCAGCCATCACAGAACCCGTTAGGCAGCCATGACCCTCCCTTTTGAGTCTACTGGTTCTTCCTGATCCAGGAAGCCACACTGATCACGTGCGAATTTGCTTGCACTGTCTCAAGCCAGCTGAAAATCATGAATACTGGGACTCATGCAGTCTTTCCCTAGAAACAGGTGTGCAAAATGCTGAAGCAAGCCAGAGGATTCAGCCCCACCTCCCCCCCCCCCGAGAGGAAGGAAAACTTCATCCCACTGGAGCTCAAACCCCCCCCCCCAAAAAAAATCTGGCACCTTCACCTCCACAGGACACAACACAAGAGGCAGAGGGCAATGTGTCCTCAAGATTGTGCCCCCCCCCCATTCCTCTATGGGTGAGGCTTGGCATGCATAAACCGCAGCCTGACAATTGTAACAGGGAGCCACAACACAGAATGTTTGCCTTTGGCACGCTCGCCATCTGGTTAGCAGCACCACAGTTCTGGTTGGAATTATCAATCCTCCTGACTTTCAAAGATCATTCCAGATTTGTCTGCAAACCTCTGGGAAGAAAGCAGGATTCCCACGAAATTGATAACTGGAGGGGGGGTTGGGGGGGAGTACACAAGTCTCCTTCAACACCCTGACGTCCATGTCAGCGGCTGCACCGGCAGATGGCATGGGCCATCACGGAATGCCACCTGTTTCCCCGTGTCGCTGGCTGGCAGGTTATGCTCTTTTTTGCCATCAGTTCCAAACACCAAACTGCCAACATGCCTTTGGAGGGAAGGTCACAGCTGAATGCTAAGCAGAACCGCTAACTGCAACAGCTTGCATGCTGGGGGGCATGGGGGGGGGGTCTCCTCAGCGCTGCCAGGCCTCACTTTTTTATCAAAAGTCTCATGACTGTCTGAGCTCAGCGGAGACAAGATGAGCTGTCAGAGCAGGGCAAGTGTGATTTGCCTTCTTAAAAGAGGCATTTTCCAAACACCATTTTTTAAGCTTTGAAACTAACCTGCCATTCTCAAATCCCATTTTCAATACTGGGACTTGAAAGCAATGCTTCTGATTTCCTAGGAAGATCTACCTTTGGTAAACTAAGTGATGGATCTACAGAGAACACATCTCCCATCTCTGGCTCCAGTCATCAAAGAAGCTGCCAAGCAGGCTCCAGAACTGGGTTAGTTGGCAACAAAAATGACAGACGAGATCGAGAGTAAGTGCAAAGTGACTGGGATGAAGCAAAAATCCCAGTCCTTTAGGATTTGCTGCAGGGACAATCAGGACTGGAGATAGAAGCATTCAAAAGCCAGTTGTTTGGGTTGATCATTTTGCACTTCTGGTGTAAAATTTCTATCCTCTCAGAACATAAGAGCAGGTATGCAGGGTCAGGTCGGTGACCCGTCTAGTCCAGCATCCTCTTCCATACAGTTGCTGACCAGATTTCATTTATTTCTTTAGAAAATGTATATGCCACCTCTCCAGAGAACCTACTTGATGTGGCTCACAAAATAAAACCCTAACATCGCATACAAGTCATTAACATTAACGATCCATTAGAAACCCAGCCCAGAGCATAAAAACTGAACGTGGCCCAAGAAGTCCTATAAGCAGATCATGGAAGCCAAAGCCTGACTCTTTTGCTGCTCCCAGCAGTGGCATTTAGATGGGCAACTGCCAGTGTTCCCTCTAAGCTTAGTGTGAGCTAGCTCATAGGCGTCAACTTCAAGGGGGCTGGGGAGCTGCAGCCCCCCCAAAAAACTTTTCCAGGACATGCTGAAAAAAACTTTTCCAGGACATGCTGTCTCCCCTGGAGACAATGGCCTGTAATGTCTCTGGCCCAGCCCCAGCCCCCCTCCCCGGAAATTGGAAAGTCTACGCCCTTGAGCTAGCTCACAGTTTTTTTAGTTTCCGGCTCACACATTTTTGTCTTAGCTCAGGAAGGATGGCTCCAGATCAAATTAATTTATGCAGTAGACAAATCGCTTACTCACAACTGTAAGTTTGCTCACAAGACTCCACAGCTTAGAGGAAGTATTGGACTTACTGCCTCTGAACATGGAGGTTCCATTTAGGCACAGTGGCTTATGACTGTTGACAGACCTCTCCACCAGGATTCTGTATGCCCTTCAAAAGCTATCACCTGTTCTGCAGCAAAGCAGGGGCTCATGTACGGGAAGGATCACAGCGAGAGAGCCAGTGATGGTGGAGTATAGAGGCAAACAAAGCTAGTGAGAAAGAGACCAGTGGGGAAACCCGTGTGATGCAATGGTTCAAGTGTCTGACTAGAAGCTGGAAAGGTACCAGCTGGATATTAGGAAAAACCTTTTTGACAGTAAGAGTTGTGCAACAGTGGAATCAGCTGCCTAGGGAGGTGGTGAGCTCCCCTTCACTGGCTGTCTTTAAGCAGCGGCTGGACCAATACTTGTCAGGGATGCTCTAGGCTGATCCTGCATTGAGCAGGGGTTTGGACTAGATGGCCTGTATGGCCCCTTCCAGCTCTGTGATTCTATGACCTAGGTTGAAACCCCCACGTGGCCCCACCTGGGCCAGTCACTCATGCTCAGCCTGACCTACCTCACATGGATACTGTGAGGTTTAATGGGGAAGGAGAATTGTGCCACTGGCACCCTGAGCTCCTTGGAGGAAGGGCTGGTTTAAAAATGCACAAGGCAGATAAAAGTCAACCCCATCATCAGTAGTGTGGACTTTCAGCATCTGTAGTCTGGTACCTATCCCAGAGGCTCCTGCCATGGACTGTGCTTCTCTCTGCTAGGTATGGGTAAAGGGATGGTGAAGCAAAGTCCAAGAGTGGTCCCTGTACCCAGAGTTGCCCCACACAGGGGTCCCATCACAAAGGCTGGGTCACTGCCAAAGGCTGCTGTCTCTCTTCCCCTTGGCATCCCAGGAGGAAACCCCAGAGGTTGCTGGCTGCCCTCTCTTCACGGCTGCTTTTCTCCCACTGTTGAGTATGTGCTGAGAGATAAGCTGTGCCCCCATCATAAGCTGCTGTGGCCTCCTTCAGCTCCTTGCTACCCACCTTCCACCCTCTCAGATCTTCCATAAAGCCAGGTCCTGGGTGGATGCTGTCCTGCCCCCAGGAGCAACACACAAATCCTGACCTGGTCATGTAAACATGGCGGCCAATGTGGTTCAGCTCCCAAATGATATAGGAGTCTCCATACATAGACTGCACAGATAAACATAGCTTATGCTGTCACCAACAGGGAGAAGTAAGGCCTCACTAAGCCCATAGTAGGTAGTATCAGTATCATGATTGACCTTGCCATGTGAGAAAGTGCAGAACCTGAACAGGAATCAGCTACTAAAAAAATTCCCCTTCAAGGATAGTATCTGGGTAATCTCTTGCCTAGAAGCCTGAAGGATTGGCACTTTGGAACTATGGTAGCCCTGAAGGATCACACCGGCCAAACAGAGAACCTCTGCTCAGCACATAGTAAGGGTGGAGGTTCTTCAGGAGCCATTTTAGCGTCATATGGAGATCAGCTGAGTTGACATGCACTCCAGAGTTCAGGCAGAACCCTTGCAGAGTTCATCCAAGTTCACATAGTTCCATCCTGTTTTCATTATACTCATAGCATTCTGAGCAAGAAAGTAAAACACGTCATTTGAGGATCAGCACACACACACACACACACGCCCAATGTCATCATCTACTTTACAAGATTAAAGCCACACAGACTTGGAAGGGAAGGCAGATTGTGATCAGTGAATGTTGAGGTTTCTGATGTGGCTTCCCGGGGTCCGCTGGGAGCCAGCAAAGCCCCGCTAGCAGATGACAAGCATCCAGCACTGGCCAAGCCCAAAGCAAAATCTCTCAGTCTGTTCCCACCTGAGACTATGGCTAAACCCAGGTTCAAAACTTACCAAGACAAGGAGTTTAGAAGGGTGTAACTCTGCTTAGGATGACACTGTTGGGCACTTGCAACACGAGGGCATGTGGCATGTCATATATGCCACCAGCACATAGAAGTTACTCATGAGATGTCAATATTTCTATCTGCAGGAATCTTTCCCCCTTGCCCAGCACATCAGCTCCCATCTGAAATGGTACCATTCAGCACACAGGCTTACCATTTCCTTGGCCACAGCTATTCCTCAGTTAGTGGGATTCTCCCCTGCCTGGTCCCTTTTTACACTAAACCAGAGGTGTCAGATTCATTTGTTACAAGGGCTGGATCTGACATAAATGTCTCTCGGTTGAGCCGGACCACGTGTCTCATAAAACACAATGCCAGGTACCAGAGATATAAACTGTATATGAAGGACAGCAGCTGATAAGCTCTGAGTTGGTGTATCCTCACTGCAAGGCCCCATGGGCTGGGAGCGGGGTGAAAAGGAAAACCCATATCGGTGGACTGGAGAGCCAGAGGTGCAGCACTGGGCAGACACTCCCACTACCACTGCTTGACTGCTGCAGAAGAGGTTGTTCTGCCATGTTCAAGCCACAATTGGACTTCCCTCGCTCTACTTGCTCACGGGCCACATAAGAGCCCTCCGGGCCATATGTTTGACACCCCTGCACTAAACCCATTTCTGGTTCCCTGATGACACCAAAGAAACACTCTGATTTAAGGAAATCCATCAGTATCAGGATAGCCTGCCAGGGAGCCCAGAGAAGGAGGGGGCCCAAATGGCTGAGCATGATGCATCTCAGCTAGAGCTGCTTCCCTAGCAATGGAGCAGAAGACACCCCCTTTTGCAGCTCAGACCCACATGACCTAAGGGGAGCTGAAGAGAACATTAAGTCCTGCTGACATGAAGGGAAAAGAGCTCCCAGGGCCGAAGATCAAATCCGGGGCAAGGCCCCCTTCTTCTTCCTCCTGTTCTCTCAAAGGAAATCTCTAGAGCCAAGCCTGGCTTTCAAACACACGGGCTTGCTGAACACAAAGGACAAAGAAAGATCATGGAAAGAAATCAGCACTGCCTTCTGGTCAATCCATGGATGAATCACCAAGAATTTTGCCTCAGACCACCATAGAGACTTAGTATATTTATTACCAACCATATCTGTGATTATGAGTTCTCTTGTCATTTCTGCCCGAAGAAGAATTTTATGTCTCTCAGTGGCTTGCATGCTGTAATGCCAAGACTGAATAGTGAGCCAAGCATTATTTATCGCATCCCTCGTTCTTGGCCAAGAATTACCCACACTGTGTCAAACTGCCAGCAGTAGTCGGGGTAAGACTAGAATCTAAGTTGTCCTGCAGGCTAAGCCTAACTACACGTTACGTTCTCCTCACATCCTCCATGGGTCCACGCAATCAGACCAGTTCCATGCTGGAGATTTCATTCCCAGGCACTTGCAGGCATCAGGGCCGTGGTAGAAGGAGAGAGGGTGCTTGAGGCTCCCCACCACCACCACACTGGTTTCCCAACCCGAAATGACCCCCAGGGGTGCTATTTGATGCTTCAAGAGGTTCAAAGAAAACCTCCCCTGTCCTGTGGTCCTGATCAGGACTTTGTGGGGACGCTTCTTCTGGAAAAAATCACAGTGGGACAGTACAGTCACAGACCTGGCAGCCTCTCATCTAAGCAGGCTCTACAATGAAGCTGGAAACAGAATGTCAGGAGGACCAACCAAACAACACATTTTCTTCACAGAGTATCTTCTGCAGCCCTTGACTACAAAACTGGCAGGCATCACCTTTGCCCTCTCAGGAGGGGAAAGGGCAAGCATGACCAAAGGCTACAGGAGTTTCTGCCCAAGGACAGGCAAGGAGAGGAAACTGCAAGAAAACCAAGACTGTGGCTGCTGCTGGTAGAGATCAAGGCTCCAGCCTGGAAGGATCTCTTATCTCTTCAAGGACTTCATCCCCGGAGCATCTACTGAATACAGCGTATGAGAACCATTATAGTCCCCCAGCTGGGAATGTGTGGCCTCAGAAGGCTTATTAGAAATTACCTTTTTTTCTGTGGGAAGCACTGCTTAGAGGCAACCTTGGACTCCACTGGCAGGTCAGTGACTTAGTCTCACTAAGAATGCCTTTGCTGCCAGAGGGACTGAAAGCCTTCCATCTAGAGTACAATGGATCAGCAGCCATGCAGCTTTCCCTTTGCCAGAATGTCAGGGTATTCCTGAAGCCCGCTCTCTCCCTCAGTCTTTTCATACTGTGTAATCTGAGTGTGTATAAATGAGCCACGCTGTTCATGGGCGCCACACCTCCCATCAGGGTTTTTTTTTTCATCTGGGGCTTTTCAACCTGAATTTGAAGCGGCGCCCCTGCACTGAAAAATCCAAGCCTTCCCCTCTTCTTGTTTACACTTAGCTTGACCTTCCACTTAGCTTGACTAGTGCCAGATGGGATTCTGCAGCTCAGATCATGTGGGGTGTGAAGGAATCAGAAGGCACATTTGCTCCAGGATGCTTTCTTCTGGGCCACCAAAGGGGTGGTCTCCTCCCACACCTTTTGCTCTGATATAAAGGGAGGGGGGCTGAGATGTCAGGCTGGTTGGGAGTCCAGCGGCACAGATGCACCATCGCCAGGTCACCTCTTGCCAATTGTGAAAGTCAGACAGTGACACCTACAGGCAGATGGGAGATCTGCCCAGGAGCGATTCCTGTGTCTGCCCTAGGCATGAAGCAAAGAGGATGGTCCTAAGCATGGTTCAGAATGCCCACTGGTTATCGTGTCCCACTGCAAGCTCTTCCTGGAGCCACAACTGGACCTGTAATCTCTTCCTCATGCTAACATCAGTCCCTGCAAGGCTGTGTCCTGGCTGGAAAAGCTCTTTGCCCTTGCCACCGTGTGCTCCCTCTATCCCAGGTGCTCAAAGGAACTGCACAACAGTCTCCAAGCCTGCTCGACAAGCCTGCAAAGCGGATGCTGGCCTGAGCAAGGCATGCAATTACAATCCAACACCAGTGCCTCATGGCCCACTTTTCTGGCAGAACGTGCCCCGGGGAAGGCCAAGAGGCAGTCCAAATGAGGCTAGAGCCCACGACGAACTTGAGACAATGGAGGCCAAGCATGGAAGAGTTAAGACAGATTCTAGAAAGACAACCTTCTGTGAACTGTGTATCTGACAAAGGGAGCCCTGACTCCCAAAAGCTTCCACCCTGAAAATCTTTTTGGTCTCTAAGGTGCTACTGGGCTCAGTTCCAGCTGTTCTGTGAATGGCAGCTGAGCAGGAGAGCATCTGCTTTACATGCAGAAGGTCCCCGGTTCGATCCCAGGATCTCCAGCTAAAAGGCTCAGGTATTAAGCGATGGGGCCCTGGAGAGCCGATTCCGGTCAGAGTAGATGATCCTGACCCTGACAAACAAAGGGTCTGACTCCATAGAAGGCAGCTCCTTGGGAGACAAAGCTGTGGCTGCAGAGACTGGGGGGGGAAGGATGTCACTGGCGGGGCTGTTTGTCTTCTGAACTGAAAAACAAGTCAAAGTGACACCCTCGCTGGTACCACCCAGACTAACCAGTGCCGCCAGCCTAATGCAGCGGTCACTCCTAATTCCAATGACTCATGCCTCGGGCCCTTTCTGGATAGCTTAAAAAAAAGCAGTTTTCATTTTCCATCCTGAAGTAGCACTTGCCAGTCCCAGTGGTGGGGAGGGGGAATGCAGCATTGCCACCAGGGGGAATCTTTTGCTCTCTGAGCTGTATAAAAGGGGGAAGATATGCTTCAGCAATGGAGCAAGGACCTAGATCCCCAGATTAAGGATTTATTTGTAAAGAAAGCCCATGTGGTGTGCTGGTTAGAGTGCTGGACTGAGACTGGGGGAGACCCAGGTTCGAATCCGCACTCTGCAACGGAAGCTGTGCCAGATGACTCCGGACCAGTCGCTCTCTCCCAGCCTGAACTTTTTCATGGTTTAAGAATAAGAGGGAGGAGGGGAGAACTGTCTATGCCACCCTGCTTTATAGAGGCAAGGTAGGATAAAAAAGGATACTGAAATAAATTAATAATATGAAATGGCAGGGCTGGATAATGGTCAAAGGGACTGTTCATTTGATTTTTTTTTTAAAAAAAAGGCTTTGATTCCACGCTGGAAGGTCCTCAGCCTCTAAATGTAAAAAGAAAATTTGAAACCACTTGAAACTTTTGCAGGAGCTTCCAAAATTACATGTACATGAGGCATAGGAAGGAAGGCATGTTGCTTGTCACAGCTGCCTTCACGGACATCATGGCCAGTCACCCAAGCCTTTCCCCAACACACACCACACACCCATTCCCAATGTTACTCACAACCAGCCCTTTGGGGTTGAGAGGAACTAACCGTCTAGGTCCTCACACACAAAGGGAACAACATTAACACAGCGCTACACATGAATGCCTGCCATGAATAGATCCCTTCCTTTCCAAGGTAAGTAAATGTAACCCCTGGACTATAAGTAGTTTCTGGAATTTGGGCTGCTGATTTTTGGCTGCTGAAAAAGAGAGGAGAGGGCCCCCTTTGACCATGCAAAGAGCTATGCTAGGGGTCATGAGGCCTACATGGACCAAAGCTCTATGGGGCAGGGATTGTAGTAATGCGAGGAATTGGGTGAGATTCAGCAAACTGAACCCAGCCTACCTAGGAGATGTTCCAAACCTCCTGGTACTGTCAATAGAGAACAAGATAAACTGGGCAGCCAGGAGCCAACATGCATCCCCCCTCTGAGCCCCCACACATGCCACATTTGAGGGAACACATCAGAAAACACACAAGATACCTGTAGAACAGGGATGCTGCTATCATCTCTGAGGTTCATCTTGCCCAGCTTTCCAGCCTCCCAGCAATTTGTACCCCTCGTCCTTGCCCTTCTCAGTGGCCTTGAAAAGAAAGGCAAACCAGCCTCCCCCACTAATGTAGTATCCTTGTGAGTTTGTTTGGCTATGCTATCAGGATCAATTTGCACCCAGAAGGCAGAAGAAAGGTGGCAACCATCAGTGGGCACTGGGTAGAAGCTGATTTTTGATGTTTGCTGAGAAGCGCCGAAGTGCATCCAGCATCAAAGCCAAAGGGGGGGGGGGGGGAAGCTTAATGAACAATCCCTTTTAGGTTCAAGGATCAAGAAGAAAACAGACTTGTCAGTCACAGAATCACAGAGTGGGAAAACTAGAAAAGGTTACCCATCCCTTCCTGCACAAAAAAGTCAATTCGTCCATCAACCTCCAACAGGTCCATGCAGGTCAAATCCCCAGCCCAGAGCTCCACAGCCAAGGGCAATGCGAGGCGAACAAGTCTGGCAGTACTCCAGGGCAGCCAGCACCATCTTAAAGAGCATCTGGCTGAAGAGTAGCTGAGGGATCACATCTGAGCCCAAACGATCCACCCCCCGTCTCTCCAAAGCATATCCATTTCAAGTTGCGTTTTGACAGCTCCTCTTGACGGTTTGCTGCTTTTGTCCAAATCCTGAATGGAAAGCCCTGCTAGAGGAATCCCCAAAAAGTCATTTTTAAGTCTCCAAGGGGTCATGCAACTCTCGAGCTAGTCCACAAAGTCCACACCGTTTTGCATGCCTGTTCCAATTTTTAAAAACCTGCTGCTTCGAAATGCACATTTCAGCACACAAAAAGTGAAAGTCACAAGAACTTGGCTTAATTCCTCTCCAGATCCAGTCTGACTGTTCTTCCTAGGCAAATGCATCCCAGCTGCGCACTGAATCCTCCCATAGCTCAACTCCGTCACCAGTTTGCGGTGAAGCACACTGCATTGCCTCTGAAGCGGCTCCTCTGGCTCTCACTTCAGACACAAACGTGGGCACTCGGGACTAGTTTTCATCACCAGGCAGAGAAGGGAATCTTCAGAAGAATCCTGGAACCCCAAAACTGTGCAGTGACAGGCAGCCCTCCAGATTAGCAAGTACAACATGCAGAGAGGCAGCAGTGTCAAGTCTGGCCACAATCTGGAAGGGCTGGCCAATGTACACCCCGGAAATGCTCCCGCTGGGGTTCTGAGCTCCGAAGAAAAGGGGTTCCCTCCAGACTGCCGGTTTAGAGGAGACGCACAGCTGCTCGGTATGAGGCTCATCCAGAGAGGCCTTCTGCAAGTCCTGGATCAGTGCCCAAAAGCACAAGGCCTCTTCTGTAATTCTGGGGGGGGGAACCCTTGTTCCCATCTTGACCAAGATTTTCCCCCTCCTGGTAAGAAGTGTGACCCCATTTCTGGAGCCTTCGCTGCTTCCTTTGAAGAGACATTTGGCTCTTAACAGTTCAAGGTAGGATGTTACTGTTGGAATCCAACTTGTTCAGTACAAATGACCCCGGTATGGAGCCATCTGAAGTTCGGACGCTATGCTCAAAAGCATCTCTATGTCCTCCTAAGCCTCCAAAAATTCCTGGATTATTCCCACACTCACTTACCTAAACTGGGAATCTAGCGTCACATTTGTCTGGGTGCCAACTTTGCATTTGTAAGGGATTCCCCTGACCCTGACCCCCTCCCCACTGCCAGCCCACAGTTTGCTGCAGCTGTGGGAAATGCACATGCACACTCCACTTCAAAAGACGGCAGCTGGTCCCAGAAAGGCTGCCTTCGACTGCAAGTTTGCCAAGAAGATACCCCTGCCCGCCCACCCACCCGTGCTTCCATGGGATAACACGGAGGGAATGGCAGACTTAATCCCCCCACCCCAGTTTTCAGGAATGCAGAAAAAATATATCCATTGTGTGTTACCCTTCCGAGGCAGGGGAAGTCACACCAGAGCGTTGCAGTTCATCCCACTCCCCCACCTCCTGTGGGGGGGCTGGCATGTGCAGGAAAAGGCAGCCCCAAGGAGCAAGGGGTAAAAGCGCCTTCCCTCCTTATGAAAATAAGAGAATATGGGGCTCTTCGGTTTAGAAAAAGATGACTAAGGAGGGGACACAAGAGAGGTTGGTACAAATCTGCACGGTATAAAGACGGCAGCCAGAAAGAAGCGTTGCTTTCCTTCCTCTCTCAAAATACTAACTCTCTGGGGCACCCCACGAAGCTCATGGGCAGCACATCCAGGACAGACCAAGGACATACTTCTTCACACAACAAAGAATTAACTTGTGGATCTCACTACCAGGGAGTACAGCAATGGCTTTAAAGGGGGAAAACTCAAATTCATGTAGGAAGAGACATGGATTCATCAGTGGCTACTAGCTAGGATGGCTAAATGGAATCGCCTTGTTTGGAGGCAGTATACCTTTTGTCAGTTACAGATGTGTAGCAGCAGGAGGAGGTTTCTGCCTCTGTGCTCCTTTTATTGGTCTTGTCGGGCACCTGATCAGCAGGCATTCTGGGAAACAGTACACTGGACTAGATGGACTATTGGTCTGACCCAGCAGGACACTAAGCCATCCCTCCCCTGGCCTGCCATCTTTGGTTCCCTCACCTGTCCCATGTCACTGCTGGTCATTTGACGGGCCATAGCTGTGTAGAGGCATTTGTTTTGTACGCAGAAGGTCCCTGGTTTGATCTCCAACGCCTCCAGTTAAAAGGACCTGGAAGTGGCTGATATAGAAAGACCTCTAACATGAAACCCTGGAGATCCGTTGCCAGTCAGAGAAGACAAGTCTGACCTTCACCAGCTAATAGTCTGATTCAGTATACAACAGCTTCATGTGTTCCTGCGGTAGCTGCCAGGGGCCCAGTCCTGAGAACTGAATTTCCTAATCAGAAATTGTGCAGGAGGGCCAGTGTTTGCCCCCGGCCATCTCTACACAGGGGACAGAAAAGGGCAGTGGGTGCTCCGAAACAAGGCCCCCTGTGGGGAGAAGGGGCTTCATTTTTCACTGCACCTGGCACTAGCGCAAACTGGAAGTCAGGAACAGCCAGCATTAGTTCGGGGAAGCCGCCTCTGCTGAGGATTAGCTGAGAATTGCCCAGTGATGCCCAGCAGAGGAAAGAGCTTGCGATGGAGGAAAGAGAGCCATCTCTCAGGCCCTCAGACCGATTTCACCACCACCACCCCCAACACACTCACAGGCATGCACACACTGGATGCCAAATCCTGGGATCCTGCTTGACTTTCCAGAAGGGATGCTGGGCTGCAGGGGTGAACTCCAGGGGTGCCGCTCGCTCCCCTTGATGCGGAGTTCTAGCCCCCAAGTCTCCCGGATGCTGCCACTCCATGCGACTCCTGCTCCCCCGATAAGGAAGCCTGCTCCCAGCCCAGGTAGTCAACCTTGAGCATCCGAGTCTGACCGCCTCCCCAGCAGCCTTCGAGCTGCCCTCCTCGGCAGCGGGGCGGGGGGGGGGGGGAGCAGTCTAGCGAACGGCCCTGCGAGAACTTTGTTCCTCATCACGCATCTCCCGTCGGGAATCTGTGTCCAAGCGACACGCCTAACTGCCTGTCATCCATCAGGACTATTTTTTCATTCAACCTCCCCCCCCCCTCCGCCATACAACCCAGTTCTGGCTTCCTACGGACACCCCGCTCCCTCTCCCCCCCTCCCTCCCCCCCCCCCCCCGCGAGAGACGCTTCCTTGCCTGAGAACGCACCTGGCGCACAGACTGCGAGGAGACGGGCGCGGGAGAGGGGAGGGGATTCGGGGGTCCCCCCGGGCTCAACGGGCAGAGCAGGTTCCCCGTCCCCGGGCAAAGCCAGCCAACCCCCCCCCCCCCTCCGGCCCGCAGCTCCGGCTGGACTGCCACCAAAGAGGGTCTCTCCCCCTCTCCTCCCGCTCCCAACTCAACTTTCTAAAGCGAGGGGGAAGCCGCGCGCCCACTGTGGGCATCTCGGAAGGAGGAAGCCCTTGTGCTGCGGGGGCAGAAGACAGGAAGGCGGGCGACCCCGGAGGGGCATCGAGCCCCCCACAACACACCCACACCCGCTCCCCGCTGCTGCCTCCGCTCCCGCCTCGCGCGGGCTTCCCGGGCCAGACGCTTCTTCTTCGTGCCAAGCGGGTTCTCCTTGAAGCGTTCCTGCAGTCTCCCCGCACCCGCGCGCGCTCTCCACCTACACGCGAGAAGAACTGCCCGGGCGTCGCTCTCGGCGCTGCCGAGCTGCAACAGCCCGTTCCCACCTCGGCGGGCAGCCCCGCGGCGCCTCCACAGCCCCTCTTCCCCCCCCCCCCCCCCCCGCCGCCCCGCCTCGGACTTCCAGCCGGCGCTCCCCCCGCTTCCCCGTCCAGGAACCAGACCGACGCCGGAGCGCCCGCCACTCACCGAGGGAGAGGAAGAGACAGAGGACGCCGGCTACAATCATGGCAGGCAAATCCCTCGGACCCGCGGCGCAAAAGCAGCTCCGATGAGATCCGCCGGGGCGCCCCTTCCCCTCCGCCGTCGTCGCCCGAAGAATCCCCCCTCGCTCGCTCGCTCGGCCGGCCGGCCAGCCCGCCCCGCCGCCGCCGCCGTCCTCCTGCTCAGCTCCTGCGAGGCGGAGGCGCGGTCCTCCTCGGCTCCCCCGGCAGCATCGCGCCTGCCTTCCTGGCTCCTCCCGGCGGCGGCAGCAGCAGCAGATCGACGCCGAGGCAGGCGATCAGAGCGGCGGCTCCATCCAGCCCGGCACGTCTCTGCCGGACTCCGCGCCCGACGACGCCGACCGAGAGGAAGGAGGCGAAGTGAGCCGCAGCCGCCGCGGAGCTGACCGGCGGGGGGAGGAGGAGGAGGAGCAGCAGACAGACAGACGGACGGACAGGCAGACGGACCCGCGGCAGCCTCCCGCCACGCCGGCCCTTCTGCACCAGACGAGCCCACCGGACCGGACTGGATCGGGCTAGGGGGCCTCCAAATTCAGCCTCGCGGACGGCGGGGACGAGCCGGCGGGCACCTTTTGCGCCCAGGGGGCGGCCCTTGGCGGAGCCTCGAGGGAGGGGCGAGGGCGAGGAGGCGGAGGCTCGGCTGTCCTCGCCAGTCCGCGCCTTCACTCGTGGGCCCGGGCCGGCAGCCCCAGCCTGGGGGTCGCCTCGGCCAGGCACATGGCAGACGGCGTCGAGGCGGCGGTGCCCCTTTCCCAAGCGGCGGCAGGTGTTAGGGCGCGGCAAAAAAGCGCCCCCCCCTTCGTTGGACTTCCGCGGACCCCCGGGCCGGTGTCCACTCCCCCTCGGACGTTAGGGGCGGGTTGAGCAAAAGGAGGGGGGGAGCAAGACGGCCGTGGCTACCTGCCCTGGGACCGCGGACGCCGCCGCCCTCGGAAGGGGCGGGTCTGGTGGCGGAGCACAGCCGCGCAAGATGCCGCGTTGCAACAACGGCGGGCGGGGGGGGGGGGGGGTCTGGCAGCACGATCCTCCGCGCTTTGGGGTGGGGAGGTCTGAGACGGGCCTTTTCATTCGAGGGGGTTCTTCTGGGTGGGCAACCCCCATCTGGGGACTTGGGACAAACTCTAGGCTTTGTAGGGCACTGCCCGCCCGTTCCAAGACGCATACGTTGAGGAGATCCCCGGGTTTATGGAGGAGAGCTGTTTTCAGTGGCAGGAATAGCTGCGGTTGAATTGGAGAACAAGGAACCAGGAACTGCTGAGCAAGACAAACGCACACAGTGCCAGAAAAGAGGGGAAGGCACATATCCTGAATGGCCCATAGATAAGCAGCACCTAGGTGCCCCTGTGTGTGCATTTCCTTAGCCACTGAACAGCCACAACAGGACCTCGAAGTACCCAGTTGAGTGACCCGGTTTCTAGTGGGACTGCTTTCCTTCCCCTCTGTGCTTGGAAGCCCTGGTGGTGGAGTGGGGCCCTCAGCATGAGCAAAGTGGGTTTCTTGTCCACACTCTCCCCTCCTGAGTGAGGAGAAGAAGAAGAAGAGATTAGATTAGATTTATACCCCGCCCTTCACTCACTTGGAGTCTCAGAGCGACTTATAAACTCCGTTCCCTTCCCCTCCCCACAACAGACACCCTGTGAGGTGGGTGGGGCTGAGAGAGCTCTTTCCCAAGCTGTCCTTGAGGGAACAGCTGGTCCAGAGCTATGGCTTGCCCAAGGTCATCCAGCCAGGTGCAAGTGGAGGAGTGGGGAATCAAACCCGGTTCTCCCAGATTAGAGTCCGCGCACTTAACCACTACACCAAACTGGCTCTAACTGGAGGACAGCTAGAGGAGCCACCACCACCCCGCGCTGAGCTTCTGTGCTTTACATCCACCCCCAGTCTTGCTTGGGACCACCCTTTGTGCAAAAACCAACATGTCCACAGGTATCAGCTTTGGAGAGCCATCCTTGGCTGCCCAGTGGTGGAGGAATGGGAATCCTTGGCTTTCTCTAGGTGCCATTCTTGCCAGGTGTGGTCTCACACAAGGCTGATGGGTTCCAATTTGGGAAGGCGAGGATTGCCCCATTGCTGGGTTAACAATGGGAAGCTGTTGACCTTCACTTGCTATGAATGCTGCTTCTTTGGTGTAGTGGTTAAGTGCGCGGACTCTAATCTGGGAGAACCGGGTTTGATTCCCCACGCCTCCACTTGCAGCGGCTGGATGACCTTGGGGAAGCCATAGCTCTGTCAGAGCTGTTCTCTCAAGGACAGTTCTGGAAAGTGCTCTCTCAGCCCCACCTACCTCCCAGGATGTCTGTTGTAGGGAAGGGAAGGGAAAGGAGTTTCTAAGCCGCTCTGAGACTCTGAGTGAAGGGCGGGGTATAAATCCAATCTCTTCTTCTCCTCCTCCTCCTCCTTGCACTTCATTCCAGCCCTATTGGAATCACAGGGAGCCATGACCAAGTGGGCCATTGTGTTCCAGTGGTGCCTGGCCTGCCTCTTTCTTTTCCCTGCCTGTCTGCAGACCCAGTGCATCTTTTCTTTGCCTCTGCCACCCCTCACTAAACTGGCATCTATGTGTGGCCTTCAGGAGTTTCACACTTGCTTGTGTTCTCGTTCTTATGAGCCCAATTTCTTCTATGCTCATGCTTGACAGAAAGAAAGAGCCGGATACCCTTGCTCCACAATCTACACATTTCCTTCCAGCTCTTTTCAGATGAGCTTCTGACTTTGGCCCTTGGATGCTGTCTACGTCCGACTCCTGTCCAGGCAGCACATCCCTGAGGAGGATCTTGTCCCTGCTGCCCTTGATCCCGCAGGAGACTCTGCTGCCTCAGTTCCCCCTCCAGAGAACTCCGCCTGTGTCTCCATGCTGGCTAGGTCCCCAGAATGATGGGACCAGGGGCAGGAGGACTGAGAGGCTGTCGAGGTTACTGAGTGAGTGAGAGAGAGAGAGAAACTGACTTGTTATCAAAGAAATAATTACAGAGTGCAACATATTTCTGAAGGAGAGCGGGATGGCAGAATGGGGTGGAGGGACATTGTTGAATCTCTTCAGGCAGTTCATCCCCACATTACCAAGTGGGCTTTGAGGGGACCATGCTAACTTCTTATGGTGACTGGATTCAAGTACAGAGGTCCTAAGTGTCAATTCCACAAACAGTGTGGCAGCCAACCCAAAATCTCTCAACCACCATGGAATGCAATGCTCCCTCTAAGCTGTGGAGTCTTGTGAGCAGAAATTTTGCTTTGTGAGCTACTGGCAATAAAGTTGTGAGCAAGCAATTTAACTACTGAATAAATTAGTTTGATCTGGAGCCATCTTTCCTGAGAGAAAAATGTGTGAGCCGGAGGCTAAAAACTGTGAGCTAGCTCACACTAACTCAGCTTAGAGGGAATACTGCATGGAAGTAGAGCTGAAAGCAAAACCTGAAATCAAACAAAAATTCAGTCTTTAATGCTGAGCACATTTTTCGGTTTCCATTTATAAACTGGAAGGCAGCGAAATGTTCGAGATTTCTGAATACATTTTTTAAACAAAACCCAGATTTTTCCCCCCAGGCCAGTGTTTGGATTTGACAGTTTCAGCTGCACAAGAGCACCAAATAGCACCACACTGGTGTGATGTTTAAATTTCAGCACTGTGTGCAACCCAGAGAAGCCTTCACTTTTGGCATGTCACGTGGCAGGACCCTGAAGGGCTTCTGCTCTGCCTCGCTCGTGCTCCGTTCTTTTGACATGCTGTGACTTTCCTTTCTCCACAGGCCAGGGAGGGGAGGGGGGAAATTGCAGAACAGAAAGTTCTCTTTGCTCTTCTCCCCAAGTCGGTACTGCGCTTGGAGCTTCTGAAACAGCATCTCAAACAATCCAGCAAATGACTGCCGGTAAAGGAAGCGGATGGACAGAGAGTGTTCTGCGTTCCCTACTTCTCTGAGTGATGGGAACTTCCAGAGGCAGCATTATCTGGGTTAGCTCCTTTTGGAGGACAGCCAGCGAGAGCTGGAGATTTATGGTGTTTGTGTAGCATTTGTTTTATTTAGAAATATACAAGGAGAGCGCAGCTGGAGGCAAAGAGGCACTCCTATGTGTCCCATATTAGATCCCTGGAGAAAGAGATCCCTCACAGTGCTTTGGCCAGCTGATGGCAAGGGGTGGGGGGGCTATTTAACTGGCTGGGAAAGTTCCTGGTGAGCCACCACCCTGGAGAGCCACTGATGGCCAAGGGCAAGCCAAGGTGAGCCTCAGCAGCAGTGGCAGTGCCCAGGGGCTGCTCTTCTCAGACCTGGCCAATGCTGAATGAGGCAATGGGTGCACCCATGGACATTATAAAAGTGCAGTGGCACCTTTAGGACCAACAAAGTTTTATTCTTTGTTGGTCTTAAAGGTGCCACTGGACTCAAACTTTGTTCTGCTGCTTCAGACCCACCCGGCTACCCTTCTGGAATCTTGCATCATTACCTGTTATTGCTACTCAGCTCCTGGGTCACATCAACATCTCCACTGGCCTCTGCCCACAGCTGTCTGTCTCCTATCTCTGTCTTTTCCCAGACTCAAAACCTTTAATTTCTTCTCTCAGACACACACCCCTGTTCCTGGCTAGTCCTCACATGGGAAGAACTGCCTCCTCCAGGCTCTGATGGGTGCTTGACAGAGTTGTTAGGGGACCATCACCAAACAACTAACACCCACTGAAGATCATTCATACTCTTGTACCCCACCACCCCGCCCCAGACCCATTCATGCAAGACAGTAAGCCGGGACAAGGGCAAAGCTATAGGATTTAGCTCCAAGGGACAGCAGAAGCAGCCACCAACACTTTTTTCCCTTGGAGTGGGGGATTCTGTGCATTGGTAACTTTACTAGGTTTCTGCAAGGGAGTGAAATCTACCTCTTCTTTGGAGCACAGAATAAGGCACAACTAACAGCGGATGGGAAGACGAGGCCCGGCAGTGGCCGTGTGGGGCTAGCACTGAGCAGAATCCACATGAGGCTTGGAGGTTATTTATTTTAAAATGTATACTATAAAGAAGAATACAGAATAAAATCAAAAACATCGTCACTCTTAAAACATGAAAGACAGTTACATCGCGCCAGAAATTCTATAACATCACAGAGTTTCTTTGAAATAATGAAGAGGAGAAACGCCCGGCCAAATAGCCTTTCTTTGTCTCGCTTGCAGTCTGATTTTCGCTCTGCCTGCTGTCTTGGGGCTGAGAGCTTTCTTTGGACATCTGCTGAGATACCATTCTTTAACTAGGGAGGATCTAAAAGCTTGGATTATATTTCCCAACCTTGCTGAGCATGCAGGAATTTTGGGAATTTTAAGAAGGGTGCATAGAAAATGCCACACCCTGGACCATATTTGGTTCATTTATGCATTGAACATTGGCATGATACAGCTACTAGAGCAGCTCTAAAGTTGAGGCATGTTCATTTGTTGCTGTTCTACCCTTGACAGTGCCCCCAAATTACATCTATATATCTAATTACCAAGAGGCCCCTTCCATGCGGATATCTAAATCTGCATGGGGGGGGGCACTTGGGGGCAGGGAGGTTTTCCTACACATGGGGGGGGACTCCCCCCATGTGCAGAAAAATCCTAAAAGTTAAAACAACTTTTGAGGAGATATATAAATCCCCCCAAATATATAAATCCCCCCCAAAATTAAAGAGCATTCCCTGCGCATACGCAGGGAATGCTCTGGGAACTGCCGGGGCAAGTGGGGGCGGGGGGAAAGGGAGATTGGCAAGGCTCACGGCTCTGCACAGCACAGGCCTCGCCAGGGCAAGCCATAGTGGGGGGAGAAAGGATGGCAAGGCCAGTGCAGCACAGAGCTGCGGGCCTCACGGAGGCAAGACGGGGCGGGGGGGAGAAGGGTTGACTCCTCTCCCCCCGCCCCATGGATCCCGCAGGTCCCACCTCTTGTTCATTCATAAAACCAATTGCCATTTGTCCCACAAATGTGAAATTTGGCATGGAGAATCTACCTAAAAGGTGGTGTAATCCAGCCAAATTTTAGAAACCTATGGCATGAAATGTCATTGTGGACATTTAAAAAAAAATTCTTGATGGTTGAAGGTTTGCAGCTGGTGGTTGTGCAACAACAACCCCTCTTCAAAAAAAGAAACTTCTATTGGGTATACACTCTATCAAAGATTTACAAATAATCCAAAGCTGTTCCCTTACCTGGTTTGTGAAATCTACTGTGTGCTGCTATAGTTATGAGATTTCCAAGTCCCAGTTTTAAAAATTCTTTTAGTGGCAAGGGGAGCTTACGAGCACATGCTCGGATGGTGCACCCTCTCTGTGGAGCATCTTCGGTAAATATAGCATCTGCTTGCCCAGCTGAACACAGGGGAGGCAGCCTGGGGGGCAGAAGGAGAGCAGGTTCTCTGTGGAGGACAATCCCAAGAGAAAGAGAGTAAGATAAAATATGATTTTCACAGCTGGTTTTTAAAGCTGATTTTGGAAAGGTGTTCTTTTTCCCACCCAAGACTGTGCATATTTCCAACAATGCAGTAATGTTAAAAAAAAAAAATTTAACTCACCGTCTGCTGAAAAATCATTTAAAATGTTTTCAAGCATCCGAGGGGGTTTCCTTTTTTTGCAGGTTTTTGAAATCGTTGCCAGAAAGTGCTGTTCTGCTGTGGCACTTCCATATGAAGTCAAGAAGAATACATTTTGCCACCCACCTCCCACAACACTGAGGGCTAATGTAAGTCAATGATTTCCCTTTTCAAAAGACAAGGAAATCCTTTTTTAAAAAAACACACACACCTCAGTTTGAGAGAAAGCACTGATGAATTCAGTATGTTCCAAAAACAGGGAAACTGTGCATCATGTGCATCGGGTGAAATTTGACATGTCATACTGGCTTCCACCTTAGGCTCCCTGTGGTTACCTTTACTGACCACTTGGGTGGGTAAAAAGGGTCGTGGCGTGGGCTCAAGCTTTCTCTGTGGCTGCATCTATATTGTGGAGCAGGCTTCCCAAGGATGTGAGGAAAGTCCTGGCCTTGCACAGGCTTGGGAAGCTTTGCATGACAAGAGCTCTTGTGCTGGGTTGTGTAGCCCAAAGTGTGTGGCTTCCTTCTGTTTACCTATCTCCTGATGGGAGACAGTATTTCTTTTTAAATTTACAGTGAGCTGCTTCGAGTCCTGTTGATCAGGCCAAAAGTGGGATGTTTTAAATAAATTTAAAATCAATTTGCTCTTTTAGGCAATGCTCCTTCTAAGCTATGGAGTCTTGTGAGCAAAAATTCTTCTGTGTGAACTACTGGCATTAAAGTTGTGATCGAGTGATTTGGCTACTGCATAAGTTAGTTTGCTCTGGAGCCATCCTTCCTGAGCGGAGACAAAAATGTGTGAGCTGGAGGCTAAAAAACTAACTCAGCTTAGAGGGAACACTGCTTTTAGGTTGCATTCTCTTTTGCTGCAGTTTAGGGGTGCCAAGCTGAACATGGAGGTCAGTGCTGTTTCAGTGTTTAAAAAGAATTTGGCTGTGTGTCAAAATTAGTATCATGGAGCTTGCACTTGAAGGGTTGGGCTTAATACCAATGGCAATATGTGGGGGGGGGGGATATCTCAAAGGAGCAGGGAATGTGTGACAGCCAAAAACTTGAGTAATCCTAAGCTTTGGTTTACTCCGACATCAGTCCCATGCTAGGCAATGGGAGTTGCTCCCAGGAAAGTGTCCTTAGGCCTGCACCCTAAGTTCTCAATGAGCATAAAATGTATTGCTCACATAAGGTGGCAGTCTTAATTTACAACAAGGGGTGCAGTTAAATGTTGTCCTCATTGGTCGACTCAAAAATCCCTGTTGAAATCTTGCAAGGTTTTCTTTTTGCACCCTCTTCTATTTCCTTGCACCAACAGTTTCCCATACAATGTGCCCATCTTTAAGGTTACCTGTATATCAGCTGTGCATGAATAGCCTATAAATAGCAGCTAAATGACCTATGAATGGCATCAAAGAAATACATTCAGAGAACCAGAATGGGCAGATCAAAGAGGCTCAAAGTAACAGCCCAACTCCCCCCCCAACTGAAAAGATTCTCACATTCCAGCTTAATTTCCACCTTTTCTGGCTCATGAGTGAAATTGTAAGTGTCTTCATTCTTTGTTTAAACTGAAAAGGTTTTGACTTTTGACTTTAATATAAGTTACCGTTGATCCCACAAGGACCATTCCAGACTGGCCCATCAGGAGCTATTAGGGCACATTAGATATGTATTTTATTAAGATAATAACAGTGCCGTTCTAAAGTATTTTGGTTCAGTGGACCTCTTTTGTACTCTCAAGCAGTCATGTAAAACAGGATTCATTGTTCAAACACATGAAGGCTTTGACTGCCTTTCCTCTTCTTCTTTCTCAGCAAAATGACTCCCCTGCCCTCAACAGTTCTGAACAAAGAATATGGCAAGCCACGTTCACACAAATGCCCAGAGACGAGCTTGGTTCTCTGACAAAATAAGTCCTCTGCAGAGGGAGTGATTTGTGTCTATTCCAGGACTACCACATGAGTAGCCAGCCACACTCCCAATTGCTGTCATCTCTTCCCAGCTGAACCTTTGAATCTTCACCCATCCTTCCAGCTGGGATGCAACCTCAGCTCTTTTCCTTCTCTGCAAGCCAGTAGAGGGAGAAAGAGATCCGTAATGTGTGATTATAATGATAGAGGTTGTATTTTCAGCCAAGCCTGGATTGACAACTAATCCCTTCTGCTTCCCTCAGAGCTGTAGGGCTAAGAGAGAAATCCAGGGTAGGTCTTCAGCAAGCGATGGGACTTGGTCTTGACATTGCATGAGATTCAAGAAGTTATGTTTTGAGATTTTGGTCAACAATTTCAGTTGCACCCCTGGAACTCCAAAATCCTGGGGATGGACCTGAAAGGCCCCTTTTGGAAACAGAACTCTGGACTAGAAGGTAGCTCTTATGACTCCTCCACAGTGCATTAGAGCTTGTGCATTACACATCAGTGGGATTGTGAGGGATTGCATCATCGTACATATTTGCTATGTTTGGATCTGACATTCTTCCTCCAAGGAGTGCAGGGGGGATCATCTCGTCTTATTCTCACAGCCACCCCATGAGATATGGAGCTGACAGAGCAAGCTGGCCAAAACTGGGAAGTGAAAATCGTAGCTGACCAGGAAAACAAACCCAGGTCATTGTTTCTTGCTTACATTTTATTCAGTACCTTTTTATTCTGCCCTTCCTCCAAGTAACGCAGGGCGACATATGTCAATCTCCTTTCTTCCATTTTACCCTCAGAACACCCATGTGAGGTAAGATAGGCTGAGAGCGAGGGAGAGAGGGAAAGAGAGAGACCACCCCAAGGTCACCCATCAAGCATCATTGGCAGAGTGTAGAGATGAACCTGGGCTTCCCTGATCTTAGTCCAATATTTTAACCACTGCAGCAGGCTGGGTCTTGGACTCCAGCTGGGCTCCAACACATTATGCACATTGCACCGAGAGCCTTTCAAGTTTAACTCTCAGAAGATGTGTTTGAAACTCAGTGGCTGTATCATCATCAAAAGCTAAATCATCTCCTGAAGTTGCAAGCAAGATATGCATGAATCTCACAGCGTGCCTAGGTTTAGGCTGACTGTGCTATTGTGTTAAGGCATTTTGTATCACACTGTGCAAGTCGTGTAGCCAGTGCTAAAAATAACTCCATTTCCACCTCAAGAGAGGATCCTTTTTGTTATGAGCATTCTGATGTCTTGCTCAGGCCACCAACGGTTACTGCAGCTCATGGATTGCTGGAGAAATACCATCCGTCAGCGATACATGTCAGCAAAACAGACTTTCACATATGGAGATGCTACACGGTGGGATGTCACAGGCTGTTGGGGTGGGAAGGTGAATCACCCGCATTCAGAAGGTTATCCCAGTCTCTCTGATCTGTTTGGGGAAGGCACAATCTCAGAGGGCTCCCCACAAGACTGAACCCAACGATTCCGAACAAGCACGTGGTTCAGCCCCACCATGCTCCACTGTTTTGAAATCACACAAAATGCAGAAAAGTAGCCCATCAAAAGAACGACTCCTGAGTTTTTGCCCAGCTCAGGATCATTTCTCCTCCACTCCTAGCAGCAGATTTCTCCCAGGTCATCAGATTTTCCTTGGAAGGTTGCTGTGCATGCCAATGCCACCCTCCACATATTTATTTAAAGGGGGGTTGACCTAGATTTAAAAAAAAAAAACTCTTAATGGAAATAGCTAGATTTTTTCCTGCACCAAAATCTATCTAAACCAAAACACCCCACAGCTAAATGCAGTTTTGGATCTCTGTGTTGCTTGGGCATGCCCAGTGCCTTCAATGGGGCTTTGCTCATCTCCAGCTGCTTCTCATCTGGGCAGTATATCCTTCTTGTACAAGGCAGACTGGAACAGTACTGCTGACGATGACTGTGATTCAGCATTGGATGGGAGTGAGTCATTTTCAGAAGGCTTTTCCCCGCCTCTTGGAAGCACCAGCATGCAAACCAGACCAAGGACACACATGAACACTCATGAAGCTGCCTTATACTGAATCCGACCATTGTTCCATCAAGGTCAGTACTGGGTACTCTGACCAGCAGCGGCTCTCCAGAATCTCAGGGAGAGAGATCTTTCCCATCATCTACTACCTGATTATTTTTTTCAGTTAGAAAGGCCAGGGATGGAACCTGTGACCTTCAGCAGGCAAAGCAGATGCTCTACCTCTGAGCCAAGGCTCCTTCCCAAAAGACAAAGGCAACAGGTCTCTCCTGCAGGACACAACCTCACTAGGAAGGATGTGATGCCAAATGGACTTCATTCTCTAGTGAAATGGAGGAATGGGAGCGATCAAAGGATTTTCCTGCCTCCATTAAGAGACTCTAGATCCTTTCACCATTCTCAGCTTTCTGAATCTAATTGGACAAAGAATGGCCACATTAACAAGTGTCAAGGTTGTTAAAGTGATGGATTACTCATTCACAAGTAATCTCAAAAGGGGAAATCAGCTTAAATTCTGTCTGGATACCATAAGGCTGAGTTCTCTTACCATGGCAGGAGCTTTGGGGCATAAGGCAGACACACACCCTATATATCCTCTCCCACCCCTCCCCACCCCATACAATGTGATTAGTGAGTAATGTGTCTTTATTTTGTGCAATATATTTGGGTCGACTTTCCCTTTCCTTTTAACAGTAGCTTCACCATGAAGGAACTCTGTACTGGCAAACCAGAATTCACAGTCATCTTCCCCTTCTTCCAACTATGCTCACCAGGGCTGACAAGAAGGAAACAAGGAGATCTTTTTCATGGGGCCCCACCAGACCAGGAAGGGTTATCATCAGGCTGATCATAACTTCCTGAAACCTAAAGGGGTCACATACCCATAACACAGGGAGATACACAGAAAAGTGAGCTAGCCCACTTCTTTTCAGGTGGGAGAAGCCCTTTGAAGAAAAAAAGCCCCAGCCACTAAACCAAAAGTAAGGAGGCGAAACCAGAAGCAGCCACCAGAGACAAGGTTTGGAGGCTGGGAGTGATGACCCAAAGATATTGGGATGGGTGTTGTTGAGTCCTCAGCTCATGTTTGCTCTCCTGTTTCCATGGAGTGTTCTATTCTCGGCCTTGGCTTAAGTGGGCAGGTAATGAAAGGTCTAGAAAGAATGAAGTCATTTAAGCCCTTGGATATATTTCCAGCCACTGCTTGAGCTTCATTTCACTCAAACTTTGCTTGTTCCTCTCCAAGCCCAGGAAACTCTGATCTTTGCTTCCATTTCCTCTCTACTCCTTCATCTGAATTCCTACTGCTCCTGGCAAAGTGTTCTCAGCTTTTGGGACTTGTGCTCATCTGCTGTGCTCACTGGGTTCTGAACTTACTTGTCTCACCCAGTCCAGTTTCATGTGCTTTCTTCTCTGGTTGGATTGTTTGCCTGGTGCTTCCCCAAGATCCCTGTTTGGTTCTCTTTCCAAGCACCCCTTTAGGAACTCCCAACTCCCAGCTTGTGTGTAGTTCTGAGATCAGGACCAGCTGGATGCCTGGACACCTGTCTCCCCAGAAGGCTTCTCCACACAGAAGAGGAGACGTAAAATCCTTCTCCCTGTTGCCCTTTCTCTGTTCCTCTCTCTCCTTCTCTTCCTACCTGAGCTACAAGCTGCATATGTTTTGTGGGTGTTGGAAAGAGCTGCATGTATTGTGGTTTTCTTAGTAGTGAAGGGTGGGGTATAAAACCAACTTCTTCTTTTCAAGTGCTGTAATGTACTTCAATATTATTTGGGCTGAGTGCCTGTACCCTATTTCCTTTCAAAGAAATCATACTTGCTTACTTACTCTCTCATAGTCTCATCTCAGTCTTATTTATCCTAAATTGCTCTAGAGCAGGGGTGTCAAACTCATTTGTTATGAGGGCCGGATCTGACATAAATGAGATCTTGTTGGGCTGGGCCATGTGTGTCATAAAATGTAATGCCAGGTAGTGGAGATATAAACTTTATAAAGGACACAAATACAAGGGGCGGGGGGTTACATTCATCATTAATACACACATGGTCACCAATGATTCAATACATGACAGAACAAAACTATTTACCACCTAACCCACATTATAAAGAATGGATCTGATGTCAAAACTTCTTTATTTAGTCTGAGCACACACTACATTAAACAAATGCTAATGATTGACAGTTTAATATTTAACACCTTTAAAATAGAAAGCAGATTGTTGTTATATACAGCTTATGAAGTTACTCAAGTTGTTATCTGTTTAAACAAATTCTTTCATTTTTAATAGCTATGTTAACTAATGATTTTTCAAAACGTTTTAAAGAAAAATGTTAAGTTTAAGTATAATGTTATTGAATACGAGTTATGTAAACATGTTATCAAATATACTTCAATAAAAAATTTTAAACAAAAAAAAACACTCTTGAAATATTTGTTTATTTAACAGTCTCTGATAACTGACACCTCTTGCTCTGAATTATTGCATCAAAATGTCTGTGCTGTTGGAATCTTGAGTATGCTGTTCAAGTGTGTATCTGTAAGCTGCAAAACTATCTCATGCTCAGAGTTCTGAGTCTAGGACCCAGGGAAAAATGTGAAATGGCTGAACGATTGAAAGAGTCTGGCGAATCAAGCGATGATGCAGCAGCAGCAACAGAACTGGAAGCAGGAAATGGCCAGTTCCAGGGTGGGCCTGATAAAAGCCCTCCAGGGGCCTGATCCGGCTCCCGGGCCGCATGTTTGACACCCCTGCTCTAGAGGCCTGTTACCTGATCCCTTTAAAGAAATGAGTGTAGTGATCTACATTCAGGTTTTGGCATTAAAGCCTAAGTCAGCACCTCTTGCTGGGATCAGCCAGCAAAGGAGAGGTTTCGTTCCTATGCTTGACTGTTTTGTGTGATTCTGGGCCTGGTTTGTGAAGCTGGAGGCCCATTCACAGAGGACAGAAGTCCAGAACACAGAGAGACAAGCAATACATGTGGGTACATCCTCTGCCTATCAAACTGGCACTTCCAATACCAGTTTTGGTGTACTGTTGAAAGTGCTGGATTAAGCTCTGGGAGAGCCAGGCTCTGAGGCTCAAATCCCCACTCCATCGTGGAAGCTTGGCCTCAGGCCAGTCACACTGGCAGCCCAACCTACCCCACAGGGTTGTTGTGAGGATTAAAATGAAGGGTGGGAGACCCCGAGCTTCTTAGAGGAAGGGCAAGATAAAAATGTACTAATTTTTTAAAAAAATTAAATACACCCAATTAAGTTGGTTAGCTGCAGGACCTGCAGGATTCTGTGAACACTTCTTTTTGTATACAGATACCTCCTAGTGAAAGGTGGTGCCTGTTTTGGGGGAGGCCGTAGGTGTGCAACTTGTATCATCTACTCTTGCAATATCTTGGCATCTGAAGAAGTGGGCTCTATTCCACAAAAGCTTATGATGGAATAAAATTTTGTTAGTCTTTTAGGCTCTATATGGCTCCTGTTTATTGTTACTGTAATGAACTAACTTGGTTGCCCTTCAGAAATTAGTGTCCTGGTAGTGAGTAGAATAGCCGGCTAGGTTTAAAAAAACATAAATTGGTTTGCATTCCTTGTTGAACTGTATACATTCTTTCCCCTATCTGTATGTTGTTTGTCCCTTGTTTTTGTGAATAAAGTTTTGTGTGTTTTTATACAAAGAAAGAAAGAAAGAAAGAAAGAAAGAAAGAAAGAAAGAAAGAAAGAAAGAAAGAAAGAAAGAAAGAAAGAAAGAAAGAAAGAAAGAAAGAAAGAAAGAAAGAAAGAAAGAAAGAAAGAAATTAGTGTCCTGTAACACAGGAGACCATCTAAGAGACTATACTTTGGTTGGTATCAGGAGGCAATTTGTGTTCAGTGTTCTCAAGCCTCTCCTCTCCTCTTAGTTCTGGGTCTGTCATGTTAGTTCTCCAGAAAGGGGATTGGGCATTTGCTAGTGGAGCTGAGAGGTTGAATTTTTTAGACCCCATTCATTTCAGCATTTTGTATTTGAGAAATCCTAGGCTGGAAAGAGGGGGCTGTGGTGGCTCAGAGGTTAAGATGCTGAGCTGCAGACCGGAAGGTTGGTAGCTCAGCAGTTCGAGACCTGAGTGCCGCATGACAGAGTGAGCCTCCGTCTCTGGCCCCAGCTCCTGCCGACCTAGCAGTCTGAAAGGAAGAAATTGCAAGTAGATGAATAGGTACCACTTCGGTGAGAAGGTAACAGCATTCCATGCACCTTGGTGTTTAGTCATGCCAGCCACATGACCATGGAAAAGTCTTTGGACAGCACCGGCTCTTCAGCACTGCCCTTTAGAGTAGGATTTGACTGGCTTTTGAGCAAGGGAAACCTTTACCTTTACCTTTTTCGGCTGGAAAGAGCTGGAGTTGTTTTCAGTTTGAAATAGTAGTTAATAATTAGTGCTGAATAAAACCTTGCTCAGTGTTTGCAAGGCAAATTCCTAGATGTCATCCAGGGATTTGAAATGAGGCATCACCAGTGACAGCTGTCTTTATTTCTCTTATAGTACCATCCCAAGCATGGTTATGCCTTTCTCAGCCTGCAGAAGTTAATGGGTCTAGAAGGGTGTAACTCTGTTTAACATAGCACTGTTAGTCATCTGAATCAGGTGAGTCTGGATCCCTGACTGGCTGAATGAGAAGCAACAAACTGAAGTTCATTCCAGATAACACAGAGGTCCTGTTGATCGTTGATCAATAACAGATAATCGGGTTGAGGAGTCCTCTTGTTCTGGATGGTGTTGCAAATTCCCCCTAAAGGAGCCAATTTGCAACAGTGGCAGACATATACATTCTCAGATGCTTGGGTGGGGCAGTTGGAATTGTGACCACAGTGTGCAGGGAAAGGGGGATTAAGACTCCCCCATACTATTTTCTTGACCTGAAATGTTCCCTAGGAACCCCTATTTGCTCCACTGGTGACATTTACATGTATTGATAGCTACCTGGGGTAGCTCTACAGGCTAAACAGCAGCTCTTGGGAGCCATTTTGGATCAGGAAAATGATGTGGTGGGAAGGCTTATGCTCACTCTATTCATATTCTAAAGCCCCAGTCCAAGTTGGGGCCCCAGACACCTGAGAATCTAAGTTTCAAAAGGGAACTCTCAGTTTCATAGGCTGGGTGGACCCAGAAACGGTGTCAAGTGCCGTTAGGCCCTAATCAGTTTATCTCTAGGCCTGTTCCCAGCTCAGGGTGTATGTGAGTACTCCACACTGGAGAGTGTAGAGGTAGAGTGAAAGAGGGGGGACTGCAGCCATCCCTAGGGCAAAGGCCACTGCTGAACATGGCTCCCCGTCTCACAGGCTGACTTTGCAGGACTTCGACAAGAACATTCAAAGTCTTGACTCAAGCTTCGGTTTAGGGTTTCACCATGACTCCCTCAATGGTTGAGATGTCCTTCCAGAAGGGACATTATTCCATCCTGTAGAATCCACCACACAGACAAATGCACCCAGGCAGCTTCACGGCTCCAGTCCTGACCCCTTTCCAAATTTCCTAGTCCTTGACTGTTCTGTAGGACAGAGAAGATCCTGCTCCTCCTTCTCTTCCTCTGGCCAAAGGTCAGTTTTCCCCCACATCTGGAAAACTGAGTTGATCATCTGTCCAGTGCATTAGAAATACAAGGCTGTGTTGCTGTTTTTAAATGTCCTGGGCAGAAGCAAAATGAGCTGACTTGGGAAATGTCAGTTAATTAGATCACAGGACAGGAGCCCTGATCCGGAGAGTACTTCTCCAAATGATTAATCCTTATCCAGCCCCGACTAAGGCCCTCAGTGAGGGTCTTCCTGCCTGTGCCGCCTGGCTGAGGAAAGCACGCGGCCATAACTATCTCCAGCTGCCGCTCTCCACTGATTGAAGCATCAACTGGCTGGGAATTGTAACTGCCATGTTGTGATTACAGAAGGGAAGAAGAATGGCGAGACACAGGCAGAGAGAGAATCTCCTGACAGTCACGACCCCTCTGAATAAACACACCTCTGTCAAGCCAGCGGCCCTTCGGTACACAGAGCTGATGGAATGCTGAGCGCTGGCTCCAAAACGTCCTTGTCGGGAGAATTTGCACGCAGGCAAAATCCGACCAGGACAAGGTCCCATTAAGAAATCCTGCTGCTGTTCTGAAACAATGGCAATTAAAGCAAGCAAATGCATCAGTGCTGCAGTTCATGACCCTGTCATTTGCTCAGTGTCTAGGCAGCACATAAGGCTCGCCGAAGGTCGTCCCTCCAGCTGGCTTGGATCCCACTGCTCACTTGCCCAGCCCACCTGCTCTTGCAGATCTCGCACAGAAGACTGGGCTTGGGGTCATGAAACTGACAAGGGCACAGAAGACACAGGTGCCATCAGCTGCAGCAATCTGGGGCATGCCTGGATGGAGCTGAGGGGGCATGGCCATAGCCACCGGTGGGGCATTTGGGGTGATGCCCCCCCTGCATGGGCGAGCCCCACCCCACCCACTCCCAGTGTGCCACACACCTTACCAGCAAGAGCCGAGGTGGGAGTGTGGCAAGAGCTGAGAATGGGCTGCCCTGGTGCTTCACTGCGCCTGCACCAGCAGCGAGTTGCTGTACCAAGCTGCTGCACCAGCACCCCTGCAGTGAGGTGCCAGGTTCAACAAGAGGAAGAGGCAGTAGCAGCAGCGGCAGGCCTGGAGCTGAGCCACAGTTGTTAGCCTCCAACACACACTTTCTGTCTCTCCCCTCTTCACCCCCCCCCTCCCCTTCATCTCCAAGGCACACTTTCCTGGCTGTAAGCCCCATGGAAGACAAGCCAGGCTTGCCTCCAAGCCAGCACTGCATAGGATCATGCTGTGAGCCCACAGCCAGTGGGCCATTCTCCTCAGCTCTGCAGCCTTTGGGGGGAGAAATAATGAGAGCCCAGCAAGGCCACCCCTCAGCCGAGCAGCTCCCTCCCCTCCTGCTCGGCTGTAGCAGGAAGAGCCTTCCAAGGGGCTGTAGCTCAGTGGCTGAGCATTTGCTCACTTTGCAGAAGGTCCCAGGTTCAATCCCTGGCATCTCCAGTTTTAAAAAAGGATCAGGTCACAGGTAATGCAAAAGACCTGAGACCCTGGAAAGCCACAAAACTGGCTTTGATGGACCAGTGGTCTGAGTCAGTATAAAGCAGCTCCATGAATGTTCGTGTGGAACCAAGGGCCTTACCAGATGTGACATCTTCGGTGTGTACATTCACTAGTACATGGAACTGTCGTGTGACATGTCCATTTGATTAGACTGCTGACACTATGAGCAACTGAGACGGTGAAGCATCATCTCCACTTCTGCCTTTGCTGAGCACAATTTCCTCTTCCTCTGCAGCCACCACTGTCTCCACCTTTCCAGTCCCCATACTATGAAGCACCTTCAGCTGGGAAATGGTTCACAAGCTGCCTGTCCTCCCCTCCCACCTCATTCCCTCCTCCTCCCCTTCCCTCAAAGCTGCTTCTCTCTTTGCTCGGCACAGGGAACTCTCCTACTATACTGAGTCTGGGCTCTTGAATCTGGAGGGGGGAGGCTGAGGCCATGCTTGACAAAGGCTGTGGAGGTGGCAGTTCACCCTCTTAACTATTAACTGATGGTGTATACACATTCAGCAGTGGCCATGGGTCTAAGTCTCACCAAACAAATAGGTACACTTATTTGTACAGGTACACTTACATGTACCTATAAGCATACCTGTGGTACACATGGAAACTGTCACATCCGGTTAGGCTCATAGAGTCAGTGAGCCTTTTCAGTACTGTACTGCTGCCTGTTTAGGAGAAGGAAGTGACGGGGAAGGGAAGAGAAGTAAATAATGTAAATAAAATAATGTAGGGAGCCAGACAGCTACTATGGCTTTGACTCCAAGCACACTTGCCAAAAAAGTTGGCCACCGCTTGGCCGAGCATAGAAGGAAGAACAGCTCCTTGTACCTTAGGGTACATTGTGCAGAAAGGGGGGGGGGGCTCTGGCTGGTGCAGCTTTTTCACTATTGCCAAGATCTGCAGGTCCTTCTTTGTGTGTGGTCACCCTAGGATTGCCTGCTCAGTGGCACCCTACAAGACCCAGAACAAGTATGCATCATTAACCCAAACATTATACATCTTTGTCTGTACCTTTCTTTTATTATCTTTCAGGACCTGCTACTTCCCATAGCTGCAATCAGACAGGATACCTCCCAAGGAGAAGACTGGAAGCTGCTGGTGCAGTTTCTTAACCAGATCCTGGTCTCCTGCCCGGGTGGTCTTTGGCTGGACAGTTCCCCCGGTGTTTCAGTCACTTGTTCTGGATTTTGTTCTTTGCTCTGCTGGACAGCTCTCCTGCTCTGCCAATAGCTGGGCAATCTGAGGCTCTCCATTCCGGCACTGCAGGAACAGGACACTTTCCTGTTTGCCAGTCTGTCTTAACACCTATATCTATCTGTTGTATTGTGATTAGAGCACTGTGATTGCAGAGTCCTGACTTCTACACTTTACCGTGATGCTTCCTGGGCAACTGAGGGCTTGTCATTCTCTCAGTCTATCCTACCTCACAGGGTTGCTGTGAGGATAAAATGGGGCAAGGGGCATGACACCGACCTGAGTTCCTTGGAGAATGTGTGGGGTAAAAATCTGATAAGTAAAATACCCACAATCTACCTATTCTCATCCATGTCTGTGGTGAGTGACAGAGTGACATAATTAAAGGACAAGTTCATGCCCCAAACAGTTTATAATCTATAGGTGACACACACACATACACATAAAGTCACAGAGTCGAAGGGAGGGAGGGAGGGGAAGGGAAAGCAGGACAGACTGTGGGTCAAAAATATGCAATTAACTCCTCAATAATCTTTCTCCCTATGAGGGGTGCGGAATGCCGTGGCTGAACCTCACCTTCAATTGCTAGTCACAGAACATAATTGAATCAGGCAGTCAGGCAGAACAGAACAGAAAGAGGATCTCCTCCATCCCGGGTAATCAATCCTGCCCCCCTACACACACACACACCTCCTGTACCATTTAGCTGTGTTTACTGCCTGCAGATGCCCCCTCTGAAATGCTGGTTCCCCTGAACCCTGCCCCCTTTCAAACAGTATTTTATATGGGCAGCAAGACCAGAATGGAAGAATCCACCTTTGTGGCTCGAGGCTTGGTATCCCTGCCATGTTCACTGTGCCAGAGTGATGCAAGAAGGAGCTTTTTAGTGCCCATTCCTCCACCTCCATCTTCCTTTGTGGGGTAAAAGACCTGCAGGTGATGAACACATACATGAAAATGCGAAGCAGCCTCATACTGAATCAGGCCCTTGGTCCATCAAGACCAATATTGTCTGCTTAGACTAGCAGCGGGTCTCCAGGGTCTCAGGCAGAGGTCTTTCCCATCACCTACTATTTGGTCCATTCAACTGGAGATGACAGGTACTGAACCTGGGACCTTCTTCATGAAAAGAAGATGCTCTACCACTGAGCCACTGCTTGGCAAGCTGTGCTGTCTGCACCAACAAAGGGGTTCTCAGATCTGCTCTACCATGCAGAACGTTAGAGCTTGGCTAACTGAACACCACCCATTTAAGGCCTTTGCTAGGGCTCTTTCAGGATGGTCAGTGCCCCTGGGCCAGAAAGGACAAATCCATCAACATGTGTGGTGAGAAGAGAGGAGCAGTTAATGAACTATGGGGAGGGAACATGCATGCAGGTACATATGGCTGGTCAGTGTGAATACTGGTATTGCAGGTGCGGATGAGACATACACCCTGACGGATGTAGCAGGGAAACTCTGGGCATGAACTATGAAGCCTTCTATGCACAGTCTTGCATCCTACATGAACCTCAAGTAATCTTAGGCTGCCTCTCTTTCTGCAGCATTGGGATGCTGATAACTCCACCCAGCAGAGCTCTTGTAAGAATGACTGAGATATCATACCTCAAAGATTTTGACCGTTTGAACTGCAGCAGCATCTAAATGCTAAGTGTTATTATGTTTTGCAAGAATCACATTCCTAGATGGTTTATTTGTTTTTGCTTGTGTTTTTTTAAAAAAAAATCCAGTTTATTAGTCTTTTTACCAGAAAAGGTTCTAAATTTTTACCTGATTTTATGGTTTGCTTCTAGCTAAAGGATGGTGTTATTAATATCATTAATGACATTATTTGATTGTTTTGTGGGTGTGGGTGTCTTGTACTGATTATTTTTATGCTTATTGATTTTATGATTGATTTATTTGTGTGAGTTACCTGGAACCAGTGTCTGGAGAGGCAGCTGAAACTGATGGGTTTGGGCTTCAGCAACTTTGCATAGGATTGCACTAATGGAAAGACTCCGGGAAAAAAGTATGTGTGGAGGTGTTTCTGCAAGTTTCTTGCCCTGTTAAAACAAAAACCTGGAACCAGCTCTGCCTGCCTCAAAGCAGCTAATTTTGCAGCACTCGTGTTCATCTTATCAAGCCACCGCATCAAGTTCTGTGAAGTCTTACACAAAAAGATGCCTTGCTGGGGGCCAGATACGTCTGCCTGTGTTTGCAGTCCACTGCATTCAAGTCTGAGTGGGTCAGGTATCTCAGTCCCACTGTTTAACTGGCTCCCAGGGTTCAGCATTCAGTGAGCAGTAGGGAAAGACTGAGACTTCTGGGTCATGTGGGCATCAGCCTCTGCACTCCCAAATTATATTTGACATTTAATTAAAAAAAACTCCAGGCATCTGAGTGAAAAGCACAGGCTAGAAAGCAGGCTGGGTGGGACTTTTCTTCCTAAATAGCAGATTTCTTTAATTCCAGTCTCTGCTTATCGTTTTAATCAGTGGCTTTAGGAAGCTGGCATTATGTTCGGGAGATCTGTGTACTCCAAAAGGAGGAAAACTAGAGTGGAGAGGGGGGGGGGGTACAGAGGCTGCAGGCAGCTGCACTGGTCCAAAGCAAAATCTCTGCCCCCAAAAGTCATGCAATGCCCCTTATTAGAACCACCAAAATAAATCACAATACAAGAACTCATGGGCACTCAATGAAATTGCTGAGCAGTTGGGTTACAACAGATAAAAGGAAGTACTTCTTCACCCAAAGAGTGATTAACACATGGAATTCACTGCCACAGGAGGTGGTGGCGGCTACAAGCATGGATGGCTTCAAGAGGGAATTAGATAAACATATGGAGCAGAGGTCCATCAGTGGCTATTAGCCACAAAGTATAGATAGGAACTCTCAGTCTGGGGCAAGTGATGCTCTGTATTCTTGGTGTTTGGGGGGAGCAACAGTGGGAGGGCTTCCTGCCCCCACTGCTGGACCTTCTGAGGGCACCTGGTGTTTTTGGCCACTGTGTGACAGAGTGTTGGACTGGATGGGCCACTGGCCTGATCCAACATTGGCTTCTCTTATGTTCTTATGTTAACACAACACAGTGTGCAAGTTTTCAGGTTCTCCAGAACTCTTAATCAGACTGGATGTTAAGGGAGGGGAAAATGTTGCAGGCAGAGCATTGGGATTTTGCCAATGTCAACACTTCTGCCATGAAAGAGTTAAACTGTTTATGTATGCTAATTCTTAGCTAGTTAGCTTCGAACCAATTAGGTGTTAGGCATATATTTCCCCGCCAGAGGTAGTTTGTCTGTTGGCTGATCAATAAATTGGTTGGGGATGCGTGCTGTTTGTCATGTACACAGGGAGTGGTCCTTTAACGGGAGAACCTTCTCTTTCTTTGTTCTGTCCCAAACTAGCAAGATGTAGAACTAGAAACTAGTCAGGATTTTGTTAATTCCATGTAAAGCTTCCCTATTTTTTTTCCTCATAAACTTTTCTTAAAGCTAATTACACACGTGTGCTGCATTACTTTTATTCTGTGGCACTGGGCAAAAGTCCAGGATGGGACCCTAGGATCACTGGCTCCCCTGGTGCACCCCTCTCTGCTGGGGCAAAGTAAGGGGTGGCTCCTGTCCAGTGTTCCCTCTAAGCTGAGTTAGTGTGAGCTAGCTCACAGTTTTTTAGCCTCCGGCTCACACATTTTTGTCTTAGCTCAGGAAGGATGGCTCCAGAGCTAAGTAATTCATGCAGCAGCCAAATCGCTCACTCACAACTTTAATGCCAGCAGCTCACAAAGTAGAATTTTTGCTCATAAGACTCCACAGCTTAGAGGGAACATTGATTTGGGAGGAGCCACTGTGGCAGCCAGAGGCTAGGTTCCCAGGCCGCAGACAGGCAACTGCAAGCAGCAGCAGGAGCTTGCTCTTCTTCTTTTTCCATCCTCCTTCAGGGGGTAGAGCTGTGAGCATCCCCTGTCCAGCATGGGGCCCAGGGCAGCTGCCCCTGTTAGCCGTTGGCTAAGACTGCCCCTGATCGCAGGCTGGGATCTCTCTGTCTGCATCCACAGCAGAATGCCAAGCAGACTTCAGTAGATAAAGTAGTGCTGGGTGGAGCTGAGTGCTGGTATCAGGTTGCACCTTTAGCTTTCTGGGAAGAAGAAAAATCAATGGCAGCCTCCAGTTGTAAATATAAAACTTCTAGTTGAACAAATGTCTGTCTGACACCGGATGGAACACATGGGTCCCTTAAAAGGCCAAGGAGAAATGTACTAGTTCTTCTATTAACAAATTCTGAAGATCAAGTTTAGATGATAAACTTGGTGAAGAGTCAAATGAAGCCAAACTGGGTAGTTTTACCGGGGGGGGGGGGGGAAGAGCCCAGGAAATCCCAAAAGCACACTCTCTTCCTGGGTCATTTTTCTCTCATTGGTGAATCACCATGTAGGTCAGATAAATCCAGGTATTTCCCCCCAAAATTGCAAGGGACTGCAGGTCACCACACTGGTCCAAACAAAAATCCCAAAACAGAAGCCATGTGATATCTTTAATGGCGAGGATGGGACCATGGAGCCCGAATGTACATCGTTAGTGCTAACGTTATTCCCATATCACTGCAAGAAGAGAGGGAGGGGGATAAATAAAACAGTAGGAGCGGGAAACTGGTTTATATTATATAAATATTTACTTTATATTATGCACTGTCAACAAAAGCACCTAATTAAGAATTAAATCAAATAACTCGTTTGAAATGTGGTGTTGGAGGAGAGTTTTATGGGTACCATGGATGGCCAAAAAGATAAACAAGGGGGGTTTAAACCTAATCAAGCCTGAAATCTCCCTAGAAACTAAAATGACAAAATTGAGGCTTTGTACTTTGGTCATATTACGAGAAGACAAGAGTCACTAGAAAATACAATAATGCTGGGAAAAGCTGAAGGCAGCAGGAAAAGAGGAAGCCCCAACATGAGAAGCCACCACCACCCTCAGTTTGCAAGACTTGAGTGAAGCGGTTAACGACAGGGCGTTTTGGAGGTCATTGATTCATAGAGTCACCATACGTTGGAAGCAGCTTGATGGCACTTAAAACACACATATCAAAGAATACACAAATGAACCAAACCTCACACACATACTCTCCATTGTTAAACAGAGAGCAGTCTCAGTCACAGGAAGTTCATTCTGTTAACAGAAATGCTACAGAGGAATGGAAATAGTGGTTATGCTTTTAGAATCTGTGATGATGAAGAAGATGATGATGATGAAGAAGAAAAGAGAGTATTTTTAGTAGACTCTGGATCTTGTACACACATTTGCAAATATCAGGAATTGTTTTAATCTCATTCCAGGGTACATTCAGACATCATGCTAAACTGCAGTTTCTGCAACAGCTCAGCTCACCTCAACTCAGCTGTGATGAATAAACCACAATTAGTACAAACGATCACTTTTTAAAAGTCACAAACCCTAGTTTGAAATCCTACTTTGCTGGGCAGTCCACATTCAGACGTTAAAAGTAGTTGGAATTTGATCAAGCCACAGATTATTAAACCATGGTTTCGTATGATCAGAGCTATCAGCTATAGATGACCAAAAAAGAACTCAAGTGCCCTTAAAAAAAGACAAAATACAACATTTGTATATGCTAATTTACATGCATAGATGCAACTTTACACATAATTGCTATACAACTCACCATAGGTCCAGCTCTGTCTGCTGTCCAGGTGCCAGCTACGGTTAGTGCGGAAATGTTCAAAGCTCCTGTTCTCCCTTCTTATGGCTGATCCTCTTTAACTCACCCCAGACAGCCTGGTTAGTTTTAGCATCCATGTAGCTGCTCAGGAATCTGTCTTCCACAGCCACTTCAGACTCAGCAGCACCTGTCTGTTTCAGGCCTCAACAGCACAACTCACCAATGGAAAAAGAGGACACCCGGGCACCCCAAGTATTATATATGTGTGTAGCCTCAGCTTGTGGAATTTCAGCTTTGAACAAATGCCAGTTTACAGAAAACCTGCAACTTTTTGCTACAGAGTTCTACACAAAAACATCAGAAAACAGCCTAGACCAAAGCTGTCTTCAACCTTACATTCCGGACGAGACACACAGTATCTGCAGTCTCTGGATTCTTTTATTTTACAGCTTGTTCTACATCCTCTTTTATTAGCCCATGTACCCATTCATGTTTCATAAACTCTTCTTTGATTTAGTTTAACGAGACATACAGTGTAGTTAGTGCGCTGAAGCAAGGCAGATGGGGACAGGTCACAATTATGCAGGAATTCAGATGCCATTTTGATCTCAAAAGAAGTCTATCATTTTCAAAATGGCCTGGACTGTTTAGGGCAGGGTTCAGCCTATTGACAGTTCAGCAGCACTTGAGACTTGCCTGAGAATTCCTGGGCAGGGTTGCTGGTAAGCAACCAGCAGGAGGACTGGAAAGAATGAAGATGTGCAGGCACCATTGCAACATCACTTGTGGCTGAAAAATACAGAAGTGGCATCATCGCACCTCGTGACCCTCTAGGATTTCCTTAAAATTCTAAAGTAAGCACCATAGAATTTTGAGGGATTCCTAGAGCTTCATGCAACACAGCAGCATAACTTCTGGTTTTCTTGCTGGAAATGACATTACAGCATCACACAATGCTCGTTTCCCCCCACCACTTCACCCTGCTGCCCTACTGAGTGCTGGCAGGGGGTGGGGGAGTGCCAGTGGGAGTTCCTCTACCTTCAACTGGAAACTGACAACCACAAGTGAATACCAAAGCCTGCCCTGTCCGTAGCTCCCTATCTCTCCCTTCTCTGCTATCACATGCTCCTTAAAACCTTCCTTTCATTTGAGGGTAAGCAAGAAAAATCCCCACCAAAAAAAATATCGGGAACAGAAAGTAGGGGCCGCTCAGAGTGAAGATGGATGGGTTGGAAACAAACTCCAGTCCGAATGACTTAGGAGAATGAAGCAAGGTGCTCAGAACGGCCAAGGGCCAGCTCGGCTCTCAGCCACTCAGCCTCAATCAGGCAGTGAAACAAATCGAGTTTCACTAAAAGCCTAGGAGCTTGGGCCCACTTCCCCCAGCACTCACTGCTGCTCCAGGGGAATGAGTGCTTCATCCATTAGGGGGAGGTAATCGAGAGTTCGCACTGGGAATGGATGCAGCATAACTGAATTAGAAGCTTTCTCACCCTGTTTGTTGAAGAGAATTAGCCGGACTAGGCTGAGTGTCAGAAAACAAGGTGCAATTCCTCTGTCAACACTCTTGCCCTGGCTGGAAGGCTCTGGAGCCACAGGAAATGCACCCAGATCTGGAGGCAGATCCTTCGAGGACAGGTTGTGGATGGGTGGACCAGCTTTTAAAGTGCCGGGCATGTTCCTGGTGGGTCACCACCCTGGAAGGCTGCCGGTGGCCAGGAGCAGGCTGAGCCCCACAGGGCAACTTGGCCCAGACCTAGGTGGAAGCAAGGGAAGAGGTCACGGGCAAGCCTGTTGTGTTCACTGCCACAGCTTGCTTCTGAGCAGAGCAGCCCCTTCGGGACTGCCATCAACCCCAGGCTGCTCAGCTTGGCTTGCATTTCAATGTCTCTGCCCACCACAAGTTAGGGCCAAGCTCACTTGGGATATCTAGCTGTTCACCTGGAAGGGGCTCAGAGGAAGCAAGGCAATCATATCATCTCGCCTTGCTGCCCAGTGGCACCCTCCTCCATCGTGAAACATAACAACATAAGAGAAGCCAATGTTGCATCAAGCCAGTGGCCCATCCAGTCCAACACTCTGTCACACAGTGGCCAAAATCACCAGGTGCCCTCAGAAGGTCCACCAATGGGAGCAGGACACTAGACGCCCTCCCACTGTTGCCCCCCCCCCCCAAACACCAAGAATACAGAGCATCACTTGCCCCAGACTGAGAGTTTCTATCTATACTTTGTGGCTAATAGCCACTGATGGACCTCTGCTCCATATGTTTATCCAATTCCCTCTTGAAGCCATCCATGCTTGTAGCCACCACCACCTTCTGTGGCAGTGAATTCCACGTGTCAATCACTCTTTGGGTGAAGAAGTACTTCCTTTCATCTGTTCTAACCCGACTGCTCAGCAATTTCATGGAGTGCCCACAAGTTCTTGTATTGTGAGAAAGGGAGAAAAGGACTTCTTTCTCTACCCGCTCTATCCCATGCATAATCTTATAAACCTCGATCAGGTCACCCCTCAGTCATTGTTTTGCCAAACTAAATAGAGCCCCAAGTGCCCCAAGGAACCTCAGCCCAGCGGTGGGGCTGCATAACCTTTTGCTGCCTCTGAGCTCAGTCTGAGAGACAGGCAGTCTAGCCTTCTGACAGGCACAGGGCCATCCAGTGTGCTCCTGGAAGGAGTGGTAATAATGTTGATGAGTGAGTTCTAGTGCACCCAGCTTCCCAGCCTCTAACCACATTTTCCCCAGATAATAATAGGTTGCTCTTTCAGTGTCTCTGCTAAACAACAGGCAGGCAGGAATAGGAAGTGAAGAACTTGTCAAATCCTCAGCTTCACTTAACCAAGGAACTGGTTTATTGGTCAAAACTACACAAGAGCGCATAGATTTGCAGTCCAATAAAAAATGACAAAATGGAAATGTTGTTCCAAGCTTGGTCACTTTCCTACAATGGTATTAAGACAAAAATTTATAGCTTCCATTGTTGCCGAAGATGCATAAGCAGGCTCAGCCATTTTCCTGAAGTCAGAAATCAATTCTCCTCTCTGCATCCTGGCAAAGATGTAGCACAGGCTTTCGGTCAGAACCATTCCTGCAGACTGAAGACCACTTGCAGTACCCTCGGATCTGCCATTATGCAAAAAGATTATCAGAGAACAAGACGTTGCATTTAAAGCTATGCAGGCAATTGGAACAATAAGTTTGAAGAAGCTATTTAGACAGTGTTTCACTAAAGGCAAGCTCTACGGGTTATGCAAGTCTCTGCAAAGCATCCTGCAAGATCCTTCCCATATGAGGTACACGCTCGTCACTGGTCTAAAAGGAATTTGGGGACTGGCTCATATAAGACTTTGGAGAGAGGGCTAACTGGATTATAGGCAGAGGTTGCAGGTAGTAGGGAATAGAGAGAACTGATCCCCCAGGTGACACCCACTATTGCGTTTCCTGGTGCCTAGCTGCTTCTTCCCTGAAACATATCTTTCCCAAAAACAATTAGTCAGCCCTGGTTTCCTCCACTCACTGGAGCAGGGGTTGCTTCAGAGGAACCCAGGGAGCATTCCCTTGAGTCTGCAGGAAACACCCATATTGAAATAGCTGCCTCCATCTTAGGCGGATGTTTGGCTTGCCACCACTTGATGTTTTAAGTTTGACCCCAGCCCACATGGCAGCCATTTTGTGAGGGTACTCACTCCCCGCTCTTAACATTTCCAAAATGCCCACGGGCTTAACAAGATTGAGGACCCCGGTGCAAAGCCAAATCCAAAAACAAATGTTGTGTATTAGGACCAACAAAAAGAACAGAAAACTGAGTGAATGCTTTTGAGTTCTCTGGAATTCTTCATCAGGCTGCATGTTTAAAAATAGTGGAGAGAGAAAAAACACATTTCAGGCCAAGATCTTATCTGCATCTTGATTGTACAATGAAAAGGAAGGGTTAAGAACATAAGAGAAGCCAATGCTGGACAGGCCAATGGCCCATCCAGTCCAACATACAGTGGCCAAAAATAGCAGGTGCCATAAGGAGGTCCACCAGTGGGTGCTGCATGATGCACCTGTCACCTTCTAGGAGGAAGAACAGGGCACAACGGCTTAATCACACATCCCTCTTACACCAGATAGAACACACAGGCCCCTTAAAAGGCTAGAAACAGATGGGAAAACAGGGTAGTTGTTACATTAAAAAATCCCTGGGATTGATTTTGGATTACCCTTTGAATCATGAAGTCAAGAAGCGGCAACTGTGACGCAGAAGCGACTGTGTCATCCTGATCCCATTGGCAGAACCAACTGACATCCAACTAGAAGGAAGAGGGGGGGGGGAGATTGAATTTATACCCCGCCCTTCACTTCAGAGTCTCAGAGCGGCTTACAAACTCCTTTCCCTTCCTCTCCCCACAACATACACCCTGTGAGGTAGCTGGGGCTGAGAGAGCTCTTTCAAGAACTGCTCTTTCAAGTACAGCTCTGACAGAGCTATGGCTTGCCCAAGGTCATCCAGCAGCTGCAAGTGGAGGAGTGGGGAATCAAACCCGGTTCTCCCAGATTACAGTCCGCACACTTAACCACTACACCAAACTGGCTCACCAAATTAACCCATTTGTACTGTCTTGCTAAATCTTCATAACAAGAAATACCATGAAATGGTGGGGGTGGGGGGGGGAGAATACTGTTCGGATTAAGTGTAGAGGGTTTGTGAGGGACAGGAGGCTGCCCTGCCTCAGGGGGAAAACTGCCACTCAGCTGCTTCCTCCCCATCGCCATTCCAGCATCCAATCATCTTTCAGAGGAGGTATGAGGGAAGCACAGTAGGAATTCGTTCAGAGAGAGCGCTGGTCATAGTGTATGGGTCTGTCTCAGCAAGAGCAGACAGATTAAAGGGTAGCTCTGCCCAGTAGCCTGGCAGGGCGGTGTAAACTCTGTAGGAGAGAACAGAGTTCCTAATTTGTGAGGCCTGTCTCTGGGGATGAGCAGACCTCATATAGTTTAGTTGGGCTCTTAGGAAAGGGCAGGCCAGTGTGGGTGGAACCCTGCATCTGTGAAAGGATCGAACATAGTGATTACTCAGTGAAAGCCTGTTTGTACCCGCAAGCATTAAAGAGAATTCAAACCACACTCTGAAGCCGTAACTAGCTTAAATTTATGTGCCTCAGCCAGGCTTCTCCTTTGACTGTCTGGAGAACTGTGCTGCTGATCTGCTTTTTAAAAAACAACTTGTAAATAAATAAATCTTCTTTGTTATTTACATACACCTCCTGCCTCAGTGATCTCTGTGTTCTTCTGGCTCACCAAAAAAAAAACAACACCTACCTCACAGCAGCAAACCTTTACACAAAGCCTTTATACTTGCTACCCTAAGAACACCTTGTGACTGAGGGGAAGGTTTGCAGTTTAAAACAAACCTGGCTCCCCAGAATCATACAGGCTGTGTGGGTCCCCTCACTTGGCAAAAAGGGCCTTTTCACAGGGCTCAGTTAAGAAACACATGCTGCTAAACAGCATCTGCTTCCAGAAAATTCTTCCTTTATCAGGAGCTTGGGAAGTTGGCAGACTAACAGGGCTTGTCCAGGGCCACCCCATCACTCCTCACTTTACTGTTTTATTGGGGAAGAGAGGAAAAGGAGGAATATGTATTTTCCCTGTCCAGCCTGTGACTGGCTGTGCTGAATATCAAAGGCCTTGTCTTGTCTGCTCCCCACCCCCCACCGCCACCCTGCTTTGGCAACCTGGAGGCTAAATACCTTCATTTCAGTGCTGTTCCAGTGAACAGCTTGGATAACTTCCACCTTTCCACCCTCACAACACCCTTTAGCCTTTCTCACTGCTTTGGCAGGTCACTTAGCAGTAGCAGCAGACTCTCCTGGCCACTCTTCCAGACAGGCAGATGGGCCTGTGTCATCTGAAGCATGGTGGACAGACTAAGCACATCCAAGACCAGCCAGCCATGAGCAGATGCGATGGCTGCTTGTGATCCATCATGCAGCAAAGCCTGGAGCCTGCTTTTCACCTGCCTGGTGAGACGTACTTTTCTCCAAGCAGTGGCTCCACAGATACTGTATGCTCCAGCATTGCTGGGCCCAAATACAAAACAATTGAGGACTTCTAGTTCCCCTTAATGGCAGATAAAGCTCACTCCCATTGGAATATGTTTTTGTAATCTAGGTTTCCTGCCATGAGTCATAACATTACAATCTGAGGTAGGGTTGCCAGCCCCCAGGTGGTGCCTGGGGATCTCCCGCTTTTGCAACTGATCTCCAGCTGACAGAGATCAGCTCCCCTGGAGAAAATGGCTACTTTGAAGGGTGGACTCTATGGCATTGTACCCTGCTGAGGCCCCTCCCCTCCCCAAACCCTGCCCTCTCCTGGCTCCACCCCCAAAGTCTCCAGGTATTTTCCAACCCAGACTTGGCAACCCTATCCCCAGCTGACAGAGATCAGCTCCCCTGGAGAAAATGGCTGCTTTGAAGGGTGGACTCTATGGCATTGTAGCCTGCTGAGGCCCCTCCCCTCCCCAAACCCCGCCCTCTCCTGGCTCCACCCCCAAAGTCCCCAGATATTTTCCAACCCAGACTTGGCAACCCTAATCGAGGGCCAGTTCTCAAGGCCTTGTGCACTACCTGGGCAGGCTAGAATCTAGAAGAGATCTGGAACTGAAGAGAGACTGGTGTGTCTTTACTAAAGGGGAATGTAGACAGTATTTTTCTTGGCCAGGAATAGAGTTGCCAGGTCCCCCCAACCACTGCTGAGGGATGGGAGTAGGGTTGCTAGATCCAGGTTGGGAAACTCCTGGAGATCTGGGGATGGGGTCTGGGGAGGACAGGGACCTCAGTAGGGTACAATGCCATGCAGTCCACCCTCCAAAGCAGTAATTTTCTCCAGGGAAACTGATCTCTGTAGTTTGAAGAGGAGCTGTAATTCTGGGGGTTCTCCAGGTCCCACCTGGAGGCTGACACCACTAGCCAGGGAGGAGGATATGGACAAGGGGACAGGGAAGGCTCAAAGAGAGGTCCTCTGTTGACTCCAGGGAGCCACCAGCTTTGCTGGGTGTTTACGTGGCTAGACTAGAAGAAAAAAATAAAAGTGGGTGGGAATAGACTTGCAGCCCGCTCACACACAAAAGAAGCCAAAAGGAAAAAAAAGTTGAGGAAAAATTGATATAAGTAAACCTGCTCAAAAAGCAATGAGATATCAATTTTAATAAACAAATAGCAATATCACAAAGTAAATATAATGTATAAAATATTCCTTGGGGCAGAATAAATAGAAAACCAAACACATTTTGACAATGTCTTCATTACAGATGCTCAAACACCCACCAATTCAGTTTGCATCCTGTTCACCAGTCATGAACACGGACCTGAATTTTCAGCCATTAGTTCAATAGACATGATCCATTTGTTGGCGTTCGATGCATTGCTTCACCATATTCTTTATTAACCATGCAGTACAGCACAATTGGCTTGTGCAAGTGCATTCTCACATAGCCTGATAGGGTTCTACTACCCCACCCCCAGCCCTGACCTGGATAGCCCGGGCTAGCCTGATCTCAGCAGATATCAGAAGCCAAGCAGGGCTGGCCCTGGTATTTGGATAGGTGTCCTCCAAGGAATACCAGGGTAGTAAAGCAGAGGCAGGCAATGGCAAACCACCTCTGAAACACCTCTTGCCTTAAAAACAAGTCTAGCTCACCACTTAGTGGTGCATAATGCTAAAATAGCTAGAACTTCTGGCTGCTAGACAATCTTAGGATCTCCAAGCTATACCACACACACACTGCCATACGATAATTAATTAATTAACCCCCATCCTAGCAGCATAAGTGTTCCACACAGCAGGCAATATTTAAACAGACAATTAGATCACCTACAAATCATATCAATTAGTCCTAAATAAATGCTGTGTTTCAATAAAATTCTACCCTCCAGTGTTCAAATAAGTAGTCCTGAGGGACGATACTGGCCATCAATCAGTTGGAATCAGTAGTGTCCTTTTTTCATGCACAATTTTGCAAAAACACAACACAAACCAGTCTGGCAGGCATTCACAGCTGTTCAGCGGGAACGGAACAGATCAAGTGGTTGGCTTGCATCTGGCTGACACCTTCAAACACCGTAAGAGCAACTGTCAAATGTATTTGTGACAAAATCTGCAGCTTCCCTAATCTTCCTCAGTGACCCATTATCTCCTTGCCCTCCTGTGTCAAAGGATGTGCATGCACAGAGAGGGGGGGAGGGGAGAGATCTTGCAGCCTCAATAAATCCTTTATGCAATGCCCATAAAATAAAATTTCAAAACTGCTGGCAAAGTATACCTATCTTGAACAGCTACAATACACCCAAGGTTGGGGTAAAGACAGCCCAGGGAAAAACAGGCAGCTATAAAAAGTGCCCAACACCATGGTGACAAAAGGCTGTCAAAGTGGAGGAACACAGTGAGAGAAGGAACAATACCCAGGTCGGACAAAAGGAAAGTCAGATCTGCACACTGCCACTGCTGGAATAAAATGTGTAAAACAGAAACTCAGCCAGGATGAATATTACCCAAAGGAAGACCCTCTCCACACAGCAACCATATGAAGCAGCACAGCCAGGCCTGGATGTCCCTACCACAACTGGGAAATCTTTGTTCATGGGGACAGATGATATCACACCCAGACTAGGCATAACATCACCTGGATACTCCCCTTTTATGGGGTCCGGGGGGGGAGGGGCGGCAAGAGTAGCAGTGATTCAAAGGATGTTGAGATCCCTAAGCATGCAGCCTAACAAAGGTGATACTTACAAAACATAGTGTACAGTTTTGATAAGTGGGAAATGTGCAGCTTTGTTAGTCCCGTGCCGAGCACCTGCAAATACAAGTACTTAGAAGAGGCTGCTGCTGTGGGCACTTGCAACCTTGGCATACTTTTATCCCAGGAAGAAGAGAACACAATGCAACAGAATGCAGACACTGGCTGAGCAAAACTCCTCCTCACCCCCACCCCACCTTGACCAGCATGATAATAGCCCAGCACTGCCCAGAAGCTTAGGGAGAAGTCATATTGGTTGGGGGAAACCCATACTTCCCAGGAGGGGTTCCTTGCTGCTCCCCAACCCCCTTTTCTGTGGTGTTTCCCTTCAGTAGGCACCGCCACCTCCTGATCTCCCGCCCCTCACCAGTTCCTCTTCAATTCTCCATCCCAAGTGTATAAAAAGGTCTTAGGCAATCTGAGTCCTGGGTTCTGGTAGCAGCAGCAGCAGCCCACCAGAATCTACTCAAGATAATGAGAGAAGTGCTAGAATATCAAAGAGATCCCATGTTTTCACTCCTCACTGCAAAAACCATGCCTATATGGTGGGATGAGGTTTTCCCCGCCCCAGTGTTGCCACAAACACTGGTCAGTCTCCATAAATGCCAGCCCCTTCTGCTCTCAGAGAGCCCATTTGGTGTAGTGGTTAAGTGTGTGGACTCTAATCTGGGAGAACAGGGTTTGATTCCCCACTCCTCCACTTGCACCTGCTGGATTACCTTGGGCAAGCCATAGTTCTGGCACAGCTGTTCTCTCAAGGACAGTTCTGAAAAGAGCTCTCTCAGCCCCACCTGGGTGTCTGCTGTGGGGAGGGAAAGGAGATTGTAAACTGCTCTGAGATGCCAAGTGAAGGGCGGGGTATAAATCCAATCTCTTCTTCTTCTTCTCATCCATGACAGTTGAGTATGTAGCCTATGCACACATGGGTGACCATGGGGCCTTGGAACAAGTAAGACCCAGAATGCACCGTTTCCCCTAGTCTCCACATTCATTTCCACAATGGATGAGCTGAGGGCTGCTGCTGCAGTACCAACATGGTCACATTTGTGTTGAGCAACAGGGAGCTTGTTTAAGGCAAGCTGGATCCTTTGCAGTGCATAATTTCTGGAGGCATTTGTGTTTCAGTTCTTCTACAGACTCTATGTGCTGCCGCCACCCCACGCCACCCCCAGTTCCTTGCCAACACTGCTGTTTGCCAGGTGCTGTTTGAGGAGCCATTGCTGGTCCCTCCTGTAACTCCTTCCTGCCCTTCTTACCCCACTTCCCTTTCCCCAGCATTTGAGTGTATCGCTCTATCTGTGCCTCTGAATAAATGTAATAATATCTTATTGTATTTTGTAAAACATCCTGAGTGCCAGCTGGTGGGGACATTTTGGAAGTTAAAATAATAATCCATTATAATTAATTCACTCGGTCTCTTGGTGACTCAATTTCCCATTGCTGGCATTATGTCAAGGTACTCTGGAGACCACGAAGGCCCAAAGCTCCATTGAGGAATGTGAACTTCCTGAGAGATTTGCCAGAAAACGTATCAGAGGCAACCTTCTAAACCTTCCCCAAGCCCTTCCGAAGAGCTAGGATAAAGAGGCAACTTCCCAACTGCTTTTTCAAGGCGATTACTTTGACTAACCAAGGGCATTTGGGCGGGCCAGGAGTTCTTAGTGTTTTACTTTTTTACCCAGTTCCTACCACCACAAACTTCCATTTTGAAAACACATCCAGCTCTGCTCACTCCGGCCAAGCACAGAGTCCACTGGGTTCTTTTTTCTTTTAAACGATACTCACCTAATGCAATGCCTGGCATGCAAAAGTGTTTCTGGAACCTCCCTATAGAAAACAGTTCATTTTGCAGGTGCTTCCCTGTTCACCAGACACCAGAACCCGGCCCAAAGTACATCTTCCCTTGAGAAGCATTGATCTGTATTCAGAGCACAGCACAGCACAGCACAGCTGCTTAGAGGCCCGGGGAGATCAGAGGCCTATCATGTCTGGTGCTTTCTAACGCTCTTCCTCAGCTCTGCCTCTCCTGCACGGGGCTGTGAAAAACAGCTGTGTCCCAGACAGGCATAATCTAGGGATGCCAGTATAAAAATAGCCCCCCAAAGCCCACTGAGGAAAGTCTCCAAACAATATTAGAGAGTAAAAGGTGCTTGATTTAGGAGCCCCAGGCCCATTTAATGGAATCACATAAGTTCACCTGCTGGATGTAAGCGCATGAAAAGTCTTTGCAGACCTGGTCTACAAACTGGAAAGTTCTGGGGAGCTGTGGGATGAGAACACCATGCATCTAACATGTCTCTCCCTGCATGTTCCTGGACTGCAGCTTCACTCTTCCCAGCAGTATCTGTTGACTGTCCAAGACATGCTCTGTAGCAACCCAGGATCAGGCCTTTTCAGCGGTCACCCGATGCCTCTGGAACAGCAGCCCAGTAGAGGCCAGGGGCTTCTGCTCTACCAGTTTCCCAGCAAGGCTGTTAAAAAGAACTTTTTCACAGAATATTTCAGACAGTCTGAGTCTGGGCCAAAGGGAATATGTCCCCAGGATATTTTTACAGTGGTAGTTTTTCAAACGTCTTTATTTATCATTGTATTATGTAATATAGAGTTTTATTACATTTTATTTTACCATTACCCACCTTGGGTCCTGAGTCTCACTTAGGAGGAAGACAGCCAGCCATATAAGTATTTTAAAGCCATCTTTAAACATGCTTGGGCATCTCACTTGAACGCTGCTCCTCCACCGGAGCTGACAAGCGTCATGACCCTTCAAACAAGAGTCCAGAAGTCCTGCCTCTTTCCCGGCCTTATTGTTCATAGCAACAATATGGGGGGTCAACAAGGAAGTGTGGAAAAGAAAGGTTCAGGGACTGAGTGCAGGTGGCTGGGAACAGGTGAAAAAGGATACGTGCCAACTGATTCCTTTTCAGACCACCCCGCTTCCTCCTCCCACTGAGGAAGGCCCCCCATGCCTCTCAAGGGAAAAGAACAGGTGCTTCGAGTGTTAGCCTTCCTATTAACAATTATCCATGTTGGTGTCTTAGTGTGAATAAACAATTATCAGCTTCCCCCATTATTTCCCAGTAATTGAAGGTTCATTATTAATGAATGATGAGTTCCAAAGCAGTTGACAAGGAACGGGGGAGGATGAATATTTATGGAACAGCTCTTTTGTTTACAGTCTTACACATTCATCTAAATGCTTAAACAAAAAACATGCCCCCCCCTCCTTTCCCCCAAACATACACAACATGCATCACTGCCTGCTTCTTCAGTTTCCAGCTTCCTTTCCTTGGATCATTTCTTTTTGGAAATTCAGTCGGGAGCATTCCTTTGTCTGTCTATCACAGCTGGTCAAATATGATATCCCAGCGGAGGCTTCCAGGAGGCATGAAGACAAACACAAGCAAGAGGGTGTTTGAACTGGGCCAGAGGATAATCAAGGGGAGGGACCATTTTAATTACTTTATAATTGGAAAAGAATGCTTCTTTCTTTGAACATCTGGGTCCCTCTCCTACTCACTCTGTGATTGCTGGAAGATGTTGAAAACTGTTGGTTCAGATGGTCAGCTCCACAGTACTTTGCAATAGTGCATGGCATTTACAGTGCAACCCTAAGCATTTGAATGGATTTAGACAGGTGCAACTCTGTATACAAGCTGCACTTTTACATAGTGCCTCAGACTATTCAAAGCATTCACATTTTTTTCAGTAGTCCCTACAACAACCTTGTAAAGTAGGCCAGTAGAATTATTTCCCATTACTGAGGTCTGACAACCGTGGCTTTCCTAAAACCACCACCTAAGGTCAAGGCAGAGGCAAGATCAGGCTCCTGTGTGCTGCATGATACCAGCTCATTTTGATAGTGGTACTAACTCTTCTTAGTCCCATAAAGTACCATTCACAGTGGGGGAGAGATATAAAGGCCCAAGAGGCACAAAAATCCAGGGGGTAAGGGTTTATTTCTAGGCCTTTTTAAAAAAATTCCAACAGAAAAATTTGGGGGCACACTTGCAAAAAGAAATCTCCTATGAAATTTCCTCTTCTGGAATTAATAAGTGGAATGCTTTTTAAGACAGTGTTTGACTCACTCAGAATGCATAGTATCACGATTTATAGTAACACAATCTTTTCAGGAATGTATTAAATGTGTCTGATTTGGTCCACAAGTAATATGCTATAATATGTAGGATACTGAATAATTTTTGGTGAAGTGTGTGTGTAAGTGTGAGTGTGTGTGTGTGTGTGTGTGTGTACACTTGCATGCCTGGAAGTCATGGTGGCTTCTGGCAACCCCTAGTGGGGCTTGGACATTTCAGAGAGGTGGATTATTATTGTCTGCCTCTGCCTCCCAGCCCTGGTATTCCTTGGAGGTCTCCCTTCCAAGTACTTGCCAGGGTCGGCCCTGCTTAGCTTCTGAGATTTGACGAGATTAGGCTTGCCTGAGTGATCCAGGTCAGGGCCTAGAATACTTGATAATTTGATGTTTTCTGTGTTTTTAAGTTTAGCTCAATGTTGCTATTATTATCCAAATACACTGCTACTATCATAACTGTCCAACACTGGAGTCCTACACAGACTTATACTCTTCTAAATCCATAGAAGTCAATGGGTTTCAAATGGTATAACTCTATTTAGGATTAGAAAACTCTGCTGAGGCAGAAAAGGTTCTCTCTCTTCACTTTCTCCAGCCCATGCATAACTTTATAAATTTCTATCATACCTCACGCCTTGTCATCTTTCTTCTAAACTGAAAAACCACAGGAAAGGTGCTCCAACCCATTAATCATTAGTTTCCCTCTTCTGCACTTTTCCCAGCTCTTCCAGATACTCTAAATGAGTCCTCATCTTAGATCTATACAAGGGCATTACAATATCGGCCATTTGATTTTCAGCCCCTTTCCCATTCATCTCCCACAGAGTGCTTGGCTTTTTTCGCCACTGCCATACTCTGTCAATGTTCAATGACACTGCAGGGATTTTATCTTCTCTTGTCTGTCTCCCGCTAATATCACATCACTCCCTGCCAAGGCAGGTAAATGGAAGTGGATTGGAAGAGGACAAGAGGAGGACTCTTCTCTGGCTCAGATTTGCCTTCCAAGCCAGAGAGCCATTTGGTAGCTGGGAAGCTCATCTCATGCTCCAGTCACAGGCTTATAAACTGCATCAGCATCTCTCAAATTAGTGATTGGGGTGGGTGGGCATGAGACCATAAAAGTCAGTCATTAAAAATTACTGAAGTGCATCACTGAACAAGGTATTTTTTATATATCTGCTTTGTTCCGTCAACACTCCGAATCTTTCCTCCTCCTTTCTGTTTCCTGTTTAAAAGCCCCTCCCTAAGAATGTCACATGCCCACAAATGGGCACAACCAAATGGGCCAGTGATAACAAGACACAGAGGGCTGAACTGGTATGTCTGCAGCAGGACCCAGCCAGGCACCTGAGTGGAAGCTTGCCAGAAGGGTGCATTATCAGCCTGTTCCCTGCTTTCACACCATCAATACAGCTAGCCTGGCTAGAGGCAGTTTATTTGTACCCCACATTTCTCCCCCCCCCCATGGGGACCCAAAGAGCCTTGCAATGTTCTCCACTTTTTATCCTCACAACAACCCTGTGAGGTAGGTTAAGCTTAGAGTACGCAACTGGCCCAAGGTCACCCAGCAAGTTTCCAGGGCAGAGTGGGGATTTGAATCTGGGGCCGAGGACAGACTGGCAATCTGAAGCGGGGCAGGCACGCTTCGCAAACGGAGGAAAGGAGCCCGTTCAGACATGCGCATCTGCCCATCGGCTCCGTTGAGTACTTACCCGTCTCCCAGCCGCTTTCCTTCCGCTTTACCCGGACACCAGTTTTTCCCGGTGTTCAGGGGCCTTCCTCCGCATGCCTCCCGCTTCCAAACAGTGTGAACTGGAAGAAGCGGGAGGCATCCGGAGGAAGTGTGAACGCACCGGCAAAAAGTTTTTCGCATGTGCGCATATGCGCATATGCGCATATGCAACATGCGCATATGCAACATGCACATATGCAAATATGCGCATATGCGAAAAACATCAAAGGAAAACAAAAAAAGTGCAGCGGCACGCGCGAGCCGCGCGGGCTGGCTACGCGCCAGTGTGAACCCTCCGTGGGCAGTCTGAACGCTCCGTATCGCCGCTGATCCGCATTGCTCTGGCCAGTGTGAACGGCCAGCTCCGTGAGTTTTTTCCCCCGCTCCAGTTCCCTCCGCTTTGCCTCCGCTTCAGATTGCCAGTCTGTCTTCGGCCTGGGTGTCTCAGATCCTAGGATGACCTTCTAACCATTATGAGTTCCACCTAACTCCATAAAGACTGAAATATCTGAAGAAGTGAGCAGTGACTCATGATAGCTCATCCCGTGCCACATGTTCTGTTAGTTTTTAAGGTGCTATTGGACTCTTGCTCTTTTCTACTGCCACAGACAGACTAACACAGCTACCCATCTTGATCTATCTCCATAAAGACTGTGACTCTGTTCTGATTCCTTAGAGGAACGGCAAAACTTTATGTCACAGGCAATTTTTTCATATTAAATTTTTTAAGTATAATGCTGCAGCTGCGGCACAGCTGGAATGGGGCTTCCCCTTTTCCCTTCATGTCATTTTCTATCAAAAATTGCAGCCACCAATGCTGTTACTCCCTCTGGGGGAAAGAAACAGGCAGCAAGCTGACTGTGGACCATCCATACTTGCTTGCTTGACCTTGGATTTCACTTAAGTTTACTAAGGTTGTGGTCACACAGTCATTTTGATCAGATTTCACCACTGTTCCCTATCACATTTTAAAGGGCTGATCAGACAGCCACATCTGTCTCCCGTATTGAAGCAGACTCACCCTCGCAATCCTCCCAGTTTCCTAGCAATTTTTCCATGAAAATCAAGTACTTTTGGAATATTTGTGCTGTGAATGTGCAATTTCCCCAATAGGGAAAGCCATCTCTCTCTATGAATGCAATTAGGTCATCTGAATGACCTTCTCACACTGATTCTTTTCCCCAGCTTTTGTCATTGTGCACATGAGCAATCCTGCGCTGAATATATTCAATGCATGAACATTCAAGCGCACCTATATAGACTCCAGCGCTCAGTTGTACTTTGGTGGTTCATTTTGTTTGCTGTTCGGATGGAAAAAACCACTGCAAAAACAAGGGAGTATAGCGCCTCCAAATGGGAGCAATGATTTGGCCATGCACATATGCGCATGCCCAAAGAAAAATTTTAAAAAACTTGTGCCATGCCACACTTGGGAGGCACAGCTATCTGGATGAGGCCCGGAGCCTCGTTGCACAATGCAAGCAATTCAGGGAGGGATGTGTGATCAAACCAACCCGCAAAAAAATATCCCCAATCAAATATACAGCGGGAACAAATTGTGATAAGCTTGCCGTGTGACCGCAACCTAAGTCTGCATTGGGAAATGTCTGGAGATTGGGGAGGGGTGGAGCTTGGGGAGAGTGGATTTTGGAGAGAGGAGGGGCTTCTGTGGGGTATAATGCAACACCTCCAAAGCAGCCATTTTCTCCAGGGGAACAATGTGTGTCATCTGGAGACCAGTCCTAATTCTGGGAGCTCTCCAGGCCCCAGCTGGGGTTGGGAATTCTCCAGAGACCTATCCAGTGTTCCCTCTAAGCTGAGTTAGTGTGAGCTAGCTCCCAGTTTTCTGGCCTCTGGCTCACACATTTTTGTCTTTGCTCAGGAAGGATGGCTCCAGAGCAAACTAATGTATGCAGTAGCCAAATCGCTGGCTCACAACTTGAATGCCAGGAGCTCACAAAGTAGAATTTTTGCTCAGGGGACTCCACAGGTTAGAGGGAGCACGGGCCGTCTCTCGGTCACCTGGAGACCAGTGGTAATTCCAGGAGATCCCAGGACCCACCTGGAACTGGCAAGCATCAGGCTGGTGCGATCCCTCTTTCTCCCTGCTACATCCGGCCGGCTCCTCCCGTGTCTTGCGCGTGTCCCCCTAGAAGACTGAGAGGTCCCAGCCCCGTTCCTCTGCAGCAGGGCTGCCCACCGTCCACTCATGCATCCGGGCATCTCGGGTTTGGGGTTAGCGAATGGCCTCTGGCAGTCACAGCCCGGGGAGCGAGAGGGGCTCGAGTCCTGCAACTTTGCTCCGCTTGCCTGTCTATCACTCTGGCCCCTTGCGGTGAGCCGTGAGTCTGCCAGAGTGGTGGCGGCGGGCGGGTGCCTGCCCGCAGCATCACAAGAGCAGAGGCGTGTCGGCTGGCTGGCTGGCCGTCCGCCCTCCCGGCCCCGGCCATTCCCTCCTCGTTAGCGCGAGCAGCAGAGGCTCCTCCGAGTGAGTGACAAGAAGGCAGCGGTCAGCTGCGCCGGCGAGCCCAGCGCCTCGTCTTTACGCAGCGCTGTCTGCCAGGCGTTTGACCTTCGGGCCGGCCACCAGGGCGGTCCTGCGCCTGGATCCTCCACCACGGGCAGGCCTAGAGGGAACCGCGCCGGGCAGGGCTTCTTCGCCCCCGCTTGACCAACCACTGCCAGAGCCCGCTTTTTTCGGTGTTTGTAAAACCCATCTCCCCCGCTGCTGTCAGGAGCTGCCCTGGAGGTCCCCGGCAATATACCTGAGTCCCTCGACTGCTTTTATTGTCTCTGACTTCCTCTTGGAGGCACGGCTGCTGTGTCAGCAGGAATATTTATATCTCCCTCTCTCTCTCCCTCGACAGGCTCCGGATCCTGCTTGACTGTTGTTAGCAACCTCTCCTGTCTTTCAGTCCGACTTAAATTAGGTTTAGGATCCCTGAAATATCATATGCCTTGTGGCAGCTCTTCTTCCCTAACTTGCTGGTGCAGCAAAAAACAAAACAAAACCCAAAAAAACCTTTCTCTGCAGACCATTGAGGCAGGAAGTGAAATTTCCTCTTACTGGAGCTTCCTCCTCAGGCTTTCCAAGTATTGCCTTCTGCAGAGATGCCAAATGGCTCTCAAACAGCTGGGAAAATCAAGGCACAGAAAGGGGAAAGAGCCTTTCCTCCCTCCCCCCAATAAAACATTAACCTGTCTCTCTTCCCTTCCCTTGCCTGTAGCCCCTAGACCACTCTGCCCTTTCAGTCAGTGGTGTAGTGCCAATAATACTGACACCCTCCCAAGTTCTAACACTAACCAATGCCTGGGAACTAATTCCCCATGTCTGGAAACAACCAAACTATAAACAGGGAGGCATACATTCTGCAATTCTGCAAGTGCACAGAAAGAAATAGAGAGTATGGCGTGCAAGAAGAGCCCTGCTGGGTCAGATCAAAGCGAGCCCATCAAAGTGGGCTCACAAGCAGATCATGAAGACAATGGCCCTCTCCGTTTGTTTCACCTGCCTAGCAACCGGGACTCAAAGATATACTGCCTCTAAGCATGAGAGCTCCACTTCATTGCAGTAGTTCATAGCCATCCTCCATCAATTTATTGAATCCCCCTTTTAAAGCCATCTAAGCCAGTGCGATGATTTATTTAAAATATTTATGTCTCACTCAAATTATTACTGAGTCTATTTATAATGTCCAGTTAAAACAATAAAACATAAAAATAATACAAAACCATTAGATTAAATATAAGATGGAACAAGAGTAAAACCAATAAACAGCAGATTACAAATATAGATGTCTAGGGTTAGATCTTAACTTTTCCACTGGTGAGAGAGGGTATCCTTGTGACTATGCCAGAGATCATGGAGCCAGCATAGACAAATGGTAAGAGCTGAGGTGGAGAGGGGAATTGGGCAAGACAGTGGAAGAGCTGATAGGATCCAACCCCTAAAAAACCCAATAAGACCAGCTTAAAGTCCAGAGATAGTGACAATGCAATTGCAATTGCAATATGACCTTAATACTGCGTATAGTTATGATCACCACACCTCAAAAAGGATATTATAGCATTGGGAAAAGTGCAGAAAAGGGCAACTAGAATGATAAAAGGGTTGGAACACTTTCCCTATGAAGAAAGGTTAATGTGCTTGGGGCTCTCTTTAGCTTGGAGAAACTATGGCTGAGGGGTGACATGATCAAGGTTTATAAGATTATGCATGGCATAGAGCAGGTAGAGAAAGATGTACTTTTCTCCCTTTCTCATAATACAAGAACTCATGGGCAGTCAATGAAATTGCTGAGCAGTCGGTTTAGAACAGATAAAAGGAAGTATTTCTTCACCCAAAGAGTGATTAACACATGGAATTCACTGCCACAGTAGGTGGTGGCAACTACAAGCATGGATGGCTTCAAGAGGGAATTAGATAAACATATGGAGCGAAGATCTATCAGTGGCTATTAGCCACAAGATATAGATAGGGACTCTGGGGCAAATGATGCTCTGTATTCTTGGTGCTGGGGGGGGGGGGGAGGCAACAGCAGAAGGGCTTATAGTGTCCTGGCCCCACTGGTGGACTTCCTGATGGCACCTGGTATTTTTGGCCACTCTGTGACAGAGTTTTGGACTGGATGGGCCATTGGCCTGATCCAGCATTGGCTTCTCTTATGTTCTTATGTAAGGCAGGGGGGGAGAATTCATCTAAAAGGCTGGAAATTCTTTTCTTTTCTTTTTAAATTCACCTGATGCCTGAAAGTCAACTCATTTGATGCTAGACAGCCTCCTTTGGGAAGAAGTTCCATAACTGTGGTGCCACAACAGAAAAGGTCCCATCTTTGTTGCTAAATGAAGGCACACACAGAGCAGGGCTTCAGAATATGTCAGGCTCACCTGGATGAAGGAAATACTTCAAATAACCTGGCTGCAGACCATGGCTGCTAGTATGAGTCTGTGGAGCAATGCCCTCCAGTCTGCAATTCACCCCAATATTTCAGTCATGAGAACTGCACTCTTTTTGTAAGTTGGGACCCAGCTGCAAACTTGCAGCTGGCCAAAAGGAGGGGTCTGGGAGTTGTGCCATCAAGATCAAGCACAGAGCACTTTAGAGCTTAAATGCCCTAATGGCTCTGGCCAAAGTAGAACAATGGTTCACCATCTCACACCTTGCTAGAATGTCAGTCCTCAGAAGATAGAGAGAGAAACACCTAAATCACTAGAATGTATCCTCTACCTCTATAAGGCAGGAAGATCTGAATGACCATCTGGAGCAGGGGTGGCCAAACTTGCTTAATGTAAGTGCCACATAGAATAAATGCCAAATGTTTGAGAGCCGCAAGACATGGACAAATATTACACACACATTTTTATTGGAAAATATGCAAATTTGCTTTTTATTAACATTAAATGTGACTGCCAAAAATAAAAACAGAAGAGGTAAAAACATATATTGATAATGTCATTTATCCAATAATATTTGTAGATGGGGGGGCTTTGAGAATGCATTTAAACTTAAAGGTTCTTTCTCTGCTCCCCCTTACCTCAAGCCTACCCAGGGAAGGGAACACTGGCTGGGGAAGGGAAGACCAATCAAGGAGGTATGCATTCCCTTTACTTCCCCAGCTGTAATGCTGTGAGCCACAAATATGTGTGAAAGAGCCACATGTGGCTCCCGGGCCGCAGTTTGGCCACCCCTGATCTGGAGCAATTATTTGTTGAGGCACATGCTATGAAGGACTAAGCTTTCACTTAGGAACTCTATCTTCCCTACATGGCTAGGGACAGTGGGGAGAAATCTCAATTCTGGTTATTCTGGACTTTAAACTAAAGCAAGACTAGCCTGTCCTATTTAAACATCATTTATTTATTTATTTTTATTTTTTTATTAAATTTATATCCCGCCCTCCCCGCCTCTTGCCTTTAGAATTAGTACCAAGTATAGGGAAGGGGGATTGCATGTTTTCATCTTTTTCTGTGTGCCCTTGCTCAGTCTGAATGCTTGAACAGACTATGTGTATTCTTTTTTTCATTTATTCAACTATCTTATATTTTTAAACTCTCCGATCTCTGGAAACAGACCACTAAGCTGTGGAATCTTGTGAGCAAAAAATTCTACTTTGTGAGCTACTTGCATTCAAGTTGTGAGCGAGCAATTTGGCTACTGCATGAATTAGTTTGCTCTGGAACCATCCTTCCTGAGCTAAAACAAAAATGTGTGAGCTGGAACTCACACTGACTCAACTTAGAAGGTATACTGCACACTACACCTATTCAGTTTTGCTGTCTGAAGTGCAGGAATGGGAAGGGGCAGTGGGTAAGCTCACCATTCCAAGGGCATGATAGCTTGAAACTGGAAAATAGCAATAGGTTGCCTCCATGCTAACTTGCAGGAATGAAACAGAAGGCATGGCAGCTAGGTGGAGTCTATAAACAGCAACACAGAGTGCTAAACAAGTGACTCTGTTTAGCAGGAGATACTCTCAGAGTTGCTAGCAGCAGCAGGTGATTTCCAGTTTGTTTTCGGTAACCCCAGGAAGTAAGGAAAAGGGGTGGTGGTGCAAGTGGAGACTCAAGACATTTGTGGGGTTTTCCAAATTCCTGGGGACCCAAAGGGATGGAAAGGTGTGAGCTCATCCCTTCACCGGGTCCATAAGCACCCTGGCAGCAAATGGAGATCTTTTCAAACTAGTGAGATGCCTGGAATTTATAGCTGCAAGCAGCCTTGGGACTGCATTTTGACCCAGCTGAAATTTTGGATAGCCTTCCAAGGCAACCTCAATATTATCCATTCATTTAAGAAGCATTTCCTTTTGCAGGCCCTGAACCCGCTATTGATCACTTTCACTGGGTGTGCCTGAACTGAATAGAGTTAACGTATTTGGGGAAAGGGAAAAATAGTTCTCTCGATCCATTTTCTCTGTACCATGCAGAGTCTGATAAACCTCTATCATGTCTCTGCTTAGTAGCCTTTTCCCCCCCAGAACTGAAAACCCCTACGCTCTTTAACTATTCCTCGTAAGACCAGTCACTGCCTGTTGTTTTGCAAGCAAGGGCCTTTGCGCGCCAAAGAAGCAGAGACTGTACGAAAGTCTTCTTCCCTTGAGTTTACCTTTGAAAGTTTCATCTGTGATAGTAGACGAAAGCAGAATTTGTTCATGAGGCTGACTCCAGCTATTGTCAGCATTCAGTGTTTCCGTGGCTGTTCAAACACCTTGCTAATGTTTGGAAAGGACAAGCAAGAAGTTCCAGGCTGTTGAACTTGGCTTCTCTATTAATATTTGTACATGGTATTTTGGATTCATGAAGAAGACAAAGAACTTGCTCATTCAACAGAATTTGCCTTTAAGCAATATAATGAGGGGAGGCATTGTGATTCAGTGGCAGAGCATTTGTTTTGCATACGGGGAGGGGGTTCCTACTCCATGGCATCTGTAGTTAAAGAAACTGGGTAAAAGGTGATATGAAAGACCTCTACCTGAGTCCCTAGAGAGCTGCCGCCAATCAGAGTGGATTGTACTGATCGACCAATAGTCTGACTCAGTATAAGGCGGTTTCATGCGTTCAACAAGGAATTTTTCATCCAGCATCTGTTTTTGTTTGTTTCTTCCTTTGTGCATCCCTTCAACAACCGATTTCATTATTTTCTTTGATAACTTCTTTTCGCTTCCCGCTGAGTGGCTAGAATGGAGGGAAAGCATTATCTAAGCAAGATAGAGATGTCGTTGCCATGGAATATGTGGCTTCTTCCCTGCCTGCTACAGAATGCACAATGCTCATGCACAGTAGTCCATTCTGCCCCTTTTACTATAAACAGTCGTAGGATGCTGCTGCGCCCCCATCCTGCCTCTCTGACAACAACGCTGCCCCCTCCTGCTATTTGAAACGTTGTGTTTTGCAGGGTCCCCCCCCTTCCGTGGAAGGCTTGTGTATTGTCACATAGTGACTGAAAGAAGAATGAAACAGAACTGTGCGTTTCCACTTCTGCAGCCATCCTCAATTAACTTGCACCCTGCCATGTCATTTTCACAAAGTCATTGTTGTCTGGCTGCATTCCCCACAATTAAGAAAAACACACATTCTAGTGCTAAAGTTATCCTTCCCCTACCCAGGATGTACAAAATGTTCTTTTGTGTCTATTCTTTTGTCGCCACTGGTTGGCTATCAGAGAAAACTTGACTGTGTGCTGCTGCAGGATGTTCATCTGAACTAACTTTGTCAATGTCAGGTACAAAACAGGAATGTTCCCTTCACTTGGATAATAGTGCTGCCATCCTAAGCATGTTATGCCCTTCTGAGAGCCATCGAAGACAGTGGGCTTAAAAGGACACAACCAACGATCCCTCTAAGCTGTGGAGTCATGTGAGCAAAAATTCTACTTTGTGAGCTACTGGCATTAAAGTTGTGAGCAGGTGATTTGACTATTAGTTTGCTCTGGAGCCATCCTTCTTCTTTCTTTCTTTCTTTCTTTCTTTCTTTCTTTCTTTCTTTCTTTCTTTCTTTCTTTCTTTGGACTTATATCCCACATAGCCAGCACAAGCCTTCCTGAGCTAAGACAAAAATGTGTGAGCCAGAGGCTAAAAAATTGTGAGCTAGCTCACACTTAGCTTAGAGGGAACATTGGACACAACTGCTTTGGATGGTACTATGAGACTGTACTTAGCCATTTTGACATGTATACTTTTAAAGGAACATTTACTTATATTGTTGGACACACAGAATGTATACAGTCTTTCATACAGTTCATTCACTATAATCTCCTCCTGTGTCTGTTGTAGCAGAACGCTAGGAACATTCAACAACCAATATGAACCATCAGATTTTGTATTTGCTCACATCTGCTCACAGTTGCTTCTGCTTTCTGTTCCTTATTGGGCAGCACAAAGTTCACATGTGAACAAGAGGGGAGATTATGGAAAGAAGAGGCCATAACCACACATGTCCATAGAGTCAAAGGGTAATCACATTGGTCTGCAACAGAACAGATAGATCCAAGTCCAGTAAGCACCTTAGAGGGCAACCAGATTTTTGGGATAGAAGCTTTTGAGAGTCAAAGTTCCCTTCATCTTATTGCCTGATATCTGATGAAGGGAGCTTGGACTCTCAGAAGTTGATACTCCAAAAATCTTGTTGGCCTCTAAAATTCTACTGGACTCGAATCACACATGTAACATAGTCTTTTTCTGCAATAATACATGTTCAGGCTGCTCAAATGGGGATGGGGCTTTGATGTGCCATCTGGTAACATAAGAATAAATGATGCAAAAGGCAAAAAGGAAAGTGTGCAAAAATAAGACAAATTGTGCCCATTGCATCATTTACACAGATTATAGAGCTGAGCTTTTCTTGGGACAGAATTTTAGTCTTTTTTCCATATGAAGTGCACTTGACACAGCCCTGATCATGACACTGAGCTACCATCCTCCCCGCCCCCCCGCCCCCCGACTTCTTTCAAAGCCTCTTCCGACTTATATCATTGATGTAGGGAAGCCAGAGAGCAGTCTGGCACAAGGTATAGCCCCCCACTGGCCCCTGGAAGCTGGCCTCCAGTACAGGTAACCAGCTCCTTTCCACAGGGTTCTCCTCAGCAGCTGGCTTCACCCTTCATCCAAGATGTGGCAGAGGATAGGTTGGCAGAGGAGGCCCCTTGGTTAAGGAGCAAAGTGTCTCTTGCCCTGTGATGAGCAGAGCCTGGCCACCCGAGGCAGTAAGCAGTAGGAGTAGGTGCAGAATCTGTACCACGGTAGAGAGATGTCCAGACCTCCTCACCCCCCAGCTTGCTTATCTGGCAGAGGCTGCAGAGCTGACTACGTCACCACCCATACAGGGGCTCCAACCATCTGCTTTTCCTCCTGTTTGATTTACTGCTTTCATTCTTCTTGGCAGTGGAAGCTGAGCTTAATTAAAGGTGTTTTTATATGCATTAATAACATTTGCAGTTATGCAAGCTAAGACAGTGGGATGATGAAAGAAAGCCGCAACAACAACAAAAAGCCATGGAAAGACTGCAAAACCTGGTGTGGAATTCCCCATCCCAGTACCATGGAAGGCATGAAATAGTTCTCCCTTTGAGGGGTGGGGGCATATCAAGGCAAGGGGGTCCTTGACCAAGCACTGACAGCGGATCCCATTCTGGAGCCAGATACAGGTTCATGGAATCCAAATGTGCTTTTTAAAAATATGATTCTTTTCTTTTTCTTTCAATCTTTCGGGGGGGGGGGGGGTTTTAGCAAAATACAGCTGGTGGGAAGACCAGTGCAAGGGACAGGTTCTTTTTTAATACTTTCCATTTGAGCCCTTTTCCCTCTGAAAATCACCATCTTTGAGCCCCCTTTTTTTCTCCTGTTAGAGGCAACGTACATGGACCATTACATTTTCTTCAGCAGGGGTAATAGCAGCTGGGGGGGCATTTTCAGCAACAAAATGGAGTTAGAAGAAAGGGCTTAGAATCCCTTTTCCCCGCTCCATTTCTGGGGTACTTGCCCCTTGCTAAAGATATATCAGGCCCCCTCTGTTATCTTCAAGTTCTTAGAGATAGCTAGAGATTCTATTTCAGATCATCTAACTTGCAAAGGGATCCTCAGCATGGAAGAAATAAAGTATTCATTGCCTATTCTTTTTTTAAAAAAGCATAAAACTGACAATAACAAGCTTGCAGAGTGTCTAATGTAACACGGGGGTTACTGTCATTAGCTCACCTATAGCCAAGTCCTATAAGCAGATCAGAGAATACAGTTCACATGGCACAGCTGGTCAAACCATCAGGATCAACTGGTAAGGGACAAATGAGTGGATGCAAACCAGATGAATATGAGTATCTTCTCTAAAACATTATAATTCAGGACAAGCTTTTTGTATTTTTGGTGACCTGGTATTTAGAGAATTTATTCTGTGTCCCTATAGTGTCCTGTTTACTTATTTAGCAATGTACCAGCTATATTTAATGAAATACAAAGGTTCAGAAGGACAGACTCTGGAATCCAAGATAATGGATGATTATTGATAAAATTATTTCCAAATGGAACGTAATAATCCAAAGAGACAACCATCTCAGATGTCATAAATAAATGTGAGTAACAGGCTCATGATCAAAAATATAAAATTTCCAGAAATGAAAATATATGTAGTACTTACTTTGTTATTAAATCTAAACCTATCTTACTGCTTTAATAGCATAAAATGCATCATTTATGAATTAGTATATAAAGTACCATTTCTGCAATTTAAAAGTATAGAGGCCTTAGAGAGGAATCCTGAGCTGCTCTACTCAGAATCCTACCCAGAAGCCCCCTAATTGGGGCTTACACCCTGTACTGTTTGTTTTCTACAAACAAAAATTGCAAATAAACACAGAAAGAGCTGCACCCCTGGGGTTGCTAACTGCCTGCAGAAGAAATGTCCTGTCCCTTTAATAGAAGCTTAATGGGGTGTTATTTACCAGGGGATGTTATTTACCTCCACACCATGAAAAGCTTCAGCTGTCCATTTCCGCACATTAAGCTTCTGTTAAAGGGGCAAGATATATTTCTCAGGGCCTTTTAGCAACCCTACATACCCACAAGATTCTTAAGCAGGGCAAATAGTAGTTCACTAATCCAGGACCATTTTAGTTAGGGAATATAGCAGAGGAAGACTTTCTAAAAACCTTTCCAATTGCAGTGTGGTCCTATTCTGAATATGGCCCCTGCATACCGGATACTTGCCTTAAAAAAAAAATGCCAGGAGTTCCAATTGCAGAACGCCCAGCATTTCTGATCTGATTCAGCCCTGTGACTGTTTTCGCCCCAAGTTGAATCTGAGACCATTTTCCTGCAATGCTCTGCTATGGAGCTGCATCCCCTCTCCCAAAGAGGCAACAGAAGGGGTCCCTTTATCCCTCGATTTAATTATGATGCACATGATATATAAATTCATGCACTTCACTGTGAATTCTTGTTGGCAGAGCACATGGAACAAGCAGCACTGATGAAGTGTATGCTGTTAATACATGAGCTCCACAGCTCCGAGCAGTGAGAAGTTCCAAGGTTTGGCTTCTTTAGGATATCACTGGGGACTAGTGGTGTCTTTGTAATATTCACTTTCCTTACAAGCATACAAGCAGAGCACAAGTGAGTCTGCTGTGCCCCACATCAGATGCACAGGAAAAATAGACCCTGCATCCTCAAATTACTTGCCATCAACCAATCTCAGTTTTCAGTGCTTCCATGTCTCACTGTTTCTTCCACAATGCAGTTTCTTCACACACACACACAGACACACACACACACCCTGCTGCCCCCTCTTCAATGGAGAGCTCCACTTCGCCAGTTCTGAAGCAAGCACACAGAGCTACGGGGAGACCATTTCCTAACAATTAACTCCCATAGCCATTGACAAATGTCACAATTTGTGAAAGGCTTGACTCCAATGAGGCATCATCATACGAAAAATCACAGTGATAGAGCCATTCATATTAATCAGGCAGCAAACTCTTAAGACTATTTTGTCCTCTTGGGTAAATCCTGACATCAGAAGATGAAGGATTACTCCAGATTTTTTTCCTGGTTTGTTTCACTATGGCGCTGTTAGAGAGGCAACTGCACGTCAACAGTTTGATTAATGTATATGGACTAGTATACATTGTATAGAGAAACAGAGAGTCTTTTGTCCACGCAAAGGATAGATGAAATTCCCTTTGGATCGTATCTCCCCTATATCACATAAGTTACAGGATAATTGTGATCTATAAAGGTGTTTTGTAAAGCAAAGTTTGATGTAGCACTACCTGCCTGGTTATATGCAGCATTCCCTAGTGATCCTGAGTGAGTTTATTATATGACATGACCCTGGTGAATAATGTCACCCATGTACACTTGCAGTTCAGCTTCCTGCAGTCTCAACAGCTATCTGTGTGAAAAACTTGGTGGATATAAGGAGCTTTGACTCTCGAAGCTTATAAGCTGAAAATCTTGTTGTTTTCTAAGGTGCTACTGGAGGACTCAGATCTAGCTCTTCTACTGTAGACCAACATCACTAACCTACTGAAACTATCTCGATGGACATAGTTTTTGTAGGTGTCACAGTGCCTCCAAGTTCCATTTCTGCTGTACGACTTTCTGAACCCCCCAGAAAGCAGCTGAGTGGTGGAAACACACCCAGAGATTGGCAAAGGGAGGTGAACACTGGGGAGGAGGAGTCATGTGCCCAAACTGCATCTAGCATTTGCTCCGCTGTTTTACCAAACCCACGCTGGAACAGAAATTCCCGTCTACATTGCATGCCACTTTCAGATTTTATGGCAGTGTCCAGACTGCTTGCCGCTTTCACTTCGTTTGACCTGTCGGTTTTATGGTAGCCGTCTACATAGATTCATGGCCATTTTATGGCCATTCAGGGGTGAGTCTGCAGTCAGTACGGTGTTGGCCCCGGGATATTTGAATGTGGTTTTGAGCCGCATCTTTTTCTGTTCCAGAGTGGGTCTGGTAAAACAGCAGAGCAAATGCTAGATGCAGATTGGGCCATGTCCAAGAGGCAATGGTAAAGAAGTACATGGTTAGACAAGGCATACAAAGTCTGAGCCTGCCTGACCAGTTCCCATAAGCTCAACAGGACACCTGCTACAAAGGCAGTTCAGGAACAGCATCTCTGATGCCACTGCAATAGTGTAGAATGCTGGCGCCATCCCAGCCCCCATTTGCAGGAGAAATCACCCAGGTCAGTTGTGTTCCAAAGCACTCTTGGTATAAAACTGATCAATGGCACCATGCAGATTGGCTGAGGTTGCCAGGCCACTCATCAAAGAGATAAGTCCGTCAATCTCGCCAGTGTGTACTTTGCTTCTAGATGCAAAGCCAGCTGCTCTCTGAGATGGACCCGCCAAGTACAGAGTTGTTGGAATAACTGTGCTCCTGTGGAGGCTGCCAGGCAGCCAACCAGGTGAAAGTCCTTTAACTAGCACCATAAATCTGGCCTCCTCCCCCATTAAACCCTCTGGCTGGAAGGAGGGTCCAGTCCCTGTGTTTGCCACGCTTCCACAGTTCAGTGGCTCCTTTCCCAAATGGAACAATATCTCATGGACTCTGACAGATGAGGGGCAACAGTGCCAAACCAGGGAGCACGGGGCCAAGTGATTCATGTGGCAGGATGGAAGTGGCCTCCTAGCCAGCCCACTGTCTCCTCCACACTGCCGGTTCCCTTTGTGTCCTCATGAAATTCCTTGTCCTTCAGCACGGCAGCCGCTCATTCAGAAAGTGCCAAGATAAAACCAGAAGGGAAGGATTTGTGATTGACAATTGATCGTCAATCTTCCTGATGTAAGTTAAGGCCAAACAGCATATGTGAAATAACCTGGGGGCAGGGGGGACTGTGGCTGGGTGCGGAGACGAAAAACACAGGAAACTTGGGAGAACCGAAGACTCGTGTGGGATCTTTCCAGGTCAGTGTTATCAAGAAGAACTCGATAAATGTATGATTTTGAGAGAGAAGAATGTCATGACTATTTATTCAATCTGTTTATGTAGACTATTTATATGCTGCCTGTTTATGTAGAATATTTCTATGCTGCTTGAGGCAGCCCACAAAATAAAATATGATAACATCATTAAAAATAGACATATGTATGTGCCGTCGAGCTGCAACCAACTTATGGAGATCCCAGTGATGGGCTTTCAAGGCATTGCTTTCCTCTGCAGAGTCTTCCTTGGTGGTCCCCCATCCAAGTATCAATACTGCTTAGCTTCTCAGATTGGACTATACCTTCCCTTGTTAAAAGCATGAAATCATGCAAATTAAATCCTAAATGTGAGAGTTTTAAAAAGCATAAAACTGACAATAACAAGCTGGCACAGTGTCTAATGTGACATGGGTTTTTTTCTTACATAGATATCACACTGTCATTAGCTCACCTATAACGTTTAAGTCCTATAAGCAGATCAGAGAATACAGTTCACATGGCACAGCTGGTCAAACCATCAGGTTCAACTGGTAAGGGACAAAGGGGTGAATACAAACCAGATGAATATGAGTATCTTCTCCAAAACATTATAATTCAGGTTATCCTCCAAAACTGTGGACATGTGTGGTTATGGCCTCTTCTTTCCCTAATCTCCCCTCTTGTTCATGTGTGAAACTTTGTGCTGCCCCATAAGGAACAGAAAGCAGAAGCACAGCAAAAAACAGCCATGATTCTTTCTGTGAAATGGAAAGCTCTGCAAGAGGGGTCCACACCACTGAGCACATAACTCCTGAGGTTGCCCTGTCTTGGGCTCCATGCTGGAATGAAGAAAGGAATCCACGTGTCTGATTCACTATGGCTTTGCCTTGTCTTTCTGCAAGAGGTTTTCTCCATTCAATCTCAGCTCTTTTTCTCATTGGCTTTTTTTGGAGCTACTGATTCTCAAGAGTGAGATGAGTTGCATCATGGACTTGGGCCAAGAAAGGGAATTGGCTGGCCTCTGATTGCTCCATGTCAGAGAGAAGCAGGGCCTATGCCGGGAAGCACACATCTGTGAGCCCTGCCCTTCCATTTCCTTACGAGCACGGCTGCCTCTCTTGCTCCGGGAGCGGAAGATGGGGAGGATTCCATTAGAGGAGGCCGAGGCAGGCTAATTAGTCCTCCTTGGGAATGAAGCAGCCATCCCAAATTGAATGTGGCTCCAACCAATTCTCTGAACATTGAAACGTTATTTCATTAGCTGCACCGCCACTTAATTCTGGGCCTCTCATTAACAGCCTGGCATCAAGGAACTCCTTGGTGGAGGGAATTGAGCCAGAGCCCTCATCAAAAATCCAGTCTTCCTTCTGCTCATGAGACTCTCAAGGAAATTTTTCCTGGGTGATAACCCCAGCAGATGTACATAGAAGGTTCACATAGGGTGAAACAAGATGTGAAGGATGGCAGGTTTCTGGGGCTTGAATTGGAGCCCCCAGATGAGATCTCTTGCACTGTGTGAGCTGAGGGTTCAGACTCCTCTTCAAGTGGAGAGAGGGGCATGGGTGAGTCACCTCACCTTCTGCCATTGGCTAGCAGCATAAAGCCTCTGGATTGGCCTGGCCTTGACATTAGCGGCCTGTTTTTCTGCCCTTGTATGGTACACAGGTAGGGCTGCCAAGTGCCGGCAACCTACCGGTGGGGTGGAGTTGTTCTCCCCCCGGGAGTTCTTTTGGTGCGCGTGCTTTGCGCGCGCGCCACGGCGACGTACTGACGTCACCTCCGGGTGATGTCATTTCACGGGGGAAGTCGTCCTCACCGGATGACTTCTGGGGCGGGGTTCCCCCCGCCGGCTGAATGCCGGCCGGCAGATCGGGAACCCCTATAGCGGGGGATCCCCCGCCCCCCCGGGCTGACTTGGCAGCCCTATACACAGGGCAGGGGATTCTGCTTGCAGAATTTCACCTTCCAGTCTTTCCAGCTCAGGATGGAATTTCCATCATGGAAACCTTAGGCAATTTACACTAGAGAATGGACCTTTCAAGTCTGGAGTTGGACAAGGGTTGCCAATATCCAGGCAAGGCCTGGAGATCTCCTGGAATTACAACTGATCTCCAGACTACAGAAATCTGTTCCTCCAGAAGAAATGGCAGTTTTGGAGGGTAGGTTGTATGGATTATACCCTGCTGAGGTTACTCCCCTTCCTGAACTCTGCTGTTCCTAAGCTCTGCCCCCAGATCTCCAGGAATTTCCAGCATGGAGGTGGTAACCCTAGGTTGGATGCAGCCACTCAAGGCCTGGTCCCGGTAAGATCAATGCCTGCTTCCCCCTCCCCAATTAGTTTCTAATTCATGTTATTTACCTAAGCTGACAGTAGCAACTTCTTAGAGATGCCATTTTAGCCACAGACCAATTGTGAATAAGTTTATGGTGAAAGAACTAAGATGACTTTCCCTTGATGGAATGGTACCTAATGTTGTCCCCACATTCACTGCCTTGAATTCCATTTTGACGAGGGAAGGAGATATATATAGTAAAATGAATTACATATCCAGTTCTGGACTACTGTCCTGGGAACAATCTGGGGAACAAAGAAGCTTACTGGATTTCAGACCGAATTTGGTAAAGGCCTGGATGTTTATTTGCTCATAGTTCCTCAATTCTGCTTTGTTGGACAATTTCCTCTTCTCTGTGGTGGGGGAGGAGTTCCCCACTTCTTCTCCACCCTCAAGAACCGCCAGAATTAGTAACTCAGTACTAGAAGGCATGGTGATATTGTGGAGGAATACCCCAGGGAGGTCACAGTTTTCACAGACTGGGTTTGATTAATCATATGTCAAGTCAGGAAGTGGAAGGCAAGGGGCACACTAACCACCTTTCGCAATGCATCTGTTCCAGGCTAGCAATTTATCTATATAAGTGAATTTTTACACACATACACACCTCAGGGTAGTGTAAATGATCCTCACAACAACTCTGTGGGCTAGGTTCAGCTGGAAGAGAATGTGACAGGAGTGAAGAACAACACTCAAACTTTAACGATACATAACTAGAGAGAGGACATGCTCCGTTGTGGCACCTAATTTCTGGAATACTCTCCCCCCTTGAAGTGTGTCTGGCACCTACCATAATGCCTTTTAGGTGTGAGACTAAACATTCTTTTTTTAGCTTTTAACTGAGGGGTTTTATCTGTTAAGCTGTTTCATGATCTGTTTCTGCTCTGGGGTCTGGTTTAAGGATATATTTGTGCTGTCTCTGGTTTGTTTGTTCATTAGTTTAATGGCTCATTAACACTAGTAACACGATGGTTTTATGGTGTTTTTACTTGTAAGCCACCCTAAAGTGGTGACATAGAAATATGCTAAATTTTGCCAACTCTGCCAATAGGGTTGCCAACTCTGGACTGGGAAATTCCTGGAGATTTGGGAGTGGAGACTGGGAAGGGCAGGGCTTGGGGAAGGGAGAAAGCTCAGCAGGGACGTGATGCCAGAGTCCATCCTCCAAAGTGGTTGTTTTCTCCAGGGGAATGGTCAATATATAAATATAGCAACATTGTGGAGTACCAGTACATTCCTTGGGAACCTTGTAAAGATGGATGTGAACAAATAAGCACAAATACTTTAGAGTGCTTAGGGTGCTGGGAAGCTCATAGAGGGACCTCATGACCTTACTGCGAAATTAAAGAAACATCATCATTGTCTTCATCATCCTTGCAACTATGAAGTTCTCCTCTGTTTCATTGGCATCCACGATGTTGTTCTTGCAAAAAGAGACTACAGTCAAGAGGAGAATGTAAGGCGACTCCATGGAGACTATGAGATTTGCAGGATCCGTTTTTAGATAGGTTTGTGGAGAGTCTGTGTGCGAGACCCTAGAAACTGTTTCATATTTAATAAGACACAGGCCATATGACATGTGGGTCTGTTTTGTCTCTGTTTAAGTTTATCACAAAACTGTGGCCATAGACAATAAAAAACAGAAATAACTGCTCTGTGAAGAGCCTAGATGTCAACACAGTAACCCCCCAAATAATTTGTGGTTGTGGGTGAGTTTCCTTGAAAAGTACAGGGGAGGGGGGAACTATAATCTGAAATGCTGCTAAAACAAAATATTTTCTGTGATGTCTGGGGGAGAAGCACTTGAAGGAAATTGTCTCTGACATTCTATTAAATGTCAGTTTTAGGTAGAACCGAACTCTGAAGATGAATCCTCCGAACGTTAATTGGAGACATAAGGCTCCCATTAGCTGAGAGAAAACATTGTATCTTGCTGATTCAGCTGCCTTGATTGATAAAATTATTCTTTTATAGCCTGATTAATCAGAATGTCTGCTGGAATTTGTGCTTAGGACTCAAAGAGCCCCGAGGTTCATTCAGGGACTTGATGAGGCCGGAGAAGAGGAAGCAATGGCCTTTCTTTGGAGAAAAGGTGCAGAATGAAAGTAGGACTCAATCTGGGTAAGGTAAAGGTAATTTGGGACTCAAAAGTAAACTTTCCCACCCATCCCTGCTCTTTCTGGTGCTTTTCATTATTCTGAAAACTCCGGTTGCATTTGTATTTCTCACCCACCCATCCTCCAAGAAGTGCAGTGAGGTAGGTTAGGCTGAGAGAAAATGGCTGGATCACCAGATGATCTTCATCACTGAGCAGTGGATTCGAATCTGGGCTTCCCAGGCACTATTCTATCCCTCAGACTATTATGCCACCTCAGCTACTTGCCAGAGTGATTTTTTTCCCCATTCAAAAGATATTACTTATCAGTGACTGAAGCGTTGTTTGTAGAATGGGAAGAAGTTTGGATGTGATGTTGCCACTGGCACATGGAGCCACAGGTGGTCCAGCTCCTGCAGACTGTAGCACAAGTAAGCCCAATTTTGACTTCCATGTGCTCATCAAATACTTAGTCCCTCCTTTGGTCCTGAGATAACACCTCAGTGATACAGCATTTGCTCGGCATGCAAAAATTCCAGGTTCAATCCTCAGCTTCAGGCAGTAGGTGATGTGAAAGACTTCCACCTAAGACCCTGACGAGCCACTGTCAACCAGAGTAGACAATACCGACCTTGATAGACCAGTGGTGGGACTCCATACAAGGTTGCTTTCATGAGCAAGTGCACTTGTAATCCTGAAGACCATCCCTAGATTTGTCAACTCCTGAATGTTGCGGATGCATTCTGTGACAGCCAGCCTCTGATACCATTCATGGAATTCCTAATTTTGTTCCTCTCAAAGTGACAAAAGCCTGAACCAAAAGTCTGGCAGTTTACCTTGGATTAGTTTTCTGTGGAAGCACACAGACAGCATTGAAGCCCAATATTAGTAAACATAAATGCGTGCAAGAAAAAATTGTGGAATAAGGTGAACAAAGAAGCATTACTGGCAACAAAGAACAGAAGTTCCACTCCCATCTCCATCTGCTGCAGTTTCACAAACACTCTCCCAGCCTGACCACCTACTCTTTAAGGAATACCTCTGGTGACCAACTCAAGGCTTGTTTGATTGGCAGCTTACCTCCGGCTGCCATGCGAGACATGTGAATCCCTTCCCAAGCTGTAGCTAATGAAGCAGAGATATTCTTTCAGGACTGTCAGGGCAGTAAGGAGCAGCTCAGACCTCCTGGCAAGAATCAGGTTTTTTCGCGCTTCCAGTCTACCCTACTCTTGGGACTACTGAGGGCCAGCCAGCCAGGCTGATCATTGCAGAGCCACTTCTGACTACTGCTTGGAGACAGAGGGGGGGACAGATACAGAATACCCCCCTATATATTGTCCTTCTGACATAGCACCCAAATTGCTCCCAGGCTACTGAGGAGCAGAAAGATAATAAATCAGCAAACTCCCTGTTTTCCCTTGCAAAAAAGAAATTGATTTTTTTTAAAAAAAGGAAAAGTATTCAGAAATGCCATAAACAAGCAAGGCCACCCATCCGGCTAAGCGCACTGGGGATTAGCTCCTGGGAAATGGCCATTATTACTGATAGCTAATGGTCCATATTTTGTTTACACTTTCCACTTTCCCCTCTAATAGCTGCCCTGGGTGTCCCTGTCATTTTTCTCCCCTCATGGCTACTGCTGGCAATTACTCCCCAAGTATTTGCATTTAATGATCATGCCGGTGGCCTGCTTGCCTGCTGCTCTCAAGGCTCGTGTGGCTCTGGAAGGAACACAGTTTGTGGAATGGGAAGGGAAGGGAAGAGAGCAAGGACCACAGGGGAGGCTGAGCCACAAGGATGCCGAGCAGTCTGGAAGGGGCTGCAGATCCATACCTCTAGTTTACTTCTTAACTGTAAACCTCAGTCTGTTCTCTGAACAAGGAAGCAGCAAGATGTGGAAGTAAGGAAGGGTCAGGCTAGATGGCAGAGGGCTAGATGGCATTATCATGAAGCAAGTAAGATCAGAAAAATCAGACATGCCACAATGAGAGACACTGCTGGATAAGATTAAAGTCTCAGGCTAGGAATGGGAAGGCTCAGGTTCAAGGCCCCATTCAGTCATGAATCAAAATGAGCCACTCTTTCTCTTCCAGGGTTGCCAACCTCCAGGTGGTAGCTGGAGATCTCCCAGTATTACAACTGGTCTCCATGTGACAGAGATCAGTTCCCCTGGAGAAAATGGCTGCTTTGAAAGGTGGACTCTATGGCATTATACCCCGCTGAGGTCCCTCCCCAGGCTCGACTCCCAAAACCTCCAGGTATTTCTCAACCCAGAGCTGGCAACCCTGCTCTTTCCCCTCCACTCTAACCAACATCAGAGGGCTGTTGTGAAGATGGGAGTCATACATACTACCCTGAATTCTTTGGAGTCACCTGGCAATCCTTCTGCCCAACAGAGAATAAAAGGAAAGGTTTTGTCTCTGCCGGAAGTAGCCGGGAAGAGGATTGGACAAAATTTTGCAATCTTCCACCTGCATGCCCCACCCCATTCCAGCTTCCCTTAGAGCAGGGGTGTCGAACTCATTTGTTATGAGGGCCGGATCTGACATAAATGAGTCCTTGTTGGGCCGGACCATGTGTGTGTCACAAAATGTAATGTCAGGTAGTGGAGATATAAACTTTATAAAGGACATGAACACAAAGGGTGTTTTTTTTACTTAAAATTAAAAAATGCTTAAAACATTAGCACTCTTGCAATATTTTGTTTATTTAACAGTGTCTGATAACTGACACCTCTGCTCTGAATTATTGCATCAAATTGTCTGTGCTGTTGCAATCTTGAGTATGCTGCTCAGGTGTGTATCTGTAAGCTGCAAACTTACTTTTGATTTATTGACATTCACTACAGAAATCTCATGCTCAGAGTTCTGAGTCTAGGACCCAGGGGAAAACATGAAATGGCTGAGCAACTGACAGAGTCTGGCGAAGCAAGCTATGATGCAGCAGCAGCAACAGAACTGGAAGCAGGAGATGACCAGTTCCAGTGCGAGCCTGATAGAGGCCCTCCAGGGGCCTCATCCGGCCCCCAGGCCACATGTTTGACACCCCTGCCTTAGAGCATGCATAGAAAGCATTTGGCTCCTTCTGTGATCGTGCTAACATTCAACAGTAGAAATTTCTCTGGGAAAGATATATAGAATGAGAGCACATCTCAAGCCAGCAAGCCTGCAATGTGGTTGGAGGAAATGCTGTGCACAGAAATACTAATCAGGGACCATGCTGTGCATGTGAACATGAGCCTGGTTTTCTGGTTGGACTGTGTACTTGTCAGGCACAATTTGCTCTGTTGGACACAGTCTGCTGAGTCACTTTGTACCCTTGCTGCCTTTCTAAAACAAAAAGGGGAAGAAAAAAACTTCAACCCAGAAAAAAACAGATAAACAAGGAAGACTGACAAAAGGCCTAATAACTGAATAAATAGTAATGGGTTATATATGATACATTAACCAAACTTGAATACAGTACAAATAGTAAAAAATTCTGAAATATGTTTTGGCCACAACGCCTTATTGGTGGTACAAATTGTTGAAACACACACCATAATTTTTTTCAAAATACATTCTGAGCTGAGCTTTAAAACCCACACAAGAAGTAGGGCCAGTTCATTAACTAGATAATTTCCCCTAATTCCCCTAGATCATTGTTATTCATGGCCCAAATGTCTCTATAAGCCAGGTCAGAGTGAATCCTAGTTCTATGGTATGTATATCCACATTCAGGAAGCAAAATTCAACTAGGGGTAGCTGGCTCTCAGCCTTTGCATAGGACAAGGGCAAAAAAAAAATCACTCACTGTTCAGCTGATTCTCAGTTTTTTGAGCCCAGACTTTGCTAATAGTGTACAGGGTGACCCTGGGAGAATCATGTTCATTCGTGAGCAGAGGTTGCCAGGTTCTCCTTCTACAAATTGGGAAATGAAACATGGTGCTCCCTCTCCTTTCTGATGGCTGCATAAAACAGTTCTGTGCAAAAGAAGGGAGGAGCTGGTCAGATTTATGGAGTGGAATGTTGACAGTCCATGGATGGTAATGGGTGCTGGGGATTGTGCCTCGGAGGGGTTCTGCTGAAGCCACTGCAGGAGCAGGTGAATTTCCTGACTTTAAGGAGAATTGCTCTGTAAAGTTGGCCACAACAGATTCAGTTAACAACAACGATTAATGCTTGACTGTCTGCTGGAATCTCTGCTTCTTCAACTATCAAAAACACATCCCAAGTCTCTAATTTCCTATGAATGTGTCTAGAAATCAATAAAAAAAAAGAAGAGCCAGGCTTAAAAATAACTCTCTCAGGCACATCCCTTGGCAGGCCAGAGGTGAGTAGAGGCAGTGGGGGCTGTCTGGTGCCAGCAATAGACAGCTGAATTGAGCAGACCGACATGATTTGTGCCCCCAAAGAACACTGTCTGTGTGGTGGGCACTGCCTGGACATGTCCTGATTCAGCTTCAAGCCCCCTCTGTACAGCTCCCGGGAGAGTACGTAGCAGCTGGAATCTCTGTGGCCAGTTGGGTATAGTGGTTAAGAGCGTGGACTCTAATCTGGGAGAAACAGGTTTGATTCCCCACTCCTTCACATGCAGCTGCTAGTGAGACCTTGGGTCAGTCACAAGTTCTTTCAGAGCTGTTCTCTCAAGGGCAGTTCTTGAGAGAGCTCTCTCAGCCCCACCTACCTCACAGGGTGTCTGTTGTGGGGAGGGGAAGGGAAAGGAGACTGTAAGCCACTTTGAGACTCCCTTGGGTAGTGAAGGGCAAAGTATAAAACCAATCTCCTGCTCCTCCTCCTCCTCCTCCTCCTCCTCTGCCTGCTCTGCCTAGACCAGCTGTCTGCTGCATTTACTTGCTGCCACCTTGTTCAGAGCTGGGAGCAGGTTCAGACTGGCACAGCAACTCACAAGATAACAGAGTGCTGGTTTTCTGACTAATGGATGCTTTCAGCCAGCGTGCCTACCCTGAAGTGCGAATTTGAAGGAATGCAGCTAGAAAATTCATACCCATCAAATGCCTGCCACTCGTGCCCACAGGCTCTTGCCGTGAGATCTTACTCATCTGGGCACAGAGCATCACACAGTCATTCTTCACATCCCTCCTAGTTCTCACACATGAAAAGATGCTATTGCCTTGTGCTTCCTTCCATACGTGCGACTGTACCTCCTCTTTCATCCCTTCTCCCCACTCTTTCTCTCTCGCACATGCACATGACAATATAGCCATATGCAACTGCACGCAAACCACAAGCCTTCTGCCATTCTATAGGCAAGTAGGCAGAGTTCCTAGTTCTCACAGAGGGACTCTCATATCGATGGCTGGCACAATCCTCCCCCGCAACTCCACCCCTTGTCCCTCCCATGCAGTCCTTTGCAAAGGGCATGACACTGGCTGAGTTATGTGCTTTGACATCACACCCAGTGACAGTGCCGTCCAGGGATTCTAGGCATGTCCTAAGAGGGACTGTTGCATTGTGTTTATTGCAAAGGTTGCTGGCAGGGAGAGGACACCAAGTGGGCCGCTCTCACAGCCTTGCTCTCTGCCTCTCCCTTCCTCCCTGTCTTCTCTTCATTTGCCTTAGAAATGCAGATAGATCAGCTTCTCAAGACCACCAAACTTTCCAAAGGTCAGTTTAGTTTCTTCTCACACTGAATGTGAGAAAAGCCAAAGGCAGTTCTCAAAGAGACATCCATTGCCTCTGCATTCATAGACACAAAGAGAATGAAGCTCAGATGTTTACTTTGAGTCCAACAGGTCTCTCCAGTTAGTTGGATGGTGGTACTAAAGCAGGCATCTTAAACCCATGGTTCAACTCAGCTGAGGGTCAGGAGGGGAAGGGAAGGAGTTTGTAAGCCACTCTGAGACTCTGAGTAAAGGGCGGGGTATCAATCCAATTTCTTCTTCTTCGATAGATCCCCACCTGCTGGGTTATGAGCCTCTATAAAGCCACTGTATCATTGTTCAGCTCTGTCATTCTATGATTTCATGAAGGTTAACATCTGCTCCCACTTACCACTGATGGTTGCAAAGATCACAGCTCTTGCTTATGCCAGAAAATGAAAAAGAGGGGTCTAAAACCTGTGTGCTGATGGCACAGGGCCCTGTCCACAGTTCTGAAAGCGACAGAAAGGAACAGACCTGGAAAGTAAATACATAGCCCTGGGAAAGAATCTCAGTTCCAGAATAAGAACATAAAAAGAACCCTGCCAGATGAGACCAAAGTGGGTCCATCTAATCCAGCATCCTGTTTCCAACAGTGGTCAGACAAATGTCCCACTATGAAGATCAGCTTGGAGGCAACTGCCTTCGCCCTCCCCCGCAAGTTTGTCCCTAACACCTGGTATTCAGTTGTATCCTGGTTATACCATTTCCAATGCAGCATTTCCATAAAGCCCCATCAATTAAGGTAGCAGGGCTAGTGGCTGGATCCAGTGTGTATGTATCATGGGTGGGGTTGCCTATGCGATGTGGAAGCAGTGAAGAGGTAAGATGAAAGATATGTCCTGACAGAGAACAACATCTGGTCTTGGGAAACTGCTATTCAAAAGCAAACGTCTGGCTGAAACTGGTGAGCCTTTATAGTGACACCTTTCCTCTTGACTTAAGTGGGGCTCTAAATCTGGCACAGCTTAGTACTCAGCCTTCTTCTCCTGAATAGATTCATGCATTGGAATGCCCCAAGCTCATAGACATCTAATCCATCTTCCGGCCTGGGCTTCTGCGAAGAGTCATTGCCTTCTCCATTCTTGCAGTCCAATGGATGAACATGAAGATTCCAGAGGTGGAGAGGACCAGCTGGGGCTCCCAGCTACCCACCTTCACTGGTTACCTTGATAATGCTTCCTACTGGGTAACAGGACTTGCAGTTTCCTTCTGTGAATCCCAACTCTCCTTGGACCTCAGCTGGAGTATAGGCTGCAGAGGGAGCTATATCCTCTTGTCAGGATCAAAAACAGCCCAGTCCCAGTGCAAATGAGCAAAACGGGTGATCAGGCCTCCATCCAAATCCACGCTGACCCAGAACTTTTCCCCAGAGGTGAGGGAGGGAGGCCGAGAGAAAGCTAGGCAGCACATTTTTGAATACAGAAGTCATGTTTATTGATCTCCCACCAAGGAAATCCAAAAGTGCCTCTTTTTATTTCACTCATACACACTCATACATAGCCTAGGCATATATGGAGGTGAGCCTGTCTTTAAATGCAGCTGATTTAATCTGAAATGGAGAATCTTGACACTTGGTCCCCTTCCTTGCCCTTTGCTGATATTAAACTCTGTTGTGTCTCAGGCCCCCATAAGATTTTCATCCTCCTCCTTTCTAGGGATGGGGGCGGGAATTAGCCAAAGCCAGGCGGGTGATGCCACAGCTTTCTTGGGGAAATGGCCTTTTGTCTGGGACACCTTGGTTAAAACATCTCCTTTCCCTCTTATCAGAAAGCCCCAATGGGCTGATTCTGGAGATTTAGTGGGGCCTAGTCCAGAGGCACCTTCAGTATCTTGGCCAGAGGTGACCTAGCACAATAGCCAAGGTACCACTGTAGAAGGGCTGAAGTGGGGGAAGCAGTCAGGCACACAATGTTCCCAGCAAACGGGGAAAGTTCACTGTAAACAATAGAACAGACTCATCTGCTTTTTTTTTTTTTTTGCATGGGCTTCAAGTAGGCACAATCACACACAGCCACACTCACTCATACACTGATGCCTTCAGCCTAGCATTCCATAAAACCAAGATCAGCTGAGAAACACTAACACTGTATGTTGGATAAAAGAAATCATAATTAAACCAAGCGTGGATGATGTCAAAAAGGCATGAATTCACTAAGTTCCAGACTCATTCCAGTTTCTAACATTCTGAGGAGGCTCCACTCCACTTTAGCACTTGTTCAGGGCAGGTTCTGACCTTGCCTTGGAACATGGGTGTTTCCTTTAGCTATTGTGGGAATAATCTGAGAATTCAAGCAGGCTCTCTCTCCATCTCAGAGCTCTGGTCACTGCTTGGAATCCCACCACCAGACTGAATAAAGAACTGCCTTAGGATAATCTATTCAAAGGGATAGTGGATTGTTTCGGAGCTGGTCTGGGATGGAGCATGAGGTGCTAAACCTCACTTTGCTGCACACAGCAGGAAGCCAACACTGTACACTTGGCATGCCACATCTACCCCACCCTTCCTTTCCTCCATGAATGAATTTCTCAGAAAGAAAAGGTCAACCTCCTTGTCCCCCATTGGTATGCTTGTCACAGTAGCTGTCTACAAGCATCAGTGCTGCTGCACACAGGCCAGCACCAGATCTGAGCTGGCCTTGTAGCCAGAGGACGTGTCTGTGGAGAAGCAGCAGGAGCCCCCTCCTCCTGTGAGTGATGGGGGATGGCAAACCAGAGGCCTTCAGGCAGTTTTTGACTTTGTAGTACACATGAACTCGCTGCTCTCAAGGGGATGGGTGTTCCAAGCCTGTCTGCTTAACCTGATTTGGGTTCCACTGTCACAAGCACAAGGAGGGAGGCTGGTTGGGCTGGAAGGAGCCATGTGTAAGCCAGAGAGGGAAAGATAATTTGGAAATCTGTGCACTGGGAACAAAGGTGTGCATGCATAAACTAAGTGCTGCAGAAGAATGCATAAATCAGTTGTTGTTTAACTGCAGAATGCAAGCGACAATGGGTGGCTTTGAGCATGAAAATTTCCATATGTAAATCTGTATGAATATGGATCATAGCGCTTCATACTTTGCTAAATTAGCAAATACTTCCAGGTATGCCCTGACCGATCCATAATTTCAGTGTGAGGTTTCCGGTCGGAGGAATGGAGGTCTGACACACTTTGCAAATGTGCAGGGTGGACAGCGGCTCTTCTTGACAGCTTGGGTGGATAAATCCACCTGACGCAACCTCACACAGGTAGTGTGAGGACCAGCAAGCAATATAATCCAGGTTTGAGCAAGCTCGGTGAAGGAAAAGCCTCGGAGGAGACTTTTACAACACCTTGAGCACTGCAGCCAAAGAAGATTTTTGCAAGTATCTCTAAGGAGCCGAGCTGGGCTGATTAATCAGCATAAAATCTCCAATTCCCCTGATTCCTTAACAAAGAAGACAAAGTTTAAACGTTGGGACCACATCTGAAGAGAAGTAACAACATAAGGTAACGGGAAAAAACTTTTTGCCTTACCATTACCGTGTTTTGAAAGACGAAAAGCAGATCTGGTGAAGCAATAGACTGTTGCAGATTGGATGAGTGCAGTTTTGAAACGTTAAAAAGCTGAATTTGAACTTAAAAAGCCAAAAAAACAAGTTGTTTAACATTCCTGCGGTTAAGAAGAGTCGGGAGGGGGAGCCAAGCATCGCGAGACAAAGAGGGGAGGAGGGAACCAAGCATCGCGAGACCAAGCTGTGAGGACTGAGACAGGAAGTGATGGCTGAGGAGCAGACAAGAAGGGAAGCAGAGAAGAACCGGAAGAGAGCAAAGGGGACTGTAAAAACTGCCGGACCAAAAGGACTACAACAGGAAGTGACATGCGGAGAGCAGACAAGTAAGCAAGAGGAAGGGACAAAAGGAAACTACGGCAAGCCAGAAGCAAGGTAAAAAGACTATAACCTTTGACACAAACCATAGAGAAGTTGCGCCCGCCATTTTGGATTTATAAAATTTTTAAACAGTAATATCTCATAAACTATATAACTTAGAAGGCTGAAACCAACGAAATTTGACTTGGCAAGACTAGCTTGTGTGATTACACTAAACGGTGTTTGATTTGGAAAATAAAATAAAATCGATCTTTTTTAAAGAGACAAGACGGATCGCGGGCTAAGATCGAGAGCAGCTACATGGTCCTCTCCTACAATGGTAGCAAAAAAAAGAAAAAGAATTACTAGCTGTTATGGAAGCAATGGGAAAAAAAATGTTAGACGCTATAGGAGAGGTAAATGTTAAAATGAATGGTATAGCTGCACAAGCAGACAAAAATTTTATAGATTTAAAAGCTGAATTACAAAAGTTAACCACTAGAACACAAGACATAGAAATTAAAGTAAAAGAACTGGAAGAAAATACTCAAAAAACAATGAAGGAAAATGACAGAATGGAAAAGATGATGCACTATAGAGACATGCAAAACCATCTGAGATTTAGAGGTATAGAGGAAAAATTAGGTGAAGACATTTTTACAAGAATGCAAGAAGCATTAGCAGATTTTTTACAAGAGGAAGAGGAAGTTGTTAAAGAACATATGGATCTTGTTTACAGAGTCAATTCTACATACGCGAGAGACAAAAATATACCAAGGGACGTGGTAGTTCAATTTACAATGAAGAGAACAAAAGAACAAATCTACAAGAAATGTTTTACAGACTCTTTTGAAATAGGTGGAAAAAAAGTTATCGTAATGAAAGAATTGCCCAGAGCAATTTTGCAAGACAGGAAAAAATTCAAGCGTCTGACAGACAAACTGAAAGAGAAAAAAATAAGATTTCGTTGGGAAATACCACAAGGACTGAGTTTTTATTATGGTAACAACAGAATGGTGATTAAAAATTCAGCAGAAATGTACGCCTTTGTTGGTGAGAACAAGGAAGAATTTGGTGATATTTAAGACTACAACAAGATGGATTACAAAGTACTCTCATGGAATGTAAATGGACTTAATTCACCCCAAAAACGTAGAATGGTAGGACACTGGCTGGAGAAACAAAAATGTAGTATAGTTTGTATACAAGAGGCCCATCTTAAGAAACAAGACTACAAATATTTAATAAGAAAAAAGTTGGGAGAAGAATTTTTTTCATTGGCAAGTAATAAAAAGAATGGAGTGGTAACATATGCCAAAAAAGACTTGGAACCTAAACTAATATTTAAAGATAAAGAAGGAAGATTCTTAGCTATTGAAATTCTGTTACACGGACAGAAGACTTTGATTGTAAATATTTACGCCCCCAACGGAGCTAAAGAAATCTTTTGGAACTGGACAGTGTAAACTATGAACAAATCATAATGTTGGGAGACTTTAATGGGACTGTGAATAATAAAATAGATAGGCGCTCAAAGAGAAAAGACGACACACTAGGGAAACTTCCCAAAAAAATTTTTGAACTGATAAAACAGGAAAAGCTGGAGGATATTTGGAGGAAGGTTAACCCACAAGGGAAAGACTATACTTTTTACTCTAACAGACATGATTCACATTCAAGAATTGATATGATCTGGATGTCTATTAATCTAACATTTAAGACAAAAAAAGTTGAAATTCTACCTAGAATAATCTCAGACCACAATCCTTGTCTATGGACTTCTGGGCAAATAAAAAGGCAAGGGAGATGGAGAATAAATGAGGACTTATTAGACAACCAAGAAATAGTTAAAAAATTACATGAAGAGACAGATTTATATTTTCAAGCGAACATACAAAAAGAAGTAAAAATTCAAACTGTGTGGGATGCGTACAAAGCAGTTATGAGAGGATTATTGATATCATTGAACGCTAAAGACAATAAAAAGAAAAGAGAACAATATGAAAACATTGTACAAGCCATTAAAATAAAAGAAAAGGAACTGAAGAACAGACCAGGAAAAAAGAAACTGCAAAAGGAAATTTGGATGTTACAAGACCAAGCAAAAGCTATTTTGAATCAAGAGACTTACTGGAACCTGAAAAAACTGCAACAAAAAGCATTTGAAGGTGCAAATAAACCTGGAAAGTACTTAGCATGGCAATTAAAGAAAAAACGTGAAAATAAATTTATTACTAAAGTGATACGGGACAATATTGAGATAATAGACAATAAGGGAATAAAAAGAGAATTTTTAAAATATTATGCAAAGCTTTTTAAGAAGGAAAATAAAGACAGAAGAAGGATTAAAGAATACCTACAGTCATTAAAATTACCAAAACCAACGGAGAAAATCAAAGAACTACTTAACTGCCCAATGTCACTACAAGAGATTAAAAATGCAATAAATGACTCAAAATTAGGGAAAGCACCTGGATCAGATGGATTTACAGCTAAGTTTTGTAAATCACTACAGGATTCGATCTCACCAGTGTTATTGCTATTAATGAATTACATAGGAGTGACAGGTGAGGTCCTGGAGACTTGGAAAGAAGCAACCATTTCACTCATTCCGAAAGAAGGTCAAGATTTAACCAATGTTAAAAATTATAGACCAATTTCTTTGTTAAACAATGACTATAAGATTTTTGCCAAGATTATAGCTGATAGGCTTAAGGAACATCTTAAAGAGACTATACAGACAGAACAAGCAGGATTTTTACCTAATCGCCAAATAAGAGACAATATAAGAGTAGTAGTGGATGCTATAGAGTACTATGATAAACATCCGGAGAAGGAAGTGGGCTTTCTTTTTTTAGACGCGGAAAAAGCGTTTGACAATTTAAATTGGGATTTTATGTTTGAAGTGTTGGAACATCTTGAAATTTGAGACTATATGCTTAATCTTATTAAGTCAATATATAGAGAACAGAAATCCTCTTTAATAATTAATACTGAAAAAACGGATTACTTTAAAGTGGAAAAAGGAACACGACAAGGATGCCCACTCTCGACGTTGCTATTTATTTGGATTTTGGAAGTCTTGTTACTAAATTTGAAAGAAGATAAAGAAATTAAAGGCTTAACAATAAAAGGTTTCTCTTTTAAATATAGAGCCTTTGCAGACGACGTGATGTTTATAGCTGAAGACCCTATGACTACACTACCGTATTTGTTGCAGAAAGCAAGAGAGTTTGGTGATTTGGCTGGGTTTTATGTAAATAAGAACAAATCGAAAGTGATGTGTAAAAATATGCCAAATAATAAGCAAATTGAATTACAAAATCTTATAGAATGTGAAGTGGTGAAAAAGACAAAATATCTAGGTGTAAACCTAACAATGAAAAACATTGATTTGTATAAGAATAATTATGAGAAATTATGGCAGCAAGTTATGCAAGATATTAAAAGGTGGAATGTATTAAATTTGTCACTGCTGGGTAGAATTGCAGTGGTTAAAATGAATGTGTTACCAATAATAATGTTTCTGTTTCAAACTATTCCAATTGTGAAAGATGTAAAAACATTCAAATGCTGGCAGAAGGAATTGACTAAGTTTGTGTGGGGAGGGAAAAAACCAAGAATTAAGATGAAAATAATGTGTGATGCTAAACAGAGAGGTGGGTTTCAGTTACCAAACTTAAGGCTATATCATGATGCAGTATGTTTGACTTGGATAGGGACATGGACTATGTTACAAGACAGAAAGTTATTGTCCCTGGAAGGTCATGACTGTAGGTTTGGGTGGCACGCATATCTGTATTATGGTAAAACAAAAATGGACAATATGTTTAAGCATCATTATTTGAGAAGAACATTAATCAATACGTGGACAAGATATAAAAACTTTTTTCCAGAAGAAATACCTGTGTGGATTGTACCTGCAGAAGTTTTAAATCCATCATCTCACTACAAAGGACAAGACTGGTTGAAATATAGAGACCTGTTAACAAGACATGGTAAAGACTTTAAATTGAAGGAGCAGCAGCAGATGGACTTTGATTATGGCTGGTTAAGGTACAGACAAATATATGATATGTACAGAAGTGATAAAAAATTTGGTTTTAGAGAAAAAAGCAATGAAATAGAACAAATTTGGGAGGAAGATGGGGAAAAAATGATTTCTAAAATGTATAAAGTATTGTTAAAATGGTTTAATGCTGATGAAATGGTAAAGGAACAAATGATGAAATGGGCGATAAACCTAAACAAAGACATTGAAATGGAATCTTGGGAATTTTTATGGAAAAATGCAATGAGTATTTCTACATGTTATAATCTAAAAGAGAACTGTTTTAAAATGATGTACAGATGGTATATGACACCAAAAAAAATTGCAAATATTAATCAAAATATGTCTAACAAATGTTGGAAATGTAAAAAGAAAGAAGGTTCTTTCTATCATATGTGGTGGACTTGTGATAAAGCGAAGACTTATTGGTCTATAATCAGGGGTCCTTTCGTAAAAAAAGAGGTGCAGGAGCTCATTAGCATAACTCATTTGCATATGCCACACCCCCTGACGTCACTGGAAGTGTCAAAAGGCCAAACATCCCTGACATCATGGGCAGTGTGTCAGAAGGCAAGAAGGGAGGGAGGGAGGGAGGGGGAAGGAAGGAAGGAAGGAAGGAAGGAAAGGAACAGGAAGGTAGATAGGTAGGTGGGGGAGAGAGAGAGAAGAAAGAAAGAAAGAAAGAAAGAAAGAAAGAAAGAAAGAAAGAAAGAAAGAAAGAAAGAAAGAAAGAAAGAAAGGAAGGAAGGAAGGAAGGAAGGAAGGAAGGAAGGAAGGAAGGAAGGAAGGAAGGAAGGAAGGAAGGAAGAGAGGGGGGAGGAAGAAAGGGGGGAAGGAAGGAAGAAAGGAACAGTAAGGTAGGTAGGTAGTTGGGGGAGAGAAGAGAAGGAAGGAAGGGGGGAGGAAGGGAGGAAGGAAGGAACAGGAAGGTAGGTAGGTAGGTGGGGGCAGAGAGAGAGAAGAAAGGAAGGAAGGAAGGAGGGAGGAAGGGAGAGGGGAAGGAAGGGAGGGGGAAGGAGGGAGGAAGAAAGGGGGGAAGGAAGGAAGGAAGAAAGGAACAGTAAGGTAGGTAGGTAGTTGGGGGAGAGAAGAGAAGGAAGGAAGGGGGGAGGAAGGGAGGAAGGAAGGAACAGGAAGGTAGGTAGGTAGGTGGGGCAGAGAGAGAGAAGAAAGGAAGGAAGGAAGGAGGGAGGAAGGGAGAGGGGAAGGAAGGGGAAAAGGAAGGAACAGGAAGGTAGGTAGGTAGGTGGGGGAGAGAGAAGAAAAAAAGAAAGAAAGAAGGAAGGAAGGAAGGAAGGAAGGAAGGAAGGAAGGAAGGAAGGAAGGAAGGAAGGAAGGAAGGAAGGAAGGAAGGAAGGAAGGAAAGGGAGGGAGGGAGGGAGGGAGGGAGGGAGGGAGGGAAGGAGGGGGAAAAAAAGAAAGGAAGGAAGGAGGGAGGAAGAAAGGGGGAAAGAAAGAAAGAAAGGAACAGTAAGATAGGTAGGTAGTTGGGGGAGAAAGAGAGAAGAAAGGAAGGAAGGAAGGGGAGAGGGAGGGAGGAAGGGAGAGGGGAAGGAAGGGGGAAAGGAAGGAACAGGTAGGTAGGTAGGTAGGTGGGGGGAGAGAGGGAAGGAAGGGAGGGAGGGAGGGGCGCTTCTCCCCCCACTAGGGCTGGCGTTTTCCCCCTCCCCTTGCTTGGGCCTGAGTGGCGTTAAGCCACTCAGGCCCGGCTTCTCCCTCCTTTGGGCACGGGAAACTGTTGAGTGGGGGGGGGTTCTTCCCTGGGCCGGCAGCCAGCCGCGGCCCCGGGTTAGGTGACTGGGCGAGGGAGGGGGCTCTCCAGCGGGGCCAGTGGCCAGCCGCGGCCCGGGAAGGCGACTGGGCGAGGAAGGGGGCGAGGGAAGGCAACTGGGTGAGGGAGGGGGCGAGGGACAGGGCGAGGGAAGGCGACTGGGCGAGGGGGCGAGGAAAGGCGACTGGGCGAGGGAGGGGGCTCTCCAGCGGGGCTGACGGCCAGCTGCGGCCCCGGGAAGGCGACTGGGCGAGGGACGGGGCGAGAGACGGGGCGAGGGAGGGGGCGAGGGAGGGGGCGAGGGAAGGCGATGGGGCGAGGGACGAGGGAAGGTGACGGGGCGAGGGACGGGGCGAGGGAGGGGAAGAGGGAAGGCGACTTGGCGAGGGACGGGGCGAGGGAGGGGGCGAGGGAAGGCGACTGGGTGAGGGAGGGGGCGAGGGACGGGGCGAGGGAAGGCGACGGGGCGAGGGACGAGGGAAGGCGATGGGGCGAGGGAGGGGGCGAGGGAAGGCGACTGGGTGAGGGACGGGGCGAGGGACGGGGCGAGGGAAGGCGACTGGGCGAGGGACGGGGCGAGGGAGGGGGCGAGGGAAGGGGATGGGGCGAGGGACGAGGGAAGGCGACGGGGCGAGGGACGGGGCGAGAGAAGGCGACGGGGTGAGGGAGGGGGGCGAGAGAAGGCGACGGGGCGAGGGACGAGGGAAGGCGACGGGGCGAGGGAAGGCGACTGGGCGAGGGACGGGGCGTGGGAAGGCGACTGGATGAGGGACGGGGTGAGGGAGGGGGCGAGAGAAGGCGACGGGGCGAGGGGCGAGGGAAGGCGACAGGGTGAGGGAAGGCGACTGGGTGGAGGACGGGGCGAGGGACGGGGCGAGGGAAGGCGACTGGGCGAGGGACGGGGCGAGGGAGGGGGCAAGGGAGGGGGCGAGAGAAGGCGATGGGGCGAGGGACGGGGCGAGGGAGGGGGCGAGAGAAGGCGATGGGGCGAGGGACAAGGGAAGGCGACTGGGCGAGGGACGGGGCGAGGGAGGGGGCGAGAGAAGGCGACGAGGCGAGGGACGAGGGAAGGCGACGGGGCGAGGGAAGGCGACTGGGCAAGGGAGGGGGCGAGGGAGGGGGCGAGGGAAGGCGACGGGGCGAGGGACGGGGCGAGGGAGGGGGCGAGGGACGAGGGAAGGCGACAGGGCGAGGGACGGGGCGAGGGAGGGGGCGAGAGAAGGCGACGAGGCGAGGGACAAGGGAAGGCGATGGGGCGAGGGAAGGCAACTGGGCGAGGGAAGGCGACTGGGCGAGGGACGGGGCGAGGGACGGGGCGAGAGAAGGCGATGGGGCGAGGGACGAGGGAAGGCAACGGGGCAAGAGACGGGGCAAGGGAAGGCGACTGGGCGAGGGACGGGGCGAGGGAGGGGGCGAGAGAAGGCGACGGGGCGAGGGACGAGGGAAGGCGACGGGGCGAGGGACGGGGCGAGGGATGGGGCGAGAGAAGGCGACGGGGCGAGGGACGAGGGAAGGCAACGGGGCGAGGGATGGGGCAAGGGAGGGCGACTGGGCGAGGGACGGGGCGAGGAAGGAGGCGAGAGAAGGCGACGGGGCGAGGGACGAGGGAAGGCGACTGGGCGAGGGAGGGGGCGAGGGACGGGGCGAGGGAAGGCGACGGGGTGAGGGACGGGGCGAGGGAAGGCGACTGGGAGAGGGACGGGGCGAGGGAAGGCGACTGGGCGAGGGACGGGGCAAGGGAAGGCGACTGGGCGAGGGACGGGGCGAGGGAGGGGGCGAGGGACGAGGGAAGGCGACGGGGCGAGGGACGGGGCGAGGGAGGGGGCTCTCCAGCGGGGCCAGTGGCCAGCCACGGCCCCAGGGCTGGTGACTGGCGGTGGGAGGGGGCTCTTCGCCGGGGCCGGCGGCCAGCCGCAGCCCCAGGGACGGTGATTGGGGGAGGGAGGGGGTGAACGGGGGAGGCCCGCCCCCCGGCCCCTTCTCTCCCGGAGCGGCGCTCCGGCGCGCTCCGGCCCCAATGGAGCCCTGTCTATAATACATGCAGAAATGGAAAAAATTTTGAAATGTACATTTAAGAAGTTGCCTGAAATGTTACTGCTTGGACTTAAACTAGAAGAGATAAATGTAAGGAAAAGGACAATAATATGGTATATGATTACAACAGCAAGAATGGTGTATGCACAAAATTGGAAAAATGAAAAAATACCAGAAGTGTGGGAATGGTTGAAAAAATTGTTATATATGGCTGAAATGGATAAATGGACTAGAAAGTTGAATAATCTGTACTCAGAGACTTTTTTAGAAGATTGGGAGGATTTGAAAGAATATGTTGAAAAATATTGGGACATGAAAAACTACATTTATACATGGTTATAATAGCATAAAGGAATAGAAATTGAGTATATGAATGTACTAAGGATAATTAGATAATGAACTTGTTTTTTAGAATTATATAAGAATATAGAAAATAAGAATTGGTATATAAGTATTTTAAAGATATATAACCGTTACCAGAAATGTAAACACAGAGATAAATATTACTATTTTGGATAAAGTGGAAAATGTGTTATGCTTCAGATGTGGTGGGAAACCACCAATACAAGATAAAAGCAAGACTATACAAATAGAACAAAATGTTATATAATATGGAAAAAAGGATTTGTATAAAACAAATGTATTAATTTTAATGTTTTGAAAAATAAAAACTTTCTTACATAATTTCAGTGTGAGACTAAAGCTAATAGTGGGGCTCCACATGGCCAACTTTTTTCCCCCGGTCAAGTCACAGCTGACTTACGGTGGCCGAGTAGGGTTTTCAAGGCAAGAGACATTCAGAGGCGTTTTACCATTGCCTGCCTCTGCATCACAACCCTGCTATTCCTCGGTGGTCTCCTTTCCAAATGCTAGCCAGGGCTGACCCTACTTAGCTTCCAAGATCTGACAAGAGTGGGCTAGCCTGAGCTATCTGGGTCAGCTAAGAGACATTAAGTGAGAATCTGGCCGGTGCACCACTGCCCAGCTGTAGCCAAAAGCAGGGATTGCAAAGAGACTTAGCCACACCAACCAAGGAAACCTCTTTCAGCCAATAGGCCTGAGAGAGGCCAGTGGGCCTTTGCAATCCCTCCAAATGCTACCAAGTCAGGCTCACCATCTGGGCTGAGCAACTGACTCCAGACTGCCTTTATTTTATTCATTGATTTCTTTTCTAGTTCTCCTTTTTTACTGAGACTCAAGGCAGATTACCACAGCTCAAAATCAATGCAACAAAACAGTGTAATAGATAAAAATAACAAGTTAACCGGACTGCCAGATTAGAGAAAGAAAAAAGGTAGTATACTACATAACCACTAACGATGCATCAGAGCAGGGTTACAAACACTGGCCCACATAGTAGAAACAAAAGTATAATACATAGGCCACGGCCACAGGAGTGAGATAATCTGGAGAGGAAGCAAGGCTATTTTGCCCCAGAGCAATTTGCCCCACAGTTGCGTGATCACACAGGTCTGTGGACCTGCCAGCACAACTCACCACTGCGTGATCAGATGCAACTGCAGGCGAGTTAATTTTTTGTGTGTGTGGTTGGTTTCCAATTCGCTTAAATGGGGGATTGATGAATCGCTCCTCCACCCTAAGGGCTTTCGATGATGCGCACACTGAGATGGGGGGGTGAAACAACAGCATGGTGTTGGGATAGCCTGATCAGACTATCCCCAATGCCACAAGTTTGCGCTGGCGCGATCACACAGGGAAAGTCCGGCTGTGGCCCACAGCAAACCATTTGATACTGGAGTTTAACTAGTGGTTTTTTTACTCGGCTTCCCTGGTGGAGCAAAACGGCTTACGACGGTTTGACGACGGTTGTGGGATGCTTCCCACATGTGCTGGTGTGATCGTGCCGCTTTGATCCGCTGGTGAATCATCCCTCTCGCGTGGCTAATGGGTGTGTATGATCGCGCCCATACAGTGTTTAAAAGAGGGTATAATTCATGCAACACATTGTGCAATAAAACAGGATTACAATATTGATGAATAATGCTGTCTAGTTTTTCACTGCATTTATACACTGCCTTTCTCCCTAGTGGGGACTCCAAGCATCTTACATCACTCTCATCTCTTTTTATCCTCACAATAACCCTGTGAGGTAGGTTAGGCTAAGACCTTGACTGCCCAAAGGTGATCAATCAAGCTTCCATGGCAGAGCAGGGATTCAAATCTAGGTCCCCAGATCCCAGTACGACACTACAGTGGCTGTCATGCTATAAAAACAGTATAGCAAACAATGCAATGATTCTATCAGTGATTCTATCATAAAGTGATACCAGTGATTCTATCATAAAGTCAAAGATCTTAAGCTTTTGTTGTGCAGGGGAAAATGAGTGCAGGGGTGGGTTTATAACCATCTGAGGAGTGAGAGAGAATTATTTTGGGTTCATATAGTGAGAACTTTGGCTCTACATGTGCTTCAGGAAGGCATGAAACAAAACTCTTTTTCTGCAACAGCTCCTCTCTTGTTTATATTTGCCATTGATGTCCTTTCCTCAGTTTCTTATAAAGCCCGAAGATTGCAATCAGAGATCTCCCATGTCACATACTGTTTGGCCCTCAAACAAACTCGTTCTTTCATTAGAAGTGCAATAGATAAATCAGCCAGAGAAAAATCAAGGATGAACCCAGATTGTGTCAGAGAGAATCCGAGCCGCTTATCACATTATAGAATTGCAGAGAAAGAAACAGCGAGGAGAATGAGCTTTTGTTCCTCTTGTCGTTTAAGCCCTTTTGATCAGTGAACCAGAGACTGCAGGCTCCAGATCGTTTGACTTGACAAATAGGACATGGAAGACAGAAGTAGCCCACCCTGTATTTTTGCATGTATTAAAATGCTTCATCAAATGGAAGTGGAAGCTAAGGAAAGCATTAATGGCTCGAGAGAGAAACCCTTTGTGTCTCTGAGCATATGTCTTTGCACTTCAGCTCCGGGCCCCAATGTGACACTGCTGCACATCTCCTGGGTACAAAACAACAGTACCCTTCTTTGTCTCCCAATATGGATAGGAGCCCTGGCTGGGCACAGCCCTGAGCAGGGAGCCTGGTGCATTTGGAAGTTGAATATGTCCAGCAGCAAAACCTCAGCCCAAAATGACATAAAAAGGTGAGAAACCCTGACGACAGTCCAAGGCAGACAGGGATGGGAGGTGGGGAAGGCAAGACTACCCCCCTCCCCTGTTGGAGGTCCTGCTGAAAAAGACATTGAATCAAACACTCACAAACATTTCCAATAGTCAGAGAGGAAAACTACATCAGGGTAGTATGTGCTTTTTACATTCTGCCCAGCTAGGCAGGGGACACCTCACAATACTGGGATCTCCACATGCTGTCAACCAGCATTGCTCCAATGAATTTATGCACCATCCCTGAACAGAATGACTCTTTTGTAGGCAAGACAACAAAGAATCCAAAGCCAGCAGCAGGAAGCATTAACAGTAGTCTGGGGCTCCCAAGCTGAACCCTTGTCTCCTCTTCAGCTCCTTTAATCTAACCCCATCAGGAGTATCATCACACCACCATCCTCCTTGTGGAGAGGTGTGGAGCCATGGCTCAGTAATAGAGAATTGGATCAGCATGCAGAAGGTCCCAGGTTCAATATCTGGTATCTCCAGTTAAAAGGATCAGGTAGCAGGTGATGTGAAAGACCTCTTCCTAAGACTCTGGAGAGCTGTTGCCAGTCTGAGTAGATAATACATGATGGCCCAATGGTCTGATTCAGTATAAGGCAGCTCTCATGTGTTCATGCGGAGGCTTGAGCTGAAGGTTGGCTTTATGTTCAGAGCTCATTGTGGAAAGGTTTCCTATTGTTGCGCAGCTTATCTCCTTGATCCTGTGTTTCAGAATAGACCACATACTTCACTATCATATTCAGAGCTTATCCCTCTGAAAATACTAAACAATGGCATAGAAAATGATTGGGGAATGAGGACATTTTAAAAGTTACTTACCAGTGGAAATGCAGAAGACAAAACATGTATCCAAGGATAGGGACACATGGACATAACCCAGGCCTCCAGGACAGATGCACTTAGAGACCCAAAACCTTTAGTCATCTTGTCTAGCAGCCATAGATGGGCCTATTCTCCATGAATCTGTCTAATCTCCTTTTGAAGCCATCTATTGTAGTAGCCATCCCTGACCTGGATAGCCCAGGCTAGCCCGATCTCATCAGATCTTGGAAGCTAAGCAGGTTCAGGCTTGGTTAGTACTTAGATAGGAGACCACCCAGGAAGTCCAGGCTTGCTACACAGAGCCCCCCAATGGCAAACCACCTCTGTTAGTCTCTTGCCTTGAAAATGCCATTAGGGGTTGCCATAAGTCAGCTCCAGCTTGATGGGGCTTTCCATTATAGTAGCCGTCACTACATCCAGGGGCAGTGACTTCCTCAGTTTAATTACACTTTGCATAAAGAACCCTGCCAAGGATTTTAAGGCATGTTCAAGGGTGCACACTCAGTTCAGATGGACCACTGCACAGACTCATTGTGAATTGATCCTGGTCATTAGAATACATAATGCAGCACTCACTTGCGGCTGCACAATGCAGAGGAAGATCAACAGCTGTGAGCAATCTATATTTAGGGATGCTTCCCTCCTGATGTTCATATTGTTGTTGAAGAACCACAAAGAAACCTCTGAGAAACCCAAGATTCCCCAGGCGATGGCTTGAAAACCACTGGTATAGCATAGGTGATAGTGTTTGATGGTTGGCATGCAATTATGTTTAATATTAGGGTGTATTTGGAGTCTGATATATAATGACATTTTTTTTTAATCTTGACAGCACTTACCGATAAAATATAATGGTGTTTCATATTTTACACTTGACAGCATCAGAAATTTCATATCTGAAGACTGCCAAATTCAAAACTTTCAACAGAGGTCAGTAAGCCTAAGTGTTCGAACGTTTGTGAATATTTTTCAGCCAGCTCTGTCAATGCAGTAAACAGATGGTGTCCCTGTCCGTGGTCCTGAAAAGCTTCAATTTCACCGCAGTTGGTTTCAAAGGGGCTAAAGCACCTGAGACAATGGTGATCCTCCATGATGAGATCGCCTGTTCCTTTAAATATGCTTAGTAGCAACTGGGGGAAGTGGGATTGGACTGGGACCTTGTCACTGGAACTTAACTCTTTCCTTTCATGCCATTTTTTTTCTAGTGGAAAGCACCCTCCACAACTATTTACATCAACAGAGAATACATACAAGTACCCACATTATGTAATTTTCCTTAATTAGGGTAAACAGCAGGTGTGAGGTACACACAAATGGAGCAAGGGGGGTCTGAATCCCCTTCACTGTGGGTCCCAGACCAGTCTGGCACTCTCCTCCCCCACAGCAGCTATTGATGGGGGGGGGGATCACAGAAACCCAACTTTTTGTTTCTTTTATTTATTTCGTTCATTCATAGTTATCTCACTGAGACTCGAGGTGGATTGTGCAATTTAAAACAATGCCTAAGAGCAAAAGAAAACACACAGCCAGCTGTAAATAAAACTGAGTTTCAAAATGAGAGAACAATGGACTAAAAACAATTTAATAACACAATAACAGTATAGTACATACAAATAATGTACCAGAGCTGAATTGCAGAACAATGCAATGAACAGTATAATATACACAAGGAACAAATCACATCTAGCTGGGGCTATGATCACCACCTTCTGAGTAAATGTATGAGTTTGCACACAAACACACACAGACAGGGTATTTCAAAGGAGAAGAAAGCTCAGAAGACTTGGCTCACAGTCCATTATTGCTACCTACACTATTTTGGCCCAAGCCATTAAAGGGTCTTTTACTTTTTGGCACACTTGTCATGTGTCACTCTCTGCCATCACATGAACCATTTCCAGTATCATCCTTATTTTTACTGAGCTCCCAGTGGCGGGAAAGGATGGGGCATTGTAGTGGCTGGCCAGGACTCTAATAGACTGAAATGGACATGAAAACAGGTCGAGGAAATGATGTGACCTGCCATCATCTGCCCTTCTGTCTCCAAGTATTAAGGCCTTGCATGTTTCTAGGGAAGAAATGGCTTGCATTTGTGACAACCTCATGCAAGATGAGTTATATAAGCTGTACTGAACCAGAGTCAGCAGTAATGAGATGCTAGCGAAATCTTGCGCTGATCTGTGCCGGTGCCCAAATCGCAGGCGACAGCCGAGCTATGTGGCTGGCTGATGATGATAATATTAATGTCAGAAAAATATCAGGCAGGGGATGCACTGTTCAAATGGGGATTACTCTCCTGGTGGAAAAAGAAAACAGTCCTAATCATTTGCCTTCCTAAGATCCAAGGGCACGCAGGGTTGGGTGAGGCATGCCAGCCTTACTCCTCTCTTTATGTCTGTCTCCTCCATTCTTCCATCTGCAAGATCAGTATTTTTAAGCCCTTGAAGTGCAAATTCTTCCTCTACCACCGCCACACACAAAAGGGCTGTCATCCACATCCATGAACAGAAATCTTGTTGCACGCACGTGCACACACACACACAGGGAGAGAAATGAGCAGATAAAGAAGTTGATAACAGATCGCTCCAGGGCCAGCTGCCTCCCGGTGATACCAAAGGACTCTGGCTGTTTGGGCAGAGATGGTTTTATTCTGCAGAACATTTTGCTCCTAAACTTGGTGTGCAACAAAAACTGAACAGCTGGCAACCAGAGAGCTTTTGCTTTTCTTGTGGTTTTATGATAACATCTTTGATATTCTTAGAATCCACGTTTTTCACTTTTGTGCTTTCTGAGTATATATCTAAGCTGCCACACAGAGACTCCACCTTTGGCACAGGACAAGACTGAAATCTCAAAATCGATACAATCAGCATCACCCTGTGTGTGTGTGTGCATATGTAGAGAACACATCCGCTGTGCAAATCCCATTGGAATGTGGATAGGAACCGCAGCAACTCCATTTCAATGAAGCCTATGCAGGAGAATGTCCCTCTGGATCAGGCCCATAAACGGGAACAATAATGTAGAGTGGGCTCAGACATTCAAATGACTACTGCTTTTCCCTATACAATCCCACTCACAGGTGCAGGATCACAAAGAAGCAGCAAGCTCAATTGATATACACAATATACTGATCACCCACAACAACTTGCAGTTATTTCCATGATCTTATAGCACCACTGTCCTGTACTGGCTGCTGTACACCTCCGTATGCACAAGCACTTCACACAAGCTCATACCCAGGGAGGGGAGTGAAGTGCAGACAAAACATCTCAAGAAGCCACAAACACAGAAGAGTGTAAAAAACATGTATGCTAAAATATCACCATTAGAACATAAGAGAAGCCAGTATTGGATCAGGCCAATGGCCCATCCAGTCCAACACTCTGTCACACAGTGGCCAAAAACACCAGGTGCCCTCAGAAGGTTCACCAGTGGGGCCAGGATACTAGAAGCCCTCCCACTGTCACACATACCCCAGCACCAAGAATACAGAGCATCACTTGCCCCAGAACTGAGAGTTCCTATCTATACCTTGTGGCTAATAGCCACTGATGGACCTCTGCGCCATATGTTTATCCAATTCCCTCTTGAAGCTGTCCATGCTTGTAGCTGCCACCACCACCTGCAGCAGTGAATTTCATGTGTTAATCACTCTTTGGGTGAAGAAGTACTTCCTTTTATCTGTTCTAACCCAACTGCCCAGCAATTTCATTGAGTGCCCAAAAGTTCTTGTATTTGAGAATACCATTCCCTTGTAGGAATACCACTCCTCTTCTTGCACACAGTTGCTCCAAGGCATATTCAACACTAACATGCTTTCTCTCTCATGTCTACACATTGATGTACAGGGCATTTGTATATTTAATTTTGGATAGCAAAGTATTAACTGACAGATATATGTATATATTGCCAAGGTATGGACAATGATGCTCTGTATATTCATTCTGGTACTCTTCTAATGCCAGTACAAGCATGCTATATGTACCCAAATGTGTATTTTTTAGGAAATAATTCCAGACGGCTGGCTGTATTTGGCTGTTGCACCATAAATTAAAAAAACTGTCAGTTTTCAACTATGAACCCTGAAATGCTTGGCCAGGAGGTATGAAGGCCAGAAAGCTTCTGCCTGGTGTGAGTCAGCTAGAAACTGTACTTTCATTTTCTTTTCTAAGTTCTGCATTACCATTCTCCAATTCCCCTCATTTAGCTATCTCTGTTTGTGCTTGGAATTTATTTTATTAAATTTATTTTATGTGTTGAAATATTTATGCCCTGCCTTGTGCTCATGGCAGCTTTTAAAAATGGGATCCCAGCCCCCCTAAGAGACTTCTTGTATGTGAATCTTCCCTCCACAGCCAGCCTTTCTATTCCACGAGCATATTCCAGTTGCTGAGACTCAGGAGTGATCAAAGGCGGGCAGTCAGGGCCCTAAAGAGTTCTCCACCAGACTGTAGTGATGCCCAAGAGCAAAAGATCCAAAGGGACTGAGTTTCAAGCATAAATCCTCCTTAAACACACACACACGTGATGGTGGATCCTGAGCTTTTCTCTTTTTTTTACACTATGCCACACAGGACCCCTGTTTATATTTTTGCAGAAAGTTACCACGGCAGTCACAGCTGGCTTTCTTTTGTGCTTCTTGTGTGTATTGTGTAGTTTGTATGTTAAGTGCCATCAAGTTGCTTCCACTGTATGGCGACCCTATGAATCAATAACCTCCAAAGTGCCCTGTCGTTAACTGCCTTGTTCAAGTCTTGCAAACTGAGGGTGGTGGCTTCCTTGATTGAGTCAATCCATCTCATGTTGGGGATTCCTCTTTTCCTAGCATTATTGTCTTCTTTGCCTCTGCAGGTGAATATTTATAATAGGTCTCTAAGGTGCTACTGGACTCAAATCTAACAGATTATAAGCGACTTGTGAAGAACTTGAGCATAAGCACTTTAGGTGGCCTCCACACAGTGTTTAATTTCCTGACCCCACATTAAGTTTTTTTGTACAGCTTTAAAGGTGGCAGCCCTTTTGACTCTAATCCTCAGGAGTTTCTGATGTCTCCCCGTAACCTTCAGCAGGAGGAGGAGGAGGAGATTTATTTATACCCTGCCCTGCACTTGGAGTCTCAGAGCAGTTTACAATCTTCTTCCCTTCCTCTCCCCACAATAGGTGGGCCTGAGAGATCTCTGAGAGAACTGTTTTTGAGAGAACAGCTCTGAGACAACTGTGACTGATCCAAGGTCACCCAGCTGGCTGCATGTGGAGGCGTGGGGAATCAAACCCAGTTCTTCAGATCAGAGTCTGCTGCTCTTAACCACTGCACCAAACTGGCTCTCCATTAAAAAATCATCCATGAGACTACCTTTTTATCTCTAGTGGAGGCTCCTGTATGAAAGCTGGTTAGTCCCCTGCTTTTCTTGTGCAAAAACCATTTCAGCTAGGCTCCATTATAAACAGTTTGTTAGCTCAACTAGATCAGCCTTGGGTCTGTGACATACATGCATAGTGAATATCATGCATGTGCAAGACATTTGTTCTAGATAAAGTGGAAGCATAAGCCCATCCATGCAAATGGGCTGTCATCCATATTCACATATATTCACACACCATCGTTATCATCCTGCCCATCTCAAATATGGCTCTCCCCGGGAAAGCCTTCCTTTGCTTCCAGTCTCTCTTGCTACCCAGCCTGCTTCCTTGGAATTCTCATACTGTTCAAAGAGCAGATACAGTCTGGAACAAAGGGGGGCTCAGAAACAGGGCAATGAAAAGCAAGCACCCCGCAGATACCAAGGCGAAGGCCCTGAGAAGCAAAGACTGGCATGGCAGTGCAGCCGCTTTGCAATTCAGGCAGCTTTCTGTTTCCACAAGAGTAGCTGCTGCCAATTCAGAATTTATTAGCAGGCAATCTGTTTTCATCAGAGACACTTGAAGATGAGACCTGGCAGGAGCAGGCGTTAAGCAAGACCAAAAGCCAGAAAGGCCACTACCGGAACCCTCCCTTCACAGTGGCTTGGATTTAAGGAGCTGCTGGGGGAAAGGGATAACAAAAACTTGGGGCGGCAATTGTTGCTTCCATTATTATTTTTCAAAAATGAATTTTTAAAGATTACATGTTCCTTATTTATTCTCATTGAGCACTCTACATTTCCCTGCTGTTGTCTGAGTAAGCCCAGCAACTCTCTTCATTAATCTCTTTAGACATTTATACCCTGCTTTTCTCCTCAGTATGGAGAAGCTTACAACATCATTCTTCTCTCCTATATTTTACCTTCACAACAACAGCCCAGGAAGCAGGTTTGGCTGAGAGAGAGAGTGACTAACCGGAGCTCATCTAGCAAGCTTTTGCGGCCAAGCTGGAGTTTGAACCTGGGTCTCCCAGATCCTAGGACCACAGTGGCTCAGAGGTTAAGAGGCTGAACTGCAGACCGGAAGGTCGGTGGCTCAGCAGTTTGAGACCCGAGTGCCACATGATGAAGTGAGCCTCCCATCTCTGGCCCCAGCTCCTGCCAACCTAGCAGTTCGAAAGCAAGAAATTGCAAGTAGATAAATAGCTACCACTTCGGTGGGAAGGTAACAGCATTCCATGTTCCTCTGCGTTTCCATGACCATGGAAAACTCTTTGGACAGTGCTGGCTCTTTGGCATGGAAACAGAGATGAGCACCGCCCCCTAGAGTCAGATTCAACTGGCTTTCGAGCAAGGGAAACCTTTATTCCCAGATCCTAGTATGGCACCCAAACCATTATACCACACTGGCTGTCACAGTAGAGGGCCATCTTAGCAGCCCTGCTGACTCTGTCCATACCGTGGCCTTGTGGCCAGTGTTCCCTCTAAGCTGAGTTAGGGGGAGCTAGCTCACAGTGTTTTAGCTTCTGGCTCACCCGTTTTTGTCTTTGCTCAGGAAGGATGGCTCCAGAGTAAACTAATTTATGCAGCAGCCAAATCGCTCGCTCACAACTTGAATGCCAGTACCTCACAAAGTAGAATTTTTGCTCACAAGACTCCACAGCTTAGAGGGAGCATTGCTTGTGGCCAAGGTCCTCAGGCAACTATGCCCCCCCTGCCCCCGCTGGTGTGCAAAGAGGGGATCTTGCACTGACTGTGACTTATTTTATATAATCTAATTTTAGCAATATACTGGCTTTCCAGGGGCTTGTTTTAGCCCTGTGAAACTCTTATAAGATTGTTGCAATTCTGGGGAGAGCATCCTTTTATTAACAATCAAGTCAATAAACAGTCTAATTGCAATGGCAAACAAGTGTTCCTGAGATGTTTTATGTTTTGGAGTTGCTTGTGGCAACTCTGTGAGCTACCGAAACATAGTGGGTTGATCAATTATGCTACAGTGTGAACCAGACTGCACAGAAACATCACACCAGACAACCAAGACATTTGCTGAGTGGGAGGACTGAAGCATCCTGAGATTTAAATAAGATGTGCCCCTTCAGCAAACTCCTAGAACATAACAGGGGCTGTTATCTGCTCTTCCAGGGAAGATGAGTTTGCCTTACACCTGCAGAAAGAGGGAGACTAACAGTGCAGTCTTGAACAGAATTACACCCTTCAAAGCCCACTGAAGCACATGGATTTAGAAGGGCACAATTCTGCTTAGAATTGCACCGGGAGCCATGTAAGAGCCACCTATAGCGATGAGACAGCCAGCACCAAGCGGGAGGAGGCTGGAAAGCAGTGAAGCCATACAGAAGATAACAAGAAATCCTAAGAAAGCTGCCAGCACCAATAGTCCAAAAAGTGTGCCCCCTGGAAACCACCATGAAAAACAATTGGGAGGAACACCTAGTACAAAGGAGAAAGACCAGTTATTTGGAACCAGCTGTCCCATCTCACACCAATTTCTGCCATTTATGACATGTCCTCCCATACAACCTCCCATACCCACAACCCCAAACGGAAAATAGAAGGTCTAGCATAGGATTACAGTGAGTTTTATTTCAGATGCTTCAGTGTTTAAGGTGGACATCTGATGGGGATTTGCACTATACAAGTAGGGAAGAGGATGGAGCTATCTTAATATACCCTCTCAGACAGCAAAATGTCTCAAGATGGCACTGATACTGTCTGGACCACTAACTGCCAATGGTGAAGGACCCCCAGAAGAGAACTGCTAATTTTCCCCTATCCTCCTGTTCAGTGTTGTGCAATTGTTGGGAGCACTGGACTAGGATCTGGAAGGCCAAGGTCTGGATCTCCAGTCTGCCTTGAAAGCCTGCGGGGGGACCTTCATCCAGTCACACACTCAGCCTAACCTACCTTGCAGGACTGTTGTGAGGTAAAATGATCCTCGTTAGAGGGGGAAAAGATGGGATACATTTAATTAATCAACCGGTTAAGGTTATGAAAGACCTCATCCCCAACTAGCACTAACTGAGACAGTGAACCATCAGCAGAAGCATCCAACCAGGTTTCAGTCGAACAAGCCAGGCCCACGCACTCTTCCAATAGAAGGTTATGAATAATGGAGACCTTCTGTTTCAAAGACCTGGCAGTGCATCACAAATGTCAAATTGGAGATATTAATAGGTGCCTCCCGACCCGCACATCTCCAAAGGGGATGGAGATTCACCAGGGAATGAGCACTGTCGTATTTCTTCACCCATTAACACCGCTCCTGTTGCGTTGCTGGTGACTTAGATATTTATGCTCTGCTTTTCTCCCCAGTGGGGACCTAAAGGGGCTTTCAGCCCTGCTCTTCCCTCTTCCATTTTATCTTGGGGTAGGTTAGGCTGCAAGAGAGTGACTGTCTCAAGATCAGCCAGCAAGCTTTCATGGCAGAGTAGGGAACTGAACCAGGATCTGAAGCACCAGAACTATAGGTTGATGGGTGTGGTCATTGCAACCCCTCCCCTTCCCATTCCTCCATATTTCTAGAATTCAGAATTTTCTAGTTACAGCTGCCATTCCACTCTCCAGGAATGGCTATCTTCTAAGAAAAGGACAAGGGTTGAGCTGCTATGTATGATAGGATGCACATGGGGATGTTGGGTGTGCAGGGGGCTACAGACAAGCTCAGAGTACGCATGCACAGCAAAGGCCACTTGGTGACTGAGCATGTCTGGACCTCCACAGTGCAATCCCAAGCAGAATTATATCCTTCTAGGTTCCGGTGACTTCAATATATGTAGAAAAGTATAGCTCTGCCTAGGATCATTTAGGATTGCAAGCAAAGGGTCATCTGGGTGCTCAGCAGGAATTCCTTTTGCTTTGTTTCCAGTATTACCTTCTTATGTATATATATAAGTGAGCCATATTGATGAAACCATGAATCCAATTTCCTGATTTGGGTCAGCACAAAACAAACCGCTGTCAGTTCTCATCTTGTGTTTTTAGCACCCCTTTGGGGGCAAGTTGATGTTTTCCTCTCCCACAGAATCCTGCCTTGGCTTTGCTGTATCTCACCCTCTCCATCCCATTCTCTTGCACTATCCCTTCCCACTCCTTCCTTCCCTTTTCTCTGGAAGCTTGAGATGCAGTGTGAAAGTGAGAACAGAAAGAAAATCCAAAATGCTTTGGGGTATGGTGTGTTATCTAATCCAGTCTAACCTTCACACAATCTAGCCAAGTTCATAGTCGATGCTGCTTTTGTTCGACTCAGTTCAGGCTTAGTAATAGAACATGAAGTAGATAACAAAAGCCCCTGTGGCTTCTCCATTCTGCATTGCAACAGAGCCACGTGTGACCTTTGTCAGAATTAGCAATGGCCTTGCTGATGTTCCCTGGATATCTGGGAGGCTGGGCAAAGTGGGTCACCTTGTAAGTCTCTCTTTCCCAAAAGAGCCTCTTCTCAAGGAACAAGAGAGGCCTTTCGCTTGGCAGGCTGGATAATAAGATTGGTGAAGAGTTGTGGATTCTCAGAAGAACTGTTAGTCAGAGGCAGGTAAAGAAGCAAGGTTAATGCAGGCTTAGAGAACAGAAGAGCAAGCATGGTGTAGTGGTTAGAGGGTTGGACTAAGGCTTGAGAGAGCCAAGTTTGAATCTTTGCTCTGCCATGGATGCTCACCAGGTGACCTTGGACTTGTCTGCCCCTTTTATTCTAACCTATCACAGAGAATTGTTGTGAGGATAAAGTGGAGAAGAGGAGAATGATATGATAAGCCATTTTGGGACCCCCCCATTGGGAAGCAAAGCAGGTTATAACAGTGAATGGAGGGACCCCTCATCTCCACTGGAATAATCCATTAGAAAGTGCCATAGGGAGTCAGTGAATCCTGAAATGGGTTCCTGGAATTTATGAATTTATGATAGATGAAAGTTAGAGGGACATGTCACCTTTAGAACACAAAGTGTTTACAATTAGAGAATTATCAGCCCCCCCAGGGAGCCCAAACCCTGTATTTCTGTGAGTGATTCTTTTAAGTGTGCCTCTTGGTTTGATATACAGAGAATCATGCAAAGATATAACAGGCAGAATCCCCCCCATGACATCTCTGCCTAAGTTGGGAGAGACCGAATAACCCAATATGCCCGACACAGAAACACAGCAGAACTAAGGCTTATTTGCTAGTGGCAAAGACAAGATATACACTCCAAAGAAGGAATACAAGCAGAGATACAGCAGATACCCTCCTGCATAGATGGATGTCTTAGGCTCCTAAAGTTTGTAAATCATCCATTAATTTCTCTTGGCACACCAGCAGGTCTCTCCCAGTACAGTGATGCACCCCAGGGCATATTTTGGGAATTGCTGCTCTAGATTGTTGGCCGTCAACATACCTGTGTCAGAAGACCTTTGCTGTCTGTTCTTTCTCCTTAGTACCTGAACCTGCCAGCTCTTCCAAATTGTTCTTCTGTTCAGGCTCATCTATTTGGAGAACATAATAACAAAAGAAGAGCCCTGCTGGATTAGACCAGAGGTCCATCTGGCCCAGCATCTTGTCTCACACAGTGGCCAACCAGTTCCTCTGGACAACGAAGAACAGGGCATAGAGGCCAAGGTCTTCCCTTGATGTTGCCTCCTGGGTCTGGGATTCAGACAGAGGCTTAGTGCCTCTGAATGTGAAGATTCCCCTCAGTCACCATGGCTAGTAGCCACTGATAGATTCATGGAGGAGAAGTCTATCTAATCCCCCTTTAAAGCTATTTATTCCTGTGGCCATCACGACATCCTCTGGCTGCAAATGTAAAGTAGTATTTCCTTTTGTCCATCCTTAACCTAGTGCCCATCAGTTTCCCTAGTGCCCCTTGAGTTCTACTATTTTGTAAGAGGGAGAAAATGTTATAGATAGAACTACAGTCACTAGACCAGCCATATACATATAGTTATAATAAAAATTGTACATACAGAATACACAAAATAATAAAATTTAGAACTTAATTACATAACCTCAGTATCAGTACACAAAATCTAGCTGCTTGAAAAGTGATCTTAGGATTCTTATCAGATAACAGGCAATCAAGCCTGGCTTTGTTTGTGCAGCCAGGAATCTTGTCCAGCAACGGAGTAATGATCTCCAAATGAGCCTCCTTATAAAACGGGCAACTAAAGAACATATGCTCAGTGGACACAACCTCCCTTAATGGACGCATTCATAATCTTTCTACGTAGGGGATTTTCTCATACTTGCCTTCAAGCACTGTAGAGGGGAGTGCAGAACTCCTTGCCAGGGTGAACACCCTTCTGAAACTGTTTACTTCCAAAGAAGCCAGATAAGCTGCCAGCATGACAGTATATTTGACATTTGACAGTGTCTCTAACATTGAGTTTGCCTTTTTCACTAATGCAGCACAATGGGTTGACACCTTCACTGAACTATCTGCCATAACCCCAAGATCTTTTTCTCTCTCAGCCTCAGCAAGTTCAGACCACATTAGCCTAGAGGAAGGGAAAGGAGATTGTAAACCACTCTGAGACCCAAGTGAAAAGCAGGGTATAAATCCAATCTCTTCACCTCTTCTCTTCTTCGATACTTGTGGTTGGGATTTTTTGTCCCAGTGTGCATCACCTTACACTTACCAACAATGAACTTCATTTGCCACATTGTCACTCACTTACCCAGTCTGTGGAGGTCCTCTTGGAGCTCTTCACAGTCACTTGTTTTCACCATCCTGAATAATTTGGTGTCATCTGCAAACTTGGCCACTACACTACTCTCCCCTAGTTCCAGATCATTTATAAATAAATTAAATAGTATCAGCCCTAATACCTACCCTTGAGGGACCACATTGCTTACTTCCCTCCATTATGAGAACTGTCCATTGATTCCTACTCTTTGCTTCCTGTCATTTAACCAGTTTTTAATCCGTAAGAGAACCTGTCCTCTTAGCCCATGGCTGCTAAACTTACTCTGGAGTCTTTGGTGAGGTATCTTTTCAAAAGCCTTTTGAAAGTCCAGGTATGTAATGTCTGCTGGGTCACCATTGTCTACATGATTGTTCACTTTCTCAAAGAACTCCAAAAGGTTGGTGAAACAGGACTTCCCTTTGCAGAAGCCATGCTGATTTTCCCTCAGCAGGCTTTGCCCCTCTATGTGCCTAACAATTCTATCTTTTATTACAGTTTCTACTAATTTGCCTGAGATAGACATTAGCTTGACTGGCCTGTAATTTCCTGGTTCCCCACTGGATCCCTTCAAAAAATTGGTGTCACATTTGCTACTCTCCAGTCTTCTGGTACAGCAGCTGAATTTAATGATAGGTCCCACTAAGCTGAGTGAATGTGAGCTAGCTCATAGGTTTTTAGCCTCTGGCTTACAGATTTTTGTCTTTGCTCAGGAAGGATGGCTCCAGAGCAAACTAATTTATGCAGTAGCCAAATTGCTCGCTCACAACTTTAATGCCAGTAGCTCACAAAGTAGAATTTTTGATCACAAGACTCCACAGCTTAGAGGGAGCATTGGCTGTGAATAGGGGTTAGTAGATCAATGGTCTCACATCAGAGTTCCTTAAGAACTCTCAGGTGCATGTCATTAGGACCTGGAGACTTATCCGTTTTTAATTTCCCCAGAAGGTCTAGAATTTCATCTCTGGTCACCTCAATTTGGCTCAGTTCTTCAGAATCCTTTCCTGAAAGTAGGAGCTGTAGCATGGGTACATGCCCCACACTTTTCACAGTGAACACAGAAGTAAAAAAAGTAATTGAGCTTCTCTGCCATCTCCCCATCTCCCTTTAGCAATCCCTTTATTTCTTTTTTCATCCAAAAGGCTCCACTGCTTCTCAGGCTGGTTTCCTGCTCTGGTTTACTGTTTCTCTAGATGCTTTTAGCAATCTGCTCCTCAAAAATCTCTTTTTGCATGCCTAATTATTGACTTGTATTTCTTTTGCCAGAGACTGTGGTTCCTCCTGTTCAATCCATTGGGGCATTTTAAATAGCTTCCAAGCATCCTCTAGGGATTTGACTGTCTTGTGTTTCCCCTTCTGCTTCCTTTTTACTATCCTCCTCAATTTTTTAAGTTCCCTCTATTGAAATCAGATGTGACAGTTTTGGACTTTAGGAGTAACTTTTCAGTAACCTGAATACAAAATGTAATAGCATTGTGGTCACTGTTCCCAAATTGTGTAACAACCTCTACATCTCTCACCAGCTCTTGAGATCCACTCAGAACCAAGTCCAAGATAACTACCCCTCTGGTTGGTTCTGTGATCAACTCATCCAGTGCACAGTCATTTATGATATCTAGGAATCTCATTTCGACAGTGTGACTCAAGCACATGTTTACCCAGTCAATGTGAGGGTAGTTTTCCACCCAGTGGATAGATAATCATACATGTAGCACTCTCTGCAAAACACTGGATAGCCTCCATTCCCCTGCTGGCTTTCTACCTTCATAACTGGTAAGTGGTTTAAAGGTATCTAGAGTGATGGAAGGTCCCCAAGCCTGATTCCCAGCCCTTTCTGCTCACTCCATATGCTCATGCCTCTGCCTAGAAGGAGCCTTACAGTTCAGAAGCCCATGGCCCCTGCCTCCCAGCAGCAGCAGCAGAGGGTGGGGCCTGCAATCAGCCCCAGGCAAACAGACCTTGCTCAATGAGCAACAGACCAGACAAAGACACAAACAGACCCAGACAAAATCACCACTCTCCAGAAAGCTACAAGCACCCTCTTACCCTCAAACTCTGCCCTCTCACAAAGCAACCTCAGTTAATGCTCCCCAGTAATTTAGCACTTTAGGAAACGCAATAATTACTCACCTTCCCAGCAGCCCAGCTGGCTCAAAGGTTTCATAAACAGTGTTATCAGCAATTTAATCTGTCTGAGAACTGGAGTGGACTTGTTAGTTTGTCTGAGAACAGGACTTTCTAATCTAAAACCAAGGCTTGGCAACACGGATCTGTTGGAACCAGCATGGTGTAGTGGTTAAGAGTACAGTGGTTAAGCGTGGTGTAGTTGTTAAGAGCAGTGGACTCTTGTCTGGAGAACCAGATTTGATTCCCCACTTCCCCACATGAAGCCTGAAGGGTAACCTTGGGCCAATCACAGTTCTTTCAACTTTCTCAGCCCCACCTGCCTCACAAGATGACTGTTATGGGAAGGAGATTGTAAGCTGTTTTGAGGCTTCTTAAGGTAGAGAAACTGGGGCATTAAAAACTACTCTTCTTGTTGTTGTTCTTCCCTTGCAAGCTAATGTAAACCCAGCAAAATATGAACTGCTTAGTTGTTAGAGCTCTGAGCTCTTTTACAAGATAACCTAGACTCACTTTGCTAAACCTGAGCTGCTATGTAGCTCAGATCACAGGCCTTTCAGGTCTCAAGCAGATCACAGCTCATATGCCAGCAGGCTAAGCAGGAGTTGTCTGGCTTCAAATGTCTCTACAGTTCAGCTTTCCAGAAAAGGAGCACAAAGGATTTTTTTCACATTCCTTGTCTTAATATACCTTTAAGAAAATGCTCCTAAGTCTAATAAAAGAAAAGACACTTTAAACTGTGCAGCGGCTGAACAGCAACCGGTCTCTGTCCACTTTCCAGACATCCACCCCATCCTTCCACTCAACTCAAGAAGCATATTTAGGTGGATTTTGCAACACTGGAGTCTGAACCTCTGGAAGCACTACAGGAGCAGCAAATGAAGCCGACAGAGGAGAAACTGAGGAAGAAAGGCACTATGGATGATCACTGAGCATCAGCCAGTGACGATAAGGTAAATAATGCAGGGACATCTGGTTTGCTTTACATTGCTTTATTCCTTGCAAGCAGCGGAGTCTGCACAAGAAAAATGAGATACAAATTCTGTACAGAAATAAATAGGTGTGGGATCAGGCACGGGAGAGGCAGTTCACCTTTTTCAGAACAGGAGCTTAGAAGTCCCCTAGTTTGCTAAGATAGTTAAAAAATAAAGTTAAAAAGAAGATAAAACCCAGCCAAAACCCAGTTGTTTCCGAGTAATTTGAGCCCATGCTTAAATCTTCCCTGCTAAATAAATGAAACTTAAAGGTAATTAACTTTGGCTTTATCATACTCACATTATCTAAATGACTAATAAAACAACAAGACCTCACTTTCGAATCATTGCCAGATTTTTGGGGACAAGATAAAAGATGATCATTCCCATGACTGCAGGATGCAGAAGGAGAATCCTTTAGAAGGTGCCGATTCAGGGGACAGAAAGCTTCCATTAACACCCGCATTAATATTTTCTGCTATATTTATTTGTCCAGTACATTTTATCCTGCTTTTCTTCTGAGCATCTCAGTGCAGCATACATGGTTCTCTCTTTTTTCCTATTTTATCCTCACAACAGCCCTGTGAGGTAGGTTAGGTGCAACTGGCCCAGTCACCTAGCAGGCTTCCACGGCAGAGTCAGCTCTCTGTTTCAAGAGCTCAGCAGCCAGAGGGGATGCCCTCGCAGGATCAGCTAGGGGCAGTGGCACAATCAGTTGATGCCAGGTCACCTTAATGGAACCCTACGTGGCAGGCAAGCTCTGCAGCCTGACTGGCTCTCACTCGGAACCAATCAGAACTAAGGAGTCCAGCATTCCTTAATACCCTGTCTGTTGAGTTTGCTACATCAGACAAATGACACTTAAGAATGGCAAATATATAGCAGCATAAGATTTCATGGCACACAGCACACTTCTCCAGGTGCAAGTGTTTCCATGCATGCTGTGGTTAATTGCAACACAGAAAATGATGGCCAGTATTCAGTGGGCCACAGGACCACACTCATTCTCCACCCCCCTCCTCAGCATTTTTACCTTATTTTATCATCTCTGAGATTCACCTTCAGGAAGGGGAGATTTATGGCTCGTGAGCCAGCTGCCAAGGAAGAGGGCTCCACGATGCAATCTTTTAAGCAGTAGCCACAACAGCTTCTGCTATATTTTAATGCTCCAATATTTCTTCAAGATTATGCTCAGTCACTTTTTGGCCCGTTATCACTCAATTGTGTGTTTTATGTGGCTGCAACAAAGGCAGGCCATTCCCATTATGCAGCCACAGCAGGAGAGGCTTGAGTGGCTGGGAAAGGCCCCCTCCCTCCCCTCTCCCCATACAGTAAAGAAGCAATCAGAGATACTCATTTCCAAATTGGTGAGAATGGACTGCAAAGCAGATTTCTGCACAAAACCAATTGTTACATTTTCTGCTTCCAACCTCCCATAGCATTTTCCTGGGGATTCTCTAGGAAGGATCCCTAGGCAAAACTATCATGATCCTTTCAAGGCTATGCTTCCAGGATTTCTGGGTGGGATAATATGAGGATCTCTAAGGTAACATTCCGCAAAGGTAAGTTCTGGTGTGTTTTTTAAAAGGCCTGCTTGTATGGAGCCTGCTTTGGCATGCATGAAGCGGCATCCTGTTGAATGAGACCCATCAAGGTCAGTGTTGTCCACTCCCAATGGGCAGCAGCTCTCAAGAAGAGGTCTTCTACATCACCAGCTAACTGATCCTTTTGACTGGGGGTGCCAGGGATTGAACCTTGGAACTTCAGCATGCAGAGTAGATGCCCTGCCACTGAGCCATGGCCCCAACCATTGCAAGAGTGTTGCCACAAGAGAAAAAAATCTTTGATTTCAAGAGGTGCCAACAAAAGGTCATCAAGAACATCAGCAGTATATGGAATATCTGGTAACACCATGCATGCATCCTTTGACACCATGATGCTTCCTGCCCCCTGGCTACCTCTACTGGCACTCCTCTTTCAGGCTGCTCTTCATAGGGGCCTGGTGCTGAAGCATAAGTTTAGGAGGGGAGTCAGCAGTAGTTATACAGTGCACTGTCTCTGGACATAAAGAGCCCGGACTTGTGGTCTTTACTGCTGTATGTTGCAAGCTGTAAGTAGGATCCCATTACATAATTTCTGTGCCACTTAATGTGTCATGTTAATACTTATGCTATGCTCCTGTTCTTTATGGTAGTTCCAGTCTTCTAATATCTTAAGGCAGGGGTGGGCAAATTGCGGCCCAGGGGCCACATGCGGCCCGTCACAGAGTTTTTTGCGGCCCGCCAAGACAGTCGGCCACGTGGTGTGATAGGGTACATTTGTCTCATTAAACTGATTCTAAAATTAAATGTGCTTGCAGCTATAGATGATATAAAATTAGCACAATAAATAAATCGAATAAAACTACCACTATTTTATTTTATTTATATTTATTGATTTTTATGATACAATTTATACCTTTTCTGAAATGCAAAGTTAACTAATGAATGCAATCATTTTAAAAGGTGCGGCCCTCCACTAACCTCCGCTCCCACAAAGTGGCCCCCAAGCCAAAACAATTGCCCACCCCTGTCCTAAGGTGTTCATTACTGAATATCTCATCTTGTTATTTCTTTTCTTGTTGGTATTTTGTGTGTGTGCGTGTGTGTGTGTGTGCGCACACGAGTGCATGTGCACCTGGAAGTCATGGCGACCTCTGGTGACTGACCCCTTCTGGGGGCCTGGAGGCTATTCAGAGAGGTGGCTGAATAAAGCCTGCCCCCGCCTCCTGCCTCTGGTATCTCAAAGAGGTCTCCCATCCAAGTACTTGCCAGAGTTGACCCTGCTTAGCTTTCGAGATCTAACGAGATTGGGCTTGCCTGGGCTATCCAGGCCAGGGCAATATATCTCATTTTGTTGACTGTCCTAATTTACTCTGTGTAATCCGTCTTGAGTCCATGTGAGAAACGTGGGTTATAAACAGCATAAATAAAATAAATACTTCAGTACCGGACTGCAGTCAAACGGGAGCTTAAGTAGGTCTGTGGGAAGTTATGCTGAGACTCAGCACGGTATTGTGATTAGAGTGTTAAACTGAGACCCAGGTTTGAATCCTCATTCTTCTGTGGATGCTCACTGCGAGACCTTCAGCCAGTTGTTCTCTGTCTGCCTGATCTACCCCACAGGACAGTTATTGTGAGGATAAAATGGAGGAGGGGAGAATGACATTGTGAACTGCTTTGGGTACACACTGGGTGGGGGGAATAGGGTATAAATAGATAATGAGTCCAACTTTTCTGAGGGAGTCTGATTTAAGTTGGCTGTGCTCTTCTGAGAGCCAGTTTGGTGTAGTGGTTAAGTGGGTGGACTCTAATCTGGGAGGACCGGATTTGATTCCCCACTCCTCCACTTGCAGCTGCTGGATGACCTTGGGCAAGCCATAGTTCTGTCACAGCTGGTCTTGATAAAGAGCAGTCTCTGTCAGAGCTCTCTCAGCCCCACCTACCTCACAGGGTGTCTGTTGTGGGGAGGGTAAGGGAAAGGAGTTTGTAAGCCGCTCTGAGACTCCGAGTGAAGGGCGGGGTATAAATCCAAACTCTTCTTTTTCTTCTTTTTTCTTCTTCTTCTTCACAGATAGAAGAGAGCATTCTAGCTGGGCTGGAGTGGGTTCTGAGGCTGGCTCAACAGAATCTAAAGAAAGGGACAGCAGGACTACTACCCAGGTCAGAGAGAGAAGTCACTGTTTGCTCTTCTGCCAGAGGGGTGGGGTTTGCCAAAGGGGTGGTTACTCCGGCACCTACTTGCTAGGTTGGCTGCTGGACCCAGGCCCCCTTTGCCTTTGAATCTTCCTGAAAGAGAGAGTCCTGTTCCGTGAGTTCCTATCCATGTTATTTCCTGGGGGATTTCTGTTCCCTGGGTATGAAAGGACAAGACATCAGTCAGTTACTGTCAACATGCATTGTCCAGGCCTTATGGAAAAGGGAACCGGCTGGGAGTCGAACACAAAGAAGAAATGAGACTTGTGCGCATGTCAGGAGAAGTTGAAGCAAGAGACCAGAGGAACCCCGGCCTCGAATGGCCAAGGTAATCCAGTCAGCAATTGGCATAATTAGTGCTGCTCTGCTTCATGTTAACATTAAATCATGTATTCTGAGGGACATTCATTGCTTTTGATGTTACTGATGTGACTATTTGAACTGGCTGACAATTTTATCCCAGCTGTATATGGTATTTACTTCTTGATTACTTCCTGTACATTGCTCAAAAAATTATTGTGGAGAAGTGACGCAGAACTGATGAAGACAAAGAGGCCACTGCCAGCATGGACCAGCAACAGCCTGGATCAGACCCCCTTCTTTCTGATCCAGCAGGTCTTACGGGGGGGGAGGTGTAGAAACGACAACAGAAATTGATTCAAGATTTATTAACAATAGGGTTATCAGATGTCCCAAGGCTTTTCAAACCTCCTTGTTCTTCCTCAGGAGGAACTGTTCAACATCTCCTCAGTAATAACACTCCATAGTAACTGACAACAGCTTTACTAGAGATTGTTCAGCATTTGGACAGTGACTAGTATGGGAAAAGCTGCACTCTCCATGCTTGGCTAAGGTCTGGCAGCAAAGAACAGCCCTAAGCACATACACATGAAAGTGCCTTATACTAAATCAGACCCTTGGTCCATCAAGGTCAGTGTTGTCCGCTCAGACTGGCAGCAGTTCTCCAGTGCCTCAGGCAGAGGTATTTCAACTCACCTGCTATCTAATCCTTTTGACTGGAGATGCCCGGAATTGAACTGGGACCTTCTGCATGCTGGACATGTGCCCTGCCTCTGAGCCACAGCCACTTCCCAAGTATTCTCTTTCACTGCCTCTAATGCCAGGCATCCCATGCAAACTGACAAGCATGAGCCTTTGCCATTCTTGAAGTCCTACTCAGTGTCTAAGCTTGCCTCTCCTCATGGACAGCAAGGTGTTGGCGCAGAAACAATGGCTTATTGGGCATAGGCTCAAGTGAAAGATTGCAAGAGGAAAGACAAAAAGGCCCAACAGCATAGTTAGAAGACGCTACACTCACATACGGAAGAGCTCCCCACTGTCTATCCTACCATATTTATCTATTCCCTAGGGACACCATAGACGTTTCCCCCTTCTTTTCCAAATCTAGTATTCGCTTGGATATTTCCATACCATGGTGACTGCTAAAGAATGCTGAGCATCACCTCTATGTCCTGTGTTTGGTCAGGGAAACCTGTGGAGTTTTGTTCTGGAGGGAACTGAGGAACTGTGGCCACCACTACCACCACTATACCTATGTACAAGATGAGCTTCTACAAGGTGGGGTGGCCTGAGGAATGGCAGGCAGCAATCCACTCTGTCCACCACCCACCTTAAGCCAAAGCAGACCAATGACACAGAAACCAAAGATGCTTGCTTGCCATCAGTAGGCCAGACATGGGTCAACAGTACCTGCCTGGTCCTTACAAAACTGCTGGGTCAGGTGTGGGCTTGAGCAATGAAACAGTCTTCACTTACACTCGTCTTCCTTCATCCTGCCCCATCCTCAGTTTCATGGGAGCCAGTTCTAAGGGCTCAACTTGATATAGAAGAAGGGCCGTGGTTCAGTGGCTGAGCATGTTCTTTGAATGCTGAAAAACCAGGATTTAATGCCCAGCATCTCCATTTAAAAGGAACAGACAGCAAGTAATGTGAAAGCACTCTGTACAGAGCCCTGGAGAACCAGTGCCAGGCTAAGTAGTCAGAACTGCCCTTGAGAGGCCAAGGGTCCGACTCTGTAGAAGGCTGTTTCAGGTGTTTACATTATCCATGCAAGCTGTTTTGAAGCCGCTGCCATGGATAGGGCACAATCTGGATTGTCTCCATGATACAGCAGGATGGGAGTTTAACCTTTTTTCTGTGTACAAAGCAAGTAAGCGCAGGAATCTCTGGCACACAATATACCATTTCAAAGCTACTTAAGGTTTTTCAGCAAGCCATTGCAGTTGGAAGCTCTCCATGCAAATTGCTAAAAATATTGGACAGGAGCCACAGGCCTACTTTAGGTAGGCTTGTACACATCTGGTCAATTTTTTGACGTTTTCCCATTCATATCCACAATCTGGTTTTGAAAGTCCCCTTGGCTCCAGAAGTGCTTTGCCATGTGTCATGGTAGAAAGGGAAAGCTGTTCAAGACATTTAGGGCCAAAAGCCCCCTGGGTATGCAGAACTGCATGGTTCCTTGGACCCCGGGTACAGAAGGGGAGAACCCTCTGGAGATTTCCTGCAGGAGAAAAGGAGGGGGTACTTGGGAAAGAAAAGGGTCTTGAAAGCCTCCCACTGCAAGATGGTTCTTTGGTGCTCCAGGGCCTCTATCCAGAAATGGAACTGACAGGGTCAGTTTCTTGCTGAACCCCTACTTAGGATCCATTAACATGCTTGGTATGCCGACAGTGCCAAGCTGGCCCCTTCCACCTGGCATTTTATTTTGTGCTGTGGCATCCAGACCCACCTCCACAGCTGGGGTATTTATGGCCCAAAACCGAGGCACAATCCAGTTTTATGCTTTGATTTTCTGTCAGGCTTCCAGAATCCTCTGTGTTGTTTTATTTTGTCTCAGGCCATGTTTTAGAATAAAGATGATTCTATTTCTACAGCTGTTTCAAAGTACACCAAGTGCTTGTCCTCCATCCTCTCAGTCATTCTGATGACACGGTCCTCTAAGCCTTGCTGGGTCTTTCCCTGCCTGCCAGGCAAACAGATTTTGCACCAGTGTTGGAAGGAACCTTATGAAATCATCACAATGCTCTTTCCTTTGATGCCACATCCCCACAGTAGCAATGACTGTATCCTAAATATAGCTCACATGACTCACAGCTTGCCCTCTGAAAAGCCTCCGTCCCACTTTATCTCCAGCCCGAGAGTGCCTCTGACATACGGATCACCTATTTATAACCTCTAACATGTAACTGAGGCTATACAAGAGCTCATGCTACAGGAAGTGCACAGCTTGAGGGCAAAGTGACCCCTGGGAGAAGCCCCAGGCAATGCAGGAAGAGTCATGGAGTGTTCTTGGGTCCAGCTTTGCTTCTGGATTGGCAGGTGGTGGCAACAATCATAAGCACTTTTCTCCAACTGTCCTGATCATGAAGGCTTCTCCCCTTCTTGGAGAGGATTCATTGAAAATATTTGTGCCTTGCTTTTCAGTTCAGAGAACTCTCAAGGTGGTTAACATATTAAAAAAGAAGCAACAACAATCATAATTCCCTGAAACTGCAATTAAAACAGCAACAGCATATGAAGATCAGACAGTAGCATGAAAATGTTATCAGCCAGTTAAAAGCTCTGATGAACATGATTATCTTCTCCAAGCCTAAAGGAGCCTAAAGACGCCAAGGTGGCTCCATAAGCAGCTTTCCAAAGACCTGAGAAATAAAAAAGACCCATTTAGGAAATGGAAGGAGCAGGGCTCCATTGGGGCCGGGGTGTGCCGGAGCGCCGCTCCGGGAGAGAGGATGCGGAGGGCGGGCACTTAACAAAGTCCTGCCCCCCCCGGCCTCCCCCCCCCCGGTCAATGCTCCCGGGGCCAGCGGCACTCCGCTGGCCCCGGGAAGGCGAAGCCCTTCCCTCCCCCCTCCCACTGCTCCCGGGGCCGCGGCAGAGCACCGTGGGCCCCGGTAGACTCCTTTCCTTCCCCCCCCCGCAATACTCCCGGGGCCGGCAGCGCTCCGCCGGCCCCGGGAAGGAGAGCCCTGTCCCTCCCCCCTCCCACTGCTCCCGGGGCCACGGCAGAGCACTTTGGGCCCCGGTAGACTCCTTTCCTTCCCCCCCGCAATACTCCCGGGGCCGGCAGCGCTCCGCCGGCCCCGGGACGGAGAGGCTTGTCCCTCCCCCCTCCCACTGCTCCCAGGGCCGCGGCAGAGCGCTGCGGGCCCCGGGAAGCTCTTTTCCTCCCCCCCCCGTCAATACTCCCGGGAAGGAGAGGCCAGTCCCTCCCCCCTCTCACTGCTCCCGGGGCCGCGGCAGAGCGCCGTGGGCCCCAGGAAGCTCTTTTCTTCCCCGCCCTAAATACTCCCTCCCTCCCTCCCTTCCTTCCTTCTCTCTTTCTCTCCCCCCACCTACCTACTTACCTTCCTCTTCCTTCCTTTCTTCCTTCCTTCCTTCCTTCCTTCCTTTCTTTCCTTCCTTCCTTCTCTCTCTCCCCACCTACCTACCTACCTACCTGTTCCTTCCTTCCTTCCTTCCTTCCTTCTTCCTTCCTTCCTTCCTTTCTTCTCTCTCTCTCCCCCACCTACCTACCTTCCTGTTCCTTCCTTTCCCCGTCCTTCCCCTCTCCCTTCCTTCCTTCCTCCCTCTCTCCCCCCTTCCTTCCTTCCTTCCTTCTCTCTCTCCCCCCCACCTTTCTACCTACCTTACTGTTCCTTTCTTCCTTCCTTCCTTCCCCCCTTCCTTCTTCCTCCCTCCTTCCTTCCTTCCTTCCTTCCTTTCTTTTTCTTTCTTCTCTCTCTCTCTCCCCTCAGTCACCATGGCTAGTAGCCACTGATAGATTCATGGAGGAGAAGTCTATCTAATCCCCCTTTAAAGCTATTTATTCCTGTGGCCATCACGACATCCTCTGGCTGCAAATGTAAAGTAGTATTTCCTTTTGTCCATCCTTAACCTAGTGCCCATCAGTTTCCCTAGTGCCCCTTGAGTTCTACTATTTTGTAAGAGGGAGAAAATGTTATAGATAGAACTACAGTCACTAGACCAGCCATATACATATAGTTATAATAAAAATTGTACATACAGAATACACAAAATAATAAAATTTAGAACTTAATTACGTAACCTCAGTATCAGTACACAAAATCTAGCTGCTTGAAAAGTGATCTTAGGATTCTTATCAGATAACAGGCAATCAAGCCTGGCTTTGTTTGTGCAGCCAGGAATCTTGTCCAGCAACGGAGTAATGATCTCCAAATGAGCCTCCTTATAAAACGGGCAACTAAAGAACATATGCTCAGTGGACACAACCTCCCTTAATGGACGCATTCATAATCATAATCTCTCTCCCCCCTTCCTTCCTTCCTTCCTTCTCTCTCTCCCCCCCACCTTTCTACCTACCTTACTGTTCCTTTCTTCCTTCCTTCCTTCCCCCCTTCCTTCTTCCTCCCTCCTTCCTTCCTTCCTTCCTTCCTTTCTTTTTCTTTCTTCTCTCTCTCTCTCCCCACCTACCTACCTTCCTTCCTGTTCCTTTCCTTCCTTCCCCCTCCCTCCCTTCTTGCCTTCTGACACACCTGACGTCAGGGATGTGTGGCCATATGACACTTCCGGTGACGTCAGGGGGTCTGGCATATGCAAATAAGTTATGCTAATGAGCTCCTGCACCTCTTTTTTTATGAAAGGACCCCTGGGAAGGAGGGTCTTATAACCAAGGGTGAATATAAACAAATAACCAATGCTTATAGAGACAGAATTCTTTTCTTGTGTTCAAAGTAAGGAAAAGAGCAAGGACACGGTAGGCCCATTGCAGGGACAGGAAAATGAAATTGTAACAGGTGATGAAGAGAGGGCAGAACTGTAATTCCTACTTTTCCTCAGTCTTCTCTTGCAAGGGAAATGAAGCTCAACATGGCAAAAACAGAACACATGATGACAGAAGAGAGTTGCAGCCTAGGATCAGCACAGGGGCAGTACATGGACACCTAGTTTCTTTAAATGAAACTAAGTCCTCGGGGCCAGATGAGCTGCATCCAAGGGTACTAAAAGAACTTACAAATGTAATTTCTGAGCCTCTGTCCATTATTTTTGAGAATTCTTGGCGAACAGGTGAGGTGCTAGAAGATTGGAGGCGGGCAAATGTTGTTCCCATTTTCAATAAGGGGGAAATGTAGGATCTGGGTAACTACCAACCCATCAGCTTGATGTCTATACCTGGAAAAATGTCAGAACAAATCATCAAACAGACAGTCCTTGAGCTTTTAAAAATGACAGCTGTGATTACTAAGAGCCAGCATGGGTTTCTCAAGAACAAGTCATGTCAGACTAACCTTATCTTTTTTTTAGAAAAAGTTGCTACCTTGCTGGAGCAGGGGAATGCTTTAGACATAGTTTATCTTGATTAGAGTAAGGCTTTTGATAAGGTTCCACATAATATTCTTGTTGACAAACTGGAAAAATGTGGTTTGGATCCTATTACTGTTAGGTGGATGTGTAACTGGTTGACAGATTGCACCCAAAGAGTGCTTGTTATGGTTCCTCATCCTTTTGGAGAGGAGTGACAAGTGGAGTGCATCAAGGATCTGTCCTGGGACCTGTTTTGTTCAACATCTTTATAAATTATTTGGATGAAGGAATAGAGGGGATGTTTATTAAATTTACAGATGATACTAAATTGGGAGGGGTAGCAAATATGGTAGAAGACAGAGTCAGGATATAGGATGATCTTGACAGGCTGGAAAACTGGACTAAAAAAACAAAATGAATTTTAACAGGAATAAATGTAAACTTTTGCATTTAGGTAGGAAAAATCAAATGCATAAGTATAGTACATATAGTACACTTTTGGGCACCACAGTTTAAGAAGGATATAGACAAGCTGGATTGTGTCCAGAGGAGGGCAACAAAGATAATGAGGTGGTCTGGAGACCAAGTCCTATGAGAAAAGGTTGAAGGAGCTGGGTATGTTTAGCCTGGAGAGGAGACAACTCAAAGGTGATATGATAACAATCTTCAAGTACTTGAAGGGTTGTCATATAGAGGATGGTACAGAATTGTTTTCTGTTGTCCCAGAAGGTCAGACCAGAACCAGCAGGTTGAAATTAAATCAAAAGAGTTTTCAGCTAAACAATTGGAAGAGCTTCCTGACAGTTAGAGCGGTTCCTCAGTGGAACAGACTTCTTCAGGAAGTGGGGGGCTCTCCTTCTTTGGAGGTATTCAAACAGAGGCTAGATCGGGGTGCCAGCATGTGGCCCAGGGGCCGGATCAGGCCCCCAGAGGGCTTCTATCAGGCCCACAATGGAACTGGCCATCTCCTGCGTCCAGTTCTGCTGCTGCTGCTGCTGCATCATAGTTTGTTACGCCAGAGTCTCTCACTCGCTCAGCCATTTCATGTTTTAACCTGGGTCCTAGATTACGAACTCTGAGCATGAGATTTCTATGGTGAATGTCAATAAATCTAAAGTAGGTTTGCAGTTGACAGATACACACTTGAACAGCACACAAGATTGCAACAGCACAGACATTTTGATGCAATAATTCAGAGCAAGAGGTGTCAGTTATCAGATACTGTTAAATAAACAAAATATTGCAAGAGTGCTAATGTTTTAAGCATGTTTTTATTTTAAGTAAAAAACACTTTGTGTCCTTTATAAAGTTTATATCTCCTCTACCTGGCATTACATATTATGACACACACGGCCCAGCCCAACAAGATCTCATTTATGTCAGATCCGGCCCTCATAACAAAAGAGTTCGCCACCCCTGGGCTAGATGGTCATCTGACAGCAATGGTGATTCTGTGAACTTAGGCAGATTACGAGAAGGGAGGGCAGGAAGGGTTGCATCAGTGCTTAGTTCTTGTGGCCTTTTCTTACACGCCCAGGGAAATGCTGATCACTACTTTGGGGTCAGGAAGCAGTTTTTCTCCAGCCCAGTTTGGTCAGGGATTCTAGGAGTGGGGTTTGCCATCTTCTGGGCATTGTATTTGTGAATTTCCTGCATAGTGCAGGGGGTTGAATTAGATTACCCTGGAGGTCCCTTCCATATGATTCTATGATGCTATAAGCACCTAAAGAGAACAGAGCAGTCTCCAAGTGAGGCGGGAATTCTGTCAAATGGGAAATTACAAGGAAGGTTCTACTTCCAGCTGGTGTCCATCTCACATCTGAAGGCTAGGCCTCACTGAATGACAAGTGGATACATTTCTCTCAGTCCATATATAAGCTTTAAAAGTCCCAAGACTTTTAAAGTCCATATCCACACACAACAGGTCCAGGTTTCTGGATCCTCATGCTGCTAAGCAGGGAAGCAGTTTCTTCTCTGCAGGATTAGCTATAAGCTGTTTTTGTGTGTCTTTTTAATCACCTTCAAGGTGTCTGTCAGATTCCACTTGTCAGGTTTTAAAAAGGACCAGTCAACTTTATAAACACAGCTTCAACCCATGGGGAAAAAATCTCAAATTCCCCAACATACGAATAAGTGATTTGTTGCCAGTTGGCGACCCGGAGCATCCCCTCTGGGTCTTGGCTTCTCATATTGGGCAGATTTTGTCAAAGCAAATTGTGAACATTTGTGATGTTTTGCCACATCAAATTATGGCCAGCCCCGTTTGTGAAGGGTGGGCTGCCTACGATCTGCTGAAACATTCACAAGGCAAACTCAGTGCCTCCCAGATTCCCTACAGATTTCAGCTTGTGTTCACTTCACTGCAAAAAGAAACTTGGGCAAGTCAGCCCCAGGCGAGGCAAGGTAGAGTCGTGACTCTGATGCACTGATTGGATGAGACTCAAGAGAGAACTCAATCAGCACTGTCTGTGACCACCAAGGGACCTCCCCTAGGCCGGCTAGCCCTACAGCATCCCTGTAAACCACCTTGGGGAAGACTTGTAGGCATGCCAACCTCCAGGTGGGGCCTGGAGGTCTCTTGGAATTACAGTTGTTATCCAGACGACATAGAACAGAGCTAATGACAGTCAGATCCCTGCTGAGCTCTCTCCGCTCCCCAAATTCCACCTTCCCAAGCTCTGCCCCCAAGTCTCCAGGAATTTCCCAACCCTGATGGCAGCCTTAGGAAAGAGACCAGCTTCCTTCGCACTGAGACTTTCCTTGGCCAAGCCCCTGAACCATTTCGGTGTCCTTCTGCATTCCCTGCTCCTTGTGAAACTTTTCTAACTCCGTGGTGGTGCCAGGGCACATTAATCATTCCCCCTGCATATGGAGCCATCTGGATGAGCCTGGCCCGCCCGCCGCACCACAGAGAATTGTTAACACAAAGCATATGCTGTGTTTGAAATTAATAATAATTTTCGCTCTCACCAGCTGCTGGTAATTGGCTTCCCTTTCACACAGATAACAGAGAGCAGCGGGGTGGAAATGCAGCCTCTCTTTTAACAAGTGGAGGAGACCACATTCGTGGGAAGGCTCAGGCTCCTTCCAAGGGAGGCAAAGCCGAGGTGGGGTAAATAGAGCTTTGATCGTTACAGAGAGATGGTTCCAGTGCTCTTCCTAGCCCCTCCCTCTGCCTGCTAAGAGGGGCACAGCCTTTGGGCCTTTGGCTACAGTGGCATAAGACTCAGTTTCCACAGCAGCATGCAAGGCAACCGGAAACCATCACACTGTCCCATTACTTTTGGCCACTATTGTTGTGTAGAATGTAATTCTTCTTCCCTTCCCCCAGAGTTCAGATCAGACTCTGCTCTGGAACCAGGTGTGTTGTTTTGCTCCCGTTTTCTGCGGTTTGTTCAATAGCAAAGGAAGATGCTACTGCAGTTTGCATTTCATTTGTTGGTCATTTGTTTAATTTATACTCCATCTTCTTCCCCAAAGGGGGCCCAAAGTGGTTTGCACTGTTCCCCTTTCCTACACTTTTTCCTCATAATAGCCCCGAAAAGTAGATTAGGCTAGGAGTGTGTGACTGGCCAAGATCATCCAGCAGGCTTTCATGGAGACTCGGACCTGGTTCTCCCAGAAGTCTTTGTGTGGTGTAGACAACAAGTCTGATGGTGGTTTTTCAATGATGCTGTCACGTCACAGCTGACTTATGGCGACCTCGTAGGGTTTTCAAGGCAAGAGACGTTCAGAGGTGGTTTGCCACTGCTGCCTTCTGAATAGCAACCCTGGACTTCCTTGGTGGTCTCCCATCCAAGTACTAACCAGGGCCAACACTGCTTACCTTCCAAGATCTGATGAGATCGGGCTAACTTGGGTTAACTAGGTCAGGTTTTTCAATGCAGTTGCACAAAGACTCAGCACTACAGCTTTCCTTTTGTGGGTCTTTTTGGGGACAATCCTACTCATGTCTAAGTCCCATGTTAATCGATAGTGCTTTCTCCCAGGAAAGTGTCGCTAGAACCGCCAACTATGGATTTCTAAAATTAAAAATGCTGGATCTCTAGACTTTCCTTGCCACAGAAGCTAGAAGAGGTTTTCCCTCATCCAAAGACATAGAAGCTGGTGGTTATTAGTCAGTGGCAAAATATGCTCAGCACATGGTCAGCACCTATTACTTCATGTTTCAAAGGTCCAAACCAGATGTGTGCAGGGCATTCAATTTTTAGCTCTCCTTAGGTGCATGGGAGCCCAATTCAAATGCAGGAAAGGCTTACCTCTAGAGGACAAAATACTGGCTTCCTGGGGCTGTTTCTATTTGGGAAAACAGCAGGGGCAAAGCCTTAAACCTTCCCACCCCTCATGCCCTGGTTCCAATCTGAGTTGGGGCTTCACATCTGATAACTGAGTTTTTAAAAAGTTGTTGGGAGGTCCAGGCATGGAATTCCCCGGACACATCTGGTTTGGCCCTAAGAATTAATCATGACACTGAAAACAGAATCTGATGCCAAGTCCTGGCTTCCATTAGAACCTTCTCTTTGCTGTTATAACTAAAAGCATCCAGTTTCTGCTAAGCTGAAGAGAAATGGGGGAGGGCTTTTATTAACAAAAAGTCATGATGCCCAAAGCAAATGCAACTGACCTTTTAGAAGTTTCGATGTATTTGTTATTTGATCTCTGGCTCTGGGTAGTATGTTAACTCCAGCTGCAAGGATCAAAGAAAGTATATAATGTGGTATGGTACATTCTCCTTTCTAATATACTTTGGCTGGGTTTTGAATGCTGAGACTGTAATTGTTAATAACTTTTATGGTTTTATGTTTTGATTATGGTTTTATTTTGTAAACTGCCTCCAGTAAGTTCTCTGGAAAGGTGGCACAGAAATTTTCCAAATAAATAAATAGCACAACCGGTGTTCCCTCTAAGCTGAGTTAGTGTGAGCTAGCTCACAGTTTTTTAGCCTCCAGCTCGCACATTTTTTGTCTTAGCTCAGGAAGGATGCTTAGCCAAATCGCTTGCTCACAACTTTAATGCCAGTAGCTGACAAAGTAGAATTTTTGCTCAGAAGACTCCACAGCTTAGAGGGCGCATTATAAGCCAATAACAGCAAAGAAGACATTATTCATTTATTAACTTATTATTTACTTATTTATTTCACTTATACCCCACCTTTCTCCCAAATGGGGACCCAAAGTAGCTTACATCATTGTCCTCTTTTCCATTTTATCTTCACAACAACCCTGTGAGATAGGTTAGGTGAGGGTATGTGATTGGCCCAAGATCACCCAGCAAGTTTCCATGGCAGATTGGGGATTTGAACTTGGACTCCCCCAGATTCTAGTCCAAGTACACTGACCATTACACCCCATGGGTGTACTGAAATGTTACATTTATAACCATTTCAGCTATATAACCCAAAATTGCAATCTGATCCTATGTTGTGTGTTTCGTAACATTCATTTCTCAAATAGCTTTAATTGTGGCCATGTCTCTCCCCCATCCAAAAAAGTACAACAGTAAAACCCTCATTAAACCTCCAACATAAATAAGAATTTAGTTTGTAAATCACTTTACCTCCTTCACGAAGTGTTCAATACCATTGAAACCCAATCTCAAAGAGACTCTCCCAGAACTGCACAAACTCTTGCTTTAGGGTTTTGCTCTGTTTTTTCCCAAAAAAAAACCTGTTTACAGAACATTCTTGCCAAGATCTTGCTTCCACTGCTTTTGAAAAGAATTGATAGAATGATTCAAGTCAAGAATTATTTTGTAATTTTTCCCTGCCAAGTCTTTACGGTCTCCCATAACTATTCACTTTCCTTTCCTTTTCTTTTTTTTTTACTCTAAATAAAAAGTGCTGAGATGTAACTTGGGAAGAGATGTTCAGATTTTCTTATGTAAGCTGTCTGCCCGCCTTCAGGTAGGCAGGAAGCGGGTGGCAATTCTTTTGTGTGCAAATGGTGGGCCTCAACAATAAATAAATAAACATGTATTTCATCTTTTTATTATTAAAATGTCCAGCATTGGGAAACAGATGTTAGACACTGCAGCCCTACCCGTTGCAAAAAGTACCAGTCCACTTCAATCTCATGTTTGTATGTTCTGATCAGCTAAGGTAAAGGTAAGGGTTTTCTTTGCTCGAAAGCCAGTCTCTAGGAGGTGGTGCTCATCTCTGTTTCCAAGCTGAAGAGCCAGCGCTGTCCAAGGACATTTCTGTGGTCATGTGGCTGGCATGACTAGACACTAAGCCGCACGGAACGCTGTTACCTTCCTACCAAAGAAGTACCAATTTATCAACTTGCAATTTCTTGCTTTCGAACTGCTAGGCTGCAGGAGCAGGAACCAGAGACAGGAGCTCACTCCATCATGTGGCACTCGGGTCTTGAACTGCCAAACTACCGGCCTTCTGGTCTGCAGCTCAGCGTCTTCACCACCGCCCAGCTAGGACTATGATCAGCTAGGGCTATGCAAATGAGGAGAGCAAAAGGACTGCTGTCCAAAGGTCATGTGCTCAAACAGCAGTCCTACTCGGGTCTATTTAATGGGGCTTGCTCCCAGGGAAGTGTTATTAGAATTGCATTATGAGAGCTACTCTGGAATCCCAAGATTGCTCCTGATGAGGATAACTAGGAAACTTTTCCATACAGGAGAGATAGAAATTCCTACTCTTGATGGCCAGATTTCCAATGAGGTATGCCCCATCTGAGTTTGCTTCCATTGAAAAATCACAATTACTTCCTGTGACTGATTCGGTGTGGGATCCCTTATTTATTTATTTACTTCATTATTGCCTTGCCTTTCTCCCCATTGGGGACCCAAAGTTGCTCACAACATGGTTCTCCTCTCCTCCACTTTATCCTCACAACAACCCTGCAAGATAGGTTAGTCTGAGAGTGTGTGATTGGCCCAAGGACACCTAGCAAGCTTCCATGGCAAAGTGGGGATTCAAACCTGGGTCTCCCAGATCCTAGTCTCTAACCACTATGCCACACTGGCCGTTCCCCTGTTCCCTCTCCAGAAACGTATTCACTGAGAGAAAGACCATGTACCATGTCCTTAAGACTGTCATTCCCAGGCTTTACAATAATAGGAAGATACTATTTATTCTAGCTTTGATTAGACCAGAGATGGATGCTCCCCTTTTGAAAATGTATCTGTTTCAAGGTGTATTTATTGCCTTCAGAAGCAGCCTAACATTGTGGGAGAGCATTTCAAATATTTTCCTGCAAACACCTCCCAGTCTGGGTATGAGCGGATGTGGGTATTAGCATAGGCTGCTCAGAGATATTTGCATTATGCAGCTGAGAGGTTTTGTCAAAGAAGATGCTTTTAAATATACAGGGCTTGCCTTGGTCTTGTAAAACTGTGCAGAGTGAGGAGCTGGAAAGGGACAACATACACCAGCTAGTGGAGAAAAGGCAGTTGGCTTGACTTGTGGTTTCATCTTCCTGGAAGAGCTTAGTACCCATTTATGCTCAAGTCTGACAAAGGGTCACCCCACCAAGCTTGCAGGAAGTGGGCCAAGAGCAAAGACAGAGCCAGAGATTCCCATCCCAGAGCTGAAAATAATCGCAGCAGGGGAGAGGGGATTTGCAGAACGCGTGCCTTGATGTGGGCTCTGCTGTGTAGCAGTCTTAAAGGGTAAGACCAACAGCTACCCACATCCAGGCATTCTCTGTTGTGGCTCCCGTTGGGTGGAAGGGCCTGCCCAGGGTGGTCAGGAAGGCTCCCACATTGCTCTCCTTCCACAGAATAGTATGCAAAACAGAAGTGTTCAAGGGGGCATTTTTCGAAAGGGAATAAAGTTGTGGTTTTAATTTAGGGTTGCCAGCTCTGGAGACTTTGGGGTGGATCCAGGAGAGGGTGGAGTTTGGGGAAGGGAGGGACCTCAGCATGGTACAATGCCATAGAGTCCATCCTTCAAAACAGCCATTTGGTATAGTGGTTAAGTGTGTGGACTCTAATCTGGGAGAACTGGGTTTGAGTCCTCACTCCTCCACATGAAGCCAACTGGGTGACCTTGGGGCAGTCACAGTCCTCTCAGAGCTGTTCTTGAAAACAGCAGTTTCTGTCAGAGCTCTCTCAGCCCCACCTACCTCACAGGGTGTCTGTTGTGGGGAGGGGAAGGAAAAGGAGTTTGTAAGCTGCTCTGAGTGAAGGGCGGAGTATAAATCCAATCTCCTCCTCCTCCTGTTCTTCTTCTCATTGTTATGGACAATTTCCAAACCCAATGAGAGTCCACGACAAGGCAGGCTAACAGCAAGCAGGTTTATTTGTAATACATGTCTGCAGATATGGAGAGAAAAGCCCAGAGGCGAGGCGTTTCTCTGAGAGTCTGTTCCTCAAAACAACTCATTTTAAGGACCCGACGCGTTATCCCCTCTCTGTCTCTTTGCCCAATCCTGGGCTTTGGCGAAGAGCTCACATCTTACCTACACCGTGACAAAAGGCATCCTTTCTCCATATAGGGTGGGCAAATACATTCTCATGGCCTCCAAGGCGGTCCTATATGCTTCCCACAAGAGCATGACAGGTTAAACTCATGATATAGTGAAAGGGCAAAAGGTTCTGCTTTTTCTCGCTAGTAAGCTGATAGAGAGGAAATGCCTGGCTTCAGCTAAAAAGATGTTCCCATGGTGGTAGACAGTTGCCAGCCATACCGCATATTTTTAGCAGAGCAAAACCAGGAACTGTCTACTTTCTAAAAGATGTTTGTTACAGCTGCTTAGCTGTATACAGCATACCCAATTTTATATGTGGTTTCAAAATCACAGGTAAATCCATATCATCCTCCTCCTCCTCCTCCTTCAGGGGAGTTGATCTCTGTCACCTGGGGATCAGTTGTAAAAATGGGAGATCTCCAGGCCCCACCTGGAGGCTGGCAACCCTATTTTGGTTATTTGTGAATGTTTTAGGCAGTCCCCTCCCATACCATGTTGTCCACTGGATGCATTCCACCACCTTTAGTTCATCGTTCTCTTACAGTGTGGTCCAGTTTCCTCGTTATTATCTACTGTGTGTATTGATTGGTCTTTATTACATGGTGTGTAATTTTGCAATCTGCCTTGAATGCCAGTAAAACCTGTGATGGATGATAAATGAAGCAAAATAAAGATGCAGATGCCCCGGTGCCCACCTAGGTACAACCTCTGCACAACTTAACTACGTGGGTCAGAATGCTGCCATCTGGGTGCAAGAGGCCAGAGAAAGGACTGGATGAACTGGTCTTCAGATGGTCAGAACAAGAACCGCCAGCAGGGACCCCCTGCCCAAACAGCCAGGTCAATTGGTAAGGGAATGCACTACCCTAAACACCTTGCTCAGTGCATGGGGGAAACCTTCCCTGTCCCCAGATGTCTGCCCGGCCATGAAAAGTAGCTCAGGGCTCCACAGTCCTGCCCCTTTACCAACTAGAAAATGCCTCTGGAAAGCTGAGGGTTTAGCCCTGCACAGGGCAACCGAGAGGGAGGGAAATCTCTCGATGTGCCAGGATGACCTTAGTCCCCCAACAGAAGCAGAGTCTCTTGCTTCAGGGCCTGTCTCCCTCCTTACTGCCTTGCTCTCCTCTTTCCTTTGCATCCTCCAGCCAATCGTTTTTCAGCAGTTCCTTGTATTTCCCTCTTAGTCATCATTAGGGTCAGGCTGATACCGTTAATGGTATTTCCATAATTGAACAAGGAGGAGGTCTGTGCAATATCTCGAGAGCTGAAATACTCTCCAGGGCTCCATCAGCTCAGCTTTAATGCAGTTTATTGTTATTTTAGCCTTCGTCAAATATTCAGCACTAGCTGGAAAGAGATTCCAGGCTAACAGGCAGTGAAATACGGAAACGCTTAGCCAAAGAGCTCTTGCGCTCCGCAGATGATGCCAAATCATCCGACAGGGGTAATAGCACTGTGGAGCTGCCAACCCCCAGCGCCCCCCACCTCTCCCATATGGTTCAGCGGTCCACTGCCAGCAAATCAGAAAGAGCCCCCTGGTGCGACAGTGCCCACGAGCCCCCTTGGCTCTGGGCATGGATCCACCACCGTCCGCAGGGGCTTATAATCTGCTTCATTTGGAAGGGCAGCCTCAACTGAGATACAAGAAGAAGCCCAGGAACCCTGAGAAAAGTGGATTCAGGAGGAGGGCACAAATCCAGCTGCTGAATTCATTTTCTCCGAAGCACTGGGGCTGTCTTGAAAGAGAGAGCTGACTCTGTACTTATCTCAGAGCAGAGCATTTTACTTATGTTTGTTGCATGTATGTATTTCAAGGGATGAAGAGCAGCAAATAGACATATGGAAACCTGTGTGCTAATTTTTAAAAAAATAAACGTTATTTGTAATACAAATATAAAAAGCCGTTAGAGGGGGGGGAAAGAAAATGTAATACTTACAGTACGTACCATAAATATGAATCAATTGCAAAACCTTAACAAATAGATTTATAGAGTTATCTTAGACAGAGTTATACCCAGGTGGGGTAGCCAAAAATTGCAATTGCAAAACTGTAACTAATAGATTTACAGATTTATCTTAAACAGAGTTCACCCAGGTAGGGTAGCCAGAAATCAAACTCTGTTGATCTTGGAGGTGCCACTGGACTCAAACGATGTTCTCACAACTGTTGTTAACTCCTTTATTATCTGTATACCAACTTACTGCTATTTACATGTCTTACCTAATGTGTTATTCCAATCTTAGCTGTATTTATTGCTCAGTTACATAGGCATCTTGACTCTAATTAGCTCTTTCTGACAACTAACTTCCCCACATTTGTATGTAATATTTGAGGAAATCTGTTTCAATGAATCTGAATTAGTGTACATACTAAGTCTCTCAGTTCTTGCTTCTACCCTGAATTGTATTTTATTTATCTTGCAGGTGGCACTGGACTCAAACCTCATTCCCACATCTGTTTGTTAACTCTTGTGTGTGTATGCTAATTTACTGCCATTCACAGATCTTTCTTACATCCAGTCTCAGCTATAATCACCCAGTACTTATGCATCTCTTGACACTAAACGGCCCTCCCTGATAACAACCTTGGCCCCCTATAAGTAATTGTTGAGGGAGTTCTCTTCCACTGTATCTGAAGAAATGTGCTTGCATACAAAAGCTATACCGTGAATAAAACTTTGTTGGTCTTAAATGTGTCACTAAACTCAAACTTTGCAGAGTTACACCCTTCTAAGTACATTGAAGTCAATGGGCTTAGAGGCTATAACTCTGTTTAGATGCTCAGAATTTCACCTCAAATGTGCTTGAGAGTCAAACTTACTGCATTAGACTATGCTGATCAGACAGGAACCAATCACCCAGTCTGTTCACACCAAAGAACTCAAATGCCTGCATCACTTCTTTCTTTCAATACCATGAATGCACGAAAATGCTGCCAGTCCTAACCAATCAGACTTAGAGACATACCTAATGGTAGAAGTTCTTATTTTAAAAATGGTGCTTATTTATGACATTTATATGATTTGTGACTGTGTATTTAAACAATTGCCCACCAGCTAGAGCAAGGGAGATGGAGCAGAACTCAATCAGGTTATGCTTTAATGTGTATGCATGAACCACCAGTGGTACTGTACCACACTGTTAGGGGAAAAAAACAGTGAAGAAATAAAGTGTAGCAGGGGGGGCACCTCCTGACCACCTCCACACACATGCACGTACAAATAATTTCTAATTGTAGTGAAAAGTCTCATTTGTGTCACGTCTTCATTTTTAATGTTGTTAAAAACAACATCTAAGCTACCTCTCTCTCTCTTCTAATTTGCTGCCCTTCTGAATGATCTCCAAAGTCTTCTGCTTGAGGTAGTCACTTCATGGTATGGTTGTCTCAGTAGGAAACCTCAAGTACATTCCAGTTATATATTATTACTATCTATCTATCTATCTATCTATCTATCTATCTATCTATCTATCTATCTATCTATCTATTATATTATCTATGGTTTCCCCTCTAATGTACTTTTAAATTCACTCTCTCAGCCACTCTCCATCCAGACCCTTCCACGCACAAGCACTCCCCAGCTTCCATCCACAAATATCCACAAATATTCTGACAGCCAACTTCTGACAGTTTCCATCAGCTAAGGACATCATCCAGTTTCAGGTTATAGAACTCCACCAGATCTGAAGTTGCGAGTCATCTCCACCAAGGCTGTGAGACAGCACACCTTCACAGGAGAACATGCTGCCAGTACAAAAATATTCTTCCCTCCCATGTTCTTCAGCTCTAACACAAACATTTGTCACATTTGTATCCCTTGTTTCTGAAACTGGCCTCCCTTCAACAATATCTGTTTCACCTTATCTGACTCAGGTATGTGCCAGCAGCACTGACCCTGGTCTTGGATAACCTCTGGGGCTGCTCTTCCATTTGATAGGGAAAAATCTCACAGGGACAGTTAATCCACCTCTGCATTGATGTATTCATCTGCATCACCAAGTGCTAGGTTTGATCCAAGGATCAAACAGCAACCCAATGTGCAACAAATGGTCCAGACATGGAGCAAAAGAGCTTATTCATGTCACAGGTTTCATTCAAGCAATTGATCCACAATGATACTCTAGTGCCAGGCAAAAGCAACCAAGCCTAGTGTTTGGCATTTCATTCATCTTGCTCTGCTGAAATGTAGGACAACATGTGGATTACACAGTCTCTTTGCCAGCCCCACTCTGCATGTTTAACATCTGGCACAATGCTTTCAGGCAGATGTTTCTGATGCACAGATGTCCTCCCGGTGTGCATTGGTGGGTAAGAGATTATAAACTCATCATGGAGAATACAAGGAAGGGGGATTATTCAGGGGCAAATACTGTGAACAAGCTCCAGGCCATTAACCCCATAGCTCGAAGTAGCATATAGCCATATATTAAGGGAACAGCTCTCATTCTAGAAAAGCAAAAAGCCCCACACCATGAGACCTTCCCAGATCAATAGGTGTTTGGGGTGACAGCTAATGAGCTAATCATTCTCCTCCCCGAGATGTTAAATGAGCAAAGAAGGCCAAGGGATCAATGCATGGTGAAGGAAACACAGCTGCGCCTTGGCAGCTTTTACAGGAAACACTTGTCTGGGTGTTTATGGACCTATGGTAATTGCCAATTAATTTCACTCAAGCAACTATAAAGCAGGGGCAGGAAATCACTGCGTTCAGCAAAGACCTGGGCAGGAGACCCAGAGCCAAGGTGACATGAACAAGGTTTTGGTTTTTCCTGCAATTTGTTGAAAGTGAAACCTTATTTAAATTTGAGGGAGCTGGGAGAAAAGTTTCACCCTTCCCAGTGTGGGGTACAAATAAGGCTTCCTTGCACTAGAGTTTTTGAACTGAGATGCACCAACTCATGCTACATGATACCTTCTGCTCCCTGGAATCAGTGTTCCCTCTAAGCTGAGTTAGTGTGAGCTAGCTCACAGTTTTTTAGCCTCCAACTCACACAGTTTTGTCTTAGCTCAGGAAGGATGGCTCCAGAGCAACCTAATCTATGCAGTAGCCCAATCACTCACTCGCCACTTTAATGCCAGTAGCTCACAAAGTAGAATTTTTGCTCACAAGACTCCACAGCTTAGAGGGAGCATTGCCTGGAATAGCCATCAAAATGTAAGGTCCGTCCTTTGGTGCAGTTTGATGGCGGCAGACAGTCAAGAGTGAAGGTGGGGTCTGCTGGCCCAGGGGCACTTCTGTAAATTATATAATTGTAATATATACGACTTGGCTTCGGGCTCAGTGTTACCTTGCAAACCCTTCAGTTTCCAGCTTCCTGAGGAAAGTCTTGTTGTTCCCCCATGAAAGCACAAGAGCACTCATGGGCAAGAGATCTACAGAACCATGGTTTGTAAGTAGCCATGCTGGTCCATAGAAAAATTCCAGAGACAACAGCCATGTGGTGGTGGAAAGGGCCATCAAGTTGCAGCTGATTTATGATGACCCCTCTTGGGGTTTTCAAGGCAAGAGATGTTCAGGGGTGGTTTGCCATGGGCTGCCTTTGCTTAGCGAACCTGGACTTCCTTGGTGGTCTTCCATTTATGTCCCAACCAGGGCTGACCCTGATCAGCTACCAGGGTCTAGTGATATCAGGCTAGCCTGGGCCATCCAGGTCAGGGTGGCAGTCCTATCATACCTTTTTATTGGGACTTATAAAATACCACAAAATAGCAGTCTTTCAAGCACCCCAGAACTCTTCATCAGGCTTCAGCACAACAACAAAAATGGGGAAGAGAAAAGATGTTTTCAGGACATGGTAGAGATGCCTCCTTCTCTGCAAGAGGAAGTGTGTCTTAAAATCTAATTGCAGCCTTAATTGGATCAGATGGTGAAGGGTCCAAAACAGGTTTCAAAATATACCAAAAATTACTGGAGGAAAGAGGCGACCAAAAAAAAGGCCACTCTTCCATTAAGAATATAAAGTTAGCCAGATGTCTCCCCTACTCTGATCAGCCCCCTTACAAGGAATAAGAACATAAGAGCTGTAATGGGGGATGGAAGGTCATCCAGCCTGCCCTCTCCTTAGTATGACTCCATAGACTGGTGGTGCACATATTTCCCATTTCCTGGCTTGGCACCAACTAAAGATGATTGATCACGTGCTGGTTCAGGTCATGCTCTGCTTGCCAGCTGCAATGAACTCACAAAACATTTTACAGACTGGCCAGTGGGTGCTCAACAGTTCAGACAGGTCTGATGGTGCTAAAGAACTAATTGTGCATGAATGATCTCATTTACTCTCCCCACAGATCTCCTGCCCCCCATCCCCCTCTTCTGCTGACACCCTCTCTCTTGCCGTTCTCCACATGCTTTCTTGTTAAGAACCTTCCGTGGAAATTTTGAAGGTCAGAATGAGGGAGGTACAAGGACAAGTCTCTGTGCAGTGCAGTAGCATCTGTCCCGGTGCAGCCTCCTCTTTTCCCACAAGTCTCATATGCTATTGGCAGTGGTTGTATTTCGGGGAAGAACTTGGAGGAGGGATGTATGGTGCTATGATCTCACTCAGTGGATGTCCTCCTACATTTGGTGGCACAGCTAGCGGTGAGACAGAAGGGCAGAAACTCCCACCTAAGTCTGATGTGGGTGAGAAGTTCTGTTGCTGCTGGGGGAGGGGTCTTCCATGTGAACAGCAGCATAAGCTATTGCAGACAGTTTGCAAGTGCAACTGGATCTTCCTCCTTTGGTCTTCTTCCCTCACTCTTCTGGGTCTTGAGTTTGGTCTTCTGGTCCAACAGCAGTGAGCAGGATTGCAACAGTCAATTCTTTTTAAGAATCCCTGCCACCTCATTGGTGGTTGCCATATGTAGAATGCAGGGGAATTTTTAATCATTAAGGGTTTTTTTCCCCTTTTGAGTTGGTTCATTTGTTGCTCAAGAGAACAACTCCAAGGAAAAGGTACATGGCCTGCCCACGTCATTCACAGTCACAAAGGCGAGTTGGGGTTCTCTTGCTCAGTGATTCTGAGCCTGCACCAGCATGATGCTGACTGTGCAGTGCCAAAAGCAATGAATACACTGTTGGCCATTTAAATTATGCATCATGGCTGTGCAGGTGCAAAGAGGGAGCGAACTGCAAGTGATCTGTGCTCAAAAAGCAGGTTAATGACCTGACTGTGACCCTCAGAGGTATGTACCTTCTGCAGTGATCAAGAAGGTAATATACGAAAGCTACCAAAAATCTTCAACATGTAAGACACAACTGTAACATTTTTTCCCAAGATGTTCAAGTTACCTATGATTCTGCAGCATATGAAGCAACCTACGCAGGAAAGACTCATAAGCAGCTACTGAGCAAAGGTGCTGTTTAACTTGACCATCAAGGAAAACAGGGAGGCAAGCCAATCAGGGGCTCAGCTTGCATGAACTGTTAGTTCGGTCACAGTAAATTTGACTGCTAATCTTATTTGGATTGACGTTCACAGCATATGTAGTGCTGGAAATGTGTGACAAGGGGGCGGGTGGGAAAACAGGACTATCTTAAGTCTGATGGCAATCCCACCATACATGGGTGTGACACTCAGACGGGGAAGAATGGTATCACATGGCTGCTGATAGAACTAAAATTAATCTGCTGCTTGAACAAATTTACAATTATGGCAGCTAATAAAAGAAACAAATGAAAAAAAAAACCACTCTGAGCAACCAATCCCAAGAATATAAAAGGAAGGAAAAGATCTGAAGTGATATTGGTGAGGAAAAAGGGAAGAGCCAGCCTGTTTTGGGGGAAGAAACTTCTTTCTCTAGCCTTTTTAATTGGCACCTGGTGGTTAAAATCTCATTGAACCATAGCTGTGCCTCATCTTCAGAACAGGTGATGGGAAACAATATGGCCATTGCTTTACACTGTGGATGGTGTTAGCAGCAGTTCCTCAGCCAGCAGGATCCCCTGCTGAGCTCCCCTCATGCCAGCCAGGTTCTCCCACTTGCTCTTCAGCCCCGAGACAACATGAGCCAATCAAAAGTGTCAGGCTGAAGGGAGAAGAGGAAAAGCAGGCCTCCCCAATTAGGCAATTCTGGGAGTGGAGTCCTCTGTACGGCTTCGGTGCGTTCAGTTTGACTGACATAAATCCTGGTGCCGAGCAGGGGAATTGTCATTTAGCACCTCTAATACTTCCTGAGTAATGTTATTACGGCCCTCGTCCAGCCACTAATGTGGTTTAGAACTGCACTATGGCGGCGCCCAAAATTCGGCTGCCGCCCAGAGAGCATGTGGTAAAGGACTAGATGCCTAATCTGAGCAGACAGCCGAGGCAGAGGAGCTGCATGCTGGGAAGAAACCGCCACGGAACGCTGGCAAGATAGACCCTGCTAGTTCACACTCACAGCATGTCCCTGGAGGATCACACAGATGCAACAAAACGCATAAGTGCTACCCCCTCTAGTGCAGTAATTCCCCCCCCCCCCCAAAAAAAAAGCCTTTGGAATGATTTACACAATTATGGGTCTCTCAACAGCTGTTTCACGTGATAGCAAAATGCAGCCTTCATATACCAAAACAGTGTGTTTGTGATAGCCAGACACTTGCAATGAGTAGAAAAGACCACAGGATCGACTGCATGTCCTGCTTCAGAATTCCCAGAGGCATCTGGCTGTCCGCTGTTGGAAACAGAATGCTAGATACAACACCCACTCCAGCAAGGCAGTTTTTTTTTTCAGTTCTCTTGCACTACACCCCTTAGGCAGCAACCTTCCTCTTCCTCCTATGTCAATGATTTGTCATAAGGGACAACATTATATCGACTGATTGTATTTTACTCTGCTTTTTGGCCAAAAATTAGCTCTAAAACCGTCTTTAAAACAAAAACAAGTGGGGGAAATCGTTCCATCTTCTTTTACAAGGAACTTTTGGAGGGGTTTTTCAGTTAACATTTCAATCCAGGCTTCCTAGTTGCCACCTTTTCTGCTCCTAGCTTTCTGCTGTTTCTCTAGAATCAGAATTCTTGAATCTAGCTTACAGCTGTTTCTCAAGCAAGATGCTCTGTCTCTAACAGTGCCCTGACACCCCTGTATGATTGGTATTACAAAGCTTGGGATGCTGGCTCTGTCTAAGTTGGTGTTTGGTGAATAGATCTTATTTACTGCTACCTGAAATGAAATGTTTTGTGGTAATGCCCGACCCCATGTTCTTCTCGTTCACCATTGTAACCAGTTGCATCAAAAAGCAGAATGACAATGAAAAAGGATAACTTCCATGGGAGTCAGGAGGATTTCTCAAGATGTGTAGTGTCCTTCACCTGTGAGCACTTGTTTCTAGGGTTACCATACTCCAATAGGGCCTGGAGTTCCCCCAGAATCACATCTGATCTCCAGATGACAGAGGCAGTTCCCCTGGAGGAAATGGCAGCTTCAGAGAGTGGACTCTATGAGGTCACATCCCCACTGAGATCCCTCCCCAAACTCTGCCCTCTGTAAGCACTGCCTCCAAATCCCCAGAAATGTGTCAAGCCAGGGTTGGCGTGCCCATTGGATCCTGATATTCTTGCTTTGCCAGACACATGCACAACTGCGGCTACAGTGTCGGGGTGCTGGGTGGAGGGGGCTAGCCACAAAGCTCTTAGCTTTGATCGTGCCTCTGTTTCTCTGTTTCTCTGGCTCCACAGCTCTTGCCGGCTGCCAGAGCTGTGGCTAAACCTATGTTTTGATTAGCAGAGCTCTAAAATGCATTATAATCACTGTAACATGATAATGGTGGTAACTCCCTAATCAGGTTACGTTCCTCATCTGATGTTGCCCAGCATTTCATTTTCAGGTTCCTGTTTTGTTTCTGATGATCCCTTTGTCAGCTGCGGGCTGCTACCAGCCTCCAGGGGTGCCTCAGGTACCAGGAAAAGCCTCCTCATGGTCTTGGGCCAGAAGCAGACAACTCCCTAAATCGAATCACTGACATCTAGTGGTCCAGGAATAGCTCTAGTTGTCCTAGACGGATAAATACTGACTGCTGTCAGGAATAGGACTCTACCAGGCTGTTTCAAGAAACCTGGAGGAGACTCCAAGCAAACTCCAGTGCTCCAGACGGTTTTAACGCAAGCCAGCCAAACAAGACGGGGGAAACCTGTACTTTTTTGCCTCAGCATCTTTCTTGCTTGCCTCCTTTAGAATATGTCCATACAAATTGCCTGAATCACTCACATCTTCCCTGGTCCTGAATTCTCTGGAACTGCCACAGTTCTATAAATCTTTTGTCCATTCATTCACCAGCTAGAACATTTATAGGTGGCTGGTGAACCATTGCTCTGTCTTCTGGGAGACTGACCATTCCAGTGAAAAGTCAGGACTCAGGGGTGACTGGATGCTGTTTACCGCAAGTCTCCAGTGCTGCCTCATCCAAAGGACATGAGTCATGTTCATACAGCTGCCCACATGACAGTGTGGGGCAGTAAAATGAGGGGGCGCTATTGGCCTTGGTCAGAGAAATGGGCCCTAGGTGTGGTCCCACTACCCTCCCCAGGCTCCACTTCTAATCTTCAGGGATTTTCCAAGTGGGGGTTGCACTTGGCCAGAGCAAGCCAATTCCCAGCCACGCTGGCAGCATGTCATGGATTCACCTTGGTCTCGGCTGGTGGCTGGGTAGGTGTGGGAGGCAATGACAGGAATAAGCCATGCTTGTTGCCTTCTCTGCACCACTGCTCCAGAAGTGCTGCCAGGGCCTTCGTTGCTTGGCTGGGGATCTGGCTTCAGGCACCAAGCAAAATGGTCTGGTGTGCTGTTGTTTGCACATGGGCTGAGCATTGCCTCCCTTGTGCTATGCTTTCTTTTCAAGCAAAGTGTTAAAGGCTGGCTTCACACAGATTATTTGCCCTGGATTCAATACTGTTAAGAACTCTCCCCCCACCCACCCACTTTCCTACAGCATCGTGGTACATCTGTGCACCTTCCAGGGCTTTCCCAGTTTCTCTGCAGTCATTCTCAAACCTACTTTGCTGTGAAGTTTTGGGAAAGATCAGAGTAAAGCCCAGAGGTTTTTGTTTCGTTTCGTTTCACTTTAATCAGCAACTGAATACGATTATATTATCCTGGGTCTCTAGAGAGGCTTCTTATGCTCTGCCCACTTACAGTCTGCAAAACATTTTGTTTCCTGATGGGGCAGCTGCTGCAAAGTTTAAACATCCCCTGCACAGCCCCCAAGCCCAGAGGAAGTGATGAAATGCAGGCAATCCTTTCCACCTTTCCAGATTTGCACAGGTAAGCATTCTCACTCCTGCCTACCCAACTAAATGCCCATAAACTTCCATGCCTTTCCTCTCCACCCCCCCATCCCCTCTTAACTGATTTCCCCATTGCCTGCCACCTCTTTTCTCTTCCTTTTCCCCTCCCTCATACAGGCAGCTGTAACCTGATCCTGTGCATTTGTGCTCAGAACTAAATCACACCAGCTTCAGTACTGGTAAGTGTGCAAAAAAACCTTGCAGCCTTCATTTCATGTCTCTATTGATTCTGCGCATGTTTCTCTCATTTACCTCTCCTTTCCTTTCCCTTCAGCCCCCAAATGATTGAGTACATCCCCTAGTCTTTCTTGGAGGCCAGAAATTCTGCACTGCAGCTAAAGACTGTTTAAATATTAGTGCAGTGCTTAGTTTCGGAAATGAGAAGGTACTAGGCCTTGAACTTGTACTTTCTACATGGAAATCTCTTTCTCTTACATGAGAAAATTGGACATTATCCTGGATGGTAACAAGTTCCAGAGCAGGAACTGAATTCTGTGGCAGCTTGCAGTTACTATTGTGGGGCAACAGACTGGTCCTAACAGTTGGAGGCTGAAGGCTGACAGCACAATCAACATTGAGGGATAAAATGTTGGAGTGTGCGCCTCAGTCTGTGTTTTTTTTTGGGGGGGGGGAGGAGTTTCTTCCCACCCTTCCTATTTATACAAGAATTGAGACACTCCCATACACATGACCCCGAGCCTTGTGAAAGAAAGTTGAGGTTAAATGTGAGGAGTGAAATGGGGAAATATGCATGGTGCATCAAAAACATGAATTGGTTTGTCTTTATGTGACCACTCACAATACTGGTGTTAACACACTTTCCTGACTGGTGTGACGCTCATTTAACACTTGTGGTGAGTGAGAAATGTATTTTCTCTGTTGGTCCTGGTTAATATAATTAAAGCTACTGATAAATTCTAATTTCCCATTATTTATGTTACAGTAAATTAGTTAGTATAAAGTGCCACAAAACTCCTTTTTTATTTATAAAGAAAACCCCTGTTCCAGATGACTCTGGTCAGGTCTGATTCAGATATAGGCATGCAGTTAAGAAGCCTTAGGCGTCTAGATAGATTTCCTATATCAGATCATTAAACTCCTGGCAAGCGGTACACCACAACAATATTTTTAGTTGGTTTTGTGCATAGTACACAAGTCAAAATATAGCAAGAGAATCCTTGCTTCCATTCCATCTTTACATCTTTAGCATCAACTGACTTTAAAGAATAGGATAATGCCATCCATTGATTCTACATCGATAACTGAAGGAGAACAATTACTTGAGCCCATTAATTATTTCTTACCAAAAGTAAGTAGGTCACAAGCAAGTAGCCCCTTCTAAGAAAGAGCTGTTGATCAATACACACTTCTATATGTATAGGTCTTCAAAATCACCTTCCTGTAACAAAGCACTATCCAACCTGATAGGGCTCACAGTCTTGGCTAACTAATTATAATTTCAAGCACCAAACGCAGTTATAAATATTTATGCATCCTCTAAAAATATACAGATGCTGTGCTAACACATTCTTACTACTTTTGATCATAACCAAGAATATTAAAAATAGAGATTCCAATTTTCTCATACCTATGACTGTTGGACACCACCCACCCACCCAAACATCCCATCTTTGATCTTCTCCTTTGTATTTAATAGGGCATCTTTGCCATTCTCAGGCAATTCTTGCACCTGGGCCCCAATTAAGGCTGCCAGGTCCCCCTGCCAGCAGTCCTGTTCTCCTTGCCACTGCTCGCTGGACCACCGGAGGGGAAATAGGGGGCAACTGGCAACATGCTGATGTGATGATGTCACTGCCAGCACAAGCCAGAAATGTTTAGCATCTAGCAAAGGAGGGATCATGCCAAAATTGTACCATGTTCGGAGTGAGAAGATGCCTTGAATCAGCCCTGGACAACTTATCATACAGAACTGGGACAGAGAACACAACAATACCGACATCAACTACAATGTACTTTCAGCAGACCTTAAGAGATGGCATCTGAGGAGCTTATCTTCACTATAAATATCAGAGGAGGAATCTGAGGAGAGAGGAGACTGAGGAGATTCTGCTTTAGCGAATGCCTGAGGACCTGAGAGAACAGCAGGGCAATCCTAAGCAGAGTTATCCTCTTCTAAGCTCCTTAAAGTTAATGGGCTTAGAAGCGTGTAACTCTACTTAGGATGTCACTGCAGAAAATGAGGTGAAACATCCAGAGTGGGGTTGTGTATGAGCAGAGATACCCACCAACCTGCAGCAGCTGAACAACTCACCAAGAGACTGACCAACAAAAGAGATACTTGCAGATGGGTTTGGCCATGAATCTGAGGGCCATTAGCCATTTGCTCTCAGCTCAGAGAATGTTTTTGTCTGGGAGCTAATTTGTTAATTGTAATGCAGTGGCTCAAGTGGTTAAGACGCTGAACTGCTGACTGGAAGGTTGGTAGTTCAGCAGTTCGAGACCCGAGTGCTGCATGACGGAGTGAGCTCCCGTCTCTGGCCCCAGCTCCTGCCAACCTAGCAGTTCGAAAGCAAGAAATTGCAAGTAGATAAATAGGCACCACTTTGGTGGGAAGGTAACAGCATTCCATGCGCCTTGGCATCTACTCATGCTGGCCACATGACCACAAAAACATCCTTGGACAGCACTGGCTCTTCGGCTTGGAAACAGAGATGAACACCACATCCCTAAAGTTGTATTTGACTGGCTTTTGAGCAAGGGAAACCTTTATCTCTTATATCACCTCTGTTGTCCTATCAGTATGACCCCTCTGGACAGTGCTGCTGAGGAAGGAACTAGAGAAAGAAAACTCCAGGGCTCCTGATAATGCTAGAGGATCATAGGACCAGCCAAGTTATACATTTGGTTTTCCTATGATGTACTGTATGGGTTGGATCTCAGTGGTATGGAGGAGACTAAGCTTTGTGTGGAGGAGACTGAAGTGAAGAAGAAAGCTTCATTTTCTGGAGCGGAAAGGAGAGCTTTGACGATCGAAGAACTTGCAGCAACTGCTCTAATTAGTCATTCTCCCCTTGTTTGAAAATACTTTTCTATGCAGCTGATTTTACTGCCTATTGTTTTTTACTGCTGATAATTTTATTGTCTGGAATCCTCTGGACTGTTTTTAATTGTTTTAAATTAACTAGGTTATTTATTGTTTTACCGTTGGTAGCTGCCCTGGACAAGATGTTGGAGAAACAGGGTAAAAATATTCTAAATAAATCAGCCATTTAGCCAGCACAAAAAGACAGACTCTAAGACTCTGAAGTTACCTCAGGCCTGATCATCTGAATGATGTTGATGGCCTGATCTCCCCTCAGCTGAGGCAGCCCTTGTCCCTCTTACTGTTTGTTTCCGCTAGTAGCAGACACCACTTCGTATTTCTGCAGACTATTTGTTGTACACCTGTTGAAAATCCAAAAATAAAATGTTCTTTTTAAAAGAAAGAAAGAAAGTCTGCAACATACCAGACTTCAGCACTGACATTCCTGTCATGCCCCAAGCCCATCACAGACATACTTACTGACACTGTTCAGTCTGGTGATGACAGAACACCATTCATGAGATCAAACATGGCTGCTGCATCACACTTGCTATTTAAGCAGGAGAGTCCACATGCTATCAACTGGAGGCCACAGTAATTTGTACAAGAATCCAAAATAATTGACCATATTGGGGGAGGGAGAATAAAGATTTGCTCAGGGGAAGCTGAAATTCATTCAGCCAGAGAAAATCTGCTGGCTACCTAATGATTGAATCTTGGCTGTTGTCTCAAAAGCGCACAAACCTGACTTACCGGGTGCCGAGTTTTGCAGCCTAGGCCAGGAGAGAGACAGGGAAGAGGTCCATCCACTACTGCAGCCATGTGTGCTGGCTGGCTGTGTTGGAGGCTTGTGCCCAATGGCATTTCCAGCCAGCCTACTCATGTCATCACTTCAGAGTTGGGAGCCATGCTGGCAGTGATGGTGACATGGACATTTTGGCGGGCTCCTCACAGACATTTAAACTGCTACGGCCAGGTGCTTCTTCCCATTTGGTTTCTCCCTTAAGAGTCTTGGGGGTGGGACTATTAGTGGCTTGCCCAGCTCGGGGGCTGTTGTCCGGCTTCACCACCAGGTGGCAAGGGAACCTCTCAGGGGCCAGCACCCATGTGGTCCCCACAACATTGCCACTCCCCAGCTCCCTCCCCAACAGGTGAGCTGGGGGGATGGGTTTCTTCAGACAGCAGTCAGGTTGTTCAGTGCTGGATCCATCCCCATGCTGTGCCAGTGCTTCTTGATCTGTTCCCAGTAAAGCTGTGGCCATTCCCCCCCACTCAAAAATATTGTGTTGTGCTTCCTTCCATGCATTCTCTCCTCAGTTCCATGGGCCTGCAGTTACAAAAACCACTGAGTCGGACTCAGCCAGCTTTTTCAGTCACTGTCTCCTAATTCTCCTCCTTTCTCCCTAGCTTGTTGCCCATGGCTTTTGTGCATGCAGGTCCCACGGTCCTTAACATAGCCTCTTTGCTGGTCAAAGGAACTCCCATTTTAGCAGTGGGAAAGCTAGTTGAATCAAACCTATTATTATTGGCATTGGTACGTAATTAACAGGATAGGACAGAGCTAGGTAGCAAGACCAGGAGACATATTTTACTACAGACATCATTTTCTCTCTTGTAAAGCTGCCACTGAAGTCACTCACTTCATTAAACAATACTATCCAGGCATCTGCTACAACAGTCGTGGATCTCAGCCCAGCAACAGAAGCTGTGCACCATCAGAGAATTATCCACTGAAAATGTACTAAAATAAGCAAAAAAAAATGCAGTCCAGAAATTGATTGTTCATAACATTTGCTTTGAATTCTTAATTGAAGAAGATAAGAAGTGCTTGTAAAAACAGCTGAAGTAGTACACACACTTGGTTCTTATAGATTTAAAACAATGACTACTGGATTCTTCTTGCCCCGTGCTTTGCTTTTTACAGATGCCTGTCAAATGAAGGACCTGTTGTAGAGTTGAGTGAGGTACTACTGGCAACGGGACTGCTGTTTAAAAAAAGAAGTTAATGCCAGTGCTTGATCTGATCTTGGTGTTAAGTTTCCAGGAATGAAAGGAGTAGGAATACATCTCTTTCGATTTCCAGTCACAGCAGACACAGTTAAAACATTCTTTTTCATCACTGAATTGTATTCTGGGTTCTGGAAAAAGTCGTCTTCTGTACCATCCTGAAAAAAGATCTAATGAGCGTCTCAATTAGCAGATCAGAAGTGCCAGATGCAAAAGACATTTCTGAAGACAAATGCAAGGTGTCTGAGATGTTCATTAACAGACCTGTGCAAAAAAAACCAACCATCTCAAAAATTGAGATTTTGTTTATTTATTTAAAATATTAGATCCTCTGTTTCTGTATAACTACATTCTAGGTGTCTCACAGTATAAAACAACAATATAATAACACCAGTAAAACATTCGAAATAAAAGAGCAACAGAGAGCAATAAAACACTCACAAAATATTTTTAAATTTTCTTTCTATAGCACTACACAGCCTATGCCCATCTTTACCTTCAGGATTTCACCCCTCGGTTTTCACCCCTCTGATCATTTAATTCCTTCCCGCATTTCAATTCCTAGGGGAAATTGCATCACATAGTCCTCCTCCCCTCCCCAAAATGGGGGTTGATCTGGGCAGCCAACCTACCACCGACCAGTTCATATGCACATACTCTTAACAAGGTGAACATTAATTCATTGGTGCCAACAGTACATATAAATGATGCCAGTTTGGTGTAGTGGTTAAGTGTGCAGACTCTAATCTGGGAGAACTGGGTTTGATTCTTCACTCCTCCACATGCAGCTGCTGGGTGACCTTGGGCAAGCCATAGTTCTCTCAAGAGCAGTTCTCTGAGAGCTCTGTCAGTGCCACCTAGTGTCTGTTGTGGGAAGGGAAGGGAAGGGAAGGGGATTGTAAACTGCTCAAAAACTTAAAGTGAAGGGCGGAGTATAAATCCAATCTCTTCACTCTTCTTCTTCTTCCATGAAAATCCATGCCATGAAGTTCCATTGTTTGTTTAGCTGGCATAGCTCAGGTGCAAGTCTTCAGTTGCAGGAGATGTTTCAGGAGCCCTGGAGAGAGGAAGTGCTGACCTCCCCTCCTCCCCACCCAACAACAAAGCTGGGGTGGAAGGTTGAGTGGGAGGCATGTTGTAGTGAGTGGAAATCACTATGAGTAATGAATGCAACAGAGTCTATTGTTGATAAGAATTATTAATAACATCATCACTAATTGGCTTGACTAATGATTAACTGATGAATTGTTAACCACAGAAGCCCATTTTCAATCCTTGTCAATGAGATTTTCAGCACTGCGAATGGAGGGAAAGGAAGCCTTTGATTCTTTTCTTTTTTCCCAGCTAGCAGTTAAAGCAGATCTCTGCACAGTTCATTTTTACTAAACTGAGCTTGGCCCACGAGCCACACATTATGGCCTTATAGGGGCCTGACAGCAATCCGAAACAGAGTGGCTGCCAAGTGCAGGCTGGGAAATTCATGGTGATTTGGGAGAGGGGAGGGACCTTAGCATGGTATAATGCCATAGAGTCTACCTTCCAATGCAGCCATTTTCTCCAGGAGAACTGATCTCTGTAGGCTGGAGGTCAGCTGGATTCTGGGAGATCGCCAGGCTGCACCTGGAGGTTGGCAACCCTAAGTTACACTTTCTTTGGTCCATTGAAATCTTAGGATTGGACTTGTGAATTGATAGGCAGATCACAAGTTGTGCAGGACTAATCTAAGATTCACTCTGCATTCTGAGCCTTCCTTCTACTGGGATATTTCATACACAATACAACACACACAAACATACACACACAGTCCTCTCTTTCACAATCCCTACTGTCTTTTCAACATTACTTCCAACTATGCACAGGTCGTTCTCTTGACCAATCCTCTTGATTGCCAGGATCATCGTGATAAATATCTATGAACTAAACTAAGAGTTACATTAGAGGTCTGTGATGGAATCTCCTGGCATCTGTTTTACCTTGAAAAGGAGCCAGGGAGCCCTGGTATGGATTGGTAGGCAAGGGAAAGGGTTAAATCTGTGCCATTTTCCCCAATCTTTGCCTGTTTTCTTTCCTTGTTGGGTCTGATTTCAAGAGGGTTAATAGCACAGTTGAAAGAGACAAAGCCCCCCCACACACACACACACCACCATGCAGAGCTGGGGCCCTAATCTGGATTCCCCCTCCACACCCTCCAATTTTGGGTCTTCAGAGCAATGTGTAGTTTGGTTTTAAGCAAGTAACAGAGCTTTACATTTCTTGTGTGTCACCTGATATTTTTAACAACACATCACCAGCCCATTGCTCATGTCCCCTCTTTCTGATCCGAGAAGGAGGTCTTGCCCCACTGTTTACTTCCCATTACACATGTCCCAAACTGGCTGATAAATACTAGGCTTAAAATTGTTGTTTTATGTACCTAGTCTATAGGATAACTTGGAATCAGGACAGGTAATTAACATGGATTATCCCTGTTGCTATAGAAACAGAATTGCTTAAAAGAAGTATAGGGGGAGGGCATGTCCAAAACCAAAAGTCTCCTCAGCTTCAATACTGGCCTCATCTAATGTTACCTCCTACAAGTGGCAAAATGATGGCCCTTCTGCACACCTATAAACTGAACACACAGACCTGTATCAAGTCTCTGAGCTCAGCATTGCCAGCTGGCAGTAGGTCTGAAGTCTCAAGCAGAGAAGTATTTCCAATCCCTATTACCAAATATCCTGTAACTGGAGATGTCAAAGACTGGACTTTCCGAGTTCCAGGCATAAATATTGCCTTTGAACTGTGGCCTGCTCCTTTATTGCCCTCCCCCTGCCTACGGTGCTTAGACAGGGCTCAAGCATTGTTCTTTTGGGAAGTAGCAGCATGGTGCAAGCAAGCCCATGCCTTGCTGGTAGCTGAGGAATGATGCTCTGGAATACTTTTATCCCACCTCTGGAACAGGCTCTCAACCCTTGGGCCAGCGGCCTTGATTGTTAAACTGGCCACTGATTCATACAGAGGTCAGATTATTGTCTCTGTCTCCTTAATAGTATCTGATATTTCATTACATCTGTGACATCTACAGTGTATTGAGCTGATTTTCTTTTCAGTGAGCTTATCCAAAAGTCATTCCAAAAACTATGACTGAAAAGTAATAACTAATAAGGCACTTAACAGTGTCTAAAGCGGCAGTCCTCTGCATTTAGATAGAGAGTAAGATCACTGAACTGAATGGGACTTATTTCTGAGCAAACATGCATAGGATTGTGCTACACATGGAGCACGGTTTTCTTCAGGCTCCCCACACACACCCATGCACACACACCTTGTAGATTATTTTGCTCTTTGGGTTTTCTCATTAATTCCACTGCCTGATTTCCCCATTGTGGAATCCTTTTGCACATTCTACAAGTGTAGCCAGTAAGATATCCTTCCTGCCACTGGCAATTTTGCACCTCTGCTTTCTAACAAATACTGATCTATCCCAAACACATTCCTCTTTGTGCCTTTCTTTAAGGAAGACTTTTTTTAAAAAAGCCAACAACTCAGTGCAGAGGGCATCTTGATGCCACCACTGTCAATGTGTTTATCGACATGGTCAAAACAATCAACAGATTTGTGAGGCAGAAACAACTACTTTGGCAGCACTGGACACAATCCCAGCAGGAAGATCCCCAGGAAAAGGCCCATTTGAATGAATGGTTTGTGCCCATTGAATGAGTGGTTTGTGCTCATCTGCACCTCCTGTTCTGTTCAGCGGTAGGAATGGGCAAGAACTGGGGAAATGTGGTTTGGTTCAGTTCGTGGTTTGTGGTGTCCCATGAACTATCATGAACTTTTACATGCCAAACGAGCCAGTTCAGTTCATGAGGTTAATGATGTGGTAGAACAGCCTGCTGGCATGCTAGAGACACCAAACTTGCAGAGGATCTTCAGCTGACTCTCTTCTACCTGCCTTCCAAGTCTGGTGAGGATTGGATTTATGGGGTCCAAAATTATCCCCCCCAAAGAAGATGCCCCCAGAAAAGTGCTTCCTGGGAAAATGACAGGTGGCTCAGGAGTGTATACAATGGACCCTGTGCAAGCTACAGAAACCTTCCCCCCATGCTCCTCTACATGTCCTCCAAGTTATGTGCAGATTGGATTTAGCGGGTCCAAGTTATGACCCCCCAAAGAAGATGCCCACAGGAAAATGTATTCAGAGAAAATGTCAGGCGCAGGTTCAAAAGTGCAAGCTACACGCACCAAATGCCCAGGGAACCTCACCCTGTCACCTGCTCCTCTACGATCTCTCCCTCGTTGCTTTGAAGTTTGCTTTGACATTTGGTAAACATTTTGATTGAGCAGAGACAGTATGTCTGGAAATATATCCATTCACGAACTGCCGCAAACTGCTTGAAAGTTCGTGGACCATGAACTGGTTGAAATTCATCATGAACTTTAGTTCGTGAGCCAGTTCATGCCCATCCCTATTCAACAGGGCTTGATCAGAAGTCTTTCCTGTTACATTGAGCCAGATAAAAACATTCACAGAAAGAACAGCAACATTTAAATAATTAAAAACCTGCCCCATGTAGGAAAGAGCATGCAGCATCACTTCTCCCACACAACTGAAGTGCTATGAAAAGATGCACAGATTCCTAATCTGACACTCTAACTATAGCACCACACTGGGCAAATCCCCCAGTCACACTTCTCGCCCTTGACCAAAGAGTGCCCCAGGGAAGGAGTGTCTTCAGTGCCCTCTCCAAGCCTTCACTTTCGGAGAGAAAACAGAAAAGGTGTGCAGATGAAGAAAGCAGAAGATTGGCATTTGAGTGCCTATTCCACATGGAATATTTGCATGGTCCCGGAGGGTCCACTTTGTCAGGTTCCCTAAACCAATGGAAATGAAGAAAAATCTCCAAGGCCGATTCCGCCCAAGGGCTTTACTTCCCTTTCCTCCCGGGTTTAATTGGTCTGAATCAGTGTGTGTGTTTCTGCAGTACATGAATCTGACCTGGGTTAATGCCGGTTCTTCATTTCTGCATCTGTCCTTGCCCCGAATCTTGAGCCCCCGCCCATCTCCCCCTTTTTTTAATGTAGGTGGAGTTGTGTTATGACATCGTGATGCAACAAAGCCGTGACTGGCCATCTGAGCATCCAAGCCTGCGAAAATCATCCATGTAAGAAAAAGAAAGCTTGCACCAGAGTTGGAGGGGAAATGGAGGCTGGGAAAGGGATGGGAAATGGAGGGGGAACATGCAACACTAACACATGTAACCCCTGCAAAAATTGTGTCCACACCATCACGCCACCATGTCCCTGGCTCGCTCCAATCTCAGGCGAATCCCCGCCAGTGTCTTTTTTTGTAGCTGGCTGGGGCGGGTGGCATCTCTTTCCTCCCCACCCATGAAAAACTCTCAACTCCTGCCTAGCTGAAAAGGGTTGCGATGGTCATTGTGATGATGCTCAGATGACTTAATCTGCTCCCCCCCAATACTCCTGTGCGCCATCCTCTCTCCCCACTCCCAATTAGCTGTTCCTGAGGCCCCCCTGCTGCCCCTTTTGGCATATGGGGGTGGCAGGGATATTTTTAAACTGGAGGAGGAGGAGGGCAGGGGGAGAGTGTTGTGATCCGGCTTGGCAGCGCTCGATCTGGGAACTGGAGGGCAGAGCGGTGGACAGAGGCAGGCAGGCAAAGGACCCACGAGCACAAAGGGCTTGGAAGGATTGCAGCTGCAGCAGCCACCCCGGCAGCACTGGGACCTGCCCCCTCCCCGGTGGCCTGCCACAGCCAAAGGGAGAAGCCCTCCCCACCTGACCATGCCATCCCACTCACATCTGGCTCCCTCCCTCGGCTGCTGCAGGGGTCCGCGGAGGAGGAGGAGGGCCCTGGAGCCCATTCTCTGGCACACGGTGCTGGTGCAGGACAGGCGGCTTCCCAGCAGCCCAGATTCCTCAGGCTGCCCCTCCTTCGCCACCCCCCTGCCCCCCTGGGTTGGCATTGCTCATTCGGCTGGGGGGAGTGCAAAAAATTTGCTCCGCAAAAAATGTTAACCACACAACAATGGATTAATGTCATGTCGTGTTGTTGTAATGCAACAAAGCAGCAAACAAAAAAAAACCCGCTCGCACCAGGGCGGGAAAGGGGATGGAAAGGGGAGAGAGGGCATTAAAGGGGTGGAGCAAGAAACCCCGATTTCGGAGTTCCTCACCTGAATGCCCCGACTTCACTCCGGTGGCAAAAAAAACACCTCAAAATCCCAGAAACGGAAGATCCGGGGAAAACGCTTATTACATTCAGGCCAACTGCAGACCCAGAGCAACAAGTGTGGAACTGTTGCTCTGCCCTGAATTTTATCGGGAAGTGAAGCCGGGGCAACAACTAGTGCGGAATCAGCCCAGGCAGTACATTTCTCAGGTGAGCTGTTCTCCTCTAGCTGCACACTGACTGCCAATCACCGACCTCGCAACTTGGGAAGTGTGTGTCACTGATGAGTCTCAGGCAGCACAGGGGAACTTCTGAAGGACAGTCCACAGCCCTGTGGCTGATTTTCTTCCTCCTGTGCTGCCTACCGCTGTGGCAGGGACTTCAGGACAGTGGCTTCAGCTGCTGGGCAATGCGTGCTGCCCCAGATGCCCCATGGCTAACCCAGACAATTAGCTCAATTCCAGACACATCCAGGCTCCAGGCACTTTCCCAGTCCCATCCAAAGCAAAGCAGAGATGATCTCTGTAGTGTAGGCAGGCAAGGCTGCAAGGGGCTTGCCACTCTTCCAGGCAGGAAAGCTCTCTTCTGCAGTTGCTCTCTGTGTTTGATGTGTCCCTAAGACAGAGTGGCCTCCCTATCATCTTGGTTTCACAGGCAAAATTCTGCTTTTGTGGATACGCTGAGGCAGAGCAATTATCAGTGTAATATGGAAAGTGCTTGATTAATGCTGAGCTCTCTGCATTCTCAGAGTATCAGAAATTAACCTTGCATGTAGCCACATAGATCCATAGAAAAATCCAAACCAATGCCTTTTATTAGGACTAAAGCAACATAAAACAATGCGCAAGGTGTTCAGCAGGCTGGAGGTTTGTTTAAAGAGGAGGGGAGGAGGGGGGAAATGTTTCAGGTTCTGATCTGAAGGTTTCCTCTGCATCCAGGCAGACTTCAGTAGGTTGGGTGATGCTGGTATCTGCTTGCACCATGTGCCTTCTGGTAAGAAGAAGGGGGAACGGCAGACTCCAATTAAAAATATGGTGATTAAACAGCCATCGAGCACCAGCAGCATACATGGTGCCTTAAAAAGCTGAGCGCAGAAGAAAAATGTAATATTCATCATATTAACAAAACTGGAGCACCTCAATTAACCTGAGCACCTTAAGTGTTTATTTGAATGAGAGTTGTTATCAATAATTCACACACACACACCTCCCCCCGCCTTCTCTTGCTACAAATAGGGTGGTGGTTGGAGATGCAAAGGGAAATATTTAGGATACCTTTGCTTTCAGCAAAATAAAATGGAAGAAGAGCAGTGGCACCTGAGAAACTAACAGAATTTATTCCAGTGTAAGCCCCTGAGGTGCCATTGGACTCCTGTTTCATTTTGCTGCTAGTGAGCATCTCATATGGAATTACCTTGGCTTTTGGCTGTCTGAGACCAATACATCACAAGGCTCACTCTCTCTGATCTGCCCTTAGTCCGAGGGGATGACTTTCGGAATGAAATTCGAATGCTTACTTGGGTAGATTCCTGCAGGCTTTCTGCACCCTGTATCATCACATGTCCCTCCTTGTGGCAAATTCCCTTTCTGATGTAACCCTGCTCAGGTGCCAGCCTCCAGGTGGGGCCTGAAGATCTCCCAGAATTATAACTACTCTCCAGATTACAGAGATCAGTTCTCATGGAGGAAATGGCAACCTTAGAAGATGGACTTTATGGAATTACATCTCCACAAAGTTCCTTCCCCTCCCCATATCCTGCCATCCCCAGGCTCCCCCCTGGAGCTGGCAACCCAAGTTATTTTACACATCACCCTGACTGGTGAGGACAGATTGCTTAGGATGGTGAAGGCCACCACATACAAATGTAGTCCTTGTCCATCACAGCTGATTCTCAAAAGACCTACATCCAGCTTATCTCCAGGCATATTCAAAGGCTGGGATCTTACTTACATTCTGCTAGAAAAGATGCTTTTCTCTGGTGGAAGGAGCCCTTCTAGCCGGGGGTGGGCAAAGAGGAAAGAACAGCCAAGGAAAGGGGCCCATCCCCAGTCCTCCACTGCCCTGCCATCCAAAGGATCAGGAAGGAGCACAAGCCTGCACAGCCAGACCAGAGCCCCAAGGCTTAGCTGGGCACACTGCTCACTGGACTGGGCAAGGAAAGTCAGATGCATCTTTTGCCAGGTGGGGTGAAGCATCTTCATGTGCCAGCGGCCTCTCTTGCTGCACTGGGCAAGCAAGGCTGGGTACATCCTTTGCTGGGCAAGGCCAGGCTGAGCCAGTCCTTTGCCATACCCAGCAAGCCTGCCCAGGCCAGGTGCATCTGTCACTGTACTGGCAGGGTGAGGCAAGAGCAGGTCCATCCTTCACTGTGCCAGATGGGGCAAAGCCAGACCAGGTGTCTCCATCATTGGGGTTGTAGTGGAATGCCCCTGCGCTTACCTTGGGCCTGGGAGGCCCCAGCAAGAGGGGCCCCTTTAGGCCATTGACCCACTGTGACTCTTCCTGGTGGTCTTAATGGCCAATCCAGCCCTAGCAGAATGAAGCCATAAGATCCAGCCCAGGGTATACAACCAAAAGAAGCCAAAGAAAGGGGGGAAATGCACGAGGAAGTTGAGCACTGTTGTTGACGCTGAATTAAATGTGATTACTGCTTTTGACACACAAGTTGCAGGTTTACATACTGCTCTAGCCATTGATCAACAAGCTGTCATCTAAGGACACACTGCAAAACAGAAAGAAAACCTGTGAACAGAATGTGAGAGCCAGCCAAATTATGGACTAAGAATGGGGTGTTGCATTTTCTTGGACCCCCTCAGTTTAGCCATCATTTACCACTGATTCCTTATTGTATGGTCAGTTGTTCTGCATGTGGCATATAGTCAGAAACTCATAGTATATGTGTCGTATAGTCAGAACTCATGTGTGTCAAGGATGTAATGAATTTGTTGTTTGTGATAAACTGCCTGTTTGGGCAAGGAGCACAATGTAGAGTCAGCAGTGGCTTCCTGGTAAGCAGAAAATATTACAGATAAATAGTAAAATAATCATGGTTTTGCTAAAGTGCTGTGCTAGAAGTATAGCCCTTAGAGGCTGAAATGGAAATTGAAACTTTTAACTTCTTATTCAGTATTGAAATGGGGAACTCTGGTTCACAATGAAACAAGCAAGATTACCGCTGTAGGACATGAATCATGCATCACTTTACTAGGCTGCTGAACTGGTATTTTGGTTCAGTTGCATCCAAACCAGCAGCAGCAACAAAGCCACAAAAAGCCTCCATTGTGTCCACCCTCACAGATTGGCATTAGGCTTCCATATAAACATGCTCCCCTGCTGAAGCAGGGTAACAGTCATTCCTATTTTCCTTGCTTGTAAGTTCCTGTTCCTTCAGGAGAAGCATGGTCTGTTCTGCGTAAGTTTTGCACCCTCTAGTGGTCAATTCAATATTATGTCAGTTTATGTCAGGCATATCACTGGAAGTTTTATGCTGGACATACACCAATGTAATATTGAGTTGATCACTAGAGGGAGCAAAACACATGCTGGGGGGGGGGGGGGGGAATGGTGCCAAAGAAACAGGAACTTACCAGGCAAAGAAAGTGAGAATGCAGAAAAGCCCATTGTGCATCCTAATTTGAGACATTTTTACTCAAAATTAAAAGTCTGGATTCTTTTGGTTACCTGAAACAATGAATGGGGGAAATGGATATATCGTTGAAACAGGGGGAAGAGTGTATCCTGGGTAGTCTTCTGGAACATCACAAAAGACAGTTGAGCTATATTTCATGTTGTTCCCAAGAGTGCTTGCTCAGTCTTCATCCACTACACATGTTTTTGAACTATGTGGTGCTGCTGTAGTCTGCATTGCAGAGCGGGGGCCAAAGACCTGTCTCTTTGCATAACTGATGTTCAGCATCAGGCACAGGTCCCTTTCCCTTGGGTGCAAACATCCTTTCTTTTCATGACATAGTATGTAAATCTTGTCAGACATGCCAAAGAAAGGTCACCCTTCCCTAAGCACACGTCTTTTAGGTGATGGAGGGGGGAGGTATCCTGTGCAGCTACTCTTTACAAGTGTGCAATGAGTGGCGGATGCAATTCTGACACAAAAGTCAGGAAGAGAGGCATCTTGACAACGGCAATCCTGCCATTTACTCAGAGTTCAACACATCTCTTCGTCATGGTGAAATGTGACCAAGATACAGGACGTTTACCCATCATTATTGTGAAAAGCTTTGAGATAACTGGGGAAGCAGGTGGACATTTTTCTTTTGTCTAACAGGTTGGCCTCTTCCGTGTGCATTCATTAAGGCTGCAGTCCTTTGCTGGGAGTGAACTCAGCTGAAGAACATGAAACTTACTGTCATATTCTCCTGTTTAGGATTGCTCCCTCATTGGACTAGCAAACAGGGCAAAATGTGTGCATGTATGCATGCTTATATATACAGAAAGAGAGAGAGAGCGTGCATAGATCACATTAAGTCTGAGTAATGATCTGTGACCTTTTGCAATGAGCTATGAAAGTACAAATTGCACATTGTTACCATATTCCAAAATATTGGCATGGCGAGAATGATATTTAAAATCCTAGAACTGCTACTCAATGGCAGTGGGTTGATTATTGCTAATATGCCATCCTCCATATGTCATTGGCAAAGAGAGAAGGGGAGGTGGGAAGCTTCCACCAAATTGTTTTGCCTCCCTGTGCAAACAAAGGAAAAGAAAAGAAAGAAATGGCCAGTTTAACTGTCCTGTATTGCAGTATCAGCTGTTTGGCCAGGATGCTACTAGAGTAGCTGCTTGTCATGCATGAGACCGCAGGAGGAGGGACTGTGCCTGCTTAGCTTGAGTGAAACGCTCTCCTGTCTCCCAATTAAACACACATCTACCAGCACAATACACTCCCTTCACTCATTAAATTGTGAAATAAAGCGGCAGGCACGAGCGAGACGCTTGTGCATCTCTCACAGTCACATCTATGGACATGTCATCGTCACGCCGCTGAACAGAATGGGGATTTGGAAAATGTGTCCATATAAGCTTTTCCCAGCATCCTTGGTGCACACCATGCTTTTAAGCAGGAGTGGGTCTAGGAGCCAGTATAATGCCATTTCAGCAGCCAGCAAGACCCCAGGGTGGTACGGGACAGCTGATACCTGCTGCTTTTCAAGTCACAGCAAAAAAAAAAACCCAGTCCCCAGAGTGTGGTTATATTTTATGGTTAAAGCTTTTTGCTCCAGCAGCATCCAGGAAGAAAACTCAAGATCTCAGCATGACAGAAGCCCCCCGCCCCCGCTCAATATTGCTATGTTAATTGCTTGAAACAAAACTCCCTGCAAAAGTATAACCTGAATGGGGGATGAGGAGTGGAGCCTCTTCCCCCCTCCCTGCAAATAGCCCTTGGTGCTGATCGGCTTGGTCCAGAGCGCCTTGTCCCCCCCGCTGCTCTGTGAAGGGAACCACTGAAATCATGATGACAATAAAGCAAAGTGTTTCATTTATAATTCAGAAGCCTCTGGAAAGAGGTTTTTAAAAACTGGCTGAGATTGTGACATTCAAAAATAGGAGCGCCACTTGGTCCCAGGGCAGCCATGGTGGACACAGTCAAGCATGAGCATTCCGGGTCCCATCAAAATGTGACCTCCTTGCAAAGTCAAAGCGCCAGGAGGACCTGGCCCCGACCTGCTGCATTCCGTCTCAGCTAGGGTACCTGGCATGGTCTGGCTCGAATGGCTCCAGGAGAATTCCTAGAGAGAGCTAGTACAAAAGGAAGAAACAGAAATTTGATACTTCTCGGAATATCCTGCCTGCCTCTTAACTCCCCATCACAGAGGGATAGGTTTAGGCCTCTCAGCTGTTGCATTCAGGGCTGTCCAACTGCAGGAGTGTGTGCTGCACAAGATCCCCCCAGTATCCATGGTCACCATTTGGTCTGAATACGGCACAGCGCGTAAGCTTCCCCCTGCTCTTGGTATGTGCAGCTGGTGGGATCCCATGAATGACTTGGCTGCTGTGTGGCAAACCAGTTGTACTTTCTGGACGCTGTTCAAAGGCAGCCCACACAGAGTGCAGAATGTTACTGTGATGTCTAGTCCAACTTTTAGAAAAGGGGGATCTTAGCACTGCAAGTCATGCTTTAGAAACCCAGACTAAAATACTGTGATGTATTACATACAGGGCTCTTTTCCATCTTCAGTAACTTCACCTTTATAAAAACTTTCTCCCAAGCAATTCCATTCTAAATAGTTCGCAAAATGACAGAAGGATGGGAGTTAGGGTTGCCAGGTCCCCCCCCCCACTGGTGGGGGGGGTAGAGTTGCCAGATCCAGGTTCCGAAATTCTTGGAGATTTGGAGATAAGAGCCTGGGGAGAATGGGAACCTCAGTGGGGTACAATGCTTTAGAGACCACCCTCCATAACATCCATTTTCTCCAAGAGAACTGATCTCTGTCATCTGGAGATGAGCTGTAATTCCAGGGGATCCCCAGGTCCCACCTGGAGGTTGGCATCCCTACTGGGAGTCTTCCCAACATTCTAAAGCTGGGCATTCCACAAGGTGAGAGCCACTACAGCAAATGCACGTGTAGAAGTGGGTGTTGATCCTACCCGTTTGCAAGATGGTACCCTGAGAAGGCCATCCTCGGGTGAGCAAAGCTGTCATGATGAAGCATAGGAGAGGCAGAAAACAGGGTTGCCGCCATCCAGGTGCAGGTGAAGATCTCCTGGGATTACAATTGATCTCCAGGTGATATAGTTTGATTCACCTGAAGAAAATGGCTGCTTTGGAAGCAGGCCCATAGCTACATGGGGCGAGGGGAGCTACACCCCCCACAGATGTGCCCAGCCCAGCGGGGGTCCCTCAGTTTTGAGGGTGGAGCAGACAGGCAGGCAGGCAACAGTGGTGGCTCCTGATAGTATTGTCTTGCTACCGATCTCTCTGCAAGAGGCATAGAGAATGGCCCTCCCCAGCGCCTGCACCAGCCCAGGTCACATAACCCCAGCAGGGAGCGCAGCAGGACACTGGAGCAGACCATTCTCTGGGCCTCTTGTGGAGTGATCAGCAGCAAGACAATACTATTGGGCACGCCTGCCTGCCTGCTCTGTGCCAGAGGAGGCCGGGCTTCTCCTTCACCAGCTGGGGAGGCAAGGCCAACCGTGCACACAGGAGGAACCAAACATAGCTCGGGGGGTGAGGCTGCACACTCTGCACATGCTCAGAGGAGCCGGGGCTGCCAAGAACGGCTCATAAGGGAAGATGGCAAGTGCAAGAGCAGCCTCAGCTGGCCCACTGGCTGGGAGGCAGCCTCGCCCGGCAGCACACTCCAGCCCCCACCACTACCACACAGGCCTTTTGTTTGACCCTGTCCAAAAACATCCCCCACACACCGAAAATGTTCTGCCTATGGGGCTGTTTGGAAGATAGACTTTATGGAATTATGCACCACTGAAGTCCCTTCCCTCTCCCAACCACATTCTCCCCAGGCTCCACCCCCCAAAATCTCCATGTATTTCCCAACTCGGAACTGGCAACTGCTGTTTTTCAGTTGCAAGAGCAGGCAAGAACGATGGTCCCTGTTACATGTCAAATGATTTCAAGGTATAGCCTGGAGCAGCATGTGGGAGAATTTTCTTCTTGCATTAGGTATGTACATATGCACACACACAGTTATATAAAATACTGAAACTCTACGATATAAATAGTATATTGTACGTTAGCCATTTTGGGCTACATTTGACTGAAGTGTTGATATTCTTAATATCATACTTTATTGCAACATCATGTAGTCTTATGAAAGGATGCAATTATCCTTTCCCAAGCTATACAGAAGAACATTATGAATTTTTTTAAGTAAAAGGTTTTTAAAATCAACTGTGAAGACCCTGAATAGCCTGGCTCCAGCGATGTCTTTGGACATTAAGTCAGTTCTACATGAGACAGGACTTTCTCTCTGGTGCCATCCCATCTATGAAACTCCCTCCCAAGAGATGTTTGCCTTTTAAGACATCGCAGATGTAAAGGAATAAGATTAGGAGGTGGGGAAATGGGAAGACATTCAGCCCAATGACACAGAGTGGTTCCCCAAAGGCTTGAAATCATACATAGTGGAGGCGTGGCGCTCCAAACTACACCAGGCCTTGGTTTGGACTTAAGCAACTGGGTGCCCAGCCAGGGTCACAATGGCATTAGCACTTACACTGTCAGACACCATAGATTTCTCAAGCAGGATCCAAATGCAATAAATACAAACAGCACGAATGAAACATCATCATCATCTTTTTAATGAGCTGGATTTTAAAAGGCATAAAAAGCCGGGAAGGAAGTCAGCTCTTACAAATGAAATGGCTGGGGTGGGAAGAAGGCAGAAGTGACTGATTAACACACAACACATGAGCAAACCTGCACAGAATCATTTAATCACTCTTACTAGGCCATTGGTGGGGAAAGGAATGACCAAGGGACCAAGTATTAAGGAATGTGGACTTGGACTGTTGTCTGTGCTGTGGTGGGGAGCAGTGTTCCCTCTAAGCTGAGTCAGTGTGAGCTAGCTCACAGTTTTTTAGCATCCGGCTCACACATTTTTGTCTTAGGAAGGATGGCTCCAGAGCAAATCACCTGCCAGATCACCTGCTCACAACTTTAATGCCAGTAGCTCACAAAGTAGAATTTTTGCTGGGCCAAGAATCAGCTCTCTGGGTCTCCTTTTCATGGGCTGCCTCTGCCCCCATTTGGATGTGCAAAACAGAAACATTCAGGAGGACATTTTTGTAGAGGGACTGGAACTGTGGTGTGATGGAACAACATGGGAGGTTGCTTTGTAAAAGACAAGTGTTCTGAGCAGGACTTTTTTTGTAGAAAAAGCCCAGCAGGAACTCGTTAGCATAATAGGCCACACCCCACAGCAAAAACTCATTAGCATATTAGGCCACACCACTGACAGCACAGCTTATTAGTGTATTAGGCCACACCCCCATGTTACCAGAAGGATGGTCATCCAGCCACACCCACCTTTTGCTTCTTATTCTGTTTACCTTGTTCATTGTCAAAACGCAGGGCTTTCTTTTGTAGCAGGAATTAATTCGCATGTTAGGCCACATACCCCTAACGTAGCCAATCCTAATGAGTTTCTGCTGTTGGGTGTGGCCTGTTATGGTAATGAGTTCCTGCTGGGTGTGGCCAACTCAGGAGCCAGCTGGAACTCCGTTCCTGTGCATTCCTGCCCAAAAACAGCCCTGGTTCTGCGAAGGACATGATAAGAGGTTTATAAAATTATGCATGGAGTGTAGACAGTTGACAAAGAGAAAATTTTCTCCCTCTCCCAAAATACTAGAATTCAGGGGCATCCAATGAAGCTGATGGGCAGTAGATTCTGGATGGACAAAAGGAAATACTTCTGTACTCAGAGAGTGATTAAAATGTGAAATCTGCTGCCAGAGGATGTAGGGAATAAACAGCTTTAAAGGGGGATTTGATAGATTCATGGAGGATAGTTCTATCAGTGACAACTAGCCATGGTGACTAAGGGGAACCTCCACATTCAGAGGCACTAAACCTCTGAATCCCAGAGTCAGGAGGGAACATCAGGGGAAGGCCTTGGCCTCTGTGCCTTGTTGTTGGCCGTCCAGAGGAACTGGTTGGCCGCTGTGTGAGACAGGATGCTGGACTAGATGAACAACTGGTCTGATTTAGCAGGGCTTTTCTTATGTTCTTATGTTCTAGTCTAATCATAATGCTTTTGTATGTATTACCTTCATTTTACTGCACTGTCTTCTACTTTTCTGACTTACTTTCCATATTGCGCTGTGTCATGCCTTAAACTGGTCTTGTTTGTTTGCAGTGTTGCCCAATCTGTAATCCCAGCTCTACAGCACGGTTAATTGAAAGTCTCTGCTGCCTGATTGTTTTATATTCAGGAATCTGCCTGGAGTCTTAGCAAGGAAGGCAGGCTATAAATGAAGTAAACAAAATAAACGGAAATAATCATTGCATGCACTATAGCAATCATTTGCAACAGGATTGGCTTGTCCACACAGGATAATTCAGTCGCAAATGATTGCTATAGCGCAACCATGTGCATACACAGCTCTGCTTTCAGAGAAGTGGGAAGAATAATTTTCGCAAGGGTGAACAAGAGCAAAGGAGGACACCCCAGTTATCATTAATAGGGATAGGCACAAACCTTGTCATGAACCTCATTTCGTGACAAATATAGCCAGTTTGTGGTTTGCGAACCGAGTTTCATGCCTATCCCTATCCACAACCCTCCCACAGCCCTCCATGTGGTTTTTGGAGGTTCATGGTAGGAAGCAGGGGGAGCAAAAGGGAATGAGATGCAAGCCATTTCAGCAACTCTTTGCTTCCAAGCATACCCTTTAAATGGCTTTTGCAAGGGGAGCCACCACCAGCAGAAAGGAGGGAGGGAAGATCTGCCCTGGACCTCACGAACTGAAGTGGTTCGATAAATAGGGAGGTTTGTGAAGGTTTGTAGTCCATGTGACCTCATGAACCACTAACTGGGATGAACCTCCATTTCCCGGGTTCATCCCCATCCCTAGTCATTAACTTTTAATTATTGAGTAGGTACACTTTGCCCTACAGGGGCCAGGAAAGCAACACTGACTGGAATTTCTTCAAGACAACTATTAAAGGGACAGGAGACCAATTGTCTTCCAAACGGACATTAACCATGTGGTGTAGTGATTAGAGTGTCAGACGAGGATGTGGGAGACCCAGGTTCAAATCCCCACCTTGTTTCATAAGTTTGATGGGTGGTCTTGGACCAGTCACACACTCTCAGCCTAATGTACCTAACAAGGATGTTATGAGGATAAAGCCACTTTTGAGTCTCCTTTGGAAAGAAAGGCAGGGCATTAAAGAAATTGAAACTTACAGAATTTGATGTACTTTTCAACGTTTCTGTGTCAGAGTAGAGAACTCTGTGGGCCACATTCAGAAAAGGAGGTTTTCAGACCTCCACCTGATATAGTGCATTTATTTTCAATTAGTTGTTGCTGTACTGATAACAAATATTTCACATAATCAGATCCATCCATTCTGCTTCTTTACATACAGGAACCACAAACTGCAGGCACCCAAATCAAGGGCTGCCAAGTGGCAATCAGGGTGAGTGAAAGAGCTACACTGAGCCTAAATCAGCCCAGGTTCTCCAGACTTGGTAGATCATGCCTTTGAAGAGCCTTCTTCATTTGAGCTGTGGCACCTTTAGACGGAAGAGTCCAACCAGTTTTCTTGACTCCTGCATTGCCTGATAGTTACCTGCAGGCTAGGAAAGGTCCCATGTTCCTTACTCTCTGTTTTGCAAAATGCACAATGGAGCTGTAGAAAGGAACCCCAGTGGATCTATTGAATCACTCCAAATGGAGCTGCTGCCATGCTTCCCTGGAGGACAGACAGTCCTGCTGGAGTCCCACAACCAGGTGGATGGGGCAATACCTCTTGCCACCATGACTGAGGGAACCCACTTCAGCCTTCCTCAGATATAGGCCAGAAGGCACCACCCTCCAGGTATCTGAATGGAAAGTTTGCCCACATTTTCACTAGCTCCCTACCGTAAATGGATTACCATTATCGTTTGCATAGTCTGCCAATGATCTGCTGCTGGTCCGAGCCAATCCCATTCACAGCACATTTCCGTTTGCAATGGCGTTTGGCTGATGCCGGGAAAGAGGGCTCTCTTTCAGCCACACCACCTGCCTTTCTTCTCCAAAAGCACAGAGGAAAGCATATAGCAGACTGTCTAGCTGACCCTGCTGTTGCTGCTCTGACAGCATGATGATTTATACTTGAAGTACAAGACAGAAATCCTTCTTTTTCTCCCCTTTGGCGGCCAGCTTGTAGGCTTTCTTTAAAAAAAAAAAAAAAGCATTCTCCCATCATTGGAGAGTTTGGTTTTGCAGCAGTTAGAATGAAAATGGCATTTCCTCACCGGCAACAGATTTGGGAACCGTTTAATAGTCCCCTCCTCAGGTGTGTCATTGATTTCAGGGGATGTCGTTCAGTGAAATTTATTCTCAAGTAAAGGTGTACAGAACTGCAGCTGGACCCTCACAATAACTAAGTCCCATGCATCTCAATGGGATTTACTAATAAGTAAGCATGCTCAGTGTTGCTTAACTGTTCAAAGAGAGAAGCAATTAAAGGAGATACTTATAGAAGTAGGGGGAAGCCAGGGGGAAAAGGGAGGGGCAGAGACAGATAGGATGGTAAAATCTTCTCGTGCAAGTAGGAGCAAGATACCAACCAGCCTGCAGGAAAAGTTGGGTGGAGCACAGAGGCAAAAGAAAACCAAAAAGTTTACATGAGCTGGGGTGGGCACACCCTTCCTAGCTTTCCCCACACTGAGGAGCCCTCAGTGGACAGATCAGGATCTAAGGAAGATGGGAAGGGCAGGGCTGGGTGAAACCCATTTCCTTCCACCCTTCCACATCCTTCTGCCAGGGATTCTAATCAGCCCCAATTCTCACTCCAAAGTTGTCAATGTATGGCCGAAAAGAGACCTCCTAGGTGGGAAAGTTTCCCAAAGCTTCACTGTATCTGTAAATGTACAGTGTATTACAAATTTCTGGCAAAAATTAATGTTGTAAATTGGGTTGAGTAAAAGGGAAATAATGGCAAACTTGTGGAGCTGATATAAACTTCACGTTAGCATTTGTGATGGTGATGCTATTGTTTATTTTCATCACCCGTCTGTTAATAACCCCCTAGAGTCCATTAAGACATGAGAAACTGAGTTAATCACACCACAATATAGCTCTATGTCAGATCCAGGTCAGATTCTAGCCAATTTGATATCAGGAGAGCAAAACATTTGTTATTGTTGACAAAGAGCAGTTCGAACCCCACTTGGATCTTCTTATTTATTTGTCTGATTCAATTACACCCCATTTTTGTCCCCAGGGGGAAACCAAAGAGGCTTACATGGGTTCCTCCATTTTACCTTCACCCCAACCGTGTGAGGTAAGTTAAGCTGAGAGTGTGTATGACCAACCCAAGGTCACCCAGCATGTTTCCATGGCAGAGTGGGAAACGGAACCTGGGCTTCCCAGATTCTAGCCTGACCCTCTAGCCACTACTATACCATGCTGGCTTTTTAACTGATCACTACCTGCACTCAAGGAAATTAAGGGATTTCTTTGTTCCCTCCTCTTAGGCTAGCCCGATCTCGTCAGATTTTGAAAGCTAAACAGGGTCGGCCCTGGCTAGTATTTGGATGGGCAACCTCCAAGGAATACTAGGGGCTTGACGCACAGCAGGCAATGGAAATCCACCTCTGAAATGCCTTAAAAGCAAATCTAGTTCCGCCACCTATTGGTGCATAATGCTAAAAGAGCTAGAACGTCTGGCTGCCAGACAATCTTCAGCTCTCCTGGCTATACTACACACACTGCCATACGATAATTATTTTTCATTATTATTATCACATGCTAATCATCATGCTGTTGCCCACCAGTTAGCTAATACACTGTAAAGCAAGAGCAGGGGTGCATCTTGTTAGCATATTAACATAAATCTGCTTATATATTTTCCCTCATATATCAAAGTATAAGGATTGGAGACTGAACTAACTTTTACAATAAGTCACAGCCTGGACCAGCAAATGCACTGAAAAGAACATCTTGGGGCATACTTGGACAGCATCCAGGTATCCAGGTACTACGACCTCCCACTCCACCCCACCTCTGTCCATCTCTGAGCTTTTTGGTTCTGCTGCCTCCAACCCAGTCTGTGGGGCTACTGGCTCGAGCTGTCCCATTCAGAAGCTCAACAGTCCCACTAACTCTTTACAGGCCAGGCGAAGTGTGCGGGCGGGGAAGGGGGTATGAAGCGTGGCCTTCCCTGCTGCTTCCCTCTTTCCTCCTTTCAGAAGCCGTCTGGGGACTGCTGTTTGGGAGACAGCTTCATCAAAGCATATCAGGAGCTGAGAGTGAGGCAACACTGCCCTCCTGTGGCAGAGAACTGACCTCCTGGCCATTCACTTGGAGCCTCATTTGGAAATACACAGAATTCCACCCCCCCCCCACCCCCCATCATTTGCCGCTGGCACTTGAGTTGAAAGTTTAATAAATAAACACAGACACAGGCTGACCTACTGATTCCATGTCACACTACCCAGTATGAGAGACAAAACATAAGAGCCATCTCAGGAGCACTGACAGCTAGGGCATGGTTTCCCAGGGAGCTCTAAGGTTACAAACAAGGAAAGTAAACCAGCCTGGCTGGTGTTGTGGGCATTTGGCTCTGGATTTCTAAGCTCTGTCTGGTTACCCTGTACCAGGGCCAGATCATGGGCAAGGGTAAACAGGAACAGGCAGACCATCAGAGCAGATTGTTAACCAGACTGCCTTCTCATGGGGCTTTACGACTACTTCCTCCCTCAGGGAGCCGGGCTTTATGGAAATCAGAGCTCCTTGCAACTCACCCTGCAGCCTCAGCAGCTTTCCCCATGGGCTAGCAAAGCTCAGAATCACCAGTTCCTGTCCCAGCAGGTCCTGACACAGGAACTGGAATCTTATCTTTCCAAGCACTGGCAGCCCTAAAGAGATCCCCAGAAATGTTGCTCATGGGAGCGAGAAGCAGCAGCCAGGGCTGTGTACTGACATGACATACACCAAATAAATGCTTTTATTATATAGCTTGGAAGAGACTAAAAATTCATGGGGTCTTCCTACCTGCCCCAATAGAGCTAGACACACCTCAGACCAAAGGGGGCCACAAGTAAAGAGCAGGTACCGGGGGGCGGGGGAGAGCTGCAGGGTAGAAAAGCTGCACAGGACTCAGGCATGTGGGCCAAACTACATATGCTGGGAGAAGACCGGCACAAGGTAGCCACCCGTCTGCTATTGCTCTACAGTACAGTTTTGAAAGCTGGGTAAGATAATGTATGATTTAATAAGAAAATGCTCCCCATTCATTATCACTGCCCAAACCTATGCATGTTTACAATGCAGTTCTGTATTATATTCTACAGCCTTAAATTCAAAAAGTGGGGGGGGGGAAGCATTTCTTTTTCCAAGCTTGATTAAAAAGCCTTGTTTCTCTTTCAGAAAGCTGTCCCCTGGATCTTCTTGCCCACTCAATAATGATTGCCACAAAGTTATTTATATGCTCCAAACCACCGCCATCCCATTATATCTCCCCAAAGAACTTAATCCACTGAGTTGGCCCTTCCTTTCATCCCGTCCTCTTCTTTTCACTGTGCATTCGGATTTTTCTTGAACCTCTGGATCATCTTATCAAATGCAGAGTTGTCAAGCAAGTTTTTGCCTTGTCCGGATAGCCTGAGCGTGGAAGATGCTGCCATCTTGGGTACCGAGTAGTCATTTAGGTATGGGTTATAGGGATATTCATGGCCAACGGGATCCTCAGCAGTAGCCTGCAGCTTCCAGGCTTCCCCTTTGATTTCTTGGGGCTCATCATAAACAACGTGGACTAGAGTCTCTGGGTTGTCATAGACATGTTCCAGGCCTGAGCCAGCTAAGATAAAGCCCAATGTGTCACTCCTGTCACATGATGCCACCAGTGTGGTTGGTGCCTCCTTAATGGCTTGCTGGGGGCGGCTGCCATCTCTGCTCACCAGTGACTTGGAGTCAGAATCTAATGACTCCTCATTCTCCATGTCAGGCTCCACTTTGACCTGTGGAACTTTCATTTTCCCTGCTCCCTCCAGCATCCCAGGTCCATACTGGGGATCTCCTCTGGGAAGGGAACTGGAGAGTTCCAAGTATGAGAACTTGGTGCTGGGCAAGGGGCAGCTGGGAATGGGCTTCACCAATCTCCCCTTCTTAACTGGGTTTCCCTGAAAGCTGGACCCCAGGGAGAGGGATTTGGTGGTGGCTGCATGGGGCGGCTGCCCTTCTTCCACTGCCACGGCTTTTTTGTCTAAAGCGCCTTCTTCATACAACCTGGCCTCGCTGGTAGCCCTGACAAGAAGGGAAGAGTTCAAGGTGGTGATGAAAGAGCCTCCCTTGCACTGGTCAGTCATCTCAACAGCTCTCTGTGCGTTGATAGCTGTTTCAATGACCCGGATAATCTCATCGCCCTGCTTGGTTAAAAATTCAAAGCTGCCTTCTCCAGAAGCGCATCTCCGTCCAGCTTCAAACATGAACATCGCCTAGTAGCAGAAATACAAAGATCACTGGGGTTAGTTGTGTGAGCAGGGGGGTTGCAGCTTCACATGTCCCACACCATCACATCTCCAAGTTTGGGATGGATGAACCACCAGTCTGGACCCAGAGGGCTGCTGGTGGTAGAAAAAGCAAATACAAACTGACCACAAAGTCTTGTTGGAGAGGCAGTTGCTTGCCACTTTCCCTTGTGAAGACAGAGCTTTTTCTGTGGTGGCACCTTACCTTTGAAATGCCATTTCTTTTAAGGCTCACCTGGCACTTCCTTTACTCTCCTTTAGGTGCCAGGCCAACACAGGATTTTAATGAAGAGATTCCACTCTTTTAGGTGGTTTGCTTCTAGACTAAGGACTGTTTTGTTAATATAGGTAAGCTGTGTTAGTCTGTCTGTAGCAGTATAAAAGAGCCGGAGTCCAGTAGCACCTTAAGGACTGACAACATTTGTGGTAGCGTATGAGCTTTTGTGAGTCACTGCTCACTTCTTCAGAGACATTTGTGTGCTGTTGTGCCCCTGGATCGCTTTAATTAGCTATTTTTATCAGCATGGTTTTTATTGATTTTGATGGTTTTATTGGTTTTTTATTGGAATTACTTATTTTATTGTTTTTACTGTATTTATTGTTTATTTGTATTATTGCTGTGTCCCACTTCAAGCAGGTCTGGTGAGGTGGCATATACCTTTCCTACATAAAATAAATAATAAATGTGGCACAATAGAAAGCAGATGCTATTTTGTGTGTAGCTAACTGCTGAATTAATTCCCCTGAGAAAAGAGGAAATATATATTGAGAATATCTTATTAAATTTTAATTGCCCTTTATTGGCCTTGCCTCCCGCAGCAGTACTGTTAGAAACAACAAAGACCAAGCAGTGGCCAACAAATATGGTCTGTGCCTATGAGACCCCTGGACGAGATTCCCTCCTCCAGTTCCAGAGAGAGAGAGAGAGAGAATGCTTGTGTAGAGCACCCCCTTGTTCAATTCCCTTGGGCCCCAGAGCACCATGGGTCCCTGTAAATTTGTACCCTTCCCCACTCCCATCTTGAAGGCTCCTTGACTAGGACAAATGTCTCATCTGGCCGGGCCTGGAACAGTCACACTCGTTTCCTACCACAATTACCTTGTCATGACCAAATCTCCGCAGGAACTTGTATGGCCAGGTGTAGAATACATCCCCCGTCTTTATGCTGCATAGTTCCAAGGCATCCCCCTTGGCTTGAAGGAGAAACCTGCCCCAGAGCTGACAGTACTCAGACGCCTGCGTTGCCTTCACTGTCACAAGGAACTCTTTTGCAGACGCTGCTGCAGGTGAACAAAGATGATCTCGTTATATACAATTAATGCCCAGCAGCCTCCACCCTGCTGACCTCTGGCAACGTAGTCAAACTCCTATTGGGCTCAGGGCACTTGTCCCCTGCAGGCCAGAGAAATGCCTGCATCCTTAAGGCAACTATAACTCCATCTTCTTTGGCCAAGCCACAAGAGGTAGTGCACTCAACACTTCCACAGGTAGTAGCCACAGGCACACTGGAGGCCATGTGCAGGAAAACAAGAGGACCACTGAGCACTGGGGTGGTACAGTAGCATAGGGCTGGGGACCAGAAAATGGCATTGCAGTTCTGCCACTCACTCTTACATGCTTTAATTTCTGTTTCCTAGACCTCTTTCTCACACACGCTTCTCCCAAGAATATGAAGAATGTGAAAGCTTATGTAGAACTGGCATGAATCATGAGACTGGGAGCGAAGGGTCAGTAGACTATGGGGAGGAAATGGGGAGGGGGTGATGTGTCTGGGGATCACCAGGCAGGTGGAAGCAGCCACATCTCTGCACAAGGCCTGGGCTTGCAAAACCACATGGCAGGAAGAGGATGTGTGATAGCTTCAGCAGAGGCGGACTTTCCATGACGCCTTGGTCAAAGCTCTGTGCTGACTTAGCACTGCAGCCTCACTGCTACCTCCAGCATATTTCTTGTGTCTGTCCTTCGCAGGCAGGCTCACCATGCGGGGCAGCAGATATGCCCCTCTCACCTCAGCTCTTGGGTTTGGAGGCCTTAGATCAAAAGACACACATCCAAAGCCCTGCCCATAAATGGGAGCCTGTGGATGAATTTGGTTTAGCTTCTCTGAGAGCTGCTGGAACCCCTGAATGGATGTTTACCCATTCATACACATGAGCTACTGGGTCAGAAACCCATGGTCTATCAAGGTCATCATTATCTACTAGCAGTTCTCCCGGGTTTCAGGTAAAGGTCTTTCATATCATGTCATGTACTACCTGTTCCTTGTATCTGAAAATGCCAGGGATTGAACCTAGGACCTTCTGCGTGCAAAGAAAATGCTATGTCACTGAGCCACAACCCTTCCTCCCTGCTTTATCTTTCTCTTTTCTTAGTCTCCAACAACAGCGACAAAAAAAAATCTCAAAAGGTGGGGCACAGAAACGAGGAGATGCTCTGCAGTTTCTCTACCCAAGTCTTCAGTTGCACTTCTCGGTGCCTTTGCTTTGGATCACTTACCCTGCTTGACTTTCCATCCAACAGATTAACCATCCGTCTCCATATCTTCCGGTTTGGTGCAGGATGGCAGAGGCAGAGCCCTCCCCCCTCCCACGGGGTATCTTCTGCTCCTATCTTACCTTTGCATGTGGAACTGTAGAGGGAGTTCTCTGCCATCAAGACTGAAGTGGCCTTGCCTTTCAGGAGGTCCTTCTCTACCATTGTTTTCCAGTCTTCCCTGCTTTTCTAGAACCCACAGAGGAGAGAATCTACCATGACCAAAGAGCAGTCCAGAGACCAGTTATGTTAAGCCATACGTCAGTTTAAAAAAAAAACCTTGGGAAAGACTTCACTGGAGTAGCTGCCCAGCACAAGTAGCTGCTGTCAGATGCCAGGAGAAGTTGAGATCTGACCCAAAATCACAACTTTTCAACACATGGACCTGCCCAGATTTCTCTGGAGCTGATCTGCATCATTCAGTGCACTGAGAACATAGTCAAGCTATGTCTTCTACAAAGCCGCTACACTATGGTAACAGTTTCAGTGTGTCTAGTGGTTAGACAAGGGCTGGGGAAACCTGGGTTCAGATTTTAACTCCAACATGAACTTCATTAGATGACCTTAGGTCAATCAATCTCTCTCTCTCTCTCTCTCTGTGCCTAATTGTCTCCACAGGGAAGCTGTGAGAATAAAACGGAGGAAAGAACCACGTACTCTATCCGGTGCTCCTTAGAGGATGGGCAGGATAAAAAATATGACTGGTGCATTGCACAAAGTCAAGAACCTGAAAAGGTAAGTCAAGCAGAGTAGAGGGCCAACAATTAAAACTTAATATACATAATATATAAAAATACATGTATTTATTTGTAAAGAATTAAAAAAACATATAGGGGCCCAATTACACCTCATATAAAAATTCCAAAATCACATACACAAAGGCCAGTGGACTTGACCTGTCATGTTTCAGCCTGCTTAGGCCTTCTTCAGAGGTCAAACACAATGAGGAACAAATTGGCTTATACCATAATACAACACAGTTATACAGTATGGATACAAAATGGTCATTGTGTTTGACCTCTGAAGAAGGCCTAAACTGGCCGAAACACATCAGGTCAAGTCCAATGGCCCTTGTGTGTATGATTTTGGAATTTTTATATGAGGGGTATTTAGGCCTCTATACGTTTTTAAAAGATTTACAAATAAATACATGTATTTTTATATATTATATATATAAAGTTTTAATTGTTGGTCCTCTACTCTTCTTGACTTACCTTTTTAGGTTCTTGACCCTAGGTTTCAGGGTTGAGTTTTGTTTTCCTTTTTTGTTAATGCATTGCACAAAGTGCCTGAAGCTTCCATGTCTTGGCCATTCATTCTCGTCCACCCCATTTTATTTCATCAAGGAGCTGAGGGTGGGATGCATGGTTCTCTCCTCCTCTATCTTCTCCACACCTTCTACAAAGTGGATAAAGCTAAGGGAGAGTGACTGACCCCAAAGTCACCCAGTGAGCTTCATGGCTGAATGGGTATCTCTCCAGTCTATACCACATTTTTTCTACGGCCGATTCCGCACTAGTTGTTGCCCCGGCATCACTCCCCGATAAAATCTGGGGCAGAGCAACAGTTCCCCACTTGTTGCTCCGGGTCAGCAGTTGGCCCGAATGTAATCATCGTTTCCCCCGGATCTTCCGTTTCCAGAGCCAATTCCGCACTAATTGTTGCCCCGGCATCACTCCCCGATAAAATCTGGGGCAGAGCAACAGTTCCCCACTTGTTGTTCCGGGTCTGCAGTTGGCCTGAATGTAATCATCGTTTCCCCCAGATCTTCCATTTCCAGGATTTTCAGAGGGGGGGGGGTGTTGGCACGGGAGTGAAGTCGGGGCATTCAAGTGGGGAACTCCAAAATCGGGGTTTCTTGCTCCATCCCTTTAACGCCCCTCTGCTTCTTTCTCTCCCCTTTCCCTCCCCTTTCCGGCCCTGGTGCGAGCGGGGTTTTTTTTTGTTTGCCGCTTTGTTGCATTACAACAACACGACACAACATTGATTCATCGTTGTGCGGTTAACATTTTTTGCGGGGCCAATGTGTTGCGGGTGGCGTGGTGGTGTGGACACAATTTTTGCAAGGGTTACATGTGTTAGTGTTGCATGTTCCCCCTCCATTTCTCATCCCTTTCCCACCCTCCATTTCCCCTCCAACTCTGGCACAAGCTTTTTTTTTCTTACACGGATTATTTTCGCAGGCTTGGAAGCTCAGATGGCCAATCACAGCTTTGTTGTGTCACGACGTCATAACGCAACTCCACCTACATTTAAAAAAGGGGGGAGACGGGCGGGGGCTCAAGATTCGGAGGCAAGGACAGATGCGGAAATGAAGAACTGGCATCAACCCGGGTCAGATTCATGTAATGCAGAAACGCACACACTGATTCGGACCAATTAAACCCGGGAGGAAAGGGAAGCAAAGCACTTGTGCGGAATCGGCCCATTATTCCTTAGCTGTCTGACTTTCTGAGCACTTTTCCCACTTAGCACCACCACTTTCTTTACTGGTCCAGCATCTCAGTTTCTTTACTGGTCCAGCATCCATCCCCCACACACACACACCCCTTTCAAGCAAGCAGTCCAGCCTTGGGTGGTTTCTCTCCCATGAAATGCAACTTTACCCACAGAAGCTACAGTGTTCACCGGCATGCTATTGATGAGCAAAGTGTGAGTCCAGTGGCACCTTTAAAACCAACAAAGTTTTATTCAGATGCTATCTGAGGAAGTGTGCATGCACACCAAAGCTCATACCTTGAATAAAACTTTGTTGGTCTTAAAGGTGCTACTGGACTCACACTTTGTACTGCTGCTTCAGACCAACATGGCTGACCACCTGGATCTATGCTATTGATGACACATTCCTGCTGAACAGTTAAGTTATTGTAGACAGTCCTTTCCATCACAGCAGCTCAGACAATGGTTTTAAAGATTTTATAGGCAATGGCATAGAGATAAACTGACAAGACAAGGCTATTATCCTCACCAAGAAAGCATGTTCACAAACCACCTGAATCCAGTCAGCTGCCTCAGTTCTCTCAGCAGCCAGCAGGTAACACTTCTCGGTGGTTTCCAGGAAAAAGGGTATGGTTTCCTTTGGGTTGCTGGTTTCTCCAGCAGACTCAGCCACATGAACACAGTCACTCAGTTTGATGAGCTGCTTGCTGCTTCCGGCTTTCTTTGCAGTCTCCGTGGATGGAGGGCCAGACCCCTCCCAGAGCTCCAGGCAGGCAGCAGAACAGACACCCCCACTGTACAACACGCCCCAGAACTTCCGCCATTTCTAAAAGCACAAAGAGAAAAAAACACAACAGAAAGCTCACCTGGTCCTGCCCTTCCCTTATTGTTCAAGACAAGGCCTACTTGCTCAGCCACAGAGATGAGAGATGATGCCACTGTCTTCACTTGACTGAACTACTAAATGTACTTCCATTGTGAAGCAGTCAGGTCAGGAAGGGATTTTTGTACATACATACGCTCAGAGCTTTTTTTGTAGAAAAAGCCCAGCAGGATCTCATTAGCATAATAGGCCACACCCCTGGCAGCACAGCTCATTAGCATATTATGCGGGGGGGGCTGGAAAAGCACAGGGCAGGCATGGGGAGGGAAAGAAAGGCATTTTCAAGGTGCCTGGGTTCCCTGCCTGCCCTTTTCCAGCTGGGACATGTCAGCTAGAGAAGGGAAGGCAGAGAGAGGCTTTTCCTTGTCAATTTCACTCTTAGGTGACTACCAAAGAGTGAAATTGACAAGGAAATCTGGATGGGCTCCCCAGGGAGAAAGAAGGCATTTTAACATGCTGCCTTTCCCTCTTGTGTGTAACATGGGGAGGGCAGCGTGCTCTGTAGCCATGCATGCCAGAGGTTTTGGTTGTAGGCGTGGCCAACTCAGGAGCCAGCCGGAACTCTGTTCCTATGCGTTCCTGCCCCAAAATAGCCCTGCGTACGCTATTGACCATGGAACACAGCAGGAATCGCTACAATCAGGGGCAGGAGGATCCTGCATAGTGTGTCAAGATGCACATTTGTTTTCTTCAGAAAGTTTGATGTGGGCAAGATTTGCTCATCCTAAGGGTCTGATGACATCCAAATGTAGGAATCATTTTAATGGATCAGATCAAGGACCATCCAGCCACATCTAGATTCCTCTGGAGCATCCTCTGCTTGTCCCAAGGAACTGACACCCATGATTACATCTACCTTAGCTACCATGCTAATGATCTCTGATATAATACTCCATACATTTATCTAATTGTTTTCACAGACAACCGCTACTGATGGCCATCACAACCAGCTGTTGCAATGAAAACCATGCTTTTTTTCATGTTGCCAAAAGAAGCATTTCTTCTTTACACACTATTTTTTTTCATATCCAGATGTGACTGACAGCCATACTAAGGGCTGGCAAGGGCATTTTCACTGGTGTCAAATTGTTGATGACTCTGGGGATTCCCCCCTTTCTTTGTTGCGTTTGGCTTTAGGGAGCTATTTGCTCTTAAGGCACATTTCAGCATCCCACCCGAACATCTCTCAAGAGGTCTAGATGCAGGCCTGAACAACCACAGAACCACCTGTTGCAAGACGTTATCCATTCCTAAACAAATGTGCATCAGTGTAATTGACTTCAACGGGGATGGACAGCTGAATAAGCAGGGCGGGGGGGGGGGGGGGAGAGGGTTGACATTCAGACTAAGCATTAGTATTCAGGATACAAGAAGACTTGTCAAGAGAGTGGATCTGTGACCATTTCAGCACAAGAAGCCCACAGTCTGAAGCAAATGCTGGAACTGGCAGCTACAGGCCTTACCTTCCCAAAAGTCTGCTGCTGCTGAAAGTAGAGAAAGCCCTGCTTCACAATACCATCTTCCATCTTCTAGCAACGGGTTAAGAAAACCACGACTTCACTCGCTTTTCTTCCAGACAGCTATCAGTTGTTCTTTCCCTCTTGCATGCCTGCTCTTCTACTGGAGTTGAATCATCTCATCGGCAACTCTATTTCCTGTTACTTCGCAACCTTTCCTCTCGTTATCTTTAATATATATATTTATATATACATGCCGCACATGTCAGTTTCCTGTACTGGTAGCTCTTACCAAAAAAGGGCAGAAACAGATTCTTAAACAGATCACTGCATAAAAACACAGAGAGGCTGCATGTATAGACAGCGAATGTCTATTGTCTGACGTCTAACAGCTTGCATTTTTTTAGTAGCTGGTGTTCTTAATGACCTGTGTTGTATACTGTAAGCCATCTTGAACAAGACTCTGAAGATGTGGCATAGAAATATTCTAAATAAATAAATAAATATGACAACCCAAAAGTAGATCACACTTAAAGCCGATCCAGGTTGGGCAGCTGTGTTGGTCTGAAGCAGTAGAACAAATTTTGAGTCCAATGGCACCTTTTAAGACCAACAAAGTTTTATTCAAGGTATGAGCTTTCATGTACACGCACGATTCCTCAGATACATTGAAATGGAAGTTAACATTTCATAATATAGACAGAGATTGAACAGCAAATTACAATATAATGTAGATGTTTTAACAGAGGCAGAGACCAAACAATAATAACAAACTAAGTTTATATAGTCACCATTTGTTTGGATTTAATTATGGGGAAAACACGTAAATATGTCAAAATAGGAGACTGATGTTGTAAACGTATTCTTCTTAATTCTGGAATGCTAAAATCAATTAACTGAGACCTGTTGTTATGTTACATTTGTCTCCTCTCAAGCATGGAGGTGATTAACAGGTGGTGGGGTGAATGGTTGTTCAGTGTTATGTCTCCTCTGTCACCAGATCAGAGAAATACATTCCAATTTTCATTGCATTACATTACAATCACTACTCCAAAATACTATTCTAAATAAGAAATATACTGAAATAAAGAGGATGTATAGCCCTTCTTGGCGAGAATACATATATATGGACTGAATGTGTTTAGCATACGTAGTGAGATAATAAACTGATATCCTTGTTAAATTCTAGTGGGGTTGTTCTGAGTGTTGTAATAACTTGTAATTCAGCAATTTCCCTTTCCAGTCTGGTCCTGAAGTTCTTTACTTAAAGCAGTTACCATTATTTTTACATTTGACTTCAGTATTTGATTTCATGGCTTAAAGCCAGTTTGTGATCGCTGGCTCACAAGCAATTGTGTTTAGACTTTGCCTATCGCAACTGTATATAGTAAATGTAATTATTTTTGCACTTACTTCATTCATTTAACCCAGCAAGGATTACACCTTCCCTCCCTCGTTCTTAAGTGGAGGTGACCAAAACAGATTATAATTTTTTAAACCTTAATACTGTTTATTTTTTTCCATGCTCATGCAACTTGATGATTTATTATTATTACTTCTTTCTACTGTTAATACAAAATATACATTTAAAACGTTGTAGTCAATTTTAAAATTCAGATTTTGACATTTCTGGGGGGGGTATCATAATTTAATTTTGGCCTTCCTTCCTCAGCAAGTTTGTTACACCAAATAAAACTGATTTCAATGCCATCCTAGCAGATGGGGTTGATTTGCATTCCAGATAATTGGCTTGGAATAGCCATTAGAACCATCACAGCACAGTATTATTTTTCAGTTATACTGTCTAGAGGCTTAGAGGACACTAAGTCACTTTTCACTGATAGAGCCTGGAGATATGCCAGTACTGGGGTATTATGCCAGAGCGACACCAGAATTACCCAGCCATGATTTCACTGCAGCACAAACCGATGACTGGCACAACTCTAAAAAAAAACAAGTGCGATTTTGTGATCCTAACTTCCCTTAGAGCAGGCATTAGCCCCCGGCAATGCTGTTAGGTTACACTAACAAATGAAAAGCTAGTTAAGGGCTCCCCTTGAACTCAATGGAGAGTTAACAGTGTCTGTTCCCACTCCAGAGCCATATAGGATTCCACCCTATGGTCAACTGCAGCATATTAACAGCACTGTTTAACTGTCAGGCATGGAATCCAGACCTCAGAAGACAGGGCATGCAACTACATCACTATGGACTCAAGCTTAGTTATAAGAGCACACATGGCAGGGACTTACAGATGTTGGGGACACTGCAGGAAAGCCTTTTTGCGCAAGCAAACCAAGAGAATAATAAAGAACATATCACCAAACAAAAAGTACTCCAAACACAAGCACTCAACAGGAACATCTACACTAGCATTCTTCAATCTTTCCAGATTCAGAACCCATCAGTCAACCTCCGGCCAGCAACATGGGGCCCACTGAGGTGACAGGAAGCCCCATGATTGATATCAGAGCCATCTGACAGGAAGAGGAGGAGCCAGATACGTGACTTCATTGGAGTCAAGGCCAGGACTATGAGAAGTAGACCAAGACAGCCTGAAACAGCAAATACAAGACAAGTATCAGGAGGCCTATCTCAGTGAGGCTGGCAATAAGTGGAAGGGGTGCACAGAGGCTGGCCGAAGTGGGTGGGGTGGAGAAAGAGACAGCAGGCAAGGGAAAGCTGTCTTGGGGACCAATGCTTCATGAACCTGCTTGTGCTAAACAGGAATCGTCTCCATTGCAGAGTGACTTTGCCTTGCCACCCAGCTGGCCCTGTCACCACGTGTGCAAAGAGGCCGGAAGCTTGACACCCTAGCTCTCTGCATGTGCAGTACCAGCAGGTTGCCCCCCCAAACCCCCACCATCACAAAAATGGTAGCTTTATATGGACATGCAATGGGGCTCCACAACCACCTGAGGATTGTGACCCATGGTTGAGGACCACTGCACTACATCAGTCTCCCCCCCCCCCCAAGGCAGGAAGGATAAAGCTTCCCACTTGAGCCACAGTGGAAGGGAAGTTCCACATCTCAAAGTATGACTATGGCATGTAGCTCCCCCTGCCTGTTTCTTCCTCCTGTGCAATATGTGGAAATAGCAAGCCAGCCGTAATGTCTTTTTGTGTGTGTCTGTGCTTGTAGTGCTGTTGAAAGCAGCTGCTCAGGCCAGATCAATTGTACATGAAATGACAAAGAAAAAAATGGCCTTGAAGGTGGGGAAAGTACCTTACATAAAAATAGCAAATGTATGATAGTATTATTACTAGTATTATACTAGTATTATTAGTATTACTACTAAATTTTATTATTAATTTAGATTTGTTAGGCTGCCCTATCTTGCAAGCAGGGCTCAGGGCGGTACAATAAATAATTCAAGTTAAAAACAATGTTAGAATACCTATATCAGCAAATAAAACTTCCCAAGATGGTGGAAGAGACATTTTAATTTCCACAGGCCCCCTGGGGGGGAAGGCGTTGCGGAGTGTGGGGTGTGTGTCAGAGTGCCAGATATTATACTGTCCCATTGCTGTCCTCAACCAAATGCCTGATGGAACATCTCTGCCTTGCATGCCCTGCAAAAAGGTAGTAAATCCCGCAGGGCACAGAGATTCTCCGACAGAGTTCCATCAGGCGGGGGCCAGGGCCAAAAAAGCCCTGGCCCTAGTTGAGGACAGCCATCTCTCTCTCAGGCTGAGGATCACCAGAAAGTTTGTATTCCCAGAGCGTAATGCTCTTCCAGGGGCATAGTGAGAGAAGCGGTCCCGAAGGTATGTGGGTACCTGACCACTAAGGGCCTTGAAGATCAAAACCAAGATCTTGAACCTGATCCAGTGCACCACTGTGAATCAGTGCAGCTCGCACAGCACAGGTTGGATATGTGCCCTCCGAGGGCCCCCATAAAAACCTGTGCGGCCGCATTCTGGATCAGTTGGAGCTTCTGGGTGAGGCGCAAGGGTAGGCCCACATAGAGTGAATTACAGTAGTCTATCCTGGATGTGACATTTAATTCTGAAGTTCTAGATCAGGTAGAAATGATGGAAACAGATAGGGTACCAAGAACCATCTTAGACTTTGAAAGTCATTTTCAAGGTCACAGATCACAGTGCAGCCCATGTCAGGCTATTTTTGGTAGAGCTCTTGCAGTTCTTAAAGCAATGAACCAATTTGTACATACCATACAGCTAAATGAGGGTCATATCACTGCAGTGAAATCTGGGGAGATTGCTATAAGGGATCAAGTGACATAAAACTAAAAGTGATGGAAAAACCTGGCTTTGGATTGCAGTCTCATTTGAATAACCCTACACAGCTATTTCAAACTTGTTGCATATTGGACAGCCAACTCATTTTCTTATGGAATATCCAGTTTGGGTTGATTCTGACATTGATTGATTCATTTAAACATTTATATGCCACTTTGCTACCCGATGGAAACCCAAAGCAACTTACAATACAAAAATATAATGCTAACAAACAGGAGGAAAAAAGAAGGCTTTAGAGTGAAAGGCAGGTCTCTGTCTATCCTTCTGTCCAGGGGCAGTCTTCTTTTTTTTCATTTGTATAATAAATTTTATTGAGTTTTAAATATAACCGTAATATTAAATGTTCAGTGCAATAACAGGGTATAACTTCATACAAGATAATGTACAATGTACATAGTGGAAAGTAACACAAATAGTTTACATAACAAGTATGCCAGAAAGGATTTTTAGACATAGTTGACTCATAACAAGTTTAAGATATAATCAAGACCAGGGGCAGTCTTAGCCAAAAGACAACAGGGGCAGCTGCTCTGGGCTCCAAACCGTCAGCCCATCCCCCCAAAAGGAGAGCGGAAAAGAAGCAGATCAGGCTCATGCAGTCTCTTGCACCTGCCCCATCTGAGCCTCAGGCATCTGGCTTCTGCCCACCTTGCTTGGCCCTGGTAGGGGGACCGGAAGGGGGGGAGCAGTGATTCAGGGACTATCCTGGATTTTTGCCCAGCACCCCAGAATCACTAACAGCACCCCTGCCTGTCCCAGCAGATCTTCCTGCCCAGCTCCAGGCTATGACCTTCAGGCCAAGAGGCCTTTGGGTCTTGCCCTGTAACTTACACCTATGGGCCAATTCAGGCTTTAAAGGGTTACCAAAAAGACAGGAATGGGGTAGACACTCAGCTATGGGGCTCAGCAAGAGATGCTCATCTACAGCTAGTTGGTATTCCAATTCTCTCTCCAAGTTATGACGGTTACCAGATGCAGCCAAAAGCCTTCACAGCAGCCCCAAGATGAAAAACACAGGCTTATAAATATCACGTCAGTATCGATTTAACCCTTCCAGACCCAGGTCATCAAAGCTGGATCATATTAATAATAATGATGATAATGATTATATATGATGATAATTTGCCAGAGTAATAGGTTATTTCATTACAGCAGTGCATTCATTTGTTCCCTGCCTTTTCCATCATTGCAGATAAAGAGATAGTGTATGTGATAGTGTAATGAATCAGACATGGAGCTGGTAACCACCATCAAGAGAGAAAGAAATCCCGGCAATTTGGACTGTACGTCAGTGGAAGGGAAGATTCGTGCCTTACATTTTGTTAAACAGAAACAAAAAATGTGTGATAAGATCAGGTAAAAATGACTGAAAGAGATAGAGAAGCAGCTTAGGCTTGATAGAGCATAGCAACTCCTCACCACCACCCTGTTCTACTGGACTTCCATCACCTTCTCCCCACAGAGGGAGACTTCTGATCTAAAACAGATATGCCTCATAATGGAAACACAGGACAGATGAGGTATTTTGTTAATTTATCCCCCAATCTGTTACCTCACAGACTCCCCAGCTGAGCTGCTGAGGTGATCTTTGGACCTGGTGTTGAGGTCCTCTGAAATGTTTAGTTTTTAATTATTTTAAATTGTTGTTCCTATTGTCTGTTTTGTATTGGATTCTATATTTATTGGTTATTTGCCATTGGCCATTTCAAACCCAGGAAAGCTGGGTCACAGATCCCTTCAATCGAACAAACAGACCAATTAATACACAGCAGCAACTGCAGCACTGAGGTTCAGGCAGTCAACTGTCTTTATTAGTATTATTAACACAGTATTCCCAGAATGCCTTCCAACATACAAATCACACACAATTCCTTTGCGTTGCTTGCCTCAGGTATTGTAAGTTGAGTTGATGCATTTATTTACTTATTGAAAAGTACTGGAGTCTGGAGGCCGGTGGAGTGAGTTTCAGCATGATCAAGTTTATTGAAGGTCAGGAACAAGCATACCTGAGGTGGCCCAGGGGTCAGCTTATATGCACAGAAAAGCCTTGCCCCTGTCCACACCCACACCCCAGGATACCCACACACCCACACCCTAGGATCTCTTCCTGCCAGAGATTTACATTGGTTCATTTGAATATGCTAAACCCCTGATAGGTGGATCTTTAGGAGCCTGGGTGCTATTGTTCTTTTACCTCAAGCTTGTACCTTTTCCAGGCCATACGGTCAGATCACATGGCCGGCACCATTACATGTTTGGTCACATCAAAGAATCATATAAGTGTACACATAGAGAATAGCAGCCTGGTCGTCTGTGGAATTGTGTCCAGGACATAACACTTATTTTAAACATTTTCCACTCAGATAGGGTCCCCAAGTTTGAGCATACCAGAACAGTAAAAGGTTTCAACACTGAAGCATGAATACATTAAGATAGCATTTAAAATAGAGTATAAATAAAATATTTAAACAATTCAGTAAAGACACATGAACACACAACACACATAACACAACCAAGGAGAATGGCCGATACTGGGGGTACACTAAACAAAACAAAGAAGTCTTCACCACTGGCAGAAAACAATAATAGAGAGAGACAGGCAACTCTCCCTGGGGATGGAGTTCCAAAGTTTTGGCACCACAAGCAAGAAGGCCCTCTCTCGGGTTGCCACCCATCTAGCCCCAGCCAGTGGGGGTGCCTGAAGATTACCTGAGTGGGTAGGTTCATATGGGAGAATGTGATTCTTCAGGTATACTAGCCCCAAGTCATACAGGGCTATAAACATCAATACCAGCAACTTGAATTGAGACTGGAAACAAATTGGCAGCCAATGTAACCGGAACAAGGCAGGAGTGATATGGTCTCTATGACCCACTCCAGTCAGCATTCTGCAGTGTTCTGTATCATCTGTAGCTTCTGGACAGTCTTCAAGGGCAGCCCCAATACATGCATTGTAGTGATCTAATCTAGATGTTAACCACGGTGGCAAAATCTCTCTCACCCAGGAAGGGCCACAGCTGGCTCACCAGACAAAGCTGGTGAAAGGCACCCCTGGCCGCCTGTTTATCAAACAGAAGGCCTGGGTCTAGCAGCACCCAAGCTACAAACCTGCTCCTTCACAGGGAGTGCAATCCCATCTGGAACAGGAGCTATCCCTACTCCTGGGTCAAGCCCTCACCCCACCACTAGTACCTCAATTTTGTTGGGATTTGTTAGCCCTCAAAACTGCCTCCAAGAACGTGGTCACAGTTTCCACAGACTCCCTGGGATCTTCTGGAAGCATGAGATAGAGCTGAGAAACCATCCATATACTGGTGGCAACTCAGCCCAAATCTCCAGATGACCTCTCCCAGTGGATTTACATAGTTTTCAACGATAGGGGACAAAAGAGAATCCTGTGGGACCCCACAGGGCAGAGGCCAAAGGGCAGAGCAGCAGCCCCCCAGCAGCACACTCAGAAGTCTATCTCTGAGGTAGGCTCAAAGTTACCACAGAACAGTACCTCTGAGTCCTAACACCAAAAGGCAGTCCAGAAGGATACCCTGAGGGATAGTATAAAAAGCCACTAAGAGTCCAGAAGAATTAAAACAGCTGCACTCCCCCTGTCCATCTCCTGGCACAGATCATCCACCAGGGCAACCAAGGCCATTCTCAGTGGGAGAGAGCTAAGGGGCAGCTCCTTCCTACATCCTCAGATTTTGCACATTCTCTGCCCTGTAGCCACTTGCACATGGTGGGAGGAAAAAAGAGATGGCTGCTAAGGATTCACTGCAAGCATAATTAGCTGCAGGACTGGCAGTACCATTCTAAGCAGAGTTACAGCCTTCCAATCCCATTGACTTCAATGGACTTAGATGTAATTTTACTTAGGATGGCATGGCACTGTAAGTTGCACAAATTGAAGGGAGGGTGCAGGAACAACAAGCAGCAAACCAAAAGAACAAGGAGGATGAGGGGCTGTATGGGAAGATGGGGTCCAAGCAAACTTACAAGCTGACTGGGGCAAGCAACAGCTAAATGGGTAGCAGGGTGCACAACCATTCAGACAGAGCAGAGAAGTCCAGTTCAAGCAACAGGGCAGGATCAAAGGTAGATGAGAGAGATCTATAGGATATTGCAGAAATTATCTCACATCAGGACAAAAGTCATGAGAGTCCATGAACACCAGTTTGTGCTTAAGTAGAAGTATGGTCAACATCAAGTGGGGAATCAGAATGGCATTCTGGTGAAGTCATCTTTGAGGTCAAACACAACCAAAGACCAGAATCTAAGCTTCAGCAGCAGTAGCACTGTCTTTCACGACCAGAAAGATGGTTAACAAAGAAGCGTTGAACCAGAAGGAAGCAGCTTTATACCTTCAGACTACATATTGGACCCATCAGTTAGGTGCTCCCTGCATTTCCCGTGGCTGTCCTGCTATGGTGTGTTGTCTCTGCTGACCATATAGAGGAGAGTGCTGTGGTGCAGAGGTGATTGGGCCAGCAGTTCTCTCTGAAAAGAGAAAGATCAGCTGGCACACACTGAGCGATATTTTGGAGCAGCTGGCCCAGGTTCTTGGTCGGAATCTCCATGGCACCTGACAATAGTACAGTAGACCAATCCACCATTTCCTCTGAGTGGTGTATTGGCCTATTGCACTCTCTAAGGTGGACCTTCATGCCTCCACAAATTTAACTGATGGAAGATGCCTTTGTCTTGCACTTTACTTTTTAATTGTCCAACTCTGATTTTATTCTGTATGCTCCCAGATTTAATTTTGGATTCTGCCAATGTGTTGGGGAACATACTATATTTTCCACGTGCTTCTTCCTCATTAGTTTGGTGGCATGCCTTCTCATTATGCAGGTCTTTCTGCCTAACCTGTGTTCTCTCCTTTTCTTCTAAATTAGGAAGCACTTCATCAAACTGCTCCTGCAGATCTGCATGGCTTTCCTTTTCAGTTTTCCTTTGACCAAGGGCATCTGATTTCTCCCATCTTGTAACTCTCTTTTAGTTCACTCACAAAGATGTGACTTATTAAACTGTCAAGTTCATTTTTTAAAAATTGTTCCATTGTTGATTCAAAAAGATATTATCTCTTTGTAACTGTTTGAACGAAGAAAACAATTATTACTTTAGTGTTCTAAGCCTTCCTGGAAATTTAAGCTTTTCCCAAATGCACATCTTTTGATCCTGTATTTTCCCATGTTAATAATTGTCCCTGATAACATCGTAAAATTATTGCAGTGTCGGAGGCTTAATCTGCATTCTCTATCACCAGTTTAATCTCTCCTCTCAATTAACCAGATGTCCTGTCAATGTTTTTTTTGAAGTTTTAAATTTTTATTGAAGAATTAAACAGTATAAACATAATATGAAAAACTTTGTTACATTGAGTTATAATATTATTACATGTATAATCAATATAAGTTACTTAACCATATGTCACCTTGTTTAGGTCTGCTAGTGTTCATTGATAAAATTATGTATGTGTGTAATTACTGCTCAGATCATTTAGGAAGCCTAAAAATGAAGCCATTCTATGTAATGTGGGTTGGAGGGTATAATATTGTTTTCTGCCATACATTGGATCAGAGGGAACCATGTACGGACAAATCTTGAGTTTGAGTTAACCTTCTTGCAAGATCTGTTTTCAGTGGTTTCCACAATCTTATCCAACGTCCTGTCAATATGACCCATTTTCTCATGTTTTCAACAAACTGTATTGGTTCAGATAGGTCACCTTCTTGTACCCAGCTTCCAAGCCTCAGGTACATTCCTTCTGTTCTCCTGGTGAAGCTGCTATATTTCTCAATGCATGGCACATGAATTAGTACATAATGTAAACTGCTTTACACTGAATCAGATCATTGGTTCTTCAAGCATGTCTTCTCAGATGGGCACCAGCTCTCCAAGGTCTTGGGTGTTTTACCCAGGGGTCATTTTGAGCAGGAGCTCGGGGGAGTGCAGCTCCGGGAGTTGGCACCAGCCCCCCCCCCGGTGGGGGAATGCCTGCTTGTGTCATGGCTGCAGCAAAATGACCCTGTCCCCTGGAAAGGTCCTTGTTCCTCCGACCAGCCTTCTGAAGGCTTCAGAATGCCTGTAAGCAAAAAGTTGATCACACTGCACTGCACCGTTAGGAAAGAATATGGTGAAGCAACCTGCCAAACAACTATGAACAGATCAACAAATAGTGAACAAAGCAGAACCAAACCAGTGGGTGTTCAAGCATCCCTAATTACACTGTCCTGGCCTCTTCACTTTTATAGCTGGTGTGAGTCTATGGGCGCATTTTATCCTAGAAAACCCAGTGACACATTTGAACATTGTTGAGCATTGTTCTGACAGCCACATTGGCATAAAACTGCCACATTGCTCTCTTCTTCCCGCTCAAGAAACCCCTTGAAGAAGTTGTTTCTCCCAACTGTTTTTGAGGTCATCAGTCTTGAGTTCTATTGTGATTTAGAGGATGAGCCTAATTATGTGGAGCAGGGGGAGGAAATAAAACTACCACTAACCATGATTGGCCAGATTGGATTATCTGAAGCATCACTGCTTCAAGCTGGGAACATGAAAGGGGAAGATGACCCACCTACTTTTAGGGATGAATGTACAGCACAACATGGAAATCTTGTGAAACATTAAAAAAAATGGAACAAATTTATTTTTAAGAAGGCTTGCATCCCGCTAGTCCAGTACACAACTGACAAAACATTTTACAATAGGACACTGAGAGGTCCAGGAGAACTAACAGGGATGCACGCCATAGTCAGTAGTGCAGTGCAGATCATCACTCACAATGACCAAGGTGCTTGCTGTGCTGTGACCAGACCAGAAATCAGACTGAAAATTATTTACATAATCCAGTTTGGCTATATATATATAAAAAATCCTGAATTGAGAAGCCACCACTTTTCCCAAAGACCCTGTATTAAAAGGGAAAGCGCTTAGTCAATTTGTTACTATGCTCTGTTTGATATGTCTGGTATTTCCTTTATGAGGGCAAAGTATAAAAGACCTCTTGTCATATTAAACAGCATCACTGGATGGCACTGCACAAATGCAGTGGGAACAGATGAAGAACCTTTGCTTCCATCACTACCACATACTAAGGCAACTTCTAGCCTGCATTCAAGTTAGATTTGTGTCTGTTGTTTTTGCACCGTCACTGTTGTCCCAAATGCTTCATTTCCCCCCAGTTCACTGGAGAACTAGGAGGATGAATGTGCTCTAGCATGTGGTATATACTCAGGAGGGTTTCAAGAGGTGGCTGGAATTAGGAATATCTGTCAGATTTTGTTTTAATCTATGACACTGTGTGGTTGTAGGGGATTGAACTAGAGGACCCTTTACGTTTCTTCTCATTCTGACTCTTGAATTAACCACTGAAGTATTGAGTCACAGAGTTAAATGTGACTCAAGGACTAACAAACTTGTGAAGCTCAATTCCACTCCATCTGGATTTGTGTGAGCAACAAGAACATGTTGTAAAATAAATGAATAGCATCTGGCATTAAGCACAGCAGCTCTTGGATACAGGCTAGGATGAGACAGCGCGTCCAATATGCAACTAAGATGGGCAAAATAATATCACGGTGAATACATGCTAATGGTGTCTTCTAGATTGCACATGAGATGCTGGAGTTTCTTCAGCCAGAAACAGACAGTTATTTACACCTGTTCAGCCAACAGGATGCAGTGTTACAGGTCTTACTGGGAGAATATTTAATATCCAATCCTTTTCACGCCCTGCCTGCTTATAAATAAATGCAGCCTCAGTACATCTGAAATGCAGCTTCTACTACTTTTTCACCTTGACCTACTGTTCCCACTCCCCTGCACCTCCTGAAGTAAGAGGGCCAAGAAGGGGGAGGAGGGACCTAGCCTGTTTCTGCCATGCTTACAGGAATCATTGAATGACATTCAAAGCAGAAAATGCCAGCAGTAAAGGCTGGAAAAGGAGGCAGAAAGGTGATGCAAATTAGATATGACTCATTTGCTATGTAACCAATAGTTCCTCCTCTGTAATTTGGAAGGTAGGATTTGGTGACTATAACTCATATTTCAAACATGATAGTCTAGACAGAAATAAATGGGTGGAATGTCCCTCAACCAGATATTGTACTCTGCTTTAAATCATTTACGGAGTGATCCTGCCCTCAAATTATACCCACTGGACAGGATGGTATCTTAAATTGACTTATGCTGCTGGAGCACAACACTGTACATTGGTGTATCGATATCCTCAGCCAGCAGAACTGTGCAGGTACAAGAGAGAGAAACTGGGAAGAATTGGGTTGTGGTGGCAGAGAAGATGATTTTATGTCATGTTCCATGACCACCCAGAGCTTGACTTGGAACACTCGTCCTCTCAGGAGGCAGAGTCACCTGATTCCCTGTATCCTAGCAAGGACCCCCTTCACACACACACACACACACACACACACACACACACACACACACACATACACATCAATTCTGGTGGACGAGAGAGGAGTTGAAACTTCCTGAGAAACGCGGAGCAACCTGCTTGGGAGGCAGCACCATGGACTCTGCTTATTCCTTTGTAGTCAAAGGTTACACCTATCACTGAATGCCAGGACTCCCCCCTACCAAGCTCAAGACCATCCCATACACAATTACTATCTACACTCAAGAATAGAGAAGGTGAAGCCCATTGAGGAAGGCAGAACACTTGCTTGTTGACATGAGAACTTACTACTGGTGGTCCTACTTAAGAGTAGGAACAGACTAAGTATAGCCAGGCTGAGCTCCATAAATGCACCAGAAAGGTGTGGAATTACAGGACTAGCTATAAAGCTCTTTAGTCTGTTTCCAGAGCTGCTGTTGCTGTGCAGCCCTAGCTACTTGGCTGGACAGCTCCCCAGCTGGACCTGCCTCCGTGTTCAAATGGTGAGTCCAAGGCACACACCTCCACTGTCAACAGAACTGGGTCATCCCAGTTGGAATCCTCTGCTTCTGTGATGGTGTAACGTTACACTTGTGAAAGAGAAGGTGTAAGGTGAAAGCTGTAAATGAAATCAATGGAAGGCCCAAACGATTGCCACCTACCCATCTCCATAGCCAATTCTGGCACACTAGCAGGGATACGTATGTCCCAGCCAAGGAAATCTGATTCACAGCGTTGGGTTGGCAGGTGGCTGCAAATGCAAGCAAACTCTCACCCTGTATTGGTGATGGCAAAGGAGAACACAGCCATTTTTGTGAGTGAACACCAGGTACTTCACAAATTATCACTGCTGGCCAAACAACCATGATGATAAAAGCCAAGGTACATGGAGTGGAACAAACAGAAACAGAACTCAAATGCAATCCCCCGCTGCAGGTCTCTCAGTATTGTTGCAATTGCATTGCTTTCCCCAGCAGGAGAAGCTACAAACATAAATATCAAAGAAACTGCCAATGAGAGAGTTGGGAGCCAGCCTGAGTCATGTGGAATGGAGGCACACTCCGGTGCAGGCATCCTTTTTCACTTATTCAATAGCTCATAATGAGTAGGGACATGCATTCATTTCCAAATTAATGAAAAACAGGCTGGAAAAGTCCTGTTTGTTGTATTCATTTAGGTAATGACAACAAGGTGGAAGTGCAGTGAATAAACAAAAACATTACTGATTCATGTGTTGCTCTAGAGCAGTGGTCCCCAAGGTGGCATCTGTGGGCACCATGGCACATGCCAACATGTTTCCAAGTGCCCATTTGCCTCCTTCCCCAACGTCTCTTCTTCCAACAAATGGCCAATCCTGGCAGTCCACCCCTTTGTTGGAGTAAGAGGTTGCAATGGAAGGGGGGGGGGGGGTAGCCACCACCCCACATAGGTGTTCTTCCCTTCCATCACAAAACAATCTTCCGCATACACCGCTGCAAGGGGGGGTTCCAAGCAGGAAATTAAAAAGAAAACTACGTTCAGACAAAAGTGACAGGCACAGGATGGTTTCTTTTTAAAAGTGAGCAAATACAAAGTTTACTTTAGGGAGAAAAAACACAGAGGTAAATATTAATTCTTAACCAGAATTTTGGGTCTTCAGTACATGCCTCAGCCTGCCTGGCATGCAGGAGAAAGGTGGCCTTTTTGCTTCATGCAGGTGAGAAGAGAAGCCGGGGAGGCTCCCCTCTACAGATACAGACTGACTCCCCCACCCCTTGCTCAGCCCAGTTAAAAGAGAAGGCAAAATTGTTGCCAGCACCAATTCATCAGCACCATCTTACAGAGATTTTAAAATCCTGTGATGGCCTGATCCACTGTGGTCTTGTGGTGCAGAACTCTTTCCCCACCACCACCCCAAGTGAAACAGCTGCTTGGGTGCCAGCATACACTGTGAAATGGTCATGAATCTGTAACCCCTAGCTAGGAATGGACTGAGCCAGGAAAGGGTGGAGCCTTTAAATGCGGAAAGGTGCAGAATGTGTGGAAAGCAAGACTGCCCTGCTGGGGTGCTTGAACCTTAGAGGCTCTTAACACCTTGTTTAAGGTAACTATGATTTGTGTATGGGAACTGTAAAGGGAGGGAGACTTTTGGTCTAAATTGTAAATTTTAGCATTATTGTTTCAGGGCTGTGTTATCTATTGGGGAATTCACTTGAGACCCTCATCTTCAAAGCCAGTGCACGGAGTGTTCAGCTGGAGATTCCCAAGACACCAACAAGAGGAAAGCCTGGGAGGAAGGCAGGAGGAGGGAAGGAGAGCCTGTAACTACCATACTTCTGTAGATATGGAGTTCAGATGATCTTCCTACAAACACACTGCCTTTTGATAAGTAGGAATATGGGGAAGGTGGCACTGCCACTCCAACCATATCACCAAGACTCTCCAAAGCTAACTTAGCAAAGCCCCCGCCCCCCCAGTGCATCTCTGACACAAGGGTTCAGGTTCTGGGAAGGAGAATGCCCACAAGATCAGCTTTTAGCAAGGCAAGGGTTACACGGGTGCCAAGACACCAACAAGAGAGCATGCAACAGAACGTAAAAAGAAGGCATTTCCGTCATCCTATCAATAGCTTATAGGAAAAAGCACTCATGAAGAAAACAAAAGTGAGGAAGTTTGAAGCTGGGGGTGGGGGAGCTGGGAAGGTGGTAAAGGTTAATTCTGGCCAGCAAAAAGGGAGGAGGAAAGAGGTAGGACCAGAAACCACACCTCATGGACCATTGTACCTAACCATACATTCAACTGTGCTTACAGGAAAAAAGAAGTATCATGTGTCAGCTGGAATACATCATTAGCCTGGGTATCAAAACCAACTATGCATAACAAGGCTGCAAAGATTGCAGAGAAAGGCCCAGTGCTGTGGGACATCACCAGTTTTCTTTTGTTTGTTTTATTTTTGTCATCAGGTTGCAGCCGACTTATGGAGACCCCATAGGGTCTTCAAGGCAAGAGGTGTTCAGAGGAGGTTGACATTGCCTGCTTCTGCATCATAACCCTGGTATTCCTTGGTGGTCTCCCATCCAAATACTAAACAGGGCCAACCCTGCTTAACTTCCAAGATCTGAGGAGACTGGGCTAGCCTGAGCTATCCATGTCAGGTTCCAGACATATAGTCCCTTCTTAAAACTCATCCACTGAACTGTAGGATGTTAGCCAAGATCACACAAGGTCATTGTAGAATGCATGAAGTCCCTAGTTCAAATCCTTCATGTGGCTTGCTGGCTGTCCTGGCTGAAATCCCAGTCTTGGCTGTGTTTTTTCATTGTCACAAAAACAATCACTGCAAATGGAACGCTCACGGTGATTGACTGTCCCAGAATCTAGTCATTTTGTTTAACACCCTCCCATGGGGCTATCCACACTGCTGCAGTCATTAGACTAATTACTGCTGGTTGCTGCTATTTATCTCAGCAAACCTTGTTCTTCACCTCCCTCCATGTAGTTGCATGGTTTATCACATGCCAACAGTGCTAGGGCATCATGAACATTAAATGGTATACCTTTCTCCTTTGCTATAGCACAGCTGGGCAGGCAAGGCACAACCTTATTCATCTTCTTCTACATGTCCAGTGCTGAAGACATTTGAAGTTAGTAACAAGCAGAGGGTGGGAATAGATCCCAATCTACCAAATCCCAGTTAAACAGAGTCAGTGCTTTGGGGGGAAAACATTAACTGATCATTATCAGGGTTGGTGTTCTTAAAGGAAGTCAGACAAATGGGGTTGCCAGCTCTGGTACTAGAAGGCTGCTGTTCCTTGAAAGCTGCATTGACAGTCTGTCAAATCAGGAACAGAGCTTTCCGTATCACTGCATGCCCATGTTAGATATAACTGTGCCTATCAAACAACTGTCTGTTAAGCAGCTGGCAATTATGTGGGAACCAGAGTAGAACATGAGAGTTCCCAGTAAAGCAGATAGATGCACAGTGGTCACTGTAACTGCTGGTCATGTTGTAGACTCAGCAGTTGGTTAGCACTGTATGGGCTCCAACTCGGCATCTACCCTATAAAAACCAAAAGGGACAAATAGTGCTGCCAGCAGGCCTGGGGGGAAATGCCCTTTCCCTTCCATGTATGGAAATGGACAGCTGAAGCTTTTCACAGCATGTTAGTAAATGGTACCTAGTAAATAACAACCCACTATGCCTCTGTTAAAGTGACAGGGCATTTTTTTCCAGGCAGATGGCAACCTTCGACACAAGGACAATAATTAGTAATGATCTCAAAGAGCAAGTGGGCTCAAGCTCTCTGCACATGGTGCTCTTTCAGTTCCCATATCTCCCCCGTTTCTTAGGCTGTCCAAATGGTAGGAATCACCCACTGGGGCATAGGGCCACCAGTACTTACCCATCCCTGTCAGAGAGTTGCATTGGAATGCTGTCTGCAGTTTCTGCCTGGGTTCTTCCTGATAGGGATACCAACCTCCAGGTGGTGGCTTGAGATCTCCTGGAATTACAACTGATCTCCAGGCTGCAGATATCAATTCCCCTGGGGAAAACGGCTGCTTTGGAAGGTGTATTGTATGGCATTATACCTTGCTAAGGTTGCTCCCTTTCCCAAACCCCACCCGCCAAAGGTTCAACCCCAAAAAACTCCAGAAATTCCCAACCCAGAGCTGGCAACACTACATCTTTCAAGGTAAAAGACATCTTTAGTGTTTGGCCAAAGTTTGGAGTGGCTGGAAATCACCCAGTCATTTGGTTGTGTTCTCCACTTCCTAGTGGTTACCCTGGTATGACACATGACATTGCAATGTACCACCAGCACATCTCCAGGAGTGGGGCCTTTCTTACACCATAGAAGCTAGTAAGACATATATTGTTCAGGAACCAATTGTAGAAACTCCTTCTTAGCAAAAATAATCAAGAGTCTCCTGACACCTTAAAAACTAATAAAACTGTATTCTGGCATAAGCTTTCATGGACTAGAATTTACTGCCTCAGATTGTATTCATTTTACCTGTGAGATAAGTTAGCTTGAGAGAGGATGATTCGCCCAAGGTCCCCCAATGAACTTCCATGGGGATTTAAACCTGAATGTCCCAGATCCTGATCCGACACTCTAACCACTATTGTACATGGGTAATGAGTGGAAAAGTGGGCTCTAGCCCACAATAGTTTATGCGGAATTAAAAGTTATTAGTCTTTATGGTGACATAGACTTGTTTATTTTTGATACAACAAATGAACATGGCTACCCCTCTGGCATTATCATTCTTAGCTCAAATCTTACAACAAAGGTTTGACAGACCTTGCCTTATATATGTGGTCAATTTTTGGCTTCATGTTAGGAAATAAAGACTCAAAGACTAACTCTTTAAACCTCACCCCTTATGTGGACTGCCAGAAAACTGAGTTGGGAAGCCAGAAATATACCTCCTGGGTATGGATTTGGACCAAGGGCCTCCAAGTGTGAGCCTTACACTATTTAGACCAGAACTTCTGCAGCTCTGGGGAAGGGAGGTAGAAGGTATTTTGGGTTTTCTTCTAAACAGTATGAAGGAAATAAGAACTGACCAGGCAGACAACAATACCTAAGGAAGAACAGTCATTCCAGAGGATTCATTGTGTTACTTTGATGCAGCAAAAATAAACAGGAGTCTTGTGGCACTATAAAGACCACGGTTGCCAGCTCTGGGTTGAGAAATACCTGCAGATTTGGGAGGTTGGAGCCTGAAGAGGGGTGGTTCAGGGAAGGGGGACTTCAATGGAGTATAATGGCGTAGAATCCACCTTCCAAAGCAACCATTTTCTCCTGGTGAACTGATCTCTGTCACCTGGAGATCAGTTGTCATCCCAGGAGGCTCCAACTACCACCCGGATGTTTGCAACCCTGATAAAGACTATCACTTTTACTTCAGTCATAAGATTTTATGGACTAGAGCCTGCTTCTTTGAACACTCTAAAGGAAAGCACAAGATTACTAGGGCATCCACAGAAAGCAAAGATATGAGGCACAACCTGGACTATATTTAGAGGGCTCAGTTCAAAAAGAAGGGTGTAATTTTGTGTCTGAACACGGGCAATGCATTTCTTTCGATGCAGCCCATCCACACAACATCTAGGAATTAGGGGGCAGGTTTTTCTACAGGTCTGAAACTTTGAGCTGGGCTTGTCTCAAGAGTCCACTGGAGCAGACTGTGCTGCAGTGGCAGGTGAACAAGTGGGGAGAAAACAGTGAGTCCTGTTGCACCTTAAAGACTACCAAAATTTGTGGTTGGGTATGAGCTTTCATGAGTCACTGCTCACTTTTTCATCTCTGAAGAAGTGAGCAGTGACTCATGAAAGCTCATACCCTATCACAAAGTCTTTAAGGTGCTACTGGACTCTTACTCTTTTCTACTGCTACAGACAGACTAACACGGCTACCCATCTTGATCTAAGCGGAGAGAAGTTGGTCCATAAGGGCAGCTCTCTGACCTGCCTCATCCTTCTTCCATGACCATAACTGCCCAGCTAGATCAAAGGAAGGGCTCGACTACCATCACCACCCCCCACGCCGGGGCCCAGCTTCTGGAGTTCCAAGCCGGACAGGAAACGGGTGGGCTCTTCCTGTCCTAGTGTCCCCACGCATCACAGATAGAGTGCCTTTGGACACGGAGCTTCCAGCGCTGGCGTCCCAAAGAGATCCCGCCTGCACCTCACTCACGCGCACGGCGTGCGGCCCCTTTAAGAACCATGTAAACAAAGCCCATCGCCTTCCCCTCCCGCCCTCCCTTTCCCGCGCGTGTGCTGACGTTACTGCCGCGCGCCCGGCCCTCTCACGCAACCGCAGCGAGCCGTTCCATTCTCCAAGCCAAGGCGGCCGCGACGACTCCTCAGGTTACCCTATAGGATTGCTTACGCCGAGTGCGTGAGGCGGCCGGCGTTAGTGCGCAGGCGCAACAGCCTTGGTCGGGTTGTTGGAGCTGGGGGGAGGAGGCGAAGAGGGAGAGCAGAACATGAATGGAGCAAAATGGCGGATCATGTGCAGGTGAGGAGAGAAGAAATGGGGGGCCCCTCCCCCCGAGGGAGGCCTGAGCTGAGGCCGCATCTCAGCGTCCGGCCTGGGGAGCGGGCGGCACCTCCCGGTGCGGTGTGGGCCTGATCCTTCCACTCCCCTACCCCGTAATCGGAGGGGAGAGGCCGCTTGCGAGGGCCAGGAGGGTCCTCCCGCCCGCCTCACCTGCAGGGCGCGGCTGGGTGAGGGGCTTCCCGAGGGAAGAGGGGCGGTCTCCTGAGGGATCGGAGAGACTCACATGGTGGGCCTGGTCGGGCTCGGCAGGCCGCCTCCCGCCGGGGGGGAAGGAGGCGCGAAGCTACAGCCAGGAGCCGGTGGCCTTCCTCGGCTCCGTCGCCTCCGTGGGTCTCTGCGGCTGTAATTCTGTGCGCGCCTCGTGCGTCCTGCTCCTTCCGAAGAAGCGCGCATCGTCTCGGGCCGCCCTTCGGTTGCCTTGTGCTGGGAGCCTCTGAAGGAGCTCTGGAAGGGCTTGCAGCCTTTGGGGGGGGGGGGGGGGAGGAAAGGCGGAGTAAGAGGCGCTGTGTTTACATGGGAAGGGCGACCCATGACGAGCCCTTGTCGTCGTTTCGATTTCTGGATTGCATAATTGACTTGTATGAATGATGCTGTGCTCTGGTCGGGCCAAGTGTTGGCTCGGAAATAAATTTTCCCGGCAGTAAAAATGAACCATAGCCTCAAGTCGTTTCGAGAACTTACTGTTCGTTACGTCCTGTCCGTCTTCTCGGTTCCTTTATGGGAAAAGCAGTTTTCTCTGACAGTTAATAATTATGTGAACGCTTTATTTCGCGTTGTCGTTCATTATTTAAAATGTCGGCTTTGGTACTTTCTGTCTCCTTAAAGGTTTGATAAAAAGTGGTTAAAGTTGCTCAGCAGAGAGCTAATATTAAGCGGGGGGGGGGGGATTACAGTGTGTACTGGTGGTAATGCTTTTTCCCAGCAAATTCATTCAGTTTCTCCTACCTCTGTGAACCACAAGGGTGAGCTGTTTATTTGCTCTAAAAGTGGCCTGTGAACAGTAGCTTTGAAGGTCTTATAGTTAGCATGATGAGCTTACTAGTATGTTACAGCAAAAGCTGGGTCCCTGTATTTCCATTACTAGTTTATGCATGTTCTCTAATATTTGTGTGTGGGTGCATAGGCACACAGTACATACATATGGCCCCACAATTGGCTCATTCTGCTGTTGTGTTTTCACATTTTCACTTTTTTTGGTATATGCATGTGCTAAAACAGTGCTACACAGAATATGTGTCAAAATAGTGGAAACACAGGTGTGTTTCTGTGAGACGCTAATGGATGCAGTGGCCCCAAGTGACTGGCACATCACAAAGAACCTATATGTACTTCACAGACGCTTGAGGAAAATATAGCTTTGTCATAAGTTATTACTGACCTGAATTCATTTCCCCAAATTACATTTTTAACTTTCCTGACTATAACCTTCTACAGCAGCATGGGGGCGGTGGGGGGGGGGGGGTTCTTGCACTACTGATACAGTGCTAGTAGTGATGTTTATTTCTGTGGTGCTTAAAAATGGATCACTCCCACATTTCTCAGTTAAAAGTAAGGCATCAGTAACCAGTTTGGTATAGATTCAGTCAGCTTGCTGTAGCAATCCTTCCAAATGTATTTCTCTAGGGGGGAAATTTGTCGACACACAATATGACAAAGTAAGGTATTCATTCTGTTACATGAAAGGCTGCAGACTCTAGTTGGCTTTTGAGTTGCTTGACATATGATGCCTGCTTGGATTCAGCACTTACAGGCATAAGGTATTCCATTCAGAATATTAGTTGTTATCACACTGGCTGGGATTTAAGAGTTTCTATGCATTAAGTCAAAAGTCACCAGCTTGCCCAGTCACATAAAGGTTCCTTGGTCATTTTGTCTGAAAGGAAGAAAAAAAAGCTCTCCTGTAACTTACAGACACTTTTGTGCCTAGTCTCCTGGAGGCAAGACTTGCTTGTCAAAGGCAACCAGGCAAGTAATTACTGATTGACCTCATGTATGGGCCTTATCCTTGCCCCAATAACAGGGAAATTCTGATTTTTTTTAAGTGGACAGGTTTGATTGCAATATATATTCCTGTATGCTCTAATATTCACCTTGGACTTAATAGTAGGGACATTCAGGTAGCTAGTTGTGTTTAGTCTCATGGTGCAAGAGCTGTAGCCAGGTTGGGGTGACACAATTCCTATGTAAATTTAATATTAAACCAGAACTAAAGCGACCATGTACTTATGGTGTATGCGTAGTGTGACAATATAAATTCTTTATATTCTTGTCTCCATCATCCAGAATAGGACAGGGAAAGAAAAAAGACAACATGGCATGTTCCACTGTACTGAGCACTGTGGCATGCCCAATAAAAGCCTTGTAGCTAACACATTTCTGGGAGCTTTGCAAATGGGAGCTTGAATCCCAACTTTTTGACAGGTGGAGACAGAGGGAAGGTAGTATGACCTCTCCAATTCTATTCAGACACCTCTCCTGCTCAGTCAGGAGAGGACGTGTCCATGAGCAGCCTAGAACTTCTCCTGCACAAGGTTTTAGGTCCCGGGGATAATAAAGCCCAAGAAACAAGGGGCCAGGCTGTTATTTTTATTTATTTATTTTTGCAAAGTGGACTTTCCCCAATAACATAGTATGGAAAACTGCTTATGTGGAAGCAGAGCAGTGAAAAAGTTGGAAACAATGCCAAGCTCATCTTTTGACCAGCAAGAAACTGCTTAGTAGCAAAAGTGAAGGGACATTCATCTAACCTCACTGCCGGCTGGGCAGGAAAAAGACACGCAGTGGGACATGTGGATTCCTCCATTGGCTCTGGTGTTGCAACCTGTCATGTATACCACATGAAAGACTGCATAGTAGAGGTGTGGCTTTCCTGGAATCCTTTGTTCAAGTCCTGCATATGGTTAGCTGTCAAAGAAGCCCCAGGTATTGCTGAAGTTTTGCACCACCAGATCCAATCTCAGAGGATGAGCAACCACCACTGACTTTAATCACTTTGTATAGAACATTCCCATGTAGCTTGCTGGATTCATGAGGTTAAGTTTCCATGGTCTGCTACTATTCATCCCAGTGATCTTTGTTCCCCATCCCTCCTGTCCATCATGTAGCCTGCATACTTTATCACACACCAGCAGTGATCATGGGTATTGTGAGCCCAGAGGAACCTGCCCCTCCCCCTTGCTACAGCACAGTTAACTGTGCATACACTGGAGAAATCTCTCAGCCTTCTCCAAGTGTGAGTGCCTTGCTACAGAAAGCTGCAACTGGTAACAAGTAGGGAGTGGGTATAGACCCTTTGTCTACCAAATCCCATTGAAAGAGACTCAGCTGTGACAAAAATATCCAGACATTTGTTGATCATTATCAAGACTGGGATTCTGAAAGCAATAAAGGGGTTGCCAGCTGGGGCATGGTAGGATTCACCTATTGGGGCATAGTGTAGTCACTAGGCCAGTACTCACTTGTAGATAGTTGCATTTTGGAATCTGTCTACATTTTCTGTTTTGGGCTGTTCAGTGGAGCTATGATCCTGCAAGGCCAAAAGTGTCCTGACTGTTTGGTCAGCACTAGTTCTTGCTGAAGTAATTGGTAGTCACCCAGAAATGCAGTTATGGTCCCTGTTTCCCCTGCTTACACATTGGACTGTACTTGTGTAACATCGCACCAACATTATATTGGTTTGCCAATATCTCTTATTGGGGGCTTTCTGGACTGTGCATATGTAGTGCATATGCCCATGTGAGAACCATTTCTGGGAGGAAGGGTTGTTAAGCCAGTAGAGTTTTGGTTGAAGAAGGAATGGTTGTAATCAATGCACAATAAGTACATGTTGCAGAGGAGCGAAGAGACTTTTAGAAAAGTTTAAGGGAGAGGATTCTCTTCCCTTGGTTGCTTTCCTGCATGGAGTGCATTGTCCTTGAACTCCCAGATAAGAGTGGAGGATCCAGTTCAATATTTGTATTGCGAGATGCTGTACTTGTAAGAATTCTGAGCAAAGCTGTGCTAGTAATGTGCTGTAGAAATGTTCATTTTTCTTGGCTGTTTTAAGCAGTCTGTCTGATACATTTTAATCCTGCTGTTCCTCCAAGGATCTCAGGGTGGCATATGTAGTTCTCCCCTTCCAGTATTATCTTCACTACAACCTTGTGTGGTTAGACTGAAAGAGGGTCACTGACCCAAGATAATTTAGCAAAAATCATGGCAGAGTGGGAATTTGACCACAGGTCTCCCAGATTCTAGTCCAACACTTGCAGTAGTATACTGGCTTCTGTTCCCTGATCTTCGGATTCCCAAAGTCTCTCAAGAGATGCCTGACAGTTGTATACCATTTCAAGGTTATATCACATTACGTTTTATAGATTAATCAAGAGTGAAGGTTGTCCTATCTGCTGGTAGGAAACTGAGCTGTTTTATTGGGACTTTCCAACTCTGATCCTTCCAGCCTGAGAAACTTGTAAGCATGTGCCAAATGCAGCCCACCGGTTGCATACTGTGGCCTTCTGGATACTCACCCCCTATTCTTTAGGCCCAGCTGCAATGTTTGTTTATTTATTAGATTTCCTATTCAGCCCTATTAGATTTCTGTTCCAGCTTTTCCCGAAGGCCCAGTTATCTCCACAGTGGAAAAACAAAATGGCTTCAATTTATCCTTACAACACTATGGAGTGGATTAGGCTGAGAGTGTGTGACTGGCCCAAGGTCATCCAGCAAACTTCCATAGCAGAGTGGGGGTTTGAACATGGTCCATCACTGTAGCTGGTGCACCATGTGGTTTACTGAGAGCATGGTGGCCCACAGACTGTTCCAGCCAATACCTGGTTTTATTATCTAGCCCTGAAACCCATTGCGTCAAAATAAAGACTGCTGCTGTGTGCACTGAAAGGGTTAAATGTACTTTATGTTGGTGCTCACAAATTATGGTTTGAGTTTCAAAGGCTGGTATTGAATATATCAAGCTATAGATATCCATATCTACAGGGAAGCATGCTGGGGAAGTATGGTAAGCCTTGTTTTGCTGTGTGGCTTGAGATCTCCAATCTCATGTTGAAAACTTCCATGGTCGTAAAAAAAAAATTCAAATTATGTATCGCTGTGGTTGGGCTTTTGAACAGACAGATGTTTTTAAAGCATTAATTTATTAGAACAAAAAATACAATCAACAGGTTTGATTTTATACTAGTTACAGAAACAAGTTAATTAACTGCTATTGTAGAGCAGTGGAATTAATTATAATATTAAATGCATTTTCTGATGTGTGAGAAGTTTGCTGAGCAGTTCATCTCACTGCATTTTATCTTGAAACACCAGTATCAGTCTACAGCTACATTAAAAAAAACCCTTTTAATTAAATCAAACACGCCCAAACAGCAAAGTATTTAAAAATAAATAAGTTTTAAAGGCAGTAAGGCTAGCAAACAACATCATAGTGAAATAAAAAGGTAAGTTACTACCTATGCAGTGGTATTCTTGACTTTATGGCTATTTACCAGCATGTGACTGTAGCGTTGGCTTGCAGGTCAGCTGACCACTAAGCTATACCTATTGCTATACTCTGCCCTCCTGGCCATCTAATATTGCGCTATGTAGTAGCTTTATGCAACTCTGTTGTGTACTACTGCCTGTTGAAAGTGGGGTGGATGCCAGCAGTCCGGCGGAACAGTTTCATCTAGAACCTTTCAATATTGCTGTGTTTGTGTCGTCCTGGCATTTCCAAGCCAACAAAACATGATGGTGTGCAATGGTTATTGCACTAGTAAGTGAGTGTGTATTTTTTCACATGAGTTTCGGAAAGGAATTTTTTTTAAGTTGTTCTTGTAAGCTTTTTTTAAAAATTCTTCTTTTGATTTTATTTTAAATTAAAACAATATATTCAGCTGGCCATAGGCACAAAATTCAGTTTTGCATTCTGATGCTCTGTAATTAAAATACAGTTTTCTATAAATCTGTCAGAGGAATTTTCTCTTTTTTATAGCAAATAATTTTTGTCAGGAATGCCACTTTCCAGATTTTCTTGTACCAATTTTTAAAAATCCTTTTTACAGCATGTTTTCTTAGTATGAAGTGTTCTGCCATTTTGCTTATCTGCTTCTGAGATAGGTTAGGCTAAGAGAGTGGTTTGCCTAAGGCCATTGAGTGGGGTCTCTCATTTTGAATCTGAATCTCTGAATTATACTACAGTGGCCCTTATCTGTTCAGTTTGGAACAGCAGCTGAGTTGCTTTATGCCAATTGGTATAAAGTTGATTACATTCTACATTGTACGTGGGCAACACCCCTCCCACTTTCTGACTGACATATAAGGACTCAGGGAATCTCCGTTTCTACTTGTATCTGTCTAAAGAAGTTCTGACTTTCAAAATGTTACACCCCCAAAATCTTGTTGGTCTCCAAGTGTGACTGGACTCGAATTTAGCTCTTCTGCTGCAGACCCACATGACTCCCCTCTGAAACTGGCCTCTTTTGAATCCTTTAAAATATGCAGTGGATCTGGGCATGTTTTGAAACTGATATGTGTACGGATTCATTATGTGTTTGGTTTTCTGTGTAATATTATTAAAACATATCCCGTCTTTCCATGTGATTCTTTATATTTCTGCCTATGAGGATCAAGATGGGTAGTCTGGATTGTTAGGTCTGTTGATGTATGCATACGAAGCTGCCTTATACAGAATCAGGCCATCCCTCTCAGTGTTGTGTACTCTGACTGGCAAAAGATGTTCAGTACTTCTGACAGAAAGAGATTGTTCCCAGTGTCTGCAACCTGAGATCTTTTAATTGGAGATGCTGAGAACAGAACCTGGAATCATCTGCATTTGTTCTTCTGTTAAGCGCAGAACTTCCTCTATTGGGTTTTCTGTTACAGAGACAATTGTTATCAATACGTTATTTTAAAGTCACTTATAATATTGGTGTTTCTTTTTTTCCTAAATGATCTGGGGTAGAGACATGTAGAAGGCCAAGTTATTTCTGGTGGACTAGAAGTAATTGGTTGCTAGTACCCTTGCAGGGGACACTGAACTAGGTAGACTGTAATCTGGTCCAGCAAGACATGTTCTTAAGGAAAGTGCATACTCAGGATCACTTAACACATATTGGCTATGCATATATGTATACTTTTCTATGGAAGCTAGTTTTTTTAAAAGGTGCACAGAATAAAGTATAGTCTGTCCACTACTAGCATATTGTTCCTTGTGCTATGCAGTACCAACTTTAAGCATCAGATGTTTTCTGCTGTAAAATTAAAATATGCTTGAAGGATATTGCTCCCTATACAAATAATGTGTTGTTTTTGGTTGCCAGTAGTTTCTTTATATGTAGGAGGATTTGTCTTCACTTCACAGCTAGCTGTGGATGTGCAGTGTACATGATTCCCTCCTTCATTTTACCCTCAAAAAAGTAATGTGTGAGCCAGGTTAGGCTGAGAGAGAAATGACTGACCAAAAGTTATCCATCAAGCTTCATGACTGTGTGGGGATTTGAAGCAGGTCTTCCAGAGATCCGGTCTTTATACTAGAACATACTAGCGTGTGAGTTCTCTATACAGTAGTATAAATGCCAGTCATGAACTTTGTATGCAGTTATTTTCAGTTACATTTTCTTCATGCAAAGTGTCCCTTGTACATATGTGCATGGAATAAATGCACTTTGAAGTATGTAGAAATCACTTCAACAGGAGTCTGTAAACTGCTGATATTTATATATTTAGGGGATTATATGGTTCCTCTCCAGAACCCTGCTCAAGGCAGCTAACTTATTACTATATAGTAGTTCTCTATGCACCCTGACCTGGACAGCCCAGGCTAGCCTGATCTCATCAGATCTCAGAAGCTAAGCAGGTTCAGCTTGGGAGGCCACCAAGAAAGTCCAGGGATGCTACCCAGAGGCAGGCAATGGCAAACCACCTCTGTCCATCTCTTGCCAGTGGAGTCACCATAAGTCAGCCATGATTTGACAGCACGTTCTGCCACCAATTCCTCCATGTAACCATGGGCAGAAGCATTCTTGAGTGACTACACGGAAAAATTCAGTGGTGAAAATTATGTGATTCAGTAGAAATAGGCTGCAAAGTAGTCGCGGGCACTAGGAGTCTGATGGAAGGCACATGTGGTGACCATAGTTGAAGTACCTGTACTGTTCCATCTGATTCTTAGTGCACTTCTTTTTTGAACTATCAGTTTGTAGGGGGGAAATCACATCCAGTTTCCATACCACAGGGTACTCCCATCTAGTGAAGCTGACAGAGGGAAAGAGTTATATGGACAAGACTTTCAGGGACCTGCTTGAGGTGTCTAGTGTCAGCTCTTCTGCTGTTGGGGAGAATGAGGTTCCCTGGGTATTATAGTGTTAAGCATAGAGGAGGAGAAATAATCACTCATAAGGCAGACCAATATCCCTTTGGGGTTGGAGGAAGGGGAGACACTTAGTAGTGGGTGATCCAATCCTCAGGGATATTGAGAGAGTTCCGTGATGGTGGTTTTGACCACATGGTGACAGGCCAGGGAGTAGGTATTGGCCTTTGGACAGCAAAGTGGAAAGATTGCTAAAAGGAGATAGGAAGAGCACAGAGAAACTTAATGAATTTACCTTGGTTTTCACTGTGGAAAATATGGGGCAAAAAGGTATTAGAAGCTCTCATCTGGTGCTCTTTCAGATAGAAGTGATGAGAGTTTATAGACAAAATAAATACTAACAAGTGATTATTATGTGAAATTGTTGATTTCCTAATGAAATCACTGTGCTGCTAAAGAATATAGCAACTTATCACTATTTTTGAAAGATTCAGAGGAAATCCAGGTTGCTAAACATATCTAGCCCATCGACTATTACCCCAATGAGGAAGAATCAGCATGGCTTCTGTAAAGATGTCTCCTCAATCTCTTGGGGTTCTAGGTAGATTGTTGATCCAGTATAGCTGCTCTTAAAATTTCATGAATTTACCTCTAGCTCTGCAGACCTTGCAGTCTGGCTCTCATATTTTTGTGAATCTTCACTGGGGAAATGCCTTGTGTGTTTATCAAGCAGGAGCTACCTAATTAATTTAACTATTTGTTTCCTGTAAGAGAAAGGCTGATGAGGGGCTTTTGCAGTTCCTTCTGCCTCTGCATTTTTCAACAGACTGTCCTCAAATGCTACTTAGCTAAAGAGATTAAACATGGCATATATTTATTAAATAGTAGCAGGTCCTGAGCCATATGTGAATGGTGCACAAAGCATTTTAACCTTTCCATTTTATGTCACTTAATGAAGGGCTTGTCTGCACTGCATCCATACTGAATGGGAAGAAAGTGGGCTACTATGACCTTGTGTTTAGTCAAACCAGCTTGCTATCTTGAATGATAGAGCAAGGATCAGGTCTCTGCCATGAATTTAATTAGGGTAGTCTTGGGCATCTCTCATCACAGCTTTGTTGTGAGAATAAGTACTAAGGAACTGTTCCTTATATATGATCAGAGCTAGCAGGAGTATGGGGTTGCAAATGGGGAGCCTTTATTTAAACTACTAAAATGCCCATTGTAATAATGTGGGGGGTTATCTGAAGGGAGGGCTTGTATATTATAAAGACTGCTTTGAGTGCAATGCTTCTCTGCACACAAAAGCACATTTTTGGCTTCCCTTTAAGATCACTGTCAGCAAGGCCAAGCTACTGGGTGGTTTGACCTCAGTGTAATTTTAATATTAGATGCACTGATTTATTTTCTCCAAAAGAACAGATGAATATTGGCTATTCCCTTATGTGGGGGAAACCAAACTCTGCATTGAGAGATACCACGGGAGTGGAGATTAAAACAGCTTGCCAATACTGGCTGGCCTGACCATCACTGAAATTTCACCTGAGGGATGGGGCAAACACATTTCAAAAAGCATCCTTGCAATAATACCAACAATTCAGCAATGGTAGCAATTTTGCTTGTGCATCTTCTCTTTCCTGTTTATTTCAGATATTTGTATATCACCGGTCTGCCTGCATCAGGCAGGTCTGTTCATTGATTATAATCATTGTCTACACCGGGGGTCCCCAAACATATTGAACTTGCTGGCACTTTTGGAAATTTGAGAAAAGGTAGTTGGTGCTACCACAAAATGCCTGCCATTAGGTATGATTTTTGCTTTCATTTCTCTGAGTTTAGGGGGAATCTACCATTTTCATATATTTGAGCTTACATTTGGGAAAGGGGTTGTGGTGTCAGATTTTTTACACTCCCCTCCCAAAAATAGCTTTTAAAGTTTCAGTTGAATTAAATGTTTGGGTGGAGGCGGGAGAGTTAAGCTTTTGAAGGGGAAAACTTCCAGTTAATAATGTGCCTGAGTTTAATAGTATTTATCCTATTGAAATAGTGGTGAGTGACCTTTGCAACTGTTTGGAAGTTTGTGTGGGATCAGGGACTCTGAAGGGAATACCGGTGAAGCCAGAAAATCTATAGATGTGTATACAATGTATTTGATGGAGGGGGTATGGCATTGTGCATGTGGTAGTGTCTTGGAGTACGGAGTGGGTTTCCCTGGCTGAGATGGGGGAATATTAACTCATTCTTCTTTTCTCATATTTATGGTCACTGCTCATGTGGAAGGTTCCTCTCAAAGAAACACACCCTTCATTTCTGCTGGTGATGCAGCTGTTGTGGTAAAGTAGGTTTAAGCAAATATATGCTCCTAATAAAAACAAATGGGCCAGGGTAGCCTAGTCTTATCAGATCTTGGAAGCTAAGCACAGGGTCTGCCCTAGTTAGTATTTGGATGGGAAACCACCACAGAAATCAGGGTTGTTATGCAGAGGCAGGCAATAACAACCGCCTCTGAACATCTCTTGCCATGAAAACCCTATGACGTTTCCATAGTCGCCTGTGACTTGAGGGCACTTTCCACCACGACCAATGAAAACAAAGAGCCAAGTAGCAAGCTCAGGCACCCATTACCCTTTAAACAGAGGTGTCGAACTTAGTTGTTATGAGGGCCGGATCTAACATAAATGTCACTTTGTCGGGCCAGGCCATGTGTTACATTAAATGTAACATGAGGTAAACTTTGATTTTAGATGCTTAATGGCAATAGCAGGCTTGATTGGATTAGGTATGGTATGCAGAGGGGTAGTTGTTGTTGTTCAGTCGCACAGTCGAGTCCGACTCTTCGCAACCCCATGGACCACATCACGCCAGGCTCTCCTGTCTTCCGTCGTGCTCTGGAGTTTGCTTAATTTCATGTTCATTGCACCAATAACACTGTCTAACCATCTCATCCTTTGCCGCCCTCTTCTTCTTTTACCTTCAGTCTTTCCCAGCATCAGGGTCTACTCCAGTGAGTGCTCCCTTCTCATTTGGTGGCCAAAGGGGTAGTTCTCAGTTTGGTCCAGGAGGATTCAGTCCAGGAGGTTGCAAAGAATAAATGGAAATGTCTGAAGAAGTGAGCAGTGACTCATGAAAGCTCATACCCTACCACAAATTTTGTTAGTCTTGAGGTGCTATTGGACTCTTCCTACTGCTATTAGAAACTACAACATTCAAAAACCAGTAGGGGGTTGCAAAGGAATAAGGAAGGGAGTGTGGGAGCTGGGAAACAAGTGGGCACCAGAAAACACATCAGTGGGTGCTCTGTTGGGGATCAATGGCCTACACCATTGTTGTCCTTCCCGTAAACTTCCTTTTAAGACTCTCTGCAAATCTGTTTACAAGTCTGGCAGCTGCATGCTTTCTTATGTCTTCATTCTCTATGCCCAGTGTAGCAATCCCAAAGTGTGTTGTTAACTAGCCCATCATTTTAATATCTGTTGTATGAAATTAAGTAGTGCTTTCTTGGTACAGTCAATAACGGATGTTAACTTTTGAGTAAATAAGATTACCTACCAAATGGCAGCTTACTATGGTAGTAACAACATGCTTTTGTGGTTTTAACAAAGCTTTGAGTATAGGAGATATAGCCCAGTATCCTGTTCATTACAATCGTAATTGTTGTCAGTCAGTCAGTAACACCCTGCCTCCTGGAGCCATATAAAAAAATGGAAGCAGCCTTTTCTGCAAAGCAAAGCTCTCTTAATCCAAAACAGTGTTTGCAAGCCTTGCTGTGCTGTTACACTTTTATGGCTGAGAATCTGTGTTGTGTTTGCTATATATACAATACATTCATTGTGTCATGACTGAGAAGTTTCACAACAGCTCACACTTTTTTGAAGAGAAAGAGAGGCCAAACACACTGTGTCTTCAGAGCTGCTGCATTTTGCATGCAGGGCAAAAATGCGGTTGTATGTCTTCCCTGTTAGGTAAAATATCTGATGCTGTAATTGTTTCACCTGATAACAGACAGGACTTTCAACACATAATCTATTACTGTAATTGTTGGAAGGGGGAATCTGGGACATGAAAGCCAACTTGGTTTTATTTAAAGTTAGAAATACTGTTGGCTTATGTATTCTCACTGTCAATATTAATTTGCTTATTTTACAGCACTTACAGTACACCTTCTTTCATGACTCAGGGTGGATAATAATGTGTTATTAAATCTTCTCTCCAGTTGATGGTCCTCATAGTATAACGGAAGACAGTTATATCTCTGCCTTTTTAATTGGAGGAATGGGCACAAAATGGAACTTCCAAGGAAGTACTCTTGCTGCTGGGTTTGAAGAAATAGTAATGCATTTAAATTAACCTTTCATTCCAAGTATGAAACAAAATCAGTGATACTTGAAAGACTTCTGTTCCCTATGTGAGATAGTGGGGTAACTCCATTCCACTGAATAGTATCTTCTTTCCATCCCTTCCTGGAACCAGCTGTGAAGTAGCATCAGATTTGCATTTTTTAATAGTTGCATCCCCTATACATTGGAATAGTCTGCTTAAAAGTGTGAGGAAGATGCCATCTTAGCATTCATAGGAGGTTGTAAAATTAAGCATTTTAAAGGGAAGCTGGGATTCCTTGATTGCCTGAATTTTTTGTAGGGACACATTTACAGTGCAGGGATTGTTTTGGGATTTTACAGTGCAGTGGTGTGTTGTATTTGTAGAAATATGGGGTTGGGTTCAGTGATCCCTTTGCACAAGGATCACCATGGAACTTTATGCAAAGAGTTCAGATCTGCCCTTCTTTCTCCTCCCCCCAACAGTCCCTTCTGACTCTACGAAAATTGATTCCACAAATATTTTCATTGAAAAGATTGTTATAGTACAAAGTAATGAGTAAACTGAAACATGGGATTCCTGTCCCTTCACCTCATAATGAAGACAGGAAGGAAGTTAGACAAAGTAACACAAAAGGTATAACAGAAGTGCTACGGAGAACTTGGATGAAAGTGAAATCAGCTACCAAAAAGGCAAGTCAAAGACATAAGAAAAGTAAGTGATGAGTGACGTATGTGCTCTCAAAACTTTTACAGCATGGGATGAAATGCAGGCTATTGAATAGTTCCTGTTTACATAATATAACAGTGGATTTGTATTGCAGTGGGAGATTCTGTCTCCCGAAGAGGTTGGTGTTTCTGTTGAAGATGCAGGAAAATGGCATTTTATACAAAATAACAGCTAGTACCCAAATCCGTTTCCTGCTTGTTCCATACAAGCCAAGGATCAGCCTGACTCCTTTAAAAATTAGTCGTCAGTTATGACATGAGCTTTTGTAGGCAGGACAATCACATACATGAAGTAGACTATAATAGTTATATACCGTATTTTTTGCTCCATAAGACTCACTTTTTCTCCCAAAAAAGTGGGGGGGGGGAGTGTGTGCGTCTTAAACCCCCCTCACCTTTCCCAAGCCACGGCACCAAGCGGAGCTAGGTGCGTCTTATAGTCAGATGCGTCTTATGGAGCGAAAAATACGGTATATGTTGCTTTTCATTTGTCCACTGGCTCTTTTCTCTGTCAATACTATAACAGAACTTGTTTTGAAATTTCTTAGAGTTAACCCTTGCACAATAGTTGGGCATCTCTTGTGCCCGCTGGATTCAGTCATACTCTGATTGTGAGCTGTAGCTATGAATGTTAAAAAGTTGAATGTTAAATGTTTAAAAGTTGCTGTGACAATAAAAGGAAAGCAGTTCCAGTTCATTGTGATGCATTGTGGTAATCATCAGCGTTACAATATTTAGCGTGAATTAGAAGCACTATTTATGCCTTTCTGTTGTTCCTAAAGGGGAGCACAGCCGACATCCTGTACTATCCATCCGAAACAACATAAGTTACTCTAGGTTGTCTGTGTTTTCATAGAATCCTGTCATTGAGTTGGAAGGTATCTGAAGGCAGTCCAGTCCACTCTTCTGTACTGTATTACAGTCTCCACACTCAACATTTCTATGATTAGCCCTGCACAATTTGGTGAGCCAGTTTGGTGTAGTGGTTAAGTGCGCGGACTCTAATCTGGGAGAACTGGGTTTGATTCTCCACTCCTCCACTTGCACCTGGCTGGATGACCTTGGGCAAGCCATAGCGCTGTACCAGCTGTTCCCTCAAGGACAGCTTGGGAAAGAGTTCTCTCAGCCCCACCTACCTCACAGGGTGTCTGTTGTGGGGAGGGGAGGGGAAAGGAGTTTGTAAGCCGCTCTGAGACTCCAAGTGAGTGAAGGGCGGGGTATAAATCCAATCTCTTCTTCTTCTTCTTCACATCTAATGTTGAGATAATTGATATGGAAATAAAAAGCAAGTGTCTATAAATCTCATTTTAGATAAATTTTGAGCTTAGAATTTGAGGCTAAACTTGGTAGAGGCTAAACTGCCCAATCAAGGAAACCATCTTGGGGATACTTGCATCACTCTTAAGGTGTGCAGTCTTGTGAGCAAAAACTCTACTTTGTGAGCTACTGGCATTAAAGTTGTGAGCTGCTGCAGAAATTAGTTTGCTCTGGAGCCATCCTTTCTAAGCTAAGACAAAAATGTGTGAGCTGGAGGCTAAAAAACTGTGAGCTAGCTCACACTAACTCAGCTTAGAGGCAACATTGCTTGCATCTAGGATTGGCAAGAACACAGAGATCTGTTCTCATTTTTCCTTTTTTCACAAGTGACCTATGCTGTTTTTCTTAGGCTGGATGGTTGTAGTGTTACCTATGAGAAGGATACTGCGTGAAGTTAGGTACTATAACACAGAGGGCTGAATAATGCAAGAGTAGGGGAGTGCTTGGGCTGTTTTGTCTTGGTTTTTTCTTATGCTGAATAACGTTGACTTATGTTTAAGTGCTCGCAGCCTTGTCATTTGTCCTTATCTAATATGTGCAGGGCTCCAATGCTGCATAGTCACTTTGTTCAGTGCTTCTTTTATCTTGGTTCAGAGAGGTGATGTTGTCCAGCCTGTGCAACAAATAATCCCCACCCCTTGTTTTCCTCAACCATAAGCCTTTACTGGCTGGCAGGAAATGGAATGTAAAGCTAATCTGATCTTGACCAGTCTGAGTAGGATATACTCCAGTGTTTTGTGTTGCTGGGAGGAAGAACTGGAATGATATATCAGGCAGGTTTTATGATCTATACTTTGGAAAGGCAAATAGCCATCTCTAAAACTCTTCAAAAGAAATCTTAGAAAATGTTTAATTTTAAAAAATATCTTTAGTCTCTCACACAATCTAGTGGAATTTCAGAAAGACATTTATTCTCTTCATTCTCGAGTGCACATCCGCCTCATATCCTTCATTACCTGCAAGTGGATTTTGTCTTTTGTAAGCTTGACTGCTAAAAAATATGCCAGAGCTATGCTGTTTAGTAGACTTTGGTTCCAAATATTAGCCATGGTTTCAAGACAGCCCTGCCTGGGTTTGATTATAGATGACTGTTTTTTTTTGCATTTTTGAAAAGAAGGTGCTAGGAGACTAGCGATCTGGAGTATGGTGCCATCACTATGCAAATGACAGCCAGCACTTTCTCCATCTACTCATAGGGAGGTGATGGAAGTGCTAAACCACTGCCTAGAACCACTTATGGACTGGATGAGAGTGAATTAACTGAAGCTTAATGTTGCAGAACAGCCCTGCTAACCCACAGGCACCATTCTACTGAGACATTCAGTGGCTGTCCTCTGTCTCCGCCTGGCAGCACACCATTCCTCCTGAGCCCATCCAGCTCTTTGAGTATCTGTGTTTACACCAGCTAGTCTTTTAAAGTATCTCTCACTTAGAGGGCCAGCAGCCCTAGTGCTCTGTCCCTGTTAACAAGCTCTGCCTAGTTCCCAAATCTCCTGCTCACTCCAGTTAACTGCTGCAGGAATGGCTTGCTGCACTTGTGCATTCTGAGAATCTAGTAATCTGTTGACTAACTGCCTCCATTCCCCTGCAGTAATGTTTTTGAGTGAGACTTAATGTGATTATGAAGAACAGACTTCCCACATTCAAAATGTATTAAAATGAAAATGTCCACACCAGTAATCCACACTGCAACACATGGAGCAAAGATACAATGAAAAGGTGCATGCATGCAGCCCTCAGTCCCTCTTTTATACACACCCTGACTGTTTTAGGGTACACTGTTCTCTTACAGTTACAGCTTTCTATCAGTTATCCATTTACCTTGAATCTTTGTCTAGGCTGCCTGCCCTTTGTTAGTTCCACAAGGTAATGGCAGCCATCAAGATATTGCTTAGGTGTGAAATTCTCCTTCCTTCAAGTTATCCCCAGATAAAATCAGTCAAAATGGAACTCATTTCCCTTGGGTCAAGGGAATTTATCTCCTCAGCTTGCCCATCCCCTTTGCTTGGAAGAGATACAGTCTAGTATTTGGCATCCCCTAGACCTGAGGTGTCGAATTCATTTGTTATGAGGGCCAGATCTGACATAAATGTCACTTTGTCAGGCCGGCCCATGTGTTCCATAAAATGTAATGCCAGGTACCAGCAATATAAACTTTATAAAGGACATAGGCAAACCCAATTAATGGTATTATTTTTTACTCAAAATACAAACATGCTTAAAATATTGTTACTCTTCCAGTATTTCCTTTATTTAACAGTATTTGATAACTGAAACCTCTTGCTCTGAATTATTGCATCAAAATCTGAAGTCAACATCGTGCTGTAGCAATCTTGAGTATGCTGTTTGGGTGTGTTATCTGTAAGCTGAGAATGTACTTTTAATTTATTGACATTTATTACAGAAAAAAAGCTATTCACAGACGTACGTTGTCCCATAGACAGAATTTTATAAGCAAAAGCCTTTTTAAAATTTATTTATGATTTTTCAATATAAACATATCACATGCATAATACATTCTTATACATTTTTGTGAGCCTATTTTCCTTTTTTCCGATCTATCCATACATACATTCTCTTCCATCTTTTATCATATACTTCTTGATCTTTTCCCTGTAATATAGTACTCAATCTGTCCATTTCTGCCACATCTAGTAATTTCTGTATTAGATCCTCCTCTGAGGGTAAGTTGTCTGTCTTCTAACCCTTTGCAATTAGCATTCTAGTTGATGTTAAAATATAAGTTATAAGATATTTATTGTCTTTAGTATAGTCATCTGGAAGTATATTCAATAAGAATACTTCTGGTGATATTGGAACATCTTCACTTGTAATTTCTAGTATTATTTTATGCATTTCTGACCAAAATTTTTGAATTTTACTGCATCTCCACCATATATGAAAAAAAGTCCCAACATTAGTTTTACATTTCCATCAAGAGGTTGATGCATTACTATAGCATTTAGCAATTCTATCCGGTGTCCAATGCCACCTGTGAAACATCTTATAAATATTTTCTTTGAATGGAATTGCTCTCATATATTTTACAACTTTCCATATTTTGGGCCATTCCTCTGTGACTACCGTATATCTCATATCTTGCATCTACCATTACAGATTTTACCGATTCATCCACTGTATATTCACCTAACAGGAAATTATACATTTTTTGTATTAATTTATCACTTGACAAAAGCCATATCTTATCCAACTCATTTTTTACTTTACAAAAACCTTTTTTCTTATCTTCATTGCATCTGGTCGTTATTTGTATTTTCTCCCACCATGTCAGATTCAAATCTTTCCACACACTGCTATCCATCTTTTTTAATTCATCATTCTTATCTAATAAAAATTCATAAGGTTCCCTCTTTGTTTTTGTTATTAATGAAGGTTTTACAAATGCCTCAAGTGGCGAGACCCATTTAGGAATTTTATCATAATACCTATCTTTTATCTCTTTCCAAACCTTAATCAACGCCCCTCTTATTGTATGGGATTGGAAATTTGAGTGGGTTTTTTCCCTACTGTACCATACATAAGCATGCCAACCCATTAACAAGTTGTGACCCTCTAGATTTATTGTTCTTAAGTTTTCTAACATCACCCAGTGTTTGATCCATACCAATGCCACTGCTTTGTAATACAACTCCCAGTTTGGCACATTAAATCCACCTCTTTCTTTTTTATCTTGTAAAACTTTCCATCTTATCCTTGGTTTTTTATTATTCCAAATAAATTTAGTGCATATCTTATCTAAGTTTTTTAAGTATTTGTTTCTTAATATTGGCAAATTTTGTGCAAGAAAAAGAAACCTAGGGAGAATATTCATCTTTACTACTGCCACTTTCCCCATAAACGATAGATTTAGATCTTTCCATTTTTGCAGGTCTTTTGTGATATTTATATATAATTTCTTGTAGTTATCCTCTTCTAAGGCAATATTTCTATTAGATATAGTAATGACTAAATATTTAACCTTTTTAACTATTTCCATATTAGTCATTTTCTGTAGCAAATCTATCTGTTTTGTACAATTTTTCATTATGATTTTAGTCTTATTAAAGTTAATTTTAAGTCCTGCTAATGTTCCATATTCTTGTATCATTTCAATAAGGTGTGGAGCTGACTCTATTGGGTCTTCTAATATGAATGCTAAATCATCTGCAAATCCTTGCAGTTTATACTCTTCTTGTTTTACTCTAAGTCCTTTTATTTGTTCATTATCTCTTACAATATCGTTTAATGTTTCCAGAGCAAATATAAATAAAGAGGGGACAGTGGACATCCTTGTCGAGTACCTTTCTGGATATTGATGTCCCGTGTCAGTTCCCCTTTCACTATTATTTTCGCATATTGTGTTTTATATATTGCTTGAATCATTGTTAAGAAGTTTGTTCCACACTCCCATATTTCTAATTTCTTTAACAAATATTCCCAATGTTCATTGTCAAATGCCTTTTCTGCATCTAGAAAGACTAATGCCATCTGTTTATATGGATGTTCTTCATAATAATCCAAAACATTTAATATAGTTCTTATATTATTTTTCATTTGTCGTCTTGGTAAAAACCCAGTCTGATCTTGATGAATTATTTGTGTTAGTACCTTCTTCATTCTTGTACCTATGATTGTGGCAAAAATCTTGTAATCAGTATTGAGCAATGATATGGGTCTATAATTTTTAATTTCTTCTTCTGTATTTGGTTTGTGTATTAGGGTGATCGTTGCTTGATTCCATGTTTCTGGTATCTTTCCTGTCTTAGCTATATCTTTGAATAATTCTTTTAAAGGAAGCATTATTTGTCCTTCAAATTTCTGATAAACTTCTGTTGGTATACCATCCGGTCCTGGAGTTTTGTTCTTCTTTTGTTTCTTTATTGATTCTACCACTTCATGTATAGTAAGCAAAAGCCTTAAGCTGGGGGTAATTTTGACCCAAAAACTGGTAGAATTTGCTAACGCCAACTTCAGGAAACTTATCCTTCAATACAGCATCACAGTGCTTTCCCACCTACTTACGATTTGTGGCATCCTTTCATTGGTAGGTGGGGAGTATTGTGAATGCCCCATTTATCGACTGATCTGACTCAGTATGTGTAATCTGCCTTGAGTGCATCTCCCACAGAGAAATTTTTCCTGCTCACCCCACCCCCTCCCTGGCCCAAGTAATCCCAGGGGTCCTCTTCCCTCTCTAAAAATATATTTTTCCCACTACACTAGATCAGCAGCTTTTTTCTCTGCAACCCTGGAAGCATTTTTGTGTGTGAAGCAGGGTTTCTTTTCCATTAGAGACGTCCAACCTAAAATGTTCACATATAATATAAACTCTCCAAGGAACTGGAGCCACCATCCTCAACACTTGCTTAATACACCACAAAAATTATGAACCCTCCACAGATTCACCAGCCACCTGTCAATGATCAGAACTCCTAAATTAGCCCTGTTCTTTTACCACCTCTTTGTGATTCATCAACACCAATCCAGTCTCCTCCAAATCTCAAGTCTGCTCCCACTGACAACTCCTTTCCTTGCACTTCAGGCCCAGTTAGAGACCTGACCTTCCACAAACATACACTCCGTGGTACTGAGGTTCGAGCATGGGGACTAACAACGGAGAGACCCATGTTCATAAGCACCACTCTGCCATGGAAATTGCTGGGTGACTTTGGGCTAGTCTCTCTCTCAGCCGAATGTACCCTGCACAGTTGTTGTGTGAACAAAATCATTGATGGGGAGAACAATATTTGTAGATTACTTTGGGTCCTTATTTGGGGAGAAAAGCAAGGCACAGATGCCTAGCAAATAAAAATGATACAACAAAATCTCGTTTAAGTCTTTAAGGTGGCTCAAGACCCCTGTTTTATCTTAGCCTCCGACTACACTCCTGCTCTTACTTGCTGCCGCCGCCACACATACATCCCAAACAGAAACACTCAACACCTTCCCTCACCCCAACAGCTATATTTCTCCTCCTCTCCCATGGATTTTCAAGCACAGTTCCCACCATGCACCCCACTGCATGCACTTCAACCCTTCCCTTCCGTGCTCCTTCCTCCAGTCCTTTATACCTCACCCCCCCCCCCAGATACACTCTGGCATTCCCATTTCTACACTTCCCCTAATGCCTGTTTCCATCAGCAGCTTCCCCTACCACCACCTTCACACATACTGACCTCCCTCCCTCCTTTTTCCCTTCCCTCCTCCCAAAGGGCCGTTTCTCTGGCATCACAACAGAGAAAGAGTGAGAGAGGTAGCGGCAATAATGGTAAAGGAGGTGGCGTCTGCTGCTGTAGCAAAGGGTATGTAAGGCCCAGTATGCATGCACCCTGACTGGGAAGTGGCAACCCCCCCCCCCCTCTGACAGGAGTGGGGGAGTGGTGGCTGCACGTGCACAGCCTTACCCAGCTGAGAAAGAAAAGAAAGAGGGAATCCTCCAGCCAGCTGACCTGACGCGGGTCCTTTCATTGCTTTTGCCGCCACCACCATCCTCCTCTTCCTTGCTTGCAGGGTGGATAACAAACCTGGACAAGCTGGTTTCAGTCCCATGCCATAGACTCTTGTCACTTCATAGGTGTCACATTCCTGCCAGAATGTGAAATTACCCTTTGATTGTTCTCTGCTGTCTAGAAACATTTCTGTAACTATACATTAAATCCTGGGTGCTTTTGAGAGTAGGTATATGGCCTATGTTGGCTAGGGTCCGGACCTCTCTCTAAAGAATCCGGTTTGCTGTTTTCTGAGACCCAGCCTTGATTTTTGGTAGCTGATTAAAAGCACTTCTGGTCACAGTCACCATTTAGCTAAGATTTATACCATTTCCTGGTGAAATACAGTCTCTCCATGATCATAACTTCCTGGCTGGAATACTGTACCATTCTTTATGTGGAACTGGCTTTGAAAAGTGCTCAGAAATCATAACATTAGGATATGACAGGATGTTAGTGGAGGGGGCTGATAAGATTTATTGGCAGTAACTACACTTGCTACCTGTTGGTTTCCAGGCCTATTTCAAAGTCCTAGTTTTGATTTAAGTGGTCCAGGACTGAGGCATGGAGGCCATTGCTGCCAGATAAATCTGTCCAAGATCTGTAGCCTTCTACAGAAGCCATGTTTTGTTTTCCTCTGGTATATTAGGGGGAAGGGCAGGTAAGCGGAACCACGCATTCTCTGTGGGGGTACCAAAAGTACTAAATTGCCTTCCCAGAGAGATTTGCTCAGCTCTGTCTGTCCTAGTCTACAGATGTTTTGCTGAGATGTTAATATCCAGAACACTCTTGGGTTAAACTGATGTTCAGCCTTTCTGGTGTGTTAAAAACTAACTACTGTTCTTTCTTTTGATTATTCTGTAGTGGGCATTGCACTTTTTAGGCAGCTGGTTCTTGTCTGATTTTGTATTTACAGTAATTTTGCTGATGTAAACTTGGTTGTTTTGTTAACTACTTTGAGGACTGAACAGTGTGGTAAAATATTTTTAGTAAACAAAGTTTGTTTTGAACTCTCCTTTATTCTAGTAATGAAGATGCTGAACAGCCTTGGAATCAAGACTGACTATCTTCAGAACCTCTAACCAGTACAGATTTGGGCTATTCCTTGTCTGTTAGTGAGTTCTGTGTAACTTAGCAAAATCTGAAAAATGTATGGATTTTGAGAAATCAAAGTATCAAAAGTGTATTGTACTTAGACTTCTGGGAATAAATGATGGAGAAAGCTGTTAAGCGATCAGGAATTGGTGGACATAAGCAGCTTTATATCTGGAGGAAACTTCTGTTACCTGCCTTCGTTTTTGTCTGGACTTGCAAGGCATTCACTACAAAATTATCTACCAGTAACATTTTGTACCCTTTCATAAAATATACAAAAGTGTTTAAGTGCTGGAATATAGAAAGTGTTTAAGTGTTGGAAATGGTTGTGTTTTAATATTCACTCAGTTGATGTGATTAAAATCCTCAGTAGTAATGAAGCTCTTCTGATATTGTTGGATTCCATTAGGATATTTAGATTATTCAGATCCAGTTACAGTTAACAATGTAGGCTAGATTTTTGAACATCTTAATTGTACCCTTTGGCTAAAATTTGTTGTTTGCAACACCAGTAAAACAGAGTAATCCCAACAAGTTCCCAGCCTTTTCCTTAACTGTAAACACCTGTTCAAAATGGCTCAGTTCTCTGAATTATTGGAATGAGAAGTGCAGATTGCAACAGCTGTGCAGTTTCCATTGATAACTCTTACAGCACAAATGCAATATCTTGAAAAACCATCTACTACTTATGTTCAAGTTCATATAAAGTGCAGCAATTTATTCCACTTCCTCAGCTGATTTAGAAGATTACTGTCTTTTGCTCTTTCTGCAAACCAATAAGGAGGAAAGGTAACCCGGCCACCCAAGTGAGACTAATTCTTTTTCCAAACAATTTAAATGACAGTGCTTCCATTATGCATAGGGTTAATGGAACCCAAATATACATTACAGGAGCACCAGACTCTTGCACACCATGAAAACTGTTCTGCTCATACAAGAGGTAATGTGTGAATGCATGTGGTGTGCGTCTAGGTCTTGAGTTCAGACCTGTCGATAGGAATGACAGCAACCTGCAAAGGCGCCATAGTGAGTCAAGAATATGGAAAGTCTTGATCTCAGGAATAAATACTCATGTTATACTTTGGGAAGACTTGGACAAAAATTGAAATATGCACAATGTCAAATTATGCACAATACTGAAAGTTATTTTACTGCTTTAATAGCACCAAGAGCATCATTTATAAATCAGCTAGCCTTTAAAACTGCACTATGTGACATATGTATGAAATGTAAATATACAAATCTTTGTTTCTACAAGCACCATTGTAAATATACTTAATACTCTAGAGAGAAAGCTGAGAACTGCTGCACAGTATGCTATAGTAGCACATGTATCTTACTTTTTGCCAACTGAAAGAAGGGGAAATTCTGAAAACAAAAAGTAAATTTTGTTGAAAATGAATGAAAATATAATATGGACAGAAATGGTCTCTTACAGTCACAGTGAGAACAGGAACTTGATTTATTTATTTCATTTGTACTCTGCCATTCTCCCCAATGGGAACCTAAAGCAACTTATACCATTCTCTCCTCCATTTTATCCTCACAACAACCCTGTGTGGTAAGTTAAGCTGAAAGTATGTTATTAGCTCGGATCACCCAGTGAGTTTCCATGGTAGAGTGGGAATTTAAAACTAGTTCTCAATGTAATTGGATATTAATTTAAATGTTAATATTTTTTTAAAAAAAATTATTGGTTTTCTATAAAAGTACAATAGAAAATAGGAAGGGGAAACTACAGACTATGGGAGAAAGAAAAGATAAGGCCACTAAAAGCCCAAGTAGCAGTGGTCTTTTTCACTGTTACAAAGCTTAATAGAAATTTCACTTACAATACATTTTAGTGAGATGAAGCATAAGAGTTATGGTTATATAAAGGATTTTTTTAAGGTTGAAATAGGTGTGTCAGAACATTAAATGTTAATATTGAAAGTGTTCAACTCGTTGTATTATACACGTAGCATATTAATTATGGACAACATTAGTCACATTTAATGAATAAATTCTTTAAAATATTGTATATGCCTACAATATTTACATGTATTATCAGCATTCTCTAATAACATAATTGTCTTACATAAAAATCTTCATCCTATGCATTTTGAGTAAAACCTTATATTTAAAACCATTTTTATTTTTTCTGAAAGAGAAAATATTTCATAGGAATTTTATCAGAGCTCCCCAAAATTTCCCTTGGGGAAAACGGGGGGGGGGGGGGGGGGATTCCCTTGGGGGGAAATTGCTTGTTTTCTGATTTTTTTTTCTGTGTTGTGTTGTTTCCTGGACTCCATTTACATCACTAAGAAGAAATGTGATAGATTTGAGTACCCTATTGAAATGCAGGATTGAAAACAGGTCTCCTTCCAGGCTGGCCTGTGCTTTGCTTGAAAGGGTAAACAATTGGAAAGAATAAGTTTAATTTTGGTGTTAGTCTTGTAGAAGGCAAGGGAAAGCATACTTTTTGAGTGGAAGATTGATTGCTTTTTGAGCAGAATGTGGGTATCTTTGGGCTGGTAGTGGTGGTGGTGTTGAAAAACAGTGGGAAAAGTCTGGACTTCAGTAACTTCCTGGTGGCTGGACAACTGCTTTTTCTTACAGGTGCACCTGGTAGGAAAGCATAAAAGTCACCCTCCCTGAAAAATTAACAAAGCCCTTCTCTTTGATTTGTTCTAGAGTCTAGCCCAGCTAGAGAACCTGTGCAAGCAACTGTATGAGACAACTGACACAACAACACGGCTCCAGGCAGAGAAAGCCTTGGTTGAGTTCACCAACAGTCCAGACTGCTTGAACAAGTGCCAGCTCCTCCTTGAAAGAGGGAGTGTACGTAACCCGCCAAGCCTGCTTTCCAAATACATAAATATTCCTGGGGGGGGGGGGGGGGGTTGGGTTCTGGCTTGGTACAAGGAAGCACTGGGGTCCAGAAGATGTATTGAGCACTTAGTAAACATGAATGTATGTTTGTTTACTGCTGTGAAGTGAGAGTTCATTTTGTTTTTAAGGGTTGATTCTTTTCTAGAAGAATGCTATGTGGAGCACCATAGTCCTTTTTCATTTAAATTAATAACTAACCTGCATTTACTTCCCTTGCAAAATGATTTCTGTGAGTAAGGGGCAAGCTACATATTGCTTGGCCTTATCTACATAATAATACACATGGCTGCAGTGTAAGCATAGGTCAGGAAGATGAGAGTGTTGTGCCGAAAGCAACTAAGGGGGAGGACAAAGAGCAGAAAAACAGATGGCAAGGAAAGGGTCAAGTGTGCCTTCCCTCAGTATACCCCCTCCCTCAAACATAGGTTCTCAAGGAAACCTGCTGTGTTGTCAAAGAATGAGTTAAAATGATATTCCCATACTTTACTGGAATATATGAAGCCAATACATTTGATATATTGTTGCTATAATCGAACATTAGCCAATTTCCAGTACATCATACTATCCTTGAATCCATCTGAATGCTGAATCTGATCCCGTAACCGTTTCTGAAACACTCTTATTTTTAGTAAGTCCTTACATTTCTCCATTCGGTCAAGATCATAAGGCATCCTCAGAATCATTACTGAGCTTTTAAAAATTGAGGCACTTGTAAAAAGTGTGCAAAGTCTGCTGACATCTAGAAAAACTTCATTAAATGAGCATTTGTCTGTTGCTTGCTGCAAGATTTTTGCAAGTTTCATAGCTAATAATACCTCTTGGATCTGATTTGGGCACTAATTTGTTGTAGCTGTTTTAGCAGCATTGGAGTCATCCACCTGTGTGAATTATTTTAAATTGGACTCACTGACTGATCTTGACAGTTCTTGAGGTTATAAAATTATCACCTCTATACTTTGCCCTCCATGACTAGGCAAATCTGCCAGGAAAATAATGAGAGCTCCTGCAACCAGAGTAACAAATATTTCTTGGTTCAGAATAATTTGCCAAGGGAGTTGAAAGAGGTGACTGTGGACCATTTATTGAAAAAGCCTTCCCTCAAGTAGGCTATCCTGGTGAATTACAGGACAGTTTCAAGTTTACCCTTTTTGGATAAGATGATAAGAGTTGGAAGCAGAATAACTTCAGGTTTGCCAGTTGGACTTCCAACCTGGTTAAGTGACAGATACTGCCTTAGTTGTGCTCATGAATGATCTTCAGTTGTAAATTGATATGTGTAATTCTTCCCTTTTGATCCTGTTTGATCTGTCTGTCACAGTTTACTTTTTCGTTCAGTTAAACCCTTTAGGCTGAGTGTGGTTTTGGCATGTCTGGTGTTGTCTTCCATTGATTTGGGGGGGTTGTCAGATCTTGCAGAGATTTTCCTTTGAGGCTGATTGAATTTTGTGGGAAGTTCCATATGGGATCTCTCAAGAACCTCTCGCCCATGCTTTTTAATATTGAAACCACTGAATGAAACTATATGAAGTATGCTGATGATATCCAGGTCGGTATTTCTTTAAGCCTCTAAATCAGAGGGGTCAAAGTCATTTGTGACAATGGCCTGGATCGGACATAAATGTCACTTTGACCATGTGTGCCATAAAATGTAATGGCAGGTACTAGAGATATTTTACCACTGACTGTGACCCATACCCCTCCTCAGCAGAGCTTGGGGCCAAACCAGCCCTCCTCACCCCTTATGGTTGCCAACTCTAGAGATCTGGGGGAAGGAACTGGTTTAGACTGGTTTCCCCCCAGTTGCTCACAGTCCAGATAAGAGCCCTGAACAGGCTGTTTCTGGTCCCCAGGCCATATATTTGACGTGTCTGCTCCAAATGCTGTTGTCTCTGTCTTGAATCAGAGTCTGGATGCAGCAGTCAGGTGGATGAGGGTGATAAAAGAGAAGTTGAACACAGACAAACAGAGGTGATGTTAGTTGGGAAACCAAATGCTTTTGAATGGAGGAATTCACTTGTTTTAGATGGGGTCATGTTGCATCCATCTTGTGAGTCGAAGTTTCTTCAGCACCAGGTTCATGTAGTTGCTAAAAGTGCCTCCTATCGTTTACGATCAGATTAGGAAGCTATACTCCCTTCTTGATTGTTCTGACCTGGCCACACTGATTCATGCCTTAGTAACCTCCAAATTGGCTGCATTAATATTCTCTCCTTAGGGTTCCCTTTAAGGTAATTTATAGTGCCAACCTAAGCAGAGTTACACCATTCTGACGCCATTGAAGCAAGTGAGCTTAGGTGTAACTCTGCTTAGGAAAGCACTGTTCGAAATTTCAATTCATGCAAAATGCAGCAACCACATTTTTGTTGGGATTGACTGTCTTATCCATGTATCCCAGTTTTACAGCAGTTGCACTGGCAGCTGATGAACTTTTCCCCACAAAAAGTGGGCAAGGTAGTTTACGACCATCCTCTGTATAAACACAGACCATAACAGCTCCACAAAAGCCCAATGAAAAACACACTGAAACAATACATTATTAATCATTTAAAACCAGGTATCGTCTACAAAAACTGACTGATACCAACAGCAGAAGTTTAAAAGCTCTTGTGAACAGAATCATTTTATACATTCACTGGAAGGCAGGGAAAGAAGGAGTAATATGTGCCCCTTCCAGTAGTCTGTTACGAAGTTCTAGAGCAACACTGAAAAAGTCCTGGAAGGGGCTACCACTATTCTGACCTTCCTATAGGAGGGGCAGAGAGGAAAGATTGACATCATGGACCGAGCTGGTGGGCAGGGCCTACCAAAATTACTCCTGCGCTCAGTTCAGGGTCCTAGGTACGATCTTTAAAGTTCTTCACAAACTAGAACCCTCATAACTGAAGGACCATCTCTCCCTAAATAGACCTGCTCACCTACTCTACTGTAAATGTCACTGGAAGTTTTGCCCTTCTGGGGGCTTTGCTTCAGAGGATCAGCTTTTTTGGTGATGAGACCCACTCTGTGGAATAGTTGACCAGAGGAAGTGCATAAAGAACCTTCTCTGTTTAGAGTCTGTAAATTGTTTTAAGTTCTATTTCAGCAGACACTTTGATGACTCTGGCAGTGTAGGCCACTTGAGGATATTTTGTAGGCTCCTTTGGTTTCTGCCGCTATGTTTTTTGGCCCTGCACATTTGCACAGTTTCTGATTGGGTTGAAATTGTGTGAGTTGACCAAATTACTATGTTTAGATTATTGTTGAAGCCACTTCAAGTGCAGTTAGAAGCAGAGGCAAAAGTATTTAAAATAAGGGGGAAATGAGTTGCTGGATCTGAAACTGCATGTTGCATGATAAAAGAAGCTATTAGAATTGTCACAGGATAGCTATATGGGGGACAGGGAAGAATCTAGTCTTGCAAAAGCATCAACATCAGTAACATGAAGGCCTGCATATTGACAGTGAATATTTCTGTCTATCTCCAGACAAAGATCTCTAAACAAGGCTCGACTGTAGCCTTAGTATTGTACATGGGCCGTAATCCTGCAAGCTTTCAGAATGCATATATACCCAAAGCAGCAGATTGACAGCCTTTATTCTGCTAGTGCCTGAAAACTTGTGTGTTTGCATGTTTCAAGACAGAAAATTCCAGTAAGACAGCCAGGCTGTAGTCTCAAACAAAATAGCCAAAACAGGCTTTTTCTTTGGTGCACCCCTGTTTAACAGTGCGTATATTGCTGCCTCTTTGGAGATACAGACACTTTGAATATCATTTTCTATGCCTAGCCTTAAGTATGCCAGAAATGGTCCTTTTTCTTGAAGGTATTCAAGAACTAATTTTTTGTTGGTTGTGAATGTTTGCTTAGATAACAGCATAAGAGCTCTGCTGGAACAGATCAGTGTTCCATCTAATCCAGCATCCTGACTCACACAATGGCCAACAACAGGGCGTAGAGGCCATGGCCTTCCCCTGACATTTACTCTTGGCACTGGTTTTGAGAGATTTATTGCCTCTGAATGTGGAGGTTCCCTAAGTCACCATGGCTAGTAGCCACTGATAGACCTATCCTTCATGAATCTGTCTAATTCCATTTTAAAGCAGTCTGTGTGCCTGTGGCCATCACTACATCCTTTAGCAATGAATTCCACTAACTGTGTAAAGAAGTATATCTTTTTGTCCATCCTGAATCTACTGCAGTCAGCTTCATTGGATGCCCTTGAGTTCTAGTATTTTGGGAGAGGGAGAAAAAGTTTTCATTGTCAACTCTTTCCACCTTGTGCATAATTTTATAAGCCTCCATCATGACCTCCCCCCTTAGTCAGACTCTTCAGCCTTTCCTCGAAGCAAAGGTGCTCCAGTTCCCTAATAATCTGGTTTCCCTCTTCAGTTCAGCAATTTTTTTTAAGATAAGGTGATTAAAACGGCACACAGTATTCCAAGTGATGCTGCACTATAAATCTATACTGGGGCATTATAATATTGACCATTGGTGGGGTATAAATAAATTAAATAAATAAATTATAACCCCCAACACAGAGATTGCCTTTTTTTCACTGATGCAGCACACTGGGTTGACACTTTCATGGAGCTGTCTACTATGATGCAAAGATCTTTTCCCCTCTCAGTCTCAGCAAGTTCAGACCCCATTAAGCTATACTTGAAGTTTGGGATTTTTTTGTCCCAGTCTACATCACCTTTCATTTACCAACACTGAACTTCATTTGCCACATTGTTAGCCACTCACCCAATTTGTAGAGATCTTCTTGGAGCTCTTCACTGTCAGCCTTGGTTTTCACCATTCTGAATAATTTTGTGTCATTTGCAAACTTGGCTACTACACTACTCACCCTTAGTTGCAGATCATTTATGAATAAATTAAATAGTACTGGCTCCCAACAATGATCCTTGAGGGACCCCACAGCTTACTTGCCTCCATTGTGAGAACTGTCCATTGATTCCTACTCTTGGCTTCCTGTCATTTAACCAATTATTAATTCATAAGAGAGCCCCTCCTCTTACTCATGACTGCTCAGTTTGCACAGGAGTCTCTGGTGAGGTACCATGTCAAAAGCCTCTTGAAAGTCCAAGGATGTAATGTCTTCCAAGTCACTGTTGTTTACATGCTTGTTCACTTTCTCAAAGAACTCCAAAAGGTTGTTGAGCCGGGACTTCCCTTTGCATAAGTCATGCTGATTTTCCCTCAACAGGCTTTGTTCCTCTGTGCGCCTAATAATTCTGTCTTTGATTACCGTTTCTACTAATTTACCTGGGTTAGACATTAGGCTAAGAGGCCTGTAATTTCTGGTTCCCCTCTGGACTTCTTTTTAAAGATTGGTGTAACATTTGCTACTCTCTAGTCTTCTGGTACAGCAGCTGAATTTAGTGATAGGTTACATATATGGTTTAGTAGATCACATTTGAGTTCTCAAGAGCTTTCAGGTATATGTCATCTGGACCTGGAGATTTATAGTATTTAATTTCCCCAGTGGGTGTAGAACTTCATCTTTGTCACCTCAATTTGATTCAGACTCTTTTTCTGAAAATAGTGGCTTGCCGTAGGTACATGCCCCACACTTTCCACAGTAGTCACAGAAGCAAAAAATTCTTTGAGCTTCTCTGCCATCTTCCCATCTCTCTTTAGCAATCCCTTAATTCCTTGGTCATCCTTTTTGCTCAGGATATATTTAAAGAAATATATAAAGAAATTGGACCTACTAATCTGATGGAAGAGTTGTAAATACAATAATAAATTTAATAGTTGCTTGGGAAGTTTCACATTTTCAACTTTTTGCTTGCAACTTCACCTTTTGTATCCTATGTCTATCTTGTTTTGCAGTCTTCTTACTCCCAATTATTGGCAGCTACATGCCTTACGAAACTGGTCTCGCGCACAAACAACCCTTTGCCCTTGGAACAGCGGATAGATATACGTAAGTAGGAAACAAGAGCCCTGGTGGTTCAGGTCCAGGATCCAAATCAGTTGCCTGAGATGCACATAGGTGAAGGATTACCTTTCTTTAGACTAACACTGCCTTCAGCAGCACTTCAAAACTTTCCCATCATTTGCTGGCAAGGTGTTTAAGTGCCAGTTTATACTACTAAAGTGTGATTTTTTGGATTTTCCCATCTCTGCTGTTCGGGATAGAAGCACTTCATATGATACTTGTGAAGGATCTGTAGTCACATTCACACATGTTCCACAGGGGTAGCCATTTTATCTTGTTGCCTGAAAACCAACTAAGAGCTGTAAGAGAATGTTCTGTAGAAGTTGCTTATAGTATTTTGAGGGGGTGGCATTGAGCTTATCTGGCTCCCTTAAAATCCTTCGAGTTGCCAGGTTAATATTGTGTAATAATCAGGAACAAAAGTCACTGTGTAACTACAGGTGGGAAAGGGTGGTGTACACTTGAAAATAAGGAAAGGAGACACCTCACCAAAGCAGGCTTACTTATTGTCTGTGTAGCTGAATTTGCTCAATTGCAACATAGATTCTGTCATTTAAGGATAGCTTCAGTGTCTGCTGCTGCTGCTTTTCAAAGACCATCTTTCCTAGTTTGTAGTTTCCATTGTAACCTCATCTGTTATATTTTTCAGGAAACTACGTGCTCAACTACCTTGCTACCAGGCCCAAGCTGGCAACTTTTGTTACACAAGCACTAATCCAGCTCTATGCCAGGATCACAAAGTTGGGCTGGTTTGACTGTCAGAAGGATGAATATGTCTTCAGAAATGTCATCACTGATGTCACAAGGTTTTTACAGGTTGGTGGTGTCGTCTCTTCCACTTCCTGGTTTGGTTATGTAATATTTTCATCAAGAAGATTTTTTTTTATGATGCCCCTAGTAACAATCTAATCATCCATATCCATTGTTGCTACATATTTCTGCATTTTATTATTTTGATGGTGGCAGATCTGGAGTTGGATCCAGCAATCCATGGACATAAGTATCACTGGTCTTTATCATTTTCCCCTCCTTCTGGCAGTCCCTTCCAACCATGGGAAAGTTTATTCCTGGGATCATGGGATTTACATAATCATCTAATAGCCATGTGGGTTAGGAAGGTTGTAGTTGGTAAGGGGGAAGAGGCAAAAATACCCTGTCCTCATTCTTCCATCAGAGGAGCTGTCCTGGATCAAATTCCTAGGTTTTTAAGCAGGGATCTCCTCATCCATGTGCCCATTTTGCAGTACAAAAATTGATCTGCCTCTTCTCCTTTATTCACGATAAAGGAAGAAGATCCTTATTTAAATACACAAGTTTTCCACCTTCGCATCTGTATCAACAATTAACTGAAGGCTGACTTTTTTCTTGACCTTTAAGAACTATCTGACTGAGGTTGCCCCACACTCACCAGTTCGTTTTAAGTGTTTTGAGGAAGGGAGTGTATGAATACAAATTATTTGAGAATTTGTGTAATCACCATCAGGATGATGACTGATCTACAAACTTAAGATGGTTTTCACTGCTGTGGCTTTCCTGGGAGTATCCTGGGAATCCTTGGTGCTGTGAGTTCTGTGACCCAGATCTTTAGCTGCCTCTTAGAACTACAGTTGTCAGGAATCCTTGGGCAGAAACAGTGACTATTAAATTGATTTACATCTATAGCAGAGAGGCATGTCTATATGGTTGGAAATAGCATTTATGATCCAGTATTTCAGCACTGACCTCAGTAGATAGGAAGCGTATCGCATAGGAAGACTTATGCTGATGTAGATCTTGGGCATACTGGGCATGTAGACTGGGCATACTCGGTCTGCATCTGCCAGGGAGATGGGCAAAGAGCTAGTCCAGGCCTGTCTCCAAGTGCATCTGACCTGCTGCATCAGAGACAATGGAGGAGGTCTCTGGTCTCAGAAAAGCCTACGCCAGCATATTAATTGTGCCACTTAATGGCAAGATGAACCAGAGTTGTAGGTCATCCTTTTGCCTGCCAAGGTAGCACTGGAATGAACTGATAACTCTAGGCCTCCAATGCTAGGCTGCATTTTCCAGTCTAAAAGAGTGAAAGATGTGGATTCTCATCTGCCTGCATCCACGTAAGTAAGCTCTTGTTGATTGCTAGGCAGCATGTCTGGCCATGTCCTCTGTTCAATATTTTTATTTAAAATCTTCCTCTATTTCAAGGCTTGAGATGCCTTCCAACTCTTAAGAAGATTTTGACATTACTATTCTAAACCAGATGGCATTTGTTGTTGGCCTGATTTCAAGTAAAGTGATACGAGGACGGGGGTTTCATACTGCAGATTTCCTTTTGTTAATGAGTCGTCTCTGAATCACTATGGTCATTTCAAACAGTGCCACTTTTTCTCCCTGCCCTTTCTCACTGCATGATCAGGGTTGTTTTGTTTTTTGTTTTTGGGGGGGGGGGGGGTTGTAACATTCTAAGTTGAGTGCTGTAGCTCTAAATCAGTATAGCACTTCAGTGGAGTCAAGGCATCTCAATTGGTGTCGCTATAGCACCATAGTGCTCAAGTTAGAATGCTAGGGAAAAAAGATTGCATGGCAAAAAAGGGCAGGGGGAAGCAGCATTGTAGAAGGTGCTATGGACATTTGAAACAGCACACCACAGCAATTCAGGAGTGCAGCGAAGGGGTAGAAAACAGAAGAAAGCAGTTTCCCTCAAAAGTGGCTCAACTACGCTTCACTAACCCAATGCAAGAAGGTTTGTATGAACAGGTAAATAAACTCAGCTAGCAGCTGTATATTAAAACAGGTCTGTCTGAAATGACAGAAAAACTCCATTAACAACCAGTTACTAAAATGGAATACAAAGGCAATTTGAAAATGGCCTAAATGAAAACTGTGAAAGTAAATACTTAATATTCCACTCAGCAAAAACCATCAATGCACAATATATGTTCATGCCCAAAGGGTTTGCTTTATTGTGTGATGACGTTTGTTATCTCTGTGCCTATGTATGCTGTCCTTGTAATAATGCAGTCTGACACTGCCCTTCCCTTCCCTAGGACAGTGTAGAGCACTGCATCATAGGAGTGACAATCCTGTCCCAGCTAACAAATGAAATTAATCAAGTAAGTGCTACAGCCTTCTTCAGTGAAGTAAGTGTCAACTTTTCTCATTCATATTGCTGTGTGCTGCTGTGTGTCTGTGCACTGATTTTGTCTGTGCAATCATATGCTTCAGCGGTAAGAAATTGGCCCTCCTTCTGGAATTTTAGTCTTTTTTCATTTCTGGCACTTTCTGTACCTCTCATATTCCAGGTACTCAAAAATACAGTGCTTTTAGAGGAAGATAACTGGAATGGTGGTGATCTAAAAGATTGTCACAATTAAGAGCTATGTCTCCAGTAAGGAGGTGAGGTGCACAAAACTGTGAAGACCCCTCAGTCTCCTGTAGCTGCAGTTTTGGGGAAATATGCTAATCTTCATCCTGGCATTGTGTGCCTAGTGACGATAAAGAGTTTTGTGAAACTTGAAAGCTAGCACATACCCCAGTCCACAGCAAGTAAAAGAGGCCGTTTCTCCTTCTGCATCTCTAGTTCTGTGGAGGCAAGATGCTTCCATTGCTCACTGACCTACTTTTGTTTAGGCCAACACATGCCACCTGTTGTTGTTGCAGCACTACTAGCTTTCCTGTGTGGTATCTATGGGACTACATTTGGAGAGGCATCAAAGTAACTTGCTAATAGTTAAGAGTGAATCAGTGGCCAAAGGTGGGGTCGCAGGTGTAAGTTTTGGCTTGCGGCTGCATTTTATGAACAGCGATGAGTGGTTCTAGTGTTCTCTGGGATCATATTTACAAAGCTGCAAGTAAATACTACAGTCAAACAATGAAGTACCCACTTTTGATTGGTAACTGTTTTGTGTATTTCTGAGCCACAAGTCATTAAGGCAGGCCTGTACAGTTTAGTATAGGCATGAGCCAGACACTTCAAGGAGCGATTTAACTAAATATATTATGTACTGGATCAGAAAACTAGATTTTCCATGCTGTAGCCTGGAAAGATCATAAGCACTTAATATTTACATGAAGGTGAGCATCTGCAAATATACTCGCAAATAGGGTAGCGCTGGATGTAGTCAGGAGCCCAAGAAGTGGCCCTGGTACAGTGGGTGTTTTTTCATTCTTGGATAATTTTGCTAATATTGCATGCTGGATCTGTGCCACTCCCTGCCATCTGGTTAGACCAGTGAGGACCTGTGGTCTGAAGCAGCTCCTGTGTTGCCAAAACCTGAGTGCTATCACACCTGAAAAGCAAACTGTTTTGTCTAAGGTGGTTGACAAGTAGGCTCCTTAGCTCTTAGCAGCCATCAGGTGACCTCATGCTCAGACAGTGAGTTGTGGATATTATGAAAGGCAGCAAAATGAGACATAGACAGATGTGATTCACAAGGTACCTATCCAGGGAGGAGAATTCCTGTGTAAACTTCTGTACTGCAGTTCTGTAGCTCCTGCTTCTGTAGAACTTTCCTTCGGATTGTGCCCCATGTAATTAGTGTATGGCATAGTTTCTGCTCTATTTATCGATATATTTTTGACTAACTCTGCTGCAGTCACCTTAATATCTTCTTAAAGGTCAGCTTGTTCTCTTGTGCTTTCTACTTAACTTGTGTTACTTCTTCCCGCATGACACTTACCTATCTTCAGTTTCTAAAGTGGCTGCCTGCTTTGCAGTACCAAACAAACTTTTGTTTTACTATCACTTCATATTCAAATCTTTTATTATTCTGTTCAAAAGAATATTATTCTATATGTTGCCTGCATTGTTAATTTATTGTTTATACCTTTCTTTTCTTCATGTAAAATGACGTAGATGTTAAATAATGGAAAGGAAAAATATAAATCTTTAACATAAAGACTGACCAAACCACTGGCCAATTCTGGTTACTTGGGGGGGGGGGGCTTTGACCTTTAGTCTGTCAGGTTTTTTTAATCCCTCATGAGCTCAGGGCTTGCTGAGTCTCCCCTCACAATGTCTGTAAGATACTGAGAGAGAATGGCTGGCCCAAAGTCACTGTATGAATTTCATGATGAGCAGAGATTTGGAATCAAGTTTCCCCAGGGCTAGTCCAAGACATTAACCCGCTACAGCACACTGGCTCTCCATATCCCATGCAAAAGAAATGAGCCCTTTATAGATAAGTATGGGATAGATCAGTCACTGTGTTGCCCCAAGAGTAAGAACATGGCTGAATATTTGTTCAAACCGTAACTATTCCAGCACCTTTTACTCCTCTAGGCAGTTAGTATAGTTTTATCAGCAGTTCAATAACAAGCTAACTGCAGCATGGAGACCACTTTTGTAGATTCATGCAGTGGGACAGCAACCTCTCAGTTAATTCACTAGTAGAAAAGCAGCATGTGGAGTGCTCTGCTCTTTCTTTAAGAGCTCTATTAGCAGGATTCCAATAACACCTTGCACTCAGTCTCTTTACAGACACTTGACTTATAACCATAACCCCCCCTCTCTTTCTTTCTAGGCAGACACTACACACCCTCTGACCAAGCACAGGAAAATAGCCTCTTCATTCCGAGATTCTTCTTTGTTTGATATTTTCACTCTCTCATGCAATTTACTAAAACAGGTAAGGAGGATGTGAGGGTCGCTGTGGCATAGATGGCTTCCTGTACCTTGGACAAACCTCAGTTCTTTCATGTTTTCTATTTAATTAATATGCCACCTCCCCAGAAACCTGTTTGAGCTGGCTCACAAAGTAAAAACAACACAACCATACAATCATAAAAACAAAAAACTTTGAAAAATTAAAACAAACCAAGAGCCTACTAAGGGCATAAAAACAGTATAAAGCAATATTCGGTGCTCCATAAAACAGCCCTCAGGCTCGAAGCAGGCATAAAAACAACTGTTAAAAAGATGGAATCCTTCAGTTAACAACCCGTGTAATGCAAGATCTCTTGGCCTGGCACCTAAAGGACATTTAAGCAGCTGCAAGGAAGGGCATTTAGTGGTGGGGTAGCATCACCGAAAAAGGCCCTGTCTGTGGTTGTCACATATCTCACCTCTTCAGGCAGGAGCACAGACATTATGGAAGGAGGGGGGGCCAAACATTATGGGAGGAGGAGGAGGAGGTACAGGTACTTCAGCTCCAAACGTTTAGGACTTTAAAGGTTAAAAAAGAATCCTGAATTAGGCCTGGAAGCCACCAGGCAACTAATGCAGATCTTTCAGTACTAAAGTAAATCTGTATCTAGACCCTGACAAGTAGCCAGCATGCTACATTTTCGCTGAGCTGAAGTTTCTAGACAGTTTTTTAGTGGCAGCTCCAAGTAAAGAACATTATAATAATCCAGCCTGGATGCAATCAAAGCCTTGATCACTGGGCCAGATCATGTTTTTTGAAGAATGGATGTAGTTGTTATATCAGCTAGAACTGATTAAAAAGAAGTGTGTGTCACATAGGAGACCTGAGTGTCTAGCCATGGGCTAGGATTTAGCAGCACCCACAAGTTCTAAACCTGTTCCTTTAAGAGGAGTTTAAACCCCTTCAGGACAGACTGACTCCTTAATACTTGAGCAGCTTTGTCTTTGACCAACAGCACCTCAGTCTTCTCTGGGCTGACCTTCAGTGAAATAAGGAGAAGTCACTGTGGATTTAACACCCTCATGTGGTGTATCTGAAGCCAAAGAAATGCTTATGTGAGATAAGACATTTAATTACCTAAACTGGGGTAAGCACTCCCTTCCCCCATATGTGTGTGTATTTATTGAAAATTGTCTAATACTTGTACCTACACTCGAAATAACTTCCAATATATTCATAGAACACAGTAATAAAATATTAAAATAATATCAGAAGACACAGAGATCTAAAAATAGACTAAGGAGAAACCTTCACATCCAGAGACAGTAAACCTTTGAACCCTCTGTGCCCTGTCTGTTGGCCCTGCAGGACAACTAGTTGGGGTCACTGTGTGAAACAGGATGCTGGACTAGATGGACCACTGGTCTGATCCTGAGTTCTTATCTGCAGCCCAAAACAACAGAGTGTGTGTTGAAATTTGTAAAATTGTGCCCCTTCTTCTAGTGGTCTGAAGAGAACATAAGAGAAGCCAATGTTGGATCAAGCTAATGGCCCATCCAGACCAACATTCTGTCACACAGTGGCCAGAAATACCAGGTGCCATCAGGAGGTCCAGCAGTGGGGCCAGGACACTAGAAGCCCTCTCACTGTTCCCCCCCCCCAAGCACCAAGAATACAGAGCATCACTTGCCCCAGACCAAGAGTTCCTATCTATACTTTGTGGCTAATAACCATTGATAGACCTCTGCTTGTGCAATTTTGCCCAAATTTTAGTGGAGATGAAAGCAGTTAAAACTCAGCCCCACCCCCCAAGAAAAATATTGCTAAAATAAAATAACCTTGCAGTGTTTAAAAAAACCTAATCTACTACCTTTGGTAGGCCATTCCAGAAGATTGATTCCATTAACAAAAAAACCCCCAAAATCTAATGGAGGCTGAGTGGACCTTCCGAAAGCGATACTTCCAAAAGCAGCTGCTGGGCCAAGCTTAGTTAGCAGGTTGGCCTGTATGAGAGAGAAGCAAGGCTTCAGATATGTTCCAGTTCATGAAGGGTTTCAGAAGTTAAGACCAGCACCCAAATTGTGCTCCTGTTCTGAGAGAGAATGACAGGAACAGCAAATATGTGGAGCCAGAGTATGAGAGAGCCAGTAAGGCTGCTAGATTTACCTTATTTTTTGTACAGTTTTGTGTAATTAGTTTGGGACAGTAATAAAAAAAAGTTTGGGTCTGTAGCATATAAGCCAGCCAGAGTGCTTCATTGGGTGGGGAAGAGATGTAGTAGGAGATACTTTGTTAAGTAACTGTTTTATTCACTAAAAGATCAGACTCATTGTTAGGATGCTTGTGGTAGGAGACCCTTGAGATATTCATGCCAATATAGAGTCAGTTCCTGTTAGGCTCTGCTGATGTCTTCTAGACCTGTTACCTTTGTGGCCGTCTCTCTTTTCTTTCGGCAGGCTTCAGGGAAGAACCTGAACTTGAATGATGAAAGCCAGCATGGCCTCCTCATGCAGCTCCTGAAGCTCACACACAATTGCCTGAACTTTGATTTTATTGGTACGTCGACAGATGAATCCTCGGATGATCTCTGCACAGTGCAGATCCCAACCAGCTGGCGATCAGGTAGTAATCTTGGTTTTCTATAGCTTTTAGACTTTGTAAAATAAGTGACATCAGGTAGTTGGGCTTTCAACAGATTTGTTGTCTTAGTTACAGGTTTTATTTCAGTGTGAGCCACATACAAGCCATGGGTTACTCTTTTATGTCACGTTCCCTTTCTGCAGCCTGTGGCCAAGAGTGGGAGCAGTGAGCTGGGAAGTTCAGAAGTTGCTTCATCCACATATTCATTAGATGGTCTTAAGCAAGCCATTATTCTCTTATCTGTGTGCACTATGGAGGCAATATGGGCTTCTGTTACATAGTAGTTGTAACAATTACTGAGACAATACTTGTGAAGCTGATGAGTATTCAGCATGGTTTATATATCTATTTACCTGAAAGGAAGACCAGGCTTCTTCCCCCAGGAGAAAAAATAAGGGTTTGTCTTAAATGTGCATACAAGTTACAAGCATGTAAAGTAATAAAAGAGTTTTTGTGAATAACCTTTTTTAGTGGGCCATGTTAGAGTTGCCTTCCTTTCAGGTAAATACAAGGTCATCTGTGCTGCTCAGCGGACTTTCATTGGGCTGGACTTTGAGGAGGAAAGACTTGATTGTGGTGCAGGAACACTGTAGGGCCCAGCAGCTGGAGTGTTGTAGTGACTGACATCTGGAACTATCATCTCTGCCAGCTGATAGTCCCAGCTTCTGAATGTTCTATCAGCTCCTAACAGATGGTGCAGCATTTGGTGAAGCTTATTTTATTATGTAAAACAGCAACAAAGAAAAAACTGCGCATCTCAGAAATCGTTTCAGTTTAAAAAGTGTAATAGATTTGAATTATAAACGACTTTGGGAGCCCATCTGGCTGAAAAACAGAGTATAAATACATCAAGTAGACAGTAAAATATTTTGCAAGGCTAGGATGTTTAGGCTGCTTTTCAACCTGTACAAGATACAAATGCTTTGAAAGAGTGCCTTACTTCTTAATTGGCAGCCTGGGGTAGGCAAGGACGGGCCTTTAACCAAAAACTCACTACAGTTGTTGACTGACTACTGCTGCTGGTATGTCATCTTTCTGTAGCTCTAGCAGGATTTGTTTTCTTCTGTTTTGCCCCTACATGTTACTTATTCTTCAGCAACCACTGAATATTTAAGGCTATCCATATTGCTTTCTGAGACCTCCAGTTTAAATAGGGAACTGCAAATAGCCAGAAATTTCATAACTAGCTTTGCTTTGTTTTATTTGTTCCAATTAGTTGATGGATTACATTATTTTCCAACGTTCTATTTTCCATAAAGGCCAATATTCTGTCAATGTGAGCTTTAAAAAGATAACAAGATAGGGGGAAAGGACTTTCTTTGTGAAGGACAATAACAAAGAAGGGTTTTTTAAGTAGGCATGTAACTTGGGAAGGAAATATTGTGGAAGGTGTTCAGAGACTGAAGAAATTATTTTAACTAAAAACCAAGTAATGCCAGATCAAGAATACCAAAGCAGGCAGCACAATTACTATAACTTCATTCTTCTTGAGAGTTGATTCTTTATATAACTATTTGTTTTAATAGTTTTATAAATAACAGTAATAGTGTCACAGTATATTAAAAGCATGAATAGAACATTTCAACAATAAACGAAGAACAAGTAGCAATAGCATAATTAATTCAGTGGGTAGATTTTATGTGATAGTAGCATATAGAATTTGAACCATTAAAGTATTTAAAACAATGAAGAACGGATTACTTAATATACCAGAATGTAGCTGTATTCCAAAGGCGTTTTGTGGATTGTTGTTTCGGTTTTTTGGTACATTCAAGGAGAAGTAACCACCTGTTTGTGAAGTTAGGAGTGTAGGATGGACTGTCAATAATTTTGAGATGAAATTTTGCCCATGATTGAAAGCTTCCAACTTTTAAGAAAATGTGTTTCGTATTTTTAAGTAACAGCCGTGAGAAATATGGAAATAGGAACTAGGTATGCCGTCAGCTAAAAGCTATGCTATTAATATTTTGTAAAGAGTAAGAGGAGTCTGAAAATTATTGGCTTGTATTATCCTGTTGGGAAAGGAGGGGGAATGATTCTTCTCCATTCCCCCTATTGTAGACCCACCCACTTTGCTCCTGTATCCTGATCATGAATATCTCTTGACCCCAGGCACTGAATTTCACAGGACTCACTGCGTTGCAGCAGATGGCAGGAAAGTCCTATTCAGCCAGCTTTGTTGATACAAGCCAGTATTTTAAGGCCATGGCTTCATTTAATGTTTGTGGGTTTATGTTGTCTAGTTAACAGTGTGGGATTGATTTCCAGCTGCTTGTATGCTGCTGCAGCATACAGTAAAGGCTAACATGCTGGCCACTGATGATAGGGATGGCTCAACTCTGCATTTCCATTTCAGTGGGTCTCCATGCTTAAACCCACTTTCTGCATTATGATATGTTGTGCCTTAGATAGCAAGAAAGGTCAGCTATAAATGAAGTAAGGAAACAAAATTGAATACTGCATTTTAACGGAGCATTTTCCCACACTGGTTTATTATAGCAGAAGACATTGGTTGTCAGCATCAGGGAGACAGTTTGGACTAGAACTTCATTCCTTTCACTAACACTTCTCTATACTGAGCAGAATTCTGGGCCTGAGTTAGTGATGAATGTTGGTGTGAACCATGGTTCCTGAGTGGCACGTGATGGAATTAATAATGATGTATTACTTTTCTCTTCCAGCATTTTTAGATTCCTCAACCTTACAACTGTTTTTTGACCTCTACCATTCCATCCCTCCGACGTTTTCACCATTGGTGAGTGTGGTGTTTCTTTTCTAATTACTGGGCATGGCTGTGCATCCTTCCGAAATTCTGCTTGGTTGATGGCATAATTGGGCACCATATTGGTTATCAGGAAAGATCTGATTGCATGCATACACCATAAGATTGGCCAGCTGTGTGTTTCCCTTTTCTTCCCACAACTTTTATAGTGTCATAGCAGTCCGCACTTCCATATACATTTTTTATATTAACCAGAAATAATTCCGTTAATCCAAACCCTAAAATAAATTATAATGTTTAACAAGAATGCTCAGAGGTCATAACTGTGATTTATCAATTAAAAAGCCAGAAAAACTCAGTAGTCACCTCCTAAGCAAATGATTGCTTTGATTTTTGCACAGGTTTATAAATGTAAACTGAAGGCCTGAGGGGAGGAGGGATCACTTAAAAAATGAGAGAAACTGAGGATTTTTTCAGTTTGACTAGAGGGAAAAGGGGTGTGTGTGAAAATCTCTTAGGAAATACTTTCTGTCTTAGAATATGTGGCCGAATTATAAGCGAGACTAGGCCATTTCTGTATTTCTTTATTTTTTTATATTTGACTTTGCTTATTCCTCTCTATTAGGTCATTTACCCCATGAGCCTTTGCTTCTTTGCTGGCAGCTTATGCGTAAAAATTAAAGCCTTGCCCTGTAGGTGCACTTTTGCCTGAATTCATATCTGACATTCCCTGGCCTCCATGTGCCAGGCTCTAAACCTAAACATATAGATAATTTGTACCACCATATCTGTCTAGGTCCATTTGACATCACAATAAAATATCTCGCACTGAGTTATATTGATTCCAGAACGGTATATATTGGCTGTTTTCTCACTTCTAAGGCTGTTTGTCAACAACTCTTATGAGGGTCCTTGGTAAACAGACAGGAATGTTGCTGAAGTGTACACTGTATCTATATGCTATTAAATATTACTTGTGTGTGGTTTTGAGAATTAATAAATAGTCTTAGTTCAGAGCAACTGTTCTCTCTTCATGTCTGTGGAGGCCTGGGTTCCCTGGTCAGTCTCCATCCACCCAAAGAAAAGAACCGTAATGGGGTTGGGGATCCAGGGGCCTGCATCTGTAAATTCCCCAACAGAATGCTAAGAGAAGTGCTTTTCACAATGGTATTAAATGCCGTGCTTCAGTTGTCCTTTATTCTCTTGAAAATCTCTCTAATAACTGTAACATAATCTGAAGTATTAGGTGATTTCCTCTATACTTGCAATATGTAGACTTTCAGATTCCCCCACATTTATCTGCATATTAAAGAAACTGTTAGATTTTTAAAGTATTTGTAGCTTTTCAGGCATAATGCAGTAAAATCAGTTGATGGGGATGCAATATCACTGTAGTAATGATGGAACATTTTGAACTGTATCTGATCATTGAAGAAACAGATGCAACAAATCAGCAAACAGTCTTGATGTATGAAAGAGCAGAGCAACCATGCAAACCTTTCTTTTTCTGAAGTCCATGATGATAAAGATAAAAATGCAGGTATCAGGTTTCTGATTAGAAGAAAGTTGAGATGTGGTAGTATTTTGAGCTACACACCTGAAGAATGTTTTAAAGTTTAACTCAACATCAAGATCTGCGGATAATCCATAATCCTGTGATTTGTTAATACTGAAGCAACCATTAGTCGGAAGCAGTTTGAGGTAAGAAAGCTTGCCTTGTAGGGATTACGCTAACCCCACTGTCACGTCTGGTAAACTGGTGCGACAGGTTTTGTATTGTTTCTGGGCATGGCTGACTATATGGAGAGAAATCTGTTTTAAGGCCAGATAATACAATCTTCCTTTTGCTTACTACAGTTTTGATGGGTTATATTTTATTTTTGTTTACTGTTTCCCAACTGGAACAAAGCTAGCATATGGTTAGTGCACTATATTTGAACATTATTGACTGAATAAAACCAAGTCTTTAATTTTATAAATGTACTAAGCAATGCAATGTGTCTTAACTGAGTTAAGCATAATGCATTTTTAAGTTCTTTCATACCATGTGACATCTGGTTCGTCATTCTTTTTTCTTTTTAGGTCTTATCATGTCTAGTGCAAATTGCTTCTGTCCGTAGATCCCTGTTTAACAATGCTGAAAGAGCAAAGTTCCTGTCTCATCTCGTTGATGGTGTTAAGCGAATACTGGAAAACCCCCAAGTGAGTCTGTTAAAATTTGTAGTGGAAATTGGCTTGTCTGCATTCTAACAAACTACTTAGAATAGTTGCAAGTGGGTGCGCTGAAATGCCCCCATCAAAATAGAAGAAAATAGAGGAAAGCAGGAAAGGAGCCCCCCAAAACTGAGCATATAAGGGGGTCTTTCTGAGTATCCAGCGCACCAACCAAGAAAAAAGTGGACAGCAAACAAGTACAAGGCTAATAATGTTGTGCTAAAACAGTAAAATCTTGCACCAAGGCTCCCTGAATTCTGTGCCAAGGTGCTTTATGAATCCTGTATAAATTATATTTTTATAAAAACATATAATTTGTTAAATGATGTGTAACATAAATGATACATAACAATTGTTCTCCTAGACATTAAGGAAGTTCATGACATGGACACCGTAACCCTGCATTTGGGCAGCTAGAAATTCTGTTTGCCCCCCCACCTTCAGAAATCTCAGCAGGCATTGTCCACATACTTGAAGCCTAACTTACCAAATGCTAGATATATGCCTATTGTATTCCTGGTACAGAGTAATTTCGAGTGATGTTGCTATGATGCATCTGAGATACCCCTATCACGTGTGTAGGTTGGTTCATGATGCTAGGGACAACACTGCTACTATAGTATGGGTCAAAGTTTTGAGTTGTCAGAGTTTTTTCTTTGTTTGTGCATGAGTTGGACTTATGCAGTAGGGCCTGTCAACTGAAACCATAGTTGGTAAGTGTCGTTATCTGCAGCCTTTTGGAGTTCTGTGCATTGGACACTATGAACAGTAGGGTGAACTGTAGTGGTTTCATGTATCTAGTGAGGAGATTTCTCATTCCAGTGCTGAAAGGCATTCAGGCTTGATAGCCTTATGATATCTTCTTCATTTGCTTCACAGAGCTTGTCAGACCCAAACAACTACCATGAGTTCTGTCGGCTTCTGGCTCGACTTAAAAGCAATTACCAGCTGGGGGAGCTGGTGAAAGTGGAAAACTACCCTGAGGTCATCCGCCTCATCGCCAACTTTACAGTGACCAGCCTACAGGTGGGAAGCTGATCTGTTCAGTTTACTTTGCTGCTGGGAAGGGCAAGAGGGTGGGAGGACAGAGTGATTTTGCAGTGTGGAGCAGCACCCGTTACATTGCAAACCTTGACCTAATTGTTTTGGAACTAGGTGGGAGATTATGCAATCTGTAATCACATTTCAAAGCAGTAGTTCCGTTCATTCGGGTTTTCTGTGGGTATATAAAACTTTCCTTCAGTAACAGAAGATTTGCACTTCATTTCATCCAGTGGACTGGAAATGAAGGAATTTTGCAGCATTCTGATTCTAAAATGGTGGGGAGGGAGTAAGGACCTAAAATTTTGAGCATGCATTTCACTTTAGAAATGCAAGCGTAGTCAGATGTCGTCTGCTAGTCTCTTCAGTAGTTTTCATTTGATTAGTCACACATGCTGTGCAAAATTCACTCCCCAAAGGACCTCCTGCTTCCATGTGAACCAACTCAGTGACTGTGCTCTTCTGCAGAAACTTTGCTCCCTGTGACCCCTTCATCTGAAATAAGATGGGGGGCCACTTGAGACCAAGCTCTCTCTGAGATGACATCTTGACTATGGAACATCCAGTCCACCAATTTTACTATGTTTTTGCCATTATTCATTTATTTTACCCAGGTCTTTTGTTTATTTTGTTTTACTTAGAATTTTTAAACATCTTTTAAGCTCTGGGTTCCTAACGATTTGTAATGTGTGTGAGTTTTTGTTCTCTAGGTTTTACTGTTCAGGTTTTACTGTTTTATCATCTATTATTGCAGGTGGTATTTTACTAATCCTGTTTTCTTGCTTATTGGATGTCCCAGCCTGTTGATTGTATTGACTCACACTATGTAATCCACCTTGAGTCTCAGTGAGGAAGGTGGACTATAAATAACATAAAATAAATACTAGCTGATTTTAGGGTGTTTTACTTTTTTATTTGGTCCCTGTCTAAATCTATTTTTATCACTGCTACAAAATATTTTATCACTACTACAGATATCACTACTGTTTTTATCCCTACTACAAATAATACAAATATTTGATGCTGCTAAGAACTTAGTCATTTTATTGCTGCTGTTTCGGAATAGTGAATGCTTCAATGCTGGTAACATTAATTATTTTATCTTCTCTATAATCTGCCTTGTGTGCCTTTGGACAGGGAGTAGAAGTGCTTGAAACAGAGTGAAGAGCAGCCTTAGCAGGATGGTAGCAGTGGCAAGCGTGAAAGCAGCATTCACCGAGGTTGAGCAGCTTCTTTCCTTTTGTTTTTGCAGCACTGGGAATTTGCTCCGAACAGCGTACACTATCTCCTAAGTCTGTGGCAGCGGTTAGCAGCATCCGTTCCTTATGTTAAAGCAACAGAGCCGCACATGCTGGAGACATATACACCTGAAGTCACCAAAGCTTACATCACCTCTAGGCTGGAGTCTGTGCACATAATATTGAGGTAGAGGCCAAGAAACCAACCATCTTCAGCTGTGGAAGGAGAGCATTAGTATTCCTTAGTACGCCTAGACCCTTTCCTCTTTTCTTTGGGCCAAGAATTTCTGAAAGTAATAAGATAGCACTGGAATGAGAGTTCCTGATACGAACTCTCTTATGAGAGTTCCTGATATTTCCTCAGTGCTGCCAGTGCTCCCTAAATGCTGCCAGCAAGATCCCAGTGATGAACTCAAGTTATAACAGAAAATCCACGGAACTCTCAAGCAGAGAGCATGTGACTTGAGGGCCTGTGGTGAAGCTTGGGGGGTGGGGGAAGTGGTAGAAGAGAAGAGCCTACTTCTCAGTTTGGTGGGAAATGGGGTTGATCGGTCTGCTACAAACAGTATTTTTTTTTATCTTATGCCGTGCTGCTTCCTCCATATACAGAGACGGCTTAGAAGATCCGCTGGATGACACGGGTCTAGTGCAGCAGCAGCTCGACCAACTGTCCACCATTGGACGCTGTGAATATGAGAAGACCTGTGCACTCCTCGTGCAGCTATTTGACCAATCAGCCCAGACCTACCAGGAGCTCTTACAGAGTGCGACGGCCATCCCTGTGGATGTAGCAGTGCAGGAAGGTGTGTGCCTAAAGAGGGGCAACAGCATAGCTGTTCTATCAAAACTGAAAGCTCCTAGATTGGGATCAGTCATGGGTACTACTATGGAAGCTAGCAACCAGCCCTAAGGGCTTTGCACAGTTCTGTATTAATGTGTAGTGAATCTGGGAGCGTAGGTCTTATACTGTTTGAACCATAACTGCTTTAAACAAACTTAATGGAAAACAAAATATAAATTTGCCTTACTGCAAATTGAAGAGAGGTACCGTATGTAGTACAAGTGTCTTAAATAAAACTATTGAATTGTTTCTTCCAGAAACTAGGATTTTTGCGTATGAGGCAAGCATGGTAGAACATCAGTAGGAATATGATGACCAGTTTTGTCTGCTGCCACATTTTCTTACAAGTTTGTTGAGAAGGGCAAAAGAAATAGCCAAGGACTTTAGAATGTAAGGAATCAGAGGAACTGTCAGATTCAATTTAGCATAGAGGTCAAACACAGATTGGGAAATTTGAACGTATTAATTGAAATGGCTGTGCCAGCATGTTAACAGCAATTGTGGGAAGGAAAAGAAGCAGCAAATGGATCTCCTTCCCCTTGAATCCAGCCCTCCTCAGTAGATGGTCTAGTTTATCCTTTCCATCACTGATGTGAAGTCTTCTAGGCCTTCATCTTAGTTTTCAGTGAATCACTTCTGTGGATCTGGACTCTTCTAATTTCAGGACGCTTGACGTGGCTTGTCTACATCATTGGGGCTGTGATCGGTGGCCGGGTATCATTTGCCAGCACAGATGAGCAGGATGCAATGGATGGCGAGCTGGTTTGTCGGTAGGAGCCACTGTACTCCTGAACCTCTCATAAGCATTTCTTAAAGCCTCACTCACTCCCCTTGTACCACACACTCTTCCTCTCCAAGCTGAAAACTCGTGACTTAGGAAGAGCCATAAGGAAAACAGTGACAAAATAGTGAAACTAATGTCTCTGGTGGTTGGATAAGAAATCCAAAGTGAATGTCACCTTTTGTTGTGGACACTCCTACCTTCTACATTCAGCACAAGGTTGTAAGTAGTTGTTGGGCACAGAAGACATCCTGAGAATCTCCCTTCAGTTAAAAGCATGTCTTCTATGTCTTTGATAGTGGTAAAGATGATCCTTGAAAGTCCATGTCCAGTGCATGGGCAACCCTTAGAAGCTGGGGGAACCTAGAAATAGCTTGATGTCCCACTCCCAATGACTAGCGAAGCCAGAGTAACTTCCACAGAGTAAGCTGGAAACTGGCATAATTTATGCAGGTTGCAGAATTCCACTTTCCTTGACTAAGTTTTTGTATGTGTTCATTTGTAGCATCAAACCAAACCCAACCTGAGAGCGATTTTTAGTGCTAAGCCACTTTCTGATCCTTCATAGGCTTTTTATGTCAACTTTCATGTAGAGTAGAAAAGAGCAAGCATCCAGTAGCACCTTAAAGACTAAGAAAATTTGTGGCAGGGTATAAGCTTTTATGAGTCACTGCTTCTTCAGATCTGAAGAAGTGAACAGTGACTCACAAAACTTCATACCCTGCCACAAATGTTCTTATTATTTAAGTTGCTTCTGGACTCTTGCTGTTTTCTACTGCTACAGACAAACACTGGCTACCCATCTTGATCTATTTTCATGTAGAGGTTTATTTTGCCAAGTACGCTGGTTTGGATCCAGCAGAAGAGTAGAAGGAGCTGCCAGAGTAGAACTTCTCCTTCCTTCCCCTTCTTGCCTTTTGTCCTGAAACTCCTCTCTGAGGACCAGGAGAACCCCACAAGCAAAATGTACCACAAGACAGGACACTGCCCAGGAATGAGGGAGGATCAAGTCAAATTATCTTACCCTCCTTCCTCTGCTGATGCAAGCCACAAGTGGAAGAGTGATTTCTCCTGGTTTCTACAGTGCCTTATCCTGAAACACATTTTGCCAGGAGATTCTTGCAGAGCAGTCTCAGAGCAAAATGAGTTACTTCAGGAAGATGGGCAAAGATCCACTTCCTCAACTCTTCCACTGGATCCAACCCATTGTGTATTCCAAGGGGAAAATCAACTGGAAGAGAATTTTCCTATTTTTTGCCTAATTCCTTGGGTAAAAAGCATCCTTTTATGCATTATGAGCATTTAAAAGTGCACACAGGCCAGCAACTATAAATGAGCCTTTTCAACCTTCCTTCGTTCTTCAGTCAGACATAAAAATTGGGGCAGAGTAATGTTCATTCAGGAGTTCTGAGCCTGCAAAAAAATGTGGGAGCCTGGTCAGGGGTTCCCTCTGCATCACTGAATCTTACTGTTATGCCCAGCTAACTGTGGCAGCTGAGTTGCTGGTAATTAGGCACTAGTGAGCCATAACGAAGCCTGTCTCAGTCCCAGCCAAATTCGAGCCGCTGCCACAGTCATAGATGGCCTAGCCTTGTGTCTGGACCTTGCTAGCAACACTTCACTTTGTTGCCCTATCTTTGCAGTGGCTTCAAAGTCTGGTGTGAAATAAAGCAAGAGGCGGCTACCTTGCAACTAATCCTGTGGTGCTCTGTAGAGAAGTGGGGAGTGTCTTCATTTTAATGCTGACTGCTAGCTTTTGTCTGTGCTCAGCAAATCCTACGCCTTCCTTTGTAGGTAAAAAAGACTAGCTGATGTTGCCTGACCTTCTGTCCCCTTAACTTGTTGCCTTGTTCTTCTTCCTTCCCAGGGTTCTTCAGCTCATGAACCTGACTGACTCGCGTCTGGCTCAGGCAGGCAACGAGAAGCTGGAGCTTGCCATGCTGAGCTTCTTTGAGCAATTTCGGAAGATCTACATTGGAGACCAGGTGCAGAAATCCTCAAAGGTAAATGCTCTTGTTAAAGGCATAGGTCATTCCTTCTCATCACTGAGATGTTGTCACACTTTATTATGTCCTAGTAGCATTTAGGCAATTCAGTCCTTAGTTTCGTACTGTTGGTTTGTAGTTTTGTGGCCTTTTGACGACTAACCATAGCTACTGCCAGTGCAAGATTTACATGCTGCTGCTTCTCCCATCCCAACCCCAGCATTTGAAACCTGCCTGTTTTGCAGCTGAAGGGTTTAAAATTCCCTCCTTTGAGGCAACTGTGCGAAGAGCACCTTTAGTTACAGCACAAATGAAAGTCACTTTCTCCACCTAGAATGCCAAGGCAGCAGGAGGACTTGCGTTCTACAGCCAAAGCAGGGGCAAACATAAAATGGCAAGGCTCTGAGCCCCTTGGAGGGAAAAGGGCCTGGGCCCTGTTGCCCAGCTGGCAGGTAGTTCCTTTTTAGAATTTTGGGAAGAGCATTTTTTAAGGTCTGTTTGTTACTGCAAGGAGAGTGGCACAAATGCTAAGATTTTACAGGCAAAATTGCACATTCCACTGATTTCTTTTCCACTTGCTTTTTATCTTTAACTTCTAGCTGTACCGCCGTCTCTCAGAGGTCCTGGGGCTGAATGATGAGACCATGGTCCTAAGTGTCTTCATAGGGAAAATGTAAGTGCCACCGCAGCTTCTCCAGAATGTGCCTGAAAGCCTTCACCTCCAAAGAGGGTGCCTCTCAGCAAAGCCCAGAGTTCACGTGCAATAGCTTGGTTAATGTGCGCTGCAGACAGGTGGACATACTCTGCTAGCTATCTTATTGTAAAAAAGGTTTTTGCTTCCAGAGGTTGTATGGCCTGATAGGAGAGAAGTTTAAGGCAAGCTTAATTGTGAATGCTGATTGTCTGCTAAGACAGTACTAAAGGGGGGGCGGGGGGAGAGACTGTTGGTGAAATCTCTTTCCCCTGTAGCATTGCTTAATGTTCGATAGTTAAAGGCTCCCTTCTTGGAAACTTGGCCTGGTACTTGAATGTACCCGGTGCTCTCTCAGTCTTTTAAGCACCTCTTCTCCCCTAAGTTGAAACCCATCGTTCTTTCTCTTGAGGTTCATGGTCGCAGGCATAACTACACAAGGGCTATTAGAATTCTGCAGCTGATGGTGGAAGGTGCTGAACTGCAGAGGTTTGTGTTGTCACTGCCGCAGAATTCTCTTACCCTTGCTGCAGAAATCAGCCCTGCAGTGCCACAGAATTCCAAAGGCCTCAGTTTGGGCCAGTGTAGCTTTGGGACCCAAGTAGTGAAGATTATCTGAAGGATAATTTTCTAGTCATCCAAATGTAAGTACAGTGGCTTTATGCTAGTATTTTGTGGCTTCTGTTGTCTGTGGCTTTGGGGGAGGCTGGAGAAGGGTACTAAGAAAATAGCCTCTCCCAATTGTCTTTTTCTTTTCTCCTTGTAGCATCACCAACTTAAAATACTGGGGACGATGTGAACCTATCACCTCCAAGACACTACAGCTTCTCAACGACCTCTCTATTGGATATCCTTTCTGGCAAACCTCGCAGACTGGGGGCAGGGTTAGCATAGTAACTCTAAGCTGTTCCTTCACATCACAGATATAAATCCTGTGATTCCATCACAGATGCATGATGGTTAGCTACAAGTGACAAGCCCCTTCTCTGCCCATTAGTACCCACTGTCCCATTCTGAGCTTGTTTCCTTAATCTGTGTTAAAATTATCTTTCTCTATCCCATATGTAGCCAAGAAAAGTTAGCACTTTCTAATCGGTGGCTGCGAATTCCAGGCTATTCCATGGTTGCTTTCATAGTGTTAGACATTTCTTTGGGCAGCAAGAACTTCCAGGGGCAGCACTTACCTGATTTGACTCCCTTTGGAGGAGACACCACTGCAGATGTATGGCATTTGTGTATGTTTATAAGCGCTGTAAGTAGAACACAGGGAGGCAAGGGCGTTTTACAAGGCAGTGGGTTTGCTACCCCACATCAGATCTCTTTTTAGAGGGAGAGGGAAGGAGAGAACCCTAACATCTGTCTGTTTCTCTCTCTGTCTATTCCAGACTCGTTACTGTTTTTTCACACTCCAGGCACATCTACCCCCCCTTCATTGGGGCAGGGATTACCTCCAAATCCTGATAGGCGCATAAGCAAAGCCGTCCAAGGACGATCTCCTAGTAATTGGCGCTCATTGAAAGAATCTCCCATTAAGAAACAGCCAGTCTTTTATCATAGGCACTCGCTTCTTGGCATGCCACTTTAGGCAAAGTCCAGTGGGTAGGCCCATTCAGAGTAACAAGGCTCCAAACTTTCAACAGCCATAGCTTCCTAAGCAAGTCCTAAGACAGTTCATTTTGTTTTTATTCATTTGTAAGATGATGACTTGGGGAAGAACCATGGATTAGTAGAGTGCATAATAATATTGGTTTTTTAAAAGAAAAAAATTACACGTTTGGAAGGCAGCCCAAAGGCCTTGTATTCCAGCGCCCTTGCCAAAAACCTGGATGGGGCAGGGTAGCACAGATAAATCGAGGCAATCCTGACCACAAATAAAAGAGTAGGCATGAATAAACAATAAGAAGGTGTTTGCAGAGGAAAATAATTTAAAATAACGCAGACAAGTGCTTCAGGCTCCACGCAGCTGGAGGAAGATGAAAAATCCCTTCCTGGGTGCCTGGTCAGCCTGATTTGTGCAAATTAAAGTCAAGCCAGCTTATTTCTTCACATTAATATAAAAACAAATAGCATTAATATATGTTTGTATATTATGAATATTAATATCTTCGCCAGTCTGAAAATGTATACATTATTCATTGGCCCCTACGCAGTTACATGGCAAAGGATCTGCTCAGGTTCAGGGTCTCGCCATCAACCATGCCTTGCAATAGCTGCTGAAAATAGAAGCATGCAGATCTAGGGAGTCCCTAGTGCCCTTGAAGACTCCTTCCAAATGACTGAGGCAATTATTTTATATAAAGAAACCCACTTCTTGTAACCTCCCACCCCCACCATTCATCTGGGGTTTTCTAAGAGGCTGATAACTGACGGGGCTGTCTTGCTGTTTCCTTAACCCCCTTTCTACATACAGCAGCGTAAGGAAACTGGTAAAGCTGAGCGCTGTGCAGTTCATGCTGAACAATCACACAGTAAGTGGTTTCTGCATCCTTTGGAACATTCTCCCACTCCCAGCAAGGGCAGGGTCCCAAGCAGTCAGTGGTTCTTTGTCAAAGGGAATTATTTTTAGGTTTTCATTCCCAGCGCTTGCTTTGAATCCTGATAGCTTGTGTTTTTTGGAAGACTTCTTGTTTGTGCTGTTTTGTTCCTTGTTTCTGTGGGGTTTTTTCTTCTATTTGATGTTATTCCTAGGTCTTGAGGATTTTCCTGCACCCAAGCATGGTGGTCACAGGAGACTTATGTATAGTCTCCATAGTAATGAAGGGAAACTGGAAGGTCTGCAGAAAACCAAGCACCTCTGTCAGCATTTTGAACCTCTTGAACATTTGAACCCTTTCTCTTTCCCTTCTAAAAGATCCCAGACTCCGTTTATCTCAAGTCATGGCCAACTTCTCCAGTCTTTCTAAAGTTACCACGTGTAACTACAATGTTTTCTACATGGGATTGCTTTTCAAGATTTCTAGAAGACTTGCACAGGTGCCCCCCAGACAGAACATGGTGTGTTCTTCCAGGCAGGGTTTGCCCCCAAAGCCATATGACGCCAAAGTATATCTGCTTTGCTCTCAACAAAGTGCTGCTTTTTGACCTGTGAGTTTTTTTTAATGCCTTGAGCTTCTAAATCCACTTTGTGGATAAATTCACAAGAGTTGCTGGCATACTTGATGCTTTCATGACACAGGTGGCCAGGCAAGTAGTAGTTTACAAGACCACTCTAAAAGCTTAGGTGTGTAAAAGAAATTTAGAGTCCAGTGGCACCTTTAAGACCAACAAAGGTTTATTCAACGTATGAGCTTTCATATGCATGCACACTTTTTCAGATATATGGGAAAGGAAGCTAGAATTCAGATTTACAGGCTGAAAAGCAATTTAATATGTAACATGCTGCAGATGCTTTAAGATATGCAAAGTCAAAACTAAATAAAAAGCTAGGTTATAAGGTCAACAGTTGTTTGATTTAATTGGGGCCGGGGAAGGACAGCAAAGTACTAAATATTTCAAAATAGGAGATAAATGTGAAAAGGCATCTTTTCTAATTGTGGGAAGTAAACTAAGAATCACTTAGGGGTGTGTGTGAAAGTCTTTGAAATAAACCTTCTGGAGAAGGGCATATCTCCTCAGAACCTAGGGGAGAGCCTGATTCATAGAGCCTGGGTGAGAAAATTCTGCTTCTTATACTTGGGTTATGTCTAAAAATTGCCTGTCCTAAGGGCTAACTGTCTCACGACAGTACTTGAGAGAAGAGACCAGGCTTCACAACAGTGCTGGTTGTAGATCATCTGTCAGTAGCCTTTTCCAGAATACAAGCTGCTTTACAGTTATTTCATTTGCCCTCCTTTTACAACCCTCCAGGGATTACTAAACTGAGAGAATAAGCCTTCACGGCTGAATGGGGATTTGGATCTGACTCATCTGTGTTCAACCCCAGCACAGCTCCAGGAGTTCCCTTGGAGGTGTTGACCCCAAGTATTGATGCCTAGCACTTTCAGTGTGAGCAGGAGATTCAGCTCCCTGAAATATTACAGATTATGTAAATTCCATTGTGTAAATATTAAATAATGAGCATTTTCCTGTGTTTTCAGTTGTGTACTTTATGACTCCTTGCGGACTCTGTGCCAGTGCACCAGCAGGATTATGCACCTGTGCAGAGCAAGCTTCTAGAGCTTTGCTGGAAGGATTTATGCAGCTAGCCCCACCCATCTGGAGGGAGAGTACCCTAATGCGCATATCTTAAGGAGCAGAAGTGCAGCAGCCCACTCACTTCTTCTTAAACCACTGCAGCAGACGCTGGGTAGATGCTTCGCACCTTTTAAAAAGTACCTTCATTGTGGCAGCAGACTCAGATGGACATGACTGCTGCCACCTTCCTGTTCCCACTGCTGGACCTCCTGAGGACACCTGGTGTTTCTGGCCACTGTGTGACAGAGTGTTGGACTGGATGGGCCACTGGCCTGATCCAACATTCGCTTCTCTTATGTTCTTATGTTCACGTTTAGGCGATCTTCCAGTGGTTTATAGAGCAGGCTTGCTGCAATTGGTCCGTCCACCTCAAAGCAATTTTATAGGAGTGGGTGGGTGCGATCATACGCACCTATTTGCCACGCTAGAGGGATGATTCATTGACAGATCAAACTGGTGCAATCACACCAGCACATCTGGGAAGCGTCCCACAACCATCGTCAAGCCATTGCAAACCGTTTTGATCCGGTGGGGAATCGTAGTTAAAAACCACTAATGAAACTCCAGTATCAAATGGTTTGCTGCGGCTCACAGCCAGAGCTTCCCTGTGTGATTGCTCCAGTGTGGAAGTGTGGCGTCGCAGATTGCGTGATCACACGCTATCCCGATGCAACTCTGTTCCCCCCCCCCCCTTCTCCGTGTGCGCATCATCAAAAGCCCTTTGGGGGAGAAGCAAAGCATTGATTCCCCTTCCTCCCTTGCAGCGATTCATCGATCCCCTGTTTAAGTGCCTCAGAAACCCACCACACAAAAAAAAACCCACTCGCCTGCGGTTGCATCTGATCACGCAGTGGCGGTTTGTCCCGGCAGGTCCATGGAGCTGTGTGATCACGCAACTGCGGGGCAAATTGCTCCGGAGCAAAAAAGCTTCTGATTCCCCTCCGGATTATCTCGCTCGTGTGGCCACGACCGGTGTTAAACAGTTTTGACTCCATGGCTTAGGTCCCAAATGGCCTCTGTACTGAACAGACCAATCTGTTCACGCTTAGTCTTGTTGCTCACAGCCAAGGCTTCCAACAGTGCAGCTCCAGTACCTTAACGATTACAACAACTGACCCTTCAAAATCTAAGCACTGTCATCGCTCTTTGGAACTAGAAAAGATGACAAAGCACCAACTGTCTGAGCTCTAGAGAGATGTAGCTGCTCCCTCCTCTACAGCCACCCATTCTTACGACTGCTTGTTACAGGAGCCCTAGACACCAACGCCTCTGTAGTCCTGATGCAGACTACTGCTTCAAGGACTAGCTGGTGCTTCATCTTCTGAATCTTCTTGATGTCTGGTTGTGGGAGGAGATACCCTCCCACTCCCAGGCCACCCTTGCTGGGTTAGTATCTATCAAGGACAGCACAAATGTGCTTCTCAGGAGATGCATCTAATTTCACTGCACACACTTCAACCTGTCTAGTGGGGCTTCTCAACGCAGGGTAAATCACAGCTCACCCCTTGCTTTTGAAAGTATCCAAAGTCCTCTCTGCAATCTATCTCTTGTACTTGTAACTACTACCCAAATTGGCTCCAAGAATCTTGACATCATGGTTGAAAACCATACCATTAGATCAGGGGTGGGCAAACTGTGGCTTGGGAGCCGCATGCGGCTCTTTCACATATATTATGTGGCTCCCGGCTGGGCGGCTGGGGAAGCTAAATATCATTAGCAAACAAATATCATTGGACAAATTGATATCATCAATATCTGCTTTTACCCCTTTTGTTATTATTTTTGGCAGTCTCGTTTAATGTTAATAAAAAGCACATTTGCTTATTTTCCAATAAAAGCAGGTAATATTTGTTCATGTCTTGTGGCTCTCAAACATCTGATGTTTATTCTATGTGGCTCTTACGTTAAGCAAGTTTGGCCACCCCTGTTCTAGGTGGCTCTTACTCTGAGTAAGTTTGCCCATCCCTGCATTAGATGAACGGGGGGGGGGGGGGGATACTCGCTGGGGGGAGAAGGAGCTGAGGCCAGCGATCTCTCCCTCCCCCCGGGCCCATTCCCCCCCTCCTTCCCTTCCCCCCCTCCTTCCCTCCCCCCCCCCCCCCGGTCTCCGGCAGGCCTCAGCGGAGCTCACTGGGCCTGCCGCTTTCCCCCCACGGGCTGCGGCGGGCCTCAGCGGCACCTGCCAGGGGGCACCACTTCTCCCCCTACCCCCCCCACGGGCTACGGCAGGCCTCGGCGGCGCTCGCCGGGCCCGCCGGTTTTCCCCCTCCCCCCCCCACGGGCTGCGGTGGGCCTAGGCGGCGCTTGCCGGGCCCGCCACTTCTCTCTCCCCCCCCCCGTTCATCTGAAAGTGGCGCCTCAGGCCTCGCCACACCACCTCCCCTCATTCACCAGACAGCAGTGCGGCGAGGCTCAAGGCCTGCCACACCGCCTCCCACCCCCTCCCCAACAGCGGCCAAAGCGTTCTCTGGGCATGCACAGAGAATGTTTTAACTTATGGGGGGATTTAAATATCCCCTGAAATTTTTTTAAAACGTTCTGGATTTTTCTGCGCACGGGGGGAGTGCCCCCCGTGTGTAGGAAAACCTCCCTCTCCCCGTGTGGATTTAGGTATCCACACGCGGGGGGGCCACTTTGCTATTAGTATATAGATTACTCTTGGACAGTGGTGCTTTCTTTCATGTTGGAAAGACAGCATAGCCTGTCTTTATTATTTGGGAGCACCACTTGTGTTTCTTACCTTTCTATCATCCATAAGAAATGGAAATCTGTTCTGCACAATCTGAGATTGCAGACCAAGCTTCCCCTTTTTCCTTGGATTTCTCAACAGGCAACCAAAGATCTAGCCTCATTACTGAGGATCTCAAGCTGTATATAGAGCAGCTCAGCCAGTTGGCCATTCCATTTTGTCTGGACTTTGGTAACACTATTAAAGTTCAGTCTTTCAGCTAATAGATGCTGAAGCTGTAATAACACAGCCGGTATCTTCCAGAATGAAGCTCTTTACCTTACTAATTAGTAAGTGCATCCAAACACATGGCAGACTATGGTTCAGAGTCCATGGCTGGTTCCACTGTGTACTTTCAGAGGCGTATCTGGCTTTGCTCCACTGTTCTCAACCTTCTGAGTTAAAACCAGAATCTGGAAACCGCTGTTTGAGGGCCTGTGCAGCACCAGCTGATTATACCAGTCCAGAAATAGAAGCCTACTAGTCACTCCATGGGACTTTAACGTTGCCCATTTGCAGTGATTTTGTAACTCTGGTCGTCACCAACCCTACCACTACCCAAATGACCAGCCCTCAGCATGCAGATCCTACTGTGCAGTCACCTTGGTGCACCGTTTCCACCAGTGCCTCCCTTTGGAGCTGGTGAGGCGATCATTAGTGAGGACCAATCATGGCAGCAATTAGGTGTCTTCATCAATGCATTGTAGTTTCTTGTGGTCCACTGGACTGTCTTGCCAGTGCTGAGACAGGGTTGTCCAGATGGCCACAGACCATCTGGACATGGAACATAATATGAACAAATAAAGGAATGAACTCACAAACCCCCTCTCGTCCCATCAAACCATTAGTAACATCTAGCCTTCACCTGTAGTCTCTCAAGACTGCTTTTCAGCAAGCAAGATTACAACTTCAGCAAGCAACCTGTCTGCACTTTGACCCAGTCCACTGTATCTTTGCCTGTATAATGCTGTTCTTTGTCCTGATACTACATTGCTACTGAAATTGGTTTCCAAGTTTCACCTGACCCAAGGCCTGTCTTACCTGTCTTCCCAAAATCTATCCATTGATGCTGAATAGGTTTGCTCAGTAGCATCCTCTCTGCCAAATTGGGTGGAACTGGCCCTCAAAATTCATTCATTGCTTTGTTCATGTGCAGAATCCCAGTTTTCTGACCAGATTGATAACCGCTTAGAGGACATTAGAAGTAAGCAGCCTGTTCCCATCGTTAGATCTGAAGAATTTTAAACAATGTTAAAATATTCCACTTAGATAAAAGATGTTACTCTGATCATTGTAAACACTGCATTATTGTAGAGGTGCAATGTTTGCATTTCATTTGCAACCAACACTCCCCCCCCCGCCCCCCCAAAAATCTGGGACTCTCAGAATTTGGTCTGTTTCTCCGTGTCAAATTCTGTGAAAGATATCTCACATGCTAAAAGCACAAGAGAGCATCAGCCTTTAGTTTTGCATTTGTGGTTGTTCCCAAGCCAGTACTGAGATAAGCAAGATGTGTTTCTGACTTGCTACTGTTCCCATTTGCTAGGCATACCAAGCCCACCCCCCACCCTCAGATGTATGTTTCCTTTGTAATGATTGTTGTTCTTTTGACAGAGTGAGCACTTTTCTTTCTTGGGTATTAACAATCAGTCCAATTTGAGTGATATGAGATGTCGGACAACTTTCTATACTGCACTGGGGCGCCTCCTCATGGTTGACCTAGGTATTACACTCCATTCTTACATATCAAAACCAGTTATGGAACTTTCAATGTTCTAGTCATATATTGCCTTTCAGGGGTAGATAGGCAGTCTTTTTGGCCTGAGGGCCCACAAAATGCAACAGCTACATCTGTGAAGATGTTGGTGTTCCAGCAAACAACAAGGGCACAGAGAGAAGCAAAAAGAAACATCAATATAAAACATTACTGGTTTTCATTGCACTCGCTTAAAAATATTATTGTAGTGGATGAAAATAATGCCGACGTAACGTCTGGTACTAAAAGATGTTTCTGAGCAGGTGCTAGTGGGGCATGAGGGCGTAAGTGTGAGAATTTACAGCCAAAATTTCACTGTAAGAATTGCCACATTTCAGAGTCTAATTTTGAACTGTTATTTGTTCTGTGGGAGGGAGGAACCCTTCCTCAGGATCCTGCTAGCTTCAGCCTGCTCTTCTGCCTTCTAGCTATGACCCCCTACCCCAGCCCATCTGAGTTCAACTACACCCTCTTTTGGGGTGGTAGAGCAAGAGAGATGCCATGGCAACCAAAACTATTTGGTATGCTACTGCTTAGTATATGTATCAGGGTAGATGAAGAGAAGGTGGAAGTAGGAAAGAGAATCTGCCAAGTTGTTTTCCTCTGAATGCTGGTCATTAGAAGTTTAGCTTTGCTGTTACCTTGACTGGCCAGTTTGGTGGTGAGTTGTGGCTGACAGTGGTCCCAGATTTCAAGAATGTTTTATAAGATTGTAGAAGATAATGGCCCTTTGTGGTTCTCTTCCAGGGGAGGATGAGGATCAATATGAGCAGTTCATGCTCCCTCTCACGGCTGCCTTTGAAACTGTGGCACAGATGTTCAGCACCAACACTTTCAATGAGCAAGAAGCAAAAGTAAGGAAGATTTTCGGCTTTTTCCCACAGATGTTGCAGTTTCACAGATCTTTATATGGCTATGAGTCTTTTAAGCCAGTCTCCACAGTTCACTGTGTAGACCACTTCCACACAGAGATACACAGCTGCCTAGTGAAGATAAGCTCCCAAAAGCCTGAGTGGTTATTCTGGGTGGGGAGAGGTATACATGGGGTATATAAAACCCTTAGGAATGGTGCGTATGTTGCATTAGAGTGATGGGACAGTCTCTTGATACTAGGTGAGGCTCCAATGCTCTTCAAGCTTAAAGAGAGGCTGTTTGTTGCTACAGACACTAGGCTTAAGTGTTCCCCTACATTTCTCAAGGTAATAGGGACTATCTTCCTGTGCAAGACCGTGCTGCTTCTGGTGGAAGGAAAAAGTAGTCTTGTCTTTTGTCTAACTCACTTCTCTGCTTTTATACAGAGAACGTTGGTTGGCCTAGTGAGAGACCTGAGGGGAATAGCCTTTGCCTTCAATGCCAAGACCAGCTTTATGATGCTCTTTGAATGGATGTATCCTTAACCCTCATGTATATTTCATCCTACTCCAACCACCAAACAGTGTGGAGATGGGTCTTGAGGCTGCCTTGGAACTGTGGACTTAGCCAGTTATTGCCTATGCCTCTGGAACCTCCTGATAATGTTTCAGCTCAGGTGATGGGTCTCTACCTGCAAAGAGAGTCCCTCCCAGAGCTCTGACTTAACCCCTTATCCCCTGGATTAGCAGCCTACCTGATCTTCCTCATCTTCCTAATTCTGGTCCAGAAGCCCTACATGTGTGTCTGAAAAGTCAGCTACAGAATTTATTTTGTTTAGTGCATTTTTATTCTCCTCATCCTCCAAGAACGATATCCATAATTCTCCTCTCCTCCATTATATCTTCACATCCACCCATTAGGTAGGTAAGGCCAAGGGAGAGTAACTGGCCCAAGGTTACCTAGTTAATTTCATGGCAAACTGGGCTTTGAAATGCGGGTGTCTCCAGGCCCAGTATTCTTATAACTTCACCACACTGCCCTCACCTGTTCTGACTTGTGTGAGGACTGCATAGCTGCAGCAGAGAACAAACTGCTAAAAGAAGCAAGCTCGGGTATGCCTAGGCATTGAAATGCCAGTGATGTCCCTGTAGAATCTTCACTGGATGTGGAAGAGAGATGGTGTTTTCCCCTTTTTAGCCTCATCATCTGCAAGCTGAGCTGGCAGTATCAGAGATCTCAAGGAGCCCACTTCCACAGTGGACAGTCATGCAGTCATCTTGGCTGCTCCCAGCTTACACAGAGGTGAACAAAGCCTGTCTGTGCCTTGAGGGTGAGAACCTTGAAAAATTGTTTTCATCTGGGACCTGGGAAGCAAACATGACTCCTTAGCTTCTGCCTCACAGCTACCCATCCTACATGCCAATCCTACAACGGGCAGTCGAGCTGTGGTACCACGATCCAGCCTGTACCACACCTGTGCTTAAGTTGATGGCTGAACTGGTGCACAACAGGTAAGAGAATTTTGCCTTGTTCCAATGCCCACTCCTTCAACAGGGATGTAAACCCACCATTCCTGTATCAGTCGCTGCCTGGTCGGTGGAAGGTAAGGAGACATGAGAGAACTTTTTCAGTCTGTCAGTTATGTAGAAAGTGTGAACAGACAAATTGTATGTGTTTGTGTGTTTGTATCACTGCATATCATCCAATAAAATTATCAATGGTAAGCTTAGGATGGAACCAAAAGAAATATTTCTTCACACGACACATAGTTATCGTATAGAATTCCATGAGGTACAGTGGTTGCTGTCAAGTTTTGATACTAGAATTGGACAGATTTGTAGAGCATGGGTCTGTTACTAGGTTTTAGCCATGTACTGAAAAGTCATGGAATCATAGAGTTGGAAGGGACCACCATAGTCATCTAGTCCAAACCCCTGCACAATGCCAGAAATTCACAAATACCCCCAGTGACCCCTGTTTTCATGCCCAAAAGAGGATGACAACCCCTCCAGAATCCCTGGCCAAACTCGCCTGGAGAATAGTTGCTTCCTGACCCCAAAGTGGCAATCAGCATTTCCTTGGGGGTGTAATAAAGGGCCACAAGAACTAACACTGATGCAACCCTTCCTGCCCTCCCTCTCATGATCTGCCTAAGTTCACACAACCAGCATTACTGTCAGATGGCCACCTAGCCTCTGTTTGAAAGCCTCCAAAGCCCACCACCTCCCGAGGAAGCCTGTTCCACTGAGGAACCACTCTAACTGTGTCAGGAAGTTCTTCCTGATGTTTAGCCAAAAACTCCTTTGATTTAATTTTAACTCTGCACCAGCCTCTAGATGACAAGCCCTTCAAGTACTTGGAGATGGTTATCAGATCACCTCTCAGTCGTCTCCTCTCCAGGCTAAACATATCCAGCTCCTTCAACCTTTCCTCATAGGACGTGGTCCCCAGACCCCTCACCATCTTTGTTGCCCTCCTCTGGACACGTTCCAGCTTGTCTATATCCTTCTTAAATTGTGGTGCCCAAAACTGAACATAATACTCTTGGTGAAATCTAACCAGAGCAGAGTAAAGCGATACCATCACTTCACGTGATCTGGACACTATACTTCTGTTGATACAGCCCAAAATCGCATTTGCCTTTCTAGCTACTGTCTCACACTGCTAATTCATGTTCAGTGTATGGTCTCCTAAGACCCCTAGATCCTTTTTTTGCACCTATGACTGCCAAGACAAGTCTCCCCCATCCTATAATTATGCATTTGATTTTCCCTTCCTAAATGCAGAACTTTACATTTATCCCCATTGAAATTCATTTTATATGTTCTAGCCCAGTTTTCTAGCCTATCAAGATCATCCTGTATCCTGTCTTCTACCATATTTGCTACCCATCCCAATTTAGTGCCATCTTCAGATTTAATAAGCATTCCCTCTATTCCTTCATCCAAATCTTTTATAAAGATATTGAACAAAACTAGTCCTGGGACAGATCTTTGAGGCACTCCACTTGTCACTCCTTTCCCAAGAAGATGAGGAACCAACCATTAACAATCCCTCTTTGCGTGCGATCTGTCAACGAGTTACAGATCCACCTAACAGTAATAGGATCCAAACCACATTGGATCCTATTACTGTTAGGTGGATCTGTAACATAGTATCTTTCTTGGAACTAGGTGCTAGAGGCAAATAATGTAGGACGAGATTATCTGTGATTTTCCTGAGGTATCTAATCAGAGTAGAAAGATTTGTAGTCTACTTCCTAAGGCAGTTTTTATGTTCTCTAAGGGCATGGGCTGTTCGCTGGGTCCCCCTTATGCAAAACTAAATGAGATGGGGGGTGGGTAGTCTACCAGTTGCTGTAACACTCCCACATGGTGCTTTTTGAAGGCTCTGGCTCCTGCTGTCTCCACACTCATGCCTCTTCCAAGCCACAACTTTCTCCTCTTTCCTTTCAGATCCCAGAGGTTACAGTTTGATGTTTCCTCACCAAATGGTATCCTGCTCTTCCGGGAGACAAGTAAAATGATAACTACCTATGGTGAGTACAGAGAAGGAAAATGTATGCCCTTTTCTTCTGGGCAGCTGCTGGACTGATTTCTAAACTCACTGACTGACAAAGCAAAACAAGCAGAAAGGAAAAAGAACGTCAAAGAACTTGCCAAATGAACGTCAGCAACTCAGTATCTCCCCTCCCATAAACACTGGAGTTCAATAAGGAGTGAACTGGGAAGCAGTGCTGAATTTGGGAGAGACAAAACTCACTTGCTCCATCACGGGTATCTAGCATGATACCATTTTCCCCCTTTTTGAATAAACCTGTCATGGATTATTCCAATACATGGTCACACATAATTTGAAAAGAATACATCAGAAACAGGATTAGTCAAAAGGGAAGCAAAGTATAAAGTGGGTCAGATCTATTGAAAATGTCTGGAAGTTCCTTAAATCTATAAAGATTTCAACTCAGACTGTATACCAGAGACAGAAGAACATACTGCTTCACAAAACACATGATCCATTTTTGGAACTGTTAGACAGATTCATGAAGGATAGGTCTGTCAGTGGCTGTTAGCCATGATACATAAATGAAACCAATAGAGTGGATCCTACCACTAGCAAAGTTTATTTATTTATTAAAATATTTATACCCTGCATTTCATTTTGGCTCAGATTTGAAGCCCTCTTCCAATTTAAATGGTCCTTCCGAGGTTACTTGGAAGTTAATTGGATTTACCGCACCATGGCCAAGGGGCATCATGGCTTGAAGCTTCACCATTTTCTACTAACAGACAGCAGTTCCATCAGTAGCACACAGCAGCTTACTGAGCTCCCTAACGAGCCACTTCTGGGGGGGCTGGAGTACCCTCAGGAAAAATGAACAGAACTTTCATGCCTCCCCTCCCCCACTGGAGCCCACTGACCTCAGCCAACTGCTGCTCCTGGAGATGTGGGAGACCCTGAGGAATGACATGGGGGGGAGGGTCTGCAGTGCCAAGGGAGAATCAGTGGAAATTATCCATTTGATCTGGATCCAACCCAGTATGAGGGACAGATTAGGAGTCTTCAGTGGGGGGGGGGAACTGGCAAAAATCCATGTCCCCCTGCTGGTGGAAAACTGTGCTTAGGTCCACCCCTATATTTCTGAAAAACTTACTGGGGGAAAACAGCAAGAGGGAGGTTTTAGCCTCAGTGCCATGCTTGCAAGCCTTCTAGAGGCAACTGGTTGGCCGCTCTGGGAAACTGGATGATAAATGAGATGGATTTTGGCTGTTATCCAGTGAGGATCTCAGATTGTGCAGGGGGATGACCCTGGGAGTCCCTTCTAACTCTATGATTCTGTGAATGATCTGAAGCAGCAGTATTATGTTTTTGGTTCTGAGATGTACCAGCGTACTCAGTAAAAGGTCCTGATGATTAAACTTTAAATTCCCTTCTAAGACTACACCTTAACGACTAGTGAAACACCTTAGCATTATCTGACATATTGGTCCTCCTGAAATACTTCTGCAGGAAATCGAATCCTAACGCTTGGGGAGGTTCCAAAGGATCAAGTGTATGCCTTGAAGCTTAAAGGGATCTCCATCTGCTTCTCAATGCTGAAGGCTGCATTAAGTGGCAGCTACGTCAACTTTGGTGTCTTCCGTCTGTATGGAGATGATGCACTAGATAACGCCTTGCAAACTTTCATCAAGCTTCTGCTGTCCATCCCACACAGTGATCTTTTGGTAAGCTAGTACAACAGCCATCACATCTCAGGGTGGTCCCACAGCGCCTTAGTTCAGGCTCTCTGAGCCCACCCCCTTTTTATTCAGTGGCTGTCAGCCATGATATTTTATAATACTGTGGATATACACAAGCATGGATATGCACAAACGTAATTTTTAGTGCATACTCAACTTAGACCTTTCCAGTCTCAAGGAGAAACCCAACATTGCTCTGGATCAGTGAGCCCATTCAGTTGACATGCAGAGTTTACGGAATGGAGCACGCCAATTCTGGGCTATCATAGGAAGCCTGGAAAAGGCTTCTCTGTCAGTATTTTCCTTCCAGAGTGGCTCTCCAGTGCTTTGAGCATTATGCCTTGCATTTCCATATCCACAGCTTTGGGCTATCTTCATTCAAAGGTCCAACTGAATCCTGACCTAGGGGACCTGTGTGTTTTTGTGCCAGGGAGGACTCCTAGGAAGCCCTCTAAGAGACTTTCTTAGGACTCCTAGGAAGCCAGCAGAGCAATACAGCAGAGGGCTGCCACTTGTGTCTGCTGGGAGCTGCATCTTAACTGATACATGAGGGCCCCTAGAATGCTGCTGCTTAAGCTTGCCCTAAGAAAAATACCTGGGCTGCAAAGGGAAAAGCAGCCTTTGAACAGATCAGCAAATTCTGTCCTGTGTATACATAAAGGGAGCCATATGCCTGGCAGAAGTGCTTTGCCATTGCTCATCTTTCCCCTTAACATTTCTCAGTTCCTAGACACCTTCTCATCAAGAGTGAGGCTCCAAATGCTCCTTTATCTGCTGGAGTTTCACGTCAGTCTGCAGTGGCAGATGCTGCCTTCATCTTTAAAAACTTCCTGCATAGCCAGTGAAGGATAGCAACTTTTTAAAAAATGACAATCCAAGATTAAGAACTGTAAGGAATATATCAGATATCAGCAGTTTGCAGTGCAATAGCTGACCTCCTTGCTTGGACTCCTAAACAAACACAAAGCTGCATCCAGTCCTCTGGGAGAAAGTAGGAGGGAAGGGACGCTGAAAGCTGTGGCTTCTGAAAAGGGATGCTTTACGACTTGACTGTGTGTGTACTGCACAGTGGTTTGTATAGTCCCTGTCTGCAGTCAGCAAGCAGTTCCAGTGTGCCAGAACACGCCCTGCTGAGATTGCCACTCACGGCCACCCTTTTCCATCCTTTCTTTCTCTTTGCAGGATTATCCCAAGCTCAGCCAGTCATACTATTCCTTACTGGAAGTTCTCACCCAAGATCACATGAACTTTATAGCTAGCCTGGAGCCTCACGTAATCATGTATATTCTTTCTTCCATTTCGGAAGGTCTCACAGCACTAGGTGAGTGTGCATATTCTTTTTCCTCCCCCTCGGTGTGTCTGAGCCCAACAAAGGCTCCGGGGAATCCCAGAAACTCATGTGGCAATGGCGAGAAGGGATAGCTGGAGACGGGTCATTTTGTAGAAAAAGAGGTGTAGGAGCTCATTAGCATAACTCATTAGCATAACTTATTTGCATATGCTACACCACGTGACATCACCGGAAGTATGTCAGAAGGCAAGAAAGAGAGAGAGAGAGAGAGAAAGAAAGAGCTGGCAGAGAGGGGACAGCTACCAATCCAAGCCTCAGTTCTGGGAGGATAGCTTCAATGGTGGCTGAAGCCTTCAGCAGGCTGGTCGGAGGAACAAGGACCTTTCCAGAGGATGGGGTCAGTTTGCTGCAGCCATGACACAAGCAGGCATTCCCCCGTGGGGGGGGGGGGCTGGCACCAACTCCCGGAGCTGCACTCCCCCCTAGCTCCTGCTTGAAGTGACCCCTGGCTGAAGAAGTACAGGAAGACAAGAGCACCAAAGAAATGGGAGTCTTACTGTATATGTGCCTCTCTCTGGCTGTCCAAGTTCAGAGGCAATTAACACTGTGTGGCTGTGGAGCAGAATCTCAAGCCCACCAACAGCACCCAGATTCTGGCAGTTTGGGTCATACAGTGATCTAAAACATTTTAAAAATATGTTCTGTGTATTGTATTCTCATTAAAATCCAGCAAAACTGAAAGATTCAATAAAAACTGCATGCAATAAAGCTTAAAATAAGCCTGTTAAAGAGCAGCAGTGATAATAAGACACATTTTCAGCAGCAAGAACCCAAACAAAAAGCACCAAATTTGGGGGTAGGTGAAAGAACAAACATACAGCAGCAGAACAAACCCAGCAGTCTGCAAATGCCTGGACAGAAGAAAGTTTTAATTTTGCACTGAAAGCCCATAACCGAGAGGGCTGTGGTGGTGGCACAGGCAGCACCGTGGATATCCTTCTCCCCCTGCCCCCGGCCCCAAAAGCCAGATTTTTCATCAACTTCAGTCCCCTTTGCTGGCCAACATGTGACTTTTTATGAAAGGCTGCTGTTTTCCCATAGATATGTTCACACTGGCTGCTTTCTGTAACCTGTTCTAGTAAGTTCTATGTAATGCTTATGCAGCCAACACTTAATACTGCAAGCTCTCTGATGCGCAGCTGTTTTGAGATTTTAGTGCTAACTGTAATACCCCGTAACCCAGTCTTCTTGCATGTCCTTAATTCTCTGCCATTTCTTCATCTCCACCCTTCTTCATCTTTACCAAAGGATTAACATCTTAGAAAAGATTGCATTGTTCTGTAGCATTCCTTAGCAGACCCCTTTTTCAGACTTGTTCCTCTTCAAACCACAAAACTCACCTCAGCATTCAAAGAATCTCACACTTGTGATAGGTGGGCATGCACCATAAGGGATTATAGCGGTGGGGTTCTGGTGCATACCTCAACTTAGATGACACTGCAGTGAGGTATTTGGCTGCCTTTGCTGCATCTTTTAGCAAGGGTCGTCGAGCTGGATGTGGCGGGCCCTAAGCGTTCCTGGTCCCCTGTAATGCTGAAGTTACCCTACTCTGCCCCTCTTTCCTGTCCTTGTAGACACCATGGTTTGCACAGGCTGCTGCTCCTGCTTGGACCACATTGTCACCTATCTCTTCAAGCAGCTCTCTCGCAGCACCAAGAAGAGGACTGCGCCACTAACCCAGGAGAGCGATCGATTTCTGCACATTATGCAGCAGCACCCAGAGATGATCCAGCAGGTAAGGGCCAGGCAAGTAATGCTGGCTGCCGGGGAATGGTGATCTTTTGGGGGATCCATATAGGATACTTGTGGCTGTCCAAGGCCTTAGTACTGAGGTGTCAAACATAAGGCCCAGGGGCCAGATCCAGCTCGTCCAGGGCTCTAGTGCGGCCTGCAAGCAGCTGATGTAAGGGAGGAAGTGCTGGGGGGGGGAGTGGGCGGAGCCACTCCATTGTGGGCTTCAGCACAATAGAACAACCTCATCTGCAGCCGTCAAGCATCGTGGGAGCATCTGCCCAGCTCTGTACCACTGCCTCTCCAGTCCAGCTATGTGGGTTTTCCTCTGCACCCCCCTCTCAGCCAGTGGGGTCTTGCAGAGAGGATACACCAACTTGGAGCTTACCAGCTGCTGTTCTTTATATATTTTATATCTCCAGTACCTGGCATTAGGTTTTATGGCACATATGGCCCGGCTCAACAAAGTGAAATTTATGTCAGATCCGGCCCTCATAACATGAGTTTGACACTTCTGCCTTAGTGGATCAGTCTTACTAGGAGCAGGAAGTCTGCCCAAGGGCATCACAAAATACAAATTACCACCCACCCTTCATACACATTGTTTTCCCCTCGCTTGTTCTGTGCATGCTTGAGTGTGGAGGGTATTGTAATTGGTATATAACTAGATCTGCAGTGCAGTATATAGGCACACCCTCTCTGTAAGGCATCAGTAAATCATAAGAGCACCAAGGGAAACTCTTTTAAGTGCTTTAGAGGGTAGCCGTGTCGGTCTGCAGTAGAATACATAGATTCGAGTCCAGTAGCACCTCAGAGACCGACAAGGTGCTACTGGACTTGAATCTGTTCTTTTTAAGTGTGATACCCTCAGCAAGGGAATCGGTATAAGGAAGTAGCCTTCAAGCTTGCTTAGTGCACATATGCATCCCCTCCACAGCCACCAGTTGCTAAACATGAATAGCTACCAATGACTGGAAGCTTTTTCTTCATAAAACAGTGTTTTCCCCTCTAAATGAATAGTGACATAGCACCTGCGACTTGATTTTGTTTGTGCCTTCCAGATGCTGTCAACCGTGTTGAATATCATCATTTTTGAGGACTGCAGGAACCAGTGGTCCATGTCTCGGCCTCTGCTTGGTTTGATACTGCTCAATGAAAAGGTAGATCTTCCCCTGTGCCTCCCCGTACATTTCTGACTTTGGCTTGTATCCTAAGCCTTGCTTTCATTCACCCTGACCCTTGTCTGTGGCAGAGGTGGTGCTGCTCTGCAGAATGCATGCCAGTTTGGTGTGGTAAACTCTGATCTGGAGAACCAGATGTGATTCCGCACTCCTCCACGTGCAGCTGCTGGGTAACCTTGGGTCAGTCAAAGTTTTCGCAGAGCTGTTCTCTCAAGAGCAGTTCTCTCAGCCCCACCTGCCTCACAGGGTGTCAGCTGTTGGGAGAGGAAGGGAAGCAGGCTGTAAGCCACTCTGAGACGCCCAAGTGAAGGGTGGAGTACAAATCTAATCTCTTCTTATGCTAGGAGCTTCCATTCAGGCAAGACCAGTGTGTCTCAGTTGGCTGAAAAGTGCCTGGTGCCAGAGATACATGCTTCACAGCAGAGGACCACCTCTGCTACAGCCAAAGAACAGCAGAAACAAGGCTTAGGATCTAAGCTGTAGCTATGCCAGACTGAGTGTTCAGGAGACATTTCCTTTCAGCACTCAGTCCTTCAACAGCTAACTGCATATGCCTTTCTCTTCCCCACTCCACCCATTTTCCTTTCCAGTATTTTTCAGACCTAAGGAACAGTATAGTGAACAGCCAGCCCCCTGAGAAACAGCAAGCCATGCATCTCTGCTTTGAGAACCTCATGGAGGGTATTGAACGCAATTTGCTCACCAAGAATCGTGATAGGTCAGTATCTCCTTTGTGCCTCATAGCAGCCTGCATCACTACAAAGCACAAGAGCTAGCTCCTCTCCAAAATGTTTTGCAGGAGCCACAGCACCTTGGGAGAGTCTGTTCTTTCAGAGCCTCTCTCGTAGAAGCAGCTCAGCTGAGAAATCATTTGTGATTGTGAGCTGCATAGAATTTCCTGGATAAGGATTTGCCATATTCAGAAATCTTATTTGAGGGCAGAGTAAGGAGTCTGCATGTACGCCACCTTATAAATGTTTGCACACGGTATTTAAAGCATCATTCCTCTTTTTGCCCCACAAGTCCATTTCACTGAAGTAGACAAGCACTTCCTAGCGGGCAATGCCCTGAGCAGAATTTATCATGCTGCTGAAGTGTCTTAAGGCAAATCCCATGATGCAGTCTAAATGGATTGGAAATGCTTATTCTAGCAAAATTATTCTGAGAAATGGAGGGGAGGAGGAAATATCAACAGCATTCTGATCTTCTTAGAAGGAGAAACAATTGCTGCAGGTTTTAGACATCCCTGTTGTACAGAGATGCACCCTGGAGTTTTACACCCAAATATCAGCCAACAGCAAGATTTATCAAACACTGGAAGTATTTTCCTAATTGTAACAGCAGCTCAGCAATGGGAGAAGCTGCCTAGGGAGACAGCAGAAGAATCCCATTCCAAAAAGACTTGCAAGAACAATTATACAGGTACCATAGGAAGCCACCTTGTACTAAATCAGACCATTGGTCTGGCTGTCCACTTTGTATTCTGACTGGCAGCCACTCTCCCTTGCAGGTCAGAGGGCAGTCTTGAACCCACAACCTTGTGCAAAGAGGCTCCAAATTCCAGTAACAGCCCCTAGTTTGTGGATACTCTTTGAAACAAAAAATTCCTTGACATCTATTTGATTTTCCAACTGGTTATAGTTGGCATGATTATATGTACAAAATTCAGATTTACAAAGGATCGGGAGTCTTTGAGAAAACACTTAAGGCAAAAAAGATAAAATGGGGTAGAAATAGTGTGAACAGAAACAGGTATCAGAAATTTTGGGCGGGGCCAAAAACTGTAGGGAACTGTAATCAGAACCACAACCTCATGAGCATTAAAAGATCTGCTTTTAAATTTTTACTTCTCAACCATAAGGGCTAGGAATGTGAGTGTTGATCTCATAAATGAAAACAGGAACTTCCAGATCCAACTTCACAGCAACATTGCCGGCCTAAAAACTCGGGGAACAATCAGATCTCTTTCAAGTAATTCCAGAAAGAAACTCATGACACTGCAAGATCAGTCCTGTCATTTTGTGTCTCAAAGGCTTTCCTTATACAAGGCAGAATGGTTCCTTGTAGTCCATCTGTTTTGGACAGACAGGTTAAGAAACCAAGAACAAAAAGTAACCAAAATAACACAAAGCTGGGTTCAAACTTTCAATTTGCGCACACTGTTTTGTTTAATTTTATAAAAAGGCATTACATGGCTTTTTGGGTTTTCCTCTGAACCACCACAACTACCTGCAGTCCATGATTAAAGGGTGGTTTCTTGCCTACACTGGGTCTTCCTAACAGCTTTGGCTTGACTCCTTGACAGGTTTACGCAGAACTTGTCTGCATTCCGTCGGGAGGTAAATGACTCTATGAAGAACTCCACCTATGGGGTAAACAGCAACGACATGATGAGCTGACGTCTCGTGAGAAGGCTCTCTCTGGCGTGGGCCAGGGAGGTTAACTTTTCCGATGGAAAGACAAAAGGGCATTTCTGATCCCTGCTGGTCCCTGGGGCTAGGCTGCAGGAGGAGGGGGTGTAAAAAGTTCACCAGGGCAATGGGGGCTTGTGTTTCCTTGGGGAGGAGAGATGGGAGATTAGCATCTCCCCGTGTGAATGTCGGAGAGGAATCCCAGTGTCCTGCCGCAGCCTGCCTTGTATAAACATGTACATTTTTTCATAACATTTTGAACAAGGTTTATATTGACAGTTTAAAAAAAAAAAGTGTGATTGAAATTTTTACAGAGTTTAGTGCACCAATGCTGAAGTGAGGGTTGTGTGTGAGTGAGGAAGCTGTGTCTCCTGGTTGCCTGCAGTGTTACTGGACGAGGGGGTATGAAAGGGCAGAGTTCTATTTAGTGACAAGTGTAGAGAGGCAAAGTGTAAAATTCCAAATGTATATTTTTCTTATACATCCCTTTAACATACATCCACTTGTCCTTCCTCTCTCCCCCATGTTGTTAGGAACTCAAAGCCATGCCATGTTATGTGCTACTCCTAAGAGTGTGTTCCTTCCTCCCCACCCCCCAAAAAACCCTACTCCTGCCCCGCCAGCCACAGGAGGGCTGAGCTGGTATGTCTCAGCCTCTTCCTTAGCCCATTGCACCAGCCTTTCTCCTTTCAGTTCACGTGAAACTCCCTTGTTTCTCAGCAGCTAGGAAATGTGCGGGGCTGGGGGCTGAGCTAGTTTCTCTCCGCCCCAATGGAACTGCTTGTCTTGCATCCCCAGCCCTGAATTTCTTCAGAGGCTCTCTGTGCACTATCTATACTGATCCACGTATGAGTGTCTGCATTGAGAACAGCGGGGCTTGGTGTAGGCTGTTCCCAGGGAGGGTTCTTACTAACAAAGTCAGCCTAGCATGATGTGTAACAAAATCCCTTAAGATAAGCCCACTTTTTTTTTCCAGTACTGCAAGAACCTCATCATCATCATCGTTTTGGATATTTAAATTCTCTTAGAGGAAATGATTGGGGGAGGGGGGAACCTGTCTGCCTTGTACTTTTCCCACTCTTCTTGCTGCTAGTTCTGTGCACCCCCTAGCCCCGCTCTTAACCTTCTGTCTGGTTTCTCTTTCCAGATAGCACCACCTCAATTTTATTTTTTGTTCTTTCCTCTGGCGATTGTGTGTTGGGTCCTTTTTGCGTGAGCAGATTGCTGGATGACTTGTAAGGGTGTTTGCTGCATACAGTGTAAGCATTGTGGCTGCAAATAAACTTCAGTGGTTTCTACTGAGCTGTGTGGAGCCATGCTTGTGTGATATGAACCCATGGCACCAGCGCCATGTCTAGAGGCAGCTATGGCTGCACACACAGTGACTACCTGCTGGGCAAGCCTACTGCAGTCTCAGTTGTACTATATGCTCATTCAGTCCTGTTCATTTAAGTACAGTGCTGGAGCAAAAACGCTGGATAATAACCTTTTAGGTGTTCAGAGAACACCTGCTTCCCAGATGTTTTATGCACCTAATTTGATGTAAAAAGATAATTCAACCTGAGTGGGGTGTTCTGGGTCTCTTCCATTTTATATTTTAGACATGCAGGTGTTCCCCCTTTTCATAGAACAGAATATGAATCACAAAGCAGGGTGCTTAATATAGCAAGGTACAGATCTTGAAGTAGTGGCTGATGTCCAAACTTGAGCTGCTACAGGTCAAGAGTAAGCATGGAGACTGCCACCTTGAGGGGCGGGGGACAGGAATGCTGCTTCTCTTCCCCCTCTATTTGCAGCAAGTTTCTGAAAGTGCTTTAGTGTAAGTAGTCAATACTTTTAACACACATTAATTTATTCAGCTGTATGACATAAGAATTTGACCAGTATTCTGACATTATAAAACATGGGTCCAAACTGAACTCATTAAGCCCACGTAAATGAGTTCTCTGCTTCAACCCCACATAAACCTTTAGATTGAATTCTGCTCAGTCAGAAATAAGGCTCACTGAACGGTGCTTACATCCTAATCCCATACCTTTTTACTTAGTAACTGATCTCAGTGTGTCCTGTGAGCAAATGCTCCCCTCTTCTATACTGGATGGCAAACACTCTTCTATACTGGATGGCAACACCTCTGTAGTTTTGGGTACTATATGTAATATGGTGGTTTTGTTAGACCTTGGTGTCCTTGTTTCAGAGTGGCTATGATCAGTGCACAGCTGTTATGAAGAACGCTCTGCCATTTAAGTATTCTGTGTCTCTCTCAAAGGACGTGGGATCCAGCCCAGCTAGAACACGCTTGCTTCTGACTTTCATTCAGGATGTTGAATTCATTTCCAAGATATTCAGACTCCAGAAGAATCGACTGCATTCTCATTCAGCCCATCCCCAGCAGAGCCAAGATTTGGTTCATTCTGGCATCTTAAGATTGGTCCAGCACCAGTTGCAAGGATAGTCACTTTGCTCAACTGAAACAACCATGATCCCTTTGAGTTTATTTATTGGCCTGTGTCTGATATCTGAAGGTCTCACCCAGAGCTAACTTCTTAGGATGAGCTAGCTTCCTTTGCCTTGTTGTAAACAACACTGTTGTAGCCCTCTCGGTTCCGGGCTATTTCGATGGCGAAAAACTGGATCCTGGTGGCTGAAAAGAAAAGTTTTCTTAGGGCAAGTAAGAGTTTGGTTCTCTGTGACAGGTTCCAACTAATAAAATCCCTTTGCACTATGGCCTCCCCCTCACACACACACACATTAAATAGCAGCAGTACAGTCACTCCTCCGAAGGAAACCAGTAGCAAACCAAGAATGAATTTGTCAGACTGGTGATCTGAATACAGGCTCTGCACTACAGAAAGCAGTTTAAAATCCCTGGGCGGGGGTTCTTGCGTGCATGCGCGCTTTGCATGCACACACGCCGGGACCATGTTCCCGCCGCCACCGCCATCTCTCCACCACCACCACCACCACCTGGCCACTCCTGCCTCTGTCCCTCCCTCTGTCCAGCTGGGCAAATGCCCAACGTGATGGCATCACCCGGAAGTGATGCCATCACGCTGGGCACGTTGCCAGGGCGACGCTCTGTCAGTCACCCTAAAACTGTATGGTGCCATAGAGTTTCGGGGCGATTGCTAGAGCGTCGTCCCAGCAACGTGCCCAGCGTGATGGCATCACTTCTGGGTGATGCCACCACACTGGGCATTTGCCCAGCTGGCCCCCAGACGGAGGGAAGGAGGCAGGAGTGGCCAGGCGGGAGGGAGAGACAGCGGGCGGGTGGGCCTAGGAAGGGCCCTGGGTGGCGTGGCAGCGAGGCACTCCGTTTTGCTGGGGGGCGGCTTGAGCCTCCCTGTAGTTGACACCTATGGTAGGCACCCTTCACTTTTCCCACCAGAATAACATTTTCTCCCATAACATCCAGAACACAACAAAAGCTTCCCCAGCAATAGTCTCTTACCTAATACAGTGTTCTCTTCCGTGTAACCTTTGCTGCAGTCCAGCCGTAGGAGAGTGCCATAGTTAAAGTCTTCAACTACCCCATCAAACTGTAAGCAGAAGGGGCGCCATTTCTGAACAGAGGAGCAGGGATTAGCTTTCAGATCTAAGGGAGAACTTCCCAGCCACAGACCTCCTACCTCCTCCAGCACCTACCTCTTTAGCAGGTTCAGATTTAAGATCCTCAGGATCAAGGACATCAATTTTAAGGTCTTTAAAGTTCTTCCTGAATTCTGTATAAATCTGGTCATCGGCTTTGGTAAGTTTCAGGAACTTGGGATCAACTGCAGAAATGAGCTGCAGCAGAACACACATATCAGGCAGGTAAGACATGAAATGAGACTTGTAAAATAGCACACTAGCTTGCCCCTTGATGAAGGCAAGCCAGACTGTAAATTGTCTACAGTCAAGGTCTACTGGGTGGTAAACTACAGAAAGGGCTCGCATTCCTTCCTCAAAAGGAAATTTTAAGTTGAACTAACTAAAGAACTGAGCTTGCATTCTTGCCACAGGTGATAGCTCAGAGAAGGAGCTATTTGTCCTTTGATACTCTTGAGCGACAAGGCAACTCGTTAAAACTACCGCAAGTGTCTCCTTGTTCAGAGAGTTCTGCAATTGCGAGGTATACAACCCCCCCCCCCCCACACACACACACACACACACACACTCCCAACAAGAGCTCAAAGGGGATGGGTGAAATTTAGTCCGTTTGCAGCCTAAAGGGGCTGTCGACGATAATCCAGGACAGAAGAGAGAGAGAAATCGTCCGGAGGAAATAAGGGAGTCACTAAAGCATTTGAGGATGACTGCCTGCTCGGGTAATGAGGCCGGACCCATGACGAGACTCGAGAACCGCCGATGGCCCCTTTTCCGCCGCCACCAGCGGCTACTTACGTTACCGTAGACTTCGGCGTGTTGGTGCGCCTTCATGGCCCACAGCATCTCCACGGCGGGCTGCAAGTGCACGCAGAAAGACAGGTCAAGTCTCTCGCCTCCCGCGGACCGGGAACCCATCCCGTGCCCTGCCCATGCCCATACTCACATCGTTGCCGAAGGCCTCGGCCGGCAACGAAAGCGCCGCGGCTGCTTCCCGGACATCCTGCACGGGGAACAGAAGCAAAGGCGAGCGTGAACAGGCAGGGAAGAGAGAGGGAGGGAGGCAGCGAGGACGGGGGGAATGCGGTCACGGCCACTCACCACGGCGCTCAGGCCGCCTCCCGCGTAAGCCGCCATGCTGTCCTGTAGCTTCCGGCGCGCTCCGTGCGCATGCGCTTGCTCGGGCAAGCGCTCCTTCCACCTCCCAGCCCGGCTGGTGGGCGGGGCCGAAAAATGGAGGCCGCGCGGCGGGCACGTGGCTGGCCCTGCCAGACTCGCCTGGCTCCCCGGATGCCGCCGGGGCCGTCGCTCCGGGAAAGAGTCAGGAGACGGCTGGCTAGTGGTGGCCGGGCTGCGGGGACCCCAAGAGGCCCCCGCGAGCCCGTCAGTCTGAGGAAGGGAGGGAGCCGCCTCCGAAATGCGGCTAGGCGAGGCCTGTGAGGCGCCTGCCCTCGATGAAGGGGGCACGGACGTGCCAGGGGACTGGGCAGTGCCAGGCGAGAGCGGGCGGCCCGTCATTAGACTCCCTCAGGAATGGTCTCCAGGCTGGGAAGGGGCCTGAGGAAACGGCCGGGGGGGGGGGGGCTGCCTCTCTCCCCGCCCCGTTCCCTAAACGCTGGTCGGGCGGGAAGCTGCGCTGAGAGAGATCTGGGCGCGGTCATTGGGCTCTCGCTTGTGGCCTGGGAATGGAGAGGTCGCTCCAGTCAGGTAGCCCCAGGTAAGCGCCCCTAAGTCAGTTCTTCCAGAATAAGTTCTTGGGGCCGCGCGTCCCCCTCCTCCAAAGGTACCACGTTCTACCTCATAGGCTCGATTTAAAGGAGACGCTGGCTGAGGAGGCAGAAGCACCTGACCGGGCCTTGGATGTGTAGCAAGCACAGACGCTGCGCGGCGACAAAGCCGCACGGGTCACCACCAGCGCCACGTTTAAACCGAGCCGCGGGTCTTCTCTGCGTGGAGGACGGTGATGCTACGCACGTGGGGAAGTCCTGGGGCCACCTCTCTCATGCCTGGCTAGGCCCTCCCTCTTTCCCTCCTCCCTCCCTGCTAGGTGGAGGTTCCTTTTCTCTCTCGTTTTTTCCCTCCAGCTGCTGAATGGCTTGTAGGGAAGCAATAGAGAAGGCTCTGCCCCTCCGAGCGTCGCGTCCTGCGAGGCTGACCTTGGCCACGTTCTGCCAGAAGTGGCCGTCTCTTTGGCTGGTGGGATCCTGGCTGTTTTTGAGAGCTCCTGGTGCCCTGAAGCCTCCTGCTGTGTTGGAGGGCGCTGCTGCCAGGCTACAGAAGAAAACTTTAAAGAGAGAGGAAAGGATCATGTTGTTGCGTGGAGATGGGGGCGAGAGGTGACAGAGCTACTGAAGACAAATCCTCAAGCGCAGCAAGGAGATGAAAAGGAAAACAGGCTGGATCTCATCTAAGCTGTGCTATTGGTTTTGTTTCAGGGCCTTTATACATCATACCTGGGCTATCCAAGAAGTGGGAGGTTTTAAAAAATCTTTTTAAGCTTTTTGCTGGGACAGAGCTATTACCCTGGAAATGAGCAGGCATACAAGCTCATCACTCAGCCAGTGAGATGACTGAAAAAAGCGGAGTGCTTTACTTTCATGAATTTCTCCTTTCCTTGTTGACAAGCGGTACCTTCCAGCATGCTGCCTTTAAGCCTTCAAATGTTTTCCATGTAAGCGTTGCCCCTGCCTGCCACTCAGATAGGCATATGCCAGTCTTTTGCAGAGGTTCAGTTGTTATTTTTGCCATTATTCAGTTATGTTTGGTTCATCAGAAAGAAGCAATGCTCCAAACAAAAACCCCTGTATGTTTTTTCTTTTTTCCACATGCAGATGTTTCCAGCTGCTAATCCTTTCCTGTCAAACCCAGGTATGTTAATCATATGCTGTTGTTAATAATATTGATAAGTAATTACACGTTTAGGGGGTTGCTACTCTTCTCTTTTTGAAAATAGACATATAAAGTCTCAATTGTGTAGTTAGCATGTGGACTGAAAATCACTACCTGTTTTGGAAACGAACAGTGCCGTCCTAAGCACTGTTACACCCTTCCAACTCCATTGACTTCAATGGATTTAGAAGGGTGTAACTCAGTTTAGGTTTGCGCTGTAAAGCAGTGGTTCACCGCCATCTCCTTCTACTATAAAGCTGGTTATGTGAAGGGTGTCTGTATTGTTTGAAAAGAAATCTGCTAATATGAGAAGTGGTCCTTGTTTTGCAGCTATTATGTGAAATAGTAAGGCAGTGGTACACACCTGGTAAATAACCCTGATTCGGTCCATGTGGATCAGCCCTTCTGGGGTTACAGAATTTCTGTGCCCACTGCTTGCTACTTTAGACTAATATATGTTCTTGCTGTGTCACACTGATGTAAGAGCTGTCAGCCTTCAGGCAGGTAATACTGCTGTATAATTTATTAGTAGCACACTTGAACCTGCAGAAGGGGGAAATGTTACTACCACTTTATTTATTTAATGTTCAAAAAGTGAGGTAGCTATACTGAAGGCTTTGATTTTGCTTTAGATGCTTATAATGGGGCTGAGTACAATATGGGTATATATGTGTGAATTTGCATGGATTTGCAGGATGGCCCATATAATGCGCAGTATGGCAAAGGTTCATTGTAATACCTGCAACTAGTAAATATTAATTCCATGTCATCAACATGGTTCAGATGCCCAAAGCATTTCATAGCATCCAGCAATCCTTAAAGCTGGCATGCCAGCACTTTATCCTTGTACACACTGTTGGAGAGTTTCAACAGGGAATGTGTCCAGGATTGGGGCCTTTATGTTCATGGGACTCATATGTCCCCTTGCTCACATTAGCCTTTGAACAGAGGAATTCATGTCCCTGCTTCTCTTCTTAAAGCTGGGAATGTTACCCAGCCAAAAAAAGAGAACCAAATCTTTAGCCGTGTCCACCTTCTCCATAACTTTTAAAGATGCAAGCCCCTTTTAAGTAGGATGCTGTTGAAAGAGGGCAGTATGAAAATTCACTTCCATCAGCTACTGTTTAAAAGAGAAAGGAAGTAGTGTGTAACTTTGCCAGCAAGATAGTTTCTGCTATTTTTTCCACAAGTGTGCGGGACCTTTCTAAGGTAAATGTGTTTTTGCTTCGAAAACAAAATGGAAACAGCCTCTGACAAAAAAAACAAACAACATTCATACACACACACACACACACCGCTGTAAAGCGAACTCTTCAGAAGTCCCTGGCAGACACAAAAAGGTCTGCAATGCAGTCTAGAGTGAAGTTGGAAGGAGCACAATGGCGTTATGGCCTCCTCCCCTTGCCCCCTTCTCCAGAGAAGCTGTGGACCGTCCCCTCCACATTGATGGTGGGCAACCTGGCAAAGGCTTGAGCCATGCTTGAGCTGCTGCGTGATGGGCAGCTGTCTCTGGGACCACTGAGCAGCCGTTCTTCCCCTGCCGACATGCTAGCGGTCTGGAAAGACTGCAGAGAAAGAATTCTGCCCCTTTCTTGGCTAGACCCCTCATCCCCTTTGTTAGGAAGGGTTGGGGGGGAAATGCTTTCTCTGTGTGTGCTGGAACAAGAGGATGCTTCTCAACAATGTTGCAGAGCTGAATAAGAAAAAGTAGGACTAGACCTGAGATTATGAATGAAGTGAATGCTTGCCAGGAAGCAGTAAGAGGCAGATCAACCCCCAGAGATGGCTCTTGCAGGAAGCACACTGAAGTGACCACAGGCAGGAGTTTGTGAATGCCATTGAAGTGACAGGCACAGAGCATGATGGGGGAGGGGGATTTCTTCTATCAAGTTCTCGCACAAGAGACTTCCTCTTCTAGGCTGTGCCTTATGTTTATTGCAAGTTAGCTTTTCTGCCTGCAGCACCCATGCTCTTGAACCATTCCTGTTGGTGGCGCTGCATGGATCCTTTCAGAGAGTTTGTGCCAATATGAAGTTAGAGTCCAGTGGGATTTTTAAGACAGAGTTTGATTCAAGGTGTGAGCTTTTGTGTGCAGGCTTTGTCATCAGACAAAATGTGTATGCACACTAAAGCTCACACCTTGAATAAAACTTTGTTGGTCTTAAAGGTGCCACTAGACTCTAACTTTGTTCTGTTGCATCAGACCAACACGGCTGCCCACCTTGATCCTTGCCTATATGAATGAGCGTTCGCATGCTGTGCTGGCCATAGTGTTGCAGCACTCAGCAGTAGTTTGAGGCAAGTGGAGTACGGAAGCATACGCCCATTAGTTTTTGCTTCCTAAGAGTGTTGAAGGGTTGTTTTACTCCTGAGTAAAACAGGAATCCTGCAACTCTGTGCAGAACTGAACTTCCATACTTTCTCTAAAAACAGTGTGGCAGAGGATGCTCTCTGCACCCGAGACAACTGGAGCATGTATGCGCTTGCTTTGTGCAGTAGCCTCCACCAAGGCCAAGAAATGGGTCTGCCTGCATGCAAAACGAGACACACACACACACACACACACATGCCTTTTCAGCGTTGTTTGATTTGGCCACCCACAATGATCCCCCCAGCTTGAAAACCTTTGCTTAACATTGTAGCTCTCTCTGTGTCTCAAGCCTATAGAGCATGGAATAGCCAAGCTAACATGCTTGAGGAAAGCCATTGTTCTTCTGGAGTCCGTTTGAGGGCTGAAATGAAATTTTGCTCAGACTTGTTGCTTTTCTCATTTTCAAATTTTGTTTTTAGAATTTGATTTTAAGTGAGCAAGCAAAGATCATTTATCTGAAGTGGATCAGTTTTAAGGCAATAACGTTGAAGTATCTTGCAGACTACGAGGCGGGAGAAATTGCTTGTGAAAAGTTGTCTTCCAAGTGATGGGGGGGGGGTGCAATTTTCAACAAAATGTGTGTGAGAGATTTAAATGCTGCTGAAACTATTCTGCTGTGACTTGCAACAGAACTGCTTCCCTCAAGGGCACCAGTGCAAAATACAACTATCCAATAATGGATTTGTTCCCTTGGATTTGAATCTGTTGAGCCAGGGATCAGTAAGGCCAAAGCCACAACTGCTGTTGTCTCAGTTGTGCTTTCTACTTTGAACATAACAAGTGCCTTGCTAGATCAGGCAGTGGTCTATCTAGTCCAGCTGTGTCACGCAGTGACCAGCCAGTTGTCCTGAAGGACCAACAGGCAGGGCGTAGAGGCCAAGGCTTTCTCTCTTAGTGTTGGTTTGTTTCCTTTAGTCATCATGGCTGTGGCCACCAATACTCCCTCTAAGCTGTGGAGTCTTATGAGCAAAAATTCTACTTTGTTTGCTACTGGCATTACAGTTGTGAGTGAGTGATTTGGCTTCTGCATAAATTAGTTTGCTCTGGAGCCATCCTTCCTGAGCTAAGACAAAAATGTGTGAGCTGGAGGCTAAAAAACTGAGCTAGCTCACACTGACTCAGCTTAGAGGGAACATGGGTTGTGGCCTCTGAATCTGTCTAACCTTTTACTGCTCCCTGTGCTAGTGGCCATCACTACCCCCACTGGTAGTGAATGCCATCACTTAGTTACTCAGTGAGTAAATAAATACTTCCCTTCCTCCATCCTGAATCTATTGCCCATCAACTTCATAGGGTGCCCCAGAGTTCTAATATTATGAGAAAGTATTCACTCCACAGCTCATAGAGAACCACATCCACAGTTACCATCAACCAAAAGAGCCACATTTACTTCCTTCCCTGTCAACGGGCCTGTACCTCAGGGAGGCTTGTAGCTTATCTGTTCTTCTGGCAGGAGCTGTTTCAAGGTGAGAAACATTTGCCAACTAGAACTGCACTGGGCAAGAGCCTTGCCCGCTTTCCTGAAACTAAGGGCAGGAGCCCTGTGTTTATCCTACTCTTGAAAGTGCTGTGTATAGAGGTTTAGATCCACTCCTGCAAAATACATAACCTCTTGGACAGGCAGACAGGGGGAAGGAAACATGGCCACTAACCATACCTCAGCTCACCCAGCAGAGGAAACCCCCATGGAAAACATTTCTGCAAAGCAGGGAAGATAATGTTCAGAGGAACAGCTTTGTGCAAGGCAAAGGTGACAGAGTTTAGGAGAAGGAACAAGAGAACCTGTTCTCAGAAAACATTCCTGTCACCTCCACAGTAGCTCCCTGGAAAATGAGAGTGGGACGTTCAAATTTCACCAATGGGTAGTAGTGGGAAGAATAAAGCAAAGCTCATCTTTTGGCTACCAACAAGCTAATCAGTAACAAAACAAAAGGAAGAATCAGGACTAGAACTCGCACACAACTGGCCACACAAGAAAAAGAGACACACAGTGGGGCACTTGGAATTCTCCATGGGTCCTGGTGTTGAAACCAGCCATATTTATCCCAGCAGAAAAGGCATAGTTCTGTGGAACTGCACAGGCATGCATCAAATTATAGATGCATAGATGCTTAGAATTATACAGGGGTCATTTCGTAGAAAAAGAGGTGCAGGAGCTCATTAGTATAACTCATTAGCATAACTTATTTGCATATGCTACACCACCTGACATCACCGGAAGTATGTCAGAAGGCAAGAAAGAAGAGAGAGAGAGAGAGAGCTGGCAGAGAGGGAACCGCTACTAATCCAAGCCTCAGAAATACCACTATTCTGGGAGGATAGCTTCAGTGGTGGCTGAAGCCTTCAGAAGGCTGGTCGGAGGAACAAGGACTTTTCCAGGGGACGGGGTCATTTTGCTGCAGCCATGACACAAGCAGGCATTCCCCCATGGGGGGGAGGGGCTGGCACCAACTCTCAGAGCTGAGCTCCCCCAAGCTCCTGCTCAAAATGACCCCTGGAATTATATCAAGCCATCATGTAGCTAGCTACAAATTAGTCCTGGAAGACATCGTAGGCACTACTGAGGCTCTGCACTGTCATATCCAGTAACTGGGAATGTCTCCTTACAGTTATTAACCGTAACCAATACCATTCTGGTATTAATCAGAATCCAATCTTTTTGCTTAGCACCCTCCCATGTACCCATCCCCACTGCTGCAATCATAAGACTACTTACTGCTGCCTGTTGTTTTTCATCCCAGCAAACTGTGTTCTCCATCCCTCCTTTCTGTCTTGTAGTCTGCATGGTTTATCATACACCATTGTGGAGTGTAATGTCAGGGGGATTTTGACCCCGAGGAGTCTGCCTGTGAGGCCCACCATGCTCCGCCCCAACATGTCCATGTTTAGGGTCAGGTGGGCTTCCCAGCCAGCTTCCCCAATGGGAAGAGGAGGAGTTACAACACCCTGGCCCTTCCCTTGACTGACTCACTTGACCTTGATCCTGGGTTATATGTGCTCAGCCTGTTTCCTCCCTGGCCTGGCAAGCCTCCTTTTATTTGGCCTTGGGCTCCACTCTCCTTCCCTGGGCCCAATCCGGCCCTGGCTCTGGAGGTGATAAAGGGAGGTGGTCAGTTACCTGCTCCGGAAACTGCCAGACTTCCATCTCGACTTCTTCCTTTTACTCAAGATGGACATCCTCTCTTCCCTGTCTTTCAACAGGACTCAGTTTGGCTGCTGGCTCTTGTTCCCCCTTGAAGTAGCAAGGCTCCTGTCCCTTGAAAGCTGCATTGCCAGCAGAAACACAGGTTCCATCAGTGCATGCCCCTGATAGGTTCACCTGTGGTAGTCAAACAGCCGACTGTGGAGCAGTTTATAGTGGTGCAAGAACCATGCTAGAGGACAGGAGTTGGTAACCACACAGCAAAGCAACTAGATGCTAAGGTACTGCTGATATATTGCTAACAACTGTCGAGGGAAGGATTGTTTGAAGGGCTGTGGCTCAGTGGTAAAGCGTCTCCTTGGCATGCTGAAGGTCCCAGGTTCAATCCCTGGTATTTCCAGTAAAGATCAGGTAGTAGGTAATGTGAAAGAGCTCTACCCGAGACCCTGGAGAGCTACTGGCAATCTGAATAGACAGTAATGATTTTGGTGGACTGATGGTCTGATTCAGTATAAGGCAGCTTCATGTGTTCAGTGCATATTAGGTGCATGCTGCCTGAGTGGGAAGACCTTTGCAGCCCTCAGTTTGAGGCAGAGGACTCCTCCTCCTCCAATTACTTGTGTGGAATGCATTGCCCTGGCATCCCCTGTTGGAGAAGTGGAGGATCCAGGTGAGTGTTTGTGTTGTGCAGTGGAATTTCTGAAAGGACAGCAATATGCTGCAACAGTTTTTGTTTTCACCTGTAGCTGTTTGTACAATATGCTCCCTTTTTGTATGGTGCTCTTTACATTTTCTAAGTGTGCATGACATGAGGCTAGAAACATAGCCTTATATCATCCATGATAGCGTGTTTTGGTTTGTCATGTTTATAGGAGATCTGTGATTGGAAGCAGAGTTAAGTCATTTTACGCTGGCATAGCTCCAGCTTACACCGGTGTGGGATTTAGTTCCTATCCTAAAAGCAGTTTGCAGAATGGTCTTAAGTTTACATTGTCAGTCTCCTTTGTAGAGACAATCATTTGCTGTATCTGTCAAGAATAAAACAAGAAACAATGGTCTGAAGTTGTGGAGCAGGCGTACATGAAAGACAATCCTAATTTTATTTATTTATTTATAAATTCAATTTATAAACCGCCCTCCCCTGTTTTGCACAGAACTTGGGGTGGTAAACAATTCCAACAGATATGATTTCAGATCAAGGTAAAACAATAAATACAAAAACAATTTTAGATGACACTGAAAATAAACCAGGTGGTAATCTCCCCCCATGGGGGAGAGGAAAAGGATAGAAGTGCCGGGCTAGATGGAAACCATTGTTGTCCTCAGCCGGAGGCCTGGCAGAACATCTCTGCCTTACAGCCCTGTGGAACTGCATAAGGTCCTGCAGGGCACAGATGTCATGTCACTTGGCAGAGAGTTCCACCAGGTTGTGGCCAGGGCCAAAAATGCCTTGGCTTTGGTTGAGGACAGCTTGATGTTTTTTGGGCTAGGGACCATCTTGGGAGCAGTATAGCAACAGAAGGAAGAATTGATGAAATAGCATGTCTGAGATATTTTCAGAAGGACAAAAAGGAGACTAGAATGCTGTAACAGGACGCAAGTTGGTCCATAACAGTACCTTGAAGAAAAAAAAGTTCAGCAGTGCTTAAGATTTAGTTGCTTCACCTTAAGTCAAATTTTACAATCAAAATTTGAAAAATTCCAAATCTGAAGTTTCGTAAGTTCAGCCAGTTTTGAATGTCTATGAAATTTCATTTCAGCGCTACATGTGATCATCTCTATGACTCTGCAGCTCTGCTTTAGGTCTCAGGACATGAAATCCCAAGGTCAGTGACCAGACAGAATGCTAAAACTCTCTTGCAACTGCTGCCATGGTGTCTTTTCACAAAGTGTTTAACCAAAAAGTGATGAGGATCTGCTGCTTGAGTGCTGTCATGTTTACGCAAAGCAGATTCTGACAGGTTGATCACATTTGTGAAGCAGACCTTGCATAGGATGTGGCTGCATTTGAAGTACTGTGTGCCAGTATGCCCATTCCACCTGAAAAGAAATATCATCGTACCAGGAGATGTAGAATCAGCTCAGATGATCAAGGGACTCGTCCACTTCATCTCTGTAAGACTTCTTGAGTAGAAAGAGGATGAGTGCAGAGAGACATGAGTCAAGTTTGCAAAATTATGAACAGTATGAAGAGAATAACCACACATTTTTTTCCATATTGGATAACACTTTGAATTTGGGGGGGGAGTCTCCAGTGAAGTTGAGTTGTGAAAGGTTCAGGACAAGCAGCCTTTCTTCATTAACAGCATAGAACTATACATTCTCAAGATGTGGTGAAGGCCATTGACTCAGACCTGGTCTGTATTTGCAACAAAATGAGGAGGCAAAGTGTTGAAGTAGTAGATTGGACTGTACCACTTCAGGATGCACTTGGTGGATTGTTCAGCGTTCGCCTTCATTAATAATTCCTTGTAAATGGGAAATCCAGAATGTGGTGGCCATTATTCCTGGTGCTATTTTGTGGTTTATGGTCCTCATTGGGTCGCACTGCTGCAGACCTATGGGAACAGGGGCTATACATTCATGTTAAAGTAGGACACCACACTAGGAGGGCCTAGGATGCTGACCTGAGTGCTGGTGCCCCTGTTGTAATATAGGCTTCTCAAAATCACCCTTGTGGTCTGAAATAGCTCCAGTTCTTTTCCGTGGGACACCACACTAGGAGGGCCTAGGATGCTGACCTGAGTGCTGGTGCCCCTGTTGTAATATAGGCTTCTCAAAATCACCCTTGTGGTCTGAAATAGCTCCAGTTCTTTTCCGTGGGGAACTTCCCCGTTTCCTCTAAGAGAACTTCCCCATTTTCATTGATTGGAAAGGTGGTGCAATTTGGATTGCCTGTCTCACACACTATAATGTTCTTGTTCTTGTCCAGCCTGTTTAGGTTCTGATTGTTCTCATAAAGATGTTCTCACAATTACTTGCAGCAAGGAAACATCACCAATTTACTGCTCTTCTGTAGCAGTGTGTGTGTGTACAACGTAGTGTTATAGGGTAATGAATTTGTGCTGTGGTGTGAGAGCATGCAGAAGGTCCCAGATTTTGTCCTTGGCATCCCTGGTGAAAAAACTATCTCAGGCAACAGGGTTAGGAAAAACCACAGCCCTGCAGAGCCTCTCCCAGTTCCTGTGGACAGCTGGAGTAGTGGTCTGCCTTAGTATAATGCAACTTAATATATTCATGTGATCTGACATTTGCGCTGCAAGTCTATGCCCATGAGGTCTCCAGCTTGGGTGGGATGCCTGCCTGTTTGCCTTGGCCGGCTCCCAGTCCCACCTCCTGGCCATGTCTGTAGAGGGGCTGTCCAAAGCAAATTGATTTTATTTTTCCCTTTGTAAACAAAGGGGGAGAATCAATCGTCTCCTAATTTTAACCAGTACGTGAGGGACCAGGGCGCCATGACAGACCAGCTGAGTCGGAGGCAGATCAGGGAGTACCAGCTGTACAGCCGGACCAGTGGGAAGCATGTCCAGGTGAACGGCAAAAGGATCATTGCCACAGCTGAAGATGGCAACAAGTTCGGTAAGGCACTGATGGAGGGACTTTCTGAGAGCCTGGAAAACAGCTCTTTGGGGGAATGTGGATCTTAGTATTGGGAAAGTGCACACAAGGTCCCCTTAGGCTTCTTGGCCCAGGAGAATTTCACATGACTCCATCTCCTTTGCAACCTGGATGGAAAAATATGTGGGTGTTGGAAATAGGTCAGGGATGGCCCTTCCTGGAGGTAAGGCAAAATAACTTTGGGTGGTGAATTTTAGTTACCATTAAGGGTGGCCAAGTAGGCAGACAGCTCTGTTCCGAGGGGTGCAATCTGCTCTGAAAACAATGGCGGATGCAGTCTTGGTCCATGGGTGAAACGAAAGTCCTATGGAGACTTTTTTTGCCCAAGTAAAGTCTTTATAGTCCTTCCAGACAATGGCCTGCCTGGGATTATAGAGCCACTTAAGAGCCTAGGGAGACTTCACTTCCAAGGGGACTTCCCAGCCTGTAGCCCCCGCACCCCACCATGGGGCAGCAGCAGATAGATCTATCGGTTCCCAAGTCTAGCCCTGGCTTCTCCCAACACCACGCAAGAGTATGGTAGTGAGATGTGCTGTTATGGTTTCAACCACTCATCACCCCTGTGTCTACTATCCTCTTTGGTATTTCTGCCCTGTCAGTCAATATTGCTCAGAAAGCTCTTTGCCGTTGGAATGCCTGTGAAGAAGCAACTACTCTTTGTGCTGTGAAAATTGGTTTTGAAAAATTATTCTATATATTCCTGCCACAACGTGCTCCTCCCTCCCTGCCTCAACCAGGGTTTCTAGGCCTACAGCATCCTCTGCTCCTCTGACATACACCTCTCCCTGACAAACCAGGAACAAACTTACCAGCTTTCCCACTCAAGTCCTCTGGCATACCTATTCCGTCTCCACTGTCTCACCATCTCAGCTAGTTCCTTTTAGCTCTCATACGTTTCAGGGTAGAAGGCAGCCAATGTCTGCTAGTCCTGGTTCATCCTTTTTCTTACAGCTACAGACTGCCTCAAGAGAAGTGTGCCCTAAGCATGCTGACAGTCTTCAGTTCTGCATTTGGGAGGGTAGGTTGGCCACAGTATTACAGGAGTGTGGCTGTCTAAGCTGATAGTTGGTGCTTCCCTAGTGCATTCATACCCCAAACTGCTTAATTTCAGGGCCAGTGTGCCAAATGGTTAGCTTCTCTTGCTTGTTCTGCTTGCAGCAAAGCTGATCGTTGAAACAGACACGTTTGGGAGCCGAGTGCGCATCAAAGGAGCTGAGAGTGAGACGTACATCTGCATGAACAAGAAAGGGAAGCTCATCGGCAAAGTGAGCAATGCAATGCCGCCCCCTCTGTCATCATGAACGTTACGGTTTCTAGGGCTGTTGACTGATTCAGTCATTTTAGTTTGTTAATCATCTGTATTCTGATTAATTAACTGACAGATTAATAAATGGTGGAGTTCTGGAGGTCTTGAAGGAAGCATAAGACAAACTCTATCTGGTGAACAAGCTCATTGTTAGAAGTCACAAACATCTCATATCCATTCTGTTTCTTTGCTACAGTAATGAATGTGACCTTAAAAAGTCAATGTGACCTTAACTCACAGCTCCACTAATTGATCTACTGGCATTTTTGGCTGGTAATCACCGATTAGAACCTGCTAGCCCTAATAGTTAACAATTCTGCAACCACCGTGTATGTAAGTGGGTGTTTTGAGAAGTTCACATCTCCTAAGCTCCTGCAACCTGCTGAACTGGGTGCAGCTCTCGTGGCATTGATGCAGAAATGTTGATGGATTCCACACTCAGAGACTATTATGTCCAGCATCACCACAGCCAGGGATATATCTTTTGGGCAATGTTGCACAAGGATGCACATGGGGAAGGGGTTCATGAGCAAGGTTCATGTAAGTCTGAGTAAACTGGATGGCTGGGCGGGGCTTAGAATGATAAGTTACAACCTGAAACCCAATTCTAATGCCAACTGGCAGCCTTCGTTGCCATTCCAAGTGCGCTAATTTTCTTAGCAGCTACACAATTTAGGGAAAATTTGACCCCAAGACAAAGTAAGAGGGCGGTCAAGGAAAACATTACATAGCAGTAGCAAGGATGTAAGGAAGAGAGGTGCCAGCAGACAGGGGAAGTTCAGATGAGACTATGCCAGAGGTGGTTTAGGAAGTGGTTTTTGACTGTGCCAACAGCAACTATTCATCTTCTGTCTTTGCATGCAGCCCCACACTGGGACTGTGCCTGCGCAGGCTGGCCGCAAACATGTTCTTTCTAGCTAAACTCCAAGGAGGGGGCACCCCACCCCTTTCAAAGCCAGCGCATTCACAGGATTCCCTTCCAATGCAGTAACTGCTCCATGGGCAGGCCCCCCCCCCCTCGCTCAGTTCCTTTTTCAGTGCTGCAAGGATAGGAAGCTTTCTAGCACACTCCGTTGTTTTTCTGCTTCGTCATCTTTGTGGATGAGAGAAACTCCTTTGTCCATCGAGGGCTGGTTTTGTTGTATAGGTTGGCAAAGTTTGCAGAAGCTTGGTGCCAGATTACTTCGGATAGTTGGGTTTTATCTATAGTTTAAGCAGGTTATAGGATAGAATTGTTGTCCCAACCCCCTTGTCACCCAGCTTCTACTGCGGTGGATAACCCCTACTCAGAGTTCAGCTAAGGGAACTTCTGCAGAAGGGCACAGTGGAACAGGTTCCAAGTGGGCTAAGCTCCCATTTTCATTCACAACAGAAGGAGCTGCTGGTCACTAGCCCAAGGTAAAGGTGGTTCACAGCTCTGCTCTAGTGCAAGCCCTCAAAACTGCTTTCTTTGGTAGCGCAGCCTCAACCACCTTCTGAAACCCAGCCTGCAACAATATCACATCTCCTTTTTCCACCTCCCCAGATGAATGGAGAGAGCAAGGACTGCGTCTTCACTGAGATCGTTCTGGAGAACAACTACACCGCTTTCCAGAATGCCCGTCACGCGGGCTGGTGCATGGCATTCACTCGCAAGGGCCGGCCCCGCAAGGCCTCCCGGAGCCGGCAGAACCAGCGTGAGGCACACTTCATCAAGCGCCTCTACCAAGGCCAGTTGCCCTTCCCCAACAATCCCCAACGCCAGAAGCAGTTTGAGTTTGTGAGTTCTTCCTCCCCAACTCGCAGGACAAAGCGCACCCGCGGACCCCATACTCGAGCTTAAAGGGCAGCACAAGGCTCTGCTGGCCCCTCCTGCAGTTTGTGTGTTGGCTTTCTGTCTGCTCCTGAGTGCCAGGGGCTGCCCGTCAGACCATGCTGCTGTGTACAAGCTACCTGGTTCCCTATCACAACTGATAGAGAGTCTATCTCCACGTTTTAAAAACACTTTTATACTTTGGTTCTAGTTGGTAGAAAGGAAAAAACGTCAAGCTGAGCAAAAGAACACCAGCGTCAGGGTACTTGGTGCAGACAAAAGCCCCAGGTTGCATTTCCCTGTCCTGGGTATTTGTGACTTTTGGACTTTGGAGGGGGACTAGTGGTGGCCATTCACAAAAAGAGGAGACTTGCTGTATGCTAAGGGCCCAGCAGTGGTTTGTTGTGCAGACTGAGCACCAGTTACCCAATGTGACACCAGGTATAGATCTTGTCTTCCCAAAAATAGGTCTACTGTAAGGGTAGAAAGAAATCTGCTGGCAAAGTGGAAGTGGAGCAATAGCTACAGGGTGAATGATTAATAGCTCCCTGCTCTTCCTAACATGCAGGATTCAGTGGAGAAAGAAGAGAGGCTCTTCTGGCCTAGGTTTCAAGGGGAGGGCAGTGGAGAATCACATTTGCCCTTTTTTTTCCAGTGTATCCTGGCGCTGAACAAGAGTCACGATGTGGGGAAAGCTTGTCCCCTTGTTTTGGAAGGGAAGTCCTCAGCACTTGTCCGCACAGTAGCTGGACTGTTGCAATGGCCTTCTTGGGTTATTTATTTGATGTTAACATGCTGCCTTGTGTCTGGTTCTTACCAGCAGAGTGCCAGAATCCCAGGTGGCTCTGTCATGAAGCAGCTGCTTCTTCAGGTGATAGCTTGTTGTCAAAATAAAGGGCAGCACAGCATTCAGAAAAATTCTAAGTGTAATATTTCCAGTGTCTACTTCTTGAGGGTGTAGGTAGAAGGAGCCCCATCAAAAGGCAAGGCAAACAGATTTTGGAAGTCATTCCAGGGTAGCAGAGCAGAAGACTCTGATCCATTATGGACACAGTCCATTGGAAGGTTCTCCTGCACAAGCCCTATTCAAGTGGACCTCAGGTTTCAGTAGAGCTTGCACATGGAACAGATTATGTTCCCAGGTATTTGTAGGAGTGGAGAGACTGGGTTTTCCATTTCCAGCAACACGGTGTCTTGCACTATCCCTCCAGAGTTGTTCGCTTGCTTGTAAGTTACCTCCTTGGGAAACACCTACCCAGAGATCTCTGACCTTGTGAAGAGCCAACTCAAATGACCTACATTTTAGAGAGAAAGAGGCTATTCCTAGGATTGTGTCTTCGGGACACAGTTGCTTTCTTTAAATGGTAATTGCAGCTATTTTAGACCTAACCATTAGAATTTCATTAAAATAAAAAAATACTTTTGTAACATTTCACTGAACATTTATTTGGGAATGGTTTACTTTTTGTTATCCCTACCTTGAACACAGCAAGGTGTCTTATAGTGAATCAGGCTATTCCTCTGTTGTGGTCAGTAATGTCTGTTCTGAGTGGTAGCAATTCTCCAGGGTCTCCAGCTTTCTCCGCATCTTGTTTTCCTAGGCTGCTGCCCATGCAATGCACATGCCAGTGTTGTGTTCGTATCAGCCCTGACGCACCAGTTTTCATTGTGTTCTGACCACCTCATGTGCCAACTTTCAGATTTGCAGGGTAAGCGGCAGCCACAGGGATGCGGATATGTTGGTTAAGGGCCTCTCTGTAAGACACAGGGAGACCACGTCCTACAGCCAGATCTCAGCTACACGTCTATGGCTGTCTTAGAAGCCTGGCTGTCAAGAGTTTGGTGAGATGCTGAAGGTTCCTTGTTAAGAATTTTGTCACCCAGTTCTGATCCCTGTGCGGCTTGAGAAGACAGCAGGGCTGCTAAAGCGGATTAATGCATAGATGTGGATTCAATATTAAGTGAACCAATTTCAAAAGCAGCCTCACATAAATAGTACTGCAGCACTCTAGCCAAGATGGGATCAGATCCTCCCAAGAATATGCATGTGTATCATTCATGCTGTGGCTTTTGCACGCTGGGAGTGGTGTTCATTAAATCCTTGCAGTAGCTCTCAACAGGCCACCATCCCAAGGATAATCCACTCACTGCTTCAAGAAGGCCATCTTTTTAATGGGTAAAAAACTAGTGCGTTTTTGAGCTGCGTGAGTGGGAAGAGCCAAAACCAGAAATAAAAATGGGGGAACCTTAATGTCTGCCCCATAGCTCTTTGGTAGATGGCATTATTTGCAGAAAGTGTTCTCAGAACAGACTTCCCCTTGATCAAGTGCGGCTACAAAGGGACCTGAGGCAGGATGAGGCATCGGAACCCTTCTCAGTGAAAGAAAGTAGTTTGCCAGTGAGCTGTAGCTGTAGAATGTGCTCCATGCCCTTTTGGAAACCTAATTCTTTTTGAGTCCCAGTATTTGGTGCTTGCAAAAGTTTGAAGAACCTTGGGAGAACAAAGCTGTCTAAATCCCCCCAGTCTAAATAGCAAAAGAAAGCAGTCCGCCATATGTCTGTGAATCTTGTCCATTGTACCGGTCCTCTCAGACAAAAGTCTGGGCCTCTCTTTCCTCTATTGAATCACCTTTTATTTGCAAACTCCAGCCCACAATAGCTGGGGCAAGAGGCACCGTCTTTGGAATCTGGCAGCCTTTTACTAGGTCTTAGTGGGGTGTTACCTGCTGGAAAACTTCTCAAGGCATGGAAATGAGGAAAGCTTAGCCAGCTAACCTTTTGAGACCTGTTGGCGTTTTGCTGAGATCAAAGGACTGGTGGAAATGGAGGTTGCAGGACCGGGCCTCACTGAGGCTGTGCCAGTAGCAAGGTTCATTGTTTGGAGCCCATTGGAAAGTAGCAAGAGGACTGTCCAGAGAGGAGAAAAGGAAGTCAGTCCCCCATCTATTGGCCTCACATTTCAGAAGTGAGGTGGGGGGTTTCAGGCTTTTCTGCACATTCAGCCAGAGGCCTGAGGTGTGCCACAGCCTGGGATCAACCAGGTTGCAAGGATGGGGAGCAGTTATAAGGGCTTTGCATGCTAGAAGCAAGAGTCCCTCTGTTCTGCGATCATTGCAATGGAGAATTAACTCATGCTCCGTGGAAGTGACTAGGTGCCCCTGCCTGGATGTGTTGCCCTTCTGACACCTCCCATGCCTTTCAGTTGCATGAAAACATCCCGCTGGATAGTGCTTTTTTCCTTCCGGGAAACACCTAGAATTGTTAAGATGCTGAAGCACCCTTGTGGGCTTTTGAGGTTGGATCCTGTGGAAAAGATTCCCTGGGTGCAGGGGAGAGGTCATTTTCACTTACTGTTTCACTGCTGCAGCAGCCCTTCCCTTCCCTCCAGTGCTGCCCTTGGGGGCTGCCTGCCCCCCAGAAACAGCATTTCAGCCTGCAGCAGGAGTGGCAGCAGTGAAGTCACACTTCCACGGGTGCAGTCTAGAGGGCATCCAACCCTTTGTCCATCCTGCCTCTGGACCTTATTGATGGATAAGTGCTGATAGTGATGGCATCCCATATTTATTAAAGGCCTTTTTTGACAATTTGTTTGTAGTGCCCTGAAGCTGAAGGTAACATTATTCATAGAAGTCAGCAAAGTGTATTTGTATCAGGGCTAATACAAGAACGATGGGGAAAGGGGGTATTTGGACGAATTGCCAGAATAGTTCCATATGCACCTGCCCCTTTGCTGTGGTTTCTTTCAGTGTGTTTTTGATTTAGCTTGGTCAGTTAGCAGCTCCCCCCCCCCCCCCAAGTCTCCTTGCCTTCCATCAGGAAAAAAGCAGATACAGGGTGCTGCATTTTTCTTAGTTAGCTGCCTTTAATGGATGTCTTCTCTGTGACCACTTTAATCATTATGTGCAACTGGCTGTGTTCTTGGCCTCAACAGCAGCTTCTTCCAATGAGGCATCAGGCTAGTTGTGTGAAAAGGTACTTGGGCTGCTACTGGGGGGGGGGGGGGGGGCACTGTATCTGTCATTGATATAAGCCACTGTGGTTGCTCTGTTTCCAATGAGCTGCAATTGAGGTCAGAAACCTCCTGACAGAAACAAACTAGGTCATCCACCTGATTCCAGCAGACTGTGGCTGCCTTGTTGGTCCCAAAGGGCTAGAGACAGAAGTTGCTATACCCTTCACTGAGCCAGTTGAGGTTGGAAGGAATGAGCATACGCTGAGATGCCAAGAATTCTTCATCAGGCAGTGGAACAAAATTTCTGGTAAATGTTAAGCACCTGGATTGTCAGTGACTGAAAAAACCTTGTATTGATAATGACCTAAAGAGGTGCATGGCACTAGGTAGCATTTTTTTTCTTCCCAGCATGCCGAGAGCACATTCTGATACCAGATGGCCACACCTGGTGCCCACTGAAGTCCGCTAAGCATCCCACAGGTATTCTACAGTGTGCCATGACCTGAAAGATGCTTTTTTCCCCTCCCCCTGCCTTTTGTGGTGAACATCCAGTCCGATGAAGAGTTCATTAGGACCTGAAAGCTTGCAGTTTTGTGTCAGTTAGGTTTGTCCTAATAAAAGGTATTACATTACTTTTTTTTTTGTGCTTTGGACCAACACAATGATGTCTAAACAACTTCCACAGGGACAGCTATGTTAAGTCTATTACAAGAAAAATTACAATGAAGATTGGATCCCACCACCCTGCTCCTGTAAAACCCATAGATCTTCATGGTCTCTGTGCATCACACCTCTGGGATATAGTGCGCCTGTGCCGACCCCAATCAGTATCTTCTAAAGTGAAAGGGATTTTCACGTTCTCTCCCCGGTCACGTGCAGGGCTTCAAGTGCGCATGACCAAGGGAGGGGCACGACAATCCCACCAGTTCTCTTCTGACCGCCACGCTGGTAGAACCCTCCTCGCTTTGGTTGGTATTTTCTTCTTATCTCCTTTCTCTATGGATTGCCTAAAAAAGACTTTGTTTGTCTGCTTTAGAGTACTCTGCTTTGGCAGTTTACTCCCCTCCACCCCCGGCCTATGGCCAAACGGTGGGGCTTCTTTAAACGGTGCCTAAAGTGCAGCAGCAAAATCACCCCCCCCCCCCCCGACACTCGCATTGCCTTTTGTGCCTTGGGGAAGCGCACCGGGTGGACTCCTGTGCTCACTGTGCCAGGGGCTCGAAGCAGACGAGAAAGAACCGAGCTGTGAGACTCCGCGTCGCGTTATTAGAACAGGCTCTTTCTCCAATGATGTCTTCGCAAGAGACATCCCGGCGTGCTTCACTGTCGACCCCAGCTTCAGGATCGGCAACTGCACTATCCCCAACGCCGAGCGTCATCGATGTCAACAGGTCGATACCAAAACGACCAATGTCGACTTTCCAGTCCGAAGCCCCTACTCCTGCCAAGAAGCGCAAGGAGGGCAAGGATGACAGGCAGAGCAAGCACAAGAAGGGTACCTTCTCTAAAAGTGCTTCGGCCACACACTAGGCTGGGAGACATCTGTAATGCAGCTACCTGGGCCTCCCCGCACATGTTAGTGAGGCACTATGCCCTCGATGTCCGTCTTCACCAGCATTCTGCGTGTTGCAGGCGGTGCAAGTTTAAGACCTCCAGTTCCCTCCTCCAGGTATGTGTGTGGGTTTTTTCCTCACTTGTTAATCTCCCAGAGATGTGATGCACAGAGACCACGAAGAAGATATACAGGTTGCTTGCCTGTAACGGGGGATTTTCGAGTGGTCATCTCTGTGCATTCACACCACCCGCCCTCCTTCCCCTCTGCTGTCGGTCTTTCCTATCTTGCTCGGAGACTGATGGGAGCGGTCAGAAGGAACTGGCGGGATTGTCGTGCCCCTCCCTTGGTCATGCGCACCGGAGCCTTGCACGTGACCGGAGAGAGGGCGCGAAAATCCCCTTCGCTTTAGAAGATACCGGGGTCAGTGCATGTGCACTACATCCCAGAGGTGAATGCACAGATGATCGCTCGAAGATCCCCAGTTACAGGTAAGCAACCTGTATGCATGCTTCTACAGCAAATTTAAGATGGCATATTTTTAAAAAACATAGAATTTTACATATTTTGAGGGTACAATTTCCTCAGGTTATGTTTACAGAGATAACCCACTGCTCAGATCAGAAATATCCACGAAAACAACAAATGGATGTTATTGTTATATTCTGTCATTGTAATGGCCAAAGGCAATAAAAACTGAACTGAACAAATGGGGAGCTGAGTGCCCACATACCTGAACGCACACCAATATGTCTTGGCCTTTGGTGAATAGGTTTTTTTTAAAGATCAGCTCCTGCAGACATCCAAAGTCACTGAACCGCTTCCCCTCCCCCGTCAAATCTCCCCTCTAATTGCTTTTTTCCTGCTCACAATACGGACGAGCAAGAATTTTAATCCTGTAACTGGGCCTCCAAAAGCCATTCACAAAGCGACACAAAAACAACGGGGCTGGGGCGGGGCAGCGGGAAATTATAACAGTTTGAGTTCAATGAAGCTTTAAGGCAGGAGGGAAACGGGACACCCAGCAATTGCGGGGGACAATAGCCGCTCCCAGGTGTGCCGTCGGCGGGGAATTAGCACCGGGCCCGGCGTGGTCTCTGGGCTTCGCAGGCCGCCGCCGCCGCCGCCGCAGCTTCGGGCGGCCTCAGGAATGCCCGCCATCCTTTCAAGCCCGCGGAGCTTTGCATGCTTCAAAGTTGCTGGAGGGGCGGGCCGGCCGGCTTTTGTGTCCAGGCGGCTTTGCACGGCCCCTCCCCGGCCATTCTTCGCGGCGACCGGCCCCCTTTACATTCCGGCCGTCCCAGGGACCCCCAGCGGCCCGCTTCCCTTTCTTGCGTGGGGGGGGGGGCGAAGAGCATAGCCGAGGGCGTCGCCCGGACGGATTTTCCTCGGCTCGCAGGCCCGCCCCGACGGCCGCCGCCTCTTGCTCTCGACTGCGCGGATTAGAGAGCGCGACGCCGCGGAGGGGCCCCCCAGGCCACCCACCCACAGCCGCGCAGGTGTGCAGAGCAAGCCGGCGGCCTCCTGGCTTGGGGGCTGTCGGGCACTCCTTGGAACAAAGAGCCGACCAGAATAGGCGGGGAGGGCCCCGCATACAACCGCCAGAGTTGCGAGGCCGAGCGGGGGCGCTGTTAGTCGCCACTCAAAAAAGAAGCCGCTAGACATACCTTCTCTTTGCTCAAGGTAGAAGCTGGTGCGCCCGGTTGTGCGCATTCTCCGGAGGCGACAGCAAGGGCCTAAAGAAACAGCATGGTGACACGTGGGTCGAAAAGGCAGTGCATGCAAGAGATCTGATCTGTAACACTTTTATGCAGGACGCCAGATTATGCAACGTAAGAAGACTACCAGTCATGGCAGCCCCACCAGGTGGTATATCATGGCATTAGGCTTGCTATGCTATTTTAGAATCTGTAGGACAAGAAGGTCCTCACCTGGATGGTCCAGGCTAGCCTGATCTTGTCCGATCTTGATCTCAGAAGTTAAGCTGGCTCACCCCTATTTAGCACTTGCACAGGATACCGCCATGGAAGGCCAGGGTTGCTATGCAGAGGCAGGCAATGGCAAGCCACCTCTGAAACACCTCTTGCCTTGAAAACACCATGATGGATCACCTTAAACTTGCTACAGTTTGACAGCACTTTCCACCAACACCAGTGCAAGAGACACCATCATTGTAATTGGGCCCTAATGTAATAAATTCCAGTCCAGCAAGGTCACTCACTTTTCCCTCTGAAATTTTCTGGGTTTGAATTCTGGCAACATTCGGGTCAGCAGCAGAACTCTATGGATTACCCACAGGCTTTGGAATTTTTATTATTTTATTATTTTATTTACTTTGCTTATAGTCTGCCTTTTTATTTTATAGTTGTGTCTGTTTCTGTATCAGTTACTGTATCTGAAGCACATGAGAGAGATGTGAGGGCAAGAGCTGGAAAAATGTTCATCTTTGTGGTCTTTGTACCATCCCACATGTGGGCCAGCTGCAGAAAATTCTGGAAGACTGGAGCATGAGATGCTTCCCATCCTTCCATGTTTTCTCTTCTTTTGGGTCAAGTGAGGAGACAGGCCATACTTTATCCTTCAGTTCTTTCATTTCTCTGAAGAGAAACAACCTTTTTAACCCTTCCATTGTTCACCTGTGTATTTATTTCCCTTGATGGTGCAATGGGAGGCAAAAATGGCACAATCAGATGGCCATTCACGGTCTCCTCTGTGCTTGGCAGAAGGGCAGGATGCTCTAGATGTTCAGTTTTCAAACAGTTTACTCCCAATGCTAGAAATAATATTTGGCTCTTTAGATATAGAAAGATCTTTATTGTTTACTCACAAAGAACTTCCAGGTTTAGAAATGAACTTCGATGTTTTTATTATGTTGCAATGATAAAGGGACAGAAATTATCTGCTCAAACTATTTCCCACTGGACAGTTTCCCACATAAAAGTGTGCTATGTAGTGGCAAAAATAGACTGCCAACTGGGAATCCATGCTCACTTAACCAAAACACAGGGACATTCTGCCTTTCTGCAAGGAATTACTGCAGAGACCTGGTCTTCCAGGCTTGAGAGTCACTAAGAATGAGATCTAATGAGCTGCAAGATGTGACAGGAAATAAAGTGACATCAGATTCATAAGACAGGAAGTGGGAGCATTAGAGTTATGAGCTCATCAGTGTCAAGGCCAGGATCAGGAACAGCAGACCAAAAAAAGCTGGTTACAGGAAACCAGGCACATTCCCCCCTCCACAGGCACAACCCCCAAATTCCAGGGAGTTCCCAGGCCAGAGTTTCCATCCCTAGTTGCAACCCACCTGAAGGTCCCCACACCACTGCTGCAGGTGGAGAATATTGGAAATGCTGCAGCATGGAGGAGGAGAGTATCTCAGGTCTGATTGCCCTGATGAACCACAGGCAAATTCAAACTGGGACTTTTTAAAAAAAAGTCAGCCTTGAATCTATTGCTATTTTGCAAAGCCACACAGAAGGATATGAATGGAGGGAAGCTGGAAAGGTGCCTTCATTTTTACATATTCCAGGTCCAAAGGGATTTACCCACAAAAGCTCCACCTACTACATCATCTTGGAATAGGTTCACAAAGTAGTGTACTTGTTTTGATAAGGTAAAATCTCTTAATGGCCCAGGCTAGCCCCATCTCATTAGATCTCAGAAGCTCACCAGTGCCGACCCTGCTTAGTATTTGGATGGAGACCACCAAGGAAGTCCAGGGTTGCTACATGAAGCTGAACATCTGTCGCCTTGAAAACCCCTTGCTGGGGTCATTGTAAGTTGGCTGCGACTTGACAGCACTTTACACACACACACACACACACACACAATCATTAATCCAGCCTCACTTATTTTGTAAATGAAATACAAAAAAGCCAGAGAAATTAACATTAAAAATAATAGAAGGCACTTAAGGAAACAACTTGCAATTAACCTGCAAACAGGAAAACATCAAGACTAGACCTGGCCATGGAATCTGTGCTTCTCCTACCATTTGCAGACAGCAGAGGGCACCAGACCATCTTGGTACAGGCCAACTAAGTGGACATTACAGGGTGACCAGCTTGTGGTGGTAGAGATGTGTCATTCTTGTCTGCACACACTATTTGTGAGGGTGGAGTGGGGTGGCCATGCACCTACCCGTGATTAAAGTGGATTGTGTTTAGAGTACTCTGCATGTTATATATGTTCTTTAATGAGGAGTGTGGGTGCAGATCTGGCTCCAAACAGTTTGGCACCTGAGGCTGAAAATCCAAATGAACACACACACAATAATTAATGTGAGGCACAGACCACTGGTAGGTTCTGTTTAAATTAATGGAAGTGGCGGATGCTGTTGAAATGAATAGAGCTCATGAATGCTCTTGCTTTACAGCTCTGGTTTGTTTTCATTGGGGCTTGTGCAGGAGTCTTTCCCAATGAATTGTGTCAACGGTGCATCAGATCCAGGGCCATTGAGGAGGGGACAAAGGGGAGAAAATTCTAGGGGGTCCATGGAACTGAGCAAGCTATGTGACTCTTGCTCTGCTGCCCTGGATGACATCCAAAATCTGCCTGTGCACTGCCCAGAAATAGGTATTGGAGGTTGGGAGAAGCTCTTGTTCCTTCTTCATTTTTTTATTTCCCACCTTTCTGTTAAAAAGGAACACCCAAAGTTTCTAACAGACATAATCACCTTGCTGTGTTACAAAAGGACGGGTGGTGCCAGCTAAGGGGCAATTCAACCCATATGCTGTGAATTCAGAGATCTGTGTCATGAGAATGCAAACCCTATCACACCTAGAAAGAGGGGAGACGGTCAACCTTTGGTCATTCTTCCACCACCGAAACTGAGCATGGAAAAGGGTAGCAGTTTCCATGGTGAATAGTCCCCATTAACTGGATTTGTGAATGCCTCGTAGAAAGCCAGAATATCGGATGAGGATCAGAGAGACCCAGGTTCAAATCCCATACTCTGACCTGGAAGTTCACCTGATGACCTTGGGCCAGTCACTCTCTCAGCCTAAGCTACCTCTCAGGGTTGTTGTTATGAGGAGAAAATGGAGTAAGGAAGAACAATGCTGTAAGCTGCTTTGGAGCCCCATTGGGAAGGAGAGTGGGGTATAGATATCTAAATAAAGGTCTGAGAATCCAAATGCAACTTGGAGCTACAAAGCAGTGCATGGAAAGGGGTGGGTCTGTGCCCACAAGCATGAGGCTCATTCCCTGCCTAAAGTCTCACCAGAGTGACATCACAAACCTCCCTTTGCTTGGATGCCACTGTCCAATTCCTGCCCTGGTTTGCCCTCATCCTGATTGAAGGTGGAGGGGTGTGCAACTGTGAGTGCACAGGCTGGAGCAAGGTGTCCTTCCCTTGGGGATGCTCCTCCTAGGCAATGAGGAGGGAATGACTCTGGCTATTGAAGGACTGTGGGGGGGGGTGCTGTCTGCACAGAGATTTTCCCTCCCTCCCTCCCTCCCTCCCTCCTCATCACCCTTGCCATTAGTTGGGCAGCCAGAGAGGAAGAGGGAGCTGTTGGCTGCGTCTGTAGCTGCTGCAAATTATCGGTTTCCTCCTGCTTCATTTAGCTGCTGCCGCTGCTCATCCCAGCCGTGGCTTGCGGAGGGAGGGGGAGAGACTGTCGGTCGCGGTGGCAACCAGCAGCAGCCAGGCTGAGATGCTAAGAGGAAGGATGGCGCCTCCTGGAAGGACAAACCTGCCTACAGCTGGGCCTGGTCTCCTCTGAAGGTAGGGTAGGCCTGTGGCAGGTGGACTGTCATTGTGCAAGGGCAGCCAGTGCAGAGGCAGGGGGCCTTGGTCAGCCCTTTTTTAAAATGCATGGCTAGGAGCAAAGGATTGGTTGTTTGGTGCCTGCAGGAGTGCCTGAGAGAGCAAGACTCTGCTCTGGGTGCAAAAGGTGCAGCAGTGCAAGGCCTGTGCTTGCACAATATGCTCATGGTGAGATTTTCTCCCTAGCAAAATAAGCAGTGGAGGAGAGAGGGATGCATGTGGGTGGATCCAGGAAGCTGTCTGTGGCTGTTCATCAATCCAGCATATTCTCTGTGTGTGCAAGGGCAAGTGCCCAAAGTGCTTTCAGCATTCAAAATGTGCTAGAGAAATGCCAATTTTTTCTGGCCTCAACCCCCAGCCTTCTTCTCCTATGCCTTTTAGGGTCTGGACCAGGAGCCCCCTTAAGCCAAGGTGACCTAACAACCCAGATGAGCCCCCTTGGAGCTGAGTCTTCCTTTGAGGACATGCAGCAGCATCAGGGACCTATTAACCCAAGCAGCCTGTCTAGACAGATCCTGGCTTTGACTGTTCATGCTGAATGTTCAAGGACAAGGATCTGTGCAGAGTGCTCAAAGGCAACTGATCCTCAGGCAGACAGGTTGTGAGCCCCAAGAAGTTCAGGTTCATTGGTCTTTCGGATGGTGTGAAGCTTCTCCTTCAGAACCCATAGCTTTCTTATTGATGAGCCTTCTTGTTGATCCCTCTTTTGAGAAGCTACCTGCACAGTTCTCAAATCAGAGCCCTGCCTGTACCCCTCCAGTGACTGTCTGGTTTCAGTAGGGCTTTCTGGCATGCTGTGTCCCACAGGGCAAATCTATCAGTCCCCTATCTGCTCTGATACCCTTAATGATACCCCTTCAGGCAGCAGCCGAGCCCTTTGCCTCTGTGGAAATGAGGTGCTTTGCACAGAAAGTTGATGGGCAATTTGCTCTCAGGCTGGTAGTGACAGCAGTATAAGAAGGAACACCTGATACCTGCTCAGTCAAAATGGGACGCAGTGGGGACTACTAACTGGCCCCAGTTCAAATGCTTCTCAGCTCCAGCTACTGCAGGTGTATTTTTGGATTGCCACTTCAGCCTTCCGCTTTCTTGAAGAATGCCTTGAGCCCCAAGTCCCAGAGCTAGAAGGCAAGCAGGCTGATGTGCTGGGAACTGGGGTACTAGGCTGATTGGGGACCCCTATTACGGGGTGCCCTGGCCAGGGAAGAGCCTTTAGTCATGTTTAGATTCAAAATTAAGTGTGGCTCAAAACTGCTGACCGCACCCAAACTGTCCTGCATCTTATTGATCTACACGTATGAAAACCAGAAAGGGAGCCCAGGGAATCAATTGAGGCCATGCAGGAAGCTGCATTCAAGACTGGAATACAACTGTCCCATGTTTTACAATGCACATAAACAAATGTAGAGTCCAGAGGTACTTTCAAGACCAACAAAGGTTCATTCAAGGTATGAGCTTTCATGTGCACGCACACTTCGTCTGAAGGAGTACTTCTTTTAATCCACATGTTAATTTACTGCCCACCCTCTACATGTGAGCCCACTTCGCAGGGTGTCTGTTATGGGGAGGGGGAGGGAAAAGGAGTTTGTAAGCCGCTTTGAGACTCCAAGTGAGTGAAGGGCGGGGTATAAATCCAATCTCTTCTTTTTTTCTCTTCTTCTATATGTACATATATGTATGACTTGTAACTTTTATTTCCATTTCATTGTATCTGAAGAAGTGCATGTGCACATGAAAGCTCATACCTTGAATAAACCCTTTGTTGGTCTTAAGGGTGCTGGACTCTAAATTTGTTCTACTGCTTCAGACCAACATGGCTGACTACCTGGATTTATAATGCACATGTGATTCCAGGCATGGAAAGATAGGACCAGCTGGTATCCCCAAGAAAAGTTTTTGATTTTTGCAGAAGGTAGATCTTGCAAAGATCTCAGCTTTGGCATAGCGGCTTGAATTCTGTGAATGCCACATTTGCAGGAGAGGCTGATCAAGCTGAGATCTTGTTTTCCTTCTTGCTTGCAAATGGAGTTTTTACAAATGTCCTTTGCCTGCTACTTACCCAAACAGACTGATATTCACCTGAACCACAGGGAAGTCTGGAGGGATGAGGAGGTGAGGTGGCTGGGCTGCCCTTTCCCAAAACAGGAAGAAGAGAGGGGATGTAATGTGAACTCCAGTGGCTTTTAGGAGCTTGGTTTGGCATAAGGAGAGTGCTGTAGAGCACGTGCAGTAGTCTTCACTAGTGAATAGCCACAGTATAGCTGACCAGTGGTTTGTTTTCGTTGCATTGCAGCTATTTGTGGGGCTGCTTTTATTTCATGACTGTTATATAGGTTTTAGGTGCCTCTGTATAATTACCTTTGGTTATAAATGTCTTAAATGAACAAATGCCCAGGTCAGAAGCCACAATTCCCCAGTACTCTTGCTTGCGCTCTGATGCTTCTGGCTTTAGAAATTAAGTGAGCATAGCTGAAAAGTGTGCTGGGGTCTTAATTATTATAGTAGATCATTGGGGGTTAATGGAGAAGAAGACAGATTTGTATTTATCAGAAATGACTGAATCTGGAGATGGGAAAATACCTCTTCTGCAGAGCTGCGCTCATCCCTGGAAGCTGCGTCCTAGTATTTCTAAAGGAGTGCATCTGAGCATGTGCAGGCAGGCTTTCGCCTCCTCCGGGTTAACCACACCCTGCCCCACACCGGCGCAATATGGGGAAGCTTCCAGCCCCGGCACCTGTCTTCTCCTAAACAAAGCAGACCTTGGCAGGCCAAAGCCCTGGCTCGGCCAGCTTGCGATGGGGGGTTGGGTTCCTATGGACGTGGTGTCTCCCGATGCTGAGAGACAGGTGCTTGGGCCCGCTCCTCAGACCAGACCGCTCCGGGGCTGCCTGGCTCTCCCCCCCACCCCCGGGCCGCTCCCCGGGCCTTGCTTCCAGCCGGGCGCGCCCCAATCCTGCTTCGTCACCGCGCCGCTCGCTCGCTCGGTCTCCTCTCGTGCGTTCCCGAACGGCCAGCGCCAGCCCAGCCGCGCTGGAGGGGGCGGGCAGAGGGAGGTGGCGGCGCGGGAGAGGCGCCTCTGGTCTCGCGCGCGCCCGGAGCGGCCGCCTTTGCCATCGGTGCTCGGCGCTGTCCGCCTCTGCCCCTTGGCCCGGCCGGCCGTTCTGCGCCCGAGGGAGGGGCTCGTCCTTGCTACCGTTACAGGCCCGGCTGGGTAAGTGGCGACGTCTCGACTGGGCGTGGAAGTGAAGCCGCAGCGCCGCGCTTTGGGGAGAGGCGGCGAAGCCCCCTTTCGGGGGCAGGAGGAGCCGCGGCCTTAGCCGAGCTGGCGCAGAGGCGGGAGGAGCTGCCCCAGTTGGATTTCCACCTGTCGTAGAAGCAGGCTGTGGTTGCGTTTTGGGAAGGGGACGGACGGGGCTGCCTCTAGGTCCCTGCGCGCTGTCCCTCTGACTCCGTCGCCTCTCTGCCTTCGCCCCTATCCATATTCCCTCGTTCCGTTCCGTCTGTAGGGGGCAGCTGGCTGAGGAACGGGCCAAGCGGCCCCTGGGGCATCGGGTGGGGGTTATCCCGAGGTCAGGTGCCCGAGCTTGCTTCGCGCGCCACAGGTCGGGGGAAGGAGCCAGCAGGTTACCTCCGGGTTTCGGCTTCTGGTGTCAGACCCCAAGAGGGCTTTCCGCGGAGGAGGACTGCGGGGCCCGTGCTGGAGGGCGGCTTTTCATCCGCTGCCATTTCCCTCCAGCCCTTTCGTTGGTGGAGGCAGAGAGAGGAGCCCGGTCGTCAAACAACGTTGGCAGCAGAGCTTTGAGGGAAGTTGGAGGTTCCGAGGGTGCGTCCAGCTCCGGGCTTTCCCGAGTGGGCCCCAAACTCCAGGTCGCGTCTTCACTTCCTCCAGGAGAGGCGGTGCCTGAGCTGACCGTGTGTCCCGTCGCCGGGGGCCAGAGCAGCCTGCTGATGTTTCTTGGGGTCCGTGGGAGGGGGGGGGTGGCAGCGCTGGCGTGCCCACCAGAGTCTTTGCCGCTTTCCCTGTCAAAACGTAGTACGCCGATCCCGGAGGCCCGTCGGGTTTCTAAGTGTGGCTCGGCGGCACCCGCCCTCTTCCTTCAACGACCTCCGGCGGCAGCAGGTGCCTCGGCTTGCCGTCTGCCCTTCTGCAAGCGCACCAGCCCCGTGCGTCTCGGCTTCTTCCTGGGAGGCTGGGAAAAGGAGCCGCAAATGGCTCAGACGCCGGCGTTTGGTTACGCGCTGACGAGGCGGGCGCCCGTCGGGGACGCCTCCTGGTCGGTCGCGCCGCTCTCGGGTCCTGGGGAGGCGCGCTTGGCTGCGAGGCGGCCTCCTCTCTGCCCTGCCCTGCCCTGCCCTGGCGCGGCTGTAGCTCCTTGTGACCTGCGAGGCGGGAGCTGGGAGCACGCCAGCCAAGCCGGCACAAAAGTCTTTGCGCCGCCGAAACTCTGGCTCGGGGGCACGGGGAGCAGGCTTGCTCTTCGCGCAGTTTTCTGGGGCTGCGGCATTCAGACACCGGGGGGGGGGGGGGGGACCTGTCTCGCAGACTCCGAGCCCTGCCCCCGAAGAGTTGAGTCGGAATGTCGGCAGGGAAAGGAGCAACGGGAGAGGCCGCCGGGCCAAGCAGAGGAGGAGGGGGGCATCGAAGGCGCTGCCAAACTTCTCTCTCTCCCAGGCCTGACCTTCTCACCTTCCTTAGAGGAGCTCCCAACATTTCCCCTTGACCCTGAAGGGAGGGGAGCAGTTTCAGGGTGTGCCTGGGAGAGTCTGGCTAATGCTGTCCTCCAGCCTTGTCTTGCCTCCGAGGCCCCCCAGACCTCCCCAGCCCGGCTGTTTTTTTTTCCTTCTAGAAGGAGACATTGACAGGCAAGTGGGACCCCTTCACACCTGCTGTTTCTCCTCATTAAATGACCTCCATAGAGTTCACCTGGACCATCTGAGGAGTACAGATTTGAGTTCAGGGCTCCACCACCTGAAGCTCCCTGCACCCTAGATGTATGCTGTCCTGGACATATTCTCTGTCTCTCTGAAAGCAAGGCACTTGACCTGATCCACCAAGCAGCTGTTCTTGGGCTGCCAGGGTTGTGTTTGTCCCCCTCCAAGCCTTGGATGGCTCTTGCAGGTCTTCTGGAAGGCACACCCCCCCTCTGGTCCCAGAGCAAACTGTATGGAATGGTGATTTGGTGCATATATCGATGGAAGGGCACTCTGTGTGCCTTCCAAAGTGGACTCGGGTTCATAAACGCACTTGCCACGATAAATGTGGTCGTCTTTAAAGCTCCACCAGATTCTTTGGGTTGGTAAGCACAGCAGCCCTCGGCACAGTTAGCAAGTCAAGTTAGTCCTTCTAGGGGGAAAAGATACAAAGTGAGGAAGGATGAACAATGTAGGGTTGTGGATAAAATATGCACATCAGAGGCTGGAACTCCGATTCCTCTGGGGCATCGCTGCTGAGTATGTGCCTGCTGTGAGTGGAGCCGGTTTCATAATGGATGGTAGCTGGGGAACCTCAGAATCCTCTCCGGGTGGCTCTTCTGTGGGGTCTTGGGGCCCCGTTTGGTGCCTTTCCGGGGGTTCCTTCTGGCTACACTTTGTGAGCCCTGGCACACATGCTGGCAAAGGAAGAGGCAAACACAGGGTCTGTGACAAGTGAGCAGCATTTAGGAAGCATCTACCTCCTGCAGCTGAGAGGAAAGCCCTCCTAATGTGTGAGACCTGTTAGCTTGACATTGGAGACAAGGAACAGGCTACATTCACATAGAAGAAATAAGGCCCGCAGTGGGCCTGGCAGCCCAGTATAGCCCATCCTGACTGCCTTCAGGGTATCAGCCCTGTGACACTTTTAATATGCAGCACAAGAGTTGAGACACATTGGCTGCACATTGTGACCAAATTCTCACTAATTAAGAAGAAACATTTAGTTAAAAGGATTTCATACCAACAAGTGATATGCACAACTGTTTTGTTGCCAGCTCGTCACCATGAGAAGGCAGCTCTGACTTTCTCTCAAGTTCACAACAAGAATGGTGCATGGCCATTCTTGATGTGGTGACTTCAAACCTGGACTACTTGTTGCCTTGTAGATGTGGGACCATCCTGGAAAACTGCTTGAATGCTTCAGTTGCTTTGCTTTGGTCCACCTGCTGAGTGGGGGCTGAGGGGTGTATGTTACCCCAGCATACCAGCATCTTCATTGTTTTCCACTCACACTTCAGGGTGCCTGTTACAGAGTTGTGGGGACCAAGGGGTTTCAGACTTTGAACACTGGACTTTGAACTCTTCACCCTTTTGCGTTATCCATGATCTCCCAAGAAGAAATTATTCCATCCCATACATGATGCATCAAGCCTATATAATTATGTGGGAAATGCATGGAGATGTTCTGACATTTTTTAAGCCCTCTGTCGAAAGCATTTTTAAGAAGCAACATAAGGCCGTGTTGTATCAGGCTTTTGATGTCCATTGCTAAGAACAAAGAATCCAAAACTGAGATTTTGTTTGGTTTTAGATCTGGCAGGTTATCTCATTCTCTCGGGTTTATTATTGTGGCTTTGTGAGCAGAACGGCCAGCCCCGAGGTCTCAGGATGCAGAGGGTTATATTAATGTGACTTAATGGTAGCAGGTAGTGGTCAATGCAGCTTCCATGTGGTCATTTTTTAAATCAAACCTATGTGTTTCCCTCAGTCCACATGTGTTTGTGAAAGAGCCATCATTCTGCATTATTTCCAGCAATCCAATCTCCATCCCTAGGAAATAAAAGCATAATTTACCTTCGCACTGTAATTCTCAAGTTTATGGTGAAGGATAGAACGACGAATGGCTTTCAGCAGAGATGGTTAAATGGAACCTCCATAGCCGTAAGCAGACTACTTCTCAGTGCCAGATGCAAATGAGGAAAACTACTGGCTTCTCAGAGGAAGAATGTTGGCTAATGAGCCCCTATATAGTTGTGCATGGATCTTGTCCAGAATATTAGACTAGATGCACTGAGCCTTCATCCCATAGGACAATTCTGATCTGTCTTGCAACAAGAGTAGTGTGGTGCACTTCCTGCACATTTAAAACATCCAACTTACATCGTTCTTGTTTTAGGGCAGGAGAGCATGGAGTTGCCCCAGAACTGGCAGACTGACAGTGAGGACTTTTGAAACATTCAAGGAATGTGTCTAATGCTCAGGGGGGCGTACTAAGATACAATGGAAAAAAGGAGTAGGCAAGTATTTAATTTGCTGAAGAAACTCACAGTTACCATTAAAATACTTCCTCCTAGCCTTGCCACTTATGTCCTGAGCATCAGGAGTCTTGTATGCTCGCCATGGAAGAGCCACAGGAAAAACACAAGCACAGCACAAAAGTTGGCAAACCTTTGCATATTGACTGCCCCATACATGAACTTGCTGATTCTCAATTAAGATCATGCTGCTGGCCTAGAAAAATCCCTGCATTGGGCCAAGAACCACAGGAGATGTGATAATAGCTGCTTGAATCAATGGTTCCACTCTCGGGCAGAAGTTACCCAGTGGCAAGAGACAAGGTTGTGTACCTGCACAAGAGTGCACAAGCTCTTGTCTGCACAAAAGGAACAATGCCCACCTCCCTGCTGTTCAGGGGCTTTAGGGATGCATGAAGGCCAATAAGTATTTAAGTGGGCCAGTAGAATAGCGCAGGCAACCAGGCCTGCAAAGATTAGGGGAAAGGAGTCTGCAGCAGGCAGCGATGGGAACGTGTTGCAGGATGTGTTAGAGGGGAGGTGGCTAGCAATGTGGTTTAGCCCAGAATGGAGCTACATAAGTGCCGTAATCTGTATTTTGGGCACCTCTTTGGCGTTGCCACGAAGACATTTAAGAAATGTCATCCTGCTCTCAGCTCTTCCATGTTCCGGACATTCAGATCCAGAGTTTTGGGACAACAGCACTGAAACTGGCTTGCCAGGAAGCTGGCAGGGAAGGTTGAAAGGTCTGTTTTTTCCCACCCTGCATGCTTCACTAATGCAGCCTGGACACAGACACAAGCGCACACATGCTGGGTGCCAAGACGGGACAGGGAAACCAGCAGCCCGCTGATAACATTGTGCCAGAAGGACTCCTGAGAATGTATTAGGGGAGGGGGGGAGTGTTGTCTGCTGGAGGATCTGAATTGTTTTTGTGTGTGCAAGGACTTGGCGATTTCTTCCCTGCTTGCTTCCCATTTGTTAAAGGTAAATCTGGGTCCATTCTGTACAAAAGAAAGCCAAATTCTTTGCCATAAGAATGTAAGGCAGTGATTCCCCTTATGCCAAATAGCTGTCGTTGTGCATATCATCATAAGCTTCTGCTCTTCTGTGCTCCAGATGTTCAGATGCAGAGTATCCAGAGGGCCAAAGCCTGCCTTACCTAGGTCTTCCTGTTCCGCCCCGCCCCCCAGAATGGTGGACCCTGGGAATCTTTGCCCACTGCCTCATCTGCCAGCTGTGGCCATTAAATTGGGACAAATTCCAGTGGGTGACAGGAGAGAGATCCCACCACTAAGATCTGAGGAGTGCAGAACTGATGATGGCATTTTTACAGAAGCATTGGTAGAAGTTTTAGAAAATATTGGTTGTTTTAAATTGATGTGGAGCCTCACCAGGTTCTTTGGCAACTATTAAGCATTTCAAGCAGAGAAGAGGTGAGGTGTTGTGTGTCTTGGCATGACTGTAGGTCACTTGAGTGCTCTTTGGGAGAGGAGGCAGGTTGGTCAGGCCCTGAGGTCCTGGCAGTTTCCATGGCTCTGCCCAGGGCAGATGGCCCCACATCTCTATTTTAAGCCTTGGCGAATCCTTGGACTCTAATAGCCTTTTTGTTGTGCAGGCCATTTTCCTTCTGGTTCCAACTGGAGGAGCACGTCGTTGCCAATTCAAGGAGGGAGAGACTCTGCCGGGACCATGTCATGGCTTCTGCACCCCCTCCCCCATGCAACCCAGGGTGTGCCGAACCTGGCCACAGTCAGGCGTCCCTTTCGTTTTGCAGCCCTCATTCTGCCAGTCAGGGACAGTATCTCCCCACACACACCTCGTTTGACATGCACAGTGAGCAGGCTAATCCCATTTTAATCTGGGATTACACATCACGTGGCCCTCCTCCCTGTCAAATCCAAACTGCAGATTGGTTTCCTCTCCAGATCAAAGCCAAGCCAAAGGGCTGCTGCTCTGAGCACTCTGCCTGGGAGAGAGAGGACCTGCCCCACACTGTGGACTGTGCTGGCGACTGCTCCTTTGCGGGCCCAGTGGTCTTTGGTATCTATATTGGGGTTTGGAGATATGGAAGAGCCAAAGGGTGCCCCTCCCGCCCAGTAGAGAAGAACACGGGGACGTTCATCCGCACTGGCTAGCCCTACTGAATGGTCTCTTGCATTGTGGCCTGCGCAAGGGAGCCTGGGGGGTAGCGCCCCACGAGGCAGCTTTGCGGCCTTTAACAGCCACTTCATCCGGGCCCCTCTGGAACGAGGACTTCCCCGGCACGCAGCAAGTAGGGTTTGGACAATCCCATAGGCCCTTCCTGGTTGTAGGTCAAGGCGCAGCCGCCTCCTCCTTGCAAGGGGCGGGGGGAGAAAAGAAGAAGCCGTGGAGAAGCCCCAGTTGGACGCGCGGTAGCGGCTGGCTGACAGGAGCCGCCCTGGAGCCCAGAAGCTGGAGTGCGGCGCCTCGCTCGCTGCAGGGAGTTGTTTGGAAAGCTTGTTGGAAGGGGCTGTTGGGCGCGGAAGAAGGAGGGGCGGCTTCTTTCTGCCCCCCACCCCGCGTGTCAATTCCGCGGGAAGCTTCCGCGCGGCCGCCGCCCCGATCGCAAAGGCCTCCTGTTGCAGCCGGGCGCTTCTGGCAGGTCAGGGACTGGACGGATTAGCCCCACCCAGCGTTCCCAGAGCAGATGGCGGGGTGAGAAGGGAGGGAAAGTGGCGAGTCTTGCTCCGGCCCGCTCCCAACTGGATTAACCTCACCCTACCCCTGCCCCGGGGGCTGCAGCCGCAACGTGACCCGCCAAGGCGAACACGCAGCCCAGCAGCCATTTCCTTCGGCCTGCCAGGGGGGCTGCGCACGCACACTGGCGTACTCTGCCGCCCCCCCCCCCCCCCCACACACACACACGTTTTTGCTAAATCGGGGGCAGTGTTGGCTTTATTACGCACAGACGAAATACACTACAATTTGGGAGCTCAGATCGTAAAGGACTGCTGCTCAGGACAGAAGAATTACTAAACTGCCCCCCCCCCCCGCCTTATTCTAGGGTAATTCAGTGGGCTGCTTAAAACTGAAATAGTTTAGGGTCACCACAGCCTGTCTTAATCCGACTCTGCTCTGAGTCTGCGGTAAGGAAATCCACTTTAAACCTACAAAATGAGCACCACTGGGAAAGCCTTGAGAGGCGTTTCCTCCCCAGATGCATGGAGAGCTGACTGTCCCTTTTGCAGGCCTCTGTTTGGTGCAGCTCAGAATCCTGCAGTTTTGGCTTGCCCTTATGGTTGCCAGCTCTTGCGATGCCCAGTTCTGGGAAGGGCGGCGAAGCCCTTAGAGCCACTGTGTTGGTGGAGCCGGCAAGTTGAGCCTGGTCCAAAGCAGGCTATTAATCTCAGATGTTCAGTTTAAAAGAAGGGGGGGGGGGGGGGAGAGTGGTAGGAACCTGGCCAGGCCCTTTGTTTTTCTGGCAACTGGCCCCAAAGCCAAAATAAAGAGAGTACCCTAGGAGAGAGCTGAGCCCTGCTCACCAGTGTCCCAGCCCCACACTCTGCCTGCCCTTCAGAAACAAGCTCCTTGGCATGGAGTCAGCTTGGCACTGCCAAGAGGTGGCCAGCGGGTGCACTCTGTGTTGGCTGCTTGGTCCACCTTTCTAAAGGGTAGAATTAGGCCAGACTGACTGGGGGGGGGTGGCGGTGATTTGCCCTCTAAGGAGCCTGGTCGCATTCTTCCTCCTCCGTGTGTCTGTTTCCATGCCATTAGCTGCCCCATTAAGATGTCATTGTCTCTAATGGGCTTAGAGGGGGGACTGGGAGGGGGAGAAGGTGGTTCCTTGAGCCTGCCTCTTGCAATGCAAAACCGTGAAAACTTTGTGTATTGGAGCCATGGGCCACTTGGGATCAGTACAGGCCTCTCAGTTTCTGTGATGCAAGACCCTGTTTTCCCCCCTCGGAGCTTATTGTTACTTTAAAACAATCACTCTCTCCTTACTCCATGTTTAATTTGTTTTCACTTCAGTCCCTTCTGCCTTTGTGTGGTCTGTTCACTACAGAGATGCTGTCTCTGTTTGTTATTATTATTATTATTTGTCTTTATTAAGGATGTGAGGCAACTTCCTCTCTTCAGCAAGTATGTTTTATTTTTTCCCTGTATATTCCGCCTGTCTTCTTCCACTATGGAAGTCAAGGTAGCATATACTGGGGAGCTGTTTCCAGGGGGGGGGGTCTCCTATCCAGGCACCAAGTAGACCCAAACCCATTTAGCTTCATCATGTACCTTAAACTATGTCATTTGTGTTCTTGCACAAAATTGGTGCTTTTTATGTTGCAAGTACATAGATGGAATGCCTGCACCAGCCTTTCTGGCAAGTGTGACCCTCTGTTAAAGCCCTAACTATAAGGAGGTGCTACAGGACATACATGACACCTTTCCACCCAGACCATAGCAAGGTTGTATGTACCATCATCATGCAATAAATAGCATGGCACTGGAAAGGCAGGCAGGAGAGTGCTCTGACACTCTGCCATCACCTAGTCCAATGGTCCTCCAACTCCTCTCCAGAGGTGTCAGCAACACCTGCTGCCTGTGCTGTTTGTGGGGTCACAAGTTCTTCACCTGTACTTTGCACATTTGGAAAGCGACACATCCTGGATTATGGTAAACTGGATTCTTTCCCTCTGTGGAGAAATGATCTATGTGGTCATTTGCAGAGACGCCCTTTGTGCCCCATAGTCGTGACTTTCTCCCACAAACGAGCTGTTCTGTGTGGGTGGTGTGTGTTGTGGAAGGGCATTACTGGCTGGCAGGAGAGCTTGTGTGTGATATTGGAGGCCATGCAGGTGAGTGGGTCCTAAGGACTATAGCACTTGCCGTAGACTCCCGTTAAGTCCTCATCCACTTTGTGCACGAGGAATTATCCTCCTTTATTCCCATCGTGCTCTGACCTGGATGGCCCAGGCTAGCCTGATCTCATCAGCTCCTTGAAGATGAGCAGTGTCAGCCCTGGTTAGTGCTTGAATGAGAGACCACCAGAAGAAGTCCACAGTTGCTAGGCAGAGGCAGGCAATGGCAAAACCACGGCTGAACGTCTCTTGCCTTGAAAACCCTTCAGGGTAATGCGACAGGTAATAGCCACCACTCCCATCATGTCTGGCAAACAGACATCTATCTGTTGTACTGTCTCTAACAGATTCATGCAGACATGCAGGGGTCCGTTGGAGTGGGAGCGCACAGGAGCACAGCTCCGGGAGTGAGGAGCCCAGGGGGCGGGCACATGACCAAGCCCCACCCCCTCCTCGGCTTCCCCGAGCAGTGCAGAGGCACAGCACCCTGGGGAAAGCCCGGATAGGGTCTTTATTGTTTTTAATGTTTTAATATTGATAATTTTATCATTGTTCCGTTTATGACTGTGTGCTGCTTTTCCAGAGACTTGCTCAAGGTGGCATATAAATTTTCTAAGTATACCATTTTTTATCTGGGCACATCGCACATAAGTACTGGAGAAATTTCACCAACCCTTCAGCAGCTTCCACCCCATCAGTTTGGTGTAGTGGTCAGGAGTTGGACTCTAATCTGGGAGAACCGGGTTTGATTCCCTACTTCTCCACATGCAGCTGCTGGTGTGACCTTGGGCCAGTCACAAGTTCTCTCAGAGCTGTTCTCTCATGAGCAGTTCTCAAAAGACCTCTCTCAGCCCCACCTACCTCACAGGGTGTCTTGTTGTGGGGAGGGGAAGGGGAAGCGATGGGGGGTGCACATGTCCTGGGTATCTCAAGTCTACTTGAAACCTGGTGGTTTCAAGGGAGCAGGAAGAGAATGAGGGTGTGTTCTTTATGCTTATTTTTATTGCACAAAGTATTGGATGGGGAAGGGAATGGAGGAAGAGCAGGTCAGCTTCACTCACCTGTGGAGTGGAGCCTGAGGGGTGGGTGTTGCCTTCTGACACACTTCCGGTATGTTAAGGGGTGTGGTTATGCAAATGAGCTCCTGCAGCTCTTTTTCTACGAAATGACCCCTGCAGACATGTACTGTTTGGAATGGGAACCTAAGGCATTCAACACCTGAGCTGGTGCAATTTGGCAGACACAGGAGGAATGACATCTTGTGTGCCCCTGGCTCCTAAGTGGTGTAGCAGGGGCAGATGAAGTGTCAGGAGGTGAAGTGTTGACTCCCCCTGACCTTGGTCTTCTTTCAGTGATGGTGGGTTGGCCATTTCAAGTTTTAGCACCATCAGAGACTGTTTTAGTTATTTATTGAATTGTCGGAATTGTTTTAATGCATGGGTTTTTACTGTTGTTCACCTTTCTCAGCTGTGTCTACTCAGAGAATGGTGGTCTATAAATTTAAATTATAAATTAAAGTCAGGGCTTTCCTCAGCAAGCCACATTGCAGAAGTCTCGGCTCAGTTCTGTACACTTGCACAAAATGAGGGGGGGGGGCTTCATTCATCCCAGGCGGATGGAAAATCTGGGGGAGACCGTGAGCGGCAACTGCTCTGGGATGACCACATTCCATAAATTCTCTTTGCTGCCCTGTCAAGCAGGGGATATTTCCATTTGGAGCCTTAGATGTGGATTTGGCAGGAGACAGCACCTGTTTGCTACAGGGACAGGAGCGACTGGGGAAGCCACCTGCCCCCCCCCCCCCGCCTTTTCCTGTCCATGTGCTGAGCACAGCATGTTCGCTGGGGCTGCGGCACTCTGGCGGCTCTTCCTGCCGGAGCAGAGCCAGCCAAACTCCCCCCCCCCCCCCCCCCCCGGGCTGGCGGGATGAACTTTGTCTCTGTTTCTGGAACTTGTGACCCAGCCTGATTTCTGGCACCATCAGCGAGTTTTCCATAGAAACCTGGTAATGGCACCAGAAACATCGCGGGGAGGGGAGGAGACCTGGGGGAAAGAACAAAAGGGGACCGAAGGGGAAGGAGGCAGAAAGGCGCAGCCGGGCGGGAGGGAAAGCGCTCTCCTCGGGGTGGGGGTGGGGGGGGTTGTGCCGCCTGAGCGCCTTCTCCCTCCCTTTGAGGGTGGTTTGTGAGTTAAGGGCGCCGCCGCTTCTCTCCCCCCTCCAGAACTGCCTGGCTGGGCAAGCATCGCCTGCTAAGTGTGAGGAACCCCCCCCCCCCCCGGTTATGCCTAGCTGTCTGGCACTGGAGATGCCCTCTCTGCCCAGCCCTGAGAAAGCGCCGTTCTGTGCCCGAGGGTTTTCTGGGGCTCCGGGGAGCAAACAGGTGCGGCCGCCTCAGAGGGCCTTTCCCTGCGGCGCTCTTAGCGACAAGGTTTGAGACAGGCGAGAGGGAGGGAGGGCACTGAGGCGGCGGCGTGGCTGGCTTTCAAAGTGGCCGGCCCTTTGTCTGGCTCAGACCCACCTGGCACACACTCCCCCCCCCCAAGTCCCAGATGTGAGGGGCTGAGCTTACTCGGCAGGGAGGGAGGGAAGAAGGAGGCATTCCAGAGGGGGGGGGGGAGCCCTGGCAGTCGCGCGGAAACAGGAGCCGGTCGTTGTGGCACCTTAAAAGACCCACGCATTTTAAGGCCGGCATAAACTGTCATTGGCTAGAGCCACAGAGAACTCCACGGAAGTTTATGCTGGAATAAAAGGGCTGGAAAGTGCCCCAAGATTCCTGGACATGCTCAAAGGCACCCCCTCATTATTATTATTATTATTAATCTAGAGGTTTTAAAAATCATTATTACTCTAGCGTTGAAGTTGGAAAGATGTTGCCAGGCAAGAGGGGCGCTGCTGGGGGCGAAGCAATGGCTGTTATAGCCCCCCCCCCCCCCCCCCCCGCGTCCTGCAACAGTCGAATCCGGCTCCGCCTCTGGAAAATACTCCGGACTTAGAAAAATGTGTCGGCAAAGCGGGATTCTTTCGGTGCGGCTGGGTGGGCCTCGCAAGGTTCCATCACGGGAGAGGCTGCTGGCCCCGGCCCAGGAGGGAGGGCTGGGCTGGGTTGGCTGCTCTTTCGTCTGGTCGGGGCGTGCGGCTGAAGCACATTTTTCCCGGCTGCTGGAAGAATCCCCGGCGCGTTGTTGTCCGGGCCCGGCCCTTATCTGCCGCAGCGAGGGCAGGCGGGCGGCTCACGTGGTCGCCGGGATCCCAGCCTCCTCCTGGGTCGAGAGCGCGTTGCCGGAATGGTCCAGAGAGATTGGAGGTTGCCATGGAGAGGCGGGCTGCCGGCTGCTGATTTGGGCGAGGTCCCTGCCTGAGCGCGCCAGATAAGCAAAGAGGGAAAGGGGAAGGTGGCGGCGGGCGGGAGAGGCGAGGACAGGGACAGGAGGCCGCTGCTGAGCCGCCGCGCTGTAAGCCGCTCGCAGGAAGCCAAGGCGGGCAGGGCTGCTTTCCCTCCGTGCTTCCCAGGCCGAACCTCCCTCGCTCCCCTCGGGTGACCCGTCCGTGCCCGCCCTGTGCCTCTTCCTGGCCGCCCTGGCCCTGTCCCAACAGCATCCATATGGCCCCACAGCAGAAACACACAGTCACCTCATGACATCGATCCCTCCTTATCCTTCCCTTCCCCTCCCTTGGCCAGTGCTGACATTTTACAATGAAAAGTCCTTGGGAGCAGGACCAGTGTATTGTATTGTACTGTATTTTATTTTATTTGGTTACTATTCTCATTTGCGTTCAGGATGCCATTATTAAAAAATAAGTCCCACCCCCCCCAAATAAAACAACCCTACAGAGGCAAACCACAAGAGCCAGTGTGGTGGAGTGTGGTTAGAGTGTGGAAAGAGGATCCAGGAGAGCCGGGTTTGGATCCCCACTCTGCCATGGAAGCTCACAGGGTGACCTCGGGCCAGTCCTGCACTCTCAGCTTAACCTCCCTCACAGGGTTGTTGTGAGGATAAAATGGAGGAGAGGAGAACGGTGTAAGCTGCTTTAGATCCCCACTGGGGAGAAAGGTGGAGTATAAATGAAGTAAAGAATAAATTAAAAATATAGCTTGGGGATGACTCACACCAGTATATGCTTTGCTTAACTCGCCCCTGGACTGCCTGTCTTAAAACAAAGGAATTGTTGTGTTGTGTGTTTTTTCTTCTGTGATGTGAGTGGAGAAGGAACAGCTTTGACATCTGTGAGTCACCACCTGGTGTTGCAAGCCAGGGATGAGCATGGATGTGTGAGTTCATCATTAGCAGCTCCCGTGGCACCTCAAGGCCACTGTCAGGAGGCACTTGGCCTCCTGGTGAGAAGTGCACTGGGGATGTTAGATCGCAGGCCCTGTCCAGTTGCCCTAGACAAAGCTGGAGGGAGTAGTTAGGCTCACAAGGGGTAGCTGTGGCATGTCTGGGGGCATTCCGGTGGCACCTGGACTTTGAGAGCAGTTAATTTGCACCGACCTGAGAGCCATTTTGGAAGTTCCCTTTCATCCTCTCGCCTCTCCCTCTCCTGTGTCCCACTTCCTCTCCAGTCTTTAATTTCGGCTTCACAATCTCCCTCTTAGCTGTTCCTTCCATTCACAATGAGCCTTAAGTGTGGTTTTTCTAGCAGAACGCCTGGGTGTATGTCTGAATAAATAAATTAGACTGGGCCTGTTTATTATGGCAGTCCTCTGTGAATTCAGACTGTTACACAGTGGCTCAGAGGGGCCCATCTGGTCCCAAGCTTAGGCAGAGCAGCAGGAAGTGTCTCCAAGAAGCAGCTCTGTCTAGGACTGGGGATGGGGTAGAGCTTGTGTGGGGGCTGTCTTAGCTGGCTGAGGGCTGAGGTGCTGCTGGACTCTCTGTGCTCATCATCTTAGTCTGTTTGGAGGAAGAGGAGAGATCCAGAGGAGGGTTGTCCCTGCCCATGTGGGGCTTGTGATGGCTGGCCACTCTGGGTTGCCCCCTCACAAAAGCATTGCAGCTTCTTGGAGAAGCAGCTGACATTCTGTGACTGCTAGGACAGGAGACGACCAACTCATATGATGCTTCATCATCTAAGGTGGGGGATGTAAACAGTCCCCCTTGTCGTCAACGTGGTCCCCATAGCAGGCTTACCTTCTGAACAAAGCTGGAGCGGGCAAATCTGCAGCGAGCAGCACTCGGGCAGCTGGATCTTAAGGAGCGGCCACATGAGCTGTCTGGGAGGACAAAAGGAGGTGTGTCGTGTCCACCCCTTTCCAGCAGTCCACCCCTGGCTTTGTGAGCAGTGCAGGCTCTGGAAATTGTGAGCTCATGGATTCTGTTCCGCCAAGGTTGAGTACTCAGCCTTCCAGTGCGCACAATGCAGCCTTATCCGCTGCTCTTCATGCTCCCTGCTTGCTCCACTGCTGCACACAGACAAGGCTTTCAGGCCCAGATGAATGGCATATGTCTGCCCCAGCATCTTCCGTGGGGGATTTCAAGCGGCAACATACTTATTCACAATTTCCGCCCATCAAGGTCCAGCAAAGAGCTCCATTGAGCCCCAGAGACTGGGTCACGGAGCAACTGAGGCATGGGAAGGGGTGGGGGACACAAAAAGACTTCATAAGGATATGCGGGCTCTTTCTTGATGCTCTTCGCCTCTAAATGTTTTCAAGAACAGTGCCCAAAGTGATAAGCACACTGTTGCAAGAAAACAACAACGAGTTCAGTGTCACCTGAAAGCCTGACATATTTATTATGGCAGAAGCAGTCACAAGCCAGAACCTCCTTTATCAAGTGCAGTGTTTATGAAATCCACAAAAGCATGCACTACAATAAACCTGTTAGTCTTTAAGGTAACACAGGATTCTTTGCTGGTTTTATTTCAATATTCCTAGCATTGCTACAGCTCTAGGATTTGTCATGAGAAGGTGCCAGATTTGTTTCAGATGGGACCTGAAAAAGAGGAGGACAAGAAGGAGGAACATCTCTTGTAGTCTCTTGCATACAAGAGGAGGAACATCTCTTGTAGACTCTTGTCTACAAAGAGCCCGGGCCACAATCCATGTGTCAGTATTTGGGTTCCGTAAGAGTCTTTGTGGCTGTTGCTGCAAATTAACAACACTTTTGGCATTGAACCCCTGGAGTTTGTGGAAGAGCCTAAAAGTGCAATCCTGAAAACATCTTCCTGGAAGTAAATCCCATAGAATACACCTGAGTAGCATTCTGAGTAGACCTGTTTAGGACTAGATCTCTGTGGGAAATTTTTAGGAATAGAGTTCAACAATTTCAGAACATGGAAGGTAGGACTGGCCACCTGGCAAAGAAATGGCAACATCCCCAAAGGTTATGTGTGGCTCTCATAACTCAGTTGAAATCAAGAAGCTAGGTGGGAGGAGGAGGCGGGGGTTGAATCCTCAAGTCATGCAGGTGTGGGGAGCAGCAGGTGAGAGGCAGACAGAACCTGCCTTGACAGCAGCCAAGGTGTATGTATGACCAAGATGGATCTTTGAAGCTCTGACTTCGAGGAAACTTCCTTTCTTTCGTTTGCTGCTCCATTGCTTTCCTGTTAAACAAATGCCTAAAATGTACATCAGCAATAAAGCGCCAGCCAGGAATCCATTTGATAATGGCTCTTCTCTATGCATTTCCTGGCTATTGTAGATATTACCCACTGGGACATAAAGACAAAACCAAAACTAATAACCGAAACTAATAAGCAGTTAATTTTTTAAAAAAACCACAAACAAAATACTAGTATGATATAGCCAGGGCAGGCTTCTCTTAGAAGCATATTCCAAAGTTGTGGTGCCACTTCCAAGAAGGCCCTGTTCAAAGCATTTACTAATGGATCTTCATGTGGCACAGAGACTTCCAGTGTGGAGCTTAATGCGGGAAGGTTTCATTTGAGAAAGGTGCATGCTGAAACACACTTTATCATTCTGTGACCATTATTTCTCTAGTTTTTCCTGTGTGCTGAAAAATTACATAATTAGTGCCTTCTCCCCTGTTCTCTACGGATATAGTTAGCTATTCTGCCTTTTAGATTGGGTGTCGTTTGCTTGTTTGTTTCCCTCTGAAACTGAGTTTAGGTAAAAGTCAGACACTTGCTAAGGACAGATGAGAAGAAAAGGGAGCAGGAAGAGGCCTCCCTTCCACACCATGGCTTTCTGCTCATTAGTTCTGTGGCCCTGCTGTTGAGCCTGATCTCTGAGCTTAGCATCTGAAACAGAAGGGTTGTCCTTCGCTCTACTGGAGCGGGGGTGAGCTTCAGGCCTACACTCCTGCCTCCTATGTTTTGAAGTAGCTTTGCTTGATTCATCCTTGGTAACCCAGCAGATGTGAGAGGCAACACCAAACGCCGCCCCCACATCCCAAAATTTAAGCAATGAACTATTTTAATACCAATCTGAGTAAATCACAAGATGCTCTGAACACAGCAATGCCACTCCCCATGGAATCCTCCCTGTGTCTGCCAGTAATAGAGAACAACTCTTAAGTTCCTAGAAGCCAGGGAGTTACCTGTGTCCGCCAGGGATAAACCTTTGTTGCCCCTGAGGAAAACTTTATTTTCACCCAGGAGTTATTTTTCAGCTGTGAACTCAGCTGTGTCTGCTGAGTCGCTGCACTCAGCTGGATGTCAAGTTGCTGAATCGATCACTGGGTAGGGTGTCCTGCTCCGTATAAGAACATTATATTTTAAATATGTTGGCATTTCAACCACCTTTTAAAAATCAACAGTAAGCTCTGAAAAGGGCATACACGCTAATCTTTGAGTCCAGCGGCACCTTTAAGACCAACAGAGTTTTATTCTGAGTATAAGCTTTTGTGTGTATGAAAGCTTGTACCCAAAATAAAACTTTGTTGGTCTTAAAGGTGCTGCTGGACTCAAACTTCGTTCTGCCGCTTCAGACCAACACGGCTACCCCACCTGATGCTAATCTTTGACAGCTTTGATAACTTCCTAAATGGCAAGGGAGCCGTTGCTACGTCTGCTCATTTAGCCAGCCAGGAGACTGGTCCTCATTGAGTCTTCCTTCTGCTATGAGTACACCTTGAAGGCATACAGCAACACGAGCTGTAGAAAACTCACCTTAAAATGCTCATCCCAATGGAGCACAAAAAATTCACTGTTGAGATAAGAATAGTGACTTCTCCTTTTTTGCTTCTGTTGGGAGAAGAATCTGCCCTTGTGAGCGGGGATGGTGTAAAATATTGTATCATTTTGTTGCCCTGACCTGGCTAGCCTGATTTTCTAAGATCTTAGGAATTAAGCAGGATAAGCCCTCATTAGTACTTGGATAAGAGACTGCCAAGGAAGTTTAGGGTTGCTATGCAGAGGCAGGCAATGGCAAACCGCCTGTGAACATCTCTTGCCTTGAAAATCTTACAGGGTTGTGACTTGACAGCAAAATACAGTAGCAGTAGTAGTAGTAACTTACATAAACTTAATATTTGAGAGTGGTAAATGTTTGGTACCTTTGCATCTTCGGAATATTCCGCTCCTTTATTCCTTTTTTTCTTGCTGTTTGATGTGAGAAGGAGGGAAGGATGCCAGCTTACGGGAGCCATCCCTGAATGATGATGGGAGTGCAAGGGGATGCTTGCCCCCCCCCCATCCTAAATTTATTGATCTTAATGTAATACACACAGTCAGTGAGCAAGGGGTCTAGGATGATCTCTGAGGGACTCCCCGCTCCCTAATTATTTCTGCAGATATTCTTGGAGCTGGCCACTTTTGTGGAAAAGCCATGCCAAGAAGAGAAGCCCCTAAATAAGACCACTGCCGATTCGGCTGTGAGTCAATTATGGGTGGGTACTGCTACTCAAAACAAATTTACAGGATCCAGACTACAAACTATGTGATGACCAGTGCAGTCATTCTGTTGGCAAGGTGTGTGGGGTGTGTTGTGTGCATGTTGCACTGTGGTGGCCTTAAGCTTCTTGCTGTACGGGGGCTGTTGTGAGATTCACATGACAACTGTATCCAATGCGGTCTGTAGTCTGCAGTGTGCCTCTCTGTGGCTTGCATTGCTCAAGCGCAGCACAGCCACAGGGAAGGTCACAGCGGCGGCCAAAGAGGTTTTCCCTTCTCTCGGCGAACACATCCGATGCTCAGCTCAATACAGATATGCTGTTATTTGTTTGCATTAGTTCAGGGATCCGCAACCTTGTTGTGTCTGTGAGCACTTGGAGAATTTTTCGAAAGGTGCTTCCACAAAATGTCTGCCAGGGACAGTCCTAACCCTAACCATCCCCATATATTTTAAAAACAAAGTTTATCTTAAATAGAATATTCAAAGAAGGTATGGAGGGGGTCTACGAAAACCTCCCAAGTAATAATGCCATTGGCTGGGCTTACTAGCATGTATTCAGTTCAGATAAATTATGGTGAGGGGCCTCACTTACCTTCTGCAAGCCATTGTGGGACTGGGAAGTCCAACAGGGGGAAGAAGTTGAAGCCAGTATCGTGGAATCCATAAACATGTGTGCAATTAGAGTTGCCAGCCCTGGATTGGGAAATACCTGGAGATTTGAGGGGTAGAGACTAGGCAGGGCAGGGTTGTAGGGATGCCAGCCTCCAAGTGGGGCCTGGGGATCTCCTAGAATTGCAGTTCATCTCTAGATTACAGACATCAGTTCCCCTGGAGAAAATGGATGCTTTGGAGGGTGGACTCTATGGCATTGTACCCCACTGAGGTCCCTGTCCTCCCCAGGCGTCATCCCCAAATCTCCAGGAGTTTCCAACCTGGATCTGGCAACCCTACAACCCCTTCCCCCACCACTGGCCACGGGGGACCTGGCAACCCTAGAGTTTGGGGAGGAGAGGGATCTTGGCAGAATATAATGCCCTAGGGCAGTGGTGGCAAACCTATGGCACGCGTGCCAGAGGCGGCACTCAGAGCCCTCTCTGTGGGCGCGCACGCAGTTTGGGCACTCAGTCTCTAAAAGGAAAAAGATGACACTGACTCAAGGCTGGGCTGTTCTCAAACTTACAAAGTATGAGCCAAGGTTAGACAAATTATCAGCATGCATACAACAGCAAAAATCACATTAATTGTTCAAAAGCATGCCAAATGCAAACTTTTACCTTTCAATAAAAAGTTGTTTGCATAATTGAAAGTTCTGTTATTGTGTTTTTCTTTTAAGACAAAAGGTGTTAATGTATGAGTTCTTTTTTCTAAACAAAAACCTCAGTATTCAGGTTAAATTGTCGTGCTGGCACTTTGCGATAAATAAGTGGTTTTTGGGTTTTGGGTTGCAGTTTGGGCACTTGGTCTCTAAAAGGTTCGCCATCACTGCCCTAGGGTCCACCCTCCAAAGCAGCCATTTTCTGCAGGGACACTGCTCTTGGTCACCTGGAGATCAATTATAATAGCAGGCGATCTCTAGGTGCCACCTGGAAGTTGGCAACCCTACATGCAGTGGGTTTTATTTGCTATGAGTGTGTGTGTATGGCACTGTGGCTGTGGCAGGTGCTAGGATGGGGTCGGTTTCTCTAGCTAAGTCTGGGGAAAAGTCTTCTTTCCTTGCAGTTCTGGCTTTCTCTTTCTTTCCTTGCAGTTCTGGCTTTTCTCATATTTCCTGATACTACTTGCAGCAAGGGTCCCACTCCTCCCCCCCACACACACACACTTCTTTTCTGCTGGTGATGCAGCTGTTGTGGCAAAATAGTTTCAAGCAAATATATGCCGCCAATAAAGACAAACAGAGCCACAACACAAGCCCATAGAGGCCCATTACCCTTTCAGCTGCAGTTACTGCCTGGCTTCTCACCCCCACCCTGTTGCTGCCACCACCATCTCTCCATCCTCTAGCACACCTCAAAGTCCGCACAGAGTGAGGACAGAGAGACTGGAAGAGAGGAAAGGGGACAGGGGAAGGAAGGAGTGGTAAACATGACAAAAGAAAGAGCAGAGAAGGAGGGAAGGTGAATGGGGAAGGAGGACAAAAGAAGGGATCCTGGAAGGTGAAGCAAAGGAGAAGGGGTCAGGGAGTGGGGCAGCAAGCAGGTGCCTGTTAACGCGGCATGGCACTGCACTAGGAATCACTACTTTGGATCTTTTTTTCCCCATCAAGTCACAGCTGACTTATAGCAATCCGGTGCCGTTATCAAGGCAAGAGACGTTCTTGGGTGGTTTGCCACTGCCTGCCTCCGCATCACGATCCTGGTATTCCTTGGTGGTCTCCCTTCCAAATAATGACCAGGGGTGACACTGCTTGGCTTCTTTCTTCATTGGACAGCAGTCCTGGGATCCCCAGGGCAGCTATTTGCTCCGAAGTGGGGCAGAGGGAACACTAGAGGGAGTGGGAGAAAGGTTTGCTGCGGCTACAGTGCGAGAGATTCAGCTGTCCCATTTCTCTTTTCAGAAGGAGTTCCTGATCCAAATCCAAGCCAGTCTGGAGGGATGTGGAAGCCAGGTGGATAGGTAAGTGTCCACAGCCTTCGCTGTCCTGAGCATGATGTTCCATATTCGGTGCCTCCACGTGGCCATTTTTTTCATCCTAGTTTCGTCTTCAAAGGTCAGAGATCTGACCCGCCTAAGCTCCCAGACATCTTTCTCCCAAGGCTCCCTGTAGAGGGAACCATCAGTGTGTCTATTGTGTGCCCCCCCCCCCCCACATTCACCAGAGTAGGGAGAGCAAAGTCCACAGAGATAGCACTCTGAGGCATCGAGACTGAGTGGAAGGGTAAACTGGGGCTGCCTTGGTATTTTGTCACCCCATGCAAGACACACCCATCACATCCTGGGCCTGCACTGCCACCAGCTGGCAATCTTACAGAGCCTTGCCTTGGGCCTGACCAGGGCAATGTGGGTGCAGGAGGGGATGCCCCCTCCCCTATCACTTATGGCTTGGACTGCAAACTGAGCCCCTGTGGCACATTTGTGTACCTTCCTCACTGTGCCACACCATGCAGCTGCTTGGGTGGCTTGGCTGGAGAAACTGGCCCTGGTATCCTCTCACCTACCCATCTTGAAAAGCCTTCCCAAATTAGCCATTTTGGAGCTCCTTCTGATCCCATGTTAGAGGGTAATTTGGGGCCTCAGAAAACCCTTAGCATCTAGTGTCCAGCACCACTGTGTAGCTGGTCTGGTTGGGCCAAGAAAGACAAATCCATTGGGATGTGGCTAATAGTGCTTTGTGAGCAGAGACAATCCCCAGGAGCAAAACTTCCCACTTGCCTAGCCTATAGTGTCACCTTCGATGGCCCCACCAGGGGCATAATCTATAGAGATTTCCCCCACTGCACTGCAAGAGCTTTCCCTTCAGTGTGATAAAGGCACATTTCCAGTAGGTCATGTCCTGACACCCTCCCCTTGACAGTGTTCAGTGCTGCCACCATCAGGGGGTGTGAAGTAGTGCCTTCCACCTTCCTGCTCTTCTCAACCACAGATACATGGTTACCATTAATAACTTTGCTTCTAAATTGCTGCAAAGGCACTAACGCTTTTGGGGATTTTCTTTCAAAGAAATGTAATTGTATGGTAAAGGTTAGTCAATATGTTGGGATTAGAAATATGAGTTGCCTGTGTTGCCTTAGTTCTATTTGTCTGCATAGTGCTATATGCATTTTGAAGTTACAGAAGCAAAGAAGGCAGTTTCCCCACCCCTATCCCCAAGGAACTATAAATCTCAATAACAGCTGGGAAAACATCATTAGCCAAAGGAGTCAAAGTACTTAAAAGAGAGGAATCCATGTGGAGGATGGGGGAAATGTGGCCACAAGGAACCTGGCTGGTGAAGCGATGCCCAGAAAACTTTTTCCCCCCTTGATATGTCGCAAAAACAATCCACAGCAGTCATTCGGATGCCTGTTTAAATATTCATCGTGGTCAGGAATGCAGCATTTTCCAGAGGGCAGCAGCCTGCTGGGGGAGGGGGGCTTCAGGACTCATTAATCATTTATCCAGCATGTTTAATGTACAGAATCCTTTCAGCCTTTCTCCTGGTTGCCCCTGTAGTACCCCTATAGGATGAGTCACTGCTCTTCCCATTTTATTGCTGGGCAAGGGAGACTCAGAAGCAGTGGCCCTCTTCAAGATTCTGTGTGGGTGGGGTAGGATTGCCAGCTTTGGTTGGAGAATACCTAGAGGTTGGGGGGGGAGCCTGAGGAGGGCAGGTTTTGGGGAGGGGAGGGACTTTAGTGGGGTATACTACCATAGAGCCCACATTCCCAAGTGGCCATTATCTCCAGGCGGAATGATCTCAGTCACCTGGAGATCAGTTGTAATCCCAGAAGATCTCCAGTCACCACCTGGAGACTGGCAACCCTAGGAAGGGGTGCAATTGGAAGCAGGTGCAGTTTCTAGAGATCAGGGGCAGAGTAAGACATGCTGAGGCCCCATAGCATCCCCTCCAAAATGACAATTTAATAACTTTTAATGATTTGTTTATTTATTTGTATGGAGAGGCCTCTCATAATCTGACTTCGTATCGAAACCCAGTTCTCCCTGAGACTCCCAGGCAAGTGGAGGCAAGGGGGAACCCTCGGGGTGGGGGCCTGACCCAAGCATTCAGCCCTTCCTTTTCTCCTCCTGAGCTTTTCACACAGACCCCAAGAGTGCCAGCCTGATCTCCTCCTGTCTGCTCTCACCCCCGCAGGGCTCGTGAATCATCTGAACCTTCAAGCTGAATGGAAAAGTTACAGAAGGTAACTGGGGGGGGGGGGGGGATGCATATCTTGGGGACACCGCTCAGTGTTAAACTGGTGATGTATAAGATCTATTAAAAAAACAAAATGGATTCTTTAATTAGGGAAATGCAAAGGCCTTGTAGCTCCTAAATGCAAAGGGGGCTGCTGAAATAATAGACACATATTAAATCAGATCCTTTCAGTTGTGGAGAATGGGGCTGTGGATCATACAGACTGTAATCCTAAAGGCACTTTCCTGGTAGTAAGCCCCATTCAATAATATGAGGCTTGTTTCTGAGTAGATTTTCTTAGGCTTGCTCCCATAGAGTGCTTTGTAGCTCCAGGGCCTACATACCTCACCAGGTTTTTTTCAGAGACAACTGAAGGTCTCAAAAAACGTAGTTATTGCCCATGAGCTAGGTTGCTGAACTTATTCTTATTCATTCTCTTATATAAACCAACAAAGATGCCCAATATTACCTTGGTTTGTGCTGACAGTGTAAGCAAAGCAGGACATGGGTAGTTGAGTGCGAAGGGTCCCAAAAGAGGGTTGCCAGCTCCTAGTTGGGAAATTCCTGGAGATTTGGGGGGGAGCTCAGCAGGAGTGTGATACCATTGAGTCCACCCACTGAAGCAGTCGTTTTCTCCAAGGGAACTGATCTCTGTAGTCTGGAGATAAAATGTAATTCTGAAAGATCTCCAGGCCCTGCCTGGGGGTTGTTAACTATAGACTGCCAAAGTCACTATCAAAATATTCAAACATTATTTATTATAGAAAGGAAATCAGGACTGCCATGTCATTTCAAGAGTACAAAGCAGGAAGCTTCTAAAAATGGCAAAAGATATCAAAATAGAAGAGCACATACATCTTATGCTTGAGTGATACCAGATCTAAAGCCAAATTGGTGGGAGGGGGATTGGGACTGTAAACAGAATGGAGCAGGCCAGGTTAGCTGATCAGACTTTTAAAATTTAGCTACGAGACACTTGGATTTGTCGTGCCACCTTAATATCTTGTCCTCGGTAGAAAAAAAGTAAATACATCTAGAAATAGCACAGCAAAATGAAACACAGTATTTAAAAAACGTTTACAATAATTGGGGGGAAAATGTACAAGTCGAACAATTTCTAGGTGAAAACCCCACCAGCAAAGGATGCTACTAGTGCCTGACTCTGTAAGCCATCTCCAGGTAAATTGCAAGAATCCAGCTGATTGCTTGAGAAATGCCAAATGATGCCATATTCAGTCTTCTTAGCTATAGAAGATCAAGCCAGCTATTTTTAAAATCTGGGACAAATCTAAGGAGAGGTGAGTTACAGCACCATCACCTTTAGCTTTAGCAAGTTGTCCAGAGAACCTGCAGATCAGGTGACATCAGCCTGTGAGAAAAACAGGTGGTTACAGACCTTGTTGAGGCTGGAGGGAAAACCCTGATTTATTACTTTCGTGGCACTGCAGATGTATTCTAAAAAAAAGTTGAGAGAATGTTACCACCCCAAATAAACCCCACGTTATCATTTTCCAGTAACCCCTAAATGGTTTCTTTCAAAATCTGTATTCAGGGTGTTATAAAGAGGGAACATAGAGATTTGTGAGGAATTTGATCATTGTGGCCAAATTAATCATTACCAAAGAATAACAAAGGAAGCAAAAAAAAAACCCCAATCCCAGCTGGAGGGATGAAGCAAAGCCCTCTGTAGAGGACTGGAGGATGAGAATGTGACAGCTATTGTTAACATTATTCACTTATTTCAAACATCTGTGGGAGGACAGTGAGTGTACTATGAGCTCTCTTAGAGAACAAGGGCAGCCACTTATCCAATACCAGATTAGAATCACCACATAGCGTTGGTGCCACAGGTGTTACACTGCTGTTTACAAAGGAGATGAACAATCATTGTATGTAAAAACAAAATTATGTTAAGATGGAAAATTACTGAGGGGTAGCCATTCAGCTGGTAGAGAGATGGCCAGAAGTTTCTCTTGCGGTACATTTGTTAGTCTTTAAGGTGTCCTGCTAAAGTGGAGTTTGATGATCATGTGTAAGACATGGTATTTTGTGGGCTTGAGACAGAAGAGTGTAGCTGTGATTCATCCATTGCGTTCTCTTCAGATGTGATCTTGTTGGTATTCATACAGAGAGCCTAAAATAGTTTGTGGTGCTCCACAGTTCTTTTTGCATCCTTGCATTTGTAATGTCTGTCCTCAGAGAGTATTAATTAAAACCAGTTAAATGCCTGGGCCTGGAACCAGTGTTCCCTCTAAGCTGAGTTAGTGCGAGCTAGCTCACAGTTTTTTAGCCTCTGACTTGCACGTTTTTGTCTTAGCTCAGGAAGGATGGCTCCAGAGCAAACTAATTTATGCAGTAGCCAAATGGCTTGCTCACAGCTGTAATGCCAGTAGCTCACAAAGTAAAAGCTTTCCTCACAAGACTCCACAGCTTAGAGGGAGCATTGCCTAGAACAGAACATATTGCAAGCAATGTTCCCTCTAAACTGAGTTAGTGTGAGCCAGCTCACAGTTTTTTAGCCTCTGGCTCACACATTTTGGTCTCAGCTCAGGAAGGATGGCTCCAGAGCAAACTGATTCATGCAGAAGCCAAATCGCTCGCTCACAACTTTAATGCCAGTAGCTCACAAAATAGAATTTTTGCTCACAAGACTCCACTGCTTAGAAGGAACATTAAAGTGGGCTTCTACCAGGAGAAACGCAAAAGCTTTTCACTCACTGAGTTGTGCTTTTGAGTTGGCCTCAGTTCTTCTTCCTCTCTGGATAACAGGGAATATCTTTGCTGGTCAGTATCTATACCTTGAGGTCTTTGGGACACAGTGGGAAGGTCCTCATATCTCCGCAACAAAAAGGAAGGGCCCAGCAAATGGGGTGGCCACCCCCATCCTCGCAACAACTTTGATTAAGAGTGCAAATGTGTGCATTTGAAAGGCTAAGCTGGAGCTCACTGCCTCTGCTGAAAGGAAGTCCTGGTTGGAATTGACTCTCAGTACACTAGAAGCCTTGCCAGGCTGGACACAAAAAAATCTGGTCCCCTCCAATTCCTGTCTCCTGGTAGGACTGCTGGATATGACAGATTTCATGCATGCCAACCGAAGCATTTTTGAGCCTCCCACTGTCGATGCTGGTTTGTGTGAGAGACAGCAATGTAATTTTAAACATGCACGTACTTTTTAAAAAAATTAATCAATTGATGGTCATTTGGGAACATGGATTTACAGTCACATTCCTACATTTTGTGTGTCACCTGCAAACTCATGCAGGAGAAGCATAACTTGTGAAGGGAGATAATGTACATTAATCAAAGTGGAGGGAGATTCCCAAGTGATCCTTAAAATGCTATTATGATTTGTCCTAAGTCCCCTGCACACTTGATGGACATTGGGAAGGTAGTGTCATCTAGTGGTCATTGACTGGTGGCTCTTTGTGGAGAACCTCCACCAGCCTTCTGCATCTCAACTAGTTAGAGTTAGTATTTGCACACTTAGCATACATAACCTCAGTAATCTTCACAACAGCAGTATGTCAAGGTAGGTCAGGACTGTTTCCTTCATACTGCAGAGAGGATCTGGGGCAAAAAGTGGCTGGGCAGAACTATATGTTACATGTAATTCTGTGGGGGTTTTGGTATTTATTTGGAATATCTATCTCCTGTATTCTCTTAGCAGTTGATCCCCAAGTTGGCTGGCAGTAACACTGTAAACAAGAAATTATCCATGAACAACAATTCAAACACTAGTGCAGCAACAAGAATAATACATAAAGCAAGATAAAAAAGAAAACAAGAGCAATACAAAAAGAAGACAAGAACAATGCATAAAGCAAAATTAAAAAAAAACCCAAATTTCTTAAAAACCTTTCAGCAGCATACAACCAGTTTGAAAGAACAGAACCCAGCTGAGAGGAAACACTATAGCAAAGCAGTCTGGGGAAAGATTGCGGAACAGTTGAGGGAAACCCAGGTGGTACACGGAAGCACCAAGATGCCATGGGGAAGTGAGGGGGAGCACTTCCCCAAAGTGGCAAAATGGGGGCAAACCTCTAGAATGGAAACAACCCGAGACGGCTTCCTTTGACGGACAGGAGTTATTTTATGAAATGCAGCTTCTGAGGCTGCAGTTTGAAGGCATTACCTCTTGGAGCCCATTCCCACTAGAAATCCCCTCCATCAAGCTGCTTTTACCCCCACTAGAGAAAAAGAGGAGTCCCCAAGCCTCTTACCCACTAGGGGTAAAAGCAATGGCAGGGCAAAATCTGAGGTGAGAAAGCATCCCAAGGAGAAATACACATATCCCACACAAACCTCCCCTTCTTATCCCAGCTTCAGCCACTTTATTCTGTAACAATGGCAGACGTCCCTTGCAAGAATCAGAGAACTACATATTAGCTCTAGTGCCCTGATGTAGCTCGAGGAGGCAAGATCTAAACCAGAGTCTTCTGGTTGCTATGCTACACCCACTGTCAAGTGACTCTAGTTGTGTGTGCATCACATATGGGTGTACTGGGGAGATGTGTAGGGGACGAAGCAGCATTGCAAGTGGGAATTTAAACTCCTTCTGCTCTTTAAACTCCACAGTTTGTTCTGGCTGTTCGTGGGAAATGCCTGTGGCACCCCTCCTTCTTCCAAGAAGAACAGCTATGTTAGGCTGGCACAGAAAAAACAATAGAATTATATGGCCTGCAGTGGCTTGCAGGGCTTGTGTTTGCTTTCATCTGAATCCATGTAGATCAAGTTTCTAGACCACTTTGTGCCTCTGACAGGCTCCAGCCCACGGAGGCAGAGACCTTGAGCAGTGTTTTCGGTCCCTTGCCATACCACAGCAGCTCCCCCTTCCCTACAGGGCCTGACTCCATCAGCCTAGCACCACTTCTCCTTAGCGGAAGCTGCCTTCACTGCTAATCAAAGTCCTATTGACCAAGGTGTCCCCCTTGTCTTCTGCAGCAATTGACTTCCCCGGGGAGCGTCGGTTCATCCCGGGGATCCAGTGTTCCAGGGTCACCCTCCAGCATTGTGGTGAGTATCATTCTGACCCCCACAGTAGAGAAATGACCAACATCTTTCTGTTGCAGTACTGCCATCAAAGTCATGCCATCTTCAGCGGAACATGTTTGTGCTTGTCATGCCTTTAATGTTCTTGAACTCCTGTTCAGTTTCCTCAAAAAGGGGGGTTAACAACTGGGAAATCAGGCACATTTTCAAGAGGAGAATATGCCCCTGCTCCAGAATGCCTTTCCCAAGTGTCTAGGTCCCCCTAGGACAGGGGTGGGCAAACTTGCTCAGCGTAAGAGCCACCTAGAACAGGGATAGCCAAACTTGCTTAACGTAAGAGCTGCATAGAATAAACATCAGATGCTTGAGAACCACAAGACATGAACAAATATTACCTGCTTTTATTGGAAAATAAGCAAATTTGCTTTTTATTAACATTAAATGAGACTGCCAAAAATAACAAAAGGGGTAAAAGCAGATATTGATAATGATATTAATTTGTCCAATGATATTTGTTTGCTAATGATATTTAGCTTCCCCAGCCATCCTGCCGGGAGCCACATAATATATGTGAAAGAGCCGCATGCGGCTCCCGAGCCACAGTTTGCCCACCCCTGCCCTAGGATATCCACTAAATCTTCCTTGGGTGGGGAAACAAACAGTGTTTCTGAGTGGCACACACATTCCTTCTGAGAGCCAGAGGGGTAAAAGGGAGAGTACTGGACTGAGAGACAAGGCCTCAAGTTCCCACTCATCCATTGAGCCGCTCATTGACTCTCAGGCTGACTTGCATCACAGGGTCGTTGTGAGGATCCAGAGGGGAGGGGAGACCCATGTACACTGCTCCGAGCTCCTGCAAGAAACGCCATAAAGAAACTGTGGCTTTCTGAACAGGAGTTTGTTTGGTTCATGCAGATCAAAACCCTTGGCTTTTCTGACTTGCTCATTTCCCCAGGCCAAAATGGACAATGAAGTCCTGGCATACAAGGACTTGGCGGCAATCCCCAAGGACAAGGCGATCCTGGACATAGAGCGTCCGGACTTGATGATCTATGAGCCTCACTTCACCTATTCTCTCCTGGACCACGTGGAAAGGCCAAGGAGCAGAGAGGTGAGGAAGGGCAAATCCTTTATCAGCTGGGTGGGGTGGAGAGGGCTTCTGCCTTTGATCTGCCCTGAGCTGCAGTGGAAAGTAGGGTTGCCAGCTCCTGGTTGGGATTTACCTGGCGATTTTGGGGGTGGAGCCTGAGGAAGGTGGGATTTGGGGAGGGGATGGACTTCAATGGGGTATAATGCCATGGAGTCCACCTTCCAAAGCGGCCATTTTCTCCAGGCAGACTGATCTCCGTCACCTGGAGATCAGTTGTAATCCCAGGAGATCTCCAGCCACCAGTTGGAGGCTGACAACCCCAGTGGAAAGGCAGGCCTTTGCTTTGGGGAAGAAGGTGCCTTTCTGGCCCAGCTCCATTCCTCCCTATGAGATTTGGGGAAAATGATTTCTTTAAAACTGTCTGAGAAGGATCTTAGCTTGGCTTAAGGATCCTTCGTAGCTGCCGTGGTCTGTCTTGCTGCTGTGCCAATCTGTTGATGTTTTGAGGGTTTCACATTGTCGATGTTTTTGTCTTGTTTTCTTAGCCGCCACAAGAGCCGTTTATTGGCTGATCTGTGCACCTTAGAATAAATTAATCAGTAACGCTCAGTTGCTGGCTTCGTCAAATAACGTGGGCCTTTTCGACTTCTTTCTCTCTCCGTAGCGTTCTCTCTCACCCAAATCTCTCTCTCCTCCGCCTTCTCCAGAAGTAAGTGCTTCCCAGAGTTGCCTTGGAGATGTGTTGCCAAGAAGGGGATGTGAAGAGCAAGGCCTGGGGGGGGAGGGGGAGAGGAGCATCTTCCCTCAGCTGAGCGTAGCTGTTTTGCAAGGTCATGAAGGCAGGAGCCTGCGTGCGTGTGTGTGTGTGTGTGTGTGTCTTTGTACATGTGCCGTGTGTGCTCGGAGGCCCCACCCAGGCCCATGTTGTCATTGTTTGTGTCATGCACCTGACAACACGGGATGAAAAGCTCCCACCACCCCAAGGAGCAAAAGCGTGGTTTTTTTGCTTCAGCACCCAAACGCAGCTTTTCTTTTGCAACAAGTCATGGCTGTACTTGCAAGGGGGAGGTTTTTAAGATGAAGCGTTGGCAGTCGGGGAGGGGAAAGAAGGGACGGGTGGTTTGCCTTGGAGCACAGCTCAGAAGAAGAGGAGAGAGGAGACGACGGTGAGCCTGCTGCTGTAATCGCATTGTGCTGCACCTGCAGGTCACCCGGGACTGGATGGAGAACAAGTCTCCAGGAAACACCTCCCAGGCAGCTAGTCGGAGGGCCAGCAGCTCCAGTCGCAGCGGAGTCCAACACTTCCATCGTCCTGGTAGGGACTCACTCCCCCCCATCTTCGTTCCTGTCAGACACCCCTCCTCAGACTGTCCTCAGACTTTCGTTCCTCCAGTGATGTAGCTCCTCACCTCCTCTGCCAGCCGCAGCAGTGTAGAAGAGGTATTTGTATGCTAGGACAGAATCTTCCTCCACCGGCATGGCTACACTAAAAAAAACAAAACCCTGTTATCGGTTTTATACCACCTGCTTCCTCCACGGAACCCTGTTATTTTGGTCGGGTTGCCAACCTCAAGGTGGAGTCTGGAGTTCTCCCAGAATTATCTCCAGACTATGGAGACGAGTTTCCCTGGAGAAGATGGCAGCTTCAGAGAATTCATAGATTCTAGGTGAAATCCCTCTCCAAGCTCCCCCTCTTCACAGGCACCACCCCCAAATCTCCAGCAATTTCACAGGCTAGAGTTGGCAACCGTAGAATTTGGTGAGGATGCTTTCTGAGCCCCCTGGCTCATCGTGCACCTCACACAACTTCATTCTTATGAGGGAATAAGTACTGAAATAGTTGAACTGGAATTCCCTCTCCCATTCATTTTAGCACTGTAACCTGCTATCGTGCCAAAATTAGTCAAGGGTCATCTCAGACCTTCTATGCATTTCTTGTAAATGCCTCCTTAAAAGAAAATTCCACCTTCATTTCCACCACTTCCCCCTCCTCTGTATCCTAGTGCTTATAATTCCCCCAAATGCCAAACCACTTTGAAAATTGCAGCGTGACAATATCTGAGAACGTTTGTAACAGCGGGAGTGTCATGTTTAAGATTTTGTTTCGAGGCTCACAGGTTTGCAGTAAGAGATATGTTTATTAATGTATGTCTTAATAGGCTATATCTTTGCCTGTTAAATTGCTAATAGTAATGCAAAAGCAAGCGGAAAAAGAAATATGCTCTGGTAATATTTGAACTCCAGCAATTTTCTCCATCCAGGAAGCTTTACTATTCAGTTAAGTTTCTAAAGTCCACCTGCATTTTTTCTGATCAGTGGGCCAAAATGAGAAGTGATTCATTCAGACATATAATGTATTTTTTCAGGCTGATAACATTTGTATTAAGCAGGCAGTTGATTTCCTATTGAGTACAGTGAAAAGGGGGCAGGAGTCCTAGTCCACAAGGAAAGGAGAATGCTCTGAACAGTGAATTAGGGTTCGGGGGGGGGGTTCTCTCTGAGAAGCAATGACCAGGTGAGTCCTGAGTAGGGTTACCAGCTCCAGGTTAAGAAATACCTGGAGATTTTGAGGGTGAAGCCTGAGGAAGGAAGAGTTTGAGGAAGGGAGGGACCTCAGTGGGATATGCTGCTATGGGGTCCACCTTCCAAAGCAGCCATTTTCTCCAGGTGAACCGATCTCTGTCACCTGGATATCAACTGTAATCTCTGGAGATCTCCAGCCACCACCAGGAGGCTGGCAACACTAGTCCCGAACCACTCACGCTTTTTTCCTTCCTAGATACCAACACGACAGAGATGAACATCTACAAAAAGCCTCCAATCTACAAGCAGAGGGGTAGGTGCTGCTCCCTGGTGACCCCTGGGGCGGGGGCTGTCATCTGGCTAAGCCTCAAAGCCGGCTCTTCCTTTTCTGTCCCTTCCAGAGCACTCAACAACACCAGCCCCTCAGAGCAAACACGTCATAGAAGACCTGATCATAGAGTCCTCCAAGTTCCCAGCAGCCCAGCCCCCAGACCCAAACCTGCCAGCCAAGATCGAGACGGACTACTGGCCCTGCCCTCCCTCCCTGGCAGTTGTTGGTAGGTGGACCTTGTAGATAAATTGTCCCCGCTTGGGGCTAAAGCATTTTGGAAGTGGCAGTCTCTGAGAGAGGGAGGCAGAAGTAAACATCTCCCTACTCTAGATGTGCCCACTAGTCTATAAAAGTAGAAAAAGTCTTGTGAGGCAAAAGGGTGATGGAACTCAAGGGTGTGCCAGCCTCAGGATGAGTAACTTTTCTCCTTCCTGGGGCATTCAATCAGACGTGGGTGTCAGAGCATGGGAAGTTGCGGCCTGTCTCCTTGCACTGGGTGCAGAGGTGGCACCTTTTGCGTGTTCAAAACCCTTCATAAATATCACCTTGTTCGTCGTGCCTGAGACGGGTTAGCATTCTTGCCAGCATTGGCCGAAGCTCAGCAGAACAGAAGCTTGCATAAGGTCACCTGGCAAATCTCTGGTGGTTACCGTGAGATTCGAGCCAGAGAGCTTTTGCTGATCTGCTGTGGCTTGCTCTCTACCACCCACCCAGCATGATGCAGTAGGGAGAGACTGGGATCTGGGAGACCCACATTCGAATCCTCACTCTGCTATGGAAGCTCGCTTGGTGGCCTTGAGTCAGCCGTGTTCTGTCTCTCTTTCTCAATCTAACTAGCAGGCATTTTTTTTGTTATGAGGATAAAATGAAGGAGGGAACAGGAAGAATGATGTTGTGAGCCACTCTGGGTCCCCACTGGGGAGAAAAGTATACATATCTAAAAAAATAAGTACTCCCAGAAGGGACTTCTTATTCCCCAGAATTCTTCTGAAGCCTGGGCCTGCTGCTGGCCTGGCCTGTGAATGCCCACAAAGGCCCCTGGACCTTCAGCCCCTGGAATATAATAACTAGCCTGGTATGAATTATTAATTCTCCGAATCCCAAACAGCAAATCTGGAAAGGTGCCTTGCAGTCCAGTGCCATGATAGTTCTCAGTTTCTAGGGAGGATGGAACAGTCTTCTTATCCCTTAGCAAGAACTGCAGTCCAATTAAGTATAGTCCCTATTTAAACCTCTGATGTACTTACTCCACTTTCAGTAGGCTTCAGTCAGCCCCAGGCAGGTAGTAGCCTTCTGTTTTGATGTCAGATTCCAGAGGGGTAGCCGTGTTACTCTATTGCAGCCAAAACATCAAAGAGTCTTGTGGCTTCTTCAGGACATAATCAATGGGACATGAGCATTCATGAGCCAGAGGCCACTTTGTCAGGGACATGAAATGTTGAAGGTTTGTTAGAATCATGCTTGGCTGTGATGGTGGTGTGCGCGTGCATGTGTGTCTATATATTTATACCTATATATGGTACAAAGAGAAGGAGGGTGGGGAAAATCGATACAGAGGGCTGTCAGAAGGCATGGCATTCCCAGACATGTGTGCATTGCTGAAAATACGACCCAGAAAGAAGTAAAATGATCCAGTCAGAGTGGGTGCAGACTGCTCCAGAACAGTGATGAATTGGCACAGTTGGATGAATGCAAGAGTAATTGCTTTCTGCGGTGAACTAGCCATTTCCCAAACTACACTGGGCCCAAGCTTGAATAGGGTCACATCTGCATAATAATTTTCCCTCTCAGCAGCTTCTCACAGAACTCTCCCCATGATAGTGTCACTTGAGAGGATAGGAAGGCAAAGGAATAAAGGGATTAATAAAGGAAGATGAGGAGATGGCAGAGAAGCTAAATGACTTTTTTGCTTCTGTGTTCACTGTGGAAAGTGTGAGGCATGTACAGCCCCTGTTTTTAGGAAGGGAGTCTGAAGAACTGAGCCAAATTGAGGTGACCAGAGATGAACTGCTAGGCCTATTGGGGGAAATTAAAAACCAGTAAGTCCCCAGGTCCTAGTGGCATACACCTGAGAGTTTAAGGAACTCTGTTGTGGAATTGTTGATCGACTAACCTGTATATGGTAACCTATCACCAAATTCAGCCATTGAACCAGAAGACTGGAGAGCAGCAAATGTGACACCAGTATTTTTAAAAGGGATCCAGAGGGGAACCAGGAAATGATAGGCCAGTCAGCACAACATCTATCCCAGGCAAATCTGTAGAAACTGTAATCAAACATAGAATTGTTAGGCACATATAGAGGGACAAAGCTTGCTGAGGAAAAATCAACATGACTTCTGCAAAGGAAAGTCCTGCCTCACCAGTCTTTTGAGGTTCTTTGAGAAAGTGAACAAGCATGTAGACAATGGTGACCTGGTAGACATTATATACCTGGACTTTCAAAAGGCTTTTGTAAAGGTATCTGACCAAAGACTCCTGAGTAAACTTAGCAGTTATGGGATAAGACGACAGGTTCTCTTATGGATTAACAACTGGTAAATGACAGGAAGCAAAGAGTAAGAATCAGTGGACAGTTCTCACAATGCAGGGAAATAAGCAGTGGGGTCCCATAAGGATCGGTATTGGGGCCAGTACTATTTAATTTATTCATAAATGATCTGGAACTAAGGATGAGTAGTGTAGTGGCCAAGTTTGCAGGTGACACGGAAATTATTCTGGATGGTGAAAACCAAGGCTGACTGGAAAGAACCCCAAGAGGATCGTCACAAACTGGGTGAGTGGATGACAATGTGGCAAATGAAATTCAGTATTGGAAACTGAATGGTGATGCACATTGGGACAAAAAAATCCCAACTTCAAGTATAGGCTAATGGGGTCTGAATGCTGAGACTGAGCAGGAAAAAGATCTTGGGGTCATAGTGGACAGCTCAATGGGAGTGTCAACCTAGTGTGTTGCAGTGGTGAAAAAGGCAAGCTCTGTTAAGGATTATTAGGAAAGGGGTTGAGACTAACTAAAATGGCCGATATTGTAATGCCCCTGTATAGATCTGTGGTGCGGCCTCATTTGGAATGCTGTGTACAGTTCTGGTCGCTGTATCTTAAAAAGGACATTGCACAGCTGGAAAAAGTACAGAGAAGGGCAACCAAGATGATTGGGTGATTAGAACACCTTCCCTATGAGGAAAGGCTGGAGAGTCTGGAACTTTTCAGTTTAGAAAAGAGACGACTAAATGGGGGACATGATAGAAGTTTATAAGATTATGCATGGTGTAGAGAGAGTTCAGAAAGAGAAAATTTTCTCCCTCTTACAAAATAGTAGAACTTGGAGACTTCCAATGACACTGATGGGCAGTAGATTCAGGACAAACAGAAGGAAATACTATTTTACAGGGAGTGATTAAAATGTGGAATTCATTGCCAGAGGATGTAGTGATGCCCACAGGAATAAACAGCTTTAAAAGGGGATTAGATAGATTCATGCAGAATAAGTCTATCAATGGCTACTAGCCATGGTGATGGAGGGGAAGCTCACATTCAGAGGCACTAACCCTCTGAATCCCATAGCCAGAAGGCACTATCAGGAGAAGGCCTCAGCCTCAATGCCCTGTTGCTGGCCCTCCAGAGGAACCAGTTGGCCACTGTGTGAGACAGGATGCTGGACTAGATGGACCACTGGTCTGATCCAGCAGGGCTCTTCGTATGTTCTTAAGCCATGATCAAAAGCCTCATCTGGAAAACAATCCTTTCCTCTCAGAAGCCACAGGGAGCACCACCCCCTTGCCAAACCTGTAGCAACTGCACAACAGTGGACAAAATGGAGAGGCAAACTTGCATGCTAGCCCCTGCAACAAAGCCCAGTGTCACTTCTGTCCTCAGAGCCACACCACTTACATTGTCATAGGACCCAGTAACATCAGCCAGGGCTCATTCATCTGTACATCCTCTAATGTGCTATCATGTTTTGTCTTCTTCCATTGACTTTGGCCAGACTGGACAGCCCCTGCACAGGAGAATAAATAGACACAAATCCATTTCAACTCTCCTGAACATCCTGTAGCAGACTTAAAGGCTGTAGTGTTTTGACAGGAGAGTTCCAAAGGAAAATGCTAGTGAAAAAATGCGGAGTTAGAATTCATGCAGAGTTCACACTCTTTAACTTGGGCTCAGTAGAGACTGGGAATGGCTAGAGCTACCTGCCTTTTACAGCCATTTCCAGAGAGCTCAGGGCAGCACATACAGTTTTTCCTTCTTCCACTTTATCATCACAACAATGCTGTGAGGTAGGATAGGCTGCAACTGGCCCAAGATCACCCAGTGAGCTCCTGACAGTGTGGGGATTTGAACTATGGTCTCCCCAGATCCTAGTCCAACACTTTGACCACCATGCTTGCGCGCACCTTTTTGCCTTCCCTGGTGTGCAGAGTGCAGTTGGGCTTTCTGAACTGGGAAGACTTGGAGCAAGCTACACTTCGCTGTGGCACCTGAAGGCAGGTGTCTGGGCAAACTTGTTTCCTTCCTGAAGGGTGGGATTCTAAGTAGGGCATTTCGCCAAGGTTTGTTGGGTGCAGACATTGGTGCACCTGACTGGCTGTAGGTTCCATCTATGCTCTGCAGTGTAATGAAAAGGCACCTGTGTCTTGGACTGCCGGGCCCTCCGGCCTCCATTTTTAATGATTTCCCCTGGACCTCCTTCTGTTTGTACCTTGCAGAGAGAGAGAATGAGTGTGTGTGTTTCAGCTTAATGCAGCAGATAAAGTGGGCACTGGCCTATGAAATCTGAGTTTTGGATGAGTTTTAATCTTTAAAGTGCTACCAGAATAAGAGTTGGCCCAATTGGAAAGGACCACTTTTCTGGCTTTGCACATTTTTTTTCTCCCGTGGGACCAAAATTGCCACCAAGACCTCAGCTCTCAAGGTATTTGTTTGGGAGTAAGGCCCATTTAAATCATTAGATTGTATCTTCTGAGTAAACATAAAATTGGGCTGAAAGACTCCTGTAAAGGAAAGGTCTTTCTCCTTTTTTTTTTGCACTCTGTAACAAAGTCCACCCACCCCATTGCACCCACAGAGACTGAGTGGAGGCAGCGGAAGGCTTCAAAGAGAGGAGGGGAAGAAGAGGACGAGGACCTCCCAACAGAGATGAAGAGCCTGCAGGAGATGCAGAAGCAAGAGCTGAGCAAGGTAGCTGATGTGAGGAGGTGGTGAGCCGGGGAGTGGATCAGGGTCGGTCTGTCACCTCTGGATGAGGAAATACCTGGGAGGTTTGGGGAGGGGAAGGATCTCAGCAAAGTACAATGCTGTAGAGTCCATCCTCCAAAGCAGCCATTTTCTCCAGGGGACCGGGTCTGGAGATCAGTTGTAATAGTAGATCTCCAGGCCCCACCTGGAAGTTGGCAATCCTAGATCAAGGCAGTCTTACATATGAGCCATACTGGGGAGGCCCCAACAGTTGTGGGGGGTGATAGAAAATAGTGGTGGAAAATAAAGTCAAAATGCAAAAAGAAGGGCATTTTTGAAGACATACACTGCAAAAACTAGCCCGTTATTCTTGTCCAGAGTGGGCTGGGTGGGAATAAAGGGAGCGTGGGGGGCTTTCTTTACTTTCGAGTGGGGCCACAGAATCACTAAATGGCCCTGAGTGGGGTGGAGCAGCCAGAGGAAGCCTTCAGGTCTGCTTGGATCCCTCCTAGTCCTGTGCATTCCTCCCTCCCTGCAGATCGCCTCCAACCTAGGAAAACTCATCTTGAAGGAAGAGATGGAGAAGTCACTCCCCATCCGGCGGAAAACCCGCTCCCTCCCAGACCGAACCCCCTTCCACACCTGTGAGTGGGCATCATCCTGGCCTTCCGGGGAGATCCCGGGGGGGGGGGGGGTGAAGAGGAATAGAACCTGAGGAGGGAGACAGCCTCTCTCTTGGGCCAGGGGCTTCTTCTCAAGAGGGCTGTTTCGGTGCAGATGCGGCCACCACAACTTTTTTGGATTAATTTATTTCAAGGGCGGGGGCATGCTTTCAGGGCATGCAAGAGCAAAAGATGACATCCCATCCAGTTAGTATTAAAAATGCTCCCTAGCAATATAACAGGCAGCCGCCTTTGAAGGAAGGCGGGACAAGTGCTTTGGGAGTGACTGTATGAACCAATCATACAGCAGCAACCTCCTCTAACTTAGCCTGGCTCCCTAAGACTCCCACGGGCCTTTGTTTGTTTCTCAAGGAACACTTGCCATTTATATGGTGTACTTCTGAGCAATCCACTCTACAATTTGGGATTCTGGATGCCTGTATCCCTGTCCCCTCCTCGCAGTGCTCCCTGTTGTGGAACAGCCCATCATTGGGAAGCAGTAGCAGATATTTCCTCCAAGAGCTCCTTCCTCCATCACTGGTGAACTTGGAGCAACACCCTCCATGCTCTTGCACAATTCCCTTTCATTCCCATGGAGCTTGCAGACCTTTCCATCTTCCACACTGCTGCACACAGTAGGGTCCCAAATCCATTTCTGGTGGCTTTGCAGAAGGGGCCTCTGCTCCCAGCTCGCTTTGTAGCCGGGCCTCTGCATAATTCTCAAGCTGCTGGACTGGACATTACCTTGTGCGGAAGTAATCATCTATCTTGCTCTTTTCCAGCGCTGCATGGAGGAAGCTCCAAATCTTCGTCCCTTCCTTCCTATGGGAGAAGCACTCTTGCCAGGGTAAGAAACCAGCTGGGGTGCCACTGCAGACCCTGGGGGAGCATTGTGAGCAGCCTGGTGTGGCACCCAGTACTAGGTGCCTTCAAAGCAGTGTTCTTGCCCTGACCTGGATAGCCCAGGCAAGCCCGATCTTGTCAGTTCTCGGCTGCTAAGAAGGGTTGACTGTGGTTAGTACTTAGATGGGAGACTTCCTTGGAATACCAAGTCGGGAGGACAGAGGCAGGCTTTATTCAGCCACCTCTCTGAATAGCCTCCAAGTCCCCAGTAGGGGTCAGTCACCAGAGTTCAGCATGACTTCCAGGTGCAGGCACACACGCACAAAAATACCCCCCAAAATAAAAAAGCAGTGTTCTCATCAATGTTCCCTCTAAGCTGTGGAGTCTTGTGAGCGAAAATTCTACTTTGTGAGCTACTGGCATTAAAGCTGAGAGTGAGTGATTTGCCTACTGCATAAATTAGCTTGCTTTGGAGCCATTCTTCCTGAGCTAAGAAAAAAAAATGTGAACTGGAGGCTAAACAAACTGTGAGCTAGCTCACACTAACTCAGCTTAGAGGGAACACTGGTTCTCATGGCTGTGTGCATCTCTCAGGGCTCTTGCTTTGCACTTCCACTCCGATGGACATAGTGAGACTCATTCTGCCTGGGCAGTCAGTCCCCCTGCCCTGTCTCCCCCTGTGTAGATCCTTAGCGGCAACAACTGCTTTAGAGTTTTGGGAGGCTGTAGAAATGCCCCCTGAAAGCTAACCTCAAGAATCTGTGCAGCTGCCAGTTATTTCAGGAGATCTGTCCATCAGTCCTACTGCTGCATGGATGGGGTCTAGCCAAATGCATGTCCAGCCTAGAGATGTAACATTTCCAGGAATTTTGAAACCAGGGGTGAGGAGGGAGTATGTTTTCTTCTTCTTCTGGGAAGGAAAACAACTTCTGGAATAAGTTACCATATTTCATTCATTCCAAAAGGAGAAAAGATTACAGGGGATTTTTTTCAGCACTCCCCAAAACTTGCATTGGAAAACTTATTTTTTTAAAAAACCCAAACCTAAGCCCCTCATGCTGTACATTTTGAATGAGTAGAAACCTTTTCTTAAAAAGCATTTCATTCATTCCAAAAAACTGTATGTTTAGTAGGAGTTTGTTTCAGTGCTTCCCTGTTTCAGTGCTTCCCAAAATGTCCCAGTTTTTCCACTGGGATCTTTTTTTTTAAGTGCTCAGAATTTGAAAAAAAGAAAATCTTAAGAAAGAATGGGTCCTCCCTCCCCTGCCTGCCCACCCACTCTTTTTCCACTTGGTAGGGAGAGCTTCACAACTCTCTTCCCACCTACCTTTAAAGAGGTTCTTCACCAAGGGCTCTTGAGTCAGCTTTGTAATCAGCAGATGGGGCGGGCAGATCCTCCCATGGATCAGTAACTGGCTCAGTGCCAGGATGCAGAGAGTAGGAGTAAATGGACAGTTTTTACAGAGAAGGAAAGTAAGCAGTGGGGTTCTGCAGGGAGGACCAGGTACTCTTTCATTCATCATAAATTATATGGAATCGGGGTGAGCCATGAAGTGACTACGTTTGCAGATGACACCAAATTATTCAGAATGGTGAAACACAAAGCAGACTGTGAAGAGCTCTGAGCAGACCTTTCCAAACTCTGTGAGTGGGCAACAAAGGAGCAACTCAGATTGAGTCTAAGGAGGTGTAGGCCACAGTGAGAGATCAGAGGCTGGGGGGTCATTATTCTGGTCTGATAGGGCTCTTCTTTTGATTTTGACAGCTACAGTCAACAGAGTTTAGCCCAACCGGAAGCGAGAAGGGCAGCCCAGGTAAGAAAAATTGTAAGCGAAGGGGTTTGGGGTAAGGGTGGAGGTTGCCCCCCTCCATTGCCTCTGCCCAGTCTCCACTCCTGCTTCCTTAGGACTGAACCCACACAGTTAACACAGCTGCCAATGTGCCTTTTCCTTTATGTTTTGCAGGTCTACAGGTAAGCATACACCCTCCCACAGGAGAGAAGACACTCGTGATATATCACACCATTCTCCCCCTTCCCTCTCATCCATGAACCCAAATGTCTGTTGGGACCAAGTACCAGGGAGAAGAGAATGATTGAGTGCACACAAACACTCACTGGCAGACCTGGCAGAGATAAGAGTGTGGCACCTTAAACTCGAAAAGGAAGGGGGGGGGTGACCAAAGGGAAGTATAAAACAAGTCTGAAAGTGGCACTGGGAGAGATTAAGAGGGGCCAGCTGGCCCAAGCCCTGGGGCTTGCCTTGGCTGGCTCCTTTGCTCAGAGGATGCCCTGTGCCAGCTGCACACATCAGCACTCAGCTCAGCATCCAGCCAGTGGCGAGTGTGTGTGTGTTTTCCTCTGCAGAATGGCCAGCGAGGACGGATGGACAGGGGGAACTCCCTTCCCAGTATGCTGGAGCAAAAGGTGAGTGTTGAGCTTGGGGTGCAGGAAAAGGGTGGGTGTGGATATGCTTTCGTACATAAGATTGCAAACGTTGTAACAAGGCATACTGTTTGTTTGTTTTGTCCCCCCCCCCCCCAAAAAAAAGATTTACCCATACGAGATGCTGATGGTAACGAATCGGGGTCGTGTGAAACTGCCTCCAGGAGTAGACAGAACGAGGCTAGAGGTACAGAGCAGAAGTTTCCTTATACCATCGATGCATCTCAGACGATGCATTTATCTCTGCAGTGCGAGACCCAGAAAAGCCAAGCTGGTGTTGTGCAGTGATCAGAGCATCAGACTAAGAACTTGGAGGCTCAGGTTCAAATTCCTGCCCAGCCTCAAAGCATACTGGGACAATTTCTCCTTCCTTCCAGCCTATCTCAGGGTTGTAAGGGGGTACACAGTGAAGGGGTGAAATGCATACAGCACTCTGATCTCCTTGGAGAGAGGGAGGCTGTTTTCTCAAGCAACACAATTAGATTTCTGCCATTCACATGCCTGCTGTTGTGTTTTGCATGATCACTAATCCCGGTGTTTGAAACCACCCGCGGAGCCCTTGCCAGAAAGCACCCACTTGTTGCCTGTCTTCCACAGAGACACCTCTCGCCCGAGGATTTCCTGCGTGTCTTTGAGATGTCACCAGAGGAGTTCAGCAAGCTGGCCCTGTGGAAGCGGAATGAGTTGAAGAAGAAAGCCTTCCTCTTCTGATCCCCTCTGAGCCGACGGGCTCAGTGTGAACTCCATGTGTGTCACGCCGTCTTGCATCACAGACGCTTTAGGGCTACGACTGAGCTGGTTACGAGGAACTTTCCCCTTCTTTTCCACGCACCCCACTGGCAGCTCCGAGCCGGAGTCTGGTAGAAGGTAGAGAGAAGCAGGCTCAGAGGAGAAGAGCGAGAGCCTGGCCTTCCCTGGGCAGGGCATGGGACATGGCAGCTTGCGTAGGCACGAGAAATGGGGTGGAAAGAGGGGGTTGTGCTCTGCCCTCCCTTCGGATCCAGCAACGTTTGACAGGGCTGATCAGAAGCTTCGACCAAACCCAGCCACCCCTTGGTCTGTCTTCTGCTCACAGGCGTCCAGGGCGAGACGGTCACACTTGGCTCTGGGAGCAGAAAGGCTCAAGGGACAGGCAGCCAGGGGTGGCAGGTCTCATCCCACCTTCTGGACCTACCATGCTTCTGCTGGAGCAGCCTCTCACCTGGGCACAATTCTTGGGGGTATCTGTTTGCCACACAGCAGCACCAGCTGGAAGTATTCTGGCTCCACTGCACCTCGAAACCTTAGTCTTTGCTAACACCCTCTGCCTTTCCACAGAAAGTGTCACTGGTCTCCTCCCACCCCGTCTGGACTGGGCTGCAATGCTTTCATGCTAGTTCCAGAAACAATCCTTTGCCTCCAGCAGTGCCCTGCAGAATGGACGAGGGAAAGTGTCCCTAGTGCCAGGCCACATTTCAGCAGCCAGGCAGGCATGTGCTAGCTCCCACCGGCTCCTCCCCCCTTCCATGCCCTGGTCTTCACTCACCTGTCTCCTCTGTCCTTCCATTTTTTGCTGTTTCTGCCTAGCTCCCTGGCCTGCCAAGTCAGCCCTGGCCTTTGCCCCTTTCCTTAGATGCTTCCATCCCCATGGTGCTTGCCTTCAGCTCAGTGTTTCAACTCTTGGAAACAGCCCTCTCCTGAGCTTGCCTTTCTCTCCCTTCCAGCTTTCAAATGCTGCCACTGTTTCCTGGGCTGTCAAAGCAACTCAAGAGAAGGCAAAGAGTGCCCAGAGCCACAGGCTGCTCAAGAGCTTTGCCAACACATGCTGGAGCCTCTGCAAGAGATCTTTCTTACCTTGTTGAGAACTGGCTGCTGCCCTGTCTCTTTAGCCTCCGTGGGCTGAGACGGCTCCAGAGAAGCTGGACTGCTTCAGCCTCCTGAGCCACACCTCTCAGCCAGGCTGCCAGCCAGCAGACTGCTGCCGGGTCCAGCTTAGATAGTCCAGACGAGTCAAGGGAAAGGGCGCTGAAGGCAAGGAAAGAAGGTCTCAAGCCTGGCCCTTTGCCTCTTTTCCAACCTCCCTTGTTACTCTTTTCACGCACAGCCCGGGGGTGCTAGAGGGGGACTGCATTCCAAGCACGACCACGTCAGATTCCAGCCAGAAAGGGCTCGAGCAGAGGCACTGTTTTGCCTTCCCATCGACATGGGGACGGGCTTGCCTCTGAGCCAAGCAGCAGCAGGCCTTGGGGCAGTGCTTGGGCATCTTGAAGGAGGCAACAGCTCTGTGAGGGGGAGGTTAGAGGTTAAGAGGCAGTCCTCTCCTGCCCCCAAAATGCCCACCAGAACCTTCTTCACAGGAGCTTGCTGCCCCTGACCCACTTCAGAAGAGAAGCAGGCGATCCATGGGAAACCACTGGGTCTCCCGTCTACCAGAGGCTCCTTTTCATCCAAACCACTCCCCCCCCCCCATCCCTTCCCCTAGGCATGCCAGGGTTAGGACACGTGAACACAAGTCTCACAAAGGGGAGGTGGCAGCTGAGAAAGGTACCATGCAGAAGGAAAAAGGTCATCTCATTTGAACCCATTCGCGGGGAGGGCGGGATATAAATTTGAAAAATAAATAAATAAATAAATTTGCCAGCTGAGGGATATTCACAACTGCAAACCAGCTCTAGCCCTGCAAGGATCTCTTCCGAGTCACAGACCCATCCTGCCCTTCCACCCAATGTTCCTTTTTAATGCAACAGAAAGGACTGTGTGCAAAGATCAACAGAGCATGAAAACATCTTTTTGCTCCCTCCCTCCCTCCCACCCCACCCCACCCCACCCCCTTTCTCAGAGGCACAGCAGGGTTAATGGAGAAGCAACATCAGACCCTGGAAGGAACAGAGGAAGTCCTGGGGAATGAAGGGGTGAACTGGAATCAAGCAGGTCTCTCTTTTCAGATAGCTGCAGCAAAGAAGGACTTACAACTTTCCACTGGGTGGCAGGAGACTCACTAGGTCTTTGCTGGGGGTGGGGGTTGGGGAAATCAGTCCTGCTCTTGCAAACCAGCCAACCACCCCCCCAAGCAAGGGCACTTTTCTAGCAGACAGCTGTGGAGAAACTGCCATGTCTGGCTCTGGGGCAAGAGCCTGGCATCCAGCACCCTCCCCAGCTCTCCACTTTGTGCAGATGTAATTTATGAGAAGCCACTGGTCTCTACTTGCTTTTCACTGCTACTGATGTGAACATATCTATAAATATATAAATAGGGACTCCCTCCCTTTCCAACACAGTGGCTCGCTGCTGTCCCGGCATTGGTTCCACCCCTGCCCTGATGTCAAACTGTGTGAAAATGATTTCCCCCCTTTTAAATAAATGTGAAGTGGCTTTATTCGAAATGTCTTGGTATTTGGGGGGGGAGGGAGAAGAGTCGGACAAAGCTGGTGCAGAATCCCACCACATTTATGTAGTACTAAGTCTTTTCCAAGCATTAGGATCGCCCAAACAAGTGGTGCAGGCATTTGCTCATGGCCTGTGGAAGCAGCAATTGAGCTGGGTCAAATCTTAGTGGCCGAGCCCCTTTCAGCAGCAGCAGGAACTACTTTAGGGTTGGTTCATTTGTATCTCACCCTGCCACAAAACAGCTCAGGAAAATGGACACACTGATCTCCTTCCCTTCCCCTAGTCTTCCCCAACACCACCACACTGGGAGGTGAATTAGGCTGAAAGAAAGGCTGACTGTACCCCTTGCACCGAACCGGCTGCCTCGCCTTTAGGACAGTATGTTTTACATCCAGGTTAGGCCTTTGGGACCCTGGTGTAGACAAAGAAGGATCTGGGCTGAATTGCAGTCATTTGGGAGAACCCAGCTGTGCCAATCAGAAAGCCACCCAAAAAAAAAATACTCACTTGAAAAATGATAACTTAGCCAAGCATTTTATTTTACTGGCATCCAGCCAAGACACATTAAGCCACAGTTTTGATGATGGGATCCCATTTTAAATCGCCAAGCCTACCTGCCTCACTAATTACTTAAGTCTTTGTAGTGAGATATATTTCAGAACAGCCTTGGGAAGGGTGCACTTCTTGCAACAAGGTCATCCTATACACTGGTATCTGCTTGTGCTTCAGGCACCCTGTGGAGGTGGAAGGAGCTGGATGATTAACAGGAGCTTCATCATCATCACCATTGCCATCGTCGTCCTCATTCAGTGGTTCACTGAACATTTCCACTTCTCCCAAAGAGTTTCATTTCAGCCAAATCCACTTGTCTCCTACATCAGCATTAAAACCCTCTTCATACTTGCGGCCTGGAAGCTGCAGAGAGAGGAAGTCGCACAATGAGTGGATCAAAGGGCCCTTCTGTCATTACAGAGCTCAGAATACCCTTCCTCTCCAAGCATGTCTGAGTACAAAGGCAAACCAATCTGGCAGGCAGACACTCCTCAGGGAAGCCTGGGAGCTGTAGTTCTGCAAGTGGAACTAGAGCACACCCACAGAGAATTCTCAGCATGCTACCAAACTGGAATTCCTAAGAACAGGACAGGGGCCAAAAAACCAGGAAAGCCCAGATGTGTTGGCTGGGCAGCTATACTCTCTTCTCAAGCCACATCTGAATTTAGGGACCAGAGGCCTTGACGTCACACAATAATAAACATTTGTTTATCAATACCATGGTATTATTTCAAAACCATCTAAAGTAGCTAGGCATTGTCCACGGATGTAGGGAGCAGCCCTGGCTGCAGGCTTACAACCCGACACACACACACACACACTACACAACAGCAACCTCCAAGCCACATCTGAATTTAGGGACCAGAGGCCTTGACATCACACAATAATAAACATTTGTTTATCAATACCATGGTATTATTTCAAAACCATCTAAAGTAGCTAGGCATTGTCCACGGATGTAGGGGGGAGCCCTGGCTGCAGGCTTACAACCCGACACACACACACTACACAACAGCAACCTCCATCAGGAAGGGGCTCAACAGGCTCATATGGCCTTACAGAAGGGCAGACTTTGGCACACACTGAGTGGGCATCACAGGCTAGTCACAGGCAAATCCTCTCCACAATGGCTGGATTTAGGCCCGAGTGAAATGGGACTCCGGCAAGGAAAAAGCACTTCCCTGCAGGAATTTGTGCTTGCAGAGCAGCCATGCTGTGTGAGTGCAAAGCTTCTCGGGAAAGCACTTTTGGCCGTACAAGTGCCACGTTTAAATCAGGCCTGACCAACAACCCCATCTCAGAAACCCACCTCTAGCAGAAGCACCATCTTGGAATGTTCACTTACCCCCCTGTATTGGTAATATGCTTTGTCAAGCTCGTGACCTCCTATCGTGATTTCAGGGATGTATATGGGAACGCTTGTCGGACGGACCAATGCTATCTTGTCCTGGACGCTGGAGGAGGAGAAAGGAAAACCTGGTTACCCTCATTTCTCAAGTGCAGCAGCTTCAAAGATACTGTGGGGAAAATGTACTCTCTCAGAAGTGTGCGTTGGGGGGACGGTGCCACATTCTTTCCCCTCCATGAACACAATGGATTACTAAAAATCACCACAAAAGAGGCCAGCCTGGACTGGGAAAAGCAGGACATAATTTTATCCTCACTTAGAATCCTCTGTTGGATTCTACAGATTGCCTCTTCTAAGCAAGTCACCTGCTCTCCCGAGCTTCAGCTCTTCCTGGGGGCCTGGTATTTTCCCATTTATTGGCGGGGAGGGTATTTGGAGTGCCTAATACATGAATGTAGGTGTTAAGGCATGAGAGTGAAACATCTCCTCAAGGAATGGGAGCAGCATACCTCCATGTGCTAGGGACAAAGCAAGGGGGAGGGGCTGTTGCCTCCATGCTCGGCTTGTTAGCTGTCCCAAATCATCTGGCTGGCAATGGCTGGGATCAGAATGCTGGACTACGTGGATGTTTAGCAAGTCAGTTTTTTCACCTCTGCAACTTCTTTCACCTCTGCAAAGGATTCTGTAGCAAATTACATTTATATTGAATACTATATCCCATGGGCACCCCCCCCAAACAGCACAGCCCACCTACCTGAATGACTGCGCGGGGGGGGGGGGGGGATGCATCCTGCTTCTATATCACACCCTGCCTGCTCCCACCCAGCTTCCACTAATGCATCCCAACCCAGTGGGGGGAAGGGAGGGCAGGGGAAGCAGCATCAATTCTTTTAAATAAAGATGGCAAGTGGCAGCATATACCATGGAAGGGGGAGAATGACTCATCACATGGAACTAGTGCTAAGGCTTTGGCACCTGTGTGTTAACCCTGCTACCTTTGACTCTTGAGCCACAGCTGCCTAACATGGCATCTGCCCCAGAGTCAAGGTTGATAGCAGGCTTGTGGAAAAAATGTCTCCTCCCCTTAAAAGAGCCTTCATATGTGGAAACAGGCAGTTGAAAGTTTTCATAGCATGGAGGTAAATAACTTCACTTGATAAATAATCCTACCCACAATTCAGGAAAGTGGACAAGGCCATTGCTCACTAGGGCTGGTGGTTCAAACAGTGAAACAGCTGCTGCCAAAGAGGTGGGAGAAAGGGTAAGCCGTGAGCCTTCTGAGCTGTGGGCCTTGTGCCAAGGACTGAAGCAGCGCTACTAGGCCTTGTGCTGGGGAGAGAGCAAGAAGGCAGAGAGGGAAGCCCTTCCCTTCACACCAGGCACACAAGGTGGCAGCTAAGGTTCAACGGGTGAGGAGAGACAACCCTACGGTATCAGTAATCAGGTGACTAAAAGGGTTATGATTATATATTTAATCTTAATAATAGCTTCTATTAATGTGTGCTTGGTGGGGCACTGCACAGGACATATAATAGTCATACAGCTCTTTGCTTGATGGTGACTGCAAGTGTGACTCTCCACAAGCTATGAAGTGCTTGTGCTTTGTAGCGAAATGAGTGTGAAATGGCTCCTCCAGGAATGGGAGCAGCATATCTCCGTGTGCCAGGGACACAGCAAGGGGAAGGGCTGTTGCCCTTGTCCACTGCTTCAACCTTTTTCTTCCTTGGTCTCATATTTTTTACTGCAAACCCAAGATCAGGGACTTGCAGTGAATGCAGAGTTCTGAGTTGCCCACAAAGAAGGTTGCCCACTGAGACTCTAAAGAAGGCATTTCTCTGAGCTTGTCACCTTCCAAATCATAAGCACACAGGAAGTGGGCACCTTGGATTTTTATTTTTAGAACATGTAGGTGAAGCTGATTTTAATTCAGAAAAGTTTGGGAACCACTACTGTAGAGTACATATGCTGGGGAAGACTGCACTGAACTTTCCTCTGCAGGATCAGTGGAGGGGCTTATATATATATGGGACATTAGTAGGAAAGGTACAGAATGAAATGAGACTTGCAGGAACAGCTGGCCCTTACAGTTTCCTCAGGTGATGAAAAGTAACATCATCTTGCTCTAGCCACGGTCCCTTATTGAACTTCAGGGCCTCAATATCTTCAATGACCTGCAAAGAGAAAACATGTTTGACGTGTGTTTTGCTAGCTAGTTATGAGAAACACAGTGTGTCATCTCCACAAGAGCAAAGGATATGGCTGTAGCAATTAATGGGGGGACAGGGACTTAGAATGAATTCACTCACACTCACCTAAAGCATGAAATGGACAGAAAAAAAAGTAGAAGACATTCTGTGATGAGAAATTCCATTTGAGAGTCAAGTTAGGAAGGAAATAAGCAACTGAGCAATTGCTGTCCTCAAATGGACCTTTGAACTAGATCCTTTGGTCCAACCCAGCATGGCTCTTGTGTTACTTTGGTCAAAAGGCTAGCACAATAAACATGATACAGTAGCCTTAATGAATGGGCTGAAGGCACAAAGGTGTCTACAACAGTCAGCCTTTTACCTATATTTAAGGTTTACTATAATTACACTATATAGCTTCATCTCTACCAGTGATTTCCAGAGAAAATCTGGGCATTCCAGGACTCTAAACAGTAACCACCACCCTTCTCATTTCATTTTATTAATTTGGTGTTCCCAAAAAAGCATTTATTGTCCCCATGCTTATTGTTCAGCAAAAATTCTCATCAGGAACTATATTCATCCTTCTGCAATGACCAATCATGATAGGTCTTCTGTTCCAGTGTGGTTTAACAGCTGGAATACTGGATTGGGGAGACTCCAGCTCCAAATCCCTGCTCAACTATGAAGCTCCTTGTGTAATCTTATGTAGCTCCCCCTTAACACTTCAGGAGAAGAACAGAAGAATCAAGGTCTTCTGAAGTGCCATTAAAAAAAAACTCGCAAGTTTATCCTAACTCTGTCTTTAAAAACTGAAGGTATCTTCTGCTGAAGCTATACCAAAAACGTATTATTCTGGATACAGAAAAGTCACTTTCTGCTCTCAGAAATAATTCGATGGTCAGTGTCTTGCCAGTGCTGACTGCAGTCACAACAGGGCTGAGGCTCAGTGGTAGAGCACCTGCTTGGTATGCAGGAGGTCCAAGGTTCAATCCCCAGCATCTCCAGTTAAAAAAGGATTGGGTAGACCTCTGCCTGAGACCCTGGAGAGCCGCTGCCAGTCTGACCTTGATGGACCAAGGGTCTGATTCAGTATAAGACAGCTATCCTGGGCTAGCCCCTCTCAGCTCCCCTTTTGCTAAACTGGGGTCCTTTAACTTCAGCGTTCGAGATCTCTTCTCTCTAACAATCACTGCACTCATAGTTCTCTGGGCCTACCCCTAATCATTTTTCCCTTCTTGAATCAGGATGAAAACACAGGCTGTACACTCAAACACACAAGCCTTATCCACTGAAGACTGATAAGACCAAACAGCTGCACTCAAGGGAGGAGGAATCAGCAAAAAAACCAAAAGTGAATCCTCCTGCCTCAGGAAGTCCAGGACACAGAAACAACACACCAACCATACTTACTTTATCCACTTCTTCAGCCTCACTAGCTGTGTACTGCAAAACCTCAGAGGTCTCACTAGGAGTAAAAATTCTAATGTTAAATCCTTGGATTCAGTAGATATAAAAGTTAAATCTAAAAACATCAGGAACAGTTACTACAAACTGTAAATCCCAATTTTCCTATGGTTATGGAAGAGACTTGGTTGTATCTCAGCTACCTTTCTGCATGGAAGTGGAACATTTTGACAACATGCTCAGTGGAGAAGAAGGAACACAATATTTTTGCCGCCCTGTGTCCCCCAGAACTGCTTTAGAAAATATGCTAGCAAATATTAATAAAATAGTAATATCTTATCTCTTTCAAGACTGACTATTTCAGATTCATTAAAATGCTATGAATAAGCCTCTCACAGCAAGCCGACCATGCCCTCTCACAGACTATGACTCCACAAAATGTTCTTCATTCTAAATTATTAGTTTTCAGTATTTGTTTTCCCAGACCCACAAAAACTCACATAGCAACTGTGCTGTACAGCTAAAAAAGGAAATACTTCATTTCGTACAAGCAAAGATGGCTTAAAAACTCAGAAGATAAACAGGGGTAGCAGAAGTCACAAGGAGGATGGCTTAAAAAGCAGAGTGTTGCCACTACAGGACAGGAAAATGGGGCCTATCAGATTCTTTTTTTAAAAAAGCAGCGAGGAAGACAAGTGGTACAATTATTAAGAAGTGAACAAGAACAGTGGTATTAATAGAAGATGAAAAGGATCTAAAGAAAGAGTCTTTACAGGATGGCATAATGGAAAGAGGAGGAGGAGGAGGAGGAGTGGGCCTTCTCAGATCAGAATTTCACCGTGTGCTAGAGGAGTCAAAACAAAAGATATCCACAGGACAAGGGTAACACCCCAAGATGAACTTCTGAAGGACAAGAGGACTGCAAAACAGAAGTCTACCACGAGCCTAACACCACAATGGCAAATATAGACAAATGCAGACAACAGAACTCTGAAAGATTATTAAGTCATTCTTCAAAAAATGAATTATTTATTTCCTTAGATTTTTTTGGACCGCCCTCCCCCTGCCAGAGCAGGATTCAGGGCAGTGTACAACATAGCAAATCCATGACAAATATAATTTTAAAACAGTTTAAAACAGTAAAAACACACTAATTGCCTAAGAAATGAGGCTTAAGAATTCAGTAGTGCCACTGCCGCACTGGGGGGTGGGGCAGGGTATGGGAGTGCCAGGAGGATGAGACCGTCACTGTCCTCAACCAAAGGCCTGGTGGAACACCTCTGCCTTACAGGCCCTGCGGAACTGCATAAAGTCCCGCAGGGCACAGATGTTATTCCGCACAGAGTTCTACCAGATTCAAAGGACTGGAATGAAATTACTAATAATTAAGTGAGGATCAGTTTTATTTTAGCAAACCAAGAACAGGAGAAGTCCTTGTTACAATCCTAATAGTGAAAAAAAAAAAAAGGAACGTCAGTTGTAAGACATTTACTGAACTAGGAAAAAAACCAGCCTTGGCAGCCAACATGTTTGCAGACCTACAGAACAGAGCAGTGCCTACTACTACGGGAGACTCTGACCTTACCCACTGGAAGGTAACAAAGCACAATGTAGGGACTGGAAGACTTCTGCTTCGGAGCAGCAGGACATGCCAGTCTCATATTGCCCCCCTCACTAAAAGGTAGCCAACACTCTTACATTGGTAAGAGTGTATCCAGCCAACAGGCAGAGACTCAACTCGCTCCTGGCTGTTCCCCTTGTGCTGCTTTTATTCAGTGAAAATGAAAGGAGGGGGGAGATGGGGGGGGGGAGGGGAGAAAGTTATTCAATGAACCAGCCACGGCCAACAGTGTTTTCCACACAGGGCAAACAGGTCAATCCCTATGCAGATGAGGATATGGACACAAATCTGACCTTCAAAATGCCATAGTCAGAAACCAAGGGGGAAAGCACTTCAGCCTCCCAGGAAGCTTCGAGCCGCAAAGCAGGGGAGGGCTAGAAGTTTAAACAGCCCAGAACCAAGCTGAGTAGCCCCTAATCAGCCACCACGGCACCACTGCTGCCAACCTCTCCGCAGTCTCTGGAGTCACAGTGGGCAGCAGCAGCCTCAGGGCAATGACTGGGACATTCAGCTGTAGGGTGGGGGGGACCTCCAACAGTCCTACAGCTGCCAACCCCTGTCCAGAGGCCTCCCCACCCAGTGACCAGAGGTGTGTGGCCTGGGAGGCAAAAACGGCCCTGGAAAGGGGGGCCCCCTGATGGAGGTGAGGAAAGAAGAGGAGCAAGACGTTTCTGCAGGAAATAAACAGGCTCCCGCAGCTGCTTGTGCCTGCCCCTTTTGGGGCCCAGGCTGCCTGCATCAAGAGCTGCTTGTGCCTGCCCCATCCAGGGCTTCAGCCACCCCTTCCTTGGGCCTGGGATGGCAGTGATTCTGGAGCCCCATCCTGGACCGGCTCTGGGCTCCAATATCACTAAGACCAGCCCTGCCAAGCAACTACTGCAGTGCTTGAGATGCTGCTAGGGGTTGAGCCTCCCAGTAGCCTGCCAGGAATTTTCCCAGTAATGTCAATGGCCGGCCTGCCCCGCCTTAAAGCCACCGTTCATCAGCCAAAGAGGAATGAAACTGCCAAATTAGAAATCAAGACTTTTCACTGTACTCACAAACACCAAGGCCAGAATGAAAGTTAAGGCATTTCTCACCCACTACTCACATTAAAATCTATTAAGCAGTTTAGCAAAATAAACTGTCACCAGCAACTGCTGCTGTTGTGAACAGTCACTTTGCTTCTCTAATGTATATGCATATATCAGTTTTAGGCAGAAATGTCTTGTATATCATATAGGGTATTTTGATCCCACTGCTCAGAACTTTTTCTGTTTGTGTGTGTGTGTTTGTGTGTGTGTATACACACACCCTCTGTCAGCTAAATAAATTCTGAAATAAATTCTGAAATCAAGAACCAAAAAAGTTAACAGCTAACCAAGTAAAGGGACTATTGTTAAAAACAAGATATATGTAACTTAAATATTATCAAAATACATGTATTTATTGTTAAATGATTAAAACATTCAGGGGCCCGACATTAGCCTCACTACGAATTAAAATACATGAAACACAAGTGGAAACCAATGCAACCCTATATGTTTTGGCCCTAAAGGGCCTCCTTCAGAGGTCAAACATATTGCATACAGGCTCATGATACAACTTGTAACTATTAACAAATAATTCTGGACCAAAAAAAGCGTTTTTTTCTAATAAAGATAGAATGGCACAAGGTTTAAGGATGTACGTGAGGCCTCTCATCATACATTGTTCTGTCATAATCAAAGGCATACATGTAGTTTAGTGTTTCTATTGTATGCCTCCCAAATTTGGTCCAGAACATCCAGATGCAAACAGCAGATCAGAGCCAACATAACATGAGTTGTGCGCAGTGCTATATGGCAGCTGTTATGTTGGGAGGCATACGGAAGAAACACTAAACATGAAATGGATCATGAAATGTCACAATAAATCTGTTAGTCTTCCAGGTGTCACACACCTCCTTATTTTAGCAACAAAAACTGATAGGTACAGGAAGCTGCTGTGGAGTGATGCAGCCAATCACTGCCTCCTCACACTCTGCAGTCTAAAAACTGGGAGACTAATCCAAGATCTAATTAAGGGAAAATGGAATGAACGGAATGTCCCATACAGAGTGCATTAGAAAGGTCAGACACACACACACACACACAGACGTAGATCACAAGACAGAGGAGTGGACAGGATGGGCCAAGAGACAGTGAATGAGAACAACTGCCAATTGACAAGGAAGGAATGTTAGGGGTTTCAATTCATCATTTTTAAAATACTTGTACACGTGTGTTCCAATTGTATAAGGCAATCTATACGAACATAAAACAAAAAGTTAACTCAAAAGCAGTTTGAGGAGCAGGTGTCCCATCGTCACACAATGATGATCTTCTAGAGATTCTGGGGATCTGATGGGGGACATGAGTGCTACAGGGATACTTATTGGCTTTCTAAGTAGAGAGGGCTGCACTTCGAAATTTATAAACATCCATTAACAAATACATCAAGAACCGTCAACGCAGCACCAAAAACATCATTAATGAGCAAACAATTCTATTCATTCAGTGTTTTCACTCACTAACCTGATTTCTGGCAAGAAAGATTTCTTATAGCAGTCTTCAATGCTCTGAAGATAAGCAGACGACACCTTCTTTTCAGATGGCTAAAAAGAAAACAAAGGTGTTCACACTACTGACTGCCTGACAATGTTTCTTAAGTCTTCTGACCATTTAAAGCTCTTAGCTATCAGCATTACATTAAAAAAGACAAACTGAACCTTTGCAATAAAGTCCATAGCAGAGACAGAACAAACAGCTAAGCCTTGTTTGGGTAGCACTTCCTTCACTTGCGTCTTAAAGGTACCAGTATGCAAGTGAGAGCACAAAAAGTCACTCCACGCACCATTAAATAAGAATCCAGTGGAACCTTAAAGACTAACAGAATATCTTCTTGCATATGCTTTTACATCATTCGATGTATAGAATGTCCATCCAAAACAGTTGAATTCATATTTTAAGTAGCATGAAAAAGGGAAGAGGAGAGGGGGAAATTTACTTGGAGAGGCCAGTAAAAAACAAGAACTAATGAATAGTCCTCCTACACGTGTTCACTTCACACAGGTACTTTGCCCAGATGCAGATCCACATAAACAGAGGGTGGCCGCACCATGCTCACTCTCTCCCTACGCATGTTGGCCTTGAATATTGAGGTGTTTTTAGGCAAAGGGTTACTGTATCACAAATCACAAGACCTTTGAGAAGCAAACTTCTCCGAGCACATTCTGCTATGGACATGTTAACGACAAGATTTAAAGGAAAGAAGTACTAGACTAACTGTGGATGATCCTTCTCATCAATGGTGAGAAGAAATTCTCCAGAATGTGTGTGTGTGCCCCCCCCCCCCCATCACACCCACATTCTGAGAAGGCTAAGGAAATTCACTTGCAGGATATTCCCTGCTGAGGGAGGAAGTTCCTGGATGTAACGGCAACAAAAAACAAACAAACAAAGCAATCCCAAAGGGAACATAAAAGCAAAAAAGACAACCTCTAAGGAAAGCAGAGCTAGAGCAAATGGTAGGGGGGGAAATCCACCCTGTCCCCTTGGCGCAATGTGACATTTGGGGTGTGGGGCAAGCAGGCCACACACCCACCACTGATCAAGGCCATAGACAGTAGATTCAACATTCTTCGCTCCACTGGTAGTAGAAGATACCCAGAGAGTGAGATGTTATGAAATAGAAGTGTTTGCATTCTTGGTGGGAATAGCTTGCTCTAGTGAAATCCTCAATCCTGATGAAGAACACTGCGTTCTCAGAGACTTGCTTACTTCACAAAGTTCAGAAGTGACTATCTCCCCGTGGAGACATACAGCACCATGTGTACAGGAAGTACACAAGGCCAGTTTTCCTGTAAGTTTTGGTTTCCTGAAAGGCTCATCATTAGATCTCTTAGGTGGTGAAGTAAATACATAAACATTCAAAACATCTGAAAAAACAACAGACCACTGAAATTTAACCTACCTCCTTCAGAACTTCTGGAGTCATTCACCTTGAAGAAACAATGTGTTTGCAAGTAGACTAGACTGTGCAGCGAGTTCTACAGCTCTGCAGCACAAGCCTTCCTTTCCACAAGGAAAATACTTGTTCACATTTATACCCTGCCTTACCTTTCCTTTCTCTTCAATCCTCTTCATCACTTCTGGGACAGGTACATCAATATAAATGACCAGGTGAGGAGGCAAGACCTCACAAATGCTCAGGTGCTTGATCTTTTCGTAGTGTTCCACACCTGTAACAAAAAAGACACATGCACGTGAATGTTTTTATCAGTGGAAGAGATAGTTATAGTGCCATATGCCAGGCAGAATCAACAACAAGCAGCAACGGGAAGCAGACATCCCTATGCCAGCACAGGAAACTGTGGCTACCCAGCCACCTGTGACAAATAAGACTGCCAACAGATTATCAAATAAGCCTCCTCCCCACTGCAGAACTCACTCTCTAGCTCTCTCTTTGTGAAAACACTAGTGGGTCTAAGGTACAACAAAAGACTGCAATACAGAGACACTGTTTCACATAGCAGTGGCTGCTGAGCTCTCCTCTCCTTCCCAGTCTCAGGGTTTGTTCTGAAGCTAGAAAGCAGAGCAAAATGTTCGGTTTTCATACACTATGAAAGGCTAAGCCCAGATTAAAAGGGTAGGAAATTAGAAATACTTCCTTGCAGTTGCTGAAACTTCAGCACAATAAGTTGTAAGGGAAGGCACAATCACAACCCAAGAGAGTGAAGTGAGCTAAGAAAAAACTAGCTCAGTTCCAGTTTGGGATTAATCAGCATGCAGCATCCATAAAATGAATAGCAATATAGACAACTTGGAAAAAATGTTATTAGCATGACTCCTCCACAATAAAGTCAGTTCTGGGCTGATCAGGTGCTTTACTGACTTAACAGCATCAATTCTGAGATTCAACTAGATCAGCCCATCATCAGCACTATCTTCTGTTTGAGTTCCACTGGGTGCATTAACACAGTCTAGAAGAAACTACTTGCAAAATTCTAGCGCCACACACCCCATGAGATGGACAGAAGACAGATAAAATAATGCCTCTGGCTTGCATTGCTAAGGAAAACTGTAATCAGGTGGCTAGCCCTGGACACTGGCTCAGACAAAGAGCAAATCTATCAGTATTTAGTCATTCAACTGATGTAACAGGCATGAAAATAATGTACATGGGGGGATACATGAATATGCACTGTGAACAAATGGCCGCCATTCCTGCTCTCCCATTCTTCACATACATTTTCTCCAACCTTCCTCCAATGAGCTCAGAGTTGTGTCCGTAAACACGAGAATCCCATCTTTCCCCTTTTTACAACAACTTATGAGATGAACCAATCATTTACTCTCTACCTAGCCTAACACCATGCAATAAGCTTCATTACCTGAGCATAGATTCAAAACCAGGTCTAAGGTCAACACTAACCACTATATCATACTACCTTCATGAATTCTTCAGCTTTTAGTTTACAGAAGCATCCTATTCTCATGAACAGCTACCTTTCTTGTTAAAAAAATTACTTACACCTTTTGTTAATGTAGCCTTGCTTAAACATCGCATCCAAGAATACAAAGTCACTGTAGGGGGAACGTTCCAGCACTACTCCTTGCCCTAGAATTAAATACAAAGGCTCACATGAGAAATACTTGCACATCTTATTTAGAAGAAAACTACAATGAAGTTGTTTAATGTATATTAGTTTGCAGTGCAATCTTGTGTAGAATTACTCTATGTCGAAGAAATACTCTGTATGCAAAAACATTTCAAGCAGCATATCCTAGAAACTAACAAATGTACATATATTTGAGAGCTGCTCCTGGAAGCCTGCTGAACAGCTAAGTTTTTCAGATATGGTTTTATTTTTGCTGTATTTGTTTTCTCTAAGTAGAAGTCCAACTTGCATTAACAGGACTCGTTCAGAAACAAGAACTCAAGAGTCAATTACCTGTAACCAGAAGATGTTCCAAAGCATCACCATACTGCAAAAGGCGGCTGCTGTACAGCCAGGCTTGAAGGCGGTATGAATTTCCATTTGGATGTTTAGGATCATTGTAAAATGTCTCCAGGCTACAATTGCCACTGAATTTTGAATCCAGAATTGATCCATCTCCTGTGACTCTGTCTAAATAATGAACATCTGCTTCTGGAAAGTATCGCATATCTGAAAAGGAGCAATCAAAGGCTTAGTTTAAATGGAAAAGAAACAGAGACTGTCTCATCTATATAAGACTATGGCCCCGTCCACACAAGCAAGATAAGCCGGAGGGGAAGTGACACAAATTTGTGCCGGCGCAATTTGTGCCGCTTTTGCAGGACGAACCGCCGCGGCGAACCGCCGCTGCGTGATCACACGCAGCCGCGGGTGAGTTGGGGTTGTTTTTTTTTGGCCGTTTTCAGTGCGCTTATCTGCTTCTACAAGGGATGGGAGGGGAAAAAAACAAAAAGCCCACTCCCCAACGCCACTTGTTTGCGCTGGCGCGATCACACCAGGATCTGGGCCGTTGCAAACCATTTGAGACTGCCTTTTCCCTGGTAGCTAAATAAGCCAATTCCCCACTGGCTCAAAGTGGTTTGCGACACTTTGACACTGGCTGCAGGACGCTTCCCAGATGTGCTTGTGTGATCACGCCACTTTGAGCCGGCAGAGAATCGTCCTTCTTGTGTCGCAAATGGGTGCGTATGATCGCGCCCTATGTATGCAATGGTTAGTTGAGCAACTAGACTGATTAAAATAGTTTGATCAATTAAATAAGATCACTATGTTTAGGCATCAGATGGTTTTAAAACACTAATTATTTTAACAGAACCACTTATAAACTGGGTGTTGGCAAGTGCCTTCTTAGAAGAAGCATTCTAATTCTTACACAGGAACATTCTTATTCTTACACACAGGAGGCAATGCCTCTTCTAAGATAATGCCCACTCTAAAATGTATGCTTCATCTAAAAAAGGAGCTTTTTCTTCAGTACTTTTATGTTCATAAGGAAGTTTATGCAGATTCAAATTGTTAATCAGTTTAAACATTTATGGTTTATTAACTACCATTTAATAACATGCTAAACTTGTGAACTTCCTGCTCTACCTTGGTCACCAAAAGCCAGCCTGAATCAAAAAGTTGCTCAGACTCTGGACCAATAGACATTCTGCATTTCTAACAAAGGACCAAGAACAGCAGTGTACTTAAGAAGTACCAGAAGAATAACAGCACAGAAATTGCCACTTTATTTAATGACTGCTTTGCCAGTGTACGTTAGCAGGAAATCATGGGATCTTAGACATTTGAACCTAGCCCCAAATAGCTAACACTCAGTTATTACTACTCAGAGATTATGGGCATTACAGCAATACTCAAAATTATATAAAGTTACGTGCTTAGCTTTTCTGCTATGTGCTGTGCCAGTTTGCCCTTGCCACTGCGCAAGTTGCCATCCACTGTGAAGACTTTGCTGAATTCATTGAACCTCTTAGTCGTTCTCTCTCCCAACATATAGGCCATCCAGCCATACTCCAGGTTCCAACTAGAAGTAATATGAAGCTTTGCCTAGGGGGGGAAAGACAGACCAATTCAATACGGGTTTATTGTCACTTCAATGTCACGTCCACACCAACATAAAGTGCCAAACAGCCATACAGCAAACAATTACCAAGGCTCAGAGAATCACCTGTACAAATGCTAAAGAAACTGGCAAGAAGAACTGATCCAGGATAGGCAAATTGCCATTTACAAGTTAGGACATCAGGGTGAGAAAGAAAGGGGGGAGGGCAATAAAATTCAGCTCCAAAAATAATAGACAAATAATATCTTTTTGTTAATACTAACCAAAATGACACAAAACAAATGTAATTTTTTTAGTCTTTCAAGCTCTTCATCAGGCTGAATGCTAAAATCAAAAGGACAGAGAAGAAAAACACCTGAAAAGAAGAAAAGATCTCTTCATTTGCAACCCACATAATGTCTGAAGCATGCTTAGCTTATTAGACAGTCACACCTGTGCCCAAAGTCAGCTAAGCATCTTATAGGATGCAAATGACAGGATCTTAACACCACAGCCTGAAGAATGCTTTTTTTCTCCCCCACCCCCCTTCTTAACATCAATGGATTCTAATGTGCAGCTACCAGCAACCACATTCTGTTCTGAGTGTTCGGTTCTGAATGAAGAACAGCTTCATTCTCTGGACTGGAACTTGGGAACTCTTCATGGCTGCACAAGCCCTTCCCTGCCCACGAATATGAGCAGCTGGGGAAGTTCTTGGAGATTTGAAGGCAGTGCCCAAGAAAGATGAAGTTTGGGGAGGGAAGTGAGCTCAGCAGGCAGGCAATGCCAGATGTCCTCCAAAGCTGCCATTTCTTCCAAGGCAGCTGATCTCTGTAGTCTGGGTAGCCAAATCAGTGTTCCCTCTAAGATGAGTTAGTGTGAGCTATCTCAACGTTTTTTAGCTCCCAGCTCACACATTTTTGTCTTAGCTTAGGAAGGATGGCTCCAGAGCAAACTAATTCATGCAGCAGTCAAATCGCTCGCTCACAAGACTGCACAGTTTAGAGAGAGAATTGGTAGCAAAAAAATTTCGGGAAAACGCGGCCAGGCCCCAACTTGAGGTGGTAAGCCTAGCCCAGTCCTCGGGCGGGAGGGTAGTCACCGGCTTCACGAGGACACTTGCAATGTCCAGAAGGCTGCTCAGATATGCAAACCGGCCGCCCGGCCGCCCAAGGTCAGGCACACAGACATACACGCACTCCGAGGCCCACCCGCCTCTCCTCACCGCTCTCAGAGCACTAAGTCCCGGGCGACTCCGAACTCCACGGAGCACCGGCCCCAAGGACATGACGACCGAGGACGAAAGGACAGGGACCACCTCCGCCCGCTTTCCCTGCGCCTCCGACTGCTGAAGGGCCTCGTCTCTTTTCGTACACCCGCGTCGCGGAAAGATGACGGCAGAGACACCACAGACCCCGGTCGCCTCAGAGATGGCGTCTTGCTTGGATGGCAGGAGAGGCGGGACATTCGTTTGTATCTTCCTTCTCATTGGTTTCCGGGTCTGACATCCGTGAGGGACCGGGCAGTAGCCGTATCAGAGGCGGTAGCGCTGTGTTTCCCTCCCCAGGGGTTCGGTTGCTTTGCCTACGTCCTTCTGTCGCTCCCCCCAGCAGGGAGCCGAAGCAGGTTGGCACCGCCTGCTGGGGGGGCGGAACAGGGCCGCCGCCTGGCCCCCCAGCCGGTCTCCTGCCTCTCTCCTCCTGCCGCCCAGCCATGGCGCTCCTCGGTCGCCTGGGCGCCCTCCTGCAGCGAGCAGTGGCGACGGTGCGGGTCGGGACGGGGGGATCCGGCGGGGCGGGGTGGGGGGTAGCGAGGAGGGGGCGAGGGGGGTGGGGACGGTGAGGGCGAGGCCTACCGGGGATCCGGATCTTCGTGGCTCACGGACGGGAATGACCCGGGGTGGCTCTGCCCCCCCCCCCCCCTCACCGAGGCTTTCTCCCGCAGGAGGAGCCCGACATAGACCTCTTGGCAGCCTTCACGGAGCACTGGAAGGGCCTCACCCACTACTATCTGGAAACTACTGGTAGGTAGCCGCAGAATCCTCCGATTATATACCCTGATCGAGGTTGTTATTCCTCTGTGCAAAGCCAAGATCTCGTTTGGATGGGAGACCTCCAAGGAATACCAGGGTCGTGACGCGGGGGCAGGCAAGGGCAAACCACCTCTGAACGTCCCTTGCCTTGAAAACCCTACAGAATCGCTATGAGTCAGCTGTGACTTGACGGCAAAAAAACCCCCCTCCCATGAGGACTAAAAGGTCTCTGAAAGTGTATTCAGGGGGTAACTGAGCAGAGTGGCCTGTATATTTAGTAGAACTGAGACTCTTTCTTCCTGCCTTAACTTCGCTCTTATAAAACTTATGAAATCTGCAAAACAGATTTTTTTTAAAAATAAGCAGAAAATTAAGGTGGTTCTGACAGAAAGTTTGCGCACAGGTTTTCAAAGACAGACAAATTTAGACTATGTTACGCCGATCCAGTCCTGATCCAGAGTTTACAAGAGCATGTATAACGGTGGGCGGGTCCTTGTCTCCTATTAGGAGGCGCCAGTGGCATATCTGTCAAAACTGGTTGCAAGCACATCTGACCAGAAGTGCCTTGGAGCACAGGTGGGTCCTGACTGCACCTCAGATAGCACGTCTAGATCGTTTTCACCCCACCCTGATTTGAGTAAGACTTCTTTGTCACCGTCAGCCACTCTGTTGTTATTTCTAAAGTAAAGCGTAAGAAGTGTTGATTCACATAAATTATAATATAGATACATGGCTTTGTTGGGAAATGACCAGTTTTGGAATTAAGCATAGGGCTAATCTCTTCCAGTTGGGGTTTTGGTGCTGCATCAGCCAAAATTCTGTGTTTGGGGAGAATGCTATCTCGCTTGTTGTGTGTCCTGGCCAACAGAACATTAGATTCAAATAGCACTGGCAAGCAATCAGAATAAACTGGGAATTCTGTTGATATACTGCTCAACCTGCTGTGTAATGGATTTCCTGCTTCAACTTGCTAATGTGGTCTTGGATTTTGTGTCAGACATCTGTACTGAGGATCTTATAGCACCCATGACAAGTTTGGGACTGCCCATAAGGTTCTGGGTCCTACATAGGTGGCATTTTGGGTCAGACAAGGTACAAAGGAGAAGGAAGGCAGCATGGTATAGCCCAATCTCATCAAATCTTGGAAGCTAAGCAGGGTCAGTACTTGGGAGACCACCAAGGAAGAGTGCAGAGTATTATAAAGAGAGAGCCTTTTTGGTGTTGGTGCACCTGCTTTGCAGCTAATTTCTCCAGGGAGATTTGCTTGGTGCCATTATTATTCTCATTCAGATGCCAGGATGGCTCTCAGGTGAGGTTTTAATAGTTACTAGCGTGTGCTGCTGCTGAAATCGGAACATCTGGTGTTTGATGTTGTTCTGGTTAATTTATTGATGTACTTTTTACAATGAAAAGCCATTTTAAGGACTTTTAAAGAGGAAAGGTGGGGTGTGGGCACTTTAAAATGTAATACAATTCTGGCAAATATATTCATGTGTGTGTGTATATACACACATATGTAAACATTATGTGTGTGTGTGTGCACGTGCGTGTAAACATTCTGAAACATTTTAATGCCTCCTTTCCCCCAGTCAGGGTCCATAGCCTGGTCAGTCTCTCATCCTTGGCAAAACAGTAGGAAGCACCGTCCAGTTGAAAAGAGGCTCTAGGACATTAATGCTGTACAGACATCCATGCCTGGTGCTGTTTCATTAGTATTTATTAGTAGTGACTTCAGGAAGGAGTGAATGGGATCATATGTACAATAAAAGATGACAAATGTGTTTGATGGATATTTGTCTTCTTTCCAGATGAAAACAAGCCAGCAAAGCAGACGGACATCCCCTGGCATTTAAAACAGATGCTGGACATTCTAGTGTACGAGGAGAAGCAACAGCCATCAGGGGAGACAGGACCCTGCTTGGAGTATTTGCTTCAGCACAAAACACTGGAGACTCTCAGTACTCTCGGGAAAGCTGAGGTACAGATTTGTTTGGGAGTCCCTTTAAAGTGTCTTGTATAGATTATTTTAGTAATATAATACAGGGTCATTGTTTAAGGCAGATCAGTATTACTATCCTTATTGGCGGGGGACAGCAGCTAAGGCTAGAGGAATATTATTTTCCTAAGGCCTTCTAGTTAGTTGGTAGCCAGACTGATAAGTGACCCTGGGACTTCTTGAATCACAGCTGAATCATAACTACTTTTCTTGTCTTTTCTTTTTTCCATGTTGTCTAATATCTCTGTTCTTCTTTTTATATGGATGATTATGGATGATTTGTGCCCTATCTTAGTGGCCTTTGCTTTGGTTCCCACCTTTGAGATTCAGTAATATTCCCCTTTACAAAAGTGTACATCTTTCAGTGATCCTATGGCTCCTTAAAGCCACATCAATTGTTGTAGCTTATGTTGTAGTTTAGCATCTGTTGTAGTTTTACTTCAGTGGGCTGATCCAGAAGTCCTACACCAGGAGACAGATCACACTGAGGTGTAACTTCTGTGCAGGTCTGTGTGGAAGCAATTCCCATTGGGATCCATGGCACTTGCTTCTTGAGAAACATGGTTAAGTTTATAAATGGTTACATCGTAGTCCTGCAGTAACATCTCCCTGGTGTGTGGTTTTCTTTTTCTTTTGGGGGGTATTTTTCATATGTGCATGTGTGTGTGAGTGAGTGTGTGTGGACCTGGAAGTCATGGTGACCAACCCCTACTGGGGGCCTGGAGCAATGCTCCCTCTAAGCTGTGGAGTCTTGTGCGCAAAAATTCTACTTTGTGAGCTACTGGCATTAAAGTTGTGAACAAGAGATTTGGCTGCTGCATTAATTAGTTTGCTCTGGAGCAATCCCTTCCTGAGCTAAGGCAAAAATGTGTAAGCCAGAGGCTTAGCTAGCTCACTCTGACTCAGCTTAGAGAGAACACTGGCCTGGAGGATATTCAGAGAGGTGGCTGAATAAAGCCTGCCCCTGGCTTCCTGACCGCTGGTATTCCAAGGAGGTCTCCCATCCAAGTACTTGCCAGAGTAGACCCTGCTAAGCTTCTGAGATCTGACAAGATCAGGCTTGCCTGCACTATCCAGGTCAGGGTCCTGGTGTGTGGTTTTCGAATGGCTGCATACCAGCCTTTCCTCTTTGCCTTTCTTGTCCACCCTCAACTCAGTGGCCCTTCCTTCCTTGCTGCTCTGTTTCTCTCTCTTCCTCATTTTTTTAATACAGTACAATTGCATGTGACCACTTGGAAAATGGATAGAACCCCTAACCCTGGACATGCCTTTTGATAGCGGTGCCTTCAGTATGAAACTGTCTCGTAAAGTAAGCTTGGCAGGGCAGTCTAGCTTTACTTTTAAGAAATAGGTAAAATGCTTTTATTTCTGCTGAAAGGTTGTTTTATTGGCTGCTGATATGCTATGTTTTCTCTGATTCTTCATTTGGAATGATCTACCTGTAGTCATAGCTGTACTGTTGCCTTACACTGCGAGGGCTTCTTGAAGCCAAGTTACATGATATAAATCCAATGAATAAAGAATGTTACATGCTGTTTTTGCAAAAGATGTTACACACAGCCCTAACATTCCTCTTCTGGCCCCCAGTATCCTCCAGGTATGAGGTCTCAGGTGCTCCTTTTCTTCAGCCGTCTGCTGGGACAAATGCAGTGTCCTTTGCTCCATTACCGAAGTGTGTACCGGCCTGTCCAGGTGGGTTTGCTGCTTCTCCTAATTGCACATGTGGCTCTCAGTGGCTTGTGAGTGGGCCCCAGGCCCAGGGCTCCTTTGGGCATCTCTGCCAAGTTGCTTCTTGGTACCACTGCTGATTACCCCAATGTCCTCCTGCAGAAACTCCTTCAACTGGGCCCAGAGCTCCAAAATGAAATGCTGCAGCTTGTTGCTGTCTTGTGTGCCAAGATCAGGCAGGAGCCTGCCCTGCTTCCCTACGTTCTTGAGGTGAGGGATTGTTGGATCTCTTTTTGACCCTTATGGCATGGGCTGGGACAGGTTGCACGTAGCTATTCTGCCTTAGCTCTGCCTGTGTGTGAATGCTTCTTGTCCCTGGCAGATATATACCTGATTGCTCTGTCCAACGCAGATGAAAATTAGACTGTGGCTACTACCATGCTTCAGAAGGTGGTGATGTTGGGGCTGAGGCCGAAGTTGGAGCTGCCTTGTGGCCTAGTGATGCAGTTGCTGAAACACCATTGTCCCCATCCACCTGAACCCACTGAGCTCCCCACTGACTCTTCCTTCTCCCACTGGCCAAGTTAACAGCTCCAGTGACGTGCATCAGGGTGCCAGTACGGGTGGTGCCACACGATTCCCTTTCTGGTTTGGCTTTGTTTACTCCAGGTGGAGTCACAAAACGGCCAGGGAGCTGGAGGAAGCACAGTGAACAGTTTTTCTTTTCCTTTGTGGATAGTTAGGCAAGCTTTTTCTCCCAACACCTGTTGGCTTTAATAGCTGTCAGGCTAAGAATCAAGTGGAACTAATTTGTCTGAAGGGGTTCAAAATGCCATGAATTCTCCCGCCAAAGCCCATTGGAAAGCCCGCAGATATCTCACTCATGCAAATGGTCCTGTCTGTTGAGGAGCCCCATGTGAGCTACACCTTTTTGGACTGCAGTTATACTTTATTTCTGAAAATAAATCCAGACGGTGAAAGGGTCTGCATCTCCCCATCTCTCTCTCATTTTCAAGGGCAAGCATGTGGCAAATGGGCAGAGTGTGGATCATCTCTACCAACCACAGGAAACAACGGTTGAGGTCCCAGACCCTGTGAGCAACAAGATAGCCCTTGCAGAGCAGGGCAGGAGGCTGTGCCTCGGGGAAGTTCCCCGTGGGGAGTCCCATGTAGAACCAGCCTCCCCTGCATCAAACTTAGTGACCTCTCTGATCAGTTTGTGCAAGAGCAAGGTATGGAGATGTAGCGTGGGGGGTGGGGAAGGAGAGGGATTCCAGAGAGGAGGAGGCTACAGGAGTGTAACTTTTTCATCCCATGTAGAAGAGGAAGGTTGCTGTAAAAGCTCAAGAGAATCTGCTGCTCCTTACCGGTATTGATCATCTGACGGCTGCTCTGGCCCTGGCACGAGACAGCATGCTGTGCCCGCTGGTGGCTGACCATCTCTGCACCCTATATGACACCATCCCTGCTTATATCGACCCTGCTAACCTTGCCCTACCTCAGCCAGTCAACTGGAGGTAGGAAGCTCTCTGGTTTATGCTGGGATAGTTCCACAAATGGAACCACCCATGTCCCAGTAAGAATCCTAGATGCTGGGCCATAGGCAAGGAAAGAGGCCCTGTTTTGCATGGTTTGGTCTTTTCCAAGGGGCAGGTTTGGGTTGGTTGGATACAGTTGCGCTATCCAATGCTCTGGTGTTGAATACTCCTGGAATCAAGAGACCCTCATTTGGGTAAGCAGGGAGCAGGTAGTAGGTTGCGTCTGACCTCCCAAGCCCATCATCACTGGCTTGCTCAGACTAGGGGAGATTCTCAGCCCCTGGTTGCAACTGCTGGGTCCCAAGTTTCCTCATACACACGCTTATGTGTGTTATGTGTGTGTATGAAAGCAGACACTGAGTGCATTTTCCCCATATCCAGCCACACTAATCCATGCTTCTGTAACATCTAAACTGAATTACTGTAATGCACTTTACATGGGGCTGGCCTTGAAGGCAAGCCAGAAGCCTGCAGTGGGAAGTAGGGTGAACATGTTACCCCCTGAGATTCAAGCTATGATTTGGGCCTGGATGAATATTTACCTGGCAGATGCAACAGGAGCTGTTGCAGGTAGGGATACTGCTGGTCCTGGGAATTTGCCTGGAGAACAATTGTTTATGAGCAAGGCCCAGCTCTGAGTTATGCAGTAATCAGCCTGGGCTCCCTGCCAGAGGTCTGTTTTACCCCAGGACCAGTGTGGAAAAGAGGATTTCCCTACTGTAAATGGACATAACGAGGAGAGAGTCCAAAGCCATTTAGGAGAGGGCTCTGCCTGGCTAGCTTTGGCCGTTTCTGAGACCAGGCTTTTTGCCCATGAGGTTCTCAGGTTCTAAAAGGGAGGAGCATCTTGTTTCCCGACACTGCAGTGCCTCTGTCTTGATAGCAGTTGGTGAGCTTTTGGATCTTCTTGCAGGTTGCTGGGTGAGGAGAACTCCTTTCCAGGACAACCAGAACTGGAGGCTTTCCTTGCCTGGCTTGACTTCTGTGATTGCATTGTAAAAGGGGCCTCTCCGGTAAGAAACTGACAGCCATCCCACTTGCACCTGCATGTACTTGTGTGGCCTCAGCCAGCTGGCTGACTCTGGTTTCTGGAGGCCCAAGGAACTGGCTAGGGGGAGAGAATGGCAGACTTCTGACATTATAGTTTTGCACCCTGCCAGACCGTTGCACATCCTGTAGCCGAGGCAGTGGCTCAGAGGCTCTTCGTGGGACGTCTTCAGCCTCAGCTCCTGCAGATGTGAGTCTGGGCTCACTGGGTAAAGGGGAGGTGGAGCTTTGAGCAACTGATTTGCTGGGAGAGCCCAGGGGCCTTCTGGATCCGCAGCCGAGAACTGCTCTGCTCATTCACCTTGGGCTTTCCTGGCAGGTCGGAACGTGGCATTCTCATCTCGACAGCCATTCTGACGGGCCTGGTGAGACAGATCCATGCTCCTGCCCTCCTTCAGGAACTAGTGATATTCCTGCTGGGGATTGGAAGGGAGCCTGAAGTACGCAAGGACCCTGACCACCACCACCAGCAGCCTCTGTGCTCCCAGCTGATCGAGCGCTGCAACCATCTGTCTGATGAGGTGAGCAGGAATCTTTTGGACAAACATGCACACACGGACTTAGCCTGCTTTGGGTCTTAAGCCAGCGGTCAGACCACTGTTTAATTCCTAAAAAGGAAGGAGCTGAACTCGTGACTGCCCAGAGGTTACACTTAATTGCCCTGAAAGCTCTTGTCTCTCAAGCTGCAGCAGAGCCGTTCTGTGTTACGCGTGCCCTGAGGCTCTCAGCTCTCCTGATTGCTCCATGGAATGCAGGGCTGCTCCCTGGTATTCAGAGCATTCACTGGAACTGAGCTTCCCTGGCTCAGATTAAGTTCTGGGTCAACTGTTTCTCCAGCAGTCCTCTGGTGCTTCCACTCCTCTGCTGCTGCAGTTTGCAGTTTCATCCACTGCTTTGCTTGAGCCGGTTATTCTTTAACCACCAGAAAGATTGCAGACCTTGGTCAGCAGCATCTCTAGATAAGACAGTTGGGAATTCACAGGGCTAGAGGAGAAAGAAATCCATCTCTGGGAGTGAATTTGCCAAGCCCCAGTATCCCTTTGTGAGACAGGATGCTGGACTAGATGAACCATTGGTCTGATCCAGCAGGGCTCTTCTTATGTGCTTATGAGCCCAAATCAAACCACAGGATGAGCTGGAAGCCAGCAAGCCGAGTGTGGGAGGGGGCCTCATCCTCCCAGCCCTGCACCACCTTTATTACTTGCTGCAGACTGGCTGGAACTGTGTGGGCCTCAAAGGGGTTGTTTCGAGGTACTCACTGGAAGCATTTCCCTGCTTGGAAGGTTCGGAGTTCCCTTCTCATAACCTGCAACTGTCTTCTGCTCCTGCAGTGGGCCCAGCTCCTTTCTGTTTTGGGGGGAGTTAACGCTGCTCAGTTTGGAGTCCCAAGCAAGGATCAGTTTGGAGATTCTGTCACTTTCCTGCCTTTCTCTAGATCAGCATAGTCACGTTAAGGTTCTTTGAGGAGCTGCTTCGGCTTCCCGATCCACGCATCCTGCAGAATCTGGTGTTGCACAACCTGGAGGAGCGCAGCTACATCCTGAGAAGCCCATCTGGGCAGGAAGAATACTGCAGCCGTGAGCAGGAGACCTATGAGGATGGGCTGTAAGTGTGTTTGGAAAGGGGAAGCGCGGGAGAGAGGGGTAGGCAGAGCTGTGGCTGCCATCTTGATGCTTGTTCCCTATCCCAGCGGAGAACTAGAAGAGGATCCCTATTTCGTGGATGGATTCTCGACTGTAGGTTTCCAAGCTTCTAGAAAGCCAGCTGTTCCTGCTCCAAAGCAGCCTGTCCGGCCTGAGGAGAAGATGGATGTGAAGGAGGTTGTCAGCAGGTATTTGAGAAGGGAAGGTGCAGGGGGAAAGGGCTCCTTAGCCACACTTGGTGCCCAGCTCAGGTTTCCTTTCGGAGCTGGCAGCTCTGACAGTGAGGGATGGTGTGGCTTGGCGTGGAGCTTTCTGCGCAGATTTGGCAGGAACATAGGGTGAGTGGCCAAAGCACTCGATGACATAACAAACGAGGTGGATTCACATGGGTAGCTGTGTTGGTCTGAAGCAATAGAACAAAGCAGGTGGAATGGCAAGTTGGCAAGGTGATGAGTACAGAAAAGAAGGCAAAGCTCTCTCAGCACATTCACTCCTGGTTTTTTTAGTATTTTGTATTTGGGGGGAGTCCCATTTGATTCATTCTCAGTATTAGTGGAGCACTTGTCATTTTTGTTCACACTCAGTGCATATTCACGGAAGACTCTAAGAAGTGGCATGGGAGCTATCCTTTGATCCTCCATATCCTGATAGTGTCGTTTCTGAAGATTGGGGGGGGGGGGCAACTTGTGCCTATCCCAAGTAGCTAGCCAACTGGCTGGCTTCCTAGTTGGGCAGAGCCACTCTGCTTTTAGCTTTGAGCATGATCTGGATCTTCTCCACATAAGGGCCCTTTAGCACTGGTGGGGCGCTGCTGTCTGCTGAAATCTGAATTTTAAAACTAGTTCCTCACAGCACTTAATATAGGCCTACATTCTGCATAATAATCCACAATATCCATACCTGCTGCCAAGATCATAAGAACATAACCTAGCTGGATTTGGCTTCCACAATCCTAAATACGTTTATTCAGAAATAAATCCCATTTGGTTCTTCCCTTGTCAACTGGGACCTACTCTTAAGAAACTGTATTTGAGTGCAGCAGCAAAGGGCCTTCCGGTCCGCTTTAAAACAACCTTTGCTTTTCAGCTAGAGGCCATTTAATTAGTCATTGCTGCTTTGCAGCCCCAGCAACCCGATCATTGACTCGGTCATGTTTTAATACATCTTTTATTACTAGTTACACTTATTTATTTTTAATGGCCAGGCACAGGTTTCTTATTGGTTTACAGTCCTGTTTCTGAGAACACTAAACACTAAATAGCCTTGTTGTATGAAAAGTCAATAGTGAGATTGTTCGGGCTGCAAAGAAAAAAATGACCAAAGAAGCAGCAGTTGGAAGAAGCAGGAGCTACTTTAAAATGCAGCCAACAGGGAGAGTTTTCTGACTAAAGACTGTAAGCAGGCAACTAATAAAGAACCTTGTTTTATTAATTTGCTTGTATAAAAATGAACCGTTAACAAGGAAGGAATGATGTTAGCAGGGTGTGTCAGTCACAGTATAACCAGGACGTGGAAGGGCAAGCAATGCAGAAATACTGGGTATCCCATCTACGCTGCCAGCTGCCATGCGCTGCCACTCCTGCCTCAGTGCTGCTTTGCCGGATGACATTAGGCAGGCTGATGCTGGGGCTACATTCAGAGACGCACAAGCTTGTCTTTAAATGGGGTCGGTGGTATTTGGTTGTTTGAATTCTCCGTTAAGGGAAACCATTGATGATGTCCATTCTGGAGCAAATGGCTCATGTGGAAGCAGCCCTTGTGTGTTCTGCATGCTCATTCCAGAATCTTGAATCTGAGAAACTGATTTGCTGCTCTCCCTTTCAGCTTCCTTTGCCTGGTTCCTAGTGAGGCAAAGACCTCTGCCTACCTGGAGGAGGGAGGATATGACACTTACGTCCATGATGCTAGTGGGATAGTGAGTAGCTACTTCCATGACTCTCCCTGCCACAACCCATCATTATTACCCACCCCTTTGCTAGAGCACGCGTGTATTTTCCTTTGTGGGTCCCCACAGAGCCTCACATAGCTCTTTAGACTCCTTTAACCAGGGAGGGAGCCTAGTGCCATTTCCAAATTGTGTGCCCCTTCTGTCTGCTCAGACTGCCAGAATGTGGTTAGATTCCTTTCTCTTCCATTAGTTTTGGGAATGTTGCGCTAACACGTCCGCCTGGAACTGGCCCCAGGTTTCTCGGCCCCTGGAAAGCTGTACTACAGGATGCCACTTTTATGAGGGCCATTTCCTGAAGGTGTTGTTTGACCGACTGGCACAGATCCTGGATCAGGTAAGGGAGAAAATGGTGTGGAACTCAGCCTGCGCTGCCAGAGTGTAGCAGTCCTGTTAGTTGGCTCAGAGGTGGCAGGAAGGAAAAAGCGACATGTATGTCTCCCTTCTGGGGGGAACCAGCTTCAAAGAAGAGGAGGTGGGTGGGCCCCTCGTGAAGCCCATTCCCACTGTTCCCACCGTATGACCTGCAAGTGTGCCAGGCTATGGAACAATGAAATTGAGTGCATTTGCATCTAAACACTTATAGCCAAATATCTTATGGTTGCTGAGTGGGTGGTAGGTCAGGGCCAAGCATGGGGTTTTTCTCTTGCTCCCCTGCCCGACCCACTAGGTGCAGTTGTTCCTAGCAGCATGTTATGAATGAAACCACACAACTGTGCTCAATCCTGCCTATGTTGTTGTTCTTCCTTTGTAGCCCTATGGAGTGAACCTGCAAGTAACATCGGTACTGTCCCGCTTGGCCCTCTTTCCACACCCTCACCTGCACGAGTACCTCCTGGACCCCTACCTGCCCCTGGCCCCAGGCTGTAGGACCCTCTTCTCAGTGCTGATCCGGGTAAAGTCCTGCCTTAGAAGGGACTGGAGAAAATTACACTGCATGCGGAAGAGAGAGGGCTGGGAGTGCTGCATTGCACCAGGGCCCTTCTGTGGGTCCTGAAGCAGGTGCCTGTATCCTGCAAGTGGACGCTTGCCTCTCTTTTTGCTCCTCTGGTTGCTTCCAGCTCAGTGCTGCTTTCCCTCCCATCCTTCCTTCCAGGTGATTGGAGACCTGATGCAGAGAATCCAAAGGGTACCAGACTTCCAAGCCAACTTGCTGCTGGTTCGGAAACGATTAACGGGCCTGGTCCCTGAAGAACAGCAGTAAGTGTTGTGCTAGTCTGGCGTTGGGGGAAGGGAGGGGTTTGGAGACAAGATGCAGCTTTTCTCGGATGGGACTAATATCCAGACCATCCCAGACCTGCCACATGTTCCTCATTGTTTCACTTCCTTTTTGCCCCTGCATACCCAGCACTTCATTGCAGACTGTGGCCTTCCTCTGGCTGTGTGACATGGGCAGAAAGGTACCAAGCCCACTGCGGAGCTGGTGTCCCATGGGGCCTGCCATGACCTCCTCTCCCTCGAGTGGCTCAGTGTTGTGGCTGGCTTTCCTTCCCTTAATCAGCTTGGCTGGACATCCGCAGCCTACTTCCGTGTCAGTCTTGTACCTTTGTGTGTCCTGCAGACATTGGAAGTTATAAAGGGAGTGTCAACTTAATTTTCTTTCTAGACCAGGATTCCTCTTAATCTGACAGCAGATGCCACAGTAAGCAGTACTGTTTTTGTGCTTCCTGTATGTATTTATATGCTGCTCTTCCTCAGACAAGCTCAGAGCAGCTCTCTTGGTTGTTTTTTCCTCTTCCCCGCTTTTTGATCATCACAGTCTGGTTGAAGTGACTTGCTTTATGACTGGGTGAGGATCTGAATCTGGATCCTCTCACCCTATTTTAACAACTACACTTAGTTCTGCCGGAGATGGGCAGGACAAAGCTGCCCCCTCCTTTGGATTACAGGGTAAGCATCTGTGGAGTAGTGGAGAAAAGAGTAAGATGTGAACCAGGAAGTGCCCCGGTCCAAGCCTTGTCACTGTACCCATCGATCATAGGAGGATGAAAATTCTTACCTTCCATGCTGGGGGGTTGTAAAGAGAGCTAAAAATGTGTGCATGAAGTGCTTTCTAAGTGCTGTATAGTATCATAACTCCAAGACAGCTGACACAGAGGGTAAAAATTATTTCCTTGCATGTAGGATCAGCCACCGAATGCTGCTGGAGGGGGTGATCGTGCTCGAGGAATTCTGCAAGGAGTTGGCTGCCATTGCCTTTGTGAAGTCTGCGCCCAAGAGCACCCTCTGATATACACAAACACCCGTGCTGGGACACAGGTGCAGCTTCAGCCACAGCCTGGAAGGGCAAAGTAGCCCTGGTTGCTACAACCCACCACCTTCCTTGTACTCCAGGCCTCTCAAGGGCTTTCTGCTGTTTCTGCTTGCAGCCAGAAGCTAGCTGAGGCATTTGTGGCAGCTACTGGCTCTGTGCACTTGGGAGCATAGCAGTCACTTGCAAAGCTGCTACTAGCAGTGGTAGTTACTCCTCCAGGGAAAAGCAGAAACTGACATCCTGCAGGACCCTGTTGAGTTGCACTCTGTCCTTGGTGAAAAGGGCTGGCTCAGGAGCTAAAGGACCCAAGGGGGTGAGAGCTGGCACGGACATCAAACCAGACTGCTTGATCAAAGGACCTCTGCTGTGCCCCTGCCTGGCGTTGAGCATTACATCCCAGCCTCTCTGCAATCAAGTTCTCCATCTCTCCTGCAGCAAGAAGCGGCCACAACTGTTAGTTGGCCCCAAGAGTGGCATTCAAAGAAGTTGTGACTACCTCTCCTCCCTCCCAGTGTAGCCTGTCCTGCCATAACCACAGGCTGCTCTCCTGACACCAGCACTAGAGGACTTTAATGACTCCTGCCCTGTTTTTGCATTTTACTTCTTTCTGTTGAAGGTACAGGTTTGTTGGGTGCTGCTTTTGGGATCTGCCTTGTTTTATTTAATGGCCTTTGCCAGCAGCTGGCAATCTACTCTTTCTTGCCACCCTTTCTAGTCCTGCCTCTCCAGGAAGAACTTCTCCATTTTTTTAATCTTGTGGTCTCTTATAAAGCATGCAAACATGAGCACTAAACTTTCTGAACTGAGTGGCATGGACAGAAATTGGAGGTGGAGAAACCACACAACCTGTTAATAGAACTTTTACTCTGACAAAACTGTTCTCCAAGTGCAATAAATGATTGTTATCAGTGCCTCAAATAAACAGCAGGCTGCGGGGGGAAATGATGCAGAAACTGAATCCTTAGGTCATTTGAAATGGTAAATAATATGTAGCAACCGTGTGAGATACTTGGTGCACAGCCTGCACAATGCGGGTCCCAAATTATGTGCCTTCTAGCCCCCCCCAGCCTACATTAATCAAAAATGCCATCTTCATAAAGGTGACTGGGCTTTTTATTTGTTTTGTACAAAGACATAATAAGCATTGCCACGTTGAATTCTGCCAGGTACACCTGAGAATCCAGGCTAAGAGGTCTCCGCAAAAAAAAAGAAAGAAAACACAGCTTTGAGCTTCAGGCTGCTTTTGGTCATTTAGGGCCACACTTTTGCCAACAGTGCCAAGGACGCAAAAGTAACTTTAATATCACATAAGCCTTGCTGTGGACCTCCCAGAAAAAAGGATATGTTCCTCAGATGTTGGAAACTGGCAGATTTTAGCCTCTGCTGCAGAGGAGGCAGGGATTCAGCTGTGCCTACAGCCCAGTATTCCTCAAGGGATAAAATCAACACTGGTGAATTCCTGACATTTAGATAAACATTATGCATTTTCATGCAAACATAGAAATGCTAAGTTACCCTCAATGGTACTTTAGGCTAGTCTCCTGTTTCCATTCTACATCTCCCCGAAGCACTTGCCCAACATCAAGGTGCATCTTGGCATAGTCAAGGGTTTTCCTGGTTGGAAAACTAGTTCTTCCAAGGTGGACTGCAGCTTTAAAGCTTTAACAATTTGGCTGTTAGGGATATGCCTCTTCTCAAGCCCCACTCAGCCAAACACCACACTCCGAGCCGTTCAGTCTCTGGCACCAGTGAGTAGGGGACCTAGCTGTGAAGTGGGACAAAGGATGATGTGCTGAGCCTCTGAAGGACTCTGCTCTTTACGTCCTCTTCCTCAACCTTCCACCAGCGGAAGGCCTTGCTCTGCAACTCTGGCGGTTTCTCCTTTGAGCACTGACCAGCGTCCCCAATCGTCACTACTATGTTGAAGCAAATCCCATCGCTTTGGCCTGGCTCCTTGCCTAGGTGCTGTAGCCCGAGCAAGCCACGGACCTGCACCTTCCCACCAGGGGGTGGCAGGCACTCCTGGAGCAGCTGATAAATGGCCACCAGAAGTCCACTGCCCAGTGCTGGTGGAGACATACCACTCACAACCACAGGCAAGTGCGGAGACCTTGCTGCACCCAAGAGCACCCACGGAGCACCACTACTGTCAGTAAACACGGCCAGGAGCCGCTGGCAGATCACAGCACAAGGCAGTTCTGCCGGCAGTGTCAGTGGGTGGCAAGGGTTGGCTTGATACTGCAGAGCGAGATCCATAAAAGGCACAATATCCCGGGCTCGTAGTGGCAGAGTAGGAGACTTCCGGTCCCACCACCGGGCCTGCAGCGACTCTTCATCTGCATCCTGCAGGGTTTTCAGGGTGCCACCTAGAGAAACAACACGTGGTGTTAGGGCAGCTGCGCAAAGGCACCCATCTCTCTCTCTCTCATGCTAACTTATTTTGCAACAAACAATGAAATAGAGAAGCAGAGGTAGAACAAGGGTACTTTTGGTGTCTGGGGACTTTCTGCTGTACAGCAGTAGGGGAATGGCTGAAGCTGGGGGGAGGGGGGAAGCAAGCAAAGTCTTTCCAAGAAGGCATGAAGCAGTAACTGGGCTCTTACTCCAGTGAGCAAAAAGAAGGAAACATTAACTAGTGATGGGGGGACATATACTCCCAATCAGCAAAGGTGACCTTCAAATCTAGAGTTCCCCTTCTGGATAGTGAAATTCAGAGTAGAAGAAAAATCACATGTATACTTGCAGAAGGACAGCTGACCCACCTAAGTGTTCTCCCCACAGCACAGGCACCATTAACCTCACAAGCTGTGCCTGAAAAACCCTCTGGAGGACCAACGCCAAGGAGGAAAACAAGCGGCTTTTCCTCTACTGGCTGCTCAGCGCAGCCTTTGATCTCCCTCGAGGGGGAGTCCAGCGAGGCTCCTCTCCAACCCGCCTCTCCCCCCCCCCCCAGGCCGGCCCCCAAGAACGCACCAGTCGCTCTTGCCAGGAAGATGAAGCGCAGCCAGGCGGTGCCCCGCTCCTCGACGGCCAGCAGGGTGAGCGGCTGACACTGCAAGCCCGTCTCCTCCTTCACCTCCCGCTGCATGGCCTCCACAATGGTCTCCCCGGGCTCCATCCGCCCTGCAGGCAGGTACCACGTCCCGTGGCACTCCAGCTTCGCCTCCTGCATCACCAGCACTTCGTTCTGCGGGAGAAACGGCAGCGTCATGCTCGGGCTTGAGAAGAGAGGGGCGGGAGGGGGAGACAGGGTTGCCAGCTCTGGGTTGGGAAATACCTGGAGACTTTGGGGAGAAGGCAGGGTTTGGGGAGGGGAGGGGCCTCAGCATGGCGCAATGCCATAGAGTCCACCCTTCAAAGCAGCCGCTTTCTCCAGGGGAGCTGATCTCTGTCAGCTGGGGATCAGTTGTAAATGCGGGAGATCTCCAGGCCCCACCTGGAGGCTGGCAACACTAGTGGGGAAGGAGGGGAGACAGCTGTCCGGCTGCCCAGCAGGGGTCGGGATAAACGCCCGGCCCGACGCGCCCTCCTCCCGGCTGACCTTCTCGTTCAGTAGCACGGCCATCACGACGTAGCAGGTGTTCCTCCGCAGGCGGACGGGCTGGAGAGGCGGCGGGGGCCCGGCATCGTACTCCTCCGGGACAGGCCAGCCCTTACCGCTCAGCAGCAAGTCCAGCTCCTCTCCGGCCATAGCGGCGACGCCCTCTGCACATGCTCAGGCGCGCTGTCGCCCGGCGTAGCAAAACACAGTCCAGAGGCGATCCGCCCTCCCCGTTTCCGCAACGGAAAGGGGGCGGGGTTAAGGCGCGAGGGAGGGGGAGGAGCTTCGGCGGCGATGACGTTGTCGGAAGCGGAGGTACCCCGCCGTCGCCTTTAGCGTGGGGAAGTCGGTGGCTCTTCCAAGCAGCGTGGCCGGTGGTGATTCCGTCCCTGGGGTTTCATAGAGGCAGAGGGCCAGCAGAAGACTTTCGGATGAGTTTGGCTGAAGCCGCCCAGGCGGGGAAAAGTAGTGGATGGGATCGCCTTGGAACTTCCATATTTATTGAGAGATCGTATGTGATGCCCCTCTAGGGACCTGTTCCAGGTGGCTCATAAATTAAAAATATGATAGAAACAGTATAGTTCTGCTGGATATATCCATTGAACGTTTTCTCTCCAGCTCCTGGCGGGGAGGGGGGATATGGGTGGGGCTGGGCTCGCTGGGCTCTCCTGCTGTTCAGAGGGGGTAGCGCGCTTCCCATCCAGCTGCTCTTGTGACTGCGCTGGGGGAGTTTCTTCGTGGCATAACCGATAGTCGTCCTGTCAGAGATCTGCTCACCCTGTGGTTTAGGTCAGTCTGCTGGGGGAACTGAGATAATGACTGCTAGAGCCCCATTCAGGTCACTGCTTTACAAAAAAACATGCATGAGTACAGGCAGCAGACGCCTCACTTAAATTCCTGCCAAACCCAGCTTAACAGTCTGCAGGGTGGTGACAGAGAAACTCAAATACCGGCCTACAGAACTTTTTCCCGTGGTTAGGCCCCTTTGACAGAAGGTGAGAGCCCCGCAATCAACAGGCTGAGCAGTGTTCAGAACAAGTCTCTGATACTATAACTTGAATGCCACTTCTAATTCACTTTATTTAACCTCTAGCCTGAAGTTCCCCCTGTTCTGCTGTTAATGGGGGTTTTTCAGCTTGGTCATCCATGAGGACATGGACAAGATCCCTGAGGTGGTGAGGAGCACTTAAAACATTGCTCTTCCTGTTAATATCTGCCACAAGACGCCCAGGAAGTGGGTGCCTCTTTTTGAGGCATTAAGTGGACCCTAACCCCTTGCAAGAGCTCTCTGAAAGAAATCCTCTTAGCTCCTCTGCTTGCTTAGGGCAATGTGCTCAACTATGTGTTGGTAGGCTACTGCTAAGAAGTCTTCAGAATACTGACTGATCTTTTTCAGTATGGCTTTGGAATGGAAAATACTTGTGTTATCCTCCTGGACGATCCTCACTAGGACACAGACTAGGGGCACAGTCCTGGTGCTCTTGGAATCTACCATAGTCCCATTCTGAATTACAATTTTAGGATGAACCTGGAAGCTGCTGTTCTGAGATGGGTATAATTCATGGCGTTGAGGGACTGCTGCTGGGTGCTGGTGTGACAGGGAGTAAGAGTTGATGTAAGTTTTATGTTTGTTTATATGCCACTGCTCCTTTAAGACTGAACCATGTGGCATTCTGGGAAAGGAGAGGGGCAGTTAGCAGACTTCAGTACTAAGGTGATATTGGTTCTGAAAGTGTTTTAGTTCATGGCTTGTGTGTTCTTAATTTTAAAAATCAACATTTTCTACACATCATGCCTTTTCCCCTCAGTGGGGCGTGTCATTTGAACAGATCCAGCTGGCTATCTTTGTAACTTTACATCTATGTGGAATTACTTGGAGACAGATCCAGGTAGTCAGCTGTGTTGGTCTGAAGCAGCAGAACAAATTTAGAGTCCAGTGGCACCTTTAAGACCAACAAAGGTTTATTCAAGGTATGAGCTTTTGTGTGCAAGGCACACTTTTTCAAATACAATTGGAATGGGAGATGAGGTTCTAAATTTATAGACAGGGATTTAACAGCAAATTAACATGTAACATGATGATGTTTAAGCTATGCAAAGTGAAAAACTAAATAAAAGTTAAGGTTATAAGGTCAGCAGTTGTAAAGCAATAAATTGTCGCTTTACAACTGTTGACCTTATAGCCTTAACTTATTTAGTTTTTCACTTTGCATAGCTTAAACATCATCATGTTACATGTTAATTTGCTGTTAAATCCCTGTCTATAAATTTAGAACCTCATCTCCCATTCCAATTGTATTTGAAAAAGTGTGCCTTGCACACAAAAGCTCATACCTTGAATAAACCTTTGTTGGTCTTAAAGGTGCCACTGGACTCTAAATTTGTTCTCCTTGGAGACATTTAGTGGAGATTCTGAGGTCAGTGGCATTAGTATTGGTGCTGCCTCTTCCAATTAGCTTAAAGGTCAGTCTGTGGGCTGGAATGCAGAGGGGAGGAAGAACATGCCTGCCCCCCCCCCTTTTGTTCACAGTTTCTCTTTAGCCGGCCTCAGTATTTAACCTCTGAAACAAACAGAATGAAGCCTAGCTTAAATTTAAGAATACACGTTTAATTAATATACATTCAAAACACATTCAAAAATATAAAGGCACTCAAGTCACAGTAGTTAACTAAGTCAGGCTTTTTGGAGACAGAGACCCACAAAAGGGGGGGGGGGATATTTAGGTGCAAGGTTCTGGCTTTTTCTTCTTTTTCTTGCAGTCCTAAACAGAAGGGGAACGCAACAAATTCTGAGATGCTGGTAAGCAAGCTGCAAGAACATCTGCTCAACGTTCAGCAAAATGCTGGGAGTCATTGCACACGTCTTTTTTTCTTTTCTTTTTTAAAGATGGCTCAAGTTTCTGCATGTTGATGCACAGCACCAAGCTGCACTTGCTCTCCTGCCTCTTCAAGAGTGCCACGTACTTGTGTTGGTGAAGGCACAGGATGGCAGGGGGGAGACTTCCTAATATAGGCAGCCAAATTGAGCAAGATATTCAGCTGCAGTTCAAGAGCCAGTAAATGAAAAACATCACCACTGTTCTGAGGCAGGGCATCATTTTTGGGGGGGGGGGGAGAGAGAACAGGCACAAGAGCTAAGCCTGCCAAGGGAAGGGGGACAACCAGAGATTGCTACTGGCTCAGCTGCCAACAAAGGCAGCCAGCCAGCAAAACAGTTTCCTCCTCTACTGCTGGGGGGGGGAAAAACCCAGCAAGCACAACCACTGGCACTGAGAAGTGGCTCATTGGGGGCCACTTTGACCTTGCCCAGCTGGGGCAGGAAAAAACTACTCACAGCTCCCCTGAACAGGGTCAGCAATACAAGCTGTGAAGCACCGTTAGAACCACCACCATTCCATTCCATGTGCCAATTTGTTTGCCCACACAACTTCTCTGACGTGGAGGTGGCCTAGCTGTCCTGATCCACCACCTTCTTTTTTGGGCGGCTTCGCACCAGTCGAGTGGAACCCTGCAATAAAAGGGGGGGGGGGGGAGAAAAGGGGGCTGTCACTTCTTAATCACCTGAGTCTCAAACAGAGAGCCAAAGTTCCACGTCAGCCAGACAGATGGTGACGCTCCACACACACTCTGCCATCAGTACCACGGGATGCCACTTCAGATTCTGGGCCTCCACCTGAATTGTGCATACAAAGCACGAGCCTTGCACAACCAATGGATGCCTTACCTCACTGATTCCCAAAGTGGGCAATACCACCCCCTGGGGGGCGCTGGAATGATCCAGGTGGGCAGTAGGAGCCTTGGGTGCAATTGGGGGGTGTTGAATAAAAATAAGGGGGTGGTGGAAGCATAAAGAAAGAAAAGTCTAGAAACTATCTAAAGCAGCTTTTTCCTGCCTTCTCCTGGGTTCAGGGAGGGAGGGGGAGGTAAGAGGGGTCCCCACAGCCAATCCCAGCCATGCATTTGCAAATTGCAAATGCGTGTGCACCCTTGTAAGGCTTATGTTACTGCTGGGCTCTTGTGTGGTTGCTGTTGGCCTCTGGCTTCAGGCCTTCAGGTGCTGCTGCTGCTCTGTGCCTGCCTTGGCCTGCCTGGCTGCGTGTATCGTGGTGGACTCTACCTGCATCTCTTTGTCCACTTCTTGAAGATAGATTTCCAAGGGAGAGCTGAGTAATTTGTTTTCTGAAAAGGGGACGATAGGCCAAATAAGTTTGGGAGCCTCTGCCTTACCTCCTTGGCTGAAGGCTTCCTCTTCACCATCCGAAGGCTCTGAGTTCTAGAAAGTGGCTTGGAAAGCAATGGGTCTGTGTTGCGGGCTTTGGAACTCGGGGAGAGCTGAGAATCTGACCAGCAGTCTTCTTCATTGCTCTCATACTCCAGCTGTCGGGCAGCAGTCCTGTGTGCTATGTAGAACAAACGCAGGGATTAATTCCCCAAGGCCCTGTCTGGAATAACTCCATTCTTTATGCTAGGAACTGAAGGGCCATCAATGTACAACAGCTATGATTTGCCTTTGCAAAACATCCAGGTTTGTCCTTTGGGAAATCCCCAGAAGGTAAAAGGGCACCCGTAAGGAAAGCAGCCTCTGACTGGGTCTTGCCAGCATCATTTTGAACCTGGCACAATTTAGATCCACCCTCCAAGGAGCTCAGGGGGGCTTTTAGTCTCACACTGAGGACAGAACTTTGGACAACAAATCAAACACGGGGCTCCCAATCCTACATTTCCCCAAGGAAGGTGGGGGGAGCACACTTTCAGAGGGCAAGCAGATTTAAACCATTCCCTATGCTTGCTGTTTCTCCCTCGCGTGTTCCTCCTACCCAATTACACTGTTTCTCTCCCCTGCCCACAAGGCAAGGCTTCAGACCAAGCCCAGCCATCTTGAACCAACAGGAGCACTTGCAGGGGAGAACTGGCAAGCACAGAAAGGGTTAAGTGCACACAAACACACTCCCTCCCCCAGATCTGTTTGGGGAACCAGTCTGCCAGCATAGCACATGTTGTGCTTGTCCAAGGTCATCCAGGGAGGCTCTCGCGGAGCTGCATCAGAGGAAGCAACAAGGCCCCACCCTTGGCTTGCCTGGGACCAGGTGCCCTTGAGACTCCTCCCCTCCCATTCCAGCTGGTCATCTGGCAGCTGATCTAAGGAGTGAAAAGAAGCGTTTCTTCCCCTCCTTCTCCCCTCCCTGTCCCCTTTTTCTACTTTGTGTGTCATATTAATCTGTCTCGAACACTGTGGCAGAAAAACAGGCTATAGATAAAATCAAAGCAAGGACTGCTGAACTGCGCTTCTTGGGCAACAGAAGGAGTCTTACTACAATCCCTGGGCTTCTGTTTTAAGGGGGTTTATCTTGTCAGCTGCTCTTTCAAGGTTTCTTTTCCTGTTTGCATCCCCATGCCAAGCCAGCCAGGCCCTCCTGCCTTCATTCCTCTGACATTCAGAGCTTTGAGGGGCCGAGAAAACCACATGGATCGGCCAGGCGCTTACTTCTTGGCCGCCGCTGCCCCGGCTCCTCCAGGTAAAGGGGATCCGAAAAGTGAACTGGGCTTGTGTCTGGAATAGAAGTCAGATCCTGCATGCTGAAGCTCCGCAGTCGGCCAGCCAGGGCACCCTGACTCTGAAAGGAAGGAAACAAATCCACATGGAGGAGAAGGTGCCATCTTCTAGCCAACTTTCCAGAGGCAAAAAGGGTACGGGAAGAATCCACAGTGGAGCTTACCATAAAAATTTATTCTGCCCAGGAGGAGAAGCTGCCATCTACCACTAATGCATTTCACTATGATTAATTAACAATTTAAAATTTCCACATAGGGGGTTCTGCTGATTACCCCACCACCACCACCACCCATCAAGCAATTCCTGGGAGTTCCTTGTTCCCACAGCAGCATTTCAGGGGTTGTTTTGGGTTGCTGCAGGTGGGGGAAATAAAAAATCACCCCTCCTCTTTGTATGCAAGGAAGTTCTGGGCAGGATGCGAGTCAGTGTCCATATTCATTCGAAGGTGTACTGAAAGACTCACTGGGGCAGTGGGCGATCCCAGGAATCTTATGGATGGCAGGAAAGAAGACCATTGACTGAAGATCAAGCACAAGACAGTAGGAAGGCAACAGACTCTGCCAATTCTGACTAGCTGCCAACAAGAGTTCTAAAGTAACTGTTAGGAACTCAACTAACTAAAGGGGGCAGGAAGCCAAGCCAAAGAACACCTTTGCAGCCGCAGTGATCTCTGTGGCAGGGGGAAGGAACAAGTTGAAAGCCCCTCATTTCTCCATTCTGAGGTTCAGCAAGCCCCTACTTCCAGGGAGATGGTGGGCAGCAAGGAGAAGACCCCACCACCAGGTACGGCAGGACCTCACAATCATTTCATTTCAAAGAGTCCAGAAGAAACAGGGTTACCTTTGCAGCAGCTTGGACAGCAGCTGTGGCCGCCACATTAAGGCTTCTCTTCCCAAAGCTCACGAGGGTCTCATAGCCACGCTCTTTGGCTTGAACAATGAACTGATCTATTTCCTGCAAAAAAAAAAAAAAGGAGGGAGGAGACCAAACAAAGGTAGTCAATGTTTAAATTAACCTGGATGGAAAGTAGCAGCAGAAAGCCATTTTGCTCACCAGCTGTCTACATCCACATGTGCCCAAGACCACCCTTAAGGGTTTGTATCACAGCCTCCAGCAGTCACTGCAGGAAGGCTCACCCATTGGCCCTTCTGGATCCTCATGAGAGCCAGTTTGGTGTAGTGGTTAAGTGCGCAGACTCTAATCTGGGAGAACCAGGTTTGATTCCCCACTCCTCCACTTGCATCTGGCTGGATGACCTTGGGCAAGCCATAGCTCTGTACCAGCTGTTCTCTCAAGGACAGCTTGGGAAAGAGCTCTCTCAGCCCCACCTACCTCACAGGGTGTCTATTGTGGGGAGGGGAAGGGAAAGGAGTTTGTAAGCTGCTCTGAGATTCCAAGTGAGTGAAGGGCGGGATATAAATCCAATTTCCTCTTCTTCTTCTTCATGAGCAGTGCTCCTAGAAGGCCACATTCTGCCCACATGATACAGGCTTGAACATGTGCCTGTTTTCACACAGGATTTTACTCCTCTGCAGAGCCAACAGCAACAGCTTCCAGGACAGCAAATGAAGACCACTCTTGAACCCAGAACAGGCTTGATAACAGAGCAAGAAGTTCAATAGATGCCAGATTTGGCAACCTCTTTGCCCACACAACAGCCTGGCCTCTTCTAGTACAAGCAGTGCTAGACAGTATTTACCTTCTCCTTGCTAGACAGCGTAGGATGTATGAACTTGCGGTACAGCAGGCTTGCCCCCCTCGTGTAAGGAGACAGGAGCCAAACTACGAAGGCCATCTTGATCTCGTAGTAGAAGGGAAACCTGGGCAACAGGTGACATGAAAATGAGGTCAGCCTGGCTATGAGAGGACTTGAGAATGTTCAGCACCTGCCACACACCCAAGGAACTCATTTCCCAGTTTGGTAGAGCCTCCCAAGCAACCCAAAGGTTCTAGAGGATCATCTTAAAAACTCTAGGGCATGTCTTGCTGCACTCATGCGCCCGCTTTAAAAGTGCAGAGGTGGGTTGGAGCACAAGAGCGTTCCTTTCCAGTTAACACAGGCATTGATTTTAAATGTGTTGTGCTTCAGCTACTTGTCGGAAGCTGCCTTGGGCATGACAACACGAAAGATAACTCGGTTTTGACCACAGCCATGTAGCAGTGCATCTGTTAATTTCTGTAGTAAATTTAAGTATATCCATCCTTTTAAGAACTAACTCACCCTTCAGCTGGGGAAACTTATCTGGTCTCTGGGCCAACTGAGCTGACCCTTCACATACGAGAGACAGTCCAAGATTGCTCCACACCGTAGCAAATGAGGGGTGGATCAACCATCAGAGGCTTCACTGCTGACCCAGATCTTTCATCAGCTCACACCAGACCCAGAACAAGTGAGTCACATACAGTGGCCCAATTTGCACTTCAGCCCACACAGAATTGTCACCCCTGGATCCATTATTTCAGAATATGTACATACTCCTCCTTCAAAACCAAAATTACATCAATTGGCAAAAAGTTCCAAATTGGCAATTCCTGGCAAGCAAACTGTGATGAAGGGAGACTCACTAACTTGATACACATGAATTAATGGATCTTGTTTAATGGAAGGCACAATTGATTTGGGTCTTGTTACTAAACTTCACAGCTGCTCAGACTCTGCTGTGGTCAGTCGAGTGGCAGCCAAGTATTTTTGACAGTTTAGTAGGACACAACGGGATACGTAGTGACTCATACCCATTATAGAAAAGCCTTTAATAAAATTCTGAAATCAAGTTACAAGACTCTAATCAATAACTCCCATCAGGGAGTCAGAAAACGGCAATGTTGACAAGAAATATAAACTCCCCCCAGGAATTGTTACATCCAAGGAATGACTAAGGGTCAAAATACAGAAATAGATTTTAAAAAGCACAGTTCAATCACAGTGACGTTTGCAAGCATTTCACATTTTAGGTGCAGCCACGCCCACCAAGGAGCACCAGAGATGGCCTAAATCCATGTGATTAAAAGCAACCATTTCAACAGGCAGCAACACTGCAGAAGAGGCCACGAAAACTTGGTACCACACAGTCCAAAGATCCAGCCACCACTCTCTCAGCCAGCAGTTTGAGAAGATTAAATCAGTTCCAAAAGGCTATAAGGAACATATCTAACCAGAACCCCTGGATTTTTTGGCCTATGGAGGCAAAAATCAGAATCTAATACTAAGCATGACTTGCAGAACTGGAGAATGAAAGGAACAGCAGCATCTCACCAGGAAATGAAGGTATCTGCAACCGTTTCTGTAGCCATGAAGAGGGCAAACACAATCCAATACATCATCCAGCGCACCTGTAAGGAATTGAGGGGGAAGGGTTAGAAGGCACTGACTTTCCCCCTCCCCCTCCATAAACAGCAACAGGGTGGGGGAGAGACGGTTCAGAACCGGGGCTCAGCCATTCCAGTATTTTACTTCAGCTGAAGGATGCTCCATTCCCACTTAGCTGCAGTATCTCTAAAGAATTTATTTATCTGGAGAAATTTATCTGCTGCCTCTCCAGGGTGGCTTACAAGTCAAAAACACCACCACAAAAGTTATACGTTATCAATACAAAAACAAAACAAGCCATTAAAAACATACACAATATATGAAGCCTTCCTTAAATTAAAAAAGCAATGACAATTGCTTTAAAACAGGCGAGTTAAAATACACAGCCACAAAAAAAAATACATTGCATTAAAATGAGCTCACCTTATTATACAAAAAACCTTTTCAACCTACTATAGAACCACACCCTGCAGCCACAATAATACCCAAGGCCAGAAGACAAGAGGTCGCTGCCCCAGGAATCATCACTCACCCACCCCCTGCACCTTTGTTCAGAGACTGCACAACTCTCCGGGCTCACCATCTCCCCACCCCCCACCGATTATCTTCCCACAACTATTTGGAGCAAGAGTTTCCTCCACTGTTCTCAGCCCCAACTTACATATTCCCGGATATTCTTTGTTTTCACAGCCTTATAGGAGGCATAGGCAGGATACAGCATCCCAAAGAGCAGCCTGTAACGGAAGGGAGGGGTCAGGCAGGCCGGCCACCATCTGTACAATCCTGCCAGCAGCCAGAGGCAGCTCCGCCGGCTCCAGCGTAGCACTTTGGCCTTTGCTGCTTCCAAGATCACAGCAGCCCCAGAGGGGGGTGCTTCCCTTTGTCCTGGAGCACAGGGGGAAGGCATAGCCCAGCCCAACTGGAGAGGCTTCCTGTCCTCCCTGCTTTCCTGGCAAAAGGGTGCCGGACCCTACGGACCAGGCAGCACTGATGCAGAGCCAGGCATAAAAAGCTACTCCCAAGGAGAAGCTGATCATTAGTCGACCTTCGCCTCCCCACGCACATGCCTGCTGTTGCACAACTGGTGACAAGACCAGCTGTGCAAGCTTGGAGCTCAGTGCCTCCATAGGATGATCAAGAGAATGGCCCAGGGCATCACTACCTTCTGCCTCCTAGAGGGAGAGCCAGGTGGCTTGAGACAGTGGTTAAGAGTGTTGGTGCACTTCTGGAAGACCCAGATTCAAATCCTTACTCCAACACAAAGCTAGCTGGGTGACCCTGGGCCAGTCACACAGCCTCAAGCCTTCCAAGGTTGTTGTGATGGTAAAATGAAATGAGACTGGCATATGCCAGCCTGAGCACCTTGGAAGAAGGATGGCATTAAAAACGTAGTAAATAAATATAAAATTGCTCATATGCAAACAACCTCAGCACTCCCAGCCAACAGGCAAATTCTGAGCCCAGAACAAGCCCTGATTCACCGTCCTTGATGGGGAGAGAAATGCAGATACTGGCCAAGCACTGCCCCCCATTACGCTAGGGGCATAGGCTTTGGGGATGATATTCGGGGGCTACAGCCGGCCAACAAAATCCATATTATTTGAGTGTGTGTGAACAGGATCCTCATTCCAGAAGGTGCCAAACAGCTCTAGAAGCAGATTTGAGTCACATCTGAAAGGACTGACTGTCTTCAGTGTAGAGCAAGACAGAATTTGGGCAGGGTGCATGGGGAGGCTTAATATTAAAGATGATGCCAGGAATTTAAAAAAAAATACTAGTGTGACTGTTCCTCATACCTGCTGAGACCTTAGGGCAAGACTAGACTGAACCAGAAGGGTGCAAGTTCAGGCTTGCTAATCCTTCAAGCCCAGGGTTTAGCCTCCTCCTTTAGGGCAGGGCAGCCACCCCCCCAAGGTCAGCACCCCCACAGGGTTCTAAGGGGGAGGGGGGCCTCTTCGGCGTGAGAGCCCCCAAAGCAGAGCAGCATGACTGCGGAAGTAACTGCCCAACTCAAAACTTTCCACCAGTTGGCAATAAAGCAGGAGAGCGAACCGCAAAGGTAACCCATAAAACGGAGCCTGGAGTTCAGTCACTAAGGCGAGCTGCCCAAGGAAGCCCGGAAGTCAAGGCTGGGGGAAAAATAGTGACCTGCCCACGCCAGCGTCTGGCAACTAACACCGTAGTTAGAGACACCAGAGCCGCGGAAGTGTTTTTAAATTGATAACGTCTGAGATGCCCGGAGTTCTTTCAGCAGCACCGGAGGACTTAAAGGAACAGGGATCTTTCCGGGGCGTCTTTTAGGAGTTCCTAGTAGCGGCGGCAAGACTGCACCACACTCACACCCATGGCACCGCGGGAGAGGGGAGAAGGGCGACGACCGAGGAGAGGGGCGGGGCGGGGTACCTTGGCAGCAGGAGCCTAAGTTTAACGCTGCCGCCTAGCAAGCACGGGCACTGCTTTCCCCCGGCCCACTGGGAATGGCGGCAGTAGGCAAACGCAGAACCGCCCGGCCCAGACGGCATGTCGAAACACCGAGTCGGTCTGGAGCGGCTCTTCAATCCGGCCAAGGCTCCCAGTGAACAGCCGCAAAGCGCAGCCCGGCTTTGCCCACGTGTCGAAGGAGCCACGGAGGGGTACCGAGGCGCCCCCTGAGCTTTGCTGCTGCAAAAAGGGGGCATCGGGACTGCCCGGAGCGTGGGTGGGCTGCGAGCCAAGCCGGACAATAGCCTAGATCGAGTTCGTGCCTTCCCTGGGGGGGCTGGTGTCGTTAAGAAAAGGGCAACGTTCAGCCCAGGCCCTGCTGTCTACAAGCACGTCTGTAGTCCCTGCTGTGTGTACGGAAGTTTCTGGGCAAAGCAGCAGGCGAGGACTAAGATTCTCAGAACAAGTCTGCTCCCTCCGCGTTGCGGCCCGCCCGCCGCCGCCGCCGCCGCCGCCGCCTTACTGCAGCGGGGCTGCCACCCCGTTAATGCTGCTCCCAGCTGCCTGCGGGAGGCGCCACTGGCGCGCTCTGTAGCCCCAGCCCCCCTCCGACCAGACTCACACCACGATGCTACACAAGATCCGCGAGACCATGGCCAACGCCGCTCCGTCGGAGCCGGAGAAATCCTCCCCGGGAATCCCTACTTGGTGTCCGCTCGACGGTTACTGTTGCCGCTGGGCGCTTCCTTTCTTTCCATTCGCCGCCTTTCATCCCGCCCCTCGCAAAACAGACCAATAGGAAGCGACGGCGAAATCCTGCCGGGCTTCAAACATTTTTTTCTGCTGCTCGTGGTGTTTTTGTGCTCCGCTGAGGCAAAGTTGTTGCAAAGGTCGCGGCGGGTCCACAAGCAAATCTCGCCGGCGCGAGGTGTCAGAGGGAGCCGGGCGCTCCGCCTAAGTAAAGTTGCCAGGTCCTCCTCCCCACCCCCCGCCACCGGCTGGGAATGGGGGGGTGGGGGACAGGTTTGCCAGATCCAGGGTTGGGAGGCTCCTGGAGATTTGGGAATGGAGCCCGGGGAAGACAGGGACCTCAGTGGGGTGCAGTGCCTTAGAGTTCACCCTCCAAAGTACCCATTTTCTCCAGAGGAACTGATCTCTGTAGTCTGGAGATGAGCTGTAATTCCAGGGGAATCCCCAGGTCCCACCTGGAGGCTGGCATCCCTGTGCCTAAGAAAATGGAGCGATCTGGCTTGCGATGCCGAGCAACCCTTGGACAAAATCGCCCTCACTCAGAGTCACAGGGAAGTGGGGGGGGAAAGGAAATGATGTTCCATGGACAGTGCTAGATGAGACAGGGACTCCGCCCCCGCCCGCCTTCAAGCGCGACACGTGCTTGCCACGACAAGTTTGGCTGGCAAGTCTCCTGGGCCGCTTGAGCTTTCTGCCAGTATAACGCAAAAGAGGTTCTCGACGACGCATTGGGAAGCAGCTAACCCGCGTGTGTGTCAGAAATCCATGGCTACTGTGCTGGCTGGCCAGTCTAAGGACGCGCATGTTGGAGCCCTGGACGCCCAGCCCTTGCAGAGTGGCGCAGGGACGCTCATTTTCTCGCCAGCATCGCGGCTGTGTCGTTTCCCAGCACAAATCGGAGTGTCCTGCGGTCGCTCTCGCCGGGCGTGTTAAGCAGGAGAGGCGCTCTGCGGGAAGTCTGTTAACCCAAACAAATGGTAACCATATAAACAAAGCTCATTATACCTGTTTGATCCTTGATTCTGTCAAATATCTTCATTATGCTGTAGGATAATTTACCGCTCACCCTCTGGTTATAGGTATGAACTGGTAATTTCCAGTTTTGTTTCTGTCTCCGTCTTTAATTGGCCTTTCCATTAAAAAAAAAAACCAAAAAACCAACCATCGTTTCTCTTCCTATATGTAATGGTTGAGCAAGTTCTGTCTCACTGTATCTGAAGAAATGTGCTTGCACACGAAAGCTTACACCTTTAATAAAACTTTGTTGGTCTTAAAGGTACCACTGGACCCAACTTTGTTCTATTAACCCTAATGTAACTGGAGGAGGAACTTATTGGGTTCCTCCTTTTTCAAGCTACCCTGAGAAAGCTACGATAAAGTGGAAAATGCATGTCGCTCACAGCCTCCTTTTCCTTGTCACAACTATTCCACGTATCTGTATTACCCATCTGGGGAAACAAGTTTTTTTGCCCTGGGGGGAGTGGGGATATTGCCCTCAGTTTCTTCCAGTCTTTTGTTCGACATGGTTCTCAGATATTGTTCTTCTACAAACTTCTTGAATTTTTCTACACTACAATGACCAACATTGCAATGTATCTGTTATATATACTCGAGAGCTTGCACAATTTGTATCATTTTGGTTCTCCTTAATAATATTAAAAGGTATCACATCGCTTTTGCTTTTGGATTTACACCCCATGGTGGAAAGTGTAGTACTAAACTGGGAGGGGTAGCAAATACGGTAGAAGACAGAGTCAGGGTACAGGATGATCTTGACAGGCTAGAAAACTGGGCTAAAAGAAATTTAATGAATTTCAGTGGGGATAAATGTAACGTTCTAAATTTAGGTAGGAAAAATCAAATGCATAATTATAGGTTGGGGGAGACTTGTCTTGGTAATAGTATATGCAAAAAGGATCTAGGGGTCTTAGAAGACCATACGCTGAACATGAGTCAGCAGTGTGATGTGGCTGCTAAAAAGGCAAATGCAATTTTGAGCTGTATCAACAGAAGTATCATGTCTAGATCACGCAATGTGATGGTACCACTTTGCTCTGGTTAGACCTCACCTAGAGCATTGTATTCACTTTTGGCCACCACAGTTTAAGAAGGATATATAGACAAGCTGGAACGTGTCCAGAGGAGGGCATCGAAGATGGCGAGGGGTCTGGAGACCGTCCTATGAGGAAAGGTTGAAGGAGCTGGGGATGTTTAGCCTGGAGAGGAGATGACTGAGAGGTGATATGAAAACCATCTTCAAGTACTTGAAGGGCTGTTATATAGAGGGTACAGAGTTGTTTTCTGTTGGACCAGAAACAACGGGTTGAAATTAAATCAGAAGAGTTTTCGGCTAAACATTAGAAAGAACTTCCTGACACTCAGGAAAAAGAGACTGAGTTTCTAGACACTCTTGATGACTGTGCTATGGAGCAGATGGTCATGGAACTTACCAGGGGAGAGGCGATCCTGGATTTGGTCCTAAGTAACGCCCAAGACCTGGTGAGAGATGTTATAGTGATTGCACCGCTTGGGAACAGTGACCATAATGTTATTGAGTTCAACATTTGTATAAATAGGGAGTTGCCCAAAAAGACTGACACAACCACTTTTAACTTTAAAAGGGGTAATTTCTCTAATATGAGGGGACATGTGAGGAGAAAACTGAAAGGAAAAGTAGAAAGGGTCAAAACCATTGGGGAAGCTTGGAGACTATTTAAAATTACAATCCTAGAGGCTCAGGGAAAATATATACTGCAGGTTAGGAAAGGCACAAATAGGTATAGAAAAAAAGCCCGCATGGTTAACAAACAAAGTAATGGAAGCTGTAAAAGGTAAGAAGGATTCCTTTAAGCAGTGGAAAGCTAGTCTTAGTGAGGCTCATAAAAGGGAACACAGGCTGTGGCAAATAAAATGCAAGTCTGTGATCAGGCAGGCAAAAAGGGAATATGAGGAGTATATCACAAAAAGCATAAAAGACCAACAATTAAACTGTCTTCAAATCCATTAGAAGTAGGAAACCAGCCAGGGAAGCAGTGGGGCCCTTGGATGACCATGGGGTAAAAGGTGTATTGAAGGATGATAGGGAAATGGCTGAGAAGCTGAATGCATTTTTTGCCTCTGTCTTCACTGTGGAAGATGAGAAATGCTTGCCCACTCCAGAACCTCTGATTTCAGGAGGGGTGTTGAAAGACCTGCGTCAGATTGAGGTGATGAGAGAGGAGGTCCTACGACTGCTAGACAACTTAAAAACAAATAAATCACCGGGCCCGGGTGGCATACATCCGAGAGTTCTGAAAGAACTCAAATGTGAACTTGTGGATCTCCTGACAAAAATATGTAATCTTTCCTTAAAATCTGCCTCCGTTCCTGAGTAACTTCAAAAGTCAGGGAAACTATTAGAGTAGCCAAATGCACTTGGCAGATCACTGGAGCCATCAGAAGAGATCTGCTGGCTGAGCTAGCCTGGCAAGCAGGTGTTGTTAAGGTGCATTTGAAAGTACCCCACCCCTCTACCCAAAGCAGCTGACAAAATTAAAGAATCTAAAGTATGGGGATTAAAATGTAAATTAAAATAGTCACAACATTACCAACATTAGCAGTATTCTGAAACTCTGGCCCTAGATAAAAGCACCAAAACAAAGTAATCGGGGGGAGGGCACACCACCAACAAAAGCCAGTAAAACTAAAAAATACAGCAAAAGATTTTTTAAAACCCACAACAAAATCAGCACTCAAATAATCAGCCTGAGTTCAAGCTGACTCCCTCACCGAAGTCTTCCTGAGAAGAATGGTCTTCACCAGCTTCTGGAATGAGGAGACTGAGTGGGTATCTTCTGACTGGAAGTTCCAAAGTCTGGAAAGCATGGATCAAAAAGCCCCCTCCTGAATTTTCTCCCAACTGTAACTTGCTCAAGGTAGATGTATCTTAGATCAAGGACAGGTTCCAGGGGGCAAAATTGGGTGGTTTGTCGGTAATTCCTCAGCATCAGGACCAATAATAGGGGGCATGCATAAAAAGAAGGGTAATTTTAGCAAATGCCTCCCCTAGCAATGTTTCTGAATGCAAGGGACTTAGAACACATGGACTAATAGGGAAGCATAGAGCATCAACAAACATTTGGTATGTTGCCAAATCATTGGCTGGAGAACTGTGAGAAGTTGTACCCCTTCCCTCCCCGCAAAAATGCTCCAGACAGGAAGAGCAGCCAGACTCAGCCATTGGTCAGAGGACTAATAAATGCAGAGAGTTTGCCTTCCCTTTCCAGAAAGAATGTCAAAAGTGTTTTCATGCCTGATAAAACTCATCTCTTTTTGATAATCTCAAAGAGCCCCCCCTCCATCCCCCCCCCCCAGTCTCCTTATACTATAGATCTGTGAGCATAGCCTGTGTCCAGGAGAAAGACTACATGTGTGCCTTGCACGTGTATGCATAGTTTGAACTTCAGAGTCATTCTGGAGCAGAGAGAAGGCGTGTTTCCCATCTGTCTGCTTCTGCCAACAGTACTAGAACATTCATCAAGGATGGCCTCCTCATCCACTCAAACAAGATGAATGGCTCCATTTAGGTGCTGTTTACTCTGTTATGCAAGCCCATTTCAAGAGTACTACTCATCTAAATGAGAGGGAAGCCAAGTGCGTAAATGTATGCCCTGGGAGGGAAGAAAAGGCACACCTGATGGCCCTCGGCCCCGTCTCCCCATCACATGTCTTTGCTGCTGATGCTTTGGCACCATTTGGCTAAAAGGAGTCAAGCGTTAACCCAATTCATTTAACAAGTCCTCCAGCTGCTTAAAGACTAGTTATAATTGCTCCACCTATCCTTAAATGTGCTCCCTCATCTAGCATAAAGAATAAATGAAAGAGGAACCAGGCATGGTTTGAAGCTAAACCACCTAGGACTGGTCAGTGCCTGAATGGCAGACCACTGGGAAACCCATCCCCAAAGGAAAGACAGTTGAAGAACCAGTGGCTGAAATCTGTACGTGAATTTCAGCCCCAGTCTTCCATCTAAAGTATGGGGATTATTTTCCTGATTTTACAGGGATGCTAAAGTCTATTGAGATTATGTACCTAAACAGGAAATGCCCTATAAATACAAATTGTTTATTAATGATTGATATTCCCTGGTAACAACAACCCTCCTTGAGATGGAGGAGCTCAAAGATGATACTATCCCAGGGGGCAGCAAGAATACACAGGACTGCAAAAGGAGGAAGACGGAGCAGGAGGAATAAAAGAGGTAAGAGAGTTTATATAGCAGTGAAAGGCATGTACATTGCAGAAAGCCCTGGGGTGGGGAAATGGTGCACCCTGCCCCCCGCAAGAGTCAAGTGGGGAAATTACTTTGTAGAGACTTTTCTAAATAAGAACCAGGTGGGTAAAGCTGTTGTAAGCAGGATGGAGAGAGAAGGAAACTTTCAGCGGGGTGAATTCTCCAGGGCTGGAATGGCCGCAAGGGTAAGCTGTGATTTGCAGCTGAGGAGATATCACCAGCACAGTAGCCACGATGTTCCATCATCGTCCAGGCCCCAGGTTTACACTTGCTGTAGCACAGTTATTTAACCATTTTAAAACATGAAAACAATCAAGTCCCTTTTCCCTACACCTCCGAATTTGGTGGTTGTTCCCCAGCCCCACGACATTGGGGGGGGGGGGGGGGGAGTGGCCACATTCCCAAGTGGAAGACAACCTCAAAGACTGTTGTGACTGAAGACACCAGGAACATGAGATCTCTCACTCAGATAATTTCCATGGGCCCTCCTTATTGGCTGGGCCCACTAGCTCGACTCTTCCCAAGAAAGCCCCTCCTTAGCTAGCAGTATTATAAAAGGAACACCTTGCGGAGCACTTCGCTATGAAAGCACAGGACAGCCATGTTGCAACTGCTTCTGCTCACCCTTCTCTGTGGGGGCTCAGGTAAGCTTGATGGACAGGGGGCATGGGGAGGAATTTCCTGGTCAGTCAATACAGGTGATCAGTTTCCAGAAGGCAGCTTACTATGAGGAGCATGTAATCACTTAGCAACTGGTCATCTATACTGTATTGTATTGTGTTGCATTGGGTCATTTGTCACCTCAGTGAGAAATCTGGAGAGGCAGGGGGTAACAATGATAATATGCCACTCACCACTTGGCAGAAGAGTATTTAGTTTTTTATTTAGGGCTGTATTTGGCTAATTTAGTTTTCATTTATTGGCAGTCCTAATTGTGATTTTAAGATAGATTTTTACATACATTGTAAGCCACCTTGAATTCTGCAATGTCGAAAGAGAGTTAAACAATGTTTTAAATAAATAAAAGCATTGCTGGGCCCTGTAAAAGAGATGCTTTTGCCAGCCATTGTTAGTATCTTGGTCGTTCTTACTGCAGACCCACTGGTATATCAAGAGCAACAACCCCACAAGGAGAGGTTGTTATCTCCGGAACCTGGCAGCCTAAATGTTGAGAGTGTAGGGAAGGAGGAAAGAGGGGAGGCCAAGTCAAAAGAGATGAATGGGAACAATGGTGTCCACGTATACTCGGTTTTGTTAGACTGGGATAAAAGAGGAGTCTTGCCTGAATAGTCCGCCTCTACTTCACCCCCAGTCCCGCTATGTACACTTTATACGTAAGATAACATTTGCAAACCTGGATAAATGGCGGTTGGATGCAGGTAAAGGAGAATGGATGGAGGTTAGTAGAGTGCAGGAAACCTCTCCCTGTGTATGTGTTTGTGTCTCCATGCACAAAAAGGCCAGGCCATGGGCAGATTTTACCTTCTCCCAGCAGAGTCCCTACAAAGGCTCCCTCTAAGCAGTGGAGTCTTGTGAGCAAAAAATTCTGCTTTGTGAGCTCCTGGCATTAAAGTTGTGAGCCAGCGATTTGGCTGCTGCATAAATTAGTTTGCTCTGGAGCCATCCTTCCTGAGCGAAGACAAAAATGCATGAGCCAGAGGCTAAAAAACTGAAATAGCTCACACTAACTCAGCTTAGAGGGAACACTGGTCCCTACCCCAAGTGCCACACTTTACTTTTCTCCACTGAAGTTAATGGCAACCATAAGAAATTGGGGGTGAGGTGGGGAATCAGAGGTACTACTGGTGTGGGGACAAAACCTTCCCCTGGCAATGCCCAATAAAACCAGCTATCAAGATTCAAGCCCATCTGCAATGCCCTATCTTCTGTTTGTGGAGAGTGGGTCAGAATGCTGGGGACCAGTTTAGATGGCTGGAGTTGTAAATAGATTGTTCAACAATGCTGTTTTAACTAACAATAGTAGGAGCTCCAGCAGGATAGGAGGACAGAATTTTCTCAACGTAATCATAAATTCCATGTGAATTGTAATATGCAAGATAGTAATATTTCACCAGCCCTGTAAAGGGAAAAACACAAACATTTTATAATGTCTAGAAAGTGCTTGATTGCTGGGATGCACCCCCAGCATCTCCGGTGACTCCTGTTGCCAACCTCCAGTGGAGGCTGAAGATCTCATGGGATTATAACTGATCTCCAGGCAAACAGAGCAGTTCACCTGAAGAAAATGGTCACTTTGGAAGGTGGACTCTCTGGCACTATACCCCACTGGAGTCCCTCCCCTCCCCAAACCCCTCCATCCTCTGGCTCCACCCCCAAAATCTCCAGGTATTTCCTAACCCAAAGCTGGTAACCCTGCCTGTGACGCCACATGAGTTCCTGAAGCAGGAAAATGTCTTGGCCTGGTGTCTTGTGCCTCTGTGCAGGAACAATGAAGAAACTGAAATCTGCTGCTTTCCAAAAGCAGGCCATCCTCTCTTGTTCACACCAAATGCCAAGCCTAGCTGAGCAAACAGCATGAGTGGGAACATTGCAAACCATGTCCACATACTCTGTGCCCACATAATCAGGAGAGAGTCAAGGAGGCCCCCTGAGCTGCAAACAAGGAAAACTTCCGAAGTGGGTCACTTCCTTGTCCTGGAATGAGGCTCTTTACCTCTTGGAGTGTTGCAAGGGACTGAAGCCAACAGAGCTTTGGGGGGGGGGGGGGCTCAAGGGCTAACACACACAGGACTCGATTAGCATTAGTGCTTTTATTCTTGTGACACTTCTTAAGGTACACCTATCCTTGCACTTTCGGGCCACTCACTCTCTCCCAACCTAACCTGCTTCTCAGAGTAGTTGTTCTGAGGATACAACAGAACAGGGAAGAACAATGTCGTAAGCTGCTTCAGATCTCCGGTGGGGACAAAAGCAGAGTATAAATATCTAATGTTAAAAAATCCTGTGTAGGTTTGGTGTAGCTGAGAGACAGACTGGCCCGTGGCCAGCCAGAGAGTTTCATGCTTGAGAGGCTGCTGAGTCCCATGTCCAAACACAACACTGTGTCCACAGCTTGACTAGTAGTTTTGTTGCTTTTACCCAAACTGGCTAAATATCGCCTTCTGCTCCCTCCCCAGGTATTGTGTCACAGGCTAAGTATGTCTGTTCTCTTTCCTAGTAGAGTCCTCTATTTCTTGATCACTGCTGGTGACTTGCTTTGAGCCCCGCTTGATGATTGGCTAAAAGTTAAATTTTATTATTCTTCAGTGTTTTATTTGGTACGTTTTTTTATTCTGCCCTTCTTCCAAGAAGTTCAGGATGATGTATATCATTCACCATTTTATCCTTACCCTGGCCACCCTGTCTGGAAAGTTAGGCTGCAAGAGACTGACTGGCCCAATGTGATCCCCAGCAAGTTTCATGGAACAGCTGGGGATTTAAACTGGGTCTTCCAGATACTAAACACCCTAACCACTATGTCAGGCTGGCTTGTATTTTAAAGAATTGCATCCCGCATTTCAATCAAATGAAGTCCAATTCAAGAGCCTTGGTTTCCATTGAAAAGAGACTTCTGGGTACTCTCTTGGTGGTCAGCAGCAAAAAGGCACATTAGAGGGATGTGAAGTTAAAGCCTTTTCCCAACTCTTGTGTTCCTGCTGATATTGGTACTGCTATTCTTCTGGGGTCCATCATGAGCTCAAATGAAACACCCGTCTAAGAAGTAGGCTACCAGGCAGAGCTGGTTGTAATTTTAGTACAGCAATCAAGGGGTTAAATAAAACAGTAGGTCTTCTGAATAAGCCCCATGAGATGGTGTTGTGAAAGAGTGCAGCTGTGCTTATGCAGGGCCTCGAGAGCTTCCTGGTTTATTCTTCCCATTGTATATCCAAACCCAGAGAATAAAGAGCTCCCTTTTTCAGTGTTTGTGGGAAGAGGTGCTGGACTCTGCCAAGGGGAAGTCTGACATGGCAGCTGTCATTTTCTTCCCCCACCTCTATGAAGAGCTGGGAGGGAATCATGGCCAAGAGGAGAGGCAGTGTGGTGTAATGGTCAGCATGATGGGTCATGAGCTTTGGCCATGAAGGTCATTCTGCATAAGTATCTTAGCTTAATTTTCCCCAAAAGGTTGTTGTGAAGTTAACATGAAGGAGAGAAAGTCCATGTATACAAACTATAGCTCCTTAAACTATGTTAATTAAAAAGTTGTGGTTACTTGGACTGTGAAATTAGTTTTAGCTTGGAAAGTTAAACTTTGTTTTTACTACATAGCCTTTAATCGATTGCAGTTTTTAAAATCATTTTCTTAATATTACATCAAAGAAAATAATGTGACCTCAAAAACAAGCAAAATACATGTCCCCACCTTCAATAAAGAATATCCAGTTCCTAACAAACTTATTGCATGGGGATTCTCTCCCTTCTCTTTCGTAATGTTAATTTAGTTAGAAAAGCCACTGTTCGTGTCTTCATACACCAATCCAGACATGTATCCATTGTACTGTTGCAATATTTTGTATACATGCTTGCTCTGCATTTCCATGGTTTCTGTTTACAGAAAGAGCTGGTAAAACAGAATGGCCAGCTACTTGCTTACTGGATTGTGTCCTTCATGGCTAATTTCACCTGAATGGGTGTGCCCAGGAGATTGTTAAAGCTCCTTTACAAGTGGAGCAGTGCCTGCTGCTTTGAAAGAGTGTTGACACCACTCCTTTAAAACACACACACAACACAACACCCTAAGTGGACACAGATGGCTTTGCAATCTTGTTCCATTACTGAGCATGTGATGGTGATGCACCCCCTGACTTCCCTGGGTTAAACCAACCTTCATCTGTTTGGTTTCGGGCCCAGATTTGGTACGGAGACACTTCAGTTGTCCTATGTCAAGCGACAGACAGACGTGTAATATTTGCTCATGTCTTGAGGCTCTCAAACATCTGACATTTATTCTATGTGGCTCTTACGTTAAGCAAGTTTGGCCACCCCTGGACTAGATTAAATTGCTGATTTCTGACAGCTTGGAAGATGTGATATACCAGGGTAAGCTAGCTCTATTTTTTCTTTTACATTGTATTTTTACATATCACTGGTTTTACTAGTTATTTTTATTAGGCTGTGAGCTATACTATGTATCTTTGGGGATCAAAGTGGAAAGCTTTAAAATTCCAATAAAGAAACAAAAGGTGTAAGCGTGTGAGCTGGGAAATCCCTGATTCGAATCTTCCCTCTGCCACAAATCCACAAGGTGCTTCAGGATACCACTGTTCTTTCTTCCTCAGGCCCAGCCACCTTGCTTTGCTTTATGGGGGCTCATAACAGCAACCTATGTGTAAAGATTAACCATGCAACAAAAACAAGAAGATAAAATACACACGATGCTTTGGACGCTGAAGCTAAGGGTTGTTATTGCCATTGTTTATGCTGCCTTTTGATCCTTTGGCCAATGGCTGAAGCACTTGACCATAAATCCTTCTTCAAGAACACACACTTCTGTCCCCAGCCCACTGTTACCTATAAAAGACTTCTCTTCCCCTTTTCCAGCCCTGGCCAACAAGATCTCCATTCACCATCAATGTGCCAAAGGTCCTACATACTCATGTAAGAACCTGATGACGGCCATCCAGTGTGGCACCTTGCAACACTGCCTACTGGCCGGCTGGAACCAGACCACCAACGTAAGTATCTGCTGGTCTCTTTCTCCACCAGCTTCCTCCTCTCTTTCCATGGCTCAGCAGTCATTCTAGAACAGTGTGAGAAAGGAGAGATCTTTGGAGAATCTGCCGGTGTGCCTGGGCAAAAACAGGATTGCTGCTGGGAGGCACAAGGGGTGGCTACCATTCACTTAGATGCTTGGAAGATAGCTTTTCTGAGGGCCTAGCTGCATGAGATGCTTTCCCAAAGTATTTATTTACCGTATTTATAGTCCACCTTTCTCACTGAGACTCCAGGCAGACTACACTGGGTACATCAATGAAATCAACTGGATGAGACATCGAGTAAGCAGCGTGATAGAACTAGGATTGCAGAAATTTGAAACAGAGCACAGACGATGATGCAGTGCCAAAAAAAATGGCAGTGCAAAAGTAGAAGACAATGCAGTGAGAGTGGGGTAATATATACAGCAAGCACATTTGTAAGTGTTCAGCAACCTTCTGCATGGGAAAGAATGCATTCTATACATAGTGCTGTAGTTCACCATCCCATTTCCTTTATAGAAGTATCTTCCTGAACCACTCTGTTACAATATAGTTGTATTACCTTTATAAAAATGCCATCCTGCCCTAACCTGGATAGCCCAGGCAAGCCCAATCTTGTCAGATCTTGGAAACTAAGCAGGGCCGACCCTGACAAGTATTTGGATGGGAGGCCTCCAGAGAATACAAGGGCGGGGAGGCAGAGGCGAGCTAGAGAGCCAGTTTGGTGTAGTGGTTAAGTGCGCGGACTCTAATCTGGGAGAACTGGGTTTGATTCCCCATTCCTCCACTTGTACCTGCTGGATGACCTTGGGCAAGCCATAGCTCTGTACCAGCTGTTCTCTCAAGGACAATTGTCTCAGAGCTCTCTCAGCCCCACCTACCTCACAGGGTGTCTTGTGGGGAGGGAAAGGAGTTTGTAAACCGCTCTGAGACTACAAGTGAAGGGCGGGGTGTAAATCCAATCTCTTCTCTTCTTCTTCTATCAAGCCACTTCTCTGTATGTCCTCTATACCCCAGCAGGAGTCACCAGAGGTCGTCATGACTTCCAGGCACGGACGCACGCACACACACAAATGCAAAAATAAAAAAAAATGCCATCCTGAGCAATGCTCCCTCTAAACTGTGGAGTCTTCTGAGCAAAAATTCTACTTTGTGGGCTACTGGCATTAAAGTTGTGAGCAAACAATTTGGCTCCTGCATAAATTAGTTTGCTCTGGAGCCATCCTTCTTGAGCTAGGACAAAAATGTGCGAGCTGGAGGCTAAAAAAACTGTGAGCTAGCTCACACTAACTCAGCTTAGAGGGAACACTGATCCTGAGCAATTCTATTTTATATAGACTGCAGAATAACAAAAGCATGGAAGGCTTCTTAATCTCCTCAGGCAGGGCATTCCACAAGGGGTGTGGGGGGGGGGCGGACACTGTGCATGTATAGGCATTGGTTGATCTTATCCATTTGCAAGATGGTACCTTCAGGAGGCCATGCACATATGAGCCAAGCTGTCACAGTGCCACACAGGAGGAGAGATGGTCCTGCAGATTTGAGAGCCCAGGGCCATGAAAGGGTTTGTATACGCCAACCTTTTTTGCATTGGGACTGGCACAAAGGGAGTGTAGGCTTAAGCTACATTCTTTTCCTCACCTGAAACATCCCTAGGAGCTGCTGTTTGCTCCACCAGGGGGAAAGTAATGCATAGCCCATCAGTACATATTCAGTTTCCTCAGCATTGCAAATAGTGGCTTACTGGACCATTTTATATCTGGAAAACTGGCCAAAGGGGTATGCTTAGGTCCCCTCTACCTTTGTGCCAAGGTCCCAATCCAAACTGTGCCCAGGTGCACCTTGGGTGCAGACTATGTCTGTCGACCTCACCCATCAAGGAAAAGTGTATTGTGTACTTCGGCCCTGAGCCAGCCTCCAGTTTGTGATGCCCTGCTTGATCTTGCCTCCTAGGAGGATTCCTGCACAGACTGTGAACAGATTGTCACCATCCTCACTCGCATGGTAAAGGAGTCATCCTTTAAGGTAATGAAGAGAACCAGGTAGCCCATGTTTTATTTACAACCCCTTGTCTGCTCTTTGTCCCTGGCAAACATTACCCCTATTCTTGCCTTGGGGGTGGGGAGTAGGGACATCTCCTTGACGTATTATTCCTGAGGGCTGTTAGCATTTTCCCCCAAGCATTCAGCTCTCTTCTGCATGGGAAAGGATGCATCTGCCACAGGGCACATCTGTGTGAATGCCTGCACGTGAATATTAAGGCTCCATGCACATTATACAGCCTGACACTTCTCACAGTGCAAATACTGTTACGTATTGCAGAACAATTAAGTTTTGTTTCTAGTTCAACTTTCAGCAAAGGACCTGACCCTCCCTTCTTGGCTTTTGACTCAATGGACGGCAGGGCATTGCAAAGTAAGATGAATGTAGCAGGTAGCAAAATATCTCCAGCAGGGGCTAAGCAAGGCTCATTAAGCAATCCTTGAAATGGGGGTCCCCCCCAATACACAGCTTTATTTTCATCTGTGAAATATTGGATAGAAAAATTATAAAGAGTTCTTGAAAGTCCTGGTTTAAACTTCACAAAGTTTGGCCTAGCAACAGACTATAGAGAGAAGGCATTTCCCAGATGAGGTGCCACAATCCAGAAGGCCCTGTCCTTTGCGGCCACCCACCTTACTTCTGAAGGTGGGAGTCACAAAACTGGGCTTTGGATGGAAGATCTCAGGGCTCAAGCAGTCTCATATGGAAACAGGAGGCCTTTGAGGTGCCTGATTCTAAACTGTTCAAGGCTTTAAAGGTAAGGATGGGAACTTTGAATTGAGCTTCGGAAACAACAGGCATCCAGTGAAGTTCTGTAAGTACCAGCTTAATGTGTTGCCTGTATGTGGCCAACAGTTTTGTTGTTGCATTTGGAACCAATGTAAGTTTCCAAACCATTTTTAGTTTTGCCCCAAATGTCCAGAATGTGCAGCTTTGATAAACAGTTACAGGTCAGTGAAGGTTTTGAGGAGGGAGAATCCAATGGAAAAATGGTCCCTGTGGAGTTCCCAGCCCCTAACCAGCTCCCCAGTTTCATTCCCTCTGCATCTGTACATCAGCTGTTAATAAACAACACTCGCTCCCTGAAGTGTCCTAGAGCCCCACTCTTTATTTCTGCACATGATACTTTCTTAAATCTAAGCTGGCCTGAGTCTGGTCACTGCCTGGAAGGGAGACCTTTCTGGGAACCCCCTCCTACCCCATCCACATCCAGCACCTCAATATCCATGGGTGGAAGATGGAATACAAATGAAACCAACTGTAAATGGCCTCTCCCTTAAAAGCAGAATTCAGGGAAGTACACAATTTACCTCTTTGCATAATTATCCTAATGCCAGAATCTGGGGTTTTCCCATTCTCAACAGCCTCTTCAGTTTTCACTAGACCATTGCATGATGTTTAGTCAATTAAATCTGCATATATATTTTATATACCTGACCTCTGGCTCTGGGAGAAAGACAGGTGTGTGTGTGTGTGTGTGTGTGTGTATATAAAATACATTTTAAGTATGGACAGAATAACCAATTTAAAGATTCTTCTCCTTCTCCTCCATCTCAGTGGTCGTGGGAGGGATGCAACCCCAGTTTTTGCAAATGCAGACCATGAGTAATCCAGTCAGTGCTTCACGTCATTGTACCCTCCAAACACCCTGCTAGTTGGGATGAGTGGTAGTAGAACAGACATCCCATAAGAGACAGCTCTCCCTAAGCTGACTATGTGAGTCGCTGCCAGAGAGGCAGGCACAAGAGGAGAGAAGTGGGCAGACATCCCAAGCCTGCTCGTATTGCCTCCCTCCCCACCAATTTTCACTGTTATCCTCACACAGGAGGCCATCCAGAAGTACCTGGAGCATGAATGTACCACCTTGCCACTACAGACACTGGTCCCACGTTGCCAGACACTGGTGGACACATACTTAGATCTCTTCATCACCAGCCTGGAAGGGCAGATCGTAAGTAGCCCCCAGTTGGACCAGCTCTGCCTCTAACCCTCTTAGTGGTTTAGTAACCAAGAAGCTGAGTGATAGTGGGGATTGGGAGGCGGGGAGAAAAGCCAAGGTAGAAATTGCTCTAGCATGAGAAACAGTATGGAGGTGAAACAGGAGACAGACATATCTGGAATGATCCGCTGTGAAGATCTCCTGTACAAGGCTCATGGAAATGAACCATTTGCTCTTGGTGTGTGCAAGAGAACTTCCCTGAGCAGTGTTGCCCCGAGGTCCAGCTTTGCAGCTGCTTCGCTTTGCTTCTGGGCATAGCTGCCTGTGAAACATTTCTCATCCTGGATTCTTGTGCCCTTCAGAAGCCCCTTTCTGTCTGCACAAAGCTGGGCCTCTGCCATTCTGAGCCACTGGAGAGCAAGAACACCCTCAACATGCTAGTTCCAGTGGTGGAGCAGTTCTTCCAGCTACTGCAAGGCAAAGCTCTCATTACACCCAACAGCCAGACCGAGGTAAGGACTGCTTCACTCTGCCGACCCTGCCAGATCTAGATAGAGGAGAACAAGTCTTCCTCCCCTAAGTCTAACCGTAATCCTGTATGAACCCAGGCACGAGTCCAAGGGGTGCGTCATGGCCCCTTGGTCAGGGCTTTTGCTGCAGAAGTGTATTCCAAAGTCTCTCTCTACCTGCCTGGAATTATCCACTGCACAAGAAATGCAATGGGGAAATAAAATGATGGAGATCCTCTTGCCTACGACACAGGCAACAGTTCCAGTGGAGAGAAGGAGTCCGGTGGGCTCAGCAACAAAGAGCTAAGAGGGCGGGGAACAATACCCATCTGTGAGCCTGGTCTGGCCAAAGCAGGACTGTCAGGCCAAGGAGCCACAGCCCACATGGGATCAACAGGTCCAAAACCTTTCTGCTCCAGGGCGAGAAAGGCACTAAACCTAGAGCTGCTTCAATCTGGTTCTTATTGCTTATACTTTTTTCCTTTTCCTAGGAGAATCCAGGGGAGGAGCTGCCCATCCCCCTGCCTCTTTGTTGGTTGTGCAGATCTTTTGTGGGCAGGATTGAATCTTTGATCCCAAAGGTACGGGAGCCATTTTCCTTCTTACAAAAAGAGGCACAAGCTGGTGCAGAATCCAGCAGCTTGAGCATCTACGTTTTCTGTCTTTAAAACAACAGCAGCAAAGGAGTTCTAACCTGGCAGAGTGAATCCTGTGAATATGTCAGTGGCACCTAGTAAAACCTTTGCAGGGACCAAGGTACCTGGACTCCCTTGTCTATAGAAGAGGCAGATGGCACCCTCCATCACATAGAGCAGAGATGAGGTTTCAGTACTCTGGCTGGTTCTCTGGCTAGTTCCCCCCCACACAAGCAGAAGTGTAATTCAAGCCAATGAAAGAGAGGCACCGGGGTCTTGTTTATTCTTCATGCCATGATGGAATTGGGTAAAGCACACTGTCCACCTGCACAGGACACACTGGGCTACCAAAAGAGGGTGTGGTTGACTGCAGGCCTCCCCATCATGCTGTCTAGAGTCATCTGAAGTGGCGCTGAATGAGTTGTGCAAACGTGGACCTCTGCCCACGGCTGGCAAGAGCATGAGGTTCCTTCTTTGGTCCAACCTGCCTATGTCTACAGCTGCAAAGTACAGCTTTCAGGCAACTTTGCAAGCCTCAGTAGGGTTGCCAACTCCCATTGGGCAAATTACTGGAAATTTAGAAATGGTGCCTAGGAAGACTGGAGTTTGGGGCGGGGAGGGAACTCAGCGGAGATATAATTCCACGGAGTCCACACTCGGCAGCTGCCATTTCCTCCAGAGGAGCTGATCTCTGTAGACTGGAGATCAGCTGCAACTCTGAGAGAACTCCAGGTCCCACCTGGAGGCTGGCAACACCATGGTTCCAGTCAGGGACTCTGGACTTACACACTGGCCTGCTCATTAACTCTCATTAATGCTCACTTTTTCTTCAGGCAGCGATTGCCGCATCCCTGTCGCAACTCTGCCGGATTCTGCCAGCAGCCATTGCTGGAATGTGCCAGTGCTTGATGGAGAAATACACCGTGATCATTGTCGATTTGATCCTGGGCAAGCTGGGGCCACGGCTGATCTGTGGGATGATGCTCATGTGTGCCACAGAGGAAAACTGTGGTCCAGGTATGAGGCTAGTCAAGATGACCTCTTTCTGCGCCTGAACAGCTCAGGCATGCACACACGCATGTTTCTCACCAGGCCACTTCAAGCAAAGTGGAGACTCTCCAGCCAGCTCTTTCTCATTGCCTGTTGCCCTGTCAGTGCTGCTTAGGTCAGTGGTGCAGAGAGGGCAACAGGCATGCTTTACGCCTCTCATCAACTTCCACACCTGCACAGCCACCAGCCAAGTCCAAGCTGCTAGGAATTAGCTTGCTCCAAAACACTCTGGCCTAGCACAACCCGCCCCCCCACTTGATCTGCCCACACATCAGGATCTAAACAGGTTGATCTTGCCCTTATTCTCAGCACCTGGGCCCAAAAAAGGTTGCCTATACCTGGAATATGGTGTGATGCAGGGTGTGTGGGGCTTCTTTAAACAGGCAGTAAATGCAAACGCAGACAGAGATGTTCCCTAAGCAGCACTCGAGACGCCAGGGCTTCCAGAGGGAAAAGGACAGTGCCTGACACTTGACTGCCTTGGTGGGGGCCACATGGTTCTCTCCCCTCATCTCTCAAGCCCCACTACTGCCCTTCAATCCCGGTGGACTGACTGGTTTTGAGAGAGGAGATAACAGACCGCTGCCAGTAGCCACAGGACACATTTCTTGCCCTCTTCCTGCTTAGAAGAGTGTGCTAAGAAACCAAGTTCCTTAATTCCCGCCCCCTCCCCCCCAGCCATGTCCATGGAATAGACAAAAATAATTGGCTGGGGCTGAACAGCAGGCGGCAACACATCCTATGCAGCAAAGGACTTGGGAGAGATGTCCCTTTCAGTATAATGGGCCAATCAGTTTTTCAGCAGGGAATTTTTAAACAAAGAAGAGTTCCTTCGAAGTAGCTGTGACAGGTTAGCCGTTGGGGCTGGAATGCAGACAAGGCAGGTTGGGAGAAGAAACAGTTTTGCTTTGGGTGGGTAATTGTCAAGCTGCCCTGCAAGTTAGGACACACGATGGCTTCTTCTCACCAGAATGGTATGTTTTCCCACTGCAGAGATCAATCCAGGGCCACTCCCTTGCCAGGCCTGCCTCACTATCAGCAGCCAGGTAAAGCTGTCCATCAAGGCAAACAGCACCCAGGCTGAAACAGAGGCAGCCTTGCTTAGCAGCTGCAGCAGCACCTATCCAGACTGGCAAGAAGAGGTGAGTGGCCAAAGAGGGGAGAGAGCAACTGCAGACCCTGGGGGGGGGGGGGGGGGCACCGAAGCCCAGCAATCAACAGGAGATGCAGCTGTTTCTGCTCAAGCAGTCTGAATTTAGCATGGAGAGACATCGGAATTTTAACTGGGACAAGAGAAACTCCAGACAATGGGGTGGGGTGGGAAGAACCACATGACTGCAAACTTTCCATGTTTTTAAGGCATTCTCCTGCTGTGGGGCTGCAGGAAGGGGAGAGTTTGGAGCCAAAAAGAGCCTACTGCACCTGCTCACAGCTCTAGCTGGCAGGTGCTTGTTCATGGGAAGGCCTTGGCCTCTAGGCTCTATTTGTTGGCTCTCCAGGGGAACTGGCTGGCCATAATATGAAGAAAGATGCTGATGGTCTGGCCCAAAAGGGCTCTTATGTTCCTAACTAACGCGCAGCAAGAAAATGGGACTCAGGTAGTTCTTGCCCAGCCAAGAGACTGCACATAACAACAGTCTGCAAGTTGCCTAAGATCCATATACAGGCTACTCAACATTACAAGAGAATGTATTTTTCTTTTTAAGGGGAGAGTAGGATGACTTGGGGAACGCTCCTCCAAAGGTCATATGTGAAAGTCCCTGCATCTGTTTCAGGCAGAGATGCCACCTTCTGTCCTCCCAAACACCTAAGAGGCAGTCAGTGCTAAGACGGGTGGTCGAAATCCATCAATGCAGCAAGGCTCTGGGTCGTTATACTCCCTCCTGCCGGCAGACAGAGAAAGAGTTTGAATTTTCCAGCCCAAATCTGTAGACGCAGTGAGCTACCAACAACTTCTTTAGGAAGCCAAGCTTCCAGGAAAATAAATGGATATATAGTTGGATGCAGGCAGCTCTTCCACTCAATCTTACCCAGTTCCTCTCTGTACAACAACCCCTCTCCCACAAGGATTTTGTATATGCAGGTCCCATGATTCTCAGTGTAGCATGGTTGGTCAAAGACCACCTCCTTCTGTTTTCACTAGCAGAAAAGATGGCTGTGTCTATCCTTCATTATGCTAAAGTTACTTCCTTACTCTTTTGCAGTGCAAAAGCTTTGTCCACCAGTACCAGTCAAAGTGGGCCATCCTGCTTGAAAAACCATGGAGCGCCAAGAAAACATGCCAGGTATGCCAGGCCTGTCCACAACAGATGGCATCCTTCCAATGCCTAGCTGTAAATCCAGCTCTGATTCTAGTGAAGATCACAACACAGCATCCAGCAATCACAGCATCCACAGCAATCACAACAAAGCATCCAGAGTTTTCTTAAATGTTATTAAAGTGGCAACAAGGAGTTCAGTGGGGCAGGCACACAGTGTGGAATTTCTCTGGGTAAAAACAGCTCTGTTGAGCTTGGCTCTTTCCTTAAATCAGTTCTCAGCAGCCTCAGTACCATCAAACCTCATTCAGTCCCACTCCCTGCTCCATTTATGGCCTTTGTTCACTGACTTTCCCTATTAAGCATTCAAGGAAATGCACAAGCCAAGTCAGGAAAAGGTCAGTTACAAAAGCCCTCAATTGATTTGTGAAGCAATCCATGCAGAAGAGTAAAGCGCTGAATAAACGCTGCTATAACTCCTGCATTATGATCACGTAGATCTCAGCCCATGGGGATTATCAGCAACTGGTGGAAAGAGGGAACATTTCCAGCTGTTAACCACAAAAGGCCACCTCATAGGTCATGGACACCCTGGAGTGGCGTGAGCTGGCCTAGGAAGGCAGTTCCAGGGTGCAAGGCAACAGAGCTATTACCTCTGCTAAGGCATGGGGTTCCACTGACAACTCTTCCTCCTGTTTGTTCCTTCTGATCCTTGCTAACAGGAACTGGGTGCCTGTGTGGCTGAGGGGGGCCTGTTTCCAGGAGACACAGCATGTGCCCGGGGCCCTACTTACTGGTGCTCCAGCTTGAGTGCTGCCGAGCAATGCAAGGTAAGAACTACATCTGCTTTGTGGGCAAGCAGTGCCTTAAGACAGCTGTGGCAAAGGCAGAACCACCATTGGCTGCCAAGATCATGAGGCACAGGGCAGTTAAACCCAAAGCTCAATCCTAGCAGGGCAGGCTCAGCTCAGGCCCCATGGACACCATGCCTCTCACCTCTTTTCCCCCGAAGGTTTGCATTTTATGTGTTTTTTTAAAAAAAAGGTTGCTGACTTCTGTGACTTTTGATTTTTTTTAATGTCATTACTCACTCCCCACCAAGAGTCTGGTGGTTGAGGGGCAGCTCAGAAATCATTACGATAAAATAAATCTCAGCCAAGAAATGCTGCTAAAGAGATTGGGGGAACAGAGCTGGCATGCCACAGCAGCTAAACGTGTCAGACTACCCTGAGACAACTGGGTTCAGACCTCTGCTGTACTGTGGAAGATCACTAAGAGACCCTGGGTCCATTGCAATCTTTCAGCATAGTCTACCTTACAAGGTGTTGCCGTGGGAATAAAGTAAAGGAGGGAGAATGATGCAATAAACTACTTTTGAGTATCAGTTGGGCAGAAAAGGGAAATATAAAAATAGGGCTGGGCCTTGGGGGAGGGGAAAAAAGAGGAGGAGATTGGATTTATACCCCACCCTTCACTCGGAGTCTCAGAGTGGCTTACAAACTCCTTTCCCTTCCCCTCCCCACAACAGACACCCTGGGGCTGAGAGAGCTCTCTCGAGAACTGCCCTTGAGAGAACAGCTCTGACAGAGCTATGGCTTGCCCAAGGTCATCCAGCAGCTGTGAGTGGAGGAGTGGGGAATCAAACCCGGTTCACCCAGATTAGAGTCCACACACTTAACCACTACACCAAACTGGAGCCTGCTCAAACAACCATTTCTCACAAGTGAATGAATTTCAACAGGCTTGGTTATTGACCTACACCTTTGAATGGCCACAGTGCAAAAACCAAACTAGAAGTGTACAAGCACTAGAAGCACCTCCATAGATAGTAGGGGGCCCCCCATCACCCTTTCGAGCTGGGATCTAATTTCTCCCCACTTTCTCCTGCTCTCCTAGGCTGTGCAACACTGCCAGGCTCACGTGTGGCTGTAGCCAGGTAAGAAACCAGACACCATCGGGTGCTGGGACAAGCTCCTGACCTCTGACCTCATCACTTGGATTCTTCCTGCTTACTGATCATTGTCGGGAGCAGAATGTAAGAGGTCTGCGTATTCTTGAATATTAAAACTCGTCTCAACATGGTACTGCCCTGACTTGTCCTTGAACTATAAATGAGAGCCACATAGTACGAAGGAACAGCTTCTCTCTTCATGCTCAGAGGGCTACTGAGAGGCAAATAAGGCTGGATGATGAGACTGCTCACAGTGGGAGGACAGGAAATAAGCAGGAGAATGAAGTCCTGGGACAGATGTAGGGGGAAATGCAAGAGCCGTACAATGGGGCTGGATCCCATTTAAATTCCCTGCATGCAAGTGTAACTTCACCCCCTTCCCCCTTCTGCTGCTGCATGAAATACCCCCTGAAGTGACACTCCTATGGGGCAGGGGACCCCCACAGAAGCAGTATAAAAGGGGAGGGTGTTGCAGCAGTGGGACAAGCAGCAAAAATCACCTCTCCCCTTGAAGATGAGAACATCTTGCATGAGACCGAACCAATATCACCCTGCATCTGAGCATGGTAAAGCTTCTCTTTTAAGGTAACCCCTTACTTGAAAAAATCTGGACAGCTGCCCTCTCAATATTGGCATAACTTCAAAGCGGGGCAAGAGCCATTCTACTATCACTCCAAAAAAGGGGGGGGGGATCCTTGAAGGGCTCATCATACAAAGAAGAATGGCATGACTTGGCTTGGGAGAACAAAGATGTAATTCAGTGAGCCTAGGAATTCAAAGCAGTTCTCCATTAAGAATATTCCAACTTTGATTTCCCACATTGTGTGGGGAGCTGGATTAGATGGCCTATTAGGTTCTTTTGCTGGAAAACCAAGCTATGCCTGAGCACCAACACAAAAGGGCTGGGCACCCACTAGTTACACCAAGAAATGCATGCCTAGACCTCCTTCCGTTAGGGGCTGCTTGAGGAAAAGGGGAGGGACACACAGGCTACAGTCACACACACGAAATAATGCACTTTCAGTGCACTTTCCATCTGGATTTTACTGCGTGAATTAGCAAAATTCAGTTGGAAAGTGTATTGAAAGTGTATTATTTAATGTGTGTGATCACAGCCACAGTCTGTTTTTAGAGCTGTCGTCGCTTAGATGGACCACCTCTGCTGCAGCAGCTCATTCACAAGTGAAAATGATCCAGTCTTGGGATATTAAATAGTCGTGGCTAGCAATACTGGTCCTGCTGGTTCATAAGGTAGCGCCTCTATCTTGGCACACTCATGGATTTAAAGCAGAAATAGCTAAATTAAATGGAACTCTCTAGTCTACCATGTTCCTATGCAATTTCCAGAAAAATCAACTGTTTAGAGACAGACAATGTAAAAAACCATGTACATTTAATGCACAGACACAAAAATTACCAGCACAGCACACAGGAAAGGTCCTCGCCAGTCAGTCAGCATCCAGGATAGTGCCTGAACGGATGTCTTCCCCAGGTAGGCCAACAAGGTGGTGAAATGTGTGGATTAAGCCATGTGCAAAGGCTGTGACCTCTTCTCTCTCATCCCATGTCCCAACCCTACAGAGGCAGCAAGGAGCCAAGAGGTGGGCTGAGGAAGGGACACAACCAGCAACTAGAGGCTTCTAAAAGAGATAAGCCCACTCTGCCCAGTGGCTGGCACTGGCAGCAGTTTAATTGAACAATCCAAGTTTAGATTCCTCAATCTCAGCAGAGGAAACTGGTGAGCCTGGCATTCTGCCCTCTTCATCCTCCAGTGGCTCCCACTTGCCATTTCAAGCTCCTTGCTGGTTGGTCTCCTCTTCATTATCTCTTCTCTTCCAGATCTACAGAAATAAACCAAACCTTATTCTAGTCTGGTGGCACATTCTGAACCCCCGGTGGCCCTCTTTGGCTGTATGCAATACTGCACTAACAGAGCAATCCTAAAAACACTTTCCTGGAGTTATCCCCACCAAATAGATCTGACTGGGATTCTCAACAGACCTGTTCAGGATAACTCTAAATCTCCAAATCAAAACGACATGACATGCAGATCAGATTCAGACTATTTGCTTAGTTCGTACCCCAATAGCAATGTTTTCAAGGGCTGGACAGAATCTGGATCGTGTTGGGAAACGAACAGAGATAAATGACAGGTACATATTGAGTTATCAGCTAACCTGGTATCCTAGCTGTCCTCTGAAACCCAAGGCCAAGTATCCCAGCCTCTCAACACAAAGAGGTCTGCAGTTGATTTCAGCCAGTGCTTCAGGTAGGGGAGCCACCTCTGCCTGCACACAGGTCCCAGCACTCACCTGAATGTAAGCCTCGGAGAGTGTGATCATCTGGGGGAGAATGTCCGTCACTTGCAAGTCTTGCAGCTCATACCACTTGCCCGTGCCCTGCCAAAGCCATAACACAAGGGATGAGGGTAAGACATGGGCCAGCCAGGTCACGTGTGCGCAAGGAAGATAATACAGCACAAGTGGTCACTCTGTCTAGGCTGGAACTTGGATCCTGACACAGCAGCACTACTTCATCACAAAGGTCAAGGTGAGGAAAGGCCTTTAGAATGGGCCGTAGAATGGGCCTAGGAAACAGAAGGGAGGTGAACTGCTTTGAGGGCAGAGTGCTCGTGCACACAACAGCCTTATACTGCCAGGGACACTGCAGTCCCCCTGGGAAAACAGGAACTGGAACTGCTTGGAGCAGCACTTCTGATGGCGGGAGGCATGAAGAGCAAGCCTGAGCCAACTCACGTGGTGCAGCACATGGATCCTGTATGCCCCTTCAGCTGGCTTCCCGTCATGCACTATGTTTGCAATAAGGTCATAGGTCGTGTTCTTATGCACAGCCTGTACTTCTTCAGAGAGGTATTCCCGGAGATCCACATTCCTGTAGCAGAAAAAGAAGGAACCGTCAGGGCTGTGCTTTACTTGCTCTGCAACTATAAAACACTGCAGCTTCACTTCTCACACCCAGAATACCATAAATCTGCACCTTTGGTAAGCCTCCACTCTGGTGAGTGTCCCTGCCCCAAATACACAAGGTTTGTGCATCACAACAGCCCCATTCTGGCTGTGTTTTTGCAGGAGGTGGCGACAGAAGCAAGCTGCGACAAGCACAACCTTCAGCATCCCCATGCACAGAATCTGACACTTTGAATACCACTCCTGATGGCAGCTTGGGGGTGTTGGGGAAGGAAAGGAAGAGCTATTGATCTGGGCTTCTTTCAGAGGTCTCAGCAGCAGGGAGTGAAAGAAACCATCTCCAGAGGAGTAACTTACACAGACTTTGATTTGGCTAGTAATCTAAATCAAGTTGGTGGACTGACTCACTTTTACCAAGATCCTTTGGCAAAGCTTTCCTTGCTAACTACAGATACCCAAAAGAGCATGCCACACTCAAAAGTCAGGACTGCTGGCAACCACAAACACTAGCAAAGCCCTGACCAACCATTAGGAGGGGATGGACGGTAGAGAACCAGCCAACACCAGCTGCTAATCCTTACTATTAAGATCATTTCCCTCCATCACGTGAGGATCTGTATGCCACCCCCAGAAATTCTCAGAAGGTGGTGTAGACACTGTGCATGTCAAGGGGCAAGCCACAGAGCAGCCTCAATGTATAACCCAGGGGATTTCTGAAAAGTACTTAAAGAGAGATTACTTTTAAGAGCCATGTCAAAGTAACCCTTTGACTAGCTAGATTTTATTTTCGAATTGCTTACTTGAACTCCTGAAATGAACTAGAAGCCAATCAGCAAATACCTTCAGAGGTGACACTAACATGAAGCTTCCACCCATCTAAGTCACCCAAAAAGCAACTTCAAAAGTATGATCAGTCTCAAGGTTTATGACTCAGACTCAACTCCAAGTTCAGGAAAAGTCCACTCCAACAAAGCCACATCATGTGGCAACATGGTGCTACCTACGTGATGGGGAAATTGACAATGGTTGGGTTCTTCTCCACGAAAAAGTTGTTCTTGGTGAACCTCTTGATGCAGAAGATGAGGTAAGGAGGCAGCTTGGTGAGCTGGAAGCGCTTCAGGAAATTCTCCTTGTAGGTTTTATATTCCTGAAGAAAGCAATTTTGGAAGGTATACTGTCACAGAGAAGCTGAGCTAGATCACCACACACACTCGCACAACTGACCCAGCCCCTTTTAAGTAGGAATGAGCTAACCACACTTAGGTGCATAACTAAAGCACTGAAGGCCCTTGGTTTGTCAAAAGAAATTCACAGAAGAACCATCACAAGAGGAACAGGTCAAGTCCACTAAGCTTATCCATTTTCCGACATTAATGTGGGGCCACGCCTCATTTTACATTATAATGAGGAAATAACTGTTTCTTTTGTTCAGTGGGCAGAAAGTACATGAAGTATCAGTAATACAGTGAAGCTTGGCTCATTTAGCCTCATGTTCATTCCTCTAATTTTAACCACTTTGGGTGCACATATTATGGAAGGCCACAAAGTAGCCATAGGAAGCAGAAAGCACTAGTGTACTAGAACAGAGAAATAGATGGAAGGTTGGCTGGCTTGGCATTGTCCCATTGGGTTAAAAGGGGCTCCAGTGGCTAACACACAGTCAAGAGCACTGGGACAGCCTCCGCAGACCCTTGGCAAGTCCCTATGGTTAGTTTTTGATCACTGCAAGACCACCAGCTGCAAAATCACATCAATCTTAAATTTATCCTTTTAAGAAAAAGTATATCCCTTTAAAATTCAGAACAGAGTTACTTCTGAATCTTTTGAAATTGCAGGATAAGCAGCTGGTGGGACTTCCCATTGGTGAGAGGCTGTGATGTCTGGGGTGAGTGCAATACCTTTTCACCATCTACAAGTCTTCTTGGAAGAGGCTGAAAAAACAGAGGGGACCAAATGGGGGAGGACTAACCTTCTCTGTAATTCCATTGAACTTGGCCAGGATGTTGAAAAGTGGCACCTGGGGAATAATAAGCTGCTCCTTCTCATCCTTGTAAAGGGGGGCAGTGGGGAGGTCCAGGGTCAGGTACATGAAGGTGGATTCCACCATTTTTTCCTGGTATTCATGGTTCTGGAGAAGCTGCTCCTTCTCTTCTGCTGGCTGAGAGGGGGAGACAAAGTGACCACAGTTAGCAGAGCTGGCCGAAGCAGAAGGATGAGCCTGGGGGCAGACATATGGATGCCCTGGCAGAGGGGAAAAGGATGGACTGAGAATGCAAAAGTTTATCCCCAAGTCAGCAGTGATACTGGTTTCCCCTTGCAGGATGGAGCCAAGTATAAAGAGGAAGAATATGGCTTCCTAATTGCACTGTTTTATGCTTGTAGTTCTCTCTTTTTAATGTTTTTCCCCCTAGCCAAGATAGTTACAAAGAGAAGCCTAAAAATATTGAGTATGGGAGCTCTGGAAAAATAAAAGACCTTGGTAGGGGTTCTAACGATCAGACACAGCTCATGACCCTCCTTTCTTCATAGACTACTAGTTCCCAAACAACTACGTGTTCCACTTCACCCACAAAGGCACGGCTGAGCCAGTCAACTGATCATTCACACAAACAGTGGACCAAATTCTTAAGTATGTGGCAGCTTATGTTATCATTCTATCGTACCAGGAGTCGGGCATGAGGAGAAAACACATATCCTTCATCTAGAAGCAGTCTCATGCATACCCCCCCCAAAAACAACAACAACAATTAAACCCCTTCAAGTTACATGAGCTACTTTGTGCTGGGCTGCCCTTGGGACTCTGCAGGGAATTTTTCAGTCCCTTCAGCGTAGTTCATGCGCTGCTTGTTATGAATCACTGCCACTGCAACACTAAGTTCTGAAGGCAGAGGAAGGATTCCTATGCTTTGTGCACGGCAGACACTAACTAAACTTTACACTACGGCACAGAGGTGATTAACTCCCTCTTTCCTCCAAGACTCCTCCCATGTACTCCCTCCTCCCCATTTTTGTGAGCAAGAACAAATCTATTTGCATAAACTTGCCAGATCTGGGTGTGGCAATTTCTTGGTGAATATCCGCATGGAGCCCTGGAACACATCTGTCACGATGGCTGCAAATACAGGTAGTGGAGAGGAGGAAGTTACTGTTCATTCATTGCAACGTATTTCTCCCTGCCCCTTGCCCAGCTTGATTATTAGATTCCCTGCACAATACTACAGGAATTGTCTATGATCAACACTGTTGCTGGTTAAGATGCTAGGACTGTGTTCTGGGTGCAGTGTTACAGATGATGGTATCATTGAACGGCTGTTATGTTTTCTTGGGCTGCCCAGGAATATATGCCCACAGCTCCTCACCTAGAAATCCAAGGTATGGTCCAAGATTTTTTCCTGCACTCACAGAATGTAAGTAATCCTGGCAAGCACTTCCTGCTTTTACATAAGCCACTTCTTTCTTTGGGCAGGCATCATCTTTGCTGTCCCACAAGCATTCAGTTTTGCCTTGCTCCTGTGTTCTCTCCAAGCAGCAAGAACAGGCAGGGAGTCAGTGCCATCCCAAGCAGAGCTGCACCCTTCTAAATCTACTGAAGCCAATAGTGCTTAAAAGGATGTAATTCTGCTTAGGATGGCACTGTCAGTAGCACTGGGAATAAGGAGCAAGAGAGTAGGCCCCTTGATTGCCCTCTGCAGCTAAGCAGACAACAGTAGTGAGGGGCAGAAGATGCCTGTTCTCAATACACTCTTCCCAAAGGTAGCTGTTGCTATTTCCCTCTCATCTCACATTTCCTAGGAGAACCAGAACAAGTATATCTGCCGATCTTCCCCAGATAAAGGATGTTTATATGATCCTGCCCAGCATCACTGAAGAAACATACTTCAGAGAATGCTCAGTTTTATAACTCAAGTGCACAAACTAACACGACAGGAACTGGCCATGCAAACCCAACTCAAGAGCACCCACAGTCGGCACTGGTAGCACCAAGAGCAGCAGCGCCACTTAATAAGGCAGCAACCTCAGACTTACTTTTCTTCTTCTTCTTTGTCCCACCGAGAGCAGAGTGCAAGGCATTCAAGAACCAGGAAAGGAAGTCAACTCCATCACCTGGCAAACAGGGAAAGGATGGAGAGCATGAAAGGAGGATGGCTGGGGGCTGTAGCTTGACACAGCAATGGCATTAGAGATCCAGCTCTGCAGCTGAAAATGAAACCTCCTCTTCATCAGACAGGTGATCATAGGTTTACACCCTCATAAACGATGGCAGCAATGTACTCATTGGCACTACTGGCCTCCTTGGAAAGTAATTGGTCTGGTAATTAACATATAATCTGTACACACCTGAGCGCCCCCCCCCCCCCTGAATTCCCAGACTGCTGATTTGAGCTAAGCTCTTCCCTGCCTCACCTTGCTTGGTGATCTGGAAGTTTTTCTTGCTGCAGAGAACCACTGCCTGCAGCATTTCGTGGGGAGAAACGTGAGCTTTGAAGTTCCGGGGATTCCACAGCTTTCTCATGAGCTCCCCAAACCTTTGGACCAGCAGAAACATGATGTCCCCGGGAGGGCGCTGGATGTTCTTATAGTTCTCCTCCTCCAGGAAATAATTCCGCAGGGGTGGGACATTAGATAGTGCCTAGGAATACATATCAGAGGTTAGTGGCCAAGTACTCCCACTTCAGTGTACAACCCACTCTCCCTCAACTTGCTGGGCAGTGTCAAAGTTAAAGTGAATACAGTCTAACCCAGTAAATTAATTTTAAAAGAACATCAGCACTACTGCTTCCTTCAACAATTTTGCTCTAGTTAATTTTGTAGTCGAACAGCTACTAAGCAGGTTGGACAATAAAGTCCAGTTTCCCAGGGGGCAACCCAAAAGAACAGAATCCAAACCCAAACTGGGTTATACCTGCTGCCACCAGCACCTGGCAGGCTAGAACAAAGATTTACATAAAAGCCTCTCATAGCATTATAGAGCTGGAAGGGATCTCCAGGGTCATCTAGTCTAACCCCCCGCACAATGCAGGAAATTCACAAATACCTCCCCCTCCACACCCACAGTGACCACTGCTCCTCTAACCTGCTGATAGTCTTTTTCACAATATATTTGTATGTTATGCTATTGTTTTATTTTGGATGGCACCTTGAGTAATTTATCTGGAGAGGTAGCACTGTTTTTTCCAAATAATTAAATCAGTAATTATTGGAGTCTGTTGGGCTACCCTCTTGTTTGCTCTTCCCACAATCCAACTGGAACTTACCTAGTAGTAAACGTGAAGAGCAAAATCTGCCTGATTATTCCCACCATAAAGCTGCAACCTGGTTATTTAGGAACAATTCCTCATTCAGACAGAATAGTGAGTGGCTAGAGTAGGATCTGGGAGACTTAGGTATAAAGTGTAGCACGATAAAACCAGAATCGAGACGAGCCAAAGGATCAGGTCCCAGTTCAACAGGTGAAGGAGGGGCTTTTATTTTGACGCCAGGCTCAGCTTGCTAGGAATCGCAAAGAAAAATGCTGAGACCCAAACTCTAGTGTGTTACAGCTTAAGTATCGAGAGGGAGGGAGCTTGAAAACAGGTGACATTCGAGAGTGCACAATGTTACATTCGCATAAGCAAAAGTTTTCTAATTCATCCTCTCCCATCCCTCAGTTTGTCAATCAATGCTGGAATGTCTTCATGTTGTTACCTTGCTAAACATCATTTTCCCATGGCTTCCCAAGTTTGGCTAGCTGAAGAGATCATAAGGCTCAATATGCAATGAAGCTTGCTGGTTACACTACCCACTCCATGGAGAAAGGATGGGATAGAATACGCTCCTAGACAGAACACTGGTTAAATTTTTACTACTATTGTTTTTAATGCCATGTTAGTGATCTATTTGTAATTTGTTTTTGTACCACGCTGGATGTGTGTCTATGGCTAAGCACTAATTTGAATAAAGTTGGGGCTGCAAGGTTATAGAGTGTTAACTAGGAAGATAAACATATTCCACTGCAATCCACTGGGATTTACTCACAAACAAGTGTGCCTAAAAGTGCTACATTAAGAGACTTTGCAGTCATGTCAAGAGTTCTGGGGTGCTGGAGGGAACAAAAACAGGCAGAGGGGGAATGACAAGTAAGAAATACAATGGGTTAGGAATGCAGTAACTAAGCAATGGGTGGTGCTTCTGCTGAGCCACTGGAAAAAAGCCAGCAGCTGACATAAAGCCACAGGAGAAGAGCAGCTGCCACTGGAAAATCTTACAACGGAGCCACAGTTTCTGCACAGCCTGAGGCCATGGCAGTTGTCTGAAGACAAGGAAAGGAAGACTTACAGGTGTAAGCAGGCTTGCACTCTCTGTTCTCCTGCAAGAATGCCTATTCTCAAGACGGGCAGGGGTCCACCTGGCCTAGTGCCAAGGCTGAAACCCTCTCTCTCTGGAGCTGATTCACCACAATCTGCATTCAGGGTGGGAGAGTCTCCTCATCACCTGGACAAATGCAGTGGGGGAACTTCCTGGAGTGCGTGTGTCGGAACTCCACCTCCCAACTCAAAGAAAAGCTGTGAGGTGGCATTTTGACCACTCCCCACAGGAAGGAAACTTCTCTCTGAATCCTATTGCATTTCCCAAACACAAGCCTCAGCTAAGGCTAAAGTGCCAGTTCCTTCCTTCCCCTACTACAAGAGAGAGGGTACCCCAGACCACACAACACAGCTTCCCATACCACTTGTTGTGCACCCATGCTCTAGCCACAAGTGGTTCTACAAGCAGCCTCTGGATAGCAGAATAGACTTGCAACAATGCTTGATGTATGGCTGAGCCTACCATGAAAGTGACTGTGGAATAGTCACAACCTATTGCAAATTTATTTCAATGCATTCCAAGCACATTACCTGTAGTATCGCATTGGCATAGTCATTAGCTTTGATGTTGTTCAGTCCCACAATGCCAGGCAGGTATGTGGTGCCATCGTAGGCCCGAGAAAGTTTGGCCTGCTTGTCCAGGTTGGCTATTTGCTGCTTAGTGAAGGTGGGCTTCAAAACATACTGCAGACAGGAAGGAGAGAGCTCATCAACATGAAGCCAAATTCTTTGCTCCTGCTGAAGGGTCAGTCTAAACCCCCCTTAATGATAAGAGCCTTGGCTCAGGAGCGGGGGCGGGGGGGGGGACTTTGCACAGGAATGTGCTGCTTTCTAAATACAAAGACAACTCAAGATGGGTAGCCATGTTAGTCTGTCTGCAGCAGAAGAAAAGAGCAAGAGTCCAGTAGCACCTTAAAGGCCAACAAAATTTGTGGCTGGGTATGAGCTTTCGTGAAGTGAGCAGTGACTCACGAAAGCTCATACCCTGCCACAAATTTTGTTAGTCTTTAAGGTGCCACTGGACTCTTGGCTGTTTTCTGCTGCTAAAGACAAAGATGTATGAGTCTCCAAACTAAGATTTTCAAAATGACAAAAATCAAACAGCCAGGAAGCATCTTCCCTAAATTATTGTTCTGAAGGTATATTCAAATACAAAACCAAACCTGACCCAGCTATTAACAATGAAGAAGTTTGCATTGGTTGAGGAATGCAGGAGAAAATTTTTGAATTTGTAATATTTTTAATTTTATTGTTATATTTATTTTTCAGAAAAAAATACTTAGATGTATACCATGAGTTTATAACTTAAGACATGAAGCCTGCAAAACACTTTTACCTCTAACAATCTAATCAAGAGACTTTCTGGCCAGTCATCACTGCTTTGAAATCTGGAGATCTGCCCCCGTCCTTTCTGTCAATCAGTGTTGTACATACTGGAACTACCATTGCATTCAAAGACCTTTATACCAACTGGCACCTAAGAATCTGAAGTATCTCCTGCTGCATCACAATACTTCCCATCAATTGGCATTCTGGGAATTGATGCAGAAACATTTTTTGTTGCACTCACTTGATCAACCAATGAGAATAATGGCTGGTAGCAAGTCTGCCTTTATTAATTCTGTAGAGGTTACAAATAAAAGAAAAGCTCTGGAACTGAGATTCTCTTTTTCCCTGTGTGTTTTTAAATTCCCATGTGATGGAAACTAAGACATTGGGGGGGGTCTGTATCTGGGGGATACGCTTCCATAGGAAAGCAGTATGTGCCCCTCTGCACTGCTTGCAGTGGAAGCTTCAGCAAGGAGTCATTGTGCCAATACTGCAACACTTGTAATAAAATATTTCTACACTTAAAAAAAAGAGAGAGAGAGATACACATTGCAAGGGAAGCAAGGAAAAGGCAACCTCCTGTGACAGAACAGAAACTGTTCCTGACATATAACCCATAGGGGTAGCAACCAAACAAGTTTTGAGACAGCCTGGGAAAGCTTGCATTTCAAAAAAGGAAAAGGCCAACAAATATAGCAGGGCTCACTAGACTATTATCCTGGGCAGCATGTCTGCGCGCACTCTCCATCAAGGTCACGTACCGTAATATCTTCAAGGGAAGAGTCGATGATTTCATAATTGTCTGGCAGGCAATAGAACTTCAAAGTGTGAAGGTTGAGAAAGACGTGGTGGCTGAACTGTACACTGTGAATGTATGCATGGGACTTCAAGCCTCGACCTACAGAGAAGGAAGAAGACAGGTAAATCAGGAGAGCATCTCACAGTTGGCTCCTGGCAGGTAAACTAATTTAGAAATCGTTGAAAACACAGGACTAGAATAAGAAAGGGGAGGTGGAGGCTCAGAAGACATCTCACAGCACTTAAGATGGAGGGGAATGTGTGCTATGTGAGGAGAGAAAGGACTGCAAGAAAAGTGAAGAGATAGAGTAATGAAAGGTAGCAGAATAAAACAGGCAGTGGGCTGCAAAGCCACAATGAGAAATGGAAACTGTTGAAGGAGAGAGGAACAAAAGTAGAACTGGAGCAGTGGACTAGTGACTAGGATCCTAAAGTGGCATTCTATAGGCACAGCAGCAGCTCCTCTGATGGAACAGCTTTTCTGTCCCTGGAGGAGGGGAGGGAGGGAAGGAAGATTCCACCCTCCTGCTGTGGACTCCCAATTTGCTTCCCATGCTGTTCCTTAGGGTATGCTGACCTGAAGGAGCACAAATGCAGGAGACACAGGAGAGTGTAGTAAAAGGGGGAAGCTGCCTTCTTTGAGTGCAGCTCTGCTTGCACTACTCAGGATCCAAGCCACAACTGGCAGAAAGGCAGACATACAAGGGAGCCTGGGGACTAAGGAGCCAAGTGAACATCAGGTCCTACACCAGACAGGGCAATCCTGCCATAAGGATTCTACTGTAACTGCAACATTATGACCCAACCCTAAAGGAGGAGGAAAGCCCCCCCCCCCAAAAAAAAGGTTGTCTGGGTGGAATGAAGTCCACATACTGATTGGAACTAATTGGCCAGTGCTTCCAGGAGCATCATAAAAAATTACTGACACAGTAGCATGATGTAAAAAAAAACAAAAAACAAACCCACTTTCAGGAGTTTGTTGTGAGCAAAAGAGATACATGCAACACATTAACACTACATTGTAGAGATCTGTCCTTTGTTTTGCATGAAACCCATGACTACTAAAGAGTATCATTTGATTCTAAGGTACTGCCCAGTACACTCTCTTTGATGGACAGGGAAGCCTAGAACGAATGCAAACTCACCCTGGAAATATTTTCCACATACCAAACAGGCGTAGACATTAATATGCGAGAGTGAGATTGAACACAGCTTCTCAAAATCAAAGTCCAGAACACTCCTAGAAGAGCAGAACATTAAGTAATTAATCACCATGGAGCAGACAGACGCCTCAACCCAACAGAACTCAGCAATATGTGTGGGATGAAACCATCATTTCAAACCAGGCCATTCACACATTGAGCATAGCCCTTGTAGCTCACCGCATCAACGTGTTAAGAATGATGTGACTCTAAGAGTGCTGCACTTGTCTAATTGTGCCACTCTTATAGGTATTTGACCAAACACCATTACTACATCTAAATCCATGCATGCATAGGAGAAGAAAAATTATTTTGCAGGGTTCAGCCACCTACTGATTTCTGCTGCAAACAATGTACATTTTCAAGCACAGCGATTAATATAATGCTCCCCATGACTACGCACTATTTTTTCCATATACTGACTTGTTTATGGTGTCCAAGTATGGGCAATGCCTGCTCCGCCGGTCCTCTGGGTCAAAGCGACCATATTTCACTGAAACAGGCAAGCAGAAAACGCAAGTGAGAAACATGCTATAGGGTCTTCAGCACCAAAGAATAAAGAAGCACACCAAAATACATGCATTCAGAAAGAGCCTCACAACAAGTACTGTCCTATCCATAACGTTTTCATGGGTGCTTTTCTAGAAGAATACTAAAGTTAATGTACAAAAAGAGCAACAGAGAAAAAATCCAATAAAACAAACCTAAAAGATACAGCAGCATAAAGGGCAACAACAGCAAAAACATTATCTCCTGCCTCAGCCAATGTCATTTTCTAAGCTGACGGCTAGTTATGACTTGTCAACTTTTGTTGAATGGCGGTATTTACAACTGCAACATTAGTATTTAAATATAGCCCTGTGACATTTTAATATAATTAGTTTTTTATAGGCTTCTTGGTACCAAAATCACAAGGCAATAGGGTTTGTCAACAGCTAATGATTTTTCCTTCCCCCCCAAAAGTTCCACACACTGTCATGACTGCAACAATTCTTTTAATTCAGTGACATCCTAGACAGCAAATTAGTTGATACTCCATTACGTGGCCTCAAGTACTGTTACTCCATTACGTGGCCTCAAGCACTGTTATTTCCAGACATGCCACTGGCACTGAATAACACTTTGAATGAATACAGTGCTTTAAAGTCTTTATTGTTTAGGCACACTATAACCTTGACAGGTTGGTGGTTCGACTTCCCCATCCACCTACCGGTGGGTTCCTCATCCTCGCCCTCCTCTTCGGGCTCCTGCTTGATTCGGGGCTCGTCGTCGTCGGGCTCTCGCTTCACGCGCACCACGTCCCGACCCCCCGAGCTTCGAGACGCACCGCTCTCTCTACCCGGCTCTTGCTTAATCCGGGTCGAAAGCGAGTTTCGCGGAGACAGCTCACGTGAACTCCGCTCCCGCTTCACCCGCACGGACATCTCTACGGAGGCAGAACGACTATTCGCATATCTGCGCATGTCCATTTCCCCGTCAGGCGCACCCGGAAATCATCACTTGGAAAGCGCCGGTTAATCCAACTGCAGTCATCGCCACTAGAGGCTTTCAGGCAGCGCATGCGAGTTGGAGGGGAACCTATGTGGGACTTGCGCGCGCATATAATGTCTTTTTTTAAAAACGCTACCGTCCTGCACCCGCGATCCCTATCTAACGCATGGTCACTCCGAAGCAAGTCCCAGTCATTTCAGCAGGACTTACACCCAACTAAGCGGGCAAACAGTTGCAGTCAGTGTTTGCTGTGTGGTGGAAATGTAGACTTTCTTCAGAACAGCGGTTGCACCATTCAGCTACTATTGGTAGCCACAAAATAGTGGCTGCACCATTATAATTAATCTTGGTTTAAACGTGGTACTTTCGAGTACAAAGCCCCACAAGGTGTGTGCTTTTGTCTCAGCCAGAGTCACGTTTAAAACAGGTCTAAACTGTTTCAAGTTTTGGAAGCCTCACTTCAGAAAGGATGTGGACAGAATGGAGTGGATGCAGAGGAGAGCGAAGGGGTGGGTTGGACCAAGCCCTTGAGGAAAGACTGAGCCGGATTTGGGAATGTTCAATCTGAAGAAGAGGAGGTTGAGGGGGGACGCGATTGCTCTCTTGAAGCCTTTGAAGGGCTGTCACTGCGAGGAGGGCAGGGTGCTGTTCCTGTTGGTAGCAGAGGATAGGACTTGCAATCATGAGTTTAAATTAAAGGCGGGAAGGTACCGGCTGGATATTAGGGAAAACCTTTTTGACAATATAAGATTAGTTCAGCAGTGGAATCAGCTGCCTATGGAGGTGGTGAGCTCCCCCTCACTGGTAGTCTTTAAGCAGTGGCTGGACAAACACTTGCCAGGGATGCTCTAGGCTGGTCCTGCTTTGAGTAGGGGTTGGACTAGATGGCCTGCGTGGCCCCTCCCAGCTCTGTGGTTCTATGGTTCTTTAAGTGGCGGTTCTTTCCTATCCCACTTCTGTAATGCACGAGCGCACTCACTTTTTAAACGGACGTTTGCTATACATAAAGCCTAAACGACTATTATGCCAGGAACTGCCATCGCGCCGCTCCAATCAGGGACCAGCCTTTCCCGGGCACCTCGGGACAGCCTCGGCTTCAGCCCCGGCATCTGTGGGCAATACTGTGGGTGACTGAAGCGACCCTCCGCCCATGCACCACGGCACGTTCCTGCGCACTGAGCAAGGAGGCGCGAGCCCCGCTTCTTTCCGCGGCGAAGCAACTGCGGTAGGCGAGGCCCCGCTTGGGGGCGGGCGCTTCGCTGGCTCCTCCCCGGGCGGGGGGTGGCCAGTCTGCCTTCGGGTTCCGGAGGCGGAGGCGAAGGTAGATTTCCATGGACTCGGCGGCGGTGGGGCCGGAAGCGGAGCGGAATAGTCCGGCGTGGGGGGGCTGCCGGCCGGGAGGACGCCTGGACATGAGTCATGGATTCGTACGACACATCAGGCGCAACCAGATCGCCAGGTACCGGCTCTTGCGTGGGAACAGCCTGCGAGGGAGCTGAGTTCCGACCCCCAGCCCAGATAGCCGGCTTTGGAGAGATCTCCTCCGGTGGGGTGGGGTTGAAAGGCCCCAATTGAGACAATCGACGAGCATAGCTTTTATGTAGCTAGGTACAAATTAGACGCATGCGTTATCGTACTTCCGCTCAGGAAGCTATTAAGTTCTGATCTTTACAACAACCCTGTGAGGTAGATCTGTATTATTATCGCATGCAGAGGGGAGGCCAAGGAAGAGATCGCCTGTTAAGGTAAGGGCAGAGGCGAGACTGGAAATGGGACTTGCTGTTTGTTTACCTCTTCTCATTACAGTAGCTTTTGCAGGTTCTAGTTATCTTTTGTACCCCTTGACATTACGCTGTCTCAGTTAACCTTACATCAGCCCTGTAGGGTAGGTCAGTATTATTACTCCCGTCGAAGAATAAGATCATCATTTTACAGTGCATTCTTATGTATGTTTAATTAGATGTAAGTTACATTAAATTATATGGGTCTCACTCTCAGGCAAGCATGTATAAAATTGCAGCCCTAATAATGTAACTTGACAGGAAAAGGGGATGGGGTGAGCAGTTAGTTGCTGATGGTCTACACCACGGCCCCCAGCCTTTTTTGAACCTGCAGGCACCTTTGTAATTCTGACAGAGGATGGTGAGTGGATCCACAACATGGTTGTTATAGGAGACGGAACCAAGCTATTCATATAATAAATTCTTTTATAAGTCTCTGCAGGATCAGGACTAAAGGAAACAATTCTGGCCAGTCTGAAGCAGTTGGAAAAGAGCAAGAGTCCAGTACCACCTTAAAGACTAACAAAACTTGAGGCAGGGTATGAGCACATTCAGGCTTGCAATTTTGCAGGTTAGGTAATCAAATAAATTCTTCCATCTTTAGAATAATTGAGAATTCACACAGAACCGGGGGAAAGTCGTAAGCAGGAACACCTTCTCAGCTGTGTGTCACTGTTCAGTCTCTCCAAAGTGTCCCATTAAAAAACATTTTGTCCTTTCATTAACTTTCCAGGGATGACTATGACAAGGAAATGAAGCAAGCCAAGGAAAAGGTGAAGAAGAGGCACACACCAGCCCCAGCCCGGCCCAGAAAACCAGATCAGCAGGTCTATCATCCCCGTCAGAGAAGTGAGTTCAATCAACCATGTCTTGTCCAGCTTACTGTGTTTTAGTTCCTGAGTGGCAGTTTTCTTGGGAAAAGGAGAACAATATTTATTTCCAGGGCCTGATTATGCTAAGTACTTTCAAATTATATGACTCCTTACTGCAGAATAGTTTAATCTCAAAGTAAATTGTTGTGGCCAGGATTAAAACAGACTGTGAATATCTTTGCCTTTGTTATTTGTTTACTTGCTTCATTTGTAATCTGCCTTTCTCACTGAGACTCAAGGCGGATTACAATTTTTTTTAAATGCAACAAAACTAGATTACACGATTAGGAAACAAGGTGATGAAAAGTATACCTACAAATATAATGTCCAAAAAAAAAAACCTGGGAGGGGAAAAACAACCACTTCTCCCAGCCTTTTTTGTTCCTTGCTTTCCAGATAGAGCTGAAGTCACATCTGGCCTGGAGTATGAGGGCTCCAGTGAGAGTAGCTCCAGTACTGAACTAGACCCTTATGGACCAGCACTCTTCTGCCTGGAATATGAGGCTGACAGTGGCAAGATCACCTCAGTTGTTGTGCACCAGGTACAGGGCTTCCTGGCAAGCTGGAGCAAGCCAGAAACTGGAACTCCTTCAAGAGTGCCTTGGGAAGGAAGCACAGTCTATGCTAGCACTCACAGATGCCCAACATTTAGCAAGTGTTGATCAACAGGCTGCATCTCCTCTTCTTCTGTTGTAGGCTGGGAGGTGTACATTGTAGCAGGAGGCAGGGATAGTGCTCATCCTGCGAAGAGTATGCTGTGGCAGGAGCCGAAATGGATCAAATATATGGCAGAGTGGGGAGAAGCACTTTTGTCAGTCTTAGCTTTTAAAATGTTACACAGCATGGGCATAGGTATGAAACTGAAAAAGATTTATTTGGGATAGTCAGTGACCGTCCTGTTGCCAGTGCCCTCTTTGTAGAGCTTGGTTGTTAGGGTCACAGTGTGGTGAGGGGCTTCACCAACAGGTATCTGGGACGCTTGTGCAGCCACATTCCGAATTACCATGGCTTCCCTAGCTGGAGTGAGAATCACATTTTCTCGGTAATAACATATAGTGGCTTGAATGCTGGGGAAACGTGATGTTGCAGAAGTAGAGCTCCAAGGAAGATGTCTGGATCCCACACAGCATGTAAGCAACAATTGTGCTGGTGGTCTAGATAGGCCCATAGGCCTTCATTTCCTTCATTGGTGGAAAGGGAAAGGAAATACCAACTCAGCTTCTTCCTCTACTGTCTGTCAATGCTCCCTCTAAGCTAGGGAGCCCTGTGAACAAAAATTCTACTTTGTGAGCTGCTAGCATTAAAGTTGTGAGCGAGCGATTTGGCTGCTGCATAAATTAGTTTGCTCTGAAGCCATCCTTCTTGAGCTAAGACAAAGATGTGTGAGTCAGAGGCTAAAAAAATGTGAGCTAGCTCACACTAACTCAGCTCAGAGGGAACACTGCAGTCTCCCTCCCAACCCTCCCTTTTCCCCTTTAAGAAAGGGTTACTCAGGAGAATCATGCATCCAAGCTGTATGCTAATCCGGAGACTGTCTGATTGGGAAGTGAAAAAAGGGAGGCAGCAGGGGGGGGGGAAATCCCTGAGTTTGTTTGTGTAGTAGTTTTCCTGGATGTTTCCCATCTGTTGTGTACAGCAGCATGTCTGTTCCACATCCTTTCTTAGTGGGCCCTGTACTTCTTCCTACAGGACAGTGACCCTGATGAGGTGGTAGAGAAGATCAGTGCCCAGAACCAACTGGAACCAGCTATGCGTGAGGCCCTGAAGAAGCGGGTACAGGAGGAGCTGGAAAAACGACGGGTAAAGCGCTGAGGCACAGTGGAGATGTCTGTGTTGTTTGCCTGGCTGGGAAATACTTTCTGCAAAAGGGGCAGTGAACTTGTCCCACAGTGTTTGGCTTGGAGGCTTCAAGAGGGTCAGGGAGTTAGCTGAATCTTATTACAGGCACCTGCTTCCTAGTAATGGCCTTTGTTGTCTGGGCCTAAAAGGAGTGATTGGAAGGAGCTGGGGCTGCAGGAACAGAATGTCAGCCGGAAATGGTCCAGGGACATTTTGAAAGCTGTTCAGGAAGACGTAGTCTAGCTGAAACCTTATCGGATGGCCTCTTGCAGCCCTGAGGAATGGTGTTGTAACAAAAGTGCTTGCCCAGCATCCTTTATCCCTTCTTGTGCGTTCCCACTCTGCTGGCTTTTGAATCTCTAGATTAGAGGAATCCACACCAAGACACATTTCACATTATCGTTTTACATTATCCCGAGTTAAGTGTTCAATTTGCCTTTACTTTTCCATGACCTGCAGGCAGTTTTACAAATAGACTTTCCAGAGTGAGCCTGGAACACATAGTCAGGTGAGCAAGACAAATTACAAGGCAACAGAGAAGCAGTTGCTGAACTGTACAGAAGATATTGGGCTTCCATGGGGCTGCTGATGGCAGTGAGCCTAGTAGTATACATCTGGTCCAGACTGAGATTTGACCCATACGTGTACATTTTTAGAGTATCCTGTTTCAAAGTGCACTGGTTCCAGATCAGCATCTCATTAAGACAGTGTAGCTGGCTTCTTTCTAGCATTTTATTGGCATTGGTAGGCTGTAAAATAGTTGGCTGAGCTACTTCTGGTCTTCAGCTGAGTTCTCTTTGGGCTAAAATTGCTGTTGCATTGTTGTGCACTAATAAACATTTTCAGAAATATGCCACATTATTGTAAATAAATGCATGGCACTAGTCCTGTTGTTGAAATCCTTTGCTGCAGCTATGAGCCACATCCTGGAATATGGATGTGTTCTGAGAGTTTGCCACACACCCAAGAAAGGTATAAATCTGTTCGTTTTCTATATTCTCTTATTCTACACATCCAGTATCCAGATTGTAAAACAGATCTCCTTTGAGACTAGTCTGTGATCCAGTTCAAGTACTCAGAATCTAATGGGTGAAAAATTTACTTCCTCAACAAGAGATCGGTTCAGACATTTTAGCTGTCAACTGACTTAGGAGGATTTGGTGTCCAAATGTGCTGAAGTCAAGTAAAATAATGAAGAGCTGTTTCCTTCAGAATGGGTTTGTTTGTTTGTTTTTGGCATGTCTGGCTTGGGGGGGATCACAGGGAGAAGAAACAGCATTCTAAAGTTGAGAAGAGGCTTAGTAGGAGAGTCCTAGGTTGAATCCCTGAGGGTGTCCAGTGAAGATTTCTTTCTTATAACTTGTTTTTCCCCCAACACATTTTATTGCATTATAGAAAACTTAAATCTCATTCACTAATTACTGAACTCTGCAACAAATCCACGCCCATAGAATAAAAACAAAAGTTAGATCTGATAATGCCGAAACCCAGTGGTGTCTCTTTTCAGCACTTGGAAGATCACGTTTGGAGTCTTTGATTTCAGCTATGAATGAGGAAATGTTTTGTAGCAGAGGTGGTTCATTGAACACTGGATTTTCAGGAATCTATATAAGTACTCTGAAGTTGCATGAAAAAGAACTGTCATGCCAAGGATTCTGTGTCCAGATCTATCCAGCCAAGGATTCTGTGTCCAATGATGATCGGTCAGATACAAATTTCCAAAATCAAATGCCTTAACATTACTCAGATACAGTTTCTAATCCATGATTTTATCATCGAGGATCATATTTTGAGGTATGGCGATGGACAGCTTTTTGATGTGACAGAAATGAGATTGAATAACAGAAGTTGCAGAAGAGGAAAAAGAAGTTGGGGCAGAGAGAGTCTTCCTGTGAATCCTGGTCAGAAATCTTCTGATGTAATTACCCAGGGCTCCGTTTGGGCCGGGGCGCGCCGGAGCGCCGCTCCGGGAGAGGGGAACCCGGGGGGCGGGCACATGATAAAGCCCCGCCCCCCAGCTTGCTTTCCTGGCCCGCGCTTCGGCGCGGAGCCGGAAAAAAGCGTCCTCCCCCGCTCATCCTTCCCGGGCCGGAGGCAAGTGCCGCCGGCCGGGAGAAGCCCCTTCCCTCCCCCCCAGCAGACCCTTCCCGGGCGCACCCTTCGCCGCCCCCCCCCCTAGATCTTTCCCGGGACTGGCGGCGCAGGCCGCCAGCCCAGGAGAAGCCCCCCAGCCCCCCCCCCAGATCTTTCCCAGGACTGGCGGTGCTGGCCGCCAGCCCGGGTGAAGCCCCTCAGCCCACCCCCCCCCCAATCTTTCCCTGGACTGGCGGCAAGCGCCGCCAGCCCGGGAGAAGCCCCCCAGCCCCCCCCTAGATCTTTCCCGGGACTGGCGGCGCTGGCCGCCAGCCCGGGAGAAGCCCCTCAGCCCGCCCCCCCCCAGATCTTTCCCGGGACTGGCGGCAAGCGCCACCAGCCCGGGTGAAGCCCCTCAGCCCTGCCCCCCCCCCCCTAGATCTTTCCCGGGACTGGCGGCAAGCGCCGCCAGCCCGGGTGAAGCCCCTCAGCCCGCCCCCCCCCAGATCTTTCCCGGGACTGGCGGCAAGCGCCGCCAGCCCGGGAGAAGCCCCTCAGCCCCGCCCCATGATCTTTCCCAGGCCAAGCGCCCCCAGCCCGGGAGAAGCCCCTTCCCTCCCCCACTCACTGAAGCCTCCTCCCTCCCCCACTCACCTATTCCCCGGGCCCAAGGGAGGGAGAAGCCGGGCCTGAGTGGCTTAATGCCACTCAGGCCCAAGCAAGGGGGGGGAGGGAGGGAAACGCCAGCCCCAGTGAGGGGAGAAGCGCCCCCCCTCTCTCCCTCCACCTACCTACCTACCTTCCTGTTCCTTCCTTTCCCCCTTCCTTCCTTCCTTCTCTCTCCCCCCACCTACCTACCTTCCTTCCTCCCTTCCTCCCTCTCTCCCCCCTTCCTTCCTTCCTTTCTTCTCTCTCTCTCTCCCCCAACTACCTACCTACCTTACTGTTCCTCTCTTCCTTCCTTCCCTCCTTTCTTCCTCCCTCCTTCCTCCCTCCCTCTTTCTTTCCCCCTCCCTTTCTTTCCCCTCCCTCCCTCCCTCCCTCCCTTCCTTTCTTTCTTTCTTTCTTTCTTTCTTTCTTCTCTCTCTCTCCCCCACCTACCTACCTTCCTTCCTGTTCCTTTCCTTCCTTCCTTCTTTCCCCCTCCCTCACTCCCTCCCTTCTTGCCTTCTGACACACTGACCATGATGTCAGGGATGTGTGGCCTTTTGACACTTCCGGTGACGTCAGGGGGTGTGGCATATGCAAATAAGTTATGCTAATGAGCTCCTGCACCTCTTTTTTTAGGAAAGGACCCCTGTAATTACCTATGTAAGGGACTGGAAATGATTATGTTATTACACAAAATGTATAATGAGAGCAGTCAGAGGTTCCAGTCTTTTGTGGGGTACAGATAAAAGTGTAACAAAGTAGGATAAATAACACCCAATCAAGGAAGAAGTAATCTGAAGCATACGAAAATCAACATTGGTAAAGGAGTATAATACGAAACAGCCAGTTAGGGTGGGTTTTTTTTTAAAGTGAGCCCTGTTGAGCTATTAGAAATTATAGTGGGCAAGGGAATCCAAGTCTCTGTTTAAGTCAGGATGACAAATAGTGTTTAATTTCTTGATGAATTCTAATTCAGCACTTTCACATTGTATATTCTCTTCAAAGGATTTTTTTTTTGGGGGGAGGGGTAAGAACAGTGACTCAGTTCTGCAACAGTATGTCCAGGAAGATTTAAATGTAAATGTTTCTGATTGTTTCTTATGTCAGATTTGTGGTCATTGATTCTGCCATGTTGCGACCAAACCATTTGTTCACTGTAGATGGTAGAATAGCATTGTTGGCACATGGTGACATATATTAAATTAATTATTTGCAAGTCCAGGATGATGTAGCCAATATTATTAGGTCCAGTAACAGTAATGCCTGAGTATATGTGGGGATATTCAGGGCTGTTCCAAGGTTTGGTTCATGGGATTGGATGATATGCTGAAGAGGATTAAATAGTGAGCTATTGGTGACAACCAGTGTTAATTTTTTTGTTGGTGTTTCTTAAAACTTTTGGCTCTGCCTTATAGCATGCTAGTTCTGGGTACCATTCTGGCTTTGTTGAGTTTTTTGCATGTTCACAGAACTGCAGATCAGTGATGTGCCGTCCAGCCTTCCCATCCTTCAACTCAGCTTGTGGATCCAGCAGTTGCAGGCTGTTGTCTGCCACAACCAGGCAGCCTTTTCTGCACCTAACAGTACAACCCTAAACACCAATGGACTTAGAGGGTTATTCTGTTACCCTGTTCTATTAAGACCAACCATTTGCTTTTGTTAACAAAAGGAATAACATGACTTTTGCATTTTGTGATGAACACACAAGCCTACTTTTTTTTTTTTGTCTCCCTTGGAAATCCTATGCAGTTTAAATACGTTCATTTCAGGTTTAGACTGGAGTAACTACAGATCCTGCCAACCTAGCAGTTCAAAAGCAAGAAATTGCAAGAAACGTTTTTGGACAGCGCTGGCTCTTCAGAGTCGTATTCGACTGGCTTTCGAGCAAGGGAAACCTTTACCTAACTGTACAGAGGTCTGTACTGCCAAATCTCTCCTTCCCTTGCCAGGGTCACCAGCCTCTAGCTAAGGGTTGGAAGTCTCCCAGAATTGCAACTGATGTCCAAGTGACAGCAATCAGTACCCTGGAAAAAACAGCAGCGGGGGAGGGGGGGTAGTATTATGCCCTACTGAGGTCCCTCCCTTTCCGAAACGTCGCCTTCCCCCGGGTTCCCCCTCCCCAAAATCTCCAGGTATTTCCCAAGAGTGCCTTGGCAACCACAACCTGAAGAAATAGGGGGAGGGAGGACGAGGCACAGCTTCCCGTTGAGGCAGCTGAGGCTGAACGCGACCTGTCCCACATGAGCCACCCACATCATTCCGCGCCGGAGGTCTGCTGCCACGAGCGGCTTCGCCTCAAGCGGCATGCCTGGTCGCGTTCCTCGGCTGCACAAAACTACACTTCCCATCTGCCTCCGCGCCTTCCCTCTCACAGCCCCCCTCCTCCGGTTTTGCAAGGCGGGGAGGTTCTGGTCACTTGGGTGGGCGGCTGGGGAAGGGGGGGCGGAGGGGCCGGCCTGGCCTCGCCTGCCTGCCTGCCTCTGACGGGTCTGCCAGGGCTAGAAGGCGGCGCGCTTCGTCAGGCTGCGGCTGGGACCGGGTAAGGGAGTCCGCGGGAGACCCGGCTGCACCCCTGTGGCGCCACCCCCCCCCCCCCCGCCTTCGGAAGTGCGGCCGCGCGGAGGGCCCTCGGCGGCCCGAGCGCCTTCCCTCCCGCACACCCGACAAGCCCAGCGCTGAGCCACGGGGGCTGGAGAGCGCTCCGTGCTCGAGGGAGGCCTTGGCCGCTTGAGCGCCCCGCTTGCAGCCCGGCGGGTTGAACTTTGCCCAGGGTGCGTCCAGGCCGCGCGAGGGCGGCGTGCCGGCGCCTCTCCCTCCGCGCTTTCACTCGCGGGTCTTGGCCTGCAGCTTCCGAGATGGAACGGCCTAGCTGCAACCGCGGGTGTGTCTGTGTGTGTGTTGATCCTGGGGTGCCAAGCCGCCCTGTGGCGCCTGGAGTTTGGGCGAGGCGTGTGGCTTGCTTTCGCGGGATGTTGGCGTTGGGCCTCGCTGGAAGGCGGAGGGCCGGGGCCTGGCGGGCATCTTCGTCTGGAGGCTCTTGGCAAGCCTGCTTTGCCGGCGAGGGTTAGATCCCCAGAGGGGATCTTGCCGTGCCAAACATGCGGGGGGAAAGCGTCGCTTGGCTTTGGCTGGGAAGTCTGCTGGAATCCCAAGCAGCTCGGAAGGGGGAAGGCCTCGGGAAGCATTTCCTTTTCAAGGCAAACTGAATGGTTGTGAATAGGCAGGGGGTAAAGTTCTCATTGTGACCCCCCAGACCACTTACCACTCCGGGGAAGCTTTCCCCTAGCTCTGCAACTGGTGTTCAGGGCAGTTATCCCCCGCCCCCGGTGATGCTGATGCTTATCCAACAAAGCCAGTTCTTCAGCACTGGGGTCTGGAGAGCCAAGGAGCATATTCTTTGTAGTATAAATACCCTGTTCATGTGCACATTAATAACAGGAACCAACGTGTCGTGTCCTGTAAGTGGATGCAGGGAGGGAAGCAGATCAGGGGAATGTCATCACTGAACCACAGGGTAGCAGACATTATTTTAGATGAACTGTCATAGAGAGAGAGATGAGTAAAAGTTTATTTGACCCACATTCCAGTCTCATGTGGTATCATTACTGGCCAACAAAGGTTAGAGCTGTAAAAAGTTTGGAGCAGCAAAATATTAAGGACATGCTAGAACAGGAAATGGAAGTAAAACAGAGAAGCAAATAATGGACCAGTGACAGGCTTCAGGAAAGTTGTTCTTGGAAGGAAGTGCCACAGCAGGAAAACCCCAAAAAACAAGGGGGTGAGTTATACCACACTGCAACTGAGGACTGCGAGGAAAATGACAGATTTCAGTCAGCACTGTTTTTCACATGGAAAGAGGTATTTAGTATTTTCCTTCCACTGATGACACTGTAGATAGGAGAAAAAGAAAGTTTTAAGACATACATTGGAAACACAATGTGCACCAAGAACAGCTTGTTTATATAAAAGATACATCCTTCAGTTACACCTGGCATTAAAGAGAAAATATAGAACAATATATGATAAATCTAAAGCTGTTAGCACACACTTGTGAATTTGGGGAGCTGTATGACTTGCTTAGTAAAAGATCTCAAAGTGTGTGGCCTGAAGTCTGATAGAAAGCCAGATTACTGAGAGAGTTCAACAGTATGCAGGAGACATAGATGGGTGGCTACAATGCAATTGCAGTGAGCTGCAGACAGAAAAGCAAGCAAAACCTGTAGAGGTCAAAAGTAATATAAAAAAGACAATCTCAGAGCAAAGTAAGCCATGCCCTCGCACTAACGAAAGCTCCAAGCAAAAATAAGGTCTGCGGAGTTATGCACAAAGAACCTGTTACGTGTGGCACTACCGCCATAGCATAAATTTTGGTTTAGCATATGGGAAACAATGCAATAAATATGGCAAATATTAATAATTGTGTTAAAATGTATAAAACTAGAAAGCAAAGATGTCTAACACAGACTTGCAAAACTACAAATAATTACAATCACTTCTGCATTAATAAACAAGTTAGTAAATCATACTGGGAAACAACTGTAAGCTGTTGATAAATATATAATCTGAACAGCAGGTACTGAGATAGCATAGCTACTAAAATCCCAGCTAGTCGATTTTGATACACAGGCTGTAACTGGGTCTAAGGTTCATGGCTAATGTAAATGTGATATAAAAATCAATAGAAACAGATAAAGAAGAAAGAGCAATGGAATATTCATTCAGATTACGAAGACCTTTTTCAGAGCCTTGGCTGTTTACCAGGCTAAAAATAAATTCACAAATACTACTTGTAACTCATGTGCCTGCCTCATAAGTGTCCTGTGTGAAAAAATGAAGGTGATACATCCAAGAGATGTGAAACTGCTCAGTTCTAAGAGAATGTGTATGTGCCATGTCAGAAACAGAGTATCTAAGACATAGCTTAAAATCTAAGAGGCCATAGTTGAAATGCCCAGTCCAAAGAGTGATCTACATTGATTTCTAAGAGAAGATAAGCTTTGCTAAGACAGGCAGTCCCAAACATGACAACAGTGATGTGACTGGCCCAAGATGATGAGTTTGGTTATCAATTTATGAAACAGGTTCAGCAACTAAAGGTTCTGCAAACGAAAGCTCATGTGTTGAAGTGTTACAATGTGGAAAGCTGTGAATGTCTGTACATACCGGGTCTTCAGGATTAGGTGCAGTATTGTGGCAGACATGCAACTTTTCTTGTTAAACCTGTATCCGTAGCACATAGTTCCAAAGCTCTGATAACTGCCCAGCTGAACTGTGTTCACACAGAAAGAGATGTTTGGATGCAGGAGATCTCACTGATCCATGGGAAAATAGTGTCTGTTGAAGCAGTTCTGACTACTGGAGGCAATTATCAACAACTCTTTGTGTATAATATTCCTTCGAGTATCCTATGACACCTACAGAAATACCAACTGTACACGAAGTATTCAAGACAAGAGTCAATAATTGCTAATACTTTATCCAGTGCATGTATAGGACAAAGAGAAATTAGTTCAGAGGAAATACTTTGCTGTACATCTCATGTCTTGTGTGCCAGTCTCTGAACTGAAACTGAAGGAATTTGAAACAACCACTGCCAATTAATGGTTTCTGAAAATCTTAAAATACTGTTTTGCAGAATGGCCCTAAAGAAAAGTGGGAACTCCAGAAGATAACTGTGCTTATTGGGCTGCAGTCAGGAATTAAACACATAAAGCTGCCTTATTCATTAGTCCATCTAGCTTAAGGTTCATTGCTCTGACTGACAGAGGTTTTCCAGAGCTTCAGGACGAGAAGGATCTTTCCCACAGTTGGCTGCCTATGATCTTTTAACAGGAGATACCAGGAACTGATCTTGGAAATTTCTGTGTGATTGTATGCAACACTTAAGAAATACTGACTGGATAGATGTGTGGTTAGGGAATTGAACTATGTAAAGGAAAGGCTTGAGAGGCTGTTTATTGTATACATATATGTGCTCAAAACAAGGATTTGGGACATTTGTGTACCAGATGTCAAACCTTCAAAAATACAACCAGAAAGAATTCAAGTTGCCGCCCAAAGTAACAAAAAGAATTATCTTTGTGTTCCAGTTGGCTGTTGTAGAAAATTTTTCTAGCTGTTGTCTGCTTGAGGAAATCACAAGTGAATCAGTGATCAAGCAATGCAAATCTACATTTGCAAGGCAAGGTATACCAGAAGATATTGTGAGTGGTTATTCCATTCAGTTTTGTGCCTGATACTTTAGAACTGAGGTGTCAAACATGTGGCCCAGGGGCCGGATGAGGCCCCTGGAGGGCTTCTATCAGGCCCGTACTGGAACTGGCCATCTCCTGCTTCCAGTTCTGTTTCTGCTACTTCGTCATAGCTTGCTTTGCCAGACTCTCTCAATCACTCAGCCATTTCATGTTTTCCCCTGGGTCCTAGACTCAGAACTCTGAGCATGAGATTTTTGTAGTGAGTGTCAATAAATCAAAACTTACAGATACACACTTGAACAGCATACTCAAGATTGCAACAACATAGACATTTTGATGCAGTAATTCAGAGCAAGAGGTCAGTTATCAGAGACTGTTAAATAAACAAAATATTGCAAGAGTGCTAATGATTTAAGCATGTTTTTAAGTAAAAAAACCCCTTTGTGTTTGTGTCCTTTATAAAGTTTATATCTCCGCTACCTGGCATTACATTTTATGACACATGGTCGGCCCAACAAGGTCTCATTTATGTTAGATCCGTCCCTCATAAAATGAGTTTGACACCTCTGCTTTAGAATGTTGCTGAAGGATAACTTCCCACTATATCAGGAGGCAGAGTAGTAAGGACTCCTATCAGAGAATAGCATTTTCTAAAATGGACATGGGCCCTTTCTTAATTCTCCTTTTAATCCACATTCACTGTGGTGTCCTCCAAGCAATTCTGCACTAAAATCGAATTCAGCCTTTTTTATCCAGGTCCCCCCCCCCCCCCCCCATTCTGCACTAAAATCGAGTTCAACCTTCTTTTTAGTCTGGGTTTCCCCCCCATTCTGCATTACGTTACCTCCCTTCAGTGGTCAGACTGGTTTCAGCCTGCTGTTGCCTCGGATTATTTGGATGCTGTTTTGCTGTGGACTTGACTTGAGCACAGAAAATCCGTAGTGGCAGGCAAATGCGAAAAGGACCATGGTGAAACCCATGTTCTATGAAGGGTATGCATGCAGGGAAGCAGTTCAGTGAATACCAGTAGAAACCCAGGGCAGCAACTATGTGAGATCAACTGTACTAAGCACGTCAGTATTAAGTAAAATATGTTCCACATTTCACTTTTCTGTGCATCAGTTAAAAAGTTTTCAGCAACAAAAATAACGACGTGCACTAGAGTATCTTATGTTCTGGCTGAACTGGTTTTGGGGGGAAGGAAGGTGCTTTTAAGTATTAAAATTAGCTTGCTGGAATGGTTTATGGGCCCTTGGAATCATATGAATAGAACTTGGGATGGCTTAGAGCTATACTTCTCTAGTAACATGTTTAATTCTCTCTAAATGGAATTTAATGAGCACAGGCAGCTTAACTGAGCCTGGAGGCTTATTTTATATATTTAGTTAAACTTTTAGTCCACTGTGCAGTTCACAAGATGCATTAGGTCATAAGTAGTGCATTCGTTGCCTGTGTGAAAAGCAAAATGCTGTAATCCTAGTCAGATCATGGTTGAAGGCCATCTTTTATTTTCACTAGGAACCTAGCAACCATCCAACTGTCCTTCCCCATACAGGAGATGCCTCCAAGACGGGGGCAGGGAGTGGCTTGTCCTGCTGTTGGCTTTGTTTTATGCACAGTCCTGACATGGTGGCATTTTTAGAAAGCATGAGATTAACATATTTTGAAAGTGGTGTCTCTAATCCTAAGCATTCCCTGAAGACACAAGATCTCAGGAGGCACAGGTCTGGGGAAACTAGGAGATAGGAGTCTGGCTGGGAATCCAGCCTTCTCCACAGCAAGGCAGCAAGCTACCTCCATTCAGCAAGAGTCTTGGAATTGCAGTGTTGGCAATAGTCTGGGTAGCAGGATCCACTAGGCTTGATACAGATGCCATTGCATGGCTGAAAGAGGGAATGGGGTGGCTAAGTGTGCTATACTAGGAGGTAAGTTGGTGCTGTAAGAGTGCAAAACCTGTAAAGGAGAAAGTATTGCATTATGAAATGCAAGTGTGAGGTTGAGTTTTCCGGCCTTTGCCACTTGAAACCAGTTTTCTAGCAGCTTACCACAGCTGCCCGTTTAATGGGGAGAGCGGGAGGTAACTGTGTGCTGCTTTGTGCAACACACTATGTCACGATGTTACCTGAGTTAGGATTGAGTCACAGTGGCATCAAGTGTGATTGGATGAACACATTAATGCTGCTGATTTGGAACAGGGCCAGAACAGGCCCATTGTGGCTGACTTACGATGATGCATTTTTTCCTCTTAGATTTTGGCTTGATTGTGTGTTTGCAAGGGACTTTAGAAGCTGATTCTACTGAAGCGAAGCTTGAAATAGGCTAAGGAACTCTGTTACTGCGGTGCCTTTACTTATCCCCACTACATAGATGTTTTCTGTGTGGCAAATCTTGTTTCAGTTCAGCCTGGACTAATCCTTCTCTCTTTCTGCTTCTCTTCCAGGAGGTGCTTTCTAATGGTTCCAATTGGAGGCTTTTGCTAGTAGCTGGTGCCCACCTGCCCCTTCCCCTTCCCTCTCCTCTCCTCTCCTCTCCCCTCCCCTCCCCCCTCATCTGAATTTCCCCCCTCCCCCACACACCAGTTGTGTACCTGCACACACTAATGACAGCGTGGATTGTCCTCCCCATTAGCCTCTCTGCCTTCTCAATCACCGGAATATGGATTGTGTAAGAGTTGCCGTCTACTTTGCCTTGATATTTTTTTGCCTGTGTGTGGGGCTGACTTGTGGGTTGTGCCAGTTAAGCATCAGGTTTCCCACCCACTGGGCCTGTGATGTGTTGCTATAAGAACCTGTGTTGGGGGTTGTGCTGGAAGACTGGCTTCCCCAAGGATAATATATTAAACACAGCTGTCATCAGCTTATGGTTGCCGTGCCTTCTAATTGTGTAATCACCTTCAAACTGCAGTCATTTCCCACTAGAAATCTCAAATTGAGAGATTTAAACCCCTCCCCCCAGTTCTAGATTGTTCTCATGCTTTGTGTGGCTTGCTTATCTGAATATAGTCTCAAAACACCTGGGCAAAGCCCTGCTTAAGTATACCTGTATTTTTAGTGTTATTTAAAGGGCACAGGTGTCCTATACTGATTGCTATGAGGCAGCATGTCAGTGATTTACAGAATTCACCCACTTTGGTGTGTGTTGCTCTCCAACATGTTTAATATTTATTAAGCGCTTCCAGCAGCAGATATCAATGCTGTGCTTCCTGCTACTGTCTAGCACCAAAGTGGGTATGTTTCCCCTTGGAGAAATGACAGCAGCTGTTTGAACATGAAAGGTCCATCCTCCCACAATTTCACAGGGACAAGCATGTTCCCAGTGAAAGAAGGATTCCTCGTTGTGGCTGCTTCACAATAGTGGATTGTCTTCATCTCCACAAAGAACCAGAAAACTAGATTTGTCCTTAGTTTACCCTGCAGTACCTTTCTGCAGCCACAGAGGGAAACTCTGTACGAGAAAGAAAAAGAAAGAACCATTAGAAATATCGAGATGCGGCTCACATCTTCAAGATGGCTTTGCCATGTATTGTAGTTCAGATCATGAACTTGCTCTGTTCCAAGAGATCAGTGGTAGCAACGCTACACTTTGGCTCCTAAGAAAGCAAATTTAGTTCCCCATATAATGCTAGCGTCAGTTACTGAGAGGCAGCTTGGGTAAAATGCTCTGGCTCTTAGGCAAAGTCAAGTTTCAAAGCATTGGTTGATTGCGATTGACATAGGCGTCAACTACGGGGGGGCTCAAGGTCTCGAGCCACCCCCGAAATTTCCCGGGGAGGACTGACCTCCCCCCGGAAAACGGTGTGCCCACCGCTGCGCCTCCCTTGGCCCTTCCTAGGGCCGCCGCCGCCTCTCCCCCCCCCCCCAGCCTGGCCACTCCGACCCTCCGTCCGTCCGTCCAGGGGCCAGCTAAGCAAATGCCCAGCTGGCCCCTGGACGGACAAAGGGAGGGATGGAAGCAGGAGCGGTCAGGCGGGGGCGGGGGGGAGGCGGCGGTGGAGACATGGTCCCGGCGGGCGCACACGCTTTGCACGCACACACAAAAGAGCCCCCCCCCCGGGAGTTTTTAAACTCTGCGCCCCTGGCCATTGACAATTGCTGTCAAGACTACACAGCTGTGGGAAAGTGTAAGCCATCTTTCTGGATCATATGTGAAGTGCTGGTGCTGTATAAGCAAAAATACCCTATACAAATGAGGAGATACATATGGAAGAAGAGATCCAAATGTTCATGTAGTCACAGGAGACGTGATCCAGATGCCCAGATGCGAGGCATTTTTTAGTACAAAGCTGCAAGTAATCTCTAACCCAGAAGGCTACAAGCCTGATTCTGTCCTGGCATTTGTTAGCTATCATGAGGTAGATTACTTCCCAGAACAAAGGGCAGACCATCAGTCTCTGTGACTAGCCCCCCCCCCGCCCCCCTTTCCGGTCTGAATTAGTCTAGTCTTGATGACTTTTTGTGTTGACGAGATTGCTCTTCAGAAGGAAGCAGATTTCCTTCCTCTGACATATTTATGTGTACAGGCCTGTAAGTAGGGGCAGAAATTGGCAGCAAGTATGCAAGCAGGAGTTCAAGAATGATTTGTCAGTGTAGAACTGGAGACAGCCATCGAAGCTGAGCTTGCAGAGGCAGCAGAGGTCAAAGGTGATATTCCCAGAGGCACACCAGTTTTCTGGTAAAAACAAAACCAGAAAAATGGTTTGAGAAGGCAGCTCCTAAGCTCTTTTAAGGGCAGGAAATTTTCCCTAATATTTATCATGGTGGAATCATCCAACTGTTGATGTACACCTTTTACTGCAACTTGATTCCTGAGAGGAAGGTGTGGAGCCTGGAATCCCTAATGTGTAGAATGACTGATGCTTTTCAATTCCAGCTTCTATGAACAAATCAGCAATTGTGTTTTAGGACAACTGGCTGTGTAAGCGGGGCCTGGGAGGATGGAGATCAGGGCCATCCATTCCAAGTCAGAATGGATTCCAGGGGAGAGGGTAATGGGACCCTAAAGCAGAATAAAAAGCAACACGAGTGCCTTCCTGTCACCTAGTTGGTGCTAGGCTTGCCATCTTCCCCTGAGCTGCTGTTGCACACTGATCTTTTATTTGGGTGGGAACAATTGCATCCTTGAACTGGTCCTATTACCCTTTTCAAAGCCTCTAATAGGCCAACTGGTGGTTGCAGGAGAAGAGGAGATACTTGTCTTTGTCTTTGTTACAGATGGGCAGCGAGAAGAGTTCACTGTTGAATTTGGCCTTTATATCTTCAGGAAGTCTCCCATAGATATGAATTCTCCTCTGTAAAAGGATGCATGTGGGCATCCTAGAAAATCTTATTCCCATCCACTTCAGTGAAACTCGTTTAAGAGACATTTGTACTAGATCCTGCACCATATGAGTTCATTGAGCATATTTAAACTGCTTGATGGCTGCTTTTAACTAATAGAGCACATATAACTTTGGGAAATCAGCTTGAAAAGATGGGGGGTAGAATATACCATTCTTTGAACAGTTGTTGTTTTTCACCTCGTCCATTACACTGCTGTTTTAATGCATGCTTGCTGCACTTTGGTTTAAATGCTATACCCTCTCTTCTGCACAGTAAGTCTTGCTCTTTCTGCTCCTCACAGATATGCCATGGCAGTGATGAATCACCATGTATGCCCTGTTGAGAACTGGTGAGTCTTTTCATCATGCAGAAAGATAAAATCCTTTAAGGCCTATTGTGTTCCATGTGTTTCCTTCTACCCAGAGATCTCTACAGCACCAATTTAATATGTTCTAACTGCTGCAGGTCCTACAATGAGTCGTGCTCTTCTGAATCTGCCAAGCGTGGCTACCCAAAAAGCTGCTGCACCTTGGAGGATATCCCTTTAATTAGGTGAGGAGGAAAGAAGCTTGGATCTTCAAAAACAGGAGGGCAGCTGTTCCTGTGTCCCTGGGGACAAGCCAGGTCTGGCCTGGAGAACAGCTTAGGTACAGCAGGGGCAGAAACAGTAGCTTTGCCAGGTGTGGTATCTTATCCAGATGTTGGAAGGTAATAAAGTTTTTTGGGGGGGGTGAATGCATTTGCATTGGTTCCTCTCAGCCTTGGTAACCATTTTGTTTTTGTTTTCCTGCAGTAAATGTGGCACTTACCCTCCAGAAAGTTGCCTTTTCAGCCTTATTGGAAACGTTGGGGCTTTTATGGGTAAGCACTTCACCCATTTTGCCAACCTTTGCCAACTTGGCTAGGAAGATGAAAAGCTGGCCAGTGGCCCCTTAGGCTAGCTAGCCAGCCTTTGGCCAGTGCAGCTTATTGGCAGTGTGTCTCCTCTTCTGAAGTATTTCCTGCCCAGGAGAGGTTTGCAGCTGAGCAAAATTTTCCAGATTGGGTGCCAGATCTTCAAGAGGAGTACAGGAAGTCTTGTTGCAGAGGAAACTGCATCTACTTGGCAGTTGATGCTATACTGGCCTGTGGGACTTGAGGAAAGACCCTGCCTGATTGCTCAAGAGGCAGAGGTGACCTGGGAGGGGCATCCTGAAGGCTGACAAAGGGTTTCCTGGAAGTATTCATTCAGCTTCAGGGCTTAGTGCACATACATGCTGAAGAGTTTGCAACCCAGGGTTTTTGTTTGGTTGTTAGTCACACAAGAGGCACATTAAAAATAATCATGCTTTGGAAAAAATGCTGACTGAGACTGTATCTGAAGAAGTGATCAGTGACTCACAAAAGCTCATACCCTGCCACAAATTTTGTTAGTTTTTAAGGTGCTACTGGGCTCTTGCTCTTTTCTACTGCTACAGACAGACTAACATGGCTACCCATCTTGAAACTGTCTAAGAAACATGTGCGGAATATGATCCAGTTGCTGTTACTCAAACATCCAGTAGCTGACTGAGCTCCTTGCTCCCTTCTCCCCCTGTCCAAATCCACAGAAAGTGCAAGGCAAAAGTGCACAACTCACTAGAGAGTGGGTGCATGTGTTCTGTGGGAGTTGGGGTAGCAGTTTCCCAAGGGACAGTGTGAACGTCTACCTTCTTATGGTGCTGTCAGGAACTTTAACTTGCATTTTGCAGTTGTGGGATGTTTAGTGTCGTGAGAAGAATGGATTGTAAGCAAGTCAGAAACAAGTTCTCAAAGGACTGCAGAATTAATGAGTAAAGTTAAGCAGTCTGAAGGTGCAACTAGTTTGAAGGGTATTTTTAAATGATTAAAAAAGTACCCTTGCAAATCAAGCCATTTTTTAAATATGAACTGCATTTTTTCAGTGCACGTACTTACAAAATCTGCAAGTGGCTGACACTACCTTAAAAGATTCCCCCCTCCCTTGCACACAGAGAGGTATGGGCAGACGTTCCTTAAAAACTTGCTTTTAATACTTAAATCATACTTTTCCCCCACAGCTGTTTGTTCATCCAATTTAAACAGTTTAAAACTCAGGCAATTTTATTTATTTAAAACATGTATTAGTTGCCTTTCTACCTTGCAGAAACTCAAGGAGGCTTACAGTGCAAACAGCAACTAAACACAATAAAATAGATTAAAAATCACCCATTTAAAATCAACAATTTAGCCCTGACCTGGATAGCCCAGGCATGCTCAATCTCATCAGATCTCAGAGGCTAAGCAGGGCCAACCCTGGCAAGTATTTGGACGGGAGACCTCCAGAGAATACCAGAGTCGGGAGGCAGGCTATCAAGCCACTTCTCTGAATGGCCTCCATGCCCCAGTAGGAGTCGCCAGAGGTTCCCATGTCTTCCAGACACAGGCGCACGTACACACACACACACACACACAAATGCAAAAATACCAAAATATAAAATAAAAATCAACAATTTAAAACTGCTCATAGGCAGAAGAACTGAAACTAGACAAATGTTGTCATGAATAAAACTGCTTTCAGCTGCCTTCTAAAGATTGAGGGGAGGGATAAGTGCACCCCCTGGGGACGTCGTTCCATAATCCTGCATCTGCCACTGAAAGGTTTACAATAAACTATTTATTTATTTAGAAAAATTCTTTGCTGCCTCTCCACAACCTGCACATGGCAGCCCACAACTAAAACAATAAAATAGCAACCAGTATATAGAACCAAGCTAAGTATATAAAAACAATCCAAGTTATTAAGGACAATACAATGTATCTTGAATTTAATTAATCATGACCTTCTAGTAAAATATACAGAAATGATCTTGGACTGTGATGCGTTTGTAACCTGGGCTGCATGCACTCATGCTAAATCAAAGGTGTGGGCTAAGAAAATAAAGTGCCGTCTGAGATTAGGCATTAGAATCGCAAAGTGCAGGTTAAACTGCCAGGCAGCAGTGTCAAAATCTGTACTCCTTGTGCAAAATGAGCAAATATGTAGAATTCTGTACCCTTGCTACTTTGCATCATGCATTTTGGGCTTCTAGTCATGTGAAAGGCCAGGACAGTGGGAATTTAAATCACTGGCCACCTTATCTACTTCCTTGGCTTTTGAGATTCTACCAGTCATAGGCCATGCATTTTCAAGGATGTCTTTGCCATTTTAAGGGCTAGGCCAGGGGTGGCCAACCTGTGGCTCGGGAGCCACATGCGGCTCTTTCACACATATTGTGCGGCTCCTGGCAGGGCGGCTGGGGAAGCAAAGGGGAGGCATGCTTTTTCTCTGTTTCTTCCTTCCTTCCTTCCTTCCTTCCTTCCTTCCTTCCTTCCTTCCTTCCTTCCTTCCTTCCTTCCTTCCTTCCTTCCCTCCTCCCTCCCATCTATTTGCTTTCCTAGTTTCTCTCTCTCTCTTTCTTATAACTGGTTTTCCTCGTTTGTTTTTATTTTTGGCAGTCCCATTTAACGTTAATAAAAAGCAAATTTGCATATTTTTAAAAATAAAAACCTGTGTGTGATATTTGTTCCTGTCTTGCGGCTCTCAGACATCTCTATGTGGCTCTTACGTTTATTCTATGTGGCTCTTACGTTAAGCAAGGTTGGCCACCCCTGGGCTAGAGGCTTGCTTTCTGGACCTTTCTGCGCTCTCATGGAATCTCAGCACAGCTTATGAGTTATAAAAAGACAGCTGCTTTGAAGGACCAACCTCCTGTGCTGCTTTGCTTTATTTCAAACAGACTTGGAGCAGCATCTCTGATACTCAAAGATTCACAAGTATCCAAACTGTCTCTCTTGCTTTCCCCAACAGTGGTGGTGATCTGTTTCCTACGCTATGGGCAGCTGATAGAGCAGAGCCACAGCTCCTGGGTGAACACCACAGCGCTGATCACAGGCTGTACTAACGCTGCAGGCTTGGTCGTGGTTGGCAATTTCCAGGTTGGTAAATGGGCTGGGGCAGGGGTGTAGACTTTTGGAAATCCGGGGGGGGGGGCTCCTTATGGTCTCCCCCCCCCAGAAACCGCCCCGCCTCCCCGGGCCCTTCCGAGGTCCGCCAGCCGCTGCTGCAGGTGCCTCTCTCTCCCCCCCCCCCTCCAGCAGCAGCGGCCAGGCCTCGGAAGGACCTGGGGAGGCGCTCCGTTTTCCCGGTGGAGGCTGAGCCCCCCCCCCCCCCAGGAAATTTCGGGGGTGGCTCAAGCCCTCGAGCCCCCCCGTACTCTACGCCTATGGGCTGGGGGGGGGGTGATGGGTGGTGCCCCAAGCATCAAAGCAGTCCTCGTTTAGGAAAGTTATTGTGAAGTCCCTACTCAAGAGTGATCCTTTCCCCCTGTCGTTAGGGAAGATGAATTTTGGCCCATGCTGAACAGAGAGCAGTAGAGGGGAGAAGCTCCTAGAATAGTTGGTGTCTGTTGTAGGAAGGTGAATGAAGTCTGCTGTTGCATTCCAATTTGGGGAAGGGGGGAGCTGTAGCCTCAGGAGAGGTGATTTCATCATGAAGCAAGGTGAAGTAGTGAATTTAGGTTGCTGTAAATGAGGTGGTGGGTGGCAGAGTAGGCTGTCTCTTCCACAGCTGTCATTCACCAGCGTGGTGTAGTGGTTAAGAGTGGTGGCCTCTAATCTGGATAACCAGGTTTGATTCCCCACTTCTCCACATGAAACCTGCTGGGAGATCTTAAGGCCAGTCTCTCAAGATGCTCTCAGCCCCATCTGTGACTGTTGTGGGGAGGGGAAGAGAAGGTGACTGTAAACGGCTTTGAGACTCCTTAGGGTATAAAAACCAGTTCTTTTTCATACTGTGCCAATTCAGTTGCATGTATCTGATCTCAAAATGGGGGCTAAAAGGAAGGTTCCCACCCCCATGATTCTTTCTGGCCTAGAAAGATGCCAGACCTGTCTTCTTTTCCTGGGAAAGGCTAGAGGCAAAAGTAGAGCAAAATATCTTTAAGTGCCTACATTTGGTCTTTCCATGTGCTGTAGGTGGACTATGCCAAATCCCTTCACTACGTCGGAGCTGGTGTTGCCTTCCCAGCCGGCCTGCTGTTTGTCTGCCTCCAGTGTGTCCTCACCTATCACGTTGCAGTCTCTGCCCTGGACTTCTGGATGGCACACCTCCGCGTCTTTCTTACTACTGTGGCCTTAATCTCTCTTGTCCTCAGTATCCTTTTCTGGTAACGAGTGCTGGGTCACTTGGAGGGGGAGGGAAGGAGAGTGATGCATTTGGAGAGAACTCCCATAGACCAGATGTTTCCTTTCTCCTGGGTGAGCTTGAAGAGGGTCTCGCATGAAAATCCCAACTCACATTCTTGGAGCTTGGAGAAAGCAGGCTGTGTTGGCACCACATGAAGCTGCCTTTTACTGAGTTGGACTGTTGGCCAAGACCACTATTGTCTCCTCTAACAGGCAGTAGCTCTTCCAAAGTCTCAGGACCTGCTGACCAGTCCATTTAACTGGAGATGCCCTTTGTTACCACTGCACACACCTGTCCTTGCTTGTGGTCAGCACAGGAATAGTTGTAGCCCGTTGTGCTAGTCCACTGCTCCAGTCAGGGAGTTTGGGATGCTGGTCTGTTTGTGGGCAAAGGATAGACTGGGGGACAAACCAACATCCATATAACCAGACAAGCAGGCTCTGTATGCTGGAATCCTTGCACAGAGAAACCCCACCTCGCAATCCGAGCAGTAAAGGATCATATTCCCTGCAGCGTCCAGCCAAAGTTTAGCAGGACCTCATTTCTCCAAACTAATCTCGGCCTGCCGTCTGCTTCCCGTCGAACCGACCCTCTCCCCCTTTCCCTTCTGCTTTTGGAACTTCAAAGCTCTCGGGCCTTTCCTTTAACCCCAACTCTGTCAGGTGGCGTCTTCTTCATCCACGAGAGCTTCCTCCTGCAGCATCTGGCTGCCATCTGCGAGTGGCTGTTTGTCATTGACATCCTGGTCTTCTACGGCACCTTCACCTACGAGTTTGGCGCCGTCTCCAATGACACCTTGGTGGCTGCGCTGCAGCACTCGAACAGCCGGGGGTGCAAGTCCCCAGGGAGCAGCAGCACCTCCACACACCTCAACTGTAACCCCGAGAGCATTGCCATGATATGAGGGAGGGACAGGAAGGCTCGCTTGGCCGTCCCGTCCTGCAGCTGCAATGGGCTGCCTATCTTTCTTTCTCTCTTTTTTCCCCCAATGGGGGAAGAGGGGCATCTCCTCCCTCCTAGCGGTTTTTTGTACCAAAAGGGGTTTTTTTTAATTAAAAGAGTGTTATTGCTGCCAGTTCCCTCACCCCTCCCTCCCCTCACTCAGAGTGCCACTGTCCAGCTGGGAGCCAGAGCCTGTTTATGTCTAGGTGCTGGAGGAAGGGAGATGCTCTGCAGAGCAGCAGAGCTCTCTCAAGGAAGCCCCAGCTAGAACTTGGATGATTGCAACCTTCCCTGCCTATCTTTGGTGGGCAGCAGGCTTGCTCTGGCATATTAGGGAGCAACCCTAGGCAGGTCTGCTCAGAAGTCCCGCTTTACTCACTGGGGCTTGATCCAAGGGAAGGATTGCAGCCTTAGCCTTTTACTGCCCCCTTGGGGTAGTGACCCAGTGCCAAAGGGAACCTCTGCTGTTTCCAGCCTCATTATAAACAGTGCCTGATTCCAGTTTCCCAGAGAGCAGGGGCCAGAGTTTGGCCACCTAGGCTTGGGGATTACGATTTTGGGTGCCTGTAATGATGGCTGTTCGTGAGTATATGATTGCGTCTCACTGCCACTCCCCACTTACCTACCTTTCAGTGTAAGTACATGGACATAACCAAGCTGCTACAGGAATGGGGGAGGTGCAGATAGTTCTTGTGACGAAGGCTGCTCACTCCCAGCCTGGATGAGGTCCTCCTCCCCGGCATATAGGAAATACGTCTCTTACCAACACACAAACCACAATGCCTCACACTGCACCTGGAGGAAGGGCAAGTGACGAAACAGGGCCCTGGCGGAAGCAGAAGGACGGAGCCCGCCCTCTTGCAAGACGGTCTCATACACTGTGTTCCTGGACCTCTCCCAATGTAGTTTGCCAACTGGGACGGGCCATGGGAACGCTTCTGGTCCTCGGGCCCACTTGTCTGAACCGGTTTGTTTGGGTGGAAATGTTTGAATATTTTTTAGAACTTTTTTTATATCTCTATATAAAATGTGTATAAAGAGAATTGTATCAGAGCGACTGGCCTGTGTTTGGGGGAGGAAATAACAGAAGGGGCCCTTTCACTCTTTGGGGATGGTTCCATGTACTGATGGTTCCCGTGCGCCCTGCAAACAAGGCGGGGCTAGAGTTTCACTGAGGGTGGCCAGCAGCAAAATGGGCCCCAACTGGCCTGAAGTGCCCCAAGCGGTGAGACTTCCTTATGGTAACTAGAGTTTGCCTTTGATACTCATTAGGCTGCAGCAATTACTTTGAAATCATAGTCCCCTCTGGTGCAAGCCAAAAACTGGAAGGGAAAAGGCAGCAGGGAGTGTCCATGGAACTACTCCAGTGTCCAAGGGCTGAGTCCTTAGCTTCCCCTTCAAGTGCTAATGTCACAAACTCATAGCTTAGGCACAGCCCTGCTCTTTCTAGATGCCAGAACTGGTTTAAGTACAAGTGGAAGGTCTGGCTTCAGGGCTCCTTGTTCTTGCACTCTTGTTCCTGGGCCCGCCCACAAACTGTTGCCAGTGCAGGCTGTGAGATATTAGAGGTCCTGAAGCCAGACAGCTGGGGTGGGAAGAGGGGGCCATACCACACCTCCAGCCATTTTGTGTGTTCTATAAAAGGGGAGGAAAGTGACCCTGCTGGGGTTAAGCTCTGCCTGGCTCACAGCCCAGCTTTGCCATAGGAGAATTCTGCAAGTAGACATTCCCAGAACAGTGGAACGTAACTGCAGTGTGCTTCTAGGCCACATTTGCAGCACACAAGAGCCAGCTGCAGAAAACACATCCCTCAACTGCTGTGATGAATGAACGAACGATAGCAAGAGGGAGCACAAGTGGAGAGGAATGGGCAACAGCCAGTAGGAGCCCACACAAATTTCTACCACTGCTGTGCCAGCCCCTAGCCAACTGGAGTACAGCTGTACACAAAAATTAACTTCAGGGCAGTTCGACAGGCTGCTAAAATAGCCAATCAGGTACATGTGCCTTTTACTGGGTTCTGTTATGCTGCAGTTATTGAACATAACAAAACAAAAAGGCAGACCGAGCAGTACTGTTTGCAAGACCAACTCCAGAAGTTTTCTGGAGTTACTGTGTGTATTCCCAATGCACAACTCTTCTGCATGAGTCTCTATGGCATATATAACATATAGTATGATTTGATAGCATACATGCCAGACCCAGAAACAAATTCACCTCTTAGCATCTACATTGATTAGAAGAGGCAATGTTCACAAATGTGGGATCTCTTTTTTTTTAAAAACCACCCCCAAACAATGTGTGTGTAATTAATATTCATTATATGCAGCAAACGATTCCCAAGTTTCACCCTACTGGCAAGAGAAGTGCACGGAGCTCTGCTGAGTCAGTCTTAGTGCAGCCTTGTCCTATTTGGGGTCAAGGAACAGAAATCGGGAGAAAGGAGTGTATGTGGGGGAAGCTAGCTGGTTATCCATTCCTTTACAACTCACGGAATAGCCTGAGCTACAGTCCATCCATTCCCCATGAAGATGAGAACAGCTACCCAAGAATAGGTTTCCATCCTTTCCAGAAAGAGAGAAAAAAAGCTGCAAACTTTTTTTAAAACACCCCAAACAGATTCCATTATGGGGAAGGATACAGAAGAGGCATACCATGAGAACAATTTAATAAGCATAGAGAAAATTATTTCTGGACTCCTGGAAGAAGGCAGTGTTTCTGTGTGACAAGCCCATGGCCAGATGCTGGAAGAGGAGGAGTGCTGGGCCAAGAGCATCCTGGTCCCCGCCAGCCATGGAAGAGGTTGCTGGTAATCCCCCCACCCCCCCGGTCTTGGGGGGGGGGGGAGAGAGTAGGGAAGGCTCAAGAGGAAAGGATGTGTCACGTGTACATCGCCCCATGAAGGTACTCCAGTCGATGTGCTTGCTGCTCCCTCCGCATCTGTTGCACAAAAACAAACGTTTCAGGTGAGTAACTGTTAGTCTGTTGTAGTAGAGTCCGGTAGCACCTTGAAGACCAACATTTTCCAGAGCATAAGCATTTGTGAGTCAAACTCATTTTGTCAGATACAAACACTGTATCTGACAGGAAAGCTGTGACTCCCAAAATGTTGTTGGTCTTAAAAGTGCTACGGTACTGAAATTTTGGTCTACAAAAAGGGACAAATGCTGGGTTTCATACCCCCCCCCCCAAATCTCAGTACTTTAGGTGACAGCTGGCATGTGGCACAATTCAGGGACTTGAGAGGAGGAGGTTACTCAAATTTGGTGCACAGAAAAGGGCCCAGTTTTCACTTGAAGGCATTTAGCTAAAAGATAAAACAGATATCAGAGCGGCAGTTTCAATTTTGTCAGCTGCCCCTGAAGTTTCTCCATGGTCATACACTTGATAGGAACTGGCAGGAGAGCTCAAGCATTGCTGCACCATTATTCCAGCTTCCCCAACATATAACTTCAGTTTAAAGGTGTTTATAACTCCTTCAGGGTCCTCTTTGTAGAATATTGTTATGGTAGCACAAAGCCAAATTTAACTATCACTCTAAGCATTGCTTTTATTCCTGGCATAATTTTTAGTACAGGCTGTAAGGTAGGTTTAATGGTTTCAGGAATAGCTTTGCCTAAGACCATCTTGCTGAGATTACAAGATGTGACATCAGAACTGGGGCTTGCCTGATTCATAGCTGAGATGCTTAGCCAATGCTGCTTTCTCTCTTGTTGGTGTCTGAGCCAGTGTGGTGTAGTGGTTAAGAGCAGTGGACACTAATCTGGAGAATCGAGTTCAATCCCGCACTCCTTCGCATGAAGCCAGCTGGGTGACCTTGGGTCAGTCACAGCTCTCAGAGCTCTCTCAGCTCCCCAAAATAAGTCTAGCTTGCTAAAAGAGTTAGAACTTAAGACTGCCAGACAATCTTCGGCTCTTCTGGCTATTCTACGCAAAACGCCATATGATAATTATTAATGTTGGTGGTGGTGGTATTTACAAACATTGGTGCATTTCTGGATACAATAAAGGCATTGCTAGGGAGGTGGATAGACTGACCCCAACATGAGGCTGCATCTTCAGTCACCTCTTAACTCTCCCCATCCCAAGTTGAAGGCCTTTGCGAGGAATGATCTATTTATAGTCCCTTAAAGCTCAATGGATTGCAATAATGCTATACCGATACACCACCCTGAGAAATACAGTGAGTCTGTAAACTAGGCCCTTATGAAGAGGGGAGGCCAAGTGGCAGTGGTTTCCCTAAGGCTGTCTGTCTCTCTAGCTCAAGGCTATGGTGAGCTGTGAACTGAACACTTCCAGATTTACTCACCTTGTCCTGCTTGAACTCTTCATATAGCTCATCATCAGTAGGCAGTTCATAACGACAGAGGGGACAGGAGTTGGTCTGGACAAGAAAGGAAGGCTAAGCATCAGTGTCCCAGGAAATGCCACCCCCCATCAGTGTTAGGTAAGGACATCTCCCAGTGCTGGTTCCCACCTTTCCAAGCCAGGGAAGGATGCAGTCTTTGTGGAAGAAGTGCTCACATGGCATCTTCCTGACCACCTCATCCTCCTCAAATTCGAGCAGGCATACAGGACACTTCAACCCTGGGAAAGTGCAGAAGAGAAACACACTGAAAGAGGGGAAACAATGATCATAGTTGAGGGTATGGTCTGGCTACGACGGAGAATGGCTATGACTTGTCAGACTCTGCTTCAAAATCCCCTAAAAACTGGGCTCCAAGATGTCTCCAACCCCTTATGCAGACCTAGGCAAATCATACTCAAATACACTATCAATTAGGCACTTGCACACTCAGTGTTTGTGTGTCCCCTCCCCCAATAGAAAGCATTAATTAGTACTGCAGGATTTGACAGCAGGAAGCCAGAGTGGGGGGTAAAGAAAAGCTATGTAAGGAGAGACAGAAGCAGCATCCCCTGGAAACCAAAGCCTTTTATAGCACCAACTGATACCTTAAAGCAGGGGTCATTTCATAGAAAAAGAGGTGCAGGAGCTCATTAGCACAATTTATTTGCATACACCATACCCCGACATCACCGGAAGTGTGTCAGAAGGCAACAGTCATCGCTCAGGCTCCACCCCAAAAATCTCCAGGTATTTCCCAACTCAGAGCTGGCGAGCCAGCTTTACACTTTGACTAGACACTTTAGGTTTCCTTTGCTCTTGCAGGGAAGCTACCCTACAACAAGCATGAAAATACAGATCAAGTTAGTATGCTTTTGCTTTTTCCCACAGCGCATCACCATATGTGCCCACTCCTGGGCTTGTTACTCCCGGAACAGCGTTCCTGCGCGTTCCTGCTCGAAATGACTACTGCTTAAAGTATATTTGAAAACCCATGATGGATAGTACCTTTTAAATTATAGTTTTAAAAACTGCAATAATATACCCTGCTCTGAATTCCAGAGCAACATTTTATTTTTATATACTTATGTGACCCCACCTTTTTCCCATTGGGGGCCTAAAGCAGCTTACAAGGCTCTCCTCTCCTCTATTTTATTTTCACAACAATCCTATGAGGTAGGCTGTGTGTCTGTGTGTGTGTCTGGTCCAAGGTCACCCAGCAAGCTTCCATGAGAAATCTGAACTTGGGTTTCCCAGATATTAGACAGACACTCTTAATTACTACATTGTGCTGGGAAATCACATAGGAAAAGGCAGATCCTGCTAATCACAACATTGCCCCACAGCTGAGAGAAAATGAAACAGGTGCACATTTCACAAGATCCAGGAGTACACCTACACAAAGCAGCAGGGGCCGACCACTGTTGGCCCGGCCACAAAAAGAGAACATTGGTGGAAACAGAAACATCACTGCAGTGACTCTTAGAAGTGATACTGGATATCAGCAGGCCCTATGCCTGTAGCTCTTCTCTTTGTTTTGCAATTAACATTTTAATTGGTTTTTAAGCAAAGAACCGCATACACAATACATATGATGCTGAATAATTACAAACCATATAATACAAAACATTAGCAATACTATGCTGAAATAGAGTTAGAATCATTTAAAGTTTTACATAATAAATATAAGGCAGAACCTGTATACTACATCGTCAAAACCACAAACACATAAAAACAAAAAACTTGAATATCTCCCTCCTGCCCAAAGTGTGGTCAAAAACTTGTCCCCAGATAATGATTATGCATTTTTCCAAAGCAAGCACTTATGATATACCAGCACAGGGCTGAAGTTAGAATGTTACACTACGATCTCAAAGACCCAGGTTCAAACCCCTCCTCCATGAAGTGCACAAGTCACTCTTAGCCTAACCTACCTACCTCACAAGATTGTTAGGTAGATAAAATGGAGGAGGGGAACCAGTGTGTGCACCCTTGAATGCCTTGGGGGATGGGCGGCATACAAACGCAATAAACCCATTTGGACTCTTTTTTTTTCACAGGTTCAGCCTCCTCCCCTGCCCCTTGAGTACACTCATCTTTCAAGGCTCTGTTTTGTGTACACCCCTGCCACCGTCCCAAGCCGAAGTTAGTGCCTCCCAGACGGGGCCTTCCCTGTTGTGACACCAGCTTACGGGCGGCAGGAAAAGCCCAGGCTTCCTCTGATGCACCAGTGGAGAGAAGAGCTCCGAAACCGGACGAGCTCCGTTCAAAACGCACCTCCACCACCCCAGGGATCACCTCGCCTTGTTTTATGTTGAGTGGGTTTTATTTGTTCCGGGAAAGCAGGAGGAGGGACCGTGCAAAGTTTCACTCTCCGGCAAAGGCCCAAACTGAAGCTCTCCAAGGGGCCAACCAGGAAGCGCCGTCGCGGCCCGGCGAAGCGCTTACCTGCACCTGCCTGCAGCGGCGTCACTTGCACCGTAGGGAGGTTCTCGACGACCTGCCTGGAAGCCGGAGGAGGAAGCCGGTGTGCCCAGTCGCCGCCCTCTAGGGAGCCCAGATCGAGCTCCAGGCCGTGGAACAGAGACCTGCGCGAGAACCAGAACGAAGAGCTCAGCGTCGGGTTGCTAGGTCCCCCCGGGCCACCAGATCCAGGTTGGGAAACTCCTGAAGATTTGGGGATTGAGCCTGGGGAGGAAAGGGGCCTCAGTGGGTTGTAATGCCTTAGAGAGCCCACCTTCCAAAGCATCCATGTTCTCCAGGGGAACTGATCGCTGTAGTCTAGAGTGGAGCTGCAATTCCAGGGGATCTCCAGGTCCCACCTGGAGCCTGGCATCCCTAGTTCCACAGGAGAACGCGTAAAACGACCTATAGAAGAGCTCGCAGCGGGTGCTCAGGCCAGCAGCCTCCCCCCACCCACCCGCTGGACACCCAGGAGCCGGGGGGGGGGCGGGTGAGTCAGCCCACCTAGCGAGCTCCAACAGCGCCCGGCGGTGCAATGTCTCCGGAGGCCCAGATCCTGGCTCGCAGTCGTGCTCCTCGAAATAGGAGGCCATGGCGCGGCAAACCAACCCAGGAACGACTCAGCACGTTTTGATCCGGCTCCGAACGTGGCTTCGTAACGGCCCACGCGCAGCGAGCGGCTCGGTGGTTGGCTGGAGGGGGAGGGGGGAAGGACTGCGCGCTGGAGCCAATCAGGACGAACTGCGAGGCGCTCCGAGTCCAGATTAGTTCCCGTGCTCTTGACTCAGCGCGTAGTTTTGCGATGGACGGGTTGCGTTATGAACTCAACGTCGGTTACTCTGGGCGATTCGGCATTGGCTCCCCCTCACCCCACCCCGCGGTTGTTTTACGAAACCCACCTTGGAAGTTGGAACGGAAATGCCCCTCTGCATTGTAGGGTACTTTCACTTCCTTTCATCATCGGGTTTTATGGTACCCTCCACAATGCATGCCGCTTTCACTTCCTTTGCTCATCGGGTTTTATGGCCGTTCAGAGGTGAGTTTGCAGTCAATACGGTGTTGCCTCGAGGTATTTGAATGTGGTTTTGAGCTGCACTTTTTCCTCCCAGGTCGATTTGCATTTAGCATTCAGTCCACATTTTCTCAACTGGGAGGGAAAAGTGCAGCTCAAAACCGCATTCAAATACCTCAGGGCGCCGTACTGACTGCAAAGTCACCCCTGAATGGCCATAAAACGACCATAAATCTATGCTCCTTGCAATTCAATTCAGAGGGCATCTGCTGGAAGTAAATCTTTAAATGTGGTGGAGCTTTCTCTCAAAAGAGATGTGCAACCTTAACGGCCTGGTCATAGGTACCCACATTACTTCTAAGGTATAATTCTGGACTAGAATCAAGGTTCTTAGAGACCCAAATTCAAATTCTTGTTCTTCCAGGCTTGATGGGTGACCTTGGGCCAGGAACCCTGTCTCAAACTAACCTACCTCGCAGGACAAAGTTCGGCTCCAGTGGCTCTTTTTAAGACCAACAAAATTTTATTATGGGTATAAACTTTTGTGAGTACACACACTTTTTCAGATCTGAAGAAGTGTGCATGCACATGAAAGCTTATACCCAGAGTAAAACTTCGTTGGTCTTAAAGGGGCCACTGGATTCAGACTTCATTCTGTTGTTTCAGACTAACATGGCTATCCACCTGAATCTACCTCACAGGATTGTTGTGAGGATAAAATAGAGGAAGAGAGAATTATGTTGTTAGCTGCTTTGGGTCCCCATTTGGGAGAAAAGTGGGAAATAAACATCTATATTTTATTTCTTTACAAATTTATACCCTGCTTTTCTGTCCTCATCTGCACCAATTGAAGTCTCTGAACACTTTTCAAGGGCGGCCCCAAGCAGAGTGTACTGCAGTAATCTAATCTAGAACTACGTGATCGATTGCCTCCCTCCATAGGACTGCCCCACTTATGCCCACATTTCACATTTTGCAGGTTTGCTTCAACTTGAGCATGGTCACACAGGTGTGGTTTTGTTATGAGTACACAAAAGGAGTAGCCAGAGTATCATGGAGTTCTCCTTCTGTTCCAAAGCAAATGACTCTGAGATCCCCCCCCAAGAATATACATAAATCTTTTGTTAGCTTTTATTCTCTACCCTCTAGGTGCTCTTCATGATAATTATTAGTAACAGTAATTCAAACAGCAAAGGTCTCCAATAAGCAAAACAATCCAAAGAGGGCTAGGATTGGAGAACTGGAAAACAATGTAAGCAAACAGAAAAATTCGCGGGTTTGAAGTCCCATACTGAAGAAAGGATTACAAAGGTTGACTTGAAGACACTGAATTGCAGTAAAAGGTGGGGGGCAGATACATACAATAAACATTGCAATATATTACAATATTATCATTTAAAGATAGGGTGTTACCAGTCTCCACATGGGGCCTGGAGATCTCATGGAATCACAACTGATCTCTAGGCAGCAAAGATCAGTTCGCCTGGGAAAAAATGGCTGCTTTGGAGGGTAGACTCTATGGCATTATAACCCACTGAGGTCCCTATCCTCCCCAAACAATGCCTTCCCTAGCTCCTGCACCCCCAAATCTCCAGGAATTTCCCAACTAAGAGTTGGCAACCCTACTTATAGAAGCAACCTCCTGAGCTGATTCATGATGCCATAGTCCTGATCCCTTTATAAGAATGTCCTCTTGAACATATCTGTTTTGTGCATTCTGCAAAATGACAGAAGCTTGGGGCCTTCCGGATAGCCTCAAGCAGGCCATTCCATACTGCGAGAGCCACCACAGAGAATGCAGACAGATAGACAGTTGCCATTTTTACCTGTTTACGGGGTGGCACCTTCTAAAGGCTTTGCTCAGATGACTGCTATCCAAAAAGAAGAGAAAAAATAAAATGCAATCAACATTGCTTAGTTTTGTCCTTCGAGAAAAAATCCCAGAGCCAAAGATTTGCTAATAGAAAAGCTTGCATGTCCATTATGACAACTGAGATAACATCAGCGAAAACTACTAACTTGCATACTGACAGGGACAGTTGTTAATTCAGCCTGCAGCCTGATGAAGCTGCCAAGTCTTATCCAACCCACTTTTTGAGAATCAAGTTCAATTCAAATGTGATGCCGGTGGAACAGAAAAACTTACCTGTGTGGCTGCAATAAAACAGGAGTCCGGCGGTAGTTTAAAGACTAACATCTCTTCCACATGGCCAGTGTCTCATTTAAACTGGGCTTTCAACTGCTATGTGTGCAGTGTTAGCATGTGTTAGCAAACTGCAGAGGTCCAGTTTGAATATGATGCTGGGTGCCTACAATGGCACAAAGCAAGTTCTTGCCTGTCAGCATCATGTGTAAATCAGGCTTCACAGTCCGACTCCACCTTCTCCCACTTGTCTTCTTTGACTTTATCACTCATTCCGCATTTGATGCAGCAATCTGTTCCTATTACTCATTTGCTATAAAGCAATCTGCCTTTTATTGAACTTGCCACAAAAGACAGCTCTTGAAATAGCACAGGAAAGAAGTTAAATAAGTACACACTTCTATAGTACAGTTAAAAAAGTATAGTATAGTTAAAAAGTACATCTGAATAGGTTTCCTGCCAACCCTAATCTAAAAATGTGATATTTTTCCAGCTATTAGATGACTTGGCATTTGTGAAACTGACCAACGTTACTAGCAGAGACCTCTGAACTGTTCAGACACAAGTATAGAGAGAGCAGAATTGTATGGCAAATAGGCATGCTTTTGGCTGTGTCAACACCAGGGTGTTCTGTTGTAATCAGGGTGGATAAAAACTATATATATAAGATTTTAAAATTTTAAATTGGGTTTTTAAATTTAAATCAGATCTTTAAAGAATTTTTTTGAGGAAAAATCTATCTAAAGATAGTTTCTATTTAAGATACATTATAGTCCAAAAGTTATTAATCATGAAATATAGATTCATTTTTAATGATGTAGCTTGAGGCTATATATTCATGCAATTTTTAGGTTTTTTGGTAAATGAATTCCATTAATCTATTCACCTCCTCTCTCAGAGGTCTCTCTAAGATTATTTTGGGCAATTTTTCTATCTAGACGATATTATTACAAATGCTTGGTTCTCAGAACTGTGAATTTGAGTCTGCAGAGATCACATGCCTCTTCTTCATGGCAAAAATGTTATAAAATAAACATGCAGAGTTAAGAGATCTCAGTCCTATTGGTCCTCTGCAAATCAATGCACACCGAATTAACATCTCTTAAGTGCTAAGTTTCAAGAAGTTCAATGGAGATAAGCTCGTTTATATCAATAAGGATAAGGGCCAGATGTTAAGAGCCAAGTGTGAGGAGGGAGGGGCAAGCAATACAAATGAAAATGAAACTTTTTAAGCGGAATACTCCAGAAATCTTGAGATTTTGGTGAGTGTATCCTCATGGATGGATGAGAGGAGTGCCGGCAGCTTTTCTCTGCAGGCACAATTTTATCTTTATTTTATTCTACTTATCCATCGTTTTATATACGTAATCCTCTCCTTGGACTTATTTATGCTTCAAAGCTATAATGGTGTGCTAGATACAGGAGTAGAGTTGTTTAAAGTAGAGTTGTTTAAAGCTTAAAGTAGAGTAGAGTTGTTTAAAGCTTTGGGAGTAATTTGGCTAATGCCGAACCGAAAACGCCGCTCCTCCTCCTCTGATATAGCCGACAGAAAATTTGTATCCTCATGGATGTTTAAGCAAATACACAAATACATCTGCTATATAATGTTAGTTATAACAATTTAATAATTAATATAACCATTTAATAGTTAATATAACAACAACCATTTAAATTGTTTTATTTGTTAATGATTATTTTTCTCCTTCCAATAAAGTACAGCAAAAAAAGTTGTCCAAATATTAATGGTTAACCTATTAAACCAGAGATAGTTCACCTTGCAATGATTTCATAATTGTCTATTTCAAGCAGTAAATAGCCAGTCACTAATTTTCTGACAGAACTAAAACTAACCTGAAAAGTTACTTTACTAAAATGAAACCTTCCTCTGGGTTGTAAATATTAAGGCCAACAAGAATGAGCCTTTATGTAGAAAATCGTGATTTAAATTGAACTTTACTGACTAGTGATTTAAATTGTGGTTTAAATCAAATCCACCCTGGTTGTAATCCTGCTATTTCTTTTATTATCCCTGTGCAGCATCTTTTTTTGTTTTGGTGAGCATTGTGCATTGTACCCCATTAATTAAAAAAGTGATACTTCTTTCTCTCACCCCATGGGCATATTGATCTATGATTTTTAAGCACCCAAATCTATGCAAAGGAAGACATAGTCCTGGTTTATATATTTCTAAGTATTCATGTGTATGCAAGATCACAGGAGGAAAAATATATCTGCATGAAAATACTACATGGGCAGTAGTGTACAAACAAAAAAGTTGGAAAATGTTAATAAAAACAGCTGGATATTTGGACATACATATTTTTTTTAAAATCCTGGCGAAATATTGGCTAGGATAGAAGAAAACAGGAATTTTGTCCAAATTACTTTTGCAAGCAAGACAGAACAGAAAAAAATTATTCCTATGCAAGATGTGCCACTTTTCACATTTTGTTTAAAGAAGGCAAAATGACTATTGAGGGATGGTGCGCACAAGTTCTACATGGCATCCAGCACAGAAATACTAAGAAATGCATAATTTCTGCTGCAGCATACCTTCCAACTTCAGCACCATCTGTGAAATTACCTAAGACCACTGAAAACATGGGTCATTGCTTCAACACGTGATTGAGGAACAACAAAAACGTTCCCAATTGCAGAGAAATATCCATAACAGTAATGTAGTTGAGTATTTTAAAAAGCACGGCTGGCTCAAGACATTTAGTGCAGAAAATCTAAATGGGACCTTTCCTCTCGTTAATTAACATGAGGAACAGTCCCAGGCAGAGCTTTTCTGTACAAGCCCCAATGAAATGAACAGGAGTTGCAAAAGAGCATCCTATGGCTCAAACCCGTCTACCATCTACCCTGCCACCCTTCAAGGTACCTACACTTTCAGCTGCCAAAAGCAATTCTCTCATTTCCCTATAATAAAATGCAGAGAATCTACACTCTAAATCCACTGGCAATTTTCAGGAGTGGAAGATGGCCGGACCATGTATGTCTCTCTCCTTGAACATAATTGCAGAAATGCCAGGGTGTTTCTTACTTTTTTTATCAACGTATGGAACAGCTGGCTGCTGAACAGGATTGCAAACACATAGTGTCGTGCCATTTAGGGCTGAGCATAGATACAGCTTGGCTGGAGCCGCATGACTTGCACCTGGGCACTGAATGCTACAAAAGTTACAGCTCTTGCTCCTCTACATGCTGCTGCTGCAACAAATCTGTGATGGGACTTCTAGGCAGCTTGCTAAGTCCTGCTCAAGCCCCAAGTAGCATCAAGATGCTGAGTCAAGGGAGAGTCTGGTGGAGAAGATTCTCAGGTTGTCTTAATTCCCACTCAGTTGCCACCAGTGCTGCCTTTTGCTGCGGCCTCCTGGTTCCCAGAGCTGCCAAAGCTGGGAGCGAAAACTATTGCCAGGATGATGACGATGAGGAGGACAGCCCCAGTAACCACGGCCGCCAGGATGATCTTGCATTTCCTGTTCTTCCAGCGCTGCTGCTGGGCTACTGTCTTTGTGGTCTTGTTGAAGGCAACACACTAGAAGGAGACAGCAAATGGACACATATCCATTAGAATTCATATCCTGCAGCCGTGAGCTCACAGTGGATTCCTAGCCATACTCCTGATCAGGCCCAGCAAAGCTCTCAGGTGCTCCCAGACAATTCTCTATTCCCCTCCAAAGCCAAGGCAAGCAGAACTTTGCCTCTGCCCCAGTTTCAACGTCGTCATGCGCAGACTTGGAATGTGGTTGGGTGAGGACTCTGGTATACCAAGCAATCCCACTCCCATTAAAAAAAAAAAGATGGCCAAATGCTACTGCCAGTAGTCAAGCTTTAGTGGAGCTTCAGTGCCTTCTTCCGTCTGGCAAGACCAAAAGACCTTCAGATATCTGAAGAAGTGAGCAGTGACTCATGAAAGCTCATCCATTGCCACATATTTTGTTAGTCTTTAAGGTGCTACTGGACTCTTGCTCTTTTCTACTGCTATAGACAGACTAACATGGCTACCCATATTGATCTATTGCTGATGTTCATGACATTAGTTCAAGTACGTAATTTGTTTGGAGGCCACTTCAAGCTTCAAGGAAGGAAAGGAAATTATGTAAATATCCTCAATTTGCCTAAGTTATATAGGTCACAAAATTCAATTTTTCTTATAGAACTCGGATTGCCTGGTGCAGAATTTTAATTGTTTTAGTCCTAGCAGTGCCTGACGAAATCTCAGAAGCGGGGAGGGGGGCTGAACATGGTGAGTGGGCAATACTCTGTCTGTGTGTGTGTATGTGTGTGTACAAACACACACACACACATACATATACATACATATATATTTATCATTTCCCTAAGTAGCAGAGGACTTTATTATGCTACTATAATCAAATACATGCATTCTGTTTTGGAGACTACAGAGTGCCACTTTGCTTGTAGCAGCATTTCACTCCTGCTCAATGCTCTCCTCAAAACAACCCATGAGCAAGCCCCAGAATCCTGCCAGCTTTCCAAATGCTATTTCAGGCTCTGCAAGGAAGAGGAATCTCTGGCCTGGATGGCCCAAGCTAGTCTGATCTCATCGGATTTCAGAAGCTAAGCAGGGTCAGTCCTGATTAATACTTGGATGGGAGACCCCCAAGGAAATTCAGGGTCGCTGCACAGAGGCGGGCAATGGCAAACCACTTCTGTTAGTCTCTTGCTTTAAAAACCCTACGGGGTCACCCTAAGTCAGCTGCAACTTGATGGCACTTTCTACCACCAAAGAAAGGGAATCCCCACAGTGCTTTGTGCCTCTTAGTCTGTGGCTCTTTGGGACAGTAAGCGGAAACTATTTGAGAAGGGAAGTCCATCCACTTCTACATTCTCTGGGGCTTTCTCTGATGCTATGGAAGTGCACTAACTTCTGCTTACTCTGGGGCTGTGGTTGAGAGTTCTGGCAGCCAGAATGCTGCTTTGAAAAACCGCTACATACCAGCCACTGCTTGATCCCAGCACACCCACTCTCCATCCGAGTACCTGGTTTCGAAGATCCTCTGCCCTGTCATCCAGGTCGCTCAGTTTGCCCTCACGATCCAGCACCTTGCTGTAGTTTTCTAGCATGATCTGAGTCACTTCCTCAGTCTCCTTCTGGCACTGCTCTAAATGGTTTTCCCCCTGCAACAAGAAGAGAGAAAGGCTGGTCAGTGCAGTCGGAATTCAGTCTCCAATGCCACTTGAGGATAGAATGGACGTGCAAAAATACAATGGCCCAGAGATGGTTGTTATTATGAACTCTTCGGCCAGTTATGCAGTAATGAGGGAGGGCAGCTCTGGGTCACTGGTTTGCTGCACTTTTCAGTGGACTGCTTTGTGGAACTAGGAATCAGCGTGAGCAGGAACAGTATGTACAAGCAGACATAAATTAAGCAGCGAGGATGCTGTGGAGGTGCACACACTGTATCCTGTACAAACTCAGGGCTGGGACACTGACTCTGTACGTTTGCTGCAGAAGCAGGCTGTGCATGACACTGATTGGCTGCAACCCACGAGGTCACAATATTACCTCTCCTCCTTACCCAGAGTAGTTTTTCAACAATTCACAATCACTTTTGCATACTTAATTTAGAGGCCAAGTGTATGTTTTACTGAATAAATGTGTCCTGAATAAACGTTGAAACAATAGGCAGGCAAGGGAGAAGAGCAAGATGGACAAAGGAATGTACCTTCACATTGCCAGTAACTTCATCAAGTTGCATTGTGAAATGGAGAACCTGTTCAAGTCAATTTGCTACAGGATCCTGTTTCATGGTACTTTTGTACACAGCCTGACATGGAATTGCGAAGCTGCCTGCCATTTTTAATGAAAATATACTAAGATCACTTTTGAATTGGATTTTGCCAGTTCACACAATAAAAATCCAGTTGGAAAGTGCATTGAAAGTGAATTATTTAGTGTGTGTGATTGCAGCCACAATCTAGTTTTCAGTTCTGTAGCTAACATCCTGAAAGCACATGTACTGTTTCTTCTGAAATCTTAGAAATGATAAAGGATTTAAAAGTTCCAGGTTTCAGACTCAATGGGCACAATTCTAAATAAGTCTACTCGGAAATAAGTCCCATTTTATTCACTGGGGCTTACTCCCAGAAAACTGTTTTTAGGATGACACCCATAATCTTTTCCCAGTCCTTTCTTTAAGGTCTCCAGCCCCTTCACTAAAATGTAGGGAATGCTGAATGAACATATTGTTTAACATAAGGGCAGCGGGCATTATAAATAATTCAAGGTTTTTAAATTTAAATAAGTGCACTTATTCAGCTTACAAATTTTGGATGCTAACAATTCATAGAGAATTAAAGTATATGAATAATTGGTGGCTTGGTGACAGATTCTGGACATTTTTGTTTATGGGTTATGAGGAATTCACTGATTTCCCACTAATTCTTTTGAAACCCCTCCTGGAAATCTGGAAGCTTCACTTAGCCAGGAAGACTGGCTACAGCCCTGTATTCAAGGGTTCTTTGACAGGCTAATTTATATGAAAAAAACCTCCTTGAAGGTAGGAAGTTTGGAAACTATCCCAGCAACAGTCATCTCATGCAAGTGCTGGAAAAGCCCACATGATTCAGAAGAAATGGAGGATGGGCTGGGAATGATTCTTCCTGTCCTGCCATGATTCAAAGACCCCACAGGAATAATTTTTCCATGAGGGGAAAACAGGATTCTAATCAAATCCCAATCCATCAGCCAGACTGCTGGCTTCCTGCTGCTGAACTGGTGGACCACTGATGAACCTCATCAGAAAACCAAGCCAAAAACAGCAGGAAGTACAAGACACTGCCTTGGCCTCTGATCCCAGGCCAAGTAAGCACTGGAGACAACCTCCAAGAAAGTGTGGAAGTTGAAGGTAACTCTACAGATGAGCTCAGGGAAGAGGTTCTCCCCTTGGAGCCACAGGATCTGCAATTGTTTACGTTTCAGAAGAATATTAAAGACTTGCAGAATGTAAATGGGCAAGGAATAGAATGGCATGGCATACATCAGGAATGAATGGCTTGGAGCACATCACTCCCAGAACTTGAAGGGGTAGTTCATGCTGCTTCTCCCCCCACCCCCCATGACTGAGATGATCTATGCACGAGAAACCCAACTTTCTGTGAAGCCTTTAGCACAAACCATTAGTTCCTTACCTTTCCCCACATCCATGTAACTGAAATGAACACACACCCCAGTTTACACCCACTTTCACCTCATCTAGTTCTTGTCTCAAATTTTAGATTTTAAAGCTCCTTGATTGTAAGGTCCTCTATAAAGTGCCATGTGTATCACTGGCAGAAGGAAGGAAGGAAGGAAGGAAGGAAGGAAGGAAGGAAGGAAGGAAGGAAGGAAGGAAGGAAGGAAGGAAGGAAGGAAGGAAGGAATTTGTTCCCAGCGTAATACTTTGTATTTGTGTAATAAGACCATGGGCACTTCAAATAAAATTCCACAAGGATAATTGCAAGTCTGATATGGATGGAGGGAAAGATATAAACAGTATTAATATCTGCTTGTGTATCTTTCCATCAATAACAGACCTACAATTTTATTCAATGCAATAAATAGAACTATTGTGCATGGGGGGTTGCTAATTTAGTGCCAGTTGTCACATTCCTCAGACTGGGCATTACTTTGGACACTCGATCTGAAGCAGCTACCAACTGGCACCAGACGGAACTTCCCCATCAGAATCACCAATTTAAGGAACTGTTCTGCCTAACTGCTGGCTGACAGACAAGTCTTTTTTCTCTGGTTGGCCATCATCAAGGGACAACTCTATGCTGTAAGAAGCCAACTTGCTCTGTTTAGAAATCTTTTGTTCTGAAGGACTTAGAAACTGAAGGACACTCAGTAAGTCTGGCAGGAGAACTCTCTTCAACCCATAAGTATCCTGACACTTTAAGTCAGCCTTGTGCTACTGACAGCTGTATGCTGCTGTTGACTTGTGTGTTCCTGGCCTCAACAAACCCCTGAGGTTACCACAATGCATTAAGAAGTACAACGATAGCCCAGGCAATCTCGTCAGATCTCAGAAGCGAAGCAGGGCCAACTCTGGCACGTACTTGGATGGGAGACCTCCTTGGAATGTCGGGAAGTGGGGAAGGCTTTATTCAACCACCTCTCTGAATATCCTCCATGCCCCCAGTAGGGGTCAGTCATCAGAGGCTGCCATGACTTCCAGGTGTGTGCATACAAATACAATAAATTCCCCCCCAAAAAAGTACAACTATAGTTCTCCTGTGAAACCTCTGTACTTCACCCCATCCCAGCACACACATCAATTTTTACTTCAGTTGTGAGGAAAATACAGAAATGTGGACATGGAAGGGGTTCTCCTCAGCATGACATCTGGGATGCATCACTTCAATTTGTGATTAGTTTTGGTCAATGGAAAATGACAGCAAGAAACTCCTAACGCCTGCCATTCACGACACATCAGGTTTCTCATTAAAGTCTGCTTAGTCCAATATCAAGAGACCACATGATCTCAAGAGACAGTGGTCTTTGGTAGATGTTACCCAGAGTGCTGCCCCCTTCTCTTCTTTCTGGTCACTCATATACACCTTACCAAGAGTTCCCAGATGAGCTGCTCCCTCCAGCTATTGCTTACAGAGTTCCTCTTTGGAGACTCAGAAAGAGAGAGGGGAGCCACAGCAGCTAATCATTTGAGACTCTACAGGCGCTTCACAGATTGCCAGGGAATCCCAACCGACTCTGTATTGGACATCTTTTGGCTGGAGGACTGATTTCTCTTCGGACTGGATCTTGGTTTGAGCCAGCCTCTCTCTGCAACACCCCCCCCCCAATTTTCCTGTTGTGCTTATAAGTTGTCCTGCTGTATTAACACTCCAATGCATTTGATGAAGTGAGTTTATGCTGGAATAAAAACTTATGCTGGAACAAATTTTGAGACAGTGGACTCCAGTTTTATTCTGTCGCTAGAGACTAACATGGCTACTCATCTTGAATTATCTTCTTGGGCTTGGATGAAGCATGTCACAGGTTCTATGGATGGGCTGGATCCCATCTACTTGGCAGAACATCTTTTCCCACACACTCCTCTGTCCTGTTGGGGAAGCCCTGTGCTGCCTTCTTTCACTCCGCTAAGATCAACTTGGGTCTCTTTTCGACATCCCTCTCCTTAGAAAGAATCACTTGCAGTGCCCATCTCCCTACCCTTTAGAAAAATATAGACTCCCTCCTGTCAAAGGTATTGTTACTGTTATTATTGTACTGGCTGTTTGACATTGTCTTCACATTTTTAAATTATGATTATGTTTCAACCCAGAAATATTAGAATCTCTCATTTTTAGCTTCTGCTTCTTTTATTATATGAATGCTGTAAGCCACTTTTAATGCATTACAGAGGACGCAGTCATATGTTTTATAAACAAATTTGCATGGGAATCCACGCAGAGCAGTATTTTTCTAAGCATTTCCTGTTGGCAGTGTTAGGACACTTGGCATAGATCATCTGACGGCTGATCTCCTCCGGATGGCCCAAGGCCTTAATTGCTAGCAGGAGAGGAAAGTCATCAGGAGAATTTTTCCCAGCATGCCAGGAAGTATCTAGTGGTTCAAGTGTCAGGGCTTCCCGTGGGCAGTCAGGGCTGACCTGAAACCAGACAAAGATGTTTACTTTAGCTAGCCAAGTTCCTATTGTTTATTTTATGTGGGGTGCTAAAAAAAATATTTTACATGACAAACAGGTCAAGAAGCTAGTCAAGGAAAAAGGTCACTAACAGCTTAAATACAAAACAGAACAAAACAAAAATGTTATAGTAATGCATGTGCTTATATTAGCTGTGTGCTGGCATTAACCAAAACAATTGAATAGCTTATCTGTTGTTCTTCCACAGGGAAGCTACCAAGGCACCAAAACACACACACCCCGCACGCACACACACTAGTTTCCTTGGCAAGCCATACTTCTCTTTGTCTTGGAGCTGAGTAGACTTCCATGTCTGGGTTACTACGGCTACTTATAAAAGAATCTCTGGCCACATTTCCAGAAAGATAAAACAAAATCCCATTAAAATCTCCAAGTGGGAACTTGTCCTTCTTTTGTCTGGTGCTGCTCCTGATTTAGTTCCTGGATCAATTCAACTCACACCTGGCTCCAAACTATCAATCTAAGTCCAGGCCAGCCACAAGTCTTTCTCTGGAAGCATCTTCTGCATTCAAGCCTGCAAATAAGCCCTTTTTGTTCATCACCATTATTAAGTGCAGGATATCAAAATAAGGCAACTGGATTCCTCACTCCCCCCCCCCAAATAACTCACAGGCTTCTGGATGACTCCCACTTGGAAGGGGCTGCCTCTGGAGCACATCAGCTGTAGGAGTCTGATCCCACTCCAGAAGTCAGAGCCCACTTCTTCAAGGGCTATGAAGCACCTCACTGCAGGCCCTGTAACATCTAGATTAAATTACTGCACTGTGCTCTATGTGGGGCTACCTTTGAAGACTGTTTGGAAGCTGCAGTTGCCACAGAATATTTGGCCAGAGTGTTGACTGGAGGGGGTCACAGAGACCATATCACTCCAGCCTTGTTCCATCTACACACTGGCTTCCAGTTTGCTTCTGGGCTCAATTCATGGTGCTGGTATTGACCTCTAAAGCCCTGTGCAGCCTGGAGTCAGCATCCTTTAAGGATCGCTTTCTCTCACATGAACCTACCTGCTTACTCCAGTCATCTTTCAAGGCCCTGCTTTGGTTGCCCCTGGTATCTGAGGCTAGACAGGTGGTGACCTGAAAAAGGGCCTTTTTAGGTGTGGCACCAAAACTCTGGAACTCCCTCCCCCGGGAGGTTCATCTGTCTCCCTCTATTGGTGTCTTCCGCCAGCAGGTGAAGATTCTTTTGTTTCATTTGGCATACCTCTATAGTAGTTATTAGCCCTGCTTCCTGATCCCAGTGTGGGTTTTTCAAATGTGTTTTACTGAATTATTTTATAATTTTAATGTTTTAAATTGTTCTGATGTTTATGTATGCTGCCTTGGGGGCCTTGATCAGGTGGGAAGGCAGCATTAAATATGTTGTAAATACATTAAAAAGTTTTCTGACATGGCAACAATTTTATTTATGCCGGGTATACTGCTCCTCACTCCATTGTGGCTCATTCACACCACATAGTTTCTTACCATGTAAATGCAATCCCACCGCTAACACCAGTTTTACACACGTCACACTTCCGCAAGCAATGAGAAGTTCCAGCAGCAGCACTGGCCTGGGTTAGCTTACTTTGGATGAGAAAAGACTAGAGCCTTGTGGCAGTTTTGCAGCATTTGTTCTATTTACAGTGATACGGGCAGAGCACGGGTGGAGACAAAGGGCCTAACAACACATTATGTTTTCCTCACTACCTCCCCAGGTCCATGCACGCAGATATACATCGCAAATCCTATGCTGGGAACTCAACTCCCAGGCAGATGCAAGTCCAATTCAGAGTACAACCATGGCATGAGCAACTGAGGGGGCTTAGGCCTTCCCTACTGTGCTGTTTTCCCAACCTGAAATTGTCCCAGCAATCCTCTATTTACTTGTTAGGAAAACTTACATCTACTAATGGGCAGCATATAAGTTTCTCCAGTGGGGCAAGTAACAATTCCCCAGGCCGAGAGCAGGGAAAAAACAGAGCGGAAGGCATAAGCCCCCTCTCCTATATGCTGTGGTTCCACTGTGAATTAGATACACACATGCCTGAGAATTAAGTTCCCAGCACAGACAACCCGTGTCTGACTGCACAGACCCAGTGAGATCATAAAGAAAACATAATGTGTAGTTGGGCCCTGCCCAGGCTAGCCTGATCTCAGAAGTGAAGCAGCGTCAGCCCTGGCTAGTATTTGGATGGAAGACTTCCAAGAAACAGCAGGGTTGTGACACGGAGACAAGCAATGGCAAACCACCTTGGAATGTCTCTTGCCTTGAAAACCACTGCAAAGGTAAAGGTTTCCCTTTCTCAAAATCCAGTCGAATTCAACTCTAGGGGGTGGTGCTCATCTCCATTTCCAAGCTGAAGAGCCAGCACTGTCCAAAGATGTTTCCATGGTCATATGGCCAGCATGGCTAGATGCCGAGGCGCACGGAACTCTGTTACCTTCCCACCAAAGCAGTACCTATTTATCTACTTGCAATTTCTTGCTTTTGAACTGCTAGGTTGGCAGGAGCTGGGGCCAGAGATGGGAGCTCACTGTGTCACGTGGCACTTGGGTCTCGAACTGCTGAACTACTGATCTTCTGGACTGCTGTTCAGCGCCTTAACCAGTGAGCCACCGCTTACCACACAGCTGTGACTTGATGGCACGTTCCATCACCAGTTAGGCCCTAATACCCAAAACTTGTAATTTCTTCTCTCTCTCTCTCTCTCTCAAACATACACACACACACACACAACCACCACCACCCCTCACCAAGGAGGAGTCACCTCCTCCAAGCTCTGGTAAGTCTTTGTCAAAGCCCTTGGGGGATTGACTCCCAACAATTAGCACCTATTAAGGCCATGTTATGTTCTTTTGCCATCAGCCTTGCTTTCTCTTTCTCCTTCAAGCTGACAACTCATGGCTCTTTTCCAGCTGGTTTTTAGTTACCCTCTTAATGGTTTGACTTTCTAATCTGATTTAATGGTTTTACTTTCTCATCTGATTTTCAGCTGGCTGTTTGTTTTAGCTGCTGGTGGTGCGGGTGCTTTCACTGAGTTTGGGCTTTTTTGTGTGGTTTCATAGCTTCTGGGCATGGCTGATGGTAGCTTTTGTTTATTTGCATTTTGTTTTTATTGAACTGTAAACCTCCTCATGCACATCATTGTGCACTTGCTAAATGCCCGAAATAAATCAACCGACAAAACCATGGCCCTGCTGCAATTACCACACAGCAAACTCACAGAACAATGATGATGGGTTTGGGTGCAGAGTAGCAAGCCCAAAATAGGCAATCCAGCATGACAGAGTCAGATTAGCGAGGACAAGTCTCAAGACCACAGTCATTTGCTCCCTTGAAATGCTCCCCCCTGCCCAAGCATTCTGGCCAGCGACCCATTCCGGGGTAGGGCAGAGGAAGAAGAGGCCAGGAAGGGGACTGTCTCCATAGGCACAGCACATGCTTTACTTGCAAGAGGTCCCAGGTTCCGTCTCCAGTGACAAAAAATACCAGAGAAGCAGAGAGACTTCTGCCTGAGGCCGTAGAGGGGGGATGGCGGCTGGAGAAAATCCATGCATGAGGCAGCTTCGTAGGTCCGTAGAGATCACATCTCTCCTCCCTTGTGTTCACGTGACACCACCCGCACTCACAGGTGGGAGAGACCACTTGATGTCGTGGTTACTGCCTCAGACTGGAATCCCAGAGACCCAGTTTCAAATCCCCACTCTGCCACAAAAGCTCACAAGGTGACCTCGGGCCAGCCACACACTAGGGTTGCCAAGTCCGGGTTGGAAAATACCTGGGGACTTTGGGGGTGGAGCCAGGAGAGGGTGGGGTTTGGAGAGGGGAGGGGCCTCAGCATGGTACAATGCCATGGAGTCCACCCTCCAAAGCAGCCATTTTCTCCAGGGGAGCTGATGTCTGTCAGCTGGAGATCAGTTGTAAAAGCGGGAGATCCCCAGGCCCCACCTGGAGGCTGGCAACCCTACCACACACTCCCATTTTAACCTACTTCACAGGGTCGATGTGAATGTAAAATGGAGGCAGGAGATCACTGTCAGAGTGCTCCTTGGACAAAGGCTAGAAGAAAAACATACTAAATAAATAAGTACTGAACCAGCCCATTGCCTTTACAGAAGTCAGCTTGAAAGAGGAAGACGGTACTTGCCCCTTCTCCAGGCAGGCAATACCGACTCCCGTGGGGTCCCTGGGTAACCTTAGGCAACCCACCCACTCTCAGTCCCAATTCTCCATCTGCACTATTTATATCATGCTCTTCTCCCCAAGAAGGACCCAAAGCAGCTTACCACTTTATTCTCCTCTCTTCCGAGTTATTCTCACAACGACAGCCCTGTGAGGTAGGCTGAGCTGAGAGAAAGTGACTGGCTCACCCATATAGCTTCCATGACACAGTGGGGAATCTGATGCTGGTTATAACACAGTCCACACAATACCTTTTTATTAGGACCAACCAAATGACATATAACAGCATGTGAGCTTTTGAGTTCACTAGCACCCTTCACCAGGCTGGATGTTATACATTTAAAAAAATGCTTAAAAAAGAGAACGGAAAGTTCCTCAAGATGTAATAGCAAGTCCTGGTCATGCTGCTTTGGACGACGCTGGCTTCTAGTTACACCCAGCTCTTTTGGGCAAGTGTCAATGAAACGATTAAACTCCATGGACAATAACAAACCCCAGCAGTTGTCTCTAGTTACTCTCTAAATCAGACGTGTCAATCATAAGGCCTGAGAGCCAGATCCGGCCCATCCAGGGCTCTTATCCAGCCCACAAGCAACCTGGATTGGCAGGCAATAGCTCTCTGTGCTGTGCAAAACTTCTTGTGCGTATCGAGCAAAGGGTGGTTAGTTAGGTACTGAGGAGGGGTGTGGGTCACGATCAGTGGTAAAATATCTCCAGTACCTGGCAGTACATTTTATGACACACATGGCCCGGCCCCCCAGAGTGACATTTATGTCAGATCTGGCCCTCGTAGCAAATGAGTTTGACACCTTTGCTCTAAACTCTAACCACAACAGCACACTGGCCGTAATGATACCAACTGTAATCATATAATCATACCAACTTATTGTACAGGTGGTTGTAGAATTACTGTGTGATGATGCATATAAAGTGCTTCTATGCACCATAAAAAATAAAAAAATTAAGTATTATCATAATTACTGTATGGAATATATATGAAAAAAAAACATATCTTCATCTGCCTCATTAACAACCAACTAGCTGGGATCGATTTTACTCAAGCCAAGCGATTAACGGTGCAAAATGAAACAGTTACACCCTTCTAAACCCACTGACTGCAATGAGTTTAGAAGACTGTAACTCTGTTTAGCATTGAATTGCAGTCCCAAGAACACTTTCCGGGGAATAAGCCTCACTGAAGACAATGAGACTTACTTCCAAGTAGAACCCGCTGAGGATTGCACTGTTAGAGGAAAGGCTGTGAGCTTCTCTGTAGGAGAGGAATCTGCCCCAAAGGCTTTGCTTTAATGAATACAGGTGCCGTAAGACTCCGGTTTTGTTTTGTTTTACAGTAAGCTGACGACTGGAATTTGTAGTAGAGGAAACTAAAACCCACATCCTTCCTTCAAGAGGGCAAAATATTGTCTCTGAAAGCTAACATGCAAACTTCTGCATTGTGGCTTTCACAGAGATGTACACCTGGCTACTCTCAAAGCTAGATCACCTTGCAGAAGTCACCCAAAGTCGGCATTGCCTAGCAGCTAATCCTCTGTGAAATTCCCTGAACTCCCTGAATTCACAACACAGCTGACCTCAACCCCTCCCTATCTGCAATCTGTAAAAAACCACTGGCCTACCATAGAGGGTTGTTGTAATAAGGCAGTGGTTCTCAAGCTTTTCAAAGTGGGATCCGCTTCAAAACTGTACCTGTGGGGACCCACATACAAAGTAACCTCTCCTCTAAATAAAATGCCGTTAACACTGAACAAGTTTGTATTATATGTTTGCATTTCTACTATTTATAAACAGGCTGTATTTCACCGTCATTTTACACATGATGTGGGGGCAAACCTACATTTGCCATCCACCGTCCCACTCAGCGTGGGAACTGAGCCACAGTCTGAAAACTGCTGATATAAGAATTACTGAGACAATGTGAAAACAAAAGGTATTGTATGGCACCTTAAAGACTGATTTAGTGTGGTGGAAGTTTCTGTGGATTACAGCCCATTTCATCTGATCCATGGAGAGAACTCGAACAGGCAAAAGGTTCAGTCCCAACAAATCTGTTGTTCAGATGCCACAGCATTTCCTGTTTGCCTTTGCTGCAACAGTTAACACAACCCCCCCAGCTCTGGAATTTGAGACCATGGAGCTGAAAACTCTCAAAAGCCACTCTGAGGTATTATGAGAAGGAGCCATGGAGGTCCCAGGTTAAATCCTTGGCCTCTCCAGTTAAAAGAGTCTCAGCAGGAGAGGGACCTCAGTAGGCGGCCAGGGAGAATGGCTGCCAGTCAAAATAAACCATCTAGAAGCCTGGTTCTGAGCCAGACCACGTTCTGCTGTGGCCAGAGGGACACGATGAGCACACAGATGCAGCAACACCGATGGTGGCGACTTGTAGGAGGGCACCCTGAGGGTTCCCAACAATACCCTGGAGCCAGCAAAAGCCCACTTAGGCAGATTCACACGTTTACCCTAAAAAGGGTTCAGTGCTGTTGACAACCAGAAAAGGGGAAGAGCTGGGTAGCCTTATCCTTACCTCCCTCCCGCTCCAGCTGACCCCAATTAGTAGCCATCTGCCTGGCAAAGGGAGGGCCGACAGGAAGCGACCCCACCCCCCAGCGTTGCCACCACACTGGCATGGGGCAGCAATGCTAACCTTTCCCGAACAGACCACAAAGAAAGAAAACGTGCTTCCTGCAGGGAGACGGGCAAGGGCGTAGAAGAGGTCAAGAACACCGAAGGGCACCCCGAGCCCGAAAGAGTGGGCGAGGAGGGACTCAGTCAGACAATCCCCCCCACCCCGCGTCCCAAACTCGACCCTGGAACTGAAAGTGTCCTCTTCAGATCCATTCGGCCAACACGTGGCTCTTCAGCCAACAGGTGGGGGGGGGGGGGGGGAGAGAGCAACCGAAACAGAAACCGCTGGATGGGTCCCGCTTCCCCGCACCACCGCAGAGACCGGAGCCGAGCTCAACTCAGCACTTGACAAAAAGGCACTCCCCCGCTCCAGTCCGCCTGCCAGGACCGACCCAGTCCGCCAGGATTAAGGAGGAGCCCAGCCTGTAGCGCGGCCACCCCGGGTCGTCCCCTGGCGGTTGCCAAGCGCCTGCTCCCCGCCTCGTCGAGGCCGCCATGCAGGATCCGTAGCGCGGCCGGGGGAGCCCAGAGGGCAAAAGCGACGCCTCCTCGGCTTTCCTGCCGCCCCGCAGCCGGGCCCGCGCGCCCTTACCATGGCCAGGGCTGTCGGTCGGCGAAGTCGCTCAGCTCCAGCGAAGGCAGGACCGGTTGGAGCCGGCGTGTGGCTCTTCTGGGATCCCAGCAGCAACGCCTTCCTGCTTTCCTCCCCGGGGCCCCCCCAGCCCGACGAGAGGGAGGCGCCTGACGGTCCAAGAAAGGCAGCGGGCGGGCTGGGGGTCTGCACTTCAGCGACCGGCGTCTTCCGTGGAGGCCAGCGCCGCGGGGCGAACTTTCGCTTTCCTCGCTCCGCCTCTTTACCCCGGCCGGGAAAAGCTTCGGCGGAGCTCAGCGGCGCTGGTCCCGAGAGCAGTGGGAACGGATCGCGGCCCTAGCCCCTTTGCGAGGCGGGGGAAGGGGGGAGTGGGGGCAGGCGAAGCTGTGGGGAAGTGTTGGACGCAGGAGCCCTCGGATCAAATTCCAGCTCGAAGGTCACCGACAGTACAGTGCAGTTACTCCAATTTCCAAACGAAGCCCTCTGATTTGAATTGGCCGATTTCCCACCGATTTCCCACAAGCCGATTTCCCACAACCTGCTGTGCTGCCCTCGCTCTTCCGTTTGCCCCGTTGCATTGGTCAGTTTCACACTATTCGCTGCCCCCTCCCCCCTGATCCCCCACCCTTCTCAATCCTTGTTCTTTTGAGATGGAGGTAACTCTCTGCCTGACCTGGATAGCCCAGGCTAGCCCGATCTGGTCAGCTCTGTGAAGCTAAGCAGGGACGGCCCTGGCTAGTATTTGGATGGGAGGCCACCAAAATGTCCAGGCCAGGGACCCTACACAGTGGCAGGCAATGGCAAACCACCTCCAAACCTCTCTTGCCTTGAAAAACCCATGGGGTCGGCATTAGTCAGGTTGGCTTGAGGGTAGCTCTCCATAGGAGAGGGCTGGCGGTGACCATGGACCAGTCATTCTCTGCTTGCCATACTGGACTGTGGGGAGGATTTCCATCCACTTTCCATGGCTGCCCTTTCCCCGTACTTAGAATAACATTCCAGGCCATTTCCTCTGGCTCCATCGCTGCCCTTCACTCCCTTCAGATTCCCCCTTAAACCCCACCCCTCTTATTCTGAAAGGTTATTCACTACATCGACAGCGTACATCAGTTGCATAAAAGGAAAGGATCTTAAAACCATCTTAAGAATGGTACATTCCGGTACTGGCTTGAACAAAGGGCTAATCCCCTGACTTCATATTCTCACATGAGAGCAAAGTGGGGGCCAAGTGAGGGAAGCAGGATGGGGAGTCAATTGAAAGACTTGGAAAACTTGGGTTTGCCTCCAAGACAGCTGGTGCCTCCCTTTCTTCTCTCAGGCATCAAGAGACCAGCCCTGGACAGGTCTAAAGCAGGGGTGTCAAACATAAGGCCTGGGGGCCAAATCCGGCCCGTTCAGGGCTCTTATGCGGCGAGCAACTGATGCAAAGGAGGAAGGGCTGGGGGGAGTGGGCAGAGCCACTCACTCCGTTGTGGCTTCAGCACGGCAGAATGACCTTGTCTGCAGCAGTCAAGCGCCGTGGGGGCATCTGCCCAGTGCTGCACTGCTGCGTCTCTCGTCTGCCTACCCATGGGGCCTTGCAGTGAGGATACACCAACTCAGAGCTTACCAGCTGCTGTCCTTTATACAGTTTCTATCTCCAGTACCTGGCATTACATTTTATGGCACACATGGCTCGGCTGGACAAAGTGACATTTGTGGCAGATCCGGCCATTGTAACAAATGAGTTTGACACCCCTGGTGTAAAGCCCAGGAGAGAAATCTCCAGATGAAAGGACAACCATGGGTATAAACTGGGTGTTTTTTTTCCAAGCTCCACCAGAGCTTTCTGGGGCAACACTCCCACCCACCTACTAATCCTCTGCTTTCTCCTGGTTTGGGCTTCCCAAGAGCACCCCTGCTGTGATCAGAACAGAGATACAAACATCATTTTCCTCTTCTTTACTCCGTGTAGCCATGATAGCCCAATTTAATAATGGTATTTATTTTATTTTATGTATTTGTTTTATTGATAAATTTATTATTTATCAATATAGCTAATTCTCAACATAGCCAAATCTGTGGATACCTAAGTCTGGAGACTGAAGCCATGAATAGACAAGACAGATATTTCTTTTCTTTTTTTTTGATAAACATTTTTATTAATTTTTTTCTTATAAAATACAAACAACATTTCAAAATGTTTTCACTTACAACTTTACATTCACATTATGAGAATTGTTCCTTTCCATTGCATTATGGAGACAACATCAGTTTATAACATTAATGATTTTCATAAGAAGATTTACTGATAGGATTTTTATCTATTTTTTCTAATACTGAACTCCATTTACCATAAAAATACATATGAGCTGAATAAGAATTATGAACATCCAGACCTGCGGAGATCTTATCCAGTATTAAATGATCCCATAACTTAATATATCACTGACTCAGAGTGGGAGGAGTAGGTTCTGTTTTCGTGCTTGTTTTTGTGCTATTGTGGATTTGGCAGCTGACAACATTAATGTAAGTACAGCCTTCTCCACTGACCTTATGTTCATTTTGTCCCAGTAATTTAAAAGAATACATTCCGGACATCGCGAAATCTCATGACCTGTTAGAAAGTATATCTGGGATAACACCTTATTCCAAAATGTCTGAATAGCACCACAATCCCACCAGCAGTGCTTGTATGTTCCGAGTTCTCCACATTTCCAGCAAAGAGGTGAATACTTTTTATTAGAGTGATTAATTTGCACTGGATCCATGTACCACCTTGACATAAGTTTATAGTTTTGTTGTAATATATTGATTGAATTAGTATTTAAAGCCAGAGAAGCCCAGATTTCCTGCCATTGGTTTGGAGTAAGCTCTGTACCAAGGTTTTTATGCCACGCCTTTACATAAGACGGCATTGTATTGTTGTCCATGTTAAGTAATATTGTATAAAGTCTGGAGATGAGACCTTTTACCTTGTGAGTCATTTGGATTAGTAAAATTTCCAAAACAGTTCTTGGTCTCAATAAACCATTTTTAACCATGGGAGAGCTCACTAAATGTTGTACCTGAAGGTACTCATACCAGGGGATTGAATTTTGTAGGTTTTTTCCAAATTGAAGCTTTGTTAGGAGCACTCCTTTTTTTTGTTATATCAGAGAGCCTAAAAGCATACCTTGTTTTCCAAACCAGAAAAGATGCAGGCGACATAGCTGGCATGAACCACGATTGTCCTAAAAACGATGAAGACTGCAAGTAATACCCTCCTTCTATCCCAGACATATAATAATGCTTTGGTAAAAGGATTGTCACAACATAAACTGGGGCGTTCATGTTTATTAAGCCACACCATTTCAGCATATATATGTTCAGTGAAAAAACTGTTTTCTAGTTCTACCATTCTGGGTGAGAAGATGGGTCTTGGAGTCGCACAAAATTAGATAGAACTGAGGCTGCATAGTACAAAGTAATATCAGGGAAAGCTATTCCTCCTTGTTTTTGTGTTTTACGTATAGTTGCAAATAGTTTTATGCAGGACTTTTTTTGTAGAAAAAGCCCAGCAGGAACTCATTAGCATAATAGGCCACACCCAACAACAAAAACTCATTAGCATATTGAGCCACACCCTGACAGCACCGCTTATTAGCATATTAGGCCACACCCTCATGTTACCAGAAGAGTGGTCATCCAGCCACACCCACCTTTTGCTTCTTATTCTGTTTACCTTGTTTGTTGTCAAAACCCAGGGCTTTTTTTGTAGCAGGAATTGATTTGCATGTTAGGCCACATACCCCTAATGTAGCCAATCCTAATGAGTTTCTGCTGTTGGGTGTGGCCTATTATGCTAATGAGTTCCTGCTGGGTGTGGCCAACTCAGGAGCCAGCCGGAACTCCATTCCTGTGCGTTCCTGCCCAAAAATAGCCCTGGTTTTATGTATAGTTGCAAATAGTTATGCTATAGCCCTGTTACCTTTATAAAAATGCCCTCTGGCATTTTACAAGATTTGCTTAGGAATGTTACTTGCAAATGATTTCTTATCCTTCCTTCCCTCTCCCATCTGGACCGTCATTCAAGTACAGAAGCAGTTCCTTATTTGTATTACCAGAAACTTCCCTTTTGTTTTCTGTGCTTCTTTCATTCAAAGGTGAGGAACCATTTCCTTAACAACCAAACAACTTCCCGTGCCTTTGCTCTCCTAAATGTTTATATGACACAGGGCTGTGAATGGTGAAACTACTTCATTGTGAACCTCCACAATTGATTGCACCTTTTCTCTGGCTATATCTTGTGGAAATGAGGTTTTTTTAGCCTTGATTAGCCTTTGTCTTATGTTGCTCTGTCTATGTAACATCTCCCCTACCTTTCTTGTGAATATATATCCCAGCCAGGTGGATGTACATGTCTATGCAGCTGAAGAAGTAAGCTCTAATTGCATTGGCTTAAAGTGCTGTGGAGCATACCAACCAGACAGCACACCCTGCTGCAGGTTATCTGTGCGGCTGTCCCTTGGTCAAGTATCCACAGTAGTGTTGCACGTCAGCCACAGGACGTGGTGTGCTGGTGGGAGTTTTTTTTTTAAAAATCACCATTGTACATGCCCATAAGCACATAATTGTCCTTTTCTCCCTTTCTCACAATACAAGAATTCGTGGGCACTCCATGAAATTGCTGAGCAGTCGGGTTAGAACAGATAAAAGGAAGTACTTCTTCACCCACATTGTGATTAACACGTGGAATTCACTGCCACAGGAGGTGGTGGCAGCTACAAGCATGGGCAGTTTCAAGAGGGAATTAGATAAACATATGGAGCAGAAGTCCATCAGTGGCTATTAGCCACAAAGTATAGATAGGAACTCTCAGTCTGGGGCAAGTGATGCTCTGTATTCTTGGTGCTTGACGGGGGGGGGGGGGGGGCAGCAGTGAGAGGGCTTCTAGGGTCCTGCCCCCACTGCTGGACCTTCTGAGGGCACTTGGTGCTTTTGGCCACTGTGTGACAGAGTATTGGCCTGGATGGGCCACTGGCTTGACCCAACATTGGCTTCTCTTATGTTCTCATAACTGAACAACCACTTCCATTAAGTAGCTCCACAACCCATTAATGAGACAGAAGTGCCCGTTCACACTTCCCTTCCAGGTTACTTTTGTGCCGGGAGAGTTCAGCCATCGGACAAAACGGAGTGGAAGTGCTACCATCCCTTACTACTAGATTTTCCCCAGTGCCTGCTTATGCTGGTTCTAATGTGGAGTGGGACAGGCTGCTAACAACCGGGCCATGGAAGGCAGATGTCGTCGTCTGATCGAGCCCTTTAACTCCACAGAAGTAGCACTAGTATGTCATGACAAACTGCTCATGTGATCACAGCCTTTTGATACTCCTGAGAACTGTCAGAATTATTTGACAATGGGAACTGGCAATATGATTCAGTCATCTACTGGATATCAGAGAAAGTAACAGGTGTAAAAAAAAAAGACTCAGGCTGCAGCTACCAGCCCTACAACAGATTCCTGTGTGGCACTTCAGCCTCCCAGTTATTTTTTTTTCCAGAGTCACAAGAACAGGAAGGTAAGCTTCTTTTTTAAAAGATTAATTTTTATTTGTGCCTTTGTAAGTCTTGCTGCCTTGATAACAACTACGTGGACTGTGATCTTGATTCATGAAACTGCCCCTTTAGTTAAAAAAAGCATATTCAGCAGTGGTGTATGAATTGTAAGCAATTGCTTGCAGTACTCTGCTTGCTGAAACCTTTAGGAAAGGTGCAGTTGACCAAGGAAGACCTGGCTGATCCTTAGGCTACACCATTCAGCCCCCCCTAATATCTCAGCTTATCCATGAAGATCACTGGGTGACCCTGAACCAGTCCGTTTCTGCCAGTCCTAATCTACCTCACTATAATAATATAAAATTACATGTAAATATAATAATTTGAGTTGCTTTTCCTCAAATGTATACTAACTACATTTTCCAGCCCTACACTGGCAACCCCCAGGAGTATTTGGGGGTAGATCCTGGGGAGGAGGCATCAGTGCTGATACCATGACATCACTTCCAGGTGACACATGGATGATACGTCATGGCACCCATGACACACTAGGAATTCCCCCAGTCTCTATGGTAAAGACTATGGAGACTTGGGGAAGGTCCTAGATGCACACTTATACTTATAGATGCACACCTTGAAGTGTCGTCATGGCATCTGTGCTGTTGTCCTGCCATCCCATTTTTTTTCCTGCTGCTTCATCAAGCAAGTGCATGAGATGCCGTGTGGGCAGGGAAGTTGCCTGCCACTGGTGGGCAACTAAGCTAAGTATCAATGCATGAGAAAAATGGAAAAGTTCTTTATAGAAGAAGACATTTCACACTTGTACATAGCTGCCTTGGATGCATCTTGCATACAGTTTCAGCAGACTACACTGTTGGATATTGCAAGGGAGCAGAAACTCATACTTTCTGCTCTTCAGGACGTGATTGATCCCGCTCAGGCGGGAAACAAGGAAACCATTTGCAACAGTTACTATCTGAATTGACAAAGCTGGATAAAATAGGTCTTACTATACCTTTTTGATTCTGTACATCAGGAAGGTCATTGTCATGCCTTTGTAGGATAGAGACTTTTCTGCAGTCAAGCGTGGGGCAATCCAGGCTCAACCATATGTTCTTCTACATGGACATAAACAGATCTCTTGGGAGATGGATCTTAATATTATAGCTAATGCATTCATTAAGAGACCATGCATTATACATTCAGTGTTGAATAATTTGAGCAATATATGCATAGACTGCATTTGTTTTAATTAATGCTTTAGTTCTTATTGGTAATTATGTAATAAAGATCTCTTTTCCATAACTTATTTTTGAACTGACCTTTGCCACCCTGTTTCCAGGTTTGCCCCTGCCCCCCCCCCCCCCCCCGCATTGAGAAGTCCACTCCCTCCTTAGCAAGGGCAATGGTAATCAGCTTACAATGTGCAGCAGCCACATGCCCAGGGTGCTTTTTCTGCCCAAGCTGTCACTGTTAGATATGATACCTGGGAGATCGAGATACAGACTTTTGCTTAGATTGGGCTGCTTTTCATAGAATGTGGCATTTTGCTCTTCAGAAAATTCCTTGTGGACTGGAGGAAACTTTTCCTCTTGAAAATCACCCGATCATCTGGATCCCTACAAGAGACTGATTCTGTACTACCAGCAAGCAAGACAGGAGCCTTTTCCTTATCTGCATCCTAGAGATTCTTTGGACTGTGATATGGTCTATTATTTACCAGTTAATGTCTGGGTGAAATTCAGGATCCTGCTTTACTTGTAAAGCTCTAAATAGTCTGGAGTTGGACCTAAGATATCTTCTCTGGTCATCCATGCACTACAGCAACCTGCAATCTGCAGCTGATGGCATCAAGGAGGAGGGCTGTGTTCTAGGGCCCTAGGTTGCCATGTTCAGCATTCCAGGGGAGGAGCCTTGTTTGTCTGTCACAGCAAAACAGAGTCCAGTGGCACTCTGAAGTCTACCCAGTTTCTTAAGGCAGAAGTTTTTGCGAGCCAGAGACCACTTTGTCAGATGTATGAAGCATGTCCTCTCTTGGCAGATATCTATAGAGAAACACACTTGTGCAGAGTGGGCCCAAAAGGCCAGGAAATACGTGAAAACTAATCCATGACATTTCTGTGCCCAGCTTCAAACTATGCAAGGCAGGCAGAGTGGCCATTCACACAGCGCGCACACACGTGTAGCTGCCTTATACTGAATCAGACCATTGGGCTACCAAGGTCAATATTGTCTACTCAAGACTGGCAGCAGTTCTCCAGGGACTCAGGTGGAGGTCTAATATGTCAACTACTCTTGCTTTGTGTGTGTGTAAAGTGCCATCAAGGTGCAGCCAGATTATGGTGATCCCAGAAAGGCGGTTTCAAGGCAAATGAGAAGCAAAGGTGGTTTTCCAGTGCCTGTTTCCTGTGCAGAGTCTTCCTTGAAGGTCCCTTCCAAGTACTAACCCTACTTAGCTCCTGAGAGCTGATGAGATCAGACTCTACCATGCTGCCTTCACTCCCTGTCACCGACTACCAGTTCAATTGAACTGGAGATTCTGGGGAATGAAACCTGTGACCACTGAGCCCCAGCCTCTTCACAGCAGAAGCAATAGGTGATAAACGTAATCTCTCTAGATTTACCACACTAATTCAGCATCTGTAGCATGACAGTAATCCATCAGGATGTCTGATGCCCAGTTGGGTAGTTTAAAATTGCCTGATAAAGTCAAATCCAGCAAGTTCACTTGGAAGACTCCCTCTGAAAAATTGTTTTCTTGAATTCTGGTGATGTTCCAGACAGTGGCAGAGTGTCATGGGAAACTGAGAAGCTCCCAGCAGCTTCTGAATGTTGCCTTTATTTATAATCCATCTTTCTCACTTGTAGTGAAGGTAGATACACCATTAAAATTATGTGTTATGGATGCTATGTCAGATTTGTGTCCTTTTATCTTTTTGACCACCATTGTTAATATGGGATGGCATATATTATGTTAGAAGATGAGCAGGTGAATGAGCTCCTAGTGGTGTGGCTGGTGCTATTAGGTCCTGGGATTGTATGGCCTGAATAGAGATGGGGGGAAATTGGTATCTGTGTTTGTTGCAGACATTTCTGCATGTTTGTTTCTGTTAGGTAGCCTGTTACTGAGCAGCAGTTCGAGATTTCTGCACCAATAATGGTAGGTCTTCTAACCAAGACTTCCAAAAGAAAAGTGTCAGTACCCAGAATAGTCTAAAAATCATTGGAGATACTTTGGAGTAATTTTAACTGGGTGCTGTTAAGGTCAGTAGCTCTCAAACTTTAGCATCTTACATTCCACCAATCACTCTGTCAAAGAACTTGGGTCCCACCATGAGAGACACAAAAGCCCACTTTTTCCAAGAAGGACTTCTATATGTTTACAGGCATTCTGTTACTTTATCTTTTCAAGTAAATTTTAAGAACACAGAACATGGTAGAAGCACAATGTATACTTCCTGGTAGGTAAGGTCGGTGGGAAATGGCACATCAAAAATACTTGCTACTGGGCAGCAGAATGGGGGATTAGCAGAAGCACCGAGTGTCCAAGGTTACTGTGAGCATGCCAAAAGTCACAGATGGATAATCTGTGGCAAGTAGGGTCAGCAGGAGGTGGCACATCACATTTGCAGGTGGACATAAGGATCAAGGTAGAGTGAATTCTTAGTAATTGGTATGAAAACATTACACCCCACCACTAGCCAAGAACCACTGCTGTCAGCGACAGCAAGTGGTAGTTTGCCACTTTTGGAGGACCTGTCCTGGGTACTTTTCTGCCTTCTTCATCTGTTGTGGTCACACATGGCAAGCAGAAGCATCTTTGCAGTGTCTGGAGTTGCCATACCTGTGTCACAGCCTTGATCTGTGTAGCAAAGTTTTAGCAGTCCTTGTTCCTCTTTGGCAGCAAACCAGAGGACCAGGACTGGAAGTATTCTACTTTCAGGCCACAAATCCCTCTTGGGTATAACATTGCCCCTTTCACTTAGAACCTGCCTGCTTTTCAGTGGAGCCTGTTAACCATGAAGTTATTCAGCAAGTCTTTAGCAAAACTTCCCATCCCTTGGGGGGTGGGGATAGAAAGGGATGAGGGATCATTAGGAAACAAATGTCTCTCTCCCTCCCCCAAGGCAGAGTTTCCCACAGCAACCCACTGGGAGCTGGCAAGCAGTTCAGTCAGAACCCAGCACGCATATCAGGTGGGCCCAGTTCCCATTTTAGTTAAAGATTCAGAAGTCAGGATGAGGCAGTTTTCCGAAGAATCAGTTCTGTATTTCTCAGTACAGTTGCACAGCAAGTAAAGTACATTTTAAAAAATCAACTAATGTTCAAAATGCTGGAAATGAGCTTTCAAGTTCCACAGAGCTCCTTTTCTAATAAAAATGTCCAATCAAATTCAAAGATGAAAATTATAAGATGTTACATATATAATCAGCTGATAAAATGAGAGTGTACTTTAAAAATAAAAGTCATGAAAACTTAAATCCAGTCTCTGTACCCAGGGCTGATTGCTTCAACCTAATATTCACTGTGTATCAATTGCATGCTATATTCTGTAAAATAAAATTTTCTTTTTCTGAAATTGGAACCATTTGGCCTTTGCAACCACACACACACACACACACACACACACAAAAAGCCTCATGCTTTGACTCATATTATCAAAGTATAAGAGAGAAGCAGGGAGAAGTTGGTTAGTTGAGAATTTCTCTTAACAATGAGATTACAAGACTTTCTTCCCTAACTCCGTGCTGGCAGAATTAAGGAGGGGATTCTATTAATAGCCTGTTGGTGGCAGCAGAGAATACGCCCTGTTTGTGAAACTGGATGAGTAATTTAAATGCTGGCAAGATCAACTCCTCATTGTGGGCTAGCAGCTTAAGACCCGGGTCAGCCGAATAAATCCCCCATTCACCGGAGGAAAACAAGGGTCTGAGCAGTCATTCCAGCTTAACAAACCTTTGACACATTATTACCTGTTCCATCCTTTCTGAGCAAACAACAAGCAGAAGAATACAGTCTCCTGAAAGGTATCCCATTCCTGAATTGTTTTATAATTTTACCAGAATGGGGCCCTCTCTTCTGACTTACCCCAGAAAGCCTTTGTTCAAAGTTTTATTTATTTATGATCAGCCTGTTAAGGTGGCTTTTAACAGCTGTGGCAGTTATGGTGACTCGGTAACAGATAAGTTTGACATGGTTTCATTGCTGGGAGTGTTACTTCTATTGCATTGTTTTTATTCATTGCCATAGAGCTGGATTTTTATTTATTTTTTTACTGTTTTGTTACTGCCTTAGTGATGAGGAGTATTCTTGTGGCAGACAGATTGTATCAAAACCTAGGCCCTAGATAGTACCCCTAGGATATGTTGAGGAACACCAGAACAGGGAAAGACTATATCCAATAAAATAAAAACATTAAAGGGTACTTTGTAACACCGCTTTCTCCTAAAATTGGGTGGATAATTTTCAAAAATCTATATGTAAACATTGACCATTGTCCACGATATCCCAGGATACCCCCCCCACACACACACACATACACACACACACACAAAAACCATGATAAACAAACCTTGGATACTGCCAGATAACTAGTGGGTTAAGAGGTGATTTCTGCTGTCAACACCATACCAGTCAGTCACCTTTCCCCAAAGCCTGTCCACATCAGGGACATTTGTCATGTACCACCCAGTATGTTTTAGCCATTATACTTGGGAGACAGAGGAGTTTTATTAATCCAGTGATTGAAATATAGTGCTAAACATTTCACCACTCATAGCTCTGCCTATTTAATTTAGACATGCTTGCAATAAGATTTCAGAAACCACCCACAGCCTTTTCGAGATTAAGTACAATGTAAACCCATATTGTGCTAGGCTCCCCCCCCCTCCCCCCAGCCAGGTTTAAAGCAGGTTTTGGGAGCATTTGCCCATTAGGGAACTCGTGCCAGGGAGGTGTTTAGCCCACTCTGAGCACCATGGCCCTGATTCTTTTTCTCACTCTCCTTCCTTGACCCCCTCCCCCAATTCCTCCAGCAGCATTTTAAGACCAAATTCCAGTCCAATGTTATACATACTCCAGCCTTGGAGGCAGATTTATGAGCAGCAGGGAGTATGGCATCTTTCCATTCATGTAATGTACAGGCGGAACCCTTTTGCAGGCATATATGACCACATTTCAGCTGTAAGGAGCAAGATTAGCTAAAAGCCAAATGTTTAAGTTTGTTTCAAAGGTTTTTTTTAAAGAAGCATGAGATTATATTATAATGCTAGTATTTGTAGTCCTTGCAGCTAAGAAGGCACTAACTTGCAACTTCCAGTACACAGATCAGAAACATGGCCCTAACTGGGCTTTTAAGTACACCGGAATCCAGGATCCATTCAGCATTGAAAAATATTCTACTGGAAGTTGGCATTTTAGCTCCTTGATAAAGACTGTTGTTTTTGGCACTGACTAGCTTTATTACCCTCTGCTGGCATTTGGGAAGCCCCCTCTTCAAAAGATTATAGTGTTACAGGATGAGATTTCTAATAACTTCTTTACCCAACATTTGGTGCCCATTCTAACTATTTTTTCAGTTGACCATAAACTTAGCTAACTTCATTCCATGCCCCCAGATTAGAAACAGGCTTGTGTTTATCCAGAGCATCAGCATTTATCAGCACAAACTGCCTATGTCATCACTTCTGCTGTTCAGGAAGAAGAAGGAGGAGGAGGAGATTGGATTTATACCCTGCCTTTCACTCAAGAGTGGCTTACAAACTCCCTTCCCCTCCCCACAACAGACACTCTGTAAGGTAGGTGGGGCTGAGAAAGCTCTGAGAGAACTGCTCCTTCAAGAACAGCTCTGGCAGAGCTATGGCTTGCCCAAGGTCATCCAGCAGTTGCAAGTGGAGGAATGGGGAATCAAACCCGGTTCTCCCAGATTAGAGTCCGCACACTTAACCACTACACTAAACTGGCTCTCAACTCAACTTGTCAGGTAGCAGTTAAAGGCATTGGAACCCTTCCAGGAAAAAAAGCTGGCAATCTGTTGCTCCAGGTGGGGTTGGCTTAAATTCTGGGGACCCCCCTCTTGGGCTTTTTGTTGTGGAGCCAGTAGGATATTCCTTGGAGGCTGTGCCAAGGTTTGGGTTCTCAGGGTGGGGGAGCAATGCAGGTGCTAAACACAAAGGACACACAAAGCAAACTCTCTCCGCACAGTAATGAAATGCAGCCTTCCCTTGGCAGAAATAAGCCGCATCTCAGCCTAGCTGGCAGTTTCCATTCTATCTACAGTGATGCCATGAACAAAGTCACTATTGCCTCTACCCTGGCCAGCCTCCCAGGGCCAGATCAAGGAGGAGAAAGCTTGGCCAGACTTGCCGAAAGGGGTGGGCAGGAGAAATATCTGGATACTCTCCTCACTGTTCGAAACTTGCTGTTGCTTCACTTCAAGCTACTCCATCAGTTTGCCTCTTTGGCAAACGTCAGAACAGCTGCTTAGAAATGTATGTTGGAATGGCATTCCAGCAGCCCTTCTTGCTTCCAGATGACTAGTGACTGGATCATTCCCTGAACTTTGGAACATTTACAGGATATTGGTGGGGGGCAGCTGGTTACCTCTACCATGTTACAGGAACAGCAGGCAAAATCAGAGACCCCTATATGCTCACTTAACTAAGGATCATTGAAGAACTATCTGAAAGAGTCAGGGCAAAACTTAAGACCGGTACAATCAAATACAAACATTTGTGTTATTCACACTTGTCTTTGCAGCCTGGCTGCTCCTGTGGCCTTCAGATGAAAAGGCTTCTTCATGAAAGCGGTGGGTCTGTTGCTAAACCCCAGTCCTGCAAAAATGGTCATCAAGTTGCTTGAAATCAGCAGTGCTGGCATGAAGCAATCTGTCAATAAAGCACACTGCAGAAAACCACACAGAAGGACACTAACTTCCCAAGTATTTTTAAAAGAGCCAGCATGGTGTAGTGGCTACAGTGTCAGACTAGGATCTGGGAGACCCCAGTTTGAATCCCTGCTCTGCTGTGGAAACTCACTAGGTGACCTTGGGCCAGTCACACACTCAGCCTAACCAACCTTACAGGGGTGTTGTGAGGATCAAACTGAGGAGGGAAATTACATGGTAAGCTGCTTTTAGTCCACACTGCAGAGAAAGGCAAGGGCTGTGGACAGGCTGTGTTTATAAAAGGTTTTTCAAGTGACCAGAGGATCCAGCCAATGGAGTCTGACCACCTGCACCACTCTATTTGCATCCGGTCACATTCCAAAAGTTCCATAACTTTCCCCTCTTTTTACCTGCATCTGCTCTAGTTATGCCGTCTGAGTCTAATATAAATTCTGGAAAATGTTTGCTGGACTAGTTGTCTTATGTACAGAACAAGACTGGAAAGGCTCTGGAACACACAAGACATGAAGCTTGTGGCCACAAGAGGGCAACAGAGACCAAGCCCTCTATAGCAGTGCAGTACCTCAAACCCATGTACAATATTTCCTAAAACTGTTGCATGCATAACATTTTTAAAAACAAAATTGCAAATACAAGCAGTGTGGAACAAGGCTGTATTCTAAGCAGTGTGTGGAAAGATTTAAAGAGTGGCTCAGTCCAAGCACAAGAAACAACCTCCAACTGAGATAGCCTCACCCCACCTGAATTTCTGTACAGCACACTGTAGAAAATAGTTAATAAAAGTATCTGGAAGCTTCATTCCAAATGTTCTAGATTTTGCAGACACAGACTCTGGCAGGCAGGACCTTGTATATGGTCCAGCTGTTCCTATTGACTGGGGCACTCCCTGTTTTCTGGTCCCAGCTCTGGAATGGCTCACCTTCCACAGCTACATCCCAGCCTAGTGGAGAGAGAAACATTAAAAGGGTATTTCCAAGGAGGGGGGAAGCCTTCGAATATGCAGCAGAGCCATGAGTAGGCTAGGAGTTAAAACAACCCAAGAGCAAGGCAAGACCAGTGGGGCAGAGCTGTGAGCTAGTTCTGCAGAGTCCATTCAGCTCAGATCTGGCCAGTGGCTCTGCGTGCTCCTGGCTACTGACTGCCCTCCAGGGCAGCAGTCTACCCTGGTAAGTTAAACGGTCAGCTCATTCTGGTGCTGAACTGCAGTAAGCCAATCAGAATAAACAGTGTGACAGTAGAACTCACAGTGCAGGTTGTTCAAGGCAGGAAACAGCACCCAGGAGATCCAAGACGTGTTTTCAGATGGTCGGACATGTATGTGATAGGGTTGCCAACCTCCAGGTAGTGGCTGGAGACCTGGGATTGCAGCTAATCTCCAGGCAACAGAGATCAGTTCCCCTGGAGAAAATGGCTACTTTGGAAGGTAGACTCTATAGCATTATGCCCCAAACAATGCCCTTCCTGGGCTCCACTCCTGAAATCTCCAGGTATTTCCCAAGTGTGAGTTGGCAACCCTAGTGTCTGCGGATGAGAACTGTTTTTGCCTTTTGTTGAGCATAAGTAGATGGGGCTGCCATAACCACCAGACCAAACCAGTCACTTTAGGAAAGGCCAGAACTAATTAGGTAGCTCTATCAAGCTCACCCTACCCGTTAGAAATTGCGTTCGGTGGAATGCACCCAACAACAATGAGATTGTGGCTTTAAAATGGATGACGTCTTTTCATACTTCAGGAGTTTTCAGTGTCATTTCTGAGAAAGCATTACAGCTTTACACATTTTTGCATACCAGTGAGGTCAGCAGGTTATTTGAAGAGAGGAAAAGAGTCAGAGTGTGATGCGTAGGGATAGTGCAACTGTCTTTAATCGGATGACTGTTGATTTCTGTCCTTGCAGGATTGATCTGTGGCAATTTTTTCAGATTTGCATTGTAACTTTTCGCCATGATCACTCCCTGATGTGATTATTTCTTGTTGTGGTTGCCACATTTTGTAGTGGCAAGTTATGCAGAAAGGATTTGTTTCATCCTAAGACTACTTATTTACCACAGGTATATGACCCCATGATTTCAGCATTTGAAAGAGTAGTGATCAGAGATGTGGAGGCCTTAGAAGCAAAACATCATTACAACAGATACAATTTGAATAAGGAAGAATACAAAGCTCTCATTAGTTTGAAAGAGGATGAAAACATCACAATAAAACAAGCAGACAAAGGGGGAGCTACTGTTGTTATGAACACAGTAGATTACATCAGTATGGTCCATAAACGCTTAGATAATTCTGAACATTACTTGAGAATAGATGCTGATCCCACCCAACACATCTTGCAAACCATTAAAGTGACAGTGCAGGAAGCGTTAGAATTGGGTCATATTAGAGAGTCCACAGCAACACTTTTGATTAATAAAACACCATGTGCTTCCAAAAGTGCACAAGGAGGGCATGCCACCTCCAGGAAGACCTATAATTTCTGGGAACTCATCTCTCTTAGAGCCCATAGCCCAATTTCTTGATAGTTTTATTAAACCTTTTGTTAATAAAACTCCTTCTTATGTAAAAAATACTAAACATCTTATACAAACCTTAGAAGGCACTACAGTACCAGGTTCATCATTATTGATGTTGGAGCCTTGTATACCAATATCCCCCATGAAGAAATTAGGATAGTAGTTGAGAACTTATTGGAATCAAGACAAGATCTTAGTGTGCCCACTTTCTTTCTTATAGAGATTCTAGACATCATCTTAGAAAAAAATTATTTCAGTTTTTCCAGTGATTTTTATTTGCAAATCCATGGGGTTGCCATGGGAAGCCCGTGTGCTCCCAGTTTGGCCAACATTTTCATGAATTTTTTTGAATCTAAATATATTTTGAATAATGAGTCAAACAAGTTTGCAAAATACGTTCTTATTTATAGTAGATTTATTGATGATTTATGATCTTTACTGAACCTGCTCTGTTTGAGGATTTTTTGAAGTGACTTAACAGTCTACACCCTACTATTAAGTTTGGGGGCAAAGCCAATGAGATTGAAATCAATTTTTTGGATACCATCATTTATAAGGATCATCTGAATAAATTGCCATTTAAACCTTATAAAAAGCCCACTGATAGAAATACATACCTGCATCATCCTATTCATCTTAGAAATAATTTACCATATGGGCAGTTCCTCTGCATCAAAAGAAACTGCACCAACTTTCATGCTTATAGCAATGAAGCTAAGATTATGGAAACCCATTTTCTTGAGCAAGGATACCCAGATGATGTAGTAACTATGGCCAAGAGAAGAGCAGCACATACTGATAGGATAAATGTACTCAAAAGGCTATGGGTGTGTCTTTTGCTCTTGACTTTTCACCAGTAGTTAAACAGATTAGTCATATAATTCATAAACCTTGGCATTTAGTGTCAGGAATTGATGGATGTTCGGGGACTCCAAAAATTGGATATAGAAGGGGTAGAAATATAAGAGAAATTATAATTAGATCTGATTTTCAGACGGAGAACAAGGTGACCCCTGTGACATTAGGGCATCATAAATGTTTTCAAAATTGTGCCGCCTGCAAATATTCTTTGGACATTAAGGCATATGCACATCCACAGAAGGGATATATGATTCAACTTCCACATTACTCTAATTGTAGAACACACCATTCTGTGTACCTTTTGGAATGTGAGTGCAAAAAGCAATACATTGGCATCTCTATGCATATGATCAAAGTTAGAATTTTGGAACATCTTTCTCGCATTAGGAATTCCATTATGTCAGCTCCCCACATTAAGCATTTTGTTATGACCCACCATGACCCAGAGAAGTTAAAAATTTTTGTTATTTACAAATATACACCACAGAAATACAATTGTCAAGACATACAGAAATTTTTATTGCAAAAAGAAGCAAGGTATATCTTTGAATATAGAACTTTTTCACCCTATGGTTTGAACAATGAACTTGACTTATCCTCTTATTTGTAGTTCTGTATTTTGTGGTAAATATACTCTGTGACTTTAAATGCACTTTGTGATCTGAAATGATTTAGGTACGGTTCACTTTAAGTATGCAAGCTGAGTTTGCGTATGTAAGAACCACTTTGCTGTCAGGAGCGTAACAAGCCCATGTGGGAGCAAGATAAAGCATACAAAATATGTAAACTGCGTGGGTAAATCGGGTTTCAAATTGTTAAAGAACAAGGTTTTGAAGTGTTGTGAATATCTATATACTAGATGTTTTGCTTGCTTTATTATTTATATCAGTTCCATAGAATATTGGCTCTGAAGAAGTGAATCGAAACTCTCTCGGCTGACAGGAAACATCAGCCTGGTGTTTAGTCTCCCTGCAGACTTGGAAGTTGGCAACTTAGAAACCGCCAAGAAGACCACAGTATACAAGGACTGTGTACTGCCTAATTTAGGTCTTGCTTGGGAAGGTTTTTGGACGTGTATATTTGTTTTAAGCATTAGTGCTTTAATAAGTTATATTGAGACATATGCCTTTAAGTAAAACTTTGTGTTATTAGACCTTGAGCTATTTGTTATTTCCACAGGGTACTTTGGTTTGATTTGTCGTTGTATTTGGTGCCTCCATGGTCCCGCTGTGTTCAGTGAACTGGAAAAAGAAGCAGAAGACAGCCAGTTCCACTGCGGGCCTAACAGAAGCCCTTTGGGGGCCTAATCCGGCCCCTGGGCCACATGTTTCACACCCTTGCTTTAGATGGTAGGTGATATGTGTAGATACAAAATAACACTGTGTTGGTTTCAAAATAAACAGTCCTTAGCTGGCAGCTATCACTTCCCAACTAGCTTGGAGATTTCGGACTAGAAAACATACTGGGAAAATTAGGCTCAAAATGCTTTCCAGCGAGGGGCTATGGCTCAGTGGAAGAGCCTCTGCTTTGCATGGAGAGGGTCCCAGGTTCAACCCCCAGCATCTTCAGTTGAAAGGACCGGGTAGCAGGTGATGTGAAAGACCTCCACCTGAGACCCTAGTAGGGTTGCCAGGGTCCCCTTGGCCACAGGCAGGGGATGGGAAGGTGGGGTTGCCAGATCCAGGGTGGGAGACTCCTGAAGATTTGGAGATGGAGCCTGGGGAGGACAGGGACTTCAGTGGGGTAGAGTTCCATAGAGCCCACCCTCCAAAGCATCAATCTTCTCCAGGGGGGCTGATTTCTGTAGTTTGGAGATGAGCTATAATTCCAGGGGGTCCCCAGGTCGCACCTGGAGGCATCCCTAGACATTGGAGAGCTGTTGCCAGTCTGAGTAGACAATACTGACCTTGATGGACTAATGGTATGATTCTGTATAATTTTTTTCATTCCTTCTCAAGAGCCTTACGAAAGGGCAAATGCATTATGCCCATTTTACAGATAGACACGTGAAGCTGATTGGTAGATTTGTCCCAGCTCTCCAAATCCATGAGAAGCTGAATCCAGGTCACAGAGAGATGTGCCCAGCTTTTGAGTTCCAGACGCACCTTCCCCCTTGACTGCCACCCTTCCTTTTGAACCAGGAGCTCCACTTGCTTCTATAATAAAGTTCTTGGGCCCTGTGCCAATCAACTGGAATTCCAACGCTTGGACAAACCCCAGACTTATGTTCTCTATTCTGTTTGTGTCTACAAAAATGCAGCCAGCTGTCCCTTGAAGTTTCCTGGTTCCAAACCAAAGGAAACAAAGGAACACATGCAGCTTCTGCTCCTCTTCCCATGAGCTGAGGACGGTGGGGACGGGCAGGCTTCATTAGGAGTCCGTCGCCTCTTGATGTCATTAGAGGCATTTAAAAAATATATATATCCTGCACAATGTGGCTCTTTCCTTTACATTCGTACAAGCAGGGCAATCACAAGCACTTCAGAAAGAACAGGCAGGCAGTTTGCAGCTTCAACGTGCCTTCCAGAGCTAAAAAAGCATAGCAATGGAGAGAATCAGCCATAAGCCTGGAAAGATCTCGTTTAGTGTCACTTGGGCTAGAACAGGGGTGGCCAAACTGTGGCTTGGGAGCCACATGTGGCTCTTTCACACATATTGTGCGGCTCCCGGCAGGGCGGCTGGGGAAGCTAAATATCATTGGACAAATAAATATCAGTATCAGTATCTGCTTTTACTGCTTTTGTTATTACTTTTGGCAGTCTCATTTAATGTTAATAAAAAGCATATTTGCATTTTTTCCGGCAAAAACGTGTAATATTTGTTCATGTCTTGTGGCTCTCTAACATCTGACATTTATTCTAGGTGGCCCTTACGTTAAGCAAGTTTGACCACCCCTGGGCTAGAAGCTGCCTAGAGAGCTGCAGGCAAAGCCTTTCTTTCCCAGCCTCACTGCCCAGACAGCTGCAAGTGTGCAAAAGAATCTGGACCTTCAAGAAAAGACTCCAAAATAATGTACAAGAAGCACTTGCTTCCGAAATAACATATAAGATGCACTTGCTTCCAGGAATCTTTTTTTAAAAAGAATTAAGACCACCAATTATTATTAGACACACTATCAAGAAATCAAACTCAGATGCAAATTGCTTCTGGACAGACCTCTGTATTAGCCAGCAACTTATAAATACATTTATTTACCAAATCTTTGCTGGGGAGGGGAGAGATGACCATTTGTTTGGAGGTTAATAAAGAACTAGAAGAGCTTGGGAAAAGGGAGGGCAATCCTGGAAGAAACATAAATCTAAATCAAGGGGAAAGAAGATTTCCTTGAGTGGGAATGCTAAAAAAAAACATTTCTCCCATGATAGTTGCAACCCTGGGAGAAACAGTGGCTCTTTCTCTGCTTGGGAGTCAAGATCCAGGACTCTATGCCACTCAGGAAGAAGGAGGAATTCAAAACACCTTTAAGAAAGACAGAAGAGATGCCAGCTTCCCACATTTTTTAAAGCAGCCCATGCCTCCTCCAAAGTGTTCACAGGATACCAGAAAACAGACATGAATCAGTAATACCCTCCCATTTTATTTTTGAAAGACAGAAATCCTCCTCACTCCATGATACCATAATTACAGTTATTCTATACAGGTACCCAACCATAGACACAAAATTTAGGATACTAGATCTATACACAGGCCTTCTAGTAAAGGACGGGGATAGATTATAATCCACAGAATCAGAATTTAGATATATCATGGAGGAAGGAGGGAGGGAAGAGAACTTGACACGGACCTACATCAAGAGTAATAGCTTGCACCAAAAAAAAAAACCCACATCAGATCTGTAGCCTATTGTCCAGCAAGGCCCAGGCAGCTTCAAAAACCTAGGCTGGGTGCAAGAGATATTATTCCTGCCTAGCAGTACATCTTGCTATTATAAGGCTGAGGAAAGGAACGGTGGGAAAGCAGGGAGGGTGATGGGATACCCCTCTGCACAATGTGGATGCAAGTGAGGGGTGGTATCCTGAGGGGATGCCAGAAGCCCTTTGATGGCAGCGCTCAGCCAAGTGGTTTGGTTAGAAATTTTGGCAAGTAAGGGAGAAGGTGATACAGAAGACACAAAGAACATCCAAGGCCAAGAAGAAGGCTTAAGTTTAGATAGTGCCAGTAGCAAAGAGGATAATCAGAATAAGGATGATAGCAACGATGACACATATTATGGCGATCATCTTGACGTTCTTCCACCAGTATTTGCGTGCCACCTTCTGCGAGGTAGTCTTGAAATGTTCTGACTGCAACAGAGACCAAATGACAAGTTAGTTACCAGCAGTAACCTAACCAGTAAAGAGTCAGCAGCAACACATCTACAATGGGTGAGTCTCATTCACTAAGCATTCAGCAGAAAGGCCCAGGGAAGGAAAAAATAAAATCCTGCATCTAGCGTACTGCTTGCATGTGCAGCAATTATGGCTACTGGATTTGCAATGCAATCCCAAGCAGTTACACCCTTCTTAAACCTACTGAAATCAATGAGCTTTGAAGGGTATAACTTTGTTTAGCATGGCATTGTATGTGGTTTTAGAAAGGGATTACACAATCCGTGGAGGAGAGAGCTTTCAGTAGCTGTAAACCGGATAGGATTTCCACATTCAGATGTATCCAGTCTCCAAATACCAGATGCTTGGTGGTGGGCAAAATATTACCTTCATGCTCTGCTTGTAAGTTTCTTGGGTTGTATTGGGTTGGCTGATAGACACAGACTGGATTAAATGCATTTTTTGCTACAATCCAACGGGGTTCATCTTGTGTTAAGTCTGAAAAACCAATTAGTCAGCCCAGCTCTCTTCCCTCTGCACCTTTCAGGCCGTGAATTTGGGTTTGCTTCATCAGAAGTGGCCAGAGCAAAAGAGAACATGTCTGCCCAGAGCACTTCCTAATAAAGGTTTACAGAATTTGATGGCCGTCAACAGAACCGCTATCATAAGGCGTGAGTTGTGGCAATGGATATTCTGGTATTGTTTTACACTTGCTCTTCCTGGAAGTTGTGTAGCATCAGTTTCCTCTGAAGGAGGACACTTATGCAGGAGACTCTGCAGATCTCTCATTGCAAACATACAGAATGAACAGGCACAACTGGGCTAAGAGACTGTGGAAAAAGGGGCCGAACAGATATTACTGTGGAATTTGATAACTGGGATGCACAGTTATCAAATTCCACAGTAATATCTGTTCGGCCCCTTTTACCACAGTCTCTTAGCTCAGTGAAAAACCAAAGCATATACAAAAGGTGCTGAATAGCAGCTTTGCATGTGGCACTGAAATCAATACGTATTCTAGCAGGGCCACTCCAAATCCATTCAGAGGCTTCTCACTCACTCATTTTACCAGCTTCATTTCCCCAGAACTCCAGGGAGAGAGAAGAGAGAGAAGCAACTACTTCCTCTATGCTTGCTACACCTCATCTTAAGAGTTCTGGAGGCCAGTTACGTGTCACCCTGTTTTGACCAGGACTGTCCGGAAGGCCCCCCAACAGCAGACACCACGTGGGTGATTCTGTTTTTGTTCTGTACTGCTATCTCAGACAAACCCACAAGCAACTCATCTGTTGCGAGGGAACTGGCTTAGATGGCAATAAATACCAGACCGAACAAAGGGCAGAGCGTGGCCAGGGCCTTCCAAGGTTTGCAGTCAGGCACACAAACAGGTCTGCATGGGTGCTGTTTTATGCCCTCGGCCTGACCAGTCAGCTCTGCCTGCTCATACCCAGCCCTCTCAGCAGACTCAGCAACATTGCTCTTTCTCTCTCCCCCTCAACACCAATCTACAGGTCACATGGCTGAAACAGATAACTAGTATTGGTTTCCTACTTTCATCTGGCCTCCCATAAAAGGGAAGAGATCTTCTGTCTTTCAAAAGCCCATGTCAGCCTCAAAAATGGCACATCACAGGTACAGCATGCAGCGCAGGCAGATTGGCATGTACTTTTGAGAGCAGTTTGGTGGGACATTTGACTGTGTGCTGGGTGGTGCAAATCCCTCACAGATTTTACAAGAGGGGATAGGGGATACCCTCCTTGTTGTGGATCCACACCGCTATGGGAAGTGGCAAAATCCTTCTCTTTCTTTCCATAGCCATTTGCTGCTTGGCTACTCCACAAGTACCCCTCCACCTCTCCCCTCACCTCCCACTTGGGTTCTTTCTGAACTTGGATCTCATCCCTGGTTTTATCAGAGTTCAACTTGCGACACAATACCTTGCATTTATCCCTGATTACAATAGCATCCATTTATGCCAGGACAAGTGTGGGGCAAAACCAGGGTGACCTCAATGTAATGTGGAAACAAAAAATACCCTGAGATAATTATAGGGGTGAACTTGCATGTAGTGTAGAATGTAAAAATACCCAAATATAATTACAGGGGTGAACTCATGTGTAGGGTAGAATGTAAGTTTGGGGACAGGGTTGAACCAGGATTTAAGGTCTAGTGTGGAAAGGACTCTGCTGCTGCCCTGCCCTCCCCCCCATCTCAGAGCTAACCGTAGCCTCCAGGTCTTCTGTCTTATTGCGCAGGTGGTCGAGATTCTCTCCCCTTGCCAGAATCCGTTCCACATTCTGTGTCATGATATTCTTTACACCTTCCACCTCATTCTGGAGGTCCTTCACCTGGTTGTTGGCCATCCCGGGACCGCTTTTGCTGCCGGCCTCCTGTGAAAAGAAGGAACAGGGGATCAGCAAGAGCAGAGGACCATGGGGTGACCCAAGGCGATTCGGTGCTCATAGTGGAAAATCCAAACAGCTCCCACACAAAGTAATAACATGTGGGACGTAATCCAGCGGGAAATGCAAGAAACAAGTGGGGACTGTGCAAGGATATTTCCAGAAGATTATCCCCAACAGTTCAACCTGTCCATTTCTCACTCTGCCACCCTGATGTGGTTGACCCATGGAAAGGCCACCAGTGGCACGAAAATGAAGTGTGTCTGTGCAAAAAACACCCCAATGCAAGCATAACAAACCAAAAGGAAGCTAGCTGGAGTGAGTCAGCTCACCTGACCTTCGGAAAAATTCTTATAACAAAAACTCAGCCTGATCAAAAAGAAAAATCACTTTAATCCTACAGCAGAATTCCTTGGATTTTTTAATTCTGCCCTCTGAAATTTACCCTTCCCCCTGCCCTCCCACCCAACCCAATACCAGACCGATGTTCCACTAGATTTTTGCCTGCAGTCACAGCCGGCAGCCATGTGCAAAGATCTATCACAGCTTGATCCTACCCTTTGCCTAAGGAGCTCAGAACAAAGTATGTGGCACTCCCCACCACCATTTTACTTAAACAGCCCCTTAGGGTAGATTAGGCTGACAGAGAATGACTGGCAAGAGTTCTTCCATGGTGAAATCAGGATCTGAGTTTAGGTCTTCATATTGCTAGTCTCGCACTCTTAATCTCTATGCCACACTAGATCTCTGCCAAGATCTCTGATCTGCGGTGATTCTTTCTGGAATGAAATCCCTTAAGGGTCAACATATCTGTATGAATGGCATTTGGGGGGCAGGGTCTGCAGTGGCAACATCCGCACTGGAGTCCAGCTTGCTTCATAAAGAGTTATTTTTTTGGACCAAAAGAGAACAGATGTATTGAATCTAATACAACATTCTGCTCAGAGTCAATAGCCCCCTAAGACCTATATCCAGTTTGTCATACAGGCTTTAAAAAACAGAGGGCCTACATTTTATAGTGTTGTCAAGGCAGATGATAACCCAAGGGCCAGACAGATCAAGGCAGGTCCTTTCAGTTCTGCATCCTGCTCTCAGCTGTGGCCAACTAAATACCTTGGAAGGCCCCAAAAGCTTTTACCCTGAAAATCCTATTAGTCTCTAAGGAGCTACTGGACTCAGCTCTAGTTCTTCTGCAGACCAACATGGTTACCCTCCTGATACCACCAGAACGCAATTGCCGAAGCCTCCCTAAGTTGTTGCCTTCCATCCCACATGACTGCATTCAAAGATAAACTGCCTTTGAACATGGAAGTGCCTTTTCACCATCATAACTAACAGCTGTTGCTGCTCCTATCCTCCAAAAGCCAATTTATAATCCCATCTTTTAAGGCCACCTATGCTGATGGTCATCACTACATCCAGTGGCAGTAAGTCCCACAATTATAAGCTGCATGAAACAGCCCTTCCTTTTGTTGGCCCTGAATATGCATAATGATGCTTTATTCAAGTAACATAAGCAATCCTCCCCCACTCCCCAAAAGAACCAGGTTCCTGCCTCGGAGAACTTGCAATCTAAATTATGACATCAGGGAGAGAAGGGATGGAGAAAAGAAGAGTCATGAGTTTGGGGGCAAGGCAGGTTGTGCAAATGCAGCTGTGCCCATAAAGGCTGTTTTGACTGGGATACAGACTGAAAGGTTACTGGAGTCTTTATAGCCTAAGTGGGTTTTTAGAAGAGATCAGAAGGAAGAGAAAGAGTTGGCATCTCTGCTGTTACACTGATTACATAGCTGAATTCAGTGTATTTTATTTCAACTTTTAATATCCACTGCAAATTATTTTTCTCCTTCTCTTTTTAATTTCATATATACAGATAAGATTAATAACAAAAAGAATTCGAATCACAAACATATATAGCATCACTCTACTCCATCATATGAAACTTAAAAAGATACATATGGTTATATATTTTCTTGATTCTTTGCATTCTAGCGCCTAATGAAAAAAGCCTGTTTCTCAATACATGCACTATATTTTTTTTTAATTATTTATTTATTTTATTTACGCTATTTATAATCCGCCTTCCTCACTTGGGACTCAAGATGGATTACAGCACAGTGAGTCCACACAATTGACAGAATGGGACATTCAGTGAACAATGCAAGAGGAATCAGGGTTGTAGAGCCAAACAAGTCTAAAAACAGAAGTGAAGCAAAGCATAGTATTAACATGACACACGAAATGAGGCAAAAATTACATAGGAGGATCCTAGTTCCTGCAGCTATACACAGAAGTATGTTACTTTCGGCCTTAGAGCAATCTTCCAAATCCTTTTGAAATCATTCTGTTAATGCCGGTGGAGCAACTTTCTCCCAATAAGAACTAGCAGGCATCCAGACAGCATTAACTAAATTAAGAGTCTACTTCTTCATCTGTTTCTTTTACATGGCCCATTAAAACAATGGAAACGATACTTAAAGAAACATGAATATAACAACAGTGCTACTAGAAAAGGACTCCCACACATACCAGGAGTCAGAGACACAGCACATACTTCAAGGCCAAAGAGATTAAACAAATATGCAGCTCAACAGTTCAAACTGTCATTCTAAGGAACAATGAAGCAGAAACATTTATCATCATCCCAACTCAAAGATGCTGCAATAACAACATCTCAGCTCTTGCTCAACAATTCCGCATAATTGTTTCCTTTGCAATTTGCACAGCCAGATTCTCAGAAGAGAAAAAGAATGTGCTGTCAAGTCACAACAAACTCATGGAGACCCCCTTCCATGAGGGGTCCCAGGCAGAGACGGTTTGCCATTGCCCTCCTCTGCACAACATAAAAGGGGATAAAAATGCAGGGAATGAATGTTATCAGCCAGCCCCTCTCTTGCCAGCAGCACAAAGCAGGGGAACCTGCAGAGCTCTGCAGTCCAACTTTCCACAGCTCAGTTAGACTTGCTTTCTGATTAAAGACTGCAAGCGTGCTCAACTCTTAAACCCCAAAAAGTGAAAGAATGAGTCCCCGCCAATTTTTTTCTCTATGACTCTCTGATCAAAGCAAGCCCAGAGCATCAACTCATGCAGAGAGGCAACAAGAAGTCTTTGCGTTAGGTGTGAGTGCATCATTCAATCACACCAGAAGCAGAAGTCCCCAACAGAGGCTGGCTGGAATAAGATCAAGCCAGAGAAGTGAAAAATACAGGGATGCAACATACTGGCTCTTCTTTGGATGGGAACATTTGGCCCACAGAAGCCAAGCTGAATCTGTTTTGGCACATACTGTATTTGGGAATAGGGATGCCAGCCTCCAGTTGGGGCCTGGGGATCTCCTGCTTTTACAACTGATCTCCAGCTGACAGAGATCAGCTCCCCTGGAGAAAATGGCTGCTTTGAAAGGTGGACTCTATGGCATTGTACTATACTGAGGCCCCTCCCCTCCCCAAACCCCACCTTCTCCTGGCTCCACCCCCAAAGTCCCCAGGTATTTTCCAACCCGGACTTGGCAGCCCTATTTGGGAACCATTGTATGAAACAAAATGCATTTGGACACAATAGGTCAAAAGTAGAATGTAGCTCAACTCAACCAATAGCCTGACTTGTATATCTGTTGACCAGCAGATGCTTTGTGTTAAAACACTACATTTGGAAAATGTAATCCCTATTTTTTTTAAATTGGGACTTGCTATTCAAATTATGCAGCACGAAATACCCAGAGAACTCAGGGCATAGCACATTTCCTAAACGGAACACCCACATTTTGCTTTTTGCACCCAGTTAGGTTCCTCCAGTATCTCCTGTCTGGCCAAATTCAAATTCCCCAGAGGCACTGGAATTTAATTCTATACCTCTCCACAGTCAGACTGCTTTTTAAAAAAAGAAACCTTGTTTTACCTTTGAGTGACAGACAAGTGGGTTTCATGGTGCAATGCCCCTACAAAGACCACCATCTTAGACACAAGGACCTTCACACTCAAATCAGTTTCTGCAGAAAGCATTCCATAGCTAGCAAAGTTCTGAACTCAAACATGCTAGCTAGAGGCTCAGAGTCTCACCTCCCATTTCTGGACACCTCTTAAACACCCAATCCTGGGGCTCAATAAGGAAAGATTTAGAGACATCTGTCCTTTACACAGGTTGTTTGCCCTAGCTTGGATCCTATGGGGAAGCCAGGGGGGGGGCACTTCCCCACATCATTGTGGTGCTTCTGGTTTTCCCTGCAACGTTCTTCAAATCTGTTTTCCGATTATGTTCCTAGTAAAGCTGGGGTAACACCCATATGGACATATTTTCCTTGCCCTAGTCTCCCACAGCAGTCCTTCCCTCTCCAACCATCTTTCTATCAGACTCTGAATTACAAGCTTTCTTTTTCTTTCTTTCTTTTTTAAATTAAGTCTCTAGCCTCTTTTGTTGTGGAGAAAGCATATCCATGTAACAAAGAGTGCTAGACTTACTTTCTTTATCATGAAAACTGGGAGTTCAGAGTATCTGACCCAATTATAATGCAATAACAATATTCAACTGTCAATTTTAAAAACCTGGAAAAGCTCCCAGTAATGGGGGGGGGGGGCAGAATGACTGCTACCAGGGAACCAGGACAGAGAAAATGCAAGCACACCTGCCACACAGAAGCCCCTCTGTCGCTGAGCCTTATCAGCAGCCACAGCACACACATGGAAACTGTACAAACTCATTCCTGTGTGGAACACACTATGGCCTCCACTATGCCTTGGCTGAAAAAATGGGCAACTTATGTTACTTTGGGAGGAGTTTTCGTTACATTGTGCAGGTATTGGGAAGGGGAGGGGGAGTCCCGAGCAGATCCCCAGCTGGAGTCTCTCTGTCTCATACACAGTCACTCACACAGATACACCCCCTTCCTCCACAAAGACAGCCAAGTATGCTTGGCATCTCCCAGAACCAGCAAAACCACTCTCTTCAGCTGCCAGCAATACAGATGACATCTGGCCTCAAGAGAATAAGGGAGTGCAAAAGGCAGCATATAGGTCAGACTAAAACATCTTGCACTGGGGCTGCCACTTGCCTCTTATCTGACCTTGATATAAATAGGACACTTTCCCCAGATTATCCCCCGTTTGTGAACATCCCAGGTGGTGCAATATTGCCACAGGACACAGAAACGTTGTTTCAGGAATCCTGGCTTCCAGAGGGCCTTTATTTTAGAATGTCCTGCCTGGCAACCCAACAAAGGAGCACACAGGTAGGCAAAAAAGAAGAGTCCGCAGAGACAAAGCTGTAAGGCCTTGGGTGCACCTTTCTTTTGTAGGCGGCTTTGGATTTAAAAGCATCACCATCCCGCCTTCCCAGCCAAATGGATCCACAGCATTTTAAGTCATCACATGAAGCCCACTGAACACACACACACACACACACACACACACACTCAAAGTGCCAGGCAGAAAAACATTCCTCCAGAAAAATAAGCTAAACAGACAAAAAGCACTATTTAATTCCCCAAAAGCCCTCTGGAAAACACCAATGCTGACTTGGAGGATACATAATTTTAACAAAGAAAGAGAAGGAATTGTCAGCAGAATGAAAGCAGGCCTGGGTAAAGGGTGCATTCCCAGAACATGGCAATACCACCTAATTTGGCTTAATTGACTCTGTTGCCTTGTGCAACACCTTCAGTTTATCCCTTGCACTGCTAATACAGAGAACGTTAGGTGCTCCCTATTATTGTTAGCCTGTAAAGGAACTGGGTTTCTCAGCGGCATTTGAGACAATTAAGGATGGACTTGGAATTGAATCTGTACTGCAGTGAAAGAACAAGGAACGGAGGACATGGACTGAATACCGCTTCCCAGAGAACAGGCTAACACATTAACAATAAAGTTTAGCTAACTGCATGTTTGCATCTCATGGAGACCTTAACATCACAACCTGAAAAAACTGGCAACTTTCCACCTTTTATCTTTTAAAATTTTGTAACACTGCATACGATGAAGAGTTTTGGTGAGGTCAAAAGCTTGCACAATGTTTTTTTGTCAATTTGGTTGGTCCTAATAAAAGACATCACACAGATTTCATTCTTGGTTTTGGATTTAATTCTGCAAGACCTACAGCAAGGGAGGAAGGTAACTTTCTTTAGGATGGTGTTCTACAGCCTTGGAATCACTAAAAAGAAGGCCCGGTTTCCTGCCATCCCATCTTAGAATTGCTTCTCTGTTTTCAGCTAATAAACCTGCAACGGATTATTTGGCAGCACCAAATTTCCATTAGTTATTCATAACATTGTGGCATGGTCTACTCCCCCCCACCCCGCCTTAAGCTAGAACCCAACACATGCATATTTTATAAAGCAATAGGACATATGCAGGATAGTCTTAAGCAGGGGTCCTTTCGTAGAAAAAGAGGTGCAGGAGCTCATTAGCATAACTCATTAGCATATGCCACATCCCCTGACATCACCAGAAGTGTGTCAGAAAGGGAATGTCAGTTTCAGCCCCATTATACCCTATGGGCCATTGAAATCAATAGCAAAAACTCACAGGGTATATGAGGGGCTGGAGGAAAGGGGGTTTGAGGGAGAGGCTCCAAACTTCCAGGGTAGCTGCTGGTGCCTCTCCTCGAAATACACACCAAGTTTCAAGAAGATTGGACCACGGGGTTGCCCCCATTCCCTCCATTGCTCTCTATGGCAGGAAAAAGTAACACTTTTTTCCTGCCATAGAGAACAATGGAGGGGATGGGACAACCTGTTTGGGGGCCTGTAAAATTGGACCCCGTGGTCCAATCTTCTTGAAACTTGGTGTGTATTTCGAGGAGAGGCACCAGCAGCTACCCTGGAAGTTTGGAGCCTCTCCCTCAAACCCCCTCCCCTTCAGTCGCTTTTAAAGTTGCTGCAAAATTTCAGCAGCAATTTGGCAGCAGGCCGAAACAGATCAGAGAATCTGATTTGGCCCGTGGCTGCCCTAGTGGCCACTCCTGAGCTGGCGAAGCTTCGCTCTGCCTCGCTCCGGCCCCAAAGGACCCCTGGTCTTAACATATCCTGAATATATAGTCTTGCTTCGCAAATTTTAAAAGGAACACTCAGTTGCATTGGAACAAGGTCTAATCTAACGAAAGCTGGTAGCTATTCTTCGCCTCAGTGCCAGCAACTACTGGGTGACCTATGGCTAATGGGCCACTGCTCCATCTCCTGCCTTCTGCCTACTCTTGTGGAAGAGGCCAACTCAAACAGAGATGGACAACTACTGTCTTCTCAGGGCTATTCTATTTTCCAAATACTAGCCCGGAAAACTGGAGTTCTCCAACTGTCACACAGATAGCTAGGTTCTGTGTAGGATTTAACATGGATAGGTGCTCATGCACTCACCTGCTTGGAGGTGGTCAGTAAAGGGGAAAGAATTAACAAGCCTATGGTCTCCCCAAGAGACCCACTGAAATGGCAGATGGGCAGGGAACTGTGGAAGCCTGCAAATGAAGCAGCAATATTATGAGAATGCATTCAGGTAGGGTAGCCGTGTTGGTCTGAAGTAGTAGAACAAAGTTTAAGTCCAGTGGCACCATGAAGACCAAAAAAGTTTTTTCCAAGGTATGAGCTTTTGTGAGCAAAGCATACTTCTTCAGAATGTATGTTAAGGGTACACAGAGACACTCTCTTGTTTTTCAAAAAAGTATACCTTCATTAACTTTTGGGAAGGCTGGCACTTGGCTGTACTTGAATTAAAACAGTAGCCTAGAAGGAAGGTCCAGTTCCTACCAGGTTCTGGCTGCCTTGGAAAGCAGAGAGAGAGAGAACACCACAGCTGGAAGTGAGAGTTGGGCTTGCTAATGAAGACACTCCACTCAAGAGCCAAATCACTCGGCCCAAGTGGAGGAAATGACTGACTGCCACTGAGAATCCACAGCTGTAGAGGCAGAGGCCACCAGCAACTGCAACAGCTCCAGTCAAGACTTTGATCCAGCTGTGTGTCTTGGGAGATGGTAGGACTGTGTGGGGTGACTGAGACATTATTGCTATGTTTGCTTTTATTCTCTTCTGACAACATTTTTACATGCTTTTGTTCTTTAGCCACTGAATTAAAATTAGCCTTTATTTGCTCTAAACATGATTTGCTAGTAATTAAATATAACTTTAGTTAACCCTTTCTTTGAAAGCATCCAAGAACACAACATTCTTTGCCAGAAACTACACAGTGTGAGTTTGGACACACCCACCAGGGTAGCAGGCAACAGAGACTGGAGTCAGAGATTTCCCAGCTTTTCTCAAGAGGCCATAATGGGAAGGTGAGAAACAGAATACTACAGCAGTCATAAAGGTGATATTACTATGTATATCAGGGGAACAAAACATTACACGAGTCCTCAATTCTAGGTAATGCTACTGTGATGGCGGGGGGGGGGGGGGGGATGCTTAACACTTCCTCTTAATCTTCCATCTCTCTTCTAGGAAGTGCCCCTCTTTGCCAGCAGTTTTCCCCTACATGGGCTCCTCAGTGGGAAGTGAACCTTGGGAGGTGGAGAGGTGAACTTATAGGGGACAATCAGGAGGCACAGGAGGGAGTTAAGCACCCTACCACTTAGCTATCCTCCCCTACAATCATGTTATCACCTGTGGACCACATATATGCTGATAAGACAAAGACAGAGAAGGAGACTGGATTTATACCCCCCCCTTCACTATCCAAAGGAGTCTCAGAGCGGATTACAATCTCCTTTCCCTCCCCACAACAGACACCCTGTGAGGTAGGTGGGGCTGAGAAAGCTCTGACAGAAAGTACTCTTTTTCAAGAACAGCTGTGCCAGAACTATGGCCATCCATAGGTGCAAGTGGAGGAGTGGGGAATCAAACCTAGTTCTCCCAGAATAGAGTCCGTGAACTTAACCACTGCACCAAACTTGCACCAAAGTGATGACCTATAATAAAATGTTCAGTATTTTAAACTGCAAGCAAAAGGGTGCTTGGCATCTCCCAGAACCAGCCAAGTTCTACATTTGAGAGTACTGTGGCTTCAAGAGAGCAGCTCTCTAAACCTAATCTGCCTTATAGGGTTGGCATAAGGATAAAATGAAGAAGGGAGAATCACATGTGCCATCTTGAGCACCTTGGAGGAAGGCTGGGATGAAAACCTGCTAGACAGATAGCTATCAGGCCCTTAAACTCAGGATAACAGCCTTAAAAAGTGATTCTGCTATAGCACGGTTGATGGGAGTAGGAAAGCAGCTTGCTCCCTCCTCCACAACAATGCCAGAGATACATTTTTCCCCTCTCCCTGCTGCCTTGTAGACAAGCAAGCAGCAACTGCATTTGGCCACCAAAGGGCTGAGTGAGGCCTTGCACCCACACTCTCCAGGGTTCCAAGACAGCACCCATGAAGATGCCTTCTGCTGAATCAGGCTTTTGGTCCATCAAAGTCCACGTTGTCTACTCAGACTGGCAGTGGCTCTCCAGGGTCTTATGCAGAGGTTTCTCACATCACCTTTTGCCAGACCCTTTTAACTGGTGATGCTGGGGATGGAACCTTCTGTGTCCTAAACAGATACTCTACCACTGAGCCACAGCCTTTCCCAGCACATACATATACAATTCATTCATTCACACTTCAAAAAGTGTGCCTTGCACATGAAAGCTCATGCCTTGAATAAACCTTTGTTGGTCTTAAAGGTGCCACTAGACTCTAAATTTGTTCTACTGGACAATGAGCAACTAACTACTCAGGAAGCCCATTGAGTCTGTAGCTGCTGGACTTGGTTTATGAAACAGCCTGTGCTGTAGAGGCTCTACTATCCTATAGCAGGGGTCTCGGAATCTGTATGGAGCATGCCACTCACGGGAGCCTGGGATGAATCACTGCCACTGCCCCAGCAGAAAGGTTGGAGGACACTATAAATACAGCAGCATCAACAATCAGAAAAACAGACGCCATGTGCCAGTGGCTCTTCAACATTTAAAATGAAGGAGACAATAAAGGGATGGAAGAGAAGTGGAGATACACAGGGAAAGAACTGCTTCTGTTGAAGACTTTGGCTTACTTTTAGTAGGTGATGGGGGGGTCAAAGGAGTCGAAGTTGTGTCAGAAGTAGGCTTTTGAAGGATTGAGAAGTGGGGGGCCATTATGCAGGTGTTCCAAGAGGCATATGGGGTAGAAAAGGCAGAGTTGATGGTGGGATCAGGAGAACTTTGGATGGCTAAGGAGAGCAGCCACAGGGCCGTATGTATCAGGATATAAGAATGGAGAGATAAGAAGGGGAGGGACAAGGGCATGAAGGCTTTGAAGATAAAGAGTTGTTTGTGCTGGATTGAGGAAGAGAAGCTAGCACAGGGATTTAAGGAGGGGCATCACATGGTCAGATAGGTGGATTGTTTTGGTGGCAAAGGTCTAGGTAGAAGGGAGAGGGCTGAGGAGCCACAACCAGAAAGCCAGAGAAAATGAAAGTGACACAAGTTTACACTAAGAGTGCAGTGAGGGGGAAAGGCTGTGTTTTTGGTGATCAAAGCAAAGGCAAGAGAAGACCTCACGAAAAACCGAGCATTCATGTCTGTGCTACAGTGTGGATGGCAAATTGTCCATGGATATGGATCATACAGGAGGAGAGGGAAACTTGGGAGAATAAGTCCAGTTTTGAATTTACAGAATGTGAGCTAACAGTGAAACATCCCAGCAGATGGGCAGTTGGAAAGATGGGAGCGGATGGAGGTAAAGCCAGGTGGCATCAAGTATACATGGTTCCAAAAGGTCTAGGATTATACACAAAGGATGTGTATAGAGAGAGAAAACAGAGGGCCAAGGACAAGTCCCCAGGGGATCCCAGCAGGAGGGAAGAAAGCTGAGTTCTCCCTGTTACTGCGGAGGCGTGCAATAGTGACCCAGCCAGCCGGGAAGTGGGAACATTCTCTCTGCTTCCCTCCTTCCTCCCTTCCGTGCCCCAGAGTCGCAGACAACCCACATGCTTGACATCCAGTACATTCTGGGAAATGTATCCAAATCTCATGTAGTTTCCAGAATGCCTGACATTTCCCAGAGTGCACTGGGCACCATGAACATCATGTGACCAAACAGCCTGCATGACAAAGACCTGAAGAGAGGGAGGGAGAATTTTGCCTTCCAGTTGGCACATCTGATACCGCCTGCCTATGCAGCAGCAGATAAATTGGGGTGTGGTGTTGGGGGCATTCAGAGCTCCTTGGCCCTCTCCATGGGGTGATCTGGAGCATTAAGAACACAAGAACATAAGAGAAGCCAATGTTGGGTCAAGCCAGTGGCCCATCCAGGCCAACACTCTGTCATGCAGTGGCCAAAAATACCAGGTGCCATCAGGAGGTCCACCAGTGGGGCCAGGACACTAGAAGCCCTCCCATTGTTGCCCCTTCCCCCCAAGCACCAAGAATACAGAGCATCACTTGCCCCAGACTGAGAGATCCTATCTATACCTTGTGGCTAATAGCCACTGATGGACCTCTGCTCCATATGTTTATCTAATTCCCTCTTGAATTTGGAGTGCCTATGAGCACTCCAAACTGGACATGGGGTAACCAGCACTGTTTGCCAGTTTATCAGCACAGAGTTCTGTGTGTTTGACCAAGTGGGGAATTGACCCATCATTACAGGCAACCAGCTAAGGACTGAGTCACAAAAAGCTCAGGTGTGAAAGAGTCATGCAGGAGAGTGACCAGTTGTATCAAAGGCAACAGAGAGAGATCAAGGGAGATACAAATGGATTTGAATTTGATTGCTAGGAGACAGGCAGTGATTTCGGCAAGGGCAATTTAAATGAACCACCAAGGGCAGGAGACAGAAAGTGGTGGGTCAGGACAACAAGCCTGTGATAGGAGAAACAGGCAGTGACCAGTGTTCCCTCTAAGCTGAGTTAGTGTGAGCTAGCTCAGCTTTTTAGCCTCTGGCTCACACTTTTTGTCTTAGCTCAGGAAGGGTGGCTCCAGAGCAAATTAATTTATGCAGTAGCCAAATCATAAAACTTCTGTGGGCCAGGGATTCCAGCTTCGCACCACAAAAGAACTCGGCATTCTTTGATGCACACAGTTCAGGATTTCCAAACAAAGCAAATCTTGCAGGCCGATCTCCGTTCTGTGGGCTAAACCTGGGGCGAACTTCCAAGATCCTATCGAGCATCAATGTGAGCTTTGGAGACAAATCCAGCATTCTCAGAGTTCCCGCTTTCACTGAAGAAAAAGGACAGAGTGTCTGGCCCTCGTGGCCTCGAAAAGAGCTTGGGGGGATCCCGGAAGGGAAGGGATTTCAGCGCCCTGAGTAACTCCCCAGTCCTTCCAAACTGCACGTCAAAAAAATCCCATTCCCCCTCCCCTTTGGAATCCCGGAGCGAAGTCTGGGGAAACGACGGCGGCCAAAGGGTGCATCACCACACAACGCTTTGGTCTCAGCACTACCGGGAGAGCTCAAAAGCTGGAGAAGGAAGCGAGTGCCGAGGGGCGGCGGTGGCGCGACGACTTCCGCACGGGAGACCGAGCGCCGATGCCCAGCAGAGTCGAACTTCTGCACAGAAAACGCGGAAAAGTAAAAGTCGGGTCTTCATGGACCCTCAGTCCCCTCCTGCCCTACCCAAGAGCCGCCCAGGGGGAGAGACTGGCGAATACAAAGCGGCGGCGGCGGGCCGGAGACGACGGCTTCTTTTGGCACCACATCTCTGGTCCAGCGGCAGGAAGAGGGGGCGCCGTGGAGGACCCTCGAGGCGCACTCAGCGCAGCACACACTCCTCAAGCTGTCTTACCATGTGGCCGTCTTCTGCTGGCTCGCCCCGGAGGCCCCCCCGACAGCCGCTCCTCGGAACTTTGCAACTGGTCCGAAACTTCCTGCTTCCTCGTCCTCAGCTCAGGTGGCCCTGGGCGGGCCCGGCCGCCTCCGCCCCGCTACCTCTTAAAGCGCCCGGCTGGGTTTCACTCCGGACTGCCGGCTCCTCAAGCCGGAGGGAACGGCAACGCCCCCTGCCACCTCCTTGCCCCCGGCGTGGGTGGGGGGAGAGAAGGTGGGGCGAACGAAGTGCCCGAAGGAGGCTTCGTCTGCTGCGCGAACCAGTCCCAGCACCAATGCCCCTCCCTCCCCCGCCCCGCTCTGAGCGCAAAAGGTGGACGCTGTACGCGGTATCCTGAGCGAAGAGCCCCGGCGTGCGGTCCAGAGCGGGGAGGTCTCCTAAACGAGCCTCAGAGCCTGCCGAGGGGAGGCTAAAGCGACCAGCAAAGAGCGGATTCCGCAAAAGAATGACGTTAAGAAAAAGGGCAGCTTCGCTAAAAGCCGGCTCCGGCTTTCCTCTGCGCTCTTTTCTTTGTCTGCCCCGCCTGGAAGAAGTCACAGCGACCTCTGGCGTCCCCTAGTGGGGCATGCAGGACGTTCAGGGAGGTGGCTTGATAGTGGCTTCTGCACCCCAGCCCTGGTATTCCTTGGAGGTCTCCCATCCACATACTTGCCAGGGTTGGCCTTGCTTTGCTTCTGAGTTCTGACGAGATCGGGCTTGCCTGGGCTATCCAGGTCAAGGTTGCATTCCCATGTCTACCACAGTGGCCATTTCAGTCCCATAACCAGAATTCACAAGTGATACTTAAACTTCTTAATTACCCTTCTCCACTGTTGCTGTGCATGTGTGAAAACAATAAATGCTATTTAAAATATATCGTGCTTCTGAACTGATTAGTGCCCTTGTAGAAAACCTGATTTACAATCGAATTTTAGTCTTTCTATGCTTTCCAATGTATGCATGATTTTGGATTTAATGCCCTAATTCCTGGACTTCTCAACTCAGTTCTGTATGTGGATTCTGTAAGTGTATCTTCTGACAAAACAGATGCCAGTGGTTTGCAGTTTAGAAGGGAGGTAGAATTCAAAACATTTGAAAAAGTTTGTGAGTAATTTTATTCCCAATAAAGGCAATTGAAAAGAAAAAGAAGGGAGACGTATTTATTTATTGAATAATGGGAAAACGTTTACTTTCGCAGTTCTTGGGTACCCAACTCCCCTAGCCAGAAGCCTTAAGATGGCATGAGACTGTCTAAACCTCCCTGACAAAAATCTCCTAACATTTGGCAGAATGCCTACTTGAACCTCCAAATTCAGGAAATCCAAAAGGTCCTTTTTGTTGCAGGAAAAAGAGGTAGCAGATCCTGAGAGGTAGCAATTTGCCTGTGACTCAATGTCATTTACTTATTTAAACCCAAATGGAGATGGGAATCCACTGAGACTTAAAACATTATCCCTCCTTCACTCTACCCTTACAACAACTCTGTGAGTAGGTTAAATTGCGAGAATAACTGACTCACCCAGTGAACTTCATGGCAGAGTGGGGATTTGAATCTGGGTCTCCCAGACCCTAGTGCAACACATGAATGAGTACCCTATGCTGGCTGTCAAAGATGTAGGATATAGTGATCTCCTAGGATGCAATGATTGCCAGTTACTTAGGCTGGGCTCTCACATGCAACAGAATGAAGTGGAAGAGACCTTCAGACTGTAGGTGGGGGATTCTACCTTTGATTGTTCCTTCACATTAAAAACTCTCCATGCAAACAGAAAACAAGAAAAAGAGATAGTAAGGTTCTGCTCCTTCTCTTTGCTGTGCTGGATTTCAGTCTGCAGAGTTTTGAGGAGTATTTCCCAAAAACTGTCCTTCATGACTCTCTACCTGTAATCCAAAATGAATAAAGTTTGAGTCCAGTGGAACCTTTAAGACCAATACAGTTTTATTCAAAGTATGAGTTTTCATGTGCATGCATACTTCCTCAGATATAATGAAATGGTATTTACCAATCCATACATATAAGGCAGAGACTGAGCAGCAAATTAGTGTACAACATAATGAAGATGTTTTAACAGATGCAAGCAGGAACAACAAGCTAAGTTTATAAGGTCATCATTGTTTGGATTCAACTGGGGGGGGGATGAAGCAAATAAATGTCAAAATTGAAGATAGATGTGTAAATGAATCCTTAATTGTGGACAATGCTCCCTCTAAGCTGTGGAGTCTTGTGAGCAAAAATTCTGCTTTGTGAGCTACAAGCATGAAAGTTGTGAGCAGGTGATTTGGCCACTGCATAAATCAGTTAGCTTTTGAGCCATCCTTCCTGAGCTAAGACAGAAACATGTGAGCCGGAGGCCAAAAAACTGTCAGCTAGCTCACACTGACTCAGCTTAGAGGGAACACTGATTGTGGAGTACTAAGAGGAATTAATTAAGACCTTGTTATGCTCCATCTGTCTCCTCTCAAGCATGGAGGTAACTAATAACACCTTTTTCTTTGAAGTGGGATGATTTGTGGTGTAATGTTATGTCTCCTCTGTTACCAGACCAGAGAACTGCATTCCAATGTACCATTCTAATATTCATAGCACAGCTGCCCACTTGGACCTGTAATCCAAAATGGTAGTGTTCACCTCTAAAGTTGAACTTTTGCCCCAGTCCCACTGTCAGCCTGCCCAGTGCTTCCACCCTCACACTAGAGAATTGGATGGTTAACAGCTGCTGCCTGTCTCTGCCTCTTCTACTTCAGGAAAAGAAGGTATGAATTTGGGTAGTACAACCTGGCAGCATGCCTATCAAAAGGAACAATTCGACTGCCTTCTGCTGAGAACAATACACAGGTTGCATGGACCTTCTTTTGGCCTTACAAAGCACACCCCTGCCACACTGGAGAAGATCAGACACCAGCAGAGGGCACTGCATGAGATAAATGCAGGTGGGTAGCCAACAGAACAAAGTTTGAGTCCGGTGGCTCCTTTAAGCCCAACAAAGTTTAATTCTGGGCATAAGCTTTCATGTGCATGCACACTTCTTCAAATATATTGAAACAGACTTCCATATAGGTAGAGAAAGGGGGGGGGAGTTAGTTGCCTGGAAGGGCTAGTGAGAGTCAAGATGCCTGGGATAAGACACTCTAGACTGGCAGAGAGCTCCCCCTTGAGGGCAGCACAGGACACAGCACATGTGGCTAGCCTGCAGCAATCCCTTCACACCTCCTCCCCAGCTGCCAGCCTCTCAGTTCCCTTTGAAGGCATGCACATGCATACATGGTAGGGCAAGATGCACAGCTGTCACTTTGGAATGCAGCAAAGCATGCACCTAGTAACTGTGCCCAGTGTGACACATGTTCATGTTTCTCTTAGGTAGACTTTCAGTTCCAGCTGGCAGACCACCAGAAAACTGCTCAGTATAGAAAATTAGCTGTGTAACGTATGTCCTTTCTCCTGTGTTGCCCCCAAAACAACCTGGAATAAGTCCACAATAGCCATAAAGTCCTGTAACTGGCCACACGGCGGCTTCCACAGGTTGCAAGTTGCAGCTTATGCAGTCAGCTATGTGTGCTTACTGTGTATGCTGCCAGAGACTTTGCCTACAAATTGTATATGGCTACTTTGCACGGGCTGCAGCACAGTGCCAACAAGACACTGAGCACCTGTGAAGTTGCGCAGAGAAGCTTTTTGCCTCATCAGCCTCATATTTAAATGGAGCCTGAGAGCTTCTGTGTAATTTAGTCCTCCAGCCTCCCTTTCTTAGGCTTGACTTCACTGTGATGAAGCAGGCAAGGAGAAAGCACTCACCTGCAGGGCTTTGGATGGGTAGCAAAGTTTGAAGGAGCCACTATGCTAGTGCAAAGTCCCAGGGCCAACTGCTTGGGCCTCAACCGTTTAAATCAAGCCTTAGAGGACTTCAGTGACCTGCCGGCCGGCCTCACCTAGCTTCCTGAATCAGCCAGCTCCCAGAGGGTCTGAGAACAGTGTTCCCTCTAAGCTGAGTTAGGGTGAGCTAGCTCACAGTTTTTTAGCTTCTGGCTCACACCTTTTTGCCTTCGCTCAGGAAGGATGGCTCCAAGGCAAACCAATTTATGCAGCAGCCAAATCACTCGCTCATAACATTAATGCCAGTAGCTCACAAAGTAGAATTCTTGCTCACAAGACTCCACAGCTTAGAGGGAGCATTGCCTGAGAACTGTCCTAGGTCTCCCCCCCCCCCCCCGCCCCCCTCGCAGGCTGTTCCAGGGGTTCCTTTCCAGTTCCTTTCCTCTGTCTTTCTTTTTGTTTTTAAAACATAATATCCTGCCTCTTCCCAGATCTGCTCAAGGCAGCACACAAAACAAAACAAAATTAGAAAAACTTAACATTGCTAACACTAGCAACAGTTTAAAGCCCAGCCAACAAAACTCTGAAATTTTAAAGCATGTTAAGAGGCCAGAAGTACACAAAACACAGAACAGCTCCAAATCATTTGTCCAAGTTATCCTCCTAAAACAGTCCTCTTTTCGCTGCTGGGTCACCCTGCCCAACCTCCGCCGCGTTGCCTCTTTCTGGACGTCCCCGGGCGCAGAGAGGGAAATCCTGCCAGCCATGACTGTAGCCGAGGAAGCGGGGGGGGGGGAGGGGGGGGGAGAGATATCTAACGAGAAACAGATCTTCGGCCGGCGCTCTATTCAGAGCCAGCCGCGGAGTCAACAAAGGGACGCGCATCGCAGCCATTCTTGGGCCGGGCTTCAGCGGTGCCTGGGTGGAGCTTTGGGAGCGAATTTCGGAGCGAGCCAGCAATAGGCCTCAGACGAGGGGGGTCGAGACTCGCTCTTCGCCCGCCTGATCAGTCTTCTGGCCGCCTGGAGATGGGACCGGGTCGAGTTACCGCAGCAGGTCAGGCTGGGCAGGGTGGGGAGCTCATTCTCGCGGCCGGGGAGCTGGCTGCACCAGGGCAGGGCCACCCCTTTTCCGGGGAGAGGAAGCACCGGGCGCAGAATGGGCCGCGGCCCCCTGTGGGGCAGCAGCGAGGAGGCCAAATTAAAGCGAGGCGAGGTGAAAGAAGACTGTCTTGAGGCTCCGTTCACGTTGTGTAGGACGCGCGTGAATTCCTTGGCAAGGAAGGTGGGCCCCCGTTCGAAGGGCCAGTTAAACACGTGTCTGCACTAGGATTGCCAGCCTCCAAGTATTTCCCCGGAATAGCAAGTAATCTCCAAAGTACAGAGATCAGTTCCCCCGGAGGAAACGGCAACCCTGTAGGGTGGTTAGGGAGCCAGTGTTATTTGACGGACAGTGTGCCACCATGGGTGTGTGAAGGGGCGGGGGCGGGGGGAATCAACCACTTTTTGAAATTCAAGTAATTTGCACCCAAACCCATTATACCCCCCCCCCATGCTCCCTTTGGTAATCCTCTAGGGGCCTCTTGCAGGTGCCTGGCCCCAGGAGGGTTCGGTTAGCTGTCACCAGGGGAAGGGGCTTCTCAGTTGTGGCCCCTGCCCTGTGGAATGCACTCTGGGATGACACCCATGCACCACTGGACTTGTTAGTTTCTGCAGGGCATGCAAGGCCCAATTGTTTAGGTTGGCTTTTGGAGGGTAACCTCCAACGGTTGGGCTGTTTTTATTAGTGGTATGCCACATATTTTAATATTTACCATATTGTAAGTCACCATAAGACCCTTTGGGTGAATGGTGACTTTAAAAATCCAATAATTAAATAAACACGTTCCACTCCTGAGTGGCTTGGGAAACACTTCCTGTGCCTTTTGCATCTTCAGTCTTGTTACCATTCAAGGTGCCTGTTTTGTTTTGTTTTGTTGCCCTTGAGGCCCATCTGTCATCCTGCCCACCTTTGTTTTGCAGGAGCCCAAGCGGCAGAGAGTCTTGCCAGCCGGAAGAAGCAGAGCAGGGAAAAGAAGACCCAGGACACTGTGCCATCCCACTGCAACTGGACCAAGTCTCTCTTGGGCTTTGAAAGTGCTGATCTTTCCAGCTGGCATGGCTTTGTCTGCTTGATGAACAGGCCCACTGATCCTGCAGCCTTGGGAGTCTTCCGTTTTCTGTTTGGTGAGTCTTGCCTTTAGGCTTTGGAGTGGAGAGGGGCTGGTCCCTTAGGGTGCCCTGGAGGGCATGTTGGAGAAAGGGCTCTGCTTTGAGGTGCATGAGATACGGTGTGCCTTGATCAGTTTCGGGGCGGAGAGCCTTGGAGTATTGTCAAACAGAGTACCTGTAACAATGGATTCTCTGGATGTGTGGCTGGGTTAAGCAAACTCCCGGGAAATAGGGATACCAACTCCTCCTACCAAGGACAAACTGGGAGCCTGCCGGAGGTTGTGGATGGGACTGGGGACATTTGCTCTGTTTCCTGCATCTGAAATTGATTTGTGTGCCACGTACTAGCATGTTTTAGCAAGTATAAAAACTAGGTATACATTTCAAGAATGGTGGCTTTTTTGTGTGGTATTTTCAGTGTTATATTTGGGATAGGTGGGGCATGTAGTTTGGGATGGCCTTTCTCCCAGAAGATGCAGGCATAAAATTGACTCCAGATGTGAGAATTGCTTGGGGTGTGCTTACAGAGCAGTTGCCCCCCCCCCCCCAGCATTATCTATCTCTTCCAGGAGGCTTGTCTTGTCCTTTACAAAGCTGCTCTCCAAATCTGACTGGGCATTTTCTGTGGCCAGCGTAACTTACAGTTTTCCTGAGAGATACAAAAGAGGTAAAGAGGAAGTTGCAATACAATACGGCAACAAGATCTCCTCATCCTGTCACAGATCTGTCCGCCACTCCTTTCATTGTGACTTTTGCACAGTAGTGTTAGAATCTGCCAGCATTTGGGGTGAGCAACAGACATCCCACACATTTGGGCAAAACAACCTCTGTTTCAACACTTTGGTTAATGTTGCTGCCCTCTGCCTTATCAGGAAGAGAGGGAGACTTTGGACTTGGCAGGGGGAGAGCAAGTGGTAATGGACAGTGCCTTTGTGGAAGCTGTTCTCTGAAGGCAGCTATGCCTAATGCTGTTTGAAATATTGCCCAGAGAATGCTCAAACTGACGGGAATCCATCTGGAACTGGAAAGGCTTCAGCTCTGCTCCATTGGGACTGGTTGCTGAAATTCCAAAGATATCCTCCTAGCTCACGTTCAGAGGTTCTAATCATTCACCTCCCAAATGTGTAAATGTAAGCAGAGGTGGTTTTATTTGTGGGCTGTGTGACCAGACCACTGTGTCCATACAGCGTAGGACCATCTATGTCCCATTGGGTTGTTGTATCGTGGTAAAACACCTCCACGTCAGTCTCCCAGTTAGTTTTATTATCCTCAGTCTCACAGTATAAAATACACTTGCAACTTACAATCACTCCCACTTCCTACTCCCAACTTATATACAGTCCTCTTAAAGAAACACACACAACATGGGTTTGATGAAAGGTGTGGTCTGCATGTGAAGAGGTGCAATACTGGCTTTCCTACATAGTTTCTTCATTCCTGGGGACTGTATCTCGTGTCTACCTTGGCAATGAAATGCTGAATTGGGAGCAAAAATAGCTTCTTGTCTAAATATGGCTTAAGAAGAAATAAAAGGAGTAACTCTAAGCAGGTCTACTCAGAAGTAAGGCTCATTTTATTCAGTAGGGGCTTATTCCTAGGAGGATCTTCTTAGAGTCACAGCCAAAGTTTGCCTGGTCCCATACTGTTCTTAAGAGGCAAGCTAGCATAGGACAAAGAAAAAAGCACAGGCTTTTCTTAGAGAACTCCAGGAGAACAAAATCTCTGCAGCCAAAAGGCAGCCTACCTTGAAACAATAGGCTCGTTTGAAAACAGCATGAATTATGAAAGAAAAAGGTATGATCTTAGAAGCGATTTTGAAGTAAAGCAGGTTGTTTCACCTGGTTAGTTTTTATTTCTCTCACCTAAACACATAAGGAGCCACTGACTTATGCTTGGAGGTTAAAAACTCTCTCTTTTTGGTGAAAGTTTAACTGAACAGTTTTGTTACACTTTCAGGGGCTAACATCCTCACATTTTAGGGTAGGGTGGAATTTTTTGCAGGTTAGACTGGCTGGCAACAAAACTGCAACTATGTTCTTTGGGTTTGTGTGCATGTTCAGTGTTTTTTTTGGGGGGGGGGCGGGTAACTGTCCTGCAGCTTGCTTGCTTGACGTAGCACAAGCGTGATCCATCCAAATATTCTCTGTATAGTAGTTTGGCAACATCTGCAAATCTAGACTGGTGGATCTTACATTGCTTCTTTCCCTTGCTACTCTAGTTTGGTTGCTTTTGCCACTGTTGCATCTCTCTCTCTGTATTTGGAAACTTCCAGCAACTTGGCTGCTTCTCCCAGCCATTTGTCCATGCCCCTATAAAAGAGTGTGGACTCCAATCATTTTCTGGAGTTGCCTGTAATAGTACACTAACTGGTGAGGTAGCTGGGAGACCACTTCTTCCACTTGCAGTAACTGCTGGTGAACCAGGGCCGCACATTGGAGTGGATATTCCTGAGCACAACCTGAAGAGGCCTCTGCTTCCTAGTCTTGCACAGAAGGCCCTTGTGATCCATTTCCTGGCGGCATGCTGCCGCCCCCTCAGGAGGTTGGCTCAGGGAAAGGAAGTGGTGAAAGCTGGCGCCTCCTCTGTCAAAGCCCCCTTTATCAGGAAGCTGCAGCCTCAAGGCCTAGCTGACTTTCCCTGCTGAGGCTCAGGGCTAAGAGGCTGCTGTGCCTGTCTCTGGTTTGCATTCGGTACTTTGGCCATGTAAAAAAAAGTTGTTTGTTTGTTTTGTATGATGGATAACTTTTAATATTCTTCCCCTGGAGATGTTAGAAGATGGCTTTGAGTCGGAGTGGTGTTTTTGATTGAAGTTCGAAACGCAAAGGAACAAGAGGTCTGGACTGAACCAGAACTGCACTTCTATCAGATTCAAGCCACATTATGTTGTGAGAACAGAACAGCAGCAGTAGCAATGGCAACAAAATAAATCCTCAGACAGTTTGAAACAGTGGAAGCGGAGAATGCTTTTTACATTCAGTGCAAGAAATACAGTCATGGTTAAAGCCGCATCAGCAGAGTGTAGCTCATCTCACCTCCCTGCCATATCTTTTCTCTTGATTGTCATGGCTCGTAGTACAGTAGACCTCAGTTTTTCACAATGTTTTTCTCCCCGCAGGGTTCCTGTGCCTGGCGCACTTGAGCTGGGGTCCCAGTCATCCTGGCTCTTTTCCTTTTGTTGTTGTTGTATTTTTCATATGTGCATGTGTGCGTGCACCTGGAAGCAATGTTCCCTCTAAGCTGTGGAGTCTTGTGAGCAAAAATTCTACTTTGTGAGCTACTGGCATTAAAGTTGTGAGTGAGCCATTTGGCTTCTGCATAGATTAGCTTGCTCTGGAGTCATCCTTCCTGAGGTAGGACAAAAACGAGTGAGCCAGAGGCTAAAAAACTAGCTCACACTAACTCAGCTTAGAGGGAACACTGCCTGGAAGGCATGGCAACCTCTGGTGACTGACCCCAACAGGGGGTCTGGAGGATATTCAGCCTGCCCCTGTCCTCCTGACTGCTGGTATTCCAAGGAGGTCACCCATCCACGTAGCTGCCAGAGTCGACCCTGCTTAGCTTTTGGGCTTGCCTGGATTATCTAGGTCAGGGCATGGCTCTTTCCCTTTGACCTACTTGTGCCAAGTAGGGTCCTTCCTCGTGCTCTGCTCTGTTGCTGTAATTGACCTCTGTTTCTCTTCTTCACTCTGTCCTTTTCTCAGGGCTGCTGATGACCTTGGACATTCCACAGGAGCGGGGCTTGAGCTACTTGGACCACAAATACCTGGATGGGCTGCAGGTGTGTCGCTTCCCCCTCTTCAACTTCCTGGAGCCACTGCCACTGGACTGGATGTACGTGGTCTACATGGTCATGCTGCTGGGTAAGGATTCTGGGAGATCATTTCTGTTCTTGGTCCCATTAGGTGGCGAGGACGGGTCTGCTGGCTGAAGACAACCATCTCACTCCCTGGACTTCCTTGTTGATTCTCCTGACCCCTCCATGATAAACTTATTCACTTGCCTATGAAGATGGTGGGAGGGTGGAGAGAATGACAGTAACTTTGCCTCCCTCCGGTGACAGGTGCCCTGGGGATCATGTTGGGCTGCTTCTACCGCCTCAGCTGCCTGCTCTTCCTGCTGCCGTACTGGTATATCTTCTTCCTGGACAAAACCACCTGGAACAACCATTCCTATCTGTATGGACTGATCGGATTCCAGCTTACATTCATGAATGCAAACCGTTACTGGTAATGGTCCTAGAATCACTTTCTCCCAAGTACAGTGTTCTGACTTTCCCCTTTCCCGTTGCCCTGGTTTTTGGTTTTGCAACAGTTACCCGTGGTTCTCTGTCTCCGGAATAAGATTATGCCAAGCAAACAAGCCGTCATTCCAGTTGTGGATTTTTTTCCCGTACGGACGACTTGGGAATTTTGGCACAGAATGTAGTTTTGGCCCCAGTGATCAACAAACACCGGGATGAGGCCAAGCAAGGAAAAGAGAGTGTTGGGTACCCTGAAAGGTACACCATGGGAAATGTATCTTATAAAAGTGTAGCAAGCCTTGGGTCTCTTAAGAGGGGCTCCGTATTATTTTATTTACAATATTATCCTGAGTATTTTATTCTGGGTTGGGCCTGTGCGGGTGCTTACAGTCCCCAGGGCAGTGTGAAGATTAGCGCTTCTGCTTGCCTCTGTCTTTTCCTCATTCTTGGGATTCTTAGCCCTGTGAGATAAATACTTTATTGCCTCTTATTTCTTGGGAAACTTGGAGTGGCAATGTTTTAACCCTTGCAAAAATTTGCTTGGAGTTAGTTCTTCCAGGCCACTTGGTGAGCTTCAAGCAGAATGGGGATTTGAAACTGGGCCCAAAACTATCCACTGCAAAAAGCTATGACTACACCTCTGGGAGTCCATTCAGGGCTGCAGCAGGCACCCCTCTTTCCTTCCCACACACTCTTTCCCCTTACCATAGAGTTCCCACAAAGCCTGTGCACATCTAGGATTATGCTCCGAACAGTCCTTTCTGGCAGCCCTTGCTGACAATTTTTTTCCCATAGGTCCATTGATGGCTTCTGGAATCCACGGAAGAGAAATGCTCACGTTCCCCTATGGAACTACACAATGCTGCGCTTCCAGGTACAGTACACACGCTACTGGACTGCAGCCTCACTTTCTAGCCACCTCACCACCCCCAGTGCTGCTTCCGGACAAGACACCTGGCTCCTCATTGAGAAGAATGGTCAGGGAACAGAGTGGCTGGAATTGGAGCACTGGTAGCCAGCATGGGCGGGGGTAAATCAGATGGGTGTGACTAATTCTGGATTTGGAGAAAAGTATATAAATGAATACATGAGACAGCATATTATGGAGTTTATTGGCAGCCCCCCCCCCCCCAAGTCTGTGGTTAAACTTTAACCCAAGGGAAAAAACTTTTCTTCGTAAAGCCACACAGGCGTCATGGGGTAGAAAGGAAACACATTTGTTTATTTCCATGGAAAGGGTTAAGAATACTTAGAAACAGCAGCAGGGGTTGAAGCTATTTATAAATGTAGTTTTCCACTTCTGCTGGACACAAGGCAAAAGCAATGGTTACGAACAAAATGCCCTAACCTGGGTAGCCCAAGCCAGCCCCAATCTCATCAGTCTCAGAAGCTAAGCAGGGTCGGTCTTGGCTAGTATTTGGATGGGAGACCTGTAAGGAATACCAGGGTCGTGACGTGGAGGCAGGCAATGGCAAACCGCCTCTGTTCATCTCTTGTCTTGAAAACCCTGTAGGGTTGCCATGAGTCGGCTGTGACTTGGTACTTTCCATCACACTAATAAAATAATGTATTCTGAGATAGTGAGCAAATAACAGCCAATCTGCAGTTTAAGGAAAAAATTATAACTTGAGTGGACCTAGTGTCACGGTGTCCCAGATTACAACTACAGAGTACTTTAAAATAGGCCCACAGTCTGGGCCTTGATTTCTTCCCTCAGCCCTGGAAGACTAATGATCCAGAAGCCCCTCCGGCTTCTTCCTGCGGCCTCCTGTCTCTCCGGCTTCACCCTTTGTGCCTCCTGCTGACTACTTGGCCTCTGAAGCCTTAACAAGGATTCTTCTTGCCAAATAGATCTTTATTGTTTACTTCATTGCGGGCATCAAGAAACTGGATGTCGATTGGGTGGAAGGCTACTCCATGGGCTCTCTGGCAAAGCATTGGCTCTTCAGCCCATTCAGGTGAGTGGGAGGGGCCAGAGGCAACATGACCATTGTCAGTGGTCTTCAGTGTCTTGTAATAAATGGCTCAGGTGGAATGATACAGCTCCTTCCCGAGGCGTTAAGGGCCTGTCTCCAGTTCCTGCTGAGCACTGCCTGGAGCTGTCCTGAGCCGTTCTTTACCTGTGCCATGTCTCCTGCCTCAGGTTGGTGCTTTCCGAGGAGATGACCAACTTACTGGTAGTGCATGGTGGGGGCTTGGTGCTGGATCTGACAGCTGGCTTCCTGCTCTTTTTTGATGCCAGCCGCCCTGTTGCTCTCTTCTTTGTCTCCTACTTCCATTGTATGAACTCCCAGCTTTTTAGCATTGGTAAGTACTCCACATTACCCAAACTACCCTATTCAAAGGCTGCTGTGCCAAGAGGGCAACTAGTTAGCCGTAGCTTGGGACTGCAGCTCAAGCGATAGCTACCATTTCTAGCAAAGAAGCTCTTGTCAGCTGGAAGGCAATATGGTTTTGTTCTCTTCTCCTATCCATCCTTAGAGCCTTATGCTTGCACAAGGATCATGGATCTTCTGTGGTTTCCCCTCTTCTCAAGCTGTCCTTCTTGATCCTGGGAAAGTTGACTACAGGGATTGTGGTCTCAAATGGAAGAACCACCATGTGGATCGGTGGTCTGATGTGATGAAGGCAAAGAGGGCAGAATTGCTGCATCTTCTGTCAGTGCAGCTCTGCTGACAGAAGAGGCAAAAAGGATAACTTTGCCCCATTCTCACTGCAACTGCCTGACCCATATGGCTGTTTCTCCAAGAGGGTCCTGTGACCCTAGGAATCAACCATCTTGATTGGTTGGAAAAGACTCCTGGATGGAGGGGAAAGTGGGGAAAATCCTTCCACTGACAGGTTATTGGATGCAACCTATTGGTATATTTGGAGAAATAGACAAGATGTTCATTGGATGGTCATGTTTGGGGCCACTTTGTGTAGCTACATTCATGAAGGGTCCTTCCATTCAGATAGTTTGCTGTCTACTAGTTTTTGAGGTTGTATTTAGCACAAGCTTGATCTTGCAGACCTCTCCAAAGGGAATTATTTGTCCTGGATGCCTTTCTTTACAACAGGAATGTTTTCCTATACCATGCTGGCCACCAGCCCCCTCTTCTGCTACCCTGACTGGCCACGTCGCCTGATTGCCAAGCTCCCAGCCTTCTTGCAGAAGTTCCTGCCCTCAACAGATCCGCCACAGCCCAGCCAGGAGTGTGTGTATAGAGAAGCAGGGCAGCAGAGGTTGGGCAGAACAACTCGGAAAGTGGGGCTGCGGCAGAAGCTTGGAGCCATCTTTACGGTGTTGTATGTGGCGGAGCAGTTCTTCCTGCCTTACTCACATTTCATCACCCAGGTGAGACTCCTTTGACAGTCTCAGGGTTCCATAGTTAAATTGTGGATGTTCTTATGGGGGTGAGACCTTTCTTGGCCTGGGTCATCCAAAGAGAAGATGATAGTGAGACTAGCAATGAACAGCTCTCAGGGCTGAAGAATGCCACCTTAGCTGGAATCCTGCAAATATATAATTCTTCTGCTTCCTCGAGACATCTTGCTCCTATGGGACAGGAAGTGTGTGGTCCAGGGCCACCTGTAAACATGCAGATGGTTGATTGCTGATAGCAGTCTTAATCAGGACTATAAAACAGAGAAGTTGTGGTAGAGCATCCATTTTGTGTGTAGAAAGTCCCAGGTTCAGTCCCCAGCGTCTCAGGTTAAAAGAGCAAATAGTTGGTGATCCAGAATAGCTGTGTTTGGAGAGCCACTGTCAGTCAGAGTAGACAGCCCTGCCCTTGTTAAACGAACGATATGACTTAGCAGAAGACAGGGCCCTGTGTTCACTGAGCATCCAGTCTTTGGTTACTTTTTAAGATAGTCAGCAAACACACAGCAATTTTTTAAAAGTCAGATATTCAGAAGAGGGTGCTTTAAAGAGTGTGGATAAATGAAATCATTTGATTCCAATATATTAAAATTATAAAGCAGAATTACAGTTCTTAAAATGAAATACATGCCTGGAGGGAATATGGAATATAGTCTCAGGTATGGTGTTTGAAAGCTTAGTTGTCTTGGGAAAATTTACTTCCATATATCTGTTAAGTCAAATCTTTCAGAAGGAGTTGTGACAATTCTCTAGATCATTCGTGAGGCCCTAAATAGCAGCAGTAAACCAGTCCTTCAGGTTTAATACGCAGTCCTTTTAATGTGTTGACTAGTAAGCTTAGCAAATGTCTGTGTTTTGGATTGGAGATCTTGGTAATGGAAGTTCTCTAGCTAAACTTTCTCCTCACAGAGGAAGCAGACATGAGTGAGGTATATCTATTCGACTAGCTGTGAGAAGGCATTTGTTCAAGAGATGAAGGACTGCTCTATGGAATTTGGGGAAATTGCCTTTGTTACTGCCACTTCGCATTTCTCAGTGGATCTGTTGGATCATAACAACTCATTTTGAACGGTTTGGCATACGGACAGATGTATTAGGACCTCGGACTGGTTCCTGTTGAGTACTGTAGCTGAGATTATTCAATGTTTCTTATTGTGATTGTGTTCACTTTGCTTTTTAATTAATTGATTTAATTCTGCTTCACTGTTTTAATGTACTAAAGTGAAAGGATTTGGTTTAGTTTGTATAGGTTAGATGACTAACCCCCTTAGCTTTTAGGCATAGAGCATTAGCTTGAGAGGAGGTGCTGAGACTGAGGGCGTTGCTGTAACTGTTGGGAGAGTGGAACAGCAGCATCCGCCCACCTAGGAAGAAGTGACATGAACCAGTCAATTCCCCACACAGGGCTATAACAACTGGACCAATGGACTCTATGGCTATTCGTGGGACATGATGGTCCATTCGCGCTCCCACCAACACGTTAAGATTACATACCGGGATGGTCTCACCGGGGAGCTTGGTTATCTGAACCCTGGGGTCAGTCTTTCTTCCTTTCCTTTCCTTTCCTTTGTGGGGGCACTTGCCAGTGTAATTGAGGATTACAAATGGCTGCCTTGCAGAAGAATGCATGTTAAGAACACTGTTGCATTCACTGAATACATGGGCCCCTAGTTTTCCACATACATGCACTGCAATATTTTATCCTTCAGGGCTGCCTGATTGGTATGCATATGGGAAAATAAGCATGCACTGCATGTAACTGGGGACTGTTTGTTTTCCTGCACCAAAGTGATACGAGAGTATATAAGGTGTACATAAGGTGGTTGTGCCAGTGAAACGTGCCTGTGAAATGAACCTTTCTCAGGCCTATAAGACTGAGTGGCCTAGTAGAACAGTGAGGCCTCAAACTGGCACTTGGAAAGGATGATTTCTCAGTACTTGCAAACTGCCTGACGTGTATTGATTTGAACTTCAGGGGCAAAATCTTGGAGAAACAGGCTGCTTTGTGAAGATTCTCTCCCTTTAGTGTTTTTTTTAAAATCAAAATGTGCTGGGCCATTCACAAGTATTATAGAATTTAATTCCAAATCATAGAATTTGGATTCAGCAAGCAGAACAAAGTATGCAAACTAAATATGAAGAGTTCAACTTATGTAATTGGCGTAACTCCTTTTCAGACATATTTTTCTACCTGCAAATTCTGGGGTATTTGGAATAGAGATTTATAGTTCCCGCTGGGCTTAGCTCTGCAGCAGCAGCAGCACAGTTCTAGGCATTCCTGTATCTTATCTGTGTGTGTTTGGATAGGTGTTCACTCAGAGCCGGCGCTGGAAGGACCATGCAGATATGCTGAAACAGTATGCCACCTGTCTCAGTCACTTGTTGCAAAACTACAACATTTCGCAGCCAGAGATCTACTTTGACATCTGGGTGTCCATTAATGACCGCTTCCAGCAGAGGTTTGTGGGGGGGGGGAGTGGAGATACTGGGTAGTGGGGGAAGTGGAGACGCCAGGTGGCAGCAAATCAGAAACTTAAACTGACGCAGCCATGAGAACTACAGTATGCAAGCAGGTGGTGGTGACAATCAGTCGTGCAAGCCTCACAGACTCTTCCAAGTATGTTATGATTTGATCAATCTGTCTAAAAGACTGGTCCGACTTTTAACAAATTACCACTTTCATTGTTTTCAACTTTCTGTGCAACCAGGATCCTGTGAAGTAGCAGTGTTTTAACATTTCCACCTATAGTTTGGGGTGCCTAGAAGGAAAGTTGGGCTGGGCAAGAAAAATGTTGAAGGGCAGGAAGGGTGGAAAGGGAGCTGTAGCAGATGGGGGATAGAGGTGATTGTCTGTCCTGGTGGTGCCCCATGAAGAGAGGAGGACGTGAGAAGCCAAGGCTGGAACAACAATGGACTGTCTGCCCTTGGACTAGCAGAGTCCATTTTGCCAAACAAGGAGACCAGTTTAATAGTTGTGGTTGGCGGCTTTTCAGATAGAAACAGGTGCTGTGTGTGTGTGTGTGTGTGTGTGTGTGTGTATATCCAGGAAGGGGAGTTTGTGGGATAAAGACAGCTACTTGGAATCTGGGAAGTGGAGAGATCCATCCTCACTGCTGGATATATTTGGGATTCCCCTGTTCCACTTTGCTCTATGCTCATCCCCTCCTCAGACTCTTTGACCCACATGTGGACATCGTGCAGGCTGAGTGGTCACCCTTCAAAAAGACGCCATGGCTGAAGCCTCTTTTGATTGACTTGTCACCCTGGCGGACAAAGCTGCAGGAGATTGAGAAGTCGCTGGACAACCAGACTGAGGTGGTCTTCATTGCAGACTTCCCAGGTACCCCATGGGACTTAGAAGCTGGCTCCTTGGATAGGCCAAGTCACCTTGAGACATCTTGGCCAAGTGCCTGTGGGTTGCTTGTCATTAGAGCTGGACTTACCTTAACTCGGAAGTTGTGTGTCATACTTCTCATGTGGGTTAACTTCTGCAAGGGGATGGTCTTTGGTAATAGTAGAGTTCCTGCAATGTAAGAAACACTTTTGCCCTGCACATCAGCTGCTCATGCCCTGGTTGCCCCTGTGACAGGTCTGCACCTTGAAAACTTTGTCAGTGAGGACCTCGGCAACACCAGCCTCCACTTGCTGAAAGGGGAAGTGGCTGTGGAGATTGTCAATAAGCAGACGAATCATACACTGCAGGAAGGAGACAGAATACAGGTGAGAGCTCAGAACCCGGGAGTGTGGGAGGTGAAGTTCCTTCAGCTGATCTTCAAGATCTCCAGTGAACCTGAGGCTCTGCCCCAAATGAAAGAGGAGGGTGAGGGGAGCTTACCAGCCACTCACCCCATGAGCTACGAAAGTGTGATTCCACCTTTGCTCATATCGTGCCTTGAAAACCCCATGAGATGGAACTTCATGAGGTCGCCATGAGTCAGTTGCGACTCGATGGTGCCCTTTACCTTTATGGTATGCAGATGCATCACCTGTATGTATGAAATATTTATGTGAGGGTTGGGGACAATTGTGGAGGAGGGAAGACCGGGGGAGGGTTTTGTGGGAAGAAGTTCCTCCCCAGCCCCTCTCTGATTGTGAGAAGTCACCTGAGGAGTTTCAGATCCTCATGAGCTGTTCGAAATGCAAGAGATAAGATGGGGAGGCCTCTGGTGAAGACTTGTGTTGTGTGGAGACTTGACACCTACCTAGTTCTGTCACAACCGTTCCTTCTGCTCTTGGTCACAGTTGCCAGCTGGCGAATACCATAAAGTCTTCACAGTGTCCCAAGAGCCCTCCTGCTACATGTACATCTATGTCAACACCACCGAAGCAGCCCTTGAGCAGAAATTCACTGAGCTCCAGGAACTGCGGGAGAAGGTGCAGAATGGGAGTGGTGAGTCATGCCAGCGGCTGGGGGTGGGGGGGTGGGGTGGACAGATCATTGTCTGTATAGTTCCCCATCTGGATTTGAGGCTCCGGGATCCCTGCCTGTATTGAACCTGTCCAAATTGGCCTCTTCTAGACTGCTCTTGCTTTCAGGTGGGCTTGCCTTCGTCTGAGCCCTGATCTTTTTATTTGCCCTTTCCTCCCCCTAGAAACAGAGCCTCTTCCCCCAGAGCTGCAGCCCATCTTAGACGGATCCCTGGAGAATGTGACCCAGACAGACCCAGTTGTCGAGGCTTTCCTTCGGAGGGAGCGGCGGATGGAGGAGCTGCAGAAGCGACGCAACGCCACATTAGCGGAGCGTTTCCACCGTTTCACCACCAAGAAGTATTTCATCTTCCGCAGGAGGTGGGGACATGTTCCCTGCACCTTATTCATGAGACCCTTACTGTATCAAGCTGTTGTTACTGTCTCACTAAGGTTTCTTTTATGCTATTCTGTCAAACTGCTGCCCTTTGTCCCCCTACTTATTACAGAGAATCCAACCGACACCAAACTGCTGCAGTTCAGTGTTGTCTGTATTTACCTTCTGCCTTGTTTCAGACCTGGTTTATGGTGGTATCTTTGGTTTTGAACACCATTACAGCAGTACCTGGCCAGGTGCTGTTGACACACCTGGCAAAAGTGGTCAAGATGGGTGAGGTGGTTGATTATGACCATCATTGCCTAGCTGCAGTCTCATTTTAAAATGCAGCCGGGGCCCTTCCCTCATTCTTATACCACTGCAAGTGCAAAGACAAAATGAGATTAGGAAATGGTTTTAAAAGTTGGTTTTGCTTGCAGGTTTGTAAGTTTAAGCTTATTGCCCTTCTGCTGGAGTGCAACAATTAACTGGTGTCACTAGTGATCAATTAAAAAGATGAGACCACAAAAAGGATTGATTAAAGGGCTTGAGGAAAGCATGAGTTCATATGTGTTGGGTGTGGGGTTGCCAGGTCTTACCTACGTCCCAGCAGAGGGACTCCAGTCCAGGGTCTTCTGGCACACATGCGAGGTGTGCACACTATGATGATGTCACCCAGGTGACATCATCACGCTGGGCACATTGTTTGAGGACACTCTAACATTTGGGTAAAAAAACTCTTATGGTTACCGTAGAGTTTTTTACCCAAATGCTAGAGCACCCCCACACAATGTGCCCGGTGCGATGACATCACCTCTGGGTGACATCATCTTGCTGGGGCCCTTCAGGGGTGGGGCTTCCCCTGCTGGTCAGCTGGCTGGCAGCGGATTGGGCCCCCCAAAAGTGGGGAAAACCCTGCCCCGATCGGGAGGATGGCAATCCTAGTTGGGAGGTATTTTGTTTACAAGAGCACCCCTTCAAGTTTTAGTAGCACCAGTGAAGTAGCACGACTGGCATTACTTGGGTGTGGAGGTGGCAGTGCCACATAGCTGTCGGAAGTTGCTTAGAAGGCCACAACACTGTTCTTTCAAAGAGTACTCCAAAACCATCGGTTTCCATCTGTGAAGTTCTTCTGAGAACTCTTTTGGCCCAGCGACATGGAATGCCGGTAGCTGTTTAAGGTGCCAGCCCAGCCTAGTTGGCTGGTTGCTGCTACTTGGATGAGGCAGGGAATTCCCTCTGACTGAGCTTATTTTGGCTCTTTGCAAAGGATTCTTGCTAGCGTTCCAGTGCTGCTTGCTTGCCTTAGCTGTCTGCCATTCCTGGCCTGGCCTCACCCTGCTTTCAAGGACTGCCTTTACCAAGGAGGCTTACCAGGAACAACAGGCTGGAGAGTGGCCAAAAATACATTTGGATTGCAGCTGTAGGTTAAACTCAGATTTTTTTCTGGTTTTGATGTATGATTTTATCAGTTTTGTAAGCTGGCATGTGTGTCTCTTTGGGTTAAATGGCAGGACAGACATTTTAAAAAAATAAATAATACCAATTTTGCTTTCCTGACTGTGTGCCCCTGTTCATCTATTTTCCTTCCTTCTTTCCGCAGCCTTCTGATGACCTGGATCTCCCTACGGAACTTAGTCTTGGGGCGCCCCTCCCTGGACCAGCTAGCACAGGAGGTGGCCTATGCCAATATGCAATATGACATGGACTCTGCCGCAAGCAGCCGGGACACATCCCCAAAGGAGCCGGAGCGTTCTGAACTCTGAACTGCCTCAGCCAGCCTCCTGGGCTCATTGCACAGCGGAGCCAAGTTACACTCTGCACACACGCCGAGGAGTTGCTGCCTTGTTGATGCTGTGGCCATCTTGTTCTGGACCTGGAGAAAAGGCTTCAGCAGATGTCTCTCTGGATCCTTGTTTCTCAATGGACAGCACGCAGATCCAAACTGAACCACCACCAGTTGTCGTCCTGCTGCTCTGACTTCTGTGCTTGTGGCTTAGGGGCACATTTGTCCAGAGAAAGGGGGGGCAGGGGTGCAACCAAACAGGGCTGGGGGTAACATTGCTCTCACAACAGCAGCAGGTGGGCTCCAGGGGCTTTGGGGGGGGGGTTGCACCTCTTTTCACAATACCCATGCTGCTTTGTTGGGTTACCCTAGAGCCAGGCTGATAGTTATGGGAGTGGGATCTTGCTGGCAAAAGGAAGGGGAATGTAAGTAACTGCAGGGGCTGGCTGGACTGCCACTTAGGAAGAACAAAGAAGGGCTGAACAATAGGAGCAGGCAAGGAGCCAAAGGCCTGGAGCTTTCTCCCAGAAGCATCTCCACCCATTGGGCTTGGCCACGCTGAAGCAGTTCCTTTTATCCCCGGAGGCAATGGGTAGGGGAGTGGTGTGGAACGGGTGTCCTTTATGGTAGAAGGGGGCCATGGTGAAACTATTCAGCCTAGCATTGTGGAAGTAACAGCTGCCGAATTTCCTGGTATCATCACTACTTTTAGCTGGAGTTGCCAGGGCTTGAACTGGGAGGATCATCTACTGGCAAAGCTTATCCCCCTCTTCCCCTGGAGCCACAGCCTGTCTCCCAAAGGCACCCCCCCACACACACCATCTTCATGTAACTGAGAAAGAGCTGGCAACCTTCCGAACTATGTGTCAAGTATCTGACCCTTGGTTGGGGCACAGTAGCCATTTTTGGCTAGGAACTATTGCTAAGATCCAAAGGACCAATTTTTTAAATTCAAAAAGTATTGAACAAAAGCGTGTGTTTCTCAGTTCTTTCTGCCACAGATAATCTTTTCCCTGTTGTGTTTGTAGGGGTTTCACAGGGCTGTAGGTGGGGCTGCTAGAATGGCTGCTCATGCCCCTTGTGATCTCAGAAAGGCTCACCCCCTCCCCAGTTCTCTTCAGCTTTTCATATTAGCCAGTAGAACTGACTGATGTAAGAGTCAGGACTGCCACTAGGAAGCCCTTCATCACAGTGTAAAGCATTCCCTGCCGTAATGTGGGACTGTGGGCTCTTGGCTTCAGAAAGGGCAGATAGCCGTTTGGCTGTCATGGCCACAGAAGTACTCCGCTGCTTCTGGATAAGAGAGGGAGGCTGGCCAACCAGCCATCTTCATGCCCTCCTGGAGAGCTTCCTGGAGGCCCACATCTGGCTGTCCAGTGGTCGAAATGGGTTGCTGGCCTCAACCCTTTAGCTGGATCCTGCAGGGCTTTTCTTACACAATAAACTAGTCTGGTACATGTTTCCCACATATGATCATGGACCCACACTGTATGCAGCATTTCCTGCATGGAATTGATAGCTATGTAAAAGAAACATGACAAGTGAAACAGCCTTCAGTTCTCAGAGTGCACAAGAACCAAGCTCAGACCAGGCTAAGTGAGCTCTTTTAAGATTTTTTTTATCCTTCGGGGTTGTTTGCTGATTTCTGAAGGCTGGCTGGAGTTTCTTTCAACCTGTTATTCCCTTGTTAAGAGGGGAATAATGATAACTGAGAGTAAGTGTGGCATAGTCATTGAACCAGGAATTGGGAGACCCAGCTCCAAATCCCTACTCTGCTGTGAAAGCTTGCTGGGTGACACTCACAAGATTGTTGTAAGGATGAAAAGGAGAATGGTGAAAGCAATTTTGGGTTCCTGTTGGGGGGGGGAAGGGAATGTAAACAAAGTAAACACAAAAATACTTTTTAGCAGGTGTGTCAATATGCAGACATCCACAATGTTTGCAAAGCATCTTAAGTATAAAACTACAGTATTTTTACTACCTACTCAGATCTAAATAATAATTATTTAGTTTTTTGAGCATTTAGAGTGCTTCACACATATTTTCTGGGTCATACTTAGCCTGAAAGTTAAGTTGATGTTATTCTTCTCTCCCAGCAGATGAGGGGGAAGAGATGAGGCTGACTTTGAAAGGCCTTGAGCTACCTGCTCAAGAGAGTTCAAGGTGGAGGCAATAGTCAAACCAGGCAGGGAGTCCCCTGTGAATGTGGGTCCTTTATCACCCCAGTAGACTGATAAAGAAACCCTAGACTGAATATAACAAATTAATTACACATTTCCAAAGTAATGCAGATAACAAATAAATGATACAACTAAGCAAATAGAAGAGACATCAGAACCAACACAATATAGAACTAAGGACAGAGGAAAAAACAGAGGGCCAGTTTGGTGTAGTGGTTTGGTGTGCAGACTCTAATCTGGGAGAACCAGGTTTGATTCCCCACTCCTCCACATGCAGGGCTGGTGTGACCTTGGGTCAGTCACAAGTTCTTTTAGAGCTGTTCTTTTTAGGAGCAGTTCTCAGAAGAGCTCTCTCAGCCCCACCTACCTCACAGGGTGTCTGTTGTGGGGAGGGGAAAGGAGAGTGTAAGCCACTCTGAGCCTCCTTCGGGTAGTTAAGGTCGGGGTATAAATCCAATCTCATCTTCATAAGGCCAAATGATTACATAACACTAAAATCTCTAACCCTATAGCACTCTGTTCTCCTAACTGCCTCCAGCCTGCCTAGTTAAACCCTAAACATTCAGCATTACAAAGTAAACTCATAGCCATCTACCAAGGCACTCTACAGCTAGGGTGTTCCCACTCCTGTAGCCAAGGACTTCTTGTTACTGAAGGAAAAAATGCCTCTTAATCTACTCTGACCTTTATTTTCCTTCATCAGGGGCATTATGTCAGATAAAAGGCAAATACAGACTTCCTTTTTGCTGCTCTCCATTCAGTTTTACCCATCCATCCCCCCCCCCGACTAATGTTTTCCATCCATCCCCTATCCCAATCCATGTTTTCCGTCAATAAAACCTGGTACATTAAGTAATTTCACTCCATAATATTTGTTCAGCATTTTCCTTTGTCCCAGCAAGTAAGTGTTCCCCTACTTTTATTATGACTTGGTTATTAGCTGTGTGGGTGAGAGAGATCTTCAGCCCCCTCCCTGATTGCCTGTATTCTTCAGCATACCCCAGTCTTAAAAACATCATTTTTGAACTATCAGGTCACACAGAACATTTTGTTCATTACATCTGCACTGGAGGTGGTAGGTGGGGTTGATCCAGACTGAAGTTCCCCCTAACCAAAGGGGAAGTGTAATTTCTGCCAAGTCCCTCTTCCTGCTGTAGACTTCCCTGTTTGCCCCTCATGCCATTCTTGAGGGCCCCAGGAGCAACATTTTGAGATCGACAGTGTGAAGCAGGGAGCAGGAAAGTTCTGTTCTGCTGATGGAAATGCCTCCTGTCAGCTGAAAATTTAGTCCAGACTGAACCCTATAATAAGACACACCCAGGCCTTCCTCAGGACAGCATGACAGTAACATTCTTCAGGGTTCAACAGGACTAGATGAACAGTTCTGAATCACCCTTCACTAACACTGAAGGCCATCCATAAATCAAAAGATTACCTTTAAGTTCCTGAGTGAAAATCGTTTCCACAACAATGTACCTGGCCAGAGGGCTGCAGGATACAGATTTGCAATTCTTCAGCAACCACAACGGCATTATAATGAAGGAAAACTGTCTTCTGTTTAAGAACTTCATGGCTCAAGCAGGTGTTTCTGGGGCAGCTTGCTTGAAGCGACCACAAACTACTCAGCACCTTTCTACATCCTCAGCCTAAGCCAGCTAATTAATTAGGATATGGTAGCCTGCCCCAGCTGAATCACCCTCGAGTTGTGAAAACAGATCCCAGGACAAAACCACACTTCTTCAAAGGGATAGCCGGGAGAGCAGGAAATACAGGTGATTATGCACAGGAGGCTTTGATACCTACCTCCACCTGTCTCTTGTTCTGGCTCTTTGAACTGACTTTGATATGCTGCAATTAGGATATTGCTTGAGAGACAAAAGGGCCCCTGGCGGCTGTTTGCTGAGCTCTGGTTTTGAAGTGATCAAAGGGAGATGGAGAGTCTGTGGGGTCTGAGGTGGAAAGGGAAGTGGAGAGCTCTTCTCATAAATAGGGCTGGAAAAGTGGTATCCGCAGAGAAGCCTGTTAAGCCACCAGGGTGAAATGTCACTGGCAGCTTATTCACATAAGGAACACTCTGCAAGTCTGAGACATCTCTTGTGGGAAAGTGCGTGTTGCTTGGTGACTTTTTAGCCAAGGAAACTGACAAGAAGAATCAACAGAAGGTGCTGTCATTTCCCAGAGAACATAAAAAAGATCAGCCTGTGCAGAGAATGGAAGCTGCCTTCTTACTGGGGATCACGTGTTTCTGCTCGCCTCTGACTGCCATGGTCCTGGACTTCAACAGCATCAGGGGCTCCACTGAAGTAACCACATCCAAGAAGGTAAACGCGGGAAGGGGAGGAGGGTCTGCTAGGAATTATTTCCAGAGGCTAACTACAAGTAGAAAACCTGCAGAATCACAGGGATAATTTTTGTGACAGTTCCTAGGCATATCTACCTGGAAGGACATTCCACTGAATTCAATGAAATTTACTTCTGGGTAAATATGCTGGCAGCACCTTAGAGAAAGCAGCAGAACTGCATGGAGATTTGGACTCAAACTTAAGTGGCTGCTTTCCCCCAGCCTCCCTTCCCTGGCTGGGAACTGCTGTGGTGTAACGGCTGCTCCTCAGTTTCAGGTACAAAAAGGAGAGAGGGATGAATTTTGTACAGATCAGTATTCTTATGATCGGCATTCAAACAACAGTAAAAAAAGGCCAAATGGTAGGATTCTCACCAGGTTGATAATTACAGTTCGGCTGTAGCAGGTTAGAGAGCAGAAACCAACCTGAGGCAGAAGACCTTTTATCCAAAGCATTCCCCTGCAGAAGTGTGCAACTTTTCACTGAAAAAGTGTCCCTACTTCTCCTTGTCACTGTCTCCATTAAGATGTTTCCTGCAAGGATTGCCTTTTTAAATTTCCCCCCAAGAATCAGCTCCTTCTTTCTAGGGATACTGCTTTCCCCTAAAACAGGTGGGTTTTATTCCCCATAGAGCGCTCAGTGCTGGACAGACAACGACTGCCATGCTGGGAAGTTCTGCCACAAGTCCTGGGAGGAGCTGCCCTACTGTGCTACTTGCCGTGGACTACGGCAAAGATGCCAGCGTGACGCTATGTGCTGCCCAGGGTCACTCTGCATAAATGGTAAGCTGTTACTGTTAACCCAAGGGATTGGTTTCCAGCCTAGGCAAGAAGAGATTGGAAACAGACGATAGGGAGAGGGTTCTTGCCTGTCGTACCACCTGGCAACATAAGAAGAAGAGAAGAGATTGGATTTATACCCCGCCCTCCACTCCCCAAGGGAGTCTCAGAGCGGCTTACAAACTCCTTTCCCTTCCCCTCCCCACAACAGACACCCTGTGAGGTAGGTGGGGCTGAGAGAGCTCTTTCCCAAGCTGTCCTTGAGGGAACAGCTGGTACAGAGCTATGGCTTGGCCAAGGTCATCCAGCCAGGTGCAAGTGGAGGAGTGGGGAATCAAACCCGGTTCTCCCAGATTAGAGTCCGCGCACTTAACCACTACACCAGACTGGCTAAGCATAAGCACTTGCAGAAAGCCTTAACCATAAAGGAGAAACATCTGCAGAACCACAGGTCATGTACAGTCCTCCTGCTTAGAATGCTCCACTGCGAGTGTGGTGCTATATGTTGCAACTTTATCCTGTTAAAAGTATTCAGTCACCTGGTTTTTGATGGGGCTATGCAGAGAAAACATACATTATTCTGACTTCAAAGAGTCATTCTACAAGACTCCAACATTGTTAATATCGTGTTCAGATATTCCACCCCTAGACCTTTATCCATTATTGGAAGTAGATAAATACGGGCAGGAATATGCACACGAAACCCCTTTTTGAACACTTAATTTGATCTCCCACACATGTACAGTCCCGCAGTCAGTCCTTAGTATCTCCATTTAAAGGGCCTCGAGTAGCAGAGCTGGGAAAGGTCTCCTGCCATTCTCCTTGGAATTCAGCGGTCTGTAGGAGAGGAGACGGGATTGGAGGGACCAAAGCAGTGATGACACAAGACAGTTTCAAGAACTGACCACGCTTCTCTTCCGTGTCAGATGTGTGCAGCCAGACTGAAAAGATGACACAGGTTGATGGGAAGAAGCACGCTGAACAGGTTGGCTCAGGTTCCAAAGGCATACCCCACCATCCTGTTCAAGAGGGCAACATCCAGAAGAAAGGAAATACCAGAACTTCAAATGATGCAGGTAAGAAAACGTGAACAGATGGACAGCCCAGATTTTTTTAAAAAGCAGGAAAGTACTGTTTGTTTATCATCAGCAAAAAGGAAGTAGTGCAGAGTTTCAGATAAAAGAGACCAGCTTACATTGAAATATTTAATATATAGGATTCTAGGCATGGCTAAATTCTTAAACCCTATCGGCTGACTTGAGACAGTATAATATTTTGATGACTCAGAGACATTTTAAGTATTTAATGTATAGAATGTAATAAAACTGGACCATACAATTAGAGAGGCTATAATAATATACTTCCAGTAAACAATGCAGTATTGGGGGGGGGGGGGATCAAGAAGACTGCCTAAAATTCTCAAAGGCCATTTTACCTTTATAGAAAGCACCCGCCTACATAATTGTTTTACTGTATCTCTTATTTCCTTAAAAATACCCTAAATAGTTCCATTTCACATATCTTGCAAAGCCATCCATGTAATGTATTGAGAGTTTTCACAAGCAACTGTACCATAGAAGCAGTAGCTCCCAGGGGGCTCCAGTGGTGGGCCCTTTATGATGCCAACTCCTGCCTCTGACCCTGTGGCTTCACAAGGAAAGAGGGGCAGAGGACAAAGCCTGAAACACTGACAGGCGGATTTCATTTTGTGTCTCTTCTCACAGCTCAAGAGGGGGAAAGTTGTCTCCGCACATCTGATTGCATTCCGGGCCTCTGCTGCGCTCGTCATTACTGGACTAAAATCTGCAAACCCGTTCTGACAGAAGGACAGGCATGCTCCAGGCGAGGACAGAAAGAGGGAGCTCAAGAACCAGAAATTTTCCAGCGCTGCGACTGCGGAGCAGGCTTATCATGTCAACCACCACTCAGTAGGATGTCTCAACATTCACGCTTGAGAGTGTGTATGAGAAACAGATAGTTACAGTTGTACTGGGCTTTTCCTACCTCTTGGAAGGTGGTCCAAAAGTTCAGTAGTAAGAGAGACATAAGTGGACACATTTGAGTTCTTATTATATAATTGCACATAACCCCCGTAGTGCTTTTGAATGCTTTGTATACCTGTAGGGCAGCCAAATACGCTCAGTCTGGTTTTTGCTCTAGTGTAGCATGAAGCATCTGTCTCATGACTTTCTAGTTTGCTTTATGCTTTGAACGGTACAAACTCAACACTTCATCTTCAAGCAGAGATGAAGATCCTGCTGTGCTTAATGAGAAGATAAATAACATGCATCAGCCCAAGGGATTTTGAGAGTTTAAAGTCAACTGGCAGAGTTGATCATTATAGGTAGCATGTACATGTTAGAAAATGTCGGCTTTGCCTTGCTGGATCTGACCAAAAGTATCTATCTGGCCCAGTTTCCTGTCTCCACCAGGAGCCAGCCAGAGGCCTCTGCAAATGTCACTCAGGTCTTGACTGAACAGTGGGGCTGCTGCTGCCTCCCTTAACACCTGCTCTTGCTCGGCTATGTACCAGACCTGCAATGCCGTTAACACCTGCAAGGCAGCCTGTATAACTGGTCCCTTTCACAAAGGCACCAAGTATCATATATGCAAGTAAGAGAGTAGACATGATTCAGAACGTCTTGTGTTCCATTTAAAACTGGACACCACACCACCAAACTCAAGCACTTTTTAGCTCCGCTATCTGATGGGTGTGCAGCAATCCCCACTGATCTCAACCAAAGTAGCTCAACTTTTGGAGGACTATCTTTGAACTTTCCAACCACCACCACCACCACCCCGCTTTAAGAGAAACACCTCACATAATTAGTGGGGGGATGAAGTTCACCTGAGGCATCAAATCAGTGTGGTTGAAAATAATTAAGCTACTTCTGGTGCCAGAAGAAATAATATCTCTATTTCATGTGTCAGTTTCCAACTTTGCCTTTGCATTGCCATCTACTATCCAGCCAGTAAACACACCCTTGTCTGCACTTGAATTCTGAGTCACACGACTGGGCTGCACCTTCCTATACTCACCTGTGCCAGCTCCTCCAATTATATACCTGGAGGCTGAATTGCTAATTAAGGCTGCTGCTGGGCATGAACTCTTGGATGGTTTCACACTTCTTTAAGATACAAATACCATTTTTTCACCACATCCTTATACTATGCAACAGTATGTTTCACTTTGGCCCACTTAATGTTAGGCCATTGACCTCATGTACTTGTGAACATATATGTAAGTAGTTATTTATAAGTCTTTTAAAACTGTGCAATGATTCTATTAGTTTTCCTTAAGAAAGCTGCAAAGAATAATTATACTGCAACAGGAATACTGTAGCCTGTTTTGACTCCAGGCAACATGTTAAACAAAAGGTCCTCAACCAGCAGTATAAAAGCAGACAAAGTGAAAACAAGACAGGTTTTATTTACTTTGCATTGCCTTTTTTTTTAAATCTGCTGCCATGAGAAGTTAAATGATTATCCACAGCTACAGTCTTGTTTTAAATTACAGAATGAAACAGGAGTTTCTCATGGTTCCAGCGTAGTACACAACAGTTCCAGATAAGTTTTCCCCACAGTAAGCAAAGAGTTCAATCGAGCCCATAACTACCCTTTTGAGAGCGGCAGCCCCCATTTGGCTGAGGCTTGTCCTGCAGCCCTGAGGAAGCTTCACTGAAAGGTGGAAAGAGTACTCTGCTGCCATCTACTGAGGAAGGGACACATACGTTTCTGTTGCACGGGTTTGCATTCAGAGTCAATTTATTTTGGAAACTTTGTTAGCATGATCTATTAAAAGGAAAAATAACATTTAAAGTAAGAATACACACCATTACATAGTACTTGGCAATTTAATTACAGTATTTTTTACACGGAAGTGAACCAAACTGTTTGAAAACAGTCATGCTTGCACACCTCCTGAAAGAGCACCACACAATAAATATGCTCCTGAGCTCCCTTGCCAAGGCCCCAGCCCACAGAAAGAGCCTTGAGCCTGCACAGAGCTATTCGCTCCGATCCTTCGGCTCCCGGTATTTCCACTGGATGTAGTCAAAGATGTCCTTTTCACTGTCCACCGGGAGGGGCTCTCCAGCAACCCCTGCAAACGCACCACAAAAGAACAAGTCACAACAGGCTCTGCCTCTTTCTGTAGGAAAGGATGCAGGTTTACTGCAAGCCAGCAAATCAAACACAGCCCCCACCCCCGGCCAGTTCTGCAGCCAAAATTGTGAGCAGGTTAGGCAAATGATACTTAATATCAAAATGAGCTGTACTGTTGAGGACACATGTGCCAAAAGGCATTAGATGGAACACACCACATTGAGATGAACACACTTTCAAGGCTCATAGGAAGAGGGCAGGGTGGACAACAGCAGAAAAAAGCAGGAGGCCCATTTCTTGTGGACACCAAAAGCATTAAACTAATCCACCTTTTATGTAAGCACGGGCTTCATTTGCTCTCTGGAAACATGAGTGCTAGACACTGCTGGTTCTTTTCCCCAAGGAGTCTTGACAGACAAACCAGATTTCTCAGTTTGTGACACAACTGCAGCCAGGAAGGAAGTCTCTTCCCTTTCCAGCCTTGCCAAAACCGGCCGCAGGAGTATGGGAGAGCACTCACCTGTAACCCCCAAGGGCCGGATTGTGTATTCATTGAGAGTGAAGCCCATTTCCAGAGCATGAGTCCGCATGTTCTTATTAAATATGTCGCTTCCAGTGAAGTACAGGACTCCGCAGTAATACTGATCCTTGGGAATCAACCTATGGTGTAACCAAAAGAGAACAGCTTTGGTGTATGGTGATGAGTGAAAGGTAGGATCTTGCCGGTCAAACTGCCCTTCAAAAAACTCTGTTCCAGACCACCATGGCTGCTGATGTCACAGCTCTTCCACCATTTTACTTTTAAACCATTTTATTTTTATCAGTGCAGTCATAGTATTTTTTAAATCCTGATGCTGTTTTTTCAGGGAGGGTGGCTCACTTTAATTTTGGGTTTTATGTTGCTAATTCACTCCCCTTCACTGAAGTTTTATTGTTTTGTTGTCATTTCTATTTCATAATTTACAGCTGCATGCAGAATGCGAGACAGAACTTAAGTAGACTCAGCTTGCATTCGCACATGCACACAGTACAACGAAGCCTAGTGTCAGCAACCCCTGTATGCTGCAGAGAGACGCAGGGAAAACAATGGGCACCAGTGGGAAAGGCAAAATGAAAGTAAGCTGGCTCACTACTGGTTTCTTCAGGAACACAGCCCTGTTTCGTACAAAGAAGCAGAGAGCTGCTCCTCTGTCCACAACTCTTCCTTCCTTACTTCTGTCTATAACTGCTACTCCTAACTCACTACCAATAATACCACAATCGGGTACCCTTCACAAAACATTTTCTTTGTTGCCTTCTCTGTTAACATTTGTAAGGCTTTGTCTTCAGCTTTTTCTAACCCTGTAATCGTTTTTTAATGAACTGTTTTTAGATGATTTTATAATAAATTTAATGGTTATTCATGTGTTTACTTTTCATGTAAGACACCCTGAGCCTGCCTTGGTGGGGAGGGGAGGGTATAAATTAAAATAAATAAATTTCACTCAGAAAATCATTAAGCAAGGACAGCGTCACTTCCAATTAATACAGCATTGGAAGAAAAGCATCAACATGGCCACATTCTGCTCCAGATTTACCTGATATCGATTCTCCTGAAAGGGCTATCGGCCCCCTCATCTTTGTCTGGAAGTCGACACACTCCCTGGAAGTAAAAATAGCAATGAAGAGAGCAACAGTGGCTGAGCCTCCCCATGCCCCCCACCCCAGGTTCAGCACACCAGAAAGCTCCAAATTTGGCACAGTTAGAAATGGAAACCCTTCTTATAAGAGCCAGCCCTAAACACCATGAATTGAAATCCCTCTTCCACGCAGACATGGCTAAGAGCATGTCGCAAGTTTGTAGAAAAGAGCCTTACAATCTTCACCGCCTTCTGAGACCCCACGTGGCTCCTGGACCACTGATCATCACAAGGGAGTGTTTGCGTGAAGCAAGCTTCTGGTGCACAGTGCTGCTGCCTGGAGAGGCAGGTAAAAGTGTGTAGGCAGTGGCCTTGCACATAGCTCCCAAGACTTGGCTGGCTATTCTTGTGTTTTACCTGACCAGGGGTAGACCGGGAGACACAAATACCACTGGAAAGCCCTATCCCCTGAACAGAGGGGAGAGGGAAGGAGGGAGAGAGCCTGCCCCCCCCAACAGAGGTGGCATGGGAAGATACAGGCCTCCTGCAGCTTCCTCCCAGCTTGTGCCTGCCCACATTATGTGGGAGACTTTGGGTTGTGGCTACAGAAGCCCCTGCCTGCTTGCAGTAGTGGCAACTTCTGCTGCTTCCATGGGGCTGCCAGCTCATAGCAGCTCCCGCCCACTTTGCATGGGGCCATTCCAGGGCTGGGGTGGCCCCAGCGTGGGGAGAGGCAGCTCCCCAGTGGCCTGAATGGCCAATCCATCCTGGTGACCGCTCACCTATGCCCAGCTTCTTCAAGTCACACCCTCACTTGCCCTCACCAAATTATGCTAGAAAGTAATCGCCTCAAAACAATATGCCAGTTAAATGAGATTTTTTATTCTGATTACAGAATTTATGTCATCCTGGTGTAAGACCAGGGTGTGTTTAAATCTCAGCACAACTGTTCTATAAGCACATACAGAGTGAGAACAAGGTCTGTGTGGACTGCACAGATCCACTCAAGGAGAGGCTAGAAATCAACAGGCACACAGACAGGACTTGAAGGCGTCTCTTCCAATAACACTTCAACTCGTACTTTGTGGCAAAACCCACATCAAAGGGGGACTTAGCATCTGCATCCGGACAAAGAACACTCTGCTGAAATGCAAAACCCAGGCTTTCCTCTGGCTGAAAAGCTCTTCCGTACAGCCTCCAAACGCGGAATCCTGTGGGAATGTTTAAAGGAATGCACTTTCTTCTGAGGTCAAACATGAAAAGAGCTTCCATCCACTTTGATGTAGAAAGTTTCAGGCTTACCAGCATTTAACAAAAAGTGAGATACACGAACAGGCAAATCTGGGTTTTGCTACATCCATTCTCCGGGGTCATAAAGCACCACCCAAATTAGAAGAGGGCTACAAACACAGCCCCAGCCTAGAACTTCACTGCCTGGCACTTCCTGGCCCCTCCTTCCCCCCTGATTTGGCTCTCTTGCAAGACACGGAGCTAAGAAAAAAAGGATCCTCACCATGAATTTGGTGTCTCCCTTCGACAGCGTATCCGTAATGAAATGGATGTTTTCCAGCTGTGCCACCACTTGATGCAAAAGCTTTGGCTGGAAAAGCAACAGTGTACGTCATGATCAGAGAGACAAGGCAACCTGCAGATGCTGCAAACTGCAATGTACTGAAGTCAAAAAACAGCTCCCTCCTCTCACACAGAACATTTGGGGTGGGGAAGAGACACTTTGGGACAGCGACACGGAGAAGCATCAGGGAGAAAAGCCAGCCAAAGGCACTTTGGTATCTGAGGAAAAGGAATCCAACAGCATTTGCCTTCCTCACATTTTCTTCTGCAGAAGCCTTGTTGAAAGGAAGAGGCTCTCCTATTCATTCATCACAGAGAGACTTCGCAATAAAACCTCTGTGTAGACTGTGCTTTCACTGGTTCAGATGTCTCTCCCCCTACCCTGCCAGTTTTCACCTACCCATTGTGATGGATGCCGTGCCATTCTTTCTGGAGGAACCACCTGTGTGTGTGCAGGGGTGCTCTTAGTCATGGGGTGTCCGGGGCACCAGCCGCAGACCCCATGCTGAGGAGGAGGCCAGTGGGGCTCCCTACGATTCCACAGCTAGCTGCTCTTGTGTTGGCAATGAAGGCAGTAGTGGCAGCTTCACTCATCCGGCCAGGGCAGCAGGGAGGAGGGCACCCAAGAAGCACAGGCCCCACATGACTGGCTAAGCGGGCAGGCTGGCTGGCTCTTTCTCCCTCTTTGGGGGGGGGGGGAACGCTGTACCATTGATCACCAGTGCTACCACAAGTTTCAGGCAGAGTAGGGCAGTGGAAATGGTCTTAAGACATGGCAGCAGCCTGGGGCAATCAGCTGTGTATGGGGGCGGGCTGTCCTCTCCAATGATTCCGGGGGCCCATATAAGTGAGGACACGTGGACAGAACTACAGTGAATAAAAAAGTCCTTAGGGACAATCTGGATTTTGCTTATTTCCAGATTTGAACTGATCACCATTGTTTGGATTGGGGAAGAATTTTCACTCCAGATCCAATTAGTAGTAACCCCAGGATTTTTCAACCAGATTTGAAAACTCTCCAAACAGCATACACACATAGCACCACCCCTCTCTTTCCAGCTCAGTCTTTTAAGAAGTTATTTACTGTTCATTCCAGTTTCAAAAGCCCTCCATTAAAGCCACTATGCCACCACGCTATGTTAAAAGTAGCAACCAACCGTCAGTCATAAACTTGTTCTCCTTTTTTCCCCACCTGGCAATGAAGGCAAGTATGAAATTCAGTAAGGCCTTCCCCACTTTCAGGTCTATCCCACCCCCCGCCCAATAGAACCAGATATGGAAGCATCTGATGCTACAACATTGCTGAAGCTAATCAGGAGTTAATTTAAAACAGAACATGCACACAGCGGTGCTTGCTTCAACAGCAAAAATACTAAAATTGGAACACACATACGTACCTGCTTGGAGGATTCAGAAGTGTAGTCTGGATGGGTCAGGAGGATATCCATATCCCCACTGGATTCAGCTCCTATAAAAACAGAAGATGTCGGAAAAAGTAAATCCTGGAGGTAAATTAAGACCACCGAAAGAGATGTCTATAACTTATGTTTCTTTGCATCCAATCTTTGGCTTCAAAATGATTTTAAAGTCACAGTTAGCATGCTGGCTTTTGCAAACATTAATTATGTGCTTTAGTTGATACTAGAAATAAGGCCCGTTGTGGAAATAAATACAATGGGCTCTAGAAAGAGGCTCTGGGAGAGTGCCCCAGCCATGGGCACTCAGTGTCAATTTGCTGTGGTGACCTCAGCTGGGTATAATGACAGAGAGTCCACCATTTTCTCCAGGGGAAGATCTCTGCCATCTGAAGAGCAGCTGTAATTCAGCGTGATCTCCATTCTTCCCCTGGAGATTGGCAGCAATGGTTCCCCATGAGGGAATGGGTGGTTTGAAGGGTGGAGTCAATGGCACTGAGCCTGTCTGAGGTCTCACCCCTGCTGAAACCTCACCCTCTCCAGGGTCCACCCCGCAAATCTCCAGGAATGTCCCCACCTGGAGTTGGCAACTCTACCTCCCAGCCAACCATCAATGTATCGTTATCTGCCCCCTGGCTTCAGCTTTCTATCTCCTCCCCCTTCCCACCAGAGAGCAGTTGTAATTCTGAGTGATCTCCAGCCCCCACCCGGAGATTGGCAACAATGGTTCCCCATTAGGGACTCGTTGGCTTGGAGGGTGGAGTCTATGGCATTGTACCTGTCTGAGGTCCCACTCCTCCTCAAACCTCACTGTCTCCAGGCTCCACCCCTCAAGTCTCCAGGACTTTTCCACTTGGAGTTGGCAACCCTATCTCCTTCCCAGCTAATCATCAACCTCACTCTTCAAGTTTCCATCCCCCCCCCCACAGCCTCCACCGTGCTCTGAAGCCCTGACTGCTATGTCACATTGGCTGTCATAAAGGGTCCATCTCAGCAGGGTATAAGGAAGTAGAGTCCACCATTTTCTCCAGGGGAACTGATCTCTGCCATCTGGAGAGCACTTGTAATTCTGAGTGGTTTCCAGGTCTCGCCTCAAAATTGGCAACCATACTTCCCCTGGTGGAAAAGTAGTCTTTCTCTGCAATGGGGACCAAAGCAGCTGACATCATTCTTCTCTCCCCCTTTTTGACTTGCACAACAACCCTGTGAGGTAGGTTAGGCTTAAAGTCTGTGACTGGCCCGAAATCACCTAGCAGACTAGCAGATCCTGCTTTGAAGCACTGACTGCTACGCCTAGGGTAGCCTACCTCCAGGTGGAGCCTGAAGATCGCCAGGTATTACAATTGAACTCCAGACAACAGATCTTCCCCCCTCCCTTGGAGAAAATGTCTGCTTTGGAGGGTGGCTTCTATGGCATTCTGTTCAGCTGGCCCCAATGAGTTTTCTCCCAAAGGCCATCATAGGTGTGGAAAGGGGCTTTCAGAGAAGCCAGTTTAGTTGCCTAGCAACGGGCACTGAGGAGAAAGTTCTTAGCTCTGATGATGGAATAGGGTTCCCAACCTCCAGGTGGGGCCTGGGGATCTCCCGCTTTTACAATGGATCTCCAGCTGACAGAGATCAGCTCCCCTGGAGAAAATGGCTGCTTTGGAGGGTGCACTCTATGGCATTGTACCATGCTGAGGCCCCTCCCCTCCCCAAACCTCACCTGGATCCATCCCAAAAGTCTCCAGGGATTTTCCAACCCAGACATGGCAACCCTGTGATGGAAATACCTGAAGATTTGGGGGGTGGATCCTGTGGAGGGCAGCATTTGGGGGGGGGGGAGATAGAAGGACTCAGCAAGCTGTAATGCCACAAGGTCTACCCTCCAAAGCAACCAGTTTCTCCTGGGGAACTAATCTCTGTCATCTGGAGATCAATTGTAACAGCGGGAGATCTCCAGGTCCCACCTGGAGGTTGGGAACCCTATTCCATCATCAGAGCTAAGAACTTTCTCCCACCTGGAGATTGGCAACCCTAGGGGAGAAGTCAGCCACACAGCAGGGGGCTGAGGAGAGTGGTTTGATGGTCGCTGGCCCACCTCATTAGCCAGCGAGCCATGGTGGAGCTAAGCAGGAGAGAAGGCCTGAGGAATTTCACACAGCCAATATGTTCTGTTTCAGGAACTCTTCAGTAACGGTTTCTGTCAGGCATTTTACACAGAACCTTATTAGTACCGGTTCCCTAACAGAACATACTGGCCCTTTCACACAGAAACGTGCCTCTCCCGTTGGGGAAGCGTTCCTGAGCTGGTTTACCTTGAAACCTCCTTTCAAGCCTTCTTCAGTGCTTGTACTGGTCCTGAAGTACTACGGGGTGCTGTGTGAAATGGCCCTGTTTCTGACCGTTTATTCTGACAGTTTATTCTGGGCACACTGGCAGTGTGTGAGAGAGGGGGTTATGCTGATAGTCCATTGTTTTTTCACTGACAGAAGCAGGCCACTGAGGGGGCAGTTAGACCCACCTGGCAGTGGGCGGAGGAGAAGAGTGGACCCAACACCCAGTTGGTCCTTCCCCTTCGCTGGCTCCCTCCAGACTGAGGCCGGGCCGCTGGCTGGTGGCTCTGTGGGCAGGACTGAAGCAAAGCAGGGAGAGAATGCAGCCAGTGGCCAGGGTCCCCCTTTTGAGTGGCAGTCCGTCCAGCCTATTGATTTTGGCGCCCCATGGTATCTTGCCCCTTGGAATCTTAAAAGGGCTTTATATAATAGGAAAGATTAGAATATCCAGCCATTTATTCCTGTTCTTGACCTGCCTTGGAGTCAGAACACAGCAGGAAATGAATTACTTCTCCTGACCTGCTCTACTTACCCATTTTAAATAAACACAAAGAGCACATAGATCTGCATGAAGCATGAACACATGCACCAAGTAGAACACCTACATTTTAAATAAAGGCATTTTTAAAACCCAAAGGGCCAAGAGATTAACACCAAAACAGGCATAACACTTATATTATTTGAACAACCAACCTCGGCGGAAACTGCCGCAGACTGTGGCGATGTATTTAGGGTCCACTTTCTTGACCTCATTCAACACCATTTCCTGTTAAAGGAAAAACCAAATCATTTGATCTTTTTTTAATGTTTGTATTGTTCCTTTCAGTTACAAAGGCACCTTGGCTTACCTGCATTTCTAACATCTCTTCCCTAGGGATTCTTTTCTCAAAATCTTCAAAATACCTGTATGTGCAAAACAAATGGGGTTTAGAGAAAAGCAAAAATGGTGATGCTAAGTAAATTTATTTGCAAGCAGTTCCTATTGAAATCAAATATATTGATTGTCTCAAGGAACAAGAAGTAATAAATCATACTGTGCATGCCAAGGTCCAATTCAAACATTATCTGGGATCATCAGACCCCGCTAAAATGGCTCCCATGAATCAGCCTTACATATGGGTCACACAAGATATTATGCAACCATGGTAATATTTGGATAAACTCAATATGCTAGATAGCTATTGGTTAAATCACTTATTAGATCAAGTTTACTGAGGGAAAGCCTCAACATTATACAAGTTTTTCTTCCAAACATCCATCACTTTCTATCATTTATGATTACAACAATCAACAGTAGCTCTGTGCATGCTATTGAGGATGAGTCCTTTGCACTATACATCTGGGCAAGCAATATAATCTCTCATTTCAATTTGCAATCCATGAAGAAGTTAGATTTTTATCCTCAGTATGGCAAGAGGTGACAGCTGAAAGTTTAAAACTTTCTTGCAGAGTTTGCCTTTAGCAACGAACCAGAGGATGGCTAAGTGGTTTTTTTGGAGGGCATTTTTACCTCCAGGAGGACACGCACCCAACCAGTTATGAAAGCCCATCACTAAGCCCTTAGAGAAACAAAATATATGCCTTACTTCAACCCAATTCGTTGATGGTGGTTTAATTTATGCTCATTTTTCTTGAGATCTAGAAGGAAAAGAGAAATGGGATCAAACTATCAGTTTCTAAACAGGGTGTGGGGAAGAAATAATTTGGCACACTTTTATGGAGAACAGGCCTGTACACAGCCATATATCTGTGGGTTATGATCCCATCGGGGTGGCCAAAAAAGACAAGAGGGCTCACAGACCTGACTAATGGGGGCTCACTTTATTTCTCAAACTTAATGTGCTGTTCACTAATCCAGTGAGTTTTTGCAGTGATTTACAGAAGAATAAAAACACACACACAAAGGGACAAAAACCCAAATGATCAATCCCCTAAATTATAAACAAAAAAGAGCAATCTGCCTGATCTTGGCATCTGGAGAGAGGGAGAACAGCACAAAACACACAAAATAAAGGCAGTCAAACGTGCTAAATTTCAAAGATACCCAGCACTGGCAGCACTGGGGAAGGAGGGAAGAAGATTGCTTCAGGGTGGAGTACTCCTACCCTACCCTGGCAAATAGAAAAGCATGCATGCTATACCGTAAATAGCTTGTGTCCCGTCCCCCCAGCCTAGAAAGACAGTCCACAAAGTGGACTCACCTTCCAGCGTCTTAATTCCTTCATCTACAAACTTCCTGGCGGCAGCAGGACTGCAGAGAGACAAGGCAGTTTAGAATCTCTAGCACAACAATTCATTCCAGCATCACCTGCATGACAGGTGTGCCAGGGTACCAACAGGTGGTGGAAGCATTTCAAAAAGAAACGTAAACAGCAACCACCAATCTATGAGGACCAAGTAAACTAAATGCTTCCTAGGGTACAGCCACACAGAGATTGCAACAGTAAGAGAGAGAAAATTGAACGGTTGGCTGATAAGCAATGACTAGAAAACCAGGAGATTATCACCCAGGAAAGGATGTTCAGTTCCCCAACAAGAGCTCTGGACAAGGTCAATGATCTGCGACATGTGCAGCCAGCCAGATTAAGCAATCAGAGTAGATGCTCTTCCAAAGCCTAGGAAGGTCCTGAACAACATATCAAAAATTCTAATTTCCCATCTTTTAAGATAGTTTGGGTATCCTAATACCACTTTTAAAAGCACATGCATACTTACCCTATACCACTAACTCTGGTCAGGAAGTTGATGGAAGAACTTGTATCATCTTGTCTAATCTAGAGGGGGAAAAGAAAGAAAGGACTGGGCTATCTTTGATAAGGAAGTTCACAAACACACATAAGGCAAGAACTGGCAAAATTCTGGAAAGTAAAAGATGCAACTCCTTGAAAGTCTGAAACAAAAATTTTATGTTGTGCCCTTGATGTGTACTGGAGGGCCAAAGAGACACCTGCCCTTGTACTCCCCCCCCACCCGCTCCACCTATGACTGGATGGGGGAGCACAAGAGAAGACAGTGGAGGCAGCAGCATTAACACAAATGGCAGGGCTCAAAGAGGAGGTGGGCCTTCTCTGAGGCAGAAGGTAGAGCGGCTGTTGCTCAGCATCTGCTTGGCATGCAGAGGGCCATGGGTTCAACCCCTGCCATCTCCAGTTAGAAAGGATCAGGTAGTGATTGATGTGAAAGACCTCTACCAAGGACTTTGATGGACAAATAGTCTAATTCAGCATAAGACAGCTTCATGTGAATCACATTTTAGGCATCATTAAAAGGATGCACCAGTGTGGTACAATCCACAGGAACAGTTGCATAATGCTGTTAATAAATGACTTGCAAAGTGAAAGATTACTATTAAAGCTATACATTCTAGATGGGGCTTCCAGATGAGTAGCCGTGTTAGTCCATAACAGTAAATTAAAACCAGTCCAGCAGTATCTTAAAAACTAAGAACACTCTCAAGGGGGAACTGTGTTAGTTTGTTGCAGCCCAAACAAAAGCAGTCTTATTGAACCTTAACAGATTAACACACTTATTGGAAATGAAGCTTAATAAAAGAAAAAAATTCAAGCAAAACAGTGACATTTCTATGCTGAACACATGAAAACTGGATCCTGCCCTGAGAATAAAAGATCCCACCTAAGGAAGGCAGGGCCACTCCTAACTGGAGATGAGTTGGCGGAGTAGTTAAGTCAACCGCTCCCAGTTTCGTAGTGTCAAATCTGCATATGAATTCCAACTCAGCTGTTTCATGCTAGCATCTCTCTTTGGAGTTTTAAGAAATGTGTAAACCCCAAACATTTACCTTTTCTAGCTTACGTAGTTTACCAGTGGATAAAAACTCATCAATTTTCTCTGCAATTTTCGCTCCTACTCCATCCTACGAAATATGAGGAAATGGGAAAAGTTAAATGAAGCAGTGGGAGGGTCATACTTTACGGAGACTGGCAGACTGAACTCAGACACCACGTGAAGTTTGACATCTATTAGCCAAGGGTATGCAAAGCACAAGGACATATCGAACGACTTTTTTTTTTTAAAGCCAGGCTTCACCAAGTACAGACCACCATAACAAGAGGGCAAAAGCCACTGTGGAGTTCAGTCACTGGGGCGAACAGGGGCAGTGCAGGAGCACAAACGCTCTTAAGGCTAAACATGTTTCCTGCTTGCTTTTCTCATTGCATTACACAACTACTTCACCATATTTATTTAGATGTTTATACCCTACTTCAGTTAAGCAAACTCTGGAACACGACAGAAGACAGGAGGGCCTGGCGTGATGTGGTCCATGTGGTCGCGAAGAGTCGGACTCGACTGTGCGACTGAACAACAACAACCCCACTTCTCTCCCCAAGGGAGTCCCAAAGCTGCTTATATAATTCTCCCACCCGATATTTTATCATCACAACAACAACTCTGCGAGGTAGGTTAGGCTGAGAGTGACTGGTGGAGTGGGGATTCAAACCTGGAGCTCCCAGATCCTAGTCTGAACCTCTAACCATGACATCACTGCCTCATAAACTGCATGTGAACTCTTCAGCCAAATAGCAGCACACAAGCAGGAGATGAATTTTGTCATTCTGAATGAGTCATGAAAGGCAAGGGGAATAGCCTGCGCCTACTGGCTTGACAGAACTTACCAGTTTCTTCGCTTCAGCTCCATTTTTTATCTTGGTTGGATACTTGGATATTACAGAAGCAGCTTTCCTACATAAAGCGAAGAAAATTCTGCATTCCAGACTTCCACATAAACATTTAGCATGAAATAGACACAAAATACACCCCACAAATCCAATTAAGACCAATTCTCCCCAGAATTGCATCAATTGCAACAAAGGAATAACAAGAGACTAAATACAGCTTTTCTCTTTCCAGCTGTATACTCCAACATTTGTAGCAAGTTCTATAGACAGCCTAAATGCAGTTTTGTTAAAAGTCTCGACTGAGCCAGCAGAGAGGGTTTTGTCCTACCTTTACCCAGCTCTCAGCATTACCGCATCTTTTGGCCAACAGGCCAATCTTTTTACTTTTATATAGGACCGGAATGTTATTAGGTTTCCTACTTTGCGATGTTCTGTCCCCCAGTCCCCTACAAATTTTCAAAGGCATGAGCCTTGCCATAACCAAGGTATGAGAATGAGTTTTACCAGTCATATAAAAATCCTTAAATACAGCTGAAGAGAGCCTCCCCCTCCCAGTGAAATCTGACTGTCTGAAGCAGCAGTCCCCAACCTGGATGAGGCTGTGGGCATTTTCAGAATTTTAAGAAAGGGTAGTGAGCAGCCCCACAAAATAAACACCACGACAAATTCTCCTAACCCTAATCCTTCCACATACAGATTTTTAGAAGAGTGTTTCAATTAAGTGAAACTCTGTGGGGAGGGAGACTTTGTTTTTTGCAGGGGGCTAGATCTTCAGGTAATCAATGCCACTGCACAAGCTTACTAATACTTCTGCAATGGAAGTAAGTTGTGATGGGTGAATGCTAGTTATCATCTTATAGTCTTTACAGGATTTTGATAGGGGAATCCAGCTGAAGCCAAAAGAGGCTGTACACCTATAAGCCGGTGTATAATGGAATTTATCTGGTGTGAGTGAACGTGGGTCTGGATGTCACAGGTGCTAGGAGGGCAGGATGGGTTTCCCCGTCTAAGACTGGGGGAACACAAATTCTCCTCCTCATCCTTTCTTGTCTCTTTAGGCTCTTGTTATATTTACTTTCACTTCTGGCAGGCAAGGTCCTTCCACTGCCTTCCTCTCTGCTGCTGGTGTAGCTGCTGAGGTGGAGTGGTTTCAAGGAAACACATACTCCTTAAGGAAGGCAAATGGAACCAAGCTGTGAGCTCTCTGCCCATCATCTTACATGAACACAGCAGGAGGGAAGTAGAACTTGTGTCCTCTCCTGTGCCACTCTCATCATCATCAGTGCAAAATTTCTGTGCTTTGATTGTTGTGTTTAGTACATCACAAAACCAGTTGGAGAAGCAGCAGAGGTGAAGGACAGAGAGGCTTCGGAGGGAGAGAGATAGAGCAAGGGGAAGGAAGGAATGTGACCAGTGATGGACTGGAAAAGGAGAGGATGTGAAGAAAGCTAAGGAGGAGAAAGGCAAAGAAATTTAAAAAGGGAAGAAAGGAGTGTAGAAGAGGTCAGAAAGGAGTAAGCAAGTAGATACCATGTTGGAGATTGCTGGAATATACATAAATACGGTGCCATGGCATGAAAACGAGATGTCAGTAAAGCAAATCAGCTGTGAACTTACTCTGAAGACCTCTACTAACTAGCATCCCAGTTAGCCAACAGTAAATGGTTCCCAAAAGTACAGGCCTTACCTGTAGGCATTGTACTTGTGGATGGCTCTATTCACATTCCTCTCATAGTTGGCTAGTTCTGAAAAGAGGATTCCTTTTAGTCCTGAGCAGCTGCACAAATTAAAATACTACAACATGGGCAAAGTCAAGCATATGTAAATACCATTAAGTTCAGCAGAAGATCTTAGCCATCCTGAAATCCAGTCGACCAAAAAGTGACACATCCTAGCAAAGCTGGCAGCCTGTAAAAAGGACACATCTCCCTCCAGGCTCCAAAATGGAGCGAGCAAATAAAGTACTAGGAGGAAAAATAAACAGATGCTGCTCTGAGACAAGGGCCAAAGAACCGCAGGCCACTGCCTCACCTGGGCAAAACTGAAGAATCCCCCGCACTCCAGGGTCTACAAAACGAGAAGCTTCTTTAAACGTTAGGTATTTGGGTTACGTTTTCTTTTGCAAAAAATCGACAGCCAGAACGTGTTACAAGCAATACTCCCTCTAAGCGGTGGAGTCTTGTGAGCAAAAACTCTACTTTGTGAGCTACTGGCATTAAAGTAGCACGAGATTCGACTACTGCATAAATTAGTCCGCTCTGGAGACAGCCTTCCTGAGCCAAGACAAAAATGTGTGGGCCGGAGGCTAAAAAACGGTGAGCTAGCTCACACTAACTCAGCTTAGAGGGGACACTGGTGACAAGGCCCCGAGTCCGAGGCCAGGATCCAGCACCCTCCTGCACAGCTGTCCCCACGTTGCCAAGCTGAACCCGGCCATGCGAAAGCGATCCGGGGGACCACAAACCCTGCGCGAAACGGGATCAGCAGCTCCCCGGAGTTACGCTTCTTTGCAATCAACAGTCCACATGATCCGAGTGAGCGCACAAGGTCCCGGGCCGGCGAAGGGGACCTACCAGTCAGGAAGTCCGTGATACCCTCGTTGGGGTTCTCCTGCGGCGCCTTCCGCTTGCTCATGTCGCCGCCACCAGCCAAGCCGAGGCTGCCGCCTCCGCCGACCGAGCTCGCCACCAAGCAACGGTATCCGCTTCCGGTTGCCCAGCTTCCGGGAGGGGCGGCTGCGAACAATACGCGCAGCCCCGAGGCCACGAGTGATGGGCGCATCATCGCCGGGCGCTTTCCTTCCCCAGCCGTGGAGAGGCCGCGGCTCCGACTCCGCGTTAGATTTGCGTGGACTCAGTCCAGCATCCGGCCTGTAAAATTAGTCGACCCACTGCGAGCACGTGGCTTGATCCGCTGCGTGTTCTCTTGGAAGCACGCCTGCGTTCGCAGTGGGTTTGCTGGCCAGTTGGTGTGTATCGTGTGTGGAGCTACACGCAGGCTCTCCCGGGGCCGGCAGAGCGCCGCCGGCCCCAGGAAGCCCCTCCCCTCCCCCGTCAATGCTCCCGGGGCCGGCGTGCCCCGGCCCCAACGGAGCCCTGCTTCTGTTTGGGAGACTCTCTGTACAGCAAGGACTGACTGACCACTCAAAGCTTGTGAGGAGGCAGGATCAGCTTCCAGAAGCCTTTTCCTATGGAAGCCTTGTGGGGTTTATTTCCAGGTATGCCCCGGACCGGATGGCGGTTGAAGCTTTTTTCAGCATAAGGTGGGAAAAGCCCCCTACATTTTTGACTGTCCTCTTGTAGTTATTAAAAATTAAGCAATCAGGCCAGAAGTAATAAAATCACGTTAAAACAACAACCATCATGGCACAGAGACGAACTGCCACTCTGGTTTTGCTCCCAGCGGCTTTGAAAATGCCAGACGCTGCTGTTGGCCCTTTAAGGAGTACGCCCCAGCCTCCTGGCGTCAACTCCTGTCGGCGCTCCGGGCTGACATTTGTTTCTCGCGACTGGAGCCTACAGGAGGCTCTGTGCAGATTTTGTGGCTTCTCTGACCATGGCGGACGTCCTGTCGGCGCCACTGCCGCCCCAGAAGCGGTTCTACCGGCAGCGCGCGCACTCTAATCCGTTGGCGGATCACACTTTGCGCTAGTGAGTGTGGAAGGGACACGAACCCACAACGAATCCCCTCCCTCTACCCTCGTGCTGATGCTCTGTGCGCTCCTATGTGTTTCCTCTGGTTGCTGGCTCCCGCGGAGAGTGGGTGTATTGATCCCGGAAATGCTTTAAGTTTTGAATTACCTCTTGATTCTTTATAGAGGCAGTTCTGTGCACGCTTACGTTTGTGATCGGAACACTGCGCTTTACTGCCTAGTAAATGTAGGATCACGCTATATGCACTTTAGTATAGCACTATGATCGGGAAATATAGTTACGTTGCCCAATACCATGCCTATTCGTGCCTTTATCCTAGTATTGCCGCCTCTTACAGGGTCTGCAAGGGTCCCATTCCTATTTCTTGTACCCGGAGATCCTTTAACTAATCCTGGGACCTTCTGCATGCAAAGAATGCACTTGATCATTGACTGTCTTGCCGGTCCCATGCCTTTGTCTTCATATTTGCCGTTTACTATCTATCTGTCTATTCTTGGTGCCACATGTAGCTTGATCCCTAAGTGCCCTTACAGTGCACTAGGGAAGGGTGGATAAGGAATCGAATGAAATAAATAAACAAAGCTGACCCTTCCAAACACATTTACTGTAAATACAGTTAACATAACTCTGCTGAGTATTGCACTGTGAGTGTGTTATTACTATTAACTGTAATTTCCCTTGGCTTCAGTGGAATTTGGTTGCAAACAGATGTGGTTAGAATTAGAACATTAGTCCCACTTAGTTGTAAGTTATGGCCAGATACATGCATTATTATTTCATTGTTTGTGTGAGACACAAGCAATTGGAATGTCTCTCAAGACATGACTCACTGGGATATTTCTGTCTCTTGAAGTCGATAGGATGAATAGCAGACCCTCACTCCTTGTCCCTGTTCAGTTTTGAAATGATCTATAATAAAGGTGTCATAAGCCTGTCCTGCAGAAATAATTACACCAGGTAATTCATAGCTGCCACTCGCCAAATTCCAGAGTGGTCTTTGTGTAGGTCTGTTGCAACAAAAATAGCAAAATGAGACATTCCTCCCTGGGAAGAAGTCCTTCCTTCCTTCCTTCCTTCCTTCCTTCTCTCTCCCCACCTACCTACCTATCTTCCTGTTCCTTCCCCTCTCCCTTCCTTCCTTCCTTCCTTCCTTCCTTCCTTTCTTCTCTCTCTCTCCCCCACCTACCTACCTTCCTGTTCCTTCCTTTCCCCGTCCTTCCCCTCTCCCTCCCTTCCTTCCTCCCTCTCTCCCCCCTTCCTTCTCTCTCTCCCCCCCATCTACCTACCTACCTTACTGTTCCTTTTTCTTTCTTTCTTTCTTCCCCCCTTCCTCCCTCCTTTCTTCCTCCCTCCTTCCTTCCTTCTCTTTTTCTTTCTTCTCTCTCTCCCCCCCACCTACCTACCTACCTTCCTTCCTTCCTGTTCCTTTCCTTCCTGTTCCTTTCCTTCCTTCCCCCTCCCTCCCTTCTTGCCTTCTGACACACTGCCGATGACGTCAGGGATGTGTGGCCTTTTGACACTTCCGGTGACGTCAGGGGGTGTGGCATATGCAAATAAGTTATGCTAATGAGCTCCTGCACCTCTTTTTTTACAAAAAGGCTACACGGGACTTGGATTGAAGCCGTTTTAGGGTGAGCCCTGTCCTGCCAAACCACGAGGAGTCCCAAGACTTATTCTAGGGTCAGCAGCAATTAACAAAATTTGTATTTGTGCAATCTTCCAAAGCTGAACACAACACAAGGGCTGTGCTGAATTGGACCAACATCCTGTTTCACACCGCAGCCAACCAGTTGCCCTGGAGGACCAACAAAGGGCGCAGTAGCCCAACGTTGCCCGGTAGCCACTGGTATTCAGAGTTTTGCTGCCTGTAAATGTGGAGGTTCCATTTGGTCACTATTGCTAGGAGCCACTGGTGGACTTATCCTTCATGAATCTGTTTAATCCCCTTTAAAACCCATCTATTCTGGTGGCCACCACTACATCTACTGGCAGTGAATTAACCAATTGTATTACTAATTTAACTTAATGAAATGAGGGTATGGTGTCACTTTAAAGGGTTAATACATCCCCCCCAGCATAAGTTTTGGCAGAATATATTTTGTTGTTCTTTGGGGTGCTGTTGGACACCTGCTTTATTTTGTTAATGCAGACTAACAGTTATCCAACTGGAATAATTGTTTAACTTAGTAACTTTGTACACAGAGGTTCTGTTTAGTCATTGTGACTAATAGCTATTGTTGAATCCACTTTTAAAGCCAGCTACATTAATTGCCATAACTACATCCCATGGCAGTGAATTCCACAAGTGAATTAATCTTGGCCAAATCAGTATTTTCTTTTGCTTGCCATGGATCTATTGCCCATCAACGTCATTGGCTGCTCTGATATTATGAGAGAGGTGGGAAATGTTCTTTCTACCCATCCCAAGAAAATTTTTATAACCCTCCAGCTGGGTTTCGGCCATCTTTGTACTGTGAAAGTAGCTGAGACCTCTGTATATGAAGACCTAATGCCTACAATTTATCGAATTCAGAGATAGAACCTCTCTCAATATCACTGCTTGGTGGCAACAGCAGGGGCAGGCTTTGGCCTCCATGCCCTGCTTGTGGGCCTTCCTTGTTACCTGTATATGAAGCTGCTTTATACTGAATCAGACTACAGGTCTATCAAGGTCTGACTGGCAGCAGCACTTTAGGGTTTTGGGCAGGAGTCTTTCTCATTACCCGCTGCCTGATCCTTTTAAATAGAGATGTTAGGGATTGAACCCAGGACTTTTTGCATTCAAGGAAGATGTTATATGACTTGAGTCACAACCCATCACTGAGGATATGGTTTGCCACTGTGTGAAACAGGATGTTGGACTAGCAAGAAGCCTTGATCTAATTCAGCACAAGCTGTTTTTATGTTCTTATGAAGATAGTAGCAAGAGCCATAACAAAACTGAAGACCTATGGAAAAGACCCAGATGGTACTTGTTTATGGGGATGTTTATTTCTATTTATTTAAAACATTTGTATATCCCTTTCTACCCTCAGGTTCCCTGAGGATCAAGCATTAAAAAAGCATTTAAAATATATATAAAACATTTAAAAGTTACATAAAACATAATAAAAACTTGTACATATGTATAAAAACACACAAACAGGGTGGTGGGTTAATAAGAGGTAGTGAGGGAATGCCAAACAAAACAAACACATCTTCATCTGCTGGTGGAAAATGACAATAGGGGAGGCAGATAAATCTCCCTGGGGAGGGAGTTTCAACGTTTTGGCACAATGACTGAGAAGGCCATTTCTTGGAATGCCACCTTAGATGCTCCAGATGGTAGGGGCACCCCAAACAGGCTTCCGAAGATGACTGGAGTAGTCAGGTAGGAAGAACATCATTCATGTTGCCCCCTGCAGTAAAACTGGGCAAATGGGAAGTGTGGAAATACGGTCTCTGCGCCTGTGTTCTCACCCTTTAAGGTATCTCTGCTGACTCTTCTGACAGAGACACACAGCATTCTATATAAGCAACCAAATTTCTTGATTTCCTACTTAATCCGTATCCCTTACTGGCTCAGCATGGCACACTGATGCAAAGTAAGCTTCAGATTGACACAATCTCATATATGGTTTATATGGGCATGCATGAAGAAGGCCACTCATGCCACCCTAGGCTAAACTACATTCTCAGCAGAACCATCTCTTGAACTGGGAGGAGGGGGGATTTTACTTAAGAAGCACCTTGCTCACGCTAAGGGCTCCTGGAACCCAGCTTCTCTAGAAAGGCCAGAAGCTCTCATGGCAACATCCACTGCCATTTCTTGGGCTCAGATGGTGCACTTTTATTATACAGCGAGAGCCGTCCAGAGTGGGAAGAAAGGAAAGCAGGACACAAATCCTTAATGACCATCAGGAAGCAGAACAAGAATGGAACACCAGCCGTGTTATCGTGCGGTCACCCATTGCCAATGCTCCCTCTTAAACTGTGGAGTCTTGTGAGCACGAATTATACTTTGTGAGGTACTGGCATTAAAGTGGAGAGTGGGCGATTTGGCTGCTGCATAAATTAGTTTGCTCTCGAGCCATCCTTCCTGAGCTAAGACAAAAATGTGTGAGCCGGAGGCCATTGCCTGGTTCATACAGACGGTGGGTCGTTCCCTGTCCGCAGTAATCCACCAGACTATAGGCTCTAGCCTTGCCCTGTCCTCTGCCAGCGTGCTGTACGTCGTCTTCTCAAGCTGCAAGGAGTTCTTTTCAACCAAGGGAGCCCCTCCAACGTCCATCTTCAGAATGACGGCTCCTGCTCCAGCATACAGAGGCTTCCGCGCGGAATCCGGAAGTGAAGTTTCTCGTCTTTCCCTCTTTGTTCGTGGAGGGCTGACTAGAGAGTCCCGGAAGTGACGTTAACGCGTACGCCCAAGAGCCGCTTGACAGGAGACGATGTGAGTTGGCTGGTCGGGGCCGTTCTGCGTCTTTTTTCTTCCTTCTGTGCCTGACCCCGTTTCTGTCTTCTCCTTTTCCCTCGCAGGGCCAAGGTCACCTTTAAGATCACGCTCACCTCGGACCCGCGGCTGCCTTATAAAGTGTGAGTCTCTCCCTCCCCGCCCTGTGAGTAGCGCTAGCCCCAACGGTGCGCAGGCGCGTCTCCGAACGACACGTCGCTTCGGAGTGCGCTGTTACCCGGCGGGAGTCGCCGAGGGGTGCTGCAGGCTGTCAGTCTGAGGGTCGCGGGGCTTGTGAGTGCCTGCGTGCTCAAGAGCGCTTCGCAGCAGCTCTGGCTAGTCATATCATCATGCTTCTGCGGCATCCGGTCCTGGAAAATCTGGTGTTAAAGCATCATTATTTTTAATAAATGCAGCAACAAGAATGCCTCTCTCCCCGCTGATGTTCTGAGCAGTGTCACTTAAGTGGTTGTTTTCTGCCTTGAAGGCTAGGTCTGCCCTGCCCTGCCCTTTTGACTGTAGCCTTCTTCAAGTTACAGTGAATGGATGTGTATCCTGCATGGGACATAAGTTTGTAAGAAAGAGCCAATGCAGGTTCACTTTGCGAAGAAAACTGAGGGACTAGTGCTGGGATAAATGTGACATTTAATTTAAATCATACATTCAGCTCTATGTGTGTTGAATGTAAAATGAGAAATAGAAGAAGAGTTAGATTTATACCCCACCCTTCACTCAAGAGTCTCGGAGGGGCTTACAGTCTCCTTCCCTTCCTCTTCCCACAACAGATACCCTGTGAGGTAGGTGAAAAATAAAGCATAAAAGGTAGGTGGGGCTGAGAGAGCTGCTCTTGAGAGAACAGCTCCGAGAGAACTGTGACCGACCCAAGGTCACCCAGTTGGCTGCATATGGAAGAGGGGGGAAATGAACCAGGTTCTCCAGATTAGAGTCCTGCCTGCTCGTAACCACTACACCATGACGCAACACACATATAAAGGAAAATCAAGTGTACCCTCTAAATTGATTTACTGTGACCTGTACATAGAGCTAGTGAGGAAGGATTTGGAGATGGGAAGTATGATGAACAGCCATCCCTGGCTTCTCAGGCACTGCTGTTCCTCAGTATGTTTGATTGTAAAACGTTCTAATTCAGCCAAGATAATTTTTTAATGGCTTTCTATATGTTGCAGGTTAAGTGTGCCTGAAAATACACCATTCACTGCTGTCTTGAAGTTTGCAGCAGAAGAAGTAAGTGGGTTTCTGACAATGTCTGTGTGTATTTGTCGCTTTATTTGTTTAAAAATCCCCAGAGCAGACAATCAGAAAATCAGTGTAAACTTTGTTGGTCTTAAAAGTGCCACTGGACTCAAACTTAGTTCTGTTGCTTCAGACCAGCATGGCAACCCTCCTGAATAATTTGCCCAGTCTGCGATAAGAGTTTGGTTAACAGAAGTGCACAAGAAAAGATTGTTACACCTCATTGTTTTTAACATGTTTTGGTTCTGCTTTCTTTAGTTCAAAGTTCCTGCAGCAACAAGTGCAATTATAACAAATGGTGAGTTGTTTTTTTGTTGCTGCAGCTTAGATTCTAAACAGGCTCAATATCAGTGGTCAGCACAGCTAAAGCAGGAGCCCCCCCCCCTTCCCAGGTGATAAGAGCACCATTTCAGAAGCACTGCTGAGTTTTCCTGGACATTCATCCAGACCAGCAAGAAGGTAGTGGTAGAAGGGAACAGCTAGTAGGAAAAGCTGGACAGGCAACTGGCTGTGGTATGGCCTTCACTTTGCTTTCTGGAGTGTTCTTTTCAGCCTCATGGGTAGAACTGAGATGGTGCCTATAACCCCCCCCCCCCCACACACACACACTTATTGTTTTAAAAGATTTCATTGGCATTTGGCAGATAGTAAGCCTGATGTTGTATTTGTGCATAAATTTAATTTGTTCCCCTCTTTTTCCAGATGGAATAGGAATAAACCCTGCACAGACAGCTGGTAAGTAGCAATCTGGGGTCTGGTTTTTAAAAGCTGAATATTTTTTAATAAAGCTGTTCTCAATAGGGGGTATATCCCACAGATCCTTTTCTTTCTCTCTCTTTCTGTTCTATTTGTATCAAGCTCTACTATGCTTTATTTAATTGCATCATTTCTATTAAGGCCATATCTATGTGTGGAGTGGCCTTAATACAAAGAATGAGTATCCCTGTGTAGTTTTATTGTGGCTTGCTGGACAACTTAAAATGGGCAATGGCCACTCTGACTAACACCCCCCCCCCCCGGCTACTGTTAGTCACAAAAACGTAACTGGATTAAAATAAAAATATAGAACTCTGAATGTACATTTGAAGCAGTAAGTGGTGTTCTTTTATTCCTCATTAGGAAACGTTTTCTTGAAGCACGGCTCAGAATTACGGCTCATTCCTAGAGATCGCGTTGGGAGATGTCGGCCTGGGCTTGTGACAAAAGAATATAAATAGTGGACAGCTTGACCAGTAAAGCATCTTCACCTATGACAAATTAGCCTCCCTTACCATAATGCAGAGTTACCTTGCAATTATACTTCCCTGCAAAAGCATTGCACAGCAACGGTTTTTCTGCCAAGAACAGTGGCCTTGGAAGCTGGATGCACTGTATTGCATCTCTCATCTATTGGAAGTTTTACTGAGAGAGCTGTACCATCTTCCTGGTGGGGGAAGACTTCTAAATAGGAGCCTCTCTCTGGTATCTGAATCCAGTTGCTCCAGTCCAGTGATTCCTTGCAGGGGCAGAGGCCCCAGGGCACACGCAAAGCTCGGCCATTTTGCTTTCCCATTCAGTGGAACATGCTGTTCTGTGACCCTGTGCCAGTTTCTGAAGTGAACAGAAGTCGACTCATTTTGTGTTTCCCGTTTGCATAGGAGCACTGGAATTGTGCTTTGGCTTGGAGACTTTAATCTTGAGCCATCAGAATGTCTGTAACTATTTTAAGAACATCTTCACTTTGATAGGCTTTTATGGAGAATGATTTAAGTGCATCATTGTATAAATAGGAAAGCATGGAAGTACCGGAATTTCAAGAACTCTGGCATTTATGGCATCTGTCCCCACGGTGTCTGATATCTTTCAGTTAAATTCTTTGGATTTGCACCTTTACCAACAATTTTGTACTACATTCCAGCAAAAATAGCTAAAATTATTCAAAAGGTGGTTGTTCTGTAAAGAGAAATAATGCTAATAGTATGTGTTTAAAGTTACCATACTCTTCTTCATGGAAATCACTGGCTTGTTTATTTAGGATGTCATGCTGTAGGTTCAAGACTGCCTGTCTCTTACCATGAAATGCATTACTACATTATAACACTGGATTGCTAATAAAATTTTTCTGTGTATGATTGAGCTTGTTGGGTTACTTAATGCAAAAAGCAGGGCAGGTGATGCTGGCAAATATTTGAAATGGGGTGGGAAGGTGTCAGACCGAGATCCCCAAACCATACCATTCCAAATCCCTCTGAATTTTTGATGTTTCATTATAACTTGGCCTCATTTTTCCTTTCCTCCAGTACCCACTTACCACATTTTGGTTGGGATGGAGAGGGAGAAGTAAACTAACTTCTGCCAGTCTTCTCACTTACTCATCTTAAACTCCCATGGAGCCTCCGGCGCAGATGGAGTTTCTCTGTTCTGTACTTCTGAGGGGAAATGTGTGTTTAGGAGGACTCTTGGTAAAACAAGTTTCGTCTGGAGTTCTCTCTTAGAATTATAAAATTGGGACGGGAATTTCTTCACTGGGAGACTGGAAGCTTTAGAGAGGAGGAGGAGAATGGATTTATACCCCGCCCTTCACTACCCAAGGGTGTCTCAGAGCAGCTTACAAACTCCTTTTCCCTTCCCCTCCCCACAACAGACACCCTGTGAGGTAGGTGGGGCTGAGAGAGCTCTGACCGAAACGGCTCTTTTTCAAGAACAGCTGTGCCAGAACTATGGCTTGCCCAAGGTCATCCAGCAGCTGCAAGTGGAGGAGTGGGGAATCAAACCTGGTTCTCCCAGATTAGAGACCGCGCACTTAACCACGACACCAAACTGGCTATCCATTAAGCTGTATGCACAGGATCTGCCATGCAGGTGCTCCATGCTTTCAGAAGAGAGTTCAGACAGTGTTCCTGTGCTTTCCTAAGTTCCCAGTACAACTATGTTGTCGTCTTCTCTCTCCAAGAAGCACTATTAGCATAACAACTTTTGTTTGCTGGTACTTCTGACCAGCTCATCTTGTTTTTACAGGCAGTCAGTTAGCCATGATGCCTCTTTTACAGTGCAATCCTAAAAAGTTTCCTAGGAGTAAGCACCCCTGAGTAGACGTCTGTGGGATTTTGAGTCAATCTGTTTAGGATGTACTGTTAGACAACTCCACTGGACCTGGACCATCTCTCCCTATGTGGAAGAATTTGTTTGGAAGGCTGGTGTCTCCTTAGCCCCAACTGTGGAGCTTTTGGTAGGCTGAATCTTAAATCTGTAGCAGCTCTACTACTCCAAGTCAATCTGCCTCTATATAATCCCCATAAGTGAAGCGTTTATTAGCGTCCCTGTACTGGGAATACAGCAGCTTCTATACCTACAAATTCTTCTAGGAAGAGATGTTACAACAATTCCAAAGACAGCAATTAAAAGTATTATGTACACAAAATTTTTTATTAAAAGTGACCAATGAACAAAACAAAGCATCCTCCCAGTACAGGGGACAAAAATTAGGGAACAATACCCTTGCTCCCACAACCAAGTTTCATTTTCCATCGCAAAGGCAAAAATCAAGTTAACAGTAACAAAGCATGGAGTTGCTATGGCTTCTGGCTGAGGGCAGGCCCAGCAGTAGCTATGATAGAGGAGCTGGCCAGGTTACTGCCCAGTGTTATAAGTGTGGTGCCAGGTGCAGCAGGCAACATGCCCTGGGGCAATAAGTGTCTGTTAGTAAGAGACTCCCGGGTGTGGATGATAGTGCTGCTGTCATCCATGACGGAAGGTACCCTGCCCAGGGTCTCCAGAGCACCAACCGCATGCCCTTTGGTCAGATTAACTTTCTCTCCCCTCTGTCCGAGAGCCCGGTCACCCTTCATGGCCGTTAGCGTAGAGGTCAGTATAACGGTCTTGGATGTTGTCTGTAAAACAGGTCCTACTTTGGAATGCACCAGGCTGCAGGGTGGGCTGGAATTACTGGCTGGTGTGGTGGTGGCAAAAGTCACAGCTCCAAGAGGGGCAGCGGCAGAGGAAGATACAGCAGTGGTTTGGATTGCTGTGGGCTTCAGTGGGACAGAAGCAGCCTCTGCCATGACGGATTTTGTGAGTGCCGACAGTTTGGCATCTGACATCACATACAGAGTCTTCATGGGGCTTGTGGTGGTTACTGCTGAGAGAAGAGACAAGATGGGGGTTTCAAGTTGGCTCCTCAATACTTCGAAACCTGAACAAAACGAGCGAGCCAGCTAGCTTTGCTGCTGGCAGCCTCAGATTTTCTAAAGAAATGCATCCCCCCCCCCCCCCCCGGTGACTTTCAGAAGAGTGTGTGTCATGGTCCTCCCCACTCCCATCTTCAACTCTATCTCTTCCTACAGAACAGTGGAAACCACTGAAAAAGCAAAAGGGAAGATGAGTGGTGGGACTGGATTTGCCCTTCCTGCCTCCAGATACTGGGGTGACCAGGGCAGGTTAAGTGCCCCCGTCCCCTTCATCATCTCTTGTTCTCTCCTAGGAGAAAAAGAAAAGGGTTACAGGCAGCTGGGAGGACAGCACTGCAAAAAAAGTAAAAACCTGTGCCATGATCCTGGGTAGTGCAAACACTGTCTCCCCAAGTAGTCTCTGCAATATACAGGCCCGCTCTTACACCCTCCCCCGCAACAAGCATTCCATTTGTTCCATTTAAAGGAGCATAACTACAGGTGACAGAGCTAAACACGATCTGTTTGGACTGCTGAATGCAAATGCACACAATTAGTAAACATGAACAACAGTGGTTCTAGCAAGTTTGATTAAAGAGACAAGCCCACTCAATTCAAGAAGAGCAGAGCTCCACCTTATAGACTTGGCAGGACTATTCCACACTATTTCTTACCCACAGGGAGTGTGACTGAGATTGGTTGAGATACTGGGTCAGCAGGAGGCATCTCTACACCGGCCTGGCCTTTGCCAAGTTCCACCTGAGACAGTAGTTTGGTGGCAGACATGGAGCTGGTTGCTGGGCTAGTTAAGTTTCCAACTGCACTGTCTGGAACCTAAAAAAAAAAATGCAAAAAGAACTGGAAACTAAAACACAGGAACAGAAGGCGTTTTGGACCACGAGCGGATCACAAGGCTCTTCATTTCTGATGCACAGACTAACGCAGTTATCCCTCTGGAATGGAGAGATGTAAAGAAGCTAATGGGAAGAGGCCAGCACTGACAATTTACAACTCAGTAAAAGTTTTGTGCAGCAGGCAGATTTGACAGCATCATATATTACATTAGGGGAACCCCACCCCAAGTTTCTAGCTTTGAAAGTCTGCAATCATCACCACAAAGCAGGAAACAAATACACAGAGCTCAGGGCAACATACACTGTTCTCTCCCCGTTTATTCTGCCCTAACAAAAACTGTGTGTAGGTTGGAGGGGGTGGGGTCGATGGTTGTCCCACCCAAAGTCATCCAGTGAGTTTTATGGCTGCAATCTGCATCTGGCACCACACCTGCTCTCAAGCCTCAATAGGCAATTTCTGTAATGGTTTCTCAAGCACCCTATTTGAAAGTTATTCATTCTAGCAGCTAGAACTACCTGGGCTGGCTGTGGTGGGAGCAGCAGCTGCTGCTCTTCCAGCTGGGGCTGGACACTTCCGATGGCTGCCTGACTGAGGGTGGTGACTCGGCTGGCCTGTCCCCGCAAGGTTACGGTGATAGTGGTCGGAGCCTTCAAGCCTGGAAAAGACAACATTCATTTGTCCAAGGTGACTTCAGAGCATGCAGTTCACTATAGACACTGGAGCCACTATGGTTGATGTTTTAGAAATGCTCAAGGTAACTCTTCTAGGGACAGCTTTCAGACATACTGGGCTTCCTGCCCATTTATGCACTGTTGAAAACTATAATCTCAACTTTCCCCCCGTTTGTTTTAAAACAAACATTCAGTACTGCGGAATCACATTTGTATCTCTGCCTTTCTTCATGGACTTTAGGTTGGTACACTGAGTTAGGTCACATTATCTCAACAACCTGGTGAATCAGAGAACTGGTGCCTTGCCCAAGACCACCCAGTGAGTTCCCTGGCTGAGCAGAGATTTGAACCTGGGACTCCCTGGTCTAAGTCCAGCCATTCCACCACGATGACTCTCTTCATAGGGCACCGAAAGCATGTGCCAGGCTCTGGTGAACAGCTATCATTTTGGGTTTAAGGCTATTTATGTATGTAATTCTGCTTTCAAAGCTGGCTCCCGACACACCAGTGCAAGTGGCCGAATGAAGAAATGCTCTGCATTCCATAACACTGTCTCTGAGTGTGGCAGTGGTGTCTCAAACTGCTCAAAATTATGTCATTCTAATAACTAGATTATCCTTAATGCTGACAAGGTAACCTCAGTATACCTACTGGAGAAGTGACATGTGGTGCTAGTCCAGGAAAAGCCACCTTGGAAGGGAACGGTTCCCTACTTTGCTGTCACAGTGTGACTCTTACCTGCCCCCTGACCGGAGATGTGAGCCAAGCCAGGAAGGCTGCTTGCGAGCTTTGCCAGCCCCCCATTTGTGAGCAGCTGATGAATGGTGGTGGGCTTTGCGCTTGCCGAAGCTCCAAGGGATGATAAAGACGTGGCTACTGGGATAGTGCGGACAATTGTTCCTGTACTGGTGGTTATGGCATTTAAGCTCTGGACGGGCACAGGAGTCTTCAGGGCCGAGGTCTGCAAGGTTCAGAAAGAACAGGCTGTGGCAGTGGGGCAAGGGTAGGCACCACTTTCCTCCATCTTATAAAACATCCAGAAGTTGAAACAAGGTCTGTGCAGTCTGATGCCTCAGCATTTGTTTCACGCACTTGCACCTCAACCACACCACCACTAATGCTGCCTACCTGAACTGAAGTCCCCGTGGCGGCAACGCTTGCTGGGAGAGCTGCCGGCTTTGTGCCAATGTCCTGCAGGCTGAAGCTCAAGCCCTGCAGCAGACTGCTGGCTGATGCTGCCCCTGAAGAAACCAAAGAGATGTGATTTTTTCCCCTTGCACAGGGAAAAAACTCAACTGCTGTCTGAGCTTGCAACTCAGGCAGGCAGGGATAGGATAACCCTGCACAGCCATTTTTTTCTCTCTCATTCAGCTGGTTGCATAGGACCACATATCCAAAATCGCTGCAAGTCCCTGAACGTGATTCGGCTGATCTGACCTCTTGCCATCTCAGTGCCAGGATGACCAAGCAAGCACTGAGGGAATACCCAAATCCAGGCCAAAGGTAACACAATTACGTTCTACACCCACTTCAGACTAGGAACCACCTTTCACAAAATGAGACACCATCATCAGTTACCTTGGAGTGGAGTGCTGGGTTGTGCTTGTACACATTGCGTGCTGCTGGCTACCAGCCTGTTCTGCAGAGCATGGAAAGCACTCGGAGCTGTGCTACTGGGGATTATAGCGGAGGGGGTAGGACTGATAGAGGGGCTGTCTGCTGCGGAACTTTGCCTGGGAAAAAATCAGATGCAGTCAAGTTGATAACAAAGTTAGAGCTGGGGGAATTTAAGTCTTCCTGCCTCTATTTTATCCTCACAATCACCACCCTCTGAATGAAGTAGGTTAGGCTGAGAGTGACTGGCCCAAAGTCACCAAGTGAGCTTCCATGGCAGAGTAATGATTTGAACCCAAGGCTCCCAGATATTATTCTAAGGACTGAACCACAGCAGCTGGAAGTCAAACTGAAGCATGATTACACAGATTTTTGCTAGGACAAGATATTTCCATCAGGTACCAGAAAAAGTGTTCATAAACAAAGGGATTTTGTTTTTCCCCAAACACATGGCTTGGCTACTTTGCATGCAACACTTGACGCTTTCCACTATATACGCCTTACTTTTCTTGTTGTGCTCTTGATCACAGACTGTGACACAAAGCAGCCAGAACTGCATGAGTTCACCTGGGCAGTGCTGAACATAGGCTGAAACCACACATGCATATAAATCTGTTGAGTTCTCACAGCTAAAGGCATATGCTAACTTTCACTAGAAAAGCACCAATGATCGGAGTTCACGTGAGGTTATAGGCAGAGCTCATTTCGCAGCAGGAGCTCCTTTGCATATTAGGCCACACACCCCTAATGTAGCCAATCCGCCAAGAGCTTACAGAGCTCTTCTTACAGGGGCTACTGTAAGCTCTTGGAGGATTGGCTACATCAGGGGTGTGCGGCCTAATATGCAAAGGAGCTCCTGCTACGAAATGAGCCCTGGTTATAGGAAAGTTCTCTGTGTGATGGCTTATTTACACATGCAAATCACCCTTTGATTCAGCAGTCTCCTAGTGAGATTCTCCTCTGCCATCAAGTAAGGAATGAGACAGACTCTAAGTTGATTAGGAGGTTTGGTTACATCTTTAAATGCCCATTTGGATTTGGCATTTTAAACTGGGAAGCCAGGGACCTGAACTCTGCCTCTAACTGGCTGTTTCAAAGATACTCACTTGGAGGCGGCAAGCACTCCCGTCACCTCTTTTGCACCCAGCACAGATTGTCCAAAGGCCACAGCAAGAGGTTTCACAGCACCTGCTGCAAAATGAGAAAAAAAGAAATGAGGCATCAAGTTCCCTCCTTCACCACAATGAGAGCTGTTTTTGAAGGGCTGGGAAAAGCTCAGGTAGCAGGCTTCAGCATTCATACTCCTTAAGCTGACACTGCTGTGAAAAATGCAAGAAATACTATGAGATCATGCAACTCACTCAGCAGGTACCCGCAGAACAACAAATGAAATGGATTCTGGATACCAGCAGCTCCATGATGCACAAGATGGAAACCAGACATTGCCTCCAAAGCACTGGAAATCTAGGCCTGCAGGCTCACATGTGGCAAATCACCACTGTCCATGGCTTATGACACTTATACTAGTTTCACTCTTCTCCCTACTACCTTGTTTCACCAGCTAACCAGCCATAGCAGGGCTTTATTTAATCCGTTTGATTCTGTCAGCATCCTTCTAAGACATTTTATAAAATACACAGGAACAAAAACAGAGTTAAAATTATGCTTTTATTGTAGTGTTCTGGATACAAATATAAATTTTCTTGCATATTCCTTCTGTCCACGTATGGTAAGAGGGAATTCTTGTTTTGTTCAAGTTAACTTCTGCATTTCATTATTTTCTGTGAAAAGAAATAAAGTTTGGATAATTAAAATAATTAAAGGAACAGAAACTTTCAAAGCTGATGAATGTATGCTTCAGTGTTAAAACACACACACAGTAGTTAATTTGTACAGTATTGAAAAATACTGTTAAATTAACCATTGTAAGATTTGCAGAAGTACAACATTTTACAGCTTTGGAAGCCTCCGTATCTCAATGTTCTCAAACTGCTTCATTGAGTCCTGTTCTACTTAAGAGAGGCTGTTTGTAGAAAGCAGTGATGAATAACTACCCTTCTGAAACCATTCACTCCATAAATGGAGCTGATTCATTCATTCATCTAGCTTATATTTAGCTCCGTTTATCAGGGTTAACATCTAGCACTGTGATGAAGCTGTACCACGCAGTGTTCTGCAACTATGCTAAACAAAATCAAGATTTGGCACATACACTTCCTCCACATTTCACAGTGGTGAACCAATATCTGCACCCATGTGCGTGCAAATCAATGCACTGTGACCAGCTCTCAGGCCAGCATACTTATAAGACATTTATATCTTGCCCTTCCTCCAAGGAGCTCAGGGTACCTATACATCATGGATGGGGTGATCCTATCCCAGCGCAGTTTCCTAACATATGCATCAGCAAACATGGCCATCATGTATGTGGGCTCCCAAACTCTGAACTGTGTGAAGCAGCCTTTTAAAAGGAAACAGATGAAATGAAACACTTCTGCTCACTTCACTTGGCTCCTAAAAAACTCACAGCATAGAAGCAGGAGGGGAGAGTGTGACCCTTTATATTTATAACCAACTTTCAGGTCATGGTAATACCCTGAAGTCATAATATCCAGGAAACTAGTTACGCAGGATATAAGTATTTTAAAAGAACAATTGAGATCCCTAGGAGGAAACTTTTATGGTTATACTCCCAACTTAATAGTGTTTGAGAAGCCACTTCTGTCAATCCAGATCTAAAGATCATGGAACTCCCTTGAAATATTCTTCTTTAAAACTGACTGTACTAACAAATCCTTTCACATTCATTACGCCCTAGACATTTCCCACCTCCCAACTAACACACTGGCTGAGGAATAGCAACCCATAAAGCAGCAGTTTAGTCACAAACATCTTCCCTTAGCTTGCACCATAACAAAGGTTAATATTTAGTCTTGGAAATAATTTGCCATTGTTCAGCAAACTTTTTTTCCTGGGGCCCTGTTATACTCCTTTCAAACTCTCTGCCTTCACACTACAGGGTTGCTGGGGGAAACCTACAAAGGGAGTTGGATGACTGGACTACAGCACTATGATGGTTATAGCTTTTGTTCTCCATCCCTTCATGATGGTCGCTGTGCAGCTAAGTACAAAGAAGGAACCTGTAATCTAACTGAAATTTAACAGGTTCACTGACTTGGCTTCTAAGGAATACCAGAAGAAAACACGCACTGTGTGTTCACAATACTATACAAGTTCTTTTCTAGCACCAGCGAATTTTGATTTTGCCCTTCCTTCAAGGAACTCAGAGCTGCATATGTGGTTCTCACTTCCCTTCCTCAATTCAACTGCAACTGGAAATTGCTCATGAATGCTAATGTCTATATTATTCTAAAACAGAGATGCCTTCATACCAGATGAATGGCATGTTAGGTGATTGCTTTCCACTATCACAGCTACTGAACTCTGAATCCACCTACCACACCCGTATTTTACAAGCCTTAGTACTCACCCCTGTCAGCCAAAATGCAATTAGGCTATTTAAACATGATATGAGTGACTTGGTACATTCCCTGCCCCTTTCCTGTCTCCTCCAAACGACTCCCAATTTCCATGACTCACTTTCTGGTGATGCTTCCAGGGGGGCTCCATTCCCTGCTCCAGCAGCTTCCCCATGGGAGACAATGGTCACCTTGATTTTGGCCCGCTTGGCGGATTTGCTGCACTGGGTGGGGCTGGGAGCCTGGTGCCTCTTAAGCTGCATTCGCAGATCTTCTTTCTCTCCTGCATCCAGCTGCTGCTCTGAAGAGACTGGAACCAGACAACACAAAATGGCTTACTTGAAACTGAGACTACAGGGTAACTCCTCTAATGCCAGAAATGGGAAGTGCAAAACCCCAAGGCCCAAACTTGGGATATGTGCTGTCCCTTGTAAAAAGTGGCCTTTTGCTTCCTGTGCATCAAGAACCTTTCCTCTCTGATTTCAGCAGCCCTTAGTCAACCACTCATTCAGAGCTATATGACAAGGAAATACTCAAAACAATCACTGAAGTTTTAAATTCTTACAGAGCAGACAGTATGAAAAGCAGTTTACTTCAAGACTAAAGTTGCCAAAATCCTACAAGTTCAGGGTGACCAATACTGTACATTTACACAATGTAAAAAGCTATTATCAGTTCTGATAAATTTCACAGAATCAATTTGTTAGATGGCAAATAATAAGAATCCGCAGGCATGGCAAATATTTATTCAAAAGCAAGCATGATCATGTGAGAATCAGTGCCATGGTCTAACTGCAGAGCAACAAAATATAAACAGGGAAGGAGGGGTGGCAGTTTACAAGGTACTGGGGGGACAGACAGAGAACAGATACTGAAATTGTGATCTGCACTCATGTTGAGTGGAAGGCTCTAAAAAGAAATAATATTTTGTAGTCAATGTCATATCAGATTCCACAATGAGTCTACAGTTCTCAGCATATTCTCTTAAAAATAAATTGCACTGAAATTAGCGAGATGGAGTTCAGCTCCAACCTTGATAGTAAGTTTCACAATTTCACCATCATTTACTGGCAACTGAACAAGCTTCTCCTGCTTAGCACATAACACTTCCATAATGTTCTTCATCTGCATGCAACGATTAGCACCATTTTTTGTTTGTTTCTTTGACTACATTCAGCAAGCTCAGAGACAATGCAGTGGCATATCCCAGGTATCAAGTAACAATACTCTAAAACATAGCTCTCTCTTCTGGCTATACCAAACAGCAAACAGAACACCAGCAGCTTCATTATTTGATATTTAAGAACCAACAGCATTTGTTGCCCACATCTGCAGGGGCCACCCTACAATAAGACAAGATTAATAACCTCTCTGTACACAAGCATTCTCTGTGGTGGCTCTCACCTTGTGGAACATCCTGCCTCAAAAGGTCAGGAGGGCTCTCACACATTGTGTAAAGTACGTAAAATGGAGTTGTTCAGTAGGGCTTTTGTATTAAGGTAAATATGACCACAGGGGCTGCAGTGGCTCAAGTGGTTAAGACGCTGAGCTGCAGACTGGAAGGTTGGTAGTTCAGCAGTTCGAGACCCGTGTGCTGCATGACCAAGTGAGCTCCTGTCTCTAGTCCCAACTCCTGCCAACCTAGCAGTTCAAAAGCAAGAAACTGCAAGTAGATAAATAGGTATCATGTCAGTGGGAAGATAACAGCGTCCAGTCATGCTGGCCACATGACCATGGAAACATCTTTGGACAGCACTGGCTCTTTGGCTTGGAAATGGAGATGAGCACCGCATCCCTAGAGTTGTATTCGACTGGCTTTTGAGCAAGGGAAACCTTTAACTTTACTAAATATGGCCACATGATAGAATGGTACAGAAGGGTGCTTTATGGGGGAAAGGGCCCGTGGACTATGCTGCTGCATTTTAGGACATATTCTGTGTCTGCAGCACATACTGCAATGTTGTTGCTGCATTCTTTCTACCGATGTAATACTATTTTTATACATTCTACATTATATCTGCACTCTGGGTTATAGCTAATAATGCTATGCTTATTTTGATTTCTCTAGTCCGAATACATTGCTTCTTGAAGTCTCTTCATGTTGACTATATTGACTTATCCTGTGTAATCCCGCTTTGAGTCTCAATGAGAAAGACTATAAATATAGTAAGTAAATAAATTCAAATTCAATACATCCTTCTATTATTATTTTACAGATAGCTAAAGGCTCATGATACTGTCTTGGAGAAGAAACTAGCTCCATGTGTCAGATGAAAAAACTAAGGTCACTGAAATTTACAGTGCAAATCTACAATAGAAATGGGATTTAAACCAATGCAGAATAAGCACAAGTTCACTTTGCATTGGGGGGGGGGTGTCTCTGTGCTGCTCTTTGCAGATGTAGCAAAAGATGCATTGAGGGAGATAATCACAGTACACAGAAACATCCCAGCACAGAACAGGAAGAGAAAGGAGGGGAGGGGTTAATTTCCCCCAGGTTTCTCAAGAGAATGATCCTAAGATGTTAGCTTCAACACACCTATGGCCATGAAATGTTTGTACAAGAGACAAGAAAGTAACTTTATTCTGATAGTAAGTCAAATGGGAAGAGAGGGCTTGACCTCTGAGAGAATACAGCAAATAAAGCTTCTCTCTCTTTGCATGCCACTTTATTTGATAAAGGTTTGAACACTGACATTCAAGTTTGAAAACAGATAGCTCTTTGATCTTTCTCTCTTTGACATTTCTTCCAATTTCTTCCCCCGTTTTTCCTGTGCTGTTTCATACTTACAACTGACTTTGACTCCATAGTGAAAATCTTTTTATCGTTTGACAACTGAGGGGACTGGATATTTGAAGGATCCACAATGGTCTTTTCTGAGCTGTAAAGAGTCTGTCTTGCTCTAAATACTATGAGACTCAAAAAGAAATATTCCACCACAAATGTATTAAGTATGCACTAAGTGTCTGGCTGAATTTAACTTTTTCTGCAGCTGTCCTAGAACAAATCAAGCACACTGCATGTTAGGTCTAAATGCATTGATATCAGAGAAGCCAAAGTATCTAATGAGGGCTATTATTGCTATGAAGTACTAATTGTCACCCATAGATTTTTATTCCAAATACAGCAGTTAGTAAGCCTGAGGCTTGCTTGTCCCAGACAAGGAAAACACACACACACACACACACACACACACACTCTCTCTCTCTCTCTCCTTTCATCTCGTCATTCAGCAAAGGAGCTCAAGCCAACCACACACACACTATGTGCATTCCTAAAAGCCCTGATAGCTAGAACAAAGAAGAGCAGCTCTTGAAAACTTAGTCCAAACACCACTCTGGACTGGCTTAGGAAGAGTACTAATTTGAAATTTATTTATCCTGAATTACTTTTCAAATAGGGTTTTTTTTGGGGGGAGGGGTCATCATGATAAGTACTTTTCTGGCTGTGCCTCCACACTTAACTGTGTAGAGATTTCTTTTGCCCCTTACTCCACACATACCACTCCCTGCAAATTTCCAGGCTAGCTCTAAAGTATTCAGCCATGCTGAGAATTATAAGCATGGCATTTGACAGATGGAGCTCCAGGTAGTAACAGCAACCAAAACGTTAGTTGCTAGTGGCCACTGAGCTTTTTAAGGGTGTGATAAGGAATCCATCACCACAGTTTACTAAATCTTGAGGGTATTATGGGAGCTCTACAGGTTTCTGCTGATCTTTTCAGCACCAGACTGAAGACAATGTCATTCTTTTTGCAAATAACTAAGAAAGGAATATTCTCCCTAGAACTGTTAAGCAAGCTCTGATTACTGAAACTGTGGCTGAAGACAACTAAGGCTGCAATTCTAGTCACTTTTACCCAGCAATATCCATTGAACCTACTACCAGATAAACATGCACAGGACTGGGCTGTCAGAGGCAACTGTTATGTGGTTAATACAGTGACCGTAAGCATTTCCCCCTTTAACAAATTATGCTGTCATGCATAATACTAACAACAGAAACACAGCCTATGCTATTTACACAGTGTGTATAAGATTATATATATACACTCCATGAATCTGTAAGGTTTGTTTGGATTTGGTTTATAAGTTTGACTAGCATTCCCTTGTGGTTAATGGTGCTGTACTAGCTAGACAGTCAAATCTCCTGCCATGACAGATGCCAGTTGCAGTGCCCCCTCCCCCAAATTAATTGCAGAAATTCAGTCCACACAATTGTAGCATTTTTGGAATGTGCTTCAGGGCCATCAAGTCCAATCGCTTTAAAGAGGCAAAACCATATGCCTCCAGAAATCCATCCATGCTATCCTTCCATACACTAATTAACCAAGCACAGTGCACTAGGAAGTTCTTCTGCACACACCTCTCTGAAGTGAACTAGTATACATCTTTGGGGCTCCCCTTCAATTCAATGAGGCTTACATATGAGAGCTTCTTAGGAGACTGTGCCCTGTACTAAGTCAGAACTATGTCCTACTTTGCTGCCCTCCATCAAGTCAAAGGAAGCTGCCTCAGGTTCCTCATACTAGGGCTGCATCTGCAGCATCTAGAATCACCCACATCAGCTGTTAACATTTGCAATTTTATGTGTCAGTGGGGCGCCACAAAAACAAAGCATGGCTGGCACTTCTAGGTCCAGAAAAAGGAAGACTCAGGCCCCAGTACAAAAGCTGTTGCCATGACAACCCTATGCTTTTTTTTTTAAAAAAAAGAACACTTGCCAATGAACATTTTTCAAAAGGTTTATTTACCTGCCATATAAAAAAAGAAGGGTGGGGAGGGAACAGAAGGCAACTAATGTTCTAAGCACTTTGCTTCAGCTCCCATTAAATCAATGCAGAGGCAAAAAGCAGGACAGCTCCCAAACACTGCCAAATCAGTGAAAGGAAGGAGAGGAAGGGAAGGAGGGTGATGGAGGATAAAAGGCAGCAAAGGCAGAAAGTGAGGAGATACTCACCAAAGAGGCATGAAGACGTGCCAGGAGGAAGAGATTTCCTCACCAGCATGTTTTGTTTCAGAAATGCAGCAAACTGAGCTGAAATGAATCAGAGAGAATTACAGTACCACAGCTCGCATTTAGAAGGGTCCTCCCTCATGCACGCAAAGGGAAGAGAAATAATTTTGTAGGTGGCTGGCAGACAGATCCCAGAAGTGCCTCCCACTGGTGTAACTGCAGGAGCAATACCACCACCACCCCTGGAACTGAGGCTGCCCTCTCCTTCCACCATGGCAAAATACACTGCATCCTATCCAAGGGCTAGGAAGACTGGGCAGCAACTTCCATCAGGGCAAATGCACCCAGACATTTGAGGTAGCTGCACCATCAGCCACTAACACATGGACATTGAGTTATTTCAAAACAGACAACATCTCAACACAGACACATATGTACTAACAATAATTATATGGAATCAACACAGCGTCAACTCTACAGCCCAGGCTAGACAATACGAATGCAGCATACGACCTGCTAGTGCTGGCTAACAAACACACAGCACGTACTGCTGCCCACAGCATGGATCTGAGGGCTATACCCAACCAGCTGCTCTAACAGACATGCTCTGCATTTGTTATTTTGTGCTTCTGCTACCAGCAACATCTACAAAAGGGAAAAATTGAATCTTGTTAACATATTTATTTATTTAGTTATTAAATTTATACCCCGCCCTACCCCCCAAAAATGGGTTTAGGGCAGCTCATACAGTGCTGTTTGACATGCCATCCTTGAGATGTTGGACTACCGTAAATGTTTCTTCTCATTATGCTAGAGAGGGCTATTCCTTCCACTTAAGTCACAGGCAGGGCTAAACCAAACGATCAGTGTTCATTCCTTTCAGCAAGGGAAATGTCCCTTCCCACAGTTTTTGGAAACACAGGAGAGGCTATTTTTAACTGTACACAAAATAGCCAAACCTGTGCTGAGTTTCTAATAGGGGTGTACAATTTTTAATAGGTATTTTTGGGTCTGGGGCTACTGATATTTAAATCTGGGATTTTTTTTGGAAATCCCGATTTTTTTCAGATCCAATAGACTTAAGAAGAAAAATTACGGTAAAAAAAGTGGGAGGACACTATAGGAGCAGATCCTGGCTGGGATGGCTTTTCCTGCAGTCTAGTTTAGACTGGGCTGCAGGAGAAGCCAGCCCCAGGGTCTGCTGTTCCATGGGGAGCAATCTGCTCCACACAGGAACAGCTGATCTTGGCTGGGATGGCTTCTCCCGTAGCCCAGTCAGGCTGTGCAAGAAAGCCGGGGAGAATAGTCTCTCCCCCCACACAGCTGATCCTCAGGCTGTCTTCCGCAATCCCTTTAAACTTTAAAGGGACTGCAGTAGAAGCCCAACAAACAGCTGAGAGGCAGGAGCAATCTGCTACTGCCTCTCTGCTGTTTTTGGATCTACCCAGTAATTCCCGAATATATCTGGGATTTCTTTGGGAATTCTCCCCCCCCCCCCCCCCCGCCGCCCCCAAGAAAACCCAGATACATTTGGGAAGCCGAAATATACCCGAAATATACCCGACTGATAAGGTATTTTTCAAATATATTTTCAGTTTGGGTAGATCTGAATGCACAACCCCAGTTTCTAACACTGAGATCTCACAATTAAAAAACATAGAAAATGAGAGAAGAGGATAGGACCAAGTGCTATCTCCAGGACGTAAAACCACACTTGACTGAAGACCTGAGAGCCAGAGACTAGCCACTCAATCCTATCCCAGAAACATCTAGAAAACCCAGGTGAGGCAGAGTACTTCCTGTCCACTAATGAAAAGCAACATTCATAGTAAGTCTAAAATTTCTTTATTGGTAAAACAAGGTATCCTGGTAAGGGATACTAAACAGCAGCACCCACATACTGGATCATTGTTTACAAAATATGGAGGAAGAACTGCTGGGAGGACCCACCTCCCAAATGCAACCTCAAGCAGTGTGAAAGCATACAGCTTATGATGCCACATGAAGGACAAGGCAGCTGCCCACATGGCAGCGCTACAGATCTCTTCCAAGACACGAGCACTAAATACTGCAGAAGCCACTTCCTCCCTGATAAAATGGGATGTCAAACCTGGGGGTACAAGGTTAATGCTGAGCCTCACTGGAGGCTATAAAAATTCATGCTTTAATTCAGCGGCATTCAGTCTTTCCTGATTTGGTATCCACTGAGCCTAGGATTCGCTGAGCTGCAGCCATGTGGCAGAGAAATCATGTAACTTCAGAGTCACATGACAGGGAGAAAGAGAGCCAGACATTATGATCTCACCAGCCACAAGGCCAGGACTATGGGCAGCATACCAAGACAGGTACGGTAACTAACCATAAGAAAGTATATCCTTCCTAGAGATGAACAGGTCACAGGTGAGAGCAAAGAGAGACAGGAGAGAGGACTTGCTCTTTACACATGCAAACTAGCAGTACGAGTTTACAAAAGGCAACCAAAAAAAAATCTGTGACTATATCACAGTGAGAGGGGCTCCAACACCCAAAGGATGAAAGCTACTGCATTAAGCCATTTTCTCATGCTGTATTTACAGAACAATTATTACACAGAGATGTAAAATTCCCAACATTTTTAAAGTGGGAGGAGGGACACACACTTATTTTGCACTTTTTTCATACAAAGGAACTTGAATAAAAACTGAAATAAACACAGTATTTGTGTTTACTAAGCACATTTTGCTTCTTTAACAACATAAAATGTATCATGTGTAACACTGTTATCGTACACAATTGTATCAATTAGCATATTTACTTATGAAATTGCCTCAGTTTTCTACAAGGAAAACTACAAATCTACCAAATACTACAACAAGAGAGAGCTGCAAACTGCTGCACCCTGTGCAATCTTCGCACATTTCACTCATTCCAAAATAAATTTACATACACACATAGACGCTCCTCCAAATTTCCCAGTATCTCCATGGAAAAATCAGAAAAAAAGGTTCTCATAATTTTCACTTTATCCATTTGAATAAATTAAGCTTCATTTATAAGCATGACGAGGCCTTGGGAGATTCATGTCTCAGACAGACTCTGCAATGCCTCTGTGCCTGGCATTATACTAATGGGAAAAAGAGAAACTGCTTCCCTCTACCACAGGTTATATCCTGTGACTTATCACTCTACAGAACCATTCCCATTTGCATGAATGGGCAGCATTTGCCTACAAGACGAACTATCCAGGTATGTAAATTGTGGTCTTTCAAACCTGACTGGTAAAAAATATTTAATGATTTAATGTTAAGATGTTTGGCTGACTAGAAGACTGAGCCAAAATGTTCTTTAACCATTCAAGTTTTTGACAGTTCCTCATGAGGCACTTTGTTCCAATGATTTTTGTTGTTCTTTCCTATGGGGTTCTTTGGGGCATCTGAGATGTGATCTTGAAATCAGCAAGATGTCTTGGTTCTTGATCACTTAAACAGTACAGAACCCTTAAGCACAATAATTAATTTAAATGGAAATCCCCATTTATAACACAATAGCACTGTGCAGAGCCCCAGTTACAAGTACAAGTTGTTATCTTCTTTAAGGTGTCTGGTCATATGTCCAGGAAAATCTGGACTTGGGCATCTTAAAAAGACAACGTGAACCCATCTCTTGCTTCCTTTAAGATCTATTCTTCAGATCAATAATAAAGAAGAGTCACAATAGTATCTCCTGGACATGATGTAGGTTTTTCCTATGGTGGCTAAACTCTTATGTATCCAATATTATTGCATCCTTCAGTTGAATTGCCAGAGCCAACCACCTTGGAAGAAACGGTGTGGGTCCTACCCCTCCATCTTTCTAGGTAGTCCTTGAAATCCTGGATTATTTCAGAGATAACTATTATTAAAGGTCCTCAAGTTTAATTTTCATAAGCTTTCCATTTTCTGGGAACCATTCTATCTTTCCTTGAAAGACTAACACCATCTGTATTGTGCTGTCTGCTGTGGCAGCAGGTAATTTTAAGGAGTCAATGATTTCTTTAGAGGCTCATTCAAAAGGCCTATAGCCAGTGTTCCCTCTAAGATGAGTTAGTGTGAGCTAGCTCACAGTTTTTTAGCCTCCAGCTCATACATTTTTGTCTTAGCTCAGGAAGGATGGCTCCAGAGCGAACTAATTTATGCAGTAGCCAAATCGCTCATTCACAACATTAATACCAGTAGCTCACAAAGTAGATTTTTTTGCTCACAAGACTCCACAGCTTGCCTGTAGCTACCTTAATTCTAAACTATTACCAGCTCTTGCAGTTTCGTTATAACCAAGATGTCCGCTTTTAAAGTGGGTTCATTTCTTTTCAGCAGGAACATTTCTGATGGCTCTGCATTGCCCCATTATGCCACTCTTTGATGGAGCAAATATTGGCTCCTCCTAATACCATGTCACTCCTCAGATATCATGAGACCAAAACAACATTTAAGCAGGCAGTGCTATAGCAGAGTCTGGATTCTAACCTAACAACTGCAGAAAATGAAGCATCACAGATTAACAAGCAGATACACTTTGTTTAAGAGCAGAGCAGAAAGGATCCATACTTTCCAATGGAAGGAGAGAGAGAATTATTACTGGGAGCTAGCAGACTTGTGCAGCCATAAGGACTGTGCAGAAACCCAAAAGATAAATGTGCATGCATGTGCATGCACACACACACACAAGCCGTCCTGTGCTTTGGCAGTTTCTTATTTGGCATGTTTGTAGTCTGCAATGTACCACATCAGGAGATGGTAAACCACCAAAACTTCTTTCCCAAATCTGTTCAACAGACCATACCATGCAATAGCATGAGCTTACTGCCAAATAGGATAAAAGGCACGGAGTTGGATCCAGTAGAAGGACTTTGCAGGGTCCCCAATCTTACTCGCTTTCCCCTTCCCCCAACAGCCATTTCTGACCACAGGAAAGTTTATTTACTGGAGTTGTGGGACCTGTGTGGAGTAACAGCCATGCATGACAGTAGACTGCAGCAGGCAATGGGCAGAAAATCACTTCCTTTTGCCTCTTCTGTAAGCAGAGCTCCTCTCATGCAAGAGGAAAAAGGGAGCTCACAGACCACGGGATCCAACCCATGGATTGCATCTCTGTCAAAACTGCCCACCCCCCATTGTAGAAGTCCTTGTGCAACTTTGCTCTTTGTTGTCCCTTTCCAGAGTATCAGCCAATACTATATATGTCTCAGAAAATATTCCCTTATTCAGTCAACTGGTTGGGGGGACACACATCTGCACATGCAAGTTAAAGCTTACAAAGATAAGCCAACCTGCAAGAAGACATTCCCTAACTACAACACAGCTTATTAGCATACTTGAGCCCTTTCAAATTTCCAAGTCAATGAACTCATTCTTGGATTCCCTTTGGCTTTGGCTAGAAAGGACAATAAATGAGGATTCCACTCTGGAGAAAGATGCCTGTTATCTGAAAGCTATGTTATTGGATTTACCCTGGAAATATAAGCAGGAAAGCTGCTTGTTGCACAGGTCAAAACGTAAACACATCTAGGAGGTCAAGAGCCTCACCAAGGACGTAAACAGGACAAATTACCTTGAGCTGTTTTGTGTGCCAGCACTGCTTCAGTTCTTTGAACAGGCCTCTTCATCATCTGGGTAGTACCAATCTGAGTGGACTTCTGAACAGATGACACAGTGGCCATTTTAGCTTTGGGGCTGGAAGTGGGGCTGCTGGAAACACTGGAGAGATCCTACCCAAAGAAAGAGAAGCCCCCCCCCCCACACCATTAGATTTGTAGCACTAGAAAAAATTATTAGTACCTTTTAGGAGCTTGTCCACCAGCAAGCTCATTCTCAGAGTCCTAGCCCTGCTACTGACCCTTCGGTACAGCTCTCCTCCAAAGGCCACTGAAGTTATAGAGAGCATTGGCTCTGCCACCCCAACCAAAGGTTGGGTCACTTCAAAGAGATGAAGTTAAGCAACAATTTCTTTGAAGTACCCATAAAGGAAAAAACATTGCTTTTCCAGCTAAAAATTTTCTTTATGTAAAAGTTACCCCTTATTACCAAGGAGTACATTCCTCGACACCTGATGGATCATGGGAGCATCACGTGGTTTCTCTCTCCGCTGCAACCGATGGGCTGCAGAAGGTGATGCTGGGGACAGTACCATCTTTTCAGCTCTGCAAAGTTTTACTCTTTTCCCCCTTACTCTGAACTGTTTAACATCTACACGATAACACCAGGATCAGTCATCTAGGGATTTGGAGTCAGGTGAAATTAGTATGCTGATGACACCCAACTCTACTTGTCAACAGACAAGTGACCCAAACTAAGGGTCAAAAGCAGTTATGGGCTAGATGAGGGCCAATAAACTGAAGCTCAGTCATGTTGTAGTTGCTCTACTGAGCTGTTTTTACTTGTTTTGATTTTATTTTATATGGGGTTTTAAAATTATTATTACATGGTAAGTAGCCACCTCAAGCACATTTTAAGATGAACACAACCAAGACATAACCCAGATGTTCAGGATCTGCTAAGGACTTGAATTTGATTTTCAATGCCCAGGTCCACCATGGAGCAAGTTTCCCCTATGAACTTTTCACATGTGCATTGAAGCATGGAATTTCTGCCACAAGTTTAAATTTGTAAAGTGCTGCATGAGCCCTGAGGCTCTGTTAAGGAAAAGACTTGCAAGCATAATGATTTTCTTTAAAAGAATGCATTTAAGTTTCATAGGGTTTGCTTATACAGTGGAGTTGCACTGCTTCTACTGTCTTCCTACCCTCTGACTGTGCTATATTAGTATTTTCTACTGTATCTCCAAGGGTACAAGCATATGCATTTATTCCCCTTTTTGTGTTTAAATCATTTATTTTTCTGTGCAATTCATATGTTTGGTAATAGGAATGCTTATACTAAGGAGAAAATAAAATATCTGGTAATGAACTGGAAAATAACCAAAATCAGTCAGTCTCCATAAGAAAAATGTATGCAACCAATGCCTTAGAACATCCACTACGATCAGTTATATAAGATTATCTTACTTTGAATGTGAAAAAGACATAGCCCGAACAATGAAAACCACTAGCTTCATCATCATTTACACCTTATAGGACTCCCCTCACTGCACTCTCCCCAAAACTGCTGTTCTCACCTCTGAACCTGAAGGTGAAGCCGGGACCTTGATTGCAGGGGATGCAGGCCGACTACTTCTCTCTGGCATGTCAAATGACAGATCTCTTCTAGCAGAGTCACGTGTTTTCTTCTTCTTCTCAGCATCTAGATCACGAGGATCAGAACCTGAATGGCTGTCTGCTCGGGTGAGCACACCGGTCAGGAAGTCGGCTATTTCATCCTTCAGAAGCAACAAGACAGAGCTAGACTTTGACACGGCACCTAAAGTGTTCTTTGCTGTTGGCCTAAAAGCAGTTTCTTGCAGGAAAGATCATTCAGCAACATAAAAGAAACCAAGGTTCCACAGAACCCCATATCTTACCAGTCCTACACTTACATTTTAAATTGTTGTGTTCATCTCAACTAAAAATAAAATTAAATGCTATGAAGAGTAATAAAGGTGGCATTGGAAAGAAGCATGTGCTAATGTTCGTAAAACAAAAGGATTTTCTGGTCCAGTTCACAGCTACACGGCAATTTAGATGTTTATTTCTTTATTGTCCAAACACAGGTGAAAACTCCAATTGTAATAAAAGAACAACTGAAAACTGCCATGACGACAATGCACTCATTACTAACAAGATTGTCTCACTAAACTGCATTAGAACTTTATTCAGTTCCAGTCAGCGGGCTTGATTAAATCTGCACAAGGGACTGACAGACTGTATTCTTCTGTCACCACAGGGAGCAGTCTTCCCAAGACTAGAGGAGTACTGGCCATCTTCCCACCTGAGGTACTGGCAGTATCAGGCATTCTTGAATCTCTCTGAAAAAAGTGGAGATGCACCTTACATGGGGGAGGGCATCAGATGCTTCAAGCTTTGAACAGATTATGGACAGCATCAGGAAGAATTAGAATACTGTTGCTTTGATGAAGGCACTCAAAGGCAGTAACTGAAAGCCTCTGTATCCTGTCCATCAAGCAGGGTTTGTTATCTAAAAGTAGCTAAATGTACGAAGCGAAGAACTACACCACATCCTCTCTAGGCCTGGAGAAATTCTAATATGGCAGTATGCCAGTACAATACAGTAAGTCCATCAGCAAGAACATGCCTAGTAAACAGTAGCTGACAAATTGCACCTGGCCCCATGATAAATGTGGAATGGTTAAGAGTGAAATACTAAGATATGGGTGATGCAGGCTCACATTCACACTCTTCCATGGCAGCTTGATGGGTGACCTTGGACAAGTAACACATATTCAACCTAAACTACTTCACAGGGTTGCTGAGGATAACATGGAAGAGAGGAGAACAACGTAAGTTGCTCTGGATTCCCACCGGGGGGGGGGGGAGTGGACTATAAATATTTCTTTTAAAAGTGTGTCAAAAGCTGTTGAACTGAAATGTACCTGTAGCAAAAGAAGAATCATACCTTGGGGGAAAGAACAGGGGGCTCTATTTACCTGTATGCATCTGTCCACCATACTCTGTGTCAGACCTTCAGACTTCTTTTTGGCTTTGCTTACCCTATTAAAAAAGATTTGTAAATACACATTCATTTCCCCCCAGCCCTTCTTTTTGCCTCCCTTCCCCCACAGCTTTCTGGCATAGTCCTCAACCCAAATGCCAGCAGTACTAGATAAATCCTTGAAGGTCAGTCTGGTAGTATTGATTTTCATAAATTACAGTTTGGAAAACTAGCTCTTGATGTGTGGAATCAAAAGTTCTAATAGGCTAGAAAAGGACCAGACACTGAGGTCTTACAAGGACCAGACACTGAGGACTTCAGCAGCTTTGCAAGATGATAATGTGTCTAGCCAGAATTTTAAATTCTGTTATTTAAAATGACATTTACATTTTATCCCCCCAACTTTCTGGAATGCCTTATCTTACGCTTATTCTCCAAGGAGTGTTGGTAGCTAGCTAACAGATCAATTCCAGAGGCTGAGTACATGCTTTGCACAGAGACAATCCCAGGTTCAATCCCTGATAGCTCCACTTAAGTGGTCTCAGGTAACAAGGTCCCAATTTTAAGAACCACTGCCAGTCAAAGCAGACAAGACAGGCTAGATGGCCTACAGTCACTTCTTACATCCACAGATATCAATGGTAAGTAGAGCTTCATTTGATGTATTTATATTTATTTTATTTTTTATATTTACATTTATATCCCGCCCTACCTGCCATTGGCAGGTCCAAATATTTGCATCTCAAAATGAAGCTGACTTCACAGCCAAGGTTACCAGTTAATATCCTCCTGGTTGAACACACCTGAGATTATCATCAGCGCCTCCGACCACGACTAGGCTGTTTTCAGCTCGAAGCTTCTCTCGGAAATCTTCCATTGCTTCACTGTTACACTGGAGGGAGTTCTGACCAATCACAAAAAGAACTGGAGTTTTCATGTCCAGAAGAGGGTCATCAACATCCTGCAACCCAAAATAATCTATTTTAGACCTTGGTTGTTTTAGACAATGCTGGGACTGAACACTGGACTTAGCACGAGTGCTCCTTCTCTTTGGACATAAAGAAGACCCGCTGATGAGAGCAGTTCCTTCAATCAGAATCAGAAGACAGGGCTAAATGTGTTTTTGCACTGTTCTAGTGGAGGAAGCCCTTCCCAATTCAAGAAAAGCTAGAAAGCTAGAGAAAAATATTACACAACACTAATAAAATCCAATTTAGAACAAAGACACTGACATGCTTTTCTTACTTATTTAACACAAAAAAGGCAAGAAAAAAAACAGGAGGTACTGTCTGTGAAAGGTACAAGAGAAAACAAGTTACAAAACAGAGGGGAGATCTCAGACCACCTCACTTTTGAAGAGAAGACAAAAGACAGCTCCGGCAGGGAGGGCAGGTCTATGAACCTGCCTGTGCAAAAAAAAGAATCTTCTTTATGGCTGCTCTTGCCTTGCTGTATGGCTGCTCTTTTCAGTGTGTGCACACACTGAGGCAGAAGGTGTGCCATTCTTGATCACTACAAGTGTACACCAACAGCATGTTCTTTCAAAAAGCATCAAAGCAAGGTTCTCAGGGTAGCACTCTACTGTTCCTTCTCTCTGCTGGACAGGGACATGGCCCATGATGGATGGGTTAGGTTCCACCTCTCCCTAAAAGTGACCAATAAGAGCTAAAGCAATGTTAGTAAATGGAACAGTCGGAAAACAGCCATTAGTGGAGTGGAGAAAACAGTTGAAAAACAGCCATTAGTGGAGTGAAACGTGTGAGTGAAAAGGAGCTCACCACTGACTGGAAAAAGGTCAGCTTGTAATGAGGAATCCCAAATGCCGGAATAGGGGAATAGTTCAAAAGTTCAACTGAAAATCCCTAGTTATCTTATTGAGATCCTTAAAGAAAGCTGCTTTAATTTTTAAGATTGGAATATTTTGTGCTAAGAATAAGAATTTTGGGAGCACGTTCATTTTAATTGCCGCTATTCTTCCTAACCACGATAGTTGTAAGCTTCTCCATTTTATCAGGTCTTCCTTTACCTCTTTCACTAGTTTTTTATAATTATCCTGTATTAAGGTGCTCGTTTTATTAGTGAATAATAGACCTAAATACCTTACCTTTTTTACAATTTCCATATTAGTGTTTTTGACTATTCCCTCCTCTATTTTTTTGGTACAGTTTTTGGTTAGTAATTTAGTTTTGGCTATATTTATTTTTAGTCCGGCAACCTCCCCAAAGCTTTTTAAGGTCTCAAGCAAAAGAGCTGATGATTTAAGTGGCTCTTCCATAATAAATACTACGTCATCTGCAAAAGCACGTAGTTTATATTCATGACTTTTAATTTTTAATCCTTTAATTTCTTTTTTGTTTCTAACTTGATCAAGTAGAGTCTCCAATGCAAAAATAAATAATAATGGAGATAACGGGCAGCCTTGTCTCGTTCCCTTTTGTATCTTGATATTCTCTGTTAAGTCTCCGTTTATAACTACTTTAGCTGACTGGGCTCTATAAATCACTTCTACATTTGATAGGAAAGATGATCCACAATGTACTAATTCTAGCTTCTGCAGCAGAAATTCCCAAGAAAGATTGTCAAATGCCTTTTCTGCATCAAGGAACATTAAAAGTACCTCTTTTTCTGGATGTGATTCATAGTATTCTAATACATTTATCACTGTCCTAATATTTTCTTTCATTTGCCTTCTTGGAAGGAAACCAGCTTGGTCTTCGTAAATATATTCTCCTAGTACTTTTTTAAACCTTTCTGCTAAAATACATGCGAAGATCTTATAATCGGCATTTAATAATGAAATTGGTCTGTAATTACCAATTTCATCTTTTTCTTTTTTATCTTTAGGAATCAAAGTGATTGTTGCTTGACTCCATGAGTCTGGCATTTCTTTTTTCTTACCTATGTTTTGAATTAGTTTTTTAAATGGGATTGTTATTTGATCTTTAAAGATTTTGTATAATTCAACTGGCAGCCCATCTGGTCCTGGTGCTTTTCTGGCTTTTTGTTTTCTGATCGCCTCTGTGATATCTGACATTGATATTGGGTTGTTCAAGATCCTTCTCTGTTCCTCACTAAAAACTCTACTACCTTTTTCTTTTAGATATTTATCTATTTGGGCTGGGTGTTCTTTCCCTTTTCTGTATAGTTCTTCATAAAACTCTTTTGCAATTGGCTTTCAAAAAAATCTAGAATAAAGTGGAATGTTCTCCAAAAAAATAAGGAGTCAGGAGGTCTCGCAGTACCTAACTGGGAAAATTACTACAAAGCGGCAGCTTTAGCGTGGATCAAGGACTGGGTTATGTTAGCAAATGAGAGAATATTGACACTGGAAGGTCACGATTTATACATGGGGTGGCATGCCTACATCTGGTATGGTAAAGATAAGGTTCACTCAAATTTTCATAGCCACATGTTAAGAGCTTCTCTCATAAAAATTTGGCAAAATATAAAAAAAACTCAATATCCAAAGGTTCCGAGTTGGGTTTCCCCATTGGAAGCCTTTATTAAACCATCTTTAATAGCTAAGACACAGATACTCACCTATAAAGAATTACTAAATAGTAAGGGAGAGCTAAAAACAGAAAGAGAACTAAAAAAAGAATATAATCTTGATTTATCCTGGTGGCAAAGATTACAATTAAAATCTAGATACGATATGGATAAAAGGCTAGGGATTAACAACTCATTGAGTGACTTTGAGAAAACACTGTTGATAAGAAATGAAAAATTGATTAAGAAAATGTATAGATTCTTAACACACTTAGAAGTTCAAGAGGAGCAAATTAATAAAGAAATGGTAACATGGATGCAAGATTTCAGTTATTCAGTACCAACAGATGATTGGGATAAAATATGGAAAGCTATAAAAATGGTAAAGGCAGCATCCTATAAAGAAAATATCTATAAAAATTTTTATAGATGGCATTGGACGCCGGAAAGATTAGCGAAATGTTATAGTAATGTCAATAAAAAATGTTGGAAATGTCTAACAGAAACGGGAACATATTTCCACATGTGGTGGCAATGTAGAAAAATAACTAAATTTTGGAGGATGATAAAAAAATTGATTATGGAAATAACAGAAATAGAATTAGAGTTAAAACCAGAATATTTCTTACTGAACATACTTCCTAACGACATACCAAAAAAAGAGGTATCTTTTATAATATATGTATTAACAACAGCGCGAATCCTTTGGGCAAAAAAATGGAAAACAATAGATGTGCCAACACAAGAAGAAATTATACAGAAATTATTAGAAGCTGCAGAAAGTGACCGAATGGGTCAAAGACAGTTAGGTAACGAGGAGGAAGTACTGTACGAAGAAGAAGATAAATGGTCTAGAATGTATGTATGGCTAGGTAAATGATAGGGGATAGGCTCGGATATATGTAAATACTGTTTATCTCTTATGTTGTATGAATTGTATAAATCAAAAACTCAGAAAAATAAAAAAATTAAAAGTTCAACTGAAAAGAAACTTTGTAACATCTACCTAATTTATTTCCAATGTTACCTTCAAACCATAAATGGTAACTCGTTTGTTTAACCCTGTGGGCTGGTTGTTTATTGTTTCAAGGAAAGAAGAACATACACACAAGCTAAGATCTCAGCTTATATATAAATGTATATTAGAATATGAATACCTGGTAGCAATGCACAAATGAAGCAGGGTTTGAGTCCCCAACTTCACTAGCTCTGTCCAGTGTCTGAATGAGGGGTGATCATTAAAGAGGACTAGGCTACCCTATCTGGTGGCATTTCTGTGAGAGAGACAGGGGACCTGGTATGTGAAATGGTTACAGATCTCTATATATCTTCAAAGAGAGAAGACAGGTGGTGAACTGTGACTGCCTGACCTACCTGTAACCATGACCCTGTAGGACAGAAATTATGGAGGGTGGTAGAGACTTTGAGTGAGTGAAACAGTGTCTCACAGCCCCATTCTTCGGTTTCAGCTCTGAGAGGACAGTATGGGGGGGGCTTCTAGATAACAAACTCTCAGAAAGCTTTGCATGTTCCATATCTGGGCTGTCATGCAAAAAAATAATCTGCCACTAAGGAGAAAGTCTATGCTGTCTCTTTGCAACTCCAGATAATGCCTGATCTCCTCTTTAGTATTTAATAGTATGTTTCTAATTTCAGAAAGTATACTACCCCCAGAGAACAGGAAGGGGGATGAAAAAGCTGAAATACTGCTTCACTGACTCTGAAATCTACAGAACCCTGGAAAAACCCTGTACTCTCATTCTAGACAGGAATAGGAGGAGCTTCCTCTACTAGAGCAAACAGGAACTGTTTAACCCTGTCTCCAAAAGTCCAATGGAAGGAGCCACCACCTTCAGGACATCTTCCTACTCCAAAGAAAGGTGCGTTTTATTTTTGCATTCCTCACTGATATCCATATCTGCATCTGAAGAGACGATGGGAATGAACAAACAAAACACTCTGGTTAAGAAGTAGGTATTCCAATGATGTGTAGATAAGACACAGAAAATATTATGATTTAAAAGTGCAAGCATGGAGCCTCACCCAACTTAACAGTCACCTTTTTTTTTCTAGTCTGACATCTACCCCTATTTCATTCTTACCCCTCTGGGCCCATCCACTGTTAAGAGAGGGAATCCAAGGCACACAACTGCAGTGACCTCCTCAAGCACTGAAACCTAGAAGTGGGGAGAGAAAGTGTCACCACCTAGCAGCACTACAAGAGACTGTATAGCTCAGTTGTAGGTATTGGATTTGAGTTCAGGACCAAACTGTTCAGTTTAGCAGATGAAAGGATGATGACGTAGCCCTGGCCTGGATAGCCCAGGTAAGCCCGATCTTGTCAGATTTTGGAAGCTAAGCAGGGCCGACCCTGGCAAGTATTTGCATGGGAGACCTCCAAAGAATACTAGAGCTGGGAGGCAAAAACATTCTATCAAGCCACTTCTCTGAACATCCTCCATGCCCCAGCAGGAGTTTCTAGAAGTCACCATGATTTCCAGGCATGGATGCACACACAAAAATATACCAGAAAGAAGTATGATGATATGAAGATTCACAGGGGGATCCTTGTCTTGCCAGCGCCACGAATATTACATGGAGGGGAGGGAAGACACATATATAGTCAGCAGACAGCTGCCTAATCCCCTTGAGCCAGAGCTGGTCTACTCATTGGAAATAGTCTGCTCAAATAAAGGCATGCTCATGAGCAAGGGCTCACTCTTGAACAAGGTAAGGGATGTGGCTGGATCGCCACACATAATAGACAAGATGCCAGCGAAACATTTCCCTCCAACAAGGGCCAAAAGAGCCCAAGGCTTGGGTCCTTTCTTCACAGAGTTAAATTTGTCAAACATCCCTCTCTTTTTGATGCTCACTGTCACTGTTAAGAAACAAAACAGGTGCAGTGAGAGGTATGTTGCCAACTACATCAACATCCTCAAGCAATATCTCTTGACTACAGTAATGTGCTCAGGAAACTTAACAGCCTCCATTTGAACAGGTGTTTGAACCCCATTGTTATCTTCTGTAAAGTTTACATCTCCTTGACCAGGGCCACCTATTTAGTTCCATCCCACCTATTGGTGTCTCAATGCCCAGCAACACTTGTACATTCAGTCTTACCAAGGGACTAGGGAATTATCCAGCTGCAAAAGCATTTTTCTTGTAGGCAATGACAGAACACAGGTATAGGATAAACAGCTCTTTTTGTGTTTTGCCCAGAGAAAAATAAAACAAGAAAGGCAGTGGGTTGGATCCAGTGGGGTGTAGCATTCCCTCTAAGCTGAGTTAGTGTGAGCTAACTCACTGTTTTTTAGCCTCCGGCTCACACAATTTTGTCTTAGCTCAGAAAGGATGGCTCCAGAGCAAACTATTTTATGCAGCAAATTGCTCACTCACAACTTTAATGCCACAAAGCAGATTTTTTGCTCACAAGACTCCACAGGTTAGAGGGAGCATTGGTGGGGTGTTGCATGGATAGAAGGGTTTTGTCCAAGGAAGTTCCTCACTGTTGTAGACCCAAACTCCATCTTCTAAATGCCACTGGGGGGGGCATTCCCCCAGGAGCAGCATTTCAGGGGACATTATGATTTGGAGCCAGAGCGGGAAGGTAAGAAAGTAATCCTCTGCTGGATTCAAGTACCTTTTAATTGACCATCTTCCACTGGTATATAAAAATGCACACTTCTACATGAACTGAAGCAAACTGCTACTTGTTGTGAAATCTGTTACAACAGTTTTAGCTTTAAAAATAACTTCATGTTAAAAAGAGTCTTCAGTATGTGTTCAATTCTTCATCCAAGCTCCTCTTGAAACTCAGCTGTGAGGCAATACACAAAGTACTCCCACAATGCAGAATAAGTCTACTAGCCAGTAATGCCATGGCTGACCAGGAGCTTCTAAGTCTGCCTCCCACTTTGATTCATGCTATTCGGTATGCAGGCAAATTATACAAGGGCACATTTCAATGTTTAACAAACCCAGTGTAGCAAGGCAGTTTTTTAAACCCTGCAGGAGGAAAGGCACACTGCTTGCTAGTAGATCAGTACACTGTAGATCAGTACACAGTTACAGCATTATTAGGATAGTGACAAGAAAAAGAATTACATACGTGACAAGCCACCAAGGCTCCTGTGTTCCAGCCAATCAGGATGATTGGCTTATGGGAGAAATGATTGTGGATCTGGGAAGAGAATGAGAAAGGGGAAGTTAACAGAGAGGCAGACATCAATCTGGCCCAGAACCAGAAAAAACCCACACAAACATTAACTGAGGTGAAAATATTTGGGTTTTTACTCCATAAACATCCATTCAGTAGCACTCAGACCCAGGTATTCCAATGAAAGCTCCTGTTCTTACTTCTAATACTTTGCCTCTCACAGCACCAATCATGTGTTCGAGGCACTGCAACACTCCAACACCACTGCCATTATTCATCAAATGGGTAGCAACTGGGATCACCTGCAAGGCATCAAAAAAGGAGGCATGCACGTTAAACAAGTGTGATTCCACCATGGCACAGTTCATTAATTATGACTGTGCCTGAGAATTTCATAAACACAGAGAAGATGTGTCTCTTATTCCCAAATATGGAATCCTAGAGTTGGTTTCCCACCCCAAACATTTTTTGTCTTACCCCCAATTACAGATTGCCAGCATAACACAGCATCCCATCCACCTGCTCCCTGATTGGGCATACTCCAAGAACTTGGTGGGCGGATAACTGGACTGCTGCTATGACACATGGTTATTTTCCACTTACTTTGAATCAAACCTAATTCAAGAAGGGAACACAATGGTAAAGGTGGCTCTGCTTCTCGAGTTCTGCTGAGGGAAAAACCAAAGCATGCAATCGAATTGTACAAAAAAGCTCCATACACTCCACAAGGAGGAAGAGGCACTAACGCAATTGCACAAACCTTTCCCAAACAAGAGAGCTGGGATTGCCAGAATCGATGCCGACGAGAAGTAGGAAACATTGAATTGGAGGGTCCAGAAGATGCCAGTAGGATCAGCGGAGAACCAGGCAGCTTGCTCTTGAAAAACAAATAAATTAAAGTTAACCTAAAGTTCACTGACTGATTGCAAGAGCTACTTCTTTACAATGGCCCAGCCCCTGGGAAAAATTTTTAGCAGAATTCCTGAAGCCAGATGTCAGAAGTGGCACATGCAAGAGGCGTGCAAAGAATTTAATAAGATATTTAAGCATTAGCAGGACACTTAGCCGTAGCCAGTTTATACAAGGATGATTCAGGGCCATTCATTCAAGGAAAGAGAAAACAAAAACACTGCCCCATTATGGAAACTGCTGAACCGTTCAGTTCACCAGAGATTTAAAAATGTGCTCGTTTAAGAGTACACCGAGGGACAGCTAGAGAACATGCAGGAGCAGGATATATTCATGACAATGAGGTTCCAGAAAAACAGACATCAAAATAAGACACACACACACCCCGCCCCGGGCAACCTATCTGCTGAAGGCACACACAGTGGACTTACTGGTTTGTTATGTGAAAGGACACCCACAGCTGGGTCCCATGGTCTCTTCAGCAAGAGGGACAGAGCTTCAGCGCCTGTTTTTGCAGAAGATGACAACAGCATCCGATCAATCAGGGTGGGAATCTGAAACCAACAAAAAAACGTTATGGACTTCATTAACTCATACATTTGATCTGCATGGTACTGCATTTAAAGTTCATTTTATTCTTTAGTATCACCCTGCAGTCTGCATCAACATACTGTATTTTAATGCTGTTGAATTTAAAAAAGGCTTGATTTACACATGTAGCAGAACGAGGCAGCAAGATGAACAGCACAGCTTCAGACTGAAGATGGAGGACCACAATATGGATCCATCCCTAGATTTAAAAATCCCTGCAAACAGAAAAATCAGCACAGCCAGCAGAGTGCGGCTAGAACTTTTCTCCGTGTAATGCTTGCTTCCCATGTATATGGAGCTTTTTAATGCAAAGGAAATCTCAGAACTGAAATCCAACACTTGCAATCTGAAGCTCTGATCTGTCCTATCATATCAGGACTCTGGCATCCCACTCTTCTGCATGTGCAAGCCATGTCACAGAGGACCATTTGGGGGCTGGACCAGAATCAACCTGCTATTGCTGAATATGGACTTAACTGGTCAGGACAATTTCTCATACTACTGCAAAGATAAGGAAGGGCCCAGTCCTGGGTACTGCACCCAGGACTATGGTCCAGTCATAATTTTAATCACAACTCTGCATAAAACATATTTTCCCTAAGCTCACAACAAGATTAATGTGCATTTCCCTGCAGAAGAAATCTACAAAGGAGGATCAAGAAAATGCACAGTTTTTAAACTCATGTTAATCACCTTTCCCTTAAGAGTCTGTAGAGCATCCAGGTAAGCAGCCAGCATAGGCAAACTGAGGGTCTCCACCAGAGTTGAGTGAAGCCACTGGATCAGCTTGGTATCCCAACTGATGCTTGCCAGAGACTGGCGGACCCGTCGAGCACATTTGTCCACTGCTATCCTCCTTAGCACTGGCTCATTGGAAGCCTTAGGAAAAACAAATAACAAAGACACACAGTGATGTCAGCAAAATAAAACATGCCAGCCCAGAATAGTTACAGAGGAAGTTTGGACATACCGTCCCCAGATTTATGGGCAGAAGAAGAACCTCCTCAAGACCACAGAACTACAAGGGGAATGTGCAGGATAACCTTTGTTTAATAGGTCAGAGCAACTGGATGCTCAGACTAGACAAAAAGGCTAACACAGGCAGAAAGAGAGGGAAAAGGAGGATACACATACCCCTTCATTGGCTAACCGAGCCAGCCTGTCAGACTGCAGGGCTTTCAGGATTTTATTAAACAGCTTGTTCTGGGCCACAGTCCAACCTGACCTGGAAAGCACAAACCCAGTAAGCAATTCAGCTTCCAAATCAACAACCAATGGAACACACACTTCACAAGTTCCTAACCCTTTGTTCAGCATACAAGCAGTATCTGGATGACAGACCTGTAGCACATGGTTTTAAACATAATCTGGTAAATAAACTATGGAGGAAAACTATATATACAGAAATCACAAACTTCTTGCGTAAGGATTGTTTCTCAAGTAATGATTTTCCAATGCACACCGCTGTGTACCCACCATCAGTTATGATGAGCTCTCCATTATGAAAAAGAGGCTTATTTGGCTCCATTGCTTCACCACTGACTGACTGCTGCCAGCAGACATATAAAATACACTTCACACAAGGTGATGTCCTGCATGGATGTTACTTTTATGCAGATAAATTACATCTTCAGTTGTGTTCATTGTTTTGTGATATTATAATTGGGCCTCATAAAAACTAATGCACAATTTTTGGTTTTTTAATATTATTCTTCCAGTGTTTTACAAACATAACAAGGGACTATGGAATTCTGAAATCCCAAACTTATGACTAGTAACATTTACACAAACTATGCATTTATACACTTGAATGTTTTATACAACTTGCAGGATACTTTTCTAATTGTAACTACAGATTGAAACTTGAAAACTCTAAGCACATTTTCAAGATTTGACAGACAGAGGTTTCCAGTTGGGAGAATGGAGGTCTGACACGCTTTGCAAATGCGCAAGGCGGACAGCGGCTCTTCCTGACAGCTTGGGTGGGTTAATCCACCCGACGCAACCTCACACAGGTAGTGTGAGGACCAGCAAGCAATATAATCCAGGTTTGAGCAACCTCGGTGAAGGGAAAGTCTCGGAGGAGACTTTTCCGACACCTTGAGCACTGCAGCCGAAGAGGATTCTTGCGAGTATCTCTAAGGAGCCGAGCTGAGCTGAAAAATTCAGCATAAAACCTCCAATTCCCCTGATTCCTTAACAAAGAAGACAAAGTTTAAACGTTGGGACCACATCTGAAGCGAAGTAACAACAAAAGGTAACGGAAAAAAGTTTTTTGCCTTACCATTGCCGCGTTTTGAAAGATGAAAAACAGATCGGGTGAAGCAACAGACTGATGTTGATTGGATGAGAGCAGTTTTGAAGTGCTAAAAAACCGAATTTGAACTTAAAAAGCCAAAAAAACAAGTTGTTTAACATTCCTGCGGTTAAAAGGAGTTGGGAGGGGAAGCCAAGCATCGCGAGACAAAGAGGGAGAAGGGAACCAAGCATCGCGAGATTAAGACGTGAGGACTGAATCAGGAAGTGACGGCTAGAAGAGCAGACAAGAAGGAAAAAGGAGAAGAACCGGAAGAAGGTAAAGGGGACTCTAAATACTGCCGGACCAGAAAGGGGACTCTAAATACTGCCGGACCAGAAAGGGGACTCTAAATACTGCCGGACCAGAAAGACCATAACAGGAAGTGACGTGCAGAGAGCAGACAAGTAAAGAAAAGGAAGGGACAAAAGGAAACTACGGCAAGCCAGAAGCAAGGTAAAAAGACTATAACCTTTGACATTAACCATAGAGAAGTCGCGGCCGCCATTTTGGATTTATAAAATTTTTAAACTGCAATATCTCAAAGATTATATAACGTAGAAGGCTGAAACCAACATAATTTGACTTGGCAAGATTAGCTTGTTTGAATGCACTAATTGGTGTTTGATTTGGAAGACAAGATAAAATCGATCCTTTTAAAGAGGCAAAACGGACCGAGGACTAAGATCGAGAGCAGCCACATGGTCCTCTCCTACAATGGCAGCAAAAAAAGAAAAAGAGCTACTAGCTGTTATGGAAGCAATGGAAAAGAAAATGTTAGACGCTATAGGAGAGGTAAATGTTAAAATGAATAATATAGCGGCTCAAGCAGATAAAAATTGCATGGAATTAAAAGCAGAATTTCAAAAATTATCCACAAGAACACAAGATATAGAAACTAAAGTAAAAGAACTGGAAGAAAACACCCATAAGACAATGAGAGAGAACGAGAGGATGGAAAAGATGATGCATTATAAAGATATGCAAAACCACTTGAGATTTCGAGGGATTGAGGAAAAATTGAATGAGGATATTTTTACAAGAATGCAAGAAGCAATAGCAGATTTTTTACAAGAACAGGAAGAAGTTGTTAAAGAACACATGGATCTTGTTTATAGAGTTAATTCTACATATGCAAGAGACAAAAACATACCAAGAGACGTGGTTGTCCAATTTACAATGAAAAGAACAAAAGAACAAATCTACAGGAAGTGCTTTACTGACCCCTTTGTAATAGATGGAAAGAAAATCATAGTAATGAAAGAATTGCCTAGAGCAATACTGCAAGAAAGGAAAAAATTCAAGCGTCTGACGGATAAACTGAAGGAGAAAAAAATCAGATTTCGTTGGGAAATACCTCAAGGACTAAGTTTCTATTATGGCAGCTCCAGAGTGGTGATTAAAAGCACAGAAGAAATGTATGCATTCCTGGGAGAGAATAAAGACGATTTTGGAGATATTTAAGAATATATCAAAATGGATTACAAAATACTTACATGGAATGTAAATGGACTAAATTCACCCCAAAAACGTAGAATGGTAGGTCACTGGTTGGAAAAACAAAAATGTAATATAATTTGCTTGCAAGAAGCTCATCTTAAAAACCAAGACCATAAATATTTAATAAGGAAAAAATTGGGAGAAGAATTTTATTCTTTAGCAAGCAATAAAAAAAATGGTGTTGTAACATATGTCAAAAAAGATTTGGAACCCAAAGTAATATTCAAAGACAAAGATGGAAGATATTTAGCTATTGAAATTTTACTGCAAGGAGTGAAAACTTTGATTGTGAACATTTATGCTCCGAATGGAGCTAAAGAAATTTTTTTTAAAGAACTTCAAATGGAATTGGACAATGTAAACTATGATCAAATTATGATGTTAGGAGATTTCAATGGAACTGTAGATAATAAACTAGACAGGCGCTCTAAAAGAAAGGATGAGACGTTAGGGAAGCTTCCAAAAAACTTTTTTGAACTGATAAAACAAGAAAAGTTGGAAGATATTTGGAGGAAAGCTAACCCACAAGGAAAAGACTTTACCTTTTACTCTAACAGACATGACTCACATTCAAGAATTGACATGATTTGGATGACTACTAACCTAACCTTTAAGACAAGAAAAGTGGAAATTTTACCCAGAATAATCTCAGATCACAATCCGTGTTTATGGACAGCTGGGCAGATTAAAAAACAAAAGAGATGGAGAATAAACGAGGACTTATTAGATAATCAAGAAATAATTAAAAAATTACTTGAAGAAACAGACCTATACTTCCAAGTAAACATGCAGAAAGAAGTTAAAATTCAAACCGTATGGGATGCATATAAAGCAGTGATGAGAGGACTATTGATATCGTTAAATGCTAAAGATAATAAAAAGAAAAAAGAGCAATATGAAAATATTTTACAAGCCATTAAAACAAAGGAAGAAGAACTGAAGAAGAAACCAGGGAAAAAGAAACTGCAAAAGGAAATTTGGATGCTACAAGACCAAGCAAAAGCCATTTTGAACCAGGAGATGTACTGGAATTTAAAAAAACTTCAACAAAAAGCATTTGAAGGTGCAAATAAACCCGGAAAATACTTAGCATGGCAATTAAAGAAAAAACGTGAAAATAAATTTATCACTAAAGTGATAAGAGATAATATTGAGATAATAGATAACAAAGGAATAAAAAGAGAATTTTTTAAATACTACGCAAAACTTTTTAAGAAGGAAAACAAAGACAGAAGAAAGATTAAAGAATACCTGCAAACATTAAAGCTACCAAAACCAACAGAGAAAATTAAAGAACTATTTAATAATCCAGTATCATTACAAGAGATCAAAAATGCAATAAATGACTCAAAATTAGGTAAAGCACCTGGACCGGATGGATTTACAGCGAAGTTCTACAAAACGTTACAGGAGTCAGTTTCACCGGTGTTACTGCTATTGATGAACAATATAAGAGTTACTGGAGAGGTACCAGAAACCTGGAAAGATGCATCCATCTCACTGATCCCGAAAGAAAATCAGGATTTGACCAATGTTAAGAACTATAGACCGATCTCTTTACTGAATAATGATTATAAGATTTTTGCTAAGATTATAGCGGATAGACTAAAAGAGCACCTTAAAGAGACTATACAAACAGAACAAGCAGGGTTCTTACCTAATCGACAAATAAGGGACAATCTAAGAGTAGTAGTGGACGCTATAGAATATTACGACAAACATCCTGAAAAGGAAGTGGGCTTTTTCTTTTTAGATGCGGAGAAAGCGTTTGATAATTTAAACTGGGATTTTATGTTTGAAGTTTTAGAACATCTTGAGATCGGTGAATATATGCTTAACTTCATTAAAGCAATATATAAAGAACAGAAATCCTCAATAATAATTAATACTGAAAAGACAGACGATTTTAAAGTTGAAAAAGGAACAAGACAAGGATGCCCGCTTTCGCCGCTGTTATTTATTTGGATTTTAGAAGTTCTACTTTTAAATGTGAAGGAAGACAAAGATATTAAAGGCTTAACAACTAAAGGTTTTTCTTTCAAATATAGGGCCTTTGCAGATGATGTGATGTTTATAGTGGAAGACCCCTTATCCACATTACCACATTTGTTACAGAGAGTAAAAGAGTTTGGTGACTTAGCAGGATTTTATGTAAATAAAAACAAATCGAAAGTAATGTGCAAAAATATGTCAAATAAGAAACAAAACGAGTTACAAAAACTTACAGAATGTGAGGTGGTGAAAAAGACAAAATATCTGGGTGTAAACCTAACTATGAAAAATATTGATCTTTATAAAAATAATTATGAAAAATTATGGTTGCAAATTATGCAGGATATTAAAAAGTGGAATGTATTGAATTTGTCATTGCTGGGTAGAATTGCGGTGGTCAAGATGAATGTGTTACCACGATTAATGTTTTTGTTTCAAACTATTCCAATTGTGAAAGATGTAAAAACATTCAAATGTTGGCAGAAGGAGCTGTCTAAATTTGTGTGGGGAGGGAAAAAACCAAGAATTAAGATGAAAATAATGTGTGATGCCAAAGAAAGAGGAGGGTTTCAACTACCAAATCTAAGGTTATACCATGATGCAATATGTTTGACCTGGGTAGGGGCATGGACTATGTTACAAGATAGAATGTTATTGTCCCTGGAAGGTCATGATTGTAGATTTGGGTGGCATGCATATTTGTATTATGGCAAAACAAAAATGGACAATATGTTTAAACATCATTATTTGAGAAGAACACTAATGGATACGTGGACAAGATATAAAAACTTTTTTTCAGAAGAGATACCCATGTGGATTGTACCCGCAGAAGTCTTACATCCAATATCAAGATATAAAGGACAAGATTGGCTGAAGTATAGAGACTTATTAATAAGACATGGCAAGGATTTCAAACTGAAGGAGCAGCATCAGATTGATTTTGATTATGGTTGGTTAAGATATAGACAAATATATGACTTGTATAGAAGTGATAAAAAACACGGTTTCAGGGAAAAAAATAATGAAATAGAACAAGTTTGGGAGGAAGGTGGGAAAAAAATGATTTCTAAAATGTATAAAGTCTTGCTAAAATGGTTTAATGCTGATGAAATGGTAAAAGAACAAATGGTAAAATGGGCGATAAACTTTAACAAAGACATTGAAATGGAATCTTGGGAATTTTTATGGAAAAATGCTATGAGTATATCTACGTGTTATAACTTAAAAGAAAATTGTTTTAAAATGATGTATAGATGGTATATGACACCAAAAAAAATTGCAAATATTGGTCAAAATATGTCTAACAAATGTTGGAAGTGTAAAAAGAAAGAAGGGTCTTTTTATCATATGTGGTGGACTTGTGATAAAGCAAAGACTTATTGGTCAAAAATACATGCAGAAATGGAAAAAATCTTGAAATGTACATTTAAGAAGTTGCCTGAAATGTTATTGCTAGGACTTAAACTAGAAGAGATAAATGTAAAGAAAAGGACAATAATATGGTATATGATTACAACAGCAAGAATGGTGTATGCACAAAACTGGAAAAATGAAAAAATACCAGAGGTGTGGGAATGGTTGAAAAAACTGTTATATATGGCTGAAATGGATAAGTGGACTAGAAAATTGAATAATCTCTACTCAGAGACCTTTCTGGAAGACTGGAAAGATTTGAAAGAATATGTTGAAAAGTATTGGGATATGAAAAACTATATCTATACATGGTTATAATAGCATAAAGGAATAGAAATATATTATATGAATGTTTTAGTTAAAATTAGACAATGAAACTGTTTTTATTTAGAAATACATAAGAGTATAGAAAATAAGAATTGGTGTATAAGTATAAGTATTTTAAAGCTATATAACCGTTACCAGAAACGAAACATAGATATAAGTATTACTATTTTGAATAAAATGGAAAATGTGTTATGCTTCAGATGTGGTGGGAAACCACCAAAACAAGATAAAAATAGAATGTACAAATAGAACAAAATGTTATCTAATATGGAAAAAGGGATTTGTATAAGGTTAAATGTATTATTTTCGATGTTTTTTTTTTTTGAAAAATAAAAATTTCTTTACAAAAAAAAAAAAGATTTGACAGACAGAAATTTGTTCTTAAAAAGGAATCAAAAAGCTACTGGATTTCTCATTAAATACCATATCCCATGCTTTGTGTTGCAATTACAGTCCTGTTAATTTTTAGACCTCCTGACCAGTGATCCCTCTAAGGTGAGTTAGTGTGAGCTAGCTCACAGTTTTTTAGCCTCCAGCTCACACATTTTTGTCTTAGCTCAGGAAGGATGGCTCCAGAGCAAGCTAATTTATGCAGAAGCCAAATTGCTTGCTCACAACTTTAATGTCAGTAGCTCACAAAGTAGAATTTTTGCTCATAAGACTCCACAGCTCCTGACCATGATGAACAAGGCAAAGATTCCACTGCAAAAGAATGCAAATAAGCACCAATATTCTACATACCTGCTTATTTTGCAGATCTTTCCTGTAACTCTATCAATTACAAAGCTAACAAAGTATTGCTAAACAAGTATCAGAACGTACTGCCTGAGTGTTCTGGGATCCAAAGTTAAACGACAAAATCTAAATATTGCCTGGCCCCCAAGTTATATCTGGGCTCAAAAATCAAAGGAAAAAAACTTACATGCAAATAAACAGCTCCACACCATATAATATGATCTGCAGTACCCACGACCCCATCTAGTACCTGTTCATATGTTCCTCCCAGTCATCAGGTGGAGGAGGAGTATCTGTATCTGTGCGGGCAAAAATCACATGACGCTCACACTCATTCATAACAGTGCGGGCTTTCTGGTTGTCATAGAGTGGCACAGGCGTAGGTGTCACTGTTTCTACATCAATGGGAACATCTGCCTCACTGAAAAGAAATACAGATATTTCAAAGAATATGCTCTCCCCTTCATCATTCTAATTAAATCAGTAGGTCTGTCAAAAGGGAGATAAAAACACTCCACACAAGTTGTATGTACTCACAAGTCTATGGTCATATTGACCGCACAAGGGTCTCTAGAACAGCGATACTCACTCAGTGGCTCAACAGCCATAGGTGACTCCTTGACATGCCACTTGGGGCTTTTTTGAGCCCTGTTCCCCAATGTAGCCTCTGCCCCAAATTTCAGAAAAGTCTGCAAGGACCTTACCCAGTGTGCTCATGGTTTAGCAGGTCATTTCCAACATGAACCAGCTACCACCAGAGAAACAGGTAAGTTGCAAGCTTCCATAAGATGCAGGCCTCATGCCAGAGATGAAAGGAAATGTAGCTCTTCTGGTAGGTGAAATGAAAATGAGACTCTCTGTGAGCCCTAGAGTGGGTACTACTGCTCCACAATATGTGCTGGTTCTATAATTCCATTTTAAAACACACACAAGCTAAGGGGAGGGACTAGCTAATGAAATTACAGCTACATTCATAAAGCCTTCAGCATGACTCTCACGTAAAGCCAAACTCACATAGCACTACTATCTTGATGCCTCCTGGGAGTGACAAAGAGCAAACGAGTTGGACGGGCATTGCTAGCATCAGGATGCGCACTCCAGGGCTTAGCGTAACTGTGATCCAGGAAGACCAAGTCCAGTTCTCGTTCATGGACCGACAGCTGAAAAAGCAGAGAGGTCCCCATTCTCCGAGCTGAGGTCTGGAAGTCCCGTTCGTTGCTTCGATAAGACATGTCTCAGTCAGGCACCTCTGCTGCTAACGCCGGCACAGATGACTCTTACACCTCTTCATCATTGCTGCTCTGGATGGGAAAAAAGCACAGGTAAGCGACACAGAATAGTAAGCCCTGTCTCTCAACCACATTCTCTGGCTCACTCCTCCTACCCATGCAACCACCCCGGCAAGTTCAACAGCAAACAGAGTCCAGAAAATACTTGCCAGGAGTACATCCAACTTCCCCTACCCACATTTCAACCAGTTACTACAGCCACACCAAGACCTACAGCCTCAGGCACCTGGTGTTTTTAGCCACTGTGTGTTGGACTGGATGGGCCATAGTCCTGATCCAACATTGGCTTCTCTTGTTAAACAGTCCCTTACCCTTTATCTCCTTTCCAGAGATAATCCAACAGCAGAATTAAGCCCCTAAGGAAACACCCGCCCAGGCCAACCGCGCCATCCCAAAATCTCCTCCGCTCATCTCCCACAGAAGGCGTCAGCCAGCCCTACCCTACACTTTTAAAAAACATTATCTCATTGTTTATGGAACATCCCATCAATTGAGAAGCCAGCCTACCGACACGAGAACAGAACGGACCGGCGAGAGTTTGGGGCCAGGCAAAAGGACAGGCTCGATTCAACCACCCACGGCTCAGCCAGATCTCTCCGTGGCCGAAGGAGAGAAGAAATCGAGGACGCCGCCCCAGGAAGGCCGAGGAGCACGAATCCCGCCGCCCCAGGCCGGACACAAAGCGGCCCCGAGGCTTCGCCAACAGAGACTGGGAGCTCTTCTCAGCCCTCCCGCCGAGAGGGTCGCGGCCCGCCTCTTCCCCGCCACGCAGCCGGGGAGTTGTTGCAGGGGCGGTCCATGGCCCTGAGAAGAGGGCCGGAGCGCCAAAGCCGGCGCCCTCCTAGGCCAGGGCCCGCTGCCCCCTCCCGGGCCCCGGCCTGGTGGGAGAAGGGGAGCGCGAGGCAGAGAGACAAGGGCGGCCCCCGCACCCAGCCTGAGGAGGAGGAGTCGTCTGCAGCGTCCGCACTGTTCCTCCAACCCCCGCGAAGCGGAGGTACCGCTGAGCATGTGCAGAGCGCCACGCCCCAACAGCCCTCTCACCGGCCGCGCCTTCCGCTCGGTCCCGCGGACCGTCGACGCCACCCGCCAGGCGGGGCAGGCCTCAGACGGCCTAGCCTCCCGCGCATGCTCGGCTTTCCTGACTGCAGCCGCCTGCAAGTTGCGGCTCCGGGAATCCTGGAACGGGCTCTGAAAGCACAGGTGGAAACTGCCGCAAGGCGATTGGCGAGAGAAGGTGGCGGGAGAGGACTCGAGGCTCGTCCCTCCAGGCAGCGACTCTGACAGCAACCGAACAGAGACGGAGGTCGTCGGGGAAAGAATGGCGCTTCTCGGCTGAGCGCGTCTTGCCCGCGGGATCGCGCTCGAAGGCTGTCGCCGCCTGCGTTGAAGGCGTCCCTACGAGCAAGGGTGGGACTGAATCTGACCGGCCTGTGCTTCGCCTGCTGGGCTGTAGGGGTCGCTGCCGAGAGCTTTTGTAAAGGCGGCGCAGGTCCGCCCTGAGGGACGTGATGACGTTGTAGGAAGGCTGAAAGACTGCGGTGGCGGACCACGTACCCCGCGGAAGGACCGGAAACGGCAGGTGCGTCCACCTGGGCCGTAGGCGGCGGAGCCATGAGCAAGGGGAAGTCCAAGACCATCATTCCGGACGGGTGAGGGAGCAGCAACCATGAGCCGGGGATGGCGGTGTCCTCCTTTCTTTCAGAGTCCACTTACCCGAGTCTGAATCCGGTTTCGTTTGGATCGCGGACATTTTGTGTCTCAGGCCAGCCACCGACCTAGAAAAGGGCCGGATGAGGACTGGGTAGATTCCAGGAGAGACAGAGAGTGTTGAGAACTGTAGAGTGTTAGTTAAAGGGGGATGGACAGATCGGCCCACCTGAAGCTCCTGGCCTTAAAAAATCCCGGAAGGAAAGGTTTGGAGGCGTGGAATATCCAGGTTTCCCACACGAACACACACCTTTGGGATGTTTAGGAATACTGATGCTCATGTTGCGAGGCAGAAAAGAAGGCGCTGCTTCCTACTCTTTTGGGGCTTCCTGGAGTTACTTAGTGAAGCGGGAGTTCAGTGGAAACCGAAAGAATTTGAAAAAATTTATTCCAGCATAAGTTTTTGTGAGTCTGAACTCATGTCATTCACGAATGAGTTAGTGTACCTGTGAAGAAATGCATTGTTTCTTTGGAGGTTAGAAATTAGTAAAAACCTTCACTTTGAATTTTAAAAGTTTTTTTCCCTCTCTGGACAGAGAACCTTCATACAAATGCTAATACGTCAAGATAATGAGATGGTCAAGCCCCCCTCCCCCCCCAGCAGAGACCTGGAGGGGAAACTGGGAGTCATGGTGAGGTAGTGGTCACCCCAGAGAGAAAGAAAAGCCTCTCCAGGTGTTTGAAGAGCCTTGGAACAGGGCCTGCAGGCTAGAGAAGGCCCGTTTTGCCACCATACCTTATAGGGCTTGAGTAGGAGGATGAGAACTTAAATATGTGCACTTGGTTTGGATTTCCACCTCAACACAATTGGTTTAACCTATCATGGTTGGATGTACCTTTCTGTTTTCTATATCTAAATTATTTATGCATGGTTTTCAACAATGGTTGGCAAGGGATGTATCTTTAACGTGGGAAGATTTCTGTCTGGAAAACCTTGTTCACAGTCTGTCCTTTTGCCATAGCTGTATTTTTCATACATTGATATTATGATCTAATTATTTCTTTGTCTTTTCAAATAATCCTGATTATATAGGGACAAGTCCTATTAATTTCAATGTCTGAGAAAGTTTGCTTACATTTTTTTTTTGCCGCCATATAGATCTAGATATGCACACACACTGCAGTTCTTTCCGTATGGAAAACAATGTAAAATAACTGTTAGGTCTCTCTTCTAGGTGGACTGACTACCTACCTCTTGGAAAAAGAATACCTGGAACCCGCTTTATTGCTTTTAAAGTTCCTCTTCAAAAGGTGGGTAAAGTGTTTGGAGTGATAAGTGTTTAATTACTTCTTGCTTTTGGTTTCCATGTGTTGATATCCATAAGACAGCTGGCAGTGTAAAGATATGTTGGGCTTTTTAAAGAGAATTCTGTGTTTGCCCATACTAGGCTAGAATTAGATGTGGTATGAGAATGTTAACTGGTTGACTTAATAGCGTGCATAAGAGATACCACAAGAGAAAACAACATCTCTGGGGCTTGATGAGAGTTACAGGCATTGTGCCAGAATTATGCCTCTGACACAAAATGTTAAATCGGATAGGGTGGATTTGTGTCAAGAACAACAAAAACACTTTTTGAGATCAGTTTTGCTTCTTGCCTGCAGTCCATCTGATCATGATACCTGATCCATATCTGAATGGTTAGCCTTCATATACCATTGCTTGGTCAGATTAGCAGTTTGATGCGGGGGGTTTCTGGATAATTCTGTGCTTTATGCAAGTATGAGCTGTTTGGTTTAGCTGTGATCTGTTTGCATTGTGTATGATTTGCTGCCCTAGATTTTTGGACACTGTGTGACACAGAGTGTTGAACTGGGTGGGTCTTTGGCCTGATCCAGCATCGCTTCTCTTATGTTCTTACATTTAACCCAACATGGTCAAGGATGGACCTCTAGACCTAATGGCTGACCCTCATGCTATCCAGAAACGATGATAGTTTCTTTAGCTGAAGAAACAGGGCTCAGTATGCTGTTATAATACTTTTCCAGAGCGGGAGCTGTGCTAGACTTGTCCCTTAATGACTTTTATTCACACTTTTATTCTGATTAAAGCTTTCATGGACCCGGTCCCACCTGATGCCGAAAGCTCTAATGTCTGAATGCTTGGGCTAAAAGAAACATTTGTTACTTTTTAAGGGTCAACAATGCTCCTATCTCTTCTTAACAGTATAAAGCTAGGCAAATATAGTTGTGTTTTGTGTTCAGTATGTAATAAAGTGTCTAGACTTTATTCAGCTACCTTTTCTAGGTTGCCTTTAATCCTACTTTTTTTCAGAGTTTTGAATGGAGACTTGCCCCAGAGGAGCGGTTTTCTCCATTAGACCTTGTTAATCAAGTCAGAGAGCAGAGGGAAGAACTTGGCTTGATCATTGATTTAACATTCACTACTCGCTATTACGAGCCAAAGGTAAGTTTATAAAACATGCCCTAAAAGATTGGTAGGGTTCTTCATAAGGAAATGCTTGTTAAAATTATAGTTATGCTTCTTGTTGGAGGGGATCTTTTTTGCTCATGGGTGCAGAGAAAGCTTTGAATAAGTATATTTTGTTAGCGTGAAACTGCAGAGTTGGAAAGGCCTTACAGACCACATGGTCCACCCCCCACCCACTTCAGTACTAGAAATTTAAAGCAAAAATGTTCCTAAAGGATGCCTATCTAGTTTCCATTTGAAAACCTCCAGTGAGGGAGAGCCAGCTGCCCTCCCTTAGTAGATGTTTCTGTTGTAAAACTGCCTTGATTGTTAACAAATCTCTGCTAATGTGCAGTTGAAATCTTGTAACTGAAGCCCATTTTATCCAGCCTTGCTCTCCAGAGCAGCAGAGAGCAAATCCTTGCCACTCTCTCTGTGACAACCCTTCAGGTCACATAGTTCTCTCCCTGCCCCCCCCCCCCCCCCCCCCGGCCTGTCTTGTCTTCTCTACATTATACAAAACTACTTCATTTAGTCTCTTCTCATTGGACTTGTTTCCTAGACTTCTGGCCATCTTCATTGTTCTGTTCTGGACCCATTGCAATTTGTGTAGATCTTTTTTTAAAGTGTGTTACCCAGAACCGGACCGTTATCCAAATGAGCACAGAACAGAGGGGAACTAGGACTTTTTATGACTTTAGTGCCAAGGGTCTATTTGTTTTAGTTCCTTTACTGTCCACCTTTCTTGCTGAGGCTCCAGGCAGATTATAGCATTATTTTAAAAATGCAATAAAGACAGGTAGAATACAATGGATTGTGTAAGAAAATGAAAACAGTATAATCTATCCCATAAATTGGACAACAGTGAAATTAAGACAGTACAATATAACTAGTAAACAATGTAGCAAAAAGCATGAGAAAAACAAGACTGCCTAAAAATGTTATAGGCAATTAAAATTAGAAGCCTTTTTCCCCCTTTTGGTGTCAAGTCACAGCTGACTTAACCCCATGGGGTTTTTAAGGCAAGAGACGTTCAAAGGTGGTTTACCACTTCCTGCCTCTGTATCATGACCCTGATATTCCTTAGTGGTCTCTCATCCAAATACTAGCCAGGGCCAACCCTGCTTAGCTTCCAAGATCTGACGAGATCGGGCTAGCCTGGGCTATCCAGATTACCTTTATAGAAAATGGCCTTCTAAAAAAAATATTCTGTTTTCCCTCATCACTATTCCCTGTATAAAAATACCTGTCTGAACAGTTCCAGTTTTACGCATTTTGCAAATGGTACAAGTGTAGGTGCCCTCTTGGCCTGATCAGGCAGGCCATTCATCCAGATGGAAGCCACAACAGAGAATGCTCTGGTATGGGTAGTTTTGCTCCTTGTCAAGATGGTACCTTCAGAAGGCTTTGCTCAGCAGTGCATATCAAGACAGGTGGTCCTATAGATGTGGGTCCTAGACCGTATAGGTAATAACCAGCACCTTAAATTGAAACTGGAAACTAACTGGTAACCAGTGGTATGAGTGCAGAATAGATGTAATGTGCATACTCCTCATCGTTCCTTGTAGTAAATGAGCCACAGTGTTCTGCACCAGCTGGAGTGTGAGTTTGCTTCAAGGCAACTGAAAAGAGTGGTAAACACAGTATACACTAGCATAAGACTTGTTTGCAGCGGCATCTCTATGCTAACTCATGTTCAGCTTGTGATGCACTGTGTATAGCTGTTTACAGATGGGTTACTTACAGCCATTGCATGCAGGGAAGCAATGTGGAATGTTTTCAGAAGGGTGTGTGTATTTGGGGAATATTGCACATGAACCTGACAGGGATAGTATTTTGGCCAAAATGGGCGAGCTTTTTCACTTCCCACGCCTGCAACACAGCAAATTACTACTGCATTGTAATTTGAGTTTGCCTGAAAAGAAGTTGTGAGGGATTGCATCATTAAATCTCTTTGTAGGAGGCACAAAATACATGCTGTAATATTGGGGGTAGCTGTGAGTGTATTGTTTGATTCCAGACAGCTGTAGGAGTCACTGTTCTGCAGAAACATGTAGGTTGACTTTAGGAATAGTGGGGCATAGGTCAAGGGAAAATTCCCATATAGATACTCTGGTTAGAGAGGAATGTCATGGTGCTTGTTGGGCCTAAGCCTAAAGTTCAGCTTGGATGGAAACACCAGTGAGGTAACCGAACTCCCATTCTGAGTCCCTTTGCTTCACAGCTGCCTAGGAAACGGGTAAGGCTTGTCAGTAAAGATGGTATCTGGGGGTAAACGTTACAATTTGTCTTTGATTTCATTTGCATCTAAGCATGAGAATAGACATTCCTTAAAATGGTAGATAGTGACAGCTTGTTTTCATGTTCATTACAAACCACGATACATCATGAAAGCTTTGTCCATTCTTATAGGAGCTACCAGGCGGCCTGCAGCACTGTAAGATTTTTACAATTGGACATGTGGTACCAGATAATGAGACAGTTTTCAAATTCAAAAATGCTGTGAAGCAGTTCTTGATGGAGAACCAACATAACAGTGAGAATTTTCTAACATGGTTTGGTGTTGACCTTTTCTCTGCTAACAGAGCTGTCTTTACCACAGTCTCAGTAATGCATAGCACGTGTGATTTTAGTTTACTAGTTTTTCCTAAATTTTGTACAGTGGGCTTCTGTTGACTGTCTATACTGCCCAATTCTCCTACAGGGCATAAGCAAAGCTGATGGGTTACTTTCCCAAGGAGTTTATAGTCTAAAGCTTGACATGGGGGGAGAAGAGGGAAGGGATGGGGGGAGGAAAAGGTATCTGTTCTCTTCTTGGTGTATACCAACCAACCATTTTTACATTGAAAGCTGAACTGTTCCCTGGAATAATGGTGAACAGTAGGTGCTTTTTACTTTTTCAACAAGTCTTTACTTAGTATGGTTTTCACTGAGGATGGAAGGCTGAAGTACAGGGTGTTTAATCTCTTGTGTGATTATGTCAGCTTTTTAGTGGTTTATAAATGAGCTAATTCTTAGCCATAAACAGTGCTGTGTAGGAATGTCAGCATCGTCTGACTTGCATAACGAAAAACGGGAGATGAATAACACTCCGTGCAGCTGAGCAGTGTACAAAAAACAAATGCGAATTCTCTTGTCTTCTAGACAAATTGATTGGTGTTCACTGCACACATGGCGTGAATCGAACTGGTTACCTTATTTGCAGGTGAGTTGCCTGAGAAATAAATGTTGATGATCTGAGATACCGGTCACACAAATCCTTGCTGAATGTAAAGCCAATGGTCTGGATCCTAGACCTTCTGCCTGCTTGCATTTCTCTTCATCTGTTGTGGAGGCGGTCCTCTGTTGTAGAACATGTGTTCCTCTGATGCTTCGCATTTTTGCTCATGCAAGATCAGTGTCTTCCAAAAAGCCAAAGTGCTTAATGCACAAATGTACTGTGCTACCGAGGACCACCTGTGAGGCAGACAAAGAGGAGCATAAGTGGAAAGAAGGTTTAGGGTCCAAATTCTCCTGGACAAAAGCCTCTGTTTGGTACTTCCATTTATATCATGTTGTTGGCAAGCATTTCTCTGTTTGCTACCCAAAATTAGGTTTTATCATGATCAAAGGTTGGCTGCATCAGTCATGCAATATCACTTTCCTCTTAAGGGAAGCAGGGGCACAGACACATGTTGGGTCAAATCGGAAACCAGACTACTTTAGTGCAGGTTGGGAAATGTTGATTTCACAGCATGGTTTTAACTGGTAGTGTCCGTACAAATTGCTAAGGGGGAAAGAATTAAAAGTATCCTCCATTGTGTAAGGCAGGGCTCAGCCCTTCGCTCTAAAGACTGGACCCATGATAAAATCCACCTCTCAGAAGCTTGTGGGCCGTTTAGAGGACTATTCCAGATAGTTTCTCAGTTTCCTTGAGGCCAGGGTATTGCGGGCTTTTTTCTGAAGCTATGGAATGGTTTTAAGCAACATTGTTGTTTTTTTTCATTTTTTAAATGCTTTCTAGTGTTCACGAAGAAACTAGCCTACTTTGTTGGCAGTCTTGGGAACGTTTACTGAATTTCCCATCTAAACATGGATAGGGTCAGGCTGTTATTATTTATCTATTTATTTAGTTACGTGTGATTTATCCTGCCTTTCTCCAACTGTTTACAACAGGGTTCCCCAAAGCAGCACCTGCCAGTATTTTCCCTGGTGCCCCACTAAGTTTTTCAGACAGTGGGTGAGGTCATTATAAGACAGGGCTAGTTATTGGCTGCCCTCATTCATATGAAACTGTTTCCCAACCACTAGAGCATCAGGAGGATTGCTAAGCACCCAGGCTTTCCTTATCCAGTGCATGGTTCCTTTCCCCCTACGATCTTGATTGATTGTTGTCATGAGCAAAGAAGGAGCTTAGTTTTAGTCTTAAGAGTTCAGGGAGCTGGGTTGTTGCATGGAGGTAGATGAGAGTTCGGGAGTAGAAGCCCACCCAGTCCTTTTTTAGGCTTGCTGTCCTTCCTGTAACTGAACTATGATTTCAACAAAAGTATAGATAATACTAGATACATGTTCAGTTGCTGCACAGTTCTTTTACGAAGCATGGAGGGAGGTATTGCATTTGGCTCTGCCTCCTATGGCAGCTGTTTTGGGGTGCCGCTCACTGTCTCCTCTCAGAATTCTAGAGGTGGCAGCATTATCAGAAAGGTTGGGGACCCTGACTTGCAAAGTTCTGTTATATGCCCAGTTTTTCTGTCTCTCCTGTACATAAAGCCTTCTATAAATATTCTAGTTCTGTTCTTCATACTATTGATGCGTTCCTGCTATTGTGTTAAGGTACCTAATTGATGTCGAAGGAATGGATCCAAACATGGCAATAGAAAGTAAGTTTTGTACCCTTATTTGTAATGCTCAGTGGGACTGGGGCATTTGAAATTCTATCCTGCTGATGGAAACAGCCTCCACTAACAGAGATTTACACAGAAGAAAAGGCAATGGAGGTGGAGAAAACTGGTCACTCTGCTCACTTCCCCTGAGTACTACATTTCCCCCCCAAATGAAATGTTAGAACATTCGGGAGGGAATTAAGAAAAACCCTTTCTGAGTGTAAGACAGAAACTTGATGGTATCCTGTTGAAATATTTGTTATTTACCTGAGACAATGTGGGTTTTGTGTAGGGTTGTCAACCTCCAGGTGGCACCCACTATTACAGTTGATCTCCAGACAACCAAGATAGTTCACTAGCGAAAATGGCTGCTTTGGAGGATGGACTGTATACCCTGCTGAAATCTGTTATATGCTCAGGGTCCACCCCCAAAATCTCCTAGTTTTATGTGACCAGTTTTATCTGCATTTCATATGACTATATGTGATATGATCCTGAACAGATCAACATTATTCCGAAGTTTAATTCAAGATTCAAATTACTGATACAGTAGCACTTTGTGTTAAGTTACATAATGCATGTTAGATGCTTTAAAAAGTAAGATCTGTTGAGAATATAAATAATGCTTATAGTTGCATTTTCTTCAAAAGTTCCATTTTTTGCAGGGAATAGGTGAAACCTGGGGGGGACCCCCAGCTTGCAGTTTTCCATCTCCATAGCTGGTTCAAATTTCAGTTCAGCCATAAACTTGCTAGGTGGTTTGGGCAAGTCAGAATTCTCTCAGTCCCCTGTCCCCTGCAATATAAAGGCAACACTAATCTATACTAAAGCATCGTAAAGAGCTTATTATAGTGCAGTGTTTATTGTACTTCTTACTTCAGGGAATCCCTTCCAGATCAATGGATCTGCAAAAGAACTTGCTGTACATTTCCTATGAAACTGCAGGTTGTGGCAGAGAATTTTGGGACATGTTCTAGATGCATTCCTGGATCTTGTTCCTGGGACATGTTCTAGATGCATTCCTGGATCTTGTAGGGCACTTGGCTGGAACCACTGTGCCCCTGCCTTGCCCCTGTATGATGTGATTCTCATCTAGAACAGACCATGCACACCTCTGATACTGCCCATTGAAAGAGAAGGCAAATTATCAGCCATTACTGATTGTTTCCTTAGCTTAGAGGTTCTCTAAGGAAACACAGTTTGAAAAACAGTAACTAAATCTACGTGAAACGCTTGGTGATTGGTTATTGGCAAATGTAGATATTCTGCTTCAAGCTTGTTATTTGGAACAGTTGGAATAGTGCTTTTTGGAACTGTTCTGAAGCTTGCTTTTCTTCTAGTGTTTGATAGTTGCAGAGGACATCCTATAGAGAGGAAGAACTATATTGGTGCCCTTAAAAGAGGAGCTGCTCGCAGGTACGCTATTTTCACTGCTGCCTTATTAGCTGAGTTTTGTTGTCTTTGCCTGCCTGAAGAAGCATTAAAGGTAGGAAGTTGTTTCACTCTCACGTCTGTTACTAGCTTCTGTCAACTAGGTGAAATATCTGATTAGAGAAGTACTACAAACAGGTCCAAATTATTATCACATCCAAATCCCTGTGGTCCATGAGATGGGATTCTCTAGCTAATAACCCTTTTACATATCAATGTGAACAGTCCCTGTTGATTTGCCCCACAGAGCAAGACAGAGCCAGACATTCTGCAGGACCCTCTAGTCCTGAACCAAACCTCATAGGTGATCTAAGAAAGTTAGCCAAATGTCGCTTTTTGGGACACTGTTCATTGTGACCTGGGGGAAAGTTCTCTCCTAGCTATGAAGCATGATCTTTCTATTAAACTTCTACTAGAACATTAGAGGCACATGTGCACTCCTCCTCAGCTCCTTTTTAAGAGTCCCTGCACTGGCTCAAGTGGTTAAGACGCTGAACTGCAGACCAGAAGGTCAGTAGTTCAGCAGTTCGAGACCCGAGTGCTGCATGACGGAGTGAGCTCCTGTCTCTGGTCCGAGCTCTTGCCAACCTAGCAGGTTGAAAGCAAGAAATTGCAAGCAGATAAATAGGTACCACTTCGGTGGGAAGGTAACAACAGCGTTCTGTGCGCCTCGGCATCTAGTCATGCTGGCCACATGACCACGTAAGCATCTTTGGACAGCGCTGGCTCTTCGGTTTGGAAACGGAGATGAGTACTGCATCCCTAGAGTTGTATTCGACTGGCTTTCAAGCAAGAGAAACGTTACCTTTACCTAGTAAATATTTATTTTATTTAAAGCATTTTACACAAGCTTTCTACACAATCAGGGCCCAAAAGGCAATGAGCACAAAAAAACATTCAAACAATTAAAATACAGTTAAATATAAAATTCCATTAAAAACACAATGAAAAACAACACTGGAAGGAGTGCCAAAAGCTGTTATTGGGGGTATGGCTGATTAAACAAAAGTCTTCACCTGCTGGTAAAAGACACAGAGGGAAACAGACGAATCTCCCTGAGGACAGAGTTTTAGTACCACAACAAGTTGGTTCATTTGGAAGAAGGTAGTCCTTAAGGTATGTTGGTTCTAGGCCATACAGGGCTTTAAAGGTTAATACCTTGAATTGAGCCTAGAAGAAAATTGGAAGCCAGTGTAGGTGGAACAAGACTGCAGTGATATGATCCCTACAACCCACTTCAGTCAATACTTTGGCGGCAGTATTCTGTAATAACTGTAGTTTCTGGACAGTCTTCAAGGGCAGCCCCTTGTAGAGCACATTGTGGTGTACACCACCCTGAGCTTTTCGGGGGGGGGGTTATAAATCAAATAAATAAATTTAATCTTGACATTACCAGGGCATGCAGCACAGTGACAAAATCTTTTCTGTCCAGAAAGGACTACAGCTAGCTCACCAACCAAAGCTGCCAAAAGGTACCTCTGGCCACTGCAGCCACCTGTTTATCCAGCAGGAGGTTCAGGCCCAGCAGCACCCCCCCCCACGCTACAAACCTGCTCCTTTAAGGAAGTGCAGCCCCATCTAAAAGTGCAAACTCATCTAGAACTGGGGCTAAGCCATTTCCCAAGTCAGACCTTCCCCCCCCCACACACACACCAGTAGCACCTCTGTTTGTCGGGATTAAGTTTCATCTTGTCAACCCTCATCCATTCCAGCTAGGTGAAAGAAGGACCCCCCCCCCATAGGTCAGTCCATGTGAGCCATGCCAAGGTCCCAACATAGAAGCTTGAGTGAGCCTTCCAAAATTTATCCTATTTGTAATTAACTTTTCACAGAAATCTACACATTGTGACCTCTGCATTTCTGGCTGAAATTCATTTATGACTTTTGCATAGAAGTTAGTTCACTTCCATCTAGTCGAAGTTATATAACTACCATTAATGTTTCTCTTTAAAGGAATCGCCATGCAGCTATGTCAGGATATGGATGGATGAATAAAGAATGGTGTGGATATGCACCCAGTTCTGGTTTTCAAGCAGCTGACTACAATCCACAAAATTTGCAACACTGTGCTGCATTGCAAGAACAAAGGTTTCCCATTTCCCTTTCTTCCCCTCCCTCTTATTGGATGCTCGGTGTAGTAAGAACAGGAGGAAATACAATGAGGTCAGGTGCCCGAATGCTTTGCCATGATCCATCTCTTGACCATCTTTCTCTTTTTCTGTCCCTCTGAGTATAAAATAGGTCAAACCTTAATCCCGCTGTTGGGGAGCTCCCTTTTGAAACAAAACTAGAAATGAATTAGTCAAATCTCTACTGCAGGGATGATCCAAGTCCATATTCAATAAGAGGGACAATTTCTTCTGCTCCTGTGGGGATAATGCTAGTTCTAGACTGTAGGATGCTGAAAGAGATTCCAGGAATTTGGTGGCACCTTAAAGGCTAAGATAATTTAAGAAGATCAGTGATCCATATAGGTCTGCATCCTGTTTAGTGGCCAGCAAACGGCACAGAGGGCACAGACTTTTCTCTGACGTTGCTTTCTAGCACAGGTATGCAGAAGTTCACTGTTTCCCAATGTGGACGCTGCCGTTGGTGGTTGTGGCTAATCTATCCAGCCATCCATGCTCGAGGCACGTCCACTGGCAGCAAATTTCACAATTAATGGCTGAGTAAAGAAAGACTTACTTTTGTCCATTCTGAATCTCTCGCTTATGTGCTTCATTAGGTGCCCTGAATTTTGGTATTATGGGAAAGGGAGGAAAAATTCTATTCACTTTCTCCAACCCATGCATATGACAATTGAGTGCCAGCAGTCTAGTAGCCTTTCGCTTTTTCTGTTACAGGCACGTTCTTGCTGGAAGAGGAAGGGTTAGACAACACCCATTCAGGTGAGAGAATTCCTGGCATCTTATAAGTAACAGGTGTGGGTCCATGATACTTGTGAGATCCCCCCTTCACTCCAGGTCCAGAACACCTTAGAGTCTTTGTTAGGCTGCACAGCCACTGCTGCTAGGCTCAGACCCGCTGAGCCCACCACGACTCATTGGTTGCACTGCTCCTGGTGGCTGCTGCTGCCAGGCCCAGCGGAGCTGCGCAGCTGCCACCACTGCTGAACTCAGTGTGGCTTCCCTGTCCAGCCAACAACGCTACTTAACTTTTGCTTGAGTAAAGACACTGGTGTTTAATGACACTCCTCCCTGCCACAGGTCAGAAAATTTACCCCAGGGCAACCCACAGGTAGTGCCAAACAATATTTTTACTTTCTCAGTGAGGGCCCTGACCTGGGTAGCCCAGACTAGCCCAATCTTGTCAGATCTAGGAAGCTAAGCAGGGTTGGCCATGGGCTACTATTTGGATGGGAGAACACCAAGGAATACCAGGGTCACAATGCGGAGGCAGGCATTGGCAAACCACCTCTGAAGGTCTCTTGCCTTGAGAACCCCATGGGTTACCATAAGTCTGCTATGATTTGACAGCAAAAACAACAACAAATCTTTGAGTAGCCCCTCTAGTAACTGGGAGTCTTGTTCTGTTTAGTGTAGGTTCGTGGAGCTCCTTCCTGTGCTTGGACCTATATCTGCAGCTGCCCCTTGTGGTCTGAGTGAAACTGTTTATTTGTGACTCATCTTTCTCTCTGAGAGTTAGATAGACCTGCCTTAGCAGCCTTTTCCCCCCTCAAAGGCCTGAAGTGTTGTTGAAAAGTGTTGTGTTCAAGTGCAAAAAAGCTTCGGGAACAGCCTTGAGGCTCCTTCTTAACTTAGTGTGGTCTGAACTTCTTTGCCAAGTCCTTCAAGACTTAGTTGTCTCCACTCTGAAGCATTGTGGCTTCTCTTTCAGAAGAACTACCCAGAACCTCGTCACCCATTACAACGATCAGTCTGTTTACAGTCCTCAGCACCCCCCTGCGCCTCACACCATTCAGCAAAGATGGAATCACAATAGACGACCTAACAGCCAGTGGTCTGATTCACATTACCAGCCCCATTTGCAGGAATGTGGACCTTCTTTTCCTGTGCAAAACCATCACTATCCTCTCCAGCATGGAAGATATAGTGCAGACAGACAGTCCAGTCATAACTTCTATTGATGGGAACGCAGCTGGTGTGGAGGACACTAATGGAAAAACCACTCTTACCTGATCTGTTGTTTACTTGTCCACTGGTAAGCTGCTGGCTGTGGTAAATCGTTGCTCAGTTGCCAGAAGACCTCCAGGGATTGCCCACTGTAAAGCCACAGATCACTGCTCATAATGCAGATTTGAAAGAAAGTGGGATGTTTGAGATGCTACTAAGAGCAGCAGCATGGAAGGCAGAAAGATGCATTTAATGGGTCAGAGGCTGAAAGTTTCGCTAACCAAAGTTCACTGAAATAAATTGATGAGACTTTTAGAATGTGCAGTCAGATAATAAAGAATCTAAATCCAACCAAAATGTCATATCTTTTTAATACAGCTTATATATCTACTTCGAGTGCAGTAATTGCTAACATTTATTAACAATTGCAAACATCACGATTTGAGCATTATTCTGGCAGCTTGTTGTCTGCTTTGGGTTCTGTAGATAACAGGAGGGGCAGTGGGTGGGGTGGGGTGTGTGACTAAATACATAAGCCACATCAGGTATTGGTGTCAGTGTTGCTGCTGAACAGGATCGTCGCAACTAAACATTTCTGTTGCATGGTGTTACCACTTTTCCAGATTGCTGAGCTGTCTCAGTGGCTGAAGCAAGGCTTTCTTGATTCTGCATAAGCAGGGATCCTGATTATTTATTAAAACATACTCCACCTTTCCTTGTGGTTCAAGTGGGCTTAAAATAATAATTTATTAACAGGAGATGTTTCTTGTTAGGCAGGAACAAAGGCTTTGTTTATCTGTTGTCAATCAGGCAGGGTAGTCTGCATAAATACAGGCAGATTCTTAAGTGGCATTTACCCCCTGCTGATAAGCAGCATGTTTGTCATGCAAGGACAAAGACAAAAGCCAACACTAAACACCCAGTCAGTAATAAAAATGGACCATGTGTGACTCCATAGCTTACATGCTGCATATTTCTTCCAGCACAGTAACAGAAATGTGTTGCAGCAAACCAAGTGCAGACAAGGTGTGGCAGTGACGATGGCCAGGGGTTTAAAATCCTCCTCATCTGTGTACCTATTCTTGATAGAAAGGCACATGTGCTCACCTGCAGTGCCTGCTTGAGTATCCTGGAACACAAGGTGCAAATTTGTATGCATTGTTATGTCTCCCTGTACTTGTTCTGCAAGATAGATGTTTTTAAAATGTCCTATAAGACAGTCATGTTTCCTCTTATGTGTCTGCAACTTGGCAGGGGGAAATAGCTGGAGTGAGGGCCATAATCCCTGAGCAGTTAATCCTGATTGGATTGTTTTGTATTAAAATGAATGGGAACTAATCCTGATGTGAAAGAAACCAGTTTTTAGAAAGCAAAAATCAGGCTTGGGGATTTGTTACTCCTGTAAGGTTTGCAGTGGAAACTTCAGAATGTTACATGAGTGGTACTCATTCAGTGGCTCTTAGACATGCCACCTGTGGATCTTCTGAGGACTGTTTCCAATGTGGCAACCAGACTATATTTCAGGAAAGTGGGTGAAGCCACTGCCTAGTGAGGCTCATGTTTAGCAGGTGCTTCCCACCAAGAAGCATTCATGACTGGAGGATGGGTAAGATGGGAGCCTCCCTGAGATGTTGGACCTCATGCCGGGGATGCCTGTCTTCTCCAGCGAATTTTAAAGGTTACAGTTATATCTTACATTATTCTGTGTGTGAGTTTTGTTGGGATGAAACACAGGGCACATACTAGTTTTGGCTGATGGTAATTGTGAATGCAGCAGCTGTCCATGAGCTGAGAAGTACTACTGAGGTAGCCTGCCTTGTAGAACTCTGAAATTATTTTGCCCGGAAGTCACATTGTAGAGAAGTTCTGAGTGATGAGAATTTATTTTTGTTTAGCTTACATGTAATTTTTTTTAGAAAGCAGTGTTTTAGGTTCAGAACGCAGCAGAGCTCCCCTGTTTATCGTATGCTTGTAAGATTACAAAGTTACACAGAGCCACTTAGCAACTTAAATAAATCAGTTCTTATTTTCTTTTAGGAAATACAGACTAGATAGTGCAGCTTAGAGAAAGAGACAGATTCTACCTAGCTAGTGATTGATGTGGATGCAGAGAGGCATCTGGCATCCATGGTGCCAAAGTTGGAGAAATGCGTTCTCAGTGTGGCATGTGAGGAGAGAGAGAGGAGATGGAAGGAAGTTGTTTCCCTGAGAGTAGCAATCCACACATCCAAAGGTTCAAGTGACAGAAGAGTGAAAGGAAGATACTTAGCGTCTGCCTATCTATCTGTAACTCTCTGGTCACTTGCTTCTTGAAGGCTGAGGCACAGGGACATTGCATCTGGTTCTTCCAACATGAAGATTTCATAGCAGTGCAACAAAAGGGAACTTGTGACTTCAGTGCCTGGATAATACTAAGTAAATCCAAGGGGTCTCCAGTGAGTAGTTTTGCTAGCTACTGTAGAGTAGCTCATGCATCCCTGAGAAGAGCCAAGTAAACACTGAAAAATCTGCTCTAGGCTTTTCAAAAATGTTCCTTTAATAAAAAATTTATCTGTGTTGCTTAGCTAATAGCACTACTGGTGTTCTTCCTGGTTCATGTTGTCCCTAGGACATAACAAAACTTGATAATATGCCAGGAGGGGTTAGTTCAGGATTTTCCCCACTATCCAGAACCAGCTCTCATTAAAAAGATCGGCAATCCCTGTTCTAATCCAGGCATCTCTACTGGGTTTTTTGGTTATTCTGAAGCATATGTACAGGAGCCCCAAATCCATCCTCTTCAAGTTTGTTTCAGTAGAGGGATATGATTTATTTCAAAGCAAATGACTCGACCTGCTTTGAGTATTTAATCTACCTCTCTGCTACTCTTACTACTTGTTCCTGGAGACCTCTTATCAACTGCAGGTGAAAGGAGGAAATTAAGATCCTATGAGAGGGGGGAAATTACCTCAAGTCCCAACTGTCTGTCTGTATCTTTGTCCCTGGTAATTTGCTGCTGGTATTTATTTGGAGTGCCTTGTTAAAATTTTGTCAACCCTACTTAAAAATTCAACAGTAAGGAAAGAATCTATCCATATCTCTTCTCAGGCACATCCATATGAACCGCTGCATATGAACACCCAGGGCTCCAAGAGGAGCACAGCTAGCCTTTTCACCCGGTGCAGTTGTTTGAGGTACATCTCGAACTGCTGATAACACTGTGAAACTATGTTGTTTTCTAGTACACGCTTAACCAAAAATAGCATCAGTCTCTGAGGAGAACACTCTACTACAAGGCTCGGAGAAGTAGAGGAGCCCTCAGCAATGGGTTACTGTGAGGCTCAGGCGATGATCATTTTGCATGAGAAGAGGGGTTAGACTTTCCTTTCCCGGTTTTAATCATAGAGGGAAAATGAACGCCGGGCCTGCTTCCGATCGGAAAGAACATGCGACTGACGACCAGGCAAAGGACAAAAATGTAGCCGATCCCCAGGCAAGTCAAAGGATATATAAAGGGCATCGGCATGCAGTTCGGGAGGAGGGCTGGCGGGGAGCACTATCTAATTAGTTCGCCGAGGCGGGGGGGGGGGGGGGGGGGGGTTTGTGGCGAAATGCGAAACAGCCAGCGCCGGGAGGGTCGGCTTTCAGAGGGGCGTTCGAGAGGGCAGTTTAAGGTTCTGGAGGCACTCGTGGCGGGGATGAAAAGAAATCCGCTTTCCCCGTTTTTGCCATCGAAAGGCCGCCTCCCCCCGCCCCCGCGCGGTTGAGGCGGCTTCGTGCGGTTGTTCACCCCACAGAGCGCCTGGCGTGATCAGCTCCTTCCCCTTTAAAAACAAAAACCACCAGGAGAGCGATCCGGCCTTGTCTGGGCCCGTCTGTTCGACAAATGCAGCACTTCTGCGCCTTGGGAGATTGGGTGGGAAACGACACTGGACGGCAACATGCGGCCGCTGTAAAATTCTCTTCCAGCTGTCCGAGTCTACCCAAGTTCTATCCCGCCTGTCCTCTGAGGATTTTACGGCAGCGCGAATGATTTTACCTGCACAACGACCCTCAGAGGAAGTGGTTAGTTAGTGTCGGGCTGGGATGATTTTGGGAGCCGCTCTCATCCTAGCTTGCGTCACAGGGTTGTTAGCAGCCTTAAACGGAGAAGCACAGAACAAACTTCACCGCTCTCATCCTCTAGGAGGGAGGCGAGAGGAACACGTAGTCAGTAATGTAAATATCCCCACCGGGCCCCGCCTCCGAACTACCATATTAACGAGGCGCTGCATTTGTAGGGTTGATGTAAAGCCGGTCAACACGATCCCCTCCGGCAATTTGGGGGAAATAAATAGGAACTCCATTTGCGTCGCATGGGAACTTTTAAAAAACCAGAAACACCCCACGTGCAGCACACAATAACTGTGCTTTTGCCTTCTTTTTTTTTTAACGGGGCTCCTACTCAGACTACACCAGGACAACCAGCATACTCAAGGCTCGGAATGTCACATCTAGGACATCCGTCCTATGCGAGAGAGAGAAATCCCCAAACTAAGCCGGAAGTCCCGCCTCCTGGCGATGGACCTGTCAGTTCAGGCCTGTTGTATTTTTAAGTCTGTCGGTATTCCATGCTCTATGGTACAGCTAGAGAAGCCGGAAGTTCTGGATATGATCCTGGGAACAGCTTCAGTGCCTTTCCTGCCCCTCTAGGGCTTCTCTGGGCTCCGCGGAGGAATCCCCGGTAGGGCTGAAGGGGCCGAGTTCGAGGCTGAGGCGCTGTGGGTGGGACAGGCCGGTTTCCTGAGAGAAGCTCATGTTTTTCTCTCAATCGGGCAGGGAGAAGGAGAATCACCGCCATCCTCCTTCCCTCGCCCCTTCAGTCAACGAAGCCTTTGACGACCTTTCAACTGGCAAGAGATTCTTTCTGTTCTTCCGCCTTAGTTTCGGCGGGATCGAGACTGAGATACAGTGACTTGTCCAAGGCTCACAGGGACTTGTGTGTCAGAGGTGGGGCTCGGATTTTGGTTTCCTGTCTTAATGGAATTTATTTAAAGGGACTTCTGGATGCAAGTGACTTCAAGGCAAAGTGGCAGCACTTGGCTCAACTTAGTTCTGCACCCAGTAAGATTGAAAGACAAGGGCTTATAGTGTTCTTCATGAAGGCCGAAGTCTGGGGGAAATGTGGGTGGAGGGGAGCTTCCCACTGGCCCCTTGAATAGCACTTAGTTTATGCTGAAGAAGGTGGAGCATATTTCCCCTGGACAGATCTGGATAAAGTAGGGGCAGTGAAAGTGCTGCTACCTCCCCTTGCAGTTGTCTGCCCTTCCTTAGAGCTGGCTGTCTCATGACTTGAGAGCTGTGTGTGAAGAAGGGTGATGTACTGAATCACAGGATAAGTTGAGATCTCTGGCTGGTAACGATGAAAGCCTTTGACATACACAGATCACTTGGTTATGCAAAGTTCTTTGAAAAAGTTACTCATTGTCACACGTGAATTATAATTCTTATGGACCCCTAAAATTCTAATGGAAGGTGTCACCAGTTGTTATGTGTTTTGTAGAACTCTGCATCAAGACGATTGCAGTATGGGTTAGGTGTCATTCCTAGCTATATGACAGAAGGCATTTCTAATAGGGATAGGGAAGTGCTTTGTACTGAAGTTCTCTTCATGAAGTTTCTTTGTTATTTCTTTACAAGGTGATCTCCTATAATAGGTGTATGTACACCGATAATAGGTGTATGTTCCTGTTTTCCAGTTCCTCTTTTCTTGGCTATCTAGAAGTATGACTGGTTATGAAAAATGTTCCCTTTGTAGGAAATGTTGAAAAAACATGAGTTTTAGGCTCAGTTTGACTACAGTTGTTTTAAGCTGCAGCATTCACTTATCCAAATATCAGACCCACTACTTTTGAGTCCCCCAGATTATACAGAAGTTATATTCTGAGGTCCTCTGTCTTCTGGAAATGTTCAGACAGACACATTACTTCAATAAAGACCATATCTGTTCCTTCTACAGACAGACCCTTATGCCTGACCACACTGATGTCAGCCTCCCCCCAGAGGACCGAGTCAGGGGTCTTATTCAGATGGGGAGTTGTGTGGAGGTGAATGAAGATGTCCCACCAAGGAGGTACTACCGTTCTGGGATTGAAATGATCCGAATGGCAACTATCTATTCTGAGGAAGGCAACATCGAAAATGCCTTTATATTATATAACAAATACATCACGTAAGAAATTTATATTGCTCGGTGGTAATGTAATTTTTGGTTCTCCTTTGCTTTTCTGATAAATCTATCAATTATTTTGCATGGCAAACCCGCTGGATCACCTGGGGTTGTACTCTGTTTTGGCTCAACTACTTATTTGTTGTGTGATTCAAGTGCCCCAGATCCTTGTCTTCTACCTTAGTTCCAGATTTTTAATAGTAAGAGGAAGGTAGTTATTACTTCTTCTGGTTCAAGCAAATAAGATCCTTGTGCTGTCTTTAAGGGTTTTCCAAGCAAACAATCAAAGCTTCCCTCAACAGTAGACAGATTTGAAAACAAGAACAACATGTTGGAACTGCATATAATGAATGGGAGACACAGTAGCCTCGCTGGGGGTGATTGTTTGTTTTTCTTTGACTAAGGGAGGATGTAATTCAGTGCTGCAGCAGGGCTGTACACATACCAGAGGGACAGTCTCCTCCGGTATGTCCCTGGGAAAACTTTGCACTCTACTGATAACAATCTGCTGGTGATCCCTGGCCCTAGGGATTTCTGGCTGTCCTTGACCAGGGCCTTCTTAGTTCTGGCCCCAGCCTGGTGGAACTTTCTGCCAAATGACACCGGGGCCCTGCGGGATCTTATGCAATTCCACAGGGCCTGTAAGGTAGAGATGTTCCACCAGGCTTTTGGTTGAGGGCAGCAATGTTTTTTCCCTGGCTAGCACCCTCCCCCCCTCTTCTGCATTTTTGTCCTGCGTTCCCTCTCCCCTTGCCGAGAAAATGGCCAGGTAGTCCAGAATTGGGTTAGAAAATTTACAGGACACCATCTTGGATCTTTTATTCTGGTTTCTTAGTTTTTATCAAATTGTAGATTGAATTGCAGGGGGCCATGGTGGCTCAGAGGTTCTGCAGTTCGGCAGTTTGAGACCCTAGTGCCGCATGACAGAGTGAGCTCCTGTCTCTGGCCCCAGCTCCTGCCAAATAAGCAGTATGAAAGCAAGAAACTGCAAGTAGATAAATAGGTACCACTTCGGTGGGCAGGTAACGGCGTTCTGTGCACCTTGGCATTTAGTCATGCCGGCCACATGACCACGGAAACATCTTCGGACAGCGCTGGCTCTTCAGCTTGGAAACAGATATTAGCACCGCCCCTTAGAGTTGGATTCGACTGGCTTCCAAGCAAAGGAAACCTTTAGTATATTGAAATGTACATTGCCCAGAGCCCAGCGTAAGCTGGGATAGGGTGATTAATAAATCGAATAAAGAATAATAAATAAAGGTAAAACAACACCATTTTACTGATTTTTACGAGCTTAGCACTTGTGCACTTGCAAAGCATTTTTGAAGAAGAGATTGGATTTATACCCCGCCCTTCACTCACTTGGAGTCTCAGAGCGGCTTACAAACTCCTTTCCCTTCCCCTCCCCTCCCCACAACAGACACCCTGTGAGGTAGGTGGGGCTGAGAGAGCTCTTTCCCAAGCTGTCCTTGAGAGAACAGCTGGTACAGAACTATGGCTTGCCCAAGTTTATCCAGCAGGTGCAAGTGGAGGAGTGAGGAATCAAACCCGGTTCTCCTAGATTAGAGTCCGCGCACTTAACCACTACACCAAACTGGCTCTCCAACTGTGAACTGTGGTGGTTAGAGTGTTATACTACCAGGTGATCCAGATTTAAAACCCTGCTTACCCATCAAACTTGGTGATGCTGGACCAGCTGTTCCCCCTCAGCCTAACACTTCACCGGGTTCTTGTGATAATAAAATGGATATGGGGAAGCTTAATATGCTGCCCTGAATTTCTTGGAAGAAAGGGCAGGGGAATAAAGTACACAAAATAAATAGTTCAGCCTTCAGAACTGTGTTTAGAAACATTTTAAAAATCACAGTATGACACACAGTCATGGTGGGGGAGTGGAGTGGAGGCTGTCACTTGTCACTGGTGATTTCACTGGCATAATCAGAAGGATGCTGTGACAGTTTGTACAACCACGCTTTCACACAGTACTTGCAATAGCAGTTTATTCATTAGCAGCAAAATACAACCTCATCTTTCCCAAACATTTAGTAAGCATTTTTGGTTCTCCTTAAGAAGTACAATTTTGGTTTACTTTAACCTTGACAAATTGGTATAAGAATGCAGTTTTGGAATTTGAGATATATATATCTAAATAAGTATGGAAGTACAATGGTAAGGTGTTTTGCCATCAATTCATAGCTGACCTGTGGGAACCCCGTGAGGTTTCCAGGCAAGAGACATTCAGAGGTGGCTTGCCATTGCCAGTCTCCATGTCATGACCCTAGAATTCCTTGGTGGTCTCCCTTCCAATACTTGCCAGGGCTGGCCCTGCTTGGCTTCTGAGATCTGATGAGAAAAATTGGGTAATTAATGTTGAATTACTTGATAGGAAAAGAAAGCCTGTTTCTCCCATCCTCTCCTTTCAGCCCAAATTGTCGATTCTACCCAGGATACTCCATTTTCCTGCCTTTACCCAGTTACGTTCACTACATTTTTTCCTGATTAGCATTGCATTCAGCCTCCCTTAACCCCTAGTTCTACCTCATCTTTTATGGGCATTACTGGGAGGAAAAACAGGCCAAAGCGACCTGGTAAGTATAAAACTTGGTGGAATCTTTCCAGCACTCTTCCCTGTTGGCAGCTGTTTAAGCCTCCTTTAACTAAACAAATGCCTAGCTATGGTTCTGCTATCATGGTAAGACATGCAAGCAGTGGAGGGGTGAAATCTCTAGATGGCGTATTGTACAGAAGAGGTTTCTGTTCTTCTGGGCCTTGTGTGTGCCCTGACAATGAGGGAGTTGTAACTTATCCTAAATCTGGGTTGGCCAATTTATTCACTATTCTCCAGCAGCCAAACCCTCTGAGATACTGAGGCTTTATTAGTAAAGTTGGCATCACTAACAGTATGAACTGAATGTGCTGGGGTGAACTGAGTTCATTGCTGGTGGTGCTGAGACGTGAATTTGCTTTCTGAAAGTTCCCTTTCTCAGATCAGCATACTGGTCTTTTTATCTTTTCAGAATGCAAATGAGGTAGCAATACAATAAAATGTGTAAGGAAGTACAACAGTAAGGTGTGGTTTTTTTCCACCATTACTTATCAGACATTTTCTAGAAACTTTAGTTCCCTAATAATGAAGGTGTAGTGGAAGTTTTGCTTAAGTCTCCATCAGAATGAACATAAGGTAATTTTTTTTGAAAACAAATACATTGCTGCATATGTTTCATTTTTATATTGGCATCTAGAGATCACCCACCTAGTAATGCAGCAGCTTCTGTTTTTCCCAGACCCTTTTCTGAACCCAAAAATGTAGGGTTGGTTGACTAAAAGGTGTGTCTTACAGTGCAGCCTGTGCAGAGCTACTCCATTCTAAGCCTACTGAAATAAATGGTCTTAGGCTGCAGTGCCCTGACCTGGATATCCCAAGCTAGCTTGATCTTGTCAGATCTCGGAAGCTAAGCAGGGTCATCCCTGGTTCGTATTTGGATGGGAGGCCACCAAGGAAGTCTAGGGTCTCTATGCAGAGGAGGCAGTGGCAAACCACCTTTGAATGTCTCTTGCCTTGACGACACTATGGAGTTGCCATAAGTCAGCTGCAACTTGTTGGCAAAACCCCCCCCCCCCCCGCCCGCTACAGTACATCTGCATAGGATTTCACTGTTTGCACAGTTAATATTGTTTGCAGGAGGTGAACAGTTTTCATATATCCTTTAATGTTACTCTGAGGTCTGATTTGTGCATTGTGTTTTCTTTTCTTATATACTTCCAATATTCTGAGTGCATACTTTGTAAAGGAACATTATGTATAAACTTGCAGATCATGGATAAAACCAGCACCCATTCTATGACACTGGCGGTGGATTTATCCCGGCAGAGGGATCGTCATCTAACTGGTTTAGTGAGATACAGACACTTGTGACCCCAGCAATGAATGCTTTCTACTTTGTAAAGCAGCAATAGATGTTAAAATGTTGCTGTGGTTTGTGATGCACTTTCCTGAAATGGACCTTTTCAATGTCCACATTCCTGTTGGGGGTGGGGGAATGCTTGGTTTATAAGAAAGAGCAGAATTGTATCCTGGAAATCTGCATTCAGAACATATAAACTGAAATTCTTCGGGGATTGTGTTCAAATCCTGAACATTATTGTTTCTTCCCTGCTGCCATCTCTCTCATATTCTCTCTCATTCTCTCTTCCCAGGCTTTTCATAGAGAAACTCCCAAGACATCGTGATTACAAAACTGCTGTAATCCCAGAGAAAAGAGACACAGTGAAAGTAGGTGGCAATTTTTTCAAGGGGGGGGGGTTTCCTGCCATCTGTGTTTCCCTCCCCTCCCCCTCACTTCTACTATTGAAACCTTTTCTTCTCAGATCTTGTAATTACTGTAGATCAGGGGTGGGCAATTGTTTTGGCTCGGGGGCCACTTTGTGGGGGCAGAGGTTAGCGGAGGGCCGCACCTTTTAAAATGATTGCATTCATTACTTAACTTTGCATTTCAGAAAAGGTATAAATTGTATCATAAAAATCAATAAATATAAATTAAAATAGTGGTAGTTTTATTCAATTTATTTATTGTGCTAATTTCATATCATCTATAGCTGCAAGCACATTTAATTTTATAATCAGTTTAATGAGCCAAATGTACCCTATCACACTTTTCTACAATTTTTTTGAAATCAGGAGTGAGATTGCTTGTTGAGATTCTCATCACAGCCTGCAAGTTAATGTCTGCCAAAGAGCATCTATATTTACTCTTGTTAATCTTCATGTCTTGGCGGGCCGCAAAAAACTCTGTGGCGGGCTGCATGTGGCCCACGGGCCGCCATTTGCCCACCCCTGCTGTAGATGATGGAGAATAAGCAGCTCATCTCCTGTCTCTGAGATATGAATATATGAATTTGCCTTATATCTCACTAGAGCATTGGTCTGTCCAGTCCTGTGTTGTCTATTCCATTTGTAGCAGGTCTTAGGGTCTTTTCCAATACTTGAAATTTGCTGCATGCAGAGCCACCTAAAAAGGAGGCATTTCCTTGGAGACTCTAACTCAGAACCGTCTGAGACTGACTCACTGCCTACCGTGCTTGGAAGGTTGTGCCCTCTCTGTACAGCTTCTGCTCATTGTACCATGGTTTGTGAAAGTGAACAACTGGGTGGATTGTGGCCCGTGTTGTGTCTGTTGCCATTAATGGTGTCTCTGACAGTGCTTTTAGGAGCTATGCTGGTTTTGTTAATTTTTGTATTTTAAGAATGCATATCCTGCCGCTCAGTCACTTGACTCCTGAAGGCACTCTGCTGTTGACCCCATGTTCTGTTCTGACTCTGAATCTGCTGGTGTAGCACCCTCTTTCTTGTCTTTTTTCCACCCAGAAACTGAAAGAAATTGCATTTCCTAGAGCCGAGGAGCTGAAGAAGGAGCTTTTAGAAAGATATAACAAAGAATATACAGAATACAATGTGCAGAAGGTCAGTAATGGGACATCAGATGCTTAAACTCTGTATCTGAGGTATGCATCTGAAGGATGTTGGTTGTTGGTAGAAAAGATCCCTTGCTTAGGATATTAATGTCCTTATCAGTTAGCCTGCTTTCACAGCAAAGGCCTTCAGACCTTGCTACCCTAAGCATAGGTATGAAGTGATCCATGTTACTGGTCTGGTCAGGGAGACCCTTGTACTCTAGACAGGTGCCAGTGTGAATGTGACCCGTTTTCCAGCAGTGCCCATATTCAAACTGAAGTAATCAGTGCTTAAAGAACAAATCTTCCTACAGCTATCTTACTCCTATGGAAAAGGATCTGCTAGTTACTAAAAGGAACACCCCCAAATTAGTGAAGTTTCTCTAAAAGCTTGTGCCGATTTATTGAGAGGAATCATACAAGCAGCTGACCTGGGGCAGCAGTCAGAATAATATCAGTAAATTAATATGGTGGCCAGTGCTAGTAAACCCACCTTTTTAAGAGCCAACGATTGTAAGAAGCCACGTGCACTGTGCACTCAAGATGTAGGAGGTAGTCAAAGAGAGAGACTGAGAGGGTGACCCTGTCTTACCTGTTCAGGTCCAGCAAAGCTGCAGTTTGTCCAAGCAACCAGTTATCCAAAAAAGTACTCAGAAAGGGGGGGAGGGAACAATGAAAATGTATCAGATGTGTCAGACTGAGTGCTCTGCAGCTCAGGAGGTAGTCCTGGGCAGGCAAAAACTTGATTTGGAGCCAGATTCTGACCCCACTCACAGGGCAAGAGGCTTGAGTCGAAAAAGAAGATTCTTTTCCTTCCAGGCTTGGGAAAAGGGGAGGGGGCAAGGTAAACTAGACATGTCTGCTCCCTGATTGGCCAAAAAAAAAAAAAGAATGAATAGGGTGATACTGGGTCCTTGGGAATATTTCCTTGTAGTGAGAAATGTTAATTAGTGTACAGCTCTTTTCCTGGCAGAGCACTAACAGAACTAGATCCTTTTGAAGCAAAGTACACTGATTAAATAGGTGGGCAGCCCTGATTAATATGATATGATAGCCTGGGGCTAGGCAAGGTTTGAATTCCCTTCGGAGCGGTTGCTATTTTCCTTTTTGGGTGCAACAAGATCAGGCACAGTCGTGCCCACTGCTGAATGTCTTATCTTTATTGTAGTCACAGGCTGAAAGTACTGACTGGGCTGCTTCCAAAAGAAGTTTTGCTCTGGTTTTGTGTCTAAAGTGGAGCAAGTTTGGGGGGGATATCCACAGTACATCACCCCCAATCATCCACATCCTATGTTTTCTCCCATTTTTGCTCTGATCTTTCCAAAACCTGGTTTGGTGTGGTTTTTAAGGAAAGATTGCTGTCAAAGCGCCTTTGCATACTGTGTGCATAGAAAGGTGTGAATTTTTGCAAGGTCTCCTCACATTAGCACCATTTTCCTTGCCCCATCCCCTCCCACACTGTTATTCTCCACCCTCCAGTGGAAGGCTGTTTCAGTCTTCTTTGCTAGAAATCATAACGAATGATAGCAATGAAGAAACCAAACAAATCCCTCTGGTAGCAAGGGAGGCTGGGACAAGAAAAATGTGCAGGAGAATTACAGTGTGGATGCTCTGCATGCAAAACCATACATTGAACCCCAGCCCCTCCCCAGAGACTTAAGTCTAGGTTTTGCAGTGTGTCACCCTGTTACTTTCCAAATGTTCCGGTTTCAGAAGAAGCAGGAGGAGGAGTTTGCACGCAGCTTGGCTCTGCAGCAGCAGCTGGAGGAGGAGAAGCACAGGGTGGCCCTGATGAAGCAGCAGCAGGCAGAACAAGAGCAGTTTCATGCCTTTGAGGAGATGATCCGGCGCCAAGAGCTGGAGAAAGAGCGCCTGAAAATCCTGAAGCAGTTTGGAAAACCAGAGCCAGTCCCAGATTCCTTGGAGGGTCCCTTGATTCCTGGAGTGGTCACGCCCCCAACTGATGCAAAAACTCCCTGCCATCCTATACAGCCTTCAAGCCCTGGTGGAGGAGCTGTGGTGCCAAAGCCCCCCGTTGTGGACAGATCTCTGAAGCCTGGAGCTTTAGGGAGCCCAGAAAGCCGTTAGTATATTTCGGAATTACCTTGATCTACTTTTTTTTTTGCTATCAAATGTTGAAACAGAACTGTTAATTAAAGTTTAAAAGAATTTATGGAAACATGCCCACCCCCACCCCCAAAAAAACCACTCCTCATTATAGGAGAAAATATTCTGAAATTAAATCTCAGCATTGGAACCATGAAAAATCCTGATTCTGTCGAACTAGAAGATTGTCAGCAGAAAACACTCTATGCAATATGCTGGATATCCCTCATCACTCTGCTGGCTTTCTGCCCCTTTAATGGCTTTTAACTTAAAGCAAAGGTATTTATTTGGAGCTAAGTTGATATCTAATAATGAGGGAAATGGAGCCCAGTGTCTTGGCTTCCTCGTCCAGGTGCTGTGCTTGAACAGTTGCTTCACTTGCTTACCATTTTCCCATACCTTTACTACTGTGATTCTCTTGCTCTCTGCTTTCTACTTTGGACATCATTTATTTATTTATTTATTAGATTAGTCGTTTAGGCTGCCCTCCCCCTGAAAAACAGGGCTCAGGGTGGCATACAACAGTGATAAAATTACAATCTTGCAAAAGATTTCAAAATTAAATTAATACATAAAATACAATTTACAGCAGGCTAAGCCAGTCTGATGGCCATCATTTCTGGAATATCGTTGCCTAGTAGAGGAGGGAGGTGGGGAAGAAAGAGGAGGAAGAGAGCCAGATTAGATGGAAGACCGTTGCTGTCCTCAACCGAATGCCTGGCAGAACATCTCTGCCTTACATGCCCTGCGGAACGGCAACAAGTCCTGCAGGGCACAGATGTTATTTGGCAGAGAGTTCCACCAGGTAGGGGCCAGGGCAGAGGAAGCCCTGGCCCTGGCTGAAAACAGCTGGATGTCTCTTGGGCCAGGGACCACCGGGAAGTTATTATCTCCTGAGTGTAAAGCTCTTCTGGAGGTGTGCCAGGAGAAGCAGTCCCAAAGATACGTAGGTCCTAGGCCATTAAAGGCTTTAAAGGTTAACACCAGAACCTTGACTCTGATCCAGTACTCCAGTGGAAGCCAGCGCAGCTTATGCAGCACAGGTTGAATATGTGCCATATGAGGGGTCTCAGTAAGGACCTGCGCAGCTGCATTGTGGATCAGCTGGAGTTTCTGGGTCAGCCTCAGGGACTGTCAAATGATGGGCAGTTACTTAATCTGCTATCATATCACTCTTTTTTAATATACATATACATTTTTATTGCTTTTCTACATACTACAAACCTAAAATCACTACAAACTAATCCTAAAAAGCTAAACAAGGATAATAAATTTGCTTTTTTTACAGAGTTTAAACAAAGTTCCCTTATTATTAAAAAAAAAAAGATATAATGAAGCGTGATATTAAGTTTTCTTATTTAAGCTGGTATTGCATAAGTAAAATCAAGCAAGTCTGTTAGTTTAAATTTTTCAAACTTTCAAATTGGGTACAGTATTAGTTCCCCTTCCTCCCTCTTCGTTTAAATTTATCAAAGTCTCATTTGACTGCCAGATGCTTCGGGGCAGCTGCCCCTCTTTCAGATTCAGAGTCCTCTGAAGAACTACTCGTTGTAGTCTCGGAACTTTCCCCATCATGTATAACGCCTTCTTCTTCTTCTTTTTCTTCTTCCTCTTCCTCTTCTGTCATCTTTTTCTTCTGTAGATCTTTGTTGCAGTTCCAAAAAAGTCTTTGCACTTTTAGGAGAGGTAATCTTTTGTTTATTCTCTTTGTAGTTGAATACCAGTCCTTCAGGAAAAATCCATCTATAAGGGGTAGAGTTTTTCTGCAGAAAATTTTTCAAGCTTTTATACTGCTTCCTTTTTTCCCTTATTTCGAATGGAATGTCTTTCAGGACTCTTGATTTCAACGTCTTTGATTTTCAGGGTTGTCCCATTTGTGGCCTTGAGCACTATGTCCCTTGTAGATCTCTTAGAGAATCTCACCACAATCTCTCCAGGCAGGTTTTTCTTCTTCAAAAAATCAGGATCTGTAGATCATATCCATCTCACTTTGTAGAAAATCTGCTTGTAAACCTGTCATTGGAGCTAATGCTTCACTCAAGATTTCTTTGAGATCCTCAGCCTTTTGTTTGGGGACACCTTCAAATCGTAGAACACCGCTGATCTTTCCATTTGTAGACTTAAAAGTTGGTCCTTATTGGTTGCTCTCTCTTTCTCCACCACTTTTAGTTTTTGGTCCATTACTTTCGTTTTGGTTTCAACCAATTTAGCTGATTTAACCGCCTCCTCCACTTTAATATTAGTTTCTTTAATCTGTTTCTGGAGCGCATCAAAGTTTTGATTCAAATTCGTCATCTGATCCAGCAGGGGGCACAGTGCTGAGGATAACATGCTGGGAAAGTCTATGGTAGCTTCCGATTTGGGAACTGGAAGAGTTGAGGATGTAGTTTTTAGAGAGGGTTTTGCTCTGGTCGCCATTTTCCCCCCACTGCCAGTCATTGTTTACTTTTTGTGAAAGTTCATAAAGTCTAAGAAAGTTTGTTTAAAAATGCCGTTTTGGAGAGAATCACACTTCGCTTGTTTTTACTCTGCCGCTCCAGCAAGCTGAGTCCCCTGGTTTAACACAATTTGTTTAAAATGAGGGGGGGCAAACTGTTCCCTCCTCCCTCGCTGCTTTTTTGGGGGATGTCATGGGCTGGGGACAGGGGACTTCGGTACACTTTATCACTTGTCCAATTGAGTGGACTGTTAGACTCACGCTTCATTGATTACTGGACCGCTGGTAAGGGCTGCTTTGTTAATACACTTGATCCTTTGCTCACCAGTCCAGTGTGCGCCTCTTGGTGCCATGGTGGTGCCACAGTGGCGGGACCTTTCGGGGCAAAGGGGAGCCTCAATCCCTTGGCCGTCGCCTCGGGAGAGGGACCCCTTGTGCCCCAGGCTAGAAGCCCCTTACAAGGGCTCCAGGGGGGGGCAGAATCATCCGGCACCCCTCCCGTTTGCCAGGCCGCCCCAATCAGAGCACCGAAGGAGCACATCCATCATTCGAGTTGCCGAAACCAGAAGTCCTATCATGTCACTCTTCTGTTCTCTTATTTAACTTAAACATGCCAAATTCTTCCAGCCTTTCCTCACAGGACATCATTTCCTGACCCATCATTCTCCTCCTTATTGCCTTCTCTTAATCTGTTTGATTTTTCCAACATCTTTTTAAAAGTCTGGCACCCAGAGCTGAACACAGTACTCCATCTGCAGTCTAACTAGTGCAGAATAGACAGGAACTATTCCTTCCTATGACTAGTTTACTTAACTTCCCCAAATTGCATTTGTCCTTATCACAGCTGTTCACATTCAGTCTGCATTTCACTACAGTCCACAAATATTTTTCACTTGTCCTGCTATCCAGCCAGGCATCTCCCATCTTGTATTTATGCCTTTTAACTGTTTATTTCCTACCTAGCTACAGAACCTTATTTATCTTTATCAGCCTTCATTTTATTAGTTGCAGTCCAGTTTTCCAGTCAAGGTCTTGTTGAACGGTCTCTTCAGCTTACAAGGCAATGGTTCTCAAACTGTGAATCAGGACTCTTGCAGGTGGGTCACAAGCAATGCTCCCTCTAAGCTGTGGAGTCTTGTGAGCAAAAATTCTACTTTGTGAGCTACTGGCATTAAAGTTGTGAGCGAGCAATTTGGCTACTGCAGAGTTTAGTTTGCTCTGGAGCCATCCTTTCTGAGTTAAGATAAAAATACGTGAGCTGGAGGCTAGCAAACTGTGAGCTAGCTCACACTAGCTCAGCTTTGAGGGAACACTGGTCACAAGGCCAGGAGGAAGGAGGTGGAAATGGGGTGAGCTGGGAAAGGAGGCTCATGAAGACTCAGTAGCAAATTTAGGCTGCCTGCACATACAAAGTAGCCATGAAATACTCTATTGCTCACTATTGCTGTTTATTTACATTGTTTATTGCCTGCTTTTCTCCCTGATGGGGGCTCAAAGTAGCTTATGTTTATTAATAGTAGAAACAAAAAATAACAAACCTGTTTTATGTTAAAAAAAAATTAAAACTCTTGGTTTTTATGTCAGGGATAGTGGCACAGAGTTACTTTGCTGCTGTGTCCTAAAAAGTAGAGTAAGTTTAGGAGTGGGTTTGAGAAGATATAGACCATTCCTCTCAGTTCTGTTCACTGGTAAACTTGATAAGACTTCCCTTGATACCTTCATCCAACTGGTTAATAACACAGAACCAGGACAGGACCTTGGGCTACACCATGCAAAATTACTTTTCAGTTTGATGAAGAAAGGTTCAGAAACCCTCTTGGAGTACAGTTCTTTAACCAACTGTCAGTCCACCTAATAGTGCCTCTACTCCATGTTCTTGCCAGTCAAACTACCACATGTTCTTGCCAAACTACCTCCATGTTCTTGCCAGTCAAACTAGCTTGCCAGTCAAACTACCACAAAGGACTGTATCAAACGCTTTCCTAAATCTGAGGTATATCACATCCACAGTGTCTTGTTGGTCTTCTAAACAAAGAACTTGATCAAAACTATTTTGATTAGTGCAGCATGACTTATTCTTGACAAATCCACACTGCTGGCACCTCCCCCATTCTCCAGGTATTCTCAGAGCTCACGGACAAAGGTTCTGAAAGAATGTCAGCAAGTTCCTTTAATATTCTAGAATGTAATTCATCTGATCCTGGAGGCTTACTTAAGGTAGCTAGGCATTCTCTGACCATCTCTTTGTCTGTCTTGACTAATCTTTTCCACCCACCAGTTTTATGACTTTTGTCCAGTTGAGCAACATTACCATTATAAAAGAACCCAGAAACCAGAATAGAAATTCAGCAGCTCCACCTGTTAACTGTTCTGTCTTCACCAATGGTTGGAGCTAGTGTTTCTGTCATTCCCTTCTTCCTCTTAATATATCACTTGAAAAGAATCAATTTGTTATGAACATTCCTTGTTAACCCCAACTCATTCTTCATGTTAGTCTTCCTGACGCAGTCCCTTCAAGCTTGAGCTACTTGTGTGTACTCACCCTTGGTAACGTCCCTCCTTCCATTTCTTGCATCTTTCTTTAGCTTGAATTCCTCAATAAGCTCTTTATAGAACCATAGTGGGTTTTTATCATTGTTTTCCATACTTCTTTTGTACTGAGATTGTTTGTGATATTTTTTTTTGCTTCCAGTACCCAGAACTGTTTGTACTTTAAGTGTAGATCTCAATGCAACCTTTTCTGAGTTCCAGGTCATAGGAATAACCTGTGTCTGGACTGTACCACTTCAGATGGGGGGGGGGCGCACTTGACTGAATAATTCTCCATATAAAAAAATCTCCGTGTAGTAAACTATCAGATCAGAGAGAAGAAACTGTTAGCTCTCTATATGAATGCAGTGTGGGGGGAGGGGGTTGGTAAGTTTTAGTTCTATGAGCCTCCACGGGTCAGAAGTGTTACGCTCTATATAAACACATGCTTACTACCTTATCTTTTGTTTGAGAAATAAACCTAATGTGTACATATGACATTGCTCATCAAAGCCTCCTGTTTCTGCAGACGCAACTATAGAAGGACTTCGCCACATTATTGTTCCCAGGGAGCTCTGCCACAAGTTTCTCCAGTTGGCTGATGCAAACACTGCAAGGGGTGTGGAGACCTGTGGGATCCTTTGTGGGAAGCTGGTAAGGTATCTTCCTGGGTAATTGCATGTCAGTGTCTAATAGCCTATTGGCTTTGGCCCTTCTGCACTGGCAGTCTGACTACTTGGAAATGCCTCCAGTCTCTTCTATTCCACTTTTTGCTTGTTGCATAGGAAGTGACTCCATACTTCAAAGCTATTTTGCAGAGATACCTTTTCTTTTTCCTCAAAGCTGCATTTGGGTAGAAAGTGTCAGGAAAACAGTATTATCAAAAATACAACTTTAAGCAAAGTTGTGAAACTTTCCCCAGTTTTTCTGGGGAAAGCTTCATAGTAGAATACTGTGACCAAATGGAGCTCCGTACTGTTAGCAGGAGTGCAGGCAGCAGAGCTGAATAACTGAGTCGGAAGAAGAGCAAATGGTTAAGAGGAGCCTGAAGGAAGTGAATGGGAGATATACAGAAGTGATGGATGAAAGAAGCAGCATCCTGAAGAAACAGACAAGTGGAGGAGGCAGGAAGTTAAAAGAAACTGAGGCTGGGGAAAATCTTCATACAGGCTGAATGGTGGGTTGGAAGGGTCTTGTCATGCTGGCAGGATAGGTAAAAGAGTCTCCTGGAAACTGGGGAATGGTTGGCTGGAGTTGGGATCTGGTGAACAGGAGAGGCTGAATTTCACTAACCAGCCCAAAAATGTTTCCTAGTGTATAGTGCATTAGAAGCTGGACACTTGATTAAGAATCAGGGAGTGTTGTTTGAAGAGCAGTTAGTGAATGAGAGAGTTCAGGGTCATCCAAGTTGCTTGGTGTTTGTACCAAAGAGTGGTTTGTCTTGCTGTATAAGAAGTGACGATGCCTTATTCTGTGCCATCTGGTCTTCTCTCCCAGATGAGGAATGAGTTCACAATAACCCACGTCATTATCCCCAAGCAGTATGGGGGCCCTGACTATTGTAACACTGAGAACGAAGAAGAGCTCTTCCTGGTTCAGGATCAGTATGGCCTTATCACCCTGGGATGGATCCATGTAAGTCTTTATTCACAAGGCCCTTCTGGTGAAGGAAAAAAATTATGTTCAAGGCACAGATTTTACGAAGTGCTCTGCTGCCAGCTGTGGGGCAGGAGATTAACTCAGAGGTTCCCAGAAGGTCCCAAGGCTGTTTTGTGTATGAAATCTTGTGTGCTCTTCTTGTGTTGCATTTGTTGATCTCTGTGAAGCTCGTGCAGGATGCCTTCCTGGTGAACTGCACCCACAGTAGCATGTGAGGCTGTTGTGTGGAGCTTCTGTCAAAAGATTCAGAATGTTTCAGGTCGCCTCTGATGTTGATGACACCCATCCTCACACCATCGGATTGGGCACAGGGCACGATCAGTGGGAGTGCTGTTAAGCAGTTTCTGTTTACTTCCATGGCATGTATACAGAACAGCTTCCCCATGGATTATGTTGAGTTTGGGTGTTTATAAGGGGTGTCATTTAAATTTTTATTTATTTATTTATTCATTCATTCATATTTTTATCCCGCCCTCCCCGCAAGCCTCTCTGGCACCCAAATATCAGGCATCTGTTCTTCTTTACGGTCTTCTGGGAATCTGGAGTAAAGAGTCATCAGTATGCAAATGACAACCAGCTCTGCTTTTTTTCCAGAGAGAGTGGATATTCTGAACTGGTTCCTGGCTAGGGTAATGGAGTGGACGAGTAAAGTACAGCTCAGTCTAGATAAGGCTTGCGGTCCTAGGCAGTGGCTCAGCCTTGCTGGATCAGACCAGTGGTCCATCCAGTCCAGCATCCTGTTTCACACAGTAGCCAACCAGTTGCCCTGAAGGGCCAAACAAACAGGACATAGAGGCCAAGGCCCTCCCCTGCTGCTGACTTGCAGCTCTGGTATTCAGAGGTTTACTGCCTTTATATATGGAGGCTCCCTTCAGTCACCATGGCTGGTGCAGCTATTCAGGAACTGGAGGGTTGGCCTGTTCTGCATGAGGTTTTCAGCTTGGTACCTTTTTATTACATTACATACAATATCTTGGCCTGCACTGGTGAAGGAACTTAGGATATACATTTTTAAAATAAATACTCAGTGACTCTGAAAATCTGTGTACGCCTTTCTTGGTGCCTGGTTTAACTCTGTTCTCTCCTTATTTAGACTCATCCCACCCAAACAGCTTTCCTGTCCAGTGTGGATCTGCATACACACTGCTCCTATCAAATGATGCTGCCAGAGTCCATAGCTATTGTTTGTTCTCCAAAATACCAAGAGTAAGTTTCTGGGGCTTTGCACTGCTCACTCAAAACATATGGATGTTCAGTTTGTTCTGCCCATATTCCATTAGTGAGTACATGAGACACAGAAGGAATATAAAAATGAGGGGAGAAAAAAAATCTGAGATGAAGATGTATTCCCAAGGTATTGTTAGTTTAGCTTGCTGTAGCTGAAATGATAATTTGTGGCATCAAAGCCTAGCTAATGTACTGGTGTATAAGCTTTCATGAGCCAGAGTCTACTGAATCAGATGCATTCTGTGGGGAGGGGTACAAAGAGGACTACAGTGTTGCAGGGGCGTAGACTTTGAAAATCCCCGGGGGGGCGGGGGCTCTCTCGTGCACACGCGCACGGGACCATGTCCCCGCCACTCCTCCCCCCCGCCCCAGGGAGGCAGACCCGGAGGAGGCCCCCGGCGGCCTGGAGTGCCACGACGTGGAACTCCTGGCGCTGGTCCCCTGCCGCCCCTTCCAGCGCGCCTTCGCCAAGGTCTTCGGGGCCTCGGGTCAGTGGCGCTTCGGGGGGGAGGAGGCGGCCCGGGAGGAAAAGGCCAGGTCCCCACTCGGCGACGAGCTGTGTTTCCTGCCCTGGTTTGCCTTGCCAAGGCTCCTGGACGGCGGCCTCGGCGGGGCGGGTGCTGTGAGCTGAGCGCCGGCCGCGCTTCTGCGCAAAGGGGACTCGCTCTTGGCTTGCGCAAAGGGATGTCCCCGCCGCCTTTCTCTCCCCCCCCCCGGGTCCCAGGGAGGCCTGAGGGCAGGCCGGGGGTGGGGGGGGAAGGAGAGGCGGCGACAGCCAGCTGGCCAGCTGACTGGCCACCGGCAGGCGCTCCCTTTTGCCGGGGGTGGCTGAGCCCCCCCCCCAGGAAATTTCGGGGGAGGCTCGAGCCCTCGAGCCCCCCCGTAGTTGACGCCCATGCAGTGTTGTAACAAGTGTCTAGATAGCCCAGTTTCCCAGGACACAAGTATGTTACTTCCATCTCTGCTGTGCAACCTGATGTAAGATATCCCAGAAGTCAATGGCACCAATCAGTCCTTCAGGCAGGGACATACTGCAGTAGGATTTATACTAAGCATTTCTAAAGCTACTGTACCCACCTGGAGAAGAGACAAGTTTACTCTGCTCTGGTTTGATCTCACCTAGAGTATTGAGTTCAGTTTTGGGCACCACAGTTTAAGAAGGATATAGTCAAGCTGGAACTTGTCCAGCGGAGGGCAGCAAAGATGGTGAGGGGTCTGGAGACCCAAGTCCCATGAGGGAAGGTTGAAGGAGCTGGTTGTGTTTAGCCTGGAGAGGAGACGACTGAGAGGTGATATGATAACCATCTTCAAGTACTTGAAGGGCTGTCATATAGAGGATGGTGTGGAGTTGTTTTCTGTTGCCCCAGAAGGTCGGACCAGAACCGATGGGTAGAAATTAAATCAGAAGAATTTTCATTTAGACATTAGGAAGAACTTCCTGACAGAGCAGTTCCTCGGTGGAACAGGCTTCCTCGGGAGGTGACGGGCTCTCCTTCTTTGGAGGTATTCAGACAGAGGCTAGATGGTCATCGGACAGCAATGCTGATTTTGTGAACTTAGGCAGACCGTGAAAGGGAGGGCAGGAAGGGTTGTCTCAATGCTTAGTTCTTGTGGCCCTTTCTTACATGCCCAGGGAAATGCTGATTGCCACTTTGGGGTCAGGGAGCAATTTTTCTTCAGACTGGTTTGGCCAGGGATTCTGGAGTTTTTTTTGTCATTTTCTGGGTGTGGAACAGTGGTCACTACAGGTGTGGAGGGGGAGGTATTTGTAAATTTGCTGCATTGTGCAGGGGGTTGGATTAGAGGTACCTTCCAACTCTATGATTCTATGATCCTGGAGGTACCTTCCAACTCTATGATTCTATGACAAGGCTAGACAGGTATGGAGGAGTCATGTTCTGTGGGTCCCACACAAAAAAAGACTGACCACTACTGATTGTCACTTACCACACCCAGCTAAAACCTCTCCAGCAAATAATTAGGAATCTATAAGATCTCTTGAAAGATAATTTTTCCTTCTCTTAAACTTTGTGGGGAGGATGGCAGTCCTGGAGTACTGACAGCTCCCCAGACTGAAGCAATTACCAGCAACAATGAAACACTCAGTGGAACTAGATCCTGCCATGAACTCCAATATCAGCTCTGTCCACACGTCCATGCAAACGTCACTGTCACAGGACCCAGAATCAGTGCCACCATCAGGTGTCATTCACCTGCACATTCATTGTCATAAGTTGTCAGTACCCTTCTGACATTTAGGACAGACTGGAGGCTTCCTGCAAGAGAATTAAATGGGCATGAATCATGCATTTAAAACTGAAACATTCACAAACCAGTAGACAAACGTTTTAGCCTCTATGGACATTCAATAATTGACTTCGAGGTTACACTACTTGAGCAGAAGAATTTCAGAGAATAATTCCAGTACTGCTAAATTGGAATTCATTGCAGATTTGATAACATCAGGCTTGGACTCCATTGGGACTTGAGGTGGCTAGTTCACTGAAAAAAGTATTTGTCCCTCTTTACAGGACAGTCCACTCAGGCTGGATTGCTCTTTTGAGTGGATGATGCTTTCATAATGTAACAAGCTTGTGTCTGGGTAATCTGTCCTTTGTTTGTAATAATTACCCCACCCTCACTTTTCTGCTGTTTATAGTTCTGGAGATATCTCTCTCTCTCTCTCTCTCTCTCTCTCTCTCTCTCTCTCTCTCTCTTAGTGGAATGTAACACTTCATGCATCTGGTGAAGTGTGCTCTGGCTCCTGAAAGGTTATGCCACAATAAATTCAGTAGTCTTTAAGATGTCACAATATTAATTTTAAAATGAAGAGGAATCCATATTCAAAGTGTAGAAAACCAGAGTTTCAATATATTTATAGACTATGTAGACTTTGTACTGGACCAGCTTCTGTTTATAAAACATTGTGCATGCTGTTGCTAGATGTCATTATTGGCTGACTATTTAAACTACTTGGGGCTCTGTAGCAAAGTACCGCTGAATTGGACCAACTGAAGGCATCTGGGGTTTGAAGGAAGTTGAACTGTTTTGTTTACATTTTTTTCTAGGACGGGGTTCTTTAAATTGACAGACCATGGCATGGAAGAGATCTCTTCCTGTAGACAAAAAGGATTCCATCCCCACAGCAAAGATCCCCCTCTCTTTACTGTAAGTACCCCTCTCTTTACTGTAAGTACCACGAGACAAGACCATGAGAGACACTGATTGTTGTTGCCTGTTCTTGTTGATTTTCCTGAGTCTGCCTTGTTCTGGAATGGCATCCGAATTGTTCAATGGAAGGGCCAAAGAAGGAACTTGTAATGTTTTCTGTTCTGCTTCCCACTGAGTACCCCCTGCCTTTGTCACCACCCCCTGCCTTTGTCACTGAGTACCCCCTGCCTTTGTCACCTTCCTTCTTGTGAAATGTTAGGAACTATATCTAGAAATCACTTTCACAACTGGCATTCCAGCTGCAGGGGAGATAGTAGTAATGCAAGAGCATGTAGAAAAACAAACAAACAGAGCCTGAAAGATCAGCTGCTGCTGCAGAAGTATTTTCCTCTCCTTGGGCTGGTTACATTCCTATTCAGGGAACTGGGGAAGCAAACATGAAACAGGTTTGTCCTGCAGGGTTTCAGCTGGCCACTGGAAGCCTACCATGGGAGGAATGCCTACAGATGCACATGATGCCACTGGATTTGCTGCTCCTAGCTCATCTTAGCAAAGTGGTAGTGATAAATCCTCGTCTGTCTTAGGGATTCTTTGGCGACCACTGTAGCTAGTGTAGTAGCTGTGTTCTAGCAGGAACTAGAATTCCCCAGTTCAAATCCTTGTTCAGCTGCCAACTCACTATATACCTGATGTAAACTAGTATCCTGTCTATTCAATAAGGATGCAGTGACACTTACCTACCTTATAGGCATATTGGAAGGATTGAGATGTGTTATGTCATGTGCTTTGAATGCCTGAAGAATCTATATACTGTTAGCGACATGTGGCTCCCATCTGCAGATATCTAAATCTACGGATCTGGGCAGACGCTAAAGGGATTTTAAAATCTTAAATATTTAAAATCTTAAATTAAAAAAAAAATATATAAGGGATTTTAATTCCGCCCCAATACAATTGCAGTCTCTGTGCATGCGCAGAGACAGCAGGGAGCCTCTCCTTACAGCTGAGTGAGCAAACGCCAGCAGATGCTTCAGGCCAGCAGTGGACGCCGGGAGCTGCTCTGGGCGCAATGGCAGTGAAAGCTGGCAGCCTCTTTGGGCTTGGGTGCAGCAGACAAGGACACTGCAGCAGAGAAGGTTGGCAGCCACTGCTCCAGGCATGGTGGCAGTAGAGGCCAGTGGCCACTGCTCCAGGGCATGGTGGCAGCAGTGGAAGCCTGTGGCCACTGCTTCAAGCCCAGCAGTGGTAAAGCTAGTGGCTACTGCTCCCGATGCTGTGGAGGCCAGTAGGTGCTGCAGGCCTGGGTGGCGATGCCTGCAGGCTCGGGTGCAGCGGGGGTGGAGGCCAGTAGCCGCTGCAGGTCTGGGTGCAGTGGCGGTGAAAGCTGTTGGCCACTGCAAGCCCAGGCACAGCTGCAGATGCCAGCAGCAGGATTCCATGGTAGATGGTGGGGGCTGGAGCCTCACCAGGCTCAGTGATGGGGGGAATATGGGATCCCTCCCCCCCTCTAAATCTCACATGCCCCCACTTGTACTATCTAAATGCTAAGTATTGCTATTTTGATTGTTTTTTCTTTAGCTTTTACATAGTGTTATACGTAATGGAAAACAGCACTTGCCATTGCTTACAATCATCTCTTTCTTGCTCTCCCTTTCAGACCTGCAACCACGTGACTGTCATGGAGCGGGAAGTGACAGTGCTGGACCTTCGATAAAGCAAACGCCTCTTGCCTTTGTCACCAGCTCACTGTCCTCCAAATTAATTTATGGAAGATTTTCCTCCAGTAACTTATGATCCCCTCTATGCAGCAGTTCCCAGTACTAATAATTCCAGCTGTTAATATGTCAGAAATTTTGCAGTTTCTTTGATCTCTCACAGTTGTTAATTGTTGGGGAAGAAGGGGAGCAATGAATTCCGAATTCTTTCTTAAACTGAAACTAATGCTAAACTTGATTTAACCAGTGTCTGGTTGCTTACTGATCAGGCATCCACTACAGCATATTGCAAAGCAAGAAGGCAGAACCTAGCAAACAAATTAAATAATATTAGAGGCTCTTTGCAAGACTGGCACTGAAATCCTTCTGTTAGTCTTCCTTCCTTGAAATGTCTCCAGTCACCCTGACCTGGATAGCTCAGGCAGACCTGATCTCATCAGATCTTTGATCTGGGTGGCCCAGGTTCAGATGTGTCCTCTGCCATGCAGCTCACTGGGGGGGGGGGCAATGGGCTGCTTGCTCTCTCAGCCACTCCTACTTCACAGGGTTTTTGTGCCAACAAATTAGGATAGGGTGAACAATATATGCCACCTTGATCTCCTGCAAGGAAAGGCAAAATAAAATGTGCTGGGAAAGATGAGGCAGGAGTTCTAATGCTTGACAGGGCTGTGCCAAGAACTCAGCCTTCCATGAGCAGCTACACACTAATGTTTACAGTGGGAAGGAACAGTTCTGCATGGAGAGGATACGGTTGTTTGTGTGGCAGCCTGCTGTTTTAAAAAGACACAGGTGCTTTTTCAGGGAGGAGGTGATGTATATCTGAATGGGGAGGGGGGACTCAAAGGAGGGGTTGACTGAGGTTCTCCCACTGGTTTGTTGCATCTCAGGTAGCATGGTCATATCATTTCAGGAATGTCGCTGCTATTGCAACTAACCTGAAGTGGTTCCTGAGCTCAGTCTCTCCTCACCTCTTTTTATCTTTTGCTGTTGCCCAGATGGGTTTACTCCTATGTGCATCTTACATCCTTGGACTTGATCCTTGGCAGGTGTCTAGAAGTTTATGCTCCTCTTGATGGGTGTTCAGTCCCCACCCCCCTTGACTGAAGATAGCTTCTGCAAAGCAATGGAGTGCAGCAACTATGGCTGTCTCTTGATACTGTCGAATGCCTGAAGGTATTCATCCTCCCTGGTTCCTTTATTCATATCTGTATTGTTGCTGAAAGAGGAAATCAGTGTGCTTGGATTCTTTCTCCCACAGTCCAGAGAGTCTCAGGTATGCCACCATGCTCAGATACTTACTCTGTATCCTGTGAAGTACAAATACACTGATGTTCATAGAACTTTTCCTCCTTCTCCCTAAGAGTTAATTGAGACCTCCAAAAGGAGATGCTGGCACTCACGGGACCCTTGTGCTTTAGATTTGTTTGGTCTTTTACTCATTGTGATATTTTGCTGAAGAGAAGAGAAACTCCATTGCCAAAGGTCTGAGCATATGAAGCTGCCTTACACTGAATAAAACCATTGGTCCCTCAAGGTCTGTAGTGTCTACTAAAACTGGTGGTGACTCTCCGGGGTTCAGCTAGAGGCCTTTCACATCACCTACTGCTTGATCCTTGTAGCTGGAGATGCCAGGGATTGAGCCTGGTCACTTCTGAATGAAAAGCGTATGCTGTGCCACTGAGTGTGACAGCCCCTTCCCATTTTGAAAAACATAAGTTAAAAGGCAGTCTCATTTTGAATGTAAATACTCTTCGTTTCAGTGAAGGTAGTTGTGCAGAATTGCAGGCACGTCCAGCCTCCTGGTCGGATTGCATTACACTGTGTGCAGGAAAGCCATTGCACCATCAAAATAAAACATCTATAGTAATCCCCCCACCCCCACCACTATGCCAGTAGAGGAAGCCTGCGGTCTAGGGCACCTCAAAACTAGGTCCACCGGTACTGGTGAGGGCAGCTTACCATTGTGGCTGTGGAGCTACAGTGTGAGCAGTAGTGTTAGTGAAACAAGACTGTTCGGTCTGGGAGTTTAGGATGTTTTGTTTTAGATACAGGTCGGCACCTTTTTATCTAGGGATTCCCAAACTGTTCTGGGGAATCTTGGGGTCCCTTGGAATGTTATTCATTTATCAAGGTAAAAGGCAGTCACAGTGACAAAGCTTCCTGAACAACTCGAGTTAAAAAGATAATTGGTTGGCTGTGACTTGGATAGCCGAGGTTAGCCCAATATCGTCAGGTCTTGGAAGCTAGCAGGGTCAGCCCTGGTCAGTATTTGGATGGGAGACCACCAGGGTTGCTACACAGAGACAGGCAGTAGCAGACAACCTCTGAACAACTCTTGCCTTGAAAACTCCTCCATGTTGCCGTAAGTTGGTAGCGACTTGACGGTAAAAAGGAAAAAAAAGGATAGGTCACAGTCAGTTCAAGTGAGAGTCCAGCCTGGTGTGTGCCCCGCTGGTTCATTTCCCACTACACGCCTCAGAATCCTGTGCAGCTTTCTGGAGTTCTTCAGCAGTTAATGTGGAAAGCGTTCTTACGAAGATAGGAAAATTTCAGAATTGGCACTTGTGGTGAGAAGATGGCTGGAAAGAAGCAGTTCTACGACTATTGCCATTTGGGTCGAGAGCCACAGCCCCAGCCCCGGAAGGCTGCTGTAGTGGGAGATGCTTGAGATTCCTCAGAGGATCCTCCCACCTTGGCCTGCTGTGTGTGAGTGGGCTGAATTCCATTCCAGCAGGGGAAGGGATAGCAATGGGGTAGGGAACTGGATTGGCTGCCTGGGTCAGATGCTTCCTTATTAGGCTGTCCAGCAGCAGCCTGGGGATACAGGAAGACTTTTTCAGGATTTGGTGCTTTGAATGGAAAGGCTGGATTTGTAAACCAAACAGAAAAGTTGAATGGTAGTGCTTGAATTTCTGTTAAGGATTCCCTTTTGCTCTGCACAACAGGCGTCCCATTACTTCCCCGGGCTGCTCCAAATCCTACAGTGGCAGATGTTATCATGGGCAAGATAGTCATCTGGGATTCCTTGTGCCCTTTACTAGCTGGCTCACTTCACCCAGGAAGATGATAAACTGAGGACAGGACTGAATGGTACTCCGTGGTCATTAGTAGACCAAAGGTGGGAAACGACCCCATTTCCTTCTACTGGCTACTGCCATCGTGGTTAAGTCCCAGGATAAGCTGGACTGTGTGAATCCAGGCTTTTACTTAGCCGTGAATACAGCAGGCTCCATGGGGCGAGTCACTCTTGCCACCCTTGGTTCTCCGGCTGCAACAACGAAACTGGAATTTCTCCCTCCCCTGTTGTCAGTATGGCTCACTGGCCGTAAAGACGCAGCTCCCCATTTAAAGGAGACTGGATGTGCCTGAAGCCTTTCCTGTTCAAAATTCCATATGGTTTGATGCCACCTTGGAATGGTTCTACATCTGTTACAGGTGCTGTGTCACACACTAGTGAGTAAGCCCTGCATGGAATGTGTGCTGGTGGGCAAACCCAGGGTGTATGCGGAGGCCAGTGAATAACCCTTGAGATGGTACGTCTGGCAATGTGGATCCCATTTTTCCCCCAGAGAGAAAAACCGATTTCAGCTTTCCTTCACTTAATGCACAGCTGTTTAAAGTGCCTTCCTTCCACCTCCATCGTCATATATGGCAACTCTCTCCTCTGATTACCTCATCCTTGGATGGGGTTCAATTTATAGTCTGGCATCAGGAAAACTGGGCTGTGGTTGTTGAAGCAACCGTTAATGATTGATTGTTCCGCAGCTCCAGCCAAGGGAAAAGTCTTCACTGCTCAGGAGACTATTGTTGTACTGACCATGGGGCCTCTCAGCTACATGGAGAGATGAGAATCATTTCTTACTTCTATGTATTTAGTCTAGTGTATATGGGATAGAACAGATTGGCGGGGCAAAGCCCACTAAGACCTAATTCGCAAAAGGGAGCAAACAGAATAATTTACTTTAATGTTGGTGTTTGGGATACCTTGCAGGTGGCTAACTTGTCCCTATTTATCAGTGACAGCGAATCTCTGGAAGATTACCATCCCCGTTTTGCCTCGTGAGAGATTTGGGGTGTACCTGTTTAAACAGTGTATACGAAAGTATATTTTTCTAACTGGGTTGTGTATTTAATGCCATAATGAAGGCTGTTAATGTTTTAGGTGTCTGGAAGTTACAGTGGGTAGGTGGATTCATGCCTTCATCTTGTCTCTAATCCACATTAAAGGCCTGTGCATGAACACCTGGACTCCAGTTAGGTGTGATGTTTTTTATGGGACTGGTCACGAAACTCTCATTCCCTGCAGTCAGAAAGCAACTATTGGGAACTAACTTCCAAAACGCTACTGGGACCTGATTAAGAAGAAGAGAAGAGATTGGATTTATACCCCGCCCTTCACTTGGAGTCTCAGAGCATCTTACAGTCTCCTTCCCTTCTTCCCACAGCAGAGGTAGGTGAGGCTGAGAGAGCTCTTTGAGAACTGCTCTTGAGAGAAGAGCTCTGAGAGAACTGTGGCTTGCCCAAGTTCACCCAGCAGCTGCATGTGGAGGAGTGGGGAATCAAACCCGATTCTCCCAGATTAGAGTCCGCGCTCCTAACCACTACACCAAACTGACTCTCAAGAGTGGGGGTGCTACATGGTGGGGGGAATGGGCTTCGGTCTCCTCCCCCTGTGCTGTTTTGCTGACTTTAAATGGCTCCAGGGGTTGAAAAAAAAGACAGTTTGAGCCAAAGGCAACATGCAGCACGCAGCCTTCTGTTTCACGCACCGCACCTGCTGTGGTTCATTTTGGATTGTTGATACCACAAAACCTTTTTTCCTAGACTGTGTTTAGCCAAAAAAGCACTGTTTTGTTATTAAATCAGTGCCAGACAGGCTGGAGAAGAAATACATGCTTTCTTCAGCAGAATATTTTTGTAAGCAGTATGTGCAGTTTGGGGAGTCTGCAAGTCTGGTGCTGTGTGCAGCCAGAGTGGGAATCTGGAATTGTGTTCTAGAATTGTGTGTTTGGGGCGGTGGGGCAGGTATTTTGGTCAGAGCTTGGCTGACTGTGCATGCCTGCATGTTGTTAATTTTGTATTAATTTGTAAGCAACTTCCCAGTTCCCTACCAAAGAATTTGGACAACTGGACAATGAAATTAAAACCCAGTTCTCAAGTCACAACAGGCAGTTCTCCTTTCCTGCTGCTGCTGATCAGCACCTTCTGGCTGCTGCTTCATCCCCTCTCTTTCCTTTTGCTCGCTCATTGGAGTATCCATCTTGCTCCTGTGTAATTCATTTCCCTTAAAAAGGCAGTTGGGGGTTTCTCAGCATCTGGTTGGATCTTCTGAGGCATCTGCTCTTTGTCAGTAGTCTAAGGACTCTTGTAATCACAGCTGCTGTGGAGTACACAGTGACAGAACAAAGGGAATTGAGACCCAGACCAGACTGTGCACAAGGTGGCCTGACCACAAACCAAAGTGAGGTGGCCACCAGAGGCAGCAGATCAAGGCATTATAAGAAAAGGCAGAGAGGGAGAAAAGATCTGACTCCACTCCCATGTGACACAATCCACTGTACAATTCTCTATACAGGTCCCTTTGAAACAGGCTTTCAAGAACCATAGTAGCTCATTTCAGCAAATGTTCCATGTGGTTCGCATAGGAGAAGTACTCAAGGGCTTGACTCTGTGCTGATTGGTAGGTGGGTAGAATGTCATGTGGATTCTCAGACATCCTACCTCCACTGGGGCCTAAAGTTGCACTAGAAATACCTTGCAATATCAAACCTGCATCAAAGAGCAAATAGAGATAAAACCTCATGGTCCCTGACACCAGTTCTTGCACAATGTTTTTAAGTGGAAGCAGTTGATACTACCATCTATGAGTCCACAGAAATACCAAATGGTGCATTGTCGAGTGGTGATGTTCATGCAGTAGCAGATTGGTTCTAACTTCTGACTAGCAGACAGAAACAACTGGAGCTACTAACCACATAGAGGATTTATACTAGTGATTTTTGTAGCATCAAAATTTGACTTTGGAGAAATAGGTTCAAACAGTATAAGCTCCAGGATCTGAGAGCCCCTTGAAGACACCCTTCATCCTAAACAATTGGGGCACACAGACAAAAAAAATCTCAAATACTGCCTTGGCTCTTCTTGGGGAATCCATGCAAAGTGTGACGGAGTGACATTTGTTGGTTGGGGGTTCCAGGTCTGTGCCCAGCCTTGCTTCCCAGTGGAACTAACCTGTCTTCAAAGGAACTTGGGTGACTGAAGTCACTCTTGGCCTCCAGTGCTCATGCATTCTCTCTAAGAAGCCCAGCAGTTTAATTGTCATGGGTTTCCTCAAAGAATCTTGGGAACTGTTGAGGATTGTCCAGATTGGATATTGAGAATTGTGCTGGATTGTCCAGATGCTCTTTGAACCTCATTTCCAACCTCAACATGCCATTGAAATTGCCTTGATTGTCCTGACTGATGATTTACACTCACTGGCCCACCAATAGGGGGAGTTCACCACCCAATGGAACCTCTCCACAATTGTTTGTATACCATCAGTCCTGTTATATTTCTGGGCTGCCAAGATGGAGGTAGGGATGCCAGCCCTGGAATTACAGCTCATCTCCAGACAACAGAAATCAGTCTCTATGACATTGGACCCCACTGAGGTCCCTTTCCTCCCCAGGCTCTATCCCCAAACCTCTGGGAGTTTCCCAACCTGGATCTGGCAACTCTAGCCCCCTGCCAGTGACCAGGGGGGGGGGTCTGGAAACCCTACCTGGAGGCTTTACAGTTGGTTCTGGTTTTTGTAAGGCAGATTTCAGAAGGTATGGGGGTGGGTCTGTGCTGCCCCCTGGCCTGCAGGGTTTCATCTGGTTCCTCAAACTGTTTAATATCAATATGAAACTGCTAGAGGAAATCATCCAGGGATTTGGAGTTGAGTGGATGATATTTAGCTTTCTCTCTTCCTGCTATCCAATTCCAAGGAGGATGTGAATGTGCAGAACAGGTGTTTGGTAGTGGAGAGGGACAGGATGAGGGTGAATGAACTGAAACGGAATTTAGATAAAACAAGATGTGCTGTGGATTGGGTGAAAGCTGACATGGGAATATGTGTACAGCTTGAAAGAGCAGACTTGCTGTCTGGGAATTCTCCTTGACTCCTCTCTGATTCTGGATAAGCATGTGGCAGAAGAGAAGGCATGCTTTTAGGGTTGCCAGTTCCAGGTTGGGAAATACTTGGAAATTTGGGGGTGGGGTGGAAACTGAGGAGCGTGGGGTTTGGGAAGGGGAGGCACTCCAGTGGGGTGTAATGCCATAGAGTAAAGTGGCCATGTTCTCCAGATGAACTGATTTATATTGCCTGGAGATCAGTTGTAATAGCAGGAGATCTCCAGCCCACCACATGTAGGTTGTGCAAACAAATAAACAGAATAATCAGCCACACAGTACAAATAACACTAGAGACTTCCGTCTTCTTATGCAGTTCTAATTACAGAAAAGTGAGCTATAAATTATATAAATAAGTAAAGTCTCAAAATACAACTGGATCAAAGGGACTATTTTGAATCGTCACAAAATTAGTAAGAGACCCTTTCCGCCATTATTTCTGCTACCCCTGCGCTGTGATAGATCAGGAGAAGGGACCTCCTCTTGGTGTTTTAAATGTAGCATCTGAAGGTAAGATCTGGGTATTGAGGAAAGTATGAGGGACAAGTCCTCTGAACTGTGGTGATGGCAGCACTGGCACAGATTATATCGAGGAATATGTTTCCACTTTCAAGCTTTGAGAACACTCTGCCATCTGAAGTGACCAAGGGTTGGATAAGCCTCACTTTATGCTTTGCGTGAAGACTTGATAAAGAGATGGTAGAAATAGGCCAAGCATGAAACGAAACCCAGGCATAGCCGTTCACCTGGACTGAGCACCAGAAGGGCTGCCATATCGGAAAATCTCAGTGCTAAGACAGCAACTTCAAAGAAGTCACATAAAGTAGACCTGGTTATTTCTCTCTTCCCCTTGACAAGGGCTGGACAGAGCGTCTGGGACAGAGTGCAGTGCAAGTCAGTACATGACCTCATGAGGCCAGCTCCCAAAAACAAATAAATGCTGGGCTGCTGCACAGCTGTGACTGTGATCATGAGCAGCAACACAGGGACACTGCCAGAGCAATGGCAACACTCCCACTGAGGCCCTGTAAGAGCAGGTGGGATCTCAGAGTACATGTGTCGTGCCAGTCTGTGGTTGCTGCTGCCACACTCCACATTTGCTCTGCTTCAGCCTCCAAACTAGAGCAGTTTTGTTTTGTTTGCAGCATCCACACAGTGGACATCTCCTAACTACCTTCGTTCTACATTTCCCCTGCTTTGCTATAATCTTTCCCAAAACTGGTTTCATAACTCTTACAGACAAGGTGCTTTTTTACACTATGTAGATGAAAAGGTAGACATCTTTTAAAGTCCCACCCACACTGATGCCATTTTACTTGTCTCAGCCCCCTGTAGCTACCCTCACCCTCTGTTCCACCTTTGGGGAATTGGTCACTTTCACTGCCAGAAAAAAAGCAAGTCTCCAATCCTTTTGGTTGCAGGGATGTAAGATGAACCCCTACTATATCATGGCAATCGATTGTTATGCCTCATAAAATCATAGAGTCACAGAGTCGGAAGGGGCCACACAGGCCATCTAGTCCAACCCCCTGCTCAATGCAGGATCAGCCTAGAGCAGAGGTGTCAAACTCATTTGTTACGAAGGCTGGATCTGACATAAATGTCACTTTATCAGGCTGGGCCATGTGTGCCATAAAACGTAATGCCAGGTACCAGAGATACAAACGGTATAAACGACAGTAGCTGGTAAGCTCCAAGTTGGTGTAGCCTCACTGCAAGGCCCCATGGGCTGGGAGGGGGGGGTGTAGAAGAAAACCCATATCAGCGGACTGGAGAGACAGCGGTGCAGCACTGGGCAGACGCTCCCACACTGCTTGACTGCTGCAGACGAGGTTGTTCTGCCACACTGAAGCCACGATGGAGTGGCTCCGCCCACTCCCTCCCTTGCACCAGCTGCTCATGAGCCGCATAAGAGTCCTGGACAGGCTGGTTCCGCCCCCCCCCCCCCCCCCGGGCCTTATGTTTGACACCCCTGGCCTAGAGCATCCCTGACAAGTGTTTATCCAGCCTTTTTGCACAATAATGATCTAGCAGTTGCTTCTTTTACAAAACACCCTCTGGTGGTGCTGAGGAGAGGGCAAATGGCAGCTGTGGGGGCTGAGACAAAGAAATCATGGGGGGAAAGAGTATGGAAAACTGCTGTGTGGATGGTCTGTTGCCTCTACATTTGCTGAGGAATGAGAATTACATGGACCTACATGGAGAATTGTCATTATGTGAAGCATTCTATTATATCTAAGGGAGGGAGGCAAGTGGATGAGGAAGGTCTTCACCTGTTGCTTTCTCATATCTAGCTAGCAGTTGAGAAGAAAGCAACAGGCAGATCTGAGGCCAGCCAGAGAGGCCCTGAACATCTGAAGGATAAGGAAACATCCTACAAAGTCTTTCAGATTTTCTCACATCAGGGAACTCATTCCACACCAACTGATCTGCATGAGTTACCTTACCTGGTATATTGCAGAAGATTCTGGGAAGTGTTCTAGACACACTGTTAATGTACACAGGATCTTGACCAATGTAGAGACCCCAGTGCAAATCCATGTTCTGACTCAAGACACACTGATTCATGCACAACAAACTCCTCAGCACCACCAAATACATTTCTATCAAATGTGTTCTGGAAGTTCCATGCTTGAAATTTAGTTTGTAGGCATATGCAGGCCCAATTTGGATAAGGATTTCAGAGCACAATGAGAAGTGGCTTAAGCCCTGCCCCAGTAGGGTAATTTACACGTAGCCATCAGTAGATGTTGAATTTCCCCCAAAGGGCAAATAGCAGCTCCCCACAGCTATTTCAGGTAATGAAAACAGTGCAAAGGGGAAAAGGTTGAAGCCCACTTTCCTCACGTGCTGGGCTCACAATCCAAACTGGGCTGCACCAAGCCTAGGAATTAAGTTCTGAGTATGCAGCTCCATATGCATCTCTGGTCATCATCTGATCTTTGTGGTAACCATAAGGACATGCAAATGATCCACATGTCACAGGGAAGCAGCAGGGGTGTCAAGTTTTAAATTCCGGGGGGGGGGGGGGGGGGGCTCGTGCGCGCGTGCCAGGACCGCATCCCCACTGCCGCTGCCTCCCCCACCCCCGCCTGGCCATTCCTGCTTCCATTCCTCCCTCCCTCCATCCAGGGGCCAGCTGGGCATTTGCTTAGCTCACCCCTGGACAGACTGAGGGAGGGAGGGACGGAGGGACGGAGGCAGCCAGGCTGGTGGGGGGGGGGGAGAGAGAGACGCCGGCGTTGGCACGGCGGCCCTAGGAAGGGCCCAGGGACTCGCGGTGGCGGGCGCTCCGTTTTCCCGGGGGGGCTCAGTCCCCCCCGGGAAATTTTGGGGGTGGCTCGAGCCCTCGAGTCCCCCCGTAGTTGACGTCTATGGGAAGCAGTATGTGTGGGAGGGCATTTTACTTTTTTAAATCATGAGCTATTTTCTCGCATTAAAGGTGTTCCCCCCCAAATTGCTTTAAGCTCCATGGGAGGGGGAGAAAGGTGAAGTGCTATTCCCCCCTGTTGAGCTACTTAGAAACAGGATGGGTGAAAGAAACCTTTCCTCCCTCAACTCCTTCTTGGTGTTTTTTTTTTTTTAATCAGCGCACAAACTTGCACATTTTTGTTCTGTTTGGAAAATGGGAACTGAATTATTTCACTGATGATAAGGGTGGTTCTCTCTCTTCTGTTTTTCTCTTTTTTCTTCTTATAACTTGGGATGTTATGACTGGGTAGGGTTAGGTCAGGGGTAGGCAAACTCTGGCTTGGGAGCTGCATGCGGCTCTTTAATATATATTATGTGGCTCCCAGTAGGGCGCCTGGGGAAGCTAAATATCATTAGAAAACAAATATCATTGGACAAATTAATATCATTATCAATATCTGCTTTTACCCCTTTTGTTATTATTTTTGGCAGTCTCATTTAATGCTAATAAAAAGCAAATTTGCTTATTTTCCAATAAAAGCAGGTAATGTTTGTTCATGTCTTGTGGCTCTCAAACATCTGATGTTTATTCTGTGCGGCTCTTACGTTAAGCAAGTTTGGCCACCCCTATTCTAGGTGGCTCTTACGCTGAGCAAGTTTGCCCACCCCTGGGTTAGGTGAATGGAAGATTTGGGCTTGTTGTGGATCAGTCACTGGCATTCCGTGTATTGCCAAACCCAATAAATCTTGCAAAATTTTAAAAAGGTGAAACATAGAATTTGGGTGCAGTTAAAGGTGCAGAACAAAAAAAGAGACAGCATAATCTGACCCACGGGTCACAATCCACCGGGAAGTTCTCTTGCATGGGTTTAATTGAAATGAATGGGGAATGTGCCATTGCAGGAGACATGGGCAGGAGAACTTCCTGGTGCCTTGTGCCCCATATTGTTCAGGAGGTGGAATGCCATATGGATTTTCTGTCTGGGGAACACTAGAACATCTCAGCTGGCTCTGGCCATTCTTGGTAACTTTCTCACTTCAGGGATGGAGGTGCTGCTACTTCCTCTTCCAGCGTAGCTTATAAGGACTTTCCCCCTGTGTGTTTATTGAAGTGTAGCATAAAAGGAGCAGATTCACAATCAAGGCGTTGCCTTCCAACTTTTCCCCCTGCATACATTTTTCTTACAATAATAATTCACCAGGCTCTGTTCAACCAGCAGCCCGGTCAATGTAATGAAATAAAACACCTTATATGGCTAACATACTATCCGTTATCCTTTTTAGGGTCTGGGCTTACAGAAGATCCGCCTCTGGAGTTTTATAGTCTCGCTGGTATTTATACCAAAAGCATCGTCAGGACAGAGTCCCAGAGGGAAGGAACTCTCTAGTAGACTCGGTGAGTAACAACAGAAAGATTTTGCTAGCGGGAGCACTCTGAAGGGTCAAAGGGAAAGTGTCTCATTCAGGGTGTGCATGAGAGCACGACAGCTATCGCAAAGTTTAACACTAGTTGCTGCTAAGTCAGCTGAGGACTGCACCTTCAGATTGTTCTCTGCATGTGCCCCTTTTGGAAACTGGACTGTAGGAATGGATTGGGGAAAGGACTGCTGACTCTCTGCATTTCTGTTAGAGTTGCTTCTCTGGAGGATATCCAGAGGAATTTTTCGGGACGTAGAGCCCTAAGCTCTGCAATTACATTGACAAATTTCTTTCGGGGGGGGGGGGGGTGCGCTTGTGTGTATTTCATGTAAGGGCTAGCTGCAAGGGAAGCAAGATGCTCCATCCCAGGGCTCTTATGGTGTGGGATTTACATGGGTGCCTGTGTGTCTGCTTTAGTTTGTGTGGGGTTTTTTTTTGGAAGATAGATATGAGGACAGTACCTTGAAGAGTTTATAGTCCAGTGTACAACTCTGCAAAGGAAACTAATTCAGCCCTGATGCAGATTAGAAGTGGAATTCGGTAGCTTGAACATCTGTTAGGGAAAGTAAAATTACAACAACACAGGCTAATGGTATAGAATAATTTGAAATGAGCTGTCTTTATACTATTGATTGCTTAGTTTATTTCCCTCTCCCTACATTCCTGATTCCCTTAATACATTTTGTGTTCTTTTAAATGCCATCTGAAACCAATAACAGCTATTCTCAAGATCAAACAGTTCCAGCTTGCCTGATATTGCATATGTTGTGACCAGATCTGAAAGAAAAATGTGGGGAGTGGCCTCTTTTTGGAAGCCAAGGGCTGGGAAGATTATTTCCATTTTTGGGAAAAGCTTGTGAGGTACCTCATGTTTCTGTTTACTCTCACCCAGACTGGAGTGGTATGCTACGATCACTCTCTGATTCATGCTTGTAGCTTTTGGATGAGTGGAAAGATCTGAGTCTGTTGCACAAGAGCTGAAAGGGAACTCTAGGACATTTCCAGAGGGCAGACAACAATATTTTGGCAGTAGTTTGTTATAAAAATATTTTTTTTCCAGAACAAGTTAGTTCAAGATTAAAAGATATTGGTGAGTAATCTCAAAGATCAGAATTCAGGGTTCTGATCCTTCCATGCCCTTGGCAGTCCATTAAAGCAGTAATTGATTTTTTTCCCGACAAAGAAGTGCCGACCCTCAGATTTGTGAGAAAATGTCATTCTCTGATATGGACTTTTGTCTATATAGTCCTTAGTTAGAGCAAGGGTTTTCTGCACTCTCCCACTTCATACATTCTAAGGATAAGCTTTGGTACTTGAAAAAGATGCCAGGGTAGAGCCTTAATGAATCCTGGTACCAATTAAGCCTTGTGTTAATGCCAATACAACTTGTATTCTGGTCCTCTTGTCTGTAAATATGTAAGCTTGGTGTTGCTGCTTCTGTGGAATTTCTTTTCCTTAGGGGATCCATTAGGGATTCCTTGGAGTATCCTATAAGATTTTAATCTGATTGATATTTAAATTAGGGTATTTCTTTCCAAGTAGAAGTGATGATTAAAAATAGCTTTGATGCTGAACAGACATTGAGGCCACCAAACTTCCATGCGACTTTGTCTGTTCATATTGCTTTGAAGCACATTCTGAGCTTGGGCAGAAATCCAGTGAAACAGAATGTACGAATTTTAGGGCTTGGGCAGACAAGGAAAATGGTGAAGTCATTATAGACTGTGGCCAGGGATAAAATGTACAAGATGTGATGTTAGCACTGCTGGTCTGAAGTGAGGATAATCTTTTGTGTGAGATTGTGAGATCTGCGTTGCTGGAATAGACCAGGGTCCATTTGGTTCAGCATTCATTTTCCATCTATGGCCGGCCAGATGTTCCTGCAAGATTCTCATCCAGGGCATGAAGGCCATTCCCTGTTTCTTGCTTGTAGTGTTTGGCATTCAGAGACAGACTGCCTCTGTACTTGGAGGACTTATTTAGATATTATACGTGGCTAATAACTGTTGATGGACCTATCGTTCTCTGTGAATTTGCCCAGTCCTTTTCGACACCCATATAGACTTGTGATCATACCTAGGCACTTTTTGTGCTTTAGGCATATTAGCATGCTCTCTTACAGTGTTTCTCAAACTTTTGTACAAAGTACAAAGTAATCGATGTAATGCTGTTTTGTTATCAGATCTGCCTGTCCAGACCCCAAACCAGCTAGTGGTCAACCCCCTTTAGTTGAAATCCAGTATGATATAATGGTTAGGCACTAAGACTTCCCCAGGTTCAAACCCACACCCAGCCATGAAGCTTGCTAGGTGATTTGGGCCAGTCGTTCTCTCTAAGACTAACCCACCTCGCAAGGTTGTTGCGAGGATAAAATGGAGAAAAGGAAAACTATGTACACTGCTCTGAACTCCTTGAAGGAAAGGCAAGATGAAAATGCAATACTTAGATGAAGCAGCTCCCAAGTGAGCATGGCTTTCTTTCCTGAGGGCCTCATCTTTGCATAGTAACGTGTTCTCTTGCATCTGTAAATGTTGCATACCTACAACTGTTGCATCTTTCAGCACTTTTAGTGTGCAAGTAGAAAAGGAGTCAGAGGAGAGTTACCAAAGACATTGAAAGGTCAGGGAGACCAATTATATGTGTACAAAGGTGTAACTGTTTTATGCCAGTTTGATTGTCAAGGCTTCCCTTACAGAATCTTGGGAACTGCAGTTTGTTGTGCGCGTGCTGATCAGTCTGTTAGTGATCCCTAGTTGCCCTCACTGTACACTGCTTCCCAGCACTCTATGTGGAGAGCAAATGACTGTTAAGCCAGTGTGTGTCTAGTGCAGTGATGCCTTCTGGGGCAACCTGCTGGAGTGAGTTGGATCCACTGGCTCCTTCTAATCAACTACGTTACTGTAACCTACCCCACTTCCAACCTGGTGCTTGCTACACACTGAACTTCCTCTGGTTGGAAATGGCTTTTATCAGTCCTGGGCCTGCAAAGGACCGCTGTGTCTTGCTGCATCATAAAATCTGATTTTGGTCTTCCTCCTCCAGGTCCCCTGTGCCCCACCGCCTCTTATTTCAGCTATGTGTGAAGAAGAAACAACTGCCCTTGTTTGCGACAATGGCTCTGGCCTGTGCAAGGCTGGCTTCGCCGGTGACGATGCCCCCCGTGCGGTTTTCCCATCCATCGTGGGCCGCCCACGTCACCAGGTTTGTACGTTGAATCCCTTTGGGGGTATTTCTACTTATGGCATTTGGTGCAAAACACAGGCTACAGATATTCATTTCAAAGCCCTTTGTGGGCTTGGACTGGAGTAACTGCATTGGGTTGTCACTAGGTGCTGCCTGATAGCCAGGGCTCCAGCTAGACAAGGGAAGAATGGGACCATAAGCAAATGACTCAGTCTTAGGACAGGATTGTCTGTAACTTTGGCTCTTAACCTTCCTGGCTATTAGTGAGATCACAGAGGACATAGGAAATTATATGGTGATGGTTGGCCAAGAAGCATTCTGTTCACCTGTTCCTGTATTTTCTGAGCTGCCTGTGTAATATTTTCTTTGACTGGCTGGGAGCAGGGTGGAGTGGGATGTGAAAACAGTCCCAAAGCAGGCAGAGTGGTGGTGCTCCAGGGGATGCTTGTCTGACACCTGGGCTATGCCTGGGGTGTAGGTTCACCTGCAAGGCTATACCTCTTGCTATCATCGCTGCCAGCACTGCAAGGGACACTTGGCTTGGCTGTCTCCTGACCACCTGTGGCCCTGCAGGGCAGCAGCTTACCAGGAACTTTTCCAGTAAGTTAAAGGGACAGTCCACCCTTGGTTGCAATACTGGCAGGTGGCAGCAGAAAAATGTCAGTTTAGTTAGGTCATGGGATATGGATGGTCCATGAGCTGCTTCTGACGGTTCACGAGTTAGGTGTGAACAGTGCAAAGTTGGTTGCAGAGGAAAACAGGACTGGTGCCAGCAAAGTCTGAAGCATCTAGATGTCTTCTGCAGACAGGTGTTATTCAAAAGGCTGAGCTGCACCTTGTTCCTTGTCAGTCTCTCAGCACTACACTACACGAATCCTGACCAGCAGACGCATATTGGGAGTTCCCAGGGTAAAACTTGATTTCCATGATTTGGAAATTTGGACTGGGGCCACAGCATGTGGGGAACAGGAGCTTAAGCCCCTTCCCCACCAATGCACCATTTCCCTGACCTGGAACAACACCAGGGACCTGCTGTTTGCCCTATTGGGGGCTGTGTGTGCATAGATGGGCTGCATGTAAGCTTCCAGAGCAGGGCACATTCCAGCTCCCTGGTTCAGAGTTAGGAGCAGTGCAATAAGGGGCTTTAAGGGAGGCCTGCAAGGTGAGGGATCTTCAGTCTGTTCTTGCTGTCAAGCAGTCCAGTCTGAAGCCTTACAGTGCCTGCATTGCATCACAATACAATAATTCTGCACTACTCAAATACTCAAAGCACTTCATCTATGTAGGCTTGTTCCCTCCTATCTACAATGTATGGATATATTAATGCTGGCTTTGCCCCCTGAAAGCAAAGCCAGCATTGATATTCATACATCATGTATAGGAGGGAAGGGGCCTCAGAGCAAGAGGCAGAATGGCTAGTCTTAAACTCCTTTGTGGTTGTAGTGAGACTGAAGACTCCTTGCTCACCCAGAGCCAGCATGGTGAAGTGGTTAAGAGTGGCAGACTTTAATCTGGAGAACCATGTTTGATTCCCCTCTTCTTCATGTGACATGTGCTGGGTGACCTTGGGCCAGTCACAGTTGTCTCAAAACTCTTCCAGTCCCACCTACCTCACAAGATGCCTGTTGTGGGCAGAGCCAGCAGGGTGTAGTGGTGAAGAGAGGAGGAGGACTCTAATTTGGAGAACCAGGTTTGATTCCCCGCCCCTCCACATGATGCCTGCTGGGTGACCTTGGGCCAGTCACAGTTTTCTCAGAACTCTGTCTGCCCCCACCTACCTCACAAGGTGCCTGTTGTGGGGATAGGAAGGGAAGGTGAGCGTAAGCCGCTTTGAGACTCCTTAGGGTAGATAAAAACTGTGACTAAAAACCACCTTCTTCACTATAGGGCTGCCAACTCAGGTTGAGAAATCCCTGGAGATTTGAGAAGAGTGCCTGGGTAGGGTGGAATCTGGGGGGTAGGGTGAGCTCAGTGGGGAAGTGATGTCATAAAGTCAACCCACTGAAGCTTCTGTTTCCTCCAAGGGAACTGATCTCTGTCGTCTGGAGGCCAGGAATTCTGGGAGCCATGCTTGCTTGATTATCACCGTACTCCATGGGGGAAGGGATCTTATTTCAATAGAATAATAGGCCACAATCCGGTGCTAATAAATGGAAAGCTATGTATATTAATGGTTGAGCTATGTGTAAAAGTCTTAAGGTAAGTGCTTCGGTCTCTTTCAATCCCTTCTGCCAAGGAGTTTATGACTTTCTCATTTTGGTTCCTTAGGGTGTGATGGTGGGAATGGGCCAGAAAGACAGCTATGTAGGGGACGAGGCTCAAAGCAAGAGAGGAATCCTTACTCTCAAATACCCCATTGAGCACGGCATCATCACCAACTGGGACGACATGGAAAAGGTGTGGTGAGGAATTCTGTGCATTTTCAATTCCCCTTTTTATTGGAGATACATATGTATATCTGTGTATATGAACGTATGAAGCTGCCTTATACTGAGTTAAATAATTGGTCCATCAAGGTCAGTATTGGCTGCTCTGACTGGCAGCAGCTCTCCAGGGTCTCAGCTAGATGTCTTTCACATTACCTATTGCCTGAACCCTTTAACTAGAGGTGCCAGGAATTGAACATAGGGCTCTCTGCATGCAAAGCTTATGTTCTGCCTCTAAGCCACAGCCACGTCTTATAAAGTATGGAATTTCCTTCCCCAAGATGCGTGATTTGCCCCTTTCCTAGACCTTCTGGCATGTTGTGAAGACTGTTTTGTTCTGGAGGGTTTTTGGAGTTGAGTGAGGTGGAGTAAATAAATGCCACACTAGTGGCATATTTATAGAGGATACCGCTTATTTTGAACATTTTGGTTGTTGATTTACCTGTTTTTCCGAATTTTATTACCCTCTTGCCACTGCTAAATTAACCTGTTTTGTTTTACTTCGATTTGTTTTTTGTCTAAGTTGTTTGACATTTTATTAGTTTCAATTTGTTCTTCAGATCTGTGTTTTTTAAATACTTGTTAGCTGCCCAGCACATCATAGGAAGGCAGGATATATATTTTCCACATCTGCTACGATATTTATTTCATTTTTCGGGGGGGGGGGCGGGGAATTGAACCATTTATATTTCCACTAAATGAATATAAATGACAGCATTCTTTGCATCTTGGGAATCAATGGGCAAGTAGATCTAATCATACCAGCTCAGCTAGGTGTGCTCCAGTTCTATGTTCTAGTGGTCAAGGGTCTCCGCTAGATGCCGGGCTGCACAGCCTGGGACTCACTCAGTTGTAAAAGCTTCCCAATCAAGGAGCACATGTACTCAGATAATATCAGGTCATAGAGGAGGGACCTGTGCAGCAGCTTCCAAAAATATCCTTTTCAAAGACATCCTGCGAGTAAATTCTTTATGTCATCAGAAAGCACATGTAGTAGCACTGAAATTAAAATATCCACGAACTAGACACGGTGTGTCAATTGCTTCTCAGACGTCCTCAGCTGTACATTGCCCACAGAACTCAAAGACAGATATTATGTAATATTAATAGGTGAATTATTGCTTTTTCATAATCACATTTTGAGAACTATGGCATCTATTACAAAGCCCCACTTTTTTGACAATCACTTGTGAGCTTCTGTTTTTCCACTTTGTCCAGATCTGGCACCATTCTTTCTACAATGAACTGCGAGTGGCCCCTGAGGAACACCCCACTCTTCTCACAGAGGCTCCTCTGAACCCCAAGGCAAACCGAGAAAAGATGACTCAGGTAAAACCAGCAGGGCATGCTGTTCCAGAGGGCTTGTTCATTTTCTGCAGCTGGCCCCATGCAAAGTGTTGCTTGGACAGCTCCTGCCAGCTACACAAGAAATCTGTGCAGCTTTCTGTTGAGGCAGACATCCAAGTGGTGCAGCCCAGGATCCTTTGCAATGTTGCAGGGCATGCCAGGCAGCTGTATACGATCCTTACAATAATCCCCTGACTCCATAGCTGAGAAAAGAACCTAGTGAGAGCACTGCCTGCTCATCATAAGGAGCAAAATGGCCATGCACTCTGTCCCGGAGCTTGCTTCAGCTGTGTCTGCTGCATAGGAGGAAGCCTGTGCATGTGTATAGGCTGAGCAGCCCTAAGCATGAGGCATGTTTAGGCGACCACTTCTGGTTATGGATTTTGGGAATATTAAGAATAGTAGGTTTGCAATGCAATTGTAAACAGAGTTATCCCCTTCTAAGCCCATTGATTTCAATAGACTTTAAAGAAGGGTGCAACTGTATTCCAGCTTGCACCATTAGTGATGGAAGAATTTGAGCTGTGGCAAACAATCCACCAGGCAGTTCTCTTGAGCAAGTTACATGGAGATAAAAAGTCAGGACACATGGAGAGCACCGTTGTGCCTTTGTGCGGCTCCAGTTCATTCCAGTGAGGCTGGTCCAAGAGTATTTCCATGGTTCCCAGTGGACTGTGCTGAGTTAATAATTGGGAAAAGAAAGGCACCATTTCAGTGTCTGTCTCAGGGTGTCTTTTTGACATTTTTAAACTGAATGTGGCTGCAAAGACTGCAGGTTAAAGTTGGAGGGACTGCTATGGGGAGTGGCTGCATAACCCTTTCCTTTTGCACAGTTTTCCCATTGAAAACCACTACCCTCAAACTGCTTTTACACTCTTGTGGGGGGGGGGGGTGGATTGTGTGGATACTTTTTTCCCCACAGTGTAGGCAAAAGCAGTTTGGGAAGTGGCTGTGTTTGTCAGGCGAATGCTACAAAAGGAAAGAAAACAAATCATACACATATATATACACACCAGTCTCCCACTTAAAATCAACGCCCCCTGCAGCTGCATTCTGTGAAAAAGAAAACTGCGATTAAACAAATTTAGCCTCACATACAGCCCCACCCTCAGACACCAAGACATCTTCTTGAGCTAGCCCATGAGATTAAGCACTCCTAGAGGAGCCCCATGCCTTCGTCTAACCCTGGCGCTGCTTGATGGTTCTTCTCTTCTTCCCTTCTAGATTATGTTTGAAACCTTTAATGTCCCTGCCATGTATGTTGCAATCCAAGCAGTACTGTCCCTTTATGCATCTGGCCGTACCACTGGTAAGTACATGGCTTCCGTTCTCTGTGCTGTTTAGAAGCACAGAGTTCCGTTTAAATCACATCTTCTTACCTGTTTATATGAAAACTGCTGCCTTATTTGGGGAGACGATTTCTGTTGTTTCTAGAAAAACCTATATTGAGTTGCAGGGCACACTGTATTTACTTGAAAGGAAGATGACCTTGAATGTAAGACGACCCCCTTAAAAATGCTGTATACACATACACAAAATTATTACTGGACATAACTAACTTGTATACAAATGTAAGACAACATCCTCTTTTCTTATGGCATAGCTAGAAAAAAAACTAGTCTTCCATTTGAGCAAATACTGTATTTATATTGCAGGATTCATCTGGTTGTGTAGTTAACTTCTTCCAGGACCACTGGGGAAAGTTGATGTGGCAGGAAGGGCTGTAGATCTCTAAAAGTCAAATTACACATTGAATCTTTCCCAGTGTTCCATTAAAGTTAAAGAACCACCACAGGAGGTCCAGTTGGGATCAGAGCCAATTACACACACATACGTACATGTTTCCTTACGACAGCCAGTTTAGTGTAGTGGTTAAGAGCGGCAGGACTCTAATCTGGGGAACTGGGTTTAATTCCCCACACCTCCACATGAAGCCAGTTGGGTGACCTTGGGTCAATCACAGCTCTCTCAGAGTTCCCTCAGCCCCACCTACCTCACAGGATGTCTGTTGTGGAGAGGAAGTGAAGGCCAGCTCTTCTTCTTTATATAAGTTGACCCCTCTGTTGCTAACTGGTCAAGAAGAAAAAGACAGATGCTACATCATGTCACAGTTGCCACAAGTGAGCCAAGCTTTGGCTGTTGAGACTTCTGACATTCCCCGGAGACAGCCTGGAAAAGGTCAATGGGATTGTAAACAAAAGCCCTGGGCTTACCTTTGTTCTCCCTTAGCAGCTAATTCTCCATGTTTCTCCTTACTTAGCTAAAGGAGGGAGAAGATAAGCAGACATAATTAACCAGTGGCCCTACAATTCCAACCAGCCCTCTCTCCTTATGGGAGAGCTTCTAAATTCCCAAAAATTCTGTTACAAGATTCTCACTGAATCCCAATTCCCAGAATTCTTTGGGTGAAGCCGGACTAGTGGAAGAACTATGACGTAATATAAGATTGAGGTATAAGCCTAACACAGAGTCTGAGAGGTATGTTCCTTGCCATAAGCATCCAGGGAACACAGAGCTATATTTCTCATGAAAAACTGGGAGAGGCTGCTGTTGTAATCAGACTGCAGCTCTGTTGTGAGCATGAACCTATAAGGATTTTTGGTTTTGGACCTTGAAGACAGCCCAGGCAGTTGCTAAGTGGCATCACCACTGGTGGAGCCATTCAGACTGATCTCCTCTCTCATGATAGGATTTATTTGATATGGCTGCCACCTTCCCTCAGGCATTTAAACTAGAACAGCTAGGGTGAGCTGAAACAAGGCAGCCCTCCAACTGGCTCAGCACGTCCTCTGGGTGCATGGGATATAGCTTCCATAGACACCTATGTGCATAGAATTGTCCTGTTAACAATGCACTTGATGTGATGCCTGCAACATCATTTACACATGTAAAAGAATTAGAAAAAATTAAGTCCTTCTGATGATCCCCCCCCCCAAAAAAGAGCAGTTCTGTTTAGACAGAACTAGTTCAGCACTGAGCTTTAAATGTAACCATGGGGAGGGATCAAGCAATGTGCATGCACGTATGAACCAACTGTTATGATCTCTTCTGATTAAGATCCATGTTTATTACACTCGGACTGTGATCTGAATGGTGGCAGCTTCATCGTAGATAGTGTTGTTTACATCCATTTCTGACCAAATAAACTTTTTATGATTAAGTGGTTTAATAGCTCATTATGTTCCCACAAAAGAGAGGGAAATGGGAAGCCCATGGTTCATTATCCTGCCTTTCTCTTGCTCTTGTCTGTAGGTATTGTTCTGGACTCTGGTGATGGTGTCACCCACAATGTGCCCATTTATGAAGGCTATGCCTTACCTCATGCGATCATGCGTCTCGACCTGGCTGGCCGCGACCTTACAGATTACCTCATGAAGATTCTTACAGAGAGGGGCTACTCATTTGTCACCACTGGTGAGGAAGAACTGGCTCAGTTGGACTGGCTTCAGTGATTTATTTAATCCTACCCTAGCAAAAATGTTTCAGTATGCATATAGTGAATAAATAAGCTGTGTGAATGGGGACATTTTCTCTTCCAATCCATGCACTGGGAAGCCCCCTGCATATGTTGGCTTCTTGTTAAATGTCCTGGCTGTTGAGATATGGATTTGAGGTGTGTATGTGTATTTGCATTTAGATTACTTTTAATTTTTATCTTATTAACTTATGGCATCTCTTCACTACAAAAGTAAATAAATTTTAAAGAGTTTAAACTGTCATGGTTCCCTCACAAGGGACCCCACCAGTAGGGTTGCCAAGTCTGGGTTGGAAAATACCTGGAGACTTTGGGGGTGGAGCCAGGAGAAGGTGGGGTTTGGGGAGGGGAAGGGCCACAGTATGGTACAATGCCATAGAGTCCACCCTTCAAAGCAGCCATTTTCTCCAGGGAAGCTGATCTCTGTCAGCTGGGGATCAATTGTAAAAGCAGGAGATCCCCAGGCCCCACCTGGAGGCTGGCAACCCTACCCACCAGAGGTGATCACCATATCCATAGTAAAGATATCTCTGGTATAACTTGCTTCTGTTTTATGCAGCTGAACGAGAAATTGTGCGTGACATCAAGGAGAAACTATGCTATGTTGCTCTGGACTTTGAGAATGAGATGGCCACAGCTGCTTCCTCATCCTCCCTAGAAAAGAGCTATGAGCTCCCTGATGGGCAAGTCATCACCATTGGTAATGAGCGATTCCGTTGCCCAGAAACCCTCTTCCAGCCATCCTTTATTGGTGAGTCTCCATCCCTGGAACAAAAGGTAGTCATGACTACTTTCAGAACTGAGGACAAAAAAGACCAGATGTTATGCACAGAAGACAGTTTTTCCTCCTCTCTTGGGACTTCTTTCCAATTCAGTAAACTATCAACTTTTCTCCATCATTTTGGATCTCTCAACCTGGGTGGTGGAGTAAATTATGAATGGGCAGAGAATAAACTCTTCCCTATTATAATTTGTATAATATAATATCACCCTAGGATTAAAATGAATGATCAAGGGCAATTTGAAATGATGCTAATAATTTGCCTCCAGTTAAATAATAAAAATCTTAAGAGGCAAATAGCAGCTGTTTTGGTTTTCTCGCTTCCAGTTTTTCCCACTGCCAGTTTAAGGTAAGGGAAGAAGGCAGAAAACTGCTTTGAAGATGCTTCCCAAAAGAGAAGACCAAACTACTACGAGTGGCAAACTATTGGTTATAGCTGAGGAAAAGAATGCTGATGTGGGTGAAACCTTAAGAAAGTCTTCCTGAATTCCCACCTGAATTAGGAAGGACCTATCATTGAACATGTATAATTTCCCACAGGTATGGAATCTGCTGGCATTCACGAGACAACCTACAATTCCATTATGAAGTGTGACATCGACATCCGCAAAGATCTCTATGCCAACAATGTGCTTTCAGGAGGCACCACCATGTACCCTGGTATTGCAGACAGAATGCAAAAGGAGATCACAGCCTTAGCCCCCAGCACAATGAAGATAAAGGTGTGTGTAGCCTGTTTTCTTTTGGGTTTAACAGGTCTTTCCTTAATAGACATTTGCTCACACCCATCTGCAACCTTCCCATCCCATCATCAGCAACAGGAAAATCTTGCTGTGTCACTGCTGGATTCTGGCATTCTACATTTGAAAACATTCTAAATGCAGCAACTGAATTTATACAAATCAGTACTCACAAACTAAGACACCCCTTCCATAAAGATCTGAAAGTAGACTTAAATTGGTGGCTCCACACAGAACTGAATAGAGTTATTAATGAATATATTAAAACAGAACTTATTACTAAATATATTCCCCATAAAAAATGAACAAAACCTATTCTTACTACATGTTTACTCAGAATAAATCAGTTTAGCAAAATATCTCATTTTTCCCTGCCACTGTCCATTTAATTTCCTGCATTACTTAAAAATGTTTCAGCTGTTCTAAGTACACATTTCCTATTAATTGATATGGCCCTGGCATTTCTGAATTAGTCAGCTACGGTTCCCTGCAGTGCATCTGTGTGTGTTCAATGCTTTAATTGTTCTTTAAATTCAGAGCAAATGCTCCTTAACTTTTTCTTTCTTTTGCAATCATAAAAAAAGTAAAGAGCAATTGTTTTGGTTGCAAAGGGTAATTTTACATACACACAACTTTAATGAAAAGGAACTGACTAATTCAGGAAGGCTGCAGCATAAAACTAACAAATCACTAAAAAGCTGAACTGCTGAGAAACAGAAGCTTTTTAAAGCAAGTTTGTGGAAGACAATTCAAGGAATTACAGCCCGGGGAATCCTCAGTAGTGCTTTGCTAAGTCAATACTGCACACAATGGGGTTACAATTGCATATGAAATAAATGAAAAATTGATGAGGGGAGACAAAAACAGAAAACACATTGGAAAGCAATGGAATGGCAACAACATTGCCAAGACATAAAAACTGAATGACCAATATCTGCAAATTATCTTTCTTTGAAGGCACAAGGACAGGGGTTAGCCCACAAGGTAGCAACCATTCGTAAATTTATTTATTTTATTGTGTAGGTCTTTCTCACATTTTGAGAACAGAGGTCATTAACATCACTGGTGCCACTTCACACAGCTTTTGTGCAGAAATTTCATTTTCAAATTGGATGATGGCTCTGGATTTTTCCTTCATTTCTTAGTGAATTGAAGACAAACTGTATGATTCTATTCCTGCACTAACCCTGATTTGCAAATATTTTGACAGATCATTGCCCCTCCTGAGCGCAAATATTCCGTCTGGATTGGAGGCTCCATCTTGGCTTCCCTTTCCACTTTCCAGCAGATGTGGATCAGCAAACCAGAATACGATGAAGCTGGCCCTTCAATTGTGCACAGGAAGTGTTTTTAAAGACCACAGCTAGATTATTCAAGAGCATGGAGCTTTCCCTATTTTGCAATTCTTTCTAACCTTCAATGAGCATTAAAACTTTTTCAAACCAGCACTGTCTGTCATACCTTGTCCTTTGCTTTTTCTCACATCACTGAGCTCAGCTTGGAAGGAAAACCCCACAAGGTTGCCATAAGTCAGCTGTGACTTGACAGCAAAAACAAAACAAAAAACCCGGCTTTCATACAAAGATGCTTTTGACCTGCTTGGTATGACTCCACTATTTTGCACTCAGTTACATGGAACTGAAAATGTGATTCCATGTGCCATTTAATAAGATGCTGGATTCTTCACAAATATCTAGCATTGCTCAAACCCCAACAGCAGGATCCTACTATAAGTTTACTTCGGATGCAAGTGCTGTTTAGCAAAAAAAAACAAAAAAACCCACCTTCACTCTGCAGTTTTCCATTTGTCCATCTGCTTCGTTACTTATCAGTTATTTGTCCATTTGCTTACAAACTTATCAGTTATTTCACAGTCCCCTGGAATCAATGAATCAATTATTAATGGCCCATTCTTGTTCTCTGGGGGGGAAGGGGGGCAGTCAAAGTGCTCATTTATTTAAACCAGCAAAATAGCATTATAAATGACAACTTTTAAGTGGAACATAAACCCTTCCCTTGGAGCAAGAACTGATAATTAAGAATCCATTCAGCTATAGTATTTCTAATAGAGATAAATAAAGCTGAAAGCAGAATGAAAGAGCAAAATTTAGTCTTGAGAAGCTTCAACAACCCTTTGACTGTCCATGTTGGACAGGCTTGCACTGCAATTGCATTTAAGTTTTTTAAAACCACCACAAATCAGGTCTAAAAAAAGACAGGAAGATAATAAGGAAAGCATTGGAATGTGACAGGCTCCCAACAATGCCATCTGAATTATCTGTTAGTTAAGTGCACAAATGGTGGGAATCTCAGACTAAACAGTTCAGCATGAATGCAAAGTTAGCATCACAGAAGGATTCAAAATTCAGAGAACAGACTCCTGTAATTTTTCTTCATCTACTAATAGTACTTAGGGATACATTTTAAAAGAGTATCTGAATTAGTGGCCTAAAGTGACCTAAAGTGGCACCTTAATAGATGCAGGTTAGCAGTGTCATCCTAAACAGAGTTAGAATGTAAAAGTTAGAGTGCCAGACTAGGATATGGGAGACCCGGATTCAAATCCCCACTTTTGGCATGGAAGCTTGCTGGGTGACCTTGGGCTAGTCACACATTCTCAGCCTTATCTACCTCACAGGCTTGTTGTGAGGATAAAATGTAGGAGAGGAGACTGGTGTAAGCCACTTGGATCCCCACTGGAAAGAAAGGCAGGGTATAAATGAGAAAATAAAATAAAAGTTACACCTATGCCCATTGAAATCACTGGGTTTAGAAAGGCATGTCTATACTTAGAACTGCAATGTAATTGCAGCAAGCTTTTACCACAGTGGATCCATTAAGTCTTTAAGGTGCCGCAATTCTCTAAATTGTTTTCTAATAACATTTAAGTGAATTGGAACTGTGGTGGCTCAGAGGTTAAGACGCTGAGCTGCAGACCAGAAGGTCAGTAACTCAGCAGTTTGAGACCTGAGTGCCCTGTGATGGAGTGAGCTCCTGTCTCTGGCCCCAGCTCCTGCCAACCTAGCAGTTCGAAAGCAAGAAATTGCAAGTAGATAAATAGCCACCGCTTCAGTGGGAAGGTAACAGCGTTCCGTGAGCTTTGGTGTTTAGTCATGCTGGCCACATGACCATGAAGAAGTCTTCAGACAACCTTGGCTCTTCAGCTTGGAAACAAAGATGAGCACCGCCCCCTAGAGTCAAATTCGACTAGCTTTCCAGCAAGGGAAACCTTTACCTTTATAAGTGAAATTAACTGTTCAAAACTTTGTTGGTCTCAAAGGTGCCACTGGACTCTAAATTTGTTCTACTGCTTCAGACCAACACAGCAGACTACCTGGATCTAACTTTTCAAAGTCCTTCACAAACATCTTCACAGGCCTGACAAAAATGAGACGTTGACAAGGCAAAAAACTTCCCTAATGACTTTGTACAAGATTGGGATCTTTATTTAAACAGGGCAGCAACACATGTTTAGTTCCCATGCTGGCACTCTGTAGCACTGATAGATATTGTGCTGGCACATTAACTAAACTTGGGTCACTTTGCACAGGTTCAACACAGTTTAAAGGAGACTCTGAGTGCATGCAAAAATTACACAGGTCACATTTGCATCCGGCCTCAGTAATCCTCAGAGGTAGTAAGATCAGATAGCAAGTTCTGGGTGCTACTAAGAGCAGTATAGTGGAAGACAGATGAATTTGACCCATCATGAGACCAGTCACAACCAGTGTCCCTTCTAAGCTGAGTTAGTGTGAGCTAGCTCACAGTTCTTTAGCCTCTGGCTCACGCATTTTTGTCTTCACTCAGGAAGGATGGCTCTAGAGCAAAGTGATTTATGCAGTAGCCAAATTGCTCACTCAGAACTTTAATGCCAGTAGCTCACAAAGTAGAATTTTTGCTCACAAGACTCCACAGCTTAGAGGGAACACTGGCAACCACCCCACCTTTCGATGGAAAGGAGATCTGCATGTCCCCCTCCTCCTCCTCTGACAGAAGAGTGAAAATCTTGAAGGTGAGAAAGTTCCCTTAAATACACACCAGCGCTGGCTGGATCCAGGAATGTTACCCTTCTGTAGTGTGGTTTGGTTGGTGTCGTTTCTCTAGCCACGTCTTTTACATACGTAAATTCTTTATTTCTTCTGAAACGAGCCGCTCAACTGACCTTATAACTGAAAGGTGGAAGCCCAGCCCCCACCAATCCCCCTCTTCCATAGTCCGTGTAGCGTGGCCAGGCTCTCGCCTCCTTTTAAATAGTCCCTTGAAACACACACTGCGCATGCCCTCTAGCCGTATCTGTCCTCTAGCTGGGACTCCTGTTCTCGCAGAAGGCAGAAGACTCGAGCAGTCGATGCCCGAGATCTGCCTCCATTCTCGCTCCCAATTCAATCGACGTTCAACTGTCGTGGCTGCTGCTCCGTGCCAAGCCTTAGAGGCGAGTCCTGACGGCTCTCCACCGCCTCCCTGCACGCTGAGAAAGGCTTTGCAACCGTAATGTCAAATGTTCTCAATCCGTACGGCTACCTTTATTTCTGACAAGGCTTGTGCTTTTAAAGGAGCAGCACAAGAGGAAGAAATGTAGCTGGCGAAGGTGTTCCTTAAACTGAGTAGATGGAAGTGATGGGGAGTTTCCGATGCTGCATTTCTTCCTATCAAGCAGTAGTTAAAGACACAGGAGCCCTGCCAGGAAAAATGTTGGCAGCCCTACTTCAATCACACACAAAACCTCACTTTTTTTAAAAAAGGTAACTAAACTCTTGTAATAGCTCCAGTATGGCATTTGTCTTCAGCCTCAGTCTCAAAGTTTATCTGCTCTTGTGGAGGGGGTGTGTGAGTTCAAACGCTCTCAGCATGGCTTACAAGGCTGTGGGAGCCCAATGTACTTTATGTCTTTTAACAACAAAAATCAATGTTACTTATTTAGGGATATTGATAAAAAGAAAAACAAATTCTGACTTATTAGGCTAGCTCATCAACATTTATATCAATTTTATTAATAATACATATAATCAAACAAAACCTTCCAGTTAAAATCTGAACCCAGAACCTCCACACAAATAGTTGATTAAAGCCCTTTCACTACAAGCTGTGTCTTCTGGCACTTTTAAGATCTTCTGTCTGATCGTCTTTATTTCATCAGCCACTCACACACTAAATCACTAAATTACAAATGGTAATCATATGGTGAAAGGACCTGTTAAACATCTTTATTATCTTGTATGCTAATTTGCTGGTCACCTTCTACCTATAGGTATGGACTGGTAACTTTCATTTCAGTGTATCTGAAGAAGTGTGAGTGCACACAAAAGCTTATACCTTGACAGACTCATGGGTGCCTAAAATCACCAGAATGTGAATCATGGGCATAAACTGAACACCATCACACATTTTATATGTTTTAGTAGATACCTGAGCTTTTTGAAGAGTTCATCTAAAAATATGAAACAAAAGGTCCCCACGACAGACACAACACATATCTTGTAAGGTGGTGGGAGAAAAGCTTAGAAGCTGACTGCATCTGCTGAGCCAGCACTTATTGGTCAACCTGGGTTTGTAGCTGCTTAATGTGTGAAATTAGTTGTAGATTTTCTGGGCTGTGTGGCTGTGGTCTTGACATTGTAGTACCTGACGTTTCGCCAGCAGCTGTGACTGGCGGCAGCTGCTGCTTCTCCTTGTCCTCTTCCCATTGACACAGAGAGTACTCCATCTTTCTGTGTTATACCTCTGACGAAGCCAGTCACAGCTGCTGGCAAAACATCAGGTACTACAATGTCAAGACCACAACCATACAGCCCGGAAAATCTACAACTAATGAACTCCGGCAGTGAAAGCCTTCGACAACGCATAAATGTGTGAAACTTCCTCACGCAATTAGGACACGGTTACTTTTCCTGTAAAAGTAACGGTTTCCCTCGCTCGAAAGCCAATCGAAGCCGACTCTAGGGATGCGGTGCTCATCTCCGTTTCCAAGCCGAAGAGTCAGCGCTGTCCGAAGACTTTCCCGTGGTCATGTGGCCGGCATGACTAAACGCCGAGGTGCACGGAACGCTGTTACCTTCCCACCGAAGTGGTAAAAGTTTAAGACCAGTGGCACCTTTAAGACCAACAAAGTTTAATTTTGAGTATAAGCTTTCGTGTTCATGCACACTTCTTCAGACACCTGTAGGCGTTCTGTGCCCTAACGTGTTTTAAATTCTGTTACCAGCAGTTACAGATGAGCTGTTTGAAGTCTTCTGCCCCCTAAATGGCCGCCATCTGCTGCTGCTCCGGAAGCAGACGAGCGGGGTCGGCAGCGCCTGCGACCTAGATTCCGGCGAATGGGACGCTGTTGCTTGCGGGTGTCACGGCCGGCGTGTTTGGTACTCCGACATGGGTGGGGTGCGGGGTTTGTGCATGGAGCTTGGCAAGAGACTGTCCATCGAAGGCAATATCGGTAAGGGCTGGGGAGAGCACCAGTTCTTGCCTGGGTTTCTTAGTACTGGGAAATGCATAATGCAAGTACCCAGAAGGCGTGCTCTATAGAGAATTGACGTGTGGCGCTGGGGAGGGATGGAGGGTTGTCGGTTTGAAGAGACTTGCTGCAGCCAGCCCCTTTCCGGGGTTCTGTTATTATTCCGATTAATTCTGTTCGGTAATCAAAATCCCGTTTGATCGCACTACATCTGGAAGATGCACAGATTCGGGCGTGGGCGTCACCGAGGGAGAGAATGATTGTGGTGATACGTAAATACTGTGTAGTTACTTCTTGTGTATTCCAAGTGATTTACGGATATGATTTCAGTGGTTCTTGCATCAGGTGTATAGGGCTATCCCCATTTGGGTCTGAGAAAACCGTGAGGTACTGAAGTCAGATCTGACACTGGAGCTTTCCATGCTGCATGCATCACATAACTATCTTTTTGCTCACCTTCTGTTGGCTGTTGACATGTCTTTCTAAAGCAGAGGTGCAGGTTAGTGGATGTACCTTTTACCTTTATGTTTGTTTCATAGCTGTAGGGAAGTCCACTTTTGTAAGGCTGCTTAAAAAGGCATTCCCAGAATGGCACATGACTACAGAACCAGTTTCCAAATGGCAGAATGTTCAAGCTGCTCAATCTAATCAGGTGAGAATCAAAGAGGAAAACTTCCAAAGCTTGTGAACATTCTAGTTCAATATATTGCATTCCATTGGTTGGTGTTAGTAGCACAGATGTCTTCTTTCCTGCTGATACAATAATTCTGAGCCACCTAAAAGCTTGCCAGAACAATGTAAAAGAGACCAAAGCAGTTTGAACTCTTATGCTGTTTTCTATTTAATCAGTAGAGCAATTATCCTCAAATTGCTGAATGCCTGGTGCACAAGACCAGTGCTGGAGTAACATGTTCAATGTTAACTGTTTGTGACAGAACTGCCAGTAATTGTCTAGCTAGTTGCATTTGGGCTGGCATGTCCATCAGCTGATTTGCCAAATACTGTCAGTTGACTGCCTGTTACTTGACCATGGTCAAATATTGTCAGATGTGATGTCAGGACTTGGCATGCTACTGTACAGACATCAGCATAGCTTTTAAATTTATTTTAGTATAATTTATTAGCAAAGGTAGGGGTAAAGGCAGATTTTCCTGCAGCTGGAAGGGGGAAACTTGGCAACACAGCACAACTTCCCCTACTTCTCACCTACTGCTTCCAAACAGGAAGAACTGGCCTTCTACAACTGACTAGTTTCTAAATAGTTCCTTCTATTTTGGTCTCATTCCATGTTAAAATGTATTTATTTTTAATCTAAAATTGAAACTGTAGAACAATTCTGATATTCCAGAATAAAAGCTGGCAAGAAGAATTGTTCACCTTCCCTGTTAATTCAATTCTACCTTCTTCAAATAGCTGTTTCATAACAGCTGTTTAAGGAGTCCATGTAAAGCTTAAATTTCAAATCTGTTTGTGACTAAAATATCTCTTTATTGTTCTAAGCAAATTATGGCATTTAAAAATACTTGACCAACATTGAGTGCAATTTTTTTGACCAGTTAAAATGGTCAATTCTTAATTGCATGTGTGTAGTAGTTTTCCTTGGCAAATTACAGCTGAAACATTCTGTGATGGGCATTGTCTGGAATTATTTAGCCTCTGCAGGTTCAGCCAGTTGATATCAGGAGAGTTTACAGATTTAGTATATTATGTATATGAGCTACCTTTCTGTTGCTAGTTTGGTTGGCTGATTCTGCTTTGGCCTAGTCCTCTGTTTTGACAAGACAACTATTTTATAGTGGTGTCAACGGTCATCATATAAAGTTTACAGAATGCTTGACAGTATAAGCAAGACACTTTGTAGATCCTTGCTCCTAAAGGGAGTTTATAATCTGCATTTTCACCATTAAACAGTGACAGGAAAGACAAAAGAAGGCGGGTTGGAGGAGAGATTTGAGGGGGGTGGGGTTAGAGAGTTGAGCAGTCAATCCCAAAAGTTGAGGGTACTGAAAGAATCACTTTGGCAAGTAGCTAACAATTGTGCCTCCAGTTACAGGATTTGACATCTTAAAAGTAGAACTTTCTGTTGATGTGGCTCATAGGCTTTTGTTTTGTTACTTAAGTTAGGGAGGAAGAAGATACATTTTGTTCTGCACTGAGAGCCATGCTCCAAAAGGGCACCTAGAGGGATGTTTGGAGAAGGCTTTGTATCAGAATCTCAGCATGGCTAAAATAGTTCCTGCTAGTGCAGCTCCACCATTCCAATACACCCCAGAGCCATCCTGCTTATGTTACATGAAGCTGTCTTATACTGAATCAGACTGTCTACCAAAGTCAGTATTGTCTACTCAGACTGGCAGGAGCTCTCCAGGGTCTCAGGCAAAGGCCTTTCACTTTATCTGTTGCCTCATCCTTTGAACTGGAGATGCTGGGGATTAAACCTGGGATCTTCTGCATGCCGAACAGATGCTCTACCATTGAGCCACAGATAGAGCCCTAATAGAGCCACATAGAGCCCTAATAATATTTTTCCCTACTTCTGGGGAAGCTTGTTCTTAAATTATTATATTTGTAATTCCCCATCAGGCCTCGTCTTCTCAGAGTTTTGGAAATTTGCTTCAAATGCTCTATCAGGAGCCTTATCGATGGTCCTACACATTCCAGACGTATTCATGTTTGAGTCGGCTCAAAGCACAGCTGCAGCCTCTGCCAAAGAAGCCCCTGAAGCCCCGGGAATTTGTGCAGATTTTTGAGAGATCTGTGTACAGTGACAGGTATGATACCTGTATTCTGTTCCTTATCCCCGTTGGCTGCAGGGTAGCATATAATGTTTTGCATCTAATTCAATAGATTTGGAGTGTGATTCTCCTATTTATTAACAATATATAAAAAAGTAAATGATGCTGTCTAGCTAGACAAAGCAAACTCTGTGCATGTAGAGAATCATAAAATTCCAGTATTGTTCAAAACATCTGCCTTTTCCCAAATATATGTCCTTTCTGTCGGCCGGTCTTTTAGATTCAGTCATTTTCCCCGAAAGAGCTGCAGCCCATATTTTCTTATACAATCCCATGAGAGGTAGTACAGAAGCTAATTTCCACATTCTTGCTGCTGACATAGGCCTCATGTCACCCAAGTGCAATTGTTTAAAGTAGCCTCAACGCCCTGATTCATGATCTAGTGGGATGTCATATTCCATCATGTCTCTGATAATGTTCCAAATTTGTTACCAAAAGCACTTTGTTAATCAGCAGTTTCAAAATAAATAAGATCTGAGATTAATGTTTGACAGTGCCTGCAGCCTACATGAATCTGTTTATATAGGTACTTCAGAGGAAGGTAAGCATCAAAGTAATACCATTTTTAAAGGCCTCTTGTTCACATTGTTTATGAAATTCCTTGACACATTAATTCTTCCTTGTCTGATAAAACAGGGGAATCCATACCATTCTTCCATTGCTCTGTAATTTTGTTTTAAAAGCTGAAATTTTTTTCTGCTAATCCTTTCAAACCAAACAATATTGTAAGCAGTTCCAGTTCAAACTTACTATGTATCAACTGTGTATTGCTTATATAGCAATTGCTTATATAGCAATGAATGGATTCTATTTCTTAATTGAAAATATTAAATTAAAGACAGATTGATATTACAGTGTGTTAACTATCAGTTTGTAAGCTATAACTATCACGAGCAACCTGATTAAAGAGAATACAAAGACTATATAAATATTAAAGATGCATGTCTCATAAAAATACTACCTAGCTCCTCATATTGTTCTCTTTGCATATTAGTGACCCGCCTTAATGTGCAGAGGGCAGTACAATTTTTCCCCTCTTACTGTCATAATTCATTATTTTAATTGCATGCAGTTTATTAGCATGGCAACTAAGGCTGATGAACTAGTAGCAAGCAAATATTTTCTAAGGGTTTTCTATCTCTGACTGCAGCCTTTTCATAGACCTGTAGATGAGCCCAGCTAGCAGGCAGTTTCCAAATTTTCTGCCCCCATGATAGCTGGCCCTACCTGTATGCCGCTGTAGGGTGTACTCTCAGTAATGCAGGGCAATGGAGAGGACTGGGAGGCATGGCTTGCATCCTAGACACTGCTATTGAATCTTCTAACAATAGTGATATTGACCACTGAGGAAGGCCATAAGGGGCCGAAACATATATGGTCTACTGGTCATAAGATATACCCATCAATTGTATATGTAAAACTATCAGCTTTGTGTGTCAAAAGTTTTAAAAGTCTGATATTTGGACCATTTCTTTTAACTTATTTTATCTTTTATTAGTGTGTACACCATAATCAATAGTTGTATTTTTATAATAACTTATTTTGTTAGCTTGACCCTCTCAGATCACAGCCATATTTTGGGATGAATTCCCCCCCCCCCCTTTTCCCCCCTTTGATTTTTACATCATACAGATTAAAGAAATTTGGTGCTAAGAATTTAAGTGTAATTTGATGGCCAGTCTCTTTGTTCTGTCAAACTGGTAGGATATTACTTTGGAAAAACTTAGTGTGATTACCCATCTCTTTTCTCCACCAATCCCAGGTATGTCTTTGCAAAGAATTTGTTTGAGATTGGCCACTTGACAGAGATTGAGTGGATAATTTACCAAGACTGGCACACCTTCCTCCTTCAAGCATTTGGGAACCGAGTTGCGCTTGACAGCTTCCTTTATCTCCGGGCGCCTCCTGAGGTAATAATGAAAAAGCACCCAGAGACTCGTCTGCATGTGTATTGACTGCATTCAAGTGGGTAACTTTTTTTCCTTGAGGGAGGTAGTAAAAGTAATGCAAACTGCTCTGTATTCTCTATCAGTACACAGAGAAGTCTTTCCAAGTTTATTAAAAAAGTTTATTTCACTTTTCTCTTGCTCAGAGACTCAAAGGCACTTGCACCAAATTAAGAATAAATACTGTCTCAAATCGGAAAAAAAAAGCAGGTAGAAAAGAGAAGACCAGAACTTCACTCACAGACTGTCAAAAGCATGTCAGAAAAACTCTTTACAGAGCCACTGAAATCTTTGCTGTGTTGGGGCCTTCTGCACACGCTCAGGAAGTTGTAGCCTGTGATCTGTCAGTGAAAAGTGGGGAGGGAGAATGAGACAAAAATCACCCTTTTTGCCTCTTCTGTAAGTGGAGATGTGCTGGCTGAAGAAGGAGAGAATGACTTCCCACTCTTCAGGACAAACCCTAAGCTCTCTGGACTGTTGATCCACTTCAGTCCCTTGACCCCAGAGTCAACTTTCTTGGTGTCAATGGGGTTGCTGAGAGGAGCAGACTATGGGAAAGATAGCTGATCCTTGGAATCCCATATGTTCTCTCTCATGAACTGTCACCTTCTATGTCTGTCCCACCTCCACTGCTCCTAGACTGCTTTTGTTTTAAGGCTAGTTCAGACAATCCTTCCGACAGCCTGGAAGCCTCTTGCATAGAGTTTTATGCTTCAGTTTTTGATGCTGCTGCTTAATCTCGTTCTCTGTGCATCTCTGATATCCTGGTTCAGATGCATAGAGAGGACCTGAGGGTAAGGAACCAACTATACATTGAAAGTCACCATTCTGTTTCTGTTGAGACCATAAGGTGTGGTAAAAGGCTGGAGTGTCATGCAGCAGTGAGCTGCCTGGACTGAACTGAAAAGCGCCATTTGACAGGTGTTAGAGTCAATCTGCCCCCTTATCTCACTGCCACAAGCCAAACTTACCTATTGCTCATCCCCTCCCAAATGGTCTCATTCGACTGGCATTGCTAATCAGTCTGGACTAGACTTTGGGGCTTCTTGGCTGAGACATCAGGCTTTTCTGAGGAGTCTTATGCTCTGGGACCAGCAAGTTCATATTTCGTCTGTTTCAGTGAAAGGTTTGTCTAGTTCATGACCACCGCCACTTAATTTAGGCGTGTTGAACCAGATTTGTCCTTTTCCCTGCCATTTAAAATAATTCCCAAACTGTGTTTTACAAGGAACATATTATATGAAGGTTCTTATGAACTCACATTATCCATGCCCAAAGGAGTCTGCCAACTGCATGGTTTGTTCTGGCCTTGCCTCTATTCAGCCAGCTTCTTCTGGGGACTGATAACATTGTGATGTCTCTGCATCAGGTGTGATTTTGTCATTCAGTTACTTTCCCCCAGAGTTGAAGACAGTTTTGTTTAGGAGCGCATTTGACTAATTTAATTTTTATTTATTGGCAACCCTAGTTCGAGATTTTAAATTGTGGTCTCTTACGTGTTTTTCTACCATTGTTGTTTTATTTACACTGTAAGTGGCCTTGAGTTCTGCAAGGTAGAATGGCAGCTAGTAAGTGTTTTGAGCAAAATAAAATGATTTTTGTTTTTTTGCTTCACAAGCAATGCTCCCTCTAAGCTGTGGAGTCTTGTGAGCAAAAATTCTGCTTTGTGAGCTACTGGCATTAAAGTGGTGAGCGAGCAATTTGGCTGCTGCATAAATTAGTTTGCTCTGGAGCCATCCTTCCTGAGCTGAGACAAAAATGTGTGAGCTGCAGGCTAAAAAACGGTGAGCTAGCTCACACCAACTCAGTTTAGAGGGAACACTGTTCACAAATGAAGTGTGCCTCTGCCCTCGGTGGGGACTGCTGACTTTAAGGCACTGATGGGCTGGTCAGCAAGCACTCCCTTTTCTCCTTTCAGGTATGTCTAGAGAGGCTGCGCCGAAGAGCGAGGCCAGAAGAGAAAGATATCCAGCTGCGCTATCTAGAGCAGCTTCACTCTCAGCATGAAAACTGGCTCCATACAAGAAGCACAGAGTGAGTAGCAGAATCTGGCTGGTGGCAGCCCACGTGGCTGTGTTGCACCAACTGCTCCACTTGTATGGAAATGCCAGAGCTGCCGACTTGGGCTTTATCCTCATCTACTATTGCATGTTTTGTAGTACTAAGTGGCAGCTCTGTGCTCCATCTCTGTCCACTCTGGGTCATGCATCCTGGCCTTTTTGGTCATGAGGTTTCACAACATACCTGGGCAGAGCTTACTGCAAAGTGAGGGTCACTCAAACTGCTATTATTTGTCAGCATCTGCTGGTGCACCCGGTATGCAAAACTAAATCTTTAGGCAGGCTGCAAAAATACAATATTTGCCAGCAGCATAGGCTATGAGAAGTTCACTTCTGTTCCATGCAAATGTGTCTCTGCTCCCTCCTCCACCAGTACCCCTAAATCAGAAAACCACCATGGACTAGTAATTAGTGTCAGATTATGAATGGGATGAGGGGGAGACCTGGATTAAAATCCCTGGTCAGATCATTGGGTGACCTTGGGCTACTGGCACTCTTTCTCAGCCTCTCCTGCTACACAGTGTTGCTGAAAGAGGACATAAATGTAGGAAGGGAGAAACATAGCTGTTGCTCAGACCAGAAGTGTGCAGATAAATCTCTTCTTTTTTTTATTTTTAACTTCATTATAGCCTTCCTTCCTTGCTGAGACTTGAGGCAAAATTTAAAAACAATTCAATCAGACAGCAAGGCTCTCCAGTGAACAATATAGCAGGATGTAAACAACATCTACAAAAACCAAACTGTCTAAGCCAAGGCATGACAGTGCCATAATGCAGAAAGTAGGTTGCAGAGGTAGAGGTAGAAGGCAATGTGCGATAAAGGGAAGGCAATACATGCAGTAAACATTGCAATAGGCTACAATCCTTTTTCCTTATAAAAACACCCTCATGATATGGTCCATTATACTACATTTATAATCCCTTTGTACAAATGCCCTCTTTAACCTTTTGAGGGTGCGGCTTTTTGACCTCTTCAGTCAGACTGTTCCACGAGATGGGAGCCACCACAGAGAATCTTAGTCATTAGCCACTGTTAATGGGCTCTGAATGATTCCAGCATCAGGCCATCCTACCTGCATTTGTTGTATGTTGAGTCTGGCCAGTGTCTGCTCTTCCTTCTCATGCTTTATTCCAAATGTATTTGAATGGTTTTCCCAACTTTTGGGAATGTTTGGGTGGTGGGAAGAGAGACTTGACCAATAATAAGGGCAGTAAGGGGCTGTTGGTCATGGGAGGTTGACAGAAGGACAACTGGGAGAAAGAATAGGTGGGTTGTGGCAGCTGCGCATTCTTGACACCTTCAGCAGATGTTGTCTGGTTGTAATGAGGATTATAACCTTTTTCAAAACTGAATGTTGAGGTTCATGGTAGTCTCTGCCATGCACAAGATTCCAAGTGAAATTTACCTGCACAGGTACAGTATACAGTAAACCTTATGTAGATTGTTTGTGTGATATGGAAACTTGGGCTGAGAAATAGCAACTTGTCTGACTCTATCCGGTGAACTCCTAGCTTGAACTAGCTTTAGAATAAAACTTGATGCAGTAGTCATCCATACTAGGAGAATTACTGGGTGCCCCAGGTACCTTCTCTCAGTCCTCATGGCACTTCAGGACAAGAGAGTCCTCTGAAGGATCACCAAATTCAACACTCCTTCTTTCACACCCATCCTGTCCCTGTGTAGTAGCACTCTGTGTTGATTCCATTGTAGAGCGTGTCATACGTATTGCTGAAATTTCATATCAGCTTTGCTCCTATTGGTTGCTCAGGATTTTCATTTGTTATCCTCTCAGGATCCATTTTGAAAATCTAAGAAATGCTCCAGTATTGATTCTTGATGTTGCCAAGGATTTTCAGAATGACACAAATGAGCAAAGGAGACTTGTGAGCATGGTAAGATCATTTAAATTTCTGCTATAAAAGTCTGCATCTTCTTAACTTGAGTCCAGCAAGTTTTCAACTTGCCTGACTTTTGTTCCCTGGTACTAATGTGGCATGAGCTGTCCAAACTCAAATCTCTGGATTCCTTTCCCTTTTTCACAGGTGGGGACTTTTGTAAAGAACCTCTCCTCTGAAGCTTTGCCTTCTGCTTCTGCTGCCACTTCCTAGTCCAGGTCCCTGTTCTGTGAGCAAATGGCCCTGAGCCGCTGCCCATCAAGAGGCCAAGTGAAAACCTTTCTCAACCCTAGAAAGTAAAAACCAGCTACATACCAACAGGTCGGTGATACTCCCAGGATGTTTGGAGTTAAGACACTACTGACAAAACCTTCCAGTACCAAAATTGCTCACAGGATCAGTTCCATTGGAATGCATGGAGATACAATGGTGATGGCCAGATGGAGGCAGGATACATTTCTGCATGGGCCAGCCCAGGTCAAAGATGGCACCCAATCCTCCATTCTGGCGTTTTAGGGGCTTTATAGTGTACTTTCACGTGGCATGGGCCTGGATGGGTACAGTGCAAGGTGAGGGCTTGGTTGCCCCTTTCATGGGTTCCCCTTTCCCTCAGCACTGATTTGTAGCATCTGCAATGGTGGGTCCCCTGGTGCAGTCTGGGACCTGTGTGCCCCTCCATCAGCTCCTGCTTCTGTGTTTCCTATGAAGAGAAGCTTTATTTTTTTAATAATATATATTTATTTTAAGAACAAAATAATAACATAAAAGGGGTACAGAAAGAAAGGGGTTATTGTGGTTGTGAAAAGAATTATATTTTTGGAGGTTATTACTTACAGGATATATTAAACAAGGAAGTAAAGAAATACTCCTCCACATCCCCTTCAAAATCTACTTTGTTGTCCATTTATATTCAAAACTTGTTCTCCTTTTTCTGCATTGTACTACATTTGTATGCCTTACAATACATTTGTAGACCATTTTTAAACTTTCTCATTCTAACTTGCTGAATAGACACTCCATCTCTGCTCATATTTTGAGGTGGATTTATTTCTCAAGTAAATTGTTAATTTTACCATTACTGCATAATCACCAAATTTGTTTTTCCATTCTTCTAAGCTTGAACAGACATCTGATTTCTATTTTGCTGCATAGATAATTCTAGCCACTGTCACCATACATTTAAATATCTCCTCCAAAACTTTTGGTAATTTGTTGAGCAATATTCCTAGTAACTTATTCTTAATTTCCTTAAGAAATTTGAATTTTAACATATTCTGCATTTTTCCATGTATTTGCATCCAATATTTTTTTGCGTTTTTACAAGTCCACTACTGTTTGTAAAAAAATTCCAACTATGTCTTGACATTTCCAGCACTTTCTCAATATGCTTCAGAGTAACATACCATCTGAAAAACATTTTGTACCAATTTCCTCTTAGTGCCTTAGTGGCTGTGAACTGAAGTTCCTTTTCCCATAACCATTCCCATTAATGCATAGGCATCTGCTCTTTAAAATTCTGCATCCATTTAATCATATTTTCTTTCACTTATTCTTTTTCTGTTTCTGTTTGTTTCCAACATAATTTATTATCTTTTTGTTTTGTGATCAATTGTTCAAATTCAGTCATCTCTCATAGTGCTACTAAGAGGAGGAGGTTTCATTGGGCCCTCATTCTTCACTGTCTATTGTAACTTGGACTGGTGTTATATGTGCCTGTTTCATAAGCTTCACGTTACTCTTCTGTAATTTTTTAAAAACCTTCTGTGCTTTCAATCTCCTGTGCTTCCAAGTTTCCCTGGAAATCATCCTGAAAAGGTGTCCAGTCAAACAGTTCTTGGCTTATGTACATCTGTATCCCCTTTTTTGTTCTCTCAAACGGGTAGAAGTTAGAAGTAGATTAATGCCAAAACATTTCAGAACACCACAGAACATTGCAAAGTCAGTGTATCATTACTTTGCACTCGTGTGAATGTCTTGTGCAAGATCTGAGTCCAGCAGACTAGACTAGACACATGTTGCATTTTTGCATGACTTAGATGAATTCATGTGATATGTAATTAGCCAGGTGCTTGCCAGAACCCTGTGAGTTATAACTGTATCCTACTGTATGAGCAATAGTATTTGGAGTCAGGGTTTCAGATTTACCCTCTTTAGTTATGTTTGATATCTTTGGATTTCAAAGACTGCTGCAGTAGGGCTCAGTTTATTTAGCAACACAGTAATATGTTAAAGTGAACTTCTATTGCTCTTCTTGCTATAAGCAAAATGTTTTGTTTCTAGATTTGCACATAAAGGGCTTGTAAGGGTCCGTCTAGGAATGTCCTTAGAGTTGAAAAGGTTAAACAAAGCAAGGTTACTGGGCCCTACATGTTGGAGAGGTGACAAGTAGCTGACCAAATACCCAAGAGGAATCACTGCTGATGGTTCTTGTTCAGTTTCTAACTGCTACCCTAAACAGAGTTGCACCTCTCTAATCCTGTTGACTTCAGTGGACTTAGAAGGGTGTAACTGTGCATAAGATGGTACTGTAAGCTATATGCTCTTCTAGGCTCAGTTGTACTGGTGACATTAGTATCTACTGCTGTAGCAGAAGGAATTGTCCAAAAGTACCACTCTTGGGTGTTCTCTTGCATACAACTGTTTGACAGTTTCTGTAACTGCTGTGCAAGGAAATTAAAGGCCTGGTTACTTCTAATGATGTGATCACTTCTTTCTCCCATAGTTACAGCTTTGTAAACATACAGTTTGACCTGACCACACGGGTAAAAGACATGCTGCCTGGAATGGAGCAGGAGCAGCCATCTCCAGATAATGGTGTAAATTCATCCTAAAATTAATGTACGTGTTCCAATTTAAACTTGACTCTCCTGGTTGAGAGGAAGGCCTGCTTTTATAGATAGTTTCAAAGACTGTATTTTAATGTACAGACTGACATTTTAAAGGATTGGTGCACTGTAAAACCCTGTGTACATATTGCATTTCTCCTAAATTATAAAATGTTGTATTTAAATTAATTAAATTAATCACTGGAACAGAACTTGTGTATGTAATATTGCTGGGTTGGGGTGTGCATGTGAGGGGTTGCTGCTGCTGTAAGAGCGTCCCCCTTTACATTTAAGGCATAAGTGGTTATGTCTTGGGAGTTTTAGCTAACTGACTGGTTCTACACACTTGTAACTTACAGTTTCTTTAAAATAAATGAAATAGTTGTAATTTCCAGTAAACTGGACCTGTGCACTAATTATTCATGCCAAAGCTACAAATTCCTTTGCTTAGGCAATGACAGTGTTAATGATATTGCTATAGATACTATGCGCTATGTAAAAGTAATCACAACAGATGCTTTTAAAATATGCTGTCTTTTAGCAACCGAATCTGACCATACTCATGAACAGATTGTCGGATATTGCTTCGAATCCAACCCCCTGCCAGTGCACATACTCACTTGTCATTTGTAACAGCATTTCAACATGTATCTGAGGAAGTGTGCGTGCACACAAAAGCTCATACCTTGAATAAAAGTTTGTTGGTCTTAAAGGTGCCACAGGACTCAAACTTTGTTCTAGCTTTTTTTACACGTGGACTTACAAGATTGACCTTTCATTACTCTGTGGGAGACTTTGCTGTGTCACATTGGTCATATCACTGAAACTGTTTTTTTTTAAATTGGCATACACTGCTCTTAAAGTATGTCAGAGGGTGACTGACCTTCTTGGTATTTTTAACTGTATAGTTTTTATTTTGCGAGCCACCTCAAGCAGGTCTCTGGAAAGGTGGTGGTGTGTACATTCTCTTAATAAATGTGATCATATTGTGGCTGGTTGGCTGTCATGTTCACCTGGCACCACCTAAGCTATGCAAGTCTGCCTGGCATTCTACATAAGAAGCCTGAAACATCTTTCTTCCCACCACCCCCCTCACTTTTTAAACTTAATTTCAACCCTGGTGAAGACTTCTAGAAAGCTTACATTTGTGATACACAATGGTTTGGGATCCACATGTGATTCTGATGGCACTTGTGTCTTTTCTGAGCACCATTCCCCAAGTGGCATTTGCCCCATCTTCTCAGATAAGTGGGCAAGGACCTTGCATGGTGAGCCTTGTAGCTGGCAGTTGGTTCCCACCTTGAATCTGCTGCTGCTGAAGGAACAGGTAAGCTGTGAGCCTCCCTATGGTGGAGGCCTCATGCCGGAGATGGCAGTAAGTATGGCTCTTTTGGATGACAATAATTTCAAATGTGGCCCTTTGTGAGCCCCTCAGTGAGCACCACTGGCCTTACATATGCTTTTGTGTGTGGTTTGGTTGGCTCCAATAAAAGGTATGACATCGCTTTTAGGCTTGGGATCTTTCTTGGGACCAACAAGGCTATCCGTAATCTCATGTTTGGTTTGTTATCCACTACAACCTCCAATTTTTACTCTGAAGAGCTGATTTCAGCCCACCTATTCCCCCCACCATTGGTTCTGTCCAGTATTTATAAAACATTTACATCCTGTTGTTTCCCCCTATCCAGGGAGGCTCAAAGCATGCTCACCTGCAACATTTTTATCCTGGTGGACTTCCATTTTGTTACCATCTTGTTAACTAATTTTGAATCTTTATCCTTTTCTCGGAATTGGAGCTTTTCAGTCCATGGGTTGGGACCCACAGTTGGTGGGCTGCAAGCAACTATGCAACCTCCACTTTTTTGGGGAAGGACCTGCTGCTGGTTTGCATGCATAGAGAGAAGGTGCCAGGCCTCTTCTCATTCCATGTGTGTATAGAGGCACAATAAGCTAGGGAGATGAGGTCACTTGCTGATGAAGTATGTTCCTCTGTAGCTCTGGCTGCAGCTTTTTCCTCACAAAGGCAAACCAAAGGCATATCTTTTGTTCTGCTGTACATGGACCTGGTTTTAATTCCAGTGAGCTCAGAACTTTGGATTTCCTTTTTCTGTCACGTTACTCTGTCATGTGCTTGCAGACCAGTGGATCTTATGCTCAGCGGTTCTTGGGTCTGGAAAGGCTGAAGCACACAGCTCTCAGTTACTTGTAATCCCTTCCAGTTTAGATTCAGATGGGTACCCATGCTGGTCTGAAGCAGCAGAACAAAGTTTGAGTCCAGTGGCACCTTTTAAGACCAACAAAATTTTATTCAAGGCGCAAGCTTTCGTGTGCACGCACACTTCTTCCAATTTAGTCATAGATGATACTGGTAATCCACCATAGCCCTTGCCTGCAGGACAAGTCCAACATGTTATCATTTCCTGAAAAATCATTGAATGAAAAATGACTGTGCAGCTCTGAGCTGGATAGCCCAGGAAAGCTCAATCTCATCGGATCTCGAAGCTAAGATCGCCATATCTTCCAGGTGCACTCACACACACGCACATGTTTAAAAGATTAAAAAATAAAATGACTGTTCAAAGCAAGCCATAGCTAACGGCAGCTTGATTTAAAATATTTTCACTTTAAAAAGGCCCAGCAAATTCAGTGGACCATACCTTGCTGGAGAATATGCTTAGGATTAAGGCTTTAGTTGTACGGTAGATGGCACTTTTGTTCAAAGTTGCTTTCCTGAAATTGAACACCTTGCCTGAGGCAGGGACGAAAGAATGTGGTGCATTCTGCCATGGACATGAAACAGGCCTGGCCCAGAGCAATATCAGGGAGGCACACATTATTTTGACTTCTCGGGTGGAAGACCAGGCTATATGCCATTAATAACCTTGTGATTCAGGGTGGTTAGCTGGAAAAATGAGTGGTTCAGTGGGAACTGATGTTCGGGCCAAGTGAAGCAGGCAGTCCTTTGATTCTGAGGTTTAACAGGTCCATATGGTGTGGGTCAGTGGCAGAGAACCCCAGTCAACCTCAGCTTTCTAGGCAAGGCCAGATCAAGAAATTTGGTGCTTGAGGCAGAGAATCCAACAGTACAATCCAAGGCAGAGTCAGTTATAAGTCAGTTTATGTCAGTGGGCTTCCAGGAATGTAACCCTGTTTAGGATTGTACTGTCAAGGGACAGCACCTCATTTTACTAAATGGCACAGGGAGGATCTATCCAAGAAAGAAATTAGCAACTACAATTGCTTCTGGAGGGCTAGGTCCAGTCCTTAATTTCTAACATGATGGATACTGGGGCTTGTCATGCCTTCAAACCTGGGAGCTCTTCTGTCCAGGTATGGGGGGATGGTTCTTGGCCATGGTGGTAGCCTTCTGTGTACCCCCAAAGGCTGTTTTGGTGGGTAAGGGTAAAAAGTCCTTGAAACAGTTCCATGGAAGTTCTAGTTAAAAGCAGGTTCCTGGAAAGGCTTTCCTTTGCCTGAAATCTTGGAGACCTGCTGGGCAGAGAGGATAATTCTTGTCTAGATAGCCCAGGCTAGCCTGATGTTAGAGAATTTATTGTTAAGTGAGACTGGGTCCTGTTCTCTCTCAGCTGTTTTGAATTAGCTCTGACCTCTATTCTATCAGTTCTTTGGCTTAGTGTCCCACAAGGCTTTGCAGTATAGCTGATATTATGTTCTTGTAAATTAGGACTGACCTGCTAATGCACTCTGCCCTAAAAGAATAGTTTACACTATCCCAGAGTCCAGAATAACGGCCTCGAAGCCTAAACATCTAGATATCAGGGTATGTGGCTTCATGGTTCCTCCTTGACGCAGAGTGGGTATCTGGAGCCTTCTGACTCACTGATAATATATAGATTGCCACTTGAAGAGGTGCCATAATAGTCTGGGGCTTCTTGCCCTCACAGAGCTGCAGGCAAAGTTCATGCTCGCTGTATATGAGGGGCTGAATTCTGTCCAGTGCGTCAGATGTTCGTCATAAGCCTAACTGACAGCTACATTGGCTGCTATAGATGGCAAAAGGTATTTAATGTCTGGGTTTTCATTTGTTCATTGTTGTGGGCCAACCACCCCCTTTGTGGGTCTTGCCAGACAACCGGGATGTATCTCTATCCTATACAATTACAGTGTATTCTAATTTAGGTATTGGATTAATTTTGTATGCTGCATAATGTTATGCATCTGGAAGTGTCTGCATCATGGGTTTGAAGTTCAATAAACAGAGATTCTTTGGAACCATATTCTCTCTCTCTCTGATGCAATTGAAGTCCCTTCCAGTTTATCTCCCACCTCACCGAACCTGGTGGGGATGGGAGTCCTAGGAAACCTCCTCCAGATCTCAGAAGCTAAGCAGGGTTGGCCTTGGTTAGTACTTGGATAGGAAACGACCAAGGAAGTCCAGGGTTGCTACGCAGAGACAGGCAATGGCAAACCACTTCTAAACATCTCTCACCTTGAAAAACCCCATGAGAGCTCGCCATAAGTTGGCTGTGTCTTGACAGCAAATAACTAAGATGGGCTCACTATCAGGCAGCTTCATTCTGCATTGCATGGCAAAAAGAGAATCTGGCATGGATAAACCTGTTTATCTCTAAGCCAGTCTTGTCTTTCTGTCTGTCTCTAGTCAAGCAATGATCTGATTGCTCAGCCTTGGAGGGTGGGGGACAAACACTGCAGTGTAAAAGCATCATGGGTGTGCAAAATTCCTTTTAAGTCCCATTATCACAGCAACTACTTTGTTTTGCTCTAGCATGGGACCCATGATCGAGTCTTTAAATGCTGCCTGGTGCATAGACGCTTTAGATCATGCAATAATAATAAAGAACAGATGGTTCCCTTGGTTAACTGTACAGGTGCTGTTACATGGGATGACAGCTAGCAATTAGCCATTCTGTGGGATTACTTGGGAGATTAGTTGAGAAATAATGCAGCATGTGTGATGCCCTCCCATGCTATCTGTGGTGGTTGTACTGTGCTAGAATATGGCCAATCGCAAGGCACTTTCCCTAACAATGTAACGATAACCTACTTGCATCTCCCACCATGGCTGATGTGATTGTGCTTTTTGCCTGCTGTAGTCCTACCCTTAACATGGTTGCTTTTATCCTTGCTGGAGGGGGGGTGAGTTATGTGTAATGTTTTCTGAATATGAGCTGTTTAAGGGTGGCTTTTGCTACCAAGAAAACAGCAAGGGAGAAAATGGATAAAGTTCCCTTCCTTTTCCTAGGCCACTCTCTTGCTCGATAAAGCAATCCCAGAGGCTGCATTTGCAAACAAAGAAAACGGTCATTTAAAATAAACATGAAAGGAACCATAATGTGTAGATCCCACAGAAGTGAGATCTTCAGACTGTGTGTTCTGCTCTTCATCATCACAATGACATCTGTACAGTCTTTATTTTTAAATTTTTGAATCTGAATTTGTAACATGCTTACAACAACAGAGTCAGGAAGCAACAGAACATGGCCTGTTCTACAAAGACTGATTTTTGGCTTTATCATAAAGATAGAAAAAGAGATGTTACAGTTAAGTTCTTCCCTACTGTATTGTCTGCAATACAATAAATTGTGGCAACATTAGTTTTTGTTCATCACTGGATGTCTTTTGTCTCTACTGGACAAAAGGGAATGTGAAATGTCATAAAATGGTGAAACTGACTGCACTGAGACACTGGGAATCCTGCTGGCATCCAACATAGTGTTATACTGAGAACAAGATGACTTGGGAAACTAGTCACTTTCTTAATAAAGCTTATGTAGATGTATTTAATGTATGATTTAACTTTGTCTTTTTCTATATTATGTAATGCAACTGAACTATCATTTTGTTTTACATACATATAGATTGTCCCAAATTTAGTGGGCCTTATACTGTATTCTTTTACTGATTCTTCATTTGATACTAAAAGAACAAATCTTGTAAGAAATTTGAGTTATAATTGGATTCTTTGTACTTTTCTATTTTTGTTCATATCTATTATCATGATTCGTCAGATTTTATTACACCAGCATGCAATGTTAAGTGATTATCTCCCTACACCCCACTCAGTTTTGTGTCACTGGAAGTTTGGTTGCTGCCAGTAACTATATTATGAATTCCCTATTTAATAGAAGGATACTCTGTACAGTTTTTATGGCAGGTGGAGGGTCTTCATGAGTGGAAGTGGGGTGAAGAATGAGGAACATCCAGGGCTATTTTTGGGCAGGAACACACAGGAATGGAGTTCTGGCTGGCTTCTGAGTTGGCCACACCTACAGCCTCCCTCCCCCTTGGGTTCCCCAGCCACCTCGCAAGCTGCGGGGCACCTGGGGAAGCCAAGCTGATCCAGGAAGGGAAACAGTTTAAACTGCCTCCCCGTCTCCGGTTCCCCAGGTGCTCCGCAGCTGCAGGGTGCCTGGGGAAGCTGATCCAGAAACTGCCTTCCTTCCCTCGGGTTCCCCAGGAACCCTGCAAGCTGTGGGGCACCTGGAGAAGCCGATCCTGGGAGGGAGCATGCATGGGGTGTGGCCTAATATGCTAATGAGTTTTTGCTGTTGGGTGTGGCCTATTATGCCAATGAGTTCCTGCTGGGCTTTTTCTACAAAAAAAGCCCTGGAAACATCCATTCAGACTTTTTAGTTGCACCTTTTCTATGTCTCTGCAACAAACAGTGCCATCAAGTTGCAGGTGACCTTTAGTGACCCTGGAGAGTTATGTCAAGGGGTGAACGGTAGTGGTTTACCATTGCCAGCTTCTGTCTAGCAACTGTGGACTTCCTTGGTGGTCTGCCATCCAAGTACTAGCCAGGACAGACCCTGCTCAGCTTTTGACAGCTGGCCAGACTGTGGAAGCCTGGGCCATCCAAGTCGAGTACAGGCTAGAGAATTCCCTATTTTTGCTAGTTTCAGAGTGTATCCCTGTAGGTCTGCAGGAGAACAGTTAGATTCGAGTCCAGTAGTCATGTGACGAAGGGAACTTTCACTCTGGAAAGCTTCTGCCCTGAAACTCTTGTCAGTCTCTAAAGTGCTACTGGGCTCGAGTCTAATTATTTTTGCTAGGAATTCAGAGTTGGTAGGCAGTAGAATGATACCGCCATGACGTTATAGTGCTGTAAGCATCTAGCAATTTACGGTTCCGGAAAACCAGCCCCCAAAAGCTAGCAGTGGGGGGCGGGGCGGGGGGCCTGGAGAGGACGACCGCAGCGCGAATGCTCAGTGACGAGAGTTGACGCGCCGGCTTGCAACGAGGTTTTTACGGGAACACTCAGAGCCGACGGACTCCCCATTGGCACTCAGACCGACCGCTCCACCCTCTTCGCACGTGTGAATGGAGCTGCCCAAGAAGCGTGCCTGTTCCGTGCCAGCCTCCGATTCGCACGTCCCGAAGCGCCGCAAGCCACCCTCAGGGGCTCGCGCCACAGCAGCGCCTGCCGAACGCTCGGCTAGTGGGGGCCCCCGCCTCCGGAGCGCGTGGAGGCCCCGACCGCGCCCCTGTCCCTCCCAGGCTCTAGTAGAGCGCGCTCGCCTGCCAGCCCCGGCCCAGCCCCCGCCCAGCCGCCGAGTGGGAGGGCGCTGGAGCGGGCTGGCTGGGGCTGCGGGCGGAACCTCCAGAACAAAGAGGCGGCGGCAAGAGCAGCGTGCTCCTCAGGGCCCCGCAGCCGCCCGCTGCCTCCCTCGCCGCGCCGCGCCTCGCCTTTCTCCTCAGCCTCTTCTCTGTCGCAGGACAGCCCCGCCGGCCCCCCCGGCTCGCCGAGCGTGCTCGGGACGCCTCCCCCGCGGCCCCCTTCCTGGCGGCCGGCCGTCAGTGGCTCTTTGTGTCTTGTGAAAGGGGCGGGGGCGCTCCGGGGACTCTCCACCACGCGCTCTCCGAGGAGGGGGAATCATCGGCCGGGGGAAGTTCGGGGGCGGTGAGAGCGCGCGTGGCGACCGAGTGATCGGGGGTGCTCCAAGCAGCGGCGCCCGATGCTCCGGCTGGAAAGGGCGAGGGATTTGTCTCCTACGGAAGCGTCGGGGCTTTAAAGTTTGCAGCCAATGTGGGAAGAGGCCGCCTTCCTCCTGGGCGAGTTGCGCGCTCCGCGCTGAGGTCTGAAGGCGCTGCGGCCGGGCGTGGAGCGGCTGGAGGAATCCGCGCGTACTCATGTCGGGTTTGCAGTCCTTCCTGGTGTGGCCCCTTGCTGGTTTGGGACTGCCCTGAGCGGAGGCTTGGCACTGAACCGCTAGTTCCCGAGTCACCCTGCCCGAGACTGTTTTTGTGCCCGGGATGGTTTCTTCTGGAGGCGACATCTCGGACCTCTGTTGTCCTCAAGACCCCGCTGGTCGGGAGGGCGGCTCCCTGAGAAGAGGGCAAACAGTAGCAGGCCAAGGCAGATGGGGTTCGGCAAGAAGAGCGTGATTTTTATCTCGGAGCAAGCTGGACTCCTGAAGTGACAAAAAGTTATTTTTTTAAAGTTGTTGATCCCCGCCCCTTTCCTTCTAAAGAGGCTGCAAAGTCTCACCTTGAAGCTGACAGTACAGTATTTAAAGACCCCTATGTGCTTTGCCAAGGCAGAGTCATGAAGAAGATGCAGTTTTTGTCACCGCTGAAGGACACCTGCCACTACCCCGACTACTGTGAGATGCTGAGCAAGTCCAGTGGTGACTTTCCCACCGTGGTGCGGAATGACAGGGGTGGAATCGGGTCCGATGCTTCCACCCAGACCCGGAAGAAACGGAAACCCTGCGGGCTCTGTGTCCCGTGCCTGAGGAAGGAAAATTGTGGCACTTGCACCCATTGTGTGAACCGAAGGACCAGCCACCAGGTCTGCAAGATGAGAAAGTGTGAGGTCTTGAAGAAGAAGAAGAAGAAGTCTGGGGGTCTGAACCAGGTAAACGTCCCTCCGTTCTGAACGTAAGATGCTAGTGCAAAGAGATAAGTGCTTTTTACACCCAACAGTTGCTATTTAGGACTATATTCATCTATTGAATCACAGAGAGTTACATCCAGGTCCAGGATCCTATGCCGTGTCAGAGAGGATTCTGAGGGACAGCTCTTAGTTTGGGCACAGCCAGAGAATCTTGTTCTCGGCATCCTCTTTGACAAGCGGTCAAAGATGTGAGGAACATAGCGAAAGAAAATGCTGAACAGCCAGAGGTTCCTTAGGAATTTCCACAATATCCCCCAAGTGTCAGACTTCAGGGCTTAAAAGATGCAGTGTTTAAAGAGCACACAAACCTGAGTGATCGTTCACAAGATAATAGAGTTCGAGAGACAATCCTTTGTACCATTGCTTGCGGTCCTGTGGGTGCACCCCTCAGATTATGCTTTGCCTCACCTCAGTGTGTGGTTGGCGAATCTGATGTGTAGGTTGCTCATGCAGTGGGACTGCCAAAAGGGCAGCTATCGAAGAAAAGTTTGGCTTCGTGTCTTACAACCATAGTTGTAACTCACATTACAACTCAATGCAGTTGTCTGGGAAACATCTAGCTCCCCTTTTTGGATGGGTGCTGAAGTCCATAGCTTATGTGCTTTGAAAGATTCCTAGGATAAGGCAGGTACTGAGCTGCAATGGTATGTTCTCGCTGTGGAGATCTTTAGTCACATGAACTGGTGTGGGGGTGTGCTTGATGCACCTGTACCTGTGTAGGGTGAGGATTGTATCCACTGCAGCCATGTGTCAGGTGCTTTGGCCATGCCTGCTCATACCCAGTATTTCCTTGCATGCTCATACCCACTATTTCCTTGCTTAATGACTCAGTTCTGAGCTGTGAGTCATCAGATGACATCTGCTCCTTCATAAGTAATACAACCCTTCCGGGACTCTGCAACTCCAGACTGCAGGTGGGGGCTTGCATGAAGGGAAAATAAATCACTGCCTGTAGAGGGCCGTCTCTACAGGGGTGAATGCAAGTGGGTATGGGCCAGTAAAGTGCATTGGTAAGGTACTAGCCAAAATGGTCCCTCCTAGAGAAAAATGCCATTAAAAATTTTCAGCCCTACTTCCCCAGTGATGTGTTTGTTAAAGTGAAGTCTTCTTTCTGATACTGTTGTTCTCCATGGGTCATGAAGATTTGATGTGAGGGAGAATTTAGATGCTTCATCTTGTATGTGTATTCAGGAGTGCATTTGAAAGGGCTGTACTGTATGCTTTTATTGAACACACTGATTACCCCTGAATGTGTGGACATTCTGTTTGAGGTGATCCAAGAAGATATGTAAGTTACTTTTGGCACTGGTTGGTTTGTGATGGTGAATTCTCACAAGTCATCCCACTTGAGGCTTCAGTCATGGTGAGATGAACATGCTCTTGTGAATCAAACATAGGAGTCATGCCTGCCAGTGTCTCCTTGACAAGGGTGTAGACTTTCCAATTTCCCGGGGGGGGGGGGGGCTGGGGCTGGGGCTGGGCCAGAGACATCGCAGGCCATTGTCTCCGGGGGAGGCTCAGCACTTCCTGGGAAAGTTGGGGGGGGGCGTTTTCCAGCTCCCCAGCCCCCCTGAAGTTGATGCCTATACTCCTTGACAGGCAGAATTGACAATTATGAGCAAAAACACTGCCATTGGTGTTCAAAGGATTGTGCCAGAGTAGTCTGTATCCTGTGGGTGGTGGGCAGTTGACTTGCACATCCTTGAACATTGGCGCATACTATGTGCAACATGATGCTTGGGGGAAAGGCTGCAATTAAAGGAGCTGGAATCCAGGCAACCAGCAAGCGTACATTGAAGGGATCACCTCTCTTTAAACAGTGCATTTACCAGCATAGTAGCTGGTTCTGCTCTGGCGACTGCTGCCTTGCCAGTAAGAAAGGTCTGAAGTATTCTGTCCACGTGGATTGCTGTTTTGTTGTGGTTAACAACCAGACAGGCCGTGTCTGGCCCACTGGGAGGTGTGCCACATGCATGACATAGCAACAACCAATATGGATAAAAGACTTTGAGGCTTTCTTTTATTACTATTGGAACAACTGCTGGAACAGCTACAACCACATAGCCGATAAACTTAATGTTTAAAGGGATCTCCAAAGGTACAGGCTCGCATCTCTGAGCTAAACCCAATAGCCCTACTAATTGCACATGCTTCTTTCCAGTAGCAAGGTTTTGTGCTACTGCGAAAGTGTACTATCCTCCCCCAAGGGGTGGCTCTTAATTGCATTTCATTAAAAGGTAATGCCTTTTCCACCTCTGTAGCATCAAACACATTTGTACAGACTCCTCCCCTTTGGCACCAAAGGAACTGCTAGTGTAGGCAAGATCTGGGGAAATGTATTGTCAGTTCTTCTAGTAGCTGGCAACTAAGTGGAAGGAAGTCATTTGGTGGATGTGCCGGAGGCCTACAGACCGAGGGATGTGGGGTGGACACATTGGGTGACTTGTCCTTTAGTGCATTCTGGAAGATAAATTCTTTGCTCTTTTTCAGGGAAAGAAAAATGTACTGTAGCTATTGTGCATGCACAGAGAGGTGGTGCATGGGGGGATAGGGTTGCAGTCCAGGCAACCAGCATGCTATCTGGGTTATTTTGCCATTGTTGCAGTCATGAATGCATTCTCTGCCTTCTTTTGAGGCGCTCATGTTCTGTAAAGAGGCTTGTAGTGACTTCTCAGTGAAAGGTCTCGATAGAATGATCCTAGGATTAAATAACTGTATTTAAAATATGTATACTTCTGAAGGCCAGTAGGTTCTGAGTGCTGCATCTTTTGAGAAACTGAGGACAGTGTTTATGTTCCTTTAGCACATGCAGGAAGGTGGTAGGCAGATGGGGAGTTATTCACACGGTGGCAGTGTGCGCCACAATGCGTTCTCTAAAGCCAAGGAAATCTTCCTTTGAAAGTGGGGTTAGTTTGTGCTTAAGGTTCCTTGGCCTTGCAGCCATAATGCCTCACATGTGGTTTGTTTGGGTCCTTCCTCCTGCAAATGACTTGTGGACATTTCCATTCTTCCTTTGGGGCAGCATTTCACAGAATTCTGAAAGGTGAGACCATCCTTCTGTTAAAAAAATCTGCATTAGAATTAGGCATGCTTCACTCTTACCGCCAAAGAGACTTGCTTTAAGTATTGTCTTACAAACTACCTGTCTGCAGAGGAGACTAGCTCTGGTGTTTCTGTGTCTGTCGCTCTTCTGGATGTACTTCCAGCAAGCCCAGAACAGGGGCTCATGCAGAGATGCAATGCTCATTCTTCTTTGCATTCATGTCTCCACTTAAATCCCATGATCTGCCAGCAGAAAGCATTTTCCTGTATTCCCCTCCCCTCAACAGTCCTTTCTGACTCCACTCCAGGAAAGTTTGTTCCCAGGATGGAACCTGTATGCACTGATAGCCATGTAGGACTGGAGGAAGCAGTGGTGAGGAGCAGGGGCGGGGGGACTCTCCCTTTCTGCCTCCTTTGCCAGTACAGTTTCATTGATGGGAGTGTCCTTCTGAGTCTCCAACCCCTTCACTCAACCTTTATGTCTACTTGTCTCACTCACACAGTTTTTCCCCCTTCCCTCCTCCTCACTGGTTCCCCTTCCAGTTACCTTCCAACTCATGTGGTATTTCCTTCCCTCCCTTGTTCTCTTCTTGTGGCTTATATCTTCCCCCTGACAACCCAAAATGCCACCTGAAGCCCTCCTCCACTACCTCCTATGCATGTGTACATGACACTTGTTAGCGTGTTTAAGCCCTGCCACCTAAAAACCCAGGAGAAAGTCCAGATTTGCAGAAAAACCTTGTTTTTAGGTAGCAAGGCTTTAAAAAAAACTCTAACAAGCTGCCTCATGCAGGTCTCTGAAAAGGCAGTATATAAATCCCCTATGTTAATTAATAGCCCGGTTCTGGCTATTTTGACTTGGGGTCGATCTTTATGGTCCCTGGATAAGGCCTTTTCCAGCCTTGTTCACCTTAATGCCAGGGACTGAACTTTAGGCCTTCCAGATACCAAGCTGGTACTCTATCAGTGAGCTATGGGCCCTTGAGATGTTAACACATTTGTGAAAAGTACTATAATAAGGCACAATATTGTATATAGTTTTGTACTTTATTATGGTATATCAGTGTGGAAATGTACATACCTGGTATGTTAAATTACTTGACCCTTTGCTTTGGTAGAGAATCTTGCATGCATCGCCATCTGCTCATATTCCAAGGACAATGTATTTTTATACCTGAAGTGGAAATAAAAACAAACAGAATAATTCAACAAAAAATAATCTTTAAAAATTGAAAAACACTAGTAACTCACTAGGATTTTGTAGCCCTTCTCAAAGATAGAGACTTCTCTGTTTGTACTTTCTGTCATGTAAGCCACAGTTGCTGGCCTTCCTGTCAGTTAGTGACTAATTTTCCAGTTTCTGCATGTTTGTGTAGCTGGGGGAAAGCAGTTGCCAGGAGGAATCATTGACTCATGCTGTTCACCTTGGAAGGAGGAGGGTAGGAGGAAGGAACCTTGTTTCTCAGGGTTTCTTCACACATCGTGGTTGCCGTGGGTGCATATTGCAGACCTGCATTGTGTTGATGAGCAACTTTTGTGGACATGTATGCCACAAGTTGAGTCTTGTGAGTGAGTGATGCTCCAGTGTTCACCACAGCATGTGTGCAGCCTCTCAGGTATTGGTGTGGTTTTGCCTCTGTTTATTTACTGAGGAGATATATTGACCCCCTCTACAGAGATCTTCTTGAGTTGACCAGCAAAATCAAACCAATAAAACTGTAGCATTAAAAACCACCAAACAGATGCTCTTCCCACAGGTTATTCACATCGGATGTACCTGTTTGAAGCAAAGTCACTTGTGTTTCCCAAATCTCTGGGCAGCTTTCCCCCCCACCCTAATTAGAAAAGGAGATGTGCCTTATTCCCAAGAAAGTTCACTTTTAGAGCCAAAAACATTTTCTCCTCTTATTTCAGAGAAAGTATGTTTTCGGAGTTGAAAAATCATTCCTTCTCAGGGGAGCTACCCTTTTGTGTTTCATTGTAAAAACGAAGCTGCTCAGACCCCCAGGAGTGTATCTGTGTGCTGTGTGATTTGTCTGCCAAATCTACTTCTAGCCTAGCCATTCTCCACTGGGGGGGGGGGGTTGGGGGGTGGGGAAATGCCCTGTAATGTTTGTTTAACAGAGTATATGTGAAATGATGCACATGATTTCAGAGCACCGCCAACACATCATCCTATACTTACTAAGCACATCAGCTCACTCATCAAAAATATGCTTAGATCACCACCTACACCGTAGATTTCCAAATCCACCCACGCAGTAGCAGCAGCAGCAGCAGGTCTGTGAGCAGGTCAGCACTTGACTTTACAAGCTCAGTCGTGAGAGGATGGCACTAGAAACTTCTTTTTCTGTGTTCCTGTTTTCTTTTTCTCACTTTTCACTTTCCTTTTGACTTCCGTTTTTTATCTGTCTGAAAGTCAAAGACAGCCAAAGGCATTTGGAGCCTGAGTTAGAACCTCAACATCCCATCCTACGCTGGGGCAAAAAACATAATAGTAAACTAAATCTTTTATGATTTGCTGCCCTTTAATGGCTTTTCTTCTGTTTCATTTGCTTGTCAGTTTATTTGCTTTGCTTTTATTTATTTATTTATTTTATTTAAACTGATTTAACCCCTACCTCACAGAATGTCTGTTGTGGGGAGGGGAAGGGAAAGGAGATTGTAAGCTGCTCGGAGACACCTTCAGGTAGTGAAGGGCGGGGTATAAATCCAACCTCCTCCTCCTCCTCCTCTTCTTCTTTGTGGCTCACAACATATAAATATACAATAAAATAAGAATAAACATATAATTAAAACCAAATTTAAAACAATCAGAAGAAGCTGGCAACTAAGATAAAAAGAACAACTCCAGGGCAGTCCATAGTGCCTCCTGCAGGATGTTAGTCAATAAGAAGTTACTGTGGACAGGGGAAGCTGAGATGGCTGAACATCTGCGCCTCAGCCAAAGGCCTGGCAGAACAGCTCCATCTTACAGGCCCTGCGGAACTGTAATAAGTCCCGCAGGACCCTGATCTCAGATGGGAGCATGTTCCACCAGGCTGGGGCCAGGACAGAAAAGGCCCTGGCACTGGTTGAGGCTAAGCATATGTCTTTCAGGCAGGGACTACCAGTAGGTGCAAGGCTCTCTGGGACACATACGAGGAAAGATGGTCCCATAGGTATGCTGGTCCCAGGCCCCATAGGGCTTTAAAGGTCAGTACCATAATTTTGAACCAGATCCGGCAGCTAGTACAATTGGCGTAGCATTGGCTGAATGTGTGCCCGCACATGCGTCACCTTCAGCAGGTATGCCGCCACATTCTGCACTAGCTGCAGTTTCTGGATCAGGTTTGCATAAAGCAAGTTACAGTAATCCAGCTTGGAAGTGACCATTGCTTGGATCACTTATGTCACTCATCCTGTTTTTATTAACCCTGACATTTAACATTCTTCCTCATAAATGACTATTTAAAGTTTGGATTTTTTGCTAGATGATGATGATGGTCATGATGATGATGATTGGTGCTATATGTGTGGCTATTAGTATTGTTTTTATGTACTGCTCTTCTGTTTTTACATTGATTCTTCCATAAGACAGCTTGGAAACCAGTTTGAGTTGATGTGGGCAAGACAAGAAATATTAAGCACGTTGTCTCCTGTCACTTTCCCTACCCATTACAGCAACCAGGCTTCTGCCTCCTCACACACTTAATTCAGACCTGTCCCTGCTTCTGTATTGGTTTTCACCTCCCAGTAGCCTTGGGGGCAAAGAAAGCTTATTTGCTTCCCAGTCAGAGCCCCCCCCCCCCCCCCCCCCCGCCACTCTCTTGAGGTGATAGAGGAGCTGTCTCAGTAGTTCAGAGGTATGGAGTGGCTGAGAAGTAGACAAGGCCTCCAGTTCCCTCTGAAATCTGCCTCCAAAATATAGTGGGACCTTAGTTGTCAAGACGTGATCCTGTAGTGGATCTTGAGCTGGTAGTCTAAACGAGGGCAGACAGGGATTCACCCATATGTGTATAAAGGATTTGGCTCTTGATCATTGTACAAGGCTCTCAAAGACCTGAATTTTACTCATTTAGAGATTTATACTCTGTTTCTTTCCCCTTAATCTAAGATGGTGTTTATGCCTAATTGTTTGCTTGTCATTTATTTATTTATTTATTAGATTTCATTTTTCCCTTCCTTCAAGGGGCTCTGGACAGTGTACATGGTTACCTCTTAACATTTTATCTTTACAACAACACTGTGAGGTAGTTCAGGCTGAGAAAGGATGACTGGCTCAAGGTCTCCCAGTAAACTTCCGTGGCAGAGTAAGAGCCGAGTCTAGTAGCACCTGAGAGACTAATAAGATTTTGGGGGTATAACCGTTCAAGAGGCAAGCTTCCTTCATCAGATATGTGAGGAAGGGGGCTTTGACTCTCAAAAGCTTATACCCAGCCCTGATCTGGATAGTCCAGGCAAGCCTAAGCTCATCAGATCTTGGAAGCTAATCAAAGCGGACAAGTACTTGGATGGAAGACCTCCAAAGAATACCAGGGCCAGGCAGCAGAGGCAGGCTATCAAGCCACTTCTCTGAATGTCCTCCATGCCCCAGTAGGAGTCACCAGGGGTCACCATAACTTCCAGGCATGGGCGGGCACACACACAAATGCAAAAATACTAAAAAACCCCCAAAAGCTTATACCTAGGAAATCTTGTCGCTCTCTAAGGTGCTACTTCTAGAATCAAGTTCTACTACCTTTCTGAAACTATTTTCATGGCTGAAACTATTTTCATGGCTGACTGAGGATTTGGTGTAGTAGTTAAGTGCGTGGATTCTAATCTGGGAGAAGCGGGTCTGATTCCCCGCTCCTCCATATACAGCTGCTGGATGACCTTAGGCAAGCCATGGTTCTGTCAGAGTTGTTCTCTCAAGGACAGCTCTGGAAAGAGCTCTCTCAACCCCACCTACCTCACAGGGTGTCTGTTGTGGGGAGGGGAAGGGAAAGGAGTTTGTAAGCTGCTCTGAGACTCCAAGTGAAGGGCGGGATATAAATCCAATCTCCTCCTCCTCCTCCATCTTCCTAGTCTAAAAAAAATGCATAACACAGGCTCTCATTTAATTGGCTTATGTTTAACTAGGAATAAGGCCTGTTGTGGAAATAAATACAACGGGCTCTAGAAAGAGGCTCTGGGAGGGTGCCTTGGCCTTGGGCACTCAGCATCAATTTGTTGTGGTGACCTCAGCAGAGTATAATGACACAGAGCTTACCGTTTTCTCCAGGGGAGCTGATCTCTGCCATCTGAAGAGCAGTTGTAATTCTGAGTGATCTCCAGCCCTACCCTGAAGATTGGCAACAATGGTTCCACAGGAGGAACTGGCTGGTTTAGAGGGTAGAGTCTATGGCATTGTACGTGTCTGAGGTCCCACCCCTCCTCAAACCTCACCCTCTCCAGGCTCCACCCCTCAAATCTCCAGGAATTTCCCAACCTGGAGGTGGCAACCCTATCTCCTCCCCAGCCAACCATCAACGTACCATTATCTGCCCCTCTGATTTCAGGTTTCCATCTCCTTCCCCCTCATCTCCTTCCCCCTTCAGGTTTCCATCTCCTTCCCCCTCCCTACCTAGGAAAAGTACAGTCTTTCTCCACAGTGGAGACCAAAGCAGCTCACATCATTCTCCTCTCCCCCCTTTTGATTTGCACAACAACCCTGTGAGGTAGGTTTGGCTGAAAGTCTGTGACTGGTCTGAAATCACCCACTCAACTTCCACAGCAAGAACCTGGGTCTGGCAGACCCTGCTCTGAAGCACTAACTGCTATGCCTAGGGTAGCCAACCTCCAGGTGGAGCCTGAAGATCGCTGTGTATCACAACTGAACTCCAGACAACAGATCTTTCCCTCCTGGAGAAGAGCTGAAGAAGCTTTTAAGCAATGCCTTGGCACCGGTTGCAGATTCTACAGCAGAACTTTTACAATCGGATATGGATGTGGTTTATCAGACCTATCCAGATTACATCAAGAAAAATAATCTGCCCAGAGAGGTTTTTGTGAGATTCTCCAAAAGATCAAGCAGAGATCAAGTAAAGTAAATGAGACTACCCTAAAAATCGAAGGTACAGACATAAAAGTTTTAAAAGACATTCCATTTGAAATCAGGAAAAAGAGGAAACAATATAAAAATCTGACAACCTTTCTACAGAAAAATTCCACATCCTACAAATGGCTCTTTCCTGAAGGGCTCACTTTTAAATGTAAGGACAAAAAAGAAAGAGTGGACTCTGTTACAAAAGCCATAGCCTTCTTGGAGCGGTGGCAAACATTGGACAAAACAGCACGGGATGACAAGACATCAGATTGCAGAGACTATGATTTGGGAAGACATGGAGACACATCGAGCAGCCCCTCTGAGCTGCTGCCCCTAAATTACTTAAAGTCAGATGAGACTTTGATAAAAAAAAATAAGCCTACAGGGAAGAAACTGAAAAAATAAGAAACATGAATCCAGATATAAGTTTGGAACCATGAATTGCCTGATGTACCTATTTCAGCTTTTAAAAAAACCCTTCTGTATTACTAAATAGTATATAAACATAACTCCCATGCTTCATCTTACTAAAATGTATTGTAAGTGAAATCTCAACCAAGCTATGTAACATTAAAAATGACACCTGCCACTTGGGCTTTTAGTAGCCTTCTTTTCTTTCTCCCATAGTTTGTAGTTCCCCCTTCCTGTTTTCTGTTGTAGTTTTATAGAAAAGCAATGAAAATTTATTTAAAAAAAAGATCTTTCTCTCCTGGAGAAAATAACTGCTTTGGAGGGTGGGCTGTATGGCATTCTGGTCAGCTGAGGTCTCCCCCCTCCTCAAACTCTGGCTTCCATAGACTCCACCACAAAATATTCAGGAATTTTCCAACCAGGAGTTGGCAACCCTAATCAGGACTGGCCCCAAGGAGTTCCCCACAAAGGCCTGGAAAGGGCATCCTGTCTTTGCCTTTTTACTGAGAACCAAGCTTGGTTGCCTAGCAACAGCCACTGAGGGAAGAGTTAGTCCCACAGGGGCCAAGCAAGAGAAGTGCCTTCGTCAGGAGAGACAGCCATTTTGGCAGTTTATTTTGTCAGGGAAGAGTGTCCAGGCTGGCAGTAGGCATGTGAGAGGAGTGGACCCAACACCCAGCCAATGGCATGTGAGTACTCTTGAGTGGCGGCTGATGGACCAATGGCTGATGCAAAGCACAGCCAATGGGAGAGCTGGAAATGGCCAATATTTAGGGCAAATATATATATATATATATGTGTATATATATGTATATATGTATATGTGTGTGTGTGTGTGTGTGTGTATATATATATATTTACCCACAGACTGCGTAAATATATATATATATAGGATTTCTTGCCTTTGAATATACAAATTTTGTTAAAAATCAAATGTATATTTTTCTTAGGGTAGGGCCCTCAAACCTGTATCTCTGGTGCATGAGTCTAGAGTGTCATGTTCCTCTCTGTGAAGCTCCTGCCTGCCTACCCTATATCTGTTAACCATTTGTGCTTCCTGGGTTAAACCTCCTTAAGTGCATAGTGAACACGCCTTGTGAGATTTCGAATAAGCAACAGTAGTTGTGATGTTGCCTTTGCAGTCTCCATCTCTGGCTACATGCCATGATCTAAACTGGCATTTCTCCAGGGGGAAGTGCCATAGTTGGCAGAAGCCCCCTCTTCCCTGTTCAGATGCTTCCTGCTATGCCTGTTTTGTTTTTTTAATCAGCCCCTCTGGAGCTAGTGAGGCACTTTTTCCTCTTTATTTGGCTAGCATGTACCTGGCAGGTTGGCTCTACTTTCCTACAATTTAATTCTGCAGTTGAGTCATTCCCCTTCCTCCCCCACCTCCTGTGTACGCAGATTGATATGGTTAAGGGTACCCACAATTGTCTCTTCCTGCTGCTTAGCATGCAAAGGGGCTGCATAAGAAGAAACACGCTTTTGTCAAGGTTATGTACTTTTGCTATTGTGATTATTAATTTAGTGCCAGAATGGCTGTGTGTTGTACATAGAGATGTGAAGGCCCGAGGGGGGGGGGGATTGGGGGGGAACCCTTCCCTCCCAGTTTTTTCCTGAGGCCTTTGTTTTTAGTTTTTCTGGTAGGAATTTGTGGGAATATTGAGAGAAACTCCTATGAAATATTTTCTCTTTTCAAATGAGTGAAATGCTTTTAAAGACAAGGTGGGCATGTTGTAGACATATACAGCTCTAAAATCCAAGATGGATTTTTGCACCTCAGAGTACACCTGATCTTCATGAGGGAAACATGCAGGGCTTTCATTCCTGCTGAATAGTTGCATGCCTTGTGTTGCCCTTTTGACCCAATGTGGTTGACCTTTCACCTCTTCCTGCAACCACTGTGACGCATTTATCCACAAACTGGGTAAAAAGTAGCATATTGCCCTACCTTAAAGGAGGGTAAAAAAAGACCAAAAGGAGGTGGGCAGAAACTGCACCAAAGGCTTAGAGGAAAACTGAAAGTTTGATCAAGACTTTAGCCCTCTCTAACTAGATAGCAAAAATTAGGGTATGAGTGCCAAGATAGCATAGGGTGTGTCAGCTTTCAGTTTTCTCTCTAGCATTGGGTATGTTTGCAATTTTGCTTGGTTAATTCTAAGGCAGTTATTACTTTTAAATTTCATAAATATGTCAACTATTGTAATTTTATATGGTAAGTAATTGATAAATGATTATTTGTTGTTAAAGCAATAAAATTAGTTTTTTTCATAAGACAGTATTACATATATTTCAGTTCTCCCCCAAATTTCCATTTTTCTCTGAAAAAAATGCCCCCCATTCATTTCTGGAAATTTCTGGAAATTTTCTGGAAATTTTACATCTCTAGTTGTACATAACACAAGTGACATGTGCTTGTGTTCCCTAAACATCAAATTAGAAAGGCTGAGCGTGTTTGCCCCTATCAGCATTAGTGAACCTGTTGATCTTTAGCGACTGGAATCTGTTAGTTCTGGATGGATTGATTTGCATGTTACGGCTCTGCTTTTATTGCGGTTTGTTGGAATCCATTTCCCATGTGCGAAGGGCGAGTTTGGCCCACAGACCTACTAAAAATCTATTGTTAGCTGAAGCTGGTTATTTCAGGCAAACTTCCAAAAACATCTGGTTAGCCTCTGTTTGAAATAAGATGCTAGAATAATTAGACTTGTATTTTCACGAAGCAGCGCTAGGTACTGGTGGGACAACAAATTCCAGCATCCAGTGGCCCTCTTGTGCTAATTTTTTTAGTAGAGAGTGTGTGACAAAGTCTTGCTGTTTTCACTCAGCCCTTCGAACAGCTCGTTTTTAAAGAGCATCTCTACAGCTTGTCCAGGATCCTTGCTGTTCATGTCTCTCTCCCCATAGTCAACAGATTCCTATAAAGAGCCATCACCCACTTCTCCCCACTCTCTATGCCACTGACGTCCATGACTGTTTGGGAGTGATGCTCTGCTCAAGAAAGTGCGAATGTAGTTACCATGCCGACAGTGATGGTATTTTCAAATGGGTTAAAATTGCTGCCTGGCAAATTCATATTAGTACAGAGCCTGGGTGTGTCATGAAATCCATCACCCCGGTCAGTTTATAGGGACTGAGTGTGAGAGAAGATAAAACTTCTAGGTCATGTTTTACTCCATGCTTAATAACACACATTATTGTTATTTTATGATTACTACTATATTAATGCCTATGGCACTTTACAGAGCAGCTTAAGCAGAAGGACCGATCCCTCCTCCCAGAAGGTTTTAGTCTACATTTTGGCAGAGGGGAGGCAACAGAGGGAGGGGAGGAAAGGTAGACACAAGGATGAAAAGGAATGAATGTGAGCAAATATTCATATATATGTAATAAGACCCCTTTTTGTCTCCAGTTGTATATTAAGTGATGTAGCCCTAGAGGAGTGTAATTTGGATATGAACAGAAATGTTTCATAGATGCCCAAGCAGGGAAATTTCCCAGTGAATCACTGACCTAGAGGGCCACTGGTGGCCAGGAGCAGCAGGCCTAGGGGCTGCTTGGCTTGCACCCTTCAGTAGCTGCGCTGTTTGATGCCAGTTCAGCAGCTGCCTCCTGCACTGCTGACACTGGTGGTGGTGGTGGGGAATGGGTGAGCTGGTGTACATCATCGATGCCACTGGCTGGAACTGAGCTGAGCAGTCCCTGAGGTGCTGCCTTGTAGGCTTCTGGGCCATTTTAACCTTCTGGTCCACCATTGTTCCTAGGTCCAGAATCTTAGGGACAGCAGTGTTCCAATGTGGAGGGAGATGTGAAATCCCGTATTACTAGATTGTCCAGAAAACATCAGCATATATTTGAAGTGTGTGTGTGTATCATAACACATTCCAGCAAACGTTTCCTGTTTTATCAATAAATATATGTTCCGTTAAAGAAGTGGAATATATCCTTCTCTGATATGCAAACAGTTACGTTAATTGCACGACCATTTTCTTAGGTAGCTTCTTTTCCAACACAGTCCCATAGCTATTAGGTTCTTATCTATGGAAATTCAGAATTGCTTCCAGATGCAACACACTTATCTTGTGCAGCATCCATGCATTGTTGGAATTAAGCTATCATAGTGCTATAACAATTATTCCCAACTGGATTTTCTTTGTGTGGGAATTTACTTCTATGTCAAATGGCTGCTGTAGCATAATAATAGTGCAATGTCCAATGATGTGTGGATGGGCCCCTTAAATCTAGAAGACTAATGTAGAATCCTGCTTTAAAGGCCAGTGCCTTTACAACCAGGAGAGTGAAGTCAGGCTGCTCACACAATGCAGTTCTAAACAGTGTCCATGGGCCTAGAAGGGTGTAATGTATAAAATACATGTTGATGGGGTCTGAACTGGCAGAGATGGACCAAGAGAGAGAACTTGGGAGTGTTAGTAGATAACTCACTGAAAATGTTGAGACAGTGTACAACTGCAATAAAAAAGGCCAGTGCTATGCTGGAGATTTTTAGGAAGGGAATTAAAAACAAATTAGCCAGTATCATAATGTCCCTGTATAAACTGATGGTGCGACCTCATTTGGAGTACTGTGTACAGTTCTGGTTACCACACCTCAGAAAGGATATTATAGCATTGGAAAAAGTGCAGAAAAGGGCAACCAGAATGATAAAAGGGTTGGAACACTTTCCATATGAAGAATGGTTAAAGCACTTGGGGCTCTTTAACTTGGAGAAATGACAACTGAGGGGTGACATGATCGAGGTTTACAAGATTATGCATGGGATAGAGAAAGTAGAGAAAGAAGTACTTTTCTCCCCATCTCACAGTACAAGAACTTGTGGGCATTCAATGAAATTGCTGAGCAGTTGGGTTAGAATGGATAAAAGGAAGTACTTCTAAATCCAAAGTGTGATTAACACATGGAATTCACTGCCACAGGAGGTGGTGGTGGCTACAAGCATCGACGGCTTCAAGAGGGAATTGGATAAACATATGGAGCAGAGGTCCATCAGGGGCTATTAGCCACAAGGTATAGATAGGAACTCTCAGTCTGGGGCAAGTGATGCTCTGTATTCTTGGTGTTTTGGGGGGGCAACTATGGGAGGGCCTCTAGTGTCCTGGCCACTAGTGGACCTCCTGATGGCACTTGGTATTTTTGGCTACTGTGTGACAGACTGTTGGACTGGATGGGCCATTGGCCTGATCCAACATTGGCTTCTCTTATGTTCTTATGTTAATGTGTAACTCAGTTTAATATTGCACTGACCAAACTTAAAAGTTTTGTGACTTCATTTCTAGGAAATTGTACTCCTTGAGCAAAATCAGACATTTAACATAACACCTGTTTAAACTTTAGATCTGCCTGCCCCTTTGCTTTTAAACTCTACTAGTTTAACATCCTCTTTAAAACATATGGATTGGTTTTAAAAAATTGGGTCCCCCCCCCTTTGATTGCGTGAGTCTGCAAAAGAGTTCTGTATAACTCAAACATTTGCTTCTAGCAGTTTGTCTGTTAAAGGTTCACTTGTCCTACATCTTTTGTTCAGCGGGACAACAAGGCTATAAAAAGGATGGCTTAGGCTTTGATTTTTGGATCACGTGGCTCTTTCAGTGTTGTCCTGGGTGTTGTTTAAATACAAGGTGGGGGAGATTGTTAAATGCAAAATGTTTCTGTGGCTAATGGGAAAGATTTTCAGTTGTGGGTGTGTTTGAGGCAGGCAGGGGCCAGAGACCTCTCCAATAGAAAAGGGGAATGGATTTTTGTTCTGGAGGTCACTATTGATTAGAGGGGAAAAGGTGAATGGCCACTGCTTTATTTTTTTCCCAAAGGTTCACAGCAGGGATGGAGGGGACCTTCAGTGTGGGACACTAGTATTCCCTGACTCATGAAGACCAATTCCCTTCCCCCTTTACTCTTCTTCCAGTGAGACTTTCTCAGAAGCCAGTGAATGACAAATCAGTCTCTCAGCTTCAAGATGCCTTCTTTGCTTAGTGGGTGATGGTTGTTGGCCAGCTGGATCTGTGAATACTGTTATTGCGTTTTGCTGCTATTTTATGTGGCTTTTGTGTGTGTGTTTTAAAAACCTAATCAGCTCTGCTGGGTCATTCTTGAGAGAGATGACAATGGTCAAGTGTTTTTGTTTCTGTTGTTCAAATACCAAGGGGGCAAAGAGATTTACATAGTAATGCCAGATAGGTTAGTCAGTAGCAGCAAAATAAAACAGGAGTCTAGTGGTGTCTTGAGGACTAATAATTTATTCCAGGAAATAAAAAGTGGTCTGGTTTATGCTAGAAATTTTTTATTAGTTTCCAAAATACCACAGAAATCTTGTTTTATTTTGGTTCTGGTGAAAGCTTGTCACTAGAGAAATTGGATCTATGTTTCTTATGACCAAATAAAATTTATACTAACCAGTCGTGTAAACTATCTTGCTGTATTTATTAATCCATAGGACCTCCAGTCAAACAGAGGAGTTAACCACATCAGTAGCTTTTCATCAATGATATGAACTTCATTTTTCAGAATAATGATAGTATAGTATAAATAAATAATTGCAACATCTCATCATTTATATAGCCCTTTTGAGAATCCAATGCATTTCACATACATTCATATGGAAGCATAATTTTTTAAAAATCTGTTAAAATACCCAATAAATGGTAGCAGAAAATGACAAAACATCTGGGACCAACATATCTGCAGGACTGCCTCTCCCAATATATTCCTGGAAGAGCACTACAATCCTTGGAGCAACATCTGCTGGTGATCCCGGACCTGAAAGGCATCCATCTAGCCTTGACCAGGGTCAGAGGTTTTTCAGCTCTGGCTCCAGCCTGGTGGAACACAATCCCAAGTGAAATCAAGGCCCCGCTGGACTTATTACAGTTCCACAGGGCCTGAAAAACAGAGCTGTTCTGCCAGGCCTTTGATTGGTGCAGCGGGTGACTAAATTAGATTGGCCTCTCCTGCTCCACCCTCCTCCATCTTCCCCCACAATTTCTGGGGCTTCCACTAATCTAACTGTGTTATTGATGGTGGTTATGTATACTTGCCCGATATTTTGTCCCCTCCTTGGCATACATGCTGGATTCATATTGATTTGATTTATTAGATTTTTACCCCGCCCTCCCAGCCAAGACTGGCTCCTGTTGAATTGTAATTATCATCTTTGGACTGTACTATTGGGGTTATTGGTTTTAATATAGGTATGCTGTGATGCTTTAATGGTTTTACTCTGTTGTGTACCGCCCTAAGCCTGCTTGTGGGGGAGGGCCGGAGAGAAATATGATTAAATAAATAAATAAATACCGGATGTCCTCCGGGAGCTCATTCCACCAGTATGGGGCCGCCACTGAGAAAGCCCTGGTTCTAGTACTGGCCAGCTGAAAGTCTTTTGGACCAGGGAGAGTCAAGCGGTGTCGTGAGCTTGACCTCAGTACCCTCTGGGTCACATATGGGAAAAGGTGGTCCCTCAAGTAGGCAGGCCCCAGACCATATAGGGCTTTAAAGGTCAACACCAGCACCTTGAACTGAATCCTGTATGCTATAGGCAGCCAGTGCAGAGATCTCAGCACAGGTTGGATGTGGTCCCTTATAGAGAGACCCATCAACAGCCTGGCTGTGGCGTTCTGCACTAGCTACAGCTTCCGGATCTCAGACAAGGGCAGCCGCCCCATGTAGAGAGCGTTGCAGTAGTCTAATCTTGAGGTGACCATTGGATCACTGTTGCTAAGTCATTGCATTCGAGGAAGGGAACCAACTGCCTAATCAGCCGTAGATGATAAAAGGCCACCTTGGCAGTGGCTGCTGCCTGGGCCTCCATTGTTAAGGAGGCATCCAGGAGCACTCCCAAGCTCCTGACCCTCGGCGCTGGCACCAATGCTGCCCCACTGAAGGTTGGTAGTGGGATCCCTACCCCCGACCTGCTCCAACTCAAGCACAGGACCTCCGTCTTCGTTGGATTCAATTTCAGTCGATTCAGTCTAAGCCAGCCAGCTACGTCCTGAAGCGCCCACTTCAGTTGATTTGGGGTAGAATTGGACCAGTCTCCCAACAGCAGATACAGCTGGATGTCATCTGCATATTGATGACACCCAAGCCTATGCCTCCGGGCAGTCTGGGCGAGGGGGCACATATAGATGTTAAATAACATCGGGAACAGCACTGCCCCTTGAGGAACCCCACATGTCAGTGGGAACCTCTGAAGTCTGTTACCTGAGTGCAACCCTCTGTCCCCGACCCTGGAGAAAAGAGACAAGCCACTGTAAGGCAAGCCCCTGAATCCCTGTGTCAGTGAGGCGGTGGATCAGCAACTGGTGGTCGACCATGTCAAACGCCGCCAACAGATCCAACAACACCAGTGCTGCTGTACCGCCTCAATCCAGATGTATCCGGAGGTCATCCGTAAGGGTGACCAGTGCCGTCTTCGTCCCATGGCCTGGCCAGAAACTGGACTGAAATGGGTCCAGCATGGAAGTGTCATCCATAAAGCTCTGCAACTGAATCACCATTGCCCTCTCCAGTACCTTGCCCAATTAGGGCAAGTTGGACACCGGCCAATAGTTGACCAATACAGCTGGGTCCAGAGATGATTTTTTCAGGAGAGGACGGACCATTGCTTCCTTGAGTGCCCCTGGAAACAGTCCTTCATTGAAGGACTTGCTGATAATCTCCTGGAGGGCACCTCGTAACCCCTTCCAGCCCACTTTAATGAGCCATGAGGGGCACGGGTCAAGGCTGCACGTGGTTGGGCGCAGGGGCATCGAGTTTTAAACCCGGGGGGGCCTCTTGTGTGCGCGTGAAGCATGCATGCATGCCAGAACCATGCCGCCTCCTCCGCTCCCCCCCGCCTGGCCACTCCCTCCCTCCCTCTATGGTGCTATAGAGTTTTGGGGCGATTGCTAGAGCGTCACCCCGGCAATGTGCCCAGCATGATAGCGTCACTTCCGGGTGATGCCATCACACTGGGCATTTGCCCAGCTGGCCTCTGGATGGAGGGAGGGACGGAGGGAAGGAGGCGGGAGTGGGCAGGTGGGGGGGGAGAGACGGCAGTGGTGGCGGGTGGGTGGGCCTAGGAAGGGCCCGGGGAGGCGCAGTGGCGGGTGCTCCATTTTGCTGGGGAGGCTCAGTCCCCCCGGGAAATTTCGGGGGTGGCTCAAGCCCTCGAGCCCCCCCGTAGTTGACGCCTATGGTTGGGCGTACCGTTGAGAGCAATTTGTCAACTTCCTCAAGGCTGAGTGGACTGAAATGATCCAGAATAGAACCAGAAGACGTGCATGGAGCCTCGAATTCGCTCACTGTCTCAACTGTGGCCGGGAGATCGCGACAGAGTAGCAGGACTTTATCTGCAAAGTAGCTCGCAAAAGCCTCAAAGCCAATATCCAATTCCCTATTGTTTAACCTGCCCCGTGGCAGCTCAGTTAAGGACCAAATAGTTCTAAATAATTGTGCTGGGCATGAGCTCGCAGACGCAACCTCGGCCGCATAGAATTGTCTCTTTGACTGCCATCTCATAGGATCTCATAAATGTCCTATAAGATGCTCTTGATGCTCCATTGCGGGCATGCTGCCACCGTCTCTCTAGTCATCTAAGTCCTCGCTTCATCTGCCTCAGCTCCTCAGTAAACCAAGGACCCAGCTTGGAGTGAGGGTGCAGAGGGCATTGGGGGGCGATCTCATCAATGGCTGCCGAGTGTCACGGGCTGGGTGCCAGTAGGTCAGGAGCCAAGTTGAAGTCTGAGACAGTCCAAGGTCAAGCCAAATCAGGAACGAATTACCAGGTCCAAAACACAAGCCGAAAGCAGAGTCAGTCCAAGCTGAGGTCAGAGAGGGAAACTCACAAGCAAACCAGTCCAAGGAGTCAACCAAAAGCCAAAGTCAAACAGAGCCGAAGTCACGAGCCAGAGGGTCCAGAATCAAGCCGAAGTCAGACAGAGTCATGAGCCAGAAGGTCCAGAATGAGGTTTAGCTGATGCGAGCTGAGCGGGTGCAGAGCTTAGCCAGAATGACTTGTTCCGAGCACGAGTTGGTAGTCTCTGTGCTGTGCCTAAATACCCAGCCACTTCCTGTGCTCGTTAGCAGCTGGCAGCGAGGTCCGGGCTCCTCCTAAAACTCAGGGCTGAGTGATCTGCGACTACGCATGCGTGCCTCTTTTCTTCTAGCAGCCAAGTCTTGCCTGGATCGTGAGCTTAGCCGTTCCACCCGAGGAGGTGAATCAGGTGGGCTTGAGCTTGGGTGTGGCTCAGCTGCTGCTGGTGCTGGGGTAATGCCCTGAGAGGTGCTTGCTTGAGCCTCATCAGCTTCAGGTGGAGGCTCCTCTGGAGCTGGGGACTGATCCTCCACCGCACTTAGGTCTGCAGGAGGCAGGTCCTCAGAGGCACTCCTGACACCGAGAGCTGGTCATGCCAGTCCTCAACAAGCACATCTAATGAGCCGCCAGGGGGCATGGGATCCTGCAGTGCCATCTGAAACCGCTGAGTGCAGGGAATGAAAAATAAACTCAGTGCCTGGTGAACAGAGAGTGGAAGTATATTCCAAAATTGAGGTTCCACACTCAAGGAAAGGCCGTTAGAGCATCTGACTGGTGTGCAGAAGATCCCAGGTGCAATCCCTGGCATCTCTATTTTATTTATTTATTAATTATATTTTGTTACTGTTATATGTTATATTTTGTTATATTTATAGGCCGCCCTCCCCGCAAGCAGGCTCAGAGCGGCTCACATAGCTTGGCCGAGTGTGCCAAGATTCATATAAAACATTTAAAAGGATCAGGTAGTAGGTGACTTGAAAGACCTCTGCCTTAGACCCTGGAGAGCCACTGCCAGTCAGAACAGACAATACTGACCTTGATAGACCAGTGCTCTGATGTGGTATAAAAAAGTCCAGTCCCTTGTGGCTACCTGCCTCATCTCTGACGATGGGGGTTGGGGAATGAAACAAACTATGTAGTGAAAGAGTAATGCATCCACAGGCTCATACAGGAGAAGACAATCCTTCAGGTACTCTGGTCTTACAGAGTTTAGAATTTTAAGGACCAAAACTAGCACTTTGAATTGGGCCTTGACATGAGTAGAAAGCTATTGAACCTCTTGTGTAATATGTTGCCTGTAGTGAATGCCTGACAGCTGTCCAGCTATCACATTCAGAAATACCTGAAATTCCCAGTTAGTCTTCAAGGCAAATGCAATGTAGACGACATTGCAGTAATCTGATCCGGAGGTGATAAGAGCATGGTTCACTGTGGCTAGTTCTTGCTTCTTGGGAAAGGTCTGCCACTGGCAATCCAGCTGGACCTGGTAAAAATCTGAGCATTCATCTGTAGATTTGGATATAACAGCACCCATGAGCTGTAAGTCTGTTCTTGTCAGGGGAGTACAACCACATCCAGGGCCAGCAGTAGACAATGTTCCTGGCCAGCACCACTGCCAACTAACAATACTTCCGTATTACTTGGACTGAGGTATTCAGCTCTCATCCAGGCCATTGCTGCCTGCAGGCGGCTGCTTAGGACATCCACTGCCTCACCTGATTGAGATGGAAAGGAGACAAAACTGAATGTCATCTACATACTGATAGCATTTAATTCTACAAGTCAGGATGACCTCTCTGAGTGGCTCCAGGTAGATGTTAAACAATATGGAGGAGCAAACTGAACTTGTTAGAACCCTGTATCATAAATGCCTCCAGACAAAACAATGCTGTCCCAGCACTAGTCACCCAGATCACTGGAGCGTGTTGCCCCAACACCTAATGAGGCCAGCCAATCCGGAAAGATACTAGTCAATTGTATGGAAGGCCACTGAAAGATCCAAAAAACGTCCTGAAGGGCTTATTCCTCTTTTGCTTTCCCAGCAGGGGTCCTCCATCAGGGCTATCGAGGCATTTTCTGTCCCCAAAAATGGGTCTGAAACCCAACCGAAATAGGTTTAGATAATGTTTCATCTAAAAGTGCCTGGAGCTGGACTGCCACCACCTGTTTAGGCGCCTTCTCCAAAAGGAGATATTGGCAACTGGCCTGTACATGTTTAAATTACAAGGGTCTCCCTGGCCCCCAGCAAAGTCCATATCACCTCTCTTTCGGTTGTGTTAGAGTAACCCCTTTTTTTAAAGAGGTGTTAACTGCTTCCTGAACAAACCAGGCAGGGCAGAGTTCGAGCAAATGGGCAATTTGCTGCACCTGTTCAAGCAGCTTGTCTGTAGTCTTGAACCCCAGTAACTGAAAGGCTTCTAATGAAGCACAAGAAGTCTGTAGTACTCTGGAAGCTGGCATGGATGCGGGTATCTGCAAAATGCCTTGCAAATTTGTCATGGTAAACTAGTGAATTTTCTGAGTTCCATTCATTGGGGTCACTGAGGAGAAAGGTGGGGCGTACATGAATTTAATAAATTAAGCTTAAGTTTGGGGGGGGGGGAGATAAAAGAAAGGCTGGTTGGTGAATGGGAATAAGAGAAGGAAGCAGAGAAAGGACAGAGGATAGGGGGCTACCAGGAGGAAAGACAAAATAGCATGGGAAAGGGGATACATGGGAATTTAAGCACACACACCCCTTTAAAAAAGACCTTGTGGGTTCTCTGCTTGTTATCTTGCAATATCAAGTAGATACATGGGTATCGTTACTGTGTTGAGAGGGGAAAGCAGTCTGTACACAGGGGGAGTGTTTGTAGTCATATTCAGAAAAGTGACTATTCTTGACATAAATTTTTATACATCCTCCCCAGAACCTATTTTCCTGTAGTGAGCGCTAAGGAGTTTAAGTCTGCAAGAATATTATGACCCCTCAGCCCTTTGGCCTTCTGTAGTAAAATGCTTTTTCTGTCAGCAAAGATTTTGGAGTTTAAGCTTGCCTGAGCGCTCTGGTAGGAGGAAGGTGAGAATTCCAAGCTGGGGAAAGACACATAAAGAAGGGAAACTGAAATTCTCCTTCAAAAAAGCTGGAACTTTGCAATTTACCTGAATTACAAGATTTGTCCATTGATTTGCATAATTTATTCTGCTGTCACTAATCTATATATCTAATTCCCAAGTGGCCCCCTCCGTGGGGATATCTAAATCCGTGCGGGGGGCACTTGGGTGGGGAGGGAGGTTTTTCTGCACATGTGGGGGACTCTCCACGTTTGCAGAAAAATCTAAAAAGTTTCAAAAAATATTTGGGGGATATTTAAATCTCCCAAAAAGTTAAAGAGCATTCTCTGTGCATGTGCAGGGAACGTTCTCGGAACTGCCGGGGCAAGTGGGGGGGGGGGAAGAGATTGGCGAGGCCCGCGGCTCTGTACCGCGTGGGCCTTGCCAGGGCGGGGGGGGGGGGCGGAAAAAGGTTGGTGAGGCCCGCGCAGTGCAGAGCCGTGGGCCTCGCCAGGGCAACCAGAGGCGGGGGAAGGGGAGAGGAAGCCTTACCTTGGGCTGCTGCTCCACTGGTGCTCCTTCTCTCCTTCTCCCCCCCCCCCCCCCCGCGGGTCCCACATCTTGTCTATATTCTAATAGCCAAGTGCCCCCTGTGCATGTGGATATCTAAATCTGCACATCAGGGGCACTTGGGGGGCAGAAAGATTTTCCTGCACATTTGGGGGACTCCCCAGGTGTGCAGAAAAATCCAAAAACTTAAAAAAACTATACAGGGGATATTTAAATCCCCCCAAAAGTAAAAAAGTGTTCCCTGCACATGCGCAGAGAACGCTCTGGGAACTCTGTGGCCGGCCCAGTGGTTGGGAGGCATCCAGGCCTCGCCGCCGGACCCCGGGGGGAGATTGGTAGCAGGCCTGGTGGCTGGGAGGCATCCCAGTCTCGCTGCCGGAGCCCAGGGGGGGAGAACGGTGGTGGGCCCAGTGGCTGGGAGGTGTCTGGACCTCTCTTCTGGAGCCCAGAGGGAGAATGGCAGCAGGTCCGGCAGCTGGGAGGCGTCCAGGCCTTGCCGCTGGAGCCTGGGGGAAGATCAGTGGCAGGCCCAGCAGCTGGGAGGCGTCCAGGCCTCATCACCAGACCCCCGGGGGGGGGGAGATCGGCAGCGGGCCCAGTGGCTGGGAGGTGTCTGGGCTTGGCCACCGGAGCCCAGGGGGGGAAGATCAGTGGTGGGACTGGTGCCTGGGAGGTGTCCCGGCCTCACTGCCAGAGCCCAGGGGGGGAGCTTACCTGTGGCAGCTTCCTCCTCAGCCGTGAGGTCCTCCCCCCCCGTGAGTATCGCGGGTCCCTCTGCTTGTCTATATATCTAATAGCCAAGTGCCCCCATGCGTGTGTATATCTAAATCCGCACACTGGGGGCACTTGGGGGGCAGAGATTTTCCCGCACACTTGGGAGACTCCCCAGGTGTGCAGAAAAATCCTTAAAGTTAAAAAAAAATATTCAGGGGATATTTAAATCCTCCCAAAACTAAGAGTGTTCCCTGCACATGCGCATGTGCAGGGAACACAGAACGATGCCTCGCCTCCACTGTGGGGGAAGGGAGAGGGCTTGGCGGGCCCGGCATTTGGAGCTGTGCAGGCCTTGTCGTCACTTTGTCCAGCCTATGGAGACTTCCTCCAACTTAAGGGGCTCTTCCATTGAACTGAACATACCATACTAAAGATTATTCTTCTTGGAGTACACGCAAGATCTGGAGATAACTATCTTGGTGTACCACTGTTTCTTAAAAGGTACAAAGTAGGCAGAGTGACAACTTAGTTGGTCCTTAAATTGTTGTAGGAATGTGAAAGCTTTAGAGTTTCACAGGGCTATTTTTCAGACAGCTGTGTCTGCCTTATATGTCGATGGCTGCTGCTCCTGAGTTTCCTGCTAAACTTTCTCATCTGTATCCATGAGCTGAATTCAGCCTCTGGCATGCACAAACAGGTTCCACAACCAGTTGACCTGCATCTGCTGATCCTAGCAATGTGCCAAGCTATGAGATGGTAAATTGTTTTAGAGCAAGCGGCTGATTTCGATCTGGGAGTGATTTCTACAGATGATGGGACAAGTCTGAGCAAATTTCGTGGAGTAGAATGTGCCTGGGTGTAGAGCTTTCTCTTTAAGAATGCAGGGCAATGTAATTTCGCATGTCTGTCTGAATGTACATGACAGACTGAGAGGATCCCTTGAATATGCTGAGCAAATGTGTTTGGAAGGTAGGTGCCACCCTTCATTTCTGCTCTGTTCCTGTAGAGGTCTTTGTGCAAAGAAAGGGGCGTATATTTTGGGATAAGATGATAGATAGTCCTCTTGCATTGTCTACAAAATATGCTCTGTCATTCTGTATATGAAGAGTAGAATAAGTAGCAATGAGAATATTTTGTAGCATTCTTATCAATAGCTCTGTCAGGAGGTAATTGTGTTACCTCCAAGGATTGCAAAAGCGTGAGAGGTCTCTAAGGAACTGCAGGCACTCCTCAAATTCCTGCCTTCTCCCTAACCCCACTCTGGTTTTCATCTGTGTGCTGCTGGAGGCAAGGAGTGGGGGTACTATAGTCCCCTCCTCCCAATCAGCCTTCTCAAATTTATACATTTAGCTGTTTGTTTATTTAGATATTTATATACTGCTTCCCCCCCCCCATGTGGGCCCAAAGCAGCATACAACATCTCCCTTCCTCTAGTTTATCTTCACAACAACCCTGTGAGGTAGGTTAGGCTTAGGCTGAGAGACGTGAGTAACCTGTCCAAAGTCATCCAGCAAGTTTCCATGGCAGAGTGGGGGTTTGAACCTGGGTGCGCCAGATCCTTGCATTGGACATGTGCTGGGGAACCTCCGTGGACTCAGCACCCTGGTGTGTGCTTCTTGCATAGCTGAGACACACATCTCTCGTTTCCCACTTGACGCATGTTAACACCGGCACAGCCAGACTAAACACAGTCACTGCAATAGATGAAGTTGCCCTTTTGGGTTCTGAAAGGTGGCTCCTTTCTTGCACTGTGTGTGCCCCCCCCCCCCCGGGTCTTTGCTAAAATTGGCCATAGAATGTGTATGTTCAGGAGGAGAGCCAAAGTCTCTTCCCCAAAGGGAACCAGGGTTTCTGTCCCTCTCCGTGGCTTCAGCTGGTGCGATGAGTCAGTAGATCAGTCTGCCTTTGGCTGCGCTCTCCGGCAGGTGAGAGCTCTGGAGAGGAGGCTGCAGCATCCAGACGTCAGCCCTCCCTCTCTCTGCCCTTCTCCTCCTATGTGCTGCTAAGCCTGCAAGGATTGGCTTAGGCTGGGCATGCATGTCACGTCCACCCTGTTTGTTTCTTGGGGAGGGGAGGTGTGGAGGGGGAGGGAGGAGGGCTGGGAGCTCAGCAGTATGATAATGACTCTAGCGTCTGGCAGAAGAAAAGCCCCTGAATGCACCAGGGTGTCTGTAACGCGGCTTCAAGGAGAATGAGGCAAGATGGCTGCTTGGTAGCGACGATGGATTTGTGCTGGGGCTGAGGAGGGCTGGGGTTGATTTTCTTGGGGGGGGGGGGGGGTGGAGAGTGAGGGCAGCGAAGGAAGCTGGCCAGCGGAGTGGGAAGGTGCGGACTAAAGGCTCAGCCAGGTAAGAAATGGATTCCTTTGATGTCGAGAGACCTTTTAGAATGCGTGTCCCCCCCCCTTCCAAAAGGATTATTCTGAATGGAGGACTGAACATTTAAATAACCCCGAGGGCCTTTGTGAATAAAGCCTCTCACTTCTGTACTGCTGGACAACTGGGGTCTGTAAAGAGAGTTTTGGACTCCAGCTGCCTTTTGAAACAAAAATATGTTGATAGGTTTCTTCTTTGCAGGTGGAAATAAAGGACAATAAAGGAACCAGGAAGCAGGGACCGGTGCCAGCAGCAGAGGTACGGTTTCTTCTCATTCTTCTTCTTCTTTTTAAGACAAAAGGATTGAAGGGGATTTGGGGAAGGAGTGGGGGGACTGGACCACACTCAGCATTAAATCTCTGTATGTCTATGCCTTGTCCTTTCCTCTGCATTTGTTCATGTGGTTAGGCTTTCTGCTAACTTGTGGTGGGTTTCTTGGCGAATAGTTCCTCCTGCAACGAGAATGTTTCATTAAAAATATTATTTTTTTAGATTCTGGGTTTATGACAGAGAAGCAGTGGTGTGGGCTCCCCCCCCCCCCCCCCAGTCCCAAGTATAGCTAGCAAAATTAGCAAAGAAGAGCATTGCCTGCTTTGAAGCAGGCATGACGACATCCTGACGTAACCATGGCAATTGTCTTAACCTTTCTGTAAGGTAGCTGGAGATGATAGATGTGCGGAGGAGGTATGAAACGGCAACTTTGGCTGACTTGATTTCCTTTTTTTCTTTTGGGGTGGGTTGGGGTGGTGTACGTGCATAGAAAGGATGTCCCAGGGGAAGGTTCACTTAGTTTTCTCATTGTGCTTATTCAAGACTGAAGCCCCCCCCCCCCCCAGTACTACCTTGTGTAGTGCTGCTCCAAGCAGAGAGTAACTTGACAACTGAAGACCCTGCTTTCCCCCACGCACCCAGACGCTCTGCGAGTGGCTCCGTGGGAAAATCCCTAGGAGTAGGCAGCAGTGATGATGAAATACTGAGTGCTGCATTACAGTTTGTGTTGATGAGTGCTCTTGGTGAATAGAAAATGAAGGGGGGGGAATGAGTCTCAGAGGACGGCTTTTGCAAACAGTTAGTTAAAAGGCAACATGGAAATCATAACTTAAGGGCAAAAGGTTTGCACTCTTACAAATAATGTGAGGTGAAGTGTGGGGAGCATCCCTATTGTCAAGCCATGCTGTGTTCTCGGGTGGGGGGCTTTGTCTTCAGCCAGACTGTCACTGTGCCATGAAATGAGGCTTCCATTTTTGAATTAGTAAAGGCCTCTCCATACTTTTTGCCACTGGAAGATTCTTCTGTTCCTGGGACCTGGGGGGGTGGGGGCAGTCATTTGGGGATGGAAGTTGTTGCATCTCCCTTGATGTTCTCAGAGTATCTGAATATTTTCCTTTGTCAGCATTCTAGTTCACTATGGTAATTGCATCTCCCTGTTTTCAAAGTTACATCTATAAGGCGTTTGTGGGAGGCCAGATCAGGGAAATTTGGAAATGATGCTTTGACATTTTGAAAAAATGGCTAATCTTGTAAATTAATAAGTAAAAAATAAAATATATGTCTAGCATTTTGGGAAAAGCAGCTAAGAGAAGGAGGAATGTGGAGGTTCCTTTTAATGCCATGCAATAGAATGGGGAACTTTTTTGGTTTTTGGCTCAAGCCTTCAAGCAAAGTGCTCTCCCATTCTCACCGCCTCTCTCATACTGGGCAATTGTTGCTGCAGCTGTTTGAAGAATTTGGTCCATTTGGCTGGACCTTGGAGCACTCATTTGTGTGTTCTAAATTTGGCTGCGTAAAAAAAAAGTTGCTGAACACGGAAAAAAGTTTGTGCTTCCTTTTTAATTGTCCCACATTTTTGTCCAACAAGTCTGATTGTGAGTTTTTAAGGCTAGATGAAATGTATTGATAATAACAATGCAGTATTTAAATCATGGATTTAAAGTGTCCAAAGTTCTTCACTTATATATTCTTATAGTCTAGTTCTAAAACCCTTCTAAATCCATTTAAGTCAATGGGCTTAGAAGGATTCCACTGTTATTAACCCTAACAATAACCGAATGGGAATTATTATCCCATGTTACATGTTTCATGAGGACTTGCTAGAAGACCTTCTAGTGAGTTCGTGGGTGAGGTGAGACCAGCTCTTATGTTGTCCAGCTGGAGCAACAGTTTGCTGGGTCTGAGACTTGCATCTTAATTTTCCTAAAGGAAGATAAGGCACCAAAAACTTTTTAAAATGGGGGTTATATTTTTGCAGTGAAAATGTGCAGTTTTTTTAGGCTGGCCAGCCCTGGACTTAAAGGCTGAGAGCTGTTTTTTTTGTGCTGACCCAGTGGCTGATAAGAATCCACAACTGTAGTGTTACATTTTACAGTGGCAAAAAGTCAGACTGAGGAGTCTCATTTTGCAAATGTTCCAGTCAGAAGGGCACATAGCACTTCTGGAAGAACTGGGGACAGCCCAGGATGTTTTTTCTGTCCAGTGGAACTGCAGTGCTTGATGAAAGAGCACAACCTTCTCCAAGACGTAATACAGTATTCCTAGCTGTCTGATGGTTTTGATGGTGCTCTGAAAGCAGCTGATTTGGTTTCTTGAGTAGCTCCTGCCCTGGTAAGAATGCTTTAAACTATGTGTACTACTTTACTGTATTACAGCTGTCTGATGGCATAACAACACACACACACCCTGCAAGAGAAAGACAAGGAAGATGTAGGAATGTCATTTAAAATTGTCTTGTCTGATAGAGTGGGCAAAGGGGCTGTAAACAGGAGTCCACTTGTATAGCTCCTCTTCTTCTCTGCTGTCATGCGCTGAGAGATTTGGCTATGTTGAAAAAGCCTGCACTGTTCTAGTGTCACAGAAGGGCAGGGCAGAACAGGCTGAAGGGGTTTTAGCTTCTATTGGCTAGACTCCTTCTATCCAGAGAGGGAAGAATTGATAGAAGGCTAAGCTGTAGTGGGCTGAGAAGACAAACAGCTAAGGAAAAGAGTATGTTGGGGGGAATGGAAAAAAGGGGGGTACACATGGTCAAGAACTGCAGAAGAGGGCAGGGATGAGGTTCTTTTATTGATTTAAACTGATCGACCAAATATTTATTTATTCAATTTATGACTCGCCCTCCTCTGCTACCTAGGGCTCAGGGCAAGTAACAACATTTTTATAATAACAATAACAAGCTTGGACTGTCAAGATATTGCACTTTCTATGTAGTTAATTTTGTAAAAAGGTTAATTTGCATTCAGTTTGCATTCAGTCTGAAGAATTACCGTAGACCCTCACTATTTGTATGTGTGTGTGGAGAGTCCATTCTTGATCACCCAGACTGCAAAATCTGTCAATACCTGAAGACAGGGGGTAGCAAAACAAACCAAATTCCTCACAAGATGTGGTATTGTAACGATTCCGAAGATGCCTTAGTGGGGGTAAAAATAGGTTGGAGACCGCATCACGTGGTCGGACTGTGAATAAGTGCAATCATGAGTCATGAATCTGTGAATGGCGAAGGTCTACTGTACCTTTCTGCAGTTACGGGAAAAACAATGCTACATGAATTGGTACCCCTTGGGCTGACTGACACAAAAGCAAGCCACACAGAGACGGAGGTGAGAAGTTGGTTCTGCTTTGACTTCAGGAGTACAGTCCTCTGCACAAAAGATAGAACTCAGTCCTCCAGAACCAAATTTTTAGTTACGTGGAAGTTGTACTGCAAAATATCTGATGCTATTTTTTTAAAAAACTAATATTTTATTAAACAAAATGCTGCCAGTATTTTTTGTTGCACATTTTCATTACATCTGTTATGATTCTGGTGTACAATAAACCGTTTCTGTTGATCAAGTTATGTTATCTGGTCTGATTTATTCCTGCCCATAAATGTTTGTAATAGGTCAATTTATTAATTATTATAAGTTGTCAAATTCTTCACAACTCTTGAAAGTAACAGATTCTTTCCCCAATACATTGCTAAAACAGTATTCACTGTTATCAACAAATTGCCCTCAAGAGCTTCGTTCAGTTTCAAGTAACTGGAGAATTACTAAAGGGTTTAATTACATATTGTACCCACTTACACATTTCTTCTTTATCTGCTACAAGTCTACCCAATGTACAAGAAAGGAAGGAACCTTCCCAAATTGCAGTAGTCCCTTCTTGCCTTTTTCTCAGCTTGAGAATCTGGGAAATAAGCTACACTTAGTAACAGTGTGGTGGAAGAAGACACTTTACAAAAGAGAAGTGGACCAGTCATTTTGACTAAATGAATAGCCATCCTAGTATCTCTTGAATGATCCCTTTTGAATACATTTCAGAAAGATTCCTGAAAGCAGACAGGGGAAAGAAAGCAGCCAGCTCTTATCTGTTGAACACCCCTATCCTCCACAGCCATAGCAGACCAGGCCAACAAGGAACCACTGGAATTTGGTATTAAAATCTACAGATTGATGACTAGGTATTTTCCTGTTGAGTTTTAGGAGCTTAGTTTTCCTGTGAACCTTCATGGGAGTCATGGGGCAGGCTGGTGACAAGACACAAGGTGAAGGCACCATCTCTTGCCCCACGGCAGGTGCTTTACTATGATTGCATGGAAGTGTGGAACTGGGGCAACCTAAGCCCATCCAATGTCTTTCCCTCTCATTGATTTCAGCACCCATTAATCCAATGGGTATTGTATTCTAACAAGGTCACGGTTTATGTTGTTGGTGTAATCTGACAATTACACCTGGCAGGGGTTGTCCCATGTTTCAGGTAGGGGTCTTTCCCAGTCCTTGTTCCCTGAGACCCTTTTAATTGGATGGGATGCCAGTAATTGTACCCTGGGACCTTGCGCATGCACTAGCCACTGAGCTAAAGCGCCTGGGTGTGGAGTGGCAGGAAGAAGGAGGGAGCCACTAAGGGATGGAGCCAAACCACCAAAGTTCCTGCGTGACCAAGAGAGGGTGCGTGCATGCACTCCAAGATCGAAGTTTTGTCAGAATTGCAAGCGGTCCTTTAATTCTTCAGTTCAGGGAGCTTCCCTTTTTGCAGTCCCTCACAAAGCACGTTTGTATGCATGACAAACATGTAGGGAAGAGTTCCCAGGAACCAGATACCCTATTTCTACTTAAAGAGCAAGCAGGAACTCCGTGAGTGTGCGTATAGAATGAATCTTCCGGCCTTTGGAGTCAGACTGCCCCACGCCCAAGACTTGATCACCTTATTTATGCAAGTGCTTTGATTTAGTCAGGGCTGTGTGTATGCTGCCATACTGTGTGCAGAAACTGGTTCCTTGAGGAGCTTAGGTTTCATCCTTTTAAATCTACGTCTCTAGTCCATATGGTTGAGAGTAAAGGTATTTATTTATTTGTTTGTTTGTTTAGACTTATATCCCGCCTAGCCAGCATAGGCCGGCTCTAGGTAAAGATTTCCCTTGCTCGAAAGCCAGTTGAATCTGACTCTAAAGGGCGGTGCTCATCTCCGTTTCCAAGCCAAAGAACCAACACTGTCTGAAGACTTCTCTGTGATCTTGTGGCCGGCATGACTAAACGCTGAGGCTAATGGAATGCTGTTACCTTCCTACCGAAGCAGTGCCTATTTATCTACTTGCAATTTCTTGCTTTCGAACTGCTAGGTTGGCAGGAGCTGGGGCCAGAGACAGGAGCTCACTCCGTCAAGCGACACTTAGCTACGGACCTTCCAGTCTGCAGCTCAGCGTCTTAACCTCTTAGCCACCACGGCCCCTGAAGGTATACTTAAAAGTATGGGCAGTACTTGGTGGATTATTAAAAGCCAGAAGTGTTGCTGAATAGGCTTTCCAGTAGCTGGGGATGAAGCTTTGGTGCCCATTGTAGCTTTTTGCAGCTCCCCAGCCCTTTCCTATGATTAGTGTAGCACGATAAATTTTGCAACATTATCATGTAAATTTCTGTGATTTGCTTAAACAATGCAGGTCAAGGAGCCCAATACAGTGTAGGATAACAGCATTTCTACCTAAAAAGCTCTCTGCGTGTAGTAAATGAGTGCATTAGAGAACAAGGGAGGTTTAGCATCACCCTCCTTCTGATGTGTTTGTTGCATGCAGGAAGTTTTTTGGTTTATTTTAAACCAGAGGAAGGCATTCAACAATGCAGCACCCATCAATTTTACAAGCTCACTGTACTGTTCAGGCTGTCGTTGCGTGTAAATGCAACTACTCTCAGAAATTGTGGAATGGTCCTGAGCCATAAATGTATCTTCTAAAAAATGTTTGAAACATATTTACCGGACACTTTTAATGCGGGTAATTTTACTGTATATTTATCTTGTTCTGGAACCTGTGCCTACATTTGGAAGTGGGTGAGGTGGAGTCGGGTTCCAGTAGAATCTCCCATTCAGGCTGTGGCCAGATCCAGCCCTGCTTAGTTTCAGCAAGGTATCTTTTGATGTTTGTTCAGGGCATACCCTATGCTCTTGAAAGATTCCCTTTCCAGGTGTACATCTAGATTCAGTATTGCTACATGCAACAGTATAATTTGTTGTTGCAACATTATAAAATGAGGGGGGGGGGCCCTGCAACTCGTATTCTGTTCACTGAATCACCATCCACCTTCCAACTTTTTTTTTTTTAAAGGAAAAGAGTGGGAACGGTTCCTTTAGAGTGTTACACCTACAGCGAATCAGCTTGGATGAATCAAGGGAACAGGTTTATGCCCCTGTCCTCTTGTGCGCGTTTCCTAAGGCTGTGCTTCTGATCAAATACACAGAAGGACATTGGAGGTGGCCGTACCTAATTTTAGACCATTGAGCAATTGAAGGAGCACCTTTCCCTCCCCCACCTCCTTCTGGAGATGTGGCCTCTGTATGCGGTTGGCAGCCTGTGCTCTCAACTGGATGGCAGTGCCTCCTCGCACGTGGCTTTTTAGGTTTACAAACATCGCAGGCGGTGTGTACGCATCTCCATGAGTCAGCAAACCCTGGCACGGTAGTGGAGCTTGCGGATTATGGACGGGAAGAGGGAAGGTAAGACGGGAGCAGCATTTCCCCCCCTTTTTCCAGGTTCATTCCTTGGGAGGATTGCAGCCCTCAAATTTACCTTGATTACAGTGTTCTTATTTCAGTGGCCCACTTTGGAAATACAGGAAGGGATTGGTGGAAGCAGTGTTGCTACCCAATGGTGAATAGGACTTCTCTTTAAGGAAATAGTCTGTGGAGGCAGACTGAGTTTATTTTTCTTTCTTTGCATGGGAAACTGTTTAAGCTCCATCATTTTGGAACATGATTCTTGGAATACGGGAGTATATGCGAGGTAATATATGCGTTGCGTAGTGGAACCTGTACAATACCGTATGAGTCATTCTTTATGGCAAGAAAGGCAGGCTAAAAGTGTTTTAATAAATGTTCTTATTATGTGTGTATGTATGTATGTATATTTTAATTGACAGATTTTGATAACAGTGTTAACCTCTTAATGGTAATATGGTAAGACTGGTAAGACTGGTAATATGTTTTTGTTTTAAGTGAAATTTAATATCTTCTAGCTGTTTCTTATTTCGCTGATTTTGATTGTTTCTGGGAAACGGAAATGAGAGACTGGGAAAAAAGAAGAAAGCAGAGAGCAAAAGGAGAAAATGATATATGTAGGAAGAAGCCTGCCCAGTTGGGAGTCATAGTGCTACCTAGCAAATTGCGTCTCTTCTCACCCTCCCTTATAGAAAAGAGAGCGAGGAGAGACCGGAATCTAGTTGGTGCCTGAAGGACGTGGCCTGCATCTTCCGAAGGCTGTGTTCTGCATCGCATTTTATTTGCAGTCCGAAGCTTTCGCACATCAAACGCAAGCAGAGGCCTGGTCTCCCTCCCACCACTGCAGCATTGGAAGAGTGCTTCTTTCGTCTGTGCTATTTTTAGACACCCGTCTCCAGGCATTAATGGCGAAAGGAGTGACGGCATCTGTCTCGTGCGTGAGCAAGATTTCCCTTGCAGCTCACAGTTGTTGCTGTGGCACGTGGGGGAAGGAGGAGAATTGGGGAAGCTAGTTCCATGGTTTAGCCGGCACCTGTCCCCGCATCTCAAGGATAGACTATATTCTTGGTCCCTTTAGCATTGGTGATGTTGCCTGTTCAAATTCATGTTCTTTTTGGAGAATACTATCACATAATCAGCTTTCTCGTAATGGAAGCAACATGGCTGCTTTGGAAGGCAAAGGAATTCTGCTTACAGCTATTTCTTTCAGACCTCTCAGACGTGTTAATTGTTAAAATGTACTACATGCAGGTTGCTTAGTTTCCAGTTGTATTAACATTTGTGGCTGGCCTTGGGGTTGCCAACCTCCAGGTGGTGGCTGGAGATCTCCCGCTATTACAACTGGTCTCCAGACGACAGAGATCAGTTCACCTGGAGAAAATGACCGCTTTGGAAGATGAACTCTATGGTGTTATACCCCATTGAAGTCCCTCCCCTCTCCAAACCCCACCCTCCTCAAGGTTCCACCCCCCCAAACCTCTAGGTATCCCCCAACCCAGAGCTGGCAACCCTAGCTGGCCAGCATGGAACTCTTTTGCGTAGGTGACCTTAACAAGGTCAGCTGCTGTATTCTGGGGCTTATGCAGGAGAATGGCCTGGATGACTCTTCCCCGTAAATTAGTGGGAGGAAGAAAAAGAGGTGGTGCGATTTGGATTGTCCAGGCTTAGGCACCAAAACATCTTGCGACAACCCCACCCGTTATCACAACTAAAAGGTGGATTTAGCAGCCACAAAAGAATTTCAGAATGTTTCTGTCTCAGTTTATCTTTCCTTTTGCTTAGATAGGGGTAAACTTGAGAGCCAGTTTGGTGTAGTGGTTAGGAGTGAGGACTCCAACCTGGGAGAACCAGGTTTGATTCCCCATTCTTCCACACGCAGCTGCTTCTCTCAGGAGCAGTTCTTGAGAGAGCTCTCTTAGCCCCACCTACCTCACAGGGTATCTGTTGTGGGGAGGGGAAGGGAAAGGAGATTGTAAGCCACTCTGAGACTCCTTCAGGTAGTGAAGGGCAGGGTATAAATCCAATCTCTACTCTTCTAGTAACAGTTAGCGTTTATAGAATGCAAATGTGTGTCTCACATACATTATTTAGAACTGGATTCCAGCTTGGAATGGTTCATACACTGTTGTTCGTGCATCTTCATTTCAATTTTTGGTTCATACGTGCCTACTCCTTACTTCATGGCTGTTGTATGTTTTGAATGTGAGAATGGGCCATTGCAGATCTACTGCCATTTTCATCACACAGTGCATTCTGTGCAATTTTCACATATTCAGTTGCCAGTCAACTGCAAGTTCAGAGTAATCAAGCGGTGTTCATGTCTGTTCGAAGCAGGCCAGGAGGAAGGCTGGTCAAGAGAGGATTAAATCTCCTTTATTTTTCAATAGTCACGGAGCAGATGGAATTTTGCCAAGTATTCTTCTCACTTCCACACTGTGCTCGCTGTGACCTGACCAGCTGTACCTGCAGCACTTCCTTTTCTATACCACTGTCAAAAGGGCATGGGAGCTGCTACATCCTTTCTTGCATTGTGCCAGTCATTGTGATGGGGGTTCCACTTAAGCTCAGCCTCCCCAATACATAAAATGGGGAATAATAGGCCTATGGCTATTCCAGAGTAGCAAAGCAAGTGCAGCAAGACAGGAGGCTGTTTGGAAAGGGAAGCCTTTTCCATCCATCACTGAGCACCACCTTAGGCAGCTGCAAAGGCAACTGAAGGGTGTGTGTGTGTGTTATTAAATGGGACCATAGACTATTAAATGGGGAACTCTTATTAAATGGGACCATAGGTGCTGTTGCTGAGACTGACTTATAGTGGTAAAATGTAAGAACAGTGGAGAAACCATGTCAAACTCATACAGGTCTCGAATGTGGAATATCCAGAAGCTATCAGGAGAGGGAAAGGGGTCATAAGGGCTGTGTGTGGGATCACATTGCAACTCACCTCTTTTCACTTTGGGGGGATCTTACCATTAGCTGAAGTGGTGTCTGGAGTGAATCCTGTTGCTGCATGCATGTGTGCACATGGGGGGGGGGGAAAGCTCCACCAGGGATTGGATTCCTGAAGATCAGGATTATCAGAGAATCAACTGTAACAAGCCATTTAAATTAGACACTTTCGCAGGGGTGCACCCATGCAAACCACTCCAAGACCAGCCTTTTGGATTCTAACTATTGCATTGGAACTGACTCCAGAGTGCTGCCATGCTCAGGAAGAAACCCAGAGAATTCTCAGCCATGATGGATTAATTTAAATCAGCAATTTAAATCACAAAGGAAAAAGAAGGCTGGTTTAAATCAAAATTTACAGTTATTAATTAGAAACTTCTAAAATAGAAGTGCATAGGAAAGTCTTTATACAACATCAAAGGGTACAGCATACGTTTTTAAGAAGTGTCAGAATATCACTGATACTCGATAATGTAATTTGTCATGCAGTTTAAGACACAATTAAGAAGCTGGATCCCTTCTTGGAAGGCTGGGGTTGCTATGCAGAGGAAGGCAATGGCAAACTACCTCTGCCATGAGTAAGCTGCGACTAACCCATGGATAGGATTGCCATGAGTAGGTTGTGACTTGGCAAAATATTTTTCTTCTTCTTGGATCAGTGCTGGGTTTAGAGGCTAGGATGTGGGTCCTTACAGCAGTGGGGGGGGGGGAATGCCCCACATGCAGCAGAAAAATATGAACGGTCTCCTGTAATGACCTACTCCTCCTCTTTAAGGAGCAAAAATAGGATATAAATATTTTTCATAAATTAGATTTCTGCAAGTGCCTAGGAGTGCTTTTACCTACTTAAGTAACAGTAGTTGTTTCATGAGAGAAGTCATGGCAGCGCCACAATATCTTCTTTGGTAATCAGTCTTTCAAGACCATTTGGACACTTTGCTGTGTTCCGAAAATATCACCCTGTCTTTGAGGAGAATGAGCTGAAGGGAAGAATACATAGCCTGCTTTCAAAGAACTACTTTTTGATTCCTATCGGCTTTGAGGCCCGTTTTAAAGTGCTGGTGTTGACATTTATCTCCCTAATAGGCCGGGATCCAAAATACCTGCTGGAGCTTTGCTCCCTCAGAGTTTGCAAGCTTCAGTGAAAGGTATTCCGATCTAACCCTAGGACTGGTGAGGGACTGAATCCTAACTGGGACAGAACAGTGGGATTCTGCTCATCCGTGGTTTTTAATGCTGTAAACTGACCAAGGGCTTAACTAGTCCTGTGGCAGAATAGAAATTTCAAAATGAAAAATAATAATAATAAAGGTTAAAAAACCCAGCATTTTTTATTCTTGCAACATAATCTATTTTTGGGGGGGGGGGGTTGTGAGAGGTAAACAGATGGTTCAGATCTGAACACAAATGCTTAAAGCTACCTTGGAAATTCTGTTGCAAAATATGGCCACTTTTGTTTGAAGGACACTTGTATGAACACGTCATGGCAGTTCCAAAGTGGATGCATTAGGTACTTGTTTGTTTCTGGGTTCAATTTAAGGTGCAGGTTCTTACTTTTGCAAGCCCTCCATAATCTGGGGCCCACATATCTGAAGGACCATCTCTCCTGGTGTGAACCCATGTGCTAGCTGCATTTCTTCTGGTGGTGTCACGTCACATCGCTCAGTAGGATCATTCTTGGCCTGCATATGGGCCTCTTCCATTATGGCTGTGTCCATCTGGAACATCTCCCAGAGGAGGTGAGATAAGCACTGCCTATTGATGTTTAGAAGGGACTGCAGAGCAATATTTGTCAGAAGGCTTTTTGTTGAGTGGATATGGTTGTGATGGGCAGTTTGTGTTCTGTTTTGTCAATTGATGGGTGAATTTTTTTTTGGCAAAGTTATGGTTTAAGATAGGATTTGGGGGAAGGTGTTTGCTTATTATGCTGTGCATATATGTCTGTAAACTGCCTTGTCCGTTTTTTAGGGGGGTTAAATAAATAAGGGACAGGCACAATTCCATATGGTCTCTTGGAAGTAGGTTTGCCCATTCCAGCTTGAGACATTCCTGGAATTTTGGGAATGGTGGGGAGGGAACTCACTCGGGATGTGTTGCCTCCAAAGCTGCCATCCCCAGGGGGTCTGACCTTTGTAGTTTGGAGATCACTTGTAATTCCAGGGGAACTCCAGGCCCCACTTGGAGGTTGGGCACCCTACATGGAAGTGGAGGATCTTAACTGTGTTTCTGAAGGGAAAGCCCTGTGGTGGAAATCAAGTAAATTTCTCTCTTCTCCAAGGGCTGGGAAGAGAAAATAAGAACTATTTGTTCAAACTTTGATTCCACTGGAGACTCTGTGTTAAAGAGGTGAATTATAAGGATCTCTAAGTAAAAACTTCACAGTTTTCCCACATCTGTTTATTCATCTACTTCATGACTAAGGTTGCCAGCAAGAGGCTGGCAGCTGGTGGGAGACTGGCTGCTGGGGGGGGGGAGGTCTCACTGGCAATGTGATAATGTTGCTGGTGATGCACTGATGTCACTTTTGGTACAACCAGAAATTATGTCAGCACATCAAGATGCTAACCATCACCTCTCCCCCTTTCCCTTTCAGTTTTCTTATGGTGCTCAGCATGGCAGTGGGAATAGCCCTCCGGGATCAGGAGAACCCCCCCTCCCACAGCCTGCCCCACGGACTGTGGGAAGTTGATAACCCTTGGAAATTTGCCACTTTGGAGCCATTTTTCCACCTGTATTTGGTGGAAAGGTGGCACAGAAATGTTTTAAATAAAATAAACCATATCCAGGACCAACCCAAATTACTTTAGAGAACTTCCTGTATATTGTGCCCAAAATCCCCGAGTTGTTACACTGGTTTTCACTGGAAACCATGTGCAGTATTTTGTGATACATGCAGTTTTGTGATATTTTGTGATGTTACATTATTTTTATTTGGGAGGGGGGGATATGTCTGTGGACCAGTGTGTCTCCTTGCAATGTTAGTCCTTCTGTTTCTCTAGCCAGTTCCTTATTGAGATGCCTTCCACATTTCTTAGGAGATACCAAAATGTGTGTTTCTTTTTAACCTCCGCAGTTTTCACTGAGCGAGGGGGTGGAATTGAGCCCCCTGAAAAGCCTGCCAATGCCTTCCCATATAATATTAAATATATAAAGCAGAGGTAGTATAACATTTCAAAATGATGTGATTTTCCTCCTCAGGTGGAAAAAGGTTTCTCTTGCCAATATTGTGAAAATATTAAGAGAATTACCCTTCTGACTGAATACTTGCAAATAAAATATTTTTGTACCTTGTTAAAGCAAAAACAAAGTTTATATTCGTAACCTGATGAATGCAGACCTCTTACATATCTGATGTTGTTAATGCATGAAAATAAACTGGAAGAAAGTACCATGGTAGAAAACATGGATTTTTGGATCCAGTCTCAAGTCAAACTTTTGGCTGCCACTGGAGTATCACTGGCTAAGAATGGAGAAGTGCGTTGCTGCCAGGTTTGTTGGAACACTGAGCTACTTTTCCATGTGGTGCGGCATGAATGTGTGTGTGTGTGCAGAGGGGTCCATGTAGACGAGTAAGTCTACTGTATGCCCATAAAAGAAGAGGGAAGATTTTTTTTAAAAAGCCTTTGTTAAAGGCTAGAGTAATTTCTGTTATTCGTGTGTGTGTGTGTGTGTGTGTGTGTGCACCTATGTGCTCATTTCCTTAATCTGCCTTTTTTCACTGAGACTCAAAGTGAAATACATGCAACCAACAATATAATAAAACTAGACTGCTAAGGGAATGGTACACCAAGAACAGCGTAATACATACAAGAAAAGAATAAGGTACATATAACAAATTGGAGGGCCAAATTTTAATTGATATAGAACACTGACATATAGGTAATACAGGTTATCAGAAATACATATAGTAATTACGGAATGATTTAAAAACAGTTATAGGCCCAAATGTAACCTCAATAAGAATTAAAATTGTACAATATTTACAAATGGGACCTTAGTTCATATTTCTTGGTTTTTTTGTTCCCTTTCCTTTTTCTTTCTGAGATACATATAAACAACACCACAAAACTGGATTGCAAAATTAGAGAAACTGTGCTAAGGTATAATGTATATACAAGCAAAGCAAATAAAGTGTGTGTGTGTTTAAAGCAAGTGGTAGGTTGGCATAACCACACTGTTTATGTAACCATAGTAAGTCCCTTTCTTGATGACCTGATTTTAGCTGTTTACGCTCCTGCCCAGCTCTGCCAACACTAGGTAGCATTGAAATGCCCATTTAGAATCAGACAGTATTTCTGTTGCAGGAGACAGCTGGGTTGTGTGTGAAGAAGAGGACCAACTCCAAAGTCTTTTTAATTCCCTTGAAACTTGCCCCATCAAGTTCTGACTCTGCAACAGCTGCTGGAAGGAGTCTGGAAAGCCAGAAAGCTCGCCTGCCAGTTGGCTTCCCCCACAACACACTTGTTTCTGCTGCGCGCTCTGTGGATACTGTGATGGGAAGCTCAAGTTACGCTTTGGGCACCGGCATGAATGACTGTGTTTTTGAGAAGATCCCTCTCCTCCCCTGCAGTTCTGTGTTTTGACATAGCGGTTTCCCTCTGTCAACAGGGGGCCTGTACGCATGATAGACTTTGCAGTAAGATAGATCTGCCACTTCCTTGCTGAGCTAGAATGGGGGCCCGTCTATCTAACCCAGTCCCATCTGACTGCCAGCTGCTGTCCAAAGTTCTCAGCAGAAGTCTTTTTTTTTATGGCTCACCCTGAAGATTAGAAGCCTGACATGGAGGATCACCAAAACATGGTTTGTTGCTCCAGTGCTTCAGGTTTACGTGCTTTTCATGAGGGTAGGCAGGTTGTGTAGACCAAAATCTCTGCACCAATGTCAAGGGTTGCTGCAAATGTGGGGTGCTGGCCTGGAGATGGTCTGCATATAATAGGCTAACAGGATCCTCATGTGACAGTTTCAGTGGCCTTCAATTTCATGGGGATTGGAACGCAGCGTCTAGTTCTGCCACCAGCAAATTGTGATGATTGGGGACCAAGCTGGACTTAATATGCAGTAGTATGTATGTCTCTTCCTTGCTTCATAAGAAAAAGCAGCGGAAGGATGACCCACTTGGAAGTGGATGACTGGTGGGGGACACCTCATAACTGTGGGTCGAAGGATGGGTATGGGAGCAGGTGTTTGATCTGAGGAACAGCTTGAGAGAAAAGAGTTAAACAGCTTCTCTTCCTCTCTTCTGCTCCTGATAGAAGTTCCTTTTTATTAAACAAAAATTGGGAAACTAATACACTTATTTTACATGTAGCATCTAATTTGATCCTGCAAATGGGACTTAATTCTGCACGTACTCTGCTACTGTGTTGTGCTGTTCTCTGCCCTGGCTCCTTACCCTCATTTGTTATAGTTAACACATTTTAAAAACAAAAGGGTCTGCTCCTTGTGTTTATACAATATCTTTTTGCTTGGTTATGTTTTATTTCATTTACCTCGTAATAATCCTACTATATTGGCAGCGGTGATGCCCTGACTGTGGCCCTGCTCACAGGTTACAGTGAATGCATGTACAATCTGTGTACAATTATTCTTTGTTACATGCACTGAGTAATTCTCATGAATTCTGAACCATCTAGGAAACCTGAGGTAGTATGGTGGGGAGTAGGGTTTATGATACAGCTTGACATTGTTTCACCCAGAGGGGCTGCCTAGGAGAAGTCAGATGACAGTCTTTTTGAACTTGGAAATAATCTGCAGTGTGTTCCACGTGCAGATGAATAAATGCCATTCACAGATTCAGATCTCTTTGCTCGCTATTTAGGAGACCCTTGAGCAATCTGTGTGTAGGAAAATACTTTCAGGACTATCAAAATGCATTGCCAGTAGAGGCAGGACAAAAATCAAAGGCAGTATTTCTTTGAATACAGTTGACTGCAAACTTGGCTATGTCACTATTCACCAATGACTCCACATTGTTGATGACAGAGAAATAGCACCTTCTGTGATGCCGATTTCTGGAGGGACCAAAGGAACTAGCAGTATGGTTGCTGAGTTATCAGTGTCAACTATAGGGTTGCCAGTTCCGGGTTGGGAAATACCAAGAGATTTGGGGGTGGAGTCTGAGGAAGGTGGGATTTCAGGAGGGGAGAAACTTCAACGGGATATAATGCCATACGGTCCATCTTTCAAACTGGCCATTTTCTCCAGATGAACTGATCTCTATCAATTGGAGATCAGTTGTAATCCCAGGAGAACTCCAGCCACCACCTGGAGTTTGGCAACCCTAATGGCAACCACAGTTTTAGTTCTAGAATCATCAAGAAATGTGTGGTGCTGATATGGGCCCTTTAAAAAAAGCTGCTGGCAGTTTAGGAAGGCCTCATTTAAAATGGCCCCTAGATTGAGAGCCAGTTTGGTGTAGTGGTTAGGAGCGTGGACTCTGATCTGGAAGAACTGGGTTTGTCCCCACTTCTTCACATGCAGCTGCTGGTATGACCTTGGGTCAGCCATGGCTCTCCCAGAGGTGTTCTGTCAAGAGCAGTTCTCAAAAGAGCTCTTTGAGCCCTACCTACCTCACAAGGTATCTGTTGTGGGAAAGGAGATTGTAAACTACTCTGTGACAGCATTTAGGTAAATTGCTGACAAGATATCAGTAAGTCATGGACCAATGTGTTAGATCCTGCTGATCTAGTTTGACAGCTGGGGAAGTCATATGACCAGAATTGCATTGGATTTTTGCACACACTCATCATGACTCATCTATTAGAGGTGCAACCTGATTGGTTGGTACTGGTATATATTGCAGACAGTTCATTGCTCTTTGCTCTCTCGTGGAGTACAGCTGTCAGCGTAGCACTCTGTCCGGTTGAACCCAGAAATTGCTACTAAAAGTACTGTATATAGTTCCAGTTGTTCAGTGTAAATAAATGTAAATACTCTGTATATATGAAACAGAGTCACTCTGCTATTTTTGCGGCGTCATCATACCGTCAGGGTTATGGGCCCAGCACGACTGCGCTGAGCTGTGGAGGGTCGGTCTAGTTGGGACTTGACACCCTCTGGAAGCAGCAGCAACCTGGACAAGGAACTGGAGTAACAGTCTTTTGAAGAGGACAGTGTACCTAAACCTGACTCAGGCGAGTCTGAGGAATCTGAGGGGTCGGAGGAGCTGGAGGCGTTGCCCAGGACTGGTCAACAGGATCTGTACAGTGAGTACAATATGGCTCTGGCTTCTACTGCTTTACTTGTAGACAAACTCACAACTGAAAACTATCTTATTTGGTCTCTGCGGATGCAGCATTTTCTTAAAAAGGAGGGTCTGTGGACATGTGTGACTACACCCCCCGCTGCTCCAACTGCAGAAGAGACAGCTAAAGACGAAAAAGCCTTGGCAATACTTGTGCTGAGCTTGTCTGACCAGCAGATTTTGCATGTTGCAAATCAAACCACGGCAAAGGAAGCGTGGGATGCTTTAAAAACAGTTCATGTGCATAAGTCAGCAGCTTCATTAATTGCACTGACCAGACGAATGTACAGAACTGTCATGCTGCCAAACCAAACAGTCCGGTCTCACCTTGATACCTTAACAGAATGCTTTCAGGCTCTTGCTGTTCGTGGAAAAGAGGTGGCTGAGGATGACCAAGTTTACATCTTATTGAGTTCTTTGCCGGGACAGTATAATGGATTTATTTCTGCTCTTGAAAGTGTTGATCATGATCAATTGAAGTTGGATTATGTAATTGGAAGATTGCTTGACCACGAGACTCGATCGCAAAGTAATGAGTTGGCAGGCTGCCATCCTGGGAACAGTTCCAAGGGAGATAGCAGTGTCTTTGCTGGCAGCATTCCCAGACCTGGAACAGGTCCCAACAAGATACCAGCTTCTAGGCAGAAGCGGTGTTTCAAGTGTAATTCTACTCAACATCTGGCTAAACAGTGTACGAAGGAATGGAGGCGAGCTGAAAGAGATGTTTTTGCTGGTGGCCGAGAAAAGTCTTCCAGCGCACTCAAGCAGCGAATCACATTGGTGACTACTGACAGTGCTGAGAACAATATCAAATGGATTACTGATTCTGGAGCCTCAAGGGTTTTTGTAAAAGACAAAAGTTTATTAACAGATATGCGGGCTACTGAGTTAAACAAAGTTTGTCTTGCTGACGGGAGCGCAGCTGCTGTAACGTGTGTGGGCAGTGTCTATTTTTCTAATCTTAGTTATAAATTTAATTATGTTCTCTGTGTACCAGATTTAGAGAACAACCTGCTAAGTATTAGTGCTTTGGATGAGGCAGGGTTTAAAGTAACGTTTGAAAAGAAAAGTTGCACAATTCATAAGGGAAATCAGCTTGTGTCTGTTGGAAAATTGCAAGATGATATTTATGTGCTAAGTAATGAGTGTATTAAGGCACAATCAGTGCTCAATAACAAGGATTTGCACCCAGATTGTATACATTTATTCCACAGGCGATATGCCCATGCAAGTTTTCACACTTTGGGTAAGACACTTGCTTGTTTGGGGAAAACAAATGTTAAAAAATGTGATAATTTTCTGGAATGTGAGATATGCAAGCAATCTAAATCACAGGCATATCCAGTTGCCAAAGTAAGTGGCAGAGAGACACATGAACCACTTGCTTTAATTCATGCAGATGTCATTGGGCCATTTCCAAATAGTGTGTCTGGTAAAAGATTTTCATTGATTCTGGTGGATGATTTTTCTCGCTTTGTGTGGACATATCCACTGGAGAAAAAGTCTGAAGTGTGTGCCACTATTAAACAATGGGCTGCTAGTGTTCAAAGACAATTGAAACGTCCTATTTGTGCTTTTCAGTATGACATGGGAGGCGAATTTATGTCAGATGAATTAACTAAATGGTTTAAATCACAGGGAATTAAGCACAGAGTGTCAAATGTTGCTACTCCTCAAGAAAATGGTGTGGCTGAGCGAAAAGGAGGTGTATTGCAAACCATGGTTCATTCTGTATTAGCTGATGCCAATTTACCTTTTTCTTTTTGGGGAGAGGCTATAAAGTACTGCTGCTATTCTTTGAACAGATTATGGACCAAAGCAATTGATGATATTCCCTATTCAGTGCTTTATGGGAAACAGCCTAGCATAGAGCATTTAAGAACCTTTGGGACAAAAGCATGGGTCAATATTCCATTAAGCCAGAGGCGAAAAGGGAAACCTAGAGCTGAGAAGTTAACCTTTATAGGTTATCAGCCAGGAATGAAATCATATCGTTTTGCTAATAAGAATAATTTGCTTAAATATAGCAGGTCAGCAAATTTTTGTGAAAATGCCAACTGGTCTAGAATTCATTCTAATGAGTTGTTCAGTGTAAATAAATGTAAATACTCTGTATATATGAAACAGAGTCACTCTGCTATTTTTGCGGTGTCATCATACCGTCACTCTGAGGGCGCGATCATATGCACTCATTTGCCGCGCGAGAGGGACGATTCATTGGCAGATCAAAGTGGCGCAATCACACCAGCGCATCTAGGAAGTGTCGCGCAACCATTGTCAAGCCGTCGCAAGCTGTTTTGATCCGGCGGGGAATCGGGGTAAAAAGCTACTAGTGAAAGTGCGGTATCAAACGGTTTGCTGCGGGCCAGAGCCGGACTTTCCCCGTGTGATTATGCCAGCGCAAACTTGCAGCGTCGTGAATAGTCTGATCAGGCTATCCCAATGCCATGCTGTTGTTTATTCCCCCCCTTCTCATTGTGTGCATCATCGAAAGCCTTTAGGGTGGAGGGGTGATTCATCAATCCCTCGTTTAAGTGAATTGGAAACCAACCACACACAAAAAAACAACTCGCCCGCAGTTCCGTGTGATCACGCAGTGGTGAGTTGCGCCACCAGGTCCACAGACCTGTGTGATTGCGCAACTGTGGGGCAAATTGCGCCAGGGCAAAATAGCCTCGATTCCCCTCTGGATTATCTCGCGCGTGTGGAAGGGACCTGAGACTCCTTTTGATAATGAATGGTGGGGTATAAATCCAATCTAATTTTTTTTTAGGACTTGCTGTAAAATGTACTCATATTATCAATCCCACCCTCTCTGTGTATAAAAAGAGATGCTGTTTAAAATATTTATATTCTACCTTTCCCCCCAAGAAGGGGTCCAAGGCCTTGCACACACACTTAAAAAATAAAACATTGCACACCTCTTAGAACCAACTCAAAACAGCTATACAGCAAAATAAAAACATATTTTGATAGTCACTAGGCATTCTGAAAGGCAGCCAGTGTGAGGCAAAGTTTCTGTGCTTTCTTTCTCTGACCACCAAATGTGGGTGTGTGGATTGCTCCCTTCCCAACCTTAGCCAGGAATGCTTGTGTGGGTGATTAGCTGGGAGCACGGAAGATTGTGCTGGCTGCAGGAGTCAACTCCCGGGGGATCTTTGCCTTCATTTTTACCGTCTGTGCTTGGAATTGCCTGCTGAATTCCCAGAGGTCAGTACCCTGACCCTCTCACGGTTAGCAAAAACAAGACTAAATTGTGCAGATGAGCAGTTTTTAGGCAGAATTAGAAAGTATGTGAATTTGTCCAATTTGCGTAATTTATATATGCCATGGAATTTGGATTTTCTTAGCACAGAATGTAGTGTGCAGTCTCTTAAGAATGACATAATCCTGCCACAGGGCAACTTCAGGATCAGAACAGCCTCTTCAGTGGCAGGCAGCACCCTTCTTTTCATGGCAAGAGCACACAAGTTTCTATAGTAGCATGGGACATCCCGTATTCTCTTGCTACCTCTGTACAGGGCTGCAATCCTCTCTTGCAGAATGTTTCTAGCAAGCACTGAGTGAGGTTTAGCATGTGAATTGGGCGTAGCAATGACTGCAATTTGTGGGACTTGGAATGCCTGCCAGTTGCTTGTGCTGCCCTGAGCATTCCAAGTTTTTTTAAAGCCTCCAGAGCAAATTAATAACAGATGGCTTAAAATACCTTCCCTGCGTATTGGTAGCGGCAAAGGGAATGTTCCATCCAGTCCCTGCAAGCTCTGTTTCTAGGGTCTGTGTTTCCTTTGCTGGATCCAGAACTTGGTTGTCTGCTCCTTGGGGAGTCCTAGAATTGCTCTCAAGCTGTAGCCTCGAAGGACATGGCTTTTGGGAATCCTGGAGGGGCTGGGATAACAAGAAAGCTGGGCGATCCCAAGGAAGTATTTCTAGTTTAGAAACAGGATTGCCGCTCATGGGCTCCTTGCTGCTGTGCAGAAAGTAAAAAACCTGTGAGGGAAAAAAATGAAAGCCAAGGAGGGAAGAGGGTATCCCATGTTTCAGGCTTAAGAAGTAGTGATGCTTCTAAATTCTGCTGGCACTTGTGTTAGTTATTTGTGAACAAAAAGAACCAACTTGTGTGAAGCTCACCAGAGGCAGTTCTCAAGCACCGCAGGCAGAAAAGTTCAACCAATAGGCACTTTCTTTCACTCTTCCCCCCCCCCCCCATTATTGGTTGCTAACATTTCTTCACAGACACAGAAAACTGATAACTTCTGTACTTATTCCCTCCATATTCACTAACTCCCGTCACAGTAACTTTATGGTTTGCATCTTATAGTAATGGACTACTCAACAAGCCTTGGAAAGGGATTGGGCTACTAAGGTGTGGGGGCCAAGGGGCAGTGAGCCTGACAGGAACCTGGCTCTTTTAGGGTTCTCGAGGTAAGATAGGGCAGTAGTTTTGTCCCCAGTTATTTGTGAGGGGAGGAGGGGGATCATCCTTTGCCTTAAATGAGTTCATGACCGCTCTGGAGACTTCCTGGTTGATACCTCAGGCCAACAGGTCTTGTTACTGATGGTACTTTGCCACTTGTTCATTACTTTTTGGATGGGAAAATGAGGAATATGTAGTGGTGGACATTTTCACGTTGGAGAGAAAGGCAGGGACAAATGAAGTAAATCAATAAAACAAATGTTCTTTTCTTGAAGCAAATTAGTACTTGGTCTCCCACCCATCCCCCCCACTTTATGTCTTGTAGTCTGTGGAAAGAGTGACACATGTTCCTCTTTTTCTTCCAAAGGGCAAAGCAATGAGATCAATATTTTTGGGTGGGACAACTAATGATAACCAGAATTTACTTCTTTTCTTGTTGCCTATGCATCTTCCCTACATCCCTGATATAGACACAGTTTGAGAGTGGCAGGTAGGCTATGGACAGTAGATTCTGGCACACTAATGTGTTAGACAGATTCAGTCTAGCCCATTCTCTGACGTACTGGGGTTTTGTGGGGGTTTTATGCCTAAGGAATTATGTGGGTTTTTTTTTCTTATAGGGGATCATCCAATTACACAAGTCTGCAGTCCACAAAAGTTTTACTGCTTGCCCTTATGTTTAGAAGACAGGAGAGGAAAATAAGTTGTACTAAACTGATTTTCTTAGCTCCACCAGAACAAGTCATACAGCCAACCTTTGTGATGAAATAGGGTTAACGGAGCCAGTTTAGAGTAACCACAGACTCAGGGTCTGGTCTGGAGCAGCTCCATTTTTGTTTATGTGCAGAAACCTCAGGCAAAGAGCCAAAAGGTCTCATGCCTTTTGGAAGACCGAGCTGTCTAATGGGGTGTGTGTCCTTCCTTGTCCTTCACTGACCTCCTGAGTATCCTCTTGTGGTTAGCCAATTTCCTCCTGCTGCCAGGGTTGCAGTACAGAACAGAACTTTGCTTCTAACCAGTCAATGCCTTTACACTTTGCCTCTTGAACTTTACCTGGGCTTTATCTCTGTCCCCTGCCAGGTTTATTTTTAAAGTAATGGAAAAATTATTTATATTGGCCATACCAAGGGATGTATAAAAATATCACTCCTTCAGGCTTGCAACCCAATAATAGAACTAATTAAATGGAAAACAACTATTGAATATAGTTTGCTTCCAGAAAAAAAATGCAAACCAAAGTTGATACCAGAGGGACTTCAGGTTAAAGCTTTGATCTGGGGCTAACTCACTCATCCATGTTCATCACTTGATAACTTGCATGAGTGAATGGGCCATCACAGATAAATCTTTCCCACCACCTTGTGCACAGTGGCTCCCTATGGAGCCTGTTCACATTAGCATCAGAGCCTGTGAGTCACTGAGGTATATAATAATTGTGATGATCATATATGTGTGAACCAGACTGGGTTGTGTGTATCTCTGAGTCCTCCGTGCTTCTTGAGACTGGAGGAGCTGGCAGATGGATAGAGAGACTGTTGTTCAGTTAAAAAAAAAAGTTGGGGTGGACACATGCAGGCATCCCAGTTCTGTAGATGGCTACACCTTCCTTCTTGTACTCTTTGGCTAGTCCTCTTGTGTAGCTCCTTTTTGTTTCAGTGGGACTTGCACAGGAGCATGGCCTGGTGGATCGTGCCCAAAGTGGCTGACCTAACTGTAGTACTGGGCTTGCCTCCCTTCTGCTTTTCTTACCCTGGCTTGCTTCCATTCCCCTCCCCAGCCTCTTGCAGGCTGCTTGTCTGACTGAGTGTAGTATCAAAACCGGCTGGTGCAGCCCCAGCCCATTAGAATGTTTCATTTCCCTTTGTTTTCTTTTAGGGAGTTGGCAGGAATGCTCTTTGGCTCTTTAAAGGCTCAAAGCTTGCTGAGGCAGCTCCAAGCTCTCTCTCTCTCTCTCTCTGTGCTCCACAATCTAGTGTTTGCATTTGCCTTAACAAAATAATAATAAAATTAAAATAAGTGAACTATTAACAGACTTGGTTCGGCTTCAGAGCTGCAGTTCCAAAGTTGCTCCTGATTAGAACCATGTGGGGAAGGAGGAGACTGTTTCAAGGCTACAAATTCTTGCCTATAGGCTGATCCCGTAAGGCAAGTCTCAAAGTTCTCGGGATGGGGTTCCTGTGAAAATGAATAGCCTGGGTCTTGCAATAACTGTTTGCAACTTTGACCTTTAAGGTGAAGACGGAGTATTCTTTTCCAGAAGTCTGACAGAAATTTGTATGAGGGATCCCTGCATCTCCATATGCCATACCCCATTTGCCTGTTGTCAAACAGGTTGGCATGTTTTCCCTCATGTTTCAAAAAGCAGCAAAACATGTTTGACCAGAGGTGTCCATGGGACAAAAGGAAGGGTGTGTACGCATGTACACCATGGAAGTGGCGCCTCTTTCAAGCCAATTTTCTATAACGAATACTTGCCTTCAGTCTTACACTAATGTGCAAATGTACTGCCAATTTTTTGTTTTTATTTTATTTTGCTTCATTTATACCCTGCTTTCTCCCCAGTGGGAACCCAAAGTATCTTACATTGTTCTCGCCTCCTCTATTTTATCCTCACAACAACCCTGTGAGGTAGGTGAGTCTGAGAGTGTGTGACTGGCCCGAGGACACCCAGCAAGCTTCCTTGGCAGAGTGGGGATTCAAACCTGAGTCTCCCAAATTCTAGTCGGATACTATAATCACTATGCCACACTGGCTCTCTATTTACTTATTTATCAGTACATTTATATCCTGCCTTTTTTCCGTCATGGAACTTAAGATAGTGGTGGGATTCCCAAGAAGCCTCCTTTCCAGATGCTGACCAGATTCAGTCCTGTTTTTAGTTTCAGCAAAACGCCCTCTGATCATGCCCCCAAACCATCTCTGTTTTCCACCATCTTGTGTGATATAAACAGCATGAAATTGTAATGGCTGTATATCATGATGATGATGATGATGATTGATGTATATCACAGGCTGGAAGTGTTCTGAAAGTCAAGCAAACCCTGAACCATAGCCCCAAAACTGGTCCAGAAAGGAAACAGAGATTGATTCTTCTTCCCTTAACCTTTTTCATTTAGGTATTTTTGGTGTTGGTCTGCCATGAGTCACTCTGTCACCTTGCCTAAAGATGGAGGATTGGATACTAGTCTATAATTAGCAATGTCTTCTTTATTCAGCAGTAACTTTTTCAACAGAAGCCATACAGCTCTTCAGGAAGATGACCTTTCACCAAAGAGGGACTTATGTTTCTGACTTACAGGGGTCACAACGGTTTCCTCATGAGCTTTAACAAGCCAGGAAGGGCAAAGGCTCAAACTTAGAGGTTGTGTCCTTCACAACCCCAAGGATCTTGTCCATTTCAGCTGGGGGGAAAAAGCTGAAACTGTCCAAACTGCGAAGATGTGCTATAGGATCGACTACTAAACTGGCATCTGATTGGTTAAGGAAGATTTTATGAGCAAAGTATTGGATCAGGCAATGGATGAGCAGAAAGAAAAATGTATTTAGCACATTTCCAGTTGTGCAAGCAATAGCAAAAGCAGCACATAATTCAGTATAATTTGTAACAAAGTAACGATATGCATTTGGAGCTATAGAAGATATAACAGATTGTTCACATGCTTTTATTTGTTTTTGAAATTGTATCAGAAGAAATGCCTTATTCTGTGTCTTGCACATGTGGAAAAATGGTAGAGATACTTTCACTTAACACTAGTGGATAGTGAGGAATATTTTTGGTGCTTCCACTGTTGCACATGCGGAAATATTCTGAGGGCTCTGTGGTGTGTTCCATCTGATTTGGCATGACACTTCCACCAGTGATGTTCTAGCTGCTTTCCAGCTGGGAGCTTCCTGGACCCATTACGCATGCAGATTTTATTGCAGATTTTCAGAGCAATAAGCCATTAGTCTTGACTTCAGATTCTGTGCCTGCCTTATGCACCATTCTTTTTCCTCTGGTGTATTCATTTTGCAGCTACAATTTTTAGAAATGTGCTTTTCTGAATCAGGGTGGAACATCACTTGTGATGGGGGGGTGACATCCAAAGTTTTTAAAAACAGTTATGCAGTTGCCCTATTACAGCTGCACAGTAGCATCCAGCAAGCACTTTCCGTTTAAATCACTGTGGTTCAGGTTTTGTGCATGCATTTTAATGTTCCTTTGTTGAATGAAAGGGAACAGAAAGGAACACAGGCAAAGGGGGAAACCCACTGTTGAAACTGACCAGACTTTTTCTGAAACTGACAAGCAGCTGCGAAGCCCCATTTTCCATATTGCCAAGCACTGGGCATTCTCTGCAGTGTTATCAGCCACTGTGAAAAATGGGGAAAGAGTCACACATTCTCATAACATGGGGGAACATGTTGAGTGTACAGAATGCATGGTAGAACCCACTGACGCTGCACTGCAAGCTATGATTGTTGGCAACTCCACCATGCTTTGCACAGGGCTCCAATTTGTATGGGGGAGGAGTTCTCTGGCAGAAGCTTTGGAGAGCTTTTTTAGTCTTATGCCACTAAACTAAAAAAGAAAAGGGGGGGGGGTATTTTCACCAAAGTTCTAGCGCAGCTGCATTGTAACACTAATTTCCTGCCCTTCCTTGCAAATATGCGTGGTATTCTCTTTGTGATTCTCTAATTTGATCCTGTACACTGGTGGTGATCTTGGCAGTTTTTTAAAGCCTGTCCTGTGCAGATTGCACTCTTCCTCCAAATGGATCAATCCCAAGTGATTCTTAAGTTTGGTGGTTCACAAAAGGTCCATGTGGCTCAACCACCATTTCAGTGTTATAGTACAAAAACACAACACTGAGGCTGTAGCACTGTGTAAAGAACTATAAATGGACCTGTAAAGTCCTAAAGATAGTCTTATTGAAATAACCTCTAATACATTCATACAAATTCAATATGGACCACACAGGACTCTCAAATTATAGGGCAAAAAAATGCAAACGTTCCCATGGTCCATCAGAAGCTCATAAGTCACTCTGTTGAAGGTGCTTGAGTGTCTTCAGAAACAGAAACCACATTCCAAGCTGAAGCTAGACAACCTATCCACAACACTGGATACCAGACAGCAGGCCTGATGAAGTCCTCTTACGGGTACGCTAGCAGTGTTGTTCTGTGTTTCACCTGGCAAGGCTTTTTCAAGTAGGAACCACTTTCTCAAAACAGCTAGAGCAGTTACAAACCAGGAGAAAGCCTTGAATAGGTATTTTGGAAGAATATGCCTGCGTTTTGGTTTCAGTGATATCCTGTTTTGAGATTTGAGAATTTGTATTTTGATATTGTTGGTATATGAACAACAATAGTTGTTTTGCTGGTTACAAACAATAAACCTAGCTTGCCACAAAAAGAGCTAGAGTTTTAGGCTGCCAGACAATCTGCGGATCACCTGGCCATACTACACGCACTGCCACATAAAAATTAATTAATTACTAATAAAGAAATAATTTTGGCTGGTTTTATTCTGTTTCTTTCAAGGCTTCTGGGACAAATGACCACGCTTCCCTACCACTAATTTTATCTGTGTTTCATACTTGTGTATTACTTCACACAATGTGAATTCACTCCTACAAGATATGGTGATGGCCACTTGCTTGTCGACTGTCAAGTGATTAGACAATTGTCTGTTGGTGATTAGAAGCCGTGGTTGAATATAACATCCATATCGAGAGGCAGTCTACCTCTGAACAAAAGAGCCAGCATGGTGTATTGGTTAGCATATCAAACTATGACTGGAAAGATGTGTATTCAAATCTCAGACCCTGAAACTCAATACCAGTACAATCCTAAGCAGTGTTGCACCATACTACATCCATTGAAGGCAATCAGCTTAGAAGGAGGTAACTATGTTTAGGACTGCACTGTAAGTGACAAGGGGTCATTTGCTGTCTCTCTGCCTAGCCTACTTTACAGGTTGGATCTGAAAACAAGTCAGGTATAGAGCTCCTTAGAGGAAAGGCAGGATAAAAATGAAATACATAGATCAGATGGTCTCCATTTTATTTGTTCCCATTATGATCTCTGCACCCTATGTGTGAACTGCTGGAAACATGTTTGCTGGACACTTTTGGAAACAGAACTAGAGAGTTCATGTAGTCTTATGAATGCTTGCTGGCATTTTCTTATATCTGCATGCATGTATGTGTGCATAAAAATAGTAATGGTGAGTAGCCATGGCAGCTGCTTTTTTTACATTAGGGAAAGAAAAGGGGCATGGAACTGGAGGCTTGAAAGCAAGAAATTGCAGTTGATAAATAGGTATTGCTTCGGTGTGAAGGTAACTGTGTTCCATGCGCCTCGGCATTTAGTCATGCTGGCCACATGACCATGGAAAAGTCTTCGGACAGTGCTGTCTCTTCAGCTTGGAAACAGAGATGAGCACCACCCCCTAGAGTTGAAAGGGAAACCTTTACCTTTACTGAAGGCTTAGGAGAAAAGAGCTATTGCAGGCAGGGACACCCCCCCCACCCCAATATCTGCAGACTCTTTTAAGAATCGTTTAAATATCTGCCTCTGTGCACAGCTATGATGTATATAGATTATTTTATTTTGTTCGCTGCTCTTGGATACTTAATATAGAAAAGTGAGCTAGAAATAATTTTAGTAACCTATCTCTATTAATATGTTTGGACCTCACTGACTGTTGGGAGAGCTGAAATTGTCAAGGTTTTGCCTGATCATCTAAAATGCCAAAATCTGATAAATTTGTTGTCCAAGACTTCTGAATCTCAAGAAAAATCTGACAACAGGACATTATTGTTTCTCTCTTTCCAACTGAAGAATTAAAAGGATCAGATCAAATGTTAAAGGCAACTGCAACTGTGCAGGGGCCTTGACAGAGAAGGGATTTAACCTTTCACCCCTGCATGGTTTTGCTAATCAAAACTGATCTCCCACACTGTCGTTACCCTTTTAAAGGGAAAAAATATGGGCAAAGAGTGAGCCTGTCTGCCCACACGCTTTATAGAGTTGCTAAGTGCACACTTGTGAGGAGAGGGATGCATTAGTAAAACGTTGTGGAGATGGAAGAGTTAAACTCTTTCTCTTCTCCTTCCCCACCCATGGGTGCAATTGCCCTTTTAAAAGTTGACCTGAAAGTCTGGTTAAGGTACTCCCACACTAGTAGCACAGAAACCAGATTCTGATAACTAGAAAACTCAAAAGAGTGTATTTTTCACCTAATTGTCAAAATGTGGGGGATGAACAGGCCGGCATTCTGGCAGTACAAACCCAGCAGGCTGTGGGGCAGAATGCTGGCTGGGCTAGTAGGGGGACACACAAATCCCATCACCTTTTCAAATTCAGGCTTGAATTTGGATGAGGAGGAACTTCAGGCAGCAGCCAGCCCATCTCCGTACTTGCGGAACGCAGGCTTCAGTCATTAGTATTTGTATATCCAACAGCAGCCTTGAAGTGGAGGCGAATAGCGTGTGCGTCCTTGGATGGGTAACAACTGGGCTGCTTGATACAGTGGCAGCTAACTGGCCGTAGTGGGGAGATGTTAAGCTCTGGCCTTCTGACAATTCGTGATTCGCTCCTTTGCTGTAACTTGACGTACTTTGACTTTTCCCGCCAGGAGTGTCAGCAACTGCGTCTGAAGTCACATGGCTCGGGACTCCATGTCCATGATATGTGATTGGAGGTATGACCGTACAGGCGTTTGGGGTGGAGCGTTTCCACAACCCAAAGATTTCCAAATTGCAGTGGAGGAGAGAGAGAGAGAGAGAGAGAGAGAGAGAGAGAGAGAATTGTGGCAGCATTTGTATTTCTGCATCGCTCCGTGATGCGGCCCTGTGCTCACCTTGGGAGGTGGGGGTGTTGCATTGTGAAATGATGCTTGCCTGCCTTAAAAAGAGCGAGCCAGGGAAAGAGAGAACGAAATGTAATCAGCCGGTGTCTTGTTACCACATTTCAGTCGCAATGAGGGCAACCGGTGCCTCGAATAGGATGGTCAGGCGGGTCATCTGAGGTAGTTCTGTTAAAAGTCTGTGGCAGAAAAACAGTGTCTGCAAATACACTGCTGTTAGAGTTGGATGGCTTCTCATATATTTGCTTGTTGGGGTTTTTTTTTTCTCCCTTTCTCACAGATTTAGATATTTTTAAAAAAATTTTTAAAACCCTAGTGTTATTTTCCTCCCTGACTTTTAAAAAGATGAAGGCCTTCCTGCCCTGAGCCTCCTGGGGTGTGGCTCCCCCCCCCCTCCCCAGTTTCGAGAGGGGAAAGTGCCTTCCTGCTTCCTGCAGCAATCCAGTCCTCTGTGCAGTACTGCAGCCATCCTGGCGATGTACGTGCAATGTTCAAGAGGGATAATGGCCCCCACAGCTGTTCGGAGAGGGGAGGGGGAGGTCTGTGTAGGCTGAAGAACTGGAGCAGCTTTGCCTCCTCTGAGGTCTGTCCCTGGTTGTGGTGAATCGTGTTTTTCTCTGGATTCCTCCATGCTTCCCTTTTCTTCTGCTTCTCCGGGTTTGGTCTTTTCTTGGCAGATTCTGCAAGTGTAAGTGTGACCGTGTGCTATGCTCTCCCCCCCCCCTTTCCTCTTCCTTGCCTGCAGTTTCCCAAGATGTCTGTCTGTCTCTTTCTTTGTGCTGGTAGAGAAGCTATTGACTGGGCTGTGCAGTACACGGGGCAGCTAGCCAAATGTTGCTGCCTTGTGAACACAGGACGGGTTTCTCTCCTGTAAATGGAGTTCCCGAAAACCCAGTGTGTAAGGCAATAACAAATGGGATTTGCAGTTCTGTGGCAGAACTGGTGGAGAAAATTGAGGCACTGTTGGGGGAGGCAGAGTCCACTTTGGAAACAGTGAAATGTGAACCTTTAAATGCCTCTGTCAACATTTTTTGCTTGCAGTGTCTGCAGTGTGGCATGGGATCACTGCATGAAGTGTTGGGGTAGGAATGTCTGCAGATAACAGTCCTAAATCCAGAGAGTTAATTGTGCCAAAACAATGCAGAGTATGAAAGAAGAAAGGCAGGCATTCTGGTGTGTGTGAAGGTTATTACCCTGTCATTTTTTAAAAAGAAAAATTCTCTTGCATTTATACAATGGAGTTTTCCCATAACAACATTAAACCACAAATGGTTGCTAACTTTTTGAAGTAAATTTGTTAGATGTGGAATCTTTGCCAAAATCCTCAAGGGGTTTTTCTTTCTTTTTTAAAGTTGGCAGCTGTTTTTTTAAAAAAGAAAAGAATGTGAAGCATTTGGGGGGGGGGGGGGGATATGGCTTTTTCATTTAATTTTTTCCTTGTATTATTTTCCTCTGTGATGGACCAAGAATTATTTTTCACAGTGAACAATGGCCTAGAATGGAGGGGCTTTATTTTATCAAATGAGGATGACTTTGTCTGTGGGTTATTGATTTCTCCAGGATCAATTAGGCAAAGGAAGGGCATGCATAATTCTTTCTCTGGGATGCACATGCTCTCCCAGTGGGTTTTTGGATGCAGTTAAGAAGAGGAAACCAAAGGGGTTTGTGCTGATCGTGGAGTTTTTGAGGGGGGTTGGGAGTGTGTCAGGGAAGGAGATGAATACACAAAAGCCTCCAGTAGGTCTTGCTCTGCTACGCTGGGAAGGAACAAAGAATCTGATTGGGGAAAACCATGGATGTCCAAATTTTACTTGAACAAAAGAGTGTATTTGATAAGCTTTGTGTGCAAAAACCCCAAGAAAAATCACCATTGGGGTATAAAAGATACTGTGCCTATAATCATCATTTTGAAAACTTGGCCAGCCCAAATAAAATTGTAGTTCTTAGGCTTTAGAAATTCTTTCCACTTTGTTACCAGGTTTGGACTCCAGCTTGCTATTTTAACACAAGCTGCATATATTAGTGCTAAAATGCCCTCTTTTCCTTCCTCTCCTGTTCTCTTTCAGCATGGCCTTCAGGGACAATTTTGATTTTCTGTTTTGAGATTTTTCCCATATGAAGTTGTACCATTTATAAGATAACTCCTCTGTAAAAAACCAAGTTTCACATAGCATGGGTCTACTAGGCTTCTTTACATATGTGGAACTTTCTCTGCCCAAGGGCTGTGTTGTCTTCTGTGCCTTGAGCACTAATCCTTTGTATGTTCAACAGGGAAATCCCTGATTTGTATACTCGGGGGGGGGGGGGGGGGGGTCCCAACATGGAATCCTCCATGTATGCAGAGATCAATGTGTAGATTGATGTTCCTGTGTGCACTTTACTCTTGATTCAGGCCTTGTGGCAATATATTTGGAAGGTGCCTCTTTTGGTAGATTTTAGGGAAGTTTCTGCTCTTGCTTAAGACAGTATTGATATCTCTCTGTGGCATACCAGAAACATCTAATATAGATATGATTTGGACTAAGTAATATCCTTGCAGGGGCCTTTGATGGTGAGTCAGAATTTATGGTCACCGCACCAGGGACTGACCCAGTCTTCAGATGGTTTCCAAAACCCACCATGAGGTCAGGATGAAGGCCATACCTTCTTCATATCAGGTGTCAAACCCATGGGGAAGATGGTATGTGCATGCATGCACGTGTGTGTGTACATGTATGTACATATGGCTTTCCTCCACAATAATTTATCAGTAGGGAGCTGCATCTCTCCCTTGCACCAGCTAGCGCACCATTTGTGATTTGTGTAATATTGTACAAGTGCTCTTTTGTGGTCCTTCTGACATCATTAGAAATAACTTGCACAATCCTTCTCCTTCCCAAAAAGAGTCTGCATCATTTTGTGATTTCCCCCAAAAAAGAAAAAAAGTTTTCAGATAGCTGAGACTATAGCAAAAAGTGATGTACAACAGCAACCCTGTAAGGTTAGTCAGTATAACAGTTGGTGTAGAGAAGAAGAAGAAGAAGAAGAAGAAGAAGAGATTGGATTTATATCCCGCCCTTTACTCACTTAAGAGTCTCAGAGCGGCTTACAAACTCCTTTCCCTTCCCCTCCCCACAACAGACACCCTCTGAGGTAGGTGGGGCTGAGAGAGCTCTGAGACAACTGTCCTTGAGAGAACAGCTGGTACAGAGCTATGGCTTGCCCAATATCATCCAGCAGGTGAAAGTGGAGGAGTGGGGAATCGAACCCAGTTCTCCCAGATTAGAGTCCGCGCACTTAACCACTACACCAAACACAGGAGGTGGTGGCAGCCACAAGCATGGACGGCTTCAAGAGGGAATTGGATAAATATATGGAGCAGAGGTCCACCAGTGGCTATTAGCCACAAAGTATAGATAGGAACTCTCAGTCTGAGGCAAGTGATGCTCTGTATACTTGGTGCTTGGGGGGGGGGGGGCAACAGTGGGAGGGCTTCTAGTGTCCTGGCCCCACTGGTGGACCTCCTGAGGGCACCTGGTGTTTTTGGCCACTGTGTGACACAGAGTGTTGGACTGGATGGGCCACTGGCCTGATCCAGCATTGGCTTCTCTTACGTTCTCATGTTGGGCTAGGGCTGGGGAAGTCCAAGTTCTCATTCCCACTCAGCCATGAACCTTATGGGGTGACCTTAGGCCATTCCCTTTTTCTCAGCCTCACAGGGCTGAGTTAAGGAGAAAGTGGAGGAATGAAGAATGTATGCTATCCTTGGAGCTCCTTGGAAGAAGTATGGGATAAAAATGTAACCAATGGTAGCTCCATATGAGCCTAGGACATTTTGCAGTGTATCTTCAGCCCTGGCTCCCTGGTTTTTATGCTGGCTCCTTGGATTTGAAACATTTTTTCAACCTTAGATAGTTTTCCTCAGACATCATTTTTAACTTGGAAAGGAAAAATACAATTATTTGGCTGTGTTTTTGTTTCTTTTTGAAAATAAAGTATTGTATCTCATGTCTGCCCTTTGAAGTCACAGCACTGGGCAAGGACAGAGTTTCTCCTGGGACCCACCAGAGGGCCCCTTTTCTGATGGAATGGCTTTCTGATGTCTTTTGGAACTCTTTTATAGAGATAATAGACTACTTGTATAGCTTACACTAGAGTACAGTATGCATTTAATAGAAGGAAGCTGCCATTTTCTCACCCTGCAGGCATGCTCACAAGACTGCTTTTTTGCTGGGTGATCTAGGGGAGACCCAATCATCAGTCTCTTAACTGAGGAAGCATTTAGCATTCTGGAACAGGGATTGCGCAGGAGCTTTTCTTTTGAGGAGGCCTGTTTCTTTGCAAGGCTGGCCTGACTGCACAAGTCATCTGACTGTTTCACGTGGGGCAGCAGCATTTGCAGAGGTTCTGGTGAGCCAGCATCGTGTAATTGAGACATGGGTCCCCTTGACATATCACAGAATATGCCCGAATACACCTCTCAGATCAAATGCAACTCTGGCTATTTCCACATGGATGTTTTGCTCCCTCTTGGCTTCCTTTCAGCAGCACTGTCTTTGGGACGCATGCTGCCATCCTCTGTTTGTCCTGCTTCTGTGTTTTCCTTGCTTTGCTGTGACCTTTCCCAAACCTAGCTTGGTCTGATCTTTTGGGAAAGATCACAACAAAATGCCTTTGGATACCATGTGGATGGGAAGGAGTGCATTAATACAGATCCCAGCTACAATGGTGGCATTCTCTTTGCTTCAGTCCCTGTGATCACCACTTCCTCCCCCACCCTGGGGTGCTTTTCTTGGGCTTTTGGGGGAATAAAAATTGGGAATTGTTGAATCAGTATAGTATCACAACATTATAACAATCCTCTGCCGTGACCTACTAGCTTTCTTTCTTACAAAGTAAATCATAAGAGACCACTTTCTGTGCGGAGTTATAATGGGAAAGGTAAAGGCTGTATATTTTCCCTATAACAATCTAAAATGAAAATACTTAACCTTTTAAAAATTAATGAAAGCTGGGAACCAGTAGATCATGTCAACAGATCATTATACAGTTTTAATCCTATCAGTCTAGCAAGTCCTTTTTTTTTTTAGCCGTTTGGTCAATGGAAAAATGATGAGTACAGGATGAGGCATGGACAGGGCTATTTTTGGGCAGGAATGCACAGGAACGGAGTTCCCGCTGGCTTCTGAGTTGACCACACCTACAGGCCCCCCCCCCAGGTTCCCCAGGCACCTCGCAGGCTGCAGGGCACCTGGGGAAGTCAAGCTGATCCAGGAAGGGAAGGCAGTTTAAACTGCCTCCCCTCTTCAAGTTCCCCAGGTGCCACGCAGCTGCGGGGTGCCTGGCGAAGCCGATCCAGAAACTGCCTTCCACTCGGGTTCCCCAGGTGCCCTGCAAGCTGCAGGGCACCTGGGGAAGCTTATCCTGGAAGGGAGCTGCACTGTCATGGGTGTGGCCTAATATGCTAATACATTCCTGCTGTTGGGTGTAGTTTATTATGCTAATGAGTTCCTGCTGGGCTTTTTCTATTAAAAAAAAGCCCTGGGCATGGATATTTAGGATATGCCTGTTCTGGACAGTGCCATACTCCCCAATAATTTATGTCACAGCTTGGGCATGCTTCAGGACCAGTTGTGGCTTTTAGACATTCATGTGACTTAGTGGCCAGGAGCACACTATGTTAGCTTCTGCTGCCCTGTTCACCTAAACATCCTGGATCTGGAAGGGTGTGTCTCCTCTTGCATGTATGCCTCCTGCCATCCCAGCTGTCAGCTGAGAGTCAGTGCTGCAACAGCCACCACTCTCAGCAGGGAGGTTGCCTTTGAGTGGCGCTTCCTTAGGCTGCATCCAAATGGATGCCTTGATGTCTAAGCTGGAGTTTGTTTGTTTGTTTATTTTGCACATATAGGTTGCGATCATATGCACAATCAGACCCAACATAGGCACGAATGCCGGGTGGATTTAATGGGAGCGATTAGACAACAACATCTGGGAAGCCCCCCGCAGCTGTCGGCAACCCGTTTTGCTCTGCTGCAGAAGCAGAATTAAAAGACACCAGGGGAAATCTGGTAGTAAATGAGTTGCGACGGACCATGGGTGGACTTTCCCCTGTCTGATCACTCCATCGTACTCTCATGGCGTCAGGATGGTCTGATCAGGCCCTCCTGATTCTGTGCCATTCCCCCCCGCTCAGTATGCGCATCATCGCAAACTCCATAGGGAGCCCTCAGTGTGGAGGTGCAATTCATCAAACCCTTGTTTAAGCGCATGGGGGGGGGGAATGGGACCCCCCCCCCCCCAAGTCATCCACAGTTGCATCTGATCACACACTGATGGACTGCTTCTGCAGCTTCAAAGGAAGGTATGATTGTGCAACTGCGGGTCAACTTCAGCCTCTCCCCCCCCCCACTTTTTCTCATGCATGTGACCGCAACCATACTTTCAGGGCTTTCTGTCCTTGGTGTGTTCTTCCTCAAACCTGGTTTGATACAATCTTTCCAGAAATAATGTAGTTCAGTTGTGTCAACGAACAATCTGAACAGGAAGCTATGAATTTTAGAAGATCCCGCTCACATCAGTGCCATTTTTGTTTGGTCAGCTCCTAATGGCGGCCATTTTGCCAGCTGCTCCACTGGAAGACTTTGAATGTGTTTTTAAAATCAGTCATTGCTCTTTTGCTATAGTGCAGTAACCTGTATAATGATTTATTGCCACAATCTACTTCTTAATTTTCAGCTTTCATTTTTTTTAAAAAAATTATTTCTCTGGCTCTTTTTGTTGTAAAAAGAGAGAGAAAAGCCCCCCTCCTTTTCCTGATGAAACCTGAGAATTCAAAGGAACTAGTAAATTGTGGCAATAGATTGTCAAAACATCATTGGGCTCTATCTCCATAGCAAATACCAATTTTTAAAAAGAGACCTTAAAAAAAAGTATCTCCAGTGGCACAGTAGAGGAGAAATTGCAAGGGAAACGGCAGCTGATGAAAGTGTGAACAAAACTCCCATGTGGACACACACTGTTGCCACTATGTGTGACCAGGGAATTGAGAATCATCCCCTTGCAGATGTCGCCTTAGTGCTGGCACAAGTATTTTGGAACTCTGTCCCAAGAGAGCTATTAAACCTCCTTTACTGACATCTTTTAGTGGTGAAAACCGGCCTTTCTGCTCAACTCCGTTTGAGCTGCCACTTTTCGTTTTAGATTTTATTGGTTTTAAGAATTCTGTTATGATGACTACTTTTAAATGTGTTATGATACAGTTTTGTTGTCTTTCAGGCTGCTTTCAGAAACTTTTCATAGTAGAAAAGCAGTATATAAATTGAAATATCAGTCAATCAAATAAAAAGGGATTAAATTTGGCCCCTGCTTTAGTCATAATGCCTCGGGGAGTAGGGTTGGGAGAGGTCATGTGAAGCTTCTTTTTGTGTACAAGTTTATGTGGGAAATTTGAAGCAGGGGAAATGGAACCGTCTTCAGAGCTGCACAGTTGGGCTGCATCCAGGCATAAGAACATAAGAACATAAGAGAAGCCAATGTTGGATCAGGCCAGTGGCCCATCCAGTCCAACATTCTGTCACACAGTGGCCGAAAACACCGGGTGCCCTCAGGAGGTCCAGCAGTGGGGCCAGGACACTAGAAGCCCTCCCACTGTTGCCCCCCCAAGCACCAAGAATACAGATCATCACTTGCCCCAGACTGAGAGTTCCTATCTATACTTTGTGGCTAATAGCCACTGATGGACCTCTGCTCCATATATTTATCTAATTCCCTCTTGAAGCCGTCCATGCTTGTAGCTGCCACCACCTCCTGTGGCAGTGAATTCCACGTGTCAATCACTCTTTGGGTGAAGAAGTACTTCCTTTTATCTGTTGTAACCCGACTGCTCAGCAATTTCATCGAGTGCCCACAAGTTCTTGTATTGTGAGAAAGGGAGAAAAGTACTTCTTTCTCTACCTCCTCTATCCCATGCATAATCTTATAAACCTTGATCATGTCACCCATCAGCCGTCATTTCTGCAAGCTAAAGAGCCCCAAACGCTTCAACCTTTCTTCATAGGGGAGTGTTCTTCATAGGGAAAGTGGTTTCCTGCACTGCTGGCTGGTGATTTAGTGCTGAACCAGACACATGAGGCTGCCCTGCAAAAATGGAGGGACTATGTTATGTGGGGCTTCATGGGGAAATTCCTTAGGAGAACTGGCCGGAGAGGGTGGGTTGAATTTATTTTATTTTGCTTACTTCATTTATACTTTCTCCGCAATTGTGACCAAAGCAATGCACACCATGCTCTTATCCTCCATTTTATCCTCACAATAGGCTGAGTGTGAGACTGGCACAAAGTCACCCAGCAAGCTGCCATGGCAGAGTGGGAATTCATTCATATCTGAGTCTCCTAGATACTAGTCTGACAGTGTAACTACTACACAACAGTAGCTCAGTCTACCTGGGAGAATGTTCCATCCAGGAAAGACTTCAGTATCATGCCAGGAAGATTCTCATGTATTCCCTGGCTGCCTATTAAAGCAAGTCGCCAATGAATCCCCACCAAACTAGGAGAGTCCAACAAGTATTTCTGGGGAGAAAGTGGGGAGGGGGGTTGCCACTGTCTGCATGCTTGCTGTGAAGCAGTGACTTCCTCCCCTGAATGGATAGACTTAAACACACCCACTCTCTCTGCATGAGCTCTTGCCAAGGTTGAGCGAGCAGATAAGACGGGTCTGGAGCTTCTTGTAGCTCATCCACATCAGTCCGGGGATCCACCAGCTGTCTGGAAGTCAGCCTGGCCCTCTTCCCAAGGAGGCTGGTTGGCGTTCCCAGATGTGTCATGGGTGCTAGCCTTGCCACTTGTAGGTGTGGCAGTGCATTCTGGCAGACAAGGGCAGCAAGGGGTGCCCTGCAGGTATTCCCTAACTGGATAACATTTAGAAACTGTAAGCCTTGGCAAGGCTGCTGTTTTGTTTCTGTTTTGCTGCTTGGGAAGTGTGAGCTGCTGTAGCTAAGAAACCAGGGGCAGCTTAAGAAACATTGATGCCTGAGGCAGGGAATCCAAAGGGCTCTCCCGCTTAGCAGAACAAATAGTGAACAAAACAAATGGCCATGATTTGCTTTTTAACAATGCTCCATATTCTGTTGTTAGAGGCGCCTCCTTCACCCTGCCTCATGGTACAGCCAGCTCTGCAAGAGTCTGAAGTTCCTGGTTCAAATCTCACTTCTCTTGTTAATGCAGTAAGATGACTTTAGGTAACATACTTTTTTCTCTTAGTGCCCATCTGCAGTGTCGGGAGGGTAAACACTGGCCAACCTTAATTAGTTGTTGTAAGAACTGTTGAGGTGACATATGCAGAGTGCTTTGAATGCTGGAGTATTATGTGAATACAGAGTATTGGCTATTTTTAGTACATCTGAGTTCATTCATGCAGTCCTCGCATCGCAGACTTGCCTGATCACCGAATCTATGGGCTGTGCACCTGGTTGGTGGAGAGTGGGGTGAGATGAAAGAGGTGGCCCAAGGGACAGAATTGGTGTCGTCCCCAAGAGCAGGTTACAGAAGTAATGCCAGCCAATGCTTCCTCTAAGCTATGGAATCTTCTGAGCAAAAATTCTGCTTTGTGAGCTATTGGTATTAAAGTTGTGAGCAAGCGATTTGGCTACTGCCTAAATTAGTTTGCCCTGGAGCCATCCTTCCTGAGCTGACAAAAGTGGGTGAGCTGGAGGCTAAAAAACTGTGAGCTAGCTCACGCTAACTCAGCTTAAAGGGAACACTGATGCCAACTATAGGCAAGAGTCTGGGGAAGCAAATGTAATGGGGCAGAACCAGGGTAAATGGGTTAGACCTCTTGTGGAGAGCAATGCAGTATCCATTTATTCTTTCGGAGGAGGTGCTTTATGGTTTTGATTCTCTCAGTGGAAACATCTGATCAAACTATTTTAGTAGAACAAATGGAGAAGATCTTGTTCTGCTTGCGAACAGATGTAACTTTTATAAAGCAAGAATATATAAGGGACTGCATACCTGCTATAGAATGAGCTATATGTGAAGCAATGTAAAGCAGTTACACCCCAGAGAGTGTAAAGAAATATAAGTGGGACGTCTCTCTGGATGACAAGTTTTTGGCCGCTTCTTTGTAATACTGCCTTCATCCTATTTTTGTTTGTTTATTTATTTGAAAACATTTATTAGCTGCCTTTTTTCCTAGCTGGCAAGCTGAAGAGCTGCACCCCAAATAGCATGTAATAAACATATGCCGAAAACAGTGAAATGGAGCTACTGGATGTTAGTGATAAATACATCCCCACTCCAGTTTTTGAGATATGCTGGTCATCATTTCCAGAGCTGAGTTGCACAGGCAGGAAAGCCAGATTGGGAGAGGAGGAGAAGGGTGGGAAAATGTTCTTCAGCATAGGACCAGTGAGGAAAGGTGGTGTTTTAAATGATTAACCTTTGACTTTCGAGAGAGAGAGATTTCTGCTGAAGGGATCCCATGTTTATATTTGTGGGTAGGTAATGCAAGTTCAGCAACTATATGTCATAGGTATATCAGAAATTCTTTTGCCATTTTCTGTATCAGGAGCATTTCAGCCTCACAGAATATTATGCCATCCAAAGCCTCAAGAACAACTCTGACAGTATAGTCTGTGTAATTGCCAAAAAATTAGTCCCATGGTGGTCATCATGACCAAGAAATTACAAACAGGAGTCTGACAGGCAATTCCAGCACCATCTTCTATACACCACTGTCTTAATGTTTAAAGGTGTTCAGGACTCTTTGTTGTGTTGCCCACTATAGGGTGCGAGAGTTTCCCTCTGGAGTATCAGGACCAATTTTTCCTAAAATAAGCCACTTTGATCAATGTCGCTCTTTCTAAGAAAGGTAAAGTATACCAAGAAGTGAAGGAATCTATGTTCACTTCACAAAAGCTTGGGCCATAATCAGTTTGTTCCATCTTTAAGGTGCTCTTTGTTTGTTGTAGTTGTTATTGCAAGAGGTGAACATGGCTACCACTTTGGAACTGATTTCTTTCTGCTTTTCTTCTCTCTTTTCAGACTGGTTCGGAGGGCAGCTCAGTTGATGGACCCAAAACAGGCCAAATGGAAGAAGGGCCATTTAACCATGTTGAAGAAAGAAGGCTGAATGAGGGCGATGGGCCTGGCCTGGCAAATGGTGGGAGGGAGCAAACGACTGGAAGAGGGGCTATGATCATGGAAACAGGTACATGGCTTGGCAGCCCACACACCGAGCAAAAAGCCAACTGGGAAGGCATGCCGGCTGCCCTTAGCCAGGGTGATTCCACCAATGCCAACCTGGAGGATGCTCAGAACCTGGTGGCTTTCTCCGCAGCAGCTGAAGCAGCCATGTCTTCGCATGGGATGGTGCCCCCGGCTTCCCCTTCTTTACTGAGCATGCAGCTGTATGAGAAGTTTAATGCTGAGATGAATCAAAGTGGGGCAGGGGATGGTCTGGCCTTACCTCCTTCCAACAGCTACCCTGGCATTGAAGATCTGAATGCTCTGAAGGCTGCCCTCGCTCTGGCAAAACATGGTATGAAGCCGCCCAATTGCAACTGTGACGGACCCGAGTGCCCAGACTACCTGGAATGGCTGGAGAAGAAGATCAAGTCAGCCACTGGCGAAGACCAGAGTTGTGCTCCCCAGCTTCTCAACCAAGCTTCTGAACCTCCCTTAGACAATGGTGCTAATCAAAAGCAGGTGCCTGCTGCAGATGAGAAGACAACTCTGTGTCCGTCAGAGGCCCTTCCCTTTTCCCAAAGTGCACTGAATATCGCTAAGGAGAAGAACATCAGTCTCCAGACAGCCATTGCCATTGAGGCCCTCACACAGCTATCATCAGTTCTTCCCGAGGCGGCCCAAGAGGCTCCACCCCCTCCCCAGAGCCCTCTGCCAGCCATGGCGTTCACCTCCAAGGAACAGCTGGTCCAGCCTTCCACCTTCCCGGCACACATCCCTAATTCGGTGCTATCTGTGTCAAGTGCCGAGCTCTACCAGAGCCAGGCTTCGAAAGCATATTCCAGCCACAGCCTGCTCCAGGCTCCTGCATCGTTGGCTTCCTCTTCCTGGCAGCAGGGTACAAAAGGTGCTCAGGAGACGGCTCCCTATTGCCTTGATCGCAACAACGGCCACTTGGACACTTCAGGTCTGTTCCCCAACTGCACCTCCACCCCACAAAAAGCAGACTTCCCTGAGCAGTGGAGTGAAGAAAATAAGCTCAAAAGCAACCTCTGGGGCCTGAATTCCAATGCACCCCCGCCCTCCTTGTCGAGCGATCCCATGGCTGAACTGGAGCAGCTTTTGGGCACCGCCGGCAACTGCATCAAAACAGTGTTCAAACGACCTGACGTGATGCCTGGCAAAGTGAAAGCTGTCAAAGCAAAGCAGGAGCAGCTAGCCCAGAATGAAGAGAGCCCTGGCTACCACAAGCCAGCTTGCTCCAACCAGCAGCTATCCCAGATTCTGCAAGAGACAAACTTCCATAAGAAGACCCAGAAGGTTCTACAGCAGCATCTCCACCACAAGCGTAGCCTCTTCCTTGACCAGAACCTGTCTCAGGGAGGCCCCCAGGAGCAGCTGCCGAGCTGGTGGGCTCCCAAGTCACAGGCCCAGCCTCAGAAATCAGCAGAGAAGTCCCCCAAGGAGAGGAAGAAGAAGATCCCGGCAGAAAAAGGCGCTCAGGTCAAACCAGTCCGCAAGCAGGTCCAGATCAAAAAATCCAAGCAGAAGGACTCTCTGCCCCTCTTCCTGCCAGTGAGACAGATCAGCTTGGAAGGGTTCCGCTCAGCTGCCACTCCAGAGCGCCTAAGCAAAGAGATGCAACCTGAGCAGCTGCTCTCTGCAACCCCGACCAAGCTTTTGTCTCCTGCTCCGTTTACATCCAGCCCCAGGGAGCTGTCTCCATTGCAGAAGCTACTTGAAAACAGAAGTCTGGCTCCCAACTCTCAGGAAATGTGCCATCCCAGCCAGGAGGAGAGCCACTGCTACTACCCAGAGAATGCTGCATGCAGTTCTAACTCCCTCAGCTCTCCTGTGCCAGGCTTTGCCCCATGCTCATCCACAGGTGCTTGCAGCAACGGGCATGAGGAAGCTTTCCACAGGCCAATGAACTTGACAGATCATCCTTTGTTTGCCCACAATCCTGTCATGGATGACAAGTTTGAGGAACTGATCAAACAGTTTGAGGCCGAATTTGGAGACAATTTCAGCTTGCAGAATTCCGAGCTTACAGCTCCAGGTCTGCTTCCTGATGGGGCATTGCCGGCCCAGCCTCCTTCTCCTTCTTCCCCTCATCCCTTGTCTTCTCTGAGCCGCTCTCCAGAGCCTCCTGGGGGCTTGGATTCAGCTCTCCAACCTTTGGCTGCTAATGATTGCACACCGCCTTTGATGGGCACTCCCAATGCGGGTCACAAAATGTTCTCCCTCTTGCAGGGTGGTGAGCAGCCTTTTGAAAACCCTTTTGCTGCTCGGTCACCCAAGCAGATAAAAATTGAATCTTCTGGTGCTATTACGGTGGTATCCACCACGTGCTTTTACTCTGATGAAAACCAAAACACAGACACTGCTTCCATGGAAGGGACCCCAACCAAGGATAAAGTGCCACTCACACCTACTCTCAGTGGATTTTTGGAATCTCCCTTGAAGTACCTGGACACACCAACCAAAAGCTTGCTGGACACACCGGCCAAGAGAGCGCAGGCTGAGTTCCCAACTTGTGACTGTGTGGGTGAGTCATGGCATGTGAGAACCTCTTGCATTGAAAGGGAGATTTCCTAAGAATGGGCTTCAATTGTGTGTGTATGTGTTTGTGTGTGTGCTTTCTGCCTACATGAAATTCACCCCCTCCAAGAGACTGTATAAGGATTCTGATTTTGAACTCTTTCAGCATTAGGCTGCTGAAAGCAAGTGTGCAGGTTGCCATGGCCAGTCCAGTCTAAAGAATTCCTTCATGAAGGCTGTTGTAGTGTAATTCAGCTGGGAGCGCTTCAGGGAAAGGGAGTCTGTTTCCTGGGCTTTCTTCCTTTAAACAGTTTCATTTTCTCAAGAACGTTAAAATGGTTTTGTTGGACCAAACCATCTAGTCCATCATTCTATGCCCATCATTGAATGCCCAGCTGCTTCTGGGAAGCTCACAGCAAAGCATGAAAGCATGACTAATCGCCATTGTTGCTAACAAGACCCTGATAGAACTTCTCTGTTAGAGTTTCTCTGATCTCTACAAAAAGCTATTTAAGTCAGTGACTATCATAACATCATGTGGTTGTGAATTCTGTAAATTGGATTTGTTCTTTATGAAGAAGTACTTTTGTCTGTCTTGCAAGCAAAGGTTCCTTTGTGCTCTATCAGGGGTGCTGTGGCCCCATTCCTGGTATGATGGTCTGAAAGATGAGTTCCGGATTCATGTGTGGGATTAGCCAGTTGGGAGAAGAGAGTGTATTTGCCTCGAAGAGTAGGGAAGGGAGAAGATATGGCTCAGTGTTAGAGTGTCTGCTTTGCATGCAAAAGGTCCCAAGATCAGTCTCTGACATCTCCAGTTAAATAAGGCAGCAGGGGATGTGAAAGACCTCTGCTTGAGCTGCTGCTGCCGCCCGTCTGAGTAGACAATACTGACCTTGAGATACCAAGCATCTGACTCAGTAGTCAGCAGCTTCTTCATGGTGATTGCTGCTTTTGTGTCTGTTAAACTGCACATGCTCTAAAAGGATAGGATTCTAGTTTTTAAAGTATGCAACACCTAAGAGATTTCGTTTTTGTGTGCAGGAATAAATTTGACAGTTGTCACCTGGGTCTTGAGTCTTCTTGGAAGCTGACCCTGGTACATGGATTGTGGCTGCACTGGGGCTGTGGCCACTGTGCTTAAAATCCAAAACTGGTATGCAGCAAGGGCTTTGCTATCTGTTCTTGGAATAGAGACTCACGCTAGAGGGGGGAACATGAGCTGGAATCTGAAGTGCAGTGGATGGGAAGCATGTCTGTCTGTCTGTCTGTCTGTCTGTCTGTCTGTCTGTCTGTCTGTCTGTCTGTCTGTCATGACTAGGCAAAGGCAAGACTTCCCAAGCTCGACCAATCCATAGGCTTCATACTGGGTAGTGATTGTAGGACTTGATACGCACCCCTGTTCCTTTCTTTGCCTAAAGAAGTCTCAGAAACTTGAGTGCACACAGTCCCAGATCACTTCTGAGCCTAGATCCACAACCTAAAGTGTGCCAGTGCCTTTAATGCAGGCCCAAAGCCCCCGGGCAGGCATTTGGGGGCAATGCCCCCCGCAGATGAGCGCCACCACCCTGGACAAGAAATTTTTAAAATGCAAAAAAGAAGAAGAAAGAAATTAAAATGTGAGATGCATGTGGGGTTTCCAAAATGACCCTGGGCACATACAGGAGCTTCAATCACATTTTATTTGTTCTGGGCCAAAAAATAAATAGGTTTTTAAAAATGCAAAAAAGTTAAAATAAAACAAGACTGTAAAAAATAAAATTGCAAAAAGCGAAAAAGAGAGAGTCGGAGATCCTCCTCCCTTCCCCGGCTTACACAGAAAAGCAGCCTGGAATTGAGGCTCTCCAGTTGAAAGGACTAAAGGACTAGAAGCAGTGTTTGTTTGTTTGTTTGTTAGATTTGTTCCCCACCCTCCCCGCCGAAGCAGGCTCAGGGTGGTTCCCTCTAAGTGTGAGCCAGCTCACAACTTTTTAGCCTCCGGCTCACGCATTTTTGTCTTAGCTCAGGAAGGACAGCTCCAGAAACTAATTTATGCAGTAGCCAAATCGCTCACTCACAACTTTAATGCCAGGAGCTCACAAAGTAGAATGTTTGCTCACAAGACTCCACAGCTTAGAGGGAGCATTGACTAGAGGTTGCAGCAAAGCTGGAGCTGCCTCTGCTTCAGCTGCAAGAGGAGGAGCAGGCATGGCCAGGCCCCCCCCCCATTGCCCCCCCCCCCCATGGACCAAAATTTTCTGGCTATGCCCCTGCTTTGGTGACAGCATAGCTGGGAGAAGTTTTAGCAGCTGTATCTTAAATTGCCATTACTGTTGGGAGAGGGGCAGAAGAACTCACATCTGCCTGATGACTTTCCTTGGCAAGCAACCTTCTGAAATGCACAGGCACTCTCTTTGGGTTTGGAGTTGGCTGCTCTGATTGCTCCCCTCTTCACTTACTGATTGGTCTTCTAGGTTTATGGTTGCAATGAGGGGTGGGGAATGCCATTCCCTTTACATTGCACAACCTACACATGTTTTTGCTATGCAGGAAAAAATAGTAATGTATGTAGAAGGAAGGCAGCCAGCGAAGAGCTGAAACTAGGGGCTTTGGCCAGTACCTCTGCCATCAGCTGCCGTAATAAAATCCGAGGGTACTGCATGTCCGTTATTGATCTTTGTCTGAATGGCTGCTGTCCAGCTGAGGCTTGCTTTCTCTTCCTCTTGACACTGTGCCACAGAGATGTGTCTGGAATAAAAATTAGAGTTGGGAGAGAGAAGAGGGAAATGCATTAGCCAAAGCCCAGTCCCTTCTGTTTGGGCAGAGAACGTGCCAAGTTAATTTAGAGCCGGCTGCTTCCAACCTGGAGAACACCACTGCCATTGTTTAAAGTTTCTATAGCACAAGCAATGTGGCAGGTGCTGTATGGGGCAAGCTCTCAGACTCCCCCTCCCCCCAGATTTCTGTTCCAGCAGCCACAAGTGTGAAGGGACTGGTCAGGTCTGACAGAAGTGGCTGTTGACTCCACCATGTATAGTTAATTCTGGAGGTACCCACAGGGTTGAGCCCACTTACTAGCCCAGTGCAGACATAATGCTATTGTTTATTTTCCTTAATCATGGGTAAGTATTATATCTGAATGCCGGTACATCATGGTTTCAGGCTCACTGCCAATCAAGGTATGGAGTGATAGTTTGAAGTGGATTGTAAAACAAGATTTATACTAATGGTGGGTAAGTGTTATGTCTGCACTGTGCAAACCTTGATTAAGGCAGTTCCTCCATCTCTCCAAATTCTTGGCTTTCAAGGTGACCGGTAGGGCCTTGCTAGTGTCACTGTATATATATTAGGGTTGCTGGCTGGCTGGCAGGGTGAAATCCCAGTCCCAACTGCCCTTAAAGGCAACGTGATGATGTCATCACATCACTGACACTCTAGTTTTGAGCAAAACTTGATGGTAAAATTGGCTGCAAACCGCAGAGTTTTGCTCAAAAACTAGAGCATCTCACACACACCCCGACATCAGCGACATTATGACATCACTTCTGGGTGACGTCGTTGTGTCATACGCACGAAACACATGTGGCAGAAGATCGTGAAAAGGACCAAGGATCCCCCCCACTGGCTGCCAGGTTGGACCTGCCAATCCTAATAAATACCCTCCAGAGACATGGTTTAATTCAGAAGTTTTTTCTTTGCCTTCTTGGGACCTTAGCCAGAGATAAGTGCTAACTCTGATGTTGTGTTTCAAGACGATGGTAAGGATATGATAATGCAACAGGTGGGACTGGTTCAGCGGTATAATTTCTGTGACACAAGCCCCCAGTCTGAAGTGCTTAAGGGAAAGTTCTTCTTTTACTGGCACACTTCACTTATATGCTGCACACATGGAGCATCTCATTACTTCCTGCAGAATAATCTCACGGTATTAGCACAGGAAAGAATTGCTTTGACTTAAAATACATTATTTTTAAATTTGATAAAAGTTAAATGCCACTACAAATGTGTATAAGTAAAAACAAAAGGTACAGCAAGTAAAGGTATTACAAGAGGGTTTCTTTGAAGTTGTTGCAATCCACAACTAATTGTTTTCAGTCCTGAGTCTTGAAGGCTGTAAGAGGAATTGAACATAGAGGGGGAAAAGAGATTACCTAGAGTTACTGCCATCTAATGGAACAGATATGGTTCTTGGGTCTCCTTGTAAAAGGCGAAAGTGTTACCGTCAAGAGAATTCCTTCCCTTTTCTTCATAGTTAATGCCCTTCCTAGAAGAAAAACCAATCAGTTCTCAACTGTCAGTTGCCAACTGTCATGAAACCCTAACATTCAAAGCTCATAGCACCTCCCAGTTAGAAAGAGTAATGCCTTACATGCACCGTCTGTCTTGAAATTTGCAGTCTCTCCACGTAAGCAGATTAAATGTTTGGAAAGGAAACCCTGACTTCTTACCTTTGCTTTGATTTGCTGATGATGAAATAGCCTACTATAAGTGGGCTGAACTTTTATGGCCTGAGATACGTGTGAGGACATAATTTTTGAGGACATAATTTTGTGCATGTACATTTGAAAATACTGTTCAGGAGGTGATGATTCACAGAACTTTGCCAAAGTTGAAACTGCAAGCATGAATATAGGAAAACTTTTGCAAAGCCATATAAGAAAAATAATGTAGATAATCTCATGTGATGTTCTTATTTTGTCCTGAGGCTGCCAACCTCCAGTTGGTGTCTGAATATCTCCTGGGATTATGATTGATGTCCTGATCAGTTCCCCTAGAGAAAATGGCTTCTTTGTAGGGTGGAGTGCTATTGAGGTCCCTCACCAAGTCCCACCCTCCTCAGGATCCACCCCCGAAACATCCAAGAATTTCCCAACCTGGAATTGGCAACCCTGTTTGGTGTGCAGGGGCTGGATTGCTTATAAAAATAAATTCTGGGAATGCCAGACATCACATCAGAAGTTTCCAGTTCAAACTGTGATGTATATTACATGGGAAACTCTGCTGCCATTAATTGTGAATGGAACATGCAGTTTAATAAATTCATCGATTAAAAAATTGTATAAAAAAGGAGAGCTTTTTACCCATACACTAAGAAAAGCCCTTAGCATTAACAATATCAAGAGATCTTTTAGCATTCCTAGCAATCTATATATCTAATAGCCAAGATGACTCCTCTGTGTGGATATCTAAATTTGTACATCGGGGGCACTTGGGGGACAAAGAGATTTTCCTGCACACTTGGGGCACTTCCCAAGTGAGCAGAAAAATCTGAAATGTTGACAAAAAAAACCGTACAGGGGATACTTAAATCCCCCCAAAAGTAAATGAGCGTTCCCTGAGCATGCGCAGAGAATGCAGTGGGAACTGTGCCTTGCCGCCGTTCCCGGGGGGGGGGGGGAGGAGTGGGGAAGAAGGCCTGCTGGGCTCACCTGTGGCTGCTTCCTCCTCCGCCTCCACGTGAAGCTCCTGCTGCTTTAGCTTGGGAGCCGTGTGGAATACTCTCCCCCCTCCCCCATGAGTATCGTGGGTCCCCGCTGCTTGTACTTTGCTAAATTACAAAAATCTTCAAGCTGTGGTTCCATGTGTTCCTCTTCGATATGGTTTTTCAATATAAAATAATAATAAAAAGTTAGAATACTAACACAAAAATCCCAACTCCTAACCTACGGACTGTCTGTAGTTGATGCAGCTAGTTGATGCAGTCTTTCGTAAGAGCCGTCTACATTCCTGCTAGAGCCTGTTTAGCCCACCACTGAATATGTCTATAATCTCTCTGGCAGCTCCTAATCTATGAGTTATACAGCCTTATCATTCATCTGAATGAGTACACAGCTGCACACGTCACCCTGTGCATGCCGAATCTAATGTGAAGGGCAGTCTTCAGTCACAGGATGTTACAGCTAGAAATATAACAAAGGAGATTTACCCAGAGCTGCTCAACTCCCCAACTGAGATCCTAATTTAATATCAGAAAAGACTGTAAATACAGTTGTGCTGTTTACTTCAGAGATCAGCAGACCAATCCTAAGACCCCTGGATGTTATTTATTGACTTCATTTATACCCTGTTTTTCTCCCCAGTTGGGGGACCCAGAGAAGTTCACCTCAATTGTCCCCTCCTCTGTGAGGCAGGTTAGGCCAAGGTCACCCCACAAGCTTTCATGGCAGAGTAGAGTCAACAGTACCAACCCCAAGAAGCCTGCATTAGCCATGCAGTCAACACTTGCCAATCATAGATATTCCAGATATGGAAGCAGCCAACCCATGCGTGGTGATGCCAACCTACCTTCTACAGTACAGCATTGGGGTGGAGGACTGCGGCATGACCTATATTATTTATCGCACAGTAGTGAGGGATTCACATTCCACCAAGGAAGAAGGTGGTAAGAAAGCAAAGCTCACCTTTTGGCCAGCAACAAGCCAAGCAGCAGCAAAACAGGAAGAGAAGGCAGAAAAAGACACATCACAAGGGGTACTTGGAATCCTCCACTGGCTCTGGTGTTGAAACCAGACATATATCCCAGGGCAGGAAAGACTGCAGCAAAAGATATCCCATGCCTGTGGTCCCTGTTTCATGCCTGTGTTTAGCTACCAGAGAGGACTGGAAGGAATCCTGTGCACATTGAGATGTTGCACCATGAGGCCCAGTCATTGTGGGAAGGCTGCTGTTGCTGACTGCCTGTCATAACCACAGGCAGCGGCTCTCCAGGGTCTCAGGCAGAGGTCTTTCACATCACCTACTGCCTCGTCCTTGCTCACTGGAGATGCCAGGAATCGAACCTGGGACCTTCTGTATGCCAAGCAGATGCTCTGCCACTGAGCCACAGACCCTCCCAGGTTTGTCATTTTACTTCGCGCCTTCCCTTGTTGCCATCACACGGCTGGATTCATGAGGTTAATTCCTGCTGCTGTTCCTCCTGTCAGCCCTAACTCTCCATCTCCCCTCCCTGCCATGTAGCCTGCATACTTTATCACGCTCCAGACTGGGGTGTGGGGTGGATTGTGAACACTCAAGAGTGCATTCCTCGCTTATGTGCAACTGTGCAGACATTGGAATACACTTTTGGCCGCCTCTCAGTGTAAGGACAGCTTAGGCTGGTAACAAGTAGGAGGAGGGCATATATCCCTGTCTTATCACACAGTCGTAATAGAGAGCTGAGAAACAATGCAGACATTTATTGAATAGCATCAGGAAAGGAATTCTAAATGAAAGTCATATGAAAGAGGTTGCCGGCTCTCTTCTTATATAAAGGAAGGCTCGTGTGTCTTTAAGACTCATATGGGCTCAAGCTCTCTGCCTATGGTATGAGCTACAGAATATAGAGAATGGCACCACTTAGGTTCCCTGCACCTCCCCTTTGGTGTTTTCCATGCTTTAGGACATCTGTTGGTGGAGACAGTGTTTTCATTGGTTCAGTATGTATGCATCCATTGCAGACTTTTGCACTGTGGGTCTGTGCAGTTCCATATGGGCCACTCCATGAGGCTCTGCAAGGTGAAAGGAGAAAGTGGCTCATGAACAGTTGGAGAGAAGCAGCTGATTTCACCCAGATGTGTGGTTGTTCCCTCACTTGAATGGGATGTCACACTAGCATGACATCATGCTGACATCACAATTATGTTCTGCCAGTGATCTCCAGGGGGAGGGTCCCTTTCTTCATTTTGCATATTTATGATGCACCTCCTGTGTTGGGAGATACTACTACCAATTATTAATGGAGGAAGGGCTGTTCAGCCAGTATGCAGTAGCTACTTACTGCAAGAAGGGGGGCTGCAGCAAACAGCATTGGAGATAGGGGATTCCCCCTCCGTTGCTTATCTGTGGGGTGGTGACATTGTCTTTGTGTTTCCAGTTATAAGAGTTCTGAGCAGAGCCCTGTTAGTAAGATGCCATGACAATGTTTGTTCTCATCCATGGCTGGTTATGCAAAGTGCCCTTTCCTTAGAATTTCCATCACCAGCCTCCCTCTCCCTTCTGTGTATATTTTCAGTATGCACAGTCATAATCAGGACAGAGAGACACAGTTCCATACCATGTATCCTATAATGTGTGTCATCATTGCTGGGGCTTATATGGTGTTTAGGAGACCTGTGACTGGTACATACTTAGCTGGTATCCTAAACTGTACAATGCCTGCATAAACATGGTGGGAGACCAGTGAGGGAGGGGATTTTATTTTTATTTTTTTGCTTATGCCAGTCATCTCACTGGCATAACATTATGCTGGCATTGGGGTGGGATGTGGGCTCAGGATGCTGGCTAACTCTTGCTCTGCCCCGGATGCCATGATCCTCTTTGCCAGTGTACCCATGCATCTGCTGGCTTTACACTGGTGTGCTGTCAGCATATGTCCAGTTTATGCTGGTGTAAAGACTTAATTGATATGCTAAGCATTTACAGGATGGTGTCAGGATTGTGCCCTAAATCAGCTGAAACTCTTGATGATGAGGGGGAAATTTAAATGAGGGGAAATCTCAGCTGGTAGAGCTGAAACTCATGTTTGGTTTTTGCAGCTGTTTTTGGTTCTGACTGCTGACGTGCTGCCCCAAAAGAAAACTGGAAATATTCTGAGGTGGAGTTTCTCTCCAACGATGAGTGGTAGCTTTTTATTAAATTATAAAAGTTTTTTAAAAATAATTTCTGCAGTATCACAAAAAGGCATGTTGTAAGTATTGGTATATTTAAATTTCATTGATTAATCAAATCAGAGGCAGACGATGAATCAACAAAAACACCTCTTTAGTTCATAGCTTTAATTGCATGCAATCATAGTTGCAGGACACGGAAACTGTTTGCAGTGGCCTTTTGCTTCTTTTTCAAAAAAAAAAAATAGCAAGTGTGCATAAAGTTCCACTGTTTTTTCAGTTCCTGGAATTTGGGGGGTGAGATGTGAATGAAATTACGCTCTTGTGATATTTCTAGTTACTACTGCACTGGCTTGCCATAATAGTTGTTTGTAAGAGTTCTAGGATAATACATAAGGCCCACTGGTGACACTGAGTTGATGTTGAGGTGACTGGTAGGAAGTCTGAATGCAAACTGTAGGTAGCAAAGACACATGTTAAAGAAAGTTACTTTCAGCTCCTACGTGCTTGGTGGATTCAACAAAACTATCATTAGGAAGTTTCTTGCAAAGAGAGAACAAAACATGTCCCTTCCTGTTCTTCAGAGTCTCACATTTGGGGTCTTCTGGAGAAACAGGGAACAGAAAACTTTTTGTTTTGGGGGCTGAGAGAAATAAATCTCATTTTGAAATCAAGTCAAAGAGAGAGCTTGGAGAGTTAATGTGGCATGAAATCACTAGCACTGCAATACTAAGAACATTTCCCTGGTAGTAAGTCCCATTGAACAGACCTGATTCTTGGTAGACTCGGCACTGTAGACCAGAAGATTTTAAACCGTGCCCAAAATCTTGCTTAGAACCTCCCTGGCTGGATATAGAACATGTATGTAGAAACAGGAACCAACACAGGGCTTGTTTTCAGCTTCCCTTCCCCCACCTTCATTCCTCTAGTGGCAAATGGATCTGGCGCTGATCAAAAGATGTATCTCCTTCCTGTCTGTTTTGTGGCTTTTTTAACCTCAAACTCCTGGCATAGTTATGCAATCCTAGTATGTTTGTTTTATTATTTTTAAAGAATCTCTTTTGTGTGTGTGTACCCTTTCAAATGTGCCTGGAGAAAGGGAAGGTGGCTTGGTGATTGACACAAGGAGCAGTCAGTCCAGCTTCTGGTCTAGCAGGGAAAACAGGTTCCCCTTGAAGCTGATCCTGGGGAGAAGATACTACATGCGCTGTAATTGTGATTAATGTTTCCCTACAGCAGACTAGAGTGCATCCCCATATGCACTCTAGATGCAACTGTGCTTTTAGTAGGGTTAGAAACAAAGCCAGGACCAGCCTTGGTACACTTGCCACCCTAAGTGACGCTCCCCTCATTAATCTTGCACAATGGAGCAAAGGTGGACTCAGAGCAATGCTGAGATTGTGCAATAGGGGTTTATGTCACAGCTTTCTTGGGAAGTCGCAAAGGATCCTTGGCCTGCCTCTCGGCTCACGCACTGCTTCACTGGCGCCAGTAAAAAATACTAGGTTGGAAAGTGTTGAAATGTCCTGAGGCTCAGATCCTGGGACTCAGTGGATAGAGCTTTGGAGGTGCATGGTGCATCAGGGGGTGGAACCTGGTAGATAAGGAGAGGAGCCTAGTGAAACTTAATGAGGAAGTGCAGCTACTAGCAAAAACTTTCTTCCAAGCTAATAGGCATAGCCCTCTTCTCCTGCTCAGGTAATATCTGCGCCCTGAAATCAGTGTATATATTCAGAGGGAGCCAGAATGAGCACACTAGCTTTGCCCAGCCCCTATGCACAATCGGCAGATCACGAGCACAGCATCTCTGTGTGTGGGCTCTGACCCCATGATTAGGCATGCTGCATTTTCAGACAGTGCTGATCAGGGGAATGAAGCCTATGCACAGACACTTTGTACACATGTAGCTGTCATGCTCTGAATCAGAAATCATACGTTGGCAGGTCCAGAATGCTGTGTTGATTTCAACACCGATACGTTGTCTGAAGAGGGCTAGTGAGAAGGCAGCTCAAACTTTGAGGTTTCAGGACAGACTGAGAGCTGGCAATCACCACCTGACCTAACTGCCAGGGCTTCTGCGAGGCTGGCAAAGGTTGACAGCCTTCAACAACCAAAGTTGCATGGAGTTGTATACCAGGATGCTGTTGTTTTGCTCCCTTCTTTGTGTGGCATTGGTGGGCCCTCTAACACCTCATTCAGCAGTCCCCATTCCCTTTAAGAATAGAGAGGCTGAAATAACATAATGGATTGGTTTTTTTGTTCTTTGTTTTAAACAGAACAAATAGTTGAGAAAGATGAGGGGCCCTATTACACTCACCTGGGGTCTGGACCCACTGTGGCATCCATCAGGGAACTCATGGAGGACCGGTAAGTCACAGCATATGTGAAGTTCATTAAATGTAAGAGGGAGATGAAATTCACTACTGTCACAATTCTACACAAAATGCTTTGTCAGAATATTAACCCTCTGGACATAGGGTTGCCAGGTACTTTTCTTCTGCCGGCAGGAGTGGAAGGGAGCTTCCCGGGATTGGGGGTTCGGGGTGATGTTGCCCAAAATACCATAGAGTTACCATAGAGTTATGCCCCAAATGCCAGAGTGTTGCCGTGCAATGTCCCCAGTGTGATGACATCATCACACCGGGGACTAGGGTTGCCAAGTCTGGGTTGGAAAATACCTGGAGACTTTGGGGGCGGATCCAGGAGAGGGCGGGGTTTGGGGAGGAGAGAAACCTCAGCTTGGTACAATGCCATAGAGTCTACCCTTCAAAGCAGCCATTTTCTCCAGGGGAGCTGATCTCTCTCAGCTGGAGATTAGTTGTAAAAGCGGGGGATCCCCAGGCCCCACCTGGAGGCTGGCAACCCTACCGGGGACATTGCACCCAGCCATGGCTGTTGGAGGCTGGGCTTCCCCCCACCAGCCAGCTGGCCAGTGGCAGTCTGGAGTCCATGAAATCAGGGGATCCCCCGCTCCCACCTGGGGGCTGCCAACCCTATCTGGACAGGGTTCTATTCAATATTCAATTCTATAGTTCAATATCTATTGAACTAGCATATTCTACATGTTACGGTTAGTGAGGGCCTACCATCACTTGGCTCTGGTTAAAGCTGAGGTAGTGGGAAATGTGGTAGTGCTGTTAAGTCACAGCAGACTTATGGTGATGCAGTAGGGTTTTCAAGGCAAGAGATGAACAGAGGTGGTGTGCCATTGTCTGCCTCTGCGTAGCGACCCTGGTATTCCTTGGTGGTCACCTATCCAAACACTAACCAGGGCCAACCCTGCTTAACTTCTGATATCTGACAAGATTGGGCTTGCCTGAGCCATCCAGGTCAGGACACAGGCACATGTGGTCTGTACAGAACAGAACAGAGGTTTGTAAAATTCTGCAGGGGGTGGAGAGAGTTGACAAAGAGAACTTTTTCTTCCTCTCCCCAAATACTAGAACTCAAGGACATCCAATGAAACTGATAGGCAGTAGGTTCAGGATGGACAAAAGAAAATACTGCTCTCCACAGAGAGTGAGTAAAACATGGAATTCACTGCCAGAGGATATACTGATGACCACAGGAATAAACAGTTTTAAAGGGGGATTAGATAGATTCATGGAAGAGAAGTATATCAATGGCTACTAGCCATGGTGATGGAGGGGAACCTCCACATCCAGAGGCACTAAACCTCTGAATCCCAGAGCCGGGAGGCAATAGAGACCAAGGCCTCTATGCCCTGTTGTTGGCCATCCAGAGGAACTGGTTGGTCACTGTTTGACAGGATGTTGGACTACATGGACCATTGGTCTGATCCAGCAGGGCTCTTCTTAAGTTCTTGGTATGGCTCTTTAAAAATGAAATGTTTAGTTAAAGAATATTGGAGGGATGCTCCAGTATGGGATGCCAGAATACGGAATGGCAGGGAAAGATTTTATGAAATTAAAAAGCTTTATGGAAAGGGAAACAATAAAGGTAAACAGTTGCCAGTTAGCCAAGTGTGATTTATACCAGTGCAATGAAACAATTGTGCAGGATGTGCTAGTGTATATTTATTACTTACTGTGAGCCCTTGTATGTGTCACTTCCTAATAAAGGACTAACAACAGCTAGTTTGGGGGCTGTGTAAACTTTAGGGATTATTAGTCAACATAACATTTATCCGTAACATTAAGATGCATAGATTATGCAAATAGTCTGTTTTATACTGGCTCACTGATGTCTTCCCCCGAATTTTGGTATAGGTTATCTCTTTAAATGTAAAACATTACAGACTTCTGAGTTAAAGGGATATTACTTTTTGTATACCAGAACTGCTCTGCACCAGCCATTCTCATGAGGAGGTGTCAATTCAGTACATTTTGAAAATTTCTAACTATAATGTGGACACTGTCCAGCCAGTCATATGTGCTTTGATTCCCCAGTGATTTCATGATGGAGGATTGAGTACTTGCCTGACTCTCCATTACTGAAATGAATGGGGCTTCAAAAGTGCATAACTTTGTCTGGGTTGCAGCTATTCTGTGGAAAATACGTGTTTAAAATGGGTTTTTGAAGAATTTTGAACAAAATTCATGTTTAGTTTGGCTATAGTACATTTTGAATTGTACATACGTCAGAACATTATATATTGAACTGAAGCTTGAGATCTTGTTCTCCAGGCCAGTTTGGCCAGGGATCCTGGAGGCTAGGGTTTTTTGCCCTCTTCTGGGCATAGAGCAGAGGTCACTGGGGGTCTGTGGGGGAGGTATTTGTGAATTTTCTGCATTGTGCAGAGGGTTGGACTAGATGAGCCTGGAGATCCCTTCCAACTCTTATGATTCTGTGATCTGCTCTGTCAGATGGTTTTTGATTCATCATCTCTGAATAATTTTAAGACACATTGAGTCACATACAGAACGGAATGTTTTTCCTGAACATTTTGATATTAGAAATGCCTTTATTGAAGCTTGTTTGAGATTAAACTGTACATTGTCTGGACAAAAGAGGCAGAGAATTAACCTTGCAAACCATGTGCAGGAGGGCACTCCTGTTAAAACTGGTGTTATTAGACCCCTGCAGTTGACTCATAGCCTCCTGAACATGCTGAGTCATACCTCAAGACAGTGCTGCTGAGTCGTGTGCACCCTGTATCACCTGACTCAACTTCCAGGGTTGGCAAGCTGTCATTGGGAGGAAAGAGGTGGGTTGGAAAAGAACCTTTAGGCAGCGATTGCTGTTGCTCCCAAAACCTCCCACACAAAGTAGATTTTGCTCACTCTGTTGCAGCTCAAAGGCCACCTCCGGCAGTGAGAGAGTGAGCAGCATAGTCCTTTTCATTTATTTTGCATAGTGTTGTCAATGCATCTGGTCCCTGTCCCAAGAAGCTTACAAACAATACAAGGAACCACAATGCTTGGGGAACAGAAGGTACAAAACACACCGTGAGTCCAAATATACAAACTATAATAAAGAGTTTAATAAACTATGTCCCATGTGATTCAATATCTATAAAATTCTATTCTATGAAACACCTAATTTCTATCTCTGTTATCAACCATATAGCTCCCCTATACAATATATTTCATGTCACATCAAGTCTGAGCTTAAATACACAAGATCTCAATAATTTCTACAACAGGAACATCTGCATTCATAACATATACAGTTCAACAGGTAAATTCAGCAGGAAAGTCCATTGCAGTACATCAGGTCAGTTAACTCTAGTTTTATAGGTGAAAATTCAACAGGTAAGTTCAACAGGAGAATCCAGTGTAGTGCATCAAGTAGGTTAACTCTGATTACCATGTCCTCTTTATCCTTTGGCTTCTTTCTGTTGAATTATGTCAGTTTCACTTCTGGCTTTTACTTTAGGTTTATTAATTTCACTTTTGGCTTTAATTTTTGGTTTGGTAATCTGGTGGCCCATTTCCTGCCATTTCCTGCCATTCTTCTTCAGAAGCGTACAAATAGACATATTTCCAACAGAAAAGCCTCAAATCAATATTTCAGACAGGAAAGCCTGTGTTCTTCTCAATCAGGTTCTCATGGATGACTTCTCTACTTTATGAAGAAAAACTCTTAAGCTATTCCTGTGCTTTCCAATTGTGTGCATTAGGAAGGCATTAGGATGCACAATGCACATGACTGGAAAGCACAGAAGTAGCTTAAGAGTTTTTCTGGATAAGGTAGAGAAGTCATTCATGAGAACTTGATTGATGAGGACCTGATTGAGAAGAACACAGGCTTTCCAGTTTGAAATAATATCTATTTGAGGCTTTCCTGATTGAAATAATCACAGTTTACCTACCTGATGCACTACACTTGGATTCTCCTGTTGAACTTGCCTGTTGAATTTTCACCTGTAAAATTGGAGTTAACTGACCTGATGTACTGCATTGGACTTTCCTGCTGAATTTTCCTGTTGAATTGTATATGTTGTGAATTCAGATGTTCCTGTTATAGAAATTATTGAGGTCTTGTATATTTAAGCTTAAACTCGAAACTTTTGATGTGACATGAAATACATTGTATAGGGGAACAATATGGTTAATAATAGAGATAGAAACTAAGTGTTTCATAGAATAGAATTTTATAGATATTGAATCACATGGGGTATAGTTTATTAAAATATTTATTACAGTTTGAATATTTCATATCCAAGAGGCTTACAGTCAGATTCGACACACGGGATACTACAAAGGGAGGGAAGGGGAGGAGGAGCAATAGGTCAGGAAGAGAGAAGGTGTATCCATTCCAGTTGCATGTGTTTAAGCTTAGTTTCAGTAGGGGAAGAGGGCTGTAAAGGGTAAGGAGGGGCAAAGATGTTGGAGTAGGCAGGAGATAGCTGAGGGGGGTAGAGCTGAAGATCACAAGCAGGGATGTATCAGCATAGGAGTATGGAAAGAGAAGCTGGGTGGGAGACTACAAGGACATGGAGGGATACAGAAGTAGACTGGAAGTCCTTGTAGGGATTCTAGGTAGGAGCCCTGCATGGTCAGAACAATGGCAGAGAGTTGAGCAGAGTTTTTGGGAGGTTGAAGTGAAATAGTGGAGGACCAGCGAGGAGGTGGATGCAGTGATCAAAACAAGAGACCACTGGAGTATGAATGCAGAACAGTTTTTTTCACTAAAGAAGTAATATTTTTGCAATACTTTTAATGTAAACGAAGAAGCAACAGGACTTCGGCTAAGAGAAAGAGAGAGAGAGAGAGAGAGAGAGAGAGAACAGCGTCTCAAGTAAAGCCAAGGCATTGTTCTAAAGGATGGATGGGGATATTGACAGTGGGAATGATGAGAATACAAATGGGGGAGGGGAGATGAGAACTTCAGCCCTGGACAGCTGGACTTAGATATGGTGACAAAACATATACAAAGGAATATCAGGCAGGGATTCAAAGAGATGGCCTTGAATGGATGGAGAAAGTTCAAGGTTAAAGAAGCAGAGCTGGGTGTCATCAGCAATAAATCTGTCCTTGAAAGGAATTGCATCAGAGAGTAGCTGTGTTGGTCTACGGTCAGACAGCTAAAATCAAGTCCAACAGGACCTTAGAAACCAACAAGATTTCTGAGGACTAAACTTTCGACAGTCAGAGCTATCTGATGAAGGGAGCTTTGGCTCTTGAAAGCTTATTCCTCGAAAACCTTGTCAGTCTCTAAGGTGCTACTGGACCTGATTCTTGGAAAAAATTACATGGGTTGGATCCAGCCAGCTTTGTCATTCAAACTCACCCAGTTCTTCTCCATGCCACAGCACTCAGTTGACATACAAGTTCCATGATCCTCACTAGAGCCTTTTTGAATGGTCAGAAAGGACTTCTCCTCTTCTGTCACCAGCAGAAAGGCTCGTTGGCTAGAACCCTATATGACTTAAATAAAAAGTTTTATGTTACATATTTTGTAAAACCAGGTCAAAAAGCACTTTACTTGATCCAAAAGATTTCATAGAAGCTTTCCAGCACTTCCCAATATTTCTAGTTTCTCCGATGGGAAAAATGGGGGAAAGGGTCTTGCAAAAAAGCATTGCAATCAGTTTTTTTCTATCCCTGTCCCCAACCAGAGCCTTAACAGCTCAACTCCATCCCCATTTTATTTTAGGCCTTAATGATTCTGGGCAGGCAGCCAAATGTTAGAGAGGGGAGTTAGCAGCCCCCCCCCCCCCCCCCAGCAGCAGAAGTCCATGGCCCTAATTGAAAACAGTAATGGTTGCAGGGCACTGAAACTGTTCACATAGTGACCTTTGCTTTGAAACAGAAATAGAAAAAGATTGAGTATGCAAAAAGTTATGGTGTTTCATTTTTCAGTTCCTGAAAATTGGGTAATACGAAGTCTGCAAGGTGAGATAATAATATTGACCTACCTTATTGAGTTGTTTCTAAGGGTAACAGAGCTTACACTCATAATACTAAGTGTTATTGCTTTTTTGTTTACTGGGACTCTCCTATTGTATGGTTACATTTGCTTTCTCTTTTTGTCCCATTAACATCCTGCCCTTCATAGAAGAAGCTAAGGGTGGCACATGTGGGATTATCCCATTACACCCTCACAGAAAATTCAGGGTTTTCCCCAAGGGGATAGGCTTATGTGGCTTCTTCACTGCTGCTGCAGCTGCCAGTACAGTGCAGCAGCAACAGGGTTTCCACATAGTGGTTTTCCCCATATTTCTCCCTGCCTCAGTTTCCTGGCAGCAGCCCGCACCCCTGTTCTACTAGAGCCTATTTTCAGTTTTTTTTAAATCAGCAGGTCAATGCTGCTATAACAATATTCAGCCTTTGTATCATGTTTGCTGAATTCTCAGCTTTATTTTTTTAAAGTTAGTCTGTAGCTGTTTTCATTGCAGAAATATGCCTTTCCTCTCATATCTCAACAATGAAAGGGACTAGGAATTTACTTTTAAAAAACAACAATAACGAAAGCTGAGAATTCAGAGAACATAATACACAGATTGTTATAAATGATATCCAAGTAGCAATTAAGAAAACAAAAAGTCCCCTGGTGGCAGGGGACAAAGGCCACCACAAGGGTAAGGACAGGGGAAATGGCTGCCACAGGGGCAGGATCAGCAAAATCCAAGTCTTCCTGCCCACATGGCAGCCATCCAGGCTTTCATGCAATCTTTTCCAAACCTTTGCAGCAAAGCAGGTTTGGGAAAGATCAGTGAAAAGCTGGGGGAAACCTGAGAGGTGCACGGATGTCCCACAGTGCTGTGAGGAATTGGCAAGGAAACCCACTTACCAACAATATCAAAACCATGTGGGAAAGGTCCTTGTGAGGTAGGTTATGCTGTGAAAATGTGCCTGGCCCAAGATCACCCTGTGAGCTTTGTGGAGGAAACAGGGTTTGAACCAGCTCCTTCACCATATTGAAGTATTGCAGAATGGTGTGGTTATTGTTGTTTACTGAACACGATCCATCACAGTGCCTCTGCCCAGAGTCTGGTGTGTTAACTTGAGAAGACAGCACTGTGGTGTAGAAGTGGAAACAAGTCTGGGAAAATTAACTGCAACACAGCCATTGGAAGCCCACTACTCCTAATACTTCTTCGTCTTTTAGGAAGTGATTTCTAATTGTTTGGATAGATCCGCTGGAGCAGAGCTTTCCATCATTGATCCCATTTTTGTTCTTCTTGCACAAGCACTGTGATTTTTTTTTTCTTCAACCAGGTATGGTGAGAAGGGGAAAGCCATCAGAATCGAAAAGGTGATCTATACAGGGAAGGAGGGGAAAAGTTCTCGTGGTTGCCCTATTGCTAAGTGGGTAAGTGGCTTTTTACCTCGCAAACTTGGCTGAAGAGCAATCTGTTTCCTTTTTTTTTTTTAACCACCATGCAAGAAAGTTTCCAGATACTGCCCGCAGTCCCCCGGACCCAAAATTTAAGAACAGTTTTAGGGAGTTGATAACAAAATAAGCATTCATTGTACTGATCTGGCTCATTTTCTTTGATCCCTGTGGCGAAGCGTAGGGATCATCTTGCGTAAAAGGCTAGTTTGTGCTGCAGAACAGCTACTTGGGTAGCTTCCAGGTGTGTCATTTCCTTAACCAGCCAATGTCCTCTGCCGCCCTCCAGGTCATCAGGAGACACAACATAGACGAGAAGCTGTTGTGCCTGGTGCGGCACCGTGCCGGCCACCACTGCCAGAATGCTGTCATCATCATCTTGATTCTGGCCTGGGAGGGAATCCCTCGCTCCTTGGGGGACACCCTGTACCAGGAGCTCACGGACACCCTCACAAGATATGGAAACCCCACCACTCGACGCTGCGGGCTGAATGATGAGTAAGTGCCTTGAATGCATGCCCAGTGGATGGAGCCAGATCGCTGGTGGGAAGGCACTGTGACAGAGGTGCTACCTTGAATTCTGGCCTCCTTGTCTGGAGTCCAAAAGGAGCAATTCTGTTTTACTTTTAGGCTGTTCTTTATTTATTGGTTTATGGCTATATCTGCAGTGTGAGGCTTGCCTGATTTGCCTGAGCTCTGTGGATTGCTTTAGTAAAATATCCTTGGTTTGAGGTGGCCCATTGGGAGTGTGTGTTGGGGGGGGTACCTTAATTTCTGCTGCTTTCTGCTTTTGTCAGGCTGAAGTTCATTAGTCTGTAGGGGGCCTGATGTGTGACATGGCTTTTGGTTGACGTATGTGGAAATCTTCCATGGGACAGGCATTTGGAGTGAAGCCTCATTAATTAATTAATTAGTTTGTTTGCTTGTTTGTTTAATTTATTGACTGCCCTCCCCAGTAGGACCAGGCTCAGGGCGGTGCACAACATAATCAGATAAAACATTGCATGAAACAATTTAAGATCAGGCTAAAACAGTAAAACATCATAACCAATCTGATCAATCCAGTAATTTAATTAGCTATAGATGGTGCTAAAATCCTAACAGTGCCGCTGTCTTATGGGGGAAGGGGGCAGGAGGATGGGAGTGCCAAGATGGGACTGTCACTGTCCTCAGTCGAACACCCAGCAGAACATCTCTGCACACCCTGCAGAATTGCAGTATATCCCGCAGGGCACAGATGTTACTTGGCAGAGAGTTCCACCAGGTTGGACAGCCAGACGTCTCTCAGGCCTGGGGGTATGCCAGGAGAGGCGGTCCCAAAGGTACATAGGCCCCTGGCCATTAAGGGCCTCAAAGGTCAACACCATAACCTTGAATCTGATCCGGTACTCCACCGGAAGCCAGTGCAGCTCACGCAGTACTGGATGGATATGAGCTATGTGTAGTGTCCCCATAAGGACCTGGGCTGCTGCATTTTGTACCAGCTGGAATTTCCAGGTCAGCCTCAAGGGTAGGCCCATGTAGAGTGAGTTACAGTAATCCAGTCTGGAAGTGACCGTTGCATGGGTTACAGTGGCTAGGTCAGGGCGAGACAGGTACGGGGCTAGTTGCCTAGCCTGGCGCAGATGAAAGAATGCCAGTCTGGCAACAATTGTGACCTGAGCCTCCATTGTTAAGGAGGCATCCAGGGTGACATCCAGATTCCCGATGGCAGGTGCCAGTCTCAGAGGCACGCCATCAAGGGCTGGGAGCTGATACCCCACACCTGAATCTCCCTGACCCAGCCACAGAACCTCCATCTTAGAAGGATTCGGTCTCTGCCAGCTCTGTTTTAACTATCCCACCATGGCCTCCAACCCCTCTGCCAGATTGTCTGGGGCAGTATCTGGCAAGGCACCCATCAACAGATAAAGCTGGGTGTTATCAGTGTACTGATGACACCCCAGCCTGAACCTCCGCACCAGTTGGGCAGGGGGGGACATATAGATGTTAAATTGCATCGGGGAGAGGATTGCCCATTGTAGCTCCCCACATACTAAGGGGTACCTAGGCAATACCCTCTCTCCCTGCACCACCCGCAGTCCCTGACCTTGGAGAAATGAGGTAAGCCACTGCAAGACTACCCTCCGAACTCCAATGTTGGCGAGACAATGGATCAAGAGATCATGATCAATCGTGTCAAATGCTGCTGTGAGATCCAATAACACCAGCAGCACCGACTGCCTTGATCTAGCTGCCTACAGATCTTGTCCATAAGGGTGTCCAAAGCCATCTCCATCCTGGACTGGAATGGGTCCAGGGCTGATGTCTCATCCAGGAAACTTTGGAGCTGTTCTGCAACCACTCTCTCAATTACCTTACCCAGAAACGAAAGACTCGAAACTGGGTGGTAATTGGAAGGATCTGAAGGATCCAAAGTTGGCTTTTTCAAGAGTGGTACGACCACAGCCTCCCTCAGTCCCTCTGCGTAGACCTCCAAATCTAGGGACAGGTTGATAATGTCTACCAGGGGACCCCATATCCTCTCACCGCCAGTTTTCATTATTCATGAGGGACACAGGTCTAGGAGGCATGTGGTCAGCCTAACCACCCAGGATCCTGTTGACAATAGCTCAGGAGAGCTGGGTGAAGCTATCAAAGACTAAACCCAAAGACAGCCAAGGGGCCTCCAGTTCCTTTACTGTACCAGTGTTGGCGGGGAGGTCGCAGCAGAGCAACAAGACTTTCTCAGCAAAAAAGGTCTTGAAAGCCTCACAGCTTATAGCCGAATTCCTAATATTTTGGGTTCTCTCTGTGAGAGACCTAATCACCCTAATTTTGCTGGACGAGAGCTAGTGGATGCGATGGAGGCTGAGTAGAACTCTTTCTTCACAGTTTTCACCGCCATCTCATAGGATTCCATCAACGTCCTATAAGATACTCTTTCGGCTTTGTCACGAGTTAGCCAGCAAACTCGCTCTAGTTGTCCAGGTTCCTGTTTCATCCCCCTAAGTTCTGAAGTGTACCAGAAGGACAATTTAGTCCAGGGGCAGAGAGGACACCAGGGGTAATCTCATCAATGGATTCAGAGAGACAGGAGTTCCACCAGGCTGCAGTCACACACACTAAATAATCCACTTTCAATGCACTTTCGAATTGGATTTTGCAAGTTCACACAGTAAATATCCAGTTGGAAAGTGCATTGAAAGTGGATTATTCAGTGTGTGTGACTGCAAGGCGAGTCCTCTGTCAGCTCATTTAATGAGTCACTGGAGGACATCAGATCCCACAGAGCATTCTGAAACCCAATCGGGTCCATTAGTCTCTGCAGATGAGCATGAATCCACTCTCCGCCTAGACAGGAGGGGGCTGTGATACCTTTTTAGATCCGCACACAAGCAGATCCTCTGTATCTCTCTTTCTCTCTGTTGTTTCATATTTCTATTCCACTGTTCCTCCAAGGAGCTCAGGGAAATATATATGATTCTCCTCTCCTCCATTTTGTCCCCACAACAACCCTGTGAGGTTGTTAGGCTGAGAGTTTGGCCCAAAGTCACCCAGTGAGCTTGATTGCTGAATAGAGGTTTGAGCCAAAGTCTCTCCAGTCTTGGCCTTGCCTTCTAACCAGTAAACCACAAGAGCTTTCCTTAACCTGCAATATGGGTTTTTATTGTATAAGACCGTCCTTTGCTTTTTTTCTCTCTCTCTTGATTGGTTTCCTCATTGTCATAAAAGAAAATGGAGCTGCTACTGGAGCAGCTGAGTTCAGGGTGAGTTGAAGACCCATGGACTAGATGCAGGGGTGGCCAAACTTGCTTAACGTAAGAGCAACACAGAATAAACATCAGATGTTTGAGAACCGCAAGACATGAAGAAATATTGCACACACATTTTTATTGAAAAAAATATGCAAATTTGCTTTTTATTAACATTAAATGGGGCTGCCAAAAATAAATACAAAAGGGGTAAAAACAGATATTGATAATGATTTTTTTTTATCCAATTATATTTGTAGACTGGGGGGGAGGGCTTTGAGAATGCATTTAAAGTTAAAGTTTCTTTTTCTGCTCCCCCACCCAAGCCTACCCAGGGAGGGGAACACTGGCTGGGAGCCACACAATATATATGAAAGAGCCTAGGGTTGCCAGCCTCCAGGTGGGGCCTGGGGATCTCCCGCTTTTACAACTGATCTCCAGCTGACAGAGATCAGCTTCCCTGGAGAAAATGGCTGCTTCGAAGGGTGGACTCTATGGCATTATACCATGCTGAGGTCCCTCCCCCTCCCTCTCCTGGCTCCACCCCCAAAGTATCCAGGTATTTTCCAACCCAGACCTGGCAACCCTAAAAGAGCCACATGTGACTCCCAAGCCACAGTTTGGCCACCCCTGGATTAGCGAAAGGATGTCAAACAGAAGGGCCTTTGGGACTCATGGCATCCCCAGCTGTACAATTCAGCTTTTCAGATCAAGAGTCAGGGGGGGCTGGCTCCGGACTGCAGTCCCCAGACACTGCTGAGTGGTGGAGAATTTGGCCCTCTAACTTATTTGAGTTTGATCCCCTTGGATTAGATTGGACTTGCTTTGGCCCCAGGCCTGCCTGTGACTCTCTTTAGGCTAATATGCCCAGTGACTGAAATGTGCTCTTTTGTACTTATTTCCAGCCGAACCTGTGCATGTCAAGGCAAGGACCCCAACAGCTGTGGTGCTTCTTTCTCTTTTGGTTGCTCCTGGAGCATGTATTTCAACGGGTGCAAATATGCTCGAAGCAAAACTCCTAGGAAATTCAGGCTAATAGGAGACAATCCCAAGGAGGTGAGTGAGTCATACACACCCGACTTGATCATGGTGGATGAGAGAACTTTGTTCCAGCAGACAGGACAAGATTTAAATAATGCAAATTGAGGCCAGCATGTTTATTCAAAAAAGGCTGTATTCAGACCTCACTCCTTCCCCTCCTTCAGTTGAACATTAGATCCAGAGCATCCTAAACTGACTTTCTGGCTTTATTTTAAAAAAAGAAAACAAAACCCTCCAACTCCCTGCATGTAGAATAATAGCATAACAGGGATAAAGCTGATGCAAACTACACAGTAAAACACTCTCCTTTTCAAGCTTTCTGAGCAGTTGCTATCACCAGAAATACAGTCTTATTTCTGAACAGGAAGGTCTCAGTTCTCATCCCAGATTTGATTTTCTGCATGTTCCTAGACATGTTCCTTTCAACATCAATAAAATGGGAACAGTAGTGAGTGGACAAAAAGGATTGTGATGAGGTTAGTTGTTTCCTGTCTTTACAATGGTGGCTGTGTCTTTAGGCACCGGGAGAATCTTGGGCTTACTACCAGCACCATCCTACTAGGCCTGTATAGCCTCTAAGCTCTGTGTACATCCCATTGCATCTGTTTTTCTGTTCTGCTCTAGGAAGAAAGAGCAGAGACTCACTGGTAGGGCCCACCCTGTGCATACATAAAATCCAGTTTCTGGCATCTGCAGCTGCACACGAGATCTCAGATATCAGAGTTGGGGAAGTTCTCTGGGCAAGAAGACTTAGAAAGCTGCAGCCATTCGGGGCAGATAGAGGTGGGCTAGCGCGCCAGCAATTCTCTTCCTTAGAAGGTAGCATCATATTTTAATGAGCAAACTTTGATTCTCGTTGCAGGAAGAAGTGCTCAGAAGAAGCTTCCAGGACCTGGCCACAGAAGTTGCCCCACTTTATAAGAGACTGGCACCCCAAGCTTATCAAAATCAGGTGCTGGAGATTACCTTCCCATTCATCTGCTGTTCGCTTTAACAAGAATCCGTACTGAGAAGCCAATTTCCCAAGGGTTTTTTTATGCAGCCTAGTATGGGGCAAGGTAAAATGAGCTGCAGTTTGTGATGCAGGTGAGAGAAGGCTGAACTGGATGCTGGGACCCACCGGGACAGAGAACAAAGCTAGCCCCCACCCCAGGGGTATTCCTTAAGGCACCCTTTCATTTTCTTTCTTGGAAGTAAGTGCTCACCATTCATTCCTGAGGCAAATTAAAGAGCTGCAGTTCTGTGGTGAGGCAAAACTTAACCCCCACTTCAAGATTTGGCCAGGACAGAACAACTTCCCCCCACCCTGAGAAGCATCCTGTTGGGTACTGCAACATGTCTCTGTGACCCTTCATCCCGCAGGAGGGCTTACAGTATACAGCCTCACTGCCCTTTCTGTCAAAATACAAGTCTTTGTCTGCCACAAGTGGTAAGCATTTAGAGTTTTTTAAAATCAGACAAGCAAATGGGAGACTTCATACAGAGAAACATGCTGTAAGAGAAGGCAGAGGGATGCTGTAGCATTTGTTGGGGTCATCTCACACCCTCTGATTTCCGCCATTTTGTCCTGTTACACTATGTTGTTCTCACTGTAGCTAAAACTGCTTCTGTGTGTTTTTCACATTAGGTTAACAATGAAGATATAGCAATAGACTGCCGGCTTGGACTGAAAGAGGGGAGGCCCTTCTCTGGGGTGACGGCATGTATGGACTTCTGTGCTCATGCTCATAAGGATCAGCATAACCTCTATAATGGGTGCACTGTGGTAAGAAAGCATCCTTGCACTGATGTCTTTTTTCCCTTAATATCTCTGTGAAAATTGCTCACGTTGGATGGAAAAGCACCAAGATGAATATTATTAATGAAATCCATCCATTCATCCAGTGTGGGGGAGGAGAAATCACAAAAAAATCTCAGAATTCTTCTGGCAAACCCACTGCGCCTTGAGATCATTCAGACTGCTGCAGTACCTGCTGGACTGAAATTGTCATTGCAGTGGTAAAACATAAGAGAGATGGACTTGAGTAGTTCCAGTCAAGGGGGCTTTGTGCACATACTTGCTCTTTTATCCATGGAGCTGCAGAGTGGAACTTGCCTTGGACCTGAACGCCTGAAACGGGGCTTGGGAAAATAAAATTGAAGAAGCCCTTTGCCTTAAGAAAAGTTTGTGGCTATTTATAACCAGTTGTTAAAGCTCATAGCGCAAGTGAAATGAAAGCATGTGTTCAACTCTGTAATGAGAGATTTCATATTCAGTCAAAATCTTTCTGGACCAGATTTCCAAAAACTGTGCAAGGGACCTTTAGTTTTGTGTTCATTAAACAGGAGTTTTGAAATTGAGTTGGAAAAGCAGTTTGTGTTACAGCACAAAGAACTGATTGAGCACAAGCTTAAGGGTATCCCTAAATTAGCTCTTTGGACTGTGATCGTGGTTTCCCATGTTCCTTATTGCATTACAAGTGCCTTCTTTGCCCACAGGTGTGCACCTTGACAAAAGAAGACAATCGTACCACAGGGCAGATCCCTGAGGATGAACAACTGCACGTCCTTCCACTGTATAAAATGTCCACTACAGATGAGTTTGGCAGTGAGGAGAATCAAGCCGCAAAGATGGGCAATGGGGCAATCCAGGTGCTCACTTCCTTTCCAAGAGAAGTCAGGAAGCTTCCTGAGCCAGCCAAGTCTTGCAGGCAGAGGCAACTGGAAGCCAGGAAGGCAGCTGCAGAGAAAAAGAAGATGCAGAAAGAGAAGCTAATTACACCTGAGAAAATCAAGCAGGAAGTCCTTGAGATCCCACCACTCCAGCAGAATGCAGGTAAGGACAGCGGGGCTCACAACCTGAAGGTTGATTTCTGTCATGCCCCATCCTTTCCTTTTGACACATTATTCTTGCTAGGTTAGCTAATGGAGGGGGACTGGTGAAGCAGCTGTTGTTTGGTTACACTCTTCACTAGCATCACTTTTCACTTCCTGTTTTCAGGAAATGATTTCTGGGACAACTTTTCTACTGAGGTACCAATGCATATCTGTCGTGGAAACCTTGCACCTTGCATAGGATTCTGGGACATCATTTAACTAACTTGGAGCCCTGGCCTGGTCTGTTTGGTCTTCTCATTGCCCTCTCTGTCCTGACAGTGCAATCTGGGAGATACCCAACATTCTCTAGTAGATGCACATTGGAGGGGAAGATGGGTAATGGTGGGCCAAGAAGCTACCATGAGACTTAAGGATTCATCAGAATTTGGTTTGAAAACCACTAGTGTATTAGATGACTCAGTGAATGGTCCTTGTCAGTTTCACTTCCTTGCTTTTGATGGCAGAAGTGAAATGCAGAATAGGAATCCTCAGTACTGTAAGCAAGGCCTCAGAGGACAGGAAATGAAATCTGTTCTCCCTTACCAAAGAACTGGCCCTCAAAAAAGTTACTTGCACAACTTCAGAATTTACTCATTTATGCCTCATCTTTACCCTGTAGGGATTAGAGAATAGCAGAGGTCATTTCATAGGAAAAGAGGTGCAGGAGCTCATTAGCATAACTCATTAGCATATGCCACACCCCCTGACATCACTGGCCGAATGTCGGTTTCAGCCTCATTATACCCTATGGGCCATTGAAGTCAGTGGCAAAAACTCATAGGGTATATGAGGGCCTGGAGGAGAGGGGGTTTGAGGGAGAGACTCCAAACTTGCAGGGTAGCTCCTGGGGCCTCTCCCCAAAATACCCACCAAGTTTCAAGAAGTTTGGATCACGGAATCAAATTCTACAGGCCCCCAAACAGATTGCCCCATTCCCTCCATTGTTCTCTATGATGGGAAAAAAGTTACTTTTTCCCACCATAGAGAACAATGGAGGGAATGGGGGCAACCTGTTTGGGGGCCTGTAGAATTGGACCCCCTGGTCCAATCTTCTTGAAACTTTGTGGGTATTTCGGGTAGAGGCTCCAGCAGCTACCCTGCAAGTTTGGAGCCTCTCCCTCAAACCCCCTCCCCTCCAGCTGCTTTTTAAGCCACCGCCAAATTTCAGCGGCAATTTGGCGGTGGGCCGAATCAGATCAGAGAATCTGATCCAGCCTGTGGCTGCCCTAGTGCCCACTCCTGGGCTGGCGGAGCTCAGCTCCACCTAGTTCCGGCCCCAAATGACCCCTGGAGAATAGCAGTATTCCAGTTGTTAAGGGACTGTTAAGAGGACCATGCCAAGGAAGTCATGTGGCTGGGATGTGCTTTGCAGAACTGTGTGGTTTGCTTACCAGTCTGTGAGGGGATAAAAAAAAGGATATTGCACACAGTTGCAGCAACTCAGAGCAGTGCCACAGTTGCTAAATAAGGTCTTCTACAAGTGAGACACTGGAAGAGAAGAGGCACATAGGGGAAAGGAGGAAGATTCCCAGATTTTTTAATAGGCTCAGGTGGTGGTGAAATTCTGCTTGTCTATTAGTACAGTCAGCTTACCAGCTGTTACATGCATACAGTGGTAAGTCACCACTGGTAAATGGTTGTTTATACCCACCCTAACACTCGGGCAAGAGACATAAGAGTCCCAGACATAGTGTGAATGTGATCTTCAGCTGAGGGTACAACTTCTGTCTTCAAAGATTTGTACTAAGGAAGTAATGCTGTTTCTGCAAACTGACCTTGACTTTGGTGCTGTGTCCACAGATGCAGCCTTGAAAGGTGGATTCTCGCAGCAATCGGTCAAACCTTCCATTAAGGTGGAACCTCCGAATCATTACAACAGTTTCAAATACAATGGAAATGCTGTGGTGGAAAGCTATTCTGTGCTGGGGAACTGCAGGCCCTCTGACCCGTACAGTATGAACAGTGTTTACTCTTACCATTCCTACTATGCACAGCCTAATCTGCCTTCCATGAATGGGTTGCATTCAAAGTTCTCACTTCCGTCTTTTGGGTACTACGGATTTTCCAGCAATCATATGTTCCACTCCCAGTTTTTGAATTACAGTGATACGAGGACCTCACCTTGGCTAAGCAACAGCTATGAGAAAAAGCCTGATATCCAGATGTTGCAAGATAACTTGAGCCATGCTTACAGGAATTCTGAACTGGTGGATGAAATCCCTCCCACAGTACAAAGCAAAAACCACCACCAGCGCACCTATGAGAGAGGCAATAGGCATACAGGTAAAACAGTGGCTGCGCCTCAGAGGTCTAACTCAGTCCCTGCAGAAGTCCTGCCATTTGCACAAAATGCAAACTGTTTCAACAACCGAACAATCAAGCAAGAGCCGGTGGACTCCTTGTCACACATGGAGCCTGTTCAAAGGGCTGCTTCTGTTACCGGACAAAACTCCAGTCTGAAGTCATCCGATTTGCCCCTTTCGTCTCAGAATGGAGGATCAGAACAACGATGGAGCCCTTATAAAGCCAACAAAAATGAGTCTTCTTTCAGCAGGACTAGTGACACTGAGAGCCCGTGGAACATGTTTACACCTAGTGACAACGCTGGTGTGCTCAGTGCAAACACACAGAATAAATCGAATTTCTTCAGCCCCCACTCAAACACTACCAGGTTACCACAGTCCCATCTACTGGAGAAACAGTGGAACTTGTTTCCTGGAGAAGGGCAGCCACTGCCACTTGGCCCTGATGTGCTCGGGAAATCGTGGAGCCCTTGCAAAGCCAATGAAAATTCTTTGGCGTTTTCCAGTTCAGCAAATTCAAATTTTCAGGAGAAACCCTGGAACCTTGGACAACTGAATTTTGGTTCCACCCAGGGAAGCTCAAGGCTTCAAGAGGAGTTTTGGGGTTCTGCCAAAGTGGATGACAGGAGAACTCCAACACCTGGCACAGGATTACACAATAGGCCATGGAGTTCCTTTGGTTCCTTGTCAACTATGGCATCAGGTGTGTGTGGAGATAAGCCGTTTGCTTCCTTGAAAGCAGAGGGCAGTGCGACGTTGCCAGGTGCCGGTCACCAAGAAAGGCCCCCTTGGGACCCTTTCGGTTTAGATGACAGCATGGAAGAGTCAGCTGACAAGAGCATCAAGGAGGAGGAAGAAGAGGAGGGGGAGGAGGTATGGTCAGATAGCGAACACAACTTCCTAGATGCAAACATTGGTGGGGTGGCAGTGGCTCCAGCCCATGGATCTATCCTCATTGAGTGTGCGAGGCGAGAGCTGCATGCCACCACCCCTCTGAAGAAACCCAACCGGTGTCATCCCACACGCATCTCTCTGGTATTTTACCAGCACAAGAACTTGAACCAGCCCAATCATGGACTTGCCCTTTGGGAAGCAAAAATGAAACAGCTGGCAGAGAGAGCAAGGGCAAGGCAAGAGGAGGCAGCTCGGCTCGGCCTTCAGCAGGACATCAAGGCCTTTGGCAAGAAGCGGAAATGGGGAGGCAGCCTGGCTGCAGAGCCCCAACACAAGGAAAAAAAGGATTCTGTCCCAACACGGCAGGCCCTGGCCATTCCAACAAACTCTGCTATCACTGTGTCCTCTTACGCCTATACCAAGGTAACTGGGCCATACAGTCGCTGGATATGAGAAGAATACCACTCACATATGGCCATCTTACCTCAAGTCTGCAGCACTGGAAGACAGTGCTGGTTTGTGGTGCTTTTTCCTAGCGGATGTCAGAGAGAAAACAAATGAAATCTAGCCAAGTGCGGCATTTCTGAGATCTACACTTAGAAGTCAAGTTAAAGAAACTTATTGCTATTAACATTTTTTTTCCAATAATCCAATATTTATATCTCTGCATTTTTAAGGGGGGGGGGAAATCTATCCTTGTTCATCACAAGAGTAGAAAGAGAAATTTATAGTGTCCTTTCACAAAGGAAAGCTTTTAAATTCCATTTCAAGTACATATTTATTGGATTTTTAACAAAATATTATTACAGTTCTGAAGAAGCAGTTTTAAATGGCAAAAATAAGCCCCACCCCATACTAAACCAGCTAAAAATTTGTACAGTTCACTTCCGTGCTGGTGAAAATCTCAGCCTTGGAGACCACCCAAGAATGCATACTTTCAATTGAAAAAAAGTACTTTTTGTAATGAAATGGGGTGCTTAATTTGCTGCCTGAGCGTTTCTTACAGATACAGTAGATCATTGCAGGGAAGGGAGAGATTTGATGGAGATGATGTAGAGATCCAAGCTGTGTGACAATGAATTATATTTAAGCAGTGACTTCCTTTTCAATGGGTCTTTGCCATCTTTGAATAGAAACTTCTGTTACTCCTTGTTAGAATCATTCACTCCTTGTAAAACCAAGGAACAGAGAGAGATTTCCCCTGTCCGTTCCACCCCACACCCTCACCCAACAAAAACCTCTGTATCCCAGAGACTGTGCCATCTGTCAGGGACTGAGTGTTAACATGGATGTGGCTTATGCATGGTGATGCTTCAATCACGATAGGGAACTAGCACAAAATGGTTTTGAACCAAGTTTGCTAATGAGGCCATCGCATTACAGTAGTTATGGAATTAACGTGGATGTGAACCTACCTCTTTTGACCAGGCTTAGGTGTTTGTTAGCCTGAAGAAGAACAGTGAGATTTGAAAAATACAAAAACAAAACAAAACAAACCCTTGTGAAAAGGTTGTGAGTGGGGAAAAAGGTTGCATGATGTGCCTAAAATTAAGCTAGTTCAATTTTTCTCCATCAACAATTGAATCCTATTTAATTCATGTAACGGAAAAAAGGAGAAATGACAGAGAAAAGGGAGTCAACAAGAGGGAGAAAAGGTGGATTTGGGGGGGTGAGGAGAAATCCATGTAGAATGCAGTCCATATCAAACAATATTTAAAGTAGTGCATCAGGTCCAGATAATGTTTCTTTTTGTCTCATTCTGTGGGAGGAATGCAGTAGTAAGATACAGAGAAAAGAGTCTTGTTTGCCTTCCCATAACTGCATTTAGCAACTTTTATATTCCTGTCAAGCCTGTAAACTAATTCCCACAGAGGAGACAAAAGCTGGTTTGGGGCTATTTCAGACAATGATCTATATCAGTCTGTATCCTTCTGTTCCATAGCACTAAATTAGACATCAAAGAAACAAAAATCCCAGGATGAACTACTGTATCTTTCAGAACCCCCCCCCCCCCCCCAAAAAAATAATATTGCAATGTTTGTTGGGATTGTCTTGGGGTGGGGAGGCCATGGCCTGTTTTTTATCATCTCTGGTGCAGAGTCCAAGAGAAAGAAGGACTCAGTTGATCTTCTTTGCACTGCGTTTTCCACTGGTGCATGCTTACCAAATGAAAATGTCTTCTCCTTGCAAGTGGACATTTTCAGATGCAAAAATCTGAATCAAGCAGCTTCTTGTAAGTTTTTTTTTCTAGTGCCACTTTGGGTTTTTTTAAGGAAAAAAATCTACAATTATGTGATGTCAAATTACTGCAACACAGCTGGTGCTTTTAAAACTTTGAATCACAATTTTTAAAGCAGCCCACCCTTCTCAATCAATTGTGCAAGTTGTCTTAGGAATGCTGATTCACATAAGTGGCTAGACCTATTTGAAGCCAGGTCTCCCTTGGAGAGGAGCTTTGATTAACTAAAATTATAATGCTCATCCCTAAAGTACAGTGGAATTTACTCCAGTTCACATCTCATACCACCTAGACCATACCAAAACCAGTTTGGGGGTCACATTTGGTTTAAATCAGTTATGATCCTGATGGGAAAAATTGATTGATAGAACTGTATGGTAATAGACTGATAAGTGTGAGAGGGACTTTGGGTGTGTAGGTCTTCTTTAAACTGTGTGAATTTCACTCATATCGGAAATATGTTGAGCTAAAGAATGAAATTCCTAATGGACTTAAGGTGCTCCTATTGAATTCTTTGGGGAAATCCCGGTTGTCTTTCATAGGATGGAACCTTCCAGTATGGAGGTGGCCCCCTCAAAACATCTCTGCAACCTGAAATGGGGGCTGTCTTCAGATTGGATGATGGCAACTCTAGTGACAATAGGTAAGAGTCTATTGCCATCTTTTTCTGCAGGTCTTTCTGCGGAAAAATGGAGGTCTGACTCCTTCAGCAGAGCAAATCCCACTGGCTTTGAGGAGCTTGTGTGTGGGTGGTTTCTCAGTAGTGCAGAAGGCCACAAGAGCAAAAACCTGTTCGAGATTTGAAACTGGATTATAACACTCGGTCACCTTCTGCACTTAACAGGTGCCTTTTGAGAAAAAGACAGCTTGCAAATGAAATCCTGTACATAGCATTTGTTTACTAGAAAACCTTCTCAATATTAGCGCACCGGCACAGAAAAACAGGATGTCTCTATACAGCATCCTGGGTGTTTTATGTGGTTCTGATTTTAAACTGTAAATAGAGAAAGATTTTTTTAAAAAAGCACTTTCACCAAGATTTAAAAGAAAAAAATACCCAATAACTTGAAGAGCAGTATGTTTTAAAACAGATTATTGTGGGAGAAATGTAAATAGAGACAAAATATTTAACATGCTTTGTCCGTCCTTCATTTAATTTTCCTTCTTTTACTGTATTCTATAAAGTTCCTTATATTTGGCAAGGAAAATGAATGATTATTGATTTTGTATAGATACCCTTGAGCATATTGCATTTGTAAGAATTAGCCTGTCAGATTATAGGTAATATTCCTAGGTCACAGAACAATTGTGAAGGCAACCACTCAGGGCCTAATCCTCCACTGGTGTAAATCAGCCGCTGAATTCCATGGTGTTCTGCAGAAGGCCAAGCTACCACGTTTAGCAAAGTCATGTGGTACAGACCTATCTAAATTGTACCACTTCAAACTGCAGGTGGAGGGGAATCATGTTTTAAAGGCTTCCTTACAGTTTAAAAAAAATAAAAATTAAAACTTTCTCTGTGTAAAAAGCAAGTGAAGACAGTTCTAGCCTAGCCTTCTGTGTTATTTTTTTACATGCAGGGAGGTATCTTGTGTTGAGCATTCTACAATGACACCCCCCCACACACCTTCAGTTAAAACTGGTAAAGTCTCAGAAGGCTTCTATCTGAACACATATGCAAGCTCTTCATTAAATTTCCGCAGATTCCAGTCTAGGCCAATTTAATGGTCACTTGTCATTGACGGATATGGGACGGGTCCCTTAGCTAGCTGCAATTACAAAAAAAAATTGGGCCTAAATTTTCCCAAGAAATGTTAATTGTTGGGGTCGGGGGGAATGACACTGTGTGTTCTTTTTTTGCTTGTCTGAATTCTTTGTTAGTGTCTCATTTGACGTCCCTATTTTGAAGATGTTGCAGGGGTGCCTTGGAAGCTTCATTCAGATTACTTTAGAGAGCAAGAAATTGTGATATATGCAGGAAGGGAACAGCTTCATTTGGGGGAACGTGACAGTTCATCTGACCTTTGGAAATCCTGTTGGGCTTGTAAGCTTCTGTTTGAAAATTCTTTTAGATCTATCCAGGTTTTGCATATTATTTCCCTAGGATTACAACTTTCTGTTCAGGAGATGGTTACTTTTAAGATCTTTAGGGAAGGGAGACATTTTTTAAAGGCAGACTGAAGCTTCCTCTTCTGGGGCTCTTAAAGAACCAGGTGCTATCTCAGGAGGTGGCAACAGGGTAGGACCTGTGACTGCTTCCATGTCTGGCCTATGTCTGTTTACATTATTTTTTCACAATAGGAATAGAGGAAAGAAAAGGACTTAATTAACAGCCCAGAACTTTTACTTGTTTCACTTATACACAAATTATGAAGGACTAAATTATTATCTCCTTTTACATTCATGTAAGGCTTAATTGAAGTCACTAATCTATGTAGAAATCATAGTCAAAAAGCAAAATTCTCTTGTGCTTCAGCAGAGACTGAATTTAAGAGCTGTAGTCCAGGAATATATATATATGGTTCTTTGACCCATTATTCTAATCCATGTATTTAATAATTAAATTGGTTGACCAAGGTGTAGGCAATCTATATAACATCTGATCCTGGTAATGTCAGTATTAAATCTATAGCAATTGTTGGAATTCAATGGGCTTAATTCTTGGCTTACAACAATATGTGAATGCCATCAGAATTTGAGACAGTTTCCACAACACGTGTATTATAAAACATTTACAGACAGACCCACTTACATACATGTTTGATTTAAAATAAGGCCTTGAAAGGAAAGATTCTCTCTACCCCAGATAAATTGATGTTATAATGAAGAAGGTTGCAATCTGAGGTTGTGTCGCACTACGTATATAACCTACCTCAAATCTTGGTTGTGTGGGGGAAAATCAGCATGCTTCTGATGTATAGGAGAAATACAGAACTATGCACAGGATATCTACTTCTGCTTATCTGCCAGAAGTCTGTTTTTAAGTTCTACATTGGCACTGTCATTTTTCTGCTTACATCTGGATGACTGCAGTTACTGTGTTGTGGTTAAGGTGTTCAGAAAACTGTGTAATAGTGTGAAGCAGACATTATTTACAACAGTGTATGTACATGGTATCCGAAGGGCTCAAAGTTGTCCCAGCCATGGGGTGGTATTGGTATGCTCTGAAACATTTACACTATCACAATCATGGCAGCACAGATATGCTGCTTTGGTGGTCATTGTCAATCTGGAACCAACATCAGTAGGCTTGATCATGCTGTTCATTCCTTCAAATGAAGCTTGATGAGCCATTGCCAGTTTGCACATGACCAGTGGCTGTGTACCTATTGATCACCCTCTTAAGAGCTGTAGGAAGCCCCAAGCATTATATTGACCTTTGCATGTTGACCTAGTTGCAGCTTTTGTATTTTGATGCACAAAGGCAAAGCAGCTCGCAGAGAACCACTGTAGAACAGTTGCTCTTAGGGTAGTGATCTGAAGCAAGTGAATACAACAACCAAATCCAACGCATGGTGCTGAAACAACTGAATCCATAATCCCTGGGGGAAAAATCTTGACAAAGGGCCAAATTTTTGCTCCCAGTGGAAATCATTAGGAAACAACTATTAACATCTTTAGAAAATGTGGGTGTCTCAAAGCCACTTCTTTGGATGGTTTCCTGGTTCCTCACTTGTAATGCTTTGCCTTGGTTTGGCTTATGGGACACTTGGCATATGTTTCGGTATCCCTGTGCTCAGGCACTCAGTTTCCTGTACTGATCCAGAAGAGGTTAGGCTCTTATTAAAAATTATTTACTAAGAAAATTTTCAGGGACCAAAGAGTGAAGGGGACAATAAACAAGTGACTTGTGAATGATTGCGTTTTAACTGCACAGGATCAAATTAACTATGTGGCCTGTGAACTGGATAAATGAATGGTTTTCTTTGTGTAAAAGTGTTGTGTTGTCTCCTATGAGAAGCAGACAGGGAACTTTAGCCCCACTTACATCTAAAAGGGGAATATATGCCACAATAAATCAGTGGACCTCCCCCCCCACACACACACTTTTTCATTGTATCTCATGACAGTGTTCCATTTAAAAAGGCTAAGTGAGGAAGGGGAAGGAATAAAACAAGGTGCCTCATTTGGCAATGTTTCATTTCGGAGAGTGCTTTGTAGACTAGAAGACGTATTTTTATCAACTGAAATCTTTTGAGGAAATGGTGCTATCTTGGTGGGTTTAAAAACAAAAACAAAGAGAAGGAGCTGGCCAGAATTCATCCTGCTAAGGTGCTACTGAATGTCAAACCAGAGAACTGTATACAACTAACTTGAGAATTTAAAGTTCCACCATCTTAAATATTTGTACAGATAGTCTCTACTCTAGGTCTATAATATACAACCAGATAATTCTGAGCTCATTTACTTGTATGTAAATCCAGAGGAGGTAACTCTGGTGTTAATGATAAATATTTTCCTTCTAGGGCTAGTTCCTCAGCTGGTAGAAATGGAGTTGCAAAGCTCAGGCTCTGGCAATGAGGCTGATCATTTTACTCCTCCAGCTACTCCTGCCGGTCCTTTCCTAGGCTGGACTGGTTGCTGGTAAAGCTCTGTAAGTGGAAAGGGATTGCAAGATCCTGCCATGATAAACAGGACTGTGGATGAGTAAAATGAAAAAAAAATGCTTTCCTTTCTTTGACTTTCTTCAAGAAGGTGGGGAAGAAAATACAGTACTACAAATTGTACTCAGAATTTACACTTGTGCCAATTTAGCAAGTGTGCATGGTGCAACAACTTATAACCTTGTGTATTTTGGTCATTGTTATGCAAAAATGATGGGTGCTGTCACTCCGAGACAGAGCAGCTATTTATAAAAGCAACGTAGTCGCCATTTTCTTCAGCTTGCTTGCTTTTCTCAGTAATGGGGGGGAGGGGGTTTATGACAGTCCTATAGGGCCCTAACTTTGCTCTCCTGATCCAGGGAATAATACTTATTGGACCATATTTGCATCTCATTGTAAACACAGATTCTATAGATGTCAGTACTGAATATGGGCCCAGCCTGTAGGAAGGTTGGGGTGTGGGAGGGGTGGGGTGGGAAACAGGATCTGACTACATGAGGATTTGCTAACCTTTAGTCTACAATGCCTGCTTCAGTCCGCTTCTTTATGATGGCTTTTTTGCTTTATATGTCACTATTTGTGAATAGATGTGTCTGAAAGTTTTACAAAATGCTCTTTTGGTGCTATTTATTTTCTCTCTCTTTTTAGTTCACAAGCATTGTTGTTTTAACATGTATAGAAGCCAGGGTTTCATCATATAATAAGCTTGCTGTTATCACAATACATACAGAAAATACCTCAAAAAACAGAGTATTGTGGCAACCTGTGATTCAGTTATAGCTAATAAAATGAATACCGGTACTAGAAACAAAGGTATACATTTTATTATTTCAACACTGTACTTGACATTTTAGAAACTGTATGGCCTTTTATACTCTATTCTTGGGCAACTTTTCACTTAAAAATGAAACTTTTGGACTATTAAATTATACAGAATGAAGCAAGAGAAACTGGGAGCTGTGTATTCATTTCAATAAGCAGAAGGCTTCCTGAAGCACTTCTGAGTACAATGGGGCCCACGTGATAAAATAATTTTACTCTGTTAAAAATCTTATTTTTATCAGAAGTCATGGCAAATTTTGCAAAAAAATTCCCAAGGGAAGAACAGTGGGATCGTGCTTTAATTTTTAAACTTCTGAGCAAAAAAAACAAAAGTACATTTTAGAACCTAGTTAGATTATTCTGTGAAATCATTATCAGAAAAAAGGCAGAGTCAGCTCTGGGTGAAGCTCAACAGATTCTTAGGATTTGATCTGTAGCTGGGGCAAATATGACATTTTGGTGCTGGATTCGGTCACATTGTCAAGCAGAAGGTCCATTTGGTAACCAGGCCCTCATTGCTCAGCAAGTGAATTACATAGTTTTATGACAGCAAAGGGGGCCATTTCTGCTTTCCTGTGGAATGCCATGTGGGCTTTGCCTGCCTATAGAATATTACACAGTAAAGAGCTATATTGTCAAGTTTCTGTTCTCTTGTTTTGCCTAAGAATAGTTACACAAATTGGCCAAATTCTTCATCTGTTCCAATATCAGGGATGTTATTTTTATTTTGCCTTTCTTTTTCTCGCGTTGAAGCACCCATTGCTTGGAGATTACTCATTGCTATTCCATCTTTGGAAAATGTGTATTGTCTAGTTGGCTTTCAGCATTTATTTTTAATGCATTTTTGTGTGTAAAAGAACATATAGGTATAAACCTGTCTTAAAGGCATTTTTTTATTTAAGAGAAATTAGGGGAAAAAACAGGTTGGATATGGCAGACAAATTCAGTTTAGTTATTTGGAGGCTGAAACTTCTCAATGTATTTGATTTCTTGTCTCTTTGAATTCACATTTGGAAAACGAGACCTCCAGTGGAGGCCACCTTGTGGACCACACTTGAAGATTTCTTTGTTGATTTGTGACTGTGGCTACTTGAAATGAAGTTTTATCTGGGATTGGTTGACAAATGGTAGATTTTACAATGTTTCAAGGCAATAGGACATGTGTATTAAACTGTAGATATCCTTAGTACAGTAAATTTATGCTGATAATTTTATTTTGTATAATTTCCCCCTTTTGTCTGTATTTTTTTTCTTACACTCTTATTTTTCCTTCAGTGTCTCAGCAAATTTATTTTCAGGATGCCTAAAAATTGCAAGTATGGATCCTTCTTTTTTTAATTTGTATTTTATTATGTTACACAACCAACTGGTATGTGAAATGTATTATTCCTGATATCTTTAAACTATTGTGGGTGTTTTAATAAATTTTATATTTATTTTTTGCACTCAAATGCAGTGTGTTTTTTCCTCTTCTGTATTTAGACTTAAGGGTTCTTCTCACATTGTGCTTTGTTGCAAGTCAAGCTGTAGGGGGCACCTTATTCCCTTCATTCCCCTGTGACTATGCCTCAGGGAAGGCCACAGGAAGCAGCTATGGCTCAGTGGTAGTACAGCTGCTTTGCATGCAAAAAGGTCCCAAATTCAGTCCCAGATATCTGTATCTAAAATGATCAGGTAGGGATGCCAGCCTCTAAGTGGGTTCTGAAGATCTCCCAGAATTACAGCTCATCTCCACACTAGATATCAGTTCCCCTGAATAAAATGGATGCTTTAGAGGGTGGTCTGTATGGCACTGTATCCACTGAGGTCCCTATCCTCCCCAGACTCCACTCCCAAATTTCCACGAGTTTCTCAAACTAGAGCTGGCAACCCTAGGTAGTAGGTGGTATGAAAGAATTCAACTGCAGGCCTTGGAAAGCCACTTCCAGTCAGAGTAGATAATGCTGATTTCAACAGATAATAGTATAAGGCAGCTTTATGTGTGGATAACACAACCCTTGGGTGCGTTCAGACGACAATATTAAAGAGCAATGAGCCCGGTCATATGTAAACCAAAAGAAATTATACCGGAGAATGTCATCCAGATGTCGATCCACTCACTTGCCTCAGCGCGCAGTTGTTCCGTGACTGAATGTCCAGACCTTGCCCCGCTCTAACTGCAGAGCCCGCGCAATCACTATTTTAAAAAAATAAAATAAAATTGCCGTATGTGCATAAGCAAACGAGCAAACCCCCACTTGGACATGCATGTGCATTGGACACGCATAGACACATGAGAGATGCACATGTGTGCATGCGCAGACAGACTCCCTAGAGATGCATGCAAAAAATCAGTTTTTTTAAAAAAGGTGGCGGTTGCAGTCTTGGTGCGCAAAATCGCAATCAGACGTTCGGGAAATGCGCACCAAAACTGCACGGATCATCTGCCACTGGACTTTCTTAGGTGTCAAAAAAACATGGAGAATAGTGGTGGGGGGGGGGAAGGGAGGCAGACAACTGGGGCATGACAGACAGATGTTGCTGTCTGATCGTGCACTTTAAATCCGTAATGGAAGGGGAAGGGGAGCAGATAAAACTGTGTGTCTGAACGCACCCCTTATCTGGCAGTCCTGTCCTGCCCCACCTCTGGCCAGACAGTGGGCTGGTTGTCTCTTCTCCTCCTTTGTTTGACAGTGCTCAAATTTCAGTTAATGCTGAGATCTTCTGAACCTGCTTCAGCCTTCAGGGTTAGCACTATCATAGCTGCTGGAGAGTCCCTGGTGCTCCCCACACACACCTGATTGCTTTGTGGCAGGGTTTGTGAACAGCCATAACCAAAACATGTAACTGGGAAGGTGTCAGGCCCAGCAGCACCAGAGCCTGTTGCTTCCTTGTCCTCAGCTGAACCCTTTGGCAGTAGTTGCCACTCATTGCTGATGCAGCTCTACTTTATCAGACTCTGGAGTATGACATCACGCCAGGAGGGCCTGGCGTGATGTAGTCCATGGGGTTGCGAAGAGTCGGACTTGACTGTGTGACTAAACAGCAAGAAGCTGAGGAAGCACCATACACTCATGTCTGTGGACAGGCAAACATACATAGCACACTTCACAGTTTCAAAGATAATCAGGAATGACAAGTTCGATTATCCCCATTTTGCAGATGTGGATGCTAAGGGCAAACTATGCCTCAGCTTGGGTGAAGGGGCTGTGCTTAAGAATTGGTAGGCAGGGCAAGGGATAACCTGCCCAGCAGAATCTTCCCCTGCAAATGTCTCCTTACTTCCACTTATGAGTCTTGGTCACTTGCTACGCCAACTCTGAATAGAAGATACAATCTGTGTCTCTTCAAGGGTTTCAGTTCACACATCATATACTTCTCACATTGTCTTTCAATCTGTCACAAATACTGATTGGAGTGACTTCATGACTTTATATCAGAAAGGTCAGACTTTTATATAGCTCCTGAAAGAACTGTTTGGGCACCTATAGGGCAAAGGAAGACGCTCAGGTAAAGAAAGGGGAGTGGAGTGCGGCAGATACAGAGAACCAGATGCTGTCCAACAAAGACATCTCTGTCTGTGTCCTTGCCCAACCCATGCTCTAAAAGGTGGGGATAGGGGTATGTACCTACAGGTAGGGGCTGGAGTTCTCCTGGAATGATAACTGATCTCCAGACTAACCTGGAGGAAATGGCAGCTTTGAAGGGCAGACTCTGTGGCATCCCATGCTGGCAGAGCTCCCCTGCCTCCCCAAACTCTGCCCGATCAGGGCCAGTGTTCCCTCTAAGCTGAGTTAGTGTGAGCTAGCTCAGAGTTTTTTAGCCTCCTCACACATTTTTGTCTTAGCTCGGGGAGGATGGCTTCAGAGCCAACTAATTTATGCAGTGGCCAAATCGGTTGCTCACAACTTTAATGCCGGTAGCTCACCAAGCAGAATTTTTGCTCACAAGACTCCACAGCCTTAGAGGGAGCATTGGCACCTTCAAATCTCCAGGAATTTCCCAAGCTTGGCAACCCTAGGTGGGGAATCTATCTAATCCAGCATCCTATGTCCAGCCAGATGCCTCCGGAAACTCTCAAGCAAAGCAGGTAGAGACGATGGCCTTCCGTCGGCATCTAGTATTCAGATAGACTGCTTCCAACCCAAGAGGTTCAATTTAGCTCTATTTTCTGGCGACCTTTGCAGGTTTTTGCAGTGCTTGAAGAGGCGCTTTGAGAGCGGGACTGCTTCCAAATCAATGGCGCTAGGTCATGAACTCAAGCTGCCGGAAATCCCCCACGATCCCTCCCAAACGCGGCGAAAATTCAGCTTTTCCTTCACGCTTTGGAATCCTCCGCAGAAGGGTCGAACGGGGCGGGGCCGGCAAAGAGGACCGGTGCTCGTGACGTCATCTCTCGTCGACACAGACCCGCTCGCTCCCTTCTGACCTGGAGGCTTGATGGCTGCGGCTCTTGTCGAGGGGGCGCCTGCCTGCAGGAGGGAGGTCAGTGGTGGCGCGGCAGAAGCGCTTGGTGACCCCAGGAGGTGTCCCATCGCCCAGGGAGCACTGCCAACGAGCACTTCGTTCAGCCTGGCTGTCGCTGCCTTTTCCCCCGGGTGCTGGCAGGACCGTGTGTACCTCGTTCCCTCCAGCAGCCAGCTTGGTTTCCGTCATTTCCAGTAGTATCCGGTGCTGCTAAAGGCAATCAGTTGTCTATGTCTAGTTTAACTATCTGCATGCTGGACCAAGTGACTTGTCCTTGGTTGAAAGTGGAGCAGGATGCCTTTTTGTCCCTGCAGTAGGGACGTGTGTGGCTTTCTTTTTATTTCACAGTAAACTAACATAATCTCTCTCTGTACATCCATTAGATCTTTTTTCTCCTGCGCAGCACAGTGCGAAAGTTCACCTCACAGACTGATGGAGAAGCCAGGGTGGCACAGGTCCTTAAAGAGAAGTTCCCTCAAGCAGCTGCTATCAAAGTGGTGGATATATCAGGTAGCTTGGTAAACTTCAGGCTTCACTCTAGTTTTGGTAGAATACTTGCACCTCTGAGGGACTTTGCTTACCAGGGACATGGCAGGTCACTGAAGTCTTAATTGCCAAGTTGTGTTTGATGATACAGGTTTGAGTATTCTTTCCTTAGTCTGCAGCCAGAACTCAGTTTTGGCTATATTTATTATTTATTTAATTTTTTTGTACCCACCTTTCTGCTATGCCCAAGGCAGCTTACAAAAACTATAAACCTGTATAATTAAACATACAAATTAAATACAGCAAGTTAAAACTGCAACACTGTCACTCCAGCTGTCAAAGACATTCATAAATAACTTCCACTAAAAACATGTTGGAATAATTCCATTTTGCACCTTTTATGGAAGGAAGAGCATATAGGAGCTTTCTGTAGTGTATCTGGTAAGCCATTACCAAGTGTGAGCACAGCCACTGAAAACAAGCACCATGGACTGTAACAGAACAGACCTCCTAAGCACAGGGGACTGTCAGAATTGAGGGTCCTCATTACCTTAGTTGGTGGACGGGATCATATGGGGGAAAGTGGTCCATTAGAGATGCAGATCCCAGGCTGTGAATGTCTTTGAAGGTAACCACCAGCACAGTGAATTGTGCTCAGAAATAAATGGGTAGCCCACGAAGATGCCAAAGCGCATAGTTGCTATATGTCAGCTTACAGCATATGTTGCTTTAACTTGGCTGATACCTCTAAGAAATGCAGGAAGCTATCAATCTATCTTGCAAAAATTAAATCTTTCATAGAAATGATGTTGAGTGGCTCTTTCCATTGTACCTTTTGATGGTTCAAAGAGATTTCCTTAAGTTTTGTGGCATTGTGCTAGATTTTAGTGTATTATAGTTTTAAGAATAGTGGAGTGACTGCCACCAATACAATCGCTATATTTATTTGAAACGTTTAAAAGCCATCGTTCCACCCAAATGTACTAAAGGTAGTTTACAATCAATAAAATCAATAATGGATCACCAAAGGGAATTATCTAACCAGCAACTCTAATCAGGAAAACAGTCTTGTATCTCTTTCTAACATCTGCACTAAACTGACCCTTATAACCTCAAGGTGGGGATAGACTAGAAAAAGTGCTTACTCTGGCCAAAGGAAGAACTCCAGGTGAAGGACTGATGGGAAGTAACCAACTTGAGAAACGCAACTGGAAATTGAGTCAGATGGGGAAGGGTGTGGATCTCAAGCCATGTAGGGCTTTAAAGAAAATAAACAGCCCCTTAAATTGAACTTGGAAGCAGACAGATAATGTGTTATAACATGTTAATATATTCACACCCATTACAGCCCTGATATTAAACAAGTTTTCAAGTTGTCTTTAAGCACAATTAGTGTAATGTGCAGTACTGTTATCCTACTACAAGGCAACAAAAGCATGGACCAGTGTGACCATGTTAGCTGAGAATAATGGGGGGAAAGTTGATGAACTAGATGCAATTGGTAAAAAAGTGTTTCTAGTAACAACACCAACCTATGTCTCAAACACAGATAAATCCAGGAGCACATTAAGCTTTTCACCTGATATGAAAACTTAAACTCATCCTGGATTAGTTCCCTCAAGAACATCAGCAGTCAGTATCACATTGACCATAGCAGGATCAAGCTTCAGTTTGTTTTGGCTATTGGGGTCAAGACATTGTTTCAGGATTAAGAAATATAGAACTGGGTGTCATCAGCTTGTTGATGAGATCCCGCCCCAGAACTCCAGAGCATTGGCAACAATACTCAAGAGTATTGGCAACAATAAAGGGACCCTCGCAGTGCCACACAGGTCAGATCCCAAACCAGTGATTTGATGTCCTAAGTGGAAACCTGTTGTGTCTCTCCAGACCAAAAAAGCAGGAAACCATTGGAGGGTCTTAGTCTCACATTTTGTTAGTGAGTTCTTAATTTTCTAATTGTCTTTTTAAAAGTTCAGCATTTGTGTAAGAGTGTAGAGCTATGAAGTCATAGAGGGTACAAGCTTAAAATGTTTATTATATGTAAATATTGGGGGGGATTGTGATGCTGGTATCATTAATGGGTGATCATTGATTGCCCTGCACAGAGTGCATTGCTGTAAGCCAGGGGTGGCCAACCTGTGGCTCAGGAGCCACATGCGGCTCTTTCACATATATTGTGCGGCTCCTGGCAGGGTGGCTGGGGAAGCAAAGGGGAGGCATGCTTTTCCTTCCTTCCTTCCTTCCTTCCTTCCTTCCTTCCTTCCTTCCTTCCTTCCTTCCTTCCTTCCTTCCTTCCTTCCTTCCTTCCTTCCTTCCTTCCCTCCCTCCCTCCCTCCCTCCCTCCCTCCCTCCCTCCTCCCTCCCATCTATTTGCTTTCCTAGTTTCTCTCTCTCTCTTTCTTTCCACTTCTTTAATTCTTTCTTTCCATCTCTCTCAATATCATTAGCAAACAAGTAATATCATTATCAATAACTGGTTTTCCTCGTTTGTTTTTATTTTTGGCAGTCCCATTTAACGTTAATAAAAAGCAAATTTGCATATTTTTAAAAATAAAAACGTGTGTGTGATATTTGTTCCTGTCTTGCGGCTCTCAGACATCTGACGTTTATTCTATGTGGCTCTTACGTTAAGCAAGGTTGGCCACCCCTGCTGTAAGCCAATACATGAGATACCAAAGCATGCATAACTGAGATCAGAACGCAGCTGAAGAGAAGTAGACTCAACTGGTCCATGAGCCCAAGTTGGTGAAAGGTGTCCATGGTCATCGCTTCCGCCTGAGAATCCGCAAAGAAAGTGGGGTCCAGGAGAAACCCTAAACTATGCACCTATGCAGGGGAATGCAAAGCCATGTAGGACAGGCCTGTGTTCCATAATTTCTCATTTGTCTAGGTTAGGCTGCAGCTTCTGAGCCTTTGAAAATAAAAATGCAGGAAGTTGTACAGTTAAACTTTATTGATTGGCTGTGGCCTCTGGCTCATTCTGTGTGACCTTGTTTTTCAAACAAGTTGTCTACTCTTGGCTGAGTATGTTAAAGAATTCCCCATCCCTGTTCTACTCCCATTCTTTTTAAAAGTGAGATTGGAAGTCAGAGTGCATTAAAGGACTGTTAAAACTAAAATAGCTGCTTCAAAACAAACCTGTGGGAAATGAAAATCAATTTTTTTCAAGGTGGCTGTGGAGCAATGTATGAAATTCATATAGAATCTGAAGAGTTTAAGGAAAAGAGAACAGTTCAACAGCACCAAATGGTCAATCAGGTAAGCTGGCTGCCATGTTTTGGAGTGGGGGCTCTCTTTACTGGTTCTTAAGCATTTTTCTGTGTTCATGCAGTGGGAGGTAAGACCAAGTAATGAGTTAGATCCTGCATAGAACTTCCCCACATATGCCCTCTCAAAGCAACCCAAAATGCTCCCTGAAATTCTGTTCCTAGGGGATGTGGGACCCCTGGTAGCAAACTCATAGGGTAGTTGAAGATCCCTGATGGATTTCCTGTTTTTGTTAAACCAAATGCAGTTTGGAGAGAAGAGAAGACACAAATTTAATTTAGGAAACTGGGTAATTTAACCCTTTCCTTCTGCATCATTCCCCTGGTCTAACAAGCGTTCTGTTGATTTTTTTTTTAATGCTCCTGCAAATTTTGAACATTTTTAAATATTTATGTCCTGGCTTTCAACATTTGCAGCACAATCCTATGTAGAGGATACACAGTCTTCTAACTCAGTAGGAGACAGTGTTCTTAGAAGGGGTGTAATTTACTGTTGCGCTGCTGCTGTTTGTTTTTAAATACTTTTTCAAATATTTTTTAGCTTTTTTAGTTTGATTTTTTAAAATGTTATTGATGTTTCTGCTGTTATATTTTATTGCAATTGTGCTGAAGCTGCTAAGACATCCACAGTTTTAATGCAAGTGATATCTGTCTTACGGCTGTACTTTTAACATGTGATTTGTTTTACGCTGGTATTTTTAAAATGCCCATATAAGCAACGTCGGATCAATCATAGCTCATGGGAAATGAAAGTGTTTGACCTTTATGGGTGTCTTGAGGGCAGGCTTTTGAGATTCAAGTATTTTCAGAGTAATCTGCTCCTTTTGTGGCCAGCTTCCCCCCCTGCCCTTTTCCAGTCTTCATTCCATTTGTTAAAAGATTAGATGCTCGGGTTCCAAGTTTTAGCTGAAAGGAACTAGAATAAATGATTCACTGAATTCTTACATGCATAAGCTTAATAGTTGATTACTTGGATGTTCAGATGGCACAGTACTTTAAAGGATAACTTGTTGTTGTTGTTAGCCATTCAGTCGTGTCTGACTCTTGGTGATTCTATTGGGCCAGCTCTCTCCACATTTTCCAATCTTGTACTGTTTTGAGTCATTCCCTGCTCAGGCTGGTGTCGACGTTTATGGTATCTAGGATAACTAATTTATTGCAACACAATCTTTGGAGGATTCTTATGGCTCAGTAAATACGTTAAGCACAACATTGTTTTGGCCGCTTTCACAGCTGGTTCTCTGAAATGTGATATAAGAAAAAGTTCATTTTACTCATGCCTGGACATAAATAACTCCATTCTGTGCTTATTTTGGCTTTTAATTTGCCTGTTTTTATAACTCTGCTGAACCAAAATAATACTTGCTCTTTTATCCTTTATATTTTTTTCATGCTGTATCTTGTAATAGTTACATGTAACACTTTCTTCTCCAGGCTTTAAATGAAGAGATTAAAGCAATGCATGGGCTACGGATATTCACTTCTGTTCCCAAACAGAGAGACTAGAGCTGGCGAGTGACGCACAGGATCTGTAGAAACTGGTGAGCCTCTGGGAGGATGCCTGTGGGCACGGGATTATGCTTGAATCTGTATTAGAGAATTTTTTTTGGCCTCTGGGATCATATTTTAAATAAACTCATTGTGCAAGTGTACAGTGGAACGAAAATGTCCAGGACTGGTTTGAGTTTAAGAAACACTTGTTTATTTTTGATTTAGCTGTCAGAGCTCTCAGTTGTGTCAGTTAAGCTGTTTTCCCAGGATGACCGATTTTGTAGTGGATATCTCTTGCTTTATTAGAGTCAGTTTGGAGTAGTAGTTAGGAGTACGGACTCTGATCTGGGAGAACCGGGTTTGATTCCCCACTCCACCACATGCAGCTGCTGGTGTGATCTTGGGTCACCCATGAGTTCTTTCAGAGCGGTTCTCAAAAGAGCAGTTCTCGAAAGAGCTCTCTCAGCCCCACCTACCTCACAGGGTGTCTGTTGTGGGGAGGGGAAGGGAAAGGCGATCGTAAGCTGCTCTGAGACTCCTTCGGATAGTGAAGGGTGGGGTATAAATCCAATCTCTCCTTCTTCTCTTCTATAATGTTGAATTTGGGATCAAGTGTCATCAGTATGTGAGTGACGCCCAGCTTTCTCTGTCCTTTCCATCTCAATCCAGGGAATTGGTGGAAGTGCAGAATCAGTGCTTGGAGGCTGAGGATGATCAAACTGAAACTTAATCCAAACAAGATGGAAGTATTGTTGACTGGGAGTGGGGGTAATGCTGACATGGGATTGTTCTGGATGGGGGTTATACTCTCCTTAAGGTTTGCCATTTGGGAACGCTCCTAGACTCTTCTATGTTTCTTGATGAATAGCTGACAGATGAAGCCAGAGGTGCTTTTCCTCAATTTAGGATGGTTTGCCACATTCATACACTCATGGATATTGTTACATTACTGTAACATGCTGCATTATTCAGAATATTCAGCTGGTACAAAATGCAGCCGCTGGAGTGCTAACAGGGATCTGCTGCACTGAACATATTAACACTCTACTATACCAACCACACTGATTTCCAGTTTATTTCCAGGCCCAATTCCAAGTGCTAGTTTCACCCATTAAAGCCTTCAATGGGATGGGTTCCGAATACCTGATATATTGCTTTCACCTGTAGGAATTAGCCCACGTCCTTAAATCATCCCAGCAGGAACCCATTGTTCCACAGACCCAGTTATCAGGGACATCTGGGTGGGCTTCTGCTGCAAGTCTCTGGCTGTCCCTACCCATAAAGGTGCAGGCCTTCCAGAGGAATTTGAAGACATATTTATTCCAGAAGGGTTTTGATGGTGTTTTAAGATATTCTTTCTGAGGTTAGGAATTTTATTAATTTTTTATTATTATTTGGATTATATATTTTTATTGTAAACTGCTTTGTGTGTGTGTTTTAACAGTAAAGCAGGATATAAATTTTCTAACAATAAAAGTATCAGATTGCACCAACTGCTCTGTTTTGAGGACTATGCTGAAAGAAGGAGATACTCTTGGGTTTGCTAGAGTTGCTGAGCTTTGATTGGTTGGAGCGGCTACTGTTGCTGAATGCCTGGTGGTTGGTTAGGGAAGGCTGCGGCACGTGTGGCCTGCAGGGATTGTAGGAAGCTTTACTAAGTCTCAAGTGCTCCATTTATCACACCAGGTGTAGTTTGGGGATATGCCTTTGGGAAAGCCAGGTGTATCGCACTCCTCCCTGTGGTGGTGAAATTGTACCTCCATTATACACCTTTACACCCTTTATTCACTCAAGTCACAGGGTCACTGGCACATACAGGATGCGACTGTCCTGCTTGTGAGTTTTGTGTTGCTTTCTTTTTCAGGCTATAGAGCTACGAAGGGGTGCTGAACCCATGGACTGCGGTTTCATCACCTAGTGCAAGGGGGGGGGGGTCCCTTTTTACACCCCAGCTCAATATGCAGCATGTCACTAGAACTGGTTGCTTACCTTTCTGCAGGTCTCTCACTGAGCAAGACTTCTGAAGACGTTCAGTTCCATAAAGAGCAGGAGGAGACGGCTAGCAAAGCCCCAGTGTGGGCTGGTAGTTCAGGTTTTAGTTTTTATTCTCCCAGCAACCATCCTGTAAGATAGGTTAATCGGAGAGGTGACTGACTGGCCCAGGGCCATCAAATGAGTTCATGGCTGAGCGGAGATTTGACCTGGATTTCTCTCGTCTAATTCTTTTACCACTATACTACAACAGGTCCCCGTATCGCTCCGTGTCAGCACTAGCCATACAGTTCAGTGTGTCCATGCCCCATCCGACCAATATCTCACCTGCTTAGATCGAGTGTAATAATGTGTCACTAGCAGTACATTTAGCATACAGGTAACTTAAACACACGTAATATTTTATTTTGTCTGTAGTGAATATTTCATCTCTCCAAAGCACTACACATTCACAGATGCCACGTGGTACAGTCTGTGCTGGGATGTGGCTGTACCTTTACTGCTGCCATTCATGTGGCATCACTGGGCCCTGCCCCTTGTAAATCTCAAGGTGTAGGAAGCTGTTGCCATACCTAAATCAGTTGTGACTTTAGGGCAAAAAAGGAAGCTGGGGACTGATCAATTCCTGGTTGTGGCCACCAGGGTGCACCAGAGACCAGTTCAAAAGTTGCAGTTTCATGTTCCCACTATCAGTAGTTATCAGGCCTTTTCCAAGACCACATTGAAACTTTTAAAAGGGTGAATTGGAAAGGTTTCAGTGAAGATCTGGATAGGTGTCTTGGATGGGTCCCTCCAGCGCATAATAACTACCACCAATTTATTGAAGCTATTATATCTATGGCAAAAAGGCACATTCCTCGAGGGTATCAGAAAGAATATATTCCAGGGTGGAGTGATCAGAGCAAGAGGCTGCGTCAGAATTTCTTCAACAGCAAGGGCCCAGAAGTGGCAGATGAACTGCTCCGTGTACTCAGTGCTGCACATAGACAAAAATGGGCCCAAGCAACTGCTGATTTGGATTTCAGGCATTCCAGTAGGAAAGCCTGGAGCTCGTGCTCCAGGTAGATCCTTGTAACATCAAACCAGGTAGCTGCCCAACTGGTATCCCTATCTAGAGCTCCAAAGAATCAAGATTTTACAATCAGGATAAAAAAAGAACTCCAGAGTTTGAAACTCACTTGCCCTGAAGGCGACAAGCTGTCGGGATTTTGGTGCTGATGAGATTTCCAAGGTACTGAAAGACATCAAGAGCGAAAAGGCACCAGACTTTGACTGTATCCATAATGTGTTCCTGATCAACTAAGAAGTGGCTTGCAAAGTTTTTCACTGACATCATAAGAACAGGAAGACTCGGGAATCCAGGAAAGCAAAGATAGTTGCTATTCTGAAACCTGGAAAACCAAAACATCTGGGGGAAAGTTACAGACCTATTTCCCTTCTGAGCTCCTGTTAGAAACTCCTTAAGAGGCTAATCCTGGACAGAATCAGTGACAGAATTAGCAAACATGTATTTATAGAGCAAGCAGGATTTAGACCTGTCATAGTTGTGAAGACCAGGTTCTCAGCTTGACAACTTTCACTGAGGCAGGGTATCAGAAGTGTCTTAAGACATCATCAGTTTTCATCAATCTGAGTGCAATTTATGACAGTCTGACACAAGTTTTTACAAGTTTTCCCCTGCATGATGAGCAGTAGAACTTTCTGAGTAATTATGGGTCAGCGAATCAGCAAGCAGAAGAAACTGAATAATGGTCTACCCCAGGGCTTGGTCCTCGCTCCAGTTTTTTTTTTCAATCTATACATCTTTGATGTTCCTGAAATGTTATCCAGGAAGTTTGCTTATACCAGTGACATGGCAATTTCAGTAACGCAAAAACCAATTGAAAGAACTGAGGAAATACTGACTAGGGATCTTGAAATTTTGGCTGACGACCAGTGTTCCCTCTAAGCTGAATTAGTGTGAGCTAGCTCATAGTTTTCTAGCCTCCAGCTCACAAATTTTTTGTCTTCGCTCAGGAAGGATGGCTGCAGAGCAAACTAATTTATGCAGTAACCAAATCGCTCGCTCACAACTTTAATGCCAGTAGCTCACAAAGTAGAATTTTTGCTCACGAGACTCCACAGCTTAGAGGGAGCATTGCTGATGACTACAGTAAGTGACAGCTTATTTCAAGTCCAAGAGAAACAGAATGCTCCTGTTTCCATCTCAGTAACAATCTTGCCAACCATGAATTGAATGTCTACCTTAATGACACCTGATTTACACACAACCATACACCTAAGTACCTTGGCATTACCCTGGACAGAACCTTGAACTATGAACACCATTTTACTAATTTAGCAGTGAAAATACACTTGTGAAACAACAGTTTCCAAAAATTATGTGGTACAACTTGTGGTGCGTCTGCTACAACACAGAGATGTGCAGCTTTGGGGTTGGAGTATAGTACCGCAGAATATGGTGCTTCAGTGTGGCCCAGCAGCCCCCATGTCCACAAACTTGATATCCAACTCAGTACAACGAGAACCATCAGCGGATGTATTAAACTCACTCCAACCACATAAAGTATGGAAAACGATAAATGGAATACAAAGAGGCTTTGTCAGTTGTGCAGACCTGTTGTTTGAATGGGGCAAAATATCAGGATCCAAATGCGATTTTGGGGCAGCCCACCAAACTGTTTTCCATGTGTCACAGGAATGTGAGCGTCGTGCTTTCCAGGGAGATGTGATGCACTCTTTGAACTCTCCCTAGCAGCAATAGAGTGGATTGAAAACTTAGATATTCGTATTTAGGGAGATTACCCAGTTGGTCTACATACCCATTGTATCAACTTGGTTATGTATTTTATATGCTTCGTGTGTGTAATTCTGCCATACCATAAATAAATAAATACTATCAGTATTAAGTAATTGGCTGCGCTTACATTTTATAGCCATCAGGGGGCCCAGAGAACTGTTAAATAGCTGACAGTTTACAGCTCCTAAAAGGTATAGCAAGTTCAGAAATGCGCCCCTTTTCGAAATGTTTGAGAACCGCTTGAGTTCATGGGTACAATTCTGCAACCTATATAGGCAGGGTGTGGCATGAACCCTCTTAACATGAAAGTTGTATTAACCCCTACATGATGTCTGCCCTTGGTGTGGTGCTGGTGTGTCACATGTGCCATGTATGAGCAAGTCCTCCCCTCTGTAGGCAGTCCATCCGCACCTCAGGGGCATCTGGCAGCTCACTCCTTTAGCAAGCACCTGGGGGCAGGAGGGGAAAGTCTTGCAGAGGAGCTTTGGCAAAAGAAACTTGCTCAAGACCCCTCCTTCAGGAGTGTTGAGCCCCTCAAGGAATCCAGTTTAGAGGAGGCAAAAGAGAAGGCAGACTCTAAACTGGTTCCATGTGGGGTAAAAGCATCATCCTAAACAAAAGGGTGGAATAAATAAGTGTTCCAGGTTGGGAGGAAGGGCATAACTAAGTGTGCAGACGCATGGAATGGAGGCACTTCATACAGCAGCCTTGCTGAAGCTGAACTGGAACTGGATCTGCCTTCCAGCCCAGGTGAGTGGCTTGGAGAGGAAAGAGGAACAGGAGCCATGAGAAAGCTCACCATGGGCTTTGTTGAACTGCCATTGAGAATAACAGAAGAGGGCCTTGCAAGAAGCTTGTGTGCTCCCTCTTCCCAAGTCTGCACAGCGCTACACAGCCAACTCAGTTGTACTCTGTGCCCGCTCTGGGGCTGCTCAAGGTGGCTGGGAGGGACTGTGCCATAAAGAGACAAGTGATCAAGTGGAGTGACAAATCCTGGGGGAGGTAATCCTACAGGGCAAAGAGAAGGTTATAATATGGGACATGTGGTAATTTACTACTTAGAATTATAGATATTTGCGAACAGGTACTCAGCCACGTTTGAACTGTGTATGACTTGCTTAAATGTAAAAATAAGGAACTGGCTGAGAGAATGGCCAATGGTAGCAGGCATAAAAGGAATTCCTTTCAATACTCAAAATTACTGTACGTCTAGAGAGCCAGCATGGTGTAGTGGTTAAGAGTGCTGGACGAGTATTTGGGAGACCTGGGTTTGAATTCCCCTCATGCCATGAAAGTGACGTTGGGTCAATCACACTCTCTCAGCCTAACCTCCCTCACTCCAGTCCCTCACTCCACTCACCTTTTTTCAGGACCACACCAACAGCTTCCTAATTGTAGAAGTGCTGCTGAACTATGAATAATACAGTCAACCTTGTAGGGAAAATAAGCTTGCACAGCAAGACTGAAGAACAGGAGCAATAAGTGGAAATATGCTTTTGGCAGAACCCAAAGGAAGGACAGGCTAATTAGGGGCAAGGGTTTTGCTCCCAAGATCTGGAGGGTAGGTAAATTAAAGAATTCATCTGCTCTACTTCACATAACCTGCAAACCACCAGCTAAACATGATCACAGAATGGAGCGTTTTCAGTTTTGAGCTCCACGATTGGCTGAGACAGTTGAGCTTGTACCAATGAGAGCTGGGCACTTAGAACTGACTGATTAAGAGCAAAGAGTGTACTTTGGAGAATTCACGGTGGGCTTACATAATTGCTGTTTCCAACAGGACAAATTGCAGCTTCTTGGGGGGGGGCTTTCTTTAGATCAGGCAAACAGTATGGGCAACCAGATGGGTGTGAGAAAGGCTTGCTCTCTATCCTTGCAAAAGACTCAGGGACCCTTGAGGGTCCACAAACCCCAGTTTGAGAAATGTCTTCTCACAACTCTTAATTGATCAAAGTGTAAGATCACATGACTCGATCCAAAAGGGGGAACACAAGTTCTGAGCAGAGGGAGACCACAGTAAAGCAGGAGAATGTATCATGTTCCCAATCCTTCTTCTGCTCTCCTGATAACACAGGGACTGTTGAGTGTCCCTGACCATGTGCAGAGTAGCTTTCCTCCACTACCAACTAAGAACAAATGGCCCTTTCCCATCAGTTGCTCGGAGGCTTTCCTGTGATGTGAGCCCTAGTTAAAAAATTAACCCCCGAGGAGTGAATATTAAGAACATAAGAGAAGCCAGTGTTGGATCAGGCCAATGGCCCATCCAGTCCAACACTCTGTCTTACAGTGGCCAAAAATACCAGGTGCCCTCAGGAGGTCCATCAGTGGGGCCAGGACACTAGAAGCCCTCCCACTGTTGCCCTCTCAAGTACCAAGAACACTGAGCATCACTTGCCCCAGACTGAGAGTTCCTATCTATACTTTGTGGCTAATAGCCACGGATGGACCTCTGCTCCGTATGTTTATCCAATTCCTTCTTGAAGCCGTCCATGCTTGTAGCTGCCACCACCTCCTGTGGCAGTGAATTCCATGTGTTAATCACTCTTTGGGTGAAGAATATTGGAGAAAGAAGAACTCCCATCTTCACTGGAGGAATGAAATGCGGTGAAGGGTAGCAGCAGCGGCATTTGCTGCCATTCAAGCTTAACTGCAACATGGATGTGGAACAATATCCTTGCTGGGTCAGGCAACAGGTCCACTGCGTGCATCCCACCTTCTCTTCCCAGCAACCAGTCAACCCTGGGTGCTCTCAGACAAGGTGGGGAGGTGACAGCCATCCATTGTGGATTGCCCCTAGCACTCAGAGGCATTCAGAGGTCTTGCAGAACAAGGAGCCTTACCTTCAGGATCTGGACGACTGATGGGATCTGTGAGGGAGGGGGGCAAATGACAGGGGCTACTCAGACTAATGGGAAAGACCCCTTGCTGCCCCTGTCCTTCTGCAGCAGCGAGAAGAGCTGCCTCCCCTTTGCAGAGGGGGCTTCAGTGCATCTCCTCCCTGATCCTGCAGATCCTCTCAAAAAGCTGTTTTGTTCAATAAACAGTGAAAGGCTCTCTGGATGCATCCAGAGGGACTTTTAGCATGTTTCAGTGGGCTAGTAGAAATGATTGTTGGACACCAAGTACAGCCATAGCTCGTGGGCCATTTGAAAGAATCGTGAAGCCTGAGGATGGTGGGAAACGGGGAACTATTTTTTTCTGGAGGAAGAATCGGGAGGAGCACAGGGACCAAAATACCCAGCCTAAGGGAATTTATTGCAGGTGTATCATGAAACGAAGGTTATGATATGAAAATTCCTGCAAGCCATGATAAATGTGTTAGTGTTTATGGTGCCTTAAGACTCTGTTTATTGCATTTGCTGCTTCAGATGGACTAAGAGGGCTCTTCCCCAGTGGCTTGGAAAACCACCAGCTTGTGTATTTATGAGAGCCAGAGCCTAGATATTCCAAAGGGAAAAATCCTGGGCCAGAGCATTGGAGTTAAATTGGCAGAAACTCTGTCCAGTGGGGAAGGGAGCTTGAATACCTGGGCTGGGAGGAAACGGGAAGGGCCAGAGACTATCTGCTGGGATTACCCAGAGGGGGAGCGGCATTCCCAGGGGTGGAAGAGGAGAATGTGGAATGTGCTCTATTGAACTTTAGTGAACAGGTTTTCAATGTTTAGTAAGTAAAAAATAGATATCAATTTTAAGAAATCCGTTCAGGCAAGGACTGACAAAATTCCTCTTTGTTTTGCAATTGTATGTTTTCGTCACCAGATGGCGAAAGTACAGCATTTCGTTGGTGGTGTCATGAGTCCCAAGAGAAACCTACATTTCTCCAGGACCGCTGAAACGTCTGATTGGCCAGTGCTATGGAATCATGTGACCAATGTAAACTCAAGTTGAGGGTTTAGGATGAAAGGTAGTGCCCTTGGGAAAATGGCACCAGTGGTTTCTGCCAGGGCCTTGGTAAAATCTCCTCCATACCTGCATTTGGGAAGGGAAAATGAATGATGGAGTTTGCCTTATCAGAGTGCCAAAGGGAAGGTCCAGGGTTGCGGGGAGAGTTTCTGCGTAGCTTGAGTCCTGGTTCAAAAATTAAACTTGGAGGACTGGATATTGGTTGGAAGGGGGTAATAGTAAACAGCCTTCTGTAGGGCAGCTAAAACCAATACATGTTATGAGAAACACTAATCCATAGCAGCAGCAGGCCCATTTTGGCAATTTTTTGCCTTACTGAAATTCCCCAGAGTGAAGTGCGGGGGCTGAACAAGTGATGCATCAGCAACCTAGCTAAAGAGGGCATAGAAACAAAGCCAGCCTGCTGCTGCTGGACACGCACATGCAGGGCATGACAATAAGGGGCATTGTGGTTTGTTTCCAAGTCTTGGTATTCAGTGGCCTTAGGGTGGGGAGAAAGACGCAGCAGTCCACAGCAAGCAATCTCAGACACCATTAATACCAGCATCTGTCAAAATCAAGCAAGTTCAATTTATTTTAGCAGGCTTTTAGGTCATTTTTGCAGGCAAGATGCATGCTTGATAAATGTGCCTAATAGCTAGAGGGGGAGACGTGTGTATGGAGTTGTCTGCATAGTTTGGAAGCAATTAGCAGATCTGAAATAATGCCTTCTCCTGTGGATGTATAGCTGCGTTTTTCATACACAAAGTACAAATGCTGGAATTCCAGCGTGCATCTGTGTGCACACACATACACACACAGCATCATCCCTGGTGCTTGCTGACCTGCTCTGTTTGTGGGAACATTTCCCTTTGGCCATGCAAAGTATTACAGGGGGTAGTTGTTCGAAGGGCAGAAGTTTCCATCCTCCAAAGTTGTTATCTAATACTTCTAGGGCCTCACCTTCCCAATTTTTTATTTTATTTAGTTTTGTAATTTGCCATTTAAACACCAGCCCTGGTGTAGCCACTGTAAACATGCAATGAACTTTAAACCCACAGCTGAAAAGGGGATCTGGTGCAGAGGGAGGAATCAATATAAAATAGAAATGGTTTCTAAAAAGATAGGTGGGGTATGTACTGATTTGCCTTTCCTCCAGAAAAAGGCGCTGAGCAGACACAAAGCAGTGATCTCTCTGGAGCAGATGGAGTGAATGCATCTTGAGATGGAGAAGAATGGGCAGGGGGAGAAGACAAAAATCTACCTTGGTTACCAGGGAGGCAACCTCCCTATCAATTCCATTTTAGTGAAACAGACTAGCTACAACTGCCCAGTTTTGTTTACAGGATTCTGTCAGATCTCTCTCTAGAAGTGGTGTCAGTCTTATTGTGTCCATACTTGATAATTAAGCGCAAAAAGAGATGTTAATGAGCCAGCCTCATGGTCAGAAATTTTTCCACAGGGGGCCAAGAGGAGGCAGTTTGGCTAATCTAATTAATGGAGCTGGCTCAATTACTGGGGGCTAATTTAATTAGCGGAGCTAATTTACGGAACTAATTCGATTACCTGTCCTGGGTGCTGCTGTGAGGTGCGTGTCTCCGGGTGAAGGCGGGCCTTTGCAGGTGCTCACAGGCTGGCTGGCTGGCTCGGAGGCAGCTGTGCCGGCACCATGCACACAGTCCTTCCCCACCCCGGGGGAAGAGGAGAGATGCTGGCCCTATCCTGGGTGCTGCTGCCATGACTGCAAGGCATACATCTTCAGGCGAAGGCCGGCTAGGCACTTTGCATGTGTTCAGAGGGTGGCTTGTTGGCACCCCCTACCCGAGGATGTAGGTGGAGCCAGCTATGCCAGCGCCAGGCGCACACTCCTTCTCCACCTGCTCTTGCTGCCCCAGGTTCCCTCCGTCTCCCAGGAGAGGGGGGACCAGGAGATGAAAGAGCAGGATATACTCAGGGGGGAGTGTTGCCGCAAGCCCTCCCCCCCACCCCCCCGGTGGCTACGGGCTTGTAATGAGCCCATATGGTATAGTGGTTTCTAGGAATTCTCTGAGTGGCTGTGTGACTGCAAATCCGGTGATTTAAACACTACCTGGCACTTTTTATTGTTTGCAATAGATACAATTTGGCCTGGGATAAAATGCAGGAGAGGAGAAGGATGGAAGGTAGTTTGGGTCCCCATTGGGAAGAAAGGCAGGATATAAATAAAGTAAATAAATAAAAATAATGGGTTCTTGACACTCTGGATGTTCTAGACACCATTTCTCACACAGAGTGGAGGGGAGGGATTACCCTTTTTACCCAACTGTATCTCCTTGGGGTTTATGGACAATACCTATAAGCAACAACATGCATGGCTAGCATTATCAGTAGATGGCCACACACACCAGTACTTCCTTTGCAGATCTGATGCTAGGTGAAGAAGAAAGGGACAACATCAAAAACATTTAGGCACCCTTGCCTGCTCCAAGCTCTTATCTTTGTACACACGCACCCATTCTAGACCACCTACACACCCACCAGGAGAGGCACCTCCATCACCCCTGGTCACTTTCCAGGATGTGGAGAGCAGGAAACATGTCCTGAAAGTGGCTAGTTGGCAATGCGTCTCTTCATGTACTTTTATGCTGAGTGATATAGTGGTACCCATGTCTTCTCCATTATTTCAAAGTAGCACACCTGGAAAAAGAACATCAGCAAAGGTGTTGCCAAGGTGGTGAGCAACGGCTGGTTATCTAAATCTGAAAATGCTGTTTTCTCTCATTTTTTCCTCAGAGATGGAGGTTATAGGCGGCTACCCTTCAACAGAGCTGTAAACTGGAGCACTGTATGCTGTCAGTGTAATCAGTGCCACATTTAGGCCAGCTACATACAAGAAAGTCCAGAATAAAAATCACAGAAACATAAAAACCTAAGAGTTAGCCACTTGTTTTTCAGTATGGTCTGTCAGGTAGCATGGATGACCTTTTCTACTTTCATTTGGGAGCCCAAAGTGAACCCTCCTTCCTTCCCTGCAGGTAGAGGGCAGCATTAGAACTTTCTACACCCAGGAAATGCCTTTAAAAAGACATGGGGCGTTTTCTCGCTAGCTTTCCCCCGCGGTTTACACCGAAGCTAGCACCGGAGCTTCTGGTCAGTTTCCCACCATTTGCTCCGTGCTCACAATTTCCTCCAGAGTATCACTGCACTGCTCCGGAGCTTCCCTGGAGCAAGAAAATCCTGTTCCTAGCAGGATTTTCTTGCTCCAGGGAAGCTCCGGAGCAGTGCAGTGATACTCTGGAGGAAATTGTGAGCACGGAGCACATGGTGGGAAACTGACCAGAAGCTCCGGTGCTAGCTTGGGTGTAAACCGCAGGGGAAAGCTAGTGAGAAAACGCCCATGGTGAAGATCTTACAGTTCCCTCCGGTCTCCGCACAGGATAGCTTTTTTGGTTGCCTTTGTGACAGGGAATAATAGTTGAGTTAAGTTTTACATTTGATTGTTCATATTCTACTGCTCCTTTAAGAGATAACCAAGTGGCATTCTGGGAAAGAAGATGGCAGCCAATATAAGAACAGAAATCATTTTAATTCTGACAGTGTTGCAGTTCGTGGTTGGTGTATTCTTAAGAAATAAAAGTCAGCACTGAACTATATTTCCTGCCTGTCCCCTGTCTGGAGTGTAACATTTTAGTGAGCAAGCCAGGAGGGATTGAAGTGAGAGGCTTTTGCCCTCCGAAAGACCAACCTACAACGCTGAGAGAAAACACCTTAGGAAAAGAGGCTGTATGAAGGGGTGGCTCACAGCAGTGAGTTTGAAAGCCTGCTTGCTTATGGAGGTGGATGGACTTTTATATCACCTTCAACAAGAATAGTTGAGGAAGGTTTGTGACTTCGTAGGACTTTCTGGGGCAGGAGACAGTACCGCAGAAGCAGTATGCTGATGAGAAAGTAAAACTACTTGAGACTCAATTTCAGGAAAAGCTATCTCAGTTTTGCAAACTTATAGCATATTTTATTATCTTATTATCAGGAAAAAGATACAACTGAGCTGTCAAAAGCAGTACAGGAACCTCAAGAGTCACCCCAAGATTTCCTAGTCAGATTGCTGGATTTCAGACAACAAATCCTCTTTGACTCCCAAGAAGCAACTTTTAGCCTGAAGTATGTCACGGCCTTGGTACGAAACATGCCACTCTTACAGGATTACAGAGTGATAATGTTAGGATCATGATGCAGCCTTATTTAAATGACAGCCAGATCATAGATGACACCTTGTTTGAAAAGCTGAATTAGGCCGTCAGAGTGAAGAAAGACAGAAACAACAGAAATAGGGAACTGTTGCCTGGGAAAAAAACAGGGATAAACCCCTACTCCACAGTATTTGTATCTAGAACCTCAGCATGGGACAAAAAACTGTCTCTTCATTCAAAGAAACAGCAGTGGTTGAACTAAAAGCCTGAACTGAAGAAATCAAGGATGTGAAAGTTGAAATTAGTCTTTTAAAATAAGCTTTTCAGAATACCAGCCAAAGTACTCATAATAGGGGCTGAATATACATGAGTAGACAGTTCTGTGGAAGGCTATGCTGGGATTGTCAGTGGTTTTGAAAAGGGGGCATCTTAATCATGGTTTCCTATGTGAGAGCAAGGTATACTATTAGTCAAGGTTTCAAAAAAGAGGTTAGGCAGGAAACAACAGGCAGGTCATTCCAAAGAGATCAGGAGTGGCCGACCAAGGAGCAGAGTCCCAAAGCCAAAGACAGCCCTTACAGAAAGCACCTCATCAGAGTGGAGATGAAACCAAACAATATAGGGCTGAATGTGGTGGGCACTATTTATACCTGTCATCTCACTCGTAAGCAGAAGGCCAGAATGGTAGACTTGGTGGGAAAGAAATGTATTATCTGATGCTTTGTTAAATCAAGTCAAAACTTCAACTTTTTGGGATTTGGTTGCACAAATATGCACACTGTCTAGTCAGTTGGTGGGAAACAACCTCCCAGGAGTACCCTGAGAAAGCTGGAAGAACTGTCACAGATACACAAGCAACTTGAATTGAAAGCAGCAAATGAAACACCGATACCTTATAAAGCATGGATCAAGGTCAAATTTCAGTTATCCCCAGAAATGAAGATCCCTGCTTGTTTAACCTGCGTGATCCTGGCCAAAGAGTTCAAGGGGCTTGCACAAGCAAGCCAAACAAACTATACTCCACAGGACAGGGCAAGACAAGCACACACACAGAAATTCCAGTCTGGGGTCTAAAAATAACTTTAGGAGCTGGCCGACAAACAGAACAGCTGCCCAGATAAAAGGAATTTCAAAAGTTAATTTGATGAGTCTCGAGAAACTGCATAGGACCCTTCCTTCTCTGCCAGGTTGGCCTTTGCAGAAAACAGTCTCAGGTGATTGCGTTTGTTCTTGGCCAAGGCTCCAGCTCTTCATGCCCGAAAAGTCCTATTATTCACTGCCCAAACAGTAAGTACTCCGATAGGGCCACTGCTATCTGCTTCCTGGGGAAGACTGGCAAGGAGGTGAGTTTTCTCACTCTGGGATTTCCTCAGTCCTCAACAGTATTGAAAAGGAAGCCTGGAACTGTGACTGTTATTTATTCATTTTGCTTATCCTGCTTTTCTTCCAGGAGCAATAGGACTCCTGTGCAAGTTGAGACTGGCTTTGTTTAAAGGGTCTTACAACATCATAATCACTAGTCCATCACAGTTCATTATCATTACTATCTTACCAGTTTGTGGCTACCCAATGGGTAAGAGGTTTGGAAAAGCAGGCAAGGCGTGCTTCTGGGGAGAGGCAGATCTGATGTTCAGTTCCCAGAGTAGATACCAGGCTGCAAATTGGACAAGTTCAAACCCAGTTATATGCTTAGCACCATCTGCAGCAGGCTTAGATGCACTGAGATGTTTACTAAGGTTGCTGAAGCCCCTTTAAAATCAAGAGGACTAGAGTGGCCACAATTTTTTCAGGGCCATATCTTCAGGTTGCTTTCATGCTTCTGTGTATACAGACAATGGTTGCCACTTACCAGAGGAGCCTATTTGCAACTGAGTTCAAGAGGCCCCAAGCAGTATTCAGAGGATAAACTAGAGAAGGGTACCATGCATGCCATTCTGAGCTCTTTAAAGGATTAAAAAAACCCAAGAAAACAGAAATGAAATGAAAACTGAGGGGAAGAAGCTCCCTTTAAGCCCACTCCTGGGTATAATGGTCAAAGACAATCACTACTCTACAGATAACTACAAAGTTGGTACACCTTTTACATTCTATACTTGGAGGCTCAGGCTCAGTGTGTGCCTAGCCCACAGTTCTACCCACACAGATCAGAAGCATGTGCCACAGGGAAGCGTTTACCATCTCACATTAGTTTCTTTGTTGGGTAGACATTCCCTGGCAAGAGATGGAAAGAAGCCGACTCTGGGCTCCCTTTCTTCTCATGAAAACATTTAGGAGTAGGATAAACTGCAACAAAAATCCCCAGAGATGTGTTAGGTTTTACAGACCTTTTCCAGTCTCAATATGGAGGGTTGAAATGTGCAGTCATTTCCTAATCAAGATCCAATCCAAGCAACAACCATTTGAAAGTCTGGTAAACGCTCTGGACTGGAACAGGATTATTTTGTGACGTTTGGGAGCAACCAGAAAGCTTGCTGTTTGACAGTAACTCTGGTGCCTCGCTATCTGGTTTCATTTTCCTAAGCAGGAGGAGGCAGGAGGGCCAGGGAGGAGAGAAAGTGAGTCAACAGATATGTACCTGACAGAAATACTCGCTAGCATTGCACCTGCTATGTATGAGGCTGGAGCAAACTTTACTTACATACTGTAACACAGGGTAAGTGGGAACAGAACCAGAGGCTTGGCCTCACCTTACCTTTCCCCTCCCCCATGATAGGGAAACCTACCTATGGCAGCAAGGGGAGTGAGGCCTTGTACATGTTGGCAGGCAGGCAGGGCTTTAGTGATGGGTAGGAATCAGACCCCATGAGATAAAACACTGGAGAGGGCAGGGATTAGCTAACCTTCATCTATGTGTTACTTTTTTATTTTTAAAAAATATTCCTCCATTTCCCCCCTCAATTATTCTGAAAAGAAAGGTGACAACTCACTCACAAAGCAGTTTGCCTCTCCCTGTGCTTTCTCTGCATGTGGAAGTTTCACTGTCCACTCATAAGTGGAGTCACACCATTTTAAGCTCATTGACCATTTTAGGATTGCACTATCAGTTGCTTATGGAAGGGGAAGGTTTTTTCCTACCTTCCTGAAATTTTCCAATTCCCCAACCTTACCCTGCACATCCCTAACGGAAGCACCATACTGAAAATAAGTTATCGCGGCACACAAAAAGACGGTGCTGCAAAGGCAATTCATAGTACAAGTGGGTTGAATCCCAGGAAGGAAAACCCCCACACATCTAGCACACAGCCAGGGATGCATGAGCAGCCACCCATGCTAGATCAGTTACATGTGCTCAGCCCCAACAGATGGAAAATCACTGCTAAGGGACAAGGGTTATGGGAGTCACATTCCAACCTTTACTCCCTAAGCAGATGAGCAGTGCTTCAAAATCCAGTGGTGCACACAAGGACCTTTGAATCAGATTCTTTTATTGAACATCCAGCCCCTGAAAAAGTCCTGGAGGGCTTCAGTATTTAATTATACTGGGCTATGCCCTGACCTGGGTAGCCCAGGCTAGCCAGATCTTAGAAGGTAAGTAGGGTCAGCCCTGGCCAGTATTTGGATGTGAGGCCACCAAGGAATACCACGCAGAGGCAGGCAATGGCAAACCACCTCTGAATGTTTCTTGCCTTGAAAATGCCACGGGGGTCGCCATAAGTCAGCCATGGCTTGACAGCAAAAAAATTTTTTGCCACAGTATCAGGGATGGGTGGATGGGGCTGACAAGCTGTCAGTTGCCTCCACCTGTCTGAAGGCAGTCGTGTCCTCCTCCCACCCCCACACAGGCAAAGCTGCTGACCTAACATGAGGGTCCGCCAAGCCAGAGGGGAAAATGTCTGCAGAACTTATCACACAAAGCTATTTGAGGAAGTGAACCAAGCCACATTTCCTTTTCCTCTCTCTACACAGACTGCGTCCCCTAGCGATCACTAGTCGCCTCATATCGGAGACTGTCAGATCCTTCTGGATTGATTAAACAGCAGTCTGGTGGCACCGTAAGCCACCCCTCTGGAAGTACTCCTTCCAGATTCATGCAAGTCTCCCTCCTTGGGCTAGGTGGAGCTCCTGATTCATGCATGGGGGTCACTGAAGCTCCTCAGAGGGTGGTTTGTAAGGAAGGCAGTGCCTTCCTGGACTCCAGCTCAGGACCAACAAGGAGCAACTTTGTTTGTTTTCCCTTCGTAACTGAAGATGTTCCATGGCATTAAACTCAATCTCCGAGGGAAATTCCGCTTCCATAAATAAATGATTGCCAGCATTCGCTGAGAAAGAATCAGAAACAGATGCTACTTGGCATCATGCCAGCCCAGCCTGTTTCAGATTGTGGCTCCAACCGTAGGCCTGAATGCCTTGAAGGTGGCCCCAGGCAAGAGCAGGGGGGTGACACGTCTGATTAGAGAGCACTGGGCAAACTGGGCCCAGCTGCCACATGCCCCCTGTGCCTGATACTGCAGAATCATAGCCATCTCAGGTGTCTCCTGGCACAAAGCATTGGGGGGGGGGGGGTTTGGACAATCTAACTAGCATGGTGAAAAAGTGCCTGCAAAGCAAACAGGTGATTCAAACAAACTAGTCAAGCCACAAATTGCTGGGAAGATTGCAAATGACAGAGAACAGAAATTTGCATACACAGATGAGGCCTGCCATTTATGTGCTGCAATGTCTTTCTCCATTTCCTCCACAACACCGAGGCATGCAGAGGAAGGCAGGCAGGCTGGACTGAGCCCACCAACTCCTGCAAACTTGCTGCTCCTCCAAAGACCCTTCCCCCCCCCCCTCGCCTTTTGTCTTGAGCTATAACTTGCCATAAAACATTGCTACATTTTGTTGTTTAGAGAAAGAGTTTTCAACATGTTTTGGTCCATGCATGTCCCTCTTTTAGAGAGATCCTATTCCTTATTTTAGTCAGATGTGAGAGGTTTGCCTTGTGGGGCATGAGAAAGCAGCTGTGGCGAGCGTCTCCCTTTGGGATTCCGCAGACAAAGGAATGCTGAGGCTTAGCATTTTGTGGGTCTCAGTCCAAGCTTAGCCCACAATGCTTGTGACTGCTGCAGATGCTAAATGTCACCATTACTTGCAAAGCCAGCCTAGATTTAAAAAAATGCAATCCTAAACATACTTGTACCCTACTAAGTCTATTGAAGTGAATTGGTTGAGAAGGGTATAACTGTGTTTAGGATTGTGCTGGAAAACTGCCAAGGGGCACTGCTTAATCGCTCTCCTGAAAGGCACATTTTGTTCCAAGGGACTGACAAGTCAGCCCTGGGAGCACAACTGTCTCCATGAATACACTCAATGTGTGCAGATGTGTACGTTGACTTTGGTGATGATGCTACTCTTTCCATGGGTGTTATGCTCTCAGATATTCATTCCATAAGGTCCAGATTCAGACTTCTGCAATCTTCTGTTTCCTCCCGTGCATCTCTGGGATGTACACCCAGCAGTTCACTCTAGTGTGCAGAGTTGCCAGCTTTTTACTGACCTCCCTTTAACAGCAGCTTGATCTGCCAACTTTAACAAGCAGTAATGCTCATGGCGGAAAACTTCACTAACTGATTTTGAGGAATCAAGCTGCTGCTATTAAAAGGTCATATAGAGGTTACTGGGATCCAGGAGGCCCAGGTCCAAATCCTGATGCTGCCGTGGAAGTTCACTGGATCCCCTGGGCCAGTCATTCTCTCACAGCCTAATATACTTCACAGAGTTGTGATGATAACATGGAGGAGGGGAGAACAATGCTCCAAGCTGCTTTTGTGCCCCACTGGGAAGAAAAGCAGAAAAGAACAGGCCAGCACAGATATCCCAGTCCTAGGTGACCAGTGCCCAGCATCTGGAAAAGGTTCCCCCCAACACTGTTTAGTTGTTTTAAACATTTATTTATTTATTTATTTATATTTCTTCCCACCCTCCCCCACACGCGGGCTTAGAGCAGTTCACGACAAAGATTCAACAAAACCAAACATTTTAAAACAATTAACAACGATCCAATTTAAAACTCCACTAAAATAACCACAAGATGGGGAAATAGATTTACAGGTTCCTAGAGAATACCGTGTGTATGCCTTGACGGACCAAGTGTTTAAGGACCGTTAATAAGATGGAGTAAAGCACCATGGATAGATGGAATGAAGGGGACGGGATGAGGCAGGGAAAGTCAGTGTAAGTCGATACATCTTGATTCGCCTCTCTTCCGCTTCTGAGTGCACAATGCACACCGTGGGCACATGGCACCCTAATCCCAGATAAAGTCCTGCTGGGACTTTATCCGGGATTTTTCCTTTCGGGTTGGCATGTTTACACATCCCAACCCCGGCGGTGGCGGTGGCTGGGGGAGGCACCCTTCCAGTTTGGCTCGCTGGAGACCACTCTACACGCCCCCCCCCCTGCCACCACCGCCAGGACAGCGAATCTGGACTGTCCTGGCTGGCTGGCGGGCCCCACGCTCTGCTCCGGGCCTGAAGCCCCACTGGCCGCTGCCTGGTAAGTTTGGGGAGAAGAATTCGGGGGGGGGGGTGCCAGGCTGTGGCGGCCGGTGGGGCCCGGAGTGGAGTGCGGGGTGAGGTTTTTTTTTCCTTTTTGCACTCATGTGCATGAGTGCAAAAAAGGAAAAAAAAACCCAGGAGGGACGATCAGACAGCCCTCTCTCACAATCATTGCAGGAGAGGGCTGTCCAGATCGGCTCAATTGCAGGTTCCTCGCGCAACCTCCAGGAGAATACTTGATTTTCCCGGGGTCAGAAAATGCAGGAGGAACCCGTGATTTAACCCGCTTTGGCACGGAAGTAGCCACGGCCAGTCTGGTCAGTCCCTTTAAATGCGGGAGGAAACAGCAGTTCCTCCCGGTTTAAAGGGCCGTGTTACCGCGGCCCAAAAGCTGGACAAGAGATCTGACTGTGGTGTTATCATGATCACATTCAACACCACCTGTCACTTACAAGCATTTATCAGGCTTGGGGGAACAGGTGTACCCGGAGAGTTAGAAAACTGGTTGCAGCAGCGAAGTCCTCTGACCCCAGGACTAGGTGGCTTGGTGGATGAAGCAACAAGGGAAACCATAGCAATGCTGATCAGTGATTGGTTATTGTTATTTCAACTGGAGAGCTCTTTCTTCTCAGCATGCCATGGGCGCAATCTGATACCAGCTGACCACTCTCCATTCTTACATACATCTGCCAACAGGATACAAACACTTTGAAATGTTCTGCATGCATGGGGGCTCCCCCTTCTGTGAGAGCCCTCCACTTCCCCCATCATTTTGGTCTGGGGAGTCCTCTGTCTCCCAGGCGCAGCATTTCATGAGCATATTGGGTTGCTTGGGAGAGGGAGGAGGGAAGTGATGCTTCCACACACACGATTTAGACAAACTCTTACCCAGCTTTATTCCCATGACCTGAAAGAGGTGTTTCTCTCACTCCCTTTTAAAATATCCAGCCTACTGAAGAGTTCTGGAGAACCTGAAAACTTGCACACTATGTTGGAGTTATTTTTGATTGGTCTTATGTTGTGGCTTTTGGTATCTTGGCTGCTGTAGTGGAAACCCTTCTGCCACAATTGTTACTGTTGTGCTGAACATCAGTTTTTGTGCAAAGGATGCTATATAGAGACCTGCTGTTCTGCAATGACATACAGGTAGGAAGGGCAAGCCAAGGAACATTCTGCCTATCCTCTGCAAATTGATTTTGGGCCTGCAGACCTTGTCCCCCTGTAAAGTGCCCCATCTTTCTCCAAAAAGTGTAGGAATGAAGGACATGCTCAGCATACAGCCAGGCTCACAGTAGGGCAGGTTTCTTGTGGAAGGAAAACACTAGCAGGTGGTGCTTGGGCTGTTTGCCCAGCCTGCCCCTGTGGGCGCCACAGTCTGTGCCAAGTGACCACTTCTCTGGCAGAAAGGAAGTTCTCACCATGACTCAACCCTTTTAGGCTTCCACGACAGAGAAACTCTCTCCTGCTATCATATAAGGGGCTTCTTGGGGTTTGAAGGGCTAAGAGTGTGAGCTGTAACAGGAACACCGGGTCCCCTTTGCAGTCAATTTTGCATGCTTCTGCTGCGCACATCTTTCCTCCTTGCCTTGTGAAAGGATTCCATCCCTCTAATGCACACAGAAGACAAAGGGGCTGGTCTTGTATCCGCCCTGCATCCCTGGTGGCAGCCCACACGGTTAGCTAACATGTAAACAATCACCCATTGTTGTCATTCCTTTGTACTTTACACAAAGATTGCAAGCAGCCATTGGGGGTGGGGGGAAAGAACAGCTGTGTAATACCAACCAAAATATCACAGAATTGCGAGCACAAGCTTTCAGGTCCCCTAGAGCAGTTGATCAGGCTGAAAGTCCCATACCAAAGAAAGTGGGGGCGGGAGGGGGAACAGTGTAGAAGATGTCTCAGTGCCGGATGGAAAAGCCCCAAGTCTTATGATAGTCTTCAAATGGAGTTACAGGAAGCGTTGTAGACTTAATTGGATTATAGGGTGCTTCTGGATGCAGAACAGGATTCAAGAAACTACTGGGATAGAAAAGCAACAAAAGGAGGGAGAAGGCAAATCCCCCATTGAGAATATGCATTTGTTTATTTATTTATAGCCGTCCTTTCTCAGTGAGTCTCAAAGCAGGCTACAGAAGAAAAGCAACATAGTCACATAGCTTAAGCCTTAAGGCATCCAGTGAACAGTGCCATAGTACAGAATGAAACGACAGTGTGAACAACAAACTGTCTAAGGCAAGGTTATATTATAAGCAATATGGTAAGTAGAATTACAAAGGTCAAAACAATGCAGAAAACAGCATAATGCCTAGAGTAATCATTGAAGTAGTATAATCCTATTTCATTCTAAAGGCACCCTCCTGGACTGTTCCATTCTTACCATTCTAGATTCTGCTACATTTCATAAAAACACCCTCCTGAATATTACAGTTTTACACATCCTGTGGAATTATAGAAGTGTAGTACCCTTCCTGACCTCCTCAGGCAGGCTGTTAATTAGATCTTCCTCCAGCACTAATTGCAACACACAGATCTTGGGGGAGAACTTCTCTTGCATAAATAGATCTGGCCCTTCCTTGTCATTGATCTTCCATATTCTGTTTAGTGCATTTTTCTTGAAAGTCTCTTCCTCTACTCCCCCCCCCCCCCATTTACAAAGCAGAAGAGTTGCTTATTTCAGGAGGAGGAAAAGTCTGAGCATCTTCCCACCCCACTCAGCCTTGCCTGCCTGCTAGCACACACAAACAAAATGCTTGCCTTTGTCCCTACAGAGCATGCTGTGCATTGTTGGGGAACCATAGTTAGCATCTTCCCAAGCCCATTGCATTTTTTTTTCTTCTTCAGGTGGAAGGTGACTCAAACTTCCCTCTTGCTCTGTGTTAAATAGTGGGTTTCATGGACCAGCAGACTCACTACTAGTGATAACATGCAGTTGCCACACCCAAACACACCCCGCTCCCGATAGGCTATTCACATAACATTACTTCTTGATTGATTACTGCCAGAGTCCTGGTGGGCTATTGTTCTTGGGCTCCAAGCTCAACCAGTCTCTAGTAGCATAGTCCTGCAGTGTTTCGGTCCCAGTACATAACACTCTGATCCTGAAAGTGGGACCAGTCAGTGCAACATTCAGACAAGAAGACCTCCTCCACTCCTATGAATTGGCCATAATAGGACATGGAAGGAGGATGTTGTGCTGACATCACTGCAGTCCATTTCCCATGGATACACCCCAGAGACTGCATTGCACATGGAACAAGCCAAACTGGGAAACTGTGCAGCATATGTCCAGTATGAATGCAAATCCTGAATTTGCTCCACTGTAAATATCCAATTCTCCAAGGTGACAACTCACAATGCTTTCTGTTGCACTAGAGGAACAAGGATAAGTTGAGCTACCACTGTCCAGCTCAGAAGCTTATTGTTCTGACCTCCACCTGGCCTTTCCCTAGGGAAGACATTCAGCTGCCCTTACTCAGTTGTCTCTGTCTTGCCCACCCTCTCCATCCTGCATTTATGTGGAGCCAACTGTGGTCTCATGAGTCTACAGTCATGACTCAGCCTAGAGGAAGTTGCTAGTTCTCACTCACCCCCCCCCGGGGCAATTAGCTCTTCTATAATTGTAGGCTTCATACAGAAAACAAGACCAGGGATTGAGACCAACAGTGGCCTATGTGTGGTGAAATGAAACCTCAGACTGCTGTTTGCATTGTAGACAGGAGAGATCACTGAGTCAGGGCCAGTCTCACAAACACTCAACAGTCTCTGGAAACGTGAAGCACACTGACTGGGCGCCATCTGCAGCAGAGGTGATTGGGTAACCACTGTGGACTAGGCACCTGTGCCATGTGATCTACCCGGTTACATCAGGTGCCCACTCAGCCCTAAGCAATGTCCCTTGAAGATGTGCCCTTGGGGCTCAAACTCATGTGATGCTGGGATTTCTGTGAATGGACTTTTCTCTAAAAACCAAGCACATGAGAGCCCAATTTAGATCAGGGCTGGCACAGAAAATAGGAAGGTCCTTATTTGAAATTGCCCTGGAAAGCTGGCATTTGGGGAAACGTGCAAGTACTGAGATGACTTCTGATATGTCAATGCAAAGAGGCTGCCCCAGAAGATACTGTGTGGAGCCTGAACCCCTTGTCCTTTGGCCTCAGAAGGACCTCTTCACAAGCCCCTGGAGAAGGGTCATCAGGTCTGAATTGGGAAATACCTGGAGATTTTGGGGGTGAAGCCTGGGGAGGGGGAGGTTGGGGAGCGGAGGGACTTCAGCAGGGTATAATGCCATAGAGTCCATCCTCAAAGCAGCCGTTTTCTCCAGGGGAACTGACCTCTGTTGTAATTGTAATAATGGGAGATCTCCAGGTGCCACCTGGAGGTTGGTAATCCTTCCCTGGGGCACGTGGGATAGCAGTATTCATGCACCAAACCACTGATGCCAAGCATTTTCCAGGGGCCCAAGCTCACTTGGACTCATTAGCAGAGGTCTTCCTCCCTCAGGCTGGTCCTGGGAGGCCTCAGTGGCCCTCTCCTCCCCCACCCTTGGTCATTCCACAGCCCTTCTGCTGAAATCCACCCACCCCATGCAGGTTTGCAAAGAGAGGGAAGCCTGCGCTTCACTCCCCACTGATTTGCCAGCCCCTCCATAACCCATTAAAAGGCAGAAGAGAGTCAAATCTGACAGCTGGGAGGCAAGTTGCTCATTCCTCACAGCAGGGTAGAGCAGAACTGCCACTCTCCCTCTTCCCCCAAATCGTTTTCATGCTTGACCAAACTCAATATACCGGCACCACCTTAGGTTCAGAGCACAGCTGCTTGGTGTATTAACCCCTGAGCTGCTAGCCTCTTGGATGGCAAGCATACCAGTAGCTCTCAGAGCCTTCCTTTCCCCACCGTTTCTATCCTCCAGGCTCACAATAGTTGGTGTTGTCTGCCTGTTAGCAGTACTGTAGATTTCATGGAGATCATTTGGAGAGGGCTGGCTGGGGTGTTCTCCAGCACACCTTTTCCCTAAAGACCCACATACCTTCCCCCCACCTGGGCTGAAAGCAGGACTAATGTGTTGCAAAGAACCAGTGGATGATGCTCTGTCAGCCGTGCACACCTGCTATGCCATCAGCAGCCTTGGGGGGAGGGGGGGGAATGGTTGTTGACATTAATAAATACAATACAATAAATTAACTCATAGGGAGGCTTCCGCAATGCAAAGAGCAGTGCCCTGCTACGCAGGAGGGCTGTGAGGAATGAAACATTTTGCATACTGATAAAAGTGCCAGAGAGATTGCACATAACAGGGAAAGGATCCCAGCTGCGGAGTCCCCATCCTGTCTATGTACAGAGGAGCCAGAGGTGAGGATCTGGGTGAGGGCAGCCCCTGCTGAGAGAGAAGCTCCTGCTGTTTGCAGCATGTTTACCTTGGTCAGGCTTAGCATCCGGCCTCATAGCAGAACCAGAGATGACCTCACGCAAGCTGCAGCCTTCATTTGTTCTTGGTGAAAGCACATAAAACATATGGTACTAGATCCAGTAACAGGCCGGCCTTCCCCTGAAAATGACCAGAACAAGGCAGAGAGCCATGGTCTGGCATGCCATGAAGCTGCTGTCTCCCTGTGATGCTCGGACCCTGACCCAGCAAGGGCAGGGCAGGGCAGGCCATATACGCTCAATAGGTTGAAAGTGGTACAGAGCCCCACACCCTTTGCTGAGGCAGGACTCTTCAGGCATCTGACTGCATCCAACCTCATACTCCAGTGCTCTGCTCAAGATCAATGTGTCTGTCCAAATTTTTGCACGCTCAATCAAATCCATTTGCAAATTAATCCCCCCTCACCTGATACCAGACATCCGAGGAAGCTGCCAGGGACAGTGTATGAAGATGTCTGTTCGTGTGTGTGCATGAATGCCTCTGGAAATACACCAACAGGCATGAAGTGGTGAGATAGATCAAGCCAATTTGCCACAAGACCATAACAAGATGATCATAATAATATACATATAAGATGGATGAACTGCATGCCAGGTATGAATGTTAACAATGGACATATAAATATATACTGTACCATTTTAACCTGCAGGTTCAGAGTAGCAATCCACTCAGTCTTGTGTATCACTGTTCACAACAACAACAACAAAAACTGAGCATATCACATTTGCCTTTATGAATTCTGCAAAGAATGCCATCCTGTGAGTGACAATTACGGATCTCCCTGAGGGTCCTAAACCACAAACTGATAAAGTAGTTTCATACACTGAAGACTGGTAAATACTGGATTAGATCCTACTTAGTATCAGCCATGTAAATACAGAGACTGCAGTTCAAACTGCTGTAAGGACCTCACTTGTAGAAACAGCTTGAGAGCAGAGAGGTGCAGAAGTCCTTCTAACTTTGCAAGAGCCCAGAGTAGTCAAATATTTCTCAAAAGCATTTCAGCCAAAGAACCTTTAACCAAGCAGAGGAGTCAGGAGGGCATCACTACCATGGGCTGTCGCTGGAAGGCTAAGAGGCAGAGTACCAAAGCACCCAGCATATTAATTAAATGAGGCTGGTGGAGAGCGGAGAGCGGAGGAGGACTGAGATGTCGACCACTACAGCAGGAGGTGGTGGCTAGCCTTGGCTCAGCTTCCTGGAGCCCTGGGGTCTCCTGTTTGTGTGAATTAGAATCAAGAGTCAAACACTTTTCCTTGGTAACAAGCAAAAGAAAAGAAATCAATTAACCTCCTGTGAAGAGTGCAGCAGGGAAACACAGAGACGGGGCCTGTTTAAGAGCTTCTCTTGAGTGCTGCTGACAATACGGGGATGTGGTTCCATACAAATCTCCATTAGGAGCTCCAAGAGAGGGAAAGGTTTGAATGGGGCTTGTCCCTTGTGGTTCAACTGTGCTTGAGAGCTGCAAAGAGCCAAGGCCAGACTCCCTGGTTGCCACTAGAATCAGGGATGCTTGGGACCCAACGCTGCAGTTCTCCTAACAGCCTCTACTCTAGTAGTGTTGGGGGCCAGCCATTGTCCTATTGAGGTGGCTTTCTGTAAAAAAAAGAAAGAAAAAAAAGTGCTTGCTTGTGTATTTTAATGCAATGAGCAGAGTGCAAATTTAAATGCCTCTGATGCTTAATGTGGAACTAGAAAGCAAGTAAGAATAACAGACAATGTTGTAGAAAGGTGTGGAGGTGGAACTTGGACAGTTCCAAGACAAGGCAATGGAACAAACTTAAGGGACAAAGAATGGCCAAGTCGCACTGTGCACTATCAAGTCAGAATCCCCCTCCTCCTCCCTGGAATGGCCACTTGGTGCCTCCCTTGCCCAAAAGAAATTGAATGGGATGGTCTGGGCCAGGACTCACCAAAGAATGCATTGTGCTGCTTATGGCACGCAAGGGGCCAGGGGCCCCAGCCTTTCCAGGCCAGAAATGGGGTTCCTGCTAAGTGGCATTACTAAGAATGCAACTGGGTGGGTGTAATTCCCTTTTGCATAAAGGCAACTGGGATGGCTTTAGGACTGGCACAAAGCCCCGTACTAGTGGGGGGTCCTGGAGAAACACCAAGCCATGCACAATAATCCTAGTGGGAAACAATAGCCTTTTTTCATTCATTGTTAGTATTTTGCCAAGAAGGGCTCATTACAATGCTGTATGGGTGACCAGGGAACACAAAAGGAATCCAAGTCAGTTGGTTGTGCTCCATAGCATTCAGGAATAGGACTGGGGAGAGCCAAATTCAAGTCCCCATTCAACCATCAAAAACCCTTGGGCCTGTCACTCTCTCTCAGCCTAACCTGCCTCACAGAGCTCTTCTGAGGATAACTATGTATAGTTATATGTATATGCTGACTACTGGATCTTCTGCAGCTGAACCAAACCCTCGAGATGAAGTAGCTGGTCAGCTGGAGTGTCTGGAAGGTGGGGTTCAAATGGGGGGGGGGGGGAGCAGAACGAAAAGCATTCTGTTGGGCTAGTTCACCTCACAGGTATCTTGTGAGGATATCCCTCTCCCTGCTACACTGCAGGGGAGGATGCATTCTGAAAAAAACCTGTAATCAAACTGAAAACAGGTGAAATCTAATCATTTCATGGATAAATGGCTGTCTGCAGAATCCTATGCAAAAATACCACAAAGACTGTGCAAAGTCCATAAGCATTTGAGGCTGTAGAAAACATGGACCCAGCTCAGCTGGATGGCTCTGTGTAAACACAGTGGTGGAGGTGAGACCATTTTGCTGCCATTGCTGCCAGACATGCCACACATCTGTCCTTTGTAGATGAGCCCTGCATGCCAGCTACTCTGTCCAAATGTCCCTCCTAGCTCCCTCCTATCCCCTTTGCTTGTGCTCCATCTCAGACATTCATTCTGTCCCTTCAAGTGGTGCCTGGTGAACACGCCCCAGGCAGGGCAATGGCCAGAGCGGTTCCATCTGCTGTCCCCAACAGCTGGGTCTCCACAGTGCCACCAAGCCAAGTGCTCCTCTTACTTGGTTCCAGGCAGGAGTGGATGATGGCCCAGGACTCAAGCCAGGCTGAGTGGCCCCTGCAATGCTATGACCCAACACTGCAAGGGCCACTCAGCTCAGCCCTGGTCAGTGGTGCCAATGGTGGATGTGGTAGTGCAGGAGCCAGGGCTGCCGCAACTTCCAACCCCCACTTTCTGATTGGGCTTGGCTCTGTGTGTTCTTGTCTACCAGTGGCCCTCCAGGGAAATGGCCTACCAGGATCTCTCCCTGTTAACTGTGGCTGTCCTGTCTGTTACAGCAAGGGCGCAGCCAGCATTGCTGGGTGATTTTTAACCTCTGTTTGTTTGGCTTTTGGGGATGTTATCCATTGTTGCTCTTTTCTGGGCCTATTATCCCTCTTACTCAACGATCCCTTGAGACGATGTTGAGGTTGAGTGTGGTATTCTTTTTTAAACCACATAGTCGGTAATATATGGTTTAGTTTGCCTTCAGCCATTAAACACTTAACGTTACTGACATTTTGCTTCAACAGAAGGTATAATCTTTGCCTGGTTAGTGTTTCCCATGGAGTAGGAATGATCATGTCCTGAATTAGAAAAAGTTCAGCAAGAGGGGCACTCATAAGTGAGGTTATTCCTTTCTGCTTATGCCTGCAGCTTTCTAGATGGCTTCCCTCTCTTTCCCTCTCTCACCCACCCACCCACCTACCCAGTTCCTTCAGCTAACTCAATAAGAAGCCAGATCCATTTGGGCCTCAGCCAAAAGCCTGCCACAGCTCTGACCCACTGAAAGAGACTAAGCTCATGTAAAAACAAACTGAATGCTTTGATTCCATTTGCATTTCTGTTTCCCGCATTGCTTCACAGTAATAGGGCACCAGGCATTCAGGGCAGAGGAACACAATCCCACTGACAAAGCAGGCGGCCAGAAGGCAGCTGTGTGTTTCTGCATTCAGAAGAAATTTTTTTCCCCATCTGAGCATGATTTGTGATCTGTGCATGCGTGATTTCCCTGCTGAAAATTATTTTTCTGCTGTTCAATAATCCAAGACATTTCTTGGATTATCCACCCTGATAAAAAGTCATAATTACTCGGACTCTTGAGCAGTCTGGTTTGTTAAACATTCTAGTTACAGGAATGACTGCTTCTGTCCCGAATGAGACAAAGCTCTTTCACCAAATTGGCATCTGAAGCCATCTGAGAGATTTCATTAGCAAATAACTATGCAAAAACATCACACCCAACAGTGAAATCACGAAATCACGATCACTTTGGGAGACTCTGGTCCTGAAGATATCAAGAGTCAGGTTAGCCCAAATAATTATACTGGTTGTGATTCAGCTGCTGTGACAGAGTTGTGCAACAGTGGAATCAGCTACCTAGGGAGGTGGTCAGCTCCCCCTCACTGGCAGTCTTTAAACAGCAGCTGGACCAACACTTGTCAGGGATGCTCTAGGGGCTGATCCTGCAGGGTGTTGGACTAGATGGCCTGTATGACCCCTTCCAACTCTGTGATTCTATGATTCTGTAGTAGAGAAAAGGCATTGTTTCTGCACTATGGTCAATGCCTTTTAAGTACACTGTATAGCTCTATAGCATATTATTTATTTATTTATTCATTTATTTCTTGAGTTTGTATCCCGCTCTCCCCACCGAAGGCAGGCTCAGAGCGGCTCACAACACAGGTTAAAATTACAATCCATTTAAAATAAACATTCCACATTAAGCATTAAAATGCTTCCATGCATCCTACACAAGATTGGCGGCATTTCAATTCTACCCATAGGTGGGTCCGAGCAGCATTCATATAAAGTCCCTGTGTGACAAATTTGGCATAAAGTTACATTTTGTTTGCTCAGGAAGACCCTCAGATATTCATGAGTGATTATGGCAACTTACAGTTCCTGGCCTTCTTTAATATTCCCAATTCTGATGTAAACCATGGAAACTGAACATGTGAAACTGTTTTACTCTGAGTCAAACCACTGGTCTATCAAGGTCAGTATTGTCCACTCTGACCAGCAACAGCTCTCCTGATACCTTTTAAGTGGAGATGCCAGGGGTTGAAACTGGAACTCTACTACTGGGCCATGGGTCCTCCCTGTTCAAGATTATGGTAAAGGGTGGAGGAGGAGAGTGGAGAGCAACCATGTCTATTGTCCCCAGAAGTGTAGCATTCCAAGCTCCCACCAAGGCTTCAGCAGAGTTACAAATCCCCCAAAGCTTCCTGAAAACCACCAGGACTTCTCAGTCTCCAAGGACAGGCCATCTCGGGTTCACTTGTGGTTCTCCCACTCTGTGCTATTTCTGGTGGCTTCATACCTTGATGTAGAAGGTGAGCAGGGTGAAGAGGAAGGTGTCTTCATTGTTACAGTCTAAACGTTTTTTTCCCCCTTAACAAACCAGTATCCAAGTAAGATTTGGAAGCCTGATGAGGAAATATTGGTAATTCTATCCAAAATTTTAACTATCCAGGTTTCCACAAGAACTAAAACAGAAGGGATTGAGATGGCATGTGCCCTTTGGTGTCCACCAAACCCTGGTGTGCTTCTGTCCTGTGTTCCCTCTAAGCTGAGTTAGTGTGAACTAGCTCAGTTTTTTAGCCTCCAGCTCACACATTTTTGTCTTCGCTCAGGAAGGATGGCTCCAGAGCAAACAAGTTTATGCAGTAGCCAAATCGTTCGCTCACAACTTTAATGCCAGTAGCTCACAAAGTAGAATTTTTGCTCACAAGACTTCACAGCTTAGAGGGAGCATTGCTGCTCTGTCCTTTACAGAGTGAGATGCAGAGCTTTTCAGCCACCCACTTGAGAGGTCCATTGTGATTGGATCATTTAACTAGGAGGAGCTGGTTGGCTGGGATCTGCACCAAGGGAGGGAGGAAATTCCATTGTCTGGTGCTCAGATCCTCTTACCAGCAGGGAGGCTCTTGCATTTCAATTGAAGCTCTGTGCCGTTTGGCCACCTTCCTCATAACTAAGCAATGGCCCCACCAGTGCCTTGATATTTCCTCAGAAGGACAAAATAACGGCCAAGTGACACTAGCATAGAGGCTGGTATGCTTTCTAGGAAGGAGCAAGGCCCAAACTGCACTGGGATGGGGTGGGGAGAGGGCTTCTCTGCCTCTGCTGGCCTTGCAAACCAGTAGTAAAGACTGTGCAGCCACAGGCAGAGATCAGAACTGTCTAGATTTTTAAAAAGACAGGCAGCCATTTAAATTGTGGCACGCCATGTGTTGGGGGTTGGTTGTAGAGGGGGCTTTGCCTCTACATGCCCCTTCCCCAAACTATAGGTTGCATGTTGGTGAGGAGCTTTTTAAAAAGCTTGAGAGAGCAAATGGTCTTCAGCAAGAAATCTCAGGATGGGAAAGTAGCACAGGCCCTGGTGAGTGTTTCCCAGGAAGAAGAAAAACGACAAATGCCCTCAGCTAGATGGGGCAAATAGGGACCTGGCCAGTGTAATGGACCCTGCAAAGCCACTTTCAGGGAGAGCCAGTTTGGTGTAGTGGTTAAGTGTGCAGACTCTAATCTGGGAGAACTGGGTTTGATTCCTCACTCCTCCACTTGCACCTGCTGGATCACCTTGGGCAAGCTGTAGTGCTGTTCTTGAAAAAGAGCAGTTTCTGTTAGAGGTCTTTCAGCCCCACCTACCTCACAGGGTGTCTGTTGTGGGGAGGGGAAGGGGAAGGAGTTTGTAAGCCGCTCCAAGACTCCTTCAGGTAGTGACAGGCATGAGTATAAATCCAATCTGCTCCTCCTCCTCTTCTTCTTTTCTTCTTCTTCCGGATAGACAAGCTCTGCTGTTCCTAGGGGCATCCAGAGGCTCAAAGCCTTTCCAATCCCTTGAAGGAAAGCTAAGATATATATTTCCATATATTGAAATGTATGCAGTGAGCATGAGCCCTAGCCCATCAGATCACACTTATTTATCTTGTGATCTGATTGCTTTTTAACTGATTTACGGCAGATTACTTCTTCAGTCATTTTGCTTGTTTTGCTCCCGAGTTTTAATTTGATCCAACAACTTGACTTTTGTACAGCTTAATGTAATAGGAGGGGCTGAGATCCTGCAAAGTGTTTTGCTTGACTTTGACAAATTCATCTCTCATTTTAGTGTAACTGATTGTCTGATTCAGTAAACTTACAGAGAGCAAAACGTATCGCAATAGGTGAACCTGATGAAAAGAAAAGCCAACTTGGAAGGGATAAACTTCAACCTTTGTTAGAAACTGAATCTGTTCTCAGGATTTACAGGCATGGTGGGGGGAGGATGCATGGCCCCTGCTTTGCATGCAGAGGGTCGCAGATTAAGTCCTTGCATCTTCAGTTAAAGGATCTCAGCTGCTGGGGAAGACCTTTCTTTGCCTGAGACTCTGGTGAGCTGCTGCCCCTCAGAGGGAACGAGACTGAGCTTGGCTGGCCAGTGGTCTCACCCAGTAAAAGGTCACTTCATACATGTTGCTATTCTGGGGTGATGACTGAGCTGTGCCTGTGAAGCATTTTATAGGAAGAACATCTTGCTTCTTATGAAACTGCTGTGTGGCTTTCTCTCCTGCTTATTGCTTTCTAGGCTAATGAATGTGGGTTGCCCTCACACAGAGCTACTTTTACTTCACATGCTGCTGGGACAGCCTCTCCATACCGGTGAACAGCATTTTCCTCCTCCCTCTGCCCTGTGGTCTTGCTGCCAGGCATCAGGAGTGGCACATAGGAGGAGAACGAGGCGGATCAACAGGATGCTTCAGAGTCCAGATGCATTCTGCAGGGCGGAGGGCATGTGTATGTGTGCCATGAGAAGGGCTGATTGTACCGCACACAAAGGAAACTTCCCAAGGCCCAGCACACCCTCTGACACCATCTGGGGCCGAGACAACAAAAGGGCTGCTGTGCAAATTAAAGCCCAAAGGCCAGTCCTCCCTTTTCTGAGGGGGGAGGGATGATCTGAGAGGTCTCCAGTGAAAAGATTCCCACTGGAAGATATGAAGTCATCCTAAGCTGGGTAGTTGTGCTCTTGGGTGCTGCAACTGAAGAAGTTTTCGAGCATCCTGAGGAAGTTGCTCCCAATGGAAGAAGCACCTAAAGGAGCAGGCCAAAGAGACCAGATGTCCGGCTGAACTACAGTGTTCTATTGGCAGCCATTGCTAGGCAGGCCCTCTTAGAAAGAGGAGACTGGTACAAAGAGCCTTGCTCTTGACCCTGCAGTGATCTTGCTCAGCAAGTTGACACTGAAACCCAGGAGCCCAAGTTTACAAGCAGCGTGTAAATGGCCACTGGAGCAAAGCACAGGCTCCATCACAGTACAATGCATTTTAATAAAAAGCCAATAAAAGGCAGTGTCTGCAACACAGGTGGAACTGCAACACTGGATGGTTGGCTGTGCCCCTTCCTGCTGCAGTGGCCAGGTCTGCACCAGTGGACTCATCAAAATGGTAGCTGGCACATGAGGCATCAGGAAAAGCAGAGCAGCTGCTGGCACTTGCAGGATGAACACCCAAACTCTTCCAATCTATAGAGCTGCCCACCTTTTTTCCCTGACTGGCCAGGAAGGATATATAAAGCCACATGCAGCTCTGGTCACTGTCTGAGTAAACTGCTTGTGAGTTTCCTTATTTATATCCTTTTAAAATCCTATTTTTCATCTAAGGCACTCACACATAATTCTCCCCACCTCCAGTTTATCTTCATACCAAATCTGAGGTGGTTAGGCTGAGAGACAGTGTTTGGCCCAAGGCACACAGTGAGCTTAATGGCTGAAAGGGGAATTTTCAGCTTAATGGCTGAAAGGGGAATTTGAATCTCGGCCTGCCTAGTCCTAGGGCTGCCAGGTCTGGATTGGGAAATACCTGGAGACTTTGGGGGTGAATCTACGAGAGGGCGGGGTTTGGGGAGGGGAGGGGCCTCAGCATGGCTCAGTGCCATAGAGTCCACCCTTCAAAGCAGCCATTTTCTCCAGGGGAGCTGATCTTTGTCAGCTGGAGATCAGTTGCAAAAGCGGGAGATCTCCAGGCCCCACCTGAGGGCTGGCAACTCTACAGAAGTAGAACAGACACAAAATATTTACATAGTAAAACACCACACAGGATGCATCTATACCGAAACAAAATCCAGGTAAAGGGAGCTACTTACCTAGCCCTAGCCTGGCACTTTAACTGCTACACCACATTGGCTGTCACGTTTGGATGGTCCTCAAGACTTAAAATGGAATAACATTCTTGGGGAACAGGCTTTCAGCCAACAGCAGAGCAAAACTGAGTTATCCCCTCTGCCTCCCAAGTTACACGTCCCAAGTGGAAGACAGTCCTCCAAGGCCTTTGCTGGGATTTGGCCAATACAGAGAAGGAAGTAGGTCCCATATGATTCAATTCATTGTTACAGTTGGTGAAAGAGATGGCCGAGCCCTTGGATACAAATTCTGGATGAAAGGTGGCTGTATGTTGGAGGTGTGGGAGGTAAGTGAAACTTCGAATGTGATTTTCATATCTAAGAGTACAATCCCATCCAGAACCTTTAAGACCAACCATCCAGTGGCACCTTTAAGACCAACAAACTTTTATTCAAGGTATAAGCTTTTATGTGCATGCCCACTTCTTCAAGGTGCCACTGGATTCAAACTTTGTTCTGCTGCTTCAGACCAACACGGCTGCCCACCTGAATCCCACCCAGAGTTATTCCACTCCAAATGCATAGTATTGCACTGTAAGAATCTTTTACATGTCTTCTGTGAAAACACATTCGCTTCTTGGCATGTGTTCGTGGATGAGGGCACTTTGCCATCCATGTATCTGCAGCTGGTGTGTACTCATGCCGTCTTTTCCCCAGTCTGGCAAAGTTGCAGTCATCAAAACCAAGAGGACTTTCCCCAAAAGTTTGTTAGAAGAAAAGGTTACATTATGTTTAAAAGAATTTAATTTCAAACTTACAAAAATGAAAACATTAATACTCTCATGCAAAAGCAGACCTCGGAAACCCCCCTGCCCAGCTCTCCTGTCTGTCTTGGGCATTAGCAACCGATAGGCATTAGGCAAGCCTGAATACTTCCCAGAGGAAAACTGGAGAGAGCCAGAGGGGGCTGCATGTACCCTTCTCAAAGGCCCACAGCACTACATTAAGACCCTGAGAAGCCCAACTTACATGGCAAAGGTCCTAGGCCTTCTGGGGTGCAGAGATAAGCTTATGAAGGTGATGAAAATACAGATAAGTATCAGAATCACAAAAGCTAAAAAATAAAAAAGCGGCCCTCCTCTTTCCTTTTTCAGTGTTAAAGAATGCCAGGAACTCCGTGCATTAAGAGTGGGTCAAAGCCTGAGCCAAGACCTCCACTCCTAAAGGGAAATAATTTCAGCATACAAAGGTAAAAACGTGAAATCACTTTGGCATCAGCGTGTTCATGAAAAGGACATGCACATTAAACTGAATAAGGCAAATCTGCAGTGGCTCTCAAAAGTTATCTACACCTTCTGCCCCTCCTCTGAACTGGCAAAGTCCAAGTCAGCCGGCTGGCTTCCCTTGCCTCTCCATGGGGCCTTCCTTCTAACCCCAGCATCTGTACTCAACAAGGAGCAATGCCAAAACTCCATATATTTAAATAAACAATTGTACAGATACAATAACCATGTTTCCCCACCCACCACCCACACAATGGGGTTAGCTTGCACTCCTCCAACAGGTCTCAGGGACTCTGCTAATGGAAGTCTAGAGTGAATGTAATATGGAGCAAATGTGAGTTCCAGAGGAGGCGCTGAGGCTGTTTATCCTTCTTTGAATCACACCCCCCCTCCAAGTCATATCTAAAGAGAGCTGGGAAAATGCCAGAGTCACTTTGCATGATGATGAGAGGGACACGATCTACCAGAAAAGCCTGGAACGATCCAGGCCTACTGATGCAAGACTCATTCATTACAGTTGGTCATGGGCAGGAAAAACTGGACAGAGCTAACAAAGACTATGAAAACGATATAAATAAGATCCTGAAAAGGGGGGTGGGAGGGGGGTGCGGAACCCAGATCAGGATTTCAGATAATTTTATCAGGGTAACATTCAGTAGCAGAGCAAGAGATAGATCTGTAAGGAAAGAGCCACTTTTGTTTATGGGGTGTGGTGGGTTTCATGGAACACCTGGAGATGTTCTGATGGGCAGTTTCTGGAAAGGTAGTCATAAAAAGGGCAGATGTGCTGGGGAAGGGGGATGTACCAGCCCCTTTCTTCTTTGGCTTTTGAGAGTTCAAAAGCATACAAGAGACTCTCCCCTGTAAAGATTCAGGGAAAAACTTTAACCATAGCAACACTCTCTCTTCCTGCACTTTGGATGGACATCTGATCACCAGGATCTGTATTGCTCAACCCCACAGTCATGAGTGGGCTGGTCCAACGAACAGGTACATAGTTATAATGGGTGGCCTAGGTCACAACACCACACTTGAGCAGAAACTAGTAGGCATTACCCTAGATCCAGCCTGTGGAATTCAACATTGCATCACCATCACCAGTTGTCCATCACTGCCTACTTCCTGCCATGTAAAATGCAGAAGCACAATATCTTAGCAGGACAGAAGAAATGAGCAAGCGTTCACTGTGAGAGGCTTAACAAAGGAAAGAGTAAAACATGTCTCTTTAGCAAGATGCTTCTTTCCCTCCTGCTGTTCCCCTTCAGCATACTGCACAAGGTGATCACCAGAAAGCTCTTTGGATTTTTCCAAGAAGGCCGCAGATGGCATAACTCCACGGCATGGCCTTTAACTCATGAATGGTCCCAGGACTAGTTCTCCATCTAAGGCTACTGCCAGTATTGGAATAGGGAGGAGGCTTTATCCCAGCAGGCATTCTGTTGGGCAGCAAGGGAGGAACAAGCCCTCAGGCAACAAAGTGCAGTCTGTAGGTGACCTGGTGGCCATTGTCCCAGGCGTAGAGGATTTTCTCCTTAGGGTTATAGTCGATTTGGGTGGTGAATGCAAACTCATTAATGAAGGGCAATTTAGGATTAGCCTCAGTGTCTGTGTGGGTATCATAGGCGTAGGTCACCTGCCCTTCCTTAGCATCATACACATCCACAGCATAGAGAATACCACAGATGATGAAGCAGTTCCCATAGGAGTTACGCCGGAGGCCCGTCTTCCATGTGGTCTCCCTGCGGATGGACAGATCACCAGGGTCCAGCTTGCTCACCACAATTACCTCCTGCTGGGAATAGTCATAATCCACGGAAGGATAGATCACCCACAGGCCACTCTCATCCACAGCAAAGTCGATGTCTGAGTGGCCCCGCCATTTCCATGGTGTGGTATCCTCGTAGACCACATCGTGCAGCAAGGACCAGGCTGACACATAGCGCTGCCGCAGGTCATACTTGATGATGTTCTTGGTGAAGGCCCGGTTGTAGTAGAAAGCTCCTTGGAACACCACGTGGCCTGTCCCGATCCAGTTGTAGGGCAGTTTGTACAAGTTGCTCCAACGCCCTGAGTCAAAACACAACACACACTATGTTAGCTCCACCTGCGCTAATGACATAAGCTAACTTTAGTTTCCCACCCACTGCCAGTTGTGGTGTTGTAAGAGCATGGATGATTCATTGTCAGGGATGCCAAATCCCCTCAAAGAAAGCACTTCCCAGGGATGAAGTGACCCCAAGGATCAGTTAAATCATTTCCAGTTTGTGATACAGAAACGCCTACAGCAGCAGATTTCTCTCCCAGGGTGTCCATACCCTGCTCACAGCATTGTCTCTTAATTCAGCCCCACTGTGATGGATTTCATATGGCTCCCCCCCCCATAATTGCTTCATCTATAAGGCACCAAAAGGACATTCAATACATAGGCCTCTGCCAAAGACTTCTAATGTAAGAGGTGCTTCAAATGGTGTATTTGATAACTGGTGTGCAAAAATCACTGCTCGTGCAAGCTGTCTATTCATGTGAGCAATGCAACATCAGAGAAACATAAAGAAGTCCCAGTCAGAGCTTCCCCAAGCAAGGATGTATCTATTTGTATAATTTATCTGTTACTTCCTTTGTGCAAGCACACATAAATACAGCATAAACAGATAAACTAAAGCTATATATATATAAAAACAAAGAGTAAAAGCACTCCCAGGCTGAGAACCTGCCCCTTGAGACAGAGTGCAAACCCATCCAGAACAGACTGACTCAACACATGACTGCTTACATTATTGACCAAAAGCACCTCTGTTTTAGCTGCACTGAGCTTCAGTTTTTTGGCTCTCATTCAGCCAATTACTGCTTCCAGTCATTGGCTCAGAGCAGCCTGTGGATTCAGATAAAAAGGAGAAATAGAGTTGGCCGTCATCCACATATTGGTGACACCTCACTCCCAAAGGACTGGGCAACCTCACCAAGCAGCAGAAAGAGCACTAGGAATAAGACTGAGCCTTGCAGATCTCCACAGCACAAGTGTGAATGGGCTCAAGGAGTAACCTTCAGCACTACCTTGATTAGCCATACAGAGCTAGTGCCATTGAAGCAGAGCAGGCCCATAGCTGTGGGGGCATTTGGAGGCAATGCCCCCCACAGATGAGTGCTGCCCCCCTCAGACAAAAAAAAAATCAAAGGAAAACATTTTAAAATTTGATTTAAAAAAAAAAAGTAAGATGCTTGTGGACATGGGCGTCAACTACGGGGGGGCTCGAGGGCTCGAGCCCCCCCGAAATTTCCCGGGGGGGGCTCAGCCACCCCTGGGAAAATGGAGCGCCCGGTGGCCAGTCAGCCGGCCGTCGCCGCCTCTCCTTCCCCCCCACCCCCGGCCTGCCCTCCTGCCTCCCTAGGGTGGGGGGGGAGGCATCTGCTCCACCCCCGCACGCCCCGAGCGCGAGGCAGAGCAGGAGCTGGGGGCCCGCAAGGGCGACGCGCCGGCTGCCGGCGCCCGAGGTGAGCGGGGAAATGGAGGGAGGGGGGCGGGGATCGCGGTGGGCAGGCGGGCGGTCACAGCCCGGGGAGGGAAGTGGCGGCGGCTCCCTGGGGGGGGAAGCGGCGGGGACATGGTCCCGAGCGCGCGCGCGCACGAGGGAGCCCCCGCCCCCCCCGGGGATTTAAAAAGTCTACGCCCCTGCTTGTGGATGCTCCAAAATGACCCCAGGCACAGTCAGAGAAGCTTCAGTCTCTCTCCTCCCCCTTTTCCAGGCCAAAAATTAAATAGGTTTTTAAAAATGCAATGCAATGCAACAAAATAAAATTGCAAAAACTAAAATAAAATTGCAAAATAGAGAGCATCGGAGATCCCTCCCCCCACTTACACAGAAAACCAGCCCAGAATCGAGTCTTTCCAATCAAAAGGACTAGAGGAGGACTAGATGTGGAGCTGGAGCTGCTTCTGCTGCTGCTGCAAAAGGAGCAGTAGGTGTAGCTGGGGTGCCCCCCCCCAACTTCCCCATGCCCCCCCAACCAAAATTTTCTGGCTATGCCCCTGGAGCAGAGTGGTCCTAATCCCCATCTTAGCCAGAATGATACCATCAGTTGAATCCAACCAGCTTTCCCACTGGTGAAAACAGGAGGAGGGGGGGGGGGTCTCCTTTTCCACCCAAAAAGACTATGCTGGGGGTCATGGGACATGCATGGACAAAAGCCATATGGGACAAAGGCTATAGTAAGGAGGGGAAATGGGTGGGATTGAGTGAAAAAGCAAGTTGGTTGATAGTACTGGAGGTTGCCAAGAGATCTAGGATGATAAAAAGAATGCACTCCCCATCTCTCTCCTGAAATAGATTGTCTACTGTGGTGAACAGCACATTTTCAGTTCCAAAATCAGGCTTGAAGTCAAATCTCTTTTCTTTCCTCTTTTTTTATTTGTACCCCACCTTTCTCCCCAATGGGGACCCAAAGCAGCTTTCGTCATTTTCTCCTCCATTTTATCTCATAACAACCCTGTGAAGTAGGTTAGGTTGAATGTGTGTGACTGGCCCAAGGTCACCCAGGAAGCTTCCATGGCAGAGTGGGGATTCGAATCTGTGTCTCCCAGATCCTAATTCAGCACCTTGACCACACTGCACTAGCCCCATCTCCTCACCTTGTTTGAAGTTGTCCAGGTTGCGGAATTCCACCAGGCTGTTTCCGTAGTAATAGTTGGTGATGTAGATGCGGTCATCTTTGGCGACTGGATCCTTCATCCAAGCTCCCTCATTGCGTCCATAGCTGTGGTGCTTCTCAGGAGCCTCCACCGACTCCAGTGTACCTTCACACGTTGCCTCACGCACTGGAGAGCCAACAGCAGGGTTAACAGGGCTAGAGAAGTTAACAGAGAAGTTGGGTGGCCTCCCGATAAAGCAGTCTCCTTTCCATGGGGAGAACCATACCCAAGACTAAGACCACCCTTTCTATTTCACGCTTTCTCACACTGCCCAACTGCCTGGTACAAGGGAGTAGTTCCCGATTTGTGAAAACAGGGTGCTTGTGTCACATCACACCCTGGAAATCCCCAACCCAAATTCTAAGCTGCAGTTGAAAGAGGGTTTTTGTACATACCACGGTTGGGGGTTTCGGACCCCTCAGTGATGTTGCCACGTCCCTCTGTGGGAGCAGCAGTGCTTGGTGGATTTGGAGTGCTTGTAATAGGAGGCCAAGTGCTGCTGGTGCTGGGACTTCCAGTGGTGCTGGGACTTGTTGCAGAGGTTTCCCAGGCTCTGGTCTGTGCCTCCTGAACTGGCTGGGGTGCAGGGTCCTTGCCTTCTTGCTGCTCCATCTGCTGTGCTCCGTTGATAGGGTTCTCTGTGGAAAACGAGCAACCATACTGATGTGCTTTCTTTAGTGCTTGCCTGCAGTTGGTCAGTTGAGGATACACAACCCACTGCATTTCCCAACCTAGGACCGTTTTGCCAAAATTGCCTAGAATCTAGAAGATGTCAGCCTCTCCTACACACACCTGCCTTAGAACTTACCATGGTTGCTCACCAGCTCCTCTGCTTCTTCCCGATGTCCGGCCTTGTAGTAAGTGACACCTCGGATAACAGTTTGCTGGTGCCCTGAGGATCTGGGCTTGGAAGTGGGCTGTGAAGGTCCCTGCCGCCCCTTTGCGCTTTCCTTCCTTGGCTTCTCCGGTTTGGGTGGCTTGTCTGGTTTGGGTGGCTTCTCCTTGGGAGCCTTCAGTACAGCCTTGTCCCCCAGGTTCTTCCGGGTACCAGAGTACTTCCCACCATTGTCCCTCTCTTTTCCTCCAGATGTGTCCTAGGGGGAAAGGAATCACCCTCAGGAAAATTTTGATGTGCAATGCAGAGGGGCAGTTGTGGCAGTGTGAAGGGGACCTTGGAGGCCACTTCTTAATAAACTCAAAGGAGCAGTTAAACAATCAAAGAAGATGGTGAGGGAGGGAGCAGTCAAAGTCACTTCACTAATGGAGGTTTTCAAGAAAAACTGTGACAGGCATTCCCTGAATGTGTCGGGTTGCCTGGTTTGGGGCCATTACTGGGTCCTATAAGAGAGGAAGTACTCAAACTGGGCTCCTCTGGCAGTGAACACAGGCCACCCTTCAACCTTGGGGCCTTCAGTAATCCGACAGCCAGAATCAGTTGCAATATATCCTTGATCCAGTCAGCAGTTTAAGCCAGGATAACGATAACTCTTTCACTCAGCAAGCTTCCAGCATTCTCCTGGGCAGTGTTCCCTCTAAGCTGAGTTAGTGTGAGCTAGCTCAGTTTGTTAGCCTCCAGTTCTCAAAGGTTTGTCTTCGCTCAGGAAGGATGGCTCCAGAGCAAATTAGTTTATGCACCAGCCAAATCGCTCGCTCACAACTTTAATGCCAGTAGCTCACAAAGTAGAATTTTTGCTCACAAGACTCCACAGCTTAGAGGGAGCATTGCTCCTGGGGTCTCCCTTTCATAATCCTGCTCAACCCTTTTGCATCCACAGAACTGCACAGAAGTTCAGCCCAGTTCTAGTTCATAATCCAAAGTTAAGGAGTCAAGTGCTTTCTGTGTATGGTATCTGACCATACTGATTGTTGACCTCAGGCCTCCCCCCCCCACCCGGTGCCCCATTTCCAAACACTGCCAGAGAATATTAAACAACCTGGATTTAAAAGGGTGCCTTTTTGTACTTGTGCCTTACGACAGAAAGAATGCTGACCTGTGCTTTGGTCTCAGGCACAGCAGCTGCATCTTTCTGCAGCAGCTGATATCCCAGGCTGGAGAGTTCCTTCTTGATGCCCATCATAATGTCTGAATAGTTCTCATAGCGCTTCATCTGGTTGCTCAGATGCAGGACACTCTCTTTCATGAAGTCATTCTCCCGGCTCAGATTGGTCTTGATGGTCTGGGTAAAAGGGTGAGTTTGGAGAATTTGAGTCACCACTTCCTCCAACTGGCCCTACTGGCAAGATGCCTAGGATCTACTCCCAGCCGGGAAGAACTGTGTTTACTGGATTACAGAAGGAGACTTGAGAGCCAGGACCTAGCCTTGGTTCTAAAGAGGGCATAGGCAGTTTTATGGCAAGGTTTTGTGACACTTTATTATTTTGGTATGTTTAACTGATCTTGCGAGAGCTTTAACTCAAGACTCAGGTATATTTCACTACAGTGACCACTGAAGTGGTGTCTAGGAGCACCAAGGCCAATTTGTTTTCTGGTGTTTACTTGCTTCTTCTCCAAAGCAAAGAGCCTCTACTGGCTTTTCTCACCTCACTAGAACAGAAGTTGTTTCAGAATCACCATCTATATGTCTGCTGGGAGTACCCATTCAAAAACAGTTGCCTCTGTTGTCCTCGAATACTCGGTTTGAAACCTCCCCATGTTTTGTGATTGCTCCCATGCAACCATTTTGTGGTTGGCTTCCCCCTTCATACAAGACTTTTTGTGGTGGAGCCCCATCAGTGTTCACAGAATTCCCAATGTGCCTAGTCCAAATCACCTTTGGAAGGTTTTCCATTACATAATTAGGATTAACCCTGCACTTCTAATGGAGCAATCATAGCTACAATTCAGCTTGCTAAAAGTCAACCGTCACAATGATTCTCCATGAAATACATGGTCAGGCAGGTAGGGTGTCCAGGATGGCCCTAAGATGAAAGCGGCTTTATCTTTAAATGCCAGGGTGCTGCCACTAAACTTCTTGCACATTCCTCTCCTCCCCCACAGGCTCTAAGACAACATGGAAATCCTTCCGGCTGCAACAGGTGAAGGAGGAGGAAGGGGGTGGAAGGCACAGCAGCTGCACTTCTTAACATTTAAAAATGCAGGCACCTACAAGAAATGTCATGGCCAGGAGCTCCAGCTTTTGTGTTTATTCCAGGACTCATCTCTCACTGACAGAAATAGCAACATTGGTTTCCCACCCATGCCTAGCAAGGAGTGATAGAACTCTACATACATCAGCCTTACAGTCTATCAGTCTCCCACTAGGGCTGAAGCAACTACTCCTCTGCTCTTCCCATTGGGATGGTATGATGCTTGACTATGTTTGGGATATGCTGGCTGATCCAATGACAAAAGTGGAGAGCCCTTGTAGTGTGGTGGTTAGAGTACTGGACTTGGACTAGGGAGTCCCGGGTGGAAATGCCCCCTACGATATGATGGGTGGGTGGGTGATCTTCAGATAATCACGCTCTCTCAGCCTAACCTAACTTGCCAGATTGTTGTGGGGATAAAAAAAAAAAGAAGGGCAGAGAATGACATACGGTGCCCCGATCTCCTTGTAGGAAGAACAGGATGAAAATGTAAGCAAGACATAGACCTAGAATTCACACTCTCCATTTCTTACCTCCTCAAGAGTATTCATCTGTGAGACCACCTTGTTGATGTACGAATGCACTTTCATCATGTCCATACTATATAGAGTACCCTCCAGAAGGTCAACCATTGACTGCAGCTTAAGAGGGGGAACAAAAATCAGATGGTGGATTTGTTATCCATAAAGTCCTAAGCAGCTTGGGTCAGACCTGCTATTCCTCCCCAGTGTCCTACTACACCAGGACCATGGCATAAGAAAGTACAGGATAGTTCCCAATCTATCCTAAGCCTAGCTGGCAAGACCTCCAAAGTCGTTAACCCAAGATAGGTCATATTGTTGCATTAACACACTACCTAGTACCTGACTTCAGAGGTTAGCCCTTGAAGGCCAAAGGCACTGGGGGGCAGCACCTCTAGTTTCCATGTTCTATGACTATTGCTTTACCCCACCTGCTTCCTCCCCAAAGGGAGGCTGGTCTGTTACCTTGAGGAGCTCGGGTGCCTGCTTCTTGAGCTTCTCCATCTTCCATTCATTCTCGCAGGGATTGAGCGACGCTGGTGGGGCAGTACAGGAACAACGGCAGTCGGTGCCTGAGCTGACTGTCTCTACTGTGTAGAAGTCCTCCACACGCATCTTGCCTTCCTTAAGGCGGCTGCAGGCATCTTTGCTGAGAGGTCGCAAAATACACTTGCAGCGGCAATCGGAACCTTCAGAGGTCATGCGCACCTGGTCCATATCGTCAAGCACCTGGTGGAGACAGTGGGCGTGGAAGCAGGTTGGTACCACTGCTCGTGTCTCCTGCCAGAGCTTGCCCTCCCCCATGATATGGACTAAATCCCATCAGAGCTGTTCCAAGCTTACTTCTGTTTCTACCATCTCTCCTTGCTTTCCATTTTGCCTTGCCTGTATTGTGTTTTAATGTTTCCACACATTGTACACTGCCTGGGGTACCTTTCTATCAAAAAGACATCCAAGTAAGTGAACATGAAACATTTAACCAAACATCAGAGAGTGGGAGGATAAAATGGTACTTGCTGCCCATGAGACAAGCCCCAGGTTAAATGCCTGGCTGAATAAAAAACTCTCAAGGCTTGTGGTAGCTCAGCCTGTAACTCCAATAGCCCACCTTTACCCCATTGGAGATTCAAGTGGCTTACATCATTCTCCTCCATTTTATCCTCACATCAACCCTGTGAGGTATGTCAGGATAAGAGTAGGTGACTAGCCCAAAGTCAGCCAGCAAGCTTCCATGGCATGGTGGGGATTCAAACTCAATCTCAAAGCTGGGCCCTAGATGGCGGTGATGGCGAGGGCGGCTCCTAACTGAAAGCCTGGTGGAAGAGTTACCCCTTATTTATTTATACACTACAACACTTTTGTTACAGTATTAATAAATGTACGAGAAACTGTGAAAAGGTTAGTATTAACTTTTGTGGTAGCAATATTTAGAAAAATTCAATTCCCAATAAAAAAATTCCCAATAAAATGGGAAACCCTGAAGGCTGGAAAACAAATTTGGCTCCTAGATTTTGCGGCTGGTTCCTGGACCCAAAGAAAATTTGCGAAGGCCTGCCTTATGGTTTGGAACTCTGGTGGACTGACAGGGAAAAGGCTTTTTGTCCCTGAGGGAAGGCCGTGGGAAGTTGCTGAATAAGAGAGATTTCTGAGGAGAAATTAAATGTCTGAGGGATAAACCAGATGTTCCATGTTTGGGACTGTGGTATGTGAGGGGGTTTAAGCCACCCCCTGTGCCATTTGCCTAGTGGAAAACTGCCCGGGGGGGGGCAGTTTGCCCTGTTGAACTAAATTTATGGATGGTTAGCTTAACAGGGCATATAGAGGCCATCACACACCTGAAAACTAGATCTGAAAAACTGCTGAAAGTTGTGAACACAGACCTCACAACTTGCGCTTGGTTTGGCCATGAGGAGAAAAGAGGTGGTGTTCTTTGTGTGGACAAGGGTATGGCTTGTAAGGAACAGAAACCAGTCGCTTCCTGAAAATGAGAGCAGTGGCACCTCAGAATGTCAGCCAGGGAGAAAGACAAAGAGACTTTTCCAGGGACTAATGGGAAAAGTCTAATTTTAGCTTCAGTTATCATTTAAGTTTGAGACTGTGTATACATTTTTGTAGATTAATTTCCTGCCCCTTTTTGTTGAATAAACTCTGTTTGTATTGTAAGTACTCTTTGAGAAGGATTAATGTTTACTACATGGACTGTGACTTTGTTTTACAGTTATTTTATAATTTTGTCTACTGGTAATTCCCCACTGGGTAGGATTCTTCCTTCTGCCTTGTACTAACCAACTCAGATTTCATAATTTCTTCCCTCAGTTTGGGATAGGTGAGAGAAAGTGGGGCTATATTTTGAGCTACCTTTGAAATTATGCTAGATTTGAGGATGGGATACACAGTGTGGCTTTGCAAGTTTTTTCATAAGTATTAATATATTTATGTTCTGCTTTTCTGGTCTGTGGAGTCAAGGCATTAGCATTCTCTCCCCTATTTTATCCTCACAACTAACCTGTGAGGTAGCTTAGGCTGAGCAAATAACTGGCCCAAGGTCACCCAGCAAGCTTCCATGGCAGAGCGGAGATATGAAGCAGGGTCTCTCAGATGCTAAAGTCCTTACCTAACCTTCACACAATTCTGGCTCTCAGTTTAAATTGTGCACGCACGTTTACCTTTCTCAACATGGCAGCTGTTGGGGTGGTGGAATGGTGCAGGTGGGACAGTCTTGATCTTATTAAGGCTCTAATAATAGACAGCATTCAGAAGGAATGTCATCTTATTCTGTGACTGAATTTGTTCTGAATAAGCTTCTGCAGATTTTGGGGACAGTTCAAGTGAGAAGTTGTTTCAAACAAGATCCCAAGCCTGGGGCTCCATCTGGCTCCAGAAGAGAGCAGTGTTGATATTATGGCAGCAATCCTAAACAGAGCTGCTCTGAAGTAAATCCAGTTTTATTAACTGGGGCATATTCCCAGGAAACTTATGATTGCAGCCTGTCTTCACAGCTACTTCCTAAATCCATATTTATACACTCCTTTCAGATTTATCTCAGCACTCTTAGTCCTTCAAAAGAATACCCTTGGCCGGCTCCTTTAGCTCCCCTCAGGGATAAATACCTCTTTCCTGCCCAAGTCCATCAGGGGGACACACTCATAAGATTGTAGCCATATTTGGCTCACCCCTGCCAATTAGCTCTTTCAAGCCCCACCCCTTGGGCAAGTTTTCAATTAAAATGCAAAACTCAAGGACAATTGAGAAAGTGAGCTTTATTTGGGACGGAAGCCGCCTCCAACTAAATCTTGTTGCTGTAATTGGTCTTTTTCAACTAGGAAGTTTGCTCACCTATTAAAGCAGGAAAACAAATCAAAGGAGGGTTTCCCACAAATTATGTGCAACTCAGAATGTCTCTGATGGTTGCAAATAATCAAAACTTCTGATATGGCACATCAGATACCCAGGCACAGGGCAACCAAGGATTCTGGCTCTCCCCCCCCCCCCCCCCACTACTTCACATAATCTTGCTGTATTGCTTGAATGAAAGAATGGGATAAAAATGTAATAACTAAATAAAACTCGTTTTAATAGAATGTGTGTTTGAAACTGTTTGAATAGAATGTGTGATTTGAAAACGTTTTTGCACCTGATTGTGTGGAATTCTGTCTGGCCCGCCAGAATTATTGGGGGAGGGGGTGTCCTAGTGCATCAGCCACCTTACCTTAGTGGTGTGGTGTCCTGAGCAGCAGCTGGGCACAAATGAACTCAGAAGACAAATGGCTAACTCCCCCCAACCCTCATAAAATCTCGAAAGGGCTCTGGAAAGAACCCACTCATCCCAACGCAACCATTCAGCCTCCTTTCTTGGCCAGATCTCACCAAACGGACAGTGCTGCCTGGCCTGGACACACAAGAAGGGCCAAGGTGTTGTTTCTCTCTGAGCCTGAGACAAATTTCTAACCCGTTTGTTCCATAATTTCCTCCTGCGACAGCAAAGGCGGCGGGGGGGGGGGGGGGCTCTTATTTCTGATGAAAGGACCATCTGATAGTTCTGCATGCTCCGTCTAGCCAGCCGCCTCGGATCGTGTACGCCCCTCCCACGCTTGGGCCCTGGAGGGAGGGGCGGGCTGGTTTCCTCCGGCCAAGTTCCCCCACTCGGCTGGACCAGTTTTGGGGCCGGAAGGAGCTCCTGAAACCGAGTTTAATCCCACCGGACAAGCCCTGCCCACAGACGCCCTGGCAACCAGCCTTGCGATTTAGCTGCTCAGCAGAAAGGCACCACTGCGCGCTGACCAGGCCCGGGGTGGGGTGGGGAGCGAGACATTTCCAGCTTCCCGGCAGCTGCTGGGATTCTCGTGTCATCTGCGGACATTTCTCAAAGAACAGGGGGCGAAAACCTCTGACCGGGGGTGGGGAGTCGCCTTTGCGGAAGGCCGAGCGCGCAGGCCCTTGCTGCCGGCGCATTCTTCCAAAAGGCCTCCTGGATTTACCATTCCACTGGAAGCACGTGGGCACACCATTGCCCGCTTTTAATCTCGGTGGCGCCCCCGTGCGCACTTCCGCGCGAGGTCAGCAAAACAGAATCGGAGCAATTCACGCGAAGGGGCCTGAACTGGGGCTGCAAGCGGAAGACCTCCGATGGGGAAGGGTGAGAATGAAACCGCATGAGTCCCCATGAGGAAAAAAGAGAAGGCCCCAAGGGGTGCGAGACAGCCGAGTAGTGGGCCCACTTTGGCGTCCCGGTGTCCACCCCTGGCAATGACTTGGCGGCCCCTTCAGGCCTCCTGAGTCGCCGCAGGAAAGCGAAGTCAGCTACTGTGCACCACCCAAGCCCACGGGAGGAAAACGCCCGAGCCCTGGAACAGCGACTGTGCCTGCTGAGAGGCGTCTGCAGCGCCCCGGCCCCGCCTGCCTCGGCGCTGCCAAGGCAGAGTTGCTCCCGAGCGAGCGGCGCTTTTCCTCTTCCTCGGGGCTGAAGCGGCAGCCGCCCCACACGGCTGAAGAACGGCCCGCGCGCTCATCTCCCAGTGGCTGCTGCCGCCGCCGCCGCCAAATGGCCTTGGCTTCCCGGTGCGAGGGAGCTTCCAGGCCTTGTTTCAAGCGCAGCACCGTGGTCTACACACGCCCTCAAAGGCCTGGCGCCATCAAAGGCAGGGCAGCCCAGAGCCACCACGAGGCCGCCCGATAAAGCTTCCCTCTGCACGGTTCGCCCCACCCGACTATCACTAGAGAGCAGGCAAGATGATTTGCTCGACTCCGTGGTGGGTGGGGGTACCTGGCGGGAAGAAACAGTTTGCACTCATAGTTTTGTGCATGGCTTGTGAATCCTAACGATCGTTTTTTAAAAAACGCAATAAATTTCAACTGCCTCCTTCCCCCCCTAACGAATGACCAACAGCCAGGCCACCCTTGCCCTACCCAAGCGGGGCGGTAGGCGCTGCCTCGCAGGCTCAGATTTCCCGGCGTCTTTGGCTGTGCTCTTAGAATTACCCATCATTCAGGTAGGTAGCCGTGTTGGTCTGAAGCAACAGAACACAGTGGGGGGGGGGGGGGGCAGTGGCACTTTGAAGACCAACAAAGTTTTATTCTGTACTCAGATGGTACCCGAAACCGAAGGAAACTGCGGGGAGGGGGGGGGGGGAGACACAAGGAGGTGCCTTCCAGTTGTAGTGTGTGGACCAAGAGCAAAGTCATTTCGAGAGTGTATCCCGCCCGCCCGGTTATTAAGGGCAGAGCTCCCAAGAAGAAACCCTCTCCGAGGTTGGCAACAGCTGGGGTGCAGTGTGCAGGAACTGGCTGAGGGTTTCTTCTCACAGTTCTCAGCTGTCAGACAAGCATGGCTAATCCCCCCCCCCCTCCAGAAAGCTGCCCTCTTTTTCCTAGGAAAAGGCAAGAAACGACATGGTTTCTCTCTGCAGAGAGTGGGGAAGCTGCTTAACATGGATCCCTGTTAATTTGGGGGTGGGATCCTCCAGTCTGCCATAGGAGATGAATAGCATCAACCTGGTTTTGAAGGCTGGAATTAGCAGTGTGGTGAGTGACAAACCAAGCAGCTGCTTATATTATGTGTTATTATGGTCACATCTTTATTTCACTTCTTCCCAGGAGTTCAGGATGTCATGCCTTTGGTCTTTATTCCCAGGCAGCCAGCATTTTAAAAAACTGGGAAGAAGGCTAATGTTCTAAATTGAATAAATATAGTTTGGGGGGGAGATTAACTAGCCCAAGACAAAATCTGATTTACTGGGAATCTGATCCCTGTTCTCCCCCCCCCCCATCTGATGCCCACTGACACGACATTCACTATGTTTTTCTTCTGTATTTTCAAAAGGAGTGCACATTAATACATTCGGCGGTTTTAATGCTGCTTCCCACGTGGAGACAATTCTCTGTGTAGCACTTATTGCTGATACCAGCACAGAGGCATTGGCTGCTGCAACAGGGCTCAAACAGAGGTTTTCTACAGTTTCCTTGACTCAGTCCCCTGTGGCTGTCACCCAGGGCCGTAGCCAGGATTTTTTTGTTTTGTGGGGCAAAGTTTTTCTGGTGGAGCACTTATTATGCTTATACTTAAAAATAATAAATAACTGGAGATTTTGAGAGTGGAGCCTGAGGAACACGGGGTTTGGGGAGAGGAGGGGCTTCAATGGGATATAATGTCAGAGTCCATCTGGAGATCAGGTGTAATGCCAGGAGATCTCCAGCCACCACCTGGAGATTGGCAACCCCAGGATAGTGTTATTGGCTTCTCCAGGACTTTTTTGGTAGAAAAAGCCCAGCAGGAACTCATTAGCATAATAGGCCACGCCAAACAGCCAACAGCATATTAGGCCACACACCTGACAACGCAGCTCCCTCCCAGGATCTGCTTCCTCAGGCACCCCACAGCTTGCCCGGCACATGGGGATCCTGAGGGAAGGAAGGCAGTTTCTGAATCGGCTTCCCCAGAGGAGGGAACCCGAGGAGGGGAGGCAGTTTAAACTGCCTTCCCTCCCTGGATCAGTTTGGCTTCCTCAGGTGCCCTGTGGCTTATGAAGTGCCTGTGGAAGGGTGGGGGGGAGGCAGTTTAAACTGCCTTCCCTTCCTGGATCGGCTCACCTTCCCCAGGCGCCCTGCGGTTTGCAAGGTGCCTGGGGAAGGGAGGGGGGAGCTGTAGGCATGGCCAGCTCTGAAGTCAGCCGGAACTCCATTCCTGTGTGTTTCTGCCCAAAAATAGCCCTGGGCTTCCACCACCATCACCAACCCCCCCCCCCTCTGCCATGGAAAGTTATGAGAGAGAGATTGGCTTCCCCACCAACTATCATTATACCTTCTCTCTATCCTTCCCCAGCCCCCGAGGTTGGGGAAGGAAAGGAAAGCTGCCCTGCAGCTTCTGGTCAGTTTCACTCCTGGAGGAACAGCTGCTAGTTTTAACAGCTGATGGGAGGGGACTGGAGCTGACCAAAAGGGGCAGGGCAGCTTTCCCTTCCTTCCCCAGTTTCAGGGTGGGGAAGGAAAACAGCTGCTCTGTGGCTTCTGGTCAGTTTCACTCCTCTCCTTTCAGCTGTTAAACCCAGAGTGAAACTGACCAAAAGCTGCAGGTCAGCTTCCCTTTCCCTAGCCTGGCCCCTGGGGCACTGGGGGTGAGGGTGTCTGGCATCATCAGGTGGTGGGGCTCCACCCCCAAATGCCCCACCATAGCTCTGAGAGCCAGTTTGGTGTAGTGGTTAAGTGCGCAGACTCTAATCTGGGAGAACCGGGTTTGATTCCCCACTCCTCCACTTGCATCTGGCTGGATGACCTTGGGCAAGCCATAGCTCTGTACCAGCTGTTCTCTCAAGGACAGCTTGGGAAAGAGCTCTCTCAGCCCCACCTACCTCACAGGGTGTCTGTTGTGGGGAGGGGAAGGGAAAGGAGTTTGTAAACCGCTCTGAGACTCCCTTGGGGAGTGGAGGGCGGGGTATAAATCCAATCTCCTCCTCCTATGGGCCTGCTGTCATCCCCTCTCCCACTTCACCAGAGGGCTTTTAAAAAATCAGAGTAGTAAGGGGAAATGTGCAGCCTTTATCCTTATAACTCCACAACTAAAAGAGCTAGAGACAGTTTGTTTAATGAAATCTGGGAACCAGTACGTTATTGTGATAAGCTGTTATGTTACAATGCCATAGCAGTCTATCAATTATCATTTTTTAAAAAGCCAAAATAAGTCCCCCAGTGGGGGGCAATGGCAGCTGCAGCAGTCCAGGCAAGAAAGTTGGTACCAGCATGGATGAGAGTTGGGGGGGAAACTCACACTTTCCTGTCCACACAGCACCCAAAGTTTCTTTGACTGTGTTCTTTCAAAAAGATCTTACCAAACCAAGTTTGGGGAAAACACAGAAGCAGGATGACTAGAGGTTGATGTCATGGATAAGCTCCTAAAACAGTGCAGTAAGGAAGCCAAGGCAGAATGAAATATCCATGTGGGAAAAGCTTGGGTGAGAAAAGAAGTGGGGCTCCTTCATAGCTGGCGCTAAAGAAAAAATCTGGGATATCTTCACATGATCTTCCAGGGGTGGGGTGGGGGATATAATTATGCATAAGAAGCACATAAGTGTGACACTTGATCTTGAGTAACCTCTACAAAAGCACGATCATTGAGAACACAAAGCCTGATTTGTGCTTGTAAAAGAGGCTTGAGCTATTTTTCTCTTTTGAGGGCATCTTACTATGCCAGATTGAAGACTGTTTTGGAGGAATGAGAAGTCTCTCCAATGTAGAAGCTCATTCTCAACATGATTCTCAAGCCCTCCTCTTTTCAGGACCCCTTCCTTGCCACTGCCCTGTCGCACTGCTAACACGCAATCCAAGAACAATTTCTTTGTGAATCCAAGAACAATTTCTTTGTGACCAGAGCTCCTCTGATCCCACACACTCTAGGGACTCTTGACATGGCTTTGGTCAAGTCACCCAAACTCATTTTTCCCATTAGTAAAATGGGAATTTATAGTACAGAAATTTTAGTGGTGGAAGCAGCTGTGCCAGTGCGCATGGTTAGAACTTCTGCAGCTGGAGAAAGGGGTTCCAGAGGGGCTGCTTGGGTGGAGACAGGGCTCCACTGACTACATTTGGGCCATGCTGCATACTATTTGGCTCTCGCTCCTTAGATGTATAGACAAACCAAACCGCTCAGTGTTTTCGAAACAGCTTCCTTAAACAGGAACCATATGGGTTATTCAAGCAATTTGGCCTGACGGAAGCCTGCTTAATATAAAGCAAACATTTTTAATAATAGTGCTTGGCAAAGGTCACTCAGCGGGAGGATGCTGCTGCCCCCATACTGGCATCGCCTTGTGAGCTAGAACCAGCTGCTGGCTGGGCCCAGAGAGATTAATAAACTCTGGGCTCAGTGCTCTCCCAGTCCCCCTTAATTTGGCCTTGTAATTTAACCCCAGCCTTCTGGGCTGCACTTTGAGTCTCTACTGAAGACTGAGCCAAGAGTGGAGGGTGCAGAAGTGAAGCAGGTGTGGAGAGCTGGCCCAGTTCTAAGGCATCAGCAGGTGTTCAGCAAAGGGGTTCCCCCCCATGGAGCTGGCAGAATCCAGTGCCTGCTAGTACCCTTAACAATCCTAGTGTACCTTGGAGTACATAAGCAAACATATTGCCAGAACTTCAAAGGATGTCGCTGCCAAGAGATGGCTGCCATGTGCACAGCTGAGATACATTCCCAGCTGCAGCCTGCCAAGAGGCAGATACAAACAAATATGTCTGTCTTCCAGCTGAATGCCAGAGCAAGGCATGCCACAGATCTCGGTTGGTTACATGGTCTTCCCTTGGGAGGGTGGGAGCAACTGATTTGCTAAGTCTGACTTGTTGTTTCTAATCTTGCTTAAGAATTGCCCCTTAGCACACTTGCAGTGTGTGTGTGTATGTTTGTGTGCTGCATTAGTATGGAGAGCTTGTTGAGGGGGAAGCTATGAAGCACTTATATGGCAGTGAGTGGGTAAGGAGGGGCTTCCTTAGCTATTGAGGGCCAAAGACAGTGCTCTCGTGCTTTAACAATTGCTTAGACTAGAGAATGGCCGTCTCTGGGTGCTGGCAGGAAAAGCAGTAACTTGTTAAATACTCCATCTCTATGCAACTGTTTAAATGCAGAATCACTTGGTCTGAACTGACTCTGTGATGGAGACATAGGGTTCAGTTGAAAGAAACTAAGGCTGTGGTCACACTGGCGGCTTGGTGTGATATGGTGCCGCCTCTAATTGAACTGATTTAAAGTGTTGTGGGGCATATCAGCCACACAGTACATCCTGCTGCAGTTATCCACAAAGACATCCTGTGGTAAAGCATCCACATTATTGCAGTGCCTCAGTCATGGAGTGCATTGCCCCCCCCCCCCAAATTCAAAATTCATGTGTGCATAAGCGTGCGTATGCACACATATGTGGATAGGTGCACGCATATAGGCAATAAAAAAAAACAAACCTCTAGTGGCAGAACGGATCTGTAGGTTTAGACTACCAAATCTATTCTGTGTGCGCTCCCCTATGTTCAGACATCCGCCCATGTGAAATGACTGCATGGGGAACCAAAAACACCACTTCTGATATGGTGCCTTTTTAATCCAGTTCCAAATGGTCCTATGACGGGATAAGTATGGCTGAGGAATGCCTGACAGATGCGCCCATTTGATGCAGAGGGGAGGAGTGGCTGTGTCGGGCCAAACTGTTTGTGTGATCACAGCCTAAGGCACACTTAGGCCCCACTTCCACTGAAATAAAAATTTCTGCTTGTGTATCTGGGTAATCATATTGTTTCAGGAAAGTTGGAGATTATTTTAAATCACATTGATAGAGGCTCAGATAAGTTAGTCAGTCATTTTATTGCTCGTAGACCAATAGGTCAAAGTATAGTACATGAGGCTCAGGTAAAATGTTCAAATGTTAGAAAAGGGTAAAACAGGTCCGGAAGAATGCCAGCATGGTTAAACAGCAAAGTCAAGGCTTCCTTGAAAGAGTGGATGTTTTGCCCAAATTTGTTAAATAAAAAGGAGCAGAAATTCTGGCAAAACATATGCAAGCCATTATTTATTTATTTACTTACTTACTTACTTTCTTACTTATTTAATTTATTTATTATTACTTTCAATTTGTATCCCATCTTGCTGGGCAAACTAGTTATGCAGATTTACTCTAGACTAAATCCATTGAAATCACAGCTTGCATTTAAATCTATAGGTTTAGGCTGTAATAACCCTTCATAGGATTGCGCTGTAAGTCAAATTAAGAAGGAATTCAAGACGTAAATCATTACCAGGGTAAAACTAATTTTGTAGTCTCTAAGGTGCATCAACAGCAGGATGTAAAGAATTGCTAAAAGGATAGTGAGATTGCTGAGAAACTAAATGATTCCTTTGCCTTGGCATTTGCTATGTACAATACTGAAAGATGTCCTAACCTGAGCTATTATTTCTAGAAGAGGCATTAGAAGAACTATGTCCCAAAATAAAGGATTAAGATTTAGAGGTAATTGGCAAAGAATCAGTTTAACAGGTCACTAAGCTGGTGGTTCAACCAAGCATTCTTAAATAATTTAGGGGTTTTCAGTATAGGGGAAGAGATGACAAAGGGGAGACAGGGAAGTTTTAAAAATTATGCATGGTCTGGAGACTATGAGTAGAGAGAACCTTTTCTGTGAAAATAACAAAACTCAGGGGCAACCAATTACATTGTTGGGCAACAGAGAGAAAAAGTACTTTGCAGAACATATCATTAACTCATAGTACTCGCAGGATGTCATGATGCCCACTTGATCTGATGGTTTTAAAAGAGGAGTAGACATAGCTTGAGGAAAAGTCCATCAACAGCTGTCAGCCATGATGACTGAATGGGACCTCCACATTCAAAGGCAGTATACCAGAATGCCAGTTGCTGGGGAGGGGGCGGCAGCAGGTGAGAGTTTAGTGCCCCTTCTGTGGGCCTTTCAAGGTATGCAGTTAGCCACTGTGAGACACAGGAGCTGGAGTAGATGGTCTTATCTAGCAACACTCTTATCCGATTAACTCAAATGTGAAATTGCTTGCCTTGTAACAAAAAATAAGTAGTATAACTAAAATAAGCCCCCCAGTGGAGTCTCTACTTTTCCGGAGCCCCCTTGGATTCCCATCCAAAACCGGGTGCTACATTAATGCCAAGGGGATAGCTGTGTTAGTCTGTTGCAGCAAAACAAGCTCACTTCATCAGATGCGTGGAGTGCACATGCTTTCTCCATCTGAGTTGGAATACTCTTTAATCGGTTATTGGTTCTAACTGGCCTCTCTTTGTGACATCTCCCATTCCTACCTTTCTGTTGCTTGTAGCTTTAACTGTAGCTGTATCTCGTATGGATGTACCCTCCATGTATCTGATGAAGTGAGTGTGACTCACCAAAGTTCATAACTGGAATAAACATTTTTAGTCTTTAAGGTGCCACTGGATTTCTGTTTAATAATGGTGTCACATTGGTTACTTTCTAATCACGTAGCCAATGTAATAGGTGGGATCCATCTAGGAAGTTATAGACTTGTGAGTTTGACTTCTGTTACAGGTAAATTGATGAAAAGCATGACTGAAACTAAAATTGTTAATAATATAGAAGAACAAGCCTGGATGAAGACAAATCAGAATGGATTTTGCCAGAAGATATTCTGCTACGCACAGCAAGGTCATCCAGCAGGTGCAAGTGGAGGAGTGGGGAATCAAACCCGGTTCTCCCAGATTAGAGTCCGCACACTTAACCACTACACCAAACTGGGTCTTAGTTCATTGCTTGCTCTGAATTTTGATATCATTTGGCTATTTAATTGCAGAAGGTTGCAGACCCCTAATTTTAGGGTCTGTAATAAAGGTCATATGCCTCTCTCTGCTCTCAGTATGCCAACAGCTCCTTACATTAGAGCCTGAGCTGACAGCAGGGAGACCTGAACTGCTCAGCTGTGCAGCATCCACAGCCCTGCTTCTGTTCTGACCCAGACAGTTTGGACAGCAGATTCCTCTTCAGCAGGCCATTGTTTGCTTAAGCCACTTCCAGACACTGAAGGCTGGGTGATGGAGCATGCTTAGCCCCTCCTTCCCCCCTGCTGCTATCCCCAGTTCCCTCAAATTCCATTTTCATGGGTCTCTGGGGCAGTCTGTGCTGGCAGTTTTCAAGGTGCTGGGAGTTTGAGGGGGGTTGTCCTTCCCAGCAGATGTTGCTGCCACCTCCCCTCCAGTTCCCTCTAAGCTGTTAGTGTGAGCTGGCTCAGTTATTTAGCCTCTGGTTCACACATTTTTGTCTTATCTTAGGAAGGACAGCTCCAGAGCAAACTAATTTATGCAGTAGCAAAACGGCTCACTCACAACTTTAATGCAAGTAGCTCACAAAGTAGAAATTTTGCTCGCTAGACTCCACAGCTCAGAGGGAGCACTGAGTCCCCTCTCTACCCTGCAAAGAGGCAATAAGATAGCAGTCTGTGCAATCATAGCTGGGGGTGCAACAAATGGGGCCCTGAAAGAATAACAGAAGGCCTGGGAAGCTTTTTCTTGGCAGTCAGAGTCATATCCCAAAGAGAGAGAGAGAGTGAAAATGAGAGCTCTGCACTTGCCTGTATACAACAGCCCTCTGAAAAGAGCAGAGTTGGTAGAAGGTAAGGGCAAGGGGTTAAGCAGATGAACATGATCTCAGTATTTGTTTTTCTCATTCCCGAGATGCCAGACAAGCCCCTCTATCAACAATTCTCTCTGCAGTCATTTCCCCGGGCCAGCAGTTCCAGATCCTGTCTTTCAAAACCGGTCCCTTTCCTTGTCCCCCCAGAACTGCCTGAAGCACATTTATGGCCTTGATCAGGCTTTGCTCCACAAAGATGTAACTGGCAATGCCAGGGACAGAGGGTGTGGGCCGCCTTCTTTCCAGATGCAGGCGAGAAGCGTACCTCTGTAAGCTTACATCCCTTCTTGCGAAGGCTTTGAGCCAATGCAATAAAGTTTACGTAGACATCCATTCTTGCCTTTGTTATCTGACATCTGAGATCCAGCAGAGCAGAGCCCATCCAAGAATCCTCAAGGCTCCCGCTTGCTCTGGAGCTGCTGCTGATCAGGAAGGATATTTGTGGTTTTCCAGACAGGAACAAACAGCAAGGCCTCATCTGGCACGTGCTGCATTCTGCATCCCATCAGTCATTCGTAATGGTGCTGTGGCTTCCCACAGTGCATTTAGTCAGGGTGTCAAGACTTCTTTTTGGAACCCCCTAGTATGAAGTTGGCTCTGTCTGTGGGTAACACACTGATTAACTGCTTGAGAAATCCAAAGCAATGTGTGCCATTTGGAGATGCACCACAGCAATGAGAAAAATATATCACTGATGTGCCGAATGCAAGCCATGTGGGTGTGATATGTGCCTCCTGGGAAGTCCAAATCTCACTTTGGCATTTGAAGACTATAAGCACAGATTCTTCCTATGACTGCCTCCCTACCCCTGCCCTACCTTTGTGGTATTCCTTGTCTCAGTAGTTTGATTGTCAGGAGCTTGGGGCAGAGACCTTGTACTCTGTGAAGCACTACTCACATAGTTTGATGCAGCCAGTTTGGTGTGGTGGTTAGGAGCCCGGACTCTAATCTGTGAGAACTGGATTTGATTCCCCACTCCTCCACATGCAGCCGCCGGTGTGACCTTGGGTCAGTCACAAGTTCTTTCGGAACCAATTTAGAGTCCAGTGGCATCTATAAGACCAACAAAGGTTTATTCAAGGTATGAACTTTTAGGGCATACTTTTTCAACTATTTGAAAATAGTTGCACATGAAAGCTCATACCTTAAGTAAGCCTTTGCTGGTCTTAAAGGTGCCACTGGACTCTAAATTTGTTCTACTGCTTCAGACCAACACAGCTGACCACCTGGAACAAAGTTCTCTCAGAGCTCTCTCAGCCTCACCTCCCCCACAGGGTGTCTGTTGGGAGGGGAAGGAAAAGGAGATTGTAAGACGCTCTGAGACTCCTTCGGGTAGTGAAGGGTGGGGTATAAATCCAATCTCTTCTAGTGTGGCACAATTATTATTAACAAAGGGGATTATGACAAGGAGCTGCAGGGGGCTGTTGTCCTTTCTGCTGGGCCCCACCTGGTTCTCAGGTGCGTTGACTTGGCCAAGGTCCTGCAGTTTCACAAAAGTGTGAGGAGGGATAAGCTAAGTAAAGCTGTTGGAGTGCTCAACATCAACAAGTGAAAGCTACCAGTCTCCTTCCAGGCTTGCTGTTCTGGCCTGAATCATGTTTGCATGGGGAAGGAACATGAACTGGGGGGGTGGGGGGGGGGGGGGGAGGGAAGAGAGCCGTCTTCCTCATGGTCTGTTGGAACTCTTGTTTTTTAAACCCCTCCCCCCCCAGTTAAAGCTGGGGTGCAAACATCCGCCCCCGGGGGCTTCCCTCGACCTCCTCGTGGCCCAGCCCTGCGCTGCACACAGCAGGCTCCGCGTGGCCCTGCGAGAGCGGCCGGGCACTCTGGCCGCACGTGGGTGCAACAGCAGAGCAGTCTTTCTGGCGGGAGCGAGGCCAGGCTTCCTCCATCCCCCCGCAGGCTCTCGGGCGAGGAGGCCTCATCCGATTGAGAAAGAGGTCGAGAACGGCCCTCGGAGGAGCCGCTGTCCGCGCACCACGTGCAGCCGCCGGGGCTGAGGCCGCCCGCCCACGGAACAGGCCGGCCGGAGGCGGGAAGCGGCGGGGCCGACCGGAGAAAGCGAGCGGAGGAGAGGAGGCACAGGAGCGCCGGCCCCCGCAGCCCTTTTCCCCGCCTCGTGATTGCCGCGGAGGGAGAGCGGGAGGCGCCACTTCCTCGATCGCGGCGGCGGATCCCCGAACGCATGTTTGGCGAACCAGTGCCAGGGGATCCCTCCTCAGCCCAGCCAGCAAAGGACAGTCCGGAAGCAGCCTGGACTGCAGGGGGGGGGGGGGGCGCTCCGGACCTGGACGGGGGGCGGGACTTCTGCACGTGCTCAGAGGCAGCCTCAGCTGCTTGCCGGCGCTAGCTGTGCGAGTCCTGGGCGCACAGGATCCCCGCCCCTGCCCCCTCCTCCCAGGCCGAGAAAGCCACGCTAGAAACAGACCTGCCGTTCACGCAAGGACTCGTGGCAGCTGCCCCCCCCCCCGGACATCCAAGGCCCGGCCTTTCTTCCCCCGGGGAAGGTGGAAGGGGGTCTCCCCACCCCTCCCCCTGGCTCGCGCCCCACAGAGAGGCCCCCTCCGAACACCCTCCCCTCCCCATGCGGAGAGCGGGAGATCCTGCGGGGCGCCCACCCCCCCCCCCCCGCTCGCTCAAAGAGGCACCCGACAGATTCCCCCTTCTCACAGAGGAGCCCTCCCAGATCCCAGGGCGCTGATCCACAGCTGCCCAAATGGTGCTGGGGTGGCGGGTGCGGGGGACGGCGCCGCTGACGGAGGGCCTGCGAGGAAGGGAAGGGAGAAACAACTGGGACACCCGGGGCCCTGGAGGCGGGGGGAGGTCCTGCGGACGGTTTAGCCCTCGGATGCTGCGGTGCTGACCACTGAGGATCGGGGCCCGACAAGCAGAAACCGGAGCTTGCTGCGGGGGGAAGAGACCAGCATCTCTGCTTCCTTGTGCGGCAGCAGATAGGGGAGAATTGGGGGGGGGGACTGGGGGCCACAGGGGGGGGGGGCTGTGCTTCAGGGTCCCCATCCTCCGACCCTCTTCTCAACCCCCAGTCCCTTGCAGAGGGGCCAGCCCCATTGTCGCTGAAAGAGATCTTGGCGGGGGGGGGGGATCTCAAACGGGCAGAGGGAGCTTCCAAGGGCAGGGAGCCCTGAAGCATCTTGCGCTGGAACGGGGGCAATGAGGGGCAAGAGACTCGTTCTAATCCTCACACACACACACCCCCCCCGTGCCACTTGGCACCCTTCGGGGCTGGAAAAGGCCAGTTACTGCCCGCCGTCTGCTTCGGTCCCTCATCCTATTCCACCCAGCTGCCCCCCTGCATTGGGGCCCACCTGAAGTGCCGGAGCGCCGGGGGGGGGGGGGCGGTGTTCTGCAGTTGCATTCCCTTTGGATCCTCTTCTGCAAACCGGGATTTTTCTAAACGGCTGGAAAGTCCCCAGCCTCTGCAGAAACCCATAATTTATCTGCAGGTACTCCCGCGAACCTTTGAGGAAAGGCGGGATCAAATTTAAGAACAATACAAACATTACAGAACAACAAACCCAACCCCTCCCTGTCTTCTCAGTGGCTTGCAGAAAAGGGGAGGGGGAGGGTGCCTCGACGAGCCGCGCTCAGGCACGGGGACCCAGCGGGAGTCTTCTGCCTTAGGTGACCCTGGGTGAGGACGGAGTGTGACCGTCAAGCCTCCCAGAATGCTCAGTGGCATTACAAATGCCCCTCCGCGTCATTCATAAGGGAACTCCGCGCGGCGGGGGGGGGGGGGGGGGTGTTTCCTCCAGGCCGGCAGCAGCTTTTCCAGATTCGCCACAGAGGGTTAGAGACTGGACCCGAAAGACGGGCCTGATCCGCCCCTTTCAGTGCCGCCAAAGGAGACGAGAAGCATGTTTTGCGGGGGGGGGGGAGGGGGGCTCGCCCCCTCCAGGCAAAGAGAGCCGTGGCGGGCGGGCGGGCGGCCACTGAGAGCAGCTCCGGCCAGGCGGTGCACGCCTACCTTGCCTTTCCCTTGCGCCCAGGCGGAGAGCAGCAGCAGCAGCAGGAAGGGGAGCCGCAGGCGGCCTTGTCCGGAGCGCCCTGGCATGGCCGCGGCTGACGGGCAGGGAGGGGAACGGGGTTGGCACCGACCGACGGTAGGTCCGGGCCGCCGACCGTCCGCCGCCTCCGGGCTCTCTGCCTGCTCTGCGCCTGGGTCCGGAGGGCGAGGGAGAGAGGCTGGCGGGGAGGGGCTTCCTGGACGGCGCCCCCGCCCTCGGCCTCCCAGACCTCTGCGGAGGGCGGAGTCGCCTGGCCTCGGATCGGACTCGCCTCGGGCCACCCGACCGCCGCAATGGCCGGCGAGGGCTCCACTTTGAGCTGACGTCAGAAGGAAGGGGATTCCCCACACCTGCCTTGGCGGCCGCCCCGCCCCGTCCCGTGCCAGGCCCGGGCCGGCCTCCATTGACTCCCTGGGCTGCCAGGCGGGGTCCGCGACGGGTCAGGAGAGCAAAGCCGCGGCTCCGCTTCCAGGCGCACGGGCGAGAACTTGCTGGGATGGCCGGCCGGCCGGCGCTCCCCGAAGTCGCCCCCTTGCAGGGAATGCGCTCGACACTCTCCCCCAGGGACGGAGGATCATGGGGGCACCGAGGCCAGCAGTACTGCGGCGGAGCGGAGGGAGGCCTGCTTGGGACCCACGGCTCGCTATCGGCCTATGTGCTAGTGCGGAGTGGACTCCCCGAGGTTTCTGCGCCCCGGGCGCAGAAGGGTTCAAACTAATCAGGAGCTGGTTAGGGAGCCTGAGACTCAGACGTAGCTGACCCGGTCCCGATCCCAGCTCACCAGGAGCACCCGGCAGACCCCTCCCCCCACACCTGCCCTCGGAAGGGGATTCCAGCCTCCAAGCAGGGGCCACTCAACGAATGCAGCTTCTCTTCCTTCTTCCTTCGGCTTCTCCTCTCTTCTTTCCCTCTGTCTTCTAAGATTTTCGTTCTGTTTCCCCATTATCTTCCGGGCCCCCCCACCCCCCACTCCCTTTCTTTTGCCCCTAAATACGCTGTTCGCCATCCTGGTTCGTTAATAGGGTTGCCAAGTCTGGGTTGGAAAATACCTGGAGACTTTGGGAGCGGATCCAGGGGAGGGCAGGGTTTGGGGAGGGGAGGGGAGGGGCCTCAGCATGGTACAATGCCATAGAGTCCACCCTTCAAAGCAGCCATTTTCTCCAGGGGAGCTGATCTCTCTCAGCTGGAGATCAGTTGTAAAAGCGGGAGATCCCCAGGCCCCACCTGGAGGCTGGCAACCCTATTCGTTAAGCATAGCGGCTGCAAAACTCGGCCACGTCTCAAATGCACCGTTGTACCATTTGGACACCTGGGGTCAGTTGGGGAAGACCCTTCAGAGAGGAGGTGGTGCGGAGGGCGGAGCCGAGGGGAGGGAATGGTTTACTAGACGTTACCTACTACAAGACTCATCCATGTTCGCTTTCTCGTCCGAAGACCAGCAGGAAACTGAAGCGCATTTCTCTGGTCCTGACCGGTCCCCCCCGTCCCGTCCCCCCCAAGTTGTTCTTCCGCGCGCTCCCGCGTCCCCGGGGTGGGGGTGGGGTGCGCAACCCTTCTTGGCGAGCCCGGCTCACTCGGCGCTGTTTATGGTAATGCTGTTGTTGTCGTCTCTGAAACAATGTTTGACTGACAGGCTGCACGCCTCCTGGAACAGAATAGCGAAGAGGCGGCTAATCAAGAAATTAGTCGGAGAAGGAGAGGGAAGACTGGGCTGCCGGCGGAGCGGCGATGGGGCCGTGGGGGGTCCCTGGAGGACCGGGCGTCCGGAGCCCCGCCCCCTCCCTTCTTGAGCTTTGACCCTTTCTTTATGTTGGCAACTGCCGCACTGTGGAAGGACGTTCTGGATGGGCAAGTTAACGGATTAACGATCATCGATCCCGCCATTTTCTGGAAGGAAATCTAGGCAGCCGACGGACCGTGGAAAATGTACAACCAGCACAAGTTTAAAAGTTACAGTCAAATATTTGAAGCAGGACTTTAAATTGTGAATATGTGCTTGCCTTTAAAATGTACCCCTTCTCTCCTAACAAATTCAGTATATCAAGAAAACGCAATATTTCTGTCTTGGGCCAAAGTCTGCAAAGGAGGGCAGGGGAAACGAGGTTTTGCTCCGTTCTCTCCTTGGCAACACCAAGATCTACGGAACTGCCTGCCGGTGGATTGGCCAGGGAGGGAGAAAAATCGCAAACTGGCAGCCTAACTAAACCTTTCCGGTCAGAAAGGCATGAATTCTAGGGCTTCTATTTGCACTTTTGGGGGGTAATTTTCTGCTTTGCTGTATCTCAGATTCAAAGTGAATTTAACAGAAATCCATAAACCATTCCAAAAATCCATAGTCAGCCCTCAGTAACATCACACATCGGTGGGAACTATCAAAAAGCCACCCTCCGGAAAAAGTACTGCAGTGAGACTCGTTTCTGTCTCCAGAATTCAGTGCTGGTCTGCAGATCTAGTAATAGAGATGACGGTGCCTCTGGACAAGTGCAGAGTGCATTTGCCCTTCCACTTTCCAGTAATTCTAAGGCACTAGGTCACATCGAGGCATCCTGCCAGTGACCCGGGTATCCTGAGACTCGATCTCATCCGATCCGGTGAATCTCTAGAAATGATATGCACAATTTCTTTCTTTCTTTCTTTCTTTCTTTCTTTCTTTCTTTCTTTCTTTCTTTCTTTCTTTCTTTCTTTCTTTCTTTCTTTCTTTCTTTCGCTTCGGGAGTAAAAACCATTAACCCTTTACCCCGGGCTTCAACGTGACATTAAGAATGCAGGCTGCGAGCGCCAGCGCAAAAGCTTGCCACCTAGCGGCTAGCTAGGGAAGCGCGCTCGCAAAAGGCTAAAGGGAATCTTCACAGCGGCCAAACTGGAAGGGGGGGCGGGGGGGAGCCGGCCAGCCCAGGGACCAAGAGGCAGCTGTCAGCCCTGCAGAACTGGGTGGGTGGAATGCTCAAGGGCCATGCATGAAGCCTGATGACGCCCCGCTTGCTGAATCTGGAACCAGAATCTTTCCAAGCTAGCTGGGCAATCAGTCCTGTAAGTGCGAAAGGAATGGAAGAGAAGACGATGCGGCCTTCTGGTAGCGGCCTCGGCTGCCGGAGATGCGGTACTACTAAGGAGATCTTCCGATTCCGTGCCTGTGTGAACCTGGCTCACTTCGACAGGACAAGGAACCTTGGGCTGTCTTGCACCTCTCCCGAGGGAAGGCTTTTGCGGCCGTGTCTGGACAGAAGGAGACGGATACGCCCTCCACAAAGGGGACCCTGGCCTCAGAATATCAGAATGGCAACCGGATACCAGTAGTAGGATACCAGGCGAAGAAGAGGCAGCCAGAGAATAAGGCCGCCCCCCTCCCCGCGGCTCGGAATTGGTCCCTCCCATGCCGCGTCGATGCCCCCCGGGGCACCATCCTCCGGTATCCCCTGAGGCAGACTGCCCTTGGACGTGGAGGTTTCCTTGTAAGTGGGCGTGGAGAGGCGCCAGCTCTTGGCAAAGCTGGGGTCCCTCTTCACCTCGCCCTCTCAAAAACCGACTGCTTTGCTCGAGGCAAGGCAGCCATTTCTGACAGGGCATTCCCTTCCGCGAATCCTGCAGGACAGAAGGGCTTCCCAGCCTTCTCGGATCTCTTCTGAGCCCGTCGCCGGTCGCCATGTGGTCACTGGGCCTCCCCAGCTGCGCTCGGAGCAGGGCCTGGACCTTGACTGAAGCCTGGACGGGAGAGGGTCAGGAAGCCCTCCGGTGGAAGGAAGGGAGGCAGTCAGCGCTGAGAAACCCACCACGACATATTGCGCCAGAAGAGTCCGGCTTTCCCCAACTGTAGTGTCAAACGACGGACTAAAAAGTCGTCCCGGGTCCTTTCCGCCCTTGGATCTCATCCCAGGTTTTATCAGCGTTCAGTTCCCGACACAATACTTGGCATTTATCCCTGGTTATAGTTATAACAGCATCCGTTTATCCCGGGACAAGCGTGGAGCGAAACTGGGGTGACCTCAATGTAATGTGGAAATAAAAAATACCCGGAGATAATTACAGGGGTGAACTCGAGTGTTTAGTGTAGAATGTAAGTTCGGGGACAGGGCTGAGCCGGGATTTAAGGTCTAGTGCAGAGTCACCCCCGGAGGCTCGACCCCCTTCGGGTTTCCAAGCTCAGCGCCGGTGACTTCTCCAGCGGGAAGAACTGCGCCCAGGAGGTCTGGCTGCAGCCTCGCTTTTCGGGACGGGACCGACGAAGAAAAGCGGAGATGGGGGTGGGGAGGGGGGTGGGAATGGCATTTTGATTCGTCGCCCGGCAGCGCGGCCCCTGCCAAGCGGTCTTGGTTTCAGAAGACGGCGCCAAAGCTGACTGCCTCCCCCGGTGCTCCGCTTTGCCCCCGGCTTGGCTTTGAGAATCTGCCGCGCTCACGGTCCCATTGGCTGGCGGCCCCAGGCCAGGATTCCTGGGAGGGCCAGCGATCCGATTCGTTCAAAGCGAGCATTGCCTGGGGCGGGACACAGCAGCCTTCCCCGAGTCCCAAAGCGGTGCCAGCTTTCTGCTGGCGCATCTCCTTCTGTATCTCGGTTGCTGATCCCCTTCAGTGCTGGAGAGAATTATGGGCAATGGCGCCTGAGGCAAGACGCAAGCCGGTGACCTTTGCTCTGGGGCGGATAGGATTGCTATGGATTTTCCGAAGTCCAGGAAAAGACACCCCTCCCTCCCTTGCAATGAAACCTGGAATATATCCAGAGGGGGCCACTGGATCTTGTTGAACCTCCCTCCCCCCCCTCTACTGTTGTGAATATTCATTGGGAAGGGAATAGCACTCTGCCCATGCTCAGAAAGACTCTGGTTTTCCGGGGGGGGGGGTTGGGGTATTTTTGCATGTGTGTGTCTGTGCCCATGCCTGGAAGTCATGGTGACCTTTGGCAAGGCCTACTGAGGCATGGGGGACGTTCAGATAAGTGGCTTCATAGCTTGCCTCTGGCCTCCCAGCCCTGATATCCTCTGGAGGTCTCCCATCTGAATACTTGCCGAGGCTGCCCTGCTTAACTTGTGAGATCAGATGAGGTCAGGCTTGCTTGGGTTATCCAGGCCAGGGCTGAAAGACTATGGTTTTCATTTGGATTTCATGATACACTGCTGACCCTGACACCGGGAACAGGATCCAGGGCTAAGCCCTGTAGATTCCCAGTTGGGTGCCAGCCCCATTGAACTCCTTTGCCCTACAAAACATTTTCTTAAACTTGCTTAAGTCAGTTCTCTTCCTCCTAGACTTGATGGGTGATGAACAGTTGGTTAACTTTCTGGGTGACCCCCTACTGGGAACAGAATGCCAGATTCAGTGGGCCCTCCTGGGCCAGATCTGGTAGGGCTCAGCCTTTTTTTCTTTTCACCATGGATGCCCTCCACTGAGAGACAGGCCCAGAGGGGAGCAGTGCTGCTTATTTCAGCAACTGGAGAGAGGCTAGGACCACCACCAAGAGCTGATTAACGCATGCAAGAAAATTAGGTGGGAATGCTGTGGCAAAACACAGAGGTTCCAAGGTGCACTGCCTGACATTAAAAGCCAGGTGCATCACCAGATCTTGGAATATTCCCTGTGTTAAGAACTCCCTGCAAAGAGGGAACCAGCACAGGAAGCAAAACGTGGCATAGAAGCTTTCCCCTGCTGTGCCAGCTTTCTGTTTACATAATAAAATTTATAAAGTGAAGCCACATTTCAATCCTGGCTTTCAGTTAAGTGGTGCAATCTACCCGTTCAACACCCATGTTCTTTCCCTGCTTCTATAGATCAAGCCTGTAGCTCTCAACACACAGGGATGTTGGCAGGCGCAAATCCTTAGAAGAAGGATTAGAGAAGCTAATGGAAGAGGAGGCTTCCCTTTTGTACCAGTGCTTTCCCACATACCCGATGGTATAACAATTTGCCTCCTTGGATTGTGGGTTCTTTCTTGGCCTAGAGAAATTTCCCCTTTGGTAGGGATTGCTACGTGGGTGAAAATGCAGGTAGCAGATGGGCAGAAAGTCTCCTCTTGGTGGAACAAGGTGCTGATTCCCAGCTATTTTGTTTGACTGAGTGCCAGAAAATATACTGCCTCTTTAACATAGCACTAACGTGACTTGCATCAGTGTATGTACAGTCTGTTCTGGGAATGAAGGCCTGCCTGGAGAAATCTGTACTGCAGACATTGCCCAGAAATATGTTCAACAGATGAACATGCATAGGCCAAACAAACTACAGAAGAATGACAAATAGCTGTGACTGTTGTGTCACTCTGGAAGTGCCCTTGGCACTCTTTGTTCCCTTCTTTATTCACTCCACTTGTATCCTGTTGTTCCACCTAGGAGCTGAGGACAGCATTCTTGAAGATTTCTACACTGTTATTCTCACCCAAACCCTGTGAGGTAGGTGAGTGTATGGGGCACCAAAAGAGCTTCTCCTCTGTGTTCTTATTTTCTCCAGGGTTTAATTTGTTCTAGAAATGGCAACCCAGCTTTGGGGGGAAATTCCGGGTCTGAACTCTGGCAAGAAGGCCTGGTTTACCCACACAAAAACAATGAGCAGGGGACGTGGTGATAGAAGGGACTGCATCACATCAGACTATGGATGAAGGAGCAGGTGCTGAAATATCCAAATGGGATGAATACTCCTTGCACTTATAGAAAACCAGCACGGTAAGCAAGAGAGCAAGGGATGCGGCTGCGGAAACGGTTCTCTCTGCACCAGTCTGAAGCGGCCTGCCAGTATTCACCATGCAGCATCTCTCTATTCTTGCTGCAACCCTGCCTCCTAGTGGGAGAATGGAGGATGGACCAAAGAAGTGAATGATGGCAAACTCGGAAACCAGTGGGGGAGCGAGCAGCACTCCCCCCCGTGTTAAAACAAAAGAGCCCCCTGGCACTCGAACAAATTGGGCTCAAAACATGGACATTTTATACAATAAATTTATCTCTAGGATGCCACAGGGCTCTTCTGATTTTGCTGCAACAGTGGGGGTAGTCTTAGACAATGGGCAACAGAAGCAGCTGACACAGACCCAGTGCTTGGGGGGAGGCGGGCTGGCTTCCGGTGGCACAGATGAGCAGCTGGTTTCCGACGGCACGAATGGCTCCCGTCCACCGAGAATGGGGGCGTAGTCTGCGCTGCCCGCCCGGCAGGGAGTAGCAGTAATTCTGGGGTCCCACCACTAAAGCCCCCCCCCCCGCCCGGGTGCAACAGTGATACCACTAGTGGGCGTTTCTTCCACCAAAGGGAAGTTATTTATTTGAAATTCTTTGGAATTTCCTATGTAGATTTTATGGTATCAGGCTTGGATTTAATAGGGAGCCGGAGAGCTTGGCTTGATACAACCGCCAAAATCCATGTGACAGAGCCGGCTCTCCTGAAAAGTCGATGTCCCTGAAGCGTTCATCTGACTTTGGGAATGGTGACCACGACCAGTCCGAGCAGACGTCTCTCTCCTCCCCCTGTTTTGTTTTGTTTGAGTCAGTCTCCTGCAAGGAAAATACATGGTGACTATGCCTTGGGAAGCGGAATCTGTCCGTCTCATTTTACAATTCCTCCTTCTCCCAGTCGCTCTTCTTCCACCAGCCGCAGGAGAGGAAAGGAGAACGGGAGAATGCAGCCCCCTCCTGGGTCGGTATCAGCTAGGGGCAAGCAAGGGCATCAGATCATGTTGCTGCACTAAACACACATCGTCCTGCAGAACCCGGTGAGAACCCCCCTCCTCCTGCCGGGCGGGCAGCGTAGGTGCATATTCAGGACGGAAATGAATATTCAACAGAGGCGGGAGCGCACAGCCTCCGCTCTCCCGGCCCCTCTCGGGAGAGCCTATTCTGCCCCAAGAACAGAGGGGTCAGAAAAGAACGGTTCCCGACGGTCTTAGGGAGGAAGGGGGCTTGGAGGGTCCTTTTCACCAGGTCCCCCCCTCTCCAGGCTGAGTGATGGATTCTCCCGGGCGGGCCGCGGACTACGCTTCCCGGCGTGCCCGAGAGGAGGGGCCGCGCGTGCGCAGTGGAGGGGAGGCGGAGGGGAGGGGGGTGTGGTGGTTCCGCCGGCCGGCCGGTCAGCCAGTGGCGACCGCGAGAGCGCGCGAGCAGCGCCTGTGAGGGAGGCGAGGCGAGGCCGGACTGAGCTCCGACGGAGGCCGGCGCTGACAGGAGCGAGCGATGGGGGCGCTTGGGCGCCGGGTCAGTCTCAGGCAGCTGCCCCCGCCGCCGCCTCCCCCCCTCAGGGGACCTGCCTGACTGGCCGGCCCGCCATGGAGCTGGAGCCCGAGCCCCCGCCGGGCGCCCCCAACGCTGGAGGGGGAGGGCGGAGGGCAGCAGCGCCGCCGCCCCCCCCGCCCCCGCCCCCGCCCGGACCGCCGCCCCCCCCGCTGCCTCCGCCGCCGCCTCAGCCGCAGAACGGTAAGTGGGCGCGGGCGGGGAAGGGAGGGGCGGGCGAGAGAGAGAGAGAGCCGTCCGGGGGGGTGGGGGGGGGGTAGCCGTCCTTCTGCCCTCCCTCCCCTCGGGGCGGGAGCTAGAGCAGGGCGCAGGGTTGCCAGCCTCCAGGTGAGACCTGGGGATCCCCCTGGAATCCCAGCTCCTTTCCAGACTGCAGAGGTCCGTTCCCCTGGAGAACATGGGTGCTTTGGAGGGTGGACTCTGGGGCATTCAACCCCCCCACTAAGCTCCCTGTCCTCCCCGGGCTCCATCACAGGAGTTCTCCAACCTGGAGCTGGCAACCTATCCCCCCCATCCCCCGTCGGTGGCAATCCTAAGCAAGAGGGGACTCCAGCTTTGGGGGTACCCGTGGGGGGTGGGGCTGAGCCACCCAGGCCCCCGCTTGGTTTTCAGAGCGGCGTCCTGGGGGCGGGGGGGGGGCGGGCATCGGCCCGAGATGGAGCTCTTCCTTCGCCCCTCCCCCCAAGCCCTGGCTCCTCATCTCGAGCGGGGTGGCCCCCTCTCATTTCCTCTCTTCTCTCCCCCCCCCCCCCCAGCTTTCCTTCTCTGGATGATGATGATGATGCGGGGGGGGGGCGGTCGTCCCTCTGGGAAAGGAGAGACCTGCAAAGGGTGAATTGGAGCGCGGCTCTCATTCCCAGCGCCCTCCTCGGACACTTCCTCCCCGGCCACTTCCTCTCCTTGTCAGCGGCGGGCTGCGATGCTGGTGATCAATCTTGGGTGTAAATAGCGCCTTGAATATTTTATAACGCTGGGATTCTTAGGCGGTGCTCTCTTGTTGAAAGGGGGGGATCAATAAAACCCTATACAAATGCAAACCTATATTGTTATGGGAAACGTTACAGAGAAGTGGGAAGTCACAAATGCTAAAACAACAAAACAAAAAACAACCCGGGCAATCTCCCCTCTTGGCTTTGTTCCTCCTTTTCTTCTTTTCTTTTCTTTTCTTTCTCCTCCACCCTAGCTCAGCCTCAGTGTGCTTAATTTCTGCATGGCAAAACTTCTTGTGGCTTATTTTGCAATACAGAAGAGGCCCTTTTATGTGAAAGTATATTAGCCTTGTTAGGTTGTTGTAACACAATGCAAGCTGGACTTTTAAAGGATGGGCAGGATTTCTATCTACCCTTAAAAGATAACGGCTTGGGTTGGTAAACTAAATTGGTAAAGTTAATGCAACAAAACTAGTTGACCCCACTGCCTTGCCCCTGAGCCAGCCAGGATCCATACCATATCTATCTGTGCACTGTCCCCCCCCCGCCCCCTTCTTCTTCAGAGCACAGTTGGAAAAAGACATATATTGAGGGTAAACTTCATTGTCTCCTTACCAGGACAAAGCAGCAGTGATTGCTTGCTGGAAAGGGAGGAAAACAAGAAGTTGTTGTGAACCCTAAGAGATGCTGCTCAGGCAGCCATTAGAGGAGGAGGATCAAGTCCCCACTGATGCTGTTGAGCTGACTCTGTGGAAGTTGTAGAGTTTTCTGCTGGTGCTTCACTGGCTTATCTTTTATATAATGCATTTGATCTGGTTAAAACTGCAGTATTTTGTCAAGGTAATTCTAGTGAAAAATGTTGTTCTTGGATGGGAGCCTATTGGTTGCCTCTGCCTTTTTTTGTCTTGCTGTTGTGCAGTGTGCTGTCTATCGCCAGCTTGACTGACTTCAGAATTTGAATGGTGCCTGTGGTGGCTTTGTGCTCGAATTATTGTAAGATGAGCTATAGGGTGAAAAAGAGCCTTGGTTGATTTGAGAGTGTCTAGATTAGATTAAAAATGTGTCTTGAACTGTGGCTGAAAAATACAAAAATATGCTTTCTGCTTCAGATGCCTTTCTGAATGTGAGTACAGCAAGGGCCAGCAATTTTTCTAGTTTGCCACATCAAAGCAATGGCCTTTGTAAAATTTGTAATTTGTAAAAGCTTTCAGTTTTTCTCCTGCCCTTGAAGCAAGTATATGCTTGGTACTTCTGGACTACATGTGTTATCAAAGGGCAGCGTGTTTAATTGGCCCTTTTCCCATGGCAACCACACTGACTGGATTGGAGTTTGGAAGTATTTTGGGCAAATGATGTAACCACTATTTGTGTTTTGCTTGCAATAAAATGTGAAATGCTTGCAGAGGCTTGAGACACTGCTTAACCTTCAGTCTTTCTAAAACCTACAGCAGGAGGGGAAAGACTGTCTTGCCCCTTAAGTGTTCAGGGGCAAGAAGCTTCTGAGTGCTGTGTTTAAGGGTGCAAGGTTGAAGAAGACTAGGAAAACTTCTGCTCTCAGGTGCCATTGTGGTAGCTTTCAGCCTGAGCTGTGGCTGGTGGCAGAACTGGAATCCATTTTCTGTAGCCAGGCCCATAAAGCTGATATTAAAGGTTGATGAAATAAAATTGCAGCAAAAAAGCATTAAAGTGTCCTTCTGGGGGAAAAAAGACTAGTGGCATGTATTCTTCCTTTAAAAGGATAGGGTTTTTGCAACACTCCTGCTGTTGGCCACTTGGTGCTTGCTAGATCTCCTGCTCCAGCTGCAGTGAGGCAGGCAGATCAGTTGGAAGTGTTTTTATTGGTTGATAAACTTTTTGTGTAGTTGTGCATGGAATCTTTTCTTTCCAGGCTACATTCAGTTAGGAAAGCATCCTTTTAGTTTAGTGCACGTTTCTGTTCCTTTGGCTGCAAGTTTCACTGGTGCATGTTAAAACTGCATGTTGAGAGCTTGAAACGCCCAGTTTTGTATCATCTTATTGTTTTGCTCATGTAAGAAGTTAACTTCAGTGCTGAGTTGGATGCTCACTTCTTAAGAAATGTTACAGGGGGGAAAACCCAGAAATGAGGTCTGTACTTGAGTTTCATAGTATGAAATAGTGAGATGCTTGTTGCATGATCTGTAATTTCATGTTTTATTTATTTACAATAATATGTTATAAATCAAAACAATAACTAAAATAACTTGCATATCCCATCCTTACAAATGTTTGAGACCTGTGTGTTTTGCTTTGCTGTTGTTAGTTAGGAGTGTCTGTATGAATGGATTACATTGACTGAATCTTACTTTATACTGGCTTGTCCATTACACACACACACCCCCCCCCCCCCAATGAAATCAGGGCTAGTGGGTAAGCACTTCAAACATCTGAAGAAGTGAGCTCCGATTTGTGAAAGCTTATGGTGAAATAAATGCCATTACTCTTTAAATTGCTACTGGAGCCGTGTGTAACTTTGCTATAACATACAAGCATGGCTGTTCGTTTGGAATTACTCTTAAAAGCAGGCTGTTATGCCATATGATTACAAACAGTAATCTGTTCCTATTTTTACTTTTAAATATTAGAATCTAAAGTATGAATTAGGGCACAATCCAGTCAAAGTTCCCTCACTTTCAGTAGCAGAGTAAAACATGGGTTTAAAGGGGTTTGGAGATACTGTACTTTTTCTGGATTATTGTTGCCTTTGTTGTTCTGATAGTGTGGTTGTTAAGTACACACTTGTATTAATGTGCTCTTCTATGGTGAGCAACTCCTCTGCACTGGGAAGGCACAGCTCAATTTCTTATTATCTGTGATTTTTCTTTTTCTTTGAACTTCCCCAGTTTGTTTGGATTTGTCAAGGGTCTGGTATGCGGAATGCTTGTTAAACCCTTTTAAAAAAGCTTTGGAGGTGAATTTTTGTCAAAAGGTACCGTTGACTCTGCATTGAACCAAACAAGAACTTACTAAGTCTAGTAAGGATTAAAGAGATATTTTAACATTTCTCTAAATAACTACTTGTGAGACTTAGATACTTTTAAAATGATAGTGTACAGTCTCACTGCTGTTTGTTGCCCTTAATTCTTCATTATGATGGTTTTTATAACATGAATTGCAGTGACTGTGTGACTGACTAAACTTTCCTGCAGTCTTTCTTACTATGTATTTTCCCATACTCTTCAAAGTTGGTCATTGTAATAATTATCCAACTCTTCCTGAGCTGCATGTTTACCATTCTCTGAACAATGTTTGATTTTCACAGTTTGGAAGGCTGCACATTTTAGGAGCTTTCACTTTGTGCAACTGTGTAAAGTAGATCAGGTACAGCTTCTGGTGCTAGCAGACTTTAGCTACTGTTTTTGTACCACCTGAAGTCTTCAGGGGCAGCTTGGTCTACTTTCTCTGAGTTACCGAAGCCTGAGTGACCATGGCTAGATTAGCTTTCTGCAGGCATGGCTTCAGCTGTAAAAAGATAATCCTGGTCATTTCAGTTACCTGTCCCTGTATTCCCTGAACTTGGTGCCCTGATTTCCATAGTTTTGGAGTTTGCACATATTGATTATGTAGGCCCACTTGTAAACTTGTTTGTGTTGTTCAGTTTTTCCACATTGAGGTGTTATTGTTAAGTAGTTTAATATAACCAAGGTATCCTATCTTGGAAAGTGTTGATAATAGAAATTAAATGTAGTTATATACAACTAGCAGCAAAGCCCGTTGTAAAAGGAATACACTGGGCTCTAGAAAGATGTATCTGTCTGGCTGCACACAGGGCCCCCCTGCCACCCCGCTTTCTCCCCTTTCCCCAGACCCTGCGGTCGAGGGGTGATGGAAGGCCCCACCACTGCCTCCTCGCCCGCCCACCTCTGCAGCCCACTGCCCCGGTGGCTGATGCAGCCTCGTTGAGTTGGGCCACGGAGGTGCTGGAGTTCGGTGAACAACCACTCGGGCCCATGCAACTACTGGATGTCGGCCTCACCCTGCTCCGTGGCTACCTTGTCTTCCCTAGCACTGTCCCCCGTCCTTCGGCCTCATGACCCTCCAGCTGCTGTAGCGTCCTGCCCATTCGTCAGCTTCTAGCACACTGAGGCCGAGATGCTGGGTGCTGCTTCTGTGGGCGGGACTACAGCAACACAGCCAGTGGATAGAGACCCCTGGTGAGTTACACATCAGGAAGCCAACTGATTTGGGAGCATGTGGAATGTTCAGGAGAGTCCAACAACCAAAACACAATTATATATAAGGAGAGATTCCCGAATGCTTTCACATGCACAGTTATGTCTCTCACTCCTCCCAGCCCTTTGCTTAACATTCAATCTGAAGGACAGTTCTAGTGAACTCTAAAGCTTGTCTACTGTTATTTTTTTTGTCCTGCAGGCCCTCAACTTTGTTGGTCTTAAAGATGCCACTGGACTCGGACTTTGTTCTGTTGCTTCAGACCAACACGACTACCCACCTGAACTAAATAGTCCCTGTCCCTGATATAAACTATCTACATGTCAGAAGAAGAATTAATATTGATAGCAGGAAGCATGGAAGGTTGAAATTTCTTAAAGCTGATGAATCTATGTCTACATGAAAAGTTCATCCAAACACAGTGGAACAGTGCAGCCTCTTGAGGATGCATTATATGTGATTTCACTTGTATTCCTGTCTGCTGTTTAATGACTTCTGAGCCAGTATCCATGACCTTCAGTGTGATATTGGTTGACAAAGTATCTAGCTTGGAAGGTTAATGACAAATTACTGCAATTTAACTCTATGGGATTTCTTCATAAAATGGCCAATCATCTGCCTAACGTGAACCTAGTTATTTTTCTCATTTCTGCCACCCCAACAGCTCTGCTTTTGTTACTCAAAGGTTTCATTTTCTGGGGGCCCTTGTATATTCCTTGCATTACCATCATCCAGAAACCTCTGTATTCTATGTCTGTGGTGGGGGCAATTAAATGGGTCTGCATTTGGCCAAGTTTTCTAAAGCTATGAGACAGCAAAATGATGTATAAAGACCTGGTGGCTGAGGATTACAGTGTCATTCAGTTGGAGGACCAAGGTTATGTTTCCTGGAGAGTAATCTTTTGAAATGTTTGTCAAGGATGCTAAGACCATAACAGAATATTCATTAGCAGAGCTGGGCTGATTTTGCAGCCTAATACAAGCTTACCTTAAATTGTCAGGAATTTATGTCATCTTTAGCAGAATGCACTGAAACATTCAGGAAGAGTTTCTCTTCCCCTGGCACACTGCAAGTCTTAACAGGCAAGGGGCTTATCTCTTAGTCTCATCCGCAGATGTAATAAAAGCTATCAGGTACATGACTCTGAAAGGTATTTACTACTGGGAACCAGTGGTGAGCCTAGCCAGAATGCTCTGCCTGGCAAAATAGTCTGCTCTGGTGAGTCTGTGGCCTGTTGCTCACAAGGAATTGGGGCCAGCTTTGTGATTTGTTTGGAACTTAGTTTTCAAGCAGCAGGCAAGTAACCCGATCCAAATGCAGATTGTTGGTTTTGCCTGAAAATGCATATTATGCAGTCTAAAACAGAACAGAAGGATTTAGCTGTTACCTCACATTTTTTTCACTTAATGATTGGGAAGGAGAGCACTGAAGGCAGAGTGCCTGGAAGACGTATTCTACTTCTAATAGTAGAATGGAAGGAATCATGAATTATGATAACCCATCTATCCATATTTTCCTTTCTCTTGTGTCTGCAGCCACTGATTGGATTTTAATTGTGATGAATATTGGATTCTAACTAGGACATGTGTGTAAGGGATAGACTGCAGGCCCTTGTGGGTTGTGAGAAGTACACATTCACATTGAATGCATGATAACACAGTTATCCCAGTTGATGGGCATCTTCTTTTACTTACCAGTGTAGATGTTCATGAATCAGGTGTTGCTGGTGAATGCTATTCAATAAAGAAGAAAGAAATGTATTTGTATTTAGCCATAGGCCATTACAAACCAAGGATAACAACAACAATATAAGTATTGATATGGAATGGAGCAAAATTTAAGATATAATAAAACCATAAAATCAGAATAAGATAAACCATAAAATATAGGCAATTAATTAAATCAAAAGATGTCCTCTAATTAAATAGTTCCCATAAGAACAGCATTGGCCCGTATTTTCTTGCAGCCAAGGCATATAGTGCTATTCTGTAAGATATGTTGGCATTGGAACCAGCTAACAAGAATACAGTCTTCTCAGAGTCTGAGTAGAAACGTAAGTACAGTAAAGTCCTGGAGAGGAATTTTAACCAAGGTTGGGCGTACATCGAACATTCAGGAATATAATGGGGAAGATCCTCAATAACAGATGAGCCACAAATACACAAGCAGTGTTCCTTAGGTGTTCTGCTATAGCAACTGGCTAATATGGCCATTGGCATTGATTCAAAACACAAGGATGTGAAGGCTGCCCTGAGGTTATGATTTTCTATACTAACTAGGTAGGAGGATTTAAAATGGTCATTCTTAAACAGTTTGAACCAAGGAGCAGACTGTGATTTTAAGATTAACTAACTCTCAAACAGAGCATCACACTTAAGAGCCAGTTTGGTGTAGTGGTTAAGTGGGTGGACTCTAATCTGGGAGAACTAGGTTTGATTCCCCACTCCTCCACTTGCACCTGCTGGATGACCTTGGGCAAGCCATAGCTCTGTACTAGCTGTTCTCTCAAGGACAATTGTCTCAGAGCTCTCTCAGCCCCACTTACCTCACAGGGTGTCTGTTGTGGGGAGGGAAGGAGTTTGTAAGCCGCTCTGAGACTCCAAGTGAAGGGCGGGGTATAAATCCAATCTCTTCTTCTTCTTCTTCTTCTTAAATACCCAATTTCTAAGATGTGAACTGTTTGTTGAAGAACTGAGAAGGTCATCAGGGATGGAATATCTTGATAATAGATGATTAAGAAAACGAGAGTGCGTCTTTGGATAACATTGAATTAAATGCCAGTTGACTGAATGAATCAGAACTGGCAGCTCTGTTTTTCCCCTGGGATTTTAGAACAGCAAGGTGCACCTGCGCTGTGAATGCAGAGTGCAAATCTTTGGTTAATAGTAATTAAAAGCTTTGAAATGACCTTGAATCATAAAATTGCCTAGAAGTAAATGTGACTTGTTTGTTGGAGAAATTAAGTAGCAGAGCTTGTATTGTAAAGCATGGCATGAGCAATGCTACATCAGAAGTAAATATAATTATGAACAAACCAAGTGTGTAGTCCAAATTCATGCACCACTTAAAGTGCTCTTCTGTCCCCTCAGCTACTTGGGAGCCATTGTGGTGTAGTGGTTAGAATGCTGGATTAGGGACTTGTAGATCCAGACCCATCTAAGCAGATGATGCTTGGCATTTTTCATTCCTGGAAGAACCTGCAGGAGGAGTCCTGGAGGTGAGTATCTGTTTCATCTAAATGAGGAGCTATTGAAAAGCTGCTTTTCTTGACAGTTCTAAATAGCATCCTGGACCAAAGTGGTTTCTGTATGTTCCCCCTTACTCTAACCATTAAAGCTGTGATTACCGTAATCATAAACAAAAATGTAGTTTCGGAACTTTTTGACATGACTTTGGAGGTCATTTTGCCCCTTTAAATATTTTGAAGGCAAAGGAGGACACTTGCAGTTAACATCCTGCTTTCTCTGATCTGAGTTGGACTGCACTGAGGTGTTTTCCTCTCTGAACTTGTTCTCATTGTTGCTGTCAAGACTTGGGCCATGATCAGATGCAATAGTTTTGAAGCATGCTGAGGGTCTTACAGGTTTTCTGGACTAATGTTAGGCCTCCTCAGATAAAGGATTGCTCCTTCTACGTTTCTAAAGTCGAACTCAACTATTGCCCTCGCCCTCTTGATGACTAGGAGGTTGCAACAGATGCTATAACTATGAGGCTTGGATGTTAATAGTAGAGAACTCCCTTGAGAGCATAATGCTGTATACTGAGAGGCTTAGCTATGTCAGCCATTTAATTTAGTAGATTTAAGTTGCATAGAATTAAATAGTGTACCTGAATCAATTTTACACTAGAGCCCATCATCCTAAGGGACTCCAGGAGTTTGGACTAAAAGGTAAATGTTATAGCCATAGTAGAACAAAACTTTTTCTGTTTTTTGGAAAAAATGGAAATTTGGGGAAAACAACCCTAAACTCATTTTTCTGTTTTAACATAAAATACATTGTTTTAAACTTAGCATATACAATTATACTGTTTGGCCCTTTTATAAAATTTTAAAGCATAAGTGTCTTAGTTTTCTGCAAGTTTTGTACATAAATGCTTCAGCTTTGGTGGAGCTTCCGTTTTTCTAGTCATAAATGTCTTAGAAATATGGCTAATGAGCAACCTGTGGCAGTATATCCTTGGGAACAGTCTTGGTACCCTAGCTAACACTGAAGTATGTGTGCAGAAATAAAGCACATAATTGGCCAGTGTCCAGATGAAGTGAGAAATTGATGTGGAGTACTGTGGAGAAGACAGCTGTCATATTCCTCAGCTCTGTTAGCCTGAGCATTTGCCTCTCTTAAAAGCAAATGTTTTGGACACATTGTGCAACTTTGGTGCTTCATGGTATTGTTTTCTATAGTCAATAGCTCCATGGATTTTGCTGTTCCCTTGTCAGGCTTCTTTTAAGCATCTTGGAAGTTATCAAGAGCTTGCAGTAGCTATCAGAAGTGGCTCCTAGTGAAAGCAGCCCAGGTAGGTTCAGTGTTGCTAACCTGATCTTTTTGTGTAGATTAGAGACTCGGTCACAATGAGCCCTTTGTAAGTCAAGAGTGAAACTGAGCCTTCTCAAGGCTAACTGGGACACTGGTGAGGGAGGAAGGGAAGAAGCAAGCCAGAGACCAGCATGCAGATAGTTGAAGGTGTTGAGAGCTATAACACTTTTGTGTCTTAAGGAAAAGGCTTCGGTATTGTGCAGCCTCATAGTGGCTAGAGGGTTAAGGTTGCATCAGAAGGCAGTGACATCTAATGTATTCCATAAAAAGAGAATGGCAATTGGCCATTAGTTGCATGTTGTATGTTGTCAACGTATGAAATGCCTTTCTGTTCTTATGGATGAAACAAAGAAGAGCACTCAGAATTCAGAGCTGCAAGTGCCTTTGCTATAGTGCTTCACTTTCACATCTATTGATAAATATACTTCCTTCAGTCTCTTGCAGACATAAGCTGATTTTTGGCTGTCATTTAAAAAACATTCTGAAAGTTAATATTTATTGCAGAGTCACACTGTGCTTATGTGTATCTAAAATGAATCTAATCAGTGAGTTTAAATTCTCAGGAAGGCCTCGTGTATCCATCTATCCAGCACATTTTGTCCTGCTCTTCCTTCCAAGAGCACAGGGCAGCATGTATGGTTCTCATCTCCTCACATCAACCCCTGGAGGTAGGTCAGGTTAAGAATGAGTGACTGGCCTAAGATCACCCAGTGAGCTTCCTGGTTGATAGGGATTTGGGCCTTGGTCTCTCTGGCTTAGTTCATCACTCTAATCATTAGAGTACACTAGCTTCCCCTGAGGGCCAAATTACATGTTTACCACACGATTACCACATGATTTATCACAGGGACTTGCGGCAGGAGACCAGCTATGAGATTTCTGTTGGAATTTAATTCAGGTGTTCCACAGGGGACAATTCAGATTGGGGCTGTGGTGCTAGCAATGTTCCCTCTAAGCCATGGAGTCTTGCGAGCAAAAATTCTGCTTTGTGAGCTACTGGCATTAAAGTTGTGAGTGAGCAATTAGGCTAGTGCATAAATTAGTTTGCTCTGGAGTCATCCTTCCTGAGACAAGACAAAAATGTGTGAGCTGGAGGCTAAAAAACTGAGCTAGTTCACACTGACTCAACTTAGAGGGAACACTGGGTGCAAGGGAGGAGGGGCTTCTGCCTTCCCCTGTGCCATTTTGCTGTCCTGAAACAGCCCGCAGGGAGGTGTTGTTTACCCCATTGAGTAGGTGTGCATACATCATATGCTTGCATGTGCAGACAACCCACAGGGCAAATAACACCCCCTGGGCTGTTTTGGAACGGGATAATGGTACAGAGGAAGAGAGGCGCCCCTTCTCTCCTGTGCTGTGGTCATGGTTAAAACTGAGCAGATGTATTGCTTCTAAATTGAGAACCTACAGGGAAGTCACGGCTTTTGTATTGCTGCAAGTACCCGTGCTGATCACATGATAGATGTAATGTATAATTTGGATACATCAGCTGTTTCTTGAAGGACAGACCTCTAGACCATCAGCTCAATTTTCAGTATGCTCACTGCATTGTTGAGCATGGCATCTGTACAGTTTTGCTTTTGTGCTTGGATTATAAATGCAAATGAACACAAATACAGCTTCTGCATCCTTAAAAGCCATGCTAAAATTTGAACTGCACAGCTAGAATTTTTGGTTGCAATTAGGGGTGTGCAGTTTTCCCCCTCAATATTTTTTGGTTTGGGTCTATTGGAAAAAATGTCAGGATCCCCCCCTCTCCCGATCCCATTACTGGTAAAGTTTGAACCAAAAAATACAGAGAAAATATGGGGGGGGGGCTGAAAAAATCAGCTGAGAAGCAGCTCTGTTGGAGCTCTTTTGGACAGTCCCTTTAAACTGGATCCTGCAGGAAGAACTCTCCCGCAGGCTCAGCTGGGACTTTCTTCAGCAGTGCTGTCAAACAGCCCAAAAGAGCCCCAGCTGAGTCAGTGGGAAGAGCCCCAGCTGAATCAGTGGTAGAGTATCCCCCCAGCTGTTTTGCGGGCTGTCTTCTGCAGTCCCTTTAACACCCCCCCCTGTTTAAAAGGACTGCAGAAGAAAGCCAGAATTCCTGAATATATCTGGGATTTTTTGGGGGGGGGGGCCTCCCAGTTCTCACAAAAAATTCTGGATACATTTGGGATGCCGAAATATACACAAAAATACTGCTAAGGCGTTTTTTGGGTATATTTTCGATTTGGGTAGACTTGCATGCACATATTTGCAATCACATTTTTGACAGTTGCTCTAAAATATGAAGATCAGTGTGTTCCTAAAAGAATACCTCAAGAAACTATGAATTTTACACTAATAAGCTAGCTTTTTGTTTGAATTGTGAGACTTTCCATTTTTATCATTTTAAAATTATTTGTAACATTTAGAAGTAAAATGGTAAATTGCAGTTCTGATGAGTTCAGAGGTAGCTTGAATGTGCCTTAAGTTTGTTGTTGGTGAGGGATGTGCACCTTTAGAGTACACTAACAGTCCTATATTCTTAGATGCTGGTGTCAGATACATGCTGCTAGAAAAACTCAAAGAGCTGTGGTTGTGGCCAGCATGGAGTTGTGATATGTTTCTTCTGGAAACTATAGGAGAGAGAGGTTCAACTAGAATAGTCTCTGTGGAAAGTGGAAAATGTGAACAACCAGGCATTGGGATAGACCATCAGTCTTGTGGTGCATGCAAAGCTGACAGACAAGGTGGCTTTTAAATGTTGTCCAGCACTAGTTTTATTCTTTGGGATCATCAGAGATTCCTCCTGTTATGACCTGTCATGAGAATTTAGCTGCCCTTGGGGCCTTGGGGGTTCCATTTTGCAGAAGAAGGAATCAAAGAATGCAAAGTATGGCTTATCCAGGGCCAGCCAGGCACAGCAGTTACTGCTTGTCAGTGGGTGGCCCCTTTGGCTGGGGTACAGCTAGTACTATGCAACTGGGATTATGAGAAGCATCCATGAAGCAAATTTGTCAAGTGTATCCCACCTCTTCATATACAACAATAAATAAGGTAAAAGTCTACTGCAGCAGCATAAACAAGATAAAACAGTATCAGATTGAAAGTAGGAAAAGATCTTCAAACCCTAAAAATAATTAGCTTAAAACCAGAAGGGAACCTGCTAAAAGAGCAATGAGACGAAAGTAGGGCAACAGGTAACTTCTCAAGGGAAGGGAGCCTAAAAGGCCTGGGAAAATAATGTCTTCATTTGATACCTGAAAGTTTGTAGATTTGATACCAGATGATCTTCTGTGAGGAGAAAGCTTCAGAGCCTGGGCATCACCACTGAAGAGGTCCTGTCTCTTTTCCTCACCTGTCTAGCCTCTGAAAATGGAGGCACACAGAGCAGGGTATGTGCTGATGACTTCAGATGGCAGGTAAGCTTGCACAGAATGAGATGTTTTGTTGCCCTGTCAAGCTCTAGAGCAGAAATATGCCAAAACAGAGCACAAATTGACTGCCTTATGAAAGTTCATTCTGTACATTGACTTCTGTTGTAGAGAAAGGCTTGACTGTAATTCAAACCTGATTTTATACTAACCAGTCCCTTCCTTTGGCTTTGGTCTCTTCCCCTTGGGTAGTTTCTCTCTATATAGGCCACCCTAAACATCAAGAATCACAAGACGGAGAAACCTATAGGAGAACACTTCAGCCTTCCAGGACATTCAGTGGGTGATCTCAAAGTAACTGTTTTATTGCAAAGGAACTTCAAGAACAGACTAGAAAGGGGAATTGCTGAGTTGCAAGTTGCATGACTGCAGCCATGAAATTAAAAGACGGCTGCTTTTTGGGAGGAAAGTGATGGCAAATCTAGACAGCATAATAAAAAGTAGAGCTATCACCCTGCCAACAAAAGTCCATGGTCAAAACAATGGTATTCCCAGTATGTCTCCCAGTATGACTGCGAGAGTTGGACTACAAGGAAGGCTGAGTGCCGAAGAATAGATGCTTTTGAATTATGGTGCTGGAGAAGACTCTTGAGAGTCCCATGGACTGCAAGGAGATCAAATCGGTCAGTCTTAAAATAAATCAACCCTGACTGTTCCCTGGAAGGCCAGATACTGAAGCTAAAGCTCAAATACTTTGGCTACCAAATGAGAAGGGAGAAGACCCTGATGCTGGGAAAGACTGAAGGTAAAAGAAGAAGGGGACAGCAAAGGATAAGATGGTTAGACAATGTTATCGATGCAACAAACATAAAATTAAGTGAACTCCGGAGCACAACGAAAGACAGAAGGGCCTGGTGTGATCTGGTCCATGGGGTCGCGAAGAGTTGGACTCTACTGTGCGACTGAACAACAACAAGTTATTACAGCACTCAGAACAATGGAATCCCCAGGACTTAACAGAGATATTGGTTACTTATCTCACTACATATGCTAACCTCATTCAGCCCTTACATCTGTATTCTCACCAATCCCACAGAAGGGCCATATGTTCTCTTTATTTTATTTCTTAATTGGAATAATAGATTAGAATAGTAGGTTGTAATGTAACATAATGAATAGTAGAATACAATGGAATTTGGAATGGTAGATTGAAAGTATTTTTCTGGTTTGGGGATGGGGGGGATAATTCATCACCCCACTTCAAATAAGATAATTTATTTTGACTTATATTTGGCCTTCCCCGCAAGCGGGGAAGATGCTGTAAGTTTGCTTCTATGCTTGAGAGGAGATGGCTGGAGCATAATGGCAGAGTCTCAATTAATTAGCATCCCACAATCCCTCAGCATCCCACAATTAAGAATACATCAATCTCCAATTTAGACATATTTATTTACTTCACTATGTTTTTCCTAGGAACTGAACCCAAACAAATGGTAACTATTTAAACCAGAAATGTCGAACTCATTTGTTACAGGACTGGATCTGACACGAATGTTACTTTGTTGAGCCAGGCCATGTATATCATAAAATGTCATGCTAGGTATCGAAGATATAAGCTTTGTAAAGGACACAGGCAAACCCAATTAACAATATTATTTTTTGTTCAAAATACAAACAAAAGCAGTTGCGTCCTAGGAACAAAAGCAATTTACTGGGGAACCCACAAAAGCCCCAATAGATGTATTTAATCATATGCAAGAGGAGTTTTTTTTCCATAAAGGGGGGGTATCTTACGCTTCCATACAAATTAGCTACTTTTTGTATATATAGCACTTTTAGGAGATGAGTCATTGTCCTTGCAAGTAAATAGGTCATTTTTCAACACCCCCATATGCCCAGCCTCAGCAGTCAAACACGGCTACAATCTGTCTCTCGCTCTTTGTTCCCTCTTTCCCATCCTGCCTCTGAGGATTTCAAGGGAGCACACTGGGCTCTCCCCTCCACCATCCCATCCCAACAACCACAACCCTATGAGGTGGACCAGGCTGAGTGACCGGCTCTGGGTTAGCCAGATGACAGGGTCCTGACTTGGGGCAGGGTTGAGAAAAGCTGGGGGGGAGAAGGGAGGTCACCATCCACCACCCACCCCAACATTAACTTTGCCTCCTGGCTCTGCAACTGTTCAGATATGCAGCAGTGACATCAGTGCCCCCTTTCCCCCTCACTCCTCCACTTGCTTCCAAGGCTGGAGGTCTTTTCCCCTTTGAGCGGCATGCATAAAAAACCACAGTTGCCTCCCAATCCATGCGTTGACCTTTCTCCTCCTCTCTTCCCCACTGTCCCTGTCCCTTCATTGGCTAACTGCCACTGTGTGCATCTGCTTTTGCCAGCCTCCCTCGTTGTTGTCATTTGGGAAAATGCAAAGCCAGTTGGTGCAGTGGTGGCAGTGTCTGCTTGGCTCTGCCTCCCCCCCCCCCATGTAGTGGCTCCTCCAATCCTCATTGAGGTGTGGTCAGAGGAGGTGGGAAGAAAATCCCCCACCACCCCTCCTCTTTCTCTGCATTTGTGTCCATCCGCCAGTTTGGTGTAGTGGTTAAGTTGGAGAGCCAGTTTGGTGTAGTGGTTAAGTTGGAGAGCCAGTCTGGTGTAGTGGTTAAGTGCGCGGACTCTAATCTGGGAGAACCGGGTTTGATTCCCCACTCCTCCACTTGCACCTGGCTGGATGACCTTGGGCAAGCCATAGCTCTGTACCAGCTGTTCTCTCAAGGACAGCTTGGGAAAGAGCTTTCTCAGCCCCACCTACCTCATAGGGCAGTGGTGGCAAACCTATGGCACGCGTGCCAGAGGCGGCACTCAGAGCCCTCTCTGTGGGCATACACGCAGTTTGGGCACTCAGTCTCTAAGAGGAAAAAGATGACACAGACTCAAGGCTGGGCTGCTCTCAAACTTACAAAGTTTGAGCCAAGGTTAGACAAATTATCAGCATGCATGCATACAGCAGCAAAAATCACATTCATTGTTCAAAAGCAGGCCAAATGCAAACTTTTACCTTCCAATAAAACGTTGTTTGTATAATTGAAAGCTCTGTTATTGTGTTTTTCTTTTAAGACAAAAGATGTTAATGTATGAGTTCTTTTTTCTAAACTAAAACCTCAGTATTCAGGTTAAATTGTTGTGCTGGCACTTTGCGATAAATAAGTGGGTTTTGGGTTGCAGTTTGGGCACTTGGTCTCTAAAAGGTTCGCCATCACTGTCATAGGGTGTCTGTTGTGGGGAGGGGAAGGGAAAGGAGTTTGTAAGCCGCTCTGAGACTACAAGTGAAGGGCGGGGTATAAATCCAATCTCTTCTCTTCTTCTCCCACTATTTTAACTCAGGCCCTTTCTGCACTCTCCTTTTAATCCATGTCACCACCATGTCCTCCAAGTAATTCTGCACCAAAATCGAGTTCAGCCTTCTTTTTAGTCCCGTTTTTTTCTCCATTTTGCATTATGTTACCTCTCTTCAGTGGTCAGCCCAGTTTCAGCCTGCTGTTGCCCCAGGTTATTAGGATGCTGTTTTGCTGTGGACTTAAATTGTCTGGACTCGAACACTGAGAAAATCTGGAGTGGCAGGCAAATGTGGAAAGGACCTCTGTATCTTAGCCTCACCCCCTAGCCATTTCCTTTCTACTTCTTGTTAGCTTTCACCACACACGTCCCTCACCATGTGCGCCTGCTTACCTCATCAAGCAGCCTCCTGCTTTCCCTCCCTCAGACCAGTTTCTTGCAGGCTGGCTAAGAGCCCTGGATGGGACACTTCCAGCACCCGGGCCTTATGTTTGACACCCCTGAATAAACCAAGCTTGTTATTCCTGAATCTGTTAAATGTCTTTATTATGTTGTGTGCTAATTTACTGCTCAACCTCTACCTATATGTACGGTCTGGTAATTTCCATTTCATGGTATCTGAAGAAGTGTGCGTGCACATGAAAGCTCATACCTTGGGTAAAACTTTGTTGGTCTTAAAGGTGCCACTGGACTCAAACTTTGTTCTTTAGACCACCCTGTTGTTGCTTGTTCTTTGTCTCTCTTCAGAAGGGGCAAAGATGGTGTGTTTCAGGTCTGAGCACAAGTTCTGTCAGGGGACGCAGGGGAGTTGGCCTTGTTCTCAGATAACAAGGATTGGGCCAAGCGGAACTGGGGCCATCTGTGAAGTGAGGCAGTAGTGAAGATCTGTCCTTTGAGTGTCTGGCAGGGGGTTACTCTTAAGCAACAGATGAAAGGACATAGCATGTTTGTACAGGCCTGCTCCTGAACTAAGATGTGTAAAGGTTTCCGGATTGGACTATAGGAACTCCCCCCGCCCTGCACTCATCCCCTCCCCACTCTTTGTGTTGAGAACAGAGGGTGCTATCAGTCCAGCAAGATGTGGGGTCGTGGCTGGAGTGCTGGACTTAGAGAGGAGACCAGGGTTCAGTTCTCTGTCACAAAGCTTGCTGAGTTCCTTCTGGAATCTGTATTATCATTTCAAGGTAGGTATCAGCTTGCATCCTTTCCAAACAGGACCGTCAGAGACTTGGCTTTCCTGCCAGGACTTCTCTGTCCTGTCCTCTTGTTTTGGAAGCTTGTGGTTAATGAAGGTGCCTCTGTTTGCCTCCAGATCTGGTTGCTGATTCAGAGCGTGCAGGCTTGACCTGGGGGTCAGTTTTCAATTGAATGCTCTGGCCTTGTAAAGAGGGAAGATCTTAATGATAGCCCTGAGTGATGACTTAATAAGGACTTCCACACTGTGGGTGTGTGAGAAGTGCTCTGAAACAGTTCAGCACTTGGCAGCCGAACTTTCATGAAAAGCACGTGTTTAAGTCCTTTAAAATACAATAAAATGATGACTGTGCTTTGTGTTTTAAGAGCTAAACAAAATCCTGTCACTGTGGAAGGCTTTAGAAAATACAGTGGATGCTAGAATATGAAACACATGCCATATGGCGATGAGAGAGAGAGTATAATAAATGCCTACAAGCTCATTAGGGATTGTCTGCTCAAAGCTGGCACTATGCCAGGATCCCTAAAACTGTGCAAGGAAGACCCAAGCTTCCAGCTTCAGGATTTGAATTGTATTGCTCTTAAAATCGGTTTTTAGGCAATGACAACCCCTCAGCAGCCCATTTGCCTATCCACTTGTTTGAGACTAGATTTGTGCTGGTTAGAAATTATGGTCAAAAATGGGATAAAGATATTGCATCAGGCATAATATTATCCTGTTCTGTGTAGTATAAGAGCAGCAGTTTACTGCCCTTGCCCTTGGTAATAGAATAAGGTGTAGTTTTCAAGAAAGATAAACTTAAGACCTGCTCTTCGGAGGAATTTTTCCAAATTCCAGCTAAACATGCTTTGGTTGCAGCCCTAAGGTTTTGCTAATCTTGTTTCTGTAATCCCCCACCCATGCAAAATCCCCCCAGGGATTATTTCATGTGTATGATTAACTAGTTGTGCTTCTGCTTTGAAAGCCTCTGAGGTGAAAGGTTAAAAATGCGGTATCTTTGTTGTCCTACACTGGGCTTCCTGTAGCCTGAGACCAGGCTAATGAATATAGAGCTCAAGGCATTAATGACTGACCAGCGTTAGGGATTGATGCCTTGACTCTTTTGCAGATGCGTGGTGGGAAGCTGCTTCCCCTCTTGACGTGGGCATCTGATAGCTAAAGCTGATGCAGCAGAATAGGCAGATCTGTCAAGAAATTGGATTGCCTTGGTTTCTTTCCCCCTTAAACTTTTGTCCTCCTCTCAGGCTTGATCAGCAGAGGATTACAGCATTTTGCCACACTGAGTGGGATTGATGCTTGGGCTTCCAGAAGTACAGATGGGGAAGAAACAGATTGTGTTGCTCAGTCTCCAGAGCTTCATCCGCATGAGGAGAGTGGGGGAGCTCCCCTCCTCTACTGATACTGGGACTTTGTAGGTTCAGTTTTTGCCTCTCTGCTTTGGTAGGCAGTTGTACCTTTAGGCACAAGTTTCTTTATTGCTTTCTTGGGGTAGGTGTGCACCAACAGGTGAGGCATACCCTGTTCACAACAGCTGCAGTTGCCTTAGGAAACAGCAGAGAGATTGTTACGTTGTAACTTTCTGCTTACACAAGAAATATTTTTAGTAATCCTAATTATGGAGCCAAAGGATTCTTTGGCTTTGTTTCACCCATCAACACAGCTGCTTTTCTAGAATATGCATTTGTATGTGGTTTCTGATTAGGATGTCATCCCAAGGAAATTTGTGAAAATAACCAGTTTCATTTTTTTTTTGCATGCTGTATTCATAAGGTCACATCGACGTGTTCTGTGGTAAGAGTATAGGTAGCATTGTTGGTATGAAGAGCATTGTTGACACGACTTTGTGGCAAACATTGTTGCCTGTTCCAGTTGCAGGTTTAAGAAAGTGTTCTCTGTGGTAAGTAAAGTTCAGTGTGGTTACCGTGTGTGTTGCAGCAAAAAAAGGAAAAGGGGTCATGAAATCTTAGTGTGCATATCTATGAAAACAGAAGCTTTCATAGGGTAGAGCCAGCTTAATCAAAGGCATGAAGTGAATTCTCAGTCACATGCATGCATGTGGACTACTTTTGTCTGTGTTGCCTAACATCCTTTGTGTATACATGCGCACATTGTATGATCTCTACTGGCTGAATTCACCTCCTGCATCTATCCCATGAAAGCTGCTGCTTCCATTAATCTGAGTCTCAAGAAATCTGGAAGACGTTTTTTCCAGGCTTCCTTGCCATAAGGTGACCGAGAAACTCCACTTTTCTTCAGCCACATGTTTTCTGCTGGGCTTTCCCCTTAGATCTTTCATCAAATGGTGCCTTGTAAAATCAGCCCTCTAAATAACCCCAGGATCTGTATGCGGTGCTGATAAAGGGCAACAGAAGTTGATAAAACACATCAAATTCCTAGGAACCAGTTTTGTCCCCAGAGCAGAGACTAGGCACTTCTAAGCACCTAGGAGGTGATACTCCTGGGGCTCTTCCCTGCCTTGGATTAGCACTACTTTGCTTCTTAGGCATCCCATGTGCTTAATGTGCCAGATCTAGTGCTGCACTGGATCTGTTTATTCAGCCTTTCTCACAGTCAAAAGCATGCTTTTGCAAAATATAAAATGTCCCTCAACCTGCCGGCTCAGGTGATCGTGCGTGTTTGCAGCCCCCACATGCTACTGCTGTTTTGTTGCCATTTTAGGGCTTCTTTGTTCTTCACTGTCTAATCCCGGCCAGTCTGGGATCATACAGTGCATAAAATGAAATTACAATGCCCTGTAACAATTTAATCTGGCTCCATGAAGATGGCATGAGGTTTAATAAAGACCTTATGCTGGCCTCACTCTGAATGTGTGGTGGGGAGAGAACAGCAACAGTCTCTGTCTGCGGTGGTGATTTCATTGTCTGGCACGGCATGGCATATCTCTCACCCTGATCCTGCTCTAGTCATGTGTAACTGTTTGTGACCAGTTGTGGCCAAATAGTGTCCCAAAGTGTGCTTTCCGCAAACTGTACAAGCTAAGCGTAGTTCTGCAACACTGACTGTTTTGTACAATTGCTCTTGTGTTAGACAGGGGAGGGGCAAGGAGCTGCAAGCACTGAAGCCTCTTATTCAGCTCTCCCCCGCCCCCCCGCCCCCCAAATTCTGGGAATTAAGAGCTGCTTGTCTATGCAGTTAGTGGGCATAAGGTTGGACCTGACAATTTTGTTTGTCTCATGCAAGGAGCCTTCTGCTAATTCAAGGAGCTTGTGGAGGCTACTACAATAGAATCTTCCTTGCACCAGAGGAAAACACCAGCATCCGTGGATTAGACGGGTATTATCCAATCATTAGGGCTAGAAAAGTGCTTTTTAAAATGAAAGGTGAACTTCACAGGAAAATGAATTATGTGCTCAGTGCCATATTACTGTGAGGTGATGCAGACAGTGTTAAAAGGATTACTGGAGAAACATAGGTTTGGACCTTCTGGTTGATCATGAGTCAGTCCCTATTGACCTATTTTAAAGAATAATAGAAAGAATAAAACAGGGGAGGACCCCATCCTTGGAGATTCTTGGAGAAAGGGCAGGATAAAACTACGATAGTCTTGTTTTTTTCCGTACTTAACCAGAGTGGATACCATCCTGGTCCCAGTTTCCTTACAAGTAGGGTTACAGTAACTTGTACTGAACCCTTTGGAGTGTAACTCTTGGACTGGTTACCTTGAGTGACACATCAAACATGGATGTGTTCAGTCTTCAGAGATAAATGTAGTGTATTCTTAAATCTTAACTTTGACCCCACTGGAATCATGTATTCAGGGTGCAGAACCATACATGACTGCTATGAGTATTGTTGCTGCTTTGCGGATGGGGAGAATGGCTGACCCAGGGCATCAAATCAAAAGTTGAGCATGCTGATCAGATCTACTTGGCCGCAGAGCTGGCTTTCCTTTTCCAGTGCTAGTTAAAGCTGCAGTTGATCGACAGTGGGAGAAAAATGGATTCATGAACCATTGGGAGAAAAATGGATATATGAACCAATCAATGGTTTCTACAAGTACACATTGTATCCAGGAGGGATGAATTTTTGGCCAAGTCAGATGTTAGTGTTTTCAACATGTTGGCTTAATCTTTGGAAGAACAACTCCCTGTGAGTGTTGGAGGGCTGCTTCTGCCTAGGGAATATTCTATGGGGGACTGCTTGAGATTCGAACCTTAAACCTTTCCCTGTAATTCGTATTTACAGGATTTGGTTTTGTGTGTGTTGGCTGCTGTACGCACATACCAAGTTTTCCAATAGCTATCAAGGATCACAGGAGCTCTTAATTTGCTATAGCCATATTAGACTTCTCTTGAATGGGTCCAGGGAGTTTGGATGAAGATCTGAGGGAGCTTTTCTCCATTCCCCTCCCCCATCAGTTCTGGCCCCATACTGCTTTTGCATTTTTGCATTATCTTTTGCATTTCTTTTGAGACTATTTTTACCCTTGTTTTTTTCTGGAAGCTGAGTTGCCTTTTCTTCATCCTCAGCCATAAACTTTCTGTTGAGTTTTTCTTTGTCCCACCTACTCCCACTCACCTCCAGCCCACTTTTTGATGACTGGACTGTGATCATTGGCAAACCACTCCTCTCCTCCCCCACCCTGAAGACAAGTGATTTTATTTTTATTTTTTTAAGGTGCAGAATATCATATCTTGATATGCCATTGTAATTCTAGTTTAAGAGGGTTCTCTGGATGCTCAGCTTTCATTTTTAAGAAGTAAGTATCTGTCCCTGTTAAAAAATGAAAGCTGGGAATTCAGAGAACCTGCTTAAGCTATCATTACACCAGTATATCAATATTTTAGTGCTTTTTTTTAAAAAAAAAGCAGCCATGGTAGCGATATATTGATGAAAGCATGTGCAGAATTTAAAAAGGAGAGTGTGGGCTGTGATGCCGCTGATGATCAAAAGAGCCAGTTTGATGTAGTGGTTAAAAGTGGTGGGCTCTGTAATCTGGAGAATTGGGTTTGATTTGCCCACTTGGAGCTAGCTGGGTGACTTTAGGCAAGCCTAAAAATAAGCATAGCTTGCCACCTAGTGGTGCCAAAAAAGAGCTACAGCTTTGGCAGCCAAACAGTCCCCTGGATATCTCCTTGCTATTCCACTCACGATACCATAGAATAATTTCAATTTGACTGATGACAAGAGTAACCTCCCTTGAAAATCCTGATTATTTAAAGCATGTGTGGAAGTATATAAATTGACACCACAACTATGAAAATGTAGAGGGAGGGCAGATGCAAACTGATTCCAATGCTTGTAGATCAACTCTCAAGAAAATTAGGAGTAAATCAAGCATGTGGAAAAGCCCAGGTACTCTGAACTGGCAGTTTTCTGTCTCGTTTGCAAGGGAGATGCAGTTTCTTTGGTTGCCGCGGCTCCTTGGTGCCCGTTTAGGGTTGCCAAGTCCCCCTGGTGGGCGGGGAAAACCCCACTCAATTGGTCTGTTCCCCGCTGGCCTGGATTGGGCCGCCAGGAGGAACCCCACCCCCAAATTGCCGGGCTGTGGTAATGTGCCCAGTGCGATGACGTCACCCGGAGGTGACGTCATCACATCAGGCACGTTGGGGGGGGGGCGCTCTATAATCCGAGGGAAAACTCTATAGTTTTCCTTCGAATTACAGAGGTCCCACTCCAATGTGCCCAATGCGATGATGTCACTTTTGGGTGATGTCATTGCAGCGTGCACGCTTTGCATGCGCCCCAGAAGACTCCTGTGCTGGCAAGGACTCCCATGCTGGCAAGGACCCACTAAACAAAAGGTAAGACTTGGCAACCCTATGCCCGATTGACCTTTCTGTCTATTTTGAACTAACTATGGTTCCTATTGTGTACTTAAGGGCCTCTTCTTCATACTTCCTTCCCCCTATATTTGCGTTTTTTCTTCATTCTTCCTCTCCTCCCCGGGGTGTAGCCAAAACATTTTGGGTGGTGGGGCTTTGGAAAATCTGGGGGGGCAGGGGAGTGGGAGAGAAAGGGGACGAGGGGAGAGAAGAAGACCTCCCCACTGTCTCTTCGACTGTCAGAGAGGTGCAGGCTCACTGGGCTGCAAAAGCAAGAAGCAAGAAGAAGACCTCCCCCAGCGCCTCTCTGATGTTTGTGGCCAGTGCCTCCGTCTCTGTTTCCAGCCCGCCAGGTGCCCTTTGGACAGGTAGTCCAGCCCTGCAGGCAGCCATTCATGGCACAGAGGATGGGTGAGGTGGGGGCTGCAAGGTGCTGGAGTGGCTGGCAGCAGGCAAAAGCAAGGTGGACGTGGCTATTGGGTGAGGGACATGGCCCTGAAATGCCGCACTGTAGCTATGCCCCTCCCTCCCCCTGCTTTTGCAGAGTGACATCCCTGCTTTTGCAGAGTGACAGAGTTACTAGCATCGTTTAAGAATTCAGCACTTCTAAAACAGTACTAAATGAGTCCCGGGAGTAAGTCAGTATAAGAAATGGAAGACTGCAGATATCTCCTTAGGGAGACTGGGGGTGGGGTGAAGGAGGCTGCAGTGCTAGGATGTCCTGCTTGGCTGAAATGGGGGGAAAAACAGAAAGAGATGATCATGTGATGAGCTTAACTATAATACTGCTACAAATGAAATCCTGTATGAAGTGTAATGTGATTATATAGCAGAGGCAAGCTGTGACTGAATATGATAGCTGTATGGGCAGTGTCCATTTAAAAACACCTACTAATGATTCTCTCGTTTTTTAAAGGATTCTGCCGAGAGTCATCATCTGAGCATGATCCACCTTCTGGTAAGTGTTATGATATTTTTTCTTCCCTGACCCAACAGTTCATTTTAAAATTTTCTCTTAATGTTTTTATTCCTGCCATTCTTCCAAGGAGTCTAAAGTGATTTACAAGCAGCCTTGTCTTCCAGTAAATCAGGCTAAGAGAGAGGAGACCCAAGGACATACAGTGAGCATCATGGGGATTTGAACCTGGATCTCCCTGGCCCTTGTGAGATAATCTGTTCCCTGTGAACACTCATTTTAACAGTCAACTTCTACAGGAGTGGTTTAAATTATGCTACTCAAAGGAATCCAGAGAGCTACTTTTTTCTTCTTGTTCTGAAGGAGAATAGCTGTCATTTTAAATATTTTGTGTTCTTTGTTAAAAGCAGCCTGTTTGTTTTTGCCTTGCTGCTGCTGTATAAGACCATATCAGCACCTTGTCATGGCCTCCTTAGTCAGATCACAGAATTAGGTTGTATTTGGTTTAGCAAAAATATATGTGGAATTTAATTGAAAAGCTTAGGGAAAGCATAATGAGTGTAACTTCTTGCACTCTTATGTTTAGTAACAGCTGCACACCAAAGTGTTCTGCAACTGGAGCTTTCAAAGTCAACTGCTCTGCCACAGGTTCAGGCTAAGTTCATTTCTGTTTAGGAGGACCTCTAGCTACCCCTTAGATTAGCATAAGCAGGGACAAGGCCAGTCAAAGGTCAGGAGAAGTTCAAACCAGGGCAACCTTTTCCTCCCCTGCAGTGTTTCCAAATAGCCCCAATCCTGCAGTGCTGGCCAAACTTTTCTTCTCCATCGTGTTTACTATACAGCTGTAAAACTCAAAGGCCGAGGCCAGGCGTGACCCAAGGGGAAGCTGGAAATGGAGCACGGAAGAAGAATAGGTAGCATTGTTACTTAAAACAGGAGAAATAATTGATTTATGTTATGGTACCCAATTAGGCTGTAAAGTAGGAAACTCTTAAAGAAACCCCGTGGCTTCACGGCCACTCTTGGCTGAGCAAAGAGGAGGCACCCCAATAAAGGTCATCAGCTCTGCAAGCTAAATTATTAATTCCTTTCATGCCACTCAGGCCTTGTAAACAGTACATAATACAAGAAAACAATTGACACTGTTCACTTATAGGCCGGAGAAGAGGTCAAAGGGGAAGAAGCTAGGCTGGCAACAGCTGGTCTTCAGAGTTCAGCAGACTTTTGTTCTGTTCTTTTACGGCAGACCCGTTTCCAGAACTTTTGTAGACTTTAAAATCTCTTACGTTTTGGATCTTAGGACTGAGAAGCATAGCTGGACTGTCTTGTGTTTTTAGGGTAGCTGATATGTTGGCACTGTACAATATTCAGGCTCCTATGAACAATGTGTGGGTTTCATTTAAAGCACAGCGAGGAGGAAGGCTATGTGTGTGCCTGGACATCACATGTGCTGCTGCCATAAGAGAGAACGCATGTTTTAAAAGTCTCGTGTAGAGGCAGCTTGGCTCCTGCATGAACATGGCCTGAGAAATGTGTGTTTCTCTATTCTCTTGTAAGGAAAAATTTCCATTTTCTTTAGGGAGCTTATGTAGCATTGGAATGATTCTTACTAAATTATTCCAGATGCTTTCAGGTGTGTGTTACAGTTCCAAGTGGCTTGTTCTTTTGAGAGATCAGTTTCCTTCATCTTGCTTTCTGGCAGAAACTTTTCGTACCATCTGGCATCATCCTTAGGCAGCTGACCCTTTTCTGCCAAACAGCAGCAGGTAACTTCTGCATGACCATCTGTTGACTGCTTTCTGGGACTTCTTTGAAAGCCAATGTAACTTCAATTAAAATTTGGGTTTGTGTTCTTTAGACCTAAGGCACTCCCTGAAAATAAACTACTGTCGCTAGAACAGCTGCTTGTTTGGCATCTCAGTGAATCTTGATACTCTGAGTAAGCTGCCTTGAGCCAAGAGGAAAGGCAGGGTATAAATGTTTAAATAAATAAATGTCAGTGGCTTAAGTGGCCTGTGTTTGTGTGCACCTAGGAGTCCCTATCTTAAGAACACATCAAAACTGGAACTACTTTCAGACTTTTTCCTGTCATGAGTTGTCTTCATATAAATTCATAAAACCCTGTCCTAAGTTACAGGGTTACCATAAAGAAGAAGAGACCAGAGTTTGAAGACTGCTGCTGTGACATGCCTGTGGGCTATGACTAGTAGGAAGGAACAACAACTTAGCCAGTTACTGGCAGAGGCTTCCTGGCCACAACAGATGTTAAGCTGCACAACAGCTGCCGGAGCTGGATTCTTCAGTGTAATTTAGCAACAGCCACCAGGAGTGTACTGGTCCCTCATCATTTGTTCCTAACTTCTGGCAGCAATTTTAAAACATCCTGAAAAGGAGTGTGCCTCTCCTGCCGCACTTGGCTGACTTATTTTTTAGCTCCACTATACTCTTGACTTTTGCAGTGGGAGAGTCTGAAGTTGCACCTGCAATTTACAGCAGTGCTGCCTGTTCTTCCTTTTGCCTACTCATCTTAGATTTGTTTGACCAACTACTTTGTTATAATGATTCTGGAATTAGGGCCTCTGCTTTTAAAAAGGAAGCTGTTTGAGAACTACCTTTCATTCTTTTGAAAAGTACATCTGCGGCTAAATAGAACTGCAGAGAGCACAGTGCAGTTGCATGAATTCCCCTCTTTCACAAATGCTCTCTGGCTTCTCTCAGGATTATTTGGGAATTCCAAGGGCATTGAAACAAGCTTCCTTCTGAAGAGGCAAGCCATTCACTTACACGTTAGGGCAAGCTGCAGGTTGTTCTAAGGAGGGAAGCTGCTTTCTGCACAGCTTTGGTCTTCTGTCTGTTGGAATTAGAATTTCCTTCTGGAAGGGTCTTTTGAAGGAGTTACCAGGCCTGCAAAGATCTGACTTTACTGATACCAGTTATGTGACTAGCAAAGCTTAGATTTGAGGGATTCTGTACAGATTACTATGTATTTTCTATCTGCCGATCTGTATTCTATCTGTATTTTCTATCTATCTACAGATTACTATGTATTTTCTATTTGTTTTCATGTCAGGCCTGAAACAGCAATCACATAAGGCATAAAGGGGTATAAAAATTAGCAGGATGTAAATTTAAGTGAGATCTTGGTGATAAAGAGGAAAATGTTGCAAATAACCTTTAAAAGATTATTAAGGGAAACTTTTGAAAGAATATTGAGGGAAAGCTGGAGCTTTGCCAAAATCTGTTCAGCGTGAGAACTTCTCATTGGCAGTGTAAGACCATTTTTACTTTTTAAAAATATTTTTATGTTATCTTATTTTAATCTTATATTTATTGTATTTTACTGTTTGGTACTTATTGTGAACCACCCAGAGTGCTTCAGCTACATCTGGTATAGAGATGATGATAGCAATAGTCAGGCTGTCCTTTTGGGGTCTAGCTATGCTAAGCCAGCTAGAGAGCATATTTGATTTTCTGGTAGGTATTTTTGACCTACTGTGAACCTTTGTAAGGGGTAGTAGACTGCCAAAGTGAATGCATGTATATTGGGGAAAGCTGTTGTGATAACACATGTTCTAGCATATTAACAATGTGAAAATGGGAGACAAGAAGAAGACAAACTCAATAGGTGAGAGTTGCTAGCAATTTCCTTGAGCCAGTGTAGAGAGCATTTTGAGAGAGGCAGAAAGCTGTCCTTTAAAATAGCAGTCACTCCCTTGAGGTGACTAACCCAGAAATTTATCAGAGTTGTTTCTGAATTTGGAATAATATTTTAAAACTGCGCTGAGTCAGGAGGCAGAATATGTGCACCGATGTTCAGGCATGTGATCTTGCAGTAAACAGGAAAGAAAAAACTTTAATATATGAAACCTATAAAGGCTCAAGGAAGCAGTATTCATAATGAAGCCTGCAAGTCTTTAATAGTGCTTCTGAAAAGGAGGTACTCTAAATTCTTTGAGAAGCAGTTTTAGGTTACAGAGTATGGATTGGGTAAGTAATATTGAGTGCAAAGGACTGCTCAGCCTCTTAAAGTCTTCCCTTGCTTTTCTTCCTAGCTACAGATGTTGAACAGATGAATGTTTCTTCTGCTGTGCTTCCCTTGAATTCTGGCACTAAGTATCCCTTATCTCTCATCTTGGAGAATCAACCTGTTTGTGTGCTTTTGTGCTTTTTGAGTGCCTCTAAAATCAAATGCAACTTGAAGGGGAATGGAGCAAGAAATGCCATTTGTCACTCTGTGAAAATGTTTGTGAGTGGATCCTTCCTGCAACCCTTCCATGTGGGAGTGTCATTAGATTTTGAAATTCTGAACTAGCTTGGGGGGGGGGGAATTCTCAAGTCTCCCTCTAGTGGCAACTAGTATATAAAAAGATTTTATAGTATCAGGCCACTAGGTGGCAGGCAACCTTATTAGTAAGTGAGCTTGCCTGCTGAAAGGCTGAAGGTACTTAAATCCAAAGGATCCTTTGTCTTCTTGTGTGAGTTACAGGGTTTTTCAGGCATGATGGAACATAATATCCTCTGGAAGGATGCTACTTGTTCAATGTGTGTTCTAGCCTAACCAAGATCTGTCTCTGGATGGCACTAAGCATGGTTAGAGGTCTCCGGTTTCCTCATGATAACTGGGGAGAGCAGAAGAAATGGATGGAATCTTTGTAAAAGTATGAATTGAGGAGAGGATTTTCACTCAAGATCCATACAGTTAAGCAGATTGGCAGGAAGTTCAAAACTGACATTTTGTGGATGTTTGCTTGGTGCAGTGATCAGGCCAAGGAGGGGGAAATTATCTGTAGAAAGGATCTGTTGCTCAGATGCCAACTTAATGGCTCTCTCACTAAGGATACCTCTTAGCTTTTTGGTAGTGAGAGTCCTGAGCCTTAGGAACAAAGATAGGTCTGTGGCGGTTGTTCTGGCAGCATGATGACTTGCCTGCCAGGGGCGAAGGTTGCAGATGCTGTCTAGGTGGGTTTGTAGATAATGGGGGGGGGGGGGTTGTCAGGAAGTGTAATTGCATGCTGTTGGGGGAGAAGTTTAGGTTGCCAGGCAGGAGGTTAAAGTCCAGGGCCTCTAATATCATATTTTCAGAAAGCTGGGTGATCCATGTGCGGCACTAGCTAGACAGGAAGACATCAGGGCTCTCAGTGTATTAATGAAAGTGGTCTTGGGAAGATTTAAGCACAGGGGAGTATTCTGAGACAAGCTGACCCTGTACAAATTAGGTGGCTAATACTTCAGCCAAAGTGGAATGAGGCTGCTGGTGTTTAATATCAATCTAACTCTTGGGGGGGACTGGCAGGAGCTGGGGGGCAACTAGGTAGGTTTGCCAGGTCCCCCCTGACCACCGGCAATGGATGGAGGGATAGGGTTGCCAGATCCAGGTTGGGGGATTCCTGGAGATTTGGGGGTGGAGCCTGGGGAGGACAGGGACCTCAGTGGGATGCAGTGCCATAGAAACCATCATCCAAAGCATCCCTTTTCTCCAGGGGAGCTGATTTCTGTTGTCTGGAGATGATCTGTAATTCAGGGAATCCCCAGGTGCCACCTGGAGGCTGGCATCCCTAGGTTCAGGCTAACTGATCCTTAATGGCTAATGGTTTTAACTGATCTGGGAGTCTAGATGGGAGCAGGAAATAACAGCCATTTGAGGGAACCAAGGGCTTCCATATTGGGAAATGTGCGCACATGGAGAAGGGAACACAGTATAATTGTGTACATTCAGTCCTAAAACCTTCTGAACCACAATGGGGAGTGGGAATGTTTCATATTAAATGACAGTGGTAGTACATGGTTTCCCCCTGAATATGAGCTACATATAAAAAAGATGGGGAAGGAAGTATTCCTTTCGGAAGTGACTCTGTATGTCAGAGAAGGCATAAAGTCCAATAAACTAGAAAAGAGGGATTAGATTTTCCCCACATAATCACTATGGGCAGAAACAAGTGGGCCCAAAAGGCAGTTTCATATTGGAGATATGCTCTTGCTTACCTGACCAAAATAAGGGTGATCTTGAAAGGTGAAAGAAATAAGGCAAAGAGGAGAGAAAGTGGTATAACATTTTAACTGTGTTAATATATGTTTAGATCATGGGAGAGAACACTGCTACTGTAAAACGACTGTGCCTTGGAGCAGTTAGTTATTGGGCTGACAGGAAAAGAGGGGACCATGGGTTTGGTTCAGATTGTAGCATTGTTTGGGAACAGTGATTGCTGTGTATTATGTGCAGCATTTATATGAAGGGAAGATTGCTAAAAATTCAAAACATCCATGTTTGATTTTAGAAGAGAAAACAGAAAAGTGAGGAGATTGCTTGGAAGGAAGCTGAAAGGGAAGGTAAAGAAGATCAAGTATCTTCAGACTCCTCAGAAATAAATAATGGAAACTCAGAATGTGTACTGCAGATTAAGAAAGGTATCACCAAATCTAAGAGAATTCTAGCATGATTAATGAACCAGACCAAGGAAGCCATATAAGATAAGAAGGCTTCTTTTTAAAAAGTAGAGGTATTGCCCAAATGAGGTGAAAAAGGGAGAGCACAGATGTAAGCTGACAGCAAGGTCAGCAAGAATATGACAAGTAATGATCCACTTGATCTGAATGTCATATACCAAGGGCTCTTAAGGTACTCAAATGTAAAATTGTTAACCTGCGAACAAAAATATGCAGTTTGTCTCTAAAGTCAGCTTTCTTTCCAGAAGATTGGATAGTAGGTAATGTTAATGCCAGTTGTTAAAAGTGGATCCAGAGGGTATCAAAAAATTACAGGTCAGGTAGTCTAACACCTGTTTTGAGTAAATTTGTGGAAATTGTTAATGAAAATATAACTAAGCAAAAATGAGCCCTAGTGAGGAAGAATAATCATGGCCTCTGTAGAAAGCAAATAGTTCTTTATATAGTGAGTGATTAAAATGTGGAATTTGCTGCCAGAGGATGTAGTGATGGCCATAGGCATTGAAAGCTTTAAAGGGGGATTAGACAGATTGATGGAGGATAGGTCTATCACTGGCTACTAGCTATAGAGAACCTCCACTTTCAGATGTAGTAAACCTATGAATATCATTGCCAGGAGAGAGCATCAGGGAAGGCCTTGGCTCTGTTGTTGGAACTCCAAAGGAACTGGTTGGCCACTGTGTGAGACAGAATGCTGGACTAGATGGACCACTGGTCTGATCCATCAAGGCTCTTCTTATGTTGTTAGGAAGCCAACGGGTGGATAAAGCAAACAGAGACCTTTCTCTTACTTTCATAATACAGAATTCACAGTAGCTCTAGAGAGATAAAAGGGAAGAGCTTGCTCACTTGAAGACTAATTAACATGGAATTCACAGCTGCAGGATGTAGAGAGGAACACTAGTCTAGCAGACTTTAAAAGAGCAAAGAATAAATTCATGGAAGATATGTCTGTCAGTGGATAATTAGTCCCAGGGATTAAATGGAACCTCCATGATCAGAGACAGTAACTCTCTGAATAACAGTGCTGGGGCGTATTAACCAGTGGAGGCTTTAGCCTTCAGCCTGCTTGTAGGCCTTTCAAATTCATCTGGTTGGCTACTATACGAAATAGAATACTGAACTACATGGGCCATTAGTCTGATCCAGCAATGCTTCTCTCACATTCTTATGCACTGTATAAACTAATATGCCATTACTACTAAGCCTTTTCATGGGGAGGGCGGGGTATAAATTAATTAATTAAATAAATACTTAGATGTGGTGATAGATACTAGCTTAGACAATTTTGTGAAGAAAGCAAGAAACCCATTCCTCCATGTTCTACTTATGAGTTTTCCCAGGGGCTGCATACCCAAAGTGCTGGGTTTAGTCAACTTTTGGTGTGATCCCACAAGATACTCTTGAACATATAAACATAAGTAGCCACATGTAAAATCCATCCATCCTGAAAGTTATAGTACCATGGATATGATGGCTGGTAAAGATTGCTCTCCCAAAGCGGCCATAACTGACAAATCCAATACAGTTAATGAAAGTCACTTGAAACTACTGTTATCACCTGACCATCCCAGGTATGGGACCAGAGTGCCCTCTAAACTGAGTTAGTGTGAGCTAGCTCAATTTTTTAGCCTCTGGCTCACACATTTTTGTCTCGGCTCAGGAAGGATGGCTCCAGAGCAAACTGATTTATGCAGTAGCCAAATCGCTCACTCACAACTTTAATGCCAGTAGTTCACAAGGTAGAATTTTTGCTCCCAAGACTCCACTGCTTAGAGGTAGCATTATATGGGACTATATCCAACACCTGCTCTCTGCATTTTGTTGATCGTAAGAGGGATGACATTGCCAGTGGTCAGATCTCTCCTTCCTTATCTTAGCAATATCAACCATTACCTCTTCTTTATTTCTGGATTCAGCTGCCTGCTAAGACTAAGAGTATGGCTCCTGCAGAGTGCTGAAGAAGCAGAAAAAACACATGGCTTTCGTGTCTGAACCCCCCCCCCCCCGTTGGAGGACTTCTGTGTAGCCAGCTGTTCTCCTAAATTATTGCTGCGCTTTACTCAAGACTCCTTCCTGCAGTTGTGAGCTCACTCCTTCCTTCCTGTCATTAGGGTTTCTGTGAAGTTGGATTCTTAGAATGGTCCCACTTGGGGGAAGGGAGAGGGTACCTGCGTTAAGCACCTGCCAGAGGCAGCACTGTAACTCTGCACAACCCAGACCAGCCAAGCACTGCCCAGAACTTGATGTGCACAAATGTGCAAGCCTCTCAGTTCTGAGGAAGGCAGTTAATCTCGGTAGTTTACGGGTTTTTGTTTGTGGAATGCTCTGGGTTTCCTGCATGTTAATTTGCAAGTTTTGTTCAAAGGTAAAAATTGTGCAGCCACTCTGGATCTGAAGATCATTTCCAGTCCTTGATCTGAGGTGGGACCCCTCAAAACACCCATTAACCATGTTTATTCCTTCCTCCTCTTCATTTCTATCTGTCCTTCTGTTCTGTGCCAACAGATGTCAGTAATTGCATTGAGTTAAGTGGCAGTCTTCACTTTTCCTCAAATAGTAGCCATTCAGATTAAAGCTAGAATTTCAGGTGCTTGGAGGTACTGAATGTGGAATATTGTCTAGAGGATAGTTACCTCTGAAATCTAGTTGTGGGGAGAACAAAAGTTTGCTTTCATCTTCTTATGTATTTTCTAGAAATAGACCTAAGTGTGCCCTGATCCAGCAGGTCTGCTTTTATGTCTGATACATTAGTAACCCAGGTGTACAGTTTTTTGTATTTTTAATTTTTCTGCCTTACTAGAAGGGACTAAAGTGGCATGTGGGTTGTATCTGTAGCTCCACACAAGAATAATCAAGATTCTTTCATGGGGTGGAGTTAGATATTGTGAAAGGCTTCGACTTCCGGCAAGACTTGCGATAATGGTGGACGTGCTCCTCCGCAACTGCGGGGAGCGCGATCTGTACCCAGCGGGAAGAAGGGGCTCTGGACTGGTGCCGAGCCCCCAGAGACCCCAGTGAGGGGGCTCTGCCTGGGGTGGCACGAAGGGGATCTCTCCCTACGGTGGCGATCGAGGGATCGAGATCCCTTTTCATCACCCCCATAGGTTCCCCCGCCGTGGGAGCCGTATGGCTGAAAGCGCAAATCCGTGAAGCAGCAGAGAGTGCGAAGCAATGAGGCTGGAACTGACAGTTACGCATGGAGAAAACGTGAGTCTGAAGTAAGAAAAGCAGAATACAGCGGGAAGACGGCGGGAGGAGTGAAACCCACCCACCCCCTCTCCGGGACTGGCGTACTTACCAGACTCTTCACGTGGCGTTACTGCATGAATAAAAGCCCATCCGCCTTGCTAGATGGCAGCATCGCTCACTTGGAGATATAAACTTTAAAAGGACATAAGGGCTGTTCGAAAATTTGCTCCTTTCGTTCATCTTATCTATCTATAAACAAAGAGCGCAGCCTCAACAATGGCGGGGAAACCGAAACCTTTCCCCAAACTAGGAAGTACAGCTCCGAGTGCAAAGGTTGATACCACAGAGATGAGCGCGGTGTTCTCCTCTTTTTTGCGACCTCTAGTGGACCAAATGACAGCTCTCAACGTGAAGATGGACAAAATGCAGTTAGAACTAAAAGAGTCTAATAAAACCACAGAGAAGCTGCAGCGAGAACTTCTGGAAGTAAAAACTTCAGTAAAAAACCAAGACTCAAGACTACAAAAGGCAGAGAAGGAAAAGGCCTTCCACCATGATCAGCTTTTGAAATTACAAATGGAAAGATCGAATTTTTTCCTAAGACTTCAGAATGTGCCAGAAAACACAGGAGAAGACCTTAAAAATTTGCTAAGTGAAGCACTTGAACCAGTGACAGGCATGAAAGCAGCGGATATAAAAAGCGATATGGATATGGTTTACAGAACCTATCCAGATTATACTAAAAAGAAAAGCCTGCCTGGTGAAATTATGATAAGGTTCTCCAAACAATCTACAAGAGACGTGGTGCTTAGGACCACAAACAAAGCAGCTCTGAAGATCCTGGGAGAAGAAGTAAAAGTGATGAAGGATATCCCATTTGAAATAACGAAAAGAAGGAAAGCCTATGGAAAATTGACATCTTGGCTCCAGTCTGAGTCTATCATCTATCGCTGGAATACTCCAGAAGGACTATGCTTCAGCATCAAAGATAAGAAGTATAAGATTGACTCTGTTCAACAAGCGAAAAAATTTCTGGAAAAAAGCAAAGAAAAGAAAACTGGGAGAGACTCAGATGGTTCACTGGCCTCGCAAGAAAGCATGTATGGATTTGATAGCTCAAAGAGTGAAGAAGAAGTGTCTGACTCGGAAAAAGGAGCAGCAGCTCCAAAAGTAGATGAGACTGTTAAGACAAGAAGAGGACGAAAGAAGAAATAGTGATTAAACTGTTTTATTAAGCATTGCACCTATGTATTATAAATTGTTTAATTAACCGTATTTCTCTAGGTGGGCGTGCCTGCCAAATAGTTTTGATAATTTTTATAGTAGCAGTAACAAAATAATTGAAATTTATCCAAGGTTCTAAATGCTTCATAATTATATTATGTAACATGGTAGTATTAAGCAAATGATAAAGTACTCTCTGTATAAGGTATATGTAGCTTAGATTGTAGCGTATTAGTTGTAGATATAGGGAAAAATCAATAAAAATTTATAAAAAAAAAAAAGAGATTGTGAAAGGCTTGGCCATGTTTAGACAAATGTCCCACGGTTTAGGACATTTGAACAGATTAGCAGATAAGAGTTGATGCTGAAGACTTTAATGTTTCTGCTGCATTCCAACTAGTTCTAAACAGCTGGCAAAATGTCTGCAGTTGGGTGACCCTCTTCACCATGTTGTGGGAAGTCAACATGTAATCAGATCAATAGATTAAAATATAATTCAAATGTCAGCTTTCTTTGTGCAGCCATTTGGTAGCTGAGTGGCAGGTCCTTCAAATAACCTCCTTTGCTGTTCATGCACTATGCCATGAATAATGCAAAGGTGGTTTTAATTTGAATTTATTGTCCATCCTATCACAAGGGCTCAGGATGATGGCATGCCAACACAATGAGGGAGCAGGCATTATGGCTGCTATGGGATGGCAGCAGAGACAATATCTCAGGTGAATTATTCACCAGTCTCTTCCCACCTCTGCCTCTGTAACATTTAGCAGATTTACTTTGTGAGCAGTAGCCCCTGCACTGTGAGTATCCCTGCACTGTGAGTAGCCACTGCACTGTAAGTATCACTTCCTTGGTGATTGGACTAGCCATATTGCCTTGGTTTTCTCTAGGTCTGCTAAATGGTTGATGGGAGCTGGGGGGACTCCTCTGTGTGGCAATATCACTGTGGTAATTATGATGTCTGAGCATGAGCAGAGTTCAGTGATCCTCTTGACTGCGCAAGAGGCCCAGATGCCTGTGCTTTTGCTGGAGAAAATGACGACTGACGGATGTAGAATCTTGGTGGCATGAATCTGCCATCTCTTTGCTGCTTGGTCCGCAGTTTGCATTCATTGGCCAGAGAGCTGACTGAAACTAAAACCCACCGACAGCAATGAATGTTGATTGCAGCCATTATTTGAACAGAAAATCTCTTCGTTCCTTCCAGTGGTACATTTCTAACTACTGTCAGATTCCCTTCTCCAGCACATCTGGCGGTGAATCTTGCTTTCCCAAGTGAAATCTGGTTGCACTCAGGGCCTGGAAATAAAAGACTGTATGCTAATTTTTCTAGCTGTTGGTGCATCATTAATGTAGCAGACTTGTTCCCACTGAGCTGCCATAGGCAAATTAGAAAAAGACCTATATCAGTTAGGTGTGCATTGTACTTAATGCCAGTTTACAGAAGAACATAATGTGTATTTTGTAATGTGAGAAAATAATGTGATGCCTGATGCTGTTGCTCAGCTCAGTAAGGTGTCTCACATCCATTTATATCTTGTTGAATTTATACCTGGCTTTTTTTCCATTGTGGAATTCAAGCTGGCTAGATAAAGAGATTCCAAGGAAGCATCCCACCATGGCCTGCCTCAGCAAAGTGACTACACTGTGTGTCCTCCAGCCATACTCTAATTTATTCATGCATCACACACTGAGCTCATTGAAGGACAGTTAGAACACTCATTTAATAATGAGCAAATAAACAGTATTTTTAAAAAGTGCACAGGTCCATTGCAAATTAGTTGTTAAACATAGTTGTGGGAACACTGCACTAGTTAGCACTGGTTCATCTGGATTTTTTACTGGGTCTGCAGATTATAGAGGAGGACAGGTATAGTTGGTCAGGTTGTTAATACATCCAAGGGATTCTACAGTTAGGAAGGAACGGTGGCCTATCTGAGCAATCAATATGGACATTTTACAACTCGTTCACAAATCTCATGAATAAGGAGGCTGAAGTTTTTCGTGTGTCTGTGATAAACCTCAAGGTACAGTCAACGGTCGATGGTTTACTCTGAATTTCAAACTCACCGACAGCGTTGAATGTTCACTGAAGCTATCCTGAAGCTGGCTGCAGGTGCAATACGTACTCCTGGTGTCCTTTTTCACTTTGGCTAGCACTGTGGGAGACTCTTCAGTGTTAAAAGTAGTATAAATAACAAGCTGTTGGCACCAATAAGCCAAGCTAACTTGGCCAACTTGGTGTTTTAAATGTTTGGCTTGTAATTAAAAGCAAGGGAATATTATTGTTACTCGAATTTTTAAAAAGTTTTATAAATACTTCAGCTGGCAAAATGCATGATCATTTTTTTCTTAATTTTGGCATTTCACTGCCAGGAAGTTATTCTTGATGGCCTTTCAGTTACTTAGGTGCTTGTTGATGAAGTGGTCTCTTATCCCTTGGCATGAGAGGAACTCCTTGTGGCTGTATTAGGCACCAGTGAAGAATACAATTCCCAGTCACGTTGGCCTGATCTACCACCACCAGCCTGTAGGGTTCCTCCTTGTAGCTGTTGTCCTCTGGAATGGGGTATACTAGAACATGAACACAACAGAGCTAATTAGAGCAGTAGACAGAATGCAGGATCCAGGAGCCATGTAATAGAAAATGTCAACTCCTCCCTCTTGCAACAAGGCAACTATGAAGCTGCAGATGATTCAGGCTGCCATAACTGGGTGCCTGGGCAATTGCCACCTTCTCAAAACAAAAGAAGGCTTTCGTTAATCCATTGCAGAAAAGAAAAGAAAAGAAAAAAGAACACCAACAACCTGGCATTGTTTTGTTGTCTAAGAAACCTTGGTATAGAGTTCATGGTTATTCAAAAATCAATATAACTGCTTGGTCAGGAGACTTCAAGGAGGTCCACTGCAGGGAGATACTGTAGCATGCCAAGATCATTCCTTTATGAAAGGTGGAGAGACTGTGCATTATTTTAAATTTTTTTACTGTCTTCCACTGCTATTTCTACATTTGGGGATGTCTAGGCCAGAGCTATTCTCTGTTACAGCTCTTGCTTTACCCATCCTTTCTTCTGGCACATTAGTTCCTTGATGCTTAGGGAACATATTTCTTGGGTTGTTTGTTCACATTTTGCAATGGGCATGGTGAGACAGTATCTCTTCAATGATAAGTATTGACTTTCCAGTCATAAGGTTCAGAATTGAACCCCTGTAATGGAAACCTCCAAGAACCAGATCTCAACCGTACCAGCTTTCCTGCTGGGAACATAATAATGCAGACTTCGACCTTATTCCAAGTATTGAGGTCCCCTGCAGTCCAGGAACTTCCCAAGAGAAGAATATGGATTATCTACCCTCTACCATAAATACACATTTAAAGCTTTATGCCATTTTGTCAATCTGAGAAGCTTCAGTAAGATGTTGCTTTGGCTAGGAAAGTTCTCTGCTATATCAGCAACCAGCCTGAAGCATTTAAAGTCCTATTTCTCTATCAATTTAGCTATTGCTCTCATCCACAGAGTTCAAATACAAGCATTACCACGAACACTGCTTTCACCACCAGCAGATTACTGACTGTTCTGGGACATGGAGGCTCCCTTTGGTTTTTGTGTTTGTGTGAGCAGCTTCACATTCAAAAGTGTTGTTTTAGTAGCATGAACCAAGTTGCAGCAGAACTTCTTGGGTGTTTTTGTAGATTGTAGTCTGAGGTACTTTGTCACAGTTGCTTCTTTCATACCCACCCTGCTAGCATGAGTTGTGTTTGTTATGTTGGTCAATGTCCATTTATGAATTGTCATTGCTGGGATTTCCTCTTCCTGTAAAGCCAATTTAAGTGGCTATAGTGGCAGAGTCCCTTTTCTTTGTCAGTGAAGGTTTCTGTCATCTATCAGGGCAACAGCATGATCAAAACAGCAGTTCTTGTTGTATGAAAATGGGAAGTGGAGTGAACACCCAACTCTTTAGAAATAGGAGGTGTTTGGGTCCCTTTATAAAGCAAGAAAACCCTGCATAAGAATTCTTATGGGCCTCATGCCAACTCTGTTCTTGCTAAAGCTGTGACAGAAGAGCTCGTAAGCATGTGCAGCTGCCAGTAGTTGCTGAGCTTAATTTCATTGCCAGCTGCTTTCTAGCACCTACACATTCTTATAAAAGGGGTATTGTAAAATGACTTCCATGAAGTAAGAGCTGGACTGGGAGCAGCTTGTAGTGCCTGGCGTGACAGCAGTAGGCCTGACATACTCCCATTGGAAGAGCAAATGAGCCCTCCTGCATCAGACCAAGGTGGGGTTCATAGCCCAACATCCCATTTCCCACAGTCACAAGCCCTGTGCTACAATTCCCATGTGACTCTGTCAAGGGCGAAAAAAGAAAACAATTGCATGTCTTCAGTCTCACACAAAGGTGAGGCAGAGTGAGGAAAGGAGTAATCATGTAGTGCTGTCCTACTTGCAAGATGGAAAATGAGACTCCTGCACTTGAAAGCAGTTTTGTGGGTTATCACAGACCAAGCCTTCATAAAAGTGCATTTGCAGGACTGCAAAGTGCTGGAAGCTATCTGGAGAGGACAGCTGGCAAGAGAGCAACTGGGAAAATCATAAACAATTATCTTTAGACGAGCACTTGTGGAGTAATTATGTTATATCAGTTCTCTTGAAAGCTACCTTCAGATGATAATTACTTAGTATGAGAGCTCCTCCCACCTCAGCCTGGTAAGATTTTAGGATTCTATCTACCTCTGTTTATTTAAGATGTTTCTGTTCCATTTTTCTCCTTAAAACAAGATCCCTTCTGAAAAAGTTTCCTACTAATCTCTGATCCTTGACAGTATTCTAGACTTTGCCATCAGTAGAGATGAGGTGCATTTCCTTGTCCTGAATCCCACCTGCCCCAGTGAAGCATGAGCAGAAAGGAAAACATACTTTGCAAGTGGAATTGTGCTCAAGCATTAGCACAGTGGCTGCAGTTACACAGTGTTTTGTTGTTTCATTATAATGTATTCATGTGCATATGAAACAATGGAATGTACAACAGATGGTTTTCATGATTTAATTTTGACATTGTATAAGAAGAAATACATTGTGCTATGTCTTGTGAACATGGAAAAGGTAGGGGATACAGTGCTGTAACCTTGCACTAGCAAATAGTGAGGAATAATTTTAGTGCTTCTGCTTGTATAAGGACTGTTTATGTGGAAATCTTCCATAGGTTCCAACTCATAAAATTTCAAAAAATGTCAAAGTCATGGGGGAAAAGATAATTTGGGTGAAAATGGAATGAAATAATTGCATGTATTCAAAGCCTAAGTGTATTCTACTGCTTCAACATCATGAAATGCATAAATCATCATATAAAAATCTGTTTGGTATATTTATGCAATTTAGAAGTATAACTGCCTTTGTTTTCTGCAAGCAAAATCATGAATATACTTCATACTTCAGAGAGAGAGAGAGTTATGACTGCAGCACCCTATGCTACCTTAGCAGATGTATCTCTGTTTTTTGCCATCTGACAAGTAGGGGTGAAAAGCTAGAAACAGGAAACACAAATTTTGTAGTAAACAAGAAAAGTGTGTTGGGACAATCTCATATAGTCACAGTGGATGTAGCAGTATATTTGGATATAGGGATAAACGTTATAACATTGAATTCACCAGTACTGTATTAGTGTACACTATACATGGAAAATCATGGACTGTGAAAATATATTGTATGTATCTACTGTAATTGATAATTTCTAAACAGGAGTTATGAATGTATCTAATTCTGAACAGAGGCTCCAGAGTGAGGGTCAAAAAATCCACACAATGGTGCTGTGTGCATATGTGGGATTTTTCTGTAAATTCCCACATTTTTCTGACTCTGCTAGGAGGCGAAACAGACAAGTGTGGGTAGAAGTGAACCAAAAGGGAGAGGCTGTTGTGGAGACAGAAAAATTTAGCTACATGTGCTTCCAGATAAGAGAAAGAAGAAAAGTAAGATGGATAAAGGGGATGGGGAATGAGTCATCATGGGTCCTCCACTTGTTCTTGTGTATTGCTGTAGCTTACATAAAAATCTTCATACTGTGTATTTTGAATTACTCTTAAGAAAATGTTTTTATTGTTCCTCCCCCCCCCAACACTTTTTCCATTTTTCCTGTTTCTTCCTTTACATCTTTACCTCCACCTACTAAACTGGTATTTTCTCGGAGAGGGCAGAGAGCATTCTGCTCTTTAGTTCTTAGTTCCTTAATGAAATGGGCACAGGGACTTTCCCGAGTCAAGTGTCTGCCTTCCCACTTCTAATTAGAGACTATCTCATCCAGGGCAGCCCAGCCATGGCAGTTGCCCCTACAGTAATATGAAAACTATACTAATACGTGTGCCAGTAGCTCTTGGACGTTACTTGTAACAGTTTCATGATCTATGAGATTCCAATAAATGGCCTGGGGTCATGGGAATTTTCATGCTGCTAATGTAGCAGGTGGCAGCTCTTTATGGGGCACTCTTCCTGTGATGCAGTGCACCAAAGGACTGCCTAGTCCAGCTCTCTGCCCAAAAACAAGAGTATCCACAGACCCATGCAACTGAAGTGGCAGTGTGCACAAATCAAGACAGAAGACAGAGAGAGCAGCTAGTTTAGGTCACTCAAAACGCTTACAGGTAGCTCAAGCTGCAAAGGAAAGAACTGGCTATATTGCTGTCAACCCAAGTGAGTTCTCTAAATTGTGTGCAGTTGAGCCTGCAAGAGAGTAAAAGTTACTGGAGTAGCAGAGCAGAGTGTTATGCATAGGGTGGAAGACTGCAGCAAACTGTAGGTGCCTTGTCCTAGGCAGCATCCAGGCTCCAGTATTCCAGTTAGAGTGCCTTTGGCATTGCAATAGCCGTAGTTTAAGTCTCCCCCCCCCACACACACACACACCTTGAACAATGGATAGATAATGTGATGCAAGGGAATAAATCTTATTTCCAGAGCACAAGTAGGTAGTACTGGGAATTTATTAAAAATGTATTTCTAACATGCATTCCCTGCTTTCTCCCCTCCAAAGATCTCAGAGCAGTTTATAGGTAGTTCTGAAGCTATTTCCCATTCAGACACTTCAAGGGGGCAGACCTGCTTAGTTTCAGCAGTTATGTTGTGTCCTGTGCCTTCAGGTGTCCATGATGCCTAGTTTGCTTAAGCCTGTAAGTTTACATTTGTATCCTACTACACAGAGCCATTGCCTTACTCTTCCCTTACAATGGCACAGCCTTGCCTTCCTTAACTGAGGGTAGTAACCTTCTCCATGAGAGATGGGTTGTGCATTAACCTAGTTGTTACCTAAGCTTCCTTAGAGACAAGCCACTAGTAAAGGAACCTGCTCTTATTAGCAATTGTGGTTCTGTTCCCACTGTAAAAAATTTGAAAATATGGGTTACATTAAGGATTTCAGATCCTAGAAGAGCATGGATCTACTTCCAGTATCCTAGGAAGGGCTTGTGTTTAGTCTTTGAACACATGCCTGGCATGCAGAAAGCTCTGGGTTCAGTACTTGACATCTCTAGTTTGAAGGATCACCAGCAGCAGAATTCAAGACTCTGACCCGCTGTGGCTCTTCAGAGGAGATTATATTGTGTTTAATGGACCAATGGTCTGACTTGGTGTAAGGCAGTTGCACATAAGTTACAGTATAGTTAAAACACCTTTGGGGTGAGATTCATTATCCTTGCCTGCTTTGAAAAATCCAGCTTGTGTCCCAGTGTGCATGAATAAATGATTTTGGATTATGCACCATAAAGTTCTGCCCCTTCTTTTAGTTTTATGGCTAGTTGTTGCCCAGTTTATATAAGAAGATGAATGTAGTCGTAAGGAAAATCTACCCCTGCCATGCATCTACTCCCTCCTCCTTACATCTTGCTTGTGTGGTCCATGATGCAGGACACAAAGGTGTCCTTGAGTACTTACTGTGTGATAGCACCATAGTCTTATATGTAAATACTGCCCAAAGACTTTTAAAAAGAATGGACAAGATTGTTGCTTCTGGCATTAGCCTTGGCTTGCCTATGTCTTGTGGGCACCCCGTGTCAGTATGGGGATCATTTTGAGCTACGTGATTACTCATTAGGTCAAGTACATACAAGGATGTTTCATACAAATAAGCCATCCACATAAGTTTTGTGGTATGTAGCTGCGTTTTTAAAAGATCTCACTTCATATATTTGAGTAGTTTGTGAGGCTGGTCCATTTGTATGCAGTGTTTGAATACTGCTGCCCCCAGAAATTATTCCTGCAGTCATTTATAGCTGCAAAATGATGCCTTCATAACTGAATCCCTATTTTTCCAGTTCTCCTCTTAGTTAGTGCCAGAATTGCAGCATGCTAAATACCTGGGAGCATTAGTCATTGTGCCCGGATGATGAGCCAGGATGCAAAAATCTTCTTTGGTTTCAAGTGGAATAAAACAAGTATTAAAGAAATACTCAGGAGGTGGCAGTTGGAATCAGAGTTCTGAATGGGAGGCTGGTACAAAACAGGCTAAACATATTAAAAGTGGTGGCCTCTTTGTCTTAAGCACTCACTACATTTATTTTCATGACTACCGTCCTTTGAGTCCATTCATTGGGTTCGCAGGAAGGGGAAAATGTTTAACAGAGAAACTGCTACTGCTTCTGCTTAGCTTTGACATACGTATCCAGAGTGAAAGATTAGATTTCAAAAGGCTTAAGTGTTATAAACGGATAGCAGATATCCGCCATTTTACTCCCCTCGCTGCCTGACACACTTTGCAGAGGGAAATACTGAGGCAGCCACACATTCTCAGTGCCACACTTCAAACAGATTCTGTGGAATCTAGGTCATGATGACAGATGACCTATGTATGGTTCGAGCATTTGGCACTGTCTAATCTTCTTGCAGAGTTCTAGCCAGATGTCATTCCTAATTGACCTGGATATTCAGTGAACAGAAAGCAAAGCTAGGGCCATGACAATGAATCTTTCCCAGGATCTACAACAGCTGGGATTTTATGAGCCTGTCTCTGGACTTACCAGACCAGGATCCTGACTATTAAATAGGTTGCTGGAACTCCTGTTTCTAATCCTCATATAAAAAGGGAGGGGGCTTTCCAGTACTTCTGAAGCAGTTCATAAATAATTTTCACTCCTTACACATTGTGGGACTTATCAGCTTTTCTGCAGTGTGCCAGTTTTTCAAAGCAGTACTACAATGACCCAAGGGGGCTTGCTAGTGGAGAGGAGCTGTGGTATGATTCTTGACTCCTAAAGACTGCTTTGCAAAAGTCTGTGGCAAGCAAACTATGCTAATTGAATATGTACAGAATTTCCTGATCTTACATGATATAATTTGGTCTCTTAATTAGAGAGAATTCAGCTCTTGCACACAATCCATGTTGCCTTGGTTGCCACACCAAACAGGAGCTGCTGCCTCTTCTAAGCAATGATGTGGTGTCATTATCTAGAGGCAAGGGAGTTGACTGAAAAGGGCAAGGATAGTAACTTACTCTCAGATCATCAGCCTCACATTTGAACACACATGGAGCTGCCTTATACTGAGCAAGATCCTTGGCCTATCAAAGGCAATAATGTCTTCTTTGACTGGCAGTGGCTCTCCTGGGACTCAAGTCTTCCACCTAGTGTCTGTCATTGGAACCTGGGACCTTCGCATGCGAAGCAGGTGCTCTGCCACTGAGCCATGGTGTTTCCCGAACAGTATGTGTGAATCTAAATTTGCCTTTCTAGAATGCACCATCTGAAAAGTTTGAGGTGTGACTGTGATGGCTGCTATAATATATTGAATCTCTCCATCTCTAGTTAGAGCACCCAGGCATAAGAGCTGTGATCCAGCTTAACCAGATGTGCACTGGAGCTTATCCAGCCGTTTTTTTTTTCAGCAGCTGCTGCTGCCCTCACTAAGCTACAAACCTCATAAATTTGTGGATTCAACTGCGAAGGTACAGTAGAGGAAATGGCTGGGAAAACCCAGGGGGGTGCATGCCAATCTGAAGCTTGCACAGCACTGAATTGTGGCTGATTATGAAAAACCTTCTGAGACGCTATGGGGAGAAGGGACGTCTGTAGCAGTGGAACAGCTGTGGAAAGTGTTTCAGCTGCCCTTAAACAGGAGTTTTGTGGCATCTTTATAAACTAACAGGTTATATTCCAGCCTAAAATTTTGCGTACTAGAGCCCATTTTGTCAGATGCATCTGCCCTTGCTGCCTACACACAACTCATGGATCGCAACAACTGCAGTTGATCTTAGCACTCATGGCAGTGTATTGAGGTGGAAATTTGTCTCCTAATGATGCTGGGCCCAAGTGGAGTCAGTGAAAAGCTGTGCAGTTGTTGTTGAAGAGGCTTGTGGGGATCTGTATATGGATGAGGGTACTGCTTGCTGGAAGCAGATGATCAGTTTGGTGTTGGTATTGACTTGCCAGCATTGTATTGTGGTTAAGAGTGGCAGAGTCTAATCTGGAGAACTGGATTTGATTCCCCCCCTCCTCCACATGAAGCCCGCTCAGAACTCTCTCTGCCCCACCTACCTCACACTGTTGCAGGGAGAGGAAGGGAAGGCGAGTGTAAACTGCTTTGAGATTCCTTAGGGTAGGGAAAAGCAGGGTATAAAAATAACTCTTCTTCTTCTTAACCCCTAAGATTTGTTTGCTGTATTGCATCACAGGTTCATGCTTTTCAGCACTCAAGTTCCAATGGTGGCTGGCCTCATGACATGGGAAGTTCATAAGCAGGGTGTTATGATGGATATTTGTTCCCAACATGCAGCAGTTAGAGGAAGACTGCCACTGAATCAGCAGATTCTGTTTTTAACTATTATGGGTAATAACCTTGTAGAGCCATTTTCTGCTCTTCTTCCAAGGAGCTCCCAGCAACTTGTGAGGTGGGTTAGAGAGAGTCTGATGGATCCAGAGACACCCACTGGGTTTTAGGGTTGAGTGGGAATTTGAATCTGCATCTCCCTGGTCCTCTCTGCATCAAACATGCAGCTCTTTTACCTGCACTGGTATTCTTAATGTACTACTGATCTGTTTGATTGGTGTTCTAGTGTGTTTGGGGAGAAAGAGTCTTCTTAGTTTCCCACAGTGTCTGATTCAACCATTGTCAAATTGCAAAGCTGTCAACTTGTATCTCCTCCTACCTACACCATTAAGTCATGGTGTGGAGGAGCTTGTTTGTGTTGGTGCTTTGTTGGCAAGGGGCAATGGCAGAGCCTTGTGTTCAGTTCCATGGCTATTTTTTAAGCAAGCATGTCATACTATATATTTTATTCTTGATCATCCTCAGGGGCTTCTCTGGAAAAAAGTGGTTAACCACATACCAAAGCACTGCAGTCTTGCAAATGCCAAGGCAGTTCTGGAATGACCCACTCACTCAGGCACAAGTCTTTCTTTTCTGTATTATAGACTATTCCAACATTTCCATGCTATTCTTGAAGTACTCATTAAGACTGGAATATTGTTTCATGGGATGCAAAGCTCTCAGTCTGGTTTTATCTGTTAAATAGCTCTCAGTTTCTGACTTCAAGATCAGCAACAGTGCTTTGCTGTAACACACTAATTATTGTTACCTGATCAGAGTCTTTCCTTTTCAGCAGCAAGCTGAGTGACTCAACTGCTCTGGTGGCCTTCTTAAGCATAAGACTGGTGGGAAGGGCTGGAATTTTTAATTGGGGGGGGGCAGGTGGCGGAGGTGAACAAGGTGAACGATTTCTGGATATTTCCAGCCTCCTGCAACTGGCTGTGTTGGCAAATACCTGATATGGTAAACATTTATAATTGGGTTGCTGCTGAGAGGCAGCGTTTAGCTGGCTGGTCTCTTCCAACCATTTGCTTGCAGTTCTGAAGATGTATTGGTTCCATTAATTTAGGCAGCCATTTATAAATGTTGCTGCATGGGAACTTCCTATTTTTATCTTCTGCATGAGGTCCAAGCAGCTGTTAGCAGTGAGTGGCTGTTTCAACTTCCTCTGGAATGTAGCAGTAGCTGGAGTGGGATTCCGAGCAGCTTTTCCTGCACAGTCTAATCCATCACAGGGGTGCACTCTGAACAGAACAATAGCAGCAGTTTTCCATTTTGGATGTAAGGCTCTGAAGAGCATGGCTGCATCGCCTTTGGCTGCAGAATGGTTGCCAGAACTTCAGTGTGTGTTTGGCTTTCCTTGACAGCTGTTGGCAAACAACATGCTTTGCAATCAAAGCCTCATTTTGAGTTGTCATAGGTATTTGTATCTAAGTATGATCTGTAAGCTAACAAATCTCCCCCGCAAATATTCTAGGGCTGCTTCGGTGTGAAATGCTACTTTTGTACTTCTAAAGCCTAGTCTAGTAAAAGGAATTTTTTTATCTCTGTAGCCGCTCTTTCTTTTTCTGGAATAGCTGCTTTTTTGCCAAAGCGGGCATAGTATGCTCAAAGCACAAGGACTAGTGCCCCTAAAGTGGCACTTGAGTCAGCTTCCCTTTCTATCACTTCATTTCTCTAAGGCAGGAACTTAGAGTGACCTCATATATTACCATCTGTGACACTACTAGTCAAAATATTCTTGAAACCAGTAACAGACTTGGGGAAGTGGCCTCTCCCATCTCAGAGTGTTTATGCACATTGGGTGGGAGGCCTCCCATATCAGGCCCTTTCCTTTTAAAAAGAATGTTGCCACTAAATGATATGAGCTGTGGATTAGTGTCCAGTTCTGCCTGCAATCTGTGATTGCTCTTTTACATGTGGAGGTTATTACATGATGGCTGCTGGCATCAAGTGATGAATGTAAATGTGTGAATTGACTATGAGTCAAAAGGGAAATAGGTACTTCCCAGAACAGATTTCCTTAAAAGTACACATCCCTGCTAAATACTGGTTCTAATCACTAGCAAGTGAGTTTGGCTCAGCCTCATTTTGATAGACTCTTGTTTTGATATGAGGCCATCTTGATGTGTTAGTGGGGGTGCCTAACTCTAAACTTCTGCCAGAGAAAGAAACTGAAAAATATTGTTACATCAATTAGTCTCCTGGTTAAAAACAAGGTAGAGCTCCTGCTGAGTTGTGAATTTTTGGAGGACCATCTGGAATTCTATAGGGTACAGAGGTGTAAATGACTAGCTAGTTTTGCTAGACTTTCTTACAGTGCCTGGTATGAGTTTTGATTGGAACATCTCTTTATTTTTACTTTATTTTTTTCATTTAAAGAAATTGGGAGCAAGTGTCCCTCAAGTACATTTTGTAAGGAATTGGTCTTCTACCTTTTCTGTAATAACTTTATTTAGGTTTAAAAGCCCATTGGCCATACAACAAGAAAACATTTAAGAAATAAAAACAACAACAAAGAAGAATTTAGCCATATCAACTGTACAGGCTTGGCAAAAGCCACTCAGAAACAATCTTAATTGATGGGTATCAGAAGTGGCTGAATATTTTAACAACTATTTTGCAAGAAGTTTTTTTCTGGCAACATTGTGTGTGGAACAGTACAAGAAAACACACACTAATGAATCAACCATTGACAAGGAGTAATCACAAAAATGTTCTGAAGGAATCCCAGCAAAACACCTCTTTATCTGTGCTATAGGTAGTACATAACAGAGTGCAAGCATGTATATGACCATTTTAATTTAGGTGTTGTCAAATATGGCTGAGTATTCAACTCCCAGATGGAGTAGGGAACATTTCCTTCTGGCAACTTGAAGTAATAGTTCCATCCAGTCTTGTTTAAAAAGCTTCTTAGTAATTAACACTCCTTCCTTCTCTAACAAAGAGGTCGAAGACCTCAAAGGAGCCAGTTGTGCGATTTTGAAATCTACAATTTTATTCCAACAGCGCTCTCAAGCTGCCAATCAAGTTAAGCATGGGAAGGTCTCAGCATTAAGTAACCCATATTTAAAATTTATTATGGCTTTCCAAATCAAAGTAGAAATTTTTGGAAGACCAGTTCCAAGTGCACAACTAAAGATGATATATATGGAGATAAGACAAGATTTTTATTGGGGGGGGGGGGGGGGGGAAGAAACCTGAAGCTTGTCAAGTAATGCAACTGGACCTGAGAACCAGATTTGAGCACCATATGCATGCAAGATAAAACAAGTGCTCCATATGCTCTCAACAATGATGGTATAAACTGAGTGCTTTGGTCTTCTACCTAGATTGGGACCTGAGTTGTAGTGAACTCTTGGTGGGTGCAAGACTTGGAGCAGTGAGAGGCAGGGGTATGAGGCTATTGTGAGCAAAGTGAACTAGAATAAAGGGAAATGTGGCAGTAGGCTCAACAGACAGCATGTTTGGCTGCAAAGGAAGTATTTTGTTTTGAACAGTAGGCATCAGAATAGGTTGCACTGATGGGGTTCATGCATGGCCCTTCAGACATGCAGTGAATTGTAGAGGAGGAATCTATTAAATGTAGAACCAAAGCAACTCATAATATTGACTGATAAAGCTTTAATCTGGTATGAGGTGATTAGAAAGAACTGAAATCAAAACAAAGACCTAAGTGGCCAAAAAATGTAAAAATATGAGAATAGAGTAAGTAGGTAATATATTTGTGGGTCAAATAGAAGAAAAAACTGGATATTTAGGAATAATGATCTTGTTCCTTTATTTGTGTACCTTTAAAAATATGATATCCAACAAACAAATAGCTGGTTCTTTTGCCACAGCACAGAGTTGAGGCTGGTACTAATGTCTCAGTTATGTGTTTTCCTAGTTCTTCATCTTTTGTAGTGTTTCGACCTTATGCGTATGCTTGTGTGCTTAAAGACGGTTGCTGTTGAATTGAAATTAGGTCTGCCTGAGTGGTTTAGCTTTTTAGTGTGGAGGAACAGTGCTTCAGGATGTAGGAACAAAATGTTCCTCTAAACCAGAATGAAAGAACCAGTCCTAGGAGGAAACAGGCCCTCAGTCTGTATTTTGCACACTGCTGGAATGGCTTGGCTGTCTGTCCTGATGCAGTGTAAAATGCCCTGTAACATACCAATAGTTCTGCCTGTTCCATGCTTGCTCGTGTCTTTCGGATACTAAAGCAACAGGTGCAGCAAGCACCAGGCTGCTTGACTTACTGTTGTGGGAAGCTCCTCTAAAGCTCCCTCCCTTAACATTTTTGGTGGAGAATTGGGGGTGCCCGTGGTGTTTACACACATAAGATGACATGTAATGGGTAGTTTGAAGTGTTACTCAGTGTTTCAGCTTCAGAAGTCTGTCTCATCTGCTCCCATATGAACCTGCCTGTGTTTTGGGGTATTGTGCTGGAGCTGTGTCCCTAATGTCAAGGTGAGCTGAGTAGCTATTGGGTATAGGGCCTTCTCTGTGTTTGGATGCCCCCAAATTTTCCAAGCACCTGCATTATGTTTTAACTGTCAGTTCATAGCATCATTTCCCCAGATTTTTGGTGGTGTTTGGCTAGTGTGCATTTCTCAGTCATTTTTCAAACAGCTTTGCTAAGAGCTTTGACAGCACAAGGCATGAAGCAGGTGCATCTGGACCAGACTTTTGCTACATATAATTTTACCTTAGATTTGTTGTTCACTGATCTGGTTGCAGTTTTTGAACATTACATGTATACTTTCTCTTCCAAAACTGCAGGCTCATTTGAAACTCTTGTTTGCTGAAATCGTGCTGCATTTACATAATAACTGCACCTATAATATACAGCCTAATAAATTTAGTGTCTTGTGCTGAAAGCAGAAGGTCCCGATCTGCTTTCCTGGTTGTGTAGCTGCGTGCAATGGACTAAACTATATATTTTAGCTGCCTAGGAGGTGTACATTTAGCAGACGGGATAGCGATCTTTTAAACAGATATGAAGGTTGGGAAGAAGGAGGAAGCAAACTTCTCACAAGAGGTGTTTCAATTTTGCTATGGCTGCTTTGTTTCAAGGATACAGAACCTGGGAAGTGCTCTTGATTACCTATGTCCACTTCCATTTCCTCTGTAATGTAATACCTTCCTAAGCAGCCTAGTATAGAATTTTGCAATATACTCTATAACAATCTTCTAAATGCACTGTTTTTCCATAGCAGATGTTACCCAGTGCATTAGTGTGCAAAGTAAGTAATCTTCTCCCCACCCCCACCCTTGTGCTTTAAAAGTTTTTTTTCCCTCTGCCACAGTTTGCTTCTGTTATACCATGCTAGCTTTTAGCTCACAGCGTAGTAGCTATTGCTGGAACTGAACGGCATGGACTTCCTGGTTTTATATACTGTGACAAAGCTTTTATGACCCTCTTGTTGGCTAAAACTGGCAGCGGTGCTTCTTAAGCATGGCACTGTTGTGTTGCTGTGTTTGATGGACCAGACCTGCTGGGGGGCATCAAATGCTGTAATTTCCTGTTTGCTGAAGCCCCCCTCGAGTAGCTCTGCCACTGCTGCTGTACTCTTTGTGTTCTGCGGCTGGTGCCTGAGAGCTAACAAATCTCTATTGTCCAGTGGGTCGAATGGCGGCTGGGGCAAAAGAATTGCTGTCTGGTTTCTATTCAAATCCAGGTAGCTGGATATATGAATGGACTTTCTCAAACAGTTGTGCCAAGACCCTCCACTCTGCCTAAAGGCATGTAGTGGGAGCATCCAGAGCAGTTTTTCTCCTGTTTAATTTTATTTTAGGGTTGCACTCACTGGTCTCACTCTAATCTATGACTGTTTTGTGTGCACTTCCTCCTCCTCTTGAACATTTTAAAACTCTTTTTTTCTAAATCAATGCTGCGTTGGCTTAACTGTACTCATACACATCAGCATCAACTGAATGCCTTATATTGAGAAAGAGAGCTAGAGGTGAATTCCTGAAATGGACAGCTATTGGGATCACGAAACAACCTGAATTAGATTTTGTAAGAAAAATAATGAAATTTGCTGATTTTTTAAAAGTCATGAATAACTGCAATTATGAAGATTTCCCAAAAAAACAAGGAGAAAACTCTGATGAACATGGAAGGATGGCTTGTGGCTAAGAAGAGCACAGGGTTGTTCAGACCAATTGCAGGAAGACTTGAACCCCTTTGATGATAGATGCCTTGTGGAGGAGAAGTGCAGGGGAAGAGGCCACAGGAAGTGGAACACTGAACAGTGACACCCCATGGGATACAGTGCACACACTCTTCACCCTTCTCACACTATTATTTTTAGCAGGCTGTGTAACCAGCTTTCTGACCAGCAGGCTGGGTGACCAGCTACCTTAAATGCTGGAGTCACTGGCAAATCTTTCGGTCCAGAATACCAAAATGATTCCCTTCTTGTTCTGTCTCCCAGCCTTGGATAAACACATGTGCTTAGCTTGTAGCCTAAAACTAATCAAAGCTATCACAGTTCTTGGGAAACTTAATGAAAATGGAATGATATGTGGAGATGTTTGTGTCCTGAAGTATACACGAAATCTACAGCCGTAATCTAGAGGGCAACATTCAAAGCCAGGTCATTATTCAAAAGTTCCACAGTTTTGAATGGGGCTGGCATTCTTGCAGCACAGATGTAATTTCAGCAGTATTTTGTGTCCTGGTGAAAATAGTGATATAGGTGTGATTTAGTCTACTGTAACGTGAGTCATACCGGGGTATTATTTCTGAAGTCAATGGAACCCATTTGCAGACTTGCACAAGAATAATGCAAGCTCTAGTCAAAAGATGAGGGGTTTTAGTAAGGTGGGCTCTTTTTATAGGCTTATTTTAGGGCCATCCTTGAACTGAACACCCTCCTTGATACCGATCTCAGGATGCCTGGGCTGTCCTATATGCCTGCGAGATCCCAGGTACGCCAGTTGAGACCATGTTTATCCTTCCCCCCCTTAAAACTCAGACAGCTTTGTAAATAGCAGTCTGTGGATTATGAGAGTTAGACAAAAGCAGGCGCGACTGGAAGGGTGGGGTGGTATGGTGGGGAGGAAACGTCATGGGGCACTTCCTGTCACTCAACACTTTCCAGCCCACAAATAGTGCATACCCTTCTCTCTTATCTTTTTTTGCCGTCATTATTTCTAATGCACTTTCCTTCTGGCATAAGGCTGCTTTTGAGTGGCACATTCCTTCAGATTACACAAAGCAGCACAGCTGGGGAAAATGGCTGGCATTTTCTAAAGCTAGTCACGGCTGCACGCATGAGCACCTCGCCCACCGTTCCCCCCCCCCAGCAGCTGGCTGACCTGTCTCATCAACGCTGGCCTCAGGGGTGACCTGGCCTGTCTGGTTTGGGCTCATGCCTTTGTCCATGTCTGGCTCAGTTCCTCCCTGTCTATATTAGCTTCCACTAACCCTTCAGGCTACACAAGGGTTTGGTTACATCAGACCAAAGGATTTCTATAGAATAAAAACTTCAAACATCGCATAATTCTTTTAAAGTATTTTCTTTTTTCTAAATTAGAGGGGGGGGGGAAATCCCCTTTAGCTTATTCTAAGAAGCAAGACGCATGGGCTGGAAGAAGCCATCTGTGAATTTATCAAACACACTCCCTCCAGCTGTGTTATATTATGAGATGTATATAAAAAGAGAACAAAGGAGCACGTGCAGAAATGAGTCCAGAAGAAAATTTACTGACAGTGTTCCTGCACTCAAATTAAAACAGGGAATGCAGTCTCTCTCCAAACCAGTTCAGTGCAAATAAAGATTCAAGAGAGCATTAAAATTCTTACCTAGTAATAGAAAATGAGTAGTCCTGAGCTGACTTTTTTTTTTGTAGTTGAGTCTTTTGTCCCCAAAAAGTTGCAGCTGGTGCAGGCAGTGAGGAGGGGTGGAGAGAGAGCGCGTCAGCCTTTCTTGCAGTTCAGCTTGAATTGAAAGTACAGCAATCGCAGTCCAAGAAGGTGAGGTATTCATCTCTGCTTGAGAAACCCAGCCATAAGTTTGTCACTGAACGGTGGAGGCTTGGAAGCCAGGCTAGACAGGCTATTGAACTACTTGAGATTTTCTCCCAACCCTGTCTGCTCCACTTGAATTGAACTATATATGACCCAGATGATGGACAGAAGCAAATCCCGTCATGTGCAAGGCTGGGACACAGCCGATTTGCTGAGCCAAGGCAGTGCTGGGGTTTGTCTTCTGATTGGGCCAGACCTGGAGTGCTGAAATGTGAAGCCCCAGAGCGTTCAAAGGCTGTAATTCAGCTGGCTGGCTGTTTGGGTGTCTCGTTGTCTTCGCCTGAGTGGGGGGAAGCATTCGTCCGTTTTTGTTTGCTTGTAGCCTGCCTGTCTGAGTTTTAGACACTGGTCTTCTCTCTGGGTAGGAAGCGACTGTCTATCAAAACTCTTTCATGGATGCTTTGGTGTGGACCCAGCAAATTAATTGGAGGGTTTAAAGTGATTTCCCCCCTCCACTGTGGCACAGGTTTATTTATTCAAGTATATGCCAGAGTTGGCGTTCTGAAGTCATTGTAGCATTTTTTTGAGAATAAAATCTTCATGCCTGAATGTTCACAGTGTATTTTGTGTTATCAAATGTGCAGCTGTTACTGTTATTTTGAGGGGTCCACTGACCTCTGTCATGGACCTTTTTTTGTGGGGAAATCTTTTTCTGAGTGTGCTCAGGAATGTCTTTCCTGTATCATACCCAAGAGATCCACCTAGCCCAGTGCTCTGTCTCCAGCAATGGTCATCCCAGATGTCCTAGGTTGTTCACAGATGAAGAATGGTGCGTGTTCTTCCCAGACTTTGGTCCTTCCATCTGAATTTGGGGGTCCTATTTGAATACCCCTGGAGAGAGGCCTTTATCTTCCATACCTTTCTAATCACTCCCTCTGCTGGAAAATATGGAGGGTTAACACTTGGGCGTTCAAAGTGCCTAAAGGGGTTAAGGCTAATGCATGGTTTGCAACAAAATTGGGAGACAGTGGTGTAACAGTGTGATTAATGTGACCGGAAGCTTCCACCACTTCTGCCTTTATTGCTGTGTACTGGGAAATGGTAACACTGCAAATGCATAATTTTTGAGTCCATATTGCTTTAATTTGAACAGCAGAATGTCAAGAGAGCCACTGTAATGTAGTAGTTAGAATATTGGACTAGGGCTGGGGTTGTTGTGAGGGTAAAGGCCACTTTGGGTCCCCATTGGAGAGAAAAGCGGGGTTAAATAAATAAATCATTCTAAAGCAAGGGTTTTGCTGTCAACAGAAGTACCTAACTTTCTGCGCGGTAAGTTTCCCAAAGCTCTTTGTTATGGAAGGCCATTGTCAGGATAAGCTGCAGACACCAGTGAGTCTAGAGTTTCCCAAGTGCACAGTTGATTGGTGATGGCAGTACCTCAGGTCTGAATTGGGGGCAGTGTTCCCTGTAAGCTGTGGGCATGAGTGGCCGCTCATTAACACAGGAAGCCCCACTCAGCAGCAATCTGGAGCCGCACAGGGTCTTGCACTGCCCATTTTAAGATTACAGTAGTTATACTCTGCTCAGGATGTGAACTGATCTGCTGGTGGGGGTGGTTAGAAGGAACATTGATTGGGGGGTGCTACAGATGAGTGCTTGGGTGTTTATTAGCCAGTTTAACTCTAGTTCCTGGGCAGAATCCTGGAGGGAAACTGTTCTCACATTCCTTTGGTCATTACATACCTAAAACAAATTGACTAGTCAATATGCTTGGCTACAATCCTTCACACGCTAGGCTCAAAGCTGTGATGTATACATTCATTCCAGCTGAAAAAGGGAATGGGGCTGTGGCTCAATGGTAGAGCATCTGCTTTGCATGCAGAAGGTCTCAGGTGGGAGCCTTCCTGACATCCTCAGGTACACTGTTTCACAAGGGGGGCCACAACAGAGAGTGGATGTTTTCAGGCAGCTGTTGGTCTTGTTCATTCCTAAGAGTTTTTGATTCCTTGTTGGTACATGTGTATAACTCTTACAGTCTTAAGGGTATGCTGATGCTGATTCCCCACTCCCTTCCAGAGCAGTAGGGGGGAATGCTTTGCTTTGGCTGCTGTACCCAGGATTCTAAACCACAGTTCAGCCCTGCTTTAAGATCCTGGTTACTGAGAAAGAAACTCCAGTTTGTTTAAATGCCTGGATGTCACCAGCTTTGAGTTAGGTCAAAGATTCCAGAAAGCAGAAGACAGTCAACTGTAGCTTTGCTGATGCAAAGAGAAGAAGAAGAAGAGAAGAGAAGAAGATATTGGATTTATATCCCGCTCTTCAGTCACTTGGAGTCTCAGAGCAGTTTACAAACTCCTTTCCCTTCCCCACCCCACAACAGACACCCTGTGAGGTGCATGGGGCTGAGAGAGCTCTGAGACAATTGTCCTTGAGAGAACAGCTGGTACAGAGCTATGGTTTGCCCAAGGTCATCCAGCAGGTGCAAGTGGAGGAGTGAGGAATCAAACCCGGTTCTCCCAGATTAGAGTCCACGCATGGTGCAGGGGAATCTAACAAGAAATCAGAACGAGCTAGTCATGACATCTGATAAAACTGTTCACTCATCCCACAGGTAGCAAAGGTTAAAAAAAAATTATGTTGATGGCTGCAAAGGTATCATTAGTTTTGGGGTCCTTTTTATACCGTCCCATGTTTTCTGTGGGTTAACACTGTGGTTTCTCTATATTCCTTCCACAATAGAACAATTAATGGTCCTGAAGACGTCACATTGAAGAAAATGGGTTGGCTGTATGAAACATTTTTCTTTGTGACAGAATTATTTTGTTCAGAATAGTTTGACATGTTCAGCCCAAAGATGACCTAGTGTTCTTCCAAGCCATGCTATAGCTGCTACAGCGTATCCCTATTGGTCTTGCTTTTTTCAACATTATAATGCCAAATATTAACATGAATGTATTGATTCATTGTACAGCCAAGGCTAACACATCACTGGCATCATTTTAACTTTGCAGAACTCTGCTTTTGAGTTATTAAGAGAACTTCACAATTTTTGTAAGGAATGACTGGTATGGCAAAGTGGGAAGGAAGGAATGGAGACTTGCTTGAAGGATGGGAGAAAGAGAGAGTTAATCTCTAGTAACATGATGGGGCTGATTTGTCTTAGGAAGGTTAAATTTTAATTGTTCTTCTCCTGAAGAAAGATGGGATTTTTCAGGCATGCTTGATCACCAACCAGTTTAGCTTGTTTATCAGCTGCAATCAGTACAGCCGAACATTCACCAAACTATTTTCCAGTAAGCATATGTTCAGTCATGCAAAAAAGATAGTTACATCTGTATAGCCACTGTCCTTGCTTATTATGCACTTTGAGCATGTTAAAATAAATTTAATAAACAATAGATACCATTTGTGGGGTGGCTGACATTGGGTGGTATATGGCTACATGGGCGCCAATAACAGACAAATCATAAATGGGCAAGCATGGAAGCTTCAGATACAACAGTGATCTTGTGGGAGGCCACTCAGCAGTGCTGTGGAAAAATGGAAATGCTGCCTCAGCATTCTGATTGCCAGCCTGCCCCTACTTTTTCAGGTTTGGGTTCTCAGCTGCAGCAGATCTTGTTCTGTCAGGCTTCCATCATCTGGGAGCCAGCCTGCCCTAAGAAAACTACTATGCATTTTGCCCAGCTTTAGCACCTGTCCTCTCCAGTAGCCATCAAATGGAACAGTGAATGTCTCTGCCATCCTGTTTAAAGCAAGGGTGCAGGGTATGGTCTTGAGGAAGATGATAGTTGAGTTCAAATGTCCACTTTGTCACTGTCAAAATATGGACTTCGCTCAGTTGGTCAGAGCAGTGATAGAAGAAAAACACAGCTGTATTTTAAAAAAAATGTTGTAGCCTCAGACATGTTCAATTTAGTGTGGAATATAAATTAATAGAATTCTTTCATCTAGTCATTTGGCTTCTTAGCCTGAGGGCCTGAACAGAGTTAAAACATTCTTAACAAAAATAAAAGAAACACTGCAAATGTAGCCTGTAGATTCCTAGGATAGAGCTCACTATGGAGCTCACTGAGTGACATTGGAAGTGAATTTTTATCCCACTGCTTTGACTCCAGGGAGATGCAATGCCATAGCATTTGCAATGCTGTAATGGGTGAACCCTTGATACTTGCTTGTCAAAATGACTGTTCATTGTGAAAAGTAGTTGGTAAGATATCTGAACAGCATGCCACACTAAATAGCATGCTAGAGTTAAATAAATAGATTTCAGTATAGAGGGCTCAGGCTAGGTGACCGAAGCCTTGAATGGATAAAAAGATTGAGTTGAGGCTGGTGCTTCTATGCCCTGGTTCTTCTTTTGGTGTGTGCTTAATAACCACCACCTTATTTCTGCTATCGTCCCATTTTCTTTCAGTATTGAGTTTCCATTAGAATCCCAGTCCTTTGTGTGAGATGTCAGTGGAATGCCATACAATATGGCCTAAGGTTGTCCCAGAATCTGTTTTTATAGGTTATCCCTGACCGCCACAGTGGAGAACAGTTTTGTAGCTGTTGAAGGTGTTACTCTCTCAGTCTCTGAGCAGATGACAAGAAACCCACTGAAAGTTGAAGAAAACAAACCATTAAAAAAAATATCAGAATTTCAGCTTCTCAAAAGCACATCAATAGGATATTTCCTGTTTGTCCTCAGGTGCCAACTTAGCTTCTGCCAAAACAGAAAGACTTTCTGTACAGAGCCCCTGAAGGTGCCCATGTAATGCCTCTGAGGATATTGGAGACCGAGAGGACTTGTGACATTCTAAAGTGTCCCATGTCACATCCCCTTCATCCCCAGAAGTTGTTGCATGGGCTGCTTCATGAGAAAGGTCTTCTCAATTCATTGCAAGGGTGGAGGAGGTAGACTGTGAAGCGTGTCAGTTATAACAGTGGAGAAAATGGGAACACCCCTCCCACCCCCTGAAATACCCAGGTTTGACTGTGGCAAAGGAAATGAATAATCACTGGAAAGGCACTTTCAGAGCTCCTCCCTGCATTTGGTACCAGGTGTGGAAAGGAAATATATCCGGCAAAGTGCACACAAATGGACGTGCTCTAAAAAGATAGCTTCATTTTCTCAGGGTCCATAGCAGGTACCCATTAGAACTGAAAATCTGTTAGTTGCCAACAGTTCAAAACCATGCTGCCCTCTGGGTGTTTATGCTCTCTATGATTGCTTGCATACATTGTGTGCAGTGCGTGTGTGCTGCTGTTCCTCCACACCCCTTTTGAAGCTGAAGAAGTACAGCAAAATTATGCCTGTCTTGTGAAGACCTCTGTTGCTCAGCAGTAGCGCTGCAGTGGGAAAGTGGGTCATGGAGGGCAAGCACAGCTGCTGAACTAGCCAAACTAGAGCACAAGTAACGTAAAGGAAAAATTCAAGAGAGACGGAAGGTCACGGGGTCTTGGCCTGGTCAGAGAATGATGAGCCACTGAGATTTGCCTGCTTTAGAACTCTGGTCTTACATTGTACCACTCCCCGCTTCATTTGAATAATCTGCTTTTTAAATAAAACTGGTGTGTTCAGATGAGTCTGAGTACCCAAAGACACAACTGGTTTTCTAAGAGAACTGCTTGCTTTGAATACATCAGCTACAAGAAAAGTGTGCACAAGGACAGGTTTTATTTTCCAAATACTTGCACATTTCTACATCCCTTGCTTTGCTCCATAACCTGTTTTCTCCTCTTTTCATTTCTCCCCTCAAGAAGCTAGTACTCTTTCCCACAAATACCATACGGAACTCCCATTTGGGCACAAGCAATCAGTTCTGCCTGCTAGGGATCTGAGAGAGGCTGAAAGATTGTGAAATTGATCCCTAAGAGTTTGGCCTGAATGTTGTTATTTTAAGTGGCTCACACTCCGAGGATGGAGAAGCCTACTCTGACCTGGTGGATGCACTATGGACTTCCAGTGTGGTTGACTATTGCAAGAAGGATGTCAGGAAGAAGGAAAGTACTGAACTCTTCTTCACTTAAGTTGCCCTCATTTGCATGGTCAGTTCAGTTTGCTGTATATTAAAGACTGGTCAGAGCATGGTCTAAAAGTGCCTAGAGCAGCTTTATCTCAGTATCAACAGGTCTGCATTTGCCAGTACCTATACTAGAGACTTTTTGGGAACCCCATGTAATTTATGAGTGGGGTACAAAAGCAACCTGGAATTCTTAAAAATATACTTTCACTGTAACTGTTTTGCCTTTGTTGTTTCTGGGTTATTTAAAAATACTTATAGTCTTAGTAATATTGCATTTGGAGCAGGATTTGAAAATAGAATTCTCTTGCATTTCTTGATGGCTTTTGATATAATGGACTGTGGTATTATTCTGGACCAATATGTGGTAGGACGAGTAAGGAGGCCACTGTGCTTTGGTGGTTCCATTCCTGGCCAACTGATACCAGAAAGTGGCGCTGAAAATCATTACTGAATCCCATGGCACTTCTGCTATGAGAGTCTGCAGAGTTCTCTTGCCCCATGCTGTTTAATACAGGTATGAGAGGTTATTTAGAAATTAGAAGTGAACTGTTGCTAGTATGTTCAAGGGTACATAAATTGTGACTGAATTTGGTAGCCAAGTGTTGCTTTCTGTTAACCAATTGTAAAGTCCAATCCCACCACACGTGTAATTATAAGATAATTTCTATAAAACAGGGTCCTCCATCCCAAAGTCCTGATAGTTTTGAAAAGCTGCACTCCTGTGGAGAAAAGCCAGCCCAGGAGTGAAGGGTAGTGATAAAGAAAAAATAAGAGTGTGGAGAGCATAAAAATATGGGGAAACTTGCTTTATGTCTGGAACACACTGTTTGGAAGGGGTATATCCAGGGGTCCATTGGGGCCGGAGCGAGGCGGAGCAAAGCTCCGCCAGCTCAGGAGTAGCCACTAGGGCTGCCATGGGCTGAATCAGATTCTCTGGTCTGATTCAGCCTGCTGCCAAATTGCTGCCGAAATTCAGCAGCGACTTTAAAAGTGACTGGAGGAGAGGGGGTTTGAGGAAGAGGCTCCAAACTTGCAGGGTAGCTGCTGGGCTCTCCCCCAAATACCCACTAAGTTTCAAGAAGATTGGACCAGAGGGCCCCCAAACAGGTTGCCCCCATTCCCTCCATTGTTCTCTATGGTAGAAAAAAAGGTAACATTTTTTCCCACCATAGAGAACAATGGAGGGGATGGGACAACCTGTTTGGGGGCCCATAGAATTGGGCCCCGTGGTCCAATCTTCTTGAAACTTGGTGGGTATTTCAAGGAGAGGCCCCAGCAGCTACCCTGCAAGTTTGGAGCCTCTCCCTCAAACCCCCTCTCCTCCAGCCCCTCATATACCCTTTGAGTTTTTGCCATTGATTTCAATGGCCCATAAGGTATAATGGGTCTGAAACTGACATTCCCTTTCTGACATACTTCCAGTGATGCCAAAGTATGTGGCATATGCTAATGAGTTATGCTAATGAATTATGCTAATAAGCTCCTGCAGCTCTTTTTCTACGAAAGGACCCCTGGGTATATCTCACTATACATTTACGGGGAAGAAAGCCAGGTGGCAACTTATGATGTAGTTCCTAATCCACTGTGGTCCAGTGACTAGTATGCCAGACTAGAACTGGGGACAGTTGAGGTCACTTGCCTACCAGCCATGAAACTCTCTAAGAAACCTTGGGCCAGTAATTCCCTCTGAGCCTGAGTTGGAACAAAAGCAAATGAAAGGGCAGGGAGGAGGGTCCCAAGGATCAAGGCACAAAAAAAGCAGGGATGAAAATGAGAGCCAAAAGTTGTTTTCAAAGGGAAGGGGGAAAGAAGAGGCGAAAATGGAGCTCCAGATTGGTGATTATCCTTCATTCCAATAGAAAACATTTTTTTAGTGGGAAAGTGAGAAGCAAAGCTGGGGGTAGCAAGAAGAAGATGCAAATGGAGGGGCAAAGAAGAAAATATTAGACAGTGAAAGTGACTAGTTGCTTTCAGGAACGGCAAAACAAAAATCATAAAGTGAGAAGCAAGCCTGGAAACTGGGGGGGGGGGGGGGAGTTAATAGAGAGGTTCAAATGCTGGGGTGGCGCGTGTGTGAAAACATTGGATCTTAGGAAATGACTTCCTCCTCATCTGAAAAAAGGGCCGAAAGACAAGATATATGGGTGGGGAGAGAAGAGGGAAGGATAAATTGAGACCCCTTGAGAGATTGCATGGGAAATGGGGGGGGGGAGGGAAAATCTCTGGCATTCTTATTGTATCCCCCTTAAGGAAAAGAGATGAGGGGGAAGCCACAAGCATTTTATCCCCTTGCAAACCTCTTCTGTTTGTTTTTTTTCTTGGCTGCATCTGCTTGCTGATATAGAGCTCCTCCTGCTGCTGCTTCCTGCTCCTTCCCTTTTAAACCAGCAATAGCCGGACAGCCTGCCTGAGAGGGAAATTGATGGACATCAAGTGGTGGTAGTAGGCAGGGCTGCTGGCCCACCCACTGTCCTCAGTCTTTGTGGGACACCTGGCCCTTTCCTGGCTCCATCCTTGTTGCCTCAGCAACCAATCTGCAGCCTTGTTTGTCTTTGCTGCTATCATTTGTGGATGTGCATGGCCCTGCTGCTGCTTCCAAGTTGCCAGAGGGACAAAACATACCTGCTACGAGTAGATTTGCAGGATGCTGAGGACTTTTTGACAAGTTGAGTGTGACTTGCTTTCCCCACAGCCCCACAGCAGCTGTAGGTAACATCATTTTAAAATTGGAGGAGGGGTTATTCAGGTCAGGGCCATGGCACAGAGAGAGGAGGTGCTCCTGTCTCCCATCCCCCCACAATTTTCCCTGTGCCAAAATGGTTGCGGAGGGCATTTTTGGAGCAGGACATGAATGGAATACTGTGTGCTGATGACACAACTCTTTCTCCTTTTCAGCAGTCAAGTGGGACTGTGGATGTTTTAAACATGTTTCTGAAGGCTGGAATGGAAACTTAATAAACAAGCTCCATACACAGAAGACAGAGCTATTGCTAGTGAACAATGGTATTAATTGGAGAATTTGTCTCTTAGGTGGGGGGTTATACTCTCCTTTAAGGGACACATTCGTAGTTTTGGGAATACTGTTATGATCCAGATGGGCTTTCAGATCTCATCTGTGGTACAAAAATTACTTTTAACCAGCTCTCATCAGGTTCTCCCAGCTCTATCACTTCACAGAGAAGTCAGGTTGGGCAAAGTTACTTGAGTTTGTGTTATATCCAGAGTAGATTACTGCAGTATGGTTTAAATGAGGCTGCCTTTGAAGACTATCTGGAAACTTCAGCTGGTGTAGAAGCTAACTGATGCATCTGCATGGGATGCAGATTGCTAATTTTTAAGAGTTCCACTGGGTGCTAGTCTGTTTTAGAACATGAGTCAGCGCTGCTGGTAATCACCTTGAAATCGTAAATGGGCTAGAACTGGGGCATCTTGAGGTCACCTCCTCCCTGTAATGAACCTGCCCAAATACTGAGATCTGTATTGGAGACTCCAACGTATGTGCTGCTGTTCTCAAATATGAGCTGGCTGGTCATGACTTTTTGGTATGGAATGCCCTCTCTGTTTGTTGCCCGGAACCTACTCCTTTGAGTTTTAGGCACCAGATGAAGATGTTTTTATTCTCACCAGGCATTTGGCAATTGGGGGGCTGATGGGCTGTTTGTGTGTAGGGGTGGGGGTGGGGGTTGGTTTTGAATTGTGTTCTGCCTTGATACTCTTCTGCTTCTGATGCTAGATGTTTGAGTGACATAGTATGTTGGGGGGGTCTTTTTACTCTTTGTAGCTGAAACCACATTTTGTGAACAGAGAGCCTTACACTATGAGGCATTACAAAAAAATTTAACAGGTTGGTTTTTTTAAATTATTGATGTTTACATGTTATACCCCACCATTCCTGTAGCTCAGATTTCTCTGAATTGCAGCAGTGGGTTGTGACAGACAAGTACAAAAAATGTTTCTCTCTTGTATGCTGGTTCCAGAATTTAGCACAGAGTTACCAAATGCTCTCATCTTGTCAGGGCAATCCAAGATGTCACTGTCCTATCCTAAATAAGTACATGAGATTTGGCTCACAGGATCATGCAGGAGTTCCGTGCAGTGTTCCCTCTAAGCCGAGTTAGTGTGAGCTAGCTCACAGTTTTTTAGGCTCTGGCTCACACATTTTTGTCTTAGCTCAGGAAAGATGGCTCCAGAGCAAACTAATTTATGCAGTAGCCAAATTGCTCACTCACAACTTTAATGCCAGTAGTTCACAAAGCAGAACTTTTGCTCAAAAGACTCCAGAGCTTAAAGGGAGCTTTGGTTCCATGTAGCCCAGCATTGTCCTTCTAGCAGTGTGAATAGCCAGATGTCCCTGAGTAGCTCACAAGCAGGGCCTGAAAGCAACAGCCTTCTCTCTCCAGTCCCAGCATTGGGTATATGGAGGTAGATTGCCTATTTACGTGCAGGGGCAATTTAGTTTTCTTGGTGAAGAACTGTTCATGAGACTTGCCCTTGGTGAAACATGGAATAAAAAGGCTACTCCATTCACAATATTTGAATTGTTGAAGTATATGAAGAAAAAGACACAGATAATTCAATAGACGTATTTTAAAAGTGGCCACTATATCCTATGCCTAGCCACAGAGTCACAATTCTACCCTCCATAATCTGAGAATGCCACTAGCTGTTTGACAAAACGGCACATAAGGAGAGATTTGAGGGATCCTTGACTTCCTTTCCTATAAAGGCTCACATACTTGAACACTTAGTTCATAAAGTCCCTTCCCCCCAGAGACACCCCACCTTTCCCTTTCTCCATCATTACCCCTGTCTAGGAGTTTGGTACTTGCAGTTAGGAAGCTCTTAGAGGTAGTATGTAGGTACACATCTGTCTTCTAGAACTTCCCAGTTGAGTGCCGTAAGTCAGACACTGTATCCTACTGAAACAAGCACTTTATAAAATTTTTGCTTTTATTTTATGTGAACAATGTGCTGGAAGGGGGCATGGCATGGGTAAAGATGGAGGGTTCTGTGTCTTTCTATTACATAGGGAGCTAGAAATTGCAGGCACCTTTCTGATTTAATGTTCTTTGACATATTGAGTCTATGTTTTAGCCTTCAGAACTCCACAGCTGTGGCCTAATTCTCTCTTTCTTGTGATCTCAACATCACAGCCTCTTAAGGCAGTGTTATTCTTGGATCTCAGCAGGGTGCCATGTTAGACTGCCACTGGCTATGCCATGGCATTGCCATTATCAGAAAGCACTCTCTCTGTGCATGGAAGTGTATAGGAATTTAACTGATTATTTCCCAAGTGCTAAAGAACAATGAAAATTCAGGCATGAAAATGGCGGGAACACCTCCCCCCGCCATCCCCCCCAAAGTTATGTGTTGACATTTCCCACTGAAAGATCAGTTTTAGAGTTCAGGGTCAAGTGCTGTACCTGAAAGTATTTCTGTTATTTATCAATTTAAACTCCACCTTTTTCTCCAGTGGGGACCCAAAACAGCTCACATAGTTTTGCTCTTCATAGTGGTTTGCCTCACAACAACCTTATGAGGTAGATTAGGCTGAGAGTACGAAGCTTCCATGGCGGAGTGGGGATTCAAACCCTGGTCTCCCAAATCCTAGTCCAGCAGTCTAACCACTGTACCACACTGGTTTCTAACTTGTGGTAACTTGTGGCGCTGAATGTCCGCAGGCTCCTTGATCCTAGTGCTCTAGTCAGGCTGCCTCTTGTAGTTAAATGTAATGTTAAAATAGTTTTTACAAGCTGGGAGTGCGCAATAAAGTGCAGGAGGAATAATGTGGAAATCATGCCCAATGCCTTTCAAAATTTTTCTCTCTTGGACTATTTAAGAACTCAGGGGCTTCAGGTGGTTAATTTCCCTTCCTGCTCTTTTCCCCTCTTTATAAACTTTATTGAGAAGTTTTTGTAAAGACAAATAGTAATTAAGTTTAAACACACAACTATAATAAAGATGAAGTGGTGCATATGCAAAATTGTAGCAAAGAGTACACACAATGTGATTATATGTAGTGATAACAAATACACGAAGGCTAGTCCCTAGGTTTGGGAATAAGATAATTAAGATGACAGGTAACAAGTACAATACAAATGCATATTTGTCTGTGTTTAACATAATAGCAAATAGTGTATTACCATAACCATAAGTCATTCATTACGGGAGGAATGTCCATTTGTTTGGAGAGGTACTGCAATATAGGGAACCAAGTGGAAGTAAAGCTGGAAAGGGTAGGACAAACGTCAAGTCGCGTAAGATCATCCGAGAGTTTTTTGGCTCAGTGTTTTCAGTATTCTGGTCCCTACTGTGTTCATGGGTGGGCTCACCATATTCCATTCATCATCTACACAGATCCAGGCAGTTCACTATTAAATTTAGGCTACATCCACAGGGAGGTGGGGAAATATGGCTCTGCCGCCGCCGCCGCAAGCTGTGTGGAAATGTCATCCTCATCCCCCTGTTCCCAAGCCTCTCATTGCTGCTGTTGCCCACCCCCACTCCCCCCCTTTTTCTTTGCAAAAACAGGTGTGACAGCAGTTTCACTGAGTCCTCCTTTGCTTCAGAACTCACACACACACACACACCCCAAATCACACTGTAACACTATTGTGTGGTGGCTGTGGGGAAGCATCCAGATAGATGCTTTGCCCACATCTGCCTTTTGCTTTGGAGAAAATGAGATTTGTCTTTTCTTTGGAGTAAAGGGGGGAGCCACATTAGTTGTGCCCTCACTGAGCACGACACTGTCTAGATGTTCCCCTTTACTGCAGTGGCTTCCTGCTGCCCTTGTGAGGGGAAAAAATCACTAAATGGAAGGCGCCACAGAGATTAAACATTGGGGGGGGAGCAAAGGGGAGGATTATCATGAGCCATAATTCGTTCTTCAACACATACACTGAAAAAAATGGAGTGGATCTAAGGATTTAGCAGATAATTGTTTAGTGCAAATCACATAATTCATTCCACAGGAACGGGGAGGGGGTGTTGTTCTCTGGCTACGCTAAACTACAGACCAGAATTATTAGCAAACTCCTTAAATGGGAACAAAAGGACACTGGGGTGAGTGTTTTTAGAAAACAGTTTCTTTTCACCCATGCTACAAATTCCTGCTTTGGCTCTTTTGCTCTTGCAAAATTGTGAGGGAACAAGAATACACGATTTAATTAGATAAAGAAATTAGCACCTTCTGAAAATAGCTGGGAACATTGCACAGTTGTTGTGATGGTGGGACAGAAGCCATTTTCATTTCAGACCTATTACCTTTTTATTTTACTTTCTTAATGGGTCTCTCTTTCTATCATACCTCCCACCCTAAAGGACTCCTCATGTTAATTTCCACTCTGTGGCATTGGGGGCTGCTTATGGAAATGAGTACAGGCTCAGTGAAGCTGATTAAATTTTAGCTGGCAGGCTGTAGGCTGCTATTGGCCAGGTGGCTCTCTGTACCTGCTGTGCTCTAGCTGGCCCCATGCTAACCCCACACATGCCTTTTGCCCTGTTGAGGGCAGGGGACATGCCCAAACAACCTCATCTTTTAGACATGGCTTAGTCTTGAAGACAACATGTGCCTGTATGTCAGCAGTTTGGATGAATTTCTTTACTTATTAACATATTAATACCAGTTTTCTCCCCACTGGGGACCCAAAACATCTTACAGAAATATCAGTACAAATATAAATTTAAACAATATACAGTGTTAAGAAGAAAAAACCCAGAAAGGTACACAAAACACCTAGGCTGGTATTCCTTTGCTTCGTGCCCATGGGCTGGCTTCTCTGGCCACAGCCAGGCATTCACATACCTGCAGCAGGAGGGAGAGACATGATCAGCCTAAATCTTACAAGCAGCTGGTAGACATCTTCCCACAGTTCTCCTCCCCCTCACATCACTATACAAGCTGGCTAGAGTGTGTTCTATGCTTTCTGAACCAAAGTTCCCAGGATGGTTTATAACAAGATACAAACGTAAGGCTACAGTCCTGAGGAAGCATGGATGCTTTCTTCATAGTGCACGGTTAACTTGCAGAGCTTGCTGATGTGGACTTTTCATTCCCAGGCTGCTCCTGCACAGTAGTGAGTGGTACGGAAGCTGGTGGGCAGTGTCTGCATGTCCAGTCCTTGCTGCACATCCTATCACTGCACGCACGCACACACACACACACACACACACACAAACCATTTCCCAGGCCCATTCATGGCCTGGCAGCCTTGCTTTTCCAGCTGAGCCACAGGAAAAAACTGTTCTGTGTCTCAGCTGTGAAGAAGCAAAGCTTGTTAAAGAGCTGAAAAAGAGGGGGGGGGATGCAGAACTTACCTCTGCCTGCTTTCTAGACTGACTGCAGGCAGAGCGTGCATGTGGATGCTCCACCCGCAGCCAACCTGAGGTTTCCCCGGCAAATCAGAATTAAGGAATTGTCTAAAAGTCCAGTTCATCGGGGGAAGGAGGGGAGCTACATGTGTCATGCTGGATTGTGCACTACATCATGTGTGCATCCCAAATAAAGTAGGGGCTTCCTGTGTCCACACAAGGAAAAATGCCAGTGTAGAAGCAGCCCTGTTCAGCTTTGCAGCACTCACTGATGTGGGAAAATATAAGAAAATCCCATATGAGGAACGTATATGCCCCTGCTGTAACAAAGGCATTGAAAATTTAGAACATAATTATTTTTTATTGCAAGGCCTATAATAATCTCCATAAATCACTTCCGCTCCTCAAGTCCTTGCCTCTCACTAGTAGACAGAGTTCATATTATGAAAAATCTCCTTGCGGATAGAGAGGTAACATATCTAGTGGCCAGATATGGATAGCTAGCTTTAAGAATTAGAAAATCTACAAGAGGCGGGACCCGCGATACTCATGGGGGGGGAGAGAAGGAGCTCCACATGGAAGAGGAGGAGGAAGCACCCACAGGTGCTTCTCCCCTGGCCCCCTGGCACCAACAGCAAGGCCTGTGCGGCTCCCAGCTGCCAGACCGCCAAGCCTTCCCCCTCCAGCACTGACGGCGAGGCCTGAGCAAGGCCTGTCAAGACTTCTCCCTCCCCCCTCCCCTCGCAGCAGCGGCGAGGCCTGGCTGGCCCACCAAGCCTTCTCATGCCCCCCCCCCCGCAGCCGCAGCAAGGCAGTTCTCCATGCGTTCTCTGCACACACGCAGGGAACGCTCTTTTACTTTTGGGGGGATTTAAGTATCCCCCCTATAGTTTTTTATAGAATTCAGATTTTTCTGCACATCTGGGGATTGCCCCAAATGTGCAGAAAAAAGTTTTTGCCCCCTAGGTGCCTCCGATGTACGGATTTAGATATCCGCATGTAGGGGGCACCTTGGCTATTAGTATATAGACAGGAAGGGAAACCCGTGATACCCGCGGGGGGAGAGTATTCCCCACAGCTCCTGGCCTGCAGAAGCAGAAGGAGCTCTGCAGGAGGAGGAAGCAGCAGCAGGTGAGCCTTCTCTCTCCTCCCCCCCGCACCAGCAGCGGCGAGGCCTGAGTGGCTCACAGCTGCTGGCCCGCCAAACCTTCTCCCACCCCCTCCCCAGCAGCAGTGGTGGTGGTGGTGAGGCCTGAGGCCTGCCAAGCCTTCTCGCACCCCTCCCCCTCCCCAGCTGTGGAGGTGTGGCCTGCCAAGCCTTCTCCCACCCCCTCCCCGGCACCGGCAGTGAGGCCTGGGGCCCACCAAGCCTTCTCCTTCTTCCCCAGCACCAGCGAGGCCTGAGTGGCTCACAGCCACCGGGCCCGCCGAGCCTCCCCCCCAACGGCCAAAGCATTCTCTGTGCATGCGCAAGGAACACTTTTACTTTTGGGGGGATTTAAATATCCCTCCAAACTTTTTTTTACTTTTAGGATTTTTCTGCACACCTGGGGAGCCCCCCAAGTGTGCAGAAAAATCTCCCTGCCCCCCAAGTGCCCCCTCTGCGTGGATTTAGATAGCCACACAGGGGGGTCAACTTGGCTATTAGTATATAGACAAGAGGCGGGGACCCGCAATACTCGCGGGGGGGGGGAGAGGATTCTTAAAGGCTGCAGCCCCAGGTAAGTCCTCTCCCCCCCCCGGCTCCAATATAGTGGACTGGGGCGGGTAGGCCAGGTCTACCTGCCCCTTTCCACTCTGTTGGTAGACCTGGCCTCCGGAGAACAGGTCTACCCAGGCTTTCCACTGTATTGGTAGACCTGGCCTCCAAAGGCCTCCAAAGGCCTCCGTAGGCCAGGTCTACCAATAGAGTGGAAAGGGCTGGGTAGACCTGGCCTCCAGAGGTCTACCTGCCAATCTCTCTCTCCCCTCCCGCTGCCAGTGACGGGACCTGCAGGATCCGCGGGGGGGGGGGGAGAAGGAGCCAACCTTTCCCCCCCGCTTGCCCTGGCGAGGCCCGTGTGGCACAGAGCTGTGGGCCTTGCCATCCCTTCTCCCAGCCACGGGGCCTGCCTGCTCCCCCCCGCCAGCTCTTCCCCCCACCCCCCCAGTGACAGCGAGGCCCACGCCTGTGGCTTACCTGTGGCAGCTGCTTCTACTGGCGGGGGTGGGTGGAGAAGCCTTGCTGGGTTTCGCTGGGCCTCGCTGTCACGGGGGGGGGGAGAGCTGGCGGGGGGGAGAGCTCTTCCCCCCACCCCACCCCACCCCAGCGATGGCGAGGCCCGGCAAGGCTTCTACCACCGCCACCACCACCACCAGCAGCCACAGATCCGGAGGGTAAGTAAATCCCCCTCCCTCAGCCCCCCAGCTGCCTCAGAATTCCAAGAGCATTCCCTGTGTGTGCACAGGGAATGCTCTTTAACTTTTGGGCGGATTTAAATCCCCCGAAAGTTTTTTAAAGTTTTCACATTTTTCTGCACATCTGGGAAGCCTCCCAAGTGTGCAGAACAATATCCGCACTCAGGGGGCACCTTCACTATTAGTATATAGACAAGTGGAGACCTGCAAGAAACTTGCAGGATAGTTATCCCATTCCTCACACCTTTGCTTCCTCCCTTCTCCCCCTACCTCTCTCACACTCTTTCTCTCTTCTGCTCCCCTTTCTTACTCTCTCGCTCTCCTCCATGTATGTTACTTCCTCTCTCTTTCTGACCTGTCATCATTCCCTTTGTTTTTCTGCCTCCCCACCTCATCACTCTTTCTCTCTCTTTCTGCCTCCCACCTCAAATCCCACCCTCCCCAGGCTCCATCTCTCAAATGTCTGGGAATTTCCCAACCTGGAGTTGGCAACCCTATTTCCTTCCCACCCAACAGCCAACCTACCTTTATCTGTCTTCAGCTTTCTATCTCCACCCCCCTTCCCTGCAGCCTCTACCTAGGAAAATTACAGTCTTTCTCCACAATGGGGACTAAAGCAGCTTACATTATTATTTCCTCTTTGTTATCTGCACAACAACCCTGTGAGGTTGGTTAGGCTGAAAGTATGTGACTGGTCCAAAATCTCCCAGTCAGCTTCCACTGCAAGATGGGGATCTGAACCTGGGTCTCGCAGATCCCAGTCTGAAGCTCGAACTGTTGCACCACAATGGCTTTCATACGGTGGCTGCTGATGAACTGTAGCAAAACAGCTGGGCCTAATTAAGTCATGCAAATCAGGTGGTATCAAGTCACACAGAGGGTGCTGCCTAGGGATGCCAGCCTCCAGGTGGGACCTGGGGATCCCCTGGAGTTACTGCTTATCTCCAGACTACAGAGATAACTTTCCATGGAGAAAATGGATGTTTTGGAGGAGGAAGTTTATGGCATTGTACCTCACTGTGGTCTCTGTACTCCCCAGGCTCCACCCCGAAATCTCCAGTTGTTTCCCAGCCTGGCTCTGGATCCGCTGCTGGTGGCCAGGGGGGGTACTTGGCAACCCTCGACTGCTGCCAGTAAAATCCCTGCTTTTGACTGACAGAAACAGTTGGAACCTCCCCCCCCCCCCCCGAACATTCTAATCTCCTCACAGTTGACGCCTGGAGCTGAGGCCATTTCAAAGGGTATTTTGGGGGATTCTATGGTCCATGAAGGTTTTTTTTTTAACTTTTTGGATTTTTCTGCACCTGGTGGGAGTGCCCCCTGTGTGTAGGAAAACCTCTCCCCCCCCCCCCAAGGGCCCCCTAGCTCAGATTTAGATATCCGCACAGGGGGGCCCCCCTTCGCTATTAGATATATGGATAATAATAACACAGCAAGTTAAATGTCAATCAGTTTACTATTGTCTGTTTCTTTAGGATTTTAAAATGCATTTTATTGCTGTTTTAAGCTTCTTTTACTTTTATTTACAGGAGTTCTAACAACATATCAGTTTTGTTGTGTTTTAAATGTTAACTGCTGGTTTCGGCTGTAAATAAAACTTTACTTACTTACTTACTTACTTACTCCCTTTAGGCATATGGATTCCTGTCCATTGCAGCTCATGTTCTAACTTTTAAAAAGTCAAGTGCACTGTAGCTGGGACTCTCTTCCTTGTGTGCTGGCCCAGAACTCACCAGTCCTTGTAAGCAAATCAGGAGTTTGTTTTGCTTGTGCAGAAATGGGGAGTGCCCCCTTCTGGCCACAAATACTGACTACCTGTTCTTAGGGTTAATATTGTCTGCGTGGAGGGAGTGGCTTTTTCTAGAGGGACCTTCTACACTGCAGGACCTCACTGCAGTTTGGTATTTGCTTTGCTTTGACATGTCTTGGCTCTCAGGTCCCTTAATGGAACCCCAGCCTCAGATTCCTTACCCTGGTTATTCCAAGGATGCCTGGCTGCCTCCTGCATTTCCTCCCCATTTTGCTGGAAATGTCGCAGAGCAGGAAATCTGTAATTTCATATTTTTGCCCAAGAGTTTTATCAGGAAAGGATGGGAAATTAATCAGGCTACACTGGCAAAGGGAATAACTCCCCCAAACACTCATGTGAATGGGCCCATTACAAGCAATGGGATTAGTAAATGCTTTCCTTCTAGGAACAGGATGGATGCAGGGGGGAGAGCCCGGCAGATCTAGTGCTAAATGAGTGGACACTGTTATGTGTTTCAATATGTAAAAGTCAGCAGGAAATGTAAAGGAATAGCCACACCATATCAAGAGGTCAGGAAAGGCAAGATAGCAGCAAGAGAAATTCTGTCAGAAAGTAATTAGAGCAGGAGAAATGGATTTTGCCGGCACATCAGAGCCTGTTATTTCTGTAGGCAGCCAGCAGAAAAGGTGTTAATGCAAAGTGACAGATCTGGAGCAAAAATGAGAGTGCTGAGAAGCCAAGCAGGAGTTGACCAGTAGAGTCACCAAATGAAATGTGGCTTGATATAACATAATTTGATTACTCAGGAAAGAAACTTTTAAGTTATTTCCTTTGAAAAAACTAATTGACTTAAGGAATTTCTGTGTAGGATTTCAGGCTTCTGCCTCTACTTGACCCATGCCTCTCTTCCAGTAACCTTGTGCCCTGGCCACACAAACAGTGGTTCCTTAGCAGTGATGCTGTTGGCGCTAATGGGTCACTGTTGGGGGCCTTAGGATTCAAGCAAAGGTCAGCGGCTTCATTTGACTTGAAGGTGGAGGGACACAAGGCAACCTGGAAAGAGGCAAGTCTAAAAAGTCAGAATGCCACCTGCCTCAGTATGGACAGATAGCAAGTTGGCTTTAAAATACCTTAAGAACATAAGAGCCAGCGTGCTGGATCAGACCAGTGGTCCATCTCATCCTGCATCCTATTTGACACACTGGCTAAAGAGATGCTCCAGAAAGCCTGCAAGCAGAGCACAAAGGCCAAAGCCTCCTTCTATTATCACACTCAGCCCTCGTATTCAGAGTTACTATACGGAGGTGCCATTTAGTCACTGTGTCTAATAGCCTTTTCCAGGCCTTGCATCCAGGAATTTGTTTCATCCCTTTTAAACATCAACTAAACAAGTGTTCATCACTACATGCTGTGGCAGTGAATTCTCTAAGTTAGTCTTTGAGTTAAGAAATACTTTATTTTGTCTGTTCTGACACTCCCTTCCAGTAAGGGAGAAGGGAAGAGTTCTGTCTCTACTTTCTCGACCCCTTGCATAATCATATAAACCTCTTCACCTCCCCCAACCTCCTCTGTTGTTTTTTCCAGAAACACAGTAGCCCCTAAGTCCTTAGCATTTCATTGTAGGGAAGGTGCTCCACCCCTTGTTCTGATGGGACAAGGCTTGGGCCGTCTGCAGTACTTTTAGCCCAGCAAAAAAGACTTGCTAAAGAAGAAAGTGTTCTGGCTGGTTTCATCATTACATACAGACTGCAGGTCCAGGATTTGGGCTTTTGATTGAACTGTGGGCATTGGTCCCATTCTGTCTTGTCCGTGTTTAGTGCCCTCTGGAATGGTGGAGATTTGATTTCTTCCATTATATGGCTTCAGAAGACATGTGTATATTTTATTTATATGTAGGATGAGCTGGTGATGCCCTTCTGATTTCTAGTGGAAGGCTTGTTTTGGTCTCTCTGCTGCCCCCTGCTGGCTGGCTGGCTGGCTGGCTGGCTGTGTTCTTGAAATATTACTCAGCTGCAATCAACCTGGGCCGAGCTTGCCTTCTCCAAGGACACCTTTGAGGAGGAGACCAAACAGCAATTAAAAAGGCAAATGGAAAAAATTATGGTGAGCATGAATAGTTTGTTAGGTGAACATTTCTTCCCAATTTCTTTCCATTTCTGCACTAGCATAAACAAACAAACAAATCCCAGCATTGCTTATAGAGTGTTGTGACATCCTATAAGTCATGCCTGGAAATTTCTAACATTATTGCATACAAATTTGAGGAGTGAGAAGACATTTTGTGTCTTCCTTAATGTCTTCAGGATGGCCTCTTTTTGGCTAAATAAGCAAACTTGCTCCCCATGTGGTTGAGAATACCCAACCCAAACCCCCCCCCCCCCCAATTTGCTGAAGCGTTCTGTGCAACTTGTATGAAAATGTTTTCTCCATGTACCCCTGAAGCACTTCTGGCAGTTGCTTTCTGTAATGTGAATGTCAAAAGTTGAAAGTAGCTAGAATGCACCACTAGTTTAAAGATAGCAGAGAGGCGTCCAAATTTGAAATTCCAGAGCCATGCATGAAAACAGTCATGTCCACAGCAGTTCTCCCCAGCCCTTGAAATGGTCTCTAGGGCAGAGAAACAGTGTCTCGCTCGCTATCCCACCATAATTCAGAGCCAACAAATTTAGCATTTCACTTTGTTTTATTTTTATTCTGCTTTTCATCCTTAAACTGGTTCCAAATGTGGCTGATAGGAATCAGAATTAAATACAAATGATGGTTTGCTGCAAAAAATTCCAGGTGGGCTGGTGGGGGGAGCTTTAGCTAAAGTGGAATGATGGCCCTGTGCTCAGGCACCAGTGGAAGCTGGGAGGGGATGAGGCCATGTTCCAGCCTGAGATGAGTCTTCCATAATTTATTATTTATGTAGGATCTTTGTTCATTTTATTTAACATATCTGGCCCACCTTCTCTCTTCAGATTAACAGCAGCTTGGATATGCTGCCTTTCCATTAAAAATGCTCATGGTGGCTCACAATAACAGTAAAACACAAGTACAGTCATAATTACAATAAATAAGTTCAAATGTTTAAGACAGTAAAACATTTAAAACACCAGTAAGGCTTTTTAAAAGAAGTTTTCCACTAGCATTAGAAGACTTGTAACAAGAGGGACAGGTGTAGTTTGGGGGAGGTGAGTTTCAGAGATTGGGTAGCTGCTGCTCAGGCCCTCAGCTGGCCCCTGCCAAACATCGCTCCCTAATTGCAGGTACCATGCAGCACTGCCTGTCTGGATAATCTTGGAGTACAGGAAGGTATGTATGGGTGGAGGCGCTTTAGACCCAACTTATGCAGGGTTTTGAAGGTTAAAGCCAACACATTGCGTTGAGCCCGGAAGCAAACTGGGAGCTATTATAGCTGGTACAAAATACATGTATTATGCCCAGTGCAGCAAGCTTCTGTTAACATTCTGACAACCACACTCTAAATAATCTGAAGTTTCTGGACTTTATTCAAAGCCATGAAACAAGTTATAGTTGTCTTGCTTGGAAGTTTCCATTGTATATGTGGCCAGGCCTATCTTTTCCAGGAATGTCCACTGCTGGTGAACACCTTAACCCACTAATCACACACACACATACACACACACACACACACACACACACACACACACACACACACACACACGTACATTAGTCATCTCTATCAAGTGCATATCAAGGGTCAGTCAGGAATTTGGGAGCACTCTCAGATTGCAATCTTGCATTTTCAAGGGGAATACATTGCAATCCACTTTTATCTATAATCAGCATCACTGCTGTAATGTTGTTTTCCTGAATCAAATTTGTATAACCTCCTCAAGTTCTTTACTGCCTTCAGATGTTGGTTAAGCAAGTCCACTACCTCCCTGGAATTAGATGGAAAGGAGAGATCGAACTGAGTATAATCTGTATACTAATGACAGCTCACACCATCCCTTTGGATGATGTCTTGCAACAATATCAGGTAGATGTTAAACAGCATGAGACACATGATAGAACCTTTGCAGAACCTCATAGGCCAATGCCTAAAGGTCAGAACAGAGGTTCCCCAGTGCAATTATCTGGAACCTGCCCTCCAGAAAGGACTGAAACCAATTCAGCACACCATCACTACCACCATGGCCCATTTCTTCCAGGCATTCCCAAGTGATATCATGGCTGATTATTATCAAAAGTAACTAAGAGGTCCAAAAGATCCAGCAGGGACTTATTCCTGCTGTCAGTTGAGTGGTGTAGATTATCCACCAGGGCAACCAAGGCAATTTCTCTGCCAAACCCAAGACAAAAGCCAGATTGAAAAGGATCTACATAATCAGCTTTATCCAGAAATACCTGGAATTGATAAGCTTCTGCCTTCTTCACTATCTTACTTAAGAATGGCAGGTTAGACTGAGGCCTGTAATAAAAACCGTTCCCTGAAGCCCCCTATAATAAGCTGAAATCAGCTTCTGAGGGAGAGCTCTTTTTTTTGCAGTGAAGGGATAAGTGTCTAGGCTTTCTTTGACTTACACAGGACCATCAGCATTTTCTGCCCCAACGATTTCACAATCTGAAGTCCACCAGGGTGAGGGAGAAAGGCCAGAATGACAGGCAACAAAGCGATGGTTCTGAGCACAAATAGCTTTGTGGACTTAAGGGGGCTAAAGGACAGGGCCCAAAGCTCTTTGCCATCTGTGAGACAGCACATAGAGTATTGCTCTGAGCACTTTGTCCTGCCCCCCTCCTTCCTGGCAGCCCTCAGTACAGTGAACGACACCAGGACAGGATTGTGACCGAGCTTGTTTGTAACCTGCTTTGCTAGTTTCAGCTGCTTTTCTGATATGGTATCACTTGGAAATTCCTGCTTTTGGGAGTGTGTGAATTTGTGTGTTAAGAATGCCCTGGGGGGCATAGTTCAGGAAAGCTGAGGTAGGATACCTTTTCTTGCCCTTTGGGCCAACTTTGTATCACATGTTAGATCATACATTTCTCTTCTTCCTCCTTCAGTGAAAAGTGGAGCCACCCTTGATCCAGTGGTGGCTTTTACATCTGCACTGAGAATCATGGGGATGGTGCTCAGTCCCTCAGGTTGAAAAAGAGAGGTCTGCCATAAAGCACCTATCCTGTAGTCTGTTAGCCCATACCTAGCCCCAGGGCCTATGCCCTTGAGAAGCATTGGTAGTGACTTCAACTGCACAGTGCTGCCCTCTCGCCTTCTGGTGGGGTAGCAAGATCATAGTGGATGTTAAGGAGCTTGAAATAGGTTCTGGTCTGGTGGGATTCCTTCCCACAAGATCCTGTCTGGGGCCAGCACTTTTAACTGTCTGGAGTCAAAATACAGACCTGGGTCTAGCAGACAGGTGCTTAAGAAAAGGTTTGTAATGTTTACATATTGTAACTCTCCTCTGTGTTTTAAGGATTTATAGGTAGCTTTCCCCTCCCCCAGTAAAGATGGGCCAGTGTCCGGTGTGGTATTTATTTATTTATTTATTTGTTTGTTTTGGTTTATATCCCACCCTCCCCACCTCTCGGCAGGCTCATGGTATGCTGGAGTTGTTGAGATCTAGGAGACCCTAGTTCAAATCCTTGCTGTACCATGAAGCTTGTAAGAGCCAGTTTGGTGTAGTGGTTAGGAGCACAGACTTTGATTTGGGAGAACTGGATTTGATTCCCCATTTCTCCACATGCAGCTACTGGTGTGACCTTGGGTCAGTTACAAGTTATTTCAAAGCTGTTCTCTCACAAGCAGTTTCTGTCAGAGCTCTCTCAGCCCCACCTACCTCACAGGGTGTCTGCTGTGGGGAGGGGAAGGGAAAGGAAATTGTAAGCCGTTCTGGGACTCCTTCGGGTAGGGAAGGGTGGGGTATAAATCCAATCTCTTCTTCATCTTCTTCTTCTTGTTGGGTGCCCTTGGGCCAAAATAACTCTCTCTAAGCTTAGCCTGTGTCACTAGGTTGTTGTGAGTAAAAGTCAAAGGGAGAACCGAGTATCTCATCATCCTCTTTGGAGGAAATGCGGGATAGAAATGAACTGGATTGCTAGAATCTGCACAGAAGTGCTATTACCATCTGGGGATAGGAGAGATACCATCCTTTTGGGGGGAAAGGCTCAGTTAGAGTGCACTTGCTTTTTTCCTGGGCCTTTCAGAGTGTGAGCTAGACTTCTGTGGTTCTAGTCTACCACTGGAGTTAACTAGCACCCACATCTTCAGCCCAGAGGAGTATGCATGTCATATCTTTGCCTTGAGAAGGTGAAATGATGACTTAGTGCAAAGGAAGATGCTTCTTCAAGGCTAAATCAGAATTAATCCTCAAAAAATAATTTCCAAAACAAGCCAGAAGTAGTTTACTGCTGCTGGAGCTGCCTAGTTGCGCTCTCTCTCTCTCTCTCTCTCTCTCTCTCTCTCTCTCTCATTTTTGTAACAACTGCTTGTTGCCCAGAGCATTGTAGCCTTTCCTGAAAGCTGGCTGTCCTCTCTCCTTCCCTTGCCAGCTGAAGGGCTCTGGGTTTATTCCTTCTCTCAGCTATGCCTTCTGTGCAGGTCTCTCCCCCATCCCATCCCATCCCGTAAACTGAGTAGAGGAGGCCCCATTGGTCGGCTCAGCAAATATTTGCCATCCAATCGCAAGGCCGCTCCCCCTGATCAATCACCAGCCCAGCCTTTCATGAGGGATAGGGTTGGGGTGTGGAATGTTTTGGCTTAGCTGTAGGGAAGAGGGGAGGCGGCCGTTTCGGCCCGCGCATAATCTGAACCAGGCGCCGGTAGCTGCGCTGGGCCAGCGGATCGTTCTGTCGGGCGGGCCGCGGTTGGTTGGCTTTCTGCACGCCCCCCCCAGGCAGCAGCTGCTGCTGCTTTGTTGACATGGGGCTCCGGGCTAAGCTGCTCTCTTGAAGGCTTCGTGGCAGGGACAAAGCCAGAGGCCACCTTTATGGAAGGTAACCTGGAGGCTGGGGTTGGTGGGAGGCAGGCGAAGGGTGCTGGAGGCGGTCCCTGCGCTAGTCGAAGCGGCTGGAGGCGGGAGCTTGCGTTGGCCATGCAGCAGCGGCGCAAGATCCGACCCAGCTCTTGCCTGTGTGGGTCTTTTCCCTGGGAAGAGGGCAGGCTTGAGGTCTGGTTGAGAGAGCCTGGCAGCAGAGCAGAGTAGGCGCCCCTTGAAGCTTTACCCCATCCTGGTGGAACGTGCGCAGCAGCGGTGCCGCCTTTCCGCGCGGACGGACTGGCAGGCGCGGTGGTGTCCCAGGGCAAGTGGACGCCTCCCTGAGCCCGAGAGGCGAGGCCGGCCCCGCACGGTTTCTCTCCCCCCCCCCCCCCCCCCGCAAGTTGTGACCTTAGGGCTTGAACTTTTGTGTCACATGACCAGCTTGTAAACTGACCTGTGAGGGAGGATGATTGCTGGGTCCGCCGCCCTGAACGGGAGCGGAGGGCTGGGCGTGCTCCCGGCCGGCGACGGCTTCTCTGGATCCCCGCTTTCTTCATGGCTGCTCTTGAGCCCCTCGGCGTAGGCGGTGAAGCATGAAATGGAGACATGGGAAGGTAAAAGCATAGCGGGAGAAAGGGGTGCAAGGCAACTGAGCTTGTGTCAGAGGGCTGGATTTGAAAAGGACGTGATGGGCCCACCCCCACCCCCACCCCCGGTATCTTTGGCGAGCCTGTGTAAAGTAGGAGGGGTGTGTTGATATTCTTGGTGTAAATATTGCTGTTCCGAGCTTCTATAACTGCCTCACCATGCAGAGAAGTCTCTCCCCCACCCCAGTCACATTCTGGATGGTATCTGGCCTATGTGAACTCCTAAGAATACAAACCTCTCCTCTGTAACTGCTTTACAGCTTAGGCTTGCAGCCCCCACACCAATTGTGCAGCCTTCCCTCCTCGGTTAAGGACCCTGAATCAGAGGAGGAGGCATTAATTGCTTTTGTTTGTGCCTGGCCCTAGTGGGGGCTTCCGGCTGCCTAGCAGTGGCTTGTTGTTGTTTTTTTAATGGTCCTTTTTTCCACGTTTTTCTTTTTTGCGAATTACACGTGTAGACTTTAAAAACTGCCTGCTGGAACTTTGCTTCCTTCACTGGGGGCAGTGAGTCCAATTTATGCTTTTTGTTAAAAGTTTGATTAAATAAGAAATTTAAGTGTGTCCAAGTAAGGGGGTTAACCAGAACAAAACCACAGGCAAAGCTAAAATTCCAGCTAGAGCCTTCTTAGTTCTGGGGAATCTGTTAATTGATGGATGTAAGGGGCTTATAACACCCATAAAAGAAAAAGGTATGTGGGGATGAGGCTTGTTTCATCTGTTCAGTGTCAGAGCTTTTGAGGAGTATTTCTCCAGCGAGGTGATCATAGTTTGAGGCATTGTTTCCCTGCTTTTTAGTAATTCTAAAAAAGTTATTCCAGCTTTCTGGATTCTAGTGACTTTTCAAGCTATGTTTTTCTTGTGTGTACAGATGCTTACATGAGCATATTTTTGTAGGTTAGTGAATTATCTGAGAGCCAGATAATTCACTAAGAATATTTGATGCATGAATGGGCCATGACCATGGAATGATGCCTCTTAAAAGTTCTTGAGAACTTCTTGCAAGCAAGGTCTCATGGTACAAGAACTGCTCCATATTTCTAAGTTCTGAACCGCTCTAATTGCAATACATTGAAGGCCTTGCGGGTGATTTTCTGTGTCATTCTACAGGTGAGCAAAACCTTTCTCCCAACTGGGGTTTTGTTTTAGTCCACACAGGGTTAATTCTTTGCAGGCTTCCCCTGGTGTGGGCTGGTCTTGGAGCAGGGCAGTCTGGCTTTTCAGCCTTGTCACTCACCAGGAGGAAGCCTTCTGTCTTAAGCTCTCCTCCTCTACCAAGATGGGGGTTGGGGCCCAGATCAATGAGAAGCAGGAGCTGCAGCTATTGTGAATAGTTCTCCAAGAGCAGGGAGGAAAGCCCTGGGAGGATTCATTTGGAGCTGAGATTCTCTCCTAAGTAAATTCCAGCAGAGGCGCTCCCTACATGAGACTTTGTGGCACCTCCAATGGTAGTAGGAGTTTTCTGAGGTAATGGCTGCCTTAAGTAGGATGCTCCAGTGGAAAAAAACAGAAACTTTGGGCAGGGGAGAGGGGCTGGAGAAAGCCCTTTAAAAAAAACAACAGGCCAGTAGCAGACTAAGTTTTTGCTTTTGTATAATCTCACTTGTGGTGGTGTTGAGTCTTTAAAAAATGCTTTCTAGCCATAGTTCATATAAATGTGGTTTATGCACAAAAACTGTTTTACCCAAAAGTAGCATTGAGAGGCTTGTTTCAATTCGCACAAATCTCCCAACTTTCTGAAGCTCTCTAAGATTGTTCAAAATCAGAAGTTCTATGAACCTTTGAGAGATGAAGTCAGATCTCTCACAAATTCACCAGAATATAAATGAAGTTATGGGGTGGATGATTGTGTCTGCAGCACAATGTCTATATCACTGAAGTGCAATATGGAGCTCTTTGCACCCAAAGCTGAGGGAAATTTCTGGAGCAGCTTGTAATGCTTTACTTACACAGGGAGGGGGGGTGCCTAAAGAGGCTTGGTAAATCTGTTTGCTGTTGTCTTTTTTATTATTTCAGTTAAGATACCAGAAATACTATTTTACATGCTGGCCAAGTTGTACATACTAGTTAGCACCCTTCATGTTTTAGAACTAAACTTTAGATTTCTCAAGAAAGCATTGCATATACTTCAGTTAAAATCAAAGGGAGAGACTCCATTCTTGCTTCTTCATCCCAAGAGCCTTTGGGGTATCATGAAATGTGATTTTGCACCTAGTGCTGTGTAATCTAATTAACTCTGCATACCCTCCTGGTCTCCATTTTAAGAAAGCTTGCAATCAGCCTAACTTTTGGCTTCTGTCAACATCTCCTGAAATGTTCTTTTCTCTCCTCCTGCCACTTTGTGTACAGAATATGGTGCCTGATTAAGAGCTCTGGGGCACTTGAAAGTTCATTCTCATTGTTTTGTGATACTTTGGTTGGTGCTAATAAAGGGGTAACATATTCCTTCTTTTGGCACTCCCCCAGATCCCCATGAATACTTCTTAATGTTTATCAAAATAGTGTTCATTGTGTCCCCACATGTAATTCTGAAAAACAGGGTGTGTTTTTTCTTCCCAATGTGGCTTCAACATTTCCAGAAATGGCTCATTGTGGGTGGGGCATCTATCTGGGGTTGCCAGAAAATCCAGTTAAGTGCTGCTCTGGCAACACAGAGCCAGTCAGATGGCCTCGCATTTTGTTCTGCTTTCTAACTTGAGTTCTCCTTACTAATTTGTGAGTGTTCCCCTTCTCAGGCCATTCCCTGCATTTGCTTTTGCTCATCTAACAAAACCTGCCAGGAGAACTGAGTCTGTCTTGATCTAAAGCATCACAGTACTCTTAAAGTAAACGTAAAGGTTTCCCGTGCTCGAAAGCCAGTCGAATCCAACTCTAGGGGGCAGTGCTCATCTCTGTTTCCAAGCCAAAGAGCCAGCGCTGTCTGGAGACGTTTCCATGCTCATGTGGCCGGCATGACTAGACGCCGAGGCTCACGGAATGCTGTTACGGAACACTGTTACCTTCCCACTGAAGTGGTACCTATTGATCTACTTGCAGTTTCTTGCTTTCGAACTGCTGCGTTCTTAGGTGTCCTAAAATGAGCATGGGGTGGTGTCACATGATTATGGAGCAATCCTAAAATGAGACTTACTCCCAGGAAAGTGTTCTCAGGATTGCAGTATTAGTGAACCAAAGCAGCTTCAGGCCCTAACAACCAGGAAATTGGTCTCAAACCACTGGCGTTTACTAAGCTGTCTCTCCCCATTGCTGCAGCTGATTGCAAGATGTGAGTATAAAATGTGAACTGAAAAATGGGAGAGCTTTTTTAAGCTGAAGTCCAGCTCTATTTTCCTGATGTGAATTTTTGTGTGTGTGGTGTATGTGAAATCCAGCTGTCAAGAGAGGTACTCTTGAACCTAGGGAAGCCAGACATAACCAAATGAAATCTTTGGGATTACAATTTTGAGTTGAAAACAGGAAGCAAAATTAATGCTCGTGGTGGGAAAGGGAGTGTGAAGTCTCTATTTTCCTTGCTCAGGAGAGCCACGCGTAACAGATGATGGTGGGCGGCAGTTTTCTGAGACTACTGGGTAGCCCCCCCCCCCAACTGTTTGGTGCTGGGAGCAGACCTTCTGAATGGGCAGGGTGCAGTAGGCAGGGCTTTTCATTTCTCCAGCCATCACTGGACGAAGTGGAAAGGAGGCATGCATCCAGCACAGATTCGAAAGCTCACCCCCCCCCCCCCCCCCGGTGTCATTTGTGGGGATCCGGGAGTCCGTCCTGCAGTGACCATGGCTTATCAGGCAGAAGCTTTTGTGGCCTGGCCTGTGATGCTTTTACTTCATAAAAAGCACAGTATAATTTAAAACTAGATTAGTTCACATCTTGATGAGGCCATTTGAGTATTTTTATGATTTTAGTATCTGCAGAAGCTTACGCTTAAATTGGAGTAGGTAGCTGAGGGTGATTGGCTGCTGTTTCATGCTGATCACTTTGCTTTAAAAATACCATCATCTTGGTTTGTCTTACAAAAGTAAATAATGTTGTGAAGAAGTATGATGAGCAAGAGTGTGGAGCCTCCCTGTGCCTGCCTAAAAGCTGGATAAGCCCCCACACACACACACATTTGCTTAACTATCTGCTCTCCTGCGATTCAGGGCTCTGCATGCAAAACTGGATACTATATAAGAATATTGCTCAAAGACAGTGAGCTGAAAACAAAGAACTCTCTAATACACATCACCGGGGTGGGGCGGGGTTGAGGATGTAGTGGAGGAACAGCTGTAAAGAAAGCTTTCAAGGTTCAAGATGAGACTGCAGTTTTTGTCCCAGCAGCAACAGTTGATTAATCCCCCTCCCCCACATCTTACAATAGCTTGGGGGAAACAAAGACTGGGGGTCCTTTCGTAAGATGCGTATTGCTTTAAGCAGGAGGAAGCAAGGTTACTTTCCAGTTCCCCTTTACAACATTGATTTCCATGAAACCGATCATGTTCCACTTAACTTTCTTGGTGATGTTGCTTTTACAGTTTGAAGTGCATTGCCGGGTAAAGCACGTAGAGCTTAGCTGTCTTTTAGTGCAGAAGCTGTAGCTTTTTTTGGCATGTTCAGGAGTGTACAAAGATTTCAGGGTTAAGTAACACTGATGCATTCTGGTTTTGCAGTAGATGAAAAGCTGGAGGAAATGGAAAGGTCATGGCTGCTTCTGCCATGTCCATTTTTGCTGCCTCTGATGAAAGGAGTGCACATTAATGAGGGTGAAAATCACAAAGGTCAGGAGTTACAAACCCCTCTGCCTCTGTGGATTGCCCAGGGGCCATTTGGAGTTGGGTTTTGCCACAGTGAGAAGATTGCTGCTATGGTTTGCCAGGCTTGTGAGAGACTTTTCAAGTTTCTGTAGGATTTTGTGTGGTAGATCTGTTGAGATGGTACAAAAGTCTGGGTGACTCTTTCTTGGGTTCCCGCAAATTGTATTGCATGCAATTTGAAATTACAGTAGACCCTTGCCATTTGAGGGGGATCTGTTGTGGAGCTCACCAGAAATGGCAGAAATGCAGAATCCACAAATGCTGGGAGGTAAGGAAGGGTATGCTGCCTCAGAGCAGCAAAACAACTGCATTGCCTGCAAAATTTCACAGTGTAATGATTGTGATGATGGCTCAGTGGAAGTAAGAACACGTTGGAGACCACATCACATGATCGGACTGTAGACTGCAAATAAGAGAAATCACGAACCTGCAAATGACGAGGGTCTACTGTAGAGAACAGAATGGGCAGGGGATCATTCCCTCCTGCTCACAGTGGTCTGTTTTCAGATAAGGAGCCCTTGTGATTATTTAATCAGCTGCAACTTGGAAGAAACTGGAAATAAATTCTTCTTTCAGACCATTTCTGTAATCAGTGTTTCACTTAGACCACTGTGTTTGCTTCTTTCTTTCTTGTTCTCTCTCTCTCCCCTTTGTATCAGTACCTTTTAGTATCACAAGCTACTCATGTTCAAACTGAATTTTTTGCTGTGGAGCACATTCCTGGTATTAGCCCCCCCCCCCCAGACCTTTGATCACCCTGCTCGGCAAGTGACATTTGCCTGCTGCAAACCAGTTCAGTATTTATGGTTTTGATTGGGAGGGGGAAGAGAGAGAGTAGGAGAGTACAGATGTGTTAAATCCCACCAGAGAGGACTCTTAATCTCTCCAACACCACCATCTCCTTTTCTGTGGTCATCACAGAACTCAAGACCAAGATTATGCAACTCGTGACTCCAAAGTCTGTTTAGTAGCTTCTGTTAACCAGAATACTTGGGGTGGGGAGAGCTCTCCAGTATCTCTTCAGAAGCAGGCTAAAGGGTGCAAATTTCCTTAGCATGGAAGTCTGTTTCATAGATTCGTTTCTGCAGATCCAGGCTTCCTTTATTTATTCAGTTAAAACAAGCAGCTTCCCCCCTTCCCTTTCTTTCTGACCCCAGTTCCTCAGTCTCTAGCATTAGGAGAGCCATGCCCCCAACTTCTCCTGGTTCCCAACTTCACTTTGATACATGGCATATACTTAGCAACCCACATTTCATACCAGTTGTTTCCCACAATATGAAGTCTGCTTCACATGCAGTTAGCTCTTTGTTTTCCCACTATTCTTTTGTGAGTGGAAGCTGTTTTTATTTAAAGAGTCATAGAAAAAAATTGCTTGTGACTTGTCACATTGTCCTGTGTAATGTTCTTTGTTTAATTGCATTGAAAGCGCTCTTTGGAAATTAGATTTTGCTTGCACCTGTTTTCTGAGCCTTCAGTTTCAGGGCTTTGGCAGTATGAAATAATTTGGGGGACTGCTTGATTTAGGGTTCTTCATGTGGACACCTCATAGACCATCTAGAAAAGGAAAGTGAGACTACTTAATGTGAGATGGTTTGGCATCTGGTTTTGAACACTGATTTATGGTAGATAGGGAAGTTAATGGCACTTGCCAGCCATGTTTTTCTTCAGCAGGGAAGGGCTAAAGATTCCATTAACTGGAGGATTTGGATGTTGCTGGCCTGTTAAGAGTCCCTCCATCCAATCTAATGTGGGGGTAGTTCCAGACTTAAGATAATGAGACCCCAGCTTAGCTTTAGAAGGTAGGAGCCTTTGTCATCACAGGTTTTAAATACATTTGGTTTCAAGAATAGGGCAGTGTTGTCTCAGCCAGATTGTGACTTGACAGGGATGGGAAAGTCTTAAGATGCCAGCCAAGTGAAAGATGACAGCTGTTTTGCATGGAAGGGGCGGTACTTTGCATTTATCTTTAATTGAAAGCTGTTGTCTTGATTAAGATTGGGGAAAGGGCTTGAATATCAGTCTCATCTACCTTTAACGTAGTTATCATTTTTAAACAATGCTCATTGATTCTCCATCTCCCTTATCAATTTCTAGCAATGCTTTTCAAAGGTAAAATGTGAAGCACCAGCACGAGCAAGTGCTCACTTGTATGAATGAAGAACAGGCTAATTGATACTGAGTCTTTGTTTGTTTGTTTGTTTATTTATTTATTTATTGCATTATGTTTTGAACCGCCCTGCCAAGACAGGGCTCAGGGCAGTGTACGATATAATAAATTCATATCATACATAGTTAAAACAATAAAAACACAGTGATCAGCCCAAAAAGATTATGCTAAAAGTTCCAGCAGTGCCACTGCCTCACCGAGAGGGGGGCGGGGGGGGGGGAGTGCCAGGAGAATGGAACCTTCACTGTCCTCAACCAAACACCTGGCGAAGTAGTGAGATGTGTCTGTTTCTCTGGGTCATGGCTCAGTGGTAGAACATCTGCTTTGCCTGAAGAAGGTCCCAGGTTAGATCCTTGACATCTCCAGTTAGACAGATCTCATGTGCTGGGGAAAAGGTTCTGCTGGAGACTCTGGAGAGCAAGATGGACCAGTGGTCTGACTCAGAATCAAACAGCTTCATGTATTCTAATGCCTTTACTTTTAGTTATCTACCTCATACTGCTCCTTCATTTATTAGTTCTAAACAGATTACTAAATTATAGAAGAAGCTAGAACCCGTTTGAACGGCTGTGAAAATCTATCACAGATGCATGCAATTTTGCAGCTAAAAGAGTGATAGGTCTGTTACTATCTTCTAATAAAAAATAATATCTGCATATTTTCTATATTTTGGAGCAAAGAAAGAATTAAAAGATTTTGAGGCTCCAAAAAGTATTTATATTCAAAGATTACTTGATACAGGGTGTCTACAGTACCTGCACCATAGTTACATACTCTGTCAGAGTACAGGACCTTAAGATACCTCCTTTGCGAAACTCTAGATGGTAGGACATTAAGATGTGCCAACATAAAGGAATGCCTGTAGCTAGGAACAGTCAAATATGAGCAGTAATCAGGAAGCTCTTCAGGTGGAAGAATACCAGCAATTTGAGTAGAACAAACATATTGTGATCTACGGATTGTACTGTTATATATAGATATTTCCTAATCATTCTCATGGCTTCCTGCCTAGTTACTGAACAAAGGGAGTCCAAGGAAATATTGAGTAGCTATATACATTGCTTAGAGACCTTGGAGTACCTTGGACTGCAAGGAGATCAAATAATTCAATCCTAAAGGAAATCAACCCTGACTGTTCCCTTGAAGGCCAGATACTGAAGCTGAAGCTCAAATACTTTGACCACCAAATGAGAAGGGAGCTTTCACTGGAAAAGAACCTGATACTGGGAATGATTGAAGGTAAAAAAGAAGGGAACGGCAAAGGATGAGATGGTTAGACAGTGTTATCAATACAACAAACATGAAATTGAGGAGACAGCAGAAGACAGGAGGGCCTGGCGTGATGTGGTTCATGGGGTCACAAAGAGTCAGGCTCGACTGTGTGACTGAACAACAAAATTAATTGCTCAGCGAGTTTGTCCAAGTGGGAAACACAAGAATCCTCTCTGACTAAGCCAAGGTAGCCCTCTTGGGTGTTAGAGTGTATAATTTTAACTGTATGGGGGAAAGCCTTCAGTCAAGCCAGAGGTTCAAGAGATGGTTGTCCCAGTTCAGCTTGCAGGACTTTTAGCAGTGGTCCTTTTCCTCCCCCCCCCCCCAGCTCTCTGTTTGTGCCCCTCTCCCAAAGTTAGTGGTCAAATTGATGGTGGTGGACACACAGGCATTGCAGTCCCTGTTGCATAGAACCTACACACAGAGAGGAAGGACCTTCAGCTGTCTCTGTCCTATTATTTTACTGAGCAAGAGGTGGTATCTTCTCCAAGTTGCTGCCATCCAAGCCCTTCTCTGGGTCTTTGCTTTCCCAGTGTGAGCCCCTGGTTGGCATATGTACTGAACTTGCCCAAAGACTTCCTTTGAACTTTGGGGGGTGTCTCCTAGGCTGCATGACAAAATGGTGCCTTTCTCCTAATCCTAATAGCTGTTTCTCCTTGCAGATGACCGAGTTGATCAGCGAACCTGCCTTATCTGTGGAGATCGCGCAACGGGGTTGCACTACGGCATCATCTCCTGTGAGGGCTGCAAAGGCTTCTTCAAGCGGAGCATTTGTAACAAGAGGGTGTACAGATGCAGCAGAGACAAGAACTGTGTCATGTCCCGCAAGCAGCGCAACCGGTGCCAGTACTGCCGGCTGCTCAAGTGCCTCCAGATGGGGATGAATCGGAAAGGTATGTTCGTAAGGCTCAGTGGGAAGAGATGTGGAGCCCCCTCCCCATGTCTAAGTAGAAAGCAGTGCTGGTTGAGGATGAAGCAGTCCTTTGCTTGGGTCATAGATCAAGAGGATTTAAGTAAATGGTTTAAAATCAAATTTCCAATATTCAAGTTCATACCTTTCCTGAACAAACATGTGTAGTCACTGGCTGTTGCAGTAAAGAAGACAATAATCCAAAATCTATAGTTGTGCAGCCCCCCCCCCCCCCAACCGCCTTTTGTGGTGCATGTATTTAGGGAAGCAATTGAGAAATCCAGGATATCTGTCTATCTTGCTCTCTCCTCTTCCCCACCCCCTACCCCCAGTATAGGGTTGCTAAGCAAGGTCACTTATTTGGTGTCAAAATGCCCTCAACTTTCCAGAGGTCTGGGGTAGTAATTGCATATTACTACAATGTTCTCTCTGTACCTCATGCCGATGGGCTTTGCACCTGTGCAGAGTTTTGATTTGGAAACTTCTGGAGCTAACTTTTAGATGCAAAAAAAAATTCCTCTCCCCTCAGAGGCACATTATCAAGCAAGGAGGAGGCATGTCTTCCCACTCAGGTACTTTTCATCTGCTGCAACAGGAGTGTCTGGGAATTTCTTGTGGGAATAATCTCTTCTTTAAAAATGTAATAGTCTTCTTTCCTTTCTCTCTTCCAGTTTTTCCTCAACTTTCCTGTGCTTTCTCTAGTTTTCTCTAGTTCTGTCTTCTGTGATGCCCTGTGGCTCTGAAGATTTATTTTTAAGGCTTCATTGTGTGTGGGGGGAGGCACCTTCAACTGACAGCTGTGGTTGGTGTCTCCTGTGCCTGGGGGAGCAATATGTAGTTGCGAGTTGTATCCACTGTCTCAGGTTTACTCTGTGGACAAGGCACAACTGATTCACCAGGCCCCAAACAATTCTCTGAGGTGATGGCAGACAACTCGGGGTTGATCACTCAGAGTATTGGCTTGTCTGCTTTGGTGCTTCCAATTAGCATCATCACGCCAAACCCCTCTATACGGACTTCCTGACATCATACACGTTGATACTGAGCCAGCACATTGATACAGGCAACTCAGCTAGCGTAAACCACCAAACTTTTCGGCTGTATCAAACCTTTTTCTGCACCAAAAAATAAGAAACACAAGCAGCGAAGCATCAACTACAGGTAGTCAAACTACTGGGTCCTCTGCTTTGTCTTAGCCCGAGGGGCAAGTGATTCCCTATGTATTTCCAGTCTTGGACCTTACCCCAGTTCAGCCAAACCCAATCTTTGAAGTCGTTCAAAGTGACATTCCTTAGCATGCTATTAGCTGATAAAAATCAGTAGTAACCAGCTGTGTCCGTAGGCAAATTTTCCCGTTTGCTTTAGGCTCCTAACCCAATGGATCTTGCATCCCAGCATCCAGTCTTCTCAACTTAGTGGCACAGAGCATGCTTCTGGATCATTGCCTTCTGAGAGCCAGTTTGGTGTAGTGGTTAAGTGTGTGGACTCTAATCTGGGAGAACTAGGTTTGATTCCCCACTCCTCCACTTGCACCTGCTGGATGACCTTGGGCAAGCCATAGCTCTGTACCACCTGTTCTCTCAGGGACAGTTGTCTCAGAGCTCTCTCAGCCACACCTCACAGGGTGTCTGTTGTGGGGAGGGTAAGGGAGAGGAGTTTGTAAGCCGCTTTGAGAGTCCTTCAGGTAGTGAAGGGCGGGGTATAAATCCAATCTCTTCTCTTCTTCTTCTTCTCTGATATCAAGGCAGATGCTTCTGAATATCATAAGCCATCTACTGGGGGGTCATATGAGCCACATGAAAGTGCTTTCAAACCTATGTTTTAATATCAGAATGGAATCATAAACTTGTCCAAACAATCTCTGTCCTGACTACTTTATTGTCTACATTCCCTAGGCTTGGCACACTTATTATAAATATTGAAAAGTGCAATATATGTAGAGATACTATACAGAATATAGGTAACGTTATTGATTTTCTTTGTTGTAAATGATACACGGATGTCTTTTAAGTTGATAACTGTAACATATGGAAACTGAAAATAATTTTTATATACATATAAGATCTTTCCAGGTGCTGTTTCAGCTTCATATTACTTCAGGCAGAGGTGCTCACTCTTCACCCAACCTCTTGTAAAACAGGCCTCGGTAGGTTCTATCCTGCAGTGACAGCACCACCACCTGTGTGGGACCTTCTGTTTGTCCTCACCCAACTCATGTGTAATGGCAGGTCTCTATGATTTAACCTACAGAATGGCTCTTTTGGTTTCAGTCTTCTCATAAAGGAGAAAGTAGTCTCATGCCCACCAACTTCTTCACTGGGCCTGGCCTTCTCTCTTTGTGAGGTACTGTGCCCTTGATGTCAGAGCCAGAGAAGGCACATCTTTCAGCAGGACAGTGCCCAGTGCTCTCTTCTCCACTTCCAAGTGGCTCAGTTTGCAACTTTTTACCCATCAATATGATGCACAGAGAGACCACTTAGGACTAGTAACAGGTTGCTTATCTGTAATTGCTTTTAGGTTGTCATCTATAAATTCAGACAACACACATGCCTTTCCCATGATATTTTTAGGCTGCTGTGAATATCCTTTCAGAGGGAAGTGAGCAGGAAGACATGACTTGTGCATGCACCTGTGTACCTCTGAAGGGAGACTGTTTTCACACCTAAAAGTTTCTGAATTGAAGCTCTGTGCCCATGCCCGACAAAGCCCATCAGTATGAACATGCAGGGTAACTACTTGAAGAACAACAGTTACATCTGTTTTTTTTCTTCACAACATGAAGTGTGTGCTGTTTGGTTTGACGATTTAATGTTCATACTTAGAGTAACGAAAACTATACCTGACCTGTTCTGTTGTATTTGAAAGAGATTATTGTGGAACCAATCCTTGGATCCTGTAGATTATTCCATTCTATAGTCAGTTGCAAATCTCCCCCTGTTTGCCTGAGGGGAAGTTGCACATCACGACTGGGCTACATGCTCATGGGAGGAAGGGAGGGCACGGAGAAGGAGAAGGAGGAGGGAAAACGGAAAAGATCCCAAGACCTGGTTTGAAACTGATCAGGCAGGCCTGGCTTCATATAGCCTGTAGAGTCCTGTTTCCAAAATAAGTTCCCTGAAAACTGATTTTGCCAATACCAGAAGCTCTCTCAAGATGGACTGACATGCCCTTGACAGAGTGGCCAAATAACACCTGGGAGGCAGAGTGTGATAATAAAGTATCTTAAAGGTAGGTACTTTAAAACATTCAGTAACATTAAGCGAGCTTTGAAAATAGGCTGATTTTAAAATGAACTAGAATATAATACTGTACAGCATACTGAAGTCTACACACATTCTCTTGAAACTGAATTGATGACCCTCTTTCAAACACATCAAGTTAAAGCTTGGTTTTCTACGAAGCAGTATGAACAAGGGATGAAACTATTACTTTTGCAGTCAAGAACGATATTGTTTCTATCCCGCTTTTCTGTCATGTTTAAAGTGGCTTACAAAAATACAATACAACCACCAACATTTATACAGGAAGGTGACAGGAGTATTACTTGAATAACCTCTCATTAACCGTTTATTAAATTGCGGGATTCATTCCAGTAAATAGGTCCATCAGTGGTTACTAGCCATGCTGACTAACGGGAATCTGCACTTTCAGAAGTAGTAACCATCTGAATGCCAGTCAGAGTAGGCAACATCAAAGGAAGGTCACAGTAGTTCTCTACATGCTTCAGCAAATGCTATATTTTCATACTGTAGTTTGCTTTCTACTGGCCTAGGAGATTGGTTCACCTCCATACAGGAACAAGCACCCACTTTACAGTCTAAACTGTCTCCTAAACAGTCTGCATACATGCAGGGGTCCTTTCGTAGAAAAAGAGGTGCAGGAGCTCATTAGCATAACTCATTAGCATATGCCACATCCCCTGACATCACCAGAAGTGTGTCAGAAAGGGAATGTCAGTTTCAGCCCCATTATACCCTATGGGCCATTGAAATCAATGGCAAAAACTCATAGGGTGTATGAGGGGCTGGAGGAAAGGGGGTTTGAGGGAAAGTAACACTTTTTCCCACCATACAGAACAATGGAGGGGATGGGACAACCTGTTTGGGGGCCCGTAGAATTGGACCCCGTGGTCCAATCTTCTTGAAACTTGGTGGGTATTTCGAGGAGAGGCCCCAGCAGCTACCCTGCAAGTTTGGAGCCTCTCCCTCAAACCCCCTCCCCTCAAGTCGCTTTTAAAGTTGCCGCCGAATTTCAGCGGCAATTCAGCAGCGGGCCGAATCAGATCAGAGAATCTGATTTGGCCTGTGGCTGCCCTAGTGGCCACTCCTGAGCTGGCGGAGCTTTGCTCCGCCTCACTCCGGACCCAGAGGACCCCTGCATACATGTAACTAGCTAATTTTGGATTACTGGTGGATGACAATTTTAGTGTGAAATCTAAAGTTCCTTTTAGATATCTAACTACTCTTTTTATAGCAATCCAGCCTTACTTGCGAGGTGCACTTTTCTTCCTTCTAAGGATCCCAGCACTGGTTGCAGTGTCAGATCTGCTAGTCATGCTTAGTTATTGAAGTTTTCCTATGGTGTTTCTGTACTGATTCTCTTTAGGCAAAGACTCACTTATTTCAGTGTTCTTAGGAAAGTCAGTTTCCATAGGTGTTACCACTGTGTAGGCATTTTCTAGACCTAATGTCTGTAAGAGTTCAATTATTTTCTGGCTCCAGTTTAGGAGAAATGAACCATCTTGCTCGGTTTCAGTTTGTATGCCCAGGTAGTAAGAAACATCTCCTAGCTCCTCAATTTCTACCTCTCTGTTTAGGCACTCTACCATACTGTTATAGCCCATTTGCTCTTCATAACCCAGAATCTTCATCAATGTACACGAGAATAAAAGTACAATATCCATCTCTGTTTAGTGTACAGACATGAATCTGCTTCTCCTTGCTTGAAGCCTTGCTTTAAGAGCACTATGTATAATTTTTCATTCCAGGCTGATGCTGCCTGTTTTAGTCTGTACAGCCCCTTTGCAAACTAAATTTGGTTGTTTGGGGTCTATAAAACCTGGCTGCTCCATGTGCAGATATTCCTGGATCTCCCGGTGAATAAATGCTGTCTTTACATCCAGATGTTTGACCTACATCATCATCTTGGATGCTGCTGTGCTCATAAGTAATCTAATTGTACTATATTTCACCAGTGGTGCAAAGGTTTCATCAAAGTCTAACCGTATCATTGTGAGAAGCCTTTAGCAACTAATCTTGCTTTGTAGCATTCCACATTTCCATCTTTATTTTGTTTGACCTTAAACACTCTCTTGCATCTAATAGGATTCTTTTTGGGTGTATTTATTTTTGTGTGTGCAGATCTATTTTTGTGTACATTTATTATACATATATATATATATATATAAATTGATTTTAATATTGTTTTTAACTGCCATACATTGCCCAGAGCCTTGTGCTCGCAGGGATTGGGCAATTCATAAATCTAATATATAAATAAATGCACAAATAAGGTAGAACATCAAAATAAAGTAGAGCATCAGTCTCCTCTTGCACTGCCTTCTTCCATCTACTGGCTTTGGTTGCTGGCATCTGATCTACTGTCTTCCAGGTAGAAGGTTCAGATGGTAACACTAACCTTGCAAGGTAGGACAAGTGCAGAGTTGGTATGCCTTTATTTGGTTGCAGTGAGCATCAGAGGATGGTTCCAACTGCCAAGTGTACCTGAGTGAAAGAATTCTCCTAACCCTTTCCCTCCCAAATCCTCCTGCATGCAGAATTGCACCATCCAACATAAACTGTTTTTCCCCCATTCCCCTGCATTGTAAGCATTATAGCATTGCTCAGTAAGTAAAAGGGGTATTTCAGGGCCACCAGGGGTCTCAGTACCACCAGGGGCCACCAGGGGTCTCTGTAGCACCTACACTTTTACACAGGTATGATGGAAGAGTGCAGCACTTAGGGAGCCACACAGGGATTAGTGTATGATGTGGATGTCATTCCCATACCTCCTGCTGCTGTGGAATGTGTGTTTTGTGCCCTTGTAGGGAAGAAACAATTTCTAGTCCTGTTTAGTGCCTCTTCTTGCACACTGAGAACATCGGGGCAGCCCTGACCTGGATAGCCCAGGCAAGCCTGATCCTGTCAGATCTTGGAAGCTAAACAGGGCCAACTCTGGCAAGTACTTGGAAGGTCGACCTCCAAGGAATACCAGAGGCGGGGCGCAGAGGCAGGCTAATCAAGCCACCTCTCTGAAAAATGGCCAGGCCCCCAGTAGGGGTCACCAGAAGTTAACCATGACTTCCAGGCAAGCACACAAACAAACATACACGTGTGTGTGTGTGTGTGTGTGTGTGTATAAAAAAGAGGAAATCAGAGGCTGTCCAACTTGTATGCCTCTCATTATCTAAAGCTGGATTGATCTCAGCAGGGAACAGGGCTTTTTCTGTAGTGGCCCCTGCACAATGGATCACATGATATAAAATGTAATTAGAAAATAAAACATTCAAAACTTTTTAAACAACACAATGAAATGCGCTAAAACTTTGAAATAGTGAAAGGAGGAACACTAGAACAGTACTGAGACCATCAGTAGGCACTGAAATTCCCAGATTGTTATCACTTAATTGTTGATTTTGTTGTCCTATATTACCTGCCTTGCAGGCTGTAAGGACTGGAGCTACAATTCAAGATCTAAATCTTAAAACAAATACCCCCAACCCAAGGTTGGGGAGCAGGGACATACTTTAAAATAGTCAATTAAATCAAATGGATATGCTTTCAGCCCCAAGGGCTGCTTTCACTGCTTTGTGTTGTCATCTCAGATTCCTTTGCAGACAAAAGCCTTCTAAGACCATAAACTGTGAGGAGGAGGACAGAAGACTGAATTGACCTTATTGGAAGCACCACTTGTTTCCATTAAGGAAGAGTGACCTCTTCTGGGCACTGTTGAAAAAATGCAGACTGGAAACTCAGAGGATCTTCTTCATGGTCTCTGTGCATCACACCTTTGGGATATAGTGCGCCTGCGCTAATTCAGATCAGTATCTTCTAAAGCCAAAGGGATTTCCGTGCCCTGTCCCCGGTCATGGGCAGGGCTTCAGTGCGCATGACAAAGGGAGGGGCATGACAATCCTGCCAGTTCTCTTCTGACGGCTGCGCTGGTTCGACCCTCCTCGCTTTGATCAGTATTTTCTTCTCTTCTTCTCTCCTTTTTTATACTGGATTTCCTTAGTGAAAGACTTAGTTAATCGGACTGAACTGACTTCGAGTACTCTGCCTCAGCAGGCTACTCCCCCCCCACCTATGGCCAAATGGTGGGGCTTCTTTAAACGGTGCCTAAAGTGTGGCAGCAAGATCACACACCCCCATAGACACTCGTTTTGCCTTTTGTGCCTTGGGGAAGCGCACTGGGTGGACTCCTGGGCTCATTGTGCCAGGTTCTTGAAGCAGAGAAGAACCGAGCCACAAGACTCCACGTCGCTTTATTGGAACAGGCTCTTTCTCTGGTGATGTCTTTGCAAAAGATGTCCAGACATGCCTTGCTGTTGATCCCAGCTTCGGGATTGGCGACTGCTCTATCTCTGACACTGAGCATCATCGATGTCGACAAATTGGTGCTGAAACGACCGATGTTGACTTTCCAGTCTGAAGCCCCTACTCCTGACAAGAAACACAAGGAGGGCAAGGACAACAGGCAGAGTAAGCACAAGAAGGGTACCTCTTCCAAAGTGCTTTGTCCATGCACGTCGCGTCAGACACAGCCCTGGCGGGAGCTGTGGTACTTGACTCTGCAGGCCTTGGGCAGCTACAAGGTGATTCCACCTCGCCTTTGCTGCATCCTATCCACTTTGCGGACTCTGATCTGGATATGGAGTTAACCCAAGTGCCCCAGCCACCCAGTGTCGAAAGTCTGCACCTGGACAGGGACACTGGTGCCTCTGCTGTTTCTCTGCATCAACCAGAGGATCGGGATCTATCATCTGGACATTATCTCCCAGCTCCTTGGGACAGCCGTCAGTGGTAGTACCTCTGTGGGGCTTATCCTATGCCTGCGGCGCCCTGGTTCCCTCCGCACACCCCGGCAGGTTGGGATCACCAGTCAACATCCTCCCACCTGTCTCGATACTGAGAGCACCTTCCGATGCTGGAATTCGTACAGCCACAGCCATCAGTGCCGATAGGCAAGAAGCACAAACCTGCTGTTCCGCCTCTGGGATGCCATGCCGAGCACTCAAGACTGATGCAACCCATTGCTTTCTTGGAGCCATCGGAGCATTCTGAACCCTCAGGATCATCTTCATCGTCCTCCTCCAGTGATGAAGCCCCTACCCAGGAACCCTCCCCACCGCAACAAGTGGCAGATAATCTCCCCATTTCCCCATCCGAGGATCTTAAATCACATGGGGATTTCATCAAGAGGATGGCCAATACGCTGACACTCTCCACCATTCAGCCTCCACCCACTATGACAGACTCAGTATTTGACATAGTACAGATGGACACTTCCACAGCAGTTGCGCTACCGTTAACTTCAGTCCTACTGCAAGCTGCCAAAGCACCATGGTCTCATCCGGCTTCTACTCCTATTTCTAAAACCCATCCCTCAGTCACAGTTCCATCAGGGCTTCTGTTCCTGTTATTTCACGGTTCCCAAGAAGGATGGAGGCCTCTGCCCTATTAGGGACCTCAGGAACCTCAATACCTTCATCATTCACAAAAAGTTCTGGGTGACGACCCTTCAGAACATCCTTCCACTCCTCGAGCACAGGGTTTGGATGGTGACCCTGGATTTGAAAGATGCTTACTTTCATGTCACGATACACCCAGTTCACAGGTGTTTTCTCTGCTTCGCTGTGGGGGAAGGTCATTATCAGTACAAGGCCCTTCCGTTCGGTCTTTCCACCCCCACCCCCCGCATATTCACAAAGCTCATGGTTGTCATTGCGGCCTACCTTCGCCTGCAAGGTGTGCGGATCTTTCCGTACATCGACGACTGGTTGCTTGTGGCAGACTCAGAGATCACCCTGCGAAACCACATTGCACTGACCATGCGCACTTTACAAGTCTTGGGACTTACTGTCAACCTGGCAAAGTCTGTGCTCATCCCTGCAAGGTGGGCCCAATTCATAGGGGCCATCCTGGATTCCCTGGCATGCAGTCTTCCTCCCTTCCAAGAGGGCAGGCGACATTATCACTCTTGTATGCCTCTTACGTCAGCAGAAGGAGGCTATAGCAAGGCAACTCCAATGCCTTCTGGGGCTGATGGCAGCAACAACAGCCGTCATAGTCTTTGCCAGACTGCACATAAGACCGCTCCAGCTCCGGTTTCTTCGTAATTTTCGCCCTCAGTTTCATTCCCAGTCCAGGACATTTCGCCTTATGGGCACCGGTGTTAGACTCCCTCAGTTGGTGGATAAACCCACAGCATTTGCTGATGGGAGCCCCTTTCCACCCACCCACTCCATCCATGACTCTGACAATGGACGCCTCCCTCTGGGGGTAGAATGCTTACCTCATGGGACTGTGTGTTGGGGCCAGATGGGAACCCCATGTGATTCACAATCACATCAACTTCCTGGAGATGCTCGCAGTGCGTTACGCTCTTTGATCCTTTCAGCACCTAGTGCACAACAGCACTGTTGCAGTCCTGACAGACAACACAACAACTATGTGTTACCTCAACCGCCAAGGTAGGACGGTATCCAGAGGCTGTGTCGGCTAGCCCTGGAGATTTGGGACAAGTGTCATTCTTGGGGCATGTTCCTGGTCACAGCACACCTCCCTGGCTCCCTGAATGTGCAAGCAGACTTCCTGAGCAGGGGGGGAGCGTCGCTGCATGAGTGGGAACTCAACTGGACCTTTCTCCAACCAGTATTCGATCGTTGGGGTTACCCGGAAATAGATGTGTTTGCATCCAGGTACAACACAAAATGCCACCTGTTTTGCTCCGGGGCAGGGAGGGATTCTGCCTCCCTAGGAGACAGACTCCTTTACCCATGGGGACGCAGACATGTATATCTGTTCCCACCAATTCCTCTGCTTACCAAGGTGATCAACAAGGTTATGAGGGACCATCCTCATTGCATTCTGGTAACCCCATGGTGGCCCAGACAGCATTGATTCCCCACTCTCCTACACCTGTCCAAGGGCTCCTTTGTCCACTTCCTGGTAGTGCCCCATCTCCTCCTGGCGCAAGAGGGACAAGTATTGCACCACGATGTGCCTCATCTCAAGATGGCAGCTTGGCAGATCCTGTGTGGAAAATAAGTGACAAGATAGCAGTCATGCTCCTCAGTTGCTTAAAACTGTCTACACGTTGGTCCTACGATGGGAAATGGAGGAAGTTTGTGGCTTACCTTGGTTGGGAAGGGTTGCCCCCACCTCCTACGGATCTGAATGCTGGTTTCGGGTTTCTGCTGTCCCGTACCAACATGGGCCTCAGTTGTGCCTCTCTGTGGGTCTACTTGGCCACTATTTCCACACATCATCCTGAAATAGAAGGTCATTCAGTTTTTTCCCACCCAAGGACAAAACAATTCATGAAGAGCCTCAATTGCCTGTTTTCCCCCATCCCGAGGCCCAGTGCCAGCTTGGGACTTACCCCTGGTTCTGGTGAGACTGATGGGCAAGCCCTTTGAACTGATGGCCACCTGTAGTCTGCAACTCCTCTCATGGAAAACTGCCTTCTTGGTGGCCATCATGTTCGCTAGGCGGGTGAGTGAACTCTCTGCACTCCGTTGCGACCTGCCTTACCTCATTTTTCATCATGATGGTGTTACCCTGGCTCCAGGCATCTCCTCCTTACCCAAGATAGTATCGGAGTTTCACATTTGGGCGGATACCACCTTTCCAGTGTTCTTCCTGACCCCTCGGAATGAGGAAGAGCGTCTTCATGCACTGGATGTGAAAAGAGCACTGCTCTTCTACTTGAATAGGACTGGGTCTTTTTGAACATCTCCAGCCCTCTTTGTCTCCCATGCCCTGCCGGGGCAAGGTCAGAAGCCATTGTCTCAGCGTCTGTCCAAATGGATTGTGGAGACGAGCAAACTGTGCTACTTACTGGCAAAGAAGCCGTTGCCTGGTCCACTTCGTACGCATTCCACCAGGGCAGTAGCTACAATGCACATCGTACGCATTCCACCAGGGCAGTACTCCCCAAAGAGGGATGTCTTTGGGAGACATCTGTAATGCAGCTATTTGGGCCTCCCCTCACACATTTTTGAGGCACTACGCCCTTGATGTCCGTCTTCACCAACGTTCAGTGGTGGAGCGAGCTGTGTTGGAGGCAGTGTGAGTTTAAGATCTCCAGTTCCCTCCTCCAGGTACATGTGTGAGTTTTTTTCTTGCTTGTTAATCTCCCAGAGGTGTGATGCACAGAGACCACAAAGAAGATATACAGGTTGCTTACCTGTAACTGGGGATCTTCGAGTGGTCATCTGTGCATTCACACCCCTCTGCTGTCGGTCTTTCCTATCTTGCTTGGAGACTGATGGCAGTGGTCAGAAGGAACTGGCAGGATTGTCGTGCCCCTCCCTTGGTCATGCGCACTGGAGCTCTGCACGTGACCGAGGAGAGAGTGCAAAAATCCCTTTAGCTTTAGAAGATACCAATCAGGAATGGTGCAGGCGCACTATATCCCAGAGGTGTGAATGCACAGATGACCACTCGAAGATCCCGTTACAGGTAAGCAACCTGTATAAGCAGTGCTGCATTTTATCTGTTTCCTTTCTTCTCTTAAAAAGTATTTGGATATCTCATTAACTCCTAGAACAAGTGTCCTACAACACCTTAAAGACAGGTGACTTAATTGTGGCACACTGTTTTCTACATAAGATAGTAAACTTGGAGTATCATTAAGAAGGCAGTTACCTTCAGCCCTGCAGAAAGTGATGATAATCTGTGTCTGTCTACTCCAGCCAACATTGTTGTGTTGTTGTTTTTTTAAAGTTAGAGAACAGAATAAATAGTCTAGGACATCGCAAAGCCTGTCTCCATGCTGAGTTCTTGTTGACCTGTATTTGGAGGACATCCCTGTTGTGTTTGACACTCCAGGCTTGGGGACTTTCAGTTGTCATTGTATCTTGACCTGGATGGAAAGATGAGCAGGCTTAGTAATGGATAGATTTCAGCAGCCTTGCAAACGTTCCCAGCACTATAGACAAACCTATCCACATGGTACTGGAAGACAAACATTTTACCCTTTTTCTGCTTGGCCAGGCATGAATCTGAAGGGCTGCCTTAGTACAACATTGAACCAGTGGCTCCCACAATCCAGGACTGTCTGACTAGGTTGTCTCTACATGGACTAGGGTAAACCCCCCCCCCCCCCCCCCCCCCGGTCATCTACCCTCTTCTGGTCAGAGATGGCAGGGAGTGAGTCTGTTTTAAAAGTCTTTGCTATCTGAGCCTCTTGTCCTCTGTGAGTGAAATAGTTTAAGGAGTTGAAGAGTTCATCAGCTAAACTTCAAAGTAAAATGTGGAGCGTCTTAAAAGCAGAGAGAACAAGACTGCAAGGGAGTTTTCTTGACTTGGGGAGGTAATTGCTAGCAGCTTACCTGGATTTGATTTGTTAAGAGCTGTTAGAGGGGAATCCCTCTAGAGAGAATCCCTCTGGAGAAGGAAAATACACTGGCCCTACTGCAGTGACTCACAAAAGCTCATACCCTGCCACAAATTTTGTTAGTCTTTAAGGTGCTACTGGACTCTGGCATTTTTTCATGCACAAAAGGGCCTTGCAGCTTTAACATCTTTGCAAAGCAGATCCCTGTTTTCTGTGGCTTCTGTGTCCCACCTGGTGAATCTGTGGCTGAGCTGCCACACATCTTTTGGTGGCAGCAACACTGTAGTTCAGCCAGTAGATGGAGCCCAGTTGTACCCAGCTGGGGCCCAAGAATAAAGCCAGAGGCTGCTTAGAAGAGTTTTGAACAGCTGTGCACAAACACATGTGCTGCAGCATTTTTCAGGGGGGAGGCTGGTTTTGGTTTCTTCCTGCTTTCACAATTCAGTCAGCACACAACTTAACTGAATAATGGTTTTGTCCCTGCCTTGTACTTTGAGTGTGCTGGCTACCTTTTAAAAAACAATTTAATGAACATAATACTGTACAATCAACACCTTTACAAAACTGCTCCAAGGAAGGGAAGGGATGCTTGATTTCACAAGGCTGGCAAAAACAGTTTGCCCAGAGCTTCATCCAAGAGAAAATGTTTTCCTTTAAACAGAGCAGGGTGTTTTCCTCTGCATGCACTAGATCTCCTTTAGAGCAAAACTGCAGAACTCATTCCTGAACCTCAGTAGTCAAAATGGCTCTTGATGTGCCTTTCTTGTACAAATTTCCTGCTGGTGTCATGCCCCAAGGCTGCTGCAGGAGTTCAGATGACATGAGCCCTCAGCCTGATCTCTAAAAAGTAGTAGCCTCAGCACTGCCTGCAAAGGATTCTCAAGAGTGTGGGAAAGAGAAGAATGGGGTATGCCCATGGTCTGCTTTCCTTGGGTCCAAATACCCAAAGGAGGAGGACCATGTCAGCCAGTCACATTCTTCTAGGTACTTTCCAATAGCTTGTTTTGGGTGGAGAGAGAGAGCACCATCTTCCATTTCCATGATTGCCCTGTTTTCAGTTCCTGACCAGCTGCTTTGTATTCCCTTTTTTCCCCAGCAATCCGAGAAGATGGCATGCCAGGAGGCAGGAACAAGAGCATTGGGCCTGTCCAGGTGAGCTAGCTGTCTGGGTGCCTGAGTCCAGCTTTCCTCTGCTGGCCTGTTGTCTCTTCTCTATCCCAGGCTCTGTCAATAGGCCTCCTAACAAGGGAGAAGTTGTCTGTTTCAATGCTGTGGTCCTGCTGATGCCACTGGTGTTTCAGGAGGCCACATTTCCTTTGGATTGCTCCTGTTATGTTCAAGGAGGGGAAAACCTTTTCTGTTCTGTAGTTTCCTGCCCTTTGATAGCATCATGCCACCATGGCTAGCTGTGTTGGGCGGAGCCATGATTTGTGAGAGGGAGAAGCAGGGTGCCTCTTGTGCTTGGGTTTTTCTTTCTTTACTCTCCTTTTGCAGCTGCAGCCTCTGTTTGTGCATCTCGGCAAGAAGGAAAGCCATTTGGTGCTAATTTTTCTGAGTTTGACATATGTAGAATAGGTGCGGGGTGGGTGTGGTTTTCCAGCCTCACACTTTTAGTTGTGGTTCAGCTCAGCTTCAGGGTATATGGAGCCATCCCAGACCTGTCTCTCAACCAGCTCTGCAAATCAGCTGACAGTCTCTTCAGCACTGGAGCAGTTCTTCCGTCCTTCATCAACCTGCAAAGTCCTTCAGTCCTTGTCAGGCTCTCTGTAAATCTTTCCGTGCTCACAGCACAATTTCTTAAGTTGTCCCACGTGGGGAACCCAGTAAATGTCTTGCTGATTGATGAGCTGGCTTGTTGGGAGACGTCTTGTAAAATGCTTGGTAATTCAGTGCAATAGCTTCTGCCGCACAAGTGAGAAATGATTGCCACTTTCCAGATGGCCACCAGAAGGGCTTCGTTGGAAGTGAGAGAATGCTTTTGCATTTGATTTTTAATGTGACAGCAAAGTGGTCTTACAGAATGAAGCTTTCTGGGGCCAGGAGTGGTGCTTCTTGCAAAGCTCAGGTTCTTTCTTTGACAATTTAAGATGGGTAGCCACGTTAGTCTGTTTGTAGCAGTAGAAAAGAGCAAGAGTCCAGTAGCACCTTTCTCATTACCAATGCTGATTTTTCCATGCCTGCAATCCCACTGCATATCACACCTAATCCAATCACGTCTGCTATTGTCATTCACCTGCTAATGTCATTTGGCATCTGAAATCACTTTCCAGTATAAAGGACAGATGGACTCACATTCTAGCTGTATCTGAAGGAGTGAGCGATGACTCGCGAAACCTCATACCCTGCTACAAAAGTTGTTAATTACTGGACTCTTGCTCTTTTCTTTAACAAATGATGCTTTAGCCTTCTTCCAGAGATGCAGACTTTAACTCCATACTAACAGGAATTCCTGAGAGATTAGTCTACTGGTTTCTGGGGGTGGCACCTAAGGAGCGGTTCTTCCTCTTAATGATGCATAAGAATCAGCTGCCAACAAAGTCACAGGCTGAAACTTGACCCAAAGCAGAGCTGATGGACAAGATTTGCTGAGTGGACTTCGTGCTTCAGTGTTGATAACTTTAGGGTAATAAACAAAGCACTGGGGGAGGCAGAGATACCAGGATGGTTGCAATCCTGTTGAAATTATATGGCTGCCTGAAGCAAGGAGAAGACTGAGTGCTCTTCTGAGTGAGACAGAAAATAATGCCACGTATGCAACCAGGTGCCACTGGCATGGGACCATGTGAACTGCTTTGTTGGAAGCTATCAGCATGCATCCTTTTAGTTCCACTTACTGGTGTCCTGTGGCGTGGTGGAATTTTGTGTTTCCTGGCTTCCTTCCAGAAAAGCCTGTGCATGCTCCCTGAGGGCAGACCAACACTTGTCTTCTACCGAAGGAAAGGAAAGGAGACAGGATATAAACTGTTGGAGGAGGGCAGGGGAGGTTTAACTGTTCTGATGGTTGCAAGGCCAGTGGCTTGAATGAGCAGCCGGTAGAAGTCATGTGATCAGCTGTAATTCTCTGCTGTGCTTCATTTCAATCTTCAGCCCTGTGGAAGCCATAGCTGAACAAGTCAAGCAAACAGAGGAGAGAGGTTTTGTTCCTATGTTGCTGTCCCTGGCCCAGACATCTGTGTATTTCCAAAAGCATCTCTGCAGAGATAAAGCAGGAAAGTCACTTGTTTATAAACCACAGGGGATGTTTGTGTCCAGAGTTTTTATTGTCAACAGCAAGAAGCGCTAAGCAGTCCTCACACTCTCTGTCTTGGAAGTTTCTCCCCCGCCTATCCCATCATGTGGGAGTTGGTTATCAACTGTTCTGTAGGAAGGGAAAGCTGGGTCCAAGTGAAATGAAGCCCTGAAATTCTGGTCCTGGAGCTGCTTTAGAATGCTAGGAAGGTAGTCTTATCTGCATCATGAAATGGTTGGTCCTGCTTGGCTTCAGAAAACAGCAGCATTAACTGCAGCCTGTTTCTTTTCTCGCTGAAAGATATCCGAGGAAGAGATTGAGCGCATCATGTCTGGGCAAGAATTCGAAGGGGAAGCCAATATCTCTTGGAGCAACAACGGGGACAGTGACAACAGCTCTCCTGGCAACGGGGTGTCTGAGAGCAACCAGCCCTCCCCTGTCTCAACTCCATCTTCAAGGTGGGACTTGGGAGAGGGGCAAAAATTCATGGTTTGGGTGGGTAGGGTGGGGTGGTTTTTACTTGCATCTGCCTGATATTCTTTTGCTGATTTGTACTGTGCCTTCCTGTACATAGGCAACCTGCATCGAGTGCTCAGGATGGAATAGTGTGTTTGAAATGAAAGTAAATTGATGTGTACTGTGGGCTCCTGAACTTTGCAAGGTTTTCTTCTGAAGTGGAGTCAGCTGGTCATGCTTCTTCCCCTTTAGTCTCTCAAAGCTGCCATGTATTTTCCAGTAGGTCTGTGGAGCTGAATGGATTCACTGCACTCAGGGATCAGTATATTGGGACGCCAGTGTCTGCACACTATCAGTACCTTCCGCACCTTCTGAGCTGCCCAGCTCACACTGCTCTGCTGCCCCCTCAGCCCCGAAGCCTTGACCCTCAATCTCATGGCCTCCTCATCAGCCAGCTGGTGTCAGCAGAGGACCTGGAGCCCCTGAGCACCCCAATGCTGATTGAAGATGGGTGAGTGTCTCCCCCCCCCCCTTACAGGGCTTGGCTTGCTTGCGTGAGCTGTCTGGAGTGCTTGAGTTCTCTGGCTTGCAGCAAGCCTGTGGCAGCCTGTGGGACTCCTTTCTTTGCGCAGATGAGGTGGGCGGTTTTCTGGTCCTTCCTCCTCTAAAGACAAGTTCTGGAGACCTTTTAGTTTCTGAATTTAAATGGAAGGCACATAGCTATTGGTCTTTGTTTAAAAATAATTCATGGAGCTTTCTTGGCATGAGCAAATGTTGCCATGTTGGTCTCAGGGAGTGAAAAGAAATCAGGAAATAAGAAGTCTCCGCCTTGGGATTGAGCCCAGAAGTGCTTGCAAAGGACACAGATGATTGCCATGCCTGTTTCCTTTGTTGGCCTGCCAGACCTGGTCAGTGGCCCAAGACCAGCTCTGAAGTTCTCCTGTCTCCCATGGTCAGGAGTGTGGCCTGACAGTCAGATGGGTCGGTCCCAGTTGTCGCCACTGGGGGGTGCTGCCATCAACTGAAGCTTGTTGGTCTCCATTGAACGCCAGCTGCCTGTTTTGCTTTTCTGACACAGCTTCTCTCTTTCTCTCTCCTGACTGCTCCTGCAGGTACAAGGTGACTCAGGCTGAGCTCTTTGCGCTGCTCTGTCGGCTGGCAGATGAGCTGCTGTTTCGACAAATAGCCTGGATCAAGAAGCTGCCCTTCTTCTGTGAACTTTCCATCAAGGACTACACTTGCCTCTTGAGCTCCACATGGCAGGAGCTGATCCTGCTCTCCTCCCTTACGGTTTACAGCAAGCAGATATTCGGGGACCTGGCAGATGTGACTTCCAAGTACTCACCCTCGGATGACGAGCTGCACAGGTGAGGGGAGAGGCAGCTGCAACCTTGTGTGTGTTTGTGGGGGGTCACTCTGCTGTTGACTCCCCAGCTGGACTTGGGATAGTCACTCTGTATTGTCCAGGGGATCCCCAAGTTCTGCTTTAGCGAGAAGGAAGGAAGTAAAGGTTGGTTCTGCTGTAGCGAGAAGGAAGGAAGTAAAGCTTGGTTCTGCTTTAGCGAGAAGGAAGGAAGTAAAGCTTGGTTCTGCCAAACGCAATTGCAACAGAGCTGAAATTGCTTGGGGTGGGTCACAGAAACCTTGTTCTGTGGGAGCAGAGATGTTGTCTTCAGGGCAGTCTCCTTCCTGGTGTGTTTGGGAAGGGGCTTCCCATTTTCAGAGCTAATTAAGCCTCCAGCGTAACAGGAGGTCTCCATGTCTATAGCACCATAGAAAGAGGGACTTTCCTCGTGCTTGCTTTGTAATTTTTCATACACACGTAAATATGGGATTGAAGTATGCAGAGTGCTTGGATACATCATCTCAGTAATATAGGCAGCTACATAGTAAAGTGAACCAGGATGATTTAAACCCGTATTACAGACTGGGAGGAGGGAGGTGCTCAGTCTGAGAGGGGATGGCTTGCATAAGACCATCGACTGAATACCAGCAAAGCTGCAGTTCCCACTTACAGGTCATGCTTCTCACCAATGTACTTCCGCGCTGGAAGAGCACCGACTCCAGTATCTTAGGAGGAATCTGAGAATCTTCACCCTCTCCTTTGAGTGAGGGATGCTTAGCTTTCCTTTGCTCTACTTTTCATCCCATGAGACTTCTGCAAGTCCCTTCTCAGAGCTCTTTTGCCTCTAATTCTGGGTGGAGGAGATAGAAATTGACTTACTGCTAGCCCTGTTCTTCCGAAAGCAGGTGACTCCCAGGACTTTTGGGCCTTGAAAGCAATGGGGCATTTGCCACTTCTTAGCATTTTAGAATGAAGACTTAAGATTGCAAAACAAAAGGTCCACTTGGCCCCGTGTCTGAGATTATTTTCCGTGGCATAAATTTCGAACAGCCTGGCCTGACAACATGGTTAGCTGATGCTACTAGTGACCCTGCTGGCAATCATTCATTTGGCAGGGGGAGGGGGTGTTTCTAAGCGCCAAACTATCTTGTTTGGATAAGTCACTCCCAGTGGGAGCCCCCCCATCACCTGGCATTTGATTCTCTCCAATTTGATATGTCATCCTGTGCAGATGCCAGGATCTCCTTATCAGCAACCAGGTACTTTGTTAGCCTATCTTTGGCCAGTGGTGTTGGGGGAAAGCCCATCTGAACTCTTAACCTGGGGCATGTATTGTCATCCCCCTTCCCCACAAGTAGGCTGAGAAAATGTCAGTTGGGGCTAAGATCAAGATACAGGAGGGATGAGGTGTTCCAGAGGTTTTCCATGTGAACAGTCTCTGTCCCTTGTGTGCAGACATTTTCATATTTTGGTCTCTTGCTATGACGCATGAGGCTTAATTCCCACACACTCACATGCAGCCCTCTGGCCCTTCTCCCCTTCCTGGTCTCCTTTTGAATCCTTGACCTGCAACACTTTCAGCTGCCTTGAAACTCCTACCCTCACTAAATCAAATCCTGTCTGCCTATTCCCCCCCCCTTGCTTCTCTGTACTAGGGCACCAAATTTATAGCATCTTTTTCATCTAATCCACCTCTTATCAGGAGTTTTGTTATTTAATTCCAGATTGTTGCACCAGTCACAGCCTGGCTCTAATGAGCACTGCCATCTTCAGAGGTGACTGAATTGGGCCTGTTTCACATGTTAGTTTTTCCGACATGGGGCATCTATACAGACCTAGCTTTTGAAAGCACTGAAATGCTGGTTGTGTACAATTAAAGCTCCACACAGAACTAAAAGCTTTTGGTGCTCATTAAGTTATTCCATAGTTTGATCTTGCAGCTGTAGGATCTCTGCTTTTGGGGCAAGCATAAAGAACCTTGGGCACTCTGCTGAGGTTAGCCATCAAGACAGGGTTCATCGTGCCCCAGAATGCTTTCCCAAGAGCTGACCTGCAAATTACACAGCAGCTTTGCTTTCTCTTCACAGGCGCTAAATCCCACCAAGTATTTTTGGTGTGTGCCAGGGGAAGGGTCCAGAACCTTCATATGCCAGTAAAACACCTAGCTTGATTCTTCTTATGTGCTGTCTTTGAGGAACATAGTTTAAGGCCAGGCATATCCTTCTTTCCCAATGGGGTCCTAAAGTGACTTGCAGCATTGTTCTTCCTGCTTTATCCTCTCAACAACCCTGTGAGGTAGGTTAGGCTGAGGAAGTGACTGGCCCAAGGTCACCCTGTGAGGTTCCATGTCAGATTCAAACCAGGGTCTCCTAGATCCTAATTTAACACTAACTACAGTGTAGCTTGATAGCCACTCTCTGTATACAGACATTTGCTTTTAAAATCCAGCTAGGATCATTTCTCTGTATTGTGTAGACATTGGAGCTCTTTGATGTGTTCCTGCAGGTTCTTACAGTCTCTGATGCATCTCCTCTTAGGGCAGCTGTCCGTTCCTTGCTGTGGCGCTCTGCTTGCATGATAGGAACCAATGGGTGCCCCGAATGGTCCTTTCCCTGTACAGAGCTAAGCAGTTCCTCTCCTCCACTGTTTGGCTTCCTTGCTGCGTTCATGCTTCGTGGAATGTGGGGAGAGGAGGATGAAGAGGTGGGGGAGGGCTCAGTTCACTGCTTCAGGTGTGAAAAGGATTCCAGCCCCCTCCCCCCAAGCCTGTCTTACACATTCTTTCCCTGGGACTGCCCAGGTATGAGTCCATTTCCTCTTAGCTTTCAAAGTACCCACTTCCCATAGAGTGGGTTTTAATTTAACTGTCTCACACTGTCTGCAAGCCCATTAGGAGGAATCCTTGGCAGGTGGTCTCTTGCTATGGAGTCCCTTGGTCTGGAGTTCATGCTGAAGGTGTCCTGGAGCTCTCTGACACAGGCCTATCTTTCTCTTCTGTTCAGATTCAGCGAAGAGGGGATGGAGGTGATGGAGCGGCTTATCTACCTGTATCGCAAGTTCAACCAGCTGAAAGTCAGCAATGAGGAATATGCATGTATGAAAGCCATTAATTTCCTCAATCAAGGTGAGTGCAGCTAAGAGGCTGATCCCTTTGCAGTCATCTCTGTTGTTCTTGGAGACCTCAGTGGCACGCTAGCCATGTACCTGCTCCCCTGGTTTCAAAATTGGGGCTAAGGAACTGGCCAAATGAGGTTTATGGAGGAGGTACAGTCAACAACCTTGTTTATAGCATACAAGATAAAGACAGACAACCCCAGATAAAGGTAACCGAAAGGAATCTTTTTTTTTTTTTAAGTTGCTTCTTCCTTTTAAATTATTCTCTTACCTGAAAAGTAAGCCCAGGTGACTTTGCAGAAAGAGAAAATCAGATTCTAAGGCTCTGGATGACCTTGCATTGCCCAGAGATTTGGTGGTGCATACAAACATTTCAGCATACATGCTGAATCAGTTGGGAGCAGTGGACGTCTGGTTGGGCATTCTCTGATCTCCCTGCCATACTCCTTCTGGCACTGTGCTCACATGGCCAGTGTGGGTTGGCTGCCAAGAGATGACTTTATAGCTGGGGGGGGGGGGTCTTGCCATATTTGCTGCACAGTGTCTGGGACTCCAGCAGCACCATGCTGTAGGACCATTTCTTCTTCGAGTGCTGAGAGTGTAGGGGGATCATCTGAACGTTCACCTTGTTTTCAGTTTAACTAATCAAAAGACAGGATTTTGGGCCCTGGTTCATGGGCCGTAAAGGTGAAAAAGTGGGAACTTTCTGCTAACTCGCTCGTTGTACCCTTGCTTTCTTGGGGAGTTCCCCAGCAAGTAGCAAATGTGTTCTTCCTGTACTCCATTCTTTGGTTTTGATAGTATTCATGGTGTGTTTTTATTTATTTGCCTTTATTACAAAAGCCAGCATCATGGTTCCATCTCCTTTGTCCTACCCCATCCCAGCAGCCAGCTGCATAACAAGAAACCTGGCCCAGACAGCAGAAGGTGGCTGCTGCACCTGGGGGCTCAGTTTGTGGCTGTTGCCCCAGCTGGGCAAGCTAAATTTCAGGAGAGCAGATCAGAACTGGCACTGCTGTCAGCTGGAAAATGGTGCACTACCGCAAGGGGGGGGAAGTGCTGAGAATTGGAACAAAAGAGCAAGTATCCAGTACCACTCTTACAGCTATAGCCTTGAGCAGAAAAAAATCCCATATATTTGCATCACTTTGCTTGATGCTGACGGGGGGAAGTTGGAAGAAAACCTGACTTGTAGATTTGAGGAAGCATACACAAAACTTAATATCCAGGGGCAAAGGTTTTTGAGAAACCACAGCATCTTAGAGTAGCCTCAGTTATTGGAAAAGATTTCCACCCATCTCAAAACAGTGCCTGAGCCTTGCTGGACATGGATGTAGATGGAAAAGAAGAGTTTAAACTAACCAGGGTGGGGCGCCTGAGAGCACTTCCTCTGCTGCCCCTCAGACAATCTTGCGCTTCCATCTCTCTTCAGATTTATGCAGAACTGTTGTAAATTGGCTGCTGCTCAAACAGTGAGGAAATGTGCATGCACACAAAAGCCCATACCTTGAATAAAACTTTGTTTGTCTTAAAGATGCCACTGAACTCAAACCGCTTCAGACCAGCACAGCTGCCCACCTAGTTTTGATACTGAAATACAGGAAAGTTTCTGTATCAGCCACATCCCAGACAAAAAAAAAATTAATTCTCCTCTTCTCTGTCCCCCCAACTCACCTCTGCTGCATGAATGAAGGGAAGTAAGGCTCAGAGCTGCAGGCCTCAACCAGGCAATAGCTGGTCTGTGTCCTTTTTTTGCGGGAGGGTTATTTTTGCATTTGTGTGCGTGTGTTCACACCCGTGCCTGGAAGTCATAGTGACCTCTGACAACTCCTACTGGGGCATGGAAGACATTCAGAGAAGTAGCTTGATAGCATTCATCTGCCTCCCAGCCCTGGTATTCTCTGGAGGTCTCCCATCCAAATATTTGCCAGGGTCGGCCCTGCTTAGCTTCCGAGATCTGACAAGATTGGGCTTGCCTGTGCTATCCACATCAGGGCCTTCACTGGTGACTCTTGAGCTGCGGCTTCCAAAGTCTCTTACTCAGCTGGCAGAAGTTTCTTCCAGAGGCTCAGTTCCCTTGGAAATCATCCATTTGTTAACTGGCAGAGTTTAAGTAGGCATTCAGAGCAGTTTTGAAATCCTTTCCTGTTGTCACATTAACTAGTATGGCAGTTACTGATGGTACCCAGATAGGATGGACCCAACTTTCCTACTAACGTAGCTTCTTCTGCACTCAGATATCAGAGGCCTGACAAACGCATCTCAGTTAGAGCAGCTGAACAAAAGATATTGGTACGTCTGCCAAGATTTTATGGAGTTCAAGTACCCACATCAGCCGAACCGCTTCCCAGACCTGATGATGTGTCTGCCAGAGATACGCTACATTGCAGGTAAGTCTCTGTCTTTCATAACCAAACTTGAAAGCCAGAAGAGCACGTTAGCTCTCCACCAGCCCATCATCACCTTTCCAGCTGCAAGAAGCTGCCCACCATTTTGGCTCTAGCATGGGGGTGGGATGGGGTAGCATACTCAGCCAACCCATAACCATCCCCGCCCCTTTTGTTTCTAGGTACTGGGGGAGGGCCCTTGACTGCTTTTAGATGTTGCTAACTGTGTGATACATTTCCTGGAACATCTCTGCAGTCTCTAGAAGTGGGCTAGTGTCAAAAAGGGTGGCTGGCAATCAATAACCTTGGCTGTGGGGTAACTCATTTGGGTTCTTGCCTTGACAGGAAAAATGGTGAATGTCCCTCTGGAGCAGCTGCCCCTCCTGTTTAAGGCTGTTCTGCATTCCTGCAAGGCCAGCATGAGCAAAGAGTGAGCTCTCGTTGCACCCCTACCCATCTCTTACTCTGGTGCCTCCAGCAAGGGGAAAGAGGAGGAGCCCACGGCCCAGGCAGTTGGGAATGGCCGTGGCAGGGCAGTGGGTAGCCTTGCCATTGTAGCAAGAATCGTTTTTTTTAACCTCGTTTCCTATAATATTTATTTCACGACAGAGTTGAATGTATGATCTTCAACACAGCGTGTTCTCTCGCAGTTTACAGAATGTGAAGATGTTTGTTGCAGTGTTTTAGGGTTAGATCTTTTGTACTGGGGGGAGGGTGGGCTGGGATCGATGACTAAGACTACCTCAAGGAGAAGGTGCTGTTCAGGAACTGCTCTTTCTGTGGGCCACACCCAAAGCATTTATCCCATCGGGCAACCAGCCATCTTCTGCAGCCAGAATCTGTTCTGCCCTAGAGAAATGCCAAGCCCCTGTTGCCCCTCATTTTCTTTGCTGCAATAAATAGTACATAGAACCCCTCCCTAGATGGCTCTTCAAGTATCAAGGATATCAAGTATACACAGTCTTCCTTTGTTTTGCAAACCCTGCAAGTGCTCCATACCCGGTAGCCATGTTTCCTTATGTTTACTGCACAGAGGTGTGACTGCAAGAAGGAAAGATGGCAGCTGGAACAAAATGTGATAGGTTACAAGGTATGCTCACCTGCCTTACAGGTTGCAAAACATTGCAACAGCTTGGCTATTGAAAGGGCTTAGCTTAGCACACACTGAAAAGCATGAGGCAGATTGCTTGACCTTCAGACGCCTATCTCATCCACTACCAACTTTCAAAGCTGCAGAGCCCTCCAAGCATCCCACCGGACCCCAGACCCTTTTGCAAGCTGATGCTTGGCACATCTCTAGGGTTGAATCAGATGCAGGCTGGTATGGGAATGCAGATGGACAAGGCATACTGAAAAGTGAGCATGCCTTGGGCCTAGCAAAATGCCTCCTCCATCTTTGGCTTTGGGTGCTCTCCCATGGGATGGAGCCTGACTTGGCTACACCAAGGAAAAGCTCACTTTGTTGATCTTCCCTCACAATGGTTTTGCTGCTGATGCTGCTGATTACCAGCAAAGTGAAAAACGGGTAACGGCTGTTGCTGGGACCAGATTTGTTGCTTCGTGAACCTTCAGACTGGAGTCACGATCCCTTTGCTTTTTTCCTGTTAGTCCAAATAGCGTTTTTCTCAGGAAGGCCTTCTGCTTTGACACAATATACCTCAAAAGGCAGTGGGAAGATTGGAACATGTTCTCTGTGTGTCTGCCTGCCTGCCAGAACATGGTCGTATTTTTATTTTATTTTTATTTTTGCAAAGAGCTTTCCACAATTTGGCTAGTTATCCTTTGGCTTGCTCGTGTTCATCAGGGATACTTATATTGCACAAATGGAAGCTCAACCCACACTGCTGATGGCTTTTCTCAGCAGTTTTAATAAGGGTTGTTTTTTAAACTAACAGATCTGTGGCCACATGTTTGTCAGACGCCCTCCCCACCTTTGCCATCTTTCCCCTGCCTCCAAACAGATTTAAAAGGTGGCGACTTAGGATGAGCACGTCATACCAGTCTGCCTTCAGCAGCTGGAGCTGTTGGGGGGGTGGGGAGGTTGCTGGCCATTGTCTCAGCTCATTCTTTTCAGCGTTAGCAGCAGCCTCCACTGACAAAGACTGTTTATGTGTGGGAGCAGAAAAGCCAAGCTGAATCCACAACGCGAGCCAGAGGCTAATGTAGCAAGCCAGAAGGTAACTTGTTGGGCTGTCATTAATGCCTCCTGCAACCAAGTCTGCTAACGACTTGGGAGTTTGAAACAGGGTAAAGCGAATGTAATGCATTGCGGACTCAGGTATTATGTGAAGAAAATAGGACTTGTAGCTAGAGGCGTAGAGACCGTAGGTCACTCACTAGATGGATTTGTGAATTTGGTTTGAAGGACACCCTACAAAGGTTGGATTTTTTTTTTTGTACCATTCTTCACTCACCAGTCATTTTGCAAGAAAACATATAATTTTGTGCTGAATGCTTGGGGGGGGGCATAGAAGAACAACTGACATCCATTATCTTTGGCTTTCCCTCCTGGGCCTCTAGCTTTGAAAAATCCATCTGCCATAACAGGGTCCTTGCTAGTTTTTTCAACATCGTGGCCTAATTTTTATTCCTTTCTTGGAGAAAGAGAGAGAGAGAGAGATGGGTTAGGCCACTCCCCCCCCCCCCCCAGTAAAAACAAGGACCACCAAGTTGCTTCCCTAGAGTGAGGCTGCTCCAGCCACCTCTTTGGATCCAGCCAGCCACCCATGTGGGGCACACCTCTCTCCCCAAACATTTACCACACCCTCTTCAGAAGCTGAACACAGAGACTGGATTCCCCTTTGCCATTCAAGTCCAGTCCTTCAAACCAACTTTTTTGTTGTTTATAAACTTGAACTTCTTTTATCTTTATTTTATTTCTAAAGGAAAACAAACCAAAAAAGGTGGCAGGGGGAAGATCCAATAGCCCTCTGCCTCCTGTAACCATGGCTGTCACTGTCTGTCCTTCTTTTGGTTTGATTTTTGGCTCCAATGCAACAGGGTCTGTGGAGACCAAGATGGAGGCGCTTCCTCTTTCTCAGGCTTTTTAGTGGCAATCAGCCCTGCCCAGTGAGGCAGGAGGGGAGGGAGGGGGCGGGGCAATTAGCTGAAGGATGAAGCTGTTTTTGCATTGTAGAAGATATGTGAATCCAAGGTGACATCCCATCAGATGACACCAGCGGTGGCTGGCCACGAGGTTTCTCTGCGTTCTTGTGTACAACTTGCGTTGCACACTGAAGCTCAGGGATATGTATTTAAATGCAACTCAGAGAAACCCCCGTGGCTGTCACTGCTCCAGGTAGGTTTCTTTCTTTTGCCTGTTTGGGGGCTCCCTACACTCTGGCAACAGAATACAGGAACTGTTTTTGGTGGCCAAGGAGGCTTTGGTCACCCCAAGCAAGCCTGAGGAAGAAGCCCCATTGGCCGGAATAGAGAAAAGGCCCAAGTGGGCCACCGTGGACCTCAACTGAGCCTTTGTGATAGATGGTTTTTCTTTCTTATGTATGCAAATGTCTTGTACTAGTTGTTGATAACATTATTGACTCAATTTCCATAACAAAACTACCTCTTGTGTGACATCCTGTTTATCATCTCAAAGGGATTGTGTGAAAAACAAAAACACTTTTCTATTTTTTAAACAAGCTGCTGCTTTACCTATTTGAGTGAAAACACCATAGGGAAAATATCTGGGTTGGGTTTTTTCCTGTTACACCAATTTTTGTTGTCGAATTGCACAGGGACAGGGCATTCCACTGGGCATTCCAGTCTGTTTGAAAGGCCGAAGCTGCTGTCGGCAATTGGAGGGAGTGGCAGCTGTGGGTAGGAGCTTCTCCCTGACAGCCTCTGTTTTCCTCTTAAATGACTGGAAGGTCTAGGGCCCTCCCAGCATGCTCCATCCCTTCCATGCTCCTCAGAGCACTCACATCAGCACCAACTGTTACGGTAACTCGAGAATAAGCAGACATTGTTGTGGTGCAGCTCACCACCCTAGCCACTGACAAGTGCAAGCTATGTGGGTGTGAATGAGGCTGTACCTAAACTTTGGCTGAAACACTCCACACTCGCCCTCACTTTGCTCACACACGTCTGTAAGTTGTCATTAGCACAGCACGGCTACAAACTCCTCACCCCGCTCTTTGCATCTACCTCTTGGCCCACCTTTCTGCTGCCTACATCGTTCTGGGGTGCTCTAGCAGGAGGAGGAGGAAGAAAGGAGGGTGTCAATTCCTTGACCGAGCTGCTCAAAATGCATTTTTTCCCATAATCCCTTGTAATAAATCAGGGAAGCAGGATGTCACTGCAACATAACAAATAGTGAATGTTTAGCTGTTATGTTTTTAACATGCTTTTTGGAGCAGGAGCTTTGGACAGGCTGAACGGCTGGGTGGGATCAGCCTGTAGTTGGCCAGGTGGACCTGTTGATGCCTCCTAGCACAGCAGTGTTCTCTTGTTTTAATCTGACCAATGAAAGTTGCTCCTGGCCACACTGCAGGTCCTGATCTTATTGCGTTCAGCTGCCTTGGCTTCCAGCGCTCCACTCTGTGACTTGACTACCTGTGGAAATGTGACCAATAAGTGTTAAACGCATGTTTAGCAAGTGATAGATATTTGAACTAATAAATGTGAATGGTTCTGGATCACCTGGCTTTCTCGTCTTCTCTGCTTGTCCTGTTTTCTTGGTTGGGCTCCTCCCTGTTCTACCTAGCTTCCTGTGGGAGCAATGCCACATCAAGTGTGTGACTGATGCATTGGGGTATAGTGGCCTGCAGGCTCAGGGAGTTGGGTATGATGCTTCCGTGCAGACAGCAGCATTTGTCTCCTTGCTGTGTGTGTACAGGAGGTATGCTTGGGGGGAACACAATCTGGCGCTCCAGAAGGAAGTGTGCCCCCTTAGACTTCTCAAAGGAGGGCTTTGGGAGTGCATTAGTTCTGAGATATTGAGAACATGCACCAGGTGGTGTGAAAGGAGTGAATTCTTTAGCCCCTGAAAGATATGCCTCTTGCTTTTTAATAGCTGTTGCACAGCAAGAAATAAAACACCAAGCAACCAAACCAAAAAAGAAAAGCAGCCTTGACCAGTGCACTGTGGAGGGAAACAAGGAATCAATTAAAGATCTCTTGTGTCAGATGAGAGCGGCAAGCCGGTGAGGAGGGGCTTTGTATATTTAGATTTCTATACATCCTGGAGTGCATACATTAGGGCCTATTCAGCTGGAAGCAAGCCATGCGATCACAAAGGCAAAGGAAGTTGGTGTGTGTGTGCCTGCCTGCTGCACAACTGATGGCAGCGGTATTGCCCAAGTGAGCAGCTGCTCCCTACCTGTCCCAACTTCCACAGCCTCCCTCCAGGCCTTCCCCTACAGTTAACATAAGTTAATGGGTCACAAAAACACATTCAGACCACTTCTCCCCTCAGCCCTGCACTTGGCATACAGAAATTCCCACTCACTTCAGGTCACACAGTTAATTCATGCAGGCATTGGATGTGTGCCCTGATTCCGCAAACATTAAAGGCTCTCATCACTTTTCCGTCACTCAAGAACCATTTTCCCTTTCCTGGGATGCTGAGGCTTGATTGAAAGGGAGGTATGTGTTATGTCAAGTCATACTTTGATGGCTCTGGACCACAGTGTCCTCTTTGCCTTCTCCCCCATCTGACTGACCCATATCTCAGATCTGCAGTGGTACCACCAGAGTCTTCACTGGTCACTGATGGCGTGCTTTAACTGACTTGTGGACAACAGTGATGGAGTCCCCTATCTTGACAGGAGACACTGCATGGTTTTGTAGGACCACACATGTTAGCTACAATCTACTACTTCACTGGAGTAGGATTCCTAAGGAGGCCCAGCCTCTAGTAGCTGTTTGATCCAGCTGCAGAGGAGAGCAGAGGCCTGGTGGTTGTGGTAGGCCAGGTTATTTGGAATGAGGAGATGGCAAACGTATGGTTATGTTTCCTCAGACTCTGACAATTCCCCTTCTGAGCTAAAGTATCCCAAGCAGAAGGTGAATTGTTCCTCCTTGTAGGAGAGGCAGGGAAAGGCCAGTGGAGAGAATGCCACTTCTGAAGTAGCTTTTGGATTTAGGAATCTGTTGTCCAATTAAATGGAAATTCCTCAAAGCGCTCTCTGGCCTATCTAGGCAGGTCTTTCAGAAATGGTTCCCCTGACAACAAGGTCTGCATCAGAGCCATTGCCATGGAGATTCAAGTCCTCCTTTTTCTTGGTTCTCCAGGCAGTGTGTGTGGCTGGCCCCCCAAAATGTGCTATGTAATATGCTACCAAAAGCTCCCTCTAAGCTGTGGAGTCTTGTGAGCAAAAATTCTACTTTGTGTGCTACTGGCATTAAAGTTGTGAGCAAGCGATTTGGCTACTGCATAAATTAGTGTGCTCTGGAGCCATCCTTCCTGAGCTAAGTCAAAAATGTGTGAGCTGGAGGTTAAATAACTGTGAGCTGTGTCACACACTGCCAATAAGCTCTCCCTGTCTATGGACACATTGGCCTGGATTCCTGTCTGTTGTGTTGTAATGCTTTTGAATTTGAAAAACGTTCTCAAAAGTCCAGGTCACCTGAGAATTTTTAAATAGGATCTGGATTCTGTGAACTGGAACCTCAAGCAAAACTTGTTAGTTCCCTGAGATGCTCTTTGCTTTTTCAGCATTTGGACAACTGCTGAAATAAGAGCCCAACTTCATTTCTTTTTACACAAGTGATGGCTATTCGACAGAAGCAGCAATCTTATGGCTTAGAAGTAGGATACACCTCCTTCCCTCCCTGGAGGAGTTCAGCACCCTGTGCATCTGCAGATGAACGTTCTCCTCCTAGCAGGACCCTCCATCCTCCCAGCCATCGCAGAGTAGAGAAAGTCTTCAGGAATGTTGGGAGTTTGCTTTTCCCAAGACAAGACTAGTTTACAATCCAAAGTGAATTGATAGTTAACTGTATTTGTTTCAAACTTGGAAATTCGCAGTTTGTCATCACTCATGCTAATTTTTAAAGACAGCCCCTTTCTCTGTTGTAAATGTTTCAGGCGGAAAATTCCAGACAGAAGAGGTAGGTAGTATGATGCACCTCTCTCACTTCCTTCAGATCTAACATCTATCCCACAATGCCTTTTGGTCCAACTCCACTTTTCCCACTGATGCAAAGCCTAAACACATCACTGGAATGAAGGATGTCCTTCTGTTTCCCATCCTTTCCATCTTCTTCCTGATGCTGTACTGTGTTAGGTTATCTGCTCTGCCAGTGTGCGTGGCACTTCACAAAATATAGGCTATACATACCCTGCCTCCAAAGGACTTGCACACCAAAACTTTACACAAGGGAAATGGCAAAGGGAAAGAGGGAGGTGTAAGTGGGGAGAAGTTGAAGATGAATTTGCAAGAGACGTGTAGCCTGGCCTTAGTCTCCGGTCTCCATGACTGAGGCTCACAGAAGCAAGACCGGAACCCACACTCTTAATTCTTCCTCTGCCATTTACTGTGTTCTGATTAGAACTCTGTTGCTTTCATTGGGTTAGAGACAGCAGCCGTTGTCGCACACTGCAGGGCCTGGCACAATGGTTTACTGCCGAAGGCCGCTGGTGCCGTGATTCCCAAGCCAGCGGGTGAACAAATCATGCTGTCACCAGTGTCAGCCTCGTTAACCTGATCTTTGGTGGATCACCAAATGTCAACATTGCCTGGAACATCCATTATCGGGCCCAAGGACTTACTTGAAGCGTTTGTCAGGTTGTTCTGTCACAGGCTCATCCTCTGACCTTCAGAGAGGAACTTTCAAGGAGAGGCAGCTTGGGGGGGGGGGAATGTTTGCCTAGTGGTCTGTTCCCCCAGTCTCACCCAGTGTGGCTTTCCACCTGGCCACTGTTACTTATGTGGTTAGGGCATGTTTACGATTAGTGATCCATACCTCATGGCTCGCTTAGGCCTAGGTTATAGGTAAATGATTTCACTGGCAGTCTTACAGCAAACTAATTGCTCCAGTAGAGCTGAGGAAGAAAACATAAGGTACCTTCCTTGCAGGCCTGGTGTTTAAGGGGTGGCTTATCATACCCAAGACCCAAAGAACTGTAAGCCACCCAAGTGGGTTCTTGTTTTCTCTTTAACAGGAGTTCCTTTTGCTTCTCCCCACTTTTGAAACTGAGGAAGCTGCCTGCAGCAATTGCAACCCAGGCTTGGGGGGAAGCTGCTCCAAGGAAAAAATAAAAGAAATTTCATTGAGCCAGCTCTGGCCCGTACACCCTAACAAACAATTTAGAGCCGCTGGGTCCATTCTACCTATCCATTTGTATCCCACCCGTCCTCCGAGGAGCTTTGGAATATTCACATTGTTCTCTCTCTCTCTCCCTGCCCCAAGCTGTCCTCAGACATTCCTGTGAGGTAGCTTAGGCTGAAAATGGTCAACGGTAACTAATAAGCTTCATTTCTGTCGGGATTTGAACCCAGTGCTGGTTCTAAGCCCTGTCAATCCAGCATGCTTCAAAATCTAACAGATCAGGTGACCGTAGACACCCATGTAGCCAGTAGTATCAAATCCATGGATATATAGCCATACTAGGAATAAGGCCTGTTGTGGAAATAAATACAACGGGCTCTAGAAGGAGGCTCTGGGAGAGTGCCCCGGCCTTGGGCACCCAGCGTCAATTTGCTGTGGCTACCTCAGCAGGGTATAATGACACAGAGTCCACCATTTTCTCCAGGGGAAGATCTCTGCCATCTGAAGAGCAGTTGTAATTTAGCGTGATCTCCATCCCTCCCCTGGAGATTGTCAACAATGGGTCTAGCAGATCCTGCTTACCGGCTTGTAATAAACTGGTACAGTGATAGCTGTTCAAGACCATTTTGGAGCCGTCTTCGGAGCGGTTTGCCATTTCAGACTGCCGTTTTTTTTTTCAAGCCTCTTCACCCCACACACACACACTAACACACACACACATAAACACAAACACCTAGGGTAGCCAACCTCCAGGTGGAGCCTGAAGATCGCCAGGTATCACAATTGAACTCCAGACAACAGATCCTCCCCCCTCCCTTGGAGAAAATGACTGCTTTGGAGGGTGGCCTCTATGGCATTCTGTTCAGCTTGCCCCAATGAGTTTTCTCCCAAAGGCCAACATAGGTGTGGAAAGGGGCTTTCAGAGAAACAAGCTTGGTTGCCTAGCAACAGGCACTGAGGGGATAGTTGCCGGCTCTGATGATGGAATAGGGTTCCCAACCTCCAGGTGGGGCCTGGGGATCTCCCGCTTTTACAATGGATCTCCAGCTGACAGAGATCAGGTCCCCTGGAGAATATGGCTGCTTTGGAGGGTGGACTCTATGGCATTGTACCATGCTGAGGCCCCTCCCCTCCCCAAACCCCACCCTCTCCTGGATCCACCCCCAAAGTATTCACGGATTTTCCAACCTAGACCTGGCAACCCTATGATGGAAATACCTGAAGATTTGGGGGGTGGATCCTTTGGTGGGCAGCATTTTTGTGGGGGGGGGGTAATGGAAGGACTCAGCAAGCTATAATGCCATAAGGTATACCCTCCAAAGCAGCTGTTTTCTCCAGGGGAATTGATCTCTGTCATCTGGAGATCAACTGTCATAGTGGGAGATCTCCAGGTCCCACCTGGAGATTGGCAACCCTAGGGGAAAAGTCAGCCATGCTGCAGGGGGTTGAAGGGAACGGTTTAATGGTTGCTGGCCCACCTCATTAGCCAGCCATGGTGGAGCTAAGCAGGAGAAAGTGCCTGAGGAATTTCACACAGCCAATATGTTCTGTTTCAGAAACTCTTCAGTAATGGTTTCTGTCAGGCATTTTACAGAGAACTGTATTAGTACTGGTTCCCTAATGGAACATATTGTCCCTTTCACACAGAAACGTGCCTCTCCCATTGGGGAAGCGTTCCTGAGCCGGTTTACCTTGAAACCTCCTCCCAAGCATTCTTCAGTTCTTTGTACCAGTCCTGAAGCACTATGGGGTGCTGTGTGAAATGCCCCGTTTCTGACAGTTTATTCTGACAGTTTATTCTGGGCACGCTAGCAGTGTGCGGGGGAGGGGGTTTATGCTGATAGTCCATTGTCTTTTCACTGACAGAAGCAGACCACTGAGGGAACAGTTAGACTGACCTGGCAGTGGGCGGAGGAGAAGAGTGGACCCAGCACCCAGTCGGTCCTTCCCCTTCGCTGGCTCCCTCCAGACTGAAGCCGGGATGCTGGCTGGTGGCTCTGTGGGCGGGACTGAGGCAGAGAATGCAGCCAATGGCCTGGCACCCCCTTTTGAGTGGCAGTCCATCCAGCCTACTGATTTTGGTGCCCCATGGAATCTTGCCACTTGAAAATGGCTTTGTATAATAGGAAAGATTGGAACCCAACCGTTTAGCAGAGAGGGGAATTTTTTACCTTACGTTGGAAATCCAGGGGAGTGGTGAAATTCCCCTCACGAGGTGGGCCTATGTTGCAGCTGAACTTTGTATATTCCACTCCACCTCCAAATAATGATCTGTGTTTAACTACAACTGGAGTTCAGAACGCAGGATGTCTCAAACTTAAGGCCTCTCCTCAGGAAGGAGATAAAACAGCTGCAGGCGCAGTAAACAAAAGGCTGCTGGCCTGACCCCTGGTGGCTGCACTCTGCTGGCAACAGACAAGAAGAAACTTGCGCAAAACTATGTAGTTGATACAGCCATGCTCCCTTGGGAGCAAGACCACCAGCAGCAACCGGATAGGGCAGCACCTAACTACAGGGCCTGGGATGCAAAAGGAATAGATCCGTCCAGCGCATGCGCCTGGCCCAAGGCCGTGGCATCTGGAGAGCCTGCACAGCCTTAGCATTATCACCAGGAGGTCCCGGAGTCAGGGACCCAGGCCTTGGCAGTCAAGTCACAACCAGCAACGTGGGCCACACCTGCTGCAGGCACACTCCAGGAACGTGGCAGAGGCAAGAGGCTTGGCCCTGCCAGAGATAACCGAGAGAAAATGACGATAGGCCTTATCTGTCTTCCTCTTGGGCTTTGTGAAGTATCAAGGCTGTGAAAGGCAGAGGGGCGAGAATGGATTCTGCCAGGCCCTCCTGGAGGCTTTTGGCAGGCTGCTGCTGAGAGGGCTTTGTTTAAGTGCATTCACAGACCAGGGGAAGGGTGAGTGCTTCTGAACATGTGCAGAGTGCATTTCCCTGACCAGTAACCAAGATAATAGGATTTTTTTTTTAAAAAAAAAGTCACAGTATCACTGTTGGTCTATATCAAAATAAATGCCACATAATACCTTTTTATTAAGTAAGACTAGCCAAAATAATACAGTTCAGTGTGTAAGTTTTCATGTTCTCCAGAACACTATTATCAGGCAACACTATTATCAGGAACACTATATTCAGTCAATTTTTGTTGTGTTTTCAATAGAATGGCTTCCATGTTTTGATTGTTGTTCCCAGCATGCCAAGGATGCAACCCCAAAAGGCTGGAAGGTAGAGCTCCTTGAGGAGGTCCATGTCCATGGGGTTTCAGAGTTGAAAGGGACCTCCAGGGTCACAATTCAGGAAATTCACAAATACCTCCCCTGCCCACCCCCTCAGTGACTGCTGTTCCATGCCCAGAAGATGACAAAAAACCAGGATCCCTGGCCAAACTGGCCTGGAGAAAAATTGCTTCCTGACCCCACAGTGGTGACTGGCATTTCCCTGGGCGTGTAAGAAAGGGCCCCAAGAACTAAGCACTGATGCAACCAATGCTCCCTCTAAGCTGTGGAGTCTTGTGAGCAAAAATTCTGTTTTGTGAGCTACTGGCATTAAAGTTGTGAGCCAGCAATTTGGCTACTGCATAAATTAGTTTGCTCTGGGGCCATCTTTCCTGAGCGAAGACAAAAATATGTGAGCCGGAGGTTAAAAAACTGTGAGCTCACTCACACTAACTCAGCTTAGAGGGGACACTGGGTGCAACCCTTCCTGCCCTCCCTTTCATGATCTGCCTAAGTTCACAGAATCAGCATTGCTGTCAGATGGCCACCTAGCCTAGGGCAAGAACGGTGTCTGGGCAAGGCCATCTGCATTAATAAAAGTGCCATGCATCTGTAAACTCCAGGGATAGATTTTCACATGCAACTGGAGATGGGGAGGAGAGATTTCAGCCTGGTGCCTTCATCCTGGGGGCTTTTTTTTTTCCTGGAGAGACTTGTGGAAGGAGAGTGAGACCTTACAAAATGTGGAACCCAGAGCCTCGGTCTTTAGTTCCTTACCTGTGACAGGCCCACTATAAATGAGTGCAGGGTGAGAAATCCAGCACCCTCTGAGGGCCTGCAGGACATGAACTGGCCCTTCCTCAACCTGGCTGGTTGGTCATGACAGCAGTTTGGCACTGCATAAAATGTCAGGAGTCAGCCGGCCGTACACCATTCTGTTTATGCACACGCTTACACCCACCATCCAGATTATTTTATTACAAGCTCTCCTGTAGCTGGACGTCCCCGTAGGTGCCAACAGAAAAACCACAGCTGCAGACCTCCAGCAGCATTGGCAGTACCTTTCCCTCTCCCAAACCCCCAAGAGGCTGGGGTTGGCATTACTGCACTTAGCCTTAGTTTCAAGAGCTTCCTTATTCTAACTTAACCACCAAATGGCTGCTAAACTGCTGCAACTTACCCAACTGTGAAGCAGCACCCGTTTGTGTCTGCACAGTGGTCAGTGAGGGACTGTAGTAGCCCTATTTAGAACCACAGCGATGCACCTTTTTAACATATAGAAGAGGCTCCCTGATCCAATATTTGGCCCAACACACTTCCACTGCTTCACTGTCAACCCATTTTTGCAGCCCGCATTAGCTCTACCTTTGTTTGCCACATGCAGACCCCAGGAATCTTATCAAGGGCCATGTAGGGCATATGCCTCCCCCACTTTCCTCACCAACTAAAGCAGGCAAGCTGAGTATCATCGCCTGGCACAGGAATGCAAAGTACATGCTTCCTTCTTGACCTGTGTTTTGGGAGCAAGACTCATTCAGCCAAGCCAGGAGCCAGGTCCCCGTGTCTACAATGTGGGAAACAGTGCCCCTGAGTATGTGCAGAGTGTTGCCTCTCAACACTGAGAAACCACGAGCCCTGGAGGCGCGGCTTGTACCCAGCCCCTCATGCTTGCTTTCCAGTATTAAGTTCTAGTAGCCATGAACCAAGTGCAGCCCAGCTAGGTGGAAGGGCATTTCTTCCCTCTGGACAGCCAGCCAAGTCCTTGGAAAAGGGAAAGTGCTGAAGGTCACCAAGGACGTGTTTGCTCCCCAAAATCTCTTGTTTCCAAAAATAGCAGGCGGCTCATGGCCTGGCTGAGGAAGTGGCCACTTTGCCCAGGACCTTCCCAGCTCCTGCACTCTCGGCCAAGCAGCTGAGGCAGCCACACCCGCCCCAGCCGAGGCCTTGAACCTGGCAGAGTTATTTCCCATGACATTGGCATCGTCTTCGAACATCTGGCATTCAGCTGATAATTGCCTGCTATTCTGCCGGAAGCTCAGCTCTCCTTTCTCCCTTTAGTGAGGCAGCCAGAGAGAGACCTCGGGTCCCCTTTTGCTGGTTTGTTAGCTGCCAGAAGTCCTTGCCGGGGGGGGGGGGGGTAGACTGGTTGTGGTCCTCCAGCATCGAGTGCAAGGCACTCTGCACAAACTCTGAGGCACTCTTCACCTTGGCCAAGCTGGAGCCCCAGTATTTCCAAATAAGGTTGCTAACCTCCAGCTGGGATCTGGAGATCTCCTGCTTTTACAATTGATCTCCATACTACAGAGATCAGTTCCTCTGGAGAAAATGGCTGCTTTGCAGGGTGCACTCTGACGTTGTACCATGGTGAGGTCCCTCTCCTCCCCAAACCCTGCCCTCTCCTGGATCCACCCTCAAAATAAGTATTTCCCTACCCTGGGCTGGCAACCCTATTTCTGAAGGAAAATGGGTAATGGAAACTGGAGGCCAGCGCAGCTTTTGCTGAAGTAGTGGTTGCTGGGGAGCAGGTAAAAAGACAGACTTTACCAGAGCGGCACTGGCACAATGGCAGAAGGGTGCAAAAAAGTTGGCAAGGCCCAACCAAGGAGGGGTGTGGGTGTACCTTGAAGCTCCACACAGAAGCAGGCCCATAGCTACTGTGGGACCCATGGGGCCAAGCCCCCTAGTGGTTTATATGGGCCCTCCCCCCCACTGCCTGTCAGCAAGGAGGATGAGGGCAGCACAAACGGCAGCAGCCGCGGCCAGGCTTGGCTAAAAGAGCAGCCTGGGCAGGCAGCAAACATGAAAGGAGCTGGGAAAAGCCTCCTTCTCGGGCTGCATCGCTATCCAGCAGCAAGTAAGCCGGGCAAGGCAAGGAGGCAGGCGGCTGCCTCCTCTGACCCCAGCCAGGCATGCTCAGCTGTGCTCCAGGGCACCAAGGAAGCTGCACACAGCCCCTTCACGGCCAGCCCAATTGCAGTGAGCCTCGCCTCTCCCGGCCCCAGGAGGGAGTCAAGGGGGGAGGTCAGGCTGTCCCTGGTGCTGTGTCGCCACAGGAGGGAAAACGGACTCCTTAAGGAGGGAGGAGCCAGATGCTCTGTAGGGAAGACCTGCCCTTGCAGGGGGGTGGGGAGGGAAGCTGCGGCCACTGGGCATTACGCTGCCTTGCCCTGAAGCACTGTCTTAGGAGTTCCACCAATTAAATTGGCTGGTGGGGGCCCCCGAGGCCTCCTTCCCCCCAAATCCTTAGCTACGGGGCTACCTTCCATGCATCCCCAAGACCAGGGTGGAGAACATGGCTTCCAGGGATATTTCTGCCCAGCTTGCTTTTTCCACAGGAGGAGCTGCTGTAGGAACCTGAAATTGCCACCTAGGTACCCAGTTGCCAGATACTGGTTGCTCAGCAATACATTGATTCTCTGGGCCAGTGGAGGAAAGTTTCTGCAGCCATACAGTCTCAAAGGAGGGATTCAGCCCTCTCCTACCACTCCACCTCTTTCCCTTCACCCTTAATCAAGGCTCTGCTGACATCTTTCCTGCCTCTCAGGCCTTTCTCTTCCCATCAGGCTCTGTGGCTCTTGCCCCAGAGGCCTGGGCTGGTTTCTCTATTGACCAGTTCTTTCTCAGATAAATGGAAGGTGAACCTCAGAAGTGGAAAATGGAATCAGTATTGTGGCTATTAGCCACAAAGTATAGATAGGAACTCTCAGTCTGGGGCAAGTGATGCTCTGTATTCTTGGCGCTTGGGGGTGGGGGGGAACAGTGGGAGGGTTTCTAGTGCCCTGGCCCCACTGATGGCACCTGGTATTTTTGGCCACTGTGTGACAGAGTGTTGGACTGGATGAGCCACTGGCCTGATCCAGCATTGCATTCTCTTATGTTCTTATGAATAGATACTCTTATGAGTTGGAGAACAGCTCTTCTTACTGGGCTTGATTTGAGCTATTTTTGAACCTCTTCAGTCCTACTCCTTCACAATGGAGCACCTTCTCTGATGTCAATTTATCTTATCTTTGTAATTCTACTTTTTTCGCAGAACCAAATATAAACTCTCAACTAAATACTTTTATATAAATTAGCATACCTAACAAGATTTCCATCTATATAAATTTCCATCTATATAATGTATATATTCCAGCTATATAATATAAATTTCCAGCTATATAAATTAGCATACCTAACAAGATTTCCAGCCATATAAATTAGCATACCTAACAAGATTAACAACAGCAGCAGAGGCTCAGCCAAGTGATAACTCCCCATCTCAGGAGCTCTATCGCTACCAAGCTGGATGGTCTTTTTTAGCCTCCTGAAGGTCACGAAGGATGTACAGCAACCGTTGCAGGGGTCAGACTTGCATAATCCTGGTGACACCACTGAGAAGGCCCTGTTGTGAATAACAAGGCACAGAGCCAAGGTCTCTTCGGATGGCTTTGGTATGCAAATGCAACCCTTGAAGCAATCTGGCCTCAGACCATTTATGCCCTTCAAAGGTAAAAAAAATAGTGCTTTGAATTGGGCCTAGAAACAGGATGGGTCAGTGAAGATACATTGCAATGGGTGTAATGCCTATCACACCAGCTTGCCCCTTTAACAATGTAGCAGCTGCGTTTTGCACCAGATGAAGTTTTTGAGAACATTTTAAAGGCCCTGCAGAGAGTACTTTATAATAATCTAGACTGGCTGTCACTGATATATGTGTAACTGAGGCCCCCTGTCCAGATTTCTCCAGGACATTGCAGCTGGTATATCAACCTGGTCAGTCTCGCCATCTGGGCACCCAGGAGCAAGGCTGAGTCCAGCAGTGTAGCCAGACTGACTCTTCAAGGGGAGTACAGGCTTATCCAAGAGAGGCTATATGCCTCCTCCAAGATCAGCTTGGGTCTTGTACAGGGTCCCCACAGGGTGGACTCTGTGCTCAGGAAATCCCTGGTTCTAACATCAGCTCAGCTTATTGGGACTGAATGGCCTTAGGCAAGCCCACTGCCTCGTTTCTCAGTTCCACCTTCTGTAATATGACTGGGAGTAAGAGGAGTTTGGAACAGAATTACATTACAGAAGAGTCTGGAACAAAATGGCTATAGCCTCCAAAGCGGCTATCAAATTAAAAAAAACCCTACAGATTAAAATAAATCCCATAAAACAAACTCCAAATAAAAGCAAAGCAGCCAGTCTGAGCAGACAAATATCAGCAATGGTACCAATAACAAAACATCCCAAATCTTTCTGGGGGGAATGCCTTGGCCAGCAGGAAAGGAGGTGGACTTCCTTGCAAGGATAATGTGTCACAATTCCAAGGCCACAACCAAAGGAGGCACATAAGCCACTTGCCATGCTTCTGACTGTGAGGATCAGGGCCTCTCATTAATATGCCAGTCAGCAGCTGGGTTTATTTATTTATTTATTAGTTGGATTTATATCCTGCCTAGCCAGTGATTAGCCGGCTCAAGGCAGCGCACAAAAGTTTAAAACAACAACACATAAATAACATAAAAGTGCAGGTTACAATTACACAGAAAAACAGCAGAAAATCACAACGACTGGCGGCCAACATTGCTTCCAACACACAGCACAGCAGGTTAATCAGATCCAGACCAAGAGGCCGCACCAGTAGATTTCTCGGGCCAAAGAATAACTCAGCCCTACCCAGTGGCCCCTTCCCTCAGTGGCGGCTCCTAATTGAAAGCCTGGCGGAAGAGCTCCACTTTTCAGGCCCTGCGGAACTGCAAAAGGTCCCGCAGGGCCCTGATGTCATCCAGGAGATCATTCCACCAGTAAGGAGCTGCCACTGAGAAGGCCCTGGTCCTGGTGGTTGTCAACCTGGTCTCTCTGGGGCCAGGGATGGTCAGGTGGTGTTGGGTGCCTGACCGCAGTGCTCTCTGGGGTATATATGGGGAAAGGCAGTCCCTTAGATAGGCAGGCCCCTGACCATATAGGGCTTTAAAGGTTAAAACCAGCACCTTGAACCGGATCAGGTACTCTATAGGCAGCCAGTGCAGCGTCCTCAGCACAGTCTGGATGTGGTCTTGCACCGAGAGACCCAGCAACAGCCTGGCCACGGCATTCTGCACTAGCTGCAGCCTCCAGAGCTGAGACAAGGGCAGCCCCATGTAAAGAGCATTACAGTAGTCCAATCTCGAGGTGACCATAGCATGGATCATTGTCGCCAGGTCATTGCATTCGAGGAAGGGAACCAACTGCCTAATCAGCCACAGATGGTAAAAGGCTGCCTTGGCAGTGGCTGCTACCTGGGCCTCCATGGTTAGGGAGGCATCCAGGAGCACTCCCAAACTGACCTCAGGACTGGCACCAATGGCGCCAACCCCCCCGAAGGCCGGCAATGGGATCCCTATCCCCAGACCGCTCCGACTCAGGCACAGGACCTCCGTCATCATTGGATTCAATTTCAATCGGCTCAACCTGAGCCAGCCTGCCACGTCCTGAAGCACCCGCTCCAGGTTCACTTTCTAACAGGCAAGGAGGGAAGAGCACTCACCACGTGCTCAAAGGTGTTGCTACAATGGGGCATCTAAGAGCTACCAGAGCCAACAGACATCACTGCACTCTTTCTTGGATATCCCCAGCTCCTCCCCAGCTGCAAATGGCTGGTCCACTAGGGCCCCACCATACCCAGTGAGCAGAAGGAAGGAGGTGGTGGTGCTGACTTCAAAATGTTATCTAAGGGCAGGTCTGAACAGGGGCATGAGCTAAGTTTTAGTGATTCTGGGGCCCTAGGCCAAAGTCCAGGGAGGGGCCCCAGAATGACTGCCCGCCACCACCCTACCAGAGTGGCCCCAGGCTCAAGTTAGGGGTGGACTTTGCCCCATGCAAGGTGGACAGGTGCCCAGCAGCTGCACTTCCCGAGCCCCGGGGTGGTGGTGGCTGCAGCTGCTTCCTCAGTCCCAGGGGAGGGCATGCAACTATCACCAAGACTACGCCAGCTATCCGAGAACCGGAAACAGCCTGCTCTTTTGTCTTCTTTCCCCTCTGTAGGAAGGGTGGGCCCTGGGTGGTTGGCCCATGGCCCAGGGCAACTGCCATAGATGCCCCTGTGGCTAAAGAGCCACACCACAATCAAACCTGAGCCAGCCCTGGCATCCAACCCTTTATAGGAGGAGGGGAGCACATCAAGTTGTTCTTGTTGGAAAAATGAGTATGTAACACAAGGCCTGAGAAATTTAGTCATTATAGGGTTAACCTATGCAACTTGTTTGTTTAAGTTCTGGGACCTTCACAAGCCAGGAACTGCTACCTCAGGGTGGCTTTTTACACACATCAAAAGGGAAATTGTGGTGGTACATGTAAATCTACTCTAGTTTAACCACCCCAGATTAAGCTACATCTCTCAAAGTGGGGGGGGGGGGGGGAGAAATTGCTCTGCTGCAGGGGAGATCTCCTTCAGCAGGACCAGGCAATAAATCAGGGACAGTTCCTCTCCCTCCCTTATTTTTTAATGAACCCCTTCCCCTGCCATCCGTGAGCAAGTTTCCTTCTCCTCTTGCTCTCTCTATGGCAAAGGTCCCACATTATCTTCTCAGCTGCCACATTCTAAAACTGTGGGGGTTTTTTAATGAACAGTATTTTGTATCTTAATTTTTTTTCAATGCCGTCACGTGGACACAGAAAGCCAATGAGGCACCTTGTCTGAGCCCATCTTGACCACCATTTGGAGGTAGGGAGTGGCCGAGAGTCCGGCAGAGTCTGCGACTCTGGACACAGACGTGTCCACATTTATCCTGTTGGATGAGAACGGAGGAAAGAGAATCCACAGACAGAAAAACCTCGCTATTCTGATGTGACTCCATCCTGATTAAGAACCACATCCAAGGATCTATTGCTTGCGTTTTCCACGGGAGACACAACTGAGAGTCCCGGGAACAGAGACAGAGAGACACTTCCCAAGTAAGTGATTCATACGAGAGCTGCCAACCTTTTCTCTCTTAAGTTTACTTCTACCACCCTACCCGCTGTCTTTAGGTAAGGCAGATCAAGGGCATCAGCGAAATATCCCAGCCTAAATTCTCTGCATGCCCATTGCTTAGAAGATCGACTCCCCCTCCTTGTTCTGAACTAAGCTCGGAGGAGCCCTTTGGGGTTATCTTCCTTCCCCTCATGTGTGTATCTCTATCTTGCTTCTTTCCTACAGTCCTTGTGTAGGCTGTACCTTTACTCCTCTCCAGCAAGACAATATGCATTTGGGACGGGGCAACAAAAAGCCACCTGGCATGGTCCTTTTTCTCGGCAACAGATGTTGGTCTGGGCTGCAGTTTTCAGCCTGAAGCAGACTCTCTAGGATCAACCTCTGTTCCTATCAGGGCTGGATCTGAACAGGGGCTTACTAGGGCTTTATTCCTACATTTATTCTCGGCACAGAGTGGCCCTGAGTGGGGCACCTGCCTAGCCACAATCAGCCCTCCCATTTCTAGGTATCCAGGCAAAGGGCTTAGAACCAGCACCACTCAAAAGGGCTTGCAGCGCCACAGACTGCGGAGGAGGGAGGTTCGTGTCTCCAAAGCAGCCTTCGTTCCCCTAAATGCTTAGAACCAAGCCCATCTCGAGGACCCTTCCCAGTTCATTTCAGTCTCTGCCGCCTTTTCTCTCCCAGGTGCACATCTTCTGTGTTCACCGCCCTCACTGCCTTTCCTCATTGTAAAGAAAAAAATATCTAGGCATGTGCAGAGTGCAGTTCCCTCATCAGAATGGCTGGGTCACTCCTCTGATCATGTAGGTTTAGGAGACAGGGCTTCCAGTTGAAGGGCCTGAGCAATGACCTGCAGCCCTGTGGATGCAAGGATAAAAGACTCTGAAAAAGAAAGAGGGGCTGGTTCTCAAGCATGTCCAGAAGCCCCATCTTCTTAGCCAGGACCCCATTCCCAACTGCAAAAACTAGTCCTGGCCTTGCAGTGGCCTTCTGGGCAGATGGTTGAGGAAGAAGAAGAAGAAGAAGAGATGGAATTTATACCCCACCCTTTACTACCCAAAGGAGTCTCAAAGCAGCTCACAAACCCTTTCCCTCCCCCTCCCCACAACGGACACCCTATGAGGTAGCTGAGGCTGAGAGAGCTCTTTCGAGAACTGCTCAGAGAGAACTTGTAACTGACCCAAGGTCACCCGAGCAGCTGCATGTGGAGGAGTGGGGAATCAAACCTGGTTCTCCCAGATTAGAGTCGGTGCTGTTAACCACTACAGACTTCTCTCAGTGCTGCACTGGGAGCTGATCTCTTTTTTCCCAATCCCAAGTGTGCAAGATTGGTTGTGATTACTTACTGCGAAGGGGAGGCATCCAGCATATGTTCAGAAGCACTCTTGTTATAAAGATTTGAAATGTAAACGTCTGCCAAGTCAGACCGTGGATCAATCTAGCTCAGTTCTGTCCAAGCTAACTAGCAGTAGCTTTCTAGCAGATTGGTCTTTTCCAGATGCATTAACTGGAGATGCCAGAAATGGAAATTGGGGCCTTCCAAGAGCAAGGCTGGTACTCATCTGTGGCTGGTCACAGTTACAGAAACACAGTCACACCGGGGGGGGGGGGGGACTTTTGCTCATGAGCATATGAAACTGCCTTCTTTCATGTTTGTCCCATTCAGCTCAGCATTACCTATTCCTCAGAAAATGAAGTCTTTCCCAGCACCTAGGATCCTGCACCTAGGGACGCTGTGATTTGTACTTCTGCATGTAGATCCATAACTCCTCCCCTTCATAGCAGCATAGTGTGTGTTTCATCATTCTAGGTACCCCCCAGCAACACAACCAGTTTAGACGCGGACCTTTGGCACTCTCTGTAGTAGCAGAGCTGTTCTGCTCCCTTTGCAAATGCTGCCTTACATAAGGCTCTCTGCATGGGCCTAGAGGCTTCCTACCACTAGTAGTACCACCTCCAACCAGTAGCCACCATTCAGTCCAGTTGCTGTGCTTTGGCAAGACCCTGGACAGCCATTTCCCTCCTGCAGACAATAGCCCAAACACCACAGCTATTCTTAGATGCAAGAGGAATCCCTCCCTCCCAGAAGGCGTCTGTTTCCTGCTTCCCAGTTTGCTCTGATGGCCCCATATCCCAAAGAGGAGGAAGCCACAGCAGTCCAAGGCTTTGAATTCCCCTCTGTGCTTCTGAACACTCACAGCAAAGAGACATGGCACATATACCCCTTCATCCTAGAGGTTGTGGTGTGCAGATCTGCATTCTCCCCCACAGAAATGAACTCCCTTGTACATTTTTAAAGCTCTATCAAGTCAAGAAGAAGTCAGTTTAGCAGCCTCCCTGGTCTGCTAGTCTCTGACAAGCGGATTTTGTCCTGCGTTGTGAACAAATCAGACACACACATCCTTTACTCCACCCTCCCCAAAATGCCAACTTCTGGGTCAATTCTATCATGTGGTCTTGCCCATCTCATGAATGGATGTCCTTTAGGTTGCATGGTTGTTTTGTGCAGCCTTGGCTTATGCCACTGCTACTGGCTATGGAGGCTCATGCACTTTTGCCCTTTCCACAAAGCCTGGGGGGGGGGGGCAAAGGATTTTGAACTCCTCTCTGCATCAAGAATCACTATTCCCTCCCCCTCAGCTCTATGAATACCCAAGTCCCAAAGACTCTGGCTTGGCTGGGCCCAGTCTATAGTGCAGCAGCTGCCTGGCTTGCACCAACTCACGCCAACCACAGCTTGCCCAGGCCCTGCCTCACACTTGCAGAGGGGATGATGCGGGGAAGGGATTGCAGCAGGCCTGCAGTTAACATGGGGCCCATGGGGCCCGGCCCCCTAGCATTTCTTCTGGGCTCCTCCCTTCTGGGCTTGTCCCAAAGTGCCTCAACTTGCCGCCTCTGACTTGGCTGCCAGAAAACTGAGCGCCCAGAGTGCCTTGGTCACTTCCCCACCGGCCTCGTTCCATTCCCAGCCTCAGACGCTCTACAGCAGCATTGCGGAGGATCCTCCTGAAGCTGTGGCCACTCATTGCTGCCTGGCCAGCAGAGCAGCACGCCTGATGGTGAGTGGCCGATGTGCCCTTGCAGGGGGTGGGGAGCTGCGGCCACTGGGCATTACCAGTGCTCCCTCTAAGCTATGGAGTCTTGTGAGCAAAAATTCTGCTTTGTGAGCTACTGGCATTAAAGTTGTGAGTGAGCGATTTGGCTACTGCATAAATTAGTTTGCTCTGCAGCCATCCTTCCTGAGCTAAGACAAAAATGTGTGAGCTGGAGGCTAAAAAACTGTGAGCTAGCTCACACTAACTCAGCTTAGAGGGAACACTGGTTTACACCCTCCCCCCCACTTGCCCTGGGGCCTGGCAAGGGTGCAGCACTGCCCTAGGGAAAGGCCAGCTTCTAAGGAGTCCCACTAATCGATTTAAAGTTAATTTAATTAATTTTGCTTTTACTAGCTGGGGGAACTCCACCTAGCCCCATCCCCCTAAAATCCCCTAGCTAGGGGACTGGATTGCAGGGCCTCAGAAGGCAAGGGGTGGATTTGTGCTTGGGGAAATTCCTTTCCTTTTTTTAAAAAAAGGTCACACAAGCTCCTTTCTTCCTTCCATCTCTTTGCTTGCTGTGCTGGTTTCCTTCCCCCCACCCCCAATTTTTTTTAACCATAGGGGAGTATCCAAAAATATGATCCTCCAATTGCAGGGTGTCCTCTGTTCTCTGTTGTAAATGTTCTAGGTGGGGGGTCCCAGGCAGAAGAGGCAGGTTAGTATGATGCACCTTTCCCACTTCCTTAAAATCCAAGGGCGTCCTCCATTCGACCAGGCCATTAACTAGAGACTTTTAAACTTTAGCCCTCCTTCACTTTTTGTCTCTTTGCCCTTTCCCCCTTTCAAGATGAGGGAACAGCTCTAGCCAACCCCCTGCCCGGGAAGGGAGGGAAGGCTCCTCCACCGGCCTTCTTCTCGCACACGCACCCCGCCCCCGCCGGGAGACTGGGCTTGGGAGGCCTCGGTCCCCTGGGCGCCCAGGAGCCGCGCGAAGCCTCTGCTGCCGGAGCCTTTCCGCAGGACGACGCGGGCCCTGCGCCGGGGGGCGGGAGAGGCAGGGGCGGGGGACGCCGCGCAGTTGCTCCGGGCCGGGGGCTCCAGCCATCTGGAGGAGACAGGGAGGGGCAGCCTGGCCTGGGGCGGCGCTGCCCCCCCCCCCCCCCCGGCTCGTGGGCAGGAAAGCCCCCCGCGTTTCTCTGGCGCGCTCGGCGGTCGAAGCGTGGTACACGCCTCCAGCGGCAGACGCCCTTCCCGGCACACACGGGAGGCTGAGAGGGCCCCAGCGGCTTCGGGCAGCCCCCGACCAGGCCGCGCTCGGAAGCTCCGCAGGGTCTGCCCCGCCGGCCAGGACGCGGATGGGAGACCACCAAGGAAGCCCAGGGCTGCTAGGCAGGGGCCGGCAACGGCGAAGCCGCCTCTCTCTCTCTCTCTCGTGCCTTGCAAGCCGGGCCCCGGGGGCTCGCCCGAAGTCGGCGGCGGCTTGACGGCACCTGGTCTGGTGATGCTCAGAGAAGGCGTCTGAATCACAGACTCGCGCTCGGTCCCCCTGCAAGATACTGGGTTCAGACGCATTAGAACATAAGAACGTAAGAGAAGCCAATGTTGGATCAGGCCAGTGGCCCATCTAGTCCAACACGCTGTCGCAGGGTGGCCAAAAATATCAGGTGCCCTCAGGAGGTCCAGCAGTGGGGGCAGGAAGCCCTCCCACTGTTGCCGCCACCCAAACACCAAGAATACAGAGCATCACTTGCCCCAGACTGATGAGTTCCCATTTAAACCTTGTAGCTAATAGCCACTGATGGACCTCTGCTCCAAATGCTTATCTAATTCCCTCTTGAAGCCGTCCATGCTTGTAGCCGCCGCCACCTCCTGTGGCAGTGAATTCCATGTGTTAATCACTCTTTGGATGAAGAAGTACTTCCTTTTATCTGTTCTAACCCAACTGCTCAGCAATTTCATAAGTGCCCAGGAGTTCTTGTATTGTGAGAAAGGGAGAAAAGGACTTCTTTTTCCACCCACTCTATCCCATGCATAATCTTATAAACCTCGATCATTTCCCCCCTCAGCCGTCCTTTCTCCAAGCTAAAGAGCCCCAAGCGCTTCAACCTTTCTTCATAGGGAAAGTATTCCAACCTTTTTAATATTCTAGTTGCCCTTTTCTGCGCTTTTTCCAATGCTATAATATCTTTTGCGCTGTGTGACCAGCTCAGAGTATATTGTGATTACAGCTCAGCTGAAAGATAATGCTAGCAGGGCCAAAACCCTGCTTATATTTGTGCAAAACACTCCACCTCACACACACACACTCCCCCTGATAGGCTGTTTACAAAACATTACTACTTGATTGCTATACTCCAGAGTCCTCATCGGCTATTCTTCTTGTGCTCCAAGCTCAGCCAGTCTCTAGGGTAGGGGTGTCAAACATGCGGCCCGGGGGCCAGATCGGTCCCCCGGAGGGCTTCTATCAGGCTCGCACTGGAACTGGTCATCTCCTGCTTCTAGTTCTGTTGCTGCTGCTGCTGCTGCATCATAGCTTGCTTCCTCAGACTCTTGTCAGTCGCTCAGCCATTTCATGTTTTCCCCTCGGCCCTAGAGTCAGAACTCTGAGCATGAGACTTCTGTGGTGAATGTCAATAAATCAAAAGTAGGTTTGCAGCTTACAGATAGACACCTGAACAGCATACTCAAGATTGCAACAGCACAGACATTCTGATGCAATAATTCAGAGCGAGAGGTGTCAGTTATCAGACACTGTTAAATAAACAAAACAGTACAAGGGTGCTAATGTTTTAAGCATGCTTTTATTTCAAACTTAAAAAAATCTTTGTGTTTGTGTTTTTTTATAAAAATTTTATCTCCCCTACCTGGCATTACATTTTATGACACATGTGGCCCCACGGACAAAGTCCAATTTATGTCAGATCCGGCCCTCATAACAAATGCGTTCGACACCACTGCTCGAGGAGGGTGATTCAGTCAGGGATCCCCCCACCTAAGGGATCCCACCAAGCTTAAGGCACCGACTGCCCGCCCCTGCCGTCTGGGCGGCCGGGCAAGAGAAGGCACCCTGGCCGGGGATTCCCTCTCCTTCCAGCCTTGCCTCCTCCTTGCCTCGGAGCGCGACCTACTGAGCGCCGGCTCGACGAGGCAGACCTCTGAGTCAGGCGTCTGGGCTTCAGACGAGGGGTTTCCTTGCGGGCTGCTTCCAAAGTCAACAGGTGGGCAGTACTTCCATTTGGCACCCCCGCCCCACGTCGGCCGCGAGAGCTGAGCAGTTCTGTCCCACTACTGGGCGCGTGTACCAGTCCGCACGTCTGGACGCGCCCGGATCGAACACTCGTGTTTTGACGGCGAGGCCCCAACTTCTTCCCCTTGAGAGAATAATACCCCCCCCCCGCGCGCGCGCGCCCCAGTACTGGGGTCAGACTTCGGAGCAAACGCCTTGCAGATGGAGCGCCCCCCCCCCCGCGCAAGTCCCGCCCGGCGCAGCTGCCTCCGATGCCTCCGCCAGACCATTCCCCAGCCTGTATTTCTCAGAGGCATTTGAGAGCAGAGTTTCTCTCCTTCACCACCAGCGCCCGTCCCACGAGGGAGGCTTTCCACAGAGATGATGACCACGAATACCCTCCCCCCCCCCCTCCAATAATTTGTTCAGGGGGTCGGTAATTTTTTTTTAAATCTCTTTCAGAGAAGTAGACAATTTGATTCCCTCCCTCCGGACTCCCTCTAGGGTTTATATTTATACGGCTGGATTTTGCAAGACACCCCCCCCCCCATGTATATCTATAAAACCAAACGTAAAGAAATATGTCCCTTTGACTTTTGTTTATTTATCTGCGGCACCTCGGCGACTTTTGTATCCCGAACGACCAGAACTGCCGTCCCTCTTTCTGGAAACCTGGTGTGTGTGTGTGTGGGGGGGGGATTCTGGAAGGCGCTGGGAGCAAGAAACAATCCTGCCCGTGGCTGGTTCCCCCCCCCCTCGCAAAATAGTTTTACCCCTTTCCAAAACAGACCACCGAGGCTGGTCGAGTACATTTTACTCGAAAGCAGCTCCGCAGCAAGGAGGCGATCTGCCAAGCGCGCGGGGGGGGGGGGGGGGGATTCTGAGAATTCCAACGGGAAACGTGACAATTATCTAAATCTCAGATGCTTTCGAGAAGAGGGAAACATGTTGCCAAGAAGGCTCTGGGATTAACGCAACTACTCGGTAGGACCCCCAGAAAGCGGCCCGGGACTTTATCTTGCCCCTCCGCCGCTTCACCCCCGCCCCAGGGGTACCCGGTTAGGAAGGGAGGCCAGGCTCAACAGTCTTCCGTGCACTAGGCCCAGCTTGGGCCAGAGGAGACTGGGTCAGAGGCTACTCTTCGGAGGGGGGGGGCTTTATTCTCCGCTGGATATCCGCGCATGGCACCTTAGGGACCTCCTAGAGGCTTCAACCCGCTGGCGCGCGGTTTCAAGCGCTCCGAGGCAACCCAGGGCTGTTGCTGGGGGGGGGGGGGGGAGTGAGCCGACGCCCCCAGAGAGCCGCCTTGCCGGAGGAGGGGGAGGAGCGAGAATGGGGCACTTCAGACGTGGCTGCTCCTTCTGCGGAGAACAGGGGTGACTGTCGAGGGGGGCCCGGCTTGCGCAAGGCAAAAATTTCAAGTCCCTTCTCTCCCCTGTTTCCCCCGCCATTTCTGCTCAAGCCCCAGGAGTTCCGCTTGCCCCGTCGAGGCTTTTGGAAGAAAAAGCGCTCTGAAAACGGGTCCAAACTAGACAGAGGTGTGTGTGTGTGTGTGTGTGTGTGTGTGTGTGTCTCTCTCTCTCTCTGTGTCTGTGTGTGTTAACCGCTTGGCCTAAGGGGGAGGGAGGAAAGCTACTCCTCTGGGTCTGGCTGGGGGGAGGGGAGAAGGAGCGCTGCCCCATTGGATGGGGGTCTGGATCCGAGGGCAGCTGTGGCCCCACCCCACGGGAGCAGAGAACTCAGTAAACTCGCAATTCCCCCCCCCCCCTCCATGCGTACCTAGGGCCGGCCACACTATAAAGGCGCCCCCGCCCGTAGCGGCACCTCCCTCCCTCCCTCGCCCGCCGGCCGGTCGGCTGGTCAAGCGGTGTGTCTCCCCGAGCGCCGCGCCGGTCTCCCCCTCGTTCCTCCCCTTGGTTCTCAGGCGCTGCCCGGCTCTTTTCCTTCCCGCAGGCCCGGCGGCGGTGATGGATTATTCGTACGACGAGGACCTGGACGAGCTGTGCCCCGTCTGCGGGGACAAGGTCTCCGGCTACCATTACGGGCTGCTCACCTGCGAGAGCTGCAAGGTAAACGCCGCAGCCCGATGGGGCGAGCAGAACCCAGCGGGGGTTGGGTGGGACGGGACGCGAGAGGGCAGGCCAGGAGCCCACCGCCCCTTCCGAGCGAGAGCCGGGTCCAGTTCTTCCCCTGCCCAGGCGGAGGGCTCCCTCGCCCGAATATTCCTGGAGACGGACGTCCCCTCTGGGCAAGGGAAAGGGGCCGAGGAGAGAGCCGGCATCCACGCCCTCCAGAGGGGTGAGGACGGCAGAGGGGAGGGGGCGCCCCTAAGCCACAGGAGAGTCGCCTGTCGACCACCTTTCGGGGCAATTAAAGCCCGAGAAAGCCCCAGTGCATTCAAATCGATTTACTTCTGAGTAAACCTGCGTCGGCTCGGTGCAGCCCTGCAGCCTAAAGCGAGGACGGCTGGCCGAATGATCAGAGCCGCCAGCGGGCTGAAGGGGAAGCGGCAGGGCAGGGCAGGCGGCTGCGAACTGCCTTCGGAGCCGCAGAATCAGCCGCCTTCTAGGAGAGCCGCCCGGCGCTTCCTTCGGCATCCCCTGCCGGTCGGGGATCCATGAGGCCGGACGTCTCGGCAAACGAAATAGAGAGAAAACGGGGGGAAACAGAAGCGAGCCGCGCGTCACCTTCGAATAGCCACGATTACAAATAAATGTGTGTTAATATCAGCACCAGAAGGTGTCTTTCTCGCCAATAATCCTGTGGCGCAACGTCGTATAATTAATAATAATAATAATAGTCAAAGGAGGCGGTTCTCTTGAGTCTTATTATTCTTGGCGCGAGACTCTCGGCCGGCGGCTCTGGGCGGTGTTTCCTGAGCGGGATTTGCCCCCCAGCAGCAGCTTGCCTGGAGCCCCCCGGGTCGCCTGGAGACCGCTTTGGCCTCCCCGGGACGGGCAAGACGCTCTTCCGCGGGCCGGAGCTGTGCAGACCGCCGGCCTCTGCGCCTTCGGGCCGCGGGGATCTGTCCCGTCTGTTGCAGGGAAGCGGCGCCGAGCACCTTCTGCCTCGCCGGGCTTGGCTGGGGGAGCTTGCGGGTCCCCGATCCCCCGGGCTCTGAGGATTGCCCTCCGTCCCCTCCCCCGCCTTTCGCCCCAGACGAACGGAGCCGGCGACGTTCCCCGACCATCAATCAGCCCCAGTTTGTTTCCTAAGACGGGCTGGCGGGTCAAACCCACGTCCCTTCCAGTCCCGATGGTGATATCCGTTTGTGTTTCGGTTCGTTTTGGAACGACGGACGCCGCAGCCGCGCCAATTCGGTGTTGCCCCGGTTCATCGCGGTGAGAGCGGTCGGGAAAGGCCCCCGAGAGCTGCCAAAGCTGCGGCTCCGAGTGGTCCTTTTGGCCGCGGGACCCCTCTCCGAAAAGGAGCTGCGGGGTTTTCTGTCAGGGTAAACGAATTCGGAAACGAATTCAGAATGGGGAAGCGGGAAATCGTTTTAGGAGCCATCGGATCGGTTCCTTGTTCTACCTCCCAAAGCCCGGCCAGTCTCACGGGAGGCGGCGGCGGCGGCGGTTTTCTTTCCAGCCGAGAAAACGAGGTCAATCCGAGGTGTCTTCCAGGGCCCCCCCCCCCCCCGCCCCGTTTTTGAGAGCCGATTCCCAAAGGCTGGAGCCGCGGCCGCCTCCTGTCGGGACCCGGCTCTGCGGGACAAGGCAAAAGCCGCCGGGGACACTTCAGGGCCGGGCGGGGGGGCGGGGGGGCGGGACGACATCTCTGCCCGATGCTCTGCTTAGGCAGGCAGGGCGCCCCCAATGCTAGGAGAAGGTGGGGGCTCGCTTCAGGTAAGGGGGGGCAGGCGGACGGCGGGGTCTGTCGAGAGGGAAGGGCGTGGAGGGGGCGGAAAGGCATTTGCGTGCGGTTTCGCTTTGCGCCTTCCAGGGTCGGGATGTGGGGAAGGCATATCTCCCCACCGCCAAGCAAGCCAGCCACCCGGCGACAAACCAAAGGAGCGCCGCAGGCTGACCCACACTGAGGGGTGGGGCTGGACTCATTAGGCCGGGAGGTGGCTCCGTTTTTGCCTGGCCTTCCAAGGAGTACAACCCACTCCGCCCCCCCCTCCGCCCCCCCCCTTGATGGCCGGTTGATTAACCGAAAACATTTAGCCAGCAAAGAGGGCGCGGGGAAGTGGTGTCTCCCCGAGGAACCCACGGGTCACTTAGCTGACCCACCCGGGGGGGCAGTCTCCCACATCTCCTGCTTGTCCTCCCCCACCCTCTGTGTTGCCTCTTCATGAATTGCTAAAAAGACCTCCGAAAAGCCCCTCCCCTGCTTTCTGAGTGGAAACGATGGACGCTGAATCCTGCTTTCTCTCTGCATGTGCCCAGATACTCTCGACTGCCGTGCGCAGGAATGCGGTGCAGCGGTGAGGGAAAGGCCCACTCCGGTGCATGCTCCCTTGCCCCTTTGGTTGCTTGTTTGCATAGGCCGGGATTCAGCCCTGGTACGGGAGACCTAGACTCAACCCGGGTACACCACCCTAGCGTGCGTTTCAAACCAGGTTACTAGAACAAGAGCCTTGTGTTGTTGTGGAGAGCAGGGAGTTTCCAGCGCCCTATCGCGCCAGCCTAGGCCCTGGGATGGCCCTCTGCACAGCTTGACAACAGTCCTGTGAGGTAGATCAATATTTTCATCTCCAAAGTGCAGAAAATAGAGAGAGAAGCTACCTAGAGAATGTGGGAAGTGAGCTTTGGGCCGGTAAAAGAGTCCCTGCTCAGTTCAGCTGGATACTCCCGCCGCCTGGTCTGTGCCAAAAGCTTTGGCGCTCCGAGAGTCATTTCTACACAGATCGGTGGCCGGCACTTCTCTTCCAGCCTGTCCCTCTCTTCTCTGGTGCTGGCCCCGGAGGCCACGGGGATGGGCTGTGATAGTGTTGCTTTTCCCCAGCCCGGTGGCTCTGAGCACATTCCAGGAGGGCAGCCATGCTCGCCAGAGGCCCCTCGGGGTTGGCAGCTTCCGGAGGGTAGCGGTGTCCCCTTAGAGCCATAGAAGCCGCGTCCCAGTTGGCCTACCAGCCTGCAAGTCACCCTGGGCTCTAAGCTCAGCCGCCTCTCTCCGTCTCCCCTCCAGGGCTTCTTCAAGAGGACCGTGCAGAACAACAAGCACTACACGTGTACCGAGACGCAGAACTGCAAGATCGACAAGACGCAGCGCAAGAGGTGCCCTTACTGTCGCTTCCAGAAGTGCCTGACGGTGGGGATGAGGCTTGAAGGTAAAGCCCGGGCCCATCTCCGGCCCTCTCTTTCAGCCGAAGAAATATCCAGCTGCAGGTGGTCCCAGGCCAGACCCAGGCAATGCTGCCTCTAAGCTGTGAGCAAAACTTCTACTTTGTGAGCTCCTGACATTAAAGTTCTGAGCAAGCGATTTGGCTACTGCATAGATTAGTCTGCTCTGGAGCCATCCTTCCTGAGCTAAGAGGCTAAATTTGGCAAAAAAGCTAAAAAAGAAAAAGAAAAAAGAGAGAGGCTAGAAAAACTGTGAGCTTACTCACACTAACTCACCTTAGAGGGAACACTGGACCCAGGCATTTTGTCTGCCCTACCCAAAATATCCAGAGCTTTCCCCTCTGCCCTCGAAGTGTGTTTATTAAAAAAAAAATTAGGCGGGAGATGGACTATCCCCCGATACTTTCATCGTGCTTTGCTTATGCTCTGCCTTCCCCTGCTAGATTTGCACCATGTGCGGGGCAATGAGCAGGCAGACGCTATTGTCTGGAGGCAAACTAGAATTTTAAAATCACGGGATATCATGGGATAGGGGCGAGATATAAGTGCAATGAATAAAATAAATTTTAAAAATAGATATAAATGATTTGTTTTGCCCCGGGGGGAGGGTCAACTTGAGTCAAGTCTTTCTAGGGCTCATCCCCAGGATCTGGTTTCAGTTCCAGGGCTCAGGCTGGGAGTAGCTACCTAATAAAGACAGCGTCTTTGTACATCTGCAAAGTGTCTCTCCTTTCCACATCAAGGGAAGATGGACCCCCCCTTCCGATTTTGGTTTTGATGCCAATTTATTATATTTTCCTTAAGTCTGAGCTTAACAGCTAGTCGGAGAGGAACCGGGGTGGGTGGGTGGGGAATGCTCCCTGTAGCGGAGTCTGGCGAGGAGGCAGGCTTCCGAGGAGGTGCTGGAAGGGTCTGGTTCTTTGGCCTGGAACAACAGAAAGTGAAAGCAGATTCCTCGGCCGAGGGGCGGTGCTCGTAGTCGGGGAGAGTTAGCTCCAGCTGGCGGTTCCTGGCTGCGCCTCCGCTTCCTTCCACCTAGGCCTTTTAGCCTGGGGCTTGGGAGCGCGCGCCGTCCTTGGAGGAAGAGATTTGGGGGGGGGGGCGCTCCTGGAGGCCCGCGGGGGGGGGCGTGTTGAATCCGTCGCTGGTGGGTATGCAAAGGCACTCTGCGCATGGTCAGAGGCGCCCTCTTCTAGGCCACAAAACGCGGTCCGCGTTTTCCAGGGGGACTGATTCCCGTGAGACAGGGTTGTCGAGGAGGTTTTGGGAACATGACGCCCTTTGCCCGTTGTTGTTGCAGGCTTGAGGGGCTGTGTTCTTTGGGGAGAATAAATGGCAACGTGGTAGCCAAGCCATGTCGGTCTGTCGCAGCAGGAGGGAAAAGGGCTCCCCTGGCACCTTAACAGTCTCGCAGATTTATGGAAGCCGAAGTCTTTCCAGGCTCTAGCCCAATAAATCCGTGAGCCTTTAAGCCTACAAGTGCCACGAGATTCCCGTTTGTTGGTGCAAAAGGCGCTCCAAAGCAAGCGCGCCAGAGGACTCGCGTTAACGCAAGAGGCACACAAACGATTCCTCTGGGCCCAGTCCTGACACGTGCCAAAGGGGGGGGGATCCAGTCAACCATCCTCTGGCCTCCAAACCTAGTTTCTGATTCCGGCCTTGGAAGGACAGACTTTAAAAGTACTTTCCCCTTTGCGATCGCTAGCCCCATCTCCCCGCACTAGATCAACCAGCCGGCTTAAAGGGCTTCGCTTCGGGGAGGGAAGAGCGGCAGGAAGCCGGGCGGGCGGGAATGACCCCTCCCCCCGGCTTTGGCTGGTCTCCTTGCCGGGTGAAAATGCGTCCCCAGGCGCCGAGTATTTCCCGGGCAGACGAATCCCAAGCGACGCTTCCGCAGCGGCGCTTCAGCTGTAAGGGACTGAAGCCCGTGCGAAAGGATCGATTTGGGGACTCCCAGCAGTCTCCCAGCCGCAGTCCAGCGTGCGAAGACTCCCGCCCGGGATTTCCAGAGTGCCCGCGGGAGGCGAGAGGGAGCCCCTGTTCGCCGGAGAAGGGGGGCAAAGCAGAATGCGCCGTCGGTGCGCAACTGGGGCTGCGGGGGCGACTGCAAAAGCGGCACCCTTTGCGGGAGTGGGGGAAGGACTCCTAGGTTCTTACCCCAAGCCTACGCACAACAGCCCTGTGAGGTAGTCGGAATGCCCCCTTTCCACAAACAGAAAATGATCCTCAAATAAGGCAGTGGCCAGATCAGCAGGGGGGCCTACGACTAAGTCCGAATTTGAACCCAAGCCACCCTCCCCCCAGTCCTCTATTCTAGCCTTTTGATAATATTCTGCCCTTCCCACAAGTGGGCTCAGGGCGGATCACAGGGCCATTCGGCATCACAATATATAAATACATTAATACAATATAAATAATAAATTAAAACAGTAAAGAACAATAATTTAAAACAAACTGCACCATTTGTGCCCGCAGTCTCCAGAGCTGGTGTGGCCACAATCTCCAGAGGTCTACTTTACTGAAGTTGGATGCTAAATGCATTCTGAAATGTTACAACAAAATAAATTTGTGGCAGCAAGTTTTTTTTGTGGGGGACACGCACTGAGGGAAGAATTCCGTGTGCCGAAGCAGTTGGGGGGTGGGTCTTGGGAGCTGCTGTGAAAGGGCGGCGGGTTCCACGCCCCGCCCGGCTCCCTTTAGCTTTCGCGCTGCTGTTCAGCAGGCGCGCGGGGGGGGGGGGGGGGAATGGGTTGCAGAGCCTCTCCAGTCGAGTGCGGGAACTGTGGAAGCGCCCACCAAGCAGAAGGGCCTCACCGAAGGCCCTCGGAGGCCTTGGCTGCTGTCGGGTGTGGCTCTCGTCGTCGGCGAAATGCAGCGAGGCCCCAGACGCCCCTTCTGCAGGCATCTCGCTTCGGAGGAATGTGGGAGGCGAAGCCGCGTCCCTTTTGCAGCGACTGGGCCTTTTCCGCCACGACGGGGGATTCTGGCTTCGCGGCTGGAACCGCTTCTCGACCCCTCCCCTCGCCTTCACGGGGAGCCTGTGCAGGCCTTGGCTTGGAGCTGGCGGGGAGAGAGGCCCGGGGGCGGCTGCAGCAGCAGCCCTTCCCCCGGACAAGAGCCGCTCCGCTCAACCCTTCCAGGCACTTGGCGGGGGCAGAACCTCCAGCTGTCCGCAGTCTCAATCGCGCTGCAGAGAAGCACCTGCTTCCCGGCGCCCTGACACATTCTTGGGCCCCTGGAAGAAACAAGGCCCGGCTCTGCCAAGGCGGCCACATGGGCTGTAGCAGGCCTGACTGGGACCCACAAGGCCGCGCGCACCGCCCTCCCCCTGCCAAGGCCTGCAGTCTCCGGGCCCCCCTTTCCTCTTCATTTGATCCCCCCCTTCCTCCCCATCTCCATGTATAGGGGGTCCAGAATAGCTTTCAGGGTTGCTAGGCAACGGGCTAGAATGGCTTCCAACCAGCCTGTTGCCTAACAACCACAAGCGGCTTCCTTTCTGGACCTTCCCAGAGGTCTGTCTGATCTATCCCACCAGTTGTGGACATGGGGGGGAGGGGGTAAAAAGGGTATATGTGAATGGAGTAAACATTACAGGTGCCTGCAATGTGGGGTGTGAATTATGCAACTGATTCAGAATGCCACCTGAGCCCTTGTGGACCCCCACTCTGACACCTCTGTCTTCTCCCTGCCTGCAGCTGTGCGTGCCGACCGCATGCGAGGGGGACGGAACAAGTTCGGGCCCATGTACAAGCGAGACCGTGCCTTAAAGCAGCAGAAGAAAGCGCTGATCCGGGCCAACGGATTCAAGCTGGAGACTGCGCCACAGATCGTGTCCCCTGTGCAGGCGGACTATGGCCTGTCCGCCTCCTTACATGGCGTGGCCCACCCAGCCTCCAAGGGCCTGCAGCCCACTGCCATGACACCCGTTGACTACGAGCGAAGCCCCTATGGGACCCCAGCCATGGGCGTGCCAGTGCCGGGCCATGGGCCACTCTCGGGCTACCACTACCCATCCTTCCCCAGCCGGGCCATCAAATCCGAGTACCCCGACCATTACGCACACCCTCACGAGGCTGCTCCGGCCTACGCCTACCCGGAGGCCTATCCCAACAGCTCGCCAGCTGCGCCCGACATCCCAGACGTGATCCTGAAACTGCTGCAGCTGGAACCTGATGAGGCGCAGGTCAAAGCACGCATCCTGGCTTGCCTGCAGCAGGAACAGGCCAAGAGCCGCCATGACAAGCTCAACCCCTTTGGCCTGATGTGTAAGATGGCCGACCAGACCCTGTTCGCCATTGTGGAGTGGGCTCGCAGCTGCCTCTTCTTCAAGGAACTGGAGGTAAGGAGGGGAAAGGCACCAAGCAGGGTGGGGGGGGGGTTGACCTGGGGGCTTCTGGGCACGTGCAGAGGGCCACCAAGTGCCCTGACATTCCGCCTTCCCTTGTCATAAATGAAGCTAGACAGCATGTCTGTTTGTTAGGATTTAAAGGTGTGCATGGTGCTTGTGACGTTTTGATTCATTTCTTTCTTTGCTCGCTTTCTTGGTCCCAAGCCTGATAGGGAAGTGGTGCAAAGCGAGTGCAACATACACACACACGCCTTTCCTGCCCCGCTGAGCTAAGTGTGAGCTTTGACGGAGAAACAAGTCCCTCGGGCAGCCTGATAGATTTAAAGCTTCTCCCCAGCGGGGCCCAGGTGTTGCTGCCGCCAGTGGGGCTGGAAGCCAGAATTGAAAGCTCAAGAGTTACGGCGCTGATGCGCTCCAGGCATACAACGGGTAGCCATCAAAACTGATTGCCATGATGCCTGCCTGCGTCATTGGCTAGTAGGAATGAATGAGGCCTTGCACGTCTCTCATGCACCATTCCTCTCCTACGCACATTTGCTCAGAAGAGGAGCACTTAGGGTATGCCAGAGCAAAATCATAATGAATGACATCATTAAAATACTTGTCCAAAGATGACAGTGGAGCGATGGTGGTTAGCGTGTGTATGAGATGGGATGAGGAGGTCAGGTCTGTTGGGGGTGGTGGGGAACATCCCTCTTTCTGATTTGAATATTCAGTTGAGCATAAAGAGGGGCACTGCTTGGCCTTTGGACAGCATTAAACATCGCTGACCTGATTGGTGCCTCTGGGATGTAGTCCATCCACCACTGGAAATGGAGAGTGGACACAGTGTTCCCTCTAAGCTGAGTTAGTGTGAGCTAGCTCACAGTTTTTTAGCCTCTGGCTCACACATTTTTGTCTCAGCTCAGGAAGGATGGCTCCAGGGCAAAATAATTTATGTAGTAGCCAAACTGCTCACTCACAGCTTTAATGCCAGTAGCTCACAAAGTAGAATTTTTGCTCACAATTGCTGGACCCTGGTATTTTCCTGTATGAGATTGGAATACTGGTCTGGATGGGCATTTGGTCTCAGCAGGGTTCTCCCTAAGAACACAACTCACATAATATTTTTTTTATTAGGACCAGCTGAATGACCCATAACAGTGCAAGCTTTTGAGTTCACCAGAACTCTTATTCAAGCAATAATATTGGTTAAAAAGGATTTGGGAAAGGGACATAGTGTTCAGCCCTGTTAAAGCCTGCATTGTCTGCAGGAGGCAGAACAGATTCAAATGAAGGTGAACAAAATTTAGAGTCCAGTGGCACCTTTTAAGACCAACAAAGGTTTATTTAAGGTATGAGCTTTCGTGTTCATGCACACTTTTTCAAATACATTGGAATGGCAGGTAAGGTTCAAACTTATAGCCAGAGAATGAACAGCCACTGGACTGTACATTTGTTCTACTACTTCAGACCAACATGGCTAACCAACTGGATCAAATGGAGGTGGTTTCAAATTACTCCAAGCCAAGAGACAATAAAATGACTAAACTCCTCAGCTAAATAAGTCCGGGAAGTGTGTGATACCCGAGCTTGCAATAAACCCAGATGCCAACTTTGCTGCCACATACACCCAGACAACTCAGTCACATCAACTACACCATCTCAGGCTTATTCATTTGCTCATAATCCAACACTGTGTATGCCATTAAATGCCAACAGTGTCCTTCAGTTCTCTACACAAGACAAACAAGTCAAACCCTATGCTAAAGGATAAACGGAGACAAATCTGACATCAAGAATCACAAGACTGAGAAACCTGTAGGAGAACACTTCAACCTTCCAGGATATTCAGTGGGGGGACTCAAAAGTAGCTGTTTTATTACAAAGGAACTTCAGGAACAGGAGACTGCTGAATTACAAGTTATTCCAACACTCAGAACAATGGAACTCCCAGGACTTAACAGAGATATCGGCTTCTTATCTCACTACACATGCTAAGTTACTCAGTTCCCATTTATACCAAGAAAATCAAACTTTGTTGATCTTGGAGGTGCCACTAGTCTCAAACATAGTTCTCACACCTTTTAACTCCTTTATTATCTATATACCAATTTACTACTATTTACATGTCTTACCTAATGTGTCATTCCAATCTTAGCTGTATTTATTGCTCAGATAGGCATCTTGACTCTAATTAGCTCTTCCTGGCAACTAACCCCCCATTGATATGTAATATTTGAGGAAATCTGGTTCAATTAATCTGAATTAGTGTATATACTAAGTTTCTCAGTTCTCGCTTATAGCCAGAATTGAGCTTTATTTGTTTTGCAGGTGCAACTGGACTTAAATCTTGTTCCCACATCTGTTTGTTAACTCTTGTATTTGTATACTAATTTACTGCCATTCACAGATCTTTCTTACATCCTATAGCTATCACCCAATACTTATGCATCTTGACTCTAAATGGCCCTTCCTAACAACATCCTCTGCCCCCATAAGAAATGGTTGAAGGGATTCTGTTCCACTGCATCTGAAGAAGTGTGCTTGCACATGAAAGATTGGAGGGACTCTTCCTGCTTCTTTTATACACCCACATGGGGAATTTCCCTACCAATGGGGAAAAATTGTTATTGGCCCCTTAGTCCTGGAATCTCTACTGGCTTTAGCTGGCTTTGGGCTGGACCTCAATTGGTGCAGCTGTAGTTCTGGGAGCAAACTGAAAAGTTTGGATGATGAGGTATCCAGCCTATAGGAAAAAGGGTATTGTGGGCATGCATGAAAAGTGCACCAGGAGAGTAGGTGTTAAGAAGACTGACATAGGTATGCTGATACTGTGAATACAACTTTGTTGGTCTTAAAGGTGCCACTGGACTCAAACTTTGTTCTCTAAACCAATGAGACTCAAAATCCATTTTTGGAAGACAGACAGCAAATCACTCGGCGGTCAGTGTATTAACCCAGAGCCTGTGTGTTGGACAAGAGCATTGGTTGATTCCAGTCAGTGCTCCCTCTAAGCTGTGGAGTCTTGTGAGCAAAAATTCTACTTTGTGAGCTACTTGCATTAAAGTTGTGAGCGAGTGATTTGGCTACTGCATACATTTGTTTGCCCTGGAACCATCTTTCCTGAGCTAAGGCAAAAATGTGTGAGCCAGAAGCTAAAAAACTGTGAGCTAGCTCACACCAGCTCAGACGGAACACTGATTCCAGTCCTTCCTTTGCCACAACCTCGCTCTTCTGACCTTGAGCAAGGTGTTCTGTCTTGCTGGCACTTCAGGTGTGAACTCAACTTGAGCACATGGGGATTGTCCAAGGCTACTCACTGAGCCAAGCCAAATTATTTGTTGTCTCTTCAGGAAACTCTGGAGGTTGGGTTTCCCAATATCCTGTGCAGCTAGTAGCAGACTTTTGGCTTCCTAGCAGAGCAGCAGAGTTCTCTTTTTGGTCCATTCTGCTTCCACCCAGCCGTTCTTACACCATAAAAGACATTGCCTGCACGTTAAATGAATTAAATGAACTCTCTCCAGTGTAGCTTTTATAGCATCCCAGTAAAACTGCTAGCAGAGTATAAAACTGCCACCCAGCAATTGATGGGTGTAACTCATTTGAGGCAAGGCTGAGAGTGTGCATCTGAAACATGGGCAGAGGGGTTGCTTGCGGCTGCCAGTTCGCTGTGCCTTCCTTCGCAGTTGGCTGCGTGGCGTAGCTCCAGCTCTTCATTCAGGTGGATTATGTGCTGGAGGCGCATCAATTTCCCCACCCTAGGAACCCGTGGAATTTTATATCTAGGTTGAAGACACTCTTTTGGTGTTCTCCATACAGCGTGAGTAAAGGCCATAGTTTAGTTCAGAGCAGTTGTCAGGGTTTAGGTGCAGTACCTGCTTGTAATATTAAAGTTCAGCCTCTTGAATGTGTGAAATTGCAGCTTACAGCGCACATCCAATTAAACTGCAATAAAAATACACAAAACTGAAATCCATAGATTGCCATAGAGTAAAAAAGTACCCAGTACAGAAACCCAAACCAAAAATAGCTGCGTAAGGCAAGCTCAGTAATTTACCTCTTCCTTAGCCTCCTAGATCTGAATCCAAATGGTCAAAGACCAGAAAGTAATCTAGCATCAGACAAATGAAACATATTGATCAGACATGAAACCCCAAAGTCCTGTTAGAATAATCTCACTTCACATAATTTACTAAATCTTGTTGGAGTTGACAGGCACTCTTTGCACCTTCTCTGGCAAGGCATATTCCCCAAACTAGAGCAATTATAGAGAAGGGTGTGGCCCTAACAGAAGAGAGACAGCCCTCCTGAAAAGAGGGAAATGCTAACAGATGACATTGTGCCACTCTGAACTGGTGTGCAGGGCTTGTATCAGGCGAGACAGTCCTTCAAGAATTACGAGCTTTTGTGTAATAGCTCTTGTCAAAGATGACAGTCTCTCTCTGGGAGCAGCTTGTGCCTTTTCCAGACTCTAGAGACTTTATTTTCCTGGGCTGCACGCTGGTAATCCTGCTCCCTTTTTTGAAAGAGAATTGATTCCTAACAAGTTTGTGGGGGAAATGCTTGGTTTTCTAGAAAAGACAGAAATCAATTGGGAAATTTATATTTGCTCCTCCTTAATTGTCAGCAAGAATGCTTTGAAGAATGATACATCCAAATTTGGGAGGGCATGTGCACCTTCCTTCAGAGTTAAAAAATCCTGCGGTGCTGGACTTTTCCTACTTAGGTTAATGTTTATGCTTCCTAGTTTTCCTGGAAGATTGTAGGCTGTCATAGATAAGGGGGGAAACTGATGACAAGACAGATGAGGCTTCTCTTCAGTGAGTATCAGTGGCTGAGAACGGGGCCACTAAGTGCCTGTCTGGTGCTGGGAACTGAACTTTGGGGTTCAGACAGTTACATCTCAGCCATAGGCTGAACTGCTGTGAGAATTTGGAAAGCTCACTTTTTTTCCCTTAACTGGTCAGAGTGAACATGCGCACTAGAAAGTTGGCAGTGCAGTGTGCAGGAGAGGGCAGAGTGGGGGCCACAATGTGAAGAGAAGGATGTTCTGTTGAAAAAAGGTGATAAGAGGAAAGTATGGAACTGGGGGAAGAAAATGGAAGGACGTTAGGTGATATGGGAGGGACATAGGCCAAGGAAGTTAAGAAACTATGGACATTTGGATATATTTTGGAATTTGCTGGGAGAACTAGAGTGGTACTCAGGGCAGTGTGGAGTTGAAGAATTGTTGTGCATATTGACTAGAATGAACCTAGTATCTGGTGGTCTTATTCTTAGCCTTGCTGTATGTAAAGGTAAAGGTTTCCCTTGCTCGAAAGCTAGTCCAGTCCAACTCTAGGGGGCGGTGCTCATCTCCATTTCCAAGTCGAAGAGCTAGCACTGTCTGAAGAATTCTCCATGGTCATGTTATCTTCCCACCAAAGTGGTACCTATTTATCTACTTTATCTACTTGTACTTTCTGGCACCTTTAAGACAAACAAAGTTTTATTCACGGTATAAGCTTTCACGTGCGCACACACACTTCTTCAGGTACATTGAAATGGAAGTTACCAGTCCGTACATATGGGTAGAGGGTGAGCAGTAAATTAGCATACAGCATAATGAAGACATTTAATGAGATGTGTTTAACAGAATCAAGGACCAAACACGAAAAACAACCTTTGTTTATATGGTGGGGAAAACATACTGAAAGAAAGAAATATGTCACAATTGGAGATTGATGGGCAGGCAGATGTATCTTTAATTGTTGGGTGCTAATAAACTGAGACCCTGCCATTGTGCTCCATCCATCTCCTCTCAAGCATGGAGGTGACCTTAGAGTTATCTCCCCTGTCCCCAGACCAGAGAAATATTGTGAGGATGGATGGTGAGGAGGTACAGCAGTTGTTTGTGGACCCTCCTGGCCAGTCCTGGCTGGTTCAGAGGGGGCTCACTTGGTGCTCTTTTCCTGATGACCCTGCCTGAGTGCTCTTTGTGCCAGAAACTGCAGCAGCCTCCCCCGTCCCTAAATTCAGCAGTGGCACCAAACTTCCAGGGGGATGTTGACAAGTCCCTTTGGCTTCCCACCCACATCCGTTGGTGCTCCGTTGTGAAGGACAAGGGGAGAAGAAAGAGCTGAACTGCCAGGGGTCTAATTGGCCTCTTGACATTGGTCCCCATGTAATATTCTTCCCCCACAAGCCCTAGGGCAGCCAGATTGGAAGCAAATTTAACTTCCCAGATATATCGTTTCATTTAAGGGCTAGTAATTCTGTCAGTCCCAGGCTGACAAATGAGAGCCTGCCTGCCAATCTGCCGGCAAGAATGATGCGCTGGCGTTCCACTTGTGTCACCCGCCGGAGAGTTACAGGCTCCGCTGGCCTTCGGAGGCAAGACTAATAATGCAGCCTGGCCAAAGGGGGATTTGGGGGGCTGCTTGTTTATGGAGGGTGGTGTGTGGTGAGGGCAGGTGGGCTGAGGGGGAAGAGGTCAGAGCTGACACCCATAAATACCAACTCTAAGTGAGTAGAGATGAGATGTGTCAAGGCTCGAGAGAAGATTTGCGGGCAAGAGAAGTCCAGGCAGGGAGGTGAAATCAGACTGTGTTCCAGCCGGGCCCTGTTTTAAGCTGTGTTGCCTTTCAGCTGTGATATTTAACATATATAGTTAATTACATAAAAACACGCTCAGGGAAACACAGTACAGGTTGATTTTGAGGATGGATGGTGGAGAGGATAAACGGATGGTTTGAGTCACTCCATTCTGAGCCCTTTTCCCCTCCAAAATGTGAACAGAGAGCTCTTTGTAACACCTGGGTTCCTTTGTATGTTAACGTCAAAACACTGCTGTCAGTTGAATTGCAAGTTTCTGCACTCTCAAAGCAACAGCAGATTAAGACAAACATTAAGTCAAACTGCCTCACTGACACTTAAAGTGGATTGCAGAATATAAAAACAGTTCAGTCAGACAGCATAAGACAAAACCCTGCAACAGAATTAGAAAACAAGGCAAATGGAAAACCATCTAAGGCATGATCTACCATTAACAATGCAGAAAGAGGATTACAAAGGTAGAAGATGCTAGTGGCTGGCACAGAAGTGATGCCAGAAAGATACCACTGCAGCAACTGCCAGAAGTTCCAAGACCTAGAAAGTTGGAGCCTTGCTGTAGGGATCACTCAGAAGCCAAGACAAACTTGCATCGCTTTACCCAGCATGCACTGCTAGCTTGATGTCATTTCCTGGTTTGGGCAGCTGTCTTCTGAGATCGCGGTGACGGGTTCCTTTTCCTTGCAGCTCCTGATGTTGTTGACCATCATCTTGTCTGCAGCCAGTTTTTGATCTGGGTCATGATGACCCAATTTCTGATTTGGTGCCAGAGTATTTTTGGCTGCTGCTGTCACCACACAGGGAAATGGCTTCTGGCCTGACATTGCTGTTCTGGTAACCAACTAGGTTGCCTCTTTCTCAGGAAACTGAAGCTTGCTAGGAGGAGCAAAGAGCATCCTGGGAGGAGCTTTTGCTTTCTGGCAAAGTTCAGTTCCCAGGCTGTGTAAGGGCCACACTCTGTATTAGGAATGGTTCCTTTTCACCCACCAGTAGCTCTGCTCAGGGCTTTTTAGGAGGGGGGAAGAGGTGCCTGAACTCTCAATCTGTATACTGACAACTCATGAACTTTTAAACGTTTTTAAAAGATTTTTCTCGAAAGAGGTTCCGGAACTCTGTTCCGGTGTGTTCCCCTAGAAAAAAAGTCCTGGCTCTGCTTAACTATTTTGTAAATGCTCTTCAAAACAGGCATTCCCTGACTGTCTTTTCTGCTATTTTCCTGGCTTTGTTAAAATTTTGAGCTTAGACGAGAGATAATTGTGCAACATTACAAGAAAGGGCTTAGGCCATGGTGAAGATTTGTTTAAATTCTTTACCCTGGGCCTGGATCTCCCCTCCCCCCTCCCAGGTTTGGTGCTAGATCTTCAACTGGAAATGCTCCTACCATTGTAGTATTTGTGTATGGTGACCAGTGTTCCTTCTAAGCTGAGTTAGTGTGAGCTAGCTCGCAGTATTTTAGCCCCCAACTCACACGTTTTTGTCTTGGCTCAGGAAGGATGGCTCCAGAGCAAATGTAATTTATGCAGAACCCAAATCGCTCGCTCACAACTTTAACCCAGTAGCTCACAAAGTAGAATTTTTGCTCACAAGTCTCCGCAGCTTAGAGGGAGCATCAGCGATGACTGGACTATTTCTGCAAAGCCCAGCCATAGATCCCTATGGCTTCCCCCCACCCATATATACGTGTGTTTCAAGGATGGTTTAGGAGAAGAATTATTTTTGCCTTGTCAGGACTAGCTGGTGAAGGAGACGTGTTTTCCTTGGAGTTAGGGTCAGCTGTGAGACTTCTACTCTCAGTGCAGGGCTCCAAGCACAGAGGAGCTGGGTGTGGTTTAATTGAAAGCCGGAACGGTGTAGTGCCTAGAGTATAGGACTAGGATCTGGAAGACACAGATCTGAATCCTCACTTGGGCCAGTTGCACACTCTCAGCCCAGCCTACCTCACAGGGTTGTTGTGAGGAGAAAGCGGGGGGGGGGGAGAACGATGTTGCAGGCCACTTCAGGTTCCCATTGGGGAGAAGGGAGGGGTAGAAATAAGTTCTAAAATGTTGCAAATAGTCACTTGTGTGACTGGTAGAGAGAGGGCTGCTAGGCCAGGGTTGCCAGTTCTAGCCCAAGTTTCCTCCCTGTGCCTCTGTGCTTTCCAGAAGGAGGAGTAAAGTCTCAGGATGAGGAGCCAGACTCAAGTAGAAATCGTAACTTCTGCCTCCACGCAGAACATTTGCTGCTCATGTTCTTCTGGCTCTTCCTCGGGCACACGGATTCAGGCTTTTTTTTCTCTCCTGACTTAACAGGTGCCATTAGTGGTTTGGCCTTTCTCCCACTGGCTTTGCCAGGCACCACCTCTTAGCAGGCTTCTCCCATGATTCTAGGGGTCTGAGACTTAGCAGGTCTGGCAACCTTAAACAAGGAAAGGACAACTGCTTATAAGTATCGTTTATACACTGGACCATCTACCACAAGATGTGGAGACAGTCACTGGCTTTGTGGGGGTTAAAAGGATTTCCGCCCACAGACAGGGGAATAGGTACATCCCAGATAGCCAGGATAGCTCACAGTGCAGAGACTGGATCCAAGTTGCTGGGGGGACGGGACTCAATGGGAGCGTGTTGTTGCCTTCATTTCCCAGCAGCCTGTGTTTGGCCATGGGATACCATAGTAGGTAGACATTTGCTGTTATCTGTCTTAAGGTGTGAATACAAAGTGTAGTCATTTGAGGTTATCAGATGAATTACAGTTGCATTGGGAGCAAAGTTAATTAAAATGGGAATCATTTTTTGTTACTTCATGTAGCACAAGCCTTACCTTTAGCCATGATGTTGCAATGCGTCAAATGCACCGGAAGACCCAGGGAGCTGCTAGTCCACATGATGATGAGCTGACAGCTAGGCAGTAGGCAATTAAACCATTGCTGTTTTCTTGATGGTCTTGGGGGGGGGGGGGGGGTGGAGCCCATCACTGTGACATCCAGAGGGGCAGGGCTGTTATTAACACCTTCAGCTTGTGAGTGATTCTGATTGTTCTCTCTTGGTCCTGAACTCTCCCTTCTCAATTGTCGAGGTGACACCTCCAGTCTTCACCAAATAATTGTGTCCCCTCCCTCCAGTTGTTGCATTTGTGGCCTCTTAAAGGGCTTGGTGGGCAAATTCATCTTGAATTTATAGCACAGTGCATGCACACAACCAAACTGTGCCAACAGTTGTCTGACATGCAGTCACCTGAAGGTAAGTTCTGTCCTAGCTTGGTGATGGGAAAGGCGATTTCTGCCTGTCAGGCTGCTGTTAAAGGCGCAGGAACAGTGCAACAAGCCGATAACCCATTTCCCTGATCAAAGTTCTGCTCTCTGTTTGCACCAGTTGAGTGATGCAGGACTGGTTCAAGTCCTTGGGGCAAAGCTATAGGAAGGGCTCAGCTGCCAGCATGCTGACCCAAGCAGGGGATTCCACCATGGATCCTGTCCTTCTTACTTCACATCCGGGCTGCACAGTCATGCCTAGGAGTGTACAAAATGCTGCTTTGTGGAGGCAGTTTCCTTAATTGCCCAGTCAAAGACAGCCTGCCATTGTTCCACAAAGTAAACCTGATAAATGCACAATACCCCTTTAGTTGGTGCACCACAGTTATTCTCAGGGTTTGTACATCTTGTGCTGTTGCTCTTGAGCCGCTGTGTATGTTGGTGAGAGAGCCTCCTCCTGCATCAGCTTTGAACTCCTGCACCAGCCGGTGCTTACAGTCAAGGACCCTGTTATCTGGGCCTCAAACCAATTTGCACCTCTAAATAGTGACTCTAGGCCGCTGGTCATTTGTTAGAGATGGCTTGTGCAGAAACACCTCCTGCCCTTCCTTCTGGGGCTTTGTGTTCCTGAGGTCATTGTTCATCCCCCTCCCCTTAATGTAAAACTCGAGATCTTTTGTTTTCCTATGCCCGAGCAAAGAGCAATTATGTTATCTCTGCTCATGGCTACCTACCCAGCCCGTTCTATGGATTATCATCCCTTAAGGCTCCTTGTGGGGTCTGATGAGGACTACAGAAGGAGAGACAAAATTCATTTCATGGGCACTAAAACATTGTGACCAAGTCTTGAAACTATCCTAAAGGAGTTGGGTTCACAGGAGTGATCTAACTTTGATAGTGGGCTTATTACTATTTTACTTCGTTTTCAAAATGTATTAGTTCTATCCTTTTAGGATATAAACTAAATCTGAAATGTGTACATCTACTTATTCTCTGTTACTGAATGCCTGTATTAGGGCTAGCCTGAATAAGTTCAACAAGTCATTACACTCTATGGACTATTTTATTGAGAATAAAACTGAATAAACTGGGGGGGGGGGGGGGGGGGACGACACTCAGCAGTGCCAGAAAAATGTTTCCCATAATTGCCAAGGAGCTTCTAGTATTGCCATACTAGCCATGTAGTGCTCATCACTTCCTGTTATCAGGGTTGTGAACAGAATTCAGGAAAGACAGTACTCTTGAAAGGCAGCCTGGTTTGCAGCTCTATGAGACAGTGAGAGCGTCCTTGGGGCTTTCCTGGATCTGCTGCCAAGGAGCACATAATCCCCTGGGCTTGAACTCTAAATGCCCCCCCCCCCCCCCCAAATCTAGCTGCCTGTTCTTCCTGTGGCCATTTTCCAGGTCGTGAGCATTTGACAGGAGGAGCTGTACCTTTTTTGATGCCTTTAAAGTGGTCCCTTTTCTTTCCATCATCAAGGCTCATGGCCTAAAATTACAGATTCAGGTGGGTCTGAAGCAATAGAACTAAGTGTGAGTCCAGTGGCACCTTTAAGACCAACTAAGTTTAATTCTGAGTATAAGCTTTCGTGTGCATGCAAACTTCTTCAGATACATTGAAACAGACTTCGCCAGCTATTACATATAGGTAGAGAGAGGTGAGGGGTGTTAGTTGCCAGGAAGGGCTAATTGGAGTAAAGTAACATTGATAAGTATAGCTAAGATTGGATTAAAGCTGTTGATAAAACAGGAAATTAGCATACAGATAATAAAAGTTAACAGATGCGAGAACGGAGTGACTTAGCATGTATAATAAGATAAGAACCCAATATCTCTGTTAAGCCCTAGGGCAGGTGTGATCAAACTTGCTTAACATAAGGGCCATGCAGACTAAACATAAGATGTTTGAGAGCCACAAAACATGAACAAATATTACACACACATTTTATTGAAAAATATGCAAATTTGCTTTTTATTAACATTAAATGAGACTACCAAAAATAAAAACAAAAGGGGGAGAACAGATTTTCATAATGATATTTAATTGTCCAATGATATTTATTTGTTTGCTAATGATTCTTAGTGTTTAAGAGAGAGAGAGGTGGAAAGAAAGAGAGAGAAACAAAGCAAATAGATGGTGGAAGGAGGAGGAAGGATGAAGGAAGAGAGACAGAATGAAAGTGAGAGAGCAAATAGATGGGGAGCCTCCCAGGAGCCGCAGAGTATGCCTGAAAGAGCCGCATGTGGCTCCTGAGCCGCAGTTTGGCTGCCCCTGCCCCAGGGGTTTCAGTGTCCTGAAATGTTGCAATAACTTGTAATTCAGCAATCTCCCATTCTAGTCTGTTTCTAAAATTCCTTTGTAATAAAACATCTACTAAAAATATGCCTTAAATTATGGCACACCTTTCAATAAATACATTTTGAGAAGTACAAACTGTTACTTGGGATCTTTTGGAACAAAACTTTAGCAGGAGGGTCCCTAAGGCACTTCATAGCACATTCAAACAGGTGATCCTGAGGCAGCAATGGCCCTTCTATACACATGTTCTGTGATGGCGTTTGCACCATGTAAGGCCACCAAAACGAGTTTGCAGCCTGCTGGTTAGAAGGGATGGGGCTTTGTTTGCAGTGGTTGGTTGGGAGAGGGAAAGGAGGAGAGCAGGGTGGACACTAGCAAAATGAACAGGCATTATCATACTTTGGAAAGCAGATCTCTTTTAGTGGAGGGATAGTTAACATTTTCAGCTTCTAATGAGCATAGGGCTCTTTCTGAAAATGAGATGCAAATAGCACAAGATGACAGTTATGTGTTCATCCCACGCAGATTCCAACAACGTCCTTAAAATTCACTTGAACAAGTATGACTTTTGCTTCCAATCTGTAAGTGTTGCTTTATTGCTATCTGAGATAAGCAGTTTCCCTGACTCCGTTTCCTGACTGTAAAATCAGGGCCCCCCCCCGTAATGTTCCCTGAGGTTGAAAGCAGAGACTGGTGGCCAGAGAGTCTTACTGGTGGTAAGCATTTCTGGGAATGCTAGTGGATTGATTTTGGGTAGGGCCTGGAAGGATGGAGACCCCACAGGGAACAGGGGAGAAGGTACTCAGATGAACATTGTTTCGGTCCTCGCCTCCGACATTTGGCCTCAGCCAATGATGGGGTGGGGGGCTTGCTTGGCCTCAGATCTTAGCATCCCTGCATTGTTATCCAAACTGATGTAACCAACTCCTTGTGAATTAGAAAAGCCACTGGAACCAGAGGTGTGCCTTGGCTTGTGGAAGCTCCTAGGATTTTTCATGGGCAATGGCAGCAAATCCGGAGCTGGGGAGTTTCTAAAAGTCCTCCTTTCCTTGTCAGAGTTCTCTGTTTGCTTGCTGGGTAAGTGCCATCAAAGCCTTTTGCTTCCAATCTGTAAGTGTTGCTTTATTGCTATCCTTTGCTAGGGAATCATGGCATTCTCTAGTTCCCCATGCCACATCTGTCTTCTTTCTATTAGAAGTGGCTCACACAATGGCACTGGAGGCTCGGACTCCGTGAAGGCGGCGTGTGTATGTATGTGTATATTACCTGTAATAGGCTCAGCTCCCTTGTTGTTCTGTCAAGGTGTCTTGTTTTTGCTCAGCTACACATGGAGCTGTTTCCACCACAGAGTGGAAGGAACTCTCAATCTGTTAGAAAGTCACGGGATACTGGGGTGTATGTTTGGATTCATTTTCTAGCTCCAAAGACCGTCCCATGTGGCCATCTTTATATGTTGGCCCTGTGTAGGAATCGTGGCATATTGCTAAACAGTTGTGCCAGTCGGTGCTGTGACTCAGCACCAGTGTGCTAATTTCTTAATTGACCGGCATGGTTAGTAAGCGCACCGAGGCTGAACTTACATTTCCGCTCCGGAACCTGTTTACTAGCAGTGAAGGGAAACTAGCAATGAAGGGAAGAAGTTTCTCTGAACATGTGCAGAGTGTGTTTTCCAAGCACACCATCTGGTGTGCAAGGGGCAGATGTTTCCAGTGGATGCAGAGGTTGGTGCCAGAGGGGCTTAGCAGCCAGTCAGGTGTGATTCTGCGGTATCTGTTGGCAGTCAGCAAGAGATGGTAAGCCAGCAGGGTGGGGTTGTTGTTGGAGTCTGGCTTGGCTGGATAGGTCACCATAACCAAGGAGATGGTTGGAATCTGCCAGCATCAGCTTCGCTTCAAAGTGATTTCATGTCCAATGCTGCAGCAAGTGAAGGCTGTGAAGTTTACTATCAGATGTGAAGAGGGAGGGGTGGGGAGGGTCTAACTGACCACGTGGACCTGTGTGATCAACCTGAATTACGGCAACCAGTTGACTAAGGAATTTCCAGTTGACTAACTGATTACATTTACATATTACCAAAACTGCTGTCTAGGTGCCATTTGGAGATGTTGATGCAAACATAAGATAATATACAATTTAATGGGGAAAAGTTGCATTCCTTTTAATCTTTGTTCTTTCATTCTCAATGGCAGAAACACATCCAATAAGCCTTAATTCGTCTGCCCGTCTATGGGCTCTTTACTTGCTGCCTTGCCAGTTTTAAAAATTAGCCTCCATTAAAGCTATTGTTGATTAAATGGTCTGCTGAATATAGGTGCTTATGGGGTGCAGTAGCTAGGCTAGGACTGGGGAGACCTAATTCCCACTTGGCCACAGGACTCCCTTGGGGCAGTTGCTTTCTCTCAGCCCAGCCCAACACACAGGATAAGATCAAGGAAGAGAGAGAAAATCAAGGAAGAGCAAGCCATATATGTCACCTGCAGCCAATTTTCCCAGCCCTGAGTGCCCTTTTCGGATGGGTTGGTGTATGTGGTGTCTTGCCCAGTTTGCTACAAAATAAATTCAATAGCTTGACCCCCCCCAGCCATATCCAGTCCTCCCTCAAGTTCCACCTCTTCCCCCCTGTTCCCTCATCTGTTGCCCTTATACATTGTGAGTGATGCTCATGGTGGCTGTTGCCATACATGTTCCTGTAAGGAAACTAGCTGGCTGGACCTAGGGTTAGGTGATGGCCAGCAGACCAAGAGATATAACTCCACACAGCCATTCACCCCACTTCAACGGAGATGTTGTAAGGTTGCCGCCATGCTTGAGTGGAGACGGATGACGCATAATGGCAGGGTTTCAGTTAATTACTCTCAGGGTTTCACAATGAAGGATACATCTGCCTGCCCATTGATCTCCAATTTTGACATATTTATTTTCTTCACTGTGTCTCCCCCCCATTATACCCAAACATATGGTAACCATATAAACTAAGCCTGTTATTCCTGTTTGGTCCTTGGAGCTGTTAAACCGCTCTGAGCCTGCGAACGTGGGGAGAGCGGCTTAGAAATTAAATAAATAAAATAAAATAGATAAATTAAACATCTTCATTACACTGTATGCTAATTTGCTGAAATGGTAATTTACATTTCATTGTCTCTGAAGAAGAGTGCGTGCACATGAAAGCTTATACCTTGAATAAAACCTTCTTGGTCTTCAAGGTGCCGCTGGACTCAAACTTTGTTCTGCTGCTTCAGACCCACACCACTACCCACCTGAATACGTTTCTCTTTTTTCCTCCTTACTTCATTTTCACCCTGCCTTTCCCCTCAGGGGGGACCCAGAATGGCTTACATAGTTGTCATCTCCGTTTTATCTTCACAGCCCGGCTGAAGTAGTTTGGGCTGGAACTGTGCGACTGGCCCAAGGTCACCCAGCAAGCTTCCAGGGCAGAGTCAGCATTCAAATCTGGGTCTCCCAAATCCTAGTCTGACATTCTAACCACTACTAATGTATGCAGTGGAGGGAGGTCACACATGTTGCGTCTGTTCTATAAGCCACTTTGGGTTCCTGTGGGGGAGAAAAGTGGAGAATAATTACCTAAATAAAGTCAGGCCACAGGGGAGTGTGGTTGGTACTGGAGTATTCCCGGCACCTTCTCTTGGCCACTGGACCACGTCTGTAGCGCTGCAGTAAGAAACAGGAGCAATGCCAACATCCCCACCCTGCTCCTTGGCCTGCAGTCTTAATGCCAGGCGAGTGAGGGTCCTTCCTGGCACCAGGGTGGTTAACGAAGGCTCTCTGCTCCACATTCCTGCAGGGCAGAAGAACACACGCTGTATTTCTGAGAGCAAAATGTATCCAGAGCAGCATCCCGGGAGACACTGGCCCTTTTGTGTAGCAAACAACAGGGGTGTTCTCCCTCTTCTTGCTCTGTTGGCCGGGGGATGCGCCCAGAGACATTTTGTTAAGAGTTTGGTGAGATTCTTGCCCTGGGAGGTGACCGAGCACAGATAGGAGTGCAGCTGAAAAGAGCTGGCTTGCTCTGCACTCCCTCTGTTTGTGGCAAGGGAGGTGGCGGCGTCTTGAAAGCCGGCCTGGCAGCCGCGGCCTCTGTAGCCCAGCCCTCCTTTTCAGAGGCGTGGGAGCCGAGACACCTTGCGCACACTGTCGGAAAGGAGCCCCGTCTCGTGCATAATGAAGGAGAGCAGGGATCCAGATCCATGAATGGATTCCGGGGCTACCAGTCTCCATTCCCTCCCTCTCGTGTCCTACTGGCCATGTCCCTCCACCCTTCTTTTGTGGACCAGTCATGGTCGTTTCTAGCAAGAACGATGTCTGGATCTCAAGGATCTAGCCCAAAGAGCTCCAATGCTTCTCCTAGGCCAGAGCTGCACTTTCAGTTCTGCTGCAGTGCAGACTTACTCGCAGCACGCTTTACTGCAGTGATCACATGGTTCCACAGCAGCAACCCCCACCTTCTGTCATAGCCCCCCCCCCAAGTTTCCTGGATCGAATTCACTTGCATATAGGATATTGAATTGCTCCTCGTCCACAACTGCCCCTCAGAGAGCATCCATGCTGCATTTTAAACCTCAGTGTGTGAGTGTGTGTGTGTGTGTGTGTGCGTGGTATGAACATTATTTGGGGGTAAGGAAGTTACTCTTCTTTGCTTAACAAAGCAGTCCCTCTGCTGTGGAGGATGCCTCTTAGCCACTGCTTCTCTCCGTCCAGGTGGGAGACCAGATGAAGCTGCTGCAGAACTGCTGGAGTGAGCTGCTGGTTTTGGACCACATCTTTCGGCAAGTGCAGTATGGGAAGGAGCACAGCATGCTGCTGGTGACAGGCCAGGAGGTACATGTGTGCGCATTCATGTCCGCAGGCCGCAGGTGGCCATGTTCTCTTTCGGGTTGTGATATTCATGATAGGTTAAAGATGAGGGACACCAAGCAGGCACCTGTAATCCAACGTTCTGTGTCCCGATAGCAAATCCAGATGGGCAACTAGAATTATAAAAGGGTTGGAACACTTCCCCTTTGAAGAAAGGTTGAAGCGCTTGGGGCTCTTTAGCTTGGAGAAATGATGGCTGAGGGGGGTGACATGATTGAGGTTTATAAGATTATGCATGGGATAGAGCAGGTAGAGAAAGAGGTACTTTTCTCCCTTTCTCACAATAGAAGAATTTGTGGGCACTCCATGAAATTGCTGAGCAGTCGAGTTAGAACAGATAAAAGGAAATACTTCTTCACCCAAAGAGTGATTAACACATGGAATTCACTGCCAAAGGAGGTGGTGGCAGCTACAAGCACGGACGGCTTCAAGAAGGAATTAGATAAACATATGGAGCAGAGATTTATCAGTGGCTATTAGTTACTAGGTATAGACAGGAACTCTGGGGCAAGTGATGCTCTGTATTCTTGGTGCTTGAGGGGGGCAACAGTGGGAGGGCTTCTAGTGTCCTGGCCCCACTGCTGGACCTCCTGAGGGCACCTGGTGTTTTTAGCCACTGTGTGACAGTGTTGGACTGGATGGGCCACTGGCCTGATCCAACATTGGCTTCTCTTACGTTCTTATATCTGGTGGTGGTGGTATTTTTATTATTATTTTTATTACACTGCCTTGCTCATTCGGACTCAAGGCTGATTATGATTAAAAAAACCCTTTCAGTCAATCATTAAGCAGAATAAGTGTGAGGATGTTGTTCTTTTCAAGGAGCGGGTATTGAGAGGTGTGCTGCCTCTGAGCGTGTCATGACTGGTGGTCATTGATAATCCTGTCCTGCATGGATTTGTCTATGCATGAGATGGATTATAAACCATAAGAACCTGATCCAGTAGCCACAGACTGCTCCAAACCCGACATTTTGGAACAAGCACAGAGGGTTGCTAAAGCCAAACGTTTTCCCTAAAGTAATTATCTTGCGTAGCATTGAGTCAGTTCATCGATAGAGGGAAAACATTGCTCATTATTGAATTTAAAATGAATTTTAAAATGTCAGATTTACATTTTAGCTTTTGGATCAAATGTTTCAGTTTGTCCCGTTCACTGAGATACCTCTCTACTAATAAGGGGTTGCTATTCTTTAATACACTTGTTTAAATAAATCAGTACACTTGTTTAGTTACATATTCTCCAAGCATTGGCTGTATGTAGAGGGTCCTTTTATTTAAGAAGCTGATGAGTCGATCATTTGGGCCCTCTCCTGGTTCTCTCCTGAGATGGAACCTGAGCCCCATCCATCTCCTGTGTTTCTAGGTGGACATGTCGACAGTCGCTATGCAGGCAGGGTCTACCCTGAACAACCTGGTGCTGAGGGCACAGGAGCTGGCACTCCACTTGCATTCCCTCCAAGCGGACAGGCAGGAGTTTGTCTGCTTGAAGTTCTTAATTCTCTTCAGTCTTGGTAAGTGGGGAGGGGAGGGGAAGGGAAGGGAAGGAACGGGGCGGGGGGGCGTTGTAGGAATGTGTGGAAGGGAGAACATAGGGGCCAGGAGGAGCCAAAGACACAAGTGTGTGAGTCATCTGCACAACAGAATGGTTACTCTACAGCAACTGTTCTGTGGTATCCCTGTTCTGTGCCTGTGGGCTGTTCTGTGTGGGTGGATAGCCCCTGCCTTTACGCAGAAGTCTGTTTCTTTGTGCGCTTCCATCTCTGTGATTCTGAGAACAGGGGGCAAAAAAGGTACCTGCTACAATTATCCCCTCTCCCCCCCTCCCATGTTCTTCTGCACTGGCTGGCAAGGGTGGCTGGTCTTAGGTTACCTGGCCCTTGCACCCTGAAGAGCACAGTCTGTGTTGCAAAGCCTCTCTGCTTCTTCCTGGGTCGACGCAGCAGAGGCCACAGAAGGGGCTGCAGAAATGGCTCCCCTGGCAAGATTCTCAGGGAAAACCAATTGTGTTGATTCTCCTGCAAGTTTCCACATGGGCTACTTTTCTGCTTCCATCTGTGGATTTTATGCCCTCTCCAAGTATTTCCCATACCTTATTTTGTACTCCAAGCACTGCATTTCCTGAATGTTGCAGTCTCCCCTTCTACAAAGGTTGTATGTTCCAGTGTTTATCTGTTGCTTGTAGAGATGCTATTTCCCTTGGGAGTTTTTGGTTTATAGAAAGGCCTGTCTTCTTGCGGCCTGGTAGCACCCACCAGATTGGCATAAAGGTTTTTTCCATTGGCTATGTAAAAATCTGAAACTGCCCACTGGGACACAGAATCAGCAGCCCATGGCAGAGAATTCCTTGCCATCTGTCCCAGATAATCCTGGTCACCTCCTATCAATAAACCTCAAAAGAAGGATTTGTTTGTTGTTGAGTGTTTGTTGCCAAGACAAGTTGATATGGGCTTTGCAAAATATAGGTGTTGACAATCTCTTGCTGCCATGTTGGTGGGGGCAAAGGCAGACACTATCTAGTTGGATTTGCGTCAGAGGAATTCAGGGCAGCCTCCAATGTGGCGGGCAGTTGCACATTACTCAAGATTAGCTCTGTGGCACAGTTCACACATTCACTTTTTGCCTAGACAAAATATCTTTGGCGAATTGGGCTGGGCTTGACTTGTGCCTCTACAGCACAGATGCTGATGTATGCCAATGCACAGATGGATCTGGGTAGGCTGCAGAATGTTTCAGCTTCTGCTAGTGGCCAAGGAATAGCCACCAGTGTGGCATAAACAGGAAGGTGCCATCATGGGCATTCCAAAATGGCAAAGATTGGAAGGTGGCCGTGTGTGTTTCATCCCTTACTTTGACCTGTTGGATGGCCAAACTGTTCGGAATATTTTGGCCTAGCTGGTGCAGCAGCACAAGAAAGGATTCCACGGGGCTCCCCCCCCCCCCCCAGGCCACTTTGCAAGGGGCTGAGGGAGGCAGGAGCAGATCCCTTGTGGATGATCAGCCATGGGTCTTTCAGCCTCTTCCATTATGGTGTTCCAATAAATCTATGGATATTTTCTGTATTGTGCTCCACCAAGAAAAGCAATGGTTTTCTGGAGGTCTGTCAATGAATATTGTAAAAGCTTTCTGTGGATGGGTCTGTGTGTGTACTTGATGCTAAAAAATAATCCTAGTTCTGCACCAAGAAAAGTTGGTTCTGCAACTTCCATATATTATGCAAATTATGGAATTCATTCTGCGATTCCCCCCCCCCTCTGGTTTTGGTGTTAAAGGGAAGGGAAAGGCATTTTGCAGGGCTTTGAAATCAGTCCACTGCCCCCTGTCCTTGACTGCAGAAAATCTCATACAGAAATCCCTCTGGCCTCTGGCTTCCATGAGTTCGCCAGGATTGCCCTCACACTTCCGATGCGCGTCTCAGCTGCCATAAGGACTAGGGAAAGGCTTTGCTTTTTAAAAAGAAGAATACCTGGATACTGCATGGTTTTTGTCCTTGCACAAAGCCATGGCCTGGCTCAGTTATATTTGGAGAAGGTTACTGCCATGTGCTTAATATCCAGTGGTATTCAAATATGATATTTTAAAATATTCTCTCTAAAATGTGGTGTTCTGTTATAGAGCATAATATGATGTTCTCCTTTTGAAGCAGGCCATAGCTAGTGAATGTTGAAGAAAGTGCACTCTGCACATGCACAAAGAGTTTTCCTAATTTAAGGGGACTGCCTCAGCGCTTCAAACTGTAGCTATGCTGTGGTGGGCTCTGGTTCACACCTGGATCCTGCTTCAGAGGGAGGGAGGGGAAGGTTTTCTGGAGGAAGCAAACAGCACCCCAGGCCTGTCTCCCCCCCCCCCCCCCCGCAATAGCTAAACCTTTCTCCATCCTCTAGCATCACACCCCAGATCCAAAAGCACTCCCTCCCACCCCTTTTTGCGCATTGCGTTACACTTCTGCCTTCTTGTTGTCCTTTTTTCCTTTGCCCAAGCTTTCAGGAGAGAACCAGGAACAAAAGGTTACCATTGCCGGCGCTGCATTGCTGCCCCGCATCCAACTTTTCTCTCTCAATACCGCAGAGCGTGCTGGGAGCCATTTACCCTTCACAGGCTCAGCTGTATGGAGCTGCCTGGCTTATTATATGTAAGATGTAATTGCCTGTCACGAATTTTCACATTTCCCTCTTGGCTGTAGCACAATCAGAGCTAAACCACGCACACACACACTCACACACACACACGTTCGTTCGCACCCGCAAGTACAAGAGGCTGCCATTTGAGCCTAAATAGATTTCTCTCCTGAGCAGGTAAAGAGATTTAATTAAAATTAGGGCTTCTCAAAATAGCAATATTTATGAGGTTGGCACACAGGTTAGCTTTGTTCTCCAGAAGGGTTTAATAGGGCCTTAATGGATTGACCCCTACCGCGGCTGCCTGACTTCCATTCACCACGCAGCCACTCCAGGGGAGGGGAGCAAGAGCGGCTTTTATAAGCCTGCATTCCCTTAAGCGGTTGCAATTTATCAGAAGCCTCCGGCAAACAAAAGGAGCCGTGAATAGGAAGAACACTTCAGGGCATAGAAATCGTCCCGGCAGCTCCGCTTGTGTGAGGGGCTGCTTTGTCAGAGGACGGAGTCTTTACAGCCGCTGCGGAGGCTCTAAATGAAGTGAGTCGATGTTATTTGGACAACATTCTTTATGCCTTGCAGGAATGAAAAGATTATTCAAATATTCAATTAAACTGTGAATGGGGTTTCTTTTCCAAACCAGGTGAGTCGTGGAGAAGAACTTGCTATTGTGGAGCCAACTCAGGGTAGAGCATTGACATTTAGCAATATAACTTCTAAATGTGACGATCACAATTATATTAAGCGGATAAAGAGATTTTTCATACTGATGTGCCTGATTATAAAGGAGTGCACGTGTTGCCTCTTTCCCACTCAGCCAGAGCTGGAGAGCCAGGGGTTTTTAGCAGCTAGAACAGGCCGGGAGTGACAGGCAAGCTGCAGACCCTGAATGCAGAATGTGACATCGAGCAGCTGATGTCGGCAGGCAGTTTGCTGCCTTCCGAACCGACTTGTTTGCTTGCACTGGAGGCAGGGAGGCTGTTGGGCTGTTTCTGCACAGCAACCATCCTCCATACAGTTCTTACTGCTGCCATGAACAAACATCAGCCTTTTGGCTAAGGTCAGCCATAAAAACACCAGTAACTGACATATGGCTGTAGTATTAAGCTAGAGCCCTATGTCAGTTAGGAATTTTAAACTGTAGCTATGTTTGGTTACCTTCGGTGACTGACAGTGATATGTCAGTTATTGGAAGGAATTGACATATTGCCATTAACTTAAAAATCTGCTGTAGCTCTGCTGTAGTGATATGCCAACTGTTTGGGTTTTTTTTCAAAGTCCAAAAAGCCCTCCGGTGATATAGGGGGGAAGAAAATGGCAGTCACGGGGGCTGGGACAGAAAAAATGGCACAGATGTGGCTGGCAGCTGCAAAAATGTGCACCTTCCTGTCCACGCCATGTGCAAACACACTTTGTACTGTGCTTTTCCCGAAAGCTCATAACCGATCAGGTCTGAGAAAGATCAGGGCAAAGCAGGCAAAAACAGGGATAGTGGATGGTTAGGGTTCAGCATTGTTCTGAAAAAAGAACACAATACCCTGCTCCAGTCTGAATTCTGAAACAGAGCAAAATCTCCCATGTGGAAGCAACCTTGAGAGGACTGACATTTGACAGCTGTTTGGGCCTAAAGGAGCAGAAGGGCCTCTACTAGAAAAATGGAGCCCCAGTGGAGGTTGCTAATTCATGGCTCCCATTTACTTCCTTGTTGTTTTATCATGGCTGAATCACGCATGACACTCAACTTCTCAGTGCTTGGTGACGCACATACATTTGAAGAGATGTGACATTCTGATCCTGTAGCTCTGTAGCACAATATCTGAGTTGTATGCAGGACGGTCCCAGGGCATTTCTGGCTGAGATTCTGCAGTTACTGCTAGCCATAGTGTGCTGGATAGGGTGGATGCTCTGGCTCTGAATAATGCAGCTTCCTATGTTTGGTCACATGTGCCGGCCACCCCTTGAGCGATGATGGAATATGCACATATCCATGACCTTCATTCACACAGTCTGGAGAAACATAACACTGTAGCACTTTTCCCTTCCTGGTTCTTTAAAAACCAGAAGGGGGCAGATTTGGAGGCACATTTGCAGTCCCCCAGCCTGGCTGCGTTGCTCCATCCTGTACTAGAAAGAGCAGCACAGACTGTCCTTGCACAGTCCATCTGAAAGGGCTGGGGCAGGCCACCAGAAGGGCTTCCAAGTGGTGAGACAAGCAGGTGGGAGAACTCAGAAGGTTGCTGAGCAAAGGGTGACTCCAAAGGAACATAACAGAGGGAGGACAGGCCATGGGTGTAATAACAGTAAGCTCTCTTTGGTCTCTCAAGGAGTATTGATCGGTTTTGTATCTTGTTCTCTCTGTGGAAGAATAACTTTGCAAAACTTTTGTTTCGATCACTTAACTCTCTGCATGTGTGTGTGTGTAAAGTGCCGTTGAGTCGTTTTTGACTTATGAATATAGATCCTCCAAAATGTCCTATGCAGCAACGTATTTGCAAAGGGGGCTCTCTTTCAGTTGGACAGCTCTGTTCTTGCTTAATTTGCTGGCTAGCCCTTTCAAAAGGAAACTTCAAGGAAGAATTAACACACTGTGGAACTGGAAAGCTCCACCTAAGAAAGGCCACTGGGGTAGACTGGCATGCAAGAAAGCAAAATTGCCAGGAACAGCCAAGAGTCAGAACCCGGAGGGAGGGAGAGACCACAGTTGGAGGGGGGGGGCACTCCAGTTGGCCCCAGGGAACCCCTAAATCCGCCCCCCTCTTCACTTCTTTTCTCATCATCATTAGCTAATGCTGCCTCATCTGAGAAGCTGCCACAAGCAGTGGATGCGTAAATACATGGGGCAGATCAGCAGGTAGGGCTGACCCACTGCACCGTGCAGCCTCAGCCTGGTCCTCTATCTCCCCCCACCTCACCCTGAGGCCAGTGATGCAAGAAGCAGCAGCAACGCCCTTGCCTGCCTTTTCCTCTCACCTGATGGGGATGAAAAAGCTTGCCTTCCCAGGCAGGCTGCCAGCTTAAGGGGGATCTGCTTATCGCCTCGCATTCATGCTTGCCAACTGCATCTCTCGCTTCCAAGGAAGGCGTCCCCGCACGAAGGGCCCTTCTACTGTAGGTTTAGCAAAGCCACTTGCCAGCGTCTGCTTCCTGAGCGACAGCTCCAGGCACACCAGGGATAAAGGTTTCCATGTTGCTTGATCCGTGTTGCCACTTTGGAGAGGACTGAGCAGATTAAGGCGATCTCTTCAGGCACTGTTCAGAGAGGAACACAATCTGTGGCCTTACACGGGAGGCGAGAGTGCTGCAGGTGCCCAAAAGGCATGGACAGGAAACGAAAAATCACCCTGGGGGGGGGGGATGAATTTCCACAGCCGCCTTACATTAGGACCTTAAGACGTGCTGCATCTTTTTTGTGTTCTAAAATGTGTTTGTTGCTTTCGTAGAGAGTACAAAAAGAAGGAGCACGGTTGGGGGATGACACACCTTGTGGATGCTGAAACATGGCTCTGTAGGGATTCCCCCACCCCCAGTTTTTTAAAAATATAAACAAGGTTTGGACTGGAGCTAGTAGGGAGTTTCTAGTTCTTTGTTTTAAGCCTTGATAAAAATCTAAACTAAAAATGCACACTCTGCTCGAATGAGTTATTTTGGTCCTGCTTAATCAAAAGGGACTAGCTGTATAAGAACTGCAAATTGCTTTTGGATGGCTTTTTCAGGTAATACATGTTCTATCGCCATGACTGTAAAATTCCTGATTCAAACGTATCAGGCAAGCCTGTAACGAGAAGTATATAATCCAGCCCCTGCCACCATCTTGTGGGTCTCCCTGGGCCGCAATCCCCTGACCTCCCATACTTGCTTGACCTTGCCAACAGCATGTCTTTCAAATCTGTGTGAGATTTTCCCATGGTCTCGCCTTCTCCTTAGCTGCTCCTTTCCTTGCTTTCCATTATCCTCCATCCTCTGCACCTTGGATGTCTTTTTTTTCCTACTCATTACTCTCCTTTAAGTCACTGCTTCTTAGCCCGCTGTGCCTCTTATCTGTGTCTGGACCCTCTTCCCACTCAGACCTCCAAGTTTACCATCAGCATGGGGTGCTTTCTCTTGTTTTTGTGGTGTGTTTTTCCCTATTAGTGGCACTACTTGTTGACATGCTGCGTGGCCCGCTTCTTTGCGCACGCAGTTGGAAAATTAAGAGCAATTGTGAACATTCCATGCTATTGCAGGAGACTGGTGAATTTCTATAGAAGTTTTGCAGGCAGGTTTTTCCCCAGGAGTCAGCCAGATTCCTTTGGCTTTTGCAGCTCAGTCCCCGTTTCAATATCTACCTGAGCATTCATCAGGAATAGCTCTGGACCCCATTAGGCATCACGTCAGCATGGGCTCATTTTGACTCTTTTCTCATTTTGCTGCAGATGTAAAGTACCTGGAGAATTCCAGCCTAGCAAAAGACGCCCAGGAGAAAGCCAATGCAGCGCTGGTGGAGTACGCCACCTACCACTATCCTCACATTACGGACAAGTTCCGGCAGCTGCTTCTCTGGCTAGCCGACGTTCGGTCTCTCAGCATGCAGGCTGAGCAGTACCTCTACGACAAGCACCTGTGTGGGGAGGTGCCTTGTAACAACCTCCTGATCGAAATGCTACATGCCAAGCGGACTTGAGTGTCACCTCCCCTCTCCCCCCCCCCCCCGCCTTTTCATGGGAAGAGACTCTGGTGAAGGAGATGCTGGGGCAGAGTGGGAAAGATAGTCGGGCGAATGTCTCCTTGCCCACTGGCCATCTCCCTCCGTAGTTCTGTTTAAACCAAGCCAGTGAAAAGCTCCAGGCAGCTTAATGTGAACATACAGTATCTGTGGGAGTTTACTATTCTGAAACTGTGGTCCTTCTGCATTCAGTGTGGCCAGGCCTGAGTTTTAGGGGGTTTGTTCCTTTTCTGTCCTCATCAGGCACATAAGAGTATTGCATCCAAGAGCCCTGAGGCTTAGCAGCATGGGGCTGCCCTTGATGGCAGTTTGGAGGCTGAAACTGATAAAGAATGGTTGGGGGGACACAATGGGGAGGGGTGGGGAATGGGGTGGGAGTTGTGTTGCTCCAGAACTGAAGGCGCTTGCTTCTTCGACCTCCCCAGGCCCAGTTCAAGCTGTTCTTTTTGACCATTAAAGATTTCAGTGACCTGGTCCCCCCCCCCCCCCAGTGGAATCTGCCTCTTCCCCAGTGGCCTTTTGCAGCTACTGGAGGCAGTTGAGGAGGTGACAATAGCATCTGCGCACCATCTGCTACAGTGAGAGCTTGCAGGGCTTTGGCTGTGTGTGCCCCACCACTATGGAACTCCCTTCCCATGGCAAAAGGTTGAGACTCAGCAAGGTTAAAAGACATGGTCAGATCTTTCTATGAGGTGGGAGTGGAGTGTGTGTGTGTGTGGGGGGGATGTTTCCATTTTAATTGCCGATTAGTTCAATATCTATTTTTATTTTCTAAAACCTGTTGCAAAGCACACTGCATACCCTGAGCCTTCAAGTCTGTGTTAGGATACAATCTTAAGCTACTAATTTAATTGTACCTTAAATGTGTGTGTTGTGCTGCCTGAAAGCATTGTTCTTGTACCAGATGCTCAGAGCCATCCCCGGGGGCATGAATGTGGTGGTTGTCTCTGCTAGAAGCACTGCCCAGGCAGGTTGAGCCAAGCCAGCCTCTCTGCCCCTTGGATTGGCTCACTGGCCCATCTGGAAGCGCTTCTCCTCCCTTTCAGGCATGAGCAGTCTAATGCAGATGTGGGGACACGGACATGCATATCCACCAGCCCACAACCCACAGCTGCAGGGGCGGCTGTTTAGCACCAGTCACCTGCAGCTGTCCCGAGTGCCTCTCCAGTGATGGGCTGCAGTCCTCAGTTTACAAAAGGTCCCTTGCATACAACTGAGAAATGGGCCAGTTTGCAGTAAATCCCCCATTAATAATAGATGATCAAAGGGGAAGGGGAGTGTGCAGAACTCACAGAAACCACCCCAGGGGATCTGCTCCTTTGGGTAGGCGGAGAAGCAAAACCGTCCCCTCCCTCAGAAGGCAGGCTGGGTTTGTTTGCGATGTCAGCATGCAGGATCGCAGAGCACATCTTGCTGCTTTGCTGTGTCCAGGTTCGGACTGAGAGCTGCTGCTTTAGATGGTTGGGCTCTTTCATAGGCATCGTTCCCTGGATGGGATCAGCCAGCAATTCCTTTGCTCTCCGGAGGCCATCTTAAACCCACTGAAGCCTCGTGAGGCCCAGCCCCCTCCTCTGGCTGGGAGTTTGAGAAAGGAAAAGAAAGATGCTGTGTGGCTTAGCCTTGGCAGAAGTCACTCTTTTTTATAATCCCACTGAGCATCTCTCCCCACCCCAAGTCCCCTGGACCAGTCAGAACTCAAATCCATAATTGGCTATGGCTGTGACTGGTGTACCAACTGGGATTTTAGAACCGGCTTGCCTTCCACTTCTCCAAGGCCGCAGCCAGACGGTGGTCTCTGCTTCTCCCCCTTCTAGAGTGCACGCTCTGCTGTCTCTCCTCCCGCTCCTCTGCCTGACACTGTGCTCGCTGCGATTAGCGTGTGATGTCCCCTTGCCCCACTGTGGCTTAGATGTGGCTGTGGTTTTGGAGGGGGAAGCTGACTTTGGAGCTGCTCCATGGGAGCTGGGCACCTGCTGCTTGGAGCAGCTTCCAGCCTGGCATCTGCCTGCACGGCAGAGCTCTGTTAACAGCTTTGAAGCCTTTGGAAGCTTTTAAGCTACTACTCTGGTTGCTTGTTTCTGCATTTTGACGACATGTTGCTGCGGTTTCTGCTCCAGATCTGCTGCTGGGATACCTTTTTCTTTCCCCTGTGCGTGTGCGTGTGTGTGTTTTACGGGTCAAGAGAGTTGGAGAATATAGTTCAAATGTGACGAGCTGTCTTTTTCTTCTTCTGAAAACAAAAAGTGCCCTTACATGTGTGTGTGTGTGTGTGTGTGTGTGTCTGTCTGTTTTGTTCTGTTTCTCTTCCTCCTAAGTCCTCCTGAGGCACAGGGGGAGTGATGAATCGAACTACCTTGCCAAATGAAGACATTCCAATAAATTTTGCAATTCACTTATAGCCAGTGGTGTTCTTTCTTTTAAGCCAACAAACAAAACCAGCCAACCAATGGTGGCTGAGGATATTGGCATGCCCTTGGCTCCCTTGTGCCACTGCGGTTGAGTTCACAAGTGACAGCTGGGCACAGCATTTGCCCATGCCTGTGTGAAGCGGCTTGTTTTGTCACAAGTGGCAATTACAAAAAAAAAACCCCTTTCAGTTGCTGCAAGTGACGCATCGCAGCCTGCTGCGGTGACCTGGAAGCGTATGTCCCTGCCACTTGATCTCACCAAGGAGTTAATGTTCATACTCTCTTCGAGGCAACTGTTTCCAGCCACTTTTAACTTCGCTTCACCAAGAGCGCACTCACCTGGAGAAGAGTTTTCAGCATTATTAAGAGCCTCTTGAGCAGCAAACGTGAACAACTCTGGCCGTTTTCCTAAAATGCTGCTCCTTTTCCAGCCTGGCTGGTATCACGCAGCAGGCGCCTTTCTACTGGGCCAGCTGTGTTGCTAAGGCAAGGCCGGAGAGCATCTCAGACGCCAGAGCTAGTCCTTTGTGTGGCTGGGGCAGCCTCGGGCCTCCTGGTCCCACCACCACCACCACCACCATTATTCTCCTACAAAAGGTATCCTTCTCTTTCAGTAACATTTTAACCTTTTGGGGGGGGGGGGATATGAGACACACGCTTGCCTTTTCTCCAAAATTCTCTAGCCTACAAAAACAGTGGCTGCGCTTTTGCTAGACGTAGCCAGAGGCACATCCCTGGCCACCTGAAGGAGAAAAGGGCTCTCCTGCTTTCAGAAGACAGCAGGAGTGGGTTGCTGTGATACGGCGCCGGGCTTAATACTAGCAGGGGTTGTGTGGATCGCAGGAGAGACATGATTCCCTGCTTGGGAAGAAATTTGGGCATTCCTAAGAATAAGGAGGCACCAAATATGACAAAACGAATGTCCACTTGGGGTTTGGAGAGCCCTCATTCAAGTCCCCCTACAGGTGTTAAACCCTGAGTGGGGCTGGGAGCAAGCACTCCCTTCTCAGAGGGTTATTTGGGGTCAGGATAAAAGGAGAGGGCATCACTGTGTGTACCAGGAAAGCTCTGTACAAAAAGTCCCTTCAGGCCCGCTCAACAGATGATGGGTTCCAGGACTTCCGCAAGCAGGACCCATCCCACTCTGATCAGCAGTGACAAGAGCACATCCAGGGCAGAAGTAGCACTGATTCGGCAGGAATTTCAAGCCAGTCCCTCCAATACAATTTGCTTGCAAGAGCTTCAGCACCCGCAGCTCCTAACTCAAGTTTTTAGCATAACATTTCCAATTATGGAAGATGCTAAAGCCAGCTGCTGCAAGCCTTTTTTTTTTTTTTTAAGTGAGGTATGGTAAAATTTACTTTTTCTTTCAATGCTTGCTGCGTTCCACCCTGCAAAGGGGGCCCTGTGATTCTGAGTACATTTTAAAATTAACCTAGAGATTATTTATTTTTTTAAAGAAATGTAAACCATCTTCCTCCTTGAAAGGAAGCCCGAGGCAGCTAATTAAACCATAAAATAAATTCATTAAAATAATGCATTCACAATAATACAATACGTCAGTTTTAGAAAAGCATAAATGAAAAAAAGAGCATTTTAACTCACAAACCTTACTTAAATGGTAAAAAAACAACAGCTTTTTAACAGATTTCTAACTTCACATCAGTTCCAGGGGTATCCAGGCATTTGCAAAGAGAAAAGACAAGACGGACACCAAATCCACAGAAAGGTGGAGTTAAACACAGCTTTTAATCCACCAGTGTCACTGATACAGCCAGAGTAGTCTGCGCCAACACATGGCCAGGGGAGAAAGAGATGGAAGCCTTGGGAGGCAGAACAGACAGGGGCAAGACAGAACTGCAAAGTTTCTTGGGGACTGGCAACAGAACAGGCAGGGTCCACTAGGACCCCCTAGCTGGGAAACAATTACAGGCCACTTGGGAAGAAGGAAATATTTATCAGTGTCGTGAGGGTGGCCAAAATAGTAAGAAGTCCTTCAACACAAACCCCATGGAAACAGATGGGAGAAGCCCATAGGCATGGTAGAACTACCTGTTTATTTCAATGGGGCTTGGGCAGAGACTTCCCCAGCAGATGATGCCCAGTAAGTCTGACAATCACTGACAAGAGAAACCCACGGCAGATTTCTTACAGAGACACAAGGGTTACTGCAACACTCCTTACCCAGATAAATAGCTTGGACTCCTGGGCCCGTGACCAGTCAAGACCAGCAATGCATCCAAGAAAAGCCACCAAGAGTTGTCCGAAACAGATAAACACCATTGTGGGAGAACGGTGTATTGAAGACCATCTGCCTGGTTAGCCATGAGCAAAACAATTTTGCCCATTTGCTGCCAGATCTGGAAGAAACTGAACCTGGTCACCTGCAGGGTTCCTTGATCCTGTCTTCTGCCTGAAGAAATTCTTCCAAAGTTGTGCTATCTTGGGGTGGATGGAGGAGATAGCTGGAATAACTCAGAAACCTGAAGGACAAGAGGAAAACACATCAGCTGAGCTCAGAACAGTAGAATATAAACTGAGCCTGTACTAAACAAAGTATTTCTTTCTGGCGATACGAGCAGGCCTGGCACTCTCCCTGCTAACCCATAATGTAACAGAACCTCACTGAGTTATTCATGCACTTTCTCAAGGGCTTTGTAATGCTGTTTAAAATAACCAGAAATCACTGGTTTTGGTCCTATCACACTCACACTTCTCTCTATCCACTATGATAGCTTTCCTCTGCTTCAGTGCTGACTTCCTCTGCGGCTAGCCCTTCTACATATGCAAGGGCTCCTTAAAAAACATCCATCTTGTGTGTGCAGAAGTGCTAGCCAAAAAGGAAGCAAGCGCTGCAGTGGAGGAAAAATTTTGGAGCAGCTGGAGAGAAGCACAAGGAAAACAATGTCATAGGATCCAAGCCACTCTCTCTAGGTCTCATTTAAGGTAAAGGTAAAGGTTTTCCTCGCTCGAAAGCCAGTTGAATCTGACTCTAGGGGGCAATGCTCATCTCCGTTTCGAAGCCGAAGAGCCAGTGCTGTCTGAAGATGTTTCCGTGGTCATGTGGCCGACATAACTAGATGCCGAGGTGCATAGAATGCTGTTACCTTCCCACCTAAGTGGTACCTATTTATCTACTTGCAATTTCTTGCTTTCGAACTGCTAGGTTGGCAGGAGCTGGGGTCAGAGATGGGAGCTCATTCTGTCACGTGGCACTCGGGTCTCAAAGCGCTGAACTCCTGACCTTCCGGTCTGCAACTCAGCATCTTAACCTCTGAGCCACCTGTAAAATGGGGATAAGTAATGTTCAAATTTGCAAGGATGCAGGGGGGTGGTGGACACATACACACAAACAATATAGTTCGTGAAGTGCTAAAAGTTATTCTTTTTAGACAATGTAATGCAGTGAATACAGGAGACCTTGGCAACTTGCATAATACCTAACCAGCCCACTGGTCCAATGAGCTCAGGATTAGCCACTAAATAGCAGCGACTCACCAGGTGCTCAGACAGAGGTCCTGAGATCTCTGGACTGGAGATGCTGGGGACTGAACCTGTGACCCACTGAATATACACCGCCGCACACAAAGCTGTACTATAACACATCAGACTATGGGAACCTTTTACTTCGTATCCTGTACTCTGAACAGCAGCAGCTCTCTAGGGCGTCGGGTAAAGAAAGGTCCTTCCCAACACCAGTGACCTGAAACCCTTTTGACCAGAGACACTGCCAGGTACTGAACCTGGGGCTTTTTTGACATGCAAAGCAGAGGCTGTACCACTGCACCACAATCACCGCACAAGAAGTTTGATGACAACTTTCCATTTGTGTCAGTGGACCGCAACGCAGTTACTGAGGTCCTATAGTTAAACCAGGTGATTAGTAGTGATTAGTAGATCAAGTGGACTGGTGATTAGTAGATCAAGATGGGTAGCTGTGCTAGTCTGTCTGTAGCAGAAAAAAAGAGCAAGAATCCAGTAGCATCTTAAGGACCAACAAAATTTGTGGCAGGGGCCCTGACCTGGCTAGCCCAGGCAAGCCCAATCTTGTCAGATCTTGGAACAACTCTGGCAAGTACTTGGATGGGAGACCTCCTTGGAATACCAGCAGTCAGGAGGCAGGGGCAGCCTTTATTCAGCCACCTCTCTGAAAATCCTCCAGACCTCCGGTAGGGGTTAGTCAACAGAGGTCACCATGACTTCCAGGTGCACACACACACACATGCACATATTAAAAAAATACAAACAAACAAAAAAGGTTTGTGGCAGGGTATGAGCTCTTATGAGTCACTGTTTACTTCCTCAGATAATGTCATTCGGCATCTAAAATCACTCCACTTTCCGATATATAGGACAGACTATATATATATATATATATATATATATATATATATATATATATATATATATATATATAAAAGCACATTCTAGCTGTATCTGAAAAAGTGAGCAGTGACTCACAAAACCTCATACCCTGCCAGAAATCTTGTTAATCTTTAAGGTGATACTGGATTCTTGCTCTTTTCTACTGGTTTGCATGCAAAAATTAAAGCATTTTATTTTCACACCACAACTGTTGATACTGCTGGGGATGGGGTTCGCACACACTTTTAAGAAAGAAGACAGGTTGCAAATCTGGCACATTGATTCTTAGCTTTTAGCTGCCCAAATTAGGACTACAGGGTGTTTCAAACATTACCTTTAGCAAAACCACACATTGCTAGGGAAAAATAAATAGGCTCAGATTGTCACAACTCCAGAGTGCTTGGACATGAAATAAACAGAGCATTCAGATTCTGCTAATCTTCTGAACTGCTGTCATGCAGAAAGAACAACACAAGGACTCAAAGAGGACACCGTCCCTCCCCCCAATTTCTGCTAGCAAGAGCCATCTAGGCACCCCGGTTTTCATTTGAAAGGCAACTTTAAAAGGGGCTCTTTGGTACATTGCTGAGACTCGCAGGAATGGCTTCCTAGTACTCCTGGAGGTGCCCAGCTGTGGAGACCGGGAGGCACATGTTGCTATGCGCGGCTTAGCAACATACAAGATGTATTCAAAGTGGATAATGAAATTATCACAGGGAAACAATGGAGCAACACTCGAGGAGATGGGGGCTGAGGCGATCGCCTTCTTCGCCAAGAGGAAAAAGACGCTTCTTATTGTCTGTGCAAATATGTGACAACATCCCCCCACACTTTCCAGGGGCCTCCCCTGCCCACATAATGGGGTATAATGAATATTGACAGCAGATCATGTCTCTATAAAGGAAGCCAGAAACTCATTAGAGGTGTGTGTGTTTGGGGGAAGGAACATGTGGCCTCTTGTGTGGTGAATGGGGTCCAGAAGCTTTGAAGGGGGGGTGTCCTTAATATGGAGGGGGAAATAGAAGAACCTTCCAATACAAGTGCAGAGCACCTTGTATTGTGCCAGTCCTGGCTGAACAATATCACTACCTTTAGTGTAAAGTGGTAGTATATATCAAGGGATAAAATTAAAATGGTGGGGTTTTTTTGTTAATATATTTGTGAAATAAATGACAGTTTACAAATGAGTAGCTGATTTCTCTGCAGCGATATCTATGCTTGTCTTTCTAATTCACTGGTACTATTTTATCCTTTTCACTGAGAATTTCATGCCTCTGTTCAGATACCACCTTGGAAAAGCAGCCAATAAATAAGGAAAATAAATAATCAGTGCCAGGGATCCAAATGAATAAATACCACAACAGCTTTTATGGCTATTGTTTCAACCACACCTTTGCTTCAAACCAAGGACTAAAAGAGGGTTACAGTTAAAAAACAAACAAATGTCAGACCACTCTTTGCCTATCCAAAACAGCAACAAAATCAGAAGAAATAATGGAGTCCAGTTTATCGATTCTAGGTACATAGTCAGATACCGTTCAGCCATCTCATATAATTTATATGTTTGCTTGTATGTACAATTTTTATGAACCTGGAATTTAACCCTGGAAAAGAAGAAAAAAGAAACAAAATGTTTGGGTGGGGTGATATACCCAGGAACAACATGTGGTAATGGGGTGGTGGAGCCCCATTAGTGAAACTATGTGGGGACTGGAAGGATTTTACCCCACCCCCCTATGGCCCCCGTTAGACTTGGGGCTCTTAACAGCCTTTGTGAAATGCTACAACAAACTACTCAGGGACCTTCCATCATCATGTTTATGTTGTCATCTTAGACAATTAGGTAGCTATAACTTTAAATTTGCCTTCTATGGATGTATATCAGAATTTTTTTGAGGAGGTATTTTCCAAATTGGAAATATAGGGAATATAATAATAATTAGTCCAGATTATTTGGGTCTCCAATACTGGTTAAGTATTCAGATTTGTTTGTTCTGGACTTCTGAAATTATTCAGGGCCCTTATTCCCTACAGGGAATCTTTCCAGGGGGCTGGAGTGTCTTGTTTTCAAGCAAATAATACCACATTTGCTGCACAGTTAGTGCTGCCTGTCCACTAAAGACCTCCCAAGTATCAAGTGAATTTGACCATGGGGCCCAATTCTAGGCTGGTACTGAACAAGATGCCCCCCAGCCATCCACCACTATTTCCTATGGTGGAAAAGATTCTATGCTTTCTCCAGGGCAAAGAATAGCCAAACATACAAGAGCAAACAACCACCCAATTCAAATAGAACCAACAAGCCCAACAGAAGCAATGCCAAACACAGAGAATCCCAGTGAAACCACAAGCCAATGTGGTAAACCCAACAAATCCAATGCCAAACCAGAAAATCCAAGCCAAACCAACTGAGGCAAGGGAAGGGAGTCCAGCCCAACAGAACCAATGTCAAAACACAGAAGCCCAGCAGAATGCAGGGCAAATATGGCAGCAGAAGCCCAACAGAACCAATTAAAAACTGCAGAATCCCAACAGTATGAACCTGGCAAGCTCCCCCTAATGTGTGATCCCATTTGCCTGTGAGAAATGCCTTGCTCTCCACTCCTTCCTGTTGCCTGGTAAACCTTCAAATATCAACCCCTTCTCTGGGTTCCAGCTTTACAATGTCAGCCAGCCATATTCCCTGTTATTTCTGGGAATATTCAGGATTGGGATACCAGTATTACCAAGATTCCCAAATATTGATGAGGTACTTCTTCACCCAAAGAGTGATTAACATATGGAATTCACTGCCACAGGAGGTGGCGGCGGCGGCTACAAGCATGGACAGCTTCAAGAGGGAATTAGTTAAACATATGGAGCAGAGGTCCCGTCCCTTGCTTCAGTTGGTTTGGCTTGGATTTTCTGGTTTGGCGTTGGATGTATTGGGTTTACCACATTGGCTTGTGGCTTCACTGGGATTCTCTGTGTTTGGCATTGGTTCTGTTGGGCTTGTTGGAGGCTAGCAACCCTGAGAAACCTACAGGTATGCTTCCCCAACTAGCCAAACAGTAGTTCCCTGGGACTGTTTCAGGTTGGGAAAACCGCACAAGGGAGGGGGTTAAAACTTGTTCTCCCCAAATGCTGCAGTCCCAATCAGAAGTGGCCACCTGAACATCTGGGAATTTAGTTCCTGGCATGGGATTCCAGGCACATTTCTGATCCGGAGTTCTTGTGGCAGGCTCACGTGTGCCAGTGGACTCGGTAATGTATTGCATGGGATACAGCAGGTAGAGAAAGAAGTACTTTTTTCCCTTTCTCACAATACAAGGACTTGTGGGCACTCCATGAAATTGCTGAGCAGTCGGGTTAGAACAGATAATAGCCACTGATGGACCTCTGCTCCATGTGTTTACCTAATTCCTTCTTAAAGTTGTCCATGCTTGTAGCCGCCACCACCTCCTGTGGCAGTGAATTCCATGTGTTAATCACTCTTTGGGTGAAGTACTTCCTTTTATCTGTTCTAACCCAACTGCTCAGCAATTTCATGGAGTGCCCACGAGTTCTCGTATTGTGAGAAAGGGAGCTGCTGTTTGCCTAATTGGGGAAGCATACCTATAGATATCTTAGGGTTGCCAGCCTCCAGGTGGGCCTGGAGATCTCCCGCTTTTACGACTGATCTCCAGCTGGCAGATTTCAGCTCCCCTGGAGAAAATGGCTGCTTTGGAGGGTGGACTCTATGGCATCGTACCATGCTAAGGCCCCTCCCCAAACCCCGCCCTCTCCCGGATCCACCCTCAAAGCCTCCAGGTATTTTCCAACCCAGACCTGGCAACCCTAAGATATCTGTACATGCGAATTCCCCCAACAGGCAGTCAGCAACTCCTTGTGACCATTTCCAATTTGGAAAACAGAGAAGGAAAACAGCTTAGGCCCTTTCCTGCCGTGAGCAGTGGTTCTGGTCCGAATTGGGCCTGCACGCACCCAGGAATTAAGTTGCCAGTACAGAACTCACAGAACACATCTGTCAAAAGTCCACATGTGAATCAGCCCCCTGGGATTGGGGGGGGAGGGGTACCAAGGCTCAGGAAGTGCTTTCTAGACAGTCCCAACAATTCTCACAGGAAAACAAGAATCCCACCTCTGCACCCACTTGCTGCTCTGCAGGGACTGCAGCATTTGCTCTCAACTCAGAAACAGGTCAGGGCTGAAGTAACCAGGAAGAGGCAACCCCCTGGGCAGCTTCCCTAACAACAGAGAATCATGAGCTCAAAAAGTCTTATGTGCCATGATGAAAGCACTGGTCTGTGAGGACTGGGGGTTTCCCCTCTAAGCGGTGCAAGCTAGCCTCAGAGGCAACAGCCACCACCAGTTTGGCAGAACGAACTACCCAAAGCATTCTTGAAAGGTCCAGGTTTATGGAGAGCACCTTGCACTCTGCCTGCGAAATGCTTAGGCTGGAAGGTTATTCTGGGGGAACCGATGGTAACCAAGCTCTTTGCATAAGGGTATTTCCCCCGCTCAGTGTATTTTGGTTTTGCTTTAAAAACAACAGCAACAACATTGGGGTGGGGAAAGATGGTGCCATGCTTCCAAATGACTGCAAGATCTGGGCATAGCTGTACTTTTCCCTGCAGCACGTGGACTGTGAAGCACCCAGTAGTGCTTGTTATGCAGGTTCTCTTCTCTTACATAACTTGCTGGGGGCAACTGTGGTCCTTCTACTGCACAGCTTGACTGGCTGGGGCAGGGAGTGGCGGCAGCGGCGGCTGCGATGGTCCAGCTCACAGCAGGAAGGAGTGTCTGGACTAGAGAGTGATTCCCCCCCACCCTCTGATTCTAAGGCAAACAAAGAGGCATCAGGCAGCTGCTTTCCTTATCCTGATGCCAGCCACAGCACAGCCTCTGTGTGTGTGAGTGCGTGTGTGTGTGTGTGTCCCCACCAGAATTCTCTGCTCTCAACACAGTATTGGGCTGATGTTTCAGATAAGAGAAGAATCCTTCTGCCTTGCTATGCAAGCCTGGGAACAAGCGGGCACAAGTGGCGTGGAATTCGTAAGCACAGCATTTCCCCTGCAACAGATGTCCAAAGCGATGCTCCCCCAGGCTGGCCGGCACGGTGGCTTCTCCATTCTCCCCGGGGGCTGTGGCCTTGAGGACGTGGTGGCGTGGGCCCTGCTTAGCCAGGCACTGAAGGCCAAAGAAGACCCTGAACTGAGGGAGAGGCACAGAAAGCAGCTCCACAAAGTTGTGGTTCAGCAGGCCCCTCCATGCTATTAAGTGACCAGGACACCTTTGCTTGTATTCTAAAAGGGGCTGCATTCTCTGGTACTGTGTGTGTGTTTGTAGTGGGTGGGCAGGTATGGAGAGATGCAAGAGCTAAATAAAGCCATGAATGGCGCGGAGAGAGAAGAGACCGCGAGATGACTCCCACGCTCTGGAAAGACATAGCACTCACGCAGTGGTTGGAGAGAAATTGATTTGCAGCAGATTCTGGATCAACAAAGGGCAGAGAAGGGAGGGCGGGAGGGGGAGCACTTCTGTTTTGAGTAGTGCATGATTAAGTCATGGGGGCAGTGATAGTTACTAGCATGACTGACTTCTCAAAATTCGATATACTGATAAGGATAACTCTGCCACTGATCATGATAGCTAAAAATAAAACTTCCATATCCAGTGGCAGTATACCTCTGAATACTGGGGACAAACAATAGGCAAATGGCACACACCATGCGTAAGCCTTCTTGGAGCAGCTGGCTGGCCACAGCTGAAATCATAGCATTGGCCCAAATGGACTTTGGCAAAGCATCGGCATTATTTAACAGCACTGTGACATTTCAGGTGGAGGAATTCTATTTCAGTCCCATGAAAGCCCCCTTGGGTGGGAAAAACTCTATCCCTGAATTAACCCTATAAAGTTTTTAAAAAGAAAAACCTCACAAACCCACATAGGGTGGTGTAGCAGTTAAAGCATTTGATCTGAAAGACTGGTGCAAAACCCCACTCTGCCATGGAAGCTTGCTGGGTGACTGTGAGTTAGTCAGTCTCAGTCTAACCAACCTCACAGGGTTGTTTTGAGAATAAAACAAAGGAGGGGGGAATTATGTTAGAAGGTGATTTGGATCCCAACTGGGGAAAAAGTGGGGGTATAACTAAAAACCTCTGTTTGAGCAAGTTTAAATGTGGAAGGAATTTTAAGCACTATCATTGTTAAATAAGAAGTTCCCTGTTGTCAGAGAACAGGAGAATCTGGCATCACATAACACTAAGGAGACCAAGAGAATCAGGGAAAAGATAGTAGAACAAATTTCGAGTCCGGTGGCACCTTTAAGACCAACAAAGGTTTATTCAAGGCATGAGCTTTCGTGTGCAAGGCACACTTTATCAAATACATTGGAATGGCAGGCAAGGTTCAAACTTATAACCAGAAAATGAACAGCAAATTAACATGTAACACGACCATGTTCAAGACATGCAAAGTGACACTAAATAACAAGTTAAGGTTATAAGGTTATAACCTTAACTTGGTCATTCTCTGGCTATAAGTTTGAACCTTGCCTGCCATTCCAAGATATTTGAAAAAGTGTGCCTTGCACACGAAAGCTCATACCTTGAATAAACCTTTGTTGGTCTTAAAGGTGCCACCGGCCTCTAAATTTGTTCTACTATTTCAGACCAACTTGATCTATCTTCAGGGAAAAGATAACTAACCCATAAAAGAGGAAAAACAATTACCTGAGGATTTGAACGCAGTCAGTTGCACAGCCTGAAAGAAGGGAAAAAAGGGAAAACAACAACAACAACAGCGTATTTATTGGTAAAGGCTCGCAAATCCTGAGAACTCCCAACAGGATTTATCTGCAGCCTACCGCTAGACATAAGGCTCATGCCGACAGTGGGGCTCAGTTCCACCGCAAAAAAGACTTCTGACTCTCCCCACATAGCAGCCTCTTAAGATCAACTATCAGATTTGCTAAAACAACTGCGGTCTGCAGTTACCCTCCCCCACCCTGCCTCCCAAGGTCACTGAACCTGCTGCAGCTCAGCCCCTCTCCAAAGGTTGCCTCTACAGTTTTAAGCACATTCGTCTACATAGAGACCAGGATGTCTTGCTCTCCACTTCCTGCTGTGTTACCAACAAGGCTGCTACGACCGATTTCATTCTTCAGCTGCTGAAGCAAGAGTTGGATGAAACTGACATACAATTTATCTGGCTCCTCCAAGATCTACTCACCCACCAAGGAAATAATTTGAAAGTTTAGACAGCCCCCGACTTTGCTGAAGCCCATAACCCCTCATGGTGTATTTTCTCCCAGAAATACATTATATGACCAACCTCTAACATCTGAGAATTTTGCAGAAATTATATCATTTGGGGGGGGGGGGGTGTTTCCCCTCTGGAATAAGCCTGAGGTTGGAAAACACACTTTGCTGTCAAATAGGAGGTTCAGGGTTTGAGACAACTTTTTAAAAAAGAGATCTCTCAGACACAGGCCAGAAAGCTTAGTAATTTCTCTGTGTTTATGCTAATTCTTATCAGTGGTGTGTGGCATGTGGCAACTAAAACCATGGAAAAGACATGGTTAATCCTTATTTGGATAAAATCATTGGTTGAAGGCTTGTAGTTCCAAAAATTCACTGTTCAGAAACTGATTCCAGAAGGCATCCTGAGAATGTCTCTGTGCCAGTTTCCTGCCTTTAGGCAACAAAGGTAGTCTGGAAATCATGTGGGTGAGGAGGCTTGGCAAAAATGGAAGCCAGTGTGGGGGTGGCAGGATAGCCATGTCTAGTGGCCAGCAGGCAGGGCTCCCATGCCCCTGTGCAGCTCCTTGCCTCTGTGATTTAACAAAACAGCCTAAGTATATAAGCAAGTAAACACACTGGGTTGGCATCTTCTGAAGTCCAGCATTTGAGCTGTCCGGGGCTGTTTAATTTTAGAGCACTCTCAACACAGCCCAGGTGATATCATGCCACTTTGACCCATCATTGAGGAAGAGAAGCTCCCCCAACTCAGAGTGCAGCTGATTCTATATTTGCCTCTTAAGACCAGCGGAGGGAAACACAGTGGCCTTGGCATTTCAGAAATCCACCCCAATGTTAACGGTGCTGGAAAACTTAATCTCTTTAGCCTGTACCTGAGATTGGGTGCCCAGTAGCCTAGCAATGACGTGGATCCAACAGCTGGGCTCAGTATGTGAAACGAATAGCCATACTGGGCTCTCTTTACCTAGAAGGGTTCAGCTGATTGTTGCAGCTAATTCTACTCAAAAAGACCCCAGTATTGCTACAGGCAAATTCCCAGGTCCCCTCCTGGGATCCAAGTGCTGTTTATATGGCTGTGAGGCAACTGGTGCCCTTGGATGTCAAGCAGAAGGAACATGGCATAATCCTTTTCAGGAGCAGGAACACGCGTGGCAGAAATGCAATCAGATTTTAAAAATATGCTCCACTTCACAGAACGCTTCGTTCAGACTACCTTGCTCTGAGTCCTCTGCTACCAACTGCAGTGCTGGGGGAAACAATGAGCGAGCGGCTCACCTTGGATGGAGTCACACCCAGCTATACAAAGCAACACCAGGCCTTCAATAGCACACTTGCCTGGGGGATGGCTCAGTAGCCATGACCTTTGTTGCTTTTAGCTGGCTCGCTGTCTTTGTTCTACAGGCTCTTTGGAAGAACACTTGGTTTGCATTTGTTTGTTTTTTGTCTTCCACACATTTAAATATCTTTGTTATACATTGTGAAAAATAAAAATAAAAACTTTTGTTTCAGAAGCCACTGGTTTAAAACTCAAGATGCCAAGCAGAGGGGGCCGGGTAGCCAAAGGAGGAAGGAAAAGGTTGTTTCTCCTAAGGTTGTTTCTCCTACATAGTGATGATGGATGGAGAGATGAAATGGGGACTTCAAGGGTTGCCAGAGCCTGTCTAAAATGAGGGGGGTCCATACAGGGCTAGAGTCAGCACTGCAGAGTACAAAACTGAAAAAGTACATACAAACATAATAACCCAAATCACCAAATTTGACCTGCCTTTTTACTTAAACATGCTGACCATTCCAAAACTGAGACGGTCATACATGATTGCACGCTGCAATGCATTTCCAACAACCCAGATGAAGGGCCATCTTCTCAAGACCCCTACGGACCAGCGCTATTGTGACTGCCCTTTGACAGAACTTGACTCAGCAAGCATATCATGTTTTCTTCTACTGTCCAAAACATGCAGCAGCAAGAGAAAGATTCCTAAGAAAATGGCTGTTGAAATATTCATCTTTTCCTGATGCAGCAAGATTAAGACTACTTCTGAGCAGCCTCTGCCAAAATTGCATTGTGGATGTGGCAAATTTTTGTTTTACTGTCCTTTTAAACTCCTTATTTTTTTATAGTGTATGGCCCATGGGCTATTAAACCTAAATAAACTTTGAACTTTGATAATAACCCAAATCAGTAGTGAATTTTGAGTTCCAGCCTCCTGCTTTGAGCCAGTAGGTTTCAATCTACTTCTCTGCCATCCCAGGAAGGAATTAGCTACATACCGGTCTCTCTGGCGACATAACTGAGGAAATCCCCATTGGGAGTTTGACACTCAAGTTCCCTATATTAGGAAGAAATTAGTATCAGTTGGGATGTGGAACATGAACTAACACACTTATTGCCCAAAAAAGCACCCAACCCTGAGAGCAGAGCAAATGTTATCTCCATACCTTTGTTGCTGATGTTCTTGTGGTTGAGGTCTGCTGATAGGTCTTTCTCTCCAGTGGGGGAGGCAGTACTGTCTGGTGTGGAAGGGCGGAACTTGCCCATCTCCCAGGATGTGTTTCTTGGACTTGACAGATAATTGATGGGGTGGGAGCAGTTCTGAAATAACAAGACAGTTGAACAGAACCTGCAGAGTCTGCCCTGAACCTGGGAAACCATCCACATCTGTAAACCAGCTTGATCTTGCTCTGTACCCCCCCCTTCCAATGACAGCAGTTTTTAATTTGGGCTTTTGCACAATATCTTTGTGATTTCCAGATCTCCTCCAGTTCTGCCACAGTTTCCACCAAATCTCCTTTGGTATGATCATTCTGGGAAGATCATACCCAAAGTGGATTGGTGGAAGGTGTGGATAGGAAGGTGCAGATTTCTGTTATCTCCCTGCCCATATCCAGCGTCATTTCCCCTCATACCCTTCACCCCAAGGCACCCCTTAACTGCCAATGGACTATATGCAGTTTTTAAAAAAAAATATCCCGTTGCAAATATCTCTCTCCTCCTCCTAACAATTTTAAATACCACTGCAAAAAGCCCAACTTAAAGGTGATCACACTACAATTCCCAACTACGTTGCAACACTATCAGTTTGCCTCTTTTGTGGGATTTACTACACAATCCACACATGAAGATGAGTCAGGACACAAGAGTTTCTAGGACTGCACCGTTTTCAATGGCAGGTGATCAGTTGTAAGTCTGAATGCTTCATCTGGCCCAACACACTCTCTGCGGGCCAAAAAACCACTGTGTCAGGGAGAGAGCTGAGCTGGAACCCTCTTCCAAACATGATATTAACTGTCGGGCAGCAGGCTTTTAATACTGAGGCTATCCAGAAGACTGCCTGTCCACAGCTAGATACGATTCCCCTAATGCAGGGGTGGGCAAACTTGCTCAGCATAAGAGCCACACAGAATAAACATCAGATGTTTGAGAGCCACAAGACATATGAACAAATATTACCTGCTTTTATTGGAAAATAAGCAAATTTGCTTTTTATTAACATTAAATGAGACTGCCAAAAATAATAACAAAAGGGGTAAAAGCAGATATTGATAATGGTATTAATTTGTCCATTGATATTTGTTTGCTAATGATATTTAGCTTCCCCAGCCACCGTGCCGGGAGCCACATAATTTATGTGAAAGAGCCATATGCGGCTCCCGAGCCACAGTTTGGCCACCCCTGCCCTAATGTCTTCCCTGTACATGGAGCTCAGCCCTCACAACTTGGCTGGGACCGATCAAGAGTGCTCACACAGATGTGGTTTTCCCACTTCAGCCCTTTTTGTTCGACTCTGTTCATAAACAGAAGTCACAGGCTCCCAGTTAGATCTGTGGCATAGTGTCAAGCTAGGATCTGGGAGACCCAGGTTTGAATCTCTACTCTGCCATGGAAGCTTGCTGGGTGACCCTGGCCCAGGCACACAATCTCAGCCTAACCCACCTCACCGGGTTGTTGCGGGGATAACATGGGAGTGAGGAGACCAATGTAAGCAGCTTTGGGTCCCTATTGAGGTAAGTAAGTTAAGTAAGTCAATAAATACGTTTGAAGAAAACCAGAAGGCCAAAGTGAAGCACATGCCAAAGAACAGCAAGAAAATGACTTCAAAAAGTGATCAAACCAGCAGTCTGGACTATGGATTTGTGGGATGAGAAGCAAGCTGGGAAGTAATACGTTCCCTTGTTGCGGCTGTCAAGATTTGCATTGCTGTTATGTATTTGAGCTTTTAACTTGTGTTGTTTTCAGTCTCTCTAAATAGTTAAATATTTCAATGCACCTTGTGATGGTTGTTTCTTATAATTATGTCATAAGCTGCTTTGAATGTTCAGAAAAGTGGGCATAAATACTTTAGATACACAGTAATTTAAAAAAAAATCTGCTCAGGGATCAGCTCGTGGGTGACACTAGCCCCTTCCTCTGTCTCTTTGATACCCACCGTGAATGAGAGAGCTTTCTTCTTTTCTTTCATCCGCTGGATGGCATTTCGCACCTGCAAGTTGAGCGCAGACAAGAAATCAGCGCTCCTTTCACCTCCCTTCAGCACCCCCAAGGAAAAATGGAGGCGGGAAAACATGACAGCAATTTATTGCACCTACCAATCTGGTTTGGCCATGATAAGAGGATTTCTTTGGCTGTCTCTGCAAGGAGTGGAAGTGGATTGTCTGACACAGATGGGTTTTGCTGGAAACACAATACTCATGGAGCCCATCATGTGCTGGACTCATTCAGAGAACCGTAGCTCGCGGAATTCCCACCAGCCAGTGATTACCGAAGGAATCAGGAGGAAAGACGGAAGTCACCAAGCTTGGTTTTGGTGAGTTCTAGGGGAGCAGCCGTATTAGCTACACAGATTGCGCTCTTAAAACACCCTGTATTGTCTTGTAATGTGGGCAGCATGTACACAGAGCTTTGTTCTGCTTCTGGCTGCTTAGCACTGCCAAACTTATTTCCAGAGCCCTGAAGACCAGAATCAGGGGTTTTGATAAACAACAGAGCTGTGATTCCTGGATGCCAATTTTGTCCTAGCACAGTGCACCAAAGGAGTACAAGATACGCAGGGGACTAGAGAGAAATGGATCAAGCCACTTATGGGCCAGCAGAATGAGCCTTCCCGAGACATTTTAGTTACTATAATTTTAATGGATCCTAGGCCAGCAAAAATACTTTTTAAAGCTAGATTCCTTGTTCAGGCCATCAGAGGTTGGGCAGCTTGTAACAAGACATCTTTTCTAATACAGCCTGTCTTTTCTTGCTTGAATTCTTCCTTTTATTCTTTGCTGGGATAGTTCAATACTACTCAAGACTTTTAGATAAGAGGAGGGAGGAAAGAAAGAAAGAACACAAGTTGTCAGTCATTCCAGCCACTGGCCCCAATCTTACCTCACTGTTGTAGATTGCATAGACCAGGAATATGTAGAGACCCTGCAAAGAAAGAGATTTAAAAAATTTAAATATATATATTTAAATGTATATAATGAAGAAGCATCCTGTCCAGTATTGTTGCTTTGTCATCATGCCAGAATACAGGATATAAGGGGAGTCAAACTTCCATACTGATATGCAGTTACCATTTCATAGGGAAAATTCTTTTCCTGAGCTGTCTCTTTTAGAATTGGTGGACAGTTCAACAGACTAGTCGAACACCCACTGAATGCGATCAAACGTTCCATAAAGCCAAGAAGGTCACTGTATAGGGGCAAAACCGAAAGCCACATCATACCATTTGACTAAGACTAATAGGAACAGCACAAAACAGTGTGCAAGCTTTTCGAGTTCTCCAGAATTTTGCATCAGGCAGCATTTTTTCCCCCTTAAGTGGCAGAGATCCCATGTTTCCAGGCCACGATCCGAAGCCTTTTGTCTGCCTCCTGTGCAGAAGGCTAGGCAGATCTGAACCGACTGTGATATCAGACTGCACTTCTGGTCTTCTGGGAAGAAGGGAGGACCAACAGTGGTGGCCATTATGGTGTGGTCAATGACCAAGGGCAGCGGAGAGAGCTTCTTGATCCCCTCACCCAGCAGCAGTCTGGGGCAAGCCTGGCAGCATAACTGCAGCCTCTCCGAACAAGAAGAACTGGCCGATGTGGTGCAGGCTGCTTTTAAAAATAGCTGTTGTTGTTTTGTTCTCATTTAAGTTCTCATTTAAGTTCTCACTTTAAACTGCAGCTGTAGGCTAACCCAAGTGCTCCAGAATAAAAGCTAAAGCAAAAAACTCGTCACTGAATCAGTTACATTTAGAAAAATCTTACTTAATACGGTTAGAAACGTGTTGGATTTTTAAAAAGTGCACGTCATTTCACAATACCCGTGAATTAATTTATTTCTTTGTAATGAGAGCACCTATTACAAAGCTATTGATGATTAAAGTATTTTTTCCCCCACTGTTCCAATAAAATTAATGCTTTGGAAAACGGTAGGCCAGTATCAGACCTGTCAATCCCCGATCTCCTTTGGTCAGGGATCCTTTCATTGCTCTACCACCACAGATCTATCAGGAAGGGCCAAGGGAGGTTCCATGCTTATTTTCAAATAGCTTGGTCTGTTCACTGGACTCAGCTCGGGCTCTCCGCAGCCATACAGCAGCTGCAGGAAATGGCCTTTAAAAAGTAAATGAGAGGTGTTCAGAATACTGCTGCAGAGCCATTTTCCATGCACCAAAACAGCATAGGGGGAAGTTATTCCCTGTCTTTGCTGCTCCACAAGGAGTATTCTGTGCATGCGGAGCAGCAAAACAGGGGGAAAGTGCCCCCACAGCGTTGTTCTGACATCAGAAAATGGTGAGGGGGGGGGGGGAGAGGCAGGAGCCCTTCCTCCCTTAGTGGGGGCATTCTAAGCCCATTTGAGCTCTGTTTTTTTTGGGGGGGGGGTATTTTTGCATTTGTGTGTGCGCGCGCCTGTGCCTGGAAGTCATGGCAACTTCTGGTGAACCCTACTAGGTATGGATGGCATTCAGAGAAGTGGCTTGATAGCCTGCCTCTGCCTCCCGAACCTGGTATTCCTTGGAGATCTCCCATCCAAATACCTGCCAGGATCGGCCCTGCTTAGCTTCCGAGATCTGATGAGATTGGGCTTGCCTGGGCTATCCAGGTCGGGGCAGCTCTGCTTTATTTTTAAAAAGCTATTCCCCACAGCTGTTGTGTGGCTGCAGGAAACTTGGAACTAAATACTCCTAAAAATAAGCATGTTTGGCCCTGAGGGTTCACTCTGTTTTCAGAAGCATCCCCATCCAGTCTTGAACCCAAGAGATCTTGAAAATGTAGCAAGCAAACTGGGAGGTTTGGGTAAATGCAAATCCAGAGGTAGTGGGCTCTCCTTTGGAGGTTTTTAAGCAGAGGCTAAATGGCCTTCTGACAGCAATGCTGATTGTGTGAACTTGGACAAATCATGAGAGGGAGGGCAAGAAGGGATGAGTCAGTGCTCGGTTCTCGTGGTCTTTTCTTATATGCCCATGGGCAATGCCGTTTGCCACTTTGGGCTCAGGAAGGAATTTTCCTCCAAGTCAGACTGGCCAGGGATCCTGGAGGGTTTTTTTGCCTTCCTCTGGACATAGAGCAGGGGGTCGCTGGGGAGTGTGGGGAGAGGGTTAGTTGTGAGTTTCCTGCATTGTGCAGGGGGTGGACTAGATGACCCTTGAGGTCCCTTCCAGTTCTATGTTTCTAAACCAGACAGAAATCTTCAATCCCCCAGACTTGTCTACTTGCCACTAAGTTTAGAACAGCCAAAAATGATCTGGATCCTGGAAGATTATCGGACTAGAATGGTCGCCATCTAGAGGCTAAGGCTGAAAAAGCGGGACTGAGTTTGATTACAAGACTGAAATAAAGGCTGTGTTTTCTAGTGACAATTTTCTCCTCTGATTAAAAAAAATGGTCTCATATCTGAAGAGCAAGAGAAGGGGAAATTGCTGGGCCAAAAGCAGCCTTGGCCTCTACTGGAAAGCTCCTGGCAGGACAGAGGCAGCAACTGCCCAGGACACCCTGCCAGGCCTCAGCGACCACTCGGCTGACTCCCACAGACAGGCCAACCGACCCAAGGCAGGCCCTCCTTTGGCAAACCTGCAGTGTGCAAAGCCTGAGTGTTTTGAGCTGCACTAGCAAGGGCAGGATCATCATGCCTTCTCTGTTGCAACCCAACCACCATCTCCAACGGGAAAGGAGATCCGCAACAGTTATCTTCTGCATCTTGCAAGGCAGCTGACTCAAAAAATCCTCTTTTTTATAGATCAGAATGAGTAACTTTGCACACACAAAAAGCATTGCGAAGATGGGACTTGAATAGAAGGCCAGCAAAGCCAAGCCACTGCCATGAATGCCTGGAACACTTCTGGTCTAAACCAGCACAGGGCCCAACAAGATACGAGAAACACACCTGACATCTGCTTGGCACAAGCGGTTTGTGCAGGTCCAGCATAGGTTGGTCAAAGATCTGCCATCTTTGTGAGCCCCAAAACTCTTTGGTCTGGAGCATGTAAATTGGCATGTGAAGCCGGTTTACAGAACTCGGGATGAATTCTAATACAAACAAATCACTCTCCTGTCCAAAGAGGAGCCCACATGGCAGAGGAGCTAAACATTAGGTCCTCTGCTTTCTCTCCATCCCCTGGCTCTTATTTGGGCTCTCTGCATTGTGGGGAGTCTTTTCAGTGTAATCTCCACTGGCAAATGGCAGGTGATAAACCAAGAGGATGATCTGCAGGCATCTGAATGCACTGCAGGCCCCTGCAGGAGGATTTGCAACTTGTGGGACCAGTGGACTTTGAAGACTTGTTTAAAGAAAAGGAAAACAGGAAAAGAGACAGGAGGACTGGAATTTTGCCTGTCAAGGATGAACAGGGTCCTTTCAAAATACACCTGACTTGCAGTCATTACAAGGCCCCAAACAGAGATTGCTTCCCTTCTCCAAGTCACCCAGCTACTGTGCTGAAATGTGCTTCCCAGCCTCACAGTCCTGCTGTGTAGACGTTGGCCAAGAGTGCCGGAGAGTGGGGTCCCTTGGCCTGCAACTTTTGGCCAAGCTCTGAGGACTTAGTAGGTCATGTATCTTTCAGGAACCAGGATTCTTCAGTGTGGTTCAGTACATAGAAACTGGGAGAAGCCACCTCTAGGAGAATACAATAATATCCTTTCCTATGGAAAGGTGAGTCACAGCATAAAAAGGCCTAAATTAATGAAATGACACAGCATTGCTTGAAACCTCCAGCTTCCTTCTTGCAACACCATCACTGAAAAATATTGTCCCTTTCCATTCTAAAACACTCTATAGAACAATTTGGCTCGGTCTCTGGACTATCTATAAATCAATCCAAAACGGAAATCTACCCAATTTTTGTTTCCTCAAATATACACAATTTCATAAAAGAAAATTTAAAATATAAATGGATAGACAAAACCTGGAGACACTTGGGAGTCCTTGTTCTAAAAGATTTAAAAGACTTACTTCAATACAATCATAAATGAATAAGTAGAAAAACAGACATAACTTTTTAAAAACATGGGCAAGACAGGGATTCTGTTCGACTGAGAGATCAGATTTAGTTCAAAATATAATTTCCCCTTCAAAATACAGAATTCTAGCATTATTATAGGACCAAAAATGCTTTCAGTTCTATATCTTGTTGCTCCTGTAATTTGTTTTATGGTTCTTTCAAAACTATGTGAATACAATGCATTATTACGGCATGCTCTGTAACCCTATTTTACAAGTTCAAAATAAAAAAGTTTTTTTAAAAAACAAAAAAGATTGTTTCTCTAATCCCAAAGGGCAATTTTGATAGAATGCATCTGATAGTAGAATTTAATTGCGGGATCACTCACATTTACTGCAGGGAGGGAGGGAGGGAGAGTATTGTGTATATGTGCATGCAAGGGGATGGAGATTGCTTCCAGTCCAGATCCACATACAAAACCTCTTCCAGATTAGACTGAAGGACTATCTAGTCCAGCATCCTGTGTCCAATGGGGGCCATCCTAGATGACCCCAGGAAGCCGCCAAACAGGCTTAGCAACCTTCCCCCAGCATCTGCTCCTCCCTCCAGCATTCTGAACATGAGAAACTCAATTTAGCCACCACGCTTACGGCATCCCCATAAATTCATTAAGTGAGGTATGGAAGAGAAATTGCTCTATCAGCCCTGAATCTACTGCTCTAGCATCATATATAGAGAAAATTCTCTCTCCTTAGGATCCTCACTAGAGACAGAAAAGTGAACCCCAGGAACTGATAACAGAATGCCTACAGACTCAGCCCTCTACCGGAGGTGTCTAGCATGCCCTGAAGCTCCCTGCCCTCCTCTCTGCTGGGAAGGGCCCTTAGATCTCGCCTCTCACAATCAGATTGTCCATCACTAAATCATGGCTCAGGAACAGCTGCTCCAAATTTACACCCTCATAGCTTATTTCTGCTTTGCTAGGGGAGAGATTCACTTCCTGAGGGGTTTTTTTTTCCCTTTTGCTATCTCGAAGCTTTGCACTCTAATTGTGGCCAGCTATGAAACAAAGCTGACTCCTACGCAGCCAGGGGAGGGGGCTGTACACTCCAGCGCTGACATCACGCTCAGTGCAGATGGGGAGGGTCATCAGAACAACCCTTCCTCTGTTGCCTCCTATCTGTAAGCTGGCATTCATGTGCGTGCACCTGGGCCTTATTACAGAACAGGCAGAACTCGTGGGGTGGTGGTGGGGGATTGCTTCCTTGGAGTGATTTTCTTTCCCCTTCTTTCCTTGGAGCATCACTGGATATAGGGTGCAGTCCTGATGGCATCTCTGTTGCCAGTGGCCCTTCACACTCCCTTGGAGATTATTTTTATTCCTATGGTACTTCCCCTTCCGAAAACAAAAAGCTAAGGGCTGCTTTTCAGTTTGAAGGGAGGAGTTGGGTGGATGTGAGGATTAAGATAAGAACACTTATCCAAGTGCAAAGTAAACCAGGGCAAAAGGGGATATTGCAGGATGCACCAAGCTGAGCTAAGCAGTGGAGGAATGGCCACTGAACAAAGGTGGATGGTACATGGAAAGGGCGTCTCCACAGACAGACAAACAGTGGTCATTGTCAGTGTCTGCTGGACTGTGCTGAAAGTTGCAAGGGGCAATTCTGCACTGAAAAATCTCTGGAGCTGTTTGCCAAAAGAGAGCTGCAGCAGCTCAAAGCAACCTTTTGAAGCTGAAACTCTTTCCCCCTGCCCTCCACTTCAACCCACAAGATTCAAGGAAAGGCTACAGTGAGGGAAAGGCGCATTCTGCATGTGCTCAGAGGAAACAAAATCTTGGCTACTTTAAAGGTGGAGTCTGCAGCACTGAAAACTGGTTCTGTGGCTCTGTCCTGTTTAGGGTAACCTCAAATGAGACCAGGAGGAAACCATCTCCTTAGAATGCAGCCCTGTCCCGGAGCAAGACTCACCTGGAGGGAATTCAGCACTATGAAGATGTAGGCCCAGGTGATGCTGAGGTGCACTAGGACACCACACACCCAGGTGAGACCAAGGACCGGCAGCAGCACCAGGACAGGCTTGGCGGTTGCCCTGGCAAAGGACAGGAGGAAAGGGAAGAAACACACACCATTAACTTGACCGAATTCAAAACCAAAATCAGGAGAAGGAGGTTGCATTTATACCCCCCAAAGACATATCTCGCTCCTGAAAATCAAATTTATGCAGGTCAAAGATGCATTTTGGAGGCTGTTCATCCTTAAAGAGACAATTCAGATGCATCTTTCAGCTTGTTTTGTGCCTGCTGCTCCAATGCTGATATATGAAGGTTTGATCCCATATGTGGGGATCTGAGACCCCTTTTCTTACTCTTACCCAGTTGTGGGGGGGGGGTGCTCCCCCAAGCTCATATGCCCCTTGTTGGTGCTGATCCAGGGAAATACAATGATGGGGCAAGCCTGAAGACCTCAACAAGGAAGAGAAGCCAAAACAGAAGCTCCTCTGCCTGCTGATAGCACCGGTATAGGCCATGCCACCCACCATCTTCCCTTCCTGGCCAACCCTGCCCTTTGTTTACAAACAGGAGTGAGCTCAAGAGGAAGTCTGTGACATCACCAGGCAGGGGAACATACTGCCTTCCCCCCTTCTTCCCTGTGGGGCTGTGGCCATTACATGTCATCCTGCCCTCCAATGCCAGGCTATGTCTGCAAATTTAGTAGCATTTATTTGTGCAACTGCAGGAACAGTGTGTATCTGGTGGTTGCGAAGCGGCGCCAGCTTAACAGCAACAAGAGATTTTTGGCCCGGCAGCTTTATCAGAGTTTAGGAAAAGCTCTTGCAAGACTGAGCGATATGGAGGTGACTGAACAAAGGGAAGGCTTCTGAACGGAGACAGAGGTGCATGCCAGGACCAGCCTTATGAGTGAGTGACATGAAGTACTTGCTTTGGGGGGCAGGATCCTGGGTCAGACACTTCCCTATGTACAACAGGCAGGATTGCACACAGGAGTGGGGTCATTTTGACTTTGCCTTTTTCAAGGTATGCAAATGTCCTTGGCCAGCACCACCAGGGAAGTTCTTCCTGGCTCCAAAGGCCGAAGTGACTAGCTTGGTGGCTGCAGAGGAAAATATGAAAATGTCCCTCTGAGACGCACACGCTACACTGGGAGACAAGGGACTTACCACAACGATATGGGTTGAGGGTATGCACACATTCACCCTCTTGCTTGTCTGAACATCCCAACCTCGCGCAACTTGCAAAAGGTGCCACTGCAAACCTTCCAAAATTACACAACTGAAAATGGGACGTGCTTGCAGCACCGCAATGCTTAACACCAATGATCACTGTTTCACCCCTCCCCATCCCTGCAATTATTCTGCGGTGCCCGCTGTTTCACCGATTTAAAAGGCAGGACTATGTTTGTTGTTTTGGTTAAAGGTATGTCAGAAACACAATGATCTGACCACATGCTATCACAGTTCAAAATCTATCTGGGTGTCTACAGCATGTAAAAATGAGGACTGTGCACAGCCGTGCTGGATCAGACTAATGGCCCACCTGTTCCAGCATCCTGTTTTACACCATGGCCAACCAGATCCTCCAGAAGGCCTACAAGCAGGGCGCAGAGACCAAAACCTGCCCCTGTTGCTGCCTCACCCAGCAATGATCAGGGGTCCGTTGGAGCGGGAGCGCACAGGAACGCAGCTCCGGGAGTGAGGAGCCCAGGGGGCGGGCACATGACCAAGCCACTCCCCCTCCTCGGCTTCCCCGAGCAGTGCAGAGGCGCAGCGCCCCAGGGAAAGCCCTGCTGGGGTCTTTATTGATTTTAATGTTTTGTTTTAATATTGATAATTTTATCATTGTTCCTTTTATGACTGTGTGCTGCTTTTCTAGAGACTTGCTCAAGGTGGCATATAAATTTTCTAAGTATACCATTTTTTATCTGGGCACATGGCACATAAGTACTGGAGAAATTTCACCAACCCTTCAGCAGCTTCCACCCCATCAGTCTGGTGTAGTGGTCAGGAGTTGGACTCTAGTCTGGGAGAACCGGGTTTGATTCCCCACTCCTCCACATGCAGCTGATGGTGTGACCTTGGGCCAGTCACAAGTTCTCTCAGAGCTGTTCTCTCATGAGCAGTTCTCAAAAGACCTCTCTAAGCCCCACCTACCTCACAGGGTGTCTTGTTGTGGGGAGGGGAAGGGAAAGGGATGGGTGGTGCACATGTCCTGAATATCTCAAGTCTACTTGAAACCTGGTGGTTTCAAGGGAGCAGGAAGAGAATGAGGGTGTGTTCTTGACGCTTATTTTTATTGCACAAAGTATTGGATGGGGAAGGGAATGGAGGAAGAGCAGGTCAGTTTCACTCACCTGTGGAGTGGAGCCTGAGGGGTGGGTGTTGCCTTCTGACACACTTCTGGTATGTTAGGGGGTGTGGCATATGCAAATGAGTTATGCTAATGAGTTATGCTAATGAGCTCCTGCACCTCTTTTTCTACGAAATGACCCCTGGCAATGATATTTAGTGGCTTACTGCTTCTGAACAAGAAGGTTCCATTTAGTCATTGTAGTTAATAGCCATTGATAGACCTATCCTCTGTGAATTTGTCTAATGCCCTTTTAAAGCTAATGATACTAGTGGGTAGCCAAGTTGGTCTGAAGCAGCGGAACAAAGTTTGAGTCCAGTGGCACCTTTAAGAGCAACAAAGTTTGATTCAAGGTATGACTGTACCTGAGGAAGTGTGCATGCACATGAAAGATCATTCCTTGAATAAAACATCCTTGGACTTAAAGGTGCCACTGGACTTAAACTTTGTTCAAATGATACTAGTGGTAATTGCTATGTCCTGTGTCAGCAAAGTCCACAAATTAATTTTTTGCTGAGTAAAGAAATACTTCCTTCTGTCTGTCTTGTATCGATAGCTCATCAACTTAATTGGGTGCTCGCAAGTTTTAGTATTACAGGAGAGGGAGGAAAAAAGTTCTTTCTATCCACTTTCTCCACTCCAAGTATTTTATTTATAAACCTCATCATACCCTGGGTCATCTTTTCTCTAAACTAAAAAGCCCCCAAACCCTTTCGTCTTTCATAACAGGGAAGGTGCTTCCCCTGAATCATTTTGGCTGCCCCTTTCTACACCTTTTTTTTTGGTGTTATAGGATCCTTCTTGAGGTACAGCATTCAGTATATAGATATTCTACATGCAGCAGCACTGTAGATTTATACAAGGGTATTATGATATTGGCTGCTTTGTTTTCAGTTTCTTTTCTAATCATCCTTGGCACTGAATTGGCCTTTTGTGCCATTGTTGCAAAGTGAGCTGACATGTTCAGTGAGAACTCACAAGCCCTTTCTGATCAGTCTCCGCCAGTTCAGACCTGCTGCCTGGTGGAATGAGCCTCCTGTGTGAGATCAGGGCCCTGATGGATTTATTACAGTTCCGCAGGGCCTGCAAGACGGAGCTCTTCCGCCAGGCTTTTGGTTGAGGCGGTGGGTGTCCCCCTCCTTGGGTTCCTCTCCATCTGTGGCCTGGGTTCTTGAGATCCTAATTTTTAAAGACCTCTAAAACAGAAACTCAAATCTTAACATCACCAACTATTGAGGTATCTGGTTTATTAGAGTTGTACGGCACATATGAATTATGTTATTTTATATTGTGTTTTTAAATGGTTTTAATTGTATTGTATTTTTATTGTTGGAACCCACACTGAGCCTGTTGGGGGATGGCGAGATATAAATAAATAAATAAATTTGGTATATATTTAAAGGTGGGACTTTAGTCACCCAGTGTGCATCTCTTAGCTCTTACCTTAAACCCCATCAATCATCGGTTGTTACCCACGCACCAAGGAACTAACTTGGACAAGGGTCAGCAACCTTTTATAATTAAAAATCCAAACCACATAAAAAGTCAAAGCAAGAAGAGCCAGGATAAGAAAATCCATTTGGATAGCTGAAAATATACAATATTACTGCTAACTGAATTTCTGCAGCCCAAACACTAGTTGTTGCAGATCCTTTATTAAGCAACAAGTAATAAAATTACATAGGAAGTAATAATAATAAGTAATAAATATTCACACAAAGTAACAATAATTAAGAAATAATAAGTAATAAATATAAACAACAACAACATTATTATAATAAATATACACAAGAAGACCCTGCACGTCTGTTTTTCGTAAAAAATAAAGATAAAGGTTACCCTTGCTCGAAAGCCAGTCGAATCCGACTCTAGGGGGTGGTGTTAATCTCCATTTTCAAGCCAAAAAGCCAGCACTGTCCGAAGATTTTTCCCATGGTCCTGTGGCTGGCATGACTAAATGCCCTGGCCTAAATCTGTGCATTGTTTGCACTTGGATTACTGCCTGCCAACGGTTCAATTTCCCTTTCTGTAAAGCATCCCCAGGAAGCCCTTTAGTACCTTTGCCTGCTATTTCTTTCACATACCGGATATTCCAACATCCCACCTACCCATCCAATCTACCTTAACATTTTCTTTTCTGCCTTAAAGAGCCATATGTGGTTCTGTACTGACCCCTTATGGCTCAAAAACAAGAGGTTGCCAACCCCTGAGCATTGTGAGTTCCATGTCAGGACTTCCCAGCTTTCTTTTTTTGGAAGTCTCTTCCTAGGCATGTGGGCAGGGGCGTAGACTTTTTAAATCCCTGGGGGGGGCTCTTTCGTGCGCACGCGCACAGGACCATGTCCCCGTCACTTCTCTCCCCACCCCCCGGCCCCAGGGAGGCAGGAGGGCAGGCCGGGGGTGGAGGGGAAGGAGAGGCGGTGACAACAGCCAGCTGGCCGGCTGACTTCCGCGCGTGAAGCGCGGGACAATGTCCCCGCCACCTCTCCCCCCCCCCCCGCCCCAGGGAGGCAGGAGGGCAGGCTGGGGGTGGAGGGGAAGGAGAGGCGGCGACGGCAGCCAGCTGGCCGGCTGACTGGCTACTGGCGGCGCTCCATTTTGCCCTCGAGCCCCCCCGTAGTTGACGCCTATGCATGTGGGTCCTCGATTTGGACCATGGTGCGAGTAGGGCTGCCAAGTCCCCCGGTAGGGCGGGGGAAACACCAGTTTTTTAAGCTTACCCCCGCTTTTTCAAAATTGGCCACCGGGGGAGACAATGGCTGCCAGCACAGAACGTTGGAGCCTGCCCTGGCCTCTTAAAAGGGAAATGTCTGCAGAGAGCCTGCCCTGCAGTAAAAAGCCTCAACAGACATTTCCCCTTTAAGAGAGAGCAAGAGAGCCCCGCCCAGAGATTAAGGAGGGACTAGGCTCTTTCTGCTGAAGGGCGTGCTTTTGCATGTGGCGTGCAAAATTGCTGCTGGAGTAAGCTGCTGGGGTCTGCCAGCTCTTTTCCTTCTCTCCCCCTCCCCCTTTCTTTCTTTCTTTTTTCTGTCTGTCTGTTTGTCTCTCTCTCTCTCTGTCCCCATCCAGCAGAGGTCTATCAGTGGCTATTATGAGCCACAAGGTCTAAATGGAACCCTTTGTCTGGGGCAGTGATGCTCTGCATTCTTGGTGCTTGGGGGGCAATAGTGGGAGGGCTTCTGGAGTTCTGGCCCCGCTGCTGGACCTCCTGAGGGCACCTGATATTTTTGGCCACTGTGTGACACAGAGTGTTGTACTGGATGGGCTGTTGGCCCGATCCACTGTGGCTTCTCTCCTGTTCTTATGATATGAAAATCATATTTAGCACTTGTGTAGCACTTAGTGCTTCATATTCTGCCGAGATGAGGAAGGATTCAGTAGGGCCGTTGCTCAGTGACAGAGCATCTGCTTGACATGCAGGAGGTATCAGCCTCTTCAGCTAAAAAAGGATCAGGTAATAGGTGACATTAAAGATCTCAGCCTGAGACCCTGGAGAGCCACTACCAGTCTGAGTAGTCAATACTGACCTTGATGGACCAATGGCCTGATTCAGTATTAGGAAACTTCATGAGTTCATGTGTCAGCATGTGGAAGCAACATCACAGGATGTGACATCACAAAATGATGTCACTTCCTTTCTCCTGGCTCCACCCCCAAAGTCCTCAGATATTTCCCAAGTTGGACTTGGCAGCCCTAGGTGCGAGGGGAGGATGGTCTTAAGCCTCCCCCTGCACCTTTTTCCTGATCTGAACTGGTTCCAGGGTTGCTATATGCCTTGCTGTCAAAAACCTGATAACCAGTGTCTGACTCACCAGATCTGGATGCCAATCTGCTTCTCCAGGCTGCTGTTGGGTGTCAGCATCCTTGAGCGCCGCCGTGCGCTGGAGACTGTCACCATCACCACACGGAAAAGCACAAAGGTGTTCACCTGCAAGGGATCAAAGCCAGCAGTAAAGGATGGTTCTTTCTGGCAGCATAGCTTTAGATGTGGTTCTACAACAGCCAGGGAAGGAATCCCAGCCTCTTCCTCTACAGCGAATAAGCAGTCTCCACTACCACAACAGTGAATGAACACTGTAGCACTCTAAGGGCTTCATTAAGTGTGGGACTCCTCTCTGGTGGAATGGCCAGAATGAAAACGTCCAGAAGGCTCCATTGCTTTTATCATTCCACAAAATGCATAGAATTAAATTGTTCAGGAGGGTGTTTTTTTATAAAAGTAATAAAAACACTGTAGTTTTAATGTCTGGAAAAAGTAGGCAGTTTATTTCCCCCCCTCTTTTGCATTGTTTATTGGATGAATTTATATACTCCTTTCAGTTCACTGTTCTCCAAGTTTGTAATCCAGTTTTATTGCACTGTTTGTTACAGGCACTCTGTGTGTGTGTTGTCAAGTCGCTTCCGAATTACGACAGCCCTATAAATTAATGACCTCCAAAATGTCCGATCATTAACAGCCTTGGTCTGGTCTTGCAAACTGAGGGCCCCTGTGGCTTCCTTTACACAGCCCGTCTATCTCACGTTTGGTCTTCCTCTCTTCTTGCTGCCTTCAACTTTTCCTAGCAACAGGTACTATACTCTGTTGTATTCTGTAGCCCACCTTGAGTAACAACAAGAAAGGCAGATGAATATATAACACTATCTGTTGTGTCAGAGGTGTCAATCTAATTAGTTATGAGGGCCATATCTGACATAGATGTAACTTGCAGAAAACAATATGGTAATACACAGTGAAAAATACAATATGAACTGATGAAACTGTGCAAACAAGGCGTCAGTACAATAATGTAAATATAATTTCAACGAAGCAATGAGGTACAACTTGGTAATGACTTTACAACAAGTGTTAATATACTACAATAGTCCCGGCATAAAGCTCTCAAATCACAATGACATGAAGTTCCAAAATTCAATTCCAACCAAGAGTCTAGATACAGTTCCTGGAAGAAGGTGACATATGAAATGAAGGCTGTACCTAGACTCGTTGGAACTGAATTTTGGAACTTCATGTCATTGTGATTTGAGAGCTTCATGCTGGGACTACTGTAGTATATTACACTTGTTGTAAAGTCATTACCAAGTTGTATCTCATTGCTTTGTTGAAATTATATTTACACAAGCGGAGAACCACAAGAAACTTGTGGGATGGTTATCCCATTCCTCACACCTTTGCTTCCTCCGTTATCCCCCTACCTCTCTCTCACACTTTCTCCCTTCTGCCCCCCCTTTCTTACTCTCTCTCTCTCCTCCACGTATGTTATTTCCTCTCTCTTTCTGACCCGTCATCATTCCCTTTGTTTTTCTGCCTCCCCACCTCATCACTCTTTCTCTCTTTCTGCCTCCCACCTCAAATCCCACCCTCCCCAGGCATTGTACCTCACTGAGGTCCCTGTCCTCTCTAGGTTCCACCCCCAAATCTCCAGGAGTTTCCCAGCCTGGATCTGCTGCTGGTGGCCAGGGGAAGTACTTGGCAACCCTAGACTGCTGCCAGTAAAAACCCTGCCTTTTACTGACAGAAACAGTTAGAACCTCCCCCCCTCCCCCAAACATTCTAATCTCCTCACACTTGACACCTGGAGCTGATGCCATTTCAAAAGGTATTGGGGGGGATTCAACGGTCCCTGAAGTTTTTTTTTAATTTTTCGGATTTTTCTGCAGCCCGAGAAAGGGGCCTGACTGTGTAGGAAAAGCTGTTGGGGGAGAGGGAGCTCTCTTTTGGCAGAAATAAGCATCCACACAGAAAAAAACCCTCTCGCAATTAGAATATAGATTACTGTACTGAAGCCTTGTTTGCAGTTTCATCTATGTATCTAATAGTGAAGGTGCCCCCTGCGGGCGGATATCTAAATCCACGCGGGGGGGCACCTGGGGGGCAGGGAGATTTTTCTGCACACATTAAGAGACTCTCCACATGTGCAGAAAAATCCTAAAAGTTAAAAAAAAAAAACTTTGGGGGGGATATTTAAATCCCCCCAAAAGTTAAAGAGCATTCCCTGCACATGCACAGGGAACACTCTAGGAACTGTCGTGGGCCTGGCAGCTCTGTCCTGTGTGGGCCTCGCCAGGGCAACCGGGGGGGGGGGGGATCGACAAGGCCTGGCGGCTCTGCGCCCTGTGGGCCTCGCCGGGGCAACCGGAGGTGGGGGGGAAGGCAGGGTGGGAGAGGAAGCCTTACCTTGGGCTGCCGCTCCACTGGAGCTCCTTCTCTCCTTCCCCCCCACCCCCCGGCGGGTCCCGCCTCTTGTCTATTCATATTATAAATGTCACTTGGATGGGCCATGTGTACCGTAAAACACAATGCCAGGTACTGGAGACATAAATTGCATAAAGGACAGCAGCTGGTAAGCTCGGAGTTGTTGTATCCTCACTGCAAGGCCCTGTGAGCCGGGAGGGGGATGCAAAGAAAAACCCATATCGGCAGGCTGGAGAACCAGCAGTGCGGCACTGGGCAGATGCTCCCACACTGCTTGGCTGCTGCAGGTGAGATTGTTCCCCCATGCTGAAGCCACTCCCCCCCCCCAACAGTCTCCTGTTCCCTCCCTTGCACTAGTTGCTCATGGGCCGCATAAGAGCCCTGGACAGGCCGGTTCCACCCCCCCACCCCCATGTTAGATAATACTGCCAAAGAGCACCCCCTCTACCACCACAAAGTAGTCACAAGGAATTTCACCTACCTGAGATTTGTACAGCATGAACCAAGACCTTCAGGCAAATCTGAGCCTGCATGCTTTTACATTTCATACACTGGATACACCCCTGAGACCCACCTCTTTCTGGCGTCTCCCCTCCACCATCTCAAATACTCAGTGCTGGGGATCTCCCACTTTTACAACTGATCTCCAGCTGACAGAGATCAGCTCCCCTGGAGAAAATGGCTGCTTTGAAGGGTACATACAGTCTATGGCACTGTATTATGCTGAAATATCTTTAAGTAACACAAGATCAGCCAGTCCCTCTGATTCTTACCGTCAGAACGAAGAGGACTGGCCCAACAAAGGCCCAGATGATGTCCGTTTGCACATTCAGCCAGCAGTGGTTGTCCGCCACATACTTGTTGAATGACGTTGCCAGAGTCACACCAACAATAACAACAGGAAGCCCTGAAAGTGCAGGCAAGAAAGACAAATGCAGAGTCATGAATATATCTGTGAATAATCCAACTCACAGCTTGGGGGGGGGGGGGGGGGAATTCTGAGGCCTGCAGCCTTAAAAGGCCTACAAGTCGAGTCCACCTTCCTTTGCCATGTCAAAGGGAATCTGGGATTGGAATTATCTGGGAGTCAAATATAACAATGACCATCAAGCCAGAGGTTCTTCACAGTTATTTCTTGGTTTGTCTTCCTTGGTCTGTCTTCCTCAGCCTCAGCTCCCATCAAGCTTTACACATTCCTCCTCTCTCTGCAGATCGCTTCTTTGGGCTTTAGGTTTGCCAGCCTCCAGGTGGGGCTGGGGATCTCCCACTTTTACAACTGATCTCCAGCTGACAGAGATCAGCTCCCCTGGAGAAAATGGCTGCTTTGAAGGGTACATACAGTCTATGGCACTGTATTATGCTGAGGTCCCTCCCCTCCCCAAACCCCACCTTCTCCTGGCTTCACCCCCAAAGTCCCCAGGTATTTTCCAACCCAGACCTGGCAACCCTATTGGGTTTTGACCTCAGCGGCCACAACACAAAATTGCCTAACCCCTGAATGGTCGTGGTAGTAGATCTTCTTGCTACAGACAACTTGCTAGGCTCCAGAAACCCTCCACCAGTGAAGGGGGAGAGAGAAATCTGCCCATCAACATGAGTTGATACACGGCTGGATTGCTTTCCAGGAGTGGATGAACCACAATCCCAGCACAGGTTACACATTTGCAAGGTTAGCATACCAGAAGGACCAATCACGGTAGCTTTGAATGCTGCATGTCCTTTGTTTAGTGAGCCAGTTTGGTGTAGTGGTTAGGAGTGTGGACTCTGATCTGGGAGAACCAGGTTTGATTCCCCATGCAGCTGCTGGTGAGACCTTGGGTCAGTTACAAGTTCTTTCAGAGCTGTTATCTCATGAGCAGTCCTTGAAAGAGCTCTCTCAGTCCCACCTACCTCACAGGGTGTCTGTTGTGGGGGGGGGGGGAGAAGGAGATTGTAAGCTGTTCTGAGACTCCTTTGGGTAATGAAGGGCAGTGTATAAATCCAATCTCCTCCTTTCTAAATAGCTGCAAAACTTGGCCCTTAGTGCGAAGAAAACCTCTTGCAACTGACAGGACCCTTGCAAAGGTTGTGTTTGCATGCCTTATTTTCACACTGCTCATACAAATCCTTTATGGATAGACACATATTGCCCACCAGGAGGACTGCATGTGGTGAAATGACATCACGATAGCCCAGATTTCTCCTGGCAAGCGGCACAGGAGTGGTGAACACTGCTTCACATTCACATGACTGAACAATTCAACAGCATGGCTAAGGAACCAGTACTCCCTCATTCTCTATTGCTTTATTGCACTCGACTCAAGGAGCACATGATAGTACATGTATTTCTCCTCTGTACTCACACAACAGCCCTGCAAGGTACGTTAAACTGAGAGTAACTGGCCCAAAGTGACCCAGTGTGCTTCAAGGCTGAACGGGGAAGGGGTCTCCCTTGTCTAACTCCTCTTCCCAGGGGAGCTTTTAAGTTCTCTTGCAACACAAGGAACAATGCAAGAGTTACAGTGTGAAGGGGGGGGTCTGTTAAACTGGGTCAAGAGTTCCGTAGGAAGGAAAACAAAGCCAGACAGGCCATCAGCCTCCCCTCCCCTATTCTCCCCCTGCTTCATTCAAACACAGACCCCATCCAGTCACGTAATAGAACCGCATCCGTCGATCCTCGCTCATGTTCACAGCAACCACTTTGCTCCAGAGGAGAAGCCCTTCCACCAGCATCCAGGCAAAGGCAGCCATGAAGAAGAGATGGAGGGAGGCCGTGACAGCAAAACACACTCCCTGGCAGGAGGCAAAGGGGAAGGTTCAGGCAATGAACAGGGTCATCTGGCCAGGATCTGGAACTGCTGGACTGCTTGCCCACCCGCTGCCCTCCGGCCTTCGTCTGCCTCCGAGACAGAGGGGGTGAATAGGATGACATTTGGGGGGCCCTGTCACGAACGGACAAGTCACATGATTTATTTTCACATGTTCTTTATCTTTGACTTCTAGCCCACCCTCCCTCCCACCCTCTAATTTACAAGATTATGCATGGGATAGAGCTGGTAGAGAAAGTACTTTTCTCCCTTTCTCATAATACAAGAACTTGTGGGCACTCCATGAAATTGCTGAGCAGTCGGGTTAGAACAGAGAAAAGGAAGTACTTCTTCACCCAAAGAGGGATTAACATGTGGAATTCACTGCCACAGGAGGTGGTGGTGGCTACAAGCATGGACAGCTTCAAGAGGGAATTGGATAAACATATGGAGCAGAGGTCCATCAGTGGCTGTTAGTCACAAGGTATAGATAGGAATTCTCAGCCTGGGGCAAGTGATGCTCTGTATTCTTGGTGCTTGGGGGGGCCACAGTGGGAGGGTTTCTAGTGTCCTGGCCCCACTGCTGGACCTCTTGAGGGCACCTGGTGTTTTTGGCCACTGTATGACAGAGTGTTGGACTGGATGGGCCACTGGCCTGATCCACCACTGGTTTCTCTTATGTTCTCCCCTGCAAGCAGGTTCAGGATGGGTTACAACCATAGAATAAATATCATAATCCATTATTTTTTAAAAATATAACAATTAATTAAAACCCAATAACAATAACATCAATTAGTATATCAACAACGACCATCAATGGCAGCATTTAAACAGTCCATCTCCATCTGCTCCCGCCTAAGCTCCCATATGCATGCAGGTGGATGGCAACTGATCCTGGGGGAATTGGCAGATGAAAGACAATGCAGTTTGAGCACACCCAATGGCAAGCAATGTGGGGTAAGCAAGTATGCAACATAAAGTAGACAGACAAGCAACACACGCAAGGCGAGCCAGCAATGCAGGGGAGGCCAATATAAACAGATTTCAATCACAAGCCTGGTGGAATATGTCTGTTTTGTGGGCCCTGCAGAACTGCATGAAGTCCCGCAGGGCTCAGATCTTAGTAGAGAGGATATTCCACCAAACTGGCACCAGAGTCAAGAAGATGGTGTGAGAAGGAGCCAGAAAGAAAGGTTGGAGCCCTGCTGTTCTCACCCCTTCCTACCTGGTTGGTCTTGGCCAGTTCACTGAACATAAGCAAGGCTTCTGCAGCTGCTAAAGCAAAGATCAGGTTCTTGTGCACGGTGGTCCGCTCGCTCTTGGGAACACTGCAGGAAGGAAGGGATGCAAGAGCCAGTGATGGGGCTTGCCAATGGCAATGCTTCTCTAGAGCCAATGAAGCAGTGTTGTTTGCATCTGCTTACATTCAAGGAAAGAGGAGGCTGGGGGCTGGGTGTGGGTAGGCTGCAAGAGCACAGGGGACTGTGCCTTGCGGAGGAATGAGCCTCCACCTCTGAGGACCTTCTCTCTGGCCCATACACACCACACATTTCTTAGGAGCTGGAACTGACAGTCACCGCAGCAGCAATGAAGAAGTCCTCTGCTTGGCTCTGTCGGGGCCTTCGGCAGATGTCGGGCCATCACTTGGCAAGCCCCACAAGTACTGACTTCACTTCTCTTCACTGCTCTGGCTCAACAAGTACTTTCCTACAGCACATATGATACCCTGCTAGCCTGGGTTATCGAGGTGGATCAATGGAACTCTAATTCTAGAATTCTACTAGAAGGACCCAGGAGATGGTGGCTTATGTCTTTTTGCTTCATGGACCAGCTCTGAATTTCTACAGCCGATTCAACAGGCGAAAGGCAATTGTGAATGAGGAGATGGAACAAATTGTGAGGGAAGAGGACTCCACAACCCACTGATGCTCACAGCTTTGCTGCTATTGCCATCTATCTTCTGTGGCCTACAAGAAATAACACTTAACTCATCCAGAGACTAAGACACCCGTGGGCACAACAGTCAGAGGGATTGTGGAAGGGTTCGGTGGATTTTCAAATTACTAGCTGTCAGCTGTGTGTGGTGGGGATAGTAGTCAGGTGCTTTGGCTTAATTGCCCTGTATGTTGTGTGTGTGTGTGTGCCTGGAAGTCATGGTTGACTTCTGGCGGCCCCTAGTGGGGCTCGGACATTTAAGAGAGGTGGCTGGCTATTTCCTGCCTCTGCATCCCAGCCCTGGTATTCCTTGGAGGTCTCCCATCTAACTACTTGCCAGAGTTAGCCCTGCTTAGCTTTTGCAATCTGACAGGATCGGGCTTGCCTGGGCTCTCCAGGTCAGGGCGTCCCACACCTGTATGGTGATCTAGAACCTCGGCCCCTAATCCTCCAGCCTTACCCAACAGCCAGGAAGAGAATGAAGGTAACAATCAGGGCACAGAAGGAAACACCGCAGCCAACAAAAGTCAGGGTCTTCAAGGTGGATTCCTCTTCTGCACTCCTCTACTCCAGCATAGGAAAAAAAAACAAGTTGCTTAAGGCCTGCCCTGAGTGGACCTTGCCCTTCTCCTCCTCCACTGGTATTTACTACATTTCTTACCTGCACCTCATAGACTTGCAGCAGAACTGCAAAGTTGGTGGTGTGGTTGCAGGAGCAGGTGGCAAATTCCACGTGGGAGGTTATGACGGAGCAGCCTGCGGAGGACCATCCTCCACCGACTTCAGGGCTGACATGAGAGAAAGAAAACCTTGGTTAGTATGGATGTTGAGACCTTTACCTTGAACTGTGACGACCGAAGGGCAGAAGAGTGGAAAGCACTACAGGAATTAGCAGGAGGGACACGAGAACTCAGGAAGTGGTATTCTCTTGGCTAAATCAGCATCTCAGCACACCGAAGAAAAGAACCACAGGGATGGATTCCCACGGTCCAGCTCCTCCCTTGCCTCAAAGCACTGTCAGCCACAGATCCGTTCTCCCTCCACACACACACAGCTGTTCAGGGATGTAGCCAGATGTTCAGAATGTTAGAACTTGGAATACAAGGGGTTAGTCTGGTGAAATCCTAATCAGCTGTGAAGGAGAAAATGGGTCTGTAATACCTGGGTGCCTTATGCCTCCAGGGTACAGAAGGGAAAGAGGGGAAAAAACAATGGCTTGGAATTCTCTGGCAGACCGAGAAAACAGGAGAGAGGGATTGGAGCACATTTCCAAAGCTCCCTCTACAACAGAGCAGTTCACAATCCAGTGCACAACAACGACCTGAACTCTTTGGAGATGATAGACTTGCATTGATGATAGTCTTGCATTTCCACTCTGCTGTGGACAGCCAGTGTGATATACTGGTTAGAAGAATGCTAGACTAGGATCTAGGAGAGCTAGGCTCAAATAACTACTCTACCGTGGACACTTGCTGAATGACCTTAAGCCAGTCAGTCTCTCTTAGCCTAACCTACCTCAGAGGGTTGTTGCGAGAATAAGATGAAGCATGGGAGAGTCATGTTGTAAGTTACTTTGGATACCCACTAGGGAGAAAAGGAAGGTATACATATCTAAATAAATAAAGTAAAACCAGGAAATTTTTGTGTCTGCGCTGCATATACTTAACATCCAATCCAAATTCTAAGAGCCAAACCGAGCATGTTTGCTCTGTAAGCTGCAAAATAGTGGAGACAGGGAGAGGACTCTGCAAAGTACTGAAGCCTCCTCCCTCTGACTACTGCCAGTCTGGCTGAGACTAGTCTGGCTTCTGAGAATTCACCAAGGTACCGCCTGCCTGCCGTTTTCAAACTTGCTCCTGCAGCCACAAAGACTGGTGCCAAGTCTGCTGCCAGGATCCCCTGCCCGCTCCTACATACTCAAGTGATCACACGGCACAATCACTTTGTTGTCTGCTTTTTTGTGACCCTACCATACAGAAGTCCAGTTGCCTTCTGCAGGCTTAGAATTCTGGACCTGCAAAAGATACTGGTTTGGGAAAGCAGGTTGGTGCCTTAAAGCAAGTCTCTGGCAGAGTCCGAAGAGCCCCATCATTTTGCTCTCCATCGACAAGGCAGACAGCAAAACAACACCCTGGTGCCAGCTGATATTTGGATGGACTGAGCATCTCGCATTCCTCATGGGTCATAACTCTCCCAGTGCCTCTTCCCTGTCCCGGCTAGGAGGCATAATTAAGGGGGGCCTTCACCAAAGGTCACTTGCTTTGCAAATAACTTTGCCAAAGGAAACCTCCCCAGCATGGCAGGCTCCTTCTTGCAATTTGGTTGTAAGAACAGACACATAAAGTAAATCTCTGACAAAGAGAGTGATTGACTGGCTGTTGGAGGCCTTATGGTTGTGCTTGCATTGATGCAGGAGAAAAGAGATGTCAGCTTCCCCCTCTCCATTCCCAGCAAGCTCTTCTGTTGCACACTTCCCCTTCCTAGTGGGGATAAGAGCTGTCCTCCCACACAAAACTGCCTACCTTCGGCTGAAGTTCCAGAAGGCACACACTGGCTCCACGTGCTGCTCAGGCAGGCCCTGCAAGAAGTGTCAAAGGAGGATCCTGAGCCTCGCTCAGAAGAAGCCTTCAGCAGGCCTCCGATCCAGCTCCAGAGGGAATCTGCTCCAAATCCGCATGAGGAGCTAGCACCAATACAAAAGCTGCACCCACGGAATAATTCTTAGGGAAAGAGGTCTTAGACAAAAATATTTTGGGTACTCCAGATACCAGTTTTCCCCATGGATCTGAGTGGCTCTTGCCAGCAAGAGAGAGCGTGGTGAAGTGGTTAAGATTGCCAGACAAGGATCTGGAACGCCTAGGTTTGAATCCCTACTATGGAAGATTGTTGGGTGATCCTGGGCCAACCACTTCTATGCAGCCTAATCTACCTCACAGGGTTGTTGTTGTATGAATAAACTGATGAGGGAAAAACAGTGTTGTAAGAAGGAGCTGGATTTATAACCTGCCCTTCACTACTCGAAGGAGTCTCAGAGCAGCTTACAATCTCCTTCCCTTCCTCTCCCCACAAGAGACACCCTGTGAGGCAGGTGGGGCTGAGAGAGCTCTGAGAGAGCTGTGACTGACCCAAGGTCACCCAGCTGGCTGCATGTGGAGGAAGAGTGCTGAATCAAACCCGGTTCTCCAGATTAGAGTCCGCCACTCGTAACCACTACCCCAAACTGGCTCTTTTTGATGCCCCATCCGGGAGAAAAGCAGGGTATAAATAAAAAACTAAGAGTCTGGCATGCTGACCTGCTAAACATCGCAGCAACTGCCATGCTGACCACTACTAGATTCAATCATACCAGCAGGGCTGAGCAAGAACCATCACATAAACCCAGAAATGGCAGCTTCAAACCCCAACAGTTGCCAGTACAACTCTGATGATGCATTCCCCCTTGCAACTAGCATCGCTGGAGTGGCTGACCTCCCTATGTTATTTTTTTTCCGCATGAAAGGTCATGCTTCTTGGAAAAGGTGACCAGTCGGGCAGAAGCTGGCCAAAGGTGCTCCCCCTCCTTGGCCTTTTATGATTGAACCTTATCCCCTTTTATTTTTCCACTATACTCTCAGTGATCCCTCCACGTTAAGGCCAAACTAGACATTATCTGTAACTTGTGATCACCACAGGATAATTGCTGAGAGCTCCCCATGGGAATTCAGTTCTGGAGTTGTGCAGGGGCCTGATTTGTATTGGGACCATGACATGGGGGGAAGAGGGGCTTCAGCCTTCCCGACTCAAAACAGCCCTGAGGGTGTTATTTGCCCCATAGGAAGGGTACAGTCACACTGAATATGTGCATGTGAAAATAACTCTCCTTGGAGCCAGGTTGGGGAAATAGTGCAAGGGGGAAGTTAAAGCCCCATCACCCTCTATGCCACAGTCCCTTCTGCATTGTCCTTCCATGGGGAACTTGCAGCTGCTTTTCTATTGCAAATCCCTGTGATGACCTTGTGTTCCATGTAACACCTAGTGGGACTTTTCCTCACCTGGACTTGTGCCTGGTGCTGGAGACGGTAACGCACGGAGGTGCTGATCTCTTCGTAGTCACTGACCACAGTGGAGGAGATGATGGAGGAACTCACCTGGGTACTCAGATACCTAAGCAGAAAGCAACACAGTTTGCTTACTGCAGAATGCAATGGCAGAGCACTGAATTGAGGGGGGGGCGGAATGTGTGTGACATTGTGATGGCTAACCTAGCAAACCAAAGAAGGCTGAGAGCTGGTAAGGACAACAGGACCCCCACTGTAGGATTCTGATCTGCCAAAGCCAAAGGATTCAAAACAAGTCCTTTCCATGCAGCTCAGGAAATATCCAGATATTTTCACATAATGGATGTTTTGCATACTGCTCCCTACACATTCATACAGTTACTTGACCATGGCTACCAACTCTGGCTTGGAAAGTTCCTAGAGATTTTCGGGCAGTGCCTGTGGAGGGGGAAATCTGGGGAGCGATTTCACCTAGGATCTATGGTATAACCATACAGTCTGCCCTGTGAAGCTGCCATTTTTTCCAGGAGAACTGATCTCTACCGTCTGGAGAGCAGCCGTAATTCCTGGAGAACTCCAGGGTCGACTTGGAGGTTAGCATCCCTTGCTCTGACCTTGTTCTTTGGTCTATTTACTACTTGAGTTACTTAGCATCAAGAGTTTCCTACCCACGTCTCTTTCTGTCCTGGGCACCCCACACAGAAGACCCCCTCCCCCAAAAAACCCCCCATTAACATGGAGAAGAGGCCAAAGTCTTCCTTGATGCTGGTGATGTAAAGAGTGCCACTGCCACCAAGTGTCCAAAGAACAAAACAGCATGCAAGACCTCTCGTCACAACCTATTGCTTATTGTAATAGTCCCTGCCTTCAGGATTCCCACCCAGCATTCGAGTTTAGAGACATCAGCTTAAAATCCAGTCACTTGATACAACAAATGGCAACTTCACTCTCTGAACAGATTCTTCTGAAGGTGCTCTCATGCAAACAGGTAATATCAACACGTGTCCATATGGAAACCTCTACAGTAGCTCCCATTTGACGAAATATTCTGCCTGAAGATGTCAGGAAGGCTCCCTCACTTCTATTTTTTTGAACAATGAGCAAAACAGAACTGTCCAGGAGGGTCTTTTTATAAACGAAATAGGCTTGTAGTTTTAATGTCTGCGAAATCTGTTTTACACAACTGCCAGGGCACTGCTGTTCTCTTGCATTGTCTTCTAATTTTGTAGCCTAGTTTTCATGCATTATTTGTCAGTATTATACTGCTTTTTCCTAATTAATTAATCTGCATTGAGTCTCAGTGAGAAAGGCAGACTACAAGTGAAACAAATAAATAAATATACAAACCTCTTGGGACCAGGCTGCTCCAAACACTGCACTCCACCAGGTTTTATTTTTGCAACCAAGGCATCTCAGAGGCCCTTCCCACTGTGCTCTCTTGGGCATGCAGGGATTTTTGCTTTAGCAAAAAACAAACAACCCCCCCCCCCCCAACCAACCCCTTCCCTAATCACAGTGTAAACTCACCTGGGGCAAAAGGCACTGCATGGTACAGACCCACGTAGGGCAGACAGTAACTATCTGTGTGGGACTATTTCTCACCTTCTGCCTCCATCTGACACAGCTGCATCTTTGAACACAGCACTGCCACTGCCAAGAAGGTGCTGGAGGGAACCGTAGCGGTACCAGGTGTTAGTTACTGTGATTCGGTGCAGGCCTGGACATAAGCAAACACAGGCAACTCCTCTTGGGTTGAGCAAAATAACAAACTCCATCCCAGCACACCTCTACACCACCCCTAACAGGTTCTGACACAGTTCAATTTCATCTTTCAGTCCAAGCTGGCTCCCTCCAAACCTCACCAAAATCTGCTTTCGTGAAGGACTGAAACTTTCTTGTTGCTGATGTAATTCCAAAAAACAGAAGGGACAGACATAGCTCAGACAGCAGAATGGCTGCACCCAGCACTGTCTCCCTTCACACCTCTCATGCTCAGCATCTCCATTTCTTCTGCAGGAATCTCAATTTGGTCAGGCTTGTCTCCCTGTTGGCTCGGCATGATGTACGCCGCACGGTCAGTCATAAGCGTGCCAAGTTCAATGCGTCGCACTTCGACTCCTGGGAAGCCAAGAACAAGGAGGAGAATAGACTCACAATTTAATGGGCCACCAAATAGATTTTTAATCCTAAGAACTGTTTGGGGGGTGGTTGGGAGGGACAGGGGAGGACACTATCTTCCATTGAAAGCATATGCATCTCCTTATCCAAATCTCCTGATGATGTGGCAGAGGTCCTGGGTCACTGCCTCACTGTTGTGGTTAAATGGCTGAGTGAACAAACTGAAACTAAATCCTGAAAAGACAGAAGTAATGCTGGCCCGGAAGGTGAAGACCTTGAAGGACACTCTGTCCTTTAGGGTTCAACTGACCTTTACTGACTCTGAAGAAGAAGAAGAAGAGATTGGATTTATACCCCACCCTCCACTCCCCAAGGGAGTCTCAGAGCGGCTTACAAACTCCTTTCCCCTCCCCTCCCCACAACAGACACCCTGTGAGGTAGGTGGGGCTGAGAGAGCTCTTTCCCAAGCTGTCCTTGAGGGAACAGCTGGTACAGAGCTATGGCTTGCCCAAGGTCATCCAGCCAGGTGCAAGTGGAGGAGTGGGGAATCAAACCCGGTTCTCCCAGATTAGAGTCCGCGCACTTAACCACTACACCAAACTGGCTCTCTGTTAAGAGCCTAGGGGTTATACTGGATCCAACATTACTGATGGAGAAGCAAGTTAATGCAGCTCCCAAAAATACTTTCTTCCAACTCAATCTAGCCTGGAAGATGGTCCCCTATCTTTATATGGCTGTTCTGGCCACCTGGATCTATGCCATGGTAGTATCAAGACTAGACTAGCGACTCCTGTAATGCACTCCCCACAGGTCTCCCCTCGAAGTCAACTCAAGAGGCTCCAGTTGGGGCAAAATGTTGCAGCTCAATTATTATCAGGAGCTAGACAGAGCATGCATATTACTCTTGTTCTGTAGTCAGTCCAGCGACTGCTCATCAGTTACTGGGATCAATTCAAGGTACTGGCTATCACATACAAAGCCCTTCATGGGTTTGGTTGTTCATATCTGCAGGACTGCCGCTCCCCCATGCTTCATCAGGACAGCTTCGCGGCAAATGGGCAAAACTGACAGCTGCCTTCACACACACACTCCCAGTTGTGACCCCCACCTTATGGAATGGTCTAATGGATGAGATTGGTAAAACTCCCACTCTCCTGGCTTTCTGCAAACTATGCAAAACTGAATTATTCAGGAGGGCTTTTTAATACAGGTAATACGGCTGTACTGTAACAAAATGGTTTAGAAAGGGATAGAGACTGTGAACTGTACTACTGTGTGTAGTACATACTGTCTGTTGCTGTAAATATGACCCTACAATGTAATTTCTGCATCTTTCAACATGCCATGTTAATGCTCATGCGTTGTTTCAGACTTCTGCAATCTAAGTCCTACTGCATGGTTTATTGGATGTCCCATCTTGTTGACTTACACTGTTTAATCCACTTTGAGCCTCAGTGAGAAATGTGGACTATAAGTAATGTAAATAAATAAACATCTGGATCATTTTCCTGCTGTGGTGTGAATGAATGAGAAGAGGAGGGAAGACTGGATTTATACCCCGCCCTTCACTTGGAGTCTCAGAGTGGCTTACAAACTCCTTTCCCTTCCCCTCCCCACAACAGACACCCGGCACAAATATGCCCCTTTGAATCACCTTGCTCCCCTAAGCTGTAGATGTTAGTGGGCAGAACCATGTGGATAGCTCAGAGTCTGCTGAAGTCACATGCAGTTGGGGCTCAGACACTCGCTTCCTTCAGTTTGGCCTCAGGCAGACTTGCTGTCCTTTGAGAATTTATGTTGCTAATTCCCCCGGGTTGCTAAGCACTGATGTTTTACTTACCTGTTTGATTATGCTGTTGTATTGATAACTTTCAACATTCAGTAACCTATCCAGAGGGCACTTGGTGCCAAAAGGTGAGTGTAGCTGGGAGAGCCCCAGGGGTGAGCGGTTCAGCCAGGTGAAGCCAGCCACAGGAGTGAAGGAGATGGTGGCAGGAGCAGTGCAGACTGAGGCAGTGCCAGATGGGGACCTGTGCTGCTGACTCCCAGTGGGTGAACAGAAGATCAGGAAGAGGACCGTAAGGAGAGTGTGGCCTGGGATCAGTGTCATGGGATGAAGCCGGTTGGTTACTGCTGCTGCCACTGGAGTAGAGGGCATCCTCTTGGAATTATGCTGGGTGTGGGAGTGCCCAGGAGAGGGTGGGGCAGGTCCAGAAGCTAGGATGGGCTTTAAAAGAGGAAGTTTGGGGGAGCCTGAAGGAGCAGAGTGACATGTAGCCGAGTCAGGGTAGCCAGAGATGGGAAGTGAAGGAATTCCAGGGATGGAGTACAACATGGACCCTTGCGTACGCAGCTTCAAAAGACTGACTGAAAATTGTTTCCACTGCCGGGTTGGAACTATGCTTTTGGCAGGATAAGATGGACCCACATCCAGCCCCATGCCTGCTGCGCTTTCTGCTACTCCAGCTAGCCCGTGGACCATGTGCCCCACTTACAGTGAGCCAAAATATATTTCAATAAAAATATATTATCAAGGATTGAATTGTATATTTTGTCTATACTTGGGCATACATCTTCACTTACTCCGCATCTTTGAACTTGCATAAAAATAATGTCTGAACCTGGTACAAAACCACTGCTCAGGCACATGGTGAGCTGCATGACTCACGGCACCTTCTTGTGACCTCTGCGGGAAGTGCCACTGCGCCCAGCTGGCCCTAGGAAGGCACTGTTGGCTACAGCGGATGTGCTCATCTAGTGATGATGTGGCCAGATGACCCACCTCCTCAGGTTGCCTGTACCAATCACAACCTGCCTCGCAGGATCCAAGCAACAAGGCAAAACTGCTGCTAGCCCTGAACCTGGAGTTTAAGACAGGCTACAGGTGGACCCAGGGCTGCATTCAACTCCCACTGGAGATTGTGCTCTCATGGCACCACAGCAATCATTCACCACCGGCCTGTCTTTTCCACCACAGGGAAATAACCGCTAGCATGATGGAAGTGCAATATCCCAAGGAAAAGAGGATGCAGCCTAAATGATAAAATCCTTATCATTCACATTCCTGTGCTGCATTCCTCTTGTGCCAAGACTGCCCCAGAGTCCTGCACCAACTCACCAATGTTCTTGTTCTTGATGGTGACTCTGGGCCTCTCCATGCTCAGAAGTTGCTGAAGGCTGGAAACCATCTTGTCCATGTTGTCCACAACTGTCATGGGTCCACCAATGATCTAGGGAAGAACAAAAAAAGCTGGAAGAGGCCTCAGTGGCAGCAGAAAGACCACAGTTGCCCTGGCATCTTCCCATACCCACCAACCCCCAACTGCTCCTCTTTTTACCGGCTGGATCTCAGACCACTCCTGGGCGTTTTGCTCCTCCAGAATTATCCCAGCAATGTCCACGTAGTGCTGGCCCAGCTGTTCCAGCATCGCTAGCTGCTTTGGTTCCTTGGTGACTTCAAAGTCAGAGACCTTTCTCAGCAACTGGAAGACGCCCAGGAGACCAGCTGTGTCCAGAGTGGGTGGCTCAGCCTCCGTCAGGACTGCCTCCACTACCCCCAGGAATTCGGTGGCTGCTGAGAGATTCAGGCCCTGAGCCTCTGCCTGGAAGCTGCTCTCGGGAATCTGTGGCAGGACAAAGAGTCCGACACTAGAAAAATGGGCCTAAATGGGGAGAGGCAGAGGTGGTCTGCTGCTGCTGCACTCCGTGCCCCTCCCTAAATTCTGCATCTGGGTATAGATTTAGGCCCTTTAAGGAAATCTGTATGAACTAATTATTTTGCTTCCAAGACCAACAGTGCAATCCTAAACTGAATTACACACTTCTAATCCCATCGGCCACAGTTGATTTAGAAGGGTTTAATTATGTTTAGGATTGCACTGTTAGAATTTGGATGTTTTGGCTGGCAAGAGAGAGGCTTGCACATTAGAGAAAGGGGCAGGGGGAGGCATCGATCAAGAAAAGGGAACAGAAAACAGAGCAGTGGGGAAGTTATGCAAAGCCCCCTAGCCCAGGGACATGGCTAGCATGGGGCGCACAGGGCGACGCCCCCTCCCGATTTCACAATGCCCCCCCAATCTTCCTTGTTATTTTAACTTTTTTTCTCCTTCTGCCATCCCATGCCACACTGGCCGTTTTCCACGGTCAGATAAGCTGGCAGCAGCTGCCAGGCAGCCTTGGAAGAGCAGCTCCTCAGAGCCACTAGCAAGTTGCTTCCTGTTTTTTCCGCTGCACCACGCGGCTCTGCTGCACCCCCTCCTCAGATAAGCTGGCATTCTTTTTTCTCCCCTCGCCCTGCCTCACCTCCTCCATCCAGTGCCCCCCTCGAAAATCGTTTAGCTATGGGGCTGCCCTAGCCTGAGTACTCCATCAAACATTCTGCCCAGCCCAGCTTGGGATTTCATCAGAATGTTTTGTACACTATGAAGGCTGGAAATTTGTTTTGCTGTGACATAATTTGGTTCCCAAAACTTCAGGTAGAATGCAGGGCACTGCCAGCCGCATTCAGAGACTCCTCCAATTCAGCCCGAGGCCACTGCTTGAAGCCCAGATGTCCTTTTAGCCCACAACTATTCCCTCCCTATCAGACTGGGCCAGAACTAGGCTTCCAACCACCCCACCTTGAACCCCAGAATGCCCTGGCTTCTCCAGTAACACCTCCTTGTGCTCCTCGCCATTTATTTACTTAGGTTATTATACCCTGCTTTCCCTCCTCACTGGGGACTGAAAGCAACTTACATCATTTCCTCTGTTTTATCCTCACAACAATCCTGTGAGAGAGGTTAGGCTGAGTGTGTGTGACTGGCCCACAGTCATCTAAGCACGCTTCCATGGCAAAGTGGGCACTCGAACTGGAGGCTCCCAGATCCTAGTCCAGCCCTCCAGTCACTAGTAAATGTAAAGGATTCCTCTGCTCGAAAGCCGGTCGAATCCGACTCTAGGGGGCAGTGCTCATCTCCATTTCCAAGCCGAAGAGCCAGCGCTGTCTGAAGACTTTTTCCGTGGTCATGTGGCCGGCGTGACTAAACGCCAAGGTGCATGGAATGCTGTTACTGTCCCTCCGAAGCGGTACCCATGTAATTTCTCACTTTCAAACTGCTAGGTTGGCAGGAGCTGGGATCTCACTCTGTCACGCAGCACTCAGGTCTCTAACTACCGACCTTCCAGTCTGCAGCTCAGTGTCTTAACCTCTGAGCCACTGTGGCCCATACCCTCCTGTCACTAGACCACACCACACCACATTATCTCTCTTGTGCTACAGTGTCCAGTGTGAAGCACAGGAGCTGCCAGTTTTTGGAGGCAGAAATCCACAAGAGTTAGAGTGGTGTTGTGCTTGATGTCAGACTAGGAGATCTGAGTTCAAAACAGCCCTGGAAGGTCTCCTGGCTGGGTGACCCTGAGCCAGTTACTTTCTCTCAGCCTCACCTACCTCACAGGGTGGAGAGAGAAGAACCATGCATGCCTCCCCGAACTCCCTACACGATGAGCAGGACATAAATGCATGTATTTAACACACAGGTTTTTTATGGTAAATCTTGGCATATTGCTCTGATATGCCTGCCACATGCTGCCAAACTTTGCATTCAAGATACTTTGGGTACATGTGAAGATCTCCCCTCTGACTGAGACTGGGCGATCTGTAAAATGAATTTTCCTTGCAGTTTTTTAACCTGAGGCAGTAATTGACTGCAGTTGTGTCATGGGGAGAGTTTTTAATCCCCTCAGTCATTCCCACAGTCTGTCCGCCCACCATGGGGATGGTTATAAGCCATTCATAAAGGCACCTGTATGTATCCCAGTGAAGCAAAGAGCAGACCCAGGCAAGTTACCAGAAAAAAAAAACATGAGCAAGAGAAATAAGAAATGGATACTGAGGCAGATACTTGAAACTCACCACTGTGGCATTTGCCCGCCTGTTAACTTGAGCTACAAACAAATGGTTGGAGTTTGACTGTGTCTCCTTCAGCTGGTAATAAGGATCTGAGAAGGAAAATTCAACAGGGAAAATTTAGTGTGCTTGGGATGATGGTGACCAAAGAAGGACGCAAAGAAGATACAATCAGCTGGGTCCAATTCAGACAACTCTTTAGGCGTGGCAGGAAGGGAAGCAAAGCACTCTGGGTTATCCCTCAGGTCATGCAAACATCATCTCAGTGAGCGGAAAAATAAAAAGATATGGTTGGAAGTGAAGGATTGTGCAATGTCTCTTTGTACACCAAGCACACCAGCATTCCAGAGGGGGCAGTGGAGCTAGGAAGCTGGGACACGTTGGGTTCCTCTGTTCTCCTCCCGTCTGTTCTCTTATTTTACCCAGAATGCTTATCTGAGGAATTCCCTTCCTTCTGGCTGTTTCCTTCTCTTCATACCTTTGTGTTGCAAGATATGCTTTGTGTTGCCACCTTCCAGGTGGGGCCTGGGGATCTCCCAGAATGACAACTGATCTCTACCGCATACAGAAAAGGCTAAGAGGAGAGCTGTGCTTCCTTACCCACGGTGCTTGGGGGGCAGCTGAGCTGGGACCCCTGCATAGGATGAAATATCTGTCAATGTAGACAGTACAAAACAGCCATACCTTTTCTGTAGCGGCAGACAAAGGGCAATGGCTGCAGGCAAGAGGCATAAGCGAGGACTCCGGGGGCAACTCTGAAGACACGGCATTCCTCCACAGGCCCTGTAACAGCATGCAAACATGCATCACAGATTTATACAAGAGCCAGCAATAGCTTTACAGGAATTTTGCCTACCCCTGAGGGCTCACAGAATGCCCATACTGACCCTTCACCATGCATCCAGGAACAGTCGGTCATGATAACATGTCCTTTCAAAGGTTCCAACTGGCTAAGTAACGTCCTGGCTGGGAGCTACCCCATACCTACATACTATTGGCTGTGCTACTGTGATGTCATGAAGTGTTCATGAACATTCCAGTCCCTGAAAGTAACAGGAACCTGTTGCAACTGAATGACAGTAAGCAGTGCAGCTTCTGAGAGGGTGTGAGGCAGCGTGAAACAGGAGAGAACTGACATGGTGCCCAGTAATTAGAAGCACAGTGTTCTCTTGGCAGGAATGTAAGGGATATGTTCAGGAATGCCAGCTGGGGAAGGAGGCTGAGAAAGAACGGCATACACACACACACACCTGCTCCTGCACCACTTGTGTCCGCTGCTCCCTCTTACACCACCCCCTTACCCCACTGAACCTGCACAAAAGTACAGAGTTTCAGTGATTCTGCCAGGTCCCCATTCAGCTCAGAATACTCTCCCTTTCCCCCTTGCCTTTACTTTCCCTGATGAACTGTGCTGTAACATTACAGGGAATGGCAGGGAAATGGGGGAGAAGCCCTTCAGAGGGCTAAAGACTGAACGGTTCATGGCAGTTGCTGTCCTGCACCATTTTACAAGTGGAGCTTAGCTTTACCCCCTTCCCTTAGTAGCAATGGAGAGAGACTCCGGATAGGCATTCTCCTGCAGCCACTCTGAAGATTCCCATCCGAGGAAGGTTTTTTTCTCCAGGTCAAAGGGGAAAGTGTTGGGACTCCACTTATAACCTGACATCTTGCAGACAATCCACTTTAATCTAGGGGCTTCCTGCAAAGCTGTACAAAGGCTGGCAGGGGTTGTGACCAGGAAACACCTTGCACAGGGCATAAGGACGGGAGGAGCCGCAAGCTAGTAGCAAAAAGAGAGCATCAGATGTTCCTGTTGTCAAGGACAAACTGGTCATGTGACTCCATCTCCACTAAGCTGTGGTCATACATGACCAGGGGTCATTTCGTAGAAAAAGAGGTGCAGGAGCTCATTAGCATAACTCATTAGCACAACTTATTTGCATATGCCACACCACCTGACATCACTGGAAGTATGTCAGAGGGTAAGAAATAAAGGAGAGAAGGAAGGAAGGAAGGAAGGAAGGAAGGAAGGAAGGAAGGAAGGAAGGAAGGAAGGAAGGAAGGAAGGAAGGAAGGAAGGAAGGAAGGAAGGAAGGAAGGAAGGAAGGAAGGAAGGAAGGAAGGAAGGAAGGAAGAAAGAAAGAAAGAAAGAAAGAAAGAAAGAAAGAAAGAAAGAAAGAAAGAAAGAGCTGGCAGAGAGAGGACAGCTACTAATCCAAGCCTCAGAAATTATTCTGGGAGGATAGCTTCAGTGGTGGCTGAAGCCTTCAGAAGGCTGGTCGGAGGAACAAGGACCTTTCCAGGGGACGGGGTCATTTTACTCCAGCCATGACACAAGCAGGCATTCCCAAACGGGGGGGGGGGGGGGGGCTGGCACCAACTCCCGGAGCTGAGCTCCCCCGAGCTCCTGCTCAAAATGACCCCTGCACATGACCAACTATGGACGTTCTCACAGTTTATTCCCAGCCACCTATGCTCATGGTTTACCCAGCCTGTTTGCCATGCACAGGGATAAACAGTCCCAGCTGCCTGGGTTCCAACAAATCTCATTTGCAATTAGGATAACTGAAACTGGATATAAGCATCCTCCCCAATGCTATGAAAAGAATAATGTATATGGATTATTCTGATGGTTCTTAACATATCACTGGATCTTATTTTAATACAGAGATCTTTCGTTGCCATGCTCAGGTTGAAGGAATCTGCAGGCAACATCACTTACAACACAGTCTCAGCCGTGCCCAACGAACATAATAAACAGCCTCCGAACAATTCTGATATCATAATCAAAGAGAGTGACAAAGGAGGGACAGCTGTCCTCATGAACAAGTTAGACTACATACAAGGGATTGAGAGACAACTCTCCTCACCACATTTCTACAATCCTCAGACCCTACAAAGTAATATCAGAAAGAATTAAATAAAGCAATGAAGAAATTGTTGGAAGAGGAGGACCAGACTCAGCCTCCGAGGGGAGGGGGGGTTACAAGAGAGTCAGATAGATAGACAGGCAAACTGTGAGTTTCCTTCCTACATACTCTTCTGCCTCTGTCCCTTTGACGTGTGGACTGATACTCTCAGGGAATTGCTTCCTTTCTTCCCTTCACACTTCTCTCCCCCCCCCCCCCCCACACACGAAGAAGGAGCCCACTTGCTCTCCATCTTTGGCACCATGGATACAATCTCCATCTGCATCCATCCAGGCAGTCAGAACACATTCTATCCCCATCTCTCATCTATCCAATCTAGAATAGAGTTCACTAAACAAAGAACTCTTTATTATTTTGAAACTGACAAGTGGCTCTGTGTGACTCTGTAACTTTGCTAGCACATACAGAACAAAGAAGCTACCTGCAAATGTACAGGAACTCTATAGACACATCCCAGGAACTTCCTGTCTCCCATCTAAATAACACAAGCCTGGCATCCTGGGAGCATCGCTGACATCATGGCATCCGTGTCATCATTCCCACCATTTTTCTACCACCGCTCCAATGAGTGAGCGTTGGGGATGGACGGAAGAGCAGCCTCCCACAGGCAGGCAACTGGTAAGCCCAACAGACTCTATTATCTATTGAGTACTGCTCAAGGTGACTTACAAGTAAAAACAGTACTATAATATCATAAAGACACCAAAAAATATTATATTTTAAAAATCCACAAAAAATAAGCTGGGACATTAAAAAAAGCATAAAATGATTCAGTACCCTGGAAATATCATCCAACAGGCCTCAGACAGAAGCAGACCATAAAACAGCCAAAAAGATAGATCCCTTTGTTAAAATCCTGGATAAGAAGAAATGTTTCTAGCCCTGTATCATCAACATCCCATTACATATGAGGTACTATTTACTTCCTTTAGAAACTGTAAGCCATTGACTGAGGAAATTCAAAGAATACATTCTTGGCCATTATAGTTGCTGAGAGTCTATCTACCAACATCCTTCACAAAGACATACTGTGGGCACCCAGTAACATTATCCCAGATAAAAACACTCTACACCTTGCTATCAGACTTTGTCCCTTCGTCTTACCCATAATTACTTTGGATTCAATCTATCAGGGCATTCGGCTGATGATCTAAAAGTCATTATTGCTTCTGTAGAAGAACTTCAAAGGCAGATGCCAATGTGAAAAGGCTGAACTGAAGGTTCATTAAGAGATCTCACACTACCTTCCCCTGTCTTGAACAAAAATATGGGGCTGGATCTCATGACTTCCTTCTGCTAAGTTGGATTCTATTACTCTCTTTCATTGCGTATTCCTCCAACAAAAAATTACTTTTATTTGATAGCAAAAGGCTTCCTCTAATGAGGAAGAGCCTTTCTGTGTTGAAGGAAGCCTTTCCCTATTGGAAAACTTGGTGAGAGAGAGTCACACAATACAACGCTTGGTATTTATGACTCTATACAGGAATTAACTATCTGAACAAAACCTAGGTGTTATAACTAGCCTGGCATAATTAGTGAACAGTCCCTATTTGATTAAATTTTGATATATATGTAATCTTATACCTTGCATTTCATGGCCACTTAACTACCCTGTTTTTTCCCTCATCCTCCTACATAAAATGCTGGTGTGGTAGAGAGCCACTGCATCTAAAGAAATAAGCTCTACTTCATGAAAACTTCAGCTACAATATAAGTTTGTTAGCCTTTAAGGTGACACAAAACTCCTGTTTATTTCTGAACATAGGTGGGCTACAGGCCATTATCAGAGAACCTCTCACTGGTTCCCAAAATGGGCAATACCACCCCCTGGGGGGCGCTGGAACGATCCAGGTGGGTGGTAGAAACCTTGGGTGCAATTGGGGGGTGTTGAATAAAAATAAGGGGGGGGGGTGGAAACATAAAGAAAGAAGAGTCCAGAACCTATCTAAAGCAGCTTTTTCCTGCCTTCTCCTGGTCTTCCCTGGAATCAGGGAGGGAGGGGGAGGTGAAGAGGGGTCCCCACAGCCAATCACAGCCATGCATTTGCAAACTGCAAATGCATGTGTACCCTTGTAAGGCTGATGTTGCTGCTGGGCTCTTGTATGGTGGCTGCTGCTGGTCTCTGGCTTCAGGCCTTCAGCTGCTGTTGTTCTGTGCCTGCCTTGGCCTGCCTGGCTGCATGTATCGTGGTGGACTCTACCTGCATCTTTCTGTCCACTTCTTGAAGGTAGATTTCCAGGGGGGTGCTGAGTAATTTTTTTTTCTGATAAGGGGGCATTAAGCCAAATAAGTTTGCCTCTGCATCTGACTGAAGAACTGCCAGTCCCCAGCTGCTGCCCAGGGGCCAGGATGCTTCGTTCCTCACACAGCTTCACTATAGACTAGCACAGTCAGTCTATATCACCCGCGCAGAAAATGGGAGCACTGCAGAGAAGGCGCCTTCTCACCAGTAACCTTTGCTCGGCTTCCACTTAGGCTGCTTCCATATAGGGATTTCCCCCCAACCATGGAAACCAGAAAGTCCCTAGACTAAGCAGTAGACAGCTACTAACCAGAGCTGCAACCCTAGTGAGCTTTACCTGGACAGGTGAGCTGCAGCATGGCCTGCTGGACACTTTTTTCAACATCCAGGATGTCAGCCCTCCAGCCAAACACCAGCCCTTCCTCTATTGAGAAGCAGGAACGCACTTTCTCCATCTGCTCCCTGCTGAGGACCCTCTGCCAAACGTGCAGGTCTGTGAGGTTGCCACTGAACGACTCTTTCTCCTTGAAGGCTCCACCCAGGGAATCCTGATCTTGCCCAATAATGAAAGTCCCTTGGCCATAAATGGCCTGTGAAGCAGAGAGCCCCACAGCAGAGGCCTTCTCCTTCCCGTCGGCATAGATAGCCCATGTGCCATTGTGAAGCTGCCACGTGACACAGAAGTGGTGCCACTGTCTGTCACTGCGGAACACCGGCAGGTACGGAGAGTGATGTCCGTGAACAATGATGGCAAACCGAACAAAGCCATCTTCGTCAATGAAGCCGCGCAGCTGGAATTCATTGATGAAGGCTGGGACTGCGTACGAGAAGATGGTGGAAATCTCCACAGCCCCAGGGTCCCACTGGATGTGGGCACAGGCGCTCACAGCTGGCATCACTGGGAAATCCATCAGGACCTTCACAAACTTTGTGTCTGTTTTGTTCTTGAACACCAGGACAGGGGTGGAGTGAATTCCTGAAGAATGGAGCAAGATGAAGAGTTGAAAGGGGAAGCACACACAAGACCAGATGTTCGCTGACAGACATTAGGCAGGGGTAGCCAAACTTGCTTAACGTTAGAGCCACATAGAACAAACGTCAGATGTTTGAGAGCCGCAAGACATGAGCAAATATAATGCACACGTTTTAATTGGAAAATATGCAAATTTGCTTTTTATTAACATTAAATGAGACTGTGAAAAACAAAAGGGGTAAAAACAGATACTGATAATGATATTTGTTCAATGATTTTTTTGTTTGCTAATTATATTTATTTGTCTGAGAGAGAGAGAGAGAAAGAAACAAAGAAAGCAAATAGATGTGGGGGAGGAAGGAAGGCAGAAAGAGAGAGAGAGAGGTGGAAAGAAAGCAGATAAATGGGGAAGGAGGGAGAGATGGAAAGAAAGCAACGTTAACTTTTAGTGTGTTCTCCAGTCCACCCACCCCCACACTGCCATGCCAGCCAGCTTGGCTTGGAGAAGGGGTTCAAAGAAACAAATGCCTTCCTCATGCCAGCTGGAGGGGGGGAGCTTTGAGAAGGCATTTAAAGTTGCTTCCTTTCTCTGCTCCCCCCACAAGCCTACCCAGGGAGGGGAACACTGGCTGGGGAAGGGAAGACTGATCAGGGAGGCATGCCTCCCTGGCTGCCCTGCTGGGAGCCGCACAATATGTGTGAAAGAGCCACATGTGGCTCCTGTGAAAGAGCCACATGTTTGCCCACCCAAACATTAGTGCATTGTTTCAGATTTGAAAAAAGCTGCAATGCGGATACATCGCTTCAACCTTCAAAACTTCTGATGAACTGTGAAGACCAGGAGGCCATTTTACCAGCATTCTAAGTCACTTTCTTCTTCCTCTTCCTGTTATAAGGGAACAACCTTCATGTCAGAAGACTTCTCAGGGCTCTTGGTACAAGCAGCACCCTCTCTGCACCAGGGAGCTTCCAGTTAACATAGTAGGCTCTCTTTTACATGGTACACAGAGCTGGTTATCTACTCAAGCATCCCAGGTGAGCCCTTGAGGTGCTTTGCAGTGTGGCTGAGGCTGGCAGCATGGGAGAAGACAGCAGGCATGGCTAACGACCATCGTTGCCTTCTGGACCCATGCAGCCACTGGCCTCGGCGACAGCAAGCCCCTAAGGTACTGGGCAGCGTCGGCGAGGCTCAGCTTGCTCCCATTGCATCTGATCAGACAGAACCCTCATCTCTTCCCTCTGCCCCCTTTTGGCATATCAACATTTTCAGAGACAGACACTGTGTTCTTCACTCAGCACTCAGGCCAGAAAGCTGCCTACTTCTGTACTAAACTCACAACGACAGAGGCATAAAGGTTCACCTGCCAACCCCGAAACGTGTTACTACTTACGCCTCTGCTTGGGCCTCTGCAGGAACGTCTCCTCGTCATTTAACCAGAGGGTGTTTCGGATCTGGTGGGACTGCAGCTTTTTGCTGAGAGATGCCAACTCACCATCCCAGGTTTCCAAGAGCAACTGAGCAAAACGCTGTTGGCAGAACCTGTCTGCATGCCACCAGTCCAAAGCTGTAGGCACGTATTCGTACACATGTTCCCGGGTCTCGATGATGAGTGGGACGGGACCTGAAGGAGGAAAGCGGGTGGAGTGGAGGAGCTCCTGAAGCCTCCATGTCACCTTAGCAAAGATTTCCCTTGGTTGACCCTTGGACAATGGCTCAAATGCAGTCCCTGGGGATGGGGGGACAGTGGGTGGCAGCTGGACTTGACAGAGGTGACACATAAAAGTCATATCTTTGGAGGGAGGCAGGAATGAAGCAGAAACTCAGCTTTTGTACCCCTAGTTTGTGCTGCTGTCCTTCCATGGCGCCCTCTTAGGGCTGGAAGTGCTGCATCTAGGGAGGATTCACCCCACCATAGATGCCCAGAGCAAGCACATTCAATATTGTGGCAAAATAATGTCTGCCACACACAGGAGCTGAATTTTTGCATTTCCATCTCAATTACAGACAACCAATTTACAGGCATGGCAAGAATCATCCATCATGGATACAGAAAAGGGGGAAAGGGGACTGTGTTGAGGACAGCAGTTCTGTGCATCAGCTATTAAGCAAAACAGCTCGATTAAAATGAGGTCCTTTTCTCTCTTGTCCAGCAATAACAAGCCACTCAGTCCACTCAAGAGCGGACAACAGTGCTAAGTTAAATGGATCAATGGTTCGACTAGGTAGCAGGCAGCTGTGTGTATTCAGACAGACCAGGCATCTGCTGCCTATGGTTCTGGAACCAAATATGGTTCAGTATGGAATCAAATATGGTTCTTTAAAAAAAATAAAAGAAAACCTTTGAGCTAAGGTATATTGAAGAGGTGCTTGGGATGCTAGAACAACCAGTAAGTCGAGGGAATGGCAGCGAAATATTTTTATGTGACTAAAAGGCTTCTTAGAGATGCTTTACAGAAATGAAAATCAAAGAAGTGAACAGTTATCAGTGATTCAAGTGCAAATCAGTGCAGATTTATGCCAGTGGACTAAAACAATTCTGCAAGTTACGAGACCCTGTGAGTGCCACTTTCTGATAAAGGACTTGCAACAACCAGTGTTTGGGCTGCAGAAATTTATGGATTATTAATTAACATGTTAATTATCAGTTATGATAAATAGTACAGATTTAGTTATGCAAATAGACTCCCTTGTAGTGGCTGTTTGTTGATCCCATGCTCTGATTTCTTTTTAAAAGTAGTTTGGCTCTTTACAGACCCCTGAGAGAGAAAGAACTTGATATTTCTTCCACCTACCATGCACATAAATACATTAAAGCAGAGATCAAAACACTAACCTTTTGAAGTGTGATTTTCAGCAGGCACTGTGAAGCCTAAGATGTTTATCGAAGGAAGGCCAACCTGTAAATGTCATATTTTGAGCGCAGCTCTTTCAAGTTATCAGTTTTTCGAGGTCTGTGAACTTCCTTCCAAGTCTATTCAGAAAGCACGAACTGAACTCCTTAGATTTTTATATCACTGGACAAGGACAGAGATTAGCCCTAGAAAATGCTCAGTAATAATGAAATCAGTGCCTTAGAACATGTGCAAATAACCTTTCACTCACTGTGCAATTACAGCCAACCTCCATGTTTTTTGGACTCAGGATGACAGTATTGAGGACAAAGGGTGTTAAGGTAGGCTTACATTCCTTTCTCTTAGAAATTAAGCATGGAATACACTTCATAAACACTACTAAAGCCTTATTTTTCTGCACAAGTACCCAGGAAGGACCACAGTGGCTATAAGAGCCGCTTTACATGCAGAAGACTCTGTCCCAGATATATCCAGTTAAAGGGTCTCAAGTAGCTTGATGTTACTCTTCTTGGGACCCTAGAGGATCCAGGAGACAACAGCAATCTAGACAGCCCAATGGATGGATTTGGTATAAAGCAGAATAATCAGATATTATTGTGTTAACAGGTTAGGGTTGCCAGCCTCCAGGTGGGGCCTGGGGATTTCCCGCTTTTACAACTGATCTCCAGCTGACAGAGATTAGCTCCCCTGAAGAAAATGGCTGCTTCAAACGGTGGACTCTATGGAATTGTACCTTGCTGAGACCCCTCCCCTCCCCAAACCCCACCCTCTCCTGGATCCACCTCCAAAGTCTCCAGCTATTTTCCAACCCAGGCCTGGCAACCCTATAACAGGTCAAACTCAAAATCTTTTATTTTGCCCAGACAGCTAAATCTTAAGGAGTTCCTCAGAAATCTACAGCAGTTGAAAAATGGCACAACTATCTTAAAGTTAAAGCAAACAGGCTTGGCCCCCCTTTGAGAGAACGAAAGGCAGGTTGTAAGCAGGCTAACAGATAAAATTCAAACATTCAGAAAATTTACCAGAAAGCTAAGAAGCCAGTACCCACACATCCTGTGTCTGCAGACCTCACTGATCAACAGGCAAACGTCCATTCTCTGTGTGAACAAAAAATCTGTTATTCCCAGGACTGCACAAAACTTCACAAGAAAAACATGTTTGCAATAATTTTTTACAAATCTAGAGGGAGAATTAAAGCAATGCAGTCCAGAGGCAAGAAGCTAACCCAAGTCCAGAGGACGCTCCAAGCAACTCAGTCTCCAGAGAACTTTATGACATCCATGCTTTAAAGGCAAGCAGGGTATTCATCGCAGATACATGGAAGAGTACTCGCTTTTTGCAAGGGGCTCTAGCAACTCCTGGCACACCAGGCCTTGAACCTGGTCTCTTGCCTTCCTGTGCTTATGTGGCTTGGCTCACTTGCTCAAGCCATCTGAAACGATCGAACTATCCCTTCCAAGAGGCAGACACTTCTAAAAGAGAAGTGTTTATTTCTGCTCTCCACATGGGGTACATAAAATACTCAAGATTTACTCACAGCTCCTCTAAATTACTGGGCCCCACAATATTTTTTTCCCCAGGGGCTCTGGAGAATAAGAACAATTAAATAAAATCGAATGCCACCCTTCCCTCCTTTTCTCCACGGTTAATTCTACTCCCATTTTAGTTTCATGGAGGGGACCAGCGTGGCAGGTGCTGTAAGGAGCGCAGAGTAAATCCACATTAATTCCGCCGAAGCAGGAAACGGGGAGAGAGAAAGTGGGGAATGATATGGGGGCAGAGGCCCTTCTTGGTCCCTCAAACTGCTTCCCGACGACCCAAAGCTTGCCTCTTCCGGTCCTAGGTCGCTCCTGGGCCCCGACCAGCGCAGCCTCGGACTTCTGGGTCCTTTCGTCGTTCCTCGGAGGCGCCTCGAGAGAGAGCGAGAAAGGGTCCGCTCCGACGCTCCGCGGTCCCTACGCCTCCAAACAGCGCAGGCAGCCTCTCGCCGGCCGGCCGGGCATCTCCGTCGAAAGTGACTCTCCGGCGGTCGCTTGCCAGGAAGAGAGGCGAGCGCGAGGTCGCGCACGGGCTGCAAACCTCTTTTGCGGGCACGAGCCCACGAGGGGGCAGATCGAACCCCCTACCCGGGCAAGTTGCCCAACGCGACTGAGCGGCGAGAGACACTTTGCGAGGTGGGACGGCTCCGGGAAAGGGGCCGAGGCGGGAGGGGAGGTAGTCGGGTGGCTCATTTGGGGGGGGGGGGATTTACCGATTAAGACCCCCATTTCTCCTGCTCCAGTGTGAGTCAGACTGCAGTACTTTTAAAAATAAGGTTGGGCGTGGCAGCAGGGAGGCCACCCGTCTGCTTCAGCAGGTCTGCAGAAGCATTTACTCCCCCCCCCCCCCCCCCCAAAAAACCCCTTGTCTGCTCAGAGGCAGAAAATGGACACGCGTTAGCAGCACAAACAGCCCCTTCTCGGCTGCATCCACATCACCCCTGCTTATTGCACCGTCCTTAAATTATAGCTCACTTCGGTTGTCTGGTCCACACAGCAAGATCAAGTGACCAGTTAATGCCTGTGGCCTGCTGTGGTAGTTACACTGTCAGAGTCCCAGGTTCGATCCCTCCTCTGACATGGAAGCTTGCTGGGTGACCATGGGCCAGTCACACACAGTCAGCCTAACCTCCCTCACAGGGTTGTTGTGAGAATCAAACTGAGGAGAGGAAAACAATGTAAGCCCCTTTGGGGCCCCACTGTGGAGAAAGCTGCAGAATACGTTGAGAAAATATATATGCTATAGAGCAACAGTAGTAAAATATGTACGCAGTTATTCTGTCAGGGCTTTTGCAGCGCTCTACTTTTTGCAGACATTTGAAAAGATTCCTTTGAAATCTCTAGCAGAGTTGACTACAGTCCCAAATAGACAAATTCTCACACAAGCAGAAGGAGATTGTAGAATGTTGAAGGGGCAGAACAGACCGCACCATTACAGGTGGTAGATTCCAGTTTTCAACCTTCCTTTGCAGAAAAAACTCTGTATGCAAATAGACGGAAAACGAGCACAAGAGAGAAGGAGCAATGCTCCCCCAAAGCTGTGGAATCTTGTGAGCAAAAATTCTACTTTGTGAGCTACTGGCATTAAAGTTGTGAACAAGTGATTTGGCTGCTGCATAAATTAGTTTGCTCTAGACTGGAGCCATCCTTCCTGAGCTATGACAAAAATGTGTGAGCCAGAGGCTAAAAAATTATGAGCTAGCTCACACTAACTCAGCTTATAAGGAACACTGGGAGGAAGCTTCTGACCTAAGGCAGCCAGCCCTTGTCTGGCAACCAGCTCTTGTCTGGCAACCAGCAGGTTAGGGAGGGGATGGGGACAATGATGCTGCAAATAACCAGAAGTGATGTCACCTTGCTTGCATGACATTAGTTCAGTGCCTCTATGGGAAACCCATTGTCAGAATCCTAGATCATTGCACTGATGTCACATCAGTAATGTGATGTCACTTCCAGGTATTTGCTGGAAGTGATGTGGTGCCATTGGCATGGCAACACTTTTTAACACATCCCACTCCACCAGCCGTTGGTGGGCCAGCAGGCATTGAAGAGAGAAACGGAGATCTCCTGGGCCGATTCCGCACCAGCTCTTTGCTCCCCTTTCCACCCGGCTTGAACTGACCCGTCTCTGCTAGCACAGTTCCGCACCACAGAATTTTGCCCCGCGTCTTCATTTCTGCATTTGTCCTTGCCCCAGCTCTTGATCCCCCATCCTTCTTTCACCCAACCTTTTTTTTTAACGTAGGCAGGGTTGCGTTGTAACGTTATAACGTCATGACGTCCTCGCAATGCACCCCTTTTGTTTGCATGGAATCCTCCCACTATACTACAGGTATGCTCACGCATGCGCACCTTTCTTTCTTTTTTTCACATGCATGGTTTTGTTGTGATGTAACAATATTACAACATTGTCATTGACCATAGTGTTGAGGAAGAGAGGAGACAGTGGAATACCCCCACCGCCCTGAGGGATTTAGTTTTGTTTTGCAGTCTCAACTTAGAATAAAATAAAAACATAACATTTATTGAAATGGAACAATTCAGCCCTACCCGTTCAACAAGAGGGCTCAGCAACCGCCCTCCGGTTGTTTTACTTTTTACTCTTTCTGCCTCTCGACCGTGGGAGTGTCTTTTTTTTTAATGCACACTCATAAATAAAATGCTGCCAAAGTTATTGAAATGTCAAGCAGGCATTGACGGCATTGTAACATTGTTGTGTTGTAACAAAACACTGGCAAAATCAGCGGATGAGTGGCTGGAGACTTTACATTGCTTTATATTGCTGCTCAATGTGTGGAGGTCCTTGTTTCGTTACATTGGAGTGTCGTTGTAACACAACAAGGACCGGGGGACAAAAAAAATGGAGGAGAGGAGAGGGAAAGGGGAGGGGAAGAAGAAAGAGCTGCATTGAAAGGGAGGAGCATTAAATCCCGATTCTGGAGTTCCCCACTGGAATGCCCCGACTTCACTCCCATGACAAAATAAAAAACCTGAAAATCCAGGAAACGGAAGATCCGGGGGGAACGAGGATTACGTTCGGGCCAAATGCAGACCCAGGGCAACATGTGGGGAATTGTTACTATGCCACGGGTTTTTTCGGGGGTCCACACCGGAGCAACCGCTAGTGCGGAATCGGCCCCACTGAAGCAGAAGACCTGCTCTTCTAATTTTTCTCTCTCTATGCCTGCTGTGCTGATTTTCTGTTTGCAGGGAGGGTTTAAAAAAATAGAGGAACATTTGAGAACATGATCCTCTACCTGTAGTGGTGCAGTTTATTCTACTACCTCATTCACTAGCATTGTAAATTGGGTCTCGGGTGCATCCAAAGAAGTTTTACAATCACAGCAGGTACCATGAGTACCATTTGGGAACATGTCTTGAGCTGCCCAGCCCACATGGCTACCGGGACTCAAGATTTCACTGCTGTTACTCAAGGTGTGCCAGCAGCAAAGAGAACTCTCAGATCTCTCTCTACCCTTCCAGGCTTGAACCCAAAGGCAACAGCCCCACATTTTTCTTTGACCCGGAAGCATTTCTAAGCTAAACAATATGAAGCTGGACCACATAATGAATTATATTTGGGACGCTGACAGAGGTACGCATGAACTTCTGGGGACTGAAATTACTCCCCAGCAAAGAGAAGTAGAAAGCAGAGATGGGTAGGCTTCACAACAGTGGAAATCGTAATGCCCGTGAGGCAGTTTCTGCTTTCTTGGAGGTTGGGGTGGTCTCCAGAGCCTTGACAGAAGCTGTATCGTTCCCGTAGTAAACCACATTCAATCTCAACTATTATTGACAGGTCTCTAACGTCCTGTATTAGAATAAGGCTGAGGAGAAATGCCCTTCACCCTAAAATTCACCTCAGTATTTCAGCCTTCAGGGTTATACTGTGTTTAAACAGAGCTGGAATATGGCTGCAAACTGGTAGCTGGCAGAAAAGAGGGAATTGGAGGATGAGCCATCAAGCCCAAATCCCAGAGTACTTTAAGGCTAATGGCTATGTCAAAGTAGTAGGACAATGGTTTACTATCTCACACCTTGCTGGCACATCACACCCAAAAGCAACAGATGCATAGACAGCCAAATGGTTAGAAAATTTTCCTCTTGAGGCAGGAAGATCAGAGTGACTGCAGAGATGAATGGCCTCTCCAAAGGGATATGAATTCTCTGTGCAAAGGGAAAGAAGTTCTCTTTTCATACAGTTTCTGACCAGGGAAGCACAAGTATGAAGGATAAAGTCTTCAGCTAGGAATGCCATCTTCTCCACACAGCAAGGGACAATGGGGAGAAGTCCTGACTCTGAGAACAAAGGTAATGTTGAACTTTAAACTACTCCAGCTCCAAAAAAGACTACCCTGTCCTAATTATTGTTTAAGATAAGTACTAAATGCAAGGAAACAGGGCTGCATATTTTCACCTTTTCTTTTTATCTTTGCTCAGCCTAATGCTTGAACTGACTATATGTACTTTTTTTAATTAATCTGTTAAACTTGTATGTTGAATGCTCTATGCCAGATCTCTGTAAACACATCACGCCTATTTGGTCTTGCTATCTAAAGTGCAGAAACAGGGAGGGTCTGCAGACAAGCTTGCCATTCCTTAAATGCCAGGGCTTGAAATGGCAAAGTGTGCTCAATCATCCCTGCGCTAGCTTGTATGAGCAATGTGAGAGATGTGGCAACTAGGTGGAGTCTCTAAATGGCAACACAGGTGTAGAGTGCTGGATGTGAAAATCCATCCAGTGGGGAATACTTTTTGATTTGCTGGTAGTGGCAGTTATTACTTAGTTTGATTTTGGACAACCAACCCCCCCCCCCCCCCCCCAGGACTGAGGGAAGGCGGTGACATCACCAAAACTTGGGACAGCCTCAGGTTTTCCGACCTGGGGACCCAAAGGAATGGTGGCTTGCAAGTCTGTTCCTTCACAAAGGTATTTTAGCGGGTGGTGGCAACCACTACCTGCAGAGTCTTGACTGATGCTGGTTTTCTGGACCCCTTTCATTCTAGTTCTGGAACGGTAATCCCTCTCATACTGTAATCCCTCTCATAGATGGTCTATGCTAAGACATGGACAAAGGGAAGCTGCTGCTTCTCCTGACCCTCTCAGCAGCTTTTGAGATCATCAACTATCATTCCGCAGGGCCTGTAAGGCAGAGATGTTCTGCCAGGCTTTTGATTGAGGACAGCAACAGTTAAAACTGTCACCCTCCTTTTTTTACTTTTGCTGCCCCATTCCCTTCCCCATCCTGCTGCACAGAGAGCATAGCAGCCAGCAGAAAAAGGACTGATTGCCATCTGAATTGGTGGTTTGATTAGTACATTGTAATAATTTTATCATGTTGATTGTATTTTCTCTGTTTTAATGCTGTAAATCGCCCAGAGCCCACCCCCAAATCTTCTGATATTTCCCAACCTGGAGCTGGCAACCCAAGATGCACCCCAACCAAATGGGAGTGACCAGAACCAATTCTGCAGAGGTCCAAATATGTGAGCCTGGATACTGTTTCCTCAAACTAAGTGCAAATATTTCTGGGCCCATAAACACATGCTCTCCACTACATGAGGGAGCTTCCGTAGAAACTGAAGAGGAACATTTCACTCCTCTGTACAGCAGCTGTACAGACAGGCAGAGGCCCCCAAGTGCATGAGTTATTTTACATAGAAGTCCAAAAAAACAGCAGTTAAAATAATATTTGTTTTATGGTGAGAGAGGGCAAGAGAAGAAAAAATGGAGGAGAGGGAGGGATGGATGAGGAAGAGCCCACTGCAGGGATGGGGGGGGAGCATTACTATGAAACCAGCATCTTTTCTATAAAAGAAAGTATAATTGGCAGTCCTGCTGGCGAAGAAGGGGAGGGGGTTGGATTTCCCCTACTTTCCCAGGGCGCAGGGACTCTGGCTGATGCTTTCCTTTGATTCATTTGCTATAGAGCAGAGGCGTTGAATTGTGTCGGTATCATCCAGTGACATCAACTCTGCCGCAAAAACATGTTCAGAATCCGGCCTGTACAGTTCTGTTTTGTGTCACATAAAGTATTCATGAATGCAGAAAACACATTTAAGTTTCAGCTTAGGTTTCAGTTTTTTGAGGAGGGGAAGTTTGGATTTGCGAGAATGCTGCTTTAGGTAATAAAGTTTCCATTCTAATAACAAAAAGGAGAATGGTACAGGGATACTTTCTAGCCGGGAGGGTATAAAAAGCAGGGATTTTTTTAAAAATAAATTTTATTAATATAAACATAGAGTAAGTATACAAGTCAAAAACTTTTTCCATGTAACAAGTGAGAGATGACAGTGTGTCATAGTTATACAATGTATCAAAAGCAGGGTTTATTCATTAATCCCTAGGGATGTTTAGATCCAGAGGAAAGATTAAAAAAAAAAAACTATTCATCAAGCAAAGCATCTAAAAATGTGCAATATTGTGTATTTTCTACTAATGGTTCCTACAATTCACTCACTCAGTAGCCATCCCCTGAGGAAGGCAAAACCATTCAAAGACGGGCAGTTGTGCCTGCCCGCCCCCCTCCCAATCCATGCATGTCCACCGCACATTCTCATTCCCCTCCCAAGAGAGATGCTGTCTTTTGAGCGATGCCTCTTCAGCCTTGCTACAGCGACAGGCACATAATTCCCGCTCCTCCCCTTGGAGGGGATGCTTGCTTTCTCACTCAGACTCGTGGGCAACTGCCTTTTGTCCTGCAGGGCCTTGGTTCCCGAATGGAGGCAATTACTGGACCCCAGCGCCTCCACAGACTGCCATAAATCTCAGAGAAGAAAGGCGGCCCTTCTGAGGCAGCCACCTCCAGCTCCTGAGTCATTGCAGCCAGTGGGTGAATGGCTTGAGAAAGAAGCAGTCTGTCTGAATAGCAATGCATAGGGCAGCCAGTATCTCAGGACAGCAGAATGGTGGCTTTAGGGAGCCTTGCTTCTGGAAACCTGCTCTGCAGATGAGGTGAGAGAGGAAAGATGGTGCAGGAAAAGATCCTCTGCAGGCAACTGCCCTGCTCATGACTGAAAAAAAACACACACCAATCCAGACAGAAATAATCAGGAGTAGATGTTAGTGCAAGACAGGTCCTTTACCAGCCTCCTTCTACTGGAATTCAAGAATCTTGTACAGCTATCTGTGACATTACAAAGATATGTAGCTATTACGGTTGCCATCTGGCTTGGGAAGTTCCTGGAGATTTGGGAACAGAGTTTAAGGAAGGAGTTCAGCCGGGATGTGATGCCCCACAGTCTGCCCTCTAAAAGCTGCCATTTCCTCCAAGGGAACTGATCTCTGTACTCTGGAGATAAGTTGTAATTCCAGGAAAACTCCAGGCTGCTCCTGGAGGCTAGCAACCCTAGCAGCTATCCAATTGCCAGATGTTCAAAAGCAACCTTTGATTAATCAGTAGGGAGTTCAAGATACTTTGCACATACTCAGGGGCACACAATCAGTAGGGAGTTCAAGATACTTTGCACATACTCAGGGGCACACTTTCCTTCACGTGCTCCATGGTCGTCTAGGTAATCACAAGCAGGCTGTTGAGCTGAAACCTGGCTAAAAGCAAGTTGGTGTAAACCAGTAATCAACATCTCACAACTGTGAAGTCCTCCAGTTTGGTGTAGTGGTTAAGTGCGCAGACTCTAATCTGGGAGAACCAGGTTTGATTCCCCACTCCTCCACTTGCACCTGCTGGATGACCTTGGGCAAGCCATAGCTCTGTACCAGCTGTTCTCTTAAGGACTGTTGTCTCAGAGCTCTCTCAGCCCCACCCACCTCACAGGGTGTCTGTTGTGGGGAGGGGAAGGGAAAGGAGTTTGTAAGCCGCTCTGAGACTCCAAGTGAGTGAAGGGCAGGATATAAATCCAATCTCCTCCTCCTCCTCTTCTTCTTGCAACAAAGCAGAAAGTATTTCCCAAGCCAGATACCGCTGCCAAATTTAGATCCTATGTACCGTACAAAGTCTACCTCTTCTAGAGCTTCCTATCTACTATTGAATTTTCATTCTGAATCGTAAAGACTGAAGGATCTTTATGGTTACTTACACTATCCCACCACATGCTCTCCCCAACAACCCCCATGTTAGGATTTCTGAAAACAAGGCTATGTTCCTTCTCAGTCACTGCAGAGCAATGATCCCACTAAGCTGTGGAGTCTTGTGAGCAACAATTCTACTCTGTGAGCTACTGGCATTAAAGTTGTGAGTGAGTGATTTGGCTGCTGCATAAATTAGTTTGCTCTGGAGCCATTCTTCCTCACACAAAAATGTGTGAGCTGGAGGCTAAAAAATTGCAAGCCAGCTCACACTAACTCAGCTTAGAGAGAACACTGCTGCAGAGCAATGGCAGAAGGCAATTTCACAGATTGTGGGTGAGACCTCAGCTTATACCTCAGAGAGGTATAGACCTCAAAGAGCTTTGACCTCAGAGAGCCAGTTTGGTGTAGTGGTTTAGTGCACGGACTCTAATCTGGGAAAACCGGGTTTGATTCCCCACTCCTCCATTTGTACCTGCTGGATGACCTTGGGCAAGCCATAGCTCTGTACCAGCTGTTCTTTCAAGAACAGTTGTCTCAGAGCTCTCTCAGCCCCACCTACCTCACAGGGTGTCTGTTGTGGGGAGGGGAAGGGAAAGGAGTTTGTAAGCCGCTCTGAGACTCCCAAGTGAAGGGCGGGGTATAAATCCAATCTCTTCTTCCTCCTCCTCCTCCTCCTCTTCTTCCAGGGATCCCAATGGACACCTTTCCTGGTGCCTGCCAAGTCATTTTAGGAGGTGGGTGGAGCAGGTAGGGCTCTTGTCCAGAAGGCAGGCTTACCATGTGCAAACTGATGGTGGTCCAACTCCCCTAATTGTTTCTGATGCCTGGTGTTGCTCATCCGGTTGGCAGGTGGAAGCAGGTTGACAAAACGGGGTGGGGGGGGAATCTTCCTCGCTGCTTGATGATGTCACTTCCAGGCCATCCTGGTAGTGCAGCATTGCACCAGGGTGACACATTAGCCCTTGCCCAGGAATTCTATGGAAACCGTAGATTAAGATACAGTTGTTTCAGGGATAGCTGCCACACAGTGTCAGTTTTATTCTCTCTTGCTCCTCTTTCTCAGTGTATTTCTTGAATTACTTCTCTCCCCACTGCACTTGGGGCTTCCTCTGTGGGTGTGGCTCCACCTCCGGCAGCCACCACCTCCTGTGGTTGCCTCTGCCCCCTGCTGCAGCCATTTTGCTGTTGCCGCCACCCACCCCACCCCCCATGTCAGAATTGCAAAGGTGCCCACAGGCCCGAAAAGGTTAGGGATCCCAGCCTTATAGTCTTGTAGAAGAAGAGATGCTTCTGGGAGAGAAAAAAAAGCTTTAATGTTTTCCTGCCTTCAGTTTTTTAAAAGGAATTCACAGTCTTGTTATTAAAATTAAAGTTGAAATAGTGCCATTCCTAACACAGCCTAGGTTGTTTCACCATCACCATGAACTGTTCTCCACAAACTAGGTGTACTGGGCTTGGGCTGGGCTTCCCTAGACTACAAAGTAATGGCCCAGACAGGTTGGGAGCAACACATTTGATACCAGTAATAGCCACTGTAAAAACACAAATAAACAGATAATATGTTCTCATCAACAGCAGGCAGAGATCTTCTCCACAAAAACATTTTGCTTTTCTCAGTGATACACACAGTAGAACTCCCAGTTGAAAGCAGTTTGGCCTTCATTTCTTCTGTCTGCAGAAGAGAACAGATGGAATTAAACTAAGCCCTATCAGTGCTTAGTTCAGGATTACAGGACTGCTATCAGATATGTTGACATCCATAGCAGAAAAACAAAGCGCAGTCCCAAACCTTTCTGTTTTCTTTCCCAAAGGAAGGTGCTGATGTTGTGCTTGTAGACCCAGGAATTCTTTGGTGACCTGCCCTATTTGTTTGCTTCTCTCTCTGTGTGTGCTGGCAATAGATGCATCCAGAGAGTTTGCAATGAACTAAAGCCATAAAAAATGCCATTCTTAGAAAACCATCTCATTTCACCAAGCTGCTCAAGGTTCTGGATGGAGATTCATCTGGCTGCCTGGTAACAGGCTGGGTAGTTGGTGTGTGAAAGTGAGAATTCAAACACTTTAAACTGGGTTGAATTTTAATCTGTGAAAGAACCAGTGAGGGAGTCTGTTCAGAGCTCATGTGTGTATTTTATTAAGGCTAGTTTGGGTCTGGCACAATAGGGCATAAAAAGGCAATGTTAAAAACCACCTTTCCTAACAGAGAACAGTGGCTTTTGTGGATTAAATTATAAGTCATCTCAATAAACGAATTTATTTTAATTGGTTAAAAGTCAAGTGGCTCATTAAGCAATAGTCCGGTAATCCCATCCTAACCAGCATTCTCTTTTTTAAAAAAATTCTGCTGTCTGCCCACCCAATGGAGCTCTTCTCCAATAGGAGGCTGGCTTCTGGTCCCGTGGAAAACACCCATCGGGCCCCACCAACCAGCAATGACCATTACTGATGCCTGCCTCTGTTCACTCTCTGGATTCCTGGATCATGGATGCGACCTTGCTATCACTGTGGGGGAAGAAGAGGGGGTAGGAGGAGAATAAGAAACTGGCCTGCATTCAAGTCTTTAGATGGCATTGTAACAGCCCGCGTCATGCAAGCTGTTAGCCCACCACTATGCCAAGTTTATGCTAGGGATGGTCATACTTACAGATGCCGTGGGCAATACAGAGGCAGTGGAGTTCCAATAGATAGATGATAGATAAATGGATGGACGGACGGACAGACAGACAGACAGATAGATAGATATGAGCGAGACGCAGCCACCTTCTAGTGACCATATATGGTTTTCAAGGCAAGAGACATTAAGAAGTAGTTTGCCATTGATTGCCTCTGTGTAGCAACTGTAGTATTCCCATCCAAATATTTGACTAGGGCTGACCCTGTTTAGCTTCTGAGATCTGACAAGATTGGGCTAACCTGGTATGATGACCTGCTCTCTTCCCTCCCTCACTCATAGGATTTTCCCTTTGTTCATCTTTCTTTCTTGCTGAACGGCCCCTATATCTTTTTTTTTTCTTTTTAGTTGGTCTATGGCTATCCCACCCTGTCACGTCATTATATATTTTGAGGCTGGCCTAGCCCAGGGACTACAGGAAAGAGACAAAATCACCTTCTTATATTCTGTTTCTGTAATGGTGCATGAGAGACTTTTGAAAGTTCAAAATAAAATATTTTATTAACTTGGAGGGGAAAAGGTCAGGTGGAATCAAGGATAGGATTATAAGGTGAACCAATAATAAAAACTGAGGTAACTTTGTAATCACACTAAATCCAGATAATATGTTGCCAGCAAGTAACTGTTTTTGCTTTTCCACAAGGTCTTTGAAACTTTGAGGGGAGAGGCTTTCTCTTCAGTTTCTGCTTTAACTTGGAAGCATAGGTTTCTGACTTTCACTGACAATTCCAGTTTAGAAGGCAGGAACATACAACCAAGTTCCCAGAATCCTTCTCTCTACACAAAGCAGTGGTCACTCCTTGTTTTAGAGCTATTTTGCTTCCCACTGGGAAAGGATTATTTCTCTTGACTAGAAGCTCTGTCCCTTTTCAGCTTGAATGGGGATCCACTATGATCCACTCACTCCTTCAGCCTCTTTCCCAGTCCTCAGTCTCTTCTTCTGTCTCTTCTTCAGCTGTGAGTTCCCAACTGTCATTTTTTAACTGATGGCTCACCACATAATTCCATTTGAACAGCCTGCCATTCAAAGGTTCTCAGACCCTGTGAGGCATTAACCCATGATAGTCTGTCACACCTGGGCTATCCAAGTCAGAGCAGATGACTATTAGGAGATGACTAAGATGCTGAGCTGCAGACCAGAAAGTCTGTAGTTTGGTAGTTCGAGATCCTAATGCCACATGACAGAGTGAGCTCCCGTCTCTGGCCCCAGCTCCTGCCAACCTAACAGTTTGAAAGCAAGAAATTGCAAGTAGATAAATAGGTACTGCTTCAGGGGGAAGGTAACAGCATGTTCAATTGGCTTTCGAGCAAGGGAAACCTTTACCTTTTAATTAAGGGATGACACTAAATCCATAAAATACATTTTTATTAGGGCCAATCAAAATGCACACTGTTTTGCCTGCACAATATTTTGTGTCATTTTGGTTCGCCCAAATAAAAAGGTGTTGCATGGATTTGGTTTGTTATTCTGGATTTTGTGTGGGCTAATATACAGTTTGCAATTTCTTATCTTCACCATACCTTGCCTGGGAATCTTCAAAGGCATTCCTGGAAACAGAATGAGAAGAGAAGGAGGACTGGATTTACACCCTGCCTCTCACTACCAGAAGGCATCTCAGAGTGGCTTACAATCTCCTGTCCCCTCCCCTCCCCACAAGAGACACCCTGTGAGGTAGGTGGGGCTGAGAGAGCTAGACAGACCTGTCTCTCATTTGGCAAGTCCATTCCAAGCTGTTGATGCTCCCTGATCTGGAGGGATGGAGTAAACCAGAAGTGACAATCATTTAAGAAGATCAAAGAAAGGGAAGGTGTTCCTTGCTGTTCCTTATGTTTGATGGGGATGACAGACTTGAGGAGACAGGTGTTGCAACTATGGCACCGAGGAAGAAAGGGGTCTGGCGGAAGCATTCAAGGAATGGGACAGTCTAGGCCAGGGGTGGCCAAAACTGTGGCTTGGGAGCCACATGTGGTTGTTTCACACATATTTGCGGCTCCCAGCAGGGCAGCTGGGGAAGCTTAATATCATTAGCAAACAAATATTATTGGACAAACCAATTATTGGACATACCTGCTTTTACTGCTTTTGTTATTATTTCTGGCAGTCTCATTTAATGTTAATAAAAAAGAAAATTTGCATATCTCCCAGTAAAAATGTGTAATATTTGTTCATGTCCTGTGGCTCCCAGACATCTGTTGGTTTATTCTGTGTGGCTCTTACATTAAGCAAGTTTGGCCAGCTCTGGTCTAGGCTAACTTTGACCTTTGGTGGAGGTGGAAAGTGCCATCAAGTCACAGCTGACTTATGGTGACCCCATAGGATTTTCAAGGCCAGAGATGTTCAGAGGTGATTTGCCATTACCTGCCTCTGTGTAACAACCTGGACTTCCTTGGTGGTCTCCCATCCTAATACTAACCAGGGCCGGCCATGCTTCAGAGCTCTGAGGATATTGGGCTAATCTGGGTCATCCAGGTTAGGGCACAACCTTTAGGCTGACAGAATTAAAGTAGTCCTTAACATTGGATTCCCTTGCTAGAAGGTCTGGGACACACAACATTTCTCCAGGACTAGAAACTTTACCCCTGCTGGAGAGGAGAGTCATGAAAAGCCAAAGGGGAGCTGTGTATAAATAAATACACAAGCTCACAGTGATCCCAGTTGCACTGTGCAGCACAGAAGGAGGGCACCATTTGAGCCTTGCTGCTGGAAAGGAAAAGCAGCTAATTAGAGCCACGGATCAGGGCATGGCACCATTACAGCCTGAAGCAATAAGCCACAGCGTCCTATCAAAATGAATCCCAGAGCAGCTGCAGCAGCTGCATGCACAAGCCAAGGGTAGCAAGCGGCTCCAGGGCCCCTGATGTGGCAGGCTTCCTGTGGGTGTGGATAGATTCTTGTGTGTTTTTTAAAATTATTATTTCAATGGTAGGAAAAAGCTTTAGAGAAACATGTAGAAGCTTACATATATTTCAGGCATGTGGAGGGCACTGTGAGGAGGGCATTTGTGTGTGTGGGGGAAACTGCTAGAAACTAAACACAAAGTAGGGATTTTTTTTAAAGGTTTGCAAGAGGTGGAACAGTCCAAAGTGTGGGCTAGTCGAACCCACTGCCCTAATGACAATTAACCAAGGTTGCTTCTGTATGGAGGTTTTTCCTCTGCTTTGGCTTCCGAAATGCAGCCCTTTTTTGGGGGGGGGGGGAGCATCCACACAGAGAACCAGTTTGGTGTGCTTAAGTGCGCGGACTCTAATCTGGGAGAACCAGGTTTGATTCTCCACTCCTCCACTTGCACCTGCTGGATGACCTTGGGCAAGCCATAGCTCTGTACCAGCTGTTCCCTCAAGGACAGTTGTCTCAGAGCTCTCTCAGCCCCACCCACCTGACAGGGTGTCTGTTGTGGAGAGGGGAAGGGAAAGGAGTTTGTAAGCTGCTCTGAGACTCCAAGTGAGTGAAGGACGGGGTATAAATCCAGTCTCTTCTCTTCTTCTTCTTCTTCACAATGCCACGCTGTAATAGTCCTTCAATACACTCTCTCCCAAAAATGTTATGTTCTGATCTTTTTTGGGAAAAGAGCACAGTCTGATATCAGGCCATTTGGAGGGGAAGGTGCACATTTTTCTTGCCCTGCAAAGGTCCTGCCCATTTTGGCACCATTTTCCTGCTGTCAGCCCAGGCCTGTAGAGATGGGGAGGGGGCGCATTTGGGTGTGCCAGTCCTCCCCAGGAGGATCCCAGAGCCCCCTCCCTCCCCCTCCCCCAGGAGCCCTGTCAGAAAAGATATGCACCTGCCTGCCTCCTTGGCTTTCTCTCAGCAGCAGCATGGTGGTTGGGCTGGCTGGCGCAGGCTCAGTGAGGTACTGGGATGGGCCATTCTCTAATGGGCTTGCACCAGTCAGCCCAGCCACCATGCTGCTGCTGCTGAGGGAGAACCGAGGAGGCAGGCAGGGCAGGGCAGCAGGCGGCAAGCAGAGAGAGTCCTCATGATGCCTGTTTCTACTCGCCATCTGCCCTGCCTGCCTGCCTGTCTCCTCGGTTCTCCTTCTCCCTCTCTGTTCCTGGCATGCAGGAGGCTCCTGAGTCTTCGTGAATGGGGAGGGAGAAGGAGAGCCCACCTGCCAGCCAAACACTTCCTGGTGATGTCACCACATCAGGGGCACATGCTGCCATAGCCCTGCCGAAAATTTGTCTGGCTACAGGGCTGTATCAGTCCCTCATGGCAGCATTTTCCTCACTGCACCACTGAAGGGCTCTTTAGAAACACAGCAGTTTCTACAGTGCTGTAAAGCTATAGCGTGCTTTATTTGTTCGTTTGTTTGTTTATGAGTGTCCTCCCCCATATAGGGCTCAAGGCAGTGAACATCATTATTACATTTACACATCAGAATAAAAACAATAAACAATTCTGTGACTAGCGTAGATGGCGCTTAACAAACCAATTTTGTCCTTACTCCGAGGGGGAGGAGAAGAGGAGGAAGCCAAGCTGGATGGAAACTGTGGCTGTCCTCAACTGTAGGCCTGGCAGAACATCTCTGTCTTACAGGCCCTGTGGAACTGCGTAAGGTCCCACAGGGCACGGATGTCATTTGGCAAAGAGTTCCACCAGGCTGGCACCAAGGCTGAAAAGGCCCTAGCTCTGGTTGAGGACAGCTTTCGGGCCAGGGATCACCAGAAGGTTCTTCTCCCCAGAGCGTAGTGCTCTTCCAGGGACACACCAGGAAAGTCAGTCCCATAGATACATTGGTCCTAGACCATTTAGGGCCTTAAAGGTTAATACCAGAACCTTGAACCTGATCCAGTATTCAACCTGGAGCCAGTGCAGCTGGCAAACCACCAGTTGAATATGTGCTGTCAATGGGGTTCCAGTAAGACCCCAAACCGCTGCATTATAACTGTTAAGGGTTTGTAAAAAGTCCTCAAAAAAACCCTCCAGTGGTATGGTGGGGGGAAAAATACAAGGAATATTGCCGCTCTGGGAGGAAAGAATACAGAAGACTCCTGTGGAAGACCAGTTGCCAGTGCACATGTCTTTGCATTTGCTGCAGTGATGAATGCAAAACAGAGAATCCTTGACCCCACACAGTCCAAACCAGTGTATTCTGTAGAGCAGGCAGACTGCAGTGAAACATTTGTGGGCCTAGATAGCCCCATATTATACAACCTGAAGAGTCACCCTTTTGGAAATAACACGGAAAAGGTGTGAGCTGCACCATCCATGTTTTCTGTGGTTCTTTCCCCCTTGCTGGACCACGAGATTAGTAGCAGGCCAACCTGAGGCCAATTTGCATGCTAGTTAGGAACACATTAGAGGAAAGAGGTGCACAAGCAAGGCAGAGCAGGGAAGTGACTCAGCATCGCCGGTTGGACTCTCAGCTAATTTTATCTGCTGACCATTGAGATGCACCCTCTGAGGCACATGCACACAGGCCATGCAGCGTTTTGGAACAGAGGAAGAAGGGCGCCACATAGGAAGAGGAAAACACATTTTTTTCAGTCCTTTCTCTGAGTGGGATGTACTTGAACTCATCTTCAAACAGAGACTGACCACCTAATATTAGGGATGCAGAAGAAAATTTGTGGCATAGATCTTCCCACTCTCCACCTGTTTGTCACTGCCAGGCATTTTATGCCTTAACCAGTGTGGTGTAGTGGCTAAGAGTGGCAGATTCTAATCTGGAGAACCGGGTTTGATTCCCCACACCTCCACACGAAGCCTGCTAGGTGACCTTGAGTTAGTCACAGTTCTCTCAGAGCTCTCAGCCCTATCTACCTCGCAGGGCGTCTGTTGTGGGGAGAGGAAGGCAAGGCAATTGTAAGCCGCTTTGAGACTTCGGATAGACAGAAGTGGGTTCTTCTTCTTCTTCTTCTTCTTCTTCTCTCTGCTCCCGAACAGTCATTCTCCTCGGTAAAGGCTTCAGCATTCTGAGGAGAGACTTCAAGACTCTTCTGCTCTACAGCCCGCAGCTGTCCTTTAAGTGCTGCTGCAGGGATGGGCCTAGGAGCCAAGGCTTCCAGTAGTGTGGGGCTGAATGTGTCCTCAGATGCTGAAGAAGGAAAGGGGAGTGTGCGTGAGCAAGTTAAAATCCTGAAAAATGCATAGGCAGATCTGTTAGGCCAGTTTAGCCCACCACTGGTCAGATCTTACCCAAGTCACTGCTGAAGACATGCTGGTTCAGCTGGTGGTCAGCTTCAGCAATCGCTACCGAAGTGTCCATCATCACTTGCAGAGGAGGCTGGTGCCTTCTTCCTTCCTTCCTTCAGAGGAGCTTTGCTGCACCGTCTGTGGACAGTAGCGAAACCAGAATTCTGGGCATGAATGTTTCAGATTACTGGCAGGTGCAGAGAAGAAGAAGTTGTGTGGTCAAGAGTTCTACATCCTGGATTTGCCTTCAGTGAACAGATGTCAGTGTTGCAGCTATTTGAAAAGTCATTCTGGAATCACATTTGGGCTCTTGTCTGGACACAGACCAGTTTAAGAGGCCTCCAGAGTGAGATTGTGCCGCAGAGTCTATGAGCCCTGACAAAGGACACTAGTGAAGGCTGTCATGAGGACAGGGAATGCCTGGTCGTTCCACACATCACATAACAAGGCCTTTTGCTATAGTTTGGTGAGCAAACACAAGGAGTGATAATCATTTGGGCTAAAGACTAAAGCTTTGGCAGAGATGGGCACCATAAAACATGTTTTACATACTGAAAAGTGACAAAGAAAAAACAAACAAACAACAGTTTAACCGTAATAGGTAGCGACCCATCGCAACTCGAACTCCACCAGGAACTCTAGAGGCCCCATCCACACTGTCACTTTTGTCGCTCATTTCTCCCTATTGCTTCAGGTTCTCCCACCCCCCATATGTTTTGTTCTCTCTAGTAGTCCCAGAGGGAGCAAAACACATGTGGAAAAGGGGGAGGAACCCAAAGCAATACGGAGAAATGAGCGACAAAAGTGACAGTGTGGACGGGGCCTAGAGATTGTAGTTTTATGGAGTCAGGTACCTTTCCTGAAAGGCCAGAGCTTTAAAAAAAGAAAAGTTCAGAAGGAAGACAATAAAAGGAAGGGGAGGAGGCAGGAGAAGGGACATGGCAAAAGCTTAAGTCAAGCTATAATTATTTTTAAAAAAGAGAATCTTAGGTTATTGCATTTGAAGTATTATAGTTTAGAAGACAGAAAATCAAAGAAATGGTAGAAGGAGATGCGATAGAAACTTGTATTGGAATTTAAATTATAATTTGCAAAATTTTCCACGCGCTTCACAAGGATATAATTGCAAGCCTCTCTCTGGTGAGAGTGGACAGAAGAAAATCTTTCATCCTGACACGTAACACTAGAATTTGGGATGCCTCTGTAATGTATTGGCAGTTGATAGTCAACAGATAAAACAAAATACTTCCTTGAACAGTCTGCTCACTGAGGGAATTTGCTGCCACAAGATGGGACAATGGCCATTGACTTAAGTGGTACTAAGAGGGCACTAAAACACATTGCGGGGGGGGGGGGACAGATTTCTCATTGGCTGTTAACCACAATAGCTAAATCTGACTTTCATAACCAGAGGCAGCAGACTTCTGAAGATGAAATGCTAGGAACAAAACAAAACAAGAGAAATTAAGGAAGGGCCCTGACCTGGATAGCCCAGGGAAGCTCAGTCTTATAGGATCTCGGAAGCTAAGCAGCGTCAACTCTGGCAATTTACTTGGATGGGAGATTTCCTTGAAATAGCAACAGTTGAGAGGAGGGGGCAGGTTTTATTCAGCCACCTCTCAGTCACCAGGGGTTGTCATGACTTCCGGGTGCACACTCATGCACACACACGCGCACACATGCACATATGAAAAATACAAAAAAAGAAACCAGAGAGAGAGAGAGAAATCAAGGAAGGCTGTTGCTGCCATGCCTTGCTTGCAAGCTTCCTTGGAGGAATCTGACCAGCACTGCTGGAAGCAGGATGATGGGTTAGATGTGTTTCTTGCCTGTCTGATCCCACTGCAGTCATCTCCAGCAAGAATCCTCTGCACCTTCTGAAAATGACAACCCCCTCTGGGGAAGCCAAAACTCTTTAAAAAGCTCCTGGCTGGCTCAAAATCACAGGGCAGATGTAATTTTGCGGAGGAAAGAGCTGCCAAAGCTCCAAACTGCCCTCATTTGTTTTAAGAGTATTTTTGAAGTGCTGATAAGTGCACATGCCTATGGGAAAGTTACTGAACCAAAAACATTGGCTTGCGACTCCTCTCTCTAGAGAAGTCTGCTTTCTCCCTTAGCTCTAGCTACCTGTATGAATTAGTGACTGACGATGCAGAGAGAGCAAAGAAAGCTATCGCTTCTCCTAGGACTAGACAGGTTTGGGACAGACGGGTCCTGCTCCCCATCTCATTCCATAGGGCTCACCTCCTAGTGTACACACACAAACAAACCACTTCCACCGGCAGCACTCAGACTAGAGACGGATGTCGGTTCTCTGCCAGCAATGAGCTGCTCGCAAAGGACCGGTGCACACTTTCCCTCTCCCCCTCTTTTTGAGTGTGTTTTTTTTGTTGAGAGTTTTATTTCTGCACCTAGAAAACAAACCTCACCAGGGGCTGTTTAACAAGCTCCCACGGATGCACCCAGGCCTAATCTTTCCCTTCCAGACCCTTCTCATTGTCTGGCCTGAAAAGCACAGCACAGAGGCTCTTCCATTAATTGCCAGTTTTATGTTTTCTCATGACAGGCATATTGTCTGTTGGAACAGACTCCATTGTGTCCTCCCACAGCATGACACCAGCTGTTGATACTACCAAGTCTTTCTGGAGAGGGAGGGAGGGGTAGAGGCGCAGAGCTAGGAAGGATACTTTCGTGCCATCTTTCCTAACAAGTCTAAGTAACCTAGGAATTCTTCGGCAGGAGAAAGCCTAAAATCTCTTCCCCTGAGATTCATCTTCTCCTGAGCACCAAGTTTGCCTTTTTTTGAGCATTTCACCTAAATTTGTACACCCACCAGCCATTCACAGGAAGATTCAAATGCTTTTTAATTAATAATAGTTATTCTGCATGTATTGGACCCTAAAGGAAGGCATTTTGCAGACACCAAACATCACAGCTCTTGGAAGGAAACCTCCCCCACCCTTTAATTCTTTCATTAGGATGCACTGTGTGGTGGAGAGGCACACTGTAGGTCTTTTACTGGGGTGGGTGGGCTTGAGCATAAATCTTCTCCAAGCCCAGGACTCATCAAACAACATGATGGCAAACATCAGAGCTATCCACTTCAGAATGGACACAGACTTTCCAAAACTATCTGTTACTTCAGCTGAAACACATGAGGACTGAGCTAAAAGAGAAATATTCTGGTGTTATGCCCAATATGACTTTTGATGCTGAAAGAATACTTGTGCTATTGGCTGGTGCCAGGAAATTATTTTGTGGGCACAAGAGGGAGGAGAAAGAAAGTTCCTGGAACAAGTGGGGAGCAATTCTAACCAGATGATGAAGAAGAAATTGGATTTATACCCCACCCTTCGCTTGAAGTCTCAGAGTGGCTTACAAACTCCTTTCCCTTCCCTTCCCTTCCCTTCCCTTCCCTTCCCTTCCCTTCCCTTCCCTTCCCCACAACAGACACCCTGTGAGGTAGGTGGGGCTGAGAATGCTCTTTCCAGAACTGTCCTTGAGAGAACAGCTCTGACAGAACTATGGCTTGTCCAAGGTCATCCAGCAGCTGCAAGTGGTGGAGTGCAGAATCAAACCCAGTTCTCCCAGATTAGAGTCCATGCACTTAACTACTGCACCAAACTTGGCTGTCAGTTTGGCAGTCTTGTTATTTAATGGGACTTACTCCCAGGAAAGGGACCGCAGTGGCTCAGAGGTTAAGAAGTTGAACTGCAGTCCAGAAGATTGGTAGCTCAGCCGTTCGAGACCTAAATGCCACGTGATGGAGTGAGCTCCCGTCTCTGGTCCCAGCTCCTGCCAACCTAGCAGTTGGAAAGCAAGAAATTGCAAGTAGATAAATAGGTACTGCTTCACTGGGAAGGTAATAGCGTTCTGTGCGCCTCAACATCTAGTCATGCCAGCCACATTACCACAGAGAAGTCTTTGGACAGCGCTGGCTCTTCAGCTTGGAAAGGGAGATAAGCACTGTACCCTAGAGTCGGATTCGACTGGCTTTCAAGCAAGGGAAACTTTATGCCCAGGAAAGGGCCCTGGGGACTGCAACCTTCATGCTTATTCCTTTAGAAGGATGGGGAATAAATTGAGACTTTTATTCTGTGTGAATCCAAAATCTGCAGGCTCCCTTACTGGGCATGCTTGAAAGGGCACGCATGTATTCCAACAAAGGCAGCTTCCGTGTAAGCAAAAACAACACAAGACTCTAGCCCCTAAGGGTGTGGAGATGCTAACAGTGCCTGAGAAGAGCCAGATCAGGGCCACAGACTGCAGTGGGGGAGAGGTCCCCCCCCCAGAGAAACAGCAAGGCCGATTCCGCACACATGCTTTGCTTCCCTTTCTTCCTGGGTTTAATTGGTACGAATCAGTGTGTGCATTTCTGCATTACAGGAATCTGACTCGGTTGATGCCAGTTCTTCATTTCCGCATCTGTCCTTGCCCTGAATCTTGAGTCCCCGCCCATCTCCCCCCTCTTTTGTTAAAAAAATGTAGGCGGAGTTTCGTAATGACATCATGACACAACAAAGTCATGATTGGCCAAGGTTTTTCATAATTCCCGGGAAAGTACATCATGCACCCGCCCCTTCCCCCCCCCCCTTTTTAACATAGGCGGAGTTTAACGTAGGTGGACTTCCATGCCGCCATTACTGCATCATGTTATTACTTTCACCATTTGGAAATGCCCGCGAAAAGAAAAAAAAGCTTGTGCCAGGGTTGGAGGGGAAATGGAGGGTGGGAAAGGGATGGGAAAAGGAGGGAGAACATGCAACACAGCACATGTAACCCCTGCAAAAATTGTGTCCACACCACCATGCCACCCGCAATACATTGGCCCCGCAAAAAATGTTAACCACACAATGATGGATCAATGTCATGTTGTGTTGTTGTAATGCAATGGGGGGGGGGGGGGGACGGGACAAAAAAACAGCTTGTGCTACGCCTCAAAGCCATCAATGCATATTTTTATAGTGGCATGACTCGGGCACGACTTTTGTGCAAACAATGCAACACAGAAATGTGGAGACATCAACAACAAAAGTACATTTTTAAAAAGACATTTAAATGCCAGTCAACAGTGGATCAATGTCCTGTCATTTTGCTGTAACACAACAAAGGGGGGAACAAAAAAAAAACCCCGCTTGCGCCAGGGCGGGAAAGGGAGAGGATAGGCGGGAAAGGGGAGGGAAAGAAGCAGAGGGGCATTAAAGGGGTGGAGGAAGAAACCCCGATTTTGGAGTTCCCCACTTGAATGCCCCAACTTCACTCCCGTGGCAAAAAAACCCCCTGAAAATCCCAGAAATGGAAGATCTGGGGGAACCGAGGATTACATTTGGGCCAACTGCAGACCCGGAGCAACAAGTGGGGAACTGTTGCTCTACCCCAGATTTTATTGGGGAGTGACGCCGGGGCAACAACTAGTGCGGAATCGGCCCAAGTCTTTTATGTACCATTTTTGCCTCCTTCACAGAAAGTGAAGGAGAAAAGAAAAGGCATGTGTGCATACAAAATATCAGTCACCAAATTAGGATTTTTTTCCCACTTTAAAAAGCTGGGGGTAGATACTACTCTGGTGGTTTGATAGATCCCAGGTTAAATGCTCAAGATAGCCTGTGAGTGGGGCTATGGGATGAAAGATTCTTTTTTTCAAGCTGCCAAAAAAGGACACATTTTTGGTCAGGTCTGTGTTAGTTGGCAGGCCTTAAAGTGCAGCATTTTGCCCTTTTGCCAGTGTAACTGCTTGCCCTCTCCCTGAACAGACCTTTATGATTGCCAAGCAGCAGGGAGCCAAGAAAGTGGGAGGCACTGGCTAACATCCAAGTCTTGTTTGAAAAGAGCTGAGCTGCCCAGAGGCCCCCAACTCTCCATGTGCCAAGGGCTCTGTGGTCTCCTTCCTGTTTGAAAGAACAAGAACCATTGTTTCTCCAACCTTTGGACTAAGTTCACAACTGAGGACTGAACAATATTCTCCTCTCACTTTCCACATCTTTTATATTAGTAATGCTCCAAAAGGATACTGCTTGAGTTCAACAGGTCTGCAGGCATAACCAGGATAAAAGCCACACGTGGCTGTCCACGCTTTGCCTGTGGCGTCTCTGTTGCATATTAGATGTCACATCATGTTGATTGCATTGACTTACACAATGCAATCTGGTCTGAGTGTCCGTGAGAAAGGTGGCCTATAAATAAATATCTCAGAGTTCTCCCAGACTGGATGCTGTTTAGGGGCGGCCAGCAGGCCATGTGAAGGCTTTGCTAGAGGCCTAAGAAACAGCACATGCCACCACAAAACTTCCAAAGGGGGAGAAGGGTTGAGAAATGGAATGGTTCACCCCTACTCAAGGCCAAAAGTACTGCATTTACTCAAATGCTAGTCTAAGTCTCCCCCACCGATATACCATCAAAAAAAGAGGGGGTTGTCTTAAATTCAAATACAAGTTACAGTTATGTACATATGAAGCTGCCTCATCCTGAATCAGACCCTTGGTCCATCAAGGTCAGTACTGTCTTCGCAGACTGGCAGCAGCTCTCCAAGGTCAAGGTTTTTCATACCATCTCTGTAAACCTTCTCTGAATGGGCCAACACGCCGCTGTCACTGAGGGGCAAGGGTGTACACAGTGACCCCTTATTGATCTTTCTCACTCCCCAAATGCCTCCTATCTCTGCTGAATGCCCTAAAGGAGGGAACTATCTCTTAACCAGATTCTGATTGCCTGTAATTTTCATCAAGGGGCTGCAGTGGCTCAGAGGTCAAGACGCTGAGCTGCAGACCTGAAGGTCTGTAGTTCAGCAGTTTGAGACCCGAGTGCTGCATCACAGAGTGAGCTCCCGTCTCTGGCCCCAGCTCCTGCCAACCTAGCAGTTCGAAAGCAAGAAATTGCAAGTAGATAAATAGGTACCACTTCGGTGGGAAGGTAATAGCATTCCGTGCACCTCGGCATCTAGTCATGCCTGCCACATGATCACGGAAATGTCTTCGGACAGCGCTGGCTCTTTGGCTTGGAAAGAGAGATGAGCACCGCCCACTAGAGTCAGATTTGACTGGCTTTCGAGCAAGGGAAACCTTTACTTAATTTTCATCAAGATTCTGAGAGAGAGAGAGAGAGATCTTCTGGGAAGAGCATATCTTGCAGTCTGTCTAAACTGAGAGAGACTTTGATTCCTGACTGTCTTCTGCTATTCCGAAGGAGTAGTTGTGTTAGTGTAGACAGAAAAAGCAAAAAGGAATTCTGTGACAACTTGAAGGCTGACAGATTTATTGTGGCACCAGCTTTTATGGACAAGAGCCTTTTTCAGCAGATACACAAAACAAGGAACTTCATTTGACAGCTATATTATATACACACACATGGGTATACACATCAAAAAGTTGTGAACTGTGGAGTCAAAATACTACAAAATGCACCCTTGGATAGTAACAGATTTTATTAAGGAAGGGAGGGATTTATGCTTCACTAAGTACAAATCGGGGAGGTGTAGCGGTCTTAAGTTTGGAATGGGCACATACATTTGCAGAAATTGCATTATTTCATCATAGTTTGTATAGTGCTCAAGGAGATCTCTACACCCTTGAATATAAATCTATAATAACATTTCTTCCTTCAAAAATTCCAAAGATTAAGAAAACCTTAATTCTGAAAATAAAAAAGAAATCATTTTGTCTTCTCTCTCCCTCCCTCCCTCCCTATCATCTATCTGTCTGTCTGTCCATCCATCCATTCCTTACCAATTATATAAATATATATGTAGGGAAGTAGAGGGTTGCTGCCTCCCATTTGCAGAAATCTCATCCTCAAACCCTGATAATCCACTCCTCTTGAATAATGGAGACCCTTTGTTATGAAAGGATATATGTGACTATTTTAAAAAAAAAATCATTGGAAAGGAATTAAACTTATTGGGTTAAATGTAAAAATAAATAAAAATCAATTGCCTTGGAAGCAAAGAAGCTTTATGCACTATCCCCAGTTCTCCACATTTCCAAGTTAAGGGAAAATGCTGTTCAAACAAATTACAAAGATGATTTGACTCCAATAGTAACAAGAGAAAGAAATTTTACTTACAAAAGCACATCTTATTTGAAACATTCATGTAGGTACATTTAATTTATTGTGAATAGATTAACTTCAAAAAGGTTAACTTGCTGCATCTCCAAACCCAGGTAAGAGAGAAAAGAAGAGAGGTCCTATATAAGATGAAAGCAGAAGGCAAGCAATGGCCAAAGAGGCTCAACTAACCAATGAGTGGGTGGGGCCAACTGCCAAGTGTGCTTGAGTGACAGCATTCTCTTAACCCTTTCCCTCCCAGATTCTTTGGCATGCAGAGTTACAATATCCAACAAAACAGAGAAGACATTTCAGGCTGTGAACTCTCAACACCTTATTTCTGGGCATTTTTAACATTTCCATCCTCTGCTGAAAAGATCTCTCTAGTGGTACATGTGCAATAAAATCAACCACTAGATGGCACCACTGTCCTGAATGCAGTCTCATGCCATAGGGATCTCAAAATTAAGAGAGAGAGGCCTTGGCAAAGGGCCCTCGTTGTAATTAATGTCAAACAAGCCTATTTCAGCTCTGAAGGGGTGGGGATGGGGGAAGCAGTTGAGCAAGTGTGAAGCTCAAAGGGCTTTGAAAACTAAGGTTGACTGATCTTCATGATGTCACAAAGAGAGCCTTAGAGCAGTCCTCCATGGAAAACACTGCTTTTTTTGTAAGAACGATGGCTTTTGTTTTTTAAAATGATGACAACTGTTCATGCCATGTTTTCAACAATAGCACAGAGCCTACCTGAAACATGTGGAGGGGAGGGACAAGACTGGCAGCAAGCGATTCGCTGCTGAACGAGCCTGTCATTTCAACCGTGAGCTGGGTAGAAGGACATGCTGAGAGTTCTCTTTCTTGATATTCTGTTTGCCATCACCCTGCATGGAGAAATTATCTGCCTTTCAGTACCTCAGTAACAACGTACCCATACCTGGACATTCCAGCATTTTTGCTTTTGTACTTTAGCTCCATTGTTTGCTTAACAAGACAACTGTAGGCTCCTATGAGCTCAAGTATTTGTTGATGGAGGACACTGCCTGTTCTGAAAAAATATACTAGTTATCAAATGCTACTTATGGTGGCAATATGGGCCATCAGTCAAAAATAATACATTTATACCTGTCTGTGACACTGGGTTGTGGCCAAGGCCTATAGCCACAGTGGGGCGATGCCCCCTCATGTAAGAGCCCCAGCCTGGGGGGGGGGCAGACGTGCCCCCAGCCCAGGAGAAGCCTCAGGAGCATGGCTGCACTCATTCTGGACAAGAGGAGGGGTTTATGGGAGACACGAGTATCTCTTCATCAAAACCCTTCTTGAAATGCCCCTCTGCTTTATAGTCTTGCCTTCTTCCTTCCCTCTTCATCCTCACCTTCACACATTTTGTGTGTGGGGGGGAGGAACTTGCCCACAGCTGAGACTCCTGCTTGTCGCATTGGCCCGCCTCAGCACCTCACTGTGAGAGCAATCCATTGAAGAGTTCCTCTAGGGCTAAGACCATTGAAATCAATGGAGGAATGTAGCATAGGATTGTTCTGCAGGCTGCTGAATGGGTCCCCTCACAGCAAACTAACCTGAGCTCTGAAAGCATTCATGGATCTTGCTGAGGATTCCACCATCTGTCACAGACTGCCTGAGAGCATTTGGGTTTCCCGCCAGCAAGCGGAGGAGTGACAGGCTCTCTCAACACACCCTCCCTCTTTGCCTCCATGGGAACCAATCACTGCCACTGCCCATGCCCATGCACATGCCAATGGGCTGAGAGAGCTGGAGAGTTGCGCCCCCCCCCCCCGTCTTGTCTTGTGCACACACGCAGCTCACCTTACCATGCCAACCATCCCCAGCAATGCTCCATCTAAGCTCCATCTAAGGAGTCTAGTGAACAAAAATTCTACTTTGTGAACTACTGGCATCAGGGCTATCTTTGGGCAGGAATGAGCAGGAACGGAGTTCCAGCTGGCGCCTGAGTTGGCCATGCCTACAACCAAAACACCTGGCATGTGTGGCTGGGGGGGTGGGTAGGAGACTAGAAAGGCACTTCAGCAGCACCTTTCCTCAGTTGTCTGGTTTGGAGGGGTGAGGTTAGGAGACTAGAAAGGTGTTGCTGAAGTGCCTGGGATCTTCCAGATCCCAGGAACTTCAACACTGCATCTCCCCAGTTGTCTGGTTCTGGGGTGGGGGTGGGAGAATGACCAGAAAAGCTATGCTTAAGTGGGATGGAGAAGCTGGGGGGGGGGGAAGGCAAGTTTCCATGCCTGCCCTGTGCTTTCCCAGCCCCACCTAATATGCTAATGAGCTGTGATGTCAGGGTGTGGCCTATTATGCTAATGAGCTCCTGCTGGGCTTTTTCTACCAAAAAAAGCCCTGACTGGTATTAAAGCTGTGAGTAAGTGATTTGGCTACTGCATAAATTAGTTTGCTCTGGAGCCATCCTTCCTGAGCTAAGACAAAAATGTGTGAGCCGGAGGCTAAAAATCTGTGAGCTAGCTCACAGTAACTCAGCTTAGAGGGAACACTGGTCCCCAGCCCAACCTGCTGGTGCGTGGCCATACCTTCTCCCACTGGGCTTGGCTACCTGGCTGGTCCCCCCCTTGATGCAGCAGCAGGACCTGCTCCAGCAGCTTCCCAGGACCACCCTCCAGGCCGGCACCATGGAGTGCTGTCTCCTCCTTCTCCTGACTAGGGGGCCAGCCTCAGGGTCCTGCCAGGTTGTGCTGCCACACCCTGCAAGAGAAGCGTGAATCCTGCCCAAGGACTCTGCAGTTTTTGTTGGTGAAGCTTGTGTAACCAACAAGGCAAGCCACCAGTGCATTTTCTTCATTGTCTGTGGCAGATGTGGCACTTAAAGCTGCCAATAAAGGCCTGGCTGGCTGTGCAGTGTTCCTTTACATACGTGCAAGAGCCTCCTTTGGATCACAGCTCACTAGGGCTACACAGAAGATGAGTTGCACAATTCAAACTCAAAACTGATTTTGAGAGACGCCACTACAGATGGTTGATAAATTTAAGGCATTAAGTTATACATGTACTAAACTAACTTGAACATTGTGTCTAAGGTAAAGGCTTCCCTTGCTTGAAAGCCAGTCGAATCCGACCCTAGGGAGCGGTGCTCATCTCTGTTTCCAAGCTGAAGAGCCAGCGCTGTCGAAAGACGTTTCTGTGGTCATGTGGCCAACATGACTAGACACCAAGGCTCAGGGAACGCTGTTACCTCCCCACCAAAGCGGTGCCTATTTATCTACTTGCAATTTCTTACTTTTGAACTGCTAGGTTGGCAGGAGCTGGGGTCAGAGACGGGGAGCTCACTCCGTCACGCAGCACTTGGGTCTCGAACTGCCGAACTATAGACCTTCCGATATTCAACTCAGCATCTTAACCTCTGAGCCACCGCGATCTACCTGTTACATTTTAATACTGCTCTTCTTCCAAGGAACTTGGCAGTGTACACAGCTCTCTTCCATTTTACCATCACAAGGATCCTGTCATGGCAAAGAGGGAATGGCTGGACCAGGATCACCCGTGGAGCTTCATGCTTGAGAAGAGATTTGAACTTGGGCCTCCCTGGTCCTAGTCTGGCACCCTGATCACTGGTCTAACACTTGGTCTAACCCCTATGCTGCAAATATTCCAAGCAGTTGAAAGTGGGAGAATATGAATTTTTGGAAGCAGATTTGAGCTAAAATTCCCTAAGCATGCCACCTCCTTCAAGACCCCCCCCCCCAGACAGTCTTACCTCCATGCTTTCATCAACTGCCCTTTCTACTGGTCAAGCTGCTCGTTCAGCATATGTGACTTCTGGGGGGCTCACTTCACTTTGCTGCTCATCCCTACCCCCACCCCCGCGGCAATGCTAGTCAGCTCTCAGTATCTCCACTTTCTGTTCTGAAGGACCCACAAAGACTCCAGATTAAAAGCAAGCTACTCGACTATGGGCTAATGAACGCAGACCACCTTGACTCTAGTCGGCTATGGCTCTGCTCACCAGGGGCTCCTATAGGAAGCAGCAGATGCTTCCAGATCAAATAGTTGCCAAACTGTGGGCTTGCTGAGCCATTGAGCGCATAAGTCTCCAGTAGCTCGACATTTTGCCTTTTTCAGGTTTTGACAAAATGTTGGAAGGAGCATAGCTGCTTTTCACAATTTGCTTCAAAAACCTGCAAAAAATGAAAAAAGGGGGGGTGCCTCTATGTGTGTGCATGCGTGCGCTTGGATTCCTGTACTCCCCAGTTTCTAGTTCTCATTTGCTACTCGGGAGTAAGGCAGAGACAAGAGTGTCCATGATGCCACGAGCAGAATAGGTGTTATTTCTAACCAGCAGTTTTAACAGCTAACGTTTAGTTATTTATTTACTCCAGTTATAGTCTGCCTTTGTCACTGAAACTCAAGGCGGGTTATAAAAATAGATTTTAAGAATTCCATCAGACATCCGACAAACAATGCAATGGGACTTGGATTAGAATTAGAAAAGAATGCAAATTTTTAAAAAAACTGTCTAAGACATGATGTACCATAACATCAAAAGGGGATTACAAAGGTAGAAGACAGTGCAGTAAAAGCAAGGTGATATATACAATAAACACTGCAGTAGACGACAATCCTATACTCTTACAAAAGTGAAGAGTACTGGACTCAGGAGACCAGGAACAGTGAAATCATGAAGCCTTTATTGAGTGATTCAGCATGCCCAGTAGATGGTCAGAACAAGCATGCTTCCAGGGCTCCAGGGCCCTCATTATATGCTGGCTGGAGCCACACCTCCGGCCGCACCCAAAAGACCTGATAGGGGCTTAACATATGCGCATGTTTGTCATAGGTTCCCTGGAGGAGCCTTTGATTGCATTGGCTCCCCAGGGAGAACCTAGGTCCCACATTGGTGGAGGCTTTCAATCCGGATGTCTATTGTTCCTCCAGATTCAAGCTCCCCTCTCTGCCTGACCATGTGCTCTGGCCATGCGGTGGGCGCCATTACCTGGGAGCACATGGCAGGCTGGTTGCTACACAGAGCATACTACATTACAAAAAGCATCTTCTTGAGCTGTTCCATTATTACTACAGTCCTCCAGGTCCCATGTGAAGTATTTCAGGATAAAAAAAACATGGTCGGTTTTCTTCAAGACACCACTGTTTCACTGCCCCTGCATAAAGAAGCGGCAATTCCAAGCTGGTTTCTGCCATGTCACCTTCCTTTGGAGGAGAAAATCTAGATGTGCAGAGTATGTTTGGCAAGACATATCTGTACTTTTAGAAGTCATAGAGGAATGGAAGGGACATACAAGCAAGCAAAGGCTTTGGGCTAGCTCCAAGGCAGAATCAACACACTCTGTATTTATCTATATATTTTTACCCCACCCTTCCTCTAAGAAGTTCAGAGTAGCATACATGGTTGCCTCCTACTCAGCTTTGCCAGTTTGGTGTAGTGGTTAGGAGTGTGGACTCTAATCTGGGAGAACCAGATTTGATTCCTCCACATGCAGCTGCTGGTGTGACCTTGGGTAAGTTCTTTCAGAGCTGTTCTTTCAAGATCAGTTATTGAAAGAGCTCTTTCAGCCCCACCTACCTTACAGGGTGTCTGTTGTGGGGAAGGGAAGGGAAAGGAGATTGTAAGCCACTCTGAGACTCTTTTGGGTAGTGAAGGGTGGGGTATAAATCCAATCTCTTCTTCTTCTTCTTCTTCTTCTTCTTCTTCTTCTTCCTCCTCCTCCTCTCTTTTCTCACAACTACTCCCTGAAATTAGGCTGAGAGTGACTGGCATTGTCACCCAGTGAGTTTCATGACTGAGTGAGAATCTGAACTTGGGTTTTCCCAGTTCTGATCCAACACTACATACTCTCAGCAAGCTGCTTCTCTCAAGCCCCTCCTGCCAGGAGCCAACTCAACCAGATGAACACTCCTTTTAACCAGGGCCAGGCGTCATTTCGAGCAGGAGCTTGGGGGAGCGCAGCTCCAGGAGTTGGTGCCAGCACCCCCCTCCCCGTGGGGGAATGCCTGCTTGTGTTATGGCTGTAGCAAAATGACCCCATCCCCTGGAAAGGTCCTTGTTCCTCCGATCAGCCTTCTGAAGGCTTCAGCCACCACTGAAGCTATCCTCCCAGAATAGTGGTATTTCTGAGACTTGGATTAGTAGCGGTCCCCTCTCTGCCAGCTCTCTCTCTCTCTCTCTCTCTCTCTCTCTCTCTCTCTTTCTTTCTCCCCCCCCCCCTTCTTTCTTTCTTGCCTTCTGACATACTTCTGGTGATGTCAGGTGGTGTAGCATATGCAAATAAGTTATGCTAATGAGTTATGCTAATGAGCTCCTGCACCTCTTTTTCTACAAAATGACCCCTGCTTCTAACTCTGTTGGCTTCCAGGAAAAGGCACATATTCCAACTAGCAGGCCAGGCAAATGACTCACATCAGCCCTGGCTAGTATTAGTGCTGGGGAGGAGCCAGCACTCGTGGCACACATTGGCATCAATGACAGTGAGAAATGTAGTTGGTTACTAGGCAGAAAGTTAAAGGCCAGGACCTCAAAGGTAGCCTTCTCAAAAGTGCTGCTGGTTCCACGTGCAGGGCCAGCTAGACAGACACAGATCAGGGGTCTCAGTGCATGGATGAGAAGGTGGTGCCAGGAGGAAGGGTTTAGATTTGTTAGGCACTGGAGAATATAAACTTTATAAAGGACACAGACAAACTCAATTAAAGATGTTTAAACTTTAAATAAAACATGCTAAAAACTCTAACACTCTTGCAATATTTTGTCTATTTAACTGTCTCTGATAACCTCTTGCTCTGAATTACTGCATCAAAATGTCTGTATTGTAGCAATCCTGAGTATGCTCTTCAGGTGTGTATCTATAAGCTGCAAACCTACTTTTGATTTACTGGCATTCAATACAGGAATCTTATGCTCAGTGTTCTGAGCCTAGGACCCAAGAGAAAACACGAAATGGCTGGGCATTGTGAGCTTTCATACATAAGTTGTTTCATGTGCTGGTCAAGAACATGGTAATGCATTCTGACACAGACTTAGGGCCATGTGTTTGTCTACAAAACTATACTCTTCCCCAGAGAAATGGCTATAGCTTCCTATAAAGGAAATGTGCTGGGTGAACCTGGTCCAGACACACACACACTGTAGCAAGGAGCACAAAAATTCATACCTTAAACAAAACTTTGTTGATCTTAAAGGTGCCTGCTATTTCTCCCATGCAATTGAGGCAGCCCAGCAAAGCAAGCTCTCCCTCATTGCCTCCCTCCCTTCAGGGAGGAGCCTCAACCAGTGGAAGGGAAGAAAGGCTTCCCTCTGTCTCCTGTAGGATTGAGGCAGCCCGGCCAGTTCCCTCCCTCCCCCTGGAAGGAGGAGGGGGAGGAGCCTCATCCAGTGCTTTACCAGACTCTCGCAATCGCACAGGAGAGGCTTGCCTATCTATCTCTTCTGTGCAATTGAGAGAGTCTGGTAAAGCAAGCTGCAACGTGGTGGAAGAGGATTGAAAACAAACCAGTCAGTGTCATAATGCCCCTGTATTAATGGTTCAGCCTCATTTGGAATACTGTGGACAGTTTTGGTCATTGCACCTCAAAGTAGATATTATAGCACTGGAAAAGGTGCAGAAAAGGGCAACTAAAATGATTAAGGGGATGGAACACCTTCCCTATGAAGAAAGGTTAAAGAGGTTAAAGCTCTTTAGCTTGGAAAAATGACAACTGAGGGGTGACATGACAGAGGTTAACAAAATTATGCATGGGATAGAGAAGGCAGAGAAAGAAGTACTTTTCTCCCTTTCTCATAATACAAGAATTTATGGACACTCAGTGAAATTAATGAGCAATAGCCTTAGAACTGATAAAAGGAAGTTCTTCACCCAAAGAGTAATTAACATGTGGAATTCAGTGCCACAGAAAGTGGTAGTGGCTACGAGCTTAGACAGCTTCAAGAGAGAACTGGATAAACATATAGAGCAGAGGTCCCTCAGTGGCTATTAGCTGCAAGATATATATGGAATGGGGGCCACGGTGGCTCAGAGGTTAAGATGCTGAGCTATAGACTGGAAGGTCTGTAATTCGGCAGTTCAAGACCCTAGTGCCTGGTGATGGAATGAGCTCCTGTCTCTGGCCCCAGCTCCTGCCAGCCTAGCAATTCGAAAGCAAGAAATTGCAACTACATAAATAAGTACCACTTCAGTGGGAAGGTAACATTGTTCCGTGCACCTCGGCATTTAGTCATGCCGGCCACATGACACAGAAAAGTCTTCAGACAGCACTGGCTCTTCAGATTGCAAACGGAGATGAGCACTGCCCCTTAGAGTTGGATTTGACTGGCTTTCGGGCAAGGGAAACCTTACCTTTTTATAGATGGAACACTATTTCTGGGGCAGTGATGCTCTGTATTCTTGGTGTTTGAGGGGCAACAATGGGAGGGCTTCTGGAGTTCTGGCCTTGTTGGTGGACCTCCTGATGGCACCTGGGTTTTCAGCCACTGTGTGACACATAGTGTTGGACTGGATGTTCTTATGCCGATTTTTTTTTAAGTGAGAGAAATTGAGGACAACTAGGAAATTACAAGCCAGTTGTTTTAACATCAGACCCAGATAGACTGATGGAAAGGTTTAAAGACAAGCTGTTCTGAGGAAGAATCAGCTTGGCTTTTGAAAAAAGAAGTTCTGTTTCATCATCCTTTTGGAGTTCTTTGTGAATGTCAACAATCATGGGTAAGGAACCAGTTGCTTGGGGAACAGCAACAGGGGAAAGCTGCTGCTTTTGTGTCCTGCTTGTTGGCTTTCTGAAGGCATCTGGATCGCTACTGTGAGAAACAGGATGCTGGACTGAACCCTGGGCTGAGTCAGCAGGCCCATTATATTTTTTCCAAACACAATGAAAAGGACCAGTTATACTAAGGACAGTGTGGGAAACTTCAAAAGCTTATTGTGTGTGTGTCTGTATGAGAGTTGAGTGTATCTTCTTACCATAAAAAACAGTAGTATGTTGAACAAAAGGAATGATCTAACAAAATGTAAAGACTGATGTTTACTCAAGACTAATCCAACTGGAGGAATTTATGAATCATCAGAAGTTGCAAAGGAGAAGTTGGATATCAAAGTAAAATACAATGGGGTGGGGGGGGAGAAGCAATAGCATTTATGAAGCACCATATATTGCAAGAAAAGTAATTTTAAAATCAGAACTGACCATTAACACCTTCTGTTATCACTGGATTCTGTGACTGGCATGCTTAAGTGAATGGAGAGGAAGTCTATTAGGGGGAATTTTACCATTTAGATCCCCCCTTTCCTCCAAGGAGCTGAATACTGTGCACACATAAGTTGCCATGTGGTACTGGCTAGACTCTAGCCTGCTTAGTTTTCATATCAAAAGCCTTTGAACCATGCCATGGGACATTATATAAAACAGGTGAAGAGATTAGAAAACAGAGTTTCTGTGAGAAGACTTTCCCCCAAACATTAGTTAAAACAAAGGAAAATGTTGAACAGCGGTCTAGAAAGGACGCAAAGGAATCACAGACTACAAGGGAGGAAAGCTCCTGGATAGGATGGAATAAGAACAGAATATTATATATAATTGGTAATAGCCTCACTCCCATATTGACTCATATTACATTTTTTTGTAGAATAATAACATTTATTTACATTCAAGATTATACAATGCAAAGATTATGGAAAGCTGATAATTTCTTTCCTCAATGTGTTAAATGTGATAAAATAGGCGTGTAAGAGGCAGAAAATTAACAGACACTACAAAAAAGAACTACTATGATATAGGAGGAGGAGGAGGAGGAAGAAATCAGATTTATACCCAGCCTTTTACTACCCGAAGGAGTCTCAGAGCGGCTTACAATCCGTTTCCCTTCCCCTCCACACAACAGACACCCTGTGAGGTAGGTGGGGCTGAGAGAGCTCTTTCGATAACTGCCCTTGAGAGAACAGCTCTAAAAAAACTTATGACTGACCTAAGGTAACACCAGCAGCTGCATGTGGAGGAGTGGGGAATCAAACCTGGTTCTCCCAAGTTAGAGTCTGCGCTCCTAACCATGACACCAAACTTACAGGGGTAAGACAGTTTTTAATTTTATAGGTGCAGCAAAGTCCTTCAACCATATCATGGGGGTGTTGCTTGGTGGCTAGAGCTTTTGCTTCTCCTGCAGGAAGTCCCAGGTTCAATCCTTGTCAACAAATGGTGTAACCGAGCAGATGCTGCAAAAGATTGTTCGCTGTGTGAGCACCTGAAGAACATCTGTTTGCACCCAGTCATGTCCTGCTTATATCTCCTCTGTCACTGCCTGACTGCTCTGGTGTACTCCAAGATGGTCTCTATATGGAGAGTCGTCACATTGGTCTGGAGGCCATATACTTTGGTCATTTCTGGCATGGCCCAGTACACATTCATTGAAGCCAGTGGTTGCTCTGAAAGCTACAGCAGTGCACCTCAGCTCATCCCGTCACAATGCAAGAGGGAACAGGTCAAGATTTAGTCCTAGTATTTTGTGTATTCTATAAATTTCAAGGCAGATTTGAATGATGCTCTGTGGCCTTCCTTATTTCTTAGGTCCAGTCCACCCAATCTTCTACAGTAGTTGACATCCAAAGTTTATCTTCTGCTTCTGGAAACCCTGAGTAGCTACTTGTGGTTTAAGTAAACATTTTAAGCCTTCCAAGTAACCTGGTCTCTTATTTTGGTCAGGTGCATTACAACACTGAATGGAAGCAGGAGCATCAGTCACTCACCCCAGTCACTGCTGCAGCTCACTGGTCCTAATTCTAGCCACATCCAAAGAGGGAAACAAATGAAAAACAAAGGAAAGGCAATCTGCACACTGATGACTGACATTGGCGGAGAACAGACTGGCAGAATGAAGCGTAAGGGAAGCGGGGCAAAAAGACCTGGGCCAAGTTGTCATGGGGCTTTCCAGTTGCACTGCGTGGACTGATACAGGACCATACCAGGGAGGAGACAGAATACAGCAGTTGCACTGCGGGGCGGCCCCTGGTGGCTGTGCCCCGGTTGCACACGGCTTGGGTCCGTTTTGCCAACCTGCGCATAGGCGCATGGGCGCATAGACACATTGGCGCAGCAGCAATTGGGGCAGGATCCCATGGCTGGGAGCTTCAAGTCCGCAAGCCGGAAGCATCCCCGCAGGCAGTTGTACACTCAAGCATACAGCACGCATGGGCGGTTATGCCAGATCAGCAGGTTCACATTACCGGCACCACTTGATTGCGGATTATTTGCATCCACACTTCCAGGAAGCGGGATCAACGCGCACCCAAACAGCTTGCCCCAGCTTTCACCTGGTACTTTTTAAAAGCAGGATCAAAACACTTCAGGATGGGGTGAGTACAGCACGGGAACTCCAGACAGCTGTGGCTGTGTGAACCGGCCCACTTAATCCACTTGAGAAACGTGCCTATTTCGGGCTAAACTGCCAGTCTGAACTCAGCCATTGTCTCTCTATAGGGCAACTCACAAAACTCTAATGTTCGTACACTCTGGTTTGAAAGCTGAATCCTCCCCCTGCCCCATTTCCTGCACATCGCCACTCTGTAGTGCAAGCAGTTTTTCATGTGTATAGGACACAATTTTGTGCAGCCCATTTGAGAACCTTTCAAGCAGTGTGACAAACATATTTAAAAAAAGAAGCACTTTTCAGATAGGCTCATTTTAAACATAAAGGTGGTATGAACAGGCTCTGACATTTTTTGGAAGTGCTGGAAGTAGCTGGGTTTTGGTACTGAGGCGCATTACCCATGAACATATATTAATCTTTATCACCTTTCTTATATTCCTCCCACTCCCAATCAGACAAAGGTTGCTTTCGAGCACGTAGGGGACCACCACGCCACCAAACATAGACCAATCATGTAACATCAGCTGCGGGATTTTTGAGGACTATAACATTTATGATCAGTTTCCAGGACAACAGCAGGAGATAACCACTTTAAGTTCCAGGCTGCAGGAATCAAGTGTGGCCCATTGCGAATGCAACTTTACAAACCATGCAGCATCTTCTGAAACCGTCACATGAGATCTCCTGTTCTTATAAAGTTTAGGGCATCCATGGCTCTGTACCTCTTTGGGCAGTGGCACAGTAAAGGCAGATTTCAGTTACAAGGCACTGAAGCATCTAACAGTTTTCTCTGTGCATGAACAGACCCCCGTACTCTGTCAATCTGGTTGCATGAAATAGCTTGCAGTTGCAGAAAGATACTGTGAGGATGCATACGACAGCAGATGGCGCTAGAGCTGTGACGAAAGAACATTTGAAGCCGACTTACCTGCACATCTGCAAGAGAGCCTACCATATACCTGGGAGGATAGAAAGAGTGGCAACACCATTACTAGAAGGTAAAATAATAATTGTAGGACATCTGCTAGGTTGTCACGGACCAAGAGGGAAATAAAGCCGTTGTCCCTTCTAGCAAAAACCTGCTGTTTTGTTCTCCCCAGACTCCCAACCACCAACTGCTCTGCCGTTTGGATGCCAATCCAATTCTGATGCCTGTAATTCACCCCTGGGACTGTAGTTTAACTTCATCAAGTGAAGAGAAGGGGGGGGGGACAGAGAAAAAAAATAACAGAGCATCTGGCAGCCACATCGTATCCTTTTACTATCATATGCTGCTAGTAAGGAAGTCTGTGATCCCCAACCCACCCATCCGCCCAGTAAAGTTACTGAAAGAAGATATAGCACTAGGCAGGTACCTTTGCTTGGAGGAGTGAAAGGGAGAAGAGGATATATATAACCACAAATCAGTTGGTCACCTTGGCCTATGGGAGGAGCAGAAAAGTATCCACTCAGCATACAGAAAGGTCCCAGGTTCAATCCCAGCCATTAGGATCTCTGAAAAATCCCCCTCTATGAGAGTGCTGCCTGTTGGGATCAGCAATACTTGATTAGATAGTCTGGTTTATCATAAGGCAGCATCCTATGCACATCAAGTCCCGGGTTTTTTCTGGCTGCGGAAGAGCTGGGGAAGATCCTGCTAGTTAGCAGGAGCTGAGTAACAACTTGCTGAATTTGCTCTCCTCTCTGCAGTTGGGTATATAAGACCTGGTTATGTCCAGAGGTGCAAGCCAAATGGCTCTAGCCCTTCAGCTGTTAGCCGGTGGGTCAGAGCTGGGTTAGTGGAGAGAGAAGACCTTCTAGGCAACACGAAACCTCCCCTCCCTTTCTTGTTTGTTGTTGCATTTTGTGTCCCTGTTTGTGTGGCCAGCTGCTTTGGGTTCCCATTGAGGAGAAAAGCAGAATATAAATATACCAAATAAATTTAAAGCAGGACTACCTGGTGCTGGTTGATTCCCCACAAGTTCAGTGTTATATGAGGCTCCCAGCTTGCCACCCTGGACTTCTGAAATGGGGGGTGGTCTGTTTAGGCACCTGAAAATATGACCAGTAGAATCAGCAGCTTATTTGCAGAGGGATTCACGAAGGTTCCGCATCAGTGCAGCCCACACTGCGCTTGAGCAGTGTTCCCACCAAAGACCAAGAATGACCCCAGACCCACCATTCAGTGACTAGAAAAGTCATCCCAGAGAAAGAAGAAACGGTTGCCAGAATCCACACAGAGATGCTGTGTGTTGCTAGGGGTCAACGCCCTAGGATACCTGGTACCAAGGTGATCTTCATCTCAGGTGCAGGCGCTTTGCTGGAGCCCCTGTAATTAGGCCCACACATCCATAGCTCTAAGCCTTTGGGCTAAGCAACTCATTTAGTGGACAGCCTGCTGTTATTGCCAAAATGCCAGCTTTTCAGCACTCTGTAGCTGAAAGGCACTTGTTAAATCCATTATGCTCAAGCTGCACTTGCCACCTGTAAATCACAAAGGCTGGTTTCAGAGGCTGTTCCCTGCCAACACATGAGTTGCCCCAGCCATCTCCAAGCATGTGCCTGTGAGCAGTAACTGCAGAGCTCGGAGCTCTTGGATCTTAGCTACAGCTGCTTCAACAATCTCAGATAACTTGTACCAAGTTACGTAGGTTATCACCCAGATCAGTCCAGATACTCGCGTCTTTTTTAGGGACACTTTTAATGTTATATTACCCTAGTCTTTTAAAAAAACTTTCCTTCACTCTATAGATTTGCACACTCCCCCCCCCCCATTAAACCCCCCCCCCCCCAGCTTTCTAAAGCCACTGGGACGTGGATCTTGATTGTTCAGCCCTTTTAAAAGTAAAGTTAGTGGAAGCCAGAGATGCAAGGACTGAAGTTTAGGTGCTGATACACTTTCAGCTGTATAAAAAGGCAAAATAAAACCTGAACAGGTAAGTTTTTTTCTGTTGTACATTGCCCAGAGCTGCTGATTCTACTGGTGATATTTTCAGGTGCCTAAACAGACACCCCCCCCCCCACAGGTAACCACAGGACCATCTCCTCTGGTATGTCCCCAAGAGAGCGTTACGCTCCACAGAGAACAACCTACTGGTGATCCCTGGCCCCAAAGATGTCCAGCTGTCCTCGACCAGTGCCAGAGCCTTCTCGCTCTTGGCTCCGACCTGTTGGAACTCTGCCAAATACCACCAGGGCCCTGTGGGACTTAATGCAATTCTGCAGGGCCTATAAGGCAGAGATGTTCCGCCAGGCTTTTAGTTGAGGACAGCAACGGTTTCCCACCACAGCTGGCATCCTCCCTTGCTTTCCCATCCTCTTCCGTTTCTGCCTCCTCTTTACCCCACCTACGAGGCAGCAACACAGTCCAGAATGAACTTAAGAACAGATCAGTAATGCCTTCTCGAGATAATTTTAAGAATGCAATGAATGTTACTTATTAATTTTAACTTGTTCTGTTTGATGTTTTAACTTCTGTTGTACATCGCCCAGAGCCCTGTGTACACAGGGATTGGGCAATTAATAAATTTAAAGTATGTATGTATGTATGTATAAATAAATAAATAAGAATAAGTAGTTAGCCATCACACACTAGATGTTGCCAAGCAGAATATAAAATTCGGGGTGTGGCTGGGGCTTAGTGGGAGAGCATCGTCTTCATTCAAGCTCTCAAAATCAGTCCCTGGCATCTCCAGCTAAAAGGATACGGTGATGTGAAAGACTTCCACCTGAGACTCTGGAGAGCTCCTGCAAGTCAAAATAAATAGTATTGACCTTGTTAGACCAATGATCTGACTCAGTATAAGGCAACTTCCTGTGCTCAAACTCACAACACAACCATGGGGAATTGTAAGGTGTTTTGGGATCACTGTATCAGGAGGATTCATTACATTCGTTGTCACATAGCTGCTTTATTGGGCTTGACATGGGCTGCAATTGACATTTCTACCACAGCAAAAATAGTATATTTATAAGAATTTTATATGCCACCTACTAACTGGGAAGATTTTTGAGGCAGATTATCAAATTTCAAAATAGAAACACAAAAACACAACATGCAAGCACAAGGTAATAGTCATACCTACAAAACACTATGAGCCAGGAGCACAAATCAAGACATTAAGCACTAGAATCCAGCTACAGATGCACCGTTAAACTGACATCCCACACAACTGTGGAGAGAAACACTCAGGGCTTCTCTAGTATTATTCCTGCTAATGTCTTCTATTCCTGGGGCAGAATTTCAACAGGGCACTATGTTTGACCCATGCAGAATACATCCCCACAAGCATGTTGCATCACCACCATCCTAGTACTCCTTCTGAAGTTATCGGGGGTTTCACTTCCACAAACTTCATTAAGTTTGGCGTCACCAGTCCAGCACTCACACAATTCATAATCCTATGCACACTTGGGAGAAAGCCTTGCTTCTAAGTAAAAGTAAAAACACGTTCATTTTGCAAAAAAAAAAAAAGTATCTTAAATTCACTATAGATGTTACAAGGGATATGAATATTCTTTCTGATACCCCCTGGCCCTTACTATACAGATTTTAAGGCTCAGAGACTGGCAAAGGAAAGGCATATCAACAGTCATTACCCATCTTAGTCCAATGGAACCTCCATGTTCAGAGGCAGTATACCAACAAATATTAGATGCTACAGATAAATAACAGGGAAGGGGGTATAATCTTCATCTCATTGCTTGTGGTCTTTGCAGAACCACCTGTTTGGCCACTGCTAGAGACAGGATGCTGGAATAAGTGGATCTTTTCTTTGATTTATATCCTGTAGGCTTATAAGGGCTTGAAGATTTTTCTTTTAATGCAAATACAGACAGACAAATAGATAGCCCTCCCCATGGGGCTCACAGTCTAAGCAGTTAAATGTTTTGGTCAATGAGGATGAATGAAATAAAAATAATGCTTTATAGACATAAATCTTTATAAAACAAAACATCTGTACTATGCCAGTCCCAAACAGCCTCTAAAGGTGTTTCCTGCCTTCTACATAGCTATTTGCTGGAAACAGTGCTGCCAAAGTGGGTAAACTGGGTAGTGAGCACAGCAGGGTTTCAGGTGTGACTGTGCTAGAGCCACTGGAGCTCTACCCAAGAGAAAGCCAGATCCTGGAACGCTCCTCTTATCCTTCAGCAGCATCCAGAGGCAATGGCATCAGTTGGAAAAGATGCTACAGATTAGGTTTGGCTGGCAGCAGGGGTCTTCCTATGGTCTTATGGTTAAGGACTGCAATTCTGCAAGCTCTTACTTAGAAGTAAAATAGAACTAATCCACTTATGAATAAGTATGTAATGTTACGTTGGAGATCAACTGTAGAATAAGGTTAAGAAATTTTTTTACCGTTTCTCTTGTTGGATCCTGTAAGCTCTCCAGAACATGCCCTTTAAAAAAAGAGGAATGATGTCTTCTTTGGCATAAGTGGCCATCCTGTTGAAATGAAGACATCCAGTATTAGTAATTGTAAAAAATCAAGGTTGGCGAGAGAGGACTACCAAAAATGCTTCTGGGTTTAAGGGTCAATTTATTTTCTGGCTAGGGAATCTCTCCTTTGCAGGCAAACAATTCTCCAGGAAAAGAAACCTTCTTCCATATTGAGGCTTCGTAAAGTCTCACTCCAGAGCACATGAATAGTGCCAGGGAAGCATACTGGAGAAATTGTGCATCTTGGTGCCCATCCTTCCATCTCTTCTTTCTCCAAGACTAGAAAGTGTAAGGCGTTAACTAGGAGTGGGGTACAGTTTGTAGTTTGAAGATCTATCTGCAGAAGAGTTGTGTGGCATATATAGGGATCAAGCAGTGACTGTAGCATGTTCCAAAGCAGTTTTATGCACAGTACACAGGCACTAGGACACATCCACGCTGCCATTAAATCAGGAGTGGTGCAAAGAAACTAGCACAGGTTGACACTTCTTGCAGCCACCAGTCATGTGAAAGGTGGTTTTGCAATTATATCCCACCATCTCTGTCCAAATCCACTTTACATGATATGACCCAGGCACTATTGACAGCATTGTGGACATTTATCTGATGCATATGAACATTCATATGACTAGCCATAGTTCCAAAATAGCAATTTGCTAGTTTATTATATCACAACTATGTGAATCTAATTGTGTTCCTGAAGATCAGAGGAGGGCAGTCTGCTTGTAATTCTATGCAATCATACATGGGAGCAAGTCTGATTGAATTTATTGGGGTTTCTTTCCAAGAAAATGACACTTTTTTTTCTTTCCAAGAAAATCCAATCCAGGATTGGATGCAGTGGATTAAATATTGTCCATCCTTGCTCTAGGTGGCATTGTTTAGCCAAGTAACGGAGGCTCATAATCATTATAGCTCAATTCCTATGTCTAAGAGTTCTCAGATACAGCTTGGCCAAATTAAATTAGACAAGTATTGTAACCCTCAAATATTTTCCCAAGCCAGATGGCGGTATATATTTTTGTGTGCAGGCATTTTACTATCTTAATACTTACGCTAAATCCAATGCGTGTACAGCTGAATGTGTGACTGAAATCTCACACTTATTCAGGTGCTGGTCCCCAATTCCATTTGTAAAGTGAATGTCCATTGTTTCTTTCTTACAAATCAGATGTGTGCACATACATGCATGATGTATGTGTGTTCACTGTAACATGGAATAGTGCCACTGTATTCAGGGATAAGAAGCAATAATTGTAGCTGAAAGTGATCTGTTGGCTGATGGAAGAAGGAGGCTGAAGTATTATCTCCTTTCCAAAACAGACAGGGCACATCACACTCCCACATGCTATTCCAAGCCAAAACAACAACAACCACCCCCCACCAATAAGCAGTAAACCTACTTGAAGGAAAAGAACTGGGAAGTGTCAGGTTGTACATCCAAACTGCTGGATGCTTTGTAATCAGTGTTGTCCAGGACAAATTAATATGCCATTGATCAAAACATGCTTTTCGCCCTCAAGCACGCACTTGAAGCATGGAGCAGAAGTGAAAACTCCATTGACAGCAACTCTTGAGCATAATCTGCTGATTAAACAACTGAAACCAAGGCATGATTTAAAGCTGATGCTAGTGAGGCAAAAGAACTCACCCATGTGACTTTGCCCTCACACCAAATCTCATTGGAACCAGGCAGCCACATATGCAAAGTAGCTACTCCTGCAGAGACTGGTAGAGCTGGCACATGTGGCATTAGAGTGCTAATTAAACCTGCTTTACATGGGTACCATTCCAGTTTGAACAAGACATAGTACAAGAATGAAGTCTCATGGATGAGGATTTTTTTTTGTCTTGCCAGCATCATGTTTAAATTAGGCTTAACCCAGGCATCCAAAGATGGCAACACTGAACAAGAGCTTTTGGGTTAATAGACATATTGCCTTGGTGGTACTGGAGTGAATGAAATCTGGGGGCGCATGGGCAGCATGCAGATTTCATGAGCTTGGCTAAGGCTTGTGTTGTGCTTGTGCATTCCCCTCTCTCCTTCCCTTGTGAGCAGAGTGGGATGGAAAGCCCTCCTGGTTTTGAAAGCTTTCCATTTGCTGTGACACCTGAATTCAGGCACCTGGGCCAACAACTCCAGTTGGATTCCTTCCTACAAACTGGAATTCTAAATCCACGTTTTAATCCTGCTAATACAATTCTGGCTTGTGGGAAAGAAACAAACTCCACTTAGCACAGGGGCCTGCATTCAGCATCATAGTTAATTGGAAATTTACTGATGGCAAAAGAGTTCCATCTCCCTTGTGCCATGGAAGGGGGAAAGGGGATGAGTGAGGCAGTGCCCGAGCCTAGCGACAAGTCAAGTTCAAGCCCACTGCAAACAAATCATTGTTTGTCTGTGACATCTGATTAATGCCCTGTATTAACCTGCCTCCCCGCAAGCACAGACTCTGCATGGCCTTGGAAAAAGTCACTCTTTCTTCACTTCAGTTGCCTACCTGTAAAGTAACATAGACCTGCCTCATCATGGGGGTCCTGAGAAGGCATATATATAATAAAGACAATAAACCACTTTGCAAAATAAGAGTGCCATGTTTGTGATAAGTGGTCAACTCACATTAGAAATAACTTCCTAATGATAACAGCACTTCACCAGTGAACTCAACAATGGGATGGGGGAGCTGTCCCTCATAAGAGGTGTTTGGGCAGAGGCTGTACAGTCATTTGTTGGGGGATGCTCTAGCTTTGAATTTCTTGCATTGAAGAAGAAGTTAGATTAGATGGCCTATCCCAACTCTGTGATTCTGTTCTTACAATACAATTGTGTCTTTTGCAGAGGGGCCACTTTCTTTCATTAAAAAAGACCCAGGTTCGATCTGTTGATATTTCCAGTTGAAGGACTTCAGGTTACAAGAGCTGAGAAAACCTTACGCCATGGAGAGCTGCTGCCAGTCGGAGAAAACGATTGCTGGGCTAGATGGACCAGTGGTCTGACTCAGAATAAGACAGCTTCATATGGACCCTTTCAGAACTCCTACTGCATGGCTCCACTTGAAACAAGCAAGACTCACTTTATTTGCATGATTTGAAAAGGTACTGCATTTAACACTACTTTTCCTCTCACAGTAAAAGCAGCTGAATTTGCCAGTGCAGATGTAGAAACGCCCATCACCACTGAAAGATGGTTGCAGTTGTGTAAGACCTTGCCTCAAGGGCCACACCCAGATCCAGTTGGAAAGTGCCTTAAAAGTGGATTATTTAGTGTGTGCGATCACAGCCCTTATGTAATCTCCAGTGTAACAGTAACTGGTCTTCCCAGGTGACCATCCTTCAGATGCTCACTTCACCTTCAGCTCCACTATAAGGCTACCCATGCAGAAAGATCCATGCCAGAAGAATACTCCAACATCAGGGGCAGCCCACTTCTGGTCAGCCACATTTTCAGAGGCACTCAGTGGGCTAGGAGATGGCCAGCAAATATTCCGAGCTGCTTCTAGTGTCACACTAAGAACCGATTCTGTAGCAACACCAGCTTGGGACCAGCACAGATGCTACGGTCAGGTTTCTTCTACAGGCTGCAATCCATTCTGGGTACAAGTCCTTTTTGTTAACAAGGGAAGAAGCAAAGAGTAAGTAGCAATTCTACCTGTCCACACCAGCAGCATCGCTCTATTTTCATCCAGAATAAATGTTTACAGACCTATAATTGTTTAAAGAGAAACTTGGGAGATATTGGAGGACCATAAAGAGAGTCTGTGCTCTTGATATATTGCACTGGTTTGTGGCTTGCCTGGAAACTGGAAGCTCTTTGGATGATAACAATATGGGACTGCTTCCCAGTGCAATGGTTTGGGCTGTCTCAAAGCAGCTCATTGTGGAAGCCCAAAGGAGAAGCAGAAGATGGTTTCACCAGGTAAGGGTACAAGGAAAGATTTAATTACACTTGATTCAAGGAAACAGTATCAACACCAACCATTTCTTTGGCTCACACACATTAAAAAGTTAGCAATATATGTGCAAGGCAAGTTCGGGAGAGTCAGAAATCACTGTAGCAAGCTGATTATGTGAAAGAGCACATTCAAACTAATCAAAGAACTAATGAGAAAGCAACTGAAAATATGCCTGGCTCAAACCATAAAGGCACTCTAGTCCAGAGTTCTTTTTCCAGTGTTGTCATTCAGATGCTTGCGGGAAGCCCAGGGACAGTGGGGAATAACTAACCAAAACCCAACCTTAATCACCTCTATTATTTAATATAGTTAATAGAAGCAATCCAACTGCAATATCTGGTAACAACTAAAGAGTGTGGACCTAACCATTACTCTGGCAATTCCCTCTTTCAGTTCCCAGGGCAGAGACCGGGAGGGAGTGACTCAGCAGATACGTGCCTAATGGAGAGGTCTCAGAAGCTGAACAGTTTGCCTGCTCCTGAACAGGATTGCCCCAGGTGGCATTTCTGTACATAGTGTTTCTACTTTCTGCCCCATTCCACAGTCTCAGTGGTTTGAAGAAGGCTTTTAGATTCTATAGAAGCAGGGCCGGTGCTACCATTAGGTCAACCTAGGCAGCTGCCCGGGGCGGAGACCTCAGAGGGGCGCAGAACTGACAGTCTGCATTACTGTGCAGGAGACCAGCCGCCAGGCCCAGCACCAGCAATTTCAAAGTTTGTGGTTTTCAGTCTTTCTAAAATGCATTTATGTTTGAAAATTGGGGGGCACAAAGTGGGGGGGGCGCCAGAAGGTAGCCTCGCCTAGTGTGCAAAAAAACCTGGCACCGGCCCTGTATAGAATTGCAAGTCCTGTGTTTGTATGAACTATTTCATTATCATGGACTGCACCTGCTAGGCAAGTGCAAAACTTTGCTTACACCTGTTGGCAGGCAGGGCTGCACAGACAGGGAAGAGACAAGAGGTTTCAGGTTGTGCCCTCCTCTCAGTGACAGGCAGCATGCCTATTCTGCAGGGGATGAAAGGCAAAGACTTTGCTTGTACTAAGTTGCTTCACTGGGGGGTAGAAACAAGAGACTAAGGCTCCCCCTTCAGTAAACACACATCCAGGCAGTGTGATGTAGTCAACAAGGTGTTGTACTAAGGAGACCCCTCTGCCATGAGATTCACTGGGCCCAAAGTGTGGAGGAAGGAAACTTGGAGGAAGGGTGGGATTAATGTGGCAAGTAGATAAATTAGAGATGAGAAGGAAGCACCTCCCATGGCTTACTTTGGGTCCTCATTGGGGGGAAAGATGAGGTATAAATGAAGCAAATAAATAAATGAATGGCTAAATAACTTTAGTGCTTGAAGTATTTGTTTCTGGCCATGCGCTACTAAAAGTCAGCCTGTCTGGAAGAAAGAGTTTTACCCCCTCTTGAGGCATCCCAAAGTTTGGGATGATTGTGGTGGAGGGATCTATTTTTAAAATAAAAGTGAAATGGGTGGGCAAGCAGAGCTGAACCATGTCCCTCCTCCCCCACCTTAGCACACTGTACCCAGCCCTTGAAGTACATTTCACACCAATGTGAAAAACCAATTCATGCCTCTGTATGCCTGTTGGGCAAGTGAGAATTTTAAAGGCACGTTTCCCTGAAATTTGGCAGGTATGACACCTTGAGTATGGGGTACAATCCATGAGCCTGTCAATTGGGCAGGGAAAAAATAAGTTACAGGAGGAAATGCATGTCCCAATGAAACCAATGTAAATTAATTAAGTAGGAAAAAAGAATCTAAACAGGAGTAATACAATAAAGTAAATAGATACAAAACTTCAAGAACCAACAAAAATAGGTAAAATCCCTATGTGCATAGGGAAGCACATAAAAGCAACAACCCCTTTAATCTCCAGCTTCTGATATTCAAAGGTAGACTGTCACTGAACCTGGGGGTTCCAGTTAGCTATCACAGCTAATAGCTGATGAGAGACCTCTCCTGCACGAATTGCCTTTGATGAAACTTTCATAACAGCTCTGCGGGAGACTAGTATTTGTACATGTTTATGGTGGTGAGGAAACAGAAGACCATATGAATTGTATATCAGGAGCCCCCCCCCCTTCTGCAGTACTGTTTGTAACCATTTTCAAGGGATCTGGAAAACATGAGCCTGCCATTCACCTAGTAAAGCCTGAATTCCCCTACAGAAGGGGATACCTCTGATGGGCTTTGGCCCATTAAACCTTACGTTGCAATATATGTTAGCCCCTAAGATGTCACATGTTTCCTTTTTGGTTTGGCTGTAACAGACTAACAGGGCTACCCCCCCTTTGGAATCTACAGGAAGTTATTGTTAAATAAATACTCCAAAACAAACAAACAAACAAACCCACTGCAGTATGTCCAACAAGCCTGGAAACCTGGCTTAAAAAATACTCCCAGGCAGAATACACCTGCATAGAGCTCTTCTCAGGGTTACTTCAGTTTCCACCTAACATGCACTAATCATACAGGGTTCTTCCAACCACATCATGCTTACTTTGGGTCAGGTAAAGAAAGCTTAACTTGTAGGACACACATACCTAGTTATATAGCAGGAGAAACCCCCCCCCCCAAAAAAAACGACATTTAAAAAAAAAAAAGCAATCTGAGTAACCTACACAAACTTTCCCATCTTTTGCCCAAGACTGGATCCCAGCGCATGTTTACTCCCTCAAGAGTCCCCATATGCCTCTGGCTCTGAAACATGGACGAATCCTCTCCTTGTTCCCTTGGCAGCCTCTAATAGATTTCTTGGGGAGCCTGCAAATTGTTCCCAACTTTTACTGTGCATTAGGAGTCAAATCCCTACAGGAGGGGGAGGTCAGCGTGGAGGTGCTGGAGTCCACCGTCAGTCGACGCTTAGGTTACTCATGCCCCACTTGCTAGAGGTCTAATTCAGCCAATTAGACTCTGGCTCCCTGCTTGCCATATTCCTGCTCAGGGGCATTTGTTTGTAGACCTTCCTCAGGACAAGACTTCAAGTGCTCTGAGCTCAGCAACAAGCTGGGGCCCACATGCAAGATTTATACTCAGTTTTCTGCCTGAAGAGGCAACTGTCACTCACGCCTGATCTTTAAAGATTATGCATAACCTGATGAGATGTAACAGTCAAGGTAGTTTTGGACAACTTAGACATCTCACTAAGCAGCAACTACACACCTGCACTAGTTGCAAACCTGCCACTTCACTCAGTGTTGAAGCAACTCTATTACCATGCAATTCAGCTGGTCATCAGCTTCCATGTTTCAGCAGCGTACCAGGATTTAATTTAAGGTGGAAGGAAGGCATGCCGGGATCTGTCCCTATTCCTCAATACTTTGGGGGGGGGGGGGTTGTCTCCAGTAATTTCTATAGATTTTGGAAAGGCCAGAATCAACTTCCTTTATTACAGTTTAATACCACTCTTCTTCCAAAGAACTCAGAGTGGCATACACATTTTTATCCTTCCCCCCAAACCCTGTGAAGTAGGTCAGGCCAAGACAGAGTGAGTGGCCCTTGATCAACCAGTGAGCTTCTCTATTGTGTAGGGATTCGAACCCTAATCTTCCCCAGTCCTAATCCAGTACTTTGATCATTGCACCACACAGGCTTACTGCACAACAGAATAATTTGTTCTTTATTTGGCCATGATTTGGAACTCTTCACCAGCTTTAATTGAATGCTACAGCCATTAAAAAACCCCTAGAGAGTAAATATGCACATAAACAGTGCGTAGTGAATTTTTTAAAAGATGGAATGGAGAGTAGTTTTGCAGTTGAGGCAGCCATGAAAAATATTAAGGTTCATCAGAGGAAGATGTTCATGTCCGTGGAGGGATGGAATACAAAAGGGTCTCATCTCTTTTATGCCAGATCTCTTACAAGCATCTGAAACTCTTAAAGGGGTCATAATCAGAGAATAATATAGAAGCATGTTATCAACCATTAACGATTATAGTGCTGCACGGATTAATGTTAAAACATTTATTAATACTGTACTACAAAGACTATGGCTACTGCAGGTCTCTGGGTGCCATTTCTAGTGGATATTTTTCTAAATAGCTTAAGGGAAATTTCTTTTCTCTATTTTTAGTGCAGCTGCTCCATTCCGGGGATTGCAGTTCAGCCTATGTAGAAATAATTCACTCGGGGGCCCGTTTTTAAGCTTGTCCTTACCCTATACAATTAGACACAAAGTTTTAACAACAAGAGAAAAATAGCCAATGGAAAAAATACAGTTACTGAAAGTTAATTGAAAAAATTGACACAACAGTTATCTAGGCCAACTCACGTCCACACACAGCAGAATATGGTAAAAGAATTCTGAATGGAAAGAAAGGACTGTACCACTTCAGACTACATATGGGGCCACTCACATCTTTAATCCTCTTCCATGTAAAAACTCCCTGAAAATAAAAAGGTGACACTTCAGGGGGAATGGAACACTGGCTATGTTATGACTGTTCCTTCTACTGGGAATTAAGGAAGTTACCCTGGCTAATGCCTCTCATCAGATCTGGAGGTAGAGGTACTGTCTGGCTTTATAGCTCCAGAGGTAGGAGGGAAATACCACCCAATCCGTTTGAGATTTCTGAAGCCAGAATTTTAAAAAACCTCTATGAGAAAAATACAGTGAAATCATTTTATCCCTGTTCAAAGAGCTGAGGGAAAGCAGATTGCGATATACAGAAAAGAACGAAACCATATAAAGGTAGTAGGTAACCATCAAATGTTAAAAAGCAGGTTAGTCCTCACCCTGACCTGGACAGCACAGCCTAGCCCAATCTCATCTGATCTCAGAAGCTAAGCAAGGGTAAGCCTTGGTTAGTACTTGGATGGGAGAACACTAAGGAAGTCCAGAGTTGCGACACAGAGACAGGCAATAGCAAACAACCTCCAAATGTCTCTTACTTTAAAAATCCCACAGGATTGCCTTAAATCAGCTATGACTTGCTGGGACTTCCCACCACCAGGTTAGTCCTGAGGAAACAATTTACGGTTCCCAGCCACGGGGGCTGGACAGGCCTTACCCCCTAAGCCAAATTAACACTCATGGTAGCTCCAATATTTCACTTGCAGTCCATCCTACCACCTCAGTGCACTATCACCTCACTCTGCTGCATGTTTAGACCCAATTTAGTGATTCTTGGGGTTCACTATGAATTTATTAGCAAGAGCCTAACAGCCCTGTTTGATGTACAGAGTCTGCAAAATAAAAGAAATGCAACTTAGCCTTCCCCAATAAACATGTTCGTTTTCCAAATCTGCTGCAGATTCTTCCTCAGCTGTATTCCGGTTGGGCTCAAGAATCCACACACACACCCCGCCCGCCGTGTGAACCACCACAGATACCAGAAATTCAGCAGATGGCGGACAGTATAAAGCAATTGCTAACATGACAAGTTTAATTGCTTAAAAGTCTCTAGGGCTGGGTCCTATAAAGACCTTATGCACTTGCATAACTTTAGTTAATGTGTGCCACTGAACTGACTTCAGTTAACAACTGTGTAACATAATAAATGGGTTAAGTCTCTAAAGGGCTGCATCCCAAGCTGAAGAAAGTGGAGAAAGATTAAACAGGCTAAATTAAGAGTCTGGTGAAAAACATGGGGTCCTAGGTCGTCTCTCTCTCTCTCTCTCACACACACACACACACACACAGAGGGCAGCTAAGATGAATCAGAGGTTCTACCACATGTAACAGTGTACAGAAAGGACAGATTTTTTGCCAGTACTTCTCAGTACTGGGAGAAGATGCAGCTATTGAAATTCCCCCTTCTGCACAACAGAACCTGACATCCCAGTGGTACAGGGGGAGGGGGAAGACATTAGTATGAAAATAGACTGAAAGGCCATAGTATTCTTTTCTGTTCCCTAGTAAGCAGAATGCACTTGTTCCTCAGAACCCAAATTACATCAATTGTAGTTGACTCTGCACCTAGCTTATTGCTAATTAGGTTGTGATTAGGTTGAAATTTAGAAATAAAGATCACTAAACACAGAGAACTTACTTCCAAGTTAAAATGTATAGGATCAGATGGCCTGACTGTACCTTAAAGAACATAACAAGAGCACTACTGGATGAGACTGAGTATGGAGGCCACTATTCCTGCTTGTTCTTTGCCCCCCAGCAACTGGATTCAGCAGCATACTACCTCTCAACATGGAAACTCCATTTATCCATGTGGCCAGTGAAAGAACAATTCTCCATGAATTTGACTAATCCCCAGTACCCATCACTATGTCTTGTGACAACAAATTCCATAAATAAATTACACATTATTTTCTCTTTCCTTAATCTATTGCAACCTCACCATAGGTTTCTATAAAGACATTATTATGCTGGCAGTTGGGCAGAGCAACCCTGAGTCATACCAGCTCTTAGGGTTGCCAGTCTCCAGGTGGTGGCTGGAGAGCTCCCGCTATTACAACTGATCTCCAAGTGACAGAGATCAGTTCGCCTGGAGAAAATGGCCATTTTGGAAGGTGGACTCTATGGCATTATACCCTGCTGAGGTCCCTTCCTGCTCTAAACCCCACCCTCCTTAGGCTCCGCCCCCAAAACTTCAGGTATTTCCCAACCTGGAGCTGGCAACCCTACCAGTGCTGCAGCGGCCGGCTGTGGCACAGCTGCACCACCTCTTAGCTTCCTAAGAGGGAAATTACATGGCAGCCGATGGGGGTGGGAAGGTGGCCCAACTGTGCCGCAGGCTGTTGCCACAGTGGTGGTCATGGCAATTCCACCCCAGTATTCCTTCTCTGCATTGTTACAAAGCAGAGGAGGCTCCAGAGGCAGGGCAGGTGGGAAAATGGGAGCCACATTCGAGGGGGCAGAGCTGGCATGAGGTATGGAGGGGCGGTCTGGAGGCAGTGCCCCCCCGGTGGCATGCACCCTGAAAGATACTCATGATCCTGGCAAGCCCCCATGAGGCACTAGTTGGGAGGGGGCCACTTTTGGGATGGCATTTCCAAGGTGTGGCCTGGGGTTGCCCCAGATTGGCAGCTCACATCCAGAGTGAAGAGATCAGTGCCCTTGGTGGAAAAGGATGCTTTGGAGGGTGAACTCCGTGGGCTTGTACCCCATGGTGGTTCCTGTCCTCCCCAGGCCCCATCCCCAAATACCCAGGAGTCTCCCGGCTGGGATCTGGCAACCTGCCTCCCCTATAATGGAACAATTCACAAATGTTGTATGCACTTGTTGCTCCCACTCTCACCAACATCCTTCTTTTTGGAGCTGGAGGATAATTATCTATGCAGATCTTTGAAGGATCAGGGCAAGAGCTGCTGTGTGTCTTTGCAGGGAACTGAACTCCAGGGCATATGTAAGGCAAAGACATGAAGAAGGATCACATTTGGTAAAACAAATCATGAGTACAAATATCTTCTAAGATATCTATTACTATTTGGCTGCTTTTTCAACAACTGTATAGAAATCCGTTGTCATGTAAACAGTAACAGATGTGTCACATTTCTGTGACAATAGCAAGCTTCAATGTCTCTCTGTTTCCTGCTTTTTCAGGAAAATAATTTTAAAGAAGCCACTTTTTGGAATGTCATCAAGGGGCTAAAGCACCTTTCACAAGAGGAAAGGCTCAGAAGTTTGGGATTTTTTAGTTTAGAGAAAAAACAACTAAGGAGAAAGGAGAACATGATACAACTTCATTAACATTATGCATGGTGTGAAAGAAGGAGATACAGGGAAACTTTTTTCCATCTCCCAAAATACTAGGAAGAACATTTTCATACAAGTCATAATTAACTTGTGGAGCTTACTGCCATAGACAAAGTGATAGCCCCTAGCCAAGATGGCTTTAAAGGCAGTTAGACAAACCATGGAGGATAGTCTATCAGTGGCTATAGCCGTGATGACTAAACAGAACCCCCGTATTTGGAGTCAGTATACTGCTGAATGACAGTTGCTGGGGGCAACAATATGGGGGGTGCTATGGTTTTTGGGCCTCTGTTTGTGGGCTTTCCTGGGGCAGCTAACTAGCCGCTGTGGGAAACACAATGCCGGACTACATGATGATCCAGCAGAACTCTTTCAAGGTTCTTATACACAATTATTACCTAGGATGTAAGGAAAGTGGCCTTGGTGTCATGGACAGGCTCCATATTTTTAACTGACAGCTAGAAATCTGAAATCATGCAAAATCCATTTTGTGCAGCTTGTCTATGTTTCTGGCCAGTTTAGTGGGTGCGACTATTTGGGAAAGATGCATGAAGTTCTAAACATGCACGTTTAATGAAAAGCCCCAGAAAGCTTAATTGCATTTACAGTATGGCCAAGCATAGCTGTAAAGCTGGTTTGTATGTGTTACTTGCCTACAAGTCAGTTCTGACTTATGGAAACGGGGAACCCTATGAATTATTGGCCTCCAAAACATCCTATTGTTAACAGCCTTGCTCAGGTCTTGCAAACAGAGGGCTGTGGCTTCCTTTATTCAGTCTATCCATCTTATAAAGGGTCTTCCTCTTTCCCTACTGCCTGCAGCTTTTCCTAGGGTTATTGTCTTTTCCAGTGACTCTTGTCTTCTCATTAACGACAAAATACAATAGCTTCAGTTTAGTCATTTTAGCTTCTAGGGAGCTGTCCAGCTTGATTTGATCTAGAACCCACTGGTTTGTCTTTTTGGTGATACACAATATCTGTAAAACTCTCCTGCAGCACCACATTTAAAATGAATCAACTTTCTTTCTGTCAGCTGTCTTGGTCACCTAGCTTTCACACCGATACATATTAAAGGGAAATACTGGTTTATCCAGCATCAAACCTCTGGTTTGATTAGATTTTTTCCAGACCGTGCTTCACATGCATAGGGCTACCTAAACCACCATGGACCTCAGTCTTAAGCATACTTGCTTGGGACTAAGCCTCTCAGATTTGTGGTGCGTATTTATGTTTGTTTCCTTCCTCCTGTGAGCAGTCTAGCCAAGATGGGGCTTGCAGGGATGTTGTTGCTGTTGTTCAGTTGCACAGTCGAGTCCAACTCTTTGCAACGCCATGGACCACATCACACCAGGCCCTCCTGTCTTCCACAGTCCTCCGGACTGTTCGTTGCATCAATAACACTGTCTAACCATCTCATCCTTTGCCATCCACTGCTTCTTTTACCTTCAATCTTTCCCAGCATCAGGGTCTTCTCTACTGAGTGTTCCCTTCTCATTTGGGTGCCAAAGTATTTGAGCTTCAGCTTCAGTATCTGGCCTTCCAGGGAACTGTCAGGGTTGATTTCTGTTAGGATTGACTGATTTGATCTCCTTGCCGTCCAAGGGACTCTCAAGAGTCTTCTCCAGCACCATAATTTGAAAGCATCTATTCTTCAGTGTTCGGCCTTCCTTATGGTCCAACTCTCGCAGCCATACATTACTAGTGGGGATATCATTGCTTTGACCATACAGACTTTTGTCGGCAGGGTGACATCTCTACATTTTATTATGCTGTCTAGGTTTGCCATAGCTTTCCTCCCAAGGAGCAGGCATCTTTTAATTTCATGGCTGCAGCCACCATCTGCAGTGATCTTGGATTCAAGGAAGGTCCTGCTGAAGAAGAAATACAGGAATTCTCATTGAGCGCCCAGGGATTTACTTCTGAAGAGCAGAAAAGGGATCTCGCCCCTTGGTGGAAGAGGTTCGAATCTGTGGTCGTGAAAGAGAAACCTGAGGCCTCGACGTTCGCTTTTTGACGGTGGTTTTGTTTTTTTGGCAGGAACCGTGAGGGGAGGAGCTGTAACCGCCCGCCGCGCTGAGAGCGAGCGAGAGCAGGACAGCCTCTCCGAGCGCCAAGCGGGTGACTCAGCAACAGCAGCCAGCGCGCCGGTTCCGTTTCCGTCTTGCCGCGGGCTCTGAAGCAAAGCAAGATGGCGGCTACGCTCTCGGTCCTGGAGGGCTCGGACTTCGCGGGTGGATTCAGTTTCCGCAACTGCGGACGGTGAGGAGGCTGAGGGGCGAAGGGAGGGAGATCGAACCAGGCGGGCGGGGCCGCAGAGTGGAAACAGGCGGCCGGCGCGGGGTACGAGGCGGGGGAGAGAGAGAAGCGGAAGGCTGGCGGTGCACACCGTGACTCAGGCGGTGCTGCGGCCTACCGGGGCGGGAGGCTTGTTCCCCCTTCAGCCTGCTTTATTTATGCAGTATATCAATTGCGTTATTGCACCAGCCTGTGCCCCGCAGGCGGAACTTGCCTCTGCTAAGCCACACGAGGGGCTGAGTGACAAGGTTAGATCCCCCGGCTTGGCTCTGCAGTTAAGCCGCGCTTGAAAGGGAACGGAGGCCTTCCTCGCTCTCGTCTTCCCCGCAAAGCTGCCTTGATCTCCCCTGTGGGAGACATGTTTTCTCAAGAAGGGGAATGCCTACTTGGGAGTTTGGAAGGGGAGGGGGGGAGACTGTTACTCTAGTGAGCAACTAAATACTGGCAGTCCCCCCCCCCCCCCCCCCCGACATTCCTGTTCATATTCCCCCTTCCGAATCTCTTTCTCCCCTGGGTATCATTATCAGGAAATGGGAGGAAAGTGTAAGACGTTTGGTGCGCTTGAGGTGGATGGACCACAAAGGAAACAGTATTTTCAGTTAGTTTCCCTGATTTGGGTTACATTTGAGGGGATATTGGGATGTTTGTTGCCAAGGAAGGAAATGGACTTTCCAAATGTTTCTTGGCACCTGCCCTTTTGTTGCAATTTGATCTGGTCACCCCAAACCAACTGCTGAGCGGCTGTTGGATAGCCTGGACCTGAACTAGGCTTCTCTCTGGAGCAAGTTCCTGGATTTTGTGGCAGTCAGTTTCCACATAAGTTTAGCCTGAGATCTCAAAAAGCCGGTTCATATTCTCAAAACAGTTTTGGATTATGTTGAAGTGTGTGCTGTCTTGGTGATTTGGTTGTAGGGGTTATCAGGGAGAACTAGAAGATAGGCTTAGATAATTGATGGGAAGAACCTTTTTTTCTCTTTGCCATCTCTTCTGGTAGCAGTAGCATAGCCAGTATCTTATTATGCTTTCTTTGGAAAAGTTGTGTAACATAGTTTTTTCACTATTGTGTTGCAGGAATAGCCAGCTAGAAGCGGAGAGTGTCAAGAAGGGTCTCCGGCTCCCTTCAGCCCGCAAGACAGGAACCACCATTGCTGGGGTAGTGTTCAAGGTGAGTCTTCAGCTGCTACTTGGATGTTTGTTGGAATGTAAGTGGTGTGCCCCTTTCAGTGCTGTTCATTCTCTGTTTCTAAGAAAGCTTTTTGTTTCTATAGGATGGCGTTGTGCTTGGAGCAGATACAAGAGCCACGGAAGGGATGGTTGTTGCTGATAAGAACTGTTCAAAAATCCACTTTATCTCTCCAAACATCTAGTAAGTGTGGTCCCCCCAGTGTGTCCACTGACTTTCTGGGATTATTGCATATCGGGAAAGCTACAGTCTGTTCCTTTCTGAGGATGACAAGGCTGTTGTTTCAGAGAGCCCTGGTCTTGATGACTAACCTGGTGGATGCCAGTCCAGGATGTTTAGTGCATTCTTTGTTTTTGTTTGTTTATATATTGTGTCTTATTTAAATTGGTTTAAATTGTATTGTATTTTTGTAAGCCGCTTTGTGTCCCCACTGGGAAGAAAAGTGGGATAGATATACACTAAATAGATATGGGATGCAGCCACTTAAACTTCAGCTAACTGAAATTGATGCTACATACATTGCAGTGATCTCAACATCTTCTTTTGAAAACTATTGTCTGTTCACAGGGGCCACGCTGCCTAGTTTGCTCCAGTTCCTTTAGAGTGGCAACCTGATATCAGAGTGTTTTTAAAGAACTGGTAGCTTATGAATTGTTTAATTTGGTTACAGTTGCTGTGGAGCTGGGACTGCTGCAGACACTGAAATGACAACCCAACTGATCTCTTCCAACATGGAACTCCACTTGCTGTCAACTGGGCGGCTTCCAAGAGTGGTCACTGCTAACCGGATGCTCAAGCAGATGCTCTTTAGGTAACTGCCCTGTGCATGGACTGTGTGATGCTGAGTACCTGCAGAAAAGCTGTTCTTGCTTCCGTTCAGTAAATACAGTAAAGCAAGACATGAAGCTGGGCAGGTTGAATATTTGAATGGCTTGGTTCAAGTAAGTGTGCATGCAAAGGTCCCCAGGGGCAGCTTTTAAAAATGAAGTTTTTGAATTTGGAACCCATTCCTTGTGTTGTCATTATATATATTTTTTCTTACTCAGGTATCAAGGTTATATAGGTGCTGCCCTGGTTCTTGGAGGGGTTGATGTCACTGGGCCCCACCTTTACAGCATCTATCCCCATGGATCTACAGACAAGTTGCCTTACGTCACAATGGGTGAGCAATGCTCTTTCATATCTTAGAACATGGCAACCATACTGCCTACTAGTGGAAACCCACAACATTTCACTTGTGTTTCCTCATTGCCACATTTTTTTCCTATAACTAGTTTTATGGAACCTGAAAGTAAAACCATGGTTGTTTGATCAGCTTTCTTGATTTCTTATAATCATTTAACTTGTGCATAAATTGTGACTTCACTGAAAGAAATCCAGATTCACTAGTCTTGGTGAATAATTGAATTTCTAGAATATAGCTTCAGTGCTGAATCGTATCCCAAGTTAACAATTCTTCATCAGCACAGTAAAGGAAAAAGAAACACAAAGGATCTGAAATGCCACCATACCCTTTAGAGAAATAATTTTTAAATGGGCACTTAAGGTTTTTTAAATCAGCACCATGGCTGATTTATTGACTGAAAGCCACAAAAATAGCTTAGCTGTCTGGTGGGAATTCTTGGGACTTCTGCTTTTCTGTTTTGTTACTTCTGTTAAAACAAATGTACCTGAATTAAAGTCTTAAAAGTTAGCTGATTGAAAACTTGTGAGAATAGTTTTCTGTCAGTTAGTATGAATAAGAGAGGGGGAGGGGAGAGGTTTTCACTGTTCTTGCAGTACTTTGTAAATAGGTGACAATATGAATGCTAAAAATTGTTTGGTTGAACTCTGTCTTATCAATTTGAGTTCAGGCTCACCTCAATGGCATTGCTCTAAAGCTGTTACCTCTTGTAAACACAGCAGTAACAACTTTGTTTAGCAGCACAAAATGGTATTGATGAATTTATTAGAAATAAGTGTTAAGTAGGAAAAAAGATGCACTCAATCACAGAAATCTTCCTTTTATCAATAAAAAGTTCATGTTAGTCATGCAAAAGGCATGTGGACTTTTTTGATGCTCTTTCACACACATGCTAAGGGAGAGGAGTTGCATGCATATGTAAGCAGGTTTGTATAATGTATTTAGACCAATGGGGGAGAAAAGGCTTTTTTAGACCAATAGATGGTGCCATGGTACTCCACAAAGTACTAAATTATTTGTGCATAAAATCTATTTTTAAAAATGCTGTTACAGGATTTATGATGTAATATTCTATCTAAGCTCTTATATGAATTAATGTAAAAGTTGAAATAGGATTACTATTTATAAATGTGTCCTGAAACATATCAATTATTGAGTAACTGAACCATAAATTACCTTGCTGTGTGTATACATATTAAGTGATTAATGAACCAAAACTAAAGGACTGTTTTCTGCTGCTTTATGTGAGGCATCTTTTGACACTGTTTGTTTGATACTCTAAAGAATGGCTGTAGTGTGAATATTGTTTACTGAACACAGTAAAAGAAATTTTTTTTCCTAGTAAGGGCTCTTCTACTAAGATGCAAGCAGGCAGCTAAGCCAAGGAAAACTAGCAGTGTTAATCTGCGTTTCTAATAAATACTGTACATAGCAGTTTGTTTCCTATTTAAAAAACAAGGCTTCAGTCTTGGCACACTTTGGAACAAATCCCATTGAACGTAGTGGGATTTACTTCAAAAGAAGCATGCTTAGAGTTTGGATGTAAGCCTTTTCCAAAACTGTACTGTTGGTGTGCCACAGAGCATCTTGTACAAATCCGGTCAACCATATGGACGACTTCTATTTGCCTTTTAAAGAGATTGTGTAAAGCTTGTAGTTGTCATGTTTAAATTTAAAGGGTCAGACACAGGAAGATGATTTACTTCTGATAAAAATTTCATACTTACCTATTCCATAAGGCTTGGGGTGAATACCTGTCTAAAATAATGTGGAATAAAATCAGACACTAAATCCAGTATTCTGAAGCTCAGCCCTTGTCTCTGAAAGTTGGCACAAATGTGAGCGTCTAACAAGGCATAATAATCTAGTTTTGATTTCTCTAGACAGAGGGGCGTATTAAGATCAGCACTATTCTCTTAAATGATACTGTTTTGTCTTCTTGGTAGTCCTGGATAGGCTGATTGGTCTCTAGTATGTTTAACATGCTAGCATATGTTTGAAATCAAACCTTTGGAGGCTCACTGGAAAGTTACTTACTGTCATTTCCATTCTGTTGGTTGTCCAAAATGGCATTTCTGTTAATTACTACTATTATTCTCCCATCCTTTCCTAAGTGTTCAGGGCAGCAAACATCCCCATCATACAGCCAGTATGTGGCCAACTGGACAGAGGTTCAAATTAATTTTCCCTGTCTAAAATTTCACTCTAGCTGCTATACTGACCTGATGCTCAAAGTGCTTAGCCATCATAGTAAAGGTGCATATGCTTAGATCACTGATATCTGATGAGATGTTAAAGTCCACATATGCCACAAAATCATCTTCATTTTTTTTTAAAAAAATAGCAAGTTCCCCACTTTTCTCCATACTGTATGTTAATTACCCCTCCCACGTTCCTTTTGTTGCAAGTAATATATTATGAAAAACTGGCATAAATCAGGAAGTTCTGTCTGTATTTGCTCACAAAATGCAAAGGAAATAGAAATCCAGCATCTTGTGTCTGAACACAAAGCAGTGTCCTCCCTCAGAAGGAGTTTAAAACATACTCAGTGCTTACTCAGGAGTGAAAACATCAAATTAAAGTGTTTATGCTGACAAAGGACAAATGTGGATTTCAGCAAACGATGCAAGATTGTCTGATTGCTGGCTTGTCTAGAAAAGCTTCTGGCCATGGCTATATAATGAAATGCGTGCATAAAATTAAAGCACTTGAAGTCTGCAGTTCAGACTTGGGAAGCAGCGAGCTGCATTCCGGTGGTCTCTAGTGGCTGAGCCTGGTCTCTTGGCACCAGTGTTGTTTCATATTCATAAATCAGCTCTTCATGCATTGGCAATGTCTGTCTGCTGCACAGGCGATGCCACCAAGAGACCAGGCCTCTCAGCCAGGAACCAGAGTGAAAAATGATGCCGATCGATGGGTCTGTGGAAGGCACTGGATTTCTACCCAGGATGAACAGCAAATTGAATAACAATGAGCATTTGTGAATAAGTGCCCTGTCAGGGACTGCTGACACTGATGGATTAGAGAAATCTAAATGTTACCTCTTCACACTGCACACGTTCTCCAACGTGGCAGGCAGAGGCAGCGGTGGCAGCAAACAGGTCCTATCGTTCTGAAGATGTGCACTGCTTTTTTGTGTTTTTCTTTTTTACTAAAAAAAATTGTACAGATGCTAATTTAGGTATTGGAATCTCCAGTTTCTGTTTAACCCTGGACACTGAGATTAAAAAACTCCACCCCCATGGTCTGATGAAGAAAACAGCATTTCCAATGCATGTAGAGTGATTTCTAGTATGTTTTAAATTTAATTACAGGCTAGCGCTTGTGTGTCCCTATCTAGCTGATCCAGAGCATACACTGTTACTTCAATATACATAACAAGCATTGTGTGAGCAGAAAGTGTCCAAGTCAGTGCCTGGGCAGTATTACATGCCTTCAGTGTTCGGACATACAAATGGGCTTTTGCATGCTGAGGATTCACAATACTGAATGGAGCAAGGCAGCTGCTGAGCAACTGACTGGGTTTTGTTTTTGAAAAGGGACATGGAGCTATGCTGCCCATGTTGAGAGTGTTGTATGACTGTCTGGTTCAGGGCGTCAGACACAAATATAATATAACAACCGCTGCATTAACCAACCTGCATGCCATTTTGTTAGCAGTCAGATAAGTGCCAGGTCGGTGTACATTTTTCTCCTTTAACTCTAGTTGCTGGATTTTGGGTCCCCCCCCCCCCCTCCTTTTTATGTTTTTTTTTTTAAGAAAGATTTTTTAAAAAAAGAAATGTCAGATTGGTGCTAAATCTGCCTGCCCCACCCCACTGGAAAAGACAGGGTGGGGTTTTGCAGAAGGAGGCTGGTTGCTGATGAATTTTATGGGAGAAAATAGTCTGCAAGAGCTGCAAGGAAAATGTCACTTCCTTTGCCCCAGGGAATGTTTGGGGTGGTAGATTCCCCCACCCCCTCTGTTCCTGTTTATACTCTTATGGAACTCAATAGTTGATGCTGAGTGGTTGAGCTGTAACTGAAAAGACTTTGAGGGCAGCTGACACTGGAGTGATTAGGCACGGGGCAGTTAGCCTCCATCCCAGTTGCATTATTTGTCCTTATTTTGCATATCAGTATTTAGTTGTTCTAGTTTGCTTGAGTACAGTATGTGATGAGGGCAAAATCCGGTTTACCATGTTTTACAGGCAGGGCCTCTGCAAACTAACAGCCCATGTATGTGCATACGCATCTTTACATTATCTGCAATCCTCCATCCCAATGATAATGGCAGTCATTTTCCTAGTGTATGAATACAATAGCTGCCACCTGTTCTGTTACGTCAGCTCTGTCACCTTTGGCATTTCTAGTCAAGGCTCCATCTTGCTTAAAAGATGGCAACCTTATCGCCTCACCCATCAACAATGGATGTATTTTTGTGGGAAGCAGTGCTTGCTTCATAAAGGTTATCCAGAGCACAGCTTCATTTTGACTTCTCTTCGTGGCTTAGTGCAGTTCCTTTTGTTTGCTGTTTTGGGCTGTTTACATATTCTGTGAATACTGTGTCAGCTGCTTAGAAAGTGTTCCATTTTTTGTTCCTAGTTTAGCTTTTTGAAAATGGAGCCATATGTGGTGCTGAGGCTGAAATGAATAGCCATTGCCTGGAGTATAAGAGGATGCTATGAGCACCCCACTGCTTATAAATGTGATGTATTTGGTACTGTAAAGGTAATGATGCTCAACCACAGCAATATTCTATAACAGGAGTATCTGTCACATTCACTGGGATTACCATGTTCATTGATTTGTGTCTGTAAATCTGCTGCTTCTACCCTTTAAAGTTGATCTATAATTGGACCTCCTTAAATGGTTCAGATAAGGTAGTCTGTATTTTCTCAGCAGTGTCACTGTCAGCTTCTCCCTTTTCATTATACATTCAGCAGACTTGATAAAATCAGCAGGATGCCTCATTTGAAACTGTTTAATCGCTGCCTTTTTCTTTTGCTAAACCATTGAGGTGGTCAAGCGATGTACACAAATCATTTTAAATGGAAAATATGGCTTTCTGGGTGACCCAGCTAAATAGATAGTGGTATGCAAAACAAGTTAAAAAGTAATAAATGCCAAAAAATCTCCTAATTGGCATAAAAAATCGTGGGGTAACTTTGTTCAATCTCAAAAGTAGAGTAGCCTGAAATACAGTCTGGGCTGCATAGAGATATCATGATGTCTCTATGCAAAGAAGATTCTCTTCTGAACAAAGGAAGTTTAAAAATACAAATGGTGCATAGCTGCTTCTTAAAGTCCACATGTAGGATGTGCTTGTGACGCCTGTGATTTGGTTGGGTGAAAAGGGGCTCTTGCAGAACTATCCTTGAGATAATCTGATATGTATGAGGTGTGAATAAATCCTTGTGTTTTTCACATATGCCACTTTGTCTGCTTTACTTTTCAGAGCCGACAGTAGGAACAATAACAAAATGAATGCAGTGTAATAATCTGGTTTAATGTAGATGAAGAGAACGAATAACCAGGAGGCAGCAGCCAGCAGCTTTCTTAATATTGCTGGCACATCTTGTGTGCTACAGTGAATACACTGAACTAATTCATTAAAAGTCTGTTCCTTCCCATCTGCTTCATATATTTAAACTTCTAGCCTACCTCAGCCACAAAGACTCTGACTGGACAGTAGTGGTGTCATACAGTTATAGATTAAGAAATAGCTATTCCTTTTTTTAAAGAAGGGGGAGTGGAATCTGAGAACATACATATGCTTGACGATATTGTTTAACTGTTTTGTACTTCTGAACAACAGACCCAAAGCCTGGCTTCCTTAATAACCTATTACAATTTGCTTTTTGAAGTCTGTTCAGTTTCAAAAGCAGTTTTCTGTGTGGCATGGTTGTGGAGGGTATTGTGGGCCAAGGAACACAAGCCCTCACCTGTGGTATGTTTATCTCTGTTTGATAATTCAGCTGCTAGGAATTTGCAAATGCAAGTTGGATCTCAGGATCCAATACTCAGTCTGCTATTTCAGTGTTAGGTGGTTATAAATGCAGGTGAGGGGGATGCCATTTGAAGTAAGTGATGATGCTCATTTAAATGGTCAGTAGCAAAATGAAAATTAGCATTTTTAAAGATCCAGTTTTTATGGCAAGTGGCACAATGTTTTGTGTTTTCTTTTTCTTTTAAGCAAAAAAAATGCATTTAGGTTCCATTGCAGTAAAACAAAAATAAATGATTTCTCTGCTGATTTCAGGTTCTGGTGCTTTGGCAGCTATGGCGGTTTTTGAAGACAATTTCAAGCCGGACATGGAGGTACCTCCCCTCCCCTCCCAAACTCCTGCCACTATGTCTTTGCATAATTGTGACAGCAGTGTCACGTGGTATGTTGTTCTGAGAAGGATGTACTGCTTAGTTTTAAAGCAAGGCCAAGCCACTGTCCTGATCCTTTCAATGATCTTTCTTGCTGTGTTTTCAGCAAGAACAGGAATAGAAGGGAAACAGTGTTGGGGAGGGCATTCCTGTTTTTTACCTATAGCCTTATTTGTGTGTCTTGCCTATGATCCTACATCTGTTTTAATAATTAATTGTATTAAGCGTATGGATCTGGGATAGGGTATCTTGTTTGTTTCTGAACTGTGTTCGTTGTTAATAAAATGATATGGAGTATCATAGGCAAGTTAATATATAGGCAATTAATATATAGGTGGGCGGGTTATAGCATAGTGGGCCCTACTGTAGGGTATGAATTGGAGCAGGGATCTCATGGTCTTTCCTTACACTGCGAATTTTATGAACGTGTGTATTATCCTTCCTTTGTAATATGGAACTCTGTTTTAATAACTTTTGTGTTCGTTTAAGAACTAATTTTGTCACAGATTTTTTTTCAACTGCATATGTTTGGCCATTTGATGCCCCCCTTCTTGTCATTTGTGGTATTCGAGCAATTTATATTATTGTCAACCTACTGTGAATTGCCAAGGACAATGAGAAAAGGATTTAATCTTTCAGGGCTTCCTGGGTTTTAATATTGTTTGTACTTTGTTCGTAAAGATGTGAATACGCAGTGGACCACAAAATTGTAGGAGGCATAATCTTTCTTACTGGAAAAATCTGACACTTGGGCTGATGTCTGTTAACATGCAAGTTAACAAGCAGAAATCTATGGTCCTTGGACTGTTCTGTGTTTACTCCTTGTTGTCCTACAGCAGTTGAGGCTGTATACTTGAGACTTTGGAACTAAAAATGTGCTGAAATGGCTGCTTGAGCTTGAGTAGTAACTTAGCTTCACAACATCACAGTATCTTGGCACCATCAATCAGTGATGTGGGTTTTCCAGGAAAATGTGAACTGGGAAATTTTCCTACTAAAATGTAAATAAATAATTTAAATATTTAAGTAATGTTAGGAAAAAGGAGGCAAATGCATCATGTACAAGCCTGAACCATATACAAGCACTGGGGTCTGTCCATGCTTCACTCTCAGATTTAGCCCATCTAACATGATTAATTTGTAGCACAACAGCCCTGAGAACCACTATATGTATATATGTGGGGCAGAATTCTGTGCCCCACATCACTGCCACTAGTTACAAATTGTGTCAGGTTAATGACATGTATCCTACTTACTCCAGTGAGCAAAGTCTGCAGCTTTCTTCCAACTTAAGTGGCTCTTCCTCCAACAGAAGAGGCAGTTAGACTAAAGCAACTTCTGGCCTAAAATAGAATACATGCCTTTTGGTTTCTATTTTTCTATAGAGCTAAGTGATTCTTGTGCATACCCTAAAGCAGCATTTTGAGCTTACTGTAGTGTCAAGTTTATTCTTAGTATTAGACCAAAATCTGCCCTTCCCGCAACTCAAGGAGGGATGCAGTGTCTGAAGTCAAAGAGAGTCCTACCTTCTCTGGAGACTAGAGACAAATAAGATCTTGTCTGACATGCTGCACTCTAAAAATGCTAGTGAAGTCTGGTGTCAGGTTGGAGATGATGAACCTTACCTGCCTTACTGCTGGAGATGGCATCTGTGGACTCTTGAGCACAACAATATATTCCGATGAAATGGACAGTCAGCCATTATAATTAGAATCCCATGCAAATTTGCTCATAGTCTCAGTGAGTCAGATTTTAACAGCAGCAGTTCTTATAATCTCACTAGGGGATTCTGAGACTTTATCCTAATCAGACTCCCACAAACCCATTGATCCTTCCTCAGAGATAAACAAGACAAGTTACTGCCCTACTCCCACCATTCAGAACAAAAGTCAATCAGTCCATTTGCCCCAACTAACATTGGTAGCCCCAGCATCAATGCAGTTGCCTACATTGCAGTGGCTATGTTTAGACTTGCATTTTGCTCTGTCTTGGGGTTTTGCGTGGTTGCACACACTGTCACAAATATTTTGGAAGAGTGTCATACAACCCAACTATGTATGTGTCTGGGAAATCCAAGAGATCCAAATCTAGTTCATTGCCCCATTCCCTTTCTTTTGTCTTTCAGCCAGGAAAAAAACCATGGTATTTTTCAGGTTTGGGTATATTGAACCCCTAAAATATCAGTATTTCCCGATATTCCCAAATCCCAATACTGGTATGATATTCAGATTCAGGAAATATTTGAGTTTGCAGAATTTTTTTGGCTCCGTTATACCTTTTGGGTACCATTCTAGTCAATGATCCCCACAGGCTATAATGGAGAATCGATCCTGGGATATCCGGGGCTCTGGTGGAGCTGTTTTTTTGAGGTAGAAGCACCAAATTTGCAGCACAGCTGCTGGTGCCTCTCCTCAACCCCCCTCCCCAAAAGTTTCAAAAAGATTGGACCAGGGGGTCCAACTCTGTGGTCCCCAGAAGAAGGTGCCCCCATCCTCCATTGTTTCCAAAGAAGGGGAAAAGGCATTGAAAGGAATTGCAGTCCCTTTAAATGCCTTCTCCAAACTGCGTGACTTTGCAGTGGGTGAACTCCAAAGGCATTTAAAGGGCTCATAACCCCTTTAACTGCAGCTATCCAACAGTCCTGAAAAATCCCGAATATTTCTGGAATTTTTTGGGTCAGCCGTTTTTGGATAGCCAGATAAGTAGCCCACTGGCTAACCGGCGGAAAAAATATTTTTGGTATTTTTTCAGCTTGATTTATGCTGAATGCACACCCTTAACCATCTCCCATGTTAGACAAAGGATTTAATTGGACTAGTGATCTTTTCAAATCTGTGTTTGCTCAAACTGGTGTAAAATGGGATGGACTTACAAAATCCAAGTAAAATTAAAAACTGCATATGCAGGGGTGTGATAGTGTACATTTGTAGGGAAAATATTATGACAATGGCTTTTATCTTTCATTTTTAAATTTAAGGGGAAACTGACTTTTAATTTTTTGTCATAAACAAACTGGAATATTTTTAGCTGAGTGTTCCAAAACTTGGTCACATAAAAGCATGAAAGGTTTGCTTTTTGGAATGTATGGAATTTGTTGAAAATTTTCAACTCCTGTAATTAAAATGGGAAGAAAATTAGTATTTTTTTCCTGTTAAGATTAGTGCTGCTCCTTTTTGCCTAATTGTCAGACTATCTTGATAGAGCTCTGCAAGGGTAGTGGTGTACTGCAAGACCATCACATCACAGAGAAATGATTCAAAGGCAAACCGTCCTGCACCCTCTGGTATCAACTTGCAAATTAGCATCTGGAATCTAATTAAACGAGCTTAATGAAAGTAGCAGCTGAATACTGCTGGAAAAGACAATCAGCCTTTCCCCCCTCTGATATATATTCTGTACTACTGAAGCTGTTCACCAAAAGCATCGTGTGAGCGCAGTTAAAGGCATTAGCATTTATTTGAAGGGTAGGAGCTGTTTTTTCATTCTGTTACGCTTTTGGCATGCGCCGGCGTCCCTAGAGAGCCGTGCCACAACACATAGTGCACAATATTTATAAATCAGTGACAGGCAATAATAGCAACTTGAAAAATTTCTTTTGCTGGAATTTCAAGTTGAGAGCTGCCAAAAGCTGAGAGGATCAAACCTGCTCTGGCAGCTGCTGTGCCCTACAGTGAGAATAGCAGACTTTGAAGATGTTCGACTTAAAGAAACGAAGACTGCAGGCTTAGCCAATTTTTGCAGGTTTCTCAAGCTCTGGCTTTCTGCCGTTTGAAGATGAGTTGTTCAAGCTTCTACCACCGCCTGAGGCAGCTTCACACCAGCAGGGCCTATTTTTCCTCCCCTCCTAGACTTAGTGTGTCTTGAGTTTTTGGGTAGCACATGCATTGTCAGTGCCAAGCATGACAGCCCTTTCACGGGCTGCAGCACAGAGAGACGATCTCTATCCAAACTCCTCCAGGTAGATAGATGCTGGCCTCTGGAGGAGCTGTTATAGATTGCCAAGCTGGCAACAGCTTTTGCCCTAAAGCTCTATAGGTGCCTTAAAACAAGATGCTGAGCATGTGACTGCTGTGAGACATGTCGCTCACATGTGTGCCCCTATACACTTGTCTGAAGTAGTGTAAGTGAGAGAGCAGCATGCCTCGTGATTGGGTTCTTGAAGCAAAGCCATCTTCTGTTTTCAGTGGCATTCGCTACTTGATACAGGGTAGAGGAGATCCTATGTGCCAAGGACTTGCTGCATTTTCTTTTCTTGCCCCAGACTAATATCTAAGGTTTGATAAAAGGTAAAGGTTTCCCTTGCTCGAAAGCCAGTCGAATCCGACTCTAGGGGGTGGTGCTCATCTCCGTTTCCAAGCCAAAGAGCCAGCGCTGTCTGAAGACTTTTTCTGTGGTCATGTGGCTGGCATGACTAAACGCTGAGGTGCATGGAATGCTGTTACCTTCCCACCGAAGTGGTACCTATTTATGTACTTTCAGTTTCTTGCTTTTGAACTGCTAGGTTGGCAGGAGCTGGGGCCAGAGATGGGAGCTCGGTTTGATACTAGTTCATAAAAATTTGATTCCAGTTTGCAGAAGTAGAGAACCTGCCAAACAGCCCTGCTTACAAGCACTCTGCCTGTGCTCCAGGAAAGGATGGCATTATGACAACAGCAGTCATTACTCCAGTACCCGTGGTCATCTCAGACCTTTGAGTGGCTTTTTATTTTTTTTAAAGCTGTAAACAAAGACTCACAAGGTGGTTTTACAAGAGTGAAAATGGTAAAGCGATTCTTGTTGATTTTATTTAGTTTTATTAATTCTCAAATAATGCCAATAAACTTAATGGTAAATAGCCTCAGGGGAGGTGGAATAGTATAGCCTGATCTTGTCAGATTTAAGAAGTGAAGCAGGGTCAGTACTTGTTTGGGAGATCACCAAGGAAGACTGCAGAGGAAGGCAATGGAAACCTATCTCTGCTTAATCACATACCTTGAAAACTCTATGGGGTAACCATAACTCAGCTGTGACTTGGCAGCACTTTACACAAACACACAGCATCAGATCATGACCATACTAAAGCTTGTCATGTTGTAAACTCCCTGAACAGGCCAGACAGAAAGCAGTTACTAATACAGAAGCATTTACAGAATGAAAAACAGAAAGCAGAGTACAGTAGCATACAATCGGACAAAGAATGAAAAACTAGCCATCAGTGAGCACTTGGAGAATAAACTGGTGTCATCCAGTGCCTAAAACATAACAAAACTCAGCTACAAGAAAATGGGGGCTGGGAGAGAATCCCAGAGTTAAGGCATGGTGACAGAGAAGGTACTGCTTCTAGAAGTGAGGCTTTACAAAACAGGACCTTTGAGGAAGTCCTCAGTGGCTGGCTGTGCCTAATGATCTTCTTAATTCATGCTATAGTAAGAGAGAAATACTGTCATGCCTAACAGGCCTGGAAACCAAAGGACAAAAATGTGGGGAGATGGAGATGGGTGACAACCAGTATGGCTGTTGTCTGGAAATGCTGACATTCTCTAGGACTTGGAAACTGTGACACATTTCTAGCTAGCAAGTGATGATGCCCGAAGAAGCAAACAGAAAGGAGGCAGAGGTGGCAGGAGGGAACAGTTTGCCCCACATCTTCCAATTGGCCTCTTAAGAAACAGAGAGTAAGGGTCAATGGGAAGAATCTGGGATTAGCTGTGCATTAGTTTGCCATATGAATACTTGTTATTAGAAGGCATAGTTTAATAATCCCTATTGTTAGAAAGATTAGAACATTTGGACTGGGCCTAGAACTGCATATCAAGTGCTATGGAGTTATCGACCCTCGGAGAGAGAAGCTCTTACCCAAAGTTTTTGGATTGCCCTACCAGGGGAGACCTGCCTGGCCCTATTATTGCACTCTGTTCAGCAATCACTGGCAATCTGGCTGTTCAGAGGAGTTTTGGAGTTGGGTGAAAGTTGACTGATTAGTCTTCAGAGCTGCTGCTGACAGGGAAGTCTTGCTTCTGTGTGCTGTGATTTCTTTCTGCTGTTTTGTGTTTGGTTGGTTTATTCATAAATTCTTTTGTCTGAACTAATTTTTGGTAGGTGTTTGGGTTTTGGAATAGAAAGATAGGATACAGTAAACAGTTTGTGCCATTTGGAACATTGGAAGAAGGACCTGGGGATGGGGGATGGCTGGGACAGTGAAGAGTATGGAGTTGTGCTGGGCATTAAAGCCCTGGTTATTCAGCTTTCTGCCAACGCCACCCTGCACATTTCCAAGCTGCTCCTGTCTCAGGAGCTAAAAACGGACTTTAGTTTATTTTTTAGAAGTGTTTAGTGCCAGATTCATTGCCATCTAGCCAAGGGCTGTCTACTCAGGCAGTTGGTAGCTCTCCAAGGTCCCAGGCACTGAGCGAGCTTCTCTGTTCTTTTTGACCTCAAATCCTTTTAGCCAGAGCCACCAGAGATTCAACCCGGAACCTTCTGCATTGAGCTATGACTCTTCCCTCATGCAGGCACCACTGCAGATGTGATGTGTGCAGTTACAGGCACTCTGTCGGTGTGAAGTCATTAGGAGTGCGGCAGAGCTCAAATCCTTGTCCCTGGTCTTTTGCCCAGTGGAGCAGGTTTTCTGGAATAATATGAATCCGAACATTTTCTGGAAGTTATTCCAATGCCATAAATTTTTAAAGCATGATCTGGTTTATGTTTATTTTGACTTGGATTTTGTAAATAAAATATAAAGTTGCCGATACCCCAACAGTTACAGATTTGAACTGAAATATTAGATTAGCAAAATAAAATAAGTGTAGTTTAAATGTTCAAAGCTTTATGTTGAAATTATTTTTATTGGCATAATATTTATCAGAATGTAAAGACAATGTTGTGTGTATGTTACTTACATTGTGAAATTTAAAAGAAAACTTGAAGGCACTGAAAACTTGATGCACTAACTGTGGAGTCCTGAGCAGAGTTGTATCCTTTTAAGTCCATTGAAGCCAGTTTTCTTAGAAAGGTGTAACTGCGCTTAGGAGTGCACTGTAATTTTAATGCACCCAAAGAACCGTGCATGGTATACCATGGTCATATTTGACTACTCATATTTTTTCAGTAGAATTTAACTTTTGTCCATGGAGGTCATGATGGCACCCCATCACTTGCATTCCTTGTTAGTTCAATATCAGATTAGTGATTACAGTATCCCTTCCACCTTGTGAGAGGAGACATAGAAATAAGTATTTGACCTGTACAGCTGGGTCAGGTGAATTTGTAACTTGATTTTTAAATTTTGCATTGTTATACATATTTGTGCTTTAATCCTTTCCTGCCTTGTCTAGTTTACAAATCAATAAGACATACTCTTTCAGTTCCTTAAATACATTATTTACAGCTTTGAAATTGCCAAGTTTGCCTAATATTATATTGACAGTGATACCCATTCATTGCTGTTAGTTTTATGAAGCACTGATTCCCATGAAGGGAAAAAAAGCACTTGACATTTTTCTACCTCACATCTCAGGTGTCCTACCCACAAGGTTTATGGGGTAGGCTGAAAGGGACAGTCTTCCCCATTCCTTTCTTAGGTAGAGGTTGCAATAGGATTCAACCCTCAGCAGCAAGGAACAGGCCGAGTGATCTATTGGACATTTGTGGTGACATTTGTGGAATATCTGGTGGATGGTATTCATTGTGGGCATGAAACTGGGGCTTAGTTGGAATTGTTTTGGGAAATGAAGGAAAATGTAACTGTATGTGGTCAAGTATCAGTTTAATGGCTGACAATAGGAGAGTCGCTGTGGTGTACTATTTTTGTGTGTGACAACTGCCCAAACTTTAATCTTGATCAGGCACAGCAGCCTCATCAGTCTCATTTAGGCTGCTTGTGTGACTGACTGACACTCAGGAGCAGTGACAAGCTGCATATGAATGCCGGCTTCATTAGTGGGGCTGATCAAAATGCCCATGTCTCTGCCACAGGGGCTCAGGTGTGGGTGTCTTCTGGCTAATCCCCCCAGCTGACACTGGAGTTTTAATGACTCCGTAGCAAGGTGGCCGCTTGCTGGGAGGTTTGCCAGCAGACAATGGAGATCAAGGGAGACCATCAGCATTAAGTTGGAGAGCTGCCTGAGTAACTTGCATCCCCTTTGGCAGAAGGCAGAGCTTAAGCAAATGCCTTAAAAAAAAATTAGACTGCTTTGCAAAAATGAGTGCCCGGTGTTTGTATATCTGTGACAGTTGATGGCTGGGAATGAGCATTGCCACTCAGTATCGATGCTCTTGTTCCCATTGCATGGCCTGCACTACGGTCATCTTTCTAGGCACATTCTTACTAGGACACATCTGCTCTTGTTTCTCCAAGCAGAGGCACTTTCCCCTGTTGGTCCCTTTTAAATTCTTAACATGGTTTGGGATATTAATTTGGCTTCCCTCCATCAGTGGGATTGATCTAAATCTTTCTACATCCATTCCAAAATGCTGCCTAGAATTACTGTACACTACAGGATTAATGATAAAACATTAAAAAAAACAACTTGGTGGCTGGTGATCTTTATTTTTTTCTAGCCATGCTCTCCATAAGAAAATTGCTTATGGAGCTGTCTTAAGGATGTGATTTCTGTTCTGTCTTTGGCAAGCAAAGCCTGTCACTCTGTATACTCTGAAAGAACACAGAATCTGCCAGGGTATACATTTTAGTTCATCCATTGTATGGCTGAATACAAGCACCTTTTGAGCATCTTCCTGAACTTACAGTAGAAAGTTAGTAGTACTTAGAACTTGTGCCTGATAATGTGGACGGGCGTATACGTAAGCGGCTGGTCTAGAGAACCCTTTTCACTCTTAAGATGAGATATGGAGGACAGGTCATTACTTTTGATGCGTTTCTCAGGAGTCAGTGTTCCAAACGCATATTGCTTCATTTTTTACCACAAAGGGATGATGTGGTGGGAGGGCAATAATTTTTTTTCCCCATTCAGGTCTGTGTAGTTCTTCTTTAACAAACAAGAGTTCTTTCTGGCTCCTGAAAGTTATTTTGTTTGTGAACTGTGAAGACTGACTCCTGCATCTGAGGGTTAGAACAAGGAGACTCTCTCGAAATGCTGAATGAGGTTGGGGAGAGATTTCACTGAAATGCCTCAGAATTCTTTAGTGATAGTCTTTAGGCACCTTTGGGATTTTGACACAGGGTGGGTGCAACCACAAAATGGCTGCTTCAGGAGGCGGAGCCACATACTGAGGAAGCCCAAGTGCAGGGGAGAAGAGGGGTGATTTTAAAAATACACTGGGAAAGAGGAGTGAGAGAGAATAAAAAGAATGCTTTGGTGGCAACTGTTGCTGAAACACCACCATTTAAATCTGCACGGCCACTTGGATCTCAGGGGGCAAGTCAGAAGCCTACCTGGACAAGAGCCCTACCTGGCCCCATAGTGCCCACAGGTGCCATATTGGAGGTCCGTGACTACTTCTGACAATTTTCTGCTGTTAGGAAAATATGACCATCCAGACCTTAATACCCGACAGAGAGTCACTGTTAGCAGCATGTCCCTTGTTGCAATATGGTGCACACTTCTGGAAACTGCCTGTTTCTCAGCTTGCTGCCCTTGCCCACATCACTAAAGCTGAGATGAGGACAGACAGTGAAGACTGGATTTAAGAAATTGGGGCTCTTACTGCAGATTTATTCATGTGATCTGTTCTTCCCTGTCAAACAAGTCTGGTTTATTTTGCTCTGAAAATCCTGGTAATATTACAAAACCACCAGTAATAAATTGTATCTGGAAGGTGGAGTTTAGCTTTTAGTGATTTGAAAGCCCAAAGGAGCCTCCATACATCCCCTTGGTGATGTGAGGCTTTAGCCAGTGCAATGGCTTCTGCTGCTCCTGTAAGGGATGAAATAGGACAAGGTGACATTACAGAACGGTGGTTCTAGAATCATATGTTTTGTATCTTGGCTGGTAACTCAGCATAAAATGTTAAATGTAAATTCAGGTTAGTAGGGAAGGGTTTTTTTAGCAAAAAAAGATAAACTGCTGATTAATTCAGTATAGAACTCAATTACAAATTGAAAGGGCCACTGTGGGACTCCTGAACTCTAAAGACAACAGATGCTGAATTGATACTGTGGCATATTTCACACTGATATGAAATATTAACATGGTTTATTGTACTTATGGTGCAGGAAGTGAGAAAGGGGAGGCCAGGCTCACAGGCAAATGCACTGATACATTGTGAAAATAGCATAGGTTCAGCCAGCTGCAGTTGGAAAGCTTTAAGATATGGATGTGTTACTGATGATGGAAAGAACAAAGCTCCAGTAAGCTTACCTTTCTTATCTTTTGTTCACAACACAAATCATGCAATGCTGAATTCTTTGAAATGCTTGAAGGCAAGGAAGACACACAATGAGTCTTGGCTTGGATTGTAGCCTGCCAAATTTCAGGTGCAATAAAAATGACTCTGTACACCTTGCAGTTTTAGTCACAGATGGTGTCTGCTTCTTCCTGGTGAATAGTTTTCTTTTCTGAGCATTGGTTGTGTCTGCAGTGCATCAAAGCCTTGCCTAGCACTGGAAAGATACACCTACAAGGTGGGATGCATGGATGTATCAGGCATGCTCATGTTCTCTTGTCTTTAGCATGTAGAGAAGTTGGGCTCAGTTGGTTTTTCTTACGGTTGTCGTGAGGCCAAAATGTGGGAAAGGAGGGGTCATATATATACTGCCCTGAACTTTTTGGTAGAAGAAGGGGTACAAATGCCAATAAACCTGTAGTTGCTTGGGAGATACAATAGCCAGGCCTGGACTTTATTGCAGCAGCTGCCAGATTCCATGTGCAGGCATTACATTTCGATAACGGGCACCTTCGGAGGCTTGCTAGGCCAAAATGTGCTTTGAAGATAAGCATCTATAGATGTCCCAGTACAGATGTTTACAGGGGTGTCGAACTCATTTGTCATGAGGGCAGATCTGACATAAATGAGACCTTGTTGGGCCAGGCCACGTGTGTCATAAAATGTAAGGCCAGGTAGCAGAGATACAAACTTTATAAAGAACACAAACACAAAGGGTTTTTTTAAACTTAAAATAAAAACATGCTTAAAACATTAGCACTCTTGCAATATTTTGTTTATTTAACAGTGTCTAATAACTGACACCTCTTGCTCTGAATTATTGCATCAAAATGTCTGTGCTATTGCTATCTTGAGTATGCTGTTCAGGTGTGTATCTGTAAGCTGCAAACCTACAATGATGCAGCAGCAGCAGAACTGGAAGAAGAAGCAGAAGACAGCCAGTTTCACTGCGGGCCTGATAGAAGCCCTCCGGGGGCCTGATCCAGCCCCCGGGCCACATGTTTGACACCCTTGCTCTAATACTTCTAACCTTTCATTATGGAAAGAATAGAAAGCTGTGCTATAGTAGCTTGCTCTTCTGTCTGCATAAGCTTGTGCATCTTTCCCATGACCAGTCTCCCCTGGCATAAACTTTGACAGATTAATTCTGAGTGGGCAGGGCATCTGTTTTCCCTACCTCAGCCAACCGTAAGCATGAAGCAAAGATGCATGTGGTGTCTAGTCATAAGTAGGAATGTTTCATCTGCCTTATTTTTTTGTGTGTCCACAAAATTAGGGCAGAAAAGGGGAGGCAGAAAAGGGGAGCTGCAAGTGAAGTAGTTTGGTGATAAGGAGAGCCTGGTTTTGCTGTTGTGGAAGCTGTTGCATTGACAAGGTTATTTCTTCATTGTAACTCTAAAGGCAGCAAGTTGTGTAAATCTGCACTACATGCTTGTGGATATTTTACCTAATTGCCTTTGGCTGTATAGACCGAGCAGCATAGTTCAGTGGGAAACAGTGCAGAGAGCAAGTGTAACCAGTTAATATGAAGTAGCGGCTATCTTGGAAGTGTCTGTGTATATGGCACTGTAGCACGAGTTTCTGTGGCTTTCCAAACTCTCTCGTTCATATTACAACCCAAATATTATTCTGTGTATCAATGTAGTGTGTATAAAGCCCTTTTTGTGAGATTTTCAAAACTTAAATGGTAAGGCTTCTTAGCAGTTTTGGAGGAACAGAACCGAGTCAGTGCAAATATGCCAAGCCCATCTTTCAGAGATACATATTCCCTCACCTGGTTCTAGAGTTGCCTGTGTTCAAGTGGGGCTGGGAGTTCTCCTGGACTTACAATTTATCTCAAGAGGACAGAGATCAGTTCCCCTGGAGAAAATGGCAGCTCCAGAGGGTAGACACTACCTCCAGATGTCCAGGAATTTTCCAACTCTTAGCTGGAAACCCTACCTGGCTCAAAAGCAAAACCAACCCTGTCAGTTTCAAAATACTTTGAGTACAGAATGACCTGTTTAGTAGCAGAAGGTTTGGAGTATTTGCAATATTCTCACATTGACTTTCCAGTCTCTGAGAAGACTGCCTTCAGTAGTTTGCAGCCACAGAAATGTGTGGCTTGCTCACTATTTTTCATAAATAGTAGATGAATGAGTGTGCTTACACAAACCAGTCTTGTCCCAAATACGGACCATGCTGATAACTCTTTCAGACAGTTTTAACATTTCCTGAATGATCACTCAAAAGTGAAGTAGGAACAAAGCAAAAACCTTGCCACTTCTAATCAGTTTGAGGTTTAAGATTCAAAACATTTTTTGAAGTGCATTCATTCCCTTCCCACTGCACTGTAGGAAGTATTGAGCATTAGAATGAAAGGTGCCTTTGCTTGTATTTCCCTATCGATTCCAAAGATGGTGTTTGGTTCACAGGCACATGCCAGATGTGAACCAACCTTTCCAGCCTTTCCTCTTTGGGATTCCCCCTCCCTAAAACCGGAGGGGGGCATACAGAAGAGACGGACCATGAAGCAGTCAAACTCTTTTGATTTGGAGTGGCTGCCTGGGGTCAGCTCCCATCCAGAGCTTCCCAGTAGATTTAGTTTTGCTTCCCGTTATGTATTGATCGTGAGGAAATTTCTCCCAGAAGACAGGCGTATCCACATTTCTACACAATCAAGTCTGCCGATTACTCTTCCAAGGTCTAATTAGCCTTCTGTAAGACCTGGTATCCTTCATGCCTGGTCCCAAACTCCCAGTACTTTTGTATAGATTTTTACTATGGCACTAGCATTCCCCTGGTCATGTCAGAGATACTCAAAGTAATTTGTACATTTTGCTTTTGGGGTACAAAAAGGGTGTTGAGCAAGTTTCATTTGTACACACTGGAGCTACAAGAAGAGTTGAGGAGGAAACTGGATTTTTAGCAAGACATAGCAGTTTAAAAGCAAACCAGATACTGCTGTCAAACATGTAGGTGCCCTTTTGGTGCACTCAGAATGCCTACCAATGGCACACAATAATTGTTTGTAAACTTGAGACAGTGCGGTGTCATGGTTGGAGTGTCAGACTAGGGATCTGGACACCCAGGTTTGAATCCCCACTCTGCCATGCAAGCTTGTTGGGTGACCTCAGGCCAATTATATACTCTCCGCTTAACCAGCACCTCACATTGATTGTGAGGATAAAACTGAGAAGCGGAAAATGATGTAAGTGGCTTTGGGCCCGCACTGGTGAGAGAGGCTAGATAAAGATGTAAATAAATATATGCAAAAATTAATTTTTAGGTTCCCACACTGTTTTTAATAGGATAGCATACCCCAGACACACACAGTTTTGTCTGAGACATTTGGAAGCATAGGTGAAGTGGTTCTCTCTTGAAAGCTTTTTGTAAGAAATTGTGGAATGTTTGATAACATCCTTGACCAGCCTTTTCCCTTGCAGAATGCTTGAAATTAAATTTGGGTGCTCTGCTCTCCCTAGTCTGCAAATCACTTAAGTGACTGGAGCTCTCTGGAAGACTAATGTAGAGAAGTTCTCTACCAGGGGAGGGCTATTTGGGACTCTTGCCACTGCAGTTGGAGAGAGGTAATCTATCAGTTTTGGAGTGTCTACAAAATGCAATTCTCCAGATAACGGGTTTAAAGTAAAGATTTAATACCGTTTCTATCTACTATGATGTTGCTGTGACAGTTTAAAACTCGTTCTCTAAATCTCAGCAGACTTTATAGCCAGCAGTGGGCCAATATAGAGTTTAATGGCATTACAACACATAAATCATCTTTTAAAGATGCTACCAGTAGCTCCAAAATTAAATGCAGACAATCTCCTCAGTTATAAATAATTTATCAAACACCATTTCGGATGAGCCTCCATGCTGAGTTATTTATTTTAGCCTTTACTGTTCAATTCCTCAGACGCATTTTGAAAGATCCATTACTGGTCAGTTTAATGAACTTGGGGGTCTGCTGTGCCCCCCTCCAGCAGTTTGGCACAGCTGTGGTGACCATTACGTGGCTGGCCTGGACCTCTTTGTGCCTTTTACAAGTGCTGCCCATTTGTCATGTGGCGGTAAATGGAGGAGCACATTGGAGTCCTGGGACACATTGTGTGATGTAGCAGTGGAGGAAGCCGAGTGGTCTATAAAGGGCTGCTTGTCACAGCTGACTTGTATTACAGTACATCACTCTTACAGTAATCTCATTTAAGGAGCATCCGTAGGCCCCAGAGGATGATATTCCCAGTTAGCTTGGTCTTTGCAACCATAAAGGAAGAAGTGTGCCTTTTATATACACAGAACTTTTAGAGGTTTTTTTTAAAAAAAGATTAATTATTACACTGCGTCATTCGTGCCACCATCGTTAAGACTGTGACTGTCAGCACTTTCATTATAAGCCTCTCTTGTGATTCTAAAAAACTCACTTGGTGGGAGCTGGCATTTGGGGCTTGTATGCAGGACCAATTTTTACTGAACAAGGTTTCTCAGTGCCCTTACAACTATCTTTCTGAGCAACAGCAATATTGTACATGTGACTGCTCCTTTAATAGGAAGGAGGTGTTATATCAAGTCTCTAAAAATGTTGCATGGGCCTGATGTGGCAAATCTTCGTTTGAAAGTATTTTAATTATATGGGACCTTGATAAATGAAGTTTAGTTTCTCAGCACCTTAAGCAGTTTTAAAAGCTTCTCAAATACTGTTGAAATTGGCTGAAAGTTGGGCAGTCCTCAAAGACAGAAAAAACCCCTGCACTGTTGATCCAAAATGTCATGTTGTTTTTTCCCGAGTTTCAGATTTCTGTATGTTTTTGCTTGCTGTTGTACTGAATTATTTCTTGCTACACAGTGTTTTTTTAAAAGCCTAGGCTTAGCAGATTTTCATGGACGTGTCTGAATCATCCCTTGCGTTACTGCATTTAATGAAAATTATTGTAGAATTAAACAAGGAGGAGCCATGTTACCCTGGCATACACCAGTCATTCACAGGGTGACCCCGGGCCAAAGCTTAATTTGAGAGTATTTGAAAAATTTCCTCTTTCATTTGGCTGAAGGATGTCTGGCTGAATACAAACCTCTTGGTCTGTGTCCTAATTGAGCTGTGAGAATTTGGGGGCCTCCGTAGGAAGCCCCTTGTGTGGAGGATCACTAGAGTGTGCTGAACATGTGCTGGGAAAAGGCACAATTGCACTTCAGGGGCCTCTTCAGCGATACTCATGCAGCTGCTGCTTAAATCTGAGAACCCCTTGGGATTAGAATGAAAATACACCCTGCAATCTTTATTCTCCTGTGGTGAAGCCTGAGGCTGTGTCTGGAGGATTTATAGGAGATGGGAGGAGTTGCTGTTTGCCCTCTGGCTATTAGCTGAGCATTGAGCTAGAAGGAGCCTTGGCATGGGCAGCTCTGTAGGGTTAGGTAGTCTGAAGATGGATTGTTCTGGAGATGCAGAAGTGGGCTTCAGAGAGCAGGGGCTAGGTAAGTGCTCAGCTGGAATGGAGAATTTTCCTTACAGGGGAAGCAAGCCAGATCTTGAGGATACTGGCACTTTCAGATACTTCTGAGATATTTTAGGGATTAATACAGAATTATACCAGGGGGCTTTTGGGGTAGGGTGGGAATTGCAAATTTAGGTTTAGTAAAAAACTTGTAAGTAGATTTTTTTATTGAAGGGGAGTTGCCGTTTTAGAAATCTTTTAACTAGACAGGCTTTAAAGACAAGCCTTTCACCACTGGCAAAATAATCTTCTGCAGTTTAACCTTCTCCTGGCACTACTTAGAGGTTATAAGGAAACCCAGTTGTGGCACAGTTGTGCTTAGGAAACCGTATGAACTCTGTGTGTGTGTGTGTAGTTCCACAGTGGCGTTATTTTATCCATTGCTTGTGTTCCACAGATTCTTCCCAAAATACTAAAATCATAATTTGAAAACATTGCCTTATTTAGACCAGAAATGCTTGTCCAGAAAAGTTGCTGAAATACAAATTTCCTTTCTTCTGTGAGTCTGTAGAGGGTGCTAATGTAATGGGAATTCCTTCCGTTTCCTGTTTATGGTAGAAGGTGGCACTTTATTAAGGGTATTTCTTGATGCACAGAATTGGTCACCAAATGCATCTGTTCTCTACTGGAAAATCATGTATTAAAAGAATGACTGTGCATGGTATTCAGAGGAGAGTTTGTTCTTGTATAATTTTACAGTGCAAGCTGTGGTTACCTGTACAGGATGTGTTACTGAAGCAATTTAAACACTGCTTTGGTGGGATTTTTTTTTAAAGTAAGATGGTCTGTTCAGATTTGTGTGTGATCCATCTTTTGTTATCTTTTATAAATTTGGGTTTTGTTTTCTAAGAAAAACAGCAGGAACAGTACAGGAAATACCTGTGATGGGACTTCTTCCTTGGCTAAGATCGTAACTACTGAAGTCTGTATCTGAACAAAGAAGCAGTGGGAGGGGGAATACTGCAGATTTATATTGTATCAAAAATAAGTAAGAGCTGAATACAACTGCAAATGTGCAGCAACATTTGTCTGCACCCTTTTCACTGGGCAACAGAATAACACAGATTTGTTTATAGTTTTGTGCAGAAATTGCCGACCTGCAGAATTGTTGCCTTATGAAGAGGGCAGGGTACATTTGAAGTTCAAGCTTACTGGTGGTGGCGGCGGCGGCTGTGTTGAATGCCAACCAGTAATGGTTTTGCTTGGGGTGTATAACTTGACAGTAAATGCTCATGCAAGTGCAAGGCACAGAAGGAAAATACACGGTTGGGTTCCATGCCTGTTGTGGGTTGATCTTGCTGAGCTTCTCAGGCATAGATGTAATTCAGTATGGTAATAGTGCTGTGCATATACTTGTATGTGTGTGATTACACTGGCATACTTGCAGGAATGGCAGTTCCATCTCCCTCCCTCGTGTTACTGCCTTAATATTTCTCTGCCTGTTTGAATGAAGTACCAGCTCAAACTGTTTCTATAGAAGAATCCCTCTGCCTTTCCCCTATTTGTATTCTATGATTTGCTCAAGGTGTGAAATACTTCAGAGTTTGTGTGTGATGAACAGCCCAGGATAACTGCTTGGAAGTCTGGGAGGACTGAGCTGCTAATATTTTCTTGGAACTTTTCTTCCAGGAAGAGGAAGCCAAGCAGCTTGTGAGAGATGCCATTGCAGCTGGGATATACAATGATCTGGGATCAGGCAGCAATATTGATCTGTGTGTCATAAGCAAGAACAAGCTGGACTTCCTCCGTCCTTTTGACACGCCCAACAAAAAGGGGGAAAGGTGAGTGTCTTGTACAGCCAGTGGTGATAGATTCTTTGAGTGCCTGTAGATTCCACTTAGTTTTCAGAAGCTTAATACATACCAGGTGTGTGGGGATTGCATCTGCAGACATTTGTAACTGGAAGTACTTCAGAGAATGTTGTCCTGATTGGAGTTGATGGTACAAACTGTCCTAGCTTAGATAATTAATATGCTCTTTTTTGAAAAACAAATTAACAAAAGAATTGTTCCTGCAGCACTTGTCAGTCTGAGAGGCCTGCTAGTTTCAAAAGCTGTATGAGTTCATTGTGATAGGAACAGAGGGCTTTGAGAGAGACATTCACAAGGGTGCAACAGAGCCAGCATTTCCTGAAGGAGAACAGCTGGCTGGCTGTGACAGTTAAAATGGTCTGGGTTGAAGAGGTGGCTCTTCGTGTGCGGGAAGCAAATGTTTTCTCTTTGCTGGCTGAAATTTTGCTGTTGTAAGGTCCAACATTGTGATACCTCAACAGGAGTGTCAGAATTGCATCTTAGCTCAGGGAGAGTTGTTCCTTATTGTTTCATATTCGGGAAAATGATACACAATAGCACAGTGTTGTATAATGAGAACTGGGGTTACATTGACAAACCCCAGGTCTCCAGAGACTAGTACCACAACAGTTCCCTTTCTGTTACTATACAGTACACATGCAAAATGGTTTATGTGGGAGTGTAAGATCCACTAGTAATCTCCAGTTGTTTTTAATGAATTGTCGTGATTTTTGATCATGTCATTTCCCTTTGGCTGGATAGAAACTCACTGAGATTTATAACTGCTGGGTCTGTGCCCACTGACAGGTTTGGCAGTCTGTCTTTTCATCCCACGTGTGAGACACAGTGGAGTAACCATGGAACCTGCTATTAAAAGCAAGATAAGAAAGGTTTTCTGTAAATAGCATTCTGTGTCCTTATACTTAGGTAGTGCTTAACTCTTCTGGGTAAGGTCAGCTGAGGTTTGCTTTCAGAGCCTTCCAAAGCAAAACTGGCACTCACTCTGCCATGGCATCAGTTGGAGGGGCAGGCTTTTTCAAAATTCTGTACCCCCTTGATTGGGCATTTTTTTTCTTTGAGGTGTGTAACCGAGGCTGGAGTGATGCTGCGTCTAAAATGAAACCTGAGTTGGATGTTCAGAATCCCATTGACAATCTTTAACAAAATTTATTTCAGCATACATTTTTGAGGAATATGATGGAATAAATTTGTTGTCTTTGATCTTTAAGGGACCACGTCTTTAATTTTATTGCTTCTGACTAACATTACCCTGGATTTATAACTGTACCATGTATTTTATCCATGTAAGCAGAAAAAAGGTTTATTTATACTACATTCTTCTGTCCCAATGGGGACATTTCTCTGCCTCCATTGTATCATCACAACAACCCTTTGAGTTAGGTTTAGCTGAATTTCCAACGTCCTCTAGGAAGCTTCCATGGCAGAGTGGAGATTCAGACTTGACTCTCCCAGATTCTAGTCTGACATTCGAACCACCAAACTATGTTCACAGTAACATGGTTGCCACACACCCAGGTCACAGCCAAACTAGAGGGGACATTAGGAGTCAACATATCTAATGTAATTCTGAACCTGAGCCCCATGCAGATCAATATACCTAGAGAATGGGATTGGACACAGGCAAGGATAATTTTTCTACATACCTGAGAATCCCCAGGTTTGCAGAAAATTCACAAACACTAAAGGGGGAGAGGGCTTTGGGTTGCCACTATTGTCTTCCCTTCCTTCTAGATACCAAGAAAGTGGGGGGTGGCTGGAGCTAGTAGGTACTCAGCACCAATTGTGTTAGGGCTGGGAGGGACCCTAGCCCCCCATGACCTACCACCAAGCCGCTTCCCTCTGCTTCAGATTGATCTGTGGCTGCCTCGGCTTTCTTCCCTGCCCAAGCACTACCGAACCTCAGTGCCCTCCTCGCAGCAGCAGGGATTTCCCAGTGAGTTTCTCACAGATTTCTGCTTGTTCCACATCTAAAGCAGGTTTTCGAACAAACCATAGGTGAGGGAAGCTAAATCGTGCCCCACCCACCACCTCTCCTTGCTGCACCCTGATACTGGAGCCAGGTGGTGGCGGTGGGAGCCACAATGAAGTGAGGTAAGGAATAGGCAGTATTTAGTTCTCCCACAGCTTTTATTAAGATGATGCAAGACATGAACAGTTGTCCATGTGTATAAATACAGTTGAATCTCCATCTTGTTTAGTTTAGGCTTCAGCTGCCGATTATATCCAGTTTCTGTATGAACCGTGAATGAGGCATCTCCTGTTCCTGGTTTATTCAGTGACTACTGGATGTTTTTAAAGTTCCTCTTACTCAGTGATGGTTTCTTCTTCCAACAGGCAAGGAAAATACAGGTGTGAGAGAGGAACCACGGGCATTCTTACTGAAAAAGTTACTCTGCTGGATCTTGAAGTGATGGATGAAACAGTACAAACAATGGACACATCTTGATTCATTGAAAACTTTCAGGGCCTTGGAGCGGGCTGTGTGTATTGATTTTATATTGAAACACCTTTGTGTATGCTGGGCTGTTCAGAATTAATAAACATCAATGGGAACTAGTTGATTAAGTGATTTAATGTGGGGAACAGAGAGACTCAGAAATAGGCAGGTGAGCATTCCTTATAGCTCTTGAGTAGACAATTTACACTGTGCTGGGTTACACACACCTCTGGGGACAGAATGTGGATAAGTGTCTGGCCACACAGAGTAAGTAAACTTTGCTTTATGGGAATAGACAAGTGTAGCCTGACTGGCTGCATCGAGGAAGGCTGAAAATATGGTATTTAGCTAGAGGTTCCGTTACTTTCTTCAGATTAGGCTAGTGACTTTTAAAACTAAAACTCTCACAGTTATTTCCAAAATACATGTGCCTGGCACTACTTTTGTGAATGAACCTGAGGAGAAATAAATTTCTTTACACATTTCTAGTGCCACACTTCCACTGTGGTTCAGACATGTCTTGCTTAAAACGAGTAAATAGGCCTAAATGTTCCACCTTCCCCCCCTTCATGTGGGCTGAGTACTACAGGAAAGTGCTACAAAATGTCAGGGGCACAACTGGTATGCTTATTCATAACGCTTCAGTACATCCTCCAACAATCAGGCACAGACCTTTCCCTCTGGAGGGCCTTCCCAAAAGCTTCAGAGAGATTAACTATTGGCTATATTATAATACAGTTAAAGGGGGGGGATTGGTTCCAGGAGCACATTTCTAATCGAGGGGGACAGTGATAAGGGGATATTGATACCAGCTCTCAGCCTACCTTGGGGACTTGAGCCTGAAATCTTTTTACTAGCTTGTTCCAGAAGTACGTGAGTTTTGTTACTTTAAAACTGCTTCCACCATGTTTGGCTTTGAATCCTCAATGTTCTGATGTTGCAGAAAACAGGAGTGCAGGCTTAACAGCATTCTACTGAGCCTTCAAGTCAATCCTTTTTGTAAGGAACCACTGACTAGATGAAACCTCTAAACCCAAAGACATGCAAATTACCAACCGTATGCCTCGACACTGGGTGCTGCTTTTCTTTTTACAAAGAAAACTGTTTATTTTGTAAGTCATTTAAATCTTATCTAAAAATGCACAGTTGCAAAATTTTCTTTGGAAATACATTTACTTAAGTGCTAAAAGATCTTAAGTAGCAAGAAAGAGACCAGAGTTAGCAGACTGATATGTAATTTTGAAACTCCCAACAGCCAGAGACTTATTTAGTGTCGCACATCAAAAAAAACCTCTCTCTTTGCTTGCTTTTAAAGAAAAAAAGACCCTCCCCCCAGTTTGTAAGCAGCTCGGCACAGAATTACTGGTAGACAACTTCTGCAGAGCTGAAAATTTCCTGGCTCTCCAAAGAGATCAATAGACTGGACTTCTCTGTGGGCTTATAATACATGCAACTTCACAGCAATTAAACAGATTGATATTAGCACCTTGGAGGATTACTTCAAAATTGTTTAGCGGTTGGCACTGCTCTTTTCCATATAAAGGCAGGAAGTGAGCTGCAGAAACTCACTGAAAGTACATTTAACCATTTATCTATAGAAAAAGTAGGATTTCCTTTGAGGCTTCAGCCTAGAGGCCCATACCCCAGTCCTTGAAGAACTCTGATGTCATACCTCTAAAATATTGTCTTTCAGAAATTACAGAGTGCAGCCCTACTCCTTCTAGGCATTTCTACAAAATGACGCATTTTTAGGGACAGTGTATTAATTTGGCTGATTTTAAAATGTGAGAAAAATTTAAGTTAGCCTTAACAAATTTCCTTCAAATCAGCTTGTTTAAAATATTCACATTTATAAATGAGTTTTCACAGTAAAGAAGTGTTGTGATATTGAGTTAAAATGAATTTTTTCTTTAACTTTGCTTATTTCGTGCTCAATGTTATACCCCTACATTGTTTAAAAACACTGCTTTAAAGTGGTTGTGGGGTTGCTGAAGTACCAGTGATTTTACAAAAAGATATATTTTCCTCCCCCTCAAACCCCCCCCCCCTTCTGCTTACAGTAACACTGGTCTTCATGTAAGAACGGCTATTGAGATTCTCACAAGTTCTCTGCCCGTACAGGCAAGGAAAGTTACAAAAAAGCTTTGGTGTGAGGCAGACTCTGGAGTCTTCCTCAGCCACATTAACAAATAAAATGTATTGCATAATAGCCATTTTAAAGTTTCAGTTAAAAAAAAAACCTTCAGAGGTGTTTCCCTTTCTCCATATTCTATTTTTGCAAAGAAGGGAAAGTATAAAAACTCCAGGCAGATACTTTTAAAAAATAAATGAACTAGAAACTGAATTTGCTATTAATCATTTGCAGAAGAGGCAAAGTAGCAGTTATACAAAATTACACAAATTCTACTGAAATTCTTACATTAGTATAAAGTGATTTCACCAAAGGAATTATTTCAATATTTCACATTAGTTAAAATACAAGGGGTGTGTCAGATGCACAATGAGAAACCCTTGCTCTTAGTCTAACCTAGATTACACACAACAGTTTTAAGAAAGGATCTTAAGTTATCTACGTCTGTAACATGTTATTGGCTTTAAAAAGAATAACACACACCTGCAGCAGCATCTCACAGCCTTCACTGAGAGCATATCCACTCTGTGAGAACCCCTGCAAGTGGCCTGCAGAAATCATGAAGCGTCTTTCGATGAAGGCTCAACTCTCCCGCTTGACTTTGGTGAGGCACCTCTTGGTTTCATTCTGAGACAGAAGGTTCAAGTAAGACTAAGCTGGGCTGGCTTTTCATGGAGCACATTTGCTGACTCTTCAAGTGCTGGAGGTCCAAACATGCATCTGTTTTGCTAGCTGATGCACATAACCAATGTCAGGCCTTTGATCCGGATCTGGGTATATGCACATGCTGACCAGCTCCCGCAACTGCAAAGAGACAAAGGCATATAAGACACTCTGCAAGGGCAAAGATGACGGATTTCCAATCCTGGAAACTCCCAATCTTAGAACTTTCCATTATGTGAATGAAAGCATCCCATTACCTAATTTAAACATGATGCTGATATACCCCCAGTATTTTTATCCACACAGGTACCCATGCAATGACTGTGCAGGAGATGGATCCCTATAATTTGCTAAAGTTACATATAAAGCAGCCAAAATCTCAATTTACATAATATATTTTGTGGAAGATCCCACAGTTCTTACCCATCAGCACTACACTGATAATAACTGAGTCTTGAGAGTTTACAAAAGCATAACATTTCTAGTTGCTTTTGTATAAGATAGTCAAATATGTATATCAAAACATATGCACAACTTAAGTGTACATAGTTGTATGTTCACACTGGTACTCTAGAAACAATCTTGTGCAGTCTAAGACAAAGTGGCAGCATTTTCAGTGCATATGGTTGCCAACTCCAGGTTGGGAAATTCATGAAAATTTGGGGGTGGAGCCTGGCTCAGCAGGTATGTGATGCCATAGAGTCCATCCTCCAAAGGAACTGATCATTTGTAATTCCAGAAGATCTCCAGGGCACACCTGGAGATTAGTAACTCCATCAAAGCAGGATTTACTGTTTCCATATTCACTACTGCAATTAATCCTTGTATAGGCTCAATCTCACCACCCTCATCTGTCAAATGGCTTTAAGAACACATAGCAAATAGTGTAAAAACTTCAATGACCTTGTCACCAGCTATCTTCGAGAAACTGGTTAAAAACACTGAAATAATGTAAAATATTCTGAAGATGGGTCTGTGGGAAAGCCCTTGCCTATTTAAAAAAAAATCATATCCTGCTTTTCGTAGTGGCTCAACGTGGCTAATACATGCCCTTTATAAAAGGGACGATGTTACCTGGCCAGAGAAAGCTGAGCAAGAATCACAAACATCACAGAATGTACATAAACAAAGTGCTCAGCGTCTGAGAAAAAGGGAGAGGAGTGGTAGCTGATCAGGAAATGAGCATGCATTGCTACCCATTACTACCCCACGGAACCTTGCAATGCAGGCTGCAGAAATAAGCTTAGAGATATCTGGCACAGATACAACGTGGCCAGGCATGAAGTCTACAGAGCCAGGCTATGGCAGTGGAGGTTAGAATAATCCTTCCATGAGCTTCTTCCTGCACCATCCTTGCTTTGGGGCCATTAGCCAGTTGAGAGAGCTGTGACCCTCTTGTTCACATCACTTTTGCTTGCATAATAAAGAACGTACAGAAGTGCTGCAACTCCCACCGCCCTAGCCTTTTTATTTTGTACTTGAAAGACTGGAGCTTTTAATTACACAGCCCCTGGAAGCAGCTTACACACCCTAAGGCACCAAAAGAAACAGCCATGAGCCTCTGATCTTCTCCCATCCTCCCAGTAGCAACAGAACCAATTATTTTAATGGTAATTAAAAGCATGACCATCCTGCAATCAGAAGCAAGGAGGGCAGTTCCCTGTTTGCAGCTGGGCTGATTTTATATGGGTGCAGAGGACCACCTTTACTTAACTGCGGTCAGTCATAAGTATGAACAGAGACACTGAGCAGCTGCCTCCCAGTGTCCTCCAAGGGAGCCTTGATGCAACTTTGCCTCACTAGGGAGGGAGACAGCACTGGCCTAGAAGGTCTGAAGCACAGCTCACCTCCTGGCTCACTCTGCTTTCAGTCAGACCATATGCCAGAAAGCAGCCTCCCGTGAGAGGTAGGCCACTTGCACTGTTGCTCCCTTGTATGCTTGGTCTGTCTCCCCCACACAAGGGTTACCAAATTCCAGGCCTAATCATCCCATGCATCTCACCTAGTTAATTCAAGTTGTGTAGGGCAAAACAACCTGCTAAAGGATGACACGTCCACTCCTGAAATGACTTTTCCAGCAGGAACAGTGTGTAGGGTTGTGAAAGGACAACTACGTGCCTGAGGTATACCAGTCTTCAGCATGTAGGTCACTGCTTTCCATGTAGTTTTGTGCAAGTGCAGCAGCAGGAGCTCATCCTGTGAGCTGATCCTGAGCTAGTGACCTGATCCTTGCATCCTGTTGCACGTAAAAGCACCATCTGGAAGGTAGGTCTCTGGGCCCTGCCGCTTTGGAGCTCTCCACCATCCTTCTCACCCTGAATTGCATCACTAGACTGCACACTCTTTAGCACTGCCAGAGGGAGGCAAACCGACAGTAATTGGAGAGACAGGAAACACATCTGTCAACTCACACTAATTCCTGCTGCCAGAAGGCAGATCCCGAAGAGCTGCAACAGCAGCCTGGCAAGGCAAAGCAAAGCATTCTTTCCAAGCCTGACTTGGCCACAGAAGCTTCTGGGAAGAAAGGCTCGCTTTCCAAACCAATTTAACTGCGCTTTGCAAGCCTGTAAATTGTGTAGGTGGGTTAAGGCACCAGACCTTCCATATATCAGGAAGCAAGCAGCAGGCTGCTGCAGGGGATAGGGGGGCCTGCCCAAAGCAGCAGCAGCAGCCATCTCTGCAGCACCAACATTCCAGTAAGAAAAGAGATGTACGCCGGGGATCTGCTTACAGAAGAAGGAGGAGCCAGTTCAGGTCTCCCCCTATGTACATATTCATTTAAAACAGTTCTAAGCCTACCTTTCTCCCAGATTACTGGAATCCAACATGAATGGCAATGAACTCAGCACACCATGCCATACTTTTAAGAAAAATGGAATGAAAACCACCAGCAGAAAAACTTAAAAATGAAATCCAAAAGAGATGGCGGTTTATGAAGGTGCCCCAAAGGCTCTTCTAAAGAGCTGTTTGACAAGACCTTCAAAACTGCAAAAGATGCAGATCTCATTTCCTCTGGGGAGAAAATCAGCATGCAGAACCTACCCTTGAGGGAATCGACTGACCAAAAGGCATCACTGTGCTCAGTGAAGGGCTCATACCTAACTATCAAGGCAGGATTACTTGGAACAGCAATTTGCACATTTTGGGGCTTCTTGTGTTATGGAGGAAGAGCAAAGAATTGTGCAGCACACCAAAGCCCCACCTAGTGGCGGTCTGGTTCTCTCAAACATTGTGCATGTATGCTGAAAGAAGCACGGTTTCTCGGGATGCCCTACCTGTAGCTCAAGAAGTCCCCAACAGACATCACTATACAGGAGGAGTGCTACTAGCAGGGAAGTGTGTATATTGGCACCAGAATAAAGCAAACAGATCTGATAAGAGACAGACTTGAGCTTTGAATAAGCCTGGCTGTCCTTACACATGACTCAAAACATTTCCCACAGAGAGACAAATGTCTACCAGCTTCTCCCCATGTGCAGGGCCCAAATGTATCTCAGAGGCCTGCACTGTGCATTCTGCAGTGCAAGCCTGCATATGCTGTGAATTCACAAACTGTTCTCTTGGCTCTGAGGAGAGGAGGAGGTGGTGGCACATAAATGCAGTCACTCTCTCTAGAGCTGTGGCACGTCTACTCTCACTTCAGTTTTCATAAAGAAGCCGTAAGATTCCCACTTGTTAAAGTTCCGTCAAAATCTCATCCCACTTCTGCGAAAATCAGAATAGGACACGAAAGGGACGCCACTAAAACATTACATCCGGAGCTGGTGGGTATGCAGCAAGTAAGTTTTCCTGCTCAGACTTACTTCATATTCTAAAAGGTTGCATTTTTGATAGGTACCAGGAGAGAATGCAAACCACTGGCTTCTCTCTAGTACTCAACACGTTCATTCCTAAGACATGATACTGCCCAAATCATTAGGGGCCAAGTGAAACAAACACAGGGAGCTTTCTTGGAAGCAAAAGTCAGCAATAAGCAGCCAGCGGTAAAGACAAAGGCTGGACTTCAGCAGAGGCTGAACGCTGAATAGGCACAGCCACACTGAATCTCATGGCTAAGCTGTCACATAAACCAAGCCTTAAAAGTACCCAGCCTGACCCAATGTCTCAGCATTGCTCTTCCTCCAATCACCACATCCCAGTTTGTCCACTGCCTTATGGTATGTGCCTTAGAAGGGGTACATTTCCTCACTGTAGCTTTTGAAAGTTCAACTCATAAACAACAATTTATTCCTCACTTTCAAAACCGCTTCATGGAAGCAGCCATGAGGTTTTTTTTAGGGCAGCTGCCTGAAGGGGACCTCACTTTTATCCATCTGGGTGTGGGCTGTTCCTTCCTGAGACTCCCCACAGAGCATGTTCAGCTGCTCTGCAAGTTGCTGTTTTGAGGGTGACTCACCTTTTCAGAATAATGTTCAGCTGGAAGAGGTGGGTAATCGCATTGCTCTATCTTTTGGCAGAGAGAAAACAAGTTCATTTTATCACCATAGAAGGGACTCTGAAGAGCTGCCATCTGGAATAGGGGGAAAAATTGGAAGACGAGTAAATGCAGGAGAACATCAGCCATCCGTGATGGTGCACCAATCACAGCTTTTAGGCAGGCTTTGCAGAAGTGCCAAACAGCACTGCAGACATGTTTTGGACAACAAATGAGATTTGCAAATCTCTGACATCATCATGTGCAGCTCAGAGGGTGACAGAGATAATGACAATTATCCCTCAGTGACTTTTCAGAAAAACCTGTTTATGCTTCTTTCGTTTGTTGGTGTAGCTGACTTTATTGATATAAACATCCTCAGAACAGTTAGCAAGGAAATGTAATAGAGAGCCTATTTCAAAATAGTCTGGACAGCCAAAATCTGCTACCTTGCGGGAGGAACACCCACCTCTGCATCTCTGCCAAGCATACTGAGGGTTCCAGAAGTCAAACTGACCTTCAAAAGGAGGACAACCATCTACCAAATTTAGTACAAGTGCAGAAGAGGCAAACGGAAGCCGATGTACATTTCAAGGACCTTTCTTCCTTGGGTCTGGGAACTGACACTATCCCTACCCCCAAAACATGCTAAGCGGAGGCAGAAGGCCAGTCCCCACCACCACCAGGGAAAAAGCCAACAGAACTTCCCCCCTTCCAATTTCCATCCAGCTCTAATAAGGTTCGTCTTCAAAGAGAATGCCGCAAGCAAGCGGCACAGAGGCTGCTAAGCAAGTGGCGTGTCCCCTCAGCAGGCAGCCCACACGGAGCCCCAGCTGCTTATTAATCCATAATGCTATTCAAGGGCTTCCTGTCACTCTCACTGTCACAAGCTGCCCCGCCACAATGAAGTAATCCTCCTCCTAATGAAGCACTATTGGATAATTGTTGATATTATCTACTTTGGTTAGAAGATCTTTTAAAACCATTTTGCCGCAAGCTGTGGCAGATCGGCAAGCTTTTATTATTAACATTAGTGAAGCCAATGCTTTGCACTGCTATTTTAATCAGAGGGTCTGTTTGATAATTGTTAGTCTTTTGCTCATTATTATGCATGGGGAAAGCTTCCTAAAGAAATCTGCCTTTCTTCAGACACTCAGCAAGCTCCCAACAGCGTTTAAACAAGGAGAAGAGAGTCACTCCAAAGCAATTCTCTCACTCATTTTATGGTTTTAACCGATATTAGCAACATCATCTTAACATTTGTGCAGATTAGGAATTTGGCAGTGAGGCAAAGGGCTTCTATTTCAACCTGTGGATGGTATGCATTCAATGTAATCCAGATTTAATACAAAACCCTGTTTTCCTAGGCTGTGATTTGAGCAATTACCCCGCATTTTTCTTAATACATTATTCCAGGCGAGGCTGCAAGCAAACAAACAAAAAACAAAACAACCCACCATTGCCAGCATTTTGCAAACTGAATATAAGCAATTACCTCAAGCCAGACTTGTTCTACAGCATCTCAGTCACACACAGGTGAGCTATTTGATACCCCTTTGCTACAGGTCTAGCCTAGCACATCCAACATCTGTGCTCTGCCACTGAGCTAAAGGGCAGGACCTGGTCAGAGATGTGCATTGTGAGAATAAAACCCTCAGAAATAGGATACCTCAGGAAGTAGCCACCCTGGAAACAAAGTATCTAACTCTCATTATTGTGAGTATAAATCTGAAAATGTGACAGCAAAATTTTCCAGCATGGCCTTCCATGTTGTCTATGCTTTCCCGTTTCTGCCTGCTAATCACCAGTGTCACTTAGAAAAGACATTGGTAGGAGACTACTGTGTAGGGAGTAGCAACAGTCCTGCGGCTGGAGGCATTCAAGAGCTCTTCTGAACAGCAGCTGTATCTGGGGTTTGCTTTTGACATCTGGATTAGAACAATTACAGGGAAATGACCAGATCTGCCTTTGAAACGGACCACCATGCTGGTCTAAAAAGTACAAGTGGCTTTCTGTGTTTAAACTGATTGTCTTGTTAGAAATCCTAAAGCTACTGCTTGCAGCTATTTTCAGAGACTGGAAAACTTATTTTTATCTCCTGCAAGTTATCTTGATGACAGATCTCCAAGAGATGGTGACGGCTTCCCACTATTTTGATAAGGTTTAATATAAATCAATGTGAGTTTGTAAATGTCAGGTTCAGGTGACACTATCTGACATCATACACTTAAAAAAAAAAACCCCAATAACACTATAGTGAATTCCAACTGACATATACATCTCTAGGCAATCTAGAGACAAAAATCCCTCCAGTTTTATCTGCACAATAAGGAAAAATGCTATGGAAAGCAACTTACAGCTAGCCTATCATCGCTTTCCCCACTTTTAACAAAGCAAGAAAGAGAATGGAGTGTCGGCATTGACATCTTCTGTGGAATTCAGCAAGGGGAAGATAAGGGATGTTAATTCACACCTCATTAGTGAGATGTGAATAGCTAGGGATTACCATCTATTACCACTGAGCAGTTGTGTTCACACTTCAACTGAGCCCAAGTAGGAGAGTGTCTGCTCAGGGGCAGGCCACATGTGTGAACACGCCTCTCTGGCATGGCACTCAGAGATGACCTCATCTAGGCAGAACTGAAAGCCTACCTCACGCCCAGAATTACAGCAGTGACAAGAAGAACACTTTCACTGGCTGGCCTAAGCATAACACAGAAAAAGAACCTAGCCAAATTGCTCCAGTTCGAGACAAAAGACTTCATCTGTGGCAGGTAATGTGGAAAAATCTTAACTACATTCTTAGGGGTTCATTTGCCACCAGATGCTGGCTGTGAAAGAGACAATGGAAAGGACCTTTTAGGCACACCAAGAGCTGACATGCAAACCAAACATTTATTTCCTGCCATTTTTCCCCAATGGGGAGTGGCGTACATCACACTCCTCTATTTTATCCTCACAACTATGCTGTGAGGTAAGTTAGGCTGAGGGTGTGTGACAGCCCCATTACCACCCCAAAAACTTTCATGGCAGAGTGGGTGTTCAAGCCTGGGTTTCTCAGATTATAGTCCAAGACACTAACCCAGGGGTCCCCAGTCTTTTTGACCATGCAGGTTCCACTTCTGAGAGGAGGTGGCGAGTGCCACTTCAAAATGGCTGCCACAGGTGGCAGACAGAGATGCAATACCTCACTCCTCACCAATGTTCCCTCTAAACTGTGGAGTCTTGTGAGCAAAAATTCTGCTTTGTGAGCTACTGGCATTAAAGTTGTGAGCAAGGGATTTGGCTCTTGCATGAATTAGTTTGCACTGGAGACATTCTTCCTGAGCCAAGACAAAAATGTATGAGCTGGAGGCTAAAAAACTGTGAGCTAGCTCACACTAACTCAGCTTAGAGGAAACACTGCTCCTCAGCTTGCAAAATGAATTGTCTGGAAACCACACTGAACCCAGCTGACTTAATCAGAGTCTGGTCACTAGTCTGTTGAGGTCAGTATTATTTGTACTTTGGTTGGAAGCATGGTCCATCTACTGGGAAGACAGCAAGTCTGGAGAATGAGTGGGTGGGCTTCTACTCTTCAGCACTTCTCTCCTGTCATAGAACCGCCCAGCTCCCTGGACTAAGACTAGAACTAGCAAGCTCCCTTTCTGCTTTGCAAAAGAAGCTCACGGTAACATTCAGCCAGGCCTGAAAAGGGGGAATGAAACCAAACAAAATGTCTAAGGAAAGCCCAGTTGTCTACCAGTCCTTCTGATCCTCCAGTGGCTAGCAGCCATGAAAACTCTTTCCTTTGAATGAGAGCAGCCAATAACATGCCCTGCCTGCTTTCTGAAAAACTCAGTGGACAGCAGGGGAAGCAGTGGTGGATGCCATGGTGCCTATGGGAACCACATCGGGAAACCCTGCTCTAACCACTACACCACACTGCCTCTTTACCACCAGCTGAAAACATTAGCACTGGTTACATTTTTTTCCAGATCAGCATTTCAGGGGAAACAGAGCTAAATCTTATGGTTGGTGGTTCATGGAGGCACTGGCTGGGGATCCTCCACTTTCCATTACTTAACAACAGTACAGGGAAAGAATAACTCAGCAGGGAATGTAGTACCATTTTTCTACCATCAAATAATGAACAAGTACCTTCGGATGCAGAAAACAGTTCCATCCCTTCCTAATAACTGTTGCAGACTGTTGCAGTGCTTTGTCAATGAAAGCCATCCCCAAATGCCTTGGGGGGGTGGGGGGACCATTTTCTCCTTCCTTGCTTTGTTCCTTCCTTCATTTCTTCCTCCAATGAGTATATTTTGTGTGTGTGTGTGTGTGTGTGTGTGTGTGTGTGTGTGTGCGTGCGCACACACACGCGCTTGGAAGTCATGGCTGACTTCTGGCAACCCCTAGTGGGGCTTGGATTTTCAGAGAGATGGCTTACTATTGGCTGCCTCTGCATCCCAGCCCTGGTATTACTTGGAGGTCTCCCTTCCAAGTACTTGCCATGGTCAACCCTGCTTAGCTTTCGAGGTCTGACAAGACTGGGCTTGCCCAGGCTATTCAGGTCAGGGTGGTCCCTTTCTTTTTTAATGTGATGATGATACTACTACTGATGATGATGATTATATCACCCTATCTCAGCTTATCTGCCTTGTAGTAGAGTCAACTGGATTCCCAGGTACTGAAAACCTTACTAAGAGGTACTTCCTTCCCTCCAGCCAGATCTAGACACCGTTTCCCTCCTCTCACCTACAAGGGAGCAGACCCTAGCAAGCCCTGCTGCTGCTTGTCTAGAGACAACACAGATCAAGGTGCATGCCTTGCAAAGGTTCTCCCAAGGGAGCTGCTCAGTCATTAGTTGAAGCTCACAATATGCTATTTGCTTTGCTGCAGTGTCCCTCCTGCTGGGAGGGTTGCGGCTTAGGTCCTTGTGTGCTTGAGGATCACACTGCTCTCAGGCCAACTTCTAATACAAAAGACCCAGGACCAGTCTGCTCAGCAGCAAACTAAACAGGCTTCTTAGGGAATTTTTCACACTGCAGCACACACAGGCTCCCTGGGAAAACGGAGAGGGTGGCTGCATCCATTCCCTGAGGGCTGGTGACTGGAAGGGAACTCTGTGACTTGCTTACATTACCCATCTGTTTCCAGGAGGAGGCTTGCTACCCGTTATGGTCTGAAGGCCAGGGTGATGGAGCTTGCACAAGACAAGCAGAGGGCTATTAGAGTCATGCTGTGCTGCTCTCCCAAAGGCTACTTAAGCCCTGCAGCAGCAGCTCATTGATTTCATTTATTGACTTCCCAGCACTGATATTTCTCTCTCTATCTCTCTATGCACCCTCCACACAGTGCTTTTGCACACCACCAACACATTAATCACATATTGAACAGCTGTATGATTGAGGCCTGAAACCCTAACAAAAGCACACTGTCTTGTTAAACAAGTATCTCTACTGTATCAGGTGAGAGGCTTCCTCTCCACTTGAGCAGCATACCTCAAAAAGCCCCCTCCTCATGCACCTAAAGGTTTAGGGGATTATTCTCCACTCAAATCTAAGCACAAAAAGCATGAGATCTTCCTCTGATTTGGGTAAGCAGCTGTTTGTCCTTTATTCCCAACAAGATAAGAGATAGCTGAAAGTGGTTCTAACAAAATCCTGCACATTACTTAGGCTGATGCTAGACAAACAATAAATAGCAAAAGTATTGGGACTTCAAAACCATTAGAAGGCTACACTGATTGACATCTACAGGTAGCTCTTTAGGGGACTTTCCACTCCAAGCCTCCATGTTTAAAAAGAATCTCAGTTTAGCAAAGGGAGTGTTGAAGAGCAAACTGGAGGAAGAGCCCTGATTCCTTCCCCTGCAATTACTCACAGGCATATCCATCCTTGCCCTTGGTTCACAGCTGAACACACACTCTGTTCTTTCAACAGCCCAGCCTCTTGAACCAAAGTCACAAAGCACTTATTTTAAAATAAACCTCCTCAAACTCGGATATGCTTGCTATTCATATTAGAGGTCTTTGTTTCAAATAATTATACTTTTACAAACATGGGACCTGCAAGGACTTGCAAGGGACATCTTATTTTCCTCTTCTCTACTATTACCACTTTCCTTTCCCTGGCAGCCCTCACAGCCTCCACCCCCCCTTTCCTGCTTCCTTCTCTCCTTCCCACCACAAGCCAACCTACCTTTACCTGTCCCATCTTTAGCTTTTCCACCTTTCCCCTCCCTAACAGCCTGGAAAACTATGGTTCAGTTGTTCAATGCCAGCTGCTGGGCCGGGCCCAGTTGTGCTGTATGGAACCTGTAAAGACTTGTGGGAGGCAGCTATTTTCCCCTGTATTTCCCTCCCTACACTATTCCTTCTTTCCCTCCTCCTGGCAGCACCCATATCCTCACCTTTCCCTTCTTCCTTGTCTCCCTCCATGTGCAAACCAACCTACTGTTTAAAAGCTCCCCATCTTCAGCTACCTGGGTCTCCCAGATCCTATTCTGAAAGTATAACCATTACACCACACACTGGCTTAAATTGGATGACTGCTGTTGAACACTAGCAAGCAGCTGTGTCCAGGGGAGACATGCAAGTCAGATGGTAGCAAGTTGTCTGGTGATTACTGCTGGGCCTTACTGCAATCAGCCCTCCCTCAAAGAACAAAACAGCCTTAGAAAGGGCCCTCCCCCTCCCCGCCTTTTACTGACAAAATCCAAGGCTTGAATGCTGGCAATACTTTTGTGGTTGCCTAGCAATGGCCCCCAAAGGCATCTGTTTCTTAAAGCTACAGGTGCTGCTTCTTTCATTTTGAAGGGGTTAACACCCTCCCCCTTCTATGAATTCAGATTTGTCTGCAAGCCTGGAGTGTTTTGCAGGTTTGTAGAAATATTTGTCTCATCTGTTCATGGCTCCAATTTCCAGTTTTAGGTATCCATATATTTGGCCATGGTAAGAAGATATTGATAGCAGCTGCATGATTTACACAGAATTTTAAAAAACAATCTAAGAAATAAACTAAAGCAGTTTGAAACTATGAACTAAGTTACTCAGATTTAAATGCTATCAACATTGTCAAAGTCTGCCACTCAAAGTACGCAATTCCACAGTTAAACAACAGGTATTAGATCTCAGAAGCTACACAGGTTTGGCCAAGTTAGTACTTGGATGGAAGTCCAGGGTTGCTACGCAGAAGCAAGCAATGTCAAACCACATCTGAATGTCTCTTGCCATAAGTTAGCTGCAATTTGATGGCACTTTCCACCACCTCATTCAAACCATTTGGCTTCATTTTTGTTTTTTTTTGCCAAGAACCTCTGATCCAAGACTACAAAAACCCTGGGAACTGCCTGGCCACCTAAAATCTAGACATTCTTTTCTTATATGCACTCCTAGAACACTATGCTATTAACTTAATAATCAGAACTGCATACAATTAAATATTTTTTGTCTAATTCATTCCCTTTTTATTCATTTCCACCTTTCCATATTGTACATAAATATTAAAGCAAGATATGCTTACCTCATATAATAAACAGCCCAAAGACCAGATATCCGATTTAAAGTTATAGCCATTTTCATGAATTCTTTCTGGGGACATATAGTAGGGTGTTCCCACTGTAAGACAGAAGCCAAGAAAAAAGAATTACCTTCCAGGACAAGGCAAGGGTTTAGCTTTGAAAAGGCACCAACAGAGCCTCAAAAGCTCACCATAGTACCTATTAGAAAGAAAGGCTTGAAGGACAATTTGTAAGCAAGTCAAGAATCACAGCCTTGGAGGAGGAATACTATCACTATGATATAGAAACTAAAAACCAGGAAATCGAAGAGAATATGAAGGTATTAACACAATGTGTATTCTGAAAAACACTTTCTCCATCAGTCCCATGCTATGGATAATATCGGGGCGGGGGCACATTCAACTGCACATTGTGGAAAGTTGATTGCCCTCATTGCCACTAACACTAGACTTCTACAACAGCCCACTAAAGCAAAGACAATACTCAATCCAAATCCAAGGTTGTTTTTAGTTCCATGTTCAATTATTCTGCTGCCCAAAGAAACATATTGCACTTATAGAAAATTATTCCTAAATTCATTAAGCATGGACTAGCCTCTGCTATTTGTACTGTATGTCAAACCCACCCACCATTTAGCTGCACTGTGATCAGATATGGGATTCTGGTTTTTTAGATATTTTTATGGTTATTGTTGTGTTTACATTGTAAGCTGCCTTGAGTTCTATATGGTAGAAATGTTTTAAATAAATAGGATTTGCATAGCAGAGAACAGACCAGAGAAGTATTAACCATATGACCTCAAAAACCACACTGTTGTCTCTTAAAACAGGAAAATTCCCCCCACTTCAGGTAAACCTTAGCAGTATGGGTTAGCTCATCCTCATCACATGCCAGGCCAGTCAGAGTGCCCTAAAACCCGATTTGGTGAGACACTCAAGGCTGCAAACACTGCAATTGCTAAAGTAGTGCAATTTCCACATTCAGCCACAAAATGAAACACAATGTAGAACACAAAGGAGAAATATAGCAAGTATCCATGGCTGAGCTCTGAAATATTACTGTAATACAGGAAGAAGGGATTCCAACAGATCCTTTCCTACCTGTTTTTGCTTTCTGGCAGCAGCTGAAAACCAATGACTCACTTACTGGCCCTGAACTTCATCCACCAGTTGCAGAAACATGTGAATCAGGCCAAAAAGGACTCTCACCCATTGTAAGAAAGTGAATAGCATCCTTTAAAAAAATTGCCTGTCTCTATTTCTACCTCCCATGACCATAACATCACTGAAAAGAAATCAAAAACCTCAATCCTCATATGCACTGTAACATACCCTTGACTCAGAACTGCGCTGTTTCTTCTGGCACTTCTTTAACAAACTAGTTATCAGTTTCTAATTATATAATCAGTACTAATAAGTAATCAAGACAAAAGTCCTCATCAGTGATTAAAACGACAGTCCAACGAAGGCTCCGTATTACATACTCCGTTTCGATTGGATCTTTATCAGAAGATTAATACATGATTCATAGACTAGTACATGTTCAAACTGACAGAATTCACTTAGGAGGAGATGACTTCATCTTATGTCAGGTTCATAAACTAGTATATGTTCAGTTCACAAAATTCATAAAGAGGAAATTCCAAGACAGGCTGCCGATTCTACAGATGGAACTATTCTCAATTAGCCGGCATGCCTCTTTTGGATGAAGTCATTTCCTCTTTGTGAATTTTGTGAACCGAGTATGTAATCCGGAGCCTTCATTGGACTGTCATTTTGATCACTGATGAGGACTGTTGTCTTGATTACTTATTACTACTGATTATATAATTAGAAACTGATGACTACTGATTGTATATATTAGCAACTGTTGTTATGTTATTGTTATGTTATTGTTATTATGTTATGTTAATGTTATGAATATATTTCACCTTTATTATAGTGTGGAGAGTTGTAGTAATACACAGTAATAATTTTGTTCTGCATACCTTTATTATTGCGTTCTGGTGGAGTTCTTATTTTCTATATTGTTGATTACTGCCATATATAGATATCTGCTATACTTCTTTAACAAACTACACAGAGTGACACAAAACAATATAACAGACTAAGAGAAAAGGTGGGACTAAATGTGTTTTAAATCCTGGTCTGGTTGTATTATCTGCATACCATATTTTCCTCTCAGTGTCTCACCAAATTCCTAACTAACTTAATGTGTCTGGTTAGAGTTTAGCCCCAGTTTCAAAAAGATAAATCTATCTCTGCAGATTGTTATTATTGTTACTGCTAATAGTTAGCCGTATATATATACTGCAAGTTAAGCAGGTGATCTGTGTGAAACTCCAGTAGAGAGCTGCTACCTTCATTCTGTGCTTCTAGGCTTCCTAGAAGCATATGACCACTGCTGAAAATAGAATGTTTGGTTAAGTGGTCCCTTAGTCTGCTTCACAAGGGTTCTCCTTTGGGCCAGACTAGACATAAGCTTCCTTGTGTCAAACATGGGGCTGCCACTACCATTTTAAAGCCTAAAATGGGCAATTTAAGAATGCTGTGAGGGCCCAATCCTCATTGTCCCTGCAGCACTGCAGGAAGAGGGCGGGGGTGTCTCACTGCATTGCAAGCCCAATCAGGATCAGGCTCTTTTAACATTTTTAAATTGCCCATTCTGGGCTTTAAAATGGAGGTGGTGTCCTCCTGTCGGGCATGAGAACACCGTTATGTCTACTTTGGCCCTCAGAAACAGTGCTTAATTTTGAAAAAAGGTAGCAGAGATGCCTGTAGTTTCAAATAGTAGTACTATGTCTACATAGTATGTTTTATATTGTTTGATAGTTTTATTGGAATTTTATTGTACATTTATTATGTTGTTAGCCGTCCTGGGCCTGCCGAATGGCAGGGAGGGCAGGATAGAAATCCAAATATAAATAAATAAATAAATAAAGCCATGAACTTTCCTCTCCCTTAGTGAAAGAAAGTAGCACTGCACATGCTCAGGGGCACCAAGCCCTGTTTAAGGCTGTGCATAACAACAAAAATCACACAACCCCACTATCAAAACTCTGGCTGGGTAAATCAGAGCACTCAAGTGCCAGAGAAAGGAACTGCTCTTGAGACCCAGCATTTGTGATCACTATGCAGTCCATTCATAAGAAAATCAGCTTGTGCTTCACAGATTACAGCAAAGCTTTTGACTATGTGGGTCATGAAAAGTTATGGTTGGTTTAAAAAGAAATGGGTGTGCCACAACATCTGATTGTTTTAATGTGCAACCTATGCTGTGGATAAGAGGTTACTGTTTGGACAAAAAATGGAGAAGCAGAATGGTTTGCAAAGGATGTATTTTATCTCCCTATCTCTTTAATCTATATGCGGAACATATCATAAGAAAAACTAGACTGGATAAGATTAAAGTGAAGTGAAAATTGGTGGAACATTAACAATCTGAGATATGCAGGTGATACACATTACTGGCAGAATATAGTGAAGACTTGAAATGGCTCCTGATGAAGGTTAAAGCAGAAAATGCTCAAGTAGGATTCCAACTGACCATCAAGATGACAAAAGTAATTACTGAGGAATTACACAACTTTAAGGTTGATGATGAAAATATTGAAATTGTTAAAGGTTTTCTATTCTTTGGTGCCATTATCAACCAAAAAGGAGACTGCAACCAAGAAATCAAAAGGAGACTGAGACTGGAAAGAGTAGCCATGAAGGAGCTAGAAAAGATCCTTAAATACAAGGATGTGTTGCTGGCGACCAAGATTAAGATAATTCATACTATAATATTTCCCTTCCTATTACTGTGTACAGGTGTGAAAGCTGGAAGGTGAAGAAAGCTAACAGGAAAACTGTGGATTCCTTTAAAATGTGATACTGAAGGACAGTTTTACAGATACTACAGAACACAAAAAAAAGACAAACAAGGGTTTTTTTTAGATCAAATCAAGCCGGAACTCTCCCTAGAAGCTAAAATGACCAAACTGAGGTTATTGCACTTTGGCTACATTGTGAGAAGACAAGAATCACTGGAAAAGACAATAATGCTAAGAAAAGTTGAAGGCAGCAGGAAAAGAGGAAAACCCAACACAAGATGGATTGATTCAACCAAGGAAGCCACAGCCCTCAGTTTGTAAGACCTGTGAAAGGCTGTTAAAGATAGGAAGTTTTGGAGGTCATTAATTCATAGAGTGGCCATATGTCGGAAGCTGTTTGAAAGCACTTGAACACCCACATGCAGTCCATTCATAGATAATGACTGGGGGCAGGGGGTGGAAAGTTACACTCGCCTTCTACAACTCTTTATTCACTATAACATTGTCACTGACATAATACCCCAAAAAGGCCTTTGAACAAAGCAGAATGACAGAGTTTATTGCAGGGATGAGTGCGTCATGTTCCTTATTTGATTTCTGTGAACCAAACTATGCTATGACATTACGTAGGTCTATGTAACAGCCTTTGCCTCACCAGGTCTATGAAACAGCCTTTGCCTCATCCAACCCAACAAAGTCTACCTTGCACATTTACTGTCATTATTGTGGTGTTGTCAGCAAATGGATGAACAGACAGAAATCTGGGCTTCAAAAAAAGAAAAACAGAAAAAGAAAAGGATGCATTAATTTTTAAATAAGGGCCAGGATAAAAGACTGACAAGCCCAATTGTCTTTATGGTCTGTCCAGCATTAAGTGGGAATCTCTTGTAATGAGCATCTTCTAGGAAAGTGCACAAGACTTCCAATTTAATCAGCCAGGCCTCAGCAATGCATTACATCAGCCAATTTGACAAGAGGAGGCTAATCGCAGACTATTAACTAGAAAGTTTCCTTGGCATTTGCCCAGCAGAGAAGACACAATACTGGGGGTAGAGGAACAACCTATGAAGCATGATGGGCTGAAGCTGGAGAGCTGGGAGTTCTGGGATGCTGGATTTCACTCACAGAACACCAGGCTAACTGCCTGTTTGTTTCAGGCACAAATTGTGGCTTAAAGCGCTTTATATGCTGGTGCTGCTCAGTTTGCTTTCTGGGGCAAACACCATTGTATCAGAAACTTCATCATCCCTTTTCCCAAGCTGGAAGAAAAGCAAAACCCAACTCATATTTTTTTTAGCTCACTTAGACTTGGATCAGGATTTAAGACATTCCCCTACTGTGGACTTACTAGAATTAGCCAAAAGTACTGCCTCAGTTTCCCATCTGCAAAATCGGAACAGCAGCCACCAACTCACAGGTCTGTCACAAACACTTGCAAAAGACTGCTATAAAGGAAAATATAAAAACTAACAGGCAACTTGGCTTTTAAATGTCCACCCACAGTTTTGGTTATACAAGAAATACAATCTTGTGTTATAGAAGTCTAAATTGCTACCAAGAAAGCACCTCCAACCACAGAGGGTAAGAGATGGAACCTGGAGTAGAAGTCTAACTATGCAACACTGTTCCGAAGAACACCAATTCTTTGGAATCAGTTCTGATTCTTGTTTCTTTGTTTTGAACAAAGTCATCCAAAATATGAAAGTGCTTTATCCACACCTGTATACCTTCCAAGCACTGCGACTGCACTACTAGTTTTATGTAAATTCATGGTTCAGTTATCCTACTGGAACTGGTATTTTTTACCACCCTGCCCAAAATAACTCTTTCTCTGGAAATCAGCAATGCAGGGAAGTGTCCTGAAGTTTTAAAATCCATTATTAATTGATGTCTTCTTCCAGCTATCCACACAGGAAAGCCATCTACTCCTGTTATTTAAAAGATAAGGCAAGTTGATAAGGCAAACAGCCCCTCTATTATCTTTTAAGTTCACCCTTAATATGGAGATGAAACAAATTTAGAGTCCAGTGGCACCTTTAAGACCAGAAAAGTTTTATTCAAGGTATGAGCTTTTGTTTGCATAACCCTTTTTCAAATACACTGGAATGGAAGGTAGAGTTCAAACTTATAAACAGGCTGAACAGCAAATTTACATGTAACATGATGAAAATGTTTTAAGGTATGCAAAACCAAAACTAAATAACAAGCTAAGGTTATAAGGTCAACAGTTGTTTTGATTTAATTAAGGGGAGGAAAGGACATCAAAGCAATAAATATGTCAAAATAGGGGATAAGTGTGTCAAGGCATCTTTTCTAATTGTGGGTAGTAAACTGAGACTCATCATTCATCTCTCACTCAGGTGTGGAGGTAACTTAACAGCATTTTTAAAAAATGGGTGTAGTGGTATGTCAGCAAACATTCCAGTATTCCTTGCATTACATTCAGTATTCTAATATACTATTCTGAAAAAGAAATACACTAAAATACAGAGGATGTATAGTCCTTCTTGCCGAGAATACATATGTGAGGACTGAATGAGTTAGTATATGTAATGAGATAAGAAACCAATATCCCTATTGAGTCCTGGGGAGGTTTTTGTTCCAAGTGGTGCAATAACTTGTAATTCAGCAACCACCTGGAACCATCTTTACGGAGATGAAAGGCATTTTGAAAAGTCACAACCTATTAGACACATATATACACCGTACAACACACATCAATTTTAGTAGTGAGACTGAGTTCTAATTGTGCAAGCCAACTGTATAAACCCCTAGCCATCCCTGCCATCTGCACTACCTTTTTCTGAACTAAAAAAAGCTGTCTTCCAAGAAGAGAAACAATAATGGATCTTAATGCCCAAAAGATGTAACATAATGGCAGTTTTTTATTCAAGGCCTGATATATGATGTAATCCCAAAGGAGGCATTTCAGAATGAATTGCAGTCTACGGAAAAACATACATACTTTATGCAGTTGTGAGTTGTGCCTCAGATCTGACAATTCATTTGTATAATACAAAAGTCTCAAGCAAACACAGATGCACACCTGTGTGAATCTGAAGGATAATAATTCAACATTTCTCATATGAAACTGGTCAGACCTTGAACATAAGCTGTAAGAAGAATGAACAGTGTTAAAGAAACACATTGTATTGTATGGATAAGAATGAATGACCCTTAATTGGAAAGGACTCTGCAGTCAGAGGGTGTGCTGCATGGTCTCCACAGACCCTGTATTTATTCCCTGAAGGAACAGTTGAAAATGAAATAACCCTTGGCAAAAAGCACATGGGTGTACATAAGGATTTCTACTAAGCTATAGCTGAATCAATAGTGCTCTTCCGAAGAAAGCATCATGCCTTCTGGAAGCAACAGGCTGATGGTCAAAGAAGTAGCAGTAACAGAATGCTGCACATATATTTGAATAAAGCCAATGTCACCATTATACCTGTGGGGCTGATTGCTCAAACATGCTTCCCTTCCAGGTTTGAATAAGGTTTTGGGGGGTTACTTGGCATTAAGTACTCCAAGTGTGGAATGATGTGCACCTGAGTTTATTCTGCCAGCCTGCTGTCAGGTATTTGTTTAAGTGGGCCTCACCCTGTCTTGCTTTATGAATGCAGACTTGTGGTGAAGAAACAGCAGCCTCAAAATCCAGCCGTGTAATTTGTCGTGCAGAGCCTGCTGCTGCTCCAAGCGAGACATTCGCTTGTATCTTGCAAGAAGTGTATGGGCAAATCTTTCATTTTTCTTTCATTACCCCGGCATGTACTGTCACTTAATTTTTATGTATGCAATCCTTCCTGACAAATATGATCTGCTGCTGGGTAATTCGTTTGACGTTCATTCTGTTCCTTGCTCTAATTATAGCTTCCATTTCTGACACAGAGGCGTCTATGCTGCCACAGCCAGGAGTACACCTGTCAGACAAGTTGTGGTACTGCCTAATGCCCTTTTATGCCAGTCTGATGTTAGCAAATACAAAGAAAAAAAATTAGGTGAATCTATTTGCATAAGCCCTGTGCTCATTTCATGGGTCAGCAGCCTTAGATATTAGAGTTCAAGATGGTTGCCAGGGCAACACTGAAATAGAAAAAAAATCCAATATCACAGGCGGAGCCATTGTGCATATGCATTTGCCACTGCCTCTTATCAAAATGTAAATTTCCACATTAAACTACACCTGCAAGACTGTGCCACTAGGAAGCAAATAACATGGCAAAGTACTTTAAACCAGGTAGGATTTCAGGGTTTTATTTTGACTGTTAAATAAAACAGCCTTCAGAATGCAAAATTGCCGACCTGTGTGCCAGATGTAAAAGTGAACTAACTTGGGCTTCTCTGGCATTCAGACATCTTTTGACTTTTTTCCTGGATGTCATTTCCCTGAAGTACAGCAACAGTAGCCATCAAGGAGGGCTCCAGAGTATGCACTTCTCTCAATTGGAATGTCTGGCATTGGCTGCCTGACTTCTGGGTACTACAAGATCCCATGTTTAATTTATGCTTAATAACAACAACAGTCAAATAGGATAAAATCATAGAACTGGACATGTACCCATTTTTGCCCTCCGTTGGTGTAATTTTAAATGGCTATGAAAAGGGAGACTTCTTTGGTATGGAAAAACTTGCCCCCACATATACCTGAAGAGTAGTATTCTTGCCATTTTCTGTAGAATGTACAAGAACACACAAAATATCTTCACCAGAGCAACCAAGGGTTATGCATCTACTCAATTAAATGCTGTAACTCCAAGCAACAACTCAAAAACATGTAAGATGCACTCAAAGTGAATATGAGCAGTGGCACAAAGAGGGTTGGTCAGATAGGCATCCCATGAACTGGATGGTTAAGACAGAACATCAGGTACAACTGCAAAGACTTCTAATGCAGCCAGACAAGATGATGCTTGAAACATGTTAATACTATCAAAGGAAGTCATTCCTTCCTAGAAAACTGTCATGGCTTGATCAACATTTATTTCTTTTTGGAATGGGTAATGAAAGCAATACACTGTAAATGTTAAAAAAAACCTAAAAAATCACTGGGTTATATCTGATGACTCCTTTCCACTAAAAAAGCATCTTCCTCCATTGCAGCAAGGTTCTTTCTGTCAAAGGAAGACACATTACAGTGGAAGGGAATCACCAGATCCAACTGACTGAAACTTACACCCTTTCCTATGAGCACAAAGACCAACCCCAACAGGCAGGTCTTATACAGTGCTTCCAAAAGCAGCCTACACTTGAACTTGGCAAGTCTGCAATGAGGAGGAAGCTGCAAATGAAGGAATGTCACTAATGACATACGTCTTTGTGTCCTTGCTATCTGAACCTGACAGGAAAATAGTATTAAAAGGGCACTTTCTATTGGACAGAGACTCAAAATAATGAAAATCTCACAAATGAACTGCTCCTGTGAAGCTATATGCTGTGGACCACCTGGCTATAACCTGTTTGAAAAAGTCAGATTTCTGATCTACATGCCCTCTCTTCCATTAATAATTCATGTTGTCCACTATAATTTAAATATAAAGCTAGCAAGCACAGGAGACTTCAGAATCCCTGAACAATTTTGCCCTTAAACTGCAGAGAGTGTTGAGTAAATCAGAACTACTTTCACAAAAAAAGGGATATCAAAGGTCACACAGGAATGCTTATATACAACTCCAGTAGCACCTTAGAAAGATGCTTAGTTACAGTCTATACAAGATCTTTGCTACAGCAACTAGAACTTTGCTGGGCAAGCCCCAACATAGTTACTGAAACACATCAGATAGCTTTTATTTCTGGGACTTTAAAAATCTCACAAGCATACAGCTATGCTTCCTTCACCAAAGAAGTTATCAGCACACGCACTATGTCCTCAGAGGAAAGAAAACCAACTGTGTTCAAATACATTTTTCCCAGAGTCACTCAAGCAGAAACATATAGAGGGGTATTCATATGCCCCATAAAATACCTGTGGCGTTTCAAACCCTTCAGTGATAAGAGTTGTTCAGCTCATTATGGCTCAGGTTTTCATTCTACAAAATTGAATCAGGGTTCACTCAATTGCATACTAAAACTGTATTTGATCATATTGTATGGATCTGGAAAAACTAATTTGCTAAAAGAGGCAAATTAGGAAGGAACAGGCAGATTTTTGAAGGATTCTTTTGGAACTTTCTCAAGGTGCACTGTGTCCTTTGATACCTTTAATACAAATCAGTGGCCACCACAAAATGGTAAGGAAGTCAAATTCATTTTGTATTGCTGTAAACAATATGCACTTTCATCCTGTTCCTCCTGACAGCTAGGCTGGTGTGGCAAAGTCTAGAACACATTACTTCTTTGCAGTCTTGGATGAAAACAGGCCAGAAGGGGCATGAGTAAAGTGACTTCTCTTGGGCTTGATAAATTCTAACATAACACTCCCTTTCTACATTCTCCAAGAGGACCTCATTAGTATCATGCTAATCTTTGCTTTCAGGATCACAAATTAAAGTTATAATTCATGTACACAGAACTTCTGGCTCAGCTTGTGTCACTTGTGTAACATTTTTAGTGCAGAGTCTGTCTGATAAGTATTTGTATCTACTCTATCCACTGACCAAAACTGCCCTTTTTTGTTTTGGCAGTGTATGTTATGCCATAGTTCCATTCCACAGCCAACGCTTTTGCTAAATAAGTGTTTTAGACAGAACAGAATACTGCTTATGTAGCAAACCAATCTCACAAATTCCTTGACTCACAGTCAACATACCACAGCAGGATCCAACCACCTTTTCCTGTGATGAAAAAGGAATGGGGTTTCTTTCATTGACTACATAAAGAGATTACACTGGAGATCATGGGATCTACATAGACAAAAATCATAAGGGATAAGGGCTGTGGAAAGATAGAAAACTAGGTGATACTGAGTGAGAAAGTGGATTGGATCAAACCTAACGTAGCTCTGAGAAATCCACACACCAAGAGAACATGTTCAGGTCTTCATAGAACTTTGCTCACCAATTTACACAGGCTGTGATCACACACACTAAATAATCCATTTTCAATCCACTTTTGAATTGGATTTTGCCAGTTCACACAGTAAAAATCCAGTTGGAAAGTGGATTGAAAGTGGATTATGTAGTGTGTGTGATCGCAGCCACAGAATGTTTCAGATCTTTAGAAATTGCTGCTTGGGGCAGCCAAGGAGAACAATATTGTGGCAAAAGTTCCTTGTAAAGCTTTGGTTGTTGATCATAACAAAGAGAACTGAACTAATAATAGATTTTTTAAAGCAACTTTTTTACAAACAAGTTTTCTTAAGCTGAGGTGCCAACTGAGTTGGGTTATCATTAACATTACCTAAGGAATGTGCGGCAGTGGTTTTGGAGCTAAAAAAACGGCCCAGTCCGAGATCGCCCAGCTTCACTACTCCAGTAGCTGTTATAAACACATTGGCTGGTTTTATGTCTGGAAAACAGGAGAGAAAGAAAGAAGGTCAAATTCCCCAAGACAGCTAACCAGTTTCTACAGTCTGTAACCTTGTTCCTACATCTCCCAAGGCATTTTCCTACTCCTTTTTAAAAGCAGGAACATTTATCAGTATATTTTGCATACCAGACGGAAATCTGAGTTTAGACTGAAACACCACAGCTGTATAGAATATGTTACACCTTGGAAGACTAGTTTTCTTTTTCAAAACCAATTTACATTTTCAGAAAGCAACAATAAAGACATTCTCATACAGACACACACAACAAAAACCCCTCTTTATCCCTAATATTTGCTTGTGTTAAAAATGTGAACCTATTCATAGTAAGAGCATTCCTCCCTTTAATTCTAGAAAAACGGTATGCTTGGTAAGGGTATCACAGCCAGGAGGTTTGCAGAAAGGGCTTCTTGAGCACCAGTTTCACATCTGTAAAAAGGGAAAGAAACAGCAGCCTACCACACGGGTTTCCTATGCTGTTTACAATGGGATGAAAGGAAAGCCATTTGAGATCTATTGATGAAAAAGCACTATATAGAAACCTTGAAAGAACAGAATACTATGTGGATTCAGCAAAATGTTTGCTACATCTAAAAGATGACAAATTTGAAAACGGCAGCAGGACAAGCATCTGTTCCTTTGTGGCACATTTGTATTCCCTGAAGTGTCTTTCTTTCAAAACACTGACTGTGCATTTAAAAATGAAAAAAGATTGCTTTTTGGAGGGAGTCTACTGTCTGCATTAGTCTAGAGCCTCTAAGGAGGACCCCACTACTGAAAGGGAGCCATTGCTCAGACTTGCAACACCCACTACCCTCAACATTAATGCTTCTGCTGCAGTTCTAATGGAGGCTTTGACACTTTTACCAAATATCAGTGATGGTGACTGGAGGGAGCTCATCTTCATAATCCCCCTGATCAGCTTAGGCTGAATGCTTTAACAATCAGGCATCAGGCACAAGGAGAAATCCATCTTGCAAGCTCCACTGTCTCTCTAAACACACTGGCTGAACATCAGCATAATTGTTTTTGAATGCAGGCGCTTACTAATTGGAACATTATACTATTATTCAGCGAAAAGAGACTGAATTAATGTTACCTCTGTGCATCACCCTGCGGGAATGCATGTGTTCAACTGCACTGCACAACTGCACAAAATATTTCCAAACTGTTCTTTCTGGGATTAGCCGCTTCTGCTTTTTAAAATACTGTGGAGAGAAAATAAAAACAAGATGAACAAAGCAGCTACATGTCCCTGTCTTTCTGCTCCGGCAAGGCAACCATGACTGCCAGCTGCCACCTTGCCAGTGTCCTCAAGACCATCAGCAGAGAAGCTTAGCCTCCTCTTAGCAGTTAACTCCTTGCCTGTGTGTATAAACTTCAATGCAATTCACTAATTAACAGCATTATGAAAAAGATGCTTAAATAGGTTTGACATTTTTGAATGGACAACGATTATAATTAGCATTAATCTAGTTAATTACCATGCAGAACATATTTAATGCCTGAAAACAACAAATGTCGGGCGTACTTTGCCTTAAGAAACAAAGGATTTCTCTTTTTTAAAAAAAACTGAAGATGTTCATCATCTATCTTCAACATAACAAAAGAATTCTCTCTTTAGTAAGTCAACAAGCCCTAGAACATTGGGCCATGGTGTACTCCTCCGGATCAGGTGTGGCAGAGCTTCCTCAGCAAGCTGCACATGGGTATAAAGCCCAGGAATGCTGAAACATCCAAATCAAGGAAGTGACAGGATATCTTGACTATTTATACAGTATTGCTCAAAACATACTGAGTAACACTGGAGCCTGTGTGCACATGTATGTAACAGAGATTCTGCATGCAGAATTAGGCAAATTAGCATTCATATTGTACCTCACTTGAATACTATTCTGCTTTCACTATTTTCTTCCAAGGATTTGGAATACTGGCAACGAACAGGGTTGCAAAAGTAAAGAAAAGAAGGTTAGATGGGAAGTAAGTCCTAGGAACAACACAGCAATAGAGGCAGTATGACGCTGAATCTGCTTTCACTGCACCCCACTGAATTACTAAGACTGGCCACTGACTACAAGCTAGAGATGCACAGTATCAGTTTTGGCACAGATAATACACACAGTGCATATATGCATACATCCTAGGTACCAATCATCAACATTTCCTCCTATTTCAGCATATTCCCTCCATGTTTTCTTTTTTAGCTGGGCTATAACAACAAATCTGTCTGAAAGGTTCCAGATGCTAGGCTTCCTTGCTGTTAGTGAATTTATGGAGCTAACCATCCACCTGTCTCAGAAACTGAGTCTACCTAAACTACTTCCAGAAAATGTTGATGGCAGGGGTCCCCAGTGTGGGGCCTATGAGTGCCATGGTGCAAGCCAACACTTTCCCCAAGTGTGTTTAGAAAGTGTGCAGGGCCAGTAGCATTTTTATCCAGCAGGGCTTCTGATAAGCTGTTCAGATTTTTAAAAATTCTTTTGTAGCGTAAGGATCTTCACTATGAGACTGAAGGTAAACTGTGTGTATGGAAGAAATTATTTTAAATAATGTTAATTTTAGAAGGCATTATGTTAGTCAGAGCTTCTTCCTGAAATGCTGAAGAGTTAGTATCAAATTTTTGCATAACCCCACTCCCTGACATGTTGAGGCCAGCACTACCTCCAAAGGCAGCCATTTTGAGGTTGGCTCCACCTCCAGAGGAATCCATTTTGAGGTTGTGCCTACTACCTTGTGACAGACGTCCAAAAGCGCCCACAGGCTCAAAAAAGGTGGGGACCCCTGGCTGAGGGTGTGAACAAATATACCAACTTTTTTAGAGAAGCTGGATGTGGAAGCACTTGCAGTCAGTTTTGGGCAGGAATACAAACATGTTTTTCAGACTCCACTCGAGGGAAACCCTGAGTTCTGCTCTACAGCTAAAGGGACTGTGCATGTGCTGACTGGCCATGAGCTGCAGAAAGGCATGTTTCATATTCTGCTGTACTTGTTCTCCTCATGTTTACATCAGGCTTCTTGTGAGAGTGATCATGATGTACTGGTTAACATCTAGGAAACCCAGGTTCTGGGCAGTGAAAAGAGGCAGCATTCAGAAACTTCCCACCATACGTTCAAGTAAAGGTTCAATCCCTCCAGGCACTCCCAACGCAAAACTGTCCTGGAGCTAACCTGCCTTGCCCAGAGCCAAGGAACTCTTATGCATTTTAGTCATAATGGCTTTTACCAGCATTTCAAAGCAAAGCCTATTATGAGATACTGCAGAGCAGCAGAGGGTGAAAAGTATTATTTATTCCCTAACACCAGCTTCCTTCTCATTGAAACATGCAGGGGAGGGTATGCTAGGCCACAATTAGCAATCTTCTTAAATGTCATGTCCAATAAGATTTCCCTGACATTTAACAGAAAGCCAAAATTCTCCAGTGGGTTGTACTGCAAGCAACCCTCAGTTACATCAGTTTTATAATGCCTCATAAATAATGCAGATGACAGGGGCAGAGCAAAGACGATCCCTGAGTTTGGGGTGTATTGGTTTTAAAACCATCCCCCAAGCATTGCTACTGCTATTTCTACCAACTCCCTGAACCCATAGGAAAGAGATGAGGAGGAAGCAGCAGGTGTTTCCTGACAATTAAAGTCTCAAAACTTGGATTCTAATTTAAAGCTAAAATATATTACCTTTTCCTCCAAAGGTATAATGTACAGTAAGTATCACAAAAGATGAATGTGAGAGGTGCAGTAATAAACACATAGCAGAGATGCAGGAAGCAGTGCTGCATTGGTTTACAGACATGCATCTCTTCTTCAGACATAGTGTTATTCAGCCCATGGCAGAAAGACAAGACAAACATAAACCAAGCAGCAGACCAAAGCCATATGAAATACTTGTTGAGAGCGACAACCCTGAATGGTTCTCAGCTGATAATCAGGAGGAGTCCATTATGGTATTAGCCACATTAGTTGTCATTTCCTTATTTATTATACTAAAATGCTTTTATACCTAATATTGTGTATTGTCTATTTATTTCAAATACTTATATGCCTACCTTTCTCCTGAGCATCTCAGGAGCCAAAGCGGGTAACAATATGAGAACAGACTGATAAAATAAACATCAGAACAACAGATATAAAACATTAAAAACCAATCTAGAAACACCTTATGCTGCCATCAGAAGAGTATTTCCCCTTTGCCCAGACTCAGGCTGCCCCAAAAGCTGATTTGAAATACTCCGATTAGCAGCTGTGTCATAAAGCCAGGATCCCAGAAGCCCCCTGGCCTCTTCTGGGAGGCTGTTCCAGTGGCACGGGGCAGCCACTGGGAAAGCATAGGGACAGAATGCTACTATATGGGCCTTAGATGGGAGGAGGGTACTGTTAGTAGGTTTTGCTGGGACTCGTGAAGCTGCTGCATGGAAACTTACAGGGGGAGGCAGTTCTTCAAGTACGAGGACCATGGGTCATAAAGTGTGTGATGGAACAGTCACGATCTGACCTGCAGGCCCTATTCCACCACGACCTTCAAGACATTTGGGCTGCAGTGGTTGACCAAGGCATCCGCCTGGCACATGTCACCCATCTAGTTTTCCCAACTCTTGGAGGGACTTCTCTCTCCCTCTCTCCATTCAACTGCTGCCTGTCATGGATTCCCTGTCACAAATAACTCTTTATCCAACAGGAGATGGCAGTCAGTAAGACTCCCAAGCTCTTTACAGAGTCTTTTTAGCAAAAGCTGCACACCATCAATCATGAAAAGAGGAATCCCATTTAAATCAGTAGCCCTTCTGACCAGCATCACCTCCATCTTTTCTGGATTCAGCTTCAGTTTGTACTCCCTCATCCACTTGTCCACTGCATTTAGACACTGGACTAGGATTAGGGGTGTGCAAAAACAAAACAAAACCCCAACCCAGTATTTTTCCGGTTCAGGTACATTGAACCCAAAAAATATTGGTATTTCTCGATATTCTTGAATCCCAATACTGGTATGGTATTTGGATTTGGTAAATATCCAGGATTGCCTTCTCCAAGCTGCTGCTTCACCCAGAAGTTGTTTAAAGGGACTGCAATCCCTTTAAACACCCTTTAACACCAGCTATCCTACAGCCCCCAAAAAATCCTGAATATTTTCAGGATTTTTCAGGCTTGTCCATATCAATAGCTGGATAAATACCCCAGCAAATATCTAGCTGAAAAAATACCTGAAAAATACCAGTAAGGTAGTTTTCGAGGGTGGGGGTTTTCTGGCTCGGATAAACCGCATGCACACCACCAGCTAGGATAGGGACAGCAGCCACTGGTGGCGTATTCAAAGTAATATATAGCTGGGTGTTGTCAGCATAATGATGACAACCTACTCCAAAAGGCTGGGTGAGCTCATTAAGGCACCTTAAACAACATGAGAGATAACACAGAGCCTTGCAGTATCTCCCATGTCAGCTCCCAAGGGGACGAATCAGCATCTCCCACTGCATTTTTTTGTAATCAGCTTGATAGAAAAGACCTCTCAACACTGCTCTTCCCAGACCCACCTCACCTTTCAGGCACTTGAACACTGCACCAAAGGCTGCTGACAGATCTATCAACAATAGTAGAGATGCACTCCCTTTGTCCATCTGAAGAATGAGATTGTCCACAAGCATCACTAAAGCCATCTTTCCTTGCTTCGCTTGCCTCATTCTCTCCCCCCCCCACACAAATACAGAGCTTAAGACAGCAAGCAATCATTCATTTATTTAGGCTACTATATGCTGCTTTTCCACTTTAAGAGAAGGGCTCAGTATGGGTTGCAAATTAACAAAATACAAATATGACACTACAATAAAATTTAAAAAGCAAATAAAACAGTAAGAACTTAACATACTTCAAAACCAGGCGAGAACTCAATTTAAAAAGGTGTTCTAAAATTTAAAGTCTTCAGCCAACTTCAGAAAGTGTGCAGTAATGTAATTGCAAAGGGAGAAAGTTCCAAAGATATGGGGTGGCCAGAGAATGTGCTCATTGCTGAGAGGGAAATCAAGTTGTTCAAAACCTCCTTTACAATAATTCACACCTGTTCTCCTGTAACAGAACAGATGATTCATACATGGTCTTCCCTCTAAAAAAAATTATCCTCACAACAACCCTGTAGGGTAGCTTACTCAGAGACAAAAAGTGCCCCAAGGTCCCCCAATAAGCTTTGCAGAGCTGAACAGAGATGTGCACCTGGGTCCCACAGCCAATCCACTATCATCACCATCTCTCTGGCATAGATTTGAAAAATGTCACAACTCAAAAGAAAAAGGGAAATCTGCACTTGCAGAAGTAATTCATTTTGGGCTGAGCACTGGTTAACTCTGAAATGCAATGACTAGCCTGAGCCACTGCCTCACAGGCACTTGCAGCTCCATCAAAAGAGCTAGAGAGAGTATTAGCGGGCATTGTCCCAAGGGCTTGAGGTGGATTGTTCTACTAAAACATTATGCTAAGGTCAGCCCTTGACTTCATCCAAGGCACCTAAATAAAGAAATTCTATAGCACAACAGTAGGGCAGACTCTGAAATGGGCATTTTGGATGCCTTTCCAGTATGCACAGGTAGCGCAGCAGATCTGGAATCAATGAATGCGTTCCTAAGATCAAAACCCTGAAAAAAAATGCTACCCAAACCTTCAAAAGTTGGGCATTTCCAACTAACATGGGTACTGTGGGATCCACTCCAACATCTGCTCTGTAGGATGCAGGGCTTTACAACTCAGAAGTGAGAACAATTTTTAAGTTGGTACTGCATATCCCAACTGCCACTTTAACAAAAATGAATTCTTTGAAGGCTGTGCTCCCTCATCTATAGAGCCACATACCCATCTTTTGTCAAAAGCAGTGCATGGCTACTCCTCATCCTCCAATCCCTTATGAGTGGTGGGTGGGATATTACACAACAGACAATGACTGCAGCTTGCACAAGAACTACCCTAAGGATAAAAGCAGGGCTTTCGTGAGTATTGAGAAAAGCCCAAAAGCCTGGCACTAAGGAGGAGGACAAGCTTCCTAAAATGATTATTTACTATCATCTCAGATCAGTGATGGCAAGACAGGAAAATATGAGAGGCCACATCTGTTCTCACAAGGGATGCCTATCTCAAGATTAACATGTCAAAGAAACTATTAAAAAACAGGTGATAACAGCTGAGCTAAAGTTAGTTGCACAATGCAAGGAAAGAGCAGCCATCTGAAACAACTCAGGCCTAAATCCAAGCAGGCAAAGAAGGTCAAGAGGCTTTTTGAAAAGCCCTCAGTTGCTGCCTCCCAATTAAAAGTGCCTGTCACTGGAAAAGCTGCTCCATCAACTTGGCCTAGGAGGGAATATCCTGTCATAGAGATCTGCATTTTCAGCAGACTCAAAATCAGACTTTGGTCTGGATTGGCTCAGGCATCTAGGCACTTGGTGTTGTACCACCCTTAAGAAATTCAGCATTTTTTCTAATACAGTAATGGAAACCTTCCTATGAATCAAGTGCATCATCATGTATGACATTTATTTATTTATTTATTTATTTATTTATTTGGACTTGTGCCCCGCCTATCCAGCACAAGTCCAAGTGGGCTCTAGGCGGCTAACAACATAAAACAAAAACATACACAATTAAAATCACATCCATATATAAATATAACAGAATGATAAAACATAAAAAGATGACGGCAGAAAATGGCAGCAAAAACAAAATCTAGCACCAGGAACAGCATCCTACATATTCCCAGCCAGGAGGCTTCCACCGCAGATGTATGAAGCCAACAAGATGTACCAAGCCATAATAATGGCCATTCCCTCCAGTGGCGGTTCCAAAGTCCTGGGGGAAGAGCTCCACTTTGCAGGCCCTGCAGAACTGCAAAAGGTCCCGCAGGGCCCTGATGTTCTCCAGGAGCTCATTCCACCAGTAGGGAGCCGCCACTGAGAAGGCCCTGGTCCTGGTAGTTGCCAACCTGGCCTCCCTAGGGCCAGGGAGGGTCAGGCGGTGTTGGGTGCCTGACTGCAGTGCTCTCTGGGGTATATACGGGGAAAGGTGGTCCCTTAGGTAGGCAGGCCCCTGACCATAAAGGGCTTTGAAGATTAAAAACAGTACCTTGAACCAGATCCGGTACGCTACAGGCAGCCAGTGCAGCGCCCTCAGCACAGGCTGGATGTGGTCTCTCACCAAGAGGCCCATCAACAACCTGGCCGTGGCATTCTGTACTAGCTGCAGCCTCCGGAGCTGAGACAAGGGCCGCCCCATGGAGAGAGCGTTACAGTAGTCTAACCTCGAGGTGACCATTGCGTGGATCACTGTCACCAGATCATTGCGTTCGAGGAAGGGAACCAACTGCCTAATCAGCCGTAGATGGTAAAAGGCTGCCTTGGCAGTGGCTGCTATCTGGGCCTCCATGGTTAGGGAGGCATCCAGGAGCACTCCCAGACTCCGGACCCTCGGCGCTGGCACCAGTGGCGCCCCCCGAAGGCCAGCAATGGGATCCCTGCCCCCATTCCACTCCTGTCTTCGTTGGATTCAATCTCAATCGACTCAGCCTAAGCCAGCCCGTCACGTCCTGAAGCGCCCGCTCCAGGACATCTGGGGTGGCTCCGGACCAACCGCCCAACAACAGATACAGCTGTGTGTCAACAGCATTCTGGTGAAAGCCCAGCCCGTGCCTCCGGGCAATCTGGGCGAGAGGGCACATATAGAGGTTAAACAACACTGGGGATAGCACTGCCCCTTGTGAGACACCGCATATCAGCGGGTGCCTCTGGAACGTCTGCTCCCCCAGTGCCACTTTCTGGTCCCCGACCTTGGAGGGAAGAGACAAGCCATTGCAAGGCAAGCCCCTGAACCTCCGTGTTGGTGAGGCGGTGGATCAGTAGCCGGTGGTCGACCATGTCGAACGCAGCCGACAGATCTAACAACACCAGCACCGCTGTGCCGCCCCGATCCAGATGCCGCTGGAGGTCGTCCATGAGGGCGACCAGTGCCGTCTCCGTCCGATGACCTGGCCGGAAGCCAGACTGAAACGGGTCAAGCGCGGAAGTGTCATCCAGGAAACTCTGCAACTGAATCACCACCACCCTCTCCAAAATCTTGCCCAAATAGGGCAAGTTGGAGACTGGCTGATAGTTGGCCAATTCAGCCATGTCCAATTATGGTTTTTTCAGGAGAGGGCGGACCATCGCTTCCTTGAGTGCCTCCGGGAACAGTCCCTCCTCGAGGGACTTGTTGATAATCTCCCTGAGGGCACCTCGTAGCCCCTCACGGCCATCTTTTATCAGCCATCAGCACGGATCAAGGCTGCATGAGGTTGGGCATACAGTTGAGAGTAGGCTGTCAATTTCCTCAAGGCTGAGTGGACTGAAATAATCCAGAATGGAACTAGAAGACATGCATGGAGCCTCGAGTTCGCTAACTGTTTCAACTGTAGCCGGGAGGTCACGGCGGAGCAGCAGGATTTTATCTGCAAAGTAGCTCACAAAAGCCTCACAGCCAATGTCCAGTTCTCTATCATTTGATCTGCCATGTGGCAATTCTGTTAATGACCGAATAGTTCTAAATAATTGTGCTGGGCGTCAGCTTGCAGATGCAATTGTAGCCGCGTAGAATTGTCTCTTCGTGGCCTTGACTGACACCTCATAGGATCTCATAAACGTCCTATAAGATACTCCTGATACTTCGTCGTGGGCTCGCCGCTACGGTCTCTCTAGTCGTCTGAGCCCTCATTTCATCTGCCGCAGCTCCCCCGCTTAGAACGAGGGTGCAGAGGGCGCCTGGGGGCGATCTCATCGATGGCTGCCGAGAGTCAGGCATTCCAGTCCTCGACCTGCTCATCCAATGAGCCGCCAGGGGACATGGGATCCCGCAGAGCCATCAGGAACCACTGAGGGTCTATTTGGTTCTGCGGGTGAGTCCAAATACGCTTGCCGCCCACACGGGGTCTGAGTGGGACATTCAGCCGGGCCTTCAGAGCATGGTGGTCCAACCACGGTACTGCCAAAGCAGTAATCGGATCCACCAAAAACCCCACCGCAAAAATCAGGTCTAGCATATGCCCGGCCTGGTGAGTAGGCACCTTTACATGTTGGGTGAGTCCTAGTGCTGCCATGGCTGACACCAGGTCCATCATCGGCATGGACGCTGAAGTCATCCATGACTATAAATCGAGGGCACTCCAATGCCCAGCCAGACACAGCCTCGACCAGAGATGGCAGGTTAGTGGGTGGTGCATTGGGTGGTCGATACACCACCCAAATAGCCAAACTCTCCCCAGCTTCCCACACCAGGCCAAAGCATTCTATGCCAAGTTTAAGCAGTGGGAGCACTCTGAAGGAGTAAGCCTCCCAAATGAAATGCGCCACTCCACTCCCCCGCCCCTCGGTCCGTGATTGGTGAAGGACCAAGAACCCAGGCGGAGCCATTTGGGAGAGAGCCACTGTCTCCCCCTCTCGCACTCAGGTCTTGGTCAAGCATGCCAGATCTGCTCCCTGCTCGACCAAAAAGTCTCACAGGGTGGAGGTCTTGTTATTTATAGATCTGGCATTGCACAACACCAATGTTGGAGACGGGACAATCCCAGCCCCTCTGTCTGCCACCCTCGGGATGGGACACAGGCTGGAAGGGGGCCGAGCATCCCTATTTCTCTGTCCCCTTCCTTTCATTGTATGCCTGGTCCCACTGCTATACCTTCCCCTCCCCAGGAGCACTGATATCCTCTGACCTGTCTCCCCCATCTGTGGTGGCCTCTGCACTGAGACCAGTGTCCCAGGCCAACCACGCAGGTAGATGGAAATTAGAGACAACAAAAGATGCTGTACCAAGCGGTAGTGCTCTTTATTCTCATACCAATAGAACTAACTAGCTAACTGTGTAAAAACAAGCCCACTCTACTAAACTAAACAAAGAAACCTAACTAACCCAGTCAGCTAGCCACACCTAACCCACCCTAACCTCCCCTTCTCAATCCCCCCCCCCCCCCCCCCGCAGCAAGAAAACACAGGAAAACATTTACTTAAGCTCTGCTTTTTTAATTGACTGGTCCCCATTCTAAGGGTCATTTTACACCTCCCCTCTAAAGTAGTTTGACTGCTGTCTTTTCCTGTGCTGATTTCACAGTGATGTGAAATTTCACTCCAGGGTGTCTAAGTGCACTAATCAACAGCAATTGTTTAAAGCAGAATGAAGCCAGTTGCATACTAGCTTGACCACAGGAGGGCAATTAGAAGATGTGGACATTTCAGTGGCAGCACGGTTTCACACCGCACAGAAGTATGGGCAGGGTTTTTTGGAACTAGAATGATTCCAGCGGGAAAGTCAGATGTAAAAACAGCCTAAGATATCTTTTACACTTAGGCAAAGAAGCCACTAGTTTCAGCTTCCTGTTTGTTCCCCAGATGCTCTCCACTTCAGAGTAAACTTTCAGTCTAAGAAATTAACTTGTCAATACCTTAATCATCTGAGAGAGGTCACCTGCATCTGCCAGTTCCAACACAATGTTAAGTTCATTGTCCTCAATAAACGAATCCAGATACTTGATTATGTTGGGGTGGTTCAGTTGCTGCAAATACAAGGTAGAGGGAGGAGAAAGAAGAGACCACCTTGTGAGAGTGTACAGGTACAAAAAGTCTCAAAGGTATATAGACACAAGACAGGTAAAGCAGTAACTAAGATTACAGATTTCACAATACATTGTAAACAACTACTTTAAAGCCGCCGCCCCCCATGCTGTGACAGGAATCAGGCAAATCTAATTCTGCTACTGACATACTGATACCTAGCACCAGAGAGCTGAAAAAATGATTTTGAGTGATCATCTGCTGCCCTGACAGAGACACGATCCCTGCTGCCTGCCTCTGCATAGCAACCTTAGACTTCCTTGGTTATCTCCTATCCAAGTACTAACTAGAGATGACCCAGCTTAGCATTTGAGATCACTTTAGCCTGGGCTATCCAGGTCAGGATGAAGTGATCCATGCAAGCCTTTATTTCCTTAAGCACAAGCAGAACCACACAGGTTTATTAGAGATTTCCTTTCTCCTCCTCCTACACAATGGAGATTTTTAATGTTCAAGATTTGTGTGGGGAGGGGAAATGTTTTGTATAAAGAGAAACATCCTTCAAGAATATATTCTGGGACACTGAGAACATCTCATACTCACACACCAACTCTTAAAACTAATGTTCCCAAGTCCTTATGTGTCTCAAAACTTCTATCACACACAAATAGGAATGCTTTCCAATTACTCACCCCATTTGAAACTAATATGTTCCTTTAAAATATTTATGAAAAACCTACATGACTTAAAACACACATAACTTCCCAAACGACAAAAAATGCACTAACTCAGAGGGGGAAGTCCCAGTGAGCTAAAGCTGGGGGTGGGGTGCAAAAAACAACTGCCCACAGCCCATTGCTAACAAGGCAGATGCAGCTTTTCCAGTTTTTGACTAATTTGAGTTGCATTTCTCTCCCCATCTTACTTGCCAAATGCCCAGTAAAAATAAATTGGAGGAGAGGTGCAGCAGGGAGAAGTATGCATTTCATCAGGCAGGCAGTTGCTGTTTCTCTGTGCCTTTTTCATGCATGACTAAGATCACAGATACCGAGCTGACATAAATGCCTTTATAATAAATCAGGTTAATTTCTCATCTCTGTAGCACATTTCTACACCACCCTTCCTCCAAGGAGTTCAGGGAGGCCTATGTGATTCTCCCTTCCCCATTCTAACCTCACTATAACTTTGTACAGTTAAACAGAGAGAACGACTGGCCCAAGGTCCCCCAGTGAGTTTCATGAGAAGGTGAAGACATGAACTCAGATTTTCCAGATCCTAGTTCAATGTTCTTAACACTGTCTCACACACTGGAAGAGGTGAGCCTCCTTCATACTGCCCGGATGCCTGCTTGCATTAGAATTAAAACAATTTATGTGCAGGCACCTAGCAGAAGAGTCATCCCACAAATCTGAGATTCATAGCGCTTCCCACAAGCAAGTTGGACATTTCTAGCCAAACAAGACAACTCAGATTTACACAAGACAAAAACGGTGTAACTCACAGCTGGTATTAAATGCATTACATTTTTGCATGTGACAGTTTTCTTAAGAACCACCATCATCCACATGAGCCAGCTTGCAAGCTAAGTTTGTCATAGGTCCTTCACTGGATCCCCTTGACTTCCAAGATCAGGCAGGCAGCTACTGGAGATCACCTTCTCTACGACAGTACCCGGAGTGTGGAACTACTGCCGCCACCTTTCTCTTCTAGGTGCAAGGCAAAATCTGCTCACTGAGAGGTTAGTTTCAGTTTCTTATTTGTTTGGTATTTATATAACTGAGAGGGGGGAGTTCCCTGTTTTCAGTGATGTTTTTATTAGTTTAACTGACCATGCTTCGATCTTTAACTCACCATGCTTTTGTTATTCCTACTGCGGTAGTTTTACTTGTTATTTAAGTGCCTTATTATAGATTCATGAATTTATAAGACAAATTTTTATGGAAGGGCTGGGGGAAGATTTTTTTTAATAGAACACCTAGAAAAGATAATTATCAGACTATCAGCGCCCCCCAAAAAACCTGACACTAGTCAGAGCTTCCATGTACAGTCTTCTTGCCTTAAATATAGGCAAAGCTGAAACTCTGATTATGATCATGTACTGTATTAAATCCAACATACTCCCCTGAATCCCGTTCACTGAACTTCCCACTCAGACAAATGATCTTTCCACATAATCCCTGACTTGTATCTGCATGCACATGAGTAATAAAGACAGTGAATGCATCACTATATGCAGAGAGCTACAGAGATCTCTGCCTTTGGACAGAAAAAAAGAACTACAGAACCTTCACTCCAGCTTATTCTTAAATGCATATAAATACTCTGGTTTGGGCGACTGCTGTTCTCTCATTTCTTTAATGCTGCCTAAAAGTTTGATGGAAGTGAATGCCTGATGTATATGCAGAGCAACGCTGTCAGCAAGATGCATGCAAAAAAGCAAGTGGTCTCTAACTGGAAGGCTGAATGCTAGCAGGCCAGCTAATGATTAGGGCCACATTACCGGGCTGTCTCCACTCATTTTGCAGTTCAGGAGCTGGAGAGTTCAGGATGTGCCAGTTCCCAAATGCTAAAGGTTTCCTTAATTAATGTATTAAACACAAAATACTTACATGTGATTTTAAGTCACATATGTATACTCTTCTCATTCACCCCCCCCCTTCCCACCCACAAAATTAAAACTAGTACACTGAAAAACAGTAGTTATAGCATATCTGCCAAGTCCTTCCCAGAAAAGGCTATAGAATCTAATTTAGTCTCTACAGAATTGGGCAAATTTGTTTAAAGTGCAGTTCACAGAAAATTTAAATATAGGGTTTGGTGTGAGGTGGAACTGAAGCACAAAGATACAAATCTTGCAGAGACACAAAATTCCCAGAAGGCAAGCTGGTTACAAGCAACCATACAGACCAAAATAAACATATGTAGCCCTCTTTGTATCCACAAACCAGTGAAGAAAACTCAGACCTAACCCATGCTCTCTGCTGAGAAATAAGGCCTTCACTTTACAATTTAAAGAGTATTCAAGGAAAAAGAATGGCTTCTATTATTATAATTACTAATTGCTTTAAAAATCTTTTGCATATGATTTCACATAATACAGTTACAGTATGATCACATTTACACCCTTGCGGCATCAAAGCTTCACTTCCTACAGTTAAAACAAAAGCAATTTGGGTAATGTTTCATTTGTTCTTTTGTTGTTAAGTTTCAGAAGATGCTTCATGTGTATCCTGGGTCAGATACAGCTAGTTGTGCTTACTCTAGAAAAACTAGTATGGCTCTTATCAAAAATTACTGTAAATCATATAAACAGTTACAGCTTTTGTCACATCGAAAGAACTACAAAACAGCATTTCCCAGGCACATTTCAAAGCTGTGCTGAGATTCTGCGTCTCTGGGTGGAGACTAGCTGGGAATTTAGACATTAGAATTTTACTCCTTTCCATAAAATGGCCCTAAAAATCTATCTTGAGAACCTGAAAACTGCATATTGAATACAGAGTATATGCCTGAAGCTTTTGCTAAAGCAAAATATGTGTTTTTTCCTACATCTGCTTTTGTACAGCAGAGCAAAGTGTCCTTCAGTTTACATGTAACAGTAAGAGCAATCATCGGGGAGCTATCAATTAATAAGAGATGAGTTGCAGATATTGATTTGACAAGTTATTAGCCGTGTAAGAGTGAATGAAGCATGTTCCAATTGCTGATACTGACAGCCAGAGCAAAGCAGTCATCTTGGAACCCTCCCTTGCCTCTAAACAAAACCTTGAACATCTCTGCCCTCTCCCATACTCAGTGGGAAAACTCTGGCACCTGCACCAATTTACTAGAAAATGCTGACCTGCATCATGTCATTAAAAACTGTTTCTCAGGTTGACATTAAGATCTTTGCTCTAATACATCCAGCTTTTCAGAGCTGATTTATATACATCTTGGGCAAAATCTGTCATATTTGCTTGGACTTTTCATTCAAAAACTTGGATACATTTGAAAGGAATGCCCAATAGGCAACATTTACTAAGAGATCTCTTGTGCATTTGCAATACAATATGATTTATCGAACTGACTTTTCAACCACGCTGCTTTGAGAGGCAGCTACTGTTTCACCAGCAAGGACTGTTCTTAGCAATTCTTCATAATGCTTCCCAACAAAGTGTGTGATGAGATGAAATGGACTCCTACATGGGTTCCAAAACTCACAAAGGTCTTGTGAGGCAATCATCATAGAGCAGGGAATATGAACTGATGCCCTTAGAAATGTTCTCATAAAGGAGAGATTCTCAGGCCGAGGACATACTGGAGTTCTGCCGCGCCTCAGCAAAACAAGGCGGGGAGAATTGCCCCCACCGCGCGGCGTTCGCATGCCGCCGCAAGGAAGCCGCCCGCAGCGTCCAGACTGCGGGCGGCTTGCAGTGGCCGAATGCCGCATGGCTCCCCCGCCCGGCACACATTCACGCCCGCCGGAAGCGGGTGGAACGCATGCCGCAGCAGCCGGGACACCACTTTGAAGTGGTGCCCAGCTGCTGCGGGAGGAGCACGGCGCCGGAAGCATTGCGTCCGGGCCGCCTCCTCCAGGCAGATGCGGCAGTCTGAACGGCCGCCCTGCCTCCGCTTTTAAAGTGGAGGCAGAGCGGGCCAGACTGCCAGTCCGTCCTCGGCCTCAAGCTTGGCAACAAAGGGCCTAAAATGGTGTGCTGCAGCTCAGGTGGGAAACTTTCACGGACAGCCGCTTTCAAAGGGAATCTGATCACTCATGTCCCAGTTTAAGTAATCACGAGCCAGTACCAAGCAGCAATAAGGAACCTATCACTGATGCCTCTACAACACAAATTTACAGCAAATCGTTTCTATAGATAGTCACCCCCATGGACCTATCTGCCTACCCAAATCCCTTGGAGCCTCAAGGGCTTCAATATATACCAATGTTCCATTCATCACTTGTTATCATAATTTTTCCACATACTATCCTCAGACTCTATCACTGACTAGATTTCAAGCCACCAGTTTATTTTCTGAGCTCTTATTTTACCAGCTGCACTATCTTTGGTCTGTCTGCAGAAGGCCAGATGTGGCAACAACCTAGCAATTTGTTCTCTGGTCACTGTGAGCCTTCCCAAGTGTAGCCGAGGTGGAAAACAACAAAAAAAGACATGGGGTTCAAATCATGTGCCTGCCACATCATCTTAAAAACAGGCATTTCTGCATGTGATTCAGCAAAGCTTGTTGAGGGGTCTCAAGAATATCACTCTAAAGAGTTAATGCAGTAATCTCAGCATTTTATAGCCAGATGTGGTTCCAGCTTTATCTAGGCCTTTATTTGACCACACAAAGACAGCCTTTGGGGGCTCAGGAAGACACCATGAAGTCAAGTGAAGGAGGAAACATGCTGTCAGAAAATACATGGGATACTGACACATTATAAATGGAAATGCTAATTATCCTACCATATCATCATCTCTCATTTCTCTCTTCACAGCCAAGCTAAAACAACATTCACAGCTTAACATCTGGCTCCCTGGTGAGCTTTACACAAGAAGATCTGCAGTTGCCTCTGGACATTTTATACGGTAGGGCTGATAATTGACCATCTATACTCCCCCATCATTCTGAGTATTCTGATTTTACTTGGCCATGATTCTAACACATGTAGACATTATGGCCTGAATTCAGTGAGAAGCATATGGAAATGCCCATCCCCATCTGCACCTTGTTTTGCATCCCAAAGGCAATGAAGACTCTTTCAACTGTTTAGCTTGGCATTCTTTGCCTATTCATCACTATCTACTTAGGCCTCACACAGAATACTTCTGATGTAATCTCAGTTTATGGGCAACATTGCAACACTGTTAAAATTCGAGTCAAGGATTGGGCATTATCAACATAAAAACGGATACTGCTTCAGCATTCCCCTGATCAAAAACCTATGAGCAGGGTGCTCTGTTAAAGCACATCTCAGTCAAATCCAAGCTCTGTCACACTGGGTGATCTGTACTATTCTTTGTGTTTCAGTGGGAACAGCTGCAAAGTAGTTGGGGCCAGACAGAACACTTCCAAATGATCTTCAGAGAATCAGATGATTCTAACACTTTTTAGACCAATCTGTAGCCTAAGGAAGTCTTGGCAAAGAGCCAGAAACTTAATGAATACTTTCACTAAGCTGGCAGGTTGAAAGGAACCAAAACTTCTACAACATTAAGACATTGGCTTAGCCATGCTGAAAGCTTTTGGCAGGTGTCTCAGCAATAATATGAAAAAATTGGTAGCACTTATGTAACAACTTTAATGAATAAGTTTTAAATAAACTCTCAAATCACAAAAATGTCCAATGGATTTTTGACCAAACTCTACCTGAGCACAAGACATAATTTTAAACATTAATTTACAACAGCAACTCATACAGAGTGAAACACCCAAGGCTAAAATAATGGAGAATATCTACAAATAGGTATCCATTGTCATCTTGTACAATTCAATTTTAAAAAAACAAGAATTGAGGTGTCAGAGCTTTGCAACCAGAGCCTAAATAAAAAAAGAGACTATATATTTTCCACCTATCTTCAGTTACACTTGAAGACAATAACCTGCTCACTACCAAAACACTATCACAGACCTGGATAAATTCTTACCTTCAAAAGGTCTATTTCTTTAATGCAATCTTGTCTAGCCTTGGCATCCATCATTTCAAATATCTTCAAAAGGAAAAGAAAATAGAGCTTAAAAGTCAAGCAAGAAATATGGAAGATACCACACTTTTCAGGTTCTAAATCACCACAATCCCTAACTTCCTACATTAACAATAGCCAAACGGCACTCATCAGACTTCTTGTAGTTTAAAATCTAAAAATATCTTTAAACAAAAAAGAAAATGTATCAACAACATTTAGGAAATGAAGCTAAAATTGGTGTATGTGTAAAATGTAGCTTGTTAGTTTTTATCAGTTTGTTGACCTCCAAAAAACCAAAGTAAATTACAGCATACAAATAAATGGGAATCATAAGAACATGCTGAAAAGTGCTAGGGAAACAATTAGTAATAATGATCTAGCACTTCTCATAATGCACAATTATGTTTCTCCTTTCTATTGACAAAATTAATTGCCTTCTTTTGCGTATTCCCCTCTGCTAATTAAAAGCAAAGAACATTAATATTCACTCACAAAATCAGAGGGCAACTCACTGTTAGTGGAAATCTGAAAGATCTGTTCAAGGATTAGGAAAAAATACTACCAGCAAAGATGATGTTAGCATAATCAATGCTACTCTAAATAAAGTACCTTCACCACATAAGTGGGTGGATAATGTATTCCAGAATATGTCAAATGTAAAAATGTAGTCTACCTATGGAACATGAAATACTAAATAATACTACACACAAGAAACAAGAGGGAGATACACAGCAAATTCCACAAACAAAAAGATCTTGAGGAATCTACTGCCCAAACCAATCTTTAACATTCACAGGTTAAAAAAAATCAAATAGGAAAACTGGCCAGCATACTTATGCCCAAAAGTAGTAGAAAAAATTATTAGTTACTCCTATGAAATTGGTCTTTTGGTCATTAAGATGCTCACCTGCACTTTCTTCAGTGCTACTGGTTTTCTGTCCAGAAGGCAAGTTGCTTTGTAGACTTCACTGAATTGCCCTCGTCCAATCTTTTTCTCTATCTGAAAGTCTGCTAGTGTGCAGCGATATGGATATGATGTCAAGTGCCTCTGCTTGATGGGGAAAGAAAAACAACAGTGAGTAAATTAGATTCAAAATGTAGAATCCACACCATAGTCCCCAGATACATAGACACACTACATACTCCCTTCTACTGCCATACAAATCATCAGAAGCAAAAAACAGTTATACTAAATCAGAGGTCAGTCTGAGCAGTGGTGCTCAAATTGGAGCAAATCAAACTGCTCCCAGCCAAATTATTCCAGTGATACTTCCTGTTGTTACCCTCCAGAGGCCCATAGACATGTGCACATGTGCAGCTAATGTGTTCCAACACCACTGTAGCCACCCTGTAGCATCAGTTTCATGGATAACATACTTTACCTCTCCAGGAAACATCTGTTCTATCACCAGCTGTTTGGACATGCAGGACACTAAGGCATGCAGGACACCATTAGCGTACCCTGAGGTATGCATCCTTGCTGAGGTAAGAAAATAGCTACCAAAGGAGGGTAACTCCCACTGGTGCCACTGGTGCCACAGTGGTGCCCACTGTTCCTACCCTGTATCCTGTCCCAATGGGAGGCATCAACCATCAGTCAAGAATACTCTCCTCGTCTGAGTGAGAACAGTAAAATTGCCTTGCATACAATCTGACTAGGCTGCAGTTTAACTACTCTTGGCTGTTACAGAAGTGCATATTTATGCATTTATGCTCCTCCCAAAATGTCTTTGTTAAATCGTTCTTTTAAAAATACCATCCCTGGCTCCTTTTGAGTTCTCAATATGGTGCCTTGTCAAAGAATTCCAGCCTGTAGTGCTCAAATTCCTTGCTACTAAAAATTTCAAGAGAATTTGAGTGAGAGAAGGAAGCAGCTGCCATCAGTAATATCACAATCATTTTCTTGGTACTAAAATATGGGATTTCCCAATGCAGATGGTTAAAAAGTTGTTTCCACAGTGCAGCAGGAAATATTTGAGGGCACTTCTCCCCATCCTTTCCCCCTGAAGTGTTATGTAACCTATCTCCCACACCATTCTGAAAATCCCTTGCAATATATGCCTTATGGGCATTACAAAAGATGCTCACGATTCCACCACTGGTATGAAAGCTATTTTTATTTATTTTATTTATTTATTGAGCTTATATCCCTCCCTCCTCACCTCTCGGCAGGCTCAGGGCGGCTAACAGCATGAGCCATAAACATTAAAATCATAAAATACAATTTAAAAACATATATCATACAAAACATTATACAGTGCCCTTCCTACTAGATGGCGCTACTTCACCCCATCCCAACAGCGTCAGCAGGTGCAGCAGGTCTGGACGGCGATATTTATTACTTGGGCCAGGGCTATAAAATCATGGCAGCGGCCCCTACTTGAAAGCCCGGCGGAAGAGCTCCATCTTGCAGGCTCTGCGGAACTGTAATAGGTCCCGCAGGGCCCTTGATGTTCTCTGGGAGTTCATTCCACCAGTATGGGGCCACCACCAAAACGGCCCTGGCCCTTGCTGCTGCCAGTCAGGCCTCCCTGGGCCCTGGTAGGACCAGGCGGTTTTGAGAGCCTGATCGAAGTGCTCGCTGGGGCACATATGGGGAGAGGCGGTCCCTCAGGTAAACAAGGTCCCTGGCCATATAGGGCTTTATAGGCAAGCACCAGCACCTTGAACCGGATCCGGTATGCTATAGGCAGCCAGTGCAGTATCTTTAGGGCCAGCTGAATGTGTTTCCCCATAGGGAGCCCCAGCATCAGTCTGGCCGCTGCATTCTGCACTAGCTGCAGCTTCCGGATCTGGTACAAGGACAGCCCCATGTAGAGAGCATTACAGTAATCCAGTCTTGAGGTGACCAATGCATGGATCACCGTAGCCAGGTCATTGCGTTCAAGAAAGGGAACCAACTGCTTAATCAGCCGTAGTTGGTAAAAGGCTGACCTTGCAGTGGCTGCTACCTGGGCCTCCATCGTTAATGCGGGGTCCAGGAGCAGTCCCAAACTTCTAACCTCCGGCGCTGGCACCAGTAGTGCCCCATCGAAGGTCGGGAGAGGGATCCCTAATCTCAGCCCGCTCCAACTCAGGCATAGGACCTCCGTCTTCGTCGGATTCAATTTCAATTGACTCTTTCTAAGCCAACCAGCCATGGCCTTCAGCACCAGGTCCAGATCTGCCGGACTAGAGTCTGACTGGCCACCCAACAGCAGACAGAGCTGGGTGTCATTGGCATATTGATGGCAACCCAGCCCATGCCTCCGAGCTATGACTGCTAAGATGGAGAGATCCTCTGAGGCAAATTCTGGACAGCAAGCAGGTAGTAACAAATGGATGCTTAAAGCTTAGATGGAAAGCTGGAGTAAGCATTTCCAGCATGGTTGGGACATAATCCAGAATATTTAATGTTCCAAATGACCCAGAGTCTCTCCAAAAACAACAACTTGTATACAAATCTTTTGAACAAAGTTTGAATCCTGTGGCACCTTTGAGACCAACAAAGTTTTATTCAAGATGTGAGCTTTCATGTGTATGCATACTTGAAATGGAATTACAGATCATAGTTGTACATATAGGTGGCTTGTTAAATTAGCATGCAAAATAGTGAAAATATTTTTCTTTAACAGATCAAAAGAATGACAAGCTTGGTTTCTGGTTATCATCTGTTTCGGTTCAACTGGGGAGGAAAAACAACCTAGGTAATAAATACGTTAAAACTGGAGATTGATGTGTCCTAATTTGTGAGAATCCCATCCTTAGACACTGTTTTAGACACATCCATCTCCTTTCTAGCATGGAAGCGAACTTTACAGCATCTTGGCTGTGCAGAGTATTTTCCTTGTCCCCAAAGCAGAGAACTACATTTAAATCTACCATTCCAAATTACATTACATATTCAACTATATTCTTAATCGTTAAAAGCAGTAATAACATTTTGTTTCACTAAAACATGGAGTTAACTGACAGAATCCTTTTCCTGGGGTACAGTGTTATGTCAGAGATCAACAAGATATTGCATTACAATCTTTTGACTTTTACATAAACTAATAACATTATCTCATTAATCCCAACATCACATGCTGTAATGTACAGCCAAGCATACCATGAATATAATGATATAAAGTATCATCATAAAAGTTAGTAACATGCAAATTTTAAAGTCAATATTCATATCAAGTTAATATTTTAAATCAAAAAAGTCCTTCAGAACTTCCTTCACATCATGCTAGCAGATCAGCATGCTGGCTTGAACTCCTTGCAATATGGTTCAGCCACAGAGGTCGGCTTGCCAACCCCCATTAATGCTGGGTGACAACTGGACACCTCAGTTGATACACTCTGGCATCTGCCAAGACTACAGCTGTACATTTACATATGCAATGACCTAGATTTGCATTTTCTACCACAGCCTATCAGACCTCATTACTACAATGGAGCAAGAGAGAAGATGATAACTATTAGCATGAACAAAAGCATATACCCAAGTCAAACCAGAACATGCCAAAATCTTCCTTACTGATTACGACGGTCCATTTATATTATATATAAAACACATATAAACCTTATACAAAGTATGCCACATATTTTACTTTCAAGATGGCAGCAGCAAAATATTTTGGAGAAGTACAATCAGCCACCAAGACCTTTGCCTGAGAATGCCACAAGATGCTCAACAGAGGCATATGATTACACAAACAAGGAACTTAAATTCCTTGCCAGCATAAACCAGCATAAACCATCTGAGGTATCTCCAGTCTGGATAGTACTATGATAGGTTGCTAGTTGCATGCGTCAGGTAAGAACAAAGCTGTTCAGTACCAAGCTGGGAGTTAAGAGGCAGGACTGAGAAACTGAGCCAATCTCAGGAGCTAACTACTGAGCTACAGTGCATCCTTCACTTAGCCGATAGCAATTATGACCAATTGGCAGGGCTCATCTCGTAGCAGGAGCTCCTCTGCATATTAGGCCACACACCCCTGATGTAGCCAATCCTCCAAGAGCTTACAGTAGCCCCTGTAAGAAGAGCTCTGTAAGCTCTTGGGAGGATTGGCTACATTAGGGGTATGTGGCCTAATATGCAAAGGAGCTTCTGCTACGAAATGAGCCCTGCCAACTGGGCAAGTATAGGTGTGTGTTTTTTAATCCAAGCCAAATATCAGAAGCACAAACTTCGCTGGGACTGTCTCGTTTTTGTTTTTAAACAGCAAACACTTGCCCAATTAATACTTTATAATCCCAAAAGACATTGCAGACAACAAGAATAATTGGCCCGTCCCACTGGCTCCTCCATTCTTACACCCCCATTTTTGGTATGTTGCACCCTGGAAGTTGCAGTTCTCAGCTTACCTTACTCAACCATAGCAAAAGGAACTACAGCTCCCAAGTTGGGAGTCCCAAGAGGCCGTGGGGCATTAGCAGCGAGTCAGTTAAACTGTTAATCAGTTAAAGTGTTAAATGGGAAGCAGCTTTGGAACTGAAAGGGGTTGGGGGGAAAGGGAAGGCCTCTGAATTACAAGACCTGAGTCAGACTGAGGCAACGAAAGAGGATCCTACAATTGATAGACATCCTAAAAACTGATAAATCACCAGGCTCGGATGGCATACATCCAAGAGTTCTGAAAGAACTCAAATGGAAACTTGTGTATCTCCTGACAAAAATATGTAATCTTTTATTAAAATCTCCCTCCATTCCTGAGGACTGAAAGGTAGCGAATGTCACTCCCATCTTTAAAAAGGGTTCCAAAGGAGATCTGGGAAATTACAGGCCAGTCAGTCTGACGTTGATACTGGGTAAGTTGGTGGAAACTGTTATTAAGGAAAGAATTAGTAGGCACATTGATGAACAAAAACTATTGAGGCAGACTCAGCATGGATTCTGTAAGGGAAGATCTTGTCTCACTAACCTTTTATGAGGGAGTGAACAAACATGTGGACAAGGGGGACCCAATAGATGTTGTTTACCTTGACTTCCAGAAAGCTTTTGATAAAGTTCCTCATCAAAGGTTCCTAAGTAAGCTCAATAGTCATGGGATAAAAGGACAAGTCCTTTTGTGGATCAAAAACTGGCTAATTAATAGGAAACAGAGAGTGAGTATAAATGGGCAATTTTCTCAGTGGACGATAGTAAGCTGTGGGGTATTGCAGGGATCAGTATTGGGTCCGATGCTTTTAAACTTGTTCATTAGTGATTTGGAGTTGAAAGTAAGCAGTGAAGTCGCTAAATTTGCAGATGACACAAAATTTGTTCAGGGTGGTGAGAACCAGGGAGGATTGTGAGGCACTCCAAAGGGATCTGTCGAGGATGGGTAAGTGGGCATCAACGTGGCAAATGGAGTTCAATGTGACCATGTGCAAAGTGATGCACATTGGAGCAAAAAATCCTAACTATAAATACACGTTGATGGGGTCCGAGACTGATCAAGAGATCTTGCAGTCGTAGTGGATAACTCACTGAAAATGTCGAGACAGTGTGTAGCTGCAATAAAAAAAGGCAAATGCTATGCTGGGGATTGTTAGGAAGGGGATAGGAAACAGATCAGTCAGTATCATAATGCCTCTGTATAAATCAATGGTGCGACCTCATTTGGAATACTGTGTACAGTTCTGGATGCAACACCTCAAAAAGGATATTATAGCATTCGAAAAAGTGCAGAAAAGGACGGGAATGATAAAAGGGTTGGAACGCTTTCCCTATGAAGAAAGGTTGAAGCACTTGGGGCTCTTTAGCTTGGAGAAACGACGACTGAGGGGTGACATGATCGCGGTTTACAAGATTATGCATGGGATAGAGCAGGTGGAGAAAGAAGTACTTTTCTCCCTTTCTCAAAATACAAGAACTCGTGGGCACTCAATGAAATTGCTGAGCAGTTGGGCTAGAACAGATAAAAGGAAGTACTTCTTCACCCAAAGAGTGATTAACACATGGAATTCATTGCCACAGGAGGTGGCGGCGGCTACAAGCATGGATGGCTTCAAGAGGGAATTAGATAAACATATGGAGCAGAGGTCCATCAGTGGCTATTAGCCACAAGGTGTAGATAGGATCTCTTGGTCTGGGACAAGTGATGCACTGTATTCTTGGTGCTTGTGGGGGGCAACAGTGGGAGGTCTTCTAGTGTCCAGGCCCCACTGGTGGACCTCCTGATGGCACCTGGTATTTTTGGCCACTGTGTGACAGAGTGTTGGACTGGATAAGCTATTGGCCTGATCCAACATTGGCTTTTCTTATGTTCTTATGTAACGATCTCCAGATGGAGAAAATGGTTGCTTTGGAGGGTGAGCTCTATGGCATTATATCTCACTGAAGTCCTTCAACAAACCTGGCCCTCCCCTTAGTATTGCCAACCTTCAGGTGGCACCTGGAGATCTCCAGCTATTATTGATTATATATTCACTAATGAGAAAACTTCTAAATAGAAAGTTCTATTTTGAGTCATGAGGAAAAGGTTAACTAAAAAAATATAAATTTGGCATATCAGCAGCAAAGGATGGTTCTTAACCACCTCTTCAAGGGTTCTGGGATACGTTTTCAGCTAACTGTAACTTGTAACCAATTTATCTGTCAATACCCATAACTGTACACCCTTTCCCAAAAATGATCTCTCCCCATCTCACCCCACCAAGTCAGGTTACAAAAGATCTACTACATCCTCCTGTTTTGCACAGGCAAATACATCATTTAGAATGCTCATATTTCCAAACTGAAGCACAGTTCATGTACCTGTATTGTGTCTGTTTTGGTTAGTTAGCTGCTTTGGCATTACTAGAAACTGTGTGCACATTTGACCAGATTCAAAATCACAAAGTTGTAACTTGCAATGAATTATATAGGTCACCTACACCAACTTCTGCAACAGCAACATTCCTGAGACATACTCAAACCTCCTTCAGTATTCTATAAAAGTTGAAATTAAAAAACATTCTACATTTTATCAGACCATCACTAAAGATGTGAAGACCGGGGGAGGGGCACTTTTTTCCAGCTTTCATACCCATACATAGTATGGGTATACTATGCTTGACTCCCAGGGAGCCAGGAGGACTGGCAACCCCCTCCCTCGTCACTCCCCCACCAACAAACATCCTCTCCCCGCTCACCCAGCCAGCATGGAGTGTGGAGGGGCCGGCAGGGAAGAGCCGAGGGGAAACAGCAGAGAGACAGCAGCAGCCGGGAGGGAGAGCCCGCAGCTTGCTCCGTGCTCCGTGGCTAGGCTGGCCAGAGGGGAAGGAAGGGGGAGGAGCACTGAGACAGGATGCTGGGGCCTCTCCAGAGGCTCAGCGTCTTGAGTTAAGAAGGGGGGAGGAGTCTAGAAGGGAGGAGGGGTCAGGAAGGGGATGTTGGGAGGGGGGAGGGATAAAAGAGGGCAGCCAGAAGGGGCTGAGGAGGATGACCTGACATGAGACTGATTGATGGTTCCAGAGAGAGAGTGAAACCCAAGTCTGTGCAGGAGGGACTAGGAGAGGGTGTGGTGACGTAACCCTCCTCCCTTGTCCTTGCAACTGAGGCCCTGGCTGCCCTATGGGGTTCGAATTGACAGTGGTGGAAGGCGGCGCCACTCTGGACTCGAGCGACAGCGAGGCGGGGTCTAGCGACTCAGTTGACATTCACTGTCCAGCTTTCGTACCCATACATAGTAATGGGGAATACTATAGCATAAATTAACTTGATCTTGGTTGCAAGTGACACATCTGCACACTTAAGGATCTTTTCTAGCTTTTTCATGGGTGCTCTTCCTAGTCTCCATTTCCTTCTGATTTCTTGGTTGCAGTTTCCATTTTGGTTGATGATGTAGCCAAGGGATTGAAAATCTTGTAACAGTTTCAATTCCTTCATTATCATCTTTAAAGCCATGTAATTCCTCAGTGGTCATTCCTTTTGTCTCCTTGGTGCTCAGCTGTACTCCTGCTTTGGCATTTTCCACTTTAGCCTGCATCAGGAGGTCATTTCAAGTTTTCACTGTTTTCTGCCAGTAATATTGTTTCATCTCAAACTGTTAAAGTTCCTTCAACTAATTTCCACTCCACCGTCATCTAACTCTAATTCAGCTTTCCTTATTATATGTTATGCATATAGATTGAAAAGACAGGGAGATAAAATACATCCTTGTTTAACACATTTAACAACTGGAAACCATTCTGTTCTCTTTGCCTCTACCTGACAGTCTCTGGAGCACTGCATTGAGATTTCTGATTCTATTTATGTTACCCTTTACTTTTGCTTCTTGTCTATCTCAAGCAATTTTAAGAGTTTCATTGGTCTTCCATCTAGCCTTTTCATTTCTTTTGCCTACAGGAACAGACTTTACACAATCTTCCTCAATAATATCTCTGGTTTCAACCCACAGTTCTTCTGGTTCTTGTTCACTTGAACCCAGTAATGTAAATCTGTTCTCTACATGATCTTTAAACTCTTCAGGAATGTTGTTTGGATTGTATTTTGGCACAATGAATGTTTTGGTGTTTTTCTTCAGCTTTATTCTAATTTTTGATATTAATAATTCATGGTCTGTACCACAATCAGCTCCTGGTCACATTTTAGCAGAGCGAATAGAGCTTCTTCATCTTCTGCTTCCGATTATGTAATCTATTTAATTTCTGTATTGGCCATCTAGTGATGGCCACATATACAATTGTCTGTTCGGTTGTAAGAATTGTATGAGTCCATCTCCTGCTTCATTTTGTGCTCCCAGCCAAAATTTTCTAACAATACCTGATTCTCCATTATTTTGTGTTTCAGGCATCTATGAATATCAGCACATGTTGCTTAGGTGTGTGATCATTTTCTTCCTGGATCCTTCATAAAAACTTTCAATTTCTTCCTCTTCAGCACCCATTGCTGCAGTGTAAGCCTGAATGATGGCTACGCTGACAGACTTTCCATGAAATCTGATTGATATAATTTGGTCAGACATTCCATTATAGCCCCTGACTGCTTGTGCTACATCTCACCTCAGTATTACAGCAACTCAGTTTCTTCTGTGTTTGTCATTCCCCAAGTAAAATGCTTTGTAATTTTCTGACTGAATGCATCCTAATCCAGTCCACTTGTTTAAATGTTCCATTTCTTGCTTTAAAATTTTGAGTTTACCTTTATTCATACTTCTCATGTTCTGTGTCTCTATTTTCAAACAGCTTTGGATTTTTGCCTACTTCTAGCACGACAAACATTAAAATGCATGTACTAAGGCAGCAAAATGCAACAGTTTGCAGGTCTCTCCTCAAAAATTGGGTATGTTCTCAAGTTTGCTTGTAGAAAACAAAGGGATTCATATGTCTGAATTACTTAAAATGGTACTATTTTATATTCTAAGTTATATAATATGCATTTTATGCTGCTAAAGTAGTAACAAATTCAGGTTTGATAATATATTTTCCTCCAACCCCAACTTCTAAATTTCCATTCCCTCTGAAAAAAACAGCAAACAACATCCTATACAAGGGTCAACAACTCAACTACTCATTCAAAACAAAAATGGCACCAAATGATTTCAAGTCACACAGTTCTACCAATTTCTAGCATAAATCCCTAACAGAACCAAATTACTCAAGAAATAAATGGAAACCACAGATACTGCACACTGCCTTAATCTATACGACTAGCTACTAGGCTACAACTAATTTTTTTCAGTACATCCTGAGCTACTTTAGCAACATGAACATCTTGTTTTTGGGGGTGGAGCGGGTTGTTAGAACAGAATTCTATTACTGTCTTGTCTTAATATCTGTTGAAGCTAATTATGATAAATTCTACTACAAAGTATTAATGAAACTGATTCAATTTTTTAAAACCAACCTCTCCAAAATAATCTGCCTATTTTAACTTCATTCCCATAACAGAGAATCATTTAACAATACTGTTATTCATATAATCACAATTTTACCAATATAAACTAGTATTCAACCATTCTAGTCCAACTTTCTCTAAACAAACTCAAAACTACACACAGAAAATTTAATGAAACCAATTACAAAAAATTCTGTGGAATCACAGTCAGAAACAACAAGCTCATAAATCCAGCATAACAAGATAAAAATATTTTAAAACAACAAACAAAAATTATTGAGAGCCAAGCAAGTCCGGGGGGGGGGGGGGGACTATGCTTCTCAAAAATCCAGAAGACTGTCCACATTCTAGATATAACTTGCTCCGTTGCTCAGTTCTTAGTACAACCAGGAACTGTCTCTTGATTGCCACTCTAAATCCACACCATTTCATTTTGAACACATCACTTATTGTCCCTCCCTGGGGAGCTCTTTCAATACTTTCTCTGTCTCCTCCTCCTCTTTCACAATGAGAGCCTTCAAGATATTCAAGAACTGCTACTTATCTTTCCTTTTCAATCTTTTCTCTGAGAGGAATAGTCCCAAATTTGTTAAGCCTCCCTGGAGAACAGGCTGCACAAACTCTTAAGGATCTTGACTATTCTTTTCTGAATAATCCCAGCCTTATTTTTGCCTCAAGTGGAAGGGTGCAGAGACAGCCACAACATGTAAACAGAGAATGGGGGAGAGTGAAAAAACAACGCTCAAAAATAGTCACATATGACAACAAACAATCCTAATGTCAGGCCACCAAGAGAACAGAGTTATTATCTACTAATTAAAGTTAACCATGCCGTTTCAAATTCCAGCATGCGCTTTAAAGATGCTATGAATATATCTGCTGCATAAGAATACTTCCTAATCTTGTTCATGGAATAATTACATGGGTTCTATCCTGCCAAATGAGACTGTAATTAACCCTAATTACTCAAAATGTAACTTGGCTAATTCAAGGAGATCAATTATTATTAAATGACTTAATATGACAAATTGCTGCATTAGGGGAGGGGAGGGATCTGCCTTCCACACAGGGTATTTCAAAGCATCGCTGTGGACCATGTGTTCACAGGGAACTTATTGTTTTTATAGACCTCATAGCTATGCTTTGCTTCTGCTTTTTTAATGAATTAGCTCAGGAAATAATGCCTCTATTCTCAGGCTGAACAATACTGGTTTCAGGAGACCGAAACGTTATCAGGTCCAACCATACCTTATAAATTTGGCCCACTTGTTTTTTAGGTATTTTTCTTCTGATTAGGATATTTCAGCATACATTACCAATTTTCTCACTATGCACAAATAAACAATTGTGTATAAACAGCTGTGGAAAAGAGGAAATCTGGAGCAACAGGCTAGGTGACATGTTTATGAAGGAACAGTTGACTGTCACCTTCCAGTTAACAGGTACTGCTCTAAAAATAAGGTTTCCTCTAGTGACAAATGCTCCAGTTAACAAGCCACAAGCATGTCCTAAAAACAAGTAACGGTGCTAATATATTTGTGCATGCACATGTATTTGTCTGTATCCTATTTATGTCAGCACATGTTGGGAACCCATGAGGACTCATAGGGAGGGGAAAACAGGGTTGCACTTACCTGTAACTGTTGTTCACTGAGTGGTCATCCATGCAGGCATACATGGGACTGTGTAGGCCACCCATGAAGAATGCAATTCAAAAGCTTTCTGGAAGATTTAAAGTTCTAAGACCACTCCCCCTCCCCTCTATCTTGCACTGGAATTTCCCCGCCCGAACAGGCACGTGACAAGAGGTGGGCATGGTGCTCCTCCCTCAGTCTGCCCTTCATTGCTGGGAAGAAGATAGGCCCTCTGAGCGAGCAGCCCACAGTACGGAAAGGAGGGAGGGATGTGTGCCTGCACAGAAGACCACTTGAAGAACAAGAGTTACAGGTAAGTGCAATCTTGTTTTCATCACTGTGGCTTCTATGCAGTCCCACATGGGAGAGTAGCAAGCTCACTTATCAAGGATGTGGGTGTGAACTGGTCAGCAAAAAAATGACTGTAGCACTCCTCTACTCACAGCTGCCATGTTTCTAGACCACACTGATGCAGAAGACCAGGTAGCAGACCTGCAGATGTTTTTCAAAGAGACCTTGCCAAGAAAGGCAGCCAAAGAGGTCTGAGCTGTGGTGGAATGAGCTTTGATTGGAAAAGGACAAGGCACATCAGCCTTGAGTATGCCAGTTTCAATGCTGAAACTACTCACTGAGACAGAGTTTGAGATTACACTAGTTTCCCTTTATTGGGGCCCACAAAACATACAAACAAATTCTGGTCTTTCCTAAAACGCTTTGAACACTGCAAGTAAAAAAAAGCAGAGCTCTTCTGACATCCAGTATGTGCAGATGTTGTTCCACCAGCAAACCCAGTGCTGGAAAAAATACTGGAAGCATTACATCCTGTGAAATTTGGACACCATTTTTGGTAGAAAGTTAATGCTTAGATTAAGGACTACTTTGTCCTGATGGAATTTATTGAACAGAGGGTCACCATACAGAGCATTCAGCTCTCTCTTTCTATGTGCTGAGGTGATGGCTACGAAGAATGCCGATTTATATGACAAAACAGACAACTCATACTTTGCCATGGGTTCAAATGGTTTATGCATGAGTTCAGTCAGTACTAATGACAAGCTCCATTGGGGAACCGGAGGTGCAACTGGCAGATATAAATTAAGGAGACCTTCCAAAACCTTCTTAGACTGCAGGGAAGAGAACACTATAGATCTGTCCATGTTAATGTGGAAGGCTGATATGGCTGCCATGAGCACCTTTAAAGATGGTATCAACAAACTAACATCCTTGAGAGACAATAAATGTTCTAAAATGTCTGACAGGGGCAAGTTTCAGATTAGACTCCATTGTGGGCTGCCTACTCAGTAAACCTTCACCATTGGCTGAGATTTACAAGTGGTTGATTTATGGGCTGAAACGAGAACTTCAGCCACTCTACCTTACCACCATCCTAATGGCATATTAGCCATGCCATGAGATGCAGTGACCTGACATTGTGACCAAGGAAGGGAGCTATGTGGGGTAGCTCTTCCTCCAATGGGAGCACCCTGTACACCCTCTGCAAGAGGTTTCATACATTTGAAAAACATAACCTCCTAGGCTAGTACAGTACTATGTATACACATGTTGATTGCTCTGCCTTAAATTTGGCAATCACTCTGTGCAGTATAGTAAATGCAGAGAAAGCACAGAATAGGCCCCCTTCCTACGGGAGCTGAAAAGCATCCCCAATGGAGTCCCTGTCTGATGCTGCTGTGAACAGAGAAGAATTTGGCATTTTCTGCTGAAGCAAATAGATCTATCCAGGGCTGTCCCCACGCCTTGAAAATCAGTTGTAAATAACAGTTGTTGAAACTGGTCTGCTTTTGCCTCCCTGCTTAATGAGTCCACTGTGATGTTGTATTGGTCAGCTATGTGAATGGTCTAAAGGAAGATGTTCCTTTGAATGGGCCACTGACAAATGTGAGTGACTTCCATGCATAGGGCTAGTGAGTTTATCCCTCCCTGCCTGTTCAGATAAAATTTTGCTATTATGTTGGCTGTAGTCAGCAGGACCCACTTTTGGATGAGGAGAGCCACAAGAGACAAGAGCACATCAAATTGCTCTGATCTCCAGCAGGTTAATGTACAATTGTGGGTCAAAATTAATTTTAATTTTTCTTGTATTTGTGTGTGTGTGTGTGTGTGTGTGCGCGCACACACACACACACACACGTACGTGCCTGCATCTGGAATTTCTGTTGACGTTGGTGACTGACCCCTACTGGGGGCCTGGAGAATATTCAGAGAGGTGACTGAACAAAGCCTGCCCTGTCCTCCCGACTTGGTATTCCAAGGAAGTCTCCCATCCAAGTACTAACCAGAGTTGATCATGCTTAGCTTCCGAGATCTGACAAGATCGGACTTACCTGGGCTATCCAGGTCAGGGCCCCAGCCAGAATTTTAGATGAATATGGCTAACTAGGGACTCGTGATTTCTCTGCAAAAGTCAATCATCTAAGTATGGGTAAATTATGTAGCCCATACGTCTTACATGGGCCACCATTGCTGAGATACACTTTGTGAAGACCCTTGGCACTGCAGGTAAGCCAAAGGGTAACACTGTGTATTTGTAACAAGGGTCCCCACACCAAAAATTTACATATGTTCCACAAGATTCATGAGCAGAGATGTGAAAATAAGTATCCTTAAGATCCAGGACAGCAAACCACACCCACTTACTCAACAAAGGTAACACCTCAAATAAAGAAAGCATTCTTAATTTGGACACCTTTAGATGCTTATTAAGACCTCTAAGGTCTAAGATTGGTCTTTTACCACAATGTTTTTGTTTATTAAACAACCTCTTATAAAATCCTCTGCTGGAATCTAATAATAGAGACTTTCTGAGTAGCACCTTTTGACAACAGGTCAGAGACCTCTTGAGACAAAGGAGGTGACAATGATGGAGCTGGGCACAAAACTGTCAGACTGAGGCATCACTGGGAGTGGATAAGGTGGGTTAGCCGGCTGTTGCTCCCACTGGACCTACTGAGGCATATACATGGAAGGTTAAGGGTACCAAGGGCCCTAAAGTGGGCACCAAAGAAAAGGCATGCTGGGCAGGCTTCCTTGAGGAGGTATTTATTTATTTATTAAGCTGGTATTGACGCTACACACAGTTAATTTCTTTCTGATGACACCAGTGGGCCAGAGATCACAAAAACGTTATTCTCAGAGGACTGAAGTGACTCCAGAAGATCTCGGTGATGGAGATGGCATCTGAGCGTGAGCATTTTGATTCCAATTCTTGATGGCAAAGTTCAGCATCGAGGGGGTGACAAGTCTTGATATCAGGGTGATGGAGATGTCTACAAGGCTGCTGGCACCAAGGGAGCATCAGAGTGACATGGTTCGCCTTTTTCTTAGCTTTTTTATGAATTGGTTCCAATGCCACGCTTTGCGCCGACACCATTTCTTCTTCTGAATCTGACATCAGGACGGAGGGCACAGACATGACTGAAGGTGTTCAAGCCCTTCTCTCCAGTTGAGTCTGGTGCCTTTCAGGGCAAGTGTCGGGGCCCCCTGGGCTTTCTCCCACATCACTGCCTTAAGTCTAGGGGCCCTTTTGTGCCAGGCCTCGGGGGTGAACAAGGTGCAGAAGTCACAAGCCAGTGTTGTGTCCTTCCCCCAGACAGAGCAGACACATGTCATGCTCATCATTTGAGGCCATTTAGTTCCTGTACACCTTTCTTTTTTTTATTTTTTAGAGATACATATTTCAGGCTTCACATTTAGGGAGATCAAAGAATAATTATCCTGAAGCAACAAAAGCATCCTCTCTCCATGGTGGTGAAGAGAGAACTGAGGGAGAAGTGCTCCCCCTGCCTGTCACATGCCCATTTGGGCAGGAAAACTCTAGTGCAAGATGGAGGGGAGGGGGAGCACTCCTAGAGCTTTGAATCTTCCAGGAAGTCTCAGAATGTCATTTTTCATGGCTGGCCTCCACAGTCCTGTGTAGAACTACACAGAAGCCACAAGAATGAAATTCCCATTCTTCCTTCTGATATGGGCCACTGGCCCTACACTCTCTGTTGTTGTTGTCGTGTCCCCCACCCCACCCCCCCGTTCCCTCTCTTTACCTAAACCCTGCTAGGTGTGAGCCCTTTTTTTTAACAGCATGTCCTTCTTCCTTCCCACTCTCACTGGCTGCCATTTTCATTCCCTTTCTTCTCCTGCCAACCCTCCAGCGACAACCAGGCAATTATTATTTTTATTAGAGCAAGAGCTTCCCCAGCTATGCCTGTATATGCACATCACTGTTCCAGTTTCTGGGTTTTTTAACTCCAACTTTTAAAAACTTTTTTTGGGCAAACCTACAGGTTGCAGAACAGTTTTCCCTAGCCTTTGGGAGTCACCCCTACAAATGTTTTGATCAACACACTGAAACCATATTTGGGAATTAGAAACATGGAGGTGGAGGGAAAAAACAATGAGGGCAAAGACCATCTTGAGACAGATGGAACAGACCATTTCATTTACTGAATGAATTTATTACATTCCCTGCTTATTCCACAGGCCCCTCATCATATAATGTATATGATGTATGTATAAATGTACAAAAACAGTACAACTTTTGAACAGATCAAATAATAAAATTTCCCCCCTCTATATTTATATTTTAATAACAACTCTAGACCCACAGGGTATGTTTGTTAAAATGTAAATATTTCCTCTGATCTCTCTTAGAAGTATTGTGGTCATCTAAAATAACATGGTAACAGCAGGCGTAAGTGTTCAATCAGATTTCAGAACACCAAGTGTTTTAGAAAGTGGGTGAGGCCAGGTGGGGCTCTTGTCCAGCAGGACTTCTGATTTGTAAGTGGAGATCTGACTGTTTAGGCAGACTAAAACGCTGTTGTTTCAGCTGCAGCTGCCACCACAGTGTTGGTTTTATTCTCTCTCACTCCTCTTTCCTAGTGTATTTTTTAAACTACTCTTGGGCTTCCTCTGTGTGTGTGACTCCGCGTTCTGTGGCAGCTATTTTCTGTTTGTCTCCGCCTCCTCTGGCAGCCTTGTTGTGCCCCCCACCCTGTGTCAGAATTCCAAAGGTGCCCACAGGCTTCAAAGAGTTGGGGATATCTGATTTAAATAAATGTATAAATAAAAGGTGCCCACAGGCTGCTTACCTGAGTATCATGCTGGTATTCTTGACTTGCCACTTTGCAGAGTGGATTATTCTGGTCCCCTAGATGATGTGGATGATTGTGTTGTCCTTCCATAATAACATGCCACTATTTGCCTTCGGGCTGTATTGGAACAATAACATAATTGTGTTAAAGTAACCGAGCAAAAGAAGAATCAGAGTCTTCCGCCTTTATTGTGGCAGATATAAATGGACATCTGAAGTAGAAGTCCTTTCCTCTGCTCACCACAGGCAGCAGTATGACACAGCCTCTACACTCTACAAAACCAGGTTCCTAAAATGGGTAGCCATAAACCAACCTTACCACTAGCCCTCCTCCTTCACCTCCTTCATTGTTTGTGGCAGTTGCAGTGGCCAGTGCTAGACTGGGATCTGGGAAACCCAGGTTAGAATCTTCACTCAGTTATGGAAGCTTGGTGGATGACCTTGGGTCAGTCACACACACACAACCTAACCTGCCTTCTAGAATCCATCGTCATCCATTGAAGCTGAAGAGTGGGAGATTCAGGACAGACTAATGGAAGTATTTCTTTGCACCATATATAGTTATTTGTGGAACTCACTGCCACAGGATGTGGTTGTGGCCACCAACTTGGAAGGCTTTAAAAGGGGAGTGGACCGATTCATGGACAATTGGGCTGTCAAGGGCTATATCATGATGGATATCTACTCCCTCCAGTACCAGTGGTAGTATGCCTCTTGAAATCAGTTGCTGGGGAGCATAGACAGGATGATGCTTTTACAGTCTTCCTATTTGTGGGCTTCCTACAGGTAGCTGGTTGGCCACTGTGTGAACTGAATGCTGGACTAGATGGACCTTTGGTCTGATCCAGCATGGCTCTTCTTATGTTCTTAACTCACAGGGCTGTTGTGAAGATAAAATGGAGGAAAGGAGAACAATGTAAGCCACCTTGAGTCCCCACTGGGGAGAAAAGCAGGGTATAGATGAAATAAGTAAATAAATAGAAATAAAATTATGACAACCTGGGCATACAACACACACATGCAAATGTGCAGCATAAGGAAATAAGGAGCTGAAACATGTAATCCGCTTACACAAGGATCATGGATTGTCTCTGCTTCACCCTCCACTCAATATTACCTCCCCAGATTTGTAGGGCCTGCATGGAGTAATAATGACCTGGGTCAGTGTGCCGCGGCAGAGGGAGAAGGGGATGAGATCACTCTTTCCTCTCTCTTCTTTCAGCAGGAAAGATCTGCAGCCATCAGCATCTTCTGCTGACAGATGGCTGGATTGAACTCAAGGTAACTGGGACCAAGTCACTGTCAGTCACTACCAGCAGCTGTTTGCATGGAACGGGCAACAGTTTCCAGGAAGAAAGAGGCTGATTTACTCCGCAATTTGACTAATTATTGCTCAACTTGTCCGTGTAAACAGACAAAAGGACTTTGTGACATTCCAGGCATGGCCAGAAGAGAGGAAGGCATGATTAGCATGGCCGATTGCAACCCAAAACATCCACATTCTGCTACCGCAGAAGCATAATTCACTGTTCCTACATTACTCTATAAAACCCATCCCTTCACTAATATAAATGAATGTACTGTACTTTAATGTAGTGTACTTTGATAATTCTGTTTGCCAAACAGTAATAATATATGCAAATTCGTGAGCAACTGACAATAAGAATGAGACTTCCTTCCAGAAGCTCTGCATCTTAGTTGATGATTGAGAATTTCAGAAACAGTCTGTGAATTGTACATCACTTTGTATATGAAGAGATTTAAAACATTTTAAAATAAAAGTATTAGTCTTTTCTCTAAGAAAAAAACCTGAGCAAGTATCATCCTTTGCCCATTTCTACAAAGGAGGGCAAATATCCTACAAGGATGTTGAAAACTACAATGAGCAGGCTATAAATGTGAATGAATGAATGAATAAGTAAGTAAGAAGCAATGATCAGTTGAAGCATATGCAGTATTTACAACATAGTTACAAACTGGTAATCCCATGGAAAATTCTCTACTGCCAGAGCAACCCACCAATGTAGGCTGAAAGTAAAACATAACTCTAAGCCAGGATTCCCCAACATGGTGCCCAGGGGAACCATGGAACCCATCAGTACCTCTTCTGGAACCTGCCAGCTTCCAGAATGTGGGCAGGGCTATTGTTAAGGCAGGGCTTAATACTGGCTGCCTACATTCAAATGAAAGAGTTTTCCATGGCTGCAATAAGTAGGTGTAGCCACTGGAGGATCAAGAGGACTAGTAAGCACTTATGCTTTTGGTTACATTCCCTCTTCAAGTTTTCCTACTTTTATTCCTCCTTCTCTTCCTCCCATCAGGCTTTGCCTGCTTTCTTTTTATCTCCCTTCTGCAGTTCTTTTACAAAGCAAGGAGGGTGGTACTGTCTTTGGCTCCACCTCACGAAGCAGCCATTACAGGATGGCACTCACCATCCCCTCTACAAATTTCAAACATGCTCCTCTAAGCCGATGCTGATGGAACACCAGACTAAGATTCTGAAGGCCTAGTTTCAAATCCCTGCTCCACCATGAAATCACTGCTTTGGCAAGTCACATGTTTTCTCAGACAGTTTCCTATTAGGCAGTCTACTCCACAGATTTTTCTGAGATTATGGACAATGATGAAACACCGCATGTATTTTTTTTTTTTGTAAAGAAATTTTTATTTTTCAAAAAAAAACATCAAAAATAATACATTTACCTTATACAAATCCCTTTTTCCATATTATATAACATTTTGTTCTATTTGTACATTCTATTTTTATCTTGTTTTGGTGGTTTCCCACCACCTCTGAAGCATAACACATTTTCCATTTTATTCAAAATAGTAATACTATATCTATGTTTCATTTCTTGTAACGGTTATATATCTTTAAAATACTTATACACCAATTCTTATTTTCTATATTCTTATATATTTCTAAATAAAAACAGCTTCATTGTCTAATTTTAACTAAAACCTTCATATATTTCTATTCCTTTATGCTATTATAACCATGTATAAATGTAGTTTTTCATATCCCAGTATTTTTCAACATATTCTTTCAAATCTTTCCAGTCTTCTAGAAAGGTCTCTGAGTAGAGATTATTCAATTTTCTAGTCCATTTATCCATTTCAGCCATATATAACAGTTTTTTCAACCATTCCCACACCTCTGGTATTTTTTCATTTTTCCAATTTTGTGCATACACCATTCTTGCTGTTGTAATCATATACCATATTATTGTCCTTTTCTTTACATTTATCTCTTCTAGTTTAAGTCCTAGCAATAACATTTCAGGCAACTTCTTAAATGTACATTTCAAGATTTTTTCCATTTCTGCATGTATTTTGGACCAATAAATCTTTGCTTTATCACAAGTCCACCACATATGATAAAAAGAACCTTCTTTCTTTTTACACTTCCAACATTTGTTAGACATATTCTGACCAATATTTGCAATTTTTTTTGGTGTCATATACCATCTATACATCATTTTAAAACAATTTTCTTTTAAGTTATAACACGTAGATATACTCATAGCATTTTTCCATAAGAATTCCCAAGATTCCATTTCAATGTCTTTGTTAAAGTTTATCGCCCATTTTACCATTTGTTCTTTTACCATTTCATCTGCATTAAACCATTTTAGCAAGACTTTATACATTTTAGAAATCAGTTTTTTTCCGCCTTCCTCCCAAACTTGTTCTATTTTATTATTTTTTTCCCTGAAACCGTGTTTTTTATCACTTCTATACAAATCATATATTTGTCTATATCTTAACCAACCATAATCAAAGTCAATCTGATGGTGCTCCTTCAGTTTGAAATCTTTACCATGTCTTATTAATAAGTCTCTATACTTCAGCCAATCTTGTCCTTTATATCTTGATGTTGGATGTAAGACTTCTGCGGGTACAATCCACATGGGTATCTCTTCTGAAAAAAAGTTTTTATATCTTGTCCACGTATCCATTAGTGTTCTTCTCAAATAGTGATGTTTAAACATATTGTCCATTTTTGTTTTGCCATAATACAAATATGCATGCCACCCAAATCTACAATCATGACCTTCCAGGGACAATAACATTCTATCTTGTAACATAGTTCATGTCCCTACCCAGGTCAAACATATTGCATCATGGTATAACCTTAGATTTGGTAGTTGAAACCCTCCTCTTTCTTTGGCATCACACATTATTTTCATCTTAATTCTTGGTTTTTTCCCTCCCCACACAAATTTAGACAGCTCCTTCTGCCAACATTTGAATGTTTTTACATCTTTCACAATTGGAATAGTTTGAAACAAAAACATTAATCGTGGTAACACATTCATCTTGACCACCACAATTCTTCCCAGCAATGACAAATTCAATACATTCCACTTTTTAATATCCTGCATAATTTGCAACCATAATTTTTCATAATTATTTTTATAAAGATCAATATTTTTCATAGTTAGGTTTACACCCAGATATTTTGTCTTTTTCACCACCTCACATTCTGTAAGTTTTTGTAACTCGTTTTGTTTCTTATTTGACATATTTTTGCACATTACTTTCGATTTGTTCTTATTTACATAAAATCCTGCTAAGTCACCAAACTCTTTTACTCTCTGTAACAAATGTGGTAATGTGGATAAGGGGTCTTCCACTATAAACATCACATCATCTGCAAAGGCCCTATATTTGAAAGAAAAACCTTTAGTTGTTAAGCCTTTAATATCTTTGTCTTCCTTCACATTTAACAGTAGAACTTCTAAAATCCAAATAAATAGCAGCGGCGAAAGTGGGCATCCTTGTCTTGTTCCTTTTTCAACTTTAAAATCGTCTGTCTTTTCGGTATTAATTATTAATGAGGATTTCTGTTCTTTATATATTGCTTTAATGAAGTTAAGCATATATTCACCAATCTCAAGATGTTCTAAAACTTCAAACATAAAATCCCAGTTTAAATTATCAAATGCTTTCTCCGCATCTAAAAAGAAAAAGCCCACTTCCTTTTCAGGATGTTTGTTGTAGTATTCTATAGCATCCACTACTACTCTTAGATTGTCCCTTATTTGTCGATTAGGTAAGAACCCTGCTTGTTCTGTTTGTATAGTCTCTTTAAGGTGCTCTTTTAGTCTATCCGCTATAATCTTAGCAAAAATCTTATAATCATTATTCAGTAAAGAAATCGGTCTATAATTCTTAACATTGGTCAAATCTTGATTTTCTTTCGGGATCAGTGAGATGGATGCATCTTTCCAGGTTTCTGGTACCTCTCCAGTAATTCTTATATCGTTCATCAATAGCAGTAACACCGGTGAAACTGACTCCTGTAACGTTTTATAGAACTTCGCTGTAAATCCATCCGGTCCAGGTGCTTTACCTAATTTTGAGTCATTTATTGCATTTTTGATGTCTTGTAATGATACTGGATTATTAAATAGTTCTTTAATTTTCTCTGTTGGTTTTGGTAACTTTAATGTTTGCAGGTATTCTTTAATCTTTCTTCTGTCTTTGTTTTCCTTCTTAAAAAGTTTTGCATAGTATTTAAAAAATTCTCTTTTTATTCCTTTGTTATCTATTATCTCAATATTATCTCTTATCACTTTAGTGATAAATTTATTTTCACGTTTTTTCTTTAATTGCCATGCTAAGTATTTTCCGGGTTTATTTGCACCTTCAAATGCTTTTTGTTGAAGTTTTTTTAAGTTCCAGTACATCTCTTGGTTCAAAATGGCTTTTGCTTGGTATTGTAGCATCCAAATTTCCTTTTGCAGTTTCTTTTTCCCTGGTTTTTTCTTCAGTTCTTCTTCCTTTGTTTTAATGGCTTGTAGAATATTTTCATATTGCTCTTTTTTCTTTTTATTATCTTTAGCATTTAGCGATATCAATAGTCCTCTCATCACTGCTTTGTATGCATCCCATACGGTTTGAATTTTAACTTCTTTCTGCATGTTTACTTGGAAGTATAGGTCTGTTTCTTCAAGTAATTTTTTAATTATTTCTTGATTATCTAATAAGTCCTCGTTTATTCTCCATCTCTTTTGTTTTTTAATCTGCCCAGCTGTCCATAAACACGGATTGTGATCTGAGATTATTCTGGGTAAAATTTCCACTTTTCTTGTCTTAAAGGTTAGGTTAGTAGTCATCCAAATCATGTCAATTCTTGAATGTGAGTCATGTCTGTTAGAGTAAAAGGTAAAATCTTTTCCTTGTGGGTTAGCTTTCCTCCAAATATCTTCCAACTTTTCTTGTTTTATCAGTTCAAAAAAATTTTTTGGAAGCTTCCCTAACGTCTCATCCTTTCTTTTAGAGCGCCTGTCTAGTTTATTATCTACAGTTCCATTGAAGTCCCCTAACATCATAATTTGATCGTAGTTTACATTGTCCAATTCCATTTGAAGTTCTTTAAAAAAAAATTCCTTAGCTCCATTCGGAGCATAAATGTTCACAATCAAAGTTTTCAATCCTTGCAGTAAAATTTCAATAGCTAAATATCTTCCATCTTTGTCTTTAAATATTACTTTAGGTTCCAAATCTTTTTTGACATATGTTACAACACCATTTTTTTTGTTGCTTGCTAAAGAATAAAATTCTTCTCCCAATTTTTTCCTTATTAAATATTTATGGTCTTGTTTTTTAAGATGAGCTTCTTGCAAACAAATTATATTACATTTTTGTTTTTCCAACCAATGACCTACCATTCTACGTTTTTGGGGTGAATTTAGTCCATTTACATTCCATGTAAGTATTTTGTAATCCATTTTGATATATTCTTAAATATCTCCAAAATCATCTTTATTCTCTCCCAGGAATGCATACATTTCTTCTGTGCTTTTAATCACTACTCTGGAGTTGCCATAATAAAAGCTTAGTCCTTGAGGTATTTCCCAACGAAATCTGATTTTTTTCTCCTTCAGTTTATCCGTCAGACGCTTGAATTTTTTCCTTTCTTGCAGTATTGCTCTAGGCAATTCTTTCATTACTATGATTTTCTTTCCATCTATTACAAAAGGGTCAGTAAAGCACTTCCTGTAGATTTGTTCTTTTGTTCTTTTCATTGTAAATTGGACAACCACATCTCTTGGTATGTTTTTGTCTCTTGCATATGTAGAATTAACTCTATAAACAAGATCCATGTGTTCTTTAACAACTTCTTCCTGTTCTTGTAAAAAATCTGCTATTGCTTCTTGCATTCTTGTAAAAATGTCCTCATTCAATTTTTCCTCGATCCCTCGAAATCTCAAATGATTTTGCATATCTTTATAGTGCATCATCTTTTCCATCCTCTCGTTCTCTCTCATTGTCTTATGGGTGCTTTTTTCCAGTTCTTTTACTTTAGTTTCTATATCTTGTGTTCTTGTGGATAATTTTTGAAATTCTGCTTTTAATTCCATGAAATTTTTATCTGCTTGAGCCGCTATATTATTTATTTTAACATTTACCTCTCCTAGAGCGTCTAACATTTTCTTTTCCATTGCTTCCATAACGGCTAGTAGCTCTTTTTCTTTTTTTGCTGCCATTGTAGGAGAGGACCATGTAGCTGCTCTCGATCTTAGTCCGCGGTCCGTTTTGCCTCTTTAAAAAAGATCGATTTTATCTTGTTTTCCAAATCAAACACCAATTAGTGCATTCAAACAAGCTAATCTTGCCAAGTCAAATTATGTTGGTTTCAGCCTTTTAAGTTATATAATCTTTGAGATATTGCAGTTTAAAAATTTTATAAATCCATAGAGACTTCTCTATGGTTAATGTCAAAGGTTATAGTCTTTTTACCTTGCTTCTGGCTTGCCGTAGTTTCCTTTTGTCCCTTCCTTTTATTTACTTGTCTGCTCTCTGCACATCACTTCCTGTTATGGTCTTTCTGGTCCGGCAGTATTTAGAGTCCCCTTTCTGGTCCGGCAGTATTTAGAGTCCCCTTTACCTTCTTCCGGTTCTTCTCCTTTTCCCTTCTTGTCTGCTCTTCTAGCCGTCACTTCCTGATTCAGTCCTCACGTCTTAATCTCGCGATGCTTGGTTCCCTTCTCCCTCTTTGTCTCGCGATGCTTGGCTTCCCCTCCGACTCTTTTTAACCGCAGGAATGTTAAACAACTTGTTTTTTTGGCTTTTTAAGTTCAAATTCGCTTCAAAACTGCTCTCATCCAATCAACAACAGTCTATTGCTTCACCCGATCTGCTTTTCGTCTTTCAAAATGCGGCGGTGGTAAGGCAAAAAACTTTTTTCCGTTACCTTTTGTTGTTACTTCGCTTCAGATGTGGTCCCAACATTTAAACTTTGTTTTCTTTGTTAAGGAATCAGGGGAATTGGAGGTTTTATGCTGAATTTTTCAGCTCAGCTCGGCTCCTTAGAGATACTCGCAAGAATCCTCTTCGGCTGCAGTGCTCAAGGTGTTGGAAAAGTCTCCTCCGAGACTTTCCCTTCACCGAGGTTGCTCAAACCTGGATTATATTGCTTGCTGGTCCTCACACTACCTGTGTGAGGTTGCGTCAGGTGGATTAATCCACCCAAGCTGTCAGGAAGAGCCGCTGTCCGCCTTGCGCATTTGCAAAGCGTGTCAGACCTCCATTCCTCCGGCCGGAAACCGAAACACCGCATGTATTAAATATGCTACAGAAATGATACACAGCGAGTGAACTGTTTCTCCTCTTAATGTGCCCACAGGTTTCTCTGTGACAGAATTAATCTCTACTGACACAACTAAAAAGAGACAATAATTTCATCCTTTCTTTTAAAATCTTTGTTTTTAATTTAGCATAAATCATAAATCAAGCAAAGTGGTAAACGATCATCTGGACAGGAAATGTGGATCGTTCAGATGTGACAGAAAGCGAGCAGAACCAATATAGAAATAAAGCACATTCCATTTTAACAGCTAGATTCACATTCAGTAGCACCTTAAGAGACTAATAAGATTCTTTTGGGTATAAGCTTTCAGGAGTCAAAGCTCCTTTTGTCAGATTCTAGGGAGCTTTGACTCTTTAAAGCTTGTACCCCCAAAACCTTGCTGGTCTCTAAGGTGCTACGGGAGTAGAACCTAGCTGTTCTACTGCAGCCCCAACATGGCTACCCTCTGAAACTAGCTCCATTTTTACAGTCCCTTTCAAGATCCTCTCTCTGACCAAATAAGGAAGGAAATTTTGAAACTTCAATGTATGGACATCAACCTATAATGGCTGGTACTTCTCCCACACCTACTGAGCCGGCTATTATTTTGTGACATCTTTAAGGCTAACACATTTATGGCGACAAAAGCATTTATGGGCTAGAATCCAATTTATGGACTAGAATCCAAATAAATAAGTTGAATAAATAAACTTCTCAGGCGTATGAAGTGAATCCTCAACTGGCAGATTACATACACAGTACTACCTTTTGATGCAAAATTTAAGGTGGAAAGAACAGGGACCATTAAAAGCAACAAGTGTACTGTTACTAATCCTCCAAGCTTTTTATGCTAATTTAACACATGTAGTATGAGAAATTAAGATCTGAATTAATAACATCACATTTGTCAGTACATTATAATGATGGAAGTAATTTGTTCAAAATCATTTGTAAGAGGAGATCTTGCCTGAAGAGCAAAATTTTTAAACCAAACATTGTAAGCCATTAACTTTTAAAAGTGCCATAAGATAGAGTGCTTTTTGTAACCTTTCCTGTGCCCTAACAATTCAGATAATTAATCCAAATCGCAAAGGAAAAAGCAAGACACTTGCCAAGGCGAGACAATAAAAACCAAGGTAGAAGCTCAACATACTACAGAGGCAAGGTGTTGCAAGAGAGTCTCCAACAGTTATGAGAGGTTCTTTAGTTTCTATTCTAATATAACATCACACCTACTGTTCCTTTTTATTGAAATGGAAATGGATAAATAATGCCATCAGAAGGAGCCCTCAGAATCCACAACTGGGCAATCAAGCAGCACATATTCTAATCAGATCACACCCCCAGAAAGCAAGGAAAGCACTGCAGACGGAATCAACTTTAGGGCTAATCCCTAGTTCCTATGGAAATGGGGGGTCTCCACATGGCAGCATGATGCAGAGGTAAAGATGTAAAGCTTGTAAATTTTGCTTTCAGTAGCACCGTGCTACGGGACGCAGTTTTCCAGTTACATGAACTTTCAAATTATGAAGATCAGTTTCATAGGGCAGCCATGTTGGTTTGCAGTAAAACAGATTCAAGTCCAGCAGCACCTTAGAGACCAACCAGAGTTAAGCTTTCGAGTGTCTGAGGAAGGGAGCTTTGACTCTCAAAAGCTTATACCCTGAAACTCTTGTTGGTCTCAAAGGGGTTACTGGGCTCGAATCTGTTTTATGCAAGACTAGTAGTGCCTTTCGATAATCTAAAAAGCCTATTGCCAGAAGAATGAGCTGCACAGCAGAGGACAACCTCTGCAACAGATAAAGAAGTGCAAAGACATGAAGAAAGGCTTAGAATTCCAGCCACTACTTCCATAAATTTTGATCCCATGGGAAAAGAAGTTCTTTCCAACTTTTGTCTTAGGAAAAAAAACCCAGACATTTGGGGAAACATTCAATTATGCAGTACTTACTTTCTTATGAAGCCTGAAGTTATTTTACTGCTTTAACAATACAAAAGGCATTATTTAGTAGTTAGCATAGCATAATTTTATATGTGTCAGATTTGTCATTTAGAAGTATAAATGCTTTAGTTTTCTACAAGCAAAAATTAAAATACACCCAGTACTTAAGAGAGAGAATACTGCAAACTGCTGTGCCCTATACTAATTTGCATACATGTATCTTAGTTTTCTGCTACCTGAGCAGTAGGAAAAAAAATATGGAAAGCATATTACAGTAAACAAAACAAAGTGTATAATTTTAGACAGAAACAGCCTCATCCAGTTACAGTAAGACTAGCAGCATATTTGGATATTGAGTTACATTTTATACTGCAGAACTATTCGAAATGTATTATCCTCGTGGACATTATATTAATTGCAGACAAAATTCGTCACAATAATAAATATAGCCTGAAAAATACTGCATATGTCTACAGGACAAGCAGGCATTATTATTATTATCTAACGACAATGAAAAATATTTCATGAGCATTTCCCCCCCCCCCCACTCTTCCCCCAAATTATGGAAGAGTCCATAGGGGATGAATAAAACCGTGGGCTTTCACATTTCCAGGTAGGGGCAAGAAACAACCTTATGAAGTAATTTATCAAGATAAAGCTTATTCCATCTATAAACAAGCTGCTACGTGACGGGCTATGCGTGTCACTGCATATTTCTTGTTTTACTCATTCAGTAGAATAATGTCACATTTACTGCCCTCTTGACCAATTCTGCCTCAGTATTGTACGATGGCACATGCCAACATTCTGAGTCAATGTACTGCACTGTGACTACAGGAAATGTGTTTGTCAAAATAGGGGCAAAACCCAGTGGTGATAACAAATGAGCCTCTAATACCCTTACCTCTGCAGTGAAGAGCTCTAGGCTAGGCTGTCTCTATCAATTGCACAGCCCAGAAACATGTATATGAGGCAGAAAGAAGCAGACAACTAATTGAATGAAACAGCCTAATAAACAAAGCCTAATTTGCATGGGTTTTCTGTGGCCTTTAAAGATCATCATTATCCACATATTTCAATGCTGTACCTCTATGGCTTTTTTGTATTCTCATAGATCACTTTTTAAAATAAGTTTTTAAAATCCAACATGGATACAAAGTTATTTTAGAAAGGCTACAAGGATTATGCAAGGATGGTTTAATACCTGTGAATACTGCTTGCTTTTAGGAGTATGCAATTCCCATTATGTAAAAGACACCAAACGGCCTGTTTTAGTTATCATGTAAAACCACTGTGACTAGAGATGGGCATGAACCAAAAAAAGGGGGTTCAGTTTGTGGTCCATGGCAGCCCACAGACCGAACCCCTAACTGAACCAGCCTCACATGAACTGAACTTGTCTGGCAAATGGAGTCCCGTTTCTCCCAGCTGCACAGCAAGGAGAAAGAGAACGGGGGGTCTCACGAGAAAGTTTCTCCTGGCTACAGCTCACCATGGCTGGCAGAAAGCGGACGCAGATTGCACTGTAAGGGGTTTCATTTAACCCTCTGGTTTTGCTCCTGCCCCCTTTGAAGCAGTGGGGAGCAAAACCAAAGGGTTAAATGGCTGCCATCCATTTAAACCTAACAGCTGAGCAGCAGATCCCAGTTAGCTGTTAGGTTTAAATGGAAGCCCTTCCTTGGCAATCCCCCCCTTCTCCTGGCCATGGCGAGCTGTGGTCAGGAGAAAGAGGGCAGGAACTGCCCAGGAATGGGCTTCATTTAACCCCTTGGTTTTGCTCCCCCCCTCCGAAGCAGCAGAGAGCAAAAACTGAGGGTTAAATATGTGGTGAAGTGCCTCCCAGAAGGCATTTCACCTCCTCGTTTCTGCTGGCCCAGCTGTCTTAGGCTCTTTCAAAGTGGCTGTGCAAGGGAGCCTGAGTCAGCTGAGCCAGCAAAGAGAGACTGAAGCCCAGAGCAGCTGAACCGAATTGGCCAAAAGTACAGGAAATGTTCGGGGAATGCACCTTCCCAGGACACCGGTTCCCAAGCTCCAAACTGGCTCAAATTTGGCCCGAATTATGGCTTATGAACCAGTTCGTGCCCATCCCTAATTGTGATTTTCCTAGTTTAAGAGTGACTCTCTTACAGCCGCAGTATCATGAGTCACCTTGTGTAAGTAGCAATGCTCAAACAGAAACAAATTATCTTCTGAAATTATGAAGTCACATCCGTCAGCAGAACAGGTATGCTCACTCACCATGACAGCACAGACAACAGAGGACAATTTACTACAATTCTGCAAAACCACAGCTAGTATTCGGGGTGGGCCACTATTTGTTTCAAAGCACCTTTTGCTAGACAACTTTGTTAAGCAGTAAGAACGAAATATCAGTTTTGAAAACTGATATGCATCTGCTCACATGACACCAGCACTGATTCTTGCTGACACCCAAGGGACATGGTGTCCTGCTCAAAACTGGCAGCTATTCTGGGATGCTGGTAGCAAACATACTATAGGTACAGCAGCAGTTAAAGAGGGAGGACAGTAATTGGTCAGTGCACACTCTGTTGTTAGCAGACTGGCCAAGAAAGATAACTCAGAGATGTGCCAACTAGACTTCTAAAGTATACACATCTGATTGGTCTGTGGAGGTGCAACTGCAACTTACAGATTTGCATGCATCAGCCAAGATGGAAAACATGTTTGTGTTTTCTCTCTGAACTGGATACAACAGACAACAACCAACTGTGCAGTGATAAAATTCAGCATGGGGGCTGACCAAGTAGTCAGTTTTGATGCATTTTCATAATTTACTGGCCTGCTTGTATTACAAATGCCTCACAGTCAACAAGGACATGTTGTGCACCATATACATTCAACTATATACACTGCAAATTCTCCTTTTGTGCCAGCATAATTGGTGGCACTCATCATTTTGCTGTATGCTCAGAAGCGAATGGCTCAAACTATGGGTTCCCACACAGCAATGTGAGAATGTGTAAATTCAATTAATACACATGAACATGTGGACCTTTGGGAGTCAGAGAGGTAAAATGTGCAAGCTAAACATTAAAGATGATCTATGTAGCTTCCCCAACTGCCCATCTCAACAGGATTGAGACAATCAAGGAAATAATTTCTGTTGAGACATTTTGCCTGTTGGATGCATTGGACAAACAGAGGGAGCATCATGGCAAAGTATTTTGTGATGCTGACCAGGCAAACATTGAGTTAGCCAGGAAAAATGGGCAAGGTTACAGCAGAAACCCAAGCCCCTACCTTGAGGAATGGTCTGCCTGAAGAGGTCAGGAAGGCTCCTCACGCTTCTGTCATTTTCCAAACTATGTAAAACAAAATTGTTCAGGAGAGAATTTTATAAATGTAACAAGGCTTTATTACACCAGAATGATTCCAGAAGATGTTTCAATAAAAGGAACAGGTCTGTGGACTTTACTACTAATGTCTAAAGATACAATTATTAATACAATTAACAACTGTATAAAATTTGGCCTCACTTTCAGCATCATCTGAAATTGTTCTGTATTTTGTTTTGTTTTATTTTAGTCTGGAATTGAGGCTGCTGGAATTGATGCACACTACCATGAGCCCTGTGCACGGGGGAGGGTAGTCTATAAATTGAATTTATAAAGAAATAAATATAAATGTATGCCACTGCCAATTAACAATTAATTCCAATATTAAAAATTTATGCCAATATTAGGCAAGCATGGCAGTTTTCAAAGTTGTAATTAATGTTTTCCAATTGGTTATCCTTATGAACTAAGAGAGTATGTGCATTTTGTTTTCATTGGTAAATGGGGAGGGGGAAGTAAAACCACAAATACATATAATAATCTAGATTTAAAAATCAGTGTATAAATTCATCTGATTGGCTTTGCAGGGAAATAAAAACCTAATTTATAGGTGTCCTCTTACAAGGCAGAAAGGAAATTGTAATCACTAACCTAATGCAAGTGATGTCAAAGAGAGTGACAGTGAAGCAGAGGTGCCTCCCTGTGACCTCCATGGAAGAGAATTAAATTCTGTTGAAACAGATGAGTAGACAACCAGCAGGTGGCAGCTGTGGCCAGGAGTGCCTTTTACCAGTTTCCACTGGTTAGCCAGCTGCGGCCTTTCCTAGGAAGGAAAGATCTGGCTACTGGAGTACATGCCATGGTTACATCTAGATTAGATTACTGCAGTGCACTCTATGTGGGGCTGCCCTTGAAAAGTTTTCAGAAACTCAACTGGTACAGAATGCTGCAGCCAGGATGTTGACTGAAGTGGGTCATAGGGATCATATGACTCCAGTCTTGTTCCATCTACACTGGGTCCTGATGTGTTTCCTCATAAAAGTCAAGGTGCTGGTGCTGACATTTAAAGCTCTACATGGTTTGGGACCAACATACCCAAAGGACTGCCTACTCCCTTATGAAATTACCCAACAACTGTGGTCATCTTCGGAGGGCCTGCTTCTATTGACCCTGCCTTCTCAGATTAGACGGGCAGCAACCAGGAACAGGACCTTCTCCGAAGTGGCACTAAAACTCTCAAACTCTCTTCCCAGGGAAATTTGCCTGTCCCCTTATGTTGCCATCTTCCACCAGCAGATGAAGACTTTCTGTTTCTATTGACATTCACTTTGTGATCCCTCCTTCCCTACTGATGTTTTAACTTTTTTTAATCTTTTGTACTTATTTTAAACTTTGGTTTTATCTTGTTTTAATGATGTGGTGTGTTGGTTTTAATGGCTTTTAATTTGTATGTTTTAATTTGTTAACTACCTTGGTAGCCCTATGGGAGAAGAAAGGTGGGGGGAAATCTTTCTAATAAAAAATAAAAATAAACCATGTCTGTAGCATATCATGCACAGTTCGTTGGGTGTGCTGAAATTTGTGTGTCAATAGTTTTCAATGCCTTCAGTATTTTTCTTAAATTTAAACATCATAAGGAAAATATATACATTACCTTTAAATTTTTACAAGCATTATTCCAATAAAATAACTTCCACATAAAGCTTTGTCCAAATATAACATTAAAACCATATAAAACCATTAAAAAAACAATAATGCCACATAATATAACGCATACATGGTGCTGTCAAGTCACTTTTGACTTACAGCAACCCTATGAATTAATGTCCTATCATTAACAGCCATTCTCAGGTCTTTCAAACAGAGGGCCATGGCTGTTACATATCATATATATGTGATATGTAACTATCATATATGTAACATTAAAGCCACATGAGCAACAGTTTCACTCATGTCAGCGGGGCTTACACAGGTGCCGGCCTGCAAATGGACAAAATCCAACAACTGCCTGTACATGTGCTTTTTCTGTTATGGTTCCTGCCTTATGGAACAGCCAGGCAAGGGAGGCCAGTAAAGTTCCCACTCTCCTGGCTTTCCACAAATTATGCAGAACTGAATGATTCAAGAATGTTTTTCTGCATAGCTAATAGGGTTACATTGTACAAAACGGTTCACAAACTTACTTGGATAAATGATTACAGAGTGTGGTCTATACTGCTGTGTACAGCTTACTGTAAGTAGGATCCTGTTATGTAATTTTTGCATCACTTAATGGGTCACGTTAATACTTATGCTATGCTTTAGTTCTTTCTGGTGGTTCCAGACTTCTAAAATCCTAATACACTGGTTTTGAATGTCTCATTTTGTTGATTGTACTGACTTACTATGTGTAGTCCGCCCTAAGTCCCTGTGAGAAAGCAGGACTATAAGTAACATAAATAAATGTATTTGTTTTTTTCCGAATCAGATATTTCAGTTCAAGGTTTTGCTAATAATTAGGCTTCAAATTAAAAAATTACCCACATGTTAATTATGTTTACTAAATGTAAGTTACAATAAGTATGTTAAGTCAACTCAACATTTCTTCCAGAAAACCCACATCGTTGGATGAAGGAACTTTGACTGGGCCAATCTTTAAAACCCCTGCATCACAGTGTCCTCTGAAAGGGTGACAATCTCAGTACTATTAACTGTCAACCTACTACATTCCAAAGTCAAGAAAAGGAAATGGAAGGAAAGAGTTGTGTAAGGGAAACCCTCTAATACATCTGGCATTACTTCTACCTCTGCTTTATGCTTTGCACGTTGGTTTCTCAATCATGGGAAGTCCCAGTTTGTAAATACCTGTCTGCCTGGAGCAAACAAGAATTGCCTCTTGGCAACCAGGTGAGAGAGCTTTTGTAAACTGAAGGACAGTTTATTATCTTTTTCTTTCAGATCACTGATAGGGCATAAATGACTAACAGTGCAATCCTAATAACACTTTCCTGGAACCACGTCCCACTACACAGATTTGAGTAGGATTCTGAGTGCATTTGTTTATGATTGCTCTCTAGCGCAAGTATGCTCGGGAGGGGTGGACTACTAAAGTTGTTTACAAGATAATGGCAAGGCTGGGACATTCCTTATTATTGTTCCCAAGGAATTAAATAGTGGACAACACTGTGGGAGTTTCACTGTAGTGGAATAGGCTGGATTTTCATTCCTGAAAAGCATGTCACGGTAACTAGATAATGCGCTCTAATCTCCACTGCTAATAAATGAAATGGTGCAAAGGAGAAAGCTTTCAGCACCGTTCACAGTGCCATTTTTGGAAAATTCTGGTACTATTTTAAGGTTAAGTAGAAGCTCTGATTGCCATAAACTCTTACAAACACTTATTGGTGTAACAAGATCCTAAAACAGGAATACAAAACACACTATAAAGATCAATGAACTATAACTTTCAAACTTCTCCCTGAAGGAGAGCTTTGTTCTAGCATACGTTGTGGAGACCCAGGAGAGGAAAAACATAGACAATTTTTGGGGGGGAGAAATGTCCTTTGGGGGGGGAAATCACGCTGAAAAAAACTCCTATGAAACACTAGAATAAGTGTAATCCTTCCTAATTCAAAGTTTTTCACATTCAAAATGTATAGCATTAAAAAAAATCTGAGGACTCCTCCCCGTTTTTCCAGTGGAAAAATTGGGGAATTTTGGGAAACGGGGGGGTGGGGGGAAAGACTACTATTTTCCCCTTTTGGAATAAGTGAGGTGAAACAAAAGGTTTTACTCAAAACGTGTAGTATGAAAATGTTTTACAGCATTAAATAATTCTTGTGTAACTGATTTAAATGTAAATATTTTTAGTAACAATCATTATGCTATAATGTATTTAATAATACGTTATTAAAGAGCTCAGTGTTTCCAATGTTATAAAGTTCAACTTGATATCTAAATGTGCTGGTAGTCCTAACTACTGTGATTGTATGAGAGCTTCTGTTCAAATAATACACTTTCTTTTGTTTACGATATAATTTTGTTTTCTATCTTCAATTTTTTTTTGTTTCTCAGATGGCAAAAATTAAGATCCATGTGTTATGGTAGCATAGGATGCAGCAGTTATAACTTTTCTCAAACACTGTGTATGCTTGCGATTTTTTCTTATAGAAAACATTGATATTTTTAATTGCATAAATATGCCTAATAGTACAATTGTATATGCTAAGTTATAAATTATGCATTTTATGTTCTTAATTCAATAAAAGAAATTTAGATTTGAGAAAAAGTAAGTATTGTATAATTCAGTTTTTTCAATGATTTGGAAGAAACAATTACAACATATAATGCTGTAAAGAAAATCTCCTATTCAATTGCATTTATACACTATAGAAAGAGTTTTCAAGCTTTCAAGCTTAACATAAGGACCACTATGACAATTATTTGGAATGCATGGACATAGATGACTCTTTCCCATCAAAAGTGTCATGTGCAAGGCCTCCAGTCAATTCTTTCTTGCCAAGTTAATGTTTGCAGAGCCAGCCTCCAAAAATGGCAGGGGCTGTAAGATGAAAAGTTTTTAGTTCAAGTGTAGTGTTCAAACCAGGGATCTGGAGTTAAACTATAGCATCATGAACAAGACTGCTGCACACAAAAACTACCTAGACATGCTCCAGAGTAGTGTTTCCCAACCAGAGGGTTGGAATCCAAAAGGGGGTTATGGAGCTTGGGTTGCAGGCCAGCCCTCCCTAATGGCTTTCCATTGCTCTCTTTCTGTCCTCTCCCTCTTTGACAGCTTCTCACATTCTTGCCTCCTCCTTCCTTTGTGACAAAAATGGGGGAGAGCCATCCAGCAACTAGTAAATGTACAGTATGACCTTGAAAAAGGGGGGAAAGGCTGGAGAGAGGGTGGGACCTGTTCGGCAGGACATGGAAAGCCATCTGCCATCTTCTTGCATCACCTTAATCTGGCACCCCCTGAGCATGCCTCCTCAAACTCCGGCTCTCGGCCTGCCTAGCAGACAAGCAGACAAGGAGATGATGAGAGAGGGAGGCCCCCCCACTCTCAGGGACTTGACCTGAGGGGGAGCCTTGCTAACGCTCCACTTGGAAGAAGAAATTTTTTGTTATAACCCCTTCTCCCAACATGTGACATGGTTTATGGATGGACTTGGATGCTGTACTATAGACCTCTTAATTTCCCTGTTCAGCCAATCCGTAATGTGTGGGTTAAATCTTTCCTCTTATCACAGTGCAGGCACTCAAGCCTATACTTCAACCACTATAAAGGTGGTTAAAGGTACACAGAGTTAAGCAGATTTGAGCAAACAGCTGTTGCGTAGCATCTGCCCTCTTGTGCACAGTCATTCTTATGCAGTGGTAAAAGATCTGCTTTCTAAGTTTAGATGGAAACCAGGGGTGCTTTCACAGCTTGTACCTCGCCAAACCCATTGCACTGTACTGCATTTGAAAAGTAGGCCATTTTTTTGTGTTTTACCCACACTGGTATTTCTACTTCATAGAGAAAACTGTCATTTGTGATGAATGCAACCAATTGTGCTCTCTCAGTAAGCAAAACACAATATTTGACTACAAAGGATAGGTATACACATTTTCCTATGCAGAATAATAGCTCTGCAGGGAAATCATCATGTGTGAAGTGGGTCCTAAAAGAATGAACTTCAATGCATAATTTGAGCCAAGGCTTTTGACCTATATTTTGCAAGATCTGACCATAGAAACAGTATCTTTCATGTCATACATTAATTGTTGTTTTTTCTTCATTGAATATTGATTGATAAATAAGCAGGTAAAGTGTGTCCTGATAATTTACTACAGTGAGCTTCTTAGAATCTTAAGAGAGATTAGAGTGAGTAATGTAAAAGAAGAGGGTTTCAAAGGCAGAAATGTAAACATAAGCAAAGGCTGTGCACTCTGCAGTGCCAGTTGCTTGGGGTTCAAACCTGGTTCTCCAGATTAGAGTCCGCCACTCTTAAGTCTTAACCACTATACCACACTGGCTCTGAGATGCTGGACTAGATGAGCGCCAAGGTCACAATTCCCTAGAGTGCCAAAAAACACACCTTGGGCTGCCCCTGGATACCTCATAAATTTGGACTTGTGGGTCACCATACTGAAAAGGTTGGGAACTACTGCTCCAGAGCACGCAGCTGTATCTGCTAATTCATTCCCCTTCAATCTAGTACAACCAACAGCTGTGAAGAAGCAATCCAAAGGCTCAGAAACAGAATCTGGCAACATGACAATTATTACACTGCATCACTAAGCCACAGAAAAACAAAAACTTGGATATGATTGGGAGCACCATTGGCATTTTTGGACTTGCTTTTGAGTAAACCTGGTTAAGTCTGAGCTGAAAGTCTCAATATCCAATGTTCTTTGACAGAACTAGACAAATCTTTGAAATGTTCAGGACCCAGGAAAAAAATTCTTTAAGTGCTTCAGTGACAACACAGCAGGGATTTTTCCAATCATGCTTATTAATCAGAATACTCTGAAAATAATTCAAGCCAGCAGTCATCTTCTACTGTATGTTGTTCTAAATGAAGAAATGTAGAGCTGCAACATTTTTCTTCAGCTGAGCACTTAACTCTATCAAGAAAAAATAATAGTGAGGGCAACTCTCCTTCCCAGAACTGGACCTGCTGGTTCTGCTTTCTTAAGCAGTTTGCAGGGCAGGAACTTACCTTGGAATTGTTTACTTGTCCCAAAATCAGTAGGAAACCCATTTGTAACAACACAGGGGAAAAAACTGACCCTTAGTAGCCAGCTCATTCTACTAAGACTTACCCAATCTATAGCAACAGGATGACATACTTAGTTCTAATTGCATCTCTCAATTTGAATAGGCCTCCCTTTCACAACACACAAGTACAATTTTTGATCTCTTTCTGAAAGGTGATTTTCAAACTGAAGGGTGTCACACACACTTTCCGCTCAAATCTAATATTTCAGTACACTAGGAAAACAAATGATTTCACCACTCGCTTTCAGAAAGCAAAAATGTCCAAAGTATTTAGAAGCAAACACCACGATCATTAGAGACCAGAAACCCATTCAAGAACAGAACTGCAGCAGCAGCCTGTATTATGCTCCCCAATGCCCATGGTGTACTCTCTTTCCAAATCCAGCTCAGTAACAGCTGTGATCAGCTTAATCAGGTATAAGCATGTATCTTTGGACAGTTCACAACCACAGATCAGCTTATTTTCCCAGTATGTCTAGTGATGAATACTTCTGGAGCAGACAGTGTAGAGGCAAAAACTGCTCCTACCAAGCGCCTGTTTTCCTGTGCTAACACACCTATCTCCCTGTTAGGTATATCCAGCTGCTTTCCATATGGTTGGCAGTCAATTCTTTCTGTTGCACACACTGCCACAAAGTAGAAAAATCAAGCATCCAGATTTAACAAACCTTTCACAAAATCTGACATGCAAAAGAATGCTTCCCATTTTGTACAAGAAACCTCTGCCTCATTACCCATCTACCTCTCAAACAGGAACTGTCCTTAACTGGTTTCATCTTGCAAATATTGCAAGTATCCAGGAAAGGTATTGGGCACAAAAATTACAGCAGATCTACATAACACTGCCATCGGTTATCTTTTTCCCCAGCCTCTGCTATCCCCACAGTAAAGGCAATGTGCCAGGCTGGGGAAAACAAAAGGGCCTTATTATCTAGGCATCTAGGAACCTGATCTTCACACTGAAGAATTTCAAATGGTTTTTCTACCTACTAGTCTTTGAAGGGCCATGAATCTGAAGCAACTCAAAGCTAGTCAGCACCTTAAATTTCCCACCAGAACAAAAAGCATTGTTCAGATCATTTTGGAAGAAGTGCTAGGCAACTATTGACAGGCAAGTATATGAATTCAGAATATTCAAAGAGAACATGAGAAACAAGGTACCATTAATGACAAGCAAAAGAAGGATGCTCCCCATTCCTCCCTATGAAAGGATGAAGAGGAGCCTCTATAAAAACTTCAGAACAGCCCATGACCTAAACTGAAGCCAGCAAAATAATTTGCCAGTCACCTAGTCATCCACAGATGGGGCTGAACTGCCATGTGAGCTACACAGACTAATTTCTTACTATTACCACCAGTAATCTGTATTGAGGAGAGGACTCCTGCCACCACTGCAGTCTACCCTTTTTCTGCAATCAACAGAATGTGCATACAAATGGTGACACTAATACAAAACTTCATAATTATGCTTTGCCACACTGAAATAAAGAATAGTTCATGGAAATGAAGGTGGTGAAGAAGGTTCGGGATCTTATCTAATGGGGAAGTCTTACAGAAGCCCCACATACATAACCCCCCCCCCCCAATAAGTTCCAGTGAAATGGACAGACTTTATTTTCACAAAAATCTGTATGGGATTTAGGTGAAAAAATAAGTGAAAAGAGAGCACAAGTGCTGTTTATTGAAGCCTCCATGAAACAACAAATCAGTGCAAAAGATTTTACAAACTAAGCACCAAAAATGATACTGCTTTCCTCTCCCCCAACCCGCTGCCCAATAATGTTCTCTCTCTTGCCGACTCATAAAATAAATCTGTCAAGATGCTATACAAGATTACCAATATATTTAAATGATGGTCTTGGCTCATGATTACATTCTCTCCTGGCTCAGTATGTGTGTGACAAGGCAGCAGCCCTATCCTGGGAGAGTATTATTTCCGAGTGACTTTTATTGTCCATTATCTTACAGCACTTATGCCACAGCCATGATGTCTTGTAGGAATATTTCACAACAGAAATATCTTTGTCGTTAGTATTCTCACTGCAATTTAGTCAGATCAACCTTTAAATCTCATCCATCATACTGAAGAGCTTTGGCAAAGCAAGCAACAGTAATAGATGCTTCCTTGTAGAACCTAATTACCAGCTACGTTAAACAGCATCACCTCCCTCTCCCTTCTGTAACACAAGCAAACAGAAAACGCTCAAGCAGCCTTTGGATTCTCACTCTCTCACTTTTTCTGGGTGGAAGTACATAACCAGTTTACCGCAAGAAGACTGACACTGTCTGGCACATGACAAATATACTTGAACCTAACAATTAAGCTTCTGACAGCAATTTCAAAAACAAGGAGCATTTACTGTAAATTCCTGACAAGTTTTAACTCCTCTGCTTGCCTTTCTCAGGAGTCAGTTCAAAATGACTTGAAATTACCATAAGCAGCACAGTTTAACATGAAAAGCCACACAAAAATATGACAATCTGTAACATATACCTTTCAAAATTTAAGCGCTGCTTAAAGGGGTGATGGAAGAGCAACTACCATGATGCATAAGAGAGTTGTGCAAGAAATTAGTCAGTCACCAGGGAGATTACTTAAGACTGTACTTTACAGACCTAAGACATCTGACCTTCAACTGACTTTCCTTGGAACATGTTTCTCTTTCTCCCCTAAGAAAATTCATCAACTAACTGATGATACCAAGGGTTAAAGTGGAAGGGGGGGGGGTTCAAAGCACAACCTAGATTAGATTACTGCAATGAATTCTGCATGGGGCTGCCTTTTAAAAATGTCTGGAGGCTACAGCTGGAAGAGAACGCTGCAGGCAGAATGTTGACTTGAGTGGGTCATAGGGACCATATAACTCCAGGCTTGTTCCATCTACTCTGTCTTCCCATTTGTTTCCAGTCCCAATTCAAGGTACTGGTATTGACCTTTAAAGCCCTATACAGTTTGAGGCCAGAGTACCTTAAGGACCACCTTCTCCCATATGAACCTACCTGTCCACTCCAATCATCTTCTGAGGCCCTGCTTCAGGCACCCCTGCAATCTAAAGCTAAACTGCTGGCAACCTAAGAAAGAGCCTTCTCAGTCAGGGTGCCAAGGATGTCGAATTCTCTCCCTAGGGAGATACATATCTCTCCCTCTACTGTTGTCTTCAACTTGTGGGTGAAGACTATTTTGTTCTGTTTGGAATACTCCAGTAACTGTTACTGGCCTCCCTAGTTTTTGGTGTTATGTCTGTTTATATGCTTTTACTGAATTATTGTATAATTTATTTTAAATATGTTGACATATTTTAATGTTTGATGTTCACCACCTTGGGGGACCCTATTTGGGTGGAAAGGAGGAACTGATACGTTTTAAATAAAGGAAATGAGTAACAGTTATTTTAAATTAAATTAAATAACAGTTATCTGACTCATGCTGCCACAGTCCCTGGAATTGTGTTGTTTTGGTAGGTCTAAATAAAAGACATTATATCATGGGGGGGGGGGGTGTCATAGTAATCTTGGGCATTTAAAAAGCTTAAATTTTAAGGCAAGATTGTGCAGCAATATACAACTGGCCAAGGCAACATTAGAAATCTATCAGGTTAGCTATATTCCTAGGTAATACTTTAAATTCTACAAAAATGGCAACATACTTTCAATTCATGAAACCATACTCATACTTTCAACTCTTAAGTTAAGATATACTAAGGGCAACCAAGTATTTTGTAACAAATGAAAGACTAACCAACTTATTGGACATGAGCTTTTATAGACAAGACCCTAAAATCTGAGCATCTTTTAAGGCATCCACCAGTGAGTACACATTTACCCTCAAGGGGAGAGGCTATAACCATCAATTCCCTAGAATTCCCTTAAATATGGAGGCCCAGGTAGCAGCCGTTGCCAAGTCGGCCTTTTTTCATCTGAGGCTGGTGCGGCAGTTGGTTCCCTTCCTGGACCGCGCTGACCTGGCTACAGTGATCCATGCAACGGTCACCTCGAGGCTAGACTATTGCAACGCTCTCTACATGGGGCTGCCCTTGTCACTGATCCGGAGGCTGCAGCTGGTGCAGAATGCCGCAGCGAGGCTGCTGATGGGTCTTCCGAGACGGGAGCACATCCGGCCCGCGCTGGCGGCGCTGCACTGGCTGCCAATAGCGTACCGAATCCGCTTCAAGGTGCTGGTGCTTGCCTTTAAAGCCCTAAATGGCCTGTGTCTAACCTACCTGAGGGACCGCCTTTCCCTGTATGTACCCCGGAGAGCACTACGGTCTGGGGCCCACATTGGCTGACTATACCTGGCCCCAGAGAAGCCAGGCTCGCTACCATGAGGGGGAGGGCTTTTTCAGTGGCGGCCCTGACTTGGTGGAATGAGCTCCTGGAGGAGATCAGGGCCCTGCGAGACTTGGTGCAGTTCCGCAGGGCCTGTAAAACGGAGCTCTTCTGCCAGGCATATGAGTAGGGGCTGCTACCCCTGCCTCCCCCTCCCCCCCTTAATCTCCATAGTACATCTACTAATGCCCGACCGCCAATTGTGCCATCTGCCGCCAGGAAAAGGGCACCAGTGTGATCAGATTGTCGCCATCTGAGTTTTTGTGTTTTTGATTGCTGAGCACTTTTGATTGTTAAACTGTTGTTTTTTTTAATGAAATGTTTTATATTGTTTTAAATATTTATTATGTTTTTGAATCCTGGCGTGCCAAGTCTTGTACGCTGCTCTGAGCCCGCATATGTGGGGAGAGCGGCTTAGAAATTAAATAAATAAATAGAACATTCACAAAGCTGTTCAAAAAAGGCTCAGGACCTGTATGCAGGACTGCAAAGAGGCCATGAAGAACTACTTGAGTCTTTCCTGGACTGCGCCAAGGGGCTGTCACATTACAATGCAAAAAGCTACACTTTTAAACAGGAAGGTATTATTATACCCTAGAGGAGAAGGGAGGATTGAGGTGGGAAACCTGACAAAGCTGTTCTTCTGGATTCCTTAGATTTTAACATGTATCTACTTGGGCTCTACATAGAAATGTCACAAACCTACCACCATTTTATAGCCTTTGCCCCCACTTTCAACAATTATTTTTGCACTGTAATTGACATTAAAAGATAGAGATATATGTATATTAATTAGGCCACAGCAAGTCTAAGGTACCACACAATTTATGAGCAGAATTTATCCTGAGGGGGAAAGACATAGAAGTGACTATGTGTACACTTCACCAATATATCAAACATATAACAAGAGCTAAGCGTTGGCTTCTAGACAACATCAAAAGCCATTAAAATACAAAAACAAAACAAAAAATCCAGATTCATTTGCTCAGTAAGTTAACAACCGATATAAATAAGTGGGGTGAGACTGTAACCCATTGCTCTATTATGCAGAAACCAAGTGATGTTAAGTCAACAAAAGTTAGTTAGACCTGACTTACTCTAGATGTCAATAAAAATAATGCTACTAGCCTTATTTAAATATTTGTGGCAAGCTTCCCAACCCACTTGAAATAAATTCTCTACCCCTGCTCATGTTTATGTTCCTGTACTTAGTCAGCAAGATCAATCTTTCAACAGAAATACCCTAAAATGTTTCTACACTGTATTCACTCGCAAAAAGTTCCAACAAACACTTCTTTCTAAAGCCAACTGGTTTGCTTCCCTATCAACTTCCTCATCATTTTAATCAGCCAATACATGGAAGTAATAAATATTTTGAAGCTAAAACAAAGAATTCAACTTATACTATTATTGATGAGATATGGCCAATCTGGTCTAAAGAGGGGATGGACATATTTCGGATCTGTACCTTTCCTTGATAGCAAGGAAACTGGTTAGATGGAAACAGCTTAAGAACCAATTTGGCAACAAGTGTTACCAAAAGTTAGAGGGAAAAGCCAATGCCACCATGTTCCATATTATGAGAGGCAGAAATCAAGAGAGCCACAAACTTGCCTTTGTCACCAAGTGCACACTTGTCAGAATATCACAGCTCCCTCATGACCATACCTACATGAAAAATACATGAGCAAAATGTGTTTTGTCCTATTCACGTCTTATATTGTAAGATACACGCTTAGGTCTTGTGTACACTTGAAAAATGTAATGTGTGGTTATGATAATATTAGTAGCCAACTTATCTGTCTTACTGTGGGGGAAATGTTCCTCAAGGAACAAAGAGATGTGCTGATTTTGAAAATAAATAACAATGTATTTACATTTCTTATATTCAAGCCAAGAACATATAATACATAATGCTAAGAAATCAGGATTTCAGAGTAAAAATAAATCCTGTAAGGTGTGTGCTGAATCCAAAAGACAACTTCAAAGTCACCTGGTTAGACAGCATGTGAATACTGCAAAGCAGCCAATACTAACACTGCAAAAATAGCTTTCATGGCATGGAAAATTTGCAACTACTAACTGAATACAAAAAATATATAAGTGTTGGTTGACCTAAGGGACACAACCCCAATGCATTAAAATCAAAGGGGGGTTAGTTACTGATTCCATTAGATGCACTTGGCAGCTTTAACTCAGGTTGCTTTAGACTAGCTGGTATGCTTAAATGAAAAGAATTATTGCTAAATTTCCTGAAGTGTTTCAGTCAGAAAAGGGTTATGCTTTAGCTACCCTCTTTACCAAGATTTAGGTATGCTACTTTGATAATGAATCAACAATTGTAAAAAGTTCAACAGCATGTCCACACAGACACAATAGTCTTTGACATAAAACCATTAATCTCACTCTGCTACAGGACTTCACTCAGTAATTATAGATCTTGATATGGGGATGGGATTAGAGGTACCCATGTGAAAAGAACAGGGAACTGGTTTCCTGCAGCATTATAAAACCGGATATATAGGCACCCATCATACCAAGGTAAAAAAAAAAAAAAAAACAAGAAATTTTCAAGTAAATCCTGAGAGAGGAGAGTACACTAGAAGCTATAGACACTGGTTTCCATTCCCAGGATTGGGATAAAGAAGTAGTGTAGAGGGAACCCAGCCATTACTCAGTGGAAAAGACAATAATGTCAGGAAAAGGTGAAGGCAGCAGGAAAAGAGAAAGACCCAACATAAGGTGGATTGCCTCAAAAAAGGAAGCCATGACCTGCAGATTGCAAGACCTGAGCAAGTCTGTTAACAAAAGGATGTTTTGGAGGACATTAATTTATAGGGTCGCCAGAAGTTAGAAGTGTCTTGAGGGCACTTCACACACAGCGGCATTTGGAGCCTGAAAATGCTTATCAAGTCTTCCTTTGATGGCAAAATACTTCATCTGTGTATAAGTAAGTAGACCAACTGCCCCATGACCAACGTGATGCAAATGAGTCCAGGATGACAGACTTGAAAGTGGTGGACTAGTTTCTTGGGCAGTGGCCCCTTTAAGAAGCAAATGCAGCTAAGAAGGGATGGAACCAATCAGTATTTCCCACTGAATAACGACTTAGTTTCAAGTCCTCTCCTACCCCCTCCCAGTAAGAACAGTCATGGGAGGGAGCATATAAATCATAGAAATGGTGCATGAGAAAAGGGTTAAAATATTCAGCATCACTTCCCTCAAGGCTTTTTTAAAGCTAAAAACAAACAAACAAAAATTCATAAAAGTCTACTCACAGACTTCTATTGGTGCAGTTCAGTTTCCTGGGCGCTTGTCTGATCATTTCTGCTGATCTGGCTCCCAATCATTACAGCTATAACTTTCCATTTACCAGTGACCAGATCTTCTGCATAGGATTCTGGCTACCACAACTGTGACCCCAGGTGCTACCTTAAAATTATTCTGCCTGGCCAGTTTTTATTTCAGAGCACAAATACAGGTGATATTTTAAAACCACACAGAGCACTCCATACCAGACCAACAGCCATTTTAACATCTTCTGGCAAAAACAAAATTCTCTTGACACCTTAAAAGACATATAACTTTTAAGGCTAGACCTTATTCCATCATATGTATACGTGATAATGGTCTTTATTTATATGTTTATAATCCATAACTCTTGGTATAAAAAAATCACTCAAGTCAACACAGCTACTATCATAAGCCAATAAAAGACAAAACCAACACACCACAGCAGCAGATAGCAACTTCCTATTAAAAACAGTAGCAGGATAATAAAACAGCGTATCAGGTCAATGTGTATTTAAATCAGCAACACATAACACCAAATGAACAAAAATCTTACAAGGAGGAGGAAGGGAATCAACTACACTGCTGGGAGGAAAACAAGCTTCTACCTGGTACCTAAAGCTGAACAAGGTTGGTGTCAGGCAAACCAAAGTCAAGGCACTACCTCAAAAAGGCCCCAGTCTTAAGTTGTCAGTCACCCACCTTTAGTATAAAGATGAGGAAACAGACAACAGAGCATCTGGGGATTATCCTACCAAATGGGTATGTTTATACGGAAGTATACACTCATATTTTGGGCAACACTGAAAATAGACTCCCGTGATCCTTCCCGCCACCCCTGGAATGAGTGAAATAAAAGACAAGGTTTACTAAAAATATGTAGTATTATTGTTATGCCAAACAATCTACAGAATTAGATAATGATTTATATGTATATGGTAGGTATATACTATTTAAAATATTTCTATGCTGCCTTTCCACCCAATTCAGTGTTCCAAAGGCAGCAAACATTAAAACTTTTCAACATTAGATATAGTGTGTGTGTATATATACACACACATACATATAACGCTTTTAAATATTTTATTTACATATTTAAATGCTTTTAAATTATATCTGTATCTATCTATTTAAAATAATTAAACAAAAGATATAAAAATACACAGGAAGAATAGTGAATTAAGAATTAGTGAGGGAACACCAAACCAAATTTAAAAGTCTTCACTTGCTGGCAGAAGATAACAATTGAGGAAGACAGACAAATCTCCCTGTGAAGTGAGTTCCAAAGTTTTGTTTACCAAGAAGGCCCTTTCTCGGGTTGCCAGCTGTCCACCCTCAAATAGCTATTGTATATATTATCTTACCTTTACTGCACTGTTTTCTACTTTTGTAATTCCATTTTTTGCATTGTTTATGATACATGTCTGATACTATTCTTTGCATTTTTTCCTAATAATCCTAGTCCTATTGCATTGGTTGTTGAATGTTCAGGGTGGACTGGCCATTAAGGCAACCAGGAGAAGTCCCAGTGGGCTGTCTTCCCCCACCAGGGCCTTCCCAGCCCCAAGTGAGGGGTAACCCGCCTCACCCCATCCAGAGTGACCCTTGTAGCTGCTGCTGCAACAAGCAGGTGGTCCTCACCCCATGTATGGCGGGTGAGCAGCAACTGCCACAAGCGATCTGGCTGCACGGGCCTCATATGGGGTGGGTGAATGGCGAGCCAGCTTTTTAATCTTTTTTTCTCCCTTCTTTTGGGGGTCTAGAGATGGGGTCCTTTCCAGGGCCATTTTTGCTTCTAGGTCTGCCCCAGTGGATGTCTCATGCTATGACTGCAGCCTCCTATGCCATGTAATCTTCCTTGAGTCTCTGGAATAAATAAAGTACATAAAATAAGCCAAATAGTACAATGCTATATGTTAAGTTATAAATTATGCATTTTATGTTATTAAATCAGTAGGCCCAGCAAGTTATTCACCACACTACCAAGCCTCTGCATCTCCTCCATATTCTGGCTACTTTTTCTTCCTGAAAGAGAGATAGAGCTACAGATGCAAAGCTACTGCCTGAAAGCTGCAGGGGCAGGGCAGGGGGCTGCTGTGACACTGGGCAAAAACTCCAATGCAGCATCAGCCAATGCTTTAGAAACACCATAGAGCTTTAAGAGCAGTGGCTGATACCATGTCTGGGTTTATGTTCAAATGTGATGTCGACGTGTAGGGCAATGTCATATCTGCCACCCACTGTCCAGCCCCAGAGGTAAGGGCAGGGGGCGGAGCGGCAGCAGAAGAGTATCCACCTGAAGTGGGCAACTGGTATCCCTAGATGGAGCAGACCTGCAAGGGTTCATATAACCCTCTTGATAGCTGCTAGTGTGGTAAAGCATGCATTCAGACTGCATGATATAGAGAGGATGGGAGGTGACTCATACAGTTTGCCAGGATAGCAAGCATCAAACACAGGCAATCAACCAAACAGACATGGGGAAGGCAAGTTTATTCCAGCATAAACTTTCATGAATCAGACCTTACTTCTTCAGATGCGTAACTGAAAATTTAAATGTTATGCAAATATTTATAACCAAATCCGCAGGTAGAAAGAAAATGGGGGATGGGAGCTGTGGACTGTCATAATTCCTACAGGTGTGAGTTTCTCCATAAAAGACTATGAATCTGAAGGTCTGATTCATGAAAGCTTATGCTGGAATAAACTTGGTTAACCTTTTTTTGTACTTTGTGTGTGTATGTGCTTGTGAACCTGGAAATCATAGTGGCTTCTGGCAACCCCTAGTGGAGCTAGGATGTTTCAGAGAGATGGCTTATATTACCTCTGTATCCCGGACCTGATATTCCTTGGCGGTTGCCCTTCCAAATACTTGTTACCAGGGTTAGTCCTGCTTAGCTTCCAAGATCTGATGAGATCGGGCTTGAATGGGCTTTATCCAGGCCAGCACTAAACTTGGTTAATCTTAAAGGCAATATTTGACTCTTGTTTTACTTTGCTGTAGCAGGCTAACAAGGCTACTCTTGAAATTATTTAGATAGGAGAATACTAGGAAAAGTGACAAGCAAGCTGAGGTAGGTAACTAGCTGAAATGTGCAATTAGTCAAACTCAAGGCTTCGCGCACACTCTTTTCTGTACTCCTGTAGCTATGTGGTTAGAGATTTGTTCTGTGGATCGTGTAAGGCAAGTTCTAGCACTGTCTCCTCTTCCTTTTGTTGATGTCATAGCTGTTACTGAAAAAGCATCCAAAACATTTTATTTTACATTTATCCATGGTAGAACTCAAAACATCCTACATCTCAATGATATTTCCCACTAAACGACTGGAGAGATGAATATGCCAGCATTGTTCCTTGTAGTGGTACAGTTGTGTCTTCTCTCTAACTAGCCTTCAATCCTTATCTGGGGAGCCACTGTGTCTTCCTGTGTGATCTCTCCTAAATGAGTTGTTTGGATTGCCTGTCCTTCCTTCACTTGTCCTATCAAAAGAGTCCCTGTTTGCAGGCTGGGTGTGAGTAGCATAAACCTGCATCTGCAAGGATGCCTGGTGTGTCATTCATAGGGCTCCTGCTGAGTATGCTGTAGTGGTTCAAACCACTGAGGATACTGTGCAGTGTATTTATCTACCAGGCTATGTCTTGTGTGTGTAGTGGGGTCACACACAAGCTCTGGAATGACCATACATAAACTGGCTCCTTACATGCATGTTTCATATAGGTCACTATCAGCATGCTACATCATGTATGGTGGCTGTCAGCAGTGAAATCATGAACTCTGTGGTTGTTACTATGCAATCTGTTGCTTAAAATATCATTTTTCCTTTCAACATCTGTGTGGGAATACACAGTATACTGCCTCAGTTATGCCAACATTACACAGCACTGGCAGCTCACCAGTACACAAAGAACATGTAAAAAAATTTTTTTGAAAAATAAAGCACAAAGGGCAACTCCTTCACTGAAACATCATTGTACTACAACTGATTCTGAAGGTCCATATCTTTGAAAGAGATATAAATACAGTTCCATTCTCCACCACAAAGATCTGTACAGGGTGTTTATACCCAAGAATACTTCAAAAGTTGCTGTCCTCCATAAGAAAGAATTAGTTTTCCACTAGAAAGTAAGGAAAAGTGTAACTAGAACAGTAACTCCTTGGGGGACTTATTAGATCCTCAAAGAGCTGCTGTGATTGCTGAAACCTGCTTCTGCCAGCAGAAGCTTCATCTTACATATATACAAGGGAAAAGCATGAGAGAGGAAAGCCCTGAAGACTACACTTCAACATTCTCAGATAATTGAAGAAATGCATTTCAGTACCAGCGTGCTTAGCCTGCCTGCCCTTGCTGCACTATGCTTTTTCTTAAAATTTCCTACCATTGCATGAATTGCAGAATTAGAATCTAGGGGAAATTCTGGGCAGACATTTATATTTTTGGCTTTCTGCTTGTTTTTACCTTACCCTGGTCCTACAATAAGATGTGTTAGGAAAAACAGTTTTCTTTAAAGAAAAATACTGGAAGAAAAAATGGACAATTCTATGTCATCCTTAAGAGAAATTGTAATCTCACAAGTTTGAAGCTAAGAAAAAAAACCCAGGAGATGCTGTAAAATTACAAGATGTATTCAGTTAAGGGTTTCTTTAAAAGCTATCTTTAGTCAAACAGGATGGGTGAAGAACAGATAAAAAACTTTCCCCATAGCAGGACAGTAGGATTCCAGCCACTCCCACAGATGACCCCACACCCACATGACAAGCCGATTTTCCCAGACTTTTACATCAGTTGTACTTCAGGGAGGAGGAGGAGTAATAAGAGAAACAGCAGTAGAAGTTCTCTGACAGCAGTGATCCATTAGACAACACTGAATTCATCCATTCTGTTTTGCCATGATGACCAATGCATTCTATGTTGAGCTAAATAAATAAAGAAATAACAGAAGGCATTGTCAAATAATAAGCAAACTTAAACCCTAGTCTCTATGCTAAGAAGTGCTCTGGTCTCTGAAACATCACATTAAGCAAGTCAAATATTGTATGATGTGGGGTGTATTATTAGACAGTAATGTTCTTACAGCTGACAAGACATTATAAATTGAAGTAATTGACCTGTGAAGGCAGTAAGAAGTTCAAGCACGTTTAAAAAATTATACTATAAATACTATAAAGATTAACAGATCTTTAATATCCACCCAAGAAGCACTTACACTAAGTACAATGATTATGGTAACAGATAATATTTACTATGCTGGGCTGACTTTAATATATACAGCTTGCCACAAAAACCAGCACTGGTTCTTAATCTTCTAAGAGCTGAAAGTCATCACTTAAGATTTTCCAAACTGATTAAGTATAGCCTACAAAGGAAAAATAATAAGCTTCCTCTCCTCTACTTGTATATCCTATGTGAAGAATCCTATATATAGTGTAATATTATCTGTCTGACCCAACTGGGACTTTGAAAGATACTTCCTGCCCCCAAAATCTCATGCACACGGATATCTTCTTCAGCAATAAAGGTGTACCTGCTGAGTGGGAAAACAGACTACAGTGCCAGGAGCATCTTCTTATTATCTGGGTCTTATTATCCTACTAGGGTCAATGAGCAATTTTACCCAGAAGTCTGGAAAGCAACCACAGTATTTTAATGCTTCATCCTATATCTCAGAGCTTCCAGCTTCAGATACTTTACTTGGCATTATCTCCTTGTGACACCCTGTATATGACATGTATATAGCACCTTCAATGCAGATGAAAACAGCATACCTCTGCCTCAAGGACCTCACAAACAAAATGTTAACTGTTGCCTTCCCACTGTCAGAAATAAGGAAAAAAAAACAACAACTTTGGATTTCATGAATTGTTAATAGGAAGGGAGAGGCACACAATTTAACCAAGAACAGAATCCTTCCTTGGGACAGTAGATTATGTTAAATCCTAGAAGTTATGCTAAATGGATTAAGTTTAATTCCAGAGGTTGCAGCTAAAACTATAAAGTATTTTGTGACATCTTAAAGATTCAGGTACACTGTGACAGCAGCCATCATGAACCAGAGACCACTTTGTTAGATGCATGACTGGGATAGATGATCTTTACATCACTTTACATACTGGAAACTCAAGTCCTTCCTACCAAGGAGAAATTCAGAAGCTGAAGCATTCGAAAAAGGATGCTGAAAGCAAAGCTTTGTCACTTCACAAATCTGTTAACCCCTCCCCCCCCAACTTCTGTTTATACTTAGTTACTTAGAAGTTACTTAGAAGTGTTGTGCTTTGTGGGGAAATGCTTAAGGATGTCACAGGCCCATCCCTTTAGAGCTCATCCAACCAGTTCACTGCTTCTCCTGGGAAACACCCTCCCAGGTCTCTAGGGAAGAGAACAGACTTAGTGAATACTGATAGATTCCTGAAGAAGCTAGCAAAGGAAGAAAAAATTGTAAGTCCCCTATGCTGCAGAGCAAGCAAAATAGTCAAAACCATATTTCTGAAAGCCTGCTATAAGTCAGCTTTCATACTGGTTGGCCAGATCCATTTATGTTACTGCAATTCTGCACAGAAAAAGTATAATAATCTGCAAGATCTTGCCCTACAATGTCAGATCACCTGAATCTATGTCGTCACAAACATACTTATTTTCTGCTGTAAAATATCCTACTTTCCCCCTTCTCCTTGGCACAGATGCAAACTCATGACATGCTTAGCATTACTCTCTTGTAGTAATAAGGACAGCAGTTGGCTTGTCAGAAAGGGGAAAATTTGGAACTTGAGCCATCCTGCTCCCACTTGAGCCAGGAGTAGACTGCTGACTCAGAGGCAGGCACTGACAAGCAGAAGTCCGGGTTTCAGTCCCCTGCACATCACTTTACAAATCTGTACACATAACGAGTCTCTCACAAAACAATCTTAGCTACCCGACATCATCTTTCTTGCCAACCCAAACGTGAATTTGTGTTACATGTGGATGAAGCCTTTTCAAAAGGCTGATGGACTTCTCACTGAATAATACACAGATGTCACAGAGCTCAATGATAAAGCAATGCAAGTCGTTAACGAATAGTAAACATCACTCCACTCAACAAAATGGAAAGCTTGCAAAGCTCTCTGAGAGGGTGCGGGCTACCACCTGTTACAAGAGCATTCTAGGCGGGGGCAAGAGTTCACGGGGCCTATCAATTTATTCTTCACCTCTGCAATATGAAGGCACTAAACCAGAACATTTTATTTATTTCAAATAAAGTATTCAACAAGAAAAATATAAAGGAGTCCCCCAGGAAGAACAAAACTAACCACCCCAATCCTTCTTACCAGTACTTTAAAATATCCAATAGGGAGTTACTTTCCACAATTCATAGTTCTGGTAAAATGGCCAGTTTATGAACTCTTAAGAGTCATTCTATTAAAGAAAACCAACTAAAATTTAGGTACTGCAACTCTGTATGCATTACCTTCAACTACAAAAATTATATGTTTTGCTAACTATGGGATTTTCATTCTGTGTCAAAATGCTGAACAGTGCAAAAGGCTCCACTTTTATGACAACAGTCTTACATCTGTTTCCTTTGAGTCTCTGCAGCACAGGTAATTATGACTGGGGAAAGGACTTGATATTATTAAAGAATCCTCTAGGCTCCCTGACCTTGTGGTGTTAAAGCAAGAATAGAAGAGAATATCACCATGTTTATTTTGATAAAGTATAAAAAAATTTAAGAAGCAGTTTTTTACAAAGCATAGAAGGAGACATTAAATGCATGCACTTACAAGAGAGTCACTGCGGGGACACTAGTTGAATTCCAGGAGAGAATTATTATTTCAAAGCAGCTCTGGGCAATATGTCAAAATCAATATTAAGCAAAGTTATCTGCACTTCTAAATCTGCTCTTTAAAGTAAGATCTATAAAGCAATGTGCTCAGCCTCTTGAGTCAGAACCATTTTACTCAAAAGTGTTAAGTTCTAGGCCTTACATTCTATTACGCACCACAAAGGTCTGACTTGGATTTTTTTTGAAGTAGTACAGGGTGATCTCTGGTTTTTAAAAAGGCTGGCGAGGAAAGCCTCACATAATGCACATTGGGACCATGTTGAAGTAAGTGATCCAAAGATGGTGGGCAACTTCTGAGTGATCCAAAACACAACAGTTCTTCTCAACAAAAGGAAAAGAGGCTTGTCAGTTTGGCTCTTTGACAGCTTCTTCAAGATGATGCTTATTCCTACATGAAGCCTAGTTCAGAAAAACCTCAAGGATAAATGTGTTGAACTCCATATGCAAGTCAGCTATGGTTGGTAGTAGGAACCAGACACCTTTTCGCACACAGTGCCATCCTAAACAGAATTACACCAGTGGACTTACACTGAAGTCAATGGACTTAGAAGAGTGTAATTGTGCTTATGATGCTACTGTAAATATTGGAAGCAATTTTTTTGTAATGAATGCCTAGTTCATGAAGATGCAAAACCCAGCTGCACAGCTCTATTGCTGGGTTGGAAGATGGTCAATGTTTTACTTTTTAATTATCCCAGGAGACTGAAGGACTTTTCTTTTTAATGATAAACGGTATCATTGACATGCACAAAGCAAAGCCTAAACCCCAGTTTTTTATGTATGCTAAAAGAAATGGCTACTTTTTCTAGGTAAGCCCTTAGACCAGAGGTGTCAAATATGCAGCCCAGGGGCCAAATGCAGCCCCGGAAGACTTCTATCAGGCCTGCACTGGAACTGGCCGTCTCCTGCTTCCAGTTCAGTTGCTGCTGCTGCTGCATCATAGCTTGCTTCACCAGACTCTCTCAGACGCTCAGCCATTTCATGGTTTTCCCTAGGTCCTAGACTCAAAACTCTGAGCATGAGACTTCTGTGGTGAATGTCAATAAATAAAAAGTAGGTTTACAGCTTACAGATACACACCTGAACAGCATACTCAAGATTGCAACAGCACAGACATTTTGATGCAATAATTCAGAGCAAGAGGTGTCAGTTAACAGAGACTGTTCAATAAATAAAATATTGCAAGAGCGCTAATGTTTTAAGCACGTTTTTATTTTAAGTTAAAAAAAATCTTTGTGCTTGTGTTCTTTATAAAGTTTATATCTCCGCTACCTGGCATTACATTTTATGACACACACGGTCTGGCCCAACAAGGTTTCATTTATGTCAGATCCAGCCGTCATAACAAATGAGTTCAACAACCCTGCCTTAGACTCTGAATAGCTGAATATACTATTTATGCTCTGTTGTAGGGGGTGTCAAACTCATTTGTTAGCAGAGCCGGATGTGACATAAGTGTACCCTGGCTGAGCCATACATGCCACAAATTATCAAAATGCTGCATTAACACTAATTAAATTAGTATTACTAGTAACTGATATTAATAACTAAATGAATCTTATATGCTTTCTTTCTCCAGGAGCAGAGCACACAATAAGTATAGCAATCCATGCAAATTCTGCATTCTCATAGGCTTTAGAACATGAATTTGCAAAGGCAACACACCTACAGGAGAGGAGAAGAAGATGCTCACTATCTCCTGCCTCCACATACTATTCCTTGCAAATGCTTCTACCAAGCAGCACCACAGTTGTTCTCAGTGCCCTTGATGGTGACCAGCTGTCCATTTCTCAGCCCCTATGCTCCCCTCCACCAGGTGGAAGACTGGGCAGCACTACCAGCACACAGCTCCATACTACCCCTCAGCATTCTCGTGCATGTTTAAACAAGGACTCCATACTGTACACCACTGAACAAGGACTTAATACTTGCACAAAACAGACACACAGTACTGCACAAAACACACATCCTTCCTCCCATCAGGAAGCATAAAGAGCGAGCTAGAAGTAGGGATGGGCCTTTGATACCACCTCCAGATCCCACTAGCATGTTCAAGTGCTCCATCAACTCGTTCCCACCAGCATTGTCAGGAGAGAAAAATCTGCCAAGGAACATTAGTAAGTATATGCTTGAAAAACTGCTTTCCATTTTATTGCCTGGAAGAAGTATGTCTGCTTCCCATTTGGTATGGCAACTTGGGAAGTTTTCTGCGCTGCCATGTTTATTGAAGAGACAGGTTGTTAGGAAATATCTGGCATTCTTCTCCTGAGTCTTACACCTGTTTGTGTTCCCCCATCCCTCCTATATGGGCTTCAGATTGGAAATAGAGGGGGTTTCAGCACCCAATTCCTTCCATACTGCCATTCAGCTCTACTCTCAGACCCCATGAAGGTCTCACAACTCGCCCCTACACACTGTCTTCCTACAGAAGAATGGAGAGTACTTCCTCCACCATCCCTGCAAATTATGCAGTCATTTCACTGTCTCCTTTGAACCTGCCTGCACATCCCAGGTGCCTGCCACGGTGATGGCTCTAACACTGTCACCAAGCCAGGAAGCAATCAGCCTTTCCCAACTCTTCCCTTGCAGCACCAATGGTGGCACTTCCTCCCTAGCCAACTGGACTTTCTGCTGCCTTGGGTCCACTGGGTATGTCAGGCTACAACTTCAGGTGTGGAGGAAGGATGGGTCCAATGGGGTTGCCTCAGAGGCCACGAGTAGTTTCTTTTTTGGTCATAGATCCAGAGGATGCATCTGATGAAGAGAACTGTGTTTCTCAAAAGCTTATACTACAATAAAGTTTGTTAATCTTAAAGGTGCTACTGGGCTTTTTACTATGTTACTACTTTTCTTTTTTGGTGAGTATTGTGTGTGTGTGTGTGTGCGCACCTGGAAGTCATGGTTGACTTCTGGCAATGCTTAGTGGGGCTAGGATGTTTAAGAGAGGTGGCTTGCTATTGCCTGTCTCTGCATCCCACCCCTGGTATTCCTTGGAGGTCTCCCTTCCATGTACTTGCCAGAGTCGGCCCTGTTCAGCTTCCAAAATCTGAGGAGACTGGCCTTGCCTGGGCTATCCAGGTCAGAGTATCACATGAGTATTCTTGACAAGCCAGATGCAGTCTAGAGCCCATATATTTATCACTGCAGCTCTATTCTTTCTCTCCATTATTTTATTTATTTAAAGCATTTTATGTGCTGCTTTTCTGCCTAAATACAGTCCGCAGGGTGATTAATTGGGGAAAATAATGCTGGCACATTTATTAAGCTCCTTCAGATGCATGGATGAAAGCAGTAGATGTGTCAAATATCTCTACACGTTCACAGCACAAGCTCTTGAAACAGAAGACCACAATTTAGAGCACTTACAATAAGACTGACTGAGGGCTAATGACTATTTTAAAGGTTATGGTCTTTTTAATTGACATGAGCCCTTTAAAATCATGATATGTTGTGACATGTGATCACAGGAATATTCCAACCACCTCTTATTAAACATTAAGATAAGAAGAACAATCTACTCCATTTTATGAAAACTTACAAGCCCTCCCAATAATGCTACTTCAGACAGTACAAAATACTAGAATTTTATTTACATCCTTGGGGTGGGGGCCAGAATGATCTGTCCACTGAAAGACCATTTTTTTTCACCCAGAGCCTTTACTACTATCCCAACTTGCCCCACTGGAGTTCTTAACACTTGCCCAGATACCACACGCTGGGAGGAATGCTTTCCTCCAAATTTGGTTCTAGAAGCAACTGAAGTATGCTCACAAGCACCCATACAGCATGATATAACTAATCCTGTTAGTGATTCGATCTCAAAGCACACAAAATGATCCGTGTGCCAGTAATTGCATTTCCAGCCCTCTTATACAGAGTCCTCTATATTAATATGACAGGGATTTCACATAGGATATAACTCACAATAAAGGAAGATTAAATACTAATCGAAGTAATAATTCTAGGCAAGTTTCCGAGGCAGTTTGTACCTCAAAGTATTTCTTTAAGCGCTAATGGCTTGTTTGCTCAGTGTTCGTTTCCCACTACAGTCCAGAATTTTGCTTTTCATCACCAATCACACTGTTGGCACTAAATAAATGTTAAATATTAGAAAAACACTAAACAAATCCTGCTGTCGTCTCAGCTGTAGGTTGTTTTGCTGGGGGTGGAAGAAGAAAGAGTATTTTTGTATCACAGTGCCTTCTGTCTTCTACTGAGCTTATATACAGGGACCAAAACAGCAACCACCTCCTAAAGTGTCCACTGCACTCATTATTGAGAAACAAGAAGAATTACACATTTACAGTTATTCTTTCAACTCCTATTTGGGCAGCCCACTTAGAAATCTCATTTCTGCCTAATTGCTTTTCCTACTCCCCCCTCCCATACTATGCAATATATGAAATAGTCACCATTTCCTGTTTTAAGCTACATAGACTGTAATTCATGTCCCTTAGTTCTGGGATAATGACTAGATAGGTTTAATGACTGTTCCTTTAGACTGATGCTGCATATAAGAATATTATTCTAGGAAAACTGCAGCATGGTGAGTGTCATACATTCGAAGTATTCCACTGTACAGATTAACAACATTTTAAAGGTAATGATAATACACTGCTGCAAAAAGAAAAAAAGAAAGCATTATTTCTGGGCAGGTATGCTCCAACTAGCCTAATTAATGTCTTATTGAGAGCAACCTAAGCAAATCTACTCAGAATCCTACTCAGGTTCACTCAATGGGGCTTACTCCCGGGAAAGTGTTTTTAGGACATTGTTAGAAGCCTCTGATTTGGAGAGGTTTAGTCATCCTACTAAAGTAAAAGACATAAAGCCCTTTAAGGTTATTTATACGGAACACTTTAAACACTGCAAGTCTAGAAGAACCAACCCCAGAGAGGACGTAGCCTGATGAGATTCTAGGTTTTTTGCACCAACATTTTCTTTTATGGATCAGCTGCAGCATCCATGCACAGCCCAGGAACCCCCTCATCTGCCATGCAGAGATATAAGGAACCAGAGCAGACAAAGAAGGGGGGGGGGGAGATCTAATTTTAAATTCTTCCCAAGGAGCTGTACAGTTTGTTGCATAATCCTGTTAGCAAGAAATTAAGGTAAACTAATACAGAACACTGGCTTTCATGAGGTAATTTAATCCTCCTCTCAGAGATGTCTGTTTTTAAAAAGCTATATGAGAATGTCTGTCCTAAGGCATATATTTTAACAGTAGTGACATCATCACCAACACTAACTTTTTAAAATGCTACCTGATATGAAACCAAAATATAACCCTACTTTTTGCAGAAGTTCAACCAAGGAAATCTTACTAATAATAAATTAGCCTATAATTGTACACAACTGCAAAGAGTCCATCTCCTCTCACTTCTCAACCATGAAACATGTTAACTTCTCACCCGGTCTATGATCTTTGAGAGATCATTTATTCCCTCCTTATTCTAAATTTACATTTTATCAGATATACACCTTCAGTCCTGCTTGGTTGCCCCGTTATGCTACACTGTAGTGTTTAGTCCCAGATCACTTCCATTCCCAACAACTACTGTCCATACCAGGAGAACAAACTTTCTGCCCTCTTACTACAAGGCATCCATTTATCAATTTCTATGGAACTCTGCACCATAAAATGCTTCACAGTTCTCATCTGTACTATTCTAGCCTTTAAAAATGCTCAGAGAAAGAGGATAACACAGAGAAGGAGAAGGACTAACACTATGATATCAGGAAATCTGTAGTTGCTTGATTTGAGTGTTCGCTCATCAGCAGGAAAAGAACTGCTGTGGACGAGCAGGAGCTTGTTTCAGCAGCATATCATAATTATATTTTATATTCATTATTGCCCTATCATGAATCTTCAGGAATACTGAATAAGTAAAACCAAAACGGGTCTCCATCCATCTGTCCTCTTCTTTTCTTCTCTGTACATTTTTACTCTAAATGTAGCCTCAGGGGATAAATGTTGCCTGTGTGATACCATATGAGGAAATTTAAAACTGGTTTACCTAATGTGATTAACTGCATCCTTATACCCTTGGTTTGTTGATCTAGGGGAATAATTTCTGTTTAAAGTGCTTGGTTCATGATTCACATACTGGACAGACCATTCTTGCTGGGTGAAGAGCAGAGGCCTGTAACTTAAAGAATTAGATGTAAGAGTACAGGTCAATGGCAGAGACCATACTTTTCATAAACAAGATTGCCAGTTCAGTCCATAGCATTTGCAGTTATAAGGTCTCAGATAGCAGGGCAAGATCTTTCTAAGTCCCTAGAGCATTGCTGCCAGTCTGAACAGAGAGTATTAAACTAGATAGACCAACAGTTGCAGTATAAGGCAGTTGCTGTCAATATTTTAGCAGGGTTAAGTATTTATGACTTTTAAGACTTCACTCTTATTAAAAAGCCTAATTTACAATGTTAATTCATCTTTTAAAGCCACTTTCCTCCTAGTATCGGTGAAATTAATACAGATGAAAGTATGGCCCCGTATATACATAGGCACACAAACATCTATAAAGCACACATCAAAGAAGATATTAGAGAGAGCTGCTAGGCAAGATTTCCCAAACCAGCCTGTAGTTGAACCTAGACTCCAAATAAGGTGACAAAAGAACGACACAGGCCACAAAATTCTGCATCCAAGAGCACGCTATGAGCCAAAATAACAAAAGCTCAAGAGAAATAACACCAGGTGACTGTCCCTTTCCTCCTAGCAACTATTAAACCAATACAGATGAAAGTATGGGCCTGTATACACACATGCACACAAACATCTATAAAACACACATCAAAGAAGATACTAGCAAGAGCTGCTAAGGCAAGATCCCCCAAACCAGTCTGTAGTTAAACCTAGTTTCCAAATAAGGTGACCAAAGAACTAAACAGGCCACAAAATTCTGCATCCAAGAACATGCTACTAGCTAAAATAACAAAAGCACAAGAGGAACAACACCAGGTGACTGTCCATTTCCCACTCATCGCTCAACTGTATGTAGGAAATCACCTGATTTGCACAACAGTGATGATGCCATGTGCCCCTCCCGAAGTACAGTGCAATCAGTATCCAAGACAGCAATCAAAAACCCCACTCCAATTCACATGGCACACCTTACTAATTGTTCTTTTGGGTTGCAGCAAAACAGCCCCAGCAATTATCCAGGAGAGGACCCCAGAAGCCACACACTCACTCAGGACTCAGTCACTGTTATAATTCAGAACCTAACAGGAACTGAGATTAGAAATGAAAGAAAAGCAACAATAAGTGAGGTACAAGTAGATCTAGAGCAGGGCCAATGGTATGTGTGTGGGAGGAAGAGATCCTATGCATCCTAAGTAACAAAGTAAGCAAAAAAATATTGCCCATTAAAAGGTCCTACAAAATATCAGTAATAGAAGCAATCTTTACTTAATTTTAACTATGGATTTTATTACTATTAATTGTTTTTAACTTCTTCCATATTTGTTTTCAAGCTCTTGCTAGTTTTTGGTTTCTTCTATTTTACCAATATTTAACCAAACTTTTAGGAAACGTCTCTTTGAGATACATAAGGTTAAAAATGCTTAATATTTAGATACATACGGTTAAAATGCTTAATGTTTTACTACTCTGAGGATGTAATCCGCCTCGAGCATTATTTATTATAACTGAAAGACGGGATATACATTTAATAAGCGAATACATAAACAATACGAGGATTAGCACGGAGAACGAGGAGGCTAATGCATACAGAACGGGGAGGGGAAGTTGGAAGGGCAAGGCTACTGGCAGAGGAAGGGACAAGGGACACCTGAGGGAGCTTTCTGCGGAATGGGCACCCCAGCTGTAAGGGGGGGGGGGAGGCGTGACGTGACCCGACCCCATTCCTTCCATCCTTCCTGGGGAATTGCCAAGGCGAGGCCTCCTTCCCTTACCTGCTGCTTCTGGGAGGGAGGTGTCCCGGCTTCTCGGGCCCCGTGCCTCAGGCAAGCAGGCGGGCAAGGAGTCCCGGACACAACTTCGACCCGCTCGTCCTCGTTCGCGCGCTCCCGCTGCCAATCCCCCACACACTCTCGTTTTCGCTCTCGCACTGACTGACCGACTCGTTCTCTGGCTCACGCGCACGCGCGTTCCCTCGCCCGCACAGCGGTTGAGGACGCGAGCTCGCCCGCAAGTCGCTCTGTCGGTCCTCAGCTGCCACGCAGGCCTCCCTTTGGCCCCTCCCTCTCTCTTTCCCTTCTTCGGGAACGAGCTAGAGAGCGCGCCCGCGCGCGCACAACAGCCCCACACGCTCCTCGCTCCACCACTACCAACCCGAAGCGGCCCGATGGCGGGACTCGGGAAAGGGGGCGTGGCCTGGGCGAGGCTCGCGTTAACTACCTTCTCTCCCTAGGAGGGAGGAGGAACGCGGGGGAAGGAGCGCGCAGGGGCCGTTGAAGGGGGCGGGGCGACGGGATCTTTCCCGTTTTACCTCGGGCGCCACGTTCAGGCAAGTGGTCGCCTTTTTCTTCGGGTACTTTACAGCTGCAGCGCGCGACGTACGTTTGCTTTTGAGGCCTATCCTTAGTTTAACAACTCATTTATTTGGGATAGTTGTTCGTTGTTTTCTCTGTAAACTCTCGAAGCTGTTCTGTATCTAAATCTTAGATAACCGTAAGAATCAAAGTTTTAAAAAAACGGCAGGATAAGAGATCCAGATTACGTTTTTTAAGGCCTGACTTAAACAGTTAGTAATAATTTTAAACTTTCTAAAAGGATGGCACAAAACAGCATGATAAAACAACTTAGCAAAAGGCAGTCTACGGAACCCCACATCTCTTAACAAAACCACTCTAGAGTCAGGAACGCGAAAGCAAATTTGACTGGAGACCTGGCAATTCGCAGTGAATCCTCTTTTGTCTTTATGTGACAGGAGGAAGTTTAACACAGCCAGCAGGACCTTAGCTTCAACATTCATAATTTAGTTCTATAAATAGTGTATTCCAGTTCTGTTTCTGATTTCAGAAAGACAGTTTTCAAACATAGTATCTGGAAGTGAAACCTGTACAGTTAATGGAAGGACTGAAAGTATTAAACTATTTAAAATGATGTGACTATGTATCTCATGATTAAACAAGGTGCAGTTGATGTTCTGTTTGTTTACCACTAAGAGAAATGAGTGTTAGATTGCCCAGAATATTCTAGGAGGCATCCTTCACATCCTGCAGCCTTTGACACTGCTGCTTGCTGTATTACAAGCAGAGGGGATCATGAGACATCACTTATAGGGGATCTGATGTGTTCCTATGCCAAATGTTTTGAAATACATCAAACTAATGGCTTTTCCTACAGCCCAGAAATGCATAGTTTGTCATCAAAGTAGCATGACATATACATCTCTTAACTCTAAGCATTTTTCAAGATGTTGATGTTCAGAAGAAGTCTCAAAAATTGATTATGGATAGTAGTCAATTTGGGTATTGGATAGGACTTCAGTATGTACCAGGAACATGTATGTGTGGGAGATTTTGAGTTATTTATTGTTGTTTGTTTATGCCTCATATTCCCTGTTAAAAACACTTGAGATAGCTTACAAAATCATCTTTAAAACACCAAATAAAAATAAGCAGAAGAAATCTATTCCATAAAACAGAACAATACCTCAAAAAATGGATGGTATTCAAATTTAGGAAAACTGGGATCCCCAACATAAGTGTAAGATATATGTACAAGTCCAGCAATACATTATAATAATAGAAATTATAACAAAAAACGGGGACATACACAGTATAGCAAAATGCTTAGGAAAATTACAGTATTTTTATGTGGTAACTAAATCTTAAACTTGGTGCCAGATGAACTGCAGTGGGGAGAAAATTCCAAAAGTTGGTGTACTACAAATAGGCAAGGCCTACTATTTGGTTGCCACTCATTTACAATACAGGCTGGAGGCATACAGAGTAGAGGCAAGTTCATATGGGAGCAGATGCTCTTTCACGTGCCAGTTCTCTGTAACTTATATTCTCTGTAGCTTATGTCAGCCTGCATTTTTGCTGTAGCATTCTGAAGTTTTAAAACAATTTTAAGGGTATCTCCATAGAGTGTGTTACATAAAAATTAGGTTAACAAAAACAAACTAGTAAACATACAAATAAATGTTCCCACAAATTTTGTCAGATACATGCATGGCAGCCCAAGGTAGCCAAGGACAGTTTTGAGAAAGGTGGTTTTGTGCATGCCAGGCCTTGGGCTGAGAAACTTTGTAATTTTCCTTTTTTGTAGTGCAAAGTTGAATCTATATGTTTTGCATGATGCAGGCCCTTTAAGGCACATTGCACTGTGACTTCCTTTCCAGATTTCTAAGAAAAAAACAGTGCATATTGGAAGAAGACAGGCAAGAGAATGGTGACTGTCAGTATAAGCTGAGTATGACTACAAACATAAAGAGAGTGCAGTATTCTGTTTTAAACGAAATATTTAAATTTAGAAAATTATCTCCAGCTGTGGTGCCAATTATCACTCTGAAGTGTTGCAGAAAAAGACCCATTCCTTTACATGCTGAAGTACTGTGCTCAGTCATGACATTGACAAGTTTGGCTCTTCTGTCTATGGTGAATCAACAACTGAAATTATATGGACATCTCTGTCAAAGGGAAATATATGCACCTGATATTTTTTCCCAGTTTTATATTTCTATTTTAATATAAACATCCAGTTTGAAGAGATGGTGATTATGGTCTGTACCGACAGACAATTCTCTGCAGTCTCTGAAGCTGAAATTTTAATGAAGATTTTTCAGTTCCACTCAATTACTTCCAAAGATCCAAGTTCTTATTGGCTAGCTGAACCCCTAATAATACAGATTCTGGGTACACACAGCTAAGACTTTGAGTCAGCAAACTCTTCCTTCCTCAAAACTGACATGCAGCATTCAGAGAGATCTGTTTATCAGCTCTATCCTGTGAAGTAGAGCTCTGAAGTTCTCCTTTTGTAGCGCCTTCTTTCCGTGCACGTAGAGCAGACACACAGCCGGATTCCCCAGAATGTCTGCCTGTTGCAGGCTCTGTTCTCATATTTCTGTAAGGTCTGAGTCCCAAAGGAAGCATTAATGCTAGAGGAATGTATGGCAGCATGTGACTTGTGTGAAAAGAACTTGAGAGGAAATAAAACTTAAGAAAGCTCCTCGGGATCACTGTGGGAAACAGTTTTGATTAAGATTTGTGGGTCAATTTTGTATTTTTAAATTGACAAAGAATCTCAAAAAGAAGAGGGAGGAAACAAGCTACAGACTTGGTATTCAGAAAGATAAAGCAACCTAGACAGGTCATGTGATCCAGGAAAGAAATCTGGGCCAGCTGCCTGTAGATCTCATCAGGGGAATATGTAAGTGATGGCAAACCATACATACATATATATATATGTGTGTGTGTGTTATATATATATATATATCAAGCTGTTTTATATATATATAAAACACACACACACACTCCTGCAGCATGGGATCTGGAATAAAAAACTGCCATGTAGTACAATTGAAATGGGGATGGGAAATATTGTGGATTTTTAGAGTTTGCTTAATTGCTCAGAGAAAAGTCTTTGATTCTAACGCAAGAAAAAATGTTGTATTAGGAAGCAGATTTGCAGAATTGCTGGAAGAAATTTATAGGATCTAGAGTAAGCATGAGTCATTGTCCATCTGTCTGTCCATCTGTCCTCTTACCCACTCCAATTTTGAAACTGCCTGTTGTCATTGCCAGCATCTAGCCAACTCCACTCTGTCCAGGAACATCCTGACTTCAGGACAGCACTCCCACTTGACATTTATCTGCTATCTACCAGTAGTGTGTATTGAAACTTCCAGTTAACTATTGCCCAGAGGACAATTTACTTCATACCTATCTGTCACCTGGTGACTTACTCACGCTGTAGCTATCAGGTGTGTCAGCTAAGCATTACAAATGGTGTAATCCTTCTCAGAGTTAAGGAGAGCGTAAATGAGGTTCCCAGTCATTTTTTTGTCCAGGCACTCGCCAGCTCCAGATCTGTTAGCTTCACAAAGAAAAATATACTAAGTACCTTGAGGTTATTCTCTTTTCAAGAGCTGGATAGATAAATCAAAGTGGATCTCCTGGTCACCACTCAATTTCTTTGTAAATTGTTAAGAGCTAAGTAAATGTTGCATCTTAATTAGAACCCACAGCCTCTGAGTACCGCGAAAAGTATTTGTGGGAAAGATGACTGCCTGTTTTTAGATTTAAAACACAGACAAATGGAGTTCTTTAATTTTCTAATAATGATACTTAGCATTTGTAGAGAATGTTTAAAGTCCTTCACATAAAGTTATCTTTTAAGATAGGTCAGTATCAATATCCCCATATTATAGATGGGATACTTAGAGAATGATGGTTTGCCTAAGGCCACATGCTGAGTTCATAACAGAAATGAAATTTCTGATTTGTACTTCAGGCTATGCATACTTAAGTACCACTGAAATATATATAGGATGCATACATACAAAGAAATATGTATAGGAGTACCCCGTACATCTCATCGTCAATATGCAACATCAGCTCTAATTCTATTTATTTTTAAGTATTATTTATATTATTTAAGGAATGGTATAACTTGTTTTTCAGCAGGCAAGACTCTCAAAGCAATATAAATATAACAAAACAATATGTTAACATAAACAAGAGTCAAAGCATTAAAACCACAGTTAGAAAAAAGTACCAAGCATCCTAATCATTAAAGGCCTGAATGAATAAACGAGGGTTTAAAGGCCATTTGAATGCACCATCAATCCTGGTTCTGGTAAATTGCAGCAGGGACTTGGCCCTATACTCTGAGGAACTCCACAAATTCATTCAGTGAAGGTTCCCATCCTAATATATGGTGGTTCTCTGAGAAATTATGTGAGTTTGAATGAGCTTTCCTCATTTTAAATATATATTTAGGGAAGAGGGCTAGATGAACTCTAATATTTGCAAATCTAATCTTGTATATTGTAATCTCAGCATGACGGCTGAGAAAAGGGCCAAGGAGCAAAAATCCCAAATCTGCCCCTTTCATATTATTGAATATTAGCACATTTGTGAGACTCTACCTTCAGCTGCTCACCCCTCCAGACAATCTTGTCCTTCATAAACAAGCTCTGTGCACCAAATTATAGCCCATTTTGCAGTTGGTTTCACTCCAGTTCCTTTGCAACCTCAAATTCTCTCTGGTGCTTGAGCTCTCAACAATGCTTAAATCTTTATTTTATAAAAACACAGGGTTGAATTTTGGCAACTACAGTCATTCTTTTGTTTTATTTTGTCCCCTTTTCCCCACTTAAATTGAAGCCAGATTAACTAGTTGCGACTTTAACAATGCAACCCTCCCCTTATTTTTCCCCCTGACATTCTTCTTTCCATTCCAAGTGTTTTTGGGCAAGTTTCTTTGGAATGCACAGATTGGCTCCAGTTCCATGTGCGCTGGCTGCTGTTATTTGGAGAGAGTTGGCTAAGGCTTCAGTATTCACAGCCAGATGTTACAAATGTGACCCAGCCAGAAGCTGCAATGTGCCCACCTTCTTGCTTCAAGCTGTGAAGCACCATGTGGGACCTTACTAGGCTCCTTGGAAATCAGAATTATATTTTGCTTGCTAGTTACAAACCAGTAGTACAAGCTCATCTGCAGCAGCTGCTGTGAGCCCTGAAGGGATAGGCAAGTTATAAATGTTTTAAAATAAATAAAATCTGCAATTCGCTCCAAAGGAGAGCCAGGCCTTTTTTGTTGACTGATGTTCTGCACTGAAATATCTGTGCCCAGATTCTTCCTTTTCTCTTAAAAAATATTCAGCTCTTGATGCAGTTCAGGAAACTTTGCAGGTTTTGTAGTGGAAGCGAGGGGTGGAGATTTAAAGCACAAAAGAAGAATATATGTCACCTGCTGGACTGTTAGGCTACTAATGATCTGGTGCTCTTAGTGTGATGCAGCTTTGGGGGAACACGTCAGTGGTAAGAGCAGACTTATCTTATGCTGGCCACTTTTGAAATTCCCCACTGCTTGTTCTCTTATGACTTTCCATGGAATAATGGTTACATCCCCAGCTACTGTGAATATCAAATAAATACAGCCAATGGTGTGGACCCATGGCAAGTATCTGAGACTGATCTGTCACCCAGGAGTAAGAGTATTTGGTTTGGAAAGTAGGGATCCAGCAAAAGTGCTGGAAAAGAAGCAGAAACTTACATGTTCCAAGCAATGATAAAATATTAGTTTGTTCCAGGGAGCTTTGGAGGCTGCTCTTTGTGGCAGAGAAAGGGTTAAGGGGGAAGTATTCAAGGTGCAACAGCCATCCTGACCCCTCTCACTATCACTCCTTGTCAGCAGGGCTAGAGCTGCTGGGAACATCATTACAGCTTCTATTTAGATTACACATGCGTCCGGCAGGGCACAGGGTGATGATGGGGAACATGCTTGTTTACAGTTCATTAGTGACAGGAGCAGGCAGGTGGAGGTGGGGAAGGGCACCAGAATGGTTTAATCCAATCTGGTGTGCATGCAATGAGTTCTGTATAATATTAGGGATATGATTATGTGGAAACTAGAGCACTAAATACATGTGATTTGAATTGGAACTTTCTAGAGGTGTTAGGCAAACAAAGGGGAGAAAGAAAGGAAGTTTCTGTGCAGGTAAATTTGTAATGCTTGCCAGAAAAAGGCATTATCTATACAAGGCCTTACCTAACATGAAGTACATTTGAGGTTTACTGTTCATATCCCAACCTGGGTGCAGTTTTATTTTGCTTTTTACAATACTTTCTGTTAAGAACAAGATTGTGAGGGCTTCAGTAACATCTTTATGAAGTTTAGGTCCACTGGAAGGCTGCATGTGTGTGTGAGGCTTTGGCTGTGTGAACGATGAGTGTCTTGCCCTGTCCCGTTTTGGAGGGGCAGCCATGTTAGTCTGCTTCAGGGCAGAGGATGGCAGGAGTTTGCAGATAAGAGTCTATTTTGTTAGATACTTCTTGCAGTGTCAGAAAGCTGGATGCATTTGTGGGGGTGGGTTTGGAAGTTCTTTGGAACTAGGTCTGGCCCTATCATGAGACAAGCTGAAGCCCCTGCCTCAAGTGGCAGATTTGGAAGGGATATTGATGCTTCATTTTCCTATAGGTAATTTCTGTTTCAGTTTGAGAGAGATTAGAAACAGGCACCAGTTTTGAGAGAACATCGAGTAGGAGCAACCAGGCACAGATGAAGATTATCTGTTGGCACTAGCTAATTCCATTCCCACATATAATGGAATGCAAGCACCACCCTGTCATGCTTCAGGTCACCAGTGCAGATGGGCAACCAAATAAGAGGGGGAGAGCAGGAATGAGAAGCAGATGCTGCTCAGGCTGGTGGTTTTTTTCAATCACAGTTTGCCCCATTGTGCCAAACACACTGTGCTCCTGCCCATACTCCCACCCTCCATCGCCAGTGCAATGTCTGGCAAGCTCATTCCTTTTCAAGTGCTGTAGATAATTAATTCTTGAGTTTTTAACAGCTGCTTTTCATGCATCATTTAGAATTTGTGATGCAAATATGGACAATCTATGTGAAATGCCCTTGACTAATTGAGCAGAGGGGGGGTATACAGGAGGCAGGATCAGTGACCTCCTTGATCTGACAAAATGATGCTGGAGCTGTAATTGGCTCAGTGGAGCTCAGAAGACCAATTCCACATGGCTGTGTCTTTGTTCCTGCTTCAGCATTGTAAGTGTAAGCAGGGGTGCAGAGATCAAAAGTGCCCCAGATAATCCATGCTGGCATCCCATGCCCAAAGCATGAAGCCAGCCAAGGCATAGCCAGATACATGTGCAAAGTATACTTTCCATTCAGGTGCCTCAACTGCATCCCAAAAGGGTCCTCCCTTAGCTTACCCAGAATAGGGGCACCTCCATATTCCTCTGGGCATCTGACACTTCTCCAATGGGAAATAGTATGCTTGGGATTGTGCTCAGTAACATTAGGGGAGTCTGACACACAGTGGCTAGGTGCGGCCAAGGAGAGTCACCGTATTGGGGAAGACCTTTCTGTGCCTGCCATCTGGGTCTGGGAGAGCCGCAGCCAGTAAAAGACAATACTGAGTTAGACGGGCCAAAGGGCTCACTCAGCATTAGGCTATGTCATTTGTCTGTGCTGCAAATCTGGTTGAGTGTAACATCTGGGAATGGGAAAGAATTTTTATCCAAGGCAGATTACTCAATGTTCCTAAGTGATTTTGCCTTCTTTAGCAGCCAGTTTCTGAATTTGCTTGAATGAGTCACCTGGAGCCATTTGCCCTGTAAATACCTTCTGCAGCTGCCTGTCACACCTAGTGGTTTGGATTGCTTAGGGTTACCTGAAGAGGGGTAGAGAATGGTCCTGTCTCACAGCAAGTGATTAGACTGTAGCCTTTTCTCTTAATGTTCTCAGGATGTGCAGCATAAAATTATCTTGCTATGTAAACTATCTTGCTACAGTCCCTGTCATCCATATGACTTGGTGGGTGTCCCTGCCTCCCATTACAATAGAAACTGGGTGTTCTGAAGCACCACATACCTCTCTGTGTCACTTTAAGACCTAGAAACTTAAGGGATCTTTTGAAAATGAGAAGCAGGATTTTTTAGATTTTTACTTAAGCAAAATGTGTTAAAGAGACTTTTCTGTAGTCAGTTAATTTGGAAATCCCAGATGCTGACTAAACTCTCTTGCACTATCACAATGGTTATTCTGTTACCCAGAACGGCCTGCAATTCTTTGTTATAAATAATTCACTAAAAATTGTCCAGAAATTACTCAGAGCCACTGATTCAAAGAGTCAGGCAGATGTGAGGCTCAACAGGAAGAAAAGAAAAATACTGCCGGGCACTGCCAGGGTTGTCAGAAATAAAGCAGAGATGCAGCGGAAGAGACCAAGTGTCAGGAAGGAAACGGAGGCATAGCCAGACAGTATAATGGCAGTCTGGAAAAAGAGTTCAAATGGTATTACAAACTATGCACTTCTAATTGGCTGGGCCAGAGCACAACCAAGACCACAGTATATTTTCCCCAATAGCTGCCATCAAAATAATTGTTTAGATTCCTGCTCATGGAGAAGAAAAACCCTGGCTGGTAATCAAGAAAAGATTCTATAAGTACTTTTCATTTCCCAAAGCTCAAGGGCTTGGAAGTCATAGATAATGTTTGGATGTGAAAACCCTGTAAGAGTGTTTCTGAGCATGTGCAACAGTGATATACACATACCCTTCAGAGCCCTATGACTGTAGGGATTTCTTACAAGCCTGAATTTGTACAGCACCATTAGCTCATGATAACTTCAGTGTTTCCCCAGAGCAATGAATTCCCCCAGAGCAACCTGAATATTTTGTGCTAAAAAGCTTGGCAATTCCATTTATAATGTTCTGAGTTAGCAAGTATTGGGAAAGACCTGTTGCTGCCAGAGATATTGGATACCTGCTGTTAATCATAGGAGACCATACTGACTTGCTAGACCCATGGTCTGCCTTGATATAATGCAGCTTTATATAACAGTTCCTATAGAGCAGACATAGCCATCCATGACTTTATAAAAACATTGATTTCGTTCAATTTCTCATGTAAGCATAATCTTGATCTTGCATACCTAAGCCTTTCAAGCTGGAGACATATTCATCTTCCTGCCTGGAACAATAAAACACCAAAATATCAAAAGGCCAGTCAGGATGAAGGTCAGCACCTGGACTCAAAGGGAGAAGCAGAGTAGCTAAGGCCCAATTTACACCTCCCCTCTGAAGTAGTTTGACTGCTGTCTTTTCCCAAGCTCATTTCACGCTGGTTTCAAATTTCACTCCAGGGGGTCTGAAGAGTACTAAGCAACAGCATTTGTTTAAAGCATTATAATGCTAGCTTGACCACAGGAGGGCAATTAATGAATGTAAACAATAATTTATAAACTAGAACAAGTATGGTTTGAAACTAGAAACAGGTATTGACAGGTTTTTTTAAAACTAGAATGATTCTAGTGAGAAAGTCAGATGTAAATTTGACCTAAAAAGCAGCCCTATTTGGTTCTACCAAAACACCACTTCAGCAATCCTCCCTTGGTGGAAGGAGATCAAATTGCATAAGAGCTAAGACTGATGCCATTGGCTGTGTTTTCAGCCCCAGGAGGCAGGTCACTGCCCTTAGCAGATACTGGGATTACCGGAAAGTCAGAAGCAAAAGTGTAACAAAACCCTTTCCCTTTCTCTTGCAACAAGCAGCTTTGCAGTGTCAGCATGTATTTCCAGCAGTGTGTTGTACCTGGTTTACACCAGGATGTTTTGATGGTCAAAATCAACAGGAATTGTTTTGTTTTCTTTTGGTTTTGGTGACCAATTAATTTAGAGTGTTTTGTTTTGAAGTAGTCTTGTGAATGCTGTCCAGACTGCAACCTGCCTTGTGTCCTGAGTGGGGGAGCTTGGAAATGTGGGCTGAACTGCTGTGTGAAAAGTTGCCACTGGGACAGTTTGGGTCAGTCTGCAAGCCTGTACTCTGGATTGGGCCCAGCACTTGTTTGTCAGGATGGGCTAGGATCAAACAGTGAAATGCTGATGGCAGCTGACCAAAAAGAACAAACTTGTAAGTGTGTCATGAGCTGGGCTTCCATCTCACAAAATATGACCCAAGGGTGAGAGGAAAAAACACAACACAAGTGATGCAACTCTGCTCCACCTGCTAGGAGCAACAGCGACAACAGTGGCTTGGAGTGGGCTTCCTGTATCCCCCACGCTAGCTATTTAAGTATGGAATCGGATCAGGTTAATGAGAGATCTTAACTTCCTAGTTTTGTTTTTAAATTATTTTTTATTTGTATATTAAAACAACTGATGAAGAGCTTGCTTTCTGAAATGCAGAAGGTCTCAAGCATTTGTAATCAACCTCATGCTCTACATACCTAGGGTCTACTCTCTTTTCACCCTGCTCTTTCTCTTTCATCTTATACCAACAGATATCCATTCATTACAAAACGTGGGGAATATCGTGTAGCATTTAAAGTGAGACAGAATTTGCATGTACCATGCAAAACTCTTTTCATCCCCTCTCCCACTGTTGTGTGCATGTGATTAAAAACAGAAATACTGTTTTAAATTCACCTCTATTCAGTTTCTGAATTGACTGGAGGCCAAAAAGGAAAGTAGATTTACAGTCATATTGGCACTTTACTGTACTTCACACACATGCATGGTTTTGGTCGAAAGCAAGTGCCACTACCTACTTATGTGTACGTGGTCTTTTCAGAGAAGTCAGTCCCCTCGTTTTAGAGGGGGAGTTGAGCCTCCTTCCATTTTTTCCCAACCGCTCCTCCCCTGAGATCCTGCTGCACCATTTCTTGCGTGCCCATGGGGTTCTCTGTCTGCAAATCCCTGCTCACCCATCACCCCATACAATTGTGTTAATTTTTGGATGAATTCATCAATGACCCTCGTTTATGAACAGGCCTCATGGAGCTGCACTACAGACTGGGTTGCTTTTGCTGAATCAGCAGCAGAATAAACAGGTAATTACATTCTGCCATATGTGTCTCTAATTCTGACAAAGGCGGCATCCAAGCAGCGCTGTGTGGCATTACTAGTGGACGATTGGAAGAAGCAAGGAGTAAATTGGTCCCCAAGGCCAGAGAGAGAGAGAGAGAGTGGGGGGCTTTGTCAAATCCCTCTGTTTTCCATGGCACAGAGAAGCTGGCTTTGCTGCGATAGCATTATTTAATACTGCTAAAATGTCAACAGGAAATCCTTTCAAGCATAGTTTGATACACTGTGACGGAAAATCATTCCAAGCAAGGGACAAAATGGCCTGTTCCAATGTGAGGGGAGGGATGGGGGAAGAGAGTTAACATTGCCTTCAAATCACTATATAAAAATAGTGACTTGTGCCATGACCTCCGGGAGCCTGACTCGGAAGCCTCCTCCTTTGTATCTGAAGAAGTGCATGTGTGCACAAGAAAGCTTATACCTTGAATAAAACTTTGTTGGTCTTAAAGGTGTCACTGGACTCGAACTTTGTTCTCATCCTTGGAAGAGGCAGTCTCCTAGAATCCCAGCAAGGACTTGCTTGTAAGCCTTAGTACAGCTGGGTCTCCCACTGAGCAACCCACCCTGGATGCAGCAGCCATGGGAGCCAGAGGTACTATCCTGGTCTCGCCACCACAAGGGCCAGTCGGCTCAAAGACCTAGAATGAAATAGTCCAGCAAGGCAGGGAGCTGATTGTTACTGAGGGAAGAAGCCCTGCCTGCCTGGGTACAAGCTGTCCAGTAGCTGGAGCTCTCAGGGCAGATCAAGAGCTGTGGGAGGGGAATGTTGCAAAAGTTTAGGCAGTTACTCAGGGGTTTCATAGCTGGCTGTGTAGCCCCATCTCTTCCTCTGCATTTAGCAGACTGTTATGGGCCAGCCAGTTAGGATATAGGCTTCTTGCTGACTTCTGCTAGCAATGATGTATGCAGAGGGGAGTCTTGCTGGGATATAGGGGGGTCCTGACCCTGCTGCCTCCTCTGAGATCTGAGCTTTCAGATCTAGACTGGGACAGGACAGGCATGCTCATTTTCACATGCTGGGGTTTAGCAACTCAGGACCTCCCACAAACATTCCATATGTTCCAAGACCAAGGAAAATTATGAACTTAAGCAGAAGCCAATTACATAAGCTGGAACCCTCACTTGGCAGCACAAGGCCTGACTTCCAATAGTCCCACTCATGAGGAAAGATACCAGACTTAAGAATGGCCAGGATCAAGTCTGGAAGAAGAAGAGCTATGAGGAATAGTAGTCTTGCTCTGAACCTGTTTCCTGTACTGATGAGAGCTGGACAGTTCCTGTGCTTTTTGACCCACTGGATTGTGTCTTCTGTCAGAAAATTCAAGCCACCCAGCTGCAGTGTTTAGCACTTACAGGATATTCAACAACAGCAGTGGCCACTTTTTTCCTTCTGCTCCCAAGCTTCAAACTCTAAGCAAAGATATCAGCCTTCAGGATCAGCAGAGCTAGAAATGTAAAATGTTAATTCATATCAATTATATAAACTTGTACTAGTTTTTATTGGAATGATCCGATTTGCCTTCAGTTCCTAAGTTATCATCATGCAGGGATGAGAATAAGATTTGTCTTGTCCTCTGTCCTAAATTAGAGAACCTTCCTAAAGCAGGCTGTGCCACTGTTCAGCTAATTCATGGCCAAGTTTCCTGAAGGGTCTTCCCTCTTGGATCAGCACAAGCTCATAACTCCCTGGGTTCCACACTGCATATTTGCCAGGAAAGCAGAGAGAGATTCTCTCCAACTACTGTCACAGGTCTTCTGCTTGCCAGTGTCTTACAAAACCAGGTATTAGAAGCGAGAACCAAGATTTTGCTATTTTTCGACTGCAATTCTGTGTTCTTTTGTGTTTTGTCAGTAAGCCTAATTTGTTGTTAAAGTAAGCTTCTGTATTCTGATCTGCAGAGATCCAACCTAATCTTATCACAACCCTCATTAGAACTGTTTGCCAAGTTACTGAGGAAGTGGATGTTGACCCTTTCAGGGAAGTGGCTGTTGAGACTGCAAACTGGCAGAGTGGTAATCAATACTTCAGATGGATAACTTCCCACCCACAATTGATTTCATTTCAGTGACAGCAATAGATACCCTTCTAATCTGACTTTCCAAATGGTCTTTCTGCCTTACCTCTAAGGTGCTAGGGTTAAGGGCTTTCCAGGTGACTTTAAGCACATCCCTGGTCATCTGCATTACATTTTGGTGGGAAGCAAATTGAGCACAAATGGCTTATCCCAAAGCATGTTGGGAATTGTATTTTTTAGGGTGCAGGAAATTCCTTCAAGGAGATCCCTAGCTCCCCTTTGGAGAACAACAATTCTGGATCATTTTTTTGGTAGGAAACCTTGGTAAATAGTCCTGAAATTGGTTTCCCAGTGTTGTATAGACACAATATGGTCTGTATGATCTGCCGTATTAGGCCAATTGTCCTACTTACTTAAAGTTATTTTACTCATATATTAAAATATTGTTACTTTGCTTTCCAGAAGAAGAGGTGGCTTACAATTATAAAAATTAATTAAAATGCATTAAAAGCACATAACTCCTAAAACCCTACCCTAGACAAGGAGAGCAAACTGGCAGAAAACAGGAAGGAATACAGGGCCAGTGATGCTAACGACACAAATCCATGATAGATTAAGCTAAATTAAAAATTTACTTAATGGAGTTTGAATGATCTTCCAAAAGGCTAACAGACATTGCAAAGTGAGGTTACTAAGAAAGAGAGTTCTATAAGGGCATAGCAAAGGCCCTGTATTGTATAAGCACCTGTCAAACCTCAGAAGGCTGATAAACTAAACAGGATTTCTCCAGGTCTTCTCAGCAGTCAAGCATGTTCATAATGGCCTGCCGGAGGAAGTCAAGAAAGCTCCCCTCTCCTGGCTTTCCACAAGCTATGCAAAACTGAACTATTTAAGAGGGCTTTTCTGCATGAAATTTGGTTCACGAACTTACTTGGATAAATCATTGAGACAGTGGTCTATACTGCTATGTATAGCTTATTGTAAGTAGGATCTTATTATGTAATTTCTGTACCGCTTAATGTGTCATATGAATTCTTATGCTATGCTTCAGTTCTTTCTGGTGGTTCCAGACTTCTAAAATTCTGATGCACTGGTTATTGAATGTCCCATTTTGTTGACTGTACTAACTCACTATGTGTAATCCGCCTTGAGTCCTTGTGAGCAAGGCAGACTATAAATAATGCAAATAAAAATAAATAATAAAGCAATCTCTGAAGTATCCGAGTCCCAAATCACTTAGGGCCTTTAAGGCTCAAAGTAGCACTTTCAGTTGGGACAATACACACTTGAGAGCCTTTTCAGATGCAAGAGTACGGCTGTAATGTGCTCTGATTAACCTGTTCCTGTCAAAAGCAAATGCATATTGGACTAAGTAAACAGGTGTTACAATAATCCTGGTTGGATGAGACAATAGCCAGACAGATGGCTTCCCAACATTTCCAAATAGAGCATTCTGGAAACATGGAAGCTGTACTTTTGACCACCTTTCCTTATTGGCCCCAGCCGACCAGCACTGTGTGTTTTGGCTCATCCTTTTTGAAATGCCCTGGTTAGCAAGTTGGTAACAGTGGGTTCTGTGAGGCTGATTATGCATCTTTAGGTGAGAACTTCCCTTGTTGGTGGAGAGGCTGGCCCTACTGCTCTGTTATGGCAAAGCCAGGACAGTAAATTGCATGGGAAAATATTCAAGATCGTGACATTCCAAGTCTTACCCAGCAACTTTCCTCCTGATCAATTCCTGACTTTCAGGAACCAAACAGGGAAAAGAACCAGTGCCCAGCTGGTTAATGATGTGGAGACTGATAGGCAGGACCAACTTGCCACAGCCCTGTGAGACCACAGTGACCCTAGCCAAGTATCTCCATGCCAGAGGGAAATGGTTTGGGAGCTCATTAGGAAAAGGCCTGTTAATTAGACAATAATACTTGAACTGTAATGCAGGAACTGCCATGGCACAACTGTCCTCCAAATTTGGAGTCTGGGGGGGGGAGTCTTCTAGTCCCCATACTTGGGTTGGCATCATCAGGAGGGCAGCTGTCACTTCTGTTGGCACTTCAAACCATGGTTCTTGGTGGTAGATTAATATTGTTCTTCTGTTCAAATGATCCCCCTTCTCTGGGAGAGATGAATAAATACTCATTCTTTTCCAACTGCACCTCAAGAAATAGCCTTGGGGCACTTCTGAGCAGGAAGCTGAACCTAACATACCCTCAGGGGCAAAGCGTATTTTTGGAAGGAGGTCTAGCATCTTGAGTTAGAGCAGAAGAGCCCAAAATCCTCTTCCTGCTGGTGAAAGTCCTTTCCCCAGAACTCTACCAGGTACCCAGTCTGAGTATTTACAGACCTACCAACTCTCCCAAAAAGAAGGAACCTCTGGTCTTAGGACTGACTTCTGTTTTGAAATCTGGTCCTGTGACTTTACCTTTGCCTGCCTTATGGCTTTTGAAGCGTTTAACAGTGCCATCCTACACAGGGTTGCACTCTTCCAATTCAGTGGTTATAGAAGGGTATAACTCTCCTTGGGATTGTGCTGTAAGCAGTGTTCCCTCTAAGCTGAGTTAGTGTGAGCTAGCTCACAGTTTTTCAGCCTCCAGCTCACACATTTTTGTCTTAGCTCAGGAAGGATGGCTCTAGAGCAAACTAATTTATGCAGAAGCCAAATTGTTCACTCACAACTTCAATGCCAGTAGCTCACAAACTAGAATTTTTGCTCTTAATACTCCACAGTTTAGAGGGAGCATTGGCTGTAAGTAGTTTACACTCTTTCAGATTCATCTGGCTGTGGCAAGGAACATCCGTGGCTTGCAAGTCAGCTTTTCTGGCCTCACCATGCCAGCCTCTTCTTATCCAGCCCTTAGCCCCCATGCTCCTTTTTCTGTTTTGCCTTGCTACAGAAATGCACCTTTCTCCCCATACTTCAGGTCCTAGTTTCCAAACTCTTCTCTCGATCCAGACGTAGTTTAAACCATGGGCTCTCTCTCCACCTGAACCCGTTGTCAGTCCATGGACCACACCTGCTCAGGCCTTTGCCTGACCGAGAGGTTCCTGAGAGCATCAGCCTATCAATTCTTGCTGCCCTCTCCAAAGGTTTAATGACTCCAGCCTCTCTACCTTACCATCCCTTTAAGGCATAAGGTATGGAGCAAGCAGCACAGGGGGCTCATCTAATTATCTCTGATTGTATATGACATTGTCATGTTGATTTACTAAATATACATGGGAAATCTCTTTATTTTACCAGCCAATGGAGGATATAATCTAGAGCTCCCAGGAGCAGGTCTGACACCAATTCCCTCTGGTTATGTTACCTGTCTTTTCCACCTGCAATTGCATCGATGAAGCCCGGGAGGAATGTCAATAACTAATTTATTCATTTTGCTTCTGATTTATTATAAAAAGGAGCAGATGTCAGGACACACTTGTCTGGAATGACAGTGAAGCTACAGAGCCTTCAAGAAACTGATGCCTATCAACAAGCAGAAAACATCACTCGCCCCTCCGGTGCACCTCTATATGAAGGTACTTCAGATGTCCAGGATCGTAGATATGATAGTTTGAAACTTTTTACTGCCTTGTTGCTCCCACTAAACCAGTGGGTTTCAAACACTGCCTTTTCCCCATGGACTTACTTGCCAAGAAACATCCACATTTCTGTCTCAAATCTCCCAAAGTGACCAGAGGATTCTATGCATAGTTTAGGGTACATACACAATTGATTGTATGAGATTGTCTTATAACAAGTCAGAACAATGGCCCCTCTAACCAGTACAGTCTCCTGTGAGTGGCAGTGGCACTTCACGGTCTCACGCAAAGGAAGCTCTCTCTCTCTCCCAACATCACCTACCTGAAATCTTCAATTGGAGATACCTGGGGTTGAACTTGGGACCTTCCGCATGAAATATGTGTGGTCTACCTCTGGACCACAGCTCCTCTCTGATATTCTCATTGGGCACTGACCAAGAGTCTAAAGACCTGTTTGTCCTTACTGTTGTCTTGCTAGAAATGAAAGCATGACCTCACATGCACCCAGTGCTTTCCTGCCAATGCATAGAGCAGTGATGTGCCAGCTGCTTTTCATGCAATCTTTTCACGGAGAAACCCAGAGGGATCTTGGCAATCCACAGAACTAGAGATGAACAATTTCCAGAAATGTTGAAGCTACCGGGGGGGGGGGGGGGATTAGGGTTGGATATTTTAAGAAAAATTGGAATACATGCAGTATTTTGTTTCTTATTTAAGTGCCATCAAGTTGCAACTGACCTATGGCAACCTCAGCAAGAGCCTTTCAAGGCAAGTGAAAAGCAGAGGTGGTCTGCCATTGCCTTCCTCTGCAGAGTCTTCTTTGATGGCCTTCCATCCAGGTACTACCAACCCTGCTTAGCTTCCAAGATATGAAAAGATCAGGCTGTACCGTGCTGCTTCCCTTCCCATTTTCTTTCTCACCGAACCTAAAAGTATTTTACTGTTTAACATTTCTTTGACGGCCTTCTATCCAAGTACTACCCACCCTGCTTAGCTTCCGAGATATGAAAAGTGCAGTCTACGCCATGCTGCCTCCCCTCCCATTTTCTTTCTTACCAAACCTAAATGTATTTTACTGTTTTGACATTATAAAAATAATCATTTATAACACACCATATAAAACTGTGTGGCATATATGAACGCCTTAGTTTTCTACAAGCAAAAGTGCAAGTATACCTGGCACTCAATGCTATAGAGAGAGACCTGGTAACTGCTGCGCCCTGTAGGACGTTAGCTACATTAGCTTTTGTCATATGAGAGGAAGGGGAAAAAATAAAAGTTCTAAACAGAAAACACAAATTTTGTGGTAAATAAAAGGACACATATTATTTGAACAGAAACAGTCTCATATGATCAAAGTAGGAATAGCATATTTAAATTAAATTTTATAACAGTAAAACACTGAACTGTCAATAGTGAATCATACTACTCATTACAGCTAATTAATTGTTAACAAAATTAGTAACATTTAAGCATATCCTTGAAAATATGCTGCGTATGCCTACAGTATACTTGATAAGTGTCATTATAATTATCATGATCTCTAGGTTGTTTTGTATAAAAATCTTAATACTATACATTTTGAGTGAGTAAAGCCTTGCCTTAAAAAGCACTCAACTGATTCAGTGCTCACCTAAATTTCCAATTATTTCCACTGGAAAAATTGAAAATAAGTAGTTACTACCCAGAACACAGTTTGAAAGCCATTACAGTAAGTTATCTCCAGAGTTTCATTTATGCAAAGGCCCAAGTCTGCCACATCATCACATTTGCTTTCATACAGATGCCATTCATTTCATTTCCTACTGGATCATGCCCAAAACTTTTGCCATGCCTATGCAACATAAAAGGCCAAAAGGGTTCCTTGAGGTCTTTCTGAAAGGGATGTTGCCAACCACCCAATGTCCCAATCTTTCCCCAGGGATGGGTGGATTCTGCACACAACTTTGCAAGTGGGTTGATCAGTTTTTGAAGTAGGTAGTATAGTTCAGCATGTAATACAGGAAACAAAAAGATTATTTAAAGCTTAGAGGAAGAGCTGCATTGTTTAAAATCTTGTGGAAATCCACTCTTTGATCTTCTTGCATATAAATTAGGCATCACTGCTAAAAATCTAGGGCTGTGTGGAATAAAAAAAATGTTTCTGCAAAGAAGAAAACAAACAAAATGGGGAATTTTAAAGAAGTTGGGTCAGGTGAGCATTGCAGGTTAGCGTTACTGGTCTTTCAAAAGATTGGGGGGGGGGGTGTCCCAGTCCAAGAGGGAAGGTGCTGCATTCCATAAGACAGCATGGGAAGTCACGCTCTTAAAAAGAGGCGCTCTGGTGTGTATGACAGTATGATTTCCCTGCCCTCTTGGCACTAGCTCCAGGAACTTCTCATCTGGTAGCTTGCTGAGTCCTGACAGGCTTTCCTTCATCTCTTCCCAAGCACCACATTCTTTCCTTGCCTCCATCATGCCAAGCCCGCCAACTTCCCTTTGTTCATCATTCTAATTGTGTTCATTTACAAAGCATTCTTACAGAATGGAATGGTGTGGTTGGTGGAGGGCAGAGAAAAGCTGAAGCTGGAATACTTTCCCCGAAGCTCTGCAAATCATCTTTATGTAAAAGCTTTTGGTGAGGTGGGGGCTGTAGCATTTGTTCATATTTTTATCTGCTCTAAGTAGTTTTATTTTCTGGATATATCTTCTTATATAAAACATAAAATAAACAAAGTCTATTTAAAAGCATCATCCCTTCTTCCAGAGCACTGCAGTTCCTCTTACTTCTTGCCCTTCCATTGTCCCTTATTTTGAATAATTACCATAGAACACGTGGGCATCTAGTAGAATGTGATGCATCAAGTCGGGTCACATTTAGGTTTATCTGGACATCTCTCTCTCTTTGCCCAATGAGCCTCTTTGCAGAGAGCTGCACAGCCGCGGAGCCTTTGGAAAAACCTCCAGCATCATGTCAGGGCACATGCAGATCTTCCAGATCACTGATCAGCAACTGAGCTGCCCAAGGACATCACATCAACACATTAATGGCTCACCGGACATGGATCCATTTTCCCATCACTGTGGCTTCAAGTAGGCATGTGGTGTGTGACCTTCCAGGTGTCCCAACCAAAGGGGTGGCTGCTGGGCAAAGTAAAACCCTTTGTTGCCTTTTAATGCTTCTTCAACGACTCTTTTCTTTGACCCTTTTTAAAAGGATTTTTAAAAATGGTTAGAGATGATCTCTCAACTGCAATTAGAAATGGAACTTCCATGTTGAGAGGCAGTATATCTCCAGGGGCCAGAAGGACAAAAAAATGGGAAAGGACTGCTGGCTCACCACTGTTGGAAACAGGATGTTGGGCTAGATGGGTTTTTGGTCTGATCTGACCGGACTTTTCTTATGCACTCATCTCCTGCTGCAAACCCATTAGGTCAGTTAGTTTCTCCACCACTTTCCGTCTTTGTACCCCACTGCCTGCCGTATAGCTTCTCCACACACCCCCACACACACATTAGGTGAACTTACTCAACTCACAACAAGCTCCTTTCATCAGCTGCCTTTGAGGTTCTTTGGAAAATGGAACTAATTAGGCCTGGTTATTTCCACCATTGCAGAGAAGGCTGCTGTCTGATCTTAAAGGCTTTCCCATAAAAGTGAAATAATAGTCCCAATTAAATGTATTTTGTTTATTCTGTGAAGTTCAAAAAGAGAAGGACTTTCCCTTCCCAAGTAGACAAAGCAGGTTGCATTTGTTCTCACAAAACACTGTAGATGACCAAACATGGCAGAAATGAGGACCTGCAGCTGGCCAAGTCCACTGGCAGATGAAATGAGGAAGCTATCTGACTTGGAAGGTTTCATAGCTGGGCAGGTCAAGGAGAGCCAATGCCTGCCTTTTGGGTAGGGTTGCCAGGTCGGATCATCGCTCCAGTGGGGGGGATTGGAGAGCATTCTGGGAGTGGGCAGTGATGTTGCGCAATGTACTGACGTCGCCCAGAAGTGATGTCATCGTGCTGGTGACATCAGGTGCAACGTTCTGGTTTTGGGGCAAAACCCTATGGTAAAATCAACATCAGACTATAGAGTTTTGCCCAAAAAACACAGCATCACCACATGACATCCCTGAAGCAATTATGTCACTTCTGTGTGACATCAGCACGTTGGGTATATTGCATGGCAATGTCGCTGTTTGGAGGGTGGGGAATCCCCCACCTGGAAGAGGGGAATGGCAACCCTACTTTTGGGGTGGAGCCTGCAGACAACAGTCCTGCCTTTGCGCCCTCCTCTCTGCAACTTTGAATCGCTTACCAAAAGGGAGTCGTAGCTTGAGGACTAAGAGGTTCAAATCCTAGCTGATCCCTGCCATGGCCACCTCACTGCAAACACTTAACTGTCAATGCACTTCTGAATCAGGCCTACATGTAGGTAGAAGATGGTATGCTGCAGGGATACCAGAATGCAGTTCAAAATGAGGCTGTTTTAATATAGCATAATGACTCACAAAGCCGTCTCACTTGGGCCTAACGGGGGAATTACTGAGGCCCTTTCCAGCAAGTTGGCATTTCCCCTGCAGCCTTCTCAGCTTCTGTTTTCGCTCAACAGCTTAAAAAAAAACAAACCTCTTCAAAAACCTTGCAGAAGGTTCCTCCAGAAGCCTCCTCCAGAAGTCTTTCCTCTTACACTCCGTTCGCTGCCAGCCTTTGTGGTGTTTTTTCCTGAGGTTTGTTCAGGCTCCTTCTCCAGCAGAAGGTGGTGGCAGCGACACAGAATCCAGCCTTGAGGTTTTGCATTCACAGAACCTACCAGAATTTATCTCTCCATTCAGAAATGCGTGACTCATTTTTTTCTGTCCAAGGCTTGAGGTCACTTCTTAGAAACAGAAGATGCAAGAGATTATGCAAATCTTTGCTGAGAAGAACAGGAAGTGTGACTCTCATCCTACTCTGTGAGAGACATGAGTGGGCATGCTGGATTGGTTTTTATTTACTTGTAAAGGCTGTTTACTGCCCTTGCGTGCATTACAGCTTTGAAACAGAAGATATTTGTACTACCATTTTAAAGCGCAAGAAACATAAGCTCTAGAATATGCATAAGGGTTTCCAAATGTAGCCACCTGGTTGAAGCTAAACAGAGGGCAGTGCAGAATAGTAGGCAGTGAGACTGAGGACTGGGATTTTCATGAATAAAAGTTCCCAAGTTTAAAAAAATAACCTCCTGTGTGAAGCCCCAATTTGGATCAGGATCATGGCATGGTGGTAGGGGGGTTAATCCTTCCTCCATGCCATTTTCCTGGCGTGAAACAGCCCCAGGGAACTGCTGTTTCCCCCACTATGCAAAACACCCAGGTATTGATGTATATACCTGTGCGTCTGCTCCAACGGGGCAAATTCCCAGTGCCAAGGTCCCAGTCAACATAGGGGGCCCTGTAACTGAGTGAGCAACAGTCAGACACTCTCTCCCAAGCCACCTGGGAGAACAGAAGAAGGGAGAACTGTGGACACTACACTGAGCATCTTGAAGGAATGGCATGATAAAGGTTTAATGGAGGGGGAATAGACTAGTCTGGGTTTAGGCAGTGCCTGGGTAAGGGACCTCCTGGGATTTCCCTCCCCATGTAAATTGGCTTAACATCCAATCAGGAAGACAGGTGGGATCTAAAGTTAACCAATAGCAGCTCCCCACCCATTTGCCTAAGGGTCCTAGTCTCTTGAGTACTTAGCATAAACATTCATCCCAGCCCTGGCCTTTTAAATACAGGAACTCTGGGAGGAGGAGATGACCAGGGATGGACATGCTTAGCATAAGCAGTGAAAACCAGTATGGCATAAAACAGGTAGCCTGCAGGGCAGCTTTAAGGGGAAACAGAACCAGGGAGAGGGGAAAAAACAGCTGCTTCGTCTGTTCTGAACCAGAGTCCAAAGATTTCAGCACAGGCAAGAATCTCCAGTCCAGTCCCATCCCTTTAAGTATCAATAATGGGACTGCTTACAGGGACCTGCATACAATTCAACACTTATCTTTTATTTATAACTGCCGAAGCTCAGAGAAGAGTAAAAAAAATCATAATACTTTAAATAATTGAAGGCAGAGGTATTAAAAGTATCCAGGCAGTTACAGTTGTGGCAAAAATGCATCCCCACAGACCTGACGGTGCACACACCGGCTGCATTTTTAATTTTTAAAACATATTTCTTTCAGAATTATCCGGTAATACAAGAGAACCACATTTATGGGGTGATAAATTACTGTAATAAACTGTCTGATGTCCACCGGCAGAGGCAGTGAGCCACAGCAGGCAGCAAAGCAAATGGCCGGGCCCCAGGAGAACCAAGACCTGTAAGCAGAAGAGTACTGCACAGTTCCCCTCACTTTGCCTTAATTACTGGAAGGACATCCTCCACAGCTTTGAAGAGCCTGTTTGATTCAGGTTGCAAATCCTGTTTGCTTTTAAATCCTTTCTCTCTCATTGTGTGTGTGTGTGTATATATGTGTTTTAAGGAAGAAGAAGAGTTGGATTTATACTCTACCGTTCACTCGGAGTCTCAGAGTGGCTTATAGTCTCCTTCCCTTACTCTCCCCACAGCAAACACCCTGTGAGGTAGGTGGGCCTGAGTGCAAGAACTGATCTTGAGAGATCAGCTCTGAGAGAACTGTGACTGACCAAAGTCACCCAGCTGGCTGCATGTAGCAGAGTGGGGAATCAAACCCCGTTCTCCAGATTAGAGTCTGCCACTCTTAACCACTACACCAAACTGGCTTGAGCTTCCAGTGCTGGAATCTCATACAGAAATCTCTATTCCATGAAGGGACAGGGGTGATATAAGACTGTACGAAGAAAGAGTGAATGAGCATGGTGTATGAAGGCATTATTAAGTAAGGGGAATATGTTGACAGGTTTCAAATGTTCCAAGTGCCAGTGAACTTCCTTCATTTCTGTGGATAGGACAACAGAAATACTTTGTCCACACAAATGTTTACAGAAATACATTGTCCACACAAACATCCAGTCCAGTCTCAGTTAGACAGATGGAAAAGCTCCCTCCCAAACAAGGCACACCCATGGCACACCTCAGTAGATTGCACAGCCATTACTGGCCTAACCAGTGTTCCTCTCAGTCACATGGGGATGGCTAGGAACATCTCCAAGGTGGACCAAGCACAAAGACTAGAATGCTCATCATATCCCATCTTAGCTCCGGAAGCTCAGCAAGTGACTGTCAGCAGAAATGCTTTAAGATCCCACTTCACACATTTCTGGGGCTGAGCCCTGACTCAAATTTAGGCCTGTTCTAACAGTGCTCAAGCCCACATGTCCTCAGGAAGACCTGTTTCATACCCTTGAGAGCCATGGCTCAAGTCAGGAACCTCCATTCCTCCACAGGCAACCCTCAAGCTCCTTCAAGCTGGCAAACACTCCTTAGTCTCAACCGACTCTTGGAGCCTATGTAAAGCAAAGCTTCAACAGCTACAGAATCAGGGACCAGACTTGCTAGGTGCTATGGACCCGGGATTTATCACAGTATTACATCAAAGGGGTTGTCCAAAGGTCAGGTTCTTCACTGGCTGGGAACTCAGCTGAGCTATTAGCTCTAATGGGCTGGGATACAGCAAACAGACAGTGAAGCAAGCAGATGAGCTGGAAGCAAAGCATATAGGGAGAAGTTATGGCTCAGAGATTGAGCACTGCCTTTACATGCATAAGGCTCCATGTCTAATCTGTGGAACATAAATGGTCTCAGCTTGCAGGTGTTGGAAAAGCCTTTCTCTGCCTGAGATCCCAGATTCATTGCCATTCAGAGGAGGCGTGGTCCAGTGGCAGCTTCTTAGGCTCATAAAATCTGGTGTGGAAGTATTTATAGATAAGCCAGTGTCCAGTCTTGGCTGGGTGTCTGCACAGGACAGTTGAGTTTAAATTGGAACTCTAAAGAGAACAGTCACTCCCTCCCAAAGTGGGAGGTTAGGCTTGGCTGAAGGCAAGCTACAGAACATTGGATGGTCCCAAGCCAGACTACTTGTTCAAAGAGCTGCTAGAGGCAGACTATGGTCTTAAATACCAGAGAGGGATCTAGTAGATCCAGCCAGGCTTTACTCCCCAAGACCAAGGAGTACTTCTTAAAGGGATTGTGCTTGCATGTGGAGTGTGGCATTCTGCAGTGCTCTGTAACCTCCTGGTGGGACCTGTTGTCATCTCTAGTTAGTGGGACTTGATGGTAGTGACCTTGGAGCCTGTTGGGAAGGCAGGTCTTGAGGAACTCTGGCTGCATACTTGGGGGATGGCTGGCACTGGGGTTCAGTTCCAGAAGCACTGCTCCCTCCCAACAAGTTCTCCCCTGGATGGGGCTGATGGATTTGCCAAGCTATGTGGACCTGAATCAAGGCCTGGACCCAACAAGTCAACTGAGTTGTTTTGTGGATCACTGGATGGGAACATGATGGCAGGCAGACATCCAACGGGCTTTCTCCAGGTGGGGCCAGCTGGAAGAGAATATGGCCTTTTGCCTCCACAGCTTCTTGGATCAAGATCTGGCAGATCCTGACAGCCTCCAAATATCTACCACTGCATAGGTGATATCCTAAGGACTAGGGCAAAGAAATAAGTGGGACAGGAAATGGTAGATCAGGGGGTATCTCCCCCCCCCCCAATTTTTGCTCCGCCCCAGTAGTCTGAAAGGAAACCTTCTAGCCTCAGGCAACCAAACCACCACCTCTGTCAGCCAGTGGTCTGCAACAGCAGACAGTCTGGGAATGGGACCGTCTCCAGCAGCCTCCTCCCTAATGGGAAACACAGACCCCAGCCGCACAAGCAGCAAAGTTTCCTTCACCCCCCAGCTGCCGTCTGCATTTTGCCTCGGAACCCTGGATGAGGTTCAGAGGTTTTTCAGACAGTGTCCTATTAAGTTACCTAAAGTATTTTCAAAGAGGGTATTTGCTTGCTTGAAAGTTCTGTTTGAGTTAATAAGAAGTGACAGAGTTGGAGAAGAAGCAAAATACGTGCATTTCTGGAAATAATCTTTTTAAAAATTGTGTTAAATAAAGGCCAGACAAGGAAAAATCTGACCCAAAGGAAGCCAGAATAGCAAAAATGAGCTTGAAATGTCTGTTGCCTGAAGAGAGGCAGGTCTGTTGCCTGTTTTGTTCCCATTCTGCAGTGATGGGGAGGGGGAGAGTGCAGCATCTGGGCCCCTGTTTTGGAAGGGCCCCAACATGCTCATTATGCTAAAGACCTGTCAGCTGTCATCATCTTTATATAAAACATTCTTACCGCAAGGGGCGGGGGGATGCCCAGGTTTGGATTTCTGTTGCCCACCAGAAGTTGGACCTGCTTGTAGTGCTGGCTTTCCTGTCTCACCTTCGCCCTCTGCTGTTCCTGAGCAGCAGAAACAGACGCAGCAATGAGGATAAATGGTCCTTTCCAACACTCCAATAGCCCAGCTATCACCACCAGCCTGTGCCACCCACAGCTATTGCCTGAAAAGTCCCCCAGTGATAAGGCTCTTTCGGTAGGCAGCAAGCTATTGCTACCATCAGCTGCCTCTGGGGACAGTTGTAACATAGAATTGTGTGGAGCAGACTGTTGCCCAGGCAAAAGAGGTGAACCCGACCTGGAAGCAGTGATGGCCAGACCAGGTCAGGACAGCCAGTGGAATGTTGCAGGGGGGGGGGAGTATTGGCCCTGCCCTTTTACCGCTTTCTCTGCAGTGAATAGAGCTTGCCGGCATTTCTGATGCGCATGTGCTGTGCTCAAAAACAAAAAGAGAGAAACATTCTCCTAAGAAACAGTCTCCTAACTTTAGGAAGCAGCTCCTCCGCAATAGCCGCAGCAGCCATTCAAGCCAAGTAGAAATGCTAAGCAGTACTGAACATTTGTAGCATGAACAAAGTCACTGTATTAATGTGCCTTTCTAGATTCCCGTCATACCGCCTGAGCCAGTGCTGGCTGGTAATGATTGCATTGGTAATCTCCGGACAGGGAGGGGGGAGAAGACCGTCAACAAGAGGGCACTAATGGATAGTTGCCATGAACAGTCACAGTTTGACTAAGGGGACCTAGACGAAGCCTTCATGTGGTTCCTACTGGGGAGGCAGAGAGATGCAATGAGAAGTGAACAATAGACTATTGCAAGTGCAATCTAGGGGGACTCGTTCAGAGCCGCAGAAACATTTCCCAGAAGGCCAGGACCAAACCGGAGGATCCTACCCCAAGTTCTGCTGGTATTACAGCTTCTTGAAGGGGCACAGGTCTCAGCACAAATGCGGATGCTGCAGCTTCCTATTGGCTTCTGACACTGGAGGCAACATTATAGAATGGGTTAATACCAACAAGATACTTTAAGGGCCACTTGGAAGGCTGGGGTTTGAAGCCCACAAATAGTAAGAGGATGAAAAGGGACGGGCTTGGTCTTCCAAGTGTTTAACAAACCAGCTCTTCACTGTGCATGGAGAGACCCTTTTCTTTAATACTGTTTTTTGTGGGTAGCATTGCTAACCTCCAGGTGGTCATGGAGATCTTCTTGAATTACAACTGATCTCTAAACTACACGGATCAGTTTTGGAGAAAATGGTTCCTTTGGTGGGTGGACTCTGTGGCATACCTTGCTGAGGTCCCTTCCCTTCCCAGGCTCCACACCTAAAACCTCCAGGAATTTCCCAATCCAGAGATGGCAGCCCTATTTGTTGGTGTAGCTTTTGGGGGGTCTCTTTCCCTGGTGAAAAGGCACACATAATCTACCCATCCCCAAATATAAGCTCCCTTTCAGCTTGCTTATGGTGCCTCTCCTGCCCATGCAAAGGAGGAGGCGGAGGAGTTGGAAAAGAGACTTGCTCATGCTGAAGTCTTAATTAGATAGTAGTGTAACCTACCCCTAGCCTTTTGTAATAAGAATTCAAAACTGATCTTGAAAGGAAACAACAGGTTTTTTCTAGGTATCAGACTTTAGGTAGAGGCACTGGAGCAGCAGCTAGGTTGGAGATGAAACAAGCAGAGAAAGTACTGGCAACGATTGCCTAGGGTGTGTATTTGTGGGTATGATATTTTGGGTCTTGTTGTTCCTTCCTCACATGTACAGGCCCTGCTTTTCTAGTTCAGTCAGTATCCCCCCATGGCCGATGCTCTCATTAATGACCACAGTATCTCTTACAAGCCCAGGCACTGGGGGTGGAGGGTTGGAATAGAAGATACCATTTTACAAGAAGCAATTTATAGCTGCCAGGACAGCAACTTGTATATAGCATGGCAAACAAGGGAGCAGGGTGGAGGTGGGTTGAATTATCCTGACTCAATCTTCATAGGTCCATTGCCAGAAAGAAGTGAGAGCCCAAGACCTCAGATGTCCCACAAAGCCTGGGATGGCATGAATGGGCTTGGCAAAGACAGTGCGAGAAGTCTCAGCTCCTTCATCGGGAGTGCTGCAGAAGTGAAAAGAAAAATGGTCCCTATTGCCACACTGCAACAAGCATCAACTAGGATTGGGGTGGTTTTGTTTGAACAATGTTGTTTGTTTAATTTTATGGGGTTTCTTTTAATGTAATATGTATTTTATCATTTGTGCTTTGAGCCCACAGGAGAAGCAACATAAAAGTGTGTTTCATAGATAGACACAAAGTCCAGGTATTAAAGTCTTCAGTACTTTCTTTGCAAACAGAGAGGAGCAGAGGCTCCTGTCCACCAGCAAGCCGCAACTTCCAGCTCTGAAGATTCTCTCCATGTTCTTCTTCTCCTGTCCAGCCATAGATGCCAGTGCCATACAGAATTACTGCTTCACTGGTTCTGCTGAGGCAGAAACATGTGACCTTGGTGACGTTTTAGGGTGTTTCTTTTTTCATTGTAAACGACTTCAGACTTTTGAGGATATTGCAAAGGAATACATGAAGACGTTAAGCAATTACCATTCCCTGCAACTGACACACTGATCTCCATGTGGCCCACTGGAGTGAAATGCCCAACCTTTCTAAAGGCAGCTGGCTGTTCTCTCTTTGAGGAATTTGTAATACATGTGGATGTGTTGAAAATCCCTTGATGCAGCTGAATATGCTACTGCAGACACCAAACTGCACCTGCCAAACCCTCTTATGCTACACAGCAGCAAAATCCTCCTCATCCTCTTGCCATTTGGTCCTAGGACTCCTATCACAGACATCTATTGAACAATGTCCATGTGACGGTTGGTTACAAGCTCCTTTCCCAGCAAGCTAATAATGGGAGTCCTGCATTTTGTTGGGAGGGAAGGTGGCATGGCGTAGCCCAATCTTGTCAGATCTCAGCAGCTAAGCAGGGTGAGTACTTGGATGGGAGGTCACCAAGGAAGACTCTGCAGGATGATAATGGCAGAACTCCTCTGCTTCTCACTTGCCTGGAGACCCCCCTTGCGGGGGTCACTATAAGCGGCTTGCAACTTGACAGTACTTATGAATGAACATTTCGTTGAGCTGGTTTGTTAACTTTTTTTCCCACTCTCCAACGACGATTGAGATTATGGCTGTTTGATATGACAGTGACATTTCTATGGATAAAGTTAATTCTTTTATGGTTTTATAAACCATGCTGCACAGTTTATTCTAAAGTGCAGCTGGGTACATTTTGTGTATGGAGGGATACAGTTTTTCTATGGCTGAGGATATGAGGCTTCATAAAGAACTAGACTGTTTCTCAGGAGTAAATGAGAAAAGGTGAAAAGATATTAAAAAGGGGGAATTTTATTTGTTTTCTTGTCATCCTTTCTTCCTTTTTGTCTTCCACTTGAGAATAAAATTCTTTGCTGTGTGCTTATGGATGGAGGGGGGCACTCGACTGGCTGTTTGGCAATGGGGGTAGCTTGGAATAAACCTAGAAGACCATGTTGGTGAAACAGTAGGACATACATTTTTCAAATAAGTAAACAGATGGATTGGACTTAAAGTCCAGTACAACACTTTAGTCTATTGTATAGTTAGGAAATTCCCATACGTTTTTCATTTTAGCTATGGTTAGGAATATGTTTGGAAGAGTGCAAGCATTCATCTCAAAAATCGGCCCTTTTTTGGCGGGGGTTCCAGGCTCAAATCCATGTTGTCTTTATTTATGGGTGATGTAGTGGGAAATGTGGGCAGAGCTCAGGGATCCAGAGGAGGATCCTAGAACATCCAGTCTGGAGAGAGCCAGTCTGGTGTAGTGGTTAAGTGCGCGGACTCTAATCTGGGAGAACCGGGTTTGATTCCCCACTCCTCCACTTGCACCTGGCTGAATGACCTTGGGCAAGCCATAGCTGTGTACCAGCTGTTCCCTCAAGGACAGCTTGGGAAAAAGCTCTCTCAGCCCCACCTACCTCACAGGGTGTCTGTTGTGGGGAGGGGAAGGGAAAGGAGTTTGTAAGCCGCTCTGAGACTCTTAAGTGAGTGAAGGGCGGGATATAAATCCAATCTCTTCTTCTTCTTCTTCTTCAGAAGTTAGAAAGGATCCCACTCCCACCAAAATGTCTTCATTGCTGGAAACTCTTCCTTAGCATAAGAGGCAAAACAACACCCCCCCCCCCCAGTCTTTAGCCCCAGGTTTTGCTTGACTGATCAGCAGATAAGCAAAAGATGCAAATTAAACGTTCACTTTTGTCCTGATCCATATCTAACTGAAGTATGTAATGTTTAAATTCCTTTAAGGAAGATACTCAGTGGTTTTCCCCCCTCTTCCACAGCATGTACCGTAAGTCATTTTGATGGGCGCCCATTGGCTTTTAATGGGAAACCGATTAGATGAACATCCTGTGATCTTTAACGAAGCTGTTGTACAGTTTTTACAAGGCACCATCCACCTAAAAGTAATTAAAACCTATTGTGGCCACCTGGGAATAGAACTGAAATGAAGGCTCTAGACTTTTAATGGGAGACAATGATCAGAGAACAAATTAAATGATCTTTGATTGAAAGAAGCTGTGTAGGCAGCTTCCCAGGAAAAAACAGGGCCACAATCCAACACAGAGTCAATAGTACTTAGCCACATTGATATGAAAGGGATCAAAGGCACATTGTTGGATTTTGGTGAAATGTGCAAGAAGACATCTTGTTTGATGGGGTGTTGTTTGTTTTGTTTTCTTAAAGAGGAAAGAACTCCTCTCAACAGCAGTGAAAAGAAATTCTATTAGAGATGTTAGGCCCCGCAAGAAACCTGCACCTGGCCATATTCCCTTTCCCAGCCAAAGTGTGTGATTGGCATTCTGAAACGGGGGTGGCTTCTTGGCCAAAGACAGTTTCTGTGTTGCATGAACCCTGCTCAGAATTTCAGCAACCTTGATCCTGGGTGTGCACCTCACAAGACAAAGCAAACAGGCTGTGGAACAATAAACTCTGGTGCCATAAGGCTCAGAACAGCAATTAGAATGTGGGGGAGGGATGGGCTGGCAGAAAGCCAGCTCCAAAAAGGAATTCAAATTCTGTACCGCCCCCCCCCCACCAAGGTTTGCAGGTGGCAGGGGTATGTGTGTGCCTGTGCATGCTTGCGTATGTGTGCCTGTGCATACACGTGCCCTTTCTGCATAAAATATCTGTAACACAGGAATGTCACTGGGGAACATATAAAATAGTTTCTGGCGTTTCTCATTTGGTGGATTTGTCCATGAACTGTTTTAGAGATGCATGTAAACATGCCTTTACAAAGAGATGTTAATTCACAAAACCATATTCCACAGGCTTTTTTTTTTTAAAGGCCATGTGTGAGCTGTCTATGGCAAGTGTGCAATTGAGCCAGGATAATTTATTGTCTTACAAACAACTCCAAAAACAGCTGGCATTTTTTAAAAAGGGCTTTGTGGTACAATGTCTTTCTATAACCTGGGGGGGGGGGAGAGAGTGTACTAGCAGTTTGGAATTTGGAAGTGGCATCAAACCACACACCCACACATATGCTCACCACGCACACAAACAGAAGCAGCAGCCAGCCAGACACTGCGACATATCATGTCTTCTTGGCCCACTATTTCCTTCTTATCTCAAAGTGCCCTCAAACCAAGGAAGTTTCCAGAAAGTAAATCTGAGATGGACTGGTGAGTGTCAGGCCTTAGCCCTAGGGTTGCCAGTGCCGGATTGGAAAATTCCTGAAGATTTTGCAGTGGATCCCAGGGAGGGCACAGTTTGGGGAGTGGAAGGAGCTCAGCAGGGATGTGACGTCATACAGTCAACCCTCGAACACTGCCATTTTCTCCAGGGGAATTAATTTCTGTAGTCTGGAGATCAGATGTAATTCTGGAAGAACTCGACCCACTTAGAGGTTGGCAACCCTAAAAGACTTGATTGCAGGAGGATTGTCCTCTATCATGGCTCCACTACAGAGCAGCAAAACAGAGAGCCAGTTTGGTGTAGTGGTTAAGTGCGCGGACTCTAATCTGGGAGAACCGGGTTTGATTCCCCACTCCCCCACTTGCACCTGCTGGATGACCTTGGGCAAGCCATAGCTCTGTACCAGCTGTTCTCTGAAGGACAGTTTGGGAAAGAGCTCTCTCAGCCCCACCTACCTCACAGGGTGTCTGTTGTGGGGAGGGGAAGGGGAAGGAGTTTGTAAGCCGCTCTGAGACGCCCAGTGAGTGAAGTGCGGGATATAAATCCAATCTCCTCCTCCTCCTCTTCTTCTCAAAACGTTTGCATCTGGTTTTGGGCACTTGCCAAGGAAGTGTTGCATCTGGATTACACAGAACCAGGATTTGTGTCTGGGGCCAGACCTCCCATCCTCACACTTCCCTCCGAGGAGACAGAGGTCTCCAGGCTGTGCCAAGGGAACTATCCAGGGAGGACTGCAGAAGCCCAATGTGATGCTGCCGGAGCACCTTCCCAGCTCACCACAACTCCCAGAGATGTCGTGCAGGTGAGGGGCCAGCAGCAGAGGCAACAAGGGTGGCAGACGAGCAGCAGAGCTTATGGCCCTTTCCTCATCTATGGTGGGAGCCAGGAAGGCTTCTTTGCAGGGGTGGGGCAGGAAACAGGCTGCAGTGACCTCCCAGTGGGGACAAGAGGAGAAGCCCTGTAAGGCTTCCCATGGGGGAGGAACGGACAAAATGGGACCCCAGGCAGGCAGCTGCCCATTGGGCTTTGGACCCACCACTCCCATAGGCCCATTCCCCCAGAAAGAAGGAATGAGTGAGGCCAAAGTTGTCCCACTCTTGGGCAGTCTTTTAAAAGTGTACCCTAGGAGAACCAGGAATTAAGGGCTACCTCATCTTAGGTAACCAGTGAGAGGGTGCTATAACCATCACCACTCCTTGCTTCTTTCTGGAGGTTCTTCCCTTAGGGCAAGCTCTACTAAAGGAACCCTGGAGAAGGAATCAGCCCTGGACTCCAGTTCAGCCCCAGGTTCTGACAATTTGGCATAATTCAAACTACCCCAAGGGAATAAAGCCAACAACACTGCAAAAGCCCTGCAGGGGTTGGGGTGGCTCAGTGGAAGTGACTCTGTTTTGCATACAGAAGGTCTCCATTTCAATCCCTGGCTTTACTAGTAAAAGAACCAGATGGGTAGGTATGTGAAAGATCTCTGCTTGAGGCCCTGGAGAGCTACTGCCAGTCTGAGAAGACAATGCAGACCGTGATGGACCAGTAGTCTGATTTGGTTTAAGTCAGCTTTGTGTGTGTGTTCCTTCTCCTAACAAGTTCTGGGATTTGTGTGCACGGCCCTACAGAACCTGGAATCTGGCACACCTTAAAGAAGTCAGCAGGAAAAACAATTCCTGTCCCCACACACACCAGCCTGCTGTGAGGGGCAGGATTCCAGCACCTGAGCTGAAATTTTAAATCAAAACTCCCAGCTGGGGGGGCACTCTTAATATTAGATCATTCTCTGCTTGCTTTTCAAGAGTTTTTTTTGCCAGGCTGTCCCTCACCAAGCAACTGATATAATTTCAGACTGGATTCTGCCTTTTTTCAGCAGGATACCAAAAAAGTTAAGCTCGTGTGTCTGAGTGCCATGAACACACAGCTTCCCTTTAGACATCCTGCTCAATTGCTTTCCTGCTGGTACAGCATATGGGTGAATCACAGTGGGGGCCATCCAGTTGCCAAGTGGATAAGTACAGAGAAATCTCCTGAACATTTTTATGCCACAAAAGCACATGTAAACAAAAGCTGATGGCTGGAGACAGTCAAGAACTTGGAAGACGTCACTGCTGGGGAGGGTGAATACCCAGCCAACTTTTGACTCTGACAAACAGGTGTGGCAGGTTCTTGTCTCTCCTTCCCCCCCCCCCCCAAAAAAAAATTTGGCCAGGAAAACCATCAGAAAAAAAGATGTGTGAGCACACCATCGGTTTTTTTCAAGCCATTTTCAAATATCTTCATAACTGTTCCAGCTAAAGCCAATCCATGGTTAGACTGTGTTATCAATACAATGAACATGAAACTAAGCAAACTCCAGAGGGCAACAGAAGACAGGAGAGCCTGGAGTGATGTGGTCCATGGGGTCGCAAAGAGTCGGACCTGACTGTGTGACTGGACAATAACAAAAATAGATAGGATCTCTCAGTCTGGGGCAAGTGATGCACTGGATTCTTGGTGCTTTGGGGGGGGGCAACAGTGGGAGGACTTCTGGTGTCCTGGCCCCACTGATGGACCTCCTGATGTCACCTGGTATTTTTAGCCACTGTATGACAGAGTGTTGGACTGGATGGGCCATCAGCCTGACCCAACATTGGCTTCTCTTATGTTCTTAAAACTGAGGGTGGCACTTTCAAGGAGAAACAGGAAATTGCCCTAAGAGTAGCAGTGTCAAGAAAGACAAGGAATAGCTAACAGGAGAGAAGGTGCTGCTGACTTCACTATCCTATCTAATTGTCTTCTTGCTGCCCCCTGCAGGGTCTTCTTTGTATACCAGGCATTGCCTTTCCCAACACTTATTTGCTAGTTCCTCAAGCAAATACTTTTGTCCTGTCTTGACTCCCTGAGATCCTTTAGCAGGATACGTCAGGGATTGAACCTGAAATGTTGTGAATGCATAGCAGCCACTTTTCTCCTGAGTCACATCTCCTTCCATAAACATACAACGCTGCTATATCCGAAGTCAGAGCATTGGTCCCCATAGCTCAGTACTGGGTCCTGAGCAGCACCGGATCCCCAGGTTCTCAAACAGAGAACCAGCTTTGCCAATATTTGCTCCTTGAAATTCTTTACTGGCTAGGGTTAAACCTGGGGCTTTCTGCAAAGCAAGAGCTTTCATACTCTGCTATGTCCTCCAAGGCCTCTTTAGCTACAGGCTGCGCAGGCAACATTGCTAGGTTAAGACTAAGATCTTTGGCCTTTTAGCCATCACTTCATTGATTTTTGGTGTCTCCTTGTTGGACAAAGGATAAGAAGAGAACTTCCAGGTGATATGACACAGCATTAGCTTGTATCATTTTGTTGACTGGAGTGGCAACATGCAGCACAATTTGGGTGGCTTGTGTCACATCATCCTGGGTCTGGAACACAGCAACAGGCAGCCTGCCCAAGAGATTGAAGGATCAATGCAAAGAATACCTCCCTGCCTCCCCTTGATTAGCCTGGGAAAGATGTGTTGGCTCTTAGTCAAAGCCAGAGCAGAAAGTCAGGAAGAAAGCTCACATCCCCTCTTGCACTGCAAAGCACTTCTCCACCAAAACCCACCTCATGCTTAGGCAGCTGCCATTCTTCATTAGCTCTTGTCAAATGTAGAGTGATATCAAATAGCAGCTTGAGGGACGGTTTATTCCAGGTTTGCTATTATAAGGGAAGTAAGTGCATTTGACCTACTGTAGCCACTTCTGGGCCATTGCAGCCACCCAGGTCCCTGCCAGCTCTCTGTGGCCCTGTTATCCAGGCAAGGTTGTTTCTGAGCCAGCGCCACAAACTCCAGCCGCCTTCTGCTTGAGCATCCACTCTCCCGGGACCCACAATCTTCCTGCATCAATATAATAGTTGAATCACACTTGTATATCACATTAGCACTCCTGCCTCCTATTTTCATCTCGATCCCCCAACACTTACTCCTGGCTCTAAATTGTTCTTTATAAAAGGGTCTGCGGGGACCTTGTTATTTTTATTGCTGCAATAAGGCAGCTCCATAAGAAAAAAGGTGGGGAGAGTTTCAAAAGAGCCCCAAAGAAGGCATCGGAGAGAGGGCCTTGCTGACAGCTGGGAGAGGCAAGCACCCAGGTATCCTTTTGGAAAACAGGCCTTTGTTGGAGAGGCCATTTCTCCATGGTAGGCTTTGAGAGGGAAGTGCCAACCAGGTCTTGACTGGCTAGGACTTTGCTCTACAGTTTATCAGCATGATTAATCCAGGCTTGCCCTGATAAGTTAGCAGCCAAAGCCCCTGCACCCCAAAAGCTCTCAATGCATCTTTATGGATCTTAATGCGGTTGTGACTGTTGCCTGTTGCAATGGGCTGTCCTCATGTTTCTGTTTTGTTGCCTATTTTGTTTGATTTTGGTTCAAAGATCTCATTATTTAGGAGCGCCATGCCTCCTCTCCATCCCCCAGAAATGGATGGTGGGGAGTCAAGGGTAATGTACCTAATGCAGAATACGGACAGACCAACGGCTTGGCTAATTACCATTTCACTGAGGCTCGCTTGCTCTGCAGCTGAATCAAAATCCATGCTCATTATCACTTGTAAAACATAATTTCCATAGCACCATTAATTAGCTGCCAAGAAAAAAGAGTCTTCATAAGGAAATCATCACTGCTGGAAATTCCAGGATCTCAGCAAAGAGATGTGATGTATAAGAGGAGGACCTTGGAGGTCCTCAGAAAAAGATGCTGCTGCTCTTGACCTCAGAACCCATTGTCTATGGTGGTGGTCACATGCGCGAGAGACAGTGAGGGGGAGTGAGGCTATTTCCTCTGGTGGAAGTTGACCCACAGTTGCATGATCACACAGATTTTGGAAGCTGCAGGCACAGCCCGCCACTACATGATCAGATGCAACCGCAGGTGAGTCGGGTGCGTTTTTTTGCCGTGTGTTTCCAATGCACTTCCACAAGGAATCAATGAATCGCACCTCCGCCCTGAGGTCTCCCTATGGAGTGTGTGGCAGCGTGCACTGATGTGCATACTGCGACTGGGGTGGGGAGAAACCAGGTACGGGGTCAGGATAGCCTGGTCAGACTATCCTGATGCCATGGAAGCACACTGGGGAGATCAGATGCAGGAAAGTCTGTCTGCCCATAGCAACCCGTTTGCTACAGGACTTTCTGAGATGTCTTTTAACTCTGCTTTTGCGGTGGAGCAAAACGGGTTGCCGACGGCTGTGGGGTGCTTCCCAGATGTTGTCATCTGATCGCGCTTCTTTAATCCATCCGGCGTTCGCACCAATGTCAGGACGAATTGTGCAGAGTAGTACTAAAGAAGACAGCGCCTCTGAACATGTATAGAGTGCCCTTACACAAAGGCTGATCTGAAAGAAAGGCATCTACTTTTCGCAAAGATTTTTGCCAGCACTGTAAAGGGTTCCCCTGTATTTTGGTAACATGTTTAAAACCAATGTAGAATGCATTGCCCTCAGTGATATCAGCACGTAGCCAAATCTGCTTGACTGTTATGGTATTCTGTCATCCCATTCATTACACAATTCCCAATTGGCTGGGTTAATCCATGTGCCTGAGGAAGACAATGAGTAGTGAGAAGAAGAAAAAAACCGTGCTGAAGCTACAGCAGGAAGGGTGAACAGTGGCTGTGAAGAGGGTACTAAAAGCCTGGATGTTCTCACAATTGAGGATATTTTTTCCAGGAATAGTTGTGCCTTACTCCCAAAACACCCTTGACCCAAAAACTGGAACAGGAGAACATTAAGCCAGACACATCAAGTACCAGACGTAGGGTTTCTGAATTCAAGCTGGGGTTGAGTTCTCCCAGTTGATCTCCAGATTACGGAGATCTGTGAAACAGCAGCTTTGAAGGGTGGACTTTATGAGCACCCTTCCTTCTCCTGACCCCACCCTCCCCAGATACCGCCCCCAGATCTTCAGGAATTTCCAGAGCTGGAGCTGGCAACCCTGTAATGGCAAACACATTTCCCAGTATTAACAGGTATGGCTTCCAGGCATGTTTCAAAGCCTGCAGTTTTTATTTCAGATATTAAACTTTATTTGTCACAGGGCGGCAGCGGAATGATGCAGAGGTACAAGACTGTGCTTACTGGCACTGTGGCACTGACAGCTGTATTGTGCCACAGGTGTAGTCTAGAGAACCCCTATTCAAGAGAAGCCGAAGAAAGACTAAAAACCAGTCCCAGATCTGGGGGTGGTACAAAGATCTGAAGCTGACGAGGCATAATATATGTCACAATAAAATGTCAAAGCAACACATCAGTCTGCCCCATGACATACATGGTGGCCAAAGTAATCAAGAGTTTCTGGTGCTCTGGAAAGATAAATGGAATCAGCGAAAGGACGAAACCTGCAAGTGGCCACTGAAGGCAACCAGAAAGCCATCAGAACAGCTTGTCCTTGCCACAGGTCTGTTGCTGACTGTGGAAGCTAGGGCTGTGGAAAGCAGGTTTGATCCAAAGCCAGAAGTGCAGAGGCCCAGACGCCTGGTTTTTACATCAGGCCAGACCAGTCCTGAGGCCCCATACTGCTGCTGGTTCCAGAACTTGTTGCCCTACCCCCCACCCTCTACAGCTGTCTCTGACTCAGATGGGATTCCCGGCTCACACCATGAGGCTCCTCATCCAAGCTGCTGTTCCTGCCCCAGTTGTGGCTTTGGAGTGGGAAATCAGATCTAAAACTCATTGAGGACATCAGTTGACTTGATAATCCACCACTGTCTCATTGGCAGCAGCTCACAGGACTTCTTTACCCTGTTCTAAGACCTCGCTTTTACGATGATGGATTTTATGATGGTTTGTTTATTGTGCCCTTTATGTCTTGTATGACCTACTGTAAGCTGCCCTGAGGTTCCTTTTCAGGCATGTGGTGAGAGCAGAATAAACAAACATAAGCAGGAACGAAGGAGAGAGCAGCACCTTTCCATCATGGACTTCCTTGATGCTTTGCTGGCATCAAACCCCACACTGCGTTGACACAACGGGTGAGTTGGCATCACATAGCCTAGATCTGAGCATAAAGAAGCTTTACTTTGATTCTCAAGGCACAGAATGTGGATGTTAATTTGCCCTGTTTCTTCCAGCCAGGTCATGTGATATAGGAAGCAGCTTCCCCAAGAGCAACTGTCCTGTGACTACAGTATAGCAAAGTCCCTGCCATCTGGCAATTCTACCAAAATGGCAGTAATTCTGTACTGGAAGCAGAAGTCCACAATCTGGAGCTGGAATTGGCAGTTCTGCACCTTATGTTGACTATTTTTGAAGGATGGGAGGCAGAGCTGGATTTAGTTAGGTGAATTACAATGTAGGGCCTAACAGTATGAAGGACCTCCAAAAATAAGGGGAAAATAAGTTTTACTAAGATAATGGGTTTTTTCTTTGTGCCTTCACTTTTGTATGGAAAAATAAAGCTTTCGTGTTTATATTTTTGAGGTTCTTTTTGTGAGAATAATAAATGACATTGCTCCTGGCTTTCTTATGTCATATGTGTTATGAGGTCACCAGAGATAAATTTCTAGACCTACTGGGGAGATTAAAAACCAATAAGTCTCAGGTCCTGATGGCATACACCCGAGAGTTCTTAAGATCTTAAGGAACTCAGATGTGAGACAGTTGATCTACTAACCTAACCCATATATGTAACCTAGCACTAAATTCAGCCGCTGTACCAGAAGACTGGAGAGTAACAAATGTTACACTAGTTTTTAAAAAGGGATCCACAGGGAAACCAGGACATTTCAGGCTAGTCAGGCAAATTCGTCCCAGGCAAATTAGTAGAAACTGTAATCAAAGATAGAATTGTTAGGCACATAGAGGGACAAAGCCTGCTACAGGAAAATCAGCATGGATTCAGCAAGGGGAAGTCCTGCCTCACCCAACTTATGGAGTTCTTTGAGGAAGTGAACTAACATGTAGACAATAGTGACCCAGTAGACATTATATACTTAGACTTTCAAAAGGCTTTTTACAAGGTACCTCACCAAAGACTCCTGAGTAAACTTAGCCGTCATGGAATAAGAGGACGGGTTCTCTTATGTTTTAAAAACTGGTTAAATTACAAGAAGCAAAGAGAAGAATCAACGGAAAGTTCTCACAATGGAGGGAAGTAAGAAGAAGAAGAAGAAGAAGAAGAAGAAGAAGAAGAAGAAGAGATTGGATTTATACCCCGCCCTCCACTCCCCAAGGGAGTCTCAGAGCGGCTTACAAACTCCTTTTCCCTTCCCCTCCCCACAACAGACACCCTGTGAGGTGTGTGGGGCTGAGAGAGCTCTTTCCCAAGCTGTCCTTGAGGGAACAGCTGGTACAGAGCTATGGCTTGGCCAAGGTCATCCAGCCAGGTGCAAGTGGCGGAGTGGGGAATCAAACCCGGTTCTCCCAGATTAGAGTCCGCGCACTTAACCACTACACCAAACTGGCTAAGCAGTGGGGTCCCACAAGGGACTGTTATTGGATCGGTATTGGGGCCGGTACTATTTAATTTATTCATAAATGATAAATTCATAATTTATTCATAAATGATCTGGAACTAGAGATAAGTAGTATAGTGGCCAAATTTGCAGGTGACACAAAATTACTAAGCATGGTGAAAACAAAGGCGGACTGTAAAGAGCTCCAGGAGGACCTCCACAAACTGGGTGAGTGGGTGACAATGTGGCAAATGAAGTTCAGTGCTGGTAAGTGTAAGAAGATGCACACTAGAACAAAAAAATCCCAACTTCAGGTATTGGCTAATGAGGTCTGAACTTGCTGAGAGTGAGAAAGAAAAAGATCTTGGGGTCGTAGTGGACAGCTTTGGCCGCCATATGTTAAAGAGGACATTGCAGAGCTGGAAAAAATACGAAAGAGGGCAATCAAGATGATTAGGTGGTTGGAGCACCTTCCCTATAAGGAAAGGCTGGAGAGTCTGGGACTTTTCAGTTTAGAAAAGAGATGATGGGGGGAGCACATGACAGAGGTTTATAAAGTTATGCATGGGGTGGAGAAAGTTTACAAAGAGAACTTTTTATCCCTCTCCCCAAATACTAGAACTTGAGGACATCCAATGAAACTGATGGGCAGTAGGTTCAGGACAGACAAAAGGAAATACTGCTTTACACAGAAAGGGATTAAAATGTGGAATTTGCTGCCAGAGGATGTAGTGATGGCCACAGGAATAAACAGCTTTAAAGGGGGATTAGATAGATTCATGGAGGATAAGTCTATCAATGGTTACTAGCCATGGTGACTGAGGGGAACCTCCACATTCAGAGGCACTAAGCCTCTGAATCCCAGTGCCAGATGGCAACATCAGAGAAAAGCCTCAGCCCCTATGCCCTGTTGTTGGCCATCCAGAGTTACTGGTTGGACACTGTGTGAGACAGGATGCTGGACTAGATGGATTATTGGTCTGATCCAGCAGGGCTTTTTGTTCTTAATCCAGCCCTGATGGAATGGACTCTTATTTCCATCAAATCAGGCTCCATTCCTGGTTTTTCTTATAACCATTTTGCTTTTCCTTCCCCCACTCCTGTATGTACCCCATCACCAGGGCTTTTTTTGGAGAAAAAGCCCAGCAGGAACTCATTAACATAATAGGCCACACCTAACGGCAGAAACTCATTAGAAGAAGAAGAGGAGGAAGAGGAGGAGGAGATTGGATTTACACCCACCCCTCACTTGTAGTCTCAGAGCCGTTTACAAACTCCTTTCCCTTCCCCTTCCCACAACAGACACCCTGTGAGGCAGGCAGGGCTGAGAGAGCTCTGAGACAACTGTCCTTGAGGGAACAGCTGGTCCAGAGCTACGGCTTGCCCAAGGTCATCCAGCAACTGTGAGTGGAGGAGTGGGGAATCAAACCCGGTTCTCCCAGATTAGAGTCCGCGCACTTAACCACTGCACCAAATTATTGGTCACACCCCTGACAGTGCAGCTCATTCGCATATTAGGTGGGGGGCTGGAAAAGCACAGGGCAGGAATGAAAGCTTGCCTCTTCCCCCCCCCGAGCTTCTCCCCCCTACTTCAGCATCGCCCTTCTAGTCTCCTACCCACCCACCCCACCCAGATGGCTGGGGAAAGGTGCTGCTGAAGTGCCTGGGATTTGAAAGATCCCAGGCACTTCAGCATTGACTTTCTAGTCTCCTACCCCCCCTCCAAAAGATCGGGAAGGGAAACAGGCATGTTTGCCTGGCTGCCCTCGGTCTCCCCAGCCAGCCCGCCAAGAGTTGCAGGCTGGGGAGACCGAGGGCAGCCACGCAAACATGCCCCGTTCCTTCCCTGAGCCTCTCTGCTTTTGCGGAGAGACTTGGGGAAGTGCAGAGGGGGCAGCATGGGTCAATGTCTTTCTCTCCCTCCCCCAGATCAGGGAAGGAAAGAAAGGCATTTTCAACGTGCCTGGGTTCCCCTCCTGATCTTCTTGCACCTGGAGAAGATCAGGAGGGGAACCCAGACATGCACACATGCCCCTTTCTTCCCTGAGCCTCTTCGCTATTGCGGAGAGACTCGGGGAAGTGCGGGGGGACATGGTTAAATGCCTTTCTCTCCCTCCACCAGATCGGGGAGGGAAAGAAAGGCATTTTTAACGTGCCTGGGTTCCCTGCCTGCCCTTTTCCAGCTGCCACATGTCAGCTAGAGAAGGGAAGGCAGAGAGAGGCTTTTCCTTGTCAATTTCACTCTTAGCTGGGGTGGGGGAGTGAAATTGACAAGGAAATCCCAAGGGGCTCCCCAGAGGGAAAAAGGGCATTTTAACATGCCGCTTTTTCCCTCTTGTGTGTAATGCGGGGAGGGCAGCATGCTCTGTAGCCACGCATACCAGATGTTTTGGATGTAGGTGTGGCCAACTCAGGAGCCAGCTAGAACTCTGTTCCTGTGCGTTCCTGCCCAAAAATAGCCCTGCCCATCACCTTCTCTGCCAGAAGAGAAGCAAATGGGGGGCACGCTTGCCTTGCTATACCTTTGACAGAAAATACATCCAGCTAGGAGATATCAAAACAGGTAGAAGTTTTCAGCCCACTGTTTATAGAGTAACTGGCAAACAACTACTAGATATGCTGCTGTAAAATTCATCAGTCCATCCCGATCAGACTCTGCTGGCCATCTTACCAATGGCCACAAAGCCATCTCTGGCTCGGCTGCCTTGGAACAATAAGCCTTTCAGTCTTCCAGACTCCTCCCAGATCTGGCATAATCTTTGCAGCCTTTTTTTCTATGTTCTCAGACCCATTTTTCTCATCGACTCGAACTAGCAAAAAGACCAGACCCCACCTCTCTGGTCTCCCACTGCACATGCTTTCTTTATGAAATTGCCTTTCATCTTGAAAGGCTGTTCTTCACAACTCCCTCTTTCCGTACTCTGCTCCTGCCCTCCAACCAATTTTCAGTCAGTGTGCCAATTCTTCCCCTTTCCGGCTCCCTACCTTTCGACATTAACCTCCGGAGTGGGGACCCCCTCTTGAAGATCCAAGAGCCTCTATGGCTGCCACTTTGCCTCTTGTCTACGTTGACAAGGAATGCATATTCTGGAAAAGAGAGAGAGACATTTCCAAAAGTTAGTGAGGCAGAAAAGGTCCTTTCCGGAAAGAACACAGGCTACTTTTGGTCAAGCTGTGCTTTTCTCAACATGCCATCTTTAATCTATTAAAACATTTTCTAAGACTTCCCTTCACCTGAAGGGAAACGAACTTGCTTGCAAGACCCTGGTACGTGTCTGGGTTGTTCCTCAAATAATGGCATGAGGTTGGCCGCTTTCCACCTTTGAGGAAGAACCTGCAAAAACATGTTGGCTTTGTGCAGTGGAGAGCAGCAGTTCCTTTAACCTTTTAATAAGCAAGACGCAGGGTAGGGAGGTAGGCATCAGCCTTCCCCTTCATGCCCTCCAGTTCTGCCCCCTGCAAGCTACAATTTTTCTGCATTTTCCCTTTGCTTCTGAGGAAGAAAGTCTGGTTTCCACCTTTCTACTTACAAGTTTGGTTCCAGCGGCACTTCTGTGATTCAGAGTCTCCCTGCCGGCAGCCATAACCTGACAGTTCCATCTGCTTCGTCAGCATTTCTCCCCCTTCTGTGCTGGGGTAGATTGGAATTAAAATGAAATTGTAGCTCTGGTCTTTGCTCTCCTGCCTGCTGGAGCCCAAATGCCACCAGCTCCTCCTCCGCTCCATTGCCAAGTTGTCCCCAATTACCAAGGATTCCCATATATTCTGCTTCCATGTGATCATTCCCACAACATTATTCTGTGGCTGAATTCACGGCCTCTGCAAGTAAAGGTAGTAAAGCTGTCTCAGCCTGCCATTTTACATCCACCCATTGGCTCTCAGCAGTCTCCAGAGGAGTTATATGAACTCCAACCTCACAATCTCTTTCCCTCCTTACTGTTCATATGGGGGGGGGGGGGGACGTGGGGAGAAGCGCTCGCATGTTGGGCCTTTTGCATGCTGAATGAGGATGTGAACATCTTATATCGTGGGGCACACAGCGCTAAATAAAGTGGCCTTGTGTAGCTTTGCATTATTAGAAGGAGCCGAGCGGCATGCTCAAACAGCCACCTGGGTGTTAGTTAAAATGTATTGTGCTTGGGAGTGTTCTATATTGAATCCTATGTATATCCACATTTCCTCAGGTGGAAGTAGGGGCAAGTTTTGCATTAGAAAGTTCAGATCCAGACAACCACCTTGCAAACCGAGAGTGGAAGTAGATGTAGCCTACAGAAGCCTGGAGGAAACTAGCTGGCCAGTTTGGATGTGACCAGAGGGGAGTGCTGGATACCTGAGCACTTGGAGTTGCCTTAAGCTGAGTCAGAGCACTGGTCCATCAAGGTCACTATTATGTACTTAGACTGGCAGTGCCTCTCCAGGGACTCAAGCTGAGGTCTTCCAGATCTCCTCCTACCTGATCCTTTTCATTGGAAATGCCAGGGGACTGAATCTGGGACCTTCTGCATGCCAGGCAGAAGCTCCACCACCAAGCCACAGGCCCTATCTAAAAACACAAACTCAGGGTGTCGCTAGAAAGGTTGCCACTGGGAACCTGAGTCAAACTCTGAAAGAAGAAGAAGAGGAGATTGGATTTATACCCCACCCTTCACTCAGAGTCTCAGAGCAGTTTACAAACTCCTTTCCCTTCCCCTCCCCACAACAGACACCCTGTGAGGTAGGTGGGGCTGAGAGAGCTCTTTCCAGAACTGTCCTTGAGAGAATAGCTCTGACAGAACTATGGCTTGCCCAAAGTCATCCAGGAGCTGCGAGTGGAGGAGTGGGGAATCAAACCCGGTTCTCCCAGATTAGAGTCTGCGCACTTAACCATTACACCAAACTGGCTCTACCAGGGTTGCTACCTGCTGAGTAGGAGGTCAGTGCCAAGGAGTCCCATGCAAGTCAGAAATGCAGGTGGAGGAACCCCAGCCATGAAAAGGGCATAAAGGAGACTGGAATAAAGTGGGTGACAGAAGCAGCAGAATCCTAAAGGTCATGGCTGGATTTTTGTGAACTTTTGCTTGCAAACTTTTTTTTAAAAAAGGCTACTTCAGGCTATTTTGTTCTGATAGTCAAACAAAAAAAATGGGGCGAAGTCGAAACTGAGGGAAGATGGAAGGTCCAAAGGCACGCAGGAGGACATGTCAGTTCTGGAGCAGCCCACATAGACAGGAGAACTGGGGAAGCAGAGCTTGAGGAGACCAACTCTAACCTCCTCCCCCACCCTCTTTGAGAAAACGTAGAAAATGTACAGGCTCTGCACAAGAACCATCCTTCTCCCCTGTTGCAAGGTCCTTGGGGGGTTTCTTGCCAGATCAAGAAGAAAATCAGTGCTCTTTGCAACCCTGCAGGCCCCAAGCCGAAGCACAGCGGCCAGTTTAAATCCAAGAGGGATGCCATCCTTCTCCCCAGCTACGCAATATGAATGGCCAAGGAAATATCTTCCCATTGTTAGTGCAGCTAATGCAGCTCATTAGATTTGTTTTAAACTCTGGAAAGCAAATGAATACCTAATGAGATTTCCCCCCAGGTGTAATTAGTGACAAAGCATCCCATTTCTCTAAATATACCCCCTACTTCCTTCTCCTTTCCTTAACTATGTGCAGAAGGGCCCAGAAAACCCCACTTACACTTAATGAACTGAACAAAGCAGATTGGAAACAAAGAATATTTTAATTGTGTTTATTTAGCCTTCAGTGAAACAATGGGAGAGATTGGTCTGATCAAATTAATTTCAGAAATGTGCCCATATAAGTCGGCCAGCCAGGGGAGACATCCGCACTGATAAGCAACAGTGGACTTTGCTCTGGTGGAGCAGTCAATTGAAAGTGTTTGCCAGAAAATGAAGCAATGCATTTTTAACAAAAACAAACAAGAGAACAAAAAAACATACGCCTGGATAGCCCAGGCAAGCCCGATCTTGTCAGATCTCAGAAGCTAAGCAGGGCTGACCCTGGCAAGTACTTGGACGGGAGACCTCCAAAGAATACCAGGGCTGGGAGGCAAACCCAGGCTATTAAGCCACTTTTCTGAATGTCCTCCATGCCTCAGTAGGAGTCGCCAGAGGTCACCATGACTTCCAGGCATGGACATACATGGACACACACACGCACACAAAAATACAACAACCCCCTCCCCCAAAGGTTATCTAGTCAAGAGGAGAAACGCAGGTGCTGTTTAGCTGAAAAGGATGTTCAGGTTGCTGACAACACCACTATGAATTACACTGAAACAGAAGGAGTTTCTCCATATGGCTGGTTTACTGCAGGAGAAGGCCAAGTAGTTGGAATACCAGGGCTGTGACATAGAGGTAAGCTATGGCAAACCACCTCTGAAACGTCCCTTGCCTTAAAAACAAGTCTATGCACCTAGTGGTGCATAATGCTAAAAGAGCTAGAAAATCTGGCTGGCAGACAATTTTAAGATCTCCTGGCTATTCTACAAACAATGGATGATGATGATGATGATGGTGATGATGATGATTAGTTGGGACTTGCCACTTCTGCTCTGGAAATATCTAGAAATGAGTGCAATTGTCTGATAACAACTGCTCAACATGGGATAGGCACATCTAGCTCAGTGTTTTTCAACCACTGTGCCGAGATATTGTCAGGTGTGCCGCGGGATTTTTTCAATGAAAGAAATGTGCCTTCCGGGCTGACCTCCCAGGACGCATTTGCGCATGCGAGAAAGAACAGTGGCGCGCTCTCGCTGATTCCACTCGCACGCTCTGTGGCCGGCCTGAGGTAGGAGGGAGCCGCTGTTGAGGCGCAGCTCCCCTTGGCCTTGCGAGGACTCGAGGGAGGGAGGGAGAGTGCCGAGGGGCTCTGTCTGTTTGCCCACCCGACCTGCCAGTGCCACGACGGAGGCAGCAGCCATGAGCGACCGGGAGCAGCTGCTGCAGCGAGCCCGCCTGGCCGAGCAGGTGGAGAGATACGACGACATGGCCGCGGCCATGAAAGTGGTGAGTGGCTGGGGGGGGAAGGAGGAGGAGGAGAAGGGGGGTCCTCCTCAGGAGACACACGGCACTCCCCACGGGCCCCGCTGTTGCAGCCTCAGCTTGGCCGCGATGGAGCCAACGCCCTGGCTCATCTGCGCCGCCCCCCCCACGAGCCTCGGAGGGGGCAGCTGAGCCTTTCCAGGTGAGGGCTGTCTTCTTCTGCGTGGCCTCTCAGCCCGGAAGGTGGAGGTGGGCCTCCGCGGGTCCCGCTTCACAGCTGCTCTTTTTCCATCTCTGGCCCTGGCGCTGATGTTGGCCACCTCCAAGCCGTGTGTCGGTGGCGTCAGTCGGGTGATGCTTGCCTGCGTGTTGGAGAATGAGCAGGGCGAGGCAGCGGACTCGAGCGGCATCCAGTTCGTGGGGGCCGGAGGCAGGCTCGCACACAGCAGATGGTTTTAAATGAATGAGGAGGACTCGTGTGCTGAATCAGAGTCATGCTAGACCTGTGGATGTTAATACAGAGGACAGGAACATTCGGTACCAAGGGCATTCACTCCTCCAGCAGAGTAAGCTGGTTTCTTCCAGTGCCTGGCTCCTGGGTTGTGTGTGTGTGTGGGGGGGGGGGGGGTGATTTGCACCAAGACATTCCAGTAAACATGAATATGTTTGATGGTAAGAGCTAGCTGTTTCTGTCAGGGTGGGGTTCAAATCAGTAACTGTCCCTCAGCGAAGAATGGGTGTACTGTGTTTCTCTTCAATTCACTTATGGTCAGCGGAATGCCGTTCACATAAGAGTAAGAGTTTAAACTCTCTATTTGAAAAACTTTAGCAGAATCGCAGTATTAAAATACATCCACATTATATTTCTTCTGAAACGCAGGTCAGTGTTATGGGAAGGAGCCATTACACTTTGGATCTGTAACTTACGATTTCAAGTTGAGTGGCTATTACGTGTATTTGTAATACTGTCATAGTTAATACTTGAGCTGAGGCAACTAATGACCCATTTATCTTGTATTTCAGTGTTTTTCAACCACTGTGCCGTGAGATATTGTCAGGTGTGCCGCAGGATTTTTTCAATGAAAGAAATGTGCCTTAGCTCGAAAAAGGTTGAAAAACACTGATCTAGACTGCCAGCATGGTGAAGTGGTCAGAGTGTTGACCTAAATCTGGGAACCTCATGTTCAAATCCCCACTCTGTCATGGAAGCTTGGACAAGCCACTCAGCCTAACCTTCCTCACAGGATGATTGTTGTGGGAATCAAGGCTAAACACATGAAGCTGCCTTATACTGAATCAGACCCTTGGCCCATTAAGATCAGTATTTTCTACTCAGACTGGCAGCGGCTCTCCAAGGTATCAGGCAGAGGTCTTCCTCCTTACTTCCAGCCTGATCCTTTTAACTGGAGATGCCACGAATTAAATCTGAGAACTCCTGTATGCCCAGCAGTTGCATTACCACTGAGCCATGAATAAAATGTAGGGTTGCCAGACTCCAGGTGGGGCCTGGAAATCTCCCGCTTTTTCAACTGATTTCCAGCTGACAGAGATCAGTTCCCCTGGAGAAAATGGTTGCTTTGAAGAGTGGACTCTCTGGCATTGTACCATGTTGAGGCCCCTCCCCTCCCCAAACCCCGCCCTCTCCTGGATCTACCCCCAAAGTCTCCAGGTATTTTCCAATCCAGACCTGGAAACCCTAATAAAATGGAGGATAAGAGAATGATGTTGTAAACCACATCAGGTCCCCAATGGAAAGGAAAGTGGGATATAATATCTAATTAAAATAAATCTTACCCCTCTCCTAAAGAACTACCTCCAAAATGCCAGTGATCAACTGTGAGGAGAAGTTTTTATACTCCGCTTTTCTCTACCTTAAGGAGTCTCAGAGCAGCTTACAATCACCTTTCCTTCCTCTCCCCACAACAGACACCCTGTGAGGTAGGTGGGGCTGAGAGAGCTCTGAGAGAACTGTGACTGACCTAAGATCTCCCTGCTGGCTTCATGTGGAGGTGTGGGGATTTGAACCAGGTTCTCCAGATTACAATCCGCCACTCTTAACCACTATACCACACTGGCTCTCTGAAATACAAACCATACAATTACAATATTGAAACATCAATATAAAAAAAAAATTGGCAGGCCACATCACAAAAGAGCAGTACTCACTCCGCTGCTAAAGTCTTATGCAACTACAAAAAGGAAGTTTCCAAAAATGAAACTTGGAACACCAAGCCCCCAAATCTAGCTTCTTTTAAAGCCAGCTCCCTTCTATCTTTCACTAAACACGAGAACCATCAAAAAAGGTCTTTCTGGAACTGACCAAAAATAGAACAATAGGACAGCTGCAACCGTCAGCACAAAGTTTCGCTCCTTACCACAAAGTCCTACACAGGAAAAAGTCAAAATTGGCAGATGCCATCGGATGTTGCAACTCACATCTGACATTTATCCTTCCTCCCACTTTACTCTTGCAAGCCAAGTGGGCCTAAAGCCCCTGAAATGTCTTTCTAGGCCAATAAATGTTATTCTTCTGTCATGTTATGAGTGGGGAGGGGGAGAGATAAATGAGGCTTCGTGGTAGCCTCTTCCCTTCCTCCTCCTCTTTCTCATCTCCATAGATGTTTCTTGGAATTCAGGCTTTATCCAAGAATTGGGCCTTTTCGTCACCCATCTCCAGAAAGTCACATCACATCCTCCACTGTCATATCCCCCATGCCCAGACTGCCTTCCCCCTCCAGATTTCCACTAATTAATTCTGACCATCCCTAATAGTCTTCTAGGTCAGAAATTGGTGGTTCAGCTGCACTAATTTGATCTCTAATGTCTTCATCCTTTACATTCTCTGCCCGATTAACTTCCTGAAATTTAGTTTCAATAAGTGGAGATGAGCTGGGCAGAAACTTCCAAAGAGATTTCCTTCATGGGCAAAGGAAGGCCAGGCCTCTTTGGACCTGCAGGGAAAGTGCACGGCCATTTTATTCAATTTCCCAGCAATCTTGATGGATGCCGTGGCCTAGGCACACAATCTGGGTCATTCTGCCAGCCCAGAAGACTTCATAAATGCAGGATGGTTTATGTGTACTGAACTGCATGTTACCGAAAGAAGAATCTGAAACAGAAATGAGTGTTCTGATCGACTTCAAAGCCTGGCGTTGAAAAAGCTGTCTGTAAACATCCTCTGAAAGCAAAGGTGCAAATTTGTCTATGGTTCTAGCCCTCATGAATGCTGACAACATTTAATACCTCCATGTTCTGAGCAGCAATCCTGGGTTGGGGGTGTGTTCATAAGAAAGGGGAGGCTTCAGCCTTCAGGCCCTGCTTGTAGGCTTTCCAGAGGTGTCTGGTTACCCAGGTACAAAAGCGGATGGCTGGACTACAGCAGCCAAAATAAATACCTGCTCTAAATGCCCAAACTGCGAATAGGTGATGAGACCCCCGGTATGCACAAAATGTAGGATTGCCAGCCTCAAGGTGCAACCTGTGAATCTCCCACTTTTACAACTGATCTCCAGCTGACAAAGATCAGCTCCCCTGGAGAAAATGGTTGCTTTGAAGGGTGGACTCTATGGCATTGTACCATGCTGAGGCCCCTCCCCTCCTCAAACCCCGCCCTCTCCTGGATCCACCCCCAAAGTATCCAGGTATTTTCCAACCCAGACCTGGCAACCCTAGCAGAGTGCCTTTCCCTCGCTACGCATTAAAGCACATACATTTACCGATCTGCAAATGCATTTCTAGGTTGGAGGGAGTGATTTCCTGGCAGGTGTAACCCTGGAATCTCCCACTGAAGTAATTAAAGGAGTGGTTAATTGCTGTCTCCCCCACCTACATTTGTGACACAGGTCTGAATCCTCCTTCGGTTTTATGTCCTGCAAAGCTCTTGAATACAGGCACACAAGTGAAGTCAACGAATGGCTCATGGTATGATTACAAGCAAAGCACTTTTCCCTGGATGGCTGACAATATGTCATTCTATAGCAGGGGTGGCCAACCTGTGGCTCGGGAGCCACATGCGGCTCTTTCACACATATTGTGCGGCTCCTGGCAGGGCGGCTGGGGAAGCAAAGGGGAGGCATGCTTTTTCTCTCTTTCTTTCTTCCTTCCTTCCTTCCTTCCTTCCTCCCTCCCATCTATTTGCTTTCCTAGTTTCTCTCTCTCTCTTTCTTATAACCGGTTTTCCTCGTTTGTTTTTATTTTTGGCAGTCCCATTTAACGTTAATAAAAAGCAAATTTGCATATTTTTAAAAATAAAAACGTGTGTGTGATATTTGTTCCTGTCTTGCGGCTCTCAGACATCTCTATGTGGCTCTTATGTTTATTCTATGTGGCTCTTACGTTAAGCAAGGTTGGCCACCCCTGTTCTATAGATATATTACATTCTATAGATGTATTAGCTTCACAAACTCTGTAAGCACATTTTTACATTTCAAGTGGTTTAAACTTATATTCTTACTGGCTTTATAGCTCTATACTCCTATCCAAATGATAACATTTTAAAGATTTTTTTTTTTAAATCAAGGTATCACCAGCAAAATATGAGACAAAGATCTGAAAGTGTGCAGCATTTCACAGGCTGAGGAAGGCACAGTGGGATGGTGTCAGCTAAGACCACACTGATCTTTGGCTCCTTCCCCCCCTTTAATGAGAAGCTGGTCATTTATGAAATCATTCGGGATCTGGCATTCCCAACCTCTACATCTCTGTCATTCCTGCAACTGTTAAAGGGCTCTGTTTCCGACCTACTGCTGGAGGAAACACATCTTAGTGCCACTATACCAAGGCAGTATTCTTAGGCTTGCAGAGTGCAAAAACAGTTGTCAGTTGGGAAAGATCATGTAACCCCCCTCTGCTGTGAATGGAATACCAGTCGGTGGCCGGTCACTGGAGCACTGAAAATCCAATTCCCTTTAAACAAACTTTGGATTGAATCGGGTTTTCGCCGCTCACAGTTGCCGCATGATCTCCCCCCTCCCCCTTCCCGCTCTAGGCCTGACCTCAAGCCAGAGCCTTTGAGCGGTGGCGCCGCGGTGGCCTGGCTCACCCCTCGCCCGGAAGGGGAACCGCCAGCCTCCCCGCCACCTGCAGTTCCAGCGACAAAAGCAGCGAGATGCTCCGGGCCGCAGGACCGCGGAGGCCCGGGGGGCAGGCGCGGGAGGGGGGCGACCCAAGAAGGGGGCGAGCGAGGAAGCCAGAGGGCGCGCGGCGGCCTTGATGGCCTCCGAGGGGTCTCCCGGGCCCGAATTCTCACCGGCCAGGCCATGTGCAACCTGGACCCTTTGACCGGCTCATTGTTGCCTTGCCAAAGGGCCCTGCGCGGGAGAGGAGGAACAATGGGCCGGCCCCTCCCTCGCCCCCCGAGAGGCGCCTTTTCAACGCTCCCTTTGGCCTGCCCAGAGTGACAGCTGAATTGCGGCGCGGCTTCCCAAGAGCCGGAGCGCGGGCGCCTCTGCCAAGAGCGGCCGCTTGTCTTTATCGCCGCCGACGCAGCTGCACTTGCCGGGAGGTCTCCCCATTGTCCCGCAGCAGAAGAAAGCGCACTTTTCCCTCTTCCCCCGTCCCCCCACCCCCCACCCCCGTCCGCAGGCCTCCAGCGCCGACCGGGACAGACACGAGGCGGCAGCCCCCTGACAAAGACTCCCTCAGCCTCTATCCGGACAGCAAAGCTCCGGACTTGCCCCCATGCGGTATGGGGTGGGGTAGGAGGGGACACCCTGAGCTCCTTGGGGAAAGGGTGGGATTTTAGAATAGACTAATTAATTTGATTGCCCCCATTCGCCCCCCTTTTCAGGCATCTCTGATCCAATGAATGGGCAATGATTAGGCAGCATGACAGGAAGAGGAGCCCCCCCCCCAAAGGAGCCAGAAAGAATTCAGGCCACAGGCCCACCCCTACCCCTCCCACATTCCTTCTGGAGGACATGCAAGCAGGTGGTCCCAGAGTTACAAGCTGGAACCCCAGTCCACTGCTCCAAGTGTAACGTTGAGGAAATGCACCCTGCACATGTTCAGAAAACCCTTTGTTAACTCTTCAGCACCTATGAGGGTTGGGCATTCAGGGGCAGCATCAGGGAGGCAGATTGAGCAGACTGGTGGTGTTCCTTGGGGCTAGAGAGATTAGAGGGAAACCCCAGAGAAGAAAACTGCCCCACCCCCAAGGCAGCTCTTCAGTTTTCCCTTGCAAAAAAACACAGTTCATTCACTAAGATGCCTTGGATGCTTTGGGGTAAAGCTGAAAGCTAGCCAGACTACCAATCTGTGAACCTATAATACAAACATCCCTCTCTTTTATCAGACTGTTATCTGGATGACAGGGAACACACACACACACACACCTTCAATACAAGCCCAGGGATACAGTGTTTGGTACTGCAGTACAAGACTGCAAAGTTCTGAGCATGTGAGTGGTTCTTTCTCTGAGATAAAAGGCAAGGGTCAAGTCTTCAGTATTTTCTAGATGGCTCCCACAATTACAGCTTCAGCAGCTTCTGTTCCCTGCAAAAAAACCACCAAGAAACCACCATCCATCCTTGCTCCGCAGGAACGCTGGTGGGAAGAGGCACAATTTCTGCTCTGCTCCCTTGAAGAGATTCTTCATCTAAAGACCAATCTGTACTGTGGGCCTAAAATGGGCTTTCCCACCAACTTGAATGACAAGGCTTCCCTGAGGAACTCTGGAAACTGTAGTCTTGTCAGGATCCTGAGAATTACGTATTGAAGAACTGTTAACTTGAGAGACGAACTAGGTTCCAGAGCTCCTTGTAGCACAAGGCTTTGACTCTTAAATTGGTTTTAAACTAAGCAGGAGTAAGAAGCAAAAGATGACACTTGTTCCCTTTTATTACCGTGGCTTCATTTCTCAGCGCTGTCTCCCTTCCCTTCCCACTGGGGTCTCTCTGTACTCTCAGAGTTTAACTTGCAGTGTCCTGGGGCAGGCAGCTTTCTCTTTTGTCTTCAGTTGTCAAGAACCATTGTTGCTCTAAGTATGGCTAAACAATTATTACGAAGAAGAATCATAAGCTTGTGCAGATAAAGCTTTAGAGCTGATAGATCTAAGAACACTTTAAGCATCGACTGTAAACTCGGCAGCCACTAGATGTCAGACTCAGAGCCGAAACAGAGCAGTTACCCCACTATGTGGATGCCACAATGCTGCCATCCTGGGATTTAGGGGAGTACGGGAAGGGAGGAACAGTTTAGGATGGAGAGAAACAAGGCTAAAACTCTCCAAAATACTTAAATTGCTGAACACGTAAATTACTGAGTGTGAGGGCTCATTCTGCGCGTATCAAGTGTCAAATTCAGTCACTGGTATCTCCAGTTAGAGTGCATCTGAAGCTGCAAGTTTGGAAAGACCTGGGAGAGAGACTGCCAGTGATGTAAGTGCCATAGTGATGTAAGTGAGCAAAGCTGTGCAGATCGGGGCTTTGGTGTTCCTATTTGCATCTCCCAAACTCTCTGTATGTGAACTATCAGAGACTAAGTAATTCCTCAAATATGGGCTATTGCCCTCCAGGGAGAATTTACCTGCTGGTCTGTTCTGGAGGATCTTAAGCCACAGTTTTAACAGATAAAAGGACAGGCTGTGACTCAGTGGTAGAGCATCTGCTTTGCATGGAGGAGGTTCCAGGTTCAATCCCCAGCACCTCCAGTTAAAAGGATCAGGCATGTGATATGAAAGACCTCTAGACAACCACTGCCAGTGTGAGTAGACAACGCTGACCTTGATGGACTAATGACCTGATTTGGTATAAGGCAGCTTTATGTGTTTAAAGAAAATGGAAAATTACTATAGTCAACTTCACTACAGTTGTACATGGTATCCCTTGTAGGAGGGAATGAGGGCAAAGTGTTATGGAGAACTTCCTGGTGGGCTGTGCTTGTAGGATCAACTAATACTGCTGTGCTACCCTTAGTGGTATCCCAAGTCTGCTGCCTGAAATAATGCCACCTGCGTTCCTATAATCTCTACTTTTAAAGATATGTTTATGTTAGACAGTTAAATTGGTCTAATAATAGTCCCCTTTCTAACTCTAGTTCTGTTTAGGGAGCTATAGGAAGAAGATTCCTGAAACACCAAAACTACAGTTCCCAAGATTCTTTGGGAAAGTCAGTACATTTAAATTTAAACTGTTCCAGTTGAGATTCTACAATACAATGTAGAATCCCCCCCCTTTGCACAAAGCAGCCTTTTGTGAGGGTTGTATGAGACCTCTTAAGCATATGTGTAAAGTGCCAATTTAAGGTGACCCCAGCAAGGAGCTTTCAAGGTAAGTGAGAAGCAAAGGTGGTTTGCCACTGCCTTTCTCTGCAGAACCTTCCTGGGTGGTCTCTCATAAAGTGTGGACATTGCTCTTAGTTTACAAGGTCTGATGAGATCAGGCTATACCAAGCCATCTTCTCTCCCTCTTAAGCATTTTTTTTTTGCTGTCAAGTTGCAACTTACTTATGGCAACCCTGTAGGGTTTTCAGGGCAAGAGACTTCAGAGATAGTTTGCCATTGCCTGCCTCTGCATATCAACCAACCCCAGTATTCCTTGGAAGTGTGGTCTCCTATCCAATAACTAACCAAGCCAGAGCTAACCCTGCTTAGCTTCCAAGATCAGCCTATCCTGGGGAATCAATCAAGGTCAATCATTGGAGCTAGTCTACACATTTAGCAAAAAGTAGAATGGTCTCTTCCCCTTCAAATTACTGGGGGGGGGGGGTGAGTCACATTTTTAAGGCTATCCATGTAAAAACTCCATGCAGATAGAAAATTAGCAGGTCAAAAGGGAAAGTTCTAGTTTAGCTCTTTGCATGCTGTGCTAGTTTCCTACATGCAGGGAGCTGTTAATTTTTAGAGGAAATTTGAGACGTGTCCCGCACATGCAGTCTGAAGTGGTACAGTGGACTGTACCACTTCAATTGTCTGCCACCACTGAATTCTGCTTCATATGCAGCCCAGGCCCAGATCTCCTTTTATCTCATGTGAGCTAAAGAGCTAGAACTTCTGACTGCCAGACAATCGTAGGATCTCCTAGCTACACTACACACATGGAAAAAAAATCACCCAATCAAACAGTCCTTCTCAGAACTACTTGACAAGGGGTATAGGAGACTGTATCCAAATATTACTATTTAGGGGAATTGCCCAATCAGTGTGCATACTCATTGTATCAACTTGGTTACGTGTTTTATATTATTATATGCTTTCTGTGTGTAACACTGCCATATGATAAATAAATAAATATGCAGTCACGTGGAAGCAGTACTCTTGCCCCATCCTAGCAAGTGTTTGTTATGCTTTCAGTTGGAGAGCCCCTCTTCCTGTGCTTAGGCCCTAGGTTAATCACCAGGGTATAATTCTCAGGCTGGTATTTTTTCCTCCCACCTGACTGGGATAAATCGTAGCATCCTCTGCCATTGAGAAAATAAGTAGATGATTTCATGGCTTCTGTGCCAGTGGCTGCTCATGTTAACCTACACGACAGAGAAGAGGTAACTGAGCTTGTTTGGTTTGGCTTTTCAGTGCCTTTTTTTGTTTTGTTTTGATTTGCTTTTATTCCTCCAAATTAGGATGATGCTTACAATCTGTTTTTAGACAGAGCCAGAGCCACAAGATACAAGAATCTGCTCATCTGCATATTTTGCATCAAACTGCAGCCGCTGCATAATTTAAGCTTGGTGTTAGAAAAGCTGCCCACAGATTTCAAAGGCTGTTTGGGTTTTTAAACGTGAATAAGACACACAGCTTCTCAGTTTCACACACTGTACAGTTGGCAAACAGGATTTGCTACCAAAAGGGCTCTGTGGCTTATCCTGGCTCCCAAATAAATGTACATACAAGTACAAGCCCTTGTTCATTCTTTACATTTTTAAGTTTATGCTTACAATATCTTAGGTGTGCACCTTTTAAAAAAGTAACTTGTGATTGTCAGGCTTGACATTTCAGATTTTAAAAATAGCCCTCTGTCTTCAACAAGAAGTCAAAGCCAAAAACATATACACCCACTAGAAATGCTCTCCCCCTTCAGCTAAAAAACAGGGCCAGCAATCAAAACTGAACCTTGCCCAGCTTAAAAAGAATCCCCTCAAAAACACTTTAGTGCTTGCAACTATTTCATTCATGCTGAAATACTGAGATCAATTTTGAAGTTAAATAGTTTTAATTTTCAACTTATCAGTTTCAGTTTAGAAGTGTTGTGAGAACATTTTATATCTCATAAATACTAGAATTGGTGGTCATTCGAAGAGATTAATAGGCGATAGATTCAGGACAGACAAAAGAAAGTCCCTCTTTATGCAAGAAATAATTAACTTATGGAACTTATTGCCACAAGGTGTAGTGAGGGCCACTAGCTTAGAAGGCTTTAAAAGGCTATTAGAAGAATGCATGGGCAACAGATCCAGCCATTAGTCTAAATTGAACCTCCATGTTCAGAGGCAGTGTACCACTGAACGCTAATTGTTCTGAGGCAACAACAGTGGGAGACCTTGGCCTCTGTTCCCTACTTGTAGACTTTCCAGGTACAGCTGGCTGTCCACTGTTGGAAACAGGATGCTGGATTAGAGGGATGCAGCAGGGCTATTCTAATATTCTTACAGCAGGATGGAGTTACAGATCTTGTAGATAAACAGGGAGGCTGCAAAAATAACATCTGCCTTCAATTTTAATCCAGCAAAAATAGTCAGACTGCTACTACTCCTACAGGGATATAGCAGACAGGCCACTCACTGAATCCACAGGTGGAGCAGATTTGAACTCATGGCTCCAGAGTACCAGTCCTGCAGGTGCATGCTGACTCTAGGGGTCTAATTTTGCCTATGCAAGGAACCGTACACGTTTCTTTCCCTTCCTGCCTCTGCTCTTTGACTCTATAGCCCAGTTCAGCCCCTCTCCCTGATGGCCCATCAGTCGCTTCTTTAAGATGCCTCTCTGAACCTGGCATTTCCCACTCTGAGGCAGAACTGGCAGTCTGGCCCCCTGGAGCCAGCAGGTTTTGTCTCAGCTCAGGCTGACTGCCGTCGCTTCCTTAGGCTGCCCCAAGACACCCATAGATGGGCCTGGAAGGATCCCCCCCTTCACTCCTTCCAGCTGAGTCTGTGCAATCCACTATTCCACAGAAGCCAGAAAGGACAGAACCTGACAGTGCGTCGCAATGCGAAGACAGCCAATCAATGTGACGTCTCCCCCATTCTCTCCCCAACAGCTGTAGCCCAATTAAACTCAACAGTGCACAGGTGTTTGCCGTAATGACTTTAACACAAAAAAGTGCAGCTCCCTTTAGGGCCCTTTAAAAAAATTTAGAGCTCTTTAAATTTTATATACCAACAACATCAAACCAAAGTAGGAAATAATAAAGGAGGAGAGGAGATACGGCAAAGGGAGCACCTGACCCTGTGCCAACAATGTCAGCCTTGGCCAGGTGCTAATTAAACAACAGCAAATGGGGAAAACACACTTTGCTTGCCCTCAAGAGATTATCATACTATGGAACCCAAGAAGCTGCGAAGCTAAAAGTTCTCTCCAGGCTTTAATGACACCCCCCCTCTGATCCCCAATGCCAGCACTGTGTCAGCACATGTGAGGTCTAGCTGTCTGGTAGGAGCTGACCAGGCAAGTAGTTGGGAGGCCCTGATGTCAGGGTCTGAGAGCAATTCTGTACCTGAAGAACCCATGCTTTATCCTGACAGTTGGAAGCTTTACAGGTCCAGGTGGGACTCTGCTAGCCCTGGTGTCACCTGGCCCCCATGGAGCAGCTCGGTAGCAAGAGCCTGTGAGTACAGGTGCAATGAATTTCATGCTGAATGTTTTTGACAGCGTATTTGTTTATTTGCTTACTTCATTTGTTGTGTTCCTTTTTCACTGAGACTCCAGACAGATTCCAGAGTTATAAAAGACAATACAGTAAAGATGGTACAGTGCATATCATGAACAATGCAGTAAAACTGGATCACGCAAGTTAAAGAGCAATGTAATAGAAGCACTATCATACATTGCATGAGCTGGATTTCACACTTAGAGAACCAAGATCCAACAAAGATGGTATAGTGCAAATTGTACTGTATTCAGCTGTGATGCTCAAATGTGGGCTAATCACCAGATTTGTGCAGTTTCATGTCAAATGGCTTGAATACCTGCCAAACAGGTTTGCATTTGGTTTTTGCAAAACTGTGCATGTGCAAAAATGCTGCTGATCCACACAGATTGGAAGCCATTAACATTGCTAAGGTGTGCTTGGATGAACACCAAACAGCAGGATTTAAAAAAAATATACAGCATTTATTTATGACTGATGTATATGATTTGTGACTGGTTTAACCAATTGCCTGCTGAGTAGAGCAGTGGTGCAGCAAGAATGGAGGGAAGTAGAACTCCATCAAGCTGTGTGAGAATACACAGACATGAAAAACAAATTTTGCTGTCCTGCCCCCATTAGGATGGAATACAGTGAAGCAGCCTGCCAAAAAATCTATGAACAGGGCAATGAACAGTCTGTTGAAAAATTGGTTTCCTGTTTGTAGCTAATGAAGATGATGCAAGCTGAACTGCTGAGTGTTTGAGCATCCCTGCCTGTGACTATTTGACCATTGTGATAAGGTGCGTTTTCCAGCATGCACACAAAAAGCATGAGTCTCATAATGCAATTGGTGGGTATCAGGCTTAAGAGAATCCCAAGGAATCCCCTTGTATCCAAAGTAACTCATAACATATGTGGTTGAAGCCACTGCCATTTGTGCAAAGGACTTGAAGACTTTTGCAGAGCTTTGAAAGGAGGTAGCCATTCTCACCACAATCCCCAGTAGTGACCTTGCTGCATTCCTCCTGTAAACAGCAGCTGAAAAGCTTCAGCTCAAGTACAACCAATAGGTAGCATGCTCAGGTGTGTGCGGGGGTATGTTCTGCTGCACCTGGGGTTCAGGCGTCTCTGCAGCTAACGTACAGAATGAATGTATTCCTAATTTCAAGTTGGCACACAAAATAAATCATATGGTTTTATAGATCCTTGAGATAATGGGCACATCCTGGCTCATCCGAATGCGCAATTACAGGATATCCCAGTGTTCCGGAACTTGCAGTTACTGATGCTGTTAAACCAACATGGGTCTTAAAGATGTGGTTGATAGGGAACTCACTGTTCTTGAATATATGCAAGTTCTGTCTCAAATAAAGGATGCATACCTGAAGTGGACACTTCTCTTTCTCAGGTTGGTAGGAATCCATTGCCTGGAATAAGGATGTCAGTAGGCTGGCTGAAGATTTACAGTGGTCTCAGATATGGCAGGCTGGCTGGCTCTGCAGTGACCCAAACTACATACTGAATGGACAAGTCCATAGGTTACCTCTCCCCAACAGAATACACTATGTTCCAGGAACTGGAAATGGTCAGTGCAGGAAGGTCTGTGGGAACAAGGATGCATTCTACTACATATGGTTGACTTGCCCAAAGGGTTAAAACTTGGGAGATGTTCTTCTAATTAAAATTAGAATGATCGTAGGGACCCCAGCATCCAAAGGACCCAAACTTATATCTGCTTCATGTTGTTGCCATACAAGCCCAGTATGCCACTTCCAAAAACCCACAGTGTAGTCCTATGCAGAGTTACTACAGTGTAAACCCACCGATTTCAATCAGTTTAGACTGGAGTAATTCTGTATAGGATTGCACTGTGACGGTTGCATAATGTAATGGCAGCCAAACTAGTGAGAGCCAGACTATAGGAAAAAGAAACCATGAAAACTAAAGGGCTGACACAAACAGATTTTGGTGATAGAAAGGCTTAAACACCCCCCCACACACACACACACACCTGACACACACAAGTTTAAAGTGGCTGAGAGTAAGCCAGTACTCTATGTGGCCTATTGATAGTTTGGTTGCCTTTGCTGGAAACACTGAAGGTTGCAACATGGTTTATTCCAGAGCAAGTAGCTATGCTTCAGTTGCTTTTTATCAAGGAACAAAGTTTGAGTCCAGTGGCACCTTTAAGACCAACAAAGTTTAATTCTGGGTAGAAGCTTTTGTGTGCATGCCCACTTCTTCAGATACATTATTCAAGGAGTTATGATCACTTAGGTATAGCCCTGTATATGTCTGTCTCAATATGCTTATTTTATATTGCTGATCTCCCTGTTTTGATCTAAGAGGGGAAGAAAAAGCTCCCAGGGGATTTTATTTACTGGACCAAGGTCATCCAGTAAGCTTCCATTGCAGAGTGGGTATTCGAACCTGGGTCTTCTGTGTCCTAGTCCAACCCAGTGTATGACACTGGAAAGAGATACAAAGGAGGGGGTCCTGAATCTGCAGGTGCTGCAGGTAAATTTATTCCTCAGCATCTGGAACAGATGTTCTTTGCTCACTACTGGAAGGTCCTGTTTAGAAGAATGCTGTGCATCTGATGAAGTAGGCTGTGGCTCATGAAAGTGTCTACCACAACATGAGAATAAGCCTTAGAAGGTCTACTCAGAAGCAAGCCACATGTTATTCAATGGTGCTTTCTGCCAGGAAAGCATCTTCAGGATTGCAGCCTAAATTTGTTAGTCATTACGATGCAGAGACTCAGTACTGAAACATCGTGTTCAAGCGTTCCATGAGGGCTGATGAAGCTGTGAGTGAAGTATTTACCAAATGTCCTTTTTGCTCCATTCAAGGAGGTGTTAAATGTTTACAGATACTCCTTTGCAGTCACCGGAACATCTTTTTGAGAGAGAGATGCATGAGACTTACTGAAATGTTTCTTTATACATCTCAGTCCAAGAAAAGGGATAAAAATGAGCCAACTGAAAGGAAGATTAATGGTGCAACCCTAAACTGAGTTATACCCATCTAAATCTATTAAGATTGCCTTACCAATTACTCTCTTGTGTGCAGCTACTACTAATTGAATGCCTAAAACTACCTCCCTGAGCACCTGCCTGATGCTGCCTCTCATTTCCTTTAAATCCCGCCTCAAAACCTCACATTTCCCATCATGCCTTTGGTACAGCCCCTTAGTCCCTCTCCGCTACTGAAATTGAGTATACGCCTGTGTAGCTGTAATGAACATCCGTTCTTGCCTTTTCCTCCTGGCCTCTATCTCACTCTCCTCTGTTTTATGCTTCCCTTTTTGCAAAAGTTAGATTGTATGGTCCTTGAATCCAAGAAATTAGAGGCTAGTTAGCCTAACACCTGTTCCAGGTAAATTAGTAGGAGCTGTTATTAAAGATAGAATTGTTGAGCACAAAGTGGAACAATACCTGCTGAGGGAAAATCATCATGGCTTCTGCAAAGGGAAGTCCTGCCTCACCAAACTTTTAGAGTTCTCTGAACAGGTTAAGAAGCATATGGGTAAGGGTGATCCAGTAGACAGCATATACTAACACTTCCAAAAGGTATTTAAATTGGCCCAGACAGAGAGGAAAAAAGATCTTGGGGTTGTAGTGGAAAGTTTGATGAAAATGTTAACCCAGAGTGCAATCCTAGGAACACTTTCCTGGAGGTAAGTGTCATTGAATAAAGTATTTACTTCTGAGACATGGTTAATATTGCTCCCCCAAGAGTGCGGGCAGAGGTGGCGAGCCAGACTTGTCTTTTAGGCAAGAGATGTTTCAGAGGTGGTTTCCCATTGCCTGCCTCAGTGTCACAACCCTGGTATTCCTTGGAGGTCACCCTTCCAAATACTAGCCAAAGCTAACCCTGCTTAGCTTCTGAGATCTGATGAGATCAGGCTAGCCTGGGCTATCCAGCTCAAGGTTAAACCACTACTGAAACCTGGCAATGGGGAGAGCTACCCAGCAGCCATGGAAAAGAAAAGGCAATGGAAACATCATGAGTTAGGAGGGGGGTCACTCTTGTTTGTTCTGAGGTTCCCAAGATCCTATACTGACAAACACTGAAGATAATAACATCCATCAACAAGAGAAGCCTCAGCCAGGTGCCCTCAAACAGGTCCCCAAATCTGAATAAAGCTGCAGAAGCACGCTGACAAAGTCACATTTTTTTCCTTTCCTCAGCTTAGTTTCAATTTATAGTTCACACAAGCAGCTTAAACACGCCGATTTGAGATCAAAACAGAACTGGGGGTTACAGAGCATCTGTTCTATAGGAGGGTGCCGTGTGCCTTGAGATAATTTTAGACGAATGTGTTATAAACAAGATCTGTGGAACTTCGCAGATCGTGGCGTGCTATGGAGATGGGTGCACGTGGGGTGACTTGCAGTTTAAATGTATAAAATGTTTAGCTCAGAGCTGTGAAGTCAAGTTTTCTTTGTTTTTAAGAAATATTGGGCGGGGGGGGGGGGGAGATGGTTTGGTTGCTCTAAACCATCATTAATAAACAGGTAACTGTAGGAGCATAAGCCTCACTGGATCAGGCCATGGTCCAGCTAGTCCAGCAATCTGTCTGCATAAACAGTAGCCAACCAGAGCTCACAAATGTGCTGCCTTCCTCAGTCCCCTACATCTAGTCAGTGGTACACTGCCTATGAACCTGGAGGTTCCACTGAACATCCAGAAGCAATGAGCTGGCTGCTGTTGTAAAGAGAAGGCTGGACATTTGTCCGACTTAACAAGGTGCCACTGTCCTTCAAGACCCGAGTAAGCACATTGTTTTGGGGAAAAACTAAATCAGAGGGATGGAAATTTGAACCTTTCAGAAAAACCCTGTGAGCTAACCCCTCATCTAATTCTCAGCAATTCCATTGGCTGCTGAATATAATAAAAACATCTGTGAGCCATGAGCAGCAGCAGTAGCATCCCTCGAGTCAGCTGACCATATTCCCCAAGAGAAACTGCTTTTTTTCTCTCTGGAAAAGACTAATCTGCAAAGTTCTGTCTGTCACGTGAACACAGGAGAGAGCTCCCACAGCAACATTAGAAGAAAACAGGCCTGGTAAAGTGACAAAAGTTAGTTCCAAAGCCACAAATTATCCCAATTTCTTTGTCTCTCCTGAATGACATTATATTTACATTCCTGCTCTTCCAAACAGCCCTGAAATATTTCAAATGACAAAACTTGATTCTGTTTCATTACAGCAGTCACAGATGTTGGCATCATCAGTTGTGGAACAACATGTCAAAACTTCTGTTGAAAACATTGAATGTTATCAACGTTTCGGCAGCAGCCTCTGAGCTGTTCATTGGCAAAACGGCGCTATGAACACCAGCATAAACCGGGGTCCTGTTGGGGCCACAAAGCCGATCAGGAGGGCTGAGCAAAGGATGGCAGGTCAAACCATGCCTCATTTTGATACTTCACATTGACTCCTGGAGTTGCAAGGAATCCAAAGGCCATCTGGAGAGCCAGTGTGATGTGGTAGTTAGAGTGTCAGGAAGGATCTGGACAGTCTAGGTTTGGATCCCACTCTGTTTGCAGCCCTCGGATCCCATCTGTGGAAGTCAGGTAGTCTAGTCCTACCACAGTGGAAGGTTTCTTTTGCACCAGAGCCAGCAAAGATGCAGGAGGAAATGCAGGCTGTGTGGCACACTGAGCACAGAATTTCACTTCAAAATATCAGATTTGGTTTCTCTTAGTCCTCACGGTTGCAGAAATGCAGGGCTATTTTTGGGCAGGAACGCACAGGAATGGAGTTTCGGCTGGCTTCTGAGTTGGCAACGCCTACAGCCTCCCCCCCCCCCCCGGTTCCCCAGGTGCCTCGCAAGCCGTGGGGTGCCTGGGGAAGAAGAAGATATTGGATTTATACCCCACCCTTCACTACCCAAAGGAGTCTCAGAGCAGCTTACAAACTCCTTTCCCTTCCCCTCCCCAGAACAGACACCCTGTGAGGTAAGTGGGGCTGAGAGAGCTCTGACAGAAACTGCTCTTTTTCAAGAACAGCTGTGCCAGGACTATGGCTTGCCCAAGGTCATCCAGCAGGTGCAGGTGGAGGAGTGGGGAATCAAACCCGGTCCTCCCAGATTAGAGTCTGCACATTTAACCACTACACCAAACTGGCCAAGCCAATCCAGGGAGGGAAGGCAGTTTAAACTGCCTCCCCTCCATGGGTTCCCCATGCACCCCCGCAAGCCGTGGGGCACCTGGAGAAGCTGATCCTGGGAAGGAGCTGCGCTGCCAGGGGTGTGGCCTAATAGGATAATATGTTTCTGCTCTTGGGTGTGGCCTGTTATGCTAATGAGTTCCTGCTGGGCTTTTTCTACAAAAAAAAGCCCTGCAGAAATGTATGGGCAACACTGCCCGGAATCTCAGAAGCCAAAAAAGAGCCTGAATTAACTGTTCAGAGGGTGAGGCTTTGGTGTTTTGCATGTGGGCAAATCCTCGGGGGGGGGGGGGGGGAGAAATCACGCAACTCAGGCTCAACTTGTGTAACTTACGGAGGTTGCCAAAGCCAGAATCTCTTCGCATCCAGACAACCTGCCCAGGGACACTGCCAGGCTCTCTCCCTCAAGCCACTTCCATCCATCAACCCACTTGCAACTTGAGATCATTAGGCACAGAGTTTCAGAGTATATATTTAAATAAGCCCTTCTGTTGAACTCAGAATTAAATATATCTCGCTTTCATCTGACACCATGAGTGGAAACCAAGAGGAGGGAAAAGGGAGCCAAGAGGAGAGAGTTTGCAGCCAGGCAAATGTGTTTGGAGGTGCAAAGGTAACAGCAGCTGGAATCTTACGCTTCTGTTGCCAGGTGTGTTTGAAAATGCTGTTAGACACAGATGGACAGGTGCACGCCACAGTACTGGGTGCTGTACCATATTCTGTCTGGTCACAATTGCATTCCACCCTTTTCCCAAGCGACAAGAGGATAGCTCCATTCAACAGCCACATTTTTGCTCTCACAGCTAGGACAGCTAGGCTGAATGATACAGAGCTTCCTCATGGTCACCCAGTGGGCATCCTGGCTGAACAAGGATTCAAACCCAGGCCAGCCCAATCTGATGTGGTGTCTACACAAATAGCTCCTTATAAAGCAGCCTAGCCTAACCCCATAAAAGTTCAGGACATAGTTTGCAACTCATTGTGGTTTCTGTTCCACAGCTAATTATAAAGTGAGTCCTAGACTGGGGTGTGGGAGGGAATAGCCAGACTGAATGTTTCTCCCAACAAAACCAGTCCCTGCACCTTGAAAGCTAGCAAGTCAGGGGGAGAGTTCTAATGCAGACTGCTCAGTAAGCCAACTATGTTTTGCTCTGCCAAAATGCCTTCAATTAGTGTGTGCGTGTTGTGCGCATCTGTGCGTTGTGCACCGTATAAGGGATAAATCAGGGACATATCTCAGGAAGTGTTTTCGCCTTCTCAAACATATCAAAAATATTGCTGACACTGATCCGTAGCTGGGAATGTCATTTCTGAATAAACATGATGTCATTCCCGTTCCATTCATACTCCTCCTGGACAGCAGCTGTCAGCACTGCTGAAGAAAAATGCCACCTCACTGGTGACAGCTGCCACTTGAGGTACTTTGTGTATCAGCCTCACTAGAAAGCGGGAGGGGAAGAGAGCGACTGGGGGGGCAGTCATGCAGATGCTATTTAAAGTATGTTGCATCTTGATGAGGCATACAGAAACTCTTCTGTGGCTCTGGCTGGTTCATCCCAAACTGAGATAGTGGTGGACAAATACCCGCGGTCTACTGCCTAATTTCACAAGATGCAAGAAACTCTTGATCCAAAACTACTTATTCGGTTCAGACAAACAAGGCTTATTTCCACTGTCCTCAGCTTGTTTTGACTTGCCATCCCCATCTAGTGCGGACTGAGGGACACTTGTTTGCCTGAACCAGTTACACACAACACAGTCCAGGTTCGGGCTCAACTAGAACCCCCTGTCAGCAACTAGCTGGGTCTGAAGGCCACTCTGACCAGTGATTGTGGTGGAGTCATAGGTTTTTGACCCAGCCTCAAAATAGCCTCCTACCAAGGCTAAATGGTAGAGCATCTGCTTTGCAGGCAGAAGGTCCCAGTTTCAGTCCCCAGTATCTCCAGTTAAAACAAGCAGTAGGTGATGTGAAAGAACATAGTGTGAGAACTTGACATGCCACTGCCACTCAGAGTAGACAATACTGATCTTATTATATTTTTTATATTTTTCATATATGTGTTTGTGTGTGTGCATGTGTGTGCACCTGGAAGTCATGGTGACCACTGGAGGATATTTAGAGAGGTGGCCGAATAAAGCCTGCCCCCACCTCCCGACTGCTGGCATTCCAAGGAGGTCTCCCATCCAAGTACTTGCCAGAGTCAACCCTGCTTATCTTCTGAGACCTGATGAGATCGAGCTTGCCTGGGCTGTCCAGGTCAGGGCCAGACAATACTAATCTTGATAGACCAATGATCTGATGGTATAAGGCAATTTCACGTCACAGATGTTTGGAACTGGCACCAGAGATATGAGGCAGCATCACCAATGGGTCAAGCTTAATACAGAGGCTGCCAATTGCTCAGTCCCATACTAGGTTTTACCCATTAACTGACTAGTACATAGAAGGCGGGGGATGCATGGAGGACTTTTCCTTCTTCAAATAACAAGTTCCACTAGGTGGAAAAATGCCTGGCCTATGTAGATGGACAGGGAGGCCTACATAGACTCTCACTGGCCTGCAACCCTCCCAGCCTCCCAAGAGTCCCAAGGACTAATGAATTCCCTTGGCTATCAAAGACCTAGGCAACCTCTCAGAGAATTCCCCATTTGACAAATGAGAGAAGGGCGATGGGAGAAGGTTTGCTCAGGGCCGCCCAGTGAGTCATTGTCAGTGGTTAGGAATAAGAACCAAGGCTCTCCCACCCAAGCCATGGCTGATGCTTCCTTCACTTCACCACATTCTAAGGTCACCTTAGTTTATACCCCTGAAAATACACAAACAGGCTTCCCGCTGCTTTGAGTTAGCTACTGAAGCCACAGAACAAAAATCCTTTCTTCTCCATTAATGCTAATTACCTAATTGGAACTAATTGCGGTGCTCCAGCCTGCAGCCTAAGGTAATGAATGCACAGATCTGCAGTTGGAATCCTCAAGATGTCCACTTTTGTTGAAATCATTTTGGCCTTGAGTATAAATGCATCCACCAGGTTTTAAACATGCACCTTGGCACAAAAGGGTCATTATCCAGGGTGGACGGAGAAGGAATCCTTCAGGTGGTTTTGATGCAGGCACCTGATATTAAAGCTGGAGGCCCCTTAGGTAAGTTTTAAAGAGGTGTTCGCTGGTGTTGGCCAATCATGTTCAGGCCCCAGACACATGCCATGCCGGAGCACCCTCTGATTGCCCTTTGAGTGGGGATTTGGTGCAATGTGGGCTAGAAAGCCATAAGATGCCAACCCTACCTGTTCACATGCATGAGCGCTCATGGCAAATCCTTCCAACCTAAAAGAGGAATGGTACAGGAATGGTGTAATTCAACACTGAACATGGATGATGTAATATCAGCTTTAAAAATCACCATATGAATGTTGCAGACAAGGCTGGCATTAGGAGAAAGATCAGACAGAGCAAAGATGGTGCTACTTTGTACGGTTATCACTCCTGAGCAATACTCCCTCTAACCTGTGGAGTCTTGTAAGCAAAATTCTACTTCATGAGCTACTGGTATTAAAGTTGTGAGCAAGCAATTTGGCTACTGTATAAATTAGTTTGTTCTGGAGCCATCCTTCCTGAGCCAAGACAAGAAAGTGTGAGCCGGAGACAAAAAAAACTGTGAGCCAGCTCACACTAATTCAGCTTAGAGGGAACACTGCTCCTGAGTGTAGCTAAGTTTTGACAATTGGAGGCACCAGGGCTCACTGAAGCAGGATAGCCAGGGGAAGGGATTGCAGGTGGTCTCCAAAACAGAGAGATCAGATCCTCTGGAGGAAATGGCAGCTTCAGAGGGTGGGCTCTATGGCATCAGAACCTCATTGAGTTCCCTCTCCTCTCCAAACTCCCCCCTCCCAGGCACCGCCCCCAAATTTCCAGGAACTTCTGAAGCTGGAGTTGGCAACCCTACATTGAACCCATGCTAAACAATCACAGTTTGGTCTAGAAGCCTATAGGCAGGCTATGACTATCTGCTGGTGAGGAAAATGCAATCTGCACATGTTCAGAGGAACTCTTTTCTGTGGTAATCTGCACATTCATCCCATCAGGACTGCAGCACCCAGTGGGGAACTGCATGTGGGAGTGAGCCACCATAAATCATAAAGCACCACAAGCACAACTTTTGAGCCACCTCTTTTGTTTGCAGTCCTTTCAAGTGAAGCTACCTAAGACATTCAGCTGCCATGAGCAAATAATATGATGACTTTCATAGGGTCTGATGGGGTCCTGTGCTATCCCAGCCCTGGCATTTGTTTATTTATACCCCATTTTCTCCTCAATGGGGACTCAAAGTGGCTGTTCTCCTGTCCTCCATTTTATCCTCACAACAACTCTGTGAGGTAGGTTCAGCTTGAGAGTGTGACTGGCCCAAAGTTGTCCCGTGTCCTGGTCTAACACTCTAACCACTACACCATACTGCCTCTCTGTCTCAAATGTAGATGAAGAGGCTGTCCTCCTGTTGACAGGCAGAGGCTCCCGGCTACCCAACTACAACTTCCAACAGTTTTATCATCCCATTTTGCTTCCCATTTATGCTGTTCTGCCTGTGTTGAAAGGACAGATGTGCTGTGATGGACTGCACTTTTAAAAGCATAGAAGTGCTGCACAAACAGATACAGGACTGTGAAGGGTTAATTCTTCACAGAGCCAGAGAGCTTTGAGTGACAGTCTGTTTCAAGAGATCTGATTGGTTAGCATCAGCTGAGCAGAGAAAGACTTCAACTGGATGCTGAGGAGGATAATTCATTTGGAATTCAGCCATAACTGAAAGCAGTTTAACATAGACAGGAGAACTGGGGGAGGTTTGGGAAGGAAGTTTGGGAAGTAGGCAAAGACCAAGGAATGGGGATAGATTTTCTAGAGAGAGAAGAAAATTCCCTACCCAGTCAGACAGGGAGTTTGCTGTAAAGAGGGCAGAGATCCCTAGTCTGGCATGGTTAGAAACTGCCGTTGGAGACCTTAAGAGTCAGTTAAAAACTCAAGATGAGTACTGGTGTTTCAAGAGAAGGGGGTTGGGTACTGGAAAGAGTGTACCAGCCTTCTGGAAACTAAGAGTCAGAGAATACTCCAGGAGTGTTTGGGGAAAACACTGGAACAAAGGCCTCTCAACATACAGACTTTAAGTAACTCTGAATCACTTAAGAAACTCTCATTAAACCTGAAACAGAAGAACTAAAGTCTGTACACGTCCTGGTTTTACTTCAAAAATTTCAACCACTGATATCACCTGACCTCCCCCCTCTATGTTGAATAAAATATTTTGTTAATTCGGAATATCAAAACGTCTCGAGTGCCATTACAGTTAAAGGGGACTCCTGGTCCTTCTCTCAGGTCCCTGGGCTGGCCAAACAGCCAAAATTTCATCCTGGGACAGCCCTAGAGTTCTTCAGCTAAGAAGGAACCACCTTTCTCCCGCGGCTCAGTTGGACAAGGGAAAGAAAAAGGGAGGGGGGAACCCTGGCCTCTGAGAGAGGGAAGTGGAGTCCTCTGGGCTCTCCTGAACGACTCCTGCCAGATGTGGCTTGAGTGGCACTTGTCTGCCGGCTCCCCCAGCGAGTACCTCCAGCCAGCCTGTCCAAATGCCACCGCCAATGCCCAGGGCGCATCCACTCCTCGACACGGCTAGGGCTGCAAGAAGGCAAACCTTCTCCTCCTCTGCCCGCCCCAGGCCAGACCGGCCCCTCGCCGCCGCCCCCTGGTGTGTGTGTGTGTGGACAGATCCTCTCTCCGGCGAGAGCGGCCGGCTGCTTTCCGCGCGAGGGACGGGCTTGAGGCCCCCCCCCCACACACACACCAGGGCTCTCCGAGGGGGCGGTCGTTTGGCCGCGCGTCTTGCGCTGGAAGGGCACCGGTCTGGACAGAGCTATGCAGAGAGGCCTCCTCCTCCAGCTCTTCTCCGAGTTCCCGCGGGCACCAGTCCCACCCACCCCCCACCTCCAGTCAAGCGCCGCTGTGATCTTGGTGCCCGGGAGCAGCAGATTGACAGCCGTCACTCACAGGGGCAGGCCAGACTCCGCGGTAGCAGTTGGTGCCTTTACGCTCGGCGCGTCTTGAGCCGAAGAGCAGCCAGAACCGGGGGGGGGGGGGGGGTCGCTCTTTCCCCGCGGACTCCTCTGGGTGTCCCCCCCCCCGGTCCTCTCGGGGACTGTCGAGGGGTTGCTGGGGAGTCGCGCTGCCCCCAGGCCAGCTTCCCGCGGCGGGCCCCGGCTCGGAGGCCACTGGCTGGCGGGGCCAGTCGCTTCGCTCTCTCCGCAGCAGGATGGAAGTGGCTCCGGGAAGAGGAAGGGACTCCGGACACTCCACTAGAGACCGGAGCACTCCAGGCGGCAAAGCCAGCCTCCTTCAAGCCAGCCGCCTCCTCGACGGGAGCTTTCCCACGGGCCAACCTCGCAGGGCTGTCTTGAGGATTATACCAAGGGAATGTGCCTGAAGCGCTCTGAACCCAGAAGGCGCCATACAAATGCTAAACGGTGGTTTGCTCTTTGTGCGGTACCCGTTGGGGAAGCACCTGAATCCCGCCATACCCAGTTCTGCAGCCAACGTTTATTGGTTTAATCGAACCACTTTCCTTCCCGCCTGTCATCACAGTTCGAGGCAGCACACACAATTCCCTTCAAATACCATATGATCATCTCATCAGTTAGTTGGGAAATGCCTATGCCACCTCTCCAGACCCGCTCGAGGCAGTTCACAAAACAAGGCACAAAATCATAAAAAAACAGCATTACAATTAAGCAACCATAAAAGCCCAGCCATAAAAACCTAGCCACCGTCAACATTAAACGTTTTTGTCCAGAGCACAAGACAAAACAAAAAACCACCCTCCCCCCATCAAGCCCTAGCAGCCCCCACAGCCAAAAAGTCCAAAGCCTAAAAACGAAGAAATAATAACTGCAACCACCTACCTCCAAATGCCTGGGGGACTTAAACGATCTTCAGTCCAACGGAACTGGTGCCAGGCAGAGAGGAGCCCAAAGGGAATTCCAAAGGCGAGGTGCCACTGTCTGTCTCCCTCCCGTGCCCACCCATAAAACCCAGCGGGCGCGGCTTCTGGGCAGGTTCCCGGAGCCCTTTCCAGCGCCAGGGCTGCTCTCAGCGGCCCACGCCCTTCCCGGAGCCTCTGCACTCATTAACTCAGGACCACCCTAACTTCGGAGATGACCTGTAGCTCTGTGTGTGTAATACTTTAAGTATATTTTTATGGTCCCTTAAATAGCTGGGAATATATTAATCTCTGAGGCCCATTCTATGTCCCTGCCCAGATTGTACTCAGGGCTGGGGGCTCTGTTGCTCCGCTATGGATTTATTCCATTTCCCCCCTAGAGTTGTGGGGCTGCGGGAGTGTTATAGGAGAGTTCTTTTTTTTAAAAAAGCAACTTTATGTTTCTTGGGGTGCAGCCAAAGCGTAACCATTTTCAGCCCCTTTTACTTCGAGGCAAAGAATTCTCTCGCACCTCCTTTGACCTTCGCTGGTGCTCCGTACAAAACGATCACAGAAGCGCTGCTGGGATCTGGGGAAAGTTTCATATATCTCGGAACCCCACCCTCTGGAGTCTGTTTAGATCAAAAAATGCTTTAACATTGGTCGGATGGCTCCCGCCACCATAAGGAAGCCAAGAGCAAATGAAATGATTTCTCATCCGGGCCCGAGAGAAGATCTGCCCTTGAGAATCAAGTTCTGCAACTCTCTTGTAGACCGGAATGGACACGACACTCCCGCGCGGGGTGCAAGGGAGTCTAGTAAGCTGCATAGACGCCCCAAGAGCAGCATACTAGGAGGACACTCCCCACCCCACGCAAAATACTACCCAGGCATCCCTGGCATCTTACAACCCGGACGAAAACAAACCACACAAGCCTGACCTGGGGAGATCAAAGCAAGACTGACACAAGAAAATACATTTGACACGGTGGAGAGGGGCCCTCTCGTTTCGCTAAGTTGTATTTTGAACGGGGGGGGGGGGAGAGACACAATAGCAGCATTCAAAAATTCCTATTTTATACGCGGTACGAATGTATATATTTTAAGTACATGTCAGAATTCCTCACTGGAGGCAAATACAATATTTATGGGAAGCGAGCGAGACACTTCAAAACAGCCCCGGAGACGTTAAGCAGCCGGTTTATTCACAGGCTTAGAATAACTCAGGAAAACAGTGTTTGCTAAATCATTGTCTCGCGCGGCGGCAGCTTTAGGAGATGGGGCGGGGGGGGGGGGGGGTTGAGGAAGGAGACTGCGCTTGGCTCATCCAGTGGCTTTGGCTCCGTCGCATGACCTGGAGGGCCTCTCTCAGGGCAGCGGCCGTTAAAGGCACAATCCAAGGCCTTCAAAAGAAACCCCAGAGTCATCAACCAGAGCTGTGTATTGAGAATAGGGTTGCCAGCCTCCAGGTGGGGCCTGGGGATCTCCCGCTTTTGGAACTGATCTCCAGCTGGCAGAGATCAGCTTCCCTGGAGAAAAGGGCTGCTCTGAAGAAGGGACTCAATGGCACTGTACCCTGCTGAGGCCCCTCCCCAAACCCCGCCCTCTCCTGGATCCACCCCCAAAGTCTCCAGGTATTTTCCAACCCAGACCTGGCAACCCTAATTGAGAACCTACTACGAATGGAAGCTGTCCGGTTTACCGAGTCGGATCTCGCCGCCTGCTTTGCCTGCCAGTGTCTCTCCAGGATCCCCGACAGATAAACGTTTTCCCCGAGCTCGGAGATCCTCCGGTGCAGCCTGAACCGGGGGGGATCCCTCTGCATGCTTCCCCTGCCAGGGAGCTCCCCTAAATGCCTCTGCAACTGCCTTGCCCTAAGCCAGTCCAGCGATCCTTCTGGCTCAGTATCGTCTCCCCTGAATGGTAGACAAAGCTAGGGCCTATTGGCCACCTCCCCATACCGCAGAGTCCTTTTTACCGGAAGTGGGGCCTGCAATAAAGTGCTACAGAGCCTGGAAGGCTTCCCTCGCATTTGCAGCGGGGAAAACCAGCCGCCACCAGGCAAGGCCTCAGGAACACCGCCGTAGGTGGGTCGAGCAGCCCCCGACCACTTTGCGTGGGTCGACGGGCTTCAGCTTAGTTGCTGGACGCGCCGCACTTTACAGGCCCCCAATCTTGAGCCACCGCAGGCGCCCTCTCGCCTCGCTCTGCGGCCGGAGGCCCGTGCAGCTTTCTGGAGCCGGCCTTGCAGGCTGCGCCGACAGAAGCGAGCGAAGAAAACAGAGGAGAAAAGTGCCTGATTTGAAGCTTGGCTGAGCGCAAAAGCCGCTCGCTGGGATTCGGAGCCCCGGGGGCCGGCGGGGGGGGGGGGGGGGAGCGGCTGGCTGTGGCTGCTGCGGCCCCAGCTGGAAAGCGCCCCTCCCTTCCCGGGGGAGCCGGTCTGAACAGCCCCTCTTGGAGGAGGCCGGGAAGCAGGCTTGTTGGCAAAGACGCGGGCAACAGCCTCCTTCAGTAGCCGCCAGGAGAAAGGTGGCCGAGGGTGGTGTGCATCTGTGGGGGACATGACCCAGGAAAGGGCACTGGACGCAGAATCCAGCGACCTGAGAAGTTCGACGTAAATGGACTTTCTGGTCTTTGTGAGGGAAAGCAGGGCAATGTCTGGTGAAAGCCCAGAAGTCGAATATTGAAGCCACAACCCTTTATTGTTCCTGCCCTTCCTGTGTGTGTGTGTGCCTGTGTGTGTGCAGAGGGCCCTCAGGTTGCTTCCGACCTATGGCGACCCTATGAATTAATATCCTCCAAACCGTCTTATCCTGAACAGCCTCACTCAGGTCTTGCAGAATGAGGGCCCTGGCTTCTTTTACTGAATCAATCCACCTCACCCTGGGTCTTCCTCCTTTACTAGCATTATTGTCTTTTCCAATATTGCCTTTTCTTGTCTTCTCACAATGGGACCTAAGTAGGATAATCTAAGTTAAGTCATTTTAGCTTCTAGGGAGAGTTCAGGCTTGATTTTATCTAGAGCCTTTTGTTGTCTTTTTTGGCGGTAGGCGGTAGGTAACACTCTCCTCCAACACCATATTTGAAGTGAGTCACCTTTCTTCCTGTCACCTTTCTTCATTGCCCAGTTTTCACACCCATACATAGTAATCCATATTCCTTTGGCTTTAAGTAGCAGAATAATTTTTTTTACATAAAATAGTAAAAAAATTATGCAAAATAAGACAAATTATGTGCACCTGTATAATTTCTACTGGGCAAAATTCTGCTTCTCTTGGCAGTATTTGGATCACCACCAGCAAAACTTTGAAATCACTCCCTGCACAGTCCTCCCCTTCTCTTTGCACCCTTGTGTTAAGTATTTAATGCAGTCTGATTCTAACATGCCGTGCATCTAACTCACAATATATTTTTCTTTAAGGTATCATGAGACTCTCTTGGCTGCAACAGACAACCAGAGCTAACCCTCTGCAATTGAAATTGTATCTACAATCATAAAAAATACAATAAATAATAGAACCTGTGATGGTTTGAGCCTTAGTGTGAATGATCCGGTGTTGGTATTTACCTAGTAGTAAAACTTCTGCTGCTGTTCCTGTGTGGCACCAGATGACAGGAAAAGCAGCCTGCTCTCTCCTCGTATTCCCTCTCTAAAGGAACAAGCAACCACACTGGAAGGGAGTTAGTCAGAGACTAACACTTGGGCAAAAGATAAGTCCACAGCTCTCCCAAGTGTACTGCCAGAGAATCAACAGCTGCAATTGACAGTCAGTTTCCGTGCTGAGCTGGAGACACAGCACTCAATGCTATGGTTTGTTGTGAGGGTTGGGAGAGAGCTCAAAATAAGAATTCACAGAGTTCTGGCAAGGATCTGGAGATGAGAGTCTCACAGTTGCAGAGCGGCTGCCAAGAAGGCCAATTGACCAGGAAAGAAAAACAGCTTGGCATCTTGCATTGTGCCCAAAAGACAGAGGCAGGCTGGAACATATGCTATGCCACTCTTCTATTGTGCTTCTAATAACACCTCCCCCGCTCAACCAGGAGACAGTCCTTTGTGCTCTGACAGTGATCAGTTCAGTGCAATTTATTTGCAAGTCATCGCGAAATAATATTCATCACAAGTATACACAAAAAGTTCAGCAGGAATGCTGGCATACATGTGTTTGCAATTAGCAAATTTCACACACGTTACATTTGCAGTCCAGAAACACCTCTAAAAAAAAATACGAAGTTTGTTAGAGTGAACTTGGATTAGGCGATCGATCGCCTCTACAAGGAGCCAATACACTGAACAGACAGCTGTGATTTATTCAGCCAGTGCAGCAAAGGGCCTTCTAGAAGGTCATGTTTCTGACCAAATCAGAGTAGATGAAGGGCTGCTTCTAAGCAGATGGGATAGGAATATTTCCTTGGGATCCCTATCAAGAGGGCAAGATAGGATGTCCTGTTTCTCAACTGTCCGCAGTTTATTCTTAAGCTTTTGTTCCCACTGCACAAGCAGCTACTACATGGTAGGCCTTGCATGATTCAGGAACAAGCATACTGAAACTTTTTCTAAGAAAGATAGAGGGGTTTCATCTTAATTTTCTATTGTATTAAATTTTATTAAAGCTCTTCTGCCCCATGTCTAACTAGCTATATATTTGTATAGGCCCTGCAACTGCCCTTTGGTTACGCATCCATGCACACATACACGTAGAGGGTCACTGGTCCACTGGGGTTTTGTTGTATGTGCTATCACCACCTATGCTGATTTCTCTTCTTTAGAAAAGTTATCTAGCCAGTGAAGTAAATGCGAAAGAGGAAGTTGCTAGTTCTAAACAGGTAAGAAAGACTCACATCCTTTGTACTGGCTGAAGTAGCTGAAAAGCCTCTCCACTCACACATACAAAGTCCTGCAAGTAGTTAATTGCATCAGGAGGAAGTACTGCATCAAGCTGGCTCAGTCATAAGAGAGGTGGAAGCCCCTGCTGCAAACTGCTAACATGCTGCTTCTGTGCACCTTACAAACACCAAACCATTTAAGAGACACTGGTAATGCAACTTGTAGAAATAAAATGTCTGAGAATAGTAGGGAGGCGAATAACCAGTCAAACAGCTTCAGGAAAAAGGTGAGGCACTCTGGCTAAAGACCAGACGAGTGCTAGCACAATTATTGTACTAAGTGTCATATCATTGGTTTCCTGGGTTGTCACAATGCCCAGCCATCAGGATTCAAAATGGCTCACTCCCCCTGCAGTCCCCCTCCTTGCCACCATTTTTGGTGGTGACCAAGAACAAAGGATAGTTGACTGATGAAACCCTTTCTGGTTAGCTGCTTAGGAGTTCAGGAAGTAAGGGGCTGCAGTTTGCTTGCAAAGCCTCATCTACAGAACACTGATAGGCCACGCAGATTCTGAGTGACACCCAAAAGGCACTTTGGCTGGGGAAAATTTCATAGAGGGTCTGGAGTCTGTCTGTGATGCTAGTAGAAGGGGATTCAGAGAGGCAAAGGAGCTGAGGGGAGCATAGGACTCAATTTCTCACGTGGATTTTTTTGCCACCAGACTCTCACTTCTCTGAATATGGAGCTTTCAGGTTATGCTTTGATCCTATCTTTCAAGCTTTCTGGATGCAAGACCTGAGTGTCTCTTTGTAATGAAAGCTGAATTTTCTGCCAAATGACAGATCGGGCTTTCAGGGGGAAAGAACAATATTTTGCAAGAGTCAGATCAAAAAGAAGCATGGAATGGCAACACTGGTTACTCCTGGCTACCATGAATTATTGTGATTATTGTTAACAACAGCAACAACCTGGTAAATGTGCGACATCTAGTCTTTCTAGCTATCACAGAAGATGAGGCATCATATGTAACTATAATGTCCTTGTTTCAGTAACATTGTTAATGCACTTGGCTACTAATTCTGTGGGCATCCTAGGACACTGTGCCAGACCACAAATGATGACCTAGGAGCCAGTTCTGGTTTGCTGTTTGGGTGGGGCTCCCAACAGCTTCAATTGTGCAGCTTGCTCTGTGGTATAGTGATGCTTTAATCAGGTCAGAGTCCAGTAGATGCTGCAGGAAAGTTCACAAGCATTCCCATGAAAAGTTTGCTTAGCCTTGAGAAGCCTTACAGAAATGAAACCACTTTTTGCCTGCTCAGTTTGGGTGATCCCCCCCCCCCTCCAAGTGACACTTTTTACATGAATGTGAGTGCATAATGTGTCTCGTTAATCCAAATCCCCCCTCCTCCCTGAAAAAAATCGCAGGCCAAATTAGGCATGAACTGGCAGGCAGTGGGACAGAGAAAAGCCAGCTCTGCTCTGGCAATTAAATGTGACTTTCTGTGAAGAATTATACCTCCACCTCTGGCCAGGCCAGCTTGCTTTTCCAACAGGGGCAAATGCAGCAGTGCTGGCTCTGCACCAATGGCAGCTTGTTCCAGGTGCTAAAAATGTTGTAGTTGGGCTTTTGTGATCTCCTTTTGCACACAATGTAGAGCTCGGCACCTCGCTGCAAGGAGGGCAGATACAGGGGTGCATACAAGGTGAAGCAGTAAGGGAGAAAGGGTCTCTTTGGGGGGTTTCCCACTAACACATAGAGTTCCAAGACCAGAGGACCAAGGAAACAGGGTGGGGGGGGGGATTGTTTAGCCCTGGAGATAACAGCTGTGAGACTCAGTCCAGAAGTTCTAACCCACCGCACAGCTCCAGGGAGCATCTAGTCCCAGGCCTAGCACTGCCTAAGGCTATCCCTGTCTACAAATCTCTCCTCACCATATTCCTCCAGCAGTGTATCCAGCTTTTGAACTAGCCCATATAACTGTGCCTTTACCAGCCACTTGATCCCCTGCAGGATTGGAGGGGGGATTTTACTTGCTTGGTTTCTGCAGATGAAACCGCTGTTAAAGGCAGAAGGGCCGGACAGACAACCCAGCCCTCCAAACTCCATCCTTTTGTATAATCTTGAAATATTGAAAGCTATGTTTGGTGTGGAAATAGTTTGAAAGCCACACTCTGGTTTTCCTTCTGAATTACTGGATCTGGGCTGTTGAATGTCCTGTCTTTTCAGGCACCAAAGTCTGGGTGACCAGCAGCGTTCCTAGCACACAATTCAAAACATGTCTGACTACGGAGATCTGTGGCCTAATGGAAGAGCACTTGACTCACATGCAGAAGGTCTCAAGGTCAGTTCCAAGCATCTCCAGTCAAAGGAATCGAAGTAGCAAGTGCTAGAAAAGAGTTCCCTAGTGGAGATGCTGGAAAACCACCATGAAGCAGCACAGACAGCGTTAAACTAAGTGGGCTGTTGATCTGAACCCTGTTAGTCTGAATCAGACTGGCAGCAGCTCTGTGTCTCAGGTGAAGGTCTGTCACATCAGCTGCATACCTGATCCTTTTAAATTAAGATGCTGGGGACTGAACCAGGGTCCTTCTGCATGCAAAGCAGATGCTCTACCATTGAGCCATGGCCCTTCACTCAAGGCCGCCTCCTATGTCCATCATTCTCTGCTGTCGCATGAAGGGGACCTTACATAGGTGCTGGCAGCATTTATGGGACTGAAAAGCAAGACTTCCCTTCGCCACTAATGCAGTGCCTGAATAAAGGCATTCCAACCCCCTGGCTCAGGCCCTTGACCGAGTTACTTATACCTGTATCACCTTCGTCTCTTCGCTGTACAGCTGACAGATCAGACTCCAACATGGGAGAAATTGCTTCATGTTGCTTAATGGAGCCATGCTGAGAGCCCTCACTCTGGCCAGCTGGCAGATATTGTGAGCCCCCCACATGGCACAGATGAAAAGCAGACACAGCATCGATTCCCCAGGAGGAATCGAGTTAATGATACAGGCAGGGAGAGAATGGCGCACTTGCGTCCAGGTTCAAGTCTGTGTCCTGCAGTAACTTCCGTGCTTGGCTCTGCTCTCTTTCATCCTCAGTTTCCCCAACAGTAAATCTGCTTTTTAATTGAGACAAAAATAAAGTCGTAAAATCCGCTGCATGTTAAAAAAAAAACCCCTCTCATCTCCCCAACTGTTAACACTGAGATTCTAAGTTCCTTCGGCATTGGCCCCTGTGCAGTGGAACAGCCTTTCGGTGCTGTTCAAGAACCCTCCCACAATATAAGCTATTTGTAAGCAGTGTAAGACCAAATTGTTTAGATCATCCTCCCAATAGATAAAAGGTTTTCCAGTTGTCTGAAAGTGCTTTAATCTCTGTTTATATGAAGGTTTTAACTATTTTATTCTGCTGTATTTTAAAGCTCACTGGAACCTTCCTGGAGTCCTTTTTGGGAGGAAGTGGGTTAAAATGTCTTAAATATATAAGGGTAAGGACATGTCTAATAATGTAGCATTCCTAAATAACCCAGGTCTCTTGTTCCAGACATGTGGGTCTGGTTGCAATTACTTCCTGGTGCGGTGTGTCAGAGAGGCTTCTGCACAGGGTCTTCTTCTTGAATATTTTCTAGGCTCAGTTGGCCTTGGTTCCAGCAAGGGCTATGACCCTGGTGGCAAACTCTTTGAGTCCTTCATTGCTGGTATATCTTGAACTATGGTACAAAACTCTTTGGCCTGCCTCATACGTTGCTAGATTTTGCATCTTATCCTCCATCCCTAGAGAACTGAATTCCAAATGATCCTTGCTTGAGGTTTGAAATATTTATAGTGCATTTGCTGCTAATGATTTGTTACTGTATTTTCAAAATGTTTATTTTTAAAATTTATTGCAGATTTCTTGATGTGCTAAAGCTGAGGGAATCAATTATTGAAGATTGTGCATGTGAGCTGTATTTTCATGGCCTGATGAACTCCCAGTTTACCTCACTGGGGAATTTCTCTCCCCGCCCCCATCCAGAATCCACATGCAAATGCAAGTGGAATGCTGAGAGAGAGGGATCACCAGCAGCCCCAAGATGGACATCTAAGCTGCCTGCCCTGGGGCCAAATGTTTATTTCTTTAGCACTGTTCTCTCCCCTTGGTTCTCCTTTCACCCACACTGTCAAGAATATTCCCAATTACAGTGCTAAGTCAGTTTGGTCTTGCATGACTTAAATTGCAGTGGAGAGTCAGAGGCAGTTATGCATCAGACAGGGCATAGAGCTTGAAAGTTTGATCAAGGCTGTCTCCATGCGGAGGTCTTTCTCTGCCTTGGCTTCCTGACTGCAGCAGTTGGGGGCAGGGGGATGGTGAGCATCCACATGACAACATGAGGATATTATTGTAAGCTACTTTGGGTCCCCATCAGGAAGAGCAGTGGGGTACGGATGAAGTAAAACCAAATCAGTCTTTTAATAAGGATCCATTTTCCAGGCTCTCCCCATCCTCGGTACATTCTTTCTCAAACCTGGTTTGGTACAATCTATCCAAAAAGAACACAGTCCAAAGGCATTAGAAAACTGAATGGGAAGATACATATAAGGTCCTGTTTACACCATTTCTTTTTGTCTCATCCCCCACCATGGCCTCCCTTATTCTCCTACCATGAGAGAGCTTTTTTTTTTAAAGATAATTGCTATTGTGCTATACATAATAATGTTAAAGTGTGCTATTATCATAGTGTACTAGTTCCTCTGAATTCCCAGGATTCATTTTTTTAAAAGTCCTTTTCATTGCAGAGAGATAAGGGGAAATGCAATGAGAGCCTATTGGAAACAGTAGACTTTTTCCTCAAAGTTGATTTTTTTGCCCTAACTTGGATAGCCCAGGCAAACCCAGTCTCATCAGATCTCAGAAGCTAAGCAGGGCTGACCCTGGTAAGTACTTAGAAGGGCAACCTCCAAGGAATACCAGGGCTGGCATGCAGAGGCAGGTAATATCAAAGCCACCTCTCTAAAATGCCCTAGCTCCACTAGGGGTTGCCAGAAGTCACCATAACTTCCAGACACAGGAGCACTCACACAAATACCAAAAAAAGTTTATTTTATTTTACCATAAAGTGATAGTAGAGGGGGAGTGAGAGAGAGAGAGAGAGAAACTTTTAGGCTTGTTAGTGTCTTTGCTGACATTGTTCCATTTTGTGTTGGCTTTTTGTGTTTTGAATCTGCAACAGTACTTTTTATCTGCTCTACAACTAAGTAGCAATGTGAGCATTTCCAGTTGCCCAAGGACTGTGGATGGAAAGGGTGGCAGCTTTGGCCTCTGCAACCAGCAACAAGGCCAAGAGCCACAGGGAGGATGGACCCCCTCCCTCCTTCCCAGGAAGAACATCATTCCAAGGAGAAGACCAACCTCATCCCAAAGGAACATCACTGCCACCAGCACTAACTTTCCTCTTTTATTTTCTCCACCTTCATGTCTCCCCCCACCTTATTTTATTTATTTGCACGTCTGAGTACAGGGAGGCTTCTCCCTCTTAACTGATGCAAGGTACTGAAGGACACCCCTGTCTGAAAAGCAGCATATAAATACAGTGAAGAAAAGTATTCTAACATGGCTGTGAGTGACTTCTGTTTGGAAAGACAGGTAGGCATGCAATAAGGCCACTTTGAGTACTGTAGGTGCCAGTCTGTAGGTAGACAAGGCCTTGAAGGGCAGAAAAGAAACAGCACTACAAGATCTTTCCCCCCATCCTAACTCCTTCTCTTTACCTGCCGACTGGCCTCAAATTGCAGACTGGGGGACAGAGTCCAGGAGCTGCCTCTTCCAGTGTCATTGGGTGGAGGTTCCTTCCCTCTCACCTCAGCCTTGCAGCAATTTCTTGAACTCCCTGCAATGCCTCCTTTCCTCCTCTGTACATGGCTGTTGTTTTTGCCTTCCAGGCCCATGAGATGTTGCCAGAGGGTCCCGGTGATGCAAGGGAAAGCAGCTGTTGCAGCAGGCAGCTGGCTGAGAGTGCAGGAGTGTATTTCTGGCACCGGCTGCCTCCAGAGAGGAGAGCGCGATGGCAGGGAACCAGGAAACATGCCAGGTGGAGGGGCCTGGGCGGCACTGAAGGGAGGCGGGGAGCACATCAGGTGCAGAAGCGAAGATCTGGCTGGGTGGGAATGAAGTGAAAACAGGCCAGGAGTGTGCTGGCCCTCTCAGGAGCCGTGTCCTGCCAGGAACTTGATCCTGTTTCTCTCCCATCACCCAGAACAGGGAAGAACCAATGGAGAGTCCACAAAAATCAGACAGTTTGGGTTTTGTGTCTGTCTGTGGGGTTGCCGACCATGACTGAGGTGGGGCAGTGTCCAAGGCCCCAGACTTCTGGAAGGGCTCACTGTTGCCAGGCCCGTGGCCAGGATTTTTTTTGTTCAGCTTTTAAGGGGGCAGTTAAACTACAGTTAATTAAATTGATCTGAATGCCTGTCTTCAAAGGGGGAGACTCCAAGCCCATTTCTAGCCCTTCCTTTCAAGGGACAGGGCAGCAAGGGCATCAGTTCCTGGGAAAAAACAGCTCAGAGGGCATTTAATTGCTTTTTGAGTTCCCTTCCACGGGGCAAGAAAACTTAGAAGGGCACCTCCGATTCATCTCCAGCAATCCCCCTTTCTGTTAGCCCAGCACCACCTAGGTCATGGTCCAAAATAAGGTTTCTGGCATGGCTATTTGTGGGGCAGGGCTTTTAATTAAGGGGGCAGGGGCCCCAAATGCCCCGCTGTAGATACAGACCTGACTGCTGCCGGCCCACCACCCATCTATCTCTCCTGCCACCTGGCCATGTGCCTTTCCCTGCCCATTTGCTTGCAAACACTCCACCATTCCTGCTTCCAGACTCCCAGCACTGATGGAAACGCACACTGGCATGGGTCAGGATGGCAGCACCCCTGGTGGCCTCAGCAGCACCACTACCAGCTGCATGCACCAGCCAGTGCTCTTGGGGAAAAGGCCTGAATGTGATGCAGCTGGCAGTGAGTGCCGGCAAGTTTTAGGGCTTGCCAGCAGGGCAGTCAGATGGGCGACACAAAGGTGGGCATGTGTGATGGGCAGCAGGGGCCCTTGAGCACTGTCTGCCCAGGGCCCCACAAAACCTGACACTGGCACTCTGAGTTGGGAAATTCCCGGACATTTTTAGGGCGAAACCTGGAAAGGGCAGGGTTTGAGGAGGGGAGGGATCTCAGTAGGGAATAATGTCATAGAGTCCACCCTCTAAAGCATCCATTTGTTCAAGGAGAACTAGGGGGAGCCAACCTCCAGATGGGACCTGGAGATTCCCCAGAATTAAAGCTCATCTCCAAGTTACAGAGATCAGTTCCCCTGGAGAAAATGGCTGCTTTGGAGGGTGGACTCCATGGTATTGTACCTCACTGAGGTCTCTGTCCTGTCCAGGCTCCACCCCCAAATCTCCAGGAATTTCCCAACCTGGAGCCGGCAACCCTGTGCCTGCAACCCCTGCCAGTGCCCATGGGTGGGGGGGACTTGGCAACCTAACTGGAACTGACCTCTGCAATCTGAAGATCAGGCCCCACCTGGAGGTTGGCATCTCGGTGTCTGTATGGTGTCTTGATAATTATTTTCTGCAAAGGAAAACAGCTGGTAGGCCTTCTGTGCCTTCTCAGACTGATTTATTTAGGGCAGTTTTATCCTGCCCTTCCTGCAAGGATCTCAGGGCAGCATACATGGTCCTCTACTCTTCCATTTTATCCTGACAACAGCCCTGTGAGGTGGGTTAGGCTGAAAGAGAAAGGCTGCAACAAAGTCCCTAGTAAGTTTTATGGCAAGCTCTAACCACTATATACTCTCTCCATCAGTTGCTCTGGAAAATCTCAAAACACGGAAACTTTTCCCAGAGCAGCTCTTTACCATGATTTTGCTGGAGCAAGAGGTTTCCCCTGGCTATGCTCCAAACTGCATTCTCAAGGCCAAACTAGACCTACGTTCCAAGACCCTTGCCTTAAATAATGAAAAACATCTTTAGACAGCTGGAAGTTAAAAGCAGCAGAAGGGAGGGGTAGGAGCTGCTTGGCCCTTTCGCCTCCTGCTGTATGTCTGCACAAGGCCACCCTCCTCTTCCTCCTCCTCCTGCTTTCCCATCTGTAAAAGAAGGAAGACGGGGACCAGCACACAAAATCTGCAGCAGTCGCAGTCACTGTGTCACTTTGCAATGTGGCTTTTCTTCCGCCATCTTGCGCTACAGCTCAAAGGAGCAAAACAAAAGGAAACAAAGAAGCCCTGATTATCTCCCAAGAAAACAACCCACCTCCCGTCCTGATCTCTTGCATTTCCCTGTGGCTGTTCGCCGGGGTCATTTTGTAGAAAAAGAGGTGCAGGAGCTCATTAGCATAACTTATTTGCATATGCCACACCCCCTGACATCACCAGAAGTGTGTCAGAAGACAACACTCACAGCTCAGGCTCCACCCCAAAAATCTCCAGGTATTTCTCAACTCAGAAGCCAGTTTTACACTTTGACTAAAGACACTTTAGGTTTCCTTTGCTCTTGCAGGGAAGCTACCCTACAGCAATCATGAAAATACTGATCCAGTTAGTATGCTTTTGCTTTTTTCCACAGTGCATCACCATGTGTGCCCGCTCCTGGGCTTGTCACTCCTGGAATGGCGTTCCTGCATGTTCCTGCTTGAAATGACCCCTGGCTGTTGGTCTTGAATCTGTAACCAAACCTCATGATGCTTTTCAGTACCCTGCATGTGAATATCGTCTGAGCCTCACAACAAGCCTGTGAGCTGGTCTGGATAGGAAAAAGTCTGGAAACAGAATACAGGCATCCAGCTTCCTTTGCCTTGCGGTCACCACTAAGCCAAGAAGTACATAGGGGCCATTTGCCCTTCTAGACAAACTGCATGCACACACACACCCTTTAGTTTTGCAGCTTCTCCTCACTGAGGTGCTGCTGTTCTGACAAGGACAGTTGCCAATGGTGTTTAGCCTTTAGCACACTATGCTCTGTTCTGAAGAAGGGAGCATAGTGAAGAAGTGAGCACTGACTTGTGAAAGCTTATACCCTGCCACAAATGTTGCTAGTCTTTAGGGGGCTACCAGACTCTCTCTTTTCTACTGCTGCAGACAGACTAATGCAGCTACCCATCTTAATCTGTGCTCTGTTTGTATGTGATGCAAGAACTGAAGTCATCCTTACACAGAAGGCTATCCAGCAATCAAGAAAGGGTTGTAGCTCAAAGGCAGCAGAGCATCTGTTTGGCACACAGAAAGTCCCAGCCCCAAGCCTCAGCATCTCCACTTAAGAGGATCTAATAGCAGGTGATGTGAAAGAATTCAACCTGAGCCCCCGGAGAGCTGCTGCCAGTTAGAATAAACAGTAGTGACCTTGACAGACCAGCAGGCCAATACGGTGTAAGGCAGCTTCATGTGCTCACATCCCCTTGGCAAACATCAGAGGTGTTCAGGGAATTGACAACGCAACATAGTCACCTCCCTCAGTAAACAGTCTCCCTGTGAGTGACAGCAGGAGCTCTGGAAGGTTTATACAGGCCACGGGATGGGATTGGCTCAGTGGTGTTCCCTGGACCAGGTGGAGTCTTGGCCATGGTGACTGCCTTGCAGTTTGATTGACTTCTCTCCTGCCTGCTGGTTGCTGCCTTAGAGGTAGAGGATGAGGAGCATTTGGACCTTTAAGATCAGTAGGTACAGCCTTGGTCTGAGTCACTCTGCTTGCAGTCAAATATGGCACAGAACAAAGGTTGTCTTCCTCCTGTAATACCCCGGAAACCTCTCTGGACAAGACACCTGCCTTCTGTGCTTACCTTGTAACACAAGTGAATTAAAAATAAAAACCAAATCTCATCAGGAGGCCTTCTCTGGATATGCATTGGCTGCTTCACTGAGTTTTGTTTATGCTGCTGCTGTTTTGAGCATTTTGAGTGTCATGTTTTAATCCTCCTGTTTTATTTATTGCATTGTGAAGGGGTTTTTTTTTTTGGTGTGTTTGTATTGCTCTGAGTGTTCAGGAAAAAAGCACTAAAAACAGTTAACAAATGTATGCCTATTACAACAAAAACCCAAAATGCTTCCACTGCCTTCTGTGTTGCTGCAGGCCAGTCGGGAAGGTGCCAGTTCTCTTGATGTCCTCCCCCTTTAATTGCCTTGTCTTTCCCCCCCATGACAGGATTACAGGATTCTGGTGTCCCCCCCTTTAATGGATCAGACACCCCACTTCAGGAAACTTTGACCTTCATAACTGCAAGCAACATGAGGTAGTTTCCATAAGTGGTTTTATTACTGGTTAGATTTTTACAAATTCTGATAGCTGAACAGACTTTTCACTTTTAAAATTCTAAAACATCAGAACAACCAATGAAGGGGCTTAGGACTAATCCAAAGTAACAAACTCTTATTAACATTTTTTCTCTTTTTTTCTCTTTTTCTTTTTGTTGTCTTTGCCCTGGTCATAAATATACAGAAAGGAGAAGGGGAAGGGGACGTGTGATCCAAAGGATGGGATACCAGTATATAAGGCACATGGCAGTCTTTGAAAATTACAGAAGCTTTAGCCAACTTAAATTAATTGCTGTTTCCCTTGCCCAGTCCACAAAACTGTACATTGACACAAATGTTGTGTGGCAGGTAGCACTTCCAAGTTATTCCTTAGTCCATCGCGATTCTCAGACCAGAACAAAGCGGCCTTTTGGCTTCCTGGAAAGACCCTACGCTGTGGCTAGCCCAGCTGTGAAAAGCCTCTATTCACAATACACTTGGAATTCAACTAAGAATAATTCCTTTTTTAAAGGAATTATTTGGAGAAAGAGTCATCAGAAAAGATTTGTCAGAGTCGTCTGTGAAGGGCTCCGGGATTCGTGGACCTCCAGGCTCCCTGGTACCGACGTCAAGACAGAAGTGACAGACGGCATACTGGGGTTAGTCAAGTCCGTTAAGGTGGTGGGAGTGCTGGAAGGGCTCATGGAGGCATTGGAGATTTCAGAGGCGGGCCCCGACGGCGTGCCAGCTTGGAGCGCGGAGTCAGACGTCTTGTCCACCCCCGTGTTCTCTTGACGTAAAAGGTTCCGTCTGAATTTGGCTCGGGCATTTTGAAACCAGACCTAAAACCATTCAATAGAAAAAGAGTTAGCTTTAAATGGTGGACGTTAGACACAGCCTTTTTGTGCTGAGCTGGTGCCATGCGGCGGCTGAGAAAATGAACCGTGATTTAGGTGGTCTCTGGTTCCAATATGACATCTGACATTAATTCACCAGGTGGCACCTATTGACCTACCTTACAGGGTTGCTGTAGGGATTACAGAATGATATATGAAAGTGCTTTGAATGCTTGAAAGCACTATACAAATGTGAATTGTTACGATATACTTCCAATGACAAATGGATCAAGTGAATCAAAGGGCTGAGTGGGATTCAACCACATCAACTCCAGAGAGCCACTGCGATGCAGTGGAGACCTGGGTTTAGACACTGGCTGTGCATAGTCCCCACAGTGTCCTTGGACCAGCCAGTCACATTTGTTTCTTTAAAATCAGAAGTCATCACATAAATTACAGTATAGTCTTTAACAGAAAAAATAGAACAGAAGCAGATACTCTGAGGTGAGAAGTGTCAGCTGAGGCCAAATTCAGATTAAACTAGACTTAATGTACAATTTACTTTAATGATACTGCTCTTACAGCCAGTTCAGCTCTAACAGTGTCACACTAAGACTGGAAAAAAAAAAAAAAAGATCGACTGAGAAAAGAACTTGGCAACTGCCAGTGTAATATTAAAATCCACCCCTGCTAAAAGAAACCTCAAATTATCCAGTTCACACCTAGAGTCCTGGATATAGGGTTTTATCCAGCTCTCTCTTGCATCATTAAGCGAATCACAGTCGAATAGACCATGCTGAAGGTTTAAATGTTACTATAATAATTGTAGCTATTAATCTTATAAATTATTATTAGCAATAGAAATTCTCTTAGCAGTATATGCTGCTAAGGTCTCATTCTGCTAAGGTAAAATATATCAGGAGAGAAAAAGCGTTTGGTCCAAACTGGCTGAGCAAAAAAAGATGTTCATGTGTCCGGGACACACAAGAGGCTGCCTTCAACTGAGTCAGAGCATTGGTCTATCCACCTTTCACATCACCGACTACTTGATCCTTTTAACTTGAGATGCTGGGAATCAAACCTGGGACCTTTTATGTACAAAGCAGATACTCTGTAACTGAACCATGGCCCAGCAGCCATTTAATTAACGTTTTCTTTTAAAAATAAAGAATACACACTACCTCCAAAATTCAGAGCACTGAAAGCAAAACAACAGGCAGACAGATGATTGGTCTAACCCAGGGGTGGGCAAACTGTGGCTCGGGAGCTGCATGCGGCTCTTTCACATATATTATTTGGCTCCCAGCAGGGCGGCTGGGGAAGCTGAATATCATTAGCAAACAAATATCATTGGACAAATTAATATCATTATCAATATCTGCTTTTATCCCTTTTGTTATTATTTTTGGCAGCCTCATTTAATGTTAATAAAAAACAACTTTGCTTATTTTCCAATAAAAGCAGGTAATATTTGTTCATGTCTTGCGGCTCTCAAACATCTGATGTTTATTCTGTGCAGCTCTTACGTTAAGCAAGTTTGGCCACCCCTAGCTTTTTCTAGGTGGCTCTTACGCTGAGCAAGTTTGCCCACCCCTGGTCTAACCAAACAAAAGGTGGCAATTTTCATAGCTAGACAGGCAGACAGACAGACATTAATAGGCAGTCCAAGCATGTTTATTTACCATTTATCGAGCAATGTGCAAAGTGGTTAACTTGTATGTATGTGTGAACCATCACACATTGATCCCCACCAACAACAACCGTCATATCATCCAGCGTCCATTCCAATGCTGGAGACATTTTCACATGTTCATTTGAGAGCCACCAGGTGAAGTGAGCCCAAGTAGTAAAATGCTATTGTGAATCATCCCTAAGAAGTACCATCTCCTCTCCCAGTCACCAAAAGCACACCCAAAGTAAAGCCACCTCTCACCTCCCAGAAAACCTACAAATCCAAGCTCTTAACCTCTCCTTCCTGCCCTAAGCAAAGAAATTATTTTCATACAGAATGAAGGACTAACCCCTGGTTTGTATCTCATCTGCCAGTAAAAACTGAGATTGTAGATCTTACTTAGTAAGAATTATTGGATCAAAATTTCACAAGCTGGTATTTCTGCTGATACGGGGCCTATTCTGTAGTGTGTTCTGCAGGGGATGAAATTATTTTTTAAAAATAATTATTTATGTGTAACTAAACTAGTGGAGATCACTACAAGCAGGGCAGTGAATTCCATATGTTAATTATGCATTGTATAAAAAAAGATTTCCCTTTTCTCTTTCCTGAATTTACTGTTAATCAAGTTCAGTGCATGATGAATTCAATTTGTTCCAATCAAGCATAATTTTATAAACTGCTATAATGTCTCCCTTTTATTTTTATTGATTTAAAATCTCCATCACTGTTAGTCTTTCCTTGTAGGAAAGGTGTTCCAACCAGCCCCATAGCCAGAAATTTTGGGTTGGTGGAGCATGGGGAAATTTTGAGGGGCAGCAGAGGAGGGGGAGAGAGAGGGGCTGTTGCACACCTTCCCTAATCTCCAAGCAGCGATTTCACCACTTGGAGATCAGGCGCGGGCAGACCCCACTAGAAAAACAGCATTTAAAGGGTGTTTAAATGCTGTTTTTCTAGCAGGGGCTGCCCACGCCTGATCTCCAAGTGGTGAAATTGCTGCTTGGAGTTCAGGAGAGGCCAGCAGCCACCTCTCTCCCTCACCTCCTTAAAGATCAGCTGGAAGGACCTTTAAATCATCTGGAGGAGGGGAGGGAGTGGGGCAGCTGCAAGATTTAAAGGGCTGTCCAGCTGGTCGGTGGGCCACCCTCCTGCAGCTGGAGGGCCCTTTTAAGGCCACAGGAGGGGGGGGAGAGGAGCAGCAGAGGTTGTGGGCCATGCCTCTCGTTTGAGGGGGCAGAGCCCTGAAATGCCTAGTTCTAACTCCCTGGTTTCACTGACCTGGTCACTGCAGTTTTCTGCATTTTCCTTTTCCAGCTCCATTGTGTCCATTTTGAAATGGTATGACTATGAACTGCATACAGTATTCTAAATAGGGCCATACCTTAGATCTATACAAAGGCTGGCATAATAATGCATCTTATTCTCAGTCCCTTTCCTAATAATCCTTAACATGGAATTTGCCCCTTTTTTTTTACCTTCACCAAACACTGAGTTGATGGCTTCATTGAACTATCATGCCAGGATCTCTTGCCTGGATGTTTTGCCCCAACATGCCTTACCTCACATTACTCTTACTTACATTGAATCTCATTTCCTATTTTGTTGCTTTCTTGTCTAAGTTGGAGAGAGGCTTTTTGGAGCTCTTTGATGTTCACCTGGGTTTTCACCAGTTTGAATAATATTGTGTCACCTGCAATTTTGGCTGCTTCGCTGCTCACCCTTGATTATATTAGGTATATTAGGTAGCACTGGACCTTATACAGTTCTTTGGAGGATCTCACTGCTTCCTTCCCTCCACTGTAGAGAATTGTCTCTGCTTCCTCTTCTTTAACTACTTACCAGTCTGTATCAAGACATGTTATGTTACACCCTGGCAGGTAAGTCAACTCAAGAGCCTTTGGTCAGGGATGTAATCAAACACTTTCTAGAAATCTAACTATATAGTGTCTATTTTAGTACTCTTATCAGCATGTTTGGAGACACAAGACTTCCCTTGCCAGAAGCCTTGCTGATTTTTCCTCATCACTGCATGTTCTTCTATTTGTTTAATATTTTAGCAGTTATCATTACATATGATTGCCCCTTCTTTGTTTTCGCCTGATCTGCTCATTCGTGAGTCTGATTAAGAACATAAGAGAAGCCAATGTTGGATCAGGCCAGTGGCCCATCCAGTCCAACACTCTGCATCACACAGTGACCAAAAACACCAGGAGCCCTCAGAAGGTCCAGAAATAATCCCCTTGATTATTTACATGTATTGTTTTGTTCTAAATATGTATGTTTTTTTAAAAAATAATAAAAACAGTGTTTCTTATAGTCTGCTCACTGTCTCACAGGGATAGTTATAAAAACACATAACATTTGAGCTTTTTAAAAAAGTTTTTTTTTAGTTAGGAGGGTGAGTTTAGAGATAAACTGTAGGAAGATCAACAGTTTTGCACTGTGTCTCTGTTAGGACTCTTGGGGACTTAATGAGGTCTTTGTGATTTGTCACTTTGCCGACTCTGGTCTGATGCTTCAGTTTGAACTGACCTATCCGTTACTTCTTAAGAGAGCCAAAGCTGGGTAGTGGTTAGAATGCTGGACCAGGACTTGGACGACCCAGGTTCAAATCCACATTCTGTCACTGAAGCTTGCTGGTTGACCTTGGGTCAGTCTCACACACCCAGCCTCGCCAACCTTCCAGAGTTATTGTGAGGATAAAATGGAGGAGAGGAAAACCATGTTTATTACTTTGGGGAGAAGGGCAGGATATATATGAAGATGAATGAATGAATGAATGAATGAATGAATGAATGAACTGCAATAGTAGCTCATTTGCAAAGTGCATTCCCGCCAGTGTTTCATTTTCTGGTGCCTGCTGAGACAGGACTGTTCTCATTGCCACTTCCATAGCTGCAAGCATAACAGTCCAATCTCCCCAGCAACAGTTGTTCAGTTTAGCCGTGGGTTGGGTATCTGGGCCCCAGACCCTGTTCCATTGCTCAAGCAGTCATCTGTGTTGTGCACCAGCTGCACCCCGTGATTGCTGCCATTCCAGGCCTTGCTGCCCTGTTTACATAGACTGCTCTTGTCATTGTGTGTGCCCTTACAGTTCAAGTCTTCCCCCCACCAGCAGCAATTCCTAGAAATGCCTCATTTAATTGCATGCTAGGAAAAACTTTTTCTCCTATATTGTTATATGTCAGCCTGCACAGGACCAGGATGACCAGAAAAAGCTGGCAACCCTGTTTTCAGAGACCATCCCCCATGCCCTCTTGCCTTGCAGAATGAAAAGACCCCCGAACAAGGCCAACTAAACATCTGTCCAACTGACTCATAATAACCTTCTGTACAGAAGAAGCCGCAATGCCTCCATCCCCTTTTTCAGGAAGAAAGGTCTGACTCCAGTTGTTTTTAACTCCAGTTGCAGCCCATCATCTTCTGCCTTGATCAATGTAGTCCAAGATCCAACAGTACAAAGCACAGCAGCCTTTCCTGATGAAACTTTCTGTTTTTTTAAATAAATTATTGTGTGATTCTAAAATACAGCATGTGTTGCTGGCGTGTTTTCTGAACTGATCCAGCAGCAGTTTTATGTGTACCAACTTCAGAATAAACCTTGCTTATGCTTATGATCACTGGTCATATGGCCCCTGCTGTATGTAAGACACCCAGATTGCAAACAAAATATGGACTATGGAGCCTTCTTCATGCTGCACCAGCCATCAGAGCAACATCCTGTCATCCCAATAATGCAAGGAAAGTGGCCTTCCTTCCTTTTTCCTCCTTTATTTTATAGAGGAAGCTATATGCTTGCATGCTGGAGAGTTCAGAAAGCCTCCAGAAGTCCAGATTTCAAAGGAAGAAAATAACACTGCGTGTTTCTTTTTAAAGCAGAAGTTTCCTTCAATACAAGTGAAATGTGAGTCTTGTACCTAAGGGGGTTGAAGGTCTCTCTTTTGCAACAGGCCATCAAACCCTCTCAGCCCTCCCCTGCAGGCTTGTGTGTACAGTTAAATAAACTTGAGACGCTGCCTTACACCACATCAGACCCCACTGGTCTATCGGGATCAGTACTGGTTGCCAGCAGTTTCTCTGGGCTCTCAGGTGGTACTCCCCAACCTACCTGCTAGCCAAGATATTTTAGGTGGTGATGCAGGGACTGAAGCTGTAGCCTTCTGCATGCAAAGCAGTTGCTATCTCACTGAACTAAAATCCCTCCCCAAATGATCCAGTGGTCACCAGTGGTTATCATAGTATAATAGTAGACTTTGTCTCCCTTTAAAAAAAGGTATTCCTCTGTGAATTTCAGCCTTGAGACCTTGCCAGTTACCTTGGGCCCCTCACAGATCCTCATGGTTCCATATTAATGTATGAACTCCACCAAAGATAAACATAGGAAGCTCTGTAGCAGAGCATCTGCTTAGCATGCAAAAGGTCCCAGGTTCAGTCCCCAGAATCTCCAGTTAAAAGGATTTGGAAGTAAGTGATGTGAAAGACCTCTACCTGGAACCCTGGAGAGCTGCTGCCAGTCTAAGTAAACAATACTGACCTTGATGGACCAATGATCTGATTTAATATATTGCAGCTTCATGTGTCCATGTGACCGGTGTCATTGTTTTAACGGTTACTTAATCCAAGATGAAGAAGGTGAGACAGGAGCCCAGGTTAGTGGACCATCTTTCAGCCCACTCCAGCCACTGGAGCACTCCCCCACCAACCTCTGGAAATCTTACTCAAATGCCTCTTTGTCTTCTGAGACTTCAGCCCCAGTCCCCAGAGGCAATGCTCCCTCTAAGCTGTGGAGTCTTGTGAGCAAAACTTCTACTTCGTGAGCTACTGGCATTAAAGTTGTGAGTGAGTGATTTCGCTACTGCATAAATTAGTTTGCTCTGGAGCCCATCCATCCTGAGCTAAGATGAAAATGTGTGAGCTGGAGGCGAAAAAACTGTGATCTAGTGCATAGGCGTCATCTTCAGGGGGGCTCGGGGGCTGAGGCTACCCCAAAAAATTTACAGCGGTGAATGAGGGGCCCCCAGGGCAACCAGTGCCAGCACACCAATTTCCCTCTCAGCGCAGGGCTAGTGGGTCCCCCCCCCCTGCACTAACTATAAAGTGGCCACCCACCTTCCAGCAGAGTGGAGTGACTTTGGAGCTGCTGCCATTCCTGCCAAAACCCAAGCTGCCTTCCCACTGACGCTGCTGCACCCAGCCATCCTTAAGGTCCAGGAGGGGGAGTTAGCGGAGCCAGGATCAGAGTGTGCCTGTCTGCCAGTTGGTGGGAAGGACAAAGGTTGGGGAGGAGAGGTGGTCAAGAATGGAAGCCGGGGAGGTCAGGGAGCCTTGGGCTGGCAATGCGGTTGACCGGCGCTCCTGTGTGGCCTCCGGTTGCCAGCACTGTCAGAAGTGAGTGGCTCGGTTTCTCCTAGGGTTTAAACTGGGCTGCTGGAGAAAGTGCTTTCCCCTGCAGTCAGCACAGGGGGGGGGGGCTTTCTCTCTCTCTCTTTCAGTCTTTTTCTCTTTTCTTTCTCCTTCTGTTGAGGTGTGTGAGAGCAGGAAGTAATGGAGCTGCTTCCCCACACACACACACACACATTCCAGCCTGACCTTCCTTCCTTCCTTCCTTCCTTCCTTCCTTCCTTCCTTCCTTCCTTCCTTCCTTCTTTCACTTTTCTCTCCCTTCTTTCTTTCTTTCTTTCTTTCTTTCTTTCTTTCTTTCTTTCTTTCTTTCTTTCTTTCTTTTTTTCTTTCTTTCTTGGGGATGGAGCCTGGGCAGGACAGGGGTCTCCGTGGGGTACAGTGCCATAGAGTCCACCCTCCAGAACATCCATTCTCTCCAGGAAAACTGATCTTTGTAGCCTGGAAATGAGCTGTAATTCCAGGGGATCCCTGGGTCCTACCTGGAGGCCGGCATCCCTAGCTCCAGTGCTGGAATTGGAAACTCTGGTTCTGCTGTGTGAGATTGGTGGTGGGGGAGACACATGCAGATCAAAGGCCTTTTAAAATTTCCTTTTGTCCTATGTGCAGCCCAGAAAGAACATTGGCAAAAAATGCGCTCTATACACGTTCATGCACTTCATTTTGCTGTTATTTAAAATGGTATGGTACAGTTTCAAAGGCACAACTAACTGGGATGTATAAAAGAAATGACAGGATTGCCCATTGGAAACTATGGGAGAGGTTGAAGGCCCACTGGAGATAATGGGAGCCAGGAATGCCAATTGACTTGCATGGGCTCCACTGAAATACACTGCAGTACAAAAAAAGTTGCAAAGAAAATGTGGAATGGTTTTTCCATTAAGGTCTTTGGTCCCAGATAGGCTACTCTGAGCCTGGAATGACAGCCCCCAGTGTGGAATTATGGTCCCTAGGAAAAGAATCTGTGCTCTGGGACTAGAATGACAGTTCACAGATTGGAATGACAGGACAACCCCTGGGAATAGGCTCAGTGCTCTGGGACTGGAACGATAGGTTGCAAAGTGGAATGACTCTGAACTCTGTACATTACTCAGAAATTGAGTGCACAGCAACTGTTCGGTATTCTAGCTCAGAGACTTCAGCCATGCATTTACCAAACAAAGATATCTGCGATGCCATAATTTCATAAATTTCAGTACAAAGTCACCCAGTGAATGGCAGAAACAAGACTCCTGTAAATGAATGCTCAGGAAAACTTTTAAAATGTTCCCCTGCAGGCTTTTCTATGTTGCCCTCCTTACTTTCAGCTTTGTGACCATTTGTTTGTCCTATGCACATAGTATGTATATTTGCAGAACTTAAAGTGACTGTTCTAAAAGTGAATTTAAATAAAGGACACAGCAGGAGACCGCTGAGATACCACTATAATCATTGGCCAACTCCCACCTTTTCCAGGGTTTAGCCCAGCCCAGGGGCATGGCTAGGGGGGGATCCCAGGGGTTCCCAGCCCCCCCCCCCAATTTCTGGGGAACCCCTTCCTAAATCCCACATGACTCCTCCTCCATGGATAGTGACAATGGCTTGTGATGTCACTGGCTCCTCCCTATGACATCACTGGGCCTCAGTTCTTTTAAAGACCTAGCATAGCATCGCCTCTGGCCCAGCCCCAGCCCCTCCTGGAAAGTCTACACCCTTGGTTCACAGTAATTCAGCTTAGAGGGAACACTGCCCAGAGGGTATCCTCATAGCCACAAGGGCTAGAATCTTTATTTTTAACTGAACACATGAATTTGCTTTATATTAAGTCAGACCATTGGTCTATCAAGGTCAGTACTGGCTGGCATTGGCTCTCCAGGTTGCCACATCCCCTACTACCTGATCCTGGAGAGGCCGGGGATTGAACCTGGGATTATCTGCAGCAAAGCAGATGCTCTGTTGCTGAGTCATACCCTTGGAAGCAAGGGCTGAAGGAGGAGAATCAGACCCTGAAAGCTCAGTCAGAACACAGGTGAATGTTCCCTGGATCCAGAATGAGATCAAGTTTCATCAAGCCAGGCTGCTCTCTTCCAGTCTCTGCTGAATTACCCTTCACGCTTTCCAATGCCTAGTGATTAGATTCTGAAAAGAAAAGGAGCTGGGACTCCAGAGTGTCATGCCTGCCGATGGGGAAGATTGGAAATAGGTGGATAAACTGAGCTCTTAGTGATAAAACATTTCTGCTTCTTCTCAGAAGCCTTCCTGTCTTTGTTACTTTTCACATCCCAAGGACGGTGGTGAAAATAGATATGAGGGATTAAGCCCTGCCTCAAATTAAGCCCGTCACATCCAGGGACACTGGCATTAATTAACACATGTCCATGCACATGTCGGAGCAGCAAAAATAAACAGAAGTCGTGTGACACCTTAACAGACAAACACAGCTACTCCTCCAGAGCAGCAAAGCATCTGATACATTAAACAGAATGTGGAATCCTCAGAATGTGCCTGAATTTCATTCTCAGGTTTAATTTCCCAGTCCTTGATGTTGTAGAGAACTGCCACACTGCGTGACCCATTTCTGCTGCATACGCTCCTTCAAGATCGGGATTCTGGTCCCTGCACAACCCTGTGTACAATTTCTGGTCCCCATTCCTAGCCTTTGACTGTCAAATTATGCAAAAATAAACTGTGCAACTAATATTAATTATATGCAAATTAGGAAAGGCATAGCTGCTGTTCCATAGGATGGGATGTCTAGCGGGGATTAATTTGTGCCAGGGCATATCTCGTTTTCTGTTTTCGTTGCAGAACTGCACCCAGGACCAAATGAGGTACAAACCGACGAAAACAACCGTTGAGTATGTATTTTCTTCACCATGGAGTGACAATAGAGGATCCTCAGACTTCGTGGACTAGGAAGAAAGCATCCAGACCAGATTACCAGACACACCAGAACCTCAGCATCTCTTTTTCGAAGCGCTGAGCAGTGGCTGTGGCGCAGTTAAAAACTATTTTTGCAGCCCATTAAAAAAGGGCCGTTCCATAGGGGAAGGATGCTCCCTGGAGGTTTGGCTAGGAATTGTCCAAGGCTTGAAACCATAGCTCTCTAGGATATTCTTAAGAGCGGTGTTTAAAGGCAAGAATAATGCTGTGTAAAAGACAGCCTACTTGCAGGCAAAGTTCTTCCTAGGGCAAACGAGATCTGATTGCAGCTGTCCCCCCCCCCCCTTCCCGTGCAAACAACATGCTCCAGAACCTGTCCCTGTCTATCAAGGAAGGCTTGTGGTGTCAACATGGAGGCAGGACCATCTGGAATACTACCCAGTAGAAACAGGAGGACCGGTCAAATCCCAGGGGCAGGGCTTTCTTTTCCACATGAGCCCTGTTTCTCAGTCTCAGCTTCTATACACTGGCAACAGTTTTATTGGATTCACACGGGCAAATTGGCCCCGGATTTGTTACTAGTAAATCCTGGCAAACATAACTGACTTGAGGAATTCATTGCCACTAGCGCAAGTCATCTATAAAAGGATTATATAAATAGCTAAAGGACAGCTCTCTGAAAGTTTCATTAATAGCCATGACAGCAAATAATATAGAATTGTCATACTGCAGGGCAAGATGCCTCTGATTTCCAAATGCTGGGAATAGACCCAGGATGCTTGGATGGCTGTCTTGATCACTCTCTGTTTGGAAGCTTAGGTGGGAGAGGGCATCTAGGGTTGTTCACATACCCACTGATTCGCATCACAGCCTGTTCACCAGTCATGAACAGTTAGATGATTTTGTGTTAGTCAGTTTAGCTGTTCAGATTCAGATTCAGACACCTTTAATGGCACAAGAGTTCGGCTGTTTGAGACGAGTACAAACCTGTTCATCAGGTAAACTGTTCATGAATTCAAACAGTACAGTTCCATCAGCAGGGGCATAGAATTTTAAAAGTGGGGGGGGCGGGGTTTTGTGCATGTGTGCGCAAAGCGCGTGCACGCTGGGCCACCCCTGCTGCTGCGCCGGGCCGCTGGGTGGCTGTGCCGGGCAGCGCCGGGCGGCTGCACCAGCCCGCCCCCACTCCCAGGCCACCGCTGCCGCTCTCCCAGACCAAGCTGGGGGGGAGAGCGGCTCTGATGGTGGCGGCAGCTGTGGCGGCAGTGCGGGGGAGCAGTGGCGGCGGCAACGAGGCACGGCGGCTGGGTGCACGGGTGCTCCATTTCCCGGGGGGGCTCAGTCCCCCCCAGGAAATTTCTGGGGTGGCCCGAGCCCCCGAGCTCCCCCGCAGTTGATGCTGGTGACCATCAGGGCTATTTTGGGGTAGGAATGCACAAAAAGGGAGTTCCGGCTGGCTTCCGAGTTGGCCATGCCTACAGCCTCCCACCCCTCGGGTTCCCCAGGCGTCTCGCAAGCCGCAGGGTGCCTGGGGAAGCCAAGCCGATCCAGGGAGGGAAGGCTGTTTAAACTGCCTCCCCCCCCCCTCGAGTTCCCCATGCACCCCGCAAGCCGTAGGGCACCTGGGGAAGTCAATCCTGGGAGGGGTGTGTGGCCTAATATGCTAATGAGTTTCTGTTGTTGGGTGTGGCCTATTATGCTAATGAGTTCCTGCTGGGCTTTTTCTAGCAAAAAAAGCCCCCGAGTACCATACAGTGCAATTGGCAGTGTTTCATATGTGTGTATTCCCACACAGCCTGATAGGATTCCTCCTTTCCCCCCTGCAGCCTCCTCCACAGACCAATAGTCATTGCGTGCTGTTTGGCAGCCAATCATATAAACGGTGAGCAAATCGGAGAGTCAACCTGTGATTATAAACACTGTATTTTTAAAAATGTCTTACTGTTGGGTATTTATTTATCTCTGTATTATCAACATTTCATGCCCGCAGTTTCCCACACAGCCTTATGGTAGACATACTTCCTCCCTCATGTCATGTAATTTTACCTGACCAGCCCATCCATGACCCCAGACAGAGTTAATCTCACCTACTATGCAGATGTGAAAACCTGCACAAGTCAAGGAAGCGAGCCCTGACCTGAATAGCCCAGGCAAGCCCAATCTCATTGGGTCTCGAAAGCTAAGCAGGGCCGACCCTGGCAAGTATTTGGATGGGAGATCCCCAAAGAATACCAGGGCCGGGAGGGAGGCTATCAAGCCACTTCTCTGAATGTCCTGCATGCCCCAGTAGGAGTCGCCAGAGGTCGCCATGACTTCCAGGCACAGGCACACAAACATGTACACACACACAAAAAAATGCAAGAATACAAAAGAGAGAGAGAGAGAGAGAAAGAAGGAAGTGAAACTTTACCACCACCATTACCACACAGCTGCAAAGCTGTTTGATGGTCATTTAAGGTCATTCACCAAGGCAGCCTGGTGAACAGATCAGAGGTTGAACCCTCAGTTCATGGGTTGAACCCTCAGCCCAGTTGGACATGTTTGCTATGAGGTTCATGTTATCCTTTTGGGCATCTGATGCTGGCAGTCATCACCAGTGGAAGGCTGAGCTTGGTGGATATATCATGATGAGACTGTATGGCAGTTCTGATCTTTTTGGGATATGACCTTCTTCCCCTAAGCTACAGCTAAACTCCATTCCTTTATTAGCAGGACCAAAACTTTTGTGCATCCAGCTCCTCCTTTTCTCTGTATGGCTCTATTTTTCAGACAAGGGGTCACTCTTGCAGACAATCCCTAGGAGAAGATGGGGAGAAGTGCTGTAGGGGTGCCATTTGTTTCCTGTCTTTTGGATTTTTATCCTGCTGTTCCTCAAGGTTCTTGGGTTCTTCCCCCATGGTGCTCTTTAATTCTCTACTAACCCACACCCAGGAAGCCTGTGGCTCCCACTCCAGGCATTTTTGGAGCTAGCTAAGATGCAGCCTGCACGTAAAACATTCACACTTTTCCTCGATACACTCACAGAATCCTGCAAAAGGCAGAGTGTGAATCAGCCACATATAGGGGTGGTCTTAGGGGCTCTGAGACCCCAGAATTTTTTTTCCCCTTCTGTCAGACGGATGATGCCATGGGCAGTCAGTCCCCCCACCCCAAGTCAGCGGCAGCTGCCCTGGATGCCCCATGCCTCAGACCACCCATGGACACAAGAAACTGCCACCAGCAAACAAGGACAAAATTTTGTCACTGTATTTCTGTCTAAGGAGGGTAGTAGTTCTGCACTGCCATCCTCCTGTTCCCCTCGTTGGGCTTTAAAAGACCACTAGCACTCAGCACACCAGCCCTGGGGTGAAGTTTTGTACAAATGTGAAATCTTATTGGAGTTTCAAAACTCAAAACAGAAACTTCAGAGGCTCACTTTAAGCATTTCGAGAACAGCTGGCCGACCCTTTAAACAGAGAGCTAGATTTGCAACGACCTGTACAACAGCAAAACTAAAAGCAAGGGATCTCCAGCTAACTTTTTAAGCAGAAACGAGACCCAAGGAAAACAGCTCTGCATGTCTTGCCATTTGATCGCCATGAGCTATTGGAACTAGTTTATCCCACACTTGGAAAGAGCCATGGTTTGCTTAGTATGCAGGAAGCCCCAGGATCATACACACACATACACACACACAGGTAAAAGGGATCTGGAAGTAGCTGATGAGAAGGACCTCTACCTGAGACTCCAGAGAGCTGTAGCCAGTCAGAACAGACAGTACTGGGCTAAATGGGACCAATGCTTTGACTTAATAAAAGGCAGCTTCATGTGCTCCAAAATGGGGACAGTCAGGGCCGGTGCTACCATTAGGCCAACCTAGGCAGCTGCCTGGGGTGGAGAACTCAGAAGGGCGCAGAACTGAGAGTCTGCATTACTGTCCAGGAGACCTGCCGCCAGGCCCAGCACCAGCAATTTCAAATTTTGTGGTTTTCAGTCTTTCTAAAATGCATTTATGTTTGAAAATTGATGGGCGCATGGGGGGGTGCCAGAAGGTAGCCTTACCTAGTGTGCAAAAAAACCTGGCACCGGCCCTGGGGACAGTGTGCAAACATGCCAGGACTTTTGCACATGGCCTTTGCAAATGCATGCCACAGAGGTTTAGATCCCTGGTTTAGATGCCTGAGTGCTTAATGCCACCACTGTATTTTGCAGGTCATCTTGCTCAAGCAGCCGCTGATCACTGAACTTCTTCAGGCTGACATAAACCCTGCGGGGACACCTAGCCAGCTTATCAGGTTGCATTCCTAGTCTTGCAAGGGTTTAGCTCTGAAAGTAAATCTGCTTCATTTTCAAAATAATAAGTTCTAGGGCTTAAAGGTAGCTTGAGTGTCATTTTATCCATTCTCACTATACCTACAAGGTATCTAACACATTCCAGCACATAACATTGCGGGGGGGGGGGGGGGGATCAGGGTTATATTTAGTATGAACGTCCCCAGATAATGGATGTGAACTTGGGTATACAGTGCCAGTTGTTGTACCATTGCTGCTTAAAGCCCTACTGCTGTTCTGGCTTCAGATCAGCCGCTGCTAACATTGCTCAGCACAGCCCAGCACAAATTCCGTCTGCATTGAAACTTCCATGTCCACCATGCAACCTCCACAGACTGACCACACGAAAGCAGAATTGCCACCAAACTGGCAACTGGGGATCATGAGTTCAGATGGATTTCCACTCCAATCCTGCCTCCATCTCATGCTTCAAACGTCCCACGTCATGAAGCAGGCCCAGTTAGGCTCTTTCCACATGCCCTTTTCCATTCTCACTGGTGCATAAAACTTTTTTAAAAACTAACAGTGAGGCTCTTAAAAGGGTGTCCCTTTGGGGTGGTCAAAATAAACTAACAAGGGTGGCAAAAAAGCAGAACTGAATTTCCAATCTGATTTGCACATACCTGAAGAAGTGAGCTGTGACTTAGGAAAGCTCACATGGAAATTAACATTGTTACTCTTTTAAGGTGCCGCCAAATTTTTATTTTAAAAACCGGAAGGCCCAGGCAGAAACAGGGGATGCCACAAGCATCCTCCAATGGCATGCAGACATAGCCAGCAAGGGACCCTGCCATGAATTTGTGCCACCGCTGCATACAAAAGCCGGCTTACCTGCAGTTCAGACACAGTCTAGTTGCCTTGGAAGTGTCCACCTAACCAAACACCATAGCAATGCTTTCTGTCTTTATTGTTTATGCAGATCTTTTACTGATGCTTAACTTGGCTTGAACTGTTTTGATACTGCTGTCATCTTACACATCATCATGGATAGAAAAAAGCGCTTGTTTTAAGCAGCAACCAGCTATCCTGCCTGGTGGGAAAGCATCTGCAACCACCCAACCACCCAGGCGGTATATATTGCCAGAGTTTCATTTACGCCAGTGTTATTTCACCCAGGGGCTCCTCCTCATGTTGATACTTTAAAGCCCTTCTGTGTACATTAACGTGGTGATCAGCAGCCTATGGAGCACCTGAGAATGACAGGATTCACTAAACTGTGCCCTTCACTTCTTGAACCTATAGTCAGAAACATGCAGATCATCTAACAGGGAATGTAGAAAGTGCTCAATCAAACTGGCTGTACTTGAGAAAAAGGACAGCGCATGGGTGGGTGGGTGGGTGGGTGGCTGGGTGGGGAATGTACATGGACTGCAGATTCTGCAAACTTTCCTTAGTGTCGAAGAAAACCACACCGTGATCCCCAAAGCTCACACAGTTTCAACCCCACCCCCCTGCATTTCCTGAGGACATAGCAGAGAGCCGGATCATTCCTTGGCCTGCCTAGACTGCAAACTGAAACCCGCAAGCCCAGCAGTAGGCGCCACAGGGTCGTCCTTCCACACTCCGGAAAGAAAGCTGCCAGTTTGCTTGGGGCAAGAGCCCAGGCCTCAGCCTCTCTTACCTGGAGAACTCTCTTGGTCAAGCCCGTTTTCTGAGCGAGCTGTTTCAAGTCCTTGGCATCTGGATTGTGGTTAATAGCAAAATAAGACTTCATTGTCCGCAGCTGGTGGTGCTTGAAAGACGTCCTCATGCGCTTTGTTTTCTGATTGCTGGGGTATTGCTGGTCGCGGTCCAGGTGGTCTCCGTCGTTCTCATTGCAGCTCAAAGCTGGAGACAAGGAGGAGGAAAAGGGCAAGTCAGGCCAAGCGAGAGCAGCCATCGGAACAACATCGTGCACACATTGTCTGCCCCTGTCACCCCCACAGCCTCGCTCCTTTCTTGCTTGACAATAACTGGCCTGTAAGGACCCTCACCTGCACCTTGGCTTCCGCCATAAGGGCAGGTGGCTTTCTTTCCCCACCCTTTGCTGCTTCCCCCCATCCTGCATTTTCAGACACAATGAGAAGAGCCCAGAACGACCCTGCAAGATGTTTCAGTGCACTTTAATGCCTGACTGTATTGTGTCCCGCAACAACCGAGTCCACTCAAACCCTCAGTGGCAAAAACTCATTCAAAATCCTCAACATTCTTTCTTTCCAAGCCCAGCACCACAGAATACAAGAGAGACCATTTAATATAAACCCTGTTTCAGTGAGGGGGAGGGACGTTTTATACATCTGATGGCAAATTCCGATTACCACTTGACTGAAGATTGGGGTGGAGGGAACAGGGAGACAGTTCCAGGGGCATTGGAATGGAACCGAAGACCAAAATGGAAGTTCAAAGTAATTGTGTGTTTGCATTCCACACAAATCAAACTCCCTTGAAGAAAGCTGCATGGAGAATTCAATTTCTTTTCCATGTGTTTACTAAAGACAATTTAGATACATTTAGGCTCCCTCAAATGGCTGCAACAATTCACTAATTAAGCTTACACAAAAGAGGCAAAGGAACCTTATAGCAATTAACAAATGAAGCTACAATTTGCACGCTAAGCAAAATATGCATACTGGTGAAAGCGTGCGTTTCTTTTTTTTAAAGCTTTTAGGCACCTACAGAGCATATAGACAGGAAGTTCCTTGTACAAATAACTAGAAGAGCAAAAGATAATCCTACAAAGGAATCTACCAGTTAATCATTTTGGATGTTGCATCATGAACAATCCCTGGTTGATCCACAAATTCCTTTTTCAAAATAAAAACACAATCAAAACTATATGTGAGAAAGAAGGGAGCTCCCAGTCAGTCTTACTGTATATTCTCCCTTGGTAATTATTTTTCCAGGGTCTCCCACCAAAAAAAGAACAGAAAGATCCACTGTGGGAATGTTAAAATGTGTGTTATTGATCCAGTAGTCTAAAAACATCTGTACCAGCTTGTAAAATTGTCCTCCAGTACGCTTCTACTACATACCTGTACCATCATAGCCTTATGTCCAATGCAGATTATCTATCCAATTGTAACTATTATAATCAAATGCAGAGATTAATCTACTGATCACAACAAGGCAACGATTGGACTCTAGGAGTTGTAGTACTAAATGTTCAGAAGCACTGCAGAAAGCCATCACATCACATGCGCAGTTAGCAGGTCATGGTCATGCTTTAAAAACCGGCATTTCACGCAAAGACTTAATAGCCGGCTTCTCTCACGAGTACAAGGATGAGAAGCGCCACCCGGGGCCAGAGAAAAAGAAACTTTTTGCTTGGTGCTTGGTCTCTGCTTGCAACCACCAGATGCCCCTAGGAAGTTCACTGGCAATAAAGGTAGCCACCCCTTAAGATTAGAAAAAGAGAGTCAGAAATGGCAACAAGCAAAAGCCCAAAGTCAAGCAGGCTGTTTGAAAGGAGCTTCAAAGGGACTCGGAATCTCTTTAGAGAGCAGTAACCAATCTTCTCCTCTTACCCACTCTTGTAGTCACCTTCTCTTGAAAAAGGTAGACTGTACAGTTATTGTCATTAAAAGTAGAGAGACACTCTGAGAGCATAGACAGCATTTTGGAGCCACTCCTTACATATGCCTTTAGCATTTGATAGTGAAAGGTACACTGCTTCTGTACACTGAGGTACTGTTCCTAGCTGTTGCCCCCAAAGCCCACTGGCAAACCTGTTCTCCATAACAGCTCTTAAGAGCGACACATTCCATTTAGTGTGAGAATATGAAATCTTGAGTCAAGCAGAATGCTTAACCTGCCTCCAGAACAGTCCAACATTGCCAGAAAGCTTGCTTCAGAGGGCCTGTTCCCAAGTTACAGTGAATGCACATACAATCCGTGTACACTTGATATTTCTTAATATGTGCAATGAGTAATTTTCATGTTACATTTGACACATGTACAGCTGGAAAAGTGATTTGAAACCCTGCATTTGTCCAGGTCCTGATCTGTGGTTTCATTTGTATTAGCTCTTTCTTACAAACAGGTATTATTTATTTATTGACTAATTTCAGCTTGTACTCTGCCCTCCCCGTGAGCGGACTCAAAGTGGATCATAACAACAAATCCTCAATAGGAGTTAAACCATTTCACAACAAATAGTTTAATTCACAATTAAAAACAAACACTATAAGCTAAGGACAGAGAGCACGGCAATTCAGTACAACAGTCTTGAAAAGTGGAGCTGCTAGGCCGTAAACCAGACTGTGGGTCTTCACTTGATGGGCCATTCAAGATGGAAGCTTCAGCAAGGGAGGCCAGGAGATGGAATAATTGGACACCCACTGCCTTACCCAAGGGCCTGGCAGAACAGCTCTACTTCACAGGCCCTGCGGAACTGTAATAGGTCCTGCAGGGCTCTGATCTCCAGCAGGAGCGTGTTCCACCACCAGGCTGTGGCCAGGGCAGAAAAAGCCCTGGCCCTGATCGAGGCTAAGCAGATGTCCTTTGGGCCGGGGACAACCAGCAAATGTTGGTTCACTGAGCGCAAAGCTCTCCTGAGCACATATTGGGAAAGGCAGTCCCTCAGATATATCAGTCCCTGGCTGCACAGGGCTTTGAAGGTCAGTACCAACACCTTGAAATGGATCCAGTACTCAATCGGGAGCCAGTGCAATTTGCGTGGCCCAGGCTGAATGTGTGCCCACACAGGCAACACAGGCATCAAATGGGCCACTGCATTTTGCACTAGCTGGAGTTTCCAGATCAACTTCAAGGGCAAACCTGTGTAAAGCGAATTATAGTAATCAGTCCTGGAAGTGACCATTACATGGATCACTGTAGCCAAGTCCTGGGGGGGGGGGGGGGAGAGATAGGGAACCAATTGCCTGATCTGCCAAAGGTGGTAGAAGGCACACATATGCACATGTGCACAGGTGGTAGGTGCATTCACACTAACACATGAACCATTACATCCCAAAAGGGCTGGCTCACATCAGAGTGAACCATTGCTTGAGGGCAGCAATATTGATAAAGTGACAATGAGATCCCTTAGCATATCCTAGAGGTTGTTAGGTTGGGCGCCTCTAAAAACTATCCTCCAAAATCTTCTCTGCAGCACTGCAGCATCTTTGAAAATGTCCTGAGCCCCCCACCCCCATCCTATCTCAGTCATCTCTGTCAGATGTAAGCCCTCTATGACACATTAAGTATAGTACCTAGCACCTCATCAGTTTGTAATAAATTCTTATTAATGGTTCTGAGAGATATCACCTCCCTTAGTTTCCAACAGATTAAAAACAGAAGTATTTGCACCCTGACCTGGATAGCCCAGGCATGCCTGATCTCATCAGATCTTGGACGCTAAACAAGGCCGACCTTAGCAAATAATTGGAAGGGAGACCTCCAAGGAATACCAGGGCCCCAGATGCAGAGACAGGTTATCAAACCACCTCTCTGAAAATGTCCAAACTCAACTAGGGGTTGGCGGAAGTTGCCATGACTTCCAGGCATGCAAGCACATACGCACAAATACCCCACCACAAAGCACGCATGCACACCCACACACCCACACACCCACACACACACAAACAAAGTATTCACAATGGCCAGCCTGATATTCTGGATATTTATGGGGGTGCATCTGATGCTGATTTCAGTTAAGGATCCCACTGTAAATTTGGAAAATGCATTATGCAGCCAGTTGGCTGCATCTAAGGAACCCCAGGTTTGGTCAGTACCTAAATGGGAAGGCATTCTGGGAATCTCTCCTGCACATATACCACCTTAAGTCCCATAATGAAAGAACAGCTGGATATAAATGTAGCAAATAATGTAAAAATGGAGGAAAACAGCCACATTATGCCCTGATGCCTCTCCTCTTCTTCCAGTGCCTGACCACAAACATTTTCCTGATCCTGGGGCTACACCATACCCATCAAGCCTCCGTTGAATCCAAGAAGAACCTCATTCCCAAGATACACTTTATTTGTTGTATCCTAGCTAGAAGGAGTTTTGTATGACATTAGCAACTGAGCCCCCTGCCTTTGGGTTCTCGTCTTGTTCCTGCCAAATGAATCCTTATGATGGATTGAGAGATGCATTAACTAAAATATGCTGGAGAGACAGGGAGCTAGGTGGCCTTGATTAAAAGGCCTGGTTTAACACAACCATCTATCTTCTGCCACCACTTTCAATTTGGTTTTGACTTAGTTTTGTAGTGGTTTTTTTTGCGGTTTGTTTTCATTTGTATTTTAAACTTTTATGCACTGCCTTGTGAACAGTTTTTCGTTGTAATATGGTTCAAAAATATTTGCAAATGACTAAAGTTCGCCTGCAGCCTTTCTCCAGCTATTGGTTGAGATGGCATGACATCACAGAATGTTCATAAACACTGACGGGAAGGCATATAGACAGCCAACAGGGGGCAGCAAGTCTTCTCTAGGGAATGTGAAATTAAGAAATCTGAAATGGCCCAGGGATGGAAGGGATTGTACACTGGTGGCATTAAAGGGTGAAAGTCAGGAATGGAAGCATTATTGGCCAAGGAGGTACTGAAGCCAAAGAGGATAGCTGAATGTCATGTTGATTCAAATAAGTTTGCTCACTTCAGGGCTGGCATCTATCAAAGGGTACCCTAGAAAGAAGGTGGGGAGGGCAGAAGGGTGCTTCTCTCCCCAATGGTGATGAGAAAGAGAGAAGGAGAGTTTTGTTTTAAAAGCAAGTTCTTTAATCAAGCCTGCATGGATTAGGAATGCCTTGTCCTCATTGCATCCATCGAATCAATTGTTCACTCTTCCTTTAATTGTGTACAAAACATGAGCCGTCACGGACCGAATATAAGATCCCAGAGCAGTCTCATGTCAGCAGGACCTCACATGACCCCCTTTCAGAAGGGCATGATGGGGTTGCGACACTGTGCATGTTGAACCATGGGAAAGCTCTCTCGCCCCCTCCCCCACAGATAACATCATTGTACCAGTCACGGTGATAGCAAGGTGAACCATGATTTGGGGGCCTGGTTGAGTAGCCAGACTGGCCACAGATTCAATGTTCACCATGTGCTTGGATGATCCACATCTCGTGTCACTGAAAAGCATGACTCCCAATCCCTGCAGTGACCCCTTCCCTTCAAAATAAAGATGCTCAGACTGCACCACTAGATCCACAGCAGCTGGACTAAACATGCCTCCTTCCTCAGCATGCACAGGAAAAAAGAATGAATGAGGCCTTTGTCTAACCTCATGCCCTGTGAATGGGTCCAAATGGACGGTTGCCCCAGCAAGCCAGTCTGAACCAGTTTGGGAGACCGGATTTCCAACAGAAAAAAAAATACTACAATCCCATTGTCAGCTACAAAGAGGAGAGACTTGCAGGCCTGGGCGTAAAAAAAAAGCAAAGTCTGAGGAGCTATCTTTCTCTTGGATGCTACGTAGACATTGCAGATCATGAAAGGAAGAACATCCACTTGCACACAAGTTGTCATCCCAGGAGTACAGGCTCTATGATGCAGATTGAGCTACCCAGGGTTATCCAGAGGTTTGCTTTGTGAATTGTTTCAATGCGCACCTGTTCTACATTCCTTTAATTTCCCACCACCACCAATAATAAATGGCTGATTTATGAGAAGTGAACACTAAGCAGTGTTGCGTGGTTAAGGGAGTAGAACCTGTAAAGAACCCATGAAATGGGTGTGTGTGGGGGGGACACTATGCCAGGACACTCCTAATTCTCCTTGTGTTCCTTCCCCTAAAGGATCTGGGGATCTATTTCGCCAGCATTTAAGGGAAGAACTGGTAAAGGTCATAAGAGGAGTTTGGTTGCTGCTTGGAGGACAAGAGTATCCATACCCATTCAGAGCAGGAGTGTGACCAGCTCTCCTAGCCTGGGGGAACCAAAGCAGCATATAGCCCAAAGGCATGCAAGCCTTGAACCATCTTTACATGTGAGGGTCTGTTTTCCTGCCAGAGACCTGGAAGGATTCTGGGAATCTCCAATGCACCGCAACCACTGCAAGAGCATCTGGTTTTGTTCAGGAAAACTGAGTTGCAAAATTTAGCTTGGGATGTTTTAAGGGTTTGCCTTCTACATCGCCCAACCAATTTAAGGGTTTGCCTTCTGCACAGCCTAGCCATTTGCCCTCTCACCAGGGGCTTACACAACCATTTCGCTCAACAACTTTTTAATTCTTTTTTTTTATTTCAAACACTTGTTAAGTCGTCTTTCCACCCAACATAGAGTCTCCAAGGCAGAGAGCAAGTAAAACAATGTTTCAAATGCAGATACGAATGCATAAAACATTTCCAACAATGTAAGGAAACATATCAACTCACAAACACCCCCCCCCCCAGGTCTCTGTTCTGGTTGTGGTGCTTCCCTGCTTGAGGCCACAAGCTGAGCCGCTGTTTCTTGCAGCCCACAACAAAACCTTCCCAGGAGGATCTGCCATTCGCAAGAAGTGGGTGAAGGAGTCTTGGTTCTCACAGAAAAGGCATCCCTAGCCCCCCTCCTCCCCCCCAGACCAGAATGCCAGCGACCCCTACGCCTGCATGGAAAGGATCCACTCTTCAGAGCATCTATGGGTCCTCCCTTGGGGTGTGCGGAGGGGTCATGCTCTGCAACCCAGCTCCCCAAGGCAGCTCCCCCATGAGGCAAGGGCCTGAAGCTAAGGCTCCGGACAGCCAAAAGGAGGAGAGTGGCTATTTCAGTTCCCAGAGTTCACTGAGGCCAGAGGTGACAAAAATGGTTCCAAAGACCAGGCAAAAGCAGAGCAGGGGGAAAGGAACTCCTGTGGTCAGAGACAGGATACCTGTGGGTCCAGGCAGGCTGCCCCCCCCCCCCGGCTCCCCAGAAGCATCCGGCTTCTTGACCCCAGGAATGCCGGGCCAGAGGGCCCTCCTCCCATCTGACCACCGCAGAGCCACTCCGGGTGTTCTTCAGCAAGCCAAGCCCGGCAGCTGCCAACCCCACATCAGGCACAGCCAGTTCCCGCCTTGTCCCCAGAGAACCCCCAGCCAAGGGTGCCTGTACAGACTGGCACATGCCGAGTGCCAGGGTCCCTGCAGGAAGGGGGGGGGGACAGACAGGGCTGCCAAGAGGAGGGGGGCGACAGGCCAGAGCGCTCGGGGTCATTCGAGGGGCCCGAGGCGGTAGGCGGGTCATGTGGCCTGGCTCCCTCTGCGGCTGAGAGACCAGAGGGGGGAACGCGGGGCTGAGCTTGCCCAGAGTCTCCATTTTACTTGGGAACACGAACCCACCCTCGCAGCGGGACCCGCCTTCCTCCCCGCCCCCTTCTCAGCCCGGGACGGTCCTGGATTCCGGGTCAGCCGCCCCACGGGATGCTTCCCTTTCCCGGGCGTGAGGCGCGGGAGGAGCAGCGCAGGCCTTGGGCGGCCCCTCCAGGGGTCTTCCCCGAGGCGGGCGGGCGGGCGGGAGGGAGGGAGGGAGCTGCACTTGCTTCCCGAGAGGCAACCGGTGGGGGGTGGGCGCCCGGCAAGAAAGAGGCCAGAGTCGCGCCGTCGGGGGGGAGGGGTTGGGGGAGAGGAGACACAGACATGCCGGTACCCCACCCCCCACTTTCCCCTCCGGTTTCCAGAGTGGAGAAGACTGTCCAGGAGAGACTGTGCAGGTCGTTTAGCTGCTTGGGGGGGTGTCTAGGTTCTCTTCCGGGGGGGGGGAGCTTGCTTCAGCGTGGCGCATTCTGCCCCCCCCCTCCAGTTCTCCCACAACAAATGGAAGAAGGAACCGGGATGGGGGGGGGGGGGTGAGGAGAGATCCGTTCGGGGCTCCCTCTTCCTTGGAAGCCGAGCTCACCCGGTCCGACTCCATTTGTGGCTCCAGCCCCACCCCCCCTGATAAACGCGGACTGAGGCGGAGGCACCGTCGCTTGCGCGCCCCGTCGGATAGACTCCCCAAGCGCGGGGTAATTTCGCTTCCAGAAGGCCCAGCTGGGGAGGGAGCCTCTCCCCGTCACAGGTGGGGGGTGGGGGGTGGCTGACAGATCATGTCTGGGGGGGGGGGTTGGCAGGGAGGGGACTGAAGCCAAGTTTGGTTGGCGTTTCAAAACCGTGGCGGGAACTTTGTTCTGAGGAGCAGAGAAACGCCCGGCCTCCATCGGAAGCCTTCTGGAAACGGCTTGCGGAGGCAGTGGCAGACGCGCTTCTTTCTCATCGGGCCAGGAGATTGTTTGTACGCTTGTCTGAATTCGAGCGGACCTCGAAACAACAAAGAAGGGGGGGAGTTTCTGTCCACTTCAGATGTTCAGTGTTATGGGTGATTGCGTTAGCCAGGCCAAACTGAGGTCGATCCGAACGGGAGCCCAGATCCAAAAACTGGAAGGCCCAGCGGAGGAGGGAATGAACTTGGTGGGGGTGCAGATCTCGGAGCCCCTTTCCAGGGAGGGAAGGGTTTAGCAATGCGTTTTAGGGGCCTTCTCCCGGGCTGTTTGCTCCGCACCAGGCACTATCTTTTCACCCTAAAAACAGGCCCCCTCGCCGCCGCCTCCACCACATCTGTAGCCCCAGGGCTTCACAAGTCCCCTTCCCAGTTCTAACCGGCCCCCTGCCCTTCCTCTCTTTCCGGGAGTGCAAGCCCGGTTTTTCGGCGAGCATATTTTCCGCTCAGCCGCCCTCGGCGTCCCGCTCCTGGGGGCCCACATGGCTTTCCTCTGTCCTCTGGCTGGACGCTACCGCTCGCCCGGCCCAATCCAACCGTTCGCCCTTTTCGGGTCACAACCTCCGAGTCGGCGGCAACACTTCGCGCCCCCCGAGAAGCCCCGACAGCCGGCGCTGCACAACTTCGGTCCCCTCTGTTTCCCGACAGCGGTTTCCAGCGCGCAGAGTCCGCAGGCGAAGCCGCCACCCCACAGCTCCCCATCCCACCCCACCCCCGTCGTTCCGTCCTGTAAGCTCGCCGAGCCCCGTCGGAATCTGTCGCAGGTCCGCCACGCCGGTGGCGGAGCAAAGCGGGTGCCAGCTTCCCCCCTTTGACCCAGTCCCCCGGGTTCTTACCTGCATTGTAGGCGGCCAGGTCGGCGCCGGGTCCCGGGCTCTTCCTTTTCCGAGGCCGTCCCTTCTGCACGGTGCCCACCCCGTTGTAGTAGGGCAGTCCTAGGGGGCCAGAGGCGCCCAGGGCAGGGCCTTTGCCCGCCGGCCCCTCGGCGTGGTTGAAGTGCAGCTGGTATTCTCCCTGGAGCAACGCCTCGAAGTGCAGCCGGCAATAGACCAGGTTGTCCTTCATGCCGAAGTGGTCGCCCGTCGTCAGCATCTTGGCGCAAGTCGAACAAGTGAAGCAGTTCAAATGGTAGACCAAGTCCCGGGCGCGCATCACCATCTCCGAGGCGGAGATGCCCAAGTGGCAGCGCGCGCAGCGCTGGACCGAGAACCTCCTGCGGACCCAGAAAAAGACAGCCTCAGTCCCAGAACCCAGCGAAGCGGCCCGCCAGGGCTCGGAGCTGCCCGGGGCAAGCAGGCAGGCAGGTAGGCGTCGAGGCCCACCACCGAGAAAGGGCGGCCAACAGCCCAGGGAACCCAGCCTGCAGCCGGACGGGGAAAAGGCAGCCTTAGGCTGCGGTCACACATACGAAATGATCCACTTTCAATGCACTTTCTAACTGGATTTTGCCAGTTCACACAGTAACATCCAGTTGAAAAGTGCACTGGAAGTGGATTGCTTAGTGTGTGTGACCGCAGCCTTGGAGATCTTTTTGGGGACGCGCTTGAGGGGGCGGACAAATGTATGGCGTTTCTTTATCGAAAATAAAGCCCCCACCCCACCCCATTCCGAGAACCAAAGCAGCGGGGACGTTTCCCTGGGTTACAACGGGACACCGCCAAGCCCGGCTTCCCACTGGAGTTGGCGAAGGCTGCCCAACAATCCAGCCAGTATCATCGCGCTCCGGGCTTCTCTTGGTGGGAATCAAGGTCCTGGGCCGGGGACCTGCACAGCAGTGGGCTCTGACGCGGGCGGCGGCGGCGGCTGCTGCTCAGGATGCGCCAGGCACCTCTGCCCAAGCCGGAGCTCACGGAGCTTCCCCGACTGGGACTCGCCGGCAAGCCAAGTCCGGATCCCACCCCCCACCCCCCTTCCCTCCAGGAGCCTCCTTAGGACGGGGGCAGGGAAACTCGATCTGCTATGCGGGGAGGGGCCGGCCAAGTCGGGCCCCTGGCCGGCTTCCCCTCCCTCCATCCCTCCCTCCTTTCCTCCCGGAAGGCAGGCAGGCAGGCAGGCAGGCCGGCCGGCCGGCCCCCTTACCTGTAGTAGTCCTCCTTGCAGTAGATGCTGCCGTCCTTGCTGAAGCAGGTGAGCTCCGACTCCAGGTTGAGCTTGCACTCACAGCACTTGAGGCAGCGCATGTGCCACTGCTTGTCCACCGCCAGGAGGTAGTAGCGGTCCGAAATCTTGCCCCCGCAGCCGGCGCACAGGGCTGCCCGCTCGTTGCTGATGGACGGCATGGCGTGCTGCAGAGGGGAGACAGGCAAGGGCGCCCGGCGGCGTCGGTTAGAGGAGGGCCCGCGGCTCTCAGGCACCCGCTCCGGCCCGCCGGCCCTGCCCCAGCGCGGGGGACCCGTGGGGCCTCTCTCTCGCCTGGAAGGACCTAGCCCACCCACCGGGAAGGGGAAGGGAGGGCCGGAGCCACGCAGCTGACCGCGCTTGGCCGCCGGGCGCAGAGAGTTGGCCAAAGCGGCCGCCCGGACCGCCGGGCTGGATCAGGGAGCAGCAGCAGCAGCGCCCCAGCCCGAGTCCCAAGAGCTCCCTGCCCAAGGAGAGGCCCCGGACTGAGACCCACCCAAGCGAATGGGGGGGGGGGGGGAGCGGGTGGCGGGATACGCGCTGTTAAGTCTTCCCAGGGCTCCCGCCTTTATCCTGCCTCCACCGCCGAACGCGGCGACCCATCTAGAATCGCTATCAGAAGCGCTGCCTTTCAATACGGATCCCGCGGAGATCCGGGCAGGAGAAATCCGGAGGTGCATTTTAGGAAAATGAACATTTCAAAAAGAGGCCTGCCTTCGAATTGGTTGGGCGGGGGGGGGGGGGGGGGACTTGTGCCCTCAAGGATGGGCTGCAGGACTCTTCCTTTGTGTTTTAAAGTAGAATTGTTAGACTAGCAGGAGGACTCAGACCCGCGGCCGAGCCACGCAGACGGACATTATTTTAAGCCCCCTATAATTAAAAACAAATAGCTAAAACATCTCTACTTTCTTTAGGTTGAAAGACGAAAGGGGAGAGTTGATTCTGAAAGCAGGTTTTGCGCAGGAGGAAAGCATTCCTTGCCTCCTCCCAACCTGTTCAAATACTTGGGTTTTTTAGCTATTTCCCATGCCAATCCTAAACAGATCTACTCAGGATCCTACTCAAGGAAATGTCCTTCGGCTTGCTCAGTAAGGAGCGCTGAAATGCAGAGATTCGCCCGGGCTTCACTAGTCGGTGCGTGTCCGACTCGCAAGGCCCTTTCCCTTCCTCTTCGATATGGACGGAACATTAGGCGTGGTGGTCGGGCAGAATTCGGAGAAGAAAGGTCGTCCCGTCGGCTTCCTAACGGCGCAAACGCAGAAGCCTCCGGGTTTTTGTTTTGCGTGTGTGTGTGTTTTAAGAGCGATTTTTTAAGATGACGTTTGCAAAGTGAACCCAATTGGGATGGCTGACTTTGTGGACCCGATTCAGTGAGACGAAGACAGCAAAAGAAAAACACCCGAAAAAGGCTTGCAAACAATCCAGGCTCCTCCAGGCTGAGGGGTTCTGCGGTATGTTAATTTACTCCTAAACAAACGGCTTTAGGAGCAAAATGTAAAATAATCCGCCGCCCCCCACAAAAAAACACATAATTGTTTTTTTAAAAATCCATATACAATTATCTTCTCTGCTGTCGACACTGCCAGAAATACTCAAAATAAAAACGGGATGCAATATAATTATTATTTGAAGCCTCCAGTTCACCTTTATGATATTTTTCGTTGCAAGGCAACATAACCTTAATTATTTCCTCCTCCTCGGGAAAAAGAAAAAGAAAGTTATCTTGCAAAAGGCGATCAACATATTTCGAGTTGAGGGGGACGGAAGAGCAGGGAAGGATTCCGGAAAGGGATTTGGAAGAGGCCGGCGCCAGGTCGCTTCTCTCGCGGTTGCCGGCCCTGGTTCGATCGTTTCTGGCTGACAAAAACCACCGGCTTTGGAAAAAGCAGAGCCCCAAATCAAACCCAAATCGTGTTCCCAGAGCATCAGAGAGCCCAAGAAAACGCAGGACTTTAGCAAACGGAAGGGGCTGCCTGGGCGGGGGAGGTGCCGTTTTAAAATCTAATATGTATATATATGCTTTTTAAAATCAAAATGGAGAGCCCCCCCCCCAAATATAATAATGTGAAGACTTAAAGAACCACTTTAAACATCTTTTGCCAGCCGGGTTAAAACGTTTTTATTTAATGTAAGATGATTTCTTTGTTTCTTTCTCTTTTGATTCTAGGGGGTGGGGAAGGAAAGTGAGAAAAGGGACCGTTATTCCGTTCGCTAGCTGGACATCTCTGGGAAGACAAAAGTCTCGCCCGCCCCGGCTCGGAGGTGGGGAAAGAGGGGAGAATGCCTTTTCCCTCCCTCTCTCCCTTCCTCTTTGGACCTCTATTCTTCGCTCCTCATTTTAGGTTCTTTTGGCTGCCGTTTTGTTCCCTCCATTTGGGAAACTGGTTATTAACTGAATCGGTTTCCCTTGTATTATTATTAATAATAATAATAATAGTAATAATAATAATGATACTTCGATCAGTCCCAGGCATGCTCGCGGGATTCTTCCCAGGAAGACAGCCGTGCTCTTAGATTGGCTTCCCTGGAAGTCAGCTCAGCCGCTGGAACTCCAGTGCCCGGCCGCGATCCCTTTCTCCGGGTTTACTGTTGCTTGGGGGGGGGGGGGGGGGAGGAATATATTCCTAGCAAGAGGGCCGGATCCCCGATTTACGCGGCCTCCCCTCCGCCCTCCTCGGCCCCTTCCCGGCTAGCTCTGGCGCGGGCAGGCAGTCGGGCAACGGGGGGAGCCAACCCACCTTCCTCCCCACCCCCCGCGGCGGCGCTTCGGCTCCTGGCCCTACCGTCTCGGTCTCGCCCCGGTCGATGGCCGAGCTGATGGCGGGCGCGTCGCCCTTGGCTCGCCGGTCCATCTCGTCGATGACGCCGTGCATCTCCGAGCCGGCCAGGCTGTGGAAGAGCATGGCCGGCAGAGGCCGGGCGGGAAGCCCCGGGAGGATGCTGCGGCCGATCCGAGTCCGCCACCGGCGCCCCGCTCAGGCGCAGCGCGGCGCCATTCCTGGAGCGCGGCCGCCCCGTCTCGCCGCCGCCGCCGCCTCGTCCTCCTGGTCCTCCTCCTCCTCCTCCGGGCCGGCTGGCTCAGGCCCCCTCGGCTGGGCCGGGCGGGCCGGTGGTCGGGCGACGGCCGGGAGGCGTCAGAGCCCGGCGGGGCCCTCCTCCATGGCCCGGCCGCGGCGCCCGGACGGCCCCGCGGGCGCTGAGTGCTGGGGACTGGGCACGGAGGCCTACAGGCGAGGCTGGCTGCGGTGTCAGGCTGGGCCGGCTGGACGGGCCGGATCGGCGGCGGGCCGGCCCCAGCGCCCCTCTGCAGGCGGCGGCGGCTGGCTGCTCCGGGGACCCAGGCGGGGGGGAGGGCGGCGGGGAGGGAGGGCCGGGCGAGCCGAGCGGGAGGAGGAGCCGCGATCCGGGCCGGAGCCGCTGCAGTCCCAGCCCCGCGCAAGGCTCCGCGCCTTTTCTAGCGCCGCTCTGACATCACGTCGGGCGCGGCGCCCATTGGCTGCTCCGCTCCCTGCCAGGCCCGGCCACCATGTGCTCGCAGGCGGCCTCTGAGCCTGCCCGAGAGGGCAACGGCCCGCCGACGGCCCGCTTGACGCAAACAATGGGCCGCTCCTCCCGCCCGCCCCCTCGGGCCCGGCCTGGCCCCTCCCTCCCTCCCCTCCCCCGCAAGAGCGGCGCTTCTCGGCCCTCCCCCGACGGGGGCTCCGGCTCAGCCGCCCCGTCCCACGGCTGGCCCTCTTTGCCCCATCCCGGGACCCACTTGCCACCCTCCCAAGGGAGAGGCAGCCCGGTGGGGCAACGCCCAGGAGATGGACAGCAGCCGCGCAAGCGAGCTCTGGCGCCTCCCAGGACTGGGGACGTTCCCAGGTGAACAGGGATGGGATGGGATGGGATAGGGGGAACAAGACTGGGCCAGCGCCTCCTGTGTCTGTCCGTGTGCGTGTGTAGGGGGGGGGAGGGGTCCTTCCTTCCAGTGCCCTGGCCCTTTGGCTACTCGCGCTCCGGGCCAGGCATCTAAAGATCTCCCACACACACACACGCATATGCACAGGTGTGCAAGGGCAGGAGGGAGCCAGAGAATGACTCCAAAGATCCGCCTTAGAATTTCGGGCCGCAGCTCCAGCCAAGCTTGGTGCGTGTCGCGTGTGTTTTGCGAACTCGGCGGGGGTGTTTCCAAATCACAGGCCTCCCAGCCAGTGGCGTCTTCCCGCCTCCCCCCCTCCATCTGCACGCCACAAATTCGGTGTCTCCCCTGTACTTTGAGACGCTTTGGGAGAGAGCATCATCTCCTCTCCGGAGGTGGGCCTGGAGGAACCTCACGCTTTGGGAAATCATCTTCGAAGTTTCTCCTCCCTCCAGAGGAGCACCGCAGTTGTTCGCACCAGCCTGCCCAGCCCCCTCCTTGGACCTGCCCCCAACAGACCCACGGAGGAGCTCCAGCTGTCCTCTGGCTGGGGAAATCCGCATCTGACTGCCCCTCGGCCTGTCGTGTCCTGAATCACTTACCCCTCACCTGAAAGCAGTTCTTTCAGCCTCCCCCTCATCCTTCAAACAACCCCACCTCAGCCTGCTGTTCGTTTCTGCAGCACCCAGGTCGGCTACTGCAACATCCCTGTCTAGGAAGGGACCTCTCCGTGGGACCAGTTCTGACATCCCCTTGGCTTGAACTGGAACGCCAGCGAGGCACAACCCTTTGCCCGGGCAGGGGAGTCAGGCTGTGCAAACCCTGGAAGGCCCCCGGAGGCTCTGGCGCCTTCCTCCCAGATGGACTTCAAAGCGCCCACTTTGGGCTGGATTCTGTCGCCGGTCTTTTACGCGGGCCTAGAGAAGTACAGCGCAGCCATATAGTTGTATAGGTTTTCCTGGGATCCATGAACTGAGGAGGCGGGGCAGGATGGTGACGACACCCTCCCTCCCTCCCCCTCCCTCCTTCCTTGGGTTTGGCTCTGAACTTTCTCTCTTCTCCCCATCCCCCAACCTTTTCCTTCGGAGTTTGAGGTTTCTGTCCTTCTCACAACTTCAGGCAAACTCGGCGACCGTCGATCTCGACGGTCTGAACTGACTGAAGGGTCCCCCACCCACACCCACCCAAAGGGTCCCCCACCCACTCACACTAGGTATCAGAGGGACCCTGGTGGCAAGACAAGCGTGGCAACCCGCAAGCCCTCCCCGCCCCCGGCTTCTTTGGCCGCCGGCCCGTCTGGGTCTGCCTGCCCTGCCCGGCCTGCCTTCCTGGTTGTTTCTACTGGGGGGGGGGGGGGGCTCGGTTTGCAGCCCCGAAACGCGTGGCAGAGCCGCCGAGCAGCGGTTCCAGCGGGGAAGGGTCCTGCCCTCAGACCCTCGCTAATTATCTCCGACGGGCTGGAGTCTATATTTTATGTAATTAGATTGATTTAATGCCTGGGAACACCAACACAAGGGCTATAATTTAAGAGGGACAGGGCGAAACCCCCCCCTTCCCTTCCACCATCCGGTCCCCGGCACCCCCCTCCCTCATTATCTCCTTAAGTGCTGTCAAACAGGCGGCGACGTCCAATAAGGGAAGGGGGGGACTGCAAACAAGAGCGATGCCTGCCAGGGCCTTCGCCGCCCACTCTTCCAGAGACATTGTGCATTTGATGAGGATGAGGATGATTCAGTCCAATGAGATCTAGGAGAATAATAAGGGGGGAGGACGATCCCCCCCCCCCAAGCTTCCGCCTCTGGCTCCCAAGCAAGGCCTTCCCCAGCGCAGGATGGAGCCCTCTTCTCCTCCACCTGCCGGGGATCCGAGGCGACAGGTGAGCTGCTCTCCCCGGCCGGCTCAAGGCCATCTGCTGCCAAACGGGAGAGCCGCTCGGAACAAAGGGAGCCCGTCCGGGCTAATTGCCGGTTTCAGGTGCTGGCCCCGTCTGTTCGCCTGTCTGCCTCCAGCCCAGGGAATAGTGGGGGGGGGGGGGGGGGAATACGAGATCTCTGGCCTAGACGGAGGGGACCGACCCTCAGCTTGGGGTGGGGGAGCACCAAGGGCACCCGCTCTGACCTGACGCCGACTGAGAGATCTGGGCAACCCCCACCACCTGGACGGCTGCCGTGTCCCGGCTTCCTGCGGAGTGCCTGGCGCTTTGCCTCGCGCGCAAACCAGGGCCTTCTCCACCGCCGAACCGGAGAAATCGCTGCGAATCGAGAAATGCAAAGAGCAGGGGGGCGGGGGGTCTGGGAAGCGCCCCAAGTTCGGGAGGGGGGGTCAGCAACAGCAGCAGCAGCGCTTCTTTCCCAGATCCCAGCGACAGAGTGGGCCGGACTGCCACTTGCAAAGCCGCGCTCCTCTTTCGTGGGGGGGGGGGGAGCCTCTTCTTCTCCCTGACGGCCTCCCTTCTCCTTCCCTTTCTCGATGCCCCCGTCAGTTGCGCCGAGGGGGGGGGGGTGCCTTTGCTTCGCCTTCGACGGAGGGCAGCCTGCCCCAGGCCAAGGGATCGGCTTGCCTGCGCTGCGCCTTCCCCAAGGCCCGGGTGCCGGGCCCGCTCACCTCTCTCGCCGGCTGTCTAGACGCAGGCGGGCGCGCGCGGCTATCGTGGAGGATCACGCCAACAATGCAATTAATAACCATAATCCCGTGAATGGAAACCAGATATTGAATGTGGGCGGGGAGGGGAGAGAGGAGAGGGGGGACGCGAGGGAAACGATCCCTGTCTCCGTCATCTTGCACGGGAAGGATTTGGGAAAGAGGGGGGAGGGGCGCCGGCTTTTGTCTCTCCTTCCTCTGCTGACCCCTCCCTCTCTCCCTCGTGCAAAGTTTGCATCTCTTCCCATTGCAGTTAGGATATTTATCTCGGGGGGGGGGACATGAGGAGATCCGGCAGCCTGATATTAGGAACAGCAACAATAAATATTTGCCTTTCTGCTGATTTATATTCATGTTCCTCCTGTAAAAGCAACAAAGACACAAATTCGAGGAATACGTTTTAATAAAAAGAAGAAAGGGGGGGGAGAATTCGATAGGTATCTTTTAATTCTTATTCTTTCCTCCTAGTTTCCACCCCCCCCCTCCTTCCACCCCAGCTTTAATTGCTCTGCACAATCCCTTTGGAAACATATTTGCAACCTGCTCAGTGCTTCCCGGGGACCCTCCAGCGCCAGAGAGATTTTCGGCCGGGTATTCAGTCATTAAAAACGGAACACCCCTATTATTATTATTATTATTATTATTATTATTATTATTATTATTATTATTACTGATGTATCCTTGCAGTGGCCACACGACCGGATCCTGGCTCCAGAGGAGCAGCCGTCAAATGGAGCCGGATCCTCCCCAGCCCTCGAGGGAGAGATGGGGGAGGGAAGGAGGGGTATCTGCAGGGGTTTTTCCTCTCTGGACGGCGCTGAAGTCCAGCGGCCGTGGCTCGGGCGCAAGGCGAGCCTGTGCCGCAGGAGGCGGCGGCAACCGACTAAGGGGGCATTTTACTCTGATTTGACGAGCTGTCAGTCACCAGGCGAGGAGATCAGAGAGAATCGCTGCTCCTCGAAATTAGCTAATTATCCGTCTGGCTGAGACGCCGGAAAAGGAAGCGGCCGAGAAGTGGTCCAGAGCCCCCCCCCCCCGCCCCCCCCCCGCCCCGCGTGCGCCCGGGAAGGTGCGGAAGAGGCAGCCCGGGCCCTACTTGGAGAGGGGAGGGGAGCTGGGCCGGGCCGGCTTCCGTGTCCCAGGCAGAAAGCGCGGTGCTCCCCCGCCCAGCCCCCCTTCCCCTCCAAGCCCGCCCTCGCTAGGTGTCAAAGACGGAAGAGAAATCTTCCCCCGCGTGGTCCTCTCCAGGGCCCTGTTAAATGCACTGAACTTAAAACGGAACAAGACACATGAAATATGGGCTTGAGCGTGCCATGTCAGAAGCCTAAAAAGGTGGGGAGTCTTTTCTAGTCACGGGTGTTAATATTGTATAAATGCAACTGTTTAAAGAGAAAAAACACAGGAAAAGACAAGAGTGGCAGGCGGGGGGTGGGGGTGGCGGTCGGTCTCCCGTGTGGGTTTTGCCGAGGTTTGTAATCCGGGATGATGCCTCCAGATACAGCCCCTCCTCACCGGGGACGAGGGAAGGGGGGCTGGGGTGTGCCCTGTGTTTCCAGGTACCAGGCGGGCAGCTTTGCCAAGGCGATGAGAAAGGGCTGGCTGTTTTGGCCGGCGAATGGCAGGGGAAACAGGACAGGGGAGGCCAAAAGGGAGCGTTGGGGCCGTCTCTTTCCAGAGGAGCATCCGATTATTAGGGGGGAGGGCTTCTCTGGGCAAAGAGGAGTTCCTTCTTCTGGGATCAGTCTCCAAAACCGAAAAGGAAAGCAGAGTGCCGGCGTCCCTCTCCGTTGCCTGCGCAAGTCCCAGGTCATGTCTGAGCCTCTGGATCCCGCGCAGGCTGGGCGGCGGAGGAGCTCCCCCGGGCGTCCCTGGCTCCCTTTGAGGCACGGGAAGGCTGGAGCCGGAGGAAGACCGCCCCGGGCGGGGGGAGCCTGACGGAGGCTTTGCCAGACTTCCTCGGGGCTGGCTCGCTGGTGGCCAGGCTGCAGCATCGTTGCTCGAAGCGAAGGGGTTTTTCTCCGGTCGCTCCATCTCCTGGGGATGAGCGGGAGCTGGGAACAAAGCGGTCGGTCAGGGAAAGGAGACTCCTGGCTGTGCGCTCCTCCCTCCGTCCTCCTGTCTTTAGCCTAATCCCAGCCCCATCCTGCGGGCCCGGTTCTTGGCTCAGTAGCCCCCAGGGGAAGGGACCCAGCCACTCGCCAAGTGCTGACGGTTCTCCTTCCTGCCTCCGGGCCCCAGGAGCTCTTTCTCGAAACTTCTGTGCGTTTTGGAGGGCCCGAGAGAAGACCACTTGGGTGGGTCCCCCTTTCTCCCCTTCCGAGCCATTCTCTGCTCCCACAACCGCGAAGGGCTCCTGCGCAAGGACTGCTGAAAAGAGTGGAAGACGCGCCAGAGCTGGGCCTTGCTCCGCTTTGCGCAGGAGCTCTTCCCGGCGGGCAGGGCCCTTCCAACGATTTCTCCGGACCCAGTTCCTGGCCTGCCTGCCCTTCTCTCAGGCCATCTGCTTTTTCATTTGCTCCTTCCTCTCCTCTTTGCAAGGGCTTTGCATGGGCTCTCCCCCTTTTCACACGGGCTTCTGTTGAATATAATTCCAGGGTCGATGAATGCCCTTTCTGATCCTGGCGCTTCGTGTCAGCGACCGCTTCCCTGCCTTCGCCTGGAGCCCCTTCCCCACTAGTCCCCCACTAGCATCTTGGGGAGCCCCCCACCGCGTCGTGTCATGAAATGGCTTTGGCCCTCGGTGGAGTCGAGACAGGGATCCCGCTAGACATTCCCAACAATAAAACTTCGTTATGGGCTCGGAGGCGTTTCTCGTGCGGCAAAGGACATTTCGTTTGCTCAGACAGAGACCAGCTCGCTCAGCACCGCGGCAGTGGCAGAAACCCTGCAGCCTCGTGGCCGGAGATGGAGGGGATGTTTCCTCTGCCAGGGCCGGGAGAAAAGGAGCCAAGGCTGCCAGCGACCCGAGGCCTGCGGGGGACAGCCTCAGCCTGAGGGCCAGGGGCCGAAGGACGGGGGGGGGGGGAGCAGGGTGGCTTCCTTTGCCCCTTCCCCGCTTTGCTGGCCGGACTGGCAGGTGCCCTGTCTCTCCTGCGACTTGGCCCTCCCCACCCCCTCCCGCAGCCGCAGGGCTCCTGCCTGTCTCTCTCGCCCTCGGCCTAGCCCGCCTAAGCAAGCCGGACCAGCACCTGCTCACTCTGCACTGCTTCGGAACCACCTCTCGGGAGCTGCGAGGGAGAGCCGAAGAATGGCAGGAGGACTTCCCGGAGAGGAAGAGCGCGGCCAGGCGCAATTAGCAGCCAATGAACCGTCCCCGGAACGACCGTTCGGGCAACCACCCCTGGGCTCCGGCGTCAGCGCCAAGGACCGCTCCAGAGACTGGGAAACAGGCCTTCAGACGTGGCTGGGGGACTTGAAGAAAGTGAGAGAAGCGGGGGAGATCTGGAGCGGGACATCTTGGCCTGGCGGCGGCGGCAGCAACATTCGAAGTGGGGGAGAACTCGAGGTGGCGATGAAAGCGAGCGGAGGAGCCCAGGAAAGGGCGGGGAGACCCCCACGGGAGCCCCCGAAGCCAGTCCCGGCCCAACAAGGCCTCGATCTTCTCTCTGCCACCGCCTCGGGAGGGCGCCGGGAGCCAGGCAGCCCCTGACCTCTGGCGCCTCTCTTAGCCCCGACGGGCCTTCCCCCCTCCCCCTCCCCCACGCCCTGGCCTGCCTATAAATTGGTCTGCTGAGATTTTTGTTCTTCTCTTCTGAAACTTTAATATTATAACATACAAAGAAAAAGCTTTTTCAAAAGAAGATTTTTGGTGGGTTTTTTTTAAACAAAGAAAAGATCCGAAACCTTCCGGAGGGACTCTTCTCCCCTTTCCCCAGGTCAGCCCTGAGGCGGTTTCAGCAGGAATGCCGGATCGAGCTGGCTAGCGGGTAGGAAGGCCTGCCCCAGGTGGGAATCCGTCTCCCGGTGAGACAGCCTTTCACAGGCAACACTCGAGCGTCCTTACTTTTCTTTTGGGGTGGGGGGAACCTTTCTCTGCATCTTTTCTCTTGGACTTTAGTTCTGGACCCGAAATATTTCTGGCAACGGAACGGTAACGGGAGTTGCAGAACAGGCGCCCCTTTCGTCCACCAAAACGTGAAGGGCGTTTGACAAAAAAAAACCCCCCCCCGGATTCTCCCGCTTGTTGACAGACTTCTGAAACTCTCTGGCTTCCCACTGTTGTGTACCTAGTGACGCCCTGAGAACCAGACACGCAATGCAGAAGAGAAGTCAGAAGGGAGACGCAACTTTCTGGACAGATGAGGGGTCCTTTGCTGATCTCTGAAACCGTCCCCCCCCCCCAAGGCAATAAGCGTATCTTCCTTCCGACCACACATATTTCTCTCTCTCGGATTTCTTGTCTCTACCTGCGGCAAATCACTCTTCGCTTTCCTTTTGTGACTCCTAAGAATAAACCACCAAGTCCTTTAATCGTTTCTGCCCTTGGACTCCTCTCTGGTGCCAACACTCTGCAAGCAACAATATTTGTGCAAGTTGCAAAGGGGAGGGGCGGAGACTAAAAGCCGAGGGATCAAATCAACACATCACCCCCCGCCCAGCATTGCCTGTTCTTCACAGATGCCCGTTCGTTTCTAAGTAATGCCGGTCCCCCCCCCCCCCCCCCTCCTCCAAGCATCGCCAGTCTTTCGGCATTCACGTTCCTAACAGGGAAGCCCCGACTGGAATTTCTTATTACGTTCTCGCTCCTCCGCCTCTTCTCTCCCCCCACCCTCCCGCGCCCAGCATTTGCAACGAATGCCCGCGATGCCTCCATCTGTGGCAGACAAAAGAGAGACGCTGGAGGCAGATCCTTCCTCTTCATCCGGCAGCATCTTTGAGCAGCCCCAAAATCAGACCCAGCCGCGTAACTGCCTGATCAATACCCATTGACTTCTCCGGCGCCCCTGGCTCTTCGGGAGCACAGCTTGAACATGTGCTTTGGAGGGGGAGGGGGGAAGGACGAGAGCAGTTGAGCACAAAATGTGCGACACGACAAAAAAAAAAAACCCACATGCACACATAACACACTTCCCCGGCGCTTGGCCCACGAGATCCTGCGCCTTTGACCACCATCTCGACAGAAACTCGTTGCGCACACCTGTACGTGAGAAAGGGCCGCCCCCTGCAGTCTGCAGCCCGGTCTGGGAAAGAATCGAGGGGCCTCGTGAAAGGGGAGGGAGGCATGAAACGGCGCAGGTAGAAGTCGTCTCCCCCCCCCCCCCGAACTCGTCTGGGTAAGAAAGGACGGGGGGGATTTCTTTCTTTCTTTCTTTCTTTCTTTCTTTCTTTCTTTCTTTCTTCCTTCCTTCCTTCCTTCCTCCCTTCCTCCCTTCCTCCCTTCCTCCCTTCCTTCCTTTCTCTCTCTCTCTCTTTCCTCCCCTCCCTCTCTCTCTCTCTTTCCCCAGCCCCCCACCCACGTGCTCCTCCCTGCCCGGGTGTTTTGGTATCTCCACGCTCAGTTGCTCGGAAGCTGTCAGAGAGAGGCGATCCAGCGGAAGGGCCCCGCTCTGGACCCAGCCCCCCGCCGCCCCTGGCTCGGGCATGCCCGCGGTGACTCCCGTCGGCGCTGCCTTCGGCAAGGGACGAAGGACTGCGGCGGCCTCGGCTTCTCCCCCCGGCAGCCTTCCTCTCAACTCCCCTCGTGCCGGCTGTGTCCCCCTCTCCGGTCTCCAGCAGTGGCCCACCAGCCGCCGCAGTGGGAAGCTCAGGAGCAGGGCAGGGGAAGACAGCAGCCCCCTCCCTCCCTCCCTCCCTCCCTCCCTCCTTCCGGTTGCCTGCATCTTTGGGCAGGGGGAGCTCCTTCCCAAGAGGCTGCCTGAAGAAAATCCGCTTTGAACCCGCTCTGGGGCCACGAACTGGAGCTTCGTCGGGAGTCGCTCCAAAGCAAAGAATCGGCACCCACCGGCTGCTCGGGCATGGGGGGAGGGGGTTTGGGGGGGAGAAGGGCGAGGGCAGCCCTGGAGAAAGCCGCACCAGACTGGAGCCGGGAGACAAAATAAGCGGGGGCCCCGCGGGCGGCCAGGACCAGATTAGCGTCTCCTCGGCCCTTCTAAAGGCAGCTAAATGCTTTTGCGGGCTCGGCAAGCTAAGCGGGGGTGGGGGGGAGGCCCTGCCCCCTCCGTAGCGAAAGCCCCACGGAACTAATTGCAGGGATCAAAACTGAAGGCTCCGATTTAGACGTCTTGAACGTATCCTCCCTCCCCCCCACAAAAAAAGAGGAGGGGCCAGCAGAGACTCGCTGGAGTTCATTAAAAAGGCTTTGAAAGTTAAGGGAAAAACCCCTCAGCGGGAGGAGCACAAAGACGTACATCGGAGAGGGAACAATCGAGACCGCCCCCCCCCCACCCCCAGCGCTGGCCCATCGCGCGGCTCCCGGCTGACCGCCCGCCGCCCTGGCTGCAGAAGACGAGCCGGACTGGACCGGAGGGAGGGGGCCGCAAAAGAAAAGCCAGAGAAGAGAAAAAAGCCACCAAGTCCGGGCGGAGGAGGGGGCGGGAATCCGAACGGAGGCGGGGAGGGGAGACTTCCAGCCCCGGCCCCGAGCAGAGGATCCCCCCAGCCGGCGGAGGAGGAGGAGGGTGCTGCCCGGGGGAGGCCAGGGGAACCACCGGATCTCGGCCATCCCCCCCCCCCCCCCCAAGCCAGGCTCTTCCGCCGCCCTGGCAGAAACGCCACTTGCCGGCCGGGGGAGAGGCCAGGCCAGGAGGGGCGCGCCGGGCCGGGCTGGGGCGGCGGCTGCTGCGGGGTAAACGGGGCGGCGCCGGACCTACCCCGGAGGAGGAAGAGGAGGAGAGAGGGCGCGGCGTCCCAGCGAGCGGCAGTGGCTCCCCGAGTCCCCGCGGCGGCGCCTAGGAGGAAGCGGCCCCCTGCTCGCTCCGGGCTCGGCAGCTCCTGCTCCAGCCTCGCTTCTGGGCCGGCAGCCGCCGCCCGGCTTGCCGTCCCCCCCCCCCCCCCCAATGCAGGCAGACGACGAGTGGGGCGCTGCTGCTGCCAGCCCGCCCCCTCCCTCCCTCCCTGTGCCCCGGGGCCTTACCTCGCTTCTGCCTCGCGCTTGGGAGCTGCCGCCGCCGCAGGTCCCGACGGAGAGCTGTTGCTGGGGTCTCTCTCCAGCCGCGGCCGGCAGCCCCTGACGGTCGGACGGAGTCTCTTTCCGCCGCCAGCCGCGGCGGGGAAGGCGGAGGGCCCTTCCGGCCCTGTCCCGCCACCCAGATCTCCGGGCAGGTGGGTATTCTCTCCCCTCCCCTCCTCCGCGGGGCCGGCCGGCAGGAGGGAGGCTCCGGGCAGCGGCGGCAAAGCCCCGGGCGGGATCCGGCGCAGCCCGGCGTCTTCCTCCAGGTGGAGCATCTCGCCCGCTTCCCGCGTCCCTCTGCCCGCCGTCCCCGTCTCCCTCCTTCCTCTCCCCCCCACCCCCTTACTTACCCCGACGGCGGCTCTCCCCATCCGCTGGGGGATGGGGTGGGGGAGAAGCGGCTGACTGCGCCTGGGAGAGGTTCCTGGAAACGGCGAGCAGCGTCCGGAGGAGGTCTCGGGAGACCCGTCTCTTTCTCTAAGGGCTAGAAAGTGTCTGCGGGTCATCCGAGGAAACTCTGGCAGTAAGGAAACGTTGCTTTAGGGGAGAGCCGAAATAATGCACGGGATTCATCGCTGCGAGATGTGGCTCGGACTGGATGGCTGCCTTTTAGGAACGGTTAAGACTTCCTGGTGGGTCGACGGCTAATAGCCGCGTGACAGCGAAACTGAACCTTCATGGCCAGGGGCAGCGCACCTCTCGAGGCGAGGTGCTGGAGGGGGCAACAGTGGATTTCCTACAGGCACTTTTGGAAACAGCTTGCTGGACTAAGTGGATCTTTCTGCTCTTCCATCTCTGCAGTTCTTAATCCAGTAGTGGCTGCGAAAACCTGATTCCTGAGCCTACCAACCCAACACAAATCATTTCTCCAGGTCTAGTTTGGGAAACATTTAAGGCCCATTAGACTCTCCAAGCTAAAACTTGACTGTCTTGGCTGAATAATAGCTCATCTTGTGAATGCTTCACATTGCCGCCAGATTGTGACTTGTCACATACAGGTCCAACCCAACCCCCCCCCCCCCCCCCAGCCCTAACAGGAAAAGGAAACGCGGTTCAGTGAAGACGCTGCGTCGTTTCACGGCTGAGAAAATGAGCAGCCTTGATTCGGATCTCTTCTCTGTCTCAAACTCATTAGTTAGCCTTAAGTATGCATGTTTTTTCATTCAGCCTTCCTCACGGCGTATGTTTTTCTTGAATAACGGAAATGTTAATGGGAGTAGGGAATGGTGAGATCCTACCATGCAGGGTTGTTGGAAGAATTATTATAATAATATAAGAGAAGTGTTCTGCGAGCGTTGAATGTTCAGACTAACCTGCCTGAGAACAGTGAACTGGAACTCAGGAGTTTGATAGCAGCTGGTGTGGCAGAGTCCCTTGGGCGGATACTCTAAAACTGAGCAGACTCACACCACCCCAACAGAGAAAACTCGGGAATCTCATATTGTGACTCGGTAGGCAGAAGGCCCTAGGTTTTAGCCAGCACAAAGACCAAGAACTTTTCTTGGGTCATGATGGTGCTTGGCATATTTGCTTTTTTGGGAGCCACGTGACCAGTGTCAGCCCCCCGCCCCCCCTGGTCAGTTTCTGACTTGGATTCTCAAGCTGTGTTTCGAAGCAAAAAACTCACCCTGTTCTTGCAGTTCCCGCTTCAGGTGACCTCTGCTTAAGCAGTCGCCAAAGCTTAAAGAGAACCTCTCTGGATTCTTCTAGCCAGATGTTGCCTCTATGTTAGGGGAAGAGAGCACTGACCTCTTGGCTGCCCCCTTACGCTTGGAGGCTGTGAACCCTCTTGGGGCTCCAAGGAGACCCACCTTCCTCTATGGGCCGGTGTAGAACTTCCTTCCTTCCCACAGCTCCCGAAGGTGCAGCTGAGGGCAAGTATTGCGGTGTCCTGCATGGGTCCTACTTGCAAAGGTGAAAGCCAGTCTATTATTATTATTATTATTATTATTATTATTATTATTATTATTATTATTATTAGCCAACGTTACTGCCCCTTTTTTGACTTCATGCCTGGGGCCTTGGGAATTTGGAGGGACCGATCATAAGAGGATCCCCGTCTGTTTTTGTTCTACTGCACCCCAGAAGCCGGTCTGGCTCCTCTACGGAAGTACCAAGAGAGGAGCCATTTTGAGCATATAGGAAGGGCGGCAAGACCCCTTAGAACGGCACAGGCAGCAAACATTTCCCGTAGGGCCTTCTTCCATTGTTCCATCATTGGCCACTCAGTCGGGAAATGAAATGTAAACGAATCTGTATGCTTGTTCTGCGCAGGTGATGAGAAATAAAGCCCAAGAAACAGAAAAGGGTAAGATGACCACTCCTCTTCAGTTGTTCCTCAGCCCCTAGCAGTGGAGCACCCCAGAACTCAGATCGCCAGAGAAATCACACTCAACCAGGCTCAACCCAGGTGAAACTCCCTCTCTCTCCCCCCCGGCCAGCGATTCCGTGAAGAAGTGAGCCATTTCCCGCTGCAGCTTCCAGCCTAAACTGTCGGAGAGTTTTCATTCCATCCATATTTAATGTAGGGATTCTATTTTGAAAGCCCGTTTGCTGTTCCTGGAATAAAGGGAGGAGCCAAACTAAGTGCAGGAGAACAAATAGAGGAATGAAGTGCGAGCGGGCGTGCCAGTGAAGCTCTCCTCCTCCAGCGGTTGAGCCAGACTCCGAGGCAAAGCTCGAAGCCCCTCAGACAGGTGGGCATGTCCCCTTCCAAACGGGGCTTGGGCAAGGGAAGAGACCGGGGGCCTGTGTCTGCAGAACCCTCGCCTGAGCATCCACCTCAGTGTCTGATTGAAAGGAATGGTTAAAGAAAAACAACAAAGAAGCCCAGGAGCGTCTCAAAGACTTAAAATATTTCTTGCAGCTTGCCTTTGGAAGCCTTCCAAGTTCCACAGAAATGCGCTTGGGGTTTTTTGCAGCAATCAAAGGAGACGCTTGCAGACATAAATTTCTATTCGGGTTTTAAGGAAACCGAAAAGCATTTAACTTCCCAGTTGTTTTCCCCCAACACTCAGTGTCCTCCGAGAAGGATGGAATCAGTTCGCGGAGGCCAGGTGGGTCTGTCCAGTGATTCAGAGTGAAACTTTCACATTCAGAAGTGTAAAAAGAAAACACCCCGCCCGGGGGAAGGGAGGGAAACACAAACAGACGCAGAGGGCGGTGGCACTTTGCTCTAAGCCAGCGCGCAGTCCTGATGGCCGGGTAAAGACAGGCGGGCGCTCAGGTTGCCCCTTCCTCCCGGCCCCCGGGCACTGGTGCCCTCCTGCTGCCCCACGGATTGTCGTTTCTGCCACTTGTCTTGTTCGCCTGCCAGGCTCCTTCCGCCTCATTTCGCCGCCCAGGAAAGGAAATGTATCGCGAACGAAAGAGAAGCCAGTCTGGAGTTTAAATGTGTGGGTTAACAACAGCAATCTCCCTGAGGGACGCCGGCGTCGCCTGCGTGTTTCCACATTTCTTGCAATCACAAGGACGCTCTTTCCAACGATTAGCGCCTTTCACATGTGCCCAGAACGAGCGTCCGAGGCCCCCAAAGACACCTTCGCGTGTGATGCGTGAATGCAGCCCAAGCCAGACGGGGTCCAAGCCGGCTTTCCTTTCCTCGTGCAGTCTCGTCATCTTCCATCTCTTTTTATTGCTGCCCTTCCTGAGACCCCAGGGCCGAAGCTCCTAACTTGTTCTTTCCCTGCTCGTCGTCCTCCGCAGAAATCAGGGGTTGCTTTGGAAGACGTGACCCTTCCCCCATTCAGATCTTTGTCAAAACCGCCCCCGCCATGGAGATCGTTTTAAAAAACGACACCCCCCCCCCCCGTACCACCCTGTTTGGCACACTTGAAGTGAACAGATCCGTGCATTTAAATTAGACTGTCTCTTTCCCCCCATTTATTACTAATACAATCCTTTTAACTGTGATTTATTTGTTAAACAAAGTGCCATAATCCGTCACTTATTCATCTTAATTTCCACAAAATTAAAGCCGTCGCCGTTCGACTACACCCTAATTGCACTGGCAATGAAACAAACGGAGATGTTAATCAAAATAAATTGAAGATAAACAATAAAATCATTAAATCTTTGCAGCGGGAAGTGTAACTAATCAGTTTTGACTTGAAGCAACCGAACACAAATAATGAATCTGTCAGCGAAGACGCGCTCATTAAATAAAGCCACGTTCGCCGGGGTCCTGAAGGGCGCCGGCACCAGGGAGCCCCTGGCGACAAACCCTCCCCACCACCCGCACAGACACGCGTGCCCGCGCACTCACACAAGCGCTGCCGGGCAAGAGGGGCACCGAGAGGGAATCCTGCTTCCTGGGCAGCGCTTCTGGCTGTGGCCGACTGTGGCTCGCTGGCTGAAGATGCTCAGTACAGATCCGTGCGCCACCTTCGGCTGGAGGCGCCCGGTCACTGCGTGGAGGAGCGCAGTCGGCTTCCTGGCGTTCCTCTGGCCCGTTTCAGGCAACTGAAACCTTCCAGTCCACAGACGCCAGAGCGGTCCACAGCCCTTCACCTGCCTCGTCACAACCACCTTTGGAACCTCCTGGGAAGGAAGCATGATACCCCCCCCCTCCGTTTCCAAAGTGTAGGGGGGAGATAACAGGGACCTAGGCTTGCCAACTCCGGATTGGAAAATACCTGTAGATTTGGGGGTGGAGCCTCAGGAGGGAAGGGTTTGGGGCATAATGCTGCGGTAGAGTCCGCCCTTCAAAGCAGCCGTTGTCTCCAGGTGAACTGATCTCTCTGTCACCTGGAGATCCAGCCGACCACTTGGAGGTTGGCAACCCTACCAGACACTCAATCTGCACTCAAGCTTGGTCTATCCCCCTCTACTTTACATTGCCCCACCAGCCCTTACAAAAGCCCAGTGTCGATTCTATTAATTTCACAATAGGCAACTCCATTACAATCCGGCGACCAAAGACAGATGATTCGCCTGAACACCTGTGGCCAGCATTATTCTCCCCCCTCCATTGCAGATGGCTGGAGGGTGGCATAGGAAATTGCTGGTGGCTCCCTAGTAAGGAGGGAGTTACATCAGGGGCTTCTCAGCTCTCCCACCTTGCTTTTAGCTGCCTTTCAGCACCAGCTGCCCTCCACCTCCCAGTCCAACTTCTTTTGAAACAGGAGGCAGGCCTTTAAATCAAGGCCAGGGAGATGCTTGCATGGGCTAAAGGTCTTGTGAAATGTTCATTGCCTGCAATGTTGATTTCCCCCCCTCCCCCCATACAGGTTTGCGAAGAATCTACCCCCACCTAAGCAAAATGTATTTCAGGACTTGACCCAGATTGCTCAATGTATAGTTGAAATGTTGCACTCTCTTTGAATCCGCCAGAGGAAGGAAGGGTTCAGTAAAATGCAAAAACTGGCATAATCTTACCCCCCTCCCCCAAGGTCCTAAATGATCTAGGCCAAGAATATTGTAAGAGTCATTTTCCCCCATAGAGACCTAACTGGACAGTGAGACCATTTTCAGGGTCTCTTCTATGTATATCCCTGTCTTTGAAACTATGGCAGGTAGCCACAATACAGGACTTTGGAGAGGTAGCACCACAGTTCTGGAATGCTCTGCCAATGGTGGCGCCCCCCCCCCCCATGTTTCAGAAAGTGGTCTTTTTAAAAAATGATTTAAAAAAACCTTTATCTATACCACACTTAAAGGGAAGGAAAGCAGCATGGTGTAGTCCAATCTCAGATATTGGAAGCTACACAGGGTCAGTACTTAGGTGGGAGACCTCCAAGGAAGGCCCTGAGAGGAGTAGGAGGAAGAAGAAAAAGAGGAGGAAGAAGAAGAAGAGGAGGAGGAGGAAGAAAGAGATTGGATTTATACCCTGCCCTTCACTCAGAGTGGCTTACAATCTCCTTCCCTTCCTCTCTCCACAACAGGCACACTGTGAGGTAGTTGAGAGAGCTTTTTGAGAACTGCTCTAGAGAGAACAGCTCTGAGAGAACTTTGGTTTGCCCAAGATCACCCAGCAGCTGCATGTGGAGAAGTGGGGACTCAGCCCCAGATTAGAGTCCACATTCCTAACCACTACACCAAACTGGCAAACCACCTCTGCTTCTCACTTGCCTTGAAAGCCCCTTGTTGGGGTTGCCATAAGTCGGCTGTGACTTGACAACCCTTTACACACACATACCCCACCCAAAGCAACTTACATCATTCTCCCTTCCTCCATTTTATCCTCACAACAAACTTGTAAGGTAGGTTAAGCTGAGAGGCTGGGACTGGCCCAAGGTCACCCAGCGAGCTTCCATGGTAGAGCGGGGTCTCGCAGATCCTAGAATGACACTCTGTCCACTGTGCAAACTGTGGTGGCTGGTGCTGGATCAAAACAAAGTTTAATTCAAGGTGCACATGAAAGTTCATACCTTGAATCAACCTTTGTTGGTCTTAAAGTTGCCACTGAACTAAAACTTTGTTCTGCTGTTTCAGACCAACACGGCTGCCCACCTGGATTTGTTTTGGGTCAGTAAAGCTTTGACTTTTTATTGTTTCTCAGTGGCTTGATTTTATTCCAGGGCATGTTATAAACCCAGATGTGGTGTTAATATTTCATATTTTTAAATATTTTATTATTTCCTATCCCTTCAACCACAGGTTGGTAGGATTTGGAAAAGGGAAAAGACAAAAACAAATCAATAGATGGTTAAATAGTACAGCTGTTTATAAACATGTGCAAGAAATTTAGCAACAGCTTGCAACCAATCCATATTATTATTATTATTAAAAAACCCAGCAATTTCAAAATAACGTAGTTGCCAGAACACTGAATGACAGAATTAATCAAAGTTCCCAGAATATTGCACTGGGCATCAACAACAGGGGATAGTATAATAATATGTGTGACACAGTCTCTATTGCTCCACAAGCACAAGAAAACTTTCTTTACATCTAGGGAATGGATTTGTTGTACTGCACTTTAAGCCTTCCAATACATTCAGCTGTTGGAAGCAAACTGCATCTTGCTAATAAAATTAAATGTTTATATTAAGGTGCTTCTCGGCCTTTTGGCTAAAATCAAGTGCAGATATGGCTTTAAGAACACAGGGAATCCTCACCATACTAAAGCTAAGCAGATCTGGGGCTGGACAATGCCTGGATGGGGGGCTTTCTAGGAATAACCTCGCTCCCCCACAAATCAATCTGAATTCCATGATGACAAGGGGTTAGGCTAGAAATTTATACACATTCAATTTTATCAGTTTTTGCACATTTCAGTATTATAATTCAGTTTCGTTTTATCAGCATGTACTGTTCGATGCTGTTAGCCCATGCTCTGTGGGTCCAGTATGAGGAAGATTTTTGTGTGTGTTAAAAATAACTGAATGGATAAGTAAATAGGGTTAATACAATGACAGAAATAACTTTTTTACTCTTTTGCATCTCTATCCCTTTGACAACTACCCACTGGAACTTTATGCAAAAGGAAAGGTTGCTAGAGGTAGGAGAAAGAAAACAGGTATTACCAGCTACCTGGCTTGTAAGCCTGACAGAAGGAGAGAGGAAGAGAGACCCTCCCTTAGCAGGCCAGGTGAATGCCACAGTGGGCTTTGCTTTCTGCCTGCTGCCAGCAGGAGGTGTCAATTCCCATCTCCCTCAGGGCAGGGACAGGTGGTGGCTGCAGTTGCAGAAGCTTCAGCCTGGAGCTGAATGGATCACCTCCCTAGCTGGGAGGGGGGAGCCCTGGCTGCATTCCCCACCTGCAGGGCAGAGCAGCCCCTCCCTCCTCCTTCCACATCATCCACCAGAAGTGCAAGACACCCACCCATCATTTCCAGGCGGGAGGGAGAGAATATACCTGCCCTCTATTAATTCTCCAAGAACAGACATTTAAATACCACCAAGTAAATATAAATGTAGGTCAGGATTGCAAATGCTGTTGGGGTCATTCATTGCAGCAAAACCACAAAGGTGTCTTGATGGCACTGTAAAGACGCAGAGATTTATCAAAGCACAACAGATTGAGGGGTAGAGCCCACCTCATTGGATACATGGAATGCATTCTAAATCAGATGAACACACACATACACACACATAGGGAAAACATGAAAATGGTGTCAGGAAGCCATTAGATGCAAGAAGCCAAGGCTGTGGCATTTTTATATAAAACCAGAATGCACAAGATAAGCCCGGGAATTGCTTATAAGAATGTGATGGATGATTATGCAGTCCCTCCAGCTGCAAAAGCAAGAGGAGTAGATCAGGGGCCTCCAGAAGGGCCAGTTCTTCATCCTTCCAGGGTGTGCAAAAGAGTTAGTCTGAATGTCAAAGTCTGTTGATGGGAAATATATGAGCCATGGGACACCTCCCTGTCTGAGTCTTTTTTACTTCTTCTAGTCTCCCAAGCAGGACAAAGATAACTTATCTGCAGAGTGTGCAATCAATTACTTCAGCATAGCTGCCAGTACTGGGGTGGGGAGGGGACTAGATAGCTGCAGAGGGCACAGTCCCAGCCCTGGGCTTTAAGCCTGATGAATACCCAAGCCCTGCCTCCAACAGAGCACATACTTAGCTTAGCACCAATTATTTGTGCTCTTTTGCCTCAGGCTCTGCCCCTTTTGAGGATAGCTGCTGTGACATCACACCTCTGGGCCATCAGAGTCCCCCCAGGCCAGATGCCAGAATGGCTACCTGCCAGGCTCTTGTGTGCTGCAAAACTGAATCCCTTCCTCTTCTAGCCAATTCACTTCTGGGCTATCCTGAACCATGTCTGATGGCCAGAGGCTGCTCTGACAGCAACTCCGGAGTTATGGAACATGGCCTATGTTAGTAGCAATCTAGAAAAACACTCTTCCTTATAACATCCAGTTATGACCTCCTCTGGAAAGAGCATCCAAAGCTGACTTCTACCATCAGTTCATTTAGCTCAGTGTTATTTGCTGTGACCAACAGTGACTCTCCAGGATCCAGACAAAGGTCTTTCTCAGGCAAGCTGACTTTCGGCTGGAGATGCTGGGGACTGAACTTGGGACTTTCTGTATACAAAGCAGATGCTCTGAGCCCCTCTTGAGACAAACTTTGTGATATATGTACACAACCAATGAAGGGGGGCACAACAGGCATGTGGAGAGGCAACCTCACAACCTCCCACAAATCCTTTGTTTCCAATAGTGTGGCTTGATTCTAATGTGTGTCTGTCTTCATAGTGTAGTGGGGAAGACAAAAGCAATCACATTTCTGGAGGTCCTTGCAGACTAAAAATGCTGTTTCAGGTATGAATAGTGGATTAGATAAGCCAGTTTTTCTACATCTCACCTAATTCCCCTCCTTACTTCAGCCCTTATACCACATGGCTTTTGTCCCCTCTCCACATGGCAGGTCTGGTGATGCCCAGCATAGGCTTTTTGGTAGTCAAATGGGACCCTCTTCCTCCTTTTCTCATCTCCAGAGAAGGTGGTTAGATCCAAACCCAGGACCTTTCAAACTATCCTATGCTCTGCTTACGGTATTCGGTTCACGAAATTACTTCAGGCTTTTCCAAGGTGTCTCCACTAGTGGAAAGAACATGGAAGACTTACAAAGGTGTGTGGTCACACACACAAGATAAAGGGGGGGGGGGAGGCTATTTCCTTCGGTGGAATTTGACCTGCAGTTGCACGATCACACCTCCCTTTGAAGCTGCAGGCACAGTTCGTCAGTGTGTGATCAGACGCAACTGTGGGTGAATCAGGTTTTTTTCTGTCCCGCTTCCCCCCTCATGCACTTAAACAAGGGATCGATGAATCGCACCTCTGCACTGAGGGCTCCCTATGGAGTTTGCAATGATGTGCATACTGTGAAGGGGGGAGGAAATAAATGGCACAGAGTCAGGATGGCCTGATCAGACAATCCTGACTACATGAGAGCGTGCTGGAGCAATCAGACATGAGAAAGTCCATCTGTAGCCTGTCACAACCCATTTACTTCCGGTTTTCCCCTGGTGTCTTTTAACTCCGCGTCTGTGGCAGAGCAAAACAAGTTGCCGACGGCTGCGGGGCATTTCCCAGAAGTTGTTGTCTGATTGCTCCCATTAAATCCGCCTGGCATTTGCACTTTTGTTGGGCCTAACTGTGCGTATGATCACAACCAAAGTGTTCAAGTACTAATGTTATTATCAGTGATGGGGCATGGAAGCAAGCACATAGGCAGATTTTGCTAGTCCCAAAGCGACTTCAGTGCTGTGATATAAATAAAATAACTTTGCCCAGAAACTTCTTTGCAGTTCTGTACAGTGGCCAAGTTTGGGTTTTGGCCCTGAGTTTAGCACATAGCACATGATTCAAGTTACACTCCAAGACAACTTTCTGCCAGAGCAGCCAAATGACCCATTCCTGTGTACTGTCCTCTTCTCCCCTACCAGCCACCAGGCCACACCAAGCCTAGGCAAGAACAACGGGCCAAGAGCACAGTATGGCTCACAGCCTATGGTAAGTTTTTCTGTTCCAGTTGCTTCTCTAAAAGCCTTCCTTTTGGTTCCAGCCTCACCCCCGCCCTTGCCAACTGCACCAGGCTGCTTATTGGAGGACATTCCGCCTATTTCCATTTGGGGTTCCCCAGGCCTGCCTTCTGTGATTCTGTTTACATACAACCTTCATGCTGAGGCAAAGGTTTTTAATTTCCTTGCTTTCTACTTTAAGGCCTTTTAACTAGCTTCCTAATTTTCCCCCCTTATGATCTGTCCCCTGAGGATGTTGAATGTAATTATATTGTGGTCATTTTTAGTTAGTGGGTCTGCTTGAATTACTATACAAACCAACTTCTAGGCACTTCTTAAACTTCTGATATGAGAGAGAGAGAGAGAGAGAGAGAGAGAGAGAGACTCTTGCTTCAGTGCTCAAGAACAATAAGCCCTTTTAAAAAGCAATTGTTTGAAGGAGTCAATAAATCACATATTTAAAGTTCCTGAGTGTGTAAACAGATCTCCTAGTTCGATGCCAGCATATTGGTCAAAGGGGGTTTGAACTAAAATCATAGAATAGTAGGATAATAAATATCAAAAGTGAGTTTGTGTGTCATCCAGTTATCCCCCTGGCAGAAGCAGGATTCCTATCAGAGTTTTGTTGTTGTAGGAAGCAGGGAGTGTCTGGCTTGCTGTCATAACCACCCGTGATCGAGACCTTGGATTAATGGGACCACAGGGACGTTAGGAGGAGCATTCAGCTGTTCTCCTGTTTCCTTGGGGTTGTCTGAGACCCTTTTAAATTAATCCAGGCAGTGTTTGTTTAGACAAGCAGTGGTGGGGTTTCCTGGCCTGCTCTGCCTGAACACTTATGTAGACCATTTATATGACACCTTCCATGTAAAACAAAACGCTCAAGGAGTGCAAAACTGGTTGAAGTAGAAAGTTTCCAGGCTTCCAGTATTCACGTTTAGCTACCACAATTCTACACCAACAATTTCAGTGAAGCTGCACTAAAGGGTGGTGATTTGTAAATTCTGGAGCAAGCAGCCTCCCCCCCCCCCCACATCCTATTTAAATGTTTATCAAGATGGCACGTGTAACGGTATCTTTAAAAAAAAAATCACCTAGATGAAGTTCCGTAATCCTGTGTGATTTTCACCTGTGATCTCTAAATTTCCACATCGGATAGCTTGTATCACAAGGGTGCCCCCAGACTTCCTCTTAGAGCCTTCTTAGCATAAGCCTCCATGGGAATGTCTCCTGCTCCCTCCTACCCCCTCTGTAGTAATCCTGTCATCTTACCTTGTGGCATGGAAGAGAAAGGGTCCCAGTACAGAAGAAGAAGAATAGTTGGATTTATACCCCATCAGGCCCGTAGCCAGAAAATTTTGGTTGGTGGGGCAGGGGCTGGGGCGCTGCGGCAGGGGAGGGGGGGACTTAATTAGAGTACTAATTAGATCAGCAGAGAGCGCATTCTAGTGGCTCTTCTCTCCCAGATTTATTGCAATTTGGTGGGCGGTGGAGTCAGGCCTCGCTTTTCCCTTTCTGAGTCTGCTGTTTGATCCCTCCTAATCCCTTGCCTGCCTCCAACCAGGGCGCAGCCATACTCTCCACACCAGCAGCCCCCACCTCACCCCTGAAACCTGAAATGGGCCTGCGACTGATGCCAATGCGGTTAGCCAGGGAGGCTGGGCTGCCGAGTGATTGCCTCTCAGGTTTCCAGCAGCAGGGCTGACGGATAGAGCTTCAAGACTGTTGGGGAGAGCCTGCCACCACCCCTGACCTCAGCCTCAGTGCACTTGCACCAGGGAAGGAGCCATGTGACCCATTGCGATCATGTGACCCAGCCACCATGACTCTTCCCCGGTGCAGGGGCACTGCAGAGAGACCAGCCTGCCTGTCTGATCTGCCTGCTCCACGCTCACCCATTTGGTTCACTCACCTGCTCAGCTCGCTTGCCCACTGCTCTGGCTGGCACCTTGCATGGAAGAGAGACAGCTGGCCAGAATGTAATCTCTGCTGCAGAGCAGAAAGCGCACTGATCAGCTCTCCTTCTCCTGTAGCAAGGCAAATGAGCGCGGCTGGTGCTCCCACCTTTTGGGGCAGGGGTGGTTGTGATGAGGCATGGCTCATGACTGAGAGGGTATGGCCCCAAAATGCCCACCATGGCTATAGCTGTGTACTTCACCCTTCACTTGGCATCTAAGAGCAGTTTACAATCTCCTTCCCTTCCTCTCCCCACAACAGACACCTTGTGAGGCAGGTTGGGCTGAGAGAGTTCTGAGAGAACTGCTCTTGAGAGAACAGCTCTGAGAGAACTGTGACTGACCCAAGGTCACCCAGCTGGCTGCATGTGGAGGCGTGGGGAAATTAAACCCAGTTCTGCAGATTAGAGTCCACTGCTCTTAATCACTACACCAAACTGGCTATAAGGTTGGAGGTCACTTGAGGCCACTACTTTGGAGCAACTCAGCAGGCCTGGTGGGCTTGGTCAGTGCATGGATGGGAATATTACATAAGCCACCTTGGGTTCCACAGTGGAAGAACATGGGGTGTAAAGAACATGGGGTATAAATTACGAACGGACAGGCTCCTCCATAATAAAATGGCTGCCACTGTGGTGGGACCAAAAACAAAATGGTAACCATGCAGGTTTGAACAAACACATTGGATAGTTCCACAAAACGTTAAAAGGTAGTAAGCTAAGCATTCTCCGATGATGGAGGCAGCTCTTTCCAAATAGGCGCTCCCTGCAGACACAGAAGTGATGCCTCCTGGGCTCTTCTGAAGTACTTCCTGCTCCAGTGAGGTGGAGAAAAGCAAAGCCAAGACTGGCTCTTTGCTTTGGGGAAAAGGTATTTTAGGGAAGAAGTAGGCACCAGGAAACACATGGGTGGGTGCCAAGGCACTCAAGGGAACTAAATTGGGGATTATTGACAAGATAAATAAAAAGATGTGTCTTTAGAGGACAGAGTTAAGCCTTTGATCTAGCACCTTTGTTTCAAATTAAACATTTTATTACCATGTAAACAACTGATTGAGCTTCTTACACGAGGCCAAGTCAAAAGGAATAAAAACTTGTGGATGGAAGAGGAGTCCATTAACCCAGCAAGAGGGCAAATTGTGCAGAATTCACTGAAAAGACCTCTCACAAAAGGGTTCTCTTTTTTTAGTTGCTATAAAAACCTGGCCGTGAAACTGAAATTTGTAGTTTTCTTTCCTAGCTAATAGCAATTTGAGATCTTTCATTCAGTTGTGCCTGGGGTCCCCTTGGCCAGTTCAATTAACTCCTCTTTGCTATTTGTAAGAGAAAAGAAGCATGGCACATCCTTGTGGTTTTGTTTCTGCTTTTCTCTCATCTGCTTCAGGATACTTTCTTGTGCTGTTCCACCGGACCAGAAGGAAAAAGTATTGCTGCATCAATTTCTCCAGGGCTGGTCTTATCAAGAATCAACATGACGCATTAGCTTCAGGCAGCGCATTCCAAAGGGGGTGCCATTTTCCAGCCTGAAATCTCAATTTCTGTATGTCATTTTAAAAAAACACACAAAAACCCATAGGCCAGTTTAAGGAACTGTAGTATTTAATGTTTAGCTTCATGGCTGAAACGTCTCTTGGTTTGCTCTGATGCAACAGTTACACTTGCTCATGAGTTACCTTTGTTTTTCCCAGTGGTCTGCTTTGATTTCTAGCCTTTGGTTTTGCCTTTGCTTCCATTGATCTATGCCAACCGAACCAGATTCTGCTTAGGTTTATTCATTCCTGGGTCGCATCCGATATGGAAGTGTCCTCTATCTGGTCTCAGTCCACAGAAATTTGAAGGAGCCTCATCTCCGGAGGCAGAGAGCACTACACTTCATAAAGGCCCCTCTGTGTGTGTGTGTGTTTGGTGTGTGTGTGCCTGGAAGTAATGGTTGACTTCTGGCAATCCCCAGTGGGGCTTGGATGTTTCAGAGAGGTGGCTTACTATTGTCTGCCTTTGTGTCTCAGCCCTGGTATTCCTTGGAAATCTCCCATCGAAGTACTTGCCAGAGTTGGCCCTGCTTAGCTTCCGTGATTTAATGAGATTGGACTTGCCTGGGCTATGCAGGTCAGGGCAAGACCCCTGGTTTTTCTAAGGTGTACTCCGTCTCATTCCAAGCAACATATATCGGGGCCTTGCTTTGAGGAAGTGGATGCAGCTCAGTGATAGACCCCATGAGGACAGCCCTAAACTAATGCCCTGGCACCTTCAGCTCAAGAGCCTTCTAGTACCAGGGTAGGTACTGCCCGTGGTGATAGTGGTGGCCACAAGCATAGATAGCTTTAAAAGGGGGTTAGACAAATGGGGGAGAGGTCCATCAATGGCTACTAGCCATTGTGACTGAAGGAAGCCTCCATCTACAGAGGCAGTAAACCTCTGAATATGCATTTTGAGAGGCTGCGGCAGGGGAGGGCCTTGGCATCTATGCTCTATTTGTTTGGTCCTCCAGGGCAACTAGTTGGCCACTGCGTGAAACCGGATGCTGAACTAGATAGATCACTGGTCTGATCCAAGAGGCTTTATTTATGTTTTTATGCTCCTAAACTTATGAGGCTTTGGAGAGCTAGACTCGGTACAAGGAAGTTTCTTCATACATGGTCAAAGGTAACATCCTCCAAGTGTAAATTCCAAAAGGACACTTGGGTCTTGATGCAAAATAGTCTTTGTACACACATGGTTGGATATTGTGCTATTGCTGAGCTACAGCAATCACACACAACTGGAATGGCTTGTCCCTAGTGGGATTTTTCAGTTGCAAATGACTACAGTGCAATGGTAGCACAATATCTAATGATGTGTGGACGCAGTGACTGACATTTTCAGCAGAGAAGAATATAGGTCTCTCCATGAAGAGAAGATGGTTACCTGCTCTGACGGAGAAGAACCGGACAATTTCTGTCCAGTGCCCTATTTGCTTGTGGGGACAGCCCTCTGGGATAGGAATAAAATGGAATGTATATTTTAGAACAGAATCTAAACTTTGGAGACATCAGAGAGGCAACTGGTAACGGAAATACCTTTGGTTGAGAAATGCAGCAGTGCCAAAGTGTCGCTACAGAAAGGTCTCGCTTAATTGCGCTCTGGCTGGAAACATTCTCATTAGGAGGCTTGTGGGGGGCATGCATGATGTTGCTAAGCAATACCGTACTGCAGCTGGCAAAAAAATCACTGGAACTCGAAGACGAACCGCTGTTCCGGGCTCGAGGGCAGCCCATTAGAGGTGGGAAACTCAGCAGAAGTTGGAACAGGGGAGGCGGTTTGGATGCAGAAACAGCTGCCTCATGGGGCAATAAAGATGGGAGGCTGAGGAAGGAAAGGGCAGAGCCTAGCAGTGTGAAGAGAGGGCAGTAGAAGTACACACCAGCTAGGAGGGCCAAGATGGGGTCAGGCAAGGCCTTTGCACCACACATGGTTTTTGAACTCTGCTTCTGAATAAAGGTAGGTTGCCTCTGAACATGGAGGTTCCATGTTTAAGGCCATACTACACAGGTGTGTGCCCAACAGCTCAGCTCAAAAAGCTGTTCTGCAAGGGTGATTGAAACAGGAGGTTTCACTCTTTCCCCACTCAAATCTCAGCCTTTCCAGCTTTGCCACCGCAAATATGTTTGAAACCCTGAAACCCCAATGGGGGTAACTTGGAACCAGATAATTGCAGGCAGGCCTTCATAACCTGTTTACTCTCAGCTGTCTCTCACCCAAAAAAAGTTTTTCAAGGATGCTGGTAAGATCGGGTCATAACAGCATGGCCTGAAGAATCTGCTTCTGGGGCCACATTATGGTTGCCAGACTACAGCTGGTGTCTGGAAATCTCCTGGGATTATAACTACTCTCCAGGCAACAAGGATCAGTTCACCTGGAGAAAATGGTGGCTTTGGAAGGTGAACTCTAAGACATTATAGCCCACTGAAATGCCTCCCCAAACCCCGTCTTCCTCAAGCTCCAGCCCAAAAATCTCCAGGTATTTCCCAAATTGAAGCTGGCAACTCTAGGCTGCATCCTGGACTTTTGCCCAGAGCCCCAGAATCACTAAGGCCACCCCTGCCCTGGGTCACACATCCCCGTGCCCACTATACTGTGTTTGTATAGAGAGCAGTGAATATGTAAAGTTAGGCCTTCCATTCTACAGGCTTCGCTGTTTCTCAGCTGTCACTCTGTTTCCTGTTTACCTAGTCCAGAGGAATCAATTCTGTGCCCCTCAATCTGTTTGCTGTTTATCAGCCCAAACAATTTATTTGTTTGTTTAATATATTTACATACTGGCCTCTCAGTTCAGGCAGTTTCAAAACAAAATTCTTATATGCTATGTGAAGAAATGCTATGAATCTCTGAATGTCTACTCAGAGTTTACTGTAATTAGGTTTACACCGCAGGGCTGTAGTGAGGAAGCAACAGTCATCTCACAGGCACAAGGCGATTTGCGTTCTTCAACTCGCAACTGGCTTGTGGTGCCTGTCCCCCTACCCTGGGACATTCCCCTGGTATCCACCAGGATAAAGGCCTTCTTTGTGGTGGCCCCATCCTGGTGGAACCAGCTGTCAGATTATATGCAGGCCCTGTGGGACTTACCTAAATTCCGCAGGGCCTGCAAAACAGAGCTTTCTGCTTGGCTTTTAGTTAGTTAGGGCTTGTTATGTGGGCTGCTTTTTAATTTTGTTTGTGTTATGCTTTAAACTGAGATTTTAAGGGTTTATTTTTAATAATTGTTTTTCTTAGTTTTCCAGCAATAAACAAAGAGCAACAACAGTATACACAAAGTGTTGTATAAACCTGATAACATTTCAGCAGTAAAATTGCATAACTAACATGTGGGTCAGTTTTATCTAATACAAAGAACAGTATTAAGAGCATAACCTTTATATCAAAAAAGTTTTAGAAAAGAATAGAGCTAGAAGGTAGTTGTTGTACTTATTAGTTCTAATTGTTGTTAGCTGCCTTGAGACTGGCTGGCAGAGTGAGGAGGCATATAAATGTAATAAATAAATAAAAGGAGTGCCATAGGTATGCAAAGAGGTCTGACCTGGGAAGATTAAATTATACCATCTCACACTTTGCTAGGTTGGACTATGAAAGCCAAATGCCCGGATAGTTTTTCTTCCCTTTGAACAGGAAAAGAAGGCTGACCCACATAGTGCTAAGGAAGGGGAGATTATATATTCCCTGACCATGAGGATAAGGTTAGTCACTCTTCATCTTAAATCATGAAGGTCTAAGCCTTTACCTAAGGATGCCATCTTGACCATGTGTTGAGGGACAATTTAACAAGCCCCAATTCTGAAAACTGAGGTAATGGAACGTTTCTTAGGTCTCCTACCACCAGTGCTCCCTCTAAGCTGTGGAGTCTTGTGAGCAAAAATTCTACTTTGTGAGCTGCTGGCATTAAAGTTGTGAGCAAGCGATTTGACTGCTGCATAAATTAGGTTGCTCTGGTGCCATCCTTCCTGAGCTCAGACAAAAAAGTGTGAGCCGGAGGCTAAAGAACTGTGAGCTAGCTCACACTAACTCAGCTTAGAGGGAACACTGCCTACCACCAAGGAAAAAATGCCTGTCCTTATTTTAACATCTGTTAGGGACAAATTTAGAACAGGGTTAGAAGGACTGCATTTATTCACTTTTCTTTTAACCTTAATTCAGTTCTGCTGCATATAGAAATTATGTGTGTGATTTATTCTTTTATTAAACATTAATAATTTGAATATAAAAAGTCTGATTTCTGTACCTATTCCACACTTGACTTGGTCATGTTTATTGAAGGAGAACTAAGGGGCTAGTCGATCCTTCCATTCCTGAGTATGCAAGAGAAAATTCTGGAGTCCCAGTCCTCCAGTGAGGGGTGCTCTTATGACTGGGTGGTTGTGACAGAAATACTGAGCAGAAGGGATTACAGGGGAGTAATGGAGTGAAGGGCATTGCCACGCAGTGACTTGGAATCGCTGTGGAGCTTCTGAATACCTCATAGCCAGAAATGGGGCCTTGAGAGGACCTTTCTTCACCTGCTAAACAACATGTTCAACAATATAAGTCCTTCACATGCTCAACAATATAAAAATGGTAAAAGCAGCCCAAAACAAACAATCCTGAAGCATTAAAATATGGTGGTGTGTTTTTTTAAAAATCAGGAATCAAACCAAATTTTGTATGAAGTGACAGGAGGCCCAATAAGAAAGCAAGTCATCATTCAGAAAATGCTTGGGCAAACTGAAAAGCTTTAGCCTGGCTCCAAAAAGTCAAAGCCACAAGTAATAGGGCTACAAGGGATGCAATGGCACCCTCAGAAATGAGAAACAGGAGCAACACTGAAGAACAACACTCAGCATCACTTTCTTTATTTCCCTCCACTCTCAAAAGGAAAAAAAAGAAAAGAAAAGAAAAGAAAAAGATAGTGGAATGAGCTGGCTCTGGAAGCAGTAGTGGAGTACAGCTGGGTGAATCCAAGCTGGGAGGAAGATAATGTGGGAAGTCCAGCAGTTACCCCAGTTTCATTGTTACTTTCAGCAAGTCCTAGATGGAAGAGGATGAGCTAAGTAGTGGAGCACCTCTGCTAACATACATGAGTTCAGTATTTGCTGTGCTGTCCTTGTCTCCTTTTGCCTGCTCAGCAGCCCCATAGGCAGAAATTTTGGGTTGGTGGGCATAGGGAAATGTTGTGGGGCAGCCTTTAAATGCTCCCCCCCCAAGCAGAGGGCCTGTTCAATGTCACAGAAGTGGAGGGAGGGGGAGGGGCAGCAGCAGTTGTGGGGCATGCCTCACATTTGAGGGGGCAGAGCCCCAAAATGCCCCAAACTGTAGCTCCGGGCCTGCTGCCCAGGGTTCCCAGCCTTGTTGAATATGTGGGTACTTTTGTAATTTTGAGGGGGGGAAATAAAAAGGCTACCATCCGAGTTATGTTCAATCACAGATTGTTAGGAAGTTCTAAGCCAGGTAGCTTAGTACAATGGAGGCAGCTGTTTCTAACTGGGAGTTCCCTGGCCTTCTTTGAAACACCTCTCGTCCACCACATTAGGGATCACTGCCTGATCCAGAATGTGGAGGCTGGAGTTCAAATTCCTCATTCAGTTGTGATGCTTACTGGTTGCCCTGCTGTTGGAAGTTCCAAGTGCAATGACCCCTGTCTCAGACCTCCAGACTTTGTGGCAAGAGAGACTAGATATCTAGGTAGGCACACTGACCTTTCTTCCTGTCTTTACTCTTCTGCCACTGTCCCCTTTGAAATGCAGATTGTGTTCTCAGGGACTGATTTCCCTTTCCTTCTGCTCTCTGACCCTAAGACGAGCTTTCTCCCTGCATGCACCAAGAGAGAGACATGTGGTCCTCTCTTGGCACCATGAGGCAGATGGGCCTCTTGCCATCTGCTTCCATCCTTTAGCTAGTAAGTTAGTATTCTATCATGTCCCTACTCTTTCCTACCCAAATAAAGAGAGAAGTATTTCTGTTCTAAACTTGCAATGTGGCTCTGTGTAACTTTATAAGCTGAGTAACTTGGTAAAGTGACACTCCTGCATTCGTACCTTTATTTAAGCAATCTGCTAACTAGTGGTGGCTGGACTAACCACACCAGTTAACCTCAATACCTGCTACATTTTCTCATCCTAACCCACCTCACAGTGGCCTCATTGTGCAGATTTTTTACATTTGCATTCTTGGGCAATGTTCAGAATTCGGTACTAAGATATCTAAAAGGCATCTCCATCTGGGAATGCAATGGATTGTGATCAGCTCTCCAAACTCCTTCCTCCTCCTTGCTGTAATTCACACAGTGTGATCTTCATCAGGTTGTGCTGAGGCAGCTTCTTTAAATACAGAATGGGTGTTGTCTGATTAGGTGAGAAATGCAGCCTTGTGCTTGTTCTTTTCTCTTCAGTCTCATGTTTGCAGATGGCACTAGGCAGTAAGGGCTGCTAAGTTTTTTGGGGGCGGGGCGGGTGAGTATTTTTGTGTGTGTGCCTGGAAGTCATGGTTGACTTCAGGTGACCCCTAGTGGGGCTTGGACATTTCTTGGCACTGGTATTCCTTAGAGGTATCCCATCCAAGTACTTGCTGGGGTCAGCCCTGCTTAGCTTCCAAGATCTGATGAGATCAGGCTTTCCTGGCTATCCAAGTCAGGGCAAGGGGAGCTAGGGTTCGAGGAGTGCAGATTGCATTTGGATAGGAAACTCATTTGTAAGGAAGACTGTGATCATATAGCCCAGCTGAAACTCCTGAGAGGAGTTGCCAAAGGACTCACATCTCCATGTTCTACAACGCAATCCTAAAGTGACTCCAGTGGAATTAGATGGGTGTAACAGCTGTACAGTCTGCTAGTCTCCTAGCTGCACTGCTAGTCTCCTAGTTGACAGCAACTGGGAAGGAAGTTGTCCTTGGGCAGGGATAAAACTTGCAACTTGTCAACTCAGACATGCAAGGGTACAAAAAAAAAAGCTATCCTGACAATAACTGGCAGCTCAAAATGAAGCAAAGAAACAAGAAAGCATGGCAAAACAAATTTTAGAGATTCTGGATTCTCGACTTGCTCGCTGTGAGGGTGCTGAATCAAAGTTTCACAGAAGGCAATGACCAGATTAGGCTGGGGGTAGAAACTCTGAGCTATGCTACTGCATTTCTGAGCTGTGGGTGCAACTTCATTTAGGCTGCACTTCTCTGAATTTTTTGAGTTGTAACTTTTGTCACACTATTATTCTTTTAAGGTCCTGGATGTATCCAAAGTAAATAGGTGACATCTAGAGATGGGCATAAATGTAACTTCATGTTGCATACCTTTTAGCTTTAATTTTAAAAAATCTTTTTCTTAATTTTTATTACATCTGTTTGTTTTCTCTCTTGGATTAGTTTTGTTGTTGTTGTTTCTGGTATTTTCAACTGGATTCCCACATGCAGCTAGTTTGTTTTACATCCAATTGATGTAAAACAGATAAGGGCTTGGATCCTGTGATGCACAAGTGGAAACATAAATGGACTTAGCATAATTATTTATGGATTAAAAAATCAGCTAAAATATCATAACACAAGAGAGAAGTCACAATCAGAGATGGACTTTTGAGAATATGGTTTACATGCCTGAATTTATTGAGCCCCTCAGGCTCTGCTTGCATTCCCAATAGAAGCTTACTATGATAAGAACACAAGAAATAAGAATGATTTTTTAACATATGGCGTTATGATAAATACTCGAGAAAATCAAGTCTTGGCACGATATCAAGGATGAAGGCGTAAACGTTCAGTGGCTGCTATATTATCAACCAGTCTCAAGACTAAAGGAGATCATGAACATTGAAGGTGGAGTTCTAAGAGATGCGACTGAATTTGAACAGCTGATTATAAACCAAAAAGAGCATTTAGTACAATGGATGTATAAGATTTTACTTCAGCTAGAAACAGAAGATGAACAAATGAAAAATGTATGATTAAGTGAATGCAAAACTTAAAAAAAACACAAATATCTATGCAACAATGAGAACGACTATGAGAAAAAGATATCAAATTTACAGTCAGCCAGACATTAAGATAAAATTGGTACCATTTTTTTTTAGATGGTATATAACTCCAAAGGACATTGAGAAAGCAGATTAAAACTACAAAGGATTTACAAGTCTTGTAAGCCGCTCTGGGCCTGCAACAGTGGGGAGAACGGCCTAGAAATTGAATGAATGAATGAATGAATAAATAAATAAATAAAGGAAAATGCTGGAAATGTCAAGACACAGATGGAGCTTTCTTTCATATGTGGTGGACTTGTACAAAAGCAAAAAGATCCTGGAAAGAAATACACCAAAAATGCAGAACATATTAAAGTTTAAATTCCCAGTGGAAGCTAAGAGCATGCTATTAGATATTATGCCTAGCAAATTATCAAAAACATTAGAAGAGATATTCAAATACATAGTGACAGTGGCTAGAACTATTTACACAGCAAAGTGGAAATTAGACATCTGTGCATGATTAGAAGAATGGGAAAATAAACTTGCTGAATATGCAGTAATGGCAAAATTAACAATCTACTTGAGAAATGAGTCTATTACAAAATGTGAGGAGAGATGGAGTATGTATTATGTGTACTATACCAGTAGGAGACAAACTTAGAATGAGAAACAATTTAAAATATTATATACAAATGTATGGTAAAAAAATAGAAGTAGAATTAAAATCTGTTTTAAATGTAACATCTTGAATACAAATGGGTTCTTGATGGGAGACATATAATAGACTTTCCTTCACACCTTGATTTAATTTTTTATCTGTTAAAGATTCTTGAATATGTAGAAGTGGTGAAAATATATAATATTGGATATGTAGTAATGATGAGTTATGAAGTTTGAAACTTAAACTTAAAATGTTGAATACAATTGTATCCCAACAGAAGTAAGAACTATTATATATTATAGATAATACATTAAAATTATAATGAAGGGGGTGTAAGGGGAAATATTTTCTGTCTTATACATTTTGTATTACATGATTGTCCTTGACAAACATAATTCTGCTGTATAACCCCCCTTCCCCCCATATCCCCACTGTCTTCCTAAATAAATAAATAGAAAAAAAATAAATGGACTTAGAGCAGTTATGCTTGCACAAGATCTAGTGCTTTCCTCCCTACATATTATAGTGCCCAGAAACTGACTTTGTAATTGCTAATTGCCATGAAAAGTCAATGAATAATAATTTTAAAAAATCTCCTACAGAAGAGGGTGCCAACTGTATCCTCTGTATGATTCACTTTTTCAATCGCTCCTGTTTTCCAAGTTTTGTATAGAATGCTGATCCAGGAAAAGACATTGAGAGCTTGCTCCTTTGTGGGTATTTCCTAATAAAAACTCTAAAAGTAAACCTTTTACTTTTCAGTTTGAGAGTGAAGTGGCCCCCAGCATTGTTTCAGAAGAAATAGTAAATCTGCCATCAGAAGTTCAGGATACACTGCTGAGCCCTTCATGACTCAACACCCAATTTCTCCATGTCTGGCTATCTGAGCACATTGAATCTGAAGGTAGAGATATATGTTAACTTCAACCCACCACCACCACTTAATATTGTGTTTCTTGGGGGAATAAGCATTGATTTATGTGTACCTCTGTATATGCGTCGTTTCTGTATGTGCCTGCATGTGTCGAAGCTTTCCAATGGCAATTCCAATAAGAATGCTCCACGTTGATTTATTGGGGATCAGCCACTAAAACTGATTTAGGGAAGCAGAGCATTGCTGTAATATTTTTAAGCAAATGATGATGCAGACTACAAAAGAAAAAGAAATATAGTGGGAAGAAGAAGGATGTATTCTATCACTAGGAAGTTAGTAACATTTAGAGCGAGGGAGAGATAGGCCGCTCATGGTCTCCATATGCTTATAAATCATGGGCTGTTGTTAATCATGAAGAGTTTCTGCAGACAAGCAGAAGTGGTCTGTTGAGAGACAGTAACCCTTGGATATGCTCTCCCATATTTAAATCTTCTTCCACTATAAAGTGGAGGGTTCATTTCAGGTCAATCATCATGCGCTCTTTCCTTTTGGGGGGATGAGTCTCTAGCTTGGCTAAGGGTTTTTTATGGTCCTGAGTTATAGCTATTGGTATAATCATAGGCCTGAGAAAAAAAAGAACAGTTATTTCTTACTCCTTTGTGAACAGGGCACAAAAAGGTCACACGGTGTATGGTGCTTCAAAGGAAATATATCACTTACACAGAGGCTTGTTAGCAACCAGGGGAGAAGCATACATAATGTTGCCCCTATTGCCAGGCAGAAGAAGGAGTGGGGATGAGTCAGAATACTTAGAAACATCTCCAGTTTGTGTTTTGGAGAATGAAAAATTAAACATGTCAGTGGGAAGCCAGTGGGAAGGCAGGAGAGAAGATCCCATTCATGACATTCTCTACTAGATGTCCAGTGGGATGCCTCTGGGCTTGGTTCTGAGACTGGTACTTTTCAGTATTTTTTAATAAATGATCTGTATGAAGAGGTGGAGGGAATACTCATTAAATTTGCAGATGACATCAAATTGGGAGGAGTAGCAAACACCCCAGAAGATATAGAATTCAACAAGATGTAAACACACTGGAAAAGTGGATGGACGTGAACAAGATGCAACTCAACAAGGATAAGTGCAGAGTTCTACATCTGGGTAACAAAAATTAGAAGCGCACATACTGGATGGGGGATTCACTTCTGGGTAGCAGTGTGTGTGAACAAAATATAGGGGTATGGGTGGACTATAAACTAAATATGAGCAGTCAGTGTGATACAGCAAAAAAAGACTAATGCAGTCTTGGAGTGTATCAACAGAGGCATAACATCCAAATCACAAGAGAACAACAAGGATAATCAGGGGCCTGGAGACCAAGCCCTACAAGGAAAGGCTGAGGGACCTGGGAATCTTCAGTCTGGAGAAGAGGAGGTTATGGGGAGACATGATCACTCTCTTTAAGTATATTAAATAGGAGGGCAGGGAGCTGTTCCTACTGGCAGCAGATGATATGACCCACAATAACGGGTTTAAATTATGGGTGAAAAGGTACCAGTTGGATATTAAGTTGGGGTGTCTTTTTTTACATTGAGAGTATTTCAGCAGTGGAATTGGCTGCCTAGGGAGATGGTGAACAGTTTTCAAGAAGTGACTGGACAAAAACTTGTCAGGAATTCTTTGAGCTGATCCTGCATTGAGCAGGGGGTTGGGCTAGATGCCCTGTATGGTCCCTCCCAGCTCTATGATTCTATAGTTCTATTAATCCACGATGATTCTCTCTCTCTCCCCTTCTCTCTCCTCTCTCTCCCCTTCTCTGTCTTTTGCCAGTGCGGGTGCTTCAGGCGCTCAAACACAAATCCTGTCCTAGTCACTCAAATCCAAAGCCCACTATGCAGACTGGATGCCTTGCCTTTCTTTAGTGCTTGGGCCTCTTTGGATGAAATCCCAAAACTTCTGCCTTTCAATCCCAGCATTATTTTCTTCCACTGGAAAGCCCCCAAGTACCTCCCTTTTGTTTGCTATGAAATGGCTTAACTCACCGGAGAGCTGGATCCCGAGCTAATCAGCTCAGCTACTCCATTGTAGATATTCTAAAGCACATCACTCAAGGAAAGGGGCAGTTGAGGGGTTTGAACTTCTTCCTCCCCTACTACCCACATCCTACAATATCCGCCATACTATGGAGGCAGGCTGCGGGTCACTCAGCTGTTGAGGCAAGCACAGTTGGCACTGCTGCTGGAGGAGCAGCATAAAGATGAATGCAGGTAAACAAAGGTCAGCTTTTTGTCTTGGTATTTTTCTCTTTTAAAATTGATGCTGAGCTCCAGATGGAAAGAAGGGAAATGCCACCCCACAAACTTGCCTTGTCCACAAAGGCTTTGGCGCTGATTCCACACTTAACTAGACAGCTCAGACAGTTGTCACTTTGGGAGTTCTGTGAATGGAGCTTCCACCATTCTTTGTGTGTGTGTCTATAAATCAATTGTATGGGCCCCCGATTTGAATGAGGCCCATAGGGCAAAGGAGCTGGTTGAAGCAGCTCCTTTTCCCTACATTGAAATGACCCTGGTGGGCTCCTAATTGCCCCACTGGGGAAACATAACGGCACCTTAAAAAAAGTTTTTTTTATTTTATACATATAAAACAAACAGTAAACATACAAATATCTGTTGGCCGAATTGCTTTAATTTACACTTAGCAATTGGCGAAATACACGGGTTCTTGCCAACTATACCAGGGTCCCACCCCTCCCGGGAGTTCTCAAGGAAAGAGGCACGTGAGGCAGATAGCAAATTCAATGCCGTTTACTGGGTAATGTTGTTCAAGCACACCAAAAATGTAATCACACACACAATCACACAGGCCTAAGAAATAAAGACAGAAAATAGCACGTTTGCATGAGCAGGATTTCGATGGGAGGCAATACGTTACCTTCCTGAAGAGGAGTTGTCCGACCGAAGGAAGAATTGGATGGGGAAGGAAAATATAGAAAAATATGGGACACGCAGCTCGAACCTGCAAGACCACGTGGTTCTCTCTGTTCCAGGATCCAGAGATTTAAAGATGGAGGCAAGGGTATTGGTATAGCAAGCTGGGCATAAGAGGTAGAAAAGCAGATAGGGGACGATGGCTCAAGAGACCGATTGCCTCTGTGCAGGGTCTTTTATTAGGTGGTCTTGGGGCGGGCTGCACAGACCACATCCCACTAACACACCTACTAGGCGGTCCGTCCGTTTCTGACCCTACCATAGGTTAAAGGTAAACAAAAGGAGGAGGGCCGGGGAGTGGACAGTATTGCAAAACTGAAACTAAACAGGAACTCTATACCTGGGCGAGGTCCGATGACTCACCGGGGCCACTTCTATTGTCTATTAATGGCCCTTGCCGACTGGGTGATGGCCCGACCATCAGTTGCTAGGTAACCACGTTAGCATAATTCGTTCAGGTAAGTTGGAGGGGGCAGGGGTTGACCAGCGTGGTGTGACAGAAAGAAACCTCATGGCAGAAGGAGTCTTTGTCTCTGTCTTTGTGAACTATCGAGGGTGCCAGCCTTCTGGCATGGACTGGAGTTTTCCCCTGCAATGGAGAATGCACATGGTCCTTCCAATACTAGCAACCCAAGTTCAAACTTATGAATATTACAATCCATAAGAGCACTAGAAGTGCCTTGCTGGTCAACATATAGATACATACATGAGGAAGATTCATTATATCATTTTTCTATGTATTCATTAGACCTCACACTGTAACTAAAAAGTTCCTTTCTTGTTTACACCTTATAATTTTAATAAACATTTTGCTCACAGATATATATGTAGTTTTTATTTCTTTTTTACTTCAGCTGTAAGTCCAGGAATTTTATGTGTTATGTTCCTTTATCCATTTATAAAACCTGGACCATGTGCCTTCAAAGTCTTTACTTCCTCTTAAAATTGAAGTTAGATTGTCCATCTCTGCTGTTTCCAATATCTTGTTTATAACTTCTTCCTTTGAAGGAACTTCACCTCTTCTCCAGTATTTAGCACATAGTATTTTTGCCACTGTCACAATGTGTATAATGAGATAAAAGTCTTGTTTTTTATATTTCTCTGGCATTATGTTCAATAAAAACAGAAACATACAGGTACTTATACAATAGCTAGACTTTCTCTCATTGGGGCAAATAGCGACCTCTGATTTCGTTGGGGAAATGAGGGGTTTAGGAACTTTTTCATGCCCTCCCATCTGTACTGTGTTCATTTTGGGAGGGAGAGAAGCTGGCTTCCCAATTGCATCAAGACAGAGGGAGACGCTTGTTCTAAACCAAAACTCAGTTTATTCCATTGCACACTCTTAAGTCAGAAAACACCTTTGTAGCATTTCAGTATTCAGCACAGATTATTTCAACACAACCCCAATACATAAATAGTGCACTTGATGTTCTATAGAGGATATCCTTGGCTTCTCTGTCAAGTCCCATAACACAAGGGTGGTTGGCCAGAACAATGAACAAAAATAAATTCAAACATCAAGTACCCTTCCCCCCCCCAGAAGCTAATGTAACTGTCAGTCAAATCTGTGACAAGCATTTGACATACGTCTGAGGTATACAACGAAGTCAGCCCTTTCTTTCTATCTCTGGTGTCAGGAAAGTCAGGGTTGACTCAGAGTCCAGGCTGACTAAGAAGGTCCCAAGAAGCTAGCTTCTATCTGTTTAGAGTTTGATAGTGACTCCTGACTTCTGCAAAGTATAAACATTCCCTGAAGGCAAAAGTCATATGAGGCAACCTGATTTACAGGGTTATTGGTACCAGAAAGCCACAGCACTTAGCAGAGTCCTGAAACCCCCTAGGAAACAGATTCAACTATAGAGGCCAATTGCTATAGAAAATAAAATATAATGGGTGTATGACAGGTTTACAAGAAGACTGAGGCTCAATCCATCCCTAATTCTGTGACAGAATTTCATTTCAGCCCCTGAGACTTTCTATTGAGCTGGGGCACCATAAGAACCAGAAACCAAGTAGTGATCCAGGTGAGAAGCCCTTACAACCACCAAACAGGGGAGGGGCTCTGGCTTAGTGGCAGAGCAACTGCCTTTTCATGCAAAAGGTCCCACATTCAATTAATTGCATTTCTAGTTTTAAAAGATCTCAGGTTTTGGGAAAGATCTTTCTCTGCTCAAGAATTGCTAGCAGAAAATAATGTACTGCATGGCCCCACATGGTATAAAGCAGCTTCCTACACCCTCATATTTCCACCCAATGTTGGTCCTGCCAGAAAGCTACCAAGCCTAACTTCATAATGCGTACAATGCAAGATAAAAGAACTAATACACAGAAATAAAGCCAACTTGTTCCTTAAACAGGAACAGAAATTTTATCAGCTTTCTGAAATCTAGAAAGAACCACATTGCCATTTTCAAGGGGCCAATCATATTACAAATGGAGTGCCACTATGAAAGAGATCTGAGGATGCTTGTGGGTTATCAGCTTTGCTTCATCCAAGGAAGATACCTACAGCAGGCCGTCCTCAGATGATCTGAGTGCTCATGGTTCATATGAGAGGATGTGTTCATCTATTTGTATTTTGTACAAAGTGGATGAGGCTTCACATAGCAGCTCCTAACAAGTAGATATGATCGACCACCAATCTTTCCAAAAGGAAAAAAAAGAAAAGAAAACTAACTAGTTTCCTACTACCCTTGGTCCAGGGAAGAAGACGGTGATTCAAAGGAGACATAAGCAGTACAAATATGCTTTTTTCTAACAGGTTCTTCTAGCAGGCTCTAACTGGTCACATTTTTAGACAATCTGTCAATGGGTCACAACCCCACTGCAATGGAACTTGTTGTCAGGCCTGGAGGTACAACCAAACCACCTGGATCTTCTTCATTCCTCCCAGCACTGCAAATCAATATAGTCTTCTCTGTCTGCTGAGACAGTGGTATACAAAGCAGTAAAATGTAGTGGAATACCTGTGCTGTTTTGCTGCATGGATACAAGAACATGAATCACTGTTCGCAAATAATTCTCGTATATTTGTACAGACAAGGGTGTAGACTCCAATTTTCGGGTTTGGGGGAGGGGGGCTGAGGCTGGGCCAGAGACATCACAGTCCATTGTCTCCTGTGGAGGCTCAGCACCTCCTGGAAAAGTTTGGGGGGTGGCTCCAGCTCCCCAGCCCTTCTGAAGTTGACGCCTATGTGTATAGATAACTGTATGCAGACTGGAATACTGCACAGGTAATGGGGGGTGAAGCTAGAAGGAATACAAGCTACAAAGAGACCTTGAGCATGTGGTGTATCTGTGGAATCTGGGGATGATGCAACTGCAGTTTAGAAACAGACATCCGGTGGGCATCCTCCCAAACCAAGTGAGCCAAATACCGATTGGACTCTGCCTATCATGCATACTGCAGTGCCTCTGCTACTATCGCTGTTAAGATACTGCTTTATTCCTCTGATTTGCCAGAAACAAAGATGAAACTGCAAATGGAAAACAGATTTCAAAATCATGTGCTCTGCATGAAAGCTCTTCTCCAACCCCCATTTTGTGTATGAACTTTGCCCAAAATTGGCTGTGCTTATAGGATCCCCAGTTCAACAGCTGTTTACCACCAGACTTTCAAAAGCCATGTTTGCATGTAACCCCTCAACACATTAACCCTTTCTAGAATGTAGTTCACTGTGACACTATGAAGTGTTTGTCACTGAGAACAGATGAGATGTTGGAGGCACTTTCTAGACTTCAGGAAGCATAGTGTCACACTGTTATGGTTGATGTTTTAATGTTGCAACTTGAATACTTTTTTAACATAAGCTGCCCCGAACTATTTAGAAGAGTGGGGTAAAAGTTTTCAAATGAAATAAAATATAAATTAAAAAAATACGATTAGGAACTCTTCTACAAAATTGGCAGATGGTATTTCTGGCACAGAAAAGAACAGATATTCTGGATTCGATAGTACAGCTGTGATCCTTTCGTGTCAGTCATAAAAAAACAAAGTACAAAGATGGACACAATAAAAAGGGGATATCTGGCAAATACTTCAGCTGCAGTAGAAGTTTGAATTTCTGCTGCTTCACAACTGGAGTGACAGATAAGACATATCAACAAACTCAACTGTCTTTCTCTTCCCAGCTTGTTTCAGGCTACTTGAAGGCCATTTTGGGGGGGAAACATTCATTGTATTAAGATTTTGAATAGTGACAATCCCTACTGAAGTGGTCTGGGACAGAAAACAGGAAATGTAACCATTAAAATATGTTAGTAGATATTGAGAATTGAACAGGAAAGAACCTGTCAATTATAGTCCCAGCAGAACAGAGGGTTGACCATTCTGCTCCATTGCTTTGATGGTGATCCTATCGAACTTTCTAATATAACTCATGTGCTATCTCTTCCATTAACAGTGGCATCCTAAGCAGAGTTATATCCTTCTAAATCCATTAAAGTCAGTGAATTCAGAAGGGTGTAAATCTCTGTAGGATGGCACTGTAGGTTAAGGTGATTCCTTCCAGATGCCTCTTTTTGCTCCAGCAAACAGATTTATTTATTTATTTTGACTTATATCCTGCCTAGCCAGCAAAGCCGGCTCTAGGTGGCTAACAACATAAAATCAAGAACATACAGGGTTAAATGAGCAACGTGTAAAATTTTTTTTTAAATCACATTAAAATACAACTTAACAATAAAATCGATCAGGGTGTAGTCTAGATGCCTAAGAAGTTTAATTTTTTTTTTGCCTCTTGCCTCAAACAGTTGGGTATAACTTGAAGCCAGCAGCTCTGCACACAGTGGAGACTTGCCCAGAACTTACCATCATGTCCTGAAGATTTTTCCTTTCTCTTTTAAAATATTTTTAAGTGCTCTTGTACCATCCAGCCTAATGAATAGTTCCAGTAGACCTGAAAGCTTGCCCACTGTTATGTGTCATTTGGTTGTTCCTAATAAAAGATATTATGTGGATTGTGTTCTGGATTTTGGGATTTTACTTTGGTATGGAGGCACCTGCTAACAATTTATTTCGGTAGTCTAGATGGCCTTTTACACAGCAGTTCAGTGGCATTTATGTAAAAGCTATTTAAATAAAATGTGTTTATTAGATTGAGTTGTGAGCATATTTTATTTATTGTCTGTATTTCTCAAATCTTATCATACTAGTTACTAATTGTGGAGTGTCTAAATTTCCAGTTACATGTTTGTCATATGAAGAATAATTTTACTGTTTAGGCATCTCAGCACTACTTGCTAGGGTCAAAAGCTGTCGCATAACTTGTACTTTCCCTAATGCAGTCCAAAGCTGTTGCCAAATATATATTTTATTTTAAGGCATGACCACCAGCAAGAAAGATGCTTGCCATTTTTTATTTTAAAAAATGCCACCTGTGCATGCTCATCTGTTCCTTTTAAAATGAGCAACTTTTATTTTAAATGTGAAAAAAGATGCTCCAGCATTGGCGCAGAGATGTCTTGGTGAGATTGTTGGCGCTAGGCAATTAATACCATGCACATCCAGCTTCTGCTGCAAACCTGCAAAATTTCTTTAGAAGAGTTAGATCAGCCATTACACAGTGGTTGCCTTTGACTCCATTTCTCACTGACCATTTGAATCAGGTTTCATAAAAGAAAAGTAAAAAAGTAACAGGTTGTGAAAGTGCTCAGTGAACATGTCATTAGAAGAGAACTCAGACTAGCGTGATGTAGAGGAAACTCTGGAGAAGCAGCAGCTTCAGAGTATTCATTTGCATCTTTCAGGCCAGGATCCATGCAACTACATATCCAGTTCTATGCTTGCAAGGTCTGCGGAGGTCTCCCCCCCTTTTTAGAGTGGCTCACCCCACTCATTCCCTTATGGAAACGGAGAGAACATTCAGTTTGTGATCTAGCTTGGAGGATGAGTGACAATGTATTATGCAAGTAAAAAAAACAACACAAAACATTATGGGAGCTTGGTTATAGTTTATTTTGATAAAGCATACTTGCATGTTCTGGAGTTGTCCAAATATTATTTTGTTTAGTGTTTATGGATCACTGACAACTTTATAATATTTTTGTTGTTATTAGGTTTATTACATCTCTTCTGTAGGTGTTTCCTTCTGCAGAAAAACCTTCACATTTCTTATTGAATCCATCTGTTTCATAAATTACAACTCAGGAGAAAAATACTATTTTTTTGTCCTTTATTTATAATTTTAATCATTTTTATTATGAATCATTTTATTATTAATATTAGAAAAAATAATAATGAGATCAGAAGAGGGGGAATCCCTGCAATGGGAATTGGTGAAAAGGACTGCTGATCTTGCTTCCTTTTCTCATGCGTGGATAAAGGTGACACACTGGAACAGATTGTCAAACATGCAGCACAGTCCTGAGGGCCACTGTGCCCATAGTGGCCAGCCACCAATGTAAAAGTGGTACCACTGGGCTGTTCCCTGGGGACATTCCACATGGGGAAATAACAACCGACACCTCTCTACAAGGCACAGATTGCATAGGAAGCACACTAAAGACCATCCCTGGTAATATCCACCAATCAGACAAAGGCTGCCGATGATGCCCATGCGAGTGGAACACACAGGCTCAGCCAGTCACCACCTGCTGATCTGGCTACTGCCCCTTGATGCCACTCCCACCTTCTCCCATGGACAGCCAGTGGACAGAGAGGAGAGACCCAGCAACAGTGCAACCCTAACAAAGGCATGTGACCCAAGGGTCTTCCCAGCCCATAGGGGAAGGGCACCTGTGCAGAAAGAATGCCCACCCTTCTCCAGCAAGGGCCTGACTGGCAGCAAACATGCTGCCTACACTCAACTGTCCCTGCTCTGAGGCTCCTCCCACCTTTCAATGAAAAAACAAAACAGGGCATGGAGGTAGGCTTCCAATGGAGCACTGGATCAAGTTCAAGGTGCTGTTTTTGACCTTTAAGGCCCTTAGCGGTCAGGGACCCACATACCTTTGGGACCGCCTCTCTCAATAAGCTCCCAATAGAGCATTACGCCCGAGTAGCAAGAATCTCCTTGTGGTTCCTAGCCTGAGAGAGATCCGGCTGTCCTCAACCAGGGCCAGGGCTTTTTGGCCCTGACCCCCACCTGGTGGAACTCTCTACCAGAGAACATTCATGCCCTGTGGGATTTATTGCCTTTCTGCAGGGCTTGTAAGGCAGAGATGTTCTGTCAGGCATTTGGTTGAGGACAGCAATGAGACAGCAAGCAGTCCAGCTCACTCAGGTCTCCCACCCTCCTCCTGCCCTCAGGAGGCTATGGGGGGTGGCAATTTTTGTCAAAGTTTCTCACCATCTGGGAATTGTCTGTTTTTATTAATTCCTTTGTGCTGTATTTTATTATTGGTTCTAACTTACTTAGATTATCTATTGTTCTACTTTGTTGTAAGACACCCTGAGCCCTGCTTGCAGGGAAGGGTGGCTTAGAAGTCTACATAATAAAAGAAAAGAAAGATTAAGAAACCCAGGCTCAGATCCATAGCCTCCACACTCAAGACCAGCATCCTAACAATGTGGCCAAGAAGGTAAATTCATAGGAGGCATGTCTTTAGGCATGAGACACTCCACTGCAGCTTTGACACCATGACCAGCCACATGGGGCCAGGCAGAGACCATAGCATAGAAAGACATGGAAAGGTACTGGTATATCATGGTCTGGGCTCATGGTTCAGTTTCCACAGCGGGAGAGGCCAGTGGCAGCAAAAGCCTTGGAGCTGATGCTTTGACTCCACAAACCACAAAAGAGGGAACAGGATGGCTCCCTTGCATCCACTCTGGGTCCCCTGTTCCTGCACCGCCAAGCTGCATGGCTGATTAGATGCCATCAGTCCTGTGACAGAGTATGGGATGCAGATACTGCTGCCCCTCCTGTGCCAGAGCAGCCATACCCCTGCCTCGAACTACCCATCAGCCAGTTTCCTGTGTGAGTGGTATACAGCAGCCAGCAGTGTGTGTGTGGGAAGGTTTCCAGTTTCCAGGTGGGGGCTGGAGATCTCCCAGAATTACAATTGATCCCCAGGTAACAGAAATCAGTTCCTCTGGAGAAAATGGCTGCTTTGAAAGATGAATTCTATAGCAATATACCCCACTGAAGTCCCTCCCTTCCCCACACCCTGTCCTCCCCAGGCCCCACTCTCCAAGTCTCTAGGAATTTCCCAACCTAGAGCTGGAAATCCTAGGTTACCAATATATGGGGTCAGCCTTCAAGGTGTCACTGGACCTCTGCTATGTTTTGCAGCTGAACAAAACAGAAGTCCAGTCGCTCCAGAAAGACCAACTGCAGGGACTCCCTGAGTTAGAGCCCAGCCTTAGGGGCAGGTGGGCAGGACGAGGTGGGTCATAAAGCTAGTCTCCTCTGTTCACAGACAGGGACAGAGCTGTAGAAAACGCCAGACATTACTGACAAGTCATGAAGAGATTCAAACTGGGTTACCAGCGCCCATCGTACAATATGGCACCTGTGCTTTTATGAGCTACTCCCAGGGCCTTGGGGAGACAGGCTGAGCTGACCCTAGCCCCGCATGAGGAATGCCTCATTAGCTCCCTGCCCGCTTTCAGCCCCTCCAGCTCCACCTCGGATTGCACTCCAGATTTCACATGTATTTTACAGGCGACACAAACAACATCTTTCATTGGTGGCTCCCTACGAATGATATGATATACCTGGTTTATGAATTTAAAAACAGTTATTAAGATAAAACTTTGCCTTATGTTTTATAGCGATGCATGTTTTAAAAAGATCAAGGATGGAAGGGGAAATATATATATATTAAAATGTGAACACTATATAAATAAACGTGGGCTATTACAGTCAGTACGTGACTGTGTTGCAGCCTTCTCAATAACGGCAAGAAGGGGCTTTAAAAAAAAAGAAAGAAAAAAGACAGTCTATATACGCCCACGCGAACGCGACCATTCCGGTCCCAGGAGGCCTTCTCAACCTTTCCATAGATCCAGAGAATCCTTGTTCGCATAGCGGGGGTCGTTATGGCAACGGCGGCGCGAGCTGCTTCCGGCCTTCTGGGCGGCTAGGATGACTACATTTCCCAGTAGTGCCCAGTGCGCACTTCCGGCCCGCCGCTGTCCGTTCCCCGCCCGCCTTGTCCGTCGTGCTGCTTGATTCTGCCTGGCGCCTGAGCGGGATGGAGTGATTAGAAGCATCGACGCCCCCCTCCTCCGTAGGCGCCTCCCGCGGGCCCATGCGGCCCCCTCAGAGACCATGGGATCCCGCATCAAGTGAGTGAGCGGCGTGGAAGGGAGGGAAACAGGGGAGCCCCCCCCAACGGGGAGTGTCCCCTCGAGGGGGGAGGGGCAGCTGGTCCTTTCCAAGGCGTGTGTGTGTGTGGAGGGGGGGGGGGGGGGAACTGTGTGTGAGGGTATCCCAAAGGGAGGAGGCTGACTTTTGCCCATCCTCTTATGCCACAGATACCATAATATGGGGGGAAGGGAGCGCCAAAAGACCGTCTCCTGTGTGTGGGAAGCCCCCCACCTACCTCCCTGACACCTTGGAAAGGAGGCAACTGCTCCTCCCCTCTGGGGAGGGGGCTGTACTGTGAGGCGGTCTCCCTTCAGTCTCGGGTGCAAGAGCGACCTGTGTGTATTGGGTAGGGGGTGCCTGACAGCAGCTGGCCTTGCTCATGGGCGCTGGAGAGGGGGAGTAGTTTGAGACATGTTTGTGCCTGAAGGGTGTGAGAAGGAGAATGTTTGGGGTGTGTGTGAGGGGTGGTCATGTATTTATTTTTATTGATTGAGTTTTTTTGAGGGCAGGGAGTCACTCATCACTTTTTGAAATCTATGTAGCTTCTGTGGTTTTTTAAAAAAATGTAAACATCTCACACAAGGGTAATATGAAAGTATTTGTAATGTTTTTATAGTGAGATAATCTGTTGTTTTTTTCTGTTTTGAAAAATGCCTGGAGTGTGGCAAAGGGCATGTTCTCTGCATGTGACATTCTGTGCAAGCTTTCGCAGCATGAATTGCTCTCTGGGGGTCTCTTAAACATTTGTGTTCATGCCAAACAAGTCCAGCAGAGGCAGGACAGGTTAGACGGTCAAGGAGCATGGTTGCTGCCCCAGGTAAAGTACCTGCTGTGTTCCAAGAACTGGTATGAAAAGAACAAGTTTGAAGAAAAGAGAGGTGGCAACACTACTGATTCAGACATGAGTTTTGCCAGCATAGATTTCTCTGGAAGTGTGGAAGGTGGTCATAGAGGCTGTTCTTATAAAACCTGCTTCCTCTGTTTTCATCTCTAGAGATTTATCTTGACATGGCTCTTAATTTATGTGGGGTTTGGTATGCTGATGCTCCACCTACAAGGTGGAGGAAATCTTCAGTCCCTGTCTATTTGGACTTCTTGTCATTTGGTGGTAGCACAGAGAACCTTGAACTGTTTTTTTTTGCTATGTGAGGGACTGTGGCCTAAAAGTCTGATGCTGTTGAGGAACTACATGTGAGAAATGGAAGGGAAGGGGGGCATTCAACTGTGCCCTACATTTCAACTTGTGCAGCTTTACTCAGCTTGGCTGGGGAAGCCAGATGGGATGTTCAGCCACAGAGTGATGGAATTAAGTTGGTCTGAAAGTAGTTGGCATCTGTTTGCAGGAACAAAATGGGGGGGGGGGTTATGTGGGTATGTCTTTTAATGGGAGAAGTGGTGTCTTTCTTCTACTAGCCTGTTCCAAAAGTTCCCATTCTGCTCAGTAATGGAATATACTTGTAGCTGTTGCTAATAGGTTAGCTTCAATTCATCTACTGAAATCATGGGGCTGTATCATTCTCTCTGTGTCATTTTCAGCCTTGCTGCTGTATGTGCCCTTTTAAAGATGCGTTTGATTGTCATATTTGAAATCCTTTCTATGTTAGCAATGGGATGTGAAGCATGAAAGGGAGAGAGGGGACGCAATTTTGGATAGTCCGGTCAGTGTGTTACGTCTGAATTTTACAGGACAGGAACTTCACATGTACATTTAATGGAAGTGATGGCTCATGAAGCTCTCTGTTATAATCTTTTCCTAGAGGGATCTTAAGTGGATCCAACCTTGTGTAGAGCACCTCCAGCGACATGGATCCAACCTTGTGTAGTGCACCTCCAGCCTTCCTTTCTTCTGCAGCAATTGGATAATCTGGGGAAGAGGTCTGTGAATCTGGAAATGTGTACCTGCCTACTCCATTCTGACTTGCCTCAACAAGTGACAGAGATGTTTTAACTTGCTTTGTATCTCCTGTCTTTTGGGAAGAACATGTTGGCAACTCTTCTACCTTGCTGTCTTCAGGCAGTTGTTGCGGGCATGTCTGGATAGACAATTTACTGAGTACTAAGATATTGAAAGCATAGATGTAACTATTGCTCAGAATGAGGAAGATCTGAAAACCAGCCAGATCTGAGTATCTGCTCTGTAAGGGACCCAAAATCTCTGTAAAATAATCCCCACTACAGTAGTTCTCAGCTTTTAAAACTGCAAGGGGGAAATAAAAAGTGTTAATAAGGCGACTGGGAGTATGTGTTTCTGCCCAGGCTCACAGATTCCTTCCTCCCCCCCTCCATGTTCAGGTCCTCTAAATTTATTAACAGTTAAAGCACTATGAGAATTACAGGACTGAATAAGACATGAGATCCATATTAAATTTCACTGTGTCAGGATATTGGGAGTTATAAATGGTTTCAAATAAACTCATGGGTTGACTAACTTTGGCTACTTAATGATAGCAATGAAACTGACTGGAAAATATTTGTGTTCTTAGAATGGCCCACGTTGTCCTATAATCCTCAGTCTTATGTTTTGTGGTTGTTTATATATTGCTCTGTTTTCACTCCTGCAGCACAGAATAAGGCAGAGCATTTTGACTGTTTGACGGAGGCTTTCTGTAGGCTCCCAAACTTGTGTTGCAATACAGAAGTTCTTCTAGTTGTGCTTACTGAAAGCTTCAGTTTGACAGAACAATTTATTCAGCTTTAAGGAAGTTCAAAATACTATGTAAGTCCTGGCATGAGTCCTCAGTTTCACTGGAAGTCAGTCCTGAGAGTTCTTTGAGATAATTTTTCCAGCTGACTTTAACAATGCCTTTGAGCCTCTCTCATAACAATTTTGCACACAAGATGGTGCAGCCTGTTCATGTGCTGTGAGCAGCATATAATATTGTGTGTCACATATTAAGACTAATTTTATTGGTCTGGTTAGTTTTTGTGGGCTTTTATTGTAGCTAACACTTGCTGTACGTTGTTGTGGCCACTCGTGAATGAGCATACACTTTTTGTAGCATCTGCTGCTGTGATAACACTTCACACTTTGGCCTTGGAAGTGTAGTTGCTTCTACAGTAGGTGTGGATATGGGTGGAGGTGGCCTTCCAAGAAGACAGGCAATGTTTTCTGGACTGAGAGGGAGAACTGATAAGGCAATTACTTTGCTCATTTGTGGAAATTCTCAGTATTGGCACTTTTTACGGTTTCTGAAAAAGCCAGAGTTTCGCTGTTTTTGAATTTTGCACACTTACTTCTCAGCCAGTGGGGGGTTGTGGTGGTGGGGATGAGTAAAAATACTGCATGGGCTGCAAGAGAATGCAGTGTTGTTTAGCAACGAACAGAGTGGGCTTTTCATCTATGGAAACTAGGGTGGTTTTGGAAACAAAATTATGCTGGTATGGGAGACTGGTATCATCAAGATGTCAAATGTCTTGGAGGCTGTTCGGTGTGAAACAAAATGAGAGGTGCTGAACATAAGTGCTGGTTGCTAACCAACAGAGCCAAAGCCAGTTTGGTGTAGTGGTTAGGAGCGCGGATTCTAATCTGGGAGAACCGGGTTTGATTCTCTGCATGCAGCTGCTGGAGTGACCTTGGGTCAGTCATAAATTCTCTCAGAGCTCTCTCGGCCCCACCTACCTCACAGGGTGTCTGTTGTGGGGAGAGGAAGGGAAAGGAGATTGTAAACTGTTCTGAGACTCCAAGTGAAGGACGGGGTATAAATCAAATCTCCTCCTCCTCCTCTTCTTCCTGCTTTACTTGCCAGAGATGTGCAATGATTTTCAGTGGGGGCTTAATTCCAGATAAATGTGTTAAAGATTGCACCCTAAAGTGGGCTGGACTTTGTGCTAAGGGAGTGGTTAGAATTTGAGGCCCCCAAACAAATGCTGTCTCCCTGAGACAGACAGAAAGAGAGTCTTTACAGTATCGAAAGTTGCCGGATTGCTAGATTAGACGGCCGCTTATTGTTTTATCATTTCCTTTCTCATCTTCCTCATTTGTGGCCCCCCTTTGCATTATATAAGCCAGCTAATTATTTTGCTGGAACTAATGAAGTAATGTTTAGTTTCACACACTTTGCATAATGCAGGAATTTGAAGTGCTGTAGTTTTTATCATTTTCATATATACATTTTAAACAGTTCTGACTGTGTGATGGCTTGTAAGTCTCCTTCTGCCATTCTTAGCATCCTAATTAGAAGGGACAAGTGCCATCTAGACTTGAAGAATCATCTGTATGCCAGCTCCCTTTTAGATTGCTCTAGCTTGGGTAGACCAATAAGTGGTGATTGCATGGCAGCAAGAATAGTTTCATGCTTAGAGAGTTACTATGAAGTGGCAGATTTTTATGAACATTCATTCTTCTCAGTGTGAGTGATCTGATGTTGAACATGGTGCAGATGTTGCAAGGAAACTGGAGGTGTTTCTTTTATTGGGCTGCAGAGACAAAGCCACACAATGGCCTAGAGACAAACTAAGGGGCAGAAGTCCTGGGAGGCAGGTAGCTGACATAAGGGAGAGGGCACAGTTGGCAGTGCCTTTGTCATGATACACATGCTAAAAAATATGTGTTGTTATCTACTTTTCATAACCTTTGTTGAAAGTTCTCCAGCTGGTCAGGAAAAAGTTTTTAAAAATCTTTGACAGCCAATTAAAGTAGCTGAAAGAAAGAGTAGAATCGTCACCTTTAAATGACTAGTAAAGTGCTAAATATAGCCTTTTTAATCTTGTGGCAGAAAATTAATGAGCATTATCAGATATATTTTGACACACCTGTGTATGATCTCATGATTACTTTGAGAACCAATCACTTGTCTATAGAACCATCACATAATAAAGTTATAGTGGTTTATCGAGGTTGGTGGTTGTCATAAAATGTCACACAGATAGTTGATCGGGATTCTGCTGAAGGAATTCTTTGGAAGAGGATTCTAGGTGAGATATTTGTGTGTGTGTGTGTTAGGCTTCCAAAGCTTTCTAAAGCATTCTGAGGTAGTTATTTGAAAGCTGATTTGCCTTAAAGCTTGTATATCCAATTAGGTTTGAGAAATGTTAGGAGATCTGATTTTCCTTGCATGCAGTTTTTCAGGACTTGCAGGGTTAACTTGCATCAGTGTGTATCTTTTATTGCCTAATAGAGTTATTTCTCTTTTTTTGATAAAATATTAACTTGGTGAAAGCTCGTGTCTTGTTTGCTGGCACAAGGTCGAACACAGAAGTCACAATTATTGTACTGTACAAATAAGTTGCCCTCTCAGTGGGTCTTATCTATATAGATCCTTTTAAAGTATCTGTGGCCACTTAGCTAAAGAAAACAATTTTCATACCAGTTAATTGGTGCAGGCTTCTTAACAAGATACGGATAGTGATCTTGTTGCACCCTGAGAAGCAGGGACTGTGGAGGAAAAGGGTGCAAAGGAATTGAGAAGATCCACAAATGACATAGGGACACAAGGGGTATGGTACAGTTGAGATGGGTTGATCTGGTAGGGGATCCTGATATGCTGTATAGGGTAATTGTCATCTTCACTAAAAAAAAAGTCTTGATAAGGCTATGGGTGCAGGTCTGTGTGCTCAAAACATGTTTTTAAAGAAGGTGAATTAACAAACAAGTTGATATTATCTAGGAGCACAGTTAGACAATCCTTTATTGTGGTACAGTTTGGTGGAGTGCAAAACAGTGTAGAAATGGCCAGCAGAGCCTTTAAGTCAACAGCAGAAGCTTGAGCAAGTTCCATAAATAGAATAGTTAAATGATCAAAACCTGGATCTCTAACTTGTAATTAAAGATGCAAAACTTCCAGAAATGTTAAAGCTGTGGGGAAAGTATGATACCATTTTTGGGAGGGGAAAGTGAATATATGAATTACTTCATTCTTTTAAAACCTAAATTTATATTGCCTTTTAACAAAGACAGTACTTAGAACTCACGTAGCATGTGATGGTGGAAGGTGCTGTCAAATTGCAACTAACTTATGGTGACCCCATAGGGTTTTCAAGGCAAGAGGTGTTCAGAAGTGCTTTGCCATTGCCTGTCTCTGCTTAGTGACCCTGGATTTCCTTGGTGGTCTCCCACCGAAATGCTAACCACAGCAGACCCTGCTGAGCTTCCAAGGTCAGACAAGATTGGGCTAGCTTGGGCTATCCACGTCAGGGCACTTAGCACATACAATTGTACTAATTAGCAAATTTGTAGAATTTAAAAGTATAAATAATATTAAAAAAGTATAAATAAAACAGTATAAAGCCGCTCTGAGCCTGCGAATGTGGGGAGAGCGGCCTAGAAAATAAATGAATGAATGAATGAATGAATGAATGAATGAATGAATGAATGAATTTTCAAAAAGCAGTATTGGAAATACAAACTGCTGCACCCCGTGCTATCATAACTCTGTTCATTCATTCCAAAAGGGGGGAAATGACTTTATCATGCTCTAGGAAACTGGAAATAGGAAAAAAAAAGCCAGAGACTTTTTCATGAATAAAACATTGTCTTGAAAAGCCTTTCACTCATTTCCAAGCAGAAAGAGATTTCATAGTGATTTTTTTCAGCACTCCCTCAAATTTCCAGTTGAAAACATGTTTTTTGGACTTTTTAAAAAAGGCCTTCTCATCTCTACTTGTAATGCGAGTTTACCACCAGCAGCATCTAGAGTTGTCATGTCCCTCCTGGCAACTGGTGGGGGATGGGGGGGACTTACTGGGAGCAGAAGGGAGGCCCAGGCTATGTTGCTAGCGATGTGGCAATGTCACTTCCGGTGTGTGCTGGAAGTGACATCATCACGTTGTGAGGACACAGCGATACTCTAGTATTAGCGCAAAAACACTGTGGTAAAAACTGCTTCTACCCTAGAGTTTGTGCCCAAATGCCAGAGCCTCACCACGACATTGCTAACATGATGGTATCACTTTTGGAACATGCCAGAAATGATGTTTCCACCTAGCTGGCGATGTAGCCTGGGCCTCCCTCCTGTTCCTGGTAAGTCCCCCTGCCAGCCAGCTGCTCAGTGGTGGAGGGTGGGGGATCCCCTGCCTCCAGTGGGGGTGGGGCTGGCAACCCTAGCAGCATCTTGTACTGTCCCCAAAATCAACTCTCTGGTAGTTCAGATTCAAAACATGACCATGAAATTGATTCTGGTCTCCATGATAAAGCTAAATTGGGTGGTTTGAGCAAGAGTTGTAGCCAGGAACATTCTTGAAACTGGGAAGCTCAGCAAGCATCTGTGGCCATGTGAGAGCAGAAGGACAGGGGAGTATTAGATGTCATTACGCTTAGTCTCTTGGCTAGTAGCATGCTGCAGCTAAGCATAGCTCTAGGTGAGTGGCTCGAGAAGAGGGAAGGTGGTGTCCATGATTGGGCTTTCAATCCATTTTTGTTCCCTAAGACTGATTTTGTGCCACCTCTGCAGAGTCAAAAATGGGGGAATCATTCAGTTAACACTCTGCAGTTTACAGTCATAGTCCAAAAAGGCTTATTGATTGCCAATATCTTCCCTGCTTTCCCCTCAGTCTCCTTTCAAGGCCCAGTCATAGAGTTCTCTTCTTCCCCCCCCCCCCTTCCCCCAAAATGGAAAAAAAATTGTGCAGCTTCTGCCTTGCTGAGTAACTGTAGTTGCGTTTTCTTTTTCAGGCGATGGTGGCAGCAGCGGAGTGAGAATGACCTAATTTTTTTTGCTCCTACTGTTGCCTAGGAAGGTTCTAAATAGCTTCTCATTGGAAAGCAATAAACAGAAACTGTAACAGACTTTTTGCCTGCTTTTGCCATTGTGGAGAAAAGTATGTGGATTCCTGTTTTGCCCTTTTTCTTGCTTTTTGTAATATTTAGCTGCATCCCAATAAGACTGAAACCAGAGCTACGTAATCCACCCGCCCTCAGTTAGTGTGAGGTAAGTTCCAGTTGTCTGGTTGCCCTGACACTTACATATTTCATGCTGGATCTTAAGAGTTTCATTTTCCCACCAAAGTGTAGGTCTTATGGATAAGAGGTTACATGATTTGATCTTGTGGCTACATACCACTAGTGGCAATATTTTCCCCCAGTGCAGGAAACCTTCTCCTGGAACAACACGTTGAGGCTGGGCAAGACTTTTTGCCCCGGGGGAAAGCAATGCTAGAATGTGTCCTCATGATCTAACCCAAAGTGTGTTTTTGTGTTTTTCCATCTGCTGAATCTTCCTGATGAGTATCCTTGCTTCCCTGGAGAGTCAGTTGGTTTGACTTTCATGGCCAGGGGAGGACTGGGAAGCTAAACAGCCCTGGGATTAAAATTTATTTGCTTATTGACTTCCTTTATACCTGATCTTCCCCCCCAAAAGGGAGACACAAAGCAGCTTCTCCTTCACTTTAGCCTCTTAATAGTCCTGTGAAGTATGTTAGGTTGAGTGTGTGTGACTGGCCCAAGGTCACTTAGTGTGCTTCCATGGCAGGATAGGCATTCAAACCTAGGTCTCTGAGATCCTAATCAGACACTTGTAACCATTACACCACACTGGCTTTCTATGAAAAAAGCATCATAGTGCCTTCCTGACTTTGTACTGTGCTTATCAGTCCAACATGGTGGGCCTCTTGATACTGCCTGCAGCATAATCCTTTAAATGTCTACTCAGAAGTAAATTCCTCCATGTTCAGTGGGCTTACTCCCTGATATATGAAGCTTCCCCTCCACACTTCAAATAGTTCCATAGCCTGGTTGCCTCCCCGCGTGCTTAAGATTGCATCCCTTAAGACGTTCAAAAGCTCTCCTTGACCTTCTTGAATGCCCCCAAGGCTTTGAGTCTTGCGCGGGTTGTACCCCTCAGAACTTTTCCCTCTTTGCCTGTGGAGCCAGGATCTTGGTTATGTTCTTCTTTCATGGCCACTGCTTGCCTTGAACATGAACAGAGTGCCTTTTTTGCCACCCTGGGGACCAGAGTCCCATATAGGTTTTGGCATGGTGTGTCAGGGGAGATTCTGGCTGGCCCAGCATCTTCTTGCTCCTCTTCCTTCTGGGCACAATGGATTGGAGTGGTCAGCTACACTCATTAATGGCTTGATGCAGAAGCATGCAGCAGCCACAGGGTTCTTACCAGATGAGCACTTTGCTGGCTGGGCACATGGCTTTGAGGGAGGCTCCTGTTTCTAAGAGCTTTAGTGGAGCAGTACGGTGAGGACTTTGGATCAGCCTCCCACATGGGTGCTGCTATGCCTGTGCTTTGTGCTCTAAAACACATTGACCTGCTTGGCTAACAGTAACTGCACAGCATATTGAGCAATAGAGTGCGGTTGCCAGGGCTAATGGAGGAAGCATGGAGATGCTTCTAGGGGAAGATGGGTGATGACAGAAATTCACTGTTGGCAACTGTGCAGGTTCATCTCTCACCCCTTTGGCCTTGCACATCTCAGGTGACAATGCAATGGCCATGGTGTTTTTACCAAGCTAGAAAGTGCACTTCCTTCCCCTTCCAGCCAGCTTTTTAGTTGTATAGCTTGGGGTGATGACCAGTATTCCCTCTAAGCTGAGTTACTGTGAGCCAGCTCACAGTTTTTTAGCCTCTGGCTCATACTTTTTTGTCTTAGCTCAGGAAGGATGCTCCAGAGCAAACTAATTTATGCAGTAGCCAAATCACCTGCTCATAACTTTAATGCAAGTAGCTCACAAAGTAGAATTTTTGCTCACAAGACTCCACCGCTTAGAGGGAGCATTGGTGATGACCCTCCCCTGACTGATCAGGCAGTTTGCATACCTGTCTCTTTCTTGCACAGGAGTGGGTATGTGCAGAAGCACTGAAAGAGGGAGGAGGCCTGACCCTGGAGCTGCTTGGAAATATGGAGGTGAGCAGTGGTGGACCTACATTTCAACTAGCAATAATAGGGCAACATCCAACAAGGTTCAAAGGTAGCAGGTCATCAGAGGGGGTGGGGCTAGTTAGGATAAAGAGGTGAAAATCTAATTTTTGGTGTTAAAGTGCACAAGCGAGATTAGTGCAGCCTGAATTGGGAATTCATATGTCTTTTTATGGTTCTGATTGGCTAAGGGCTGAGCTGTAGAAGTATTAAGCTGTGCACCAACAAAGGTTTCGAGGATCCAGCTGCCAAAATATAGGCTATGAATAGATTCTGGTGAGCTCAGCGAGCCCATACAGCTGGGGGTTTGGATTCTGCAAGTCCCTGAGAAAATTTTGGTATTTGACCAATTACAGGGACATTTTGAGGCCATATGAAACAGGTATTAGATCATATTCTAAGGTCAATATTAAGTACTTCAACCCATTGGCAGAATAATTTCTGTTACTAAAATAGCCATATTCTAATAACAAACACTTAAAAATACTCCATCAACTTTGTTGAAAAATTCACCCATAAAAAAAAAAGTTGCTTCAGGGTCCCTCCAGAATTAGGGGCCCTGAAGCTTAAGCTTCATTAGTTTCATAGTAGATCTGCCCCTGGAGGTGAGGTTTATTATGTCACTCACATACCAAAGCAACATTCCACCAGGAAGTTTCCCAGTGAGTTCTATAGCCAATCTGCTCCTGTGTTTTAGTTTTGGCACTTAGGTTTTTTGCCAGTATTTTGACTTGTGCTCATCGATGATTGAAACATATACTGAAGCCATTGGGCAGTATTCTTGGAGTCATTCTGGAAGCTTGTTTCCTTCTGTACAATTCATGTCCTCTTTTGGTGAAAAGGCTCAAATGAAACCTCTGCTGTGGCTCAGTGGTAGAGCATCTGCTTGGCACACAGAAGGTCCGAGGTTCAAACTCTGGCATCTCCAGTTAAAAGTAAGTAGGTGATGTGAAGACCTCTGCCTGTGACCCTGGAGAGCCACTGCCAGTCTGAGTAGACAATACTGACCCTGATGGGCCAAGGGGCTGATTCAGTAGAAGGCAACTTCCTGCCCTGAAAGATCTATCAAGTAAATTTCTCTTTTTCTGTGTGCAAAGTTGCTGTGGATGCAAATGAGCTCTTGTGATCTGAAGAGCCTGCTTGGCTCAGGGAGGGTCAATGCATCCTTGTTGCTAATTTTTTGTTGATGTTCCAGAGCTAGAGCAAGAGTAGCTACACTGATGGGCATGGAGGCTCGCCTGTGCTGGTTTCGAAGCTCCTAGAAACTCCATTAAATTTGTGTATTTAGATGTTGAAATTAGAGGGAAACAAACAATAGTATTCTGTCTTCAGTTGCAAAGAAAAGCAAAAGTATATCCCCTCTTGTGGCTAGATGAAAATAATTGGGGTAGGGGGAAATGCTACTCCTAAAGCTGTTTCTGGTTTCCAAGAGTGAAAATGTCTAAATAAAATAATGACACATTCCGTGTAATATGATGGTTGAGTGTGCTTTTGTTTCTCTTGGGCTTTCAAAGGACTAAGCGTATTTAGTTATGTTTTTCTCCTTGGGAAGAGAGTGCTGGAATTAATGCACAATGCTGCATTGTGTGGCTTTGGAGTGGTCTGGATCAGAAGTGTCCTGTCACGTCCTTGGAAATCAAGCCTACATTTTTTGTGTTCTCTCTTTCCTCCTATAGTTGACCTGGTGTGCCCTAGCAGTGTCTGAGCTTAAGGCAAACTGGAATGAATCCCATGTTCAGGACTGGAGGGGTGAAGTGGGGCGGGATGAGGCTGAGGCTGTACTTGTTGTGAGCACATGACAAAGGTGAGGTTTGAATCAGAGACAGGAGACAGGAAAGCTGCAGACTTGCTGGAGACCATAGGCGTAGAGTACGGGGGGGCTCGAGGGCTTGAGCCCCCCCCGGGAAAACGGAGCGCCTGCCGCCACGCCTCCCCAGGGCCTTCCAAGGCCTGGCTGCCGCTGCTGGAGAGGGAGAGGGAAGGGGGGGGGAGAGGCACCGGCAGCAGCGGCTGGCGGGCCTCGGAAGGGCCTGGGGAGGTGGGGCGGTTTCCGGGGGGGGGGAGAGACCATCGCTCCAGCGAGCGCACGTGCTAAGGAGCCCCCGTCCCCCCCGGATTTCCAAAAGTCTACACCCCTGCTGGAGACCCCACATAGAGGACCCCCCCTCTGTATTTTAAAAGTATGATCTGTTCAGCTTCACAGAACAATATTTAGACCTGTACATCCCATGGAGCATCCGCTCTCTGTCATTTGATACAGTGTCTTGACGACTCACTGAGAAAAGTATTGCCAAAAAGCAGCATTTGAAAAATGGCAAAGTGGAGTTGCTTCCTAAGCCTGGGCTATATTTTGTAGATGGATAAAATTGGTCTGTCGGTTCAGAATGCAGCTTGCTTTGTGACCATTTAGTGCAAATACTCTGCACAAGTGGGACCCATAGGCTTCCCAGGCAACAGTGCGATCCTCTGTTGTTGGATTTTGCTTTGGTATTGCTGAAATGACCTTAAGACGGAGAAGTAAGACTGTGGGACTGGGACTCTGATTCCTTTCATGTCACTCTTATGCTAGAGGCAGTGGAATGGCACCTGCTTTACGTGCTTCTGCATGTCCCTCTTTCAGAAGACTCTTGTCATTAAGTATGCTCTCCTACGATTTCCAATAAGGGCCTGAATGTTTCATGAGGAAGGCAGAGCTGTGTCTTCCAGATCTTTAATTTCAGTGGGAAGTATTTCATCTGGCTTTGTTTGTGCATAACTATGCTTAGCTAAGATTTGGCTTTGAAAGGTACAGAAACACGTTATCCTAAGGATGATCTTAGCTAGTTCTCTTTTTGTGTGGGCTGCTCTGCATCTTCTTGAAGGAAGCCAGCAAAGAAGTTGGATTTTATTCAACCTCCCCCAGTGATAACTTTAACCTGCTGTATTTCTGTTTATCAAAAGTTAAGCTGTCTTGTAAAAGTCCCTCACAGAGCACTTCCATGGCTAAAGTGAATATTAAAGGCCAAAACTGGCTGTCTACCATGCGTCTTCTTCTGTCCCCTAGCCCTTGGCTGGGATATATTGTAAAGAAACATTATTATTGTTGAGGGGAAAGGAAAAAAGGGGGAATGCTTTGGAATTCTGATGACTGTCGCCTGAGAAGCAGAAAGTAGCTTTAGGGGGAGCCTCTCAGAGAGCTTAAGGGCAACAGGGGTAGAGTGCAGCAGGGAAAAGGCACTGGAGCATTTAGGATGTAACTGTAAACTATGCTTTAGTTCATGAGATCTGTATTTCCTTTCTTCCCTTCATGCTTTTGTAGCAAACTGCAGTTTGCCAGTTTTTCCCAAGTAGCAAACAGCAGTTTGTGCTTGCTCTCCAAACCAGAATTGGAAGCCATGGTTCAGTCATGGTTTTCTATTTCTGTTTTGGAGTATAAACAAACTGTAGCTTTCTGATTTGGGTAAAATGGCAAGGTACAGCTTGCTACAAAATGGAAGGAATTGGAGGGTTCAGAGGGGTGAGTGAGAGGAGTGTGTGCCATGAATTCGTGGGTATCCTGTGCAGTGCTCAGACTAGTTACATGTCAACTGAGCCACAGAAATTGGGATTGTGAGGCAGTAGCTTGGCGGGTCAGTGAGCTAAGGGGCATAGCAGATGGTTAAAAAAAGACACAGAACATGATTAAAGAACAGCAACAAGCACAACCACCAAATCAGTGGTGAAAACTTTGCCATAAGACTCTCATGATAAAATATTCTTGTATAGAAATGGTCATGCTTGCATGTGAAAATCCTTGAGGCCATTTGTAAAGTGAGGTTTCTGTAAGTGAGTGTATTGGCCTGTTCTCACCCCCCACCCCCTCACTTTAAAGTCCTTTCTAGTTTCGGTCATCAGCCTTTCAAAATTGTCTTTTGCAGTCATGAGGACTAGCAGCCTACTTGGAAGAATGAAATTTAGGATCCTTGTGAATCTGCTAATGCCTTGGAGTGCTGCATGTGGACCTTCCTCATTTTGCTGTGGACTAATTGCGTGTCAGTAGGATTGAGAAACTTCAGAATGCCCAATCTCTCAGACTGCACTGGAAATATTTTCTTAAGCTTTTAAAAGGGCTAGGTATGATAAAAAATGGTTTTGGTTGAGGAGGGTTAGTGTGTCTAATTTCTACAGCACTGTCCATCTATGACTCTGAAATGATTATGGTACAGGATTTTGTTTTAGTAATCAAGTAAACATCCTGGAGACTCACCCTGAATTTTATTTACAGTTTGTATACTACTCACAGTCCTACATAAATCAAAGCAAAATTGGTTCTTGTTGGGTGAAATATTTGATAAAATTAAACGTAGCTTTCTAAATAGCTCATTCTTATTAGCAGGTGATTTTAATGCAAGAATAGGACCTAATGATGACCATTTAATTGAAAAACTGTACAGTCCTAACAATGAAAATTCTTGCAGCTCTTGATGGTTCCATCGATCATTGAAGGATGTAGTAATAAATGCCAGTGGCCTGAGGCTGGTCACTGTTGTTATTCAAAGAAATTTAGTAATCTGGAAGAATCATCAGAGAATTGACCCAAGTGGGGATTATACTTTTTTGAGTTTTAAAGGAGCCAGTGTCATTGACTTTTGCATTGTTTTCCCTGATCTTAGTTCATTTGTTAGTTTCTTAGAAGTCCCACTCTTTTTAGGTAGTGATAATTTCCATATTGTTTTGTGTATTAACTAGGAATAAGGCCCCTTGTGGAAATGAATACAATGAGCTCTAGAAAGAGGCTATGGGTGGGTGCCCTGGCCTTGGGCACCCAACATCAATTTGCTGTGGTGACCTCAGCAGGGTATAATGACACAGAGCTTACCGTTTTCTCCAGGTTAACTGATCTCTGCCATCTGAAGAGTAGTTGTAATTCTGAGTGATCTCCAGCCCTCCCCTGGAGATTGGCAACAGTGGTTCCCCAGGAGGAAATCGCTGGTTTGGAAGGTGAAGTCTATGGCTTTTTACCTGTCTGAAGTCCCACCCCTCCTCAAACCCCACTTTCTTTAGGCTCCACCCCTCAAATCTCCAGGAATTTCCCAGCCCGGAGGTGGCAACCCTATTCTTAGCCAACCATCAACATACCTTATCTGCCCCTCTGACTTCAGGTTTCCATCTCTTCCCCCTCCCTGTAGCCTCTACCTAGGAAAACTACAGTCTTTCTCTGCAGTGGGGACCCAAGCAGGAGGGAAGCGACCTCAGCAGGGTTTAATGACACAGAGTCCACCTTGCAAAGCAGCTGTTTTTTCCAAGGGAGCTGATCTCTGCCATCTGGAGAGTTTTAATTCTGAGTGATCTTCAGCCCTCACCTGGAGATTGGCAGCAATGGTTCCCCAGGAGGAAAAGTACAGTCTTTCCTTGCAGTGAAGACCAAAGCAGCTTACATCATTCTCCTCTCCTCCTTTTGATCTGCATAACAATTCTGTGAGGTAGGTTAGGCTGAAAGTCTGTGACTGGTCCGAAATCACCCACTCAGTTTTCACAGCAAGAACCTGGGTCTGGCAGAGCCTGCTCTGAAGTGCTAACTGCTACGCCTAGGGTGGCCAACCTCCAGGTGGAGCCTGAAGATCGCCGGGTATCACAAATGAACTCCAGACAACAGATCTCCCCCCCCCCCGGAGAAAATAACTGCTTTGGAGGGTGGGCTCCATGGCATTCTATTCAGCTGAGGCCTCTCCCCTCCTCAAACTCTGGCTTCTGTAGACTCCACCACAGAATACCCAGGAATTTCTTAGTCAGGACTGGCCCCAATGAGTTCCCCAGAAAGGCCTGGAAAATGCTTCCTGCTTTTGCTTTTTTACTGACAGAACCAAGCATGGTTGCTTAGCAGTAGCCACTGAAGGAAAAGTTAGTCCCACAGGAGCCAAGCAGGAGAAGTGTCTTCATCAGAAGAGACAGCTGTTTGGTAGTTTATTCTGTGAGAAAAGAGTGTCCAGGCTGGCAGTGGGCGGGGGAGAGGAGTGGACCCAGCACCCAGCCAATGGCATGTGAGTACTCTTGAGTGGTGGTTGATGGGCCAATGGCTGATGAAGCCCACTGCACAGCCAATGGGAGAGCTGGAAATGGCCAATACGTTAAAGAACTATATATATAGGATACGTCATATGTTTGTCTCCCGTTACAAAGCAAATTTGTGTATTTCAAAAACGAAACTTTGTATGTCGAATTCATTGGCATAAAAAGACTGCCCACTTGGTGTAAGATATAATGATCTCTCCAGAAATGTTAACCTTGAAGAGATCATTACTCAGGTCAGATGTAGCTAAGAGATTGATAAAGCGTACAGATTTATCAAAAGAGAACTACAGTGAATATGTAGGGAGCTTAAGAGTAACAGCACTGTATCGATTTTGAGGGAATTTTTGGCCCTCAAGAGATACTATAGAGATCAAATAAAGTATAAGAAGAAAGAGAATTTATGTAGGAAATGGGAATGCCTAATCTTGGCTGTAAAATCCAACAATAATTTGACATTCTGGGCAATTATTGATAGGGGCATGAGAGCCCATGATAGCATTATTTTTTGTATTGAATCAGAAGTTTGGAAGTCATATTTCAAGGGTCTGTTTGCTACCTCTAGGGAATCTTCTACTGTTGAGATAGCTGAAACAGTCAGATCCTCTCCCAGCTTGGCCTGAGGAGACCCCCTCTCAAGTTGATGGTTTGACCCATTGCCACTGCTTTGGCAATGGTGCTGGATTAGATCTTATCCCAAATGAATTATTTAAATCAAATCCATCTTGCTGGGCAGAGATCCAGTGTTTTCACAGATAAACATGTCTGGGGTTATCCCAGAATCTTGGATGCATACTAGTTCCAATTTTAAAGAAGGGTCAGCATTCAGACCCAAGCTTGTTATTGACCAATCAGTCTATTATCGGGTTTGGGTAAATTATATTCTTCTTATTTATTGAGAATTTTAATTGATAACCTTGAACAGGTTGACAGTTAGGGCCAGGAACAGATAGAGTGTAGGAGGGACAGTTCAGCTCTGGATCATTGTTTAGTCTTATATCATAGATTTTAAAGGCACATTCAACACTATTCCTAGAAAACGACTCTGGGAAAAACTGCTGCACGCTACAGTTGACAGAAGGTTGCTGTAGCTTGTGCAGCAGCTTCATTCAGACCTTACAGCACAGGTCTGTTGTAGTTACGGCGGTGAGTTGACTGCATATTTCAATCTTGACAACAGGGTCAGACGGGGATGTCTCTGGGCCCCATTTTTATTCAATCTATATATAAAAATGATCTTTCAACTCATTTTAATGAGCCTTGTCACCCACTTTGTTTGGCCAGTTGTAATGTTCCAGTTTTGCTCTATGCCGGTGATACCGTACCGTCCTATTATCTCTCACAAGACTTTGTCTTCAGAGATCTTTAAAAATTTTCCTGGAATATTGTATTAGGGAAGGCCTGAGAATAAACTACCAGAAATCTAAATTAGTTTCCTTCTCTTAAAAAAATGAAATCCTACAGTGTACTGATGGATACTGAATGGTGAATAAATCCAACAAATAAAGGAGTTTTCATATTTGGGTATTCTTTTTTTATCCAGTTTAAAATGGAGACCACATTAGTTGCTTATCAGAAATAAAACAAAAATTTGTGCCAGCAGCACAAATTGGTTTGGTGCAGTGGGTAAGAGCAGTGGATTCTAATCTGGAAAACCAGGTTTAATTCCCTGCTCCTCCACATGCAGCCAGCTGGGTGACCTTGGGTCAGTCACAGTTCTCTCAGAGCTCTCTCAGCCCCACCTACCTCACAGGGAGTCTGTTGTGTGGAGAGGAAGGGAAGGAGATTGTAAGCTGCTTTGAGACTTCGAGTAAAGGGAGGGGTATAAATCCAACTCTTCTTCTTAATCCCCCTCCCCCCCCCAAAATGGAGATAGGAACTTCAGAATCTATTTTAGGAAAGATATGTTTCAGACCAGTGATCCATCTAGCCTGGAGTTGTCTACATGGCTGCTTCCCATCTCCACTAGCAGAGATGGCAAGTCTACAGCCAGACACCTTAGATGCGCCAAGCTTTGATGAGCTGCCGTCCTACTACAAAACAGAGAGTTGAGGCAACTCATTTGTGCATGTGTTTTAGAAACTTCTGGTGTGAAACTTTGGAGTTGCTGTTTTTCCTAGTTCCGTTGATATTACAAGATGTTCAACAGGACTTAACAAATTCTCTGCAGAGGTGTTAGCTTGTTGGGGATAAGAATATGTTCTTTGTTAACCAACATTTTGGCTTTTGAAAGCCCTTTTTATTTCAGTACTTGTGGAAACAAATGGAGACTTGTTGAGGAATAGTCCAGCCACCTGGAATGGACCTGGTGCATAATAGGTACTGTTTGTCAACTGGGCTAAGGGCAGTTTTCATGACCTGGTTTTTTATGTGTAGGCCTTAATATAGCCAAACCAGTTGAGTTTATGCTTTAAAAATACTCCTTAAAAAAGCCTTGAAGGAAGTAAAGTGTTAAGACTGACCCCATGTATACTATAAGGAATGGAGTATTTGTGTGAAAGAGGCTGATGGGGGAGGGCTCCCATTCCATTGCTGATGCTTATACACTGAACCTTATGGCCCTCAGTGTTAAAATAAAAATCTGTTTCTGTGGCTGTAAATCTTTACCAGAGACTAAAATAAATAAATAAAATAGCATGTCTCCCTGACATGTTATTTTTTTCTGTGTGCAGGGAATACAGTTGGCAAACTAACCATGAATTTAGGAAGTACAAAGTTACATGCTGGTGTGTATTACCTATGGAGCTGACCTTTTTCTTTGACATTGGAAGAAAAGAAAGCATCTGATTTCACTGCCTTGTATAATTGCCATTTCAAAATGAACAAAGCAGTCCAATTCAACCTGTCTTTGCTTAGAAGGATCTACTCCAATGATCAGTGAGGCTGACTTGTGAATTTAGTAAGTTTAAGGTTGTATCCTAAAAGTTAACAGCATTTAATCCATCATCCTCTGCGATGTAAGAACATAAGAACATAAGAGAAGCCAGTGTTGGATCAGGCCAATGGCCCATCCAGTCCAATATTCTGTCACACAGTGGCCAAAAATACCAGGTGCCATCAGGAGGTCCACCTGTGTTAACTGCGATACACATAATAATACTAAAATAGGCTTAATTAATGATTACTGAGAGAATGCACTTGCTTACCTTGTAGTATCTTTGTCACATTCAGAAGCAACTTGTGTGAGTTGGGTCTTTAGTTATTTGTAAGCCATGTTCAAGACCTGGGCCGTATAATATAGGATTGCCCCCAAATTACTGATTGCTACCCACTGAGAACTAGCAGCACCAAGGTGCATCAGCACCAGGATTTAAAAGGCTAAGCTACTTCTCATCTTGCTGTACTTTAAGTAATAAAGCATGCTCTCCAGCCATTTTTTGCAACACATTTGAAATATTAAGGCACTCATTTAGCTAAAATGAAAACAGGACTAGCAAACTGTGGGCCCATTTTTAAAACTACTCCAGGAGGTGTTGAAAGGCTGCCTTGGTCTAATTATAGCTACTGTTAAATAATGTGTTGCAATAATTAATCATCAGCTCCGCTTGCAGAGAAAGGAGAGCCGGCGAGCTTGTTGGCAGCTGTGGCTGAAGGTCTCAGTGCTTTTGTTTTTCTTAATTCTGCGATTGTTTTTGCTGGATGTGATGGCGGGTGTGACTTTCCTGTGTTCAGAAAGTTGTAGATGCACTTTGTTACACCTACAGCTACTAATGATCTTTCATATAAATTAATTGATGAAGCATTCTGATGTTTTGTGTAAGCTCATGTTGCAGTAAACCTGTTGTAAGTGTGGATTAAACATTATGAAAAAATACTCTGCAGCTCTGATGTGTGGGAAAGTTGTTGTGGGGCACTGCTGCATTCTCATGATGTAGCCCTTTAGGAGATACAGGCAATAGGTAAGGCAGTCATAGCCTTCATCTAGTCCAGTACTGGAGAGTGTGAACTATAAGGCTGAGGGCTTGAACACAGGGGTGGCCTTGCTATGTTGCAAGGTGAAGTGACTGACTCAGGTGGTAGACTTTTGGCACCATTTAAGGCTGGCGGGTGAAGGCACAGATCTGCCTCATGGGGCACAGTTTACTAGAAAGGGACTCTTCTGTTTGGAAAAAGGACAGGGGAACATGATAGAGTATTATAAAATTATGCATGGAGTGGAGAAAGTAGACAGAATTTTTTCTCCCTCTTCCATAATACTAGCTCTTGAGGATAACCAATGAAGTTGATAGGCAATAGATTCAGGACAGACAAAACAAAATATTCTTTACTCAGCAATTAATTAAACTCAATTCTAGGCTTTCTCCCTCTGGAGGAGCGGAGGATGGGGGGGACAAAAATCCACCAACCTTGGCCGAGGACAGACTGGAGATCTGTCCTGGCACAGCCACGGGGCCAAAAGCCCCGCGGGAAAAGCTGCCCGGGCTGCCCCATTCACACTGGCTGCGAGGGGCGGCGGAGCGCAGCTGCCGGCTGCCTGGGCAAGCTGCGGCTATGCGCAGCTGCGGCTGCTGTTCAGACTTCCAGTGGTGTGTGCGATGCGCCTTTGGCGTGTTCACACCCGCCAGAAGCGCTGGAGACGCGCACGGAGACGCCTGGGGACCAGTTCCCAGGCGTCTCCTGCTGAAGCGGCATGCCGGCGCCTTGCGGATGGATGAGTCCACTCCGGCGATGGAGGACAGCTGCGGCTGTCTGGACGCCTTCTCTGCCTCCGCTTCTAAAGCGGAGGCAGGGCGCTCCAGAAGCCCAGTCTGTCCTCGGCCTTGTGCTTCCTTCATCCCTTGAAAATCAGTGGCAGCCACTTCTACCAGCCAATCACAAGAGGTGGCCCTTTCTCTCGCTTTGCCTCCCCCTCTCCTCTCCCTTTGGATTAAAGCGGCAGGCAGCCCCAACCCTCTAAGCAAGAGTGCTTGATGAGGGGGCGTTGTCCAGTGGGCCTCACGGGGGGGGGGGGGGGGGCTACAGGCCTATGCCTAATGTACTCACCAGTAAATGTTGCCAATAAAGAATTATTACATTTATATCTCTTTCATCATGGAATGAGGGAGAATACTTCATGAGGAGGAAAATCCCTGAAGATTCCCCCATCCATGCAGAGACCTGAGCCAGACTTGCTTGGCTTCAACAAGACTGCTATATAAGGAATTTTTGAACCTGTATCTTGGGTTCAGACTAACTGGGATATAGTCTGAAAGAGAGAACAAGCTGTATATTGCAGGATATGATTGGGGAGTACTTGATACAGCAGCCTTGCTGAAGTTAAGCAGTTTTGCACCAAGTCGGGTCTGTGCACAGGTGGAAGACCTGGGAATCCCCCCCAGCAAGTATGCCACCTTGGGTTTAAGGATGGGAGAAAAGTGACATACACGCATAATTTATGAGTGTGCGTGCGTGTGCAGAGCCTGGAAGTGGGGAGAATGTCTACTTTTTGCAGAGCCTGTGTGCGCCCTTGGAGTTCTGGTATAGGGTGGTGGGCGCAACTGCAAAATGGCTGCCACAGAAGGTGGGGTCAGCCACATAATGGCTGCTGCTGGAGCTGCACACACAGGGAACTCAAGGGCAGGAGAGGAGTAATTTAAAAAAATATACTGGGAAAGCGGTGTGAAAGGCAATACAATCATCATGACTGGCAGCTGACACTGAACCAGTTACTTTAATCTGCAATTTCAATCAGATCTCCAGTAACCAGTCAGAAGTTCTGCTGGGCAAGAGCCCCCTCTGGCCCTGCCCACTTACTAAAAGCAATTGATGGGCACCAGAAAAGGTGTTGGCAGGCACCATGGCACCCACAGGCATCACTTTGGGGACCCCTGGCCAAACTCAGCTGCCTCAAAACTTGGGATGCCATTGTGGGGTTCTGCCTCTTCTTTCAAATATCTTAAGTCAACCCTTGCCTGGATATGATCTTTCTGGTGCAAGCCTTGAATTGGTCTGGTGTGATGATCTGGTAGTGTGTGATATAGTCTAAACTTGTTTGAATTTATTTTAAGAAGCATTACTCAGTTACCTGTCCTGAAAAAATTTGCTCCATATTTAATACTGGCTTTCTCTCTTTCAGGCAAAACCCGGAAACAACATTTGAAGTATATGCTGAAGTGACCTACCCAGTGGCAGCTGGTGCAGGTACTGTAAGCATATTCATTTTAATCCGTTCTGAAGGTTTTTTCTTCCTTGGCTTGGGGAGGAGGGAGGAGAAACTGGTCGAGTTACCAAATGGGAGCGCTTCAACCATTCATCCAGTTTGTGGGTCTCCAACATGTAGCTTGTTAGCTAATGGTAGCTTGTTGGCTGCTGCAGAGTAGCTCTGTTGTCCCCAAGAAGACCCTGAAAGGACGGAAAAGATCGATCCTTGGCTTTTATAATTAAAAAAGGCTTTTATTTCATATGATTTTTCTCTGTGCCGTGGGGCTCTTCCTAGTCCATATTCTGTTTCTAGGACAGAGCCAAACTTGGTAACATGTTGTTGCCGGGGGGGGGGGGGGGTGGAATAGCTTGGAGTATTTTTAATTACACAGAAGTAGTTCTCATTAAAGAAAAGGTTGGTAACCCCAGTGTGATGATCTGTGGTTGAGAACTGAAGACGCATCTGGTTTCTTGGGTGCAGTGCAGGCAGGGAGGATATTTTTCTGTAAGGCACTACTGCAAGCTAGCAGTGTGAAGAAGACCCATTGGCTCCAGATTGGACTAATGGCCCTTTGTTAAAAGGTATGTGTAAACTGCACCTATAGTCAGGGATTATTTTGGGGCTTCAGCTGTTTGCTGTCCTAGGCAGCAAATAATTTTGTGTGCTCCTCAGACTGTGTTGTTCTAAAGATCTGTGGCAAGGCCTCAAGCTGCTAGAATTCTGCTGCCCCCAGAGAGCAGCCTGCTGGCTTGGGCTGGCCCTGGTTGTCATCAGAACTTTTTGGCTGTTATGCAAAATAGCAAGTGGCAATTTTGAACAGCTGTTATTTAGTATTAAAAGTCTTTATTGGAATAGTTCTGGCCCTCTCTGATATACTCTCCCTGTTCTTTATGGTAGTTGCTGGTAACTAACCCTGGTTTCTGCCATTCTGACTTGTTTTTCAATGCTAGCAGTCTGAGAAAGTTAAACCGTGCACATTGCATTGAACAGTGCTTGTGCTGGGTACTAATCTTTTCTTTGAAGCCTGCTTACACATCCCTGGAGGGATTAATTCCCCACTGGGAGACTTGGGCTAAAAGCACTAAAATATCTTTACATGTTTTTAAATGGAGCATTTGTTCCATAAACTCAGAGTGATTCTATGTGGGAGTTTCATGCTTAATGAATTTTTTAAAAAACTGAAGACACAAACTTTTACCATCTGAGTAATCTTTTTGCTCATTGTAGTTGCTAGTCGTGGTGCCTAAAGGGAACATCCATATTCAGAGGCAGTAAAACTCTGAATATCAGGTCTGAATACTAAGAGGCAACCTTAGGGTTTGGGCCTTGGTCTCTATGACCAGTTTCTTGGTCTACCATGGCAACTAATTGTCCATTGTGTGAAACAAGATCCTGGACTAGATGGACCACTGGCCTGATCCAACAGGACTCCTCCTATGTTCTTAACTGTAAATAGCTGTAAATCGAAAGCATAAGCAAAGATTTCTGACTTATTTTGCCATGTAAAAGGAACCACTGAGATTTGTCTGTGATGCAATCAAGATTGTTCTGGGAGTGAGCAGCTCTTTGTATGATTTAATCCAATCAGTTTTGTGTATCAGAATTCAGACAGGGCAGATTAGAGGTTTAGAAGGAATTGTTTAATCTGGGAGGGGGATAAACAGTTGGGAAATGCCACTCACTATTCCACAATGGTGCAAGACTGCTAAGCTCCAAGGATGCATAGGCAGCTCCCTGTTCACAAATCTCTGAATATCAGCTGTTTAAGCATGAATGTCAGCTGGTTAAGCAGTGTAGCACACTTGCCCCTGGCTGGGACTTGTTGGATGTGATTAGAAAGCTGCTATGGATAAAGCCTAGAGTAGTGTAGGGCAGTAAGAGCATTTTTTAAAACTCTCCATTCCTGATGTACATTCTTTTTTGGGAGAAGTCTACTTTGCCACATGCATCCTCTAACCCTAATTTCAATACCTCCCTCTTCTAGGATACTAGAAACTGTTAGAGTCACTGCTCCCCCTGCAGCTTAAAGAGTCCTTGGGTGTGTCTGTGTCCACAATTGATTGGTTTCAAAAGTGGTCAGAGTCTAAGTCTACACCATGCAGTGCTGTATGGTAGAGTATGAGGGGTGAAATTGGGGTTGAAGAATGCATGCCCCAACCATAATCCTTTTGGTTGCTATAAGCTCATAGGGGCCCTAGCAGGCCAGTGTTCCCCTCCTGACTATATTTGCCTGTTTTAGTTTCCCTTCAGCTAATGCTTAATGGCCTTGAGGGTTCTGTGGATCTTGGAGGTCAGTTGGCATGTTCATTACTCATTGGGTACATTTTTGGCCTTTTTTTAAAAGTATAAAGTAATATTTGTCTGCATAATGGGAGAGTTCTCTAAGTATGCAGGTACCCCTGTCTTGTCAGTGGATTGGGACCTTAGCGCCCTGCTGCTAGATGTTATTAGAAATGATACTCCTGTGTCCTGAAAAAGGTAGCTCGCTAATAACTCCCACTCCAAATTCTGTTAATGCAGTGAAGCAGTACAGCCAGCAGTGGGGTATCCGCGGTCAAAAGCACATACGGTTGGAGAAGGCGATTTGCAGGATTTGGGGGGTGGGGGCGGCATTATGATGTGGCCCTTGGCCACATGTTAGCTGACTGGATTTCCCTGCTGTAGTGGCTTATTAGGCAACCCCAGTATCACTGTCTTGTTCACTGCATGCTTTAAATGTTGTGGAGCTACTTGTTAGGCTTCTCTCTTGCATCAAAGGTTTTTGCAGGAGAAAACAAACCTGCCAAGCCCCATACACAAAGAGGGTCTTGCAAGCTGTGCTGTAATCAAAATTCAGCAAAGGTGCTAATATTATGCAAAAAAAGGCTGAGGGTGCCAACTCCTCATTGCAGGCATCTTTCCCCTCCCCCCTTTCTTGCTTGCTAGTTAGTGAAGAGGGTGACACACACGTTAGACGTGAGAACTCCTGCCATGTTATCCGAGGAATTACTTCTGTGACTTGGGAGGCTGCTTCCGGATGGCAGCTGAGGAATAGTGCCTCCCTCAGTCGCGGATGGGTGGAAGGCCAAGAAGGGTGTGAAGCCGTGTCATGGCATAAGGCCAGTGTGTTTCTTGCACTTGAGTTTGAAGCCACGGTAACATCTGCCTCTTGGTTGAATGCCATTTTGGAAGCCAGCACAGCGGGGCTTTGGAGTGTGTATGTGCTTTTGTTTTTGGAGTCCAGGCAACAGGTAAGGCTGCTGTATGCAGGCAAGGCTGCCTGTGAGAGGATTCAGGAGACACTGGTGGTGCCAGTCTTGTGATGTCTGGGTTTTCAGTTTTGATTAGTTAAAAAACCAAAACATGATGTAAGGTTAAGGCTGGAAATAGTTTCAGACCTTATTGTAAGGAGTATGGATCTGACATCATCCTACTGGATAACTGCAGTGTGTGCTTGTAGATTGCTCTGGAGCTGGCTGTGCTGTTGTTAAATTCTGGACACCCCCCCCCCCCACCCCAGTCTGGGCCCTGTATGTGGAGCGCTGCCTGTATGGTAACCATATTTACTTTTTAACATATATTTTAGTGATAACTGAATTAGTGCATAAAGCATGTCTGGCTGAGAAAATAGATGATTAATGAAAGCAGGTTTTGGGGCCAGTGTCTCTATCAGATCTTGGGCACTGGTACCTGTTCCTTTAATTTTACATTTCCTGCAAGGTTAAAAAAAGAAAAGGAGAGAAAACTTTACCCCTAGCAGCTTTGATATGATCCCCCAGAACATGTTATCACCTACATTCTCATAATACATAGAATCATTCTCAAACAGACTAAAACTAACCTCATAAAAATGTCACATGCTGCACTAAGAATGAAAAATCAGCGCTACTGTCTGTTTTCTTTTATTTCCTTCTGCCTTCAAGTCATCTATTTTGTTTTCTTAAAGGAAGCTGCCACGTGTCATGTGCCAGAAATGAGCAGTTATTGGAATCCAGCGATCTTTGAGACCTGTGCCAAAGGGCTGTCCTTGTTAGGAGGAGGAGTGGAGAGAATTTGGGTGCAACTCTTATACTAATAGTATAGGGGGGAAAAGTGCATTTGTTAGTCTAAAGTAACTGATCAAAATAGTCACCAAAGCCAGAACATTTGAAAGTAAAAAGCTCACAAAAGTAAGATTTTTCCCCCTCTGTAGGAGGAGGCTTTTGTGTGGGGTTTTTGTGTGTGTTCTTGCCAAAGGAGACATCAGAAAAGTATGTTGGATCCTCATCTTTGCCGAACGGTGAGCCAGAAGGCCCTTTTCTCCAAGGACCTCCTCTTTCATCTTTTTGTAAGAGCCACGCAAAAATCTTGCTGTGTGTTCAAGGAAAAGCTAAAATGGTTTAGTACAGCAAAAGCTCCCCTTTTATTTTTCTTTCTTTCTGAAAGAGATGGTTTAAGTTAGAACCCTAAATGTGCTGCAGCACAAGTGAAGTGATGAACATGTTAGGGCTTTTTTGACAAACGTTTTCCTGGATTAGTAAAGGAAATGGCAGCTTCGGCAGCTTCCTTTTAGAACAAAGCATTTAAAAGCCCTGGCTGCTAAGTCTCACTGTGTGTTTCTTTTCTCCTCTCCTAAACATACCACTAGGTTGAAAAGGGAGATGAATCTTCCCGGGGAAACTATTAACTCTGAGGGAGTTTATCATTGTTTGAGAGAATGGGCACATTTGCATTTGAACTGGCACAGAGTGTAGCGTGTATCCATAATCTTGTTCCTACTAGAAGCAGGCTGAGTGGAACTAAGTACTTCCTACTTTGTGTTCTGACCTCCATGCAGTAACATCTTTATTTTCTCTGCAGATCAGAAGCTCAGTGCCTTAAGTAATCAAAGTTCCGAGCTTGGCTTGGAGATACCGGGGTGTACTTGGGCCTTAGGAACTCTTTGCAGTTGCTGCTGTTCCTGTGGTAGGACTTCCATTGGCAATGAAGTGAGAACTTGGCAACTTCTTCCGCTGAAAAATTGGACACAGGCAGTACATCGCTTAGAGGAGCTCTACCATATCAAACCAGAGATTCACCTGTTCCAGCGTTGTCTCTCCAACAGGGGCTAGCCATCAGTCTCTGGGAAGCTCAGATGGGATGGCCATGCAGTTTTGTATGCCTCCAGCACCTGATATTTTGAGATTTGCTGCCTCTGCACATGGAGATACCTGTTATGGTTCAGACATGGTGTTGGACCTGTCCTTCATGCATTTATTGTAACTTTTTAAAGCAATCTAAGCTCATGTCTATTGTTACTTCTTAGGCCAGTGAATTTCATACATTATGACATTTCTCAGCATTGAGGGCACCTCCACATTGTCCCCCCCACAGTCCCATTAGTTCTCCTGTCCTACAATTACAACTCCAGAAGAGATGGAAAGAGCAGGAGTCAGGAAGGGTCGTCCTATCTTTTGTCCGCCAAAAGAGCCACTCATGTGCATATCAGAAGGTAGATCTGAAGATGTATAGGTGGGCTGAATGTTCAGATATCCCAAAGGGATGATAACGAGAACTAGCATAATAGCTGAATTATGAACCAGGAAGCCCCCAGTTCAGATCTTGCCTCTGCCAGAAACTCACAAAGTTACCTTAGGGTAAGCTCCTATTTTCTCTACTTTCCTTTTGCAATATGAGGATGCTGATAATGACCTACTTTTACAGGGTAGTTACTAAGCCTGCAGTGTGCTTTGAATATTCTAAAGTGAACAGAAATGCTAAATACTTTAATATTACTGTAATTGTATTTTGGATCTATCCTTTTTGTTGCATCAGTAACAAAAGAAGTGGTGTGAATACTTATTTTCTGGTGGCTGCTTTGCATCATGGCATTAACTATTTGGAGAACTGGTGGCTCTTAGCATATGGCCATACAAGGTGCAGAGTTCTGCTAGATCCTTGCAACTTGCTCAGGAACCTGGGGGACATGGTTGCTGAAAACTTGGGCAAAATATGTAGGATATGAGAGCTGCTAGTGCTTCTTTGCATTGCCATGGTTTTGTCCAATGCAGAAAGTGGAAATGTGTGCAGCTTTACTGGTGCTGCTGCCTGTTTAACTAGAATGCGCAGAACTAGTCTTGATCACAAGACTTTCTTATAAGGGGGAAACTCTCCTTTTGTTAATTTTTATATTTTTCAAGGGAGCTTGACATCTTCATCAAGTTCACAGTGGGCTTGCTTTGTTTGCTTTCTGCTGAATGCTGGATAAGACTCCCCCCCCCTCCATTGTTTCGTGCAGCAAGAACGGGCCTCGCCATGGCTGAGGTGGTTTTTTTGTAAATCCACAATATGGTCATTGTCTGGTGCTGAATAATTGTGGCTGCTTTTTGTACAAGCAGAACGAAGGCTTTGGCTTTGAACAGATTCCTTCTTAGCGTGAAAAGAGACTAATCCATGTAAATACAGGCCTGAAATAAAGCTTTACAGAAAAGGGGAAAGGCGACGAAGCAGGAGGGCAGAGGTCAGCAATTTAACCTTTAACCTAACAAATAAGAAGCATGAAAGTTCCTGAATTGGTTTACAAAGGCAAACTCCTGTGATCTGTCAGTTTTTCTTTTCAGGATAGAGACTGGCGAGAAATCTGACAGCTAGTACCTCCTTAGCGGTGTGTCGAAATTTCATTGCTGAGCTTGAAACTTCTTGGCAGGGTGAAATTTACTTTTTTATGGCTTTTAAAAGGTGATTCATGTTCCCTCACTTCACCATGTTTGGGTTGTGTTTTTTTTAAAAAAATGTGTTTTAAAAAAAATGGTTTCCCATGCTGCGAGCAAGGGTTTGTCTCACCAAGCAGAATGAAGAGATTCCACTTCAGACCCCGTTGTCGAGTATTTGGTAAGGCTGGAACATTATAGATCTGCTGATGAAGCACCTTTTGCAATTAAGTACTTATTAGGCTCCTTTAAGATTTGGGAGCTGCGTTGGAATAACTCAGTGCTAACAGGTTTTTCTTTTGAATAGAGTCGCTGGGTTGCATTGGTTTGGTAAGAAGGTTTAATTTAAAGGTATGGCTTAAAACTCTAGTATCCTGCTTATTCACAAAATTTGCAAACAGCTTTCCTTGTTTGTGCTTATTTAATCACAACAGGTAATCTTGTTAATGAGTGTTAATTTCTGCTTTAAGCTTAATGCATCTGAAGTCAGCTGTTATATCTCACTATAGAGAATTCTGACGGGAAAGTACTTTAATTAGAGTCATTGAGATTAAAAAGAAACAATGAACTAATGACTTTAAAGCAGACTCCCCATAGATTAATAAGGACAGTGATTACGATGTTTCACTACATGTTGTACGACCACATTCTATTGTTGACTCTTGTCTTTAAGTCCCCCCTTCTCTTGTTGCACAGCTGCTTGTGGGTGTACCATTATGGCTGTCTTTGGAACGCAGTGAACTAACATCTATGTGATATTTGCTGGGATACATGGTGAATAGTGTTTGGAAAGGCACTAATTATTTCATTAAAATGTCACTACTTGAGTGAATAAGACTAAAGGCTATCAAGGGGGAATAATAATAATAATAATAAGATTGCAAACAGATAAATATATGGAGCATAACACCGCTGATACAGTTGTAGAAAAAAATGAGAAATAGTGTTTGGATCATTGACACTGCAATCCTAGGAGACAGTAAAGTGGAAAAGAAAGAACAGGAGAAGACCAGCAAATACCAAGACCTACTAATAGAATTGGAGCACCTCTGGGAGAAGAAGGCTACCATCATGCCAGTTGTCATTGGAGCCTTTGGAGCAATGCCTAGAAGTCTCAAGAAACACCTCAACATTCTGAGCATTGCACAAATAACACTAGCTCAGCTCCAGAAGACAGTGTTGCTTGGAACAGCAAGAATCCTGCAGAGATACATCTGCAGTTCCCAAGAACTTGGCTAGATCTCGAATTGTAGAACACGATCTACCAGTCAAATATTTAACTGTGATTAATAATAATAATGATGATAATAATAATAATGATGATGATGATGATGATACAATTGGGGCAAAACAGATACACTGGTGCTTTTTGTAGTATTTGTAATATTTGTAGCAGTAGATAATAGATAGTCCTACTCTATATACTTAATTTGTACTGTACTGCAGCACACTCACTCGCCATGGGCCTTCCGTTTATGATAGGAAGGATGCTGCAGTTTGCTTGCTGTCATGTATGTGCTTTGCCAAGAGCATTTTATTCTAGTACCTTCACTGGTTTGTGCTGTTTTCCAAATGCAATTAAAACTTGTGGTTTTTATTCTAAATGGGGTAGACCTCAGATACCCAATGGATTTGACCTCTGGATTTGACCATGGATAGCTGCTAGCAGCAGCGGCATCACAACAATTTACAGTCCTTTACATACCTGTCAGGCGGCACTTTCTTGGCAGCTCTGGAACCTCTTTCTCTCTTCGTGTCCTTTTGGAAATGTTGTAAGACATTTTTTCTAAATTGGTTGGCATTTGATGATGGAGATTAATGGGATGGGATGATAAACATCCCTCCCCTTACATTAGGGTTGCAGTTCGTACCTGGCATCTGGTGGGGAGCTCCTGGGTCCTTTCTGGGATCTTCTGCTATGCATGCAGTGTGATGACATCACCCAGAAGTGACATCATCATGTTCCTGATGTTGGGGGGGGGATGTCACTCTAGTTTTTGGGTAAAACTCTGTTTTTTTGCCTCCAAACCATAGATTTTGCCCAAAAACTAGAGCATCACCCTCTATGTCAGTGACACAATGACTTCCCTTCCAGGTGACTTCCGGGTCATCGCATTGGGGACATTGCCCAGTGACTTCCCTGTTCAGGGGTGGGGTTTCCCCACCGGCCAGGTGGCCGGCAGGGGATCAAAGTCCTGAAAAGCAGGGGAGCCCCTGCTGAGACCTGGGGGCTGGGAACCCTACCTTACATGCTAATTTGTAAAAACGCATTTATAATTTTCCTGTCTTCCTGAGGCACCCAGGATAGGACAGGCTGACACTGTGAGTAATCTATGTTCCCACATCCCTTTTTGTGTCTTTCACTGAACAAGGTAGGATGTATAGAGGGCAAGCAGTGTAAGGATCTGGTGGTTGCTTGCACAGTTCCTGCACTCCTGTGTAGGGGGGGGGGGCTCCATGGAGTGCTCACTCATATTTTCATACCTGCTACTGAAGATGCAAGCAGTCCAATGTCCTTATGTCCATGGTTCTTTATGGAACCCTTTACTCTCCTTTGAGGCTTGGTATTTATTTTTGTGTTGATGAAGGAGAGGCAGCATAGGCTGCTCTGTGTAAATGATTAGGCAGTATTGTTAAAAGTATTGGCATAAACATTTCCTTTTAATCCATGCTCTCTGTCTTCAGAATAAAGGCAGATATCTCTTTGAAGTATACAAGACGACTGAAGTGAAAGGGGTGAAGAAAACTAAGATGCCTAAATTGCCTTGAATGATTTCTTTTTCTTAAATGCATATTTTAAGGATGGCTTCTAAAAATACTGAGTGTGTTAAGACAATAGAATATGCAATTCCTTGATTTTTGTCGAAGCAAGGATTTATGTGTGTCAGGGCTGGGGTGTTTGCAAGAGCAAACAGCCTCCACCGACATGAAACAGCGTGTTCTTCACCCTCATTGAACTTTGATACCTGTGTTATGTATCTGAATCCTCCATCTGGGAGACTCACCATTTGGCAATTTAGAGTTGCTTTAGAAAGCATTAAGGACAGCGTCTTAAACATTACCTACTGACTTTAGCAAAAGGTTTTGAAGCTTTCCCCCCCTTTCCCTGGAATACAAAATCCTGATGCTTGGCTCCCAAATGCATTCAAATGATAATGTCCCCGTGCTGAAAGGAATGCTCTTGATGGACTGCAGAGAGTGCATTTGAGCACAGGGAGAACATGGTCTCTGTGGCACTTCCTGAAAAAGTGGCATGGTTGTGTGTGTGTGTGTGTGTTTAGAAGGTGCCCCTAAAGTACACATCTCAGCCGTGGAATCTTTCTAAAAATGGAAATGTCAAAACTTCAGTAGTTCTGGATTTGCCCATGAACTGTGCTCCTTTTCTCTTTCCCCCATTTGATAACTTGCCAGAGGAGTATCCCGAAACCAGTTTGCCATGTGCTGCAGCTTCGAAGCCCAGATCATTCAGCTGCTGCCAATTAGGGAATCTTACCCTAAAGTATTGTTTGAAAGGAAGATGTTCCTTTCATGCTTAATGGAGAGGGCTGTGAGCTCCTTAGAGTGCCCTGTGGGTAGTCTTTAACTGGGTATTTTCAACAATGTGAAAATGGGTAGAAAAAATCCCCCTCCTGTTGGTCTTCCCTTCATAGTTGAAGCACTAACTAGCTGCTTTATGGTATGATTTGGAGAAATACTGTGAAAGAAACCTAGAGTTTGCCAGTTGCCTGACTGGAATGGCTGGTTTTTCCAGTCATTTAGCTATCTTGCTTTAATTGTTGGCTTCCAAAAAGTCTGCACTCTGCTGAGGAGGTTTTCCTGTTGGGTTTAGAGACACCAAATTATTCCCCCTCCCATAACTCAGTTTTGCTAGTTGAAAGGCTTTTTAAAAAAATGTGGTGGCCCTGAAACCATGTGTCTCATGTGGTTTCCTTTGCTTTAGAGCTTGTGGGTGATTTTATGAAGCACTGATAGCAAAATCTGACCAGGGCTCCTACCATACTGCAGTCTTGCATGGTTCAAGCTTTGGTATTGAAGGGGCTCTTGTGTCTTTGGTAGTTGTGTGTAAAGTAATATTTTGGCAGCTGTAGCTTTTCCCTTCTTTACGGTGAAGGCTGTCCAGCACAAGAGCCTCTCCAATACCAACTCTTGAACCTGTGAAAGCTGTGTAGGCAGGCTCCTGTAACCCACCCATGGCTCAGGTTTGGCCAGCTCCATTATTTTCAGTTGCTGTAGTGGACCAACTCCAGATGGTCCTGGATAACTCATCTGCCCAAGAACCTTTTGAATCTGGTTTCAGACTGCGCTGTGGGACAGAAACAGCTCTGATGGCTTTATTTGATGACCTCTGTCTAAATGTAGGCAAAGGTCAGGCCTCCTTGTTGCTCCTGCTGAATTTATCTGCTGCCTTTGACATGGTGGACCATGCCTTCTTGTTGAAGCACCTGGAGGCAGAAGTAGGCATCAGAGTTTTATGTGTTGGGCTGGTTCAAGTCATTCCCACAGACCAGGCCCAAAGAATTGCCATTGGAGACCATTTGTCAGAAGTGTGGAACCTGTCCTGTGGGGTCCTCCATGCTCTTCAATCTCTATGTAAAGCCCTTAGGGCAAATCCTTTTTAGGTTTGGGGTTGGCTGTTATCAATTTGCAGATGATATACAGCTATGTATATCCTTATCCAACTCTCCTAGTGATGCAGTAGAGATCCTAAATTGCTGCCTGGCTGCTGTGGCTAAATGGCTAAGAGTGAACAAACTGAAATTAAATCCTAGAAAGACAGAGGTAATGCTGGTTGGGAAGGCAGAGGTCTTGAAGGACATCATGCTCTCCCCTTTCGATGGGGTTCATCTGACCCTTGCTGACTCAGCTAAGAGCCTTGGGGTAATTGTTGCTGGAGAACCAAGATAATGCAAAAAAGGCTTTCTTCCAACTCAGCCTAGCTTGAAAAATGGGCCCTTGCCTTGATATGGCTGATCTGGCCACCAGGATCCATGCCATGGTGACACTGACTACTGTAATGCGCTGTACATTGGTCTCCCTTCAAAATGAATTTGAAAACTCCCATCTGGTGCAGATTGGTGCAGCTCGGCTATTATTGGGAACTAAATGGGGAATGTATATTATTCCTGCTCTGCAGTCACTCCACTGTCTGCTCATCAGTAACCAGACTCAATTTAAAAGACTGGCTATCACATACAAAGCCCTTCATGGCCTTGGTCTCTCATATCTGTGAGACCGTATCTCCAACTGTGCTTCGCCACAACATCTTCGCTCATCTTAACAGGGCCTTTTGCAAGTGTAACCCTGCAAACAGGCAAAATCAACAACTGCCTGTACATGTGCGTTCTCTGTTGTGGCTCCCCACCTTGTGGAACCGTCATCCTGTGGAGGTCAGTAAGACTCCCACTTCTTTTGGCTTTCCACAAACTATGCAAAACTGAATTATTCAAGAGGGCTTTTGTATGCACACAGTAGGGTAACACTGTACAAAATGATGACAGAGTTGCCCCTTATTTACTTATACACATCAACACTTTTGTCATTGCTTTAAAGAAATGATGAGAAACTGAGTTTAGGATTTAGAAGACAACAAAGAAGAAGAGATTGGATTTATACCCCGCCCTTCACTCGGAGTCTCAGAATGTTTTACAATCTCCTTCCCATCCTCTCCTCACAACAGACACCCTGTGAGGTAGGTGGGGGTGAGAGAGCTCTTTGAGAACTGGTATTGTGGTAGCAATAATTTTTTAAAAGGTCATTAAAATACAAAAGCCCGAAGGCTTGAAAATGAGTCTGGCCCCTGCATTTTGGGGTGGTGGCTAGAGCCAAAGAAAATTTGTATTCTTGTATTCTCTCTCTCCCTCTCTCTGTGCGTGTGTGTGTTTGGGGCAAATTATGTATTTTGTATTTGTTGTGCTTCAGAATTCTTAAGACGAGGCTGTTGCTAAAGCAAAAATGGCTTGTGTTTGGTTAATGCTGTCAATTTGCTGCTGAGGAATTCTCTGCTGCCACTGCACCATGGCTAAACCAGAACAAATTAATACCTTTTTGTAATCTAACTTAAATCCACAAACACACAGCAGTGAAGAGTGCTAGCTGTCAGCATGAATAATGTTTATAACAAGAGATTGCCCAGATTACTGCACTGAGTGGGCCACTTTTGTAGGAATTAAGGAGATGAAGCATTCATTTTTGTTATCTGAATTCTCTCCTTTGCCTTTTGTATTTCTGTACCAAAAAAAACATTTGGACCTTTTGTATATAATACGATGCCTGGAGGAAACTGATCTAGCTATTCAAAAGGTCAGTTTGGGGTGTCACATGCAGAGTTATGGGCCTATCAAGCAGTAAGGCAGGGAGATCTTCTGAGTGCAGTAATGTGCCACTGTAAACTTCACAATTGTGGTTTGACATATTGCAATTAATTGTCTGGGATATTTATTCTGTTTTGTCAAGGCTTGGAGGATGCCAATTAAATAGTAACTGGAATCCCAAGAAGTGTTTGTATACATAAATAAAGACCTGTGTATGTAGTTCTGCCAGGGCATCAGCATAAGCAACTTATTTTAGCCAGTCTGGATTGGTCAGCAAGCATGGTAGAGGATGTCTGAACAGTCGTGTGTGCTTTTTTCTGCAAAAGGCATATCTAGCTCTGGCCAGCAGTCATTTTCCCATTCTTGTTCATTATGAGTTCAGGCATATCAGTGAAGGACACTTATCTTTATACTCATGTTGCTCTCTGTTCAAGTAACTGGATGATTAACAGTGACCTCCTAAGTGGAGTTGCTCTTCTAAGTTCTTCATTTGATTTAGAAGGGTGTAACTCTGCTTAGGACTGCACTGTACATGTGGGATGTCCTAACATCAGAACAGTTATCCTTTGCTAGATTATTGGGCTACTGAATACAGACATTGACCTATGGTGGACTTGAGTGGGAGGGGAGACTGTGCATTGGTTTGTATGTTAAAAAAAGAAACCCGAAGCACAATAATGATGCAATTGGACCCTTCTTTAGGGTCATTGATGCAATTATCCATTCATGCCTCTTTTTTTTCAGACACATTCATGCAAATTTACCTGTCCTCTTCATATGCCTGTGCATAATTTGACGTTCTTCATCAAGGAATGAAGAGGATCTTGTCTCGAATGTGAAATTGTCAAGAGGAGGAGCTTCCATCATCTCCCCCCTTCCCCACAGTAGCCATTTCTTCCTTGTGGCCAGTTATCCAAGGAAGTTCTCCTCCGCAATAGAAATGTAGTTGATTCAGCTGGACTTGGATCTAGTTTAGAGGCAATGTGGAGTCAGGTCAAATATGCAGCGTCCTTCGTTGGGTGGAGGAGACTTTGCATAAGGCCTGAATGAAGATGTGGTTTCTTATGATCCATGACCCGTTCCGTGTACTAGCTGTGGCAGTGGGTGTGTTGTAAGTGTCTAGACTGCAATTGTGATAGGCACTTTCTGTTTTATTGAATAGAAATATTGACACTGGGAATGAGTCTTTAGAACTCAGTGGGCTTTTTGTGGAGAAGCTAAATGAGAGAATTGACTTATTTTAAAACAGTCTTGTATCTCACTCTTGTTTATTTCAAACTTTTTAAAAAACCCGATGACCTCATTGCAGCTTCACTGTAATTACCATGTTTAAACTTCTGTGCATTTTTTTTAGTTTAAACAGCCTTTGTGTTTTTGAAAAAAACCCAAAAGAAAATTAATGAGAAGAGACAAAGAGACATCAAAGAGGTTTTCCCTCTGATTGCGGTGTTAGAACTCTTGCCTGAAAATAGGTTACATTTTCTTCTGTTTTCAGTTGAATCCTCATTAACTTTACATTTTAATGATGTCCAGAGCAAATCATGCCATTATGGTAGATGGCTTAAAGGATAGCTCTCCAATAGTTGTTGCTTTATTGGAAAGTTGCCTTTGCTTCCATGTTATAAATAGTGACAGGCTACCCTTAAAAATGCCCAGCTGAAATGCTGGAGGACTTTTTTTGGCCATTTATTTAATTCTCTAATCTTTGATCCTAATATTACCATAATCATAACATTTTGTGGGTCTAATACTTCCTTTTTATAAATGTAGCTGCTTGAATAATGTTGTATATAACTGTTTACAAATTACCTTCTCCCCACCCCCATGGTTGCAAATTAATGTTTTAATTTCTGGTGACAAAGGATTAAAATAAGAAAAAGCTTCATGTATGCTTTTATTCTCCACTACCTTATTTAAAAAAGAGGGGGTGGGGTAGAGATTTTAGAAACACTAAAATATTTAGCATGATTGGCTTTTCTTGCTGTGAAGTGGCACTGTGCATAGTTTAGAAGTGTACTGCCCACATAAATAGTGGACTGGCCTTCTCACCCCTTGCTCTGTCATGTGACCTTTATTTCTTAGTACATAAGAGGACGGTGTAGGCACAATGGCAAAGGTCTGACCAGTGGCTGGATGGATGTGTGGACTTGCTGGAGAGGTACTGAGGACCTGAATTTGTCAGATTACCATGTGCTTTATTTTGATGTAAAGTCTGGTGTACTTTGCCATTGGTCAATGATGAACTGGCTACAGGAACAAAGGATTTTTACATACATTGCTACATCTTTTAAAACTGGGTTGTTGTTAATTCCAAGTCACCTCATCGCCCCCAGGTTGTTGTTTTTTTGTTCACATGGGTATGCCAAGGATTTTTTAAAATGTATTAATAATGTTGTGGTCCTACAGAATGAGAAACTGAGACACATGGAGAAGCAGTCCCGTAGCAAAGGATTTTCTGGGGAAGAGGCTTTGGGGGGGGGGGCACCAGCTTACTAAATCAAAGTTAATTAAGTTAACTTTGATTTAATTGGTGGAACTTCTAAGGCGGCCCTCCAGGGCAAGGCGGCATAATGCCCAGTGGCCGCGGCTTCCCTCCCCACCCCCCTACAAGGGCAGGTCTTCCCTGCAGAGCATCTGGCTCCCTCCCTCCTTAAGGAGCCCCCGTTTCCCCTCCTGTGGTGGCACAGGACCAGGGACAGCCTGACCTCCACCCTTGGCTCCCTCCTGGGGCCGGGAGAGGCAAGGCTCACTGCAACTGGGTTGGCCATGAAGGTGCTGTGTGCAGCTTCGTTGGTGCCCTGGAGCACAGCCGAGTATGCATGGCCGGGGCCAGAGGACACAGCCACCTGCCTCCTTGCCTTGCCCGGCTTACTTGCTGCTGGATGGCGATGCAGCGAGTGTCTCATGGAAGTCCGAGAAGGAGGCTTCTCCCCGCACCTTTCACGTTTGCTGCCTGCCCAGGCTGCTCTTTACCCGAGCCTGGCCGCTGCCATTTGTGCTGCCCTCATCCTCCCTGCTGACAGGCAGTGGGGGGAGGGGGAGCCAAGGCTTCGGGAGGGCCCATAAAAACCACTAGGAGGCTGGGCCCTATGGGCCCCGTGGTAGTTATAGGCCTGGGGAGAAGATAGTGGACCATGCCTTTAAAATACTGTAAAACAACTTTTGAGCTGCATGTCTTCATACAAACTTAAGTATTCAGAGCTAAAATCCATATGTGCTTCTTTTTTAGCTGACTGATGACATCCAGATTAAATGGCCCTCTTATTCTATGCTTATAACTGTTAGTGAGCTGCTTGCCCTTTTGAATGCAGAAAATAGGTTGGGACACAGTGTGAAAAAGCAGAGGTTCATTTGCTGTGGAGACTTGCACAGTGGAAGACCGGTTTTGGAATAATCTGTCAGTCTAGTCCCTCCTTGCTTCAGATAGTCTACTAATTCTAAAGCCACCTGTCCATCTGCTATGTCCACCTCTGCCACCTCCTGCTTTCGAAAGGCTGCAGAAACAATCTTCCTGTTATGACTGAGTGCCTTAGGTGGGAGGCCACTGCACCCCTTCCTTTCTTCCTTGGAGTCCTGTGTGAAGTGAGAGGATCAAGCCTGCTACACATCCATCCTTACTGGTATGCTATGTGTTCTGGAACAGGCAATCTTGTTTCTGTGGCTCTCCGGTGCTTTTGTGTATTTCTTCAGCCATCGCAGATCCATCCATCCATCCATCCATCCATCCATCCATCCAATTTATACCCCACCCTCCCTGCTGATGCTTCAGACATTCTTGTCTGACCTGTAGTTTGAGTCCTGCCATGACTGGAGGTGTTAAAAAGGCTGCAGCTTTCAGAGGAGGGGCTATGGCTCAGTGATAGAACATCTGCTTTGCATGTAGAAGGGCCCAGGTTCAATCCCTGAAATCTTCAGGTAAAAGAATCAGGTGTTAGCTGATATGAAGGACCTCTTCCTGAGATCCTAGTGAGCCACTGCCAGTAAGGGTTGACAGCAGTGATCTCGATAGACCAGTGGTCTTCATGTGTTCATGTAGAAAGGTGGGTGAAGGCAACCTACTCAAAGGGGTGATGGATCATGGCCAGTCCTGAATTCTTTTGTTTGCCATTTTTGGTTCCATTGCAAAAGAACAGGAAGAAGCTGCAAACTTTTCCCATTATATATAGAATCATAGAGCTGGAAGGGACCTCCAGGGTTAGTCCAACCCTCTGCACAATGCAGGAAATTCAAAAATACATCCCCCCCACAACCCCAGTGACCCCTGTTCCATGCCCTGAAGCAGGGGCGTAGACTTTTCTGAAGTCCGGGGGGGGCTCTTTAGCGCGCGCGCTCGCTGGGGCAACGTTTCCCCCCCCCCCAGAAAACCTACCGCCAGCCACCGCGCCTCCCCGGCCCTTCCGAGGCTCACCAGCCGGTGCTGCTGGTGCCTTTCCCTCTCCCTTTGCCCTGGCCACTCCCTCCCTCACCCCTAAAAGAGGAAGAGGGAGAGATAAGGAGGGAGGAATGGCCAGGCCGGTGGGGGGGGGGGGAGAGGCACCAGCTGGCGAGCCTTGGAAGGGCCCGGGAGGCGCGGTGGCAAGGCGCCGGCGGCAGGCGCGATGGTTTCCGGGGGGGGGCTCAGTCCCCTCCGGGAAATTTTGGGGGGGGGGGCTCGGGCCCTCGAGCCCCCCCGTAGTTTACACCGGTGCTCCGAAGATGACAAAAAACCTTCAGGATGGCCTGGAGAAAAATTGCTTCCTGACCCCAAAGTGGCGATCAGCATTTCCTTGGCCATGTAAGAAAGGGGCACAAGAACTAAACACCGAGGCAACCCTTCCTGCCCTCCCTCTCATGATCTGCCTAAGTTCTGAGAATCAACATTGCTGTCAGATGGCCATCTAGGCACTGTTTGAAAGCCTCCAAAGAAGGTGAGCCCACTACCTCCTGAGGAAGCCCATTCTGCTGGGGAACCTCTTTGTCAGGAAGTTCTGCCTCATGTTTAGCCGAAAACTCTTTTGATTTAATTTCAACCCGTTGGTTCTGGTCCAACCTTATGGGGCAACAGAAAACATCTGTCTTTGCCCTCTGTGAAGCAGGAGAAGAGCTGCTGTGGCCTTGGGAGGATGAGTTCATAACTTCCGAGTCCTGTCATCTCCCATGGAAGAATGGCTCAAGATGGAACAGGGCTGTCCTGCTTTGCAAGAAGAGCTGAGGGAGAAGCTGAACCGTCATCCTGCTGGGGAGCCAGCAAGATGGCTGTTCTCCTCTTCTAGGCAACCCAGCTGTCTGGGCCTTTCTACTTTAGGCCTGTTTTTTAAACCACGCCTCCCCTTTGCGCTGGTGATATTTTTCGTTGCCCCATCTCACATATTTTCTTGTGCATTGTGAAATTCTTTATTATAGAAAGAACTTTAAATTCCACTTTACAAAAGCCACAATTGCATCCTGAAATAATGGTGAAGTCTGCTTGAAGGGAAAAGGCTCATAGACATGATGGGAATTCTTTGTTTTCTGAGTTTTCCTGGCACACAATTAGTAATAAAAGCAAAGAATGCGCTTCCTGGAGGCTGATTTGCCAAGCACTTCCAGTCTGGTGCTCTCCATCCAGTTATGGGTTAATGACAAGACATGTGGGAAATATTCCATGTGTTCATGCGCCTCAGCTCCTTTTCTAGCATTTGCAGCTTAGTGCACACTCTCTTCTCCTACTTTATTTCTGTAGCTTTGTTTTGGTCAATTTTCTCAGCCTTTGCTTCCTTGCTCCTCTCCCCCCCTTCAAGGAAGTTATCTTACAGAAATGGCTTATCAGAGATGAGAGCTATTTATGTACTAAGCTATTGATTTTTAATTAATGTTGCCTATGTGCTCTCACACTGGCAAAATTGCTAACAGCTTGTGGTATTTTTTTTAATTCACTTTTTTTTGGCGTATTTTGACAGTGTCATTCAGATCTTGTGGTAAAGTACCTCAGTCAGGTTAAATGTGTTAAAACATTGAGCAGAAAGAAGAGAATATGACGTGTAGGGACTGCCTGGAAACCTTGATCTCATGCCAGAGTATTTAAACAATTTGGTGTTTTGGTTTCCTAGCTCCAAACTGCTGCTGAAATCCCTTGCTAATTAATCCAGTTAATTCTTTGTAGACGAACTTGTAGGCAAAGCTTTTTGCTTGAGCGTCTATTATTGAGAGCCCCACTTTATTTTCAGAGCAAACCTGGGCTCTGTTAGGAAGGTTGTTGTAGAGAAATGAATACTAGCAGATGTGAATGCAAGTTTTCAGCTTTTCATAAAGCTGTGTGTGTGTAAAAGAGAACACACACACAATTTTTATTTTATAGCATGCATGTAGCAGATTTAAAGGTAATGAATCATTGCATAAAAATGTGGAAGTTGTTTTTCCATTAATGCTGTCTTCAGCAGAGGCCAAAGTGTTTTTTGGTGGTGTACTCTTAATCTCTTAGCATCCTGCATTCAGATGTGAGCTGGACCCACAGAATGAGAGAAATGGGTTTGGGTGCAAGTGCCAACTCTTTATTTGTTTCGAAATAGAGCTGCTAAGATGCTCTAGCTGTAAGTTACAACAAGCTTGAAGGATGAGGAAAGCAAACGGAAAATTTTTGCCCAAAGCAATGGCACTCGCTATAAAAAGTGGCTTGGCGGCAGGAATAGAAAATGGAGACCAATGTAATGGCCACAGACATACCTTGCGTTGATTATGGAGGCTTGTTCTCAGCCTGAAATAGCACATACAGTATAAAGCATGGGAAGGATAAAATGTGATTTTAAAATCTACTTTCTCACCATCAATCTATAGAGAAACTGGATACAAGTATATTTGAAATTGCCTTTTTGATACGTGCATGCCAACAATTGGGGAAGGGCTGAAAGTAAGGGCATGGGCAGTATGATTACTTGTGGATGATGAATTCAGTGCAGGAAACCTCCGTGGATTAAGTAAAGGAATGCTGCTGCTGTTGTTGTTTACATTTACAGAACACTTTCAGTGTTCAGTGTGCTTTGTTCATGTTATCTTTTTACCTTTATAAACAACTCTGTAAGGCAGGCCCAGTATTTTCCAGGAATGAGAGAGTGTCTTACCTTAAAGGTGACCTAATGAGTTTGTGGCAGAGGTGATGTTTAAGCCAGGGACCTCCTGGTTTACACTCTCAGCCCACTGCACCTACTTTTATAATAGTAGCCTTGAAAACCCTATGGGGGTTGCCGTAAGTCAGCTGTGACTTTATGGACGGGGGGGAGTGCCATCAGTGTTCGAGATGGAATAACACAAGTACAAACGCAGGTGCCTGCCAGTGTTCCCTCTAAGCTGAGTTAGTGTGAGCTAGCTCACAGTTTTTTAGCCTCCGGCTCACAGATTTTTGTCTTAGCTCAGGAAGGATTATCCAGAATGTTCGCTCACAACTTTAATGCCAGTAGCTCACAAAGTGGAATTTTTGCTCACAGGACTCCACAGCTTAGAGGGAACCTTGCCAATACTCTCTCTAAGCTGTGGAGTCCTGTGAGCAAAAATTCTACTTTGTGAGCTACTGGCATTAAAGTTGTGAGCGAGCCATTTGGCTACTGCATAAATTAGTTTGCTCTGGAGCCATCCTTCCTGAGCTAAGACAAAAATGTACGAGCCAGAGGCTAAAAAATTGTGAGCTAGCTCACACTAACTCAGCTTAGAGGGATCACTGGTCCCTGCTCTGAGGAACTAAAAGTCTAGATGATGTTTCATCCTGCATTTGGAATGATTGGTGGAGCAGCAACAGGCAGTCCTACATGTTGGGGTTCATAGTGTCCACTTTATAGTCAAAATCTGAAGATGACTTTGCACTCTCAGGACAAACATATTCTGCTAATATAACTGGGGGGAAATTGTACAGATTTTTTTTCTGTATGAGTAATATGACTGTGAGTACAGATCATACAGCTACAGAAAAAAAATAAGATGCTGGAATGGTAGGAATATTTTATAGGGAAATTATTTGGAAATTAGGACTCCCAGGCCCAAGGTGAAAAAAGAGACAGGAGGGAGACACGGTTGTACTAATATATCAGTGGCACTGTTCCAGGAAGAGAGGCACCTGGAGTTATGACAAAGGGGGTGATATGCTAATTGGGTTCAGTTTTTAAAAATAAAATGTATGGCACAAGGTATCGATTGGCTCATAACGGTTGGGACTTGGATTGGAGTAGCATTTTTCAAATCTGCATTCTATTCGTGATCCTTCTTGGCTAGGACTACTTCTGAATTGTCCTGTTCAAGCTGCTTCCTGGATTTCTTTTGCCCCCTCCCTTTCAAAATCTGTCATTGGGAACTGTCAATTCTATTGGTTATGTGCAAGATGGCAAATAAATCCAACATATGTTGGATAGTTATGTTGGCTGCACAGGACTAGCAGGAAAAGCGTGCCCTGAGTGAAGCTGTCGGATTTGATTACAAAAAGCTCTTTTTGAGCAGATCTGTGTCATCTTTCTGTAAGCTTGTGCCACTTTTTTTCTTAAATACATCCACTCATTAAAAGCAAATGGCACTTCTTGAATGTGATCAATGTCATTAAATATTGATTGCAAAGCAAGAACATGCATCTAGGCAGGTGTTCAGCGATTCCTGTGGAGTTGGAAGGAGATTTGCAACTTTTACCCACTCTATCTTTTGGAGAAGGATTGCTACAAAATTGAGAAATTGCCTGCTGGTAGGACATACACTGCTGTTTCCACAAGAGTCTAAAATTCTTTGTAGTTCTTAAATTATAGACTTTTTCAATTTGCATTTAATATGGAATCACACTTATTTTGAGTCCTTTGCCTTTATTCTAGAAAGGCAGACAGTGAGAGAACTCATCACATAGCCAGTTGACACACCAGAAAGACCATAGAATCATAGATTTGGAAGGGATCTCCAGGGTCATCTAGTCCATCCCCTGCACAATGCAGGAAATTCACAACTACCTCCCCTAACCTCCAATGACCTCTGCACCATGCCCAGAAGATGACAAAAACCCTCCAGGATCCCTGACCAAACTGGCTGGAGAAAATTGCTTCCTCCTGACCCCAAATTGGCAAACAACTTTCCATGGGTCTGTAAGAATGGGCCATGAGAACTAAGCACTGATGCAACCCTTCCTGCTCTTCTTCTTATGATCTGCCTAGGTTCACAGAATCATCATTGCTGTCAGATGGCTATCTAGCCTTTGTTTAAAAACCCCCAAAGAAGGAGAGCCCACCACCTCCTGAGGAAGCCTCTTCAACTGAGGAACCGCTCTAACTGTCAGGAAGTTCTTCCTTATGTTTAGCTGAAAACTCTTTTGATTTAATTTCAACCCATTGGTTCTGGTCCAATCTTTTGGGGTAACAGAAAACAACTCTGCACCATCCTCTATGTGGTAGCCCTTCAAGAACTTGAAGATCACCTCTCAGTTGTCTCCTTTCCCGGCTAAACATAATGTGATGAGATTCTACTGGAATTATCGATTGAAAGGGTATAGAACAGAAGAGCCTACATGAGCACTTCACCAATTGTCCTAAGTAAGGATTAGCCCAAGAATTCTTCTGTTGCAGCATGGGAAATGAAAGCAATTGGCAACCAGTCATCTGAAGGACTAGGGCCAAAATATGGAGTTCCATCCTATAATGTAAATGAGTTCCAGATCTTATCACAAGTGGGAGCATTCAACTGAAGAGGCAGTGTACTCTGGGAACAGCCAGACTTTGTCACAGGTGCTATGAACTACATCAGGCAGTTTAAAAACTACTGGGATTGGGGAATGAGGGAACCAGCCTAACTGCCACTGTGCCATGAAACCCCTAAACTTCCTGTGCACCTATTACTTGGTGAAGTTGAACATCATCAAAATGCTCCCATAAGAAGAGAGCCCCAACCCTCAAAACAAAAGAGCCCTCAGGTCTTTTCTCCTGGATTGACGGTGCTGTACTCTCTTTCTAAGGAGGTCTTCCTTGACCAAGTTTCAAATTTTAGCTGTGAGTGCAATACTAGCCAGTTTTGTGCATAATGCCGGTATAAATGCAGCCTGTTTGAAGCTGGCTAGTGAATGAACTTTACCTCCAAACTTAATCTCATTGTTAGGTGGATATAGAAGGTCTGTTTTGCCAAGTGCAGAATGTTTTGGATTGGGATATTGTGTTGGAGATGCAGCAACACCCCATAGTCAGGTATGTGTAGATCATGGGAACTTTTTCTTTCTAAAAGCATAGTTGGACCTGTTCTTCCTGTCCTGTTTGCTTCTTCCTTTGATCTGTGCTGCATTTTTAGTACTGGCCTAAGGATGCATTTCTTGAACTTGATTTTCAATTTACAGTGCTGTTAATACCCTTTTGTTGCTGTATGTGGTATTAATCAGGAAACAGAGGGAAGGAATTGGTGATGCAGATATCTATAGAGAAATGTTTTGAGAATTGTAGTGAGACTGCTTGTGGCAAACGTGAGTGCAAGGATGATAATCCGCTTCCAAAGGGGCACCATTATGATAAGGAACAAGATCAGAAAAGCTGGGATCCAGATCAAGGACATGGATTATGGTTTTTTTTTTGTGTGTGTGTGGGAGAACACTTTCAGTTTGGTGTAGACTTCCCCACTCCTCTACTTGCAGCTGCTGGATGACCTTGGGCAAGCCATAGTTCTGTCAGAGCTGTTCTCTCAAGGACAGTTCTGGAAAGAGCTCTCTCAGCCTCACCTACCTCACAGGGTGTCTGTTGTGGGGAGGGGAAGGGAAAGGAGTTTGTAAGCTGCTCTGAGACTCCTTTGGGTAGTGAAGGGCGGGGTAGAAATCTAATCTCCTCCTCCTCTTCTTGGGAGTGAGCTCAGATGTCCAGATGCTAGCCTTGTTTACATCTGTAATGCTGGAATAAATAATATTGCTGCTTGTTTCTGTTTACTGAGATGATGGGGGGGATTCTCTAGAAGTCAGGGAGGATCTGGGAAGGATTTCAACATAGAATGATCATTGTCAGGACTGGTGACAGGACATTGTCAGGACAAGGAGCAGATCTGGACATCTGTAGATGGCAGCAGCTTTAATATTGAGGAGATGGAGCCAAAGCTGGGATGAAGAACTGGGAGCAGGGTAACAACAGCAGAAGCTACAGCAAAGAGAGCTGAGAGAACAACAGAAGGTTTGGAAGTGAAATAAAGAGAAAGTGGGTTATGTCTGTTTTTGGGGTGATATAACCAAAAAAGTGAAGTTTACCAAGCATTCATCGCATGATGGATTTCTGCAGAGACACTTGGCATGATTTAACTACCACCAAGGAAGTTGCATTATTTTTAGGGTGCTGGAAACTTACTGCGCTCCGGATTGGGAGACTGCAACAACTTTGAGACCTTCTTTTGGAGTGGAAACGGATACCTTGGTTTCCAAAGGACTTTTTTCCTAGCAGAGTGAATTACTTTTCATGTATTTACTGTCTAGCAACCTGGTTTGGGAATATCTTTCCATGACATTCAACAGACTGCTTTGTGCTTGAAAAATGTTGTCTTTCTGCCAATTTTGCCACTTCAGAGTTCATCCTCTTTTCCAGATCATTAATGAGTCTCTAAAAGAACACACAAGGTCCAGTGCAGCTCCTTGGGGTGCCCTGCTGTTTTCTTCTCTCCGTTGAGAAAATTGGGCATTTATTCCTCCCTTTTGTTTCCATATCTTTTCAGCAGTTGCTGATCCATGAAAAGACCCTCCTCTTGTATCCTGTGTCTACTACTTAGCTTCCTGAGAGCCTTTGCCAAAAGATTTTGCCAGGATCCTTTTGTAAATTCAAGCAGACTATGCATCTCCTGTAACCATGTGCTTGTAGGCTCACTGGAAGGATGCAGATATTCTCAAAGGATCATTTTCTTTTCTTTGCTTAAATAACAAATGTGTTCAGTTCTGGTGTGTACCTTTTCTATTTCTTCTGTATCCTGAGATACATTGATTGGAAATGCTGTCTTCGGTAGGAAAAAGAGCAGCCTGTGCCAATATGTACACAGAAATATGTAAAAAAGTACTGCATGCCTATAGATTGATTATATGACTAGGAATAAAGATAAGTTCTTTCAGGCAGACTCCATGTTCCTATCCAATTTATAATAAGGAACTCTACTGCTAGACATCCAATGCACTTTGCAGGAGAACTTCTTTGTGAGGAGAAAACTGTGGAGTAGGAATATGTGTAAATCTGTTGACTCGGGACTACTAATGGATTTGTCTTTGTGTTTGTCAGTGACAAAAAAAAAGTGGGTCCCGGAAGCACAGAAGTAGTGGTATGTTTTTCATGCTGCAAATTTTGAGTGCTCTGATTTGCACAATTCTTATTGATGCCATAATCTTGGCTTTTGTGTCTTCAGTAGTAGCCACTGATCAAATCCCCCCCCCCCCCCGGGGTTCAGATGGAGAAAATTCATTTATTAAACTCTGGAAGGAGTTAGAGTGTAAGTTTCACTAAATAAATGCCTCCCCCTCCTTACTGTAGAATTGTCATATGGCCACTGGATTTGTATGTTGGTGATTACTTTGTTGTGCATGGCCTCTGTGTGATCATAGCCTGTGTGATCACAGTAATGTTTTCAGTGCAAATGACTGGAGTCCATTGTTTTGCTGGATTCTTGGAGAGTAAGAATGGGGGTCTTTGAAAAGCCTCCCTTCTCATGAAAATGCTGGGGGGATGGGATGGGACTTCATAATGTGGAGTGGAGCATGCAAACGTTACTACTTTTCTGCTGGATTCCAGGTTTGGCGTAACTGGAAGTGACTGCAGAGGTCACCCATCAGCTGTGAAACTCTTGGACTTGTGCCAGTGTTTAAAACTGAATGAAGTGCTGTGCAAGAGGCTAAAAGTGGAGCTTCTGCCAAATGGTTCACAAGGCAGAGTATCAAGAAAGTTGAATAAGGGATGTGTGAGGATTCAGGTACTCTGTCATTATATGACAAAACGAACTTGGGTAGAGTGACATGGTGGTCTTTTTTTGGAGTGAGGGGTGAGTGGATAGGAAGTAAACACAAAGTCTTCTTGTAGGCTTGTACTGAGCAGTATTAAAAGTCTGTCCCCCGCCTCTTGTCCTGTGAAAAACAGAAGCAGCAAAGTTGTGTAGCACAAAGTTGTGTAGCACTTGTGTAGCACTGCTGGTCCCCCCCCCCCCCCTTCCAGTAATTGCTTGACCTAATACCAACCACTGAATACTGAGACCAGCTGACAGGAATCTTAAGAAAGCTGTTGTACCTGAAAAACATCACTAGCACTTTAATATGTTTTATATCCTGTTTTTTAAAAAATTGTATTAATGATTTTTATTGTACATGGAATTGCCATTCCATATTGTTATTGTTGTAAGCTGCCCTGAGCCGGCTCTGCTGGGAGGGTGGGGTAAAAGTTTAATAAAATAAATAAGTAAATTAAAAGCTAATGAATATATTGTTGCATAATTTTTTGTGACCTACCGAAGCCCAATTTTTTTGAAGGTGCTGCAAGACTCTATTTTAGTTGCAGTGAACTTATATCCCTAAACTTCCAGGTTTTCTTATTCTGGGGAAAGGAAGGCAATTTGTCTCTTTATTCCAAATTGAATATTCTGGACTTTCAAACTTCCTTGCAGTTTAAGTATAGATAAATGGTAGTCGTGTTGGGGTTCATTTTATGCATGTGAAAGATTAATATATTTTAGATATCTCATTCTGCATAATTTCTAAGAAATTACTATTTGTGTGACAATTTTTGGTGGCCTGTTTCCCGTTAATTAGCCATCTATGCATTGTTTTGTAAGAGTTTTGGTAGTTAAAGACTGTAACATCACCTTTCTATACTTCAGAATTTTTAAAAAAAGCAAAAGTAGTGTTGTAAATGTTAGATTTATTTGAAGTGACATTTTAAAGGGTATTCTGGGATCAGGGATTAAGTGCAAAAGGAGCTGTTGGGAGCTTTTAAAATAATTAAAATTCCAGGTTTGGCTACTCTCACAACTTTCTGGCATTTTTTTTTGTCTTTTCCCAGTTTTGATTCCTTTTTAGAAGTGCTTAAATTCAAACACTTGAGAATGTTTCTGACTTTGGATGTCTGAGAATTCCGTCTTTTGATAGTATTTGCTCTTGTATTTTACAGCCCAAGCGTGGTATGTTTTATTTTCAAACTATTTTGTGAATTTAGCATTATGTCCTTTTTGTCTTTGTCAAATACAATAGTCTCAGACTGCATATAAGAGGGATACTTGTTTGGGCCACACTTTGTGGCTTCAATTTGTTGAAGTTTTGGGATGTGTATTCCCAGTAGTGATGTATGGCTGCGAGAGTTGAACTACAAGGAAGGCCAAGTGCCAAAGAATAGATTCTTTTGAATTATGGTGCTGGAGAAGACTCTTGAGAGTCCCTTGGACTACAAAGAGATCAAATCAGTCAATCCTAAAAGAAATCATCCCTGACTGGTCCCTGGAAGGCCAGATAATGAAGCTGAACCTCAAATACTTTGGCCACAAGATGAAAAGGGAGCACTCATTGGAGAAGACCCTGATGCTGGGAAAGATTGAAGGTCAAAGGAGAAGGGGACAGCAAAGGATGAGATGGTTAGACAGTGTTATTGATGCAACAAACATGAAATTAAGCAAACTCAGGAACACGACAGAAGACAGGAGGTCCTGGCGTGATGTGGTACATGGAGTCGCAAAGATTTGGACTCGACTGTGTGACTGAACAACAAGTGGAAGTGATGCCCTAAAGTAGAGGGGCTTCTGCTGCAGTTCTCCCAGTTTTGTGCTAGTTTATGGTCATAGGATCTTGAGAGAAGCAACTCCAGTCAGAGGAGAGAACATGGTATAATAGACTTAGAGTTCTGCTCTTAACTTATAAAGGAATTACTTCTTAAATGGAGCATTTTTGTTTGTTGTAATTGCATGATAAATTAATAAATCTGTACAAGATATTCCCAAATGCAATAGACAATTGTGTTTTAAAACAGCTAGTAATGGAACCATACCCCAGTTCTCATGTGAGATGTGATTGGATCACTAGAAAATGGTGACCACAAATTTCAGATCCAACATATATAGTGGAAAGTTGCCCAGGAACTCAGACATGGTAACATTTCAGTTCAAAAGAAGAATCCATTTAGAAATTAGATAATCAGTTCAGACAAAGTTGAAAGGAAAATCAGGAGGAGCACTATCTCCACAAAATGTTCGGAAGTTATTTAAAATACTATAATACAAATTCAGGCAAAATGAAAAATATGAGCAGGTCCAAGAGAATTCAGAGACATTGTTAGATGTGAGGAACATCTGATGGCCACTGTTGGAATCAGGATGCTGGTCTAGCTTTATTATTGGTCTGATTTAACATGTCTGCTCCTATGTTCTTATGGTCTGTTCAGGTTGTGTCTGAATATCAATTGCCTGAAAGCAAAAAACGGGATTGCTGTCACTTTCCACCTTGTTTTATAAGCTTATCAGTAGTACCTAGCTGGGTATTGTTGGATACAGAATGCTGGGCTAACAGAGCTTTGTTCTGATAAAGCCGAACAACTCTCGTACAAGTAATAACGCACAGTGTTGCATGTGTGTGTGTTGCTTAGATTGACATTATGAGTAAGATATAATGTATAAATTTTACTTCTTTACAAATGTAGGTCCAAGTCCACTAAATATTTTGTTCTCTTAAAGCCCCACTGAATAGAGGGGCATGTGCCAGGAGAGAGAAGGGCATGCTTGTGGCCTGTGTTCATTGGTTTATTTTTAATGTGGGTTTGGATCCCTCGGGTCTTGCAGGGCAGTAGCACATTTGGTGTAATGGTTAAGAGCCAGTTTGTTGTAGTCTTTAATCTGGAGAATCAGGTTTGATTCCCCACTGGTCCCCATTGGAGCCAGGTGGGTGACCTTGGGTCAGTTACAGTTCTCTCAGAGCTGTTCTCTCAAGAGCAGTGCTCTCAGAGCTCTCTCAGCCCCACCTACCTCACAGGGTCTATTGTGGGGAGAGGAAGGGAAGGAGATTGTAAGCCGTTCTGAGCCAAGTGAAGGGTGGGTTATAAATCCAATTCCTACTCCTCTTCCCTTGCTTGGGATGTTTTGCCATGCAGTTCAGCTTGTTGTTGCATAGTAGCAAATAAGTCTGAACTGTTATTATCTTGATATTGCAAGGTAATGTGTGTAGTGTTAATTGCAACACTTGAACTGTTGGTTGGTTGGGGCTCTTACAGTTCTTTTGGGTCGGTTCCTGCTCAAATGAGGCAGGCAGGCTGTGGCTGTGAAACAATGGGTGTCATCTTAGAACACTTGAATTCTGTATGGACAAAGTTTAATGGTTTCATCTGCACTGTGGATAAGAAATATTGAGAAATTAAAGAGATTGTTTGTGTTCCCAAGTTGTAACATTTGCCATAAAATGTATACAGAGACTGCTTAGCTAGAGCAATTTTAAAGGCTGTGACCCTAAGCAGTCTTACTTGAAAGTAAGTTCCATTGGAACTGCCAGGGCTGATGCATCCAGTATCAAGGTATGAGAAATTGAAACTCACTAGGATTGTGCCCTTAACCTGCATATTGACAGAAGGTGAGGGACAATAATTGTGTGCTGTAGCTAAAGCGGGAAAATGATGGTACTGATCTTATTGTGAGTAACAAAGAATGGATCAGAGTGAAAGTGTTTGTTCTATAGGTTTTCTTGTGGTTCCGCTAAAGACTGGAGTTTGTTGAATTACCAGTATTTTACCTAGCTTCCCCTTAACTTCTATGCAAATCCTAATCTCTGTTTACTGAGGATGACACTTTTTGTATCTTCTAGTTCTTGAGGATTAATGCTATAATAAATGTTATCCTTTAATGTGCCCCAAGGCTCCTTGTTGCTTTTGTTGAAAGGGCAAAACATTAACTCCTGTTGAGAGAAACTCATCTACAGTTTGAGCTTTTGTCTTCTTTAAATAAGTGAGTTTATGCAGCAGCCTCCTTATGTATGACAAGTTAGTACACTTTGAGGTACTGCCTAGATTAATTTTTGCTGTTTGGCTGGTAGGGGTGATATGTGTCCACTGTATGTCTCTTTCCCCACCATGACCTTTAAAACAGATTTTTCAGTCTTGTAAGGCCTGACCTACAAGGCATCAGAAATCATGGCTGCTGTTCATAAGCTATACTGCTAACTTTTTTTTTTTTTTAATGCTTCCAGGACAAAGAAGGCTTTGCCAGCTGCTACTCGAGTCAGTATGTCTTCTATGGCCTGAAAAATCAAAATATATCTCCATTATTAACTTTCTCTATTGCAGCAAAGAGCCTTTTAATAGTTTGCTTCATATGTATGAAAAGTATGATTTTCCTTATTCATCACTTCTGGTGTACAAAGTGGGTAAATATTGTTTGGTGTTACTTTTTTCTTTTAGAATGTGGTGAGGAGGGGCTTGGTAGGGAGTTTGGACGTTAAATGCATTTAGGATATTTGGTTCTTAGCTTGGAATTATGGCCTTACTTTGTTTCATTCTAATGTCTGTAAATGTGCTTTCTAGGAAGGAGGCTTTTGTGTTAGTTGGTTCATGTGGATTGCTTCAATTTAGATTTGGGTTCACAATTGTGTTGAGGTGATGCTGAAGTGGAATATTGAAATACCACCTTTTTTGCATTTGAAAATGAAATTTGACATTGAATAATGGCATGTGGTGGCATCTCAGCATATTAGGGGCTTGCACTCTTGTTTTGCACTTAGGATATGATTTAGGATATAATAAATTTGGGGGGAGGGGTAGAGAGATGACATGTGTTTCCTTGAATAAGTAAGGAAATTTTGTGTGTCTCCCTCTTGTTTTGGGTTAGGCTTATAGGTTGTGGTGGTGCAGAAATCCCCTCCCCCAATTACTGGTAATTATTTTGTACCCAAGTCACATTTTCAAGTATGGGATGTGTGGAGGGGTGTGGAATGCAAACTAAAATGATCCCCTCCTGTTTGCTTTCTTTGATAACAATAGTTGGTTACACAACAGCTGATGCATTGAGTACTTTTAGATTCCCTTAATTGGTGACTGTACTACTTTCAGAACAGCTCTATCAAGTGAAGACAATAGGTCAGTGTCTGCTGTCTATGCAGTCAGAGACATGCCAATTGTGTTTGAAGGGTAGGATTCTTGTTCTTCCAGAGAAGTAATGTTTCCCATGAATCTTTCCCATCTTTGCTGGCCAGTCTAAGGTGGTCTGTGCTTTTTCTTGACCACATCCTGCTGATTCATAAGCTTAATGTGCTTTGCTTTTTGCCTTTGGAACAAGCAGCCACTTAAAAAACAACAACCTGTACTGGAATAGTTTAACAAGCATAAGTATCTTGGTGCTTCCCTGAAGCTGCTGTCTTTCTATGCATTGCGCAGTATAAGGAAAAAACCAAACTTTTGCTTAAATTAGAGATCAAACCCCCTCCTCCACAACTGGTGGTTAATCTTGGTTCTAAAGCCTTGATCTGCAGTTGACTTGAGCCCTTTCTGGGCGTGTGTGGGAGGGCAGGACTTAAATATTGTGCAGCATCCAACACATGGCAAGAAAGTGAAGGTTTTGTTGTAGTAAGTACAAGAGTATGCAGTATGTCTTGGTAGTATTTTGCATGGTCTTGTATAAAATAAATCCATTTCTTTACACCATTTTTGGAAAGGGATGATGTTGGGAGTAGTTATATCCTGCAAAGCTATGGAGGAAAATGTGAGGGCTAAAGAATCTGCATTCTGTTTCCTAAGAGGAGATTCCTTTGCTTAAGTGTCAGGCCTGCTCTGTCCCAAAGGCTTGAGGGTTGATGCCATTAAGACCAAGAACTACAGGGAAGGTGTGAAAATCTGGTTAAACCAATTGAAATGGAACAGCTAACTGGTCAGTGTCTTTATAATGCTCAGTATATTTAGTCTGTGTGCAAAAGGTGGCTTGTTAGGAACTTAGACTATCTGAGTTTATTGAAATGGGTATGTGTGTGAGGGATACTGTTGTACAGAAAAAGTTCAGGAGTAGCAGAATATGCCTTAAACATGAATAAAAGTGTACTGGATGTTGGAAAAACCTTTCCTCATCCGAATGCTCTTTATGAATGATGGAGAAAAGAAGCCAAACTTCCCCCCTTTTATTGCTCTTGAAATGGTAGAAGAAAAGAGCAGCCCTAAGTTGGAGCAGATTCCCACCCTGTCAGCTGGAAAATTAAATCAGGTTCCAGCCACGGGATTAGCTTTGATGCTTGTGGGGAAAGGCAGGTAGTGCCTTAAACGCCGTGAAATTGAAGAATGAGATTTTTCAAGTCCTGCTTTCAGGCCTTTGTTACAGACATCCCCCTACCACTGGGCGTTAACGGTATTCTGCATTAACTATATAACTATATTAATTGCACTTTGCAAATTAAAACCCTGTTGGATACGTGTTGAGTAATGTAAGCACGAGGTCATGCATGCACCCATTTGAGTTTTTAAACTGGCATTATATATACAGCGTGGCACTGTGTTTTTAGCAGTTGTGGCTTCAGCTAGAGCTAGGATTACAAAATAAAAAAGTCCAATTTGAAATAAAAATCACAAATGGACTTTAAGAAATTGATTTTATCCTGAAAGTTCAGGGTGGATTTCCAAAGCCATTTAAAAATGATTAGATGTAGTCTAAAAATAAGACACACAATAACACCAGGATAAATACTTTATACAACTAGAACTCCACACACACATTCTAAAAAAACTTTGTGAGGGAAGAAAGTGAAGAGTCAAATTGTTGTATAACAAACAGGGAAATCTATTATTGCTGGCATTTTAGCTAGAAGTAAGCAAGAAACTGTTTAACAGACAAAAATGAATTAAAATGCACAGTAAAAGTGGATAGCTTTGCATTTTGAGCATTTGTTGGACAAATCAGTGAGAAAGTGGCACTGTAACCAAACTAGCTGCTTAGATAAAAGAGATAAAATTGGAGAATAACCAGTTCCCTTGAAAACTACACTGTGAAGTGTCAGTTATTTTCTGTGCATCCCTCCCATCAAATACAACCAGCTGTACCTTGCACTCACCACTTGCTTATCCAGTATGCCAGCGTATTTTCATGATAAACTAAGCACCACCCCACATACAAGTGAAAGGACACATCATTTTTGTGTTCCCACAGGGACAATTAACTTTACTGAATAAAGCAGCTAATTCATGTTTTACAGCATAAGAAAACAAAGCTTTTAATGGGAAACATAAATTGTTTTTAAAATGTGGGGGGAGCTTAAAATGTTTATTGGTGAAAATCCTTGTGTTTTGGAATTATCCTGGAGCTTTTCCACAGTAATATTGAGGGGTAATAATTTCTAATGCCGTTCTTAAGTTCTTCTAGTTATTTGTATGTGTGACGTGAAGCGTATTTTATAGATGTTGGCTGTATTTCAGAAGTTGTAGTACTTCAGAGATGTCTGCAGCATTTAGCGGAGCATTTAAAAACAAGCACCCCTGAAATCCTGTTATTTGTGGTTAACCAAGCCATTTATTAAGTATTGTGTTGAAAACCTGGAGAAGACAAAGTATGTTGTCAGGAGAATGAATCTGAATCAAAAACCTAGACTTTGGTTTGATGTCTTCAGTTGTAGAAATCCTAGATCACACAGATCCATGTGATCACAACTTCCTAGTGACTGGAACAAATGTGTTAATAAAAGCCTCAATTAATGTACCAGGTATTTGACATGTTTTGTGTACAAGAGTCCTTGTAGAATGAGGAGGCCTTAGCAGATACTGCTTAGAATTGCTCCCTGGCTCCTTGAATTGTGCTGCCTCGGTGATTTTTTTTGAGTGCTTGCACAGGAGTAGGCTGAGAATTGTTTTTGAGCGCTTGCACAGGAGTAGGCTGAGAATTATTAACTAAGTTTCAGCTGGTGTGTGTCTGTTCAGAGTATTAAATTGAGGAAAGGCTTTTAGTCGCTTGGCTGTAACTCCACCTGTTTCTCATGAAACTTACTGCCATGCAGTGTGCTGCTCCCCCCCCCCCCCCTGTAACTGCTTGGGCTTTGTGTCTGCAGGAGGCAACATGTTCAGACATTTAATAGTTATGTTGCTAGTGCGGGCAGAGGAGTGTCTGTAATACTCCTTTCTTTTGGCGAAGCTACTGATCTGCGGATGGTGAAGGCTCCATGGAGGTCTAGGAGACTCTTAAGGTGATTTTTTTAAAATGTGAAGAGATCTGTGCTGTTGTGTGTGCTGTGATCCACAGTCCCACACTTTCTGTGCTGGATATGTGGTGCTGCTGCGTGAGGTGGATGTCCTGATCGCCATTCATTTCAGTGAATGGGGGTGTCTGAGAATATTGTGGCTGGCTGCAATTGTGCTGCATGTCTCAGCTCTTCAAGTTAAAGAAGCAGGCAGTTAACTGTGTATCTTCATACCTGATGTATTTAGCTTCCAGGACATGACTTTTAAAAGGCTATTAGCTTTTTAAAAAACATACTGACATTTGAGCATGTCCCATTCCCTTTTGTCCTGCCATCCTCTTTATGGCCAGCTGAATTCAGCCTTTTGGGAATGTGACCTTGACATGTCATGTCCAAATTACAAAGGTACCTTGGGAGGAATTGTTGATGGATACTCCCCATCTTTTGGAATGCTTTTCTCCAGAAGTCCTCTGAGCATACATACACACAAATATAATAACAATAAAATATCAGGTTAAAAGAATTAAAAGTTATACTTATAAAACAGAACCAGTAGTAAAACTGTATATAAAATCTGTACTGGAAGCAAAGCCCAGATGCAAGTCTTAAAAGCATAGCTGAATAGCATAGCCTTCTCCTGGTGCCTAAAAGATGGTAGTGAAGGTTGCCAGTGAAGTTTTGTAATGAAGGGCCACCACAGAAAAGGTCTTCTTTAAGCTAAGATACAGGGGAGGAGTAGTGGGAATGAGAGTGGGGTACGTCTGAGAAGGGGAGAAGAGGGTGGAGCTGGGGCAAGTGAGAGCTGGACTGGAAGCTGAGAACAAGCTGTGGGGCTAAGAGGAGGGTGTAAGGCTGGCTGGTTCCTTGAGTCAAGTGGGATGCTGCTATGAAATATTCTGACTCACAGGGCTTCCTTTCTTCCAGCTTCACAGAATTCAGCATCCAAGCCAGATACTTTTGTCAAGGCCCACTCCTGCCCACCCAAGTTCCTTACTGGCAAGGCAAAGAGTGGTAGCTGGCTGAGGCCTTGTTGTATTCTGTGTCTATCAGGAAAAACAACAACAATGGGAAACGGTAATCAGCTGCTCTGGTACATAATAAATTCAGATTAATTACAGGATGCTTTGGATGAGGGCATGAGGCTCTACTTCACTTCTGTTAGCCCTATGATGTTAACTTTGCCTGTGCATTGTTTAACTTGGGGTTAAATAAGAACATAAGAGAAGCCAGTGTTGGATCAGGCCAATGGCCCATCCAGTCCAACAGGCTGTGTGGCCAAAAATACAAAGTGCCATCATGAGGTCCATCAGTGGGGCCAGGACACTAGAAGCTCTCCTACTGTTGCCCCCCCCCCCAAGCACCAAGAATACAGAGCATCACTTGCCTCATAGTCCCTATCTATACCTTGTGGCTAATAGCCACTGATGGATCTTGCTGCCTTAGTTACATATGCGGGATACTAAGATTGGAAGCTGGGTCTATATATCCTCAAAACGTCGAAGAGAAACTTGAATATGTTGGAAGCTATCTTGGAAGCTTAGAGATGGGTATTGGTGGAATATGTATGAGGGGCTAAAAGATAAGATGCAGTCTGTCATACCTTTAAGGGGTTTAGCCCAGTGATATCCAGTGGCTCTTTGATACGCCAGTTGTGGTTCTCCAATATGGCGCCTGCCCCATGTTTCAGGAAAGTGGGCAAGGCCCTTGCCTGATGGAGCTTAGGGTTGGCAGGTGGTTCTCAACTTCAGACAGTCACTGCTGGAGGAATGGGTAAGCTGCAAGCCTCCCTAAGATGCAAGCCTCATGCCAGGGGTGGAAGTAAATGTGGCTTTTTTTGGTTGATGGTAATTGTGAATGTGGCCTTCCATGAGCTGTGGATTTGAGTACCACTGGTTTAGCCTGAGATGATAGCTTTAATTGTGTTTTCTTAAATAGAAAAGGTGGGCTAGATGTTACAAAAATAAAATAAGGCTTGATATGAATATCCTTAAATAAAGTTTAGGCTGCTTTGGGGCTGCTTGTTCTACCTTCCCATCCCATTTCTCTCACTGCTATATTGTATTCATATTCTTTCTTGTGTGCAATGTGTAGCCCATTTGTAGCCCAACTTTTATAACCCCCCCCCCCCGCATACCTCTGAGCAAGAGACTGTGGGCCAAGTGGTGAAGCATCCCAATCAGAGTTGCAATGGTCGACGGGTAAGGCAAGTCAAATAGAGCCCTGTGCTCTTTTGCTCTGAATGTGCTGTGTTTTTTTTCCAAATAAAAATGTATTTAATATTTTATGAAATGCCCCTAGACCGTTTAACACTTTAACCAGTGGAGCTGACGCAATGCAGCCCTGTGGAGTACTGGTTAAAAAAAAAAAAGTACAGGCATGGAAGCGGATTGCTGCCAGATGGAGAATTTTTAAAAGAATTTTATTAACTGCAGGGTGCCAGGGTGTGTGCGTTTGCCATGCTGGTGCTGATAGGAACAGGAATGCTTGAAAACATGCAAGGTAAATGGCAGCATTACTCAGGTAAGTTGTGTGTCAGTGGAGTCTGGTGCCTTGCTTACTTGCCCAAGGGCCCCTCCTCTGTTCCACAGACCCAATGTGGTGTCTTCTGGTTTCCTCAGCAGCATGAATACTTGAATACTGGCCAGAATAATAAAGAAACATGGCAGTTGGGGTTGCATAGCCCTATCAGAGTGACCAGAGGCATGACCTAGCCCAGTGATGGTGAACCTTTTAGAGACCGAGTGCCCAAACTGCAACCCAAAACTCACTTATTTATCGCAAAGCGCCAACACGGCAATTCAACCTGAATACTGAGGTTTTCGTTTTAGAAAAAACAACTCATACATTAACATCTTTTGTCTTAATAGAAAAACACAATAACAGAGCTTTCAATGATACAAACAACTTTTTATTGAAAGGTAAAAGTTTGCATTTGGCATGCTTTTGAACAATTAATGTGATTTTTGCTGTCCAATCTTGTGAACTCTGTGCTGGGGCGATGCCGTGCGTGCCCACAGAGAGGGCTCTGAGTGCCACCTCTGGCACGCGTGCCATAGATTTGCCACCACTGACCTAGCCAGTTCTTGATGACTTCTCTCTACTGAAGTAGAAATATGAGGACACTGAGCCTTTAGTGCTATCAGGATTCTGGCTGCCAGCCGAGTGCTACAGGTGAAGGAAGCCTAAATGGGATCGCTGTGTTCCTCAGGCTTAAGTTAAAATTGATATAAGGTACTGAGCAAAAAATTCAGTTATATTTGCTTAAAAATTAATTTTAGGCAACAGCATGTGTAGACTGTTGTAGTTACTGGTGAAAGGAAAAACGTTATCTGCTGAATTAGAAGAAGAGGAGTGTCAGAGTGGCTTACAATCTCCTTCCCCCCCCCCCCTCACCACAGCAGATACCCTGTGAAGTAGGTGGGGCTGAGAGAGCTCTCTCAAGAACTGCCCTTGAGAGAACAGCTCTGAAAGAACTTATGACTGACACAAGGTCACACCAGCAGCTGCATACGAAGGAGTGGAGAATCAAACCTGGTTCTCCCAGTTTAGAGTCCACACTCCTAACCCCTACACCAAATTTGCTCTCAATTAGTTATTCACAGGGCTGAGAGATGACTTTTGATCCCTTAGAGCTTGCATCAGATGTTCAGGTAGCAGCCCTGTTGTTGTCTGGGGGGGGGGGGGATATTAAAACGCTTAGTAGCATAGAGTTTAGGGGCTTTTCTGTGCTTGTTTATACTTAAGGTAGCTGATATTCCTGCTTTCCCCATCCATGACCTATTGATGCGGATCTAGAAGATCCAAGTAATATTTGTACGTGACACAACAAGAACCATTTTTATTAGAAGAGAAGACTCTGGGCCTGCTCAGTTCTTTACGCTAGTGTGGATCCAACCATGCTCCAATGAGCCTTTCTCCAAATTAAGTACCTCTTCCAAGGTTCTGTAGGATTTATCCCACTATGCTTGATTAACTTCTGGAACTCACTGCCACAAGATATAGTGATTGCTACTAGTTTTAGATTACTTTACAAGAGATTAGACAAAGCATGAAGAATAGGTCCATAAATGATTATTAGTCACAGTGACTGAATGGAACCTTCATGGTCTAACTTTCACCTATGCCAGTTTTGGTGGAGGGCAAGGAGAGGTTTGTGCTCCCTGTTTGTGAATCTTCTACTGTATTTGGGTTGGCTGTTATAAGAAATAAGATGCTAAACTAGCTGAACTGTTGGAGTCTGATCCATCAGAGCGCTTATGCTTGATGTTGCCTTTCAAAGTACAGAAGAGGTTGTGTAATTGTGGATTTTGAAGATTCGGGTACTTGAATAGTTGTGATCTTTGTATCCTGACTTGAGTTTTGAACTGTATTGTGCTGAATCTAGTTGAGGATAATCAACAAAAACGTAAAATACGTTTGGCCTACTCCATTATGGGCATAAATTATTATTTTTTATAATTCCATTGACATTGATTAAAAAGTGAAGGGAAAATGGACAGACTCTGAATATGGGAGCATAAATTTATAGCTTGGAAGTAGTGTCTGCCTGGGGGCCTTTGGTTTATCCTTCACCTTTTCCCCAGGCTTCAGCTGAGAATAAAAGCAGGATTAGTGGGAGGGGGAAAATACTGGCAATGCTTAGGGGAAGTCAATAATGACTGACGACAGAGTCCAGTGTTAAATTATATTTTTCTGATGTGGATAGCCTTTCTGTGGAGGAAAGGAGTGAGAGCCTCATCTGGATTGTCACATGTGATGGTTCCATTGCAAAGACTTAATGTTTTATCTTCTGTGGAAGGGCTTCCCGTGCAGGCAAAGTGCCCTTTGAAGGAGTGCCATGTTAAGGAAAAGAATGAGATGCTTCCTAAAAAGAATGCTAATAAAGCCCCTCTACCTGCTGGCTTTCTGCTACTGATTGCTTTCTTGAGAGATTTTGGCAGTAATTTTTCACAATTTCATTTTGGACAAGAGCTGTTTAATAAGGGGTCTGTACTTCACTGTAAATGTTCTCTGCGAAGTCTAAGCACTGTGATAGTTCATTGAGTTCCTAGATGTTCTATGATAAGCTATATTGGTAATGGTTGCTGTAGTATGGGGCAGTATACCTGCTTCAGGGCATGCTGGTTTGATGGCAACCTTGGTGCCTCACATTAGTGGTTGTATGCTCGGGTTGTCAAGAATGGGGAAAGGCTGTAGCTTGGTAGTAACACCACTTTAGAGTTTGGAGTGTGTGGCCCTAAACTTGTTGACTTCAGTTCACTTAGGTGCGCCTGATACTTTTTTTTTTTTTATTAAAAATATACAAAGATATAGAAAAATATAATAGAATTAGAAAGACTACCAACTGAAACCTCAACAATATATATTTCATTGGTTCACGCTCCCCATTGGTCATTCTGAAAACATCCCAGTTATGTGTACTGTTTTCAGGATGCAATTGAAAGTTCTACCGAAACACAGTTTTAGTTAACCTTTTAGGATTTTCTTTGGCTACAGGAGGGGGTGCATGACAGGCTGAAAATTTTGCTGGGGGCTAAACTATACTGAGGATACACAGATATCTAATATTCTGTCTTCTTTGTTTTGTATGATTGAGTTGGTCTACATTTGTGTTTTGTGTGACTCCAAGAGGCCTCCTCCTCCCTTCCCCTCCCTTGAGCACCATAGAAGGACTCTAATCAAACTTCTGTCTTCATAGAAAACTTAATAACAGCTTCCTGCAGTCAGTTGCTTTTTTAAAAAAGTGGTCTTACTGTACATTTAAATACTTTGTTGAAAGCAAGTACAGTTTAGTGGAAACTCTGCATCTGGTAACAATTGAACCCTCCAATTAACCAATTTATTAGCAAAACAAACTTTGCCTGTGAGGGACTTAGGGTGGGACAAGTGTGTGTGTGAGTGTGTGTTTTTAAGAATAAAAGTATATGATGTATACATCGTAAAATTATTCTCTGCCCCACAAGCCTTAACTCTGGCAGAGGAGAGCAGTAATTGAGCAGTAAAGATTGTTTACAAATCCCCACTCCCTTCATAATGATCAAAACTTGTGGAAACATTTCTGCAAAATGGAAAGCATCTGGTTAACAATACACCCAGCACTACAAGCCCAAAGTATTGAAAATGCTGACAATTGTATCAATGCGTGTCGGACAACAGGCGAATAAATGACAACTTCTTCACAAATTCCACAGCATCTTGTTTCTAATCTATTATTGTTGTAATTAAAAATTACACTAATAATACAGAGGCTGGCAATCTTGGAAACGTTGTTAGGAAAAGCAGATGGTCGCCACAGAGTTGTTTTGAGATGGTTTGTCAGATAAATGATTTTTGGTCTGGGTTTTGTGTGTTGCTGCTTCTGTTCTATTTAATACAATTATACTTGTTCTGAGCTGCTGCTTCTCAAGTTGAACTGTCGTTGTTTATCCTGAGCAATGAGGAAGAAAGGTACTTTTGTTTCTTGAGGTTTCTGGTGTGAAGAAGGTTAAATATTAGGGTTTACCAGTGCTGAAGGCTTTAATGCTTTAATTAGATGTTTTAAGGAATGCTTTAATTAGATGTTTTCAGCAAATGAAATATGCATGTTTGGAACAACTGTTAAGGAGAGTCTCTTTTTCCGTTTCTCCTCCATACTTGAATCAGCTTTGAAAGACTTGTGATCAGGTCCCACAGAATGCTGCTGTTGGGCTTTTCTTTACAGACCTTCAGTAGAAAGAAAGAAAAAGTCCCTTCTTGCAGTTGGCTAAATGAGGTACCTGATTAAAAATAAGGAGTCGAAGCACGTTCAGGACCCTATTCCCTTCCCCAAGCAAGTAGCTGGCAATTTGCACCTGGTTAGGTTTTTTTTTTGCATTAGATAACAGCCTAAAGTTAACAGTAGCATCAGGTCTCTCTAATTTCTTTTTTGTCTTTCTGGAAAGAGGGTAAAAGGAGAGCCTTGAGGAGTCCTTACTTCCTCTTATCAGCGTCTCAGCCTCAGCTGCCCTTCTTGGATCCCCTGCCAGGGCTGCTATCATCTTCTGATCAAATATTAATGTGTGATTCTCTGCTTGCTCACTAATCCAAAGCCAATTAATATTATCTGTCAATTATTTACAGATCCTGAGGTGCGGAGGCAATTCCCCGAAGACTACAGTGACCAGGTTTGGAATGCGTAATTAATTTTTTACATGATAAAATTCATTTCAGGGTTGTTCAACATAATATTGCTGTTCTTTTTTTTCTCTTTAAAAAACCCAAATAAGAAAAACAATTTTTAGGAGAGGGAACTGTAATTAAAATATGATTTTTTAAAAAAAACCTGGGCACACAACATTTGTAAATTTGCATGGGAAATAATTTAGACTTTTTTTTTTTAACTCTGTCAAACTTTTACAGTTTAAGGTGTCTATTTCTGAGGAATCAGATTCATTAATTTCCTTTTTAAAACAACAACAACCCCCCCCCCAAAAAAAACTACCCTTGGAGGTGCTGCAGGCGGCAGTTAGCTAAAGAATCCTCATTTCATTGTCTCAGATGTATGAGTTTACTTGAATTCACAATGTATTTTACAAAATATTTCCAGGGACTTATCAAATCTTGCAGAGTGATGGAATTAAAAAAAGAAGGTGGTGGGAATTTTCCAATTAGTGTGCGGACTGATGTAGAAAGTGGATATGTCCTATAATTCAATAGTTCATGAGATGATTGTGATAACCAAAAGCTGTTCCCTATCTCAATAGCTGCTTTCTCCTTTTACTGCATCTCATTAGAGAGTGGCACTGGGCTGGTGGGAGGGGTCCTTATTTTTGCATTGTTGGTTTAGTTAGTACACTCTTGCTGTTTGCCAGAGAAACTAGCTTTGAGAAGGGGGTTTGTGTTGGCTGTTGCAAGTAAACTCTGGGTTGCAACCTGATATGTGAAACAAACTTTTAATTGTTGTGGACTTTAAAGAAAATAAATCAATTCTCCCGGAAGCGGGGAGGGGGGCTGTTTCAGAATATTAGGACAAAAAAACCAGCTCCTGCACCAGGTTTTAATTGCATTGTCATGAGGCTGGTGTTTCTTCTGATCCTTCTACTTTTCTCTCCTTTAAAAATGTTTCTGTTATGCATAAGGCACAGCAGCATCTCTTGCCTGCCTGCTGAGTGTGTCTCAATGTGGGCCCTTCAGGGCTCACAGACCTTGTCTTGTAGCGGTGTATATCCTGGCTGGGACAATGGCTGCCCTGATGGCCACACTCCTGGTGTGCCTCTGTCATATTAATATTAATATATTTTTTTAAAGCAGCATGTTGCTTGGCTGGCTTTTGCTTCAGTTTTTATATTGACCCCTTTCCAGGTCTTACAACATAGAGTTGAGGTTGTGCAACAAAGCATCCTTTTGTAAATGCATGAGTCCTCATTGCCATCTCGTGCCAATAATCTGTTAATAAATAGCTCCCTAAGTACACTCGGCAGCATTGGGCCACAATGTTTGCTGAAAAAGCCGCTAGTCTATCATGTGAAATGTAGTCGGATTAAGGGTCCCTCCGAGCTGTTGCTGTCTCTCGTGTCTGTGATCTATGGATTATAGAACTGTCTCATACATAAAATATTTTTCCTTTTGTAAAACTACCAGCCCCCCCATCCAGAGAGAAATTTTAACATGCAGTAAACCATCTCAGAAGAAATCAAGCCTGCAGAAGCTGAGATGCAAAGCTAATGCTCTGCTACAGAATGTTCCTTATCCCTATATTCACCCACTGCTTTTTTCTTTTTTTTTAAACACACGCACAGAGAAAAGGATGGGCAAGAGGGAAGAAAAAGTGCTAGGAAGGAATCGGACACCTCAAACTTAAAACAAACCACAGAACCCCATGCATTTTAGTCATTGAGTCCCTTCCCCTCGTTGCCTTTTAAGAAGCTGTAAGAATGTAAACCGTGCACTTAAGCTGTGAGGAGTTTCCAGGCACTTTTACTAGCAACACAAAGAATAGCCAGCACCCAGCAATCTCTTCTGAACATTGTTAATGCTAGAGAGAAAGTGAAAGGTAGCCGTTTTTAATCCAGATACAGATTCTTGCATTCAGTTGCAATCTAAATACAGCGTTTGAATGAATTTGTGAGCATGTTGCGAGATTAGCAGAGGACAAAGTCAAACAAATGCTTTCTGGATTTTAGGCTGGGGTTTGGTTAGGGGGGCGGGGGGGAAGGCTTCAGTCAGATTTTAGGAAACAATTTTCAAATAAGTGCTGCTTTTGGCGTACCTTTTCCTAAAAGTACTTATTGTATACAGCATGTGCAACTTGTGCACCAGACTTATGTGTGAATTGCAGCAAATGTTGTTTCTTGCTGCTAAACCAGGACAATCTAAACCCATAAGGAATATTGTGAGTTAAGTCAACACAAGGCAAATCACTCATTAGTACAAAAACCCTCAAGTCTCTTTACTCCCTCCTCCCAGCCCCTTCCTTGGTCTAAATTCTTGGCGCTTGTTTTTACATACACTGTGTTTCCCATGTAGGCAGCGCATCTGATCAGAGCCCCTTGCTGCCGCTGGATGTTTTATTCTGTGTGTTCTTTGTACCTTACAGTAAAAGAATCTGTCACAAATTATTGTGGCTCCCAGCTTTAGAAACCTGAGAAAAAAGGGAGGTTAGACTGACATCTGTGGCTGAATAATGATGGGCAGCCTTTTGGCTCCCCTTGAGCCACAAAGCTAGCATTGCCTTTAGAGAGGAAAAAGCAGTAAGAAGAAAGGGAGGAGGGATAAAAGGAGGGTTACAAATCTGTGGTCCCGGAGATGTATTACTGTTGGGCCAGTTGTCTGCGTGGCACGATAATCCGTTTTGATCTCCTGTCTTAATTGTCTGCTAAAGACAAATGGGCAGTAAAAGTTCATCAGTTTCATCTCTCTCTCTCTTTCTCTCACTCTCTTTTTTGCTTCTCATTTAGAGGCAGAATAAATGATCCGTCACTACAGAAGAACTCCTTTCTTTTCCAACATGGGCGGAAATGCGGACCCCAATACATTTTTATTAAAATATTTCTCCCTCATTATTTCAGCCCTCTCAGCTCCGATAGATCTCGCTGTTTCATGAAAAATGTAATCTGAAATGTAAATAAGGGGTTTGGTACAAAGGCAGGAAGTAATGAGCTGGCTAGCCACATTGCTGGAATCTTGATTGTAATTACTGGCCAAGGTAGACACCCCACATCTACATTTCTCTCCCAGAAAGTTGCACAATGGTTTAAAAACAGCTGTAGTCCTCGGAATTTTATTTTAAAAATCATGTCTGTTTCATTGAAGGGGCATATGTAAGAACTATGTACATGTTAATGATTTCTGCAAGTTCTCAGAAATAGGAGGGGCCTTTTAGAGGAGCTTGCTTTAGTGATAATGATTTTTAGAAATTCAAAATTGAATTAGTTGTTTGAACAAGTTCTGTTAATTCTTCCTCTACTCCCCTTGTCCTGTTTTTTGTTTAGTTGTACATGAGCACACTTGGACAGCACATAAATTGTGCCATTTTTTCCTGGATTTTTTCTCTCGCTCTCTCTTTTCGTATTATGAGCTTTGCTACAATCATTTTATCAGAAGTTCTTTAACTCTGCAAGTCTTCTTTTTAATACATTATCAAATAGGTTAAAGTTGAAAATTATTTTTGGCTCCTCCAATTATTAGGAATATTCTGAGCAGCAATCTTATCACCTGGGGAAAAGATACCATTTTTGGGGGGAGGGGGAGTAGCATAATACAAATTTTGAGAGTTGTTGAGTTTCTCAGGATGTCTGTCAAAGAAACTTCAACTAACACAATATGCTTTAAAGATTGAAATTTATTGTGGTGTGATTTTGTCCGTGCTGTAATTTGGTATTTCAGTGACCTCGTATTCATTCATTCATTCATGAAAGGTATCATCAGCAAAATTCTGCTCTTAGTGGATGTATTCCCTCTTTCAGTTCTATGGACACGGTTCAGCCACATCTAATCATGCTCAGTGTTCTGTTGGCATCCTTGGAAGAGCTAAGTATCTGTTTAAATCTTTCCTACTGAAATCAAGAAGAGTGCTTACCTTTTGCTCTGGCCCAAAACTGTTGCCCTGGTTTTGAAAGTTTAGAGCCTATGTTCTTCAGCTGTCCATTTTACAGGGTGGCTCGTCTTAAGATTATTACCCCATTAGTCAATAGGATACCTGGGCACATCAATACAAACAAAGGAAGGCTTCACTGGCTCCTATCAGATAAGAATGCAGAGATTACACATTCAGTTGCTGAGTTCTGTGCACTAATTCTTGCGGGAATAGATTGCGGGAATAGATTGCGGGAATCGCATTTTAAAAGTTCTTAAATTCAGATTTCTATTTTTGTATATTATGACTGTTCTTTCCCCCCCCGGCTCTCCTTCACATATTATGCTTACTCTTTATGTTGGTCTTAAGACCGTAATAGTAATCTTTTTTTACTGTGCTTCATTCTTACACTGTGGTTTGTAGCAGGAGTTGAGGCATTGAAGGTCCCTCTGAGAAAGATGTTTGCATAGGGAGCAGAGCAGTATTAGAAGAAGGGTTTCAACATTAGCTACATTACCAATGTGGAAAAGAATTGGAATTATATATATTTTTAATGGACATCCTACTATACTATAATAAGAGCCACAAATGCAACTGGTAGCATTAGTTCCCTTTTCTTTCTCCTGCTGTACTTTTATTGGCAGGTTCTTTTTTTTTCTTTTCTTTTTTTGCAGAGACCTATTTATACGCTCCATCTGCTTCACAGTATACGGTGATAACCTGCCTGTATGGATACAATTTGATGACCTAGTGTAGAAAGGCTGGAACATTGCTTCAAAATGGGTATTTTGTGTTGTCTGCAGGTATTGCCCCTTCCCCCTCTTCCGCAGGCTCAGGAACAGGGGCTGTAATGAAATCTGCCATCTTTATACATTTATATAGAAACCATAAACATTTTACAGCCAACTTTATATAGAAACTAAGAGTCTTTCTTGTACAAACACTCTAAGCCATGGCAGAAACATGGTGGGGGTGGGGGTGGGTTAAAAAAAATATTTCTTTTTTTACCACATTAGGAACAATGACTTGGAGAGTATTTATGCTAGTTTGCCCTGTAGAACTGGCACCTGTGGAACCATGTGTACTGAAGGATTGCCTTTTAAATAGAGAAGACTGGAATGGACAGCAGTACTTCCATGAGATGAGGTGAACTGATGCTATGAAAGGCATGGAAAAGGGATTTGGCCCAAGGAGCATGATGCACAGGGAAGTATTCCTGTGTGAATCCCCTTGAAATGAACAGGGACATTGTGTAAGACCATTCATTTCACTGGGGCCTGTGCAGGAGAACTTCATAGTGGATTGTGTCCCTTGTTAGTATGTGTTTGTGTGGGGTGCTGTTTGAATGTTCTTCCTTAGGCACAAAAATGTATTTGGGAGCCTAAATTGGAATCTGAAATCTGCATTTATTATGTGCATTAAGTGTTTCTTCAGTGCAATGTATTCTTGCCTGTATGGTTTTAAAATATAAACAATTGTGAATTGAACCCACCATGTTAGAAATCCACCATGAAATCATTTATGGTATTCAGCAATCAGCATTATTATGAATATAATAATTCATTTGTTTCAAGTTAGGAGTATCCTATTGCATGTTTAATAGGCAAAGTTATTCATTTAGTTAGTTAATTTATACCCTGCCCTACCCCACAAGTGGGCTTAGGGTGGCTTACAACATAAAACCATCAGACAATAAAACAATAAATGGCAGCAACAGATAACAAAAACCTGTGCCTCATGTCAGGCAAAGAATAGCAAGTACCCCAAGAAACTCCAATGCCCAAATAGTATCCAAAACAGCAAGGGCCCTGGGAAGGGAGTCATGGCCAAGGGGAAGCCAGAATGGTTGAATGTCTGCCACCTCACCCAAAGGCCTGGTGAAACAGCTCTATTTTACAGGCCCTGCGGAACTGTGGGAGCATGTTCCACCAGACAAGGGCAAGGGCTGAAAAAGCTCTCATTCTAGTCAAGGCTAAGTGGACATCCCTTGGGCCAGGGACCACCAGGAGGTGCTGGTCAGAAGAGCGTAGAGCTCTCCAGGGCTCGTATGGGGAGAGGTGGTCCTGCAGGTATGATAGTCCCAGTCTGCATGGGGCTTTACAAGTCAAAAACATGACCTTGAACCAGATCCAGTATTTAGTCGGCAGCCAGTGCAGTTAGCGCAGCACTGGCTGAATGCGCACCCGCACAGGCGACACCGTCGGCAGGCATGCTGCCGCATTCTGCACTAGCTGCAGTTTCTGGATCAGGCTTAAGAGTAGCCCTGCATAGAGTGAGTTACTGTAATCCAGCCTGGAAGTGACTATTGCATGGATCACTGTAGCTAGGTCTCATGTGGTGAGATAAAGAACCAGTTGCCTGATCAGCTGAAGATGATAAAAGGCTGATTTGGCAACTGAAGTGACCTGGGCCTCCATAGAAAGCGAGGAATCCAGCATCACCCTGAGGATCCCTACCCTTGGTGCTGGTACCAGTAGCCCCCCACTGAAAACTGGGAGCCTGATCCCAGACCCCCACAACTCAGGTACAGGACCTCCGTCTTTGTTGGATTCAGCCAGCTCTGCTGCAACCACCTCTGCCACAAGTTGAACTAATTTGTTGTTTGTAATACAAGAAGAGTTGATACTTGAACCAAGTTTGTAATCTTGTCCAATCTGAAGAGTGTTTGTAGGCTTATTACGTAAAAGGAGTGGGGAGCATGAGCTTCTGGGCACTGAAAGTCTGGTGAGTGGGAAAGGTTTTGAATGAGGATTCTAGGTTGTTTCAAGGAGGGACTTGTAATCACCGCTTTACAGTATGCAAACTGACATCCTGTGCATCACTCTGAAGTCTTCCTTGGGAGGAATTGAGTATCTCGCTTATGCTGTATTGGTGGATAGATGGATAGGCCAGTTTCAAGCGGCAAAGGTCCCCCCGCCACTACCTTGTGGTGATGGAAAGCTTCAGATCAACTAGTAGTTGTTGCATGCAGTTGGTATTGAACAGGGGTCATTTCATAGAAAAAGAGGTGCAGGAGCTCATTAGCATACCTATTAGCATAACTCATTAGCATATGCCACACCCCCTGACATCACCGAAAGTGTGTCAGAAAGGGAAGCGGGGGGGGGGGGGGCATCTTCAAAAGCCTTCCCTTCCCTTCCCTTCCCCAGCTGGCCTGCCAAAGCGGGCAGGGGGTAGCGAAGTGAGAAAGGCTCTATAGAATACAATGGAAAGATCATGCCATCACTGCTGTGTGACTCTAAACAGAAGGGGTTTAAACTTTAAACCCCTTCTCGCTTTGCTTCCTCCGCAGGCCTGCTAGGAGCTGGGGGAGGGGCTTGCCACCACTGCCATTTGTGCCTACTAGAGGGGTGCAAATAATTTTTTTTTGGCCCAATTCAGATTGGGCCAAATCAGGCTGCATCTGTTCCGGCTGCTGAATTACACCTGCATGTCAGTTTTGGCAATGCAAGCCGATTCGGGAGTCAGTTTCAGCCTCATCATACCCTATGGGCCATTGAAGTCAATGGCAAAAACTCATAGGGTATATGAGGATCTGGAAGAGAGGGGGTTTGAGGGAGAGGCTCCAAACTTGCAGGGTAGCTGCTGGGGCCTCTCCCTGAAATACCCACGAAGTTTCAAGAAGATTGGACCAGGGGGTCCAATTCTACAGGCCCCCAAACAGGTTGCCCCATCTCCTCCATTGTTCTCTATGGTGGGAAAAAACAATACATTTTTCCCAGTATAGAGAACAATGGAGGGAATCGAGGCAACCTGTTTGGGGGCCTGTAGAATTGGACCCCCTGGTCCAATCTTCTTGAAACTTGGTGGGTATTTTGGGGAGAGGCTCCAGCAGCTACCTGGTAAGTTTGGAGCCTCTCCCTCAAACCCCCTCCCCTCCAGTGGCTTTTTAAGCCGCTGCTGAATTCGGCGGCAATTCAATGGCGGGCCAAATCAGATCAGAGAATCTGATTTGGCCTGTGGCTGTCCTAGTGCCCACTCCTGGGCTGGTGGAGCACCGCTCCACCTCGCTCCAGCCCCAAATGACCACTGGTATTGAATCAAATGTATTGCAAGAATGCAGCATGTGTGGGGAGGCACTTAATTAAATCTCAGACCCCGTCTCGTGTAACTAGGTCTTATCTTATCCTCCTTCAGCCCAGAGGCTTAAGGCGTGTAATGAAAATTGTACCGGGGGGCAGCAGGAGTGGGAGACTTTGGACTTTGAATCTGGGCTGTGAGTCTGGCAGGGTATTTGGTTGGCCCCTGTGGGAAACTGGATGCTGGACTAGGTGAACCACTGGTCTGATCCTACAAGGCTACTCCTGTGTTCATAAGTGCTGGATGAAAAGTCTAACCATCGGAGCATAATGCACAAAGGAAACACAGAAGAACATAAGTGCTGTTTTTATCTGTATGAAACTTCAATCAAATGAAGTCTCCTGCTTGGTCACATTTACTAGTCACTGTTCCCTATTAACACCTGTCAAAGTTGGCGTCCTTCCTCCCTTCTTCTCTCCTTCCCTTGTTGAGGAGTTGATTAATTGTTTGGGCGCTTTAATCCTGCCCTCTGCCAGACTGTCTCCCATGAATGTGGGCAAAATGAGAGTCTCCTCCCTGTGAGGGGCAAACCTTTCTTGCCCAAAAGGGGAGAGGAGAAGTCTTTATATCTTGATTAGAGAGAAGAAAGTATGAAAAACCCCAAAGCTCTGCTGCCTTTTGGAGGTTTTTCTTTGTGTGCGTTAACACAGAAAATGTTTGGTTTATTTCCATCATTGTGATCTGCCCATTGCACACCTGGTTTTTGTCTTAATGTGTTCCACGTAGTACAAAACTATGAGAAAATTCTCAGGTTTTTGATCAAGATAGTAGGAGGCTATGCCTGTGTTTTATGGGCAGAGGCTATCATTCTCAAGATTTAAATGTTTTAATAAACCAGTGCTTATGACTGTACTAATGTTGTGAATATATTTCTCGGAGAACCTCCTAAACCTAATACCAGCCGCTTTTATTTGATTGTTTCAGTTCTGTTTTGAAAGAGAATAATGCATTTTGTAAACTTTTGTCGCGGATCTGCTTACCAAAAGCACATTATAGTGACTGTTGACAGTGCTGGCCAAGGCTGTCATAAGTCTGGCAAAATTAGTTTGTGTGGGTGTGTGGGTGTGTTTGGAGGGGGGCTTAATAGCCTTGAGGCTATTGTGTGTAACTTGCTAAAATGCATGCAGTACATAGCCAAGCAAGTGAATTTTCAAATATACATAGGAAAGAGCATCTCAAAAGACTAAGTCATTCAAACATAAAATATGGTTTATAGTTATAATTGGCATAATTTTACAAATTTAAATAGGTTGTAAATAACTTCTGTAATTCCATAAGCCTGTTTAAAACGGCAACTTTTAGCAATCTCTTAGTAACATCTTTTGAGGGAGTTTGCAGGATTCCAGGCAAAGTGGTCACTTCCCAGATTTCTTCTTGCAACTTTTGGTAGATAATTGGTCTGCAAGATTTTAATTGAGCTGTGGATTAATCAATTTAAAGGTTGCTCTTTAATGAGTTAGTGGGCTTACTGCCATGCAGACCCCTGTATGGGATTCAATGAACAAGAACCTTATGAATGATATTTCTTTGTTGCTTGTTCACCTTTCGTGGTGAAAGTACTGCTGCTTTTTGTAGGGTAACAGTACTTGGATGAGGGCTAACAAACTGAAACTTAATCCCAACAAAACAGGGGTGTGTGGGAAGGTTTGACCCATGACATGGGCTATTTCTCGTTCTGGATGGGTTTGTACCTACCCTAAACGAGCAAGCTTGGGAGTGCTTCTGTACCTAGGTCTCCTGTTGGGTAAACAGATGGCAGCAGTAGCCCGGGGTGCCTTTCATCAGCTTTGGCTGGTGAACCAATTGCGGCCCTTCTGGAGGGGGGGAGATCTTGCCACCGCGGTGCATGTCCTGATAGTATCTAATTAGATTACTGCACTGTGCTCTACGTGGGGCTAAACTTGAAGACTGTTCAGAAGTTACACTGCAGCCAGAATGTTAAGCAAAATGGATTGTAGGGACCATGTCAATCCATTCTTTTTCCATTTACACTGTGTCCCAATTTGCTTCTGGGCACAATTCAAGGTGCTGGTATTTAAAACCCTATATAACCCAGGCTAGCCTGATCTCCTCAGATCTTAGAAGTTAAGCAGGGTCGGCCCTGGTTAGTATTTCAGTGGGAGGCCACCAAGGAATTTCAGGGTTGCTAGGCAGAGGAAGCCAATGGCTAACCACGTCTGAATGTCCCTTGCCTTGAAAACCCTGCAGGGTCACTACAAGTCGGCTGTGGCTTGGCAGCACTTTACATACACACGGTTTAGGGCCAGTATACCATAAGGACTGCCTTCTCCCATATGAAACTACCCATCCATTCTGGTCATCTTTGGAGGCCCAGCTTTGAGTGCCCCTGACTAGATGGGTGACAACCCAAGAAAGGGCCTTGGTTTTGGCACCAAAACTTTGGAGCTCCCTCCCCAGGGAGATATGTCTGTCTTCCTCTGTTGTTGTCTTCTGCCAGTGGGTGAAGACATTTTTGTTTTGTTCAGTGTTTCTCCAATAACTGTTACTGGCCCTCTTCTTTGGTTTTGGTGTTATGTGTCTCTGTTGAATTATTTTATACATGGTGATGGAAAGTGCCATCAAGTCACAGCTGACTTATGGTGACCCTGTACGGTTTTCAAGGCAAGAGACATTTAGAGGTGGTTTGCCATTAGCCACCTCCTTGTCCTGATCCTGGTACTCCTTGGATGTATTCCTTCCAAATACTAGCCAGGGCCAACCCTGCTTAGCTTCCGAGATCTGATGAGATGGGGCTAACCTGGGCTATCCAGGTCAGGGTTGTATATATATTTGAAATAAAGGATATTTTATGTATCCTTTATTTTAAGTGCTGTTTTAGTGTTGAAATGTTTTAATGTTTTGATGTTTGCTGCCTTGAGAAACCCTATTGGGATTGAAAGGTGGTATAGAAATGTTTTAAATAAAGAAGAGCTATAGGCTGATGAACCTGGCAGTCCTGCATGGAAATACATAATAATTCTAAATCTCTACCTTTCATAACACAGGTGGGATTTGAACTTTTTGAGAGAGAGAATGCTAACTTGCTTTTAACAGAATTGCACTTCTTAGTTATTAAATTAGTTATTAAATCCCCAAGAGAAGTGTCTCTTTCAGGACTCATGAATTTTTATGCAAACATACTCAAATATAGTAAGTCATTTTAGAGCCAGATGTTTGGTCTGCTACATCTTTAGAAGTGTGACAGTTCTAGTGTATAATAACAATGTGCCTCCAATTTACCCACCCACATTTGGGAAGTGTACCTCCCAGTCCTTGCAAAATCCTTTCCCAGTCTCCAGGCTTCTCTCTCCTAGCTCTTCATTCTTGGCTGCCAAAGTGCCCCTTGCCTGATACCCTGTCTGGGGTTCTGGCTCTCTCTGGATGCCTAAGAAGAAGTGATCAAGGAAGGGTTTTTTTGTTTTTGTAACCTTGCTCCTTATCCATTTGGGTCATAAGGTTTTTTGTTTTTTTTAAAGACAAGGCATATCCCTTCTTCACAATGTAGGCGAAAGAGATTGAGGCTGCAATGTCAGTTGCCCATGTGGCATTGAGTTAAGGCAGCTGGATCTTCTTGCTCCCTCAGGCGAATAATGTAAACTCAAGACATCAGTAAAACATGTTTTTTCCTGTCTGCTGAAGCGGTTGTAGTGCTCTGGAAAAAGAAGCTTGAAACCTAGAAGGGTTTTGTTAATTTACTGTCCCTCGGTTTGAAACGCTTCGCAATGTGGATCCAGCGGCTTTAAAACCACTGTTTTATGCAAGCATTTTACTGCTGTAACTGTTAATGCTTTTTATATGCTCACTGCAGCAGAAGCGACAGGATATACCATACTATAAGCCTCAATTTCCTTGACAGGAGCTCCATATTAACTACGGAACTGCACCCACCCTCTCTTCAGTATCCATGTTATTGTTATAATAAAAATGTCCTTCTCTCAGCAAGAGTAGAGGAAAGTGAAATGAATGTGTGTGGTGTACATTCCTTATGACTCTTGTATGGCTGCTTGTATGATCTGGGGAAGGTGGAAGAGGAAGAGGAGGATGGGTCTTCTGGATGCCATCTTAAAAGTAGGGAAGTTTAAGGGCTTTGCTTTGATAACTTAAGCACTGAGCCTTCATGCAGCATTTGAAACTTGCCAGTCTTCAGTATCTAAGCTCATCCTCCCTGTGTCATGTACAGCTCCAAAGGCCTTCCATAAATACAGTTACTCAAAAAGGTCACTTGAGCAGACTAGGAACGAAAGTGCTGGTGGCACTAGTAGAATAAGTCAATACATAGTTATAAGATGAATCTTCCCTCCATGCCTGTGTTGGAGAATCAACTTTTTCATACATGCAAGCTTGGCATGAGGTGATGGAAAACAATTCAGTGAGGCTTTATGCGAGAGCACTATACGTTATCTTACAAATTTGTGCATGCAAAAATGGTCAAGGACAAAAGCATAGTAAACTGGTATGCGCAATTATTGGAGGGCTAGCCTGGAAGGCAGGACCCTCAAGTTTTATCTGGTGGCATTGATTCATATTAGCTTTTTTCATTAACAGTTCTTAAATTCCAAAATACTTTTACTTGTATTAAATGTTAGTAATCTGCAGTACTGTCCAGTAGAATAGTAGTAAGAGTTTTGCATAAATGGAATGATTCTCTCCATTGATAACTTCCAAGATGGTTCACCCATTTGTTTTGGAAGTTTCTGATGCTCATACGTATGCTGTTTCTGAAGAATTGTCTATCCATTCAAGTCTCTAACATAAGAGAACCACAGTTGATTTATGATACCTGTCTTAATTTTCCGCATAAAAGTGAGGGAAATGATTTTATTTTATTGCATCTGAGGAAGTGAACTCTATCTCATGAAAGCTCTTACTGGAATAAAACCTGCTAGTCTTTAAGGTGCTACTCAATCTTTGTCTTGCTATTTATTTATTTGATTTTTTTTAAGTCGCTGCTCACTCAAAGGTTCTCTTGGCGACTTACAACATTAAAACCAATAAGGTAAAACAACATTAAAACAAATATAAAATATTAATATTAAAACAATAAAGTATTAAAACATTAAAATACTAAAATACATGGCTGTCACCATACCACTATTAAAACAGTCCGAACATGTGGTTACTCTCCAAAAGCCAACCTAAATATTTCAGCTGTGCATGCCCTGCGGAAACTAAACAAGTCTGGCAGGGCATGGGTGTCATCCGAGGGTACAGTCCGCAGGTTAGGGGCCACAACTGAGAAGTCCTTTCCCTGGTGACAGCTAATCAAGCCATCCTGGGGCCAGGCACCTCCAAGAGGTCCCTAGACGATGACCAAAGGGAGTGGGGGGGGTTGTAACGAGAGAGACAGTCCCATAAGTATGAGGGTCGCAGACCATTAAAGGCTTTGAAGGTTAACACAGACACCTTGAACTGGATCCAGAGACTGATTCGTAGCCAGTGCAGCTGCCATGGAACTGGAGTAATATGAGTTGACCATGATGTTCCAGTCAGCAACTTGGTAGCTGCATTCTGGACCTCCTACAGTTTCTGAAGCATTTTCAGGGGTAGCCCTATGTAGAACAAATTGTAGTAGTCCTGTCTGGAGGTGACCATTGTGTGGATCAATGTGGCAAGGACTGACCCAGACAAATAAGGAGCCAGCTGGCGGGCTTGGCGCAGGTGAAAAAAGGGATATTTATTTATCCAATGATAGCGCAGAATCCAGCCACACCCTGAGACTCTTTGCAGAGTCTACAGCTGTCAACTGGACACTATTTGGAATACCAATTTTTATTTCCTCCTTTTCCTCCCTGGAGCAGAGGGTGGTAGACCTGTCCCCCTGTCTTCACAACAATCTGAGGAAGTAGGTTGGCCTGAGAGAGATTGATGTGCCCAAGGTCACCCAGCAAAGTTCATAACAGAGGGGAGATTTGAACCTGTAACTCACTTGTCCTAGTTAGACCCTGACATCACTGTACCACTTGGTGATCGGTGCTGTAATCCCACCCCACTGTAACATTTATTGACGCTGGAGACGATTTCAGTGGTGCTTTTAAATAATCCTTTTATACTAGGGATATTTTAATGGGCTTCTGTTTGGGTTTATTAATTGGTGAATTGTGTATTTTATGTCAAAAACTGTTGGTTTTAGAATGCAGTTATAGTCTGTGATTGGTTTAGTTGTTGCCATGGCTTTTATAAGTTGCTTCGTGCGTTTCAAAAAATGGTGTGTAAATATTTTAATAAATAAAACTAAATTATGACAATTCAGGTCATGATAGCTATGTTTTGTCAAGCTTGAAGTGTTGTGAAACGCGGGCAGGCGAACCCGCCGCATTTTTACTGTGGCGCTGAAGTCATTTTTTTTTTGCACAAAGCCAGGCAAACACAAGCGGAGACTTCCGTATTCTAGGCTTGATATCTTCTCAGACTTCAGTAGCTGGATGGCTCAACATTTTCTTTCATTGCAAGGTGGTTCTGTAAGCTCTGCCTTCACTGCCTCTTTTGGTACCCTCAAGTTATGCTGCTCTTTCTTTCAGTCCTCTTTGCTAATTGCATCAACTACTCTGAGTGCAAAGGAAGAATTAAGATATTTACTCTCCCTTGACCCGTCACTGGGCTCCCTTTTTCAGTTTGCCCCAGCCTTTGCTGCTCCAGCAATTACTCACTGTTTACATTTCAGTAATTCCCTGAGCCCACGAGTCTCTTCATGCAGGGTTTTGTATGTGCTACACGCATCCTTGCACACTCGGAGCTTCTTGTTTGGGATGTTGAACTGTGAAAAAAAAAACTGGTAAATTTTAAGGAAATACAAGAACCAGTGCAGCCATCCTATATGAAAAGTTAGGGGACATGAAGTCTCTTCAGCTCATTTCTCATTGTTGCTGTTTTAAAAAACCTGCTTCATAGTTTGGAAGGAGTGTGTATGTGTGTTGATGTATCACCAGTTTAAAGTCCTTGCTGTGGAAAGATGCCTTAAAACCCAAAGTGGTGAGTGTTTTCATCAGACCGTCACTCCTGTCATTCCAGTAGAATGTTTTTAGGTAAATGAGCACATGCATTTTTGAAGTGCTCTGCAAACTTCCCTGTTACTTACCTTTACAGTTCATGGCAAGAAAGGTCTGTAAGAACAGGGTGCCTACTTCTGTGGGAAGGGGTAGCCATCCTCGTCCTTGAACAAATGTTTAGCCATCCTTTGCAAAGCCTCATCGGTGCTTTGCTTGAATAACACGTCTAAACTATGTGATACAGGTTCCTTATTTTAGCACTAAGACTTACAAAGGCTTCTTTTAGCTGCCTTTAATTTCTTACTTATGTATGGGAGATAGCCTGTGGCTGTGATATCTACTGTGGATCGGCAGTTGTTTGGGGATGAAAGAAGGCAGCAGCTGGAAACTGGGTAGCTACATCCAGCCGACTACCTCGAGAAGGCCTTGATTTTCGAGTTTATCTAAACAAGCTCGACTAATCCCAACTATCTGGGGGGATCCACTGTCAAAACAAGCAGCACGGCCCTCAGGCAAACACAGCCATACAGAAATGAAGGCTGGGACTTGCAATACTCCAATGGCTGCCTATTGGAGGCCTTTTCTGCTTTTTCTGAGTAGAGGGTAGGAGAGCGGTAGAATTTGCATAATGCTTTTTATTGGGAACTTTTGGAAAGCTGACAGAGGTCCAGCTTATAGCTCTCAGCCACAATGCAGAGTCTATAGGAGAATCCTTGAATGACCTAACCATATTGAAAGGGGGGGGGGGGGAGAGAAATGAAAGCGCCTTAGTACAGCCAAGGGAGGCAGGGGGAGGGGGCTAGGGTAAGAGAGGGGAAGAGAGGGCTGCTGCATTGTCTAACATCTGCTCTCCTTCTCGTTAGTTTTGTTCTTTGCTATTCTATGTGGACTTTAGAGAAGCCGAAGACAGCCGAACACGGATCCTATAATCTTCCTTCTGAATATTTATGGCAGGAGCCAGCCTCTAAGCTGTCCTTTGCATCTCCCTCCTTTCCGATTTTCATGCTCTCAAAGAAGGCCAACTTTTGAAAAGCTAAATAAATGTTTGTGGATGTTTATAAAACGATTTGCATACATTTAGATTTATTTGACAAAGAGCATTCTTTTGTCCCCCGCTCTTCATTTTTTTTTTAAAATGGAAAACTGCTTTTAAAGTTTGTGTGTGTATTGGCAAAAGTCCCACCTGGGGGAAGGAGGATTGCTGATTAAGAGGATGTGCAGTTGTGACTTTAGAGAGTCTGCCCTAGGAAAGCAGAACGCTGGTGTTTTGGGAAATGTTATTCTCAGGAAACTGCTTTAAGAGAGTAGAATCCTGCCATTTCTGGGCAGGTGTAATGCTCACTGGAAGCCTTCTCAAGCTGTCTTAATGCAGGTTTGGAAAACAAAATGGTGAAAAGTCTTGACTTCAGAGTGAAAGGGCATTCTACCCGTGGCAAACTCTTTCTGTCCCCTATATATTGACTGCAGGAGGTGTGTGGATGTGTTATATAAATGCACTTGAATTAGGTTAGCTGCTCACTAAGCAGTTTTACATATTTTGTAGGTTCTGTACATGCAGATGCAGTAGGTTTGGATGTTGGATATCGAGCCCTTGACTGGAGCCAAGGGAAGTTTAATAACAAAAGTTAATCATAATGCTTTGAATTATTCTTTCTGTAAAATTTTTCTGCAGCAAAGTGGCATCCCAGATACCTCAGCTTTTAGCTTAGCATGAATTAGGATTGTCTTTCATTTTATCCTTCAGAGAGGGTCTAAAATGTAAAAAAGGCTATTTAATTGGGAATGTTCTATTTGTGTTTGTGTTAAATTTTGCACTGGCAAGAGAGTGGAAGCAGTTCCCCTTCCCTTTTTTCCTTTCTTTGCATGTGAATGCCATTAAAGCTCAAACCAGAACTATTTTTCTCCGGCACAGTTTTTTAAAAATATCACATCTGCTAGGTCTGTGTCCCAGGAGGAACTGTGTAGAGCAGTGAATTCAACACAGACCCATTATCTCCTGCTTTTGCGTATGTTGTATAAGGAGCGAGACCTAAGGGAGGCTGGGAGCCACCTCCTGTGTAATGTCCAAGCTAGATTTGGAGAACTGATGGCCTTTGTGGGGGGGGGGGGGGGGGGAGGGGAGATGAGTTGGAAGAAACAGGCACAATTAAGTTTAAAAAATTCAAGATTGATAATGAATGTTTTCCCCTCTGCCAAATATGAACAGTGAAAAGTTACACATCTGTGTACTTGTTTGGATTTAAAACTTAAATTTTACAATATCTGTTTTCAAAACTAATCTCTAATGTCTTTTCTGTTCTTTAAGGGTGAATGGCTGTTCTGAATAAACTAGTTTATTTTTCATAGTTACCTTTTTCTCTCTTCTGTTCAAAGCAAGAAGAGACCTGTGTGCAAGCATTCTCTCACCAGTCTTCTCTGCTTGTCCATAGACACTTGTCTTTAAAAACAGAGAGGAAACTCAAAACTATTATTGGAATGCTTTTCTTAAAAATGGCATTAAATAATGGGAGCTAAGAATTGGTACCTGCCATCACACACGCAAAAACCAAGCAGGTAACCAAAAATCCTTAATGTGGTGGGATTTTCTTTAGTGTAGTGGTTAAGTGTGCGGACTCTAATCTGGGAGAACCGGGTTTGATTCCCCACTCCTCCCCTTGCAGCTGCTGTATGACCTTGGGCAAGCCATAGCTCTGTCAGAGCTGTTCTTGAAAGAGCTCTCTCAACCCCACCTACCCCACAGGGTGTTTGTTGTGGGCAGGGGAAGGGAAAGGAGTTTGTCAGCCTCTCTGAGTGAAAGCGGGGTATACATCCAGTCTCCTCCTCCTTCACCACAAGCTTTCCTTTGTGTAATTTACAAAGAAGGGGCCTGGATTTGGCCCTGGACTTGCCACGGGAGGTACAGATTTTCCTACCAAGTATATTATGTGCCATCATCAAGGCTGGATGTCAGGGCTTCAGTTCCTTCCCAAAACCAACCCATCTGTATCCACAGAAGCAAGCCTGGCATCCCAAATTTTCCCTTTTCCTTGTCTCTTGAAACAACTTTGAGTGAAATTTGCGAGCCACTGCCTCAGTGGTCCTTCTGCCTATTCTTGAGCAGCACTTCTTGCTGCTGATTCTCTGTCTTTCCTTGGTGTAGATTCAGATTTTTCCTTATCATGGGATGATTGCTGCCACCATGAGGACAACATAATTGTCTCCGTTCTTTTGCAGTTTTCTTTTCTGTTCCTCCACGAGGTGTGTGTCTGCCCCTCTAATATGTTTCAGGGCCAAACTAGACATTACGGCATCCATTGGTTCTCATCTGGAGACAGTAGTGCCATTTTAAAGCTGAAGCTGGCCATTTAAAATAGCATGATGGAACCAGGTAATTTTGTCATCCCCCCCCCCCCCCCCCCGGTGCCTTTTCAAGTGCCAAAACAGATACTGTTTCAGCGCATTAAAAGGTGGTGGGATACCAAGATCACCTGTTCTCACCATGCTGTGGCCATTTTTGAATGGCCAACCAGCATGAAAATGGCTCTGGTGTTAGCTCCCGTGGACACTAATGTCTAGTTTGGCCATCAGTGCAGTGTTTGTGCAAGCTGTGAGGTTTGCCTGGAGATCCCTCTGAAAACACTGGCACTGCTATGTAGGCAGTGAAGGCTGGAAGGGCCCACTCTGTTGCTGCATCCCCAGTTTGAAGGTCTTTAGTTAACAGTGGATGGTTCTTAGTCCAGTGAGTAAGGGAGATGTATGCTGGAAATGTTCTAGTTAGGTTCCCTCTCCTGTCATTTACAGTCCAGCACTAGTGGTCAGTTTCTGAATGGGAGTGTGGGGGTGCTTAAGGCTGCATGCATGTTGCCTCCATACAGAGGAAAGGGAAATTCATAGAGCTCTTGCAGCTTTATTATTTCTGTGCTTTTCTAAGAGGCTGAAATTTGGCACTAAAAATGAGCTCTTGGGTAAAGCCTGATATCAGTTTAGGCTGTTATCCTGTAGGCTCCCTGTCCATTGAACTTTCACCTGTGGCTGTTGCTATTCTGTTGGTCGGGTACAACACCCACCTCTCTGGACTTTAGTTTGCACTGAGGATGAGTATGCTCCAAAAGGCTGAAGGAGACGTAGGGACAGGGGGGACCCATCAGCTCCGTAACTGAGAATTTATCTCCAAGGCCTTTTTGTGAAACCCAGGCATGGGCAAATGGCTGGGAGCAAACCCTAAACCTTTGGCGCAAGGATTGGGTTTTGGGCTGTGGGCAGCCACATACATGGAAAGGTTCAGTTTGGACTTGCTTTGCTTTTCTGTTTTTCCCCCTCTGGCCCATGCCACCAGATATCATTAGTTATTTTTTTCTTGTCTGCCTGCCTGTAAACTTTAAATGACGAGGTTTTGAGGCAAGGAATTGTGCATCTTCTGTGTCTGAACACAACACAAATTGAGGTGTCCTGGTTAAAGGACTGGCTATGGATATAGCAAACTGAGGTTCCGTTTCCCTGCTGAGTTCTGAAACTCATTGGGCGACCCTTGGACAAGTCCCTTTCTCTCTGCTGATTTTGTCAATGGGATCTGTACAGTTTTCAACCAGTGCTCTGAATAAAATAAAATGTTATAATTACCTGCCCAAATTCCTTGCATGAAAGGTGGTGCTTTGTGTCCCTCTTAAAGCATCTGTCTGGGGTGCACACAGGGAGAGAGCAGTCCCTTTGCGGGTTACTCTGTGACACAATGGGGCTGGGTTGCTGTCTTTTCAGCTCATTTATTTTGAAAACTTTACTGCTGAAACCTAGTTTAATCAATGAGTGCTGTGTTGTCTCCAATAAGTTACACGTTGGCTGGATCAATGAAGAGGGACTTTAGAAAACCCACATGGGGGCTTATAATGTCAGCAGTGTTTTGATTATGAAAAGAATTGGACTGGGGGTGGGGTGGAGACATTGGAGCCAGGTGGCAAATGTCCTAGAGCCAGTGGTGAGACAGCTCTCCTTGTAGTCTCCTGGGACTCAGTTCATGCCCCACACTTTAAATCTGGTGACTGACTGGTATGGATTCATGCTGTCTTTTTTTTTTAAATGCTCATTAAAATGTTAAAAATCAAACTGCATATAAAAAATGTGAAACATAAACTTGGGGATTGATCCAGAAAACTGGCACACACTGCCCTTGGGAACCTTGGTGGCAGCTCCTGAGTAATTTGCATCATCTCAGCTGTGTCCCGTCTTTGCGTTCCCCCCCTCCACCCTGTTGGTGGGGAGGGAAGGGGGGGGGGGAAGCACAGAAGGCATGTACAGATTTTGTCACATGCAGACACAAGAGAATCCAGACCCCCCCCCATGAAGGCTCCTTGTCACTGTCTTTGTCTGCTTGCCATAACAAAGAACAGTTAGCCTTACAAAAGGAGAGAATTGTCTTAACGCAAGTTCACACTTCCAAAGGGATGCTTGTATTCCTGATCTCAAACAGTTAAGGGCGTAGGGGAAAGAAGGAAACACACAGTAATAAAATGTTGCTCATGGTGAGACTGTACAGTTAAGGGTCTTGAGGGAGTAAGATGGTGGTGGAGGGGAAATCCTCAGCTCTAGAAGGGGACACAATGCACTGTTCTTTTAATCTAACATTAACACTGCTCCCTGTCCATGGGATGGTGTGGAGAGATGACTATGAGTTGTTCTGGAACTCACAGATCTACCGGGTTGCCTGCAGATAGTAGGCTTTGGCCATTGCTAAACAAGAATGTAGAGTTGGTACTTTGCTTTTGGAATGCTTGAGCAACTGGACTTGTCAATGGTTTCTGATGTGTTTGCAGCTGTTGATATGCCCCCATCCCATGACATCTACTCATTTTGTAAGCTTTTGGCAAGTTAGGAAGTTAAACACATATGCATTGACAGAAAGATAACAGAAATAATGGTTCCATGGTACCTTAAAGCTAGTTGCAGTTGTTAGAGTACTGGATTAAGACAAGACCCGCGTCTAAATTCTTACTTGGCCATGGGTGATTTTGAGCCAGTCACTCTCTTAGCCCAGCCTACCTCACAGGGTGAGGCTAAAACTGGAGAGGTGTCTATGTACATCATCCTGAACTTCTTGGAGGAAGGCTGGGATAAAAATGTAGTAACAGTTCAGTAGATACAATAGACTTAATGTGACATATTCTGTACTGGGCTAGAGCTTGCTTTGTCAAGTGTTACAGAAAGACTACACTTAAAGATTAGTAAAATAGGAAGTACTGAATGTCAACTCATGCTCCCTTTCACCAACTTAACCTTCATCATTACCAGCCCAAATTAAAAACAAATAAGTCTTGCAGTGCTATCAGATGTTCAAACTGGGGTGAGTGACCAGTGGTAGAGAGTTCCAGAGATGTGGCACAAACATTAGCAATCCTCTACATGTACTTGAAGTTCTGCCTGCACTGTTACCATGCAGGGTTTGATCTGAAAGCGTCATGGAACAGAAAAGACTGTCGCTGGTGATGTAGCTCTTATGAATAGTGGGCCTTTCAGATGAAGAGATCTCTTCTGTTGTGTACTTGGGGTTGATGATGGAAATGTGTGGACATAAGGTACTATTTATTACATTGTTTAGCATTCTACTATTGTTGGTACTCAGCAAATAGGAAGGAGTGTCTGTACGTGCACCTTTCGAATGCCATGTTTTGTGGGTCCCGTTTTTAAAGGAAACACGGTTGTATGGCATAAGGAGCTGGTTCAGTGGCTGAGAGCCTGAGCTGTCATCTGAGAGGTCCCTGTTCAAAGAGTCCATTGCCAAGAAGTCATGCAGTATATTAGGCAAGTCACTTCCTGTCAGCCCTGTATATTTACAATATATTTACACTATAGTGATAATACTGCTGGCCTACTTTCCAGAGTTGTAAGGATTACAATGAGATATTGGCAGAATTCTTCCAGAGTCCTAGAAGTCCTTCCTGAATCTTGGAAGCCAACAGGCATGCTGGGATGCTATCTACGTAGGGCTGCAAAAGGAATAAGAGTAATACTTATGAATTGTATAGAGTTTTGGGCATTCAAAACTCTTCTCATGCAGTATCTTCTTGTAAACCCTACTACAGCTTTGAAAGGTAGGCCACATAGAGGGTGAAGTTGAACACTTCACAGGGCATAATACTTAGCTGGTTAATTGTGTTTGGTTTGCATCATGAATTAACAGAGGGTAAACTGGGCACTTCCGTAGCCATGATTTTTAAAGAGGATCCCTTGCCCTGTAGGGGGGAAAGTGCCCCCACCCTAGATTATGCCTCTTGTATATGTGTGTGTGGGGGAAACATTCCTGAATTTTCTTCTTGGCTGTTTCTTTGTCCATAATCCTTAAAATTGGGAAAAAACCCATCTCTGTCTTACTACCTGACCTTTTTTGTGGGGGGGGGGGGGGAGAGGAAGGAAAGAGGTGGTACCGTGTAGAGCAATTGAGCTTGAAAGCCTATGAAGCAAGGGGATATGCTCAATTGAATTGTGTAGGAGGACCATGTTTCTGCCAGGAGAGTCAATATGTTTTCTGCTCCATTGAATGGGTGATTAGATTGATGTGGTTTATTTGTTAAATGATGGAAGTGGTTTTAAAAATAAATGAAGCACGAAGCATCAATTCTGTTAGCACAGATAATTTATTATTACTGGCTTGGAAAGTGCTCCGTTTGTAAATCGATCATTAATTTTATAACAAGAAGGATCGTTTGTTTAATGTGGTATTAGTTCAACTTCCAGAGAGAGAGAGAGAAGGGGGAAAAACACCTTTCCTTCTTGGATATGTAAATACAGATACGCTGATAAAGAGTTCTGGAGATGTTGTTGACGGACAGTGATAATAGTGAAAACTTTGAATGGAATCTCCTTTCCCTGCAGCCATGCCTTGCTCTGGACAGGTTTTTTTTTTAATGGGTAGGGGCTGCCCCACTGACTTGACTTTATTTCTTGAACTTCATTTAACGAACAGGATCTTGGTCTCAGTTATGCATTTTAAAATTATATTCGGGGGAAAGTGTGCACCATGCAATTGCCTTAAAATGTTCTGCTTTTTAATACTGTGAATATAGAGGGGGATTTAAGTCCTCCTTCCAGTTTACATTCTGAACAACCCAGCCTTCTTTGGCTTGGAGTTATCTTTGGCTAAATAAACTTATTTGGAGAAAATAAACAGGAATACTCAGGGCACCTTAAGGGCTGGCAGGTTTTTATTCTAGCATAAGCCTGCATGGACTTTGGATAAACTCTCTTAAAAGTAAACCTGCTGTTTGCTCTTCCTCCAAGTTATGGTGAGAGGTCCAGCATGGGGAGGACAGCTCTTGAGAATTCCTCTTTGCCTTTATTTTTGTTAGGATTTGCCCTATTGATGCTGGGTAGCATTTCCCCCCTCCCAGCAGTTCTCGTTCCTAGGAAACAGGCAAGCATGGTGCCAATAGAGGAAATGCTGCCAGCCTAAGGAGCCGGCTCGGTTTGGTGGTGTTCGCTGGTGTCCATATGGTCAGGCCGGAGACTCTCCCCAGAGGCGAGTTAACACGCGCCAGCCCAACCTCCTCCTTCCCTTTGGAGGGCTGCTGGAGGGCTCCTGCTGCTTGGCCATGTGTGAATCTTGATTAATTTTTCATTTTTAATGAAGTTTGATCATGTTTATTATTTCCCATGATTGACTGCCTGATACTCCTCCATGTAATTGATAAAGTGCATTTCTCTTCATCTGTCTCTTGTTTCTTCAGGGCAAGAGTTGCAAGATTGTGTTCTGTGGTTAATGTTAGATTTATTGGTCCCATTAGATGTATAAATTATCTCTCTCTCTCTCTTTTTCTCTCTCCACAGGAAATTCTACAGACTCTGACCAAGTTCTGCTTTCCCTTCTATGTGGACAGGTAGTGTTAGATTTCTGCACTTTACAAGAAGGAAAAAACAAACAAGCCTCTGTCAATAAAACCGTTTCAGAAAATAAAAACCATACCTTTCTTAGTGCTCTGTCTCCTTGAACATGATTTAAAGCACCCAAGTGTAAATTATAGTGGCAATATCCTTTCCCCAAAGGTTTTTATAGGCACCATCAAAAAAAAAGTTTTAATTTTACCGTGCATTGGCAACTGTCAAATCAGTTTTCTTCTTGCTTCTAATGAAGCTTTTAATGCCAAAGTTAAACTTTGTGGATTTTAATGGCTGTACCCCTACAGCTGATAATATGTAGCATTTGTAGTATTCCGTAATTTAAATGAGAGTCACCATAATTACTGCAATGCTTTCTAAAGAGTCTAAAGTTTTGGTTAGGGTAGTAAAATGATTTCCCCCCTCCTAGTCATTGGATATCTGGATATGGAGCGAGGCTGAGCCAGAATGAAATGGGTTTGCTTCAAAGTGTCAAAGTGACTTGCATTAATACCCACTGTGAAATATTGTTGGTATACATTGTGAAATATTATTGATATTCATTGTGAAATATTTGCATTGTTTTGATGGAGCCCTTCTTGGTGCTACTTTTTTCTGTGCCTTCACTACCACTTAGTCCAATTGGCTGTGACGACTTAGGTAAATTTTGTCAGCCTCACAATGCAGTTTCTGACAGAATGACAAATTCAGTGAGGGTCACCACAGCCAATAGGACTGAGTGGCTGTGTGAACAAGTGAAGGCCCTGGACAGTAAAGGGAAAAGAAGAACTGATCAAAGAATATGGAAACAGCATTTGGGGAGATAGATTCAGGTGGGCAGCTGTGTTGATCGGAAGCAGCAGAACAAAGTTTGAGTCCAGTGACATCTTTAAGACCAATAAAGTTTTATCCAAGGTATAAGCTTTTGTGTGCACACACACTTCTTCAGATACAATGAAATGGAAATTACCAGTCCATACATATAGGTAGAAGGTAAGCACTAAATTAGCATACAGCATATGAAGATGTTTAACAGATTCAAGGACCAAACAGGAATAACAAGCTAGTTTGTATGATTACCAATTCTAGGGGGAAACATAGTGAAGGAAATAAATATGTCAAAATTGGAGATTGATGGGTAGATGTAGCCTTAATTGTGGAATGCTGAGAGTAATTAACTTTTGGGGAGGTGAGACTGAGTTGTGTGGTTTAGGCAACTTGTTGTGTCAAATGTCTTAATTTTGAGTTGATTATCAAAATCATGTGGCTTAGTGACAGAGCAACTGCTTTTCATGTCGAAGGCCTGAAGTTCAGTCCTAGGGATCTCAGGTAGAAGGTGTTGGGGAAGATCTTTCTGTGACCCTAGAGGGCCACTGCCAGTCAAGGCAGAAAAATGCTGCTCTAGATGGACCAATAGGATAAGGTAGTTTATGTGGTTACAGAGAATGCTATGTGTAGCCTGACTTTTGGGTAATGAGCTGTATTAGGACAGGCTGAATAGTTCAGTTATGAACCATTCATTAGGAAAGCTTTAATTGAGGAGGGGGAGAGATATGGGCATTTATTTTATTTATTTATTTAACTTCCAACTATGCCCCATCTGGAGAGCTTGTGGGGGCAGGGTAAGCACATTCAAATGCTTGAACTACTCAAACAACCTTCACATAGCCATTAAAGTATAACCTTTCTGTTTGTCAAAGTAAATTAAAGCTTCCTTGCACTTGCTTAATTCTGGATAGTTGAGGTGACTAAAGATGGCCTTGTGAGGCTTGAAGAGGATTCTCAGGTTTGGACTTCTCAGGAGACAGAATGGAGAATCCATCCATGTCAGTTTCTGGAAGATCTTCTCTTTGTGACACTTGCTTGGTCATAATCAAGAAAGGGCTCTTGGTTGGTCTTCAGTCTCACAAGGGATTTCTGGTTCAAGTGATTGTGGCACATGGCAAAAAGGAGCAGATAATGCTAGTTTTTTGAAGGTAGCATTTCCTTTCCAGTTCCATGGTCTCTATGCACACTGTGTGCAGTGATGCCCCTGCTGTTCCAAGGCACCCATTTGCGTCAACTCCTTAGACTTGCATAAGCAAACGTCAAGAACTATTTTTGACTGTAAGCTAAATCTGATCTTAATCACAACCACCCCAGAAACATGTTTTCCATGTTTTTGAGGAATTTGCATGGCATCTGCAGGGTGGAGGGTGTTTTTCCCCTGAATAAATCATGTTTATTTGCAATTCATACCTTTTCTTATCTTGTGAGCATTTATTCACCTATCATTTTTACCCTAAGGGCCAGACTGAATATGCATGCAATATGCTCTTTTTATTTATATATAATTACTACTGTATACAGAGCAGCTCTTCCTGGCTTGAGTGGGTAGACACGGGAATTAGGTAATGTAATGCTATTAAGTCTGGATTTCTTTAGTTTAGAAAAAGTTTTTACATCAGGTATGCCTGTTTATGTAGAAGGAGATTCGGGGTTGTTAGACTCCTTTGGGGCTATTTTGAGCACTGAACTCAGTCCTTGGGACAGATTAGGTTAGGAGGAAAGAGTGCCTCTGACCTTATGGAGAATCCTTTACTACTAACCACAGCCCACCTCTACTGGGCTCTCCAGAAAGCCCTTCCTTTTAGGTGTGCTGATTTTTCTGCTGCTTTTTTCCATGTCTGCTTATATACATTTTTTTAATGTGACAGTTGACGAAGAAATGTTTGCAGAAGTCAGAAGAGCTGCATGGATATTTGTAGCAGGAGTCAGATGTAAAAGTCTGATTCCACCCTGGAGTCATGGGTGAATGATGGCGTCACCTCCTGAAACCTTACCCATCAGAGGCTCTTGAGGGCCCAGGAGAGCATCTGCTGCTTCAGTGGGCCTTGCTTGTGTAGACTGGGTTCCTTTGTAGAAGTTTCTAAATAATGGGATTAATAACTGAACACTGTCATGCTTACATCTCTGTGTAAGATAACTGGTTCCATGGAGGCAACTTTCTCCCCCCCCCTTTTTTCAATTAACATTTTATTGAGAATATCAAACAGGCAACATCATACATACAGAACATTCACATAGAATAGTATACATACAGTGTGGAAAACAAACTAAAACACATGACAACGTACCAGGTCACTGGGTATGTAAATAACAGTTGGTAAATAACGTGGAGGCACCTTTCTGACGGTCACAGTCCTTCTGCTTGTGGCCCAGGCTGCAGGTCTGGGGTTGAGAAGGTTAGCCCTACTTTTGTCTTAAGAGCTAGACAAGATGGGTTCTTTCAGTTTCACAACGCTTTGAAATTGTAGATTTTTTAACTTTTCCTTCTAACATACACAAAACACTGTGGCTCTTGAAGGCATTATTCAGGGATAGTTTGGGTTGGAATTAAAGCACCACCTGTGCACTTCTCCTAGAGCTTCGCTTTATCTTTCTTTGCTTTGGGCTCACTTGCCTTGATGCTACTTTTAGGGCTTCCCCCAGTCTCCTTGGCTAGCAAGTTTTCCTGTACTCATGTTGTCCCTTTCCTTAGGGGGTGGCCCAGCTAGATTTCCTGCTATATTGCAGCTGTTCAGTCATTCACAAAAAGGAATGGCTGAGTGCTGAAAGAAGCTACGTTTATTAACCACACACAAGGGGCCGGAGTGTATTGATTACCTCTCTTCCCTGACACCAGATACTGATTGCCAAGGATGGTGGCCAGCAAGGGGGCCTCTTGCAGCATGCTGGAAATACATGGCTTCTTATGTGGCTGGGGGGAACAGAGTGAAGGTAGTCCAATGTGTTTTGCAGATCTGATTGCATGCTGTAGAACATCTCTCCAGTCTCTCCCTTTTGGCTTGGGATAGGAGCAGTCAGCCAGAAGGCAACTTGGAAGAGGATGTTTGCACTGCAGCTAGTGACTGGTAGGCCAGTGGCAAAATAGGCAGTGGAGGAGCTGGCCAATCCCTGCTTCCCTTATGTGGACATTTATCAGTGATGCACCAGTTACCGGCACCTTCCTGAAGAGCCTTCTGGGTGACTGCTGCTGCTGCTCCCATTGTTCATAAATTCTCTTCTATTGCTCTTTCCTCTCTTGGAAAGATCAACAATGCCATATTCTTGTTACTTGGGAGACTCTCAGATCATGGTAGATTACGTCACAGCATTAAAACTTCAGTTGGAACCCCAGTCTTCTCTGTCACAGCCCCTCTGTAATTTAATAGTCCAGCCCCTCCCTGTTGTCAGAAAAAGGTATACTTTACTATTGCCATGGCTCTAATTGTGAACTGGCATAGTGCTTGTCTCACATCCTCTAACTGCAGTCTTGTAAAATAAAGCATCCAATCACCATAGTAACCTTGTATCTGAGGCTCATGAGTAAACCGGAACAGCCACTGGAGAGATCTTCTGGAGTTTCTTTGGCCAAAGTCTGTGATTTTGCAAGCATTGCTTGTTTCCTTAGCCTTTAAAATATGGAGTATGGAGCCCCTATGTGATTCTCAGACAATTGCCTTACTTCTGTTTTTCTCCTGTTCCCATGATCTAGTTTAACTTGATGGTTCATGGAGTAGATTGTTTCATTCTTGATTTTCTCAAGAGAACTTTCAATAAGCAGATTTCACTGGTTGTTTGTGTTTTGTTTACTTAAGGGTGAATCCTGATTTCACAGTAGGTTTTTCCATTATGGGAACTGAAGGAGGGTATCTAGTCTTGTGCTGTGAGGTACATCTGTCAGTATGTCAACCAGCTTCCCTATGAATAAATCAGATCTCATTGTGCCACTAACAGGGAGCAGGCTTACTTCAGAAAGGAATCCACAGAGCAAGCTACCTAGGCAGCTCAGCTTCACTGTCCTTGTCCCTATGGTGGTAGGTTGTTACTCTAACAGTTTTACAGATGGGCAACTAAGGCAGAGAGAGCAACTTGTGCAACAGGTTCTTATGAGTTCATAGGTGATGGGGGACTTGACTACACATTTCCACGTCCCACCCAGTAATGTTTAGATTACATGATAGTTCAGATGCCAACTTGGCCGCACTTGGACATTCCATTGCAAACCTTCAAAAAGTGAATTGAACATATCAACTTATCAAGGGCAGCTCTTAATGGGCAAAAGGGTAAGCTGTTTAAAGGAGAAATAAACAGTGTTCAGTGGAGGAATGTAGTCCTGTCTTCTTAGCTTGACTCCATATACCTGGTGAGCATGGTGAATAGCTGTGGTCTAGAAGGCAACTTGGTTAAAATATTGCCTTGAACACTGACTCAGCCTGTTGTCTTAGGCAAATTTATTTATATCACCCTGCCAATAAAAGTCCGTATGGTCAAAGCCATGGTATTCCTAGTAGTAATGTATGGCTGAGAGAGTTGGACCATAAGGAAGGCCGAGTGCCAGAGAATAGATGCTTTCAAATTATGGTGCTGGAGAAGACTCTTGAGAGTCCCTTGGACTGCAAGGAGATTAAATCAGTCAATCCTAAAAGAAATCAACCCTGACTGTTCTCTGGAAGGCCAGATACTGAAGCTGAAGCTCAAATACTTTGACCACAAGATGAGAAGGGAGCACTCACTGGAGAAGACCCAGATGCTGGGAAAAATTTAAGGGAGAAGAAGAAGGGGACGACAAAGGATGAGATGGTTAGACAGTGTTATCGATGCAACAAATGTGAAGTTGAGCAAACTCCGGAGAACGACAGAGGACAGGAGCGCCTGGTGTGATGTGGTCCATGGGGTTGCGAAGAGTTGGACTTGACTGTGTGACTGAACAACAGCAACAACATTTCTCCCGGGGCGGGGGCACCCAAAGCAAATTACAATATAGAGAAAACAAACAAAGCAGAAACAAACAGGTTAAAGAGGGGGTATGAGCCCTTTGGTTCCTGACTTCTGGCTCAGGCCCCTGGACGCATCCAGGTTGTAAGTACTTGTAAGCAGAATAGAGGAGAGTGAGCTCAGGCAAGGCACACACACTGTTTGCCATCTGCTATATGGGAACAATGCTGGACTGCCTTACAGGGCTGTTGTGGGAATTACTGGGATAACATATGGGAAGTGCTTGATAGATGCCAAGTCCTATTATTATTATTATTTTCTGATCCTTCTATTTAACTCTTTGGGATAATGACCCAACCTCTTCCATGCTGCTTTGTCTTGAAGCCAAACCTGCAAAGTTGTGTAGGTGCAAGCCGAGGATCCCCTGGGGGTTGCTCAGGCCTGCAGTTTGCCTGTGTGTTTTGTATGTGGTGTGGTGTACACAAAAACCTGGCAATGCATAAAGAAATTAAAATTCACGTTCTGCATTTCTCCTGCACCCCACTCTGGAAATTCATGCTTTAAGTAATAGGTTTCACACATGGTACAAAGCAAGCTGTTATTTATGAGAGAGGTATCAAGCTGCTAGCAGTAATATCCTTTACTAATTATAGTGTTAGGGAAGAAGGCTTTGTACCCTGCTTTTAGCTTCTGCTGCCTTTCTTCCTCCTGCTCTACTTCGTTTCCTAGCCTGAACTATATTTTGAGATTTGGAGGGTTGATTCATATATAGGTGAGATCTTTGCGAGGTAGGAGGGGGTCAGCATTGTTAAACAATATTGTTGCATTGTTTGCGCTCTTGTAGAAGAGGCAAATGAGCACCTTGGAGTAAAGTGCAACATGATCATGACTTTCAAAAAACCCCAGATATGAACTTTGTGACAATGATTGCTCTTGGAATGGGGGCGGAATTCAGAATCGTTGTAATGACAGGAGAAGACCTGTTTAGCTGCTGTAGAGGCCTTGCAGGTATACTTTGGAGCATTTCGTATTCAGCTGAGATTCAAAGAGAGGCAGCTTTTTTATGTGTGTAAAAGAGGGTTTTAATATTCATATTTAATTTCTCCCCCCTTCAAATTAATGTCACTGGAGCACATTGTAATTTAGTGTGGCCTCTAGTAAGCTTGGGGAATGGGGCTGAACGTTTTTTAAATGGAAGTATTATTAAGTATATGTATTAAATAAATGTAAAAGCCAAGTATTATTTTGCAGCAATGTTCTCTTTACCTGAATATTTTGGTTTTAAAAAATAAAGGAGCTGAAGTTCTGATGTTATTTCTTTGGGAACTGAAGGCCCCCACCCCCCTGGCCTGCACATAAAAACAGAGAGTTTATTTTTCCATTACTTTTTGTTATGGATGTTCAACTTAGGCTTGCATCCGTACAACTGTGAATGGAGTAGAATTTGTGGAAGGGGTCATTACAAAGGAACTGCTTGTGCAAGGGTGTGTGTAGGGGTGATTTCCGCCAATTCCTCCTTCCCCCTTCAGTGTGTCGTGCCATTGACCTTCATGAGTGGCTTTTTGTAGTTTGTAACAGGCTGCAAAGCGAAGGAAGGATCAGCCAAAAACTCAGTGACATGGCCAACCCTGCTACATCTCACAACTAGTGATGTAAATTTTTCCTCCATTCCTTCAAGACCTCTGCAAACACATTTTCCCATTCCCCCCATTGGAAAAAATGGAAACTTGGGAGGAAACTAATATATGCAATACTCTTATCAAACCAAAACATAATGTACTATTTCAACAATATAAAATGTGTAATTTATAATTAGCATATAAAATTTGACTGTTTGGCATATTTATGGAGTTTAAGTAATAAGTGCTGTAGTTTTCTACTAGCAAAACTGCAAATATATTCGGTGCTACAGACAGAACTGCCAGTGCTGCATCCTACACTACCTTAGCCTGTATGTCTTTTGTTTTTTTGCCATCTGAGAGGTAGGAAAAATAAAAGTTGAAAATGTGACAAAAGTTAAAATAAACAAAGTAAAGTACTTCTTGGACAGAAACAGCCTTATATAGTCACAGTGAGACTACCGACGTATTTCGCTATAGAGTTAAACTTTGTAACACTGAACACACTGAACTCTTCTGCACTATGTTATCATCCTAAACAAAACAAAATTATTGATTATGGAGAAAATTAGTCACATTAACACAATAACCATATCCTTGAAAATATCTTGCGCATCTATCTACAATGTACACAGGTGTAATTATCAAATGCTGTAGATTATATAGTGTACACATATTGAGTGAGTCAATTTTTGCCTTGAAAACATTCTACTCATTCCTGAAGAGAGAGCATTTTATTGTACTCCTTTTTTTCTTGCTTGAACTTCTCTGAAATTCCAGTTTTGCTATTGGAATAACTGGGCAGGGGAGGACGCTAACCCCCTGGGCTTCACAGGTCTACTCAGGACTTAAAACTACAAAGTGATGATAAATTGTAACAAACACCTGGGCTACATGTATAACAGTCAGTGGTCTCAGATTTTTTTTTTGTATTTTTTTGGGTATTTTTTAAATATGTGTGTGCGTGTGCGTGTGCGCGCGCGCGCGTGTGCATGCACCTGGAGTCATGGCAACCTCTGGTGGCTGACCCCTACTGTGATCCTGGAGGATATTCAGAGAGGTGGCTGAATAAAACCTGCCCTGCCTCCCACCTCTGGTATTTCAAGGAGGTTTCCCATCCAAGTACTTGCCAGAATCTACCCTGCTTAGCTTTCGAGATCTGATGAGATTGGGCTTGCCTGGGCTATCCAGGTCAGGGCAGATATGGGATTTTCTGTTCTTCCTGTGTTGCTCTCTTTTAAAAGGAAAACACATTGGCTGGCTCTGGTTTAAGTGGTGCCTTTTCTTTCTGCTAGTTTTTCTCCTGCTTCCATGTTGAGCAGTCCCAGGTTCCTGCCTGGTCCGCTCCACTTGTTAGGCCGTCTTTGCAAGCTGGGCTCTTATTAAATTAATGCACTTTTTAAAAAAAGGGAATTTGGTGCTGACTGTGTCTGGATACAGGTTCCGTCTGGGAGCAGCAACAGTCCCTTGAAGCACATAAGCCAGTCAAGGATTGCTTCAATATAGTATTTCCTGTTCTGTTAAGATACCCACAAGATATCTTTGTGCTCATGCCATTACTCAGGGTTTAGTTTCCAAGTACAGAGGGCACACTGCAATTTGATGCCTTCAAGAATCATATGGGTAGAGCAGACACTTTACTGTCTCCTAGAGACCTGTGTCCTTTTCTATAGCAATTTTCTTCCTCTGTTTATGATTAGACTCACAAATGATTTATAGAAGCATTCCTGATCAGTACAAATATAATAATGGGAAGAGATCCTTGGTGGGTGGTGGTGCATATGTCAAATACAGGGGTGGTGGCCATAGCTCACTACTAAATTTGCAAAGCTTATCCTAAAACAGGTCCCTAACAAGAAAGTATTGGGCTACGCAGTGGTATTTAGATGGGCTGCTTGTTATTTAGCCCATGGCTAAATTGGACCTTCGTAAAGAGGCGTAAATTGTCTTCTGTCCAAGCTTCAGTTTCTAGAGAGAGGAAGTGCTGCCGGTTCAATGACTTAGTTTGCTGAGATACTTGGCATGGTTGAAGCGAACAGCCCATTAATAGATTTCTTTGTTCTCTCCCCTTCCAGCCTCACAGTTAGCCAAGTTGGCCAGAACTTCACTTTTGTGCTCACAGACATTGACAGCAAGCAGAGGTTTGGGTTCTGCCGATTATCTTCGGGGGCCAAGACCTGCTTCTGTATCTTAAGGTAAGTCAGAATGCGTCCCCCTCCTGCTACTGCCTCGTTCTGGGAAGCAATGTTGACATTCTGCTTCTGTTGCTTTTAATTAACACTTTCCAGCTGTTGAGAGAATTGCTTTCCTATCTGTTCCTCGGGAAGTCACTGCACTTCTGGATATATATTTTTTTTGGTGCCAAAAACCTTCTTGCACTCTGGGGCTCTCCTCTCCCTGTTATCTGCATTTTAAACATTTGGCTCAAGGTTTCTGAGAATCATCACTCTTGCAGTGTGATGAACTGGTGTGAGTGGGCTACGCCACAGAAGTTTGTGTCTTCGACTGCTGCAAACTGGAAGAAGTCTGCATAGGTGCATTTTGGGGTTGAAACCAGGGAGCCGTTCCCTTGAGAGTCTGCACATGCAGTGCCATTCTGAAGCATGTCACAAGGCCATGTTTGTGTGAACAAAGGCGAACACTTCCGCAGGGGTTAATTGGGAGGGGCTGTTTTCTTTCCGGAGTGTTTGCCATTTCCTTTCCTTCATTTACAGAAGTTCCTTTCCTCTTGCTTTGCTACAAGGGGCTTCATATTCAAATAGGTGAGGCTATTTTGAAGCATTGCACTTTGTGTTGAAGAAATGAATAAGTCCTTTCTGTGGTGGTCTAATTAATATTTCATATTGATACTCCCCCTTGCCCTCAGGACTTCAAAGTAGCATACTTGATTCTCTCTTCATCCGTGTACCTTCACAACAACCCTATGAAGTAGGTTAAGCTGAGAGGAAGGGTGATTGGCCCAAGAACGCCCAGCAAGTTTCATGGTAGTGTGGGATGGACACTCCACTCACTGGGCAGTGCTGGAGCAGGCCCTACTTTGGGAACATTCATATTGAGAGTGTGGATGTATGTACAACTTGCCTCAGTGGTGAGCAAAAAGAAACACTTCGCAGATGTTTGGAGGCATGGCCACCTTGTTTATTAAATGAAAACAAGCCCTGGAATGACTCCTCTACGCTTAACCATCCCTCTGGCCGAAGTCCGACCTCACACCAACTCAAGTTGTCTTAGTCTGGAATCTGAAGAAACTGGAATCTGTACGAATTTCTTAGCTGTTGTCAGCAGCTGCCTTTCATTATGATAACACTAGCGATAGTAAACAAGCTAGGAGGGGCCATTGCCAGAGTCCGTCTTACCAGACTCCATTCATTCATTGCTTTATTACAGTTCATAACCAGACCTGAGACCATACTTTTGACCCAAAAGGGCAACTTTGGCGTTGTGCTTTTAGAGGAGATTATGAGAAAAGTTAACCATGCCCCAACTCTTCATTGGTCCACCAAGTTTCCAGTATGTTCTAAACAGAGAGTTGATGGAGGAAGCCCCCAGTCATCTCTCTGGTTGTGCTCAGTTTGTGTGACAGTCTTATATCAGCATCAGTGCTGCCAAAGGCAAGCATTCTGCATGGTGGAGCTGGTCTCTGATTAGCTCAGAAGATGCTTACTAGTCTGGAAGATGGTTCTTTGGCAGCAGAGAAAAATGGCATTTTAACGTGTGACTGTTCCCAGAATTCACTGTGGTCTAAATGGATAGGATTCTGGAAGGCAAGGGCATTCCAAGAAACTTGAATCACTTGAAAATGTGCCTCTGTGGGCTCCTGTTTATATATTTGCAGTTCAAAAGGAATTGGTGGATGGTTTCTCTTGGCTGATCCTGGAAATGTATCAAATTAGGTTGTTTTGAACACATACAACTGTGGCTAAAAGCCCAAATATTCTGACAGTTTATTTCTTGCACCACTACACATTTTCCCCTCAGTCTACGGCTAACAAATACTAAAGTTTCTTCTGTAATTTTCTTAAACTTTGGCATGGATTGCTGACTTCTGTCACTTTGGGAAGGATGTGTGCTCTCCTTTTTTTAACAGCAGAGGGCAGAGAGGAGTATAAGACCTTGTTGCATGTCCAAGGCAATCCTCTTTCATTGGTCTTATTGAAACACTGAATGGTGTGAAGAATGATTAGTTTTTAAAAACCCGCACCATGTAACCTCTGCCCAAGTATGATAATTTACAGGAACAGGCATTTTCTCTCTGGATTTTAAAATCAGTTCTGAACACTGAAGTTCTGAAGAATGCTTAACTGTTTGGCCTTAAATGAGTTTTTATTTTTAAAAATGTGGATGCTCATGATCCTCTGGTACAGCATTTCAATCTTTGTGTTTTATTTTTTATTACAGGTATCAAAAGTGAATCTAGTTTTAAGTTGATGCATACATGAGTTAGTATCTTTATTAATATTTTTATGAATTCCTGTTGGCTTTTGGAGTGTTTGCTGCTGTTGTAAAAGTGTGAATATTGAGCACAACATAAATGGTTACAGTATTAAGAAGTGTCTGGGAAGCCATATTCCTCTTTACTTGGTTTCTGAAGCCTTGACTCCAGTTTGCTGCCTTCCAGCCTTTTTGGCCAGGCTGCAAAATTCCCTCCTCATATCAGTTGCTTTGCTAGATCAGCCTAAAGGGCCATGTAGTCCAGCAGCAACCAGTGAAATGTCTCTGGAAGTTCATGGTTAGGCGTGATAGGAACTAGATGTCCCCCCTTTGTTTGTCCCAGGAACAAGGGGCTGTCTCAGAATGAGGAGGTTCTGATTCCAGATACGATGTGGAAATACCCAGTGAAGACCTAACCTCTCTGAAATTGCCTAATATTCATTTGAAGTTGTCTGAGGTGGGGGCTGTCTGTCTTGTAGCAATGAATTCCACAAATTTATTTATTTATTTATTTATATTTTCTGCCCTTCCCACCATTCGGCTGGCTCAGGGCGGCTAACAACATATACAGTATACATTAAAATATCCATTAAAACCATCAAATCAACATAAAACCATACAAATTGCTTATGTGTTAATATGAAGAAATACTGGCTTATGTCTCTCTTGAAGCTCCTATTGATCTGTTTCATTGGAGTACCCCAAGATCTTGTGTTTGGAGAGAGAGAAAAATAGTTTCCCTCGCTCCGCTGTCTTCACACTATTATGAACTTCTGTCATGTCCTTAGTAGTTTTCCCCCAAGCTAAGAGAATCCCCATTGCTGGTTTTTCATTGTGCTTCATTGTTGTTGTTAATACTACTGTTACTGTTATTATTATTAATTGTACGATGCTTTACACACTACAGGACATGTCTCTGCCCCAAACAATCTTAAAACTTTGGACAAGGAAGATAGCAAAGGGAGAAAGAGACAGGAATAAACTGGAGAAGAATCTGGACTCATTACATGCTTAGGTTTCAGTAAGGAAGAGGGATTGTATCAAAGGCTTCATAGAAAAGGGAGGCTTTGAGGAGATGTAGGGAGGAAGTGAGGCAGGTGAGTATTAAGCAGATCTGGGAAACAGTTCCAGGCACAAAGGACAGCAAGGAAGGTAAAGGCCATTTGGGGAATAGGAGGCCTTGGGAAGGGAGGGAGCTGGAGGTACAAAGGTTACAGGTATAGGTATATTGGAATTTGTGAGTGGACAGGTAATGAAGGAGGAGAAAACCATGGAGGGATTTGAAGCTATGAAGGAGGAGTTTGGCCTGTTCTGATAGCAGAGACAGAAGCCGGTGAGGCTACTGGCCTGCTTCACTCTCCTTCTTGTCTCTTCCCTGGCCTCATAATAAAAACGTATGCGGGAAGACTTGAAGGAGTTCAGAATTTTGGAATTACCCAGGAGCTGGATGAATATTGGGGCTATAACTGTTGATTACTAGTCTCCTGCTGCTGAAGGGAGTTGGGAGGCTTAGGCTGGGTCATTGGCCTGGTTATTTATTGTGTGTGTTAGTCTAGAAGATGATTTGGAGAGAAAGGAAATGAAACTGTTTTCTGAAGTACACCAGGTTTTTGAATAAATTCCAGACTCAAGCTGCTGCCGTCAGAGAGATGTTTGAGATGGAAATGAAGTCTCCCACTCCTTGCATAGTTGTGCTTTTGACCTGTTAAGGTGAGATGGAACGCTCATAAATGGGGCAAGTGTCCACTGCCCTTCCACACCCAGTTAAAGCAAATAATAATAAAACCTTTTGCCTGGTTACTTTTGTATGGAAACCTTCTCTCTCCATTTGCTTACAAAAAGCATAGGGCTCTTTACAACTTTGTCTGGAATTGCAGAGGGCGATGCCTTTCGAATATGGCTGCATCAATAGGTCTACCAGTTCCCTAAATGTAGGAGGTGAGAGAGAGCAAAAGGATGTGGGTTAAAGGAAGGAACACTGGAAATTGGGCTGGACTGTGTGTGTATGAGATAGTGCTCGAAGGGGGCAGGGGTGGGTGTGCACAGGAGCTTGCAGGCTGGAAGGAAACATTGCATGATAACTACTTTTTGGCTCAGGTACCAATATATTAGGAACAGTTTTCTCTGTAAGGACTGGCTGCATTCTGATGTCATGAACAAGCCATAGTTGTACATAAATCAACAAGTTAGAAGTTCTAGGCTTGTATTCTCTCTTCCCTCTTTCACCTTCTGGGCAGGGCCAAGACTGAAGACTTTCTGGTGTAGAAGTCTTTACTCTAACTGCAAATGTTTATGATGTCAACAAATTGGGGTTTATTTCTTGCCCATTAACTGGGACTCTTAGCCCAAAATGTAATCCTGCTTTAGAGACCCCGTTTGTCAGCAAGAAATAAAGCGCAGTTGCTGAGGCAGTCAAAGTCAGGTGTCACAAACAGTTGTGGTTAGATGAAAGAATTCTTAATTCAGGAAACATTTAATCTTGGTAAAGTGCATGAACCCAAGTATTTTAGATTTGTTCAGTGTGTGAACCAGTTTTGGTCTGATATCTGAGTATGACTGTAAGTGTAGAGTAGGTGCTTATAGGTGTAATCTCCCCACCTGCCTGCTGTCAAAAATTGGCCCCTCTCACAGGTGGTGTTAGGTGGATTTGTCAAGTGTGGATGGAAGCTATGGATTTGCTCCATGCTTGAAGGGAAGTTTTTATTACCAGAATGCGCAAATACTAGTATCTAAAATGGAGGTTTTGTTCTTGTCCATATTAGGCCATATTAATCCATCCATCCCTCATTTGAAATGGTAGCTTCACTAACTGTACTTCCTGGAGGAGGAAGAGCTCTCAGGGGAGGCATGGATACTTGACTTGAGACTTCCTTAAATGCCTCTCTTGCCTTCTGTGCAAATCAACCCACAGCTTGTCCCCTCACCAAAACTAAATTTGCTGAGGCTTTTTTAAAAGAAAGAATTTGAAATGTTTCCAGTATTTTCTGCAAAGCACTGATCAGTCATTTAAAGGATTGTAGAAGGATCTTTTGTTAAATGGAGGGAAAAAATGCTGGAAATGAATTTCACATAATGTCCGCTTGTTTTGATAATTCCTCCTTGAAGGGACATGTTTATGAAATGTACACTCTGTAACTTTTGAGGCACAAAGCTGAAAGGGCAGATGCGCATGAGAGTTATAGTCAAATGTCAATGCAGACTTTGCAGAGACACAAGAATTCATGATATAAATTAAAGGAAATAAAGTTTCCAAAAAGGGGTATTTCAGCTTATAGATATGCAGCAGTTCTGGCTTGTGATTTTTTATTTGCTTGATCTGTGTAAGGAAATCAAAGACATTCTTTTAAAAGGGGGAAAAATGAGACAAGCTGAATTTTAAATTGGAGGGGGGAAAGGACATTTCTCTGTTTTATTCACCAGTTGCAGAAAATGCCCTCTGAGCCATCAAGGTTTGATTTAAAATCCGTTGCTGTTCTCGATGCAAAAGGAATATTTGTTAACCAATTCAAAGTTCAAGGGATAATTTATGGGTTTTAATCCATGCTGTTTCTAAGCGAGTGCCTCTGAAGTCAACTTCTTGGAGTTCTGTGTGTGCTCTGAATTATTCCACAGCCCATTTATTCAGCCTGGCATTTTCAACGGAGTCTTTATTTGTTTCTAATAACTAGCCAGAAAAATGTTGCAACGCCTGTGAGTGCTTGGTTTGGCTGCTGGGGGTGGGGGAGGAAAAATTTAAGATATAGCCTGATTGTGAACCAGCCTCACTTTGTGTTGAAAACAAACCAGTTTCTTTTATCCTCACAGAGAGGAAGTCTTTGAGGGGTAGCAAAGTTTTCTTTTTTGGTGTGATACATACCACTTAAAAAAATACAACACACCTATTCTATGCTATGAATTTGTCTTAGTGGTGACAGTTGCATAATTTTAAAACTTTTACATTCTGTATTGTTTGTATACCTATTTCTGTTCTTCTCTCTCTATGGGAGGGCATTACCCAAGCCATTAATGGGGTATGTGAGGGTTTTTACAGGTGTTATGCCACAAAGCTTGGTTCAGCCTCCTTTGCTGTCTTCCTTCCCCAAGTCCTTGTCCAAGCTGTGCATATAAAGCTGTAAAGAACATTTTCTTGGCTAATGAAGCTGTAATTTTGCATGGTGTCTTCAGTGTACAGATTCCACCCCCCCCCCCCAGTTGCTAAAGCAGCTGTGCAGAAATGCCCAGGTGATTTGGGGATGAAGTGAGGTAATGTGAAACGGGGACTCCTACCTGTGCTTCCAGATTACTTCTGCAGGTGCTGTTAGCAAAATGTTATTAATTCAAAGCAAAAGAAAGACCAACAAAGTAAAAAAAAAAAAGACCATCAACTATGTTCAGCTTATTTATTCTTCCTCACAACTTTCCTGTAAGGTAGGTTAGGCTGTGGGTGGGGGACTCCGACTGCTTAAACCTACCTAGTGAGAGCTTCAAAGCTGGGGTGGGGATTTAAATCATATCCTCCCTGCCACTTCTTGATTCATGAAGCTTTTGTACTTTTTCATGTCTATTTAAATTAATTACTTGCATGTTCTAATAAAATTAGGTCTGATGGCATAAATACAGTGGAGCTCAAAGAGCAAATATGGTTATGTTGAAAAATGTGTGGTGCTGAGGCTTAAAATTCTCATTCAGAACCTCTGCGTTTTTATTGGAGATTAGTGAGAATGAAAACTCTCCACATATGGTCAGAGGCACTTCCAAAATTGTTCTGAGCCTGAGCCTTGGAGTTCTAGAGCCACTGATGACCAAGGTAGAGGTTCATAATGGAGGCAGTGCTTTGCCCTGAGCTTAAAGCTGTTACAAAGCCTGATACGGAGGAGGCTTTGTAGAAATAACCCTAGCTCTGGCAGCACTTGAGAGCTATTTTTCAATGTACAAATGTAATGTTGTCCCTGAACACAAACTGGAATGTGTATCTTCTTTGAGTGGAATGCACGGGCTTGCAAGTTGTTCCAGAGGGTTAGCCGTGTTAGTCTGCTGCACAAAAATGCTTAAATAAACTGGGATATTTGGCATCTTAAAGGCTAACAGAATTTTGTTCCAGAATAAGCTTTTGTGGACTAGAGCTCACTTCTTCAGATAACAAGGAATGTGTCCTCACTATGCAGTCATTATTTCATGTAAAGATATGGGGGGGGAGGGGAAATAGGACCGAGGGGCCATGAAATTCAGGAGGTATAGGGTGAAATATAATTATGTAAAATTCAACTCTAATAAAGGATAACCCGATGGGGTGGCAAACTGTCCTACTACAATTGAGCATAATTCTGGATTTAAAAGGATCATGTCTCCAGCAGCTTTTGACAGGGTGAAGACGGTGAACTGATCTCGGTTCCTTGGAAATTTGTTGGAGGCTTTTGGGTGTGTGATATGTTGCAAGCCCTTTTCTCAATTCTTGCCTTTTGTTGATTTAGAGACCGAATAGGAGCTGTGATTGGGGGGTGGGGACGGACTCCCTTCTTGGGGACAAATGAAGAATTCTTTTTACTAGACCAGAAACATGTGGAAGGATCAGGAATATGTTGAGGGATTACAGGAAAAAATTCCAAATGTGTACTACATACAGCTTGTACTTGGAACAGGTTCTGCTGGGAATAAATGTTAGTTAGTGTGACCTGTGACCTTTGGAACTGTTGACATGGATTCCAGCCAAAGACCAGCCACAGAACTCCTTTGTTCAGCTCATTCATGGCTCCTTGAAAACTCCCAGCCAGTGCAAGTTGCCAGCTCAAAGGCAAGGAAAGCAGAGCCCCTTTTTCCCAGGCTTTGGAAACAGCAGACGCCCCTTAACCGGCAAGGCTCTTTTAATAGGACTCTGCGGCCCAAACACGATTGGAATTGACAGCTCCCTGGCTGAAGGTTGCCAACCGGCTGGGCACCAAGGCACAGGGGAACAAACAGCTTTGGGGCCCGCTGTATGTGTATATGTGGACAAAATGCAACTCTCAAGTATTGCAGTTGCTCTTGTCTGTAAGATGAGGGATGAACCCTACATTCTGTTAAGGTTCTTGTAGCTCTTTTAAAACAGAAGGGATAGTGTTAAATTATATTACAGATGTTTCTAATAGTTTAGAGAGCAACAGACTGTTGGTGTCTCCTAACATTGTCACCTTCAGTGCCCCCATATACTTGTTCAGTTTACCCACAAAATGGGGTGGGGAGAGGATTTCAAAGTAAGATGTAATCAGCTGCATTCATAAGTAAAAAGGTAGTTCAATAACGTTTATGCAAAAATGGTTGCTCTGCTGTGGCCAAAGTCAGGATTTTATTTGGAGAAGCGGCCGTTGGTTAGATCTTGCCACTGCCGCAGGTAGATTTTTCCAGAGTTGGAAAAATACCGTTAAAAGACTTGATGCTACCTTTAAAAAAAGATCCTAGAAGACTTGATGCTGCCTAATTTTTTTTCTCAAAATTATAAATCCTCAAGCCGCAGAAGCTCCTTATTCTCTTTCCCCTTTGCTCTACTTTACTTTTCACAAATTTGAAGGGGGCATTTCTGTTCCCAGAGCTTGTTCAGCCTTTGGGAGGGATGTTGCAGGGAAGTTACTCCTCTCTTTGTGAAACACATTTCATGGCAGAAAACTACAAGTGCTACCTTATCAGATGCTACCTGAGTCTGGGCATGGACATCGCCAGTGTTACCCCCAGCACAATAGCAGTTGCATCACTTCTGTTCAAGCAAGCTGTGAAAGACTTGCTTCAGTGGGTTTAATAATTAACTTTTGGTGACTTCTCTTGTTTTATTTGCTGATTTGTTTGCAAGTTAAAATGAGCACTATTTCAAATATGTTTAAATGTTGGGGTATTCATCATCATATAGGCTGGTAATTGGTTCATGCTCAGAACTTGCTGGATTACTGTGATCAATAGGAATTGTAGTTCTCTGCTTTCTGAGCTGTTTTGAAAGATTGTAAAAAACCCTGCCATTCCCATGAACCCTGGCAGGAAGTCATAGTGGGGAAGATTAGGAAGAGTAATATGTAGGTTTCTGTCCTCTAAAGAGCAGAAAGATAGGTTAGCAGTGCACCTGTTTGTGTTTGCACATACATGCATTTTGCTAGAGTCCAATTGTATATTCAAGTGCTTGCTGAGTATTTTGAGTGTTCAAGAGTGGGTGTTCACAAAAATGTGAGTATCTTTGAGAAGAGCTAGGGTGTGATCATTGATCGCTATTCTTAAGCCCATGTTAATGTGTTTTTGTGGGTTTTATGTGTACCTTTTTCCTAACAAAATTATTAAAATCCAGTTTTCAGTCTGGTGCATTCCGTAAGAAACGCAGCCAGGGAATAACTGCTGGTTTTGTCATGTTGATGAGTGGCTTTTACACAAGGTGGTGTGTTGTTGTTTATTTTAAAGAACAATCGCCTAGGTTTACTGTTGTTGTCTTAAATGCAGCAGAATCTTGTTAATCCACTACTATTAATTGTCAGTGGCAGAGGATAGCAACCTCACAGTAAATGGAAAAAAGACTGCATGAATATGTTTTCTTGAGACAACAGTGCAAATGCATCGTGATCATGAATTGTTTTTCACATCCTCTTTGCTTGGTTCCTGTCTTGTTCACACATAGTCATGTGTGTGAGAGATGGGTGGTGCTTTTTATTGGCGCTAGGGGTGGGGGGAGGTCTTGTATTGTGGCTGAGCTATGAACCAGCTCTCACTTCAGCTCATGCACCTGCTGCAAACTCAGTCTCCCAGGTGGCCATAGGCAACCCTCTTGATGATTATATTGGCTTTCTTTAAGGGATATTGGAAGGTGAAGTAAGTTGAATAATTTTAAAGAATTAAAAATAAAGGTTTGGGGGGGGGGGGGACAAATGGCATATACTTGAAGGGGTGTCATACAGAACAGAGCAAAGATTTGTTCTCTGCTGCCCCAGAAGGCAAGACTAAATCAAATGGGCTTACCTTTCAGGCAGGTAGATTTTGGTCAAAATTTAGGAGAAACTTCCTAAAGGTAAGAGTGGTTTTTTGGTGGATGGTCTCTCTGCTAGAAGTTTTCAACCAAAGTCCTGTCTGGCAGTAATGCTCTAGCTTTCTATTTCTTGAAGGGGGTTGACTAGATGAACTATAAGGGCTCCTTCCAGCTCCAGGACTCCGAGACTTTGATGCATCTTTGGCTATAGGCAGAGATAAATGTTTCTTCTTGTTCCTTGAGAGTAGTTTTAGTTGTTTTGTTTTTTTAAAAAAAACAGATTATAAATCCTGTGGTTTAAAGGGGAAGGCCTGTGCAGGGGGAGACGGATGAATTAATTCTTGCCACTCAACCCTCAAGCTGCAAATTTGTGTTTTCCCCAGTGGCAGTAAAAGCAGAGTATCAACTAAGTGTGGAAGAGGCACAAGGGGAATCGGTCTGTTCCCTACTACGCTAGTCTGGCCCTTTAAATTGCAGCCTCTTTAGCTGCAATCTGCTTAAGAAATAAAACCTTGGGCAACATAATCATGAAAATCTATGGCATGTGTGATTCTGCCCCTAGCAACCCTAAACTCAAGCTGAAAGTGGAGAGGTATTAATAGGTTATGTTCATTTTCCTTTGGGTTTCTTGAAGAAGACATTTCTTAGCCTTTTGTGGCTTAGGCAAGGTATCTGTGTTGCTCATAATATGCTGAACTATGCTGCATATAGAAATGTGGCCCTGTGCTGGAATGAGGCTTGTTCTGTGAAGTGGGCAAATGTACCCTCTGAGATGAGGCTAAGCATTTGTGTGCATCCACATGAATGCACTGATCTCTCCCTCTCCTGGGTGTCTTGGTCGCTCACTGCGGATCAAATGAGGGGTGTGCAGCCAAGTGAGAGATGCTAATGTTTATCAGGTTAGCAAATGGGCAAAAGAAAAGTGATTAAGCAACAGGTTGCAATCCTCTTTCTGCTGCTAGGGTTGAATTTTAAACACACTCGTGAAGTAGCTGAACACAAAACAATCCTAAAATGTAGCATACTCCACAAAACTCCAATTAAAAGCAAAATTACAGATTTTACAATCAGAATTTGGCCATCAAAAAAGCAGGCAGAATAACCCCAGGAGAGTCTGTTCTCAGCTTTTCTTGAAGGAATGCTCCTTGTAGGGGATAGTGTATGGCCTTTTGTCTGCATAGTTAACCCTGTATGGAAAACAACCTGTTACGGGCAAATACTTTTCCTTTTGAACTGCATTTGATCACAAGTTACAAGTGGTTTCCTCAAACAGTTAGAGTTAGGTTTTTATTGAATTCACACAGCTATTCTATAATGTATGGTAATATATTGTGTATGCGTTGGTTCCCTTGCTCTGCTTTCCAAAAGCTGTCATCCTCCCCCTCCTCTATTTACCCAGTCATCTGGACAGGAAAAAATTGTAAGAGTGGTACTTTTCTTCATTGTCTGAAGAGCTTGTTGGAATGGGGAAGGGAAAAAGCTACATGGCTTGTGTTTCTAGAATACCTGCCTGATTTCCACAGCACAACATAGTAGCAGCAGCAGTAGTAGTAGTAAAATGTTTTAAATGGGAGTGTAAATACCTTCCTTATTCTCACACTGCCACCGAGGAATGCCACCAACTATGCGAGCATAAAACAGCAGATACAGTGAAATATAGCTGAATGCTGCAAATCGCAGATGCAAAAGCCACTTAAAATGCTGCTTGCTTTAAATTGCAAACAAACTGGTGCAGTAATATAAGGTGCTTGATTTGGGATGGAAAAGTCACTGTGAGCAAGAGAAGTGACATATGAAAACTGAATTATCCATAAAAGCTACCTCTACTCAAACTGTGGGATATGCTACTGTACTCTTTGATCTGCTGTCCCAAGGCATTGCCAACACTGATTTTAAACTGTTCACTAGAACACAAGTATATGATGCCTAGGGAGCCTTTCTGGACCTCTAAAAGGTAAGATAAAACTTGGAGTTATGATGTGTATCTCATCATCACCTGCCTCAGGAACTCTCGGCTCATGCTTGAATACTGACTTCCTTGACTCAAATACAGCCATGATATTCATGAGGGACATGGCATTGTTTTGTCGGCAGCACTGAGTAGCAGTGGGAAGTACAAGGCCAGTGGTGCTTGAAAGCCAAGGTTCAGCAGGTTTAGTATGAGACAAGGGTGATGGGCTGCCCAGTGAGGAGCAGAGCTCTAAGATGGCTTGATGGAAGGAGAGCCCAAGGTCAGCTTCATTTGGAGAGAGAGATTCTAGCTTCTCCTGCTGCCAGTGGTGGAAGGCACTTTCTAGTGCGGAACACAACCTGCCACCCTAGTCCAGCTTACTTCTTCAGCAGCTATTTTCCACCGTGTTAATTTTTTAGCTCACTTTCCTAATAGTGGTTACAGTATATAGCATTCTTGATGCAATAACCAGTTTACCTTTGTGCTGCTCCAGGAGCAACAAATAAACATGTTTCCCTTGCCAGTACCTTGCATCTGATGAAGTGAGCTCTAACTCGTGAAAGATTATGTTGGAATTAATTTTGTTATTCTTTAAGGAGTCACTGGTCTCCTTGTTCCCCTTTTCTGGTTCGTTTCCACAGGAAAGTGACACAGCATCTTCTTCATCAGGAGTCCAAATATCCCCTTTGGAGACCTCCTTCCTGTCATTCTTATGATGCAGAGTGTTGGCACCAACCCTGCAGCCTCAGCTGGAGCAATATCTAATGACTTGCAGGACACTGACCAGAGTACTTGTCAATCTTTCTTTCCTGTTATATGAACTGTGAACTGGCATGAGAACACAAGACAGACTGGGAGAGTGCCATGATAACCCTTTACTAGCACAGGTGAACTCTCTGGATAGGAGACTATATCGATCACTCTGTGGGCCAGCTACAAGACCTGCTGGAGTTCCCGTGAACATGTAGACCCCAACCCTGTGCTCTGGTCTTCCAACCCCTGAGATAGAACCTCAGTGTGTGTATATATGGAGTGATTTCGATACGAAAAAGCCCCTTGGTAGGATTTTGTAAGTTTGCATGTATGCAAGAGAGAAATCATAAACTTGACATTGGGTTAGCAAAAGTCAAGGTTTTAGATGATCAGGCTGAACTAATTTAGTGTCCTTTTGACCATGGCATATTTAGTGGCTGCATCTTTTTTTCTTTCTCTGGTTAGAAGGTTGAAAATGATCATCATCTGCCATTGGTCTTTTCTCTTTTGTATTTGTCCCCATGAAAAAGGAAGGTTCATTGCAGGTATACTTGTTTTGCTCTGTTACTCAGTTGTGCCACTTTACTTTTTTTAAAAATCCTGCCATTAAGGGACAGAGAATTGTTTCTGGAAGGAGCCCACAATTCTCCTCTCTTTTGCTGAAGCATTCAAGCAACAAGATTTGCACAGTCTGGCACAGTAGCCACTCTCAGCTGGCCCCTTGCCCTCCTGCTGTTAGGGAGGGCAAAGGATGTGCCAGATCTCCAACTGTAACAGAGCAGGCCCTGCCTGCAAATCTGCTTATAGTTAGCCTGGGGGCTTCTTGGCAGTGCTCTGCAGCCAATTGATTTAGTTGCAATCCGTTTCCCTTAATATTTTCCATCTGGCCAGCAATGACCCTGCAAGGCAAACACAAAATAGGGTTTGAATTATGAGGACTGTGTTAGAAAAACCTCTTCCAAGTCCCATTCTAGAACATGGAGGGGTGGAAAGGGGCTGCCTTTGGGCCCTGAAGAAAAGGGGGGGGGTTGTTCTGCAAGGGACAGTTGCTTGCTCAGTTAAGTACGTGTTGAGAGCTTTGGGACTTGAACAGATAATCTCTGAGTCTGGAGTTTAAGCTAATGTACTAACGTGGATGATGCATGCTGGAGCCTCAGTGCCTTCTTCATGCACAGAAGGAATTGGAAACAGAAGATTGGCCCTGTGACTAGCAGACAGTATAAAACTTCTGGATTGACTGAGCCTGACATAAATATGTAGAAGCATGACCTTCTAGTGCCTTTGTCTGGAAAAGCACATTCTGCTTGCTGTGTTTCAGGTACACACACAGGTGACTGACTCCAGGAACTCTGGATTTGGTAATGCCACCCTCTGTGTTGGGCTGTGGGTTTTTGACTGAGTCTAGCATGGTCCTGTGAGTGTTAGTTAGAGAACTGCTCAGCACAAACTTTCTATTTGATGCTATACTGAAAATAGAAGGGATGCAGACTGGTCCCTGGAGGGTTGCATTCAAATGGAGGTGGTTCATGGCATTTGGGCTGGAAGGGCTTTGCAGTGGAGAGGATGGGGGGGAATTGGCTGGCCTTAGCAAACAACTTATTAACAGCAACAGTTAGCCTTTATATGTCACTTCAGTTCTCAAAGTGCTTATGAAAGCCCTACAATGTAGGCCAGTATTACTAAGCACATATTGGAGATAGGAGACTGGCTTGCTAAAGGTCCACTTCATTTGGCAATGAGATGAGGTTTAAACCAGCAACCTCCTGGCTCAGCCTCTTGGCCACGATGCTTGGGCTGTACCACTATTATTGACAGCAGGTTGAAAGGGTTGTGTAAATAACCCCCACTGAAAAATGTTTCCTGTATATAGGAAGAAGGCTAGTCAACCATCCCCTTTCTTTTTGCCAACTGTGCTTCTGAGTGCAGGTGTCATGATCCTGGGCCTATAGTGGTGCAGCCTACAGGCTCTAGAGAGACCTAGTGGATCCAGGGAAGCCTGTATTAGAGTGACTACAGGGTCTACATTTCTCAGGTACCCTCTGGACCCTGTGATTGGCTAACAGGGGATTTGGAGGGAAAACTTATACCAGTAGAGGGGAAGAAGGAATAAAAGGCCTTGCTCAAAGTGGGAAGTGGTTCGCTCCCAGGGAGCAGAGCTGATCAAAAGGAGGGATCCCTCATCCAAAAAGGAGTGAGTCAGTCTGAGACCAAGTACTTAAAGCAGGCTAGGACAGTATAGTCAGATGCATTAAGGTTTCTTATTTTGCTGGTTTACCTACCTTTACTGTGCGCATTTTACCTACGCATTATTGAATCACAGTTGTTGTTAAATCTCTTTAATAAGAATAGTTTGTTACTCTGCCTGGGTCCTCACACCACATTCTGTCACTTATAAAGGGAAACCTACTGAAAAAGGGGTGCATAAAGGGGTAGGGTGGGTTCTCTGGACCCTTCCAAGGAGACCCATACCAGAGTGGTGGCAGCCATAAGAGAACCTTTCTAGCTGCTGCCCAAGACAGCAGGGAGAAGCGGTTGACCCCACAAACTCTCTCTTCTTAGAATGCATGCCTGTCATGGGGTGGTCTTGCCTAGGCTTCACACCTGAACCCCGTTGGTACGTCCTGTGAATTATTCTCATGGTCAAATATGTAATAGAGGAGAAATAATCTGCCTGGAAATCTGGCAGCCTTTTGGAGATGGTCTGGTCCTTGTGAGAAGTGCCACAGCAATAGTCTTGGTGCCATTTCAGTGCATGCAGTATTTCCCATTTGAATGTACAGTCCTCGCTATTACCGAAGGAAGCTGGAAACATTTTAGTAGAAGGAGACTCGAGAATAATCTTGGGAGATGTGGCTGGTAAGCAAGTACATGTGTGTGTGTATAAATGTATATATATATAAATCAGGGAATATATAAATTTCCCTGTGCCACAGGATGGGAATAGAAAAAAATCCCTGAAAGTTTAAAGGAGCCCCGCAAACAAAACCACTAGTAAGCAGGGAACTGTGCTTTATTTACTAGAAACTCCTTCTCCTCCCATTCATTAATTAGGCCTTCCTAAGGCACCTTCTCTGGTTGCCAAGCAACCATAACAGTAGTTGTTAAATCCTGCCACTTTTTATTAACCCTTTGGCCCCGGGTGGGTTGGGAGCTCCTCTTTTAGCACTAATGCAAAATGCATTAGTACACTATCTTGGGAAAACCCAAATCCTTGGCATCAAAGAAGGGGAAAGGGGTATGCAGCTGAAGTGCTGGGCAGAGAGATTTCCTTTCCTTTCAGGAGTTGGTCACTTTGGTTTAGGCGTCTCCTTAAGGGTTCCAGAAGGCAGCTGTCGGAGTGAGGCCACTCTCGGCTTTGCTGACAGATGTACACAACTTCCAGTCAGAGATTACAAGGCAACTTCCTTCTTTCCGAAAACAAGAGCTAGCAAGAGCCCTTGGGACCTGCACTGATAATTGGAGAGGGAAGCGTGAAAGGAGAAGAACCACATGTGAAAACTATGAGTTCGCTTCTCCTTGGGGCAGCGAGTCAGCTGCACTGGAGCTCCTCTTGCCTGTTGGAAAATGGGCTTTCCTTTGGAAAATTCTCATAGGCGCTGTGGGGGTGGGAGCCCAGCTTTGTTTCTTGCCTTGTGGTATCCCTGTCTCTTTAGACAGTTTTGTGGATGAGGTTACGCTTGTGCCACATGCTCTACGTAGCTCCCACTTGTCCCCGTGGGAGAGATGAGAAGATGCTGTCCTATATTGTAGTAATTGGCTGAGCTGGTGATTGGAGAAGCAGTACACAGTAACCAGTGTGGGATTTAACATGATGGGAGGGCATGAAAAACTGGAGTAGATTGGGTTGGAACACCAGCTTTGACTTGCCAAATTTCAGGCTAAAAAGCAGTTCGCTGCTGGGAAGGAGTGGGAGATTTCTGCTTTTTCGATTTTGATGTTTAACCTACACATGCCTCTGTCGAACACCCAGAAAGAGGCATTTGTTGAATATTCAGGATGTTCCTAAAATGTGCGTGTCCTTCCCCAAGCTACGAAGCTTATCCTTTTTTGGAGGGGAGGGATAACCTGACATGGATAATAAGTGTTTGAGCAGTGGGTAGTTCCAACTAGGGTTTGTCTTTCCTAAAATATACTAGTCCCAGTCTTCCCTGGCATGACTTACTTCTCTTGTTGATGCAAACTGAAGTTTTCACAGCCTCCCAAACTGAATTATAAGAATGAGAAAACTACAGTTGTCATAAATCCCAGCTAGCCAGCCAACACTGAGTAGTGGCTCATGGGATGACACAGTTGACAAACTGTGCAGATGCAAATAATGCTTGGAATACTGATCATTTTAAATTGATGATACAGTCCTCTGGAGGGATTGACTCAATAGTGAGTGGCCATTGCAAAGAAGGTAAGATTACTTTTTAAAAGCACATTATTTGTAAGGATAATAGCAACACTAATATTTACTTTGTATATGAAATATTTTTCATCTTTATATTGGGCTGTGGTATCTAAAGATTTAACACTGTTGAATTGAAGGGGAAAGCGGAAGTCTGTGGTTCAGAGTTCTACTTCTTGAAGAAGCAAAGAATGCTTACATTCAGTGTGTTCATAGTGCCTCCTCTTTTTCTTTCTCCCAAATCCCTCTGAAAATCCCCCATTTTTTCTGCAAAGCCTTTAGCTTAACCTCTTGACCCTTACCCCAACAGTAACTAACACTAAATATCTGCAATTTTATTTACATACATCTCTCACTCTTCCTAAACTTATTTCTCTCTGCCCCCTTCCTCTTAACTATTTCTTCTCCACTATGAAAACCTAGCTTGTAACTTCCTTGTGGACCTGAAGCTGCATTTCAGGATCCCACAAAGGCACACCAAAGTGGCATGTACATCGATGTGCTGTGTTAATAAAGTGATGAGTTAAATTCCCAACAAGCAATTTTATTGGTGCTTTTCCCAGGACGTACCACATTTTCTTCTGCATACCCTGTCAGTGTTAGCTCTGGGACCAAGCCCTGAACACGTCATCCCTCCTGCTTGTATATTCTTGTACTTCTTGATAGCTTCCTCCTCCATCAATACCCCCTCCTCCTGTAGAAATGTGCAAGCCTTGATGTTTAGCATACCTTTTGAAATGAGAGAAGCTGAGAGCTCTTGGTGCACAAAGGACATGATGATGGGAAAGAAAAAACACAAGTAGGTTGGGTCCCGTGGATGCAAGCGCAAAGAGGGGGCTTTTGAAAGAATAAGGCACCCACCGTCAGTGGTAGCTTGTTGCCAGTTATTTCCCCGAAAAATCTTCTTCACTGCACGCGGCTCACAGAGGCTAGAATTCAGTGCAGTATGTGTATGTGATTCACCATCATCCAATAAGTCCCTACTTGTTTGCACCAGTGGAGGGAACAGTGTGGGTGTCCATTCCCCCAAGTTTCAGGTGGTTCTTACTGAATGCCACCTTTCACTTTATAAAGCCTCTCCCCCTTCTGCTATTCTTTTGTGACTGACTGTGTGTGCACCTGGAAGTCATGGTGACCTCTCATGGTGACTCGCCCTACTGGGGGCCTGGAGGATATTTAGAGAAGTGTCTGAATAAAGCCTTCCCGCCTCCAGCCTCTGGTATTTCAAGGAGGCCTCCCATCCAAGTACTTTCCAGGACTAGACGCGTTCTGATTGTGCTTTCTCAGATAAGTGTTTTTAATGATTTTTATTGGTTTTAAAACTGGTTTTTAACTGATTTTAACTAAGTACTTGCCAGAGTTGACCCTGCTTAGCTTCTGAAATCTGACAAGTTCCGGCTGGCCTGGGCTATCCAGGTCAGAGATAACAGCTGTTTATTGAAAGAGAATATTGTAAAACGAATAAAACAAGGCATTTAAAGTCAGTATTAAAAAGTATTGCCACAGACTTTTCTGAAAGAACCTGCTCTTGATATGAATGTGCTATTGCTGACAGTTTTCAACCTGAGCAGTCAGAATATTCATAAATGTCTCATGACACTGTGGGGTGTGTGTGCATGTAGGGATTTCTGGCAAAAATCCCACAGTCCTTCATCTCAAGAGTCAATTCTGATGTGGCCATTAGTGATGAACAGGGTTGGCCATTCTGGTCTCAAATACAGCAATACATAATTCATCTCTCTACCCAGTGTTCGAATCTCTGTCTTCTCTCCTCTAAAAATTAATTTGATTTTTAGAATATGCAGTTTGTTGCTCCTAAGAATGATGACAGCAACATGGTGTCTAGTTGTGAACACCTGCCCATCACAGTAGAACTGACAGCAAGCAGGTTTTCTAGCTGCTTGATGGACTGGCATAAAATATTCCGCCTGGCTCGTCAGTCATTCTGGGCATTGCCGCTTCCCTGTGCCTGCGAGGATAGAATGTTGATCATCCCAAGCCTCAAGTTCCCTTTGCCTTGTTTTCTTACATTTCTGCTTACTGTCAGGCCATTGTTGAGAATTGTAGCTCCCCATCTCCATTTATTTAAGACATTTTTAGCCCACCTTTCTTCTGTAAAGGGCTCAAGGCATCTCACAATGATAGCTAAAAACAGTGCCATTTCAGGTCAATTTAGAAACAAAACACCTATCACTGCCAGAAAATACACAACAGATCTATCATCCAAGTTGCTGTCCTAAACATCTTTGTCTTGTGTTGCTTCCTAAAATTTAAACAAAATCCAGAGCCCAGTGGTGCCTACTCTCTTTGATCTCCCTTCCTGCCACATTGAAGAAAGCCTTTCCATAATGTAGGGTCCACTCCCTAGAAGACTTGAGATTGATCAGTGGCAGATTTTAATCAGCCTGCAAGAGGGGATTGGCAAAAGGGCCACATTTCTGATTTGTCCATAACTAACCACCAATGTTCCCTCTAAGCTGTGGAGCCCTGTGAGCAAAAATTCTACTTTGTGAGCTACTGGCATTAAAGTTGCGAGCGAGCAATTTGTCTACTGTGTAAATTAGCCTGCTCTGGAGCCATCCTTCCTGAGCGAAGACAAAAATGTGTGAGCCGGAGGCTAAAAAACTGTGAGCTGGCTCACACTAACTCAGCTTAGAGGGAACTCTGCTAACCACTCCCCCACGTTGATGTAATTTAAACTGCTTATACCTCGATCATGATGAAGTTAAACTGTTGCTGTGTGTGAGAGTGATGTATGTGAGAGGTATCACTGAGCACCACCATGGCTCATATGTGTAACTCTGCCGGGGTTTCCAAGTGCTGCCCATGTAGGCAGAGCAACAGATCCTACAGTTCACTTGGGAATGGTCTTGCTTTGTCACTGACTCTCCTGTGTTATTCTCTTGTGAGTCTGAGTGATGAGGCTTAGCTCCCTTTTTCTGGCATTCGTTCGGAGTTTTGGGATATATTGTACCTCGTGAGTGTTGCATCTATGGGTGCCTTGCTGTACAGTGCTTGTTGAGCTGCACCCTTGGGGAGTTGCAGTTGTGCTTGCTTTTGCAAAAACAAAAGAAAACAAACAAAGAACCGTTCTGTACTTTAGCCAAGTGGAATATACGGATGATGTTATCTCTGGCACAGGAAATTTCTGGGGTGACCACTGCCTGTAACTTCCTTGTGTATTAGCACTGCTATTTTGTCAGCCAAAAAAGATCTAATGCGGCTAGATGACAACATGTAGTCACTTGGCCACTGGTGCTATTAAAAATCACTCGCAGCTTTCCTTGTTTCTGTAGTTCTCATATTCTTTCTCTTGCGGTCTTTGATACTAGGCGAATCCTTGCCATTCAGTCAACACAGAAGAGGAAGAATCTACCCAAAGCAGATATTCTAATGGCCTTTTTGTGGGGGATGACTCAGCTGTGTTATAGGAAGGAGGTGTGCAGGCATGGAGTGTTTAGGGGCTGTATATCTCCCCATTTCTGAGGGTCTGAGTTCACTGGTGTGAATGGTTCATTGGGATGCCACATTATTTGTTTTTCTTTTGCTTGAACAGGAAGTCAAGGCATAGTAAGAGGCACCAAACTAGATGGTGATATTTTTATTAGGTTGCCTTTATGTGGGGCAGCTTGTACATTATATTTGTGTGAGAGCTATCCCTGCTTTCTGCTCTGGTTGCTATATTTTTTTCATGATACTGTATGTAGACTCATAAGAAAACATGACAGCTGAACCTGAGATACTGGCAGCTAGCATAAGAATAAGGAAAAGTAAGGGGCATCAGAAAAGGGGAGGGAAGTGATGGAAACATGGTGGGAGAGCATATAAAGTGGGATGCCTGTTAGGGAATGGTGTTTCAGGAGCTTCTGCACATTCACTGAGCTTTTCTTTAGTACTGGTCAAACCGTAAAATCTGTTCAAAGTGCTCTTGTTGGCACACAGCAGAAGGCAATCACTCTTCCTCTTTGTAAGCACAAGACAGTCCAGTTGCACTTGATAAATCTCGCATCTCCTCTGTCAAGCACATTGTGCTAACATCAGCATCTCCATCTTCCTGCCAAATGTGCGCCCCGTTTCCTCTCCTTTGCCAGAGGGCTGCCCTTCATTACTTTTATTAGAGATGTCTTTGTACTCCTAATAGTGTTTGCTTGGTAAATGCAAACAGACTTTCATTTCGAGTCCTCTGTCTCTACCTTTATTAGGTGTCACAAGCCCCCCTATCTTGGCCTTAGAACTGCCTCCTTTTACTTTTAGGCCAAGAAAATTAAAAAGAGTTTTTACAGCGCCTGCTATGGAGGAGTAAAGGGAGGCAAGCGCCACTGGGCTCAGGAATTTATTGGGGCTCCCACCTATTTTCATGTACATTAACTGAGCTTGGAGGAACTGTAAAACTGCATTCGCTCTCCCCAGCCCCTTCATCCCAAATGCTTCATGGGGTAATGGGTGAACATTCAGAGCAACTTTCCCCTAAGTATCGCTGTGATGCACAAGGAAGAGAACATTTCTACCTGCTGATTCACAGCATGGAGAGGAACAGCCTGAACTTCAAAAGATTATTTCAGCTATGGCAGAGCCTTGCTTGTTGCACAGGACCTGCAGCCGTCTGTCTCCAAGAAGCAGCAGGACTCCATGGAGACCCCTTCTGAGCTTGTGCTGGGATCTTAACCCTAGAATACAGGAGGACATCTCTTCCTTTTCTTCCTTTCCTTCATATGTTCATGGGACTACACTGAGAGCATCAGATGATAGCCAGCTGTCAGGATGGATGGGTGTGCCAAAGGAGGGCTTTGAACTTTTTATTTGAAATAAAGAGGCTTGGTGAGGTAGGATGTGAGAACAGCAAAGATCATTGATTTCAACTCAGGGGAAAAAGGAAGGTTGACACAGATTCTCAATTGTAGGTATGGGTAACTAGACTCTATGAAAGATGTTTAGCAGCCTTATGAAGGGCCAGGCTAGCAGTCCATCTAGGACATTGTTATTTCCTTATGGGCTCATGGTCTTTGCCAACCCTACCACATAAGATAGTTTCTATGCTGGAAACTCCAGGGACTTGAACAGTATCCTTTGGCATTCAAAGCTTGTGGTTTTTCTCACAGCTCTGAACCCTTCCACAAGCACACCTCATAGAAGTGGCTTTTTATTGTATGGATGGCTGCTGATGGAGGTACACACTGTACACAGCGGTTTTTCTACCCAAAAAAAATCAAACTATGATTTATTGGGCTGACACTGAAGCACTTTTCACTCTATGAGGAAAGTGAAATGGTTTTCTTCTCATAGATTTTGGAGGTGCTGGCTCGCTGATGAATTACCCCCTCCACCATAGTCCTTGTTTCTCCCAATGAGATTCCCACTTGCTAATAAAGATTCCTCCCCCTGAGGGGTTTCATACTTTGTTCCTCTGGGTTTTGTCCCAGCTGAGTGAAATAATTTGGCTGCATCAGAACTTTTCACTGTTGATTAATTTTTTTCAGTCTTCTCAGTGGTTGAGGAACTTGGCTCCCATCATACCTCTTTAATGAAAAGTTTCTGTTGACAACAGGGAGCTGTCATGTCCGCCTAGTCTCTCACCTATCTCTCCTTGTGTCTTGTGGCTGTCTTGTGTTGTTGGCACCCTATTCTTAGCTGATGCAATGGTCGTTAAAAAATATTGTTTGTCTGCCTTTGTCAGGCGTATAATCCAAAGTGGGTTGCTTATTAATGCACTTGATCATGTTTCCTGTATGCCTGGGAAGATGGGGCAGTAGAGACTGGGTGTCAGAAGCCATGATGGCTAGGTGATTCATAAGAAATAAGGTGAGGGAAGGAAGCCATCTTGATCAAGTAACTCTGCTTTGCCTTTGCAGTAGCCAACTGAGCTGTAAGAGAGAGCTTTGTGTTTTTTTGGTTTTTGATTCCTTGAGCTTTCATTCTGCTTGTCTAAACCTCAGTCTGGGCTTGTGTATGTTGCTGCTGAAATGTTCAGTATGTGCAGCTGATTTGACCGTTGTGGGATATTTTTTTTTTTAGAAATGATAATGGGGCACATAAGATGAGCTTCACGAGTACCTGTTCAAGACCAGGGTAAAATCCGGGGTCATGTCTTGTGTTTGATGCTGCCACTGGGGTTGCATGCATGCACTACAGAAGTTTAAGGAAAACCTCTTGGGACTCTTTCAGCAAAACAAATCAAGCTGCATGGAAAGATCAACTTGGGCCTTCCTCAAAAGAACATTGGTGAGAAGATCATGAAAGCCAGGAGGCAAAGGCTTCAGGGGGCCTCCTCCTTCAAAGGAGGACAAAAGGCCTGTGCAGAGGGCCATTTTCCCCTTAACGAATCTGGTTCCGATTGTGGTGACTGAGCTTGAATTCCTTACGTTGTCAAAATGGAACAATAAAGGCTTGTGTGTTTAGAAGCCTCTTGTTGGCTTGTTCTGTGGTAGGCAAGCCCGCAGCTCATCAACATACACCATTGTTGCTATGGCAATGTGTGTGCGTGCACATTATTTAAGCTTGCAAGTGTGAGAATGTGTTGCTATAATGGACTGAGTCTATAAGGATAGAACTGAGAATAATGATGGGTTGAGTTCCAAAAGGTGTGTGCGTTGGCAAGGGAAAAGGAGGAGTGTACTCATTACAAGTGACTGACCTGGGAATTAGCATGCAAGTAATCCCCATTAAGCACCAAAAAAGATAGTTTATACTTCCCCCCCAGTCATATTTGTAAATGAGAATATGGGAACTGTCAAAGATGCTGTTTGATCCAGCAGAGTTTGGTACGTCAGAGCTGCCCAAACATCATAAAGAAGGCCGGACATGCGTGGTTGAAGCAGAGATGTGCTTTGTTTTCACACGGAAAATGTTCTGCTTCTAAAGATTAATTGTTTTGTAAAATTAATACCATTGAATAGGTGCTGTTGCCAATACGTGTTAGGCAAGCTTGGCTGTTTCCAAGTTAAAGTTGTAACTAATGTTTTTTCGAGGTGATTATCCTTAGGAATTGTGAGAGCGTGCATGTATGTTTTATTGATTTGTAAACAGGGTGTTGGGTGGGGGAGACAAAGTCTCCTACTAATCTTTTAAAAGTTATTAATTTTCCCAACTGGCTGTGCAGATCAAATCAAAGCCAAAGCTAAATTTTTATATGCGTGATCTTTTCTAAGTCTAAAGGGGAAACCCACCTCAGTGGGACTTAAAAGGCTGTTACAAATTTCACATGCATGCAGAAAAGGCAAAATAACAAACATGGGTAATCCAGATACATGACCAACTCTACAATGACACAAAGCAGCCAGTTTTTTTTTTTTGAGGGGTATGTGTGGCAGCCTCTGCCCCTGACTTGCCCTGGCCACCATGCCACATAGGTCCTGAAATGCAAAATGCTTCTTCCCTCTCTCCCCGTCTGCAAACGCCAGAGCATTTTGCACCCCAGATGTGTGACATATTGGGGGGCACTCTCCTAGAGTAGTGTATAATCTCTTCCTATTAGATTTTGTCCCTAAATTGGATATAGCTCCACCCCAAATCATTCTGAACATTCTTACTGTTTTCAATAAAGAACCAGAGGGACTGGATTTTTTTTGCATCTGGCAGATTTAGATGCTCAACGGCTGTGTGATTGTGTGTGTGATTTTGCTTTTTGTTTGTGCCTGGACCTTGGATTCCCAGATGGTCAGAATAGATACTCTTTCCTTGCTCCCTTCAAATGTGCTCCCCCCCCCCCCGCACAATTGTCCGTTACACCTGACCTTGGGAGTGCTTGGTACAGGAAGATAGCTGCTGTGATTTGGAAATCCTGTGCCTACCTCTCTGCCATTCTAATGAGCTCTTTAAAAAAATCAAAGAGATGTTAATGGTAAAATCTTCACATTTCAAAGGGAAGAATATTTATTATACAAAACTCCAACTCATTAGGAATGTCTGGATGTGAGAAGAAACAGCTGCTTCGTGTTTGGGGAGTGGGGGGAGAATGCTCTCTTTTTTCTTTGGTTTTCTCTCCCCCCCCCTTCAAAGATTGGCAGAGATCAGCTAATATTTAAATTTTGTTTTCATTGAACCATATAGCAATGTTTTAATGTCTTTTCTTGTGTTCTGTTTTTGATGGGATTTTTTTAAAGCTTGACATTTTTCCCCCCAGGATGTGCTCATGCAATTCTTGTACTGTTCATGTTTTCTGTATGTGATGATATGAATCTGCCTTATTATGCAGAGTCAGACGACCATCGGTGCAGTACGGTCTATTCTGACAGGCAGGCATGGATGAATCTTTCCCAGCCTTGCTACCTCATCTCCTTCCACGCAGAGATGCAGGGATTGAGCCTGACTCCATTAGCATGTAACACATATGCTCTGCCCACTGAGTCATGGGCCTTCCCTGTATGGAATTGCTGTATACTGAGACAGAACATTGTTCCTCCTATTGATACTGGCTCTCCCGAGTTTCTAGTTGTGAGGGGGCTTATCTGACATCTGCGGCATATGGTCATTTTAAATGCCATGGAAATGCTAGGGACTGAACCTTGGATCTTATGTGTGCAAAGGTAGATGAGCCCTTTCTCATGAACCTATGTATATGTATTCAGCAGTTGAAGCATATAGTACCCCATTATTTAATTGGCGACCTTCTTGCTGTATTGGAGGTGGAGCATCTGGACACAGTTAAGCTATTGATGAAGAATCAGCATGGATTCTGTAAGGGAAGATCTTGTGTCACTAACCTTGTAGAGTTCTTTGAGGGGGTGGACAAGCATGTGGACAAGGGTTACCTAGGAGATGTTGTTTGCCTAGACTTCCAGAAAATTCCTCATCAAAGGCTCCTAAGTATACTCAGCAGTCATGGGATAAGAGGACAAGTCCTCTTGTGAATTAAAAGCTGGGTTATTAACAGAAAACAGAGAGTGAGTATAAATAGGCAGTTTTCACAGTGGAAGGTGGTAAACAGTGGGGCACCGTAGGGCTCGGTACTAGGTCCAGTGCCTCTTAACTTGTTGGGAGTAAGCAGTGAAGTGGTTAAGTTTGTGGGTGACACTAAGTTGTTCAGGGTAGTGAGAACCAGGGAGGACTGTGAGGCGCTCCAGAGGATCTGTCGAGGCTGGGCGAGGGGGCGTCACATTGACAAATGAGTTTCAACGAGGGCGAATGCAAAGTATGGCACATTGGAGCCAAAAATCCTAACTACAAATATACTTTGATGGGGTCCAAACTGGTGGTAACTGACCAGGAGAGAGATCTTGGAGTCATGATAGATAACTTGCTCAAGATGTTGACTCAATGTGCGACTGCAATAAAACAGGCAAATGCTATGCTGGGGATTATTAGGAAGGGGTTTAAAAACAAATCAGTCAGTATCATAATGCCCCTGTATAAATCTATGGTGCGTCCTCATTTGGAATACCATGTACAGTTCTGGTCATCACACCTCAAAAAAGATGATATAGTATTGGAAAAGGTGCCGAAAAGGGCAACTAAAACAATTAAGGGGATGGAACACCTTCCCTATGAAGAAAGTTTAAAGAGATTAGGGCTCTTTAGCTTGGAGAAATGATGACTGAGGGGTGACATGATAGAGGCTGACAAAATTATACATGGGGTAGAGAAAGAAGTACTTTTCTCCCTTTCTCAAAATACAAGAACTCATGGGCAGTCAGGCTTAGAACAGATAAAAGGAAGTACTTCTTCATCCAAAGAGTTATTAACATGTGGAATTTATAGCCACAGGAAATGGGAGCAGCTACAAGCATAGACAGCTTCAAGAGACTATTGGATAAACATATGGAGCAGAGGTCCATGAGTGGCTATTAACCTCAAGGTATAGATGGCACACTATATCTGGGGCAGCGATACTCTGTATTCTTGGTGCTTGGGGGGCAACAGTGGGAGGGCTTCTCAAGTTCTGGCTCTGGTAGTGGACCTCCCGATGGCACCTGGGTTTTGGCCACTGTGTGACAGAGTATTGGGCTGGATGGGCCATTGACCTGATCCAACATGGCTTCTCTTAAGTTCTTAGCCCTTGGGCAGCTGTATCCTAATCTAGACCTGAAGAGTGTTAGAGAAGGTGTAAGCAGCAGGAAGTTGTAGCCTGAATTACACAATCCAAGAGGTTCCGCTCTGTTGACTAGGGAGAAAGCAGGAGGTTGAGCTACTCACATTTATACTAGTGATTTTGAATATCTTCTTCCCACTGCTTTGACCAGAAAAAGCCTCCATTTCATTTTCACTTATGCCAGTAATTATTTGATCTTTGACGTGGTCTCTGTGCTTCACACCTATGGGTTACTGCGCCTGCACTGGAATCCATCGGTATTGTAGAAAGCTCAACGAATTTTTGCGCCCAGCGCCTCCAGGTATGTGCGGGGCCCCCAGCGCACATGTCCAGAGGAGCAGGGCACAGACATCCCGCCAGTTCTCTTCTGACCGCCGCACTGTTAACAGCTCTCAGTCAGTTGGCTAGTATCACCTAGTGTTGGAAAGCTCTTTTTCGGAAGTTCTTTTGTCTATCCTCTTCTTTATTTTTTTTTCTTTGTTTTTTCTCTCAGTCCTTTTAAAAAAAATTGTTTTTGTTGTTTGGTGAAGGGGGACTTGCTCTCTTTCCCACCTCCCCTCTGTTTCTCCATTCGCACTGTATGGTGAAGAGGTGGGGTTGCTTTAAAAGGTGCTCCTCCTATGGCAGCAAGCTTGCCACGCCGGACGGACATTCTTTGTATATTTTTTGCTTGGGTGAGACACACGCCTGGAGTCCTGCGTGCACTGTGCGAAATTCTCTAATCAGACACACAAGAATAGGGCAGCTCATCTTAGAGTAACTCTCTTGGAGTCAGCTCCAGAAATGTAAGCGAATAGGAAAAAAAACTGAAGTAAGGATTATCTGTGTATCCCTAATCACTACCGAGCTTTGACTAGTCCTTGTTTTGCCTGTCATTATATACCCCTGTACTCACCTTGCTTAAAGAGTGGTCAGGGGCTTGAGTAGCGCATCATACCTTGTCTAGCCAAGTCCCAACTGCAAACTATGAGACTGCTGGTTCAAGCTTATTTATTCCTGATGGCAAGCATCTTTCCCTTGGACATCAGACCTCTCTTGTTTTTCCCTGACATCTCTCCGCTGCTCCTTGTGGCTGCTAGTCCACTCCTCTAAGTCTGATTGCCACATTCCCTTCGTGCACTGCCCATGCATATGTGTGGGATCCTGGGAACTGCCACTAGTAGCAGAGAGCTGCTGCAGTGCCACTGCTTCTACAAGTACATTTAAGGCACTTTATAAATAACAACATACATGATGAAGTCATACATTGCAGGATGTGTCATGCTTCTGACCAAAGTCTATGAAATAAACACAACTCTTCTAAAAAGAGGCTGCCAAACAGTGAAATAAGTGTTTACCTTGAAGTTTTCTTCTCTGCCTCAGTATAAAACCAAGCTTAAATGTGAGTGTACCCCTTCCCTTATCTTTCAAGAAGGGAGGAAGCTTAAAAGAAGAGAGATGTGTTTTCTCCCACACCTCCTCCAAACCCAAAGCAGCTGCTTCATTTCACATCATCGTATTCCTGGTGAACTCTGGCTAAGATTAAGCTTTGGGTAAAATGACCTGTTGTATTGGCCAGAGGTCTGTCTAGTCCAGCACTCTGTCTTTGGCAGCAGCCTGCTAGATGCCACAGGGCCCTCTCCGGCCAGATTGCAAAGGTGGTCAGCTTCCCTCTTGGTTTTCTCTAGTGTCTGGTATCCAGTGTGTGTGTGAGAGAGGCTGCTTTTGAGCTTAGATCTCATGTCTAATAGCATTTGAGCCACTCAGGGTTTTACCCTGTTGGCTTCTGTGGACACTTACTATCCATCAAATGCTCAAATTAAATCTTGCATAAACAGCAGCAATTCCTGGAAAGGTAACCAGCAGAGTTACGTTTGGGCCGTGTGCCAAGTCAGTTCTCTGCCATATTCCAGCCAAGAGGAACATGCTGGCAGTGCCTGGCTCATCTCCTCTGAGATGGTTGTGCAGTTTGTTGACCCAAGGAGGGGGGAGGGCCCTGGAGCTCTCTGAACCAGCGGCTACTTCATGTCTCTGGGCTCTCCATGTCCAGTGGTTGATCCATGTGGTTTGTGGAGATACTGGTTTGCGTTGTGAGCGCTTGAAGTTTTTAATTTGTGGATGGTGAGAGGCATTGCACTTTATTCCAATAAAAAGTTCAGATGTTTGTACAAGATAAACTGCTTGGTGAAGTCGTCCACTGCATTTTCCTAGTGACAGAATTTTAGGTTCTTATTACTGTGGCTACCCCCTTTTTTGTTGTTGTTAGGGTGCACTAAATCTTGATGGATTAAGTCTGGTCCAATTAGCTAACGAAGAACAATGGATCACATACCTTCAGCCTGTGAAGCATATGGAATTATTTGCAGTTTCAAGCTTGAAAGAGTCATTCATGGAGGAACAGCTTAAAATGCTGCTGACACATTTATGATTCACCCGTTTTTTTCTTTCTCTCTCTCTCTCTTTTTTTGCTTTCAGTTCACTCTTTGAAATGGAGTCTCTCCCACCCCCTCCCAAAGCTCTCCAGTTAAAGTCTATGCGGATAATTATAAAGGACACTTCTATTAACCCCCCAGGGCCATTGTATGTGGCCAGAATAATTCTGAAGGTAATTATTAAGTTTACACCCCTTTACGGAAGCCAAGTTGATATTTTTCCAATACTTTTTCTTTTCTTTAAAAAATTCACACCACTTTTGGCCACTGAAGTTAGTTCTTGTCTGCCTTGGCCATACCTTTAGTACAGTGCATGGGATCTCCTCACATTAGTTTCACTTGGCTGAAAAAACATCAGTCATTATCCATGAGTAACTCCTTCTTCCTCTGCCACTTGTATATTGCAGTCTGCGGAGATTGATGTGAGACTTTTAGCAAGAATCGGCTGCGTCCCTTAAACATAACTGGAGAAATAAAGAGTGCATTCCCCCCCCCTTCAGCCTTATTTTTGTAGGTCTCTGTCAACACATGCTGTTTTTTCATAATCAGGTATACAGTTAGCTGACCTGCTACTGGAGCAGTTCTGTGGACATACGTTATTTTAGGTGCATCGGAGTGGCATCAACAGAGCTGGATGCTGACTTGCTGATTTTTTATAGTATGCTCCATTGGCTGTTAATATTTACTCATCTCTGTAGTAGCTTGAAGGCAAACACTTCATTAGTAGCTTGTGTGTTAATTTGCTTCCGTAGGACCAATCTATTATTTCTTTTTTGCCCCTTCTTCTGGTAGTTTGTATGGCCTTAATCATGTAGGGGTCCTTCCCATATGGTAAAAGCATGGAGGGAAAAAAAGAGGAAGAAACTGCAGGAAGCTTGCTTGGCCACGGTACAGCATATTCATCTGTGTAACAGCAGTCAGCACATCAAGGGTTTCTTAATCTTGGCTTCATTGTATGGATGATAGTGTGGGGACAGTCCATGATGCTTTGTGTGTGTTTGTTTCCTGCAGTGGCTTAAAAGAAGGGAGAATGCAAACCCTTTTTTAAGGCTAGTAAATTCATGGTGGCACAAGTGTTTATAGGCAAGATTGTGCTTTTTCTGCTTCAGGCATCTGTTGAGGAATAGTTTTGCCTACAGAAGCTCATACCTCCATAGATTTGCTAGTCTTTAAGGTGCCACAGGACTCTTAGCCTGTTGTAGCAAAACAACAACACACAGCCAGTCTTCTGGAAGTCGTAAAAACAGGTAGTGATGCTCAAGCTACTGAATGAGGCAGTGTGAAACTTGTGCAGCAGAGTGAAGGCAGACCTAACCAGATCATAAAAAAACATGCAGGCAGGTTTTTTTTGGTGCCCACTCTTCTAAAACACAAACAAACATGCTTCCTTCAGACAGGACTGGCTCCAGCTTTGTGGCTGGCTGGCTGGCTTGCTGAGATGCTCTGTTGCTTTGAGAAAGTGCCAAAAGGAACTTTGCAGTGAATCAAAGAAGATGTAGTATTGGAGACTTATTTCTGGACTGTATTGTTCCATGTTGCCTGAAGTTACAAAGGATTGCTGACCACCGCACACAAGATGGGCAGCTGCCTCTCTTGGTAGGTAGGTAACAGCTGTCCTTCATTTTATGGGCACTGGAGTCTTTGAGCTTCATCTCTGTGGAGCAGTCTCTTTCCTAGCGCTCACTTTCATGCTCCTTGAACTCGTGTGGGTAGCCATGTTGGTGTGAAGCAGCAGAACAAAGTTTGAGTCCAGTGGCACCTTTAAGACCAACAAAGTTTATTCAAGGTATAAATAAATAAACTGGACTCAAACTTTATTTTAATGTTCCTTGAACAGGATTGTTCTTTCCCTGCCCCATTTCTGTGGCAGAGCATTGGGTAGTTTCAGCATGGAGAGCTTCCCTTCCTTTGTTTAACCTTTGACCTGTGAAAACAAGAGTTAATCAAAAGTTCTGAGGTAGCTAAGAGGAAGGGGAAGTGTTTGGTTACAAATTAAATATGAGCAAGCCATGTGCCATAAATCCCCGTTTGAGCTACTAGTGTTTTAGACTTTCAGTTCCATGCGGCACAGGGTGTTGGGGTTATAAATCCAGCTTCTGTGTTCTGAAAAGGAGAATTGAAAACTAAGTCTGGCAGGCTGGCTTTTCTAAGATAAATTCATCCCCCCTCCCCCTCGGTCAGCTGGTAGAAGTTTAAACACAGACTTTTTAAATTTGCTGGCATGTGGACTGGAGCAAAGCAAGAGGAGGTTGCTGTGATGTAAAATTAGTGCTGCAGTGAAGATAAACAAGCTGAATGCAACCTGAAGTTTTGTGCTATGTTGTGCAAGCCCTTAAGGGGACAGTGAGTCAGTGGGTCAGCCAGGAGGGCTGATGCTGAACTGAAAAGTACCTGTTGTTGCTTAGATTGACAGGAAGTGAGAGGAAAAACAGCATGTACCATCAGTATGTACTAGGTATTATTCTTTAAATGGAACTTTTCTATAGGAACTAATCTTTGAAATCTGGTAACTTAAAGATTGGGGGGGGGGGGTCAGCCCTTGCTCCTTCATTGCAAGTGACCAGATGTTCCATTTTTGGATGATTCATTCCACTGTTGCTTCTAACAGGCAGCAGAAGAAAAGAGGCCATCTCATAGGGCTTTGTTGCCCTGTCATGCTGGCAGGTAAGGCTGCTGCAGCACACCTGGCAGTGCTGCTACCATATTTTGAGGATTAGAGATACTGTTGGTTCTGTGCTGAAAATTGAAGCTGAGACTCCTCCTGTAGATGGACCCTGCATGTTGATAGGATCTCCTTATCCATTTTTTTTGTGGAATTTGGGAAATGCCTTAGTTGAGACCCTTTTGTGGTGCACAAGTGGAAATTCTCCTGATGCTTGTTTATAGGAACCAGTTATGAACTGAGGACACTTGGGCTGAAATGCTTAGTCTCAGTTGGCAAGTTATGCACTGAATAGCTCATTGTATACTGTGATATTGGCCCAAACAGGACTAGATATAAATGTGAACTCCCCCCCCCCTCAGCTCTACCGAATGTCTAAGCATCTCAAGCACTGAGATCTGCACAGATTTCTGGATAACACACTTGGCTTGCATTTCAGAGGCACATGCCTAGTGGAGTCTCTTGAAATCTCTGAGCATGATGGCAGGGAGGTGTTGGTATCTTCTATGCTGGAACTGGCTGCTAAAGCCCTTCAAGGCCTGATTACCCTGTCCTTTTCTTTGTGGCTTCCCAAATCAGACAATTGGTCTGTTTCAAGCAGGGGCGTAGAGTTTTGAAAATCCCGGGGGGGGGGCGCTCCTTAGCGTGTGCGCTTGCTGGGATGATGTTCTCCCCCCCCCAGGAAACCGCCCCGCCTCCCCGGGCCCTTCCGAGGCCTGCCAGCCGCTGCTGTCGGTGCCTCTCTCCCCCCCCCCCGCCACCCCTTCCCTCTCCCTCTCCAGCAGCGACCGCTGGGCCTTGGAAGGCCCCGGGGAGGCACGGCGGCAGGCGCTCCATTTTCCCGGGGGTGGCTGAGCCCCCCCCCGGGAAATTTCGGGGGTGGCTCAAGCTCTCGAGCCCCCCCATACTCTACGCCTATGGTTTCAAGAACACTAACAGTATATGGCATGTACATAGTGCTTTCAGTATCTGAAACATTATCTTATACAAAACAGTATTTTTTCTAGAGATGATGGTCCAACCCCAACCCCCCCCCCCAGGGGGGGGGTGCACTGATTTCTTTTCACACCAAGCAGGTCAATATATTGCCCTGCCAAAATGGAAAACTTCCTTTGTTGGGCCAGTATGGGGGTGATTTTTACCCCGAGTTCTCGCTGGGAGGGAAGAAGCCAGCAGTAAGATCCCCGCTGTCTTCCCCTGTGGGGCTTCCTGGCTCATTGAAATTGGCTCATGTCTCCAGATAACTGCTTAAGGCAGAAAGTCTGCTGTGTTTTCTCCCCAGATGAAAGGGCAACACGGGCTCTCCTGGGAACTCTCTGGCGGCACAAGAGCCTATTTAGAGAAAAGGGAGCCAGAACATGGTTGCTTAGCAAACAGAGCCTTGGTCCCCAAAGGCACTCTCTGTTACATTTGATACTTACACCTTAGAGAGAACCATCAGCTGAGTGTCTAAACCTTTTGTTAGATGTCCTAGCTTTAGTGCCTCTGTGTGTGCCAATATTTCTGTTGGCTGTTTTGTTAATAAACTGACTGTTTGAAATTGCCATGTTCCCAATTTTCTGGAAGCCTAATGTCCCTCATATGTTGCAAGATCCAGTTCCTTTCCCCAGGTAGCGAAGGTGCCTGAGGTGCTTGCGTTGTATTCATGCCACCTTCAAACTACAAAAATATCAAGCATACAGATTTCTTGTAGCACACTGGGGTGTTCCCCCCCCCCCCAATTGACAATTTATTTACAGTTTTCTTCCTGGTATAGCAGCGGCAATATTCTGAAAATCATGTTGGGCTAGGAGTGACACATGGAATGTAGTGAGCCAGGGAAAGAGCAGATGAGATTAATGAAATAAATGGGAAAAAAATGACATAAGGGGTTCTAAATGGGGTGGGGGAGAGCGCAGTTTCTTTCTTTTCGGTACTTGCATCAGGGCAGGTATCTGCTGCTAGAGCTGTGATGAAATTTGTTTGGGTTTTAGGCAAGAGAAGCTTCGGTGGGGGGAGCTCAGCATTCTGAAATGTGAATTTTGGCATGCCATTTCCTCTCTTCTGCCTTAACAAGTGTGCATTGCAAAAACTGCAGTTCTCATAATGCCCTGTTCTGAGTTATCCCTCAACTTATCATCTGATCCTTTTAAAAGAGATTTGATTGTGAGATGCACCTCCTGCCCGCAGATAAGTTGAAGTGTTGCCTTCCTTACTGTGCCCCTCTGCTGCGTCTGCTTTTGTGAGCCTGCAAGTTGGGCAAGCACCTTGGCCAATTGCAGATGTGATTGCGGTGAAGAACGTGATGGAAACATTCTGGAGTATGGTGCTGATATTGCAAAAGAGTGAGAGGCAGGGTTTTGTGATGAGGCGAATGTTGGCCTTGGGTTGCTGACAGTGATCTTGGGTGAGTTGCACACTCAGACTAGCCTACCTTACAGAGCTATTGTGGAAAGAATACAGGATAGCTCCGCGTAGGGGTCATTTTGAGCAGGAACGCGCAGGAACACCGTTCTGGGAGTGACAAGCCTATGAGCGGGCACATATGGTGATACGCTGTGGAAAAAAGCAAACGCATACTAACTTGATCTGTATTTTCATGCTTGTTGTAGGGTAGCTTCCCTGCAAGAGCAAAGGAAACCTAAAGTGTCTTTAGTCAACGTTGGGAAATACCTGGAGATTTTTGGGGTGGAGCCTGAGCAGTGGGTGTTGCCTTCTGACACACTTCTGGTGATGTCGGGGGGTGTGGCATATGCAAATAAGTTATGCTAATGAGTTATGCTAATGAGCTCTTGCACTTCTTTTTTTACAAAATGACCCCTGGCTCCGCATGTGCCTTGTTGAGCTTCTTGGAGGAAAGAATGCTGATGAATGTGAAAGCTAAGTGCAAAATGAAACGGGCATTTCATAACTTGGCACCCAAAAGCAATTTATATATGCCCCCATTAGGCAATTTCAAATGAGTATTGCAAATCTGAAGAGGCCAAAATGTTGTTAATAGGACCTCACCAGTTAGAAGCAACTGGGGTGGCTAGCACTTAACGCAGCCAGCTTTGTTAAGAAGACTGGCTACTTTCTGGTCCAGTGAGAAGGGCTGTGTAAACTTTTTAAAGGCTGCATATGCCTTCAATGACAAAAGATTTTTGGTGAAAGAGGTCTCCTTCCCCAGTTCCCTTTTAAATTCCTCAGGCACTGCAACCAGAAGCTCTAATGATTTAGCTGTGTGAAATGATAAATAAATCCGCGATTGTCCAGGAACCACAAAGCAAGCGAGTCGATACCTTTTACTGGACCAGCCGGTCTTGGTAAAACACTGGAAGTGATTTAAGGAATGTTTTAGAGACTTACTTGTGTCTATAAAGGACACCTTTTTCCTTGTTCTGCATTGCCTCCTCTGGTAAACTTATTTACTGGGCTGCTGCTGAGTGACAGCATTCACATGGAACTTGGGTCCAGCGTCCTTGAAGGGAGTGGAGTGTAAACCTACCACAACGGGTGTATTGAAGCCATGCAGGAAGCACTGTGGGCCTCTCCGGTAAGATACAGAGCAGCTGTGAATGGTTCCCGCAGCAGGGTGAAACAGCCCTTCTTTTGAAGTGGCATAAGCCTGGGCTTTGGTTTCAAAACCATAGTCCTGTCCTGGCCAGATAGTCATCAAGCAGTTTTTGGAAGAATTTGGGAAATATCCTAAGCTGCCCCCTCCTTTATTTATTTTTTTAAAAAATTGGATTGCATCATTGATTCGTGTGTCATTTCCAGGACTGTGCTAGTTTTCTCTATCATTTATTTTATGTATTTTATTTGTATAGCATATGGCGTTGCTGAGGTTGACCGCAAACAGGCTCATTCTTAACTTTATATTCTAGAAACAGTCGAGGCTCTGTACAAATCATATTACATAGTTCCAATGTGCACTTTGCACTTTCCTTGGGGTGCATTCTTCTTGTTTGGGTCAAATTTAAACAGTACAAATGTGTATCAGTATTTCCTTAAATATTTATGCCTGCCCTTCCACCTAAGTTTGGTTGTTCCATTTCATAGAGGAAGCTGTGTGTGTGTATGTGTGTGTGTAAATGTCTCTTCATGCACGCAAGATCTGACTTGTGAAACAGGAAGTCCATTGATTCAAAGAATGTCTGTTACAAAGGCCTCAAGTGTGGCTTTCCCTGAATTATGCTATGATTAAATACAAAAAAACACCCTTTCTCTCCTGCTTCAATGTGTTTGCTATGTTAATCTCTGAGCAAGGCCTTTGCTCCAAAGGGCCCGCCTCTTTTGGTTACTCTTTAGGGAAGCTCTTAACTCTGAAGTTTATGAGACTTAAAACGGGAGTCAAAACTTTATGGTCCCTCTAATCCCCCTGGAATGTTTACATTCTATGCCAAACTCAGAAGAGCTGTCCTGTACTGGTAATTGTATTTCTGCCTGCTAGTAGCCAGAAACTCCTGGAATTTCTTGGATCTTATTAATGGATGCGATAATGCTGTCATAGAATGTGAAAATTCCTTATCATCAAGTTGTTGATAAGCAACTTTAAATTTTATGGTAGTCTTCCCAAGCTGTGGGCGGATGCTACTAGTAGAGCTCTGTTCACATTATCTGTCATGTCTGCTGCATCTCACTTCATTTGTTACTGCGGCCTGACCATTGGGGCACTGACTTCTCTGCAGCTGATAGATGCAAGCCATGTTGCAGCACAGTATGTTAACCCTTGTTGACACTTGATTTCCCTTGGCAAGGAGGGGCTGAGATTGTATGGCTTTCTGGGCTACTGGACCTCAAGAGAATTCCCCAGTAGAATGTTTCCTGTATTATTACACCATTGACCCAAAACCAGGCATGGAAGCCTGATGCAAAACCCCAGTAAAGTAATCTTGCTGTGAACACCAGTGGTAGTTGCTGACTTTGTGAAGTGAATGTTTCCCTGGAAGACATGCCTGTGTCGGACAGAAATGTCATGTCTTTTTTAGTGCTGATCTTTTTTTCACTGGCTAGTATGTAACAGAATGAGGAGGTGTGATGCTGCCAAAGATCCAACTAAGATGCTGCTGATTTGACAAAAATTGCATCCATGTTATAAGCTTGCCTTAAAAAAAAATTGCAATGCAAAATGATTTTTTGGTTTTAAAAAGTAGTAAAACATGGTTCCCTCATTGTTTGTGTGTGTGTGTGGTTTTTTTTAGTTATCTCCCATGGTTTGAAGTGTTTTATAAACTTCTCAACATCTTGGCAGACTATACAGCAAAGTGCCAGGTAAGTATATGGAACTCTCAGTTTTCTCTTGTATGAGTGAGTGAAGTTTTATTGGCAACAAACCTGAGATTCTGTTCGGACCTGACTTAATCCAGTCTGGTGTCCCTCATTCCAGAGACCCCAAGATTTGTCACCTATGAAAATATAATGTGTATTCATATGTATTTTTAACTTCAAAAATCCCCTCTTTTAATTGGTTTAAGTATGTATGCTTGGGAGGGGGGTTGATTTTAATAGCTGTATAGTGTAATTTTATCATGTATGTTTTAAATTGTTAGCCGCATCGGCGGCTTTTGTAAGGGCAAATAAATAGTCACAATTTGCAAACTTCTGGAACTCCGTGTCAGAGCATCTATTTAAAATGTACCGTTTTTACCTCTAGGATAGCCAGTGGTATGAACTCCTGGAAACACTTTATAAACTGCCAATTCCTGAGCCTGGTACATCTGTGCACCTCAGCGTGGTAAGTAGCACATGCAGTAGAGCAAAACCAGAGCAACATCTCTATCCTTAAGCAAGAAGCAGCAAGGTGCCCCCCCCAGTAATATTTTTAATATTTGTCTGATAAACAGCTGACTCAACTTTAAGACGCTGCCATGAAGAATAAATGTACAAATCTGTTGGAGAGGCTAAAACATACACATGGATATTGAAATCTGCAGTCGCATGCTATCTTAAGCTGCCTACACGTGTGAGTTGGAGTGGGGGGGGCTTAAGACATTTTTTTAAGTGAATGATAAATTGCCCTGACCTGGATAGCCCAGGCAAGCTCGATCTCGTCAGATCTTGAAAGCTAAGCAGGGCTGACTCTGGCAAGTATTTGGATGGGAGACCTCCAAGGAATACCAGAGGTGGGATTCAGGGGCAGGCTAATCAAGCCACCTCTCTGAAAAACATCCCCAGAAGTCAACTATGACTTCCAGACTAGCATACAACACACACACACACACACACACACACACACACACACACACACACACACAAGGAGGATTCAGGTTAAAAACTGAGGGAAGGGAGGGAAGTGGTGTTAGAGTTCAATGAGGGAAGAATTCGCTTTCCATCTAGTCATGCGTGCTTCCACTTAGTTTCAGTAAGGGGCAGGGACTAAGGGGTTGTGCCAATGAAAAGGTGGATTTATTTGTGGGGGGGGGGAATGAAAAAGGTAAGAAGAGTGCCAGGCAAATGTGACAATAAAGGCCAAGTGTTTTGGGGCAGCAGAAGACCTTTGGACAGCTGAAAGTGGTACCTGCTGGGGGAGTAAAAGTCTTGTGCATGAATGTATCTGAATACTGGTGGAGAGGTGAATAGGGGAGGCAACACCACTGAATGCTCTTTCTTGACCTGTAGAGGGTATTTCAAGGAGTGAAGCAATGTCATGAACTTCGGGCAGCCTCCCATTTCAGTGTTGTTGAAATGGGGGCATTTTTGTCTCGTTTCTGCGTTGGTGTTAACACACAGGGTAAGTCTTCTAGAGTTGCGGGGCTCTTGCCATTTTCAGCTTTATAAATCAGCATGGACCTTGAGAAGACCTTGTGAAGTCAGAGCAGAGGCTGGGGCACTGGTGTAACGTATTCTGGAAGTGTCCTCCCACATCCCAGATCAGGAATTAGTTTACTCCTGAAGAGAAGCTCTGTGTAGAGCTTCAAGTTGGTAAGGTTTGGACTCTCTCTTTCTCTCTTCACCCTTTCGAATGAGGTAGTGCCTTTCATAAGGGCTCTGTTTTATAAACCGCACAGCGACAGAAGTGCTTTGCCGCCATCTCAACAAGGACAAATTGGATGGGTTGTTATGTGATTTTAGTGGAGCTTTGCAGAGAAGTTCTGAATGGTGGCATCTGTTTTCTCAGCTGTGATCATTAAATCAGAGTCTGAAAACTCTCCTCAGTTTAGAGTTTCCACACCTACCACTGACTCCAAACAGCTCCCTTGTTGCTTTGCTCCATAATGTCAGTCGACAGGTAGGAATTGTTTGGTCTGGTGTTAGAGGCAATCTCAGCTGCAGCGAGGCCAGCTATCCCTCGCACAGCATGTGTGTCTGATACAGAAGACAGGCGGGGTGAGAGGTTGGTATGTTTTGGCCATTGCATTCCAGTGCACTCAAGGAATGCTCTTGACCTCCCTTTGCCTTGGACATTTCATGAGCAGTGGAGCAGGAAAAATATATCAAAGCAGGGCTCAGAAGCTGAGCTTGTTTCAGGCTCTGCCTTTCTTAGCCTGGTGGTTTCCAAACCAAGTTATGGATCAAGGCTTGTTTTGTACAACCACAGACTTGGTCCCTGCTCATTGCCATTTTGCAGCTCCTCCTGTACCGTCATTCTCTTCCTGGCATCCAGCCCCTTTCTAACCAAATTAAGACAACAACAGATTTGTGGAGTAATGGCTGCTTTTACCTGTTTTCACTTTAGGGAGTGAACCTGCTTTTTCTTGTTTCAGTCTGTATGCTGTTCACAAGATGCTGTAATGGCTGATAAACAACAGATATTGGACAGGCTTGTAAAAGCACAACACAGAGTAGCATTAATGCCACAAATCAAGTTTGTTGTGAGCAGTGTTCCCTCTAAGCTGAGTTAGTGTGAGCTAGCTCACAATTTTTTAGCCTCTGGCTCACCCATTTTTGTCTTAGCTCAGAAAGGACGGCTCCAGGGCAAACTAATTTATGCAGAAGCCAAATTGCTCACTCACAACTTTAATGCCAGTAGCTCATAAAGTAGAATGTTTGCTCACAAGACTCCACAACTTAGAGGGAACTTTGTGTGAGTGCTCTGTACTAAAAAGCATTGCAATTCTGTCAAGAAAACCTGTGTTACAGGTTACTACGGAAGCTTATACAAATCACTAATTTTGCTTCTGCTGATCATGGCCAGGGGTAATGAGCTATGCTGCAGGGCACTGAAACGCTGATCTCCAGAAATCCATCCTTCCTTGCTCCAGCTATAGCGAATCTACCAGTCTCTGTCTAAACTATCAGAACCAAAAATATGGTCTGATGTGACTTAACTTTGCATTTTGCACCTCAGAAACACAACACTTGTTTTCTTTTGTTGGTTCCATTCTACCTGACTAAAAATTCTGCAAAACTTCAAAACTTACCTTTCCACATCAGCATGTATCATGAAGAAGACATCATTTTTAACTCCCTTGTGTTTCTCTGCTGCATGCCTGGGGAAGAAACATAAGCCAGCACACAGACTACTTCTGTGGCTAGGCATAGGTAGTGGCAGAAACTAGTTACAGACTTGTCCAGACTCAATGGTTATCGAGGAGGGAGCACCATAGTTTTGTATGGCTTGTAGAGGTTTTACTGTATTATTTTTAGTTTATATTGTATTGTAAGCTGCATCTCTGAGACTCTTCTCTTTCTTCTCCAGCACTCTTACTTTACTGTGCCTGACACTAGAGAACTTCCCAGCATACCTGAAAATGTAAGTAACTCTTCCTGGACCATCACACTGGCCAGAGTTTGCTTCACTGGAGGGTCTGTGAGACACCTGAGATCTCAGACTGAGGACAGAGTGACCTTAGCCTCAGTATAGCTGTGATAGCTCCCATTTTCAACAGTGGCTTCAGTACAACGGTCTTAAAAGTCTCAAAGAAAGAAGTGCAGTTGGAATGTAGCTATGTGTCTTTATCTTAAAACGCACAGTGGAGGTAAAAAGCCTACCAGACTACAGTTTCTAAAATACTGGAATCTGCATTGTAAAACCTGACATATACTGAAGGGGGGAAAATAGTAAATTTGGCTTTTTAACCATGCATGGAAGCCTTTGCAGAGAGCAATAAACAGGCTGCAAGTTTCTGCTTGTGACCAGGCAATTGTCCCCAAAATCAAGTATTGTGCTCCCTCTGCTGGCTTCAAAAACTGACCTCCCCCCCCCCCTTCCACCATGAGAAAAACAGTAAGGAAAATGGTGACCAAACATTAAAAAGGCTCCATGATGAAATTGGACCAATAGCCTACTGAATTCTGGTTAGTAAATGTTTTAAAATTGTCCCGTGGGGAATCTGAAGCAGCATAAGCAGCTGTGAGTCTCTGGAAGGAAACTTTTAGCATATCAATGGGGGGGGGAAGGGCATCTGCCTTTTAGAAGCTCCAGAACTGTTGGGCCAGTTTCACTTAGGAAGCAGAGGCAATCCTCTGGACACCCGGTGAACAACCGTCTGGGATTGAGAGCCAGATGCTTGGGCCTGGTGCCTGCTAAACGACTGTTGTTCAGGACATTGCCTGGATAGGAAACCTCTGAGAGCTGTGAGTGCTTAAGGAAAAGCAGAGAGAAAGAGCCGGTATGTTTGAAAGCCTTCACAAGTCACTGTAGTATACTAGTCAGCATGCTGGTTGAGGTCCTGGGAACACCTGGGTTCAAATCACCATCCCCCCCGTGAAGCTTACTGGGCTCCCTTGGCTGGTTTCATACATCATAAGCAAACCACAGTTTGTGCTTTTGTTTGTTGCTTCCAGCCAGGATTTAAAATCTAGGTTTAATCCTTGTTTATAACCCTGGTTTTGTAGGCAAGTAACAATGGTCATTTATTGAAGTACCTTATTCCAGTCAGGCAATTAAAGATCAGAGAGGAGGAAATTTCAGTAGTCAGGCCATGGAGCCACATGGCTTGATGCTAGATTGAAGGCTTCAGCTTGAAACACTTAGGTGGACAGGCTTTTAGTTTCTGGGAGGTGATCAAAGGTAGGAGACCTCCTTGCTTTGGGATATTCAGGTAGTGAGACAGGCAGATGTTATCTGGAAGTGTACTATAAGAGAGCTGCAGCAGAGTGAAACTTGCAGCTCATAATATCAAGCTCCCTGTCTTGCTTATCAAGTGGAAACCGTGTAAAGTTTTGGCTATCCTTTACCTAGAGATGCCTCAACAACCTGTTGTTTAGTTGTAGCATGTTTGAAAAGGAAGGCACAGTCCACTTGTTGTATATGTCTGAAACACTGCACACTGGTGCTGTATAAATAATTTAACATGAAAGCTATGGCAGGATTCCTCTTGTTAAGCTTGGTTATATTCTACTACCCTAGTTCCAGAAACTGCCCTGGATAGAGACACCATGTCTGCAGCTAATTCAGTGGGGTTTGTCCTTCGGTTTTCTTACAGACCAGTCCTAAACAGATTTACTCAGAATCCAGCTGAAGTCTACTCAGTGGGGCTTACTCCCAGGAAACTGTTCTTAGGATTGCACTGTTAGGCTGCGGTCACACACACTAAATGATTCACTTTCAATCCACTTTCAGTGCGCTTTCCAACTGGATTTTACTGTGTGAACTGGCAAAATCCAGTTGGAAGTGCATTGAAAATGGATTATTTAATGTGTGTGACCACAGCCATAGTCTCCCAAGAGTTGATCCTGGTATTGAGGTCATTGGGCAGCTTGCCTTTCAACAAAATATGACTCCTTCAAATCGTTACAGTGCAGTGTTACCAAGAGGAGTCTACTTGTGGTTTAAGCTTAAGTCCTCCACTTTGGAGTTCAAGAAAGTCTTCAAAGGGGGAATCATAGACTTCTTCCAGCCCTTACAACTATTGTTCCTGATGCCTTTTGAGTACAAGCTGACAATTTGTGAATATCTAGATCACATGGCACCACAAATTTAACCATAATTCAGATGGATTGTGCTGTGCAAGTCAGAACATTCACCAATAGACAGATGGATTGTGGGATAGGTACTTCCCTCCTGCAGGATTGGATTGCATGAGGAGGTTCCTTTCCTACTATCTGTCATTCTGTGAGAGGTTGTTTACCCTCTTACAGAAGGGGTGATCAAAGAGGTCCCTCCATCACAACATTGTCTTCAGTACTATTCCAGTTGGTTCTCTGTTCCAAAGAGAACCTGTGCTTAGCGTTAGGGAATGCTTCCCCCGAAGGCACGTAGTTTGGCAGCTCCTTAACTTTGAGTTCTTCTAAAGGTGTGCTGTGCATAGGTGCAAAGCCTGTGTGTCTGTGGACGCATGGTTGGCCATGCAAAAAAAAAAGTTTATTAGAAGTTAGTAACCTGTTCCCCCCCACCCACCTTGAAAAAATGTGTTTAAGCTTGCTGCATTAAATTTGCATGTGGATAAAGTGAAGTGCATGCAGCAGAAACATGCCAAGATCGGAAATGCCTGTTTTCTTCAGTCTTCTGCTTTGAAGCCCTTGTGGCTGGTTATGCACAAAACCACATGTTTGTGTGCACATGTGCGTGCACATAACACATACACACACGCCATCCTCAGAAACAATTTTTTCCCACCCTCTGCCTATTCTGTCTGCTGGTGTTGGCTGGAATCCCAATATATGAGTCAACTTCCCATAATATTTGATCAGTAGATACTCTGAATGCTTGTGAATCAAAGGACATTATAAAACCCCAAAGGCTTTATGCCAGAAAAACTTGGAAAGGATTTTAAAAGCTGGATGTTCCGTCTGTGGAAAGGGTGTGACTTATGGTACTCGAAGGCATCTTCGTTCAGTATTGGGGTAGGTCAGGGACAGAAAGTGGGTATTGGGGAATGATTACAGCAGGTTTGGGGGGGTGTCCACAGCATCGTTCTTGAGGTGTGTACAGAGAAGTTACCTTAAGAAGGCTGAAAACATTCTGGGGAAGAAAAACAGAGTAGTGGATGTAATGAAAAATATAGCCTCATAAACTCTGCAAGTGTGGGTCTTGGAGTGAAGAGAAGCAAATGCAAAACAAATGCTGAGGGGGGAAAGCCTGTTGAGTTCAAGGCTGGTTGACACATTCTTCACCGTACTGGCAGTTTCTTCTTGGCATGCCTTGCTTTCTGAGCCCGTCTTTTTCCCCAGTGCTCTGTGACTCGAATAATACTTGGTGCACAGATGGTACAAAGTAGATTTTTAGTTGTAACAACAGCAACCAGTGTTGTGAATTCTCTGTGCTAAAAGCATTTATGGCCAAGAAACTAAATCCATTTGAACAACATTGCCAGTGTTTGGCTTCTGCAGGTTACTCTGCCTTGGCTAAGCCTGGAGAAGAAACTTGGGGCTGCATAGAGATGTGATGCGATGCTGGAAGTGGTTCTCTGTACCCCTTCTGATTTAACAATCTCTGCTTCATGCTCAGTTAAGGGTCAAGTCTTCAGTTAGCTTTAATTTTCAGTCTTGACTAGGGAACCAGATCTGTACAGGTTTAACAGCAGTTAACTGGGCTTAATTCCAAAACAGCAAGTTGCTGAAGAACTGATCCTTTAATTGTTTTAGCATGCAAGAGGACTTGGTTTCTCTCACAGCAGTCCCTCTACCTGTCTCGTTTGCATATTTGGGTACTCATATTTGGGTACTCCCTGTGCTTGAAGAGTGGTCTTCACTGGGGCTTAAGTATTTACGTGTTCAGCTGTCTCATTCCTGTATCCTTTTCTCACAGTAGATCAGCTTTGTTTATACCTTCTTGGTGTATCCCACTTTTGAGGGCACACTCTCCTTTATTTCACTGTCTCCTTAGGGGAGAACTAACTTGCTGTATTCACACAGCCAATCTAGCTATCTTTGTATTCAGTTCTTGTGCCACTCTAGATGTTCATCATCCACCATGCATGAATCTTGTAATTCCTTCACTGGCTGCACTAGGGCTGAAGCATGCCCCAGCAGTCTTTGATCTCACAGTGCTGGCAGGTTTATTCTAAAAGTTCCTCTATCAGGGATTCTAAGCATTGTCCTGCACAGTCAATTTTGATGAAGCCCTAAAAACTCATCAGATCCCTATTAAACTGCCATGTCCTCTTGCATTTTGTTCTGTTAAGTTCCCTTTCTGCCATTTACAGACTGAATTTCCTTACATAGGTATCTGCTTCCAGCAGATTAAAGATGGCAGAATGGGAGACAGATTAACTCTTGCAGTACGCTCCATCTCTTGCACCAACCTCATTCAAATATGCCCGAGCAAATGACGATAATTGGGTTTTCTACCTCAGACACGAAAATGTCATAGATTGGCCCTATGGTGTTGTTTCCATGCACCGTATTCTTTCTATCACTGAGCCACAAAGCAAAGACAGCTTCTGAATGGCTTTCTGTTTAGATACAAACATCTTGCCTAATCAGCACAGATGGGATAAGAACTACGGGAAAGAAAGGAGGACATGCCAGTTGAGTGGGGCTTTTGACAAAATCTGTTCTCTTTCTTTTTCTACCTGGATGTGGTATTTGCTGCCCCATCGCAAGCTGTTTAATGAGACCTGAGTGACGCTGGTGTACAGACATGCCCTTTTATTATCCCGTGTGTGCGTGTGTGTGTATTGCTGTGTGTTAACTTTTTTTTTTTTTAAATCACAAAACACAACAGATCTCTACAAAGCCCAGGCTTAATTTTTTGTCTGTAGCTTTCCCTTTGTATTTGGACTGCAAGCTGTGGAACATATTTCTGCACAGTATGAAGCTTCTTGGCAAACTCCGCGGGCCAAGTATTGGGGGGTTTTAAGAGTTATCTTTGGATCTGTCAAAAGTGCTAATGGGCTTCTCCATGCTTTTAAATTCTGTTTGCTCTTTGTCATTTGTGTGTGTGTGTGTTCTTGTTTACTCAGTTTTCCAAAGATTTAAGGTCGCACTTGAATTTTAAAATGAACCTAAATGTGCTTTTATTAACACACTTACTCATGGTTGTGTTCTGTACCTTATAGCAATGTATAAAAAGATCAGCTGAGCTCTCCGGCATGTGATTCTACTTGGCTTCATGACTACCCAGCTGTCATTCTTGATCACTATATTATGAAGCTGCTTCTTTTACAGTCTCTTGGAAACCTTAACAGCCAGGTCTTTTCGTGGTATAAATTGACACTCTTTGCTAGGCCTGTGCCCTACACGATTTTTGGAGTTGCACCTTGGATAAGCCCCCTGTCTGGAATTACAGGAAAGGCCAGGTGGGGGCTTTTAGCTCCAGCTTGCAATATTTAGCAGAAAATAATTCCAATTGCAGATCCTGTTGGCTGTGATGCTTTTTGTGGCAGCTTTTGTGCAAGAGTTGCTTCTGGGTTTGCGTACCTCACATGCTTGGCTTTTAAATCGAAGTTCTCTCTCGCTTCTTTCCCTAGAGAAATCTGACCGAGTATTTTGTAGCTGTGGATGTGAACAATATGCTGCACCTCTACGCCAGTATGCTCTACGAACGCCGTATCCTCATTTGCTGTAGTAAGCTAAGCACTGTAAGTAGATGGGCAGGCACATGCTTCTCTGTTTGGGCAGTGACATGATGGTTGCTGGGGTGGGGGTGGGGAGTCTTGAGAGGGCCACTGTGGAACAGCGGTGCAATGGGTTAGCAGGCCGGTCAGCGTAAAGCCGATGGATTGATGTGAGGATAAAATGGGAGGCCCCCCATGTGTACTCCTTTGAGGAAAGGTGGAGTGCTACATAAAAATGAACTGAAGTACTAGTTGGTGCCTTCCAACTGGGAGCGAGGGCCTAGGGCTCTTTCCCCTGCTGCCAGTGTGCTCTTTGCATCAGGATAACTGCTCCCCCCCCCAACTGACTTGCTGCAAGTGCTGGTTGAGGGGTTTGTGTGTACTGAGTGGCCACCTTAGCAGTCTCTCTCATTTGTGGCGATGTGGGTTTTTTTTTGCTGAGGCCTCTTGGCCTCTGAAATGTTTGAAGTACAAACTTTTTTCTCTTGATGCAGTTGCTTTATAACAACATTTGTGGTGTTAGCAGTGGCCTGTTTTGTGCTCTCATGCTCAGATTTTTTTTCCCTTTAAAAAATTGGTAAATGCTTTCAGATGGATCTTCTCGTGACCTCCTGATAAACTCTGAGTGCGGATGATACTGTATGTGAGCGTTGCATTTTTCGTAATTTTGTTGGACAAGGATGCAGGCTTAATGCTACTTAGGGTCCATCAAGTACCTGAGAGATGAAAGCCGCAGCCCACTCAAAGGCCCATCAGCTCTAAAAATGGCCCCACATCATTACTTTAAAAAACACAACACGTATATATACACACACACGGCTTGGTTTAGTTCAAAGTTTAGATCTGTGTATTTCAAGGTTTTAGCAGTCAATAAGCTTGTGATTTTTTTGTTTCCCGAATAGAAGAAAATATTAAGTTTTTCTTGTGGTCTGCTCTGTAAATGGATATTTGATTGATTTTTTTTTTTTTTTTTGGTTTTCCCAGATAAATGGTGAATTAAATTTTTTTTCTCCTTAATGCTGCAGACTTAAATACTTGAAAGGCATTTTTGAAGCTCCTGTTTCCTTGTTGTCTGCTATTATCTGATTTTGTAGTCCTGGAGTCCGCTCTTGATTGCAGCCGTTATTATGCCCAGAAAACAGGTGATGGGGAAAATGGAAACAAGCCATGCTGAAGTTAATGAAGAGGAAAGAGCAGCACCTGTTGCTAGATAAGCTGGAGGGAACCATCCATTGCTGCTGCCCGTCTCTGAGTGGTTCTCCTGCTCCTTCCGCAGTTGTGGCAATGGGTAAAGCCAGTTAGCGGAGAAAGTGATAAGCTTTAGGTGCTGTGATGTATGTTACACAGAGTCTTTGCTCAGGGCTTCATGCATTTCATACATGAACTAAAAGCAAAAGTTAAAAAAAAAAGGGTGGGAAAGTTGACTTCAGGTAGTAGGGTTGCAGGGACTTGTTTGATGTTTCTGAAAACTCGAAAGGTCTCTTTCCTGAAGCAGCTCATTCAGAGACTGGCTTCTGTTTATCCCCCTTACCCCTCCTCTTCTCCCTTCCAAAGCACTTAAAAACAAGTTTAGCTTCCGAGCAGGGCTGAGGAGGGGGATGAGGGGGGGATCTGTTCTTGCTGTATTTTCTTCTCTTAAATGCAGGAGGAAAGATTGGAGTGACGGCTTTCTGAGGCAGGATGGAAGTGTTGGGCTGGGACCAGGGGCTCCCTCAAAGCTGCAGCCATAGGAACAAGCAATGTTATTTGGCTTCCGACTGTGCTCCACAGAAGCCAAGGTCCTAGAAAGTTACCGAACAATCTTCTGTGGTCTGGATGCTTATCTGTAGCTGGTTCCTTGTTCACTCTGAGGCAGACCCTGACCTGTATTGGGCAGTTGGTAGGGTTGCTTAAGGGGACATTGAAAGAAATGAGGTGGTAAGATGGGAGGGGGAGACGGGCAACAAATGATTAGGGGAGGGATGTCGTATCCCCTCATGCTATACTGAAAGTGTTTGGTTTATAGAGCCTGCCTGTGTGGGAAATTCATGCGAGGTTTCTGGTTGCTGTGATCGGAGATTGACCGATTAACACTTAACAGCTAATTGAAGAATGTTGCCGAACCTCTACAAAGCTGCTGTTGTGTGTTTGTCCTGTGGGTTGCATTGTTTGCTCCTAACAGGCACATAAAACCCAACAGTGAGGAGTTATGGGGAGCACTCACAGGCTAGACAGAGCTGTTTCCCCTTATTCTGTTACCGCCAGATTTTTAACTAATTGATTTGACCAAACACTTCAGAAACGCTAGTAGGGCAGGGCAGCCGCCATGGGACCTACATGGGTAGGGCCATCTTAGCTGATCCAAAAGGTCCTGGCTGAGCTTAAAGAAGGGTTCCATTTAGGCACACAGGAGGGTCTAAGATGCTTAAGGCGTTATCCGTTGATATGCATGGGGCATGAGCTTGTTTCATTCCCACCCCCCATCCCCCAGAAACCACAGGAGGCTGCACAGTGGGACCAATCTCATTTTCAGCCTGCTGGAATCCTTCAGCTTTGACAGTCAGTCATTTCTCAGGTTGTCTTATTATTAACAGCATGTTTTCTGTTCAGCCGTTGCTAATCAGATGACGTCTGCTACAAATGTGCTTGGTAGTGTGCTCTTTCTTTTCTTTTCTTTTCTTTCTTTGTAGCAGTTACCTTCCAAGAATAGAAGGTCCCTGCTTGTGATTAATAAGGAGGGGGGGAATCCATGCTTCACATGCGTGTTCCTGTTTTCTTTCAGATGAATACCGGTGTAGCTATTACACGTTTGGGGAGTTCTTGTTACGTTGGTTAATACTTTGATTAAGAAGCTCACAATGCCTAATCACTGGAGGCAACGAAAATCATTATTGGTTGAGCTTGGTAGTTGAGCTAGAATTCCAAACAAGTAAGCTGTCCGCAGCATTGTTTAACTCTTTAGAGAAAGGCTTTTGCAAGGAGATGATGGGCTATACTTCATGTTAAGAGGCCCTTTGTTTGGAAACGGGGCTATGCTCTTTGGCCAGCAAAGCCTGGGATTGTTAACATGTTTGCTTTGATACTTCCCACTTAGATTCTCTGACCCATTGGGTTACTAAAATTAACATAACCTCCACAACAGGAGTATTCAGGCCACTGCTGGGCAGTTGCTGAGTCTTGCTTTGGGGAAATGCAATCAGGTTCATTAGCTGAGCCAAGAGGCCCTTCTTGCTTTATTGTTTTCCCTTATAGAAACATCTAATACTAATATGGCAGCTGTGTGAAGATGCTGTTTGTGACTGAGTAGGAAGTCAAAGGCCTTGTATTCAGTCTGAGTTGTGGTAGTGGTGATAGTGGTGGTGGTAAGTAGTAGTTAAACCATCAATGTGCAAACTGATCTCAGGTTGCCTCACCAGACAAAATTCACCAGCTATCCTGTAATACTCTCAGTTACCTACCAAATATCACAAAGTATTGAAAAAATATTTGAGTTCCCCAGAATTGTCCATTAGGCTGGACGTTTGGGGTAAAAAAGGGGGATGGTGGAAGAAAAATGATAATTCAGGATCAATGCTTGGGGGATTTCTGATCATGCCCTGAAACATCTCTTTTACACACATCAGTTTTCTATATAGTTTTTATACTAAAAGTTCTTGGAGCAGTTTACAAAACAATCAGATTAAAACCAGCAGGATAAACAGATCATACCATTAACCCAAGTTCATCTATGTTCATTAAAAAGTCAAACTAAAAGCTGTCAAATTAAAAAGCGTCTGTACACGTTCTCATTAAAAGCCTGGCACCACAGGGGATTGTTTTTATTAGTCTCTGATATTGCCATTTGGGCTTCCCAAAGGAGGGAGTTCCATAGTGTTCAAGAACATACACAGGGACACCCTGTTCCTGGTGGATGCAAATATGGTGTCTGCTTATGATGGTACCAGAGCTTTGCTTTGCTAGAAGTTGGATGTCATGGATGGAAGCATTAGCTTCCTCAGGCACATGGGTCCCAATTTCCTTAAAGATTTAAATGTTAAAAACAGCACATGTAACCTGGTCCAAAATAAAAATGAAACCAATGAAGTTGTTGGAACTCAGATATGTGCTTCATGCTTGTCAAAAGAGTGACAGTTACATTTTGGACCACCTGGAATTTCTGGTTGGTCTTCAAGGGCTGGGCAGCCCCATGTAGGATGCGTGGTAGAAGTTTAATCTAGAAGCAGCCAGAACACAACACAGGTGACAGTGAACAAATCTGTCTGTTCCAGTACCAAGCAGAGCTATAAAATCAGTCTCAAATAATATGAGTCCCCTGGTCATGGATGCTATCGAGATTACAGAATAAGTCTGCTCCCTAGGAGGCACCTCCAGGTTCCAGTCTTGAACTGGCATTTCCCTAGCTACATGATCTGCCAAGTTTTGCTCAGACTCTGTCGCTGTGGGAAAAGTTCAGACTATGATATTTCACAGATCCCCCTGGTGAAGCATATGCAAAGTGCGCCGGGGTCTTAGAGTTGAATTAAAATTAATTCTCCCACTGTACCAGCTCTCTCTTGTTTTCTGCCAAGTAACCCACCATCATCAACTCCATTTTATCTGGACTATGTTTCAGTTTGTTTATTCTCACCATTTCCTTTACGGCATCCAAGCATTGGTTCAGAGCCTTGACTGCCTCAGAATAACTGCCTCAGATCTCTGCTTCAGAGGTCAGAATAAAAAAAGTAAAGTTGGGTGTCATCAATGTATTAGTGACACTGTCCTCCGATTCCTCCACACAGTCTCTTGTTTGTATACCAAAATCCAGCTTGGTGAAAAGTTCTGGAGCAATTCAAAAGCATTCCCACCACTTTGTCATACTTTAGTTGGCATTACACTGTTGTGAGGTTAATATCAATGTAAGTAAAGGTAAAGGTTTCCCTTGCTCGAAAGCCAGTCGAATCTGACTCTAGGAGGCAGTGCTCATCTCCGTTTCCAAGCCGAAGAGCCAGCGCTGTCCGAAGACTTTCCGTGGTCATGAGGCTGGCATGACTAAACGCTAAGGCGCACGGAACACTGTTACTTTCCCACCTATTTATCTACTTGCAATTCCTTGCTTTCGAACTGCTAGATTGGCAAGAGCTGGGGCCAGAGATGGGAGGCTCACTCCATCATGTGGCACTCGGTTCTCAAACTGCCAAGCTACCGATCTTCCGGTCTGCAGCTCAGCATCTTAACCTCTGAGCCACTGACGCTCCCTTTATTTTAATGTACATGGTGCTGTAGGGAAGGCACTTTATCTGCATTAAATGTAAAGCTTGGGGCAACTGAAAAAGAGCTTTATTCCAAACTCTTCAAGGCACCCAATTAGAAGATGCCCCTAACGAAATCTGCTGCCTTCACCTAGGAAACTTTGTTCACTTGATCAAATAGAAAAAGAATAGTTGAAATAAAAGGAGGGTTTTCATGATGTGTGTGGAACTTAGGACCTCTTCTAGCTCTAAAGTCCTGATATGACACAGATGGGTAGCAAAATATACCACAGTTAAAGAGCACTTCTGTGATATCTTCACCTCCTCCTTTCTTTCCCCTCACTTGACTTTTTTATGGTCAGTACTGAAGCAATTATTGTATCTTCTTCAGGCCAATTCAACTAGAGTTTTTCAGTTTAGCAGATGTAAAAAGTTGCTGTTAATTTAAAGTATATGTGCATGTGCCAGAATACTAAATGTAACTGAATTACTTACCATTTCCTACCTTTTAGACACTCAGTATGTAAATAATTTCTGCACCATATTATACCAGCAAAGATTTTTTTTCGGGGTGGTGGTGGTGGTGATGGGGTATCCTGAAGAACTCATTCATTGCACTATGTTTACAGGGAAAGGGGTTACTCTGCTTCAGTACCTTTTTTTTTGTCCCTGCTGTGATCCTTCCCTGAGCCAGTAAAGAATTCTATGATAAATGCAGTGATGTTGTGATGTCATGTCAATAACGACAGCCAATTTAACATGTCATTATTTTGCATCATCCTGAAGCAATTCAGAGTTAGAGGCAGTGCTTTGAGCTGATGGTGGGTAGGGAGCAGTGCTGCAACCACTCATGCACCAGTTCAGACTTTGTGGCTTCCATGCAGTCCCACATGGGACTGTGCTTCCGCAGGCTGGCCACAGAGAGGAGCTAGCAAGGTATATCAAGAAGATTCTAGAGTCCCGGGAGTGCTCCCCCTCCCATACTCATGTGACTTGGGGGGGGGGGAGCAGTTCTCCCTCAGTTCTGTTCTTGCCACCATGAGGAGAGGACAGCTTTCAGCAAGCTGAACATATGATGTCCCTGACTGACTGGATTTCAGACTGATTAAAAATCACCTCAACATTTTGGTGTTACGGCACTCTTCAAAAAATATGAAGGCCGCAGCACAAAATGATGAACATAAAGCCTGTTTATTGTGCCTTGGAGGAGGTCATAATACAGCTTCATGCTCAGCCTGCCACCACCTAACCCCCAAAGCCAGGGAAGGAAGGATGGTGAGGTTAAAGGTAGCTTTGCAGGAAAAGGCACTGGGAGACACACAACTCACTTCAGAAAAGGGTGTGGGTTCTGAGGCAGCTACAAGGGTTCCTTCAGTGAGTTCAGTACCAGTCTTGTTGACTCAGCCGCCTGAAACAGAGACCTTAATGTAGTCCTCCTCCAAACCGCTTACCAAAAAGCGAAGAAAAAGTACAAAAATACCGTGAGCAACCAGCATGTTCACCATCACCAAGCCGCAGTGCACCAGCTTGGTGCTGATGGTCACTGATCTCACTGCCTTGCTGATCAAATTCTCCTTGAGGTCGATGAGCTTCTCTCACCTATCATCAGTGTCAGGGAAAATCTCAAGGCTGTGCTACAGTACCAGAAGAGTCAGTGCTGATATCTGCTTGCCACTGATCCCTGAGTCTGGTCGATGTTGAAATTTCCTTGGCACCGAAAACTCCATCGCCATCGAGATGGCACTGAGGTTCCCCACCAGTGTCGGATGATGGCGTCTTCAAAATTCAACCTGCACAGCCTCCTGTGCAAGAAGCCAGGCAACATCATCACTCGGGGAAAGACAAGTCACAACAGCATACCAACACCTGGATGCACTATTCTGTCATGTTCCCGGCACCATGAGGCTCATGGGATTGATGCCAGTTCCCTGTATGTGGCCCATCATCTAGATCATCCAAATCCCATGGAAAAAGATGTGACAAATCTCTTTAACATTCCACTGTGGACTCTGACTCTCAGTGCTCTGATTCAGATGCAGTTTTTGATAAGGGCTCAGAGCCCGATTCAGAGGAAGTGACCTTACCTTCACCAGATGATACGGTCGCAGAACCTTTGACTCCGTCTCCCACAAGAGATCTTAAACTGTATGTCGAACAGATCATCCACATGGGGAAAGCCCTAAATCTTGACTATCTTTCTGTTGAACCAAATTCCTCAGATCCATAATGGACATTCTATACAACTCTGAATTGGGCCCTGAAGCTTTGCCATACATTCAGGGCATGCAGGATGTTGCTTTGAATGCTTGGGCAAACCTGCATCAAATGCAGCATCTGCAAGAAAATTATAAAACCTGTATAAGATGAAGTAAGAAACCTGCCAAGTACCTCTTCCAACGTCCTAAAGCCAACTCCATGGTGGTTGAGGTTCTACCAGCTAGAGGACGCTCCAGTTCTTCCTCATCTTCATTGGATAAAGAGGGCCAAAAAATAGATTTTTCTGAGGAGAAAAGTCCACTCATAGGGAGCGATGGGACTGAGGGTTGCCAATTTTTCTGCAATAATGGGCAGAGATCAAATGTTACTGTGGGACAGAATGTCTCAATTTGCCGTTTCCTAATGACCTGTTGCCTGATGACAAAAAACCACTGGCTAAGGCTATTATTTTAGAGGGTCAAAAGCTGGGTAAGCAGCAAGATTTTTGAGTATCTCCTCACTTTGAAAGATGAAGGCCTTACACCTTTGTCTTTGAAAGTCCATTTAGCTGCTATTTCAGCCTGCCACAACTTGGTCAATGGTTCCTCGGTTTTTTCTGCTGCAGATTCGAAATGGTTTCTAAAGGGCCTTTGGAATTTTTTCCCTTCTGTAGTTTGCCCTGCTCCTCAATAGAGTTTTTCTTTGGTGCTTTTGAGACTTCTTTATAAACCATTTGAACCTATGGCTACCTCTGACTTGTCCTTCCTTTTGGTGGCTATTACATCAGCTTGTATGGTAATAGAATTCAGTGCTCTGTGCTGCGACCCTCCCTTTCTCAAATTCCATCTGGAAAAAGTGGTTCTCAGACCACGTCTCAAGTTCCTACCTACAGTAGTCTCTAGACTGCATATGGGTCAGCTCAGGACATTACTCTTCCTGTTTTCCCCCATCCCTGATGGATTTAGTGGGAAAAAAATTTACACACACTAGGATGTTAGGAGAGCCCTTCTATTCTATTTACAAAGAACAGAAGAGTTCAGAAGGGATAGGAACTTATTTGTTTGCTTCAGAGATTGTAATAAAGGTAAATCAGCCTCTGTCCAAGCTTTATCTAGACGGGTAGTTTCTGCTATTAGAACAGCATACACCGAGGCAGGTAGGACTTGTCCTATTAATGTCTCTGCACACTCCATGAGGGCCCAGGCCTCTTCCGCAGCCTTTTTGCCAAGACTACCTCTGACAGATGTCTGTAAAGCCGCCACATGGTCAGCGCCCTCAACTTTCATTTGACATTACTCTATGGATGTCGACTCCAGGAGCGAGGCAGCTGTGGGAAATACTTCTCTGCTGACCCAGCCAACACCCTCCTCCATGGTGAGTGCAACTTTCTATTCTCCCATGTGGGACTGCACAGAACCCATGAAGAGGAAAATGGGGTTGCACTTACCTGCAACAGCTGTTCATCAAGTGGTCTTCTGTGCAGGCACACTTCCCCCACTCCCAGGGCCAGCTCTATCACTAGGCCAACTAGGCGGCCGCCTAGGGGTGCAGCTGGCGAACGGGGCGGCAGAGAGACTTGGTGAGACAGCACGAGAGCCCAGCACGCTTTACAGGTAGCAGAGCAGTGCTCCTCAGCTGTGCTGGGTGAGCGGGTGGAGCCAAAGCGCAGCTTGGGTGACCTGCGGCTGCCGCTCCAACAAGTCCACTCCCGCCTCCTCCTTCTCCGCCCTGTGCTGCCTTCAAGGACTGGACTGGCTGGGGGGAGGGGGGGGGAGATGCCGCGGGGGGCGAGGGAAAGGAGGAGGCCCACGAGCCCTGCACACCGGCGCCAATTGGCGACTTGGCGAGAAGCTGGCTGGGTGAGGCTCTGTCATGTCCACATGGTTTGTTCCCTAAAGAGCAGGACCCTTCCTACCGTCGCCAGCTGGTGCTTTTCTCCTTCCTCTTGATGTCCCCAGAGGCAGAGCGGGGGGAGATCAGGGGAGGTCTGGCCAGTTGTGAAGATGGTGGGGTCACATTGGGGAGGGGGGTTAGTTAGCCAGTAACTGAGTGGCAGAGAGGAAGCAGGAGCGGATTCTGCGTGCAGAGGGGGTGGGGGGATGTCTGGCTGGCTTTAGCTGGAAGACTTGCTGCTCCAGGCCCCGGAAGAGACACTGCCCAGTGTTTTAATTGTGAAAGTGCACTGTGACGGGTGGTGGAGGGGGGGTGTCATCATGTAGACAAGGAAACCAACATAAAGTTAAAAAAACAAAACAAGAAGGCAACTAGCAGCAGGGTTTCTTTACAGGGGGCTGGCAAGGGAGAAGACCACATGTGCTGCATTTGCATTAACTATGTGTGTGAGTGAGTGAGTGTGAAGTGCCTTCAGGTTGCTCCCAACTTTGCATTCTTCCTAAAATGCATTTATGTTTGAAAATTGGTGGGTGCACGGAGTGGGGTTGGGGCACCAGAAGGTATCCTCGCCTAGTGTTCGAAAAAACCTGGGGAAGGCCCTGCTCCCTCCTTTCCCCAATATGGGCTTCTTGATTCTGCTTCCTACCTCAGGTAGCTCAGGTCATGTGTCCATTTGGGTGGGAAATTGACAAGGCATGTTGAAGGGAGGGGGAGGACTCTTGGGACTCTAGAATCTTCTTGATATAGCTAGCTAGCTCCTCTCTGTGGCTGGCCTGTGAAAGCACAGTCCCATATGTTCCTGCACAGAAGACCACTTGATGAATAGTGGTTACAGGTAAGTGCAACCCTGTTTTTCTTTTGCCAATTACAAAAATAGAGGGTAGATTAAGAATATTTGTGAGACACACATGTACAGATCTGTGCTTTGCTCAGTCTTAATGGATTGTGGCCATGCATCTCCTAGACCAGAAGGTTCAGGTCAGATCTAACATTCTAAAAGCTCAGCTTCTGGGGCGTGTACTTGGCTGCTGCTGCATTCTGCATCATCATCATCATGAATTAAGGTTTTGTGAGAGCACTGATGGCTTAACGTTCATCTAAAGTAAGATCCATGTCCTTTATATTACCCTAAACAGTGAGTTTTGACATCTGCCAATTTAGGTTAATTTCTGGTATAATTTTCTGCTGTGTTTACCAAGCCTCTGAGCAAGGCCATGAATAATCAACAATAAGCTTTTATGATTCAAATGGATTAATTTTCCACTATTGCTAGGGAAGCTGGTATTTATAGCCACAAAGGACTGTGCGGGAAAGTGGTGAATTAAGAAACACGTTCTGTGTTTCAGGCCATTAGCTGCTTGATCCCTTTCTTCATTCTTCCTCCATTTCTGCTAGCAGAAGATTGCATTGGCAGAGCTTTGTGCTGATAATGAAGACCACACCCCTCATTGTGAACGGTTGCTAACAGGTTCCTTTTTCTGTGCAGCAGCATAGGGAGGTGCTGTTTGCACACTGTATAGAAAGCAAAAGTTAGATTAGTATACAGAAAAATCAGTGTTTGCAGTAAAGCACTCAGATTATCTGTTGGGAGGGAGGAGGGGCAGAATAAGAGGAGTAACTTCAGAAATACATTGGTAGAAGTTGTGCTGTGGAGGTGTGACAGCCTCACCGTCTTCACAACTGCCGCGAGGAAGACTGTGTTGTGTCTTAGCCACTCTAAATAGTGCCGTGTTTCTCTAGCCCAGAGTTCTGGCTTTCACATTAAGGAGTTTGTATCTCAGTCTCAAAAACCCACTGAGGGATTGCACTTGGCATGTGCAGCCTTTGCCTGGTTGTGATTGTGGGGGAAGAAAAGAAGGGGGGGGGAGGGAGAGAGAGAGAATTCCATCTGTTTTTCAAATAGCAAATGGAGAAATCTATTTTTATTCACTTTTACAGTTGCTTTCTTCCATTGAGGTTCAGAGATGTTCCTATGCTCTGTCCAGAGTCTCCAGATCTGTCTCGATTGGTCAAGATCCAGCAGTCAGTATTTAGTTATGCTTCACTGTGAACAAACTTACATCGGCAAAATTTAGGTAAAAAGAAAAGAAAACTGGCATGTCATCTCTTTGGCATCACGGGCCCTGGATGTTTTGCAGTGAAGGTGTAATCTGAGATGAACGCCTGATCACACTTCTGCTAGTAATTCAGGAGCTGGCTGCTTTTCATTTATCTATTTTCATTAATACCCTCCAGCCTTTTGTTAACATACAGTTGCTGATGAAGGTCAGCCCTTCCAGGAGGAATTTACAGCACTTTGAAAGGTGCTCTTGCTGTTATGTGTCTTCCAGGGTGAGGGTTTATTGACTGTGTGAGAGGCATTCCGAACCGGGCAGTCTTGCCTTTTTGCTTCCCGAGAGTAGATGTGCGGTCAAGAGGATGCATGGTTTCCATCCTCCTGGAGTTCACAGTGGGGCATCCATCCAGAAGAGCTCCGTTGTGTGTGTGTGTATGTGTTGACGTTCATATTTTGTTCTTTTCAGTTAACTGCCTGCGTCCATGGGTCTGCAGCCATGCTTTACCCAATGTTCTGGCAACATGTTTACATCCCTGTTCTGCCTCCGCACCTCTTGGACTACTGCTGGTAAGGTTGGGTGTCCTTTCCTTTTTTTCCCTTTTTTTAAAAAGATGCATCACTTCAAATCTGGATTTTAAAGAACTGCAGCTGCTCAGGTCTGTCGAAAAGGTACATGTTGATGTGTGAATACTACATGACTCTGAGAGATTTTGTATGGTCCAGCTTAATACTACATGCCTTGTAAATTACTCTAGCATATTTTAAGGAATATTTTCACAAAGTAATTTAATCACATGCAGGAACTGTTTCCCTTTTCTCACTTCCTTTCTCTCTCTCTCGCTCTCTCTCTCTTTTTCTTACCAAGTGAGTTGAGGAGATCAGCAGTAAGGGATATGCTTTATATTGAATTTCTACCCTCAGATTGGAAGGATGCTTTGCTTTGCTGTTTTCCACCTGCCTCTGTTGTGACTTTCATTATGACTCATAGAACAGTGCTGCAGTAAATACAATTCAGAGGTTTTTGCAGCTGGCAGCCTTTTTTCTTTTTGCTTCATCTTAACTTATAGCATCCCTTTGCCTAAGTGTCATTTCACTCAAGTTTTGACTGTCCTGCAGTGCTCTCCTCGGCAAATGCTTGGATGACCCTTGCAGGTGGCTCCAATTTTCATTTGGTTAGCCATGATGTAGAAACTGAGGCCTTAGTCTCTGCTGACAAGATCCTTGGGCTTGATGAGGTGTGCGTGTTTGGTGTGTTTAGCTTAAAAAATAGCTGCATTGGTTGCATGAATGTGACTTTGGACTGGGGCAGGGCAAATGTAACCCCTTCTTCCTGCTCTGTTTTACCACTAGAAATTTGCTACCTAGTATTAGCCTTGGTAGGGAACAGCATTACACCTTCCTTTTTCCATAGGCAAGTAACAGCTCATAATGAATGAGTATGGGGTAACTTCTATCAGGAAAATAGTGTCTGTGGGACTATTGACTGGTGCCTAGGGGGCAGGATGGGTGTTCATATGCCTACAATGATGTTCTTTGAATAATAAAATTGCCTGACATGCAGGAAGTGAGATTGAAGGTTGACTTACTAGCCGTTTTTCATTGAAAGAGCAACATACATTTGTGCCAGTAGCTGGGAATCCAGGTTCATGCTTCAGAGGAAGAGCCCACTGTCTTCACTGCAGTGATGGCAGTCATCTCTTGATGCTGAGTTTTTGATATTGCAGAGCAGTTATTACAGAAATAAAAGATTTATTTGGGCACCTGAGAGGCTAGCAAATGTGTTGTCGCGGAAGCTGTCACAGATCAGAGCCTGATTCAACCGATGCACTTTGACCTCACAGCTTACAGTGTTTTCTGTATCATCATGTACATCAGCCTCTGATGCAGTAGACTCTAGTAGACTCTAGTCCACAAAAGCTTGTGCCACAATAAATTAGTCTTTTAGGTTCCAGAAGACTGCCTCTCTCTTTTCTTACATGGTTTCAAAGGCAATAATTCCACGCAAAATCAGAGCATTATAAGGAAACTTTCTATGAATAAACATACCTCCCTTGGCTCCAAAAGACAAGAGTTCACAGCATTTGCTGTCTTGCCACCTTTTTTTGCATGCTTTGTATATACAAGCAGGGTTGTGTTATAGGGCTGCTCCTTTCCCAAAACATAGCAAGGGTTAACAAATATCTAAAGAACCATTTCCTTGTGCAGGTGTATTAATTGCAGGGGGTGGACGGGTTCAGGGTTTCCTATAAATAATTCCCTCTTTTCTTCTTCTTGAAAGCGGCCACTGCAGAGTCCCCACTCCAAATCTGGCCGCAGTGCTCTGCTGCAATCGTTGCCATTGTGGTGCATTTGGGATGGACATGCCAGGTGCTTGTGGGAAGTTGCTGGTTGGTGCTTGCCGCTTCAGGGCTCTAAGAGAAAATGGCTTGCGGCAAAATGTAATTATACTGGGAGAAGTAGCTATTTTTCCCCCTTGATTACAGTATCCCGTTGGCAAAAATATTGGTTAGTTACATACATTTACTCAGCAGAGAATAAATAATGGTTTCTCACTCCCCTCCCCTTGCCTGCATTATTCAACATACAAAGCTTCTAGCTTTGGCAGCCACTAAAATTTACCAATAAACACCTGCCACATTTTTAAGAATAGCTTTTGAACTGTGGTCCCCCCCCCTTCCATTGGCAACATCCCTACAATTTGCCAGCTAGTCCCATGCTGCTCCCATTTCTCTCGTTCCTAGTTAGTTTTGTACTGTTTCTTGTTAATTTTGCTCAAAGGAACTAAGCATTGGTGTGCGTGTGTTGGCGCAAATGCAGGGATGGGGGTCTTTGCAAAGGAAGAGGCGTTCATGGTTCTGCAAATTGCCTGGTTCACCTAGAGGTTGGCATCAAGTTTGAACCCTTGCCTGAGCCTCTCTCGTGCCTTTGGGGGGGGGGCTAAAATTGGGGAGACCAAGCTTCAATTTCCCACTCACCTATGAAGCCCACTTGGTGTCTTTGAGCCCATTGTGATTTTTCTCAGCTTAACCTGCCCCACAGAGATTTGTTAGAGTAGAAAGGAGGAGGGAGAACTGTGTATGTTATCTTAAGATCCTTGAAAGATGGGTGGGATAAACTTGTAATATAAATCGTTGAACAGTTCATGTTATGAACACCACACAGTGACAGAATTACATGACTCAGGTCTTGATCAGGCTGAATTCAAACACTTATCTGGGTGGTGTGCCAGTCTGCATGTGTAGGAGGAGAGCCATGCTCTTGTTTGCCAAGCAGGCAGCCTCACATATGACATGGGTGCTCATTATATTGTATTGGAAGCTTCTTCAAGCTTTGGAAAGGTGGGGAGTAACTGCTTGAAACCCACATGGGCCCTCAGTACTTCCCAGCTAAAAAAATGGGGAGAAGGAGATTGTGAAGTTTGGGCAATTGTGTGACATGTCCACATCACATGCAGCATTGTCTGGAGGGGGGGTACAGTTGCTTCTCCATGATGTGAAACAGTTTGCCACCTGTATGGAGTATCTGAGTCAGACCTGGTATGTTGGACTCTGTATAGTGAATTATTAACCCTCATCCTTGGAAAGGGCATGGTTGGCTATTTCCCACAGTAGTAACTGGCATGTATTTTACGGAACTGTGTGCACAGCCATGAGTTTTCTGATGGATTCTGCTGCAGTTCCGGCTGCAGTTGTGGCAAGCCACTTTTATTAACAGGGCAGTCAGCCTTGCCACAAGACCTCCTGCAGGCACTAGGGGTGTGCAAGAAAAAACCCCACTCGTCTCTATTTGGATTTGGGTGTTTGGGATCTGAAAATATTCAGTATTCCCAAATATACCTGTATGCCAGTATCTGTATTGTACTGGTATTCGAGTTAATATTTGGGAAACCTGAATATATTTGGCTTTGTTATACCCTATGGGGACTGTCCTCATAGGGTATTAATGGAGAATTTCACTCGCTGAATCATGAGGCGCAATTCTGCAAGTGAAGGGAAGGGGTTTAAATTTTAAAACCATCCCTTCCTGGAGTCGGGCCGGAGCTGTGGAATGACTCCACCCCTTCCCTCCTCTTGTGGAGTCACACCATAGGGTATAATGAAGAATTTCACTTGTCGAGTTGTGCAGAGCTGACTTGGCGAGTGAAGTGATTTAAACTTTAAACCTATTCCCTCCCCTCCCAGAGCTGGACTGCAGTTGCACTGCGACTCTGCGAGTGAAGGGAAGGGGTTTAAATTTTAAACCCCTCCGCTCCCACATGCAGGTGTGTCGTGACTCAGGGAGGGTGGGGCATTTAAACTTTAAAGAAGAAGAAGATATTGGATTACCCCACCCGTCACTCGGAGTCTCAGAGCGCCTTACAATCTCCTTTCCCTTCCCCTTCCCACAACGGACATCCACTGAGGTAGGTGGGAGAGAGCTCTTTTGAGGACTGCTTCTTGAGAGAACAGCTCTGAGAGAACTTGTGGATGACCCAAGTTCACACCAGCAGCTGCACGTGGAGGAGTGGGTAATTCAACCCAGTTCTCCCAGATTAGAGTCTGTGTTCTTAACCACTACACCAAACTGGCTGCAATTGTGGTGCGACTCCGGGAGGGGAGGGCTTTAAAGTTTAAATGCCTCCCCTTGTGGAGTCATGCTACAGCTGTGGCCAGACTCTGGGAGGGGAGGGGTTGCCCGAATAAAAGCCAAATAATATAGGCTTTTATTCAGACGAGGCTGCTTTGGTACTTTTCAGGTATTTATTGGGCTCGGTATATACTGAGTGCACACTCCTAGCGGGCACAATTGTAGCGAATGGCAGCTCGTGTTCTTATGCACATTGTTCCTGACCATGTTCTTAAGACCACATTTAGGCACCCCTTCTGTCTAACATGCATTTAGTTGCCTCGTGCTGATGTTTATGTCCTCTAAGCAGACAGGGTTATGGGTGGTTATCTGACTTCTTTACCAAATACCTCTTTTAAGACTGTTTTTTAATTTAATCCCAAGGAGGGAAAAATCAGAGGGATCTGTGTTTCATCTCATTACTTTTAAGCTAGAAGAAGACCCAACTCCTGTTGAAACAGACATTTCTGCCCTCAAGGATATTCCGCCATCTAAGCAAGTGTTACACCTTGAAGAAACTTCAGTGGTTCCCATCATTATCTACAAATGCCCCCAAACTGGCATCTGACTGATGAATTTATTATCTAGTGTATGTTTTTTAAAGAGAGAAAGGTGCAGATGGAAGAAGAAGAAAACATTTGTTCAGGTGTCTCTCAAGTAAAGGGCCAGCAGGGCTAACCAGCATTCTTAGTAAAGTGCCTGGAGGCTGAAACATGTAAATTTCAAGTTGGTTTGTTCCTCTGTGGATGATTTAAATGTTAAGTACATCCCCATGTAGAGAAGGCATGGAATGGAATCTTAAAAACTATTATCTCCTGGCGAAATGAAGCCACCATTTTACTCGCTGTGCAGGAAGGGCCGGTTCCCAATCATTTGCACGGCCAGCGGGTGCCCTTTCTCTGCATAATAGGCTGTGTGTCTGTAATTAACACGCGGAGGGAGGCTGCCAGTGCCAGCTCTTTCCTTCAGGTGTTCTCCTAGGAGTTGGGACAGCAGTGTGTTCTGCACAGGGGCTTTTGACGTTGGATTTGAAAGATTACATCTGCGCTAACTTCCTCCAACAAAAGGCTAAGCACTTGGGCCCCACATTTGGGAGTGCAGGTGGGCCCAAAGAGAGCACACAGTCAAGAGCCCTGTAAGGGGCTTCTGGCTTGGAAAGGCTTCGCAGAGTCTGCGACACAGCAGGGTTGGGGGGGAAATGAATTAGCTGTACAGGCGAGCTGGAGTAGGGATAGAAAAAACCCTATAATTATCAGGAAGAATCTAATTGCACTTTTACAAACACAACAACTGATTATCATAACCTGATGTGAACTTTAATTAGAGCAGTAATCACACACTGTAGTTGCCTGAATAAATCAATTTAGCACTAATTTGTGTGCCATAAATATGTTGTTTCAAAAATAGGTTTATCTATGTTTGAAGCAATGTGAACTTTGAAGAGGTGCTTATGGCCACAAGACCTGCACTGTGCATGCCACTTCCTCTCTGCCCTCATCTCTTGCCTCATCTCTCTTGCTTCTGGTCCTGTGGGGGCGGGACTCGTTCCCCGAAACTTGATTTTTATTATTTCTGACTTTGCCTTTCATTTGGGCTTTAGTTTTTGAACCTTTAATTTCTGTTTGGTTGTTTTCTTTGCAGCGGTGACTTTAGAAAGAAAAGATGAAAAACAAAAGCAGATGGTAGCGGAAAATTTAAGCGATCAAGAAATTTTTAGCTAGTTCCTTCACCTTAAAAATACAGATGGCATCTGTTGGTTGGTGGCCCCCTTGCTACTGCATGGATTAATTTGGAACATTAGATAGTTAAAAGAGGCCAGTTCATTATCTTCCAAACCCTCAGAACTCCCAGTGCCTTACATTCTAGATAGGTTTCCCCTTCTGTCTGTCTCTTGGTTTGTCCAGGGTTCTTGCTATGTTGTAAAATGGTCAAAAGAAAAGCAGTAAGTAAAGATCCTTAGTGCTGAAACCGAAAGAGACTTATGAGGCTAGCAAGTGTAGGTGAAGTTTTGGAGACCCCCTTGGTGATCTGCATGCTTGCCCCCATGAAACTGCTTTGGAGTGACGTTTAGCACATGCAGACAAGAATGGAGAGTGAGTCATCATTCGCCTTGCCACCTGTTAGGAGAGCTGTCACCATGCAGTCCTTGGGGCTCTGCCTCAGGAGGTATTGGGCAGCGGTAGATTGGCCATGAAACTTAACAGGGAGATTTCGTGGTGGGCTGCTTCCCTAAAGGTCTGCTGGTGGCCAGAAATGAGTATACCCAAGCTCTAGCAACTCTGCCAGAGCCTCAGGGACAGCTTGGTTCATGCCCTTCATCAGCAATGGTAGCTGGTCAGTTCACTAATCGTCTTTTCCCACACTGCAGCCAGTTTCCAGGAAGAAGCAAAAGGTGAGCTGATACGCACTGTTCACATCACTTCAGCTCTGGCTTATAGCACCACAGAGTCACTCTGCTTGGCTTACTCCAGGTCCAGGGCCACTTTCACTTCCTAGTCTGCTCCTGGTCTTGGGTAAGGTGGGGGAGCCTGTTTTGGTCTCTTCCCATCACAAACTTTAGTGAATCCTGTTAGCAAAGGTTTCTCACTGTGGGGTATGTGTAATTTTTCTGAGGGGTTTTGGGAGATAATGAAGCTGTCTGTGGGATACACAGTTGATGGGTTCTGCTGATGCTTTTTCCTATGAGAAGAATGAAGTTGTACCTGTCTTTTTCAGACTACTTAAAGAAAGACATCAATTGAAAGGCTCTTTTCTTTCGTCCTTAACAGCAATATTTCCTGAAGAAAATTTTCTGTGCACAACACAGGAGTGGCTGGTGAATTTTGGAGTGTACTTGGGGTAGGAGCAAGATGGATTGATGTCTGCACTTACTGCTCCAGTGTCACCTGCTTATTTTGCTTGTGAGCATGGGTGTGCTTTTTGGACCTTCCTTCCTTCCTTCCCATAATTCACAGCTATCCCTCTACTCATTATCTCCTTGATCTGAACACTCTGCACAGCTCTGAGTACTGCTCTGGTTTGCATTCTCAGGACCAAGCTGCACAGTGCAAATGAGGAGCACCTGGTCGGCACCAATAACATTCTTAAGTCTTTAGGTAGGTCAGGCATGCAGTTAGACATTAAAAGTTATTACCTCTTGGACTTCTGCAATGTACCACCCCTTTGCATGTGAATCTTAGGCCAACAATACTCGTGTGGATCAACAAGTGATCTCACTGAGTAACTGGCAGGTCAAAAGGCAAGGAGCAACCATATTTCAGTGGTGTATTTCCTGAGATTGTCTAAAGGTAACTTTCAGAACCTGAACTCATCCCCTCAAGGATAAATCCAGGAAGAGCGCAAAGATGACCAGAATGTTTAGTGAATTACAGCAGAAGTAGAACAAAAGGCGAAAGATGTATATGCTGCATCATGTTTGTTGATTTTTAAAAAAATGCATTCTATTGATCTTCATTCTTTGGCTATTGACTGCACATTTTGTGTAGAACTTCATGTTGGGAAGACCCCTCTTTGAAATTTTCCTTAATGTCACTTGCCAGTTTTCCAGTTAGAGGCTGCTCAGCCTAAGGGAGAAGAGTTAACTGTATTTAGTGGCCAGAGAAAAATAATTGTAGACTTCCAGTTTTGGCGAACTCGACAGCGGGCACGTTTCTCTGGAGCTCCAGAAAACACGACCTGGACTTGGCGGTTCGAGGGGGATCTGAACTAGTTTCGGACCCCGAGGGACCCCTGGAGGGGGGACCCTGCCTGAGGTGCGAGGGGTAGCCTCTCCCGGGATGGCAATCATGGGATTGAGGCTCCCCTTTGCCTCCATAGGCTCGGCCACCACAGCGCCTCTGGGCACGAATGGGCACACACCGGACAGCTGCAGGAGCCAAGAAAGCTGAAAAGAAAAAATGCTTCACTTTTAACGCATGGTGAAACTTTAAGTGATGAGAAAATGAAGTGATTCTCTAGTTGGAACTTGAATTGTGGAGGAGATTTAAACTTTAAATCCCCCCCCCCCTTTAAAGAAGCAGTACTAAGTTAAGACGCGGGAGTCTTTGGCTGCGGAGTGCCCATGGCTCTTCTGGGGAGTGTTTTTAAGCTAACTTCGGGGGGGGGGGGGAAGCCTGCTTTCAACTTCTTTTGGTTGATCTTCTCTGAACTGTAAACAAAGTTGAAATGACTGGAAGGGGGGACAAGATGGCGGGGAAGGCAAGACCTTCTCCTAAAGCTCTATCCAATCTTCCAGTAGAGAAATCTGAGCAGGGTACAGACCTATCTGCTCTCCTTGCAAATGCAATGCGCCCTCTAATTGAACAATTGACTGTGGTTAATTCTAAGTTGGATTGTCTGCAAAAAGAAGCAGCAGAAGCAAAAGCCACATCAGAAAATTTTGCAAAACAGCTGCTAAAGATTAAAATCCATGAAAAAAAGACTGATATAAGACTGGACAAGCTGGAAAATAAAAGGTCCTCTAACAAAGATAATGTTTTGAAACTTCAGATGGAACGCTCATCCTTTTTTCTAAGATTTCAGGGGGTGCCTCAACAAAAAGGTGAGAATCTCAAGAAGATATTGGCTGAGGTGTTGGCTCCAGTGACGGGTTTGCAAGCGAATATACTGCAAAGCAATATGGATTTGGTCTATCGGACCTATCCGGAATTTGTGAAGAAAAAAAACCTGCCAGGAGAGAGTATGATGAAATTCTCAAAAAGATCAACAAGAGATGTGGTGTTAAGGGCCACAAATAAAACTGCCCTGAAGATTCAAGAAGAGGAGATTAAAGTTTTAAAAGACATTCCATTTGAGGTCAGGAAGAAGAGGAAGCCTTACAAAAACCTATTAACTTTTTTACAAGCAAGTAACACCACCTACAGGTGGTTGACACCTGAGGGTCTGGTGTTCAGTTTTAAAGAGAAGAAACAAAGGATTAGTTCGGTTGCTAAAGCAAAGACGTTTTTGGATTATTACAAAGAAGGGAAAGAATAAGGATCCACAGAGAATTCTTTGGAAAATCAAGAGAGCATTTCTGGACTGGACAGTTCTGATGCCTCGGGAAGTAAAGAATCAGCAGAAGGAGGATGGGAATCAAACCTTGGAGCGGCGGCACCAAAACCCCAAAGAGATGGGAAGAAGAAGAGAAGACTGAAGAAGACTTAGACTGTGTTTAGTTGACAGTTTTATATATTTCTTATGCTTTTTTCCTCCTCATTTTGAGTTATAGACATTCATGTAATAATTGCTTAGTTTTGTGTTTTAATAAGCAAGTTAAATGCCTGAAGAATTTACCTTTTTCTTTTAACTTTGTAATAGCATTAGCTTTGCCAGTTATATAAATTGACTTCTGTATACCTTTAAGGTAGTTAGTGGGGAGATCTTAGTTAGAGTAGCGTTTTTAGTTGTTGTAGTTTACAAAAATATATTTAGAAAAAGAAAGAAAAATAACTGTAAAAATATGGCTGTGGTGAACAAGGCAATGTGTGTTCTTTAGGACTTCATCAGCATTCTCTTGTTACCATGTGAAGCCCCCCCCCCCCTTCATAGTCTCTTGTCAGTCTCCTTTCACAAAGTCGTCCTGAACCATGGGCTAGAGTGCTGATGAGCAGTTCTCCTTTATTCATCACTTTGCCTTCACTTATAACATATGAAATAGCATTATACCAAGTCATACCATTGGTCCATCAAGCTCCATGTTGTCCCTCTGGCCAGCAGCAGGTCTCTAGCTGTCTTAGGCAGAGAAAGACTTTTCCCAGCCCTTGCTTCCTGAGGTCCTTCTAAGTGGAGATGCTGGGAATTGAACTGAGGATCTTCTCTTACTGAACCATGTCCTCTCACCTACTTATGAGAAGTTATGTCTGTTTGGTGCCAGTTTGGTGTAGTGGTTAAGTGCATGGACTCTAATCTGGGAGAAGCGGGTTTGATTCCCCACTCCTTCACTTGCAGCTGCTGGATGGCTTTGGGAAAGCCTTAGTTCTGTCAGAGCTGTTCTCTCAAGGACCATTCTGGAAAGAGCTCTCTCAGCCCCACCTACCTCACAGGGTGTCTGTTGTGGGGAGGGGAAGGGAAAGGCGTTTGTAAGCCGCTCTGAGACTCCGAAGGGCAGGGTATAAATCCTCTTCCTCCTCTTCTTCTTACAGCTATTAATGCCAGATGCTGGGGTCATTTTGAGCATGGCCATGTCTGGAGCTGATCCAGTAAGGCAATTCTAATAGTATTGCATTCTGTGAAAAAGCCCCATTATGGATGGATGTCATTATAGCAGTCCTCTCTCACTTGCCCTAGCATCCATTTGGGCAGCTATAGATCTCTCAAACCGTCTATAACACTGTTTAAGCCATTTCTACCAGCAGCCATCCAAACTTCCTGTGTCAATGAATATTTCTGTTGGTTAATTATGTGTTGTGTGAGAAGTATTTCCTTTTATCCTGTCTGGTAGGATGGGGAGGAAGGAGAGCAGCACTTCTGCTGCTGTTTCCAGCCAGTTGCCTTCTGTTGGGGTGGGTGCTGTCTTTCTAAAAGGCACTGCACAATGATCCACCTCAGTATCATGTCGATAACCTATTGCAATGCCTTCCAGCAGCTTACAGAGTCCATTTGCACACTGCAGAAATGCAGATGTCTTGGGGATCGGTCTAGAAGTTTCCTGGATGCCTCTGCAAGACCTCTTTTTTTGTAAAGGATAGTCTACTCTATCCCATATTCCAATCATGCAGATTCTGTTGTTCCACCACATACGTGCGCGCACACATACACACACTCCCTCACTGCATGAGACTTGTATTCTAGTTTGCTGCTTTTAGTTAGGAATTTAGATTCGCACCTTGTCTTTATGCTTTTAGTTAGCTTTTATTTTCGCAACTTGTCTTTATGAAAGGATTCCTCCTTTGATTGGATCTTGTTTTAGTGGCCTCTTTGTAACTCTCTCCCCCCCCCCCCCCCCTTATATAATATCATGCCCATTGGATGTGCTCTTCATACTTCTGAATAAGTAAGCTCTGGCCAAAGAAACCTTATGCTGAAATTAAATTTATTTCACCATAAGCTTTATTTAGCCAGAGCTTGCTTCTTCAGATGTATAAAATATCTTTTATGGTGCTACCTTATGTTAGGGATGGGCATGAACCAAGTCATGAGCCAAAATTTTTGATTGAACTTGACCTGGTTCAGAGCCCTGAACCAACGGTTGGGGAAGGTACCTTCCCCGAACATTTACCAAGATTTTGCCTGGTTCAGTTCAGCTGTTCAGGCCATTTAAACCTAACAGTGGATGGGTCCGTCCATCAGCGGTTAGGTTTAAATGGCTGTGAGCCATTAAACCTGTCTGTTTTGCTCCCCCCTACGTTCAAGTGGGGGGGGGGAATCAAAAGGGATCACCTGCCCCACTGTTAGGCTTAAATGGCTGGCAGCCATTTCTGTGATCCCTTTTGCTCCCCCTCACTTGGAAGTGGGGGAGAGTGAAAGGGATTTGTGAAGTGGCTGCCAGCCATTAAAACCTAAAAGCACAGCTGCCAGCCATTTAAACCTAACAGCAGGGCAGGTCTGCCCATCAGCTGTTAGGTTTAAGTGGCTGCAAACCATTAAGCCTGTCCATTTCACTCCCACCCACCCCGCTTTGAAGTGGGGGGAAGTGAAATGGATAGGTTAAGTGGTTGCCGCCATTTTACCCTTCCCGGGTGACCCCCCCCTTCTTTTGTTCCATACCAGAATTTTTTGGTTCGTGTCCATCCCTACCTTATGTCTGTGTTTTGCTTGACAGACTATCCTTTGGGAATTTTTTAAAAAATGTGAATCTGCCCTTGGCTGCTTTCACTTGCAGGGGATGTACGTTGATTACCTACCCCAAATACCAGACTATTCAGACATACTGAAACATGGCTCAATTTCTCATGGCTTCTTACAACTGAATGTGTGAGTGTCCTCCATTGAAAACCCTCATGCATGAGATGCTGGGAAAATTCTGTCTGTGGTTTTTGCTTTCTTATGGTTCATATATATTGAAGCCATTAGTGGGCATATGTGAATGTATGTGTGGACTGTGCAGAAAATCCCAAGGTTCAGAAGCCTTGAGTTACTCAGCTGGAGAAGTAAATTGTTGCAGTTTAGTTCTTCATCTTTCCCATGTCTCTATGCTTGTTTTGCCACATCTTTGATGTCTTTGATTGAGGAGGTCTGACGCTGCAATTAAATATTTTGTGGTCTTATTGCATCCCTTGATTTACTGAGGAAAGCTGACAGGTCAACACAAAGCAGCTAATTAAGTTTTATGGATCCGATTTCTTTCTGTTCCCTGTGACAGGTTGTTCTTGTGGCCACCGTAGCAAATGCCCAGTTTTTTCTGGAGTACTGATCTTTTTCTGCTCTTTTTCATTATGCTTGCCAGGGTTCATGAGATGAGACATTTGCAGTCTTAAGACTTCCTGCCGGGGTTTAGACATCGTATTCTTGACATTGAAGCTGTCGTGCTGCTGAACCTACTTAATTAGAAACACATTTTCTCTACGTCAGGTTCTGGAAGAGGTTTGACTGCCCATCTAGCCACTTACCCAGGGAATCCCAGAGTTTTGTGTGGTTAAACAAATGGTGTGTAGTCTTGAGTCTGAACTATTGGACATGCCTTTTCCTCCTGGAAGATGGTGTATTTTGAGGGAGATATTCTTCTGATGGGTAAAACACTGGGGGGAAGGCAAACTTAACTGCCCTGTGGTGCAAAAGAGAATGGAGTGCTTGGTGCTGGATTGATGGTTCTTTGCTTTCTTTAATGTGCTCCTGGTAACTCAGCATGCCCTGCAGGCCTTGCAAAGGAACTGAGGAATGAAAACCCCAGAGGCAGCAGCTTTCCGGACATGTAGGACTCCTTAATCTTTGGTAATGAATTAAAAAAAATTGTGCCAGAAGATGACCAGTGAATGGCCTTGCTAATAGAGCAAGTTCCAAAGGAAGTTAGCATACAGGCTGTGTTAATTAAGCAATCTGTTGTGAAAGCCTTTTTTTGGTAGGAGTGGCCCCACATCCATGCTGTCTGTTCTTCCAGTTTGTGGATTCTTCCTATTAGCTGTTTTGTCAAAGTGTTAATAGTACCAGAGGCACTTCTGTAAGTTTGTGGTATGGGGAGTGGTCTCAAAAAGCATGTAATTTCCATTACTTTATTGTAAGGCTTGCATGGGATACATTATTCTGAGTTCTGCACTTAAAGCTTACTTGTATAAGCTTGGAGAAGAGAAAAGGGGTAAACTGTTCTGCCTACCTGAGACAACCTGAGCAGCTTTAAAGAAACACTTGGATTTTTGTAAGCCAGTGGATTTTTCCTACCTCCTGGATGATCTGCACAATGTCTTATTACTTCTGTATTCTATGTTTTCACTGTCAGTCTCCAGGTTTTCCAGGTGAAAGGATCTTCCACAGCAGTGCTAGGCCAGATCTTTCTCTGTCTTAGACTTGAAGAGCTGCCACCAGAGAAAATAATATGAGACAATGTGTCTAACTCAGTATCAGACAGCTTCACATATTTACATATGTGTTCATTAAGGTTGAGGAACAGTAGTCTCCAATCTTTGTTAGTGCCTAGAATACCTAGATGATGTAATCAGGAACTGAATCCAGACAAGAAAGTAAGTAAGCTCAGTAGTAAAGGCTGAAGTTCTGGAAGGGGTTGTATATCCCACTCTGGATCTTGAATGGTGCTTATTCTGATGCACACTGTGAAATGTTTGAGAGTTTTGTTTGATTTTGCCCTGTTAGAAAATTAGGCTTATGTGTTCAGTGTGAATCCCCCCCCCCCCAACCTGCATTTAGTTTGGAAGTTGTCTTAGACTTGGTCAGCCTTGCTGTGTTGTTTTCTGTTTATTGTAACTTTGTCACAGGAGTACTTTAGTGTATCCCATGTGGGGCTGCACTGTAAGATAATCTGGAAACTGCAGTTGATACAGAATAATACAGTTTATTATCTGCTTACTGGAACACATAGGTTTGGTCTTATCACACTTATTTTAAAATCGCTTCACTGGTTAACTATACATTTGCAGGCTCGATTCCCACTACTGTTTCTTACGTTTTAAAGCCCTGCATGATTTGGGCCCCACGTACTTAAAGGACCATCTCTCCTGATGCGAACTTGGTCACTCACTTAGCTCCTCCCAGCAGTTTTTTCTCAGTATTCTCCTGCTGAAGGGCATTAGGATTTGCCGCTTCCCTGTTGGGAGCATTTTCAGCTGTGGTGCTGTCGCTGTGATCCAGAGCAGGTGAGAAGAGTGCCTGTCTTGTCAGACTCTGCAAAATAGTACCATTTGGGAAGGCTTTTGAAGGAGGCTGAATGTTTTCGTTGGAAGGGGTGGTGGTGGTAATTTTTATTTGGGTTTTTTTTGGAGAATTTATGGTCTGGCTGGTTACTATTTTTTTTTTGATCCTGTACTGTACCTATTTCAGCAGGTGCAGTTTTGTTACCCACTTTGAGCTTCTTTGAATTGGGGGTGGGGGAGGCAAGTATTCTTCTAAACAGCAGAATAAATAAATGGGGGAAGTATTTGCTTGAAAGAACCGAAGAAGTACTGTCAGAGTAGAGACCACTGAGGCTTAAGAAACAAAAGAATCTAGCTGTATATGAGGCAACTTCATATATTCATATGCTGTTAAGCCTGAAAAAATGTCTTGAGTTTGTAGGTGCTGGCATGAGATTTCTAAGAGTGCAGGTGACCAAGCACCTGTGGGGACCCCAGCTTTGGTGGTTGACTTGCCAGTGCCATTTCCCCCAGCTATTTTTCTACTTTGATTTCTGAGTCTTGAAGGAACACGAACCTGTTCTATTCCTTGTGCTATTGTTTGAGGTCACGTGATTTGTGTTTCTGAAGGATACTTGTCCACCATCCAAGGATTTTGTTCCCTCCAGCAATTGCCCAAATACATCTTTCTGATCTCTGTTGTAACTCTTTTAACTCTGCTCTTTCTGCCTCTTTTCAGTGCTCCAATGCCCTACCTCATAGGAATACATCTAAGCCTGATGGAGGTAAGTTCCTTCTAGACTTCCTTTATTTGTGTGTAGATTGTCTCCATTGTAAGGTGGCTTCTGCAAGGACCCACTTTGGAAGATTTCCTTATATCGAATGCTTGAGAATAGCTCTGCTGAGCTTTGGTCTCCATCACTTCTATATTCTAAGCAAATAAAGGAGCCCCAAGCCCACTTGGATTTCATTACCAGTAGGTACCTGCAAAGATTGCCTTGTGGGCCTGAGAATGTAGTCTTATAGAAAAGGTGGTCTTGCAGTTCCATCCATGACTGTTGTTCTGTTGGTCTTTCAACTTGACTCTGCTCCCACAGCTAATATAAATGTTTAACACCCTTAGCGGCCTTGTGTGTCTCACATATACACACACTGCTCCATGATCGCCTTGCCTAAGTTGGTGAAAGCAGTCTTGGACTTGACGTTGAGGAACTCAAGACTTCTTGACTTGTCATTCTTGGAAACATCAGTGTTCATGCTGAGGCTGCCCTAAGGAGGAGAGGCTCATGGTTTCAAGACCATCATGAAAGCTATGAGGCTGTCCCAGAATATTCTGGTTTACTCACACAGGATTGATTTGACTACCTGGGAACAAAATGCATGGCTTGATAATGGAGAAATTTTCCACTCTGCCCTTGTCATGAATTGGTATTGTTTAGAATCACAGACACTGAGAACCTCACCAGAGATGAAGGGCTGTTCAGGATGGTCCATGAAGCTGATGGATCTGGAGGGTTTCTTGGTGTTAGGGGGATTTTTCTGGTCAGCAAGTCTGGCACTTCTGTCAAACTGTGAATGTGGATATGATCACTCTGGAGCACTTCCTTCCCTTTTGGAGACCACAGAATGTGCCTTGGTTTACTTAGGAGTTACTTAGGAGTTTGGGTTGATGAAAGAGCAGGATAGATAGAGCCACAAGTGGAAGAAAACAAGTTGAGGAAAACTTGCTCCCTAAGAGATGAGTCAGGTGGATCTCTGGATAACTGAATAACTGCTTGGAGAAGGCAGTGGAATGGATGAGGGCCAATAAACTGCAACTCAGTCCAGACGAGACTGAGGTGCAGTTTAATGACAAAGAGTTTTAAGGAGTCAGTCCTTCCTAGAGGGGTGTTGCCCTCCCCTTGAAGGAGTAGGTTTGTAGCTAGGAAGTGCTATTGGATTCTTGCCTAGGGTTAGAGGCTCATTTCCTTGCTGGCACATAACACCCTTCATCAACTTCAGCCGATATGCCTACTATGGCTGTTCCTTGAAAACATGATATGGCCACAGTGATGCGTGCTCTTATTTTGTCCAGGTTATACTATAATGCACTTCATGTGGGGGCTGCCTTTGAAAACAGTCCAGAAACTGAAACTGGTCCACTATGTGGCAACCAGACTATTGTCAGTGGCTCTGGGTAGTAGGTTCGTATCACCTTTGTGCTCAGTGGCTGTCCAGTTGTTTTCAAGCACAGTTCAAAGTGTTGGTTTGTACCTTTATGTGCTTTGGGTTGAGTCTGGGGTACTTGAAGGACTGCCTCCTTGTGTACTGTCCAGTTTCCCAGCTGATCCTAAGCCCTGGCCTCCATGCTGTAGCTAGAGATGGGGCCTTTTCAGTTGGTGGTACATTGCCTGTAGAATACCTTTCCTCTACTTTATTGTCCTTCATGCATCAGGCCAAAACATTTATCTTTATCCAGTCTTTTAAATGAAAGGTTCCATTACTTCACCAGTTGCTTTTATAGTCTTCTAGCCTCAGGGTTGTTTTATGTGTAATATTTCAGGCTGCAGAATGTTTTATGCTTGGTTTACGCCCTTGATGGGTTCTTGCCTTGTTTTATTGGTTGTTTTAAAACTGATACTTTCCATGGTCCTGTGTTTATGATTTTTTGATTATATTACTTTTACATTTTGAGCCACTTTGAGCAGGTCTTGTGGCTGTCTGCGTATAGAAAGTAGTATAAGGTAGTCACCTCTCAGGCTGGGAAATGGGCAACAGGATACTACCCTGGACCTGACTCAGTCATGAGTTATGGAGAGTTGCTGTAATTCTCATTCTCTCTCTTTTCAGCAGGATTGAGTTAAAGCCAGAGAGCCTTATTGCCCCCGCCTTATTGTTTTCTTGCCTTTCACATCGTTTATTGCTCCTGCCCCCCCTTCAGTGAAGGAAATCCAGCCGTGTTTGTGAGTCTTTATAGACGCCTGTAAATGCTGCATTTCTGTCATAGCATGTAGTCTCCCCCTTGTTTTAGCCAACAGTAGTTCAGCTCTGTGCTTTCCCAGCTCTGTTGTACAGGACCTAGCATTTGGGTCTAAATAATACAACTACACAGTTGTAACTGATTTAGAGAGCAGAAAGCTCTAATCTTCCTTGTTAGTATGTGTGAAATAAATAAAACTACCTGCTTGTAAAGTCAAATTAAAAAGAATAGAAGGCATGATAAAATCAATAACTGGAAAATGGCCAGTTAACAAAGGAAAGGTTGAACATGAACATACATCAGGTGCCATCAGACTGTTCTCCAAACCACATTTTGTTTTCTTAGAATTTTTTTTAAGCACATGATGTTCTATCCCCTCCTTTCCATGAAACCTGAAACTTAAGAGGTGCCACAAGGGGGATAGACTTAGGTCCATCTAGCCTAGTATACTGCCTCCAATAGCTGTCAGATATAGTGGTGAGAACGGTTTGTCAGCTGGAGAGAGAGAGAGACTCATTCTAAACACGGGAAGTCCATCCTTCATTATTGTAATTAGAGATATTGGTCTGGATCTTGTGGATGTGGCAGATGATATTAGTGCTTTCCCCACTATCTGTATCTGTTGATTTCTCTCCCTTCTTTATCTGCAGCCTAGTTATTCTAAGGTAGTACTGAATAATGCTGCTTTTTACTTTGAATTGTTTGGAGTGTTGTAATTATTTCCATTTTATGCTGGTCTCTGGGTTTGATGCTTCGACTTAGTATTGTCCTTGCAGTGTTAATATTTTAAGTTTGTTGGCACTTACACTGTGATATTTTTTTTTGAGTGTTGGTAGCCACTTCAGAACGAAAAGGTACATAACAGTATCAGAAATACATAGAATTGAGTTTAATTCCTGGAATTATTTTGGGGCTGATAAAGAAGCAGTGCCTAGCTTATTAATGCGAACTGACAAAGTATCTTTGAGGGTTAAAATATCAAACACATCCATAGGTTGTTGCATGTAATTTGCTCTGACTGGAAGGCTCTCCTTTGAGATAAAGTAATCCCTGTTTTTGGTCAGAGGGCCTGTTTCTGATTTACAAGCCTTCCAAAAGGCAGAATCTATGGACTTTGTACCACCCTTTATTCTCCAGGGCTTCTCTCATCACCTAGTCAGTCATTCTGTATAAGACTCCTGTTTAAGCCTTCCATAAAGCAACTTCAAAGGCGGAAGAAAGTTGGTAAGCTGCCGTGTAGGCAAGGTTGGGTACTCCTGCATGAATAATAGAATGCCCTTTGTGGCACTAATTGAATTCATATTAGGGAAGAATAAGTGTTTAGCACTGATAAATAGCTGAGAGATAAGATAAATATTCTCCTCTCAAACTGGATTGCCTGTTTGCAGCTTGTTGGCCCTTTAGGTCTATGGTATGAGTTATTCGGGGGTGGGGAGCACAAGAGTCAAGACATTAGTTACCATCTATTTCCATAAATTACTTGCATTTTCTATCTTGCCACCCTTTGAAGGTGCTCAGACCAGCGTACGTGAAGCTGCCACCTGGACCCCCATCCAGGTTTTTTCCTGGGATTTACACCTTCTTAGCTTCAGGCACAGCACTCCTTTACGTACCTTCAGATGATCTCTGAGTCTGCTTCATTGGCTGGCCACTAGCTGAAAATAAGCATAGGTGGTTAGTGTCTTGGGGGCACACCTTTTGTCATGTTTGGGTACTTGTGCCGCACTCCAGAAAACGTTGAGGAATGTGGAGAAAATGGTGTTCCATGGAAACATCCCTTGCAGTAGTCAAAAGGATATGCTTTCAGCTGTTCTTAAAGATTATGATAGGGTGAGAGCATATCCTATTAAAAGAACTGGGGTGGAGGGGGAGACTCCCTCTTCCTTAAGTCCTGGAAAGCCTCTGCCAGTTGAAGTATAGAATACAGAATTAGATGAACCAATAGCCCTTCATAAGTATATGAGCAGAAATGGATGTAATTGTGTTTCTACTTATAGCTTGAGCTTTTAGTTAATTTCATTTCATTTAAACCCTGCCAGTCTCTCTCCATTAGGTAAAGGTAAAGGTTTCCCTTGCTCGAAAGCCAGTCGAATAATACTCTAGGGATGCGGTGCTCATCTCAGTTTCCAAGCCAAAGAGCCAGCACTGTCTGAAGACATTTCTGTGGTCATGTGACCAGCATGACCAGATGCCGAGGTGCAAGGAATGCTGTTACCTTCCCACCAAAGCAGTACCTATTTATCTACTTGCAGTTTCTTGCTTTCAAACTGCTAGGCTGGCAGGAGCTGGGACCAGAGACGGGAGCTCACTCCATCATGCAGCACTCAGGTCTCGAACTGCTGAACTACAGACCTGCAGTTCAGTATCTTAACCACTTGAGCCACTGTAGCCCCCTCTCTCCATACGGAGACTCAAATTAGCTTACTCATTTTTCTCTTCCTCATTTTATCCTCAGAACAACTTTGCGAAGTAGACTAGGCAGTGTGTGTGTGTGTGTGTGTGTGCGACTGCACAAAGGACATCTAGCAAGCTTCCATGGCCGTGGGGATGCAAACCTGGGCCTTCCATATTTTAGCCCAACACTCTTATCACTGCACCATAACTGGTTACTTTGTATGCTAGAATCTGGAATTCTGGCATCTTCCAGTCAATTTCTCAAGTAGATATTTACTTTACACTCTGAAGAGTTGTTGCCAGTGTACTAGTCACTACTGGACTATGTATACTAAAGGTTTGACTGTATAAGTTGGCGTCAGACAGTTTTGGAGGTGCCCTGTATACTGTAATCTGATCTGTTAGAAATTTATCATGGATAGTACAATTAGGAGTTTTCTCATAATGTCAAAGAGAAGACACATGGAATGTTTTCTTTTTATGGGAAGGTTTCTGTGTCTTGATATTGTCTGGCAGTTCAGCAGCAGAAGAAACCTTGAGCTCTTTCTGCTCTTGTCTTGAAGCCTTTCAGTGTTAAAGAAGTTTGTTTGATAAAGCTAGCGGCAGCTGCCGGTGATAAGGAGTTCGGGCATCACCTGTGTAGGATCAGGGCTTCTGCACATCAAGGTTACTCGGCTGGCGGAAGACGGGAAGATGCACAGGAGGGGGTCATAGGCCACCTGCTGGGTGTGGATCAAAGGGTTCAGGGGTCAAAGGGCACTCTGAACTTAACCGCCTTGGTCTGTTGAGTAGCTATTTCAGATTGTAAATCTGAAGTCAGTTTCATTAAGTCCTCCTTGCTGCTGTGTTTGGGGCATGAAATAATAAGACACTATATCCGCTGCTCCCCCCCTCCTGGCCACCAGATTGATATGTCACGCTGCTGTGTCCTTTAGGTTAATAGTCTGCAAATATTAACAGTCCGCTGCAAAGAAGCCAAAATTGCATGCTTCTTGTGGAAACAGATACTCTTGCTTTCTGAGCATGTTATGAAGAGGCCCAAGGGCTGCAGTATAACCATACAACTAATAAAGGAGACAGTTTTTCAAAAAGTAGCATTATACTAAGGATCACACAGTGATAAACAGAGCAGCAACCCAGAAAAAAAAAAAGACACCCCACACATACAAAATAATCAAAATCGACCCATAGTCTGGAAACTGTTTTTTAAATTTTCGTTATTTTATAGAAAATTGCTGTGTGTGAGGGAGGGAAGGGGGTCATACTGTTGGGTGCATCGCCTTACTGGTGCTGGTGAGGGCACACAGAGCAGGACTTCGGAAACTGGTCTTATCAAATGGGCAAGCTCCTGACGGGAGTGAGTGACTCCAACTCTGGCCCGGTCCATTTAAAGATTTGTAAAATGTGATTACTGTGCTCTGTTTCATACTTTTTCATACTGATAATTCCATAACTTAAATAGATGTGCATGTTGACAAAACCTCATTAAGTTGCCCTGCTCCTTGTAGAGGCTCCAAAGGACGGTGAAGTGCCCCCCTCCTAAGTGGGAAGAGCATTTTCTCTGTCTCCCTGGTGTCGCCCTCTCTACTAACCTGGATGTGTGGGTCTGGCCACGTGTCCATTGGCATGGGCGTAGTGATTTGGATTGCAGCCAGGCCCAAACAAGTAGCACTGTCAACTGGACTTGGACTTCTTTGGTTTGCAGCAAATAATATTTTTCATTTTTTGCGGGGGTGGGGGTGGGGAATCACTCTAGTTAGTGATATTGGTTAATGCTAAATAGGAATAAAGACCCCCAAGCAGTGGATCACCAGACTGCAAGTGGCTGAATTGCTGATACAGTTGTAGAAGAGCCTCTTTTGCAGGCAGCTGGAACTGAAAAAACAAACAAACACCAAGTCAGCCATAAATAGTAATTCATATACTTTTATGACAGACATGTTTGCTTATGATGATGTGTGGAACTCTTACTAATAGGAGGGGGGAAGCCTCATCTCCATTAACTCTCTGCTGCTGTTGCTTTGCAGTATCCCATTTTTGAGGGGTACATGTGAATGAGAGAACGTCCTCATGAAATTTCATAAAAGAAATTCTAAGCTGCTGCCCAGGGACAGGGCAAAACGCAGCACCTGCTGATTGTTTGCAGGCACTGTGCTTAGGACTCCCTGCTGGCATTTGTTCAAAAAGCTAAGGGATTTCCGCAACTCAAGGGGCTATTTTAAAGTGTTTTTCCCCTCAAGGAGAAGCTCCTTGTTGCTGTATTATTCCTTATTCATCCACATCTATGAGGAGCCGCAAAGAACGGATTTATGATACTTGTTGAACTGGGCTTTCCATGACATGCTGCTTCTCTTAAAAATGGCACAGGAAGATGTAAAAGGTATGTGCTGTGATCCCTTTGAAGGGGATGCCTCATTTTCCACTCTGCCAAAGTCAACACTTGAGGGTACATTCCACCTTCTTCCACCAACATGTCAGTGCTAGGACTCAGTGGAAAAGCTACTTTGCATGCAAAAGATTCTGGGTTTAGTCCCTTGCATTTTCAGCTAGCAGGAACTGGGAATGATCATTCTCTACAGATGACCTTGGGAGAGCTGTTGCCGGTCAGGTTAATATTTGGATTAGATGGACCAATGGTCTGATGTAGTATAGGGCATTTCTTGCTAGGAGGGACTGTGACTGCATCATAGAGCACATACTTTGCATCTCCAGTTAAAGGATCTTAGGTTAGCAGGACTGGAAAACACTTTTCTTTCTCTGAAACCAAGGCCTGCTTCCTTTATATTCAAGATGCAAAGGAATGGGTGAGTTCTATTGCTTTAATAGGTAATCACTAGAAAACAGCCAAGAATAGACATTTCTGGGATAGAAGGTAGGGTTGCCAGGTCTCACTTGGCTGCTGACGGTGGCGGCGGGGTGTGTATGCGTTCTTCTCTTTGTCTGAGATATCTTTGGTGCATGCACTTTGCACGTGCGCTGCAATGAAATCACCCGGAAGTGATATCATTATACAGGGCACGTTGTAGTTGGGGCCTCTGTCATCAGTGCGTCGTCCTGCAACATGCCTGGCACAATGATGGGTGTGGATGGGTGACATCATCACATCGGGCACATTGGTGTGAATGCGGCACTTTGGGGGTGGGGGCCCTGAAAGCAGGCAAAACCCTGCCCCCAGCAGGGGAATGGCAGGCCTAGAAGAAGGACTAATGGCACGATTCAGGATAAGCCAGCTAAAGAGACGTATCTCAATGTGTGTTTCATTCAGTGGGTTCCAGGTTCAGTCCCTAGCATTTTCAATTAAAGCAATCCGGTCATATGTCAAGGAGTCATTTTTGATTTCATTTTCCAGACACCAAAATGTCTTAGTCTGTGCGTCCTGTTGTGTGTAATCTAGAAGCATTAGTTCTGAATTGCTTCCGAAATTTGTGACTGTGGCAACAGCGTTGGGCTGTCCACAATGAATTTTGTGAGAGCAAGAGTTTCCTCTAGACAGTGTTCCTGGGCCTCCTTCCTGGGTAGTCCTCTGAGCCCTTTTGACCAGCTTCTGGCTTCGGTTAAAGCTTTACCTGAAGACCTTTTGTTAGGCCTGCTGAGTCCTCTGGGTGTAACTGAGATTCTTTTTTTAATTTTCGGAGGCAGGAAGGAGCCAGTCAGTTGCTCTGCTGCTTCCTGGCTCCCCAAAGAAGCAAGGCTCCTGAGCTCTGCTTCAGGTCTATCAGATATGTGCTGAACAAATGACCTTTTGGTTCCTGGAGTTGTGGAGGGAGGGTCCTTTCCATTTCTCAAAGGCTGCTGCTCTGATTGCAAGGGAAGAATCACCCTTTCAAGTTACGACATTCTAAAGTGAAAACCTTAAACCTCCCATCCCCTCTGGTTAGCAAGTGTCTCATCATTGCCTGAAAACTGTCTGCTTTTAGATGCTGGAATCTGCTGGATGACATGAAAGTTGTGGTTTGTGAAACAACTTGGGAATCCTGGTAATATGTTTGGTAGTCTTTGTAATGTCACTACTTGGTTTGTTCCTGAGGCACTTTCTTTGAAAAAGAGGGACTTGGAAAGAAGGCTTTGTGGTTTCCAATGACTTTGCAGAGATGAAAACACACAGGCTGTAATACAAGTTGGCCTCTGAAGGAGTTGTAGTTTTATTTGGTGCGAAGTTATAATCTCTAATACTACATTTGTGTGGCTTGTTCAGTTGTCATCAGCTGGTGGGGGGAGGTAGCCACAGTCTATCCTGACCTGATGAACCTTTGCAGCACCATGCTGCTGCCAGTTGACCGCTCTTCTGCAGGCTAGTCATCGGGCAGGGAACCGGTACTCTTCCAGCTACCTTCTCTGCACAGGAGTATTAAGCCTGGGGGGATGGAAGGAGACAGTCACTTCTTCCTAGATACAGCTAGCAGAAGCAGGAAGCTTCTCTTGTAAAGAAGATGCTTGGAATGTCCTATGGGTTTGGAAGGTACGATGTGAAAGTTTGAGGCTGTTGGTAGGAGGAAAGAGAGGGACCAGATTTCATCTTAACTTTTGGCAGGAGCTGAATAAAAACTCAGATATTATACAGAAGCCAGGACCTGTGAGGCATGTGAAAATGTTTTCCTTGTAGATTTCATTTACACTCTTTGTGTCTGGATGGGAAGTGCCTGATCAGGAAAGAAATCTTGGAATGACGGATAGTTCCATGAAAACATTTACTCAGGATATAATAGTGATGACAAATTCTGTGCCTTTATTAGGAACTGGCCCAGCTATTATGGTCATCTTCAGAGGCCCTGCTTCAAATGCCCCCACCTTCTGAGATTAGGGGGGTGGCAACTTGAGAGAGGGCCTTCTGGGTCATGGCACCAAAACTCCGGAACTGTCTCGCCAGGGAGATTCATCGGTGCCCTGCTTTTTCCATCTTCCACCAGTGGGTGAATTTTGTTTCGTTCAGCATTCCTTCAGTGACCCCTCCTATTCTAACCAATGTTTTTATGCTTTCTATATATTTTAACAGGTTTTTTTGTAGTATTTTAACCCTTTTAAAACTCTTTAAAGCTGTTTTAATGATGTATGTTTGGGAGGGGGGGTTGATTTTAATGGTTTCATAATATAATTTCATCTTCTGTGTTTTAAACTGTTGGCTACCTTGGCAGTCCTTGTAAGGGCAGAAATAAATTTTGAAAATAGACAAAAGAACTGAAAATAAAACAGCCAGTGCAATGTCTTTATGTAGCCATTCCGAAATGCTATGCACAGTTCTGGTTCCCTCATCTCAAAAAATATATTACAGGGTTGAGGGAAAAATGCAGAAGGAGCAAATACAAAATGATTGAGAGATCAGAATATTTTCCCTATCTGGAAAGCCTAAAGGAGCTTTTCAGTTTGTTTTTAAAGATTACTGGGGAGGGCATCATAAAGGCTTATGTGGTTGGTCACAAAGTGAGGAAGGTGGATAAGGAGAACTTTCTTCAGCTTTCATAAAATGAGAACTTGGGATGATTCGGTGACATGGATGGACAGTCCATTCTGGACAGTCAAAAAGGAGGACTTCTTTACACAGTGCCTAATAAGTTTAAGGGATTTGCTGCCACAACTTGTGGGAATAATCGCTAACATAGAATGCTTTAAAAAAGAATTAGACAAATTCATGGAGGCTGGATCCATTGAGAGCTACTAAACTGGATGGTCAAATGGAACTTTTGTGTGCTTAGAGGCTGTCTCTGTTTGAGTAACAGATTCTGGAGGACAACAGCAGGGATGGGCTATTGCCTTCTCACCCTGTTACTGGGCTTCCTGAGATCATCTGGTAAGCCACTGTAAGAAAGAGGATGCTGGACTAGTGGAGCATTGGTTTGTTCTAGCAGGCTTCTACTTGTGTTCTTATGTTTTCTTCTAACTTCATTTTTTTCAGAAGGTTAGAAACATGGCTGTAGAAGATGTCATCATTCTTAATGTTGACACTAACACACTGGAAACCCCTTTTGATGATCTTCAGAGCCTTCCAAATGATGTGGTAAGTATAACTGGTTTGGATCTTCTGCTGATGGCCCAGAAGTTTAAAATGTGATGTTTAAATCTCTCTCCCCACCTCCACAGCCTTGGGCTGAAGGACACGAAGAAGACTCTAAGATTTAACAGTCATGGGGGTCCTCTTTTTCGGATTCATATAATTGCACATTCTCATTTCTCAAAACTAGGCACTACGCAGTGATGGGAAACACCCTCTCTTATTTGTGCTTTCCCTTGTGTCTTGATAAAAGGTGCAATGGCCCTTTTTGTTGGGGTCAGGCCACTGGTGTTTCTCCATGGGAAGCATAGTTGCCATTGCTGCTCCTTCATTCTGGGTGAAAGGAAGTGCCATGTCCAGAGAATGTTAATGGACAACACAATAAGAACTTCCCAGTTGATTTCATAACAGATGTTTTCTGTAGAGAAGTAATCCAGCCCTTAGTGGACTGCTGCAGTGGATATTCATCTATAAGTTTTAGTGTCGTTGGTGACTGGCACAGCTCAGAGCCTTTGTGTGCCTCTTTTTGGCAGTCCTCATGAGGCAGACTATTATTGATGATTCGTTTGTGAAGGACCAAGGCAGAGGGAGTACAGCTTTCTTGAAGACAGCAAGTTTGGGGCTAAGCTTTGAACTTGGGGGCTTTTGATTCATGTCCTTAGTCACTAGTGATTGTATCAAAGTGCTTGACCGTTCTGATCCTTTATTCCTGGAGCATCCCGTTCTGTGGAATGATGTGACTTGCCTCAAGGTCCATCTTCAAAACAACAAAGTTAATTTTCATTTCCCCAGCCTTTTTGCTGTAGTGAAGGGCCAGCTAATTCGTGTCTCTCTCCTTTTCTATAGAATGGATGGAATTAGGTGCAGAAGGGCTAGATTCAGGGAGTCCCAGGCCTCACGCATGGGGATATGATTTGTCAACAATCAAGTATAATGTTTGATTTTATGGGCTTTCATGAAAGGAGCCATTGTGAGCGGGCAGTGGAACATCAGAAGAGACCTTGCCAAATAAACCCAAAACTGAGCCTTGGAATGTCATAAATTTTAAGAGACTTCCTTCCGTTTGTTATTTCCTTTTATAACGAAAAAGAGCTGCATTTTGCTGGTTAAAGCTTCTTGATTCAGTTTTCTGCTGTTCTCCTTAAAGGCTACATTTTTATTTTGAAGGATGTTTTGTAGCGTCACAGAGGAAGTGCTGCCAGCAAATTCAATTAACCAGCCTGGCTCACAACAAAAATATGCATGATTTGGGGGGGGCCCCCCACCCAAAGCTGTTTCGTAAACACAGCTGGGTTTAATATTGTCTGTAACAAAGCTTTAACTAGCATCCTCTTGCTTTTAGCAATTAATGTTTCCTGATATATCCTTTCCCCCATTTATACTACTTTGGTACCTGGATAACAAAGCTTTCTCTTCTGCTTAAGATGGTTCCCTATTATGGGTCTGACCGTTACAAAGCAGCTGCCCTGCTTGTTGTGTTTGTATGGAGTTTGTCAGTTTTGTGTGTTTGGAATCCAGCATGGGTGATATGTTTCAGGCTGTACAAATATGTTTAAAGCTAATCCATCGCACTTTCCCCCCTTGGGGAGGCATAGGGATTTATTGATTTATTTATCCAGGAATCTACCCAAGGTGGCTTACAAAATAAAAAAAAGAATAAATATAATTAATTAAAATCCAGCATTAAAAAAACCCCAGCCCCGGATAAAAATGTAGACCATAAAAACAGACTAATATCAGCTTATAATAGTTTCCTGACTAAAACTGCGTTTGAGAAAACCAAGCCTTAATGAAAAGCCTAGGTGAACAACACACACTTTGTCCTGGCACCTGAACGGAATGAACTGAGGTGCCCAAGTGAGCCTTAAGGGGAGGGGCATTACATAAATGATGTGCCACTTCTGAAATTGTCCTCTCTCTGGTTGCTACCTGCCTCAGTTCTGAAAGCAGCAGCACAGAATGCAGGGATTGTGAGGTGTATCTTAATTGGCAAGCTGGACAACATGGGAGGAGGTAGTCCTTCAAGGACCCTGGCCTCAAGCCATGTAGGGCTTTAAAGGGTAAGAACCTGCACTTTGAATTGTGCCCAGATACAAATGGGCAACCAGTGCAAACCTTTCAGCACTGGGGAGTCCAGTTCCCTGTGTCCTGCCCCTGATTATAGCCTGGCTGTTGCATTTGCAGGGGTGGCCAGAGTTGCTTACCGTAACAGCCACACAGAATAAACGTCAGATGTTTGAGAGCAGCAAGACATGAACCAATATTACACACATGTTTTTATTGAAAAATATGCAAATTTGCTTTTTGTTAACGTTAAATTAGACTGTGTGAAAGAGCCACATGCGGCTCCTGAGCTGCAGTTTGGCCATCCATGAGCTAAAGTTTTTAGATTATTTTCAAAGACAGCCCAACGTAAAGTGTGTTACAGTAATCTACCCTGGATGTAATGACAGCATGGGTCCCCATGGTTGGATCATACTGAAAGAAGTGGAGGTGAGATTTCTCGGAGCAGACCTTGGCTTCTTGGGCAGTGCATTCAGTCTAATTATCATGCAGCATTCCCAAGTCAGAGAATCTCCCCGATGAGGGGAGAGTTGTGACCATCAGCACAGACTATGAAGAGATGGGCAGGTGCCTTCCTGCTCTTCTGACTCTGGCTGTAGCGAAAACTTTGATACCGCTCTTCATTCTGTAGTTGCTCTGCTTCAGTCTTCCTTCTGGACAAGTCATCTTAGTTTTATTTTGGGGATCTTTTCTTCTTCCTGGCCTGGGCACCTATGTTGCAGTGGCCTTCTTTTAAAAGGGGAGGTTCTGCCTTGATTGCCTTATCTGCCTGAATTCAGAAGGGTGACTCCTGTTTGTACTGCTTTAAAATTCACTATGCAACCCAGAAAAGAAGTTTTACCCATCTCTGGGTTTTCTTTCTTTTTTTTTTAGTGGTGGTGGTGGTGGGAGCATTCTGTACAAATGTTATTGGGTATTAAAGTAGCCAATGTGTTTTTCGTTCACAAGAAGTCTTCTCCTGCACTCTGGCTCATGCATTCTTTCAAACTGTTTTGAGACCAATGAAGTGACTCCCTGTCTCTCCAGGAGTTCTCCATTAGCCTCTGTGGTACAAAGGCAGGTGCACTTTATTTTGAGGAGCCCCTTCCCATCCCGTAGGCTACCTAACAGTCTCTGCCAGTGGTGCTGTGTAGGACTGCTGTGCAGATTGTTAGGATCTCTTGATCAGTGGTTTGTGGGCTTGCAAGAGGTGTGGTTTCCTATGTAAAAAGGAATTTATGGGCCTTGACATTCTTTGTATAGATTCTGATGGGGCACAAACTATTCAGGTTGCCATTACAATGTGGCTTCTAGAGTTCTGTATCTGAAACAGGGAGGCACTGCTTCTTTCTTTCTCTCTTGACTTGCCATAGACCTTTGGTAGAGGTGTATTCAACCGTGTATTGCAGCCATTAATTTATCTGACCTTGACAACATCACAGCAGATCCCCTCATCAGAGTGGGAGAGTCCACCCTGGAATGGTTTCTCTTTCCCCATTATCTGGAGTTGATATTCCAGGTCTCATGAAACAGGCTGTAGCCCACAAAAGCTTCTGCTTTTATTAATCTGCAGTCTTTAAAGGGCTGCAGGATTTTTTTTTTTTGCATTGATCTTTTAGCAAAAGGGGAATCTGTAACCTTGTAGGGCTGTAAAGCAGTTTGCATATTAACAGTGCTAAAGAAGCTGGAATGGATATTATGGATATAACTTTCACTGGAAAATCTACATCACCCAGAATGGATCCCTGGAAATCAAAGTGTAGTAAGCCGCAGCAGAAAGGAGAGGTGTGAGGGCTGGAGTTTGTCCTTTGGCCTAGTTAGGTTACTTATGTTCTTCCCAGGTGAAGGTGAGTATCCATAATGCTTTTCAAGTCACCAACATGAAACAAGACTACCTAGTAGATTTTCTCTGTGCATTTATAACCATTGGCATCTATGATGGAGCAGAACTCATGCTTTGTTCATGGATGCTTCTTAGGCTACAGGTCTCTCTCTCTGGAAACTGGGCTTTAGGAAGAATTGTACACTTCTTTGTACATAGAATTGTGCACAAATCAAAAGCTTCTTACTTCAGCATTATTTTAGCATATTAAAATGTTCGTGGAATCATTTTGGCACCAGTTTAATGTAGTGGTTAAGATCGGCAGACTCTAATCTGGATAACCAGGTTTGATTCCCCACTTCTCCACATGCAGCCCCACCTACCTCACAGGGTGTCTGTTGTGGGAAGAAGAAGGGAAGGAGATTGTAACCTGCTCTGAGAGACTGCGTGAAGGGTGGGGTATAAATCCAGTTCTTCTTCTTCAAACCTTGTGAATAAGCTAATGGGTGTGTGATTATTTTGTTCTTCTAGTTTGTTAGCATGTTCTTAGGATAAAGTTCGTGCTCACACAAGAATATTTGGTGCTTTAAAAAATTGTGATGATTTAAACTTACCAAATCAATCCTATTGAACACGAAGTGTGTTTTTTTTCCTTGATGTCCCTCCCCTTTTAAAAGCTAACTTGCATGAGTTAGGAGGTCCCCCCCCCCCCGATATTGTGTTTTCAAGACAACGTGTTTTCCGTGCTTTATTCATGTTGACAACTAGAAAGCCTTGGACCTAATTAAAAGAATTTCCACAAGCACCTCTTCTGAACCATTTTATTATGCTGCACTGCACAGATTGCATTTCGAAACATGGTGATAGCTTAAATCTGACCTTTAATCCTGAGCTGCCAAGAGTATAAAAATCTTCTTTAAAAACACTTCTAAGGATTGGCTGTGTGCTTCTGTGCCCACTTTGGAGAGACGCAGCCTCCATCCAAGTCAGGAAAACACACTGCCATCCATGAAGCAGAACAGCTTGGTGTTGTGTGCCCCATCTTTAGCTCCTTGTATGTGGCTTTTCCCTGAAACGTCGAAAGAATTCTTTCAGCAGCTCTGCCAGGAGCTCTTGAAGCCAGAATGTGACTCACCAGATCTTATTTATTTATGTTATTTATAGTCCGTCTTTCCCACAGGGATGCCAGGCGGATTACACACAGTGAATCAGTACAATCAACAAAGTATGGTCTGAGCATTAGAACTTCAGTTCTGTACCATGGAAATCACCAATGAAGGGGAGAGTGCCTCTGAGCAGTAGTGTGCCTTGATCACTATAGATCCATGCCAGTCAGTTTCTACACATCTGAGAACTGTGGGTTTCAGTCCCTGAACCACTTTCTCTGTATTAACCACTACCAAGGGAATAGGGTGTGTGTGAGCCCAAGCCTTGAGCTGGTGTAGCTGATTAGGCTAGATTTTGGTTATTGGAGCTGGAAGTGGCTGCCTCCCAGACTTACTCTTTGCTATGGTAGACCAGGACTAGGAAAATAGGTTCTGATTATTCATGGCCAGGCCTGTACAGTGCCGAGGAAAAACTATGTATTCCAGATATTTGATGAAGGGAGCATTGACTCTAGGAAGCGTATACCTTGAAAATCTTGTTGGTCTCTAAGGCACTACTGGACTCAAATCTAGCTGCTCTATTGCTGGCCAACATGGCTGCCCTCTGAAAATATATTCCAGGTTTGTAAAGACAAGGATCAGCTTCCGTGGAACTTGGTTTTTTTTCAATCTTGGATGGTAGTGCTTGGCTTATATCCATAAGAGCAGTCTTGCTGATTCCAGACCAGTAGCCAATCTTACTCCAGCATCCTGTTTCACAAAGTAGCCAACGAGATGCCCCTGGAAAGCCGAGCACAGGTAATAAGAAGGGTGCTCTCTCTAATAGTGGAGGTCCCTTTTATTGATGATCCTATAGTCCATGAATGTCTCTAATCCTCTTTTAAATCCAGCAAAAACTTCTGGCCATTAAATCCTGTGACAATGAATGTCACAAATTCTATACCTTTGGAGGGGCTGTTATTAATGTACTACCCATCAACATCATCCATTGTCTGCAAATTCTAATACTGTGGGGGGAAAACAGTGTTCATCTACTTTCACCACCACATGCATAATTTTACATTCCTCTGTCATATCCCCCTTAGTCACCATCTCTCTAAATTGAAAAGCTCCAAACTCCTAACCTTTTCCTTATAGAGATGGTTCTCCGATCCCTTGATAGTTTTTCTTGTTTTTTTTTCTGCACCTTTTCCAACACTATATCCTTTTTAAGATGAAGCCAGAATTGTATACAGTACTCCAAATGTGGTCATAAGTCTGTACAAGGGAACTATGATACTGATCGTTTCATTTTGTGTCTCTTTCCTACTAACCTCTAGAATAGAATTTGCCCTTTTCACTACTTCTGCATGTTGAATCAAAATCATCAAGCTATCCAAAAGCCTCCAGATTTCCCTGGTCAGTCTTCACCAGTTCAAATGTCTCAGAAGGCAAGACAACTCAGAGAAGGGTCTCTCCAGATGAACTCAAAGAATATAATATTTTGGTGCCTCATTTTCGGCTTAAAAAGCAAAACTCTTTGGGGAAAAGAGGTTGCTATTGCCTCTGGCACAGATTTATTGTTATTGCTCTCCTTTTTGGCTAGTAAATACATAGTCCATCTTCCTCTTGTATGAGTGTCGTAAGCATTTCGGAATTGCCCTTTCACTGAGTACCCCTGTAGGAAGGAAGGAAGCAGTGATTCTGGTTTGGTATAACATCTGGCATCTTCTCAGTACCTCCTACAATTGTCCTCGTACAGGCAAAGGCTTGCCTGTAACACGATCTTCTCCTTCCAGTGGAAATTCTGAGGGTGTTTTCCATTCAAATGGCAAATCCCTGGTTTAGATCAGAAGACTGGTGTAGGAAAGCTGTCTTCGACTACTGTTTTAAAAGCCGTGGAGGGAAAGAGAAGGTTTGACACTAAAGATAGCGTAACATTTTAAAATGATGAAGCATTTGTCGAGGGATGGATTCACCTCCCCAAACTGCTGCTGCTCTTGGGAAACAATGATCACTTCCAAGTCCTAGGATTGGTAGAGGTCTTGGAGGTCGTCTAGTCCAGCCCCTGCTTTCAGTGCAGGGAACCCCAATCTCTAGAACATTCTTGACAGATGAATGTTCAGCCTCTGCTTGAAGACCTTCAGTAAGGGAGAGTCCACCCATCTCATAGCAGAGTTGTTCCATTGGTTCACTTGCTGAGCACTCCTGTTCTTTCTGAGGGTTGTTATTGCAGCAGTCCCAGCCAGTGACATAAGCCATATTGGCTTCCAAAGCAGCTCATAATCATCAATTCCAGTGTAAAAGTGTGCATGGTTGTAGGAATGTTTGTTCATTCTTCTGCTCCGCCACCACTATTGCCATCAGCCGCCTGTCCAGCCTTTTCTTTCTATGTATTTTTTAATTAAAGCCAATTGCTGAGATGTGCACTTTTGTTTTTTTTTCCTCATACAATGAAAGATCTTTCTCCCAGATAACCGCAGCATGTGCACAATGGTTTTGGTTTTTAATTTTTTAAAAAAGACCTTGCATGAAAATAAACATGGTTGGAACAATAGAGAATAGTGCGAAGGCAGTGATGGTGGAGGGGAGCGATGTGATGAGAGGATGCAAAAAAAATTGCTTGAGATCTGATGAGGCCATTGCGAGTTGCAAATGAATATGCAAAAGGTGACTTGCTGCCTGATTATTATCGGAAAGAAGGAATGCAGTTGCTCATCAGTACACGGCAGAAGTCTAAAAAAAGATACTGGATTCAGCCAACCAGCTTATTTTATCAGGAGCTCGGAACATGGAAATAAGTGATCATTGGGCTGGAGTGTGCCCAGAAGATTAAAGGTGCACCACCATTCAGGTAAAGGTGGACGTTTTTGGTAGCGGTGAGACTTGGTTGGTGAAAGAAGGTGTGTGAGTTGGTGCTTGTTCAGTTACAATTGTGGAGTACTTCTTTGTGTAAATGGTAATGAGACCATTTGGTCTGTGTTCACCTGAAGTGCAGCTCTGTGAATCGGAGGCAATTAAACACCTCCAGGATGAAAGGGAAAGGGCAGTGAAGGTTAAGTGAGGAATAATCTGATGCACAGGTGGTGAGAGCCTTTGAGAAGCAAGGAAGGAAGGAGCCGATATTTGAATCAGCTGTTTCAAGGATGGAGGTTGTCGCCATTGCCAAAAGGTGTGATGCTTTGTGGAGGGGGTCTCCCTCTTCCAGTAAAATGTGTCAGTTTTGAATTCAAGCCTGTGCACTGGAAATGCCTGAAAGGGATGTGAGTGGAGGTGGTGCATCAGAAGTCTTCATTATATTCTACTTGTGTTGCTGTCATAGCCACAGACTGTGTGAACCTGAACACTGTTGCATTTTTCTAAATGCAGACATGCGAAGCCTCTGTGCTCCTGATCTCTTTCCTCCTAAAGTCCACTAGGTGTCACGGGCTGGGTGCCAGTAGGTCAGGAGCCAAGTCGAAGTCCGAGACAGTCCAAGGTCAAGCCAAATCAGGAATGAATTACCAAGTCCAAAACATAAGCCGAAAGCAGAGTCAGTCTAAGCCAAGGTCAGAGAGGGAAACTCACGAGCAAACCAGTCCAAGGAGTCCACCAAAAGCCAAAGTCAAACAGAGTCGAAGTCACAAGCCAGAAGGTCCAGAATCAAGCTGAAGTCAGACAGAGCCAGAGTCACGAGCCAGAAGGTCCAGAATCAGATTTAGCTGATGTGAGCCGAGTGGGTGAAGAGCTTAGCCAGAATGACTTGTTACTAGAACAAGTTGTTGGTCTTTGTGCTGTGCCTAAATACCCAGCCACTTCCTGTGCTCGTTAGCAGCTGGCAGTGAGGTCCCGGCTCCTTCTAAAACTCAGGGCTCAGTGATCTGCGACTACGCATGCGTGCCTCTTTTCTCCTAGCAGCTAAGTCTTGCCTGGATCGTGACCTTAGCCGTTCCACTCGAGGAGGTGAATCAGGTGGGCTTGAGCTTGGCTGTGGCTCAGCTGCTGCTGGTGCTGGGGTAATGCCCTGAGAGGTGCTTGCTTGACCCTCCTCTGGTTCAGGTGGAGGCTCCTCTGGAGCTGGGGACTGATCCTCCACCGCACTTAGGTCCGCAGGAGGCAGGTCTTCAGAGGCACTCCTGACACTGGGTGGGCTTGGCAGGAATGTTGTGAGGATCAGCAACGCAAGAATCATAAAGCACTTCTGATACTGAAACAAACTGTTGTATTTCTGATATAGATTAATTTGTTTTTAAGGCGCTTTTCTCTCAGCTCTCTTAAAAGCTCATGGCAGCTTCCAACTTTTCAGAATTCTAAAACAGAATGCTAAACAAAGTATAAAGGAAGCAGTGAAGGGTTAAAGAAACTTTAATACCTATTCCCAGCAAATCAAACCAGAGAAGCAACAGCCTTTCTTTGCTGGCTAAATGGTCTCCTAATCAGATAACTCCTACTGCCACTCCTTCCAAAAGACTAACACGGATATGCTCAAGTGGTTCCCTTCTTGAGCAGTCATTCCAGAGCTTGGGGGCTAACACAGCAAAGGCCCTGTTTCTTAGCCAGCGATATCTTCACATAGTAAAGAGATCTGGAACAGGGTCCTCACTGAGGAACCTTTGCAGGTTAGATGACTTAAACAGAGAGGCATGGTCTCCTGACTTGTGTTCGTTATTTACCTCTGAGGAGCTCCAAATTATTTCCATGAGATTCCTAGCCTAGACTCCCAGCCAAGTGCTAGCTTAGTTCTGAACCCATCAAACCATTCTCTGTGGTGATGATACTACATCTGACACAGGCTGTGATTTTTTCTTCAGGATTCATAGCAAAACCAAGTAGTTGGAAGAGTGTGGCTGGGGGTGTGGTATTCATGGATCAGAGTGTTTCTTCCCCCTCCCAGAGTTTCCTTGGCCATCACCATGGCTGCAGGAAGAGTCCTCTGTCCATGGAATCTCCTGACTGCATTCCTTGAAGCTTTATTTATTTTGTATTTATTTATTTGTATTTATTTATTCTTTCGATTTATAAAAGTACGCATATAAGTACAGTTAATACAATAAATACAAAATAAATACAATAAGTACAATTAAAATAATACATAAAAACACCATATTAAATTCTGTGGTTTCTTGTTGCATGTTCCCAGGTCGCTGCACTGAAGAGCAGGTTGAAGAAAGTCTCTATGACCACAGGTGATGGTGTGGCGAGAGCATTCCTGAAGGCTCAAGCAGCTTTCTTTGGAAGCTACAGAAGTGCACTGAAAATTGTACCTGTAAGTACCCTGTTGCTGTGCTGGTAACTGATTTCAGTTCCCTGTTACGTGCTTCTGTTTTTGTCGATGTTGTAGTGCTTGCATTCTGTCACTAGGTGCTGCTGTAGTGCTAGGCCTGTATTTTTTTCTATGTATATGTGGTGTATTTACAGCAGCCCCTAGTGAGAAGAATACAAGTAGTAGATCTCATAGAAAAAAAGAGAGAGAATCCAGCAAGCAAACAAGTCTTCCAAATAGTTGCTGGGGAGGGAAGACGAAATGCCTGACTGTCTAGTGCACACAAACAAGCAACCACATGGGGACTCTGGAACAGATGAACTGCATGAGAGAATCTTCTTCAGTGAGAAAGCATTACTCCGTACTCTGGTAGGAGCAGTATCAACCACATGGGCTTCAGTGCAATGATTCATAGACCCTGGGGAGTACACATATGAAGTAAACAAGCCCACATGGATCTCTGGTGCAAACTTTTCTCTGTGTCTGCATTTGACAACAAAAGAAAGAACCTTGATATTCATCTGTAATTCTCGGCTGTAGTGGATGATTTGCACTTCTGACCCTGGAAAGGAGAAAACACTTTGTCCAAATCCTCTTCCCAGAGGCATGCATTGCTCTCAACATCCTGTCTGATTTCTGGTATAAAATGCTGTTGAATCAGCAGGACTTTGTGGCTTTGTTTTCTTCCAGTATAGTGTGGTATATACCTAAGACCCCAAATATAACAGCAGATGTATTTGTGTGGTTGCGTATTTCTGTACGTCTCATTAAAATGTCAGGTGTGAGCATCATGCTCCTCAGGTCCCAGCTGTAGCTTTAATTCCCAGCTGTATAAATAAGATCTCTAGGCGCTGTGTGGCTCCCCAACTCTTAAGCTTCCCTGATCTGTGGCAGGCAGCAGTGAGCCTCTTCCCATTCTGCAGACCCTTCTCGAGCCCCGAGGCTCCTCCTACTGGTTGCTTAGCAACTTGGAGAAGCATGGGTGCCTGTCTTGCTTGGGGGATGCAGGGATTAGCTAGAGCAGTTGGCATTAAAGCTGCAAGACTCTTGCCGGGCAGTATGTGGGAGAGGGTGGTTGTCAGAGGATGCACCAGAATTGGCTGCTCATGATGATTAGAGTCTGTGAAATTACTGATGGCTGGTATCTAGTTTGTGACAAGAGCTGTAAACCACAGCCTCCTTGCAATCCAGAGACCTGGGTAGAAGCCCGCATCCTTCAGACTGAAGTTCTGCTGCAGGAAAACTACTCTGCATATGCTCAGAAGCAGTCGTACTTGGTTTGTTTGGGTGGCTGTGGCATATAGGAGGTGGTTCCCACGCAACAGGGCTTGTGCATGAGCAGTCCCTTCTAGAGAATGTCCTGAATTTACATGATTATAGTGGTACTTTGAAGAATTTGCATATTTGGTGTTCCCTCAGTCAATAAATCTAGGAATCTGGGTCAGACCCAGCTAAAATAAAAAAGACAGCTAGATTCTCGGCGCCTCCCTGTTGCAGCCAAGTTAAGTGAACGCTGCTCTGTAAACGCAACTTTGCATATTTTGCTTTTTAAACTGAAACGCTAAAGGTTAAAAAGTTCTCTCAACTGTTTTTCCTCATAAATAGTCACTTTAATTGCTTAATATTGTGGCGTTTTAAATATTTATTAGTCATATTGCATGCTGGTGGTAATGGAAGAGGACTGTGGGCAGCCTTAACTGTGCCTTGTTAAAAAAAAATTTTTTTTTTTTTACAATGCTCTTTCCTAGAGTGACACCTAGTGGCCAAAGAGAGCACTGAATCTGGTTCTTTCTCTGGTTGAGGCAGGTGCTTCTTTTGGGGTTAGAGCCAAACCTGGTGGTGGTGGTGTAAAGAGCCACTTAGATTGGAATAAACAAATAAACATAACTTTAGCAAGAGATCTAGCTAGTAGGTTCAAAATTCACCCCCCCACACACACTTTTTGGCTCCTGTCAGCACAGTCGCCCCCCACCCCCAACCTCTAATGCTTCCTTGCCTGCCCAGTCTGGTGGGCCCTGTACAAAGAGGCTTCCTAGTCTCACTTTCTCCTTCACTCTCAGAATCCTACTTCCTCTCCTTCCCTTCCCTATCATTCCATTAGTTTCCTGCCATCCCCAGCTACTTTATCTCTCTTTCCTCCCCCAGCCTGCCTGCCACACTGCTCTTAGACCGTGTAGGAGTTTTCTTTTCCATGCCAAACTAGCCTTTATGCTTCCCCCATAGAGCCACTGTCAGTCTCTGTACTGTTTACATCTTCCTTCTGAGAACAGAGACTCTGCGTGGAATGTTCTGTGACTTCTCAGCATCTCAAACAGTGTGAGGCTCCATGGGCAGGTAATAGCTAATGCTTGAGCTATCCTAGCTAGTTAGCTAGCTTTAATAAAGGCCATTGAATGTAGCAGTTCAGGCATTGTCCTTTTAGTGATGCTTTCTAGTCCTTAGAGAAGAGCGTGAAAGCCTTCACTGTCTCCCCTTCTTTAAAAGCCCAGCCTTGGTCACTTTAGATCTAGCAGTCCTAGGGGTCAAAGTAACAAACCCATTCTTCACCCAGTATTTTGGGGAAGGGAATAAAGGGGGTTGAGAGAGAAAATATACTTTCTTTAATTCCTGGGTCTGAGTGTGAATTTTTTAAACATAATTTTTAAGCGCATTTTTGAGGCAGGACTGTAATGGTTGCACAGCAACCTGTAGAATGCATCATTTTAATCAATGCCATGAAGCTGATTTTGTCGATTTCTGCCCATATCTCATAAAGTCAACATTTTTATCAGCCTTCTTGGGTTTTGTTTGGGAAGGGAAAAATGGGCAAATGAACTACGCCTTTCTTTTTTGCTTCTAGACACAATTTTTAATTGGTTATAAGAGGGCCATCTCGCACAGAGGGTAATGGTGAAAAAACTTCCAAAGTTGTTCTTTCACAAGTACAATTTCTTGCACAAGTGGGAAGTGTGTGAAGAGCTGTACAAGCTGCCTGTTTTAGCACTGAGGGCACTACTGGGGAAATGCTTGTGGAACAACGTGAGCTGCTTTTTCTGTTTCACTTGCGGTTTTCTGTTTCCAGCCTCCAGTTCTCAACCATGCTGTGTTGGCCACTATTCAATTCTTCCCTCTGTTCCATTGAGGACTTGGCTGGTTGCTGGAGTGCATGTCCTTGTATTTAAAATCATAATTGTTGCACTGGGTTTCTAGGAGGAGAAAGGAGAAAGGAAATGTACATCATACAAAGTTCTGCAGGGCATTTTTTTTCAGCACACGTCTTTAATGAAGTCTCTGTTGTTGAGTTTATTCCCTGTTGATTTCGTCTTACATTGATGAGAGAGAGTGAGCAGGGTGGTGTTCAAATGTATGTTTTTAATGGCTTACTCCTTTACAGTTCTGAGTCTTATTTAGTTTGAATTCAGCTGAAACCTTCTCTAGTTACGAATGAGAGGCAAAATCTCAGAGTATGGAAGCAAATGGATCTTTCCACTTGTGTACACATTATGTTCTACCCTTGATTAATTTAGTTGCTAATTTGCTAACGCCCAATAGCAGGATTGGATGCTTGTTCTTAGCTTACTTGTAGCCAAGAAAGTGGGCAAATACTGCTCTGCAGATGCAACAAAGACATCAACTGCTATTTGTTACAGCAGCCCTCAAGTATTTCAAGATGCTCAGGAAAAGGCCGGCAGTATAGAAATAGACAGATCAGCCATCCACTATGAGGTCATCCTTTGCAAACACTTTCAACTGGACTGAAGGTTTGGGAGAAAGAAGTGGCTGGGGAAAATTACTCTGTGGACTAGAAGGGTCTGTGTAGGTTTCTGGGGAACCATTTCTCAGCAATAGTTCTTTTATCTGTTGGTGATCCAGACATTAAGAGGTTGATCACATCTCTGCATTAGCCTTGGCCAATAAGGCATCCTCAGATCTTCTACTTGATCTTAAGGTTTCTCACCATCTTCCGGTTGTCAAACACCTGTAGTACTTCTACTGTCATTAAATTCCACTGCCAAGATGGTAGATGTGGTTCCTTTGTTTTGTTGTTAAAACCGTGAGAAGCTGGCTTTGTTTGCAAGACTCCAACTTCCTCAGTTTTCTTTTGGTTTCTGACCTTCAAGCGATGACGTAGTCAAAACTGCTTCCTTTCTGAAATTCCTACCGTTGCCCTCCCTCATTCCATGTTCTGTCACCACTGCAAATTATCATGCATCAGTGTCTAATTTCTTTAAGTGTGCAGTTGTATCACCTCATAAGGTAAAGCCTGCGGCACCAGGGACCATTGGTCGGAACCAAGAGTTTTGGAGTAGAAGACACAAAGGCTGGCGAGACTGCAGGAGGCCTGCAACAAACACAGTGATAGGTGTTTCGCATCTTTGCCATGGTCACTTTTCATTGCAAGTGGTCTGTTCCGATAGCAGTAAGAAAACAAACCAGTAGTTTGAAAAGACTAAGAAATTTAGAAAGGCCAGCTGGGCGCACTGGTGGATGTTTGAGAAGAGTTGAATGTGTACCTGTTATGACGTCCCAAATTCTTCCCAAAGAGGTTTCTCATCTGCGTCTCTCTCTCTCTCTCTCTCTCTGCATCCTCTGTGTCCTGTTGTGGTTGCCTTGGTGAAATTTCTTGAAGCAGTTGAATAGATGAGCAAAGAGTTTTCTTCAGGCTCCTAATTGCTCCCTCGACCAATGGCTGCATACTCACAGGGATCCTATTGATGTTTTTGCTTCCCAAACATGCATCTGAATGTATGTTTCTCACACTGAATGCTCCTACTCTTGCCTTAGCTGATGTTGGCTCCTTCTTGTAAAGAGAGACAGGAAGGACCCCCCCCCCCCCAGCCCCATCAAGCATGAGGAAACTTTAATAATACCCAGCAGCACTGACTGCACTGCTGGGTTGGAATATGTAGTGCCAGTACTGAGGGCATTGATTGGGAACTTTGTGACCCAGCTGTGGTCCTTTATTTCTTTGTAAGCTGATGTTTAAGATCCTTATCAGGAAATTCCCCATCCCTCCAGGCCAAGTATTTTGGCAAGAGGTGATGGTTGACTTGGCTAATGTCAGGGAATGTGGCGAGAGAGACCTAGCAGTCCAAATTCACTTGCATTGACTGAGATCAGTGAAATCTCTTCCTTAATGAAATGAATAAATTGTTCTCTAGAAAGCAACTAATAGTATTTCTCTATTTGTTAAAAAAAACTATTTGCTTGAGCTTAGTAAACATTTCGTTTCCACCCGCGTGTTAGGTGAGAGAGATGATTGGTTCGAAGTCACCCAGTAAGCATGATCCAAGGTTGATAGAATTATAACCTGTTCTATTCTTATCATATCTATACTATTAATTGTTTAATTTGTTGGCTCTGTCTGGAACTGAAGGCCCTGCTCTGTGAGGGTGGCCTCCAATTATACAATTATTTGTTTATTCAAATATGATTGATTGATTGATTGTACCTGGCATTCTCAGAAAAACTATTCTCTAGGCAGTTTAGGATATCTGTTAAAACCATCTGCTAAGAACTGGAATAAAAAACCCAAGCAGAATCAGTAACAGAATAATAGTATAAAAAAGAGAAAACTAATCTGAATGCTATACAACAGAAACCCGAATATCAGTAAGAGTGAGCAAAAATAAAGCCAGATTATATTCTAGTTTAAAATCAGCAGTAAACATAAAGGAAGTCACCAGATGAAACAGTGTAGGAGATATATAGCTTAATGAAAGCATAAGAAGAATAGAAATATTCTTGCCTGATACCAGTGAACAGTTAACAGTAGTTGATTGCAGTCAATGACCATAATACAGCGCACACAGTTAATATAGCAGCAATCAGAACAATAGTAAAATAATATCTCTGATGTGACAATGTTTGTTAAAAATGTTAAAACATTAAAATATTTACAAATTCTGTTACCAACCTGATGTAATTAATTTAACCAATTTATTATGGTCCCTCCACTCTCTCCTAATACAATAGGCTAACCAGCCAAATTTAGCCACCATACAAGTTATATTCCGATTTTTAATCTGCCAACATAATTGAGAGGAGAGTCCCCCTACTACGCCCTGGATGTGATTTAATAGTGGGATTTAGAAATATCTCTCTACCAGTGAACAGTTTCTTGGGCACGAGGCAGACCTCTGTAAGGAGGACAGTCCATTGTATTGGTGGTGCAATGGGAAGACTTTGTTACTGATGCTTACTCACCCTGCTTCTGAAAATGGGGGCAAGTGAGCCATGTAGTGCCATAAATGGTGTGGGTCTTCAGACACTGAGCAGGTGGCAGGGGCCACAGCAGAGCTTTAGTGGTCAAGCTAAGTGCTTGCACAAAGATCCAAGCTGGACCTATGGCCTGACTTGGTGTAAGGCAGCTTCATTTGTTCACCTCTGTTCCAGAGTCATCCTCATGGAATTGGCCATAGGCCATAGACTCAAGAGCTTTCAACTTGGGAAAGACTTTTTGGTGTGAGAACTAAGCTTGCACAAGGATAAGGGTGGTTAGCATTGCATTGTGAACCTGCTTGGTTAAACTGTACTGGTTTTTCAACAACAGCACACTCTTATAAAACTATTGTCACCTTGAGTCTTCTAGAGGGACCTTGCTAAAAAGGTTTAATGAGCACTTGTTGAAGATCAGGCTTCTCTGGTCATGGTCCTCTTCCTCAGCTGTTGATCAGCCTGCCTTATTTCAACAGTCGGGAAGGAGCAACGGGAAGCTCTTGTCTCTCCACTTGTTCTTTGTGAGAGGAGTCAGCTCTGGCCACATCACATGTAATCTCAAGGCTGGTTCCCACAATCATAGGAGGGTCAGCCCCTTTTGAGATCTTCAGCAGGCGTTAAACTATCCAGAGATGCTGGTGGAATAAAGACACACTCTTTTACCTCATGGCAGTTCTGTTTGGGATCGTGTTGATCTGTGAAAGGAATGTTTGTTGCTTTTTTGCTGAATACTGGTGTGTCTGTGTGGTAATCAGACTGAATTTGGAAGAAGGCTATGATGGCAACTCTGGATTAATCACTGCAGAATTGAAACAGATTATTTTACCAGCGCTCTTAGAATGACGTAGAAGAAGGTTGGAGGCCACTTTTTAATTTGGTATGATACCATTCTGAGATACCATGTCCTTTTGGTTGTGGCCGTTCTTCCTACCTGAGCAGGTGCTGAAGAAATAAAAGTCACTTTATTTGAAAGCCTCTTTAAACCTTACAGTTACTCTAGAAGTATTTGGATTGTGAGAAGCAGCAGTATAATATTTTAGCATCGGCAAAGGGGGAATTTTGGTGTTCACTCTGTTAAATTATTCTGCTTGAACTCCCTCACCTGACTTCCTGTCTCTCCCTTTTATTTTACGCTCAGCTTTTGTTGTTCCCTTGTCTCCTAAGATTTATTTTATTTCTGCATTTTGACACACTGCTAGCCTGCCCCCCCCCCCCCCCCCCATTTTGCTTGTAATTGAGACTGTGTAGCTTCGGCAGGCAGTGGCGCACTCGGCAAGCGCGGCTGTGCAGGAGAAGTTTGAGACGTTGGCTCAACTAATAGCGCACAGGGGACATGCAAAAGGATGCAACAAACATATCCCATGAAATAATGCAAGCAGCTGAACAGTTTTCTGTGAAAGGCACACGGGCGATTATGTGCTGCTTTACAAAAAAAAAATTATTACTTTTTAATTCGATTGGATGCCTTAGAAAGTAGAGTTGTGGGTTTTCTCTTGGGACTACAATGTGTTAAAATGAGCAAATGTACTGTAGAACAGGGTGGGGGGAGATTAGTTGGTTATATTTTGAAAGAACAAGTACTAGGATTTGCACAGGCATTATGCTCAGTTTTGCTCAAATAAAGCTCATAAAAAACCTAACCTGAATGGTAAATAATAAGCCTTTCTGCATCAGTTAAAGTACATCAAAACGTCCCGTACGGAAGGTCATTATTATTATTCCCATGTTGCTGTTGGGGAGATGGAGGCTGAGTGAAGTGATTGTCGGGATCTGGAAGTGCTGATAGAATTCCTCTGGTTACCGGGCTCATTTGAAAGATCTGGTATTTACCTGCAGCGCCTCAAATAATCTGAAAACCCAGGATAGCCAAAGAATAGCCAGCTTTCATATGAGATGATGCCTGTCTGGTGACTGCATCAGAGGCCTTCATCCTCAGCTGTTGTGGATGAGGTGGGTGGCTACTGAAGACAGGGCTTTCTCCCTCCTGGTGCCTAACTTACGGCATTCCCTCTTTGTAACAACTTGCATGATGGCACCAAGCACAAGGCGCTCTCAGCTCCAGGAGAAAACTTTCCATTCAGCATTCTGTTGATTTCTCTGTGTGTGTGTGTGTGTCTTGTTGCTGTGTATTCCTTTATGGTGCTGATCATTTTTTGTGATGTGCTGTATTGAATTATTGTGCAACTGATCCTTCCTTCCTGCCCTGTGCAGTTCTAGTAAACCTGGTTTCCTTGTATTGTATTGACGGTTTTTAGTGTGTTAACCCGGAACTCTTCTATAAACAAATAAACTGCCACTTGTTAAAAAGATGCTGAGGAAGCTTGTGGCTGAGTGGGAATTTGAACCTGAGGCTTTCCCGGTCATGCTTCACTAGGTGGGGAATTACCTTGAAGACTTGAAGCAGAGACTTCCAGCTGATTGTGCTTGGCAGCAATGAATCGGTCAAATTCTGCATCAGCTAAAACTCTGCATAAGTTAAATCAGTTACAGTGGGAATAATTACTAAACCCTGGAACAAATGTACAGTACATACGAGGTCACAGCAGTGTTGTCTGAAGTAAGTTAGGCTGAATAAATACCACCAGCAAAAAAACAGGTACCGATCCTTGATGTGTGGATCACTCACAAGAGGAATGTGGCAGATCAAGCCGCAAGAAAATTGTGACAAATGTACCAGAGGAAGTGCCTCACCCACTGGAAGAAACTTGGGTCCTCCCGGCTGCTTAATGATGAAGTCTCCAAGACCTACGGTGTCCCTGGGTTTTAGCGAAGGGCTGGCCGTGTGAATTCTTCTGCAGACGGATTGGCTGAATCGTGCTCCTTGAAGGAGCTACGTTAATCTAGTAAAACGGCTGGGAAAAGTTCCTTACCTGCTAATTGAGCGCCTTGCTTTCCCTTCCTCTCCTTCCGTGATGAGCTGCTTTTGGCAAAGACATATTTCTGCTGTGACTGAAATATGCATTTTGTAAATTGTAACTTTCCTTGCTATTTAAATAAGCCATGTATGTACAGCGTGAGAGATTTATGCAGATAACAGCTGGAGAGCTGCCACGTTCAAAAATTCCAATGTGTGGGAAAATGTCTTTTGCAAATCACTGAATGTGCATTATAAAGTAGACACCTTTATGGTAATTGGGAGCCCTGTTTCTGTCTTGCCTCCATTATTATTATTTTTTGGAATACAATTAATGCATCACGTGCGTTTCACCTGGTCTCTCCTCGTTTACCTCTGACACCTCCTTGATGTTTAGACGCTTGTTTGTTCCTCTGCTTTGAACTCCATTGCTGGTAATAAAGATGAGGGGCTTTTCTAATAACGTATTTCCCGTTAAAAAGATACAATTAGTGTGCATTGTTAGGGAAACAATATACATACTGAAGTGCATTTAAGCCTTTTACTGATTTGTTCTGATGATCATGGCATGAATTGTGTAAGGATTTTGGAATCGACAAATATCCAATGAAAAGGCAGTTCTTGGGAATGAATTGTACAGAGAAGCTACAGTGGGGGGAAATGTACAAAAAAGAAAGCTAACAACTCTAAAAATACATAAATAATGCATATAATTCGAAGTGATTTTATTTTTGTACAGCTGTAGAAATATGAGATGCAAAACTGGGGGCATGTTTCAGATTCCTAGTTTGACTGCATCCATTTTGATATTGTGACTGGGGTAGGGGGGTGCTGGTGGGAAGCAGCCAAAAGAGACCGGAGTACTCCATGCTTTGTGGCAATTATCTTTGCAGCAGGCACATTGTGAATTTGTGACCTGCAGACATGTTCATGTCATAGGTAGTATGGGCTTTAACATTATCCTTGCAAAAATATGACTGGAGGGAATGTCTTAAATCCCTTCTTTATAGTTCAGGAATTGAGTTTGAGAACTGAGTGTGGGAGGATATGACACATGAAGGTGATTATACTGAATCAGAACATTGGACTATCAAGGGTCATGTCTACTCTCACAGTGTCTCCCCAAGGTCTCAGGTAGAGGTCCTTCACATAATCGTCTTGCTACCTGATCCTTCTGGAGATGCTGGGACTGAACCTGGGACCTTCTCCATGCTAAGCTGATGCTCTGCCACTAAGCCATGTTCCCCTTCCTAAAGGTCTGGTTGCAATATGAACCCAAAACTCCAAGATCAAGGTCTGTATCTCTACCTGCGGGACCACACATGACTGTGGATTCTGCTGTTGGCTGGATCGCTTGGTAAATTAAGGACTTTCAGGATACTTGATATGAGACAGGAAATCAGAATAGTTTGCTTTTAGTATTTCTGGTTCCAAAAAATTCACCTTTCCAACAGCTTCAAACAAGCCACGTGTTTAAATGTCATAATTGTGCACCACAGTGTTTCAGGCATAGGTTCAGCTGTACACAGTTGAGGGCTGATAAACAAAACATGGGAAGCCCAGTAGGCCCCAAGCTGACCCCAATTAAAGCACAAATTTCTTTGCTCTGTGTCCTAATGGATGAGGAGCATATTGCTGCCTTTAAGGAAGCTCGGTTTAGTTAATGGGCGAATCTTATTTCATTACCTTCTGCCATCTCCCTTCGTGTTAACTACACCTAATTAAATAAGAGTCAGTGTCCTATGGCTTGCAGTGGGGGAAGTCTTGCAGGCTGTGTCAGATCTGTTCTTGATGTCATTATATCGGCATTTTTTTGTCACATTGTTCTTGTGTTCCTCAATAAGCTGCTCATGGGCCATGTTGAGCCCACCAAGCTTGTATAACTGGCCTGCTGAAAGACTTTGTTTCTCCCCTTCCTTTCCAGTGGTTTCTTGTTCCATAAGCCCCACAGGGCCCCTCTCCTTCCTTAGACAAGGGGGAATTAAGGATTGTTCCACTTCTTTATTTGGCTGTGGTTGTATGCACCTGCCCCAAGCTGTCGTCTTGTTCACTCTCCAGATCTTTCCTGCTAGAAAGGTACTCCCTAAAATGAGAGAATGTTCCTTACCTTGAAATACGACACTCTTGATATCAAGATGTGTCTTCTTGAGGGAGGACTGTGGCAGTCGCTGTATACAGGTCTGCGGATTGCCTGCAGTTGAAACATTTTTAGCAGTCTAATTCATAGTCTGTTGCCTTAGCGCTGCTTCATATGATTCATTAGCATTGTCATGTCTCTTAAGAACCCCTGCAAAGTACAGGCAGCAGCCAGAGTTGTGGCTAACCATATGTAGGTGAAAACACAGTCCTTCCCTTCAGGCTGAGCATCCTGTCATAGTATTGTCACAAAGCTGAAAATTACTTGAAGGACTGTGAATGACAACAGTCAGGACATCAACTCTGACTAGAAGATTCTTCCAAAGTGCACAGATGTTGCCATAGCATCTGTTCTCTTTCCTTGCCACTTTCAGCACATCTAACCTACACGAGCCATACAGTTCTCTCTGACCACTTCAGTATTTTGCAGCACACTGATTACCCATCTTCGCATATTATGGGGGAGGGACATGGCAGCTTGTTGGTCCTTACTTTTTGAAGGGAGCTCATCTGGCACATAAATGACTGTGCATTGGAGCAGCCAGTCACAGAGCAGACTAGAGTTGAAGCAAATCTGGACTGGGTTCTGAGTGGGGGCTCGAGACCTGCTGTGAAATGTAAATGTTACTACACCAATTGGAAACAGTAACCATAATGCTATTAAATTCAGCATTCATGTGAACAGAAAGTTGCCCTCAAAATCAAAAACAATCACTTTTGATTTCTAAAAAGAGAAGTCTGCTAAAATGAGGGGACTAATTAAAAAAAGAAAGTTGAAAGGGAGAATTAAGAGAATCAGATCCCTCGAGGATGCCTGGAAACTATTTAAAACTACACTAACTGAGGCCCAAATCAACTTCATACCTCAGATCAGGATGGCTACCAGCAAGTTGTGGTTAACAACTCAAGTCAAGGAAGTCATAAAAGGCAAAAAGGCTTCTTCCAAAAAGTGGAAAGTTTCCTTGATTGAGGTGAACAAAAAGCCGCACAGGTTCCATTAAAACAAATGGCTGTTGACAGTAAGATGAACAAAAAGCAAATTGGAATAGCAGATGGCCAAAAACATTAAGGCAAACAGTAAACATTTCTTCAAATATAGATCAGGAGCAGGAAACCAGCCAGGGAAGCAATTAGGCCTTTGGATGACAAAGGAATAAAAGTAGAACAAATTTAGAGCCCAATGACACCTTTAAGACCTACAAAGGTTTATTCAAGGTGCGAGCTTTCGTGTGCATGTACAAAATTTCAAATATTTGAAAAAGCTCATACCTTGAATAAACTTTAGTTTGTCTTAAAGGTGCCACTGGACTTTAAATTTGTCCTACTGCTTCAGACCAACACAGCTGACCACCTGGATCTATCTTAAAGGAATAAAAGGATTGCTTAAGGAAGACGGGGAGGTGGCAGAAAAACTGAATTCTTTGTATCTGTTTGCACTGTGGAAAATGTGGGGCACATACCCACACTGGAGCCATGGTTTATAGGATGGGTGTCCGAAGAACTGGATCAAATTGAGGTGACCAGAGATGAAGTTCTAGGACCAGTAGGTAAATGGAAAACTAAGAAGTCTGCAGATCCAGATGGCATACACCCAAGGTTCTTAACCCAAACGTGAAATTGTTGATCTCTATGTAACTTGTCACTAAAAGCAGCCTCTGTGTTGGATGACTGGAAAACAGTAAAAGTCACCCCAAAAGGGATCTAGAGGTAATCCAGGAAATAACAGGTCAGTGAGCGTAACAACTGTTTCAGGTAAAGTAGTAGAAATTGTTATTGAAGAGAGAACTATAAAACACATTGAGGAATAAATTCCACTGAGGGAAAATCAGCCTGGCTTCTGCAAAGGGAAGTCTGCTTCACCAGCCTCTTATAGTTCTTTGAGGTGGTTAACCACAACATGTGGACAAGGGTGATCTGGTAGACATCATATACTTGGCCTTTCAAAAGGTTTTTTCCTATGTACTTCACCAAAGACTCCTGAGTAAGCTTAGCAATCATGGGAAAAGAGGAAGGGGTCCTCTTGCGGATTAAAAGTTGGTTAAATGGCAGGAAGCTAAGAGTTCAAGTAAATGGATAGTTGCTGCAATGAAGGGGATAAGCACTGGATCTCACAAAGATTGGTGTCGAAACCAGTGCTATTTAATTTGTTCATAAATTATTTGGAATTGGGTCTGAGCAGTATAGTAGCCAAGTTTGCAAGCAATACCAAATTATTCAGGATGTTGAAAACCAAGGCAGAGGGTGGAGAGCTACAGGAGAATCTCTTTCCATGTTGGGTGAGTGGACAGCAACATGGCAAATGAAGCTCACCATGGGTAAGTGTAAAGTGATGCATGTTGGAACAAAGAACTCTAAATATATGTTGATAGGATCTGAACTGACAGAGAGGGGAAAAGATTGTAAAGTTGTAGCAGAACGTTGGATGAAAATGTTACCCCATTGTGCTGCAGCTGTGAAAAAGACAGACTCCTTGCCAGCAATTATTGGAGAAGGGATTGAAAATGTAACAGCCAATATTGTAATGACCTTGTTTAAAGCTATGGTTTAGCCTCATTTGGAATACTGTATGCAGTTCTGGTTGCCGTATCACAAAAAGGACATTGCAGTGCTGGACAAAGTTCAAAGGAAGGCAAGTAAGATGATTAGGGGATTGGAGCACCTTTCCTATGAGGAAAGACTGGAGAGTCTTGGCCTTTTCCATCTAGAAGTAGTCGGCTGGGAGTCTTGATAGAGGCCTATAAAATTATGCATAATGTGGAGACGGAAGCTTTTTCTCCCTCTCCCATAATACCAGAATCTTTGGGTCACCAAATGAAATTGTTGGGAAATAGGTTGAGGACAGACAGCAATTAAACTGTGGAATTCACTGCCAGTGGAGGCAGTGATGGCCACAAGCACAGATAGCTTTAAGAGGGGGTTAAATAGATTCATGGAAGAGAGGGCTACTAGCCATGGTGACTGAAGGGGGAGCCTTCCATCTACAGAGACAGCAAACTTCTGAATACTGTTGCTGAGAGGCAGCAATAGGGGAGGGCCTCAGTCTCTACACCCTTTTTGTTTGATGCTCCAGGGCAGCTTTTTGCTGGACTAGATGAACCACTGGTACAATCCAACAAGCTTGTCTTATCCAGTACAGAGCTGAATTGCTGAGTTCAGGAATCATTTAGGAAGGCTAAACTAGTTACCTATCCATCTCTGCAAGATATAGTCCCTAGGAAACCTGAGCAGACTTCCTCAAGAATATACTGAACAGAATAAGTCGCTTTCTCCCCCATTCACATATTATGGTGTACATCAGCTCTGTAGTGTCGACCTGAATTAATTGTGATGAGGATCTTGGGATATAGTTGAAGTAAAAAAAGAGTGATAAAATGAGCGTATTTAAAAACTATTCGTTCTAAAAAAAAGTAAAATAGAGAGATAAAAGCACTTAACGTCTTGGAACAAAAGCCCGGCGTCTGTCCTCCTCCGAGTCTGCTCAGTCCTACCCTAGTTGAAGTATACTTAATAAAGAAACCTTGTGAAGTCTGGGTCTGCTCTGTGCTTGGATGGGCAGTGTTCTTGGAATCCTATGTAAGCTGTCTTGAGTTCCAGGAAGAAAGAAAGATGGGGAGGTAGGTTAAATAGTCAAAAGATTGGGCCTCCACCACTCTTAGACCAGTCGTAGGTTCAGCTGGTCTTTGGATCTTCCCACCAGTTCTGCCTCACTGATCCTAGTATGTGCTTTTCATCTGCAAGCAGCCTTATGTTGAAGAGAGCACTCTCAATTGCGGAATTGTGCTACATGTGCAGAAGAAACAAAAGCAACCAACACATCTGCAGACCTTTTAGAGGGTAGTTTTCTTCGCGTTGGGAGCGTCTTTGCTCTGAGGTTGAAGTCATGTTGTTGAATTATGTTCATTACAATGGACCCATCGGTTGTAGTGTGTTGCACATTCCAGATGTTGGAAATGGGAATGTGTCCGAGTTGCATTTTCTTTTCTTTCACACTACACTTTAGGAGGGAAGCTGTGAAATGCCTGTTTCACAATGCAACTTTAAAAAGCAAATATTCATCTTGTATACGAATTGACAGCACTTCAGTGCTGCCTCCTAACAAAAGTTCTGGAGGAAATTCAAGGCATTTCAAAAGAAGCAAAATAGCACATTTGAAGCATCCAAAGATGAAGCAGTTGAATCTATTAGATGTTGTTTTGTTTATGTTCATCTTGTTTAAAACAAAATTATTCCAAGGAGAAAGTCTGCTTGTAAGCCCAGCCTGTTAGTGCAGTTGCCTAATGCTGAGTCAACCTGTTACTTCCTCTAACTCAGTATTTTTTCCTTGGACTGGCAGTGGTTTTCCAGGTTCTCGGGCAGAGAAAAGTCTCTCCCACACTTGCTGCCAGAGATCCTTTTAACTGAAGAGACCAAAGATTGGTTCTGAGACCTTTTGCATGCAAAGCAGATGCTTAACCACTGAACCCACTGCCCTTCCACATAAGAAGCTGCCTTCTTGAGCCAAATGATAGTTTCACCTAGGTCAGCACAGTTGTTTTGGGCTGCCCTGTGGGCTGTCCAGGGTATTAAGTAAGGTCACTTTGCTCAACGTTACAGCTACTTGATTTACATATTCATCTTTCGTCCAGGACTAGTATAAAAAAGATAGTTCCTTGTATTCAAAAGTTGCTTTCTGGCAGCACTAAATGATCCAGAGAAACTGCTTAATTGTACTGTAATTTAATGAATGTCGTCTGGCCTATTTTTAAGGCAAGGTAAAGCTGTGAACCAGGAGCCTGGCCAGAAGCATCATCTGACCTGAGCAATGTTATATGCAGTCTGCATCAGAAACTTTTAAACAGTCCATAAACCTTCATAAGGATAAGAATCATAATAGTGCAGTGAAAATATTTCATTGCAGTTGAACAGCCAGAGCATCTTAACAGACACCAGGGCACTCATGTACACAGCCGGCAAAGTGATGGACTTGTCGGAAGAATTAATTCTAGATCTGTTTTTAAAATCACTGCCTATCTCTGCAACTCTGTTCAGAAGATATGAGAGAGAATGAGCTTTGACATCCTGTATTCTGTCTCCAAGGAGCTGATATCTCCCCCCCCACCCCCGCAAGTATGAATTAGAATCACTGAAGGGGTCATACAGGCCATCTAGTCGAACCCCTGCTCAATGCAGGATCAGTCTAGAGCATCCCTGACAAGTGTTGGTCCAGCCGCTGCTTAAAGACTGTCAGGAAGGGGGAGCTCTCCACCTCCCTAGGCAGCTGGTCCCACTGTTGAACAACTCTTACTGTAAAAAGGTTTTCCCTAATATCTAGCTGGTACCTTCCCGCCCTTAATTTAAACCCATTATTGCAAGTCCTGTCCTCTGCTGCCAACAGGAAGAGCTCCCTGCCCTCCTCTAAGTGACAGCCCTTCAGATGTTTAAAAAGAGCTATCTTGTCCCCCCCTCAACCTCCTCTTCTCCAGACTAAACATTTCCAAGTCCCTCATCCTTTCTTCATACGGCTTGGTCTCCAGGCCCCTGATCATCCTTGTCGCTGTCCTCTGCACCCGCTCCATTCTGTCCACATCCTTTTTGAAGAAAGGCCTCCAGAACTCCAGGTGCAGCCTGACCAATGCAGTGTACAGCTGGACTATGACATATTGCGATTTGGATGTTATGCCTCTGTTGATACACCCCAAGATCGCAGTAGCCTTTTTTGTTGCCGCATCACACTGGCTGCTCATATTTAATTTACGGTCCACCCATACCTCCAAGATGTTGTTCACACACACTGCTACTCAGTTAGAATTAGATGAACACCACTAGCCTGGATTCTTGCATGTATGTTGAGAGGGCTTAACTCCTCGTAGCACTGCAACTGTTTCCTCTGTTTTGTGTAGATGTATTAGAGGGAGAGAAATACTTATAACTTCCCTGCTGGTGGTTGTTTTCTTGGTACTGGAAGGCCCACGAAAAATACCTAAATTTGTTTTCTATTGCCAGCAGTCAAAAGTCCCTTTTTGTGGGCATAATTGAACAGAAGTCTGTGGATCTGTGTATGTTGAGCTGCTGTTTTGTAAGATCTTTGGCTGACCACTTCATTTTAAACTTCCGAGGGAAATCAGCTGAAAAAGTCAAGTCTGAGTCGAGAGGAGCAGTAGTAGAGGAGTAGTCTAAGAGCCAGTATAATATTGGCCTTACCAGCAGTGGATGTGAGGGTGATCTGGCTGCGACATCTGTCACCCCATTGATCGCCAGGTTTGATTCGGCTGATCTGGCTGGCTAGGCGGGTTTCCCCCTCCCATCAGTGGGCAGTGAGCTATAGTGCTGGTGAGGCAGGAGAACCCTGCTTCAAGACAGTACAGTTTGGCCTTCTAGGACAAGTCAACAAATCCTGGGAAATCATCTATTGACCTCTCCTTCAGAGCAGAAGAAATGACTATATGAGTTGGCTGCATCAGTATCTCACAGCAACATCATTCTTCCGGGTGGGTTTTCATTGGGTCCGGAGGAGTTCCAATGTTTCCTGTCGAATATAAGACAAGATGCAAGTTACTCTGGCTAAACCGTTTATTCTGTTTCTCCCTTAAGTTTGATACATAACATTCAGCCACCCAGCTGGTGTGAAGACAGAAGTAATATTAAAAGCAGATGTTGCAATGAATTCTCAAGTAGTTATGTGAACCCAGTTTCAGAACAGAAATGACAGACATACATACCACCAGACTGAAAGTTGGCTTGTCTGTTGGTGCAGCTTCTGCTTAATGTTCCTACAACCATTTTTTCAGAGCTGAGCAGGAGAAAGAAAGCTTATGTTTTGATGGCCCGCTGTAAGGATGATTCCAGGGCAGCTCCACAGCTTTATAAAGGTCACCTTTGTCTTCACAGCCCAATGAGGGCTGAAGTAGTACAGCAGTTTTGGAGGTGAATTGTAACCAGGGGTCCATTGGGGCCGGAGCGAGGCGGAGCAAAGCTCCGCCAGCTCAGAACTGGCCAGTAGGGCAGCCACGGGCTGAATCAGTTTCTCTAATCTGATTCAGCTCGCCGCCAAATTGCTGCCAAAATTCGGTGGTAACTTTAAAAGCCACTGGAGGGGAGGGGGTTTGAGGGAGAGGCTCCAAACTTGCTTGTTCTCTATGGTAGGAAAAAAGTTAACATTTCCTTAATGGAGGGGATGGGACAATCTGTTTGGGGGCCCATAGAACAATGGAGGGGATGAGACAATCTGTTTGGGGGCCCATAGAATTGGACCCCGTGGTCCAATCTTCTTGAAACTTAGTGGGCATTTCGAGGAGAGGCCCCAGCAGCTACCCTGCAAGTTTGGAGCCTCTCCCTCAAACCCCCTTTCCTCCAGCCCCTCATATACCCTATGAGTTTTTGCCATTGATTTCAATGGCCATTGATTTCAAAGGATTTAATGGGGCTGAAACTGACATTCCCTTTCTGACATACTTCTGGTGATGTCAGGGGGCGTGGCATATGCTAATGAGTTATGCTAATGAGTTATGCTAATGAGCTCCTGCACCTCTTTTTCTACGAAAGGACCCCTGATTGTAACCACTTCAGCCACTTGTAGTAAGAGAGTTATGCTGATTTGTGGAAACAAGCCTAAACCATATATGGAAGCTATTCACACAAATGACTTGATCCCATGAGTCTCTGTCAACATGGTTATGTTGCAGGCAGCCACCCAAATGCACTTAAAATTGTAGGCCTCATGGGGATCCTGAGAAAGACCGTCTTTGGGCCAAATTAGGTGTGACTTTTTTTGTGAGTTTGGCCAGGGTTCCCCCAAACCTGACCCTCATTCCCCTCAGTCAGACGGCAGCTATTGGGAACTAATTTCCCAAGTGCCACTGGGGCCCAATTAAGATTGGAACCGCAGCATGATAGGGGAAGAGGTGTCGCCCTCACCTCCCCTGGTCATTTTCCTTACACAAAATTGTCCAGGGGAAGCCATATTTGCTCCATTCCTGTTTGGGTTGGGAAAATTGGGGAGTGGGGGGAGACTGAAGGCACTTCTCTTCCCCACACCATGGTCCTGATTCTAATTGGGCTCTGTGTCACTTGGGCAATTAGTTCCCAGCAGCTGTCACCTGACTGAGAGGAATGAGAGTTGCAAAAATAAAGAGTTACATGTAGTTTGGTCCCCAGATTTGAGAGGCCAGCCCTTTGAGATTGTGATAATGTCACCATTCCAAAATTGCACTTTCACAGCTGTGGCTTCACCGCTGTTAAAAACCACATAAGGAACATTTTCAGTTTCATGTTCCTCACCGTACCTTTTGGGCGAAGGGCAGGATTGCATGACACATTTTCTCAGATGACCGGTGCCGTGTGGGGCACTCGTGGGTGGTTTTTTCACCCTGTCTCCCCGCCTGACCCCAGAATGGTTCTGTGCTTTGTGTTACAAAGGAGTTGAAGCACCTTGAATAGCCTTTGTTTGGATCCTCTTATTCCTGGGATGTGTGGGGTTAAGCATCTCACTAGCCTCCTGGAAGAAAGGTGGCGGTCAGGTACTCAGGTGTTAACTTGCAAGCCTTCTCAGCCATATCAGTCAGTCACTGAGGAGCCAGATCAGCTGCTGTTCTGGGGTAGAGATTACCAAGCTTAATGATGAGCAGCTCTAAGCTGCAGCTGATGCCAGACCCTTCCCCCTTTCCACCTAATTAGCCTCATTAATGAGCTCTTCTGCTCTCCATAGAGAGGGTGTCCTCCCTGGAATAGAGGCAAAAAATACCTCTCCCAGGTAGATGTGCTGAAACCTTTAATTATGGCCCGCATCTGCAAAGCCCCTCATGGCTGTGATGAGGAGGTGGATGGGTGAGGGCGTTTAACTGGAATGGTGCTTGTTTACAACGGCCATTACATGAATGGTTAACTCTTAAAATGCCCCTAAACCTTCTTAAAAGTGTGACATTAAGGCATGAGAGAGAGAGAGGGAGATGAAGCCCTCAAAGATTGTCCAGCTTTTAAATAACATGGTGTGAGCATATGTGTAATGGGAGTCTCCGGCCCAGTGGAAAGTGTATTACAGTAAAAAGAAAAAAGCACTTAATTGTGTTTTTATTGCCACATTTTATTGCATTGCTTGGTATATATGTGGTAAATTTTCCAGCAAGTTTTTTTTTTAAAGTTTTTAAAAGCAGTTGGTTAATACTTTGGCTTTGTGATAGTAAAATGTCCTTTTAGATTTCTGTCTATAAAACAAACGGATGATCCTACGTGATGCACAGTAGCCTTGTTCAGACAAAGCATCATTTGTAGTGGAACAAAGTTAGTTGCTCATCAAAAAGGGCTTGAACAGAAGCTAAATTGCTCCGGGAAGCTTGGCTTGGTTGTTGGAGGGAAAATACTGATACCAGACTCACTTTGTTACTGGACTCTGAGCTACTTAAAAAATGTTCTTGTTCATAATTCAAAGCTGCGCAATCCCTGCAGAGAGGATTTTGCTTTGATAGGGTCAGAGTCTTCACCAAGCCCCCCCCCCCTTTACTGAACTGACTGACCGGTGTGGCTTTTAATTTGTTCTTCATCTACATTTCTAGCTTCCTGAGTCTCAGGGGTGTGTGTCAATACTTGACAAGCAAGAGATGTGTGGTTGAGAGAGTCATTAAAATCAGGTATCCGTGAAATATGTTTAAAACCTTTCCCCCCTTTTTTCTGATTTAGACCTATCCAATAAAAGCCAAGGCAAGTAACAGTGTTTTGCAGACTTTCTGGTGGTTGCAGAATTTTTTTGGCATTTTTCTGAGAAAAGGGGATTCCACAACTGTGGGCTGTTGCCAAGTGGGGGTGTGTGTGCATGCATTTGTTCCGTAGACTTGGCACACGGATGGTGTGATCAGGAGGGCTCTCAGAGACATGACCAAGAATACTGAAACAAGCCAAATTTAGCAGGTGTTGGAGGAACACACAAGGAGCTGTTCTGCATGTCTTGGGTTGTTCTACCTTGTGTGTGTGTGTGGGGGGGGGGGTTTGCTGGAAAAAAACACACCAGCCAGTTCTGTAACGGTAGCTTTAGCACAGGTTCTGACACCAGTGGGGAGTGTAATTCTGATGCAGGTAAGCATGACTTCACAGGATGAGAAGCCTCATTGCGTGCATTTGAGTTTCGAGGGGAGTATCCCAGTGCCTTTTGGCCCTCTGACTACTTGCCCATCTGCTCTCTGTCAGAATGCGTTAGGAGTGCGTTTGGACTCATGCCCCAGAGTTTCAGCACTGAGCTGGTCATGTGTTTGTCTCCACGACAACTCAAGGAGATGTGTAAACGGGCCGTGCTCTGAGCCAGATGCTTCTCTGTTCATGTGATCTAACTAGATGGGAGCTTTCCCCCTCCCCCGTTGTGATGAAGCTCATTGATGTTGCCCTGTTTCCATGGCTAAAGCCTGGGAGGGAGCTGTCATTTGTTGAGGGGGGGGGGGAGAGATCACATGACTGCTATGTATAAACACCCTTGCAGCAAAACATCCCTTCCTGGGCTGTGCACAAGTGCCAGTAGAGCTAGTCCCCTTCACAAACTCCAGAAGTCACCCTGTGAAGTTCTGGCAAAGGGGAGCCTCTGAGAAGTAGAGAATCCAGACTTTGAAAATGTCTTTGATTCTTTTGTTGCTCTCTGTTTCATGGTGGGGGATGAGAAAATATCCGGATTTTTTTTTTAAAGTTACTTAACAAGATGGTAGAAGTCACACTTTGCTCTAGAGGGCGGAAGTTGGGGCACAAACTCTCTGGCTTCCTCTGGACACTCTTCTTTGGTGGGTAAAAGTGGCAAAAGCTGAAGTCCCTCGTGGCTTCCACCCACCCTCTCCCATTTATTCCTGAGCAGCCACGGGCTCTGCTCGCCGCTGTTGGCTCTTTGTCTTCCCTTTGTGGTTTGGGGGGCTCAGCTGTACGTTGTTTCTCTCTCCACCCCCCCCTCCATCCCAAGACAGGTTTTGCTTCAGCAAAGTGTGAGGATTTCAGCTGCAGAAGGATGCTGTTCTTTTGACACCGGTCCGGTGACCCTGGCTGCTCTCGTGCGAATAAGATACCCATCATAAATACATTGCATTTCATTGGATAATTAGGTTTCCTTGGAGACCATTACATCGCCAGAGCAGAGAAATGTGACCTTTTCCCAGCTACCTTCCGTCGCCACCTTTGATTAACCCTCCTGGAGGACCTAATAGCTCCAGCTTCTAAGCCTGCCCTCTTCCACAGCCCGTTCTCTCCTGTGAGGCTGCATGTCTCATTGCATACTCAATTAGCAAATGGGATTTTCTAGTCCAGGGATGGCTGCCTTGCTCCACTGCCAAAGCAAGAGAGGCCAAAGCAGATTATTACCCCTGCCATAGTGCTTTGCAGTGTACGTGGGGAGAAGAGAATTCAAAAGTGTCAGTTATAGGGGGAGCTCGGCCACTGACCCTCGCCAACACAGAAGTTTTAATGTCTGATTGTAAGAGCAGCTCATCATCAGCTCTGCCAATACAGAGGGTGTAAACTCCTTTACTGGAGGGTCATACAAAGCAGTGTTGTGTTTGCCGGGCTTTCCGCAGGAATGGTACAGGCTGCCCAGTGCAACGCAGTTAGTTTGGATGGCTCCTGGTAACCCTTTCAGCTCCTCAGTTTGGAAATACTTGCGAAGAGAAAAGGGGCTGAAGCAACCTTAGATTTCAGAACTCAGTCTCACATTGTGGACTTAAACCATTAAATAAAACATTCACTTAAAATAGTTGAAGCATAAAGGAGATGGGGGTCTGTTGGGTCTAATTAAGCGCGTGGGCCATTTATTCTTGATGGGCTTCTCTTCTGGCCTCTGGTAGTGGAGGCTTTTTGCGTAACAGAAATCCTTCAAGTCAAAGCCTCCTCTGCAGATTCATTTTCTTCCTCTTAATAGACTTTGTATGCAAAATTTATAATCCAGTCTGATATAAGCAGATACAGCTACATAAATCTCTGCAATAGCCATTCCTGGCCTTATACCCTGTTGTGTCCTTAACTGTCTCAGAGACTTTTCCTGTACGTATAAAAGTTCCATTGTGGCTTTAGTATACCTAAAGGTGCTTTATGAACACAAAGCATTTAGAAATGTTTGTAGAATTCTGCCCTGGAATGGGCAGCAGGGGAGAGATAAACGGAAGTATTTCCTGTCTTCTAGCAACGGTGACATGGAAAATAGTCACCTATGCAAATTGCACTGTGAATCTGGTTATTTTTCATCAGATGCAAACTAGTAAACGTCTTGTTGTGCTGCTTCTTTATTGTCTTAACTGGCAACAACATTAGAAATGTGGAAATTGTCAGCCAGAGCAAAACCTGTGTCAATCCAGTTCTTCCCCTCCCCTCTCAATTTATCTCCCAATGGTGGTGGCTGCATTTGCCTACCTTGTTAGTTCAGCATCGGGTCCCTGTATACCTTTTATGTTGTCCGTATCACCATCAGACTAAAAGACATCCCCTAATCTTCTTCACAGGCTAACTTACCGGGGGGTGCTGGCTGGGTTGCCCTATGGGCTGAGTCAGGTGTGTGTGTGTCGAGATTGCTTTGGGGGTCCCTGTTATCACTGTGGTTGTGCCTAGAAGTTGGGGCCAAGGGACAGCTTATGCTAAAATGGTGGCACTTTCTATCCTCGATCAATCACATGGTCTGCTGACATCGATAGACTGCATTGTCTCAAATCTCATTTATTTGTGGTATATTTAGCATCCACCTAATCATATTATGCTCCTTTACATCTATGTGTGTGAGGCACAGAGACCCTTTTGCAAACTGGAGCACAGTTTATCCACCACTGTCAAGGCCATCCGTTTTTCTCCAAACCACCACTACCACCAATATCCCCTTTGGTATGGGGTTGCCTATTCCTCCCCCCACCCCTGAAAAGTTCAGAGCCAGTTCTCACCAGCCAAAGCTGTAGTTCCATGACACTGACTTGCAGTACCATGCAGCTTAGGAGGGGTTTGGGCTGTAGGAGATGTTGCCGTTCCACTGGGTCAGGGAGGATGAATGGCACAGTCAGGATTTAAACTGCAGTTCACGGCTTGACCCTGGTGTCTGGAAATCTGTAGCATAATCCACCTGCAGCAGAGAAGAGCCAAGAGGAGTCATCAAGAGATAAAAACGTTTCTACATGAAAGAAGCAGAAGTTTTTCTTGTTGGGCTTCTCTGTGGTGGTCGTGCTGGGGGGAGGCGAGAGGAAGGGGAGTAACCTGGAGTTACAGGAACAACGGTCCCATGCAATACGCCAAAGCCAAAAGGGAGGGGGGATGCTGGGTGTGCTGCCCGTTTGCCTGGCATGGAGTCTGGCCCCCTTCTGATGAAAAAGCGCTGGATGTATTTTTTATTAGAGCATGAAAAGGCCTCCACATTAATTTTACATCAACGTAATTTTATTGCTCCTTATTACTGCCACTTTTGAAATGTCATAACTGTATTTACTTGCTATGCAGCAGATTTGTAAATTTAAGTGTGTTTGGGGGGGGGTGAGGGCTGGGTGCCCCTCTGGCAGATGTGTAGACAACTTCCTCATTAACATAACTCATTACAAATGGCTAAAAGTAGACAACCACAACAGTCTTACATTTTCCTCCCAGTGATGCAAAAAAGAGGTGTGTTTTGCCGCATTTGGAAGATTAAAGTCTTCTTTCTTTGAGTTCCCTGAGCAGAGATTCCAATTTGCTCTGGTCCACTGAATGAAAACGGTAAAGCGTTCCTGTTAGTGTTCATGCCCAGGGGCATTTGTGAGCACGTTGGGATCAGGGCTTCGTTTGTACCATCTGCCAGTGCTCTGGAGCACGTGACTTAGGGTGCTTCTGAGCATATACAGAAGACATTTCCTCTGCTTGTGAGGAACCCCAATCATCAGCCCCTCACACAGCAGAAGCAGATGGAAGAACTTCCAGATAAGAAGTACTATCTTCCAGGGGCCCAACATTTCAGTTTTAAACTCAAGGCAACAACTGGAGGATTGCTTCATTGGCCCGTACATTACTTCATTCGGAGAACATGGAAGGAGTGGCCCGTTGTCTGTTACCCTAATTGACAGTGTGCTGTTTGCTGCAGGAAGATCTCTGAGGAGGCCTGGTTGTCTCCATCGTGTTTGCCATAATGATTGATTTGGGACCCCACTGATTATGCTTACTTGAGAACGTTTGGCAACATGGGCACTCAGGCTCCGCTGTGGCTCTTTTTTCCAGGAGGAGCCCATAACATTCTGTGAGGAAACATTTGTCTCCCACCGGTCAACCGCCATGCGACAGTTCTTGCTGAACGCCATCCAGCTGCAGCTCTTCAAGCAGGTATTGCAGGTGGTTGAGGGAAGGAAAGATCCCCATCCCCCCCGCCCCTCCTCACCCTGCCTTGTGCTCTGTGATCTATACTGGGCTGCATCTTCTGAAAAACTGCTGGTTGCTTTGTTCCCTAATTAGTGTAATTTATGGGTCAAAATGGGATGCCTTCCACATTAATTTTCCCAGCCTAACTGATAATCCATTTTTAACAGGTTCCCCCCCCCCCCCTTTCTGTGTTCTGTTATATTAAGTGTGACATGCTCTTCCTGGTACGCTGTCTCTGGGTCATCATTACAAATGCCCTCTAGTTTTATAGAGCCAGCGTGGCGGAGTGGATAGAGTGTCTGACGAGGATCCTGAGAGACCTAGTTTTGAACCCCTGCTTCTACCATGGAAGCTTGCTGGGTGATCTTGGGCCTATTGCGTACTCGCAACTTGACTTGTCTCACAAGGTTGTTGTCATGAGAAACTGGGAGAGGGGAGAATGCTGTTCTACGCTGCTTCGAGTCCCAACTGGGGAGAAAGGCAGGTTGTCAATAATAAGCACAGATACATCCATGCATTTGGGGAGGGACTGTGGCTCAGTGGTAGGCCATCTGTTTTTGCATGCCCCTGGTCCAATGCCGCTGTCTGCAGCTGAGAGGTTTTCAGTGGCTGGGGAAGGCTTCTCTTTGCCCAAGATCCTGAAGAATAGTTGCCAGTCCAAGAGTGTGGACCAGGCATGATATGGTGGTATAAGGCGGCTCGATATGTCCATCTGGGGGCTCCCGTCAGTGTCAATTCAGCTCGCTTTTTCTTTCTGTGAATGAAAGAACATTTCCTTCCTTGGGGCATCTTGTCCCCTTAGGGGAGTGCTTTACTGTGTCTATTGAAATATTTGGTGGGGGGAAGCATTCTTCAGCCCAAATGAGCTTTTCTTGGTCTTTTTCCTTTTGCTGCAGTTTATTGATGGCCGTCTTGATCTTCTCAACTCTGGAGAAGGTTTCAGCGATGTCTTTGAGGAAGAGATAAACATGAGTGAATATGCTGGTGAGCACCCCCTCAAGTTAGTCGGTTTCATTTAGAAACTGGGAGCCCAGGAGCCAGCTCTTGAAATAAGGCTGGTGTGGGATGTCAGATTTCAAACACAGAGTTCTCTTTGGCATAAGCCCTAGTTGATCTAAAGGCACCGGGGGGGGGGGTCATGTCAGGGGGGGAGGACTGAGCAGGAGCAGGTATAGAGCTCAATGATAGATGTCCATGCCAGAGAAGTTTCAAGTTGCACAAAGTCCCCCCCCCAACCCCCGGATTAAGCCACAGTTCTATCTCTTAGTATAGTGTTATTGGGACCTCCCTATTGCTGTAAAGGTGAAAAAAACCACAAGACTTATACATTGTGTCTGCAAAACTGAAAACTGCTTTTGAGGTATAGGTTCAGTAGGAGCCGGAATGAATAGTGTCACTTTGTGGCTGGAGAACACAGTATTCTCCCCGCCCCCCTCCAAAAAACCCCAAATACTCTCAGATTTTGTCTCTTGTGGATCTTGCTTTGTGGGGGATCATGAACTGCCTAGTGGGGTAGCCTTGGCAACTGTCCAAGGTAGTGTGTTGGCAGGTGGCTCTCAGATTCTGGGGTGCCGCTCTCTGGCTTCTGGAGTCAAGCCAAGAGTTCTGTGTCCGATCATCCCAGAGAAGGGGCCTCCATGTATAACAGCTGGGAGGGGCGAGATGGGCCCAAAGAAACCTCCAGAGCAGTTTGCTATATTTAAACACACCTGCTAGCTATATGTAAATCCAGAAGAAACTGCTATCTCACTAATTTTCCTAGTGTTTGTAGAGAGACTGAAGTATATGCTGTAACGACTATGCTTTGGGAGCTGCTGCTAGGTTGAATGAGGTTCTCACCTCTGTGCTGTCTCCTTGTGTCAGGTAGCGACAACTTATACCATCAGTGGCTGTCGACAGTCAGGGTAAGTCTCCTCTGCTGCTTGATGGTTCCTTTTTTGTTTTGTTTTTGGCCCTTCTGCAGTTTTTGGTGTCACTTTTCAATGGCAACAGCACACATGCCCCAGTTCCTGCTGAAAGACATGTTCTCCCTCACTCTGCTGTTGTTCCACTGTTCAGACAGTGATTTCCCCTCTATGAGGACACTGGATACAATGATTAATTTGTGTGTGTGTATGTGTGTGTGTGAGAGAGAAAATCACTGACCGTCTTACAGCCCTGGTCTTAGTTTAATTGACTCAAATTAACTGTGCCATGTGATAAACATTTGTGCATAATATACCATAAATAGTTCCCAGGAGCTGATGGTAAATAATCCCTCCCTCTCAATACTAGATGTATTCAAGATAGTAATTGAAATGAGTTAATTAGCAGAAGCAGCTTTTTTACAGTTAGAGTCACCAGCTTTTTCAAGCAGAGCTGCTGTAGTGGAGAGTTGATGTTCAGCCATCTCTGATTTCTAGGGGTTCTGAGAAAAATAAAAGAAGACCTTCGAAAATATCACGCCTGTTTTCCTGATGTTCTCACAGAATGCCAAGTAATGTTCCAAGACAAGCAGAAAGAGAATACTATGAATTAATAAAAAAAAATGCCAGGGCTCACATGCGAAATAAGGTTTTCTAGAATCTGTCTCTCTCTTGTTAATTGCTATAAAAAGATTGCTGTGTCTAGATAAGCTTCTTTTCTCTGTGTATGTAGAGGGAGAGGTGCTTATCCATCTCTTGTGTACAATGAGTTTTATTTATCAAAATAATGCATTATGTAGCCAAAGTCAACAGTGTGCTGCAGAATAAATAAAACACTAACTGGGCTGCTCGGTTATTCTTTCTGACATATCAGAGCCTTGCATGCCTTTCTGGCTAGGTCCTTCTGGAATTAACCTGTAGGTGGATGTTGCCTCTCCTCTGTCCTGCCTTCATTCTCCTCCTGACCACAGCTAGGCTCTGCTTCTGATGGGGGTGTAAGGAAAAGCAAACGCTTAGATGCGAAGAATGAGAGGAGGGTCTCCAGGTGCCATTTCAGCATCTCTGTGTGCGCACACTGTACCTGTTCCTGAAAACATAAATGTCTGTGACTCAAGCTATTGGATTGTCCCAACCCCTGATCAGGCAATATGGCACCACCCACTGTATTATTTTTATGTTACTTGAAGCCACATCTTTTAAGAGGGCCAATTTGGAAGTCACATGGATACTAATTTTTTTCTGACTTAAAATATCTATAGTCCTTATTTAGCAATGGGTTGGAATCCAGCAGGGGATTTCCATTGATGGAAGGTACATAGCAGACCTGTGCCTGCCACCCATACTATTCCGGGGAGGGGGGCACTTTCTTCTGACTCCCCTCATGCTTTTCAGAGGGGGGTGTCCCCTGTCTGCCAGGAGCAGCATTTGGGGGGTATTTTGCGCTGCAGTGGGAATGGGTGGGCAAGAAAGTCACCCTCTGCTGGTGGAAATTGCTGTTGGAGCCAAGCAATTATTTCCTAATACAGATACAGCCTTCAACATGGCAGATGTGAATGAACATGCTTAGAATGTATTTGGATCATTCAGAAAAATACAGTGATGCAACCTTAAAAACCCACATTCCTTTAAAAATGTTAAAATAGAAAAGGGGAAATTCCTGAAACTTATTGTTGTAACAAGGAAGCAGTATCCCTTTGGGGCTATGGAAGTGGCTGGCGGGGAAGACTATGTTTATTGCAATCAGATTTAGGAAGTATGACTTCTCTTCCTAAGTTCTTTCAGGGCTGTTCTTTCAAGGACAGTTCTTGGGAGACTTCTCTCAGCCCCACCTACCTCACAGGGTGTCTGTTGTGGAGAGGAAAAGGGATTGTAAGCTGCTCTGAGACTCCTTCGGGTAGTGAAGGGTGGGGTATAAATCCAATCTCCTTTTCTTCTCCTTCCTCTTCCTCCTCCCTTGTTGATTTCCTCATGCAGAAAGGAAGTGGTGCCATTTTGAATACAGTGAAGACCAAGGCAAACCCTGCCATGAAGACAGTCTACAAGTTTGTAAGTGTTCACAATACTACAGAAACTAGGAAAGTGTGTTGAATATTGGGGGTGGGAATGTTCTCAAGTATAGTCTGTGTGTACCTCATGATGCTGTTTGTATGAATCAGCTACTCAAGGGAAATGACGAGCGTTTTAACAGCAGCTGAAGAGCCAGAAAATTAAATTTTAATAGATTTTTTTTTAAATTTGTCACTACTAAACTTGAAAAATAAAATAACCATTCCAGTAGTTTAGTTCTTTTTTGAGTAAATTAAAATATGCAAGATCTAGCAATAACAGTTTGAAATGGTTATCAGTGTTCTCTTACAAAAATGTTTGAACAAGAACTCTTCAAATGTGTAAGAAAAATAAGCATGGTGTCTACAGAGGAGTTGATGTAGTGCGAACACCACCCCCTGCTGGTGCCCTTGCTGTATTGCTATTTGCTACCTCTAGAAAGCTGCAATCTCCAGTTTAAAAAAAAAAACGGGCTAGAGAAATTCCAGGAACAAATAAAATGTAGTTCAAACACTGGCATTTCAGAAGATAAGTTTCATGTGACTTTGAGTTGCACTGAGATATCAAAAAAGGAATCTCAGTCCCCCCCCTCCGATTCTAGAATGGGCAGGAGGCCTACCCTGCAAAACGAGACTCACCCACCCCATTTTGTTTTTCATGGAAGCTGGAGGCAGCAGAACAGTAAGGGCTTCCACCTTGCTCACCTCACTCACACTTTCCATCTGTTTAACCACCCTGCCATACAGACTCCTTGCCAACCCCACCATGAATTAAAATAGATTCCAACCCCCCCCCCCCATGTCCCGTCCCCCCCGCCCCTGGACTGAGGTACTAAGTGGTGATTCTCATAATAGGAAGGAATGGCGTTTCTGAAACTTCTCCTCTGGTCTTTTCCTGAGATGCTGCAGAGTGGATACTGCCCCAGCAAAAAAAGCAACTGGGCTTCTCACACTTTGAGACAGAGATGAAAAAATAATTAGAGGGAAGAATAAGAAATCCCAGCTTTTGGCGCAAACAAAATCTCCTTCCCCCTCATTAAAGATTGTTTTTTTAACCTCTTGTCTTTGTATTTGCTTTTCATACCCATTATGTCTTCAGTTGATGACCCAATTCTTTCTCTTCCCCATCCTCGGTAATCAGAGAAGGTGGGTCTGGATGGACTGAAGCCAAAGCCCGCTTGCCTCTGGAACCAGAGAGGGATTTATGGCTGAAACTAATTTCCCCTCCTCCTCCTCCTCCCCTTTTCATGCAGGCAAAAGATCATGCAAAAATGGGAATAAAAGAAGTGAAAAACCGCTTGAAGCAAAAGGTACTTGAAGTTTGTATTATTTCTCCCCCCCCCCCCCCTTTTAAAGAATATAAGGCACACTTGGCCACAGAAAGCATTATGTGATCAATGGAGAGCTGTTTGGTGCTGTGTTGTTAACACACTTCAAAATGCATTACCAGCTGTCCTGGATTTTTCCCACTGTTATAAATATTCACAGGCAAAACCCAAAATACATTAAGGGTCAGATGTGTGATTTGTGCCCTTGTGCTAAAAAATGGGGGGAACACAAGTTGACGGAGGAGCCCCTGCCTCTTGTTCGTGGAATGGCGGGGGGCACAAAAATAGTCCTTCTTTGCATTCTCTCCTATGGGGAAAAGTCAGGAGTCACTCCTTCACTCATTGCAAATTTACAACATGAATATGATTCTGGATTTGAAAGAGCCTGCAAATCACAGGTGGGTTTGGGGTCCAGAGCTGCCTCCCATCCAGACCCTGCTGAGCTTCAGTTTGGTTGCTGTGTCATGTCCCTTCAGACTGTGCAGCAAAAGGGGCCTCTGCAAGATGACCACACATGTCAATTTGCACAGGACTTTCATGCCTTTTTCTTTGTGGAAGTCTTTTCTGTGTAGGAAACTGGCAAAATGTGAAGCAATTCTTGAGGAGCTGGAAGCACGCTTTTGAGTTCTTCAGGACGCTTCTTCAGTCATCAGTGTATAATGGGGGGGGGCAACAACATTAGAGAAGGGCATTGCACACCCGCAGTGATGTTATCTCAGTCACACTAAATAATTATTGGACAGAAAGATGCCAGAAGGTTTGAATCAAGACTTTACTTGATTCCATGTATTGCACATTCTTTGGCATGGTCCAACAATCTTCATTTTCTTCCTGGATAGGCCATCTGTGTTTGGACACACAGAAAATCTTAGGTAGATGTAAGGCTCAAATAAGATGTCACTCACCATCAATTGTTTTAGGAGAAAGGAACAAACTCTCAATTCATCTTTTACTACCTTGGGCTATGTAGGTTCATGGGAGCCTAGGAAATGTATGCCTGAATACGAACAGAAGTGTATTGTCTACTTTAAAAATAGAAAACATGCATTTAAATTCTGAAAAGCAAAATAAGTGATTGTGTGTGTGTGTATGTGTGTGTGAATACAACCTATCTGCCTTGGGAATCATGTACAGAGCTGTTTATATCCAGTTGCTGCCCGCAATCCTTGTAGCACCATTTCCAACCACCTTGACTGAGTGGGGCTGTCTCCCTATATACAACTGGCTTCACGTGCTCCCTTCCAAGACCAATGACTGAGCCGAAGTCCCACTTGTTCAGTGGGTAGGCTTGACTGGCAGGACAGACACAGAAGATGCTTCTTTTAACGCCACTTCTTCAGTGTTTGTACAAGCAATATGAGAATATTCAGCTTGTGTATTTATGCAATTTATTTTCTGACTGCATCATTGGATCTCTATGATTTCACTTCCTTCTAAGGACTCTGATCCAGTCAGTGAATACAAATGCCACACTTTCAGCACCTCACTTAGCCGAGTATGTCACGTATGCGGTGTTTTTCTTAAAACGACTGTTGCAAGTGTCTCTCAGACTGAGGCTTTTTATTGAAAGGGGAAGAAAGCCCGCCCTTCCTCTTGGTTCCAGACATCCTCTTTTCTCTCACTCTGCCAAACACAACTGAGCAAAATGGCAGAGAGAGAGGTTTCTCCATATTTGAGATATTATGAATAGCACCAAGTCTTTCGGAGCTGCTCCTCTCTGTGTTCCATTAGTTCAGCCTTACCCCCTTTTCTGTTGGGCTTCTGCAGATTTCACCTTTGGTGTCTCTGCTAATGACAGCATCTAATCTCTCTAAGTAGAAAGAGTAGCGATGTCGCCTTTCTCCCCAGCCCCCAAGACTTGGGTGGTGCTCCCCCATCTTCTGGGTGACTAATTTGAGGCTGCTCTGGATTTGACCTTGCAACCTCCTGCATATTTTCCAGACTTAGCACACACAAAAAAGTGTCACAGCATTTGGCAAGGAAGAGCCAAATCTAAAACATCACCTATGTGGTCTCCCCTGACAGATAGGAGTGGCTTTTCTGTACAACAATGGAAGGAATTTTAAAATGCACTGAAGCCAGGAAAGCAGCTTTTTCCCCCCTTCTGACTGTGCATAGCAATGATGATCTCTCAAATATAATCAAGAGCCCATTTTTGCCCTCGGACTGCTCCAGCTCTGGGTTTGAATTGCAAATGGGAAATGCTGGGTTGACCTCTGAAGAGGTCAGCCTGGTGTATGTAAGGTCCTCCTCTAATATGATCGTGGAGATTGAATGGGGCTCCCTTCCCATCCCTTCTTCGTTTTGTGGGCTGGGGTTTTAAAGCGTCCGCAGTCATTTGCACAGCCTCCTTACGACTGAGAGCAAATGATTGTTAGCAGAGAACAGTGTGGCAGCTTCATTCTGTGACCAGGAACACTTTCATAAAGCAAAGGCTGCTCCCCCCCCCCCAACAACAACTTCACAAATGGAGGAAATGACTATGTCAAGCCATCCTTGGCCTCCTTTTGAAACTAAGCTCTATAGAATTGGGCAGCACCGGTGGTGAGGCGGTGGGGGGGGGGGAGCAGCAGAAATGCAGTTGGCACCCAATTTCCCAGTCTCACAAACAGTTACTCTGTGAAGGTGACAACCAGTGACCAAGGCTGCTAATTTATTTGCTACCTCCAATGGTGACCTTATTCCTCAGCTTCTTTCTAGGGCATTTCGTGTGCATCTTTTGCGGGAGACACAGTGTAAAGAAGCTTGTTCTCTGTTGGATCAATGTGTTGATGGAAGAGATATTGTGAAGCTGACACTGGCACTTGTAAGAGGTTCCTCGTGGTGGCCAGTGTGCCCAGCATGGCATGTCTCTGGGACCTCCAAGCAGCCTTTGCTAGGGGAAGAGAGCTCCCAAGTTACTGCTTAGCCCACCACCCAGGATAATCTCAATGTTGTTTTTTTTTTGTAAGAAAGTTTTTATTTTTCAAAACATTAAAATTAATACATTTGTTTTATACAAATCCTTTTTTCCATATTATATAACATTTTGTTCTATTTGTATAGCCTTGCTTTTATCTTGTATTGGTGGTTTCCCACCACATCTGAAGCATAACACATTTTCCACTTTATCCAAAATAGTAATATTTATCTCTATGTTTACATTTCTGGTAACGGTTATATATCTTTAAAATACTTATATACCAATTCTTATTTTCTATATTCTTATATAATTCTAAAAAACAAGTTCATTATCTAATTATCCTTAGTACATTCATATACTCAATTTCTATTCCTTTATGCTATTATAACCATGTATAAATGTAGTTTTTCATGTCCCAATATTTTTCAACATATTCTTTCAAATCCTCCCAATCTTCTAAAAAAGTCTCTGAGTACAGATTATTCAACTTTCTAGTCCATTTATCCATTTCAGCCATATATAACAATTTTTTCAACCATTCCCACACTTCTGGTATTTTTTCATTTTTCCAATTTTGTGCATACACCATTCTTGCTGTTGTAATCATATACCATATTATTGTCCTTTTCTTTACATTTATCTCTTCTAGTTTAAGTCCAAGCAGTAACATTTCAGGCAACTTCTTAAATGTACATTTCAAATTTTTTTCCATTTCTGCATGTATTATAGACCAATAAGTCTTCGCTTTATCACAAGTCCACCACATATGATAGAATCTTCTTTCTTTTTACATTTCTAACATTTGTTAGACATATTTTGATTAATTTTTGCAATTTTTTTTGGTGTCATATACCATCTGTACATCATTTTAAAACAGTTCTCTTTTAGATTATAACATGTAGAAATACTCATTGCATTTTTCCATAAAAATTCCCAAGATTCCATTTCAATGTCTTTGTTTAGGTTTATCGCCCATTTTATCATTTGTTCCTTTACCATTTCATCAGCATTAAACCATTTTAACAATACTTTATACATTTTAGAAATCATTTTTCCCCATCTTCCTCCCAAATTTGTTCTATTTCATTGCTTTTTTCGATAATCTCAGTGTTTTAAGGGGAAACAGTTCTCTTGAGAAGCAGATGGAGACTTTTAGGGAAAAGAGCTGGAATAGCTCACCGGGCCCTTGAATCTGACCCCCTGAGGCCCCATGCAGGGGGCAGGGGGACAGTACTTACAGCAATGAAGTATTTGAGGCAGCTTTTTATCTTATGAGGCTACTAAGTTCTTACGCAGCTGCAGCCACCGCATTGTTTGTCTGGAAGTTAGAAAGCGGTTCTTAATGTTCTACAAAAGTGGCATCGGCAGAATGAAAAATGCCATGCAGGAACACCAGTTTCAAGCATGTTTCCCCCTCCCACACACACACCAAGCTAATTAACCTCTCAGAGTCAGACTCTTTCAACTTTAAAGGAGACCCCTGCTTTGGTGTTAAGCTGAGGAAGAGAATCTCGGCTCATGGGAAACGAGATCTGCTCAAGGCCTCTGTCTAAATCGTTCTGCGTGTCTTAAGAAAATGCATTACTGCCCATGCATTTTCATCTACATCAGTGGATGAAGCAGAATTCCTGCCACTGTAGATCAGGCCAGCCTTTTGGCTGCTGCTGCCCAACCTAACTGCTACTTCAAGGTTAAGTTGCTGGATTTTGGACCACCTCCCTCGCAGTGATTCCCTTTCTTTCTTGCATGTTTGGCGTAGTGGTTAGGAGTGTGGACACTAATCTGGGAGAACCAGGTTTGATTCCCCACTCCTCCACAAGCAGCTGCTGGTGTGACCTTGGGTCAGTCATAAGTTTTTTTCAGAGCTGTTCTCTCAAGGACAGTTCTCGAGAGAGTTCTCTCAGCCCCACCTTCCTCTCAGGGTATCTGTTGTGGGGAGAGGAAGGGAAGGAGATTGTAAGCCACTCTGAGACTCCTTCGGGTAGTGAAGGGCGGGCTATAAATCCAACCTCCTCCTCCTCTTCCTCCTCCTCCTTTTTCCCAGCTGTGCAGCTGTGTACAACCACTCCAGTATCATTTGCTAATTGCAGCAAGTTGGGCGGGGGGAGTTGGTACCTTTGTGAAACATGGGAGGAAAAGCTTACTGCATATCCTACATAATCTTCTTGTTGGGACTTTTTTCAACTGCCCTAGGCTTTCAAATTTCCTGGTTTCTTGTAGCTTCTTCATGGACAGCAGACAGTCCATGAAAACTCAGGAATGGAATTACCAAAGAAGAAAACCCATCATTATTTCAGAAGTTAAAGTTAGAAGGGCCTTGGATTTTGCTGAACTGTTGCTGCTTCTTAGGGCAGAGCACTGTAATGAAAGCCTTTGTCATGCAGTTGCAAACCCATGTGTAAATAGCCCCAAACTTTGCAAAAGGGCCTTGTGGGGATGGTGTTTCATTTCCCTTCCCATGCCAGTGGCGTCTGTCATTCTGTCACCTGAACTGTTTTGCAGTTCTGTATTTGTACACTTCAGAGTCCATCTCAGAAGCTGCACAGTTAGGAAGGCTGCTGTCTTCTCCTGCCAAGGGGCTACAGGGCTACTGTTTAGCCATCTTCCTAGCTTGCCTGGGTCCTGCCAGATGCTGCTTCCATCTCTTTTAACAAAAAGCTGCGTCTTACATTTGTGTTTTTTGTTTCTTACTGTGTTCCTTTGTTCTGCTCTAAAAAGACACAATGGCATTGTACCGTTCATACAAAGTTTCCATTGAGGGTTTCTCTTTAACAAGTTCATAATTTCCCTGACCATACTTCTTGCCCATCTTGACAAAATCCTTGCTCCACCAGCTGGATCTGGGAAGGTCTCATCTTTTTTCTGTCTAGAGCAGACAAAGCTCCTCAGAAGGTCCATCCATCCTTTGTTTCGGTTGACCCGAGGGTGTTAGGTCATCCTGTGCCCAAAAGAACCATTTCTAATTGGCTATCAGCTTACATGTCTCATTACACTGTTTGAGCAAGAGAAGAACTTGAGGGGGCAAGTCAAAGGTCAGTCCATCAAAGCAGCTGGCCTTGGGGTCAAGACTTGCAAAAGCGTGCAGTGCTCTCTCTATATTTACCAAGCATTATTTCCTTGACATTGTTGCACAGAGGTTTAAGGTTGAGGCTCACCGTGCTGCAGGCTTTGTTCCTCAACTGATTGTCCAAGTCTTTCCATCTTCTGTGATCTTCTAGGAGATCCTGCCTGCCAGTCTTTGCTATGTCTGCCCCCAATCTTGCTTCTTCCAATGTGTTTTTTCATTACATGGTATACCGCACTCACTTAGCCATGTTCTCAAGCCTCTGGTTCACTTCCCTTTGCTAAAGGCAAAGAGCTGATGAGCTCTCTGGTCAAATGTGTCCTTACTGTCAATGGGTTTAAAGAATCTAATACACTGACCTGATGTTTGTTTTTTTAACTAACTGGCCAGTAGATTTGATTGGTATTTATTAGTTCATTGCAAAACTTCAGTGGAGCTGGGTCTTGTTTGTGTGTGTATATTCTGAAAGAAGTTATGGTAGCTGTGAAGGCCATATTGAATATTTGGGGGGCATTATTTTTTGTTAACATGTGCACCAGATCCAAAATGGCTTCCAAAATAAACAAGTTCAAAACCCATCTGTATAAAACCCTACTTCAGAAGTAGTTTTGTGTGGCTTTCAACAAATATCTGCTAGTTTTTGATAAAAGTAGGAAAGAATGGGCCTCTTTAAATTTCTTTTTATCAAGTTTAGCACTGAGGCAAGAGAACGATTGTATCTATGTGTGCTGCAGCTGCCAGACTTCTGAAAATAAATGAAAAGGCTGTACAAGCAGGAGAAGTGCCCAATCAACAAAGTACCCCATGTATGAGAAACCAATTGATGTGTGCAGCCTGTTGAGGGCCCTCAGATTTGTTGCAGTCCAGGCAAATCTAAAATATAAACCTGCACTCCAAGGAAGGCTGGCTTCACCTCACTCTCAAAATTTTGGCTCCCTAAACAGGATTCCAGGCAAGCCACTGGTCCAAGTTTCTAGCTGGGCCCTTCAGCCTTCCTATCTTTCTGTCTCATAGCAGCTTAAGAGGAAGCCCTCCCCTTCAGTAAGTCTGTTGGCCAACTTGCTCAGGCTGTCTTGAACTGCCTGCTGGGAGGCACCTCTGATATGCCCCTCCCTGTCCACTTTTCCATGGATAGTGCCCCATTACCTGAGTAGCAATCCAGCATGTAGAGAGTACAAGCTAATGTACCTTTTGTCCTATTGTTTCACAAGAGAAGCTCACCATTTTGGCTTCCAACTGCGGGAATTAAGAGGAGGTTGACTGCCTGTGGATATCCATATTTAAGATGTGATTGAACAAAGCCATGTGGCCTAATTGCTCTTTTTAGTGAATGCTTATTTTTCTGCTAACATTAAAACTTGCTGAGTCAGCCCTTTTTATTCCAAAGTGCCTCTTCTCTGTCTGTGCCTCATAACCGAGAGTATTCCTGGCCACGCAGTTCACTCTTTTCCTACCATACAGGACATCGCTGAGAACGGCTGCTCTACGGTGCCAGAAGACTCACTTCCACAGACTGCCCCTTCTCCATTGGCTGAAAAGAGAGATCCTAAACTACGAGAGGACAGGCGACCAATCACGGTACACTTTGGGCAGGTATGGGGTGGAGCCATTTCTCCACATTCTCTCTTAGAGAGTATTTTTGTGTCTTAAATGTCTGCAGTTAGCACTTTAGGTGCAATGTTCAGTTGGGCCTACAGTTTTTGCCTTTGCTGTAGGCAGACATGCCTACAAGGTTTGGGTTTTTGCCTTTGCTGTAGGCAGACATGCCCATAAACCTCAACTTTGTAGTGCTCCTTTGAAATCAAAGCACTTGAGGGTTGCATGCAAAGAACAACACCCCAACAAAGCAATGAAGGACTCCTGGAGGAGCTGCTGTTGTGTGTGCACGTGTGTGTGTGCACGTGTGTGTGTGAGGGCAGGCCTGTACTCCTTGCCCGCCACTATAAGAACACATAAATTTGGGGTTATGTGCAGCAGTCTGGCTCTGTACCCAGTCCCTGCTGATTTGCATAAGTGGCTTACTCCAAAGCTTCCGCAGGCTCAGGGCTGAAGCCTCCATGACATGCCTGTGTGTGCTTCCTGCGCCTTTTTGCTCATAAGGCATTTCTGAGGCTGTGTTTGCATTCCTGAATGTAGTTATATTTTCACAGCGCCGAGAAGCAACCTGCTTCTGCCATTACAAGGAACAGCCATGTTTGCCTTCCCTATAGCTGAGCTGAAGGTGTCTTCTGTTATCTGGCCCAATAATTAGTGTCAGCAGCGAACACCTTATTATTATAAGCACTTGGGCACGCTTTGAACAGCAAAAGCAATGAACTGCAGTTGGAAAATCAATTAATGGCTCTTTAATAGCATACTCCGCATTTCTGTATTGACTCTGGTGCTCTGCAGGCAGGTGGTTTTTATTATGGCTCTGGCAATATATTTGTGAAAATCAAACCTGGATTAGGGAGGCTGATAATTTTTAAAAACTGTTCTTGTATACTCCTGACACCAACTTTCCAGTTCTGCTGCTGCTGTGTTAAGAGGGGAAGAGATGGTTCTCATGTTATCACTGAGTTTGTTGGTACTTAATTTAAACCTGCCATTTTAATATATGTTACAGACTAAAGGGTTAAAAAGAAACAAGAACAAAATAACACTTGATTTTTTTTGTAAAGTGGGGGGAGTATTTATGAAGTGGGGGGAGTATTGAAAGAGCACCGTTGGGGGATGTTTGATATTTAAAGTTTTTGTACTGTAACAGTGATCTTTTGTGGATTTGGGGTCCAAACTTATTTGATTAAATTCCCATCTTTTGAGAAACCCATGTCACCACATGCCCAAAATGCAATCAGTTGCTGGAGCATCTTCATGTTGGCTGCTTTTGCCTACACCTTTATCTCTCCCTCTTACTATTAGAATAGGGTTTCAGTCTTTCTTAATGAAATACAGTGTTTGTCCAGTCTCTCATTCCAGTTCAGATACTCGTAGGACGCAGGGACATTGGTTTTTCCCCCACTTATTTCTCATTGGCCATTATGGGTGTTAGACTGATATGCCGACACCTGCTGTTTTATTCTCCTGAAAGGCAGTGCCTTTCTTTTCATTAGTAGTAGACCATTCTCTGTCATTAGTAGTTCTCTTTTCATTAGTAGTAGACCATTCTCTGTCCAATAGCAGGATCCAGCAAAGCGATGCTGTTTTGTGTTTGGGACTGTTCCTAGATGTATGTGAAGCACCAAACATCTGTGTTATAACTAAAGGCCTGCTCAAAAAATCATGGCGGTTTCAGCAGTCCCCTGCCCTTTTGTTAGCTTCAGTGCCCATCACCTTTGGTTGAGCCAACAGGTTCCTTCAGAGGTCTGACTTGAAGTGGGGAAAGGGTAATTACTGTCAGTATGATGCAGATCTTTAGTTCCCCCCCAAAAGTTTCATCTGAATTTGTGACAATGTCTGTCCTTAGCTTCAAAATAAAGACCTTCAACCACTTTTCCTGGAAAGTGATAGCATTTAGCAATGCATAATATGAGAAATAACCCACGTTCTGAAATGCTGCTTTAAAAAACATTATAAAGATGAAAAGAAAAATGTTCATGTCACTTTTTAACTTCATACGAATAATTTAAGCAATATAAAAATGCAGCTGAAATAAAAGCTGTTTGCACATCCTCGGAATGAGAGGAGGATGAAAGAGGTGTGCTCCCCCCCCCCAGTCCCTTGCTTTCCATGTGTGCTAGCATTACATCAGTGTGTGGAGTGGAGGGAAGCAAGATTAAAAAATGCATGCATGCCGATGAGGGTCAAGCCCCCTGGATCAGTAATGCAGTTGGCTTGCTGTGGCTGCGGCAGCTCTGCAGCTCACCAGGCCCGGCAAGATGCCTTAATTGAGATGTGCTGTCAGAGTGACAAACACATTTGCATACAGTCTATTTATTTTCGGTGGAGAGGTCTGCTGGCTGCCGTCGGTTGAACATCCTTAATCAGCTCGCTGAAAGTGAGCCGGCAGCTCGCTCTCGCTGCCCTACGCTGGGCGCTTTTCTTCATTAAGTGACAGATTAGCTGAAGGGGGGATGGGCTTGGGAGCCAACTGCAACGTTTAATTTTAACTCATTAGGGCTAACCCAACTGTAGCTGGCAGCTGGTCATATCCTTCCTGTCCACTGCTGGTGTCAGTTATTAATCTGCCGACAAAGAGGCAGAATCTAGCAAAATGTCTGGGCAGCTGAATGGGCACTGGATTGACCTCTGTGCTCCATCCCAGGAAAGGTGTTTGTTTTCCTCTCTCTCCATGGCATGGGCCGTCTGAAGTTTTGCATCGACTTCTTGGGCTTCGTGGCAAACTTTGCATTGCAGCCTCCTTGCCCCGTAAAAATGGGATAAGCCAGCTCCATCATTGTCATGACAAAAATAGCATTTGGACAGCAGGGAAGGAGGCTTCCTTGCTCCTGGGCTTTTGCTGCTTTGTTCATCTGTAGAGCTTTAATGCCTGGTCCCTTTGGGGCAAGCAGGGCTTTTTTGGGGTTCCCTGCTGGTGTGTGTATGTGTGTGTGTGTGTGTCTTTGTTCCCTTCCCTGCACCAGGGAGACCGGCATCTTAATACCTTCAAGTGTAATGTGGTTAGCTGAGAGCCAGCTTGGTGTAGTGGTTAAGAGTGGGGGACTCTAATCTGGACAGTCGGGTTTGATTCCCCACTCTTCATCCACATAAAGCCAGCTGGGTGTCCTTGGGCCAATCTCTCTCAGCCCTACCTACCTCACAGGGTGTCTGTTGTGGGGAGAGGAAGGGAAGGTGATTGTAAGCCGCTCTGAAACTCCTTCGGGTAGTGAAAAGTAGGGTATAAAACCTCCTCCTCCTCCTCCTCCTCCTTTTTCTTCTTCCAGTTAATCAGAGTATGATAGCTACTACTCATTCCATGCTTGAAACTTCTCCTTCCACTGTGTGTGCGTGTTTTGCACATGTGTGCATGATAGCCCAGTGATAAGGAAGCTCAGCTGTAAACTGTGAGGATTGTTGGAGGGAGAATATTGTGATTGAGATATGACAGAATTGAAAGAAAGGGCCCAGTATGCAAAATTCTGCTCTTCTCTTATCTGCATATCTCCTCCTTCTACAGTCTGGCCTGGGTGGCTGCAGCAACTGTTGGTGCCCAAGCTCTTTCTGAATGGGTATTACCACTGCACAAGTGGGCATCCTTTTGCTAGAGGTTTTGACCCCCATTCCTGCTTCAATACCAATGCAAAGGGAAAATGTTATGCCAAATGTTGCATTATACAGCAACACCTCGGAGTGTGCCACGTTGTCTACAATCGATTGACCAGAGGAGAAGTTAATGCACCTTTCCACTTTGACCAACAGCTTCAGAAGCAGCAAATACATTAGATGCACCCTCACCCTTTCAGTCTGTCTTGCTTTGAGAGAAAAGGAGCAAGCTCATACAAACCTTCAAAGGATCTAGGTAAAATGTTTCTAGTGTTATGTAAAATGCATTACTTTGCTGAGTAATGCAAGAATTTTGAAAAGGCCTGGTTACAGAAAGACTGATAGAAAAACCCTGCAGATTTGTGGGTGTTACTTTGCCTTGAAGGGACATAGATGCAAAAGGAGAAGCAGTCTTCATGGGCCAGTCTGCTCAAGCTCTTTGTGACCTTTGCCATCTGTCATGCCCTAAACCTGGTGGGTTATTGAGTTGCTGCAGCCTTTAAGCTGAATTCAGATCTTAAAGAAGTGTAGGGAACAACCTTCTGGATTCTCGGTGGGACCATTGCCTTGCCAGGAGTGGGTATGGAGGGCTGTGGGGGCTATTGTGGCCCGCCTGAAAACCCAGCCTCCTTGGTGGGGACAAACACAGCACAGTTATGGGCAGGCAGATTTCTTCTGCTGCTTTTAAGAAGATTAAATGGCGTTAGGAGGCCAGAGAGAAGAACAGGCCCAGCTGCACTGGCAAAATACAAAAATGGATCATTGAGGCTGTGTGCAAGAGGGAGAGAGAGAGGATTATCCTTAGCGTAAAGAAGTCTTCAGCCATGGGGAAGCAAGGCCCACGCTGCCTCAACATGTGACTTTCTTTACACCCATTGGAACATTGGCAGATTTTCTGTTAATCTTAATGGGGGTCACGTTGCAGCAGGAAGAGCTCCAGAGGATGAGAAGAATCCTCCACATTAGCACAAGGCACACAGATACTGTGAGATGAGGGTTAGGAACGGTCAGACCATTGCTCCTGTCCCAGTGGGGTAAGGGACAGAGTCAGCCTTCCATCTGATTTTGAGCTTGGCCCCCAACCTAGATTTGAATAATTCCTTCCTCTTTTCCCAAGCCCACCTGCTCCTGAATTAGCTGGTGCGTCATCATCCCCTGCCCTGGGCCAAAATCACTCCCAGTCTTTTCCCCTAGCAGTGTGGAAGTTGAGTCCATGTGCATCATGCGCAGTAAGCTTTTGGTTTCTCTGCCAGACCTCCATATCACCAGTTGGGATCTCCACCCTACCCCACCACCAGCAAAGACCTGTGATGGGTATGCCCCTTTGCCCAAGAATTATAAACTAGCCTTTCCTGAGGCCATTCTTGCCTGTGACCCTGCTGCACCAACCACTGCTCTGCTGTCTCCAGTGAGTTGGCTGTCCTGGCAGGGTTGGGGGGGGGGTGTGTCTCATGTGATCTCTCCAAATTGCAAGGTCCTTCAGCACACACAGACCTAGTTTGCGATACAGAGATGCTGGCATCTTTCTGGAATGGTAGTTGCTGCCGTTTAAAAAAATAGCATTTCTTGCAGCTTACAATATCTTCTCTCCCCCCCCCCCCAATCAAGTATATATCTATTGATATTCATCTTGAGTAGTCAAGTCTGCTTAGATTTCGCAGATGTGAATTCCAGCATCAAGCCTAACCAACCAGCTCTGTGAGAAGCTGCAAAAATGACCGGTGGAAGGAAAAAAAAGGAAAAGAAAGTTTTAAACCCTGGCCTGGCTTTTTGTCTTTTGCTTAATACGTGATTGGCGAATGTTCCATGTTTTAAATGAGAAATGTATGCAGCTGGCTCTCTGCTGACAATGTCCTTGAGGATTTGACAGTGAAATTTTCCAGCAGTTGCTCTTCGTTAGGATCCTGGCGGTGTCTAACAAGGCAGCTGAGCTGCTGGTACCTTCGACTCCTGTTTGTTCTCCGAGGGCTCGGGGGCTGCTGCAGTAAGCACATCGACCGGGGCTGATCATTACAAGGGCGTACGCCACCATGAATAAAAATGTCACACGCTCTCCCCGTCTCACAGCAGTACAAAATGTCAGCCCTGTCAAACACACATTGCAGGGAGCACTGAGCAGTTGGTACAAATTGGAAAGCCGAATATTCCCTCGGCTTTCTGATATTCTTCATTTGAAGCAGAAGAAAAACAGTTGTTAACCTATTAGCTGTGATTTTAAACTCCGCTGAAGCCAGCAATGGACAGGTAGGTTTTCTTTGTACGCAGAGTGAATGTATTCCTGGTGTCCCTGAATTTTTTTTTTTGAGAAAACTACCTTCCCATTTTGTATGTGGGGAGCCCACAAAGAAACATGCTCCCAGGTACCAGTCTCTCTGCTGCTTTTCATCTGCGACACTTTTGGAAGCCTGGAAAGACTTTTTGAGCAGTCTTGCCCTCTGAGAACCGCTCCTTAGTTTTTTGGTGCAAATGAATTGAGCTAATGATCCAGGCGACTGGGCAGGGAAAGGTCCCATCATTCACAGCCTTGTGCAGTAGAATAGGTTGGAGACTTCCACTGCTGTGGTCTGAAGTTGTCTCAAAAGTGTCTCCATCTGTCCCATTATCAGCAAGGCCCAGTGCAGCAAGCTGGACGCAAGGAAGCATGGAAAGCTCTGAATCCAGATGTTAACATATGTGGGCCACTAGAAGCCGTGTTTGGCATTGGAATCTTTAGCAGGCTTGCTAAAGCCATACAGTGCACTTACAGCTGGGGAATCTTTGACTACAACATTGAAAATTAAAGCTCTTGAAAGGCCCTCAATATCCACATTCTAAGTTAGACTCTGATTTTCATTTTCCATTGGATGTTGCAAATCAAGACCTGAGTGTGGCATCCTTCGTCTCTCCCCCCCCCCCCCCGGTTCCTTCCCGAAATCCCTGGCTGTGTGCTCTGAGGCAGGTTTTCATTTCATATCATTTCCCTCAGTCTTGGCGAGATATGGCCCTGGGCCTGGACAAAATTCAAGCTCTGAAAAAGCCTCCAGCCTTTTGCCAGCAGACAGTCCAAATGCAGTAGGTGGAGTTTGCAATGTTTCTGATGTATCTTCGGGTTTACACTTTGGGGATTCTGAGTCTGAGCTTCTAAAGGGGCATTAGAGAACAGAAAGGGGAGGGGGAGGGGGCTACCAAAAACCAACTTTGGTTGGCCTACCAGCTGCACCTCTTCCTGGAAAAGCAAGATTTGTCCATAGTTATCCTTGTTCTGGTCTTCTGATCACATCCAGGCTTGGTTACCGCAGCACTTTCTTTGAAGACTCTGGAGTTGTCTGGAATGCAGCAGCAAGGTTCTGCCTGGAGGAAATGATCAGGAAACATCTTGCCAGTTCAGGAAGAAACCTTTACTAGCTTTCAGTTTGACTTCCAGGCAAATCAGAGTGCTTGTCCTTACCTTTAAACCCATAAGTGGCCTGGGTCAGTAGTATCTGATGAACCATATTGGGTGTGACCATTAAGATCTTCAGCAGATAACCTTTTAGGTGTGCTCTCTGCAGAGGGAAGGTGAGTGCCAGCCAGAGACAGGCCTTCTATGTGGTGGTGCCTTAAGGATTCCTTTTCTGCATCTGCTTTCTTGGTCCTTAACGCTTTTGAGTCTTAGGAGCCAAATAAAGACATTTTTAACTGGGGCCTTTTTTGATTATTTCTCTCTCCCCCCCCCCCCCCCCTTTTCCTTTACCATTAGACAGTTTTCATGGTGCTGCATAGTTGGGGTCAGTTTGTGTTTTTTGTTGTTGATGTCAGTGATTTTTTAAAAAGCTGTCTTGTGCTTACTGTGTAAGCTGCCCTGAAAAAAAGTTCTGCTCTGTTTCCCACTTCCAGTTGGTATCCAGTTTGTGGATGATAGCGGTGCAGGGAGTACGAGTATATGTGCATGTTTCATTTGCCATAGGAATTGTGAAGGAGCATCTGGGAGGAGGGTGGTTTGATGGTAAGCCGGGCTCAGGCTGCACCCTCACACACACACACACACCCCGATTAGTTGAGCCAGGAGAACGGGCGCCGGGTGCCATTCCTGTCCCGAGTCAGGGAGTTGGTTGCCATGCTCTGCACTGGTTGACTCCTCCCACCAAGCACCCTCCACTGGCAAGGCCTTGTAGAGTGCCTTGCTGGCAATGCAGACTCAAGGAGGTGAAGGCCCAGGAAATTTCTGAATTGCCTGCAGAAATGGGGTTTGCGGTTACACAAGCAGCAGGGATGAATATGCACTTTTGAAAGCTCTCTCCCCCCCCCCCCCCCCCGGTCTCCACCACACGCCTGCAACCACAATTTAGCTGTCTTCAGCAGCCTGGACATCCACGGCCGTGTCCCCATTCATCCTGCAGCTCAGGTAATTAAGCTGATACTCCAACACAGCTTCCCCTTCTGACCTTTTGGAAACAATGTGTTTTGCTGTCTCAACACATTAACTGCAAATCAGAAGCTGTTTTTTATTAAATATAATCTTCATGTCCTCTGAATATGCTTGGAGTTTGACACTCTGTGTGTGTGTGTGTGTGTGTGTGTTTTCTGTCCAGAACTTTGGGGAAGCACATTCTAGCAAAGAATAGGTCTGGGCAGTGGGCAGGTGTGGGTCATGTCACAGCTTCTTCTCCATTTGTTAACTTGCCCTGCCAGCTAAACTTGGGATTTGATTGCAGTAGGGGTTTTTAACACTTTATTTTTACCCTGTGTGCTTTGCTAAAAAGTTCATGAGATGGCTTGCAAAAATTAATAGAACCACCGAAATGAGACAACAGGGCAAAATATCATCTTTGCAGAAGATGCAAGTATGGGTATAGCTAGGCACATTCCCTGTATCCAGCCCTGATCTTTGCATGTAGCCAGGGTGATACGTGTTGCACCATCACGGCATCAAGGGAATCTGAGGACTTCTTTCCTTAGAACTATGATACTTCTGGCCCTCACAGAAAGAGGCTTGGGGATGCGCAAGATTTCTCTGTTGCCCATCTTTGTGAAGCAAGTTGTTGCTTTCGCTGTTTGTGGGTACAGTGTTTTGAGTACTTTAGCTCAGTGTTTTAATTTAATTCCCCCCAAAGTGTGTTTGCATTGCTGTGGGGCACAGAGCACCCCAGTGGTCTTTCTGCTCTCCTAAGGAGACAAGTTCTTTTCATCATTCTTAAATGACACCCCCGGGCCAGTAGTCTGCACATATATATATGTGTGTGTGTGTGGGGGGGGAACACTATACTTAAATGGTGTGATCTGGCCAGCAAGTTCTTGAGATGCAGTTTGCAGCAGACAAGAGGGCAAATCCTTACCGCTGCTTCCTCCCCTAGTGCTTTTGTGTTCACCACCTACAAGAGGTCGTCACAATAGTGGCAGGAGGGTTTAAGGCATACATTGGACAACATTCTGGTGAACTAAATGTATGTGGACTGACAGCTGAATAATGTGCTGGTGACTGAAGTTTCCAATTTGATGCCACAGCCAAGCGTTCGTCCTGCAAGACCGCCTCCTCCCAAGATCCATCGCTCATCCAGGCCCGTGAGTAGCCAGATATTCCGCCAGTGCTGCGTTTCTTAACCCTGCGTGCTCCACAGTCTTACTAAATCCTGCTAGGTGGGACTTGCCTACTCTGCATCCAGCCTGACAGGAGCTCCTTTTCTTGGCGCCTTTCTTTGGCGGTGCTGAGTCCCAAGACCCATCCTTGGTTCTGTTTGCCTTCATCAGGGCCTTCTGTCACCACCGCCGTTCTTACTCTGGGGATGCCTTCCTCTCATTCTCAGGGTGGTTCCTTTATTCCAGTCTCCTTCGGGCTCAACACACAGCTTTAGCTGGGCAAGTTGTGAAGACTGGAGCTGACCTCTGAAATCAGGTGCCACCCCTTAAAAGAAACAATGCTTATATAACCCCCTCCCACAAAGTGGCGATACGAGGAGCAGTCTTGGTCCAAGGAATTGTGCCCTGACCAAAATGTGGCTGACGCTTGCCAAGTTTGCCAACAGGTTTGGTGCACATCCTGAAGCCTGGATTCTTTTTATAAAAGGGTAAAATGTTGACACTGTCAGTAGAATTGAGAAGTCTGAACCAATGCTCCCTCTACTGTGTGAGCTACTGGCATTAAAGTTGTGAGTGAGTGATTTGGCCACTGCATAAACTAGTTTGCTCTGGAGCCATCCTTCCTGAGCTAAGACAAAAATGTGTGAGCCAGAGTCTAAAAAACTGTGAGCTAGCTCACACTAACTCAGCTTTCGGGGAACGCTGGTCTGAACAGGCTGGCCCAAGGAGCAAAAATCCACAATATGTGCTCCAGAACTTTCGATTTAAACTATATCTTGCATATAATTAGCTCAACCTTCCTCTTCTTTTTCTGCGCTTCCTCTCCTGGAGCAACAGAGACACTAGACAAGGGCAGGGGCGGGGCGCTACGGGGAACCAGGAGAATGCCAAGGCTGGCTTAAGTCACCGGATGCTGAGGTAGAGATCCAGCCGGCAGCCCCCTCCCCTGTCAGTCCACACAGAGGTTCTCCCACCGGAAGTGACTGAGAGCTGTGTAAGAGCAGAATACTGACCTTAACGTAGCTTTTGTTCATTTCAGTAAGCCTTGCACAGGAGAAGTTCCCCTGGATGGTGCTCCATGAGCCAGATCTGCTGCCTTTCCTTGCCTTCTCTTGGGGCCAAAGCCCTCAGCAGAATCATGCCTTTTGGTTTTTCTTTCCTCGGTCCACAACTGTGGAGCACATGAAGAGCCGCCACAATTGTACGTGAGGGCCCCTATAGGCCTCAGTGACGCTCTGTGTGCATGGCATCTGCTTACTTTCTGTACTGCAGAGTCTCTTGCAGTTGAAAGTTTGAACACACGAGACTATGAATGTGTTATTGAAACCACTAGATGAAAGCTGGATTACTTCTCTCTGTCAGTCAGAGGTTGTCACATAATCCCAGTTAGTGCAGAATCATTACTGGCCTAAATTCTTAGTCCACTCTTAATTCCCCCCCCCCCCCCCCACTTTGCTTGCTGCCTTTGCCAGGTGCCTGTAAAGGTACGGATCATGTTACTTGTGCGATGCAAATGGCTCTTGGCCCAAACAAGTTGGTTGGTGTCAGTCTGTGCTTGACAGCGCTTCCTGTGGGTCTGGGGAATTTTGCTGAGGCTGTCCTGATTTCACCAGAGGACACTGCTTTCTTTAATCCAATTTCTGATTATATGAAAATGAGATCAGAGAAACAGTGGCAAGTTTTCAAAATGTCTTGCTGAAACTAACAAAGGGAGTTCCTCTTCTGCTTTGGACTTCTCTTGTTTGTTGATGGCCGGTCTGGGTGTGCTGTTTGGTCTTAACTTTCCAGTGCATGAGTTTGAGTGAGAGAGCATGTCTTAACAGTGGGGGGTTTAGCTGGGCAAGTAATTGTTATGGATTTATGCACTGATAATTTCCCTTCCCACACGTGTCAAAGGTGGTGCTGATTGCTTCTGGATCTGTTGTTCAGAACTCTTGTCGTTGGAGACCCTAGAGGACTGGCTGAGATTCATTACCCAGGAAACAGACATTTTCTTCATTGTTTTTTCCCCTCCTCTAGCCAAAAGCTTTCGTCACTTGCTTCTTCCAGTGAAGGGAGGGGGCTCCCCAGAGAGGTTGCCGCAGACAAAATGTTACTGAGCAATCTTGTTTTCAAGTCAGACCTGTTCTTGGCCTCAACGACCAATTTGTTTAGATCTCCACCACGATGCATGAGTAGTCCTCAGTAAGGTGTGCGCATGTCAGCTCTATACCCCAAAAGACAAGGAGAAAACGTTAATACGAAAATCATAGTTGGTTGCTCTCCTGGAAGGTTGCTCTCCTTTCGTTGGTGGATGCTGGATTCAGAGGAAACATGCTGATCTTGCTCCACTGCTCTTGGGAATCCTGTAGGTGGTTTCCTGTAGCCCAAGGTCAAAGCCAAAGTGCTGGAAGGTGGGGATGCAGCCATCAATTTGTATACCTGCATGGCCCATCTATCGATTCGGAAACCCAGCACAAGACCACTGGAAACTGTCCTCCTGTTTTTCAGTATGCCCTCCAACAGAGGATGTGCGTGTATGTGTTAAGTGCCATCAGGTTGCTTCCAACTTATTTATTTATTTTTATTTATTTATTTTTGAAATTTATATCCTGCCCTCCCCACCTTACGGCAGGCTCAGGGCGGCTACCAACATTTCAGTCACAATAAAATAAACAGTAAAACATTTAAAAGATTAGAAAAAATCGATATTCAGTATTACAATACCCCCATTCAAGATGGTGAACTTCATTTCTGTATCGGGGTAGCGTCACAGATGGTAGACAGTTGGTCATCCAGGCTGGCGGGTTCTAATAGTAGGACAAGGGCTGTGGATGTTAGGCGGCCCTACTTAAAAGCCTGGTGGAAGAGCTCCATCTTGCAGGCCCTGTGGAACTGCAATAAATATCGTAGGGCCCTGATGTTCTCCGGGAGCTCATTCCACCAGTATGGGGCCACCACTGAAAAGGCCCTGGTCCTCGTAGCTGCTAACTGGGCCTCCTTCGGCCCCGGGAGAACCAGGCAATTTTGGGATCCCGATCGAAGCGCTCTCTGGGGAGAGACAGTCCTTCAAGTAGCTAGGTCCCTGGCAATGCCATGAATTAATGTCCTCCAAAACATCTAATTGCTAACAGCCTTGCAGACTGAGGGTTGTGGCTTCCTTGACTGAGTCCATCTCATGTTGGGCCTTCCTCTTTTCCTGCTGCCTTCATCTTTTTCCAGCATTGCTGTCCTTTCCAGAGACTCTTGTCTTCTTTCATAATGTGACCAAAGTACAGTAGTCTCAGTTTAGGGATTTTAGGTTCTAGGGGAGAGTTCAGGCTTGATTTAATCTAGAACCCACCTTTGTGAGAGGGGGCTGAAAAGCGTTTTAGGTAGGTCGTGTGAATTTGGTCATAGCCTCTGAAATCATTCGTGAGTGATGAGATGGGAACCAAAATTTATTTTGGAACCCAGACCTCTGATTCCAGGCTGCAGTGCACTCTGAGCATATGCGCCAAAAATACAGCTGTCATTTGCAAAAGCTCTCTGCAGTTGTGGAGTTTCTTTAAAAAAAAATCCAGTTGTACTCTCCTGCCCTTAGTAAGGAATGTATACTCAACATATGTGGGAGTTCCCATTCTTTTAATAAATCCCTTTAAGTATTTTTGATTCTGCTCTTTCTTTTTAATTCCCGTGGAAAGTTTAAAGGGCAAAGCTCTTCAGCTTGACTTTGGACCTGTACTGGCTGTTTTCCCAACCCATTAATTTGCAGCTGTGAAGGCTGGGACAGGGGAGGCCCAGTGTAATGCGCTCCTTCTTTCACCTCAAAATCCACCCTGCTTGTATCACCGTTGCATCCTACAAGCAGGAGAGCTCAGGAAGTTACTGTAGCTGAGTCGATCTCATTCCTTAGATGCTGAAGGTGGACCAATGGTCCATCTCTCCATTGCTTCAACCCAGGCCAGTGGCATCTTCAGCTCTGATGTTGGGCCGGCAGTCCTTATGATTAAAAAAAAAAAAAAGCTGCTTTATGCTTTGGATAGCATTTCCTTTTACATGAGAAAATCAAAGCCCTGTAAAGACACTCAAGCCTATTTTTCAGGGAAAGCAGATCCCGCCTCTGCTATGAGTTCCAGCAGCATCCCCAGATAGGCAGGCATTCCTGCTAACTGCCCACTCGGTCCTTGTTAGTCTGGCATTTGCCCTCTGAGCTGAGCAGCACACACAGCGCGTTTGCATTCATGGTGCATTTAACCCTCCTTCTGTGGGAGCCTTTGAAACCCAGCTGGGATCTGGCCTCTTTCCCAACCCCTCCCCTCTTCCCCAACTGTCCTGTCAGGGTCTGGCACAAAATCCTCTCTAGCATCTCTTCCCCCGATGCTGTGTAGTCGCTGTCTCTGGCGGGGCCAGGCTGCATTCCCTGCCCCAAGAGGGCCACCCCAAAGGTGAAAGTGTTCGCAGTGCAGTGACAAGCCAGCTTTAGGCTTAATTAAACAGTTTTCCTTCCTTCCTTCTCTCTCTCTCTCCCTCTCTCTCTCTCTCTTCCCCCCTTTTCTCTCTCTCCCTCTTGCCTTTCCCTCTCTCTGTGTTTTATCATCCCTAATGAAGCAGTCTCCTCCATCGATCCTGCTGATTTGCCAAGCCATTCCTTTTGTTTGCTGGCGCTGAGCCATGCAGCCGCTCTCTGACAGCTCAGCTCCTCTAATTAGCTCTGTTGTTCTTTTTCCCCATGTTTCACCGCCTTGCAAGTTCACTCGAAGTTGCCGCAAACTTAATCCTTCTATTCCTGCCATAAATTCACCGCCCTTAAGCCGTCTTGATTGCAAAAGGAGAATCAGCCTTGTGTGCAAGAGAGGCTCCAGGGCCTCTAGCATCTGACCTCCTTTCTACCCAGGGGGGCCAGTGGCATTCAGTCTCACTGGGGACCCCAGGCCACCCCCCCACACTCCATTTCTGCTTCATTCATGCCATTGCCTTCATGGATGATTATTCCCATGTAACCTGCTTGTCAGCAATGGGGGTCTCCTGCTGTATGAACCAGGCCCGTCAGGAGGAGCAAGCAGATTCACCAGACCTTCAGCTGGAAACCTTTTGGGGCAGCCAGTTTCACACTCAAGAGAATGCCCCTCCCCCAGTTCAGAGGCAGAACGCCTTCTGTGAACAACCTTTTTGCCTCTTGGAAATCTGCAGCTCGTTGTTGGGGAGGGGAGCTTGAAAACACAATTGCAGTGTTGTATGTTCAGAGGACAAAGATGCTTTTTGTTGCAAAGGTCTTGTTGTTGGGATGCTTTTCTTCAGTTGAGTGTACAGGGTTGTTTTTATATGGCACACTTGCCACACAAGGTGGGAGATTTCCTGTAACTTTTCATATGATGAATCCAACTACGCTCTTGCCACAATTAGCCACTCATGGAAGTCTGAGGCCTGTGAGCCAGGGGCATGATTATACCCATCCATGTATGCTGTTTATTTACATATTTATATCTCACTTATATTTAAAGGCAACAAAATTGCAGAGGGAGAAAGATAACCATGCTGGCCCACCATGCAGGAACATGCATAGAATCATAGAGTTGGAAGGGACCTCCAGGGTCATCTAGTCCAACCCCCTGCACAATGCAGGACATTCACAGATATCTCCCCCTCACATCCCCGGTGACTCCTGATTCCATGCCCAGAAGATGACAAAAAACCTCCAGGACCTCCAGCCAAACTGGCCTGGAGAAAAATTGCTGCCTGCCCCCAAAGTGGCGGTCAGCATTTTCCTGGGCATGTAAGAAAGAGCAACAAGAACTAAGCACTGATGCAGCCCTTTCTGCCTGCCCTTCTCATGGTCTGCCTACACATACACACTGTTTGATGGACCATCAGGGTTTGGGTTTGGTGGTGATGGGAAGACCTGCAGTCCTCAGGGTCTCATGGAAGCAGGGCATTCAGACTAGGCATGGGGCTTCCCACAGGAGGCTGCTGTCTATGTGAGACATCCTTTGTAAAATTCATATTGCTTAGCTTTAGGGCTGGCTGCTTATACTGAGAACATACTGCCAAGGGGGTTCTCTTGGAGATTGCCAAGAGCTGGTATGCAAGTGTGGTTCTGACCCTGCCAGTCTGGTGGGGAGGGGGTTTCTGGGTTTTAGTCTGCTGGTTTTAAATGGTGGTGTTTTAATTATAACCCTCCTTGAGCCACAAGGGGAAGGAGGGATATAAATATTTTCATTAGTAAATAAAAATGTCATCTCCTGACCGAGGTGGTTTGAGTAAAGTTGGTTTTGTGGGTGATGCTTACTGTTTTTTTTTTTGCTTCTCTGTGTTTTTGCTTCTCTGTGTCTGTAGCATTAAATGACATGCAGCAGCTCCAGGTTGTGGGATGTTGCTTCCGACACAATTGGACTGGAAATTGCTTTCCAAGATGTCACTGAGCAACTGAAAAGTTTATATTTTATTGAAAGGACTGGAATAAAATACGCAAGTCTAGCTCTGGAACATTAATGGGAACACTTCCCTGACAATCCATCCCATTAAATGGATGAAAGACGCCCAGTCTTCAGTGGCATCCAGTCCATTAATAAAGCATTCTTTGTGCTCTGTTGGTTTCTCTGTTGTGGTTCATTCTACAGGATTCCTCTGTTAAAAGCCATGATTGTGTTAATCCTGTAAAAAGAATATTAAAATGAGGCTACTGTTTTACTTAGAAGCAAGTTAGGTTTCCCTTGCTCGAAGGCCAGTCAAATCTGACTCCAGGGATGCGGTGCTCATCTCCGTTTCCAAGCCGAAGAGCCAGCGCTATCTGAAGATGTTTCTGTGGTCATGTGGCTGGCCACATGATGCCAAGGCACACAGAACGCTGTTACCTTCCCACCGAAGCAGTGCCTATTTATCTACTTGCAATTTCTTGCTTTCAAACTGCTAGGTGGGCAGGAGCTGGGGCCAGAGACGGGAGCTCACGCCGTCATGCAGCACTCGGGTCTCGAACTGCTGAACTACCGACCTTCTGGTTTGTAGTTCAGTGTCTTAACCACTTGAGTCACTGCAACCCAGAAGCAAGTTAGCATCCCTAAAATCAGCAGCATACATTTGCTTAGAACAGTAGTGGCATAGCAGAGAGTCTGTTGGGTTTTGGACCGTTCTAGGTTTCCCTTTCTGCCAGGCTAGAGATTATGGTGGCAGAGCAGATCAGCCCTGCCCCACCTCTGCACAGCCAGGCTCCTAAACAATTCTGTGTGGTAGCTCCTAGAAATTTGAAATATTTTTCCCCATCCTCTTTCGTCACATGTTGTGACTTGGCTGCAACTTTGAGTGCTGCCTGCGGTGTCCTTTCTGTGACAAGTGCACATGGCAAACCAAGCGCCTCTGCCTCAGTCCATATCAGAATCCTACCAAAGGAAAAATGTGCTGGCCCATGAGTGGATTGTTTTCAGAGCAAAGCACTTTTCTCTATTTGATGCTCCACTGAGCCTCTTGGATTGAGGTTTTTGCTGCTAGGCTGGGTTTAGCAAAGGACTGTGTTCAAAATGGGAGCTGGGTCAAAGCAGGTGAGAGTCTGATTTTGGCAGGGCTTGTGTGTATGCGATGGCTGCTTAAGCAGATTTGCTAAAACACCTCCACTTCTCATCGAATAGGTTCGGCCACCCAGACCCCATGTTGCCCGGAGGCCAAAGAGCAACATCGCCATTGATGGCCAAAGGACCTCTGTCTCCAGCCCAGAGCAGTAAGTATCCATGCCTCTGGATTCCTCTTGCTGTATGTTGTTGAGACTGGGAGGAGAAGAGCAGATGATTCTGTTTGCCTTTGGAGCTTGAGAATTGTTTGAAAATTTCGGCCCCTAATGCTGGTGCTATAGAGCGTGTGCAGATTAAACTCTCAAAGGTCTCGAGCACTGAGAAGTGTATCATGATGAGGCAAGTAGGAGGTATTCTCCTTGAATGTCTAACTTTCCTGATTACCTAGGGAGATGCTTTTTGAACAGCCACCTGCCTCTGAACTCAGGCAGAGCCTCCTGTTAGTGGAACATGATTGCCCTCTTGTGGAAGAGGCTTTGAGACATCCCTGCAGACAAGCCAACCTTCTTGCTCCAGGTCGGATTCCTGAGAGTAAATATGGGCAACTGCAGAGAGCCCCACTACTCGATGAAAGGGCAGCATATTTAGAAGACATGGAGCTATGTCCACCTGTGACAAACGTGTGTTGTCTTGTTATCTTGCTTTTTTCTGATCTCTTTTATACTATTTTTGTGCTTAGTTATTTTATCTTCCCTTTTGGAAGATGTACACAGGTGGCATTAAGCAGAGAAGCCACAAAGATTGGGGTGCTGACCTGCTGTTCCCCCATCACTTAACAGAAAATCAGCTCCAGATAGGAGTCAGTTGAGCATCCAGGTAGTGATGTCGTGGACTCACAGATTTAATGCCATCCAGTTGGCTGTTGCAACTCAGATATATTAATGGCCAGGTTCCTGAGAGGATCTGCAGCCCTTGGTGAACAATTCCTCACTGAGGAAGTTGTACTAATGTTAGTGAGTTGTGTTCAAGCTAAAGCTACATGCTTTCCCCACACTTCTTGTCATTTATGAGTGACTTCCAAAATCTCATCCTGATAGTTAGAAAGGGGTAAACATAAAATTCAAGAAATTCTTTGTGGGGATGATGTCAGCCAGCCAGCCAGCCAGCCAGTGACTTCCAGGTTGCAAGTGCCACGGAGGGGGCATCCTGTGCTGTCTCAGATGACAGTGAAGCACGCAGGGGAACCTGCTCTTGCCCTTTCCTCCTTCTTTGCTCCTCCCCATCTTGTGAAATGTAGAAAGCTGCCATCAGCCAGTTTGTGTTCAAGCAAACAAAGTGGGCTGAAGGGATTGCAGTACCAAACAAGAGCCCTCCCCACAGATTCTGCTTCCCAGGAGAGCAGACAGTGTCTGGCACCCCTCATCCATGGGGAGAAGCTCTGCTTTCTTGAGGGGGGAGTTGGGGATGTTATACATGTTTTGCTTGTACAAAATATACGGTACTTACCCATTTATTTTTACAGCTTTGACAGCAAATGAAGCAACTAAAGCATTAACCTTCCCTCCTTGGTCCTCAAAAGCAGTAAAATAACAAACAGAAACATCCAAAAACTACAGGCTAGCCAAATTGCTTAGCAGCCACAAAGCATATTAGCAGCAAAGGATTTTAACCTAAAACCAGATTTACTATACCAAGGTTATGGGTAAATTCAGCATTCCCTTGAATATCCAGGTTCATGAATGTGGTTCACAGGCCTTAGGGCAATGTGTTGTGAGGAGGTTTTGCATACTGGGCAGGGACCACCCAGGTATGCAGAAAAATATTGATTTTCAAATTTAAGAAAAAATAGAGGAAAAAAAAGGGGTGTGGAACAGTTGGCCTGCACAAGTCCTTTGGGGTTTACAATAAGCTGGAGAAAAGTATTTAGGATGGGGGGAAATTTCCCATTGTTTATTCCCCCACTATTCCTCAAGGTCTCTAGCACTGGTACTTCTTTGCTTTCTTGTCTTTTCTGGAGGAAAGGTGAAATAGTCCCCTAGGGAAGGTTGGGGGGGAAACCCCTCTGTTTTCCTTGCCTATCTACCAAAGGAAAATGGCAGATCCCCTTCATGGGCACACCCAGTGGCTCTTCACTTGAGTCCCAAGCAAATTAAGCAGGTTTGTTACATGAAGCTTCTATATCGCCCTTCCTGCGAGCAAGCTCAGGGCAGTGCACACGTTCATATAAAATACAATACAACATATAAAATAAAATGAATAATCTTAAAATTTAGATCCATAAAACCTGACATCTATATGATGCTGTAGTGCAAAGTTCTGATCCCCCAATTTGCATTAGTATGGCGGCGGGGTGATGTTGATTGGTCACTTAGGCATCATGATGCCTGTTTGGTTTTTCTTCAGGAAGGCACTGAAGTAGAAAGTCTAGCCATGTCTCTTCATCTTCACATTTAGGGCTTCTATAGACTAGCCCTACTGGTTGGAACAAGTTTTCCCCATCTCCACCACTGTAGAACAGATCCCCAGGTGGTTCATGTGTGTGCCAAGAACAATAGCTGTGGGTGGTGTTGTGGCTCAGTGGAAGAGCCTCTGCTTTGCATGCAAAACATCCCAGGTTCTATCCCTGGCATCTCCAGTTAAAGGACCAAGCAGTAGGGAGATGTGAAAGACCTCTGCCTAAGATCCTGGAGACCCACTGCCAGTCTGAGTAAACAATACTGACCATGATGGACCGATGGTCTGATCCACTATGTTTCATGGGTGTTCTATTTTTTTCTCTCCAGAATTTTTGTCAGCAGTCTGGAGGAAGTGAGGCTTATCCAAACAATGGCATTTATCTCTGCTAAAACCACTTCTGTGGCTTGTGGCATGTATCTATGGCTTATGTTTTAGGGAAATAGAGGAGACATCAGCCCTGACCTGGACAGCCCAGGCTAGCCCAATCCCAGGGCTATTTTTGGGCAGGAATGCTGGCTTCTGAGTTGGCCACGCCTACAGCCTCCCCGGTTCCTCAGGTGCCTCGCAAGCTGCGGGGCGCCTGGAGAAGCCAAGATGATCCAGGGAGGGAAGGTAGTTTAAACTGCCTCCCCTCCTCGGGTTCGCCAGGCGCCCCACAAGCCACGGGGCACCTGGGGAAGCCAATCCTGGGAGGGAGCTGCGCTGTCAGGGGTGTGGCCTAATACGCTAATACATTTCTGCTGTTGGGTGTGGCCTATTATGCCAATGAGTTCCTGCTGGGCTTTTTCTAGAAAAAAAGCCCTGCCCAATCCCATCAGATCTCAGAAGCTAAGCAGGGTCAGCCTTGGCTAGTCTTTGGAAGAGCAACCTTCAAGGAATACTAGGGCTGTGACACAGAGGCAGGTGGCAAACCACCTCTGAAATGTCTCTTGCCTTAAGTCGAGCTCACCACCTGGTGATGTGCAATGCTAAAAAAGAGCTAGGAATTCTCGCTGTCAGACAATTTTAGAATCTCCTGGCTATTTTATTCACAATGCCACATGATAATTAGTTAATTAAGAAGAGACATTCATATATTTTTTAAAAAACCTTGTGGAGTGCCAGACTACCAAGTATGGGACATCTGCATATGATGGCATTGGGAACACAGCTAGGGGAGAGGAGAGACATGATTTTCACTTACCCTGGAGTTGAGTTCCCATAGACTTCCTTGAATACACCAATGGTGTCAAAAGTGTCCACAGAATGGGGCAGCTGGAAACTCCCTTGGAAATTAGCTGTGCTGCTGTAGGGGCAGAGACTGCCAACCAGTTTCCGCACAGTTGCTCTAGAAGAATGGGCAGAAGCATCAACTATGGTCTTTCTGCAGTGTCTTCACAGTCCTTCGGCCCCTGTTGAGTTCCCCTTAGTGTCACGGCAGACTTTTCTCCATCTCTCTGTGCATCCCAAGAGAATGTCCATCCATCTTATTTTACCAGTTTGTTTTCCCCCCCAGTTCTCTGAAGGGAGAACTCACTAACTGGGCTTTCCCCAGATCAAACATTTCTTCTGGAGATCTAGGGTCGCTTCTTCATAATGTAATTGGACCCTTTTTGGATTATCCATAGCAAGGGGCCAGCTGTGTATTTTATAACGTTTTCCTGGGGTGGGTTTTGGTGTTCTCACGGGCACATTTTGAGATCAGCATTCCCCCCCCCCCCCCCATGCACACACAGAGGGGGAATCAAGGTGCTGTGACTCACTAATCAGAAGGTGCCTTCTGTGCTGGGCACATGATCTCTGCCTGCGTCCAGGATTATGGCGATCAGTTGGGGTGGGGGAGAAGGGGAGTTTGCTTCTGGATTATGATGTCATCTTCGGGGCGGGGGGGGCCTTTTTGCTCTTGTGTGGCCATTGGACTAAGTAATGGGAGTCTGTTTTTTCTCAGAAGAACACCAGGAGCCTCCTTGTGTCAGGCGGCTGGTGCTCACGATGTTTGAAACAGGACTGTGGTGTTGTAACAGGAGGGCCAGCTGAACCATCCCTTTGTCCAAAGGGCAGCCAGAGGGGTCTCTGCAGCTTGCTCAAAGCTTCACTTGGAATAAATGAGCCGCTTTCCTGCCGGAGAATGATCCCTGACGATAGAATTCTCATCATTAATGCCCAGACCCACTGTTCAGCCACTCCCCCTCCCCCCCCCTTTATCTCTTTTCCTTTATCTGTCTTAAGTACATTTAGGTGTCAATTAAATTTGAAATATCTACATTTGTCAGCACTTGGTTTTGGGCCAGCGTGATGTGCTGCTGATTTGTCCAAGCAGCCTGACACATGGGGGGGGGGGGGGAGAAGCTCCCGAAATGCAGATTGTCCTCATTAAAATCGAAGTGGCAACTCTCCTAATAGTAGGCAGAGCCATGGAGCGCATCCGCGGCTTTATTGCACCGTGTTTCTGACATGATATTTAAAAAGGAACAGCCACGGCTGTCAGTACTGTCATACGCTGGTGCTAACCAGAGACATGTTAAACTAAACATTAGAAGGAGATCAGCAAGCCATCTGCATGGGAACGCGGCAAAAAGATTAGGGAGGCAGGAGCTGGAGCACTCATGTAGAGATGCAGAGCACTGGTGCTGTGACGGACAGGTCCCTTTCCCCCCCACAAAGTCTCCACCACCGCTTGCTTGTAGCTGGCTTGCTGCGACCCGCCTTTCCCGAGACAGCTCTTTGTGCGTGAAATGCGAGCGAGAGGTGGGTGGCAGCGGCAGGGAAGTTGCCGAATTGGGTTAATGAGAGGATGGGCTTGCCTGGCTCTTGCTGGATTCTACTGCCTCAAGCAAATAATAAAAAAAGGCACACGTTGACATTTTCAAGCATTTGGTCTCCTTCAGCTTTTAACCAAAATCCCATTTGGGACCAACGTGTAAATAGGCCAATGACAAAATCCTACTTTTGTCATGAGAGATGGCCATTTGGCCCCATTCCAATAGACTTTAATTCAAGGGAAGTCAAACAGCTTTTGTGGGCATGGCTTTGAAGTGACTGGCGCATGCTTCAGAGAAACACAGGGAGCAAAATATTGTTGGGAATACATCTAGCCTTCAAGCACGGGTCTGGTAGTACCTGAACAGTTTCTGGTGGACCTTTCTGTTCTTATCAGTTGTTCTGAGGGCCAGCTTATGCCAAAAAATATGATTTTAGAATACAAGGAACCCTGAGAGCATTGTGAGGGGTTGTGTGGCTGAAAATTCAGTTACTTCTGGTCTTCAGAACCAGCATTCTCAGGGATCTTTGGGAGAAGCCCATGAGAGCTGAGCCCAGAATGAGGCCTCAGTTTTATTTTCAGAGCCTGAGGTAGGGGTGTAGTAGATCTGAACAAGAGGCTGCCTCTGACCATGTCCACAGTGACTTACCCAACCAAGCCCCACAAAATTGGGAGGACAGTAGAAATCTTTTGGTCCTGGGGGTTTCACATGCTTGAAAATCCAGTGCCACTGTGGGCCTTGCCATTTTTAGCCCCTGCCTACTTTTCAGCTTGAACCTTACCAAAATCTGGCGAATGTTGCTGCTGTGTGTTCTTAGCATGCTGTGGTCTCTTGCAGAAATCGTCACAGTGGCATCACAGAGGGTAATGCCATGACTTGGGGGGGGGGGGAGTTTACAGGAAGAATAACTGGGCAGACCAGTGTCTGCACGAACAATTCTGGACACTTCTTGAGGTGTCACTGATGTTGCCCACTGGAGAAATGTTATACAATCACAATTCCTTTGTATATTGATTCTGAAATACCCAAGCTCCAGGATTTGTAATTTGAGAGTGTATCTGCTTCCTCCCCCTTGTCAGGGGATTTTTGTCAATGGATTTCATATTAGGACAGGGAGAAAGGAGTTGCAATTTCAGTGGCTACAAGTCTAAAAGAAGATGCTGGAGTTGCCATATAAAAATGGTTGGCTGTTACTGACTGCTTCCCTAAAAAGGTTGCATTGCAGTTAGTAACCATAATAGACATGGTTGCACTGGGCTTAATTTAAGCATCCAACATCTAATAGTCAAGTATAGTCTAATCTGTGGATACGTAAATCTGCACATTAGGGCCACAGTGAAATAACTCAGGCTGTTCTGCACACTTGGCTTGCAGAAAAAATACATTGTGGATTTAACCCCCACCCCCCGGTGTCATCTGCATGTGCAGACAATGTATCTACCTAACTTTTCTGTCGGTGAACCTGGTGGCACAGGCTGGCAGCAATATTGGCAACAGTGGTGTGGGTGGAGGAAGCTGCAGAGAGTCTGGTAGCAGAAGCCAGGAGCCATGTGGGGCTTGCCGCCAGCAGCAGTGACAGTGAAGGGTGTCCAGGAGTTACAGTGGGCGCAGCAGTAACGGCTGGGAGCCACAGCAGGTCTGGCAGTAGAGACAATGATGGAGGTGGGAGGACCCACAGCGAGCCTAGCAGCATAGGGCAAGAGCCGTAGCGGGCCCAGCGGTGGCAATGGTGGGGTAGGGGATAGCCAGGATCTGCAGCAGGCAATGATTGGGGGGAGGGGGCGGAGAAACAGAAGGAAAGGGTCCTCCATGAGTATTACTTGTTTCCCCATGAGTAATCTTGTGACTTGTGAAGTCCAGTGTACTTTAAACTTTTCCTGTGCCAACCCCATTGAAATGACTGGGAGCTAGACACTATCACAGGTCTGCTCAGCCCATTCAAAAGCCTCTCCTGTTGTCTCCTGTCCTGCTGCGGTCCTGTGAAGAAGAATTATTGGGAATGCAGAATACCAACATGGACCTCACAAAAATGGTGCAATACGTGAGAGAGAACATCAGCCATTATGTTATATAGTGATCTCTGAAAAATTGCAGAAAAGGGCAACTAAAATGATAAAAGGGTTGGAACACTTTTCCTATGAAGAAAGGCTGAAGCGCTTGGAGCTCTTTAGCTTGGAGAAACAATGGCTGAGAGGTGACATGATCAAGGTTTATAAGATTATGCGTGGGATAGAGCAGGTAGAGAAAGAGGTACTTTTCTCCCTTTCTCACAATATAAGAACTCGTGGGCACTCGATGAAATTGCTGAGCAGTCGGGTTAGAACAGATAAAAGGAACTTCTTCTTCACCCAAAGAGTGACTGACACGTGGAATTCACTGCCACAGGAGGTGGTGGTGGCTACAAGCATGGACAGCTTCAAGAGGGAATTAGATAAACATATGGAGCAGAAGTCCATCAGTGGCCATTAGCCACAAAGTATAGATAGGAACTCTCAGTCTGGGGCAAGTGATGCTCTGTAATCTTGGTGTTTGGGGGGGCAACAGTGGGAGGGCTTCCTGCCCCCACTGCTGGACCTTCTGAGGGCACCTGGTGTTTTTGGCCACTGTGTGACAGAGTGTTGGACTGGATGAGCCACTGGCCTGATCCAACATTGGCTTCTCTTATGTTCTTAAAACATCCAGGTTTCTGGGTTGCTGTAATGATTGCTTGTGTGTAGGCAGAGCTCAAAGCAACCACTGACAAGGCAGATGTATTTTTTATACTAATAAATATTTTAGCAATGCGTCACAGCTGAAAAGACTCGACTTGTCTTCTGTGAGAAAATCTTAAGCCACCATTTCCAGCAGAGAGACAGAGACACAGTTTATGTGATGCCGAGGGCCTGTCCACACATGCGGGCCAGTTGCACTTGCTTGGCTTTGTGAAGTTCTCTGTGGGATCCTATGGAGGAACTGTCCTGTACCACAGACAGAGTCTGTGGCTATTTCCATTATTATGGGGCTACAACAGAGAGGGAGGAAGATGAGGCAGACTCTGTGTAGTCTTGTTCCCAATCTGGCGTAGGAGGAATTGAGAAGGGAATCTGGTTCACATGTCTGAACCAGCACCCACCCTTTTGCTCTCGGTGTGTACAGCTCCAGGGTACTGACTGCATTTGGCCGGTATGAGTTCCTTTCCTGCCATTCATCAGCTAGGTAGACCTCCCTAGTGAATCCATTCTGAAAAGCTGCAGTGGACTGTCCCAAGGATGAGTGTTTTTCAGGAAAGTTTTTCTAAGTTGGTTTATGCTTCTGGGGAGGACCACGGAGCTGCATGTCACATGGAGCTGGGCATTGGCCTCTGCTGTGGGGTCTTTGCTCTGCCAACACCTTCACGAGATTCTACGTCTGCTGCTGGAGTCTTTCTCAGTTTGCTTTCATTAGAGTAGTTTCTGGGTTTAGCGCGAACCAAATGACTGGCATAACAGCTAGAAAGCAGCAGAACTTCCTTGTGGCTTCTATGTTTGGTCCTTGAACTCCAGCACACTCTCTCTCATGGTATTTCTTGCCTACATAAGCTGTATCCTCCTCCTCCACAACATCGCCTAGGCCATTTGGAAACCTGGAAATGTGTAGAGCTTTTTAAAAAAAATTCATTTCCCTTTGCAGGTGCTGGCTCAGTAATGCCCTTTCTTTCTCCCTGTCTCCTTCAGCCTGGTAAAGCCCACGCGCCACTATACGGTCTTTCTCTCTGAGGACTCTTCCGGTGATGAGTTTCCGCAGGAAGACGACCCAGTCTCTGCCTTCTCTGACAGCTTTCTCTTCTCTGCTCCCTTTGAATGGTCTATACCTTGATTCTTCGCTGCACTAGCCAAAGCTGCCCCCACCCCCTTATCCATGCTTGAAGCACTGTGTTGACATATTAGCAATTCCCCTTGCTTGAGTGTTTCTGTCATGAATGTTGTGTGTGCACACTTGCGTGCATGTTCCTTAGACCATATCCACACTACACTGAGCTACCCACACAGCGGGTGGGCAAGTTTTCCCCAGCTGCCTTTCCACTCTGCCTTTTTTGTTGCTTTTCCTCTTCCTTGTGATTGATGCATCTTGTGAGCTTCTTGGCCACCTGCCACCGTGTGACTTCCCCACCCCATTTCTTTGTTTTCCAACCTTGACAGTGAGCTGCACAAAGAACTTCCTTGTAAAAATCCTAAAATAAAGGCATGGCCAAAATTTAACAGCCATGCAGTGTGCTTGGAGCCTTCATCTAGGAGAGCTGGATGAAACTTGGAGTCTCAAGACAAGCTGTGGCTTGACTTCCTGGGCCAAGCAGGCTGGTAGGGAAAGATGATACAAGGTAGCAGGATGTGAGGGTAGAGAATGTGGGCAGGGAAACAGCCAGGTCTTAGGGGGCTAATGACTGGAACTCCTGAAGGGGTGGAGGGCAGTAATGCCCTGAGGGGGGCAGTGAAATTTTTAGTACAGAAGAGAGTCTGTCTAGTTTTGTAGTATTTTCCAGGTGGAAGAAAATCTCTTGGCACTGGGTCACTTTTCCTTCATGTTCTTTGTAGGATCCAAGTTTCCTCGGCATTACATGTATGTGAATTTCCATCCCAGTACCTGCCATTGGCCAAAGCACTGAGCCGCTCCAATAGCTGTTGTCCCCGGTGTAGTGAACCAGCTGCAGTGTCTGGAGGAACACCATTTCCTTCTCTGTTGGGGGATGGAACAAGTCAACCGTTGCTAATGATTTTGCAGGATACAGTTTATCAAGGGACTAAAGAGAAACAAGGGTTTCCTTACATTGCTGCTGTCTCCTGGTGCTTCTCCAGTGTTTCCCTCCATCTAAAACCTTTAGAGGGCACAGAGTGACTGGCTGCCAGTCAAACGCCAGTCAGCGTGGAAATGTATGTGTTTGTGGTGTTAATTGGATGTATCATTGCTGTTCCTCGCACATGGAGACAACATGCAAATCACAGGGTGCTCAAGGTCCATTTGCTTGGGTCCTTGGGAGCAGTACACCTACAATAGACTCCCTATCCCTAATGGACCACAGTGTTTCTTGACTTGGTGACATTACCTTAATCATTGATACTTACCTCAGAAAAGCAGCAGGAATGGCTTGTGCTGAGTAAGTTGGAGCCGGTAAAACGTAGCTGTGTTCCTGCCTTGCTGGGGCCTTTGAGAGCTTCTTATGTAAAGCAAACAGGTACGGTAACACTATTCAGTCTGACATGGCATCTGCAATCAGACCTCAGGGCTTTATACATACATTCCTACTTAAAGTCACGATGCCTTTGCATCTGGCTCAGTGAGATCACCATTTTATTTAAATCTAATCCCCAGTTGATGAGGCACATGTAGCATTGCCTGAGCCACTTCACCTAGTTACATGCCTCTTCAAAGCCCCCAAATTCCTTCCATCTCCCCTACTGAGGGGCTAGTAAAGACTGAGAAGCCACATTTCCTCTATGTTCAGGGCACCAACCATATTATCTCTGTCTTGCCCTTCCTCCTATACCTTCTGCACCCTCCTCCCTCGCAATGACTCCTGCAGTTTTCTTCATTTCATTGTGACAACACTGCATGTTTCATGTCAAAGAGGCATGGCAGTAAGAGCATCAAAATACGTTGTTCAGGTTCTAAGAGCTTGGGCCCGTGACAATGAAGTTGTGTCCATTTGTCGCATCACTATTGGTTTCTTCCTGGTTGGCATGAGTTTTAATGGCTTAGGCTTTTTTCACCCATAATGTGCTTTCAGGTCTCCTTGTAATTTAAAAATTAAGGGCTTGTGCAAACCCATGCCTGGAGAGTGCTTTGGCTGTTCATCCACGAAAGTACCCCAAATTCCTGCTGACTTCTTCACGTGAAGGGGATTGATGGGCACTTAAAGGCAGCTTGTCTCAATTGAGTAAATGGTGCTCTTCTTTGTGTCAGGCCTCAGCCTTACCGTGCCCTGAAGGAGTCTGACAGCGCAGATGGAGATGAAAATACCAGCCCTGGGAAGCCCCAAGGTCCTGGACACACTGACCTTCCAACCCCAGACAGCCCTACAGAAATCAGTCTTCTGGAAGGCATTTTCATTGGCCTTGAGGTAGAGCCCCAGCCCCTCACCCAAGCCAAGAGCTTAGAAGATTTAAGGATTACCAAGGACGAAGAGAACCAGCAGCACACCTTTGACTACCAGGTACGGGGCTTGCTTCTGCATTAAGGAAAAAGCACACTGCTTTTTTTGGGGGGTGGGGATTAAAACAGGCTTCCCAAGTCTCAGCAACCAATGCATCCAGCAGAGAAAAGTTCAGGACCAATGGTGACTGGAAGAAAAAGAGACGTCTGTGCAGAAACCAAAAAATGGGTGGGACCTTCAGGCCGCTGCCTGAGGGAAAGCACCTCACGGTATGTCTGATTAACAGACTGGGAGGTGGTGCAGATAAAGAAGTAATGAGAAAGGAGCATTTGGTGGGGACTGCTAAACATGTAGAAGGAAGGAAGGATAAAGACAGATGAAAGATGACTTTGCATAAGTAGACTGAGAAAGGAAGGGGGTGTTCCAAGCACAGGGAGTGGGGACCTTGGGAAATCATACTGATAATCTGTGTTTTCTGGCAGAGGATGGATCCTGGCTTTTTTGAGAAGAGCTGGGCTGCACCAGGAATGAAGCTATCCCACCCCTACAAGCAGTTTTGGGGCCTGGGCCACGATGACATGGCCATTCCCACCAAGTTCTCCCAAACCTCTCCTGAGAGGCCATTAACTACTCTTGGGAAAGCACCTCCAGTCCCACGGAGGCCCCAGAGCAGAGGCAACATTCTGGATCCCACCGAGAAGGAGGTTGGAAACTCACCTGCTGCTCAAGGAGCGAACATTACTATCCCACGGCCACAGGGGAGGAAGACACCAGAGCTGGGCATAGTCCCACCACCGCCTGCTCCTAGACCCTCCAAACAGCAGGTCCTGCCTGAAACCACCACCAACGCCCCCTGCTTTGCAGGACACAGCAGTCTGTCATCTGACCTCATGCAGGAGACATTTGCAGCCAGAAATCTCTCTCTGGAGCCTGAATTCAAGCAGCAGGCTGGTTTTGCCACTCACCAACTCCAGCTTTTGTCCAATACCAGCAGCGCAATAGACGTGCTGCAGCCAGTGAAAATCAGTGCAGAGGGTGCGAACAATGACAGTGACTTTCTCCTCGCCCTTCTAGACCCACTGAAAGCAGGGAATTGTCCGGACATTAGCTTGCAGCCGAGCACCAGCAACCTGCTGGGATCAGCATCCCCAAGCCCAGCAGCTGGCTTCCCTTCAGTGGCAGGTGACCTTGCACCACCCACATCAGCACCGTTTGGCCGGCCACTGGGATACCCTCCTTCCATAATGCCATTTGGTCAGGCATCTCTCAATCCATTTGTACAGACAATGCCAGTGCCACTGTCATTGTCTCTGGTGAGACCCCCCGGTAGTCCTCTTGCTCCCGCTCTGGGCCATGCTTACAGCTCCAGCATCATCACATCTAATTCCAACTTCTATCAGCCCCAAAGACCTCCCCCCAACCCGCTGACACTCTCCATGCCCAACCTGTTTGCTCAGTCTCCAGCAGCAGCAACCCCAAGTCAGCCTTCTTCCCAGAGTAACACTTCACAGCCTTGTGGCCCTTCTAAAATCCGGACCTTGCCCTTGGCTCATTCTTCCAAAAGACAGGCCAGGGTAAGGCTTGCTGCAAGGCCCAGTGATCTCCCACTGGTTCCCCCCAAGGCCAAAGTTGTAGAATCAGTGTTATATCCTTCCAAGCCTCAGGAGACTAAAGACCCCTTTGAAGACTTGTTAAATAAGACAAAGCAGGAGGTTTCAGTAACACCAGGTAAAGTAGAACAGCTGAGAAAACAGTGGGAGACATTTGAGTGACTCCCCTGATTGTGGTCAGTTCCTTTCTCTGGTATGTTTTTGAGCCAGTGAAACAACACTCTTCCTTTGGAACTAAAGGATTGGCCGAACAGAAGCTGCTACCCTCTTGCCAGCCCCTGTGCTGCTGGCAAGACATTGGGCAAAATACTGTTAATGGGGCAGCAGGGTCCCAGCTGGAGTCTCTTCTGGCCCCCTGCCCTCGGTCACCCATCGCTTTTTGGCCTTTGCTGAAAAACTAATGGGTTAGTCATTTTCCTACCCTTCTAAAATTCATCAAGATAACTACTGAATTGGAGAATGCTCAGATGCCTATGAAGTCTTCCCTTCCCCTCATATTCCCATTCAGTGACTTTTTTTTCCCTCCAGGTGATGATTTACTTCCTCTCCAATGTGATCAGTATTGAGTTTAGATTCTGTGTTTTCACAAGCCACAAATCATGTTTTGCTTTCACATGTATACAGAGCACACAAGTCCCACACTTGGACTGAGTTAATCACTGGGCTTTTGAACTGAGGGTTTTTTTCCCCCTTCCATTTTTTGTTAGTTTCTGTCCCACAAGTATACTTTTGATTTAGTAGATGTGTTGCTCTATGAACTCTGGTCATGGTGCCCCTTTCCCTTCCCAACTCTTGCTTGCAAAGGGGACTTCCTGTGCCAAGGAACCCCTTCATGTCCCAAGCCCAGTATTCATGTTAGAGTGCTACATACCTTGTTGGGGAAAGGGTGAAATAGCTGTTTGTGTCCATCAGAGAACTGGAATCACCAGTGCTGTACCTTTAGAATAAGACACGTAGTATCCCTAACATGTTTCCTCAAAGTCTTCTGTAACTGTGTGTGAATATATTGTTAAAATATATATATATATATATGTGTGTGTATATATATATATATTCATACATACACACGCACATACACATAAAAGTGTTTCTAGATGGCAGTGCTTGCAACTGTAATAGTACCATATTTTATTACCCAGAAAAGGGACCAGAGTGTAAAAGGTTCCTCAGTGTTGGGAGCTGCACCCCAGGATTTGGGCTGGTATAAAAGTAATGCAAAAGGGGTTAAGTATGAAATTTGCAGAATGTGTTTTAAATCTGGGTGGGCCTTAGGCTTTTAGTGTGAAGAAGCCAGCCTGAAATCATTGTTACTCCTCTCTGAAAGACGAGGTATAGAATCCAGGTGCTTTGGGGGAAGGAACTCAACTGAATCGAGACGTTAAAGTGTTCCACGAAAGCCACAGACTATTACAGGATCCACCAGTACAGTTGCCTCATGCTTTTTGCGGCCCTGGGAATAGCCACATTTTATCATTTGTGTGCTTTTTAAATGTGGATACGTTTGAAAAAATTACTGCTGGGCAGGTGATTAAGATGCCATTGGTCCTTAAAATCACCCTGCTCATATGGAGAGCTGATCCCTTGCCGTAGTTCTTTGCTTTCCAGTGTGCTCTTTTCTGTTTCTGTGAATCCCCTTTAAGTTTTCTATCTGCTGCTGAAGTGTTACTTAGGCTGCTGTTCCCATGCTTGCGCCTGTACAGTGCAAGAAAACGCATTTGATTCCTTTGGGTGTTAAGGGAGAACTGCCATTATATTTGCATCATTTCACTTCTGTTGAACACTGTTGCTTTACAAGCTGTTCTCTCTGTTTTGTATTATCTCTTTTTTGCTGGGGGGGGGGGGAAGATGTTTTTGATATTGCCTAGTTCTGAATAGTAAAATATTTGAAGTCCATCAAAGGGGCAAGTGTTGGTTTGGTTCATAAGGATTTTGGGGTGTTTCTCAGAAGTATACACTGGGGAATGCTGGCTGGCCACAGTCAGAGACAGAAAGCTGGTCTAGATGGACCTTTTGACAGTTTTTATGTTCTTTAGAGAGCAGTTGCTCCATGTTTCATCATGGACCTGCCCTGTCAGCTATGAGTAGGGACCAGAGAGCAGGACCATTTCAGATGCTAGCCAGATGCACCTCACGTTATACTTGCAGCAACTCTTCTAGCAAAATATATCCTCGGAATCATGGCGATATGATATGCCTACTTTTGTTGTAGTTTTAAATGTGACTAATAACTAAAACAAAAACTTTTCTAGTCCAGGAGCCCAGGTAGATGGAAAATCAGATGATAACTGCTGGTGAGAGAGAAAGTTGCGTAGAACCTACCCCAAGGAGTATACTGTAAGCATGGAAATCAGTTCTCCTGCTGGCTAGTTTTTCTTGCGTCCCGCTCCACTATCTTTCTGCCTGTGGAATGAACTGCTATGATTAAACAGATGGAAGCTGATTTCCCCTTTTTTCTTGGGATAACTAGTGGGAAGCAGAACTGATGCCGTGGAACTTTGGCTGAGTCCCATCAGCAAGCCCTCCTGCAGGGAACTGAACAAATTCTGTACAACTCAGTCTCTGGAACAAGTTGAAGCTGTTTTTGTGCTCCTGCTTTCCAATATGCATTCATGGCAAGAGGGGAAAGGGAGAAGGTGCCCTATACTGATTTCCCAATTATTTTGTATCATCAAAAATATCCACAGTCTTTCACCCCAGGTGCTAAAGCTTTGAGACACTGATAGTCTTTTAAATCCTGTGAATTTGTTGCAGTGCTTGCCTCTGGCATCAGTAGAAGGTGGAAGTAGCATAAATGTCTGCTCTATCTGGGAAGAATAATATTTGCTAACTTGGGGCAGTTCACTGATGCTCCTAAGACCTGTATTCTCTTTCTGGTCTAAGGGAAATCTTGAAACCAGTAGAATTTTCCCTGCACAGAGGAAAAATAGAAATTTAAATTTTTAGGAAAATAGGAATTTTTCCTGCATATCCATGCCCTTTTCTGTCTATACTGGAATCACATTCTGTGTGATTTTTTCTTCAGGCCTCAGGAAGAGAGAGCTGTGTTCAAGAATGTAGAACAGAACCAGAAATCATTGTTAGAAAAGGTAGGAAAGGTATCTGGAATCCGTGCCCTTGTGTGCTGGCTAAGATTACCAGTCTGTTTTTTTGCTTGGTGCTTTATCTACAAAGCATATTAATATGGGGGGGGGGGGAGTTGTTGATCTCCAGCTGTTGGCTGAGCTTCTGCGATGTCATAATATAGTCACAAACATTGAGACTGCTCTTGGAGAAATAGCAATAAAATGCTCAGAAAGCATTCAGCCTGTTAAACTCAGTGGCAGAGATAACCACCTCCTCCCAGTTGTACCAATGTAACAAATTACTGAGTAGCCAGTGAGGCAATATTTGCTCTGAATAAGTTTCAGGAGCTTTCAAAATTCTCATACATTGAAAATTGCAGATAAATACCTTTGTGAAACAGTTTTAATATGTACACATTTACAACCTTCATCACTATTTTTTTAAAGGAATGTCATCTTGTAGCAAATGAGCTCTGTGAAAAAATATATCCAAAATTACATATCAAAAGTTCACAGTGGAAAACAAAAACATTCATAAATTAAACAGCAGAAAGGTTTTTTTAAAAAAATACTGGTTGGTGTCTGTGGCTGGGGTGTGCCTTTCTGTTCGTCAAAACTCAGACCATGTAGCAGAGTTAGGCTTGCCAACCACCAGGTGGGTTCTGGAGATCTCCTGGAATTACAATTCATCTCCAGATGACAGGGATCAGCTCCCCTGCAGAAAACAGCTGCTTTGGAGAACAGACCCCTCTGAGGTCCTTCCCCAAGTCCTGCCTTCCCTAGGCGTCATTTCCCAAATCTCCAGGAATTTCCTAGCCTAGAGTTGGCAACTGTAAGCAGAGTGGACTCAGGCGGCCTGGTTTTTCCTTGAAGTTTCTTCATGTATGCATTTTGATATGGTGTGGTGAACCAAAATCAGTCTCATTTGGTATGGTAATTAGTCTAATAGGGCACAGCACTGAACAAGGTGGTGTCTAGTTGCCACTTCTTAGACAACTTTTGCAAATACAAGTTGAGCCAGGTGATGGTAAAATATCCGCTTTGCAAGGCTCATGACCACATCCAAAAGACTGGTAAACTTGTAGAAAGGGTTCTCCAGTTCTGTTGGGTAAACCACAGTTCTCAATGCACGAGGCAGGCTTCCCTGAAGAGATGCGAACAATTGCTAGAAAAGCTGGAAATGGCCTCATTGCCGGAAGGGTCTTCATTGGGAAGTTGAGTTCTCAGGGCTTAGACTTTATAGGACACAGTTGCTTAATGTAATCCCTCAGTTGCAGTCACTGGTCTGTAAAAGCTGCTGTCCATATCTTGCTGCATTTCCCTCTGGTGACTTTCAAGTAGGCTGGACACAAAGTGGCCCTGAACTAGTCCATCTGAAGGGTGTCAGTAGGTTAGCAACCTGGACATGCTCTTTTCTTTCTTTTGTGTAATGTATTATGACTGCAGATAACACACAGAAGTGAGTGGGGAGAGATTTATCTGCCTAAAGTAAACAAGCAACAGGAGTGTGGGGATCCTGCTGGTGCTGAACAGGGAAATCACAGGCTTCTTCCCATCAGTATCTGGTTGGTTCCCTTCTGCTCAGGCCTTACTTAGTGGTGCTCTAGTCCAGCTCACAAAGCTTCAACTGTTGTGGGAGCCCACAAAATGCTTGTGTGTGTGCAGGGGCATGCCTCACTGCAGTATTAGTTTCTTTTGGCCTCTTTAGAATTTCCAAAATATTTACAGCCACTCTTCTATAATTGTACTTATGAGCAGCAGTGAAGCAGGCTGGATTTCCCTCCCTGTGACAGTTTGTGGGAATTCACACCTCTCCTTATTAAGCAAGGGCTTGTATTTTGGAGCAGACACTGTTTAATAAAATATTTCTCACTGGTATTAGTAATAATCCCACAGAAATGCTAATGATTTTAGGCCACAGTCAAGCAGGTGCTCATGTCCATTCCAGCACATGGCCCTGGAAGCAGGACTTACAACAAAAAGTAGCAAGAGTGGTTTTCATGGGGGGGGGGGGGGAGTTGGCAGCAGCCTAGCACAGTGCCCGCTATTGCCTGTTTTCCACCATGGCTAGCATATGAGAGTTAAAAGCCCAACTGAGCAATTTTTGTATGGGAAGGGGGGTTGTTGCCAAGCCTACACAAACTGCCTCATTGATATCTGGCTCTCCCTGCTGCTTATCTCCCCCCCCCCCCCCCCCCCACTCCTGATATGCTGATTGCAGCACTACCTTTTTGGGACATGTTGAATTTTATCTTCCTTCCATATAGGAGGCATAGCGTGCTGAGAAACTTTTCTCCAATCCATATTAGATACTGGATTTGATCTTGTACATTTGCCTCTGCTTCACTGAGGAAGAATCTCTCCTCTGTCTCCTAGTTTTGAGCTGTAGGTCAGGCCACTAATCACATGCACTCAGCTGCTCATATATCTAGATAATTTAACTTTTTTAAATAGCTTCAACTACAGCTTGTAAAGGAACACTTTTATGGCTAGAGAAAAGAGAACAGGTGGAGACATGCTGGAGTAAACGTAAGAAACAAAACAGCAAGAGCTGTACGAGACAACCTGAAAACCTTCCGGCAGATAGGTTTGCAAAGCAGTGCCCAGTATGCTGTGTTGGGAGAACTTTGTCAGCCAGGGCCTCTAGATTCTAGAGGCTCTGACAGCACTCTCGTTTAGCAAGACCAGCTGGTATTTTCCCAGGTAGCTTGCTCACAAGGCACTTTGAGTCATTGCTCTGTACCATATCCCTTGGCAGGTGGTTGTAGTCCAGAAGAGCATAATATCCAAGTTTTGCAGTGCACCACCAGGGAAGGGAAAGAATATAAATAGCGCCTCCATATCCCATTCTCACAGCAGGAAGAACCAGGCAGACTGTGGAGCTGTGTGGTGTGTTAGTTAGGTCCAGCATGAAAGTGCTTGCTGTTGTAGTCATCCAGCCCTCTTCTGTCACTCTGCTGCTGTTTAATGGCCAAAGTGAAGTCTGTACTGTCCCAAGGCCCAGGAACAACCCTGCTGTATGCCATTTCGCCTGTTGCTCAGCCCGTCCCTGGTAGCAGATCTTGCAGCGTTCCACACTTGGAATGCTCCCCTTCATCTCCCTCTGCTTCTGGTTCAGTTAGTGTTGTCACAGCACAGAAAATCCAGTGAAGCAACAGGCATGCTAGTTCTCTGTGCCTGCTGCTTGGGCAGCCAGAAGAGCCTGACGAGCTGTGAGAAGCTCCATGGGTGTCTACAATGCTCTGCTATTTGGGCTGACGCACAGCCGCCCCTGCTGTGGCTGGCGCTCAGATCAGCCGCTCCATCGGTGGCAGCTTGATTACATTCCACATCTCTACTCTTGCCCCGTCCTTCTCCTGGCGGCTTGGACTGTAGGTCCCTTGAGTCGCCCTCCTCTTCTTCATGGCAATGACTGAGATGCCGAAGATGGTGATGAGAACAGCAGCCCCTGCCGCTCCTGCTGCTCCCACCAGTGTGGAGCTGCTGAGTTGGGCCCATGCTGGTCGCTGCAGTGGAACAAGATGTTACTGACCTCAAATAGAGACCCTGGAATGCATGTGCAGTTCTTTCCAGGTCCTTTGAGCCCCATGCCCAGGCAGCCATAAATGAGTGGCTTGATGTGTACTGTTTTGACTGATGGCAGCACAGCATGGTAGCTGTCAGCACTTCTTAATTCTCAGGAAGACCCTATGTGGCTCAGTTCACTAACCAGAATAGAAAATCCAGCCGCTCTATCACACTCTCTACTATTGAGCCTGCCACTTTAAAGGGTCCCTAACTGTCCTACTGGGGCTGAGGCAGCCCCTGTAGCTTTCCTCTTACAGTATGCACCGGGGGGGGGGGACTTTTCGCAATAAGAACTACTCAGGACCCATAAGCCAAGGATTCTGTTTCACACGTCCTAGTAGATACCTGTGGGAAATGCTGTGGTAGTCCACTCCAAACAGTGAGTTCATAAATACATGTTGGCTGGTACAAATCATTGCAGGTAGTACCATCCCGTGAGTCATCTCTGAAAAGGGAGACAGGTTCAGCAGTGCTGTTGCTGTTAAGGTGGTTTGAGGCAGGTGGTCTGGGGGAAAGTTCTGCCTCCTCAGTGCAGTCAGCCAGAGGCAACGTAAAGCTCTGCCTGCTTGTTTTTTGTGCTCCGCCTGAGGGAAAGCATCTGCCAGATTCATTGCGAGGGGACTAAAGGTGTGTTTTAGAAGATGCAAACCATCGCTGCCTCTAGAGGGGTGGGTTAGGGAGTCAGGAGCTGCTGGGCCTCCATCCGTACAGCAGACTTAAATGCCCTTGCAGCCCAGTCATTCACATGCTTGCACCTCCACAGCACTCAGTGACCCTTAAGGAACTCAGTTTGGGAGGTGGGTGAGCAGCCCAAGGCCCAGGGTCTTTGCAAGCCTTGCAAAGGCACTCTCTTGCCTTGACAGGGCAATGCTTATATTAAACGCTCCTCTGGTGGCACCTTTAGAACACTGTCCATCTCCAGGCGGGCTCCTGCCACCTCCTGTTGGCTTGGGCTGTAGGTCCCTTCTGACTGGCGCCTCTTCCGGGCCGTGAGAATCATGAGAATGAGGATAATAATAAGGAGCAACAAGCAACCGCAGGCTACCGGGACTGCTACTTCAATTAATGGGAATGGGGAGAAGGCACTTGGAGTCCCCCTCTGCAAGAGAAATTAATGAAGAAATAATGAGTCTTGGAATGGAGGACTGCAGTGAGAAGCAGAGGGCTACATGCTGCCCCGCCTGTAAATGTTAAAAGAAGCCAAAGGAATGGGCGTGGCTGAGCCTGAAGCCTTTTGTAAGAGAAGCAGCAGCAAAATATGGGATTTTTGAAACGGCTTAATTTAGACAGTACACAGAAGAGGATGCAAGAAGTTCTCTGCTACCTGCCAAGTGATTTGATCTCCCTGACTACTTCTCATGCATGCATGCCCACAGAACTCACTCCTAACCTGCAGCTCGTATCTTTATGACCACAGATGCAGCCCTTAGCAGCAGTGGGCATAAGCATGACAGTGAGAGGTGTACTCCAGGCACTGGAGAGACAAGCTGCTAGACTAATGGAGATCTAGAAGCATCTTAAATATATATCACTGATGTATATGGCAAAGATTTTACCTGCTTTCCCACTGATGCCCTGTGACTTAGGGAGTGTCAGTAAGAAACATCAAATGGGTGGTCAAAGACCTCCCAAGGGAAATAAACACTAATCTCACAGCCAATGCTCCCTCTAAGCTGTGGAGTCTTGTGAGCAAAAATTCTACTTTGTGAGCTACTGGCACTAAAGTTGTGAGCGAGTGATTTAGCTACAGCATACATTAGTTTGCTCTGGATCCATCCTTCCTGAGCTAAGACAAAAATGTGTGAGCCAGAGACTAAAGAACTGTGAGGTACCTCACACTAACTCAGCTTAGAGGGAACACTGCTCACAGCATATATTTCCTGCAGATTTCTGCTCCTCCCCTTGGGGTGACTGTGCCTTCAGCAGTGACACTAGCTTAAAGGAGTTTTCTGCTGCACTGTGAGGAAAGACCACAAACTCCAGCTCAGATCTGACTCACGAAGGCTGAATTGGGGACAAAAGATTAGCTTAAGCCTTACTAAAAACAGCTGTGCCCAGGCTCAGCAGTTAAAACACCCGGACAGCTACCTTCCCGGTGTGAAATAGGGAAGGAGTGATTTATAAGCAGGTAATTGGGTGGATTCTGAGCTCCAAATCCTTGCAATTGGATATACCAGAGGTGGTGTGTTAGTGGAGCAGAGACCATCTGTATAGAGAACAGTTATATATAAAGCACCAGCTACACACTGGAGTGGGACAACCAGATTCCAGTTTAAATCCTTCCCATGCTGCTATTAACTACAATACATAGGAAGGGAACTGCAAACTTGGCACATTCTTTATCCTCTCCTTTATGAAATGGTAAGAAGTCTTGACAGTGAGCACTCCATGATCTCCTAGAAGCTGCAAATATCAGATGGGAGGCTGTTGGTCTTAACTAAGGTAGACTACCTTGTGAAGGGTGTGCTGTTCAGAATCACACCCTGTTGGCTACAAGGGTTAGTTGTGGTCCTGACACTGGAGTAATAAAATGGAAGAAGTTGTGGCACAAACTCTGTCATGCAGTAAATCCATGAGAAGGGGCCAGCACCAAGAAGCATTGCACGGAGAGAGGGTTAGGCATGCAAAAGGAATGGATGAGTCCTACAGGGGGCAGTTGTACCACAGCAACAGCAGAGAGCCTGGCTCCCCTGCACAGATGACTGACTCAGTGTTAGGCAGTTTCATGCTTTCAATGTTAGTACATTCCCAGGCAGGCACCCACTTAGGTGATTATTCCATGCACCCAAAACAAAACAAACAACCAAAGTTCCTAAATAAGTCACACTTCCACCACCACCCATCTGTCTAGTAGTCCTGAATCCACCTGTACTGGTGGCTGTAAGATTCATAAAAAATAAATGATATATCTATGTTAGTTACTCGGCCACATGGATGAATGCACAGTCTTCTCTGCTAGTGTAATAATGTAAGGGTTAGGAAATCCAACTGTGAAGACCCATGTTCACATCCCCAGTCAGCCATGGCCAGAGCTGCCACACTCTCAGCCTAACCTACTTCACAGGATTGTTATGAGGATAAAATAAGGAGACTCTTGTAAGCCACTTTGGGTCCCTGTTGGGGATAAAAGTGGGATATAAATGATAAAAAGAAAAACAAAAAAGGGACCTTTGAGCCACTGTCTCTCTCACTGCCTAACCTACCTTGCAGGCTTGTTTTAAGGGTAAAGTGGAAAACCATGTATGTGTGAACTCCATGGAAAAAACAGTTAGATGAATTTATTTAGTTCAGAATTTGGAAGAGGTGGGGGGTTGCATGGTAGAGCCCTGCTGGCTGTTTCTTTCAGTCTCTGAAGTGTTCTAAACCAGTCCCTTTCCATACTGGTTTCTCAGCCAAACCCTAGAAACAGAAAAGAAGGATTTAGGCTGACTTACATCAACATCACAACGCTCTCCAGTGTAGCTGGCGCTGCACACACATCTGTATCGGTTTACTGAATCCTGGCAGGTCCCTCCATTCTGGCAGGGATTAGGGTCACATTCATTGATGTTGATCTGGCACCTGAAAAGGAGACGAGCAGCTCTTATTAAAGTATACTGCCCTGAGTATGCTGTACCTCAGTGCAATATATATTAAATAGATCAGTAACCTAAACTGTAGTATCTGACGAAGGGAGCTTTGACTCTTAAAAGCTCATACCCAGAAAATCTTGTTGGTCTGTAAGGTGCTACTATTTTTAAACCTCATTTGTAGTAGCAGTTGGGAGGAGAGGGGAAGGGCTAGGAAAGACTGTTTTTTGCCTAACACTTGGGGGGGGGGGGTTGCATTGTCAGTCAGGACACCGAATATTCTATAAACTAATGACAAAAGAAGATAGGCTATACCGTTCCCCTAGCAGCAAGTCAGTTTACTAATTGCTGCCTGTTCCCACCTGAGGGATCCAGCCTTTGTGATGTCCCCTTCATCTCACCTCCTACAAGGGTCCAGATGCTAACTGTTAACTGGACTTATTGAGAGCACTGTTCCGGAAGAAGTACACGGAGGCCGTGCCTAAAAGGTGAACGCGATGGGGGGGGGGGGGGGGGGCGCTAAGCAAGTGCCTGCACTGACTAAAGGCCATGCCAAGCAAGTAATCTGAAGGCATGGTGTGCTAAGAGATCAAAGATCTGGGCTCTCTTGAACACACATGCAGCCTGTCGTGGGTTCCACAGAACGCTAGTCATACTTTCTGCCAGCATAGCCAGGCTTGCAGGTGCAGTTGGCTCCCCAAGGTCCACTTGTACATTTTCCGCCATTCAGACAGGTGAAGTTCTTGCCACATTGCTCGGGTGGGAATGGCCACCTGGTTTTAAAAAAAAGAAAGAAATGGGGGGAAGAACCAATTATAAAGGGAGAAGCATAGTTGTTACATGGTACTCAGCATATAGTCTTGGTCTGGGCCACCAAAGAAGGCACTGCTCAACATCTGCCTACCATGATGGGCTCTACTTACAAGAGGCTTGATACTGAACTCTAGTGTTTATATAGCACCTTTCAAGCATTCAAAATTGCTTTCTTTGCGAAAGGCTGATAAAGTTAGTGAAGAATATCCATCCCCATTTTGTAAGGCAGAGGAAGAAAATCTTTAACATGGGGCAGGAGGATGTGTGTGCCATGAGAACCTGATTTTTGTATATGGAATTCTAAGGGGCTATTCTGTTCTTAAAGGTAATAGATGAGAAGGGGGGGGGGAAACAAAGATGAATGCCTGTCATCTTCCCATAATCCAGGCTTCCTTTCATCCTTCCCGCTATCATTTTCCCTTCCTTCTTTCCAGTGAGAAAACACATCTTGGGTGTGTGCTTGCAGATTGACGTCAGGGTGTAAAAAATGCAGCAGCTGCTGAGCCCTGGGTTGAGGTTCAGGGGTGAATGGCTTGCCTGCAGTTTGTGGCCTAGGTAAGAAATCAAGTGGAGTCCCCATAGCTCTCATTCTTAGTCACACCAACTCTTAAATGCATGCAACAGTGTATGTAGCCAAGCTGTGAGACTTCCAACACAAGCCCTGTTCTTTCCCCAGAGGTTACCTACTCGCAGTGAGGACCTGTGTATTGTGGTGGACACTTGCAGGTATAGCTGTAGACCCCATCCACACATGTCCCTCCATTCTGGCACTGGTGTCGAATGCAGTCATCAACATTGATGTGGCAGCGCTTTCCGATATAGCCTTTGTCACAATCGCATTGGAAATCTGCCACTTCATCTACACACTTCCCATAAATACAGGGACTGGATTTGCAGTCATCAATATTGGCTTCACAGAGGAGTCCCTCCCACCCAGCACTGCAAACACAGCGGAAAGCATTGAACAGATCCTGGCAAGAGCCTGCATGATAGCATGGGCTAGAGGCACACACATCTGCTCCCTTGCAGCCCAGAAAGGGTGTCTTATTACTCAGTTGCAGGAACTGCTCTGGCTGTGGGTATGAAGTGTGGGCAGCCAGTGGTAGAAAAACACCCCCTATGTCAGCATGTCCAAGACACCCAGTGAAATTTTCAGCTAGAATGATAATTGCATTGTTTTTTATGAAGTCCAGGCTCCCAGCATGCCCCTGTAGGGTTGTGTTCATGGATCCATCCAAATAGAGGTGCCATCTTGAGGAAGTAGCTGACGGTTCTTCCATAGACAGTACAAGCATGTGCCAAGAGCCATCAGAGATGGACATCTGACTGAGAAAGTTCACTCCCTCAATGCCATTCCCGCTCCTGATCTCTACCAGCAGGGAGGAGTTCTGGATAGCCACCAAGAGAGAATCCACCTCCTGTACAGCCCTCAACAAGATGGCATCTTCATTCCGTGTTCTGAAGTCCAGGCGGAGGCTGTGAAGGGCTCTTGTTATAGATGCATTGGTAGTGAATTCGACTGCATTGTACCCTTGAAATGTAGCACTTGACAGACCTGGGAGGAGAGGAAAATGAGGAGGCAATCAGATAAGGGCAACCTGTGTCGACTCCTATGTAAGCAATAAGATTGCATGGAAGCTAAGACTTAGGGTCCTGCCATAAAGAGCTCTGCAGGTCTTCTAAAAGGGAGCAGTGCTTGTTATTTCTGTTTGCTAGGGAAATAAACCTTCTCCATCTAAGGGCTCTATCCTATTCATAACTTTCAGGATTCAAACACAAGGCTACTAAACTCAGACTAGGTACTCCTTAAAGCATACTATTTATTTATTTAAAATGTTTAGAAGCTCATCTTTCTCCCAGGCAGCTGGGACTTTGATCATCCTCTTGTGTTCACTGTCAGTATTTTAACATTTGAGAGTGTACAGACAGAACAGGGATTCTTATCTACAGAGAAGATGATAAAATAATTCAAGTGCAGTAAGTGGAGGTTGTCATATTGCTTCATGTCCTCTCCAGCCCCATATGCAAGAAACCAACTCTACTGTAGTTTGAACAACGTCAGATTCCTGGGATAGTGCTTACAGACATAGCCAGAAGGGACATCCACACAGGTTGTAGCTTGAGAGCATGGCTCACTTTCACACCAGACTCTTTCCTCACAGCTCTTTCCAGTGAAGTTAGCAGGGCAGCTGCAGATAAAGTCATTCCAGGTAATGGCACAATAACCACCATTGAAACATGGCTCAGGCTGAAAGACAAGAGAAATTATTTCCAGAGAAGGAGGTGTTCATTTTCTCATTGCACATACAACTAAGCACTGTGCACAACAAGATGGGTGGATTTAAACAATGAGAGATGGGGAACTTCTGTTTCCACTGGGAAGATGTAGGGTGAGCTGCATGCCAATCTGAACCTCTACCCTGAATAGGACCCTGCCTTCTGTTATGTTCTGGAGGCCTCTGGCTTCTCTTGCTCCTTTCCATCTTCTAGCACTTATTCAAGTCAGTATGAAAGCAGCAGGGACTGGCAACGGGAAGACTGCTTGCTCCTCATCTGCTGGCATTTTTATGTGCTACAAAACCTATTAAGACTGGCCTTGGAATGTGAGGTGCCTTGGACTGAGTAAGGTCTGAGGCAGATTTATTCTTAGGAGAGTACTCTTATCTGGGGAAGGCGCTCTGTTCTCATAACTAGAAATGCTGTCAAAACTAGCATCCTCTCTTAAGGCACACAGAACCCAAATCATAGCAAAGAAAGCACACAGTAAAGGCCTGTCTATAAATACCTCCCTCCTTTCTTTAAAACACAGAGAGAGAGAGAGATAATGCTGATTGTAAAACTGCTGGTGTTCCTCTTCAGTAGAAGTGGATTGCCTGGGCCAGAAATGCAGGGAGGGGAAAGCAGCAAGGTCTCAGAACCTCTGGATGCATGTGGGAAGCTTCACAATTGCATCAAATGCACTTTCAAACTCCTTCAAGACTTTGGGCAGAGATGCTGTATCCCAGAAGGCCAAAACCCAAACTACACAGACTGCAAAGCATGCAGGAAACACCCTTCCTACAGAAGATGTTCTTCTGAAGGGAGAACAGGGAGGTGAAATGCTGCATGGAAACAGTGTCCATGAATACATGCTGGATGTAGGCAAAGGATAATCCATACTCCACCTCATAAGGTTAGTGTTGCTGGTCATGCTGCCTGCTCCCTTCGGTAGCATGGGGAGGAAGAACACAGCAAGGAAATGCTGGTAAAATGCAAGCTTGCAGGGCAATCCATGAATCCCTCAACAGTAACCACTGTTCCAAGCTAAGGCAGAAGGAATTGTTGAAAACCACTGAATCTGCACTGCAGGCAGTGTCCTGGTCCCGCTGCTGGACCTCCTGAGGGCACCTGGTGTTTTTGGCCACTGTATGACAGAGTGTTGGACTGGATGGGCCACTGGCCTGATCCAACATTGGCTTCTCTTATGTTCTTATGTAACCCCACAATTCCCCAGACCCTCCTTTTTGTCATCCACATATTAGCACCTGCACAGCCCTTCCCTCTGGCAAACTGAGTCTTGTTGCCTTAACACTTGTCCACATGTTCCACATAAAAAGAGGAAGGTAAAAAACTAAGTTTCCAGACACTGTCCTGGATTCTTCTTTGAAGGCAGCTATTAGCCATTTGCCACTCCTTGAGTACTCACCTATTCTACAGAGAACTGCAGAACACTACAAAATGTCTGAAACAGGAATCAAGTCAGACTCTTTCTAGCCAGAATAGGGTTGCCAAGTCCTTTTTTCTTACCAGCGGGGGGGAGTCCTCCTGCCGCCGGGAGCTTCCCCGGAGTGTGCGCTTGTGCGCGCGCTGCAACAATGTCACCGGAAGTGTCATCATCACGTTGGGGGCGTTGCCAGGGCGACGCTCTGGCAATCACCCCAAGACTATGATACCATAGAGTTTTGGGGCGATTGCTAGAGTGTCGTCCCAGCAATGTCCCCAATGTGATGATGTCACTTCCGGGTGACGTCATTACGCTGGGGAAGGGGGTGGGGTTCCCCCCGCCGGCCGAATGCTGGCTGGCGGATCGGGAACCCCTGTAGCGGGGGATCCCCCACCCCCCGGGCTGACTTGGCAGCCCTAAACCAGAAGAGTAATTAAAGAGAAAATATTCACATGGTCATCCCAAGCAACTGATTAGCCACAGGTTCAGAACAAAAAAATCCCAGTCCTTAACACAATATTTGCTTAACCAATGGGATTTCTCAGCCACTAGCTTTGTTGAGTCTTTGTAAATGATAGATGGCTCCATGGCTACTGCTCAGAGTTAAGTAGGCATTGAAAACAGTGCACTTCTAATAACCAGATGCTGGGGCAAGCAACAAGAGATAGCTACCACAAGCAGATTTTGAAGAGGCAGGGTAGAAATTGACAAAATACATAGGTAGCCATCTGCTTAATGAGCTTCTCCTTTTTGTTGCTGTTGGAAAGACAGTATTGGGCTAGATTGCCCTCTGGTCTGACCTGCATGGCCAGTTTTCCCATTCTTCTGCTCAATGAGGAATGCCCAGGTACCCAAAGACAATCTTTTGAACTTTCCTTACCTTGCATGTGTCATCTGAGATACATCCCAGGAAAATATTAGTGGTTTGTTCCACATAAATTTCTTCTGGCCTGTCATCTTTAGGGGGGAAGAACTGCATCTGGTGATGGTTGAGTCGAACATCCTGAAGACAACCTTTAAAATACCCTCCCCAGAGGGAAACACTCTCTTCATCCAGGAGTCCACCCACATGGATCTCAGACCCAGCTGCCAGTGGAGTCACTTTCAGAGGTCCCAGGTCTTCCTCTCTGTTTAAAAGGCTGGCATGAAGAAAACCTTCATGGAAGGAAAGCATTACAAAATGTCTCCTGCCATCAGCCAGGTGTCCAGGGATGCTGATGGGAGCAGCAACTGATGCCTCTACCTGGAGCTGCCCATCTGTCAGGTACACTGCAAGGAAAGTTTCAGTCTCATTGCTAATCTGAAAAACCAAACCCATGGGCTTCAAAGTCCGGATGAAAAATGAAAGATTAAAATTTGCCCCTAAGCTGTTGCTAACTGCAAAGGCAGCAAAGCTTGAAGAGTTTTCTAGGCCGAAAGTTACCGTTGGAGATTCTGGGAGAAGGAGAGAGAGAGAGAAAGAGAGAGCAATAAATGCCAGTTCCAAGTCATGGCCAAGACAACCAAACTTCTGCTCATCAACCCTCTGGTCATTTTAGGAATGACTTGCTCTGAAGGACAAAGGGACAGACCTGTGGAAAACTACAGAGACTGGAAACATGCTCAGGGGCACGCTCACCTCCCTTCCCAAAGGACTATAATCAGCACTACAGGCAGCCACTTTCTCTTGAGCATGGGAGAATGGCACCTAAGGTTAGCAATGCTCAAGGCCATTTATTCCCTCATTTTCTTTACCTATGAGGGCCAAAGTAACCAATATAATTGCCTGTAATACTCCAAGACCAAGTATGTCTTGTAGGGAAAGCCTCTGAAATGGTGGCAGGGACCGTGGAGCTCTGCAGTGTTCCTTCTTCAAAGACCAATAACTGCCTCCCCAGAAGAAGATCTTGCTTGCCAGCTGACTTACCCTCCTTTCAAAGTGCTGATAGATTTTCTAGCTTATTACTCACCAAAAGAGCACATGTGGCCTTCATAAGGCCGAGAACAGTTACAGTAGAAGTCTGCCCAGAGGTCAATGCACTGGCCACCATGTGAACAAGGCTGGGAGTGGCACCAGTCTGTCCTCTCGCAGCCCAGTTGGACTCCAGAGGATTGCAATCCAGTCACCTCCTGTGGTGTGACAAGGTTAGAATCAATATACAGGTCTTCCAGGCAACCAATGAAACTTTGTGTAGGGCTAGTCATTAACTTCTCATCACTTCCTCCAACATATATTTCTGAGAAGGGCAACAAGGAATTTGAGAATGATTCTGCAAGGGGATAGCTCTGCCAACAGACACTTGCATGGCAGTCTTCATGCCACAGCCTGAGTTCAAGAGAATCTTGCAATCGGACCTCAACGTTGTGCCAGTAGCCGTCATCCACACGTGGTGCCTCCAAGATGAGAGAGGACACAGCATCCTGCATCATCAGTGTTACACACACAAGGCCACCTGAGAGCTCCAGCAACAAATGCTCTGCTTTGTGACCTCGGTAGATGAGGATAGCATCAGGAAGGGTGGTTCGGAATCGGAGAGCCACAGCAGATAGATAGCCCCCTGAGGTATCACTTGAGCTTTTGTTGTATGCTGACATGTTGATGAAGAGATAGGTGCTTGAGGAGAAGGAGAAGGTTGTTGATGTGGAGCATGTGACGCCATAAAAACCAGGCTGGCACTGGCACAGGTATCCATGGATTTCAGACTGGTAGGTAGGGATACACAAGGCCTCATTTTGGCAGTGATGGGCCTGACATCCAGTGAGCTTCACAGAGCAGTTCTTCCCACCCCAAGTAATGCCACCTTGACTAGAGATGCAATGGCAGATGTAGTCAGCAATGCCATCTTCACAGGCGCCTCCATTCTCACAGGGATGGTCTTCACATTCATTGATATCTATGGCACATTCCACACCTAGTAAACAGAGATGGAAAGAGCAAGTTAGTGGGAGTCAGTTACTAATATAATACAGTTGAGCTCAGTGATATTCCACCCGCCATGTGCAGAGTGCTTTACTGCAAAGCAACTGAAGAGTCTGTTGGTCTAGGTTCCACTGGGCCCCAAAAAGGTGATGCTAAAGGCAAAGTGGTGTCTTTATGACTTAAGTGCTTGTAGATTGCTCCTCCAAGTTTCTAACAGGGGTTCCTACTAATCTTCCAAGACAGCTGCACTGATAAAGTCCGGATTATTCAGGCTAATAGCATTACACCTAACACAACCAGCCCTGTGAAGGAATTGTAGCACAGAAAGGGTATGGAATATTTGCTCTTCCTTGTGGTCACGGGTGGAATTTCTTCTGGAAAGTCCAGTGTGCAAACTGAGTGCGAGTAATTGGCCTCCTGGGCAACAGACAATGACAATACAGTGCTATATCAGTCTCAACCAAAGGTACAGCCATGCTGAGATATGTAGCTCTGCTACAGCAGCCTTGGCAACAAGAAGAGGCATGAGAATGAATATTCCCACAGAGGGAAAGTGATGAGTGGGATACATTCTGGACAGATCACCTTTTAGTCAGATGTACTGGTATCAATGGGATGAGGGAGAGGGATTCTCTTTACAATCACTTCCAGAACCTTTGACAAAATGTCACCTTTACAGAGCTCAGTGCCCAAAGCTGCAGCAGACAACATAGTTCAGTTACTGCAGAAAGTAGTACTATGAATTATTGTGCCAGCAAACAAATATTCAGGATACTGCTCAACCGTTGGCCACCTGACCCTATACCGAACATCCTGTTGATGAACCAGTGTGAAAGCAGAGCAAAAGTGGATCAGTAGGGGGAGTGGTTGCTAGTTATTTGCCATTACAGCCAATCAGATTTTTCTGCTGTTATCAAATCCAAGTATGGAGAGAGGTGGTACTTTGGGACACTTCTTCCTAGCCCCAATGATGCCTCTTCCTTATCCATACCAGTCAGGGCCAAGCTGCCTGCCTGCTTGCAATCTGCTTGGGTTCTGGAACATTACCTATAGGACATTCACACTCTGTCAAACAGTACGTTAGGCCTCATGGAGAGCATGCAAATCCATGTCAGGTGGGTAATTAAGTTCTGAGCCCTTCCCCTGAGAAGCCAGCTGTTTAGATTCCTGCCTTGTTCATTTAGTGTAGGCAGAGAAGAGAAGCTCCTGTTCAAAGAATTAGAACCATCAACAGCAACTTTGTCAGGAACGGTACAACCAGCAGTGGCCTAAAAGTTCTAGATGTCACCATATTCCCTCTTAATTCTACTAAGAGGCCTGGCTCTGCTTCTCTGTACCATTCTGGGTCTCTGCCCTTTCCAGTCTCTGTTGTGCTCACACGATCTCTCCTCCCCAGTCTCCACACCCCTTTCTTGCCTGTTTCAGCCTTTCCTTATTTACACCTAATTCACTTTTCAGGGGGGAAAACCTGATTGCCAAAGCAGCTTACTGTTAATACCTGCTCTAAAACAGTCACTTCCCATTTAGGTGAGACACTGAAAGGATTTCATATGTTACATGGAAATGGCAGAAGCTAGCTAGATCTGCAGCACAGATGTAAACCTGGTATGTTCTTGCCACAGCAACAGTCTTGCTCATTTCAATTGGATTTATGCAAGAGAGCTTCCTGGTGGCTCATACTCTGTTTTTAAAAGTAGGAGTACTCTCATGCCTGAGGGGGGCAGTTGTATAAAACTCAGTCTCTGAAGTTTTTAAAAAAAATAAAAACTGCAGAGCATTTTGAAAGTAAGAAAACTGCGCAGAAAATGGAACACGGTTACATCACATCACTTAAAGGCAAGTGTCACAGGCACAAAGGTGTCTCATGTACACATCCACATTCCAGACAATTGCTATGAACACATGACCTATATGTAGGAGAGTAGCATATTTCATTGTTAAAATGTTGATCTTTGAGTACAGGAAATATGCAAGGGTGTATATACAGTAACTGCTCAATTACTGTACTGAACATTTTCTGCAAAGGCTCTAAATCATTTCATTTTCTAGATGGTTCAGTTGTGGGACAGGGGTCTTTATGGCAAATGACTATGCAAAAGTAAGCAGCTCCATGAAGAGTCACAGACAGGCCCCCTTTCTTGTCCGGAAATAACAAAAATTTGCTTTAGGCTGTTTCAGCCAACAAGACTGATATAGGCTGGTACATGCCAACAAATAATCTGCAATCCTTCCTGTGGGAGGCGTGGAGTGTTCAAAAGCCAGGGGAAGAAAGGGAGGCAGGGAAGAAGTAATCCTGTTTGGAACAACCTATTAACAGCAGACTATAGTACCGTCTGTGTAGAAATGCTGCACTTTAGGTCTTTTCCAAGAATATATGCGCCCTTCCTACTGCCTATGGAAGCACCCACAGATAGTAGAGCCAAAGGACAGCTTACACAGTTTATAAGCTTATGAATTTCAGAGAAGCAAATTGCCAGATGCTTGAACTGTAGTAGGCATGCTACTATCACTACCACAATCTAATGTTTCCAGAGGGAATCTGCTTTGCCATTTAGAAGAAGATGCTATTATGGATAATCAGTGAGTGCTCACTCCACTGTCATATTAATTGCCCCAAACCCACTCACCCTTGTGCTGTAAACTTGAAGGTATCCTTCAGCCCTTAGCTATTTGTTCTACCTTTGTTCAAGTGGAACCTTGGTCAGCCTGTTGGCTCTTACAGAATTTTGAGAAACGAGTGGACGACAACATAAAATGGTTGTAATGGAGGGGGCAATCACAAATTATTGGAAGGTTTAGATAAAAGCAAGAGTCCAGTAGCACCTTAAAGACTAACAAAATTTATGGTAGGGTATGAGCTTTCATGAGTCACTGCTCACTTCTTCAGATAAACCAAGCAACTTCCTGTGAAGCTCTTTATAAATGGATGCTCCCACAGTAACAAAAGTGATACCTCCTGCTCCGTTGAGCTGAAGGGGAGCCAAGACTAGCTATTTGTTTTACAGAAGAGATGTTTGGAGGAAGAAGCAAATGGTTACCAGCAAACCCATCAGTAGGTGCCATGGCTACCATGGGCACCACATTGGGAATTACTGTTCTAGTGTGTCTGTATCTCTGTTTCTGTGAGCTGCAGTGACTGGCTTCTCTGTCAGTCACAGACAACTGTGTGTATCGGGGGGGGGGGGGGGGAGGAATCACCCACACTTGGATGACTATATTTGCAAGCAGCAAAACAAAGCCTAATATGCACCTATTCTTTAAGTCACAGGTAAGATGGATAAGCAGTCACAGCAAGGGAGAGTAGCAAGCACTTAACTGGTCTTCTCTTTAAAGAAGGAAAGTCTTCAACTAGCCCACTCTCCCCAGACCTCACAAGACACCCTGGACATTACTGACAGTGCCTCCACTTTCAGTGACCTGTCCTGAGCACAGCCTAATTAGAATCTCCCACTGTCATTGGCAAGATGTAAACCAGAAAAAAATTAGAAACACCACAAGGTTTGTATCACCATGGCAATTTCCATGGTGACAGACAGGAGACTCCTCCCTCTTGTACTGTTTTCTTTTGACAGGCTCCAGGAGCCGCAGCACATGCATCTCAGGAGCATCAGAGAGAAACTTCTGCTTCTTTGAGTCATAACAGTTTTACTAGTTTCAACAGTTCCCACTCACTGGGGGAGAAAAGAGTTTTCCTGGAGCTGGTATGAGAAGCATCACATGAAGCCAAAAATGCACTTGAGCACCAGAGCCCCAGCTCTGAAACAACAGTGTGTTCCAGGCACAGCCGGCATGGACACACCCACCCCAGAATTGGAGCAAAACTTCTGTTAAGCAAGAACAGCCATTGATCCTTAGGTTGACCCAGCCAGGCTTCTCTCCTCTGAAAGGAATTCTTCCTTTAATACCTCCTCCTCTCTGTTTATATAGCCCAAGGAATCCCCACACACATTCAGGTAGCCAGGATATGACTCCTTGCCTCTGCAGCTTTTGTCATTACCTGCTAGAAGATACATTCCACCCATAAGGATACCAACGAACATGGAGTTCATAGCTGTTCCCCTGCAGGCATTGGTGATGATGACAGGACGAAAAGAGGGTCTCAGTGCTCAGCTGGAATGGAGCAGCAGAATGTGTGTGTGTGCGCCGCATGTCTGGGTGCCAGCCGAGCAAAAGGGGATTGGAGATGAAGCCAGCCAATATAACGCAAGCTTCACTGTAGCAAGATCTAATCCATCTCAGCTCTAAACCTCCCCAGCTGGCTCCTATCACTGCTGACAGGAAGAATGCTTGTCTACTACCTTCAGGAAGGGGGGGAGGAGAACGGAGGGTGTAGGAGCTGACTATCATTCTCGTACCCTTTCCTTTCTTCAAAGCAAGCCCTGTTGTAATTTCCACCAAACAAGATCATCCTCTTGCTGGAGACAAAAAGGCAGGGGGAGCCTGGGGAGTGGCACATTTGTGTAGGACAACATGTGGGGCTTGGACGTTCTTGATGCTGCCTGCCTGCCTGGAGAATATGGTGACGATATTATCCATAACTGCTTTGCCATGCCATCAGCTATGAAGAAGGGTTTTTTAAAAACTCATTTGCCAAGTGGACTGGGCCACCCAGAACACGTATGTGTACTACTCAGTTCACTTTTTGCCATACCACCTCTAGCCTGTGGGAGAGTAACAGCAAACTAGATCAGAAGTTTATTGCATATAGCCAAAGGCCATTACAATAAAAAGTATGTATATGCATCAGAGGAACATAAAATACAGGAATTAAGAGAAATTACAGTCAAAACTATTAAAATGAGATTAAAATACTATAGAAAATCCTAGCTCAAAGACAAAATACCATAAAATGTACTACAATGGGTAAGTCCTCAAGTGCAGCTCTAGCCTGAATTTTTATGGCAGCCAGGACATACAATGATACTCAGTAAGTTATGTATGGATCTATGTCAGCTAGAAGAAAAATAACTTTCTCCACCACTGAACACAAATTGAGACCAGTTCAAATGACTGCAAGTACCTGGGAAGCAACAACAAGCTGAATATAAACAAAAGTATTCCCTCTTTCACAGACTCCAAAGCTAGTAGTGTTCTTGTTTAAGCTCTTGTGCACATGCTTCGAAAACAGATATACAAGTGAGGGAAAGGGACCAGAAGCAGCCTTTAGGAGCATTTGGTGAAAAGGTTCACAGTGGACCAAGGAAAGTGGTTTTTGCTTGGACTAAGGGAATTAAGATACTTGTTCAGATCCAGTCTTTGTAAAAGCAACATCCTGGTCACAGTGAAGACAACTTTTTAATTTGATCTTTAAAAGTTCAGTTGAAAAAACAACAACCCAGCTGCAGTAAGTCATCTTCAAAACTATCTCATGCAAGGGAAGAATGACCTCATATATTTACTCATATGAAACCAGAAGTATGGCCATTTATATCCTGCCTCTCCAGGTATCTGCTCAACATCTGTCTAAAGAAAAGTTTAGAGCATCTTACGAGTGTATTTGGTCCCATAGGAAGGTTCCTAAAACTAGCCATATGCAGTAGGGCTAATCTGCCCACAGCATCCTGCAGATCAGTCAAAGCAACCCCAAAACAGGTCATACCACAAGCAAAGTATTGGCACCCAATGACTCAAGTGTGTAAGCCAAGCCACAAGGTGCCGGGGGAAGGAATTATATAATGTTGTTACCAATGGAGAAAGTAGATACACCGTAGCTTAGTTTGCAAGGTACATGGTATTTGGTGCAACCTTCCTTCCAGGCCTCTATCTTTGCATCTTTTCACTAGGGCTTTTCTCAGATACAGCTGGCTTTTGCTGCCAAAACATGGCAAAAATCTGTTTCCTGGGACAGGCAGAGTTTAGCCAACAACAGGCAAGCAGCTGCAACTTCTGCTGACCCAGGCCCTTCCCTGAATTCCTGAGAGCACTGAGGCCTCCAAAGCCAAAGGGGAGGATCCTGCGCAGATCAGAATGGTAGGCTGCTTTTCATCACAGGTGATCTTAAAAACACCAGCTCAAGGCAGAGTATAACTGCCGCTGAAATGCATAATGGAACGTTATGGGAAGCTAACTGGCTCTGTGATCCTAATGTGAAGTAATAAGCTGTTTACACAGCGGGACCAGACTGGGATTAATTGACAAAGCAGGAGAGATTAATTGCTATTATTTCCCTGTCAGCTTCACTCCTCCACAAACTCTCATGCTTCTCACTGAGCTTGCAGAGAGACAAAATGCAGCTCCCCCCACCTGCTTAGCTAGGCCTTGAGCTAAAAGCTTCCCACAGCCCCACACAAGGCAAAGGGCTTCAAGAAAGCCAACAAGTACAGACACTGGATTCTCATGTTCAATATAACAAAAGAACAGCTTTGATCAACACTATGTTGTGGAGGAAGATCCACCACTGGTCCACTTTTGAATTTCTGAAGCAGCAAAACCACAATAGGGCAGTATAAGACCCCACTCACACCATAAATGAAGGGGTTATCCAGGACTCATTTTTGGATCATCTTACATGATGCCTCTATTGCTTATTTTGTGCTCTCAGATCAGCTCTGAGATGGCTTTTCAATCACAGTGCCTGCTATTTGGGTATGAAACTCAGCACCCTGAGAACTACTGTGCAAATTTAATATTAAAAACTTCCATCAACTTTCTAGTTTTTGATGGCTGCAAATCCCTGGCAACAATGTCAGAAGCCACAGAGGAAAAGGCCAAGGATGTAAATCTTTATAAACCCTGCACCACCATCTTCCAAGGGTAGCATTTTCTGTCAGGGAGTACAACTTTTACTAAAACCCTGCAGAATGGTAGATTTGGCATTCTGCAAAGTTTGGCTGAATAAAAGGCATTATTGATTTTGAATTCTTGTGGCCCTGCTGTAAATCCAATCACCTCATCTTTACCTTCCATTTGTTTATTTTTTAAAAAAATGGTTGTTATTGAAAATGTTTTTAGTAATATACAATAAGTATATCTACTTATTCAAGATAAGGAATGGAGGCATTCTTTGATAACAAAATTTCCAAATTAAGCAGTACTTCACTGTCTAAGAGATCACCTCCTCCATTCCTCACAAACCATTTAAGATGAAACAGGAATGTCCACCAGATGTGTCTATGTAGGATGAGCTCTCCCTTCCCTCCTTCTTCCTGTTCTGTCTACAAGTGATCATTTTCTGGGGTGTCCATCTATATGATCTACACCTTGGTTCTATGTATCAAGGAGTGCTTCCTGTGTGGGGAGAGGGGATACTTGTTTATACCATCATGTGCATTATGTGATGTGGGAAGTACTCCTTTTGTTACAAGTAATGGAATATGACATAGGATGGCTTTCTGGAGAAAAAATACTATGCTTAAACACTTATACTGGGCACTTTCACACATGCTAAATAATGCCATTTCTGTGGTATATTTATTGTATGTGTGTATGTAATGGAATACTCATCCCCTAATATCTGTGTGATTTTGTTTGGTGGAGCTCTTGTTTCAGTTTTGTATGTTAGCTGAAGTTGTTGGTTGTTGGAGTTGTCTCCTTGCAAATAAATGGCTGTTGTTTTGAGCCAGCTTGTCTCTGCTGTATGGACCTGAGAATGGGTGCTCGAGTGAGGACCCTAACCTGGGAACCCACAGCCAAAGGGGAACATTATAGTTTTAATCCACTTCAGTGACCATTTGCAAGTGGATTTTGCCATTTTGCACAGTAAAATCCAGTTGCAAAGTGGATTGAAAGTGTGTTATTTAGTGTGTGGGAAAGTGCCCTTAAAATATGAAGCCTACAGGCATTCTGCTTCCCTGTCTTCAGACAACCAGCTCTCCTCCCGTATGGCGATTCCCTGTGATATTAAGAAACAGGTATGAACAAGCCCAGAACATGATTTCTAAGAGGAGCGGTAGTAAGGTTTGAAGCTTTCCTGGAAGCCAAAATGCCAGCATTGAAGACTAGGGATGTGTGTTCGGTATAAACCAAACTGAACAAATACCCGAAAAATTCCTTATTAGTATTTTTCAGGTATTTATTCAGCCAAATGCAGATTATACAATCTGATTCTGCTACTGATACAGCTGGCCCAAATAAAAGCCAGTATTATTTGGCTTTTATTTGGGCCAGCTATACTGCTGAGTTGTGCTGCAGCAGAGCAACTCTGCAAATGAAGGGAAGGCATTTAAAAATGTTTAAATGCTGAATAAACTTGGATTTCCCAATTTATATACCTGAATCTCAATATCATACCAATACTAGGATTTGGGAATATCAGGAAATACCAATATTTTTCGAGTCCAGTGGACCCAAATCCCGGGGGTGGGGGAATTTCCCCTGCATACCCCTATTGAAGACTCTGCTTGAGGTAGGCACTGATTATTCAGTGAGGTACTTTGCACATGATTCTTTGTTTTTTCTATTCTGTATGTTCCAGGTCTTAATATGATGTTATTTCAGAGAATGGGATAGAATTCCTTAGATGTTTCTAATCTAAAATTAGATTTTTCTTCCTTCCACAAGATGGCAGCCTAGCAATATACTTTAAAGAAAATTTTTGGTGCTCACTAGCATGGACGTAACTGCTGAACTAACTGGATCCTAAGAAAATGAATGGCATGAGATAAGTAAGAAACTAAAGACAAATTAAAGGCCAGACAGAGATTAAAATTAAGGCCAACACCACCAACACCACCCCGGTTTGGTGTCAGAGGACCAGGCAGAACTGTAACCACTCACTGACCTTAGGCAGCACATATTAGCCACAGCATAGCAGATGTGTCTCTTTTCTGGACACACAAAGCTGCCTTATACTGAATCAGACCATTCATCCATCACAGTAAGTACTGTCTACTCAGACTGGCAGTGGTTCTCCAGGGTCTCTAACAGAGGTCTTTCACGTCACCTAGTACCTCAAACTGCATGTGCCGGGGATTGAACCTGGGACCTCCCACATGCCAAGCAGATGCTCTACCACTGAGCCATGGCCCCTCTTCTTATTTGAGTACTTGGGGCTATGGCTCAGTGGTAGAGCATCTGCTTGGCCTGCAGAAGGCCCATGTTCAGGCCCAAACATCTCCAGTTTAAAAGATTAGGTAGAAGTTGATGAGAAAGACCTCCATGTAAGACTCTGGAGAGCTGCTACCAATCAGAGTAGACAATTCTGTCCTTAATAGATCAACAGCCTGACTTTGAATAAGTATTCACCCACGGAAGGATAGCAGCATAGTACATAATAGATAGCAGCATAATAATTTTGACTACATCTTAGTTTATATACCTGCATTAGGTGCATTCCAGTATCTGCATTTTAGAGTGTGGTAGAGATAACGATGTTTCCATATCTGGAATGAGGATCACCGGATGACTTGAGTAAGTCTTTGTACCTTCCCATAATTTGAATGCATGAATCTATCTTATACTGAATCAGACATTTGGTCCGCTGAAGTCAGTATTATCTATGGAGACTGGCAACAGCTGGGTCTCGGGTAGAGATCTTTTACATCACCTCCAACTTGATCCCTTTAACTGGAAATGCTGGGAACTGAACCTGTGACCTTCCTCAGGCCAAGGAGATGCTCTCCCACTGAGCTGCAGCCTCTCCCCAAGTATAGCCAAGCATAAAGGCCACCAACATCACCATGATTTAGGCTTGGATCCTATGAATTAGTTCCACGTATGCTAGATAGTCTCTGTTGTAGGGCCCATTGAAAACTATTTGTCTTGTGCAAAATGAATTCCGGAGGGAGAGGAAGTGCCTTCCACAGCAGAAACTATTTAGAAGACACACAACTGGTTTAGGAGCACATGAAACCAAGCCTGTGTTGTATAATTACATTCTTGTGGCACTTAAAGACTACTGAATGTAATGTAGCATAGGCTTTGGTGAGCCATGTTAATTCCACAAAAAATGTGTTAGTCTCTAAGGTGCCACAAGATTCTTTCTTTCTTACTTTGGCTGCAGCAGTTAAACCCCAATTGTACAAAGGATCCCCTCACCACTGAATTTCAAAAACAAAATTGAACATCTTCCACATTCAGAATTTGGATTCCAAAACATACTCAGGATTTTATTTTTACATTCAGTTGGAAAATTAAAAGCAAAATGGGTACCCTTTCAAAAGTAGGAAACTCCATAAATCTTAAACCACAATGGTACCCTGTCCAATTTGGCAAGGATCCAATCTGTTGTTACCCGGCATAATATTTTCTCCCTTACCTGAGTATCCTGGCATGCAGTGACACCAATAGCTGTTCACCAGATCCACACAGTGCCCTTCATTCTGGCATGGCTGAGATTCACATTCATCAATGTTAATGGAGCAGATATCTCCTTTGGAGGGTCAAAAACAGATCAAAAGATTAAGAAGAAGAAGAGAAGAAGAGATTGGATTTATACCCCGCCCTTCACTTGTAGTCTCAGAGCAGCTTACAAACTCCTTTCCCTCCCCCTCCCCACAACAGACACCCTGTGAGGTAGGTGGGGCTGAGAGAGCTCAGAGACAACTGTCCTTGAGAAAACAGCTGGTACAGAGCTATGGCTTGCCCAAGGTCATCCAGCAGATGCAAGTGGAGGAGTGGGGAATCAAACCCGGTTCTCCCAGATTAGAGTCCGCGCACTGAACCACTACACAAAACTGGCTGATTTCTTGCCCCATGAGCCGCTTCCTGACTTTTGGTGGTTTGAACAATCATGTGTTCCTCTGTGTCACCTCACAGTAACTCACTTTGCCGTTCCCTCTTTTCAAGTATTTCTACTGGAATGCTGAGGGGAAAAACCAAACATTCTCTCCATGACACCACAACACTCACCATCAAAGCCTGGCTGGCACTTGCAGATGAATCCAGCAGCTTCTTGGTAGCTGAACTGTGATGGAAAGTCCACAAGCTCTCCATAGTAGCTATGGTTGGATCGTTCATAGCACTGGCCACCATTGAAGCAGGGCTCTGTGGCACACTCATCCACGTCTTCTTCACAGTGCTCCCCCACATACCCTGGTGACAGAATACAGGGGTTACTGGGGCAAGGGAGTCCCTAGGCAGAGCTAACATGTGCCTCATTTATCATGGAGTGGGTTAGATGACAACAGCTAAAATCCTTACACCAGCCAGAAGATGTGAGCCTCCCTGGTATTAGAAAGGTCACACAACTGGGCAAAGGACAGGCTACCAAGCTGAACGTGGTGCTGCTGCTTCCTGCTAACACATTACTTGCCAACCAGAATAGAACACATAGACAAAGACCTATGCTTCTAACCTGCCACTGCCAGCTTTCTCATAGCTGGCTAAAGCAGAATCTCCCCAGCCAGTACACTGCCTCTTGTAGAAGAGTAATTCTAAGTGAGAGGACCCCCCTCTATGATAAAGTTGTACCTTCTTTTTGTATCCTCTTCCCTTTCCACATTGTCTTATTTGCTGCAGGGTTTGTGTCCTTTTAATATGAGTACTGTAAAGCATCTAGCAGTTAAGCTACTTGATGATGATGATTAATAATATTAATAATTGGGTTTATATTCATTTATCTGGCACACCTTTCTTCAAAACATTCTGGATGTATAGTTTGATTAATATGCTGAGAATTCTCTCTTTGAGCCTTGATTCGCCTTCGAGAAATAACAGCCCGGACTCACCTGGGGTCATTTTGCAGCTGTGGAGAGAGGGGAGCAAGGCTGGGAAAAGGCTGCTCCACCCTCCAGCCATAGCTACAGCTGGGGCCCTCACTGTGGAGTGGTGAGCCCAGAAGTGTCTCTGCCAGCCAGCCAACTGGCTGGGGTGTGGCAGAGCAGAAGCAGACCTGAGGAATGTGGTCTTCCTTCTGGAATGCTCCAGTGGCTGTAATCAATAAAGCTGTCGTCTGTTTTACTTTATCTGGGTCTCTGTGTGCATATGTGCCCCCCCTTTCCCCCTCCCTGCCTCCTCTCCCTGTTCCCTGCAACTACAATTCCTGGGTTGGGGAGAAGGAATGACTGTTACATTGGTTAAAATTCTTTGTGTAGGTTTGTCCTAGAAGGCTTCATGGGACAGGCAGGACAAATTGGTAGGTGTCACTGAGTTCTGCTCAGGTCATGAAAGGGATTCCACCTTCTAGGAGCCAAGCACCCAGGGCCAGTGCTTAAGACTGCACCTTATCTAATGGTTTCCACATTGACTTCTGGGGAGATACAGGGATGGTGAGCTGAATTCATGCATGCATTACATCTTGGAAAATCTCTGCAAAGTAGCCTTAGTCACAGGGTGACCAATCACAATCTCCTCATAGATCAGGGGCCTTCGAGAAACCAGTTTACCATGTTATAAACTCACAGAACAGGTTATATGATATGTTGGCTTCTCTGCATTAAAAGAATGGAACCTGGAAGAATGGTACAGAGATGAGAGGGATTTGGCTTAGTGGCTAAACACCTGCTTTGCATGCAGAAGGTCTCTTATTTGATTCCTAGTATCTCCAACTAAAAGAACTCTGTTAGCAAGTAGCTGGGAAAGGCTTTTCTCTGCCTGAGATCCTGGAAAGGCACTGGCAGAGTAGATAGTACTGAGTTAGAGTGATCAATGTGACTTCACCTACCTGGCCAGCAAACACAGCTGTAGCGTCCAACTCCTTCAAGACAGGTTGCACCATTCTGGCATGGTTGGGAGGCACATTCCAAAATATCCAGCTCACAGTGCTGCCCTTCAAAGCCAGTGTTGTGGCAATCACACTGGTAGCTAGAAGGAAGAGCAGGACGGAGCTACAATTTATTGTCAGATAAGCCAGTGCCTCTCTCATCCCCACTGCTTCCTCATAGTGCCAGTTTCAGTTTATCATTTGCTTGGTTATTTCACATTTTAGTTTCTTTAGATTTATTAATTGTACTGTGCCCCATTTTTAATGAAAAATAATTCCCCAAAGTGGCTTAAAGCTATTCAAAACTTAAACAAATATCAATTAAACTACAATTTTAGTGAGGTCTTAGTCCAAGCACAATGGAAGGATGCCTAACAGCTGCAGTTGGTGGCCTGCAGTTGTTACTAGGGGGCTAATGGGCAAGTTGCTTAAAAAATTTCCTCATTATGGTCTCTATCTGAAAAGAACAGATCTTTTCCACTTGTTCCACATATGCGCCGCCACAGTGGCTTCTGAAGATGGGCTTTCACCAGATAGGATCAGGGCTATTGGCTGCTGGCACTCTTCAGCATATTGTATTTACATACACTCTCAGTCTAACTATTTATTGTCTTTACTGTTTTTGCAACCAGAGATCTTTTCATGTGTTACATGAATAGAAAAATGGTTCAGGCAGACTTCTACCCAGCATCCTCTCTCTCACCTGTTGACCAGGTCATGGCACATGCCTCCATTGAGACAGGGCTGACTCTGGCACTCATCAATATCCACTTCACATTGGACCCCCTCATAGCCTGGCATACAAAAGCAGGTGAAGAGCCCAATATGGTCACTGCAGGTACCACCATTCCAGCAAGGGTCCGATGCACATTCGTCAATCTCCACATCACAGTTCACACCTTTGGGGGGGGGGGGGGAAGAGACAGATTATGATTCATTAATATTCATATTTATACCTCAGTTTTAGTCTCTAAAGCTCTTGCAGGTCTTCACATTGTTCATTCTCACAATCCTTTTGCAAGGCAGATCACCTTTTTACAGAGAACTGATGCTTGGTGCATGTGACATGCCCAGGATCCATGACAAATGTGGGCCTCAAACACCTATCAGGTTTCCCAGATCCAGGTCCCAAAGCCCATTGGACCAGACTTCCAGAGGATTATACCACCATTCCCGTGTTCACAAACAGGAAAAGAAGGCTGAGAGATCTGATTTGCCTCAGTTGCTGCAATCGTGGAAGCTAAAGTAATATCAACATGGCATTTATTTTGCGGGGATGGTTGCCCACTATAAGTACCCAGAGGAAGGAAGATATCCTCATTTTTTCCAGGAATGTGGATCCCCTTGAACGCAGCTTCCAGATCCCCCAAAGGAACCACCATGCAGATGCTAATTGCTGCCACTATCTGTAACTGCAGTTTTCCTAGAAAATGCAGGGCAAGCTGTGTCAGCTGCTCTTCCTGCATTTGTGGCAAAGGCTATGAAATACTGTTTGGTAGACTGTGGACTCCTGTGTATTTTGCCTTGCCACTCTCTGATCCTATGAACTGCTTTGTCTTAGCATCCTCCCAAAGTGTGTATATCTGGTCTGGCACCTGGAATTCTTTCTAAGTCCACTTTTTGGCACAGTTCTCCCAGCAGTCATAGTTACACTAATCTACAAGGAATGTAGGCCCCCTAATCTGGTGTATCAAGAGCTGTCAAGCATTCAGCAAAATTTCTTGCTTCCCATCATGCCAAGAAATGTTCACACCATGACAACCACAGCTATTCATCTCATGAGAAATTATTGGGTGGCATGGGACAGAGAAACATGAATGCAGGGATGTTCAAAGAGAAACAATAACGGGTGCTTTCCCACATGCTGAATAGTGCACTTTCAATCCACTTTCAGTGCACTTTAGAGAGCATTTGCAAGTGGATTTTGCCATTTCACAGCAGCAAAGTGCATTCAAAGTGGATTAAAAGTGCATTATTCAGCATGTGGGAAAGTGCTGAATGGAAAGCACCAACACATTTCAGCTAAAATGAAAGATGCATAGAAGAGATGGTCCAAGAATTCTTCATCACTTCCAGCTCAAGCTACAATCATGCAGGCTTGAAACTGAGGTAGGTGACTTTTGGAAATTATTATTTCTAAATGTCATTTCCCTCCTATCCGAGAAGCTCTAGTTTATTTATAGACCATAAATATGTAAATAATTACTACTGTAAGAAAGCAATCAGCGATTACACAGTAACCACGATAAGCCCAAGACAAACTGTGCAGAAAGATGCTAAGAATAGAACAGACTAATAAAACAAGTTACTAATGAGTAACAACAACTGGTAGTACTAGCTGAAAATACTACATATGTAATATTTACAAAAATCCAACAGGTAAAGCCACAATGTTATCAACAATCCAACAGGTAAGTTTTTAACAATCCAATAGGTAAATCTACAATATTTCAATAATACAACAAGTAAATCTACAATAAACCTAGTAGTAATTCTACATATGCAGTCCACATGTAAGTCAATAATCCAACAGGTAAAATTTCAACAATCCAACAGGTAAGTGCAATATTTCAATAGTATAACAGGTATATCAACAATGAACCTAGTAATAATTCTGCATATGCAGTGTTTACAAAGATCCCACAGGTAAGTCCACTATAGGTAAGTTTTCAACAGTCCAACAGGTAAATCTGCAATACTATTGATCCAACAGTTAGTCTACAATGGACGGTAAAGACTCCGGATTTCAGAACTTCGTTTTGAATACTCGTCAATAAAGCTAGTAGTAATAGAATATCTACAATAAACCTAGTAGTAATTTTACATATGCAATGTTAACTAGAGTCCCACATGTAAGTCAATACTCCAACAGGTAAATTTTCAACAATGAAAATTTACCTGTTGGATTGTTGATAACATTGACTTACATGTGGGACTCTTGTTAATACTGCATATGTAGAATTACTACTAGGTTTACTGAAGATTTACTTGTTGTATTATTGAAATATTGTAGATTTACCTGTTGGATTGTTAAAAACTTACCTGTTAGATTGTTGATAACATTGTGGCTTTACCTGTTGGATTTTTGTAAATATTACACATATAGTATTTTCAGCAAGTACTACCAGTTGTTGTTACTCATTAGTAAATTGTTCTTATTCTGTTCTATTCTTAGCATCTTTCTGCACAGTTTGTCTTGGGCTTATCAATAATTACTATTGTGACATATTTTATCCTTGAAATATTCAAATCTGTTAACCTATGGTAAAAGGTCTGATCAGGACCAATCAAGAGAACATGCCCCCCATATTCTGTGCAGACAGTAGATAATGCCATCTCATTGTAGATGCCAGTTTTGGCCTTCTCATTTATAAAATTTTAAAATGCATTGCTGCCTTGCACCATTCAGACAAGGAAAATATGATGAAAAGCCTTCTTGAAGGATATCCATAGTACTAACACACTTTGCCCCTGGCCTTGAGACTTGTGAAAATCCATCACCTTACATCTTGAGGGAAGGGCTGTGGTAGAGCATCTGTTGGCATGCAGAAGATGCCAAGATTGATCCCTGGCAATTCAGAGGATCAGAGAGTAAGTGATGTGAATGATCTCAGGTTCAGACCATGGAAAAACCCTGCCAGGCTGAGCAGACAATACTGGCCTTGATGGACCAGTGGTCTAATTCAATATACGGCAGCTTCATGTGTTCATCTTTTGATGGAAGGCCTTTTTAATTTAATCACCCAGTAGTATCTGCTTGAGGGTGCTTTTTAAAAGAATTTTTGATGTTCATATCTATTACTAACATGCATTATATTTGGTTGTAAAATCTTATTACTCATCCTGAGGCTTCAGTGGGAGGAAAGGAGAAAGACAGAAAAAGTGAAACCTGGAATCTGCCTGAAAGAGTATCTTCCCCCCCACCTAAACTCCCCATCTCTGTTCTCCTTCAGCAGAAATTCCATTGCATAGCAGGCTTGGCCTCCCACACAACTCGGCACAGTGACTCAGAAGAGAGGAAGGGGCACCTGATGTTTCAACGCCCCATCTACTCCCACTGGTAATCTTTAGCCAGTCACCCTGACATTCCTTCACAGCAATGTAACTGTTTTAAGGGCTGCCACTCATTTACAAAGATGAGCAAGGCCAGAGCATCTGTGTGCCGACTTGTACCAGGTGGGGGGTGGGGTCAATACATAATTCCATCCTGATAACAGTGCTAGGAGGGAACAGAGAAAAGTCCCTTGCGGATGCTCCTTCAGTGGATACGTGGAAGGTGCAGAGTGAATCAATGCCAACCTAGATGGTCCAGAGAGATATTGTCCCAAATCAGATGCAGAGATGGTCACAGGAGGCTTCTGCTCACTAGAGACGCTTTCTGGCCTAAGATTATTTACATTCCAGAGCACTTGAAACCTCTCCTTTCTGATCACATCTGCCTCCTTATATGATCAGCTATCGTACTATCCATTCCATTGTCCCATCAGCCACCAGACTGGCCAAACGCTAATCTACAGCCCTCTTCTGAGTTAGCCGGCTAGCCCTCTCAAAATCAAACTACCTGATCCCAGCATCTCTTTCTTCCACACTCAAGGAGACCTTGATTAATCACTGCATCTATGATGATATAAAATACACTTCTCTCAAGCAAGAACAGGATTCCCTTGCCAATGTGACCTGTGGGGAAACTTTTCCCAACACTAAAATATGTTGAAATCCATCCACTGAGTTTTTTCAAGAGAAATGTAACCATCCTCTTCACTCTACCCATAATCCTGCATATTGCCAATCTAAAAAGGTACTAAAACCAGCAACAGTTATGGATGACATTAAAACTAATAAAGATTGTAACTACCAATATGGTCAGATGAAACAATCAAAAGAAAATAAGCCAATGAAAAACCTGGAGGTTGGGGGATTTTCACCTGGCACCTAAATCTAAATAGATTCAATGCCAGGAAGACCTCTGAGCAGAAAAATCTCCTGATGTGAAGCACCATTACAAAAAACACCCACTTCTTCATCACCATCCAGTTTGGCTCCACAGGTGGGGACTTACAAGATGGGCCTCTGCATTTCTTCTGTTTTCCTAAGGGAGTTCCAATGCCCAGTGGATGATATATGATCTTGAGTGGCAAGAAGGCACCAGCCCCCTCCCCCCATTCACCAACAATACTCCTCATCCCCAGCATGTTCTCTGGCTACCTGTAGCATGGCTACCTGTAGCTGGATGTCAAGGCACTCACACTACTACTACCCTGTCTAAATAATTACTGCTCACTGGAAGGAGACTGCTGAATCAAGACGGATTTTTAGCCAAATCCAGTAAGTAGCAAGGGCAAGCAGTACCTGTGTAACCAGGCAGGCACTGGCAAACATAGTGGTCCATCTGGTTGAGGCAGGTGCCGTTATGTTGGCAAGGCCGGGAGGCACATTCGTTGATGTCTATCTCACAGTGATAGCCCTGGAAGCCAGGCACACAGAAGCAGCTGTAGTCATTGACTCTATCCAGGCAGATGGCACCATTCTGGCATGGGCTGGAGGCACATTCATCCACATCCTCCTCACAGTGGGTCCCGACATGGCCAGGTTGGCATTCACAGGTATACCATCCAGCACTTTCAATACAGGTACCATTATTGCGGCAGGGATTGCTGGAGCAAAGAGAGGGTTGAATTTGGCAGCTGTCTCCATTCTGGCATTGGCAGCCATATCCATTGGTAATTGTGATGCACTGAAAGTGAAGCTGCGGACAAGGGCTAGTCTCACATACATCAGCTTCAGAATTACAACCAAGACCTAGGAGGCCTGGCCTACAATGGCAGGTGTAATTCAACTGCCCAGGGGTTCCACTGCAAATCCATTCAGGTGGACAAGCATGTCCACCACATGCATCATACAGGAACTCACAGTTCCATCCCACATAGGCTAGAGGATTCTGAGGACAGACGCATCTGTAGCTTCCTTCTGCATCCTCACAGGTTCCTCCATTCTTACATGGGGATGAGTAGCAACCGCTTCCCAGTTCAGAAGATGCAAGTCCTATGGAGAAAAGAGCAGGTTTGGTCAGACTGGTGCTGGTATGAGGGCAACTAGCTATATGTTAGTGTCACTGTGTGTAACTGAGCAGGGTAAACAATGCTGTTTTGGGGTGGCTGGGACATTTTGTCTGGCTTTTGAGTTGGTCCTACACTACTGCAGAACTAGTGCTAATTACTATTGAAGTGCTTTGACATATACACTTCTGAGACATGCTAATGATAGTTGTAGCAGGGAGAAATCTCTTGGCAGAGACCAGAGAAGCAAGTTACAAGAATATAATGGAAACCCAGCAAGAGGAAGGACTGAGTCAAAGATGAAAAATTCCAGACAGGCTTCCTGGATATATATCATTTTGGGCCATACCAGTGGTCAGCCATCACTTTGAGTGCTTCACCAATCAAGATGTGCTTTGGGATCCCATTATATTTGATTCCCACCTTTCTAAGTTAATCAAAGTCTTGATCTGTGCCAAGAGACTGCACTTTCCACTTAGTAATGCTGGATATGTGATTTAATGCTGAACCTGAAGAATGGGAAGGAGAAAATTCAAAGCCCTACTAAGGTTTTGTGCAATAGTCCTTGCAAAATCCTTGTTTCAGGTTACGCTATTGTGCTCATCTTCCAATTGAAGCAGATAATAAGCATGGGGAGTCTACACAGTCCATTGTAGTGGAAATGAATACACTAGTCTGTTGTTTAAAAATCATTATGCAAGCTTTCAGGTTACACAGGATGTAAAAACTGGCCATGAAGATATTATTTCACAAGTCTGAAATGTGCTTTCCTCTTCAATGGCCATGCCACTCCCACATTGATTCCCCCCTCCCCCCCCCCCCCCCGCTCTGTATTCTCCATAAACATCCTTCAGTTTATCATCCTTCCTGTAAGCTGAACATCAAACTGGAGGTGTTAGGTGAGTGGATATTGCAGCACTTTTTCCCTTTAAAGGCACCTGTCCCTTCCTTGACCTCCTCTTAGTCTGTTTCTCTGCTGCATCGTTTTGGGATGTGAAGGCCCCCCATGATCACCCAGTTTGGCCCCATCCCTCCTTCCTTTCATGTGACACTGTGGAATGTGCTGTGCTTTGCAATGTCCAGCACACCCTTTATCCTACCGTCAGGCCTTTTATTTCAAATTCCCACTCAGGCAGAAAACAGGGATGACGGAACATGCCTGGAATCCACTGCAGCAATTAGAGTGGGAAACCCAGGCTATTGCTCTAAAGTGGGGCTCCCCTCACTGGCAAGCTCCTCTAATGAGATGCCTGCCTTAGCCTGAAACACAGAAACACTCCAGGAGGCAGCAAGGTCCATTGCACAACGTGCCAGTTGCTACATTCACAACAGAAACACACGTACATGGTAAGGGCTGGCAGTCAGATAGACAGGAGCTAAGCTGCATCTGCTATGAAAAGACAGTAAAGCCAGTACTGAGGTGGAGTGTCATAACACCTGGTGGAGTATAGTATAGAGAATCCATGTATCAACAGTGCTAATTGTTGGCAGCATTCAGTGCTTGTTCTTACGTTTCATTTTCTAAAAAGGATAAGTATTCAGCCTCAAGCCACCTGGAATTTTAATTCTGGGCTCCATTTTGAATTGAGATCCTGTAGTAAAGTTGTCTCCAGTTCTTTTAGAATTACAACTTGTCTCCGGACCACAAAGATCAGTTCCCCTGGGCTGGAGGAAATGGCAGAATCACAGGATGGACTGTATGGTATTGCATCTCTGCTGAACACCCTCCCCAGACTCTGCTCCCAAATTTCCAGGGATTTCCCAAACTAGAGTTGGCAACTCTATCCTGTAGCATGCCTAAGGATAGCACTGCAAGAATAAGAAGGCTTAGAAACCTTCCTGCTCAAATCCTGCCCCAGTCCTTTCTCAAAATTATCTAGCAGCAAGGCCTCCTAGGCTGCTGCCAGCACAGACATGACACCTGCATCAAGAGCTTCCATGTAATTCCCATTATAGCCCTGCCCCTTGTGAGTCCACACTGCTGTCAGGTAAGTTTAAATCACAGAAACAGCAAGTTCTACATGGGCTTGAAGTATGAATACGAAAATTCAAACTTTAAGCCTCCTCTTTTTAAGACCTAGCGTATAGTAGTGGTGTTACTAGTAGCGGTTGTAATAATAACATCAACAATAATAATTTTATTACTTTAGGCATTTTATACCCTACCTTGTTGTTTTCAAAAATGCACCCCAAAGAGTTTATACTTATAAAATATTATTAACAATGAAATATCAACAATCAGTACAGTAAAACCATCATGTAAGATAAATATTGGATAAGCCACAAAATATCAGGTCAGTATTTCTTTAGTCCTCTCAGTCAATATCCATAACCTGATAAACACCAACAAGAGGCCTGCAGGATTTGACTTGCACATAAAGTATGGAAGACGGCTAATAGAATACAAACTGGCTTGGGCAGTTGTGCAGACCTGTTGTGGGGCAAAATATGAGGACCCAAATGTGACTGTGGGTCCAAACTATTTTCCATCTGTCACAGGTGTGTGAGCGTCGTGCTTTCCAGGGAGATGTGATGGAGATCTTTGTACTCTCCCCAGCTGCGATTGAGTATACTGAAAATTGTAGATATTAGTATTTTGGGGGATTGCCCATTCTGTGTGCATACCCGTTGTATCTAGGTTACATATTTTATATTATTATATCCTTCCTATGTATAACTCTGCCATACAATAAATAATATCAGGTCACCAGCAGCAATAATAATAATAAGAAGAGGAGACTGGATTTATATCCCGCCCTTCACTCACTTGGAGTCTCAGAGTGGCTTACAAACTCCTTTCCCTTCCCCTCCCCATAACAGACACCCTGTGAGGTAGGTGGGGCTAAGAGAGCTCTGAGACAACTGTCCTTGAGAGAACAGCTGGTACAGAGCTATGGCTTGCCCAAGGTCATCCAGCAGGTGCAAGTGGAGGAGTGGGGAATCACCGGGTTCTCCCAGATTAGAGTCCATGCACTTAACCACTACACCAAACTGGCTCTCCAATAAAACAGACTTACTCAGGTCAAAGATCTACTGGAACAAAGATATCTCCACATTGCACCAGAAAGCTAGGAGAATATGTGCCAAACAAGGCTCAGTCAGTTAAGCATTCCATAACTTAGGGGCAACTGCTGAAAACAGCCTGTCTTGTATGACTGTAAATCTTATTTCAGATAATGTGGTATCATGATCTCAGAAGCCACATTACTACAGAATCTTAGGCCAGGGGCTTTCCCAGTTATACCTCAAATCTTTGACTCAATCTGCTAGAGCTTGAATCTGGACCCTCAAACAGGCCAAGCTTTAAATTACAGTCCACTCAACCCCAGACAGAATCTCAGCACCATATGTCAAACTGTGCCCAGCACATGTCCATTCTGTTGCACTCACTCACATATAGCAGCTGCAATGGCACTGGGAAATCCACACTATTCTTCATTTCTTGAAGAGAGGTCAAGCTTTACATGTGTTGAATCGCACCTGAGAAGCATATCTTTTCATAATCTCTGTTTTCAGTTTTTTCAGTTATCAAGGTCCATGGACACAGACTGTTATTTTATTAATGAACATTCTGAATATGTAAAGTGAATAATTAGCAGAATGTCTCAATTAGCCTTTGCTCCTAAATGACTCAAACAAAGAAAACTGGCACTCTAAGATGAATTGCTTGATAAGTTTGTATGTTAAATGACGGCATCAGCTCCTAGTGATGTGGAAATTTCCAGTTTTGACACTGTGATCATAGGGTTAACAGCGACACCTTGAACTTTTGCTCTCTGTCCTGATGAAAAAATTGCCCTACTAGACAGCTACCCTTTCCAGAAAAGAGGCTCTGCCCATTTGAGAACACAGATCAGATTCTGATAAACTTCAAATGCTGACACAGATAAAGAACCTAAACCCCCACCTCCCCACCCCATCCCCTTCCCCACCTGCAGTGCAAGTCCGGAATTTGCATTGAAAAGAAATTACTTTTATACTGGGCTGATGCTTTGTTGTATCTTTAAGAAATAAACAAACATACTACTCACAAGCTATATCCTAATTTTTATCCTTAAGGTTACTGCACACTTTCAGTTGGAATTTGCAAAGGACACATCAGATACACATGTATGACTCCATACAGGCCAACAAAACATGAAATTTCATGGGGGGGGGGGGAATCTTAAGAGTTAACTGCACTAAAAACAGTTAAAACAAACTTTCCAAAGCAAAGTTTCACAGACAGCCTAAACCAAGGGCCTGCAACTTACAGCTTTACAGCCAAATGTGGGTCAGTATGTAATCAAATATGGCTCTTAAAAAAGAAAATGAAATCTGTACAAGACATTGGAGTGGTAGGTGGGATGCTAGAATGTCCAGTATGTGAAAGGAATAAGAAGCAAATAGTTTTATTGTACTAAAGGACTTCTTGGAAATGCAATTCCAATTGGTACCTTTCCTGTTGCGCCCTGACCTAGCCACAGTAATACATACAACAGTCATCTCCATATTAGACTACTGTAACTCATTGTACATTGGCCTTCCCTTGAGACTGACCTGGAAACTCCAGCTGATCCAGAATGCAGTGGCACGAGTCCTGATGGCACATATACAACCTGTGCTGTGACTGCTACACTGGCTTCCAGTGGAATACCAAGTCTGACTGAAGATGCTGGTATTGACCTACAAGGCCTTGAGCAGTCTGGGACCTGCGTATCTTTGGAACCATCTCCTCTGGTATATCCCTGGGAGAGTGCTACGCTCTGCTGGGAGCAATTTGCTGGTGATCCCTGGCCCCAAAGATATCTGGCTGTCCTCGACCAGAGCCAGGGCTTTCTCAGCCCTGGCTCCAACCTGGTGGAACTCTCTGCCAACTTCCATCAGGGCCCTGCAGAACTCAATGCAATTCTATAGGGCCTGTAAGGCAGAGATGTTCCACCAGGCTTTTGATTGAGGACAGCAATGGCTAACCATCATAGCTAGCACCCTCTTTTCTTCCATTCTGCCCGCATCGGCCTCCTCCTTAACCTGCCCACGAGATAGAGTAGGTTTTAGATTAAATTATGGAAACCATCTGAAGACTATTAAATTAAGAATAACTAATTTGTTGATTTTAAACTGTATTTTTGTGTAGTTTTTAACCTGTTGTAAATTGTCCAGAGCCTTGTGTTCTCAGGCATTGGGTGATCCAGAAATTTAATTAATAACAATAATAAAAAGAAAGGGACATGATAGAAGTAGAAGATTCGCCAGTAATCCAGAGCAAACCATGCACAGATTTATATCAGTGCTCCTTTTACATTTATTACTTATTGTTAAACATCATGTGTACCACTTCCTAATGAAGGACTTGCAAATCTCAGTGCTTGAGCAGTAGGTTTATGCCAGTGTGGTATAGTGGTTAATAGTGCTGAACTAATATCTGGGAGACCTGGGTTCAGATTCCTCACTTGTGCCACAGAAGCTTGCTGGGTGATCTTGGCCAGTCATACTATCTCATCCTAATCTACCTCACAAGGCTGTTGTGAGAACAAAACAGAAAAAAGCAGAACAGTGTAAGGTGTTTTGGGTCCCCATTGAGGAGGGAGGCATGGTACAAGTGGAGTACATAAAATAAATAAATAAATATTAATAAATTATGGATTATTACTGACCATGTAATAATGGTCAGTAATGTCAAGTTGTATATTTTAAGTTATGCAAACAGGTTTTTTAGACTGCCTCTTTGTTGATCTCTTGCTCTGAGGGTTGATATAGTTTGGCTCTTTAATTATAAATGGTTGCTGACCCCTGCTGTGAACAGATGCAGCAATTCAGGACAAGCAAAGAATTGCTCCAGTTGTTTTCTCTGTACTTCATGTGCTTCTCAGAAATAAACTGTAACAAGTTTTTCTGTAAATGATTCTGAGGAATCAATATTAGGTACTGCCGAGACTAAGTTTCCAAGATCCTTGTGGGTTTTAAGAAACATATCTCTTGAGAAGAGATCTTTGTTTCCAGCACAGAAGAACAACCCAGAGAGACTGTAAATCTCAGCTTCTCATGCAAACAAATACCCTAGAGGTTACAACCACAGAAGGATCATTGCAAGTCGCAGCATAGGTCTCCTGAAGAGAAAGGATTCCAGATTACTATCACTCCACTATGGATCAAATCCATGCAATATTCCAATTAATTGCAAGATGTTTTGAACATCTTCCCCCTCCAAAGATCCTAGCTGCAACTTCAATTCAAGTGCCTGGAACTGGGACCTTGGAGAGTTACTCTAGCTTATGAACACAAAGTTGCCACCTCTCCTGGGGTAAATTAGTACCTCTTTTCCAGTGCTAATAAATTCAGCAGCTCAAAAGTAAAATTTGCCTACAAGCTATCAAAGGAACAAAATGAAATGAAATTATTCAAGTAGCATAAAAAGCACTCAGGCTAAGTTAATGCCGGCCAGGTAACAGCCTCTTCAGTTAGTTATATTTTTATCCTGCCCCCAGTCCAATGAACTTAGGACAGTGTACATGGTTCTCTCTTATTCTTTTATCCTACAACTCCTCTAGATTATGTAAAAAAATCCGACTGGGGATCTGAATTAGGTTTCCCTATTCCTTGTCCAAAAGTCTAGCCTTTATACCCCATGAGTAGAAGGCAGACAAGACATCATCTGTCACTTTTGTATACACATTTGCTTTTCCTTTAGTCCTGAGGTATGACCATGTTTTCAATGGCTGTAACCCCCACCCCACCTTCAGTACCTTAAATGTCACATTAACATTAGCCATGCACACTACCTGCTGCTTCACTGTCTTCCAAACAGTTCTGATGATAAGCACCCTCCAAGATGGCTCAAACCCCTCACTTAAAATTCCAAGAAGGCAGTCAGAAGCATTGGGGTTATCAGCCCACTTCCTTTTTTAAAAAAACACACAGTCTACCTTTCATGTTCCATTAAAAACAGAGAAAATGCTCCTGAGAATAATGCAAACACCTATAGCTTTGAGACAAGCTCCACTTTCATTGTATAATGTTTCAGTGTTGCTTGCTATCTTTCAGGATAATGCAAAGATGGGGGGGGGGGGAGATGCCTTACTGGCATTTACCCCCTCAGATGAGACTCTACTACAAAGAGTGCCTGAACCAAAACAGAGATGAATACACTAGAATGAGGATTGTGTTCAAATTTATCCTGATAATAATCACAGCAAAAATGAATCGGTGGGGAGATCCTATCCAAAACAAGTAAAAGGGCCACTAACAGATCTGAATTTGGGGGACAGAGGGGAATGTTTTAGTACTGTTTATCCCACCCTTACTCTTACAAGCTCAGAGCAACATATATGGTTCTCCTTTCCACATTTTATCTTCACGACAATCCTGTAGGGTAGGTATGACCTAGAAAGATAGATTAGCCCAAAGTCAACAAATTAGTTTCATGGTGAGCAGAGATTTGAACATCAGGTCTCTCTAGGACTACTCCAACACACTAACCACTAAACCACATGGGCTTGTGGGGGAATATTTCATCTCAGTACTATCAAAATTCAAGTTTTGTAGGATTCATCCATGCAATGTTTAATTTATCATGCAAGAGGAAGGGGCAGCTGAAGTCCTAGAACTCTTTCCTCGAATCTGGAAATCTCTCTCTCAAACCCAGATATTTTGTTAGTAATTATGCAGTAGTAATCATGGGGACATCACTGGATGGCCAATACAGAAATCATATAGATTACATAATTGGAAGCAGAAGATGAAGAAGTTGTATTTTCTCTGCTAAAACAAGACCAGGAGCTGATTGTAATACAGACCATGAATTATTAATATTGAAAATTAGAATGAAGTGGAAGAAAAACACCAAACATTTATAATGCCAAAAATAATCTAAGTAACATTCCTGACCATGTAAAGAAAAGTTTTGCCTTACTAATTTCAAGTGAAATGGAACCAAAAGAGCTGTGGGTTGAAACCAGAGATATAATCAAGGAAGAATATGTATAGACTATTCGTATAGCCAAAAGAAATGAAAAGCCTTGATGGATCACTGAAGATACTCTTACAATTTCTAAAGATAGATGAGAAGCAAAAGTAAAAAGTGACAGAAACAGACTCAGAAGTCTAAATGCAGCATTCCAGCAACTGGCATGTGGAGACAAAGCAAACTATTATAATAACCAGTGTAAACAAATAGAAGAGAACAACAACAAAAAAGGAAGAACAAAAGATCTGTTCCATAAGATCCAAGAAATCTAAGGGAAATTTAAAGCACATTTATGAAAGATCAACATGGAAATACACAGAAATCACCAGGAGCCACAGAAACAGACTCCCTCATAATCTTAACAAAAATATGCCAACAAATTTGGAAAACAAAACAATGGTCCACAGCCTGGAAATACTCAATCTACATTCCAATCACAAAAAAGGAGATATCAAAGATTGCAGCAACTATTAGACCATCATATTAATTTCTCATGCAAGTAAACTGATGCACAAAATCTTACAACAAAGACTGCTACCATATAAGAAACAAGAAATGTTCAAGCTGGATTCAGAAAAGGAAGAGGCACTAGAGATCATATTGAAAGTTTATGGTGGTTACTGGAGTGTACAAGAGAACTTCAGAAGAAAATCAGCTTGTGTTTCATAGATTACAGCAAAGCTTTCAACTATGTGGATAATGAAAAGCTATGGTTGGTTTTAAAAGAAATGGGTGTTCCACAACATCTGATTGTTTTGATGCGCACCCTATACAGTAGACAAGAGGCTACTGTTAGGATAGAATATGGAGAAACAGAATGGTTTACAATTGGCAAAGGTGTCAGACAAGGATGTGCAGCCTATACACTGGACAAGAGGCTACTGTTATATGGAGAAACAGAATGGTTTCCAATTGGCAAAGGCAGGGGTCCGATGGAGTGGGAGCGCACAGGAGCGCAGCTCCGGGAGTGAGGAGTCCAGGGGGCGGGCACATGACCAAGCCCCGCCCCCTCCTCGGCTTCCCCGAACAGTGCAGAGGCGCAATGCCCCGGGGAAAGCCCTGCTAGGGTCTTTATTGTTTTTAATGTTTTGTTTTAATATTGATAATTTTATCATTGTTCCTTTTATGACTGTGTGCTGCTTTTCCAGAGACTTGCTCAAGGTGGCATATAAATTTTCTGAGTATACCATTTCTTATCTGGGCACATGGCACATAAGTACTGGAGCAATTTCACCAACCCTTCAGCAGCTTCCACCCCATCAGTTTGGTGTAGTGGTCAGGAGTTGTACTGTAATCTGGGAGAACCGGGTTTGATTCCCCACTCCTCCACATGCAGCTGCTGGTGTGACCTTGGGCCAGTCATAAGTTTTCTCAGAGCTGTTCTCTCATGAGCAGTTCTCAAAAGACCTCTCTCAGCCCCACGTACCTCACAGGGTGTCTTGTTGTGGGGAGGGGAAGGCAAAGGGATGGGTGGTGCACATGTCCTGGGTATCTCAAGTCTACTTGAAACCTGGTGGTTTCAAGGGAACAGGAAGAGAATGAGGGTGTGTTCTTTATGCTTATTTTTATTGCACAAAGTATTGGATGGGGAAGGGAATGGAGGAAGAGCAGGTCAGTTTCACTCACCTGTGGAGTGGAGCCTGAGGGGTGGGTGTTGCCTTCTGACACACTTCCGATATGTTAGGGGGTGTGGCATATGCAAATGAGTTATGCTAATGAGCTCCTGCACCTCTTTTTCCTCAAAATGACCCCTGGGCAAAGGTGTCAGACAAGGATGTAGTTTATCTCCATATCACTTCAATCTATATACCAAATACATCATAAGTAAGGTAGAGGGAAAATTGATATAAAGAACATTAACAACTTGGGCAGAAAACAGTGAAGACTTGAAATAACTACTGATGATGGTTAAAGTGCCAAAACGTGACTACAGCTGAACCTCAAGAAAACAAAAGTAATGTTCCCTCTAAGCAGAGTTAGTGTGAGCTAGCTCACAATTTTAAGCCTCCGGCTCACACATTTTTGTCTTAGCTCAGGAAGGATGGCTCCAGAGCAAGCTAATTTATGCAGTAGCCAAATCACCTGCTCACAACTTTAATGCCAGTAGCTCACAAAGTAGAATTTTTGCTCCATAGCTTAGAGGGCACATTGGTAATGACTACAGAAAAATTACACAACTTTGATGATGATGTAGAAACTGATTTCTTTGAAATGTGGTGTGTGAGGAGAGTATTACAGATTCTGTGGTCTGCCAAAAAAAGACAAATAAGTGGTTTCCAAATCAAATCGAGCATGAATTCGCCCTAAAAGCTAATATGATCAAACTGAGGCTATCGTACTTTGGTGACACTATGAGAAGAGAAGAGTCACTGGACAAGACAATAATGCAAGGAAAAGCTAAAGGCAGCAGGAAAAAGGAATGAGGGATTGACTCAATCAAGGAAGCCATGGCCCTCAGTTTGCAAGATCTGAGCAAGGTTGTTAACAATAGGATGTTTTGGAGGTCATTAATCAATAGTGTCACAGTAAGTTGGAAGCAACTTGCCAGTACTTAACACACAGAGAGTAATTACTCATCCTGCACATGTTTAAGAATTGTTTTTCCTCTCATACTCATTGGGAACATTGGTACAGAGAGAAAGGAGGAGCTAAAGAGCACAAGGGAACAGGTACTCATTATGGCAGTGTAATGGCACATCCCAGCTCAAAGGCCATTTCCCCATGTGCAAATCCAGTTCTTGCACAGGTGCAAAATTAATTTTATAATATTTGTGCAATTTTGTTTGGCTTTCATGCCTATTTCAGAAGGACAAGACCCAAGAGGGCAATCTGTTTAAAGTTCCTGTCGACCTGGTAAGTACTTGCCCTTTAGAGTCAACAGTATAAGGGGGGAAAGCTTTGGCCCCTTGAGCAACACACATAGCTAAACAACTACTAGGAAAACTTTGAAAGGAGGGATGGAAAGAGTTATGTTTCCATGGCAATGGAAAGGCATGTGCTTATATTAGTAAATCCTGGGTGACCTCTGCTGCCCTCCCTCCTCTCCTGGTCAGCACAAGGGATTAGCTGAAGGGCATTTCTCTGAATGACTCCCAGGAAGGAAGGAACAAGGAGCTGAACAGAATAGTGATGGGTTGGGGGCCCCTCCTGGAAATGCCAAGCAGCCTGTCCTGCTCTTATAGGGAATGCTCACAAAAACAGATACTTTAGTTTAACAGCCTCAAAACAGTCAGATTCCTGTACTAGAATCTTTCAGTTAATACAACTCAGGGTGTGGGGGGGCCTTTTAAATGTATTCATGCAATGAATCCACTTTTATACAGAGAATCAAGAGAAGCACTAAAGTAAAGTAGGCAGTGGTATATGGACAAGGAATATAGATCTTGAATTCTAAAAAGGAATATGGATCTTGAATTCTGTACTATGTTTACATAATCATTGCCAGGGAAGAGCCGGCTCAAACCAGGGAGACCTCCTGGATCACTGCTTGTTCTCTTGCCACTTTAGTACAGATCTTTCAGAGAAGATTGTGCACTCTGCAATGGGGCTATGTGAATACCATTCCCAGCTGAACAGGATGCCTTCCTTACCTACTTCACTTGGGAGCACCACATAGGCATGCTTCTGCCTCACTCAGCTCTGACACTACCAGCTCTCAAAAATTTAGAACATTGTAAGAGCAGAGTAATGTCAGGAACAAGAGGGAGACATTCCTCCACCTCCACATGTCAACTTCCAATTTTTGGCTAAATTCAGTTCCTGAGTAGTCATGGGAAACAGGCCCATTAACTCACCATGGCGTTGTGAGGGTTTCCCCCCAATCCTTCTGAACTGCACAATCATATAAATGCACAGAGTTGGGTTTTATCAGATGACTGAAGGGGCGTCAGTACTCATAACCCCTTTCAATGCCAAAGCTTATTCCTAAAACAAGAGGAACAGAATAGAAAAACATATACTTTGCTGTGTCACCACATACCACCACAACACAATTTGAGGGACTGAAAGGCAGAGCTTTCAATCTGGAGTGTGCAAATTCCAAGATGAACCCTGGCACCTCAAGCACAATTACAAAAATTGTGGGGAGGACGTAAAACTGGAAGCAGTGATAGGCAAAGGATATGACACAGCTAATGAGAATTCTTCTATCTTATGAGTCAGGTGAGTTCTGTGCCAAATGGAAGTTAAGTTCAACTGCAATGTGGACATTGCCAGTCTTTGAGCCTTTGTTTCCTTTTATAAAATGAACATTCTACTTAGGTTGCATGACCTAACGATAAGTCGGTAGCAGCAGTATAAAGAATAGGGTTGTAGTAAAATGGAATTGTTCAGGAGGGTTCCTTAATATAGGGAAGAGGGTTGTAGCTTCTTGGTTTATTTAAGGTATGCGTTATCCTCTTTTTACTTCATTGTTTTCTAATTCTTGTGATCCAGGTTTTTTTCCTTATTTTCTCCTTTTAACAGAAGCACAAACAGATATTTGGAAAATTTGGAAAACTATTGTTCATTGATGTTCTAGTTCCCAGACATTTTATAATCCAGTTTTTGCACTGGCCCTGGTATGTCGTATACTTTTTAACTCCATTGTTTTCTAATTTTGTAATCCTCCTTGAGAAAGGTGGACTTTAAATGAAGTAAATAAATAAGTACATTAAAAGATACAAAATAACCTGTTCACTAGACCTACCTGTGGAACCAATGGAAACTGTTTATTTATTTATTTAGGGCAGGGGTGGGCAAATGGCGGCCCGGGGGCCACATGCGGCCCGCCACAGAGTTTTTTGCGGCCCGCCAAGACAAGAAAATTAACAAGAGTAAATATAGATGCTCTTTGACAGACATTAACTTGCAGGCTGTGATGAGAATCTCAACAAGCAATCTCACTCCTGATTTCAAAAAAATTGTAGAAAAGTGTGATAGGGTACATTTGTCTCATCAAATTGATTCTAAAATTAAATGTGCTTGCAGCTATAGATGATATGAAATTAGCACAATAAATAAATTGAATAAAACTACCACTATTTTATTTAATTTATATTTATTGATTTTTATGATACAATTTATACCTTTTCTGAAATGCAAAGTTAAGTAATGAATGCAATCATTTTAAAAGGTGCGGCCCTCCGCTAACCTCCGCTCCCACAAAGTGGCCCCCGAGCCAAAACAATTGCCCACCCCTGATTTCGGGCATTTGTATGCCACCTCTCCTGCAAGGCAGCTTACAAAACAACATAATAAAGCATTACACTAAAAGTTATGAATTGAAACCCAACATTAAAAAACCCAGCCAGAGAATAAAACAAACAACTGAACTGATTTAATAATTTTCAGACTAAATGCACACTATAAAATCATTTTAAAAGATCAAATGCTTTATTAAAAGCCTGGATAAACCGAAATACTTTGGCCTGGCACCTAAAAGAATGCAATGTAGGTGCCAAGCAAGCCTCAAGGTGAAGGGCATTCCACAGATGAAGTGCCACTACTGAAAAAGCCCTGTCTCAAGTTGCCGCAAGTTGCCACGTGCCTCACCTCTGAAGGCACAGGGAGAAGGGCTTGTGAGGTAGGTCTTAACTAGCAGCATGGACGACATGAGAAGAGCCAGTCTTTAAAGTGTTCTGACCCTAACCCAAACAGGATATTACATACCATAAACAGACCAACTGCCCTGATCCTAAGCCACTGGAAGCTACCCCTAAATGGTCTGCAGGTGCACTAGGACCTGTGCATCCCCTCCCCCCCCAAACTCCTCTGCCTGGAAGTACCTTCACAGAACAGAGGAAGAAGGTTCACTCTTTCAGGTTGGCTTACCATTCCCCAGGTCTGGGCGGGGGATCCCCCGCTTTCCGGCACTCCTTTCCATCATGGGCCAGCTGGCAAGCAGGAGGAAATTCCCACCCATCCAAACAGCAATGTTGCATGCAATGCGATGTTGCACGCAATGTGCAGAAGTGACATCAGCATGTCAGTGACGTGGGGGTGATGCTCTGCTTTTGGGCAAAGCTCTGTGGTAAAACTGCCCTCAAACCATACAGTTTTGCCCAAAAAGCAGAGCATCTCCCCCGCGACATCACCAACATGCTGATGTCACTTTTGGGTGACGTCAGCGCATTGCACAGCATCCCCACCTACTCCAGGAACACTGCCCAAATCCCCCCGCCAGCAGGAAGGAACAACCTTGCAACCCTGCTTTCAGGTTCTAACAGGCTCACTGCCTCTGCAAAGGCTGCTACTTCCAAAACTGACACTGAATATTCACAACATCATTAACCACAGTATGAAGGGTGCTCTCCACGAATAGGAGACTGGCCAGGTGTACATTTGATCATCTGCCATGGCTCTCATTCAGCCTTGGAGATGAGACCCTTCCTATAATCATATTTCCAGGAGGTTCGAGGAGGGGGTGAGGCAAGGCCCATAAATCCACATTGGTTTTACGGTTGTCTTACCTAGGATGCCCTAGAAGCTCTTTGATCTGCCACTTCCCACTGTTGCTCTGCTTCTCCAGCGACACCTCCCCCTTCCTAAACGTTCCCTTAAGATGACCTTCACGCTTTCCATCCTCTCTGATCTCTAGGCCACTGCTACACATCAAACACGGAAATGGGATCAAGGGAGGGAGCTCTTGTGTGTTCAGGTTAGCTATACAGGCTTTCAAGCTTTAATGCTAAATCCAATCTAAATACACTAGCAGTTACCACAGGCAAATTAGCCACTTAGGAGAGGAAGGAACACTACAGCAGGGACACGTCTGAGCTCTGTTCAAGGTGTATACCTGGCAGCCGATCAGCCAGAATCAGATTTACCCCCCAACTGGAAGTACATATGCCCTTGGAAGACAACCAGAAGGCCTCAGCTAGGTCAGAAAGGAGTTCCTCACTTCCCATCAGATACTGGAAAGCAGGCACATATTCAGTGTGTTCCATGCTGGCTACACAAGTGGCCATCTACTTCCAGTCCTAATTACAGGAGCTGACTTTAACAATTAAAGCCTTTCATTTATTTTATTTATTTGTTTATTTTCACATTTTTACCCCACCCTCCCCACGAGCGGGCTCATGGTCTGTGACCCTCATATCTTAAGGATCACCTCTCACTATATGAGCCTCTACCAGCAGATGTCAGGCCAAAAGGACTTGCTTACTGGCAAACTCTATAGTAGGTCAGTAAAGTTATGGCTAAAGAAGAAACTTTACAGCTGTGACTCTCAGATTTGGAACCACTTCCCTGAAGACAGAAAATGTACCAATCAGGATACACACACACATACACCCTTGTCTCTCAACATAAAAATATTTCCAAGATGGCTAAGCCTTTGGCTGACTTGGTTTTTAACTGGGTGTGTTTATAATATTAAGTTTTATATTGTATTATATTTTATTAATTTACTTACTGTTTTTAATTTTTTTCTTGGTTAATTTTGTTTGACTTTTTTGTAAATTAGCTTGGAAAAGTAGGATGTTAATTTTTAAAATGAATTTAAGTAAGTTATAGATGAATAACAAGAAACAGAGTTGTGTGATATTGAAGTGCAAAAAATGCAAAATCAGGAAGCTGGAGCTGAACACAGACAGTCCATAATGCATGGGCTTGGTATGTTCTCCTACCACCTCAGCTGATCGATACTGTCTGTGTGCTTCTGGTGACATGCAAACTTTGCAGCCATGTTCAGACTCCATTCAAGTGAACTACAACAGATTGCTGTGGTGCACACTAAACAGGTCCTCAATTTGCTGTAGATCAGAGAGATCAGAGCTGGCCCTAGGGTTGCCAGGTTCCCCAGCCACCAGTGAGGGATGGAGGGGAGGATTCCCAGATCCAGGTTGAGAAACACCTGGAGATTTGGGGATGGAGCGGGGGGGGGGGGGGACAGAGACTTCAATGGGGTACAATGCCATAGAGTTCACCCTCCAAAGCATCCATTTCCTCCCAGGTCCCATCTGGAGAAAATTAACAGCTACTGATTAATTCACTGCAACTTTTGAGCCCATCACTTGACTTTTGTGTGTATGTTTTCTTGCCTTATAAAATGGAGGTGATTACAATAGTCTAATTGTAATGACAGGATTTTTGAAAGGGTTGGAATACTCACTTGTGTGGAAACATGAACAAGTGAAGTGAAGCAAACAGGACATTGAGTGATTTGTAGGGTTATCTGGTGCTTGGTTGATGAATGTTTTTCAATAGCACAGTAACCCTTCCAAACTCTGAAGTGATGACCAGCCTCCTTTTATTATGACTGCAAAGAAAGATCACCCCAATAACAGCCCTACAGCACTCTGGCCCATTCATGGGCAATACTGCATGCTACAGGCACTCTTTCGGCAACAACACAAAGCCTCCCACCATTGCTTCACATGCTTGTTCAGTAGCCATGGTTACCAGACACAAAAGCAGCCCTGCTGCGTCCCAGTAACCAGTGGAATTCCAGGCACTAGGAGCCAGCACATCAGACAAAGGAGTGGGTATGAGGGATGAGAGGGAATTTTCAGGCAAAACACTTTCCCTTCAGTTCCTGAGTCAATGGATGGAGAAAATGAGAGCACAACTCAAGCAAGGAAAATGAAAGGATGAGGCAAGTAAGCAAGATGCTCACAGTTGTGACAAGGAGGAAAAGAACCAGCAGCTTTTCAGCCCAAACTATGCCTTTTTCTTCCTGACCCTTTCCAGTGCAGAGCTGCTCCCTGGCATACATACTTTTTGGTTTAGGGGCTTGGCAACTCTACAGCAGGCAAAGGAAACCTGTTCATTCCCCACATCTCTCTTTCCAGTGAAAAGCTGTGGAAGTTCCTTAGGTGACCTTACAATCCCTAAATGATGACAGTGATAGTCTAGGCCAAGCCTTTCCCCAGTAACAATTGCAAGTGATATTCCAAGAGGCCATGAATTGCATAGCAAAATGGTTGAATTTTTATTGCCTAGTCTAATCCCCTTCAAAGTCCTGAATATTTAACTAGCTGAAACATCAAGTGTTTATGTCAAGATGATCCCAAAAAAAATTACCAAAACCAGTCAACAGTTTCTAAAGCAAATTTGTTTTGCAAATAATAAGAAGTTATGCCAGTTTCCAAAATGTTTTTTTTTCTTTCTGCTCCACCTTTCTCACATTCTGCCTACCTGTTCAATGCCCCTTTCTTTCCACCTACCCCCATATTCTAAGAATCTCACTTATTAGAAACCCACTCACCAGTTGCTGGATACATTTTTTGCCAGAAATCACCTGCCAACACTTTCTTAATAATTCATCCCGGTAAGTCATCCTCTTTTCTCCTATGGAACTTTACAACAAAAATTAGTTTCCAAGCAGTAACCTGTATTCTCTGAGCAAAAGGGCATTTTTACACCACAGATTCAAACCAGTCTGAAGTAAACACGTGCCCAAGGATTCTGAGAGAACCTGGAGAACAGAGGTTTCAGCCAAACCACAAAGAGGCAGTAGTTGCTTCTCCTCCACCCAGTGCTTCACCGCTGCTGCTGCACAAGCCACTGTCCCAGTTAAGTATGGAGTAAAAGCAGGTCCTAGAACTTTACTTACCCCATAGCCAGAGAGAGAGAAACAGCAGCAGAGCAGCACTGAACTTCATGGCAGGCTAGAAGAACAGCATATATCTATCTCTGACCCAAAGCAGCCTCAAGGCCAGGTCCTGGCCACAGTCACTGGCTCTGCCTACATCCCAGGTTTAAGAGACAACCAACACCACGCTCTCGGATGCTGAAACGCTGGCTGACTCCATGCTTTGCACTAACAGGCTGGACAGACTTGCTGTCCACTTGCAACCCTACTGGAGTAAAAGAAAAACACAGCCTGGATCACACGGACTGGAGGGACAGAGGAGAATCATGTGCCTGATACTGCCCAAGCGCATCACACAGTTAAGATTGCTCCCTTTTTAAAAAAAGAGGAAAAAATAACAAACTGTATTTGTATCAGCTGTTTGATAGGCAGGAAAAAAGTAAAGCATTTGTTGAATTTTGCCTGTCATACTCTGGTTGAAGGAACTGAAACTGGGCAGAATGCTGCTGAGAGACGACCATGGTCAAGTAAAAGAGAAAAGGTATCCTTAGCCTCCCCCAGATAAATCCAAGACTGATAACTGGTGCTTGAGAGGGATTTTCAAATATGCCAGTTTAACGCACTGGAACACATGCAGTGAGGGGGTAAGAACCCACAGAGCAAAAAAGTTCTAGATTAACTAACATTGCCATCCTAAAGGAGTTACATGCTTCTAAGACCATTGACTTAAATGGGTTTAAAAGGGTGTAACTCTGCTCAGGACTGCACTGTAAAACTATGCAAGCCAAGCAGAAGGCAAAAGAAAAGAAAAATAAATCTGGGTCACTTCCCAGTATAAGAGGGAAGAATGGGTCTGTTCCTGATCGCAAACATGGTGTTGTTTATTCTTGAATGTGTAATTTAGAACTCTTTTTAAAATCAGAAGCTTGCCAAATGTGCCTCTGTAAGGGCCAAACTAGATGTAACAGCATCCTTGTGTCTTCCATGGGGACGACACCTCTATTTAAAAATTATTTAAAGATGCCATGAGGGTTCAATCCTGATTTGATCCACAGTGCAGCAGGCTTGGGTTGCCAACCTCCAGACTGGTACTCTTAGGACCAAGAAATATTCTGGAATTACATCTGTTTTCCAGGTGACAGAGGCCAGTTCCCCTGGAGGAAATGGCTGCATTGGAGGGTGGACTGTGTAGAACTATACCCCACTGTGGTCCCTCCCCTCTCCAAACCCTGCCCTCCTCAGGCTCCACCCCTAAATCTCCAGGAATTTCCCAATCCAGAGTTGGCAACCTGGCAGCAGGCTAAGGCACTCATTCCACCACCCCTTGCCTTTTCAAGTTCCAAACTGGCCACAGAGATGCATAGACCCAAGGCTGTTTTGGCACTTGAAAAGGTGCAGGGGGAGAAACAAGAGAGACTCAGCCCACTGCACCGGGGGCCAGATCAGGACTGAGCCCTTGCAGCATTTTTAAATGGGAACACTGTTTCTGTGGTGGACAAAAGGATGCCATCCTGTCTAGTTTGGCCCTGAGAACATAAGAGAAGCCAATGTTGGATCAGGCCAATGGCCCATCTAGTCCGTCATACAGTGGCCAAAAATGGCAGGTGCCATCACAAGGTCCACCAGTGGGGCCAAGACACTAGAAGCCCTCCCACTGTTGCCCCCCCAAGCACGAAGAATACAGTGCATCACTTGCCCCAGACTGAGAGATCCTATCTATGCCTTGTAGCTAATAGCCATTGATGGACCTCTGTTCCATATGTTTATCCAATTCCCTCTTGAAGCCATCCATGCTTGTAGCTGCCGCCACCACCTGTGGCAGTGAATTCCATGTGTAATCACTCTTTGGGTGAAGAAGTACTTCCTTTTATCTGTTCTAACCCGACTGCTCAGCAATTTCATTGAGTGCTCATGAGTTCTTGTAGTGTGAGAAAGGGAGAAAAGTACTTCTTTCTCTACCTGCTCTATCCCATGCATAATCTTGTAAACCTCTGTCATGTCACCCCTCAGTCGTTGTTTCTCCAAGCTAAAGAGCCCCAGGCACTTTAACCTTTCTTCATAGGGAAAGTGTTCCAACCCTTTTATCATTCTAGCTGCCCTTTTCTGCACTTTCCCCAATGCTATAATATCCTTTCTGAGGTGTGGTGACCAGAACTATACACAGTATTCCAAATGAGGTCGCACTATCAATTTATACAGGGCCATTATGATACTGGCTGATTTGTTTTCAGTTCCTTTCCTAATAATCCCCAGCACAGCAATGGCCTCTTTTATTGCAGTCACACACTGTCTCGACATTTTCAGTGAGTGATCTACTACAACAGATCTTTCTCTTGGCCAGTCTCTGCCAGTTCAGACCCCATCAACCCGTATTAAGAGTTAGGATTTTTGCCCCCAAAGCGCATCACTTTGCACTTGGCTACACTGAATCCCATTTGCTACATTGACACCCACTTGCCCATCCTCGACAGATCCCTTTGGAGTGCCTCACAATCTTCCCTGGTTTTCACCACCCTGAACAATTTTGTGTCATCTGCAAATTTAGCCACTTCACTGCTGACTCCCAACTCCAAATCATTAATGAACAAGTTAAAAAGCATTGGACCCAGCACTGATCCCTGATCAAGCTTGAGCAGGGATTCAGACCTGCAGTTCCCTTAACCAAATTTCACTTAACTGACCTGCAGTTTTTCTGGCATGTACAACACCACTTGTTAAAAGCTCTCAAACTGGATTCATAACTTCACTCTAGCAATAATACACTGAACACATTTGCCTGCAGGAGCTTCCATGCTACAAGTTCTATACTTTTATCTAGCATCTAATTTAGTTGTGTGCTTCTTCCTAGACAGCCAGTGTAGAGTAGTGGTTAGACTAATATCCTGGGGGCTCAGGTTCGAATCCATGGAAGCTCACTGGATGATCTTGGACTGGTCATTCTCTCTCAGTCTAGCCTACTTTACAGGATGTTGCTGTAAGGATAAAACGGAAGTGGTGAGAACAATCTTGTAAGCTGCTTTGGGTTTCCATTGTGGAGAAAAACAGGAAATAAATAAACATACAACTCTTTTAGCAATATCTGTGGCAAGCACAGGCCAGTCTGCCTCTTATCATCTCTTACTCCATTTTATGAATTGTTTGCAAGCTGGGACTCTGCCCCAGCAAAAAGGATCTCCTTGAAGTTATTACATGTAGATGAGAAATTGTGTTGTTTAAAATAAACTAGCAGAAGTATAGCACAAAGGTAGGGTTGGGGAATTCCTGGGGATTTGGGGATGCAACCTGGGGAGGGCAGGGTTTGGGGAGGGGAGGGAACCCAGTGGGGCATATTGCCATAGAGTCCACCTTCCAAAGCAGCCATGTTCTGCAGAGGTACTGATCTCTATAGTTTGAAGATAAGTTGTAATTCTGGGAATCTCCAGACCTCACCTGGATTTTGGCAACCCAACTTAAAAGAGGCTGATAAATGACTGGGACTGATTAACTGCCTGGGCACACAGTTTAACATGCCATAGCCTGCAAGTAACTTCTGGTTTCTCAGGAAGGCATCTACTAGTGCAGTAGGAAATAAAGTATTCTAGAAAAGCCAGGTCCTCAGGATATGCTCATACTCTAAGCAGGGAGCCCAGCCCACTATTGTTATTTAAATTGCATGGGTACCAGCAAGTACTGTGAACTGAATAGACCAACAGAAATCCCCTTTGGTCTCACCTGTCAACTGGTATTAAAGGAATGTATGCTTTACAGCAGCATGGTTGCTCCCTTAATACAAATGTGGTGTTGAACTGTGGAGTCCCTTTTTGGCCTCCTTCACCCAGCTGTGTTCAAAGAGTTAACATTCTAAAATGACTCCAATTTAGCTTATAGGAGGAGTCCATAAAATGCCTGTGGAAATTGATTAAGGCTATGGCATATGTGAGTACTAGTAAAACCCATGCAGCCCCAAGCTAAATTGCCATGTCCAAAAAGCACTCCTGGCATCTCAGAAAGAGCAGGTGTCACAAGGCAGAGATCAGAAGCCGCTAAAAAATTTGAGCTACCAGCATCTAGTCTAAGCAGTGATGGGATTAAATTAATATAAGAGTTATATACAACCTTCTTGCTAGCCATTAAGATGTATCCTAAACACAAGATATAGAATAATCTAGTCATCACCACCTGTAACTCAAGGAAACAGCCAATGGTGGTATGACTATTGCAGTCAATCAATTAGCTTTTTAGAGGCACAGTAAAACCATTATTCCTTTGCACACAGAAGTGGGTGCAACAGACAGTTTCTTCTTGTCTTGCTGTATTGATCTTCTCTGGACCCAACATGGCAACAACTGCCTTTACCATGCTAAGAAAGCAACCATTCAAAAAAGCAGTTCAAAAAATCAACAGACCAAAGTGAATGAGGGCAGAACTGAATGCTTGGAGCTCTTTTCTCTCATCTTGTTTATGTGGCTTGCCAGGGCTATACCTACCTATTTTTTAAGTCAAAATCCTGGGAAATAAGATGAATTCTCCAACTTGTAAAAACTATATAAATTGTTGTGTATTGTCAGTGCTTCTTTTATCTAAATTTCATGCAGCAATGGCTCAGGCTTTTTCAGTGGTAGGGTTGCTGACTGCTTGGAGAAAAAAAAGTTCTGTCCCTTTAATAGAGGCTCAGTGTGGGAGAATGGGCAGCTGAAGCTTTTCATAGCATAAAGGTAAATAATATCACCTGGTCAAAGTTTGAGTCCAATCACACCTTTAAGACCAACAAAGTTTTATTCTAGGTATAAGCTAGATCTTAAAGGTGCCACTGGACTCAAACTTTGTTCTGCGGCTTCAGACCAACAGGACAACCCACCTGAACATCACCTGGTATATTCTCATTAGTAAAGGTAAAGGTTTCCCTTGCTCAAAAACCAGTTGAATCTGACTAGGGGGCAGTGCTCATCTCCATTTCCAAGCCAAAGAGCTAGCCCTGTCCAAAGATGTTTCCGTGGTCATGTGGCCAGCATGACTAAACATTGAGGCACATGGAACGCTGTTACCTTCCCACTGAAGTGGTACCTGTTTATCTACTTGCAATTCCTTGCTTTCGAACTGCTAGGCTGGCAGGAGCTGGGGCAAGAGACAGGAGCTCACTCTGTCACACGGCTCTTGGGTCTCAAACTGCTGAACTACCAATCTTCCAGTCTGCAGTTAACACCTGCAGCCACTGCGGCCCTTTTATTAAGCATCTATTAAAAGGGCAGGACATTTTCTTCTCTAGGCTGTTGCCAGCCTGCTTCATGTTTGTGTAACATCCTCCCAGAAGACACTAGAGGGGCTTCTATGTTCCTGGCTGTCTGTTAAGGCTGCAAGACAGCACTATTCTCTATGCACCTTTTGTATTCACTATTTAATGTGTATTTTTATCTTATTGTTTTTATATTGTTCTTATGCTTCTTGGTTCCTGAGATGTTTGGGAGAAAGAAGGGTATATACAGTAGGGGCGCCCAGCAAGCTTCCATGGCAGTCAGGATTTGAACCTCGGTCTCCCAGATCCTGGCCTGACATGCTATCCACTACACAAAAATGGCTTTCATTCAGTTTCTTAGACAACTTCTATGAGAGACACGGAGTTATAAATGGCACCAGTTCTGTCTTCAACCAAATTAGAACTCCAGCTTTATTTCTGAAAGGCAGAAGATATTCTGAAGATGCAGGATTCTATGTAGTTATAGCCCTGACCTGATTTCCAGAGGGCAAGTTAATCAAACCTTCAGTCAATTACATTTCTAGCTCATCCCAGTCCCCAGATTTCCAGAGAGAATAATAATTAGAAACACAACATACTTAAATAATCACACATGTATACAGAGAGCAATACCTCCCAGGTTCATGTATGTGTGGGAAAGTAGGGATAACAGCCTCCAGGTGAGACCTGCGGATCCCCTGGAATTATAGCTCATCTCCAGACTACAGAGATCAGTTCCCCTGGAGAAAATGGCTGATTTGGAGGGTGGACTCTATGACATTATACTCCACTGAGGTTCCTGTCTTCCCCCAGATTCAACCTCCAAATCTCCAGGAGTTTCCCAACATGGAACTGGAGACCCTACCCCCCCATCTCCCACCAGTGGCTAAGGGTGACCTGACAACCCTAGTGGGAAAGGCAATACTTCCTTCTAGCAACAGCTCCTTGTGCTTCAATTCTGAAGACATGGGGGGCTGCCAAAAGGAGGCTGTGCCCCTGTGCATAAGAATACAACAACATGAATCTTGAAAAATGTTTGCTGATATGCAAAAAACATTTTACACTATTTTTGTTAAATATTAGTGCAGTGACCCAAAAACAAAAATTACCAAGAGACCTGAAAAATCCAAAATGTTAGGTCATCCTAAAAAGTTACAAAACCAGCCAAAAGATCTGGCACAAAAACACCAAATCTCAGTACAATCAGTGATATGCCTTATCACCTGCTAAAGGGTCAAACTGTTCTTCACCATCCCAATGGAAAGACAGCAAGACAGCACCATATGGATTGCTTGAGAAGGGAATTCTGAAGTCCCAGGGAAGTTACCAAAAAAGTCTAGCTCCTGACTAATATTGTCTCTTCCTGAGATGAAACGATTTCATTAGATGATTTCCAAAAGAAAGACTTAAAGAAACAAAATGGTGGAAGATTGCAGTGCCCCCAAATGGCAGTGCCCTTGCATGACCAAGTTCTAGGCACAAATCTGAAAAGTGCTAATTATGCTGATGAAATGTCACCAGATGTGGATAAGAAAAAAGTGACCAAGTCCTTGTGGAGCTTCCTAAGGAACAGAAATAAACTTGCAGATCAAAAAACAACAACTATATTTCTGATTATTAAGTTTTTTGAACTTTGTTCTACTTATGATTGCTGTTGGATGTATGGACTATGGGGGGAAAAGACAGAAACAAGATGAAATGCTAAATTTGGCAAGACAGTACACAACAATTGGTGCTTAAAAGAGCTGTTCTGATGTCCAGTTCATTTCTGAGCTCAATTCAGAACTCTGGTTCTTACTTTTAAAGCCTTCTAAAGGATCTGTTCTCCACAGAATCTAGACAACCACCTTCTCCCATATGAAACTGCCTAGTCATGTTGTTTCACATCTGAGACTCTGTCCATGTACTCTACCTTCAGAAGTGAGCCAGGTGGCCACTAAGGAGAGGGCCTTCCCTATTCTGGTGCTTTGGTTGCAGAATGCCTTTCCCTCTACATCTGGTGGCAAATCAGATAATTTAAATAAACACCCAGGTATGTATCAGTTTTACTTACATAGATTGCTTGTATGTGTTGGCATGCTTAATGGTACTGCCACAGGGTTGCCAACCTCCAGGTGGTGGCTGGAGATCTCCAGCTATTAAAACTTATCTCCAGGTGACAGAGGTCAGTTCACCTGGAGAAAATGGCCACTTTGAAAGTTGGACTCCATGGCATTATGCCCCAAACCCCACCCACCTCAGGCTCTACCCCTCAAATCTCCAGGTATTTCCCAACCCAGAGTTGGCACCTCTATACTGCCACTATCACTGCTATTGTATTGCTACTCTTCTATTTTGTTGCTTTATTGTTATTTCATATTATGTTCAAATCACTGCTACAATTCTTGTTATTATTTTGCTATGTAATTATTTTTAATTGCTGAATTTTGCTTGGGATTTAAATTCTGCAGTTACTGTACTTTCTTGTTTTGATTTATTGTTTTTGTATTTTATTATTGCTGTAAACTGCCTTGAGGACATTTAACTGAATATGGTTTAATAAATAAATATATACAAATATAAATACAATAATGTCAAGTTATTTGCAAGATTTAATAATTTCTCCCATTTGCCCTCCTGCAAGGGAGGTATGCTCATATCCCATACACAAGCCGATTCTGTCCTTGTAATTCTGGACAGGGCGAGACAATTGACCACGTTCTTTTATCTTGCCAATTTTATCATGAGATTCGTTCTAAATATATTACTCCAGTAACTGCCGCCTACCCAGGCAGGTCTAATCAGTTTTATTCTACTCTTCTTTTAGCTGACATCTGTAATGAAACTACTGCTAAGGTAGCAAGATTTTGTGCTATGGCTATCCTGCCTGCAAGGGCATGCAAGACAGGAGCTCTTCCACTGGGCGTATGAATAGGGGTCACCACCTTCTCCTTTCCCTCCCCCCCATATTACATCCACCAATGTCGACTGCTGATATTATCATCTGCCGCCGGGGATATGGCACTTGGTTTCATCAGAGAGATGCCATCTGTTGTACTGCATGTTGAGCACTTTAATTGTTACTATGTTTTAATTATGTATGTTTTATACTGTTTTAACTATTTTAAAATGTAAAGTGAATCCTGGTTTGCCAGGTCTTGTAAGCCGCTTTGAGCCTGCAAAATGTGGGGAGAGCGGCCTAGAAATCAAATAAACAAACAAACAGACAGAAGACTATTACTTCTTAGGAAATTTTAAAAATCCACTTTGTCTTATTCACTTAAATTTTTATCTGTATTGACTGTCTGGCTGAATTTCTGTTATTAACTATATGTAACATTTTAAGGGATATGCTGATCTTTGATCATAATAAATTGAATTAATGTGTGTGGGGGGGTTGCCTCAAACATCAAATATTTAAAACAAAATTTTAAAATATCAAAATAATGACTTAGTAGTTTGCAAAACTTGCTTGCAGGCACAATGCCTAGCAATCCCTGCTTCTAACTTCCTTTTCTTGTGTAACCACCATGGCCCCAGCACTGCTCTACTCCTTACTTTAGGAGTAACACCACATGATTCTGGCTTGAATAGTTTGAACAAGGCGTCCTTCAGATAGGGAAATTCATATAGCCAAAGCAGTAAACAGCTTCTCCCTCTAGGAATGTAGCAGCTTCATCATTTAATAGAGCACAATCCCCTACAATGTCAGAGAGAAAGAGTGTGTTTTCTTCCAAGTAGCACAAAGCAAAGAAATCCACTCCAGATTTTCGAGTGATCAAACCCAGGCCAATAAAGACTCAAGGGTGTCCTGGAGAAGGGGAGCAATTAATAGATTAAGAAAACCTCCAAAGGTATATTGTGAAGTTTGACAAAAGCCAAGAATCCCCCCACTCCATGCTGGTTTACATGGACCATTCTCAAACTACGTGTCTATTCAGGGAAGAGCAGATTCTAAGAAAAGCATCCGTATCAGTTTGGATGCATTAACTAGTTTACTTTGACTGTAGTTTTGACTATATTGCCAGTACAAATCAATATCTAATAATCATTTAGTGATTCATACACATGGTCTCAGTAATCACAACCACCCTCTAAAGTCAGTCAGTAGCACTAAACCAATAACTTCATGTCACCAGGAGGGAAAGCCAAGCTATTTATTTAAGCACTGGTTAATGTATCTTAGTGTCTGCAGTGGCTCAGTGGTTAAGTCGCTGAGCTGCAGACTGGAAGGTCAACAGCTCGGCAGTTCAAGACCCTAGTGCTGCGTGGTGGAGTGAGCTCCCATCTCTGGCCCCAGCTCCTACCAACCTAGCAGTTCAAAAGCAAGAAATTGCAAGAAGGTACCACTTCAGTGGGAAGGTAACAGCATTCCCCGCACCTTGGCGTTTAGTCATGCTGGCCACATGACCATGAAAAAAGTCTTTGGACAGTGCTGGCTCTTCGGCTTGGAAATGGATATGAGCACTGCCCCCTAGAATCAGATTCGACTGGCTTTCAAGTAAGGGAAACCTTTACCTTTTACCTAATGTATCTTACTCTCTCCATTAGAATGGCAAAGACAGATTAAAAAATTAACACATATCAATAAAAGTTAGCAAGGATACCCATTAAAATGAGAAAATTTAAGCAACAGATATTAGAACAGTGTTATCTCATAAGATCAGAGTGGAGAAAGATCTAAACACATACCAGTTGAATTAAAAATTAACAATAAAAACAAAACTTCAGAAAAATAGATAACGATCAGGGCAAAGTGAAAGGAGGGGGAAGGGAGAAATAAGAGAAAAGTAAAAAAACTGTATCTAGACTTTTTCAGATATACTTCTTTTCATGCAGGGCATTTACAGTGGTTACTATTTTGCTCAGCATGTTCAATGCAATGGTCCCCAGCAAGCAACTCCATGGGAGGGCAGGGGTAAGAGAAGAGAGAAGGATCACAACTACTAAATTGAAATTCTCCCTGAAGGCACACCTATTGTGTTGACAATTGCTATGTGGAATGTGGCTGTAGGTGAAAAACACCTATTGAGAATGGATTGTTTATGGAATTGATTTCCTTTTGATGTTTTGGATACATTTACAAACACATACTACTTCTTGCAACAATACTGTCTGGTAGCTGGTTCCTAGGGTGCATTGTAAGAAACATTGGGGAGGGGGCTTTCTAGTTAGATAAAGCAGATTAGATAAACCAGGAAGGTTCTTGTAGATAAACTCTGTTAACCTTTGGAAGCTAAACTTCTGTACCCAGAAGAATTGAAGTCTCCAGTGAGATACATTCTTCCTATCTTGACTGCTGCTGGCATATGAGGCCATTTTCACAAACAGTTCTTGCAGTTCCCTAGTTATATAAATTTAAAGCATTAATTAACTATAATGCATATAAAATTCCAATTTCATCAAATAACAGCATTTACACTAGGGTTGCCAACTCCAGCTTGAGAAATTACTGGAGATTTGGGGATGGTGCCACAGAAATATGGTGTTCGGGGAGGGGAAGAAGGTAAGAATGGATATGATGCCATAGAGTCTGTCTTCTGAAGCTGCCATTTTCTCCAGGGAAACTAATCTCTGTAGTCTGGAGATCTGGTGTAATTCCAGGAGAACGCCAAATCCCATCTAGAGATTGATAATACTTCAAGTGACTCTTCTGCTCCTAGTATAAAGGCACATGGGAAGTGAAGGACAGTACAAAAGCCAAGTAAGGAGTGGTATCCGCATGCTAAAATAAAAATCTTTTGAGATGCTGTATCTGGTTATGATGAAGTGACCTCAAAGGTGATTAAGCAGCAGGATCAAATGACTCAGCCTCCAGGAGTTAGGTTTGTGCATAAACCTCAGAAATAAAGAAGAAGAGTGTACCTCCAAGTTGTGTGTCACTCAGTGGACAGGTGAAGGCACTCTAGGTTCAATGCCTGTCCACTGAGTGACACACAACCACACTGATCTACCCCTGGCTACGCTGCAAGATGCATATGCACCATTCTCAGTGGCAAGGAGCATTTTTGTTTGCATGTCTTGTTCCAGAATAAAAGTTCCTTGTCCACTCTTTCCCTGATCCAGGCAAAAGGTTAATATGTTATCATCATTAACACAACAAGAAACTCAGCCATATTCTAGCTTCTCTTGGGTGGGAAGTAACTGATGTTTAACAGTTCCACTCCGCATTAGATAAGACCTGTCATAGTAAAACACTCCAGAAGCAACTATATGCCTCTAAGCATCTGGACATCCCAAGTCTTTAAAGAGATGACAGAAAATTGCCACAGTCCATCCTGCCTAGGTTTTTGAGATCAAATGGATTAACGTTCTGCAATAAGAGGAAAAATCAGGTGCAGCCAAGTGGATTACTTGCTAAGCAGGGATGTGCAAAAAGAAATATATTTGTGTCTTTTGTTGTTCTGTTTGGTGACTTGATTATTTTCATGGGATGGTTTCAGAAATCTGTTTCATTTATTTCCTGATTTAAACACTGGCTTAGTCTTGATTTTGATTAATTTTTAAATAACTTCTCATTGATGCCAAAGGGCAAATTCCAAATCAGTGTAGCTTCTTTGTTTCTTTCCAAAATCAGATTAATTTTACAGGGATGGAAACCCTCCATGAAAGTCTAATGCTCACTAACTTTATTCAAAACAGAATCTGGTTATTTAAAATGTAATAATTTAAAAATCCTACTCTGCCATGAATCTTACTGGGTGATCTTGGACCACACTAACCTACCTTACATGGTTGTGGGGATAAAATGGAGGAAGAAATTATGCACTGTGTGTTGAATTCCATGAAGGAAGAGTGGGATAAAGTTTTACTTACTAACTAAGGCATCTGCTGATACTGCCATGCATTTTTGTGACTGATTTGTATGAGATTCACAGGGAACCTAGGGATGCTGCTTGATAAGATCTCCGCAGAACTACAGACAGAAAGGTGTAGTGCTTCAGGGGTATATATAAAAAAGATACTGGAGGTTTAAGGGGGTTTGTTTTTGTTTTGTTATTATTCAGTTGGCCACAGCATACAAACAAATATATAGCTGACAATAGAAAAATCCCCTCCAAAACGTCAGAAATATAGGTTTGGGGTTTATTTATAAAAACAGTATTAACAACTTTGAGTGTATAATTATTTTGTTTTTCAGTCAAGTGGTATTGAAGTTCTAAGAAATACACAGCTGTCACTAGAAAACTTACCTACAGTGGTTCCTAAGGAACTTGTTACTGAAGGTGAACAAGTACCGGAGTTCAAATGTTGAGTCAAAATGAAACTAACCCAAACATACAAATATTAGGTATTTTAGAATGGGAAATAATCAATTGATCTAATGAAGACAACAAAAACTCCTCAGACATTCACCCCAAGAGAGTACTTACACGGGGTAGAAAACTACTTTCCCACATAGGTCCCTCCCATGAATCACACTGATCAGATGAGGAATCAAATGAAGTACCAGATTAGTAACTTTCATTCAGCTGCTTTGTACCTAATAGAGGGTTCAGAGCTGTCAATCATATTGTCCTAGGGTTGCCAAGTCCGGGTTGGAAAATACCTGGGGACTTTGGGGGTGGAGCCGGGAGAGGGTGGGGTTTGGGGAGGGGAGGGGCCTCAGCATGGTACAATACCATAGAGTCTACCCTTCAAAGCAGCCATTTTCTCCAGGGGAACTGATCTCTGTCAGCTGGAGATCAGTTGTAAAAGCAGGGGATCCCCAGGCCCCACCTGGAGGTTGGCAACCCTATATTGTCCCTTACTTGACACCCCCCCCCCCAACTGTGTGAACCACCTTTCTCATATAGAAGAAAAAGGTTCTTGGCAGTTAACAGGGCCAGCCAGTCCAAGGATTTTTGGCTCCATAGGTGGTGAATGGCTTTACCTCCCCCTCCTCACCACAGGGAAGCCATCACTCATGCCCCTCCATGGTGAGACAGGAAGCTGCCACCTACCCTCCTCACACACACCCCTGGAACCACTGCAAGATATGGCAAGACAGGAAGGGACTGGAGACGGGAGCTCACTCCGTCATGCAGCACTCGGGTCTCAAACTGCTGAACTACCGACCTTCTGGTCTTCAGTTCAGTGTCTTAACCACTTGAGCCACTGCAGCCCCAGGCCCTCATAGTGCATCACAAACTATGCTATACAGTCAAGGTATGACACAATTTAAAGACTGTATTGATTCAAGCAAGATACATACTGCCTCACAAAATGCAACACCAACCACAATCTGCTTCATAAAATGGAAGTTCAACAGGGAATGGAGAGTTAGAAATTCCAATATCTAAAGCACAAGGCAGACTCAAAAACAAGTACATTGCTTTCTGGTCTGGAGACTAACAAAATGCTTCTGCAGTACTTGGAGTCTGGCATTTTGCTTCTGAACAGCTTGGTTTGGAATCACCATTCCTTAGAGATAAGAGGCCTACTGGGGGTTGAGGAATTAGAGCTGTACTTCCTACTTGCATTCTGGGATACCTTGCCAGCTCGGAGGAGTCTCTCTTGGCCTGGAGCTAATGAGCCTTGTGCAGGTCAGGCCATCTGCTGCCTTTATTAGACCATAACAAGCAGAACCCCTTTAATCCCACTGCCCAACTCTCAGCTGACTTTCCAGCATTTGGGATGGTAATGGGAAGGGACAGAGCTTTTCCAGCTGCTCATCTCTGTCCCAGCCAGTCCACAGTGTATACAACAAACCCCCATATGGTGAATTAAATGGCTTAGTCCAATTAAGAGACCTTAATATAAGATGTTAAGGCCCCGACTGGCCAATCTGAGCTCCGCTTGGAGGTTTTCACAGCATAAGCCTCAAGCCCTGAGTCATCCTTCCTAAAGCCTCACGGCACTGGCCAGTGGCACCTGCATCACATCAACCTAAGCTGTTTCTTAACGTAGGACTAAAATGAGAGCTAGGAAAGATACAGATGCCTCACTATATAACACTCATTACCAGAAGTTTACATGCAGACGAGTACCTAGCTTTCATCCCTAGATGCAAGAAGTGAGTAACTGAACTTGACTGGGAAACGGGAGGGAAAATGTTGTGTTAGCCATGAAGGGTCCACTCCTTCAAAGGAGTAAAAGGAAGAAGGTTCAAGCCTGCATATGATAACCACTATAGGTTATGTTGACTCCAGTTTACATAGAACACATTTTGAAATGGTGTCCTGCCTTCTATTCCTTGATGCATGATGCTAGGCTGTGGCTGAAAATAGGTTTGGAGGTTAAAAGCCGTGATAAGTCCTTGTTCAAAAGAAGCCCTATTGAGACACAAATGTAGAATCTGTTGACAGTTTTCATTTAAATGCCAAATAAACCCTGATAGCAATCCATACATAACCAGGTACACACAGAATTTAAAAAAATCAAATGCTTGCCAGAGACTATAAGAACAACAGTTTACTGTATGCCTTCAAGCTGTTTCAGCAGCTGCCCTCAAGAAACCATATAAGGCCTTTAACCTTATCTATATGCTAACACAGAAACCAGAAACATCTTGTAATTCCATCCTCTTGATCTGCTCCCTCCCTCTCTGCAAGCCCTACTACACACAAGAACAGCATGAAATTGACCACTACATCATCTTGCCAATTCCTAGCCTTGAGTTTTCCCCTCCAGAAGACTTGTTTGCATACCAGAGTGCACAACAGCTTCACATTCTCACAAACAGCTTCTGCAGTATTCCTACATGTACAAATGTGCCCAGCTAGAATGCCTGAAGTAGTATTGAAACATACACACGGAGGTGGAAATACTTTTTGGCTATTCTGAGTGATTTTTGCATGTACACTATTAGTGATCTGCAACAATCACAGCCCTATTATTATTATTATTATTATTATTATTATTATTACTATTATTATTTTGCTATCAAGTCACAGCTGACTTATGGCGACCACATAGTGTTTTCAAGCAAGAGATGTTCAGAGGTGGTTTGCCATTGCCTGCCTCTGCATTATGACCCTGGTGTTCCATGGAAGTCTCCCATCCAAATACTAGTCAGGGCCGACTAGTTTCCCTTGCTCGAAAGCCAGTCGAATCCGATTCTAGGAGACAGTGCTCATCTCCAAGCAGAAGAAGAAGAAGAAGAAGAAGAGATTGGATTTATATCCCACCCTTCACTCACTTAAGAGTCTCAGAGCGGCTTACAAACTCCTTTCCCTTCCCCTCCCCACAACAGACACCCTGTGAGGTAAGTGGGGCTGAGAGAACTCTTTCCCAAGCTGTCCTTGAGGGAACAGCTGGTATAGCACTATGGCTTGCCCAAGGTCATCCAGCCAGGTGCAAGTGGAGGAGTGGGGAATCAAACCTGGTTCTCCCAGATTAGAGTCCGCACACTTAACCACTACACCAAACTGGCCAGCATTAAATCACCAGCCACAACAGCATCTTATATTTATAGATATGAGAGGGGTAACCATGTTAGTCTGTTGAAGCAAACACAAACACCTTGAAAACTCACAGATTTCTCAAAGCATAAGCTTTTCTGGGCTAGATCTGGTATCATCAACTGACATACTCATCAGATATTATATTGAGGAAACTATGTCTTTTCAGGATTCCAGAATGGGAACCCTAAAAACAGAAGCAGGTATTCCACACCACCTTGTGGTACAAAGCACTAATTGTTTCGTATTTTAGCTGGTTATCACTATCTAATTACTGTGAGAAATCAAAATAAGAACAGAATCTAATCTTATGAATAACTCATCCATGCCTCTAATTCCTCCTCCTACAACACCTGTTTTGGACCACCCACTGTTCAAAACACTATACATGAGTTTTACAAGATTTCCTCCCCAAAAATACACTTTTGGAACGAAGCAGAGAAAATAAAGGGAGAAAAAATACAGAGCAGGGTAACAGTTCCAGATGTCTAGCTGTGTTAGTCTGTAGCAACAACATAAAACAGGAGTCCAGTGCCGCTTTAATGACTAACAACATTTATTCCAGCATTATTGTTGTTGTTGTTCAGTCGCAGTCAAGTCCGACTCTTCGCGACCCCATGGACAACATCATGCCAGACCCTCCTGTCCTCTGTCGCCCTCCGGAGCTTGCTCAACTCCATGCTCATCGCATTAACACTTTCTAACCATCTCATCCTTTGTCATCCCCTTCTTCTTTTACCTTCAATCTTTCCCAGCATCAGGGTCTTCTCCCTTCTCATTTGGGGGCCAAAGTATTTGAGCTTCAGCTTCAATACCTGGCCTTCCAGGGAACAGTCAGGGTTGATTTAGGATTGACTGATTTGATCTCTTTGCAGTGCAAGGGATTCTCAAGAGTCTTCTCCAGCACCATAATTCAAACGCATCAATTCTTCGGCACTCGGCATTCTTTATGGTCGAACTCTTGCTGCCATACTGGGAATACCATTGCTTTGACTAAATGGACTTTTGTTGGCAGGATGATGTCTCTACTTTTTATTATGCTATCTAGGTTTGCCATAGCTTTCCTCCCAAGGCGCAGGCATCTTTTAATTTCATGGCTGCAGTCACCATCTGCAGTGATCTTGGATCCCAGGAATATGAAGTCTGTCACTGCTTCTATGATCTCTCCTTCTATTTGCCAAGGAGTGATGGGGCCAGATGCCATGATCTTAGTTTTTTTGATGTTGAGTTTCAAGCCAACTTTTGCGCTCTCCTCTTTCACTCTCAACAAGAGGCTCTTTAGATCCTCTTCACTTTCTGCCATTAAAGTGGTATCGTCTGTATATCTGAGGTTGTTGATGTTTCCCCAGCGATTTGAATTCCAGCTTGTGATTCATCCAGGCCAGCATTTTGCATGATGTACTCTGCATATAAATTAAATAAGCAGGGTGACAATATACATCCTTGTCATACTCCTTTTCCTATGCTAAACTGATCAGTTGTTCCATATCCAGTTCTAACTGTTGCTTCTTGACCCTTATACAGGTTTCTCAGGAGACATGTGAGGTGGTCTGCTACTCCCATCTCTTTAAGGACTCGCCACAGTTTGTTGTGATCCACACAATCAAAGGCTTTAGAGTAGTCAATGAAGCAGAAGTAGATGTTTTTCTGGTACTCCCTTGCTTTCCCCATAATCCAGCAAATGTTGGCAATTTGATCTCTAGTTCCTCTACCTCTTTGAAACCCAGCTTGTACTTCAGGTAGTTTTCTATCCACATACTGCTGAAGCCTAGCTTGTAGGATCTTGAGCATGACCTTGCTAGCATGTGAAATGAGTGCAATTGTGCAATAGCTTGAACATTCCTTGGCATAAGGTTTGGTAAATCAGAGCTCGCTCTGTCAGATGCACTGGTGTGCATATCCATTAGGTCAATGTTTTTACATTCTTAACAGAAAGACAGCAGTGGGAAGGAGATGTGCAAAAATATGCTTAAAGGCCATAATAAAAAGAGTTATCAGTGGGCGATGGCCATCTTCACTCTCAGTGGGTGATGGCCATCTTCAGCCATCATTTATTTCTTCCTAATGGGGACCCAAAGCAATGTACACCGTTCTTCTCTCCTCCACTCTATCCTCACAACAACTCTGTTAGATAAACCCAGCAAGCTTCCATGGTAGAGTAAGGATTTGAAGGTGGTTCTCCCAGATTCTAATCCAACACGCAAGAAAAAATAAAGACAAGGAAAAATTGTAGCAGACATTATATGTAGGGCATGTGATAAGGTGCTCAAGTTAAATCAAGTCTCCATGGAGTAAAAGAATGCATTAAAATCCTTTTCTTAAAAATATAAAAATTAACTTTAAGCCATGTCTACATCTTAAGCAAAATTCAAAGCATGGATTCCTTGAAAGGCAGAGAATATTATACTAAAGAAGAGTGCAGTGCAACTTGACACCTAGTACACATAATCAGATGCCAAATCTTTATAATGGCACACAAAGGGTGCGTTCAGATGTGCCGTTTGATCCGGCTTCAACACACTTCAAAAACGGATCAAATGTGCATGTTCAGACAGCATCAGCTGCCTCCCGTCCCCAGCCGTTGCTTTCCGGAGCAAATTCCAGAGCAAATCGTAGTATTTTGTCACCAGGTCCCAAGTGGTGTTTTCTGTGCTCTCCCGGTTGAAAGCACATTTTCCCCTGTGTGATCGCTCCACCGTCGCTGAGCCACTTCTGAGTCTTTAACACACACACACCCCGCCACGGAAGCGAGAGGCCTGCCATTTTTATTTTTGCCTGCCATTTTTATTTTTGCGTCTGCAATATGTGCATAAGCGCTGCTCTGCTCCCGTGTCTATTAAAAAAAGTTTAAATAGCCACTAGTTTTGAGTTTCGGATCCCAAGGAGGCCAGTTTTGGGTGAAAAGTTTGAAGGGACGTGTTCTGTCACGGCGGTGAAATCACGGTGCTTGTGGAACTGTGACAGGATTTGCTCTACTGCTTTTGCGCATGCGCATTTTTCAGATCTCCAGATGAGTGGCTATGCACATGCACAAACTCGGGGGGGGGGGGGACCCAACATACACTCCCGTGTGATCGCGATTGTCCAGAGTAAAAAAAAGCCGCATCAAAGTGGGGTGATTTAAAGCAGCTTCAGCACACCGTCTAAACGCACCCAAAGATGAAGAGTTTAACAGACATGTACCAATCCCTTTCCCAGAACTATGGGTTCTACATGGAACTAGTAAAGAGAGGAATGTTCTTGTTTCTACAACTATTTAAGCAGATTCCTCCATAAAAACATATATTTATCTGGACACTAATGCAATCCTCGGGGAGGGAGCACATTGGTATAGCCCAGTCTCACCAAATCTTGGAAGGTAAGCAGGAGTGGTATTTGGGGAGACCACCAAGAAAGACTCTGAAGAGGAAGGCAAAGGCAAACCACCTCTGCTTCTCACTTGCTTTAAAAGCCCCTTTGTGGGATCAACATAAATTGACTGTAATTTGACAGAAATCTCCTGAAGAATGCCAGATGAGAGAGAAAGTGGCTTTCCGGAGGTCACGGTGTATTAATGGCATTGGCCAAGAGAAGATTTTAACTGGGGACTGTCCAAATTACTCATTTCCTAAGCTACAATGCCAGGGGTCTCGAACTCATTTGTCATGAGGGCCAGATCTGACATAAATGAGACCTTGTTTGGCCGGGCCATGTGTGTCATAAAATGTAATGCCAGGTGGTAGAGATATAAACTTTATAAAGGACACAAACACAAAAGGGTTTTTTAACTTAAAATAAAAACATGCTTAAAACATTAGCACCCTTGCAATACTTTGTTTATTTAACAGTGTCTGATAACTGACTCTCTTGCTCTGAATTATTGCATCAAAATGTCTGTGCTGTTGCAATCTGGAGTATGCTTTTCAGGTGTGTATCTGTAAGCTGCAAACCTACGATGAAGCAGCAGCAACAGTAGCAGAACTGGAAGAAGCAGAAGACAGCCAGTTCCATTGCGGGCCTGATGGAAGCCCTCCAGGGGTCTGATTTGGCCCCCAAGGCCACATGTTTGACACCCCTGTACTATGCTATACCTGTTCCCTTAGCTTCTCAACTGTGGCCTATATTCTTAAAGAACCAAAAATAAGCTTCTTCCCATATGAGAGAAGAAAGTTTTGTTTAATCACATAAAATGTCAAATTTTCAGAATCACAACACTAAATTAAGTTAATCTGAATATTTCTGTAATTCATATACAATATTTCTCTGTTATAAAGGCATGTTCTTAGTGAAATATTAAAGTGAAAGGGTTTGACTTCATTTCTATATATTACTGACCAACCTCTTGGTATTGTACTTTGAGGTTTCTTTTTAACTAGTTGGGTTAAACTGCCAGATAATGCCATCAACACAGAGTAGCCTGTAGCAGCTGAGGAAGGGAACAAAAAAGCTCCAGCTTGAATTTTAGTTGATTTCTGGAAGTATCATTTTTAACCAAATCTAAGCACTAGATCAGAGGTCATTTGTCAATGGTTGTCTTCCTGTTCACATGGCAATATGACTCAAAATACGAGCATATTCCTTTTATTATGGTTGCAGAAAGATATTGAAAGCTACCTGAAGGTACCACAGAAAAGGGTTTTTTTTCTGACTCAACAGCTAATTGGCATTTATTCTAGCAAGACTGGGAAGTTACCAGATCTGAACCACAATTGCTCAGGGTACACACTGGAGACAGGGAAGAAGCCTGGCCAGTGAGAAACTAGTTCAACAGGCCTTTTGAACACATCCTAATCCCTAGCCAGGCAGCTGTTAGCATATCTTTAGTCATAGTAAAGCTCCTACCAACTGCCAAAGGAGAGAGGAGGCCTACTCAAAATAGTTTAATCGGACCAAGCACACAAGGAGCTTACTAAAGGCCACAGCCTTATCAGAAACCCTTCAAGACAGAGATTCTCAGCATCACTCTCTCCACACTCTGGGAATTCATCAGAAGCCTGTCTGGATTCCTGGCCCTGTAAACTGATTACAGACACAAGAGTGGTTGTTACCTAGTCCTCCTTTTTATCATTCCGCAGTTTATGTAAGGCAGACTGCTAAACCCTAGATGAAGCAGGGAAGGTACCCAACTGGGAAGGCTAGTCCTTGAATGGGCAAAGTGGAAACTACTCAAGGACACTAGCATTATGAGATTTGAGTTTGAAAAAGAGACGCTTGAAGACAGCCTTGCAGGACTGGACGTCTTAGAGAAAATATCTAAATGAACATTGTGAAAACAGTGAAATGGCTTTGGAATTCTGTTGTGGAAGGTATTTTAGTCTAGTATATACTAAGCACAAACAAAACAAAATCCTACAGCTAAAGAGTGACCAAGTTTCTGAGTATCAGAACCTATAGCAAAGCTTCGCCCCTCTTGCTTGAAAAGAGTTTTTTCTATTAGCTCCACTCCCACAGCTGTCATTTTCCATCTCTGAACCACCAGAATTAGGTAGGCTATACCCTCTGTCTACCTGCAAACTTCATCAGGTGCCACCAGCCTCTGTTCTTTTTTCACTAGGCTCCCTTCCAATTAAATCTAAGATTTCTTATCTCCCAGTCCCCTCCCAGTCTTCTCCCTCTCCTCTGGAGGTCAGGCAAACCTACTTACAGATCTCTGATTCTAGCAAGAAATTCAATTGGGACTCCTGAACAGGCCAATGGAACAGCAGATTCAGAAGAAAAGTGTCACTAATCTCAATATTTGTTTAAAATATTTATACCTTGGGATTTCAGTTTCAAGAAATGTTCAAAGCATTTGTAAAAAAATATAAAATTGCAAACAAAACCAACAGAATTCTAACAATAAATAGTGCTCTTCATTTTCACAGATGAATATCAAACTGTGTTTGCCCGAATCAGTGGTAAGGGGGGGGGGGGAGTCCTGAATATGCATTATGTGGCAAAAAACTGCTTTGGCAAACTGCCACCCTTCAGCCTGCTTTTCATGGTTTCTGTTGAGAACCAATATAATATAATGGTTAGGGTACATTTACAGGGTGGCTGTGGGGGCAAAATGTAGGACAGAACTACATATAACACTTTGGGCTCCTTGGAGAAAGGATGAGATTTAAAAATGTGAAGGAAGTTGTCAGCAGTCATGTGGGTCCCAAAATATAATCCAGAAAACAGAATCCACGCAATACCTGTATTATGACTGACCAAATGGCACATAACAATGTGTGAGCTTTCTTGAAAGCTTGCACACTGAGTCATTTGGATGGATTGTATAAAACTGTGAGACAGACAAATAATGGAGTTCAGAAAAAGTTGATGACACATGACCTTCTAAAAGTATATCTAGGTGATATTTCCTAAAGTGCTCTGAAAAGCTTCCTTTGACCCAATTTCAAAGTGAACTAAGGGAGGCACTGAGAAGGTATCAATATGTCCATGATTACAGGAAACTCAAGAATGGGGTAAGGAGGCTCCTCACAGTCTTTAATCCTATTATTCTGGATTGTGGAAATTCAATATAACGTCAGAGGACTCCCAGAAGACATTCCCATGCCTCAATACATCACTAAGGGAGGTTTCATGTATATTTGGATGCCACTGATAAGCCTGACCATTGTTTTTTACCTTTTCCGCATGCAGGAGTTACTCCTAATTTTCTTGGGAGTTGATCCATAAGCACTGGAATTTGTTTGGGCAGGGTTGTTCCACATGTCTGCCCTCTCTGTGCATTTTAACAGTTGTGGAATCAATTAATTTTCTTCTGCATGTAGCTTAAATGATAAGAGTTTTCAAGGGAGGTTGTGGTCATCAGTGATATTATCGGTGGTGTCACGGCACCCCTGAATTCCCACCTTTCTTTCTTTCTTTCTTTTAAAAAAGCAAGTCTCTAGAGCCTTTCCTCACAGAGCTATAAAGAAGAAGGGATATCTCCACTGGGGAGGGGACTAGAGATAGCCTCAGTTTAGTCATTTTAGCTTCTAGAGAGTTCAGGCTTGCTTTGATCTAGAACCCACTTATTTGTCTTTTGGGAGCCTGGTATCTGTAGTCCTGTGCACAATATGACTTCGATTGGGGATACCTCTGGGTATGCCTTGGGAAGTACCTTTGTTTAAAAGGTGTTGATGAAGTATGGGTTATGCCCAAGGATTTGGCTGTCAACCTGTTCTTCCTAATCCAGTCTGAAACCACATCAGTTTGGTCACTGAATAGGTCTTCAGATGGAAGAGCCTCTATTTTGTCTCTTGTATCGAGTGGAAGGGCTAAGAAATGTACCCATGAATACCTTTGTATGACAATGCCAGAGGCCACTGACCTTCTATTACAATCTGTTCCATGCCATGTAGCATTGAGCTGCTGTTCCCCTAATTTTTTTCCTTCTGCAATGAGAACCTTAGCCACACTCTGCTTACCAATAGGCAGCAATTTGAGAAACTGACATTTTCCCCATAGTAACATTTGATAGTGGCCCATGACCACTGTAAAATTAGCCACTCTCAGTCCCATAGCCCCGGAAGAATAGATCTTCCTTCCCAGCAGATCAAGTCTTCTGCCCTCTTTATCAAGGGGAGGTGAATGGCTTCCAGTGCTTCCCATGGCTGCTAAGACCCCTGAGACTATGGAGTTTGCTAGAGGGTGGTGAAACAAGTAGTCACAGCCTTCTTCTCTAATCCTATAGAGCTTTTCCAGCTTCTTTGACCATGCTGGTGCCAAGGCCGGTTTACCCCAGATGTCTAAAGTTATGTCCTGTATCCCTTGCAACAGTGGGAGTGCCACAGGGCCTGAGTTGGGGCTGTGCAAAACCTTCATTATAGGGTTGGACAGTTGCAGCTCTGAAGCATTAAACTCTAGACCCAGGGCTTTCGCCGTTCAGATTAACTGCTCCGAATACATCTTAAGGTCCTCTATTGGGAAGGGTGCCAACGGGTCAGTGATTGTATCTTCTGGAGGTGGCATGGAAGTGCTTTCCAAGCTGAGGCTTCTGAAATTTGTTAGAGTGTTTTTGGAATCAGAACCATGATGGAAGGCACCCACATCAGAGTGGTATTGGTGTGGTGGTTCTGTCTGGATCTTGTGGAAGATATTACAGGTTGCCCTGGGTATGTAGCCTGTGAGGGTGTCCATTGTGCCCATTGCAGTGGCATCTTGAATGACAATGGGTCCCATGGATTTTGCTGAGATGGCCACTGATTTGGTGGTTGTGGATCTGGTTGACCTTTGTCTTGTGACATGAGTGGACCCATGGGAGGCACCTCAAAAACCTCATCTTCTGAGGAATCTGGAGATCTTGATACCTTCTTGATGGCGGGAGCATCTTCAGACGTGAAAATGAGTGGACACCAAGCTCCAATGGTGAATTGTGGCACCTCTGATTTGAAGATTGTGTCGATGCTTGGCTTCAAGAAGAGACCAATCATTGATTCTGAGGGAAGCTTGAATGGCACTGATACGATGGTGATCTGGCCGTACAGTGATGTGAGCATCTGACTCTCTTTTTAGCCTTTTTCGGAGGCGGTTCCAACACCAAACTTGGGGCGGAGACTTGAGTTTGCGGCTCCAATAACAAGGGTGTCAGTACTGAAGTCACTGAATGGGCCCTTAGACCCTTATCAGTGGAAAAACCTTGTTGTTTTATTTCTGAGGCCCTACAAATGCAGCTTAGAAGCACATCCTCTCTTCATGGTGGCAAGAAGAGAACTGAGGAAAGGAGTCCTCGCCCCGCCTCTCACAAGATCCTTTGGGTGGGAAAAGGGACCTCTATAGACAGAGGGGAAGGGGAGTACTTCAGAGCCTAGAAGCCTAGAAAGTTCCAAGGCCAGCGTTCCTTCACAGAAAAAGCTCTCCCCCTGTAGCCACCCACCTCATCTCTTAGATGGGGATACCTGGAGAAGCACCTCCGAGGAAAATCTTAGTTTCGTAAGTTAAACCACTTTAGTACAAGAATGTTTAGATCTTTCTAATTCTTCTCATCTGTCTTCACTGCTAATGGTACAAGACAGATACCTGTTCCTGAATGGATATTTTCAGCAGTTGAGGATGTGAAGCTTGCATGACAAGGGAGGAAGTTCTAGAATTTACAGACAAGTTGCAAACTAAGGAATCACCAGGACCAAATAGTATCCATCCTAGAAGTCTTAAAGAACTCAACTGTGACATGAAGATATGTAACATGCCTTTGTACCAGAGAACAGCCTTTGTACCAGAGGACTGGAGAGTAGCCAATGTAATACCTTTTTAAAAAAAAAGGATCCCAGGAGGATTTGGGGAATTACAGGCTGGTTAAGTTAACATCTATTCCAAGTAAATTGATGGAAAACATTATTAAAGATAAAATTGTTAAGCATATAGAAGGGCAAGCCTTGCTGTATAAAACACCAACATGACTTCCACAAAGGTAAGTCCTGTCTCACTAACCTTTAAGAGTTCTTTGTGTCAATAAGCATGTGGACAGGAATGAACTGGTAAACATTGTTTGTTTGGCTATCCAAAAGGCTTTTGACAAAGTCCTTCAACTAAGACTCCTGTGCATACTTCATAGTTGTGGGATAAGATGACAAGTCCTCTTATGGACTGGAAACTAGAAAAACAGGAAGCAGAGAGTAGGAATAAATGGTCAGTTCTCACAGTGGAAGGATGTGAGCAGCAAAATCTCTCAGGGATCTGTACTGAGACTGGTGCTTTTCAACTTGTTCATAAATGACCTGGAGTTAGGGGTGTGTAGTGAGGTGACCAAGTTTGTGGATGACACCAAATTATTTACAGTGATTAAGACAAAAATAGATTGCGAAGAGCTCTAAAAGGATCTCTCCAAACTGGACGATGGGACAGTAAAATGGCAAATGAGAATCAATTTGAGCAAATGTAAAGTGATATATATTGAGGCAAATTATCCCAACTTCACATATGTACTGATGGAATCTGAGATGGCAGAGACAAACCAGGAAAGAGATCTTGAAATGGCAGTAGATAGCTTGATCTAAATGTCAACCTAGTGTGCAGGTGCTGTGAAAAAAGCAAATTCCATGCTGGCCACAAGAAGAAAAGGAATAGAGAACAGACTTGCTGCTATCATACTGCCCCTATACAAATCTATGGTGAGACCACGCTTGGAATATTGTGTAAAGTTGTGGACACCATACCCGAAAAAAGATATTGTAGGGGGTGGAAAAGGTGCAGAAAAGAGCAAACGAAATGACCAGGAGGCTAGAGTAACTGCCCTATGAGGATTGGTTAAAATGCTTAGGGATGTTTAGCTTAGGAAAAAGGAAAGTAAGGACAGTCATGATAGAGGTTTATAAAATTATGCATGGTGGCACTCGCTGCCACAGGACGTGGTGATGGCTGTCAACATAGAAAGCTTTAGAAGGGGAGTGAACAAATTCATGGAGGACAAGAATATCAGAAGCTACAAGTCATGATGGATATCTACTCCCACTAGTATCAGAGGCAGTACGTCTCTTTATATCAGTTGCTGGGGAGCACGGGCAGGAGAATGCTGTTGCTGTCATCCTGCTTGTGGGCTTCCTAGAGGCAGCTGGTTGGCCCCTGTGTGAACAAGATGCTGGATTCGATGGGCCTTTGGTCTGATCCAGCATGGCTCTTCTTATGTTCTTAGATCTGCATAAGTCAGAAACAGTACCTTGAATTATGCCTGAAAAAATGCTCGGTCAGTGAAATTTTTCATTATCAAAGCCATATTGTCACTATGGTGTATTCCAGTTAGCAACCTGGGTGGCTGCTTTCTGGTTGTTTCTAAATACTCTCCCAGGGTAGGCCCATCTACAACACATTCAAATAATCAAGGCTGGGTATGACAAATATGAATAAAAGTGGTCAGCTCATCTGTTCACAAAAGGCATTCAACTGATACATCAACTAAAGCAAGCAACAGATGCTCTGGTGCAACATATTCCACTTGTGCATCCAAATTCACATCCAGAAATGCTCCCGTGCTAAGAACCTTATCTTTAAAGGGAGTACAAGGCCATCCAGAAGCAAATAAATATCAAATTCACGTTACCACCTGTCCAAAGCACCTCCATCTAATATGGACTGCGTTTCCATTTATTAGCATTTATCCAACTTATTACTAACCTCTGGCCCCTGTTATTTATTATATTGCTAAGTTATTTATTGCATTGCTAAGTTATTTATTAAACTGTGAAAGTGGCAGGCATGCCAGCTTGCAGTGGACATGGGACACAGACAGACTAAATGTCAGAGCTAGAAAAAATAAAATGCTGAACAGGTAAATTCCTGTTCCACACATGTGGACATACTGGATTGTGTTCAGATTTTCAAGCCCACTCTCTAGTAGCACTTTATCAAATTTTGGAAGAAGCAATGAAATAGAGAGGAGTTCCATGTTAATTTCTTTCATTATTTTAAGTAAAGTAGCACCTCTCCAGTACCTTAAGTATTCACCACCAGAGGGCAGCAGCTAGCAACTAATACCACATTGCCTTTTCTCTCAGTGCTAGAAGCAATGTCATTCCAGGACACTGCAGGTTTGAGGGATGAAGGCTGGGACAAGGCATGAGAGCAAAGTACCAGGGACCATAAATGTGGATGCCTGCTTATTCTCATCTATTCTAACTGCAGCTCCTATATAACACTGCACACTGCTCAAAATTGTTTTACCCGTGCACAGGAAGAATGCAATCTCCTGCCCTGCGCACACACACAGGGAAAGTACATTATAGACAGCAAGCACCTGCATGTTTATTAAGGAGTGCCGTCAATCTAGCAATGCAGCTAAAGTAGCAGTGCTCCTAAGGGTTTGGTCACTGGCCAGGCATTCATTGCAGCGTACTCTATAAGAATAAATAGCTTATAAGGACAATGGCTTATCTCCAACAATTTGTTCATGACTCTGGCATTATTCTGATATTGACAGTTCCTGTCTTAAACCATCTGATTCCAATTCAACTCCATCTCCTAACCTCGGTCTAGGTTCCTGGTTTTAATTCATCATAGTGGCCCCCATTCTCCATGGGCTTCAAATATTCTAAATCTTAAATCACTCTAAATAAATGCTTTCCTTTCTCAACCTAATTTCTATACAAAGGCTCAATTTTTGCTATCTTGGATCCAGGCAGCCTCCAGATGCCCTTGGCATCATGCCTCTAGCCTTGTACCTGACTCAAGCCAAGCCACAAGTATCCAATGGTGACAAGCTGCTAAAACTCAAGCATGAAAAGAACAGAAGCCACAGCTGTCAGCTCCTGTGACAAGTTATAAATAGCTTGTTGGCAGTTAAACACTGGGAGATCCTGACAAATGGCATGTTTCCATTGCTGGCTAAACAAAGGAGCTGGGGTAGCACGAAATATAGTTAGACTATGCTAGGAACCCTGGGCAGATCTCCTATGAAGGTGCAACACAAAGTAGCGCACTTGGAACATGTAGCATATGCATGGGTTCAGTATGCATATAGCTGGCCCTCAGGCCCAAATTAGACATGAGCACTGAGCCTTGCCAAGTGGAGTAAAAAGAATATTTCTCAAAAGCATGGGCAAAAGGTATTGCCATGTTTCCTTGTGGCTACACCTATGAACATGGAGGACATTTCAAATGTTGGCCAGAAATGTCCTGAAGGCACATGATGTAGTTCTGCTGCTGAAGCCAAGCAGGAATGTCTCTGTCCATTGCCTGAATGGAAGACCAGCTATAAATTATTCAGAAACTCATTTAAGATCTTTCAAGAAAGAACAAAGTGTAATAAACAAGACTTTTTAATAACTCTGATGACATATTACCAACTTTGTTTGCTGTTTCCATATATGGAACCAAGCACTACATCAGGTAGCAGCAGAACTTCAGAGGTCCATGGAACAGTGTTACACAGTACTGTCAGTACAGCAACATGTACACTTCTAAGATTATACTCCCTTTGATAGTCTCCCATTAAAAAAATGGCACAACAAATATTCCTGATTACTCCTGGGTCCCTACCACCACTGACAATTTCATGACCATGCATCAGATGGGCTTATAACTCTTCATTTACTTTTCTGGAATTGTATACATGACCAATTTAAAAAATACATCACAGTACTATTACCTTCCTCACAGTAGTTGTTGCTTGTGGGGACCAACTAATACACATGTGCATGAATCTGCTGCCACCAGCAGAAAAGTGAATAGAGTAATTAGAAGAATTCTCATGTGCCAATGTCTAAGAGAAAATGCACTTGTTGCTATTCTACTTCCAGGAAGTTGCATGCAGCATTCAGCAGAAAAGAATATTGAAAAGTTAATGGGAGAATCTGCCTCTTTTCTGAATTTGCAGCCTTGTCAGATATATAGAAGCTGAGTGGGAAAAGGCATCTCAGGATCTACTGGAAGTTAAGCCAGACAAGAAACAAATCATTCCAGAGGGGTAGCCATGTTCAGAGGCTCTATAAGGCAAAGCTTTCCCAGTGTGTTTTTGGTAACTTGTGAGTAGTGGTCAGCAAATATGCCAGGGTAAGCAGCTTGGTTTCTTCTTGTAATTGGTGTTTTATTTTTTATCAAATGAGACTTTGGCTGATTTTAGTAGGGCTGCTTTGAGTCCCATTGATTGGGAGAAAGGCTGGACACAAATATTTAAAAATAAATAATAGTCTTTTGTAGTAAAATTAAATAGGAATCCAGTAGTACCATAAAGACTAACAAAATTCATTCCAACGTAAGCTTTCATAAATCAGAACATCAGGTGTATAGCGGTGAAGCCAGCAGATACCAGAAGCCCAATCACAATGTGAATCTCATCCCAGCATTAAAAGGTTAATAAATTTCTTCTCCATTCTATAAGCCATTGATTGTAGCTGACATGTCCAGAGAGGAATTTCTATTCTGGTCTTGTTCTAATTCTGTTACACTTTAGCAAGAAAAGAAGTACTAAGGGCTGTACAGAATCAGATGAAGCAACTGCAAACTAAATCACAGGGCTAAATTCTCCAGAACTCTGATAATCTCCATGATAATTTCACCTTGGCCTTTCCAAGTTCTTAACATATTCTCCTGAAACCAAAACAGTTTATGAATCTCTGATTTGGAGAAATTTCATTGACATTGCTGATTTAGATAGAACCTATCAGGATGAAGTCTCAAGCAAAAAAGAAAGCAAAATAATTACCAGCTCCATAGCCTAACAGAATTTTATGAAATGCAAGAAGATGAGAATATATGCCAGAGCCCAACATATACATCTTTTATTCCATCTCCTCTTGTGTACTAGTTTCTGTTTCATATTTGCCTTGGAAAACAAATATACTAACTTCCATTACAAATTAACTCTCCTGGGATCATTGGAACTTGGATCAAAGAAATTCTGTACGGACAACTAAGTCTGCAGGCTGCAGTCTGGGGGGAAAACCCACTGGTGGTAGTATTCAAGAACACAGGGGCAGCATAACGACAAAAAGACTTAAACGGATTCGGCTATGCATGTCTGTTACAAGTTTAATTCTTACCTGAGTTCTTTGAGTGCCATCCCTTCAGAAAAAGCTGGCACATATGCACTGACCACTTGTTTCATCGATTTATGATGCACTGGATTGGCCTTCACAATGTCCTGGGACATCTTTTAATATGAATGAAGTTCCCTTCTGTATGATAGTTTTGCTTTGCATGTGTGCTGACTGAGACTGAGCCATCCCAGTAATACAAATACTCCCTACAGGTGCGTCACTGAGCAACTTGAATATTTTCATATGTGGTTGTCAAATTTAAAACTCCGCTAGCTGTGCAGCTAACCATGCAGCACAGCAGATAATATCCTATTATTTATTTATTTATTTATTTAGTTTGATTTATATCCCACCCTCCCCACAAGCAGGATCCTACTGTATCATCATAACACAAGTGGGTTACCTACAAGTATGTCAGGATTTCTACACAAAGGTAGTATCTGCTTTACCATAATCATCTTTCAAACTGAAAAAAAAATGGGTGCCCACTTTCCTTGTTACTTTTGTGGAGGAATAGAAACATTTTTGCATGGGCAAAGTCTTCTACCTTCAGTGCTTAATTTCTCTAAAGAAAGATTCTGAACCTCAAAGTCACCTCCTCTAACTTGGAAGCCCTCCTCTTTATTAACTTTTAAGGAAAACATTCCATACATGTTCAGCCTATCAATCCCTGTATTACATGTCCTCCTTGACAATAGATTGCTTTGCAAGAAAAGGCCCTTCATTATTTCCTTCTGCAATGTAAAAAGGATAAGGAATTCATGTCATTCTAAGTCACCAGTAGTGCTTTTTTAAGCAGCAACTTTATGGCTCAGGCTTAACTATCATGAATGTTGGTAGTTGGTCATTAGCTAATACAGCCTGTGCCCCCAGTATTTGTGCAGTGGTTTGGTGTAGCCAGTTTGGTCCAGTGGTTAGGAGTGCGGACTCTAATCTGGGAGAACCAGGTTTTATTCCCCACTCCTCCACATGCAGCTGCTGGTGTGACCTTGGGGCAGTCATAAGTTCTTTCGGAGCTGTTCTCTCACATGCAGTTCTTGAAAGAGCTCTCTCAGCCCCACCTACCTCACTTGTTCTTGCTAAACTGAGTTACTGTGAGCTAACCTCCAGCTCACACATTTTTGTCTTAGCACAGGAAGGATGGCGCCAGAGCAAACTAATTCATGCAGTAGCCAAATCGCTCACTCATGATTTTAATGCCAGTAGATCACAAAGTAGAATTTTTGCCCACAAGACTCCACAGCTTATAGGGAGCATTACTCACAGGGTGTCTGTTGTGGGGAGGGGAAGGGAAAGGAAATTGTAAGGTGCTCTGAGACGCCTTCGGGTAATGAAAGGGGGGGTATAAATCCAGTCTCCTCCTCCTCTTCTTCTTATCCAACTAGATCATTTAACAGTAATAAGCTTTAGCACTTATTACTTATTATTACTTATTAGTAGTACTAGTACAGGAGGTGGTGGCGGCTACAAGCATGGACGGTTTCAAGAGGGAATTAGATAAACATATGGAGCAGAAGTCCATCAGTGGCTATTAGCCACAAGGTATAGATAGGAACTCTCAGTCTGGGGCAAATGATACTCTGTATTCTTGGTGTTTTTTTGGGGGGGGGGCAACAGTGGGAGGGCTTCCTGCCCCCACTTGAGGACCTCCTGAGGGCACCTGGTGTTTTTGGCCACTGTGTGACAGAGTGTTGGACTGGATGGGCCATTGGCCTGATCCAACATTGGCTTCTCTTATGTTCTTATTATAAAGCAGCAACTCCTTAGAGGTGGCTTGTACACACACCAGCACCTTGTTTCTGCATAAGAATTTATTACATTAACCTCATGGGGATGAGGACTGGAGGATTCATTTTACTGCAAGAGCCAAACCTCTGACTGTCATTAACAAGCCCTGCTAATTCACAGCAGCAGGAATTCATCATGAGCTGGAACTATCTCTAGGCCTTTCCATGAAGGTGTCTATAAAGGGAACAAGTCTGCATGGTTATCAAAAGGACCCTTGGCCTGGATTACCGTGGGGGGGGGGGGGAGTGAGAAAGATGAAGCAGAAATAAAACCAGATGTGGTATTTAATGGCAGGTATCCACTTCAGCCTACAAAAAGATTTAACAGATACTGTAGAGGAACTGTTGCTAATTGATTGGAACCCACCTGACTACCCCTTCACTCACTAAGAGGAACCACAGTTTCTCTACTTATGGCCTGATCTAAGAAGCTGATGGAAGAGCTCAATTGCTTGAGCACGTTTAAAAGAGTTCAAACCTTTTCTACAGCATCCCACTGCCATTTCAAAATCAGAAATATCTAAAAACATTATATTTGCATATTCATTCTCATATAAATGAGTATTATGAATGAAAGTTTTAGGGCAATATTAAGAATAGGTATCCAGTTTGTTTTGCATGTTGGATGCATCAAATAGGAAAATCCCTTTTAAAAAACGAAAGCCAATGCAGACCATGATGAAGAATCTGAGCATATTGCCTTCATATTGCATATGAAGAGAATGAATCACCCCAAAGTGATTATTTGCCAAGATTATTTATTTACTGAACTCACAAGTGAAAATCATGAAGACAACTGCTCAAAGTAGACAGTGAGTTTCACACCCATGAGTTAAGTGTTAAATATTTCACGCTCCGGCTGGGTGACTGTGTAAGCATTAACTAAACTAAAAAGGCCTGTTTCAGAGCGAATACAGTCACCTTTTCACAGTGTCTTCAGGCAATAGACAAACAGTGGCAGCTTCCAAGTTGTCTCTGCCAAGTTTCAAGACATATTTCCCCCTCAGTCCAACAGAGCTATAAACTGTACTTTTATGTATATTCTGCAGCCAAGTCAGTGGCAGTGCCCAGTACAACATCTCAACAAACAGACAAAGTCAATCACACCAGAAGAACAGAAAATAGATGTAAACTACTTGTGCAACTGCATATTGTTGTTGTTTTTACTCTCCAATATATGTTAAAACAAATTAGCCAATAAAAAGAGGAAATCACTGAATATAGGAAATCACTGCTTTTCTCATTAGTTTAACTCCTAGCAGGATACTAGGCACCCTACACAAAACCCAAATGTCATGGGGCATAAGACAACAAAAGAGAAGCCAATGTTGGATCAGGCCAATGGCCCATACAGTCCAACACTCTGTCACACAGTGGCCAAAAATACTAGGTGCCATCAGGAGGTCCACCAGTGAGGCCATCAGCGTAAATGGAGAGGATAAGGCTGAAGAGAGTGTACTGGGCTTTACAACAGAATAGTTGTGGTGCTCATTGGGCACAGAAAGAATATGTGGCCACAGAAGTGCTAAAGAAAGTCCTTTTGGAAGAAACAGGCTTGAAGAGTGAGGAGAAATGCATTTTATTTTAAGGCTTGGGCTCTGCACAAATCCCACTTTTTGGTTTTAAAAGTTTCTCTGTGTGGAGAAGACCGGGGGGGGGGGGGGGGTCAGTCACTTTCAAGTATGCCTATTGAGCAAACAGCTCTAATGATTATTGAAACATTAAAGCTTTGCTAATGCAAAAAGGCGATCTTGGCCAGAGACAATGAAGCAACCCTCTCATACCTTGGCTGAAATTTCACACTCAAAAGGTGACAGAGACCTGAAATGCAGAAGGCGAGATAAGATCTTCCTGGTAACCCCAGGAAGAAGAGTTTTGACAGAGGGGGTGGGCAGAGAGAAGAGATAAAATCCCTTGGCATGGAGGGAGAGGGGGCCATTTTGGATTATTCCTTCTGGACAAAGGAGCTGCCATACCTGGGCTCCATCTTGAAGGCTGCCACTGCCACATGGAGCAGACCAAGGGCTAATTGCCCAGACAAAGACTCCAAGGTAATAGGAAGCTATTAGATCTCAATAGCTACTAAGCTTCAAGAGCCTGCCTGAGAATAAGACTAGCTAGGGCATGCACAGAACTGAGGGACAGGGGACTGAGTGTCTGCACCTGTCTTTTGGATCCCTTGCTATCAATCCATTGCTGTGCAGAGCATGTGCGCTTACTCTTTCCTTTTAATAAATTCTTTACTATTTTAAATGCTGGTCATTGTTCTCCATTCCACTCAGACCCCCATCATTCAAACAAGCTGTTCAAAATGGGCACCAGAGGAAGGGACGTTGTTGGTTACAAGACTGATAATTTGCCAAAAGTGAACAAGTGCAGTAAACAATTCCCATGGTAACCAGACACTAGGTAGCAGGAGATACAAGCACTAAGTGGGGCATTTAATTGACAATGAGGAAAGGAAGCTGGGAGTGCTGGTGCTCTTGGCAGCTAGTTCCAAAACTGACCAGCAGGGGCAGTGTACCAAAGAAGAAGCACAACAGAACCTGTTTGTGGGTCAGGTGAGCTGGGACAGCAATGTGTTGCCAGGCAAAGACTCTTGCTGATGCCTAGATGCCTTGGAGGGCTAAATAAAGTGGGGCCATTCCATCATAAAGAGGAATTTTAAAAAAGAAAAAGGATTAATATATTAATCAGGGGTGTCAAACATAAGGCTCTTATGCGGCCCGTGAGCAGCTAGTACAAGGGAGGGAAAAGAAGACTGCTTGGGAGGGAGTGGGTGAAGCCACTCCTATTATGGCTTCAACGTGGCAGAACAACCTCATCTGCAGCAGCAGTCAAGCAGCGTGGGAACATCTATGCCCAGTGCTGCACTGCTGGCTCTCCAGTCTTCACATGAGGGTTTTCCCTTGCAATGGGGCCTTGCAGTGATGATGCACGAGCTCGGAGCTTACTAGCTGCTGTCCTTTATACAGTTTATATCTCCAGTACCTGGCATTATGTTTATGTTACACATAGCCCGACCTGACAAAGTGAAATTTATGTCCGATCTGGCCCTCGTTACAAATGAGTTTGACACCTCCATATTAGATTTTGAGTGAGTGAGAGAAGGATAATTTCAATCTTAGAGGAGGAAACGCATATAGGAAAGAACAAAATTCACAGGGTCACTATGAATATGCAAATACACAGTAACAATGATGAAACAGTTGGTTAAGAAACAATACTATAACAATAGTATTTGTTTGAAAAGTGTGTTGGTACAGTCTTGTCCAACCAGTCAGCTGGGAGATGGAGAATAGCTTTTATCAAAAGACACACTGAACCAACTTTTCCTATCTGAAAATCAGTTGAAAGTTTCTGGATCTGCTTACTGCCAATGCGGCTCATTTTAGGTCAGTTTTAAGATGTGTCAAAAGGCTATCCAAACCAGCTCCAACACCACTGCATTTCCGGACATACAACCAAAAAAATCTGTGTGTCCATAACCTACCACATTTTTTTTAGGTTTTCATCGAAACCCCTTGGCACCCCACCATACTCAGCATCATGCCACAGGGAAAGGCTACACAGCACAGAGGGCAAGCTCCCTCATGTCTGCCACATAATTGAATATATATGAAACTCTGTGCGGCTTTACAGCACTTTAATTTTTCATGGCTCTTGAATTATACATGGATGGGGGTAAACAGGACCTCTGGCAGGAGTACTGCAACATACCATTCGTTGACTCAGTGCAGGCTGTGGATGTATTACTGTTTAGGGATTAATTCAAATTAAACAAAGTCCCACAACATTAAAAAAGTCCCTGCATATCAGCTTTCTCTGCCCAAAAGTCTTGCCAGTGCCACACATAAATTAAGATAACAGTCAGACAACAAACTCCCAAATTCTCTGAAACATGCATCAATTCCATTAGAAATGAGTTGCTTTGGTAAAGGGTGATAAGGAGCAAAGAATGAAGGGGAAAGGGGTGCTTAACTTTTCCCTTATTTTTTTCTTTTCTGTTTCTTTTTTTTTCTTACTTGTACTGTTTGCAACAAAATAGGAGCCTGTTGGACTGTCAGATTTTTATCACATCAATGTGTGTTTAATTTTTAGTTTTTCTCAGGGCTATTTTTGGGCAGGAACACACAGGAATGGAGTTCTGGCTGGCTCCTGAGTTGGCCATGCCTACAACCAAAACCTCTGGCATGCATGGCTACAGAGCACGCTACCCTCTCCACCTTACACACAAGAGGGAGAGGCAGCATGTTAAAATGTGTCTTTCCCACTGAGGAGCCCCTCAATTTCCTTGTCAATTTCACTCCCTGCCAGTCAGCTGAGAGTGACATTGACAAGGAAAAGCCTCTCTCTGCCTTCCCTTCTCTAGCTGACATTTTGCAGCTGGAAAAGGGCAGGCAGGGAACCCAGGCACATTGAAAATGCTTTTCTTTCCCTCCTCGATCTGGGGGAGGGAGAGAAAGGCATTTAACCATACCCCCCCGCACTTCCCTGAGTCTCTCTGCAATAGCGGAGAGGCTCAGGGAAGAAAGGGGCATGTGTGCATGTCTGCCTTCCTTTTCCCAGTCTGTCCACTGTGGCGGGCAGTCTGGGAAAAGAGGGCAGGCATGCAGACATGCCTGAGTTCCCCTCCTGATCTTCTCCAGGTGCGAGAAGATCAGGAGGGGAACCTAGGCATGTTGAGAATGCCTTTCTTTCCCTCCCTGGGGGAGGGAGAGAAAGGCATTTACCCATGCCCCCCTGCACTTCCCGGAGTCTCGCTGCAAAAGTGGAGAGACTCGGAAGGAACAGGGCATGTTTGCCTGGCTGCCCTCGGTCTCCCCAGCCTGCGGGGATCTTTCAGATCCCAGGCACTTTAGCACCACCTTTCCCTGGCCGTCTGGTTCAGGGGGGGGGGGGGGTAGACTAGAAAGGTGATGCTGAAGTAGGGTGGAGAAGCTCAGGGGGGGAAAGAGGCAAGCTTCCATGCCTACCCTGTACTTTCCCAGCCCCTCCGCCTAATATGCTAATGAGCTGTGTTGTCAGGAGTGTCGCCTAATATGCTAATGAGCTTCTGCTGTTGGGTGTGGCCTATTATGCTAATGAATTCCTCCTGGGGGTTTTCTACAAAAAAAAGCTCTGGTTTTTCTGTACTTTTAGTTTAGACATTGCTGCTATGGCCACCAAAGGAGCTTGTTAAACAGAGAAGAGTGCTGATGAAACCTGGGGCCATACAATTAGACTATGGTGATGCTTGGACATGGAGTTCCTATCTGTGGCAGCTTCAACAAGGTTTGGCCTGAAGATTTAAGGATAACAAGTTAAAAAAACTACAGAACTTCTCAAGTACAAGATATCAGACAGGCCATCAGTGGCAAACCTCGGGCTACCCACAAAGTGACTGGTTCATCATCTACCTCTTGTTTAGTTTCCAGAAAAACAAAGCTTTGCTTCCTGTCTCAATGCTGACTTCATTAGGTCCCTTCTCCTCTGTTCTGCATGTCTGTTTCTTCCACAGAAAGTTTTTGGGATTGATTAGAGAGCAGAAGCTAGAATATTATGCCTTCACACTCTGTGTGCTGAACCTCTTGCCCTGATAGATAATTGTTTTGAGCTGGGAAAAAATTCTGAAAACTAATTTCTCATTTTTAAAAGAAGGTTCCTCTGCCTCAGGGAGCAGCGACCTTCTTTACCTGAAACAGCAGCAGCAGCATCTGTTTCCTGATTAATACAGTGGCTTGCTGCCAGGCAGAGGCTATGCCAACGAGCAATGATAGAGAACTACCGCTTGGTGGCAGAGGTTAGATACTGCAATTACATTTCCATTTCCGAGGCATAGATCATCACTGCTTCCCCTCTGTTCAAGGTGACTCTCAAGAAGTCTTCTTTCTCCTTTCTAATTACTATACATATTTATAAGCAGGTTATAGATTCTGACTTAAATGCTTATTCAATTACTCACTATCAGATGTAGCAGAATAAACAGGATCAGAGTAAGCAACTCTCATTGTGGTTCAAGGCAGTGTTTCCGGTTTGCTTTCTGTTTACTTTTTGTCTTTCATGATCTATTTCACCTAGGGGTTAAGCCACCACACACTGCAGGTGTCCTCTTAATATGAACAGCATAATAGGAATCTTTCTTATATTAAAAGCAAATTACTTGAGCTGCTTAGTCTGCCAGGAGCAGCACCAGTGAAATCATAAATTCCCCAGACCTATCTACAAAGGCACTGGAACCAGCCCTGGGGATTTCTAGCTGGCCATGCCAAATTAACTTTAACTGCAGTGAATCTGTATGGGAAAAGAATACAGACTGCAAAAAGTAGGCCACTGAGTGCAAACATACAAATTTTTTTATAGCTGAAGCTCTGGAGCCTCTCTTCAGCAATGTCTGTGGAGTGGAGGTTAAGATATAAAATATGTCAGAAGTATCCATTGGCCCAAGAACAGAAAGACACAAACAGTAAGGAAAAAACATTTCATTCTTAAATGAAAATTCATACTATATATATACAGTCCTCAGTCTGTTTTTCAATTCTCAGAGCGAGAGGCATCTAACTGTCTCATACCCATTTCAGTGCCAGACTAATGCTAGCTGAATCCAGAGGGGTTCATGGAGGATTTGCCTACTCACTGTGCCTTGCATCCTCTAGCACCTTATCTAGCACCAGAGTGGTGCAGTGGTTAAGAGCAGCAACTGGAAAACCCAGTTTGATTCTCCACTCCTCCATATGAACCCTGCTGGGTGACTTTGGGCCAGTCACAGTTCTCTCAGAACCCTCTCAGCTTCACCTACCTTACAAGGTGCCTGTTGTGCGGAGGTGAAGGGAATGTGATTGTAAGCTGCTCTGAGACTCCTTAAGTTAGAGAAAAGCGGGGTATAAAGCCCTCCTCTTCTTCCTCCTATCTCTAAGTTCTTAGAAGCCTTGAGCAGGACAGTGCTCCTGAATTTAATAGCAAAAGCCACAGGTGATATGTATACTAATCAAAATGGGTCCTTGTCATTATGCTGAAGGAGCAAAGCAGTCTGCCTACCACTGCCAAAGACATGATTAAAGAAGGTTCTCTGTACTGTGCCCAGCACTGTACTGGGTCAGCTTGCATCTACTGGCCTCATGCATTTCTTATCAGCCAGCAGTATCTCACACAAAGTCATTAGGAAACCAATGGGGCCAACTGGCCATTAGTCTCACTGGGAGAGTTCCTGGTGGGCCTCTGCCCTGGTGGGCCAGTGGCAAGGCTGAAGGGGCCATCAGTCACAGCAGCCACCAGAGACAAAGAAAGAGTTCAAGTAGAGAAAAAGAGGTGAACTGAGGGGAAATGATAGGGGATATAGCCCTGCCTTGGAAGGGAAGAGCTACTTTAACCCCTTTCCAGGGCAGATTCCTCTACTATTTCTCTGGTCTTCTCTGGCACCTCCATCTCAGCCCAAATTTCTTGGACAGAAATCCACTGTTTTTAGGGCAATAAAAACTGCTACTTCTCTATTAAGTACGCTGTGCTTAGTATTACAGCCAGAACTTGATACTTGATTCTGTGGAAGTAATGCCCATTGAAATCAATGGACTTTACTCCCTAGCAAGAGCACATAAATCCCCAAAACTGCCTCAATGTTGGGAGGGAGCATTCTTTTTTCCTGGTACTGGGGCTGAATTCAGAAGTGACATAAGACAATACTTTTCTCCTCCTCCCTTTCTAACAACCAAATAGGACTCACTTTTTAGAAACTTTAGATTGTCCTAACATGTTGTATCATACCATAATCCTTTCCGTACAGAATACTTCTTTCTTAATTAGTTTGTTGGTTTATCTTATTTTATTACATTTTTGTTTATCTTCATCACATTATGAGAGAGGCTTAAACTTCTGATCTCTGTCATCATTTGTTATGCGTGAATTAAGTCTCTAATGCGGAGAACTAAACAGGTTTATGATAAAAGGCATCTTTGCTAAATTCCTCCCTTTCCCCCCACGTCTAATTCCATGGAAAAAACGTTGCAGATTGCTATCATTTTTTCATTGCTGTCACTCACAAAAAAACCTCATGCTGGAATACTGTTAGCTTTTAAGGTGTCACTGGATTTCTTAGTGTTAGGGAAAAATATGCACAGCACAGATTCAGGAGCTGAATGCTGCTGCCTTCTACAATCCCAGTAATAGACTTTCCTGGCTTTCCTGCTAGTTCTAGGTGGGTGATTTTGAGTCTGACAGGCACTTTTGCAGAGGGGATATCCAGTGTTCCCTCTAAGCTGAGTTAGTGTGAGCTAGCTCACAGTTTTTAGCCTTCGGCTCACACATTTTTGTCCTAGCTCAGGAAGGATGGCTCCAGAGCAAACTAATTTATGCAGTAGCCAAATCACTTGCTCACAACTTTAATTCCAGTAGCTCACAAAGTAGAATTTTTGCTCACAAGACTCCACAGATTAGAGAGAGCATTGGATGTCTCTTGTGTTGGATGAATTGCCTGAATCTGCTGAAAGTAAGTACACAGGGCAAGCAGATGTGGAGGGTGTATTCAGCCACACACAGCTCTGGAGGAGGTAATGTCCTACTGCACACCCATATAAAAAGGAATCACAATTGTACATTTTTCAACTTCAGTGTCTTTGCTGATTTCCTTGTTATATCCTCAAACTGGTAAATTTCAGAGAAGTAGTTTATGTTAGCTTATTGCAGAAAAAATAAACAGGAGACATGGCATTCTAAAGGTGAACAAATTTTTAATCTAGCATAAGCTTTAATGGATTAGACAGAGTCCATTCCGTCCCCAAAATGCCTGTCCCTAAACTGAGGTTCTGATACCTGATTAATTAGTAGGATCTTCATTTGAAGTCATAATTCTGATTATTGGACCATAGATATAGCAGAGAATCACCCAACACATCAAGGACCAGTTTTTCTATTGTGTGGTTGTTTTGTCAATTCATTATTTTTGTGGTATTCTACTAGGGCCAGAATTCACTGATGCTCAGCAGAATCTTTCCCCAGTAAAAATGCTCTTACATTTTGGCATCAAAGCTGCATTGGTACTCTCCATGCAGAAACTCAGAACAGTGCTTACATATCTCATTCTTAATCAACGTATGTATATATTTCTTTGAATGGTTTATTTCAATGCCCAAGGGTGAAAATACGGAAAACATAGTTGCTATATTTTGGCTATACAAACACAGACCCTTAAGTTATGGGAAAATGTATGAAAAATATCTGTGGATGCTTACACAGGACATGATTATTATTTTCAAAAGATACTTAAATACCTTTAGACTTGAACTTTGATCATGATTAAACTGCACATGATGCTAGAGTTCTGTGACTGGAATATCAGATGTGTTATTTGTTCTTAAAAAGCAGCCATAAGGAAGGAAAGGGATGTTTGGATTGTGGTCAAAGTAAATCCCCACACATGCAAACAATTATGGGGGGGGGGGAATGTAAAAAAGTAGAATTAAAAGACTAGGAAATGCAAGTAGCATAGTCTGCGACTATTTCCATATAAAGTAATTGTGATTAATCTTTTCTGTTGTAACCAGGGTTTTTTTTTCTGGAAAAAGAGTTACCAGAACTCTCAAGAGGGAAATGAAGGAGAAACACATGGCATTCTTTGAAACAATACTATTTTCATGCACTATGGACTTACCTCAACTTTTGCAATTGATACAAAAAATCAGAAACAAAAAGGCATAAAGCCCTGCTTGTTAGTTTTTCATTCCATCTAAGTATATATTTGCTGTCATCATCTCTCAAATTACGGAAATTCAAGGTTATTTTCAGACTATGCATGTGTTTACTAGCTGTATTTTGCTGAGTACTGTTATTCTGTTCTAATGAGAATGCCTCAGTCTACATGCCATTAAACTTTACTAAACCTGCTTTGTGCTTATTATATATGGTCCCAAGAACACTGCCCAGCAAAGGACAAATTATTTGTGATGAGCTTAAAGCTGCTTTTTCTTTCTCACAGTGCAATTACATACTACACATACAGAATGAGAGAGAGAGAGAGAGCATCAGGCAAGAATAAAAGCAGCCTTGAGCTGCTGGCACAATGTCATCTATTTCCTGAATTTTTTCTTGAAAGTGAACTATTTTGACAAACCATATTCTCTTACTCCCTCAAACAGAAACAAATTGGCACACAGTAAACACCCAAAACCTCAATTCCTCAAGGGTTACCAAAAAAAAGTTATTAATGACACTGTTTAATGACATGATGAGATAGAGAGGTAATTAAATTAACATTGCAAATCCTGATCAGAATTACACACTGACTTTGCTAAAAGTTTTGAGTTCAACAACTCAATAACTGCTTTCTGCAAGAGTACTAATAATCTGAGCTATTGCAACACTGGTCTTTTGGCATGTTTGTTCCACATGATCCACAAATTTTAGTTTAATTCCTACATAACAGCATCCCCACTTCCAAAATGGGAAGAGGGCCCTGCCTGCAAGCACACATGCACACACATGCAGCTCTGGCACAGGGAGGCTGACGGAAGGGTTGCTGATGGGAGAAAGTCAAGAGGGGAAAAGGCAGGCAGGCACACGCAGCCTTTTGCTCAGCTCTCCCGACCTTCCATTCCTGGCTGAGAAGAGGGCCCTGCCTGCAACAAGCACGTGCACGCACGCACGCACGCACGCACACACACACACACACACACACAGAGCTTGGCACAGAGAGGCTGACAGAAGGGCCACTGTGGGAAGAAAGTTGAGGGGGGGAAACGCGGGAAGAAAGTTGAGGAGGGGAAACGCGGGCAAGCGCATGTAGCCTTCTGCTCTTCTTACCTTCCATCCTTGGCTGGGAAAAGGGCTCTGCCTGCAGGCACACATGCATAGGCATGCAGCTCTGGCACAGGAAAGCCAATGGAAGGGCCGCTGAGGGGAGAAAGTTGAGGGGGAAAGTATCAGTACGCCAGTGCAGGAAGAGTCAAAGAGGTTCTGGAACACTGGTCCAGTGCATTCCAGCAAAAAAAAAGCCCGGGTTGTAACATGTCACTATGTGCTTATCTTGGTTATATCTGAATTTTAAAAAGAAATCGCAGATACTGTTTTTGCATCTCATGGTCATCACATGGCAGCCAGTTTTCATCTCACCACATTCATACTAGTTGGCCTCAGGCAAACTATTCTCTCCTAGTCTCCATCTAAAATATTTGACAGTCAGTGTGATTTAGTGGTCAAAGAGTTGGGCTAGGAGCTGGAAGACCATGGGGAAAATCCCCTTTTGGCCATGAAATTTGCTTCATAACTTTTAGACAGTTGCTTTCTTTCTCTCTCCCACTGGCCTTATCTAACCTAGCTCACAAGGTTGTTGCAAGAATAAAATGTGGGAGGTGAGAACTATGTATGTTGCCCTTAGCTTGTTGGAGACAAGAGTGAGATAAAAACTTACCTGTAACTGTTGTTCATCCAGTTATCTTTGCAGGCACACATTGGAACTGCGCTTGTGCAGGCTGGCCACCAGAGGTCTCTTCCAGCATTTTCTATAGATTAAAAGGAAGCTGAGGGGGAGCACCTCCCCTTGGAGCACGTTAATGGCCATTTTCCCACTCAACGGTCACATGCTCCACAGGGAATGCTCCCCTTTTCCTCAGTTCTTCTGAGCTGCCAGGGGCAAGATACATACCAATGAGATCTCACAGCTGGGCAGCAGAGAGAGAATGTGTGCCTCCACAGAAGACAACTTAATGAATAACAGTTACAGGTAAGTGCAACACTGTTTTCATCTTCAGTCTTCTGTGCAGTCCCACACTGGGAGACTAACAAGCTTCTATCAAAGGAGGTGGGGTGATGTTCTCACTGACCTTGCCCACTAATATATCTTTCCTTGTATGTAAGTACATCTATAGAATAATGTGGACAAAGGTGACCCAGTAGATGTTGTTTACCTAGACTTCCAGAAAGCTTTTGATAAAGTTCCTCATCAAAGGCTCCTAAGATTTTTAAAGCCTCTTTAGAAATATGGGACAGAAGAAGGAAGCAACTAATGCCTGAAAGATCCAAATTAACAACTTCTATCAACCAGGAATGGTCCCTGTCCCCCCCCCCCCAGGAAAGAACCAAAGACCTTAAAGGCATGGAAACAAGCAGGTATTACTCACTTAATAGATTTAACACATAAAGGACAACTTCTAAGTAAATCTGAGTTAGGAGCTAAGATAGGGAAAAATATACCTTGGTTTAGATTTTTAAGATCACAATGTTTGAAAAACTTTTCAAGCCCTCTTTCAGATTTTGAATATTTATTAAACAACCACGATGGGGAGATTAAAGGATTAATATCCCAGATATACAAAATTTTAATTTCATTACTGAAAGAAGCTAAAATAAAAAGTCAGTTTATGGCAGATAGACTGTAAAGACAGAATTCAAGAGGAAGACTAGATAAAGATCTGGAGGTCACGTAGTAACACCTCAAAAATATTCAGTATCCACTTTAATGCATTTAAAGTCTTGAACAGATGGTATGTTCCCCCGGTACAACTACACAGGATAAACCCTAAAAAGCACCCAAAAACGCTGGAAAAATTGTGACCAGTTCAGAGATTTTATACACTATTGGTGGTTTTGTCCACCAATTAAGAAATTCTGGGCACAAATTTTAATGCAATTTTTCATAATTACCAGATTCAACTTACCTGATACCCTAGAAACAGTTTTACTGGATACTTGGTCTGATCCTACAAGAGACAAAAAACAATATTAGTTTCTACTCTTACTGCAATAGCAAGAATTTTAATAGCACAAAAATGGAGAGACAATAAGAGTCCAACACTTTCATTATGGCAAAATAAGTTATGGGAACTCTTTGTTTATAGTCAAATTAGGGAAAACTCTATGTGAACTAATATAGAGAGTTATCTGAAAACATTCCAAGTGGTATGGTTCCCAATACTGAAATACCTAGTGGATGGAGGTATAGTTCTGAATAAGCCATACTATAAGAATGTTACATTACTAACTAACTAATGACTCGGTTTTGAGAGTAATTACTAAAATACTTTTCTCCTTAATTCTCTGTATTATACTATAATTATATCACTGATATACACACAAATTATACTGTTTGTAACTGAACAATTTTTGTTATTGAAATTTTATAATTGAATAAAATTTAATTTTTAAAAAGGCTACAAAGTAAACTAAGCAGTCATGGGATATGAGGTCAAGTCCTCTTGTGGATTAAAAACTGGTTAATTAACAGAAAACAGAGAATGAGTATAAATGGGCAGTTTTCACAGTGGAAGTTGGTAAGCAGTGGGGTACTGTGGGGCTTGGTACTAGGTCTGGTGCTTTTTAACTTGTTCATTAATGATTTGGAGTTGGGAGTAAGCAGTGAAGTGGCAAAGTTTGCGGATGACACTAAGTTGTTCAGGGCAGTGAGAACCAGGGAGGATAATGAGGCACTCCAGAGGGATCTGTCGAGGCTGGACGAGTGGGCATCAGCGTGGAAAATGAGGTTCAACGTGGGTAAGGGCCACATTGCACATTGGAGCCAAAAAATCCTAATTATAAATACATGTCAATGGGTTTCGAATTAGCAGTAACTGACAGTCATGGTAGATAACTCACTGAAAATGTCGACTCAGGGTGTGACTGCAATTTAAAAAAGGCAAATGCTATGCTGGGGATTATTAGGAAGGGGATTGAAAACAAATTAGCCAGTATCATAATGTCCCTGTATAAATCTATGGTGCAGCCTCATTTGGAATACTGGTTACAATCCTGGTCAGTACACCTCAAAAAAGATATTATAGCACTGGAAAAAATGCAGAAAAGGGCAACTGAAATGATTAAGGGGATGGAACACCTTCACTATGAAGAAAGGTTAAAGAGGTTAGGGCTTTTTAGAGAAATGATAATTGAGGGGTGACATGATAGAGCTTTACAAAATTATGCATGAGATGGAGAACATAGACAAAGAAGTACCTTTCTCCCTTTCTCATGGGCACTGAAAGAAATTGATGAGGAGTAAGCTTAGAACAGATAAAAGGAAGTACTTCTTTACTCAAAAAGTAATTAAAATGTGGAATTCACTACTGCAAGAAGTGGTGGCAGCTACAAGCATAGACAGGTTCCAGAGGGGATTAGATAAACATGGAGCAGACGTCCATGAGTGGCTATTAGCCACAAGTTATAGATGGTACACTGTCTGGGGCAGCTCTGTATTCTTGGTGCTTGGGGGGTGCACAGTGGGAGGTCTTCTGGAGTTCTGGCCCCACTGGTGGACCTCCTGATGGCACCTGGGTTTTGGCCACAGTGTGTTGACACAGTGTGTTGAACTGGATGGTCCATTGGCCTGATGATGATCCAACATGTGGCTGCCTTGCAGATGTCCATGAGCAGTGTATCTTGTTGAAAAGCAGCTGAAGTTGCTTGAAATCATGCTGAATGTGCCTGGATGTGGAGAAGATAGGGCAGAATGGCCTGTTGGTAGCAGGTTCTGATGGCAGAGACTACCCATCTAGATATAGTCTATGTTGCTGCCCTCCCTTTGGAGGGACGCAAATAACAAACAACTATGTGGTTTTTCAAAAGGATTGTGTTCTGTTAAGACAGAGTAGATACCCTTTTGAAATCTAACAAACAGAGTGTCTTTACTTCCTCTGACGTGGGAGAGTTTTAAAAGATGGGCAGTATAATGTCCTGTGCCAAGTGGAATTGAGATACCACCTATGGGAGGAAATGTAGGCTAGGACATAGTACCACTTTTTCAGTGTGAAATGATAAAGGGAGGATCAGCACATAAGGCTGCTAGCTCTCCCACCATAAGGCTGCTAGCTCTCCCACCTTCCTAGCAGAAGTGATTGCTGTACTTCAGGCAGTTCTATGGGGATCAAAACGACAATTACTGGACTTTTGTACTTTGACTCCTTGCCAAGAAGAAGAAGAAGAATGGCTATCCCATATTCCCTTTCATAGAATATATAGATAATGCATTCAGAAAACAAACTCTACTTGACCATGAATGCCCAGGAGTTATGTTATATAACCCTATGCGGGCTGATACCATCAAAGCGGTGTCAAACTTCCATTATAGTGCGTTTAGGAGGAGAAGTTTGTTCTGTCAGAATGGTTAGTTAATTAACTGTTTTGTCTTCTGCCCTTTTTGTATTCCTGAGCTACGGCTGTTGTTGTTATGCCAATAAAGGTTTGTGGTTTGTTGGTTTGTGGTTTGCTGTTGATAACCCTATGGAAGGTCTCTTTCAAGCATGCCAGTGGAAATATTTGAATCTAAACACATTGAAGGGGGGGAGGGAAATAGTAATATAGCTAAATATATAGTGTATGCATACCTCTAACAATTATATATGTACAGATACACTAAGTTGATAAAAAAGCATTGACACATGGTGCTGGTGAGCCTTGCACACATCCTGGGCAATCAATAACTGGTTAGTTAGTTTGTACTAGATCCCATCACAGACAGAGTTTGCAGAGAAATTTGAACCAGGCCCTAATCATATGCAGAGTCCTTTTATTTTATTCCAGTAAAAACCAAAATTATTCTTAAGCCAAACAACTTCAAGTATTTGGATGTTGATAGACCCTTGATATAAGCACAAATATGTTGGATCTGTTGCCGAGCTAAAGGGAACATGCAGAGGGCAATGAAGATTATTAAAGTCTTGGAGAGACTCTCATATGAAAGCAGATTCTGAAAGATTGGGACTATTTACATTAGGGAACACGGAAATACAGGAAATACAAGATGAAAGGATTTAAAATAATGAATGTTTCCAAGAAGACAAATTGAATGTGAAAGCATTCCCTATCTGTCATCATAACAACAGTTAATCTAGAAGCTAGCAAATCCAACATAAACTCTCTAAGACTCTAACCCTGTGAAGGAATGGCAAAGACTGGTCAAAGTTTAGAAATACTCACAGGGCATTTCTCTGGATGGCAGTACTGTTCGTGCTCTTATGAGAATGAAGTAAGTGAAATAAAGCCATGCATTGGATCAGTCAACCAGCACTGAAAGCTTTCAAACGTCACACATAGATATTCACAAAATGCAGAAAACAAAACACCAAAAGAAGCTTTTATAGAATGTCAAGCCTTCCTACCAAAGTTTGTTCCCATCAGAAGAAAGACATTGGTGAAAAAACATGTTAATTAGTCAAATGAACCTAGACTTTTAAGCTGCGCTGTTTTCCTGGTTACTATTACAACCATTATTGTGGGTTTTGGAGACCAACAAGATTTTTAGGGTATAAATTTTCAAGAGTCAGTGCTCAGCTGATGAATTTATTTATTTTATTTATACCCTGCTCTCTCTGCCGAGGCAGGCTCAGGGCGGCTTCCATAAAATACATATATAAATACAATTAAAATCCATCATAAAAACTACCAAAAACCATTGCTTTATTTGCCTTGAAAAATAAGACTAAATCAAAATGATTAGGCTGGTTCTTTTATTTATTTTCAGTGACTGAACATTTTCTTTCTCCGTTTTGCAAACAAAGTAAAAACTGGAGAATTTCCATTACATACAGTAACTATGTAAATAAAATAAACATCACAGAGAACTCATCGTCTGCTTTGTGTGTGATGCTTGCATCTCATCCAGTACATTTCAGACAGATTCCACACAAGCCTCTCCTCTATGATCTTTCAGGCAGACCTGCCTCCATACTTCATCAAAACTTTCATCTGAAATATCCACACCAATGTTGCGCAGAATGTGTGCAACCTCTTCTTTTGGCCTTGTCTTGAAGAAGTCTACCTTTATAATTCTTTATTGCTATAGTTGGATATAATAATGCATATGCATTGGCTTGATCTCCATAATTAGTGATGTCACTAATGCGTCGAAAGCGAGGTGCAAAGATAGCTGCACAAATGGTTGGAACTCCATATAATGGCAAAAATTTTGAAGGAATGCCTCCTACAACTGCATTATATTGAGAAGAAGTTGTACGATAATCAGAAAACACACGATCTGTTGGTCTTGAAAGTGTTCTGGGTGTTAATTCTGAATTTCCTGGTTCCTTTGGTACTATGTTTTCAGGTTTTAGAATAGCATTTTCATCTGTTTTGTTTTCTGTACCTTCAGGGGAGTGAGATCAAAGGGAGCTCTTCTTTTCCCTTTTGCAATTATGTTTTTTTCATACTCGCTAAGAGACATTTTGTCTTTCCAGTTGAGGAAGTTTACAAACTCCAGATAGTCAATAAAGTCATCTTTATCCAAATCACAGAAATCAAATAAAGCATCCAGAAGCTCTGTATCCAAGTTAATATTAAGCTGAAAGCAGGCCTTGTTCAAGTCATCTTTGCTTATTTTCCCACCACCATCCTTATCACAGTGCCTGAATGCTTCTAATAATGTTTCAAAGTTGTGGTAATTAGCTTTCTTCAAATTCTGTTGAACTGCAGTAAAAACAGCCCGTTCTCTGTCTTCCCCTTGTAGGTATTCACTAGGAAGCCGATAATGAAGAAGGTCCCCGACACTGTGATTGTCAGGTTCTAGGCGTATTCCAAATGTGTGGTCTGGAAGGACATTAAGCATATTTGCTATGGGATCAAGGACTCTTCCAAGCTGAGGCTGAAATTTTTCCTTGAAATCATCACTTATCTCGGACACAATTTTTGCTGACTTCTTCCAACAAAATAATCATTGTGAGATGCAACATAGAATTCATGCCCGTCGAGTACTTCTTTATTGATTTCTTTAAACGTCTTTGGTGGATTTATAACTTCTCCACCAGGCCCCTCTCTGATGATTGCTACTCCAAATGTCGTGTTAGTCAAATCCAGTCCTTTAGGTAATCTTGACGCCAGATCATGGCACTTCCTGAGGGGTGCTTCCCAACTGCTCAGATAAATAGATTCTTTCTTTTCTTTCAGTTTTTGTTGAAAGCATGTTTTGGGAGGTGGATTTGTCAGTAAGGCTGCCTTTATTGAGGGTACGGTTTTTACACCATGAAGGGAGCTCTGGATCTCAAAAGCTTATACCCAAGAAATCTTGTTGGTCTCTAAGGTGCTATTGGACTTGAATCTAGCTGTTCTACTGCAGACCAACATGGCTACCTTGTGAAACTGTAGTGGGTTTTGTTTGCCTGAATGTGTAAAATCACTTATGTGTAACAGATGCTAACAAACAAAGTAATGTTTTTCAGAGTAATATTGAAAGTGTTCTTTGCCCAGCTATTCACCCCTTTTCTGATCTTACAAATACCTAAATCTTACAAAGATTCCCACCCCTGCCCACCAATCTCATACAAAGATCTACTAGGAAGTATTACATACATCATTCTAGTCTTAATATATCTTGACCCACTGAAGTTAAGAGAAGAAAGAGGATAGTCTAGCTATCTTGAAGGACATGACACCTTTAAGATCCATGAAGTTTTTATGTTTTTATCAAGGTAAAGACTCTAAGGTCCTTCGTAACTCTGCCCTGCTTTTTGACAGGCAGGTTGCTGCATGGTTAAAAGTGCTCTTTCCCTCTTTTACAGATACTTGCTCACCTCTTGACATATCTGATATTGCCAGGTCAGCCAATCATGTTAGTTACTTCCAGACTTGACTACTACATGTGAGGCTGCCTTTGAAGACAACTCAGAGGCATCAGCTGGTGCAGAATGCAGGTGTTTGCCTTTTGCCTTGGTGCCAAGTTCATATCCAACCAATTTTACAACAGACTACTGTCTACCATTTTTTTTGTTATCAGTTCAAAGAGCTGGTTTTAATATTTAAAGCTTTTTGTGACCTGAGACGCCGATTCCTGAAGGACCACCTTTTCATATATGCCCACCCACATATTGATATCTCATCAGCTAGGTGAACCCAAGCAAGGTACACCTATTGCTTCCTCCTGTGCTGCCAGGCTATGGTTGGATTTGTCTAGCAAAGGTATGGATCCAAGAGGCAATCTCCATCATCTATATGGTATCACTGATGGTCAGGAGTAAGCTGAGTCCTTTTCACCCTCTTTTGTGCTGCCCCAACAGTAGCTCAGGTAGCCTGGTCAAAGAACTGGCCCAGTTAAGAGGCATTATTATATATTGTTTTTCTCTCTAATTAGGACCCAAAGAAGCTTATCTCATCATTCTGTCCTCCTTACAACAACAACCTTGTGAGGTGGGTTAGGCTGAGAGAGCATGAAAAGCCCAGGGTCTCCAGGTAAGCTTCCATAGTAGAATGTGGATTTGAACCTGGTTGTATATCCCAGGTCCTAGTCCAACACTGTAACTACTACCCCACCTCAGCATTGTTGACAGATCCTTCTAATTGTCCAGTCCACATATGTGACAGTGTGGAATGGATCATTCTCCATAGCAGGACCCATCCTGTAGGGAGGGAAAAACTTACACAGATAGGTGAACTCACTGACTGCATTTGCAGTGGCTGCAAACCCTGCCTTTTATAGCAGGCTTTTTACCTTTAATAGGATGGATTAGTTATTTTATTGCAGTACTTTTAATTTTGAGTCATACCATTTTATTAACTATCAGTTTGTTCAAATCTTTACTATGTTATTTACATGGTTTAACTATTACTTACTGGATTTTGTATTTTATATTTGTGAGCCACTCTGAACACAGGATGGGCAGGATACAAATCTCTTAATAAAGAAATTTAATTATAGTTATTTATGCCTGATGCATGTTTCACTTTATGCCTGATGTTTATTTCACTTTTCCAAATTACATGTGCAGCAGGAGAAGACTGGCTACCAGTCTAGGAAACCCTATCTTAGAGAAGTGGTGATGGAGTGGGGGGATATCTCCCCCCACTCCACTACAATCCAGGATAACAAGGGATATCTCCTAACCATGGAGGAGTTTTTCCAGTATTAGCTATAGAGGGTGCTAGTGGAACAGAATAAGGAGAAGAAGCTTCAAGTTAAAGGTTTTAGTGGCTCAGATTAAGTATTGTATTTTTATTTTATTTTATCCATTGTGAGCTGCCTTGAGCAGAATTTTTTCTATTGGAAAGGCAGTGTAGAATAACCTAAATAAGTAAACCTTCATTCCCTCCACAGGGTCTTTTTTGCTTGCTTTCAGGAATGATTGCTCAGGCTAAAGGAAACTCAGAACTTTACACACTACAGTTCACTACCAAATGACACAGTACACAGGACAACCATGATCAGGTTTTCTAAATAACATTCACATTTAGGTTAGTCTTCAGATCTGTGAAGTAACTCAGAGTGCTCCTTACCAGCTCATGAAGCAGGAGCAACAGGAGCCCAGTTGTCTGGCTGACTGGCTTCAAGCATTTGCTGATGATATGTCCTATCCACTTCCTGTGTTTCCAGGTGTTTGATTTGATTCCTACCAACAGGTAGAATCCTGCAGTCAGATGGGAAGGAGGGATTCTGAGTTTGGTAGATACACCTGTAAAGCTTTTGTTTGAACAAAGGCATTTATCATTTTAAATGCCATTAATTAGCCAAATAATGCAATTTTAAATGCTAACAAAGTTAAGAAATTGCATTTCATGCTTTTAAAGCAGTAAAATAAATTTGCTTTTAGTGTGAAAGTATTGCATATATTTCAATCATACTCAAAATTTCAGGAAAATTTACATCTTCAAATGTATCACTGCTATACAGACAATGATCACCTGAACTAGTGGTACCCTGATCTACTCCCTATTACATCTCTCTTCAGTGCTCTCCAAGATCTCTCTTTTATTGGTAGCTATTAATTATTCATAACTACTAATTTATTTAGTACACACTATGTGCTAGGCACTGTATAGAATACAGGTACAACACAGACCTTCCCCCCCATAGATTTTACAATTATAAATACAAGGAGATGACAAGATCACAAATACAGGATTGAAAATGAGTTGGGCAGAACTTTGGGGCACAAGGCTGTTTCTCAGAGCAGAACTAGATGAGATGCTATAAATGGATCTGCCCAGCCTTTTAAAAAAGATACAGCCGTGGAAGAGGTCCCCGCCCTCATCTCAGGGACACACCATGGACAGATGTTTAATCCTAGCCCTCTCCACACCTTTTTGCCAAATAAAATGTCTTTTGTCCTTTCCCATGGCTATTATTAGCATGAAAGTGAAAAAATAAAGGCAACAGCTTTGAGGAGGGGGATAAAGGGTAAGAGGATCAGCTCTGTTACAAAAGATGTTACACTGCTTTGACTGGCTGTAAAATGATGTTGAAATTTAAATAAATGAGTAAGAAAAACCCAAGGCAACATGACTTTCAATATTGAGCCTGAAGAGATGTGGAAGTATAAAACTGGAATTATAATCTGCTCACCTATTTTAAAAACAGAATGCATAAGCGCTGGAGCTGAAGTTCTAGCTCCTGTATCTTTTAGTTTTTCTTACAGAAGTCATATCAACATGTTACCAAAACTGTATCCTTAAAAAAAAAACATAACTCCCATTCCTAACCCCATTAATCAGCATTTAACTCATCTACTCACCATTCAGTTTTCAAATATTCTCAATAGTTCATTCTCTGTCCCGCAACTGAAGATGTTTTTCCTAAGAGACAAAAAGAAAGCATTATGCAAATATAGTCTAGACTTGGAGGACTAAGCTGGCCCCTTACATACACCAACATTTTTTTAAAAAAATCATTACTTGTGCTCCACATAATTGGCCCCAGTCACACGTGTCAGATAATGTGGAGGGGAGGGGAGGCTATTTTCGCTGTTGCAATTTGACCTGCCACTATGCAATCAGATGCGATGGTGGTGAACCAGTGTTTTTTTCATCGGTGCAAGTTTTCAGCGTGCTTCAACGAGGGAGCAGGAGCATGTGCTGGAGTGATCACATGGGAACCTTCATCTGCGGGGCATCGCAACCCCCTTTGATCATGGGCTTTCGCTGGCCGTTTTTAACTGCACTTCTTTGGTGGGAAGAAACAGGTTGGCAATGGGTGCAGGACACTTGCCAGATGTTCCCTTGTGATCGTGCTGGTAAAATCCGCCTGACATTCGTGCCTATCATGCAGCTACTTCTCTGTGTGATCGGGGCCATATGACATTCAACAAGCCATGAGTGTTAGGCACATGCTGAAGTGGGCTAGCAGACAATGCATGAAACCTGGATGTTGGGGTCCTCCTAGAGTCCATGCTCAGCTACAAATTCATTTGAATGCCTTGGATGATTCAGCATTGCAAAGCCCCAGCTCCTGGGGATAAAGTAGAAAAACTGGCTTTTGCCATACACTCTGCTTCTTAGCTACATCAGGTACAGGATATAGGTATTTATTATAAAAAACTGTAAAATTGAAAAGGACAATGGATAACTGGAGACTGCCCATAATATGGCAAAAATATCCCAGTAGCATTAATATTTTGTATCCAGATTTTAGCAGTCAAGGAGTTAAGTGTGCACCTTCAAAGAAGGGGAAGCAAGGCCAGATCACATCTGAAATCTCAGGGTACAATTCCTTCCCAATTCCTTCCTTTTCATTAAAATTTAAAAGCAGCACTGCTTTTTGCTCAACAAGCAGAATAGAGACTTTTAACTCTTCTTCCATTCAGTGCATTTTTTTTATCCTGCTTGCAACAGCATTTTCCCCTTTTACTCACTGCTGCAGACTCAGAAAGGAATGCTTGCCTGAATCACCCACAAAGCACAGCTTCTGCAACTCACCTGAGGCTCAACATCTCTCAAAGGAGGGAAGAGCCTAACCTTCCACTTGCATGTGCATGGGGAAATCCTATTTGAATCCCTTATTTCTCAACATAGCAATCTTTTGTTCTGCTTTGTTACAGTCTCAGCAGGAATCTCCCCATAGCTGATAGGGTGATACTTGCTGAGCCCATTAGTCATAGGCAGATTCAGATTATGGGGAGGAGGAGGGATGGATACCTCATTTTTAAAAAAAGATCTTTACAACAGTGAGACTACAGAAAATAGATTGATTTGAACTTGCTGATGAATCAATATGTCACATGAAACAAGTCTATCTTCTGACTCTCAACTCCACTCTACTGTAATTTTATTTATTATAGCATGAGTTTGCCTAATCTAACTCTGTCAACAGGAAATAATATTACTATCCTTTGACCAGCTTTTGTTACAATTGCATAAAATTGGCTTTTATTAAAGCATTTGGCTATGCTGAGCAGGCAACCTCCTGGCAATGTTACTCCCTCTCAGGGTTTAAATGCAAACATGTACAAAGTGTCATGACAGAGAGACATATATTCTAAATGGGGCCTGTTATTCCAGTGGCATTAAAAAGATATGCAAATAATCCTTGCTAATGACATATCTGTAATAATTCTTTTAATATGGATTTGGCATTTGGAGACTGGCAGTCTAGGTTTGTGTACATTTAAATCAGTTTTCAAATGAAGTGTCTACATTAACTGGAGCATCAGAAATAAATGAATTGCACTTCCTCCACAAAGCCAGGAAGAGGGCATCTTTCAGCACCAGCAGAGAGAGAAGTCATATGTAAAGTCTAGACCAGTTATGCATGGACCTTGAAAAGGTCAAATTACACTTACACAGAAACCATTTCACCTTTAGAAGCTCTGAACACTAATTATAATATTGATGCCTTGTTAGAATGCAACACAAGAGAGAAATAGCATCAGTTGCTCAAAAAAAACCCCATTTTCTGCACAAAGGCTTGTTTGGTACTCAAAATGCTCCCTCTCCCAACCCATACATACTGCAGCGGATGTACTAACTTCTACATTCTTCTTATCAGTTGTTTTCTTTCTAATGGAATATGGGGAAAATAAATTGCAATCAAAAGGGAGACCCAGTAACTAGACAAATGTTCTGTCACAGACAAGGAGAAACTGGCATAACATGACTTTACAACATCCCTGTGGTGCTCCTTTGCTTCATGTTTGGAGATGTCATTCCAACGACCTTGCTGGAAGACACCAATAGTCAGACATCAATTAGTAGCTGCAAAGCCAAGAAACAGAATTGCTTAGGTCTCATGGGAAGAACAGTTGTGTTTCAGGATACAAGCAAGCAATACAAACCTGGAAGAGTCATTGTGCATGAATGTATCTGCTGGTATTTGGGCTGGCTATAGTCTGCAAGATACAAAATGCAGCATAATTGGATAAAGGCATGGAAAGAGAAGGGACTCTTTATTCCTCTTTCACTGCTCCTAGAGTTTAGCGGTTTTTTTGTTACACACCAGATAACCTCCAATAAAGAACATCAAATATTGATTCAGTCACATCAACAATACAATACCCCCCATAGAAGCCCCCACTTGGAAAAAGTTACATTTAGAGACTATTTTTTCCATTGGGTACCATGTATGAAAACTTGTCAGATTATGTAGAAAGGATATATAAAGGATGGCATACATATTTTCCTTTAAAGTTACATAAACAAAGCCACAGCCAACTTTTGGTGGCCCCCAAGGCAATAGAAAAACAGAGGTGGTTTGCCATTGCCTGCATCTTCCTAGCAACCCTTGAGTTCCTTGGTGGTCTCCCATCCAAGTACTGAATGTGGCTGGCTCTGCTTGCTTCTAAGATCTGATGAGATCAGTACACCCTTCTACATCCATTGAAGTGAATAAATTTAGAAGGGTGTAACTCTGCTTAAGAAGTACACTGGTAATTCCAAGAAAAGGTTACAAAAACATGCTGTCTCTGAATAAAAATTAATTTTTTGAAAGGGAAAAACTTATGAAAAGACCCTAAGAGTTGAATGAAAAATTGGGGGTACAGAAGCAAAGGATGCAGGTGGATCCAATTTTCCTTATAAACTTAAGAAAATTATATTTGCCCTAATTCATTGCCTTTCCTTTCCTGTACTTGGCTGAAAGAAAAGAAGATCTGGTATAGTAATTTTATTAGGGATTAACAACTCTCTGATACACTCCATAATGCAATATAGGTTATTTGATGGTCTGAATAATAAGGTGCCAGGATGACAAACCCATTCTGTAACTTCATCCACCTTCATAGAAATAGGACATTAAAAGCCTGGTCTCCAACTGTCCTCAGAAGGGCACTAGAAATATTAATACAAATATCTTCTAGCTGATTCTGGGAAGAATGCCTCCTTGCTACCAGCATCATTTAGATGATACAGTAGAAATAATAAGGTATTTAAAAATAACACTAAGTGGGAGATTTCCAATGAAAAATATTGCTTCCAGAGTATGCACAAATGGTTGGAGATGGAAAATTCCTATTTTATTGATAACATTTACTGAGTTAAAATTATTTGCAACTAAAAATGTGCTCACCAAGGGAACTATCTGAAACATATTATACATGGTACTTCATAACAAAAAAAATTCTGATTTAAGCAATTTTAAATCACTGGTTTTAAAGTTACTGTACTGTACCTTAACTTTACCTCACTGATTATGTTTTAGAGATCTTGAACTACAAAGCAAAAGAAACAAGCCTCTGTCTCTTAAAGGTACTTCACTGATTCTTGGGAAAACATAGTTCTGCTCATTCCTAATTAAAATTGATTTCTAATAGAAACTACTTTGCAAAGAAAAAGAGCTCCAGAGAGTGAGTTTGTTTTTTTCTTTCAAGGCACTTGATAATCTCAGTGGAGTAAGCAACAGAGGCAACCTTCCTTCTATGACAGTCATATCTTACAATAGTTGCTTTTCCAAACTATTTTTGCTTGTGAATCACTTTACTAACTGGAGTGTTCTCTTCAGCACCAGTGGGTTTACTCACACATACAAGAAGCTGCAGGTGAGGGTCTCAGTGCTCTCTAAAAAGTATTAAGTTCTTCCAAAAATCCATCTCCTTTATAGCCTGATTTGCTCTCATTGATTGCATCCACCTCAAAGTGAGCTAGCCAAGGGGTCTCATTTAAAGTGTAGGTCAATTGGTCCCTTGATGTTACTGATAGATGTATTCTGTCCACAGCTCAAAGCACTCACTTAGCACTAAACACAAATCCAGGTTTTAACCAGTATTGCTATTAAATTCACTTCCCATTGAGGACTACAGCAGTCCATCAGGAACCTCACAATTTGGACTTATATTTTTATTAAGTGTACGTATATATACATATCTTTTAAACATAATTCATTTCTAATCTATTTTTCTCCTTCCAAAGATCAAACTGAAAGTTGAAAACATATCAGAGTCCCCATCCTCTTTATCTTATTCCCTTTCTTTACCCGTTTTCCATCCCTTGTATAACTTCCTCTCGCTCATAATCTAATCCTTATTACATTCTTTCAACAAATTTTAACACTTCTTTATTTCCTCTACAAACTTCCCTTTTTGCTCAGTCAGTTATTAAGATTAATCTGTCTTCTTCTTTACCTGTAACAGAAAGCTGGACAAGGTTGCCTCCGATACTTGGGCTGCAGAGAAAGGATATTTGGAAATATGTACACTTGCAAGTATAAATGGCATCACTTGCAGTGTTTTACCCAATAGTTGAGGTAAAGAAGTTTAGGGGTCAGAGATGCTAAAACAGCATATCTGCTTACCTGCTCTCCCACAGTACCAGTGAATTGTACTGTCAAAGTTAAATTCAAATAACTAAATTTCTTAATGGTGCGCTTTAGACCAATTTTTGTTTGTGACAAGAGAACTGCGTCATCTGCATACATGACAATTGGTGCCTTTCTTCCTGCAAGACTCTCTAGAACATGATTTGACACATTTCCTTCTACAGTTTTGTATGGGAGATTCTCCCACCTGCCTTTGCAGCAGCGTTGCTGTCCCTGTTCAAATAAAGTGGTTGAATCTATCACACATATACTTTTGCACTGCGAATTTTATCAAGAAGATAGGCTGCAATTAATTATCCCATTACTCTGTAGATTCAAACCACTACAGTATTATATAGATTTTATCCCTGAAACCCTTCGGGTATATTTATTAGATGATAGCCAGAGAACTATATCATATGCATTAGCAAAATTCTGTGTGATAGCACTTATAAAGTGACATCACTTGACGAAGGAAACGTCAATTGCTGGGAAATAAATTAATGAAGTGAGTGTGTTTTTTGCTATTTTGATATATACACACATGTTTTTCACCTTTTATGTATTTACCCATTTAAAAATTTATAAAGTGTCCTTTTAATCTGTATTATTGTGGCTAGTCTTATCACCATAATAAACTTTTGAAACTTTGAAATTCAAATCACAGATGGCCCAGAGAAGGTCAATACACAAACAAGTTATTGCACCTCAAATAACAAAAGTACTGCTGACATTGGCCCCTGCCCATACCTCATTCTTACTCCTCATTAGTCCAGTGGTGGGTTTCCCCATACAGGCCACCTACGATTATAAAAGTGGTACTGTCAGCACCACAAATTAATTACCAGATATTTCAGGATCTCTTTTATGGACTTCTCTTTTATTCTGTTTAGCCTATACTGCCTCATGGTTATAAGGTTCTCATTAGGTGATGCACAAAAATACAATTACGCAATTACAACCAATAAAATAAGTAACAGCTTTAAAAATCAGGGAGTGCAGCAACGTTTTGTAAAGACAGGATGCAGCACATAAAACAAGAAAATATCCAATTTAGCAGCAGCTATAACAAGCAAGTTTTTTCCCTTTTAATTTCTAGGTAGCTCAACAATGGGGGGGGACGTCAATTATATTCATGCATTCATCACCATATGCCCAGGAAAAGAAACACATTTTCACTTCCATCTTGAAATTTAGATGTATGGATAATGGTGGGAAATGAGTTTCACAGTTGAGGTAACCATACCAAATAAGCTGGATGGAAGCTGACACATGCAATAATGTTCCTGAAGTAGATCATAATGCTCAGTGGGTTTACACTGGAGAGCATGGTCCATCATTAAGGAATCTGGGTCCCGGGGTGCGTTCAGATGGGCAGCTAATCCCAGATGGGCAGCTAATTTGATCTAGATCTTTTTTATCCAGCATTGCACGACCAGACAGCTCCCCCGTGAATTGCTTCACTGCGCATGACTCCACGGTGGAATGTCTAGACGGCATCCACCTTAAGGAGCCATGCAGCCGGCTGTTTTTTTAAAAATCCTGTTTGCGCATATGTGCCTCATCATGTATTTGTTTTTCTGCACATGCGTGGACTTAAATGGTAAATGCACCACCAGAGGTACTTTCCTCTAGGTACCATTTCAGTTAACAAAGTTCATAAATATCATAGAACCTTCAGAAACATTACATTGTCCGGATTGTTGGAGTGGAGCTCTGCGAATATTGCATGTTTAAGCTGTTATGTGTGCATCGCTAGAACTTTTTTTAAATGGCAGGTGTTTGGGATGGTCTGGAGACCATCCCAATGGGCTGATTGCACACTGGTGGAACAACCAGACGGGGGAAAGTCCACCATTGGCCCGTCAGCAAGCTTAGGACCAGACTTTCATCACTATCTTTTAAGTACGGCTCCCCAATGGGGATCGATGGGCTGATCACAGAAGTGGCACATTTCCCAGATGTTGCTGTCTGGACGTGCCCTTTAAATCCGCCAGGAACCCGTGCCTGGTGCAGCTCAAAAGAGCTGTCTGAATGCAACCCCAGTCTATTTAGGGCTTTGCAGTTACATTTAAAAAGCATACTATTTCTGCATACCTGTCATGCCTCTGTAATAAGGAACCATCAGCTTTCTCTTCACCTGTCTAGTGCCTTTGCCCTCCAAACCTTAACCTGGGCTAATGATGGCATACTTAGGCACATATTTTTGTTACTATTTCATACTCTTCTTGGCCACAGCCATGGCCTCAGTGGAATGAATGAATAGTTCATTCAGTTGTACTACTACAATTTACCTACTTGTACACTAATAAATGAGTATCTCACATTAAGGCTAACATCTGACATATAAAAAGATACAGGCCTGTGATGCAATTGCCTCCTGATGAAACTACTGCAACTTCCCTGTTGACTAGATACCAGCTGCTCAGTATTGCATATCACTGCATAAATATTTCACTAGGAATAGGGATTAAATACGTCTTTTGCCTGATTATTTTGGTGAAGCATAGCATTCCTTCTACTCACCTTAATCTGCAGGCTCCTCTAATGCCATTTGTGTAACAATTCTGTAAGATCTCCCATCCCAGCAGAAGCCTGAAAAATAATCAATAGGACTTTAAATAAATAATCAGAAGATTAGAAAATACTTCCGTCATTAAACAGCAAATGGGATGGATGAATGAATAAAAGTCATAATTCTTGTAATCTCTATACTTTTTAAGAGAGAAAAATGGTTTTAGACAGCACTAGCCTGAACCACAGACTGGGACTCTATACTTGAAATATTTATACCACATTTTTACCTTTGTTCTTAGAAAATAAAGTCACAGATCATGTAAACAATTTTATCCACACAATCCCTAACAACCACCCCCACTGACAGGCCTGCATGGAGAAATATCAGCATGAATCAGATCACATAGATTCAACTGGTAGTTCGCAGCAGCAATTTCTGTGGTCACTGTGTCATGATAATGGCAGTCTCTACCTGCTATCATATGCAGCCTGGTATACATAGGTACAACTGTCAAACAATATGTCCCTAGTGCTATTAGTGATACTAAAAATCTCTTCTCCCTCCTACACCTTGCTTTAAACATCAAACTGCACCTTGAAACTAACTCTTTTAAAAGGTTTTTTAAGTCTTTCCAAACAAGTCTGTCTCATATTGAGTACAGGGTGCTATGAAAAGATATTTTCAGTGAGCATGCACCCCTCCCCAACTTTAAAAAATGTGGATTTGAATGATTAAAACATAAGGAAGATAAGCAGCATGTCATGTAGTAGTAGAACTATATCCTATTAAAAAGAAGTATGAGGGCTCCCAAAGAGTAAACATATCCTTGAGCTCACTAATAATCTCCATAGTGATGTGGTATGTAAATCTGGGTTTATTTAAACAGAAAGATATAAAACTAAATGACCTATTAGCCTACATACACAATTACATATGCTACAGTAGCTCCATGTATACAAACCACCTAAAGTATTATTGGTTTCAGTTAGACTGGTCATGTGCTCAATATTACACAGGCTGTGTTCCTGTTTGAAGCTGAATCCCTTGTGATGTTTAAATTTAAATTCTGCCTCCAGAAAGGCAACACAATTCCCATTAACTCCAGAAGGAAATCGCGAATAAACCCCTGAAGGCAGCATTCAGAACTTAAGAACTCTGAACAAAGTATTGGAGTAAGAAAGGTTTTGTTTTAAAAACTGTGCTTTTCACAAACAGACCCCCCCCAAGGATTCTCTTTGAGCCTTCCTGCTTGTCTGTAAACAGTGCCATATTTGATGGGTTACATTTCATTCTTGCTCACTTTAATATGTTTTCCTTCTTTTATTATAGCTAATAGCCATTTAGTCTTCACTGTAGCAGGAACCGCTTTTATGATATCATCCAAGCATGTTGTCCCTTGGGGCACCCTAGCTGCAGATTTCACTCTGGTTCATTGACTTCAAATATAAAATCAGTCACAATAAAACAACTCTTTCTTCCTCTTCTGTTTCATGTCTCCCTCGTAAGTACCACAAAAACAACACAAAACCCCTTTCCCAATCTTCTACTTGTTTCTGGAGACAAAAAAATAATCCCCCTTCACACCACACCTGGGCCTTTTGCCATTTTAAAAAATTGACAGTAGTAGGTATATCACTGTAACACTAGTGATATTACTTTTTTTTTAAGCTGGCATAAAGTTATCAAACCAAGCTCAAGAGAGTCACAGTCTAAGGAAAAATATCAATGACCCGACAAGAAAACTGCAAGAAAAAGACGCTAGTGTAATAACATCCATAGTGGAAAAGTTCATTGAAACTTAAAGTGATACATAATGATAGAAAACAATATAAAGACAGTCATGGTCCACGGAAAAGTTAACGAAGGTGTCTAGAATACTTCTTTGTTTCATGGAACTTCATTTGAACTGGACCATATCAGGGTCTCTCATTGTATTCAATGTGTCAAGAACTCCCATAGCTCGACGTTCATTTTCTTCTGTGTGAAGATTGTTTAGAGATTGTATGAAAATGTACGTCCATGGGTCATTTCGAGCAGGAGCACTATGCCGGATCTTCACGACCCATGGTTTGCCAGACACCATCATCTCCAGCAACAGGACAGCATTCACGTTGGAGGAGTTTCAGGAGTTCCTTCGCAGCGACTTGATCTGGCATGTGAGGTCTGCACTGTTCTACCCAGTGACCAACGGGCAGGCAGAGTGGATGGTGCGGACTGCCAAAGAAGCCCTCAGCCACCTTATGGAAGGCAATTGAGAATTCTGTCTGGCCTGCTTCCTCTTGGCCCAATGGACCACCCCCAACCTGATCAGTGGGTGCTGCCCAGCAGAACTCCTAATGGGCTGATGGCCCACGATCCTCTTGGACAGACTGCATCCAGACAGGGCTCCAGAGTCATGCAGCCTGTCCGAACAAAGGGAGGCACCAAGGGGGTTCTTCCCAGAGGACCCTGTGTACATCTGCAACTTCAGTAAGGGCCCCCCTTGGCTGGCTGGATCATTTGCCCCACAGGACCCGGCCTGTGTCATACGAGGTCTCAACAGAATACAGCCAGGTCTTGCAGAAGCATTTCTGCCTCAGCTGATATCCCTGCTCCAGGGAACATCGAAGGAGACCTGATGGACAACCCCAGACTTAACTCTCCCAACAAGAGGATCCTGGAACAGGCTCCCATTCCAGTTGCCGACCTGGACGACAGGACACCTGCCTCCATCCCGGTGCCTGAAGAGGCTCCTCTGCCCTGGCAGCAAAGTGTACAGGCTGGTCCGCCTGACAGGGCTCCAGAAGCCCCGGTTCCCACTCCATGGCCTTCCCTGCTGGAGCACCGCCCCCCAGCCTATTTAAAGGACTATGTCACCTAGGCTGAGTTCAAACTACGGGGGGAGGGGCGTTATGTCCACTGACCACCACTAGGGGCCAGTGACATGCAGTCCGAGCTTGGCTCCAGGAAACAATAGGGGCCAAGGATCCTGGACCTCTTAGTATGCACCAATAGGGACTTTGGCAGGAAGTTCAAACCCTCCAATGGGACTGTGGGTGTGTCTCAGGGGGCTGTATATAGTTGGCTGCATTGGACAGTAGAGTGTTGTTGTGTACCAATAAGCTATGAGCTGATCATCACGCTGTTGTCCAGCTTCTCCATGCGTCCAACCCAATGCACAACAGCACCAATTTAAATTTCTGAACACTTTTCAAGGGCACTCATGTAGAGGGCATTGCAGTAATCAAACCTAGATGTAACCAGAGCATTCACCACATTGGCCAGATCTTTTCTGCCCAGGAAAAGCCTTAAAAACCCTGGATGCCAAACAGGGTGGCAAACAAGGATGGCAAGATGAATTTATAATGTCAGGTGCTGAAGAAAAATGTAATTCTTCCACAATCCTTGGGTTGCTTTACAGTCAGATAGCATTTAGATTTAGAGATATGGTTAGTACTTCCTGTGTAGAAGTTTCTTCCCCAACCTTACCAACTATCTGAAGCCATAGTTTGTAGCAAACTTTCAGTGGTAGGGCACCACAGTAGCCTTGAAGCATGTGGCAGAGCTCTGTGTTTGGCTATTAAGATAAATCTTAGTTTATTCAGCTCTTTACCATCGGATCAAATTTATGAGTTTAGTGTTTCAGTGTAATCAAATTCTTAAGTTTTGCCCTTTTCTTATTTCATTTCATTTATAGTTCACCTTTCTCAATGAGACTCAAAGCAGATTATGCACAGTTGAACAACACAATAAGAGCAGCATAATACAAACAGCCAACAATGCAATAAAACTGGACTACAAAATTAGAACATAATGCACTAAAACTAGTGTAATATATACATAATGAATAGAACAATGTAGACTGCCTACATTTTCACATATATTAACCATAACTTATTATCTTTATAAAAATGCCCTCCTAAACAATTCTGTTTTACACATTCTGTGAAATGGTACAAGCACCAGAGCATTCCAGACTTCATCAAGCGGGCCATTTTTTACTCTAAGGGACCACTTGAAGAGGTACAATTTAACTTTCCTTGTTGTGACAAGAAGCCCTCTTACTAACTACCCACCTGCTCTTGTGATAGTTCTCTGAAGCACAAATATTGAATAATGAGTTTTAGACATTCTAAATACCAAAACAGAACTCAAACTGGCTCCGGCTCTTGTCCAGACTAGACACTATTGTGCCCATGGGTCCAATCTGTGGACACTGCCACCATTTTTTAGAGCTGAGCCATTTAAAAACACTGTGAGAACCTGATCCTGAATGGGCCAGCAGTATGTCAGGAAGTAACTGTAACAACCATCATCACACATGTTATATTTGAACTCATAGGTGATGAAAACACTTGCTTTTTCATTGCATCCTTTTAGATTTAAATCAGATATTTGGCTTGTTATTTTTCTTTGTTCTTTGAGACACACTCACTAATTGTGAGCTGAACAGCTTAATGCTGAGTTTAACATCATCATCATGCTTGGTGTAAATGGTATATATAATAACAAAGATCCTGTCTTGAACATATCAGGTTTCTACTGCATTTTTGTGTTCAAAGACTTTTAAAATCAACTAATGCATTTATAGTTGGAGACTTTAGTACATGGATATACTCCTGCTACTCTGTTTCGGGGTATGTGTGCGTGCGTGTATGCACTATTTGTTCCCCAGGTTTTAGAAATTTCTGGGCATCTTCCCCCTCTCACCCAGTCTCTTTTATCCAGAATCTCAGAAACTGAATTTTTTTCCTAAGAAAAAGTTATTTAGGAAATGCAAAAGATAATAAAAAGTATGAAAGAAATGCCAAAGCACTGTACTTAAGACTACATTAGTTAGATTTTAAAATAGTTATTCATAATTTAATCACTGGTTTAGGATGTCTTGGGGTCCCTAGGCAGGAAAGGCCTCTTTTTCAAGTTCAGGTATCTGACTGCAGCATCAGGGACCCCCAGACCTTTGCCTTCAACATTTCTATTAGCAGAGACAGACTGCATACTACATTGATTGGGTACGGCCCCTGGGCTTTCCAAGCACACAGAGAAGTAGAACATTAGGACACAGTGAGCTCAATAGAATATGTATTATGGATGGGACATTTCCATATAGTTTGTGAATACTTAGCCATGTGCCCAGTTGGATTACAGTCAGTCCTGTAGGGAGGAGCCTTTTAGCAACATATGGTGTAAAAATAACACAATGTTGTTTTGGTATTTCTACTCTGAAAACCATATTGGGCACTGACGAACACTCTTCCAGATCCATACTTATTAGATACGCCAAGCTACAGTGTGGCTGCAGCAAGACTCTGGCTCTCCCACTCTTCCACTCACCTCACGTGTTATGCAAGAAAGGCAGCAAAATAAATAAAAAATCTAGTGGCACCTTAAAGATTAACACCATTTCTTTCAGTATGAGTTTGTGTGGGTCACAGAAAGGTAGCAACATCACTTCTCCTTTCTTCCTGAGAACCTCAGAAATATACCCTGTATACCCACATTCCCTATTCCCTCTGCCTCCCATCTCCACACATAGTGAAGCATTTATGTTCCATTTGCTCATCTTTTTTCTCCTCAGTATCTATTCCTCACACAGCTGCTTCCCCTCCCCTCCCCTCCCCTAGTCCTGCTGTTCAGCATTCTTTACCTCAGCATTTCTTTTCCTCACACCTGATTATCGAACTCCGTTTGACCTTAGCCTCTTATTTATACAGCCTTGCTCATTTCCATCTTACCTCTGCACTTCATACCTGCTGACTTCTTACTTCAGTCTCCTGTCTTTACCCTCAGCACCCTGTTTACACATACCTAATTGCATGCTCACCTTCACTTTTCACATCAGCCCTCCACTGTTGCTTCTTTCCCTCGAAACCACTATTATTGTATCATACTTGACCTAAAGCTTTCTTTGGTTTGATAAGAACACATTTGCATTTTAACCTCCACTTCATTTGTCTACATAACCTATCTGCCCAACTCCATTCTACCTTAGCCTCTCATTTATTACTTTCTCATTTTCCCTTCCCTGTGCTCCACCTTTGCTGACTCTTTACCTCATCCCCTCTCATTGCTCCCTTTGGTCTTTTACTTAGCACCCCAGTTATATTTTTTCCCCATTCACCTTTGCAACTGTATCCCTTGTTTGCAGTCTTCAGTTTGGTCTCATCTTTTTTATTTACAGTTGCTTCCTCATCTTTGCTTCTTACCTCAGCATTTCCTCTGTGCTTCCCTCCCCACTTTTACCTCACCGCCCTCTCTCTACATACCTGTTTACTCATCACTTTATTTCACTGGTCAGCAGACAGGGGGAGCATGTCTCTGTTGATCTTCCTGGATTTCTCAAAGGCTTTCAGTACCATGGACACCTTCTGGACCGCCTAGCAAAGCTGGGCTTGGGAAGCACAATGCTGCCCTGCTTTCAGTCCTTAATTGGCTATAGTGTTCAGAAGATGTTGCTGATGGACTTTTAGTCTGTCCTATGGACATTGGTGTATGGGACACCACAATATTACCTCTTGTCCCCTATGCTATTTAACACCTACATAAAGTCACTAGGAATGCTCATTTGGAGATTTGGGGGCTCAGTGCCATCAATATACTGATGACAACTCTCTCTCTCTCTCTTTTAGGGAGCTGGTAAGAGTTGTAAATCAGTACTTAAAAACTAAATGGCAGCAATTTAAGTTGAAATCAAAAGGGAAGTACTGTGGATTGGGTGTGTGTTTGTGGGGGGGAGACTGGTGTTTGACCTTTTCTAGAAGATATAACTTTGACCCAAAGGAGCCATGAAATAGCTTGGAATACTTCTGAATGTTCCTTTGTCCCTGAGTAAACAGCCTGAAGTAGCTAGACTGGTAAGGAAGTAGGCTCAGACTGGTACATCAGCTGCAGCAATTCCTGGAGAAACAGACCTGGTTACAGGTACGCATGATGTGGTAACATCCATAACATCCAGGGTAGATTCTGTTCACATGCTCCACATGGGGCTGCCCCTGAAGACAAAAGCACTTCACAGTACAGCAGCAAGAGTGTAAACTGATACTCAGTTCAAGTAAAAAAAAAACCTACCAAACAAATCTTTATGGTCTTAACAGCTTGGGTCCAAAGTATCAGGAGGACTGCCTCCACTCATATCAACCTGTTCCTCTCTGTCCCAGAGATGGTAGATGTCAGGGGTCATTTCTAGCAGGAGCTCGGGGGAGCTCAGCTACAGGAGTTGGTGCCAGCCCCCCCCCCTCAAAAATGCCTGCTTGTGTCATGGCTGCAGCAAAATGACCCCATTCCCTGGAAAGGTCCTTGTTCCTCCGACCAGCCTTCTGAAGGCTTCAGCCACCACTGAAGCTATCCTCCCAAAAGAGTGGTATTTCTGAGGCTTGGATTAGTAGCTGGTCCCTCTCTCTCTCTGTCTTTCTTGCCTTCTGACATACTTCCAGTGATGTCAGGTGGTGTGGCATATGCAAATAAGTTATGCTAATGAGTTATGCTAATGAGCTCCTGCACCTCTTTTTCTACGAAATGACCCCTGGTAGATGTGAAGAAAGTTTTTAAAGGATTTTTGAGTTTTTGTTTCCAAGTTCCTCATCCTCACAGACATGCTTTACTATATTAAAGAAGTCCCATTCCAGGAGGCCTTCTACTTGACTGTGGAAAGAGCACTTGGTGGTTTTGGTGTACTTGATTATTTTAAAGTAAACGCTTTAAATGGATGTTGTTTTTGACTATAGTTTACTGTTGTTATTTTTTTATTGCCAAATTACTTCTGGGATTAACATAAGCAAACACCAGCCTATCACTTGTCCTGCCGCGCCCCTCCCCCCACCTTCTTTCCATCACGCATTTTACCTCAGTTTCTCTACACACTTGTCTACCCAACCCCCTTTTTATCTCAGCCCTCGTTTACGCGCACTTGCTCTCACATTAGGGTATTTTTTTAAACCACAAACGTCTTGACTCCGTGCCCCTTTTACCTCAGTTCCTTTTTCCAGTCTACACACCTGTCACCCAACTCCATTTTCCCTCAGCCTTTCGCCCCCTTTAAAGCCCCCCTCCCCCCCTTTATTATACTCTATGGGTGGAGGAAGCCTTTCATATTCTGCCAGTCGATTTACGCACTTTGCGCAAGGAACAGGCGAGGTATTCGCGGATCCACGGCCAACCCTACTGCATGCTTCTAAGGTACGGTGAAACCAACTCCGCGTTTAGGAGCGACCTGCCTGGAACGCTGATAAGTTTAAATATTTCACAAACTGAGGGAGAAATTTCTCTCCCCACTTCAAGTATAGAGGATTTGACTGTGGTAACCTTACGGATTCTTCGTAAAACAGGGTCGCTTTCTTTTTCGAAAGGTGGAGGGAAGAGCGAGCCGAGTTACGTCACTTGCGTAAAGGGAGCTGACTTCGCAGGTAAGGGTAACAGGGCAACTTATGCCAACTCCGACCGTAGCGTGACCAGAGGCAGGGAAGAACTAAGGTACAATTGCGGCGCTTACGTAGCGGACCCGGTCCTGCGCTACGAAGCTAGCGTAAGGCAGCTCTGCCTTTCTCAGGTGCAGGGAAGGGGCGGGCTCACGTTGCCCGGCAGCTCTGGCCGGGCCCAGCCTATGGGGGCGCTGGGCGCTGTCACGTGCTGTAGTAGCCCCCGAAAGCTGCCTGCTGCGGAGCTGCAAGAGACGGAGCAACCCGGGACGGGGCCAGGGGGCTCAGTGAAGGGCGGTAGGGACTCTTTTCTTTCAGGGACCTCGCCATGCACCGGGGGAGGGGTGGCGAGTGCAGCGCTGAAGGGTCGCAAATGTACGATGCAAGGGGGCGGGGCAATGAAGAGCGATGGGGGGGGGGGGCTCGATTCAAGGGGTCAAGGGATGCCGCGGAGAAGGAGGGCTAGGTAGGGGCGGGGGTGGACTGCGAAGAGCAGGGTGGCTTATTTATGTGTTTGGAATCGTTTATTAATCCCCCGCGCGAACATGCATACGGTGCCAGCCACAACAGCTCTCCTATGTTTTGCATGGAGCTGAAGTAGTGGGAGGTGATGGGGCGGTAGATCTGAAGCAGGGTACGTTGTGGGAAGGAAGGGGTGCTGTGGGGTTTGGAGTGGAGGAGGAATAGCAGCAAGGGGCTGCGGTGTGAATTCCTTAGGTCAAATGCATAACCTGGAGCGAGGCAGAGGGTTTGGGATCTTGGAGGAAGGTGCTGAGTGAGGGAGGTGGGGTACCTGACTCAGGGCAGTAGGCAGCAGTTGCAGGACAGTGTGATCTGCAGTGGGCTGGCTATAGGGCTAGAGACAGAGAGGGCTGAAGGGTGGCTAGAAAGGAGTACTTCTCAGGATTGGTGCACAGGAGTAGGTGTGTTGCCACTGGATCTAGAAATAAGCCTGGGGATTCTGAGGAGGGAGGAACCACTGGGCAGCTAATAGCACAGGTGCTTACTTGAGGGGAGTTGGGCCTAGGAGGAAGGACCCAACCAGCAGAGGCTGTGTTTTGCAGAGTGGGAGCACTAAGTGAGAAGGATGGGGGGGGGGGCAGCATTTGTGGGTGCTGGTTGTATGGTGAGCTGCATGTGTGCGCAGAGTGATGGATGTGAACACCTGCAGGATGGAAAAGGCAGGAATATATCTCCAAGAGATTGGAGGCTTGTAACCTGATAATTTGGGTTGGGAGTTCTCCTGGAGGGAGGAAGGCAGGTGTGGGGGGGTAGGCTTAGTCAGGCATTGTTTGGGAAGAGAAATATTCAGGTCAGATTGGCTGCTGCTGGGTTGTTTGGTTCACAGTGTCTGGCAGTGAGTAAAGATGCCCTTGAGTGTCTACCTGAGATTAGGTTGGATCCCCAATGAAGTTAGTAAAAAGGTGGCATTTGCCCCTTCTCATGTTTATGCAGCAAGTGGGGATTCTTATCTTCTAAAGCAGCTGTGAATCCTGTTTTATATCTACGTGAAATTCAGTGGTGTGGTGATACATGCAAGATTCTGAGTAATGCAAGACTCTTTTTCAGAGTAATTCTGGGCACAGAGGTATCTATAAAGTTTTCCTTTTATATATATTCTTGACGTCTGACCCAAGGACAACTCCTGGGGACTGGTATGAGAGGTACTGTTGTCTTTACTTGGGGAAGGTACCACTTCCACCAATTAAATCCAGCCTTTAATGACAAACACCAGGATTTTTAAAAAAATGGTTTTTATCGTGTCTTGTTTTCTGTGCACAGATTTTGCTCCACTTAGGATGTGGTATCTGCTGGAAAGAAGCCTATGGCTTGGGGTGACTTTGTGGGACAGTTGTGTTCAAATATACTGGGAGGGTTGTTGTCATGGTTATGTGCAAGCATACAGGGGAAAGTCAATATGGAAGTAAAAGGCAGGATGAGAGCACCCATAAATGCCAGCTATGGTGAACAAGTACTGTCCAATTCCTTGCAGTCAGCTGAGGCTAAGTGTGCCTCTTGTGGAGAATTTGAAAAGCAGTTCTGTCCAGCAAGACGATCATGTGTGGAGCCAACATTTTTCATAGGTGCTCCATTCCACCCTTTGAAAGGGGACAGTTTTGATGATGGAAGCATTTCCCTGCTTGATTTTGCTGCGCATGTACCTCAGCTATCAAAATCCAGCCTCCATACACCTGGCTTAGTGCATCACATTGTCTCTTAGCCTGTCCTGATTTTTCCAGAAATGAAGCATCTGCACTTCCTGGTGGCTTACGAACACACTGTGCTGTCCCCGTGCAGCAGTTCCAAATTTGGTGGCAATTCTGTATGCAGTTTTTAATTGAAAAGCCTCATGTTTTGCTTCCCTCACTCCCTGGGTTTGCTGTCTCCTGATTATTGTTAATCATTAAACCCAAAGTCTTGAGTAGAAGCTCAGGGGGGAATGCAGACAGAAAGAAGAGCAACATCTGTAGAAGGTGTCCTATGGGATGGGTACAGCTGTGCTGTGCTTAGTGTAACGTTGGAATGAAAAAGTAAATATTTTGCAGTTTGTCTCCTGATTTGTACTGTTGGATTTGTACTGTTGTGCTAAAGGGCTAACCTGCCCTAAAAATTTTATAGTCAGACAAGTTTTCCCTTTAGAGGTATGAGGTGGCAAGTGACTTTTGGCCAAGCCATGGCATTCTGCTTTTGCTACAGTCTACTCTGTTGTCTGTGAGTTTTAATGATCTTTTTGTGAGCTTTAGGCTGCGGTCACACACACTAAATAATCCACTTTCAATCCACTTTTCAACTGGATTTTGCCGGTTCACACAGTAAAATCTAGTTGGAAAGTGCCCTGAAAGTAGATTAAAAGTGGATTGTTTAGTGTGTGCGTGACCGCAGCCTTCCTGATCTTTTTGTGAGCTTTACTTGAGGTTTTTAAAAATGTGCTTAGAATCTGCTTCTAAATCTCATAGCATGTTTTCTAGCAGGCTTGTAAATGCTCAGTAACCACTTACCTGCCTGTGCTAAGTCAGACTCTCCTCTAAGTGACCTAAGGAGTCCTTGCAAGTAGCTGTAGACAAATTGAAATAGCTGAAGGTTTTGTGGGCTAGTAATTCTGTGGACTTTCATGCAGTGTAGTGTGATGGGTAGAGTGTCAGACTAGGATCTGAGAGACCCAGGTTTGAATCCTCACTCTGCCATGGAAGCTTGCCGGGTGACCTTGGTCTAGTAATACACTCTCAGCCTCACCTACCTCATAGGGTGGTGGTTGGGAGGATAAAATGGAGGAGGGAAGAAAGATGTAAACTTTCCAGGATCCCCATGGGGGAAAAAGTGTGGTATGAATGAAGTAAATAAAATAAAGGTCCGTATTTGGTCTGAAAAATATTGCTGCTATACATATTATAGTATGGATGCAGTGGTTAATTTCTGAGAAGCTGGACAGGAAGGCCATTGTGGCTCAATAGTAGGACATAAGCTTTACATGCTAAAGGGCTCCAGGATTTTGCGAATCTGGTGTTGGGAAAGACTTTTGTGTGCTTGAGAGCCTGTGTCAGTCAGAGGAGACAGGACAAGGACACAGCTAGGTTGGCTACTGGTCTGACTGTGAGGCAGCAGTGTGCTGAACTAAGTGGGGTTGGGTACCAGAGATTGACTGCGCTACTCCTTGGCTCAGGATGAATCCCTGATGGTCTCACTATCTGTAAATTCAGATTGAAGGCAATCCCCATTGAAATGAATTGAAGGTGCACAAACTTAAGGATTTCAGAATAGATTAAAGGGCAGAGGAGAGCCCATTTTTATCCTCTGCCTAATCTACTGTAGAGGATTGTTGTAAGAGGCAGAGTCTGGCCCCAAGCCACCCAGTGATCTTCATGGCTAGCAGGAATTTGAACCTTAGAGTTCTCAGTGCAAGTGTGATATTCTTTTCAGACAGACTTCCTTGTTAATGTTTGAAAGGTTTGTGTGGCTGAGAGGAACGAAATAAGCATTATCAAATAAAAAACGGACAGATTTAAACTGATTTTTTTCCCTTCCCTTTGCTGCCAAATGAGAGAAATATCGAGGGGGTAATATAGGGCCCTGCAAATGGAACTTAGCAAAGAATGTTTAGAATGTTCAGTTGATATGGTTGCTTGTAACAACAGGTGCCTTTCAAGGTAAGAGGTGTGTCCCTTTAAGAGGGATCCAAAGGATAAGATGGAGTGTATTTGTTTGGGGCCCTGTTGGATAGAAAGAAAGATAATTATAAGAAAGGCTGAAGGTGGATGATTTGGACAGACTTGCCTTAATTTTGAATTGCCTTTTAGGAGGAAAGGATACAAAGATCTCCTAAATGGATCCTATTCAGTCTTTATATATAAAGTTCTCACTTTGTGTAGAGAACTCTGTAAGCCAACAAAGCAGTACTTCAGTCCCTTTTCCAGGCTGTGAAATATCCAGTTTCTTTGTGTGTATGCTCAAAAGGGTTGCTGTAAGCTAAGCCATGGAACCTTTGTGGATTTGTGTCAGTGTGCAGGGATAAGAAATAGATATGGGAAGATCTGGACTGGCCTTGCCTTTGTTGTATCTTTGTAACTGTGCTGCCACTGATTCTTGCATACAAGCTAGTGGTATCTTTTTAATCAGTCTAGATTGCGGACAAGCTTTTGCGTTGCACGCAACTGCTCACAGGGTGGAAGATGGTTTGTTCTGAGATATATAAATGGGGGAAGGGCTGTCTACAAGCAAAGTTTGGGTTTTATTTTGTTTATAAGATAATGTACCTCAGGGCTCATTTCGTAGCAGAAGCTCCTTTGCATATTAGGCCACACACCCCTAATGTAGCCAATCCGCCAAGAGCTTACAGATCTCTTCTTACAGGGGCTACTGTAAGCCCTTGGAGGACTGGCCACATCAGAGGTATGTGGCCTAATTTGCAGAGGAGCTCCTGCTACGAAATGAGCCCTGATGTACCTTACTTCCTCTTCACGTAGACACAATGGGGCCCTGTTTCTCAATGGGCCCTCCCTCACTCTAACAGTTGCTAGCCAGATGCCCCAGGAAGGTTACAACCATGGTATGATCAGCAACAGTCTTCCTTTGCTTCTTCTCTTTCAGTTGTCACATTACAACAAAGATTAGTATGGTCAAGGCTCTGGCAAACAGGCGTATGTAGGACAGGGGATGGTCCCTCATGTCACTTTTCATGGCACAGATCAGTCTTCCCCATTACCTAATCACAGTAGTAGATCTACCTGTTGGTGTTAATATTGAAGAGCAAAACCAAATTCTGAGTAGGATTCCTTGTCTGTGTTTTCTTGGAACTTCCACAGCCTTAAGAAAATTCTGTTGCTTGTATTACTTAGAAAAAGAATAGCTGGCATTTACATGCCACCTTTTGTCTGTTTATTTAGATAACTTTTATGCTGCCTTTCCATAAACAAACACGATCAAGCTATTTTGGACACTGTAATGGAAAGGTGGGCTAGAATTAAAAAAAATAAAGTGGCTGATGAAATAAATAAAATGCAGCATTATCATTAAAAAGTCACTGTGACATCCAGTAGTGTGGTAATGGTTAGGTTGTCATATTAGGATCTGGAAAACCCCAGTTCACATTTTCTGCCATGAAGCTTTCTGGATGTTGATACTTCACATGGTTGTTAGGATAAAATGGAGTGTAGGATAAAAAAATGTACTAAATTTAAAAGCACATGAAGCTGATAGCACTGATTCTGTTCAGTGGCCTTCTGGGGTAGCTAGGTTTTCGAGTGATGACAGAAGGCTATAATGAGGGGGCTAAATGAAACTCCTGGACAAAGTAATTCCACAGTGTAGGAGCAGCTGCTGCGAAGGCCTTCACATGGGTTCCTGTTAGGTGCACCTGTGATAATGTGGGTTCCTGCTGCAGAGCTTGTTGTCTGATTATGGAACATTGAGTGGTAGCATTTTTTTTTAGGTATTTTGGATCCAAGATGTTAAAGAGTTTTAAAGGTCAAAATGAGTACTTTGATTGTAGCTTGGAAACCTACTTGGGAGCCAGTGTAGTTGGTGTAGTCTTAATGTGCTCATTGCAGTAAGTAACTGTTAATATTCTGGTTGCCACATTATGAACCAGCTGAAGCTTTTGGACCATCTTCAGAGGTGTGTTATGGTAACCTAGTATGGTAGTGGTCCAGCTGGCTTTCTCCAGGAATGGTCAACAGCAGGTGTAGCAACCTAAGCAAGTGCTGCTTGTTTTCTTCTTATCTAGGGACAAAGAAGAGTTGGGGAGCACCTCCAGGCTATAAACTCTCCTTTTCAGGTTAAGTTCAAATCCATCCAGATCAGGCTGAGCACCTACTCCTCTGTTGGCAGTTCACCCAACTGATTGCACTGCTTGTCAGTTAGTTACTTAAACTTGTTCATCCTCATCTAGTTCTTTACTATGTCCAGTTGTGGGGTTAACATATTTATGGTTTTTCAGGCATTAGATGGAAAGGTCATACATAAGATCTTCAAATGACCTCTCTTAGAAGTCTTACGTAGAAGTTAAATAACATAAGAGACAACATATAACCCTGCATAAAATGCAGAGCAAAAGCCATCTAGAATCTTCTTTTAAAACTATCCTTCAGGAGGGACCAGAGTCACCATAAAACACTACCTCCAGTACCAATCCTTGTTCAGTTGTCCAGAAGGATACAATGGTTGATGGCTTTAAAAAATTGCTTGGAAGTCCAGGAGAACCAGAGATGTTATTTCCATCAGCAAAGCAGTATGGACCACCAGTCAGGATGACCAAAACAGTTTCTATGCTGTATCAGGGATGGAAGCCAGGTCTAAAAGAATCTATCAGGGCTTGAAAAATCCCATGTTGCCACTGCACCTAGATATTTCATTGTGGCATCTAATATTTTGAGCCGTGATTTTATTGTAGTGTCTCTAAGTGACCCTCAGGAGAACTACAAACTAATCATTTTACATCCAAAAATGATTTACTTTATAACATAAAAATAAATGTGCATGAAGTTCTGGTCATTGCTTGTTTTTATGTTGGGTTTACACTGTTCAGTGGTAGATAAATTCATTTCTTAACCAGTTGCTGTTTAGAATGGCTTTAATATTTAATTAAATGGAGCTTTTAAAGACAGTAATGGAATTATGAGAAATTGGGGAGAAATTAGGTTATGGGTAGACGTTAGCTTTTTGTTGTGGTGATGACAAAAATGGTAACCCTATGTTTATACACTACAACAATTTTGTCATGAGAAACTGAAGAAGTTTAGCGTTAGGTTTTGTGGTAGCAATGATCTGAAAATACGGTAATTAAAATACAAAATCCTGAAGGCTGTAAAATGAGTCTGGCGCCTATATTTTTGGATTAGCTCTTAGAGCCAAAGAAAATTTGTCAAGGCCTGATCTAGATAATTTCTATCCAGAAGTACCATAGTTGGGAAGCCACCACTTTCAGTAACCTTCTTTAAAAGTAAATCTGATGCAGCCTGGAAAGTCCTGGAATCTGCTATGTCCAAAGATGGCTCCCTCCCCACCAGAAGGGCTGTTACCACTTCTGCTTTTAAGGCCAGAGACAGACAGTCAGGGATCTGTGGCTGAGAGGAGGCTACATGTGCCCATCTCTCATTGGGCTAAGAAGTATTGCATATATTTTAGTTTTTTCACAGATTGTCTTGGTCTCCCCCCCCCCCCCCCCCGTTTCAAAATTTCTGGAAATTTTCCGTTGCTTCTTGCACCAAGTCATATTCTAAATATGCTCAAAGTTAATTGAAATGCTGCTTCAAAATCCATACCTCAAAACCCATATGCCATTTTTGCCCTGGCCTCTTCATTTCTGCCCTTCCCTTGTCTCTTTCTTCTCTCCCCCATTATTGAAATCTGGATTGTAAAGTATTCAAGGTTGCCTCTTTTGCACTTTCCAGAGTGAAATAAGCAATGCAAATAGATGTTTTGTTTATCTGTTTGTTTTGTTTTGTTTTAGTGGATTCTTTGGAGCAGCAGTTCCTGAGCATTGGTAAGGTGGTATTTGGGAGCCCCAGGTTTAAGGTCTTGTACTATGAACAAATGTCCCTGTGGTGGACAAGAATATCTTGTTTATGAGAGTTTGCAAGTGGCCCAGGACAGCTAGGCATGTAAAAATTGCAACTTGGGTGTCTTAACAACTTCTTATACTTTTGTCTCCCCCTTGTGCATAATAGTACTTATATGTTGTTGTTTTTTTGCTGGCTCTGAATTCTTTTTCCTGGTGCCTGGAAGTTGAAACCCCTTTTCTGCTGCTTAATCAGGCATTGCTTTCCACTGGACCAAAGTTGTTGCCATAGCAAATGTTTGGATTGCACAGAACTATTTTTCTTTCTTATTTGGAGGAAAACGTACAATTAAAAAGTTTGCTTTCCTACCAGCCTTATTGGTTTCCACAGACGTATACCTAGCCTATTTGGCACCCAAGGCGGATAATTTTTTAACGCCCCTGTCCTCTTTTTTTTTTTTGCTGACAAGTAACAGCTGACTTATGGCCACCCCGTAGCGGGTGTGTGTGTATGTATGTTTGTGTATGTGTTTTGTGTGCTTGCCTGGAATTCATGATGGACTTCTGGCAACCCCTACTGGGGACTTGGACGATTTACAGAGAAGTGGCTTGATTAGCCTGCCTCTGATATTCCGTTGAGGTCACCCTTCCAAGTACTTGCCAGAGTCGGCCCTGCCTAGCTTCTGAGATGTGATGGGATCAGGCTTGCCTCGGATATCCAGGTCACAGTGGCAACCCCCTCGAGTTTTCAAAGCAAGTGGTGTTGGGAGATGGTTGGCTATTGCCTGCCTCTGCACTGGCACTGCTTAGCTTCTGATATCTGACGAGATTAGGCTAGGCTGGAGCTATCCAGATCACGGGCCCCCCTCTATATCACAACATTATTTTCAGTAATAATCATGAAATAAAATGAATAATAATAATGGCCAGAAAATAGATTCAGATGGGTAGCTGTATTGTTCCGAAGCAGCAGAACAAAGTTTGGTCTTAAAGGTGCCACTGGACCCAAACTTTGTTTCAGTGGACAGAAAAGAAAAGTGGACAATAAAAAAAATATTTAACTTTGTATATATAAATTATCATGCCAGTAAAAAAAAAATTCAAATTCCAACAGACTATTCCACTATGGGAACCAGCATAATGTAGTGTTTAAAGAGTTGGACTAGGATCTGGGAAATCCAGGTTTGAATCGCCACTCATGTCATGGAGGCTTGCTGGGTGACCTTGGGTCAGTCACATTACTCTTAGCCTGGCCCTGACCTGGATAACCCCAGGGTAGACTGATCTGTTCAGATCTCTGAAGCTAAGCAAGGCTGATATGGAGGCAGGCAATGGCAAACAACCTCAATGTCTTTTGCCTTGAAAACCCTACAGGGTTGCCTACATAAGTCAGCTGTGACTTGACAGCAAAAAAACAAAACAAAACACCCTAACCACTCGTGTTCTGAGGAGGCACTTGGGAGGGCTTCTGTTCTCCATTTTGAAGCCCAAAAGCTGACTACCCCAAACATGTACAAGGCATTTTTGAGAGCTAGGAGTCTGCCTTTGTACCAACTTTTACTAACTTAACACTAGCCAAAGCATCACAAAATAGTGATTGCAAGCTTCACCAGACTGGATGTTAAGAAACATACTACCCACCAAAGAAAGTGCCCCCATCCTCCATTATTTCCAAAAGACTAAAGTTAAACCAGAGAATCCCTACAGTAGAAACTAAAGGTAGGGGCCATTTTTGCAAGCCCAGCACAACTAGTGCAATGTACAGAGTATCCAGCAAAACCAGTGCAATGTACAGTGCCCAGCAAACCCAGTGCCATTGTGGCAATGCCAGCTGATGTCAAGCACAGAATCAGAGTCCAAGCATGGGGGGGCCATGTTGGAAACCCAGAAGAACCAGTACAATGTATAGTGCTCAGCAAACCCAATGCCATTGTGGTGATGCCTGCTGATGTCAAGTACAGAATCACCATCCAAACTGCAGGGGGGGCCCCCCCCATCCAAACTGCAGGGGGGGGCCCCCCGCCGGCACTTGGAAGCCCAGCAGAACCAGTGCAATGTATAGTGCCCAGCAAACCCAATGCCTTCTGTTCATAATATTAACAAAGGTTTGCTGTTATACCATTCTTAAATATATTCTGTCACCAAGCAGAATAGGGCTGAGAAGGTCTTGAGATCAAGAAGTGAAAATAAAAGGGGCAAAATTAGGTGAAGGGAGACAGAAATGAATGAGAAATGTGTGGAACAGAGGGAGAAAAATTAAGAGAGGGGAGAAGAGGAGATTGGATTTATACCCCGCCCTTCACTACCCAAGGAAGTCTCAGAGCGGCTTACAATCTCCTTTCCCTTCCCCTCCCCAGAACAGACACTCTGTGAGGTAGGTGGGGCTGAGAGAGCTCTGACAGAAACTGCTCTTTTTCAAAAACAGTTGTGCCAGAACTATGGCTTGCTCAAGGTCATCCAGCAGGTGCAAGTGGAGGAGTGGGGAATCAAACCCGGTTCTCCCAGATTAGAGTCTGTGCACTTAATCGCTACATCAAACTGGGAAAGGTTGTTTTATCTTGCTGCAACACCCTAAGTACTGATTTGCAAGATTTGGCTGAGCTGGGTGCAAGGAAAGGAAGGCAGAAAGGCTAGACTAGTGGACTAAATGACCTGCAGGCTGACAATTACTGTAGCAGCTATCAGCATGCTGGCTTGGCTGTACCATCTGTTAAGCAAATTTGCTTCAGTCTTGGAGAAAGGGAAGTGTAGCTGATCATAGAGTGCTTTTTGCTATGCTCAGAGTTTCCACCACCTTCCTTGGAAAGCTATCTGGAGCAGTTTGCGTCCTGTTTACACCAGTGTGTTTCTGTGCCTCTCCCTGCTGGTGAAATGGGGAAATGATGGGATAGATCCTGTGCTATTATAGCTGTCTAAATAAAGACCACAGAGACCCTTGGATGCTAAGATAAGAGCATTAAATGCCTGAAATGCTGACAGGAAAAGAGGTGGGTGTGGGTTTACACTTGCTTAAAATACTAGCACGGGTTGGCATGAGCCTCTGTACGATCAAAGAACGCTGAGTCTTTTAATGGAAACGGTGCTTCTGCCGTGGAGGATAGATCGGTTATGAATACTGCCATTAACATGGCTAGTTTTTGCTTATTCCAGACTTCTTGTATGTCTCTTTAAATGTCCCCTTTGCCTGGGGCTTGGAGCAGCTTTCTTCCTTCCTCACTTGCGTGTCTCAAAGATGAATAACTTGAGTTTCAGAAAATCTTGTTCAGGTGGGTGTATTTTTGGTGAGTGTGTGCATTCTTATACAAGGTTTGAAAACTTACCCTTTTTATAGAAATAATGCTTTAAAAAGCACCCACACGTTTTCCACATTGCTCTGGAACTAACTGTGCTTGGCAACGTGGAGGTGTGGGAAAGGAAGAAAGAGCGAGAAGGGGCTAAGAAAGGGCCCTGCTGAGCCGCCAGCCGCGGCACCGGCCAGGAGTTACTTGAGATACTTCTTAGCTTTGTAGGGCATCTGGTAAGATACTTAGTAGAGTTTACGGCAGAACTTTCCCCGTAGACATTCTTCTCTCTTCTCCCCCCCCCCCCCCAAGCCTGTCCACTTCTCAGGCTGCCTTTGCAAGAGTTTGGGGCTCAGAGAAGTCTGAAAGGGCAGTACCTGCCTGTTAGCTCTCCCTCTTTCTCAGAACAGCTTCTAATTGTTTAGGAGACCCTCACTGCAGAAAGCAGTGAGCCTTTGAGCCTTTTTTTTTTTTTTTTGCTTGCTGTGGCACAGTAGTTAAGAAGACGAGCAAGGAAGTTGCTTGTTCAAATGTCAGTCACAAAATTGCCAGGTGACCTTAAGCAAAGCTGCTCCTCTCTGGGCCAAAGTGTCCATTTCTTCTCCACTACCACCATCCTAGCAATGGGCAGATAATCAATACTAGCATAGTGTAGAGGACTGTTCCAGTATTACTGAGATGGTGAGTCCAGCTGCCCACACCCCGCTTGATGTTGTAGTTGCTGCTTCATTAGCCACTTCTAACCAAACTAGCACTTTAACCAGTTCTGGCCTTGTTAATGGTTAACCACGTTGCATCGCTTAGCGTTGTTGGGGAGGGGGAGACACTTTTCCTGTTAGTGTTTGTGCAACCTGGAAATTGTTTGGGAGCTGTCTGTGTTTTGTGGCAGCTGAACTGTGAAATGTTGGGTGCCATGCCCTTGGTTCTCTGCCCCATCCCCTTTGCTCTGCAACACCCGGGTGTTTCAAAGCTGCACAGCAGGCAGTTCAACAACCTTTTGCCACAGTGTGTTTTGTGAAGTCAGTGCAAATGTGAGAATCCCAGCCTGTACCTGTACAAGACTACACCTTAGCAAACTGAGATGGTGGATCTGGAGCCTTTTGAATCTGAAATATCTTCCCAGACCAGGGAAGCTGTGTTACTACTTACAGTACTATCTGTGTGGCTTTATTTTTTTTTAGTTCAAACTAATTATGTATCCGTTCTCCCGTTGTTCAGCTGAGCTAGCGAAATTAATTAAAGCCCTCGAACAGTAAAATCCTATTTCAGTAACACTGTTTCAGAACCAACTGACGTATTTCCTGCCTATCTCTGTTTATACTTTTCAAATCAGACGTTTCCCTTTAGATCACCCACCTTTTTTCTAAGTTTCTACCACGACTCAGTAATATAGTTCTTGCTTTGCATGCAGGAGGTAGAGGTTTAGCCTGTGGCTTCTCCAGGAGCTCAGGTAATATGGCTGAAAAAGACCACTTCCTTAGACTCAAGAGATTGTTGCAAGTTAGGAGAAAGAATACTGAGTTGGATGGATCCATGAGCTAGATGGATCCATGGTCTGACTTGATATGAAGTAAATTCATACATTCATGAGCAAACATCTGTGGCTGTGCTTTTTAACATTTAACAGGACTAGTCATAGCTGAGCACATGCTTTTCGTGCAAGAGGTTCCTCATTCACTCGAGGCATCGGTACTTAGGGGGTCAAAGATAACAGCTGAGTGGACCTTGGATAACCACTGCCAAAGAGAATGGACAGCATTGTGCCAGATGGGCCAGTGATAGGACTTTGTATAAGGCAGCTTCATATGTTCATATGTTTCAGCAAGGTTATGCTTTATGTCTCGATGCTGTTTCAGTTTTGCTCCCGTGCTGGGAAGGTAAAGTATATCCTATTAGGAAGATGCTGCCTTTGAAAATAACATTAAATAATTTCTTGTTGTTTCAAAGATCTCGTGGCTGTTCTGCCTAAACCAGCTGCAGTATAAAAAGGATACGATAATAAATTATGATTGTATCTTCAAGTAGAGAGTTAAAGCTGTGCTAATTTCCATGTAAACCCTGCAGCTCTGAGATCAGTAGCAAAACCAGTAGTGAACTGAAACGGTGAACACAGATGCCCTACTCTTCACATCTGCTGGCCCAGAGCCTCAAACCAAATCCTGCTGTGAACTGTATGCCACTTGGTGGTGTCATCTTGGTCTCTCAACATAGTGCAAGGAGTCCCATGCTGGTCCCAGCTGTGTTTCCAATTGGTAGTGTTGGGATTTGCCAAAACTGTCAGGCTGCTTCATCGGCCCATTCATTTGATTGATTTCTTACGTTAATAAACATCAGGATTGTTGCAACCTGTGGCTTAGGCTTCCCAGTATGTTGATTTATGGCTTTGTGGCTTTTTGTTCCTTTGGTTATTTAGCAACTTTTTGCAAGAGCTTGCTTGCTTGCATATGGTGCTACCCTTCTCTCTTTTGGAGTGGAATAAGTTCCTTCCTGGAGTCACTGCTTGAAATTCTACAAGAAAATCCAGGGGTTTTGTTGTTGGGAGATTCCTTCCCCTCTCCCTGCCTAGTTTGTTGTCTGTTAGCTGTTCTCTCTCTGTGGGGAAAATGATTTAAAGCAGTTTGTGTATGTTGTGGTTTGGCTAGCTTAGTCATAAAGAGCCTGGAGATGCTGCCAGTGATTGACATAACAAAATGTAAATTATATGCTGTTTTACTAGGCACTAATTCATCCAGCTTGAGGTTTATATGTCAGGAAGGCTCAGTGCTGCTCATTACAATGGCTTTCTCCCCAATGCTGTTTTTTTTTTTTTTAGTGGAGAAAAACTTTTGTTAAATTGTGAATTTTTGAAGGGTGGTGGTGGTGGACAGAAACATGTGCCACCCCTAGCTTTTAAGATCTTCCCATTGTAAGGTTTGGTTACTTTGTGTGTTTTGATTTGTAAGAGGTTTTAAGGGGATTATTGGGCTGGCTTCCACAACCTCAGCTATCTGGGGTTGCAAAATCAGTATTTGCTAAGAACAAAAGAATGTCCTTGCCGGAGTGGGCCAAAGGTCCATCTAGCCCAGGATTCTCTCGCTGTCAGCCAGATGCCTCACAAGTAGCCAGGACATAAAGGTGATGATTTTCCCCTTATTATCATGTGCACGTCACCTGATGTTAATAGGTATTCTTTCTTTGAATATTGAGATCCCATTCTTGGTTTCCTTGACCAGTAGTCTCTGATGCACAAGTACACAGAAGAGAGATGCTTTTCAAGAACATTAAGAAGAAGCCTGCAAGATCAGACCTAACTAGTCCAGTGTTTTGTTGCCAGCAGTGGCTAGCTAGAGGCCTCTGGGAAGCCCACAAGCAGGTTATGAAGGAAAGAGCCAATGCTAAATTCTTGTGCACCCAATAAAGATGCTGGGGGAACCTACAGCAGGGGCCACTGTGCAGGTTTGAAGAATCTGTTTTGTTACTGTGGATGCTGGGCGACATGGACATTTGATCTGTTCTAGTAGGACTTTTCTTGCATGCTTCTGTTAAAAAGCAGCAAATTTTACCTACATGAGCAGGGAATTCCAGGATGTTTCTGTAACATAGATTGCTTGCTGATTCAGTTTGCTTATGTTGTTGCTGAGGGATTCTCCACTCCAACATACCTGTGTATCAGATGATAGGCAGCTATCGTATATCCTAATGCTTATGTACAAGGGCAACTTCAGAGCAAGGATGGTCCCTGGCCTTTGCTACTAAAGCCCAAATTGCCATTATGATTTGTAACATGTAAGGTTGCAGTTTCCCCAACCTAACTTTAATGTCAGCAGTTAGACTTCAGGAGCAGGAAAACGTGTTTTCCAAGAGCCCAGACCCTGACTTGGATCCGGACCATGGTGCAGGGGAGAAGGGGCTTTAGCCTTTCTCCCCACACTGTTTTCCTAACCCCAAATGACTCCAAAGGGTGCTGAACACAGTACACAAATTATAACATGTAGTTTGGACCTAACTTACTAGGTAGACTTGGACAGGCCTGTGTTTTCCCAGCCTGCCCTGCTTGTCTCCAGCCCCAAAATGGTTTGGACTCATGACATGCTGCGTGGCCCTTTTAAACCTGTTTATACAGCCGTAAGAAAATTACTCCAGGAGTAATCCATGGAAATGAGCCTTGAATTTATAGTTGGTCTGTGGATGCTGAATTTACCAAATGACCATGTTATGGCTGGTTTCTTCGCTATTTATTGTGATCTGCAAAGAGTGTTCTTTGTTGTGAAGTCTTGCTTTTGGCTTTTAAATCCCCCCCACCCCGCCAAATAGAATGACTGTGAACCATTAATTATGGCAATGGCTTCTGCAAGTTTATTAGGTATGAAGAATCCGGGCATTCTGTGGCTCACTCTGTACTTGAGTGGTTTCTTTAGGCCTTGGGATGTCTTAATGGTAGATGGGGTAATTCTTAGATCTGCATTTGTGGGCTGCTCCATGCTGTAGTTAAACCACAAGTTGCAGCTCCTTTGAGAGCACCTGCCTTGGTTTGTTTGTGCTGGAAAACTACACACCTGTGCTCTGTACAGAAACATGCAAATGTTGGCAGTTGGCAGAGAAATTGTTTGGCGATTGTAACCACTATTTTGTGGCATTGTGTCTGATTCAGATACAGGCATGCACTTCAGAAGCCCTAGGTGTCTAGTTAGCTTTCCTTTATCAGATTATTAATCTCATGACAGGAGGTACACCTCAGCAATGTTTTTGCTTAGTTTGGGTATACTACCCAAGTAAAAGTATTACTAGAGAATCCTGGCTTCCATTTTATTTCTTATTAAAACATAATTATTTAGATCTTTAACATTAACTAACTTAAAAGGAATATTATAACACCACCCATTTATTTCGCAAAGGTAATTAAGGGAGAGCAATTATTTGAGTCCTTTAATTATTTCTTACCAAAACATGTGACACCGCACAAGAAGCATCTTTAAAGATGATGCTCTGGATCTGTTCAGTTTCCCTTATCTTTAGGTTTTAAAAATCATCTTCTAACAATAGCTAGCTATCCCACCTGATAGGGCTCTCATTTGTGGCTAATGAATTATAACTTTAAACACCATACTCAATTATCTATATTCTAAAACCTCATTAAAATATAGTTGTGTTAGTTTATTCTCACTACTTTTAATTATAACAAAAATATTAAAAAATAGTGATTACAAGTTGTTTATACATATGATCCACCTGTTGGGCTCCATCCAATATGCCTCATGTTTGAACAGTATCTTTTATTTAGTTGGGGATTCTTGTCATTCTCAGGCACTTCTCACACCTGGGCTTAGCCACATATTTTATTTTTCAGTATTATATTATTTCTTATCCACCAGGGGCCACATTAGTCTGTTACTTTGTTCTTTACCCCTCTTCTGGGTCTTTGGCCTGTTTAGTGGAGAGACAAAGCCATCCCTGGTTCTGGCCTGAGAAAGCATTCTCCGTTATCTTTTAAATCAAGATCAGCAACTACTCCCCTATATTTTTTGCAGTAACTGTGACAGTTTGTTTAGTTCAACTCTGCCATAGTTTATGGAGTCCTCTGTACAGAAGAGCATAGCACAAGGGATGGATTATCTATCTCAGAGGAGTTTGTTGCAAGGGGTTATGATGACTCGATGGTAGAGCAAATGCAAATGGTACATTGTAGAATCTTGTTGCTTCCAGCATGGTTATTTCACATGAAGATGCCTTATACTGAATCAGGCCCTGTGCCCATCAAAGTCAGTATTGTCTACTCAGACTGGAAGCAGCTCTCTAGCATCTTAGGCAGAGGTCTTGTACATCACCTCTTACTTGACCTTTTAACTGGAGATGCCGAGGAATGGACCTGGGACCTTTTGCATGCCCAGCAGATGTTCTGCCACTGAGCCACAGCCTTCTCCCCCAAACAGAAGGTGCTGGAAAAAGGCCTTACCCTGCCAAAGAACCTGGAGAGCCACTGATAATCAGAATGGATACAGTAGTGAGTTGGATGGATCCGTGGTCTAATTCAGTATAAAACTACATAATTCATATAATTGCAACCTAGGTTTTACAGTAAGGGAACAATAAGGGGAAGGAGGTAAGAAGGGTTGAGTGGGAGCAAAAGCAGCTGCAGTCTCTACTTGGTCCTTGATTCCAGTGGGCAAGCCTAAGCATGCATATTGGCCCCAAAGGGTTCACCTTTTCTCAGGAACTTCATTTTACACTGCTCCATAGACTTGTCAAGGGGTATATTCCTAGAAACTGATGTGTTAAGGGAGCTTCTATAAATAGAACCACCTGATCCCTTAGCACCAGAGCAGGGGGGCACCGCTCATCCTCATGGTGGTGTAATAGTAGTAGTTGTCAATGCTCCTGTGCCTTGCCTCTGCGTTTGGAGCTATTATTAATAGTAAGACTGGGTGACATTTGCTAATGGATGACTGACTAAAGCGTTTTCTTGAAACCAGCCCATCATCCTTTTCGTGGAAGGAAAAAAGGAAAAGAAACTGGTTTGGACAATATCCTTTGTGCCAGCTGACTTCCTGCTTGCTTGAGAGCTTTGCTCAAGAGGAAGGCTTCTCATCTGGGAATAAGGGTCAGTGTCCAGTAACCAGTCATGTGTGTTGTAACACACTTCAAACTTCAGGGCTCAGTCATAAAAGACTCATCATGGCATGATTTTTGTTTTTCTTGCTCTACTGATACTTGCTCTGGCACACGTATCCGCGTCCATAGAGCCAGCGTATGCTGATACGGGAATGGCCCACAGTTGCTCTTCCTCTGCATAGTTCTACCTTTCCTGTCTCTAGCTGTTGTGTTTCAAATGAAGGAGTAGTGTGTGGTGGTGGTGGTGGTGGGGAGAACTGGAGTGTTTATTTTATGGTATTCATGTTGAACTTGATGGTTATTGAGTTGTCTGTTCTGCATTCTTATTACCAATTAGGATTAATTACAGTGATGATGATTATTAGCATCTCCCAAGCCACATGATTACAAACCTCTGGACAGCTGCTGCATTTAATGCAGCCTCTACAAGGTGGGCCATTCCTGTGCATCAGCCCTGCCACTGTTTTCTTGATTAGTGGAGAGTGCCTAGATTGTTGTTTTAAATATCATCTGATGCTAATAAATAAATACTTTCAGAGTTGCTTTGTATTACATTGCTGTGAGAACACGTTTTGACCTTCTGGAACACTTTTTTTTTGTCAAAAAAAGAGCCCTGTATTGCAACTGCTTGGTTTGAATGTGTTGTTCAATATTTGCTGATTGTTGTGGTGTTTTAGTACGGCTGTATGATTATCCAAAATATCCTAGTTTGTCTTTTATGTGTGCTTGTGTAAGTAGGTGATGAAATGTGAGGATTATGAAGAAGGGATAAGATGTAAAGGTTTCTAGGCAGGGCTGCATCAAGGTGGATAGGCGTTGTAGGCTGGTTTATACTTGGCAGTGTAATTCTAAAAACACTTTTCTGGGATTAAGCCCCACTGAACAGATCTGAGTAGGATTCTGAGCAGGTCCGTTTAGAGTTGCTCGCTTGATTGTGTGTTAATATCTTTATCCTGCCCTTCTTGCAACTAGGTCAGTATAGCATACATAGTTCTTCCCTGTCTCGTTTTATTCTCACGACATCCACGTGAGTGAATTTGGATTGAGAGAGAGTGACAAGCCCAAGGTCACTCTGAGCTTCATGGTTATTTGGGGACTTGATCCTGTGTCTCTCCAATTCTTTTCTGACTCTGTACCACTGTAATTCTGTAGTGGTTTGTATTGTGAGCAGACAGAGGCATGGCTGGGAAAGGTGCAGGTGCTTGGTCCGTTGGAATGTGTTCCTGCTCTGTACTTTGTTCTGGTAGCACTGATCAGCAAGTTACAGGCACTTTGCTTAGGCTCTATAATTCTTTGCTAGCAGTGCATTCTTGGCTTTCCCCTCTAATGCACCCCGATGCCTTTGCACCAGAAACTTGATCACGCAGATCCTCTTCTATGAGGAGGCAAAGCAGATATACACTGCGTTCTCATGCTCTCCAGTGTCAGCTGCTTACGGCATCTTTCTCTCCCCCCTCCCCTTCTCCTGGAGCTGATCTGCAGATCCAGTGAAATGGGTCTTAGGCCTTCAGATCCCATTGCTGCTGCTTTAGAAATGGATAGCTGTATGACAGGGGCATGGTGAGTTTATTGGGCATTGTGGGGCTCTTCTCCCAGGTCTTTAAGACGCACTTCTCTAAACTAAATTAACAGAAGATTGGTAATCTTGGAGTACACCAATTGAAACATATTTTAATATGTGGGACTTGCATGCTGTTAGATCTGCTGGGGTAGCTGTAAAAGTCCCCCACCAAAATGTCCTCAGTGCTTTTTTTTTTTAATGGAAAAGTCTTCATCATCTTCTCCAGGGAAGCTTTTGTTCCTGTTTCTAAGCCTTTGCTTCAATAGCCTTTAAAAAATCAGTGAGTGGGTTTTTGGAAAGCTAGCACTCTCCTCCCCCCCCCCCTTGCAGCTTGGCTCTGCAGAAACTCCTGCAGGGTTGATCAAACCTCTTATGCCCCTATGCTGCACCAGGCTTTAACTGCAGCAGTGTGAAGGAGCAATTGAGGATGGTCCCTGTCAGTCCTGTATAGCAGCTGAGTGCTGCTGAATGGAAGCACACCTGTGTGCTCCTGCAGTAGGGAGGGTGATAGTATCAGGGAAAGTGGTGAGGGGGACAGAGAGCGCAAGCACCGTGTCTGGTGTTTTTAGAAGGGTACTCCAGTGAGAAGGCAGAAGCGCTGATGGTGAAGTAGAACATGGGATTTTAAAACAGTTGCCAGTGTAATTGGAATGGGGGTTTAGTGTATGTTTTGTTTAGCTTGATTTTTAACTCTTTATGTGTCTTTTAGTATCTGTGATCCCCTTGAAGTCTTGGGTGAATTGGAAGTTCAAATAAATTAAAATTTTAAGAGCAAAATCTTGGGAAAATAATGTACACCTTATATGTATGAAAGTATTGAATGTTGAACTGTATCCTTATGGATACAGAATTTGCCTGGGTGGGTGGGTGGTTTTAGAATAAATGGGAATAGGTACTGGGAGCAGCAGCAAGTGCCAGAGGAGAGAGACTTACTCTGGCCAGCAGTGCATTTTTAACAGTGAGACCTTGCTGTCAATTAGACTGGGCCAATGAAAGGTTTCCCTAAAGCTTCACGGGGATAGATCATGGTCTGTTTCCATATAGTTCACCAGTTTGGGGGACCTGAAATGTCCAATGTAGGAAGTTCAGATTCCAGCTCTCCTGATATTTGTATTTAAATCTCCTGGTCATTCAGGACACTGTCATTCCTAGTTCAGGGAGATTTTGAATTTTTTAATGTGTATCAGGGTTTGAATCTCCTCTTTGCTCAGTCGCATGCTAGATGCGAAAGAATCCTCTTATCCTGAATTTTTTGAAGTCACTCCAAAAATAAAGCTACCAATCCTTTTCGGAAACAGAGCTGAAGACTTGTTCTTCTGTTTCCGAAGGCTTCCATCTGTTGCAAAGTAATGTCTTAGTTTCATGCCCTCTCTGCCAGATTGGGGGAGGGAAAAATTAATATGCACAGTAGAAGTGGGAGAAGGAATTGCTTCCTAGTCACAGTAGAAAAATAATTGTACCGTGCATGGGTCAGTACAGGGCTGGTCAGAAAGGTTGAGAAGAAACTTCTTCAATGCCAGGTTGTGGCTGAGTGGAGAGCATTATGTTGGTGTGAGAGCTAAAAATAATAAATGGCCCTATCCCAAATGGAAAAGCCCCCTCCTTTTTTGTTGTTGTTCCTGGAAACCTTTTCAATTTGGTTGATTTGATTGGTGTATTTTAATCTGTTCTGGCACTTAATGATCACTTTATTGCCACTCGTTTATTGTTTATGTTCCGTTGCATATTTTTGGATTTTTAAAAGCAGTTTTGTGTATTTTGGGGTGGTGTTTATAATCTTTGGCTGTAGATTGCCTTGAGAGTGCTATGGAAAAGAGGTGGAGAACTGCAGCGAACAAACAAGATGATGCTCTAAAGCATTTGTGATGTAAACATCTAAATGCCCTTCCCAGAACTGTCATGGGCGCAAATGGTTTCAAAGTAAAGCTGGATATACTTATGAAGGATATTTTATTTATGATTATCTACTGTCTCATTTGGAGTATACTGAACACTTGGCTTATTTTTCCCTTTTTCGCTGGGTTGTTGGGAAAAGGGGTGGACTGGACCTCATGAATGAGTTTTGCTTCATCTCCTGGGTTAAACTGGCTGCCATGTTCGGCCTATCTGAAGGTCTGTCTCTCAGGTCTACTTAAGGCAGCAGGTTTTGCAATCGGATGAGAGACCTACTCTTGACCACGCAGGACGTTTTAACCATTTTGTGCACTAATCTTAGGAAAAACAGCAACCTGATTGGAAGCGCTGTTTCAAGAGAAGAATTCTGGATTTTGAGATGTCTGCTTGCCTGACATACACAAAAATACTGTGGCCTTCATTTTGGAATGGTGGCAGTCTAGATGAGAAGGGCATGCTTGCTGTTATTCTAACCCTGACAAAAGAAAACGGTTTTGCTCTTCAAGTGCTCCATTTTGTACCATCTGCTGGTTATTGATAAAAGCAGCCCTGAAGAGTATAAAATAGATGATGCAGAGTTTCTGTGACACTCTGAGTTGGAAATACTCTGGGAGATCCCTGCTGGAGTCTTCGAGTAAATAGTTGAAACTTGCCTTGGGAATTGTAACCTGCAGGGACACTGGTGAATAAAGAGGACTACTGGAGATGTTTTCTGTAAGCACAGAGTTTTGTTCTAATACTTATTTCTTGTGCCATTTTTATTTGACTGGTGATCCCCTGACCCCCTAAAAAGGAGTGGGAACTTCCCATGCTTCCTCTCAGTGCTTCAGCATCTCTTAAGAAACAGATCTGCATTGGAGTGTGAGCTTCTCAGCCCAGCATGCTGCTTGCATTTGTGAAGTCACTACTGGAATCTAAATTTTATTGCAGTTTTGAAACTTTAGCTGCAGAGTAATAAGCAGATCCTGTGAAACTACCTTATACCAAGTTGTGCTATTGGTCCTCTAGGTCCAGTAGGTCAGTATCCAATAATGGCTGGCAGAGATGGGGCCTTTCCCAGTTCTACTAACTGAGACCTTTAAATGAAGTTTGTAGGATCTGAACAATGGACATTCTACACACAAAGCATGTACTAACTTGCCACCAAGTGTTGGCTCCCTCAACCTTTTTACATCTTGAGGCAAACTCATACATTTATTCTTAGCTTTCCTTTATAATGTCCCTACCCAATATCTGTTTTTGAGTCCATTTTAGGAGAAAGGTCGGAGAGAAGTATTTTAAATAAATAGACCATCGCCACCCTACCAGTTTGCATAGCTCTCCACATAGTAACCATTCTGGTGCATTAATGCAGTACTGCTGATGATGGCTGCTGCTACTACGGCATCAGTAAAGGATATGTAGGTCTGGGCCACAGTACCAGATCATGGCAGAAACTTTTACAATGTCTGCACAGGATCCAGTGCTCTGCACCGGGTGGTGAAACACAGGAGTGAGTGAACAAGTCAGCCGAAAACACTTCTTTGGGATATGAGTATTAATGTAGAAAAATATTCTTTGTATTTTTCTATGTAAGGTACATGATAAGGAGTTGACTGGCACTGGAGGGTGGACCAGGGGTTTCTAGCGTCTCCAAGCCCCAAGTCTCCCTGGAAAAACCCATTCTGGAGACATTTGTTGCCTAAATGGCCGGTGGAAGACTGGTTTCCTAGCTGTTTTCTTCCATTGTGCATCCTCTGTCATCCTGCTGGATGTCTCATTCAATTTATTCCTCATCAACGTAGAAGTATTTTTCTTCGCCTGCTTGACTGCGGAGGCAGCTTCTATTGCACTTGGTTGGAATGGTAATTGGTTCCAGACACTGACTTTTGCTTTAGCTTGTTGAAAGCTTCTTTTTATTGTACTGTTTCTGAAAGCATGAATCCCCTTTTCTCTTCCTCTTAATATAGAATTGCGGAAGGCATATCCTCTGTTACAGACTGCATGAAGAGTTCTAGTTTTTTCGGGGTGTCTTTTTTTCTTGTAAAATCACCCCAACATAGTAAGACCTAGTTTTTATCTAGGGTTAGGCATTTGATCAGGTTTTTTAAAATAAAAGGTCAAGTAACCAGTCAAATACTGCCCATTAATGGTCAAATATTTTAAAAAGGTTTAGTTTTATTGCAAAAAATAAAAGAGTACTGTAATAATCAGCAGGTTTGATAGTTAACTATTCTGTAACTAGACTATCTGGTATTATGAAACAGTGAAGTCAACTTTTGGAAAAACTTGTGAGATGTTATTAAAACTTTTACTTGTTCTTCAGTTTGGCTTTGATCCTGGTCCAGATTTTTAAAATGAAGTTAAAGCAAAAATGAGGCAAAATAACATCAGCAGTTGAAAATAACACTGACTGACAAATGTCACCATAAGGAAGAAAAAGTTAAGCACTGCCCACCTATACACCAGTATTCTTGGTTTCATGGATTATATGACAGTATTTGACCACAATCAAATAAATGAGTCAGCAGTATTTCAGGAGACAACCCTATTTTACAATATCATTGTAAAGACTTCTGAAAAATTCCAGACTTCTCTATGTTCAGGTGTGTTTGCCAGAAACATTGAGCACTTGAAAGTGATGAGGCAAGATCAACTTACGAGGATTTCTTGCCACACAAAAAACCCCAACTTGTGAATTGGCATGAGCTGAAAATGTGGTCTGGCCCTCTCGAAGAGTGCCGCTGTGGCATACCAGCCATTCAGTGATCGAAGTTTAGTGGTGATCTGGAGCCAATTAGTAGGCTAATAAGAGGTGCCTTTTGGTCTGTGTCTTGACACAGTTGAAAACCCTCTGACTGTTTTAATCTTGATGGTTTTTGGGAAACCCATTTAAGCACCCATTATATCTGTTAATGTAAATCAACATGTCATTTAGGAAGCCCCGCAGCACAAACAAGCTCCATTATCTCAAATTTTCACTTTATCTAAAAACAGAGCTTCTGTTGGAATTAAAATGATCTGTATAGTACATAATTCACAATTATTGCTGCGTTTCTTAACATGGCCTATTGAATCTGACCCTCCTTCCCTGTATTCTAGAGGAACACCATATGCATTCGAGCTCTGATGCATGTGTAGGTTGCTGGATCTGTCCCCCACAGGCTTGCTTGAATTGTGATCTTCAGCTTCTAACTGCCCCTTTGTTGAAATTGTGAAATGTGATTTCATATATTTCTGTGGAGCTCTGCCTGGGGTCCTTGTGACGCAATGGGGACATTGGAACCTTTTCTGTCATTATCTTAGGATAACTTGTTTTAAGGTTGGCTGAGAACCATTGTGGTGTAGTGGTAACAGTATTGCACTAAAACCTGGAGATCTAGGTTCGAGTTCCCACACTACATATGAGCTTACTGTGTGGCCTTGGACCAGTCACTTTCTGTCAGCCCAACCTACCTCACAGGGTTGTTATGATGACAAAAAAGGAGAGGAGAATGAATTAAGCTGTGTTGGGTCCCAGTTGGGGATCAAGGCAGGGTAAAAACAAAGTACATTTTTTAAGAAGAAGAAGAAGAAGAGATTGGATTTATATCCCGCCCTTCACTCACTTGGAGTCTCAGAGTGGCTTACAAACTCCTTTCCCTTTCCCTCCCCACAACAGACACCCTGTGAGGTAGGTGGGGCTGAGAATGCTCTGAGACAATTGTCCTTGAGAGAACAGCTGGTACAGAGCTATGACTTGCCCAAGGTCATCCAGCAGGTGCAAGTGGAGGAGTCGGGAATCAAACCTGGTTCTCCCAGATTAGAGTCCGCACACTTAACCACTACACCAAACTGGCTCTCAATTTTAAAAAATCAGAGCTTGAGAAACGCTTGAGGGCTGTTACATACATTGCTCGGGTCATTGCTTATGATTTGCCACTGTGCAGTGGCATGATTGGTTGGGAGCTGCGGCCATTCCTAACTCTCCAGTGAGCATTCCCATACAAAAGTCACTCTTTTTGCAGCACATTTTACAGGGATTTTTTTTGGGGGGGTATACTGTGCAATGTTGCATTTTGAGGTTTATGCTTCAATTTGTACAGAGGGGGGAAATGCCATTTGTGATTGCAAAGCAAAAATGCTATGGCTCCTTGTAGTTTCTACTAACAGCAGCAGGAATTGGGGAAATAGAAATGGAATCCCTCCCCACCTCATCCTTGTTCATGCTGTCACTTTCTTGTACTTGGGTATTACAGCATGAGGGTTTTTTAAATTATACACTAAATGTTATGATTTGCGTTTTGAAAAAGCTGCATGCAGTAACTCTCTCCTCTCTCAATTAGAATCTACTGATAAGCTTTCCGGGAGGAGGGTGGGCAGTGCAAAATAGTTTGTTTTGATCCTTCCCCCCTCCACATTCCTTCTCTTTGCTGTCTCCGGTCCCTACCTCCCCCCACCTAGTTTGTTCAGAGTCAGTCCCTCAGGAATTATTCCTGGATATGCGAGAGTCCTGCAGCGTGTAACTATTTTTAGCTCTGCAGTGCGGGATTTAACAGATCCTATTGTATTCTAGGCTCAGGACTGCAGTTTATATCCAGTTTTTGCCATAGCTGCAATAGCTGCAGGAAATTTGTGCAGAAGAGCCAGGTTATGCACAAGTATAAAAGGTGCACAATTCCATGACTGTCTGTTCACTAGTGAATACAGCAATGCTGAAATAAAATTGTCTGCATGCTGTATTATGTATTAGTTACACTGGATATCCATTTACAGATTCAGTGGTGGTTCTTTTCTTTTTCTAGCTCCTGTATTCTCTGCTTCTGGTTTTTTTTGCAGAATGAGACGTACAAGCTTTCGTTAAGGGGGTATGTGTTCTGCCTTAGGCTTTGGTGTTGGAAAGATCCCATAACTGTGAATCAGCCATCAAGCCTGCCTCTTAGAATTGCTTGTGAAGAAACCCCCTCCACCCAGGAATCTGCCCCATTGTTTCAGTTATTATGACTGTTCTCTGTCCATGGACAGGAGCCCTGCTGCAGAATGAAAACTGAGAGAAGGGAGGAGGTTGGAGATAGGAGCTATCAAGCTCCCAGCATGGAGCACTCAAGCTCTTAATTACGGTAATGGCTTACTACCTCATCCCCTGTTAGTGTGTCACATCTAGAGCTTTAAAACTGGGAAGACTAAAGTGACAGAAGGATAATGCCTCCTTTGGGATAGGAAGACCATTCCAAAGGGCGGGGGGGTGGGGGGGAGAGAGGTTATACAAAGTCTGGACCTAAGGAAGAGGGGTCTCTTCCATTTGGGTCAGCTCTTCCGATGGACACAAGCCATGATGGGCTAAGCTTTTACATTGTCCATGAGGCAGGAGACAATGCAGAGAAGTCCTAATTTAGAGATGTCATAATAATGAACTTGAACTTAGTGTAACTTCAAGCAAAGCTTGCTAGTCCTCAATCAGACATCATTTAGGAAGCACCTAGAAAAGGGAAAGAAGATTGTGTGTTTTCTCTTCATTCCCTTGCTAAGCCTGAAAGCTTGAGCAGAGCATGTGTGGAGTGCAGAGTCGTGATAGATTGCCCCCCACACGTGCTAATAGGGCAACAGAGGGTACAGCGGCTAGGCGGGGCCTCTAAATGTCAATGAAGGTATGGAGCATTAGACGTATGACAGGAGATACTTCTGAGCGTCACTGTGGCAGTCGGAGGTTACTCAGTTTGTAATTAGCACCCTTGGGGAGCAAGGGGAAGGGGTTCATTGTCTTAGGGTTTTTCTGACTTCCCAGGGGTCCAGTCAGAAGGAACAAGGAATTTATTCCTTCATATGGTGCTTTGGTGATATTTGTTTGGGAGGTGGGCTTAGTTGATAATAGCTGTAATGACAATTAAGGAAAGGAAATAATCTCCTAGATCCATTGCATCATCCTGTGGCAGTGGGTTCTATAGGATCTCTCCCAGTGACAATTAATCCCAGTAGTTGGAAGTATGCCATTCTTTGCCAGTGGTGGGTCTGCATGCACGTGCACCTTCAATCGTAGTTGGAGCCCATTTCCAAGCCCAAATTAAATTCCCTTCTACTTCCTCCTTTGTGCACACAGTAATAGGGTGAGGTGGGAGGTATGCACAGGCAGGGCTGAGTGTGAACTCTGTGCTGATAATGTGATGCTAGTAGAGCTGAAACTGGACCATTAATTTTCTGGCACAAGAATTTAAAGTCGTATAGGCCTAAGGGGGAATCTGTAGTGATCTATGCCATTAAGAAAGATTTTAGAAAAGTGTTATGTCTAGTTCTTTGGGGAATGTTAGTAGCAGGAGCATTTGTGCAAACCACCGGACAGGTGCTGAAGGTCTACTGTTCAGGAAACACAGACCAGAGTAAATGAAGAAGTTTTAGTCTCTGCTGCACTGGAATTAAATGTCTTGCTCCTGGGAGCTGGCTCTCTGTGACTTTTGAAATCTGGTGCAAACAAAGAATGAAAAAAGGGGGAGAGACCACAAAAGGTACTGAGTACCAGGGGCCACACAAAAGGGGTGTGTGTGTGTGGGGAGGGAAGGCTGATATACTGAACTGTGTACAAACCAGTTATTGATATATATATATATATAGTGCAAACATTACAGTGCAATTAGTGAAAACAGTTACTATACACAGAGCCTGATACACTACTGTATGTCATAATTCACTGTATAACAGTTGATGGTCTATCAACTAATTAAGATACTGTTTTGATACCTTCTTCAGAATTGTTTCTGTTACAGTCCCATTGCAAAATGACCTAATACAGTTGTTGTAGATTGTTGTTTATATCAGGCAATCGTAGACGGAAAAAAGGGGGACATTTAAATCATATATCTGTCATTTGATTTCTCATATCTATATATCTAATTCTCAACAGTCCCGTCTGCATGCAGATACTTATTTCCGCAGATAGGAGGCACACTCTCCCCCAGTAGGTTTTTCTACAGACTCAGTGGTAGGAAAAACTTGGGGAGGGTTGAATTCTCCCCCCCCCCCCCAATACCTTTTGAATTGGCTGCCACACGGGGATCTACTCCAGGCCCTGCTGCATTGACAGTGGGAGATAGACTGGCTGATGGCCAGAGAGAGAGGATAGGATGTAAAAAGCAGGACTGGAGCTCAGATTGGGAAGGATTCCTCCTGCAGTATGAATGGCTAAATATCAGGGGGTTTAGAGCCAGGCCTGCGACTAGGATTGCCTGCTCCAGGTTGGGAAATTCCTGGAGATTCTGTGGTAAAGTCTGAGGAGTACAGAGTTTGGGGAGGGGAGAGGCTTCAACTGCATGTAATGCCACAGAGTCCACCCATTTTCTCCAGGGGGACAGGTCTCTGTTGTCTGGAGTTCAGTTGTAATTCTGGGGGATCTTGAGGTCCCACCTGGAGGCTGGCAAACCTAGGCTTAGCAGCACCCTCTGGATGACTTGATACCACCTGACTTGCATGATTCAGCTAGGCCTGGCTGCTTGCTACTGTTCAACAGCAGCCACCTTATGAAAGTCAGTGTAGTGTAATAGTCACAGCTTCAGAGTAGGGCTTGCAAGACCAAGGTTTAGATCCCCATCTTCCTGTGGAAGCTCGCTGGGTGAGTTTGGACCAGTCACATATTTTCAGCCTAGCCTACCTCATAGGTTTGTTGTGTGGAGACAGTAATGTAAATTGCTTTAGTCCCCACTGTGGAGAAAGACTATCATTTTCCTCGGTAGAAGCTGCAAAGGGGGAAGGAGATGGAAAGCTGAAGACAGGGGCAGATGGAGGTAGGTTGGCTGTTGGGTGGGAAGGAGATAGGGATGCCAATCCCAGGTTGGGAAATTCCTTGATATTTGAGGGGGTGGAACCTGGGAATGGTGGGGGTTGAGGCGAGGAGGGACTTCATAGATTCCACCCTTCAAAGCACTTCTTTCCTCAATGGGAACTAATGTTGCCAACCTCCAGGTGAGGGCTGGAGATCTCCTGGCATTGCAGTTGATTTCCAGACGACAGAGATCAGTCCCCCTAGAGAAAATGGCTGTGTTGAAGGGTGGAGGTGAGGTAACTTCCAAGCTCAAACCTCATCCTACCAAGGCTCCATTCCCAAATATCCAGGAATTTTCCAACATGGAGCTGGCAACCCTAAGAGGAACTGATCGCTGTATTTGAGCAATCTGTTGTGATTCCTGGAGATCAGCTGCTGCCACTGCTGCTGTGGGGAGGGAGGAAGTATGTGGGACGTCAGGAGAGTGATGGGAAGAAAGTGTGAGGGGATAGGAGCAGAAAGGAAGTGACAGGCATGGAGGGGTGAGAGAGAGAGTAAGAAAAGGGGTGGCAGGAAGGAGAAAGTGTGAGAGAGAAGTAGGGGGGAAGAAACAGAGGTGGGGGGAATGGGATAGCCACTCCCCACTTATACAGTTCTGATTAGGGCTGCCAAGTCCCCCGGTAGGGCGGGGGAAACACCGATTTTTAGTGCTTTCCCCCGCCTTTTCCAAGTTGGCCACCGGGGGGACAAAATGGCTACCTTAAAAGGGAAATGTCTACAGAGAGCCTGCCCTGCAGTAAAAAGCTTCACCAGACATTTCCCCTTTAAGAAGTCAGCAAGAGAGCTTCCACAGCAAGAGAGGTCCGCCCAGAGATTAAGGAGGGACTGAAGGAGCTGCTTTTGCATGTGGCTGGCAAAGTAAGTTTCTCTTCCAGCTCCTTTCCTTCTCTCTCCCTCTTTCTTTTTTCTGTCTGTCTGTCTCTCTCTCTCTCTGTCCCCATCCAGCAGAGGTCTATCAGTGGCTATTATAGCCACAAGGTCTAAATGGAAGTAAGTGCCTCTGCCAGTTTTTTTCCTTCTCTCTCTCCCTTTCTTTTTTCTGTCTGTCTGTCTGTCTCTCTCTCTCTCTCTCGCTCTCTGTCCCCATCCAGCAGAGGTCTATCAGTGGCTATTATTAGCCACAAGCTCTAAATGGAACACTTTGTCTGGGGCAGTGATGCTCTGAATTCTTGGTGCTTGGGGGGCAACAGTGGGAGGGCTTCTGGAGTTCTGGCCCTGCTGCTGGACCTCCTGAGGGCACCTGGTATTTTTGGCCACTGTTGTGACACAGAGTGTTGTACTGGATGGGCTGTACTGGATGGGCCGATCCACTGTGGCTTCTCTCCTGTTCTTATGATATGAAAATCATATTTAGCACTTGTGTAGCACTTAGTGCTTCATATTCTGCCGAGATGAGGAAGGATTCAGTAGGGCTGTTGCTCAGTGATAGAGCATCTGCTTGACATGCAGGAGGTATCAGCTTCTTCAGCTAAAAAAGGATCAGGTAATAGGTGACATTAAAGATCTCAGCCTGAGACCCTGGAGAGCCACTACCAGTCTGAGTAGTCAATACTGACCTTGATGGACCAATGGCCTGATTCAGTATTAGGAAACTTCATGAGTTCATGTGTCAGCATGTGGAAGCAACATCACAGGATGTGACATCACAAAATGATGTCACTTCCTTTCTCCTGGCTCCACCCCCAAAGTCTCCTGGCTCCACCCCCAAAGTCCCCAGATATTTCCCAAGTTGGACTTGGCAGCCCTAGTTCTGATAATATTTCATGTACAGCTCTGGTGAGTGAAACTAAAAAAAAACAATCACATTTTTATCTGTCTCTCTGCAAGGGTCTCTGGGCATCATGCAAGTTTCTTTTCTCTTCCTGTGTATTCGCAGCAACCTCGAAAAGATACTATAGGCTTAGAGAAAGTGGCTAGCAAAATGGAGATTTGGATCCGGGTCTCTTCGGCTGCAATCGCACACACTAAATAATCCACTTTCAGTGCACTTTCCAACTGGATTTTTCCAGTTCACACAGTAAAGTCCAGTTGGAAAATGCATTGAAAATGGATTGAAAGTGGATTATTTAGTGTGTGTAATTGCAGCTTAAGTCTAATAGCTACATTGCAGTATCATTCTAACTGCTAGTTTGGTTCCACACCACATCTCTGCTCAGAAGTTGAGGCCCTTTGAAATAGTAGTGTTAACATTTGGTGGGCACTCATGTGCTCTCAAATCAAGAACCGCCCCTTCTGATAGTTCTTTCTCTGCCCTTGGTCTGTGTATCGTGGAGATGGCCAATTTAGGTTCTGAGATCAGCAGCCTTTTGAGTTGCTTGATTCAAAAACAGCCTTTCTTTTACTTCCATAGAGCAATCATGCATAGTCGCAGCTACCTTTTTTTCCCCTATGGGAAACATGTGGTTTAACTGACATCAGTCTTGTTTCTAAATGCCAGATCTGTGAGATGTCATCCAAAGCAGTTTGAACTGAGCAAAACACCAAAGTCACTCTGAAACTTGATGCTTAATCAGCAGTGTCTTGTCCCACATGCAATCTGGCACATAATTCATCCTTAAAAAATGATGCTTCATCATCCTTTTCTTGTTAACAATTGTAGAGTGATAGAGTTAGAAGAAACAGAGAGGGTCTTTGGTGCAATCCTTGCCTCTGGCTACAAAGTGGAACCAGTCCCCATGGGACATCTTGCAGATCAGCCTGTGCTATGGTTGAAATGATTATTTGTTATATCTTTTAATCCTGCATTTAAGAGAAAAATGGCTTCTTGAAGCAGGTGACATTTCACTATACATTGCTGTTAGAAGGCATGGTATGTAAATCAAAATAAAGACACAGGGCCTTCATTCAGGCTTGTACATTAATTAGAGCCAAAACAGGTATAGTAAAGATTGTGGCTCTCCATCCATGTAAAAGGTATATTGTGGGCAGAGCCCCGATTCAGTTTAGGGCCACACAGGGAGAGAAGAGGGGATCTAACTTTTTGACACCCCTACCAGGTTTCAGTGAACCTAGACTTTCTGCTCTGTTAGCATTTTAAAGGAAAAATATGAGTTATTCTCATATTATTTACATATTCTCATATTTAGATATTGACATCCTGTTTTTCTCTACAATATGCCCCAAGGTGGCTAACAACAGCATTCTCTCCTCTTCTGTTTTATTCTTGCAACAATGACCCTGTGAAGAAAGTTTGGCCGAAAGAAAGTGACTGGCCGAGACCACTCAGCAAACTTCCATGGCAGAACAGGGATTCAGGCTTGGGTTTTCCAGATTCTCATCTAACACTCTAACTGCAGCATCGTGCTAGTGTATTAGGAAGTATAATTTCCCCTTTTGAAACTGGGCCCCCTTCTCAATTGGTAATGTTTCTGTTGGTGAAACTGTGCATGGATTGAAGGGTTAAATCCCTTTCCAAGCCCTAATCTGAATCCAGGTAGTAAAAATGTATGGAGCTACACTATATGAAATCAGACCCTTGGTCCACCAAGGTTAGTATTATCTGCTCTGACTGGCAGTAGCTTTCCAAGGTCTTTCACATCACCTTCCAACTGACCTTTTTCATTGGTGATGCCAGGGGTTGAACCTGGGACCTTCTGCATGCCAAGCCTATGCTTTACCACTGAGCCATAGCCCTTCCCCAGTAAACAGATGAGTTTACTTTTTACAGATTAATGGAAATCAGTGATTTATATTGCATGTGTTTTGTTCCCGAAAGACAGGCTGTGCAAGGAAGGATGAGTGAAAAGATAGAGGAATGTTTTAATAAAAGAGGAGAGTTGTTAGTGAGAACTTCCATTCACTTGGGAGCAGGCTCCTTCAGGTCCTTGCTGAGACAGAGGTGAAGCATTCCTAGAGCTGGAAGGGACCACATAGGCATTCTAGTTCAACCCTCTACTCTGTGGTGAAAGGGACCATGTGCCTCTGTGGTTATAGGGCAATGACAGTTGAAGTAGTGTTCCTCCTTGCAGGCAAGGGGAAGCAAGATCCCTGCAGCTGCTTGACTTCAGTCTTGCATTGTCTGTTTTGTAAAGCAACCAGAGGAGAACTGGCAGGCCCGGCGGCTCCGAGCCACGCGAGCCTCACCATCGGTGCCAGGTGGGTGGAGAGAAAGGGAGAAGGCTTACCTGTGGTGCCTTTCTCCTCCTCCATGTGGAGCTCCCCCGCGAGTATCGCAGATCCCCGCCTCTTGTACAAGTATACTTTCCATCTTTAGAACTATTAAATTAAGATAAAGAAAAGCAGTTATGAGTATCAGTGTCTTAAACTGAGTTCTGCTCTCTGGTGGTCTGTAAAGAGTTTCCATGCATTGACAAAAATCAAGTTTAGCTTGTTTACTGTCCCTTAAATTAACACATGCACTAAACATGGACATTTGAGGACCTGGTGCACCCACAGCTGCTGTGTATCAAAATGTGAGAGTAGTTGCAATGCAGAAAGGTGCCTACAGAACAAAATGCTTGGATATTTAATGCAAGTAGGCTATGCCACAAATTTGGAAGTGAGTAGAGGTGATACCCAGGGCTCTGCTATGCTGCCCTGAGGAAAACTTTCTTTCTTGACTAGTACATTCCTGAGAATGAGTAGAATCCATTGATGGGGATCAGAATATAAGATGTGAAACTGGCAGAGCATATGATCAAGATTGGCCCATGGGATAGTTTAGCTTCTGACTAACGAGGTAGCTGATCTGTATCCTCAAACTTGGGAGACTCTTGATTGAAAGAGAGGGTCTGTTACAGAAGTGCTCTGAAGCTGGGTCATTTCTTACCTTGGCAGAATGCCCCAATCTGAATTGCCATGATGCTAGAGATCAGGAAGGCCAGCAGAGAGCATGCCGGTGGAAAAGGCATCTTCTCTCTCATGGTATTGGTCTCGGGCCTATTTATAAAAACGTTACTACTGGAGAAAAAGAATTAATCTTGTTTGTATCGTTTCCAAATTAAAGAAGATCTAAAGCCTCTGTTTATTTTTTAAGGATGCATTATATGGACATGGCAAAGTCCTGGAATCTGAATGTTTATTTTTGTTCCCTGCGCTGCTTGTCCTTACCTAAAGAAATACAGTAGCTGCAGCTGTTTCCCCATCCCCTCTTGAATTACCTCTTGGGCTGTCCTGGATTGGTAATACTTTGAACAAGTTGGCACTCTTCCTTTCCTTTCATGCTGCAAATCTGCGCTGGCACCCTGGCCTCCTCCTTGTCTCTGTTAGCTGGTTTAAAGATTAATGAGCCTTCACTTAAATGCACTGCTAGCTTGTCAGGCCCCGCCTCAATGGTTTTATGCATTTTTAAAAGGAGATGCAAACATAAGGGAAGCCAAGAATAAAAAAAAATGCAATTGGTAAAAGATTCAGACGTCACTTAAGTGGATCATGGAATCCTGCTTACATACTTCCATCGCCACTGCCACTTCCGCCAAACATTTTAGGGAGGCAGCAGTTCAGAAAATCTTGGACCTCAACAATGCACACAGCTTATTCTGTTTCTGTCGTCTATTATGTATTTAATTTATAGCCTTGTGTGTTCTTTTGTTAAAATATTTAAGTACATTTGGCTGCTGGCATATGATTCCCCCCCCAAGAGAGTAAAAAGTGCCTTTAAGAAGAATTGTTCATTATGTGTATACTCATCCTATTTATTTATTTGCTTCTTGTAAACAGGTTTTTGTATCTTCTCCAAAGCCTGTTTGACCAGAAGCAGTCATGAACCGAAAGTGACTGTGCATGTGTGCATGATATGTAAACCTACAATTGAGTACAAAGCCCCGCTCAAGCCACTTTCTCTTAAGAGCTGTTGTTCATCTCCATCTGGGTTTACACAGCGTAAAGGCAGATTTGGGAGAGGGAGCCATATTAAGTCTATTGGAGTCCAAATAAGAGTGTGTCATAGCAGTGTGAAGACTAACCAATTTATTATGGCATATACTTGCATAGGGCAGAGTTCAGTTCATCAAATGCATGAATTGTTAGATTGAGTAGGCAAAGAGATCCACATACATGCAAATCTATAAACAGCAGAAAGGCAATAAATGAAGTTAATTACTTTATTGCAAAGAGAGGTCAGAAGGCCTAGTTTCCCAGGACATACACCCACTCTGAGTGAGCTGTTTACTTATTTGACTGAATCTCATTTTCATCTGTGCTCTGCAGTGTAATTAGTACATGTATGTCCTGGGAAACTGGGTCTTCTGACCTCCCTTTGCAATAACTCCCTCCCCCTGTTGCCCTTCTGCTGTTTGTCAGATGTTCGGTTGGCAGTCACATAGATTTGTATTTATTTATTTAATTAATTAAATTTATGAATCCCATTAAGATATGCGTTAAGAACCTAAAAGGTTAAATATAGACAAATAGGAAGGCCCAATCTTAATATCAGTAGATGTAGGGCATTAACATATAGATAATACAGGTTATCAAAAATGCATGTATTTATTACAGGTGATTTAAAAACAGTTATAGGCCCAAAGGTAGCCTCAATAAGAATTAATCTCATACAGTATTTATAAACAGGACCTTATGTGATCTGATGCATTTCAGCCAATTGGCCCTTCAGTGGTCAAGCATAAATAGCCTCCATGTTGCAATAATAAAACAAGGTATTACTCAATAGAGGTCCAAGTGAAAATTATTTTATAATTATCAGTGGTTCAAGGCTAAAGTGTATAATAGAGGCCTAATATGATATCGTCTTGTTTTCTAATCAGGTGCATATACCTTAGATGGTACTGTAATAATATGTCTTGGTCCTAAAGATGCAATTTCAAATGCAGTCTAGAGCTTGCGTGTCATAATAGTGTGTAGAGCTGTTTCCGTTTTCTGCTATAAAGGTCTGTCCAGACTAGGGTGGCCAGGCCCCACCCAACAACCCCCAGGAGCATTTTGGGGTCAAGGGCTGGTACACTGATGTCACTTCCAGTAAAAACCCAGAAGTGACATCATGACATGAAGTATGTACTCTAGGAACTGCAAAATGAAACCATAGAGTTTCTCCAAATCCTAGAGCATCCCCAATGCCATGACATCATTTCCTGTTTTGCCAGAAGTGACGTCAGCACACTGGCACAGTGCTGCTAGGCACCCCAAATTTGCAGCTGTTTTCTCTTGCTTGCTGTTCAGGTGCAACCAGGTAAGATCAAGGTTTGCTGGGAAATCTTCTGCTATAAGGAGGTCCATACATAGGGGTTGTGCAGTATGACATTAAGCAGAAACAGGTGGATGAGGGGAGAGTAATGGGCTTTTGTGAACAGTTGCTTAGGAAAATTCTGTAAGTATCCAGGCCATCATAAAAAGCAGTGAGAGCAAGCACAGGGCTATGCGGCAGGTGAGCAGACAGACTGGTTCAGTCTGACTTTTAGGGTTCCTTCCATTTGGCTCCTGAGCTAGATTTTGGATGGATCATCAAATTTTTCTTTGTCAACTTGTGGGTTGGCAGCTAGTCCACAGTTCCTTCGGCTAGTCTTGGTATTCCAGAGGTGCACTTGTAAAAAAAAACTTTCTATGCAGCGAACAGAATTTCTCCTGTGATGGCTGTCTAAGGTGGCCTTTGATTATTTTGTTATCTCTGATGAGGTGGAGCTGTGAATGGAACCTCCCCCCTTTAGCTCCATTAGAACACAATTGGGTTGGAACTTCATAAACTGCCCTTTTAAGGCTGCTTCAGATAAAATAAGGATCCTTATTAAGGGATCCTTAACATGGGTCTTGTGTTGAGGGGTACAAATAATACTTAAGCTGACTTTGTTTCAACCTTCTTTATTGTCAGATTCAGATCTATTAGTTTCCTTGGCCCATAGGCCTTGATGTTGAAGACAAAATATGTGGCGCATACCCTGTCCCAATAGCAGTTTGAATGTTTGGTTGTAATCTATGAAACTGATATTTTAAATGGAATAGACCACTACTCCTGAGTTCAGTAAATTCCAAACATTGACTAGAGTTTAATAAATGAATGATGCCCTCCCCCCATTATGTTGGGATCCTTATTTCTGAACGTATGGAACTGCTTTACACCCATTCTAACCCTGGTCTGCAGAGAAGGTTTACATTTTTTTTTGCAGATAATATTAACTGGAGATGCTGAGGATCAAACCAGAGACCTGCTGTAGGGAAGCAGTTTTCTTTGAGTCATGACTGCTCTGCAAAACAGGGTCTTATATGACCATATGAAGCTGCCTTCTACTGCCTTCTAGCTATTAGTCCATCTAGTTCAAAATTGTCAGCAGGGACTCAGGCAAAGAAAGGCCTTTCACACCACCTGCTAACTGAGGGCTCGTACCTGACGTTCAGTGCTCCATTCATGAAACTCCCAATATCATGTCTATTGGAGTCCTCAGATCTTTTAACTAGAGACGCTAGGGTTCAGAAATATTGTTATATGTGTTTATGTTTAACTCAAGCTCCTCGGATGACCATATGACATTATCCAGCCCTGCTTATGCAGGTTGTGACCTGGCAGTCTGCTCACCTACAGGAAGGGCTGGGGGCGGGGAGTGGAGAGAATATCGTTCTGGTGTTTGTATGGTGATGTCATGATGCCTGGGAATTTTAAATGCATTTCCATCTCTGCCCTCTTAGTTTGCACTCCACCAGGAACTACTTTGCTTGTAAGTAATGTGAACTTGGGTTCCATTTGTTCATTTCCAGAAAAAGAGGAGTACCTTTAAAAAAACCCAAATTATGCAGAGTTTGGAATGGGCAATATGTATAAATGACAGCCAGTATCCAAAGAGCTGCTTTAGGCCCATCTGAGAGCTTGCAGTATGCTCAGTGGGATTTTTTGACATTTTTGTTTCAAAGATGAAGCACTCTCACTGCCCCCTCCGCACCCCATATCTAGTTAGAGGGCTGTGGTTCAAGGAGCACAAGTCCAGTACCACCACCCTGCTTGAGCAAATGTATCTAGGTGAGCAGTTCCTTTCCAGCCTTTCACTGCTGAACTCTGTGCCAGCTGTTACTGCCTGAGCTTGGGCTGTGCGGCTGTAGATTTGCAGGATGCAGCCTTGTTTGCTAGCTTGTGCCTGTACTGGTCCATGCTCTTATGCAAAGTATTCCTCATAGGGTTTGGAAATGTTTGAGGTATCCTGGAGAAGCCAGATTCTTAGGAATGTGTAGGCTTACTGTGATTTCCATCACTCTTGTGAGTCTATTCTGCTGACAGCTTTTTTAAATCTTTAGAGAGAAGTGCATGGGTATCATCCAGAAAGGAATCATTACCTTTGATATCTAGGTGAGAGATCCTTCTTCTGGAATTAGAAATGTCATCTGGATTTTTTTTTTCTGTGTGCGGGAGTAGGCAAGGATGATGGTCCCATGTTACACATGAAATGGTTTTAAGGGAAATAAAGTGGGAGAACTTTATTTCTTGTTGCATAAACACAGTGTGGGACAATGGTCCTTGGGAAGGCTACAGAGAAAAGTACCTCCTTGGATTAAAAAAACCCAGCATCCTGGCAGAGCTGTGCTTAAACCACAAGGTCTTCCTTTGGAAACAGGGCCAGCCTGTTCACAGTGATTGATGTCTGGCATGTCATGGGCACCAGCTTTTGTCCATCCCAGCAATGAAGCTGCCATTCCCTGCAGGACCCTTGGCATTTGGCATGGTGGAAGAAGTTGCTGGGAACATTTTACCTCCTCCAGGTCAGGGCAAATTGTAACATGTATTAAAACTGAACTGAGTCTGGGATTCAAAGAGCCTTGCATCTAGTTCTGCATACCCAAGGGGGCTTTGGATTGTCTGTATTTTTCAGCCAGTAGTCTCTCTTGTGATATAGCAAGCCATTTTTAATACTGAGGGAAGTTTCAAAGCTATTTTCTGACATAGGAAAAGGGGCACTTGCTGTTTCAAGAAGTCAAAAACCTCACTGGACGTGCAAAAGCCCATTCTGACATGTGCCTAAACTGACTTTTTATTGGGGATTCTATCTCCTGAGAACTCAGAGGAATGCATATGGTCCCTTCCAACCTTCACTTTTTCTTTACAACAGTTTCATGAAGTAGGTTAGGCTGTGAAAGAGCAAGTGGCCCAGCGTCACCTTGTTAGCTTCATGACAGAGTAGGAATTTGAACCCAGGCCTTACTGGTCATAGACCAATACCAATACACAATACCAGACAAAAGTTGGAGTTAGAAAAGTATTTCAGATGCCTACATGTCAGCTTCATATGTTTAAGCCCTTGGATATTTACAGTCCTGCAATAAATACCAGCTAGGTTTAAAATCCATATTAGTATGCGCTCACCTCCAGAAAGTCTTCCCAGCATCTTAGGGCAGGGCAATAGCTCTGTGTGTTTGGCAGCTCCAGTGCAAGAATCTTGTGCAGCAGTACCGGGAAAGGCCTCTGCCAGAGAACTTGGTAGGTCCACTGCCAAGTTAAGTAGGTGGTTGATTGGCGTGACAGCGGTTCGAGCAAGATTTTGCCTCATAGCAGATTCTCTGTTTTTAAAATTCTGTTTTCCTGTTAGACCTGCGTTTTTACTTTGGTCAGCACTGCGGCTCTTGTTCTGGCCACTGCTTGAGTGTGTCTGAAAAGTTGTTGAAAGAGTTCAATTATACCATCAACATCCAACGCCAAAGCACAAGCCGCTCTGAGTAGCTCCTTGTCTCTTCTGACCCAGATACACAGTTTCCCACTGTGACGGATGCTGCCAGAAAGAGGCTTGGAAAGAAGCCAGAAATTAAAATTATACTGCAGAAGGAACACGATGCGCTTTCTAATTTTTGGCGCTGTGTGTGAGATATGGGAAGAATTACCTGCAAAAGACATCTGCTGTTTGGGGTGTGGAACAGGAATGGAAATCTACATGCAATTAACACTCAGGGGTTCTTGAATTCTTCTCCCTCACCCCTGATAAATGTGTACAGAAAAAGCCAGTGGGAGTGGGTTTCCCTTTTTGAAGTGCCCTGACCAGCTTGGAGGCAAATAGGCTTCACCTCAGAAGCTGGATGTCTTTTCGCCCTTAAAGCTCACGGTGTAGAGGTTGCAGCCAGGGGCTCCCGAAGTGGCTTCCACTGGGGATTACTGGCTGACTGCCAGGTCCCTCGATTTTGTTTCTGTTCTCAGTGGGGATGCTGTCTGCATGGAAACAACCAGCTGCTTGCTGTGTGTCTGAGTGGGGATAAAAAGAAGCTCTTCTAGCCCCTAGGACTTGGAGGGATGGGGCATAGTTTCTGGTTCTTACCTGTAAAGCCCTTTATGGCCAGGGACCTGCATACCTGAGGGACCGCCTTTCCCCATATGTCCCCCAGAGAGCACTGTGATCGGGGTCCGAGAACCGGTGTCCTCCCGAACATCAAGGAGGCCAGGCTGGTAACAACGAAGGCTAGGGCTTTCTCAATGGTGGCTCCACTCTGGTGGAATGAACTCCTGGAGGAGATCAGGGCCCTGCGGGACCTGTTTACAGTTCTTCAGGGTCTGTAAAATGGAGCTCTTCCACCAGGCTTTTGGGGCCGCCACTGTTACCACCGCTACCTCTACTACCGCCACTGTCATTACTGACAGTGGCGGGGTTGTGATGATTGAGCCCGACCATGCTGGGTCCCCTTCCTCCCTTTCCCTCTCTCCAACAATAGCCCGACCTGAGTACTGTGGACAACTGACGGAAATTGGGAAGCTGGCTGTATGCCTGAGGAATTAAGTTCAACACTTTGTATATGTTATATTTATGGTTTTAAATTTGTGTATTACTTGATTTTCTATTGTATCTGGCACTGTCTTGTTGCACTGTATTATATTGTTGTAAGCCGCCCTGAGGTGGCTATGCTGGAAGGGCGGAGTAAAAGTTTAACAAATGAATAAATAATAAATAAATATCCTGCCCCCTATGCTGAAGCTCCCAGTTGGAGGGATTGAAAAAGGCAGGTGGTGAGTCTGCTTGCCTTCTGAAGGTTCTACAGTGCAGTTCAGCACCAGGGATTTCCATATGTAGTGGCCAGGGCTCGCTCTGTGATGATGCAGAGGAAGGACCTGCGGCCAACTGGACACGGCTGCATTCTTGAATTCCTGTTTCCATCCTCTAAATCATTCTGTGTGAGTTGCAGCACATTCTGCTGCTACGTTTCCTGCTAAGAAATAACTGCAACTCAGTGAGGGCCTTTATGTGGCGGGCATTGGTGAGGGGATGATGTCATCCTGTGGGTGGGCCGAAATGCCAAAGAGCAGTGCGATAAAAGGCGAGGTTCTAAATAAAAGGCCGGGCAGCACCTCGCCTGCAAAGTAGGGGCTCAGTTACTGGGAATGTTGGGAATGTCAGGAACATTTACAAGGACAAAGACCAACTAGAAATGTTGCGAGTCACCCAATACAGATCTGGCTTTGTGAACGTATGATACTATTTTGTAGTGAACCAGACCATTTGTCTGTTTAGTTCAGCATTGCTTCCTTTGCCTGGTAATGATTCTTAGAGCAGGGATGGGCACGAACTGGGAGGTTCATCCTGGTTCATGCGGTCCCTGGTTCGTGAGGACGAACCTCCCTTGCTTCATAAACCAGTTTAGTTAATGAGGTTTGTGGATCTTCCCTTCCTCATTTCTGCTGGTGGCAGCTCGCCAAGGCCAGCAGAATGGGGGGGAGGGGGATCTTGCAAAATCCATTTAAAGGGAACATTCCCTTCAAATGACTTTTGCAAGCCATTTCAGTGATCCCTTTTGCTCCCCTCCCCCACTTCTAAGCCAAAATGGCTGAAATAGATGCTGAAATAGATGCTACCCATTTCAGTGATCCCTCTTGCTCCCCCAACATGGAAGCGGGGGGGGGGGGGAGCAAAAGGGATAGCTGAAATGGCTTGTAAAATTGATTTAAAGGGAACATTCTATTTAAATGGCTTTTGCAAGCCATTTCAGCATTTTGTGCCACAGTGGCACGACTCAGTGAGTCAACTAAGAAGGCATTTAAATGTCTTTCCGGTTCACTTGCTGAGTTGCACTGCTGCATTTAAATGCCTTCTCAGTTCAATTGTGAGTCTGCCAACACGAACCACACGAACCCACTTGGGAGGTTTGTGGGGCTCATGAGGGCAAGGTGGCATAAACCGAGGTTTGTAGACCATGAACTGGGCCAAGTTCGTGACGAACTTCGGTTCATAATCTGGTTCATGCCCATCCCTAACTTAGAATCTCAGGCAGAGAAAAGTCTTTCCAAGCCCTGTTGCCTGGGGTTCTTTAACTGGAGATAAGTATTGAACCTGGGACCTTTTGCATGCAAAGCAATGAGTGTTAGAGATGCATATATGAAACTTCCTTATATCAGTCAAGTTCCTTGTTCCACCTAGTTCAGAAGGGTCCTTTGCAACCCCTGTTGTTTGAGATCTTTTCAGGAGTCCACAGCTGAATTACATGGGCCAGAACCAACCTCTGTTAGAATTAAGTGAGGCCCATTGCAAAAGAATATGATCTTAAGTGGTACCCCACTATTTGGGAGAGGACTGTAGCATTTATGCTTGGAGTCCTTCTAAAGCAGTTGCTGCTTCCCCTGTTATGAAGCCTAGCCCAATCCCTCAGCATTAGGAAGTTCCTCCCTGAAATTCTAGTTCCTCCTCAAAGCTGTTGCTGTTACATGCAATTGTTTTGGGCAGGTTGCACCTTCCCCTCCTTTCTTGTGGAAGTGATGAGTAGCTACTGCGGGCAGGCTGAGAGTGCAGCAGATGCTTGGTGCAAGATGAGAAGATGACTCACTGAGCCTCTCGTGTCACCACTTCATTTGGGTGTCATTTTTTATTGAAGGGGGGGGGGAAACTTCTGCTGTTTCCTTGCTTGTAGTGGTACAACTGCCGGCACCCTCTTTCTTTCTGCTGCCTCTCATGGCATACTTGTCAGGCACTTCCCAGTTGTCTGAGCTGCACTTTGAGAGGCAGGCAGTGTGTGGGGGTGGGGGCCATGGTTCTAGCAATGCCTGCTGAGTTGTCAGAACTGCTGTAACCAAAAATATTAATCTCCGAGAGTGGTCTGCATCTCAGAGGCTCCCAAATCATATAAACGTTCCACCATTAAGAATTCACAAATATTGCTCTATTGAAAACCGTACAACACTGTTGTCAACTACAAAGTCAGTACCAATGAACTCACGAGATTTACGAAGGTACGGTTGCCAAATGACCAAATAGGATGTAATTGAGCAGTCAAGCTAACCAATAGCTGAAATTGGGAATAATAACATGAAACTGGGAATAATGAAATTGGGAATAATATGAGATTGGGAATAATAAAATTCAAAGAATACAATAACAGTGAGGAGCAGTTACATTCAGAGATAACAGTAACAGCGATACAAGGTCCCGGTATAGTTTTCCTTGTTTCTGTAAGAGTTCTTCAGTCTCTGTGAAACAAAAATATGAAAACAAAACATAACAGTAAAATACAATGGATATCCTGCAAATGCTTACAAAACTAGAAATTTAAAACACTCTGCAATGCAATGACTCACTCCGTTGTCCTTTGTTGTTTTTGTATTCCGAGTTGTCAGAACTGGCAGTGGAGTCCATAGGTCACATAACATGTTTTAACAGGCTGCATGTGGCTCCTGGGCCATACATTGTACACCTCCCGTTGTAACTGTAGAATCTGGGGACTGAACCTTTGCTTTTCTCCATGTAAAACAGGAGCTCTGCCACTAAGCCATGCTCATTCCAATAGCAGAGCACTGGTACATCTAACTCAGTCCTAGAAATAATTTCGGAGAAGGTGCCTGAGCTCTTAAACTTGCAAACTGTGTGCTTTATCACTGAACAGCTAGTTATGCCATGTGCTGCAACACAACTTTTCAGACATATAGCTTAAAGAAGGAGTCCCCAACTTTTTTGAGCCCAAAGGGACCTTTGGAATACTTATGCAGAGTGGTGAGCACAATAAAAAATGACTGCTGCAGGAGGCAGAGCCAACTACAAAATGCAAGGGAATGAGGTTACGCTTGACTGGTAAACAGGATGCATTTTTAAGTTAACACATTGTTTAAAATATTTTCTTGCTTACCTGTAGCAAACATAGTTCTGTTGTGGCAGCAGCTCCTACTGAAGCAATTTTTTTAAAAAATCTGCACAGCCAAATCAGATTTTGAATGGCCATTCAGGAGCTCTGCTGGGCAAAAGCCTCACCTGACTCTGCCCACTTTCTAAAAACACTTGGTGGGCACCATGGTGCCTGTGAGCACCACACTGGAAACCCCTGGCTTGAAGGTTTCTAAAGAAGTACAGACTTGGCCCCTGTGCAGTGATTGCTACAAAATACTTATTATTGCAAAGGAATTTCAGAAACAGACTGGAATGGAAGATTGCTGAATTACATAATATACATAATAACACTCAGGACAATGGAACCCCCAGGGCTTAACAGAGATATTGGGTTCTTATCTCACTAAGCACACTAAGTCATTCTGTTCTTACTTATACCTAGAAATTAAACTTTGTTAGTCTTATAGAGGCCACTGGACTCAAACTTAGTTCTTACATCAGTTGTTAACTATTATCTGTATGCCAACTTGCTGCTATTTACATATTCTACTATATGTGTTATTCCAATCTCAGCTATATTTATTGCTCAGTTACTTATGCATCTTGACTCTAATCAGCTCTTCTCCCACTCCTCCATTTGCACCTGCTGGATGACCTTGGGCAAGCCATAGCTCTGTACCAGCTGTTCTCTCAAGGACAGTTGTCTCAGAGCTCTCTCAGCCCCACCTACCTCACAGGGTGTCTGTTGTGGGGAGGGGAAGGGAAAGGAGTTTGTAAGCCACTCTGAGACTCCCACGTGAATGAAGGGTGGGATATAAATCCAATCTCCTCTTCTTCTTTTCTTCCTGGCAACTACCCCCCCCACATGTAATATTTGAGAAATCTGTTTCAGTGCATGTGAAGAAGCGTGCACACAATGGCTGAGGACAGACTGGCAATCTGAAGCAGGGCAGGCACGCTTCGCAAACGGAGGAAAGGAGCCCGTTCAGACATGCGCATCTGCCCGTCGGCTCCGTCGCGTACTTACCCGTCTCCCAGCCGCTTTCCTTCCGCTTTACCCGGACACCGGTTTTTCCCGGTGTTCAGGGGCCTTCCTCCGCATGCCTCCCGCTTCCAAACAGTGTGAACTGGAAGAAGCGGGAGGCATCCGGAGGAAGTGTGAACGCACCGGCAAAAAGTTTTGCGCATATGCGCATATGCGAAAAACATCAAAGGAAAACAAAAAAAGTGCAGCGGCACGCGTGAGCCGCGCGCGCTGGCTATGCGGCAGTCTGAACTCTCCGTGGCAGTCTGAATGCTCCGTATCGCCGCTGATCCGCATTGCTCTGGCCAGTGTGAACGGCCAGCTCCATGGGTTTTTCCCCCCGCTCCAGTTCCCTCCGCTTTGCCTCCGCTTCAGATTGCCAGTCTGTCTTCGGCCAATGAGTCTCTGTTCTCCAATGTACACTGGGGTCCTTTCCGCACTAGACCTTAAATCCTGGTTCAACCTTGTCCCTGAACTTATATTCTACACTACACATAAGTTCACCCCTGTAATTATCTTGGGGTATTTTTTGTTTCCACATTACATTGTGGTCACCCCGGTTTCGCCCCACACTTGTCCTAGGATAAACGGATGCTGTTATAACCAGGGATAAATTCAAGGTATTGTGTCCCGAGTTGAACTCTGATAAAACCAGTGATGAGATCCAAGTGTGGAAAGGACCTGGGTTGAGCTTGGTTTGTCTTGGGGGTACTGCTGGACTCTAGCTTCATTCTCACATCTTTTTGTTAACTCTTACATTTACTTGCTAATTTGCTGCTATGTCTTGATCTTACCGGCCACCTGATCCAATTTCAGCTCTGCATATGCATCTTGGCTCTGAGTGGCCACTCCTATTGACTGCCCCCACACTCTTTTTTTCCTGTAAGTAACCCTTGAGGAGATTTTATTGCATTTGTCTGAAGAATTGTGCTTTGCACACAAAAGCTTACACTTTGAATAAAACTTTGTTGGTCTTAAAGGTGCCACTGGACTCAAACTTCCTTCTCCTGCTTCAGACCAACACAGCTACCCACCTGAATTTTACTAAATAGTTTCACATGCATTCATAAACAGTGAAAGTTTCCTGCTCCAGGGAAATATTTTGTGGGGGAAGTCTCCTTGAATGATTTTTCAACACCCTCTAATGGAAAGAGTTTCTTAACTGGTTCAAATGCTGCAGGGTTTCGGCCTGCCCAGAGAACTTTTGTTTCTCTGCGAGGAGGAAAGGCTGATAGAGCAAGCTTTAACAATGATACCTGTTAGACTTGTCCTGCTGCTTAATTAGACACAGAGGTTCTTAAAAGCTGTATTGTTACCGCCTCTCCAAAATAAGCCTTGTGGAGTACTGGGTTTTTTTCCCCACTGTGGCAAATGTCTGGTCCTCTGAGATGCATTTGTGATTGCTTAGATGTTCCACTGGGCTTCCTGAAGATACTACCAGAACTTGATGCTTCCAGAATCCTTTGCAGAGGTGTGTGTTGATCTCGAGACAGGGCACAAGTGCCTTCTCTATGCTATGTCATCTACTTGGCAGTTTCTCGAGACACCAGATTCTGTTCAGCTAACCACCAAGAAGGGGCAGTAATTCAGTGTTGTTGGTGGCAAACTTCAAGGCTAGGAAAAGAATAAAATATTTTGCAGAGGTTGAGGCTGGAGGGAAGTTGGGGCAGAAATGGGGGACAAGAAGGGAAATGCCAGGGTTGAATGTTGTGGGAGCAGGGAGTGGGATCTGAGGGGGCTGTTTTGAGAACTAGCTTGGCAGAGCAACAACTCTGAAGGTTTGTGGACTGGGAAGGTGTGTGTGTCGGTGTGTGTGTACTAAAAAATTCTGAGTGTTATTAGACCAAAACCAGGTTTTGGAGGTCAGAAGCCTCCGCTTGTGTATTTTATTTGTCTAGAACATAGGAAGTTTGAGATCTGGATCATCACAGTGCATTGATCAGAGTCTTGCTTGCACTATGTGAACCCAAGAATGCTCTTTTGTGTAGGAAATAGCCTGTTTTTTTAAGTTATTGCATGATGGTGTCATATGATAGCAAAGGCAAGATGAGTAGCCCATTGCGCCCCTTTCCTGCAAGAACCAGCAGCTATGCAAGCACACACCAGTGACCCAGCATCTGTCTCCAGAGGATTTGCAGGAAAAGAGCTTCTGTGAAGATTTTACTGACAAAGACTGTAGGAGGGGCATTTTGGGGGTGGGGGGTGGAGAGAGAGAGAATGTGTATGCCAAAGGAATGCCTGGGAACACTGGACAGCAGTGTTGCAGTCCTGAATGCTTCCATGCTTTTCTCTCATGTCCAGGGCTGGTTTTCTCTCCAAGATGTGTGTCTGTGGAACCCATATTTCCAGCATGCCTAATTGCTCCTCTTGTCCTCAAAATGTATACTCTCCTGCCCAGTTTTGTCCTGTTCTTTATGCCTAGAAATGCTGGCTTTAGGAGGAGGTTGCTCCAGCAAATGGCAGTGAATCTCAGTCACTGCCAAATCTATTTAGTGGTGTAAATTGGTCTTTCATCTTCCCCTTTAATTGGAGGACAAGCCCAGCAGAATCCTCTGTGTGCTCTCTTCACTTGTTTGACTCTCTCAGGGACTCAGCGGTTTAATTATTCTCTGCTGTGGCCCAGCTGCCAAAAGCACCTTTGCTGCTTTCAAGTTGCTTCTCCTGCCTCGGCTGCTGTTGCCAAACAGAAGTTTGATAATCTCTCATTGTTTAGGAGACAGCACCTCATTTGAAGTGGTTTGACACTCAGGATTACAAGGTACACCAGCAGAGTACATGCTTGCAGGCAGGGCGGATTTCTACCTGATTAAAATAAATAGAAACCAAAATTTCCCCTTATTATTTAGATGCTTTCTAAACAGAAGTTCATATTTGTTGCTACAGCCATAACAATGGGTTGGATCTTATTGGTTCATTCCACTGGCGCCAGCACATTCCTCTGGCTCAGGGAGACTTCCGCCAGCACGACAGGCTCCTCCAGTGGTGAAGGAGGCTCTTGCGTTGGAAGGACGTGCCAGGAGGCAAAGGAATGTGCTGATGTCAGTGGAGCAGATGGGTAGTATCCAACCCGTTTTGTTTTAAAATGGAACAGGATCTTCATACAACCTTGAGAGGGGTGTGTGCAATAATTTCCTCAACAGTTCAATATTTTTTTACTATTTTTAGAAAGTGATATACAGCGCATCGTGTAATTTGGCCAATTTACTCGTGACCTGCATAAGGTCTCTTTTCTGACTGCAGCCCTGACAGGTTTTTGTAGACAAGCATTGGTTAGCATCAACACCAGCAAGTGCTTCTTCTTTCCAGAGTTCCCTTCTCCTGTAGTATCCTGTTTGTGATACTTCACCTACTGCCATCCCACCCCAAAGCAAATACTCTCCAGCAGAAGTGAGGGCTGGTAGCAGCTACTGGGCAGATAGATCGGTGTTTTTAATGAGGTTAGAGAGAGAGGTGCGCGTGTTCTTTGGTTGCTAGTTATAATTATAGTACTGTTCCAACTGACTTAAAAGAGAAGTGAAGGGCTGGCCAGCTGGATCAATGGATTTGCTAGTTGATAGAAGCTCCCCAAATTAAGCCATAATGGTATGGACCATTGGACTGTATGATGACCAGCAAAGATGTTTTCTACAGTTCTTTTTCCCCCTTAAAAAAAAAAAACAGAACAAAAAGCAGCTTTTTATAAGTTTCTTTTTAAGAGAGAGGGTTTCATTAAATTCAGATTTACGTTTAAACCAAATTATTTTAAAAAGAGATACTACAGTTGAAAGATTTAAAATCCAGAGAAATCTGATTTTTTTTTTAAAAAAAATTTAAATCCATTTTGCTTGCAGGATTGAATTAAGGAGGTTGAGCTGTCTTTTAGGGGTTCCTTGTCCTCTGAAAATGATGGTATTACTGCATGGCCAGTGATTCCGTAGCATGAATTCGTAGATGTGAGTCTACCCATAAGCCCCCATTGCCATATGGGGACTTCAGCTCTCTGCAAAGAGGGGGAATGTTTCACTCACAGAATGAAGATGTATCTGTGGTGCATCCCCCAATGCAAAAGTAAATGAAGCTGTTGCTTCTTTTGCAGACTGCCTCCTGTGCTTGGAAGCCCAGTGGAGCATAGTATTGAGGGGAGCGTGTCTTTCCCTCCCTTATCATTCTCCTTATCTGTCACCATTTCATCCTCAGGAAATGTAAATTCTCAGGCAGGGATTATGTTTGCACATGCTGAATTAGTTAATAGAACTCTTCATCCACAGTTAAAATGTACAAAAAAATTAAGAAATTATGTGGGGAGCATTGATTAAGGTTGAGAAAGGAGGGAAGGTTATGGAGATTGTATGAGACTGTGAGAGGGGGCAACAGTAGATGAAGGGGAAGGATGTGTGAAGGATGGCACTTCTTGGGTCTTGTTCACACACACAAAAACACATACTGCTTTCAGGTGCTTGAACTTCTTCTAGACTGCTGCATGTTTCCAGGCTTTTTCTCTTTGATCATGACGCTAAAAAGCTTGGATTGTTTAGAATTATTTTTTCCAAAAAAATGAAGCAGAGATTTTCATGGCACTAAATGTTGCACCAGATGTCAGCTCCTCAGTTTTCCCATCTGTAAATGGGAATAATGGTGACCAGCTTCATAGGTCTTGTTGTTGGATGGAATACAATTGATGTTACACATTTCAAGTGCTGTGTTACTGGTCATAGTAGCAACAGTCTGTAGTGGCTGGGTACACAGGATTGCTTGAAAATGGGGTTGGAGGGAAGTAATGGGGTAAGGCCCTAATAGTTTAAAGCACTTACCAACAAGTTGCATTACCATAACTTGGAGGCCCCCAATCTTGTTGAATCTGTGGGCAGGTAGTAGGCACCAGTCACACAATGGCTGCCATGGGGCTGTTGTCCAATTTCAAAATTTTGTTAGGTTCAAACCTGGGCATCTTTCTATCATGGAGGCTGCTGTTTCTGAATGGGTGTTCTCTGCAGACACAAAAGATGATGCCAATTGGGTTCTTCTGAAACATGACCTATGAGGTGGACGAAAGACAGGGTGGGCTTATTGCTTTGATGAGGAGATGCTTTGGAGAAAGAGCAAGCGGGCACCAAGAAACACACTGATGAGAACCATGGTACCCCATATCAGGAAGCACTGCCTTAATTTTTGCCTTCAGGTTGCTGTCTGGAGGGAGAAGAACATGGGGAGTCCTGGCCCTTGGAGTTGACTGTTAACCCCCTTCCGTGGAGGCACCTGAGACACTGGGGCATCCTTTCCATGCCCCGCCCTCAGTGGAAGCAATGAGAAAAGTGTAGTTTTCATGTTTATCTGAGCAAAGCTTTCCTTCTTTTGTTCGTCTCTTGCAGGAGGTGTGTAGCAGAATCCAGTTTCCAGAGCTTTGTGCCTGTGTGACCTCCTGAGTCGTCAAGAGACTGAGAGGCTTATGAGGAGGTTCTGTCAGACGAAACAGTGCCTAGCAAAGACACCGAGGAGGAGGGAGAAGGAGAAACGGGAAAGGCACCGGAGCTGAAACATACTGTGGCCAGCCATGGTAGGGTCCCAGATGCTGATTCCACAATAAGCACGTGCAAGCCAAGCCAGGGAACATGCTCTCTCCTTCTCTCCTCTCTAGGCTGATAACAAAAAGTGGCATGGGTGGGGAAGAGGCTATGAACTGGTACTGAATTAAAGGGCGGGCTGGCACAGTTTTTAAGCAGAGCAAAACGGGTTTGATTTATTGCCGGAGCCTCGACAAAACCACTGAGCAGGAGGCTGCAGCGCATGAATTATTAAGTGCAAATGCAGGGGATGCTCATAAATAACCTTTCTGAATAAAAGTGGCATTTGCAAGCTGTTGCCAGAATGGCTCAGGTGACCTTGAACTCCACCAGGTTACATAACCAAAAATGCTGACGCTCCTCTGCTTCCCACAAGGCAAAGTCGTTGCTGTACTTTTGTTATTGTTGGGGTGAGCTGTTGCGCTCATCTTCCAAGCACATTGATCCAGTGTAATTGTTAAACACTCCAGGGACGTCCTTTTCCCTTCTCCTGTTTCTGTTGCAGAGCAGGAGGGATTGCTGTGCCTTCCTGGACCTAAGCTATTGCAGTGCTCTGCAGTTTCTCCAAAATCTATATTTTGGACACACAAGAAAAAAACTCTCGGGAGCAGAGAAAATGCATGGTGATGCACACGCAGTTAATGAATTCCTGCCTGCCAACTGATGGGAGAGCAATCCATTGATTTCCTGGGTCCTCCAAATGTTATTGCTCAGAGGCAATGTGAAAAAAATATATATGTGGGTGCTGTGTCAGATGTAAGAGGGAATCTTTTGTAAGAATTCTGAGAGGAATTAATGTTGCTATCCAATTCTAGATAAAGGCAGTCTCGGGTTCTGCAAACCACATGGTGAGAGCGTGGGGTTTTCACAGCTTTGGCACCATCCTGCTTTCCTGCTGCCCATCCTGTCTTTTCCTGTGGCGGCGGAACCAGGAGGCGGTGGGAGGCTGAACTCCGACTCTGCTGGGCACCATCAGGATAGAGCATTTCCTCCTCCACACAAGAGAACATAAGAGCTAGAAGGCAGATCACAGCTGAATGATCTGGACTTCCAGTTTCTTCTGAATGTACTGTATTACCTAGCTTGTTTTTTTTTCCTTTGAAGGAGGCCTTGCAAATACCAGGTCTGAGAAGGGCATGTGCTTATCCCGTAATAAATTCTAGGATGTCCTCCCATATCTTTCGTGAACTGTGATGTTATAATGTTCCCTAATTTACATGGCTGGCCCCCAGTTTTCAAATACTCCCCCCCCCAATCAATCCTTTCTTGCCTCTCTTAACAGAGATCTATCCGATCATTCGCAAATGATGACCGGCATGTGATGATGAAACACGCAACCATTTATCCATCTCCAGAGGAACTCGAGGCTGTACAGAACATGGTTTCCACAGTTGAGTGTGCCCTTAAACAGGTCTCCGATTGGATGGATGAAATGAGCAAGTCCGCCAGGGCAGAGGGCAGCACAGATGGCAAAGAGGAAGTGGCAGACAGCAGTGGCAAGTGAGTGCATTCAGTCTTCCAGCAAATAGAGTCCAGGGGAAGGAACTTGCATTAAATTGGATTGGTACAATGTCACCAAGAACTCAGGTATTGTTATTTGGCAGTGTGGAATGGGGGAATGGGGGAGGGGGTTCTGAGCACCTCTTGGGCTTCCATGCCTGCCATTGATGCTCCAGAAATTTTGCGGGGATTCAGAAGGACAGCATCTCCATAGGCATTACTTGCTCTAGCATTTGGGGATGTCTTCCCAGCCATGGTTTGCATGGAACCAAAGCAACAAGTTTTCTCTCCCAGCTTAGCACTTCTGATGACAGACAAGAGGGCTCAGTACTGGGGCTTACTTAAGCTGCAGATGTGGCTGTAGGTGGCAGGGAGAGCATTGCCCAGAGATGTTCCTTTCCTGCTTATGAAGGAAGGTAATATTTGCCTGTGTGACTTGTGATGTGATTCCTGCAGTTGCTGAATCGGGAGCATGGCGGGGTTAAATAAGGCAAGGTGCTAATGCTGAAAGGGACTTGGGTTAAGATCTCTCTAGCATTTGTGGCTCAGCTGCTGGAATTCCTTGCAGGCAGGCAGACAGAGTAAGTGCCGCAACCCGTCACTGGAAAGGCATGTGGCTTTGCAGCCATGCCAAGTTAATGGCTGTGGATGTGAATTGGCAGTACTGCCCGGTTTAGCCAAGAGGAGTAGCTTCACCAACTGAGTGAGAGGCAGTCGTGCATCTGGCATGATGACAGATTGCACTAACCACCTGTTGCTATGAGTCTGTATCTGCTTCCTCTGCCTGCATCAGTTTCTTATCCTTTAACCCTATCCTTCCAGTTTGGGAAACAGGTGGAACTGCCTCCCCGCCCGCCCGCCCCCAGCCCTGACTTTAAAACATTAGGCTTTTAATGATTTATTTTGTGTGTGTGTGTGTGTGTCTGCACCTGGAAGTCACGTTGACCTCTGGTGACTGACCCCTACTGGGGGCTTGGAGATTATTCAGAGAGGTGGCTGAATAAAGCCTGCCTCTGTCCTCCTGACTTGGTATTCCCAGGAAGTCTCCCATCCAAGCAAGTACTAACCACAGTCAACCCTGCTTAGCTTCCAAGATCTGATGAGATCAAGCTTGCCTGGGCTACCCAGGTCAGGGCAAAACATTGGGCTTTTAATGTTTTCTGAGCTGGTGTGAGCATTAGTATAGAAGTCATGCCTGTTTATATACACACCACAGACAGAAGGGCAAGTTTGCAAATTACCTGTACTTAAAAGGAAAAAAATGATTTGGTAACTGCTGTCTTAGGTGGTCTCAAAACACCATTTCTCTGCCTTGGCTTCCTCCCTCTTGCCTTGCCTGCTGAACTTGTAATTAATGATGCTTATGTTACACAATTCAAAGTGGCATTTTTTGCATATTAATATTTTAATACACATTTCCTCGTTTACCAGCCCAAAGTGTTTGCATTGCATTAAGAGGGCTGTTAGCAACATTTATCGTTTAGTTGGTACTTGGTGTTTTCTGGTTTCAGTTCCTGATGAGGTACAAGCCTGAGAGTATACCTGCAGGAGAACATGAAACTAACTTCAGTCAAGTCAGACCATCAATTTAATCTAGCCCAGTTTCTTCCCCCCTGATTGACAGGGGTTCTGAAGGTATCAGGCAGAGAATGGTCTTCCCCACCACCTGAGATCCTTTTCTTGAACAGGCTGGAGACTGAACCAAAGCATTTACTGAACTGCGTTCCATCTCCCACACATGAGCATTTGTGCTCATGTAGATTGAATTGCCCAAGAGACTTTTCCTACAAGATTTTGCTGGAGCAAGAGTGAGGAGGGGGTAGTCATGCCTGATTCCACTCCTGGCTACAGCCTTCTATCCCATGTGAGTTTTGCCCATATGGTTCCACCTACCCCCAGCATATCTCTTTGGGAGAGACAGAGGAATTTCTAGGAGAAGGGAAAGCAATGAATGATCCATTTCCACCAACAGAAAGCTGGTAGGATCCAACACATGCTTTCTTTATAGTAATGCTAATGCTATACTATCAATAATGTTTCACGTAGGGTACTGCAGTGTAGTCCAGTTAATGGCCCCCCTTTGCCTGGCCATTCAGGACTCAGAGTTGGCACCTGCTTTTTGGGTAAATGGGGATGGTTCTGGGATTCCTCTAACACAGACTGCATAACAGAGTGGGGGTGCACCCTCACTGTCATGTATTGGCAGAGGGAGGGGGAGAATCACCGCTGTCCATGGCTGCTCCACTCCAAAAGGCAAAGAGTAGTGGATGCATGAGGTAGGGTGCATCCCTTTTCAGCCCATCTTGTTGCACACTGGTACCTCCTGGCATAAAGTGTAAGGAATAACGCTGCCTCATTTGCAAAAGCGAGTCCAAACTTGTAGTTAAAGCTGACCTCGTTTCTGTGAGACTTCCTGGATAAATTCACCCCACGCAAAGGATCTTAATTAAGACTTTCTTTATTGGGGGAATTTCTTCGGGGTAGACTTGCCGAGTTAGTAATGGATTCGAACAATAGTGTTAGGATAGATATAGTGAGTTCAAACTTGTGTTGTCACAAAGGCTCCCCCAATCACCGCCCCAGGGCAAAACCAGCCAAAAAGGGTTCCCAGGCTAAAAAGCGGGAAGGCATTAATAGATGACACCTGCAAGAGAAACTAGAAACACAAACCATTTCTGTGTGAAGTTACCAGTAGCCTTGGACAGAGATAACAACCCAGTGAAGCAAGCAAGCAAGCAAGGGAAAGGGAGTACATTCCAGCTGGAGGAGGGGGGTGGGAGTGGAGTTGTTTCACTCAGCCCAGCAGATCCCAGCTCCCGCCCTGGAGAGTGGCAGGATTACCTGGCAGTTTCTCAGGTTCTTCTTCTGTCTGTTCTTCTATGTAATTCACTATCCACAGCGACTCAGTTTGCACTGGTTACACCTTTTAGTTGTAACAGTGTATTCATGATCCCAGGGCAGAAAGGATTGCTTGGGCATGTGCAGAGTGCCTTTGTTTCACCTCCAAGTAATTATAACCACATCTGGGGTGGGAGGAAAGGGCTTGTGGATTACAGGCTTGTAGTTAGACCTGAACCTCTTGGTGCTTCTCTTCTTACCCAGTGCTTAATTTCTGTCACGGAGTACTGAGGTGGGAAGAACAAATTTACATAGTGGCTATTTGTGGATAACACACCCAAGGCAGGTGGCTTCTACCCAGATATGTGCATGGCCTCCATTTGTAGCAGTCGCTGAAAGCAAGTTGAGGGGTCAGGGCAGAATGAATGTCTCCATATTAATCAATGTCCTCTTCTAGAAACCTTTTAAGTGTTTCCCCCCCCACATCATCTTCAATGTCGCTCCTCCCCCCAACACTTCTTTAAGTCAGGCACTTCCCTGTGTGAAGCTTGCAAGGGGATCGTTGGAATTGCATGAGGATAATATATATCTACATATATTTTAGCATGAAATTAAGCAGCAGATTGCTTTAAACTGATGTGATCACATACTGCATTGGTAACAGAAATAAGGGACAGGTGAGGAGTCTAGTTAGCTCAGTCATGTTTGTTGCATGCCAGTGGGTCATCTTCAGCCTCCAGCCCCCTCTGTGAGGAGCTAGCCCATGACACATGAGCCATTCCTCAAGCTGTGCTGGCAGGCTGCTTTTCTCCTCTCCCTTTGTGGAGTAAATGAGGCCCTGATTGCCTCTTTTTTTTTTTTGCAAACACTTCTGGTGCAAACTGTTGGCTTGTGCAGAGTGCTGTTGAGATATTCCAGCAGCCTGGTGTCTCTTTTCTTACTGGTTTTCTGTACCGGATTTTTTATGAGCTCATTCTAAATTTAGGGCAGTTTTTTTGTGCAGGCGCCTGTGTCCAGATGTTCCCACAAAGAGCAAGTTAACTGCAGAACAGCTTGCAGCAAGGCCAAGTGCTGCCTGTCAGAGAGAGCTGTGTCGCTGTGTGACGTCTTTATTCTTCCTCTCCCACCCAAAACCCCCCTGCAACACCCCCCCCCCCCGGCAAAAAGGCTCATCTTTTCCTTTTGCAGTGAAAAGCTCACCCTGTGGGGAAAGGTTTTCTTTTGGTGAGCTGTGCATGCCACCCATGGAAGGACAGAGAACATTCATATCCTGGCTTCTGCAGAGTAGAAAATGTGTTGTGACTGGAAGAAGTCTTTGAGCAGCAAAAGCAGGGCAAACCTCATTCTTGTCCGGTTAAGCCAGTAAGGTGATAGATTCTACCCAGTGGCTGTTTGTGTGTGCTTGTGCGTGTTTGGGAACTGATAGATGCTTCTATTTGGCTTGGTCTGCATTTCAAAGGGAAGAGATGAATTGGGGAGTCCCTCTGAGCATGTGCTCTATCTGCACCACCATTTTCAAATTTTTTCAGCTCCTTCTCCAACCCTTTTCTTGTTCAGCCTTCTGTGACCAGTGGTTGAAAGTTCAGCAGTTTGCATCTTGCCATTACTATATGGATTAGTAGAAATGGGTATTAAAGATTATTTTGATCATGGGTGTTCTTCCTGTTGAGAGCCAGTGTGACATAGTGTTTTAGGGTGCTGGACTAGGATAATAAAGGCCCAGATTTGAATCTTCTCTCTGCCATGGAAGCTTGCTGGGTGACCTTGGTGACCAGTCACACACTCGCAGCCTAATCTATCACACAAGGTTGCAAAGAGAACAATGTTGTCAGCTCCTCTGAGTTCCCATTGGGGAGAAAAGCTAGGGATATATACCTAAATAAATGTTGTCCTAGAGCCCAAATGTGGGAAGTTGTCATAGAGCCCAACTGGCAACCGTACGTGTTGACCTTAAGGATTGAGAACTGTACAACTTTGTCCTCCAGCTGCTGCTTGCAGACTTCCTGCTCGTGTTCTTGAAGAGAAAGAGGGAGACCCATCCCCAGATGTCGCTCACCTTCTAACAACACTTGCATGGAGCTGAGAACCACTCTGTTTCCCTTGCAGGAGCTGGAAAAAAATGTGTTTGGAAGTATTCTCTGTTCCTAGCAATGAGACCATCTGTAGTATTTGTGTTTTCCTCAGGGTCTTTATAAAAACAGCAATAAAGCAGAACATGTTTGATTGTTTTCCACCTCACTGGCACCACAAGGGCAAATTCTCTCCCACATGGGGGATCTTTTTATATCTCCCCTTCTAACACCGCAGAGGGGAGAACTCGCCATCTTGCCAGTCAGAATGCCCTCCATTGTCCTGGAATCTCCAACAAGGAGAGATAGTAGGCTGGAGCGACAATATATCTAAGATTTTCTGGAGTCATAAAATTTGGGGCACTAGTAATATCCCCGTGTGCTTATGCAAAGTCAGAGAACTGCCTCTGAAATTTTAAATAATTAATAACAATTTTAAAAATATTATTTAACCTGTTGGGTCAGAGACGTGTAAAAATCTACTGGGTTCGAATTTTAACAAAACTGTTCAGAACAGTGTGACGTAAAGAAAGCTGTTAGTGCTCTGTTGGTACATTAAAGCTATTTGATACTAGTAGAAAGGATCCTCAGTAGCTAGACTTTGTGGTATATTTATCATCTGTCTGCAACGCTAGAAGTGCCTGGGCCTCTGGTAGGTGAGAAGTGCATCAGACTTGGGGTGAGTGTAAAGATACCCATTGTCTCTCTTGTCAGTAGGGGACAGCTGTATTCTTGTTTGGGAAAGAATAAAACTGCTATCCTGTTTAAACTCACTGAAGGCAGCTGAATCCATTGGTGCAGCTTCCCGCAGCAATGTGACGGGTGTGAGAAAATGATCCTCATCAGATGCTTCCTCTCAGCATCCTGCTTCATCCCGCTTCGGAGGCCCAGAGTGGGTGGCAAAGGAGATCTAACAAAACAAAAACATAAAATAGACCATTGGAACAAATGTTGTGTTAGTGCTGAATCCCCTCCATCCCTCTCTCCCACTTAATCGTGTCAAATGTTGAGCCTAAATCAGTGCTTTGAAGGATACTCTGGGTTGTCAGGAATGTGAACATGAGGAGATTATATTGTATTTTGCACCTTAAAATTGCTATATTAAATCTCTGTGCATATTATTAATCATCATCACCCACTTCATCTCTCTTTTGTGTAACTGTCTGACTTAATTGCAGAACCCTGAAGTGTATGCGTATACATTCTTGCATTGTGTGAAGAACTCTATGCAGAATTATTGCTGATTCTTTTTGGCAGGGTGTGCAAAATATTAGGGCAATTATTCTAAAAAATGTTTTTCCTGTTTCCAGGGACCAAGGTAGCCGGGTCTTGTGTGGGGTGATGCGGATTGGCTTGGTAGCTAAAGGGCTGCTGATAAAGGATGACATGGATTTGGAACTGGTTCTTATGTGCCAAGAGAAGCCCACGGAGACCTTATTATCTCTTGTCAAAGACAATCTCCCCATCCAAATCCAGGTGAGCAAAGAATTAGGGCAGTCCTGCCGTTGTGATGAATGGCTCTGCGAGAGCGTTCTGTATTTTCAACATCGGCTGTCGTGGGCAAAAAATGAAATCTTATCTGAATTATCCTCCGAGGGGGAAAAATAGAAACCTTTTTAAAGGTACAGAGAACAAACAGTGTACTTTAAAAGAAGAAAAGATCTAGGCTGGTCTCCAGAGAAGGTGAGCACAAGCAAGCAGTACAAAGTTCTCACCTTGTGGCTTTGTTTTTTCTGCCTGTTGCTCTGAGCAACAGCTTGGGAGATCTTTTCTGTGCTACGTGCCCTTGCCGTGTTGAGCCAGGGGTGATGAATTGCTGCAGTTCAAAAGCTGACATTTTTGCAACAAAAGAGAGTGAAATTCTGCAGGTTCACAGCAAATGGTTGTGTGTTTGTGTGCATCCAGTATACAATTTATGACTGTGGTTCAGCTCTCCACTCCCAAATTTGCCTTGGCAGTTTGGTGATTAGTTTAAGAATGGCCTTGTTTTGAGTCAGGCCAAAGGTCCCCATTGTCCAGTGTTCTGTTTCCAACAGTGGCCAGTCAGATACCTCTGGGAAAATGAAGACAGGGTCTGAAAGGTGATGGCCTTCTCCTTTTTGTTCCCCCCTCAATATTTAATGTTCAGAGGTAGACTGCCTCTATCCAGTGAAGTTCCATTTAAGTATTGGGGAGGCAATAGTGGAAAGCTGGAAAGAAACAATGGGCACTTTCACGCACACTAAGTAACACTCTTTTAATACACTTTTAATGAATTTTACTGTGTGAAATGGCAAAATCCACTTGCAAATGATTGCTGAAGTGGATTGAAACTGCATTATGTGTGAAAGCACCCAATGAGTTAATTGCACACAGATCTTTCTTTGGACTCCATTTTTTATGATTTTGCTGAATATCATCAGATGCTAGGGGGAAAAATGGCAAAAATATGTGATTGTGCTAAGCTGCAATAACAGGGACCTATCAGTGGGCTGTACATCTGGGAGGGAGAGAACTGGATTGACCCAAAGCACCTTGAAAAGATTAAAAGATAAAGTAGGATAAGAAAGCTTTCTGATAACTTGTAAAAGCAGCTGTGCCGGGAAGGGATCCATTATTTAGGTGCCCTAATGCTGTTCCCTGCCAGTAAAGTAAAACTTGAGTATTTGTATGCTGGGTCTAATCAGTAACTCAGCCGAGCATTTCTGAACTGTTCCAGAAACTCACAGAAGAAAAATATCATGTTGAGCATCATGTGGATGAGGCAGCCATCATCATCCGTAGCACAAAGGAACTTCCACTAACACTCAAGGTGACCCTAACCTCTCCCCTAATCCGGGATGAAGCTGAGAAGAAAAACGGAGGTATTGAGATGAGTTCTCCTTATGCCTTTGGTTTTTATGATATTTTCCTCCTTGTGGCATGCAGACAAAGGAGCTTCCATTCTCATTGAGCTACCAGCAAATGACCAGTTGCTTACTGAGCTGGTAGCCAAAGATGTCCCAGTCCTACTAGGAATGTCTCTTGCACCATTTGAAGTGAGTGGCATGAGACCACAGCTTCTAATTCTCCAAGTCCATTCTCTGCTAGCTGTTGAAAGGATCAGCTTTGGTCTTCCTTGGGAAATGTCCCCTCTCTCTAGGCTAGTGAGTTCCTTATCTTCCATTCCTCATCATTAGAGGCCAGCCAGAATGTATTTCAGCTTCTAGAAATGTAGTTTTTTTAGACTAGTGTTTCTATGGCACCACTAATGTGCATGTATAGATCTCTGTCCTGGACAATGTACAATCTGAAATTTGATACAAGGTAAAGACAAGGGTGAAAGGGTTAAAGAGTGAGCATTCCTTTTAGTTATGTGGGCTTCAGGCATCATTTCGCCTGGGAAGGTGGTTAAGGCATGTGCCAAAGGCTAGCCTAGCACATTCAAAGAGAAAAGAGATATTCCAGGCTAAAGACTGTGTTTAAATTTTAAAAGGGATTCTTGTGGCATGAATTCTGATGATTAACTTTGACCTAATAAGGCCAGGAGAGATTTCTCCTCTCAATACATAGAACATTAAAGATTCCTCACCAGCACCAACAAGTCTTCTTCCTCTGGAATATGAAACAGTGCCACAGCTGGGGACAGAATGCTGAATGTCATGGAGATAGTTCTCTAGGGTGACTCAGTAAACAGGTTTTGCTCAGGAGATGAGTGACAGCAGTTTGGCAAATAAGGTTTGACATTTTGATCAGTGTAATTCCCCCCCCCCCCCCCCCGCCATATATATACTTATGCTATTCACAAATGGTCCATTGATGGTTTCAAAGGAAGGGGAAAAAATGAAAAGCCAGTTCTGTTCCAATGCACAAAATGTTTGCTGGGCTGGTAAGCTGAAGGCTGTTTGTACTTGCCACTGGTGACCATGCGAATGAGTGGCAATTGATAAACTTATGAGAGGCCACTTTTAGAATGGTTGGTTATGCAAGCACTTCCAGAAGTGCACGTGCCCTGGGGTAGAATGCTAGAAGAGCCCTGTTGGACCACACAGAAGAACTGGTTAGTCTAGCATCCTGTTTCCCACAATGACCAAGCACGTACCTCTCATAAACAGGGGCGGAGCCCAAAGCCTGCTGCTCCTTTCCTCAGCAGCTTACATTCAGATGTATACTGCCTCTTTCCATTTCTTTTTCAGATATTTATATCCTGCTTTCTCCCCAGTGGGGGACGCAAAGCAGCTTACAGCATTGTTCCCTCCTCCAGTTTATCGCCACAACAACCCTGTGAGGTAGGTTAGGCTGAGAGAGAGCATGTGGTCCAAAGTTACCTAACATACTTCTGGGCGAGGGGGGGTATTTGAACATGGGTCTCCCAGATCTTAGTCTTTTTAACCACTACACCTTGCTGGCTCTCATTTAGCCATTGTGGCTAATCATGCTGATGGACCTTTTCTCTGCAAATTTGTCTAATTCCCTTTTAAAGCCATTTAAGCAAGGTGTTACTGTGGCAGTGAGTTCCATCCCATGGCCAGCGAGTCCCATGAGTCAATTTATGTGTTGTGTGAAGAGAGAATTCCTTTTGTCTTTTCTAAAACTACTGCCAATCAACTTCATTAAGAGCCCTACTATTCTGAGAGATGGAGAAAAAGCGCTCTGTCTATTTTGTCCATCCCCTGCATAATTGTATCAAACTCTGTTGTGTTTCCTTTTAGTTCCCCCCCAACATACCCCCCCTTTCCTCTTAAAAAAGGTGCTCCAATCCCTTGATAATTTTAATTGTCTTTTTTTGCACTTGTTCCTCCTCTATGATATCTTTACCAGGGTGGGACAGCCAGAATTGTGCTGGATTGTTCCTTTGCAGTCTAGAGGTTGTGACTGCCACCATGGTAGTGGTCAGAAATTAGAATGTCAGACTCGGATCTGGGAGACCCAGGTTTATAACCTTGCCTTGCCATGGAAACTGGGGCCAGCTGTTCTCTCTCAGCCTAACCTAACTCACAGGGTTGTTGTGGCAATAAAATGGGGCAGTGGAGAATGATGGGAAGTAACTTTGGGTCCCCAGTGGGAAGAAGGGTGGGGTGTAACTGACATAAATAAATAAAATAAGTTGAGCTCAGTGTTCCCTCTAAGCTGAGTTAGTGTGAGCTAGCTCACATTTTTTTAGCCTCCAGCTCACACATTTTTGTCTTAGCTCAGGAAGGATGGCTCTAGAGCAAAGTAATTTATGCAGAAGTTGAATCACTTGCTCACAACTTTAATTCCAGTAGCTCACAAAGTAGAATTTTTGCTCACAAGACTCCACAGCTTAGAGGGAGCCTTGAGTTGGTGGATACCCCTGTGTCTGGGCAATGGAGTTGTGCTAACTGGCCACCAGTTTCTCCCGTCTCTGTCTCTATGACTGTGGTTGTTTAAAGGCAAGTAACTGCTGTGTTCTTGTGCTCCTCCTATGATTTTTGTCCACTGGGGACTCAGGAAGAGAGGAACTCAAAGCTGAGCTTGTGCTTTTGTACCTGTTGAGAGATGCACACTTTGAAAAGAGCGGGGGGAAAAACAAAACAAAACTCCAAGAGTACTCTGGACTTTGTCACCCTGAAAGAACTGCAGTGCTGGTTTCTTCTTCTCCTTTTTAAAGCTTAGCTATTGGTTAATAATAAATACCAAGTAGGATTACTTTTCGGCTGACGCTGTCTAAATAATCCGACTGCGTCATAACAGTTGGTAGTTGTGCTGGAAAAGCAACAGCCCACCCCCACTTCCTCCTGCCCAAATTGCAGCCACAGTGAGGGTTCCATCCTAGGCCCCTCCCTCTCCTACTAATTATTGATGTGTTTGTCTTTAAGCAAAGAACACCTGCAGGCAGGGCAGAGCAGAGCTGGACTTAACAGCTAAAATTTCCTCCTGAAATCGCTGCACATAATGTTCCGGGTGTACTCTGTCTTTTGCGAAACTCTACCTCCCTAATGCCTCCCCATGTTCCTTCTCCTGTTACGCGCTTCTACTTTGCTGTTCAGCCGCATGAAAAGGTATCCACGGAGGATGTTTCTTCAGCATTAAAGGAAAACCAGCAACTCAGCCAAGCATGTTCCTTAGGGTTCCTGTATCATCGTCTTCTTACTTCTCTTAAACAAAACAAAACTTAATCTTTATGATGGTAATTTCTTCCTCTGTTTCCTGAACTATTTGTGCCAATGCACACACACACACACAAAAGAAAATTTAGTCTCTGAACAATGTCAGACTTTTGACCAACTGGCGCCACTCTGTCATGACGGTCGAGGCAGCTGGATCTCATTCGGACAAGGGATTCTCTCCCCTCCTGGTTGCTCTCTCCCCATTTCTAGACTTGCCACACATACCTTGCTTCCCCCCCCCCCCCATTACACTTCCATCACTGTCAGAAATGTTGGTCAGTTTTTCTTTGCCTTGCTGGGAATCTGGTGGATGAGGCATGTCAAGGCTGGGCGGGGGGGGGGGCATTGTTTGTGAGGTGTTCTGGAGGTTTAGGATAGAGAAAAGTCTCCTCGACAGAGAACAGCAACAGGAACTTTGTTAAAAGAATAATGATTGTGAGTTGTAGGGAAAGTAGTTAATGAGTAGGTGGCATAGGGCAGACTCAACTCAGTCAGAGCTGTGGGCTTAAAGCTGCTAGCACAAGATCACACCCCCACAGAAGTTCACACATAGGGTTGTTTGTGGCAACCTGATGTTTAATTTTGTAACCAGTAAGGAAACCCTTACCCTGTACTCTGTCAGGGGAGTAACATACTTTTTAAAAAGTGACTGGCAGTGCAGGAAGGCAGAGTGCCTCTTTCAAAATAGTATCAGGCTACATCTTATGCTGGGCATAATAGTGAGGTTTAGTTATTACTAACACACGCACCACCCCCTGGTGCACCCCCATAAAGCCCACCTGTGCATGAGAGTACAGTGATCCAGAAAAGTGTACTTTTTAAAATTTAATTGCCAGTTTGTGTTCATTGTCTTTTATTACCATCACTATACGTATGTCTTCTTACTCCTAGTGTGTTTTGAGGATAACTCTTTCTCAAGACTTGTAAACCTTACAAATAAACTAAAGCAGGCAGTTGGCTCCTTTCAAGCATACAGTCAAAATGCACTGGGAATAGAGCATTTAGAGTGTTTTGTCCCTTCTCTGCAGTTATCATTTATTTACTTATTTCCTTCATTTATATCTCACCTTTCTCCCCTTTGGGGACCAAAAGTGGCTTATGTTGTTTTCTCCTCCATTTTACCCTCACAGCAACCTTCTGTTGCCCAAGCAGGAGCAGGGATTCTGGGTGTCCCAGACCCTAGTCCAACACTCCAAACACTATACCCTCCTGACTCTGTTTCTTTATAGTGGGGGGGAAAATCTAGTCCCTTGCCCCAGCTGCTCTGGTTGGAAGAAGGAGATGTGGGAAGTGGAGGAAAGGGGAGTTCAGGGGTGAGAATGAATGAATGAATAAGGGAGAGCAGGAGGGTGTTTCAGACTGGAGAATGGTGAACCTGGGGGCTGAACCATGAAACTGACGTGGAGGTTCAAACTGAGTCAGTACAAAAGCCAATCAGAGAGAAATGTGATGGTAGCAAAAGGAGAGAATATTGATTGGTAGTTTATTCCTACCACCACTATAACTATGGCTGCTGCCAGTTTCTTCAAAACAGAGGCCTGTGTCTGGAGCAAACCAATGGAACTGACCAAGATTTCTTGAAGTATGGTCTGATTAGTCAACTAATTTCTCTTCTAACCAAATGAGCAAGGGAGGGGGTGTTGAGCGGTTTTTGGTGTTCTGGGAATTGCTGTGTTTAGGTTCATGCTCTGGTTGTCAGTTTCCTGGGTTTCTTTTTCAAGTGTGATTTTAACAAATCAAGAATATGGCGTAAATGGCAGCGCGGTTTTTTTCCAAAGTAATATTCTGATTCTAGCATTTGTAACAGAGGATGACAAACAGGGTTGGTTGGTTATGACATTTGATGCTCTTCCTTTTCTGAACCACACCCTAATAAGTCCATTTTATCACAACCAAGTTGATTGTTCTTAAAGGTCTTCCATGGACTTTGCTGGACTCTTTTTTTTTTCTAATGAGATGACTTTCCATTGTTTGCCCCTCCTTCCCAAAATGCAAGCACTGTAATCTGCAGCAAGCAACAAAATCACAAGCCTGTCAGCATCTAGTACCAAATGCGAAAATCTTGACCTGAAGAATCTGTTTCCCCCTCCCCTTAAAAAACAGAATATTTTTGTAACATCTGGCCTGATGAAAAGTTCTGGTGAGCTGGCACAATGTTTTGTGTCATTTCGGCTGGCCCTAATGAAAGTTATAACATGGCTTTTGTTTTTTTGTCTTGCACAGAAAAGCCATCTGTGCATTTCAGTATTCCATTCTCATGTTCCTCACAAGCTCTCTCCTCCAAATTCTGTGGTCTGTTTACACCATCAGTTCTCCTGGGACAGCCGACTGTGAACTCTGTTCAACCACTGGTATTTAATGGGTTGAAATGGAGGCTGGAGTGAGCTGAAACAGAGGAAAAGACCCTTGGGCTGTAAATGTGGAATTCTTGACCCACTTCCCTTTCATCTTGGGTGGAGTGACCATATCCACAAAACCAGGGAGAGTCCTGTTTTGCCTGGTAGCTGTGAGCTCCACCTTTGTGTTGCTCTTAGAGAGCTGGCATGCACAGGCCATTGGAGCAGAAAAGACAGCTGCAGCTGGCAGGCAGGAAATGAGCACAGGAGATAGCTAAAAACTGGAGATCAGTCCCATGCAATTATATTCTACCCTGGATTTGTTCTTATTGTGGCTCACAAGCTCTTCTTCTCCCTGACTGCTCCCAGGGTGGAGTAAGTTGGTTAATATTACCTGTGCTTCTTAAAAATGGGGCAGAAGGGAATGCCTTTTTACAAATGTTTTCACCTACCCTGACTGGCAGGCACAGCATGAACCAACATGGCTGCTCTAGTGAGGATTGCTTAAAAATGACTCCTGATGCCGCAAGCAGCCCACCTTTCCTTGCTGCCCCTTCCCTCTCCATCTTTCTGTTTCCCTATGATACTTAATTCTCACATATTGACTGTCTGCAATGGCGGGGAACGCCACCACAAGAGCACCCACAGGTTGAACTTCTTGATGGCCTCGCTACTTTCAAAAGGCCTTCCTAACGTTTCACTATGGCCTCTTCTATTAACACTGTTGTTAAAGGAGCACTGTTGAAGTCAATGCCACACTTTCATGTTGTTTTATCAGCCTACGGGTAACACATTAAGGCACAGAAGGAGGATCTGTTTTACTTGAGCAAAATTCTCAGTTGTTGGCACTCCAAGGTTGCACTTGCTTTGCCAGCAGCCTCTAATGGTTACCCGGTTGCACGATTCTCTGGTGAGATGGGGGCCACGTAATCTCTGAATGGTTGGCAGGACAGCCTTGCAGCAGATCAATCACTTGTCGTTTCCTAACTATTGAAAGAGATTCTACTCACTCATTGACAGTTGCTGTTTTGTACAAAAGCATGATCTTGAAGCAGATGTTTCTGTTGTTGTCCGCCCCCCCCCCCAATCAACTGTTTTGTTTTGCACAACAGATCCTGGTTTAACTGCTGAAGAATGCAAATGGCACAGCCCTTCCTCCAGCAGTGGCTAAAAGATGCTGACAAAAGTGGGGAGGGGGGAACCCTAACAGCAACTAAAATTGCCAAAGTACTCTTCTTTTTTTTGGGCTTATAAACCATTCAGCAGCTAATCCCATTTACGACTTTGCAGCTTTTATTGGGAGTAGCACAAATTAATCTTGTTGCAATTCTGGCGATGAGGGTAATGCAAACACAATGCAAATATCTGCTGCAAAGTTCATAGGGGTCGGACAATATAACTGTGTGGCACTTTGTTCCTTGTTTCCAACACCAAAGCCAAGGGACACAAGCCAAAACAGACGTGGCTTCTGATTGAGGTTTACACTCTGCTAATTTTAAATCTTTCCACTTGCTTATAGTTTTAGTGTTCCTCAAGTGACAAAGGGGAACTCCTTGAGGAATTACAGCAGAAAAGGTCCTCTTTTCATCTCCAAGGCATCCTAGAAGATAGGATTATAAACTGGGCCCCCTTTTTCTTCCTGTCCCTCCAGCTCTTCTTGCACCAATAAAAGCAGATAAAGGTGCTACCTTACAAATTGTTTTTTTGAGAGGATGCCAGAAAATAGAACTCCAAGAACATCTGTTGTTCTAACAAGTTGCCTACGTATTGCTGATGAGACAGATGCAGACTTTTCAACTTGGTTTGGAAGAGGCTTCTGTTGAAATTCAAAAGGCTGTGCATACCTTTCAGAACTCCCCCCCCCCCATGGTTGCATTTTACATTGAATGTATGGGACTGTTTTGCACTGAGTTAGATTGTTGATCTGTTACTTGTGTAAATGTGTCTACACAGATTGACAATGACTCCCCAAGGTCTTAATCGCAAGTGTCTTTCCAGAGATACTTCTGACCGGGGACTGAACCTGGGATCCCCCACAAGCACAAAGCTACGTGCTCAGTAACTCAGTGATGAGATGACTTATTCCTTGTGTGCTTCTCTGAGACCTCAGCAGCTTCAATCCCCTATATAATCTATGTATTAAAATAGTGTGGTATTTTCCCTTTTAAAATAAATACAGTTGTCATAGGCAAAAACTGTTTTTAATCATTTCAGAAAGTAACTCCCTGAGTGTACATTTCAGCAGAGACATCTGTTGTTGACTGACAAAATCTTGCTTCTGGGTTGAAGCTTGGGCTAAAAGGGAACAAAAAAAATCAATTTTGGGGGCACTGTCCTCAGATTTCTGACTGCCAAGGGCTCCCTGGCCCCTGGGATATTTATGGCAACTTCTGATCATTATTTGAATAAATTGCAAATTGGGGGAAAGGAGCCTTTCAGGATATGAACAGAAACTTTATAATCCGACACTGCAAAAAAATTAGCATTGCATCAGAAAGGCAACCCTCTCCCTGACAGTCCCAGGCCACAAAATGTTACTCAACATTCTGAAGTATGCCGATCCTCCCTCAGCTCTCAGGAATCAAGCAAAGTGCTGCACTTTATATTGTCTGCCCCAAACGTGTTTCATTTTTTAATAAGATCCCAGATTGACTGACTGACCAGCCATTGAACAAATAATTTTGCCTCTGTTGCATCTATGCATATTTACTACCATTGGGGGGAAAAGCTGAATTAAAAATTACATTTTGTACTTCGGGGGGAGCAAGAAATTCTGGGAGCCTTATTAACTCCCCGTCATGCTCCCGCTGTTCTGTGTACTTGTGACAGAAACCCCTTGGTCAAACTGTGTCTGTCTCTTCTTTTTGTTTTCTTATATTCCCATTTCCCTAGTAGACAGTGTTGCGATGAAAGATCCTCCGGACTTACTGGACAGGCAGAAATGCCTTGATGCTTTGGCATCTCTGCGGCACGCCAAATGGTTCCAGGTTGGCTTTTTGTTCTTACCTTATCGTAGCCTTTCAAGGTTTTTAATTTGAGACCCCTCCTGAAATGCCTTCCTTCTTAATTTTTAGCTTTTTTCAGTATCCCTTCTCTACTCAACAACTGAGTGTTTACAGGCTTATGAGTACAGGTCTCTCCACTGTTGATGGCAGATGAGCCGGCTGGTTTAGTGCGGTTGTGAAGCGATGTCATAATGCTGATGCTTTTGTCTTTCTTAAAGCCTGCCTTCCGTAAAAACGAACATTTTCCCCTCTCTTCTTTTCTTTGTCTTTTTGTAGGGTGGGTGGGTGGGTTAACTTCATTGTTGTTTTTGACTTTTGCATGAGTTTGGTTTTTTAAAATGCTAATATAGTAATCTTTTGTTCAAAAAAGGCTGATTCCTAAAAACTATGCATTTCTTTTTTTAAAAAAGCAAACAACTACATTTATTTTTGAGCTGTGCAGATTGAGTGTTTTGCAGGTGGATTGGAACAGTTCTGTTTGTTTTAGGCCAGGGCAAATGGACTAAAGTCCTGTGTAATTGTGCTGCGTATTCTGCGAGATTTGTGCAACAGAGTCCCCACTTGGGCGCCGCTGAAAGGATGGGTGAGTACTGGGGTAGAGCAGACCGATAGCGTTTGGTAAATTGTTGCGATTGCTGCAGAGAAAGGTGAAAGCAGGATGCTGTGCAGAACTGACATGGCAATCAAGGAACTTGGATTACTCTGTTCCTTAATTATGAGAAGCCTGAAGATGCTTGCTCTTGTTGGCATGTCCCAGTCTTGCAATGAGGATGAGGCCATGTAAAATCCCTCCTCAGTTGGGTCACTTCCCTTTTTAACAGTGCCTTAACTGTTGCTGCCTGCTGGCACAGTGCAGAATGACCTTGATAGCCCTTAAGGGAAGTAGATTATGTTTTCCTACACTGAATACAACCCACCAGGGAGTTCTCGCATGAGTCTTGTGGAACTGAATGGAACTTGATGCAGCTCTCATTTGTTTCACTGGAGCTTGAATGGGAGGTCTGTAGATGATGCTCCTATTGCCGTACGCTGGCCTGAAGCAAAAGTGGAGAAATGCAGCGGTCATTGTAGCGCATATTTTGCGGGGTCTGAGTCTCTTTGTGAGCATGCACATGTGTGGTTTGTTTGCCTGACTGAATTGCACTTATTAATATACGGTGTACGCAACTCCCAGCACAAGCCCCAAAACATTCAACCCAATAGTGCCCCAGTAGTTCAAACGGTCAGTACCCTCCCCAGCCCCTCAAGACACAGGTCAGATAAAATGTAGCCTTCAAGGCCCCACTACTGGCTGTCTCCATCCCTCAGCGTAGAACTGATTTCAGGACTGTTTTTAGCAGAAATGTTACAGAATAAATGTTGCTGTTCCCCACTGGTGGCATCAGCACTGACCAGAATCCAAATGTCTTGTAGCCACTGGAGCTTATATGTGAGAAAGCGATCGGCACATGCAATAGACCTTTGGGTGCCGGTGAAGCTCTGAGGCGAGTGATGGAGTGTTTGGCATCGGGAATCCTGTTACCTGGTAAGAGCTGCCCCAGCAATTATGTGTGCCCCTCTATTTATCTCGGGTGCTGTGAGGGCTTCCTTCCCCAAAGTCTTTCCTCAAGCACATAGAATGACTGTGGTCTGTTTTGTTGTCTTTATAAGATGCACAGGCCTGTGAACTTAAAAGATCCATGAATATAGGCAGCGCTAGCAGTTGCATTGTTTCTGTTAGATAGGATGTAATCACATTAATTAACCTTCTGATGAAGGTTGCTAGTTGCTCCCATTTCGCAAGTAGGGAACTGAGCAGAGAGAGTCCCCAAAGAATGTTGGTCTAGGAGGTGTGTGATCTTCAGAGGAACATACTGGTTTCTGGGGCAGACATCCTATTTTGGCCCAAGCAAAAAAGTCCACGCACCATCTATGAGGATGCTGGTGTGCCGCCAAACAAGAATATAACTGAGTGGAGGGGGGGTGAGACAAGAGTTGTACTTTGCAGTACTCACTGGGAGCAAACTGAGTTGCAGTGATGTTTTTGGTGCCTCCAGACTTCATAAGTCTCTGGTCCAACCATTGCTTTCTTCTGCAGGGGAGGATAAAGAGTGGGACTCGGGTTTATTTGTTTGCTTTTACATTCAGTGTGGGGGGGGGGGGGAGGTTTTAGATGCAATCACTCTTAAGTGAGCAAGCCCAGCAAACAACATTGGACCTGTTTTTTTAATGTAGTTCTTCTTTAGCTTCCCTCCTTCTAGTTTTTATCTCGGCTTCTTGCCTTGTTATGGCGCACACAAGATTTAAAACCATTTCAACAACTTAAAAGGCCGTAATGCACAAAATGTGTAAGAATAATTAATCAATAAAACCAGCATCTTGGCAGCAAAGAATCAGCTTAAACGTTTGGTGGAACAAAAGTTTAGAACCTGCTCCCTAACCGTCAAAAGGAGCTGGGCCTGGCTGGCCTCCACATGGCGTTCCAAAAACTTATTCTCAGGAGCCATCATTTATTCATGGGCCAAATTAATTTTAGTGCCGCAGCCTTGTCTTCTCACGACAGCCCTGTGAGGAAGAAATGAGTTACAGCCTCTGCCTTAACCTGAATTATCCTGCTTTCTTGCCCTGTAGGTGGGCCTGGCTTACACGACCCCTGTGAGCGGGAGCCGACAGATGCCTTGTCCAACCTGACTGTTCAACAACGAGAAGCCATTACCCATAGTGCCCAGGTAAAATATTCCTGCAGCTTAGGATAAGGAGATCTCAAGCATCCCTTTTGCCATCTCCTGTGGCAACAAGAATAAGCCAATGAGTTTCATCCTTAGTGTGTGTCTGTATGATGTGAATCTTAGAAATGTCCTTTTTATAAAAAGAGGCTGCTTTTATCTTTCATGTCTTTTCCTGTTCTTCTTCCATACATGGTTTCCTTCTCTTTTATCCTCACAACAACCCTATGAAATTGGTTAGGCTGAGAGTCAGTGACTGGCCCAAGGTCACCCAGTGAGCTTTGTGTCTTAGAAGGGATTTGAACCTGGGTCTCAAAGTATTAATCCAGCACTTTAATCACTATCCTGCCCTGGCTCTCCTCTGTCCATCATTGGTGTAAAGGATCTGCATCTCTCCTTTGGGAGAGGATGAGGCAGGGAAGAATGGTTGCAATATCTCCAGTTTCCTTGCCCACCCCCTCTTGCAGTGAGCTTCCTGCTTGCCCCAGAGACTTGGTTACTTCACAGTGCTTTAGTAGAATAAGGAAAGTAGATTTGTCTACAGCGTTGAAGTCTTTTCCTTGCAGGCATTATATGCTGGCACCCTCTTGCCTGCAGCTTAGCTATTCCTTATTGACAGCTAGCTTGGGAATGGGATACTCTGCTGTCCGGTTCTTGCCTTTTGGCTACTATTTCCTGACTGCTTGGATCAACCTTTCTCATGAATATGGAAGTGTATTGGGACAGGAGCCCTTGAGAATAATAACTGGTCTTGTTTTTACAGCTTGCATTGAGACTGTCGGCTTTTGGTCAGATCTATAAGGTGCTGGAGATGGACCCTCTCCCATCTAATAAGTCGTTCCAGAAATATTCCTGGTCAGGAACCGACAAAGAAGGTGGGTCTCATGGGGCAAAGCAAACTGGTGCAAGAGCATCAATGAAATGCCCTTCAAAACAAGACTAACCACTGGACTGTTTCTTTTTGGTAGCAATATGGGTTGTAGGAGGAGGGTCTCTTCCATGGTGGCCTTATAGTTTTGGAGTTGTCTACCCAAAGAACTTGGGCAGTGCACTTTCCTATTGGACTTGCAGCAAAACTGCATCCCATTGTGTTTTGGCAGGGCAGAGCTTGCTATTGTGTTATCCTGTCCTATTGATATTTGAAATGGGTTTTTAAGTTTAGATATGTGTGTTTTATTACCTTAGAAACTGCCTTGAGCATGGGATGACTCAGGATATAAATTAAAATGAAAAATTACAAGAAATCACATTGTTGTCGTCGTCCCCCCCCCCCCCCCACCCCCACCCCCCGGTAAGCTTCCTTTGACTACTCCAGGTTCGTTTATGAATATTGCCCACTTTTGTGGTTCCACACTTCAAGCTCCTTGAAAAATGCTGATTTATATGCTCCTTATTGCCTCCCATTGCACTCAGGAAACAGCAGGTACTGCTTGGGTGTGTGGTTACTCACAGTTAAGGATGCCAAATTTAGCTGCCATGGAATGATCAATAGTTTTGCAGTGGCTGCATCAACCATCCCAGCTGATGTCACTGAGTAACGCTCCTGAGGGCTGTTTCTGATGCGGGCTGTTTCCAATGCAGGCTGCCTTTAGGGTATGTGGATGTTTGGTGCAGGAGGGGGCTGTCCTGTGACCAGAATCTAGGTGACAACCAGATCCTTCTGTTTTTTAAATCTCTTTCCAGAGAACAGAATCTTGGCACCCTGTCTCATTTGTGTGTGTGGCTTTCTAGCAATTAAGACGGTAACTCTTTCAGTGCCCACTGCTGTCAAAGAAAGAATGGCTTCTTGACTCTTCAGTAATGGCAGAGACAGCCCAGGCCCTTTATTTTTAAACTAAGAACATTGATCCTGTGATACTCTCTATTATGGGGGAGTTCGTTGCTACAAAGACAAATGATGAACATCGATAGAGAGCCCAATTCTTCCCTCCCTCTCCCCCTTCCTCTCCCAGTACCTGATGGGTGCTAAAATTGGGGTGCTTGGGGCTTGCTGCATCCTGATAGACTCACAGGATTCTTAAACTGGATTTGGTTTTATCTGGACCCCCAGTAAAACTGGGAGAGAGAGGGGAGGCAGGTCATCTCTCTTCCGCTCTGACCAACTGAAACCCAACTATGCAAATTCTTGTTGTGTAGAGTAAGGCTTTGTTAAACCTGGCAGCTAGGAAAAAAGAGCTCTTTGTCCCTCTGTCTCTGTTATGGTTCATGGGTCCCTCACCATCTAGTCCTTTAACCACTGTAGAATGTGAGCATAAAAAAAGAGAGAGGCGATTTATTCATGTGCCCGTTTAGCTTGCCCCCACCCTACAAGTTCAGAGAACACAGCAAATACTAAAGCCATAATCCAGTGAAATCAGTTAGGTAACTGATTCAATACTTACTTCTCCTTCAGGAAAGGTGTTAGAGAAGCATGGATGTTATCTTGGGAGTTCCCTGTGACAGACTTATTGTATGCCTACCTGGGATGAAGTTAGATGATGCCTTTGAGACGTGAGAGCCAGTTTGGTGTAGTGGTTAAGAGCAGGGGACTGTAATCTGGAGAACTGGGTTTGATTCCCGACTCTTCCACATGCAGCCAGATGGGTGACCTTGGGTCAGTCACAGCTCTCTCAGTGCTGTTCTCTCAAGAGCAGTTCTCTCAGAGCTCTCTCAGCCCCACCTACCTCACAGAATGTCTGTTGTGGGGAGAGGAAGGGAAGGAGAGTGTAAGCCACTCTGAGACTCTGCATGAAGGGCGGGCTATAAATCCAATCTCTTCTTCTCCTCTTCTTCTTATTAAAGTGTCACTTCCCCGAAGAAAACTAAGAAGTGCTGAATCTCCCATCCTCTCAGTGCTGTGCTCGTTAGTTTTGTTAAGCAAGTACACTCGGGTGGGGCTGTGACTCAGCATCAAGCATCTGCTCAGCATGCAGAGTGTCCCAGGTTCAATCACCTGTGTCTCTAATTTAAAGATTCAGATAGTGGTGTGAAAGATCTCCACCTGAAACCCTGAAGAGCTCTAACCAGTTAATGACTGACTTTGATAGCCCAGTGGTCTGACTCAGTAGGTACAAGGCAGCTTCGTTTGGTCACCCCGGCATGAGACAGAGTGCTTGTATGTAGCCCCCTTGCTGTTTGGTGTGCAGCTGTCCGGCAGATGTGTCAAGAACAGCAGAGGTCCAAAAGAGGTGAGAATGAGAGTTAACAAGGGGCAAACTAAATTAAGCACACAGTGTCAAAATATGGCACTGAAGAATATCCTGAAATACAGCCGTGAATTAAAATTATCCTGCTGCTTTTCACCTCTCGCGAAAAAAAACTGTCCTGGCTTAGGTGGTCTTGCAGTGTCTCCAAATTATGCTTGGGCTTGAGGAGTTTCCAGACATAGAAGGGAGTCCCACAGTCATGGGGCTGCCGCTAGGTGTACCTCTTTTATTTAGGTTTGGGAGTGTGTGTGGTACAGCCAGAGGGTATTTTTCTGGTTTGCTTTGGAGAATGGGGGAAGAGGAGGTGGTCTGCAAAGGCCAGTACTAGGAAGGGCACTAGAACAAAGGATAGGAGATGATCTCAAGGCTTTGTAGGTGCAAGCGCAGTTGCTTTTAGCACCTCCCCTAGTTCCCAGATCTTTAAGCCAGCTGCTGGCTAAACTGACTTCCAGCATGGCACTCACCGAGTGCAGATGAGGCCTCTCATCTGCCAAGCGCGGCATCCTTTCACCGGAGGCAGGCAAAGCTCTTTCCACTTAGCCATAAATCTAGGATTTACTGAAATGCAAAGTCAATATTGTCCCTCATATTTGTTTTTTCTCGTTGTTGCATTTCATTTCCTGACTTCATCAGCCTCCTTTAGAACATTAAGGCTTCTTTAAAAATAGAATCAGCTGAGTTCTGAGTAAAGTCCTTGCTATAATGCGGAGCTGTCTGGGCAGAAAGGTATGCTTGGCCAAGATGGAAACCGAAACCAGAGTGGTGGTGGTCAGTTTGGAAGTGGTGGTGGTCAGCCCTGCACACTGAACTTATTTTAGTTTCATCCATCTTGTCTCCTGTCTTGCCAACAACTATTTTAGGGAAGGTTAATATGCAGTTATCTTTCCATCTGTTGCCAGAGGATAGAGGTGCCCAACTTTGTGGATGAGCCTCCTGTAGCCAAAGTGCAAACTTAGCCTTCTGCACCGCACTGGTGCTCTCTCTTATGTAGCTGAATGAATATTACTGGGGTCATTTATTAGGAGACGTATGCTAAACATTTGGTAAGCCTATGTTATCCTGCTGAGTGATGAGAAGAATTCCATACAGATGATGACCTCCCTCATATGGGGGTCTTCAAGAAGAGGCAGCGCAGCCATCAATATGGAACATTTTAGCTTTGGGTTTTTTCCTACATAGCGGGGTAGATTAGATGGCCTGTAAGGCCCTGCCTAGCTCTAGAATGCAACAATCAAATTACCCCAATGTGAAATCTCCCCAAGGTAGTTCGATCTGTATCATTCTGTCAAGTGGTGAGGATTATACCATACACGGTTCATTGGAAACACCAAAAAGACAGTCTCTTGGATGCCACTAACAAGCCTGTATGTTTCACGTGCGTATCTGAACGCGCTGTTGTTGGAAGTGGCTGAGGGATCATCCACAGCTGGAGGAGCAGTCTGCTGAGTGCTTTAAAGGGGTCTAAGCATATCATTAGTGATCTGTGTTGCAAAGAAGACGCTGAGGCCCTCTTTGCAAAGGCTCGAGAGTGCATGGTAGTGTTTTAAAAGCAGTAAGTAGGGCAGTCTGTGTACCATGATTCTGTGGAAGTACAGAGGGGCCTGCAAAACTTGAGACTAGGCACCTTTCATTTTTTTCTTTTTTGGCTTTTGCGTTAGAAAAATGACAGGCCAAGTTTCCAAGTGTATTTTCACAGCCATGAGGGTTAGCCGTGTGTAGTGAATAGCTCCTGAAATTGCAGAAGCCAGAGGAATGGCTAAAGATTTCCAGCAGTTGGGAAAGGGGTGGGATAGACAGTCAGTGCCCTGCACGATTCCTTGCCTCTTCTCCAGGAGAAGCAAAAATAGAAATCCTGCAAATTTCCACAGGCTTCAGGAATTGCCTTGAGAGGAGAGGAGGGACGCTGGTGATAGAGCAGATACCCCCTTGCATCCCAGTTTCCGTCCCTGGCACCTTCACTGTAAGGGTTGCTGGGAGCAGGTGTTGGGAAGGATCTTCTTCTGCCCGAGAGTCTGGAGAGGAGATGACACTGAGCTTAGGTGAACCAAAGGATGCGTCTCAGTATCAGACAGCTCCATGTGCTCATATGCCAGATTGTCTTGGCACAGGGCTTTTTAATTAGTTCTGAGCACATAGTACTTGCATCCCGGGCAGTAATTAATAACAGTACTTCAGTGGAAGCTAAGTTTGTATTGTCCTTCTAACCCTTCTAATGATGAGCATTCTCTTTTAGGTGCAGGCTCCTCTGCTTTGAAGAGGCCTTTTGAAGACGGGTTGGGAGAAGAAAAAGATCCCAATAAGAAGATGAAGCGTAACTTGAGGAAAAGTAAGGATGCCAGCCCCCCCTCCCCCGGGCTCCATTATGCTTTTAAAGGGGCTTTATCATCAGGAAACTATGGAGGACGTGGGATCAGACTGTGTTGTGTCCCTTCCACAGTACCACACTCAGAGCTTTGGGGGGGGGGGACACCCCAAAAAACAAGCTGCAGTATGCTGGGTACATGAACCCACACAACTGTTGTGGTGTCTGGCAAGTTGCAACACTTCAGCAGCTGCTGTCCCTAGCCAGTTTTGTGATGTGGCCAGTGACCTAGCACAAATTTTTATCATCAGACAGAACCCATTCCAACTTCTTAGGCAGATGATAGCCTGTGGGACAAGCTTCCCCCCCAGTGCATTTCTAAGCATGAAGCATCACTTAGGAAATGCTGGTTTCATGCAGAGACCAGCTCTGTGAACTGTTGCGTCCCACTCTGTGACCAAAAAAAAATTCCACTTCCAAGAGAAAACCAACAGGAGTGCTGCGGCAATTTAAAAGCTCAACACATTTTAATTCTAACATGACCTTTTGTGGACTGAAGCCCTCTTCACCAAATGCATGAGGTGGAAGCCGATGGGTGCATGCAGAAAGGTTATGTCTGTTTGCGTCTGTGCACGGCGGACAAATTTCCACTGGGCATCAGGAAAACTGGACATTGCCAGTAACAGTTGGACAGTTGCTATGAAAGCCAGGGTTCCGTCAGTTGCGGCTGCACCCTGGCGACCAGAGCCTGTCTTTCCTGTCTTATCCCCTCCCCCCCACTTATCACCATTATTATGTCATCACTCATGGGTGAGTCTACATTCAGGTAGGCAAGACCCAGCTACAATGGGTGGGGCTTACTAAAGAAGCTCATCCCTTGGATGTGGAAGGGATTTTCAGCTTATTTTCTTGGCCTCACTCCTGGCATACAACAAGTTAGCAGGTGAAATTTTTCCTAACACTTTTCTCAGTGCTTGGAGGTGGGGGCGGAACTTCACCAGCCTACTTTTTGTGTGTCACGCTGCTATTACAGGCACAGGAGCAGGGTGAGGGGAAACATTTGCAGCCCTGTACTGTGTTAAGCGAGGGGCTGCAGTGGCTCAAGTGGTTACGACGCTGAACTGTAGACCAGAAGGTCGGTAGTTCAGCAGTTCGAGTCCAGAGTGCTGCATGATGGAATGAGCTCCCGTCTCTGGCCCCAGCTCCTGCCAACCTAGCAGTTTGAAAGCAAGAAGGTGGGAAGGTAACAGCATTCTGTGCACCTTGGTGTCTAGTCATGCCAGCCACATGACCATGGAGATGTCTTTGGACAGTGCTGGCTCTTCAGCTTGGAAACGGAGATGAGCACCAGAACACTAGAGTCGGATTTGACTGGCTTTCGAGCAAGAGAAACCTTTACTTTTACCTTACTGGGTTAAGCACATGCAAATGGTTGGTGTCATATATGAATAGGGATGAAGCAATCAGGTTTTTAAAGAGTTTCTTGAGTGAGCCTGTTGCATTAAATTAGCTGTCTCCTCTCTTTGCCTTTTCCTCATGTCATAATTTAGACTGGAAGTTCCTTGGGGCAGGGGCCACCGGCTTTTCCTGCTTACGTTTCTTTGTAGAATTCCTTGTACATTGATGGCACAGTATAAGTGATAACATTTCTTGGAGTACATTATAAAACTTAGCTTTTGTCCGGCACAGAAGGCTCTAAAATAGAACTGCCAAAACCTTCTGCTGTTCTTCATTCGCTGGTGCCCAGCCTTACTCCAGCTCCCTTCTCATTTTCTCTGATTTCCCCACGACAGTCCTCGACAGCAAAGCAATAGATCTCATGAACGCTCTGATGCGCCTGAATCAGATACGGCCTGGCTTACAGTACAAGCTGCTCTCCCAGTCAGGCCCTGTCCACGCCCCGGTCTTCACAATGTCTGTGGATGTGGATGGTACAACATACGAAGCTTCAGGCCCTTCCAAGAAAACAGCCAAGCTTCACGTTGCGGTGAAGGTAAGATGACGGTAGAGCTGCAGTGCTCTGAAATATGGAGAAGTGCTAGTAACTCAGGTTTTTTCTGATCCTAAATAGGGCCATTGCATTTTGATGTGTGCAGTGTCGATCTTCTGAGTCTCTGTAGGAACCAGGCAGAATGGATCAAATCAGCACCATGTCCTTTATTTTATCTTTATACAGTTACACCTGGGTCCTAAGTTAGGGCTGGTGCTTCCATCTACCTTGCCCCAAATAACTTAGGGGTGAAGACCCACCAGGACCCAGGAAGCACAACAGACCAAGGCTGGTGTTGGTTTTTACTCTTCCATCTCAGCCTCATCTTACTCTGTGTCCTCTCCTGTCCCATCCCATCTCACTCCAACACCCCCCCCCCACCAGTGATGTTCCTTGAGGCTTTCTACTCTCCCATCCTTCCTTGGCTCCACCCTCCTTAGATGTAGCTGGTCCATTCCTTGACAGCCCAGCCCTGAGCCCTTAAAGGGCACCTTCTCAGAAGAGGAATCTCTTGGGATAGAATTATTGGTGGCTTCAGGACCAGGAACCAAACTATTGCAGCCACAGCCCTCTTGTGTAAACTGGAGATGCTGCTGGGTCTGGCAGAGAGTGGTCCAGGGAGGCCGGTACCTGAACCACCCCTCCCCCCCCGGCAGAAGATGATATGGCACAGGAACTGAGGTCACTGCTCAGTGGGTTTGCAGCCTGGGAACAGAAAATCTGAGCTCAGCTTTTAACATCAGTGGATGTTAGTTTTGGGTCAGCTCAGTGACTCTGGGTTGGTGACTTTTGGGGAAATAAACAGAATAGGCAATGTCCTGTGGCATCATACCAAAGGTCCATCTAGTGTAGCATTCTGTTTCTTATTGGCCAACAAGATGCCTTTTGGAACCTCCTGAGCACAAGTGTGAAGGCAACAGCCCCCTCTTGTCGCTGTCCCCCAGCAACTGGTACTAGAGGTTCTTCTGCCAAAAGAAAAAAGAGAGGTACTCCCTAAACCAAATTTTAGAGTTGTTCAACTTGAATCTATATTACATGGTATGGATCCTAACAGATGACAGTTCTAGCATTTCTGGGTTGAAGTCCCAATTCTGAAACAGATTCTTTTGCTATCATTAAGACAACCCACAGCACTGCCCTGACCTGGATAGCCCAGACAAGCCTGATCTTGTCAGATCTCGGAAGTTAAGCAGGGCTGACCCTGACAAGTATTTGGATGGGAGACCTCCAAAGAATTCCAGGGCTAGGCGGCAGAGGCAGGCTATCAGGTCAGTTCTCTGAATGTCCTCCATGCCCCAGTAGGAGTCGCCAGGGGTTGCCATGACTTCCAGGAATGGGTGCACGCACACAATGACAACCCACAGCATTGTGATTTGCAAGTGGTGGGTATCTGAGAAATGGGAGCAATGATGACCAACACCAGGCTAGTGTTCTTAGAACGAGCCAAGTAGCAGTAGCAAGTCCTGAGCTTTTAAAAATGCCTCTAGAGGTGATGGTGTTGATGGCAATGCAAGGTGGCTGACTGGAATCATTCATTTCTGTGGCAAGTGTTGGTTGCAGTATTAGGAAATAGACACACACTTACCAGGTTCCAGAGAGGCAGGGTAGGGTCTGCCCTAGGGTCTGCCAGTGTTAAGATGGGCTGCAGCCTAGCTTCCACCAGTTTTAACAAGAAGGAGGAAATTCTCTTCTCTGAGCTGGCAAGAGCCGCAAAGGCAAGAGGCCCCATATCTGTTCCATCTGTCGTTTTTATCTTGGGCTTATTTCATGTGTTGTTGAAAGAGATTCTCATTTTCAGAAGGTTCATTCAGCAACACTTGGCTCCCTCTTTTGGTTTTTGGAGCTGAGAGGAATTTTCCTTTCTGGTCTCACTTCCTTTGAACATGAAAGTACCCCTAAAATATCTGATAGCAGCTTTCTTCCTCTCTCAGGACAGCGTTCCTCCCACCCAGTTGTTAAGATTTGTTCTCTTCTCTTCCCTCCCCCTATTTCCCCCCAAAACATTTTAATATTTTGTCTTGCAAAGCACTGGCTGTTCTCTCATCCACGTTGTATCGTGCCATGGAATAGGGAGGATGGTAGAGTCTCTTACTGGCAGAATCTAGTGACTGAGTTTTCAGGGTGTTGGGAGATTTTATTTCTTGAGCAAAAGAGAAGACTAGCGTATATCCTCAGGGTAAATAACCATGGGAAAGATGATACCCTGTGTAGGGTGGACAGTTTAGAAATAGGGTAAAAATTGGAACAAATACTGAAAACAAAGTGCAGCATCATAGAGAAGTTGCAGAAGATTGCAAAAGCAGCCACTCATTGCCTGAGCCCAGGCATCTTTCAGAAGAGCATCTCCTGAGGAAGAGAGTCCCACACGTGTTTCAACAACTGCTGTGTTGTTGAAATGTGATGGCTGTTTGTGCAAGGTCCAGGTTCCTGAGTATCAAGACTTTCCATTTAAAAATATGGCAAGTTTCTAGCCCTCATAACTGTGAAGAGGAACTTGGAAGTGTGTTGCTACAACTGCCTAAACCTTGGAAAACCCAAAGTGGCAGAGTTCCAGGGTTGTTTGGGGGTAAGGCTTCAGTGCCTTGTGTTGCTTTTTGTCCCTCCTCACAACAAGCAGGACCAGAATAAGTGAGGTCAGGTAGTTTTAAAAAATAATAAATTATGTAAAGAAAAGGCGTTATTAAGTGGAGGAGCATAATTTATGCAGGCTGAAGGGATTCATCTCAGGACGGACTGTTCCTTTTCTGCTTGTGATGCGCAGGCAACTTTGACAATTGCAATGGAAGAAGGGAGATGTTCTGCACAGAGGGTCTTAGCTGGTCCTGTGTTTCAGGGGCAGGGGCTGATTCTTCCAATGACAGCTCAAGCACTGAAATCTAGGGCAGCAACAACAGCAAGAACAGAATGTCTCAGTGCCCTGCCCAGTGTGATTTCTTTCCCCCCTTTACTGCAGGTTTTGCAAGCCATGGGCTACCCTACCGGTTTTGACGCAGACATGGAATGTACAAGCTCCGATGAGAAGTCGGATACAGAAGGCAAAAACGAGACAGTGTCTTCAAACACAAGCAATAATACTGGGAATTCTACAATCGACACCTCTGCTACACTGGAGGTTGGTGTTGCATCCCCCCCCCCCCCCAAAACACACACACCACCAGCCAAAGGAAATCCTTTCTAGGTCTCCCTCTCGCTTGGTTCTCCTTGAGAAATTTGCTCTGGTGTTTCCTGGTTTTTCTGCATGAGATCTAGAAACAAAGAACCCTGTTTTTTAAAAAAATGAAAACTGAACTTTTTAGGATGCCAAGTTTTGACTGCAACACTAGAGTTGGTGTATCACATACCAGTTAAGAGTGTCAGCTATGAGCTTGGAAGTTCAATGATGGACATGCCTGGACACCTGCCTCTCTCTATCACCCTTCCCCTTCTAATAGTATGGGAATAATGTACATACTAAAGTGCCCAAACTCAGGCCAGTGGTCCATCTATTCTGACTGGCAGTGGCTCTCTAGGGTGCTGAGGCAGAGAGAAAGACAGCAAACTTTTTTTAAAAAATTGGAGGTTGAACCTGGGACATTCAGCCTGTGAATCATCTGCTCAACCACTGAGTTATGCCCCCTTCTCATAAGAAGCTGTCTTCTTTCCAGTTGCACCACTGATCCATCTAGCCTGGCAGGAGTTCTCTGGGGGCTTCAGTGTCCCTGAACTATTAAAGGAACAGGACCTTCCTCTGAATTTCTGAAGGTGCCCAATGCCATCAGCCTATTGATCCATTTTTGACTCCTGTCGCTTTCCAAGGCCTTTCCCTGCACCTGCCACCAGAGATCATTTTAACTAGAGATGCCAAGGACTAAACTCGTGAACCTTATGTATGCAAAGCAGGTGCTCTGCCATGGAACTCCCCCCCCCCCCCCACCGATTAGAGAATTGTGGTTAGTCACAGAATGCGTTTTACACGCTTACAAAAAGTGTTCATCAAAATAATACCACAAAGTGTTTTTCTTCTGTTTTTTTTTTAAATAGGAAACCCACTCACCCATCTGTTTACATTGAAATATCTGGTAACTTGGGCTGTTATCAGTTTTGGTACTTGCACCAAGGAATTTTTAAACATTTGTTTAACCAATGCTGGAGATGCTGGAAACACAGAAATATTTTCCTTCCTGCTCCAGTCTTTAAAAAAAAAAAATCCCAAACAAGGCTGCGTATCTGTTTCTGGGTTGTTTCTGTGGCTCTTCTGATTGGCCTTGCTCTTGTTCCCTGCTCAAATCTGTTGTAACGTGGGCCTGTGTGGGTCCGGGGGCTGTGGCCTGGAGCAAGGAATGAGTAAGCTGATCCCCTTGTTCAGGACTGAAGCAGGTATCCAGAGGTAACTAGAAACGCTGGGTTGTGACTGCTCCTGCAGGAGCTGGCCTTTCAAAACCAGGTATTCCTGTTTCGGGCAGAATGGAAGGGTGAGGGAACAGTCAGAAAGGACAGCAAGCAGCTTGTTAGAGCTGCCAGCCTGGAATGTGGAGTGGCCCTAATTAGCATTTTGTTCCCCTCCCACCATGCCATTTTGTAAACTGGAGGGCCACTGCCTACGTGATGGAATCCTGGAAATGTGGGCTTACAGCTGTGCGTGCAAGCATAGTGCAGGCGAGTATTTGAAGAGCCTTGATGTGGATCAGGTAGCTGCTGGACACAGAGGCTGCCCCGTACCCATTTCGTTGCTTCCACAATATCGGTGCTGCTATTACATGTGTGTGTGTGTGTGTGTGCCATCCTCCATCCTCTACTGAGTACCTTATCTTTCCTAGGTACGAACTCAGGGTCCCATCCTCACAGCGAGCGGCAAGAACCCTGTGATGGAGCTGAATGAGAAACGGCGAGGCCTCAAGTATGAGCTTATTTCCGAGACGGGCGGCAGCCATGACAAGCGTTTTGTGATGGAGGTGAGGGAGGCGTATCATCTTGTGTATCAACTTGGCAGTGCACAAGGGGATATGCGGAACCAGGAGGAACTCATTGGCCTCTTCACATATTATATTGTTCGAGTGTAGACCTATTAAATGTATGCTTTAAAGCATGAATGCAGCAGCTGTCTCTCTTCAAACATGTTATACAGGTTGCCTTGAGAGGAATCTAGGATGGCTACTGGTCATGTTGAATGTATGCCTAGGTCCAAGTTCAGGTTTGGTTTCTAGAAGTGGGCCTGTAGAAAGGGAGTAACACTGGGACGGAAGGATTGTTCAAGCTATCAGTGTTTGGTGAGAGGTCAAAGCCCCATGAAGATTTGTGGTTCTGTGTATCTTCTTGTGTTGTCATTGGTTCAGGCTTGTCCATGGGATGAGCCATGGATGTGTTCCTGTCCCTTCTTGGAATGGGTTCTGAAATAGTCTGGATGGCTCCTGCCAGGAGATGTGCATCGGGTATAAATCCACTGTCTCATTTCCAGGTTGAAGTAGATGGGCAGAAGTTCCGAGGCGCCGGACCCAACAAGAAGGTGGCCAAGGCCAGTGCTGCATTGGCTGCCCTTGAGAAACTCTTCTCTGGCCCCAATGCAGCTGCCAACAAGAAGAAGAAGATTCTCCCCCAGGTGAGGCGCGTTGAGTGGGTTGCCTCTTGGGAGAGCTTCCTGCTTGGCCAGTGAAGCAGCAGCACCCAAGCCGAGAGACATCAGTGGAGAGGAATGTCAGAAGCTGCTTGTGCAGACATGTAGACCACGAGAATGACAGCATGAAGTTTATAGTTCAGTCCGCTGCTGTTTGGGGATTTGGTGAGTGCCATGAGATACGTAGGATGTGGAATAGTATAGTACAGCTTGATCTCAGAAGCTAAGCAAGGCTGGTATTTGAATGGGAGACCGGCAAGGAAAACTTTGCAAAGGAAGGCAATGGCAAACCACCTCTGCTTAATCACTTGCCTTAAAAATCCTCTTGCAACTTGACAGCACTTCACACACATACAGACACACTATATGTGGATTGAGGTTGAGGTCTGAAGAGACGGCTTGTAAAGTTAAAGATTCAGCGAGGAAGGGCAAGAGGCCAGGCTGAGGAAGACAGGTCAACCAGAGTTGGAATCATCCTGGTTTGAGGATCTTGACCTCTAGTGCATATGACTTGACATGGGAAGGGGCCTGGAATGTCTTGAGAACTGGGTCAAATTTAGCACTTGCTGGGTGTCATGCTGGCCGAGGCTTCTACCTGTAGTTATGAAGCATCTTGTTCTGGCTTTGTAGACACTGGTATCCAATAAGTTTCTGCTCCAGTGGCAGAAAGAGGGCCGGTACATATTGATTTTAACCTGTTCCGGTTACATTTGCCCTTTCCGTTTAAATTGTGCTGTATCTCTAGAGTTGCCGTCAGTTTGGTGTAGTGGTTAGGAGCGTGGACTCTAATCTGGGAGAACCGGGTTTGATTCCCCACTCCTCCACATGCAGCTGCTGGTGTGACCTTGGGTCACAAGTTCTTTCAGAGCTGTTCTCTCACAAGCAGTTCTTGAAAGAGCTCTCTCACAGACCCACCTACCTCACAGGGTGTCTGTTCTGGGGAGGTGAAGGGAAGGAGTTTGTAAGCCGCTCTGAGACTCCTTTGGGTAGTGAAGGGGGGGTTATAAAATCCAATCTCTTCTTCAGTTTCTAGTTCTGCAACTTCGTTGTTACACCCACACAGCTTGTGGGTTGTCCAGTATTCAGCTTCAGATATGCAGTACTGTCTGATACAGTGTTCCATTGAATGAGGGAATATATACTTGTGAGCCTGTTTTGACGTTACATTTTGGATATTCAGAGTCTGTACAGAGATCTGGTACACTGCTCTTGAGTTTTCTCAAATTAACATTGGGATAGAACAAAAGCTTCAGAGTCTCTTCCGGGGAACCACCCGTGGGAGTAAGGCCTGACAGTTAACACTTTGATCTTCAACAGGCAGATTAAGTAGAATTAGGGTTTCTTTTGCCCCTCTTTCCTTCAACTCCTGGTGCTCCCCCTCTCCAGCTCAAGTAGGTGCAAAAAAACACATTGAGGAGGAGGAAAAGGGCAAAGGAGAAATAACACACACTTGGCAAAGCAGCTCCTTGGCGCTGCCAGCGTGGCATCATCCTCTGCTGTTGCATTGATTCCAGCATCCTGTTAGCAACGGCAGCTGCCTGCCATCTCTGCAGAGAGAGGAGCCTTTTTCTGGAAGCAGATGGAAGGCAAGATTCCTGTGTTGTGGGGCTTGGAGCAGGGGCTGCCCCAGTTGAAGCAAATGCCTTCTCCCAGTGGGCTCAAGGGGAGTCATGGCTGTAGGCCCTGTGGAAGTGCCTCCTCATTTTGTTGCTCCAGGAAGGTGAGGCTGGGGCTACAAGAGCGGCAAGAGGCTGGCTTCCTAGTCATCCTCAGCTTCTCTCCCACGAGGAGGGCAGTGTGCCAAAAGCCTAGGGTGAGGGGGGTTGGGTTTGAATTATGTGATCTGTGATTTTCTTTTTTTAACACCACAAGTGTCTTGTGACTGATCCTGGCTGCATAGCCCCACTCTGGGTTCTGTTTCTAGGTCATGCTACAGGACAGTGAGACAGCAAATAGTTTCCGTTTCTTTCCCGCCACTGTCTGGATGTGTTCAGAGCAGGTTACAAAATAAGGGAGACCAGGCAGGAGGTGGATGGAAGCCCGCAACAAACAAGCCGAGCCCCAGAGTTGAGCTTCTGAACCAGGGCCTTCCAGCACAACCCACGTTTTCCTACAGCAACCAGGGAAGCCGAGTGCTGCACACCTGATAGACTTGTGTGAACTAGCTTTGGTGGGAAAAGCCCAGTAGTCCCAAGGAAGGCAGAACTTTGTCGCCAAGGTGCTGAACCAGAAAAAAAAAATTATCTTAGGAGCCAGCATCAAATGTTGAGCATTAAGAGAGTGAATCTTGGGTATTTTTTTGGGCAAATCCCTTGGCATGCCTGCGTTCCCCCCAGCCTGGCACTTGTACTAATCTTTGATTCTCTCCCTGTAGACGAAAGGAATCGTCAACACAGCCATGTCAGCAGCGGTCCAGGCGGCTCGAGGCAGAGGGAGGGGTGCTCTCACGCGAGGCGCTTTTGTTGGGGCAGCAGCTGCTACTGGTTACCTGGCACCAGGTATTGACCAATCCAGGTTTATCCCATGCAGGGGTCTGTTGGAGCGGGAGCGCACAGGAGCGCAGCTCCAGGAGTGAGGAGCCCAGGGGGCGGGCACATGACCATGCCCCGCCCCCTCCGCGGCTTCCCCGAGCAGTGCAGAGGCACAGCACCCCGGGGAAAGCCCTGCTAGGGTCTTTATTGTTTTTAATGTTTTGTTTTAATATTGATAATTTTATTATTGTTCCTTTTATGACTGTGTGCTGCTTTTCCAGAGACTTGTTCAAGGTGGTATATAAATTTTCTAAGTAGACCATTTTTTATCTGGGCACATGGCACATAAGTACTGGAGAAATTTCACCAACCCTTCAGCAGCTTCCACCCCATCAGTTTGGTGTCGTGGTCAGGAGTTGTACTCTAATCTGGGAGAACCGGGTTTGATTCCCCACTCCTCCACATGCAGCTGCTGGTGTGACTTTGGGCCAGTCACAAGTTCTCTCAGAGCTGTTCTCTCATGAGCAGTTCTCAAAAGACCTCTCTCAGCCCCACCTACCTCACAGGGTGTCTTGTTGTGGGAAGGGAAAGGGATGGGTGGTGCACATGTCCTGGGTATCTCAAGTCTACCTGGTGGTTTCAAGGGAGCAGGAAGAGAATGAGGGTGTGTTCTTTACGCTTATTCTTATTGCACAAAGTATTGGATGGGGAAGGGAATGGAGGAAGAGCAGGTCAGTTTCACTCACCTGTGGAGTGGAGCCTGAGGGGTGGGTGTTGCCTTCTGACACACTTTTGGTATGTTGGGGTGTGTGGCATATGCAAATGAGCTATGCAAATGAGCTATGCTAATGAACTCCTGCCCCTGTTTTTCTACGAAATGACCCCTGATCCCATGAGTACAATGTCTGCAGAAGCACAACCTGCTTTGGAAGGGTACTAAAAACAGCCCTTGCCTCTGGGAAATCCATAGCCTGGTTCCCAAGATGTCAGGCAGCAAGATGGGAGATAGGGTGGTGCTCACTTCAGCTTCCATGGATCTGAGTGGCAATTTTGCCCTCCTTCTCTCTTTATAAACAATCATGTTTGGGCTTATATTTGTTACTCCACGTCGAGCCATTCCACATTTTTCTGTGGCAACAAAAAGGAATCAGTAGCCATTAATGTACATCTTCAGACCGTGCCCATTTGCAGGAAGTGTGTGTTGTTTGATTGAACTGGTACATTCAGCTTCAGTAAACTGAATGCTTGGAGGACTCCCAAGTTTGTTTGTTTGTTTAAATGGGTGGGGGGCTTCCATGGGTGAATTATGTTTTTTAATCTATTTTTCACTTCCCCTTTAGGAATCCAAGTTTCGTGTGTGTGTTTGTGTGTCCTACCTTCTGCACCTAGTGAATGTTCCTTCTGTGGCCCACACAACCAACCCCACATGTGTTTCTCTTGCAGGCTATGGGGCACCCTATGGGTACAGTGCTGCTGCCGCTGCACCAGCTTATGGTACGTACAGCCTCTTGTTTATCTAAAGCACAGTGCTATCTCTGTTGATTCTCAGGGCAGCCCAACAGTTGTGTGCAGGTGGTCATGGGCAAACAGCAGCTCCCTTCAAATGTGGCAATCGTAGCACTTGTTTTGTCTCTTTTGAAGGCCGTAACCCGTGTGGTTCTCGTTCTGGTTGGAGCTTCTTTCTTGCCTCTTTGCTTTGCCTGACTGTGGAAGGGCTGCTTGTTCTAACTGCCTGCCTCTCTTTCATATCAGAACTGAATGAATCTCTCTTTTTTCTATCCTAGTAATTCTCCTATCTTCTTACAGCCATCTTGTGCTCCATTCAAAGCACCCCTAAGGGCCAAAACTCAATCGGGGTTTATATCATTGACCTGAATCTTTTACCACCCCCTCGCCTTGACCGAGTGCTGGTTGGTTCTCGGCAGTTGTTGCTTGGAGCCTTTGCCTTTTTGCAGTCTGCTGGGAGCCAGCCGTTTACATGCATCATAGCCACACAGCCAATTGAGTCCTTCTGTTTGTTTGGAGAAGAATGGAGTTGTTGTCGTTGGAGAGTTCACACATTCCGTTCAAGTGCTGTGCATCCTCCCAGTTCTAAACTCTGCTTGAACAGCATAATGTGTGAACTCTGCCCACAGGGGAGGGGGCAGGCTGGAATGACCAAGTACATCCAGCTTGCTCCCTGTACCAGGCAGCACACTGTGGCCTTGAGTGCAAAAGAACCTCCTTCTTTCCAACAAGTGGCATTGTCACCCCATTTGTCACCCCAATCAAAAGAATTCCCCTCACCCTGCTTAATGGGGAACAAAATTGGCCCTTTGGATTTCTTTGAATGTAGTTTTATGTAGCAATGGGGGCCGAACAGTTTGGAGTCAGTGATGTATCCCCACCCATTTCCCCAGAAGTAATCCTGAGGCAGGCATCCCCGGACTATGTGACGTGCCAGAGCACAAAAGAAGGCTCCAGCTATCCACTGCAGATGCAGTGTCTGTCTGGTAACTTGGTTGCTACCCTGCCTTTTGAGCCAGAAGGATTCCCAAGGCAGCTGCTGCAAAATGATTTTAAAAATCCAATTATTTGGGGATTCTTCATCCCTTCTGATAGGAAACACTCAGGATGGCATCCCACTCGGATTCCAGAGGTCATTAAACCCAAGCCCCTTTCCTCTGAAATAACTTTCCTGGCCTAGCTCCCCATGAGGAATTCTGCCACCTCATATCTCTTCTTTTGCATATAACTGGATCCCTGATCACTTCTACCACATCACAGCAGAATCACCAGGTCTGTTTGGTGGCTCTCTGCACGAGTTGCTGCTATAGGCATGGTTCCAACCAGTCAGATCAGTTACCCATGCACAAATACTGGGGGTCACCCCTTCTGAGAACTGATAATCCATGCATTTATATCCTCAAAAGGTTAGTTGGGGGGGGAGTGAAAGGTGCCCCCAGCCTCATGTGAGGCACGACCTGTCGCTAAACCGCAAGTTGTTCTTTGCCCCTTTCCCCTCCTGTCCTAGCATGGCTCCTCACTGACTTCAACTGCTTTGTTAAAAATGCTGCCCTCATTCCCTGCATAAAGGAAATCTCTTACTGGTTGTTTTTCTTAAATGTCTGGTTGGTTGGTTGGTTGGTTGTGGTGCTAAGTCTTGGGACAGAAGCGCTGCTCCTGGCTGTAAGGTATCTCCCCTCTCCCCCCCATTTCTCTCTGCCTCTGTGAAGCTGTTTGCATGTTGGGAAAGTTTCACTCTGATCATCTCGATCCTTTTGGAACACCTGCTGTTGCTGCTTTCTGATTTCTAAAATGGATATGTCAGGCGAAAAGGTTGAGAGACCGTCAACCAGGAATTTTTTGTTTTAGATTTAAAACAAACAAACAAACAAACAAAAACGACTGCCCAAATAAACAAGCGTCTTTGTGAGGCCACAAGAATGTTAACATAAACTGAAATTAGGGAGGCTTCCCCCCCAAATCTTGGCGCCCTTCCTCTGCCAGAGGAGGAGCAAATGTCTAGGGATATGTCGTCACTCTGGGCCGCATCCCCAGTGCTTGCTTTGAGGCCTAATCCGGAGAGGTGTGTCATGCTCTGCTATGTGGCTTTCTGTAGCATTTGTACTTGCACGCAGCATGGCGATGCTGCCGTTATCTTCCCTGTATTAACAGGCCTGATCACATGGAGTCCCCTTGAACTCCAGCCTCGCCTGGGCCTTAATTGCCTTATTCGCTTCCCTCTATCCTGACAGCTGGGCAGAGGCTTTCAATGAGCCAGTCCTGGTTTGTCCTCCCCATTTCTTGTCTGGCTGAGGAGGGGAGGGGTGACTTTGGGAGGCATAATTCTGACCTCCGAACACTAGCTGCTGCCGAACACTAGCTGCTGCACCCTTGCCAAATAAATCAGGAAACTAGCTGCATTCCTAAGCACACTTTCCTGGACGTAAAGCCCCATTGCATAGACCTGGATAGGATTCCAAGTAACTTGCTTAGGATTGCTTTCTTAAAGCTGTAAGGTTTTGGTTTTTTTGTTGTTTTGATTTTGGTTAAATCTTGCTTTTCTCAAGAATGTTAAGAACTTATCTGGAGTACTTTTGGTTTCTTCTCTCTGTAGGTTTGCCCAAGAGAATGCTTCTGTTGCCAGTAATGAAGCTTCCCACCTACCCCTTGCCCCACTATTCTTTCTATTAACAAACGGGAGAAACCACTTCCCCACCCTGACCGAATGCCACAGTACAGTTCAGAGATACACAGTCTTTCAAAGCCTGGTTTTCTTTGAACGGATACTTGAGCAAAAACCATTTGTAAAGAAACATCTTTTCCTACTTTTTTTTTTTTAATTTTAACAAAAATGCAAATTTAGTTCTCTCTAAAACTTGAAGAAAATCAAAACAATGGTCTGTGAAAAAAATGGTTACCTCATTATTTTATTTTTTCAAAATAACTTATACCAGCCTTCTGTTATAGGGAAGAAACTTAGATGCTTAAAACCTTTTATGTTTTAAATGAAGTATTCGAATTATGTAAAATTTTAAAACTTGTGAAGGATGTATAGAGTATAATAACGCCGATCATAAAATAAAACCTGCTTTTTTTGTTGTAATGGAGTATTTGCCTGTTTCCTAATGCAGAGTCACTGGCTGGAGTTTGTCTCATTTGGCTTTTACTAGCACCAAATATAAAACAAACAAACATTAACTTCCTCTGTTCTAGCTTATTCTGGGCATCAGTTCCACTTAGCATTAGTGTCACTTGAGGGCTTTTGTGAGGCCCGCCCTCTGGTATGTCTCCCTGGTTGTGGGAGGATATAACACTGAGGAATGTGGGATGCACTTGCACATGAGAAACGCCTTATGCGCTCAGAACCAGAGTATGCCCATGGCTCTCTAGTAAGTGGGCCAAGTTGGTAGCCCCTTCTCTCATTAGGACTCTTGCCATGGCACAGTGAGAGCCATTCTCCTGAACCGAAGCCATCATGTAGGGATGAGGGCATTCCAATAGAGCCAAACAGAGGGGGCCCTTAGAAAAACCCCTGAGGGGAGAGGGTTTTGTTCTTGCAAGGCAGCTGCTGACACAGTGATAAAAAAATCTATGGTTTAGTATAGTACATTATGAAAATCATTATCAAATTAAGGATGTTCCCAGACTTAAAAAAAAATCAATAGATAAATCCCACTCTTTTAAATCTCTCCCACTTTAAAAACGAAAGAAACCAACTTCAAATAATCAAATGCACACGTGTTCTTGTGGCCTCCCTCACTCAGCCTTGGAATTTTCAGAGCTAAAGCAAAGGGTGCTCCTTTTTTTAATCCCCGCCCCCAACCTTGACCAACTCTTAAGAATCTAAAGCAGCAACACGGTCCCCCATGAATACTTGCTACTTTAATTGTCCCTGGTCTTGTTCAGTGCTGCTGTGAAAAAGTTAAAAAGACGTTTCAGCCATAGGCCAGCATCTGTCATCTTCTGGGCTTTCTGATTCTTGGTGTGTGAGACTTGCCCAGTGTGCGTACCACCTCCGCTGAGAAAGGAATGCTGTTCTGGGGGTGGGGGCTGCTTTTGAAGCAGGTGAAGGTGAGGGAACACAGACTGCTATTAAGGTATCACCCCTACAAAGACACAAGCGTTGCTGTTTCTCTTTTTCTCTTCGAAGGTCACCCATTTGTAGCTCATTTATAATATTCTTGTGCTGGGCCAAGGATGCCTTTATATACTCCGCTCTCCTCCAGGTGACCAGAACAGGGGCACGGCGGGCCTTGAAAAGAGAAGGGGGAGGAGGCAGAAGAGCAATGGCCCATCTCCTTGTAGCATGAGCCATCACTAAGCTGTCTTTTCGAGAGTCAGAGTATATAAATGCACAGCTCTCCCTGGAATGAACCACACTTGTAGTTTGGGGGCGGGGGGGGGAGAAAGCGAACGCCCGATTATTTGTGCTTTTTCGAATGTGTATCCCCCACCCCTATCTTTCGTATCTGTTTCAACTTTGTGCCGTAGCTCTTGCTTGCGGTTCAGTGGTGGTGATGCTTTAATAAAACACTGGGAGCATCAAGAATGCTGTTTGCCCTCCCTTCCTTAGTGCAGAAGAAATGTTTAAGGGGGGGGACGGGACACTTTCAAATTGAGAACAGTATTGACCGTCTTGCTGGCCTATGGATGAAAAGAAGCCATCACGGAGCTGGAAAAGAATGGCTAAGATGATACAATAATATTTATTTATTCTTTCTGGGTAATTGGCCATTTTGTAAATTGAGGGGAGGTTTTTTTGTGTTTTTTGCCATGAATTCCTTCATCTGCTTTGAAGCCGTGCACAATACCTTCTGTGACATTCTAAAGGCTCCCCTCATCAGGGAGAGAACTTTGTTCTGGCCAGCCTCTGGTCTCTGCTGGCGCTCTGCTCTTTTCCAACACGATGGCCGTCATTTTCAATAATTGATATGAAGTCATTTTTCCTCCCCTCTCCATTTATTTTTGTCATGTCGGGAGTTACTAACCCCACGTTGTAAACCCACCCTGTTGCTGCACATTTTATATTTCTCTGCTTTACTGAAATCCTTTTAATAAGCTGTTGGTTCCTTGTTTTATATGCATAAATATAAAAAAATAGACAAGGGGTAACCGGTTTTTGGAGGCTGCTAGTAGAGGATGACTCAGTACTACTTTTCATGTTGTAAAAAAAGGGGGGGGGGAGATCCAAAAGTGCCCAATTTTGCAATGAAAACCCCACGTACAGCTTGAAAGAGCAGAGAAATTTAAGCGGCGCTTGAACCGTCATCCCCTTTTGAAAATTAACCTGCGCTTTTTCTTGCTTCTCTGCTCTTTTCTCTGCTGTAGGTGGCTTTTTCATTGACAGCCCTTATTGCCAACCTCTCAACATCGCTCCTTTTATCATTCACTTGGGCCCTCAAGATTTCTTCTCTGACTTCTAGAGCAAGCAGGTTATGTGGTTTGCAAAGTGATTTTCACAAATTACTTCCTAAAAGCAAGAGCTTAATGTGACTCGTTTGAGGGAGGAGCCTTCAACCATCAGAATGGGACTCTGGGATCCTCTTTAAAAAAAAGTTTTATTTATATTTTTTTAATTGTTCCTTTCCTGAACTCCAAAAAGCAATACTCACAAGCCCCCTGCTCTCAGAACCACAGCAATAGATGTACATAGAGCGTTGCTTGGCTATTTCTACATTGCACTAAGACAGAAATGGATGTTTTTAAACCATGTTCCGTTTTGAAAATTGGCCTGCCTCTCAATCAAACTAGCTAGCTTTAACTCCACTTTTTGGCTCTTACCTAGTCTGATTTTCTTTTTGAATGGGAAGCACAGAACGAAGCAGAAGCTGTAGGAAAGCTTTCAACCTTCCCCCCCACCCTTGTAGCGACATGTTGGAAGCTTTCCGGCTTTGGGCCGTGGCACGTCTGCAGTGCTGCTTCTGGAAGCATTAGCTCTAACCAAATGAGATTTTGAAACTAAACAAGCCATTTCAGATGCAAATGGACTTTCTAATGTCCCCTTCACTTCGCTTTAGGATGCCTGGATTTTAAAAGGAAGGCTTTGGAAGTGAACAGTGCAGGATGCATCTTGTGAAGCCCAAAGCTCGCAAATGCCAGTAAAGCAAGTGTGAAGCTCGAGTAGGGGGCCTGTTTGCAGTCAGTCCTTTCCTCTCTGTATGACAGGCCTACCTCACTGGGTTTATGTGAGGACAGAATTAAAAAAAAAAAGATATATCCCCCACGAAACATTCAAACCCCGCTGAAATGGCTGGTGTCCTAGAGCACAGCTGTATTCTCGCATGGCTCCTGTTCATTTGTTCCAACAGGGCTTGTGTGAGAGAAGATCCCAGTGGATCGTGCCCTTAATTCCCAGTGGAGGTGAGGCATCTGTATGGGGCAGGTGAATCCTTGCTAATCAGGTTAATGGCAATTTCCTTTTTCACTCTGGCCATAGCTTGTAGGCATATGTGTGTTTAAAATAAGCACAAAGGCAGCGGCTGCATGCCAAGGTCAGGGTGTCTGAAAGAGGTAAGCGCTTCTGGTTTTGGCCTAGAGGCCTATTTCTGTTGCTGCCTTCCAGTCGTTTTGCTATCTTGTTGAACCTTCAACTGTCCTGTCTTGAACTGTAAAATGGAATGTAAATATATTTGAGGAGGAATCCGGCAGCCCAGGAAGGGCCGTTCTTCTCCAGACTGCCAACTTTTTTTTTTTTTAAACTTATTTTATTTGGTGAAAAGACAAATGATATTTTTAAGTTTCATGCTCAAGAAAACAACCTGAAGGAAAATATGTCTCTTGTGTTTTCATCTTTAATCCCCGTTACGCCAGTCTTGGATCATGGTGAGAACTGTTACCAGCGCCCCAAGATACACATTTGCATGAGGAGTTCCACATTTAGTAACTCAGCTGCTTCCTTTTCGTCCAAAGCCTCCTCATGAGGCAGCTCCTCCTGTTGGTGACATTCAGCATAGTTAAATTTTCATTCCACATAGTTCAAGTGGAAATTCTTTGGTGCTGTAGCCTTAACAATTTTTCCCCGGGGGTACGGGCACAAGGCCATCTGGAGAAAAGGGCAGTTTTCCAAGCCTTAAAGGGAAGAAACTGATAGATTATTGTAAATAAGCAGCTAATATTTTCCCCATCAATAATTGAAGCTGGTCTCTTACTTGAAGCCCCAGTGGTTTGGAGCTTTTAAAAAAACAATATTTAAATCTAAAAATCCATAGAGAGCATCTTATAAATAGAGCAAATTAAGTCCTATGGTTATATGAGAAGGTGGTGTGGGGAAAAAAAATTTAAGTTTGCACTGGTAAATCACTACTGGAAAGGGAGCCTTTAATGAACAGTGTTAATGGCACAGGAGGGCTATGGAAGCACAGTGGCCAGCGGCTGTAGTTGGTTTTGTTCGAAAAGCCATGGATTGATTTCTTTTTAATTTAAAGCAGGGGGGAGGGGAGGGTAAACAAGAGTCTTCTGTTCTTCAGTGCCGCTTGGGATGATGACATTTATGTTTAGTTCACACCGTGACTTCTGGAAATGCTGCCTGTTATGCTGAATGCCATTTCCCTAACAAAAAGACCAGTATTTTTGAGGTCCAGGAAGGTCACCGTATTCCTTTCTAGCCAGCCATGGGTGTTCTGCCCTCTAATACGGAAGGGACATCTCTGGGTAGCTCAGCTGAAAGAAGAAAGGAGGTAAAAAAAGAAATCCTGGCCCCCTTTCCTTGTCCAAAGTCTTCTCCAAAGGCAACTCCTCTCAGCGTGACATCCAGTACAGTTTAATTTCCATTCCATGTAGTTCAAGTGGAAATTCTGACAATTTTGGAAGGACATCAGAACCAAATTGGCCCAGTGGTATAAGGACCAGGTACCACCTCCTTAAAGTCCTTCCTCACAGCTCTTTTCCTGGAAAATGAATGGAGACTTCAAGTTCTGACATTCCAGAACAGTTGTAAACGCAGCCACAAAGTAGTTTGCCTTCCTGTTGGAAAAGGCTGCCACAGTGCTTTGCCACTGTGATTTGCTTCTTTCTTTCATTCCCTCCCTTGTCCTTTTCCACACAGGCTCGGACTAACCTTTTCCTGCTCAATGCTGCCTTTCCTATAAATATTCAGAGACCTACTTTTCTAGCATGAAAGCCTCAAAGTAATCTACCAGGATCAGTACAATTAACGTTTTTCTTAACTCCCCCATCTGCTTTGAGCCCTTGGCTGTGGAGCATGTTTCTACTGTAACTCATAACTTCAAAACTACTTTTTAAAAATGGTTTCCAGTTATGTCTCCCCATATGGGGAGATGCTTAAAGAAAGCAGGCGAAATTCTGCTTCAGGTGCAATTAAGGGCATGGGTTGGCAGTTGCTTGGGTGGTGGACAGTGCTGAAGATTCCTACCAGCATAAAAGAAACTTTAATGGGCTAAAATCCAAGCCAGGAGACACCTCTTCCTTTTAGGGCCCAAAGCACCTTGTCTGCCATCTCTTACTAAGGCCATGTATTGTCCTCCCGTCCCACTGTGGTGTTTTTATCTACAGGATCTAAAACCTGGTGTAGGACTAAGTAAAACTAACACTAACAGGCATGCAGGGAGCCCTTCCCATGTAGCACCAATTCCATGCTTGCTTTTCTGTTCTCATCTTGCTTTCCTAAGGTGAAACTAAGCTCACAGCCACATCCTCCGGGTATTATAACATGGTAGTATGTTAAGCAAGACATTTGGTGCTGTCCAAAACAATTCAAATTTCTCTGAAGGGGCCACGCAGAAGGATTTTGGAAGTACTAATGACGCTTAATTGACTTCTACATAGTTGTTGTCCATGGCAGTTCTTCAAATACCAACACTTACTTGTGGAAGAGCCACATGATAACCTTGGCTCATTAGCCATTGCTCATAAGCCAGCCCAGTCTGGGAAACTATAATGTGTTTCATTTCTTACAACAACAACTTACAATAAGAGATGGCTCTCTGCTTCCAGGAGCTGTGTGCCTGGCTCAGGCTGTCTTCCCTCAGCCCTTACTAATAGTCAGGAAGAAAATATTTATGCTAGGTGGAGGACCAATGCTGAGAGGACACACACGAACCGTGTGAACAAGGCCATTTTCCTTTGCATATGCAAGGACACTCTGTTGAGCAACAGCTGGCAATCACCCTGCTCTCCTAGGATGTAAACAGAAAGGCTACTAAAGAAAGGCTAAGGGGCAGCTCCAGGAAAGGACTAAAGTATAGAATTAGACAAGTGTCCTTTTTCTGCTTGTGACGCCACATGGGAAATGGTTACGTCAAGGCACACGGTGAAAAGGCAAGTACAGAGTTCTCAGTACCTTCTGTATCATCACACAGAAGTAAATTTATACAGATCCCAGAGTACAGCGGAGCTATGAAAATTTGTAACTGTTTGGGTAACAAGAAGAATCCAGACTAAGTGGCTAAGAGAGTGGCAGAGGAACATCCACGGGTATGTGTCTGTGTGACTTTTGAAATGTCCAGCCATGGAGCTCACCAAAAGCTCAGCTTTAGCCAAGAATGAGAGAACAAGTGTGCAGTTCACAAGCTGTGCAGCCTGTAAAATATAACACGCAAGTGAAAACAAGTCTGATCAAATAGGGTCTGGCTCAGAAAAATCTGCTGCTACAATAAATTCATTACTCTCCAATGCTCCACAGAACGGTCATTTTGAATGCAGCAGACTTACATGGTTGCCCTGTGGAACTGAGTATGTAGTAAGCGATGACAGAACAAAGAGCAGGTGCACTTAGGCTGGACTGAGACAGGAGCCCTGGATTTATTGATGGGTCCTGAGGTTGGAGACACTGAAGCCACCAACAGAGAGGCAAGATTACAGGAGTAGCTAGAAAAGCAGCTTGAAGCTCTATTGGCAGCTGTCACAATTCACTAGAGTTAACTTTTTAAGGAGCATTTTTGATTCCAACTTTAACACTGCTTTATCGCTTCCCATTTTCATCAAAAGCACTCCCAATTCTGTCTGTTCTAATGTACAGAGGAAGGATGTTTGCTAAGGAAAAACTGGTACCCAAGATTCAATGCATGGAAATAAAATATTAGGTGCCAGTTTGGTGTAATGGTTAAGAATGGTGGACTCTAATCTGGAGAACCAGGTTCAGTTCCCCACTTGAAGCTAGCTAGGTGATTTTAAGCAAGTCACAGCACTCTCAGTATAAAAAATAAGCTTAGCTCACCACCTGGTGGTGTCAAAAAAGAGCCACAGCTTCAGCAGCCAAACCCTCTGGGATCTCCTGGCTATTCCACACACAATGCCATACGATAATTTCAGTTATGTACCCCATTGTCATGTTGATTGTTCTTCACCATTGGCCTTGGAGAAAGCAGTAATTCTTGCTTCTGAAAAAAGATGACCAAGCAAGGAAGACAAAAATGCAGTTATCATGCCTGTTTGAAAGGCCCCATGTGCTGTTCTATCTTCTTCCAGTAATACCTCTTAACAAGCCTATTTTCTAAGCTGTTTTGCACAAGGTAAGAGTCCCAAAAGTATTTTTCCCTCTCACTGGATTCCACAGTGTTGGAACATGAATTTTATTCTGTATAGGAATTCAAATCAAAATAGGAATTCATTCTTTAAATAGAACAAGAAGTTAATAATAGTATTCGTCTCCTGCAGCACTTAAAAGAGTAAATCCTCATAACAAAAGGGATTGTACTTCTCCATATCATCAAACTGAGCTGTTCTGTGAACAACTTGCAGCCACCCTTGTTCATTCCATGTACTTTGGGGAGATTCTTTGCAGGCATGCTTTGGACTCTTCACAAGGCCAATCCAACACATCAAAAACCCACTGATAGAGACCAGAGGTGGCTGTAGCCCCATCAGGGCCTCCAATTCACTTCAGTCAACCTGCTAGCCTCTTCCTTCTGCCTCTCACTCCTGTCTGCAGCTGTGCCCCATGAGCAGCTGGAATGCACACGCAGCATTGTAAGGAACTAGAGCAATCAGGTCCGTGTGGCAGCTGATGGCCTCCAGAGCAATGGGTCAGAGAAATGAATGCCCCACTCTACACGGTGAACTGCACTACATTGGAACAATGAATCACCTGAATGTCCCTGGAGGACTAATATGCCAGGAAGTCTGCCAGCTAACAATAAAGCCATGTGACTGGCAGATATACCAAAGAAAGAGACTGGGCATCTGGGGCTATCATCTCTGGGGCTCTAGAGATTGAGCACAATTCTCTCACACATGCATGGTCCTCTCTGTAGGATCCCAGGTGGAATCCCAGAAGCAGCAGAGGTCTGTCTGTGGACAGCAACTACTACCGCCACAGACAGGGCCATTTCCCTGTAAGCAACAGCACCTCCTGTCCCAAGCTGGCCTCTGAGCCTACTACATCCAATGGGAAACAAGACTCTTAAGCACTTAGCAGTAGAGCAGGTAGTGCAGTGGCATTTCTAAAAGGTCCCACAAAGAAACTGAACACACCTTTGAAGCAAGAACTTCAGTCTGGACTGCAAGGAAATGGAAGCTGTATAGTATAAAAGTGAGGGCATCATGTGACCCACACACAAAGCAGCCTAGGTTCAATTCTACATGCAGCCTGAAGCTGCAATGATTGCAAAATAAGTTCTGATAAAATACCGATTATAGGACCTAAGAATGGCTGGGGCATCAACAGATTTCCACACCATTTCTGTCCACATGAACACTCCCAGCCACCCTTTAGTATATGTATTATGGATATGTTTCCCTGACTGCTGTATACAATCACTGAAGCGTTAGGTTCCAGAGACCTCTTGAAATGCTCCTCATTGGTCAGGGCAAGTACACAGTTGATGGGGCTTGGCCCCATTTAAATTATGACCCTGGACAAAAGGTTTTTTAAGGCTATGTTGTGACTAGAGAGTTCAGCTTATTTAAGCGAGAGAACGTGAATCCCCCTACACCATAAAGTTCTCCAGGTGGCCAAGGTTTCATTGCAGAGTGTTGCCTGGATAAAAGGAGATATGAAATGTAAACCACTCTGTAGGCTAAAAAGAAGGTATTCTCTGTCTGACTTCTGGACATGCTGCGCATCTGCAACCTGCCTTCAAGGACTAAGAACAATATGCAAGGCTTGCTGTTGGGCAGGGAGGGGGAGTGTAAAGCAGGAATCTGCATGTGTTGAGAGAGACTGGTGGTGTTTTATGTACACAATGCACCAGAACTTCCATTTATGAAAGGAGGGAGGATTATGGCAGAGTTATATTGCACTTGTTTTGAAGGTGCTTCTGTTGGCTCAATTTCCACTGGACATTTTGCTCTCTCTGAGCCAGCTGATCTTTGAGAGAAGCAAGTGCTGACCTGCAAAACCAAACAGTTGCTTTCTTCTTCTGATGTCCTTTGTACATGCTGCATGTTTTAGTACTATTAGTTTTCATACCATTAGGGAAGACTATGCCCCTCCCGAGTGCTGCAAAGTGAAATGAGGCCAACAAAGTTGTAATCCAATTTTACTAGTTTATATCTCAGTCCATAAGATCTACACACTGTGACTAGTCTACTACAATGTCCACACGTCTATTATTGATGGAGTTACAGTCTTTTTTGGTATTAAACAATAAAGATAATTCATGTACACAGTTAAGGGGGGGGGGGAAGACCCTCAACGCCAGGGCACTGCAGGGCCTTGTCTCTTGTCGTCTCAGATTGCATTAGCTAGCATTAGTCTGGTCAACAAGAAAAATAAAAGTAGAAATACAAATCTCTTTATATACAAACCAGTGCCTTGTATTGTAACCAGCTTATACTCCACACGCTTAACACAAAAAAGTTTAATCGGCTGATACAATAGATATTTCAGCATAGCACAAACCAGTATAAATTAAAAAAAGAGAGAGACGTACAAAGGTGCAAAACCTCCATTCTACAGCTTTTCTGGTGAGAAGTTTTGGACAATCTAAGCGCTCAGAAATCCAAGCAGCGTTAGCACCTACCAGTGTGGCTACAAGAAGTGTGGGTGGGGAGGAACAAACTCAAGCACCAGTCCAGCCAACAGAGCTGCCAAAACGAGTTTCCAAGAAAGCCCATTCAGAGACTGAAGGGCAGATTCTTGCAGCAGCTGTAAGAGCCAAAGCAGCAGTTTCCATCATTCCCCCAGCTTGGTTTCTTTTTCTGTTCTTCTCTATGTGCAAAACTAAAAAAAAAAAAAACACCTACAAAAACCTGGAAGCAGAAAAGCGCACAAAACACACAACAGAGAAATGGGTGTGTTCTTTTTAAAAAAGAGAACCTCGCCCCACACAAATGATGTATGAAGCAGCTGTTTCAAAGTAGAGATTGAAATGGTTGAGGTGTGTTATATGGCTCTGAGTGAGACTCACATGTAGAACAGACCTTGCTGAGAATTCTGACAATGCTCATCTTTAATTCTGAAAGAAGACCCAGCCATGGGGGGTGAGTGGGGGGGGGGGGGGTTTGCTTAAAAAAAAGAGACTCTCCCAGAGTTGCATAGAATTGATTAGTGACAGAGAAAGACACACTGGACAGACACAGGTAGGTGCATACACACATTAAAGGGTGGGGTTCCTGCAAACCATGCGAACTCCCCATGGGCTAGCTTGGGGGGGGGGGGGGAGGTCTGGTCTCTGGCACTGAAGTAACTTCTGGTTAAGAGTTGTCTTTTTTTTTTGTTCCTTTCAAATAAAATCTTTTTAAAAAGTTATAACTGTAAAAAAATCTCTCATCTGTAAACTTAAGTTAGAGGTTTTGGTAAGTTCTCGTACCTACTCCTGTGAAAAGAAAGCCTGCAGCCAGACTGTAGAATGGAGTGTTTTCTCCAAAAAAGAGCTTCGGTCTACAGCTACACCCTCTGGTTAAATAATCAGTAGTATGAAGATCCCACGATCTGCGACAAGCCTTGCGCCCGAACTTTGCGCCCAGCTTTTTTTGTCACTGACCTGTGGAAAAGCCCTGACATGCGCTGTGTTTCTAGGGTCTATGTACATTCTGGTCCTCTCTCCCCTATGGCATCTGGCCAAGGAAGGCAACGTAAGGCAGAAGGTGTCTAGCAGAAGGCGAGCGTCACGTGCCGCCTCGGAGAGTTGCCGACCCTTCAGCACGTCTCTTTCCCCTGGACGCCCGTCACGGTCTTGATTGAACTCAGCGTTCTGTTGAACCACGTCTTCCGAGAGGCTTGCACCTCGTTCAGCGCCTGCCCCAGGTCATGCTCCAGATCCTGAAAGACAGCAGGGGGGCCACCCCCATGTAACCCAGGAAGAAACATAAGCCCTGTTTCCTGCTTACCAGGTAGCAACGGCTGCTTCCCTCCACAGCATGCATACAATGTGCCCTCAGTGCTCTAGCCACCTTCCATACCATCTAGGCAGATAACCTGGCACATAACCACAGGCCAGAGTGATATCCCCAAACCTAGTAAATTAATTCTGAAACGGCAAATGGCCTCCGCCCCACCACTAAAGAACTGGAAATTTGTATTCAATTTTCACAGAATTTCACAATGGAGAAAAAGGAAGTTTGAACACACGCACACATGAAGCTGCCTTATACTGAAACAGACCCTTGGTCCATTAAAGTCAGTATTGTCTCCTCAGACTGGCAGTGGCTCTTCAGGGGCTCAAGCAGAGGGTTTTCACATCATATCACCAGGTCCATTTAATTGGAGATGCCAGGGACCGAACCCGGAACCTTCTGCACGACAAGCAGATGCCCTGCTGCTGAACCATGGCCCCTCCTCAATCACAGGCTTCACATCTGTGACTAGACACCTGGAATAATTATGATTTCCCAAAAATGGGGAGGGAAGTTTATGAATCTCAGATGGTCCCCCCCCCCCCCCAGAAAAATACAAGGACAGGCAAAGTTCCCATATTAAATACCACAAAGAACTTTATGAAAAACAAAAGCATGGTGACCTGTAGCCCCACTACACTACTATCACCAAGAATGCAGGGCAGAAGGCAGTAGTTAACATCCAAGGCTGCATCTCATTTGGCCTGAGTCAGCAAAGAAAGAGGGAAGACTGGGAGATGGTCAGAATGGATTTAGCAGGTTCCTCACATGGAGGGAATGCTTCTGGCATTAATTGCTGCACAGCAGGGTGGGGGTGGGGTCCTCTTGCCAGCTCAAGTACATCCTGGAACAAGCCTACTGAGCCCTGCAACAGTGAGGTAGTTGAGCCTGCATCCAAGAAAATCTGGTACCTTGAATAAAAGGGGGTGCAAAGTGAACAGCAAAAGAAGTTATGGCAGATGCTGGGGACAAGCCAGGGAGGGCTTGTAAGATCTCATATGTCCTGCTGGCTGCTTAGAGAGGCCCAGGAAGGGAGGTCTATGTAAGCAGCAGCTCTGGAAACCTGCCCAGCTGTTCACACCAAAAAGCATGGTCTTTAATGATGTTTCATCAGAACACAGCCGACATTAAAAAGATTCTAGCCCATGGTTAGAGAAACAGCTGAAGATGTGCATTCTTAGAAAACTGTCAGCCTTGGAGAGGTGTCTTTTGGGCAGTGCCAAGAATTCCAGTTTATGCCCCATCCTCACTTTAGAAACACCATTATGTAGTGGATGCCAGAAACTGCAATCATCTGCCATTGTTCATGCTGACCAAAGAGCTTAAGTTTCTCAGCTGAAAAACTGCGATTTTCCTTACAAATGTGCATTTTGTCTCCTAAGTTCCAGCTGGAGGCAGACAATGCTGGCTTACAGTTCCCCCCCCCCCCAACCCACTCACTCCAGCAGCAATGCTCCATACCTGTATTTTACACTCTGCTTCCACCAACTGAAGCTTGGTTTGGGCCAGCTCCAGCTCCATTTCCCGCAGCTGGTTCTTGAGTGCCTCCTTCTCCTCATCGGTGTCCTCGTCGGAGCCCTGCCTGGCAGCACTGGCCACCTTCACCCGCCCTTCCTTATTGAAGAACTCCCGGCAGCGCTCACAGTCATCCACTTTTTGCTGAAACCAAGATCAGATTGTGAGCATCTGTCTGTCTCCCCTCCTGGTCATTACCAGTGGCATTTCTACAAATCAGTCACTTGCCTCCTCAGCCACAGAAGGAGTGCAGACCTGCTCACCACAGCTCTCAGTACCAAATGCAACATCCCCCCCCCCCCAATGCATAATTCTGCTTAGTCTTCTGTAGCCAGCTCTAACATAACATCCCACTGACTTATGTTGCCAAGATCATAACAATGCTGCATTTTCATTTTACTGTTTTGGCCAAATCCCATCTCATTGTGACTATAGCACCAGAAAACATGTATGATGTACAAAGTACAAGAGCTTTGCTCCAAGGAATTTACAATCTAAATTTTTGATGCAAGAACAAAAGGGAGGGGGGAGAGGCAGGGAGAAAGAGGAAGATACAAGTTACAGTGTACATAGGCTTTCACATATGTGGAGGGACAAAAAAGGCCATGTCAAAAGCTTAACAGGGAAGAGACTTGCAAGAAATGAGAAAGGCAGCATTGTGCAGGTGTTCTAGGAGGCAGTTCCAAGCACAGCAGCAGTGAGGGAGTGGAAGGCCTTCAGCCTACAGAGGTGCTCCAGCCTCCAGTGCAGCCCACCAGCCCCAAGTCAGACCTTGCTCCTCCTACTTCTTAGTTCACATGGGCTGCTTATCTTATATTCTAATAGCAAAGTCTGGATACCTTTGGATACTTAATCCAGTGACCGGAACTGTGAATGGGCAAGACAGATCTTTCTACAAACCTGAAAAGGGTCCTAGGTTTGCAGAAAAATGTAAAATCTAAAAAAAACACACTGGGCAGCTTGAAAAAAACAAAAATGGTAAAAGGAGTGGCTGTAGCTTTAAAAAACCCCAATCCCATCAGTGGCTGCTGCTTGGCGACTACAGTATTCCAAGCTTGGTTCTGTCAGTAAAAGCGGGGGGGGGGGGGGGGGGGCCTCTTCCAGGCCTATTTTGGCCTTTGAGGGAGGGATCCTTGGGGCCAGTCCTAACAAGGGTTGCCAGGCTGGGAAATTTCCTAGAAATTTTTGTGGTGGAATCTGAGGATGGCAGGGTCTGGGGAAGGGAGAGGCTTCAGCTGTATATAATGCCACAGAGTCCACCTTCCAATGCAGCCAGTTTCTCCAGGGAGACATATCTCTGTTGTCTAGAGTTCAGTAGTAATTCTAGGGGATCTCCCTAGGTCTGGCAGTACCCTCTGGATGACTTGATACCACCTGACTTGCATGACTCAACTTGGCCTGGCTGCTTGCTACTGTTCAACAGCACCCACCCTATGGAAACAAGTGTGGTGCAGCAGTTAGCGCTTCAGAGTAGGGTCTGCAGGTTCCGTTTCCCTAGGTAGAGGCTGTGGGGAGTGTGGAGACAGAAAGTTGAAGGCAGAGGGGCAGATAAAGGTAGGTTGGCTGTTGGGTGGGATGGAGATAGGGTTTGGCAACTCCAAGTTGGGAAATTCCTGGACATTTGAGGGGATGTAGCCTAGGGAGGGTGGGGTTTGAGGAGGGGAGGAACATCAGACCAGTACAATGCCATAGACTCCACCCTCCAAACGAACCATTTCCTTCAAGAGAACTACCATTGCCAACCTCCAAGTGAGGGCTGGAGAGATCTCAGAATTACAACTGCTCTCCAGGTGACAGAGATTAGTTCCCCTGGATAAGATGGCGACTTTGGAGTGCAGAGCCTATGGCTGAGGTTGCTTCACTTCTCAAGCCTCACTGTCCCAAGGCCCCCCCCCCCAAATCTCCAGGAATCTCCCAACCTGGAAACCATAAAGGGGTATTGATCTTTCTAGGTGGCAGATTCATTGTGATTCCTGGAGATCTGCCACTGCTTCTGGCGGGGCGGGGGGGGGGGGAGAAGCAGGCAGGAGGGCAGGGAGAGTGATGGGGCCAGAAAGAGTGATGGGGTGGAGGGCTGAAAGTGAGAGAAAGAGTGATGAGGTGGGGAGGCAGAAAACAAAGAGTGATGGAGGGGCAGAAAGAGCGAGGAAGTGACATGCATGGAAGAGTAAGAAAGGGGGTGGCAGAATAGAGAGAGTGTGAGACAGCTAAAGGGAGAGGGAGGGAAGTAAAGGTGGGGGGAAATGGGATAGATGCCCCAAAAGATTGTTGTGGCTCCCTACTTGTTTTACAATAACATCCATGTCACTTGCTTCAACTTGTGATCTATTCACATATGTCAAAACCCCACATGGGATGTGGGGGGGGGATCAGAAATGTTAAAAAGGATCAAGAATCCCTGCAGAGTCGAGGGGTCTTCTTTACAGAAACCACTGCAGGGTAATCTCTGGTCAGTTATTTATTTGAAACTGTGATCCCCCCCCCCCCCCCCCAAAAAAAAAAACCCTCTGGCTTTCTACAATGTTCTTAAGTTTGGACGCAGAGCTGTGTATGAGAGCAAGGGGCCCCTGGATTGAGTTAAGTTAACGGAAAGCTCAAGGCATTTTCTTTAAAGGCAATAGTCCCAAGGCAATACCCTCAGGCAGCATTCTGCTTGGAATAAAAACTTTGTGCCAGCCAAAATGCCATGCCCCCTCCCCAATTTATACTGTAGCAAAGGCCCTTACCCGGATCTTCTCAATTTCAGCTTTGTTTGCCGTCTGCTGTTTCTCCAGCCTCTCGCTCAACTGTGAGCAGATCTACCGAGACAGACATATTTTTTAAAAGCATTACATTTCTGGAATGACAGAGCCTGGGGCCCACCACCTGCCCAGGTGAGAAACGGTGAGCGCTCACCTGCTTGTAGTCTCCTATGATGGAGCTGTTCTTTTTAATCTCGGACTCAGCCTTGTCCAGTTCACGGCGACACATTTCCTTCAACTACATCAAAAAAAAAGGTGTTAGGGTGGAGTTCCAGTTTATTTGTGGCCATGAGAAACCACCAACAGCACCCCCCAAGCCTGCAAATCCCTCATGCAGCCCATTCTCCCGTTTTTGTTCTGGGGTCCTCACTGGCCAGGCTGATTCAGAGTGACTGCATAGTCAACTTCTCCCTTAAATATGCCATGGGAGAACAGCCTTGGTAGAAGGGCTGCCATGAAGTAGAACCACCTGCATCCTGAGTTAATTCTAGGGTGGGAGATCATTTCTCAGGACATAGCTACCTGTGCTGTCAGTACAGCATTTTACCATGGGGCTAGTTACTCTCCATGTGCTAGCCACGGTGAATAAGTCATAGTGGTGCTACTTTAAAGGATATGACTTATTCATAGAATCATAAGAGTTGGAAGGGGCCATACAGAGCATCTAGTCCAACCCCCTGCCCAATGCAGGACCAGCCTACAGCATCTCTGACAAATATTCGTCCAACCTCTTCTTGAAAGCTGCCAGTGAAAGCGCTAGCACATGGAGAGTAAATGGAAGACCACTAAGGAAGCCCAGAGTTGCCACGCAGAGGCAGGCAGTGGCAAAGCACCACTGTAATTTTCTTTACAGTCCCCAGGTGGCCCTGGAGGTAGGCTCGCTCAGAAGCCCTCTGGAAGGCATGGCCTCCCCTCCCCCACCTGGCGGTTAGAGACAAAGCTCACAACTCTCAGCAACCAAGAGGCAAAGCACCAGACTGGAGCAAGCTTAAGTTGCTTGGTGGTGGTGATGGAAAGTGCTGTCAAGTCACAGCCAACTTTCGGTGACCCTGTTGGATTTTCAAGGCAAGAGACGTTCAGAGGTGCTTCGCTGTTGCCTGCCTCTGCATAGCAACCCAGGATTTCCTGAGTGGTCTCCCATCCAAGTACTAACCAGGGCTGACCCTGCCCAAATAGCAGAACATTTCCTGAAGACACTGCTGGAAACTGTAACCCTCTCTCAGCCCCTGTCCACTCAATGCCCCTTTTAAAAAGGCAGAAGGAACCTAACCCTCCACCCCACCACCATGCAGCCAGGTGAGCCCCAAACCTGAGCTGACTCCTCCTCCAAGCGTCTTTTCTCATCTTCGGCATCGATCAGCTTCTGCTTGGTCATCAGCAGCTCCTTGTTCAGTGCATCCGCCTTTTCCTCTGCCTGGTACCCAAGTGCAGAAAAGCCAAACATGAGGGAAAGGTCTTTCCAGCAACAGAAGCATGCTGGATTCTGGCAAGGCACACAGGCTGCCTGTGGGTGCTAGGCACTGCAGCATAGGAAGCATGGAAGTTAAGGGAACCGGATGCCACTCATCCCCCCAGAGGAGAAAGGGGGGGGGGGTGGCCAGCAGTTGAGCAGAAGGTCTGGCTGGTTATCGGGCACTTCTGTTTTCACTGAATAACTCTGGTCTAGGCAACCTGATCTCCCTTGGTTAGGCATTCAAGTGCCTTGCACTTTCAAGATGAAAGCTGAGAACATGAATAAGGAACAGCCACCTAGAATGCATACCGAGCACTGCCAACGCCAAGTGTTCAGCACTTTATCCGCCTCTCTACAGGCATTTCTGTACAGATTGCTGTGGGAGGCTGAAAGGAGAGCGTCACTCTGAGCCCACCCAGAGAGCTCTTGGCTAAGGTGAGACTTGATCCAGGGATGTTCCGCCTGCGCGTTTAACCGCTACACTCTGAACTAACGTTGGAAGTAGAGTAAAACAGTCTGATTCTATGCTTGGAGCAGCAGCAACAAAAACTGGTCTGGAAAACCATCACCATTTCATGTTTCGTCTGGTCAAGCCTGGCACCTTTGCTGAGTTTTCTTGTTTAGAGCACACCCATTAATGGCAGTGCTGGCCTATGGCTCAGGACGTCCAGCGATTTCCTCGGAAATATGCATTTGCTGCAGCTTTGCCAATCTGTAACCCGGGAAGCCCGTGTCTGCATCCCACCTCTGATTTGAATTCACCAGATGGCCTCAGAGCCAAGCTGCCACTCTCCCCTCCCTGCAATCTGAAGACAACAACAGTGCTGGTACTCTAAGAGCACAATCTATCCGCCCAGCCCTTGTAATATCGTCGTCATACTGACTGGTTTTTCTCCCACCTTCTCCATGACTGTCTTATTCTGATGTGTTTATGTTGGCACACAGAACTTCTCCATTGCTTATTAAGCATAGATGGGGAGGGGAAGAATTACAGTTCTGTGTGGCCGGTATGACTTCCCCCAACCTTTTGCCCCAAAACACCATCTCCTCCATCCCCTTTAAGCGGTCCCATGAAACCTAACTAAGGTGCAGAGAAAGGAGTGCAAGAATCCAAAAGGGGGATGAGTGCCTCAACTGAGGAAAGGTCCCCCAAAACACCCCCTCTGCCAAAAGATACCTGAAATGAAAGCCACACAACAGGCAGGGTTAAGAGGAGAAAGCTTCCCATTTCAAACATAACAGCTTCAACTACTCTTCTTGGGAGAAATTCTTCCCCGGGGGTGGAGTGGGGGGATGTCCCTGAGATACTGAAAAGGGGATGCTTCATTCAGTAGGCGCACACATGCGTGCACACGCACACACACCCTCTCATCAGGAGGATACCATTTCCAGGATCTATCCTGGCATTGGCAAGGCTGAGTACTCCCAGGCATTGTTTGCAAGCATTAAAAAGGACCCGTCAGAATATCTTCCAGCATTCAGCCATCTAGGACTGTTGACCCACTGAAATATGAATTCAATTAGCAGAATTAATCTAGGGACCTGCCGGCAAGGATCAAGCCACAAATGTCCCCTCCAGGGGGGATTCTGTTTGTTTCACAGAGCTGTTTTTGAAGATGGACTGCCAGGCCAAGCTCAGCAGCCTGTTTAAAGAGGCAGATGAAAAGCTCGGCTGGCTGGCTGCCTCAGGCAAACCATCCTAGTGTAACAGAATGGTCAACAGTAAGGGAGGAAATCTCTTTAAAGGGAGAATCACACTGGTAAGGTCCAGCATAGACAGTCACACCAAGCACGCGACTTCCAGCTGGCCATTTGCCAAATCCACTCCGGTTCTGTCACCACAGGATTCTTGGCCAGAGACTCAGAGCCAGCTGCATACCCCAGACACATTTTAGGACTCTTCCAGTGAATTAATTCATTTGAATTCTGGAAGAGACCATGAACAATCCACGCAGCTTTTAAAATGCTGGCTTAACACAAGAACATAAGAAGAGCCATGCCGAATCAGACCAATGGTCCATCTAGTCCGCATCCTGTCTCTCAGTGGCCAACCAGTTACACACTGGAGGTCCAGCGACAAGGCACAGAACCCAAGGCTTTCCCTGGTGTTGCCTCCTGGCACTGGTATTCAAAGGTTTACTGCCTCTGAACGTGGAGGTTCCCTTTAATCACAATTTATGGCTGGTAGCCACTGATAGACCTATCCTCCATAAATCTGTCTAACCCCCCTTTAAAGCTTTTTTTTGCCTGTAGCTGTCGCAACATCCTCTGGCAGCAAATTCTGCATTTTAATCACTCGTTAAGAAGTATTTCATTTTGTCCACTGCCAATCAACTCCATTGGGTACCCCAGAGTTCTAGTATTTGGGGGGAGGGAGAAAAATTCCTCTCTGTCCACTCTCTCCCCAACATCCACCCCCCCCTTTTGCATTCCTCCACAGATATGATTCACAACGGATGGAATGCATGTGCATTTTCTGCTTGGGTGGCCATAAAAGAAAACAGAGCACAGGAATTGGAGACCTATGGGCAGCGGGAGCACACAAAACATACTTTATAAGAACAAAGCTGAAATCTGTGGCCAGTACAGTAACTTTCTCTGGAAGGCCATACACACACAATTCATGATCCTAATGGCAAAGTTCTGTAGCACCCCGAGGCAGTTACAAAGTGTGCCACGTCCCGTCCCCCCCACCTTTCTGTGTAATACCAGAAAAGGCTGGCAAAGAGGAGCAAGAAGAGTAGACATCAACCACACAGATTCCCTCCATGAGAGAATCTATCAAGTGTCACCCTGCTGGCAATGTTTCTCTCTCATATCCTGGCACCAGAATCTGGTTAAACTAAGCCAGCTGATGCAGTTTGTGCAGCCCAGCTGGAGATGTGACTCTTTACTACGAGGTGCTGAAAATGCTGAATGGATTCCAAAGACCTGCTGCCAAACTGGTGGAAAGCAGAGCCCTGGGCGCTGCTGAGGCACTGATGCTTATGCACAGAGTCAGTTCCCCCACCATGTACACGCCAACAGTTGCATGAGCATGACATATGCCGTCCAAATTGCTTTAGAAGACAAGAGCGAACATGTGCTGAACAAAAAGAAAGGGGAGCAGTGGCAGCACATGACGCAGTGAAGCAAGGCATGCGACAAATCACAGTTTGAGCACTCTTTTCCCCTGCCAGCAAACTCAGTCTGCACTGGACCTGAAAACCAGTTTTGTGTCCGTTTAATGTTCACAGCTCCCAGCCTAAGGACCCCAGAGAGATGAACCCCTAGGAGAAAGCTACAGAACCCTACTCAAGAATACAGAGCCCCGCTGTCAGCAAGCAGCAGCCTGGAGCCACAAGAGTTAACGCCACTTTAGGTCAGCCGGGGAGGATGACCTTCGACTTCAGAGTTCAAAATGAGCTCTTGGGCAGGCAGTTCCACAGGCCAGACATGCACTCACACTGAGAAGGAATACCCCGAAAGAAGCTCCCGGGACCCAAAAGTGCTCAAGCCACACGCCCGGCTCTTACGTTGTCCAAGTCCTTCCTTAACGCAATCTTGCTGGTGACGAGCTCATGGGCCAGGTCATCATTCTCTTGCTCCAGCCTCATGTTCGCTTCTTGCAAGCGCCGGTTCTCCCGCTAAGTGAAGGCAAAACACCCCCCCCCCCAGCAGTTATGTTTTGAACCTGCTTTTCAAGGACACTTGAGTTTCACACACTGTGCTAATATCAAGTCAGTTTGGCTTTTCCTGGGAACGCTCTCTGCAGACGGGAGCCCCATTCATTAAACATACACCAATTGTGCGGCTGGCTTGCTATTTTTTTTAAGATAGATATTAACTTGCTGAATCGATTACTAATTACTTGGCTTTTTTGAGCTACCTCCAAAGACAGCTCTCCCATGGGAATGGGGGGGGGGGGGTGCTAAATTCCAGCACCTAGCTGTCAATAATTAATCAAAAGCCTAGGTTCCACAATGAATTACTCTGTCCACAGCTTATTTTTTTGTGAAACTGACAGTGCTATCGTACGGGTACCAGCACAGGTCAATGGCTCCATCAGCACCTGCTCTTCCCCTCACCCTTCAGGCATTGGCTTGTGGGCTCTGGGCATTCTAGTCAGCATCACAGCACCAGCCCATGTCCCCTAGTCCTTTCATTAAAGGTTCACTCAATCAATGAAACAAGACTGTACATTTAGGTAGTCGTCTACAGTGAGTAAAAATAGTTTCTAGGTGACCACCTGAATGTACAGTCTTGTTTAACTAATTCTAGGAAAGCTTTCAAGGCTAGTCAAAATGCCTGTAGGCTTCTAACTTAATTGTTTGTTTATTTATTTAGAGTTTTTTTTATTCTGCCCTTCCCAAAGCAGGCTCAGGGCGGATCACAAGAAACTGAGTCCAAGACTCGTTACATAAAATTGCATTAAAATCATTAAAACAACAAGTAATCAAAATCACACAGGTAGCAATGAATCTAAATCTGTTAGAGCCACAAGATGAAAATCAAATGGACCCTTTCATCAGATCATGAACTAAATTGTAAGGCTGCGTTTAAAGCTCACCATATAACAATAATATGATGACAAGAACTGAAGCAGGGCGAGCACATCCCAGCACAACCGCAGCAGGAGGACCTTACCTCAAACCTTTCAATGGGATCCTCTTGCTGGGCTTGCTGCTCTCTCATGGTGTGGTACTCCCTTTCGTATTTCTTCAGCTTCTTCTGGCTGATCTAAAAAGTAAGGAGCATATCAGTTAATGCCAGTACAAAAAGCTGAACTTTTGCTTCTTCCAAGACAAAGCATTTAAGCCGAGTTCCAAATACTGCAGCGCAGCATGCACACCATAAATCCAAGAATGCTAGTGGCAGTATTAACTCTGATCCAGGCTGCTCTTGGTTGGGCTTCTGGTGAAAGTTTCCAATTTACACAGAGCTCATCATCGGACACAACAGGAAGACAACCAATTCCATAAGTCATGTCAATACTTAGTAAGGCAGCCATAACCATCAGAGAGCTTGAACACCTTTGCTATGAGGAAAGGCGAACGGGGTTTGGAGCTTTTTAGTTTAGAGAAAAGACAAGCAAGAGGGGACATAAAATTATGCTCACAACATCCCCAATGATGGCAAAAGATTCAGGACAGGCAAAGTCAAAAAAAATAACACTTGTGAAATTCACTGCCAAGGGAGGTACCGGTGGCTACTCGTTTCGTTCACTTTAAAAGGGGATTAGACAAATTCATGCAGAAGAGGGTCTTCAGTGGGTGTCATCCAATAACCATTCGTTTAAAAGAAAACCTCCATGTTCAAAGGATGTAAAATCTCTGAATATCATTGATGGGGGGGGGGGCGGAATAACAGGAAGGACTTGGCCTCTGCACCCTGCTTGTAGCCCTAACGTGGACTTCCAGTTGGCCACAGCATAGGACAGGATGCTGGAAATGGACTGATCACTGGTTTGATCCAGCATAACTGATCTCATGTTCTCATGCCTTAGAAGCTACTCAAACAAATTCCACAAACCCCCAAACACCTTAAAAATGGCTTCTTCCTCCTTCCCTAACATCCTGACACAATCTTGTAGATTTGCCCAACTCTATCTATGACCAAATTGTGGGCAGGAAGGATATGCAGGCAGACATCTTTTCAGGGATTGCCCAGTAACTACCCAACTACTGTCCACCTCAGCCCCTACTCCTAGCCTACCCTCAAAACAGAGCAGAAAAATGACATACAGAAACACTGTATACATCTCTCTGGCCTGTGTAACAGAATTCTGGGCTGAGTTTTGATTGGCTATGAAGCTTCAGGCTGTGTACTATTTAGCCTGACTTCATGTGTTTTTGATCTGCAATCCAGAGTGGTGAAGCAAGAGAAAGCCCAAGTAAAATATTAGAAAGCCACTCAAGTATCAGTATCAATTAGCCTTGATTCATATGCCAGCTTGGAAGCTGGCCAGGTGGCTGCGGTGTGAGTTTTCGAAGGTTCCTACATACACACAGAAAGAGAACTACAAATATGCCCTTGCACAAGCAGAGAAACTGAAATTGTTGGGCATGTTTTGTTGCACTGCCCATTCTATGGTGATATTAGATGCACTTTTATTACTCCTACACTCCAAAAACCTCCTGGTAGATTGGTCGGATTGTACATTTCCCTCCTTCTCTCAGACAGTGATTCTTGAGTTATGCATACAGTCACGATTTTGTGCAGCAACTGGAGTTCACCACTGTTATGCACTGATTTAATGAATTATATCACTATTTTCGTGTCATCTATGTATTGGTTTCCATGTAAACATTTTTGAAAATTGTATTGATTATGGTGCTGGTTTGTGACCGTCAATAAACAAAACAAATGAGGAAGGCTTCCATCTAGCAACTGGGCAAGCAAGCCAGCAGGGCACGCAAGCAATACATATTGGTCCCAATCCCACCAGCAGGACATGATTTAGGCTTATTCACAGGGTGGCTGCGAAGGCCAAAACAGCTCTCCCCAGGAAAGGCACCAAATAATCGGGAGAGGCACACAATGAAGCAGAGCTGTGGTCTGGCACAATGCTAGTCTGAGGGGCACAATTTACAAACACAGCCAGACAGGATCACCTAGTTTCCCTTCTAAGGATATGAACAGCTGCATCAAACCTAGTCCTTTGGCTCCCTCTAGTGACGTTCATGCAGAAGCATCTTTACTCTTCTATCAGCAGGAATGCCCATCTGCCATCGCAACATAAAACACAAGCACAGGGAACAAGCCTTCCCAAGGGTCTAATGGGATGGCTAGGAACGTCAACCAGCTCTGTCAGAGCCAATTCAAAAGTTTTCATCATCCAGGAAAGATCAACGAATTGTCACATGAGTAGCTGAACAGAGCAAGAGGCATAGCCAACAAGCTTCTGGGAGCATCAAAGTCAACCGTGGGTCAAAAGCGGGAGCTGATGTTCTCAAAGGTGCCTGATGACTCTTGGTCTAGGAGGAGCTACCTGAGCCCCTCTCTGGGTAGAATCAAAGGCACAATCTCATGTTTATAACTAGAAGTGAGGTCTGATACACTATAACCGAGGATGCCCTCCCTGTGTCCCAGACATGTCAGGAGCTCTCAGGAGCTCCCTCTCTGGGGGAGGCCAGTATACCACAACTATTCAGTGAGATCTAGGGACTAGCTTGGGCTGCAGCACCTGCCTGGCATACTTCCCACTCATGGCACAAAGATATCCCCAAAGGCAGGCTGCTGAACCATAGGCTGAGCAACACTGCAAAGCCACTTCCTGGAACATGTTCCCGTTTCCCAACCACAACCTGTTTTGCGGCAAACTCGAACTCACTTCCATTACTGACCTTGCAAATCCTCGTTTCTTCTGCCGTTTTTACAGCAGCTATTTAATTATCTGCAAACAGCTACGACGCCTCTCTCACAGGCAAAGTTGAGCGCAACGGCGGCACTGCTGATGGAGGCGGATGAGGAATGCATCGTCTCAGCACCACTGCATATTTCATGGACAGGCTCCATTTAAATGTTTAATGATCTGAAGGCCCGGGGCTGCCCGCCTCATCTTCATCCATCCTGGTTGCAATCCAGATGCAAGACGCATAAATCGCCAAGGCAATGCACACTGTAGTGCAGTGGATGGGTGGAAGACAGGCATTCTGGGAAAGCCCTCAAGGTGCAACCCACCAGCATGACCACATGCTTAAAAGCGTAAGCACTTGGCATGTCAAGGGAGGCCTTTGCAATAAAAATGACTGCTCCGGAGAAACCTGCAACCAAGGCTCTAGACTTGTTGTTAGCTCTCAGACAGATCAGAAAGCTAACTCCAGTCATAAAGACTGATATTTTATTTTCTTTCTATTGAGCTTCTGAACTGCCAGCATAAAATTAGTTAAAAGGCATGCTTTAAGAAGGGCTGGAGAATGGTTTCAAATGGTCATATGCCACTGCCAGCATTTTAGGAACAAGACATATTAAAGATAAAAAGGTTAAAAAAAAATCTCTCAACTTACACAGACATAATGATTTCAACCACAATTTGGAAAGTCCCCCCTCCCTTGAACTTGACCATATTCAAACAGGGTGAAGAATGTGCCAGCTGGTTCCTTAGCAGGGCTGTGAAGATGCATTCCGGGGGTGTCTACCCTCTTTACTAACTGACTACCATACTCTGATGCAGGCAGTTACCTGAGATGGCATTATCCCAAACACTAGCTCCATAGAGAAATTGCAGATCCCAACACCAGAATCTGTGGAGGCCTTTCTCCATGGGCACCCAGCTCCTGAACTTCACCCTCAGAAATCTCACATCACAGAGAGACAGAGCCCGGAAGCTCAGGCAAGAGATGTCTCCCAAGATATGCTTCATAAGGTTGAGGGAGGCCTTCCTGGCCCACAATTGGCGCTTTATTTTTGGGACCACACTGGCCCCAGGCAACACGCCCTGAATGCACAGGAAGCACTCGCATTCCACGTTTACAGAAGAGAGGCAAGCCCCCGCAGGGCTCGCTGCTTTTATCCATTTACCTTCATGCTGCAAGCCAACTCCATCAGCTTCTTGGCATTCTCCTCTGAGCGATATCTCTTGGGTAGCTGCACGCGAAAGAACTTTAAAGCCCCCTCAAAGTCTGTCAGAAGCAAGTCATCCTTGGTAGTCTGCAAATGCAAAGGGTAACAAGAAAGAATGCTTGGCGGCAGATCTCACAGCCCAAAGGGGAAAAAATGGTAAGAAAATAATCTTATTGTTTCTATAGGGGAGTACCCAGAAATATGTGACTCTGCATGTGTGTTTAAATCTGTTTACTCCCCTAATTCTACTTCAGGGCATGATTCCCACAAGAAAAAAGGCATGGTGGGTGGACGGCAGGGGACACAATGTAGGATTGCCACTCAGAAAAAGAGGAAGAAGTGCTGAATTGTCACACCTTTTAACTGAAGGATGTAACCACTGCAGGAAGTTCTAAAGCAACTGAAGTAGAAACAGCATAGCCCTCCCTTTTACCAATGCTTCAATTCCCATGGGCAAAAGATAGGAGCTGGACAACTAGAATCCCCATCCTGCTAGGTCCTTCCAAGCAGGTATCGCAACCCCCACCCCCAGCCCATTCCAACACATATACAGCAATCCTACCAGGATTTCATATGCCTCTTTTTAATGCTCCATATGTGAGCAAGATATGGAGCAAAGGAACCACAGCCCCCAAATGGTAAGCAACAGCCCCAGCAGAGTTCTGACTTCTTGAGCCCTTCCTGAGCTCTCAACAGCAGACACACACCGTGGTGCTCAGTATGAATTATGTGAATCAGCATCAAGGCAGAGGACTTACTTTTAGCAATCCAAGTGCAACGTTGAAGATAACACTTATGCCCTGCAGGGGGAAAAAGAGGGAAAGATCAGAATGAAAATTTATGTTTTGTCAGACACCCACATGTATCTGCATTTGTGTCCTGCTGCTCTTTTAAAACTGGGTCATCTAACAAGGGGAAGGCTGGGCAAACTCAGAGCTGGGGTGGGGGAGAGAGATCACAGAATGCATACACTGCAGAAGAATTCTGCAACCTGAATTATGTGCAGAGGTTGAGAGATCTGTGCAGCCTCCAGCACCAGGCACAGAGAATCTGGACATCTGTTTTTATTTTATTTTATTTTCAGGAGCAAGTTTCTATTCCTCATTGTTGCAAACCAAGATCTGTGAGTGTGTAGGCTTTTACAATCTGAGAAGTCAGAAGGCATGTCACAGCAAGACTGTCAGCTGTTCTTCCCCACATTGACAAACGGCAGGGCCCACCTGGACACAGGGAGTACAATCCCAGATGGGCAACTGAAGGAATGTAGCCGTCTTAAAATCAAACGGGAGCCACAGAACCGTGCTGTTTCATGCTATCAAGGGGGAAGGCTACTGAGAATTAATGAATGTTGCTAATTAGCAAGTAAACAAATTATCAGAACTGCTTCCCTGGTTGCTGCTGCCTGCCTAAACATGCTTGGCTCATTTCTTTCTAACAAGTATGATTTCAGAGACACAGAGTTACACACTTTGAAGAACAGCTCCTAGATCTTGAGACAGTTCTTTGTCTCACGCAAGAGGGACTGTATGAGCCATCTGCATGGTTGTAAGTCCCAGTGGAAAACACACTCAGGGGATAGCCATGTTGCTCTGCAGTAGAACAGGTAGGTTCAAGTAACACCTTAAAGATCAACAAGGTTTTCTGGGTATAACCTTTCAAGAATCAAAGCTCCCCTCCGTCAATGGAAAATAAATTTGCCAGAATGACCTCCAGAAACCTCAGCACATATAATGGGGTATAGAGTCCACACTACGGCATTGAAAATTTACGGCTCTTCCTCCAGACCAAAGGAGGGGACTGATGAGAAAGTGGCTGGGTGACCTCCATAGGCATGGCTCCTGAGCAGAAATCCACCCCAACACCACGGTTTCTTTGTAACCAAGCCTTACCAACATCAAGGTGGTCATGGAGAAATAATTGGCATTCTTAGTACCTCACTGCAGCAACTGGAAACAGCGACCAAATTCTGTTGGCACAGCTCACGGACCAGAGCTACCCCATAATCTATGCCCCAAGCTTCCCAGGACTGCTGAATCACTTCCTTCCTCTAACACCAATGGCTCACGTTGGAGTCTGACAGGAGTTATGCGATTAGGGGGTACAAAGCTGGCCTGTTTCGACAGTGATTTCATGTTTGGAGACCCGGTAAGAGGTGTCTCAGGAATGAAAGATTTCCTAATATGCAAAAATAGCCGGAAATGTCTCGCTCCTACATGGAATGTAGAGAAAACATTTTTTAAAAAGCCTGTTCACAATTTTTCCTTGAAAATTACGTTCATGAAATTGCTCGAAAACAAACTCCACCTTGTTTCATGGGTGAGGACCAGAACAACCAAATCTCTATTCTCAAACCAACATAACGCCACATACCTCACACAACAGCAGGTCAATGATGTGGAAGACCATGTAAAGAGGGAATTTTGCTGTGAAAAGCGTGAGAAACCACTGGGAGGCATACATATGAGCTTCAAGGCTGATATCCAGGAAGTGGCTGTAGAGGTCAGGAATGTACTCCTTAAAAAGGAAAGGAAACCTTCACTTATCTGATCTGAGCAGCAACACAACACAATGCAAGGGGATATGACAGGAACTTAAAGTATTTCATAGAACGCTATGAAGACAGCCTCAAAGATTGGACTGGACATATGAGACTGCTTTATAAAGTGTGATCATCAGTACTGACTGGTGGCTCTCCAGGGTCCCAAACAGAGAAAAGGTCTTTCCAAGCAACTGCAACATGAGATACCAGCATTGAACTAGGGACCTTCTGCATGCACAGAAGGTGCTTGATTACTGAGCTATGGGCATTAAGATAAAGCTGCCTCACACCCTTGGTCTGTCCAGCTTAATGTTGTCTACTCTGACCAGCAGTGGTTCTTTGGGGGCATTAGGCAAAGGAAGATCTGAACAACATCACTTCACAAAATTGCCCAGTGCCAAGTCCATTGTCCCAGATGCTCCTCATCCATTCAGTTCTGGAGCTGATAATCAGGTGCCAAATGGACCCAGAGAAGACAGATATGGCTGATTGTGTTACCCCGTCTGGAGCTGATAATGTGTTCATGTCTAGGGGACAGAAGCTATATAATGTTTTAAAAGGCAATCGTCATGGTGGCAGAAGCAAGTCCCTACATTGTTTGGAGAAAGACCACTACTCAGATGTCACTGACAAGTAAAACAGCTATCATTGTGTAAATGTAAATATAGACTGGAAAACTGGGCTAAAATAAATAAAATGAATTTCAGTGGGGATAAATGTAAAGTTCTGCATTTAGGTAGGAAATGCATAATTATCAGATGGGGAAGACTTGTCTTGGCAGTAGTATGTGCGAAAAGAATTTAGGGCTCTTAGTAGACCATAGACTGAACATGAGTCAGCAGCGTGATGCGGTAGCTAAAAAGGCAAATGCCATTTTAGGCTGTATCAACAGAAGTATAGTGTCCAGATCTCGCAAAGTGATGGTATCGCTTCACTCTGCTCTGGTTAGAACTCACCTAGAGTGTTCACCGAGAGTCGAACACGACTGAATGGTTAACAACAAAGAGTATTGTGTTCAGTTTTGGGCACCACAATTTAAGAGGGCTATAGATAAGCTGGAACGTGTCCAGAGGAGGGCAGCAAAAGATGGTGAGGGGTCTGGAGACCAAGTCCTATGAGGAAAAGTTGAAGGAGCTCGGTACGTTTAGCCTGGAGAGGAGATGGCTGAGGTGATAATGATAACTATCTTCAAGAACTTGAAGGGCTGTCATACAGAGGATGGTGCACAGTTGTTTTCTGTTGCCCCAGAAGGTCGGACCAAAACCAATGGGTTGAAATTAAATCAAAAGAGTTTTCAGCCAAACATATGGAAGAACTTCCTGACAGTTAGAGTGGTTCCTCAGTGGAAAAGGTTTCCTCGGGAGGTGGTGGGCTCTCCTCCTTTGGAGGTTTTCAAACTGAGGCTAGATGGCCATCTGACAGCGATACGGATTCTGTGAACTTAGGCCGTTCATGAGAGGGAGGGCAGGAAAGGTTGCATCAGTGCTTTGTTCTTGTTGCCCTTTCTTACATGCTGATCTCCACTTTGGGGTCAGGAAGCTATTTTCTCCAGGCCAATTTGGCCAGGGATCCTGGAGGGTTTGAGCATAGAGCAGGAATCACTGGGGATGTGGGGCGGGGGAGGTATTTGTGAATTTCCTGCATTTTGCAGGGGGCTGGACTATATGACCCTGGAGGTCCCTTCCAGTTCTAAGAGCCTATGATTCTGTGCTCAAGACTGAGATGTAAGCCAGGCAGTCTTTGGTTCAGATCTCACCACAGCCCACTCAATGCCTCAAAGGCAATTCACTGTTATTAACAGAGTGTCTGGATTTTGCACTGTAAAGCATACCCTCCCACCGTCCAAACTAAATCACATCCCTTAACAAAGACAGTTAGAAGAGAAACGTTTCCTCCCAGTTCGATAATAGCAGACAGCTCTTACCTGCATGAGACGTTCCAACTGGTAAAACTTGCAGTGCAAATCTTCAAAGTTTTGTTTGAAAAGTTCCCTGAGTCCATAGTCAAACATGATTTTGACCAGAACACTAAACGCCTGTTCTTCAGGCATCTGTCAAAGAGAGAACATAACCGGCTGCCATTTTTTTAAAAAAAGAAAAGAATCTAAACACTCTCCTGCCTTCAGTCCTTCCCACTGGCATGCCCAGTTAACAGCCTGACTCTAATGGCAGCTAAAAGCAAGCGGCTCCCAAGACATCCACAAGCAGCCCTCCGAGGGTACTTTAATTGTTCTTCCTGCCACCATTTAACACCAACTCCTCCTGGTCAAGAGTGTGTTCCACCAAAGCAAGGCCATGTTTTAGCTGCAGAGCAGTGGTCAGCTGCTAGGGTGACAGACTCATGCTGGCGCAGAACATTTGGCTCTTTCCCCAACAGGTTGCAACCAAAAGCCTCCACCCAAGTCATGGGCCATTTTCTGTCCCAAAGTGCTGGTCCCCCCCCCCCCCCGGGTGTCACGCAGGTTCATGATCTCCCTGGACCAGCCTAACTTTGGTCCAAAAAGAAGAGCTCTTTTGAAGAAGATGGCTGCCAAGATGCTTGTAACCGCATACCAGAAACGAGCCTCTACCCACACTATGGGTATACGCCTTGAGACAAGTGTGCACAGATTCTCCAAACCTGTAAGTGCTCTTTCACAAACAAGCCGGTCATGCAGTCAAAATGTCTTGGGATTCAGCTTTGTCTTTGGAAGCAACATTAAAAACCAGCCCCAGACAGAGAGAGAGCTCTGCAATCCACATGGCGTAAAGATAACTTCTCTCTAAACAAATAATCACTGTATTCCATATGACAGAGTTATGCTTGCTAGGGGACAGCAGGGGGCTGCCAGGGCCCCAGGAGGCGGGACTGCCACTGCCTGAACTGCTGCGGCACAGCATCAGTCACTATGATATTCTCTGGTTTTCTAGGAATTGATCTCCTCTGGGCCAGACTTGTTCACAGTGCTGCTCTCTCCTGTGCAGCACTGTGGTAGCAGCAGCTTTCTCTCCTCATTCACACCAAGCAGGAAAAAGGGCATTCTTTCCTTCTAGGCAGCTGCAGCTTGCCAGACGAGGTCCAACCACTCCCAAAGGATGTAGTGGTTAAGTGCACAGACTCTAATCTGGGAGGACCATGTTTGATTCCCCACTCCTCCACTTGCACCTGGCTGGATGACCTTGGGCAAGCCATAGCTCTGGCGCAGCTGTTCTTGAAAAAGAGCAGTTTCTGTCAGAGCTCTCTCAGCCCCACCCACCTCACATGGTATCTGTTGTGGGGAAGGGAAGGGAAAGGGTTTTGTAAGCCGCTCTGAGACTCCCTTGGGTAGTGAAGGGCAGGGTATAAATCCAACCTCCTCTTCTTCTCTTCTTAAGGAGACCATTCAGAGGGAGGGGGCAGGCAGCAGCATCTTCTCTTTACCACTGCTAGAACTGGGCCCTCTGTGGCCCACCCCGTCTTCTACCATTTCTGTGCAGTACCCACCCTCTGTAGCTGCGGCAAGTCCTCTCCCCCTTCCTCAATGGAGGAGGAAAAGGGCAAAGCGGCTATTGTTGACTGCTCACTCACCCACTCAGCTACCACCTGCTTGTGCTTCTCTTGCCAGCCCACCCTCATTCTTCAGCTACTGCCACACATTCGTCAGGCAAGGCAATGGCAAGCAGCAGCGTCTGTCGCTTACCTACCTCTGTCTGAAGCAGGAAGGTGGGTAGGAGGGGAAGGAGACTACTGGAAGGCCTGTTGCAAAGGGCCCTTTACAGCTGGAGCTGGCCCTGATGGAACAAGTCACTGCTGAATCTATCAAGGCCTTCCAGATCTTCCCTGCGAATATGCACAACCACTGTTAAATAACCACCTGCCTATTTGATGGGGGTGTTTGCAATATCCTTCTGCATCCTCCAAGTGTCGGGGGGGGGGGGGGGGGAGAGCTGCTTTTGTTAACCTGGCAGGAAGTCTGGCTTTTCAGGGAAGCGCAGAATCGTTTTATATTTAGTCTCGGAGGATGGTACAGCCATCATTCAAAAGAGGCTGAAGGGTTGGGGGAAAAATCTAGTTGGTTTTTGTGAGAAAAGGGGGTCATTGGTTTGAACAACGGCCTGGCCCGGAAGCTCTGCACACTGTCATTCAGCAACTGACAGCATAGATAACTTGTTAAAAAAAGAACAAAAAATGGTTTAAAAATATCTTCAGCAGCAGAAAGAGAAACTTGTGTGGGGTTTCTTTGAGGGGGGAAATGCTCTACAAAAAAACTTAGGTATTTCTTAACTTGGAGGCTTCAGAAAGAAAGATCCAGTGAGTTTGGCACTGCAGATGTGGCCATGGGCTAAAAGCTGCGTAAAACTTGTACCTAAGATTCCAAGTAGCCATTCACACAACCATTTCATGTCGTTGTCAGCTTGAGGAACTCTGGACAGGTGATGGCAAGGCCCTCAAACAGGCATCCTTTTGCATAGTGCAAAGACATATTCATGCCTGTTCTCAGACGTGGAGAGTTCCATGTCTTTGAAACCCACTCCCCATTTCCTCTGCATCCAGGATCGACGGCAGCCTCCATTTGAACTTTTCTGTATTGATTAATTTAGTCAAGGATCGCTGGCAAAAAAACCAAAAAACCCAGACCCAAGCAACTAAAAAAGAAGAAGACGACGACCATTAAGCAATCTGATAGATTTCCTTCCTGGCTGATGCTGAGGAGGAAAGTAATAAAGGATGCCATTCAAGGGAAGACTAGGGGACACAGAAGATACCAAAGCTGTACACAAAGGTGTGCAAATTATGCAGTTTGCACCATGTAAATCTCACCATTAATTAAGATCTTCAACAAAAGCCCTGCTCTGTATATCTCCTGTCCACAGAAGTTAGGCTCTTCTGTGGTAGTGTTTTGCCTGCAGAACTCTCTCCCTGCAGCTGCTCACCCAGTATCTACGCTATTTAGTTTTAGGCACCATGCTGAGATCTTCTTCCCTCTCACCCAAGCTTTTGGTTAAGTTCAGCATTTGTGTTAGTGAGGCCTATGGAGACATGGCACATTTTCTCCTGATGATGGAAGGCTTTCAATAGGCTGGAAGCCCCTTCCTTCCTTCTTCTGAGTGGAGTGTGTGTGTGTGTGTGTGTGTGTGTGTGTGTGTGTATGCATACGATTTGTTCTTTGAAGGCAAAGAGAAACTCACGTGCAGAAGGAGCACCGCAGCGAGGAACGACTGGCCCTGGCAATAACCAATCTCTTCATCATAGACAGAGTAGGCCTGGGAAGAGAAGAGGGGTGCCAGTCAAGCAGGGGTATGAGGAACGCACCAGGAAAAAAGGCAAAGCAGCAAAGACCCCCTTTCCCACTGGGCAACAACTACCACTCCCCTCAAGGCCGCAGGAGAGGCAGCTTATACCTTGTGAACAGCTCTTCAATGCCACGGCACATACCTGGCATATTGTATGTTTATTATACAGTGCCCCTGTTGCTCTGCGAGGCAGTTGTGAAAGTCACAGCCTCCTAAATCGAAGATTTTTTACATCAAGTACCCAAATACAGCACTTAAAGCACCTTCCGCATTCAAGGGCAACTGGTCCAAGGTTAAGAGTTGCAGCGGAGCAGGGGTTTGAACCCCAGCCTCCCAACACTCTGGCCACTACACCGTGCTCTCCTTGAAAGCACGAGACAGGACTAGTCTTGATAATTTTTTTAAGATTCTCAGAAAACTGTGTTAGTTTTATTGTCATTTATATCTTTAAGGCCCTATGCGGCCAGGGACCAGCATACCTACGGGGCCATCTCCCCCCATAGGTGCCCTGTTCTTCAGACCAGCACCAGTTAACAGTCCCCAGCCTGAAAGAAGTCCACCTCGCCTCAGCCAGGGTCAGGGCCTTCTCAGCCCTGGTGGAATATGCTCCCAACTGAGATCAGGGCCCTGCAGGATTTACTGCAATTCCGCAGGGCCTGTAAAATGGAAGTGTTCCGCAAGGGCGTTGGTTGAGGCGGCGGATGTCAAAGAACTCAGGATCCCCTGCTTCAAGTGACCAATGGCGCTATTCACATCAGGGGCACCATGAGCAACTGACCTATTCCAGTTAGAGTATGTCTCCGCCCTCTGGCATGAGCTCAGCCTGCACTGAAATAAGAAACCATTCCCTGAGTGGCCAGCAATTATTTTAACTATTACTGACAATATTTAAATGAACTGTTTAATTAATCTAATATATGGTTTTATTGTTGAATGATATGTCGTGAGCTGCTCTGAGCCCACTTGAAGGGTAGGGCAGGATTAAAAAACCCCAAATAAAATATAAAATAAAATAAAAATCAGTAGGCCTACAACAGCCCCCTCCCAGCTAAGACAACAGGCAAGGTAGGAGCAGAGAAAACCCCGCCCCAGCTCTGGGTATCTGGACAGCATGGGGCTCCCACATAAACATGATGCGGAATAAGCTCCCTGAGTTTCACAGTGCCCTTTCTAAGGGTGCCACTCTTTGATGCGGGGACATGAACACAAAACAAAGCTTTTAAGCTCTTCCCTTAAGTCTTTGATTTGAATATTAATTATATACAAGCGGTGGAGGCTTCCTCCAGACCCGGTGTGTCCCATGTGGAGCTCATCATTTTTAATGGTGCACTTTGACAGAGGAGCGCTTAGGGTGGTCAGGAAGCCAAGATGCTTTCCATGCCAACCAGTCTCCGGGGGAGGAGGATGCAACTTTCTAGATGTGGAATTCAAAGAGCCGGACCCCACTCCCCATCAAGCCAGGAGACGGGATCAAAATGAAGCCCAGCTTCTGTTTTTACCTACTAATTGCCTCCTGTATTTTAATGAGCAGCTTGATTTGTGTTTGCGATTTGCCTTATAATGCTAATGAGGAAAATTAATTATTACATGGAATTCTTTCTAGAGGAGGGCAAAGATTCTTTGCAAGAGCCCCTTTGCTCTGTTCCTCATTGGTAGGGAAAACTCTCAAGATCAGTTAACTCTGTTCCAGGAAACATGGCTTGAACCAAAGGCTGGTTTCCTCTGGCTAGCGAGGCAGGGGCACCTGTTAGCAGGTACAAGCCATACAGCATTGCTGCCACACTTTTGCATTTTTCAGTAGGCTCATGATTAGCTTGAAACCACGCAAAGGGATTTTTAGAATTTGAAGTGAATCACAGCAGTTGGCAGACCAACTTCCAGCACCCAGACGAAGCCTTTGTTCACCAAATCCAATCAAGAATACATGGCATGGAGCAAGAACATTACACAACAGGTGCCTGTAGATCCAACTGGTGACTCATGCAAACCGACCTAGCCACACACTGTTGGAACAACTGTGTGTCTCTGGTACATTTTACCTTGGAGACAACTTTCCCTACACCCAACATAGCTGCCCATTAAACCCTATACACAGGGTCAAGCCAGCTGATAATCGTCCCAAGGGAAATTCAACTATGCATATTGCATCCCACTCAGGTCCTGGCTAACAGACTGGTTGACCTCCAAACAACATTGACCTGGCATGTAGGAGCAGACAGCCTATTCACCTAATTCCCCATAGCTCTGGTCAACAACCGCCCAGCCCAGAAGGACTAAAGGAGTCACATCTCAGATACCTTGCATATTTTGTACAACGAGTCCTGGCCATCTCCCCCGGTGTCCTTAAAGTAATCGTGGGCAGGGAACGTGCGGTTGATGTCTCGTGTGATGGCGCTGTCCTGTGGAGACTCCTGCAAAGCCAACGAGACAGGAAAGGCTGGTTAAGTCCAAGAGCTGCAGGCAGGGCTGCGACTAGAACCTACTGTGATCAAGAGCCAATCACTCTTGAAAACACGATCCACAATGGAAGAGTCGGCGATTTCTTACCTGGTGTCGAAATGTTCATGTTTAAAGGAAATAAAGGGCTGCCAGTTAAGGTTCCTCCATCCTATCTCTCAATCTATCTTTGAGGAAATCTGCCAAAAGGTGATGCGAGCCCTCGATGTATGTTAAGAAAAAAGCTCATATTGCCCAATTCCTCTGCTCTCTGGGCCCCAACCCAGCTCTATTAATGGGTTACACCAGCCCGAGACTCCATATGAGCTTCCACATCCCCATCCACATAAAAGACACAGTCGGCTACTTCAGTCAGCTCCTACGTGTTGTGATGCAGAACAGGAGCCTGACTCTGCACACCAAGGTCTCCCTCACTGGATCGAGGCATCTAACTTTTATTTCACTTTTAAAACAATGCGGCTTTCAAAAATTATATGGGTCTTACGGTGTCCACTGTGGAAAGAAGTCTCGCAGGCCCCTCCCTTCTCTCACACTCACTGTCAACATGTTCTGTTTGTGACATGAACTGCTTTATGCACACACAAAGAGGGAACTTCGTGGCTGTGGTCGCTTTGGAAATCCTCCCATTTGATACTCCGGCACAAACTGTCACCGTACTCCGAGACCACAGACAACTGGCATTGAATGTATTTGCACACCTTCCCCAGCGTCATACTCTGCCACAGATGTGCTGTAGCACACGCAGGCAGAGTGGCATATATCCCACACACCAGAGATCACACTCCTTAACTGTGGAATTCACAGCCAGGTGTGAAAAACAGGCTGCAGAGGCTCTCCGTTTTTTGTTCACAGGAAGTTTCGAGCCCTTATGGCTGCAGAGAGGAGGTGCTCGTTGAAATCTTATTTATACATCCTCATTTTCTCTGCAGTGTGGATCCAAAGCGGCTTACAACATTACTGTACTACAAGCACTCTGTGAGGTATGTTGCCCGGGGGGGGGGGGGGGAGAGAGAGAGACTACCCCAAGGTTACCCAGTGAGCTTCCATGGCACAGGGGGGATACAAACCTGGGTCTCTCTGATCGTATTCTGACACTTTAACCATTAGAAGGCAGCTGAGACACCTGGATTCTGTGCTCTGCAGGGCTTCTAGTTAATCAGTCCCCAGCCTATATCAGAAGCAGAACAAATTCTACAGAAAATCTTTGTAAATTTTCTTGGACATAAAACACATGGCCGTATCTATTTCTTTAAGCACAGGGTGCTATCAATCCTCCTGCCTATGAGGCCATATGAAAAGGATGGAACAGCCCAGCTCAGTGAAAGCTTGTCTAAACAAGAATTTATATGAACGTGAAGATTTCAAATTACTCATCCCCCTAATCTCTGCATTTTATTCCAAAATGCACCAAAAGCTTGAATGAGATTTGGCCTGAAAACTCCAAAAGATGCCTCCGTTAGAATTTTGGTACCTGTAGTGAGAAGTAAAGAGAACCCGGGGCCCATCTAGACCCATCAATGTACTTTTACTTTTCAAGCACTCCAGCTCTGCAGATAAGCCTAGCAAACCTCTCCGTACAAGCTCAACGAAACTCATTAACCAGGAGGTTTTTGGTTTTGAAGAGCTTTGAAAAATATAATTAATATGCAGCGATCTGTCTCTACTCTTCCTTTTCCCAGAGGAAAACGTGGCCCAGTTTGCTCGCAAGACTGACAAGAGCAGCCTAAGAGGAAGTAGAAGTCTGGGCATTCCCAAGCGAGAATCACCAACTGATTTAATGTCAGGCTCTTCACAGACTAAGCTACAACCAGCAGAATTTTGCTGGCTGGAGGCTTGAAAATTAATAGGTGTGGCAGAAGGTCTCTCTAACTTTATTCCGATGTAAATGGCAAACTGTAGTGTGGTGTTACGGGAACAAAGTCTTCAGGTTCATGTGCTCAGTTCGGAGATCAAAATGAACTGTGGCTTGTTGGGAACCAGAAAGTCTTTTCCCAAGCCTTGATTGAGGGGAAAGAGGGAAGGTGCGTATGCAAGACCCAGGAGTTCCAAGGCTCATTACATCAGTCTTCTCAACAGGCACTGCACTGGGTTTAAATTGAAATTAGACCTTACTGACATGAAGTTCCCAACTCAGTGCATATAACCAGTCTCCTTTGACTTATGCAGACAAGATACATGAGCAGAACTGTGCAAATACTACAGCCTGTTATTTGGGGGTGTTAGCTGTAGTAATGCACTAAGGGAACTCCAAGGGGGAGGGAAGAATCGTGAATTCTTAATATTTGGAAATATTTAACACACCCACATTTTGAACCGCCAGCCTCCTACTGCCTTCTGATTGACAAAGTAGCCCCTCATTTGGAAGTAGGTCCATAATTATACAAGGAATAAGCTTCTCTTCCCCCTGCTTCCACTGGCAATCAAGCAAGGATGGGACCATGGTCTGAGACTGGATTGCTCTGGTGACTTTTAGTGCAACGTTAAGCGTATTCTCCTTGCTTTGCAGTGGCTTCTGAACTTGGCTCTAGGGTTTTTATAATGTTCTCCTGCAGCTGGAACATGTTGTTTGGGGACAGAGGGGAAAAATGCACGGAAATGATAACATTTTTAAAAGTTTTTTTTTAAAAAAAAACAGCACTTGTTGGTCTAAACAAGTATACCACAGCCATTGTATAACCCCCTTAGTTCCTATTTTTATACTTTGCGATGAGAATTGGCTTGCTGGGCTATTTCTCATGCTTCCAGTGGGGGGGCTGGGGAGCCAAAAGGAAACCTTTGCGAGAACACACCCTTTGCAATCTTGGGGTTGAAAATAGAAAGCGATAAATGGCAGGAAGAAAAAGAAAGCAGCAGCGAAAGCGGAGTGGAAACCTGCCGTGAGAACGAAGGAGACCGGCAGAGTCAAGATGACAAATTTCCCAGTATGGCTCCTGGTTAGTCACTAAAAGGTCAGGAAGCTTGCAATCTTATCAGAGAAAGCTGGAGATTTGTCAGGAGTGTACTGGAAGCTTAATGGCTCAAGAGGATCATTTCCCTCATCTCAAACTGGATCTCAGGATCCCTAATCCCTTCTCAGAAATACAGTTCCCAGACCACCAGGGATCCACTGTAAAATGATCAGCTTAAAATTGTCTTACAGAATTCACCACCACACAATGTGGAGGTTGTGACCAGCTTAGATGACTGTCAAGAGAGGAGTATCCAAATACACAGAGGAGGGCCTACATTTGCCACCTGCTTCCAGCCATGCTTGCTAAACAGAATCTCCATTTATAGAGACAATATACCTCTAAGGAAAAGATTTGGGGGACAAAAAGAATTAAAAAAAAAAGATTCTCTCCACCCATGCTCAATTCCAGAGCTTCCCAGAGATCAAGCAAAATAAAGGACTAGATGGACTGTGATCAGATTAAGCAGTGCTGTTCTTAAATTAGCTTAAATTGTTCTTGGTGGTGCCCTGCATATAAACCACGCAAGCACCAAGGGAAAACATGCTGGCAACATGCCCTTCCCATGGAGACTAAGGGCACCATTGGAGCAGGAAACCCTCTTGTGCAACCCTCCCATCCAGTTCAATGAGACTTGCACAGGGGAACATTCCAGTTGGTAATACCCTAAATTGACCTTTCAGAATGGCCTGGAATTACTTCCAAAATTTGGGCTACTAGGGTTAAGCTAGTAGGGTATATACTGTGGTTTGCTGCTTGGTTTTGCTTTAGCACAACATATTTTAAGTGAATGCTGTTATATTTTTCTTTTGATTTATTGTTCCTATTTGGCGGGGGCAGCACAAGAGAAAGAAGCTGAATCGATACAATAAATATTTCTTCATTCTGTCTCAAACCGAGCAGCTGCACTGAGAATTACACCTGGGAATAAAGAGATTTTTCATCTTGCAAAGCTCAACTACTTTCAGCACTGGGAACTATACATGGGAAATGCAAATCTCCTAATACCACAAAAAGTTACATCCGACTAACACACGTTAAAAGAAAATATTTACCAGACTGCGGCTCTTGAGCCTGATTTCCACTGAATACCTGAGACCAAATCCATTTGAGACAAGCTTAAGACATGGGTGGCCAGCTGCTGTTTGATACAATAATGCTCCAATATGACATCGTTTCAGGCCAAATATGGCAATGTCTGATTCTAAAAATAAGAGTGAATCCTCAAGTGATACCCAGCCCCCTCATCTGTGTTCATTTCCTTTTAGGGCTCAAGTTTCCCACAAGAAAATCATAAAGACGCAGTTGGTACAACAACAACAACACAAAGATAATAACAAGAGTTGTATGTGGAAATAAGGCATCCACAGAAAATGGCTGGTCATGTTTGTATGCCAGAGGTGAGGGCTGAGCAGCCGGATCTTTCTCTCTCACAGAGCATTTAATACTGAAAACGAAAAGAGACAGAAGGGTGAAAGCCACAAGCAATCAACCCACAGCTCTCATGCAAGAACTCAACCACACACAAAGGACCCCGCAGCACAAAAAAGAGGATAGGTTTATTTTTAACAGATTTTGAGAGCCAGTTTCTAAAGCAAGGGTCAAGAACACTTAGGAAGAAGTTCATGCACAAAAAACATACATGAAATAAAAAGTTGATGTCAGTCTTTGCTAGAATTCCACACCTCCAAAATCAATAGCGGCATAATGGCACTGAGTACCCTTTCCTAAGACATAAATCACACTGATGCTGGCTCCGACACCAGAGAGGGTTGCGTGTACTTTTTCAAAGGAAAACAGAATTCCCCTGCTTTACAGAATGATAGAAATTTCTGAGCACAATGCCACATGCCACCTCAGCAGTAACACAGAATGCCTTTTTAAGGCAGCTTTCAATTTTTAGCATGCAACAAGGGGACAAAAAAAATGCAAGGGAAGTAGGAAAACCTTTATTTGGGGAAACGTTTGCTAAATTACCCATGCTCTTTTGACAGATCAAGGATTTGATTTGGGCCGAGGACAGACTGGCAATGTAAAGCGGAGCAGCCCCGCGTCGGAAGTGGAAGAAAAGAGCCCGTTCAGACATGTGCATCTGTCCCTCAGCTCCATTTCGCACTTACCCGTCTCCCAGTCGCTTTCCATCCGCTTTAACAGGACACCGGGTAAAACCGGTGTTCAGGGGCCGTCCTCCGCATGCCTCCCGCTTCCAAATAGTGTGAACCGGAAGAAGCGGGAGGCATCCGGAGGCGGCAGTGTGAACGCGCCGGCACAAAGTTATGTGCATATGCGCATGTGCGAAACACATCAAAGGAAAAACAAAAAAAGCGCAACGGCGCACACAAGCCGCACTCGCCGGCTCCGCGGCAGTCTGAACGCTCCGTATCGGCACCACTGCGCATTGCTCTGGCCAGTATGAACGGCCAGCTCCGTGGAGTTTTTCCCCCGCACCAGTTCCCTCCACTTTGCCCCCGCTTTACATTGCCAGTCTGTCCTCGGCCTTGGAGATAGAGCACCAGGTTCAAAACCCTTCTTAACAGTAAATCTTAATAGGAAGGCCTTACTGAGGTCTCACTTAGTATAGTCTACCTCGTAAGATTGTACTGATGAAAAAATGTGAATGCATGTACTGCAAAGTGCTAAAAAGAGAAAACTGCCTAACAGTAGCAAAACATCTTTTTTTCCTCTCATTCCTAGGAACAGCAAGGGAACATTTCCCTCACCATTTAAGAGTCCTTCTTTGGAGCTCCAAGTAAACATACCACACCCCATAAGGGAGCTACAGTCTGATCAGCACCCCTCAGACTTTGAAATAACGTACACACGCAATCTCCTTCAGCCCATGTCCAGCTGCATATGCATTACCAGCACAAATCTCTTTTGGATCTGCTAGTGTTTCCCTCATCAGATTTCCATCACAGATGGATGCAAGACTGAAAGGCATCTTTCAGGATTAGGGCCTTGCTAGTGGTTGCCCCAACATTATGTAACCTTTTTCTGCAGGATCTTCTGTTTGGGCTGGAATCTAACCTATTCAGAATTATTTTATGCTGCTACTAGATATATATTGCCATTCAGCTAGTTTTAGTGTATCATAATTTAAATATTTCTGACTTGAAGCACTTTGGGAACTATTTGGTTTAAAAAAGGGTGCAAAATATTGTCAGTGAAATCTTTTAAATAATGAAGAACAAATTAAGAACTGGAATCCTATATTTTATTTTATATTTAAAACATTTGCATGTATTGCTTTAAAAAGAAAGGTTTACCCTTCACTATATTGTATGCTGTTTTACTGGCTGAAGGCATAGCCACTGAAAAATCTTCATGTTACCCCAGAATCTTTGTAATTAACATTTTTTGGAAAATGTATTTTTTCAGCCACTACAGCTTTCCTCAGATGTCTCAAGACATTACAGCACCTTTGGGCATGTCCCCACAAAAAGTAAATTGATGATACAGCCCTGCCAAGTCTTACATGCAGTGGAAAGTTATGGCAGTTGAGCCCCTTCACAGTGGGGGTACAAGCCACTTCCATGGGGCTGGGTGGTAGGAAGCTCCAGATTAGAGCTCACCTTCAAAGTTTTTCTACTACTAAGAAAGCACACCCTCTGCCTTTTTTTTTTTTTTGTATTTTCACTGCATCCAACAAATTTACCTCCAAAATATGGCAACTTTTCTTAATTTGAAACCCAAATAATACAACACTGTTAATGCTGGTAATGACTGCTCCCCCTGCGCCCAGCCATACATACAAAATCTGGCCATCCAAAGAATATGTTCCAATCAAAGTAGATGCGCATCAAGGTTAAAAAATCATATTGCTAAAAGTAAATAATGTATTGGGATGCATCTTAATAGAATTCAGCAACTGGAGAAAATCCTGCCTTATGTGCAATAGGGACAGAGGAGGCAAACAACCACAGAAAACCTAGCCGTTCCTGCTTTGAGGCAAGCGAATTCTTATGATGTCAGCTATCAGGCTCTGTGCAAAATCTTAAATCCCTGCTCCTATGAAGAAAACGAGTACGATACCTACTTGGAACAGGCGCTGATGGGGGACAGCTTTATTTGTAGCTTTTTAAGTGACTGTAGCTTACACACAGCAGCAGCTGGCCAGTCAAGATTTTCCGGACAAGTTGCATGATTCTTTCCCGGGAACAAATGTAATTTTTACCTTAACATTTCAGAAAGTTGCACACTCACAGCGAGCAAAAGGGTTTGTGCATTGCAGCACTCTCCTGATTTTGAGCTACTGGGCCTCAAGAGCCAGCAAAAGATCAAAGATGTACAATTAGTGTCAAACGTTTAAAAGATTCCACAGAGAAAAATTACTGGCACTATAAATACACCAAGTAAATCTGCCAGACCGCAGTGTTGCTTATGTCTTTCTCTCAAACTACTTTTGTATTTTTGCCAGCATACTGAAAAGGTTTACCTTTCAGAAATGTTGGCTCCTCAGGATTCCACTAGTTATTCTGGACCTGCTTCTTTTCCCCACTCCAGAACAACAATTGCTTTCTACTCTCTGTAGAATAAATGTGTTAGCAAATGCTTTTTGTCCATCTGTTATTACACAAGACACTGCAAAACCGAACATTCAGATACAGGAATTATCTGATCAACACATATTATCCCCTTTTAGTAAGTTTTCATTATTAAATATACACACATTTAATTACCTTTCCAGTTATACCAATGACACTGCTTTCTTGTTCAAGGAAATGAACAATGCATTGGCCCGGGGGCTCCACACTGGACTCTGCTGGATCCCCTGTGTGACCAATGAATTAAATCCTTGCTCTTCTACTCATCCCTGGTCCTTCAGTCAGGCTGGACTCAGGCAGTGTTGTCTGATACAAGAGAGGCAACTCTTTGCCTGAGATTTCAAAACACTGACCCAAGGAAGTTGCCAGTTCCCTGAGAATCAGTTTGCTGCAGGTCTAATCTCGCCCCTCAAAAACTCTCCAATCCTCCTTGCAACCCCTTCTGACCAGATAACCTTGTCAGATGACAAAAGGGAGCCCCATGGGAGTCTGAGCTGTGGGCTCAAGGCAGCTCCACTCCCCAGCCTCAAAGCACCAGGCTCTCAGGTTGCCCTACCCACCCCCCCAAGTTCCAAAGTACCACCACCGAAAGCTACTGCTGCCATCACATGTAAGGAGGACAAGACCACAGGGCCAGGATTCCCTGTTACGCCACAAGAGACAGGTCTGCACTTGATCCTATTCTACATTATAGCAAAGAGGTCAAGAAAGGAAGCTATAGGAAGGCATTCTTTTCATTCATACCAGGGCACGAATACAAAGGGCTCTAGAGATAAGCACTGGTATCTTGAATGTAACCAGTGGAGCTGAAACAGCCACACACACGCATGTATATGTATGTATGTGTGTGTGTGTACACACACACATGCACACAGAGATGCAGACACACATGTGTGCATATATATAAAAATGAAAAAATGCCCCCTGCATAAATTGTAGCTTCTGAACAGCCTGGGAGATCACTGGTGCATGCATCGACAGTGACTAAACACTTCTGCTCCAGAAAGGGGAGTATTTCGCAAATCAACTGAAGCTAATCACATGGGCTCCTGGCCACAGCTGTAGTCTGAGATTCTAGAAAAAGACTTGGTTGTAAAAAAATGAAGGTGGGTTACTTGGGCTCTAAGGGAGTCCTAATTCACTGTATCTTCTTTCCTAATCCACTAAGGCTGGATAAGCCAGCAAAAATTAATAACCAGGATGTTAGAACGCCATCTGCTGCAGGACCCCCCCCCCCCCAGGCTACAGAGCAATCTGAGAATCCATTGATATACCTGAATTAGCTGGGGTGTAAAGCTCTGACACTATTATAAGGTCATATCACCAAGACCTCAGAATCACTCCTTGGAAATATCTGTGCCAAAAAAAATGGCATTCATTGTTTCTGTTAAATATGGGGTTACTCTATAGTGGGGCTAAAATACATCACAGAATCAGAGACAGTAACCTCCAAATATATGGCTGAACGGAAACCAGAGCTTCTCAGGCTTAAGTCAATATGAAGTTTTCTAAAAATGCTGGCTGTCATAAAATGCCATCAAGTAATAGTACTTTCACAAGGAAACTCAGAGTGTGAGTTTAAACAAATCAATACATGTATGTCCTACTTTTCATTAAAATTTCAAAGTGGTACAAAGCACTCAATTTTTAAAAATGCTAAAAATTATTTCTTTTACTGTCAAATCATAAGCCAATTTATGGTGACCTCATAAGATATTCAAGGCAAGAGATGTTCAGAGGTGGTTTGCCACTGGCCGGCCTCCACGTCATGACCCTGGTATTTTCTGGCCCTGCTGGTGGACTTCCTGATGGCACCTGGGTTTTAGCCACTTTGACACACAGTGTGTTGAACTGGATGGGCCACTGGCCTGACCCAACATGGCTTCTCTTATGTTCTTATGTCCTTCCGTTCCTTGGAGATCTCCCATCCAAATACTAGCTAGGGCCAACCCTGCTTAACTTCCAAGATCTGATGAGATCAGGCTAGCCTGAGTTATCATTCATACACATCATTAAAATATAAATCGTGGGGTGGATCTAGTGGTTCTCCCTCTCAGTGAGGACTCTCTTCCAATGGAAGCAAGACTCTTTCCCCAATAGATGATTCTTCACTTAATAGAAAGGAACTTGAACAGAATAAAACCAGAATGTCAGAACAAAGAGAGCAAAACCAAATTCCTAAAGGCCAGGTGAAATAAATGTTTGGCCCACATTGTAGAAAAGGAACCAAGCAAACTGCCCACTCCAAAGTTCAGAGGAAACAGCTAAGAAATTCCTTATCTGCTTGAAGGGAAGTTTTCTCCCTGAATAAGATGGATCTTAGTACAGAGGACCCCTGGCTGATGTTTTTATACCAGGAGCAGAAATTCCTTGAGATGTATGGGACAGTACATTATATTAAAACAGTTGTCAGCAACCTCTTAATTAGAGCCAAACTACATTGCAAGAGATCAACAAAACATCAGTATAAAAAGTCCATTTACATAACAGAAAATATACAGCTTAACATTACGGACAATTGACTGATGATAATCCATAAAAATTTCTGCAGCCCAAACATTGGTTTTGCAAGTTCTTTATTAGAAAGTGGCACACAGATAAGATTTCACAGTAACTAATAAATATACACAAGAGCACCCTGTGCAATTTTTCAGTACACTGGCATAAATCGGCACATAGTTCAGAGCTATCATTTCCCTTTCTGTAAAGCATCTCTAAGTAGCCCTTTAGTTCTATATAAATTTCTGCCTGTCATTTTAGCATCTGACCTACCCCTCCAATACACAAACAAACATGAACACATATGAAGCTGCCTTATTCTGAATCCAACTCTGGGTCCATGAAGGTCATTACTGTCTATTCAGATCGGCAGCAGCTCACCAGTGTCTCAGGTAGTCTCTCTCACCATCTACCACCTGTTTTGTTTTGTTTTTTAAGCTAGAGATGCTGGGGATTGAATCTGGTACCTTCTGTTAAGCCAAGAAGTTGTCACAGCCTCTTCCTTTCTTAACTGAAAATGTATCTTATTCCCCCTCCCTTAAGGAGGAATATTTGGTTTTGTACCAAACCACATTTGGTTCTGGAACCATAGGGTTGCAGGCCCCTGTATTAAATTTTAACTTAAATTATAATTGAATGTTAATACCTATTCTGAATTAAAAGGTTACATTCCTTTTCCACAGAAGAGGCCAGCAACTATGTCTCAAAGCAACCCAAGTAAAACCAGCTCCTCACCCAAAGGGGGATGCACATCATGGCCATCTGTGCTTAAATCCCGTGACTGCTTGTGCCCACATAAGGTTAACCACTGTCCTTTTCAGAAGATGTTTTCAGGCAATTTCCTCAGCTAAGAAGCAAAAGCGACAGGACTTAAGGACCAATGATGACCTGACAGCACAGGCAGCCACCGAGCGTAGGAAGGCCTTTCAGGCTTGCAAACAAGCCAAGAATTTCCCCCTTTATAATGTGGCACCAAGATGGCAGGGACCAGATGGTATTCCTTCTGCAGCTCCCTCTCGGTCCACATATTCAGAAAGCCATAATCTGGCCTAGAAGTTTAAATGACTAAGATTCCCACTCCAAACACTACTTGTTGTCTTGTACAGCACTTTCATCATACAAGTCTTGATAATGCTTGGCCGTTGCCCTCAAAACCATTAGGGCAGCTCTGCTGGATCAGACCAAGGTAGGTCCTTTCACTCCAGCATCCTGTTTCCCACACCAGAAAGTTCACAAGAGTAATAAAGGCTAAAGCTTTCCCACTTTTGTTGTCCCCCTCTGCCCCCCAACCCTGGCATTCAGAAGTATACCGTCTACGAACAATGTGATTTCATACAGCTTTCATGGCTAATACCCTTCAAAGGGCCTCTCCTCTACAAATCTGTCTAGTTCCCTTTTAAAGTCACCTAAAGCTTGGTCTATACATGGGTCAGAATGAGGCAATAATGAGGTGGCAGAGTGGACTGTGCCACTTCAGATTGCAGGGGAGGTCTTACTTTTCTCAAAAGTTCCCTACATGAACAATTCCCTGTAAGTGGAAAACTTGCACATCATGTGAAGTGCTAGGCTAATAAGCTTTGTCCTAGATACTTTCCATTCTTATTTACGGGGGGGGTGGGGGGGTGTATACAAACAAAATAACAAGAAAGCAGACTCAGCAGCCTGCAATGGTCCAGCCCCTTCTACTATACGTGTTGACTGTGCCTCAGAACCAGTATTCATCAGCATACCCAACAATGTGAGCCATATTCCTACTTCACATACAGTAGAGGAATAGGAGCAACTTGGTAGATGCCATGACACTGAGGTAGGAGTAATCTCAGGTCTCCTGCAGCTGCTTCAAAGAAGGCAGCTTTCTACCATGGATGGCCCCTGCACATGTCCCATTGTATGAAATAGGGAACACAGTTACACTAACAGCTGCTGAACGCATGTTGATGCAGGGTACCAGGGCCTACCGGGAACTCTCTTAACAGTTTATTGCTCCACCACTACCTTAAGTCAGCTATTCCAGGGACTCTTGAATGGCTACAAACTTTCTCATTGCCAGCTTAAATCCCACTCTGTGTTACAGGCCCAAGAGGGAGCTGGCAGAGCACTTACAGTCTGGAGGCTCCACCTTTTGATTTACCTGTGAGCTTGAAGCCCAGAAAAAGGTCTTACTAACAATGCGGAACTGCAAGTGCAAGAATAGCATTGATGTGCTAACACCACAACGACTTTTGTTCCTGGACAGAAACATAAGGCCTCAGCTGTTTATTTTCTGTGTAGCCAGCCCTGCATCACTATGCCAACATGGAACTGTAAATGAAAAACCGTCCATCAGGTTTCAAGCCCTCATTGTGTTGAAATTATCTGGAGAAGTCTATGTAGTTGGGATGAGGTGGAACCAGGGCTGCTGACACTTTGGAAGAGGGATGTGAAGGCTCAGCATGGCTCAGGGCCCCTCCACACAGCAAGGAGAATGAAATATACATCACTTAAGCACAAGTATTTGATCTGCACATTTCACAGTAAATGTTTCCCTCGCTCAAAAGCCACTCGAATCCGACTCTAGGAGGTGTTGCTCATCTCCATTTCCAAACTGAAGATCCAGTACTGTCCAAAGACTTTTTTCCATGGTCATGTGGCCGACATGACTAAACGCCAAGGTGCATGGAACGCTGTTATCTTCCCACAGAAGCGGTACCTATTTATCTATTTGCAATTTCTTGCTTTCAAACTGCTAGGTTAGCAGGAGCTGGAGCCAGAGACGGGAGCTCACTCCGTCACACGGCACTCAGGTCTTGAACTGCCGAGCTACTGACGTGTGGTCTGCAGCTTAGCATCTTAACCACTGCGCCACCGTGGCTCATTTCATAGCCCCATCCTATTCATGTTTCCTCAGGAACAAGTCCCAGTCGTCTCACTGAGATTTACTACCGAGCAAGCATGCTTAGGATCGCAGCTATAATCAGGCTGCAGAATCTGGTGGTCTTTGATGCAAGCACCAAACTCTGGTAAAGCTGCTGCAGGTAGAATCACATCTTCTCTCCTCAGAATGCTGCACACAGAAGAACCATCACCCAGACATGTAGCACGTCCCTTCTTAAGGCAGTTTGCATGTCAAAATGGCACTGTGAGTGTAATGGGGTCAAAGGCAATTGTTAAAACTACCTTGTGAGACTGTGGCTGATCTTCTCAAAGCACGAACACACAATGTATGCAATACAACCCACTGAGATTGTTCTTCTGGCCCTGAACTATATGGTTTACCAAAAAGGAATCCATGCTGGCTGGTTTTCAACACAAATTACACCTGCCCACAGCAACCTGCTTTGAAAGGGTCTTATCAGAAACTCAAATTTGCACTTAAAATTTGTGATAAGTTGCCACAGCTGTTTTAAGTATCCTTTCCCACCTTCTCTGTTCCTACCAGCTCTTAGCATGCTATGTACCAGAGCATTTTAGATTTTAAGACAGCAATTTTCTTCTTTTTTGGAGAAATGTTTACACGAAAGTCCAGTGTTTCACCCCATGCTCAAGATGTCACCACAATTCCAAACTGAGAAAAGGACAAATATTCTCTTACCTTATAAAAAAAATACTTTATTCAACTGCTAGATTTGGTCTGCACCAAAGTTATCCTGTTACTACACAAACAATTTTTTAAAAAAGATGCAAATACTGTACTCTAACTCACAAATGAGCATCCTAACAGCAAACAGGGCACTGGGGACCACAGCAACTGTTTTGTTTTTTAAAAAAAGCACACTGGGGCAAGGGGAATTGATCACATGGCCACAACATTGGCTTGTTACACACTGAAATCAAATGTTCAAGTGTTCACATTATTTGCGACAGGCCTGAAGAAAAAATGGAGTCAGGAAGAGAAGGGAGAACGACGTCTGATCCCTTGTCTTGATTCTGAAATATACTTTGGTATGTGCACAAACAAAATATCAGGGAATACAGCACTGAACCATTAACATCCTCACACTTACACACAAAGCACAGATCTCCAAACACCCTAATGAAGCTGTAAGGAAGAACGCAAGTGTGTCTTTGCCAACACTCTCGCACGCCCACCATTGTCAGTCACTCCAGGTGGGGAAGAGGGAGAGAAAGAGAGAGAGAGAACAAGAATTTGATTCGTAAAAATGAACTCTGGGTCACTATACCCATCTCCTGCCCACCATCAGGAAATTTTTTAAGTGAAACGTCAAACAGACAGCACATGCTTGTGGAAACTCCCGATTCTTTTACATCAGCAGCATTTCTCAGAGAAAGTTGTGTGCGTGTGTTTTAGTTACCCTTTTTTTTTTTTGCAAACCTGGACATCTTTAAGTTATTTTGCAATCAGAGCAATCCCTATTTTAGACCTGACAACCATTGGAAGGTCTTTTGCTCCTTGATGCAGAAGAATCCTTTGAGGCCCGGTGCCTGGTGCAAGAAGCACAAACTACGCCAGACAGGCGCTTTAACCCTTTCTGAAAGACACTGTTGGACAGACTGTAGATGACACAGTTGCAAAAGCTGTTGCTGATGGCAAGCCAGGTGGTCAAGAAGGAGGCCACACGGTTGCTGTACACTTCTGAGCTTTCCAAGAGGAAATAAATGATGTAGGGAAGCCAAAGAATGTAAAAGACACTGGTGATGCGTAGCAGAACCATGGCGTAGCGCTTGTCTGGGCAGGGCTGGGCTTCAGCTGTCTCTCCATCCTGAGAGCTGAACCGGACTCTCCTCTCGTTGATCTCCTTGGTGTGCTGCTGGCAGATGCGGAAGATGCTGAAGTATGTGAAACAGACCACGAAGGCAGCTGGCGCATAGAGCATGACGACAATAAAAAGGGTGAAATAAGCATCGGTCTTCCAGAAGTTGGCACACCACTCAAAGACATCCCCATGGTAGCCGGGCTTCCCCCACTGGAAAAAGGCAGGCAGGAACACAGCACCCGAGTACAACCAGATGAGCAGGATACATACCCGGAGCCTCCAGGGGGTGACTAGCGTGTTGTAAGTCAGCGGCTTTGTGATGGCGATATACCTGTCAATGCTGATGCAAGCCAGAGAGGTCATGGAGACGCTCTTGAGCACCGAAACCACATAGCCAAAGACCTTGCAAACCAGGGACTCGTCCAGGAAGGCAATGCGGTAGTGCAGCAGAGACAAAGAAGGCACCAGGCAGCTCACACCCACCAAGAGGTCAGCGTAGGCCATGGTCTGGATGAAGTAGCTGGTGGTGTGGTGGTTGAGCAGCGGAGCGCAGTGGAAGACGAAAATGACAACGATGTTGCCTGAAATGATGAGGACGGTGAGGAAGACAATGATGATCACCTCCAGGAGGCAGAAGTCCAGGGTCTCCGGGTAGCCAGCGGCCAGGAGGCAAAAGGGCCTGCTGCTGCGGTTGCTGTCCAGCGAGGTGTTCATCTTGCAGGGGCAATCCCGTCACTCCGCTGCTGCTGCTGCCGCCGGTGGCTGCCCGGCTGCCCCTGCAGCTGCTGTCATTGCGGCTGCTGGCGCACGTGCCGCGCTGTCAGTGTCTGAGCGGAGGTGCGGAGGCTCCCCAGGGCTGCTGGGCATTGTCCGCAGCAGGCAGCTCCCCTGGATGGATGGCTCTGGCTGCTGCAGCCACCTCCGCCGCCTGCCTGCTGGGGCTGCTGCTCTTTCTCCGGCAGCTCCGAGCCAGCAGCTCCGCGCACACCACGCACATCGGGGGGAGGAGAGGGAAGAGGGGAGCGCTCTAGAGGCTGGCCTGCTTGTTGCAAGGAGGGGGGAGGGAGAGAGAAAGGCTCTCCGGCAATAGCCACGAGGGGGTGGGTCTTCCTCCGAGAGCCGCGAGAAAAGAAAGGAAGGAGGGGAGGGAGGCGGTTTGCAGCATTCCTCGACCACCCCCCCCCCACTTTTCACGCCCCCCCCAAGGATGCAGTAGCTCGGCTTCCCCACCCCCAAAACTGCAGAAGCGGGTTGCCGAAGGGGGGCAGGCGCCCGCCAACCTCGGCACCTGGAGAGGGAAAGCCTAGCTGCTGGGGGGCTCCGACACCGGTCCCGCGAGGAAATGACGGGCTCGCCGGTCCCTCCTCCGCTAGACCAGCCTTTGCGTCCTCCCCCCCCCCCGCCCCCCGCGGCGGGGACAAAGGCGCGGAGACACGAGGCGAGCGCTCGGCAGAAGCGTCCTGCGCCCCAGCCAGGGAGAGCAGCTGCCGGCCGCAGAAAAGCCGGGGGAAGGGCGACCCCAGGTGCGGGAGGCGATGGGGGGGGGGGGGCCGAGCGAGGCGGAGGGTCCAAGGGCACGAGGGGAAAGGAGCCAGTAAGCCAGGCTCGCCGGACGCCTGTCTGCATTCGGCACCGGAGAAGAGCAGCGGAGTAGTTGATCCTGAGCGCTCCCCCCCCCCCGCCCCCCGGCATAAGACGGCCCAGTCCTTGGCCGAGTTTCTGGAGACGAGAGGTGCCGGGGCTGAACGCAGGCAACGACGGCTACGCCCTCTTGCTCTGAGGGGCTCAGCCTCAACACCAGAGCTGGGGAGGGAAAAGAGCTCAGAGAATGTACAAGAGTATTCTGTCCCCTTCTCCAGAGTATTATGAGGACAGTGGGGGAGGTCTTCGATCTGCAGCAAAAATGCAAACTAAGCGCCAGGAAGCTAAGATAGTTTTTATCTTGGTGGTCACAAACAGCCTAGAGGAAAACCAACATGCCTGTTGTTCTGTCAGGTGCAGGGCAACAAAAATATACATATTTGTGGCAGTTGGAGGGGATCTGAGATTCCTGGGGAGTGAACTGCAGCTGCATCAATTGTTCTGATTTCCATCACTGATCTACTCCACACTGGGGGGAAATTATCCCAGTCTGGCTTTATAACCTCAGTGGCGCATTTCTCTCATGCACAAACGCCCATGGCCCTTCTCTCCAATCTCAGATGTGGGGACATGTTTAGATGTACAGCATTTCACATGTTCAAGGACTTAGAAGTTCCCATGCACTGCTGCACACATGATTCCTTGAGCCTCTGAACCCAACCCAGCAGGTATTCTCAAGTGCCTTTATACCAACTCCAAATGATACTCATTTTGGCAGCTAATCTAAAAAAAACCAAGATGACTTCAACTCAAAATGGTACTCTGGGCGCTCTCAGATGATTTCTGGCCAATAGACACAAAAGCACAGAAAGCAGCACTTGGCATTCAAACCAGCCTTGGAGAAGAGATTTCATTTAATGCACTTAATGTGATTTCAGCCTGGCACAGGGCTGAGGGGATCAGGCAGAGATGAGCCAAAGTATTTTGGAAACACACGTGGCTAACCAGAAAGGCAGCCTCCTATTTCCACAGAAGATGTGCCACTTCCCACTCCAGAAGAGATGACATTTAGAATACTTCGTTTTGGTATCACCACCTCACAAGTGATGAAGACTGATTCAACCTCCTCCAGCTTTTGGAACACGCTCTTGCCAGCAGGCTGCGCTCTTGGGTCCAACATTTGGCTTATGAAAGGTGGACAAGAACGGATGAGAGCGCTCTCTTGGACAGTCCTGATGTGCAGTGACTTTGAGAAGTCCACACCTTTCTTTAGCTTTAAGAGGAAGCAAGACATTTGTTTCTTTGTAGCTTGATTCTTTTTGCATGATCTGGTGAATTTCATAACCTCAAAAAAACTACAGAGGGATACGGATGGAGTTAACCGCCAGCACTGCAAAACTGATGCCAAGTCACTTTAATCAACTGAAAGGGCTCATGATACACAGACAGTTTCTCTGCTCACAAAGGGGAACCCATGTAGTGAGGATGGACAAGCAAATGCCACTTATCTGGCTTGATATCAAACATGCTTCAACCAGAAACTCCTAAAAAACTGTTCCATAACAACTTGTGTGCACAACACCCTATTTGGCTAACAGATCCACAAGAACCAAACTGGTGAGTGTATCACAATGCGAAAGCCAAGCAGGATTTCAAGTCCATTTGTTCTTGGAAGGGCAAGGCCCGCTCATCATCAGTATAATTCTAACAATACAAAAGGAAAAAAGGAAACACCAAAGAGGAGGCTGTGCTTGAATCCTGATATCCTTCCCCAAGAAACTTCCAAGTTCTAACATCTTCTGACGATCCTCCTCGCTGATCAGACTTAACCCTGGTCGTGCATTTTTATTTGTTAGCAACCTTGCAACAATGGGATTCTCCTCTAATTAAGACTGAGTCTCTTCCAATCTCTCATAGCCATGAATGTTCCCCATGCCCCTGGATACAAGTGTTCTGTCCCTGTTTTACATTTGGCCAGGCTCTCTGACAAGAGCAGCCTTTGTAAGAAGTGCCCGTAAGCACCAAGATCCTAACTTTAAATATTCATAGCAAGGGTAAATGATGATGTTAAATATTTGATTCAGCAGAATCTGGGTTCACAGCAGCACACATAAGACTGCTCAAGTACATCAAGCCTTGGAAATCAGGCAATCTGAGCAAAATAAATCACTAGCATTTGGGTGCGCTACACATTTCCCCCTGATAGTTTGCAGATTAAAGTGAAGGCTGTCAGTTTATTGATCCCTGAGCACTAACTGAGCGATTGCTTCCTTTTGCTGTTCACTATTGGTTACCATGGAAACTAGTTCCGCAGTCCTGATTAATCCAACTCTTCAAACTTAATGCTGGAGGTGCTTCACTATTTCAGCAACTAACATATGCATACAATCCCAAAAGTTGGCCACTTCCAGGTCACAGACATGGTTGAAATTTATGCACAGAAACTCCCAGGTGAAAAGCATTGTAAATAAAGGAGTCATAAAATGACATTAGCTCTCTCACCAGAGCCCTTTGGCATGGTAGAGGAAGCATACAAGCTTTTGACTGCCACAGAACTCTTCACCTAGGAGACTGGAAAAGGGTCAAAAGGCTCGGGGGGGGATTGTAGGGGGAAACAAGTTTACACCTCCAGAAAACCTGTTTTTTGGGGGAGGGGGGTGATCATACAGCAGAGTTCGCCCTAAAAACAGCAGCTTCCTTCACTCTCAGGTCAGCATTCAAAATACACACACAGCACAGATGGTCATGGGGGGAGAGAAAAACTCTGCCATCATATTTGCTACTAGACTTGATTCCCAACATTGCCTTTTCTCTTTATACCAAAGAAAGGGAAAACTCCTGAGAGCTGAAAAGTACAGTTCAAAGGATGTACTTGAACCTCACACCCCATCCATTTCTTGTGCATAACCCAAGCCGAAGGCCAGTTCACAGGTTACTACCTTTTACCTGGTGTGGCAGTTGGGTTGCAAATCAGAACGTCTGCAGTTCAAAATCTTGCCGGTGTCCCAAAGAAGACAAATGACCTTAAGGAAACCTCAGACCCTTGTCTGCCATATGGGGATAAAACTAATTTCCTTTGTACATATGCACAAGATAACGTACTGTGTATTTCAAAGCACTAAATAAATGCTAAGTTTTATTGTTCATGATGAGGATACCTATTTCTAGCAGCTGGGGCGGGGGGGCTAGTGGCTGGGGGATCTGTCCCAGCAATGACCCTACTCCAGGTGAGAAGCCAAGCACCAGGCCCAAATGCTGGTGGGTTTTCCTCTTGGGAGGAGGAAGCTGTTCTCACAGAATTGCTAACTGAAAGGGGGGAAAAGCACACAAAAATGTCCATTTCAAGAAGATATCTGTAGGAGCTACCAACACACTCCATGGTAGTCTCAGAAGCATCCACTGGGAAAAGGCTGGAAGAGGACAGTAACGGCCACCAAGATCCTTTCACCATGCGGGAGAAATAACTGCTGCTGGGGAAATCAAGTGAAGAGGAAGAAATAAAGGAGTCAAAAGTTACAACAAGTAGACCTCTTTAGGGTACTGTCACAGTGGCATTACTCAGAATTCCTGGACAAAAGTGAGTTTGCCAAAAAAGGTTTGCCATTTTTATTCTAAAGCACCTAAAGGATCCCTCAGCTCTAAGCAGCCCATGTGTTGGGTGTCTGGAAGCAGCAGCAGGGCGCAGACCAGCCCAGGTCCATTACAGACTTGCTCACTGCTGAGCCAGCGTGAGCTCAAGCTTCAGCTGCAGTTTGCTGGGTCAGTGGAGCAGCTACCCATGCGGAAGAAGCAGCCAAAGAGCCAGATGTCATTTGTGGGTGTGCATGCATGTGCACACAAACTCTGCATAGGTCACACTTCTAATCAGCCTGAAGACTCGAATGACAAAGTTCCAGATCCAAGAGCAGAACAGTTTATTTATTTTGATTTGTATCCAGCCCTCCCCACCGAAGCAGACTCAGGGCAAAGCAAACATGGATTTTCTTTCTTGTGTTTGCATCATAACTCTAAGGCAGAAACTAGGGCAAGGGGTTTTTATTAGCAGGTGAGAATTGGGCGGTAGGGTGTTTTTTAAACTCTTCCTGTGCACATGCTGCAGGTGGACTCCAAGACCAGGAACAGCCCAGCTGCTGAAGAACCAACCTGGGGGAGGGGATCTGCTGGAGAGCATTAAGCACCCCATCCTGCCCCCAAAATTATAACCCAAGCATAGGGTTACTAGCTAATGCAAGTTTTTCAGTACAGTGTGCGGTTCATTCCCACACAACTTGCAATCAAGGTAGGTATGTTTCATTGGGCTAGAACTGCACTCAGCACTCCTGGTTTGAAACTGCCACCCTTTTACTTCTGAACTGCTCCCTGAACTAGTGCTCCCTCTCAACTGCTGCCTAGCTAAGAGCTATGCCACCAACTGGTGGGTTCCCTCCCCCCAATACTTTGTGCCATGCCACAGGACCAATGTAGTGCCATAAAGGAGTTCACATACGACCTTTCCTTTCTGCTCTCTCACACACCGAGTTCAGTCACTGCGTGTCTGCTTTGCGCTACTTGCATGAACACTGACAACACTCCAACAGTCAGCTTGTATGCTTTTTTAAGCCAACAAATTGACACAAACTGGTATATTTTAGGTTTGGCAAGCCCTGCACATGCTAACAACTCTCTGACTCCTTGTCCTGTTTCCACACAAACACGCAAATGCTTGGTTGGCTATTTATTTCATGCCACCTTTCCAGGCAGCTTGGGCCCCTAGCGACAAGGCCCATTCTCAGGTTACCACTCAGCTCAGATGACGGGCGCACCTAAAGGAAGGCTCCCCAAAGATGCCCCTTATTAGTTGGGTCAGTTTGTAAAGCAGTAGGTCGTCCTTAAAGTGTGCTTATCCCAAGCCATTTTGGACTTTATACCATTTTCTCAACAGCCGCCAGTCATAAAATCCTGCATTTCTGAAATCTTAAAGTACAATGACCTAACAAGTGAAGTCAGGTATACAGTGACAACAGAAATTTACACAATATGAAAAAATGTGGAGGGAAAGAGACACGCGTGATCTGTTGGAAGGTTACCACCAATTTTAACACACAAAAGGAAAAAGCAGTAGTTATTCCTTCCTCTGAGTTATGTTGAAACTTCTACCAAACTACAAAACCATTCCCCATCCCAACCCAGGTCAATAATTCCATCACTGTTCCATTATGCTGACCTGCTGCTTTACTGCGAGATCAGACTAACCAAATAATTCCCCTCCACCAATCAATTGTGCAGGAAGTACACTTGCAAATATGCTTATCCTTCGATTCATTTTGTCATGGGGAAACAACAAAAATGAACAGCGCTGCACTACCAGAAGTTGACACAGTATAAAAATATATTGTGAATACAATTAAATACTCCACAGAACTCTTTTTGCTGACTGATAACATTTGATGAGTGCACAGAGGAGTAAAATGCACACTTCTACCAATAAAGATGGTCAGCTTTTATTCCATGAACAGATGAAAATAATTCAAATGAGTGAGCTGAAAAGAATGGCAGGATTCATTTCTTCAGGAGACAGGCAACCTAAGGCATTCAGCCATCAGGTTCATAGCACAGGAGTCCTGTATTGGATCAGATAAGGTGGTATACTACTCCTGCCTTCTGTTTCCAATAGCAGGTTACCTCTGGAAAGCTCAGAAGGACCATGAAGACAGCATTGTTCCCCCAATTCTGGCATTCAGAGGCATATTACTTTTCAATATGGAGGTTTAGCTAAAATGGCTAACAGTTGCTAATAAAATACCTTGCAAATGTGATCCTTTATTTTTCCTCCAAAGCCACCTAAAGCTTGTAGCCAGCACCACATGTTGTATCTGAGAGTTCCATTGGTTAATCTATGCACTTTGTCAACATACTGGAACAATACAGGCCTCTGTGGGCCATGTGGTTCTTGTGTAGCTTGTGCACCTTGCACTGCCTACCACAGTATAAACAGTATAAATAGCAATTTAATTAAGCAGTATAAATAGCAATTGAATTCAAATTAGATATAAAGGAATCGGGAACTATGAAAGTAATCCTAACAGATATACAGTCAGAGAGGAAGGTGCGCAATGTGCACTGGTCTTGCAGTTAAACAAAACTTTAAAATATCAGTTCAAAGAACAGCAGCAAAAAACCCATACAGCAATTTACAACTGTCAGGGAAATAAGTTGGCAGGAATTGTATTTCATCTTGAAATTTTCCATCAGTCAATTAAAAAATGTAGAAGTTGCGTACTCAAAAGGTAATATTAGTGGGGGAGTTCCATGTTTGAATACCTGTGGTAAAGGAGGGCTCAACAAATCCCAGGTGCAGGTTCACTATGGTACACAGAAATTTCATCGTAGTACCTAGTACTTTCAGTAATTATTTTATTGCAGCATTTCTCAGCAATTCTCAGTGGAAGCACAAGGCTTATTTATCATTTCACATTAGAATTGCTTTGTTGTATGACCAAAATAAAATGAGCACAAAGATCTTGTTCTTCCTGGATTATATGTAAGTTTCACATCACTCAATGGTGGTGGATGAATTCATTTCTTAGTCAACTGCTTTCTATCCTAGCTCCAATGTTCAACCAAATTGAGATTTTAAAAGCAATAACAGAATTAAAAGGAATTGGGGAGAAGTTAGGTTAGAGGTTAGCTTCTCACTGTGGTGTTGCCCCTATATTTATTTATATATAACACTTTTGACACAGCTCTAATACAAGTACATGCAAGTGTGAAGAGGTTAGCATTAGGTGTTGTGGTAGCAATAATTAGAAAATATGGTTATTACAAATCTGAAACCTTGAAGGCTGACAAGTGAATCCAGCTCCTAAGTTTCTGGGCTGGCTTCTAGAGCCAAAGAAAATTTGTCAAGGTTTGTGGGAAACAATAGATGCAGAGACAGCATAACAGGAAGAATAAGCTCCAGCAAAGATCTTCCCCCCAACACTTAACTAATGCCGGGAAGGTTTCTCTCTTCTTGCAGCAGAGATTACCCCACCCCACATATACCCTAAGTGACCAAGGGGGTTACAATCCACTTCTCACCAATGCAGACAGTGTTTTTGGTCGCACACTACCAGAAAATATTATTGCTTCACATTTGACTTGATTCTACTGCAAAGTAAACAGTGGAGATATGAAGCACACTAAAAGCCACTGTTGGCAAAAAAACCCAAAAAAGATAACCTGAAGCAATTTTCTATATAATGAATCAATAGTTATAAAACACATACAAACAAACCCATTGGCCTACCTTTGTAATGAGAATGCGGTACTTCTCCACCAGATGGTCATTGTTGTGACACCCTGCAAGCAGCTGCCAAACCTCCCCTCTTAGTGCTTCCGGGACTCCACTTCTCACCAATGCAGACAGTGTTTTTGGTCGCACACTCAGATTCAAATGCCTGAGAGGGAGGAGAGAAATGCACTTTGCATACAGCAAGCAGGACACCAAGTGCAGAGGACTGGTGACCTTTCCCAGCTCAGCCTGCACTTCCCATCTTAAACATGGCTCTAAGGCCACACCTGGCCTCTCCTATCTCATTCTCATGTAACAGGAGGAGGCTGGGAATTTAGGCAGAATCACACCATTGAAATGGCCACCAAGGATGTGACTGAGCCACACCTTCCTCCTGAGCAAATAGCAGCAACCAGGATGAGGATGCCTGTAAGGAGGGGAAGGGGAATGGGGGATGGCTGGAGTTCTGTGAAGGTGCAGAATTCCTTATCATATTATACTGGCCACTAGGTGAGATAACTGTTAGAAAAGTATCTCTGTTTATCTGTAAGGAAAGGATGCTCACAGTTTGCTTTTCAGAAGAGAAGGAAGGGGAGGGACTACTTACCATTTGGACAATAGCTCTCCCCACGTCTCAAGGATTTTTTCTGCACACTCTTTGGAAACGTCTCCTGAGCCACTTAAAAGAGGCTCATCATTATCTGCAAAAAAGACAGGCCAGTGAAGTAGAGAAGAGGCTGAAGCAGAGAACAACCATCCCTCCTTGGGGAAGGCCCACTTTTAGCAGCTTCTTTTGGGTTGTGTTTCTCTGTGCAAATATTATACCCATGAACAGAACAGCAGGAATCAAGCCCCCCCCCCAAGCCCAAAAAAGATAAACCATCCACATGATGTGCCTGATGGGGTGGGGAGCGGGAAAACAAGCTCTCTGCTCAAGATGAATTGTGCAAACTGTCTCTTCACTGGGTTTCAAAAATTAGCAAGTCCCAAGTCAGATCTGTCCCCCTCCCCACTGCTGCCAGCCCAGCACAGTGGCAGCAGCCACTGTGACAACCGGACTTGCCCACAGACTATTCTGAGCAACAGGGAGGGGCCTGGTTCTCCAGTGCCCACAAGGGAGCTCTGCACAAAAGCAAGTTGCTGATTAGGCTTCTATATACATAGATTTCTTCCAAAGAACACATTTGGGTTTCATACAGTTTCAAACACTTTAGGACAGCTATTATGATCATAGGAATAGTAAAATGGGGCTATATTGCACAGAGGACACAAACAGTGAGAAAGGCACACAAGATGCCTTTGGTGTTCCAGCCTTTGTGTGAAACAGTCACACTTTTTAAAGCTTCCTTGCAGCAGAACTTCTAGCTGATGCCCTAATCCTGTCTATTTCTCTTAGCAGTCCTGAGAAGTTGTCCCCTTCCCCTCCCCCAAGATGCAGTCAGTCACTGCTTACCTTCCTCTTCATCATCCTCTGGAGGAGATGGGATCATGGAGCCCTGGGATCCAGATGGTGGCAAACGGAGTGCTGGACTGGCTGTGGTTTTTCTCCTCTCTCTTTCTGACTCGCTTTCCAAGGACACTACTTCGTAGAGTGTGTCTGTGCTGCTCTTTCTGTCCTTCTGCTTTATCTAAAAAGTACATAATGAATGTTTGGTTTGAAATTATGTAGAAAAGTTGACAGAAAGACTCACAAGCTCCTTTCTCTGCAGTGGCTTTGCAGAGTTTGGTGTAGTGGTTAAGTGCACGGACTCTAATATGGGAGAACTGGGTTTGATTCCCCACTCCTCCACTTGCACCTGCTGGATGACCTTGGGCAAACCTTAGTTCTGGCACAGCTGTTCTTGAGCAGTTTCTGTCAAAGCTCTCTCAGCCCCACCTACCTCGCAGGGTGTCTGCTGTGGGGAGGGGAAGGGAAAGGAGTTTGTAAGCCGCTCTGAGACTCCCTTGGGTAGTGAAGGGCAGGGTATAAATCCAATCTCCTCCTCTTCTTCTCCATCACAGAGAGATATGATGGAAGAAAGGAATTCTGATTGCTCTTCCATTTTCCAGAGAGGTGGCAATTTATTGCAAAGTTTCTGGAAGGATGGTCTTAAAACTCATGTACCGTCACTTTGGCCAGGAGATTTCTTGTAACTAGGATACAATTACTGTAGCAAACTTCAGGTCCAGAGCTCAGCAGCAAAATATCTCTCTTCCTCTCAAAAGGTCAGGAGGCATAAGAGAGTGAAGATACCAGCTGGAACTCTATGCTGAAGAACCAGACAACCCGGAATACACATCGTTTTCATACACACTAGAACAATATGCACCAATGCATTTCCTTGACATGACCATTAAGACAATCACTTGGTCTAGTGCAGGCAAGAGACAAGCCAAGACTTTGCCTTGGGGAGGGAAAATTGTTACCGTTTATGTTTCGTGCACGACTAAACATACAAACAACAGAAGCTGACATTGACCAGGGCTTGGGATCCACCATACCCAAATGTGTGAGGTCACAGTTCCTGGAAGGAAACCAACCATAGTGATACAGGTAAGGTCTAGGGCTCTTCTTCGATGACCAAGGCTGTTTCAACTCAAGATGGGATCCTGACTCCTCTCCCAATCGAGGTGGCAACAGGTTTAGCAGGTTTAACTCAGTACAAGCTACCACACCCTGTCCCTCCTTGACCTTGATGCACCATCAGCCCATTGGTCCAAAGCAGGAAGAAGGTCCTTGGTTTGCTTTTCTTTTGGCCCCTCCTTTCCTGACATTCATGCTCATGGTGGTTTCCTGGTCCCCTGACTCTAACTCCCCTTCCTACAACCAACATGCCTTTAGGTTCACTTTCCTTGCCCCGCCTTCTCATTCAGTCTTCCAGCCTGCAGCCTCCCTCGTCCCAGCACTTCCTGCTCCTCACAGAAGCAGTCCCACTTTTCCAAATTCTACTGTAGAAAGCTTTCCTATGAGCGCTCAGAACAGTCATGAATGCTCCATGATATCAAAGCAGCTGAGACAACAGGGAGGAATGAAAAGAGGAAGGACACAAATGGAAAAGCAGAAAACAGCTTATAAGGGTCTGCAAAGGCTTTTTGTAGAGCCTGAAACTTTTCTGATTGTAACTCCTTAGAAGTTCCTACCTTACCCACACCACAACTTCTCCCACGCAGAAATACTTCCAAATTAAACATTACCCTTGGGCTTAACACAAGCTGGAAAAGAGTGCTCCATTTCCCTCACACCACTGCTAGTAAGTGGAGATAAGCCACCTGGAACCATTTGCAGTTTGGGGTTTTTTGTTTTTTTAAATGGGCTTGTGTGTCTCTAGAAACCGGCTTCCCTTTGGAGATTATGAGGCAAAGCCTCTTCAACAGTTTCAAAATGAGTGACACTGAAACAGAGGCACCCACCAAGCAAACGTGACCCTAGAAGAAGTTGAGTCAGGGCCTGAGAACAAATCAAGGGTGAATGAGATAAAAGGGTCACACAATGAAAGCAAGGCAGGCAAGACAAAGGAGGCAGGCTTAGCTCAGCAAGATAAACTTCCTCAAGTTAACAAGCTTGTGTGTTTCCAGCGGGGAAATATTTATAGCTAACAGAACCAATTGTTTAGCCTCTCTCTACATTTTGCCTTTCAAATAATGAGGCGATGCTCTTGGAGACTTCTCACCTCCTCTAGCACGCCAGGGAACCTCAAGCACACAAGAGCCACCTTCCTTTTGCCTCCAGAATTGCTATCCAGTCAGAGGCCCATGGTAGGTACAGAGAGAGGCTGCCCTGTAGCAACAAGGAGCCTCTCTCTTAAGACTCCAAGTCTAAGAGAAACACAGAGAGAGGCCAAAGCAGATGCACACAGCTTCTCCTAAGCTCACAATGACAGACCCCTGAGCACTGCTAGTAGACCCAACATTTCTGCACAGGAAGACTCTTTGCAGGCTCCATAAAAACACAAGATTTGCCAAATACCTTTCAGAAACAGCAGTGTCTCACATGGTGGCCCACCAACAGAAGCTTTTATACGGTGGGGAGAATGGCCCCTTAGACGTAAGCTGGCAAGGCTATACACATGAAAAGCTCCCCAATGCCAAGTCACACCACTGGTCTAGCTGAGTATTGCCCACTAAGGTAGGAAGTACCTCTCAAAGAAAGACTTCTCCAGAATCTCTTAGCTGAACAAGCTGTTGAACTGGGACCTTCCTCCTGGCAAATAATAATGTGCTCTGTTGCTGGGCATGGATACGTGCCTGCAATTATCATGTGGCATTAAGACTCCCCCCGCCCCCAAATATACCAAATTGCCTTTAACTGTGTCAGCCCCCTTAGGTCCACCTAGCAAAACTGCTTCCTCTGACTGGCACTGGCTTTCCAGGTTTCATGCAACAAAATTTTCCTCAAAGAGCCTTTCAATTGGAAAGAGTAGGCACCGAACCCAGGACTTCTGTGCTGCTGACTATCCGACCATCTCTCCCATTTTCTGTGCAGTTTTAAATATTTGTGCAGGTCTCTGAGAGCCTTTGTTATGAAGAGGGAGGCCAACTGAATGAAATGTATAAATAGTGCAAACCAAACACATTCTAGTGAAGGGCTCTGCCTCCCGGAACAAATCTAATAGTACATATAAGTGAGCTATAGTTTTTTTCAGTTAGTGGTACTATGAGATCCTAACCCTAAACAGAGGCACAAGACTCCTGTATGGCATGTAGCACATTAAGCCAACTTCCACTGATACAACAGTTGTGGCCCTTCTTTGAAAATCATCATCTAGCCACAGTTACCAATGCCTCAATCACATTCAGGTTGGATGGCTGCAATGAGTTCTTTGTGGGGCTACCTTTGAAGACTGTTCAGAAATTTCAACTGAACAGTTTGGGCACTTTCCCCCACCCAGAAACTGTAAGATATCAGGGGTGTGAGCAAGCCCATTTTTCCACTCCCCTGCAACTTCTCTTTTTGCTTTAACTAACACACAGCTGCTTCCAACATTCTGGAGCATGTCCAGTGTTCACCAAAACACTTGGGGGGGCTTTTTTCTTTTGGTTAGTTTACAGTGTCATACTATTCCACATACCTAGAGAATTCCTGAAGTAGACACACAAATATTGTTTGTGGGTAGCCCAACTGCGCAGTTACATCAAAAGCCCAGGGGGCAAGCACGTTTAACATTAGATAGAGTGATGCCACAAACAAAGTTACTTGCTGCTGTGAGCTAAAGAGAATGCAGGGCTCTTTTTGTAGAAAAAGCCCAGCAGGAACTCGTTAGCATAATAGGCCATCCAACACCAGAAACTCATTAGCATATTAGACCACACCCATGACAGCACAGCTCATTAGCATATTAGGCGGGGGGGGCTGGGGAAGCACAGGGCAGGCATAGAAGCTTGCCTCTTCCTCCTGCCCCGAGCTTCTCTGCCCAACTTCAACATCGCGTTTCTAGTCTATCTCCCCCCCCCCCCCAACCAGATGGCCGAGGAAAGATGCTGCTGAAGTGCCTGGGATCTGAAAGTGCCTGGGATCTAGTGCGGAGAGACTCAGGGAAGGGGGGGCCATGTTAAATGCCTTTATCTAGTCCCTCCCCCAGATCGCGGAGAGAAAGAAAGGCATTTTCAACCTGCCTGGGTTCCCTGCCTGCCCTTTCCCAGCTGGTACATGTCAGTTAGAGAAGGGAAGGCAGAGAGAGGCTTTTCCTTGTCAATTTCACTCTCAGCTGACTGGCCAGGAGTGAGATTGACAAGGAAATCTCCATGGGCTCTCCAGAGGGAAAGAGGGCATTTTAACATGCTGCCTTTCCCTCTTGTGTGTAAGGTGGGGAGGGCACTGTGCTCTGTAGCCACACATGCCAGAGGATTTGGTTGTAGGCGTGGCCAACTCAGGAGCCAGCCAGAACTCCGTTCCTGTGCGTTCCTGCCCAAAAATAGCCCTGAGAGAATGTATCAGTTCTGAGCACAGCTCAAGACACTGATTATTGCTTAGAGGACAAACAAAGTGGTCTGCTGGATCAGACCAATGAATCAGTTAGCCCAGCATCTTGCTTCACACTGCAGCCAACCGGTTACTCTGAAGTTACTTCTAAAGTTGCCCCTCTGCTTAAATGTCTGAATTTTATTTTGTTCAGTTTTATTTTGTTTAATCTCCTGAGCTTTTTGCTAATTGTTATTTGATGACTATGGAGGGAGTGCACACACACACACACATTTTTCTTCCCTTGCTGGAGTAGTTAATTTATTTCTTCTTTAAGGCATTGCTCCTTACTTCTATTACTGAATTCATTGTGTAAACTGCTTCTGAACTAATTTTGAACTGATTTTAAAAACAATTTTTATAAACTGGTAGGTTTAGTGGGATGTGTGTGTGTGGGAGGGGTTTTACAGTTCCTTAAAAGGACTATAGTAGTCATTCATCATTTCTTAAACTTAAGCTACCTCAAGAACACAATGCTGGGAATTGAAGGGTATAAATGTTTAAAACAAGTTTAAGTATGAACTTTTAGGTTACATATCATGTCGCACGTGCATGTGCACCCCTGAACTTCAGAAGAGATTCTGGATATCACTGTGAAGCATGCAGTAATTCCATTAAGAACTTCCAGACAGGAAGGAGCCCTGCCCATTTCAGGGTTGCAGCAAAGCTCAAACATGCCCCTTCCAACTATCCCAAGGTAGAGGAAAGGAAATTGAGGCAGCAAAGGAAGCACCCTTGCAGAGGCACAGCCTCAGAACGGTGTGCCCAATTCCACTGCTGCCTCTTCCATTTTTTACAGAGGTCCCAGAAAAATTCAAAGGAAAACATTAGCCGTGGAAGAACTGGAGAACAACCCAGGGATGGATCCTTGTTGGAAGCCGCAGCCCAGCAGTACCTGTTTCAGCTTTAGGAAGAAGTTCTCAGTGGCGCTCCGTTTGCTGAAAGGCCAGAAGAGCCTCTCATTGGGAGGGCACACACGGACTTTGGTCTCCAGCAGGAACCGGACAGGCTCCTGCACCTCGGTGATCACCAAATCTACCGCTGTGGTCATGAACAGCACTTTATCTAGAGAGAGACAAAAACACAAAATAAAAAAGTTTCCCCTAGCTGTTTGCAAAGTCCTTTTGTTGAACAGAAATGCCTACCTTATGCCTAGGGCTGACAGTGACTATATCAGCATACTTGATAGTATCCGAGTTGTATATTTTACATTTACTTCTTGCCAACAGCGTAGCAGATATTGCATTTTGCATAAGAGAGCTAGCAGGAGTTGGATTAGGATGAGGAAGACCTACGTCCAGTTCTCTACTTTGCAATAAAGCTTAATGGATGACCTTGAAACACTAGCCTACCTCATAGGGCTCTTATGGGAATAAAATGCAAGAAGAATGCGTGGCACAAAGCCACAAACTCCTAGAAGAGAGCAGGATAAAGTCTATTGTGAACATATGCTGCTTTACGGTGAGTCAGATTATTGATCCATTTAGGTCAGTACTGTCTACTCTGACTAGCAACAGCTCTCCAGGACCTCAGGCACAGAAAGGACTTTGTCAATATCTGCTGAGTTCTCTTTTTTCAAGCAGGCACAGTATATACCGTGCCACAGCTTCCTCCCCTATCTCTAATAATAACGTGTATGGTCACTGTTCCTGACATTCACAAAAACAGGGCATCCACAAGCACGGGAAGGGCTTCCACACATTTGGAGGCCTTTCTCCAGATATACAGAAAAAACATGACCCTACAATTTAGCTAAAGAGTGGGGAGTGTATCTTTACAGCCTTCTGAGGACTGAATTTGCCCCATGAGGCACTAGAAGGCTGACAGCCTGTTAAAGAAAGGAGAGCAGAGATTGGGGAGTTACTCTGCTAAAGCTTTTGAAAAGTTACAGAATCCCGGAGGGGAAACTTGGTGGAGGTGGGGATTTCTAAGACATTCAACTTTGCACCAGCCTCCCAATTTCTTGCGAGTCAGCAGCTTGCTTATTTATTTATTTATTTATTTATTTATTTATTTATTTGATTTGATTCAATTTCTAGGCCGCTCTCCCCACACAGCAGGCTCAGAGCGGCTTACACATTTTAGTGGACCAAGTCCACAATAAAACAATGAACATTAAAACTTTCATCATTAAAATATAATAATATAATAATTCATCCCTCCATTCCTTCCCCTTGAGCGCCCAGCAACTGCCTCCCTTTGGAAAACACCAATTTTGTTCTCAAATGCTCCAAAACATACCTCCCAAACACAGACAGAAACACCCTATGCATTTCAGATAATTTGTCCCCAACCAACAAACTCTTAAACACAAACCCTTTGGGGTTTCTTCATTAACCATCTGGAAATGTGGAGATTTTGGGTTCCAGCTCCCAGTGATGACATAAGACTTTCCATCAGAGCTTTTGCCCATAGATTCCTAGACACAAACAGGGAACATCAAAATAAAGCCTGTACTTTTTAAAGAGTGCTATAACAGTTGACATGTGAGAATCCCCATCTGGCTATGAAACTGACTGGGTAACTGTGGGCCAGTCATATACTCTCAGCTTAACCAACCCTACCTCACAGGGCCACTGTGAGAATAAAATACAAACTAAACTGGTGATTTATGCTGATTCCTCCTTCCTGCTGCAGGACCCCTCCCCCATGACATTCCTCTGCGTCCCCTATCACACAGGAGCAGCATTTTGTAAACTTTCATCTGGCTTCAAACCCATGTGTGCTACCCCGAGCTCCTTGGAATAAGAGCAGGACAGTTTCATTTACTTCATTTCATTCACATCGTTTCTCCCCAACGAGGACCCAAAGTGGCTTACAAAGTTCTCCCCTTCTCCGTTTTATCCTCACAACAACCTCTAGAGGTATGTGAAAAGAATGTGTGACTGGGCCAGAGTCACCCAATAACCTTCCATGGCAGAGTGGAGATTTGAACCTGGGTCTCCCAGATCCTCTAAGCACTACACCAGGCTGGCTTACACACATTGTTAGAGTTTTTTTAAAAAAAAATTATTTTATTTATATCCTGCCCTACCCCACAAACAGGCTTATTTTAATGCATTTTAATGTGTCAGAAACAGCACATATGTATTTTACAGGCAGACACACATGAGAAACTCATGGAGGAAGGGAAAATCTATACCTGCACTGGCCTCCACTTCCTCTACTTCTGTCACCACCTCTTCTTCCCTTCTGAACCTTCCTACTGCCCTGCAGCAGCAGCAGAAGGCTTGGAGCAGAATGTTTTGCACACTTCGTGCTCCAAGCCTCTTGCTGATGCACTAGCCTTCCGATCAGGTGGGGCAGGGTTGAGACATGCTTTCCCCTCTAACCTCTTCTCATCACAAGGTTGGCAGAAGCTCCAAACAGAAAGTGTGTCCTCCAAGCCACCTTGCTGTCCAGCTTATTGAGGATTGATGGCTTCAAACACTGTTGCCTCCTTCTCTCCCTCTCCCACTGCCTCCTCGTCCCTTCCTCATCATGCTGCCATTACCTACTCTTCTCCCAATTCATAACTGCTCCCACTACCACCCCTACCATTGCTGCATCCTTGTCCTCCATCTGCCACTGCTTTTTCACCTCGGCAGATTTTTTAAAAAATCCTCATTGTAATGCTGACCATAATTTCACAAGATTTCAGCCGGCACTCTGAGTTGTGAGATCTGCACAAACACAGATGCCACATCTCTACTTCTGGGGGCTTTTTAAAAAATTAAAGTTTAAGATTTTTCTACAAACCAGGGGATTCCACCTTACCTCTACATGGATGCTCTATGCAGATGTTTTGATCCTCACTCTGGGGCCACTGTCAGAATTAGATATAAAGATCAGGCTTCACCCTTAATGATCCCATTTAAAAAAGTACTCCTTACCAGGTCCAGTAAGTGCATGTCGCCACTTTGCACGTCCTTCCCAGGACTAAGGAGGAGGCCAAAACACCTGTAAAACAAGTAAATCCAATTCTATTAAGCATTTCTACATCCAACATTAACATGCGAGATCAAAAAGGAGAGCAAGGCAGAGGCACAAATGGAAATGAGTTTATAGGCTTTTTATTCCTCCAAACAAAAAAACCATAAATACTACAGTTTTAGAAACTCCTGGGATACAGTTAGAAGGCAAGCAAACAATCTTGCTTAAGATACAGATATAGCCCTGGAGTACAGAACTGAAACAGTTATGTGGAGCAAAAAGGATTTAATTTCTTTCTTTCAAAAAAAAAAAACCCAAAAAAAGCACAAGAAGAGAAAAAACTCAAATTTCAGCACCTTAGTAAAAAAAATTGAAAGGAAAAAAAGGATTTTGACTGGAGTTCTGCAGGCCACCCTGTCACTGGGGAGCATGTTCACTAACTTTTATGGGGGGGGGGGGGAGACAGACCTCCACCTCTCAGCTGTTCTTTGGGCCCAGAGGTGGCATTCAGACATCTCCGCAATAGGACATTCTCCACTGCATCACAAGAGCCTGAAAATAGGCAACCTTCCCATGTGTGGGGGTGGCAGGGGTCTGAACTCAGCTGCCAAATAGTGATCTGCAGGCTGCAAGTTTTTGTGGTCCTGGAAAGCAGTGAGACTTGGGAGGATGCGCCAGAATTCTGCCTTTCAATGTTCTGATCTCTTCCTCTCCCTACACCCCCTGTCCTAGCAGGGATGAAAAAATAGTGTTTCTGGGGTTGGAAACGCCTCAGGATACAGAAAGAGGTTCTGGAAAGTGACCCAGCCCTACATGTAGCCCACAGGCTGTACATTGCATGCCCCTGGGAATCCTATGTATGCCACCTTTGGTTACATAATGGGGTGCAAGATGTAAACGTAACAACAAATTAAAAAGATCAAGACTTCCTAATAAATACCCATTAGCATGGGCAGGCAGAAAAGTTTCCATGGTGTTTTGGGGGAAACCATGACATAATACTGATTTTCAGAACTGGAAAAGGACAGGCTAAAGTCTTCAGTACCCACCCCATAAAATCCACTGTATTACATGCGGGGGGGGGGGGGGGGGGGGGCTGCCAGTCCTTGGTAGTACTTCAGATTGTCACACCTTCATGGATCCTGCCTTACCTTTCAATGGCCAGTTCTTTGTTGGTCGTCTGCTGCACATAGATGACAATCTTCTTGTCAATTCCTTGGCGCAGTTTAAAGCATTGCCTGTCCTTGTCTTTAGGAACGGCACTGTCATATAACAGGAGGGGGGGAAACATTCAGAGGGTCATGTATCTGCAGCCGTTCAAACATGAAAAACGGGATCAGTGTGTAAAACGCAGTTTTCCCACATACTGCCTTCTCCCTTTGCATCTTTAATTCAGAAAACTGGAACAGGTTTCAGTGAATGAGAGGGCCATCTAAAGCACCTTCAGGACTACAACTAGGGACACAAATAAAGCTGTACACAAACAGCCACATCCAAACAATTCAGAATCCTGATTTAAACAAGAGCCATAAGTGACTGAGAGCCCAGGGTATGGATATGTAAAATAAATGATAGTTTGGGAGCTGCTTGGGATTCCATTTTAATGCTCTCTGGAAAGCTGCAATGGCTCCAGAAGGAGTATCTCATTACTGAATGAAGCTGCCTTTTATTCAATCAGAGCACTGGGCCATCTACATCAGAGTAGAGCACTGATGAGCAGCAGTTCTCCAGGGTCTCAAGCATTGAAGGACTCCCCCCCCCCCCCCCCAGTGTCAAATAACTATGAAAACTCTGAACAGTGAGATTGCTTGTCATCATGGGAAAAAAATAAGGAGAGCTGAATGGGTAGGATACAGAAGCTAGACTGAAAAGATCAACTTTCAATTTTAATTAAAAAATGAAGATGCTGAATTAATCTATTTTAGCTGTTAAAATGTTTTTTATCCCTGTTCTAATTTCTTAATGTCTTTGGGATTAGGTTTTTTTAAACGAAAAAACCTGAATTATAAAACTTATTTAAACAAGAAACACAACATCCAAGCACAATTAGCAACTGGAGAAGAAAAACAAATAGTATAGAATAGACCAGCATATCATATCTAGCAAATTCAGACCCCAAATAACTTAACCCAATAACAATTGTTTAAAATGTTGGTGAAAAATACATTTCATGTTCAGAGTCCGCATAACTGGTTTAAAAGTCCACTAGCCTGCAAGTGTGTGTACTCAGCTGTTTTGTGGCCTATGTACTCAATTTTTGTGGCACCTTGCAATGTTCATCTTCAAAATGATGTACATCTTCAAAATGATGTAAATGAAAACCAGCAATAAAAGCAACTACACACAAGCAAATCAAAATGGCCAAACTGGATCCTCCCTCTGAAAGGCACATCAGTTGCATGATCAAGCCAAGTCAGCGTAACTAAGTTCCCGACAGAAGTTACTAGTCTTTTTAAATAAGTTAGTAATTTGCCATGTATGCATTTAAAAACACATGTTGGGGAAAACAAAATCTCTAGTCTCCCACTTTACTCAGCACAGCTTTCAAAATTAGCTTTTCTGGAATTTCAAGGGTTAAAAAACTCAAGAGGAAAATAAGTGTTTACCCCCAAAACACATTTTACTACTTCAAATAGCATATAGAAAAATATCAGGCATGGCTGCAGAGGAGGTACTCCTGAGCAGTCCCTCTCACGCACAGATTCTAAGTGCCCAAAGATAAAACAGTTATTATTTTTGCCCGAGTGTATTTTATTTACAACAGAACCATACAGTTCCAAATGGGAACTATTGTATCTTTTGTATCTGCTCTCTCCTCTCATACCCTCACCCCCTTTTTAATTTGAGTTGGATGCTTCTACTACTCAGCTCAAGCAGAGCTTGTTGTGTCATTATTAGAGCTCAGCCCCAAAACATATGAACCCCAGAGGCAATTTATTACATTTAGCAGACTTAACTGTGCAGCCATGCATACGCCTCAAAAAACAACAACAACACACAACAGAAATGTCTCCTGCAGGCTTCTGCTGCAAATGCAAACACAACCAGAATTTGTTTCATACTTTTCTTCTACAGGAAAGGATAAATACAGACTGCACTCACACAATTAACTGAGTCCTGATGTTTATCAGGTACAGTTTAGGTGCAGAACAAGATTTAAACAGTAGAACTGTTAACAGGAGGCTTCTGCTGATGAAAGTATCGGCTCAGCAAACAACCACACTTCAATCAGTGCTGAACAGGACGAAATTCACAATGTGAATTCACAAATCACGAGATCCAAGGCAACACTGACTTGCCAGGATGGCCCATTTTTGGTCACTTGGGAACTATTTCTGATCACCAGTGACAACTCAAGCTTCTCGTAAAGGATAATCTTGGGCAGAAACAGGGGAGTTTGGCACATCTAAAATTGAAAGCCACACTTCAGGGTGGGTTAATGTGCAGGGATCTATTTACGGAGCCAAAAAGTGTCAGCTGCTGTACAGAGGCAGAGAATAGTAACATTGCTTTTAAAAAGTTGTTTAAATAATTTTTAAAACCTCTCTTGACAAATTCCAGAAGAAAAAAACATTGCTCTAGCTGCAGCCAGCTGCCAGCACAGTCTGCAGTTCTAAGAGTGCTTGGCAAGCACACCACTCTGTGATAAAGGCAACTCAGCAATTAGGAGAATACTATAAATGCTGGGGGGATGGACAGAGGGGAATCAGTAGAATCCATGCCTGGATGTCACAGCACCATATCCGTGGAGAGCAGACTCAAGAGCTTACTGCATTCTAAAACCAGATGGCAATGCACAACAGCTAAAAGCAAGTCAGTACCATCTACTGGGCAGAAAACTGAGTTTGTGCCTTGGTGGTTGGGTTCAAGGGTCAGGTCACTGTATTAGCCTCAACTCCTCATCTGTAAAATGGGAACAATAAGGAAATAGGAAGTTGCCTTACACTGAGTCAGATGATCTGTCCAACTAATCCGCTAATGTTATTTCAACAGGCAGAGGCCCAGATTGGGGTCTTCCCCAGCCCTGCTCCCAGCGATCCCTTAAATGGAAGACATTTTGGAGACTGAACCATGAGCTTTCTATCTCCAAAGCAGATGAGCTGCTCCCACTACATTACAGCCCCTGGCTTGGACCGCCTCATATAGGTCATATGAGTAAACAATGAGTGGCCACCCTGAGAAGCAGAATTTGGGCAACGCAGCTGTTGAAAGACACACTCAACTCTGATAATAATGGAATGGACCTTTCAAGCAACAATGCCATGCCATCCAATCTCTTTTAGTAAATGGACGAAGTAATGACTTTTTTATTTACACTGAGCCGTTATTGTTCAGTCTGACACAAGGGGGCACCACTGTACTAAGACATGGAAACCCACAGAATAGAAACCAGAAAATAAAGAGGGCAAAACATACAAAGAATGCCATTTTTTCCTTTTCCTGGCTATGACTCAGCATCCTGTGCTCTCAAAACAACACAGACCCCAAAGGCACAAGACACAAATATCTATTGCACGTATCCAGCAATTTATTTATTTTTTACCCAAAAGCAAAACCATCACATTTTTATTGTGAATTTCCTCCAAGGAGCTCTGGGAAGCTAACATGGTTCTCCCCTCCTCTGCTGCAGGCTGAGAGTACACAAATGGCCTAAGGTCACCCTGGGAGCTTCATGGCCAATGGGGGTCTAAAACCAAGACCCATCCACTCTCCAGTCCCACCTACTCGCCTCGGTACACTGCATTGGCTCTCACTCTTGAACACTGAACACAAAAAAAACTGTATTTTCTCTACCACAAGGTGCCTGTTTAGATAACTTAAAGCCTTTGGTTAGCACAACAATCTGAACTTAGCAAGCAAGAAGTTTCACAAATGGTCATGGGAGGCCAGTTTGCGTCAGGCAGACAAAAAGGTCTAAACAATGAAACAGTTCCAACAGGTGCCTAGTTGTGACTTTCAAGCTGCTGCTTTCTGCTGGCAACCAGAAAATTCCAGTTCTCTGAGTGTATTTCTATTTGAGCCCTAGTGCCCACTTCCTAGGGATCCAGTCCGAATGACCAGAAAAAATGTCATATCTAGCAAATAAAAACCACATTCAAACTATAATTTGAAAAATAAATAAATTTTTAAAACCCAAAACAAAAATAACCACAGTAAGCCCTGGGAAGATGTACTTTATGCAGGCTCTGGAAAATTAAAAGCTTTAGCTGAAGAAAAGAGAGGGGTAACAGGACACTGTACCTGAAATAGCCTTTCCCGTCATCTTCCTTGATTTCCAGAGAGACAGAAAAAGTGAAAATGTCACTGTCTGGTGTCTGTGGAGCTACAGGGGCTGCAAGTGAAGTCTGTTTGGCAGAACGGCGGAAGGCAGTGGCAAAACTGTACAGGATTCTACTCACCTGCAGACACAGAGAACCAGAGAGATTAACAGACAGATACAAGGCTGCTGAAAGAATGCGTGTGTTGGGGGGGGGGGAACCAATCACAGTGCTCAGTAGATACAATTAATAGCTGTCTGCCTGCCCCATTTATGCTCTGTGATGCACTGGGGAAATCTTGCAGCTCCCAGATGGTAGCTCTGAGGAACAGGGAGTTGTCCTCCATTGTACCACCTTCCTTTGGGACTTCCCTCCTTAGAAAAGTCCCTTCCAGCTTTTGCTCAGTTACTGCCTTCCCATACAGAAAAGGTTTTACACACTAGCCATCTAATGCTGGCTTTTTCAGAACTCTGATTATTTTATGATTGCCATCAGTTTTCAGGTTTTAGTTCATTTTTCTATTTTATCTTTTTGTATTGCAATTTAAGTTTTCCTTTGTCAGCTGCTGAGAGAAAACAAGTAATGAACAGGAAACAAGAAATAGAAGTGTCAACAATCCCTATCCTCTGGAAGTTTGCTCTCTTGGAAGATGAGCATAACCAGTTCTCTTCAAGCTCTTCTGGCACTTTAGTGGTTTCACTGGGTGCCCCCCCACCCCCGAAACCTATCTAGTCTGGTCAGCAGGACCTTGGTGCTCCAAACTAAACAGGGCACAAAGGTTTGCCAGAAGCTGTGACTGTTTCTGGTCCCAAATGACAATTTGCACCCCGTCACTTTAATAAATTACTTTGCCTCCCAGGACAAAATCCCCTAAATCCTTCTCAGCAATGCTGCTGGTTTAAGCAATGGAAAGCAGAAGCCACTGATCACTGTCACAGCTTAATAAGATTAACACAGAATAAACATAAAGGAAAATAGCTATTGCACAGCCGATACTGGCATGCAATTCTCAACCCAAGTAAGTGGAAGCTGTAGATGACAACTGTCAGCAGTATTAACTTCCACTAGAGGATGTGCCCATAAGTCTTCCCAGAAAATGTTCAACTTACAGCTTCTTGGATTTCACACCGAAAGACATGAATTCTGAAGAGCTCCGAGTTGTAATGGCTTTCAGTGAAAGCAAAGCAGTCGCTTTCTGGAGTCCCGTCATGCCCTCGCACACAAAACAGGATCTTGTAAATGGGATAGTTGGCGATTTCAGTGTTTGTTGGAGGTTCTAACAGCCTGGGGGCAAGGAGGAGAAAAATTATAAGCATTGAAGATAATTAAATTCTTTAGCTTTCAGAGAGACTGGAAGTTTTTTTTAATGGTATGAAGGTAGAAAGCATCTTCAGATTCAACACTTTCTGCCTTCAGTCTGGTACAGATTATCCTTTAACAAGAATTTGCCATAGGGGTTTACTTCCTCACTCTGCCAGAGGAGTAGGAGAGCATTCCTACACTTCAGGACTTCACAAGGAAGCCAGGTAATCTAGGAACCTCATCACTTGGCTGAACGATGCAGACTAACTTACCAAGTTGCTATATATAGACATAAACATAATGCAATAATTTACTAATTGGCAGATGGCTTTCTATATTCCCTCTTGGTACAAAAGGGCTCAACAGAAGCCTCCAGTTAGAACTGAGCTGCATTCTGCATAAGGCTTATGTCTCCTTTCCGTCTATGCAGAAGACTTTCAAATGTGAGGCTTGATCCAGCAAGATTCTACATTATTTAAAGTGGTGTTATATTCTCCTTGCTGGCAAGGTCTGAAGGTTCGGCATGGGGACCAAGCCTTGCAGGCAGAGCCAGCCTGATCATTCAGATCTGAGACACAAAACTGCAAGCCCTACAGTTAAAGGATGTTTCTGATGTTCCTTTTAAAACCACAATGACCTCAAGACCTTTATCAGTAAGAACAATTAGTAAGAATAGGTTAATGATCAGGTACCTAAAAGAACCTGCCTGTCAGCTGAAAGCTGCATCAGAAGCACTTCTGGGTGCTCCCATCTTCAAAAAGCAGGTGGGTGACTATCCATGGGATGGGAAAGGTCTTCTCTGCAGTGATGCTCCACCATTATGGAACACCCCCCCACACACACACACAAACACCAGTCTAACTTGTTTGGCACCTATTTTTTTCATCTTCAAGCCACCTGACGCATGCATGTTTTGAATATCTAACTTCAGGTGACTTTAAGAAATTATTTTATTTCTAGGTTTTGTTGATATTGTTTTAAATTTGACATTCTTACTGTCGAGACTTATAAGCCAGCTTGGCCACAATTTTTGGCAGAAGGATGGGATGAATGACCGAGTAACTATTAAACCACAAGCCATAATTTACTTCTTTTACCACAGGAGGCAAACTTCGGAAAACCACATTAGTGTATAGTAACTGGATTAAGCCCACTGTGGAAATTAAATTCCTGGACAGCTGCTTTTAACCAAAATGGCACTGCCGATGGCAAATGAACTCTCCCCTCTCCTCCCAGAAGACAGGTACCTCACAGTTCCTTCGGACACATTGGGCACGGAAAGGGTCACAGCCACAGAAATCTGGCACTGGCTCCGCAAGATGGACATCATCCTCAGGGCCTCTACCTCACTCCTGGGGGCATTGACAGAGGCACAGCCTAAGTAAGTGAGCTTGCTGAAGACTACACTGTCCTCATCAGCCACTGGCGTAAAAGGGCTCGAATCCTCAGACTCTGCAAGACAAATGGAAGAGTGAGGTCAGACTGCAGTCAGGGGTTCTGGAAACACAGTCATCCTTGGGAGAGCCAGCTCTGAAAACAGCAAGTGTTACAAGAAAAGCTGGCTATGAGGAGTGGGGAACTCTGCTCAAGATTCTCTAAGATGTCTGAATTCCACTGCTCTATGACACAGTGAAATGAAAATGTGAAGCCTTATGGGTACAGAATTCAATGCCCTGAGAATCTCAACCATCACTTTTAAACAAATCACAAGTTCCTAGTCCTCATACTACAAACAGGAGACTAAAACCTTATGAGCAATGCCCAATAAAACCTCATGGTCCTGTGCGGGGGCCTTTGCTCAGCCCTTCGCCCCCTCACATACAACCAGAGGTCATGCAGCATCTGAGAACAGCAATTAGCAACAAAGCCTGCCACAACTTTCTTATCTGAACAAAGCCCAAATTATTTAGGGAGCTGTAACCTGGACGCTTGCACCCATCATGTGCCTGCCTTCCCCTCTCCCTCAAAATCCTCTCACCTCCCTGTGTGGGTTTCACTGGCAGGTTCATCTCAGGCTTTTGCAGTCCTGCCATGGATGCAGGGTTAATGGTGGAGGATGCCGAAGCCTCAAGGAGGACTGGCTCTTCTCCCTCTCCATCGGCCTGGGGAGAGTCTGCCTCGTGTTCCTGGTCATTGGATTGTTCTTCTATGGGGGGATCCATTAGGACGTCTTCAAGCTCCTTCTGCAGCTGCTGCTCACTCCCATTCCCTATGATCTAAGGGAACAAACACAAGTTCTGCAAAGGAAGGGCAAACAAACAGCTACCCACATTCACAAAGTCAGTAGCTGAACAGTAATGACAAAGCAGCCCACACCCATCACATACAATCACCTCCCCTCACGCACAATTCCTTTGTCGCACTTTCAGGTGACACAGATCATCAACCTGGTGTACAAAAATGTTCACGTAAATAACAGTATATTTTATTCTTCCTGCTGTAAAGATCCAAGGAGTTTAACATAAAGAGTTGCACTGTTCATCACACAAGCAGGCCACCAAATTACAGCATACTGTTGTGCAAACTGTACAGTTAAGCATACCCAAAACTCATGAATAGTAGCACTTATGGCCTTCAGCTACAGGGTCAGGATGCTAAGGAATGCACTGCTGTCACTGATAGCAGGCAACACTGCACTGGTCAGAGATAAAGACAAGCTACATATGTCACAGATCAGGGATCCCACAACCTGTGGCTCTAGAGCCAAATGTGACTCAATACGCAGCCAAGTACAGCTCTCAAAAAATATTTAAGTTAGGGGATATTAGATGGGTGGGTGGGATACTAGAATAACCAGTAGGGAATTTATTCATTTGTTTCATTTATACCCTGCTTTTCTCCCCAATGGAAGCCCAAGGCAGCTTACATTGTTCTCCTCTCCTCCATGTTATCCTCACAACAACCCTGCAAGGTAGGTTAGGATGAGAGAGAGAGAGAGAGAGAGAGAGAGAGAGAGAGAGAGAGAGAGAGAGAGAGAGACTGCCCCAATGTAAACCAACAAGTTTCCACAGTAGAATAGGGCTCTCCCAGATCTTAGTACAATTCTAACCACTACACCATATTGGCTCTTGAATGGTAGGCAAACATTTTTATGAAACCAAAGAGCTTTTTAGAGGTGCTTTAGAGAAAGGGCAATGATCAAAGTGAACAGTTACCAGTAATTTGATTGCAGTAATTTGATTGCAGGTAGATCTATGTCAGTATTCTTAAACAATAGCACAGGGTGCTCCTATTTATTCATTTACTTACTGTGAAACTTTGTGCATGCCACTTTCTTATAAAGGCCTCACAACCACCAGTGATTGGCTGCAGAAACTTTATGGATTATTAGTAATCAGCATGTCAGTTACCAGTCATGTTAAAGCTCTGCATTTTCAACTATATAAATGTGTTCTCTTACACTGGCTCTTTGTTGATCTCTTCCTCTGAATGTTGACATAATCTGACTCTTTAGTTATAAAAAGTTGTCAACCCCTGTCCTAGATGCATACTGTCAACATCATATCTACTCCCCTTCAGAATACAGCTTTTCACTTCCCAACTGCCATTACAGGTAAACTGATTTAAGAAAACACCAGTCCCCTGACAAGTCCCAACTAGCAACGTTACACCCAATACAAGAAACATTGCATTGCCCTATGCTCTTTAGAACCAGAAACAGCACAATGATACATAGTCTGTCCAGGAACAAAGATATATAGACAAATGCAAGTTCCAAAGCTTGAGAGCCACATGTTGCACCTTCTTGGGGGACATATGTAACTGCCTTCAACAGACTCAGACCAGTCGGTACTATATACTTGGACTAGCAGGCAGAGAACAGTCTTTTTCAACAACTGTCACCGGAGATCCTTTTACTGTATATGTAAATAACTGAATCTGAGATCTTCTCTGACCATTCCTGGATTACAGAGTAAGTGCCCTGGAGACCTGTCTTAAGAGTGCATTAGCTCTCCTGTAAAGTCTTTTATGTGCAAGTGTGAGAAGCAGCCAAGTCCACCTAAATTCTGGTTAAGCCTGTTGAACTAATATATTGAATTCGACAGTGGAGGGGTTCAGCCTGTTATTTTGCAGCATAAAAAGATGACGGCCTGGAGAACAGCCACAGCTTAATGGCAGAAAACATGCTTTGCATGCAGAGGATTTTATTTCAGCCTTTCACTAAATCCCCAAGATGGCATTCAACATTTTAAAAATCAAACTGCTCCAAAGGGTAGTCAAAAATAATTAATATCAGGTCCAACAACCTAACAACAGTTGCTGCCAAAAGTTGCACACCAAATACTGCCTAAATAGCATGCTCTTCAACTGTTGCCAAAAGGCCATTTTAGAGTGACTAAAGAAATACTTTTAAGGAAGAAACTCCAACACTTGCCACTGCTGAAAAGGCCTTGCCATATGTGACCACCCAGTGAACTTTAGACGGTAGTAGCATGCATATCAGAACCTGAGATTTTAAATTCCTGATAGATCTGTATGAGAGACGGCAATTCTTAATGGATTCTGGACCCGAGTCATTTAAGGCTTTAATGATCAAAACCAGGACCTTGAATTGCACTAAAAACAACAACAACAACAACAACTGGAAAGCAGCACAAGTATTGAAACATAGGCATGATCTGGTCCACCCATTCATCCAACAATCCAGCAACAGCATCTTGAACCGGCTATGGATTCTGAACACACATGAAGTGCATGACATATGCATGACAACATGATTACTAGAGCACGAATCAGTGCAACTAGGCACTGGTCTTCCGAGAAAGGTTCAATTCTCAACTCCTTGGCTGAGAGCACAGACAGCGGCTGCCAGTTAGAGCAGCCACTCTAGCTTAGAAAGGCCAATATTTGCTTCAGTATAATGCAAAGTCATGTTTGTGTGCACCCAGAAGGCTCCAGGATGCATTATATGACCAGCCCTCTAAAGCATTTGCCTCAGAATTGCAGTACTTGGTCAATGCAAATCTCTAAACTCTGATGTCATGATTTTGAAAAGGGAAATAATTCAATCTGTTTCTGAATTATTACTCTTTAGGATAAGGCAGTGACTGTCCCATTATCACCAGAGGCAGTTAAAACCAGTGCAAGGGAAACATAATGATCCGAGTTCAGTTCTTGTTTGTCAGGTTCCACAATGCACTGCTGGTTGCATGCTAGGGCACTCCACTTCTCTCAGTTCAGCAAGTGACTTCCTTCCATTGAAAAGCAACAGACAATTCATTCCTGGTAGGTGAAAAAGGCTGAGAGCAGGAGGAGAGTTTCAACAGGAAAATCCAAGCCAACTGAAGCCCACTCTTCATCTCAGGCACACAGCTTCCACTGACCATCCAGAGGGTATCAAGACACAATACACGCTCTCAAATTAGCACAGTTAAGATGAGAGTGGGAAAAGGCTCATGTCTGTTCACATGGTCCATACAGCATGCTGAAGCAGAACTAGTACCACTTTTGTGTTCCAGATAAGGAAGGAAGGCAATTTTGTTTTGTAATTGCTGTGACCTAGAATTGTTTCTTAAAAGGCTGCTGGAGAATGGAATTGAGCCAAGCTCCTACTTCTTTAATGGAGCATGGAACATATTTGGAAGGAGTTTGTTATTTGCAATGCAGCGTAGAAATAACTAAATAGAGAAACAGGAAACATCTGGGCCTTGGTTACAGGAGCTGTTCTCTCTTTGCTCCATTCCAGCTTTACATCAAGCTCAACGCTGTCACAATTCATTACAGACTGCCCCTTTCCAATTGGTTGCCAGACAATGTTTTATACCTAATCACCAGGGCTGTAAGTTTGAATTGATTAAGCAATGTCATCAATTAACTGAAGGGTTAAATCACAGTTCAAAAATATGCCCAACAAAAGCAACTTGCCACTTCTGCCCTTGTGATGATGGCTTGTGTTGAACCCAAATCTCACCCGTCCTTACACACACCTCCTGTCATATGCCTTGTGCTGTTCAGAGAGGCCCACCATTAAGCGTATTACCAGCAACAGAGTCTTGGCCATGCAGCTTTGATCAGGAACAGGGCAGGAGAAAGTTGCAGGGCTGTGGGCGTCTGCTCCCAGTTAAAGGGCTTGTTACTTTAAGGTGCAATGCTGGGAAGAAAACAGGCCCACTCTCCTGCCAGGGCTGTCAAATGACATAAGAATATCCCACAAAGAGGGTAGGCTACCACTAAAACAGGGGCATTCTTAACTTCACAGAGTATCTGGTTGTGCTGGTCAACTGACAAGGTTTAATTACTGTGCCACATTAACAAGCTTACAAACTGTGCATCTGCATAGCACATTACCCCCTTTGTCTCACATATACAAGAAACCCAAGGTTGTCACAACAGATTTGGTTGCAGCAGAGTACCCTCGAACCGAGAGACGAGCCCCATTACCTTATCCCCCAAGTCCCTCCCTAAGCCTGTCTAGTCCCTAAGCGAGACAAAGGATGTTCTGCTTTAGGAGAAAGAATTTGGAACTAGATTTCCACACTTGCACTGCCATTTGGATGACCATTTGTTGGCATTCATAATGTTCAAGGAAGTTATCACGATGACATGACTGATTTGACAAAAGTCAGGCAGGGTGGGAGTAGGAAGACTTTACTCCAAAGCCAGTCCCATCAATAACGGACCATAGGTGGCTGATATTCTGAAGAGAAATTCTCTCTCCTTCCCCCATTTCCACAACAGCACACTCCCACATCAGTTTAATTCTGGCTGGGTTACAGGCTCTTCCTCTCTTACCTTCAGTCCTGTTTTTTCATCATCACTACCATTATTGGTGGATGGCGTTTCGTCCCCTTGCCTGGAAATTAAGACAAAATCTTCGCTGTTAAGAGTGGATACCGAGTCTGAAGACACACTGATTTTCCCAACAGAGGCCTTGTCATCCATGACTTAATAAAAAGGACACTCGGCTCATGAATGGGCTTGGGTTACAAACACCTGAAAAACAGAAAGAGTAAAAATAAAAATATGTATGTTTACACCGACGCTGCAGGCTGAAACTATTGGCTATGAATGCTCCCAAGTTCATTGCTATGAAACACCAGCAGCCAGAACTAGGGCAATGAGTGCCTCCTGGAAATGGCCTTGCAGTTTAGGGACAGAATCCGCAAGTAGTTTTCTTGGAGACTCATCCTGAAAAGAGAGTGAAAGCTCCCACATGCTAAAACTGTGTGCTAACACTTCTGACACATGGCAGTTGCCACTTTCTTCACAGCAGGCAGACCTCACAGCCCAGTTGTCTCAAGTGGCTAACCTTAGAGCCTAGAAGGCATTTGGTGTTAAAAACAGGGCATGGGCTAGCCTGCCTCACCATTTAAACGCACTACACTACTACAGACCTATTCTGAGTGGGCTCAGAACAAAGCCACCTGCAAAATCCTTCCTCTGCTAGGACTACAGCACCAAAACTAAGGCACATTCAGTGGTTCCAATTTTATCTTCTCAAAGCAACTTTTAATGTACCACATGCCCTGGTTGCCTCTGTAAGTTTGGATGCAGTCCTGAAGTAGAAACAATAACCACTCTAAGCCAAAAGAAAATGAACTTGCTTATAATTAGGCACCTACTTTCTGACTCCTTCAGACGTCTACCAATTTAGTCAAGAATTCAGAGGGGGGGGGGAGAATGCAGAAAGGAGAAAGAAAGCTGGGAGGGCTGGAAAGAGAACAGCACCCCTCAGTTCCTGAGCAGCACAGGACCTCCACCATTCCTATCAAGTAGACAGGGACTTATATCCAAGGGACTGCTTTGGACAGATTATTCTTGCTCTTAAAAGGACTTGCTCACTGAACAACTTTGCCTTGGCTTCCTCTGTTTAGTAGCATAAACTCAAGGTTCCATCATCCAGGAACAAAAAGTGACCATCCTTCTCTCTGCAGTTACTTCTAGGCAGGGCTTTTTTTGTAGAAAAAGCCCAGCAGGAACTTGTTGGCATAATAGGCCACACCCAACAGCAGAAACTTGTTAGCATATTAGGCCACACCACTGACAGCACAGCTTATTAGCATATTAGGCCACACCCCCATGTCACCAGAAGAGTGGTCATCCAGCCACACCCACCTTTTGCTTCTTATTCTGTTTACCTTGTTTGTTGTCAAAACCCAGGGCTTTTTTTGTAGCAGGAATTAATTTGCATGTTAGGCCACATACCCCTAATGTAGCCAGTCCTAATGAGTTTCTGCTGTTGGGTGTGGCCTATTATGCTAATGAGTTCCTGCTGGGTGTGGCCAACTCAGGAGCCAGCCGGAACTCCATTCCTGTGCGTTCCTGCCCAAAAATAGCCCTGCTTCTAGGACTCTGAAATTTGGTACACAGTTAATCTCTAAGGCACCCTGGTTACCTTAGAACTATGACAACGGGACTTTATATGCACCCTCATATGGGGAGAGGGGCTCACGTACCATTCCAAATAGTTAAGTTACGTTCGGAAGATCCAGAAAGATGAAGTTTAGCACAGACACAATATAAGACTATGTGTCTGAGGAATGCCATGGCTCAGTCCCAAGCCAATTTTCTCCCATCTCCATTTATCCATTTTTCTCTGGAAGCAGATGTTAAAAACCTTTCTCAGTCTGAAAACCTGCAGAGTTGCTACAAGGCAGAGGAGAAAACAATATTACCACCTTTCTTAAAATCAAGGGAGCTTATTATGGATTATGTTAAAGTCAATTAAGGTGTTCCCAGACCACCAAGAAAGCTGAAATCTAGTGAACATGCCCCAAGACAAACCAGTTAATAGAGCAGTCTGAAAAGGAGGAATTTTAACATCTAATGGACAAAACATGGAACATAAAGTCTAATTTATATTAGCAGTTTTCATTTCGGTGTAGAGCAAGCAATGACATATCCAGAATGGAATGCTGAGTCCTCAGAGATCCTTTGCCAGATGGATCAGACTGGCATGAAGAGCTCCGCTAGAAGCCAGGAATATGCACCCATGCTTGCAGAATGCAGGCTTCATTTACCCATGCCTATTACACATGAATACACAAACCCTGCATCAAGAATACTCTAGCTCAGCAAGCTGAATACAAGCAAGCTGATTTATTCTGCTCCTGCCAATCAGGGGAAGGGTCCAGGAACTATATAGAATATTTACTCTCCCCCCCTCCACTGGTTATGAATTCTTCACTTCCAGCTAATGCAAACCACAAACTAACAAGTTGCATCTAAAGATAATGTCCAAGGCCTTAGTTCAAGGTTAGGCCAACAGCCTTCAAACCCATACCTCCCTTTGCTTAGCATTTTTTAAATGCATACAGCCTTAAATGGATGAGTCTGAGAGGAAAAATTTCTTCCCTGCCTTGTTCCATGATCATTTTAAAATCACACACAAGTGCCCACCAAAGCAATAAATATGAAGGAGCTCTAGGATTCTTGCCACTGCATTTGCAAACACAAATAGGTGCAGTCAAATTATTTTTAGACTCTGTTAAAGCATAAAATTCCACCCAACCCATATGGAGACCACAAGGTACCAGCTGGTTCATAGTAAACAGTGACCAGGGAGAAGCAGTCAGACAAGTATATGAGGCCGCACCTTTGCCAAAGGCTTTTCAGGTTTTCTGTTTCCTCCCACTTCAGATTTTCTAATTTCAACAATCAGGGAAGTAGAGTAAAAATCAAACACTTTGGTACTGGCTTTGAGGTCTAATGATAGCATTCACTACATATCAGAAGGCGTCACAATGCTATTTCTCACATGTGAGTTTCCATGCCATAAAAATCAAAAACCCTGACTTTGGGCAAGCAACACCAAGCTGACCTTGGACAAGCTTCTGTCTTAGCAGCGAGTCATACCATCTTTTTTGATGGATAGTTGGACTCTAGAGAAATGTGTGTGATCTGGCTAAGCTGCCTCTCAGATCAGTTTTCCAAGCTGATACTAAAAACATTCAGCTCTGGGGACAAGTCAGCTCTAAGTGCAAATGTTGACATAGCTATCTGCAACATCTTTGGCATCCACATTATAAATTCACTGCTTCACCAGCACAGTGACAAGAACTGATCCTGCACAGCATTTCACCTCAAATGTAAATAAAGCAGCACAAGAGTAACACCAACCATTTTTGCCTGAGGCAGCAAGCACTGAAGTGTGGCTCGCAGAAACAATTTTCAGTCTACCTTCCTAATCAGTTCATGTTTGTTTTTTTAACAATTGCCCAATCACTTTGGCAATTGACGCATGAACATTTCTTGCTGGACAAGAAAGAAGATCTGCTCTCAGGTCAAGGAGCCATAAAAACACAGATTGGTCTTCAAAATGGCATGCAAACCTTTGCAAGTCACTTTGAAACAGGAAATGACAAGCTCCAATGCCTCAGGAGAGAAAATGAAATCACTCAACAAACAAAAAGAAACTGAACACACATTCTGGCATTCAGACTAATGTAACTGCTTAATGATTATTGATCAACTGGCTACCAGAAGGCTCTTTTTCAACTATGAAACATATTGCTCAGAAACAAGTGACCAGGAAACACACATGGTCTCTCAAGAGTGTCATGAACTACACAGAAGACAGCAGCAAAATCCCACCTCCCCAATTTTTTAAAAATCTTTTTAAATGCATGCTTTCAGAACTGATATAAACCCTCCCCCTGAAAACCCATTGTAGACAGAACCAAAACTATGCATTTGAATAACTTGGGGAAATTACTACAAATAGAGGAAGGTGAAACTCCAGGGGGGTTTTAAGGGTGGGAGACAGTATGAACTGTTGAAGGAGATCAGGCAAAGATTACTATAGGTCTGCAGATATATAATGATCCAGTAGCTGGAAGCAAAACAGTGCTGGAGCTGTTCAGCCAGTTTGGTGTAGTGGTTAAGTGTGCGGATTCTAATCTGGGCGAACCAGGTTTGATTCCCCACTCTTCCACTTGCACCTGCTGGATGACGTTGGGCAAGCCATAGCTCTGTACTAGCTGTTCTCTCAAGGATAGTTGTCTCAGAGCTCTCTCAGCTCCCACCTTCCTCACAGGGTGTCTGCTGTGGGGAGGGGAAGGGAAAGGAGTTCGTAAGCTGCTCTGAGACTCCCTTGAGTAGCGAAAGGCGGGGTATAAATCCAATCTCCTCCTCTTCTTCACACAGATTCATGCACACCAACAGTAACAAGCTGTAAAACTTGGAAAACTCAGGGTCCTAAAGTGACTGTGGATCCAGATTTAACTAAAGGATCATAAGAAAGTCACTGGCATTAGCCAACATTACCTACTAGTCCCTCCACATGACTAGAACCTAGCTAAGACAGTACTCCAGAGTTGGACCTAGAACAGATTTCAAAGCAGGAAGGCCCTCAGGCTCTCTTGTAGAGGAGGGAGGCATTTTCCACTCCCAAATCCTATAACTGGGGATTCAAACTGCAAATATTGTAATGTCTTTTCCAAAACATTAATGCAAGAGTTTTATTTAACACACCACTAAAAAGCTGTCTGGGCCTAGAATGTGAAAACAGAAATATTCTCCAGATACGAATTACTTTTCTGCACAGTTCACAGGCCATCAAACACAGGAAGAATCTCACTGCTCCCAGGGATCAGTGTATAAACATTAATGCCATTCAATGTACTCATAAGTCAATATATATTTGCTAGCTATTGCAGTCCCTTAACAACACAAAGAAATTCACTCCACCATTTCCCCCTTGAATCCACTGTGTAACATGCTGAAGTATCTACATACACAAGAATTCCTTATTCATTTGCTAAATTTTAGAAAGCCAGCACTGCAAAGAAAAAGAAAGCCTTTTACGTTTTTCAAGCATGTAAAAACAATGCACAAGCACGATAGGGACACAGCTGAGAAATCAGTTTTAATGGGACATATTCAAAGCTTGGAAACTCAGTGGGAATCGGACAGGCAGTAACTGTGATTAATCTTCTACTTTGTACATATCAGCCAAGTCGCATGGACTTCATTGTGGGACCACATGAGGTAAGCTAGGCACTCTGCCTAGCACCCAAACCACACCCAGCACACACTGCCCCTTACCAAAAAAGTTAAAACCCATACCTGATAATTACCTACTATGCCAGCATAACAAATGCCTTAGGATTTCAAGGCAACGACAGACAGTTAAAGTATGAACACCATGTCATTTTTGCAAGTATGGAAACACTCTTCTTGCATGTATCAGTTAACCACATTTTGGTTCTGCTTCTCTCTGTACTTATTCATGAAAACATGCCAAATACACAAGAGACTTCACATAAAAACAGAAGACTTCCTTCATAATATTCCTGTTGCCTAGGACAGGAAAAGTTTCCCTTCACAGCTAAATTCTAGTCAAACAACTATTGGTCTGAATCTCAGACCAGCAGAGGTTATCTCACCCCTGACACTACCCCCACCCCACCCTCAGCATGGCTAACGCAGTCACAAATCCAGATGGGCACAGAGGCTTCCAGCATATACAAACTCAGTCCCTAGGCTTCTCCAGTTTCCTTCCTACAGCAATACTCTTTGACTCCAAACCTGCTGCACATCTTCAGCAGTAAGCTGCCTTTCAACAATCCCCTCCAGGCAACTGATGCCTTCCCTCCGACCTCATAAGCAATCAGCCTACAAAATAATTTGCAAAAGCTAGAAAAAAGGTCCCATGAGCCTTACTATCATCAGGGTACTTACTCCGTCGTGGGAGAGGGTAATCCACGACCGTCCATAAATGGATTGTATCGATTCGTGTTTCCATAGCTCTCCCCAGTCTGGGGTGTGGTGAGGGGGGACAGGACAGAAACAGGACTTAGCCACCTACAGCCTCTGCAAATGGTTACACCTACATGCCAGACAGGTAACTATCACATGACCAGCTGCCACTCCACAATCAGGGCCTACCTCACCGGCTGTTGGAAGGACTACCACAAGAGAGTGCGCCTGAAGCTCCGGAAGGCTAAGCATTACCAACCATACCCACCCCTCACAGCCCAATTCCAGCTCTCCTCCGCTTCCCCCTTGGGGTTGCATACACCCTCCCGCAAAGCCAGCTATATGCACGCGCGGGGAGCGAGCTAAGCACCCCTCCTCACCTTCTCCTTCCCCTCAGGAGCAGCAGCCGCCACGGCACCGCTGCCGGGCCTCAGTCGGGGCCAACCCCACGCCCAGCCCCCCTCCTGGTCACGTGATCGCACTCCGCCGGAAAAGAGGACTAGGTGCTTCCGAGGTCGTGGGGGGGGAAACGTCACTTCCGTCTTTTTCCTTAGCAACCCGTTTCTCTGTGACGACGGGAGGAAAGAGCCGCTTCTGGTACCGGAAGTACCCCCTCCCCCGGGCCGGCCCCGAAGCTGCACCGCCTGGGGGAGGTGGGGGTGACGGAGCTGAGGTGAGACGGACGGACTGGGCTGTGCCTTGTGCCGGGGGCTCTGGTCTCTGAGACCGGCGCGCGGGGATTGCGGCCGCCAAATGCGGGCCCCGGTGGAGGATGGAGAACGGGAGGGGTGCCGGCTCAAAAAGGCACGTTGTAGAGGAACTTGGCTGTGTCCCTTGGCCGAAACAACAAAGAGCTTCGTGGCATCTCAAAGGCCGGGCAGGTTTCCCTGCAGCAGAAAGTTCAGCAGAACCTGTTTTGTCAGACGCGCGCTTGGATTCTCGTTATGACTTCGCAGCCGATGTCTGACTCACGGGGGCTTTGCCGCAAATAAATCCAACCCACGTGAGCCTTTCAGGTGCCTCGAGGCTCCTTGTCACTTCCAGCCAGAAAAACGGCTCGGGCCGTTGCGGAAATCCCCGGGAGGGGGGCAACGTTAGACGATGCTCAAGAGCGAGCACAGAGCAGGAAGCGTTCAGGTAGCAGGTGTCCTGCAAGACCTTAATCTACCTGGAACCCTGGAGAGCCCCTGTCAGTCGAAGGTAGAGGGACCAATGGACTGACTTGGTATATTAGACAGCCTCGTAAGTTTTGTGATTCCCCAGGTTTTCAGCCTCCCGCATCTAAAGCAGTAAGCAGTTAGGAAATGCCTGTCTGTATCAGCGGTAGGTGAACCAGTGTAAGTACTGAGCTAGACAAGCCAACAGTCTGGTAAAGTAGCTGAATGTGTTCATTTATTCATTATGTTATCTTCTCATACAAGTGAGAAGTCCCACATTTTTTTAAAGTGCATAAATAAACCATCATCATTGATAGAGCACACACACACACAAATCAAGGAACACAGGCTCATTATGAACCATAGGAACTAAATAGTAGTAATCTGTCTCTGAGCACTTGATTTCAGTGATCACTTGATTCTAGGACATACTGCACCATGCCCCCTCTCCTCCTGCCCTCATAGCTGCTGGAATAAGGATGCAGCAGAACCAAATAGGCTTTTGGTGTCTGGTCCCAGTTGACTCTTTGCATCTTAGTCTGCTTTCTAACAACAGCCAATGAAATGCTTTCTGAGAAGTTCACAGCCAGGGCATGAAGTTCATGGGTTTCCTGTTTTGTTGGGCACTGGTATGTTGTCTCTGATCTTATGGTCATGGCTGGCATGCCTTTTCTACTCCACAAAACTTTCCAGTAGTTTTAATTGTCTAGGATTCTGCCCAGCACCATGTATTACAGCCATGAGTTCCGTAAGTGGGATAAGTAACTTCCATAAGTGAGTTCTATTCAAATCTCATCTTTGTCTGCTTACTAGGAAGTCTTAAGCTTAGGCAAACTGCTGTCTCTCAGCATCAGCACCCTCTCCCTACCCCCGCAGAGAACATTAGCTCTCATCTGCAGGATGCCTACAAGAATTATGGAGGTAAATTATCTAAATGCTAAGAAAATGCTAGCTGCTATTATTAAGTTTACTTATTTGCTTTAAACTATTTGTTGTCCCAATTTGCACTGCACATCCTCTTCATTTGTTTAGTCAATGAGACTGGACTGTGTTCAACCAAACTGACAGAGAGAAAATTATTTCCAGAGAGAACAAAAAGGGGCAAGAACTGCAGAAGACATATTGCGGATTTATATATGGCAGAGTTATTTTCTAATCTAAAGTTTCTTGTTTGAATTTGGTGTTATCTTTTGGGTTATATAGTATCTTGTCTCGCTCTCTGTAGACAGACAGCCTTCAAGTTTGCCAAAATGACTGAGAGACCTGATATCCTGCATTTCCAATTTGACAACTATGGCGACTCAATGCTGCAGAAAATGGACAAGCTGAGAGAAGAGAACAAGTTTTGTGACATCACAGTCCGTATTGATGATCTTGAAATCCATGGCCACAAGATTGTGTTTGCCGCTGGCTCTCCCTTCTTAAGGGATCAGTTCCTGCTGAATGACTCCCGAGAAGTGAAAATTTCCATCCTGCAAAGTTCTGAAGTAGGAAAGCAGCTGCTCCTGTCCTGCTACAGTGGCATCCTGGAGTTCCCTGAGATGGAGCTGGTGAATTACTTGACGGCTGCCAGCTTTCTCCAAATGAGCCACATTGTGGAACGCTGCACACAGGCCCTTTGGAAGTTCATCAGACCAAAGCAGCAACTGGAGAAAAAAGAACCAAGTGAGAAACAAACTGACTCTTCAGAGCCAAAGAGACCACCAGCAGTGGCAGAAGAGGAGGAGGAGGAAGAATCTTTGCAGCCCGATTCCCCATGCATACAGCCCTCTGAGGACAGCATGGATATGGAGGATAGTGATATACAAATAGTGAAGGTAGAGTCCATTGGGGAGGTTGCAGATGTCAGAAACAAAAAGGATCAGAGCTCCTTTATTTCTTCAGAGCAAAGCACTCTTCATTCATCCGAGCCTCAGCACTCCCTCATCAATTCCACGGTGGAGAACCGAGCCAGTGAAATGGAGCAGAGCCAGCTCCATAACTCTTCCCTCTCATATGCAGGGAGTGATAACCTCTTTGCCTTTGGCCCCAGCAACCGAGGGGTAGACAAAGGGCTCCAGTGGCACCACCAGTGTCCCAAGTGTACCCGTGTGTTTCGGCACCTGGAGAATTATGCCAATCACTTGAAAATGCACAAGCTGTTCATGTGCCTGCTTTGTGGCAAGACTTTCACGCAGAAGGGCAACCTCCACCGGCACATGCGGGTGCATGCTGGGATCAAGCCCTTCCAGTGCAAGATCTGTGGGAAGACCTTCTCGCAGAAATGTTCCCTGCAGGATCACCTCAACCTGCACAGTGGGGACAAGCCACACAGGTGCAACTATTGTGACATGGTCTTTGCCCACAAGCCCGTCCTGAGGAAGCACCTCAAACAGCTCCATGGCAAAAACAGCTTTGACAATGCCAATGAGAGGAATGTCCAAGACATCACTGTAGATTTTGATTCCTTCGGCTGCAGCTCAGCGGTGGACTCAAAAACCTGCCTGCAGGCTGATGCTAGCCAGGTACTAGATGGGGGAAAGTTGGCCCAGGCGGTGCTTAGTTTACGGAATGATGGTGCTTGTGTGAACTAGAGCAGTCTCTTTTTGAACAACAGAGTAAGAAGAAGTGTACAGAGCTGTTCTGGACTTTTACTTAACCATCAGCTGACAGATCTCAAAAGTTCTGTTGAATCACTTTTAAGAGCAAAACAAGTAACAGTAGCAGGTCTTCAGTTTCTATCCTAGAGTGACTTGATGTGTTCTGTGACTTCAGCTGTCTTTGTTCCTACCGTGAGAAGAATGCCAGTTAGCACAGGCCTGCCTCCGTTGAAGGTTTAAGCAGTTATGCTTCAAAAACCCTTTCCAAAGGGTAGTGGTTGGTTTGCGCAGCCAAGGAGCACTTACCTGCTTATAGTCCAAGGGATGGAAAATGTAGGGGACAGAATTGCCCTTCCAGAACTGAGTTTTAAAGCTAAAATAACCCTGAGTTCTTGAAGAAGGAAAAAAAAAAAGCACTGGATCATTATAAGCTGTTGACATTTGTTAGTCCAACTGTGGGCGTTTTTTTACTTTAAATCATTTGTTAAAAGCATTAGGTATTGGCTTTCTGTTCTTACCCTACCATGACATCAGCCTCTTATCTAGTTTGAATCCTATGAGTGGAATCCTTTTTCTGATTAGAACTGTCTAAGGGTTCTGTGCTAGGAGGGGAAACCAGACAGATTTGGCTGCTGCTGTGGCTAAGAGAAGAAACTTCCTTTTGCTGTAGCACCTGGCCCTCATCTTTGTGCTCTACTCAAGCACGTTTTCCCATTGGTCCTTTTCTCCACTCACTTCCTTCCCCTATCTCAGCCTTTGTGGAAAATTAGACTAGAGAAAAGTTAAAGTTGCATGCGCCCCTTGTCTGTCTGTGCCTTCTCCCATACTGCTCTTTATGCCTGGGGCAGCCTCTCTCTTTCAGGCCAACAGGCTGCCTCCTGAAGAAGATACCAGATGGTTCTACAGCAAGGTTTTTTTTTCCTGAATCAGTCTGCCTTCTCCTTCCCTTTCCCTTTGTTGTCACTTCAACCTCTCACTGCTTGTGGCTCTTTGATCCCTGCCCCATCCCATCCTTCTGTAACCTTGATTGTAAGCACTCTGGATTGGGGCCAGGGATCCTCAGTGTTGTGAATGATGCTTAGAATGCTGTTGGCACTGAAGACATAATTAGCAAGTAATATTAGGGGGTGGGGGGGGGTGGCATCCCCTGATCATGTGAAGCTAAACGTTCCTGATCCATCAAAGTTCTTAAAGGTACAAGCACTCCAGGACAGTTACAAGGCTGTAATCATGACTCCCAACCTCAACTAACCTCTGGAGTTACTTATGTATGTATTACAAAGGTGGAAGATGAGAGCGTGTATTGATGGGTATGTTAGAGTAGGACCAGAGATTATGATAATAGCATGCCATCAAGTCACAGCTCACTCATGGCCACTGCATGGTTCCACCTCAGAATTTTCAAGGCAAGAAACAAGCAGAGGTTGTTTGCCATTGCTTTCCTCTGCACAGCAGCCTCAGTCTTCCTTGGTGGCCTTTCATCCAAGGACTAACTGTGGCTGACACTGCTTTGCTTCCAAACTCTGATGAGATTGGGTTAGTCTGTGATGGAAATATCCAGGGTCAAACCCCCACTCCTGAGTGATCTTGGGCCAAACTGTCTCAGCCTAATTCACCTCACAGGGTTGTTGTGAAGATAAAATGAGGAAGGGGAGAACCATGTGTGCTACCCTGAGCTCTTTGGAGGTAGAGTGGGATAATAATGAAATGGATGGAAAGAGGAACTCATTGTAAGTCAAGTAATGGCTAAATGCTTATTCTGATTGATCATAGGCGGCCAGTGCATTGTTTCCTGTCCTCTAGTCCATAGGCCATTGTTGGATCTCTCTTGAATGCATCTAGACTGAGCCTAGACATGTTTCCTGTGCAACCCTCTGTGCTCTTACTACTGTGGGCAGAGAGGTAGAAGCAGGATACAGAAAAAGAATTATCTGATATTGTTGGCCAGTAAGTGCTCTTGGGGCATGTGTAAAAGATGTATCTATTGTGCATACAGCTTGTTCCACAAGTTTGTCCTGCCGTCCATATGCTTCCCACAGATCAAAAAGGCCATCAGTTTCCAGTAAAACAACGTTGTTTATGATTTTGAAAAACATAACTTGCTACTAAGCCAACTTTAAAACCTGTTGGGTTTCAAGAGGAAAACCCTTCTCTTCTGCGTCAGAGTTTTCTTAGACTGATCTTTTGGTAGGTGAAACACTGCCTATATCTTTCTGTAGAACCTAATCATGTCAGGCAGAAAAACCTCTGTGCTATACACTGGCTGGGATTAGCATCTAGTGCCCTCAGTTTAGATCTGTTTTACAGCAACCCCTGCCCAGACTTCTGAGAAATAAAAAGCATTAAATGCGTGGAGATCCTCTTATACATATGCATACATCTCATTTTATTTCCCATCCCCTTGCTTTGAATGTGTCTGTCCCCTCCCTGCTCTGAAGGTAGAGGAAATCTGGGAGGTCGGGGGAGTTCAAGAAATGTAGCATAAAATGGAGGTGGGGGATCGACCTGCTTCCAACCAGAGAAACTGGGTGGTTGCTGAGCAGGAACTATCTCATGGCACTGTCCAGCATACTGGAAGTGGTTCTTGATGAAATCTGGGTGGACCTTCAGGCAGCATGACCTTGTTAAAGGAATCCAATATGGGAAGGGCTATGCTTGACTAAGGGCCAAATATTTAAAATTTCTCTTTCTGAGAAACAAGACTTGTTAACAGTCAATGCTGCTGAGACTGTGTGCTTGAACCCAAGAGTGCCCAAAGGATCACTCATGAGGGGGTGTGCGCACATGTACAGAAATATCCCATTGACTCAAAATAAAATGGCTGCATCATCTTCCAGCATGAGATGTTGCTTTGTGTGGTCTGTAATGCCTGTGCTCATGTTGCAAAGGCTGACTTGAATCATTCAGCAGCTTTAGCTAATGGCTTAAACATAAGACAACCCATGCAGACAAGTGGGCAAGCAAGACTCATGCTGGGGAATTTAGCACATGCCGAAGAGCTGCAGCTAACTTGTAGGTTTTCGTTTCTTGGGATAATTAGAGGGAAGGAGCCATGGCTCAGTGGCATAGCGCTTTGCATACAGAAGATCCTAAATTCAGTCCTTGCCATTGTCAGTTAAAAGGATCTCGTGCAACAGGAGTCACCCTGCCTGACCTCTTAGAGAATCACTGCCCGCCAGGCTGGACTGTACCATGATGAACCAATGGACTCAGCTGGGGTAAAGCATCTTCATATATTTAGGTGAAGAGTCACAGCTCAGTGGCAGAACAAGCATGCAGAAGGTCTCACGTACACTTTCCAGTTAAAGGCTTTCAGATATTGGGGGAAACCCTTCTTTGCCTGAGACCCTGGAGAGCTGCTGCCAGAGGAAAAGATATTGGACTAGATGTGGCCATTTGTCTGACTTGTGAAACAGCAACTTTGTATCTTTAATACAGCCAGGAGATTGGATCGATGCTCCCTCTAAGCTGCGGAGTCTTGTGAGCGAAAATTCCACTTTGTGAGCTACTGGCATAGTTGTGAGCAAGCAGTTTGGCTACTGCATAAATTAGTTTGCTCTGGAGCCATCCTTCTTGAGCTAAGACAAAACTGAGCCGGAGGCTAAAAAACTGTGAACTAGCTCACACTAACTCAGCTTAGAGGGAACACTGGATTGGATGCATTGCATTTATTGTTATCTACCCATGAATGTAAAAATTTCCATTTGGTCTTCCTATTTGTTAGTTTTGGTAAGGTTCATAAGGCAGTTCAGTGACAAGAGGTCATTCACAATCCTGTTTTTCAGAGAAGACTGAGGCTGAAAATGCCATGGATGAGGCAGCCTTGAAAATTTATGGCTGTGCTTCAATTCAGACTCCATTTTTCCAGTCCATCATTCAGTCTGCTAAACTACACAGGCTGTCAATATGTCTTGATAATCTGGCCTGAATGGGATGTAACAGAAAATTCAAGTGGGCTTCGGTTTACTTCATCCTTGCTTCTGAGCTTTTAATTTTTAGTTTATCCTTGTGCTTTGTTTTTAAAATTAAGATTAAAAAAAAAAAGATTCAAGATTCTAATGAGCCAGAAGACCACATGGAACACTTGGATGAGACAACCTCCCCTCTGCTATAGAATAAGTCTTTCACATCTGTCTGCTGTATTTTGATGTGATTATGTTAATGGAAATGTTATGCAGTGACAAATCCAAATTAGCCACACTTCACTGTTTTACAAGAGCTCATGCGAAGGGTAGCACAGGCCCACCTCCAAATCAAATACAATATGGGAAGACAACAGGAAAAATTAACTAGCAGTTTACGGAAGTACCTTTAATGAAGGGTCAGACAAATTAACAGAATAGTTAAGTTAGACTTCCATGTTGAAAGGCACAAGACCTCTGAATACTCTGTGCTGGGGGACAAACAACCAGGAATTGCTCTTGCCCTAATTGTGTTCTTGGCAGTTTCTAGGAAGTAAAAAAGAAACGAAATGATCTCTAAATAGAAAGGAAAACAATAATTATGTGAATTTACATAACTGAAAAATATTTGTATTCATAAAAATTGAAAACAACGATCACAGTGACGGATATATTAATGCTGATATTCACATTCCTTTTGTTACCTTCTATTATTTGCTAGATATAAATGTTAATGTTTATGCTTTTTTCTCATTCATTTCACATTCACTGATTATATGGTGTTGATTCTATTTATTTTGTAATTATATTGGATGGTTATATTATGCACACATCCATCACTGTGATATTTGTTACACATATGAATTCAAATATTTTAGTTAATATCATTATTTGCTTTTCTGTTTCAACGTCATTATTTTTAATTTTTTTATTTAAACAAGCTATCTAGAGGACTTCTTTTTGCCTTTTGTTATCTGATAGTATCTGGCTGGCAGGCCAGATATTAGTTGGGCTAGATCCAGATGGATCTTAAGATGTAGGGAATAAAAAAATAGAAATTCGTGGGAGTTTTTATATCGTGAGGCAGAGGTGAACTACCAAGCACATGAGCTATCCCTGGCAAGGGGTATTGGGATGATCTCCAGTGGCAGCTACTTGTGAAATGTGATGGGACACTCCCTCAAGTACCAACAAGAAATATACTGTAATGGATGTAACCAGATGGATGGCACTGCTGAGTGAGATACGAAGTAGGGGAGCCAGGGAACAGCCCTGAGTTAGGTTACTCTTTAACCAAGAGAAGGAGAGAAAGGTAGGATGGGATGCTGATGACACCAAAGGAGAGGTCAGACAAAAACTGCCAGGGTTAGACTCCTCAGAAGTAAAGACTGCCTTGGAAGTAGAGGCCTCCTGGGTACTAAAAGCCTACTCAGGTGTAGGCCAAGAGAGCCAGGGAATGAGTGGGGCAGTAGGGAGAGGAGGAAAGACTGCTGAAAAAGTCCAGGAGTTCTGGAGGGACCAGGGAGATGGTATTTCTGGCCAGGAGAGCAGCAGGTTACTCTCTGGAGGCCTGGTCACCTTCCAACCTAACTCTGTGGTGATGTTTAGTGGCTAGGGCCCCCAGTTAAAGAATCCTAGGCAGGAGCTGAGGCTTGGGAGTATAAGCACAGTCTTGATGTAAACAGTTAGAGAAGACAAGGGGATAGGCAGATCTCCAGGCAGTAATCAGATATTTGAACCGAGGACTCTATTATCTGGGAAAACAACAATAAACTACAGCCTAACCTATCCCCCTGCTGTCAGTGTGTTATTGGAGAGTCTGGAGACTGATGGAACTCTCAGATGGAGAAACAGCCCTTGGCTCTGGGGGCTTCACAGTTTCCCAGAATTCTGTGACAGGGCAAGTACTGGCTGCTGTAAATAACCATAGTGTCTTCATAGCCTTGCAGATAATAAGCAGGTAAATGTGTTTCTAGATTGTACCACATCTGACCACAAGGAGGAGGCTCATTCCCTCCACAGCTAACTAACGTAAGGAAGAGGGGTTCAAACCTGGTATATCTCCGACATACTACTGTCTCAGCATTCAGTCATACATGCTCTCCAGTGACACAACCCATTGGCTGTTTGCATGAGCTAGGCCATGTTCTCAGGTGTGGTGAAACCTAAGGGAGTCAATGCTGAGAGAAAAGTTGCAGTGAGAGGATGGGCACACCATGGAACTAAGTTGGCTCCTGGTGTTTTGGCAGCCCCTCCTCCAGATTCACCTATGAGGTCAAGGGGAACTTGAATGCTGGTCCAGTTTGAACCCCTATGTCAGCATTCAAACTTTTGCAGCAGACCACAAATGGAGTGCTTTCACCCCAAGGAAAATTGTGTCCCACTTCCTAAAACTGGGAAGAAGCTGAAATGTTAAGAATCTGGACGTATCTGAACAAAGTGTGAGTCCAGTAGCACCTTTAAGACCAAAGAAGTTTTATTCAATGTATACGCTTTTGTGTGCATGCACACTTCTTCAGATACATCAAAACAAGATGTCATAGTGATATTTTCTGCACTAGAGCTCAGGCCTAAAAGAGATGAATGAATGGATGAGTGCAATGGCAAACAGGCTTGAATTTCTAGAATGCTTCCACGCCAAATCATACATCTGCACAGCCTTTGGTAGCTGAATCAAAGCTGAAAAATATAGTGATAACTTAAGAAATGTCTATTATCTATGATGGCTATTTTCACACACACAAACCTTCCCTATGTTGCAGTCATCTGAGGGACGTGCAAGAAAGTGTGGACACACCTCAGGATGGCTCAGAATATAACCAAAGTTTAAAGCCTAAATAAAAGCAGGAGAATAGTTGGGAAACTGACTGGCTATGGAAACCCAGAGCCTCAGATCTGTTATGTGGGAGGGGGTTGTGATGATTTGGTGAGGAGGAAAAGGCACACTGCAGATGTGTCAATACACTCTTATTTTAAGATGTATTCTTACAGTCCATAGCTAGAAAGTACTCCTTTCTTCACTGAGAGCCAGCCTACTATAAGGAAAGCTCTACGGGATCAGAAGAAGGTAGGTCTATCCGGCACATTACCCTGTTTCCCTCAGTAGCCAGCTTTCAAGAAACTCTTGAGCAGGGTTTTGAAGGCAAAGTCTTCCAGCAACTAGTATTCAGAGATATACTGCTTTTGAACATGATAATAGCTACTGATGGATATATCAGCCATTAATATGTCTAATCTTCCTTTAAAGCTATTTAAGCCAGTGACCATCAGTGACATTGTGGCCGCAAATGCCACAAGTTAATTATGGGCTTCCTCAAGGCCTTCCTTTCTTGTCCTGAATATACTGCCCATCTTCTTTTTTTGTACCCCAGTACTGAATTTGTTGTTGTTGGGGGGGGGGGGGTCTCCCATTTTCTCCACACCATGCACAATATTATAAACATCTTCCCCATGGGCCCACAAGTCATATTTTTAAAAACAAAACCCTCCAAACTCTTTAGCATTTCCTTTGTAGGGCAATCTGATTCTTGCTTGGAGCCAAGCCTGTATATAAGCAAGCAGAGGGAACAGCTGTGTCATGATGGGGTTTAGGGTTGCCAACCTCCAAGTGGCATCTGGAGTTTTCCCGCTATTATAATTGCTCTCCAGACGGCCACGATCAATTCCTCTGGAGAAGATGGCTGCTTTGGAGGGTGAACTCTATGGCATTATACCCTGCTGAGGTCCCTCCCCAATCTCCGGGTATGGAGCTGGCAACCCTCGTCCCGTTTCTTTCCATAGCCTTATTTTCCAGAGTATACTGAGGGACTGCAGCCTGCAAGACTTGACTGCAACTCAGCGCAGAGTTCTGGCTTTACATTTCTGGCTGCCGCAGGAAAGAATCAGTTCTTCTCACCCGCTTTCGCATGACTTGAAGATCTGACACTAGCCGTCATATACCTTTCATGTACGTTTTGCGGGAGAGTGGATTAAGAGCGTGTGCAAGGTTGTTATCATCCACTGTCTCCCCATTGGTTGCAAAAACAGCCAATAAGGAAGGGTCTGCAGGCATTTTGGGTGCGTATTCGTGTTTTTCCGGGTTACAAGGAGAGGGGTTGTTTGGAGAAGCTCCGGAAGTTTATTGCAGGGGTTAAACAGCTGTTCCTGTGACTGGTGAGAAGTCCGGCTGGGCCCCACCATCTGCAGCAACAGGTGAGTAATGTGGGGTAGGGAACTGCGGAGTACAGAGCAGGGAGCTTGGATAAGCTTGCACTTTCTAATCCTTGGAAAGGAAGCGGGTATTGACTAAACTGGATTCTCCATCCTCAGGAGAAAAGGATGGATTGGCCGCTTCTCGGAAGAGGGTGACAAAATGCAATGGGGTTTTTCACTACTTTTAATGGCTGGATAGAAAGAGGAAATATGGCCAAGTGCACCTTCTTTTCCCCTGCACATCTAGCTTCACATGCGCAGATCCCCTTTCCCTGTGCAGCTATGAAATGGAGAGAGTGTGCTGAAATGACACTTCTCTCCAGGTGTGTGAAAACGTTTTGCAAAATGAATGCTAGATTGCCCCCTCTGTGAATGCTTAGAGGTTTAGGTCAAACTGACTTTACAAGTAGTCTGGTCAAAAGGTGGGTATTTTTGTTGTCCCCCCCCCCCCCCCCTCTTCCCAGTGTTATAAATTCACAGCTGCAAAGGTTATTCTTACAGTAATTAAGGCAGGTCTGGAGACTCAGGGCAGCTATCACTGGAGAGTATGTAAGCAGTGGGGGACTATTGAGTCTCTGAAGTTACCAAAAGGTTCTACACTTTGCCCTTCTCTGCCTGGTGAATTTCAAGTTGGAGGGATTTATGGGCTTGTAGGAAGAAGGTCTCCCAAGAAGGAGGGGATCAGATGGGGGGAGGACAGACACCTTGGGGACTCTGAGGAGACAAACACAAGCATGTGGTCTGAAGAGAGGTAACCAGCCAGATGGAGGAAGAAGGTAAAATCGAAATGAACAGGGCCTGAACAGCAAACCTTGAACTACTAAAAATTACTATCTCTTTAACATAATAGGGATATATTTTAGACCTGCAGAAAGAGGACTGTGTTTAAATTTATTTGGTTTTTCTTAGGCTCAGATGCTGTAATATTTTGTTGTTCAGCTGTTGTAATTAGTTATTGTTTATGCACTTAAAGATACATTTTTCTTTTTTCTAAAATTAGAGTTTGTCTTTGAAGCAACAAACTCTAAAACTTGCCTCATACATTCAAACCATAGACAAACAGTTTAGCTCTGATAATATATCTGAGATTAGATTTCTGAGCTTTCCCTGTATACAGCTGGGACATAGGATAGAAGATATTTTGCATTTGGAACAGACATTCTAACTGCAAAGTATCAGACTGCAATGCTTCCAGTTCCTTGATGATGGTGGCAGAGAATAAAATATTATTTAGTCAAGGGAATGGTGGAATAAACTGGGGCAGTTAAATCCTCTTTGAGGTCTAGCAGCTTGAGAACTGGTCCAGCTAAATAAATCTCACATTGCCCTTAGTAAAAACGGCAGCCTGTGGGGTCCATTTTAATACAGAGGCCTGTTTTGCATTGTCACCTTACAGAGTGGGTAGGCAACCATGGGATGCCATGCTGGGGAGGGTGTCCCTGTCATATTCTCTACTTAATTATCCTTTTAGCAGCTGGAACATAAATCACAGTTCATCTTTACTGTCAAAGCTGGTTGCACTTTGTTTACTGTGGATCCACCCAGTGTTAGTGCACGGTTCAGTTTCTTGAAATAACATTTTTGTTATCCTTCAGATTAGAGGATAAGTAAAAGGTGATTAGAGGGAAAGCCTTTTCTCTATTACGGTTAGATTATTTTTCATTATACATTACTAATAGTATTAGAAATCAGATTTACTAACAATGTAATTTGAGGTGTATCTTTTCCTATTTGATGTGTATTTTTTTTCCCTTTGACTTGTATTGGTTTGGGCCACTTTACCCATTGAAAATCCTTTCTAATTATTACTAAATTTATTCTTATATTAACGCCACTTGTCAATAATGGTGCCTTTTCTTCTTGTATATATTGTTTTTAAAAAATTGATCATAATTCCTTGATAAATGGAAACTGAAGCGTATTTACTCAGCCTAGGATAAATCATGCTAGGAGCCTCACTGTGTTCTACCAAAGGCAACCAAACCATTATGAAACCAGCAGACTCATTAGCTAGACTTTTGCCCACTTGAATCTGGTAAGCAAACTTTTCCATTAACAAGATCTGCTCTTTTGTGACAGTCCCCTAATTCTCATAGCCTCAGTTTATCAATGTCTGGCTATTAGTAATTTAGCTAACATTAAGAAAGACTCTGGCCTTATGGCATATTGTGCCTTTATGGCATCAACACAAAGCACACGTAAATTCAGGTTCTTAGAAACTAGATCCCCAACAATACTAATTTTAATGGAAAGAACATCCCCCTATTTTCACACATTATTAAAGCCATCTGACTATCATAAGTCCTGTTAATTAATATGTGCCTAAAGTTCCATGTATCAGTGCCATGGTAAATAGGGATAAGAAGCATAAGCCTCCCCCCACCCACATACCCATATTGTGCACTCCCTCTCTGCCATGTGCTTTAGTCCCAATGCAAATCAGGCCTGTACACACCTGAGAACTATGTTCTGAACACAGAGTTTCCACATCTGTCTACTAGCCACATGAGGACTTGATAATATGTGAAATGTCCTTCACCCTGTCACTGACGTTCTTGGCATGTTGAACTTCACTCTTGTGCGTTTCTTCTCAGTAGGATAGTGGCCATGGCTGCCGAATCAGATGTGCTCCATTTCCACTTTGAGCAACAAGGGGATGCCGTGCTGCAGAAGATGAACCTCTTGCGGCAACAAAACCTCTTTTGTGATGTGTCAATCTACATCAATGACACCGAGTTTCAGGGGCACAAGGTTATTTTTGCTGCTTGTTCCACCTTCATGAGGGACCAGTTTCTGCTCAGCCAGTCCCAGCAAGTGCGCATTACCATCTTGCAGAGTGCCGAGGTGGGCAGAAAGTTGCTGCTGTCATGCTACACTGGTGCTCTGGAGGTGAAAAAGAAGGAACTTTTGAAATATCTCACAGCTGCAAGTTACTTGCAGATGGTGCATATTGTAGAGAAATGCACCGAGGCGCTATCACGGTACCTGGAAATTGATGCCTCTGTGGAGGGCAATAGCAGGAGCCCTGAAAAATGTCACTCTTCTGATATGGAGCTGGGAGGCAAAGATGCCAATCTGGATAAAGACTGTGAAATCATTGAGATTTCAGAAGACAGTTCTGTGAATTTAGAAGATAATGTAAAGCAGGAAAAAGGGGATGCTCAACAGCCACCCTTGCAAAATTTAGTACCAGAAAGGAAGGATGTAAAAAGCCCTGAGATATCAACTGTTGAGATAGGATACAAAGATGACGAAATCTGCATTTTCCAGATGGAGTCGATCAATGCACCCGGTGTGGAAAATGAACAGTATTCCCAACCATCTACCTCCTCTAAAACAAACTTATATTTTCCTGAAACTCAGCACTCTTTAATCAACTCCACTGTTGAGAGTAGAATTTCAGAAGTGGCCGGGGGTCAGTTTCCAGGCTTCAGAGGTGAGAACCCAGAAGGAGCTGTGAGTGCTGTGGGCGGGTTCCAAAATCCAGAGGACTCTGGCTATTCATGGCGTCACCAGTGTCCAAAATGCCCCCGGGGGTTCCTCCACCTTGAGAACTATCTCCGCCATTTGAAGATGCACAAACTGTTCTTGTGTTTGCAGTGTGGGAAAACCTTCACACAAAAAAAGAACCTGAACCGGCACATCCGAGGGCACATGGGGATCCGCCCATTCCAGTGCATGGTGTGCCTGAAGACATTTACTGCCAAAAGCACTCTCCAGGACCATTTGAACATTCACAGTGGAGACAGGCCTTACAAGTGCCACTGCTGTGACATGGACTTCAAGCACAAATCTGCCCTCAAGAAGCACCTGACATCTGTGCACGGAAGGGGCAATGTGGACAAAGCAGCCTTTGACTCTATTACTGAAGTCAGAATAGACTATGATTAATCCACGTGTAGATTAATCCAAGTGTAGGTAAGGCCAGGCTCCCTGTAAAATACTGAGATCAGCTTCCCACTGAGGCCTCAGTTCAACATGCTGGCCAGGAAGCTGCATTCCAGTATTTCCACGGGTGTTAATTTCAGGCTTGCAAATAGGCATGAGCCTGGTCAACTGCGTTAAGGATCTCCATCAAGCTGGGAAGATGAGCAAAATGTGTCTTATCCCCTTTAAGACCACACATTTTTATTTAGAGAAAGAGAGTGTGTGCTATATGTGTGGGCAAGTGGGGGTAGTAATTATTTTGTGGACTCCTACTTTGCCTTTGTGTTAGGGATTCCACAAATAAAAATATTATAATAATTATTATTACTATTCATTTGCAAGGCTACTCAGGCTTCGGTACTTAAGTGGGATGACTTTGCACAACCGGAGCTTCTGTATAGGAAAATCTGAATTTATTCCTGCTCAGAAAAAATAGAGGCCAACCATTCTTCTGAGCTCCCCCTTTCTGTTGCCCCAAAGGATATTGATGAGTTAGTTATGAGTTTCTGTAGTGGAAAGCAAACTACAGGATGGCAGGGAAATGGATTGAGATCTTTTAAAAAATGTATATGAAGCAGCACCTTAATGCTCCCTCTCTTTCTCTCTAAAAACAAGAATAACTTCATGTTTATCTTCTATCTGAATTTTCCAGTTTACTTGAGGAATACTTGGAGCACTTCAGAAAAGCAGAAGACCTACATCTTTGTTTCTGACTGTTAACTTATTTGCACGTTCGACTCAGTTGAAGTTATTAGCTATTTGAAGTTTTACAGTGTACTCATATAAGTGTAACTACATTCTGCAAGCTGAGTGGTTCCTAACTTGCTTTCCTTTCCTTTGTTGTGGAGTGCTGTCGAATTCTCTGGTGAAGTGGCTCCTGCTGCTGTCAGACTTCTTTGCCAGCAAAGTCTCACAGCTGTCTTCATCTAACATAATATTTGTCATTCTGACTTACCTTGTGTGTTCCAGGAAAAGAAATAAGAGTTAAAGAAAACACACGTCACTAGTTGGTACTTTCTCCTTCACTCATTTGGGCATAATATCATGACCAGAGACCATTTCAAATGATTCAGGAAGAATCAGAATCACAGAGTTGAAAGGGGTCATACAGGTCATCTTGTCCAACCCCCTGCTCAATGCAGGATCAGCCTACAGTTTGTCCAGATGCTGCTTAAAGATTGTCAATGAGGAGCTCACCACCTACCTAGGCAGCTGATTCTACTTTTACACAACTCTTACTATAAAAAGGTTTTTCCTAAAATCCAGCCAGTACCTTCCCACCCTTAATTTAAACCCATTGTTGCAAGTCCCATCTTCTGCTGCCAACAGGAACAGCTCCCTGCCCTCCTCTAAGTGACAGGCCTTCAAATACTTAAAAGAGAGCAATCATGTCCCCCCAAGTCCGTCAGCCTTTCCTTATAGGGCTTTGATTTCATCTACACTGTGGGATCCAGTCGGCTCTGTGGGTCCCATGCAAAAAAGATCTAGCTGAAAATCCAAGCAATGCTATGTCCATTGGCCTTCTTTGGCCTGCTCTTAGGCTGTCCCATGCAATGTCAGCCTAGTTTGGTTTACATTTTAATAGACATGTTATAATCACATTTTTATGGCTCAAGTCAATGTAGATGTTTCTCCATTCTTCCATTTTATCTTCAGAACCCTGTGAGATAGGCTAAGCAACAGTGACTGGCCCAAGGTCATTCAGTGACCTTCATGGCTGAATGAAGATTTTACCCTTAGTTGTCCCAGTTCTCCACTCTCAACACTTCTGTTGCAGTAGAAAACAACTATCCTTGCTTCATTTTTTTGTCTTCCACTTTGTTCCGTTCTACTGTCTTCTCTTCACTAGAAAATACATATATATATAAATATTTTAAAAATTCTGTAGCTATTTACTAGGCTTGTTCTATCTTATGATCTGTTGGTCTTGGCTTTTGTAAATTTGGATGTAAATCTTTTGGTGTTTTAATCATTGGAGCCTCAAGAGACTGTGTACTTGTACGTTATTCTACAATCTGGAATGTAAACCCTCCATTTCCAGTTCTTTGTAAAAGTGTTTGTGTGTGTTTATGCAGAGAGCTGTATTACAGTTTCATGGGGGTCCATTAGCTAATTCATCTCAAAATGCTGTTTTGTAATTACAGCAAAGACAATGCTGATGTATTGTTATTGGTTTGCATACATGTTTCTTCCACTTGGTTGTACTGGAAATAAAGATTGCCCACACTGGCTGATATGCATGGCTGATATCAAAAGATTTTCAAACATACCTGTCTTCTGGACATTACCTCAAGTCTCAGCATAGGTGATGTCCACTTTCTACTCAGCTGGCATAACTGGTTAATAAATACTTCAGATTCCCCGAAACTCAAATTAGTTTTCTAGATGCCTCAGTAACAAAGGACCAGGAATCCCTCACCCACCTCTGCTACCCTAGCTAAAAATGCTTGAAAACTGCAAGATTAAAAGTAACCCACTGGTGTTTTTTGTAGCTATGCATCGCATAAAATGTATGGGTGCTATATTAAAATGCTAAATATAAGGAATAGTTCTGGGTAGTAAGGGATAGATAAGGCAATAAAGACGGGCAGATGGTTGGAGGCCCTGGGGGCTGGGAGGGGGAAGGAGTGGGGAAGCCAATGTGTCAGTTGCAGCTGTAAACTGACTTCACGGGTTGTAACTAGCAAAATGAAAAGCAGGATAATTTGGAGAAAGTTAAATGCACAAGAAGGTTACAACGTAAGCCTGGAAATTCTAACCCTCAGGTTGTAGAGATACATAAAAAATTATAGAGATACATAAAAAATTAGGGGAAGGATTTTTTTTTAGTTAAGAGTGAATATATTAACAAAGGTCAATAAATGCCTGAGCATCTTTGTCTGCCCCGCCCTCTTTTGGACGTTCCTTTGGGACACACCCAGAGAGGTTCAGGAGGGCAGCGGCGCTGGTCTGAACAAGCAGCGGAACAAAGTTTGCGTCCAGTGGCACCTTTAAGACCAACAAAGGTTTTTATTCAAGGTCTTCACGGTGCCACTGGACTCAAACCTTACTACACCCAGAGAGAGACTCTATGATCAACTGCGTGTCCCTTCTAGTTCTTAGTCTCCATGGTGTGTCCCCCAGCTGGGCTCAAACGCCGCTTTTTCGTTCCGTTTCACATCTAGGAACGCCTCCACGTGACCAAGAAACCCGGTGGGAGCGGCTTCGCGGGACGAGTCTCGCGAGAAGTAGGCGGGGCCGCGAGAGATGGGCGGGGCTCCCGGCTGTCACCGCGATGAGGAGACGCCGCCGCCGTCGCCGCCGACGCTGGGCCGCTCCGGGGTGCGCCCCTCAGGGGGTGTGAGGAGAGGCCGGGCCCAACCGCAGGTACGGGAGGTGGGTGGCGGCAGCCGCAGCAGCTGAGGGGCGGTGTCCGCCCCAGACCCCGCCCCCTCCCACCCAGACTTCCGCGGTGGGGGAGGCTGTTCGGTCTCTCCCTTCTAGGCCTTCGTGAGTCCCCCCCCTCCGGCAAAAGAGGTCGTGCTTTGCAGGGCAGCTGTCTTCTCCCCCCCCCCCCGTCGCCGCCGCCGCAGGTATCTGCCGTGTAAGACGGAGAATGGGAGTGAGTGGCCCCGTCCAGTCTCCATCCTTCGGGCCTCCTGGAGTCCCACCCCTCAGTGTGCCCCCCACCCGCACGCGCACACACACACACACACACGAAGGTTGTGCTCATTTGCAGGGGAGCAGGAGGAACCAAGGCTCCACGTCTTCCCTTCTTCCTAAGAAGATGAACACATCTCCTTTTCCCTCTCCCCAGTCCTTGATGTGGGTGGGGGTGGCAGTTCAAGGATAGCTACTTCACCCTCATCTTGCCGCTCCCAGGGATGTTGTAGAGCTAATACAGACATTCCGGGGAGGGCTACTTTGCATGTGGTCACTCTTCCCTGGAGAGGGTTTGGGGGCATTTTGTCAGGTCTCTGTGAAAGAGGATGGGTTTGTTGGCCTCATATCATGATGCCAGTAGACTGGGAACTAGGAAGGGGTTGGGAAAAGGAGGATGTGACCCTTCTGGATGGTGCACAGCCCTATGTCTGTTCCTACTGCCATCAGTTGCCTCCCTTGGGGGTGATGATTCTTCACAAAAGTGGAAGCCCAAAAAGAGATGGGAGGTGGTATGCAAATTTGAACACAGGCAACCTTTTCCTCATCCCCCTTCCTTTTGTTTCCTGTTCTTTCATGTCTTCCCCGCCCACTCTTCTTCTCTTTCCATTAGATATACAGGAAAAAAAGAGAGGGTGGATGTGTGAAATCCCCCTTCCACTGATTTAACAGCATGCAAGGCCATCTAATGTTTAAAATGCTGGAAGTCAGCTTTAATGTTACAGAGAACTCCTCTTCAGGCTTCGGTATTCAAAGCACTGTTAAGGAATGTGAAGTTACACACCCAGACTGTTAATCTTTCTATGCAACGTATGTACTTCCATAAATATCATGGAACAAGAAGCAACATATTTAGGAAGGCTACCCACTTGTCATAGTTCTTTTTCAGACTTGAAATAATTTGAAACATAGATGTACAAAATAGCATGCAGAACAGGTAGATACCACTGATCACTGTCACACATGCATTTGTTTTGCTGCATGTACGATGTATGCCTGGAAGATGTGGTTGGTCCCTGCTTGTGTACAGCCCTCTATACATACAGAGCTAAACACATCTTGCTGTTCTGGCAAGTGACAATCTACATATGTGTTACACACTGTTTCCTACATACAGTGGTTTTCCAGGTAGGAATGCTGTCATGTTTGAAGCAGCCCCTTAATGATGGGAAGAAGATAAGCAGATTTCATCTCCGTATGTTAAATATTTTAACTAAACCTGTCTTCAAAATGATGCAAATATTACTGCCCTTTTGGATTCATTCAAAATGAAGTATGTTGCCAACATTCTGAACTGCATACAGAGGCTGATGCTTCAGATGAGATGCTGGCTAATTTGATCTCATCTTTGCAGTTATCTTCTTTGTAATTCTACACATGGTTTTGCCATTATACCTTTCTCCTAGTGAGGATGCTCATGTATTCACAACATAGCCACTGTCTTTTTGTTTCACTCTTATGAAAACACTGGAGAAGCTCGTTCAGATGTTAATATCTTGTCGGAACACTGTTGAAAAAACAGTGATGGAAATGGCTTTGAAGTTTAGTAAGAAATTTGAATGGCCCTGATTGGCTTTGACCAGCCTGTGCTTTACAGCCTCAAAAATGTTTGCTTTGTGGTAGAAAGGATGGTTGCCAGTTAGCAAGTGCTGATTTTTTTTCATCTTTTGGCAGAATTTTGCATTACTCAAAATCTTGTATATTGCACCTTCAGAGATTAACAAATAATCTTTCAGTGGTGTGGCTAAACCAGAGAGGACCCTCTGCGGACTGGTATCCAGGTGGCACCAGCTACCACTCCATGTTCAAGGGTTGGAGGGGGTGGGCTAATAAAAAATATATAGACTTACCTAGGTATTTATATTTAAAGCTCAGGCATATTAAGTATTTTCCCTTGTATTTCTTTGATATTTTCTTTGTTGTTTTGCTTTGTAAACATGTGGAGTTTTTATTTTAAGCTGTTGATATTTGAATAAAGTCATCATAAACACTGAACAAACAGAATAAAAAGCAGTCAGTCTAAAACTATTAAAACCTCTCATCTTTCTACTAACTGAGCCCTACCTTCCATCTGAAAGCAGCTAACATGGAATTAATTTAGTGTCAACGTACATTAGGCACTTTTCTTTTGAAAAGCATATGGTTCAATAGAAAACATAGTCATCAATGGAGAAAGTGGGGGGGGGGATTGATTTGCCTTAAGCTATTTGCTAAGAGCTGGCTTGAGTTTTAGCTGTTAAGTTTGGAAGTCCCGCGCAGTCTCTTGGAAAGGTGAATTCAGATTCCCCAGTGTTCAGTTTTGGGCACTGAAGAAGGATATAAACAAGCTGGAACATGTCCAGAGGAGGGCAACAAAGATGGTGAGGGGTCTGGAGATCAAGCTCTATGAGGAAAGGTTGAAGGATCTGGGTATGTTTAGCCTGGATAGGAGACGACTGAAAGGTGATATGATAGCCATGTTTGAAGGGCTATCATATAGAGGGTGGTACAGAGTTGTTTTCTGTTGCCCCAGAAGGTTGGTCCAGAACCTACGGGTTGGAATTAAATCAGAAGAGTTTTCAGCTAAATATTAGGAAGAACTTCCTGACAGAGTGGTTCCTCAGTGGAACAGGCTTCCTCAGGAGGTGGTAAGCTCTCCTTCTTTGGAGGTTGTCAAACAGAGGCTAGATGACCATCTAACAGCAATGCTGATTCTGTGAACTTAGGCAGATCATGAGGGGGAGGGTCATATTCTGGGCGTGGAATAGAGGTCACTGGGGGTGTGGGGGGAGGTATTTATGAATTTCCTGCATTGTGCAGGGGGTTGGACTAGATCGGGGGTGGCCAAACTGCAGCTCGGGAGCCACGTGTGGCTCTTTCACACATATTGTGCGGCTCCTGGCAGGGCGGCTGGGGAAGCAAAAGGGGAGGCATGCCTCCCTCATCAGTCTTCCCCAGCCAGTGTTCCCTTCCACACTCTCTTTCTCCCTTCCTTTCTTTCTCCCTTTCTCCCTGTCTTCCTTCCTTTCCCCCCTCCCTTTCTTCCCCCATCAATTTGCTTTCTTTCCACCTTTCTTTCTTTTTCTCTTTCTCCCTTCCTTTCTCTCTCTTCCTTCCCCCTCCCTCCCCCTCCCACTCTATTTGCTTTTTTTGTTTCTCTCTTTCTTTTCACCTTTCATTTTTTCTTTCCATCTCCCTCTCTCTTTCTCACGGTCTGACAAATAAATGTCATTAGCAAACAAATATCATTGGACAAATAAATGTCATCAATATCTGTATTTACCCCTTTTGTTTTTTATTTTTGGCAGTATCATTTAATGTCAATAAAAAGCAAATTTGCATATGTTTAAACCATGTGTGTAATATTTGTTCATGTCTTGTGGCTCTCAAACATCTGATGTTTATTCTATGTGGCTCTTACGTTAAGCAATTTTGGCCACCCCTGGACCAGATGATCCTAGAGGTCCCTTCCAACTCTCTGATTCTGTGATTCTATGAAAAAGGCTTAATCTGTTTTGTATTGTCCCATTGACTGAGCAGGAGGGAAGTGTTGGGTAAAGAAGTCTGCTTATGGCTGGTGTTTCACACTTGAAGATGAGTGTCAGGCTTACCAGCATTCACACCATGAAACATGGAAATTTTGTTTCCTATGGCAAACTGAGCTTAACTAGTGGTCTGAGAAAGGCATTCTGCTACTGGCTAGGGCCACTGTCATCTATATGTCATTGTGCATCCAGGACTTAGCCTTGGCTCAAAACGAGCCTTGGTTGTGGCAGACATCATGCAATATGCAGAAATAAGTGAGTCTGTTCTATCTAGAGGAGGTTTATTTAGGCTTCAAGTCATCACATCTAAACGATGCAGAAGGCTATTATTGTGACTGCTGCTCCTTCCTTGGCTTTGGCTATGACTTGGGTCTCCTTATGTCTGCTGTGGAAGCAAACTGGTGTGTAAAGACGCAAAGGCTCCTCCGTAAGTAATTTCATTTGAACCTTCATAAGTGTGAATAGGAAACTGATTTGGGCAGTTGGAGATTTTCTCCGTCTGTGTATTAATAGGATAGGTAATTTGTATTCGGCTTTGACAGATGGGAGGTAACAGTTAAAATCTTATTATTTGCAGTGGTGTCCCAGGTTATTGAAACAACCAAGTTCATTTTTGTAAGATTATGGAAGTCTGTTAATTTTAGATGAAATTTAGTCCCAGAGAAATCTTCTTGAGATTGCAGCATCATACCAAGTTAACATAATTAATCTAAACAAAACCTATGAAGATTAGATTTAGTCCAGAGGTCATCTGTGTCGAATTTAACTATATATTACAGTTTGTAATTTTCCCCATGCTGAAAACATTCATTTAAAACCCAATTAGGTCATGTAAAAATTATAAATTGTTGTTCCCAGTATCCTTTTTTGTTGGTCTCGAACAGCTTGAAATCTGAGAGATACTGTGTCAGAGCATGGATGATCTATTTGGTGACAATTCATGGATAATGGTCATTGGTATTCTTTACTGGAACAAACTCTCAGAATTCCATCTGTAGCTACAGAAAGTTCAGCAGAGCTGGAAGGCACTTGCCTATTGCCAGTTGCCTTGGGTACCCACTGTTCAGTTGCAATTTTAAAGGAATATACGATGTGTTCTAGTGCATTTCGTCAATCCAGTCCAAGCAGCCAAGAGGCACAGCAAGCCTGGCTAGCTTCCCCCACGACCTGAGCATGTGCTTTAGAACATGCTTAAGAATTTTCTGGACCAGGCTGAGGTCCACAGTGTACCAGTTGATGTGGAAAGTGTAGAACAAATTGGTCTTGAGATGCTTTCTAGAATATACTTGGGCTTCCAAAAATCTTCAGGGGGAGGGAATAGCTCAAGTGGGAGTAAACCACTAAGAATAATCCTCTGGGCAGATAGGATTGTGTAAACCTGGCACAATGAAGGAGGGATTGAGAGATCAGGATCGGTTGACATTGATGGGAGCACTGTGGAAGTGTTAGCTACATATGTTTGGCCCATGCCATCGTGCCCTCTCTGTTGGCTCTTGTTCATGGGAATAGTCATGTGTCTAAATTTTCCTTATGAAATTCTGTAGAGCATCATGTACAGTTATGGTTAGGTCCTTAATAATAATAATAATAATAATAACAACAACAACAACAATAACAATAATAATAATAGGTTTGATCTAACCAGCTTTTTCACTGATGAAAAAGGGAGAAAGCGGTCCATTTTGACCAGCATAAAGCCATACTTGGAGATTATGGGATTTACATGAACAAAAGCCATGTGAGACAGGGACAGTTACGAAGAGGGGAATAGGATGAGATTAATCAATGAAGCCGACCAAATCCAGCCCAGTAACTTTTAATTGTGCCTAGAGGAGGAGCCAGTGTAGCCTAATTTTAATAAAAAAAGAAGTGGCCAATTCTATAGGAACACCTTGCTGGATGAACAAGTGACCACCTCATCTAACATTCTGGCTGCAGTCACAAGAAGCCATCCCACTCCTTCACCTGCATCCCCTTCTGTTAAGGTTTTCTTCAGGGGCCCTGCTCTCTGTGCTTCTGTCCTCAGAGGTGGAGTTGATGGCTATCAGAGACAGGACCTTCTCAGTGAAGCCACGAGTTCTGGAGTGCCTTCTCTACTACCAGTCACTTGGCACAGCTTTAGGAAGTAGAATAGATAAAAGCTCTGCTCCCCCTCCCAGCGGCTTTTGATTGACTGTGCACCCCTTTGAATACTGTTTTAATTCTCCTTTCAATACTCTTCTTTTTAAAAAACCCCTCTTTTAGTGTTCAACTCCCAGTTTTAGCTGTGGTTGCTGCTGTTCATTGTTTTATTGGGATCACTTTTTTGTTTCCTCGAAAGCCAGGGTCTTAAGAGACTATAAATATAATTTAAAATTTTAAAATTTAAAATGTCTTGAGTGGCTATAAATATTTTAAAATTTAAAAAAGACTACAACATGTTGTTTATTAGTGGCATCGGCTGTTCTGAAGTGGACTGCCTCTATCCCCAGGGCACTATTGTCCCACTGAGATCAAAGCTCACTCCGAGAAGTGGTTCTGTGGAGATGGTCTTTACAAATCGTGGAAAGGCAGTGGACTGGAGCTGCTTGGGCATGCAGGATTTGTGCTGTTCTTTGGAACCCTGTTTAAGCTATTATAGGTGAATTCATTAAATTAAATGTTTCTAATAACTCACTGTTCTGCTGTCATTTAATTAAAAGCTTCTGAAGTGGCATTGCTAAAAATGGAACAAATTCTGATTGTGAAGGAGTGTTTTTGAGGTATTATGGTCCATAGTGTTGATGTGCCTTTCAGTGCCACAGTCCCAAATGCCACAGATTTTGAGCACCGTGGGACAGGGTGACAATGAAATAGACTATGAGCAGCTAAGTAGACATTATTTTGGGCACTGTTGCATTTAGTCAGTTGGTGATAAGTAGTGTGGTCATTTCAGGTTTATGATTTTGAATTGTGTGTTCAAATGTTTACACTGGCCACCTTGTAGGATTTGGTTTTTGAAAGATGGGCGATAGCATTGCTTTGAAGGAAGCAAAACTAATAAAACAATGGCCATGGTGAGTATGATGCCCTGGCCATGGAGTGGTAAAATGTTCCACCTAAAGGAGTCCTCTGCTTCAGAAACACCAAAGCAGCTCACAAATTCAACTTTGAACAAATCAGAAAGAATAAATCTTTTCAAATGCTAGAAATTCTGCACAGAGATAAGAACACTTTGTATCAAGTATATCCTGTTGCTTTGAAGGCATTAGGTAGCCAAGGTTCCAAACAGAATTTTTAAACAGATGGTTGTAATTAACATATATTCAAGAGAGAGAGAGAAGCAAGTCCTTAAATCAGCAGCATTTCAGTAAGTATTTTAATGTGTTGCTGCTAATTAAATTGTCGAGCAGCCAAAACCTAACTGAACTATGAAGTTAGAAGTTGGTAGAATTTGGACGAAGTCAAGGACTGCTCTAATTTCAGAGCCCTTTTGAATATGCAAAGGGAATGATGGTTGCCTGTTTTGAGACAGAAAGCTTGGCCCAAGGTTTGTTTCATGTCTCCAGATCCACCCCACATGGAGTACTGAGCTGATTTTGGCAAGCAAAGCAAAAATAGTGGGTCTTCCCGGGGTACTTTCTGTTCGTCACTGAGTAGCAGGAGTGCTAATGCAGAAGATTTAGTAGCAGTGCTCCCTCTAACTGTGAGCTAACTCACAGTTTTTTAGCCTTCAGCTCACACATTTTTGTCTTAGCTAAGGAAGGATGGCTCCAGAGCAAACTAATTTATGCCATAGCCAAATGGCTCACTCACAACTTTAATGCCAGTAGCTCACAAAGTAGAATTTTTGCTCACAAGACTCCACATCCAACTGGTTTTCCAGTTGGCGGTACCCAAAAGCCAGGATCTGTTTGGCTGCTGTGCTGTGTTTTAGCTGTGGATGTGGCTATTACCTTTTGGAGCATTACTGGGTAATTGGTAGTTGGACAGTAGTGGTAATGTAAAATGGGGATGCTGAGTTTCCAGATGTTGTCTCTGGGATTTATTGCTATTGGTTTTGGTTTTTTGCTTTTAAGCAGCTATGCTGAAGGCTCGCTGTACTTCTTGGTGATTTCAGTAAAATACTGAAATTTTATAACCCGCACAGGTCAAGCAAATATTCTTGAGCTGAATCCCATGAATCCATTCTGTTAACAGTGGCACTTTCCCTATGCAGAAAGCCTTTCAGGTTAGGAGAATGTTCATTACAACAGAGGAAAATACTGACATTATGGGAGTAGATCCATGGGATCCAACACCTTGTTTGCATAATTTATTCCAAGTCCCCCCCCCCCCCCCCCCCAGTAATGGTACTCTGTCTCTAGCCTCTGAGGATTTTATTAGGGCAACTCTTTGGTTTCCTATTTCGTCAGGCATTCTTGTACACCTGCATCCATAAGGACCAGAAACTTGCATTTTACTGAAGGCTGGGCTTCTCAGGAAGTTGAATTCTTGGGCCAGTACTTCATTCTGTACTTTTTCTGCCTTCCACTTTGTGTGTTAGGCATGTGCACATTGCTAGTTATGTTATGTAGAAACACTTGATTTGAAATGGGGGGAATATGTTTTCGGCTTTAGTTTGTTTTGAGTTTCCTAGAACTGAGACATTAAGAAGGAATGAATGGTCAAATGGGCTCACAGCAGCCTCAGCAGCGCTTCTTCCTGATGCTGTGTCTGTATTTTAGCTGCATAACTGAAGCTTCATTGTTTCAATCACATAAGGCCGCTTTTAACACTATGTCTCTGTAGGGGAGCACCCAGAAATAGCCACTAAAAATGGCTGCGTCTATGCAAGAGATGTGTCTTTAAAAATCTCCCAGGGTTTCTTTTGGAGTGGACAGATCCATACAAGGTTTTGATGTAAATGTCTTTGGTCATTTCTGAATTGCTTTCCCTATACATATTTGAAAGACACAAATATAGAAATTCAGTGACGTCAGTAACTCCTGGACTTGGATGCATTTGAAAAGGGCTGTAGATCTAAGGTGTGTTCCCTACATCCGCCTTCAGAGGGGGGTTTAAATAGTCTGTTTGAATGTGTGTTTGTGTGGGCAGATGCTTTTGATTATCATTCAGCAATACGGTTTTCATCTCTTACTGTCTAGTAGGCCACTAGTAAATCAGGTACAGGTCTCTTGGGCAGAGTCGAATGGAAGATATTAATGTTTATATTGACTTTTTGTTTTAATAATGCTTTTAAAATAGCAAAAAGCCCAGTAGCACCTTTAAGACTAACAAACTTTGACTTCCGGCAAGACTTGCGACCATGGCGGACGCGCTCCTCCGCATCTGCGGGGAGCGCGATCCGTACCCGGCGGGAAGAAGGGGCTTCGGACTGGTGCCGAGCCCCCAGAGACCCTAGTGAAGGGGCTCTGCCTGGGGTGGCACGAAGGGGATCTCTCCCTACGGTGGCGATCGAGGTCCCCTTTTATCACCCCCATAGGTTCCCCCGTCCGTGGGAGCCGTATGGCTAAAAGCGCAAAACCGAGAAGCAGCAGAGAGTGCGAAGCTTTGAAGCTGGAACTTATAGTTACGCATGGAGAAAATGTGAGTCTGAAGTAAAAATAAACAGAACACAGCGGGAAAGGCGGGTGGAGCAAAACCCCCCCTCTCGAGACTGGCGTACTTACGGGACTCTTTACGTGGCGTTACTGCATGAAAAAATGTACGTTTGGCTTGCTAGATGGCGGCATCGCTCTTTAGAGGATATGAACTTTAAAAAGATATAAGCGCAGTCGTAGAATTTGCTTCTTTCGTCCATCTTATCTAACTATCAACAAAGAAGCGCAGCCTCAACAATGGCGGGGAAACCGAAACCTTCCCCCAAACTAGGAAGTACAGCTCCGAGTTCAAAGGTTGATACCACAGAGATGAGCACTGTGTTCTCCTCGTTATTGCGACCTCTAGTGGACCAAATGACAGCTCTCAACATCAAGATGGACAAGATGCAGCTGGACCTGAAGGAGTTGAATAAAACTACAGAGAAGCTGCAGCGAGAACTTCTGGAAGTTAAGACTTCAGTAAAAAATCATGATTCAAGGCTACAAAAAGCGGAGAAAGAAAAGGCCTTCCACTCTGATCAGCTTTTGAAACTACAGATGGAAAGATCGAATTTTTTCCTAAGACTTCAGAATGTACCAGAGGATAAAGGAGAAGACCTTAAAAATCTGTTAAGTGAAGCGCTTGAACCAGTGACGGGCTTAAAAGCAGCGGAAATAAAAAGCGATATGGATATGGTTTACAGAACCTATCCAGACTATACTAAAAAGAAAAGCCTGCCTGGTGAGATTCAGATAAGGTTCTCCAAAAAGTCAACAAGAGATGTGGTGCTTAGGACCACAAATAAAGCGGTTCTGAAGATTAAAGGAAAAGAAATTAAAGTGATGAAAGATATCCCATTTGAAATAAGGAAAAGAAGGAAAGCCTATGGAAAACTGACATCTTGGCTTCAGTCTGAATCTATTATCTACAGATGGAATGTTCCGGAAGGACTGAGCTTCAGCATCAAAGACAAAAAATATAAGATTGACTCTGTTCAACAGGCAAAAAGTTTTTTTGGAAAAAAGCAAAGAAAAGAGAAAAGAGAGAGACTCAGATGGTTCGCTGGTATCGCAAGAAAGTATGTATGGATTTGATAGCTCAAAGAGCGAAGAGGAAATTTCTGACTCGGAAAAAGGAGCAGCAGCTCCAAAGGTACAAGAAGAGACTGTTAAGACAAGAAGAGGACGAAAGAAGAAATAAGGGCTGAAATGTTTTTTGAAATCGCACTTATATATTATATATAATTTGTATAATTAAGCATTCCTTCAAAAGAACATGTCTGTCAAACAGCTTTTTTATTTTTCATATATCATCAGTAACAATTTTAATTGAATATTAACCAAGGTTTAAAATGCTTCATATGTATTAATGGTAAGGTAATATTAAGCAAATGTTAAAGCACACTCTGTATAAGGTAAATATAGCTTAGAAAAGTAGCGATGTAGTAGTAGAAATAGATAAAATCAATAAAAATCTTAAAAAAAAAAAAAAGACTAACAAACTTTATTGTAGCATAATGCTTTTGGTATTGTAGTGTAGTGCTCTGAAGTTATCCTGTTTTCTGCTGGGAGTCACGGGACTAGCATGTACAGCAGCCATGTGGGATGGGGACTGAAAGAGAATTATGTGAGACTAAGTGAAAAAACTGCCTCAGATTGGGGAAACCATTTTTTTTAATCCCAAATGACCTCTTTAGCTTGAGCCAGGTTGAGCAGGCAGATGCATCAAATTATTTCCCCCTGCACTTTATGTAATGATAACTCATATATTCTTAAAAATGCATCTTTTTCTAAACCTTTAATCATGCTACTGAAGTAGAACGGGTATGCAGATCAGTTGTTTGGTCAATTGTGAAGTATTGTTAATTGCCCAGCCAATTTACCATAGTCAAATATTCTATGAAGTCAAGAATGCCCGTTTGAGTGGCAACTCCCTCCTTTTATTCCATTATTGTGTTATTTGTAATTAACTGCAGCCTTTAAAATTGACTTTGGTTTCTAATAGTTGCTGCTACTTTGCTGTATCAGCGTTCTCATTTCACCTTTAGTGTTCCACAATTAAAGCAAATTAACCATTACAGAAACCTTGACCATTTATTGCGTTTTAAAAAAAGAAGTCAATTTGTTTTTCCTCCAATAACAGTGAACCTATTTTATTTTTGTAGTTTGTCTAAGTTTCAGTGCTGTTGATGACTGAAGTATCTTTTTGGTTGTTCTGTTGAAGTCAGTGCTTTAGAAAGTGATTACGGTAATATTTGTCTGGTCAGTTGATGACGTCTTTTTTTACTAGCTTTTTCCTACCTAGTGGTGAAGTTTGTTCTTATGGTTGAACTTCAGATAATAATAAATATTATAATAAATCTAGTTAGTTTACGACAAACCAAAATTACAGTTGTGGGGTGGGGGTTGAGAGAGAGAGAATATCACTCTCATGCACAATTAATATCTTTTAATTGGTATTGCATTCTTTCAGTTTCCAGGACAGGCTGGGTGCAGTCAGCTTTGTTTTTATATACAACATCCACCTTTTTGGATACCCAGGCATCCTGAACATTGTCTTGCAAAATGAAGATAGTCTTGGTGGGATTTCATTGTGAAGGGGGGGGCAGTTTCAAGGGTGGCCCAATAGTTGTGCCCCAGCAACCTCTGTGACACTGCAAGGGGAAATACTGGATGGATCTCATGCTGCTTTATTGATGCTCAGAGCTTGAGTTGAATCCAACCAGTTGTTCAGGTGGTGAAAAAGAAAGGAAGGGTTCCCTCAAGAGGCTGTTGTGGGGATCATGGGCCAGGATATACACAAGCCACATGGGACAGGAGCAGTAATATGGAGGAGCACTGTGTGATCATCAGTAAAAAGTAGGCTGGATCCAACCTTGTATTCTCTGTCTCTCTGCCTCTTTTTATATCTGTGTGCACTGCTCTCTGAACTCCAGTCCTCCATTCTCCATTTGTTCCAAATGTTTTTTCCCCCACAGACTCAGATTCTGCTACATAAAGTCTCCAGTATGGTAGCCACAACAAAATGTAAGAAATAAAGCAAAAGTTGCCTAGTTCATTTCTGTTGTATAATATTGGGCAAAGATATATTCAGGCTTTTTTTTAAAAAAAAATCCTCATGTAGCAAATAGTGAGTTCAAATAGGGTACGTGCAGCCAGATAATTGCTGAACAGTTTGTTTGCATGGTGCTGAATCACTGGGAAAAAAACCCCATCCAGTTCTTTTCATACTACTTTCCTGGCCTGAGGCAAGCTAATTCTGTTTCTGTGTTCACAAGTGTTTGCAACAGAATACTAGCTTAAAATGTGCTCAAGGTGTCTTAACCCACTTGCCTCTGAGGAATATTTTCATTCCCTTTTTGGGAATAGAATCCCTGACCTCATGGGTTACCCATTATGGGTTTAAACTGGTCTTCCCAGTGGCAAGAACCTTCCACCTTTCTCTACATTAATACATTTTGTTTGCTTCACAGCTGCCAAACACGAGACGGTGAAATAATGGTTTGCTAGCTGTTGGAACGAGCGCCCACCTTCCACAATGCCTGTGCAGGCGGCACAGTGGACGGAATTTCTGTCCTGTCCGATCTGCTACAATGAGTTTGATGAGAATGTGCACAAGCCAATCAGCTTAGGCTGCTCACACACAGTCTGCAAAACCTGCCTGAACAAGCTGCACCGCAAGGCCTGCCCTTTTGACCAGACAGCCATCAACACTGACATCGACGTGCTTCCCGTAAACTTTGCACTTCTCCAGTTAGTTGGAGCCCAGGTGGGTGCTCCCAGATCTCTTTTCTCTCTGTGTAGCCAAACTACATGCAATGTATTGATTTTACCAAATTCATACCCAACATTTCTGCCCTCATAAGAGCCACCTTATGGGGTCTATGTTCTGATCTCCAGAAGGGTAATTGAACTGCAAAAAAACAGACGTAGGTGTAGGGGATATAGATGTGTGTTGTCACTCTGGAGTGGGTGGGTAGGTGGGGGGGGGGGCTATTCCTTCCCACTAGGGTTGCCATCCTCCAGGAGGGGCCTGGGGATCTCCCGCTTTAACAACTGCTCTCCAGCTGACAGAGATCAGCTCCCCTGGAGAAAATGGCTGCTTTGAAGGGTGGACTCTATGGCATTGTACCATGCTGAGGCCCCTCCCCTCCCCAAACCCCACCTTCTCCTGGCTCCACCCCCAAAGTCCCCAGGTATTTTCCAACCTGGACTTGGCAACCCTACTTCCCACATACAGTATGTTTGATCAGAAATGATCCTCCTGAGCTGCTTTTTAAGCCCAAGAAGGGGCAAAACAAATGTTTGCATTGTGACAATCCTTTTTGTCTCCTGTGGCTTGAAGCAGAGGCTGTTTATTTATTTTTATTTATTTACAAGGTTTATATCACATCTTTCAGCCGAGTCAGGGCCACCAAGGCATTATAAAACACATCACAGAAGGAGTTAAAACCAGAACTAAAGTACATATATAGAAAAACACAGAAACATCAATTAAAACACAAGGCAGGGAGGAGGGATCAATGAGGGAACACCAGACAAAAGAAGAAAGTCTTCACTTGCTGGTAGATTTAGGTGGGTAGCCATGTTGGTATGAAGCAACAGAACAAAATTTGAGTCCAGTGGCACCTGTAGGACCAATAAAGTTTAATTCTGGGTATAAACTTTTGTGTGCATGCACACTTCTTCAGATACACATTTGTATCTGAAGAGGTGTGCATGCGCACGAAAGCTTATACCCAGAATAAAACTTTGTTGGTTTTAAAGGTGCCACTGGACTCAAACTTTCACCTGCTGGTGGAAGACAGTGAGAGAACAGGAAACCAAGATTTTTTGGCGGGGGGGGGGGGGTTTGCACATCACCTTAGAAAGCACAGCTTGTTTGCAGCTGTTGTTTGCAGTTCAGATACATATCTGGGGATTCATATCTAAACCCCCAGCCTCACAAGTAGCTTGGCCCTAAGGGGGGAGGGGGTGTTCATACAGTCTGCTGAGGGGTGAAAAAAGAATGTTGAATTTTCAAATGCACTATCTGCAAACAAGCAGTGAGGAGAGAAATGTTTTGAACCACACTCCCAGGTGCATTGTCTGGTGCAGAGAGGTTGGAATCCATTTGTAAATCTACCTTCTTGCACAATGATCAGTCAGCTCTGATCACAAACTGGGTGCAAAAACACTGAGAACGGCCTTTCTGTTTTTATCACATGTGCACACTGGATTCTTAACTGTGTGAATCAGCCCTCTATCTCTTTGCATCATGAAGAATGGCTAGCTCTGTTACCAGGCTTGAGTGACTTGGCGTTTGCCTCTTAGCCAAGTGTTTCCCAAAATGCTTGTATTCTAAACAACTCCCTTGTCAGATGTTCTAAATATGGAGCAGGATCTCACTGCTTGTTTTCCCCAGTTGGGTCAAAAAATTAGAGCTGTTTCAGTTTGACCATGGTGGCCTTTTGATCTGCCACACTATTTTTTGGCCTGCATTTGATTATAGTCCATCTTGTTTTACTAGTTCTTCCGTGGCGTCTCTGATTTGTGCTGCACTCAAGCTAAGCCACTGCTTTCTCAAAGTACAGAAGATCTTCAACTTTGTTTCCTTCCTAAATGGAGAATTTCCAGGGCAGGCTCTGTCATAGTCCTCTCTGTCTGGTGCTCCGTAGCCTAAATCATCTGGTTTATCTGTCCATGGGAGCTAGAAATGGGCTGGCTACAGAGAAATAACTCTTACTGGCACAGCTGTTTTTTAAAAATCTGATTAGTATGGTTTTATATATTTTATGTTGTTTAGTTCATGTACCTTCACGATGCTGTCACCCCTCCCCTACCAGTAGCTAAGGGATAAAGTCTTTGTTAACCTGTGCCTGGCGTCCCACTTGAAGGCAGGAACTGTGCCTGCCGGTGACTGCTCTCTCCTTCCCTCTTGCACCTTTGACAGGTACCAGATCATCAGACTGTCAAGCTAAGTAATCTAGGCGAGAACAAGCACTACGAGATAGCAAAGAAATGTGTGGAAGACCTGGCACTTTATTTAAAGCCACTGAGCGGAGGCAAGGGTGAGTGCTTACTGATGAGACTCTCCGCATGGGAAAGTGAAGAGGCAAGCCAAGGCTTCAGAATTGTTGGTACTGTATCTAATGGCCAAGTGGGTGGCTTATGCCAGTCGTGAAAAATCACAGCAATGACAAACCAGACCACCTACAACTGAGACGGAGGTTATAACAATCCGGAAGATTCACAAACTATGAAGGAAAATATGATATTACTTTTTTAAAAAAAAAGTATAAGTATTCTTTGTAAATTAACAAAAATAAAATGGGGGGGGGGGACTCAGTGAGTGTGCTCCAGGGAGCAAGCACTGTTGAGAGCAGTTAAGTCAGTTGAAGGAGGAAGCCAGAGGGCGATGAGGAAATTGGCCCAAGACCTTATGGAATCCTGGAGGGGAGATTTGTAAGTTTGTATGTACTTGTGCAGGGTGGGTGGGGGGAATCTTACAAATCGCATATTCCTCCCCTTTTGTAACTCCTTCAGGCTGTAAGCTTGTTCCTGTAACAGCCGGCTTCATGGCTGAGTGCCGGGAGTAGGACCGTGAAGCAGGACCCCTTCATAGACAAAAGGGGGCTGTTTGCAACATTTTGTAAAAATAAAAGGATATGAATTGTTCTAAACACATTTCTTCTCTACTTTTTTCTTCTTTACATTATACAGCAGCATAATACAATATACACAGTAATAAATAATATAAAAAATACAGCTTTCTGCAAAAGGTATTTCTGTATATCATAGTATACGAAATGGGACATTGTGAACTTTAAAAAAAAAACCCTTCACCTGTTAAGGATTAAGCATGCTCATTGCCCTTAGAATTTTGAGTACAGTTGACAGATAAAATGATGGGGGAATGTAAAACTCATACTCAAGAGCCTAAGAGCTTATAATATACTGGAGGAGGAGATCTGGGTCAGAGAGAAATTTTCCAGTTACTTATGCTCCTCATGCTTTTTCAGGGACTCTCAACCTGCCACTTTTTCTAATAGCAGACCTAGGACAGCAGGTGGGGGGAAACCAATGTTGCCTGAGCCCCTAGCAGTTTAAAATAACCTAGCATGGGAGGTAAAAATAGGGTTGTGGGATTTACCTGTGAGACATGCATCCCTTGACCCTAGTTTCCTCTTCCCTTTTCAAAATTCACCCACACAGTAGGGGTGTGTGTGCAAAAATATTTCCTTCCCTCACTATACCCCTGTGGTTTGTAGTTAGACCAGCAGCTTCCTGCTAACCTCTTTCCTATCCTCAGTACTCTGAATCCACAGTGATTATAATATATCATTAGGCTGCTCAAATCTGGGGGTAAGCAAGTGGAAAGCTACGTTTGTAATGTGGGAAATTTCTCAGTTGTCTATCCCCCCCCCCCCCGCCCCCAGTTCTTTTCAGGCCTCCATCTTATAAGAAGTGATTTGCCTCTTCCTGGTATGAATGCATTTCATATCCCCCAAGTTGGGAAATAGCAAAGTCCTAGTGTTGAGTGCTCATTCAAATGCCTCATGACTAACCTGTGTATCTCTCCCCCTCTCCACTTCAAAGGTGTTGCCAGTTTGAACCAGAGTGCGCTGAGCCGTCCAATGCAAAGGAAGCTGGTGACATTAGTGAACTGCCAGCTGGTGGAAGAGGAGGGTCGGGTGAGAGCCATGCGGGCAGCCCGCTCCCTTGGTGAGAGAACCGTGACGGAGCTGATCTTACAGCATCAGAACCCTCAGCAGCTGTCTGCCAATCTCTGGGCTGCTGTCAGAGCACGAGGGTGCCAGTTTCTAGGGCCAGGTAAGCCCTTGTATAAAGGAAATTGGGATGGTTCTTTGTTCTTGCTGTTGTGTTTAAATGCTCTTGAAAAAGAGCAGAAGGCTGGAGAGGCTTCTAAATGAAGCTGAAAACATACAAAGGTGCATTTGTGTTTCCTGTATAAAACTGCTGGCTGACCAGATACTTGTGGAGTCAGGTATCGAGCCAAAATCCCCACCCCAGCCTGCCAGCAAATCTAGCCATTGCTCTCTCCAAATTGCTTCTCTCCATTTTTCTTTTTAGGCAGATGCAAAGCAGAGAGAGCAAGTGGTCACCCCCTCACCGTGCTTCCTTGTCTCTGTCTCCTATCACCCAAGTATAGTGATAGAAGGAAGGGGGAGAGGGGTATGGTGACTGAGGGGCCAAGTTGAACCTCTTGGGCATGAGCAGAGATTTTATGATTGATTTCACAGTAAATGTGCAAAGACAAATTGCATTGTCCCTGTTCCCTGGAGTTTCTCCTGAAGAAAAATTTGGGGCTCCTACTAAAAAGAGCTAAGAAATTTCGAGAGAAGCCAGAAGATAAGATGACTAAAATTTCACAGGAGAGCTTTAGCCTGTCAGAAAAGGCAAAATGGGGGATGGTCTCGTTGTCTAGGGGCCAGAAGCCCCTGCAACATTTCTCCCCTTACCTGGAGGGAGTGGAATGACTTCTTCATGCTCCTTTGAGATATGTCAGCACCAATGGCACTATAAGGAGTGTGAGAAAGTGACACTTTGCTCCTTACCGCAGAGCTGCAGTGTCTTTGGGGGGGGGCAGGGGAGGGTGTTACAATGGGGGGATGGTGTGGACCACAAAGCCCACAAGAGCCCCACAGCACACCTTAATTTTCAACATCTCTGGTCTGTCTTTCCTGTGATCTTAAATATGGATGAGTCTGTGATTGCATCACTGTTTGAGAAGTCTGGCTTCTTTTTCTCCCTGTATACTGTAGTGGGTGGCCTCTGTTCATTTTTTTAAAGCACTGGTTAGGTTTCCATTCCTAACTGTTTGCAAAGACATAGTCTGATTCAGCACAAGAGCCCCTGCGACCTCTTAGCTTGGGGCTTGTTGTTCTTGCCCTTTTGAGACTGTAACTTCAGCTGGTGGGCTTGTAGCTATGCAGGAGGAAGCCTTGAAACTGGTGCTGCTGGCCTTAGAAGATGGCTCTGCCCTCTCCCGGAAAGTGCTGGTGCTTTTTGTTGTCCAGAGGCTGGAGCCGCGATTCCCCCAGGCATCGAAAACTAGCATTGGTCACGTTGTGCAGCTGCTGTATCGAGCTTCATGTTTCAAGGTAAAAGGTTGAATCGGTTGATTTTTTTTCTGTTTGATTTGCTTTTGAAAAGCAAGCATTTCTTCTCTGTTCGCAGCTCGCGGTTAGCAGTGTTGAGTTTTTATGGAAACATTGGCTCTGAAATTAGGGTCGTTTAATACTTATAGCAAGTCCCCGTGGAACTTGTTTTGCAGTTTGTACATTTTGTTTCTGCTTTTTGTTGTTATCCTGAAAAAAGAATGGTAGGGAGGAAAGGATCAAACTCTTTTAAGCTCTCCTTGCTTAGTTGGCAAGAATACATTAAAAATCCATTTGAGTAACAAAGATCAAATGGGGACTCTTCTTGAACCATAAAGACCATTTAAAATTTCAAGTGTGGATGCCATATTTGGTGTGCTTAGCTATGGTTAGGGACAGATATTCAGGCATATCTGGATTGTTTGTGTAGGTCACCAAAAGGGATGAAGATTCTTCCCTGATGCAGCTGAAGGAGGAATTTCGCAGTTATGAAGCGTTGCGGCGGGAACATGATGCTCAGATTGTCCACATCGCCATGGAAGCGGGACTTCGAATATCACCAGAGCAGTGGTCGTCCCTCCTTTATGGTGACTTGGCCCACAAATCCCACATGCAGTCCATCATTGACAAGGTGAGCCATGGCTTTTTAATGACTGTATTTTCTTGCCCCGGCATGACATGTCTGGTGATGAAGCTGCATAGGGCAGATTATGAGCTGAGAGGCCCAGCCTCTCACCACTGATCCTCCGTATATGCAACCTGAAGACAACTCCTGCACTCCTTTATAATACATTTCTTTTCAAAAACCATCTTTTTCCATGCACATAGGCTTCATGTCAAGCAAATAACACTCTCATCTTAAAATACAGATTTTAGAGAATTTGGTCTTCTGTGAGCAGCTGTAGATTTTTCTTCATGCAGATCACTAACTCATGTCTTGCCTTAGCTCCAGTCCCCAGAATCCTTTGCAAAAAGCGTGCAAGAGCTGACAATCGTTCTGCAACGTACTGGTGACCCTGCAAATTTAAACCGGCTTCGACCCCATTTGGAGCTATTGGCCAACATAGATCCTAATCCAGGTATGTGAGTGATTATATACATGCACACTAACATTTCATTTATCTTATGAAAGGAAAAGAGTTTTCTTGGTTTCTGTCCTGTGAAATTCCTCTCTCCCATGCTTTGCTTCACCTGTGCCAAAATATGCCGTTGTCGCATGGAATTATCTACATGTTATTTCCCATCCATGAGTGCCTCCCAGGAAGACATTTTGTAATGTGTGATGCATCATAAGGGTGGCACACAAATAAGTCAAGAACTGCTGTATTTTCTTTCCTCCCATGGGCTGAGCCTAACTTCCACTCACCTACACCATGCAGTCAACAAAGTCCGCTATTCATTCAGATTCTGATTTCATTTTGCCTCTCCCCACATGCTTCAAGCAAGCTGTCTCTTTTTTTTTAGTTGTTTAAAAGCAGCTTTTATGCTTAAACAATTTAAAGTTAATCTGTTGCCTTTAAAAAAGTTTTAAATCCATGCTTTAATCACATCCAAGTTAGATTACTGTAAAGTGTTCTATGTGGGCCTGCCTTTGAAAATGGTTTGGAAACCTCAGATGGTTTAAAATGCGGCTGCCAGGCTGCTATTGGATTGTTTACAGACATCCTATTGCCACTGTGCTGAAAGATCTGCACTGGTTACCCATCTGTTTCCAGGCACAATTCAAAGTGCTAGTTCTTACCTTTTAGGCCCTAAACAGCTTGGGGCAGGGTGTTTGAAGGACTATCTCCTTCCATACCATCTAGCTGTGGGTTAAGATCTGTTTCAAGCCCCCACTGTGTGTGTCCCACCTTCAAAGGTAGAACTGAGCATTTTCTGTAGTGGTGCCTTGTCTTTGGAATGTAATCCCTGTTGAAACTCACCTGGCATCTGTTTTATTTCTTTTAAATGCCAGGCCAAAACACATCCTTTTACCTGGGCTTTTAATTAGGGTTTTTGTCTTCTTAGCTTTTTTATGCTGCTTATGTCCAGTGGCTTGTTTTTAATGGCTTGTTTTTAGTATTCTGACATGGTTTTAATTGTAAGCAACCTCAAGCAGGACTCTGAAGAGGTAGCATAGAGATATTCTAAATAAATAAATATGCCTTAACAGCAGTGTTCCCTCTAAGCTGAGTTAGTGTGAGCTAGCTCATCGTTTTTTAGCCTCCGGCTCACACATTTCTGTCTTAGCTCAGGAAGGATGGCTCCAGAGCAAACTAATGTATGCAGTAGCCAAATCGCTCACTCTCAACTTTAATGCCAGTAGCTCACGAAGTAGAATTTTTGCTCACAAGACTCCACAGCTTAAAGGGAGCATTGCCTAACAGTTGTATGAGGAATGTTTGTTGCTAGCCCTCCTCAGAAACACCAGGAAGTGCTGCTCTTGCAGCACACTTCTGGGTTGCCTCTGCATTTGTTAATTATTGTATCTGTTACCAACATTAGTATTCCACCCTTCAAATGAATTGTCTGAAACCATCTCCCAGCAGAATAGAAACATCCAGCAGAATTATTTTTAAAAATCTGCCGCAATAGCAAGGTGAATTTGAACCTTCAACCAATAAATCACAGGACAGCAAGCGCACACACATAATCCCAACAAAAAATAAATAATAGCCACAGACCTTCTGAACATTTTCATTATGCCTACACTACACATTGTCCCAAAAAAATTGAATACAGCATTTGTTTTGAATGTTGAAATCCATGGATTATTGATTCACTTTTTCTTCCTCCCTTTTCCTGCTTTTCCAGATGCAGCATCTCCAACATGGGAACAGCTGGAAAATGCCATGGTGGCTGTGAAGACAGTAGTCCACGGCCTGGTGGACTTCATTCAGAATTACAGTCGGAAAGGCCATGAAACACCACAGGTGATTACGTCAATGCTTAGCAAGGTTGTGCCAAACAGTCTGTGGAGTTTTCATCAAAGTCATCCTTGTGCTATCTTGTTAGTAGTAAAGGGGATGGCATGTGCATATGGCATACTATCACTTCCTCAGGGAAGCTGGGTGGGAAGGGAACAGTGGATGCCACTGAATAATGTACAAGTGAAAGAGAGAATAGTGTCTGTTTTGTCGGTGCATGCTTGCTGCAACTAAATCTCCTCTATAGCCTTGAGGTTTGGGGAGGAATCCATCCTCTTCCCTGGTAAATAGGTACAGAATCTGTGATAGTTCGGAGAATACATTTGTTTTTAAAATAATTAGATGCATTATGAAGGAGGATATGTTTGAATTCACTTATTAGCCCGAATATCAAATGAAAACCTCCCAGGGCAAATGATCTCCTTCATGCCACAAGTGGGTGTCCAGTATAATCTGACTGGCTGCCATTAGAAAACTTAATGATGGGCTGGATGAACCTTGGTCTCATCCAATGGGGCAGTTCTGATGTTCGGTATCTCCTCTGGTTGCCCCTTGTCCTATTAACCCACAGGTGCCAACCCCCAGCAGATTTAGGAGTCAGAGGTAGGCAACAGTTCTTCTACGTGATTTCCCCCTTTTCATTTCATCCTCTCTGCCCCATTTTTGGTTACTGCCTCCATATCTTTAAAAAAAAAAAGGTACTTGTTTCTGTCTGTTTAAGTCAGCGGAATCCATAGCAACACAGGTAGATGTCTTCTCGGCTGCACGTAAGCAATACCTTTTTCTCTTCCTCCCTGTCTTGAAAGCCACAACCAAATAGCAAATACAAAACCAGCATGTGCCGGGATCTGCGACAACAAGGCGGCTGTCCACGTGGGACAAACTGCACCTTTGCTCACTCTCAGGAAGAGCTGGAGAAGTAAGTAGCGGGAGGAAAGCTGCTCTTCTTTCTCACTACCCACAGATTCCTGACCCACACAGGGTTCCTTTGACAAACCAGAGACCCTCCTTGAAAGCAGATATGTTCTTAATTCTGCCTGTAAATTTTTGCATTGAGCTGCTTGCATGTTCTATGGCAGCTGGGGAAGGGAACACTGCCTAGGTTGTGGTGACGGCAAACTTTTCTTTAGGGTGGCAGCTTTTTCAATGAGAGCTGAAGGCTGTTTGAAAGAGGGACCGGTGCTTGTGAGACATACGCTTGCCCCACTTCTTCCTCTGATCAACAGGTTTGGCAAGCTGTTTATTGTTTCCAAAACCCATTCGACCCAAGGTGGTAATGGAGGAAAAAATGTGGATGCTACACAGGTGGGAAGTGAAGGCACTCTCATGACACTTTCAGCTGTCTTTTTAAAAAGTTGTCTGTTTCCAGCCTTCAAATAGTAGCTCCCCCCAAATCCAAGAACTCTAAGGCAGACTGAAGTAGGAGCTTTGCAGCCTTTTTCAAAGGATGGAAATTGCCACCTTCTCTCCTAGCATCCAAATCTTCATGCAGTTTGACTGCTTTTTAGAGGCTGGAGGGAGCCAGGTCTCTCCCTCTTGCTTGCAAATGATTTTCCCTGGTTCAGCAGCCCATGGAGATCTTTTTCTTTTTCTGAAACTGCAGGTATCGACTGAGGAACAAGAAGATGAGTGCCACAGTGAGGACCTTCCCACTGTTAAGCAAAGCCAACGTAACCAGCACTGTCGCCACCACAGCAGGAAGTGTCATTTCCATCATAGGAAGCGCAGAATCGGCAGGGAAGATAGCCCCTAGCACCAACGGGATCATGAGCCTGGAGAGTGGCCTGCCGCAGCTGATTCCACGTTGTGCCGACACTTCTTCCCTAAGGGCTTTGGAGAGCGTGAAGAAAGCAGGGAAGACTGGAACCAACTGTCAGAATGTCTCTGGGTCTCCAACAGATCCCCTGCCTGAAAAGTATGTGTTAGTGTCAGAAAACCAAGTGCATTACAGGTGCTTCTAGAGCAAATGGTTTCAGTTGACTCCAGAAGTCAGCCAAGCTGCGTCCCAGCAGGAAGCAAAGCCCATTTTAGAAGAGTAATTTCTCTCCCTGCCCCCTTCTGCAAAATTGATACATTTCATATAGTTAATTACAATTTCTTTAATTGTGTGACAGTTCTAACTTGATGTCAGATTTTCTTTTTCCCCCTTTTTAGTAAAATTGGTTCTCCTCCAAAGACTCCTGTCAGTCAGGCAGCAGCTGCCTCAGCAGGCCCTCCTCCGCCTCCTCCTCCACTTCCTGTTGGCTCAGAGATGGGCTCCATGCCTCCCAAGTCCAGCCCTTTCGCACCAAGAGTGCCTGTCTACCCTCCACACTCTGACAACCTGCAGTATTTTCAAGATCCCCGGGCCCACCTGTCCTACGAAACCCCACAGTACCCACAAGCAGGTGAGAAGGAGATGCAGAGGGAGGCAGGGGATGCCTAGAAATGAGCACGTGTATGGTTATAGCAGTAATTAGTGTTCTGGTGAGTGCTGGGTGACTGGGATGGCTGCTGTTTACATTTAATTCTGCTGCTTTTAGTGTTTTAGTCTATTTTTACTACTACTACTACTACTGTTTGTTCAATTTGAACAGGGAACGCGTGTTTGTCTAAATTTATGTGCTGTCTTTCCAGAGACCTTGCTTAAGGTGACTCACAGCATAAAATATAATAAAATCATAGAAAACAAGACAGAATATTAAAATTAGCAAACCATAAAAACAGCAGAAACCATTTAGCAGGCTCTAAAATGATTATCATAAGTGGTCCTTGGACTAGAAAATCTCCTAACAGCTTAAGTAACATTTTTATATTTATTTCTTAATTTAAAATATTTACATTCTTACTTATTTCCTTGGACTCAAAATGGCTAACAATGCAACAACAAGTTGCAAGGACATAAAACGTACAAGTCTGCTAACAGATAAAGCATACCATGATTTAAGAAGGCACAAAGGTTTCAAAACACAGAATTAAATCTGCTGAAACAGTTTATTGTCCTCCAAATAACCTCTGAAACTGTCCGGCATGCCTTCCTAAATTATAGCCAGTGAGGGCATCCTCTGTCATACCTACTTTGGTATGCCATTCCAGAGCAGTGGACTTAGCCCACATAAATCCCATGTCCTAGTTGTTGCTGTACAAGCAGGTACCTAAGAGCAGGTACCACAAGGAGGAAGCTGTACCTGGCACACCACAAGGAGGAATGTAACTGGCACATGGGAGTGTACCAAGAGATGAATATGAAGGCCCTTGGGGGTGAAGAGCTTTAACGCTAATGTCCTGCACTTTGAATTGGGCCCAGAAGCAAATGTCAGCCCAGTGCAGTTGATGCAGCACTGGGCTGATATGTACCATGTGGCTGACCCCTGACAGCTACTGCATTTTGTCCCAGTTGACGCATCCAAGCAACAAAGTGTGACGATACTCTTAGTAATAGCACTGACCTGTTTATCCATGGACAAGGCTGGGTCCAAGAGCTTCCCCAAGCACTTAACTTGTTCTACTGAAGAAAACATATCCCTGTCTAGCCAAACACACACTTTGCCTTCACAACTAGTATCACCTTCATCTTGTCTGTATTAAGCATTTGTTTACCACTTATGAAAAGTATTTTAGAGGCTGCTACGTAGTTTCTGCTTAATGGTTTATCCATTTGTCAGCCACTTAACCACAGCCTCAAGACACTGGTCCCGGATCTTCAAAGCTGCTTCTAGAGGCTTGGATAGTGATATCTAAAGCTCTGGGTGTCAATCACACTACCTCCTAAAAGAGGAAATTTGGACACGATAATGGCCCATATCTCCCTTATCCAAAGGATTTCTTTAAAAGAGGTCTAATAATAGCTTCTTTCAGCTCAAAAAGAAATGTTTTGTACAGTTGTACTCATCTGCATGCATATTTTGTTCCGTCTCTCCTGCATAGTTCAGTCTGTGTAGGAAACGCGTGTGTACTGTGTGTGGGCTTTGTGACAGCTGGTTATTTCTTGATAATAGACAGGAGTTGTACTTTAAGAGTACGTCTCTTACTTTAGGTTGTGTTTTGAAAAAATAATTAGAAGAAAATGCTGGTTGCTCATTTAGATGTATGTCAAGAGGGGAAAGATTCTCATTAGGCCTCTAAGCAACTGCCTGGATTTTATGAAGGCTGCCAAGTAAACTGTGTTGAAATTAGGGGCAGCAAAAGGAGCTATCTGGTACCCAGTCAGTGCACATAATAGAACAAGTAGGTGAATTGGACAGTATTATTTCAGACTGCGGGGGGGGGGGGGGTGTAATTTTTGAATGATTTACTGTAAAAAACAACAACCCTGCAAGTAGAAAATAAGCACAACAAGGGAGCAAGATCAGTCTTAATACCTACTGTGCTAGTTTTTTACTTGCAGGGAGAATTTTTCTCAATTGAAGTGTGATTCCCCACCATCACCAACCTCCATGCACACAACTGCATCCTGAAGAGGTATAGTCCATTCTGTCACCTCATACTGCTACATATATAGACAGACATGTGATATCCTGGATGATTTTGAGAGAACAGTAAATATTTCCTGTTTTCTTAGGTTACTACCCACCACCGCCAACGGTCCAGGCTGGTGTAGGTCCCTGCCTCCCTCGCTTTGTTCGGTCCAGCAATGTTCCAGAGCCCCCACTTCCACCTGCTTCCATGCCCTACAGTGACCATTACAGCACTTTCCCCCCTCGAGACAGGCTGAGTTCTCCTTACCAGCCTCCTCCACCGCAGCCATATGGGCCAGTCCCTCCTGTTCCGTCTGGAATGTATGCCCCCGTCTATGACAGCCGGCGGATCTGGCGGCCACAGATGTACCCGCGAGATGACATCATCAGGAGTAATTCCTTACCTCCCATGGATGTTGTGCACCCCTCAGTCTATCAGACCTTTTTGCGAGAAAGATACAACTCTTTGGACAGCTACTATTCCATGGCCTGCCAGCTGTCGGCTGAGCAAAGGACAGTGCCTTTGACAAGGGTAGGTGCTATGCTGGTCTTTGAGACCTTGGTCCTTCCATGCTTAGTGTTATGACAAATTCGCACCTAGTATTGGATGCAGTGTTCCCTCTAAGCTGAGTTAGTGTGAGCTAGCTCACAGTTTTTTAGCTTCCAGCTCACACATTTTTGTCTTAGCTCAGGAAGGATGGCTCCAGAGCAAACTAATTTATGCAGTAACCAAATCGCTTGCTCACAGCTTTAATGCCAGTAGCTCACAAAGCAGAATTTTGCTCACAAGACTCCACAGCTTAGAGGGAGCATATCCTCAAGGGAGGAGGGGAAGGAAAGCCAAGTCAGTTATATAGCCAGCTCATAAGGAACAGCAAGAGAGCGGACTGTGGCTCAGTAGCAGACTGCCTGCTTTGCATGCTGAAAATCTTAGGCCCAGTCCTTGGAATCCAGAAGAGCAGGTGCTGGACAATAACTTTCTCTGCCTGAAACACTGGAGAGCCACTGCCAGTTAGACCTAGGTGGAATGATTTAATATAAAGCACCTTCATGTGTTCAGCACCAGAATTTCCAAGTTGCTCGAAGTAAAAAGCAAAGTTGATCCCAAATCTTTCATAGGGGTCACGGAGCACTGCCCTCTTGCTGGAAGTTTCCTCAGTGATGAGGCTGGCCTCTTTGCAGTTCCCTCCTTTGTCTCACAGGCTCACAGATTCCCCTGGGTTAAAGATTCTGCTGCAGAAGACCTATTGACTTTCACTATCTGCCGTCGTTTCCCAGCTTGGACCCCCTGTGGTCTTGAGTCCTGACACACATCCAGGCAAAGGACTAGCAGGTCACGGCCAAGTTTTCCAGGCAGACTTAATCACCAGCAACTCTTTCTGTTTAGAAATTGGGCACTTGGTGGCTCTTGTGTTTAAACAGCTTAAGCTCTTGATGGGCATGCATTTCTTTGAAGAGCTGACCAGTCACACTTTTTGGGGAAGCATTTGAAAAAAGCGCAGCTCCCCATCCATCATTAGGGAGGGTGTAACTGTACTTAGGTTTGCTGTGATGTGAAGATTGATGTGAGGAAAAGTTAGGTAGGGCTGTGCAGGTGGGGGGAGGTGATCCTTTCTGATTTCTTCATTCACCCACTGAATTAAGCTTAATGCTTGCGTCTGACGTGAGCCAGCCCTTGTTCGTTCCTCTGATTGGCACCTTCTTTTTAGGAACCTTGTGGCCACTTGAAGCCTACTTACGATGACCCACTAAGGAGGAAGCCAGAGCAGTGGGCCCAGTGCCATGCACAGAAGACTCCCCTGGTGTCCTCTGCCCTTCCCACGGCTACGCAGTCTCCGACGCCACCTTCTCCTCTATTCAGCGTAGACTTTAGCACGGAAGTAAGGCACTGAAGCATCAGGGTGGGAGGTGGCACCCTTGTTGTATTCTCTAACCCCACCAGTGTGGAGTCTTACATTCCCACACACACACGCACACACACACACACACAAACACACTGTTAGCGCTACTGCATTTTGTCACACTCATCCCTTGTTACTCTTGTGTCTCCCCTTTCTTTGAGAGCTCCTTGGAACAGGTCTCTTACTTGCTGTAAAATGCCGCATGATATATAAAATAATCAGAAAGGAAAGTAGCCCATGAGCCAGTGGCGAGATTGGGTAGCATCTCACATTATAATAAGGAATGGATATTTTCTTTGTCTTCTGTTTCCTGCAGTTCTGTGAAAGTTCGAGTGACTTAAGCAACACCAAGTACGAGGACGACCGCCTCTCCCACTACTCGCCCTGGTCCTGTGGCACAATCAGCTCTTGCATAAGTGCCATCGAATCGGAGCCGAAGGATGTCATTGCCAACTCCAGTGCGGTGCTCATGGTACAGCAGCTTTGTTCTCAGTCCTGTTGTATTTGATAGCCAGCCACTGATACGATATAGAGAGCTTCCTTGGAACTACTTTATTGCAACCTGGAAGAGCCAATGGCTGTGTCAATAGAGCATGTGCTTTGCATGTAGAAGGGTCCTTGTTCAGTCTTTGGCATCTAGTGTAGTGGGTCTTGGAAAGATCTTTATTTTTTTTTCTTCCTGATAAAATCAGGACCTGCTACCAGTAAGAGAGGCAGTGTCCTGTGTTACGTGCCTGGTGATTCCTGTGCAGTCCTTAGCAGCTCCAAATAAAGGATCTGAAAAGGACAGAAAAGATTATTCTCTGCCTGAGATCCTTGAGGCTTGCTGTTGGTCAAAGAAGACAAGAATAATCTAGATAGACCAGCATAAGGAAGCTTCATAGGTTTATTATATGACTGACTGTGGCTCCTGCCTTCTACCATCTGCAGTCTGAAGATAATTACACTAGCAGCCCTAACAGCCCAGATTAGCCCAATCTCATCAGAGCTTGGAAGCTAAATAGGGACAGTGCTTGGATGAAAGACCACCAAGGAAGACAGGGGCGGCTATGTAGAGGAAGGCAAATGGAAAATCACCTCTTCTCATCTCTGGCCTTGAAAATCCCATGAGGTGGGACTTCTTGTAGTCATCATGAGTTGGTTGCGACTCAACAGCACACTTTACCTTTACCTTATTGTAAGGATTATTAAGAACTGAACCGCCTGTTATGAAGTCCATGTGGTCAATGAATACATGAGCTGCTTCCACAAAGAAGTTCTTCTCTCCCTTTGCCTCAAACCTGGAGTGTGGTTTTTTATAGCATTCACATGACGAAGTCCTGTAATCGTCCAGGTTTTCCTCATCCTCAGCATGCTGTTTTCTGAAAGAACACGGTCCAAGTGTACTAGCATGCTGTCTGGATTGGAAGGTGTGCATTTTCTAAAGACCTGTCTGCATCAGTGCTGTTTTCTTTTTGTCAGCTCTTGCTGTGTGGAAGCAGCCATGTTCTGGGAGTTTAAGCCTCCTTCCTTGCCATTTTCCAGATTTAAAACACCTTGGGAAACCTCTGGTTGCTTCACTGGGAAAAAATTACCTCAAGGCCATTTCAGATTGGGACAACTTCTGCACTCCCTCCCCATGTGCCACAGTCCTTATCTGAACTGGGCCTATGTGTGCAGCAGAACTGAGTTCCCAGAATTGGAGCTCCCAGGACCATCTAACTGAAAGTTCTCTCAGTGTCCACGAGGGCTTTGAACTATACAAATCCAAACTGAGATAATGCAGGTGAAATGGCTTGAATGCAATGATGCACAGTAATAAATGATAAATATTGTTATAATTTACACTTCAGTCCCAAAGGTGCAAACTGTGGCATCAGGATTGGCGTTGGATGCTGCATTCAGTCTGCAGGCCATAACTTTTTCTTTACTGATTGGGCTGCGCAGGATCTGGACAGCGGTGACATGAAGAGACGCGTACATCTCTTTGAAACCCAACGAAGGGCCAAGGAAGAAGACCCCATAATTCCATTTAGCGATGGGCCTATCATCTCCAAATGGGGTGCGATCTCCCGGTCATCCCGCACGGGTTACCATACAACGGACCCAATTCAGGCCACTGCTTCCCAAGGAAGTGCTACAAAGCCAATCAGCATGTCAGGTACAAGACATGTTTGCTTATAGCCTTGGGTGGGTATAGAGGGGGATTGCCACCATGACTAGAAAACCAGCTGCAGAGGCCAGGGGTGAAAATGTTCTCTTCTGATAGCTGTATTTGTTATTTTATCTCTCACAGATTATATCCCTTATGTCAGCACCGTTGATTCAAGATGGAGCTCCTACAGTTCAGATTCTACTTCATCAGCACCCTTTATAGAACGGTAAGCAAGGAGGATCCCAGCTGCCAGGCAAGCCTTAGAGATACAGGACTGATTTTTGCAGGGCTGTCTGTCTCAGGGCAGGACCCACAAGCCACATATCCCACCCTGACTCTATGCTCAGACATACTGCAGAGATGAAGAATACCAGGCTGTATGTAGATGCTGCTAGTGGCACAGACTCCAGAGCCATCTTTTGCATGTGAATATGGTGTTTTAGTAAGTGCGTTCTCCCATAGCCATGGCAGGCTAAGGCTAAAATCACAAGGGCCATGCAGAGCACAGGAAAATTGCAGTTCAGTTGTAAGTCAGCCTTTGATTCAAAATCCAGGCGCAAGCTTGCTTATAACTGGCTTGCATTAATAATGCTTACTTAGTGTTAATATACTGCTTTCAGGTGTTTAGAGAACTTCATATACATTTTCTTGTCATCCTTATAACATCCATGTAAGGGAGACTAAAATTATTATCCCCTGTACTGCATCTGGGAGTCTAAGGCTGGAAAGAGAGTCAGTTGCCCAAGGTCAGTACAGTTGCCCAAGGTCAGTTGCCCAAGATCTGTGGCAAAGGCGGAATTCAAATGGAGGACTTACGGATGTAGAACACATCCTCTTAGCAACTACACTTAATAAACCATACATGTGACTCTTCTGATTAGGGAGAATGTTCATATTGAGGTTCTGCTCTGCAAGCTTTGGGATTAACAATTTGGAGTGGGATGTGGAGGAGGAGCAGGGACACATTTGTTATTCTCTATGCTGGACTTTGGTTTATGTTATCATGCGAACTGTAACCCTTTAACCTTTCCTCTTCCAAGGGACCGGTTCATAGTTACTGATATATCTGCCCCAAGAAAGCATTCCAGCACTGGAGATCTACTGAGCATCGAACTACAGCAGGTAGCCTGTTCCTTCAACTTCATATTCAAGGTTGTCATTTGATCTTGGATTTTTGTTAGGCAGTTGAGTGTTGCAGGGAGAAGATGCAGAATGCTCAGTTTTCATGCACAGCCTTTTGCTGTACCCTGCATGCATACCAAGGTCGCTTTTCAGAGCTGCAACTTGTTTGACTTTCCAGTTCAGTTTGCTACTCTCTTTGGTCTTCCCCGCAGGCCAAAAGCAACTCATTGCTACTTCAGAGAGAGGCAAATGCACTGGCGACGCAGCAGAAATGGAGCTCTTTAGATGAAGGCAGCCACCTCACCTTGAACCTTTTAAGCAAGGAGATTAATCTGAGGAATGGAGAGGTAAAAAGGCTGAGAGTTGGTGGGCTGTTGATTTCTTATGCGAGTATGTGATAGTTTGGGGCTTGCTGCTTTGCCGCAGTTGAACAGGTGAGGCTGCCTTCTCCTGAACCTGACAATTGGTCTATCAAAGTCAGTGTTGTCTGCTCTCCTGGGTCTTGGGCAGAGCTCTTTTCACATCATCTACTGTCTGATCCTTTTAACTGGAGATGAGCCGAAATAATACCTTACTGGAGTTAGGCTGGCTTTTTTGTTGTTGTTGATCAGTATTTTTCTTCTTGGATCTATTGGGCCTGAAAAATTCAGGATTTCTGAAAAATACCAATCTAGTATTGAGATCCAGGATTTGTCAGGAATTCTGAAATTTTTTCAGGTCCAAAGACCCAAACTGGAAAATACCAATTTTGTTTTGCATACCCCTACTGGAGATTGAACCTGGGACCTTCTGCATACCAAGCAGATCAGTCTGTTGCATTTTTTCTGCCCTTTTGCCAAGGAACTCTGGGTGAATGTATGACTCGCCCCGCGCCTCCATTTTATCCTAATAGGTAACACTAAGAAATAGGGGCCCAGGGTCACCCCAGAAGTTTTATGGCTCATAGGCAATTTAAAACTGTGTCTCCCAAGTCCTAGTTCAACACTGGCATCATGCTGGCTCATCCATCTCCACGCTGGGTTCCTGTCCCGACTGCCCCCCATGTGTGATCTCTGCCTGTTTAAAAATCTTATGTGATTTTTCTTCCACCCCCAGACTGACTACTCGGAAGACAGTGCAGACACAAAGCCGGACCGAGACATAGAATTAGAACTTTCAGCCCTGGATGCTGATGAGCCTGATGGGCAAGTGGAACAAATGGAAGTATGGAAGCTTTTCGTTTTGCTGAACTTTGCATGGGGTGTTTTCTTTCTGTCATGTCTCAGGAATCCAGAGCGGGTGGCTGTGCTGTTAAAACAGGGGATCAGAATGACCTGATGACAGCCTGATCCCAGTTGCCGAAGAAGTTTTTTCTGATAACTTTCAAAAGTTACTGGTGCTTTAGCTGTCCAAGCAGAGGAAATCCTGTATTTCTTAGAACAACTACAGAGAATGCCACCTATCTCCATAATAATGATATTTTGCATTTCTCTAGTGCTTTCAGTGTTCAAAACGCTTCATGTAAATTATCATAATAATCGTTACAAACAGCCTTGTAAGGTAGGCTGATATTTTAACCTCATATTAGGGGTGGGGGGGGCAGAGGCTAACTGAGAGTGGTCTGCCTACTGCCATCAAGTTAATTTAGGGCAGAAGTGAAGTTTGAACCCGTGACCTTCCAGATCACAGCTTGCCAGCGCTCATTTCGTAGCAGGAGCTCCTTTGCATATTAGGCCACACACCCATAATGTAGCTGATCCTCCAAGAGTTTACAGAGCTCTTCTTACAGGGGCTACTGTAAGCTCTTGGAGAATTGGCTACATCAGGGGTGCATGGCTTAATATGCAGAGGAGCTCCTGCTACGAAATGAGCCCTGCAGCTCACTCTCCTGGCCACGATGTGAATGCCAGCTCTCAGTGTGCTTCTGATCCCTCTCAGGTCTGCAGAGCATCTCTGGCTAACTCACCAACCCCAGTCCTTCTCCCTTTCCACGGCACCCTTCTCTGCAGTTTTCAGTAACTGCCCGCTTTTTATTTTAAGAGGAAGGATACCTGCATCTGAAGCTCTCACAGGCCATAGGTAAAGGGCACAGGCTGACAAGGATAAAATTAGGGCTGTCCTTTTACATTCTGTCTTCTCCCTTCAGGAAATTTTGAGCCTACAGCTTGGTATCAGCGATCAAGATGATCATCTGTTCAATGGGTCAGCTCTGGAGAATGGCCACCCATTAGAGCAGTCCCAGAAGGAGCCCAGGCAGCAGAAGAGGCCCAGCTTAGGTGAAGACCTTACTATTCTGTGAGTGTTAGACAAAACCAACAGTGACTGATCTCTTTAAAGCTCTGTCTCTGTCTCTCTCTCTCTCTCCCCTGAGCTCAAAGTCAGTGGTCAGGAGTCTCTGCCCTCTCCCCCAAGCCAGGCTGAGAGCCCAAAGGAAAATGGATCTGAGCACTGATCATAGCTTCAGAGCTGAGGGTTAGATCACAATATTGGCAATGCCTCTTAATCAGAGAGGACGGGGAAGTATATGGAAACTGACATATTTTAGATCTGTCAACCATTATTTCCTCAGTCCTGTAAAGATTCAGGTTGGTTTGCCTGCCCCTTCCAAATGAAGGGTTCTGTGTAGTTTAGGAGGCGATGCTTTTTTCTGCATATGGGTGATGACCCAGTGAAAGATGACATACTCATAGAAATGAGGAAAGGTCCAGCATGCCACTGAGTCCAACTGATAACAGAAAACTGGGCTTCCTCTGGCTGAAACATCCCAGAAAAATGCCCATCTAGATCTGCTTTAGGCTCAGCTGACCTTGAGCATCAGTTCTGCAAAAATGCCAGGTAGCCTGGGTTAGGGGCACCAGCCAGTCAATACCTTGCTGCTGCTGCTTCTAGTTTGCAGAAAGGTTATTTCATCCTGGATTGTGCATTAATCACAGTCAGGAAACTTTTATTTATTTTTGTGTAGGTGTAAATATAGAGTTGCAACCACCAAGTTTCAGTTTAACAAGGGAGTTTCACAAATGCTATTAATGAAGAACATCATCACTTGTCTTGCCTATGTGGCTTGCCTCTCTCCAGAGAGCCCCAGGGCAGGCAAACTCAGATTGTGTGTTCACATGGCACAGAGAGATTTCCTCTTAAATTGTGGCTGTTTGATCATGTGTGAGGTATGAATGTGGGCTTGGAACCACCACCACCTCATTTAGCCTTAAAATATTTTTTTCTCCACTACCAGGCAAGTGGGTGGAAGTCAGCTGCTTCCCAGCATTGCCAAAGTACCAACCGTCAAAGCTTTGGAGATGCTAATGGCCATCCTGGCCAGGGACGGTGAAATGGCCAGATCACACCTTAGCTGGAATCTGATACCTAGAAGCTGGCACAGAGATTGGGGATGTGAGAATCTATATGGTTATCTTCCAGTAGAACTCAAGAAAGGATTCTTTGACATAAAAGGGGTGGACAAACAGAGAGAATAAAATCCCTTGGCTTGGAAGGAGAGTGGCCCATTTAGGCTGATTTCGTCTGGAGATAACTTGCAGGAGGGAATTGTCACGTGCAGAGCAGACAAAGGGCTGGCTGCCTGAACAAAGGTTCCGAAGTACTGGGAAGCTTTTAGCAACCTTTAACTTCTAAGTTAAAGAACCTGCCTTAGAACAAGATCAGCTAGAGCATGTATAGGGCTGAGAAACAGAGGATCACAATTTACATGTTTCCTTTGTATTTCTTGATCTGAGCTGATTGCTGTGCAGAGAGTATGTATGTATGTGGACGTTTTATTTTTAACAAATGCTTTACTATTTTAAATGCTGGTAGTTGTTCTCCATACCACTTAGACTTGACTTCCATTGTTAAAGACATTAAAACAAGCACCAGGGAAAGGGAAGTGTCCATTGCCAAATTGCTCTTTCCCAGGGTGTCTCAAGTACAATAAGCTGTCCTCATGGTAACCAGACCTTGGATTGCAGGAAACACGGGCACTAGGCAAAGCTTAGGATGGCACTGTGGAAGGGAAGCTGGGAGTACTGGCCCTCTTGGCAGGTAAATTACTAATTGGCAGGAGCACACCAAAGGAAAAGTGAAAGAGAGACCACACCAGGGGTCAGGTGACCTGGGAGAATTGCTCGATACCAGGCAGAGACTCAGGATGGTCACTGAGTTTCTAGACACCACATGGAGTGGCACTTTTGGGTCTGCAGAGCTGTTCCACCAGGCGTGCAAATGTAATCTGTTTGGTTTTTGTCTCTTTTCCCTTCATCCCTCTTCCCAACCAGGGAGAAGCAAAAAACAATCCTGCCCGTGACTTCCTGCTTCAGCCAACCAATGGCTGCCTCCATGGGCTCCCTGCCAGTTACAACTTCTGCTGGCGTGGGCAGCCTCATTCTCAAAACGGCTCACATTATGGTGGATGGGAAAAATGACTTTTTAAGGCCGGTTGCAAATGGCAAGTTGGTGAACAGCTGAGAGGTGTTCTGCTTTCAAGCTTATGACCATGCTATGGAAGCATCTACCCTTGCTTTTTTATATATAATATATATTATATAATGTATATTTTTCTAAAGAAAATACTATTGGGGTCATCTGTTTCCTGTGGACTCTTTGATACGTCAAGGCCCTCTCAAAATAGCATTCTGGAAAAGGAAAAAGAAATCACCAATTCTGCTAGGATCAGGTGTTCACTTTCCATGAGTGGTAGAATTTAGACATTGTTTGACTTAAGCTTAAAGCCGCTTTTTAATGAGTTTGTAGAAGCCCAGGGTACCAACTGAGCCTTTATTGTTTTAAAATGGCTTCCCTAGGGAAATTAATGAGTCACTTATTTAAGCCAGCAGGATCCTCAGGCGCAATGCACCTTGAGGAAGTAGAACTAACTTATTTTGCCTCATTCTTGTTTCGCAGGAGAGGAATTTTGCATCTGGCTGCAGCTGCTTGTTTCTCCAGCTGTGGAACCTTTGCATTAAACAGTGTGTGAGAGAAAGGGAGAGGGTGGGGTTCTTCTTACCATTAGACTTTTAATTCAGGGTTGAAACAGTTCTTTGTTTTTGTGACGTTCACCCCCCCCCCCCGTTTTGCACTCCTACATTATATGCAGCAGTGCCTCACTTGCATCTTCATTTCCCCCCAACCTCCCCCATCCCACCCATCCTTTTCTGCTTGAGGACTTGATATTTCCATATATCAAGCCACTTGCCTGTGTACAAATTATAGAATGCAAAACCAAGTGCCTGAGTCTTTCTGCTTACGTGCTCGGTCTTTGACTGCTCCAAGCTGTAAGCTGAATTGCTACGTTCTGTTTTGAAAACACGGTGTGTTCATTCTGTGGATGCTGTTCTGAGGAGGAGGTCCCTTGGCACAGTCCCCAGGTGACTTGGCATCCAGAGCCTCAAGGATTCCTGGCAAAAACCTTGTATATGTTGTGTTTGCACTGACTTAACAACACAGTATTGCTGTTGCTATACTTGATTAGCGGTTCTTTAGATGCGCCTGATGTTGTTGGTTATAGTATTACTGAGAACCCTTGGTAATTGGGTTCCTTATTGATTATTCTGACAAGGCCTTGAACTTATTAATAATATAGCTTTAGCTGAGCTTGTACAGAAAAATGAATAACTGTGTCCTCTGAAGATGTGACTGGGAAGGAAAAAAAAAACAGTTGGTAGAAACGATCGACTGAAATAATACATCACCACCCTCAATGTTAGCATTTGAGCCATTTTTTCCCCTTGTTTAATTAACGTGGCTACTCTGAAGTTAGAAGGGCAAGAGGACTCTGGCAAAATAACTTCTCTTAGTTTGCCCTCTGCAGTTCCTTTTACAAGTTATCTTCTACAAGTTTTACAGTTCTCTTTTTTTTCCTAAATGTTTGTTAATTAACTTCTGTGAAGTTGTTTACTCTGAAAAATGTACTGGAATATTTTAGCCAAGCGGAACTTCTGCCAGGTGTACTGTACACGAGGGCTATTCCTGCTAGCAAATGGCTTTAAAGGAATATAAAAGACTATCATGTTACTGGCAAAACAGAGCTGTTAATATTCTTATTGCAGCTCTGGATGTGGGATAAAGCTTTTCGACAACCATCATGTGTGTACTTCTTCTGGGGTCAGGGTGGGTGGGTTGGGACTAGCATTTCCCTGAGGGTCGCAGATGTAACTTGGATCAATTTTTTAAAATCTCTCTCATGACTCACAGGGTCATTAAAAAAATTATGTTGTAAATACAAAACTGAAAATTCAAGGACTGTTTTTTTAAGATATATATATATTCCAGTAATGTTGTGGAGGCTCTTGCCTATTTATTTAATACAAAAGCTCTTTGTAAGTGACAGCCAAATATCGCCTCTTAAATTCCTTTGAATTCTCTAGCATCTTCTCCACCTTGTTGCCCCACCTCACTTCTGCAGTGACACAAACAAGGCAACTAGAAATTGCTCAGATCTTTTTTTCTTAAAGTATCTCTTCACCTTACCTTGTGACTGTTAAGAGATTTTGATGTGGAATGTCACACGTTCATCTGCCACAGCTGTGCTCTCGATCTAGCTGGGCCATTCTGTATATACGAATTTATGTATCACGTTTGAAATGCTTCCAGAACAATTTCATTTGCGCTCTACGTACCTTCAATATATATATATGTATATGTATATGCAAACTGATATATCTCTTACATGGATATTTAAACAGTGAGATTTTCCATGTTGAAGGTTGATGTAATTTTAAAAAAATGCTATTTTGTTACGAAAACAGAGAAATATAAAAAAGTTCAAGAGATCCTTCTATTTTGCCCTCAGGGAAATTGTCCTCTGTGAACCAGAATGCCACCTCACATCTTCAACCCAATCTAAGGGTGGATATTACAATTCCTAAATAGCTCTTGCGTATTTTAACTTCTTAGTTTTAAATATATGTAATTTTTTTAAAAAAACTGTTTTTGTGCTCTGCGGGATGAAGGGATTTTGAGGCAATTGTTTACAAATCTTTGTCTGTTTCTCCAGTGAAATTACCTTGGCAGAAAACCCCATTCCTGCTGTTTACCAGCGTAAGAATGAGCTCAGTTTCTGTTTGTTCGTTTGTCTACTGATGGCAGCAAAAGACCCCCATGATACAGTTGCTTCGTAGCAAGAGCCACAGGAAAAGAGTCTCTTCTGGGCTGTTCTTGAATTTTTGCTACAAAGGATTGTGGGCACAAGACCCCAGTGGCCATTCTTTTTAAACCATGTGCCATCCTTCTCTTTGAGCCTTAGCAACCAAGCTTTGTAGTCTAGCTATGAAATTGTGTTCTTTGGATCCAGATGACAAAGCAGTTGTGGCTGAGAGCATGTGACAAACTCCACCTCTGGGCGCTGTACTAACCAGTATGCCTGTGTTTAGGGCCAAAATGATGTAGGTTTTGTTGTTGTTCTGAGGCAAGAAACTGGACAGGTGTTTGGTCTTGAACTGGAGAGGGACTTAGGCCTACCCAGAAAACTAGGTCAGCTGAAAAAAAAGGCCCTTGGTGGCAGAAAATGGGGGGGTCATCTCAGGAGGCAGGTGGCCTCTTTTTTTGGAAAAAGGTGTAAGGGAGAATTGCATATTTCAAAGACCAAAAAAAAAAAAGTTGTGTCAGCAGGAAAGTTTTATTGCAAATCTGGATTTTTCTTCCCCCTCCCACTTCTTTTGATTTAGGATTTTTGTTGCTGGGTTTCCAGTGTGAAACGTGGAGGGAGTGGTGCTAGTGCATTTGATACCTCCTTGTGTGCAAGAACAGCCAATTGCCAGTTTATAAGCTGCTGTCCATCATGACATTTAAGGGTGGCAGCTGACCCACAATTAACAAGAAAGGAATGGCAGTGGATCAAGGGTGTGCATCAAAGCCATGAAGGGGAAACTCAGCTCTGTGGAATATCTGTGCAATCCTTGTGCATAAGGTGAGCACCTTTTGCATTGCACTTGGCATATTGCAGGACTTCTGTGCCAGCCATAGTGTGCCAGCCATAATTCTGGCTCCCAACAGCACACCATACATTGTGCTAAATCCTGTCATTGCTGGAGGTGTTTGGAAAAGATGAGCACTCAGCTGTTGAAAGTGTGTGGTGAAGGACAGAACATGCTCCTCTCATGTGAGAGCCAGCCTGAGCAGACAGTGATCAGAAGTGCAGATAGAATGCTTTTATGTATTTATTTTTACTAGGAACCCTGGCCAGTTGTTAAACATGTTATGCTTGTGTTCTAAACACTGAAAGAACACATTCTTGGCTGTCTTTAGGAAGGTATTGCTGAATAGACTTTCCATAGTGCAGTACAGAAAGTGAGGAAGTGCTAACAACTTTGGGGTCCTCTGTTGTGAGTGGATTCCGCCCCACCACACACACACACCAATATTTATATACTCTGGAATACTTTGCAAAAGTTTTTATTTATCTGAGAGCATGCTTCCCTCTTTAAAAAAGCAAGGAGCACCCACTGCCCTGCAGTACATTCTTAGACCCATGTATTCGGGACGTTCTTTGATCTTTTGAAACTGCACCCTGCCAACCGTGACTGTGATGTGAGAGACAGACATGGCATGGTGCAGTGTTTGAGTTGGGGAGAGGGTGCTAACTTTTTCCAGCTGGGGTATCCAGCTAATTCCTTGACATTTGGGGTGTGTGCGGGGTTTACAGTACACAGCTTTGCTGGCAAAGTGGTACGTTTTAAGGAATCCTTGAACCGTAAGATAAGGGGATGGCTGAAGCAGGGAGAGGCAAAATTGCTGGACATCCCATCCCTACAAGGTGCAAAGAGCAAAAAACTGTTCACACATACATGCTTATTTGTGGAGCTTTTAAATGGACACTTTATATATTTGACACAAGTTTGAAATAAAATTAATTCTGGCTGCATTTATTTGAGCCAGGAGCCAGGGCAAAGTACATTTGCACAGATCCCACTTGTTTATCCAGGAGAGTCCTCAGTTAGTTAGTCCAAGTCATGGGAATGCATGCATTTTCCTTAGCTGGGCGGACGAAACCATTATACTGTAGTTGTGATACAACACATGTGGCTTTTATTTGTATTGCCCCCACTCCCACTGTACAGCCACTCCAAAATAGCGTGGTTAGCTTGCAGTATCTGCTGTCTGCGTTTTATACCATATCCTGCATTATTCTTTTCCCTGGAAGTTTTAAGAGGAAAAGAAAAAAAACCTTTTTTTCTTGTTGCATCGATTAACATTTATAAACTTGCTTAGCCTAGAAAGTTTGGGAAAAGAGGCCTGTTTGTCAATTGTACAACCGGTTGTGAAGCTCAAGTGTGAATATTTTTACGTCTGTATTAGACATTTTCTTTCAAATCTATTGTTCGATTGCAATGTAAATGAAATATAAGATGGTGTACACCCATCATGTATAATAAAGCAGACACCATCGCTACGATGGATTAAATGCTCATTTTTAATGGTGCATTCTCAGCTACTATTTAAAAATATAATTTAAAAAAAATCTGTAAAATGAAATGGGAGATATATGGGGTGGTTGGCGGGGGGATGAATTCTATTCCATTTAGTTCCGTTTTCAATTTCTTAAACTGTATTGTTTTCCCTTTTGTGTTTATAGGAATAGGATTTTCATGGGAAAGCTAGACCATACGGTCTGTATTGGGGGGAGGTTGAGAGATGGGGTGGGGTTGGGGCTTTGTGATTAGCCTGAATAGCAGAGTGAATTTTGTATGTGTGTTTGCTGTAGCACTGAAGTGGAGAGAGAATTAGCTTTTGGGCTGGTCACAGACTTCAGCGAATTGTGTTTTTTTCCCAGTGTTTGAGAGAGAATTAATAGAAAAAGTTTGCAGTACTTGACATGTATTTGCATGCCGTAAAATAAAAATTTTGTCCACCTGAAGTTGTTTTGCCTTTCTTCTTTATATGTGCGTGTGTGGGGGGTTCCCTCTTTTTGTCTAGCAGGATGGTAGTAGGGCACAGCTGTGTATCTTTATAACCTGCCCTTCTCCAAGGTTCAAGATGATTAACAAGTTTTTATTTTTAAACCACTATAAAAGATTGCAGTCTAAGGTAGGATTTCTTTAACCTGCTAAAAGCCATATGGAACAGATTCCAAACCTGTCTAGTCTTAACCTCTTGTGATCCAAGTAGTGAGGCTTCTCCCACCAAGCACTTGCTGAACTAGGCTTTCAAATTCAAGGCAAGATAAAAAAAGATGGCAATCACTGTATGGGCACTGGAGAAAAGGGAAAGAGGCTTCTAACAACTATCCCAGATTTTCCAAGAAGGTGGAGGGTTTGTAGGTGGGGTATTGGGTATAAGGTCACTTACAGGACTTTCTTCTGAAGTGAGTTACTGAGATGTGCCTATCAACAATAATTAATCTTGATGGCTAAAAGGAACTTTTGAGGAAGGATTTGCCTTCCATGCCCAACTTGTAGGATTTCTGGGGCAGGGTGCAGCACTAGATGGAGCATTGGCCTGATCCAGCAGTACTGTTCTAATGCTAGACCACAGCTAGGAAAAGGCAACCAGATGATGCAGTAGGAGGGCCAGAACTGTGAAGCCAAGCTGAATACATTTAAGGTGAGTGCAAAAAGAGAGCTGTGTTAGATGAGACTACTGAGTTCACCACACATTGGTGGCCAACTGAATGCCCATGGAAAGCACCCAGGCAGGCGTTTAACTGGTCAAAACTGTTAATTGTTATTCTTTTGTCTGTCCTGAATCTACTGCCCACCAATTTCACAAGGAAAACTTGTGGTTCTAGTATTTTATATGCATTTCTTACAGGATAAAGAAAAACAAGGTTGCACTTACCTGTAACTGTTGTTCATCGAGTGGTCTTCTGTGCAGGCACACATGGGGACTGCGCAGTCGCAGGCCAGCCACGGAAAAAAAGATTTCCAAGCTTTCTAATAGACTAGGAGCACCCCTCCTCCCTCTGGCACTTTCCGGCCAAAACGCTCACATGACTAGGAGGAGGGGCGCTACTCCCTCAGTTCTCTCCATGCCGCTGCCGGAGACCCCTAGACAACTAACGTTCCAGAGAGTTCACAGCAGGGCAGGAGGGAGGGATGTGTGCCTGCACAGATGACCACTCGATGAACAACAGTTATAGGTAAGTGCAGCCTTGTTTTCATCAGCGTGGCTTCTGTGCAGTCCCACATGGGAAGATTAGCAAGATCACTGAGTGAAGGAGGTGGGTGTGAAGCTCTCAAAAGGAGACCACAGAGGACCGCTTTATCAACAGTTGTTTAGCAGCACAAATTGACCTTCACCCAGAACTCTCTTATACCAGAGCAGTGAGCTCTGTGCAAGTGTCCTCATCAAAATACATGTGGGAATGTGGTAAAGAAAAAAGAGCACTCTTGTTTTTTGGGGGGGATACACATCATACATAGAATGGTAATGAAGGCTGTGCACTCAAAACAGTGTGACAGCATCAACCAATCCACAAGGATGGTTGTGTCAAGATGCTGACCATGCATTACATGAGGAGTGAGAGACAACCCTTGGTAGGGGATTCCACAGGATTGCCAAGTCTGGGTTGGGAAATACCTGGGGACTTTGGGGGTGGAGCCAGGAGAGGGTGGGGTTTGGGGAGGGGAGGGGCCTCAGCATGGTTCAATTCCATAGAGACCACCCTTCAAAGCAGCCATTTTCTCCAGGGGAGCTGATCTCTGCCAGCTGAGGATCAGTTGTAAAAGCTGGAGATCCCCAGGCCCCACCTGGAGGCTGGCAACCCTAGGATTCCAGCAGGTCATCACCCTTTGAAACTTCAAACGTGGACAGGATATAAGTTAGAACCCTATCATAAATGAAGCAACATGTAAGTGCCAAAATAAAACAAGGGGTTATACCCCTCTTTTGTAGCATGCTTAGTAATCCAACAAGGAAAAAAAATCAGAGAGGGTTTGTTTGTTTTTTCAGATCAGTTACCAAAAACATTAAACAGCACAGGAAGTAGGGTCCAAGATTTGCTGCAGTTTTTATAGAGACTCTCCTCCCCACTTAAAGGTGCAAGGTCTGTTACTACAACAGTAGTGTTTGCCACTCTGAAAAATGGGAGGTTACTGCTACAACGCAGGAAAGATGATGCAGAACGTATTAATTTGGCAGCAGCAGTGAGAATAAGATCTGCACAGTGGTAATGAAGGAGGTGAAAAAGAGGTGAGATGTGGCTAAAGGATGGATATAATGCGCCACAAAGGGGGGGAACTTGTGTAGTCTGCAGAGCAATCTGTGCAGCAGTACAGACAGATTAAAAAAATGGCATAGAGACAGGTGGTCTTTGTCAGGGATTAGAAGTATATTCCTCCATGACAAGGTTATTGTTAGGAATAATGCATAAAGGCCAGGGCCTGGAATATTATATTATGGGGCCATTCCAAGTAGCCCAGACCTCCTATCAGAAACTAGGGAACTGGTGTCTGCTAATCAGTTAAAAACATGATTACAATGCCTCCTTTAACTCTGTGGAGCTTGCACTAACACCAGAGACAAAGTAAATATGCCCATCATGTCATGGTAAAGTAATGTCAAGACAATTAATATCGCAGAACTCCAGGAATTACTGGGAAAGGTTCCCCCACATAGCGAAGGAGCCATCAGAGATGGCACTACTCCCAGCAGATCACAGACAAAAGAAATGCTGTGAGAGAAAGGACTGTGCTGAGACCACATGCATGATACATAGTAGATCTGTCTCAGAAAGAAGAAAAACTAAGTCCGGGCATCCTGTAAAGGGTAAAAGACACAGTAAAACAACAGTTTTGTGTATTGTGTCACATATAGAGATGTACAAATGTCAGGAAATGCAGCAGTGAAAGCTGAACAGAGCTAACAAACTTAATTAAACAAGGGGGGGAAATTCAGGCAGGTTGCTTTGAAAAGGATCAATAAAGATCTGTCAAAGTAGCAGGGAAAATTTAATACAGAAGCTTCACATAGGCCACGCTAATCTCTACGCACATTGAGAGGCAGCTAAGTATAAACCCAGTGAAAGGGAACACCGGAATTCTACCATTGGAAGCTCCCCTCTTCTACAAGAGGGGTACTGTTTGCGGGAACAGGAGAGCAGTCAAGACACAGAACCGTCCAGCAAGAGACATGTATTATGAGTCACCAGATCTGGGCCTATCCTAGGCTTCTCTTCAGGTGCTGCGCTGAAGACAGTTGAAATCACATCATTTTTCCTGTCCCGGGGGGGGGGGGGATGTGACAGAGCACCTCAGATCTGCCTTATAGTGGATCAGACCATAGGTCCACCAAGGTCAGTACTGCCCACTCAGACTGGCAGCAGGTCTCCAAGGTGTCAGGCAGAGAAAGGTCCATCACATCACCTACCGCCAGACCGTTAACTGGAGGGCCTAGGACCCTAGTATGCCAAGCAGATGCTCTTCCACTGAGCTATAGATCCTCCCCATTTATCACTAAATGGAATGATAAAATCAATTGGAGACCGGTAGCCCTCATATAGAGGAGAGGAGGGCAAACTGTTGGATCTAAGCTCACCAAGTGACATAGGTGCACACAGAATTGCAGGAAGCCTGGTGGACAAACAGCAGAGGTGAAAGGATCTCGATCACCAGAGACTTTGTCAGTAGGAGATGCCAAGGATGGAACTTGGCTTCTTGTACATGAACTAAAGGTATGCAGAACCCTGAGACATAACGTTAAGTGAAGGCGGGAAAGAAACGTGACTCAGGGATCTAACAACAAGCCTGTTATTGCACCCAGAATGTTGTTTGACCGGACAGCAGATTTCACAGCGTCTGTGAGGAGATCATTTACTTTAATGTTTATATTAACTCCTAGCAGGGACTAGGGTAGGGTAACGTGAGTGATCTGAATTAAAGGAACAGATTTATCATGCAGATTACCAGCACAGGTCGTGAGTCATAGTGCATTAATATATGTTCAAACAGAACAGTATAAAGGTATTTGATCTGTAGGCCAACAGGGACAATATAGATGACCCAAGGAACCAAGAATACAATAATTGATTGTAGCAGAGGATGCAACAAGAACCATTAATTATAGTGTGCCCATTGGACCCTTATCTATTAGGGCAGCTGTTTTGAGAAGGAGAAAACATATGCTGCCTTTTAAAGAGAGGTGAGGAGTAGATCCTACTCTGTAAACGGACATTGGTACTCACCGTGAAGGGTCCTTCTCCTCTGAGGTTAGGAGGACATCTACATGGGTTATTCCCACCGTGCTAACAGGGAGGCAGGAAGTAGTTTTTTCCCCTTCCTGTTGGCACCTCCGGAATATCCCATCCTTAGTTCTGGGACTCCGAAAGCTGTGTCTGTAGTGCCGTCTAACTTGCCTTGCTCTATGAAAACAACTAAAACACATGGAACGGTAACTTGAACTAGTTAACAAGCACTTGTGTGCAAACAGGAATGAAAAGGAGAAGAAAAGGCAGCACAGAAGGTAAGAAGATGACAAAGGGAGGGCCCAGATGTCCTCCTAATCTCAGAGGAGAAGGACCCTTCACGGTGAGTACCAATGTCCGTTCTCCCTCTGAGGTGGAGGACATCTGCATGGGACCTCCCTGAGCAGTGTCCCTTCAGTCGGGTGGGTCGTCATCATCTTCTAAGGACACAACGTGCTGTAGGATTCTTCTCCCGAAGGCTGCATCGGCCGATGCAACAGTGTTGATCTTGTAATGTTGCACGAATGTCGAAATGGAAGACCAAGTGGCTGCCTTACATACTTCTTCTACTGAAGCTCGATTGGCGAAAGCTGCATTTGTGGCCACACTCCTGAGAGAGTGTGCGGTGATGCCAATGGGAATGTCTAGACCTGAAGCCCGGTACGCCTCTGCGATACACGATTTTAGGACCGAGCTGATGTTGGATTTGGACATCTTTTCTCCTTTACGAGGATGAGATATGTTGATAAAGAGAGACTCTGATTTCCTCCAGGTCTCTGTTCTGGCGATGTAAATCTTAAGTGCCCGCTTGACATCTAATGTATGCCAGATTCGTTCCCTCGGATGTTGTGGATGAGGGCAAAAGGTTGGGAGGCACAGTTCCTGTGAACGGTGAAAGGACGACGATACTTTCGGCCGGAAGGTTGGGTCAGTGCGTAAAATCACCTTGTCTTTATGGAAAATACATAAGGACGACTTAACTGACAGAGCTCCGAGTTCAGAAACTCTTCTGGCAGATGTGATGGCAACCAGAAACAAAACTTTCATCCTCAACCATCTGTTTCCCACTTCTTGGAGAGGCTCGAAAGGTGACTTGGTGAGAGCGTTTAAAACGGTGTTTAGCCGCCAAGTGGGAAATCGGTGGACCTGAGGGGGAGACTTAACTAACACCCCCTGTAAGAACAGCTGGATGTGAGGATGTTTGTTGAGCTTGAAACCTTCCAGGGAAGGCACGACAGTAGATAAGACCGCTATCTGTCTACGGAGGGTCGCCGCCTTCAGGCCCGTCTCCAAACCATCCTGTAGGAAGGCTAAAATGGATGCTGCCGATGGAGATAATGGACTGACTTTCTTGCGTCGACACCACCTTGCGAACGCCTTCCAGGTGGAGTTGTAAATGCGAACTGTAGACTGTCTTCTGGACGAGAGAATGGTGTCTAGAACTTGCGGGGAGTAACCTGAGGCCGCTAGATTGCCCCGCTCAATCTCCACGCGGTCAAGCACAGCCAAGCTGGGTCTGGATGCCAAATCGGGCCCTGTGTCAACATGTCTGGGGACACTGGAAGCACCAAGGGTGGTAAGATCGCCATCTTCTTGAGAGCTGAGAACCATGGACGACGGGCCCAACCCGGGGTCACGAGGATTACCTCTGCTTGAAGTTCCCGGATTCTGCGAACCGTTCTGGAGATCACGACGAACGGCGGGAAGGCGTAAAGTAGTCTGGGAGGCCATGCTGACGTGAGAGCGTCCGTCGCTTCCGCCTCCTGATGGTGATAGCGGCTGAAGAATCTCGGTAGCTTGCGGTTGTCTGGGGATGCAAACAGATCCACTAACGGTTGGCCGAACCGGTGTTGTATGAGATCGAAGAGCCTTGGGTGAAGAGTCCATTCCCCCTCCTGAATGGTCCTCCTGCTGAGCCAGTCTGCCTGGACGTTTTCGACGCCCTTGATGTGTTCGGCTCTCAGGGATTTCACTGTCCCCTCCGCCCAGTGGAGGATTCTCACAGACTCCTTGTGCAGGAGTCCTTGTGCAGAAGTGACGACCGAGATCCTGCTTGTTCAGGTGTGCTTTGGCTGAAATATTGTCTGTTCGCACCAGAACATGCTGCTGTCTCAGTCTGGGAGTGAAGTGGAGGAGGGCAAGACGTATGGCCCGGAGCTCCAAGAGATCGATGGGTGACCTCTGTTCGGTCGGTGACCAGGTCCCCTGCACCGGAGAGCCGTCCAGTGTCGCTCCCCAACCTAGGAGGCTGGCATCGGTAAACAACTCCTGGGAGTGACGGACGTAGTATTCCTTGCCGGATAGGAGATTGTCTAACCTTGTCCACCAACGGAGACTCATCCTGACTGAAAGAGGCACCGTGAGACTGATCTGCTTCTTCTCCATGATGGAAAACTGGTGGGGCCGCAGAAAACCCTGAAGGGGTCTGGCATGTAGACGCGCCCATTGTAGCATGTCGATGCTGGCAATCATGGCTCCCAAGAGGCTGGCGAGGCTCATGAGGGTGGATGATCTGTTGTTGTAGATGCGCAGGGCCAAATCCCTTATTTTCTGAGCTTTGGGTCTCGGAAGAAACAGGGTATTGCAAGACGTGTCTATGAGCGCCCCTAGGTGTTCGATGCGCTGCGTAGGTGTCAGGGAACTCTTTTTGTAGTTTATTAGGAAACCGTGGTCCTGAAGACACTGGATAGTCTTCTGGGTATGGTGAATGGACTCCGCCTGCGTGCTGGCTCAGACCAGCAGATCATCCAAGTAGGGATGGACATGGACCCCTTGGTTCCGCAGGTAGACGACCGGATTGACCAGTAACTTGGAAAAAAGGCGAGGTGCGGTGGAGAGACCGAAGGGAAGGGCCCTGTACTGGTAATGCTGATTGCAGATGCAGAAGCGGAGAAACCGTTTGTGCGTCGGGTGAATGGGCACATGGAGGTATGCCTCTGTGAGGTCTATCGAGGTCAGAAATTCGTTGGGCGACAGAGAGTTGGTTATAGCCTTCAGGGTCTCCATGCGGAAATGCCTCAGCCTGATGAAACGATTCAGGAACTTGAGATCCAATATCGCTCTCCATTCTCCATTTTTCTTGGGGACTAAGAACAATATGGAGTAGACACCCCGTCCCCTCTGTTCCACTGGAACCGGTTCTATGGCACGAATGTCGAGCAGGTGTTGTACCGCAGCTTGAATAATGGGTCTCTTGTTCCCTGATTTGCTCACAGGTGATTTCAGGAATCTTTCTGGGGGCGACTGCCGAAACTCTATCGCATATCCCTTGGATACGACCTCCATGGCCCAAGCATCCGCTTGAGACCTTGACCAAGATTGGGTGAAGTGTAGAAGTCGAGCTCCCACAGGGATAGGGGGACCGTCATGCCTGCTTGGGCTTGATGTCTCTATCTCCTCTGTTGAAGGGCGGCTTGTGGAATTTGGAGGGGAAGGATCCACGCTTGTTGAAGTGTTTGGGTGCCTCCCAAGATGAGCGCCTGTTGTCCTGGCGGTATCTGGGCAAGGTATGTTGAGAACGAAAGGACTGAGAAGGCCGTCGATCCGAGCGTCGCAAGGACCTGGGCATGGCTTTTTTCTTATCCCTGGTTTCCACCAGGATGTTGTCTAGGGCCTCTCCGAATAAACGGTCGCCTTGAAAAGGATAGGCCGTGATGATCGACTTGGACTGGGCGTCGGCCTGCCAAGCTCTCAGCCAAAGGAGACGCCGGGCCACTGCGGTGGAGGCGGTAGCCTTGGATGCGAAGGAGATGATATCCAGAGTTGCATCAGCTGTGAAAGAGTTAGCCTTGAGGACTCTCGAGGCACCCTCCAGGAGAGCACGACTATCTTCTGGGATGAGCTGGATTAATTTGCGCATCCAGACAATGGCCGCTCTGGAGGCAATAGACGCCGTGGCTGCTGCTCTTACCATCATGGCTACAGCCTCATGGATCCTTCTGAGTGTAGCCTCAACCTTCTTGTCTGTCTGGTCCCTGATGACGCCCAAGCCATCCTCGGATACCAGGCCAGATGTCTGCAATGCCGCTACAGCACCATCCACTGGGGATACCTGCAACAATTCTTCTGCATAATTAGGAAGAGCATATAACTTTTTAGCAAACGCAGGAAACTGTCTGTTGGCAACAGGTTTGTCCCAACCCGACCTAAGCTGGCGTTCAAAATACTCCGGAAAAGGAAAAACTTCTCAGTGTATTCCTCAGGGGGAAAAAACTCCCTGTTGCCGCCTGACTTGGACTTAAATTTAGCTTTAGCTTTTTGATACTCAGAAGGAGGCAAATCGTGCAAATCAAGTGCTTTAATGGCCTTGGCCAAAAAGAATTGGTAGTCTTCCGCTTTGAAGAAGCGATTGGGCTGCTCTGGAAGCTTTAGCTCCTCCCCCTCATCTTCAGAAAGAAATTCACCCTCTTCTCTATCGTCAGTAGAGGAGGCATTGGAGACCACATCCTCACCACTTGCATCTCTAAGATGTTTCTGGTGGTCTGGAGAGGAAGCCATCTTAGTCCCTTGGGTAGACCAGCCCAGTGGGGGGGTTAAGTGGTGACCCTGCTGGGTAATCCCCTGAGATGGGACCTGTGGTCTGGGGTTGAGCAAAGCTAACTGCTGCTGAACCGTCTGCGAGATCATGGCCATAAGATCCGCTGATCTGAGGGTAATCCCTTGATCTGGGAGCTTACCCCTCAATGTGGCTGGGTCACCCTCTCCCAGGGGCATCAGGGAGGTACTTGCCTGACCCTCCGTCGTGCTCAACATCCCCGGGGTGGCTCCTTGGAGGGAACCGAGACTCAAGTCCGGGCCCTCAAAATGGCTGCCGCCGCCGCCGCTCCGCGCGCGGGAGGGAAAAATGGCGGGCTCCTCTTCTTCGGGCTGCCGGTGGTGCTTCTGGCCGCGCAGGGCCGCCGCCGGGCCAGCCGCAGCCGCCGGGAGTCCGCGATCATGCCGCGAAGGCAGACCGGCTCCAGTCTCACGTCGCGCTGCTGCCGCGGCGTGCGTTTTGTCCTTGTCTCCCGAGGAAAACGCCTCTGGTGCTTTCTTCGCCACCATAGCGGCAAACGGACCTCCTCTTCGGGTCGGAGACCCCTTGGAACTTAGCTCCAGAGGAGCGGAAAGGAAGGAGGAGAGAAAGAGGAGGAGGGTAAGAGGTAGAGGTGCAAGGCAGAGCAGAAAAAGGAAAAAAGGAAAGATCTGGCACTGATTTAAAGAAGCTGACTTGCTAAGCTCGCTGGACTAGCTGCTACTCCCTGTAGAGGCAGGAATAGAACTAAGGATGGGATATTCCGGAGGCGCCAACAGGAAGGGGAAAAAACTACTTCCTGCCTCCCTGTTAGCACGGTGGGAATAACCCATGCAGATGTCCTCCACCTCAGAGGGAGAACTTTTAATCCTCACTAGAACCCTGCAAGGTAGGGCACCATGAGAAGCTGTGAAGGTACAAGCTCAGGAAATTGTAATACAGTTTGATATTTGAAGCTGGTCTTGTAGTGCCAGACCAACTCTGAATCCACATATGACACTGGGTCTTGCTGTGAATGGTGTCATAACAGAGTGACTTGCACGGGCTAAGGAATCCCCCAATTCATTGACGGTTCCGAAGGATGCCATGGAACCGAGAGGAGTGGCAAACTACTTAGGCTTGTCTAGCAAGCATATTTGCTGATTAATTCTGAGTTCCCCCTAAAGGTGGAAACTAGATTTTAGGAATAGGATTTAGAGCAGAGCTCAGCAGAGACCAGGTTCTGACCTTGGAATCCAGGCAGCCCCAACAGAGTGAGTAGTCAAAAACCACATTAGGACTTAAACATAAGTATATTGCCTCAGGACATGGCTAACAACTTGAAGGGGAAACTCCGCCCAGTTCAGCCACTCTTCAAAGCTACAGAAGCTGAAGAGGTCCAAACAACCCCAACTAAATGGCACAATCCCATTCTGACACATAATACCTTCCACAAGGGGGCACAGAGAATTGCAAGGCTGTGTGAAACAACCCTGAACCTGAGGACAGGTAGGGAAAGGTTCCTTCAGTCAGGCACAGCAAAGGTTTAAAATGGGCCTCAAGAGGCCACACTTACAGGCTTCTGGTCAGAACTCACCGAAAAGCAGAGAAGGGGAAAGTTTCTGTCAGACAGCCATGCCTCCAAGCTGCTTCACTGGAAGCGATGGGAGTGGCCAGGGGACCCTTCAGGCAGGCAGGCAGTCTCTGCCAGGCGGCACCTCCAAGCCTCTCCATCCAAAGTGAAGGGAGGGACCAGCTCTCTCGCATCGAAGGCACAGAGGCCAGAGACCCCTGAGGGAACGACCAGGCAGAAACGCTTTGACCTCGAGGGGCTGTGACTTCAAGGCACACAGCCAAAGCCCATGAAAAGAGCCAGTTCTTCTGAGGCTGTGTCTACAACAGCTCAGCAGTCTGGGGGGTGGGGGGAGTACACCTCCATTCAGACTGTTGCTATGCAGGCGAAATCTCCGAAGAAGGCCATTCACGCCAGGCCCACTGTCCACCCTACCTCCGCCGTGGGGGGAATATGCCTTATCAGGCTCTCTGGGCACAGGCACCCCCGAAGGGGCCCTTTAACGCCTCACACGTTGTCCACCCCACCTCCGCCGTGGGGGGAATATGCCTTATCAGGCTCTCTGGACACAGGCACCCCCGAAGGGGCCCTTTAACGCCTCACATGTTGTCCACCCCACCTCCGCCGTGGGGGGAATATGCCTTATCAGGCTCTCTGGACACAGGCACCCCCGAAGGGGCCCTTTAACACCTCACACGTTGTCCACCCCACCTCCGCCGTGGGGGGAATATGCCTTATCAGGCTCTCTGGGCACAGGCACCCCCGAAGGGGCCCTTTAACGCCTCACACGTTGTCCACCCCACCTCCGCCGTGGGGGGAATATGCCTTATCAGGCTCTCTGGGCACAGGCACCCCCGAAGGGGCCCTTTAACGCCTCACACGTTGTCCACCCCACCTCCGCCGTGGGGGGAATATGCCTTATCAGGCTCTCTGGGCACAGGCACCCCCGAAGGGGCCCTTTAACGCCTCACACGTTGTCCACCCCACCTCCGCCGTGGGGGGAATATGCCTTATCAGGCTCTCTGGGCACAGGCACCCCCGAAGGGGCCCTCTAACGCCTCACACGTTGTCCACCCCACCTCCGCCGTGGGGGGAATATGCCTTATCAGGCTCTCTGGGCACAGGCACCCCCGAAGGGGCCCTTTAATGCCTCACACGTTGTCCACCCCACCTCCGCCGTGGGGGGAATATGCCTTATCAGGCTCTCTGGGCACACAGGCGACTTCCAAAGAGGGCTATTGAGGCCAGGCTCTTTGTCCACCCCTCCTGACCAGGGAGGGGGATCTGAGTCCAGCTCTTTCCACTCATGCCTTTAGGGGAAACTGGTGACTGCAAGAGCAGGCAGCTCTGCTGTGTGAATCCCTAGGCAGCCAAGGCACAGAGAATGGCTGTTTAACAGCACCACTTTTAGTCACAAAGACACAGTGGAAATCCACAAAATATTTCTTCTTTAGATGTATTTCTTTGTTCACTAGAATAAAAACTGTCAAGAGAAAAAAAAATCTCAGCCTCAAAACTGAGGTGAGGAAACGAACACAGAGAACAGCAGTGGAGAACTTCTCTCCGCGGCGGCAAAAAGAGAACTGAGGGAGTAGCGCCCCTCTTCCTAGGCATATGAGCGTTTTGGCGGGAAAGCGCCAGAGGGAGGAGGGGCGCTCCTAGTCTTTTAGAAAGCTTGGAAATCTTTTTTTCCGTGGCTGGCCTGCGACTGCGCAGTCCCCATGTGTGCCTGCACAGAAGCCACGCTGATGAACACTAGTGGTCTAGGCACCTCTCCCAGTTCATCCACCTCCTGAACCCTGGCCTCATAACCCACCCGCAAGAGTCATAACCCACTTTGGGGTCCCAACTCACAGTTGGAGAATCACTACTTTAGAGGCATTGGGAGTGTTCAGTGTATATAATGTCTACTGGTGCCATTAGATTGAAAATAAAAACTGACAAGCCACCTACTTGTCATCTAGCCTTTAATCCCAGTGTGTGTTGGCACTGTTTTTTGTTTTTAATCAGCACCTCACATATGCAAGCAACTTGTATTAGCTTTATTCCACACTATTTAAATAATTTAAAAACCCACCAAAAAGATAGGCAGAATATTCTACTTTAGTTATACCCTGCCATTCTTCCCAGTGGGGACCAAAATGACTCTCCTTCCATTTTATCATCACAACAACCCTGTAAGGTTAGGCTGAATGTGTGTGACCGACCTAGTCCAGCCCTCTAACCTCTATGCCACACTGGGCTCTGCACAGCGTCTTTTTGGTGGGTTTGTACATTCTTATTGTATCCAACTCCTAAGAAGACAAGGGCTTGAGTTTGTGCCTCTAGACCTCTTTGAGTAACCATGGTAACCACAAACCACTGTCGCTTTGTCTTCTGCACTTAGTTAGGAATGGTCCTTTTAATGGATGTTGTCTTATTTTCATTATCCTTCTGCATCTGTACCCCAAAAGAAGTTCATTACAACCCGCTCACCCCACCTCACTGTGATCTCGTTTATAAACATCTCCACAATAGTTTGAGGTTGATCAGTCCTGTTGGTCTGTTGGTTTAGAGTCCAATGGCACCTTTCAGACCAGCAAAGGTTTATTCAAGCTATGAGCTTTGAGGTGCATGCACACTTTTTCAAATACACTGGAATGGAAGGTAAAGTTCAAACTTATAGACAGAGGCTGAACAGCAAATTAACATGTAATTTAACTTGTAATCTGTAAACAAAACAGATATTCATCTAACCCATTGGACTCTGACTGTGTGATTCCAATTCGGCCAAGAGGTCAGGCAGGCCCAGATTTGTGTATCAATTCCACCGCCCGGGAAATAATTAACACCTCCCTCTCTGAAGGGGTATTCCCGGGGGCTCTCAAGGAAGCGATGGTCCGCCCACTCTTAAAAAAGACACATCTGGACCCGGCGGATTTGGCAAATTATAGGCCGGTGTCCAATTTGCCCTATTTGGAAAAAATTAATTGAGAGGGCGGTGGCGTTACAGTTACAGAGGTACCTGGATGACGCTTCGGTCCTTGACCCCTTTCAGTCTGGCTTTCGCCCGGGACATGGGACGGAGACTGTTCTGGTCACTCTAACTGACGACCTCCGACGACATCTGGATCAAGGCAGTGCCGCGGTGTTGCTGTTGCTCAACCTATCGGCCGCGTTTGATATGGTAGATCATCAGCTGCTGTCCTGCCACCTTGCCGACGTGGGGATAAGGGGGCGGGCCTTGCAATGGCTCGTCTCATTCCTCCAAGGTCGGGGACAAAGGGTGGTGCTAGGGGAGCAGCAGTCCTCGAGGCACCCACTTGATTGTGGTGTGCCACAAGGGGCGGTGCTCTCCCCGATGCTATTTAACATCTATATGCGCCCCCCTGCCCAGATTGTCCGGAGGTTTGGGCTGGGATGTCACCAGTATGCGGATGACACCCAGCTCTATCTGATGTTGGGCGGCCGGTCGGACTCCGGCCCAGACGATCTAGACCGGGCATTGCACGCCGTAGCTGACTGGCTAAGATCAAGCAGGTTGAAATTGAACCCGGCGAAGACAGAAGTCCTGTGCCTGGGTCGCTGCGGCCTGGGGCGGGGGGTCCCGCTCCTGAGCTTCGACGGGGCGCCTTGTCAATGGAGGCCCAGGTAGCAGCCACTGCTAAGTCAGCCTTTTATCATCTGAGGCTGGCGAGGCAGCTGGTTCCCTACCTCGACTGTGGTGACCTAGCCACAGTGATTCATGTGACGGTCACCTCGAGGCTAGACTACTGTAATGCTCTCTACATGGGGCTGCCTTTGGCGCAAATTCGGAGGCTGCAGCTGGTGCAGAATGTCGCAGCCAGGCTGCTGATGGGTCTTGCGAGGCATGACCACATCGGGCCTGTGCTGGCGGCACTGCACTGGCTGCCTATAGCATACCGAGTTCGCTTCAAAGTGCTGGTTCTTACCTATAAAGCCCTATATGGCCAGGGTCCAACATACCTTAGGGACCGCCTTTCTCCGTATATACCCCAGAGAGCACTACGGTCGGGGTCCGAACATCGACTATGTGTCCCTGGCCCCAGGGACGCCAAGCTGGCCAGAACAAGGACCAGGGCATTTTCAGTGGCGGCTCCTATCTGGTGGAACGAGCTCCCAGAGGAAATCAGGGCCCTGCGGGACCTGATGCAGTTCTGCAGGGCCTGCAAAACGGAGCTCTTCCGCCAGGCTTTTGAATAGGAGCCGCCACCAAAGATACCACCCATCATTTTTAACATCTATGATGACCCTGGTCCTATATGGTCTCGGCACGGGGGGGGGGGGGGGCTAGGTCACCTACTCAGTCGCCATCAGAAGTGATATCATGGAAGCTTTTATATGTTTTAATTGTATTTATTATGAATGTTTTATTGATTTTATAGGTGTTAATGTTTTTGATTGGCCACTGGCCCATGTAAGCCGCCCTGAGCCCGCTTGCGGGGAGGGCGGGATATAAATCTCAAAATAAAATAAATAAATAAATCTGTAGAAATGAGGTGAAATGACTCCTGGAAATGCATGCTGGGATACATTTTGTTACCCTTTAAGGCGCCATTGAACTTCTAGTTTTATGGTGCTACAAAGGACTACAACATCTGATGATAGAAAGTGCCGTCAAGTCGCAGCCGATTTACGGGACCCCGAAGGGTTCTCAAGGCAAGAGAGAAACAACACGTGGTTTGCATTGCCTGCCTCTGGGGAGCAACCCCGGACTTCTTTTGTGGTCTCCCGTCCAAGTACTAACTAAGGCTGACCCAGGAATCTAGACGAGTTTGGGCTAGGCTCGACCATCCAGATCAGTATCGACACGACCACGACTACCCTTCCGGAAATTATTCTCCAAATTGTGGAACCACTCCTGGCTACACCGTTACGTTTCGAGCATGCGCAGATGTCATCTTTGAGCCGTTAGGTCATCCAAGGGACAGCAAACTGCAGAGACCTTTCAAAGTTCCCGGGGGAGACGTGCAGACCAAACAGCTCGAAGCACCCGTTGTTATCTGTGCAAACACCACGACTCGGATAAGATTTCTTTCGCGTGCATTTGTAAAGATAATCTTAAAATAATAATTATTTAATAAAAGAAACGAGACAGTAAGCACTGCAAAGTGGGGCTGGAGGAGGAACGATTGCGTATTCGCTTCCTTACTCGCCTCTGAGGCTGGTTGAACGTTAACCGGAAGTGATGCTTGAGCAAAACTTCTGTTTTTCTAACTCTACAGTCTGGGCGCGCCTCCTCGGTCCGATTCTCCCGACATCCTTTACGCTTCCGTCTTTGCCTAGCAGGGAGGAAGAGGGCGACGCGGGCGGTGAGTTTGGAGCGGGGGGCGCGTGTTCCTATTCCGAGGATTTAAGGGGGGGGGGGGGGGTGCTGAGGTTAGTGTTTTTTGAAGGGTGGAAGACAACAGCCTGGGGATTGTAGGAGTGGGAGGTTTGGGGGTGGAGGTCTCCATGTGGTGCAGGGAGGGGTCTAAACCTCTACTTCCAGAGTGTGTTGGAGCAAACATAAACAGGCGTTTTAAAAAGACTAGCAAGATGTTTAAAGGTAAAGGTTTCCCTTGCTCGAAAGCCAGTCGAATCCGACTCTGTTCTGGTATAAATCTACAGCACCTGGTGCTGGAATGAAATTTTGATAGGTGCCACAAAGCCGTTTCTTTCGAGGTCTTGCTCCGTTAGAGGAAGGCGGACGACTGTGTGCTGGAGAGTGGAAGGGGAGAGCAGGAGGGGGCCGTTGCTCCATTAGGAGGTTTTGGGGTCACTTGGCGCCGGGGAGGCAGGGTCTTGCTTGGCCCTGTTTGGGACTAGTGCTGCTTGAGGGGGAGTGGTGGGTGGAAACATTGGCTACTCCATTGGGAAGATGGTTGTGGAGAGTGTTACTGGATACAGTGATTGGGAATGATTTATTGGGGGTAGGGAAGGAGAGACGGTCTTGCTGGGTCTCCATCGTTTTATGGTTCAGAGCTTGGGATTCAGTCTTTGCCCCGTAGAGAGGATCTCGGGTAGGCAAGATCATCACAGGTATTGGGGGGGGGGGACACCTTAGTTCTCCCCCACAATGAATCATTAATCTCAGACGAATGACTCACTGGATTGGTGGGGAGCTTTGGGTGGTGGTGGTTGCATCGGGTTAACAAGTAGCTAACCAGGGCTGAGTCTAAGCAAGGGTTGGGGCCCACTGCACCCAAAAAAACAGCTGAGGTTCCCTTTCTGCCCTTCCTTAATTTTTTTTGGCAATTAAAACTTTACTTATGGATATTTATGCCAGGAAGGCAGCTGTTAAAAGCTCAGGCTATCACAGCCAGATAGACAGCTTCAAGGATATGGGGGGAGGGGGAATAGCTTGCTTGCATGTCCCCTCACCCCCATGTAGCCTCACATCTTACAGTTTTACAGACATAGAAATAATATCTGTAAAACTTGGTTCCTTATCTTCCAGGGTCTTCATTCTAAGGTTGAGGTTATGTGGTGCTTAAAATGGGGGCATCAAACTAAGCAGGGAGGGAAGGAAGGAGACAGGAATAGCCTAAAGCAACAGCTGGCTGGCTTGTTTGGAAATGTATTTTAATAATGTGCCTCTGACCTCACTTTATGAAATCCTGTCCTTGACCTTCATAATGCACAGTCAAATCTCCATGTCCATCATGCCTGAATGGTAGAGACAAAATTTATCCTCTCCTGCGCTCAGAAGCTTTGGAATATTTACTGATGGCTGCTGTCTTTCCTTTGGCTGTGAGGGGGACAGGGGGTAAAAAAAGGCTGTCCCTAATTCTGTTTCCTTTTTCTCATCATGGTATCATTTACATAGCACTGCCAAAGTACATTTATTTATTATTTGAATTTATATCCCGCCCATCCCATGGGCAGGCAGCATCATTAGAATAAAAACAATTTTAGTTGGTTCAGAACTAGCAGATAGAGGGCAAAGCATTGATCCGCACAGGAGCTGTCCAGGGTTCTGGCATGCTGATCATAAAGGTGGGGGGGGGGGGGGGGGGGACCTGGCTACCAAAGACCAAACAGTGAGAGAACATTTGAGGAAGTTTTGCTTAGAAGCAAGAGTTGGAAACCATCCCTAGCAAGTCGAGCATCAGCTGAGGATTGTTATAGTAATGCCAGGTTTCGCCTCCCTTTCTGGTTGACCTTAGTGAGCTCTGATCCTACTAAAATACTTAAGAGAGAGAATAGGGCAGTCTCTGGTGGGGTGCAGCTAAACTGCTCCATCATCCAGTCTGGGCTTCAGCACACATTCAGTTTCTTTAGCACCACAAGGGTTGTTGTTTGTTTGGCACCATAAGGGTTAAGCAGCTGCTGCAGTCTCTCAAGGTGCCTCCCCGGTGTCTGTCTTCTCCATTCTGCAGCCATTCCCTTGCCTCTGCCATCTGGCTTCTGAGCTGATTATGAATCGTTCAGGTTCTGACTTCCAGTGGCACAGAGCCCAGGCCAATTGCAGGCAATGCTCATCTCTTTGTTTGCTTATATAAACACATGCCACTCTATCCCTAGGGCTCTGGGTGACTTCGGGAAATATTTTATTTGTTTACTTACTTTGTGCCCAACTCTCTCACTGAGATTCAAGGCAGATGACAAAACATAGAAAACAGTTCCATTGGTCATCAGCATACGGCTTCCAGGAGTCCGTGCAAAAGGACTAGGATCACCAAATTAGACCACAAAGCAAACAAAAAACAGCCCAAGGCATGACATGGTAATGCAGAAAGTGGATGACAAAGACAGAAGACAATGCAATATTTACAGTTGGGCCCTGAAAAAAAAATTAAATTAGGGGAATGGCTCCTGTATCCTTTTGATGTTGTGCTATTTTCCATTCCCCCAAAGTAGCCCAAAGCAACAAGTACTTGCTGAGTGCCTCTTGCTTTGTGCTGCAGTGGGGCTCAGGGAGTATTAGGCAGGTCAGAGGCAGGGGCATAAGCTCTCATTAGGGCGGGGGTCCTCTTGCCCAGTTGGTGGACTTTGTGCTGTGCTTGGAGGTGGGCTCAGGTTCCCTGCAGCACTTGCTGCAGTGGAATATTGTGAATTTTGCCTGTTTTTAAAATCCATGTAGTTTTCCCATGGGGGCACATTTACACATGCCCACCTATTACTTGACAAACCACCCTCATTGTCTGTCTCCAGCATCTGTATTTAAACAGCGATATACTGCTCCCGAACATGGAGGTTCTATATAGCTGTCATATTTAATAGTTGTTGACGGGTCCATTTTCCAGTGAATTCCTCTGTTCTTTCCGTAATGATGTCAAAGCTAGGGCTGCCACCTGTGTTTTTTGGCAGTGAATCCCATAAATAAATTGCAGATTTTTTTTCTCTGGGCCAGCAGCTACTTAGCTTTGGGGAGCTTCAGCTTTCATTTGTGCCAGTGTTTTCATAAAAGAACCCGTCACTTTTATCTTTGAGAGATTATACTCCAGATGGCTTACAAAGCTGCTGCTTGCAAATCCGTGGCCGAGAGGGGATCTGATTCAGGATAAAGGGAGGGATTAATGCTTGGTGCTAATGCTGGTCTGTTGCTGCCACTGTGGTGGCCATGCTCCTCTTGGCCTCTACACCATGTGGTTAAACTGGTTTCCTCGGAAGAGTGGGTACTGGGGCGTGTTACATTCTTGTGGGGGTTCCGGACAGAGATGGAAAATCTGTCAGGTCATTGGTTCTTCTTGGTGTAAAAAGCTTAGAATGACATACAACTCTTCTTCAGGCAAAACAGGAAAGTAATCCAGTTATATTAACAGGCTGATGTTGTTGATGGATGTAGTTATTTATATATTATATAATATATAATATTATATTATCTTATTTATTATGTTATATATTATTATATTATATATCGAGAAGGATATGATGATCAAGAGGAGCATACAGACTCCTCTCTTTTTTGCCCTAAAACGGTCACGTACACCATTTACCTCTCTACATCTAATGGTAAAAGTAGATGGGCACAAACTTCCTGTTAAAACAGGGGTGTCAAACATAAGGCCCAGGGGCCGGAACTGGCCCGTCCAGGGCTCTTATGCGGCCCACAAGCAACTAGTGCAAGGGAGGGAACAGAAGACTTCTCAGGGACAGGAGTGGGCAGAGCCACTCCCAACTGTGGCTTCAGCATGGCAGAACAGCCTCGTCTGCAGCAGTCAAGCAGCGAAGCGTCTGCCCAGCTCTGCACTGCTGCCTCTCCAGTCTGCCTATGTGGGTTTTCCTCTGTACCCCCCTCCCAGTGCATGGGGCCTTGCAGTGAGGATACACCAACTTGGAACTTACGAGCTCCTGTCCTTTATACAGTTTATATCTCTGGTACCTGGCATTATGTTTTGTGGTACCCATGGCCCGGCCCAACAAAGTGACATTTATGTCTGATCTGGCCCTCGTAACAAATGAGTTCGACCTCTCTGTGTTAAAAGATTGCAGCTGCATTCACTGCAGACCTTAGAAGCTCAATGCCTGTTCCCGCAGGTCATAACGCTCGTGTGGAATCTTCACCTCTCCGGGATCTTGCCAGTCCGCATGCTGTGAAGCACCCTCAGGAGCCCATTTCTGGCCGCACCCAGATCAGGCTGCCTCGTGCACAGACCCCTGCCTGCCATTCTCTTCTATAGCCCCCACGATGACAACTTTGGACGACAAGCTGCTGGGGGAGAAGCTCCAGTACTACTACAGTAGCAGTGAGGATGAGGATAGCGACAAGGAGGAGAGGGATGAGGACCACAACTCCCACTCTAACACTGTGCCTGCTGAAGTGGAGCGGAGCAGTGACGGCAGTGCTGTGAACACAGGTGTGTGCTCCACCAATCTCAGTCCCTTGCTGTACTTGAATTTTGCCCATCAAAATCAGTAAGTTTGCCTCTTAATACAGACCCTTTTTGGACATTGTAACTAGGCATACCAGGAACCCAGGAACCATGTATATCGGGAGCACGTACTAGCTGGGATGCTTCTGAGGCACACAGGTCACCATGTTGTCTGAACAGGGGAACACATGCACTTTGCGTGGCCATATAGATTTGGTAGGTTTGAACCAACTACTGGATTTTTCCTAGCCCAGGTTCTCACGTACTGAAGGTGCATACACATGCAAAATTAGTGTGTTCTCCAGTTCAGACAACATGATGCTGGAACATATCGGGAGCATCACAGGTAATGCACACGACTGATATGCAGAGGTCCCAGACTCCCAGTATGTATATATGTAATGCGTGGAAGAGGTTAGTTAAAAATAGCATCCTTGATTATCTCTTTATTTTGCTAAGAGCGTCTTAAAATGGAAAGGTGGAATGTAATTTGTTTGTATGCAGTAACTGAAATTCTTCCACTTAAAAAAATAATTTGTTTATGATTGTTGTGTCAGATGCAGTTTGCTTCTTGTACCCCTTATTCTGATCTAGAACCTGTGAAGCTGCCTTGGTGAGAGCCGGTTTGGTGTTGTGGTTAAGAGCACAGACTCCAATCTGGGAGAACCGGGTTTGATTCCCCACTCCTCCACATGCAGCTGCTGGTGTGCCCTTGGGTCAGTCATAAGTTCTCTCGGAGCTGTTCTCTCAAGAGCAGTCCTCAAAAGAGCTCTCTCAGCCTCACCTACCTCACAGGGTGTCTGTTGTGAGAAGGGGAAGGGAAAGAATATTGTAAGCTGCTCTGAGACTCCGAGTGAAGGGCAGGGTATAAATCCAATCTCTTCTTCTTCTTTATTCCTTGGTCCTCTGACAGGCTACAGCACTCTAGGGGCTGCTGCAGAAAGAGGTCTTTCCCAACGACCAGAGACCCTCCTTGCTGGAGACTGAACCTGCAGCCTTCTGCATACAAAACGGGCTGAGCTGTGGCCCTACCTCTTGTGGACTCTTTGCAGTGCGAAGTGACAGCTGAGGCCTGTAGCTGAGCCAGCTCTTCTGATCTCCATGGCTTTATTGTTTTTTCTCTTCCTTCAGGTCCTAAAGGTGTTATCAATGACTGGAGACGGTTCAAGCAGCTTGAGACAGAGCAGCGTGAGGAGCAGTGCCGGGAAATGGAGCGGCTCATCAAGAAGCTCTCTATGACCTGCAGGTCACACCTAGATGAGGAGGAAGACCAAAAAAAGCAGAAAGAACTTCAGGAGAAGCTGAATGGGAAGGTGAGTGTGGTGGAGCCTGCCCCCAAGGTAACTGCTGTGTTTGTTGTGCCACATCCTTGGAATGTCAGCAGTACTGTTTTCCAGGTGGGATGTTCATGGCAAAGAGCCTAGGCATGGGGTTCGTTTTGGACTGTATTTAAGGGTTGAATGGTAGAAATTGTTTTAGGCTTCCATGACAATCTTCCTCGTCCTGTATGTGCTAAAGTGGACCCTGTGTTCCAGTGTTTTGAGTGTTTATACTGCAGACAACCTATACTGTTTATACTATTTAATGTTTTGATTTGCAGCTCCACCCCAAGAATCCTAGGAACATTTTCTCTATTCTTTTTGCTTGGTTCAAATTTTTACAGACCTCTGTCTGGCGGGTGAGTGAGTGGGTGTGCATATGTGCCTTTTTTGTCCCAACTTCTGCACCCATCAGTTCCAGTTTAGTGTAGTGATTAGGAGCACAGACTCTAATCAGGTTTGATTCCCCACTGCTCCCCATACAGCTGCTGGTGTGACCTTGAGTCAGTTACAAGTTCATTCAGCACTGTTCTCTCATGAGCAGTTCTTGAAAGAGCTCTCTCAGCCCCACCTGCCTCACAAGGGTGTCTGTTGTGGTGAAGGGAAGGGAAAGGGATTGTAAGCCGCTCTGAGACTCCTTTGGGTAGTGAAGGGCAGGTATGAATCCAATCTCTTCTTCTTCATCGTCAGTCACAATTCTCTCAGAGCTGTTCTTTCAAGAGCAGTTCTCAAAAGTGCTCTCTTAGCCCCACCTACCTCACAGGGTGTCTGTTGTGGAGAGGGGAAGGGAAAGGAGACTCCTTCAGGTAGTGAAGAGTGGGGTATAAATCAATCTCTTCCTCCTCCTCCTCTCCTTCCTCTTCCCACCACAATGAACCTATATGCAGTTCCCCTCCCCCACAACAGCACACCTTGGAAGGGTCTCAGCAGCTTCACACAAATACAGCTGTAGGATTTCTGCCCCCCACCTTTGCAGCCTACCATGAAAAGGTGCCTGATATCTCCCTCCCCCCTCATATGTCCTAGCTTACTCTACAGGAGTACAGCATGCTGCATGAGGGTGCCGACGACGAAGAGTTCCTGCAGCAATATCGCAAGCAGCGGATGGAAGAGATGCGGCGGCAGCTGCAGAGCGGGCAGCAGTTCAAGCAAGTGTTTGAGATCCCCAGTGGGGAGGCCTTCCTGGACACCATCGACAAGGGGCACAAGAATACGCTGGTGATGATCCACATCTACGAGGATGATGTCCCTGGGGCTGAAGCCCTCAACGGCTGCATGATCTGCCTGGCCGCTGAGTACCCTGCAGTCAAGTTCTGCCGGGTGAGAAGCTCCCTGATTGGTGCTAGCGCACACTTCACCAACAACGCGTTGCCAACCCTTCTGGTCTACAAGGGCGGGGAGCTCATTGGCAATTTTGTGCGCATCACCGACCAGCTGGGCGAAGACTTCTTTGCGGTGGACTTGGAGGCATTCCTGCAAGAATGTGGCTTGCTCCCAGAAAAGGACTTGATGCTCCTCACATCCATCTGCCAGGCCTCCTCATGCTACAGTGAGGACAGTGACCTGGAAATAGACTGAAGCCAGGCAGGGACAGGAGGGAACCCTGGATCAGGAGCTGCAAACTTCCTAGCATTTTTCATTCCTAGGTAGTCTACCAAGAGTGGATAGTTAATTTCCTACCACCCTGTTTCAGACAGGCAGCCACCTCAGAGCCCCCGATCAGTTCAGCAGAAATGCACATTAGCCACATTGGGGCTTCATGGCAAACCTCTCACATGGCGGTGCATGACTGAAGAGTTCCTGGTTAGAGAAACCTTGAATCGAGCTCCCAATTTGCCAGCGTTAGCTTCCTCCCCACAAACTGGGGTTCTAAAGGTAACACCAACTGGTTTATGGGATGGAAACAACTCTAGTTTGCCTAGCTGCCCACATTCAGATGTTACCAAAACTGGAGCCTGATTCAAGGGTTCCCAAGCCAGGAAACTTTGAGTTGTATTTTGTGGGAGCACAGCTGAAAGCTGTGCCGGTTTGTCATGCTGTCCAAATGCTGCTGTTTCTTGTACTTACGGTGTCTGAGCTCCGATAGCCACACTTCTTGGCTATCTCGTATGTGTAGAACCATAAGAGATTGTGTCAGCTAGGCAATGAATACCAGCAACCCCCTAGAAACCAGGGCTGTATAAGTACTTAGATGCTGAATGATTGGGGAGTGGGCCACCGGACAGTTTAATGAACAGTTACTTTTAGGGCTTAAGTTATTGTTTAAGTGATTGTTGTAGCTGTGTCCAGCCAGTTGTTTGTTAAGGACTCTTAGGGTTCCAGCCACTCCTTGTAATTCTGAAGCCCCTTACAAGCTGGGTAAAATGTCACCCACAAAGAATGTCTCCCTGCAGTGGTTTTGCCCTTGCAGGTTCTCTGTGTTGTGAGTTTCTTGTTCCTTCACTACTGTGCCCTCCCTGCCTTCTCCTTTCTGTGCAAACTGACTATTTTGCTAAACACTTTTACAACATGTAAACAATTCCTAACCTTTTCTTAAATCAATGCAATGCAATAAAGAATAAAGTAAGCTGCTTATCCCGTAATTTCTTGGGAAGTGTTGGGGGCGGGATAGGTCAGTGGCAGGGCATACCCCTTCCATGCAAAAGATTCCAGGTTCAATATCATTAGAAGAGCTGTTGCTGGGAGAGTCCCTGAAGAACAGGTGTTGCCGGAGACCCTGGGGAGGTCCCCAATGGCCTGACTTTTTGAGGACGCTCACCTTGTATGTTTGGCCAGCGTGTCCTGCAGTTGTACAGATAAGTTACCCCAAGTGTGAGGCCCAAGAAGAAGGAGGCTCTGGTCCTGAGATACCACAACCACACACACTGATGCTAGAGGTCTAAAATACATTTTCTCCACACAGTGAGAAATATATTCATTTCTGATTCCTTGCCAATAACAAGCACACCATTTTTAAGCACATTCAGGAAACGATGTGGCAAATGGAGCTGGGGAGCCTCTGTGGCATACAGCAGCTCATGAGATTGTCCAGCCATAGCCATAGATTAGCCACGCTACCTAGTTTGGCCAAGGTGATTGGGCTCCGTGGCTCACCTCGTACAAAGATAGACAAAGCTATGCCTTCAAGCCAACCAATTTGCCTTGGTTTTATTTATTTATTTAAAACATTTTAATGCTACCTTTCTATTTAAGGCCATTCCACTTGAGAAGACTCTAAGTGTTTCTTTACAGGGAAAATGGTAAGAAATCTTGGCAAAGCAGTATTCAGCTTCAGAATAGTTTAAGGGCACAGGATGTTGTTTTCATCTTTTAATTTCCATCTTTCTAATAGCCACAGCAGCTGTTCGCGTTTGGCATTGGAAGGATTCAGGAAAAAATAAAGGGGGAGGGGAGGGAGGGAGAAAAAAAATCCTCCCATAGTAATTTAGTAATCAGTGTTGTTTATTTCACCCTTTTTAAAATAAGAAGGGAGGTGGGGAGTTTTTACCAGACATCGTCATTGGCTGCTTCTGTTGCTTGGCAACTAGCATCAGTTGGGTACCACTTTAGTCTACCTCTGGGTTTCCTGAATCCATTTGGTCGTTGTGGCTAGACTCATTGTGAGTTTGGAGTAATGGGTGAGCTTATGCAGCTCAGCTAATTTTTCAACAGCAAGGCGTTTTGAGTTTTTGTACAGTTGAAACAAATGGCATGTTCTGTTTTGTAGAAAATTCTGCCTCTTCACACCTGGCTTTTAACATACAGAGCTGAAGTGTTAAAATATTTCTGACAGTGAGCACTGTCCTGAACTCACTAAAGCAACGGCTTCAGAAAATCAGCTACAACAGGTAGTTGTGCCAGATCAATCTGGCATATGCAGCCTGTTGAAGATCTTGGCTTCCATCTTTTAAAACATGCTGAGGAAAATGCTATTTGCAAAAATTCTTAGCAGGAGTCCAGGGGCTTTCAGTATCTACATTCATTAAGGGTTTCAATCACACCAAAACCACATTAGTGATATGTATATCCTGCTTCGACATGAGACTTGCAGAGGTCTCCCACCCAGATTGCTGGCCAGATCCATACTCACTGTCCTTGTTCTGTGTCCAGCAGGCTCCAGCCAGCCCCATCAGTCGGTTACAAGGCTTACTCGCTGATGGCTAAGCAGTGATCAGCACAGGAGCTGTCCAAGGGTCTGGAAGCTGGGGAAGAATCAAGCCTGGAAAAGAGGAAGAGGGTAGCAATGGAGCTGTCCAGGAGCCCTGACCTAGATAGTCCAGGCAAGCCGGATCTCATCGGATCTCGGAAGCTAAGCAGGGTCAACTCTGGCAAGTACTTGTATGGGAGACGTCCTTGAAATACCAGCAGGGGTGGGGGGAGCCACCTCTCTGAATATCCTCCAGGCCCCCAGTAGGGGTCAGTCACTAGAGGTTGCCATGACTTCCAGGTGCACACAATCAGTGGAGGTTGCCATGACTTCCAGGTGCGCGCACACGCACATATGAAAAATATTTTAAAAAGGAGCTGTCCAGGCAAGAGCAGGTCTAGGGGGATGTTTTACAAGCAACGGTCAGGCTTCAAACTTACAGCCTGGTTGCCCCACCCTTCCTGCTGTCCTGAATGGAGCCCTGAGACTGGCAAGAGTTGAGTGTTCAGCTCCCTCCTCCCAACAGGACTCTGTAAAAGGATGCCATAAAGTGCTAGTCCTGCACGCAGTCTTCCAGATCAAGTTTCTGCATGGTCTTGCTGCCTGTGCCATTCTTGGGCCCCAGGGGGTTTCCAGAGATAGACTGGGCCAGTTTGGGGGTGGCTCCTGCCAGTTTCACTGGTTCCCTTAATGTAGTTTCCTCTCAGCTGAGGGGCTTGTGACTTTTTTCTAGATATCCTGACTTGGGGTCGCAACTAGTTGGAAAATGTCCCCTAATGAATCGGGGGGTGATTTTTGCCAGTTACCCTCTCCCATGGCAGACCTCTGACTCCCCTCCCACACTATTCCTGAAGTTCCTTCGTCCTCCAGGAGCAGCACTGAGGAGGGAGGCATTGTGGGTTGCAGTGGGAAGAGTAAGGTGCAGAAATCCTGCTCCACTGATGGAGATTCTTTCTGTTAGCAAAGACTTCGTTTGGGATCCAGCCCTTTCCTTGGGTTTAAGTATGGCAAGGTCTAGAGAGGGACCCTCCTCTTCTGAGGAGGTCTTATCCCAGTATGCAGCCAGAATCCTGGCATCCACTCAAGTTTCAGTAATGCTGCAGCATCTTGTGCTCCTAGACTGGTCACTGGACCCCATCTGGATGCTGAACAAACAAAAATGGCGTGATTTTCTAGATAACAATTTGAAGGATCTATTAGGTCCGCTTAGGCCAGCTAGAACAGGAAAACCTATACTTAGAATGAAATGCTAACCTTGGGTCTGTATTCCTTTTTTCATTGGAGGGAAAAATCCAAAGCACCTGCAATTATTGGCCTGGTAAAAGCTCCGTCCCGTTACCATCACAATGGTGCTCATTCTGGCAGAGGGTGGGCAAGATATTAGAATAGCTTTGAAATACTGGCTGAATCAGAAAGATCCCATCCCATCACTCAAAGACATGAAAGGGGCTGGATCAAAGCAACCTCCTGTTACCCTCCGAAAAGACTTATCTTCCAGCCTCATCAACCTGGTAGGACAGTAGCAGGTTGCTGAGTATCTGTGGAGCAGTTTGTGCCTGTCTGGAGCATCCTTGGACTCAGGCCTGCAGCATCCTCAAGGAATCATGCTTCTTCCCATGAAGAAGCAGGGGACAGCCTTCCTCTAAGAACCCTGGTCCTCTCTTGGCCTTGCACAGGACAAGGTTCCCCAGTCCAGGAATCCCAGGGTCCCTTTTGGAAGTTGCAATTTACCCTCCCAGAAACACAGTGGGCATCTCAGAAGGTAAGTTATGAAGCCTGAGTTTTTCTGAGGAGGCATCAATGTGCTGTGGTTACGAGGTTCTTTTTGCAAGCAGATTGAAATAGCAACTTCTATAGAAAAGGCATCAAACGTTTACCCAGGTTAGAAGGCTGTGCAGTTTTGCTGCTCTCGTGGGCTCAGGAGCCAGTGAAGTGTCATGGCTGGAGAGTATGCACCTTGGAAGGGAGGAGACATGAGTTCAAGCTTCCATCCTGCCACAAAACTCTCTGCACTGCCTTAGGTAATTCCTCACCCCCCATCTCAACTTGCCCTACCTTGCAGGGTTATTGTAAGGCTAATAACTAGCTCTGAGTTCTTTGAGGCAAAACTTCTGGGATGTGAGAATAAAATCAACTGTAAAATATCACCTTCTATGTTAGCTTGTTCCAATGCAGAGATCTGAAACCTGGGAAAATCATAAACCGTTATAGCAGAAGACAAAGTACCTGAATTGTCCAATAATATTGGAGATGGTGGTGGCTTGCCCAACGGGGTGGGTGGGGAGTGGCATTCATAACCCACTGCCATCTCTCCTTCCTTGTGGAGTAAGAAGATCATGTGTGTCAGAGGCACATGAGACATCTTTTCATGTTCCTAGCCTGTTTCAAATAGCAGAGGGGAGCGTATGGGAATCACGTTAATTGAATGCTCCCTCCAGTCTGTGAGCCAGTTTGGTGTAGTGGTTAAGTGCTTGAACTCTAATCTGGGAGAACCAGGTTTGATTCCCAATTCCTCCACTTGCATCTCCTGGATGACCTTGAGCAAGCCATAGTTCTGGCACATCTGTTCTTGAAAAACGAGCAGTTTCTGTCAGAGCTCACTCAGCCCCACCTACCTCACAAGGTGTCTGTTGTGGGGAGGGGAAGGGAAAGGAGATTGTAAGCCGCTCTGAGACTCCTTTGGGTAGTGAATCCAATCTCCTCTTCTTCTTCTTCTCCTTTTCAGTTGTTAATTTCAGATACCTCTATGTCCATCTGGAATAGGAATTTAGATAAAAGACTTTCCTCCCAATAGAGTGACTTAAGGTTACAAGGAACAGTACTAGGAAAGTAAGTTGTAAAAAGTTTCCAAATAAGATCTTAAATGAAGACTGGCCCTTGGTGTTCAAGAATGCAAATCGTAAACATTCTCCACTCTCCTTCCAGATACTCTTTAGTGGTAATTTTTCCTTGCCAGAGTGTTTCCACTGGTTAGAAATTCATAAGTTTAGATTAGCTTTTCTATTGGCAAGGTGTAACACCTTAGACTCAGCTGAGGTGCAAGGGGGATATAATAGAATTCCCGCAGAGGAATGCAGATGCCCTTATTGTCCAGATCTAGTAGACTCCCTAGCTCATATTTAGTAAGTCCCCAGAATAACACCACACAAAACAAATATGTTACTCCTTGGATAAAACAGCTAATAACACTTTCTGAGAAGCAGACACTGTGCTATCTGCTATCAAGTAGATTGGCAAACTGTGTGAGAGATGTGGCAGTTTTTCTCTTTATAGTGTCAAGAGGGAACTGACTTTCATTCTCACTTCTGTGTATGAGAGAAACTGTACATGAATAGCTAATGGCTGTTAAATCTAGGGAGAGCTATGCAAATGCTCCCTCCATAATCTGTGTAGAAGAAGAAGAGAAGAGACTGGATTTATACCCCCCTAGGGTTGTCGGGTCAGTGGAAAATACCTGGAGACTTTGGGAGTGGAACCAGGAGAGGGCAGGGGAGGGGAGGGGCCGCAGCATGGTACAATGCCATACAGTCCACCCTTCAAAGCAGCCATTTTCTCCAAGGGAGCTGGTCTCTGCCAGCTGGGGATCAGTTGTTAATGTGGGAGATCCCCAGGCCCCACCTGAAGGCTGGCAACCCTACACCACCCCCAAAATCTCCAGGTATTTCCCAATCCAGAGCTGGCAACCCAAGCGCCATGGTACCCTTCAACGCCTTTCCTGGTGCTCACCAAGTGTCTTCAGAAGTGGGGGGCAGGTGGAGGTGTTGCCCAGTTCATGCAGAACCAGGTTAGATGCCTGCAAAATGAAAACAGACATTGCCAGATGAGGGTTTCTTAGCTAGCTCAATATGATACTTATTTTGTGTGCACACAGCGAAGTATTTTCAAACAGTATGTTCATTTTAAAAGGCATCCCGTAAAACAGAGATTCTGCCAGAAACGTTAAAGAGTTAGTATGAACATACTATTCATGTTTTGTGGCTCGCTCCACTCCTGCAGCAGCCATTACATGGTTGTGTCCACTACCCAAGGTCCGAATTCTAATGGTGCCCAGCAGACTCAAAAAGATTGGGGATCCCAGCCCTAGATGAGCTAGGGTTGCCAAGTCTGGGTTGGAAAATACCTGGAGACTTTGGGGGTGGAGCCAGGAGAAGGTAGGGTTTGGGGGGAAGGGGCCTCAGCATGGTACCATGCCATGGAGTCCACCCTTCAAAGCAGCCATTTTCTCCAGGGGAGCTGATCTCTGTCAGCTGGAGATCAGTTATAAAAGTGGGAGATCCCCAGGCCCCACCTGGAGGCTGGCAACCCTAAGACAAGTGCATAGGTGCGCCTAGTGGACTGACTGGCCCTGGAAAGCAGATTGCCAATGTGCTTTTCTTGCACATTTAAGTTGTGACAATGGGCTTTCCCAATGCCTGCAAAGCGACCCATAATTTTTCTGCCAGGCTTCTTATGAGCTTTGCATGTGTGTTTTGTTAATGCAGGGGAGAGAGCGCAAGAGATCCCTCCTGGGAACAAGTTGCCACATACAAACCATAAAGCCATCAACATCCTTCGGTCTCTTCTTGCACACCACAGCCTTGGAAAGAGCAACACAGATTGCTTTCGCTAGACTGTTTGCTGCTCCCGGCTGCAGTGAGGCCTTGTGGGCAGCACTCCCACAAAGCTGCAATGAGACAGCCAGTCTCATTCAGAGCTGGAAGTCAAGTCACCATAAAGTATTTACCAGGACCGTGGATTTAAAACAGAGCCAGAATGTGACTGCGTGATAATGGGGCTTGTTGCAAAAGTTTTCACTTAAGCCACTCAATGCTATTTTTTTTCTTCCTTCCCTGTCCCTCCCTTCATACACCTCCTCCCCAGCTGCTAGAAATTCAAGTTACCTCATTGTATATGCAGCTGCTCCTTTTAGCCATGAGAGTGCTGCATGGTACATGTTTAGAAGAGGAGGAGGAGATTGGATTTATACCAGGCCCTTCGCTCGGAGTCTCAGAGCGGCTTACAATCGCCTTCCCTTCCCCTCCCAACAACAGACACCCTGTGAGGTAGGTGAAGCTGAGAGAGCTCTGAGAGAACTGCTCTTGAGACAACAGTTCTGAGAGAACTTTGACTGACCCAAGGTCACCCAGCTGGCTGCATGTGAAGGAGTGGGGCATCAAACCGAGTTATCCCAGATTAGAGTCCACACTCTTAATAGGGTTGCCAGGTCTTACCTGGCTGCCGGCGGGGGGTGGTGGTGGTGGTGGTCCTGGTCCTGAGGACGCTATATCATTTTCCTTAAATGATCAAGCACCCCCCCCCCCCAATCTGCAAAATGCCCAGCGCGATGATATCACCTCCAGGTGATGTCATTGCACTGGGCATATCGGCACACACGAGCCTGTTTGGGGGCAGGGTTCCCCCGCTGGCCAGATCAGGGCTGGCAGATCAGGGGCCACGAAAGTGTGTGAACCCCTACCCCGTCGGGAATGGGAACCCTAGCTCCTAACCACTGCAACAAACTGTTTTAGTATTGTATGTAGATAAATTATATTCTGCTTTTCTGTTTGAAGAATACACAAGGTGGTTTACACACATACACACTGAAAATGAATAATATAAAAACATCAAACTAGTAAAAAGAATGCTGCCTCAATAGAATCATATAACAATCGTGTAAAATCATATAAATACAAACATAACTAGCAAACGTTATTAGATCAGCAGATGAGGCGAGGGAAACTATAAAATTTCAGAGCAGCGTATAAAACGATCAGTCTCAGAGCAGCAGCAAATTCAAACTTGTAAAAAGATTTAGAAAATTATAAACTCTCAGAGCAGTATATAAAATGCTCCATTAAGTTAAACAGTTAATTAATTGTTCATTAGTGTTGATTTAATTCAACAAGGGAGCTGGCTCAGATCTTTCCTATACCCCAAACTCAATCGGCATCTTTTCTGTCAGACCACAGTCTGCAATATAACAACATCAGCCTTCCTCTTCCTCGCAGGACTGTTGTGTGGTCAAAGTAGGCATGATGTAAGAGAGTATTATTAGGATCTCTTTTTAAGTTTTTAAGGTTAATTAGCAGACTCCTTCAACTGCTTTGAGGTTCAGAGAAAGGTGTATTTATTTACTTCATTTATCCTCTGCCTTTCTCTCCAAGGGGAACCGAAGTGGCTTACATTGTTCTCCTCTCCTCCATTTTATCCTCGCAAGAACTTACCTGTGAGGTAAGTTAAGTTGAGAGTATGTGACAAGGCCAAAGTCACCTAGCAAGCTTCCATAGCAGAGTGGGGGTTCAAGGTTGCTGGGAAGGGGGCTTACCCCTGCCTCACTATGCAATGATTTAAATGCCCCCTCCCAACCTGTAATCTCCCAACAGGGTGGAAATACGGGAGATACTGATGGCAAATCTCATGTGCCATATCTAGTTTGAGTCTCTATATGAAGCACTTGGGGGAGCTTAATCATATAATCATGGAAAGGGCCGCACAGACCATAGAGTCCAACCCTCAGCTCCATGCAGGATCAGCCTAAAGCTTAACTCCTTCCTCTCTCTCTTATAAATGTATTCAGAACATATGAGGTGTCATGATTAAACCCACCAGAGCCTCCTTGTTTCCTTCACACTGCTTTTGAGAACCCTGGCTACGGTGCTTCTGCCCTCATCTCAACCTGGCCCTTCAACCCCCACAAAGCTGGATTCTGATCTATGTGGAGATTTGGGTACTCCTGACCATGATGCACCTGCCAGTCCCTCTTCCCTCACCTGCACATCTCCCCTTTTAGTCTCCCGTTCCTTCACCACAAGGCAGTTTATGCCCATGCCAAGCAGTTTGGCCCAAGCTGAGGCGGTGGTAATCTTTGTGGAGAAGAAGGCAGCACAGCATCTGTGTGGAAGAGTGTGGGTCCACTGGGGAACCTGCATCACATCCCAGCTGCCACCAGCCTGGGGAAAGATCCACGACCCATGTCCTGGGAACACAACAGTGGCCTCAACCTTATTAACACAAATGGATATGGAGAGGTTACCGTCAGTGAGCATCATCAGACAGCCAGATAATGTGGGGATGACAGGGCAGAGGGGAGAGAGGCTGAGGTAGCTGGTGGGATGGGCAGTGACTAGAAGAGTGGATTGTGGACTTTTTGTTGCCCCTCTTTCTTACCCACAATCCAATGGCTACTTCCAAATAATGTCCCATTGGTTTTCTGACACCGGAACCTGCAATTCTGGCCACTTTGACACAGCAGGTCCTCCTCCTCCTTCCAGATATGTGCCAGCGAGGGCTTGTTATGGCTTACTCAGTGGGGCACAGAGCAGCACTCTGCCCATGCTCTGGGACACTCTATTTCTGCTTAACACATCCCCCATCCAACATCAGGCAGCCTTGAAAAGAAGTGACTCTGTTTTGTTTTAAGTTTCCTCCATGGGTTGGTTAGTGTTTATTCTTTAACGATGGTAAAGCCTGTCCTTGCTTCTTGCCATCCATGTGGTATGGACAGCCGCTTGTGGTTAGCAGGAAGTGAGGTGTCTCTGTACGTGCTCCGAAGCACTCCCTCCTGGTTTACAAAGGTCTCAAAAATTAAATCGTCTGTCCAAATTAAACTCTGTGTGAGATGTTGGCTGTGTGAGAACCTCCCTCTACCACCACCGTTAATCAGAATGGTGGTAACATCTCCCCATTGTAATAACCCTTCTGTTCCTCCTTTTGCAGGCAGACCCCTCCCCCAATGACCGGAACTGGTTCCCAGGCCTGGAGAAGCATGACATCCCCATAGCTGTGGGGGCCTTGGCTTCTTTGGCATTGATCTTCACCTTCATGGTGGTGTATTCATTCCAGAAGAGAAGAGGTTGAAGTGAAGGCAAGTGAGGGCAGTTCTGGACAGAGAAAGAGAGAGGGCTGTTTTGGGGCATAGTGGGGCTCTATCAATTAGGGCTAAGCCAGCAGGGGTGATTCTGGGACAGTGGGCAAAAGTCTAAGATACGGCCCTAGAGGAGGAGGGCGCTGCTGACAATGTCTTGCATAGCCCACATGAGAACTCTGCTTTCCTTTGCGCTGGCAGTTCAGATCCTCCTGGGATAGTTCAGCACCCAGCGCCAGCCCCTGGAAAAGAGGCTGTCTGCAGAAAAGAGGGTAAGGTACCCGCAGGAGTAGGAAAAACTGGGCTTGCTGCAATTCTCTAAAGAGCGTGTGAGCCAGACAGAGTCTTTTAGAACTGAGTGTGTTTAAAATGCTGGAAGCAAATTTTCAGGCCAAACAGAGGTCTCCTCCATGCTTCCAAACCTTACCCTCCCATCCCTAGCATTTTGAACAGCAGTAGATTCCAGCAAGTGATATTGCAAGGGAACACCATAGTCACCATTTGCAGAGTGGCGGGGTAGGGCTGGCAACAACCAGGAGCTACAGTTGTATGTGCTGGCGCCTGTGCTGCACCATAATCAAATCACATTCCTTTACAGGTTGTGATACTCCCTTGCCCAGAAGAGCAAAACAGCCTCTGTCAGCAATGAGAGTCCCCTTGCCAAGTGCTCAGCATCATCCCAGTTCCTTTGGCTGACATTTTCTCACAGACCAAATGTATCACTCCAAAGTGCTGGTCTACTAGAAGGGAATGGGACCACAGGTATTCCAGCAGCCCTGCCCACATCCGAATCACTCCTTCCAAGCTGGTGCATGGCTCTGCCCACTGTAATGGTCAAGATCCACTGCTTTCCATACTGCACAGGAATCTCCTTGGCAGCGTCTCAGACTAGGCATCCCTGGATCTCACCTTGAGGACCCAGCAGAGGTGGCTTTGCAGCCAGAAACACCAGTCTTGGATCTTGGTAAGGATGTTCTTCTGGGAGGAAGTCATGTGCTTGTGGGAAGAGGATTGGGGAATCCAGGTTGTAGCACTGGTCTAATTATTCAAGCACCATCCAGGTGCCTAGCCAAACAAAGGCTCTTGCCTCAGCCTGGGTTAAATTTTGTGCAGTTAACCCACAGGACTTATTTCAACTGTGGCCTTTCAGGCAGCATCCAGGTTGCGATATTCCAGTGATCATCTGATTAAAGGACCTGTGAGCAGAACTTCTTGCAGTTGGCTGATAGTCCATTACCTCCATTACCTTTTCTGGCTGGCAGGAATAGACTATCAGTTTTCATCTTTCCACCAATCAGCTCTAAATTATGTGTTACCCTAAACAGACCAGCCAAACCAGTCATCTAGGAATCAGGGTCTTAGACCATGAAGTCTTGAGAGTTGGCTGGACTGGCTAATTTAGGGCAAAACACAGGAGCCAAAGGGTGAAATTACTTCTTCTCTGATTTTCCTATCACTGCCTGGCTGAAAAATACCGAGGGAGGAGAGTCTCAATCAGCTATATTAAAAATAGCTATTTATTTTGGATTTTTTAGTTGCACTTTAAAATATGCCTGAATTGGCTTATAAACATTTACTATAAAACTAATTACATTGAGAAAAATCAGTACAGTGACACAGCAGAACAAAAATAGCAGCATGGAAAAGCAGAGTGAAAAAACTTCAGCAGGGTGCTTAAAACCGTTTCAGCAAGGGTAAGTCTAAACATGAATGAAACGCAGACAAAACAGAATTGACAATGCTGTTAGCAGAAGGTTGGGGGAAACACAGAGGTTTTTCATCTGGCTCCTAAGGCACAAAAGGCCAGACATGAGGCAAATCAAGTGTACGCCATGGTCAAGGTGCCACCACAGAGAAGGCGTGGCCTCTGGTTGTTTTCCAGCCTCATGCACAGTCCTCTGATGCTTAATCTTAATTGACAGGCGGTTCTTATCAAAGTGGCATGATGCATTCTCTGTCATTATAATGCATTGCTGCCACACACTGTAGCATTTGGAATTTTCAAACAGTGTGTTACAGTTCATAGCCTGGATGTGAACATGGATGAGAACAAATCTCACTTCTCATGAAAAAACCCTAGTCGTACCCCTCCCTCCGTAGCAATTTGGGGATGCCCTTCTAAGAGTTCTCCACACCTGTTCTCGTTTTGAAGGTGTGACTTTACTCTGCATCTTTCTCTGGAGGATCCTGCACCTTTTTGTGACCAGACTAAAACAGACAGAGGACAATATCACCCTTGGTGAACAATGTCACTTTTTGGTTGGCGATCCAGGGAGAGGATCCAGCTCCATTTCTCTGTCAAGGAACAGCCTGTTGACCACAAATGAGGCAATGAAAATTCCATGGAACATTAAATATTCACCCTATCTTCCTCAAAGCGAGGTTTGTTCCCCACTACTATACCATGCCCTGCCTTTCCTGTAGCTTCACCAACTACGTTGTGTCCTCTTCGGGGAGGGTCTATAACTCAGTTGTAGAGCACCTACTTTGCATGCAGAAGGTCCAAGGTTCAGTCCCTGATATCTTCAGCTAATAACTCTCAGATGGCAAGTGTTGGGAAATACCTTTATCTGCCTGAGACCTTGCAGAGCTTCTGTCCATCCACAGAGACAATACTCAGCTAGCTGAGCCAATGGACCTATAGAAAAGGACTTCTTAGGAGCCATGGCTCACAGGTGGAGCACATGTTTTGCATGGCAGAGGTTCAAGATTCACTTCCTGGCATCTCCAGGGGTAGAATCTCAAGACAGGCCTTTTGCTGCCTGAGTCCTTGGACAGCTGCTGTTCAAGGAGAAAGTAACCTGAGTTACGATGGACGTATGTTCTGATGAGATAAAGCAGCTTCACGTGTGCCTGCTTCTCCTCCTGGGGTTCTTCTTTTCCCAAGATTCCCTTCTCAACACATTTTTTGCCATGGTGCACCTACTCTTGAGACCAGGCTCAATGACAGAGCCCATAACTGGTAGAAGTTAAGGTTCATTCTCAAAACTTAATGCGCCGGGGGGGGGGGAGTAGGACTTGAGTGGTGGAGCCATGCAAAGAGGCAATTGTTTGGTTGCATATTCCTTATCAAAACCTTAACGAAACACTCCCTCTTCAGTATAATTAATTTGACCATAAGTTCATTATAACTAACCTGAATTAAAATATTTATGACAGTGGGTGATAGTTAAAAACATTTGGATCTATCTGTCACTCTGACCCTTGGTTCTCTGGCCAAGAAGGTTCAAGAAGGTCAGAGGGTAGATAATGAGGACAGTGACACAGATGTTCTCCAATGTGCACAGTTATACAGATCTTGCCACCAAGTAGGACAGAACACTGAAAGGTGTTGAAGATTAGCCTTTGGAAAAATGCTTCAGGCACCAGCATGTGGAGTGTGCATGCAGGATTTAGGCCTTCTCACTCACACAATCCATCTTTGCTTAAAAACAGACCCCCACCCCCACCATGTTCCTGCTTTAGATGTGAGCGGTCACACCAGGTTGCTTCAATGTCCTCATCTGTCTGCTTTGCAGGTGAGATTTTAATTGCTTATAAACTACATCTCATATTGCCCTGAAATCTGGCAGGAAGAAGCCCATTGGCAAGGACAGGATCCCTGAGAATTTCATCCCAGTTGGACGGGGCAGGGGGGAAAGCAACAGCTGGAGATGTTTTGTGTTGAAGCCAATGGAATAAAGAAATCAAATGTATACTTGATTATAATAAAGAGAACAATGAAAATTAGAAGGAAAATTGCCTAATGCAGAGCTCGGTGAACCAAGGAGCGTTTGTGAGAGTGTTCACTGTGTGTCCAGCTTGCGGCTACTGGCAATTGCTAAAACTGCAGTTAGAGGCCAACTCCAGCCCTTTCCAGAGGCTCCCTCTCGTGCACACACCTTCTAAAACTTCCATGGCCTTTCCCCATCGAGATTCTCCAAAAAAAGATAGTGGCAGGCCACAGGAACGAGAAATAGAGAAGAGACATCTGTACAAAATGGTGCAAGAGAAGGCAGTCCCAGGATGCCCGCCTGATCTAAGAAGAGCAAAAGAGGTTCTGCTTCTAACACTGCCATCTAGTGGGTTGGGGGAGATCCATCAAGCATAAGAGCAATAGGGCTGCTAGACTGGGCAGGTGTAGTTGGTTGAAGGTCCCATGAAGCAACGGGAGAAGGCCGGACACTTCAGGAGCCCTTCACCGTCCCGTCTGCCTGGGTTTGCCAGGTGATGGAGCCAGTTATGCTCCCATAGTCTGAAGATGGAAGCATATCTGCAATCCACACAACTGACTATACAAAGTACAAATCTTTCTTTTTTCCGAAAGTCACACTCTCCACCCCACTCATTCCCACTATCAGAAGTCATCTCCTTCTCTTCCACCCTCCCTGCAGCAAGAATACACGCTCTGAAGGCATTCCAAAAGGTCCGACTCTTCCTCCTACTTGGATCTCACAAGCTTTGACTCTAGGGAAAATGTCTACATGACAAGTTTAAAACAGGCAGAAGAAGTTTCTGGGAATTCTAACTAGGGACCCAACTCCAGAGAACAGAGTTCCAAGTATTTGGGGGACAATGGCATATGGTGACCTTCCTCCTGCAACTGAGGGGTTAAGAGTAGCTTAGCGCACAAAGGAGAGGAGGGTTCAAGGAGGTGAGGGGGAAGCAGGGGCTTTTCTGCTGGGGATGAACAGACCTTAGTGGGCTTTCATTTTTCAAAAACATCACAGCCTCCTCCTTGGATGCTTCCCCAGCTGTTAAGAGGTCCTTTTATTCTGCTTCAGGGGAGCATGATGATAGGGGCAGGAGGGTCATTGTGCCCTTTTATTTCTTGGTCAGCCTGCCAACCATAATACATGGGTGCCCTTTGCTACCAAAAGCGATGGCCGCTTGCTGGCTGATCATCTGCCAAGGCCAGGGGGATCCTCCCTCCCAGTCCTAAAGCTCAGAAGATGGCTTCTTCTCTCCAGAGGTGCTGCCTGCTGCCTCTGCCATTTCCTTCATATTACCTTCTGGTATCCGGAAAGCCACATATGAGCAGTTCTTCACATTCCGCTCTACAAGTTTCTGGAGCGATGCTGTGTTCACCATCTCAAAGCCAGTGGCACCACCAAATGTGCTGGGCTTCCAGTACTCAGGAGAGCAGATGGGATTCCCCAAGAGCCCTTTCAAGGAGAAGGGGGCCCCAATCTCCACCATGCTTTCGCCAAAAATGGCATTAGGCTGCCTCTTCTCCACCAGCAAGCCAGGGTAGAATTCCAGGGCGTCAATGTCTCCGTAAACTTCTTCCAGCTCAGCTGCCATCTCCTCCTCCCCTGGAATGGAGACAAGGGAATGAGAGAGGGGAAATGTGATTCAGCAATTGAGAGAAGGGACCAAGGCCAAAGAACCCTGTTGGCTTTGCACAGATCTTTCAGGCAAATTAAGTATTAAGGTTTAGTACTCCCCCCTTCTTGGACAGCAACAGTTAAATTATGCTTCTCCCATAGCCCCAGAATCAGCTGGAAATTATACAAGATGCAACAGTGTGCATGGCACATGGACAATGCAGAGTTTAAGGAGCACTGATGGCTTCTGCCCATAATAACTCAGGGAAGAAGTTCCTGGGGGTAGCTTCTGAATTGGCCCTCTGAAGTGCCCCCTCTGAGCCAGACCCATGGATTTGCCTGTTGTACCTGTGAGTTCCTGGAAGGACATGTAGGGCTTCATGCCAAACCTCTTCCGGTATTCATTGAAGGGCTGGAGGCGCAGCAGGCGTGATTCTTCAATGACCCCAACAGCCACATGCAGAAGCTGACTGTGGATATTCCTCCCTCCTCCAACCTGGAAAGCCGGAGTAAGGGGTTATGGTGAGGATCCACGACCAAGTGGCATGGAGTTGGGGGAAGATGGAAATGGTAACATTGGGTCAGACTGGAAGTCTATCAAAACCAGTATTCACTCTGTGACAGCAGCCAGCCAGATTTTCCTCCCTAACCTGCCAGGAAGCTGCCCATTTTTATGTAACCTAAAGAAAAGATGGAAACCAGAAGCAAGGTATCAGCAGCCACCATGCACGAGGGGCTATGACTCATTGGCAGAATTCAGCCCCTGCCACTTCTGGTGAAAGGATCTCAGGTAAGAGGTGACAGGGAAGGCCTTCCTCTGCCTCAGTCCCTTGAGAGCTGCTCCACATCAGTGTAGGAAAGACTGAGTCACAGCGGTTGGATTGTGTGCAGCAAAGAAGCAAGGAGACGCTGTGGCTCAGTGGCAGAGCCTCTGCTTTGCATGCAGAAGGTCCAAAGTTCAATCCCTGGCCTCTCCAGGTGAAATGATCAAGTAGTGATGTGGGAGGCCCTGGAGAGCCACTGCCAGTCTGAGTAGACAATGCTGACCTTGATGGACCAATGGTCAGATTCAGTTTTATCACTGGTGGGAGAAGAGGCCAAGGTTTGAGTTAGTTGGGGGCCTGGTCTAGGTTGATCTGGGAGACTCTGAGTCATCTACTGGATTATAAGGATGCTTTGCCATCGAGGCATACAGCTAACCAAGTTAGCTCATCTGTCAGTCTCAATGCACCTAAAACCACCTCAGCCTGCTCTCTGAGGTACCGCTGTCTCTTTGGGAAGGATGTTGCAGTGCACCCACCTGCCCAGCTCGCTGTCTAGAGAAAGCCTCTATAAGGGCATCCACCCCATAATCTGTCAGCATGGTGGTGTTGTAGACAAACTGGTCATAGCTGTACTCCTTGTTCTTGATGGCAAAGCTGTCTGGCATCAGCGGGTGCCAATGGTAGAGCTGGTTGAATTCCACAGCAATGCGGTTCCGATACTGGAACTGCACCCCGAAAAGGAGCTCTGGATCGAACTTCAGACGCAAGTAGTAGCCGCTGAGATGTTGGACGTAGTCTTCAATTACGATTTTGATGGTCTCACCTGGGAAGAAGAAAGGAAAGTTGTGGGTGCATCTGCTTGCTCGCATTATGCAAGCAGTTTTTGATCTTGCCTAGTGAGACTTAATAGTGTGTTAAGATAACAAAGAAGTCATTTTCCTAGGAATGGCCAGGTTTTTCTAATGCAAAATTTTTTGGGAGTATGAATTTCAAAATTGAGATTTTGAATCTGTAAGATGATATATTTTCTAGGACCAGCTAGCAGTAGCAAGCTTATGAGCTAGGCCAGACTCTTTTCTAAAGATCAACAACATGGAAATTTGAAGTTTGCACAATCTGTAAACTGCTTCTAGGTCCAACAAAAGATAACATCTCATGCTCTTCCTTTTCTCTTTGTGGTACCAGCATGGTGACACAAGGGCTGGCTGTAACTTCTCCATCATTTGAGACAGTTTCTCCAACAAACAAACTTCTAGAGACAGCCTGACAGATAAGACCTTGTTGCTCTAGGGTTATTTTTCTGCTGGAAGATCTGAAAAGAAGCAAGGCAGCTGGCTCTGGAAGAGCAATATGTAACTAACTTAGTCTTCCTGACCAGAAAGATGTAGCTATAGCATTCCTTAAAGAGGCAGCATCCTTCCTGACTCAATGCAACAGGATTCTCTAATTTATCTTTCAGTGCCCTACCTCCCATGCTGCTGAAACGAAAACAGATTCATATACTCATCCCTGAAGGGGTGAACCCTAGATAAGAAGAGTGGCCCTTGCGAGAATCATGCAACTATCTATCTCTCCTCCACATGAAGACGCATGCACCCACCAATGAGGATGAGCCTTGTGGTCTGGAACAGCTGCTCATCATCCCAGGTTGGGTGTTCCTTCTTCAGTATGTCACAGACGCGGTTGTGCTCCCGCAGCCAGATGGTGGCGTACATCATGAGGCCTGGGAGGAGGCCAAAGACCTCTTGGCCCACAGCAAGGCGTTGCTCCGGGGGGATGTGCTTTGGATAGATCATGTGCACTGGAGCTTCCAGCACAGTAGGTGGATACATCTCCTCATTAATCATCTGGGAAGAGGAGAGCAAGGGCAATGAGTTTGCAACTGCAGCCTACCTCAATGAGCAAGAAGCTCAGGGTGCTACTGAGCCACCACCCGCACTGGATGTTAACAAGCTGGGAAGGCCTTTCCCCTCGCCCCCAAGGTAGAATGGGCATTTAGCTGCCCTCCTACCTGGTACTTCAGCTTCCCATCCTGGAAGAGTCTGAGTTTGTGCTGGCGCTCCAAATTGTCCCCATATATGTGCCCAAGATCCACCTGTGGAAATGGCCCAGAGTTAACGCAACAAAAAACCCCAACAACTTCCTTGTCTCATCCCAGGTGCTTGAGGCATGTATTATTTTACTCGGGTACTACTTCTTTGTTTACTCAAGTCAAAGCTACGTATTTATATCCCGTATTTCCATATGGCGTAAGGAGGCTTATGAGTCACTATTAAAACACTGCAATTTAAAAACAAATACAATGCAATGCCCCGTGGGCATTTCTAAAGATGGTGTTCCCTTCACTTCCACAAGGAGCCTGTTCCACAAAGTGGAAGCTACAATAGAAAAGGAACCGGCTCCGGTTGACGCCAGGTGTGAACCACTGTAAGTGTGGGAACAGCCAGTAGGTGGCAGTCTGAGGAAAGTCTGCTGGGAGGCAAGGGGAGGCAACTAGAGTGCTTTTGGAGCAAAGTGAAGTGGGATTAACTGCTCAATTCCCTTCTTTGCTCTTAACTGCCCCCCCCCAGCACCTTTCCCTGTTCTAAAGGCCTGTTGCTGATTTTCAGCCTCCGTGACAGGAGAAACTTAATTCTATATATTTCAAAATGCACAACAGAGCCCTTTTCCAGCATTCATAGTGGCTTCCAGCATTGTTCATCAAATCCTTACGAGCACAGCAGTAGTTAAAACTAATTTTTAAAAGGTACTCTTCACACACAATGTTGCATTCTGTTTGAAGTCTCTGGATTTCTCTCCGCTTTGCAAAGGCCAGACATTGACAAAATGTTCTGGAGACAAATCCTGGGTCAAATTGTGCCCCAAGATTATTCATTCTTTTAAGCATCTGGCCTTCAGGGCTCCATCTGAGATCCTTGAATAGGAGGTAGATTTGGAAGTGGACATTCTGGGTGGTTCTAAAATCACCCTTGTTATTGTCTCTCCTCCTTCATATCTTTTCACGCCCTTTATCAAGGCTGGGATAAGATACTCGTCCTTAGTGTGTTTTAGGGGCTTGGAGCCACCACTGAGACAAACCCATGCATTTATTCCTGCAGCAAAAGAGTCTACACACAATAAGAAAACAAGAACACAAGAGAAGCCAATGTTGGATCAGGCCAATGGCCCATCCAGTTCAACCCTCTGTCACACAGTGGCCGAAAACACCAGGTGCCCTCAGGAGGTCCAGCAATGGGGCCAGGACACTAGAAGCCCTCCCACTGTTGCCCCCCCCCCCCAAAGCACCAAGAATACAGAGCATCACTTGCCCCAGACTGAGAGTTCCTATCTATACCTTGTGGCTAATAGCCACTGATGGACCTCTGCTCCATATGTTTATCCAATTCCCTCTTGAAGCCGTCCATGATTTCACTACGGCAATTTCACATCCCCCCCCCCACCAAACAGTCCGATGAGTGCCCTGCACAAGCTGCTCTCCTCACCCCATGCCCCAGAGCCCGGGTGAAACCAGGACCCATCTTGCCCGACGTCTTGAAGAACTGATGTGTGAAGTGCTGGGCGAAGAAAGCAAACATCAAGTTTGTCCCCAGGGGGTCAGGCTGGAATGTCCTGCGTAGGAAAAACTGCTCTGCCACCAGCTCTGCATCAGGAAGCCGCACTGGCCCTGCAATGGAAAAGTAAGAAGCCAAATCTGAAGCTGACCCTCCATTGCATTTCCTGGATACTAGAGCTTATCCTCATTCCATAAATTGACATGTGGGATTCACTGCCACAAGGTGTGGCAACACCTCTGTGTTTAAAAGGGGACACAATGAATTCACTATTCCTAGCAATTAGCCCTGCTGACTAAATGGAGCCTTAATATTCAGAGGCAGTATGGCACTAAATACCCATTGCTGGAAAGGTAGAGTCACAGTTGGGGCCTGCTGCCTTCTTTTCCCATCTGGTGGTGTCCCTTTGAGGCATCTGTCTGCTTTGGAAAAGAGGATGCTGAATTAGATGGGTGTTTGGTGTGATCTTGCAGGACTGTTCTGATGTTCTTTGCTTCTCTGGAATCTGAAAGAACTTGTGTAGACAAGACAGACCTCTCAGGTCTGCAACAATCCGGTGCTGTTTTAAATTAGCACTGATCTTCAGAACTGCATCTTAAAATCTGGGCTGCAATTTGGTAATAAATGAGCAGATCAATTGTGAAGTTGTGTTTCAATCAATGAGTTGGCTTGCCTGGTTTAGTTTATGCAGTTGTTTTCAAATTGGGTGTTTTACTAGAATAGAGACAGAGCCCTTTCCTTCTACCAGTGGGTAGCTGCTTTTGTTGATAATTCACAGTGTATCTCACACACTTCCTTCCCTACCACCAAAACTGCACCGAGAACAGTTTTGCACCTGGTGATAGACTTAAAGTACTATCAGGCCTATCTCCAGTTTGTGTCTGTTTGGGGGAATCACAATTTTAGCTGTCCAAGAAAGGGATTCCACAACTAGAAGTTGTTGATCTTTGACCAAGTTTGGCTTACGTGCTGTCTGACCATTAGGTATTCCTATCAATTTGGCTTCTGTTCTTGACTGTTTACCTAGTGCACCACCAAAAACTAATCTACATCTTGACTGATATGAGAATTGCCATGCTTTATTTCTGCTTTACAAGGGCCCCATGTGTTCTGATTAGTACTAGAGGCAGGTTTGAATAACTGCTGGACTTTAGTCTCAGGTGGGTAGCTGTGTTGGTTCATAGTAGTCAAACAAAATTTGAGTCCAGTATCTCCTTAAAGGCCCAATTTTTTTTTTTACTGGAATATAAGCGTTTGTGAGTCAAAGCTCACTTTGTCAGATACAAATAGGCCTGTCTAAGGGGCTGAGGGATCTCCATTCCTACCTGTAGCCAATGAAGTAAGCTTTGACCCATAAAACCTTATACCCCAGGAAAATTTTGCTGGCTTTCAAGGTGCTACAAGACTCAAGTTTTGTTCTGCTGGACTTTATATTTTCAGAAGTAATTTCTTGATTCTTCTGGCAGTACAGACTTTGAAGAAAGCTAAGCCAACGAGGCCTTCCAAGCAGCAGTTAGAACATACCTTTGGTTCCCATAGGAGTGGGGCAGTCGTTGGGCACTGGTGGGAGGACACGAGTGAAGTAGCTGACGTTGGCATAGGCCTCCCAACTGATGTACCCATAGGCAGAATTGTAGGTGGGCGGGCTGGGAATGAGATTGGCACGGACTTCAAGGAGACAGAGAAAGAAAAGGAAATGGAGTAAATGGAAAGAGAAGTTCTTTTTGGCTCCCAAAATATTATAACCTGCGGATACCCAATGGAACTCACTACAACTAGACATAGTTATGTCTTTAACAGGGGAATAAACAGATTAATGGAGCAGAAGTCTATCGGTGGCTGTTAGAAATAATGGCTGCATTGAACCTTCATGTTCAGAAGCAGTGCATCCTCGGAGGAGCAAGAGACAGGGAGACAGGGAGACAGGATGAGGCTGTAGCTCAGTGGTAAAGCATCTGCACTGGATGCAAAAGACCCCAGGTTCAGTCCTTGGCCTCTCCACTTAAAAGGATCAGATAGGAAGTGATGTGAAAATAGGTGCTGTGAACTTCTGGAGAGCTGCTGCCATTCACAGAAGACCCTACTAGCCTTGATACGCCAACTGTCTCAGCGGAAAGCAGCTTTGGGTGTTTAAGGATACTGAGCCAGATGGGCCCAGCAGTCCTGCTCTTGTCACTTACCAGGAAGACCAATACCAGAATTCACAGGTGGTACTGCCCTGAGTACATGCCGAAGAGTCGGACTCGACTGTGCAACTGAACGACAACATCTGCTATGAGGTTAGACGAAGGCAGATGGTGAATTGTGGATGTTATTAAGGGTGGCAAAGCACGAGACGTTCAGATCTGGCCCATGGGGCACAACAAGCTAGGAAGTTCTCTTGCACCGTTCCTGTTCATTTTAACATAGCTTGTGCAAGAAAACTTCCCAATGGTTTGTGCCGCAGTAATGAATGAGGAAGGACATTCAGGTTTTCCATCTCAGGCATGTAAATATCTGGAGCAACACCTGCAGAGGCCTCTGGGTGTCTGGAGGTGCCACATTTTTACCGCAATCCCTTGTCAGTCCAAATTCTCTCCTTAAGGATGAACATTTTCAGCACCTGCTCCCCTACCCCAATTCGCCACTCTCCACTCACTTGTCAGCACCAACCGCATCAGCGTGTCCCTGATGAATGTGTTGTTGATGATGTCCCAGAGCCACCGGAAGTGGGTCAGGATGAAGTGATAGAAGCTGGGGCTTGGTTTCAGGGCACTGCGCAACCTTGTCCAGAACTCCGCTGTGGAGGAAGCCAATCCAGTAGGTGATATGTCCTTAACAGATGTCTACAGCATTCCGGTTCAAACACTGCTGTGCCAGATACACAACCCTCTAAATAGTACCAAACAAAAAATGGACCACGGTGTGAAGTACACAAAATAGAGAAAACACTGTTCCTCTCCAGATTATAGAGATCAGCTACTGTGGAAAAAATGGCCGTATCGAAGGGCTAACTCTGCATCACATCCCCACTGAGCTCCCGCCACCGCCACTTCCCAAATTCCACTCTCCCCCTACACCATCAAATCTTCAGAAATTTCCCAATCTGGAGTTGGCACTATGGTTGCCAGCTCTGGACTGGGAAATGCCTGGAGATTTTGGGAGTGGCATCTGAGGAGGGTGAGGTTTGGGGATGGGAGGAATTTAAGCAGGGTATAATGCCACAGAGTCCACCTTCCAAAGCAGCTACTTCCTCCAGGTGAACTGATCTCTGTTGCCTAGCGATCAGTTATAATCCCAGGGGATCTCCAGCTACCACCTGGAGTTTGACACCCCTAGTTGGCACCCCTATACCTTACTGAAACAAAAGCTGAACTGGGTCAGGTCAGTGTCAATAATGGCAGCTCTGCTGGAAACCTGTGGTAAGGTGCCTTTTGTTCCATGAGAGAAGGAAGACAAGATAATGCTGCCATTTTTCACACCCCTGGTTTAAGCACACTTGCACGCTGCAAATGTAAACCAATTTTAAATCTTATTTAACTGCCATGAGCTCTGAAGGGCCTAGAGGCCAGTCACACCCCAGGCTACTTCCAGCTGGAGTGCAATGCATGGGAGCCCAGGAACAGTGCCAAGGGAGGCTGCTAGGGATGCCAGCTCTGGGTTGGGAAATTCCTGGAGATTTGGGGGGTGGAGCCTGGAGAGGGCAGGGTTTGAGGAGGGACATCAGTGGAGTAGAATGCCATAGAGTCCACCTTCCAAAGCTGCCATTTTCTCCAGGGGAACTAATCTCTCTCACCTGGAGACCAGTTGTAATTCTGGGAGGTCTTCAGTCATGTCTTGGAAACTGGCAACCCTAGGCGGCCGGCCTCTAAGTGGGGCCTGGAGATCTCCCACTTTTACAACTGCTCTCCACCTGACAGAGATCATCTCCCCTGGAGAAAATGGCTGCTCTGAAGGGTGGACTCTGTGGCATTGTACCATGCTGAGGCCCCTCCCCTCCCCAAACCCCGCCCTCTCCTGGCTCCACCCCCAAAGTCTCCAGGCATTTTCCAACCCAGACCTGGCAACCTTACCAGCAAGGCAGGGGTGAGGGCCCTAAGGTTAGCTAATAGGGCTGCCAAGTCAGCCCAGGGGGCGGGGGATCCCCCACTACAAGGGTTCCCAATCCCGCTGGCCAAATGGAACCCCATCTTCCTTCCCCAACGTAATGACATCACCCGGAGGTGATGTCATCACGCTGGGGGTGTTGCCAGGGCAACGCCCCCAACGTGATGACGTCACTTCTGGGCGACATCGCCAGGAAGTCTTCAGGAGACTAGCACTTGCTTTCGTCACTTCTGGGCGATGTCACCGGGCGCGCGCACTTTGCGCGCACACCCGGGAAACTCCCGGACGATGGAGGACTCCCCCCCGCCGGTAAGTAAGGGACACTTGGCAACCCTATTAGCTAAAGGGCAGAGAGGGGGAACGAAAGCCAGTGCTAGTCTCCTGAAGACTTCCTGTGGAGGTCTTAGAGTGAAACCCTGTTCAAGAATGAGCCAAGAGAAGCAGGACGTGGGCGTGGCAGGGAGGATGTAGATAAAGGGACCAAACAGGAAAAGGTGAGGAGATAGGGGGCAGTTGGTTGACAAGGGAGGAAGCCTGGGAGAAGGGAGGGGAGCAAGGCCTGGTGTCTTGGCAGCCTGAAGAGACTAGACACTTTCCCAGGGATAAGGGAAGCCACATTCTTGGCTCAGAGGATGGCAGCCTACAGTAACCCAAAAATGTTGGAGGCGTAGCTGCCTCAGGGCCTAATGGTGCTGCAGTACAAGTGCAGCAATCAGAGACACCCGCTGAAGGACCTCAGTCAGGGCATGTGCCTGGGACCAACCTGGAGCCTTGACTGAGGCCAGCACTGGGTGAGATGACTGGCATGTGGTGGGCCTCCTGGCTGTAACGTGTCTATAAGCCTGGGCATTGCTGTTCAAAGTCATGTATACCCTTAAACCAGTAGCTCTGCTATCCCCCTGGTGTCTGGTTCGGGTTTAGGGTTGCCAAGTCTGGATTGGGAAATACCTGGAGACTTTGGGGGTGGAGCCAGGAGAGGGCGGGGTTTGGGGAGGGCAGGGGCCTCAGCATGGTACAATGCCATATACTCCACCGTTCAAAGCAGCCATTTTCTCCAGGGGAGCTGATCTCTCTCAGCTGGGGATCAGTTGTAAAAGTGGGAGATCCCCAGGCCCCACCTGGAGGCTGGCAACTCAGGCTGCCAATCCCCAGGGGCAGGGGATTCCCCAGTTTGGAGCCCCTTCTCCACTTCAGGGCTGTTAGAAAGCTGAGGTAGGGAATAGCTGCTGGGTATTCCATTATACCCTATGGAGACCTATTCACAGAAAGTATAATGGAGACTCAATCCATGGGTATCTGGAGCTCTAGGGGGCCCCTGTTTTTTGAGTAAGAGGAACCAAATTTTCAGCATAGCTGCTGGTGCCTCTCCTCAAAAAACCCTCCCAAGTTCCAAAAAGATTGGACCAGGGGTCCAATTCTATGAGCCCCAAAAGAAGGTGCCCCCATCCTCCAATATTTCCAATGGAGGGAAAGCATTTAAAAGGAATGTGGTCTCACTTCGGTGTTCTCTCTCCTGGAGCATCCCTCTCTTCTCCTGGAGCCTCCTGGTAAGTCCCCCGCCCACTTGTTGGCCTCACTTAGCATGGAATACCCTGGCGGAGGAGTGGCCCCCCTGAGGGCTTGATAGGGTTTCTAGCAAAGTTTTCCCAGTAAAGAATTTCCAGTGTTCTTCTAAGGAAAGCTATGGTAACTAAAACACATGGTTGGAATTCAAAAATGTAAATATGCCCTTAAAGAAGAAGAATGCTTTGCATCTCCTCAAGCATTTGGGTTGTGTGTTATGTACATTAATTCAGTCATTCTTTTAATAGACCTCTAAGGTAGGCCGACATTGATACCCCATATTGCAGAGGAGCTGTTGCCTGGGTAAGTCCTACATGCTTCAGCTTCAGTATATTGCTCTCTCTGTCTCTCACTGCCTCCCACCCCCTGAATTGCGAAATGAGCAGGGGAGATACTCACGCGAAGTGCAGTTCTTGCCAAAATAGCCAGTCCTGGTGCAGTCACATTCATAGTCGTCCATACCAACTTGGACACATATGCCTTTGTGTTGGCATGGGAAAGAGCAGCATAGATTCTCTGTGGGGGAGGAGAGAAAAGGCATGACGGTTCCCCTCAGAGAAATTATTTCCCTCTTTTTAGAGAAGGATTGAAAGGGGGATGAGAGCAGAGGAAGAGCCTCCATGCCTCAGAAGAGAGATAGGAAGGGGAAAAGACGCAGGGTTCATTCCAGTTACATTTATGAGCCAAGTTGCAGGCTGTAGAAGCGTACTGCTTGTAAACTTCTCTACACATGAAAAAATATCTCCAGAAATAATAAATATACATTATTTGCAATACATGAGCAATCAAATTATATTTTTAAAATGTTTTACTCTTTCCTATAAAAAGTTGCATTTAGATTAATGGTCCTGTAGTAAAATGGAGAAGAGAGCATCCCAGAACACAGAGATCTAGTTTAAAAAACAAAGCAAAACAGAAAAGTAACAACCGCTCCCTCCGGAAAGCACCCACCACAAATAATTCCACATTGTGCAACCATAACACTTAAGCCGTGCTCAAAGCAAGGTGAAGAGAGAAACTGAATTCTAAAAAACACTTAAGCATATACTTCTATTAGGACACACTGATGCTTATGATGCAGCGTGCAATTTTTCAAGTAACACAGAAGTCACCCTTAAGCTTGATGCCCAAAAATTTTATTTTAAACTTAAAAATCCAGCCTCAGAAGAATTCTGAGTAACTTGGAAGATTACTTGCTGCGCTAGCTGTCCTAACAAAGCTAACTATCTTATTGGGCTTGCAGACTTGTTTAGCGATGAACCCACATAGCTAATCGAAACTGATTACTTTAGTCACATTTCTTATTTTGGAAAGTGTTGTTCAGTCATTATATTGCTGATTCTCACAGCTCTGTGAAACTGGTTGCTAGTTTTCCCATTTTACAGATGGAGGACTGAGGCTGTGAGAAAGAAACAGGTGCCCCGGAAGCCATACAGTGCAGCAAGAACCCAGATCTCCCAGGAACCGATCTATATCTCCTGTGTCAGCACAAAAGAGAAGTTGTGACTTGGATGGTGCCAAGACTCATGTTCCGTGCTGCGTGTTCACAACTATGAACCTGAGTAAGTTGTAGAGGTTTTTTTAAAGTTGTTGGGGGAGGGGGTTAGCTGGGGGGCATCACATACTTTTTGCTTCTCCATAGCTCCCCTTTAAAAGACCCAGTGCATCTGAGTCAATGGGTAGCCCAGTCCCCATTTCTGCGGTCAGGAAGGAATCTACCACCTATTTATCTATTACATTTTTATTTGCCCCTTCCTCCAAAGAGAAGAAGAAGAGAAGAGATTGGATTTATATCCCACCCTTCACTCAGTCTCAGAGCAGCTTACAAACTCCTTTCCCTTCCCCTCCCCACAACTGACATCCTGTGAGGTAGGCGGGGCTGAGAGAGCTCTTTCCAGAACTGCCCTTGAGAGAACAACTCTGACAGAACTGGCCTTGAGAGAACAGCTCTGACAGAACTATGGCTTGCCCAGGGTCATCCAGCAGCTGCAAGTAGAGGAGCGGGGAATCAAACCCGGCTCTCCCAGATAAGAGTCCGTGCACTTAACCACTATTATTTATTTATTTATGGGATTTATACCCCGCCCTCCCCACCAATTACAGTAGGCTCAGGGCGGCTACCAACAATTCAGTAACATAAAATCATAAAATATTTTCATAAAAACATACAGAACCATACAACAGAATCATTCCAAGATGGCATAAGTTCCTCAAATCTATCAGAGCAGCGTCGTAGGTGGTAACCGGTTCCGGTTGGTGCTAGGTGTTTCAGGTTGGCGAGTTCCGCTAATAGGGTCAGGGCTACAAAAGGTCGAGGCGGCCCCTACTTGAAAGCCTGGAGGAAGAGCTCCGTCTTACAGGCCCTGCGGAACTGCAAAAGGTCCCACAGGGCCCTGATGTTATCTGGGAGCTCATTCCACCAGTGTGGGGCCACCACTGAGAAGGCCCTGGCCCTTGTAGCCGCCTGCCGGGCCTCCCTCGGCCCTGGGAGAACCAGGCGATTTTGGGATCCTGATCAAAGGGCTCACTGGGGCACATATGGGGAGAGACGGTCCCTCAGGTAGATAGGTCTCTGGTCATATAGGGCTTTATAGGTCAGCACCAGCACCTTGAACCTTATCTGGTACGCTATAGGCAGCCAGTGCAGTGCTTTTAAGGTGGGCTGGATATGCTCCCGCATAGGGAGACCCATCAGCAGCCTCGCCACCGCATTCTGCACTAGCTGCACCTTCCGAATTTGGGACAAGGGCAGCCCCATGTAGAGTGCATTACAGTAATCCATTCTTGAGGTGACCAAAGCGTGGATCACTGTAGCCAGGTTGTCGCATTCAGGGAAGGGAACCAACTGCTTGATCAGCTGTAGATGATAAAAGGCCAACCTTGCAGTGGCTGCTACCTGGGCCTCCATCGATAACAAGGGGTCCAGGAGCACTCCCAAACTCCTAACTTCCGATGCTGGTACCAACGGCACCCTGTCGAAGGTTGGGAGAGGGATCCCTACCCCTGGTCCACTCCGACTCAGGCATAGGACCTCCATCTTCGTTGGATTCAATTTCAGTCAGCTCTGCCTAAGCCACCCAGCCACTGCTTTCAATGCCAGGTCCAGATCACCTGGACTAGAGTCCGACTGGCCACCCAACAACAGATAGAGTTGGGTATCATCGGCATATTGATGAAACCCAGCCCATGCCTCCGGGCAATCTGGGCGAGGGGCGCATATAGATGTTAAACAACATTGGGGAAAGTACTGCTCCCTGTGGCACTCCACAAACCAGTGGGTGTCTTTGGGACACCTGTTCCCCAACCGCCACCCTCTGTCCTCGGTCTTGGAGAAACGAGGAAAGCCACTGTAAGGCCAACTCCTGAATCCCAATGTCAGTGAGGCGGTGGGCCAGTAGCTGATGGTCGACCGTGTTGAATGCCAACAACATCAGCACCGCCCTGCTGCCCCAATCCAGATGCTTCCGGAGGTCATCTGTGAGGGTGACCAGCACTGTCTCTGTCCCGTGGCCTGGTCGGAAACCGGACTGGAATGGATCTAATACGGAGGATCTAATATTATACCAAACTGGCTCAGGGAAGTATACAAAATCCTTCTCCCATGTCTCTATTCACAACTACCCTGTAAGGTAGGTTCCACTGAGACGTTACCCAGTGGGTTTTTCTGTGGTGAGCGGGGATCTGAGCCTGGCTGTCCTTAGGCTTAGTCCAACATTCTAACCACACTGACCCACCTACCCTGCTTGGTCACACGGGCCAGTATTAGGGCTGCCATCTGTCATCTGGAATTCAGTAGTAATTCTGGAAAATTGCCAGGTCCCACTTGAAGGTTGGCAACCTTAGCCAGTTTTCCTGGTAAGGTTTGGCTCCACTTGTGGAACAAGTACCAAAGGCTCTTATAATTCTGTTGCAAATCCACCATGCTGTTGGTACAGGATGGGGGGATTCTCCCCAGCTCAGTTGCTTTTACAGCCCTGTAAAACTTGGAGCAGAGATAAGGCTTTGGAAAGCCGTCTGAGTTAAACAAACAAACAAGGTCCAGATGAGGCACGTAGAGAGCATGGGCGAGGTGGGTGGGTGGGGAGGCAGCGCTGGACTCCAGAGAGCTGCCTGGCTCCTGCTTCTCCCGAGTTTGCTCCAGACTGCTGCTGGGGCTAGATTCCTTTTCCAGATTCTCTGAAAACTGTGTCAGAATCACAGAATGAGTGGAACCAGCAGGCCTTCCACTACAGGCATTCATGAGCAAGAGCAGGAAATGTGATGCCCCAGTAAAGAACAGAGGGAATTTGGTCACGTACAGAGTGTCTGTACCTGGTGAATTCCAGTATCTCAGGGTTCAAGGAGTAGGATTTATTGGGTGGAAGTTGCCTCTCCCATTCCGTTCATCCAACTGATTGTTGGCCTAGTCTTTACCTTTGCTCTGGTCTGGAGTCTCCCTCCATGTCATAATGTCGACTATCAGTTCCTTAGAACATAGGCCTCCCTTCTCTGCTTTCTCTCTGTAAAGTGCTATGTACATCAGTGGTGCTTTATTGCTAATAATGATGGGCCTCCTGCTCAAGTCTTGTCGGCACCTCGTCTCAGTCCCTGCCCCTCTGCTGTGAAGTTGGAAAATCCAGCTGCCCTCCTTATTTCCCAGAACAACCCCAAGTAATCCTGAGCAGAGTGTGGCAAAAGCAGTGAGCAGCTCCTTTTGGGGTCTCTGCATGAGTTGCTGTCCTGAGATGGTTTCCTTCCAGTTTTAAGGCATGCTGAGACTAGGGACTCATGCAGAAGTATAATGCATCCACGTATCTTCTGAAAATGGGTAACTCTTACTCTGAGGGTCAAATCAACAGAGACAGTTAAGCTTGGTGAATGGATCCTCCAAGTGTTTTTTCATTGGTTGACAGCTACCACAGAGCCCAATTGCCCCCCCTATTCCCACCTCCAGCACTCAATAGCCAGCATTGTATAGCAGTTAGAGCGTTGGACTAGGACGTAGGAGAACCTACCATGGAAGCTTGCTGGGTGACTATGCTCTTAATGATCTACCTTACAAGGTTATTGTAAGGATAAAATGGAGACGAGGAGAGCAATGTAAGCTATTTTGGGTCTTCAGTGAGTAGAAAGGCAGAGTATAAATGAGGAGAACAAATAAAATGCCCCCAACTGCTATTTGCCCCATTGGGGTAAACAAACAGGAAATATAGAGGAAATCTACATGTTTTCTCTAATGAAACTAGCAGCTGCTCCAGAACCCTTGAGGCTGCGACAGTGGCATGTGGGAGAGAAGGAAAAGGGTTCCCACAAATTCTCCCTATGCTGTGGTCCCAGTCCAAGTTATTTACCATTAAATAAATAAATAGATAGATACTGCCCTGAGCCCTGCTTAGCAGGGAATGGACTGGCATATAAGTCTAATGAAATAAATAAATTAATAAAAATTGTTCGCCAATCTCCTAGCCTCTCACCAAGTTGCACACTCCACACATAACCTTTTTCTAATGTAAAATGACTCAGGTCTCCAGTTTTAATTCAGACAAAAACCACATGCTTCAGCTGTTGGGAAAACACTGGGATGGAATTACCGCGGGGTCCCATGCCTTTTGAAGGTTTAAGCAAATGATGGCCTTGGGACAAAGCAGGGCTTGTTCTCCTCTGACTGGGGCACCTATCGTTGAAAGCAGACAGAATCTCCTTAACGAAGGGTATCTGGTGTCAGATTTTCCTTGCAAATGGACCTGGCAGGATGGGCGGATCAAAAGCTCTTTGCAGAAAGCAGGTGAAATAGAGGCTATTTGGGAGGAGTCATTTCCCCCTTTTAAATGGGGCAGGGAAATTTTCAAGTCTGGTCAGGTGCCCGATTAAAAAGTCAACAGATCAGAAGCGCTGACTGGCAGTGGTGTGATAAGCGTCTCTGTTGCAGCCAAGAACCACAATCCATTGCACGTCTGGCAGTCCTGATAACAACCAGTTTACACGACGAGCAAATTTGGGGCTGCTTGCCACCAGATTTGGACCTGTGTCCCCAAGCAGTCTATCGGCTCCTGAATTCTTGTGCTGAGGAAAGATCTTGGAGTGGCCTGCGTGTGAACGCCCTCAGAACTGGCTGATGCCCTAATTCCCCCTCAAACCCCCTCCCATCCATGAATTCGTCAAATCCTTTTAAAAAGAATCTAATTTAGTGGCCATCACCACTTCTTCTGGCTGTGAACTCCACAAGCTAAGAATGACTCCCTCTCTAAAGAAATACTTCTCCATTTGTCTGTCCCAGACCGCCTGCTGTTTACCTTTCCTGGTAGAGTCCATACTACTAAAAATAGTACAATGGGGTGGAGATTCTTCTTCTTTTGTCAACTTACTCTCCCATTACCTTCACACACTCATGTTTTTTGCAGATCACAAAGTCTTCCAAAGCTTTACAGTGCAGTCCTGTGCAGAGTTACTCCAGACTAAGCTTCACTGGAATCAGTAGGCTTAGACTGGAGACAGTGATCTGATCATCCCAACCCGCAAAAAGAAGAACCGGATGAAATAGCTGTGGACTGACCACGCCCACTGTGAATACAATTGCTCTGTTACTGAGTTCCAAGCCCATGTCTTCCTTTTTTGTCCTTTATAGCTGTTTTGCCTGCAGATGCTTGGACCTTCCACTGAGGTTCCCAGCCAATATTCAACAGCCAGTCCTTGTGTGGCAGGGCACATCCAGTGCTTGCTCCATTGGCAAGTGGCCAGCATTCTCATTTACAACAAGGTAATGTCAGTTGGGAGGGACACTGATTTATGGGGAGCCCCTTTACCTGGAAAATACTTGAGAGGGCGGTTGGCTAAGAGATCATCTGGACAGATACTATGAAAGGAGAAAGGGTTTTGCTTCCAACAACAACAGACACAGCTGTAGGCAGAAGAAACAGCATCTTCCAGGGCAACCAGAAAGATTGATATGTGGATGAATTAAAATTTTGAGAGCTCAGATGAGTCCAGAAGGCGTGGAGGGGAAAAAAGAGAGCATTTGCAGAACTGGAAATGTGGCTCTGAAGGACCAGCAGGTCAACAGGTCAGAATCACACCTGTACATACCTGTTTGGATAAGCAGACCTGCTATTTTGGAAAAGTCCGAACATAGAAACTCCTTCCCCCTACCTTAACCCCCACCCCATCTCACCATTACTTGATGCACCTTGGGAGGGGCACCAGCAAACATATTTAAATATTGCCATTCAGTCACATCCCATTCTTAAATGTATGTGGAATATGCAGCAGTACTACTAATAATAATCATATGGCATCGTGTAGAGAATAGCCAAGAGATCCTAAGACTGTCTAGCAGCCAGAAGTTCTAGCTCTTTTAGTGTTATGGTGAGCTAGACTTGTTTTTAAGGCAAGAGACATTTCAGAGGTGGTTTGCCATTGCCTGCCTCTACAGCATAGCCCTGGTCTTCCTTGGAGGTACTAGCGGCAGTACTAATCTGATGCTATTACAAAGGTCTGCTTGCAGAATCAGCTGTGGTTTAGCACTGCTTATTTTAACTGGGATGCAGCACTTTAGATTTTACCAGGCTTATTTAACAGAGCTTGCAGATGAGAAGCTGTCTTTAAAAGGGATTTTGCTGTGATCCAGCAAGCTCAGCCCTTGGCAATCCAGCTGTAACTCTTATGGATTTTACTGGATACTAGAACTAAGGCAAACCTCAAAGGGTCAGAGTGAAAAAAGGAGCCCAGTCTGGCAGTGCTGATGCTCTTGATCAGCATGCTTCTTCATACAATGCATAATTACCTTGTGGACTTCACCACAAGAGGCAGGCACTAAGGCACTAGTAGCTCTGATATTTCCCCCCATAGATGCTGTATGTAAATGAATTAGCTGTTGGTTACATCAAATTCAGGAGCCGCGGTGGCTCAGAGGTTAAGACGCTGAGCTGCAGACCGGAAGGTCTGTCGTTCGGCAGTTTGAGACCTTAGTGCCGTGTGACTGAGTGAGCTCCCATCTCTGGCCCCAGCTCCTGCCAACCTAACAGTTCGAAAGCAAGAAATTCCAAGTAGATAAATAGGTACCGCTTTGGTGGGAAGGTAACAGTGTTCCGTGCACCTTGCCGTTTAATCATGCTGGCCACATGACCATAGAGAATTCTTTGGACAGTGCTGGCTCTTCGGCTTGGAAACGGAGATGAGCACCGCCTCCTAGAGTCAGATTCAACTAGCTTTTGAGCAAGGGAAACCTTTACCTTTACTTACATCAATTTCAGCCCAACTTCTGGAAGTCCACTCATAGTACATGCAAATCCCCAAGATGCATCAAATTGCATGCTAGGCAACCTGTTTAATCAGCTGATAAGAAGACATGCCAGAGTAGATGAGGGATTTATTCTGCCTCCCACAGTAACCAAGCAGAACCCTCAGAGAGCCAGTTTGGTGTAGTGGTTAAGTGCGCGGACTCTAATCTGGGAGAACCGGGTTTGATTCCCCACTCCTCCACTTGCACCTGGCTGGATGACCTTGGGCAAGCCATAGCTCTGTACCAGCTATTCCCTCAAGGACAGCTTGGGAAAGAGCTCTCTCAGCCCCACCCACCTCACAGGGTGTCTGTTGTGGGGAGGGGAAGGGAAAAGGAGTTTGTAAGCCGCTCTGAGACTCCCTTGGGGAGTGGAGGGCGGGGTATAAATCCAATCTCTTCTTCTTCTTCTTCTTCTCAGGAAAACCTACAAGCTGGAAAATAACAGCCTTCCCCCCATTGTTTTCACCCTCTAGCCATGAGGTAGCCTGCCTCTGAACATGGAGGTTCCATGAAGGTTGTACTGTACCCTGAAACTTCCTTTGCTCCCCTACTTTTTTTCTTGTTAATATCCAGCCAGGTGACATGACTGTTGTTACAACCCAGAGACACTCTGCATGTGCTCAGAGGTTTCCTTTGGTCCTCTCAGTTACGTGTTTCTGATGGGAAATGCAATAACCAAAAAGAAAAAAGAAAACTAGATATTGGAAAATTCCACCAGTAGACTAAGCTGATGGCTGTTGTTTTTGATGGGCAGCACAACAAAAACTACTACCATGCCATAGACAGTTATGACAGGTGTGAAGAAATGGGCAAGGTTCTTTGGAGGTCTGAAATGGGCAAAACTTTCACTCTGAGTTTTAAAAGGTTTTTTTCCTCTCTGGGCAGAGAACAGGCAGGAAGGGGGGAAATCAGTTCGATTGCTTTCCAGACTTACCTCAGCCCACCTTCATACAAATGCCAATGGGTCTAGACAATGGGATTGTCAAGCACCCTTACTTCAAGCAGGGAACAGAGATTTGGAGGTGTTAAATACCAGAGAGACTTCAGGGAAAGCTTCTTTGACCCGGCCTGACATGGTCAGTGGGTGGGAAAAGAGAGGTCATAAAACTCAGGAGAGCAAGGAGGAAGTTCTCTTTTGTGTTGAGTCCATCAGAGCAGACAGAACTCTTAACTGAGGTCGAAGAGGTGGACGTTAGCTATATGTTGGCCTGGAGAACTGGAAGAAACTTCAAGGTAATGGTCACTCTGTAGAGATCTGTAACTTCCTAGGCTGAGGAGCCTCTCTAGGGTTGCCAAGTCCTACCTGCACTGCAGCTGGGGGACTCCTGGCTGTCTCTATGGTACCATAGAGTTTTCAGTGTGATTGCTAGAGCGTTACCTGGTGACGTGCGCAATGTGATGACATCACTTCCAGGTGACATCATCACGCCGGGCACGTCAGCCTGACTTGGCCACTTCGGGGGTGGGGTTCCCCCCACCGGCCGAATATGGTCCGGTGGATTGGAGACCCTTTTAGGAGGAAACCTCCACTCTCCTGGGGGACCTGGCAACCCTAAGCCTGTCCTATATTTAAACATCTGATAGAGTACGTACAGAGAGAGGGACAGAGGAATTGTGTTTTACCCATTTCTTTTGAATCCCTTGCTCAGTCTGACGCTGTGCTAAAAATATGTGTGTGAACATTTTCTTTTTAATAAATACTTTATGACTTTGGATTCTGGAACCTGTACCACATAGACCTCCACCATCTTGGACACACTATTTTAAAGGAGCACCGGGGGGAGGCAGTTAGTTGGCAAGCGGCTATTCCTTCAGGGGCGCTCAAGGCAGTAAACAGTCCTCCTGGTGACCAGGCGCTGGGCAGTGGGAGACATGGAGGCAAGGCCTCAGACCTTGAAGGGGAAGCTAGGAATCCTCCTGACCCTCCCAGCGGGCAGTTCCTTACAAAGGTCAGGTGGTGGCAGTGGTTACCCGAGAGTAAAAGAAAAGCCTCTCCAGATGTTGGGAAAACCTTGGAGGGCAGGGTGGAACAGGGCCTGCAGGCCCCAGCAGGCCCATTCTGCCACAACAGGTAGAGTTTTTGTTGCTCTGATGAACAGAAAATGCCACCAGTGGCTATAATTGACAATTGTTTTTGTTGCTACATGCCTCCCACTCTGACTGCATCCAGACTTAAGCTCGCCAGTCAATGGGATGCTGGCAATGTCCCCAGCTGTGCAGCTGCCGTTGAGACTTGTTTTTCTGGCCAGCCTTAAGGGCTACAGCTGTGATTTGCAAGCTGGAATGCAAGAATGTGGAAGAATGATGTGTTTATGACAGAATGGGAAGAATAAAACACACGCAGGGAACTAAATGCAATAAAGGATGTGGATTCTAGTGGCTTTGCAAAGAAAAAGCATTTGACAATTCAGCTGAATTCTCATTTTTTAAGATAAAGTGGGTGTGGCCAAGCACAAAATGTTTAGGGCCTGAATTGGAGAAATCCAGAGTCACATTTCTGACCTATGGCTGTCAGCTGCAGTGTCAAACAGATCCCCAAAGCAGAAATTTCACCCAATTGGGCAGCTGGGCAGACCCAGGTTTGCCCGTTATTTTCCATTCATTACATGATATGGCCAAGATTGGCCCATTATTGACCGAGAGCCATCTATAAACCCAAACCAGGCAGGATCCAACAGGGAGAGCTGCAAAGGAGGAAAATATTGGAAAACTGTCAACCTGGATTTTTATCTCCAAGCAAATCTGAGTTAGGGTCATTTTGCTTGAGAAGCTTAATCTTTGTTTCATCCTCAGAAGGAACTTTATTGCTCTTACACTGGCAAGAAAGAATTGCCTCCAGGCAAGAAAGTTTTGTAGATTCAAAGACAGGTTGTTTCGCATGTTGCTGTTTTCCCTGCAGGCTTTTCAAGCATAGGTGGGAAGGCTGGCTAGTAAAAATGGAGAAGAGAATAGTAAAAATATCCATGGGCTAACCAGTTCTGACGGGCTTCTGTATGCCTTGTGTATCATTGTGAGTACTTGCCAAAAGGTCCATTTATAAATGCAAAACGGTAATGATTTATAAATGTGAAAGAGAAATCCTTTCTGTTCAGTTGCAGCTATGATGTCTCTCTCCAGACCTCCCCTTCTCTGTGCCTGTAGTGATTAAGTTACTGAATCATGCTGGGCTTACACCTTCCTTGCAGGGAGATAAACCTGGGAGCCATTTCCTTTCCTTGTGGCCCTGTTTCTTCACTCCTGGCAAAGGTCCTTCCTAACCAGTGGCAGACTGGGATGATAAAACAGCCCTGGAGCTAACGAAGCCAAGTGGCCCTTGGGATGCTGCTAGTGGCTTTCCAGGGTAGCAGCCCACCAAAAACATTCCCAGTAAGTTAAAGGGCCAGTGTGGCCCCTGATCCTTAGAGGCCCCATCTCTTCAGATGATGTTACTACCTGGCAACCACAGGTTACTTAAAGGCACAAGGCACCAGGACACATTTATTCATTTATTTGAGAAATGTATATGCCTCCTTTCCTGAGTCCTGCTTGATACAGCTAACATTAAAAATAAAAGACAATACAACACCAAGTACAACAATAATACAATAATAAACAGTAATCTGAAGAAGTGTATGTTTGTTGATTTTAAAGTTGCTACTGGACTTGAACTTTTCCCCAACAATAATACCAGTGATAGAACTAACAATAAAAATCATCATAAAATATCATGGAAACAGCAGAAGAGCCATTTCAACAGACAATAAAATAGCAAACAGACAACTTAAAAAAACAAACCCTGACAGCTTCAAGTAATGATAATTATTATCGTATGGCATTGTGTATAGAACAGCTAGGAGATCCAAAGATTGTCTGGCAGCTGCAAGTTCTAGCTCTTGGTTTTATGCTAGTGATGAGCTAGACTTGTTTTTTAAGGGTTGAGATTGCTCTGAACTGTGACTGACCCAAAGTCACCCAGCTGGCTTCATGTGGAGTTTCAAGTAAAAGCCTGGCTCCAGTGTGACAGCAGGGAAAGTACCAGGCAAGACTTAAGGGGGAGTACTATTGAAAGGTAAGGAGCTGCCACCAACAATGTCCCGTCACTAAATGCAACACACCTCACCTCTGCAGACAGAACAGGACTTTCTCTTTGTCAATTCTCTCCATCCTATGCATAATTTTGTCTACCTCTATGTCCCTCCCCCCTTAGCTGTCTCTTTTCTAAACTGAAAAGTCCCGGACTCTTCAGCCTTTCCTCATAGGAAAAGTGCTCCAACCCCCTAATCCTCTTCGTTGCCCTCCTCTGTACTTTTTCCAGCTATGCAATGTCCTTTGCGAGATACAGAGACCAGAACTGTACACAGTATTCCAAATAAGGCCACACTATAGATCTATACTGGGGTGTTACAATAACAGCCGTTTGATTCCCAATCCCTTTCTTAAGAATCCGTAACATGGAGTTTGCCTTTTTCACTGCTGCAGCACACCAGCTTGACACTTTCATTGTGCTGTCTACTATAACCCCAAGATCCTTTTGCCTCTCAGTCTCAGCAAGTTCAGATCCCACTAGCCTATATTTGAAGTTGGGATTTTTTTGTCCCAATGCACAAGGTATAACCTGAACATGATCCAAGTATGGATCCCTATGTTCAATAACATTAAAATCAACAGGAATGGATTCCATATATCGCTCTTCCTCTTCAGATTTTTAATCAAGATGCCCATGGACACTTCCGTCCTAAACCCAGGCCTGAAACTGGATTGAAACAGGTCTAAACCTCATCCAAGACCATCAGAAGTTGCACAACCATCACTTATTCAGGCACTTGGCTCAAGAATGTCCTATTAGCCACTGGGGAAGTGAGCAGTGACTCATGAAAGCTCATACCGTGCCAACAAATTTTGTTAGTCTTTAAAGTGCTATCAGCCTCTTGCTCTTTTCTATTGCTACAGACAGACTAACTTAGCTACCCATCTTGATCTGTATTAGCCACTGAATAGTAATTATTTCTGTCCTTTGGGTTCCTTAGAATTGGTCTCAAACTCTTCCTTTAAAGTGGCCAGGACTACACCATCCCTCAAGGGAGCATATACCACCTCCTAGTCCCACCTGACCAAGCTGTCATGGCTAGATATTTTGAGCTACCAAAGACAAGCACTAAGTCAAGATATGGTGGACCACACCCTTATAAGCATCAGATCTTACCAGCTGAAAGTCACCCATGCAACTAGGCTCAATCTGTGCTCTGATAACATCCTGAGACAAAACGGAACTAACCACAGTGTCCAAGTTGTGGCAGATATGAGTGATTTTATCCACAGAATACTTTGCAAATGAGTCACAGCCATCTTGTACATTTTCGAGGTCTACAGCTTTGAGGGCCCAAGAAACAAGCCCCCTCACAACTGAGAGAAGCTCACTTGGACAGCATTATGTGAATGCAGTGGTGGCAAAGGAGTGAGCCCACATGTCAACCACGTCCACAGATCAATAAGAGCTTTAACAGGTTTTTGACTGGTAAATTTCCAAGAGGTACCAGGATACCTTTCAGATCCATCAGTCTCCTGGTGTGGACCATCCTAAGTGGTGCCCTGACCCCTACAGAGGGGTCTGTGTCTAAACTTCACCAAATAATGGTGGGTCCATGTTGAGCAGAGTGATAGAGTCCCCGTTACCAAATGATACATTTTGTCTGCAAAGAAAATCAGGTCAAAAGCCAGTTTGGTGTAGTAGTTAAGAGCGTGGGCTCTAATCTGGGAGAGCTGGGTTTGATTCCACACTCCTCGACATGCAGCTGCTGGTGTGACCTGGGGTCAGTCATATGTTCTTTCAGAGCTGTTCTCTCAAGGACAGTTCTGGAGAGAACTGTCTCAGCCCCACCTACCTCACAGGGTGTCTGTTGTGGGGAGGGGAAGGACATGGTAAACCGCTCTGAGACTCCTTCGGGTAGTGAAGGATGGGGTATAAATCCGATGTCATCGTCCTCTCCTCCTCCTTGCTACATGTGTAAAGACTAGAATGTTCCAGCACAACTGTTTGATTGCCATGGCAGCCATGAAGTCCTGTGCCAATCCCATCAGAGCAGCCTTAGCAGGGACACTGAAGCCCCTAAACACCACGAATTGTGGCTTCTTCAGTACCAGTTCTGAGGCTGTGGCTGTCAGCTCGAGCATATAAACCACTGGGTAGTCAAATGGACTGTACACCAACAGAAACACTATTCTGACCAGTGTTCCCTGTAAGCTGAGTTAGTTTGAGCTAGCTCACAGTTTTTTAGCCTCTGGCTCACACATTTTTGTCTCAGCTCAGGAAGGATGGCTCCAAAGCAGACTCATTTATGCAGCAGCCAAATTGCTCGCTCACAACTTTAATGCCAGTAGCTCACAATGTAGAATTTTTGCTCACAAGACTCCACAGCTTAGAGGGAGCATTCTGACCCAGACCCCTGGCATCAGGTATGTACACCCCAAATCAGCTAAAAAGAACCCAATGAAAGCAACAGAAGCTTAATAGATACACCACTCCACACCCCTGGCCACCAAACCTGCGCCGATGCTGCACCAGGAAACCTCAAGGGCATGATTTGGAGATGCTTTCCCCCGCCTCCTCCATCTAGCCAAGTCTCTGTGATGCACACCAGGTTGGTCTCCTCCAGGATTAGATTCCACCTCTAACTAGATGCCTTCCTGTGAACCCCTGGTGCTCAGCAGCAGCATTTTTAGGTCTGATGAGCAATCAGCAAGATCCAGGCAGACTTGACTGAGAGCAGGATGAAAGGAAGCAATAGGCATGTCTTTTTAACTGCTTCTGCCTCAGGCCTGTCCTTCTCCCTCCCCTGCTGCCCACGCAATAGTAGCACCTCTTCATTGCTCCAGCACATGCAATCAGCCACACAATACGGTGTAACCCTGGTGATACAAAAACTGCTGTGCAAAACATGACCACATCAACCTACCCACCCACAAGCAAGATTGAAGGACCGAAAGAGATTACCGATATTAACAGACTACTCTTCCCAAAGGACAAACATAAGGATCTAAAGGCAAAATGGGAAAACTGACAATATAATAATGACCACGAGCCCCACTCACCACAAAAAAAACCCCTAAACAGCTGGTGAAGAAACCAAAGACGGAATAAGGTCACTTGAGCCCACCCAGAAAGAACAGAAAAGGGAATGGGAATGGGAAACAGAAGAGATGGAAAATAGACGGCAATATAGTTCCTGGCCCTCAAGCTCATGCTCCCCAAAGGGTCAGTCCTCTTTGGCATCACCATGTTGCAGGCGATGGGTTGCCGCAGGATACAGCGTGCTTAGAAGGCCCCTGGATGGAGCTTCTCCTTTCCTACTCTGCTCCCAGACTACTATAGATTGTCCACCGGAGCAGCAAATGAGAGGAGTTGGGGAGCCTTCGGTGGTGGTCCAGCCTCAACCCAGATATCCTGCCTTCCCACTCCTGGACATGTGCCACTGAACCCCATGTTTCCAGCCAGTCATTTCCTCTGTATGCCAAATGCAGGCTCAGTGGTGCTGCCACTTTCCCTGAGGTCCACAAGGCAGCCTTGTCCTTGCAAGGATCAATCGCTGGACAACAGGGATCGGGTAAATGAAGGTGACAGGACCCACTAACTGGGACCCAGCCAGGCACTAGTAAAGTGGGCAAGATCCTCCCGCTTCCTCCAGAGGATGTTTCAAAAGGAAGTGCTGGAGCTCAGTCTCAGACCCCCCTCTCCCTCTTTTACCAATCCGCCACAAGTTGGTGGCAAATGATGGTTCCTGAATTCCGTGGCAAGGTCATCTGATGCCCCTGGGAGACTTTGTACAATGCCAAGAACACTCTGAATCCCTACTCCGGTGTCACTTGGGATGCATTTGCCCTTGCAAGAGCACTCAAATAGAGAGAGGTGTTTTTTTCCTGGCATTTAATGTCAGCATTTAACTTGTACACTGCCCCAACTGCTGCATCATTTTGTTCCGCACAACAGAGACAGTCCAGACATAAGTGCTGTACTGCTAATGCTCTCAAACTTCCTCTATTTGAGAGCCCATTGGCAGGGAAGACAGCATAGAACAGGGGTGGCCAAATTGCGGCTCGGGAGCCACATGCGGCTCTTTCACACATATCGTGCGGCTCCTGGCAGGGTGGCTGGGGAAGTGAAGGGGAGGCACACCTCCCCAACCAGTCTTCCCTTCCCCAGCCAGTGTTCCCGTCCCTGGGTAGGCTTGAGGTGGGGGGGGGGAGCAGAGAAAGAAAGCAACTTTAACTTTAAATGCATTCTCAAAGGCCCCCCCACCAGTTTGGAGAAAGCATTTGTCTCTTTAAATATCATCAATTTCTGTTTTTACCCCATTTGTTTTTATTTCTGGCAGTCTTATTTAATGTTAATAAAAAGCAAATTTGCATATTTTCCAATAAAAACATGCATGTAATATTTGTTCCTGTCTTGCGGCTCTCAGACATCTGACGTTTCTTCTATGTGGCTCTTATGTTAAGTGAGTTTGGCCACCCCTGGCATAGAACTTCCTCTCAAACTTCCTCTGTCTGAGAACCCGTTGGCAGGGCAGACAGCATAGAACTGAAGTACTCTTCTAGTGCAGAAGTAACTTACTGTTGGAGGAAGCTACTGCTGGTTGAAGGCTTTGGTGTACCCACATCCTAGGAAGGGAGAAAGCACTGCATTTTGAAAAGCTTCATGCACGCTCCATTGGAGAGGGCCTTTTCACTCTGTTTGCAAATCCAAACTCTACTCTTGTGAAAACACCCTTGTTGCCACTGTCTTCTCAACTTGGGCATAGCAAAGCTGCCCAGAGTCCTACAGTAAGGCAGAAAGGAGTCCCTTTCAGATCTCAGCGTTCAACAGGGTTTAATCCCGGCTGAGTGTGCTGGGCTGCGGTCTCTGAGCCTGTACTCCTGTTTTGTGTACAGAAGTCATGACACTGTTTACTCTGTGGAGTGTATACATCAAAAACATCTGGACTGAGAAAAGCTTAATTCAAGCTTTCCAGAAGAGGAGAGCATTAACACTCGCCTTTCCTTCTTTCAAACTTTTTTTTTAAAAAAAGGTGAAGTAGCCCAGGTCAGTGGTTTCAGGGAGCATCAACATTGACTGGTGAATGTCTACAGTGTTCTGGATTTCTGCATATTTGCAACTGGCAAGGAATAAGCATGCGAGGGGGAAATGAGGGGTGGCTTTTCTCATCAATGCCAGCTGGGATCTTGTTTGAGGGTGGGAGACAGGGGCCTTAGGCTGGCCACCAGAGGCAGCTTTGCTCTTTAATATTTTAGTCCCAGCCCTTGGAAGGCTGTGAGACAACCAGCAAAGCTTATTCATCAATGGTTAGCAAACGGCACAGTTGTCTTATCTGGATCCACCAAACCCAGCCCTGCTAGTGCCCAGCTTCCCCTGAGAAGCTAGTTCCATCCTCTTGGAAGAAAAGGAAAGAAACCCTGCGGTGTAAGGCACTTTTCAAACTATCAATCAACACCCCCCCTCCCTCCCTCCTTCTCATCCAAGAAGTTCAGGTTAGGGTACATGCTTCTCCCCGCCTCTTTTCATAATAACCCTGTGAGGAAGGTGAGACTGAGGGACAGCAATTGGTCCATGTGCTAGGCGGCCTGCACCAATACCCAAGAGATTCCCCACCCCGGAATTACTGCAATAGTGTAGGGATCCCCGGATTGTGTATGGCTTCCTTGGCCTGAAAGTACAGTCGCTGCAGTACCTGACTGGTAAGGTTGTTAGGCAGCTGTGCCAGTCAGGCTGCGTGCCCTGTCTCCCAGTATGAAATCTGATCTCCTGAATTTCTGGTCAATTTCACCTTTCAAATGAAGTTTTCTTTACCCTGGAACTGAACTTCTTAGTTCAAAGCAAAACCTTCTGCAACACAGTTCAGCTCCTTGGCTGCTGCAGTTCCTTTGCAACATCATTCTTACTTTGCAAAAAAAAAAAAAAAAAAAAGCTCTGCTTCCCTGCAAGCCAGGGGACTTTAGACTTTAAGGTTAGGCCAAGGAGACTGCCATCTCTTTCCATGAGATCGCTGGCGGATTTGACGGTTCTGTGAAAAGCACCCATGCATAGCCAGGGCTCCAGCCAAGCCACAAAGCAATGGCGGAATGAGAATGAGGAGGTTGCAAGTCCACCACAGGGGTTCAGCTCCCTCTGGCCTTCAGTGGCATGCATGGGAGCCAATGAACACTGCCTCTTGGCTCAGAACTGACCGGCTGGCAGCTGCATGGGAGGAGGCAATGAGTGACCTGGCTTGGGGTGTGTGTGACGAAATGTCTTGAACTGTCCCTGCTTCTACAGCAAGATTAACATCCATCAAGGAGGGACACGGACAGTCGAGAAACTAGCTGCCATGCTTGGCAGTGTTGTGCCCTGGCACCTACCCTGTTTCTACCACCTGTCTTGATTTTTGCAATTAACCGTAACCAGGGGTCCATTGGAGCGGGAGCGCACAGGAGCGCAGCTCCGGGAGTGAGGAGCCCAGGGGGCGGGCACATGACCAAGCCCCACCCCCTCCTCAGCTTCCCCGAGCAGTGCAGAGGCGCAGCGCCCCGGGAAAAGCCCTGCTAGGGTCTTTATTGTTTTTAATGTTTTGTTTTAATATTGATAATTTTATCATTGTTCCTTTTATGACTGTGTGCTCTTTTCCAGAGACTTGCTCAAGGTGGCATATAAATTTTCTAAGTATACCATTTTTTATCTGGGCACATGGCACATAAGTACTAGAGAAACTTCACCAACCCTTCAGCAGCTTCCACCTTATCAGTTTGGTGTAGTGGTCAGGAGTTGGACTCTAATCTGGGAAACCTGGTTTGATTCCCCACTCCTCCACATGCAGCTGCTAGTGTGACCTTGGGCCAGTCACAAGTTCTCTCAGAGCTGTTCTCTCATGAGCAGTTCTCAAAAGACCTCTCTCAGCCCCACCTACTTCACAGGGTGTCTTGTTGTGGGGAAGGGAAGGGAAGGGGAAGGGATGGGTGGTGCACATGTCCTGGGTATCTCAAGTCTACTTGAAACCTGGTGGTTTCAAGGGAGCAGGAAGAGAATGAGGGTGTGTTCTTTACGCTTATTTTTATGGCACAAAGTATTGGATGGGGAAGGGAATGGAGGAAGAGCAGGTCAGTTTCACTCACCTGTGGAGTGGAGCCTGAGGGGTGGGTGTTGCCTTCTGACACACTTCCGGTATGTTAGGGGGTGTGGCATATGCAAATGAGTTGTGCTAATGAGCTCCTGCACCTCTTTTTCTACAAAATGACCCCTGACCGTAACAATCCACTGGGAGGTAAGGCAAAGGAAACCTTGTTTTGGAAAACAATTAGATGCCAGGAGGATCCAAATCTTCATGGCATCTCGCTCCTGCTAGCTTCAGCTTGGGATGGGGGGAGCACTGCCTGGCAGTGGGAAATCAGGATACTGAGTTGGTTATACGTGCTCAGATGCACCTCTGCTCTAGCCAGTGAGCCTGCCTACAGGTGGAAGAAAGATGGGTCAGACTGCTAGTCCATCTAGTTTAGCTTCTTGTTGTACACAGGGATGGAAACCTTTGCATTCTTTTTCCATTGGGCATTTACACACGCACCAAGTCCTTCAAGAATCCAGATGTGCAACATCTGCTGCAAGCCCTGGGGACAGGGTGGGCCGTGGCTTCATAGGCGCCAGCAAGTGGCCGCCTGATGACTGTCTCTTTGACGCAGGAGCCCCAAATGCCATGCTGGTGTGGACAGGGCCTCTGAGGGAGGCGGGCAGCAGGGCCATTTGGCCCAGGCCTCATATTCTCAGGGGGGGCCCCTTCAAATTTACACTTTTGACATTAAATCGCACGTTAAATAAAAACTGGGAGCATTTACAAATGGGAACATTTCATACAAAGTAAGAAAAATAAATATTCTTTTTCTTATTGTATTAAATGTAAACATTTACAATATAATACTACCAGTTTTTTATCACTGTTTTTGCCCTTGTTTTTTAATTTAATTTACTGGGGGGGCCCTCAAAAATGGAAATGACCCAGGGTTCTCTTGACCTCTATGAGGGCCTGGGTGTGGAAATGCCGGCCTCCACACTCACATGGAGGGTGTCACCCCTGCCTTCTGATCTGAGGTGTGGAAGCCAGCTACGGTGGTGGAGAGGCACTCTACCCATGCTCAGAAACTCAGCCTGCACGTCCTGCAGCCAAGCTCCAAATCCTGGAGGAGCCCTGGCTCCAATGAGCCTTGTAGCCCAAAGAGCGGCTGGCTTGGCTAGATCACCTGTGGCCCAATTTCTGTTTCCAGCACACCTCCTGAACAGCCAAGAAGCTGCCCTTCCCTTGGTTCTCCCTTCTGTGGAAACACACCCAACGCCTCTGCCCCCCCCCCAAGGAATGATAAACTTTTGCCCAAAGTTTGCCAGACTTCTCTGCCTCTTTGCCAGCCCACGAACATCACCGCTTTCTCCCCTATTCTGGAGAACATTTTGCCCCCTCTATGATGTCCACAGAGTGGTGGGAACAGAAATATGGGGATGGGCTTCAGGCCTCCCTGATACAGAAGGGCAGGAGAGTGAAAGGGGAAGGGGGGAGAATCTCCTTACCTGTGCTGGGGGCTCCGGGGCTCACACTTAGACTCAGGAGCATCACCAAAGGGAGGGTGCAGCACAGCCCTGCGAGGCAGAAAAGAGAGGCAGTCAGTGTGCGTGTGTGTGTTTAGGGGGGCTGTTTTTAGGGGAGGGGCCAGAGGGCGAGCCAGGCGCCTGGCCTCTACTCACAGCACATAGCAAGGAAGCGAGCGGGCGCGGGAGCAAGAGAAGCCGTCCAGGCGCTGCCTCCGTCCTGCACCGCGGATTCCACAAGGCAGCTGTGCCCTTCCTGACGTCGCCTCAAAAGGCAGCCCCCGGCTCGGCCTCCTCCCTTCCCCAGATGCCGCTCCACCCCTTTCCTCTGCAGGCACGGCGGTAACGACTTCTGGATGGGGAGGGGGCCCGTAGGGCAGGCAGGCAGATCAGTGAGCCCCCCCCCCCTCAACTTAGCCTTCGGAAAGCCAACCCAGAATTCTCTTTTGCGGGTCTCTGCCGCAGGCAAAGCGAGGAGGGAGGCGCAGTGGGATCTTCCTGCCTCCCCGCCCCCCCGCCCCCAGGCAGAAGACACAAGGAGGTTCGATCAGTTCTTTCCACTGGCCCCGGGGTGTCGGACTGCATGAGTTCCACAGACCTCTTTCGCATCCTGCCCAGTGAATAGCTCTGTGAAACTCCAGATGATGGCAGACTGATGTGGAGGGGCGGGCAGGAGACGTCCATCAACTCCTTGGCCTTGCAGGCCAAAATCTGCAGGGAAGTCACCTTGTCAAAGCTGCTCAAGGGCTGCTCTCCAGTCTCCCTTCTAGACACTGGCTAGGAGCCAAGGAGGAGGTGGGGCGAGTTCCATCATTCATTGTTCCCTGTGCAAGGTGATGGGGGGGAGGCTAAGTTTAGGCTGCAAGGCAGCTGTGCAGGGACTCAGAAGCATCCCTCCTCTGCCCCCTCCCCGACATTTGGAAGCATCCTTTGCACTGTGCATCTTGCAGCTCTCTCCCTATGGATTTAGGGACGATAACAAAATCCCATGCCTGAAGCTTGTGCTTGATTCTCAGCTCTTTTTTTAACCCAGAGCTTCAGCTGAGGTGGGGACACATCCTGCAATGAGACCCCATGATCTGGATTGGCCCAAAGCTGATTTTAGGGTACCCCCCCAGTTCCCTGCTCAAACATACACCACAGAGCACTCTGGATCACAAAAACGAAGCTTAGGACCAGACACAGAGGTAGGGCATCTTCTGGGGGTCAATTTTCCTCTAACTGGGAAAGACAATAATGCTAGAATAAGTTGAAGGCAGCAGGAAGACCCAAGATATGATGGGTTGACTCAATCAAGGAAGCCAGGACTCTCAGTTTGTAAGACTTGAGCAAGGCTGTTAATGATAGGACATTTGGAAGGTAATTAATTTATAGTGTCTTGTGTCTCCATATTTTGGAAGCCACTTGACAGCACTTAACACACACACACACACACACAGAGTGTATAATTTGGGCTGACTCAATTTTAGGGCTTCACCCCCCCCCCCAATTCCTCATTCCAGAGTGCATGGGGAGGGGCATAGTATATTGTGGGATGTCACACAAGAAAAAGATTTGTGCTGGCGACGGTTCTGGAGCGTCTGCCCATCACAGAGATGTATAATTTGGCACAGGGACTGGGGCAATGCTAATTTTGGGGGTGCAGGTATTTACAAAGGTACATGCCTTATTCGAGCAGCTCTGTATTGAATAAGAAACCGGGAGCCAATTCTGGCCTCTCAGATCTTCATCCAACAAGCTTGGCATCCATCACCAGCTTAACAGAAGTGTTCTGGTATGCAGGATCCGCTAGGTTTCCCTCCCACCGCTGCCCAATCCATCTGGGGCTGCAGTGTAGACTGACTTTTTTTGTAAGCCTCCATTTCTTCAGGCCTCCCTTTGCAGAGCAAGGGTGCAGAGACCTGGTGGGCCTTGCATGGAACACAAACTCGGGAGCCTGGTTGCTTACCCTTGCTTTTAAGTGGCAACCAGCAGCATTGATTCTGCTATTGGTGTTGCCACAGGAAAGCAGCAGATGCACCACTCCCAGCCATCGGGAGGGAGGGAAGGGAGGAGACTGGCAACTGGCAACTCATTCTGGGCCCGTGCCACCATGGTCAAGTCCAAAGGGGATGGGTGTACCTAACAAAACAAGAACAAAAACAAAACTTGAACAGACTCTGAACTAGGAACTTTGAGACCATGGGGAAGGTCTGGCTCAGTGGAAAAGCTGAAGGTCCCACATTCAATCCCCAGCATCTTCATTTTTTTTTTAAAAAAAAGGACCGGGCAGTGGGTGATGTGAAAGACCACTCTACTTGAAACCCTGGAGAAGCTGCTGCCAGTCTGAGTAGGCAATACTGATCTTGATGGGCCGATAGTATGATTCAGTATAAGGCAGCTTCAGGCGTGTATGTAATTCCTCACTCTGCCTTGAAGATCACTGGATGACCTGGAGCCAATGAGTCACTTTTGCTCAGCCTAACCTACCTCGCAGTGTTGTTGTGAGGCTAGAATGGGAAAGGAACCATGTATGCTGTGTCCCAGGCTCCTTTGAGGAAAGGTGGATTAAAAATGTACATCAGAGTTTATCTGAAAAGTCTCCTCTTTGGTCTTTTCTGTTGTGCCCTCTGTTGCTTTGTCTTAAAACCCTCCTCTTAGAAAGCCCTGCGTTTTGCATTTCAACACGGAAGAGACACACAAGGGAAACCTACTGATGCCTTTGCCAAATATTAGTCTCATTCACAAACAAGCAGTCTGAAAGCAGGCAGCAGCAGGGCAGGTTCCTTCTCCAGCAGTCTTCCCTTGTGCAATCCCCCCAGCCTCTTTCCCCCCACTCCAGGGATATGGAAATGTTGCCTCCTCCTTATTTACTCAACAGCACTGAATTCCAAGATTCCAAGCCTGGAGTGTTCTTTTAACCACAACAATGAATACGATCGTAAAAAAAAAAAAAACCTCAGGGAGGGATGCTTTTAAAAAGGCTAGAAAAATAAGTGCCTGGCTTTATTTCCCAGCCCTTTTAAATTCTGCCATGAAATTGAAACAACCTTTTAAAAGCATGCATGAATAATCCCGTATGAAAGTCATACAGGTTTTCCTTTGAGAATGCCACAACATATGCATGCATGCAGCTTCCTTGAACCGGTTCGTCTGGGAAGGCGGGGTATAAATACAAAAAAATAAAAATAAATAAATATAAATATGCAGGTAGCCTTATTTGCTTAATCCTTTCTTACTTTCGCTATGGAGACAGGCATACTTAACTGGTGGAACTCACTGCCGCAGGACATAATGATGGCCATTAGAACAGGTCACTTCAAAAGGGGCTTAGACAGATTCATGGGGGAGGAGAGGTCTATCCACAGCCATTAGCCATGGTGCTTAAGTGGGATCTCCATGTTCAGAGGAAGTACCTATATATCTAATAGCGAAGGGAGCCCCCCCCCTGTGGATATCTAAATCCGAGCTAGGGGGGCCTTGGGGGGGGGGGGAGAGAGGTTTTCCTACACACAGGGGGCACTCCCACCATGTGCAGAAAAATCCAAAAAGTTAAAAAAACCCTTCAGGGACCATAGAATCCCCCCAAATACCTTTTGAAATGGCCTCAGCTCCAGGCGTCAACTGTGAGGAGATTAGAATGTTCGCAGGAGGGGGGGAGGTTCCAACTGTTTCTGTCAGTCAAAGGCAGGGATTTTACTGGCAGCAGTCTAGGGTTGCCAAGTTACCCCCCACCCCCACCCCAGCCACCAGCAGCGGATCCAGAGCCAGGCTGGGAAACTACTGGAAATTTGGGGGTGGAACCTGGGGAGGACAGGGACCTCAGTGGGGTACAATGCCATAAACTCCACCCTCCAAAGCATCCATTTTCTCCATAGAACGTTATCTCTGTAGTAACTCAGTGTTACTGAGGGGGAGAAGGGAGGAAGCAAAGGTATGATGAATGGGATAACCATCCCGCAAGTTTCTTGCGGGTCTCCACTTGTAGCTCTGAATTCCAGGTTGTAGACAGAGAGCAACAACAGAGGGAGGCCTTGGCATTTGTGCCTGTGCTTGTGAATCTTCCATGGCTTCTAGTTGGCCACTTTGGGAAATAGAGAGCTGGACGAGATGGACCTTTGGTCTGCTCCAGCAGGGTTCTTAGGTTTGTATGAGAGGATCTGCAAGAGAGTGTAATCCCTCACCCTAGGCCCTGGCCCATGGAAATCCCACCTGAGCCCATCCTACCTGGCTTCTGAGAAGAGCAGCTGACTGCAGCAATAACATCCAAGAGTCTTGTGGCGTCTCGAGGACCTTCTTGTTGGGGTTCGAGCTTACCTAGGCTGTTGCCTGTTTGTTCTTGTTTCATCCTCTAGGTGCTACAAGAGACTTGGTTGAATCTTTCAAGATTTTCTAATAGCCTTGAAGACCAGACATTTGGTGGTTTGTTTGCTAGATTCTGAACCCAATATGACTTTTACTGTGCAGTTGTGGAACTGAAGAGTACGCACAGGCCCTGACCTGGATAGCTCAGGCAAGCCCCGTCTCGTCAGATCTCAGAAGCTAAGCAGGGCTGACCTTGGCAGGTACTTGCGTGTGGGGTTTTTTTTTGGGGGGGGGTGTTGTGTGTGTATGTACATGCATGCCTGGAAGTCATGAGAGACTTCTAGTGACCCCTAGTAAGGCTTGGACATTCAGAGAAGTGGCTTGCTATTGCCTGCTGCTGCGTCCTGGCCCTGGTATTCTCTGTAGGTCTCCCATCCAAGCACTTGCCAGGGTTGGCCCTGCTTAGCTTCTGAGATCTGATGAGATCAGGCTTGCCTGGGCAATCCAGGTCAGAGCGACCCTGGCAAGTATTTGTATGGGAGACCTCCAAGGAATACCAGGGTTGGGACGCAGCGGCAGGCAACAGCAAGCCACTTCTCTGAACATCCAAGCCCCACTAGGGGTCACCAGAGGTCAATCATGACTTCCAGGCATTCACATACATACACAAATACAAATACAGAAAAAGAATACACATGGGTCTTGTCAAGGCTGTTGCCCCCACAGTTTCTGTTGTGCTTACAGGAGGGGCTACTGCGTAAAACTCAGTAGCTGTGTTTCCTTATGGGACGGAGCACTGCTGGTATAAGAAACAGGATAGCCAGATATATTTGGGGAAAGAAGGCCAGGGAGGAGATAACCTCTTGATATGCAGGGCCAGAACCATCTCTCTAGATGCCTGTACGCTAAAAAACATGGGAATTTAATGGGGACTTAAGAATGTAAAATATTTTTCCAGGCCAGTTGTTTTAGCTTGTGCCAATAAAGCAGAGCAAAATCTGTTTTGGCAGAAAATATTGTCTCAAAACACACAAGGCTGGAATTCCAAAGTCTTATTAGTGTGGGTTCCTTCAAACACTAAAAAAAATAATAATCCTAGTGCTGTTTTTAGATCAACAAATGATTAAAATCTTGGAAATGAGCTTTTGATTTGCCACAGAACGCTTCCTCGGGTAGGAAGTTCACAGAACAAAAATGCCCAAACTCCCCAAGGAAAACGAAAGGAAAAAGGGATGCTTCTCCACATGGGTGTGGAGTCCCCCTGTGTCTGTTCCGCTACATCTGGGGTGGGGGTGTCCACTGAGGATCATCTCTGTACCGTTTTCTAAAGCTATTGTAAACAATCTGGACTGGTGTCCCACGGTTCCATTGGCACTGCATGAATCGACATAAGAAGTGCTCTGCTGGATCCAGCCGTCTACACTAGTGTTCACATTGCCCCCAGCAGCAAGCCCAACACTTCTGAGAAGCTCATGAGCAGACCCTGAATGTGATGACCTTCCTTCACTAGTCCCGAGGATCCAGGGGCAGACTGCTGCTGTATGTGGAGGTTCAATTTAACTGTATCCTGGCCAGCAATCCTCCACAAACTCGTGTGCACATTTTAGTTTTCCAAATATGCCATTTGTTCTGGTGTGACGTGACTCTGATCTCACCCTCATGATAATGATCATGATAATTGCAGGGCCCGAGGGCAGGAAAGAAGGAAAATGAAGTGGAAATAAATTATATTGCAGTAACAACCCACACACACCTTTCCCATTCCTTGACTTGGCTCTGGGCCTTTGCATTTATTTCATACCTGGAGCTGACTCAGCCTGGGACAAACCAAAGAAAAGCGAGAAGGCAGCACCATGGGAGCCTGCCTTAGGTCACTATCAGTGCAAGACAGCTAGTGTAGGGGAATTTAGGGTTGCCAGGTTCCCCCTGGCCACTGGTGGGGGATGGGGGGGCTACAGTTGCCAAATCCAGGTTGAGAAGCTCCTGGAGATTTGGGGATGGAGCCTGGAGAGAACAGGGACCTCAGTGGGTTACAATGCCACAGAGCCCACCCTCCAAAGCATCCATTTTCTCCAGGGGAACTGGTCTGTGTAGTCTGGAGATGAGCTGTAATTCCAGGGGATCCCCAGGTCCCACCAGGAGGCTGGCATTCCTAGCTGGCATTCCTTTCTCCCACCATGCTGCAGGATTGCCTGTGGGTCCCATACATCTTTCTCCTCACCAGTTTGGTGTAGAAGAAGAAGAAGAGATTGGATTTATACCCCGCCCTCCACTCCCCAAGGGAGTCTCAGAGCAGTTTACAAACTCCTTTCCCTTCCCCTCCCCACAACAGACACCCTGTGAGGTAGGTGGGGCTGAGAGAGCTCTTTCCCAAGCTGTCCTTGAGGGAACAGCTGGTCCAGAGCTATGGCTTGCCCAAGGTCATCCAGCAGGTGCAAGTGGAGGAGTGGGGAATCAAACCCAGTTCTCCCAGATTAGAGTCCGTGCACTTAACCACTACACCAGAGAGCCAGTTTGGTGGGGTGGGGAATCAGTTCTCCCAGATTAGAGTCCGTGCACTTAACCACTACACCAGAGAGCCAGTTTGGTGTAGTGGTTAAGTGCACAGACTCTAATCTGGGAGAACCGGGTTTGATTCCCCACTCCTCCACTTGCACCTGGCTGGATGACCTTGGGCAAGCCATAGTTCTAGCACAGCTGTTTTTGAAAAAGAGCAGTTTCTGTCAGAGCTCTCTCAGCCCCACCTACCTCACAGGGTGTCTGTTGTGGGGAGGGGGAGGGGAAGGGAAAGGGGTTTGTAAGCCGCTCTGAGACTCCCTTCGGTAGTGAAGGGTGGGGAATAAATCCAGTCTCTTCTTCCTCCTCTCCCCTAAATCTACCATTCTGCTTTGTCTCATGGGCAGGTGAGGTGCTAAAGTAAAATGGAGGAAGGAATATATCAAGCCCCCTACCTAAAAGTGGGGTTTCTTATCTCTAGGTGGGCCAGCAACCAAAGCGTTATGTGTAGCAAAGGCAATAAAATGCCAAAGCCAAACAGAGGCTCTGTTTGTAGAACATAAGCCAGCAGAACAAATTTAGAGTCCAGTGGCACCATTAAAACCAACAGAGGTTTATTTAAAGTATAAGCTTTTGTGCGCAAGGCACACTTTTTCAAATACAGTTGGAATGGGAGATGAGGTTCTAAACTTATAGACAGGGATTCAACAGCAAATTAACGTATAACATGATGATGTTTAAGTTATACAAAGTGAAAAACTAAATAACATGTTACGGTTATCTGCTATTTTGACATATTTATTGCTTGACAACTGCTAACTTTATAACCTTAACTTGTTATTTAGTTTTTCACTTTGCATAACTTAAACATCATCATGTTAATTTGCTGCTAAATCCCTGTCTATGAGTTTAGAATGTCCTCTACCATTCCAATGTATTTGAAAAGTGTGCCTTGCACAGAAAAGCTCATACCTTAAATAAACCTCTGTTGGTCTTAAAGGTGCCACTGGGCTCTAAGTTTGTTCTGCTGCTTCAGACCAACACGGCTGACCATCTGGATCTATAAACCAGCAGGGTTCTTTCAAGGCCTTGCTGTGCTTCTCCTCTGCAGCCTGGTTTTATGGTCCTGAATTCTTCTTCCCCATCATCCTTCAGGGAAATAACTACAGCTGCTTATCTGCTTTGAAACAAATGTGCCAAGAAAACCAATGTTCTTGGGGGAGTAAGAGAAACACGGCAGGCTGTGCTGGGAGTGGGCAGTTGGATGAAAGGATGCCAGGTTGGTTTATGCTCTCTGGTCTCTCCACCTACCAAATAAATATTCCTTTCCCGCCTTGTAAAATCTTCTGTAGAAGTTGCTGCACTCAGATAAATGTGGGCTTTGGCTCAGGAAGGCTTCCCTTCTGTCTTAAAGGTGTCACAAGACTGTTACTCTGGCTGCGGAAGACATCTATGCCCCCTTCTCCATCTGTAGAATTAGGAAACTATCTGTAAGGGCAGCAAACTGAAGTTGGCATTTGCAGCTTGCAAGCTTTTGGGTTCAGCAGATCTCTGCACTGGAACAGAGCATGGAACAAAACAGCCTTCAGCCCAGCTCTTCTCTTTTTTAACCCAACAACTTTAAGCCTAGGGTAGCCATCCTCCAGGTGGGGCCTGGAGATCTTCCAGAATCACAACTCCTCCCAGGACTACAAAGATCAGTTCCCCTAGAGAAAATGGCTGCTTCAGAGGGTGAACTCTATGACATTACATGCAGCTGAGGTCCCTCTCCTCCCCTCCCCACCCCAGGCTCCACCCTTGTTACGGTTAATTGTAAATGAAAGCAAGGTAGGGTTGTCAGGTCTGGATCGGAAAATACCTGGAGACTTTGGGGGTGGAGCCAGGAGAGGGCAGGGTTTGGGGAGGGGAGGGGCCTCAGCATGGCACAATGCCATAGAGTCCGTCCTTCAAAGCAGCCATTGTCTCCAGGGGAGCTGATCTCTGTCAGCTGGAGATCAGTTGTAAAAGCGCGAGATCCCCAGGCCCCACCTGGAGGCTGGCAACCCTAAAGCAAGGGGTATGAGAAGATTTAAAGTCGAGTTTGGTCAGCCTTCTCTGATGTTAGTTAATCTTTTATCTGCCAAGTCAGAAGCCATTAAAATCACCTTTTCCTTTTGCTGTATATGAAAAAAGTAGGAATAGTTTGGATTATTTATCCCAGTAAGTCTAGCTGATTTAGTTGAGAAGCTCATAAAAGCCATATATCTTCCTTCTATGAAATATTGGGGGGCGGGGAATAACTTAGTGTCACTTGTATCGGGTGTGAGTTCTATTTCTGTCAAGCCAGTTTTGATTGAAAAGCCAAATAAAAAATATAATTGATCGATTAATTATTAATTAAGGAAGTTATCTCAGTTTATTCCATCTGAGGCAGATCGAAGAGTTCTTCTTCATAAATGCTTTCCTGCTTCCGTACCCTCCCGATGTTTGTGCTTTAGTCAGTCTCTTGTATCTCACTCATTATGAACACCTGTCCCATCTCGTATGAGTCCTGCTTTCAAGTAGTCTCAATAATGGCAAGGCTCTGAAGGAAGGAGAAAGGCAGGAAGTTCTTCGGATCAACCAGATATTTTTGAATGGAGTTAGTGAGTCACAGTTCTGTTTGAGGAAACTACTCTTTATTGTGAATAAAACGCAGTCCTGACCTGTGCTGTTTTGCTTTTTAAAAAGTTCCCAGCTATCTCACACGCTACAGGAGTTCCACAAGCTGCCAAAGTGAAAAGAGATAAAACTATTCCCCCCCCCCCCCAAGAAGCTGAAGCTGGCCTAAGACATTTGGTGCCAAGCAAAGAGAGTTTCATTTTCCAAAGCTCCTTGCTAAATTATACTCCCTGCTTTGTTTTCAATTGATTTTCTTCTTCTTTAGTACTGAACGAAAACATTGTGTTTCCACCTCAGCTGGCTCTTTGAATGACCTTGTTGTCTGTTTTATTGCTTTCCCCTGTGGTGCTGGTTTTTTAAAATTCTGTTATTACTGGTTTTATTGTTTTAATGGCTGTCATAAGCCAACTTGTTACTATTTTTTATTGAAAGTGTGAGACAAACGTATTTGAGATGAAATTAAATCCAAATGGTTCCATCTCACTAACTTATACGGGGGAATGATCGATAGGAAAATTCTTGTGCACGTGGCCTCTTGAGCAAGGGAGAAAGTGCAGAGGAAATAACACTGTTTAGTAGCTAAAAACAGACTATCGGAGTGGCAAGCAAGGACAGGAAGACAAGCCTGTGTGCTTGAAGCGACCTTCCTTTCTCCCTGAGTCAGCATGGGGAAGCGTTGGGAAGAAGATGCAAAGAGAAAGGACTGAATTAGTAGAAAACAATTTTTGCCATGAGATGAGGTTATTTAGACTTAAGCTAATTTGGAATACTGTGAACAGTTCTGGTCGCTACACCTCAAAAAGGATATTATACCTTTGGGAAAAGTATGGGAAAGGGCAACTAGGATGATAAAAGAATCGGAACATTTTCCCAATGAAGAAAGGTTGAAGCACTTGGGGCTCTTTAGCTTGGAGAAATGATGGCTGAGGGGGTGACATGATTGAGGTTTATAAGATTATGCATGGGATAGAGCAGGTAGAGAAAGAGGTACTTTTCTCCCTTTCTCACAATAGAAGAATTTGTGGGCACTCCATGAAATTGCTGAGCAGTCGAGTTAGAACAGATAAAAGGAAATACTTCTTCACCCAAAGAATGATTAACACCTGGAATTCACTGCCAAAGGAGGTGGTGGCAGCTACAAGCATGGACGGCTTCAAGAGGGAATTAGATAAACATATGGAGCAGAGATTTATCAGTGGCTATTAGTTACTAGGTATAGACAGGAACTCTGGGGCAAGTGATGCTCTGTATTCTTGGTGCTTGAGGGGGGCAACAGTGGGAGGGCTTCTAGTGTCCTGGCCTCACGGCTGGATCTCCTGAGGGCACCTGCTATTTTTGGCCACTGTGTGACAGAGTGTTGGACTGGATGGGCCACTGGCCTGATCCAACAGTGTCTTCTCTTACGTTCTTAAGCTCATTGGCTTTTTAGTCTATTTTAAAGCTCATTGTGGCTGTGTGCATGAAGCCTCTCTCACTTTTTCAACCTTTGTGATGTATGTAAAGACCATAAAGCATCCTAAGGTCTCAGAATATTTAGGGTGTGATGTGTGTAACACAAATCCTGCTTTCAGTGAGGTTTTAAATGGGTAGCAGACAGCATATTTTACAGATTTTGCGTGTATCTGTGTGTGTGCGTGTGTGCGCACGCATGCACGGGTGCATGTGTGAAAATACTTTCCCTAGAAGTTGAATCCCTGTCTATTTGAAAGGCACTGGACAACTTCTGCTAAATCTAAAATGGCTGAACTGAACTATTGTGCTTTAATCGCATTGTGAGTAGATGAGACTCCCTGGAAAAGGCAATAATGCCTGGAAAAGTTGATGGCAGCGGGAAAGGAGGAAGACCCACTACGAGATGGATTGACTCAATCAAGGAAGTCATGACCCTCAGTTTGCAAGACCTGAGCAAAGCTGTTCAGGACAGGACAAATCTGGAGATCATTAATTCATAGCGCTGCCATAAGGCAGAAGCAACCTGATGGCACATAACACACACAGGGCATCCACAACTGGGGAGAAGCATGAAAAAAACACACAGTGTTGCCACTCTGCAGTAAAGCACTTTCTTTTCAAGCAGAAGGCTCCCAGTTCAAACTACGTAGAAGATTCTATGTTGGGTGAAGAGTACTGAGCTCAGGAGACCAGGAACGGTGAAATCATAAAGCCTTTATTGAGTGATTCAGCATGCCCAGTAGATGGTCAGAACAAACATGCTTCCAGGGCTCCAGGGCCCTCATTATATGCTGGCCAGAGCCACACCTCCGGCCGCACCCAAAAGACCTGATAGGGGCTTAACATATGCGCATGTTTGTCATAGGTTCCCTGGAGGAGCCTTTGATTGCATTGGCTCCCCAGGGAGAACCTAGGTCCCACATTGGTGGAGGCTTTCAGTCCGGATGTCTATTGTTCCTCCAGATTCAAGCTCCCCTCTCTGCCTGACCATGTGCTCTGGCACATGGCAGGCTGGTTGCTACACAGAGCATACTACATTACACCAGGAAAATCCCCCCCCCCCCCCCGCCTGAAAGCTATTGTCAGTCAGCTTACTAAACTGGGTAGGCCAATGGCATTGGTGGGCTAGGAAAATGGGCTGGAAGCAAGCCAGTTGAGCAGTCCCTGGCAGCCTGTGTAACAGGGTCACTCAGCTCAGGCCTGGCCAGTGGAGCCAACGATGGGAGTTGTCTCTCCTGTCCAGCTGCCAACCGGTAAGCTGATACCAACTAAAATTAGTAATAAGCATCTGCTTTGCATCACGTATTGTATCTTATCAGCTGGCTAATCTCTGATGAACAAGGCTCCTATGAGCCTCACATGGCTGTTTAGAGCCATGTAACCCAACTCTTCTACCAAAGCCACACTCCCAGTCCCCGTTCAAACCATGGTGACAGAAAGAGGACCACACCATTTCTGGTTTTATCTGGGATCTTTGGTTTAGAGTGCCCAGAGCACAACATGTTTTGCATGCAACTAGCTGGAGCTCGGGCTGCAGTAGCTCAGTGGTTAAGATGCTGAACTGCAGACCAGAAGATCAGTAGTTTGGCAGTTCGAGACCCTAGTGCCACCTGACGGAGTGAGCTCCTGTCTCTAGCCGCAGCTCCTGCCAACCCAGCAGTTCGATAGGAAGAAATTGCAAGTAGATAAATAGGTACCGCTATGGTGGGAAGGTAACAGCATTCCGTGTGCCTTGGCATCTAGTCATGCCGTCCACATGACCACAGAAACATCTTCGGAGAGCGCTGGCTCTTCGGCTTGGAAATGGAGATGAGCACAGCCACCTAGAGTCGGATTCGACTGGCTAGCAAGCAAGGGAAACCTTTACCTAGCTGGAGCTCAAGGTTATGTTCTGGGTTCAGTCAAGGGCTGGCTTAGATGGAAGTGACGTGGGGGAATGTGATGGAGGTGGCAACTGAACCTTTGCTGGCAAAGTGCAGGCTGGTGGGGGTGTGGGTGGGGGTGTGGGTGTTGTGTAAAATTCCCACCATTTCATCGGAAACATTACGGAACAACTCTGAAGATTTGTATAAAATACTGACAAAAATGTATTTTCCAATAATGATGGAGCAGGTAATTTATGGGGCAATCAGGAAGTGGTTGTAATATAAGCAGACGTGCATCAGTCTCTCAGCTCTCTGTCCTCCCCTGGCTGATGTGTGGAGGCGGTGGATGTCCGCTTTCCCTCACCCTGCAGCATATATGTCAAATTGGAATCCATTTTTTAAAAAAAATTTGCATTTCTTTTTCGCATGAGACCCTGAATTTGAAAGAATATGAATTTCTGTCTTTTGCTTAGGAGGGGGGAGGACATGCCACTGACCAATCCCAGCAATCCAGCATTTCTCAGTGAGCAACTTTCATTGTTATATGGACAAGAAAACGAAGGCAAGGCTTCAAAAATAGACCAGGAAATGAGGTCTGCTGCAGTCGCTCGTCTAGTACTTTCTTGTGGCTTGAATGTTTCTGTTACAGGAGCCTCGAACTATTAGCTGCCCTTTCCGTGTCTGGAGAAGACACTTCTGGCTACCTTTGCCTGAAGAAAAGCTGGATCCCACCTGTTTGAATGGAACAAGCTCTATGCTGAAACCACATGTGGTTTTAAAGAGTGCCCGACCTGCCCCCCCCCCCAAGTGGGAAAGTGCTGCATGCCAAACAGCTACTGTTCCCCTGCCCCCCCCCTCCATTTTCCATGGGAGCCAGCCAGGCCCAGCTATGTATTTGGATGAAACTTTGCCTCCCCCCCCGCCCCCGTTGGCGGTTTCTCCTATGGATGTGTTGCATTTACTGTGGGATTAAGAGTTGATCCAAAGCTACCAGAAATGTGGTTTGTGTATTGCCAAGAGCTGCTTCTCTGTGAGTTCTGCTGGCCTGGCCATTGAATATCTGCCCGATCTGACTGTTGCAGCCAATATAACACAGTCCTCCGTCAACTTGAAGACAGACAAATTAGTTGTCTCTTGACATGTTGCTTTGCTGGCACTAGACTGAAGCCTTTGGAGAGGTATAGCCCTTCCTCCAAGGGTCCGTCAGGGGATGTCTTGCTCCTTGCAAAATGTCCAAGAGGTGGGGAAAAGAAGGAAGAGCAAAATCTCACAATAGGAACAAACTGACGCCAAAACAATCTCTTCCGCTTGAGCCCACGTATGTCTTATGGCTCTATTCCTGCAAGTATGACTACCTAAGCCTGGTTTGTCTTGGCATGCACAGAGTACACACACCCTCTCTCTCTCTCTCTCTCTCTCTGCTGAGTAACCACAGTCTTCCTTTGCATATGGTTAGACCAGTGTGGCTTCCATGCAGGACCGAGTCCTAGAATCTTGCTTTTGTGTAGAAACTATTGCAGTCCATGGTGAGTCCCACTGAGATGGGGTTTTAGCCTGTGGAAACACTGCCCTTGCTGTGCAGACTTAACTTGGACTGCTTCCCCTTCAGTCTCTCATCTGGCAGGAGGATGTGGCTTCCTGGCGACCTTTATTTGCTCCTCCCCCCCCTCTCCAGGAACAAGCCACCTGGCCTCCTGAAGATTCAGCTGCTGTAATTTCTGCCCTAGAGCCTAAAGGGAGGAAGCCATTCAGGAAATTAACTTTATTGCATTCTTTGTAGGTGTTTGCAACATCAAACAGTCCCTTCTTTATTTGTGCCTGGAGAAGCATACTGTGGGACTTGAAAGGTTTCATGCTCCAATCTTAGTAGGACCAAGCAATCCATATGATATTCCAGGCCTGCGCAAGTTGCAGTTCCCTTGAATGGAATGCAGCCCCTACAAGTCATGTATGGTGACCTGCCAGGGCCTGAAAAACCTTTGGGTGTTGGCTGCCTGCCTGGGCTTGCCAAAATCGAGAAGGAAGGGTGTTGGTTTTCTAGAATCTAGCAGATTATACAGAGCCAGTATGGTGCAGTGGCTAGAGCAATGGACTTGGGCAGACTAGATCTGGGTTCAGTTCTTCATTTGGGCCACGATGCACGCTGGCTGATCTTGGGCCCGTTGTACTCCTTACGTCACAGTATTGTTGTGAGAGAGAATAGAGGTAGCCCCGCCCATGGATGAACTCCAGAGAGCAAGGGATGGGATGTGAATGTGAAGAATGTGTTTGGTTTGAGATGGGATGGGGACAGGCTGCAGTGTGCAGGCCCTGTTGCGCTGCCTGAGAGATGCCAGTGCCGGCCTGTGCTTCTTGAGAGACCATCTCCTCCTCCTGGTCATTAGCTCACAAGACCAAAGCATGGACCTCTTTGTTTCCTACAAGGGCTGGCGATTCAGCTAGGGTTATCAAGTTCCATGGAGTTTTCTGCAGTCTGGAGATCAGTTCCCCTCATAGGCGTAGAGTACGGGAGGGCTCGAGGGCTCGAGCCCCCCCCCCCCGAAATTTCCCGGGCGGGGCTCAGCCCCCCCCCGGCAAAACGGAGCGCCTGCTGCCGTGCCTCCCCGGTCCTTCCGACTCCGCTGCTGGCGAGGGAGAGGGAAGGGTGGCCGAGGGGGGGGGGGAGAGGCACCGGCAGCAGCCAGCCCGTGGTTTTGCAGGCAGGGCCTTGTGGCTGGACAAGGCCCTGGGTCTCTCGCAGCCTGGAACATGCTCGGCTGCCCGTGTGCCGGCCCATTCCCACTCCCCTTGGCTGCAGGTTCCAGCGGAAGTACCTGTACTAGGATGTCGGCTGCACCCTGTGCCAGCCTCAGACCAAGAACGAGTCTGAGCTGCAGTTCTTCTACATGGGATGATGGCCAGGCTGAGGCGGGCGGCGATGGCACTGCCCGCGGGGCGCTGCTACTCCAGCTGGGGGCCCGCCGCGGCCCACCCCGCCGCTTCTTCCTCCCCCCGGCCGCGCCTCAGGCCCAGTCCAGCTGGCTCGGGCTTCTGCCCCCCCCCCCCGCTCGTCCCCTCTTCCTCCCCCCGGCCCCTGCTGGTCCCCTCCAGCCACTCCTGCCACCACCACCCCGCCGGCCCTACAGCAACAGCGGCGAGGGGGGCGGGGGGCATCGGCAGCGGAGCATGGTGGTGGTGGGGGTCCCCAACCTGCTGATGTGGCTCCGCACCCGCCTCTACTTAGCCAGCTCTCTTCTGGGTGCCGGAGCTTCCTCCTGGGGGTCGGCGTCGGGTGCGCCTTCCTAGCCGATGTCGGGCAAGGTGAAGAAGAGCAGCGGCTTCGCCGCTACCGCTGCCCAAGAAGCCCCTGGCTCCCTGGGCAAAGGCAGCACGGCCAAGCGCGGGGAGGAGTTGTTGCCCGTGGCTCCGGCGGGCTTGGCCCCAGGAGCTGTCGCACGAGGAGAGCCGAGCCCCCAGTGGGCGCCGCCAAGGCAGCGCTGCAGCCGGGCACAGGAGGGCACGGCGAGGGAGGCAGGAGCAGCAGCGACTTGGGTGGCGAGGTGCCGGCGAGCGAGAAAGGAGGCGAGGAGGAGGTCAAGGACGCCGCCGGGGGGGGGGGACTTGAAGAGTTTGGCGAACACGGTGCCGAAGTCCGGCACAGCCACTTTCATGATGCCGCCCAGCCCCGGAAGGCTGCCCTCTCTCACCAGGTGCCTTCTTCCCACCGGGGCGCAAGACTAGAGAGGGTGCGCTGATTGCCTGGGCCTACCCTTCCAGGGGCCTGTGCGGAGGGAGGTGCGGCGGTTTCCCGGGGGGGAGAACATCACCCCAGCGAGCTCGCGCGCAAAGCGCGCACGCTAAGGAGCCCCGCCCCCCCGCCGGAATTTCCAAAACTCTACGCCCCTGGTTCCCCTGGAGAAAATGGCAGGTTGGGAGGGTGGACTGCATGGGATCCCATCCCCACCGAGCTCCGTCCTTTCGCCAAGCTCTGCCCTCACCAGGCACACACCCCAGATCTCCAGGGATTTCCCAAGCCAGGGTTTGCAAGCACCAGGGGGTCATTTTGAGCAGGAATGCACAGGAATGCCATTCCGGGAGTAACAAGCCCAGGAGCAGGCACATGTGGTGATGTGCTGTGGAAAAAAGCAAAAGCATACTAACAATCTAGGGCTGCCAAGTCCCCCGGTAGGGCGGGGGAAACACCAATTTTTAATACTTACCCCCGCTTTTTCAAAATTGCCCACCGGGGGACAAAATGGCTGCCAGCAGGAACGCAGGGGAACATCAGAGCCTGCCCTGCCCTGCCTTAAAAGGGAAATGTCTGCAGAGAGCCTGCCCTGCAGTAAAAAGCCTCACCAGACATTTCCCCTTTAAGAATAAAGTCAGCAAGAGAGCTCCGCCCAGAGATTAAGGAGGGACTGAAGGGGCTGCTTTTGCATGTGGCTGGGGTAAGGTTGCAAGGTTGCTGTGGTAAGTTTCTCTTACAGCTCTTTTCCTTCTCTCTCTCTCTCTCTCCCTCTTTCTTTCTTTTTTCTGTCTGTCTGTCTGTCTGTCTGTCTCTCTCTCTCTGTCCCCATCCAGCAGAGGTCTATCAGTGGCTATTATTAGCCACAAGGTCTAAATGGAAGTAAGTGCCTCTGCCAGTTTTTTCCTTCTCTCTCTCTCCTTTCTTTTTTCTGTCTGTCTGTCTGTCTGTCTCTCTCTCTCTCTCTCTCTGTCCTCATCCAGCAGAGGTCTATCAGTGGCTATTATTAGCCACAAGGTCTAAATGGAACCCTTTGTCTGGGGCAATGAGGGCTTCTGGAATTCTGGCCCCGCTGCTGGACTTCCTGAGGGCACCTGGTATTTTTGGCCACTGTTGTGACACAGAGTGTTGTACTGGATGGGCTGTACTGGATGGACCGATCCACTGTGGCTTCTCTCCTGTTCTTATGATATGAAAATCATATTTAGCACTTGTGTAGCACTTAGTGCTTCATATTCTGCCGAGATGAGGAAGGATTCAGTAGGGCCGTTGCTCAGTGATAGAGCATCTGCTTGACATGCAGGAGGTATTAGCCTCTTCAGCTAAAAAAGGATCAGGTAATAGGTGACATTAAAGATCTCAGCCTGAGACCCTGGAGAGCCACTACCAGTCTGAGTAGTCAATACTGACCTTGATGGACCAATGGCCTGATTCAGTATTAGGAAACTTCATGAGTTCATGTGTCAGCATGTGGAAGCAACATCACAGGATGTGACATCACAAAATGATGTCACTTCCTTTCTCCTGGCTCCACCCCCAAAGTCTCCTGGCTCCACCCCCAAAGTCCCCAGATATTTCCCAAGTTGGACTTGGCAGCCCTATAACAATCTGTATTTTCACGCTTGTTGTAGGGTAACTTCCCTGCAAGAGCAAAGAAAACCTAAAGTGTCCTTAGTCAAAAAAAGTGTAAAGCTGGCTCACCAGCTCTGAGTTGGGGAATACCTGGAGTTTTTGGGGGTGGAGCTTGAGCAGTGCATTTTGCCTTCTGATACACTTCCGGTGATGTCAGGGGGTGTGGCATATGCAAATAAGTCATGCTAATGAGTTATGCTAATGAGCTCCTGCACCTTTTTTTCTGCAGAATGACCCCTGTCAGCAAGCCCTATATTCTTCAGCCTCTGAAACCCACAGGATGCCTGCTTGCATGTCCTGGCTTCTTGCATGCTCTTGGCGGCTCTGCAATGTGTCAGATGGTTCTCTTCTTGGCATTTGCTTTGAGTGTCTTGGCTCTGGTTCACGTGCTTTTTTTCCCTAGTCTGCCCCTGTGTGGATTAAAATGCCATGGGCCTCCCTCCAGGAAGTCACTGCTGAAACCTCGTGGGCCATGGCCCATCTCTTCCAAAGCCAACTTTTAAAAAACATCTAGAGCTAAGGCAATGGGACTGCCCATTTCAAAATCCTGGTGGGCTTGAGATGTCTTCTGGACTCGTGACCCTTCTCGATGTCAGTGTGACCACTTTTCTGCTGTGACGTTATGGAATGTTCACTAACATTAAAAAAACTGGGAGGGAGGGTGAAGGCTGAGGGTGACAGAGAGTTTACACACAGTACAGTGGAAAGCAAAAAGTCAGTTTGGCTTGATGTGAGGTTGAATGTGAGGCCAGCGCATCCAAGGAAGCTTTAAGCCCTGGAGGAGCAATGTGCTGTTGAGAGGCAGGATGAGCGCAAAAAGTGAGGGCTAGAAAGTTCGGTAGGAAAAGGAAGCTCAGAAAAGGAAATACCAAGGGAAAAAATGGGGTTAGGGGAGGACCTTACACAGGGTCCAGAGGAAAGAAGGGAGCATATGTGCTAAGAACATTGGAGTCCAAGCGACTGTGACCTCAAGAGCCAAATGAATAGAGGCAGGGGGCTGCAAGTATTGGGTTGCCAACTTCTTTTTCTTGGTGAGGCTCCTGCACCTCTTGGTAGTATCCCACGAGGGAGAAGCACAACTGAGGAAGCTCTCCTTGTTGTTTCATTTCCATTTGAGGAAAAGATACCCCTTGCCAAGCAGCTCTCCAGAACACAGGAGATATTCTAGACAAAGGAAATTGGCAGCAGCCTTCTGACTTTGATGGATTGATAGAATGTGGTCTGTTCTTTCGCTGAGGGTTTCTGGTTAATTGCCAGTAGTGTGTTTTGGAATCCCGGACTCACTAGCTGGTCTATATAGTTCACTGTACTGAGGAAGGCTGCTGTGAGCGGATAAAGGCCTGGTCCTTCTGGAGCTAACCTCTCCAAGGTGAACCAACAACCTGCATGTGTGTTCCCTGAACTTACACAGACAAGAACCTTGATTGCGGGTTGCAGCACTTCTGCAGTGTTTAATGCTTATGTGAAGCATGTGAACATGGCTTCTTGGAAGCATCTTCATAGAGAGTGAAACATTAAAAAGCATTAAAGCAAACATAAAAGACGGTAGCCAGTGACTGCAATAGCCCACTTAAGAGGGCCCGCTTAGTGGCAGCAAGCGCTGCAGACTGTCCAGAAAACTGCAAGCCCCAAGCCATTCCAAATCTGAATGGGGAGGTTGTTCCACAACCTTGGAGCCTTTGCAGTAAAGGTCCTAACCAATGTCCTCTCCTTGTGTGGAGGAGGAGGGACTGATGGGCAAAGGCTGTGATTGGTTTGTATGGGGAGAAGGGAGGTGCCTTTGGAACCTGCAGGAGAGAGGTACTCGTATCTGCTCGTTGAGCTAGGGTCACCAACCTCTCCCAGAATTACAATTAGTTTCCAGATGGCAGAGATCGTTTCACCTACAGAAAATCTGCAGAGTGAACTTGATGGTGTTAATATGTCACTGAGGTCCCCACATCCCCAAGCCCTGCCTTCCCCAGAAATTCCCACACATGGAATTGTCAGCTCTAGTTCATGTTTGGCCCTTAAGACCCCTTGCAATTCTGCCCAGTTTTGCAATCCCGGGCTCTGCTGAATGATCAGGGATGAAGGGATTAAAAGGGCATGTGCTGGGGTCCCATGACTGGAGCTCCAGGGGTGCCATCTGGCCCTAAAAGTTGTAGGGGATAGAGGGATTGCAATCACAGTGCTGGGGAAGGGGTCAGCCCCCATGAACCAGTTCCTTAAATGACACTGCACCCCCCACGACAAATTTGGTATGGGTAGGGAAGAAGGCCGCTACCCCATGTTGAAGCACTCTTTGACTTTTCCAGGTCAGGTAAACACAGCATTCGCTGTGTTTAGTGCTGCTATCCCCCTGGAGTCCTACCTTCTTTCTTTGGGCCTTTTCAAAATGTAATGATGCTGAGAAATTCAACAGGGGCAGCTTCCTCTGGAGGTACAGAGAACAAGAAAGCAGCTTGAAGAGTACTGGAGTCGGAAGGCCGGTGGAGTGAGTTTCAGCATGATCAAGTTTATTGGAGGTCAGGAACAAGCATACCTGAGGTGGCCCGGGGGTCAGCTTATATGCACAGAAAAGCCTCGCCCCCGTTCACACCCACACCCTGGGATAGGTTAATCTTCACGCCAGAGATTTACATTGGTTCATTTGAATATGCTAAGCCCCTGACAGGTGGATCTTTAGGAGCCTGAGTGCTATTGTTCTTTTACCTCAAGCTTGTACCTTTTCCAGGCCATGCAGTCAGACCGCATGGCCGGCGCCATTACGTGTTTGGTCACATCAAAGAATCATACAAGTGTACACACAGAGAATCGCAGCCTGGTTGTCTGTGGAATTGCGTCCAGGACATAACACAGCTCCTCCTACTGAATGCCTTGTGTGTTGTGAAAGGCAGTCTTTCAGATGAGGGCTTCCTTGGATCCAGGTCTGTTATCCTCTGCAAGCTCAGTGCCCCCCCCCCCCCAGCTCTTGTACCTTTAACAGCTGCCTGGCAGAAATTCAAGTGGCGTGGCTCTTCCCGACATGGAGCTAAACATGAGGGAAATACAGTTTTGCCTGCTTGCTTTCTGTATAGCTGGTTCCTCTTAAAGGCTCAGAAGCCAGTTATAATCAGGGACAACCTTGGGTTTTGATGGAAGAGAAAGCACCAAGTCAGTCTCGAGACCTGCTCATGCTGTCATTTGGAGAAACTCTGCTCTGTGTCCCATCACATCCTGACAGATGATGTCATGTGTCAGGGTCTATGGAATTCTTTCCCACACAAGACCGTCCTAGCGCTGTCTTTGCCTTCGTTTTTGCAAAACGACAGGCCTCTTTGTTTAAAAGGGCTTTTAATTTGCTTTAGTCCATTGGAATTCTTCTGCCTCTGTGTTCTTCTTGCTTGGTTTTTTAGCATTTGGCATTACTGAAATTTTGATATTTTGATAAATGGATGTGCATTGTACAATTGTATTTTATTAAGAAAAGCCCTCCTGGATGAGATCAGTGGTCCATGCAGTCCAGTGTCCTGTTCCTTACAGTGACCAAACCATTGTGCAGGAAGTCCTACAATCAGGATATTGAGGCCAAAGTCTTGTTTCTACCCCACCAGCAACTGGTATTCACAGGTACACTGAACACGGAGTTTCCATTTAGCCATTTCAATTAATAATTACTTGATAGACTTCTCATCTTTGTGGGCCCTGTCCAAACTAGTGGCCATCATTATATCTTGGGGCAGTAAATTCTATACATTCTTCGCATAGTGCACAAGTCACTTCTGAAGCTACTGTCCATTAGTGTTATTGTAAATTGCCTTGGGGATTGTTTTGGGCCTGAAGGCAAGATACTACTGCTTTAACACAAATGGGAAGAGCTCCTGTATTGGCTTTCATTCCATACCTGTGAGAGTTTCCAAGTGGGATGGACTCTGAGGCTGGAAGGAGCTCAGCTCTGTGTGGACTTTGAGTCCTCTTTCCAACCCGTCTCCCATCCCAGACCTCTGTTTACATTGCAGTTCATCTTTGCTGAGCTGCTGCGTGTGCTGCCAGCAATGTTTATAGACCGGGAAAACTCCCTGCTGCTTCCCTTCAGAAGCCCCACCAGGTTCCAGCCCCCAAAGGGTTTTGGAAGCATCAATGCAGGGAACTCAGGTGTAACGCCTGCTCCAAATTTTGTCCTGGCCTGGCACCTCAGACATAATGCTTCTTTATTTCCTGGGGGAAATAAAAATCTTCCTCAGTTAAATATACCCTTTCAGCCTCAGTTCTGGCTTGTGTTTTAGCACATTCTTCAGTTAACAAAAGGTGCCAACTTTTTTTTTTCCTGGCAAGGCTGTTGTATGTTTTACAGCTGAATTATTGGAAAGGTTTCAGTGGGTGAACTTTTGTCTCCATGATCAGCAAATGTCAGAGGAGGAAAGGGCAGACACAAAGGGATTGTGTCTCTTTGAACTGATTCCTTTCCTCTCTCTCCAAAAAAGTGCCATGACACGAGTGAGAAGGCTGTGATCTGAGTTAAAATCAGGGCTCCGTTGGGGCCGGAGCGCGCCGGAGCGCCGCTCCGGGAGAGAAGGGGCTGGGGGGCGGGCGAATAACAAAGTGCCGCCCCCCAGCAGAAAGCCTCCCTCGTCCTGTTGCCTTTCCCGGGGCCGCGGCTGGCCGCCAGCCCCGCTCCCGAGTTCCCTCCCTCATCCTTTTGCCTTTCCTGGGGCCGCGGCTGGCCGCCAGCCCCGCTCCAGAGCCCCCTCCCTCGCCCTGTCCCGTTTCCCGGGGCCGCGGCTGGCTGCCGGCCCCGACCCAGAGCCCCTTCCCTCCCCCAGTCACCATTCCCGGTGCCCAAGGGAGGAAGAAGCTGGGCCTGAGTGGCTTAACGCCACTCAGGCCCAAGCAAGGGGGGGAGGGAAATGCCAGCCCTTGTGGGGGGAGAAGCGCCCCTCCCTCCCTTCCTCCCTCCCTCCCTTCCTTCTCTCCCCCCACCTACCTATCTACCTACCTGTTCCCTCCTTTTCCCCTTCCTTCCCCTCTCCCTCCCTCCCTCCCTCCCTCTCCCCTTCCTTCCTTCCTTCCTTCCTTCTCTCTCTCTCCCCCACCTACCTACCTACCTTCCTGTTCCTTCCTTCCCCCCTTCCTCCCCCCTTCCTTTCTTCCTTTCTTCTCTCTCTCTCCCCCAACTACCTACCTACCTTACTGTTCCTTTCTTCCTTCCTTCCCCTCTTCCTTCCTCCCTCCTTCCTTCCTTTCTTCCTTCCCCCCTCCCTTTCTTTCTTTCTTTCTTTCTTTCTTTCTTTCTTTCTTTCTTTCTTTCTTTCTTTCTTTCTTTCTTTCTTTCTTTCTTTCTTTCTTCTCTCTCTCTCTCCCCCACCTACCTACCTTCCTTCCTGTTCCTTTCCTTCCTTCCTTCCTTCCTTCCTTCCTTCTCTCTCTCTCCCCCCACCTACCTACCTACCTTCCTGTTCCTTCCTTCCCCCCTTCCTTCCTTCCTTCCTTTCTTCTCTCTCTCTCCCCCCAACTACCTACCTACCTTACTGTTCCTTTCTTCCTTCCTTCCCCTCTTCCTTCCTCCCTCCTTCCTTCCTTTCTTCCTTCCCCCCTCCCTCCCTCCCTTTCTTTCTTTCTTTCTTTCTTTCTTTCTTTCTTTCTTTCTTTCTTTCTTTCTTTCTTTCTTTCTTCTCTCTCTCCCCCCCACCTATCTACCTACCTTCCTTCCTGTTCCTTTCCTTCCTTCCTTCCCCCTCCCTCCCTCCCTTCTTGCCTTCTGACACACTGCCCATGACGTCAGGGATGTGTGGCCTTTTGACACTTCCGGTGACGGCAGGGGGTGTGGCATATGCAAATGAGTTATGCTAATGAGCTCCTGCACCTCTTTTTTTACAAAAGGACCCCTGGTTAAAATGTCCTCTTTGTCATGAATTTACAAGGTGTCCATGAACAAGCTTGTCACTCAGGTGTCTGTCAGCAGTCCAAAGGACTGACCCACTTCACAGGGCTGTTAAAAACATTGCAAGCTAATGTATGAGCCATGGTTGGAACACTTGGAAATGCAATATAAATGAGGAGAATTCTGTTTTCCTTAGGGTGATGATGCTTTCCCCTCTTCAGACCTTGAAGCCTGCAAAATGTCACAGATGGTTTATACCACAGTCCCTTCGTGTAAACTGTTCTTGTTTGTTCCATGCAATACAAATGACTTTGGAAAGCTGTTTTGTATATTTGCCAAGAATTTGCATGGGGCTAATATGTGTCTGTCCCACACGGAAGGTATAGATTGGGGAGGGGGGAGAGAGATACAGCTGGTTGGTTGGGAGAATGAGCAGTCTAGAGGGAATTTTAAAGGAGGAGGAGTAACTGTGGGGAGAGGAAGAGGCCCAGTGTGTAGGGAGCTCGTGTGGTGCAAGGCGTTTGATAGGGCAGTTACTTTTGTTGCTTTTACTAATGGTCAATTTGTGCCAGTTTTATGAGTCTCTCCAAGTTGTGACCTGGGAGGATGACCCCCTTTCCCCAGCACTCCAGCTAAGGATGTTTAAAGCTCTTGTCATTGGCTTTGCCTTGCAGTTGGGAGGTGCTTATACCCTCTGACCATGCAGTAGTAGCAGAGGAGCAAGTTCTGAAGCAAATAATGGAGAAGGGGGGTCTTTCTTGTAATGCAGGGCAGGACAGGAGCAGACTGGTGTCACGGGTAGCCTCAGACTGAAGTCCGGGGTACCCTCTGAGGGGAGAGGGCTAGCTGGAGGAGCCCGCCAGGGATGCCAGCCTCTAGGTGGGACCTGGGGATCCCCTGGCATTGCAGTTAATCTCCAAACTACAGAGATCAGTTCTCCTGGAGAAAATGGATGCTGTGGAGGGTGGACTCCGTGGCACTGTACCCCACTGAGGTCCCCATCCTTCCCAGGCTCCATCCCCAAATCCTCCAAGTATTTCCCAACCTGGATCTGGCAACCCTACCCCTCATCCCCCACCAGTGGCTGGAGGGGGCACCTGGCAACCCTATGCATACATTAGAATGTGGCCCCACCCCTGCAGGGCGGTCTGCTGTCCATGTGGTCGGCCCGTCAAAGCTGGGCCTGCCCAAGAATCCAGCGATATGCCCAACTCAGCAGGGCCAGACGAGGGAGGCACAGCTGCCATGTGGGATGGCCCTGATCCTCAGTGTGCTGGGATCAGCTGGCTTGGGGGAGGCAGAGCAGCCATTTAAGTTGGGTGGAGGAGGGTAAGCCTGGAGGCAAGGCTAGTTCCAGATTTGGGGGGGGCAGCTCCTCTTCTCCTCTGCCTACCACCAGCCCCCCCTCTCAAGCCTCCCTTCCCACCGACTCGCATGCCTGCGCATCCTTTCCCCACACCCCCATGAGCCTTCTCACCACCTGCTCTCACTGATGCCTGCTTCATCCATACCTGTTTACTGATGATGCTGGGTACTGCATGCAGCTGGGAACATGGATGGCAGAGGGGCAGGGCTCATTTCGTAGCAGGAGCTCCTTTGCATATTAAGTCACACACCCCTGATGTAGCCAATCCTCCAAGAGCTTACAGAGCTCTTCTTACAGGGGCTACTGTAAGCTCTTGGAGGATTGGCTACATTGAGGGTGTGTGGCCTAATATGCAAAGGAGCTCCTGCTACAAAATGAGCCCTGGCAGAGGGATGATAGCAAGCAGGTGGGCATGGGGCAGGTGCATGGTTTGTGACAGTGGGCCCCAGCAACTGCTCAGTCACACCTGATTGGCAATAACTCCTGTCCATCAACCTGGGAGGGTGGGGCAACCCTCAGGATGGCTTGGAGAGGGAAGGAGCTGTAATCTGGAATGCCACTGGCGGTTCTGCCACAAATTTGTTTATTGGCCTTAGGCGAAGCCTTTCTGTCTCAGCCTCATCTGCAAGATGGGGATAATGATACTGAGCTAGGGTGGGAAAGTCCTGGAAATCTGGAGGGTGGAGCCTGGGGAGGGCAGGGTTAGGGAGGGGAGGGGAGGGAGCTCAGCGGGGTACAGTGTCATGGAGTCCAACTTCCAAAGCAGCCATTATCTCCAGGGGAACTTGTTTCTATTGTCTGGAGATCAGTTGTAATGGCAAGAAATATCCAGGCCCCAAGTGGAGATTGGCAACCCTGATCTACTGGCCTAATTTACAAGAGAGTTGGTGAGAATTACTTTAATAATATCCGCTAGCGCTTTGAACATTGAAAGTGTTACATGAATGTTAGTTATGAACATTACCTAATCCTTCCTCTTTTTAAAAAACTAGCCGCAGGGGATGTTCATAGGCACAAATCAAATGCATGAAGGATTAAACACCCCTCCTCCCATCACTGATCCTCTTTTGCAGATGGCTTCTTCCTCACCTCTGCAGGCACATGAAGCAGGAGAGATGTTTGCCAGGCCAGCGTAATATATGATCCCACTGAGAGACACATCTCCTGCGGGGGTGCCTTCTCTTCCCCTGGTCTTTTTGGTGCCAGAACTCCAGTTGGGATGTATAAAATAATATGTACCCTGAGCGGGTGCAGATTAAATTTCTCTCACCACTGAGGAGGAGGAAGAGAAAGAGGAGGAAGAGGAAGAGTTGGTTTTTATACTGTGCTTTTCTCTACCTAAAGGAGTTTCTCTGCCTATAGGAGTAGCTACAGAGTCTCTGTACGTAATGGGGGTTAGGTACGAGGGCCTCCAGATGGCAGGTACAGACAGACTTGGGCTCCAAAATCAGTTTTTGTAGAAATCCTGTAATGTCAGAAAATGCTACCTGTCAAGTTCTGTTTCATGGAGGCATTTTCTGTTACTCAGGATAACAAAAAACAGCCTATTTATAACAAATTGCCTAATGGAGGCATGGCTAACTACATAGGCATCAAGAGAAATGAGTAACCATCTCAGCCCCCGCCCCCAGCTGAGCTGAGGGTTCATTTTGATTCTTCCATACTTTGGAAGTTTACTCACATCCTCTAAGGTAGGGAGGAGTGGGTTTCCTTACCTCCAGCCTCAAGGAATGGGATTACACACTCTGCACATGCTTAAGGGCACCATTCTCTTCCAGTCTTTTGCCTTCTGAATTCTGGTGAAGTAGGAGAATTTCTAGGTTCCTTATGTCCCTTGCACCTTGATGGAATCCTGCAAAGAAAAGCCAAAGCTAGCACTGATGTGATTGCAGTTGTACTGAGATTCTTTTGTTGTTGTTGTGCTTTTTTGAAGTGCTCCCGCACCTTGGTAAAGTGCCACACTAAAAAGCATCTTGGTATTATATGTACAATCTCAGTGAGATTGCTCTTTTATGTTTTTGGCACTCCTTTATCAGCACACACTGGTAAGGTAGAAGATAAGAAGAAATCAGAGAAGAACGGAAGGAGATAACAGGTTGTAGTTAATGGTGCATGCAGAGTTCTGTACACATTTCAAAATCATAAAAAGACAGGAAGGAGAATCCTCAGGCATCTGTTCCACTTTGCAAACAAAACCAAGTAACCTGGAAGTCCAAAATCTTTGGAGGAAATTTTGGGTACACCCTTCACTGAAGATACAATGGGGTGAGTTTAATTGTTCCCCCAAGGCAATAAGTGTGAAGTCCCATAGAAAGGAGGGATGAAGTAAGACATACTGCAAATCCAGCCTGTGCCACAAAGGGGCAGTCAAGCACCATCTCTGAAATGGATTTATTTAAAAAAATACTCATGCTGATATAAATCCAAAAATAACTGTAAGGAATTGCCTTTATCAGGATGACCAACTAAAACATCCCAAAGTAGTTTTCAAGTTCAGGTTGAATGCGTTGATCTGAAAAACACTAAGCTTGAAAAAGTACTATGTTGAACTGGAAAGCTTGCTCACTCCTTTGTACAGTTTGGGTTGGTGCTAATTACCCCTCTGTTTCTTTTGTATCTTTTTTTCACTTGGGAAATGTGGCTATCTGCAATTTCTGTACACAGTAATATAATATTCAGCCTTTTGTAATAAGAGGCCCACTTCTGATTTGGGGCTGCTTTTATGTCTTTCTCTCTCTCTGCCTGAATGTGCCACTGAAAGCACTTTTCAGCTCTTCTGCTGTTGACCTGTGTGCGTGCTGAAAACAAACAGTAAGGCAGCTTTATATGTGTAAGTATGCAGTTCAATTTTTAATTGGTAAAAGATGTTTTTCTATATTGCAAAAAATATGAAAACCATCAAATGCCAAAGCAATAAAGGGGGTAGAAAGTCCCATCGAGATGCAGCTGACTTGTGATGACCCTGTGGGGTTTTCAAGGCAAGAGACATCCAGAGGTGGTTTGCTGTTGCCCACCTCTTCAGCACAACCCTGGTATTCCTTGGTGGTCTCCCATCAAAATACTCATCAGTGTTGACCCTGCTTAGCTTCTGAGATCAGGCTAGCTTGGGCTATCCAGGTCAGGGTAAAATAATAATAGAAGTGTACAATTACAAGACAATACATTTTAAGTATGAAAACAGTTGTATTTATGGCTCAGTGGTAAGATGCTGAACTGCAGATCAGAAGATCGGTATTTTGGCAGTTCGAGACCCAAGTGCCGCATGATGAAGTGAGCTCTCGTCTCTGGCCCCAGCTTCTGCCATCCTAGCAGTTCGAAAGCAAGAAATTGCAAGTAGATAAATAGGTACCGCTTCAGTGGGAAGGTAACAGTGTTCTGTGCCCTTCAGAATCTAGTCATGCCGGACACATGATCATGGAGAAGTCTTCAGACAGCGCTGGCTCTTCGGCTTGGAAACAGTGATGAGCACCGCCCCCTAGAGTTGAATTCGACTGGCTTTCAAGCAAGGGAAACCTTTACCTTTAACCTTTATTTATGAGATGAGAATAAAGTTAAGAACATAAGAGAAGCCAATGTTGGATCAGGCCAGTGACCCATCCAGTCCAACACTTTGTCACACAGTGGCCAAAAATACCAGGCGCCCTCAGGAGGTCCACCAGTGGGGCCAGGACACTAGAAGCCCTCCCACTGTTGCCCCGCCCCCAAGCACCAAGAATGCAGAGCATCACTTGCCTCAGACCGAGAGTTCCTATCTATACTTTGTGGCTAATAGCCACTGATGGATCTCTGCTCCATATGTTTATCTCTTGAAGCTGTCCATGCTTGTAGGGAACTCTTGAAGCCATCCATGCTTGTAGCTGCCGCCACCTCCTGTGGCAGTGAATTCCACGTGTTAATCACTCTTTGGGTGAAGAAGTACTCCCTTTCATCTGTTCTAACTCGACTGCTCAGCAATTTCATGGAGTGCCCACAAATTCTTCTATTGTGAGAAAGGGAGAAAAGGACTTCTTTCTCTACCTGCTCTATCCCATGCATAATCTTATAAACCTCAATCATGTCACCCCTCAGCCGTTGTTTCTCCAAGCTAGAAAGCCCCAAGCGCTTCAACCTTTCTTCACAGGGAAAGTGTTCCAACCCTTTTATCATTCTAGTTGCCCTTTTCTGCACTTTTTCCAATGCTATAATATCTTTTTTGAGGTGTGGCGACCAGGACTGTACACAAACGAGGTCGCACCATCGATTTATACAGCGGCATTATGATACTGGCTGATTTGTTTTCAATTCCCTTCCTAATAACCCCCAGCATAGCATTGGCCTTTTTCATTGCAGTCGCACACTGTCTTGACATTTTCATTGAGTTATCTACTACAACTCCAAGATCTCTCTCTTGGTCAGTCTCCGCCAGTTTGGACCCCATCAACGTGTATTTATAGTTAGGATTTTTGGCTCCAGTGTGCATCACTTTGCACTTGGCCACACTGAACCCCATTTGCCACATTGGTGCCCACTCGCCCATCCTCGACAGATCCCTTTGGAGTGCCTCACAATTCTCCCTGGTTCTCGCCACCCTGAACAACTTCGTGTCATCTGCAAATTTAGCCACTTCACTGCTTATTCCCAACTCCAAATCATTAATAAACAAGTTAAAAAGCATGGGACCGAATACTGATCCCTGCGGTATCCCACTGCTTACCTCCCTCCACTGAGAAAACTGCCCATTTATACTCACTCTCTGTTTTCTTTTAATTTGCCAGTTTTTGATCCACACAAGGACTTTTCCTTTTATCCCATGACTATTGAGCTTACTTTGGAGTTTTTGATGAGGAACTTTATCAAAAGCTTTCTGGAAGTCAAGGTAAACAACATCTATTGGGTCCCCCTTGTCCACATGTTGAGAGCTGGCAGAAAATTAGCCTGCTCAAGTGTCTTCCCCAAAAGTCTTTTGGTTAAGAGGTAGAAGAGAGAATCGGAGTTGGATTTCTGACATGTAGCAGTTTATAAAGCCCTAATATTGGGGTTTTGAATCAGATACATGATGGCACTTCAGCCTTTCTGAGCTCTACAAGGTATTTGTGATTTCAGACTCTCCTTGCCCTCCTCCTTTCTCCTGTTTATCAAAAATTAAACAAACATACCACATGGAGATGGTGCTACTTGCCCAACTCCCCCTTGGTTTGTGACCTACCAGCCACAGACCAAGCTCTGATTCACTGTTTCTTCCACACTGCCCCTGACGGTCTGCCATGGAATCCGTGCACATTGTAGAGGGTTCAGGAGCTTGTTTTGGCCTCCAGGTGACAGCTGGAAATTTCCTGGGATTACAGTTGATCTCACGGCAGCAGAGATCCGTCCACCAGGAGAAAATGGCCCCTTTGAAAGGTGGACTCAATGGAATTATACCCCACTGACGTCCCTCCCATCCCCAAACCCTGCCCTCCCCAGACTCCACCCCCAAAATCTCTAGGTGTTTCTGAACCCAGACCTGGCAATCCTAGATTGGCCCAGCAAGTCAGATTATATTCCAGCAACAAAACAAAACAAAACAAAAACAAGACCAGGATTCCTGTGGCACCTTAAAGAGTCACAAATTGTATTCCAGTATAAACCTGCTTACTTCATCAGGTGCAGTGAGGTGTACATGTCTTTATTTGATGCCTTTATATTGATATGCTGCTGGGTTCCTATTTTGTTTTGCTGCTACAGATTGCATTCTAGATATCTGATCTGGACATGCTGCCTTTTCTTGTCTGCCCATTAATGTGGCAGAAGCATAAGACTGTTCCTGCTAAAGCTGAAGACTGAGGAGATCTGCTGACAGGGAAGGCTTTTGCAACCTTCATGGCCAGATCTTTGCTATGTCAGGCCCAGAGCACGAGACAGTGAGCCAGCTTCAAGAGTCTCTGCCAAGTAGTTTTTGACAGGGTTGCCAACCTCCAGATGGGGCCTGGAGATCTTCCAGTATTACAGTTGATCACCAGACTACAGAGATCAGTTTCCCCCAGAACAAACTGCTGCATTGGAGGGTGACCTTTGTGGCATCACATCCCTGCTAAGCCCCCTCCTCTCCCCAAAGCCCTGGAATTTCCAGGAGTTTCCCATCCTAGAGCTGACAACCCTAGTTTGACCACCCACAGGAGGAGAAGCACACAGCAGCGTTGTGTAGCCTTATTTAGCTACTGCTGAAATAGAAAATTCAGTGATGTGCATATAGATGACGCTGGCAGAAAGACCTTACATATATGGGGTTGTCAGGTACCCCATGGCCACTGGCAGGGGATGGGGGGTAAGGTTGCCAGATCCAGGTTGGGAAACTCCTGGAGATTTGGGGATGGAGCCTGGGGAGGACAGGGACCTCACTGGAGTACAATGCCTTACAGTCCTCCCTCCAAAGCATCCATTTTCTCCGGGGGAACTGATCTCTGTAGTCTGGAGATGAGTTGTGATTCCAGGGGGTCCCCAGGTCTTACCTGGAGGCTGGCATCCCAAACCCTGCTAATATCTGTTGAGCCTGACATTTATTTTGCCTCTCCTCTTCCATCAAGTCTATCTGAGTTGAAAATCATTCAAAGCATTGATGCGAAAGGCCTTGCCCAAGTGGGGCCAAGGGGCTTGGCCTAGAGCGCTTCAAGTGGGACCCTGCGCTAGGATTGCCCATCTCCCAAAGGGGTTTGCAAAAGGGCAGTTGTGGTTTCTTGGCCTGCCATCCTAGAGGATAAGCCAGAGAGAGGCAGCTGTTTCCGGAGACACAGGGGAGCTGACAGACAGTGTTTAGAAGGCCACAAATAAGAAATGAAAAGCCCAGGCTGGACAGGAAGTCTGGGAACGCGAAACCTAATACCCCAGGAAAGCGGCTTTCAGCAATCAAATTCATCATGGTCTCCGGTGCAGACTTGCCAACCCTGCGGATCCCAGTATACAGCAATCCTGAGCCCATTCCCCCGCAAGGAGAGGGAGATTTGTTTCAGAAATAAATGTTTCCAGGTTGCCAGGGAGATGCCACAGGTCAAGGGAGCAAGCAATCTTGATTACCCCTTTTCTGTGTTCTGGAAAAGGGTTCGAGGCTTATTTTCTGAACTCTAAGCACTGCCAGGACTGAGACTCAGGTGAGGGGGTGCACCCAGCAAGGTTGGGCTTGTTCCTCCTGGATTCCTGGGAGACAAGGACCAGCTCATGGTCAGTGTCCTCTCTGAAAGGTGCTGGAGCTCAACCCTGCCTGTGAAACCACACACAGTCTGGCTTGGTTGGCCACTGTGCTAATCCTACCTGTGTTATGGTTGGGAAGACTGTGCTGCACATGAGGATTTTAAAATTATTATTATGACCCCTGTGCTGAGTCCTGGCATCAGAAGACCCCTTCTGGGGTTTACCTGGGCTTAGTCCCGGTACCTGTTGGCAATGGCAGATAGGGTTACCAGGTCCCCCCGGCTGCTGGGGAGGATGGGCGTAGGGTTGCCAGATTGGTTGGGAAATTCCTGGAGATTTGGGGATGGAGCCTGGGGAGGACAGAGACTTTAGTGGGGAGTACAGAGCCATAGAGTCCACCCTACAAGTTACCAATTTTCTCCAAGGGAACTGAGCTCTGTAGTCTGGAGATGAGCTGTGATCCCAGGGGATCCCCAGGTCCCACCTGGAGGCTTTCATCCCTAATGGCAGAAGTTAGGAAATTATTGTTAAAGGAGTGCTTTGACAATGTGCTCTGTACTAGTAAGCCTCCATGCTCCCTCTAAGCTTTGGAGTCTTGTGAGCAAAAATTCTACTTTGTGAGCTACTGGCATTAAAGTTGTGAGCAAGCGATTTGACTGCTGCATAAATTAGTTTGCTCTGGAGCCATCCTTCCTGAGCTAAGGCAAAAAGGTGTGAGCCGGAGGCTAAAAAACTGTGAGCTCGCCCACTCTAACTCAGCTTAGAGGGAACACTGTGGCCCCAGCCTCTGAGACCTTTTCTAACTTTAGAGGGAAAAGTGTGCCTCCCACCAGTCTGGCTTGAGACTCAGAGCCTCTGTACCACTTTTCTCAGAAATCACAGGATTTTCAAGGTAAGAGGTGATTAGAAGCATTTCACTGTTGCCTTCTGTGCAATACGAACCAGGGGTTAGCTGAGGTGACACAGTCGTTGTCTACGAATGATCCTCTGCCACTGCCACCTTGCACTACTGCTGCTGTTCAGTGCCTACCTTTCAAGGATCCCAGAAAGTATTTCAGAAATTAAACGCTGCTAAAACAAAAAGGAAGCAGTTCTGCTGGTTTGATCACTCCCTCATTTCTGAATCTTTCTCTCTGCCCCCTTTCCCCCCCCCTCTGTTTTGAGAAGTTCAGGGTAACATACAAGCATCTCCCCTCCTTCATTTTATCCACATAACAACCCTGTGCAGTAGATCAAGATGGGTAGCCATGTTTGTCTGCCTGTAGCAGTAGAGAAGAGTCCAGTAGCACCCTAAAGACTAACAAAATTGGTGGCAGGGTATGAACTTTCGTGAGTCACTGCTCACTTAGAATAGCTGAAGAAGTGAGCAGTGACTCACGAAAGCTCATACCGTGCCACAAATCTTGTAAGTCTTTAAGGTGCTACTGGACTCTTGCTCTTTCCTGTGCAGTAGATTAGGTTGGAGACAGAGAGAGATTTCAAGGACTGATACAGTTTGGTGTAGTGTTTAAGAGTGCAGACTCTAATCTGGGAGAACTGGGTTTGATCCCCCACTCTTCCACATGCAGCTGCTGGTGTGACCTTGAGTCAGTTACAAGTTTTTTCAGAGCTGTTCTCTCACGAGTTCTCAAAAGAGCTCTCTCAGCCTCACCTACCTCACAGGGCATCTGTAGTGGGGAGGGGAGGGGGAAGGAGATTGTAAACCATTATCTTTGGATAGTGAAGGGCAGGGTACAAATTAGGGTTGCCAAGTCCAAATTGGAAAAAACCTGGGGACTTTGGGGGTAAACCCAGGAGAGGGCGGGGTTTGGGGAGGGGAAGGGCCTCAGCATGGTACAATGCCATAGAGGCCACCCTTCAAAGCAGCCATTTTCTCCTGGGGAATTGATCTCTGTCAGCTGGAGATCAGTTGTAAAAGCAGGGGATCCCCAGGCCACACCTGGAGGTTGGCAACCCTAGTATAAATCCAATCTCCTCCTCCTCCTCCTCCTCCTCCTCCTCCTCCTTCTTCTTCTTCTTCTACAAGGTCTGGTGTGACGTAGTTGCACAAGAATGCCGGTTAAACTGGGAAGATCCAGGTTCAAATCCCCAAGTGCTCAGTGGTGAAGCTAACTGGATGATCTTGGGTCAGTCACCCTAACTCACATGGCTGTTATGAGACCAAAATGGTGAGGTGATGACAATCCATGTCTGGCACTGGCCCAGGGGAGGGTTGCATAAGAATTGCTTTGCTAGATTACATCAAACGTCAGTCTAGTCTAACATCCTGTTTCCAGCCATTGCCAACCAGATGCTTTCAGGAAACTCACAAGCAGGGCAGGAAGACACCAGCCTCCTCCCCAGCAACCGATATTCAGAGTTGCACAGAACAGGGAGGCTCCATGGCTAATAGCCACTGATGGACCCGTCCTTCATTAACTTATCTCATTCCCGTTTTCATTGGCAGAGTAACTAACACAACAATGGTGCACAGATAAAGGTTTATTTATGAACTAACATACTTGATAGTAGGGGGGGGTTGTTCCCTCTAGGCTGAGTTAGTGTGAGCTAGCTCACAGCTTTTTAGCCTCCGGCTCACACATTTTTGTCTTAGCTCAGGAAGGATGGCTCTGGAGCAAACTTAATTTATGCAGCAGCCAAATCACTCGCCCACAACTTTAATGCCGGTAGCTCAAAAAGTAGAATTTTTGCTCACAAGTCTCCACAGCTTAGAGGGAGCATATATCTTTAGCTGAGAGAGAAAGAGAGTGTGGAACTTCTAAGAACAAGGCGGAAGTTGCCCTAAGAGTAGCGATCTGGAGACAGACAAGGAATGACACCTAAAAGGAGATAAGGTTCTGACCTCACTATCCTATCAGTCTTCTTGCTGCCTCCTTCAGGGTCTTCTTCTCTTCTTCGTACCCCAGACGTTGCCTTTTCCAACAGCTCAAGCCACCTAAGCTACTAGCCATCAATACATCTAGTGGCAGCGAGTCCTGTAAGTTAATTATGTGTTATGTGAATAAATATTTCCTTTTGTGCATTTCCTAAATTACTTGCTCCGGTTCAAGTTTTTTGGGAAGTTCTAGTACTTGCTTTCTCCAAACGATGCATAATTGTATAAACTTCTATCCCAGGGGTCTCCAGCAGCTACCTTGTGAGCTACTGGTAGTTCATTTGTTCCCTGAAAGACCCAGGAAGAGATCACAAAAAGATTTGCAGTAGTCTTTTTTTGTTTTGTTTAAGCTGCTAGCTTCATTTCTGGTGTGCTTCCTAGTCCATCTTCTGTTCGTAGGACAGAACAAAACTTGGTAACATGGAGGGGTGGAAAGTAGTTGAGGATGTTTTTAATTATTCAGAATTTGCTCTCATGAAAGAAAAGTCTGGCCACTGCTGCTCTCTCATGTCCCCTCTTGGTTATCTTTTTCTGTAAGCGATGAAGCCCCAAATCCCTTCACCTTCACTCACAGGGAAGGTGCTGCAACCCCTTGATCCTTTGGGTTTCAGTTTTCTGTAGTGTCCTTTTTGAGATAGGAAGAACAGCGACATGTTTAGGGTTCCAGAGGCAGCTGTGCCTTCGGTTTTCATGGAGAACAGGTAAAATGTAAATGATGTCCTAACCAGCCTTTTTGAGCAGAGGTCTGAGAACAACTGTGGCGGAATCCTACTGAAAAGCCTTTTTCTCTTCCCATCTGACAAGGGGGTGCTTGCCGGGAGGCAGATGTGTACTCTCGTCTGTACCAGTTCTAGACACATTCCTGTTGGTGGCCCTTCTGAGATGCATACGGAGGGCTGCTTGATCAGTGTCACAGGGAAGGTATGTTCAGGGGCACTCTCTCTTTTTAAACTATTAGTGCATGGATTTCCAAGCTGACAGGGGAGGAAGGGAAGGAGAAGAAAAGGACCCCAGGGCTGTTTCCTGGAGCCCCCCCATGTCAAGCTCAGTCCTGATGACTCGTCCAAAACGTCTGGCCAGCTTTCTGTTTTCAGAAGTTGGTTCTGTCCTGGCCAAAGGTCAGCAAGTGGCAAACCCCCTCCCCGTGCCGCCGCCCAGAGCCACATGCATGGATTTGACATGAGCAGCCGTCCGTCAGTCACGGTCAATGCCAGAGGGCAGGAAATTGCTGCGGACGTGAACCTAAACACCAGACGCTGCTCCCATCGTGCCCCCCCCCCCAAGGTTATCAGTTGCCCCCTCCCTTGGTGACAACTTCACCATCAGTGATGCCGCTTGCAAAGGATCCCTTCCTCCTGTGGGTCTTGGGTTTCTTCCAAACCCAGATTTGGCTCTAATTGGGGGCACATTTGGTGTGTGTCCCCGGCCTGCCCCCCCCCCCTTTAAAAATGAGAGGCAGGTCTACAAGGCAGCTGCAAGGCCGTAATTTACCGTATGGGATCATTTACCTGATTAGAGAGTTTATTTTATAAAAATTGCTTCAGAATGGGTTTACGTCCGGGGAGGAGGAGGGCTGGAGGGTGGGAGGGAGTATACTGTGGATATAATGGGGGGGGGGGAGCCTGGCCCACCAGGGAACATGTACCTGCCTATTTCCACAGTGGCAAAATAGGTTGCTCCCATTAATTAAAAGCCCATTAACAAGACTGGCAAGAGAAGGTAGCAAAAGGACCCCATGGAGGTTTTCCTGGCCCCCTCCAAGGGTGTGTGGGCAGGCTATAGTGTATAGGTATTATTTCCAAAATTATAATGTTGAAGGCAAGTTTTGTTTAGGGTTTTTTTTTTTTTTACGCTACGGCCGCTGCTTCTCCCCTCCCTTCCTCCCCAATCTTTTTTATGGCTAGATCCTTTAACTGTAATGACAGTTTCTTCAAATTGGCTTGGGCTGTTCAGCAGCCACGGGGTGGGGTGGGGGGGGGGGGAGGCCCTGGGGGAAGCTAAAAGACAGGATGAAAATAATGTTGCTGCTTTTAAAATCTGGTCCTGCTCCTGCACCTTTTAAGCCATGGTTTGTCTTTCTTTTTTCTTTTTTTTTGCGCTTTGGGGCCAGTGGAAAGTCTTTGGTTTCTCACCCTGGGATTTTGTTTTACACTGTCTTTTGTACTCAGGTCTGCCTGGACCTGCTAATTAGGGATGCCAGCCTCCAGGTGGGACCTGGGGATCCTGTAGAATTACAGCAGATCTCCAGACTACAGAGACCAGTTCCCCTGGAGAAAATGGATGCTTTGGAGGGTGGACTCTGTGACACTGTACCCACTGAGGCCCCTGTCCTCCTCTGATCCCATTCCCAAATCTCCAGGAGTTTCCCTACCTGGATCTGGTAACCCTACCTCCCCGCTGGGGGAGTGCCTGGTGGATTTAAAGTGCATGTCCATACCTCAATAGGGTTGCCAGCCTCCAGGTGGGGCCTGGAAATCAGCTCCCCTGGAGGAAATGGCTGCTTTGAAGGGTCGATTCTATGGCATTGTACTATGCTGAGGCCCCTCCCCTCCCCAAACCCCACCCTCTCCTGGCTCCACCCCCAAAGTCCCCAGGTATTTTCCAACCTGGACTTGGCAACCCTAGACCTCAACATCTGGCTGGGGAGGACCTGGCAACCTAATGCTATCTATACTTGCTGGGCTTCACCTGCAGAACCTGCCCAGGTACCACAGCTGGCCACCCCAGCCTTAAAAAGCAACTTTCCATGCACAGTTTAGCAGGTGACAGTTTTTCTTAGCATAAAGAAGGGGGGGGGGCTTCACAGGTTTAATTCTTTGAATGGCGAGCTGCTGTGAAAAGCCGATCAGAGGCAGGGGAAGCTGGCACAGAAGAAGGGAGAACTCTGGGACTCTCCCCGTTTTTTAAGCCCTGCCAAATATGTTCATTAAGCCAATGTAAATGGCGGGGAAAAAAATTCTGGGTATATAGGGGTGTATTGAAACCCTGCCTGTAACAGTGTTGCCGCGTCACATTTTCCCCCCTGCCAGATTTTATGGCGTAGAATGATATTTTGTGGTCTCCAAAATCTGTTATCTGGGGGAGAGCCCCGGGATATCTCCGGCACACCCCATTTTGCAGCCACTGCAGTGTGGGAATTTGGGCCATGTGCTGTGAGATCAGAGCTGATATATTGCAGGGCTTTCAAAGGAGGGATTTGCAGAGGGCAAGAAGAGCGATGGTTTGTATAAATCTGATCCCCCAGGGATGGCGCGAGGAGAGGCAGAACAAGAGCCTGGAGGGATCAGTAAATTGCAGAGTGATCGTTCAATGGCTGGAGAGAGCCCAGAAGCCCAGCCTTCCTTGTACCTCCCGCCCAGCAGAAATTGATGCTGAGGCACTGCTGCTGGCATGCTGCCTTGGCTGGGCCCTCTGGGTCAAGCTTCCAATGGAGAAAGTGGGATGCAAGAGAATTCTCCTCCTCTGGGCACTTTTCCCATCAGGAAATGGGAGGTTAGCCCAGAGGCTCTTTGGACATTGCAGGGCCTGGGGGGGAGGGTTTCTTCCATTCCCTCCCTCCCCCTATATTGGAGGGAATGGAGCCCCAGTGCATCTGCCTCTCTTTTAGACCCATTGTTGTAGATGGGGCTCCAATCCCTCCAGCAAGGCCACAGTTAGATGTGTGAATGTGCAGGGGATGCCTAAGAGTCCCAAGTTTTTTTTAAAAAACTGCAAGTTTCTGGTCCCTAAGGCTGCGTAGGTATCTGCAGTGCCTGCTGAAATCTCAGCTGCAAGCCAGAGGTATGGCTGAACTGAACAAGACTTGTGGTAATTAAGGTGGGTACTCATGGAAGTATCACCCCCTCCCCCAACCCGGTGACTAAGAGAACACAAGTAGATTATGCAACATAAGAGGAATTCTGCAGATCTTCACTGCTTGCTTTTAAAGGAGGAGAAATGGAAGTTGCTTCAAGCCCTATTTGAAGAGGAAGGACATTTATCTATAACCCCTATAGCTGCATTTTCAAAAGCTGCTTTGCATCAGTGTGCTACATTGTCAGTTGGCTAAGAAAGACTACTGTCAATTTCAGCCAGTTTTACTATAGTCTTTTCAAGCACTCAGGAGTGAGCTAGGTCCCAAGACAAACTGGATGGGGGTGTTGATCTGCATTCTAAGTTTTGCCCAGATCTTTTAGATTGCTTCTCTGGTTAATAAGTCCCGGTTAGTTGAACCCATTTGCCTACCTTGGCCTTACAGGTTTGTTGCAAAGACAGAATGGTACAGCACATGGTGTTTTTTTAAAGGACAGGATTTAAAGATGAAATCTAAATCTATTCACCCTTAGTACTTATGTGGCACTCTTGAGGGTGCATTCATACAGCTCTTTTGAGCCGTGCCAGGCACGAGTGCCTGGTGGATTTAAAGTGCATGTCCAGACCTCAATATCTGGGAATCGTGCCGCTTTCGTTAGTAGCATGTCAATCCCCGTCAGGGATCCATACTTAAAAGATAGTAGTTAAAGTCTGGTCTAAAGCCGGCCAACAGGCCAGTGCTGGACTTTCCACCATCAGGTTGTACCTCCAACGCACAATCTCCAGACCATCCCAAACGGCCATTTTAAAAAACTTTTAGCGACTTTTAGGTTATGTGTACATAACTGCTTAAACAAGCGACATTCCCAGAGCTCTGCTCAAGCGATCCAAACAATGTTATGTTTCTGATGGTCCCCTGAACTTTGTCAACTTTATTAAGTGAAACAGTACCTAGAGGAAAATACCGCTGGCCATGTTTTTACCATTTTTAGTATGCACATGCGCGGAGAAACAAGTATATGGTGAGGCACCTATGTGCATGCGCAGACAGGATTTTTTTTTTTAAAAAAAGCCGACCGCATGGCTCCTCACAGTGGATGCCATCTAGACAATCCACTGTGGGAGTCACACGCGGTGAAGCGCTTCACAGGCAGGCTGTCTGGTCGTGCAATGCTGGATCAAGAAGATCTAGCTCAAAATACAGCCAGGCCAATGACGGGATTAGCTGCCCGTCTGAACATACTCTGAAAGTTCAAATAGCCTTATATATGTCATCTGAACTCAGCTGTCCCTACAACAACCCTATAAGGCAGTCCATTATAACCACCCAAATGGGGGGGGGGGGGTTAAGGCTGCAGGAATAGTGGTTTGTTTAAGGCCATCTCATGAGCTTGTGACTGAGGTGGGATTCGAACTGAGGACCTCCTGGATTTCAGATCTGCCCCTCTAGTTAATTTAGGGAGAATTCTCTTGCACATTTAGGAAGACCTAATACCTAACTCTACTCAGAGGTTAAGATGCTGAGCTGCAGACCAGAATGTAGGTAGCTTGGCAGTTTGAGACCCTAGTGCCACATAAGGGAGTGAGCTCCCGTCTCTGGCCCCAGCTCCTGCCAACCTAGCAGTTCGAAAGCAAGAAATTGCAAGTAGATAAATAGGTACCACTTCGGTGGGAAGGTAACAGCATTCCATGTGACTCAGTGTTTAGTCATGCTGGCCACATAACCACGGAGAAGTCTTCGGACAGCACTGGCTATTCATCTTGGAAACAGAGATGAGCACCGCCCCTAGAGTCAGATTCGACTGGCTTTTGAGCAAGGGAAACATTTACCTTTAACCCAGTAGATGCAGAACTGGCCACTGAGAACAGCAGACTTGCAGAATGCTTCAGGTGGAGAAATCCCAAGGGGGAGAACACAAGATTTCTCCAATTCAGCCCCCCTAGGATGTAGGCACACTTGTGAAGTTGTTGCCCCCCCTTCCCTGGAAGTATTTTCAATTGCTCTTCACCCAAAGAGTGATTAACACATGGAATTCACTGCCACAGGAGGTGGCAGTGGCTACAAGCATGGACAGCTTCAAGAGGGAATTAGATAAACGTACGGAGCAGAGATCCATCAGTGGCTATTAGCTACAAGGTATAGATAGGAACTCTCGGTCTGGGGCAATGATTCTTGGTGCTTGGAGAGGGCAACAGGGAGAGGGCAACAGGGGGAGGGCTTCTAGTGTCTTGGCCCCACTGGTGGACCTCCTGAGGGTACCTGATATTTTTGGCCACTGTATGACAAGAGTGTTGGACTGAATGGGCCATTGGCCTTATCTAACATTGGCTTCTCTTATGTTCTTAGGGACTGGGGCTGGGAACCCCTCCCTGCCACCACCCCCCCCACCAACCAGCAGGAAAGTGCAATTAGGAAGGTGTCTGAGAAAGAAACCCAGTTCTTTCTCAGATTGTCCCAAAGGTCTGGAGTGGATGCTACCCTGCTCCACTCTACCTGATTTTCCCTCCTTCCCCATTCAGTTATACGGAACAAAGAGAAGGACTTTCAGAACGAAAATCCCCTTGAGGTAGAAATGCATCCCCCAACCTCTCTACAAGACAAAAGAGGGAGGGAAGAAGGGCAGCTAAGGAGATTAAGCTCAACCCTTTGCAGCAAAGGAACCCCCCTTATCCAGTGCGGTAGCAGCTGGAATTTTCAGACTAGGATCTGGGCAAATCCCCACTGTGCCTTCAAGCTCCCTAGGTGACCTTCAATTTAACGTACCTCAGATTTTTGTGAAAGTAAAATGGAGGAGGAAAGACTGATGTGTGCTCCTGGGAGGAGAGCAGGATAAAAATGTATTAAATATCCCAAGTCTCCTGAAAGTCAGAAGATTTATTAATGACTTGGAGTTGAGAGTAAGCAGTAAAGTGGCTAAATTTGCAGATGACACAAAGTTGTTCAGGGTGGTGAGAACTAGGGAGGATTGTGAGGCACTCCAAAGGGATCTGTCGAGGATGGGCGAGTGGGCACCAATGTGGCAAATGGGGTTCAGTGTGGCCAAGTGCAAAGTGATGCACATTGGAGCCAAAAATCCTAACTGTAAATACACACTGATGGGGTCCGAACTGGCGGAGACTGACCAAGAGAGAGATCTTGAAGTCATAGTGGATAACTCAATGAAAATGTTGAGACAGTGTACTGGCATTAAAGTTGTGAACAGGTGATTTGGCTAATGCATAAATTAGTCTGCACTGGAGCCATCCTTCCTGAGCTAAGACAAAAATAGGTGAGCTGGAGGCTAAAAAACTGTGAGCTGGCTCACACTAACTCAGCTTAGAGGGAACACTGGAGCAGGTAGAGAAAGAAGTACTTTTCTCTGTTTCTCACAATACAAGAACTCATGGGCACTCAATGAAATTGCTGAGCAGTTGGGTTAGAACAGATAAAAGTACTTCTTCACCCAAAGTGTGATTAACACGTGGAATTCACTGCCACAGGAGGTGGTGGCGGCTACAAGCATGGACAGCTTCAAGAGGGAATTAGATAAACATATGGAGCAGAGGTCCATCAGTGGCTATCAGCCACAAAGTATAGATAGGAACTCTAGGTCTGGGGCAAGTGATGCTCTGTATTCTTGGTGCTTGGGGGGGGGGGGAGACAGTGGGATGGGTTCTAGTGTCCTGGCCCCACTGCTGGACCTCCTGAGGGCACCTGGTGTTTTTGGCCACTGTGTGACAGAGTGTTGGACTGAATGGGCCATTGTCCTTATCTAACATTGGCTTTTCTTATGTTCTTAAGGACTGAGGCAGGAATGTCCCCCCCCCAAAAAATCAGCAGGAAAATGCAATTAGGAAGATGTCTGAGAAAGAAACCCAGTTCTTTCTCAGATTGTTCCAAAGGTCTGCTCCACCCTACCTGATTTCCCCTCCTTCCCCATTTAGTTATACAGAACAGAGAGGGACTTTCAGAATGAAAATTCCCTTGAGATAGAAATGCATCCCCCAACCTCTCTACAAAAGGGGGAGGGGAGAAGGGCAGCTAAGGAGATTAAGCTCGACCCCTTGCTGCAAAGGAACCCCCCTTATCCAGTGGGGTAATCCAACATTGGGGTAATCCACTGGCCTGATCCAACATTGGCTTCTCTTATGTTCTTATGTTAAATCCAGAGTTCATCCCGCAAGTGGAGGACAGACCCAGGCACTGGGTTATAGGTCAGTGGTAGAGCGTCTTCTTGGCATGCAGGAGTTCCCAGGTTGAATGCCCAGCATTGCCAGTTAACAGGATCAGACAGTAGGTGATGTGAAAGACCGCTGCCTGAGACCCTGGAGAGCAGCTGCCAGCCTGAGTAGACAATACTGACCTTGATGGACCCGGGGTCCGATTCAGTAGCAAGCAGCTTCATGTCTGTTCTTGTAGAAAAGTGCTCAGCTTTCAACCAGGTGCAGAGGAACTTAAGCCACATAGCCCAGGGGTGGGGTGGGGTGGGGATTCAGGGGAGAAATGAGAAGCATTTGGCTCATCTTTGGAAGCCCCAAAGGTTACCCAGCAGTTTTATTTTGCTTTAGAGTGACATTTTTCCCTCTCCCTTTTTCTGCTGCCGCATGGGCTCATTTGCATGTGTATTGCGCCTACCGCCACGGGTGCCGGGGTCAATTGAAACTCGAGAAAAAGAGCAGAAATTTTATGCAAAACTGTTGATTGCATTTGTATGTAATGAAATCATCCAATATTCATCCGACTATGGGCCCTAATCTGAAAGGAGAACTGGAGGACGAGAGAGTCACTGCAAAGCCGTAATGAGCTTCTGTAGTGATTAAAAAAAAGCACTTCAGCCTCCTGACAATCCAGCCCAAAAGCGCGTCTAATCAACACTGAATATGGGAGGCAGGCGATTACACCAAGGCGGGCTTCCCCCCCTCCCCCTTTTGCAAGGCACACTGTCAAAGATGTGTGCGCCTTGTAAACTCTGACACGCCAGCCCTGGACGATCTGTTTGATACAAATCCAGAAAGCTCCCAATCAGAGAAGAGACTGTACCATCCTTTGCACAAAAGCAATCGTGCTGTCTCTTCCCCCACCACCCCCCAGCTCACAAGGAGAGCAATCACCTCTCTTTTGAAGTGCAGTCTTGGGTTTTTAACTCTGTGGAGGGGCCCTGTGTAACTCAAAGCACCTCCTCCTCCTGTTTTCCGTTTCATCTCTACTGGGACTGTGGCTAACAGCCTGAAGGGACGGCTAATCCCCCCCCCCCAAAGCAGAGGGTGGGCAAGAGTTTGAATCAACGGAGCTGGCTGGAGCTTGCATGAGCCTTGCTTGGTTAGCCACTGCTCAGTGACTGGTAGTGGAAAGGCCTCCTTGCCCAGCTTTAAAGCCCCCTGGCTGGCATTGGACCAGACAACCTCTCTCATAGGTTAGTTCTGAGAATGGAAAGCTGACAACATAGAGCGACTAGATCACAGTGCTGAGTTGTTGTCCTGTGACTCCATCAGGGAGACCCGTTCACACAAACCTTACCAGTTTGAGCTTCATGCACTACACAGGCATTGTGTGTGTGCGAACATTAGAGCCTTTGGGGAACAGAATACTGCTGGGGAAACCAAGCATGCCCCACAGATCCTGTACCTTTGGCCCCATGTACACTGGTACTCTGGCCTTTGGGGTGCAGGGAGAGGGCACAAATATTTTCGAGACAACCTCCTCCCTGCCTGCTGGTCTCAGTGGCTCAGGGTCCTTTGTGCTTTCCAAATAAACAAAGCAGTGAGTTTAACTTTTGCAGGTTCGCAGAAGTTGGGAAGAAAGGAGGCAGAAATGAAAGATTTCCTCTCTCTTGGACCCCACATGTCAACAATTTCTTTGCTTTGTGTATTCTGGCCAGAAGCGCCTCTTGATAAATGAACAGAGGGGAAACGAATGCCTGCAGTCCTCACCCAGTTCAGCAAATTGCTTTCAGCTCAGAACTTTTAACCAGTTGTACATTTATCAAACAAAATCTCCCCCTCCACCCATATCCCAGCTGCAAAATGGGAGTGGGGGTTGTACTTCTCCCAACACAATCCAGTGGAGTAATAGGTGATGCCTTGCTACAGGCCTAGTTTACTGTTTGGGATTTTTGTGTGTCCCTCCTCTTCAGAAATGTCCAGCGAGTTCTGCCAGAGCAAGAAGGGCAAATCGTCCCTGCACTCTATAGCAGTAAAAAGGCAATAAGGTGGTGTGCTAAATGTTCCTTTCCAAAAGAGGAGCAGCTGTCCCCTGGCTCAAACACAAAACTGCTAACAAAGAATGTGGCCCCACAAAATCCCATCTCAAGCAGGGTTGCCAACCTCCAGGTAGTAGCTGGAAGTCTCCCCAAAACACAACTGACCTCCAGCCGACGGAGATCAGGTCTCCTGGGGAAAAAATGGCTGCTTTGGAAGTTGGTCTCTGTAGCATTAAGCCCTGTCAAAGCCCCCTCACTCCCCAGGCTCCACTTCCAAAATCTCCAGGGGTTTCCCAACCCTGAGCTGGCGACTCTACCCATCTGAATATCCCTGTTTGCCTTTCTCCTATTACCACTTCTGCAAGGTATGCAGACGGTCTGGGGTGGGGGGCTACAATTTGAGATTTCCAGTTTGTAGGGAACTAACGTGCCATCTCTCCATCCTCTTAACTATTCACTGCAAAAGTTTCTAGCGCCGTAATCCCAGGCTCCACATTTCCTTACGTGTACACACACAAGCATCGGCACAGCTGCATATCTCAGTCCTCTAAATTATGGAAACAGAAAGAATTTGGATACTGGGGATGGGTGTAGTGTTACACAGGGCACTCTGCCAATGGGAGTCTCCTTCCACCACCTCTGGCGCCAAAGAATCCAGCGAGTGCTGACCAGACGCTTTTCAGCATAACCGTATACCAATAAGGACTAGCAACTGCTCTTTAAAATGAAAGCAGAGAGTCACAGGAAGATTGCTTCTGCACCCAGTACTATATTATTCACGACTTATTCCCATTCCCTTGCACCTTATTTCTAATGAAGCATGGCAGCAGGGCCTGATGGACCACAGGAAGTATGGGGAGCCAAGACATAGCATTTGCTAGTATGTTCACAAGGCAAGCAATGGTCCAAGTTCAGTGGGGTCACACTGGCTCCCCAACATTCAAACTCGTTTCTCTGGGTGTGATGTTTCCCAACAGATTCAGGGGAGTCACTGGGGCACCCTGAGGCTTCAAAGCCCCCATCAGATTTTATTTCGCATACGAGATTCTTGGCAGGTTCATGTAGCAGCCAGTGAGCTTTGCTGCCTCCTTGCCCTAGCACTCGGTCCAGGAGGATTTGCAAGCAAGGCAGAAAGGAGCTGCCAGTGGCTCCAGAAGGGGCCAACAGCTGAGGTAGCCTCACTGTCACCACAAGCACTGTTAGTCTGAGCCCCTACTAGGCAAGACTAAATAGTCCCCCCATCCAATACCTGATCTCTGCATGACTGCACTTCACCATAACTCCACTGGTGATGTGGTGAAAAAGGTCCTTATCACCAGGACACAGCAGCTCCTGGGATTGCAGGAGGTGGCCAATATTAGTGTTCGGTTTTGAACAAGATATAAGCCACCTTTGAGAGTCACCGTCAAATGCCAAAGCTGGGAGGGGAGGACAGAAGCTCCCCCAGTGTCAACCCTTGATTTCACTTGGTTCGGATGAAAGCGCAAGTCAGCTGCTTGGGGCTCAAAAACACACTCGAGTGGCTGTGACAGTCCAACAGCGGAGGAGGAAGTTCGTGGCTCTTCCTGGCTCCCCGTCGCCCACCCTCCTGGCATGGGCTACCCGAGCAACTCCTTGGTCTTTGCCGCCAGCAACGTGTCCATCTCAGCTGATGTGTCGTCCGTCATTTGCTGGATCTGCAGTGTTGTGATTGAAGGGGACAGGAATAACGGCATGACTGCTTTCCTTTTGAAAGGGGGGCAGGTACTGATACATTTGAAAGCAAACACACAACCTCCAGAGCTCAAGAGCAATTGGAAGTGGCAGCCAGGTTTATATCTTGGGTTTGCCACTTTTAATCCCACACCCACCCACAAGCCAGTCGACTACCAGATGCTTATGGGGCCATGACAGGTGACTGCTGAGGGGAGCTACAGGCATTCCCTCACTGTTAAGTGTAGTGAACTGGCAGCGTAATTGCTTATTCCTCCTGATTCTCGCCACAGTCAAGAAGTGGAGCAGCATAACAGTCAAGAAAGTGAGCCATAAAGCTCCTGAGAGCAGCTTGCTTCAGCCAACAAGTGAGGGGGCGGCTTCAGGCAAGTGCCAGTCTCCCTCCCCTTGTGATACAGAGACAACGCTGACCTGCACTACAGGGTTGTGGTAAGGCTGACTTGGCCAATTTATGATAACAGCTTCGAACCCCTAAAGTAAATGCTAAGTGGAAGGTCTATTTACCCAGAAGTGTCTCTTGTCTCTCAGTAATTTAAATGCAGCTTGGGAACCTAGTCAAAGGTTTAGAAAGGACATACGGTATAGTCCTCTCCTCTAGGGGACTGTATCATCTCAGAATTCCTGCCCAAAGAAACCATTTGCTTTGACTACACATCATTCTTCCTGATGCACAATCTTCCCACAGGTGGGGGAAAGGTTATCAGAGTGGCAGCCTGCCCAATGCATTCTGTGGTCCTTACAGCCCCAAAGGTCTGTGTAGTATTATGTCCACCCAATCTGTATTCGGACTTGTGTGTGTGTTTTGGTACTAGTTTTTGGTGCAGTTGCCTGTGGATGCCATGCTGGCTGTGCCGCTTGAGGACCTTGGGTGACAATCTCACCAGTAAATGGACGGGTACCTGTTTCTCGATCAACTTGATAGTGTCCTCTGACACGGTGCTTTTGGCCTTCTTGGTGTGGTTGATTGCCTTGACACGGACTCTTCGCAGGGACTCCTTGGCCTTGTTTGTGAGCTGCTTGGCAAGCGTGGCCAACTTCTCCCTGTGTTCCCGGGTGACTCTGACAAGCAACAGGGAAAAGGAACAAGGCCTCAGCGAATACACAACATGCATATTTCAGCTACCGTACGCCACTCAGAGAGGTGGGACAGACTTTTTAAAAACACACATTTGGATGGAGAAATGTGAATGGCATCAAAGCAAAGTGGCAAAGGATAAAGGACAAGTCAAGGGTGCTTTGGTGTAGTAGTTAGGAGCTTTAGTGTAGTGGTTAGGAGCGCGGACTCTAATCTGGGAGAACCGGGTTTGATTCCCCCACTTCTACACAAGCAGCTGCTGGTGTGACCTTGGGTCAGTCATTAGTTCTTTCAGAGCTGTTTTCTCAAGGGCAGTTCTCAAAAGAGCTCTCTCAGCCCCACCTACCTCACAGGGCAGGGGCGTAGACTTTCCATTCTCCGGGGGGGGCACTCTCTCTCACGCGTGCGAAGCGTGTACACCGCCCCTGGGACAATGTCCCTGCTGCTGCCTCTCCCCCCGCCTGGCTCCCATGCACCCCTCAGAGGGAGGGAGTGGGTGCGGGGGAGCCAGGTGGGGGGCTCTTGCGGCAGCCAGGGAGGCTTGCAGCAGGCGGGGAGGCGTGGCGGCGGTGTTCCCCCCACCGCCGCCAGAGCTGCCGCCACTGCGTTGCCACCGCCGGGACGATGTCCCCGCCATGGCCAGAGCCGCTGTGCCGCTGCTCTCCAGGAGGGAGGGAGGGAGGGGTGGGTGGGTGGGTGGGTGGGTGGGTGGGGAGAGCGGCTCTGGCGGCGGCGCGGCTCTGACGGCGGGAAGGCGTGGCGGCGGGCACTCCATTTTGCCTGGGGGGGCTCAGTCTCCCCTGGGAAATTTCGGGGGTGGCTCGAGCCTCCCCATAGTTTACCCCTATGTTACAGGGTGTCTGTTGTGGGGAGGAGAAGGGAAAGGAGATTGTAAGCCTCTCTGTGACTCCTTCAGGTAGTGAAGGGCGGGGTATAAATCCAATCTCCTCCTCCTCCTCCTCCTCCTCCTTCTTTCTGGGAAACAAGCAGGCCAGCAGCTGAGAAGCAAGCTGGTTGCTTTGGCTGCTGGGGAGCAAGTACAGAGGGGAGGAGGCAGCAGGCTGTTGAGGCCACCATTGAGGAGTCTTAGGTAGATGTGAAGGCCTGGGAAAACTTGCAAAATAGATTGTGTCCCCACCCCAACTTTCCACAAAGGACTTTCCCCAATTTTTCCTAAGGGAAAAAAACTGGAAATTGGAAGAAGCTGTAAAAACGAAGTCCTACGAAATACTTACTCTACTGAAATGAGTGAAATGCTTTTAAAGATCAGGTTTTACTCAAAATATCTAGTATAAAGATGTTCATGTAAGACAACCGACAGCCCTGTGCAACTCCTGTGTATACTTGTAAACTTATGACATAAGTTTAAAATGTGACTAATTTTGCCTGCAATATGGTATTTGTATGATCACATACTAATAAAGAGTTCAGTATCTCATAGGAGGCTGTTTCTGTCCAAATATCACACTCTTTATTACAAAATTTGTATTTTCTGTTTTCAGCTCTTTTTTTAACCTCTCAGGTGGCAAAAGCACGTACATGTTCTAAGGCAGCACAAGGCACGGTAGTTTGCAGCCCCTTCTCTCTCCAGCATCAGGCATATTCACAACTTTGCAGAAAATGAAGCTCTACACAGCACTATCCTAAGCAGAGTTAAAAGGGTGTATCTTCACTTAGGATGGCATTTTTATGCTTCTTTATGCCAAATCGTACAGTTTTATATCATATGCTATAAATCATGCATTTTATGCTGTTAAAGCAGTAAAATAAGTTTAGGCTTGATAAGCAAGCATTTCATATATTTTTGTTTCTTTAAAAACACCAGAAAACACACCCTACCATCAAGTTGTAAAGACTTTTAAATACCTACTCTTAAGATAACCTGACAACCTCTGATAAGGATTGATAGCATCCCTTCAGTCCCTGGCAACCCCTATATTCTGGGACATGGCCACACACAAAGATCTCCGAGGGAAAACTAGTCTGCTAATGCCAGTGGCTGCATGAGGCTAACACAGTGAGCTGAAGCTCTGCTTCCAATGACTAGAAACAGCTCCAGAGAGACCCAGCCAGGCTCCAGCTCTGTTGTCACAAAAGACAACGGGAGAGAAACATTACAGCAGTCTTTCTTGCCCATTCCAGGGGTTTCTCCTCCCCTGTAATTCAAATCGGAGGATGACCTGGGAACTCGCTAACAATCAAGCTGCCATGCAGCCACCCGAAATCCCCAGCAATTAGGAGGATAATAGCTGTCTCCTTCAGGAGGAGGTGGGAGAAGAGAAGGGAGAGAGGGGCAGGGAACAGAGAAAGGAAGAGTGCAGGAGGAAGTCTTGGAGCTGCAGCTAACTAGAATGGGACTGGTATAGCTGGGGCAGAAAAGCCACGGTTAAGCACCTCTGAGCAAAATGCATGAAAATCATGAAAGGAAGGGCTGTTCTTCATGGTTCTGCAGTTGGGGAATCTCTGAAAAGAAGAATTTTTGCTATGCTCAAGCTTTGTGCATGCTTCACTGCTGGAGAGTTCTGAGCCAAGTGATGATGGTAACTGTAGCTTGCTTGCAGGCGCACTGGGACAGTGAGGAAGAAGCTGGTATAAAACTAGGCAGTTTCCAAACAGCATTCCATCCTGTTCTTTCAAATCAACAGAGCATAATACTTAATTAATTAATTATTGGATGGCATTGTGTGTTGAATGGCCAGGAGATCCTAAGATTGGCAGCCAGAAGTTCTAGCTCTTTTAGTGTTATACACCACTAGGTGGCAAGCTAGACTTGTTTTTAAGGCAAGAGACACTTCAGAGGTGGTTTTGCCATTGCCTGCCTCTTTCCCGACCCTGGTATTCTTCGGAGGTCGCCCATCCAAATACTTGCCAGGGTCAGCCCTGTTTAGCTTCCGAGATCTGACGAGATTGGGCTAGCCTGAGCTATCCAGGTCAGGGCAGCCTCATATGGTTACTGCACCATGCAAGGAGGCAGCAGCCATGAAAGGACTGCCTTGCCATTTACAGCAAAATAATCCAGGCCGCCCAAGACCTCATTGCAAATAACGAGACAGAATGGTACAGTGAACGATTAGAATAACAGACTATGACCAGGCTGAAACCCCCACTTTGCTGTGAAGCCCTCTGTGTGACCTTGGTCAGACAGCCTCTAAGACTAAGCTACCGCACAAAGGGCAGTGGCTGAGTGGCAGAGCACATATACAGCAGGTTCAGTCCCTGGCATCTCCTGTTAAAGGCCCTTGGGTGTCAGATGCTGGGAAAGACCATTTCCCAGAACCACAGCCCCTGAGCGGAGGCAATCCAGAGTGGCCTGACCCAGGGTTTGGGAAAGGTTGTTATTCAGTGGAAGTATAGAACACTGCACACATGCCCCCAAGGTCCTTGGAGGAAGAAGATGAAAATGTAACCAAGAGCACAATGATAGATTTTTATCTGTCCTCAGCATTGGTTAGCCAGAGGTATACCTTGCTTGGTTCAGGGGCAGATTCAGTCTCCAAAATCTCCATTAAAAGAAACTGACAGCAGGTGATGCGAAGATCTCTACCTGAGACTGTGCTGCCAGTCACAGCAAACAGCAGACCTTTAGAGACCAACATTCTGACTGGGTATACAGCAGTTCCATGCATTCATGTTACTTCTGAGCATGGAGGCAGGAGAGAGGGAGAGAGAGAGGGAGGGAGGGAGGGAGGCACAGACAGACAGACCCTGCAAATTAATACTAGAACATCAGGGGGGATGGTTCTACTGCAGTCCCTGCATGTTGTGCTACTTTACCCCACTTATGGGGAATTCTTAATCTAAAGGAACTTTGGAAAATGTCATCCCTCCTCTTTACTCTGAAGTTGTACAGTCCATTCTGCCCCCTCCATACTCTTCCACCCCCACCACCACTTCACTGTGCTGTCTAGACCAGGCTGAAGTTTAACAACGATGTAATTACAGCATTAAGTTACATTTTTTAAAGGATAACTTTCCCTTTGATAGTTCTCAACTGATGTTCATCAGTTTCACTGGACCACCCTGAGTATCATCCCCCCCCAGCACACACACGCACTTCAGAATGTTTTCACTGCCTCTCATGCTTCACCAGAGATAACTGCCCTAGACGTTTGCATCAGAGATTTGCCAAAGGTAAAGTTTCCTTTGTAACAGCGGTTCAAAGGCAGGACCAGAAACTTATTTCAGTTCCCTCGTTTGCAGGCATCACAAACGTTCAGCTCTGCAAAGAGCTGAAAAACATTTCCAGTACTAAGGTACCAAACTCCCCCTTTTTTCAAGTGTTACAGTCCACTGGAACTTTCTAATTCACAGAAAGTCTCTTCTGTCCAGCCCACCTTTGGGAGGACTAGAGTTAAAGCTGGCAGAATGTGGGCTTGAATACTGGTTTAACTGAGTTTGGTAGTGGGTGGCTGTTTTTGAAACGTCTACAGCAGTCCAGGGACTGGACTGGGTTACGTTCCTGGACTGCAAGCAGGTAATTCAGGGCCAAGGTTTGTGGAAGCCCAAAACATGCCACTGGCCTCATCATGAGAATTTTTGGAAAGCACCACAGGAAAGCTGCAGTAGTGACATTTAAGTATCATTACACAGAAATTCCCACCTCCACTCAAATCTTGTTTCTTGGCTGCCCAAGTAAAGTTAAACCAGGAGGATTCTGGGAGGCACAGCAGAAGCCTGGAGGTGCCCATTTCCAAAATACCTCCTATGGGCCCGGGGAAACAGAAAAGGAGACAAGAGGGAAGGTCTCCTAAACCTCTGGCCAACAGCTGGGGTATCTGGAAGCCATTCCTCAAGATCCTTCTCTGAAGCTTTGGGGATCCCCCCCTCCTCCTCCAACAGCAAAATCCAGGACATGAACTAGATTCTCCCAGGATCACCTGTGACATCACATTCCCCCGCCTTGCACAGAGACAGCGAGGCACTGAAGTTGCTTACTTAGGAACGGGCACCCGAATTAATGGCCCATCGGCTTCCGGGTTCAGGTCCATTCCACTTTCTTGGATGGCCTTGATAGCTGCAGCTGCGCTCTGCAAAGCCAAGATCAAAAAGGCAGAAGGAATTAGTAAATAATTATTACCAGACGCCAGAGCTCTCCATCAATGGGGAGCAATCCATCTTGACAGAACATGGAAACATTTAGTTGGGTTACCAGCGAGACCAGGAAGTGACATTGACGGGGACTGCTTTGATCAAACTGAATCGCACGGCACAGCCTCCCCCCTTGGTATCAAGGTATCAGTGAAGCGGCTGGAGTGGAGGGGGGGGTAGTGGAAGAAAGCGAAAACCAAAAATGAAAACTTTTTTTAAAAAAAAGATGGTTTGAGGCAACACAGATCAAAAAACCACAGCAAACTTGGGGGGGGGGGCGCCTGGACTTTGCAAAGCGAAGGGCCAAAGGAGATGAAAGATTCCGAGAGAGTATTCCAGCGTGCCAAAGATCCCACGCGGCAGGAACATAAAGGGAAGAGTTAAACTGTTTAACTCATTCCACATTGCAAGCGGGCAAGTGTGAAAACAAGGGGGATTAGCACGCTGCCTGTTCTTTACAGCTGCAGATTTTCAGACTGCGTCTGAAAGGCTCACACTGCATCCGCAGCCACTGACATGAGGCAAAGGTGACAGGCAGGCTGTGATACAGTGGGGCACAAAGTCCCCCCCCCCATCCCCAGCGCTGCGAGTACCCTGTGCGGGGGGATGGGGGGGGACTACTTTTAAAAAGCTTTATTCAGGCAATCCAAATTAAGCATCATGAAATGCTGAATTCTGCATCCTCTGTAACTTAATATATACGCTTGGTGATATTGGGATCCAAAGAGCCTGGGTCAGAGGGGGCTTTATGCTCCTTACCTAAAAACAACACCTTTTGTTTGGGCATGGAGGGGCCTTGGTTAAAGCTGAAGAAGATCATGTCAAGTAAACATTTGAGATATAATAATGTAACTATGCCTCCTATTGTACTGTAATTAACCAATGAATGTGTGTCTACTCAAATGATGCTGTCTCATTTGTAACCAATTAAGATTTCTGTGTGTTATCTTCTGCTTATGTCACTTTGGGTATAAAACCTTATGTTCTTCCTTGTATTTGTTCAGAAAGCAGTCAATTTTTGACAGGCAATTCTGGCCTGAAACTGTCTTCCTATTTGTTGCAATAAATACCTTAAGAACTATTCTCCTCACTGGGAATTCACTCGTGTGTTCTTTTCAGGCTTGGGGACACACAAGCCATGTTTGTGGTAAATGTTCAAAAGAGTTCTGGTTTTGTTAGCTTTGAGGAGGGGTGAGGAGCCAGACAGTTGGCTGAAGTCCACCCCAACAGACCCCTCCAAAACTTTAGTGGCTACTTTTAAGCATCTCTCTGCAGCCAGAAGTTGCCTTTTAGGGTCTCTGCCATTTGTCCATGTAGCTCAGTGCATTCCCCTTTGACTGGCAGCACTCTCCAGAGTCTCAGGCAGAGAAAAGTCTCTCCCAGCACCTTCTGCCCAGGATTCTTTACCTAAAGCTGCCAGGGACTGAACCTGGGGCCTTCTTTGCATGCAAAGCAGCTCCAGCTCCCCCCTTGGTCATACTGCAGTTGGGGCTTGCACCAAGATGTTGTAGAGGATCTCAAAGTATGTGGGGGGGGGCAGCACATTGGGTCACCCAGTGAGGTCATAGCTATGGGACCTGGACTGGGGACTGGCTGGCTCTCACAGTTCTTAAGCACTTTTCTGGCACAGCCCTGCATGCATGCTGGACCGTGGCCTTGCTGGAACCCCTCTGCAGCATTCACTTACTTCTGGGAAGTTGCTCATGTTGACAAGGATGAGCTGGGGAGACTTCAGGGACACCTGCCCAAGCTGGTTTAAAGGAAACTTCCCATCTTTGGTTGTAACAACGATGTGATCGAGAGCCCCTGAAAGAAGGAAGTGCAATCATGACAATACCTGTCTGCGTTTTGGCACTTGCGGCAACAAACACAGCAACAAGCTGTGTTGACTGCCTCTCTTCTGAGCTAGAGGCTTTCCTGCAGTTATTGTTGAGTGGAGATCTTCTTTTCTGCTGACCAGCTGTCTTATTGGTAATATTTTAAGTTCTGTTTATGGGGTTCCATTTTAAAAAACCCCACCATTCTGTGCACCCCTTGGGGAATTTCATCTCGATAATGAAATTAAGGAAAAGGAACTTGCAAGAGCTCACAGCAAGTAGAGATAGTGGTGGGATGCCAACACAAAATCAGGGGAAATTACCCAAGTCTCATTCCTGTACATTTTCCTTTCTGGAATCAGTTTGGCACAGAACAATACTCTCCTAATAGAAACAGGAACACCTTTTGGGTCCTCCTGTTTCCAACATGTTCTTTGGCTACCAGCTTTCTTAATATCCTTTCCCCCGACTTCTTAAAAGACAACAGAGGCTATGTAATACCTACTGATAATATGTGTATTTATTTAACATTGATCAGCAAGCCAACCACTGAAAATGTTAGCTGATTAAAATTTCTGCCAATTGATTAATCATGTAAAGCCAAGCAATTAAAGCTCTTTAAGAGCTGAAGCCCAGGCCAGCAGCTTCTGAAGGAACCATGAAGGGTTGGAGCGAAACAACCTACGATGGCCCCTCCCCCGTCTTCCTGAGGGCTACTGTGATTTGAGGGGAAGGCAAGGGAGAGTCAAGGACTTCGTACCATCAACTCACAGCTAGACAAACAGCCCAAGATAAGTTTTTTTAAAACTGTTTGTTGTTTGGTCTTTTCAAATTTGAATGACCTGCCTCAGATGTCTTGACATAAAGCTGGCCTATGAATGCATTAAAGAAACAAAACCACTGAAACCTCTAATTGGTTGCTAGGCTTACTACTTTAGTTCTGTACCGTGCCCAGCACACTGCTAACAGGAGATGCAACTTGTTGTTATTTCAAACTCCCGCTCCCTCCATCAGCTCTTTTTGTAATCTGCTCTTATGATGGCTGCTACAGAATGTTACCAGCCAGAAAGGTTAAGGGGGAAAAAGAAGGCCCTTGGAACAGAGATAAAGAGTTCAGCATGAGATGACAACTTGTAAAAGGGCTTCTGTAATGCATTTGGAGCTGAGCCTCACACTTGTGGTTGCGTCATGTCAAATACAGTCTAGTCAAAAGGATGCTTTAGCACTGCATTCATTTCTGTCTGTTAAAACTGAGTTGAGCTGTCTTTATAGAACAGGTTTCCTTAAAGACAGTTAGGAGTTGTTCAGTGGCCACACAGATCTATGCTTTTAGCGAAACATGCCCCTGTGTATCTCCCCACCCCACCCTAATCCTGAAGGCAATTTACAAGAGGCTAATTTAGTGGCAATTGCATCTTTCCTGCCTGGCCCTGCTGGTAACTGACAACTCCCTTCCTTGTCACATCTGCAAACAGTTTGCTTAGATGCTTCTGACATCTCCCACTTGCCATAGCCTTATGCAGGAAGCTGTTAGCAAAAACAGATCCTTCCTGGTCAAGCTCAGGGTGAAGAAAGATTTTGTTAGGACTTTTCACCAGCAGTTGCTTTGGTGCCCAATAAAGGGGTTGGAGTGATGCTCTGGCAATAGAGCTTCAACTGCAGTATAACGAACGGAATGCCCAAAAGGGCCTTCAATGCCTTCACCATTGCTGTTGAGAAAAATGATATAATTTGAAAAAGAAAGAAAAAACCACAAACTTCTAGCCCTCCGCTGCCAAGAAATTCCTGAAAGCACATAATATGTTTAATGAGCACTAAGCATCCAGGCAGGGGCTCTCTGCTCACTCCATTACCCATGTGGAGCTCTTGTGTGAACAAGTAAACAGGCATCTGGAGCTGAATTAATGCATAAAAGTGCACATGAAGCTGCTTTGTACTGAGTCAGATCATTGACCTAGCAAGGGCAGTATAATCTGCCCTGACTAGCAGCACTCTCTTTTACATCCAAAGCAGATACTCTGCTACTTAAGCATGGCCCATCCATCCTCCCAATGCTTGCAAAAGGTTGCTGGACCAGGGCAACGGAAGACAAAGGGGGCTTTGCCAGAGCTTCCAGTTATGCCAAGCCAGGTAGCTAAAGAGGCAAATGTCTTTGTAAGTCCCCTGAAGGGCCACAGCCAACCTTCCTTCCTTGGTGGGGCTGCCATATTTCTGGGAGAGGGGGGCCTTTAAAGAAATGAATTGAAATAAAGAATTTTCTCTTTACCAACAGAGACACAGTTAAGATGCACATGTATCCATCCAGTCTGCTTAATCAAGTTTGAAGCCTTCCTCCACTGGTGTAGAGCTGGAGGATATGGGCTGATAGTCTTGCACTGGAAGCATCAGAAATGCATGTGCTGAATAGGGATTATGCTCCAAAATGTTTCCCTAAAAAGATTAATGCCTAACTTCCTCAAGTTATCTCCTCTGAGCCCCTTGTATACTCCCTGCCTTAGGACTCTTATTTTCAGAATAACTTAAGCCTGACAAGAGTTCAAGTGGGCAGCAGTGACCAAATCACAAAGAGCTTCAAATGGCATTCTTTCCAGATACTCAAGTGGCCGCTTTTTCCTCTCTTAACCAGAAACATTACTATTATTTTATAAACCTCATATTCTTTAAATGCAGACAGTATTGTGCCAGATGAAAATTTTCACAAAAAAAAAAAGATTCTCAGGTAGGACCAATCAGGAATCTAACCCTAGATCCAGCCTGCACTGCAAGATATCAGTTCTTCCATCTTTTGATTTAAACAGCCTCCTAGTCTGTAATATTAACCTGGGGGGGAGGAGTGTTTACAAAGAAAACACCTCTTCTTGCCATGCAGAGGAGTCTGAGGAAGCTGCCAGGGTGGGAGAAGAGACGGCTAGCAACTAACCTGGGGAGGTTCTTATGTTCACATTTTTCCCAAAATCCTCCTTCAGAGCTTCAACCACTGCTTGCATTTCCTCGTTGACTTCTTCTAAGCTGATGATGTCTTCCACTAAAGTGGGATTGATGTTCACTCGAGCCTGGCCTTTTCCTTTCACTGAAAAAGGGCCCAGAGATTCCCAAAGGAATTAATATAGCACAGGAGTGGAATCATTCCCCTACATCACAGCAGTGCTCTTGCATGGTTTCCATTCACTTCACTGGTGCTTAGGCAAGAGCTCCCCAGCAGATTGAGCCCTTGGCCCTCCCAAAAACTCTTCAGCAATTCTCAAGAACAACAGAGCAGCCCTGCTGGATCACATCAAGATGAGACTATTCACTATTCCTTTCTGTTTCTCCCAGTGGCCAACAGAAGCCCACAAAAAGGGCACAAAAGCAACATTCACCCCCTGCTGTTGCCCTGAACACCAGTTATTTGTAGTATACTGCCTCTGAACATGGAGGTTCCACGTAGCTCTCACATCCAACAGCCACCAAGGTACCCATCTTTGGGAATCTGTGTACTTATCAGAACATTTAAAAACTCTGCCACATCCTCCCCAGCCTCAGTCTCCTTTTTTCTAAATTAAAAAACTTCAAGTGTCTTTACAAGGAAGGTCTTTCAACCCCTTTGGTAATTGCCATTTTTCTGTACCACCTCTATATCTGCTATCATCTTTGAGAACAAGCCGGTTAGCAACACAACTAACTTACCAAAAGCCACTTTATACCTAGTCTAACCGCTCATCCATCTAAGCTCAGTATTGTCTCATCTGACTGGCAGGACCTCTCAGGCAAAGGCCTTTCTTAACAGCAGTTACCCAAGATTCTCTAACTGGGACCTGAACCTGCACTGAGCCACAGACCTTCTGCTGAGTGAAGGAAGCAGGGAGATCTTCCAGCCATGACAACTAGGTGGTCTGGAAAAAAAATTAAGCTAGTACATGACCGCACAAATGAGACCCAGAAATGCAAGTGCTGGCTTCTTTTCTTACCTTTGGCTTTTTTGGCAGCAAGATGTCTGGCCTGCAGCATCTGCCAGGCCCTGCTTTGGCTGCAGTCATTCAACACAGGACCCCACACATTCTGAGGAGCTTGCAGTGATGACCTCACAGTTCTCAGGGCAGAGTAACGAAGGAGGGGAGGCAACTGCCGGAGCCATCTCAGTGGCCCAGCCATGATGCACTCTTTGCAGCTACCTAAGGAGTTAGACAGCAGGTGGTTTGCAAAGACAGTACACCTGTATTCAGCAGATGTCTACCTCACAATCCATGGAGTTGCATCCCATTCCCAGCTAAGGGTTCTGTTACTGATCTAGCACTATGGTGGGGTGAGCTGAGGATCTTGCATGACACTGTTGGATAGAGACTGAAGGCAACTCCCCCACTTTCTAGTGTGGAGCTATGTTTGCTAGGGGGGCTGGGGCAATTTGCCATCCATCCTGCACCTACAACCCCCTATACTGTGGTACTCCCATCTCAATACATTTCACACTCAATGACAGGTCATTTTAATATACATATATTTAAACAAATTCATGTGAAAAAGAACAGTGGGACATCCCTCTTCCCTTTGGGAAATGTAACCATCCTGGTGCTGCTTCCAAAAGAGAAAGGTTTGCCTTTGCCAGACTTGCTTTAAGAAAAGATTTCTGCACCTTTAATATAGATTATTAGCCAATAACTTGAGAGAGGTAGCCATGTTAGTCTGTTGAAGGAAAATTAAACTGAAGTCCAATGATCCTGTAAAAAGTAATATAATTTCTCCCAGGAATAGTTTCCATGCACAGGCCAATGCTGGAATAAATTGTGTTATTCTTTGGAGTGACACTGGACTTCAGTTTAATTAGAAGCCAGGAAGGCCTAATTGAGAAGGTGGGCATATGCAGTTTCTGCTGCTTCAGTGCTAGAAAAGAATATTCAGAGCTGGTTGGACTGTGCCTGCACCAGCCCAAGAGGCACATATTTTTCACCAACCCAAGAGGCACATGTCTTTACCCTGTCATAATATATAGGGACAGAAGGCAGGAGGGCCTGGCATGATGTGGTCTATGGGGCTGCAAAGAGTTGGACTCAACTGTGCAACTGAACAACAACAAATATATGGGGAAAAGCAGCAGTTACCAGGGTTCTTCCTTTTGCTAACATGAACAGGCAACCTCTTTTTTTTTAAAAAAAAAACCTTCAATTTAGTTCAAAGTATATCTGCTTAAAATCAGAGGTCATCACAAAGAGCTTAGCACAACAAAACCAGTTATGAAACAACTTCTCCTATGAGTGTTTTTTATACAACCTTTTTAATTTCCCTGTTGCAGAATTCTTGGGTAAAGTAATGCTACGTAGATAGGAATGGAAACAATTTCAGACAGCGGCGTAGACGTGTCTGATCCGGATCTTCCATTGGCTCGTCCCTCCACCAGAAACTTCCATCACCCAAGCCCCACCCACTCTCCGCGGAAGTCTCAGTACGCTCCCTCACGAGTCCTCGCCTTTAACTCCGCTCCCACTGCCCAACCTGCCTACCAAACAAGTGTCCTCTTCGAGGAAGAAGAAAACTGAGGCGCACTTGTGACGTTCCCTCTCCTCACGGCGCGCGTGTAAGTGACGATGTCACCCGTGGCCGTTGTTGCTGCATTTCCTTTCGGCGCGGCCCGGTGACGTCACAACGGGGCAAGTGAAGTGCTGAGGGGATGCCGGTGAGTCTTTTGTTGGGTTGGGGGTGGCCATTTTTCACCTCCTCCCAGTTTCTTTTCTGGGGAGAGTGCTCGGGTGGCGTCGCCCCGTCCGACTGTCTGCTTGAAGTTCTGGAACTGAGGGGCGTACCTCTCCCGTGGGGGGTGGTCCGCGGTCCGCACACTGCACAAGCCCCGGGGCCTCTCGAGCGCTCCTGATAGCAGAGGGCGGGAGCGATGAGGCTGAACCTTTCCTGGTCTCGGCGGGTGGTCTGAAGTGGACCCCCGTTCTAAGATCGCTCGCCCCTTCCTTTCTATGGAAAACGCTAAGAAATTACCTAAATGCTAATGCTGGAAATCATATATACGTGTTAAGTCTTCTTATGCTTGCCTTCCTTATTGTTCTTATTGGTTTGTTGCTTGTTTGCCGTTGTTCTTAGGGAGGGTTTCTATCTCGAGTGTTTTGTTTTAGTTATAGGTCAGTGGGGGGGGGGGGGGGAGAGAGAGAAATAGTTTAATCTTTTTAAAACAGCTGTTTAGACCTTTGAGGAAGTTTACAAATACACTTGGGCGGTATTGTTTTTTTAATCTATTCGCCCAGGTGTATTTGTTTTTTTAATCTTATCTAGCCACTCTTCTGCCGAGGAACTAAAGGTGGCTTACCATTTTAAAGGCTTATGTTATACAAATGTATTGCTATGTGTTCAGTGGTCAGGCACTTCTTTTTCATGGGGAAGGTCCCAGGTTCAATTAGGGTCGCCAATTTACAGGTGGTGGCTAGAAATATCCTGAGATTACATCTGGTCTCCAGGTGACAGAGATCAGTTCACCTGGAGAAAATGGCTGTTCCCTATTGAAGTCCCTCTCCCAAACCCTGCCCTCCTCCACCTCCAAAATCTCCAGATATTTCCCAGATGGCACAAGCTGGCAACCGTAGATTCAGTCCCTGACATCTCTGATTACAGGATCTTGTAGGGGAAAGGTCCTGGAGAACCATTACCAGTTAGAGGAAAGAGGATTTGGTATATGGTAGCTTCATATTTCTATTATTTACAGCTGTGTGCTTGTTAGACTGAGGTTTTAGGATATACAGCCTTTTTCAGTACTTAAGCTTGTAATATTTGTTCTCCTAAGACAATAACTGGACTTGCCAGATAAATAGAGAAGAATCATACTCTTAAAAGAGAAAATAGAAAGTGAATATGGTCATTTCACCTTTAAAGCCTTCAGAAGAACCTTCATACTGGTTCATAAGACATATAATGGAAAAAGTAGACAGGCAAGAGTAGTGGACTTCTCAGTTTTATCTTTCTCAGAGGAAGGATGGGAGGCAGTTCTAGCAGTGCTGTTTCTCAGAGAAAGGATGGAAGGCAGTGCTAGCAGTGCCCATTCCTCCTCTAGCAGTGAGAAGCTATCAGGGCCTAGCTGCATAGTCCAGGTTTCCTTCTGGAGAGATGCTAAGGCACAAGAGCTGTCACTGTTACTGCCTTTGTTGGTAGTCTTTTTGTGTCCCTTAAGCCCAGTTTTCTGGGTTGAAATTGTTGGGGGGATTGCACTGTACAGATACCCAGAGGTGCATACTTCTGATGAAATTTCCTTCTGAGCCTTGTACCCAAAGTCTAATGAGTAATCAGTCTGCAATATGTGTTATTTACTTCATTGGAACCACTGTTTTTTTTAGTGTGAGTGTGTGTGTACAGTGATGTTGATGTGTACAATTTTCGGTCCCTGTTTTCTTATTGTATTCCTCCCTTTTATATTATATTTGTAAAGCAAAATATAATATAAAAGAGAGGAATACAATAAGAAAAGAGGGACTGAAAATTGTACACATCAACATCATTATATACAACAGGATATTTAAAATAGAAAAAGTAAGTATTTCTTTCCAAAATCCTCATCACCACAGTTCTAAGACATTTTCTGTAGGATACAATGGTCCTTACTTCAAGCATTTTGTATTTCGAATTTCATAACTAATCAACTTTGCAACTATATTATTAATTTCCTTGTTACTACATATTCTACATTACACATTTCATCATTTCTACACACTAGCCACAACTTTCAGTATACCAAAGCTTAAAGGAGTCTAGTATATATCGCATATATAAGATAAAAAATAACAGATATTTTTGTTCAAAATCTACTTCCTCATACATTTATATTCAAAACTTATTCTGTTTCTGCATTATAATACATTTATATGCATAGCAATACATTTATATTCAATTTTTAAACTATTTCTCATTCTAGATTTATCTCCTGCTTGCATAATAAACACCCCATCTCTCCTCAAATTTCAAAATTGATCTGTTTCTCAAATAGGTTGATAATTTTGCCATTACTGGATTATCAGCAAGTTTATTTTCCCATTCTTCTAAGCTTGGTCAGATGTCTGATTTCCATTTTGCTGCATAGATTATTCTAGCCACTGTCACCATATATTTAAATACTCTTCCAAAACTTTTGGCAATTTGTTGGGCAATATTCCTAACAGCATGCTCTTAGCTTCCATAGGGAATTTAAATTTTAATGTGTTCTGGGACCCCCCCCCCCATTTTTATTTATTTATTTATTTATTTTTCTGCAATGAGTGACCAAAGCAGCTTATATAAAATGGAGGAAGTATGTGGTCCAACTAAGATATCATCAGGTTTGCGGAAGAGTGGAAGAAAATGTTAAATAATAATCACTTGAGCTTCAGAGTTTGGTGGGTGTCCTTTGGGTTTAAAGCACGTTGTGTGCATTATTGGTACATTGTTACTACCTCTCTTTCTTCCACAGAATCCCTCCTTGCCTCAGTGTGTCAATCCTGTGATCACCCTCCGCAGTTTTTGCAGTCCACTTTAATACATGTAACTTTATCCTGAGCCATTTCTCCCTACCCTCTTGTTTCCCCTAGATCCTGTTTTTAGATTGTAAACTTCATTAAGGACGGAGACTTGTCTGTCTTTATGTAATTATGTAAGCTTCTACATATACACATACTGGCACTATATAAGTAACATATATGCACACTTACATTTTCATAAAATGAACAAGGTCTCTGATATGAGGATTTTACCATCTGAACGTTGGTAGTGAAGAGGGAAGTTTTTTTTAAATTGGCTCATGTTGCAATCTTATGGGTGGGAGAGAGAAAACTTTGCTGGAAGCCACTCTTTGCATTCATAGCATTGAGATTAGAGATTATATTAACATAACTGTTGCCGCCATCCTTTAATATCAGTTTACAACTAGCTAGCACTTTATGATATCGGATTGTTTTATATGGTTTTATCTATGTTATAATTGTTCCTATGTTTTATCCTTTGTAAGCTGCCCTTTGCCTGCTTTGGCAGAAAGGGTGGGGTATATAAATCAAATAAATAGATAGAGCTACACGATTGCATTTTGTTGGTGTGTTCCAGGTTTGAGATTTCACTTAGGAAACCAGTTTGGACCAAAGACCTGTTTCGTATGATGGTGTTTCTCCCTTAAGGGTTGAGCTGGCTCTTCCCATTTTCTAACCTCAAGCTGACTTACCACCAACCCTTTTCTCCTCATCTCTTCCTCTTAGGTGCGGATGGCGGCCGCAGTGCCTTCCATGCAGAGCCTGTGCTTGGAGAACACATCCATCTTGTCTGAGGGGGCTCTGCAGGATGGTCATCGTCTCTGGATTGGCAACCTGGACCCCAAGATTACAGAGTGAGTGGGTGGTGGGAGGGGAAGGCCTTGAGCCTGGAGTTTGGGAAGGGAAGTAAAGCAGAAAACATACAATTGTTACTTATGCTGCTATGTAAATCTCGGTTTGGATCACAGTATTTCTGGAGCTGTACAGATCCATGCGGCGAGGTTCCCTTGAAAAGGAGGTGGCAGCAAAATCCTGAGAGAAAGAAGGAGAAAGTGGTTTTCTCCTTATTCAGGCCCATCCTTAAGACAAGGCCGTACAGCTACAGCCTTTCCTGGTGCATCCTAGTGTTCACTGCCATTCTACCTTCGTGGTCCAAGAGATCCTTCCCTGTTTTGTTGTCTTGTGTTGGTTTGGTGTTTTGTCTCATGCCAGTTGTCAGTATCCACAGCCTTCTTCAGCTTATGGTCAAGTAAAGGAGATGTGATCTTTGAGATGGTGGCAAAAAGGGGCCTCTAAGACATGATGGGCCCAAGATATTTGTGTGAGCGGTCGTCGGTAAGAGCAGCTGTGTATGCCTGAGTCCCTTTTGTGGTGGCAGCAAATGTTAAGTGTATTCGTTTGACATTCCCTTGGCCTCTGAATGATTAGCACGTTTAAATTGCGTGCTAACACGTTTGAGCAAGTTGAAGTGGGGCAATTAAACACCAATGGAGGAAAGCTTGATTGCTCACAGGGAGATTAGATGTGCAAGGCCAGGATTTGGTTGGCCATTTCCCCCCAGCTTTACAAAACAATCTTGGTTTTATGCATTCCAAGTGGATGCACTTGTTTTATTGCCCGGATATTGTGTGGCTCTCAGCTGTGGAAGCAATTTTTGCCCAGCTCCTTGTATTTCGGGAAGTGGTTTGGGTTTTTTGTTCCAAGTGCTGTTCCTTTCAGCCGGGCAGCGTCCTAACCGTGCCTCTAAGTGGAGTCCGTCATTAGCGTAATGCCCTCTTCAGGCGAGTCATTCAGCACTGTGCTAGTCAGCCTCTTCTTGGTTTTGCATTAATTACCATTTTTGCCCTGTGTTTATATTGCTCTGCCTTATCCACTGTGAGTAATTGCGAGTGATGTTGGCTGCCCTGGCCTCTGGTAAGGGTTCGTTTGTAAAATTTTGGGGAATTAAAGTCCCACAAATGATGGGGGGGAGAGAACATTTGCAGCAGTTTGATCTGCAGCAAGGAATTTCACTTCAAAACACAATCAAAACTTTGTTTTATTTGGTTGTACTGCTTTATTTCTGGTTATTACTGGTTTATTTCACAAGGTAAGAAAATCCAAGGCTTTTGGTCACAAAGCTCCTTAAAAATCATCCTGTTGCTGGAGGCCTTTGGCAGTCCTGTTCCCTCAAAAATCTGACTCCAGCATCTACAAAGTGGGAATCGTTTAAGAAGAAGAGATTAGATTTATACCCCGCCCATCACTACCCGAAGGAGTCTCAGCGCAGTTTCCTTTCTCTTCCCTTCCCCACAACAGACACCCTGTGAGGTAGGTGAGGCTGAGAGAGCTAGAACTGTTCCTGAGAGAACAGCTCTGAGAAGGCCATGACCCATGGTCACACCAGCAGCTGCATGTGGAGGAGTGGGGAATCAAACCCAGTTCTCCCAGATTAGATTCTGCACTCCTAACCACTACACCTAACTGGCTCTCCTCTTCTTCTTTTCTTCTTGATCTTTTATTGGCTCTGTAAATCTTGCTGTTTGGAGGTATTTGTGTCATGCATATGGAAGGTTAGCACTTTGGAGAAAAGTGCCCAAACTTAGCCTCCCTGGTATGCTTGATGTGCTTCTTAACACATGGGAGATGCAAGCATGCTATTAAACCTTGCTTGCCTTCTGAAATGCTACAGTGCAAGAATGGCTGTGCCTCTTTTGTTGAACTATTTCAATGGCTAGTTCCATGGCTATGGAAGAGTGCTTTATAGTTCCTCTTCTGCAAAATGGGAGTAGGAGTGGTCTATCTCACAATGTTGTTGTAAGGGCAAGCACATTAAATGTGACACAGGCATTCTGCCCAGTAAAAGTGCTACTTACAATTGATAATAGTTGGGTTTCTGAGAAAGACACTAATGGGATTAAGACCATGAGGTGTTTTCCTGCTGGATTGTTTCAAATAGTGGCCCACCAGTTGGTTGGAGGTCTAACAAACAGGGAATAGCAGTCAAGGCCTTTCCCAGTGTTTCTAGTATTCAGAAGTTTACAGCCTCTGAGTGTGGAGGTTCCCTTTAGTCACCATGGCTAGCAGATACTAATGGACCTCTCTTCCATAAATTTGTCTAATCTCCCTTTAAAGGCAGTAGGCATGTGCTGGGAGGCATTGAGGATGAGGCCAAGAGATTGCACAGATGACAAATTTGATGCCTTGTAAATAGAAAAGTTTCCTCCCTGTTGTGTTTGTGTGCCTTTAAATTTGATATTTTGAGAAGCCAATTTTGAGAAAAATATCCTGCAGTCAAAATGACAGGAAGTGCAAATGTCATGGTTTGCCAGGCACAATAGCTTACATAGCCCTTTAGAAGAACTTAAAGTACTTTATATTCTGGTTCATTTTTGCAGTAGCCACTTAAAGCAGAGATTCATTTTTTCCCATTTTAGAGTTGTGGATGAGAGGGTTAGGAACTAGGGGTGACCCAAGATCGTACAATCCTGTTGGCTGATGTGAAGTGGAAGCCCCCATTTTCTCTCTCCAGCTTTGTAGAGGCTTTAACTAGCTTGCTTCCTTTCAGTATTTCACACGCAATTTGTCCCAGCAGAAATACTTTTGTGTGCTTGCAGTACATTTCAGTACTTCTGTATTGTTGTGATTGTTAGTGAATGGCATTGATCTTTGTATACCTTGGTTTACACATCGGCAAGCTGTCTTTCTCACACCTCATCTTACTATCATAAAACAACTTGGTACTAAAGTTCAACTTGTTTGGAAGCCCTTTGAAAAGTGCCATGCATCAGTTCTCTGCATCCCATTTTAAGCTCTCCTGTGAGGAGTTTTGTCCAGCAAACAATGTGCTTAACAACGTTTTGCTGACTCCCAGCGGGCCAGAATTCCCAGCTCTAATGGCTTTAGCATGTGGCCAGTACGATTCCCATATCCTTGGGACAGCATTGTTCAGAGGAAGCCTCAACTCAACATTTGAATAGCTCTTAGGGTGCCAGGAGGAAGGCTTGGAGGAAAAGGAAATCAGCCTTGGCCAGATTGTCCCATACTTGCGTTGGATGACAGGAAGTAAGAACGAAGTCTGGCTGCAGCTCACAGCAGAGATGTGACACACACACCCTCCCCATGGGGGGATCACTCCAAGTACCCCATCAAGATGCTTTAGTAATTTCTAACAGCCTGGCTTCCTGTTCCCTCTTCATAAAGCAGCCCTGCCATGCATATAAACCATTTCTTGGCCCCTTGAGCTGTCCTATCCAAATAACAATCAAAAGTATTGGAAGTGAGGAACAGAGACATGTGCAAAATTGCAGATGGGGAATCCAGAATAAAATTTGCCCGGAGACACTTAACAATTGTACCTCACTGTGGCCAAAAGGTGTCTCTTACCAAGGACGATCTCCTTTGTGGCAGTCTTCACTTTGTGTGTGGGTGCAAGTTTGAGATACCTGAGGTGAGATGTGCCACTGTTGCTTGGGTCTCCTGTAACAGAAGCACAAAGCTTGGAACATTGCCAAAAAATGAAGTTAGTTCTTAGCTTTCCCCAGGACATCCAGAGCTAACTGCATGCATAGCGGCATCAGAGTCATGGAATGAAGTGACCACAGCATAGTAGAGCAGGAGCCTACGAAGGCTCTTCCATCTCTCACTGTCCAGTGTGTTTGGTTCTCAGTCTGCTGAGGATATGGATTAAATCAATGCGGAAATATTCGCAGACACGTAGCCCAAGTGTAACATGTTAGGGCAGATATTTGTAGGCCCCCAAACTGCTGTTGAAAAAGTGAGTTTAGATACAAAATATAGTTTGTACTTAAACCCAGCATATGCCTTTGAAGCAGTTGACAAGGTAGAATCTGAATATGATACAACTATTAAAACACAGTCTCAATTTTATTGTGGTCATTAGCCTGCAAGATCTCTGTTATTTTCTGCCTGACTTGTTGCTTTGCACTGGCACGTTCCACAGTAATAGGTGGTCTCCTCCACCTATTCTGGTCAACATGTGTTGGCCGTGCTGCCGTTATAGAATTGTTATGTATGTGGGGTTTGGTAGACTGTGACTTCAAAACAGAACTCTCGCAATGATTTGTTGGCAACTGAATCCACAGCCACATGAACAGGAATCTTCAGAGAACCCTGCGAATGAGGTATCGGAGGGGGAAAGGGCATTTCTTAACTCTGCTTGCAGAGGAATGCTGCAGTATCAGAGCTTGGGGGTTAATATGCTCATCTTGTTGTGCTCTAAATTGGTGTAATTTAACATTCCCCCCCCCCCCCCCCCAGGTTCGGCACAGTATTTAAGCTCAATGACTCTGAGGCTGTGTTGCTTCCCAGCTGTGCTCTGTGGAGACGCTACGGGAAAAGATGCACGCTGAATTCTGATGAAATCAAGACTGATGTGCAGCCACACAAACAGGCCCTAAAAATAGGCACTCCTCTGGGGCTGGCCAAAGGAAATCTAGTCGTGTTCCCTTTGGCAAGATATGAGACATTTTCATTTCAAGGACAGAAACGAGTCATGTTTTTGAGGCGTCAGGAAAGCAGTCGGTGTTTGCCAAAAGAGAGAAGGCAGGTGGTGGGGGACTGCATGTACTTCTAACAATAGCTAATAAATCTTGGTGATGACTTTCAAAAGATAAATAACTGAGACCATAAGAGCATATCTTAGAGGTGCGGTTATCTTCCTCTGGTTGTAGAAAGGGATATGACCCTGGAAGGTCTCCGGCAAGTCCAGAGAATAGGCTGGTACTTTCCAAAACGTTAAGGTAACCAACACTCTCCTGACTCTTATATGATTTTCTGTTCAGAGTTATTCACATTCCTGCAGGAAAAGTTGAGAGCTACTCATATGCTGTCATATGTTCCTAGGAAGAGTTTTAATTTACAGTACAGTCTCCCTAAGACAGGGTTCACTGAGCTAGGCCACTTTTCCCTTGTGGCTGCTTGGGTCTTCCGGCTCTTCCAGGAACAGATCCACAGTGACTTGACTTGGGAGAGTTCTCTGGTTCCTGGAATTGCCTTGCTTGTCCTGCCATTCAGGACAAAACTAGCAGACACCTGCATGACTTTTGAGGAAGTTGTTGTGACCTAGCTTGTTTCTGGGAGCCCAGAGTAGTTGCTGAACTTGCTAGTCAAAGAATGAAGCTGTGGACTGTGTTGGACCCTCTACCACCCAAGAACTGGGAGCCATATTGGGCCTGCTATGGAACTGAGTTCCATCTGGTGACCATGTTCAGCTAGGTACTATAGCATCAAAAGAAGAAGAAGAAAAGAGATTGGATTTATACCCCGCCCTTCACTCGGAGTCTCAGAGCGGCTTACAAATTCCTTTCCCTTCCCCTCCCCACAACAGACACCCTGTGAGATAGGTGGGGCTGAGAGAGCTCTTTTCCAGAACTGTCCTTAAAAGAACAGTTCTGACAGAACTATGGCTTGCCCAAGGTCATCCAGCATCTGCAAGTGGAGAAGTGGGGAATCAAACCCGGTTCTCCCAGATTAGAGTCCGGGCACTTAACCACTACACCAAACTGGCATTTGATATCCTGAAGTGCCTTTTGGTGAAGGCATGAAAAGTGTCCTTTCTGTCTTTGCTGCAACTATAGATGTGAAGGGATGAGTGAAATCTGTTTTTAAGACATGGTTTTAGTCACTCCAAATCTGTAGTATGAAGGTTTCCATGTAAGACAGGCAACAGCATTAGAGAATAGTAACTTGTTTATACTGTAGATGTACACAACACACAAATCCAAGGTGTGTTTTTGCACCTAGAGGGGTGCAGTGGGCAGATCAAACTGTTCTCTCCTTAATGAGAGGAGTGTATGAGGCTTTTTTTTTTTTTTTGCTTATGAGTTGCTGCTTGCTTTCTTCTGGTGACTTTTAAAGCTAAGGTATCTGCCTTGGTAGCATAGGGTACAGAGCTTGCAGCGTTCTCTTGTTCTCCTTCTGCATGCTTTTACAGTTTTGCTTGTAGAAAACTTAAGGTGCTTATTCTTCCACATTTCTTAAATGTGCTAAATAATACAATTTTATATGTTAACTAAGCTAAAAGAAAGTATCCCATATATTTCACGTTTTCCATGGCTTCTCTGTTTCTGGAAATTTTGCGTCCCCAGTCACATTGTTTTTCATTTCAGCCCTGAGCGATGCCATGACAAAGATGTGAGAGCTGCTTGTCTTGACCTAGTGCTGTCAGTCATCTGGTTTCCTATCAAGTTCAGCTTTCTTATACCCTTTCAATAAAAAGACCACCTCTCTTCTCTCCAGGTACCACCTTCTTAAGCTCCTTCAGAAGTTTGGCAAGGTGAAGCAATTTGATTTTCTCTTCCACAAATCAGGCGCTTTGGAGGGTCAGCCTAGGGGCTACTGCTTTGTGAACTTTGAAACTAAACTGGTAAGATTTTGGGGGGGGGGGAGTGGGTTCTTTCCAAGCTCTTGGGTATTGATTTGTTGTCTTTTACTGCTGAAGCAATGGTGACCCAGACTTGGGTTGTGCTCAGTGGCCTGAGGCTGAGGGCAGGGACTGGCCAAAGTTCCATGAAACATCCATAGTAACCTCTGGCTCAGGGGACAGCTGTTGAGTGAACAAGCAAAGGAACCGGTTGTCTGCCCTGAATGTGTATGTGAAATGCTGGGGCCAGAAATGCTGAAGCCAACTAGAACCATGGCAGATTTTTGGACAGAAGGCATTTTCTCTTCCACCCCTGCCCCCACAAGGAGGCCAGTAGGAAGTGAGGGGACTGGACATAACGATGCACTGGTCTTTCCTGACTCCACACCAGTCTGCCTTGTTGGATGCTCTGCCAGCAGAGCTCTTCCTGAAAGGAAACATAACTCTGGTGGCCCCCTACCCATTCCCAGGGGAGGTGGCATCAAATTGTAGGGTTCAGGAAGGAACATCTAGTACGTCAATCAGTTTGGTCTGCCTACTGTTCAAGGAAGGTGTGCCCTGTCTATGTGTGAGTGGAGCTTGCAGCACAGCTGGTAAATTGTATGCCGGGTGCCTTCTGCAGGTTGCTTGCCAATATGTGCTTCCATCATCTGTACTGTAGGCTCCTGTGTCTATTTTTACTGTTCTGAAAAAAAACTAACATTAACCACAGAAAGCACAAAGGACAGAAAACATTCCTTGGGAATTCTTTTAATTGATATTTTTCTCACACAGGAAGCTGAGCAAGCAATCCAGTGCCTCAATGGCAAGTTGGCCCTGTCCAAAAAACTGGTGGTGCGGTGGGCCCACGCCCAGATCAAGGTGAGCAGAACTAGGGGTCTCCTTGCTCCTCACAGCTTTGGTGCCAAGCAGCCTGAGCAACCTTATTGTTGTTCCTGCTCTGAAGGGGCCAGCAGCCAGCCCATAAACACGCATACTTGGCTGCTCCCCTTTGTTGTTCAAGGGCTGAATCATTTTTTGTTCCCTTTTTGCAAAGTAATTTTTGCTGTTCCTGTCTTTTTTTCTCCCTCTTCCAGAGATACGATCAGAATAAGAATGAAAAGATCCTGCCCATCAGTCTGGAGCCCTCGTCTAGCACAGAGCCAACCCAGTCCAACCTGAGGTAAGAACCTTCCCAGCTTTAAACATGAACAGTGTGTGAGGGGGGGGGGAGGGGGGGGGGAGTCTGTCCTTAGATTTCAACACTGGAAACCCCAGTATCAGCCCTGTATTTTTTTTTAATTTACTGCCTCTTCAGATGTGTGGGAGGCAGTTTCCAGTAAAACACACAGTCACAGTCTGCAGTGAAACAGCAAATAGCCTAACAGTATTTTACTTGGTATATTTTAAAATATTTTATATAACTTGCTTCTAAGTATCCCTTAAGTTGCTGAAACTCCTACAGTGTGCAGAGGTTGCCCAGGTAACTCTTGGGAACCCATAGTGCTCAGCTGCTTTCCCCAACTAATTATGTGTCTCTTTTAGGGCCTAACTAAACGTGTTCTTCTTTAGGTATTTCAGAACTCTGGTGGAATGAAGTGAACCAGTGGTTTATGCTTATGTTTACAAACTCTATGAAAATTATAGGGAAGGATGCTTTGTAGAAGGTGTTGCTCTTTTTGTTGGAGAAGACAGTGTCCTATAGACTAGAAAATCTGAACCATGGATAGAAACACCAGGCTTCTGAAGTAACTTAGTAGTGGGGACGTACTGTTGCCCCATGATCAAACTCTGAGATATATCTCAAGACGCAGAAAAATCAAGGATGCACTCAAGGAGGATGTATTATAACACTGGGTGACTTCAGCTTGGAAGCTGAACCCCTTTTCCACCCATGCAGCAATCCAAATCAAGTGCCTGCATGCTGGGACTCCTAGAGTTTGTTGATCAAACGGACTCAGGAACAAACCGGGGGGGGGGGGGGGTTAGGCCCTTAGAAAATGCATCTTACAGCTTGGTGGTTATCATGAAGTGTGTGGTCCCTCACCAGAGAGAGAAAGTATCCCTTTGTCCCCCACCCCATGTATGGTGTGGGAGACACAGGGGTCTCCCCCACAGTGTGCCTGTAATCTTCAGAATCCCCTTTAGAAGTTGCAGGGAAGGGGGAGGGCATAACTTGTTGCTGCTTTGTAATGGCTGAAATGGTTCTGAGGCGTAGAAAGTTTTCAAAGAGCCGTACAAGATCATAACAGTAGCCCTTCTGGTTAGGCTTGAGGTCCACCTAGCCTAGCATCCGGCTTCCAGCAGAAGTCAACCATGTGCTTCTTAGCATTGCACAAGTTGGACATGCCCAACTGGCACTGAACACGGAAGTTCTGATGAGCTGTCATTACTAATGATGTTGATAGTCCTCCTGTTCCTCCATGAATTTCCCTTCTTTAAAACCATCTAAGCCAGTGACCATCTCCACATCTTGTAACTGCTGACTCCATAAATTAATAATTGTGTATTTTCATTTGCTGGTAGAACAAGTGGCACTTTTAAGACTAACAAAAGTTTATTCAGGGTATGAGGTTTCATGTGCAAGTGCTTTACACATGAAAGCTTGTACCTTAAGTAAGGCTGCGGTCACATGGCCCTTTAATGCGGGAGGAAGGGCTTTTTCCTCCCGCATTTAAAGGGACCGTCTAAAAAGGCCGGGGCTAGTCCCGTACCAAAGCGGGCTCAAATGCAGGTTCCTCCCGCATTTTTCGACCCCGGGAAAATCGACTGTTTTCCCAGGAGTCGCGGGAGGAACCCGCATTTGAGCCATCTGGCCAGCCCTCTCTCGCAATCATTGCGAGAGCAGGGCTGTCCAGATGGTCCCGCCTGCCATTTTTTTCCTCCCCTTTTACACTTGGGCGCTTGGCCACTCAAGCGCCCAAGTGTAAAAGGGGGGGGGGGGAACCCCAGACTTACCAGGTGGCCAGTGGGGCTCAGGGAAGGGTGCCTCCCCCAGCCGCTCACCGCCACTGAACGCCTCAAGGCCGGGTTGCCCGCCGCTTCTTCTGCCGGCGCCAGCACTTCTTCTGCCACCACCTTCGCCGCCTCCTACATCCGCTGCCGTTGCCTGCCACCTCCTCCGCCGCAGGGGTTGGGATGTGTAAACATCCCAACCCGAGGTAAAAAAATGCAGCCCCTTTAATCCTGGAGGGCTCCCGGATTTAAAGGGGCCATGTGACCACAGCCTAAACCTTCATTGGTCTTAAAGGTGCCACTGGACTCTAAATTTGTTTGACTGCTTCAGACCGACATGGCTGACTATCTGGATCTATCTACATTTGCTTGTGCAATCCTGAGCTCTAGTGCTGGAGAGGATGAAATTGTGCTTCCTGATCAGCTTGCTGTGCCACCTGCACTGAAGGGTGGGAGGGATTAGAGAAAAGATAAATCAGGAACCCAGTGGGGAGCATAAGAGATATCTTGAAGGATCCAGGGCTACATATGGCTGCCTCATTTGTTTCTACCAAGATCTCCTGATTGGTATACTTGGCATCTCTCTTCTCTTACCCTCAGAAACCATGCTGGGGGGTGGGGTTGCTGTGGAGAAGTTCGGCTGAGCAGGAAGGTGATCCTCCACTTGCAAACCCAATTCTGTAGCAATATAGGAGATGGTGGTCGAAAGAGCTGTTTTACAGGTGGATAATAGGATTTCTGTGTCATTAGTGAGATTTCTGGTCTCTTTAAAAAAAAGTCTTGGACAGGCAACCTTCCCCACCCACCCTCTGTGTCATATTTCTAGCTTCTTTTGAAATCTCCCATGGTTTCAACAGCAGTTTGTCATGCAGCTCCAAAAATCTGTTGTTGATGTGGGTTGTTGTTCAAGGAACACAAACCTAAAGCTGTCCTGGTTGCATGGGACTTTGAATCTGGGCCACCATGTGGCTTGATTTTGGTTTTAAATTGTCTTGGGGGCAGGTTAGTTTTTAAAGCGAATTTTTCTTTTCTCCTCCACAGTGTTAACGCAAAGATCAAAGCCATTGAGGCCAAGCTGAAAATGATGGCAGAGAACCCAGATGCAGAGTTCCCCCCAGTGGCTGCTTATTCCTACTTCAAGCCGCCTGATAAGAAACGGACTGCTCCATACTCCAGGGCAGCCTGGAAGTCAAAGAGATGATCCTGCTGAAATGGAAGCTCCCCCCCACCCCCACCCCGGGTGACCAACCTTCTTGTATATATCGTTAACTAGGAAGATCAATGGACTTCTTGATCTTGGAGAGTGCATTGCCTTTGATCTGGCTATCTCACCCAATTATGTGTGGACATGAACCTTCTCAGTGGTGGTGGGGAAGATGAACAAGATAAAATGGCATCCCAAAAAGCTATGAAGAACGTCTTTAAAAGAAAAGGCCAAGTTTGTTTTCAGTAGTAATACCCAAACTTTTACCCACACCAGTCTGACTCGAAAGTACGAAAATTTTGTCATCAGTGGAATTCTTCTTTTCTTTAATTGCTTGACTTAGTTCTTTTTTCTAGCCAGAAAATACTATTGCTGTTGTTTGTCAGCGTAGAAAACAGATGGGGGGGGACAACAAAAAAATGAATAGAGGGTGATGTGTTCAGAAGTAGCTCCAGCAACCAAACTGGCTGCACAAGTTGCTTCTGTTTCATTTTGACTCTTGTTAAAACAAACCTGTACTCTGAAATTGGAGGGGGGGGCGGCTCTGTGTTGCTTCTTTTGCCCAGTTAAATGCACTCAGACATATGTATCAATACATTCTTTTTAAATGATTGTACAGGAATAAACTATATTCAGGACTACCAATGTAGCTGTTTTAAAATGGCATCTTCTTGTAATTTATTTATTGCTTTATTTTTATGCCTCATTCTTCTCCCCTAAAATGGTTTACAACATTCTCACTTTCTTCATTTTATCCTTACAACAGCTTTATGAGGTAGGTTAGGCTAAGAGAGTAACTTAAGGCAGAGTTGGGATTCAAACCTGGGTCTCCCAGATCCTAGCCCAACACTCTAACCTCTCCACTGCTCTGGCCAGATAGGCCAGGCTGGCTGTTCTGATGCATTTCAAAATAAAAGGTTGAGGTTCTTGATCCCAGTTACATGCATAGTTTTGCATATTTGCATGATTTTGTATACTCTCTCTTACATGGGGACAGCTACAAAAAATAGATATTGGAGTCCCTTCCCAGATACTGAAAATCATGTTCACCTGGCTTCATTATACATTGCTCCTATACTTTCAAGCATTTCATCTCAAACATAAATCCTACAAACTTGTTTTCCACAGGAGGTCTTTTCTGCTGTTGATAAATTGACATATTAGGAAGCAGATTCCCAACCAAATACATTGAATTTCCTGCACTCTTGTTATTCCAGCATTCACCTGGGTTGGTGTCTAGGATTTTTAATCTCTTTTTTCCCTTTTTTCCATCCTAGCTTTTGAAATTGCCGTTCCATGAGCGAGATCCATAAAAACCATGCAATTTTGCATCATTTGTGCCATTATTGTTAGAAACCTTTAAGGTCTTGTTAAATGTGTTTTTTTCCTTTTATTGTGTTGCTTCAAGTGGAGGCAAGATCACTCTCAAGTCTTGAAATTCTCTAGTAAGGGTTGCAGTAACACAAACAAGTGTTTTCAATTTGTGATGTAAGAAGGTTGCTACAGACTAGACAGTGCAGCTGTAGTACTCTTTCCTCAATCCAGCCACTCTTTGTGCCCGCAGAAACCAGGATTCCCTCTCCCTTCCTGTGTGCTTTTAGTGAGCCCCCCCCTTCTAGATTCCTTGTAAATGGAGACCTTGCAGTTCTTTTAGTCTCCCTGTCTCCTGATCTTGTGTCCTGGGTTTTTTTTTAAGTATCCTCTTATCTATATTACCAATCAGATCCAAACCCCCCTTAGCAACACCTGGTATTTTCTGACCATTTCTTGGGCTCTCAGCCAGATGTTTGCATTCTGATGCAGACTAACTGGAAAAAGGCCAACAACCCACAAAACTATGTGAATGTGGGGTATACTATATAGAAACTTTGGTGTGTATCCATATGGAATTTAGAGCAAGCTCACTGACCATGTAGCATTGTAAAAAACCACCCGCAGAATCCCAGTCTGTCCTTGGTGAGTTTTGAGTGGCAGTTGGCTCTGAGCAGCTTCTGTGTTACAAAAGAGAAAGATGCTTTGAGCCAGATCCTATAAGCTTGTTTGCACAGCAAGAAAAGTTCAGTTGTGAGAAGCTGGCTTCCCCACAGTATTGTGATGTCTCTCCATGTGCAAAGCAGAGCAGCTCCAAAAGGTCAGAGGTGTCTCTTTGCAATTCTACCTGCAAATTCACTTTTCTATTTTTTGCACAAACAGAAGAGGTTGCCAAATGCAGTCAAATGCAAACCCTCCCACTCTCCTTTCGCCTTCACACAATGGAGTATTTTGTATACTGGGCTGCTTTTTCTGTACAGTCTGGATTTTTGTTAAGTCACGCATCTACAATGGTGGAGGGGAGGCACTCTTTGACCTGTATACCTTTTTCAAAGACTCCTCGTCCCGATTTTGGTCCGAGTAGCTCCTGCATTTTTCCTATGTGCTGAGCTGTTTTAGTGGCTGCGTTTCACATTTATGTGGCTAGCTGATATTTTTAATACTGTACTTACACAAAAGGAAGACTAATCTCCCCTCCTGGTGTGCTGTCGAGAAAGAGCGGGTTGTCCTGTATTCAAGTGCAAGTTATTACTACATACAGTCATTTTAAAAACATTTGTAACTGGGGAGGGGTAGTTTTAAATTCAGGGTTGTCTTCATTTTGGGTAAATATAGCTCTGCATAAGTACAGAACAACCACTTAGATATTTTTTTTCTGCCAGCGGGGCCTGGAATTTATAATGAGCGAGCATCTCTGGCTCTGTTCCTTAGCCTTGTAGCAGGACTGTGAGAGGGGGCAGTAGGAATGTTGAGGCTGGGACGAAACCAAAAAAATTCCCTTCGGATGCTACTTACATTACAGACTCTGTTGGCTGTTAGAAGCATTGTGTGTGAAAATTCATAGAAGTGGTGACTTTATGACATTCTTCCTGCTCTGAAAGCTATTCCTCTCTGAGCCCGTGCTCCCAGCAGACAGAGCCCAAACCCTTCTGGCAAAACTGCAACCATTCTCTGCTGAGTGATCACGGAGGATGGATGAGATTATAGAGGCATCTTGGTTGCATAGTCTTGAAAATGTGGGAGTTGACTGCTGAAAGCAGCTGTAGGGCATGCCAAAAGATGATCATGCAATGGCCCCCGTTTCATAGGGGAAGGGAGGGGGTCTGCTGCAGCGCAGCTCGGCTGTAGGGAACAGCCTGCAAAACTCAGCAGCTCTCTGTCTCCCAACACTATTTGCATGCTAGTTTTTTTTAAATGGACGGTCTGGGCTTGAGTCACACAAGAAAATTCTGTTCCTTGTTTACTAGGGGCTGTGGTGGCTCAGAGGTTAAGACGCTGAACTGCAGACCTGAAGGTTGGTAACTGAGCAGTTTGAGACCCTAGTGCTGCATGACGGAGTGAGCTCCTGTCTCTGGCCCCAGCTCCTGCCCACCTAGCAGTTCGAAAGCAAGAAATTGAAAGTAGATAAATAGGTACCGCTTTGGTGGGAAGGTAACAGTGCTCTGTGTGTCTCGACGTCTAGTCATGCCAGCCACATGACCATGGAAAAAATCTTCTGACAGTGCTGGCTCTTTGACTTGGAAATGGAGATAAGCACCGCCCCCTAGAGTCAGATTCGGCTGGCTTTCGAGCATAGGAAACCTTTGTCTTATTATAAGTCTCTTTGAGGGGTTGGTAGAGCATGGAATATTCTGATTGAGGAAGAGGCCAGCAAAGGCAGTGATAAAGCCCTGGGAAAGTGGAATACAGAATCTACCCCAAACCCAAGAACTCTGATGGTGTCAGGAAGCAACACGACCAATGACCTGTAAGTATTCAAGATGGAAATTACTCAACCTTGCCCTGTTGCACACCATCCCTGTGTAATGTATAGGCTAGTGTAAAACTGGGACAGGGAAGAGCTGCTTTCAAGGCCATGAACCACCTCAGTGGACAGCCTTGGGCCAGATGCTGCCTACCACCCTAACATACCATGCAACACTGGAGTGAGGATACACAGAAAGGAAAATGCATACTGTTCTGAGCTCCGTGGGGGAAGGGTGGGATAGATTCAACCTCTACCTGCGTCCCCAGAGGACCACACTTGCTGTCAGCGTGTAAGGTACTATCTGAGGTCTTACAGCTGTTCTGCCTTTAGCTGACGGGATCAGGGGTGGAGGACCTGTTTTGCGTGCTTAAGACACCAGGTTCATGCCCTGGCAGCTCTGGTTTAAAAGCCTGGGACTTTTGCCTGACAGCTGCTCTCAGTGGACCAGATCCAGGAAGAGGCCAAAAAGAAGACCTTTTTTGTTTATTTGTTTTCTGTGTGTGTGTGCCTGTGCCTGGAAGTTACAGCGACCTCTGGCAACTCCTACTGGGGCATGGAAGACATTCAGGCTTGATAGCTTGTCTCTACCCCCGCCCCCGGCACATTCTCTGGAGGTCTCCCATCCAAATACTTGCCAGGGTTGGTCCTTCTTAGCTTTCGAGATCTGATTTACCTGGGCTAGCCAGGTCAGGGCATGGAAGGCCTTCTTGAAGGATGAGTGGACAGCTGATTGGCCTCTGTTTCCTTCTCATCACCAGCCCAACGGGCCTGTGCCACATTTGCAATCGGGGGAAGTCATTTCCTTTCAGTCTGGATGTCAGACTCAGGAACTGTGACCCCCCCCCCCCACCAGCCTTCACTTTCTCATGTGACTTTTCCCCAGTGGATGCAGCCGAGAAGCTGCCACCTGCCTCTGTCAGATCAGCAACCTCAGTTACTGCCTGCTTCCACACAAGGACAAGTCCCCATTCTGGAGGCACTTGCGGGGCAACAGAGTGTCCACCTGGGGGGCGCACCTTGTTTTCCTTGGTGTCCCCTTGTGTCTCTTGTTCTCCCTCTATTCCCTGCTGCTGGGCTTTTTGCTTGGAGGATAATCAAAATAGGGCTGTACCCTTTCTGTCAGTCAGCCAGGTCATCTGCATGCTGGTACACTGAGCCAGCACCAAATTTGTCACAAAACGTTGCATCTAGAACATTTATAATTTTATTTTACTTTTGAAAATAAAGCTTCTCGTTCTGAAGGGTGCATGGATACCCTCTGAAACTGTGCATCTTGGTGAAAATGTAAAGGGAGAGCTGAAAGCTTTCTAGCGGTCAGCATGCCCATATTGTTATTGGGGGGGGGGGGGAGAGAGACATGAAGCTGTCTTAGATTGAATCAGACCATCAGTCCATCAGACTCAGATTGGCAGCAGCTCTCCAGAGTTTCAGGCTGAGATCTTCCACATCACCTACTACCTGATCTTTTTAACTGGAGATGCCGGAGGCCGAACCTGGGACCTGAATGCCAAACTGACGATCTGCCACTGAGCCACAGCCCCTCCCCATTTATTATCCCCACAATGCCCTTTAAGGCATGCAAAGACAAAGGTCTCGGCACAGAGAAGTGTACAATAAGATGCAGACAACGCAAAAGAGGTATACATAGGTGTGCGTGCATGTTGCATCCCTGTACAGACAACGCCTCTTTGCACAATTCTGTGCAGGAAATAGGTGCCAAGATATATGTAGACAGAGAAACCCTTTTTCAGTTTCTGTTTCAGTGCATGAATTCCATGCTTGATTCAAAGGGAGAGGCAAGGAGCCCTTTAAGGAATCCTGGTCCCCCAGGGAGCCTTCTAAATAAGGTAGTGGAAGGCAAGGGCGCTGGATCTTCTGTAATTCCAGCAATCAGCTGGCTTGCTAAAGCAGGAGGCTGCTAGGGCTAAACACTGGGGTACCCTTCACACACTGCAGTGTACCAGGGACTCTGTACTTCTGTGTCTGCAGGGAAGGAAAGGGAGTGAAAGCCCTCCAGCCACGTGTGCATCGGTGCCCCTGCATGGAGAATCTTCAACTCCTGCGCTTCAGCGATCTATTCCCGAGACACAGGAGCTGGGGCTCCGGCTTCTTTCGGGACAGCACACCCCAGAACTGCCGGAAGAGTACTCTGCGCGTCCTCAGAGACCGCCCTCCTTCCTACCCTTCCGACGGCCTCCGGGCCGTGGAAGCGGGCCACCCGGACAGCGGTTACGCGCTCCTCGGCCCTCCTTCGCTCTCCCCCCCCCCCCCCCCGCCCCGTCTAGCTGCAGGGAAGGAAGGAAGGAAGGAAGGAAGGAGGAACTCGCACGGCGAAGGGGGGGGGGGGGGGGGCGCGTCCCAGGCAAAGCCTTCGTCCTTCGAGCAGCCGCCGCGTCTGAGTCCCGTCTGGGCGGCCGCCGCGCAAGGGGAGCGCCGCGCTCCGTGCCCGCCCGTCCATGTTCTGGAAGAATGAGACTTCTGCCCCTCCGCCCGAGGGCCAGCAGCCGCGGACCAAGGTGAGGCGGGGCGGGGAGCGGAGGTGTGTCCCCCGTGCCCCCACCCGCACTAGGCAAACTCCGGTGGGCCGTCTAGAAGGGGGGAGCAGGAGGGTGTTTCCCCCGTGGGGGTGGGGGTGGGGTGGGCCGGGTCCCGATCCTCCAAGTAGGGCGGGTGTCGCGGGTCCCGATCCTCCAAGTAGGGCGGGTGTCGCTTGGCCTCTTCTTCACTTTCATAGCTGGGGGGGGGGGGGGGGAGAGAATTGCACCCCCTCCTGTCTGTCGGGACAAAGACCTGAGAAGGGCGGGGTTGAAGACTTCCCGAGGGCCCGTGGGGGCGGCCCTCTCTGGGCCCCCATCCCCAGAATGAAGGTGTCGATTTGCCCACGGCGGGGTGGGGGGTAGACAGACGCCTCTCTTCCCCTGCTGCCTAAAGTTCCTGCCCTTTTTTGGTGGTGGTGGGGGGAACTCTTCGCAGTCTGTGTCTCTCTGGGGGAGGGGGGCGGTGTTAAAGATTCCTTCTTCTGCCGCTGTCCGGTGGGGGGGGGGGGCGTTGTCCTCGGCCGCTCTGTGTGTGTGTATGTGTGTATGCGCGCGCGCGTGTGAGACGGGGGTTAACTAGGAATCGCCGGGGGGGGGGGGAGGAGATGCTTTTCAGAGATAAGGAGACTTGGACTCCCGTGGGGGGGGCGGTTTACTGCCCTCGAGGGATCTTCGCGGTTATTGCCCGTGCCGGGGTGATGGGCGGTGGAGAGATTAGGGGAAATGTTGGGGCGGGGGGCGGGAGAGACGCGTGGAAGAAGTTTTGCGGAGGGGGTTGGTTCTCCCTCACTCTCTTGATGCGCGCGGGGGGGTCTCCTCCGAGAGCTGGTTGTGGGGGGGGGGGGAGGAAGGAGGAGAAAGTGCGGCGGGAGGGGGGAGGGGACGGCTGGTAACTGCTAATTGCTGCCGCTGGCGGCCCAACCGACGGCGGCTGATTGACAGGCGGCGCCTCTCCGGCCGGGCAGCGGGGCTAATTGCAGGTGCTTCGGGGCGGCGACGTCGGAGGAGGACGACGAAGCGGCGGCGGCAGCAGCTCCGGCAGGGCGCAGCGGCGCGAGTGCCTCGAGAGCCGTTTCCCAAGCCACCCCCCCTCCTCCTCCGCGCCCCCCTCCGCCGCTACCTTCCGCGGCTCCAATTTTTTTTTTGATCGACGCCGTTTCTATGGCCACTACAAAGTTGGGGTTTATTGTTTGGACGCGGCTTATATAGGGGGGGCTGGAGCCCCGCAGATAGAGCCCCGCGCGGCTGCCAGCGCTGCAGCCTCCGGTCCGTGGCTGTCCGGCTCCTCCGCTCGCTGCGGCAAATGGTAAGCCTTAGACGGGGAGGACGGGACTGGGGACAGGGGGTGGGGGAGGACTGGGAAAGTGGAAGTTGCCCTGCAGGGACCCCCCCCGCGCCCCCCGTTTGGGTAACCCAAAGGGGGGGCCTCCCCTGCCAGCTCCGGGTCCCCCCCGCTCCCCCCCCCCCCCCGAGTGCCTCCCCGTCGGTCTGACGCCCCAGTTCCTCTCTCTCTGCGGCAGGCCCAGCCGGACGGGGAGGCGCTGCCCGGTGCACTGGAGAAAGATGAGGCGCGCTCGGGAGCCAGCACGCCGTCCACGCCGTCTGTCTGCTCCCCGCCGTCCTCGGCGTCCTCCTCCCTCCCGTCCGGGGCCAAGAACATCTGCTCCAGCTGCGGCCTGGAGATCTTGGACCGGTACCTGCTCAAGGTGAGCTGCGCCGGGGAGGGGAGAGAAGGGGAGGCAGGATGGGGGCTCCGCCGAGCCACCCGGGGGAGTCTTTCCCTCGCCGGCCCCTGCTGCTTGCCGCGCCTTACCTGGCTCCCTTCTGCCGGCAGGTGAACAACCTTACTTGGCACGTCCGCTGCCTCGAATGCTCCGTGTGCCGAACCTCCCTGCGCCAGCAGAACAGCTGCTACGTGAAGAACAAAGAAATCTTCTGCAAGATGGACTACTTCAGGTAAGGGAGTCCCTTGACGCCGGGGAAGGGCTTCTGGCCCATCCGGAGCCCCCGGGCTTGGGACCGCCGCTGCCCACACCTGCAGCGGAAAACCCCCCCCCCCCGGACCCTTGACTCCGGAGGGAGAGACTCGGCTTGGGCAAGGTTTCTTCTGGAGCCAGGGGTCCCTCTGGGAAAATCTCCCCCCCCCCTCTCCCCGATGTCTAGAGTTGTAAGTCGCCTCCGCAGGTGATGCGCTCCAGAGAGACTGGCTGGGTATTAACTAGTCCTCAGACATGGGTTGTGTGAACGAGACTGCTAGAGTCAAGTCCCCCTCTTGGTGGTGCCGAAGTGGGAAAGAGGTGGATGCCCCCTTTGTTTTCAGGCTCTTGCCAAGACCATTCGGATTCGCTTCGCTTTTGCCACCGCGCACTTGCTGCCGCGGGGTAATCCTGGTAAACCCAGAATAAAACGGACCGAAGTCCCTCACTGGCGCCCTAAACCGAACTCCTCCCTGTGGGGAGTTTCGCAGGGCAAAGTCGCCTAGCTGAGGGGCTCGCTGGCCATTCCGCGCTTCGGAGCGGCAAAGCGCCCGAGAGGGCGCAGGTAGTTTTAATTTGGTTTTCCAATAACGTGGCTGTCATTTCGTCTGAAGCCGGCGAACGGGCCTTCTTCCCTCAAGGGCAGTCCCACCCTCCGGGGTCCGGTGCCTTTCACCGCAGACCAGGCCAGACCTCGGGCGACGCCTTCCGCGCTCCGGTCGCTTTCGAGCCCATCTAACCTCCGGGTTTGGAGCGGGAGGTCCGCGGGGCTTGGGATGCCGAGGCTGGGGCTTAGACGGCCGGCCCAGAAGGGGAGGGATCCGCGTTGTTCCGAGGAGCCGGCCAGCCTGGCGGGGCTGGTTTCGTTGAAGGGGCCTCATCCGGCTCTTTCGGGCAAATGTTTGCCGAGGAAGTCCGCTGGAGGCTGGGCTGGTTCTTAGCTGGAAGGACTCTCGTCGGATGCGACGCGGCGGCGGCTCCTCTGGATCGGGACCAGCCCCTTGGTCCGCCTGGATCCCGGTTCATAGGAGGCGGAAAACGGATTTCGTTGGAGGACCGGAGCGACTGCAGCGAGATCTCCCGGGCTGGCTGGCTGCAGCTCCGGTGTCCCCTGGGAGCGCGCCGCCCGGCGTTGGACACTCGCGAGGAGGAAGTGCGACGGCACCGCGTTTGACACACCGGAAGGGACCATCCGGAGGCCTCGAAAAGAACACCGACAGGCGTCCGGCTTGGAACACTTTGGCTGCTACGAGCTTACAATGCGGGGGTCCTCCGTCCTCACCGCCCTCCCCGTCCTCGCTGACCTCCAGGCAACCCGAGGGGGCCTGGGACGGGACGCTGGGCGAAGCCGAATCGAGCGCAGCCACTGGCTTGCCAGCCCGGGCCGCGATTTCCAGGATGGGCGCTTCGGAGGAGGAGCGGAAGCCGCCGGACGGCCAAGAATGAAACCAGGGGAGTTGACCGTCGGAAGACCTTCCAGACTCCAAGGAAAACCTCTGACCCTTCGAGAGCACTCAGAGAGCTGGGAGAAGCCGAGAGCCCCGGCAATGATTATTAATGATCAATCATGTTTATTGGGGAAGAGGGGTGCTGTGTTGGATTGCTTGCACATCTGCCGGTAAACTAATCGGCGAAATTATCTTTAACCTTTCCCCTTTCCCGCCAACTACCCCCCCCCCCCCCACTTTCTCTCTAAAATAAAAAATGGCTGGGGTTGGGGGCGGGAAATGGGCTTGCTGTCTACAGGTAAGGTCCTCTCTTTGGTGGGGCTTGCAAGGAAAGCCACCAATTGGTGCCGCTTCCCGGAAGAGCGCCCGGCCTCCTCCTTTGCCCTTCCGTCGCCGCCAGTCCTTCTTTCGAGAGGACTGACAGTCCGGCAAGCCTCCGGGGTCTCCCTCCCTAGTCGCGATTTCCGCCCTCGGAAGTTTGGTTGGGGGGGGGGGGCAGGGCGGGCGGGCGGCCTCTCTCCGGACTTGCCCTTGGGGCTGGCTTGGCAGCGCTGCCCTTGACAGCTCTCCGCCCTCGCTCTGGGAATGGACGGATTGGTGCGCCGCGCCGCCTGTCCTCGACGGAAGCGCAAGCCCCCTCCCCCCCTCTTCCACCGCTCCCTCCTTGCCACTTTCGTGGCTTTCGTGTTTGGCCAGCCAGGATCGAGGGAAAGGCCTCCGACCTTCCCGAGTCTGGCTCGGCTGGAAAACGGTCTGGCACAGCTTGGTCGGTTTTTGCCCCCGCGCTGGAGAGTTCCGGGTGGGCGTTGGGGGGTCTTCCCAGCTGCGCTTTCTGAAGCGCAAAAGATGCCCAAAGCCCGGGCTCCGTAGAGAGCCAGGCTATTCATTCACGACGGGGGAAAGACGGCCAGGCTGCAGGCTCGCTCGGGCCAAACTCCTCCGCTCTTGAGGATTCCTCCCTCCGAAGACGAAGACAGGCTCCCCAAACGTCCACCAATTCGTTCGGAAAAGGGAGACTCCTGCAGCGGTGTAGAATGGCAGAGACCGCTGCCCTCGACCGACCGCTGGGGTCCCCGAGGCTTTCGCAAACGCCCTTCTTCGTGGTGAGCCTTCCCTTCGGAATGAATCCGAACTTCGTAGCTCTCGTTTGCTTTGACTAAACAGCCGGCGACTGACTTCGATTTAAAAACGCATTCCGGCCCAGAAGAGAACCAGAAGATGCTGGGGAGCGCCACTCTTTTTCGAAGTAGTACCCTGAGAGCTGGAAAGAAAAACCGCGGGAAACGATCCGAGGGGGCGGGACTGGCTCTCTTCGCCGGGCTGGCCCAGGGGGCTGTAGCCTGGACAGGCGGTCCGACTCTCGGCCGGCAGAAGGCAAGAGAGCGCTTTGGAGTGGACGCCGCCTTTCAGCAGGCGGGTTCGACGGGCGGCAACAGCAGCCGCCTCCTCGGAGCCGGCTGGGGAATGGCCCTTCGGACCGCGCAGGGCAGGGCAGGGCGGGAGGCAGGCGCCGTGGGGCTGGAGGCGCTGGCCGAGGGCAATGCCCGGTGTCGTGCCCTTGAACGCGGCATTTTCCATGCAGGTTGAGCGGCGCCGGCGCCTTCAGCCTTGTGCGGCAGGGAAAGGCAAACGCTGGCCGGCCTCCCTTAGCGGATACAGATCGCCCACGAAACGACAACAAGGCGTTCTTCTGCCGCTGACCCGATCCAAACCGTCGCTGTCTGGAGCGGAATCCCGTGGCGGCGTCGAGCCGATTTCAGCCAGGAATTGGCGTGCGCCGCGCCCCGGGAGGAGTGGGCGAGCTCCCGTCCTCTGGGGTCCGTCGGAAGCGCTCCTGTCTGCTGGGACTCAAGCCCGCCACCCCGGGCTCTGCGGCGACCAGAATTAGTTAAACACGAGAAACCCCTGCGCGGCTGGGGTGGCGGCGTGTAGATGGCAGCCGAAGTCAGACGCCTCTCCCCCCCCCCCCCACACACACACATTGTCTCACCCCCCGCCAGCAGCAGAACCGCGGTCCCGGGGGCTGACCCCCCTGTTGCCTGCCGGCTAGCCGAGAGCAGGTGAAAGCTGGGCTGAGGGCTTCGCCGGCCCGGGCGCTCTCTCCGGAGGCAGCGGAACGCCGGCCGGGCCAAGGACCCGGCGTTTGTCAAATGCGGGAACGGAGGCAGCAAGGGCGGCTGTCCACCGTCGGGCGAAGGAGAAGCTGGGGTCTTGCGGGAAAGGTTTCTTTCTGCTCTCCTCTGCCCTCCGATACACCCGCACCTTAAAGATACCCGGGGCAAGATACAGCCCCCTTGCCCGCTAAGCCTTTGAGGTGCATGAAGTGTCTCTCTAACCTAGCGTCTGTTTCGAGGGGACACACATCCGGCGCTCTTGTTAACATTTTGCCCTGCTTCTTGGGGCAAAGTCTCTAATTCTATGCACTATCTGTACATCCATGTACACACCTGTACCCACTTGTAATAAACAGGTCTCTTTTTTAAAAAAATGTATGGCAGTCACCTCTCTTTTCCTTAATTAATTGTGTCCTTAAACACTCACATAAAAAGCCCCAGGACACCTTGAAGGTGAAGCTATTTACTGATTATTCTTGGCTCCTCCATCTCCAGTGTTCCTTCGCTCCTCCATCTAATCTCTTTAACAGTGTTTTAAATAGGCTAGCCAGATGGGTCAATTTCTATGTCTTAGAATGGACAACCCATCTTTTAAAAACTTGAGTCCTATTATATATAGCAATCAGTGCTTGCTAAAATTTCCCAGACCTGCTCAGTACTAATAAGTCTTCCCAGAGGCAGCTTCCAGGGACCTTGCTTTGAACATGTGCCTGCGTAGCTGTCTGCAACCCAGGGACATCCAGTTTAATTTGACACTTTGCTGCACACAGGGGATCCCAAAGAGAGAGTTTCTTGCTTTAACCTAGTATTCCCTTCATCCCACATCATTCAGTTTTAGATCTCCACATCATTCCGCCCACAAATTACTAAAAATAACAGTGGTTAGATGCTGCATCTCACAGGATTCTCATGTGAGAGAAGACAGGGCGTTTATTGGGGCTACCAGTGGATGCCAGGATGGTGCTGATAAAGCAGGCATCTTAAGTTTCACAGTAAGCCTGACTAAATGGCCCAGTGCTCATCTTGCACCACCCTGCCAATGTTTCCCCCTCTTGTCTCTCAAGACTTTGTGGTGTTTCTAGAGGATTCATTTGTCTCCCTCTCATCAATATTTTCCTATCATCTTGTTGGTTCTAGAAAAGGGAAGAGAAATAAAAATTGAAACAAACAATAAATAGAAGAGGAGGGGAAGCACTGTGGGTCTGTGGGGGTCTGTGTAGCTTTAACAAGAATTAAAGTGTAGTGTGGGCCTCTGATGCCCTGGGGGTGACAGAAAGATTGATAGAAGATCAGCCTGAAAAGACATTGGGCCAAATGCGGGTTGAGCATCTTTACTGTCCGTGCAAAGTCTCTGGTTACCCAAAATTCTTTGCTGGTTGGAACAAGGAAAGGTGGCTCTCTACAAAGAGAATCAGAACATACAAGTGCCTGCAGCTGTTTTGAGTAAATGCTTTAGAAAGAAATGAAGACCCTCTTTATGTTTATGGGGCTTGGTAGCTGATATATAATAAACTTAAATCCAGGGTTCGATTATATTCTGTGCCGTGTTGCAAAATGCTTTAATCGTCCCTCCCCTTCAATTTGCTGCTCTATTGTCTAGAGAATCTGAAGTGGGTAATGGCATTCTGGCTTCCCTGGAATGGGGGGGTATTTTTTGGCCCTTTAAACTGTCAACTCATTAGAGTTTTTTAAAATTAGACTGATCGTCTGGCTTTTAATTGGTTGAATTTACATAAATGTGCATACTGCTTTGATATTGATGTATCTTTGGAGGAGGAAGGTTGAGAACTTCTCCTGAGAGGTATCCATGAAAGCCACCACTCTGTTGGAGAATCACCGCCATCTGCTTTTTCACAGGCTTTTACACAGCAGAACCAAAATGGTTTTGTGCACAGAATTTTACAGGCACCTTGGCACTAAATTTATCTGCAAACCATCCATTTTAACAGCCTGTGGCATTTTTTTTGCTAATGGAAAAGTCATGTAATAGTTCCATCCTGAAAGATGAAATATCATATTGGTTAGCTGTAAACGCAAAGTGAGAGTTTGGTACCGCCATGGGCAGAACAGCCTGCAATCAAAGGGCAATTAAAAAAATTAGCCCTATTTCGGGCACACGTGAATTGTGCTAATGAGATATAGGAAGCAGTAGGGAGTGATTTTAAAAGGGAAGGAAGATCTCAGCCAACGTAGGTACATTACGTTATAATTACAGATTTGAGTAATGGGGGAGGAGGTGAGAGAATGAGGTATCATATGCGAAATGGCCACAGCTGGATGTGTGAGGTAGATGTGACTGAAGCAACTCAAATCCGTGTCCATGTTCGCCACTGGGATGTCATCTTGCGTCAAGGAGGATTGCAGGAGAGAACCAGAGGAAGGGGAGCCACCAGGCAGCTCGCAAGGGTCAGACTTGGTTAAAAACACAATTAAAATACACGTTAATTAAATCCATCTGACTATTCATGTATCACAGCCCCTCTTAAAAAAGAGAGATTGCTTGGAAGGAAGTCCAGCCCTTGGTTCTAAAAACACTTTCTCTGGCCTGGCCTCAGAAGTGTGTGAGCTGATGGTGGATTAGTCCTTACTGGGAAGGGAAAAGGCACATGGTAACTGCTTGGAGCAGCTCTTCTTGTTGATGTTCTCTTCATGTTCCAGATTAAGCTCCAGCAGTTAAAAAACAACAGTACGGAGGCTTGACCCCCCCTTCATTTAAATTTGAATTGCTTCAATTAAACCCACCCTGATTGCAGGGACGCTAAACCTGAGGACAGTATTTAAACCTGAAGGCTGGATGCAGAGCAATTTGGTTGAGAGAAATCCCTGGGACAAACACTGTAGTGTGGAGGGGGTTGTTGGGAGTGTTTGGATTTGGCCACACAAGATCTGCAGGGTTTTCCTGCACTGTGCTCTTTAAACTTGCCTTGGCCAACAGAACTCATTGTCTTTACATATGGCTCTCTAGAAAAGGTGAATCGGCAGGTCCCTTAAAAAAAAAAGTTCTAGTTTCCATATATCTCTCTTGATAAACATCATTTTTAATTATCTTGTTTCTGCAGCATCCCTCTGATTGAGTTCTGTTGATATTTCATGAGTTCTGACTTTGTTATCTGTTGATTAACTTAAAAAAAAAAAAGGTATATGCCACTCTGTCCAAAGAGGCAGCTAAGAGTCATACAAAAATGCAATTATTATGTAATATGACTACAATTCACGAAATAAAACCCACCACTTATAGTTGGTTGGAAAGTCCGTCCTTATTATTTTGGAGTATTCGGAAGGAAAGAGGAAAATATTTAACAACCATGTCCTCTATGCTTGTCATCACTGACTATAAATTTTCCCTTGCTGATTGATTAAACTTTCTCCCCCTCCCCAATTAAAAGCCTGCAGCCCTAGGTAATGGCAGAGCCGTCCATCCTCCTGCATGTCAGCACTGCAGGTTTAATCAAAAGCCGTTTCTTGCTTGTCTGCGAGTGAGTGAGTGGGAAATGCTACTTTCAGGGATCTCTGTCTTTCTGAATCTGTTGCAGGAATGAAAAATTAATTAACACGGCTCTCTTGTTTGTGCAGTTTGTGTAAACCAAGCGTTGCAAAGTCGGCTTGCTGCATTCCCCATATGCAAGGAATTAGGAAAGACTCAGACGCGGCTGCTCCATGCTTTTCCTTCTTTTTTCAAATTGGCGTTGGTTCTGCTAAAAAAAAAGTTCACTTGCATTCTCCCCCCCCCCCCCCCCAAATTCTGCCCCAGTCAGTTTCTGTACTTTGCAAGAGGGACATGGGATTGTATCGGTGCCAACTTGGGCAATGTTCTGGGGACTGATTTCTGTACTTTGCTGTGAGTGATGGTTTTGGCCCAGGTCTTTCTCTTGCTACTTGAGTCTAGGTTGGGCACATGGAAGTGGGAGCTGCCAGAGACAGGATGATTTGCCAAAAGCAGGCTGTTGTTCTTAGAGCCAGTTCCAGGGCGGTTTTTGGATGTGGTCCTCCCCCCCCCCCCCAATCTTTTTGCCCCCAAATCCAGTAGCGTTCCCTTGCAGGAACTGGAGTTTCACATCCTGAAAGTTTTGATCAGCCTGATTCTCTGGCATGAGTTGGGCCCAAATTTGCAAAGTCGAAAGTATAACTTGTCCAAACCACCTTCAGTCTGAAGATAGGACCATCCACCCAACAGAGCAATGGAGGCTGCCTGGAGCAGAATATGCCACAAGGGAAGATTTGGTGCACACACAGGCCACTTTTGCAGAGACCAGAGTCTGAGGTGATTCACGCAAATGAGCCAAGGGCCAGTTTGGTGTAGTGGTTAAGTGCGCGGACTCTAATCTGGGAGAACCGGGTTTGATTCCCCACTCCTCCACTTGCAGCTGCTGGATGACCTTGGTTAAGCCATAGTTCTGTCAGAGCTGTTCTCTCAAGGACAGATCTGAAAAGAGCTCTCTTAGCCCCACCTACCTCACAGGGTGTCTGTCTGGGGAGGGGAAGGGAAAGGAGTTTGTAAGCTGCTCTGAGACTCCCTTGGGTAGTGAAGGGCGGGGTATAAATCCAGTCTTCTCTTCTTCTTTACAGGATTTGGTCTGGGAGATGTTTCCTCCCATTCAAATGTAGCCATCTGTTAACCCTCAAACAAGAGCAAAACCCATCCCCCAGAAGGTCTCTGCAAGAGACCACTCAACATCCTGTGACTAACTGTGGCAATTTTGTGAGGGGAGGTAAACCTAACCTAGGGTTCCGCAACTGGACCTTGTGGACCAAATGTGGCAGCTTAAAGGGTGCTGTCTGAGTTGAAGGAGAAGGCCATGTCTATGGCAGCAGAACTGTAGGAGTGGCCCAGTCAAGACGCTGGTCCATCACCCTGCACTTCCTTCTGACAGAAGTCTTCAAGAACCAGTTGATGAACCTTATAACCATATGCAAGGAAGGGGGTGGATCCCTTCTGGATGGGTCATGGAGGAGAATAGAAATATCAAAAGTAGCTGGCCATGATGAAATGCCCCAGGGCCATGTAGAGAGTGGGAGATGCCCCAACTGTAGGGGACAGAACATTATCAGTTCCTGATACACACAGAGTTAGTAGGGCTCACCGTGAGCTAGGAGCTAGCCTCCTCAGCCTGAATATATAGTTCATGACTTTTTTGTTAGGACACAGTCTGCATCATGAAAACAAGTCTCTAGTACAAGTGATGAAGACTGAGTTCTAGGGGACAACCACTGGACGCAATCTCGTGAAAGTAGGCCCTGCTTCAGTTCTTGTCTACCTTGCAATAAATCCATTTCATGCTAGAAGCAGGGCCTTTACAGTTGTGGCCCTGAGGCTGTAGAACAATCTTCACCCCACACTGTTTGCATTCTAGAAATACTGTAAAACCTTTATTTCCTGTCTGGAAAGGGAATTCCCTTTAGGGAGAATTTTCTGTGGAGGAATGTGGATATTAGGTATTAGGTATTTTGTTTGCTTTTACCTTGATTTTATAGTTGCAGTTTTAATTTTTCTGTCTGTGGTAATTGTAAGTTGCTTTCAACACATGAGTCAAGTGGTATATCCATACATAAAATAGAATAATCCATCAGGAGTCCCTTTGCGCAAACCCTATTCAGCTCAATTATCTTCTCAATTACCACCACTGTGAGCCAGTTTAATGGTCATGACTTACTCTTTCCTACCCTAGAAATTATGCGTTACAATTTTCATAAAACTACAGTTCTTAGGATTCTTTGAAGGAAGATAGTTATAACATGTTCAGTTGATTCAGATTAGTAGTATGGGTATGCCTTTTGAGCATCGCCTCCAGATGGGTCTAATTTTGGGGAATCAGGTGTGTTGCTATGCCTCTTTTTTGTGGGCCACGTGGCTATGAAACACACCCTTGTTTCTACTGTTATCCTCTAATTTCTCTGCTCTGGAAAACTGTTTTGGGTTGTGATCAGAGAGCATGGTTAATGTATCCTTTGAAGAATATGATAACTTAGCAGAGCAGCTAGTCAACACAGCCTGCACTGACTGTTTCCTTGCATTTCTCTCCTTGCAGTCGGTTCGGTACAAAATGTGCCCGTTGTGGCAGACAGATCTATGCCAGTGACTGGGTCAGGAGGGCTCGTGGCAACGCCTATCACCTTGCCTGCTTTGCTTGCTTTTCCTGCAAAAGGCAGCTGTCGACTGGAGAAGAGTTTGGACTGGTGGAAGAGAAAGTCCTGTGCCGGATTCACTACGATACCATGATAGAGAACCTGAAACGTGCAGCAGAGAATGGTACGTGGACCCTCCGGGGGTACTTGTTTGCCTTCTATATGAGTAGAAGAGCTGACTAGCAGCATTCTCCCACTAAATTGATCTCCCCCCTACATCTGGGTAATGAAGAACTGGTACACAATATCCTCTATGGAGTTTTGATAGGAGGAAAATGGTTACAGCTGGAATTAGTTTTCTTCCAAAAATTTGCTTCTGTGAAATTTTGATTTCAAATATTCTTCAGGGATTCTGTCAACCATAGAATGTTTGCCAAAAATGTGATCTCTGTATTTGACTTTGATTCCAGCATTTCCAATCCAGTTTTGATATTTCGCTTCATTGTTTCATATCTGACAGTTGGTGTGGCATTCAGTCTCTGAACAGTAGGTGACCCCTGAAAGCTTAGTAGTTTTTATATTTAAGATCTCCTGCAACTGAAAGAATTAAGAGATGCCACCAAGCCTAAATCCCTCGTTACACTGGAACTCAGAGCTATTCAAAGCAGGGGAGGTGCTTTGGAAGTAAAGTTCAAGATTCGAGTTTCAGATCAAAATTTCATACTTTGAGTTTTGGGCAGTGAAATTAATTCTGCCAATTTTATTGCTAATATCCATTTCAGAATAAGGATACAGTTAAAAACCTGGACGGAGGAGGTGGTGGTAAAAACTGGATGTTTTATGAAGGCAATTTCCCTGAAAATAGTTCCAAGTGGTGGGAAGGGGCTTTGGTCATGACCAGAACTTTATGAGATGAAAAGCACAATTTACCTTGGAGCAAATGGATCAGTTCACAAACTTGATGGGTGACGCATCCAGTCGGGATTCAAATTACAACAGAGCTGCCACAAATCCGATACCATAGGCTCTGTTTCATGCTGCATGATGTCATCTCATCCGCAGTGCTTCTTGCTGGGGGGCCGTTCAGATGTTTAGCTGTGAGTCAGCAAGTGCCACACACATGCATGGGTGATCAGCTTTGCCTCTGAACAGCTTTCTGCTGGAAACTCAACAAAAGAGCAGAGCTGGATTCAGACCTGGAGCCTTGACTTACAAGATCACATTTAGTCATTTTTTAGCACACTTGATTTTAATTCTAAGAACACTTTCCTGGGAGTAAGCCCCACTGAACAGATATCAGTGCACCTGCTTGGGATTGCTCTCTGAAGTGAGACTCTTTGTATCTTTGGTCATAAGAAAATTGGTGGATCATGTCAAAGATCCACGTAGGCCGGCATCCTGTTCCCAACAGTGACCACTTCTAGGAAGCATGAAAGTATCAGTCGTCTCCTGCTGCCTACTTCCCAGTAAGTGAAGAACATTGTTTTTCAATGTGGAGATTCCATTCATCTATCAAACCTTATAGCCACTGACAGCCACCATGCTTTGATCTGTGTGATCCCTTCTTGAAGTCATCTAAAACAGCAGCCGCTGTCACATTTTGTGGCAGTGAATTCCATACATTAGTGCATCAATGTACTTTGTGAAGAAGTACTTCCTTTTGCCTGTCCTGCAAACACTGCCCATCCGTGTACTTGGGTGATCCTGAGTTCCCTTACAACACTGTGAATATTTCTACCTGTTTTCTTCGCCCGCTGCATCATATTATAAACCTCTATCACATCCTCCTCCTTAATCATATTTTTTTCTGCACTGAAAAAGCCCCATATTCTTTAGCCATCATTTGTAGGTTAGGTGCTCTGATCTCTTGGGAGTCCTTTGCTATACCTTTTCCTGCTCTATAATGTCCTTTTTTGAGATTCGGAGAGCAAAACTGCATACTCTATTCCGCATGCAGCTGCGCCATAGATCTAAACAAAGGCACTATAATCCTGAGCATTTTATTCTTTTTCCTAATGATTCCTAGCAGAGAATTTGTCTGTTGAACACTGAACTGATGTTTTTGTTGTGCTGCCCACCGTGATTCTGAATCTCTTTATGGGAAAGATGAAGCCAGTTTTGTTCTCCTCAATGAACATGTAAAGTAGAGATTTCTATTTTTGCCTATAAGACATTGCTTGACACTTTGGATTTAATTTGCTGATTGATTGCCCGTGGATCCAGTTTGGAGAGGTCCTTTTAGGAGTCTTTATTCAAAGCTTATTGGTAGTCTATTGGTGCAATCCATTCACATATTTGTTGACACTTTAAACATTTCTAAAAGATTGGTGAGGCAAGAATTGCTTTTCCAGTAGCCAAGCTGATTCTTTGTCTGGAAGGCTTGCACTTCTCTGGTTGATAATTCAGTATGTAGCAACATTTTCCATCAATGAGCCTGTACTTTCTTGGAGCCCTTTTTACAAAAAAAAAAAAAGGTAGTATACTGGTTGTTTCAATTCCTTTTTATGATGTATACTTTTGTTAGAAAACCAAACATTTTGTATTTCTTTCAGAATTCTTGGGCATATATTCTGTCTGGACCCAGCAAATGGTTAATTTGTGATCTATCAGTTAGCTCTAGAAGTTCATATCTTGTCCCCTCTATTTGACTAATTTCTTCAGTTCTTTCAGCTCAAAATAGCAGGTCTGTTGTGAGTAACTGTCCAATGTCTTCCACTGTGAAGAGAGCTTTAAAGAATTAATTTAACTTCTTTGCCCTCCCTTCCCTGGGTAAATCTTTCACATCGCACTGTCTAATGGTCCAACCATCTCACTGGCTGGTTTTCTGCTTCTGATGTATGAAAAGAAACTTTCGTGGTTAATCTTATTAATTTGCACCTTGAATTATTTTGTATTTGCCTCATTATCAACTTAAATTTGTTCCATCAGAGTTTGTGCTTCTTTCTGTTCTCCTCATTCGGACAAAACTTAATTGAAAAACAAATACAGATTTCTTGCTATTACTGCTTTTTTGACTGTGCTTCTAAACCATGTTGGCATCCTTTTGGATTTGTTAGCGTTTCTCTTGAACTGCATTATACTCTTTAGCTGATCCTGGTTTTACATAAATGCCAAGCACCCTGCCGAGGTCTGACCCTTCTGACCCTCTCTTTCAACTTCCTTCTAATTAATCCCTTCACTTTTGAGAAGTTTCCTCTTTGGAAATCAAACAGGACCACAGTGGACATTCTGAGAAACCTTCTACTTGGGCAGATGTTGAATTTGACAGTGCTCTGGCCACGGCTCAGCAACACTTGTATCCCATACTCTGTGTGTGTGTGTGTGTGTGTGTGTTAAGTGCCATCAAGTCACTTCTGACTTATGGCAGCCCAATATGAATTAATGAGCTTGTAATGAGCAATGCTCCTTCTAAGCTGTGGAGTCCTGTGAGCAAAAATTTGACTTTGTGAGCTACTGGCATTAAAGATGTGACCAGGTGATTTGGTTACTGCATAAATTAGTTTGCTCTGAATCCATCCTTCCTGAGCTAAAAAAAAAAAGGTATGAGCCAGAGGCTAAAAAACTGTGAGCTAGCTCACACTACCGCAGCTTAGAGGGAACACTGGTCCTGAGCATCCTTGGAAGGGTGCTGATTGCCCAGTACAAAGGAAAAGAACATACAGACAGAGATAGAATATTTATGGCTTGCTCAGCACTGCTTGTAGATCCATTAGTAATCTAAGCCCATGTTTATTGAGATATTCAGAATTTAGGGTGAAGGTGTGGCTACTTCTTAAATTATTACTGCTGAAAGTTTTGAGCCAAACACTGGATTTTGTACTTGAACACTCTGTCTAATAACTATTTTAGAATATGTATAGCTGGCAACTTTAGAGCATTCATGTTGTCTTCCCTAGACACTACATTTTTCTAGTTTTCTCACTTTCCAAAAGAAGACAAAAAGGGGGGGGGACAGAATTCAAGCTTAGATCGCATGTGATATTCTCTAGTCTTGATGTTTTCCTTCTTTTTGGAATTAATGTGCATGTAGTTCCCTAGAGAAATAACTCTTCCCGAGTGTTAAGAAGTTGTCTGATTTCCTCTTTTTTTCTTTCTCCCTGAGCAAAATGTGAGCGGGGGCATGGGGCTGGCCATCCTGCACAGCAGATGGAAACGATTTTGGGGGGGGAGGAGGAGATGGGGGGGGGGGAGGGAGAATCTCAAAATGAAAATAATCAGTGTTTCTGTTTACAAGGTTTAAGCAAGGAGATGAAAACAAAATCAAAACAAGATGCCAGAGTGGGCTGGCGAAGGGGCCGTGTGCCTGAGTTGCTTGCTCGCAGCGCAGCCCGGCCAGTGTGGTCCACCCACTTGTTAGAGGGTTGAACTTGGACCTAGGCTCAGATGCTTACTGGGCTGTGCAAACTCACTGGGTGGCCCAGCTCAAGCGAGTGGGGAATCACTCTTCGCCTCAGATCTTCATGTGCAAAATCAGAATGTGAACGGAGATCCACCTCACAATACAGGAGACCACAATGCAAGGGGGCTCCCTTAGACTCTCTTTTTGTCTGCAGGAAGCAATGAGTAAGATTCTCCCACTCAGTCTCAGAGATGGCATCTTAACTAGAGAAAACATTTAAGGGGGAGGGAGTGACAGATGCTCACAGGATGCTAGAGTCAGACTTTAAGAGGGCCCCTGTTCCTTTAAATGTTGCAAACAAGTCCATCTTGCCCGTTAGGTAGAGGAAAGCCCCACCTCAAATGGCATACTTTGGAGCTTGCTTCCTGCAATGTAAGGAGGAACATTTGGGGTGTTTTTGCAGAAGGTCAAAATGTTTTAGGTCATCCCCGGATGCCTCAGGAAGGAAGGCTTGCCAAGTGCACCTCCCACTTCACCCAAATTATTATTTGGAGCATTTTTACTCCACTTTTCAGCCATGCTGACAGAAATTTTAAAAATATAAATCTCAAAATCTAATTTATTTATGTATTTATTTAATCCACCTTTCTAAAGGCGTTTGGCCTCTGTGAGGTCCAGGCCCATAGCTACAGTGGGGCATTTTGGGGCCATGCCCCTTTAATTAAAAGCCCTTCCCCACAAATATCCATGCCAGAAACCTTTTTTGGGGGGAGGTATTTTTAAAGAGTGTGTGCGTGTGTAGAAACCTTATTTTTGAGGAGAGACCCTCACTGTGGCTTGCCCTCAGGCTTCCCTCTCCCTCCCACTGTGGGATTCTTAGGGGGCATTATGGGACCTGGGAAGAGATATCTCAGAAGTCATTTAGATGCCTTTTGAGTTTCCTGTCTCAGGGCAAGAAAGCTTAGAAGGGCACTCAAGAGTGGCAGCTTCTGCTAGCAGGAAGGGGGGTTGTTAGAGATGTAAGCTTTCTTGCCCTGTGAAATGGAACTCAAAAGGCATTTAAATATCCTCTGAAGGCAATGCCCTCTGAGCTGTTCCCGGAACTGATGTGCTCGCTGCCCTGTCCCTTGAAAGGAAGGGCTAGAAACAGGCTCCGAGCCTCCCACTTTAATGACAGGCATTCGGATTAATTTAATTAACTGCGCCCTTAAAAATTTAAATGCCCCCTGAACAAAAAAATCCTGGCTACAGGCCTGGTGAGGTCTGAGTTCAGGGTACTTGGCTGCTGCCTCTTCTCCCCCTGACCACCTGTGGTTGGATCCAGGAAAGGTAGATAACACCTGAGACATGCACCTTTTAAAATATTTCCTTGGTTGTTGTGGTGGGAGATGGGGTTGCTGGCTTGCTCAAGGTTTCACTGATCACTCCGCCAGGGGATGGGAAAGAATCTTCCATCTGGGTAAGATTAATTAGCGCGGGTGGGGGGAGGAGGAAGCTGGTCTTCCTCTCCAAAGTGCTGCTGGATCAAACCATTCAGGGTCATTTGCTGCAGGTTGTCTTCTTGTGCTTGCCTGCTTCTTGTTGTTTGTGGCATCATGTATCATGGCTTGGATCGGAGGCTAGTGGGTGGATGATCAGGTGACTCAGAGTGGATGGCTTTTGGTCTTTTGTGACTCCATAACTTTATTATGTTGATTACTCATACCTTGTTAGGGTTTTAAACAGCTGCTGGGCAAAAAGTACATTTATAACTGATGAAAAGGGCATTTATAACTCCAAGGGAAAGGTGTGCCATGGATGCTCAGAAATAGACTCTTATTATTTCACACATTTCTGGCTGACGTGTCCTCCTGCTGAACTTCTAATTGGCTAAGAGCTTGATGGAGGCCTGTGTTAAGATGCCCTGAGATCCTATTAATATGTTGCTTAGCGGGTTATAGATTTAAAAAACGGAATAAAATATAAAGCAATACAGATTAGAGGTGGAGATCAGTATTATTTCCATTTTACAGACTGGGAACTGAGGCTGAGAATGTCCCACGGCAGAGGCAAGAGTTAATGAGGCACCCAATTCTGAGCCCTTGATTCCCCTTCCACTCGGGTTCTCAGATTCCCCAACGGAGTGCTGTGCAGCCCTGCTCACATTAAACCTGCTTAATTTCTTCAGAGAGAATTCTGTCACTGCAGTCTGAACAAATAAGTTCTGGGGCACAGCTGTAGCTGAAATGAAGCCCTTGCAATTGCAGGCACTTGCTTTGGCCTCTGCATCTCTTTGAAATATATCGGATGTGTTCCCTGCTGCCTGCCCTGCACTGGAGCTGCATCGCTGTCCTGCCGGTCTCTGCCCCATCCCCTCGACCCTTCCTGCAGCTCAGGATGCTGCTTTCCAGAAGGGCACAATGTCAGCTTTGAGGGCAGGCGGTGGGCAGAGGCCAGGTGGCAGCTGGGTGGGGTGGCATGCCCTTTCCTGCCGGCTCCCGGGAGGGGATGTAAAGGCAAGCAGCAATTAGTGTGTATGTTTCCTCCAGGAATTACAAAGCAATTTTGCCTGCACACAAGGGTTTTCTATAGAAGAAAAAATAAACAGATGTTGCCAAAGCTTGAATCCCATTAATCATCCTATAGCAATGAGTCAAACTGCTAAAAAAAAAATCCTTCAACTTAGGCCAAGATAATCACATCCCAAATCTTGCCTCCAAACCGAATATCTCAGAGGGGAAGGGAATGCCTGAGCTCAGCAGCTGCTGGATTCCCACAGTTGATGGAGTCTCCCTCTGTGGCTAGCTTCGAACCCCTGCACAGAAATGTGGCTTAAAAGTGGATGCTAATTGCCATGGTCTTCTGAAGGATGCAAGAACAATGGGGTAGCCTAAAAAGTGGCTCATGTCTCTAAGTCCCTTGTTCCTTGGCTAAGCTCCTGGCTTCATTATATTGCAATGGTGGATGGTTCAGGAAGATTCTGTCAGTGGGAGGAGTCACAGAATGATGACCAATGGTACACATTCTGTCAGGGAAGTGAAAGGTCAGTCAGTTGGCAGCAAACATCCAATGGAAGCCAGGAAGAAGGAGAAGAGTTGGATTTATACCCTGCCCTTCACTTGGAGTCTCAGAGCGGTTTACAATCTCCTTCCCTTCCTCTCCCCACAACAGACACCCTGTGAGGTAGGTAGGGCTGAGAGAGCTCTGACAGAAACTGCTCTTGAGAGAAAAGCTCTGAAAGAAATGTGACTGATCCATGGTCTCCCAGCTGGCTGCATGTGGAGGAGTGGGGAATCAAACCTGGTTCTCCAGATTACAGTCCGCCACTCCTAAACACTACACCAAACTGACTCTGTTAGGAGGGACTACAACATGTGGGCAAGGAAAGGGGGTGGTGGCAAAGGGCATGGGGAGGTGCCAGTGAGCCATAGGGAACTCTGGATCCTGGAAGAGCTGTGGAGCTATGTGCCTGACACCAGTTCAGATCTAGAAAAGGCAAGGTGTTGTGCTTTCGGCAACCTGCCCTCTTCAGTTGAATACTGATCATGGGACTTATCATGACCGGGAACCATTTTTCATTAACAAAATGGTATTGGGTGGAACAGGATCAGCAAGGCATAATAATAGCCTTTCCCCACTTCTGTTATCGTCATTAAAGTCATTTTAGCTGCAGATACCGATTGGGGAAGGAAGCGGGGGGGAAGAAGCCCAAAATGACTAGTGCGGGGCAGCTGGATGGAAGGAACTGGATGATCTAATATCCTAAGTCTTTATTTTGCTATTACTTTTTATGAGCCTGCTCTCTGGGATGGGGATTTCCAGTTTCTGGAGAAGGAGGGAGGTTAAAAGGGCAAGGGTAGGACCAGAAAGATGGAAGGAAGTTCAGATCCCTAAAATGGATTGTACAGAAAACGGAAGCCGTGAGGGGGATTGCTAAGGAGCCTTGATTGTACCTTGTTACCTGAAGAACAATGCTAGCTTCATGATGGGTGCAATGAACAGGAGACGTCTGTGGATATACCTAGGTTCAATCCGCCATCCAAATCTTTTTTGCGGTGATCTGAATACATTTATGCAAGCGCATGGTGATTTGCCAACAAGGGACCTGCTTTCTTAAGAGTAGCTCAGTTGAGGGAGCACATCAAAGGCTCCCCTCTCCCCAGGTAGAAGTGTACCCCAGGTTTGTTCAGCAACGTGCCTGGTTTTTAAGGTGGGTCTGGTTGTCTGTTCTCTTGCAGGAAATGGCATCACACTGGAAGGGGCAGTCCCATCTGAGCAAGACAGTCAGCCAAAGCCAGCCAAGAGAGCACGGACGTCCTTCACAGCAGAGCAATTGCAGGTAGAGAGCCCGGGTGGGTGTGGCAGTAGTATGCAGGAGGAGGCTGCTGGCAGTGGGCCTGGATTACTTTGTGCATACTTTCTTCCCCTAGGTCATGCAAGCACAGTTTGCTCAGGACAACAACCCAGATGCTCAGACCCTTCAGAAGCTGGCAGACATGACAGGTTTGAGCAGGAGAGTTATTCAGGTGAGGCCCTGAACCTGGCTTATAAATAGAAGAAACTGTCCCACATGGAGTACTGTCTCCTCTGACTGGCAGTGACTCTCCAGGGTTCCACAAAGAGGATGGTCTTTCCAACAACTGCAACCTGGCATCCTTTCACTGGAGATGCCGTGGATTCAGCTGGGAACATGCGCTTTACCACTGAGCCACAGACCTCATGGCAACCAAAATAGCTCCTACTGAGTAAAAAAACAGCAGCAGCCTAATTGGATCAGACCAAAACTCCATCTAGCCCTTGGGCGCTGACAATGGCTAGCAAGATGTTCCTGAGAAGCTTGGAACATACCATCATGGAAAACTCTATCCAGTTATTGTTCTTCAAGTGATGGAATGTGTATGGACATTCTAGTCTATGGAGGGGGCAGTCAGAGAATGCTGACCAACAGTACGAATTATGTGAGGGAAGTTAAAGTCAATTTGGTGGAGGGGGAAAAAAATCAGGACAGGGAAGACTGTAGGCTGTCAAAAGCTGGCAGGATGGCTTAAGGGTGAAGTTTGATTTAAGCACTGATCTATACATTAAAGAAATGTATGTGACATTTTCCTGGGAAATTATGATTATGAATGGATGTGGAGGGATGATGTATTTTAATGCTGTCATGTATAAAATTCCAGCCATGTAGAAAGCTAGCCTGTCAGGCGGAACCTGTTTCTCTTAATGAGCAAGCTTTCTAAGTGCAGATAGTTTTTCACATGGGAAGCTTCCAAATGTATGAGCTGCTTTAAATAGGGCAGTTTTAGAAGGGCTGTACCACAAACTATCCCTGAACTCTGAACTGCTGAGAATACAACGAAACAGCAGATCCTTGGGACAATCTACGTTCATACTAGAATGAAGCAGAAGGAGGTAGACGTTAAGGTTTTGTAATATTTATTTGTAAGAGAATTTTGTATTGACAGAGTGCATCTTTACTATCATAACCGTGCATTAGCTTAAAGTGACATGTAGATGCCAAATGAAGGTGTGGTTTTACATGTAAGATGCCAATGCCGCTGTTTTCAAGGATGAGGGCTTCCAGGACACTCATTCTACCAGAAAAAGACGTCTGGAGCAATTTGGTTTCATCTTAGCTCCATTATGTCTGTCTCTGTCCTTCTACATTCACCTTAATGACCACCCGGTTTCCTACCCCTACACAGTCCATGTAGTGTAGAGTTCTTTGTCCATCATGCAGGGACCACATTACTCCTGTTTTCTGTACGGCACCTATGTTGCTGATGATGCCAGGCTGTGTTTATTCTGGTCCTCCTCTCAAAATGTCCTTGTCATGGGTTTTCTCGCCTTCCAGGTTTGGTTTCAGAACTGCAGAGCACGGCATAAAAAGCATACGCCTCAACACACGGTGCCCCCTTCTGGAGCCTCCCAGTCCCGCATCCCTTCGGCGCTGTCTGACGACATCCACTATTCCCCCTTCAGCAGTCCTGAGAGGGCCAGGATGGTGACGCTCCACAGCTACATAGAAAGTAAGTGTTGACATGTGCTCTCCAGGCATGGCTCACAGTAGTGTAGTGCAGGGGCTTGTCAGGCTGAACTCCATGCCAGGAGACACCTAGTTCACATCTCACTTCTCCCACAAATTAAGTGACCTTAGGCTAAGCCACTCCCTCCCTCTCAGCCTCAGCACACAGACCCCATCTCCACTGCAGGGATTATAATATTGGCCTGCACCACAAAAGGTTGCAAAAAGACAATATAAGGAGTTTTAAACACTCAAGTGCCTTATCAATGCTAAGTATGATTACTAAGGCTGGTGAGGGAACTAGGACCATTTGGGGAAGGAGGGAAATAAGTTGGCCTGTCAACAGGTTGTGTCATTTCTATGCAAACTGGAGAGGGGCATCTTGGCCGAGTTAGGAATGGTCCCTCTTTTGCTAGCTATGCACAAACATGTCCCCCCAAGGATCTGAAATCTTGTTTTAGCACTACTCAGTTAAATTGTGGGGTGATTACCAATACTCCCTCTAAGCTGTGGAGTCTTGTGAGCAAAACATCTACTTTGTGAGCTACTGGCATTAAAGTTGTGAGTGAGTGATTTGGCTGCTGCATAAATCAGTTTGCTTTGGAGCCATCTTTCCTGAGCTAAGGCAAAAATGTGTGAGCTGGAGGCTAAAAAACTGCAAGCTAGCTCACACTAACTCAGCTTAGAGGGAACACTGGTGATCACATATGGTTCAGAAGGCTGTCGAGCACCTGCTCTGCATGCAGAAGGTCCTTGGTTCAGTCCCTGGCATCTCCAGTTACAAGGGTCTCAGGGAGCAGATGCTGGGAAAGACTTTTCTCCACCTAATACAGGGAAAGCTGCTGCCAGATAGAGGAGACTAGGTAGTCTGATCCAGCGTAAAGTAATTTTGTCTGTTCAATCCATTCTTGTTTACATGAACCTGGACCTGGTTGTGATGGCAACAGGGACTAGTTCTAGTCACCAGGTTTCTGTTGGGTACTCTAGTCTAAGGAAAGTTGGACCTGGAGTACTTATTGCCCCTACAGGCACTAGAGTAAGGTATAGATGTTATAATGAACATTTATTGCAACCAAATATCAGCCAAGGAGGTACTGAAGTAGCAGTGGAGGAGAGGAGGGCCACCTGCTGAGTCTCAGCATGGCTACGGTGGCCCACAGGCTTCCAGGGGAGGCACAGGTCCATATTTGGCCATGCATGGTTCTTTGCTCTCTGTACAGAATGCAGGATGATAAACTTTGGAAAAAATCTCTTCCGGCAAGGCTTGTTGACTCTTTGTTAAGGATTCATAACTTACGTGTTTCTTACACGTCATCCACTGACCTCAGCATGGCTGGCTCCATTAATAACGTGTTGCAGGAGGATGTGACGGGGTGGTGGTAGCTATCTACAGATAGTACTGCAGTAATGAGGACTTGAACTCTGGCACAAAAGAATAAGGCTCGAAGCTGCCTTCTCGTTCACAGGTCAGGTACAGTGTGGACAAATGCACTGCCGGCTTCCTTACGCTGCCCCTCCTGTGCACCTCAAAGCTGATATGGAAGGACCTCTATCAAGTAGGGGGGAGAAGGTAAAGGCTATCTTTCTTCCCCTTCCAGGTGGTACCAAAAGAATCACTTGTCCACAAACTCCGCAATGTTCCCCCCGCCAGAAGACTTGCTTTGGATACACAAGCAGAAGGACTTTCCTGTGCTCTTTCTGGGCTAGGACTGTCCTGCATTCTTTCTGGGCTATCTCAGACCCTGGATGACTGCCAGCATAGCCTTCTGATTGGCTAGAAGCCCTGTATACATTTTCCTGGGTTAACCCATTCCTGGCAATTTTGCCTTCTTGCATGTACAAAATGTCCTCCAAGTGTTGGCATTTGAAATGTTTATGTTAGCCCAATGTGGAAGATCTTCAGCGCCAGTCAATGAACTTGTGGGAGGGGTCAGATTAACTCTTCACATGCTCACTTTGGGGATGAGCCCCAGTCTTGTGCAGTCACTGTGCCCCTCAGGTATACTTGCAGCATCCTAGAGAGACACAGCGACTAGGATAGGAGTTATGGCAGCCACATGAAATCAGAGGTACAATGGTGATCGGAGAAGAGAAAGATGCATGGAGGAGGGCTTTTTGGGGAAACCCCATAGTTTTCCATACAAAAAGTCCTAGGTTCAATCCCTAGCACATCCAGTACCAGATACAGGACAGCAGGACTGGGAAAGACCTAATTGCCCGGACACCTGCCAGCTGGAGCACTGGACGAGATGGACCAATGTTGCTCATTCTAAAGCATCTTCAGACGTTCAACTGGAGTGGCTTTGCTTGAGCATGAGCCCCTCACCTGACCACAGTCCATTTGGTCTGAATCTCAAATCCCAATGAAGTTCTCCTCCCAGTGGTGTTTGTTTGAGGAGGGGAGGAGGAGAGCAGAGCCAGTACTAACTAGGCCTCTCAAAGAAAGATGCAGTGCTCCTTGAGCTTGTGGGAACAGCTAACGCAGACAGCTGTGGAAGGCAGTACTTGACTACAAGACCAGAGAGCTTAAACTAAAGCTGGTAAGGGCCAAAATAAGGCTTGAGCAACTTGGGGTGGGAAGAGGTCTACTAATGTTGAAAAAGGAGCTGAGTTGCACTCTGGGGGGGGGGGGGGATAGCACCCCCCTCCTTCTCTATTTGTTTCTGTTTGGCTTAAAAAGTCCCCAAGTAGTTCTCAGTGAGTCAAGTATGTTGCCTGATGGGGTTGCCTTCCAAAGCTGCTGAATTCTGGTGTATGTTTTCCCTGACAGGTCATCCTCTTCCAGTACTGATGGCAAGCGTTCTTCCTGATCACCTGGAGATGCTTGTGGTGGCACTTCTGCTCAGATGCATGCCCTTCAATCCATGGCAACCATGGGCTGTCAAGATGTGGCAATCCACTTCTAGTGTACTTGGACCCTTCTTCTGATATGGCACCTCAGTCACAACCCATTTTGGCATCTCTAACAGCTTCTGGTGCTACCATCTGCTGAACACCTGGCCCCTGTGAGCTTGTTGGCCAGCGAGGACTACAGGGCAGCGCCCTCTCTGAGCGAAGCAACCAACAAGCCAGCTACTCATGCTACTGTTCCTAGAACTGAGGCAAAGGAGACTACTGAAACCCAAACAGAGGATGTATTTGTCTACCAGCAGCTAACCAGGAAATAATCCAAAGCATCTGGGCTAACGTGTTCATTCTAACATGCTGATTGCCACTGGTGTAAACCTGTGTAAGAATCCAGTCTATTGACAAGCTTGTTCAGCCTTTATCTTCACTCTGGGAGGCTGAACTCTTTTTTGTTTTGTTTTTTGAGGGTGATATCTTGACAAGAGTTTCCATAGCAGGAACGCCAGCTCTCTATCTGTCAAGTGCATTCCAACCGTCAGGTCTTTGACTGTACCTCTAGGAAATGTCTGTCTCCATCTTTAACAGACAGGGCTTGGGAGTGGTGGTTATACTATGTTCTGAAGCCAAACACTGACAAATTGTATCAAGAAAATCTATTCTAGGCTGTTCTCAAACCACTAGGTGTACCTCTAACCTAATCTTCTATCACAGGGCTGAGAGAGAGAGAGAGAGAGAGAGAGAGAGAGAGTGACTTCCTAATTCCCAGGAGCCAAAATCACATTTAAGGCACCAAGCAATTAACTCCCTAGTTTCAGCATTAAATTTTTAGGAGCTGGGGATGGCTATGTGCCCAGGATTTTTCCAGCACTGCAGAAACTGTTAGCAAAACTGGAATTTTAATTACGGGTTTCTTTATTTTTAAGCATTTGATTCTTGTAAGAAAATGCTTTTGCTATAAGGAGCTGCTGAGTCAGATCACCGTATGCCCACAGTACTGCCTATTCTGGGGTCTCAGGCTCACCCCACTACACAGAGGTGGCTGTTGCCTTCACCAGTGTGTGGACTGGGCTTGAATTAGAGTGATCTTTATGTTCTCCACTTTCAGATCCCCTTCTTGCTTCTGTGGGGAGATGGGGGACCAGGACGATGACTGCCTTTGCATCTGAAAAGGTGCCGGGGGAGGGAACAAGAGCTCCTGGGGCCGCCACACTGCACACCCAGTCCAGATCAGGGCCTTGTGCCAATTTTCAAAGAACTACAAATGGTTTTAGAATGGTGTCAGTGGATACGGGATGGACCAGGGGCGTGCTGTCATTTGCATCTGTGTGGTGAGTTCTCTTGAAAAAAATAATCAGAAAAAACTCTGCATTTCGGCAGCCGTAGTCCAATGACCAAATTCACAAGCTGAGTACTTTCCAGCTACTTCTGTTTGGAACTGGAGAGTTTAGTATGGAAATCAGTGATTTCTTAGCCTCCTTTCTTGTTTCTTGCTGAGTCAAAGGGCGAAGAGCAGGTCCCTCAGCCTTTGAGATTCTTTGCTGTTTTGGTCACAGCAGATCTCCATGGTATAGGTTCTCTCTGGTCTTTGTGACTTGGAGTGGGGCCACTATGAACAGGCTTTCTGCAGGGAAAGTGATCTTGCTGAGGGAATAAGATCCCTGCTTGTCTTGAATGTTTCTAATATTTTCAGTCCAGGGCCATGGTGCTGTTTGGATCAGTCCAGGGCAGATCTGTGAGCTGCAGAGACTCTAGTGTGCTGTAGGAAAGCATGAGGGGTTTATCTTTTGCTCTTAGTAGCACGTCGCTTGGGGAGAGGTCCTGGATTTTTAAACTAAAGTATGAGAAGCAAACTGTCTTATGCCTTTATTACCAGCACTCAGTAACACAGGTTGCAATGGAGGTTTTTTTATTATTATTCTATTACAGACCCAGATCAGGCTGGTACACATGGCACAGTGTACCTGTAAGGAAATAGCTAGGACGGCCTTGAGCATTTGGGCCAAGTTAAGCCCCAACAGCTTTGCAAAACTGCAGACAATTCATCCTCGAATGAGTGATATACATGGAAAATACAAACTATATTGAAGGGTGAAACCTCCCATGATTTCTTTCATTCGGCAATTTTATCGGTCAATGTATTTCAGTCAAATTGATGTCACTGAATGAAATTCTTATATCTTCTGTCTTTTTAAAAGTTTGAACAAAGATGCTCCTCACACTCCTCTTGCTTGTCCAGTGGTTGCTGAAGGAGCCTGTAAGGCATGAAGGCAAATTATGCCATGACTCACGGTCCGAGGATGCGTGTGGTGCCTTTGGGCTCATACGGAACTCTACGCAAGCAGGGGCTTTTCCATTACATTTCAGGGTCAGCAAACACATTGTCAACTGCACGGGCAAGCCCTTTCTCATGCAGAGATTACTGTGTATGTTGCAACCCCCAGAGCTTTGGACTGTAGCCATAAACAATTTTATAAAATCTCCCAACGGATTTTAGCAATGCAGATCCAGATCATACTCTCATACAACCAAGATTTCTGGCTAGAATTCAGCTAGAGATATTCCAACAGCCAGGAAATGGAGTCATCTGAAATATGATTTGTAAAATGTCATGGATTTTTTTCTTTTCCCCAGACCATACTGAAAGAAACCCCAAATGGCTTGGCTGGCAGACTGTTCCTTAGAGAGGAACAAATAATGGCTTAGGCTGGGTGTGAAAACATCCGGTTTTCATCATTTTCTAAGCCCAAGTTTCTAGTCCTTAAGGCTGAGGAAACAGTGAAATCTGGTGAGATCTCTGATGGCACAGCGAGTATTAAGGATTTCCAGTGGCTAGGGAGCAAGGCTTCAGTGATATGCACAGCTCTTAAAGCAGAATGAATCATTCAGATGTACTTGACTTGCATAATGTATATAGGTTGCAGGGGCTTGATGGGGTTCTGGAAGCCTTGTCCCTCCTCTCCCACTTAGCTTGGATTAGCGCTGAACACAGGATGCCTCTGAGCCTGCTATAAGCTGGGCTCTGGGGCTGGAAATGGCAGAGGTGCCATTTTTAGGCAGCCAGGCCTCGCAAGGCAATGCCAGCTGCAGACACTTAACCAAGTTGTCTTGGAAAAACAGCAGATTGTTTTGTTTGTAGCATGTTGCGATAGTGCATGTCTTGGCTACAGTGGCTAAAAATACCCTTCTGGAGAGCAGGCAGTCAAGACAGATATTTATTTAAAGAGAGAGAGAGAGAGAGAGAGAGAGAATTTTAAAAAAAATGTAAAGCACTTTTTTTTGTAAAACCAATGTCTGTTTTGTTACCTACTTTTAACTGTTGTGCTTTGTAAATGTCTTATTTGTGTAATAAATAAAGTTAATGAAAGTCGAAGTGCTGGCACTTACATCAAGGAAAACTGTGCAATTCCCTTTTCTTTCATTTCTGAAATGCTTCTGCAGCTTGCTAATCAAACGATAACCCGCCCCGTCATCTTTTGTCTTCTCTCTTATTGCTTGTTTTTAGTGCTCCGACGCTTGTGGCAAATCGTTTTCATTTTCCCTGTCAGCACACCAATTACTAAAAACATAGTTCCTGAGCTCACCGTTACAACAGCCAATTAATATCCCGGTGTAAAGAGAAGGATCCACCGGCAGCTTGTGGGTGGATGCGTGACAAGGGTATAGTGCTGTGCTAAAAGACGGCTGTGGTGGATTTGACGCAGCCTTGTTAGTTAATTCTTTTGTGTTCACAATGTAGACTACGAAAAGCCTACCGCTTTACACACCTTGTGGGAATATTATATTGAGTTGAGGGTGATTAGTCGCACAATTTCCTCTCAATGCAGCTGATGAAGTGAAGCTTTACATTTTATTTTCTTAGTAAAGGTAACAAAAAGTACCTTAATGTAGAAATTACAGGGGCTGCATTATTCGACAAGGAAGTTAGACACCAACAGTGCTTGCGATTCTTTGCTTCGCTGAGGGGGCTCATGCTTTCGGTATAATGCCAACAATCTCATCCCAACCTTTTCGGCAAGTACGGATGATCTGCTCATGTTCGTCGTCATCTGAAGGGGGGGGGGAGGACACACAAAGGAAGCATAAAAATTCATTGTATTCAGGTGCAACACCCCATATCAGTGGTTTCCTCATCATCTTTCTGCCAAATCAGCAAATGCATAGTTCACAAGAGTGTTTCCAGCTTATATGAACCACTTGGGTTACAAGATAAAATGAGGAGAAATTTTTGAGACATAAAAATACCTGAAATTTTTGAAGGTACTGGAAGGAAAAAAAGAGGGGGGGGGGATTGGGGAGAACCAAAACACCTGCAGTGGCTGGTTAGTTCCAATAAATACTAACTGGTATTTTGGTTAGCGCATAAAATACTATTTAGTAGGGCTGTCGGTTGATTAAAGCATTTAGATGATTAATCATCTCCCTTTTAACCCATCAATTACTTAATTTAATCTGAATAATTTTGTGCATTGCCAAAATCTTGACAGAGGGGCCTTTTTGCAAGTGGAAGGCAGTGTGAGAGAGCATACAATTTAATCAGCTTACCACACATTGAGAGAGAAAAACACCCTCTTTAATATTTTCAATCCCATTGCAGTGACATCCTGGAACCAAAAGAGCTTCAAAAAACCCCAAATCTGCCTTTAATTTACAAATTCACCCATTAAAACTGGCCCTTGCTGGTTAATCAACTTTTTTGTTGTTTGATCTACCAATAAAAGTTTGAAATCCTACTATTTCATCTGATGAAGTGAACTCTGACATTTGAAAGCTAATGCTGCAATGAATCTTGTCAGTCTTTAAGGTGCCAATATCCTCCGGTTTCGTTTTCCCCCATTTCATATTTCTGTAAAATCAGGTTGCAATCCTAATTAAAGCTAACTATGCATGCAGGGCTCATTTAATACAATACTTAGACTTACAGCTCCAGGACTGAAACTTTAATACATTTTTCACTTGGCAATTATACACACACCTTACAAGCTGGGAATCTGTGAGGAACTGTGGCAAGGAGAAGAGTTTGGGGAGACCCCACCATCCCAATCTCCCCCTTCAGGATTCTCTGAGTTTTCTGGGCCTTGAGCAACCTGATTCTCCCCCCACCCAAAAAACCCACTTCTGCCCCTTTAATTGATATTTAGGTGCTCTCAACACTCTTGTCTTCTATGGAACTATAATATACTATGGAACTATAATATACTGGGTCCAGACATGTAGAAGTGAAATCAGCTCATAATTTATTTATAGATGGAAAACACGAACTGCTGAGTCTGACTTGGGGGTCTGCTTATATGCAGGTACAAACCATATCCCCGGTCACACCCGTTCCCTATGATAGGGCTATTTACACGATACCATAGACCATTGGCCCCCTGCAGGATCCTGAGTAGCCGATTGGTCCCATTTAGGATCCACTGTTTACCGAGGCGAAGCTCTAGTAACTTGCCCGACCTTGTGTGCAGGTTCTGACTGCATGCGTGGTCACCATTAGAATACAACAGGAACATGCCCTTTTTTGGGGTCCTCCATTTTAGTTAATTCATAGTCATATTTTTCTGTCTACATGGGGAGTGTTTTAAGGAGGCAGGGACACTTACTCCCTGTGGCTGGCCCTGTGTGGTTTTCATCGTCAGTTTGAGGGCTAGATATGATTCCTGTCACAGTATGATGTTTCAGCTGAACACTCACATTTTGATCCTAAATTACTCAAGAATAATGTTCCAAATATTTCAATGGATTTTATTTCCAAGCACTTAGCCTGGTTTATCAGCCTAAATTGGAATCATAATCCTAAAAAAATGATATCTTTCGGGACAAAATCTACTGAGAAGTTCCCTTGCATAAGCTCCACTGAAGTGAATGGGACTAATAGTACTCTATTCAATGGGGCTTGGTTGAGAGAACTCACTTCTGGGACATTCCCCTTAACAGTTAGCTATACACACGTGGGAATGACAGTACACTTTACTCCATGTTTAATTAAAATCAGTGCCTTGGAGAGCCATCATATCTGAAATAAACATGCTTCATTTATAGTCTGCCTTTCCCTCCAATAGGGACCCAAAATAGCTCATGCCATTCTCTTCTCCTCTATTTTATCTTTACAACATCCCTGTGAGGGAGGTTAGGCTGCGAGTTTGTAACTGGCCCAGGATCTCCCAACAGGTTTCCATGGCAGACTGGGGATTCAGACCTGGATCTCCCAGATCCCAGAAATGTGCAAATTAAATAAATAATAGGATGGTTGAACAGGAGTCGGGAGCCTGATTCTGGATCCATCACATTATTCAATCCATTGGACCATCCTGGCTCCTAATGCTAAAATTACTTTGTTAAATTTATTGGGAGGGGAGGCAGACATCTACTCTATTCCGTAACATCTTCTTTTCAAGGTCAATTAATATTTCTTCTTCCGCATTCTGAGGTACTTTTTGAATGCATATGGCCCAGAATTGCCAGTCAGTGACTGATTTATTCTTATAGGGCCATCAGTGTAGATGGTGCTTTATATAACACAAGAATTTTCTGTCCCAACTAGCTTACAGTCTGAAGCTGTGGTTCTCAACCTGTAGGTGGGTCACAAGATGGAGGAGGAGAAGGATGTGAAATAAGGTGAGTTGGGAGAGAATGCTTTGGGAGGCTTCAAGGTAAGTTTGGATTTCCCCCTGCACACTGCGTGAAATGGCCATGAAATACAGCCTGTTGCTCAATAATGCTATGTATTTATAAATAAACTAGTTCAGTGTTAGCTGATATGAGAGTCATACATTTTTATATTCAGATGAAAGAAAGTGGTGTGGAGTTACTCTATTTGTTAGGACCCTCTTGCAAGTAAGTTTAGAAGTGTACCTCATTTCAGAGAGTTTGAGAACTGCTGGTCTAAAGTTGGACGGGGGAGTCAATAAAGCACATAACGCAACACCTAGCATATTATGTTGTTCCAGTTGCTTATGAATGGATGTGATTTTGAATAGGTGAATTACAGAAATGCAGGCACCCGAGCTGCCCTCCCGGGAAACAGCGTGGCCTCTCCTGAGCTAAATGACGACTGGGATGGGGACCAGGAGCAGGAAAACAACCTTATAGTCAAGTTACGTTGCCTAGCTATGAGTGAATTCACCCATGCCACTGTGAGCACTCCTTTACCCTTCTCCTGCTGTGAAAAACGGGAAAGCGGCTATAAATATGTGTATATCAGATATGAAAAAGAGAAAGGTAGTTCTGAATGGATCGAAGGCGGCTTTACCACTGCCTGCCAACTGTTCTCTGCTTCACGAGGCACATATGGATTCTGCCAGATTTCTCTGAAGGAGAACCAGTGGTCGGAACCTAGTCAGGATAGCTCAGAAGCTGCAATGCCACAGGTCTGCGCGGCTGCAGGAAAAGTGCAAAGAAGCCGAAACCTGGTAGAAGCTAAAGAGTTAACTGATGGCTCGCTGTACTTTTGCCACCCTAAAAGAAGACGCTGCCTGATAATCACTGTAGTTGTCGGGTATTTGAATCAGTGCAGCTGCAGCCTCTTCAGCAGTAACCCCTGAAACAAGACAAACTGGGTTTATTGTACTGAATAAGTCTTCAGGCTCCTCCCTGATTGTTCGTAATTGGCGGCCACGGACTTAACAGCCTCTCGACCACCCTTTCTACTCTCTACCTGACTGTGCAGCTAACAATTTAAATCACAGATGCCGATCCGGCTTGGCGGCAGCTGCTTGTTAACCACGCCAGTCCCCTTGTGCTGTTGCCGGCGGCTTCTGTAACCCCGCAACACCAGGGTGAGCACGGGAAACCGCATTTTATCCATATTTAAAATGGAATTAAAGCCCAGAGTTTGATTAGTCCTCCCAGACGGCAAGTTGTAATTATTATTTTTTTTCTTGCAAACGGCAATTGTTGGGCTATATTAATACGAACGCCAAAGCACATCATCACCTTCAGATGTGATTTCCCCTCAAAAAATGGTGGGGGGGGGGGGAAGAAAGAGGGAATACAAATACTCTTTAATCAACTGGAAATTATCACCCTGGAGCAATTAGGCAGCTTTCCACATTGTGGGTGAGAATCATATCTGAGCTCATTTCTCTTTTAAAAGTTCGTTCTTTTCCTATTGCCCCCCCCCTTTGGCAGCCCCCACATGACATAAATTCATGCTGAAATGGTGTGTGGGGGGGGGCTGTTTAGGAAGATGGCTTTGCAAATCAAAACAAGGAGAGCTTCTTCGTGTAGAAAAAGAGAAATGAATAATTTCAGTGCTCCCATATGAGAATGCTGCTGAGCTCCCAACTGGCCTGCCCCACAACTGCAAGGTAAGGCAGGAGAAGTCTGCTCCTGGATGGCCTGTGTATGTTTCCTCTTTTGGTCAGAAATGTGAGCCTCATGCTCTTACAGCAAAATGATGTGTCCTACTGAAGGTGACTGAAGTACAGCCCTGTAACTTTGCCTTGCTTGGTTGTTGCCACCATGGCCTGTGGGAGACAGGGCTGTGGCCCCCAAGATGCGGTACATGAGATACTGCCAGAGGCCTTGCCTTCTTCATCCCCCTCCCCGCACACACACACACACTGTATGCTGCTGACATGGCTATGCTGAGAGCTCTGCATGTCCCAGTGCAAGGAACAGGGCAAAGATAAGCAGGACTGGAGCTGCATCTTCTGTCTAGAGGTCTTACAAAGCTAAATGCACAGTCAGAGAGAAGTTAAAAAGGAGCGATGCAGACAAAGCAAGAGGCTTAGCGGTATGAGGAAAACAAAGCAAAGTGATAATGGGAACAATGTCGAAGATCCAAAATCATCCCCAAACCAGTGCACAGGTTTGACAAACATAAAGCAGTCACAGCGTCACTTCCAGCAACCTGAAAGATGGGTGAAGCAAACGGTTCTTCCTAGGTATATTTATTTGTGCAACAGACGTCCGTGGCCAGTCTGGTGTCCTACAGCTGGAGCTTGGCTTTGCTGTTGAGCCTCATGCCAGAGCAAGGGTGGACTGGGACAAAAAGCACCTGAGTGGCCCCATGTTTGCTCCTGATCCAGATGCAGAGCCTAGCGGCCAAAGTAGCATACAACGATGGATGCCTGATCCTGACCAGGATTTTCAAGAACTGTTTCCCTCGCATACATGCTTTTCAGCATTTTCTCCCTCCCTTGTTTTTTCACTAGACTGTTTGTTGCTGGTTTTCTTTACATATCTAGGTCCTGTTCATTTTTAACCAGTGAAATATCCATCCAAGACAGACAGGATGTGCCTGGAAGAAGGGCATATACCATGATGGGTTTGCAAAAGGGGAGCATAAGGAGGGCTGGAAACCTGCCTGATTCTATCACACTCATAGTAGCAGTAACACACAACAGTACCAGGACTCATGAGTCATTTTTCTGGGCCCAACACAGCCTTCTAACACAGAACTCCTGCTAACATACACAGGCAGTCCTATATACAATATCATTTGTTATGGGGGGTGGGAAATCTATTATATTCACGCAACAGCACAAATAGACCATATCATGGTAAGGGATGTGCCTAATAGACCATAGTAAAATGTACCTATCCTCCCCTGCCTGGAGCCTGATAACAATGAGTCACAGGTTTAACTGAAGAGGGAGTCTTTTGCCCTCTTGAAAAAGAATAGTAATAATTACACTTTGCAATTGTGTACCGTATGTCGATCGTTCAAGCAAGCGCATTATCAGTGCTCCTTACAGCAGCCTTGTAATGTAGGGCAGTATCATCCCCATATTGCAGCTGTGACAAGGCTGCTTCACTGCCCAAACAACCCAAGCAGCTACATGGGGCACCAAAATGGTAGTGGTGTGGTAATGTGGGAGGAGGCAGCAGGGGTAGCTGTACCTGCTGGCACCTCTTGTGCTGGTGTTGCTCCTGGCTGGGGTTCAGGTGGGCTGCGAAAGAACTCCGTCTGCAGCCTGCCTTGGATCCAGCTGAGACTGATGGCAAAGGAAAGGGTGCAAGTCAGGAGGATTCACTAGTATGAGACAGCCCTGAGGTATGGAGTACTGTGTATGATGAACAACAGCTAAAAGGGGAAGGGTAACACAGACCTTTCCCTAATAAAACTGCTGTTTCTGCTCCTTGAGGTTAGAATACTCCTCTCCAAAGGAGTGATGCTCCAGGGTACTTATGAGCTGTGCACACAGGCCTGGTAGCACATCCATCTCCTTTGCTCTTTCTCACTGCAGCAGTGGTGGCCATAAATGCCAAATGTTCCCAGGCTGCAGTGTAAGCAACAGGTACGGCACCTACAATGCTGTAGCCTGGTGGGGCCAGCATTGGCTTCCATCTGGCCAACTTGGAGCACTCTGGTAGGAAACATCAGACAGGCAGACCTTCTTTCATGGTGTTGCCTAGGCAGATGGATCAAAGCCAGAGCCAATTCAGCATCCAAGTAACCACCTCTGCAGCCTGCCTTGCACCTGCAACGGCAAAGTGTGCATGCCCCTCCTTCTGTTCCTGCAATCAGCTCCAAGACAGGCTGTAGCTGATCTCTGCAAAACATCTTGAAGTGTGCACCAGCTGCATGGGATGAGGCATTTACACACACCCCACCTCTGTCCCACACACACTTCTGCTGCTGCCAGACTCCATGACAGGCTGCGTACCATTTCTGCAGTCTGTTTTGGAACCAGCATGGGCTTTGAACCAGCAATGGGGGGGGAGGGTACATGCCTTGCCTGTGCCTTCTGCTGGGTATCATGAGTCCTGCTGAGGATGCGGCCCTGGTTCCAGCTGAGCCCACGCTTCCGGCTTCAGCAGAGCCCACACCTGACCCTGATGAAACCTTGGAGCTCACCAGCATATCCCTACCACCTGTCCCAGCAACAGTGGTGGGGGAACAATGCCTGACAGGCAACCCCCCTGACTCGCCTCCTCTGATGGTGCATTTGTGGAACCAGCTCAGGCAAGACTTAGCATCCTGGCAGAGGGAGGTGCACCTGCGCAGCAGGCAGTCCCTCAGCCCTGAGTTCTAACAGAAGCCAGGATGCACACGCTGAGCACTAATTAACCCTGGCACCTGAGGGATATTTAGCTTCCCCTCCTAATGCTGGTTCCTCATGCCAGCAACTAGTCAGTTTGACGACGCTCTGCACCTCCCTTGCCTGTGCTCCTGATTCCTGATTTGTGCTTTGAACTCTCGGCTCCTTGACTCCGGCTTCCAATGACTATGCTCTCGGTTTGTACTTTGGACTCTGTTTTTTTGGCTCCTGCTTGCTACCCCTTGATTCTGACCTCGGACTGGACTTGGACTTTCGCTCTCTCTCGCCCTGCCTGCACCCAGCCCGTGACACTGGGCTCCAAGACCTCTGGGTGCAGCATAGTAGAATGGCACTTGGGATGCAAAATACACTGAGTTGGCCCCAGTGAAAGACAAGCATAAATGGCCCAGACTGTGCAACAAGTGACGGGAAAACCAACAGCTCCTCATATGCTGGGTTTTCCGGTCGGAGGAATGGAGGTCTGACACGCTTTGCAAATGCGCAAGGCGGACAGCGGCTCTTCCTGACAGCTTGGGTGGATTAATCCACCTGACGCAACCTCACACAGGTAGTGTGAGGACCAGCAAGCAATATAATCCAGGTTTGAGCAACCTCGGTGAAGGGAAAGTCTCGGAGGAGACTTTTCCGACACCTTGAGCACTGCAGCCGAAGAGGATTCTTGTGAGTATCTCTAAGGAGCCGAGCTGAGCTGATAAATTCAGCATAAAACCTCCAATTCCCCTGATTCCTTAGCAAAGAAGACAAAGTTTAAACGTTGGGACCACATCTGAAGCGAAGTAACAACAAAAGGTAACGGAAAAAAAGTTTTTGCCTTACCATTACCGCGTTTTGAAAAACGAAAAGCAGATCGGGTGAAGCAATAGACTGTTGTAGACTGGATGAGTGCAGTTTTGAAGCGCTAAAAAGCTGAATTTGAACTTAAAAAGCCAAAAAAAACAAGTTGTTTAACATTCCTGCGGTTAAGAAGAGTCGGGAGGGGGAGCCAAGCATTGCGAGACTAAGATGTGAGGACTGAGACAGGAAGTGACGGATAGAAGAGCAGACAAGAAGGGAAAAGGAGAAGAACCGGAAGAAGGTAAAGGGGACTCTAAATATTGCCGGACCAGAAAGACCACAACAGGAAGTGACATGCAGAGAGCAGACAAGTAAACAAAAGGAAGGGACAAAAGGAAACTACGGCAAGCCAGAAGTAAGGTAAAAAGACTATAACCTTTGACATTAACCATAGAGAAGTCGCGCCCGCCATTTTGGATTTATAAAATTTTTAAACTGCAATATCTCAAAGACTATATAACTTAGAAGGCTGAAACCAACATAATTTGACTTGGCAAGATTAGCTTGTTTGAATGCACTAATTTGTGTTCGACTTGGAAAACAAGATAAAATCGATTTTTTTTAAAGAGACAAGACGGACCGCGGACTAAGATCGAGAGCAGCTACATGGTCCTCTCCTACAATGGCAGCAAAAAAAGAAAAAGAACTACTGGCCGTTATGGAAGCAATGGAAAAGAAAATGTTAGATGCTATAGGAGAGGTAAATGTTAAAATGAATAATATAGCGGCTCAAGCAGACAAAAATTTCATGGACTTAAAAGCAGAATTTCAAAAATTATCCACAAGAACACAAGATATAGAAACTAAAGTAAAAGAACTGGAAGAAAGCACCCAAAAGACATTGAGAGAGAATGAGAGGATGGAAAAGATGATGTATTATAAAGATATGCAAAACCATTTGAGATTTCGAGGGATTGAGGAAAAACTGAGTGAAGACATTTTTACAAGAATGCAAGAAGCAATAGCAGATTTTTTGCAAGAACAGGAAGAAGTTGTTAAAGAACACATGGATCTTGTTTATAGAGTTCATTCTACATATGCAAGAGACAAAAACATACCAAGAGATGTGGTTGTCCAATTTACAATGAAAAGAACAAAAGAACAAATCTACAAGAAGTGCTTTACTGATCCTTTTGTAATAGATGGAAAGAAAATTATAGTAATGAAAGAATTGCCCAGAGCAATACTGCAAGAAAGGAAAAAATTCAAGCGTCTGACGGATAAACTGAAGGAGAAAAAAATCAGATTTCGTTGGGAAATACCTCAAGGATTAAGCTTTTATTATGGCAACACCAGCGTAGTGATTAACAGTACAGAAGAAATGTACGCATTCCTGGGACAGAATAAAGATGACTTTGGAGATATTTAAGAATATATCAAGATGGATTACAAAATACTTACATGGAATGTAAGTGGACTAAATTCACCCCAAAAACGTAGAATGGTAGGTCATTGGCTGGAAAAACAAAAATGTAGTATAATTTGCATACAAGAAGCTCATCTTAAAAAACAAGACCACAAATATTTAATAAGGAAAAAATTGGGAGAAGAATTTTATTCTTTAGCAAGTAATAAAAAGAATGGTGTTGTAACATATGTCAAAAAAGATTTGGAACCTAAAGTAATATTTAAAGACAAAGATGGAAGATATTTAGCTATTGAAATTTTACTACAAGGACTGAAAACTTTGATTGTGAACATTTATGCTCCAAATGGAGCCAAAGAAATTTTTTTTAAAGAACTACAAATGGAATTGGACAATGTAAACTACGATCAAATCATGATGTTAGGGGACTTCAATGGAACTGTAGATAATAAATTAGACAGGCGCTCTAAAAGAAAGGATGAGACATTAGGGAAGCTTCCAAAAATTTTTTTTGAACTGATAAAACAAGAGAAGCTGGAAGATATTTGGAGGAAAGCTAACCCACAAGGAAAAGATTTTACCTTTTATTCTAATAGATACGACTCATATTCAAGAATCGACATGATTTGGATGACTACTAATTTAACCTTTAAGACAAGAAAAGTGGAAATTCTACCCAGAATAATTTCAGATCATAATCCGTGTTTATGGACAGCTGGGCAGGTAAAAAAACAAAAGAGATGGAGAATAAACGAGGACTTACTAGACAATCAAGAAATAATTAAAAAATTACTTGAAGAAACAGACCTATACTTCCAAGTAAACATGCAGAAAGAAGTAAAAATCCAAACCGTATGGGATGCATATAAAGCAGTGATGAGAGGACTATTGATATCGCTAAATGCTAAAGATAATAAAAAGAAAAGAGAGCAATATGAAAATATTCTACAAGCCATTAAAACAAAGGAAGAAGAACTGAAGAATAAACCAGGGAAAAAGAAACTGCAAAAGGAAATCTGGATGCTACAAGACCAAGCAAAAGCCATTCTGAACCAAGAGATGTATTGGAACTTAAAAAAACTCCAACAAAAAGCATTTGAAGGTGCAAACAAACCCGGAAAATACTTAGCATGGCAATTAAAGAAAAAGCGTGAAAATAAATTTATCACTAAAGTGATAAGAGATAATATTGAGATAATAGACAACAAAGGAATAAAAAGAGAATTTTTTAAATACTATGCAAAACTTTTTAAGAAGGAAAATAAAGACAGAAGAAAGATTAAAGAATACCTGCAAACATTAAAGTTACCAAAACCAACAGAGAAAATTAAAGAGCTATTTAACAATCCAGTATCATTACAAGAGATTAAAAATGCAATAAATGACTCAAAATTAGGAAAAGCACCTGGACCGGATGGATTTACAGCGAAGTTTTATAAAACGTTACAGGAGTCAATTTCACCGGTGTTACTGTTATTGATGAACGATATAGGAGTCACTGGTGAGGTCCCAGAAACCTGGAAAGATGCATCCATCTCACTGATCCCGAAAGAAAATCAAGATTTGACTAATGTTAAGAATTATAGACGGATCTCTTTACTAAATAATGATTATAAGATTTTTGCTAAGATTATAGCGGACAGACTAAAAGAGCACCTTAAAGAGACTATTCAAACAGAACAAGCAGGGTTCTTACCTAATCGACAAATAAGGGATAATCTAAGAGTAGTAGTGGATGCTATAGAATACTACGACAAACACCCTGAAAAGGAAGTGGGCTTTTTCTTTTTAGATGCGGAAAAAGCGTTCGATAATTTAAACTGGGATTTTATGTTTGAAGTTTTAGAACATCTTGAGATTGGTGAATATATGCTTAACCTCATCAAAGCAATATATAAAGAGCAGAAATCCTCTTTAATAATTAATACTGAAAAGACAGATGATTTTAAAGTTGAAAAAGGAACAAGACAAGGATGCCCACTTTCGCCGCTGCTATTTATTTGGATTTTAGAAGTTCTACTGTTAAATGTGAAGGAAGACAAAGATATTAAAGGCTTAACAACTAAAGGTTTTTCTTTTAAATATAGGGCCTTTGCAGATGATGTGATGTTTATAGTGGAAGACCCCTTGTCCACACTACCATATTTGTTACAGAGAGTAAAAGAGTTTGGTGACTTAGCAGGATTTTATGTAAATAAGAACAAATCGAAAGTGATGTGCAAAAATATGTCAAATAAGAAACAAAATGAGTTACAAAACCTTATAGAATGTGAGGTGGTGAAAAAGATAAAATATCTAGGTGTAAACCTAACAATGAAAAACATTGATCTTTATAAAAATAATTATGAAAAATTATGGTTGCAAATTATGCAGGATATTAAAAAGTGGAATGTATTAAATTTGTCATTGCTGGGTAGAATTGCGGTGGTCAAGATGAACGTGTTACCACGATTAATGTTTTTGTTTCAAACTATTCCAATTGTGAAAGATGTAAAAACATTCAAATGCTGGCAGAAGGAATTGTCTAAGTTTGTGTGGGGAGGGAAAAAACCAAGAATCAAGATGAAAATAATGTGTGATGCTAAAGAAAGAGGAGGGTTCCAATTACCAAACTTAAGGTTATACCATGATGCAATATGTTTGACCTGGGTAGGGACATGGACTATGTTACAAGATAGAAAGTTATTGTCCCTGGAAGGTCATGATTGTAGATTTGGGTGGCATGCATATTTGTATTATGGTAAAACAAAAATGGACAATATGTTTAAACATCATTATTTGAGAAGAACACTAATGGATACGTGGACAAGATATAAAACCTTTTTTTCAGAAGAGATACCTATGTGGATTGTACCAGCAGAAGTTTTGCATCCAGCATCACGGTACAAAGGACAAGATTGGCTGAAGTATAGAGACTTATTAACAAGACATGGTAAAGACTTCAAATTGAAGGAGCAGCATCAGATGGACTTTGATTATGGTTGGCTAAGATATAGACAAATATATGACATGTATAGAAGCGATAAAAAACACGGCTTTAGGGGAAAAAACAATGAAATAGAACAAGTTTGGGAGGAAGGTGGGAAAAAATGATTTCTAAAATGTATAAAGTTTTGCTAAAATGGTTTAATGCTGATGAAATGGTAAAAGAACAAATGGTAAAATGGGCGATAAACTTTAACAAAGATATTGAAATGGAATCTTGGGAATTTTTATGGAAAAATGCTATGAGTATAGCTACGTGTTATAACTTAAAAGAAAATTGTTTTAAAATGATGTATAGATGGTATATGACACCAAAAAAAAATGCAAATATTGGTCAGAATATGTCTAACAAATGTTGGAAATGTAAAAAGAAAGAAGGTTCTTTTTATCATATGTGGTGGACTTGTGATAAAGCAAAGATTTATTGGTCAAAAATACACGCAGAAATCTTGAAATGTACATTTAAGAAGTTGCCTGAAATGTTATTGCTTGGACTTAAATTAGAAGAGATAAATGTAAAGAAAAGGACAATAATATGGTATATGATAACAACAGCAAGAATGGTGTATGCACAAAATTGGAAAAATGAAAAAATACCAGAGGTGTGGGAATGGTTGAAAAAACTGTTATATATGGCTGAAATGGATAAATGGACTAGAAAATTGAATGATCTGTACTCAGAGACCTTTTTAGAAGATTGGAAGGATTTGAAAGAATATGCTGAAAAATACTGGGACATGAAAAATTGCATTTATACATGGTTATAATAACATAAAGTAATAGAATTAGAGTATATGAATGTATTAAGGATAATTAGATAATGAAGTTGTTTTTTATTTTAGAATTATATAAGAGTATAGAAAGTAAGAATTAGTGTATAAGTATTTTTAAGAAATATGACCGTTACCAGATATGTAAACATAGATATAAGTGTTACTATTTTAGATAGAGTGGAAAATATGTTATGCTTCAGATGTGGTGGGAAACCGCTAATATAAGATAAAAACAAAATTATACAAACAGAACAAAATGTTATATAATATGGAAAAATGGATTTGTATAAGATAAATGTATTATTTTTAATGTTTTGAAAAATAAAATTTTTTTACAAAAAAAAAACAGCTCCTCATATGCTGTTGCTGCTCCTTCATTACATTAGTCTACCAGGAAAACTCTCTATGACCTACATAGTCAAATTTCCCTTGTGCCAGGATGTTGTAAGTCTGAGGATAAGGGGCCTAAGGTTGCCACGTGCAGGTTGGGAAATTCCTGGAGATTTGGGGCAGCACCTTGAAAGGACAGCGTTTGAGGAGGGAAGCTCAGCAAGAAAGTTATGCCAGAGTCAACCCTCCAAAGCAGCCATTTTCTCCAGGGGACTGGATCTATATCACCTGAAGATCAGTTGTAATTAGACCTTCAACCCCCACCTGGAGGTTGGCAACCCTAGGCATAAGGCAGGGTGATCTTGTCCCCTCAGACCACGGAACTGGAAGGTTTCTAGGAGCAACCCAGTGGGAGGTAAGCAGATCATCCATGGGAAACTCCTCTCCTTACTGAAGAATGGTGGTGGAGCTGTGAAGCCCACTGTTAGGTGTTAAAAGCCTGGAACTGGGAAGCTTTGGATCAGAGGTGAGTTTCCCGCTCCTTGTGGAGGAGAAAACTGCAGAAAGTTTAAGCTGGAACACAGCAGCCAGGAAGCCAGTCCTGGGCTGCTGTCTGCTATAAAGCTCCTTGATCTGCTATACTCCCTCAGTCTGAGCTACTTGTAGGTGAGGGGATCGCTCTATGCCCAAGGGGATCACTCCGTGTTGCCAAATGAACTGCCTCCTTCCCTTCCTTCCTTGCCAGGCGTGGATTGTGAATTTAGAACAGCCTAGGAGCAAGCAGAGTCAGGTTCAGGGGATTGACTTGCTCTTGGCTGTGGGTCACCCTCCAGGGCAGAGGCCCCCTGGGAACTTTGTTTGTAAGTTAACAGGTCAGTCTGCCCTTGTGCACAAGCACCAGGGAAAGGGGGCCACTGACAAGGAAAGAACAAATATTTCAACAACTGGAAGTGGCTGGCTGGAACAACTGACTCTCTTGGGCACTCTGCATGGAAGGCTGCCCTCTGCAGCTAGAATCCAAAGTTCCGGCGCGTGCTTTTTGGCAGGGGACCTTCAACTCTATAACAGAGTATTTGCTTTGCATGCAGAAGGCTGGGGCACTGGGCTGCAGAAGTGCCCTCTTACCCTTCGGGAAGGAGAGAGAAGACGGAACTACCCGGGGATTGTTGCCTCCATTGTCAAGCTGTTCCCACTGAGGTGGCTTCTCCCTCCCCAGGCAGCCACCTTAGGGCTACTGAAGAACCATCTTATCCTGCAGGCAGGAGAAGAAAAACAGCAGCATGGAAAGAGCGAGCAAAAGGCAGGTACTTCAGCCATCAATCTGCTTGTATGAGAATGAAAGGCAACTTAGCGGCCCAGTGGTGTATTTTTTAAAAAATTGCACACTGCCCTATGTGCTTTTTATATATTTTTATGGTTTAGGTGATTTTCAATGCTGGTTTATTTCCCATGGAAACTGTTTTGAGCTGAGGAAATATGGGACACAAGTCTCCTAAACCAGGGGTGGGCAATTGTTTTGGCTCGGGGGCCACTTTGTGGAAGCAGAGGTTAGCGGAGGGCCGCACCTTTTAAAATGATTGCATTCATTAGTTAACCCTCGCTTTGGCATGGCCCGGGGAAGGCGAGGGTGGGGGCGGGCAGGGCTTCCCCGGAGCGCTGCGGCCCTGGGAAGAGGAGGATGGGGGAGGGAAGGTAACTTACCTTCATTCTTCTGCCTCCTCGTCGCCCAACAGGGCTGCTGGGAGCAGGGGGTGGGGCTTGGTAATGTGCCCGCCCCCTGGACACTTCACTCCCGGAGCGCCACTTCTCTGCGCTCCGGGCTCAACAGAGGCCTGACTGAAACCACATGGCCGACTGTCTTGGCGGGCCGCAAAAAACTCTGTGGCGGGCCGCATGTGGCCCCGGGGCCGCAATTTGCCCACCCCTGTCCTAAACAAATAAACAGAGCCAATCCTGGGGACCACCAGTTAAAGGACCGTAGGCTGTGCAACCCAGAAAGGGCCCTCTGAGGAAGCCTTGGAGGACTGCTGCTGTCTGTCCAAGTTGAATGTTCTGGGTGGGAGAATACAACAGTCTAGCTCTACATAAGGCTGCCTTTTATGCACCAGAATGAAACAGAAATTTTGTCCTCGGAAGCAATGAAGACTCACTTCCTGATTCACAAAGGCTCATGCTGGAATAAACACAGTCAGTCTTTAAGGTGCCGCTGGAGTTCTGTTTTGTTTAACTGTAATAGACTAACATGACTACATCTCTGGACCTTTATGTATCAGGCCATGGATAAGCAGCTTGGGCACCAGCTTATTGATTTGCTTTATTTATACCCTGCTGTTTTCCCTAGTGGGGGCCCAGAGTGGCTTACATCATTCTCCTTTCCTCCACTTTATCCTCACAAGAACCCTGTGAGGCAATTTAGGCTGAGAGAGAGTGACTGGACCGAGGTAATTCTGCAAGCCTCCATGGCAGAGTGGGGATTCCAAACTAGGTCTCTCAGATCCTAGTTCAGTACCCTGACCACTGCACCACACTTGCTCTCTGCCCACATCAAACTCCTCAGGCACTTCTGGATTCCTCAGTCGTAAAAGCACATTTATTTCATTACTTCAGATGCTTGTAGCCTGCCCTTCCGACTAAAAAAGATCTCCAAGATGGCTCATATAAACCATCAAATATAACCCACAGAAGAACAAAAATATAGCACAAGATGAGAAAATGCACAGAATACAAAATCCACAGTATTGATGACACAGTCCACATTAACAGCAAATAGAATAATGGTCTATTGTTGGAATGCAGCCTGCATGCCAAACACCCTCTAGAACAAAATGACCCTTGCCTGACATCTAAAGGCCAACAAAGGAGGGAGAGCATGAACTTTCCTAAGGAGGGGGTTTCTTCACTTCAGTGGTGGGCAGGTCCATCCCGTGTAACAACCCAACATACTGCAGATGGCAAGGGAATGTCCAGTTGAGCCTCTGAAGAAGATTTTAAAGGATTGGTAGGTTCATATGATAATAGGTGGCCTTAGATGTGAAAGTCATATCAAGCTGCTTTATACAGTGGCAGCCCCAGGTCCATCCAGTCCATCATATCTGCAGTGACTAGAAGCAGCTCTCCAGGGTTGCAGACCAGGAGCCTTTCCCAGTCTTGTGCCCTGAAATGCCGGGGGGGGGGGGGGACACACATCATTATTTATTTACTTTATTATGAATGAGCTTGAACCAACTTTGACTCTACCACTCAGTAACATAGGCCCTTCCTAACATACAACCTCTCTAGTACAAGCTACTGAGATTGCCATGGCCTAAACTACTGAGCTGTGCTTCCTAAAACAAGGCTAGTATGTATTGAAGGGTTTTAAGGGTTCTTTTCACCTGTCCTTGTTCTACTTGCCTAGCCCAGGCAGATAAGTACCAGCGGATTGGCAACAAACTGCACAGTCCCCCAAATACATGCCATCTCCTCCATGAACACTGCTATGCGATGGAAAGCACTACAACAATTGGCACTATTTGTCTTGTTTTGTGCCCAAGAGCAGAGACTAAAGTGCTCACAATTAATTTCAGCAAAAGCTGGAATTCTTGCAAACAGGTCTGGAGCCCATTCCTGGAAGAATACACTGATTACCAACAATTTCTCGGGGCTTGCCACAAACAGTATGTCTTTTGTTGGGTAAAAAAAGCAGAATCAACCATCTGGCAAATGCCCCAGAGCTAAAATCTTTCACACGGCTTATAATTCACAATGATTAAATATACAAAAGCAACAGAGTTATAGCATAGCATGTTAAAAAAACACAAGCAGCAAGGACTTCCATTGCTTGATTAAAACCCAATGCCTGGTTTTTAAAAGTATCTAAAGGACTACATTTTTTTTGTCCTGAAGAGTTTCAATATGCAGGGGTGGCCCGCCTCTGAATTTACAGTCCTAACTACGAAAAAGGCGACCAGCATATCAATGATAAAATGGTTGTGTCTTTCAAGAGCCACTTTCACTGCTGCTTTCTAAAGGTCCAGGTGTGCTCTTGGGAGCCACTGGAGGAAGCCATGACAGTGCTGTGGCACTGTGATTGACAGTCATTGCCCCAGACAGCTACGGCAAAACCTGAGATCCCCCAATTCAATGGATGAGGCAGGAGTGAGGAAGAAGCCACAAGGGGATGATGCTTCTACAACCTTGGGAGTGTGGCTTCTAGGGCCCTCAGATTTGGGTGAGGTTTTCCATAACATTTTCTCCTCACTGACTCTCCTCAGTTCCTCAACCCAACTCCTTTTGCCCTTCCTTCTGCCATCTGCCTATGCCACTTATCCTGTTCGGGGACTATTCAGCCTGCTGCCTACTGTTCTCCCTCTTCACCCACCGCGTCAACAAACTTTCCTGCCACTTAGCTTGCCTCTGTCTAATGCCTTCCTCACATTCAGCTTCAAGGATCTCAACCTCTCCACCTGCTCAGCGTCTCAGATTCTATCTGATCCCATTCCTGCCATCAGAACACTACCCACCCTGTCTTTTGTTCTTTCTGAGTACATGAAATGTTTGTGAATATTCCATGACATCGTGGCCATTCAGATAACAGAGGAGAGGCCAGATTTTAGCTACACGAGTGTGCCTGTTTGTGTATATGCTACAGTGAATGTTTGTAACGTGGCTAAAGACACCTAACTGAATGACCAACAATTGAAAGCTCAGAAGGAATGCTGACAGTCAGTTCAATTGTCAGAATTCAGTGTGGTGTGATTGAAAACTGGAAATGCATATACTTATTTATGGATGTTCATAAAACTTATCTGGAATTGTTGATACTTATACATATAAATCAAATTTAGAGACCAGTCTAAATTTTATTTGTTCTGCTGCTTCAGACCAACAGGGCTGACCATCTGGATATATAAATCAAATTCACCATATTTTGGACAAATATCTAGCAAATTGCAGGACCTCCTTTCTTAATTTTGGAATAAGCTCTGTGATGTCAAGGGAAAACAGAAGCTGGAGAGAGAGGCTATCAAGGGAGGTGTTGTTTCCAATGAACTGAAAAAGCCCCATTCCTTATATTCATAGAAATAAGGGAAAGTAACAGGAATAGAGACAGAAGCAGTGAAAACGAATAATGTCTTTGTAGCGAAGGAAGCATCCCCAGAGGATGAGAAATGTCCCCTCAAACCTGGCTCTTGAGGAAGAAGGTATCATTTCAGCCAACCTGCTTGGCTCTTGCCTGAGGTTTTGCAATGCTTCCTGCCATCTGCTTTTGATGCTTCCAAGAGCTGGCCAGAAGCCCAGCGGGCTTTCCTGTCTTTCCTGTAAAGGAGCAGCCCTGGACTTGTTCCCCCTCCTACCAGCTCCCTTTCTTGGTTTCTTTTGCACACAGCTCAGCTATTTACCCGTGCATTTTGTCACCTCTGTAGCCTTGTGCCTCGAACGACTTCTCTTGGGGCTCCTGGAGTTTCTCTGATGTCATGCAAGCCCTGGCTCTTTCAATTGTGTCAGTGCCCTTAAAGGAAGGGATGGACTCCTAAGCTACATCCCTTCTTCACACCCATGTCCTCAAAAGTAACCTGTGCAGAGAAGGAGCCGGGGGCAAAAGGCCCCTCTTGCACATTCAACTGACAATTGTTTTGCAGAACGGGATATATACAATGGGCAATTTAATAGGGGCTGATACTAGTGGTAAGTTTATAGTAATAAAATATAACAAAGGAGAGTTCAAAGCGCAAGTAAAAAAGAAAAAAGAAACTGGAATTCCTAGGCGTTCCTGCCTGGGCTGATCTGTCTGGGTTCCTGTGTTTCTGGAAAGCATGTGCTTATCACACTCGTCAGCAAAGTTGCTGCATTCCATTGACCTGGGTCTGTGCCATGAGCAGCTATTTGTGGCAGATCATTTTGTTTAATATTTTGAAGCAAGGTGGACTTTGTAGCAGATGGTATCTATAGTGTGCTGACTAACCTTCACCCTCCACAATACTAATGCCTCCAAGAATCAGTATGGTGCAGTGGATGGAAGCTCAGGATCAAACCTCTGGACAGTTACACAACTCATAGGGGTGATCTTTGGGACAGTCTCATGCTCTCAGCAAAACCTTGGCCCACCACATCCAGCTTCTATCCTTGCTTCCTGGTTAAGTGGGTCCAGGGGGTAATAAGTGCCAGGAGGGTGCAGTTCTGAGTGACTGCTTTGAAAGATTCTGTGAGACCCTTCCTGCAGAAGTAATCTATGGATCTGAGTGACCTTAATGGATACCTCCCAGTGGCCAACATGCCATTTTTTGGCAAAGTATTTAAGCTATGCATCTTCAGATGATCTTGGAGGAGATGGATTATCTAGAGCCATTTCAATCAGGATTCAGGCTGGAAATGGCTTCGGTTGTCCTGACAAACTTTGCCAGGAGAGTGTGTGCCTGCTAATTCTTTTTTTCCTCTTATCAGCTTTCAGTTACTATTGGCTATGCTATGGTATCCTTCAAAAGTGGCTGGCTGGGTTGGGACTGAGGAGCACTCTTCAGTGATTCCCCTCCCACTTGGCTGGCTGGTTCCTGAAGGTGATGCCGAGGAACTGTTGCTTGGTGCTATGACATTTATGCTGTGGGGTCCTACAGGGGTCAGTCTTATCCCCCATGCTTTTTAACATCTACATGAAACCACAGGCAAAAATCATCTGGGGATCTGGAATGAGGTGTCATCAAAATATGGATGACACCCAGCTCTGTTTCCTCCTAACGGCTGAGTCTGGTGGGACTGTCGAGTTCCTTAACAAATACCTGGAGAAGGTAATGGGATGGATGACGACCACTAAATGGAGACTCAGCCGAAACAAGTCTGAAGTGTTCTGTTTGTCCCTGAGGGTGGGGGGACATCATAACCTTGCTCAACCATTCCACTGAAGAGGCAGGGTAATGTCTTAGCAGTTTCGATTTGTCTAACACATTCAAGGATACGTGCAATGTACCCTGCCATGGAATGTACCCTGCCATGGAATTCCACTTTGCAATCCTCACTTCTTCCTTCAGGGTGGTCCCACCCCAGGCTCTGAAGCATCCCCTCCTTCAAGGCATGCCCCAATAGGGCTATTTTTCCAGGGCAGGAGTTGAGGATATCTTGGCTTTCTCTCTAGGTCAACAGCTGATGTCTCAAACCTGGCTCTTCACCTTCCACAGTAGATGTATCCCCTGCTTGACTGTGCCCCCCCTTTATATGGCCATCCTGCTTGGGAAATTGGCTGGAGGCAGCCAACCAACCAACCAACTCTGCCCAAGTTGCCCAGTGTCTGGCCACTCCTATCTGACCAGGCAGCCATCTCTGTGGGCCAAGCCTCCTGATCTGGCAACTGCTCCTATTAGGGTGTGTGAGTGTGTGCTTTACCACTGGAGTCTAGTCCTGCTGATGGATTACTGGTGCTGCTCACCCCATTTGCAGTATCAGTCTGTCCCCTGACAGACTGGGCAGTTATACTCAATGACAAAGCTGCACAAGGACTGAAATCAGCCTGTTCTGGAGGGGACTGCATTCTGGATTCTGAGGACTACAGCTGGATGCTCTGGTCTGTTCCATTACATATAGTGCCTTTTTCACCTTCAGCAAACATGCCAGATATGGACATTTTTGATCTGGCCACAGAGATCCACGTGAACAGGAGAGGCTGTGAGTCAGTGGCAGAGCATCTGCTTTGCACACAAATGTCCAATTTCCAGTATTTCCAGTCAAAAGGATCAGGTACTAGGTAATGTGCAAAACCTCTGCCGGAGACTTGGAGAGTTGCGGTCAGTCACATTAAACAATATTGACCTTAACAGACCAATGGTCTGATTCGGTATAAGGCAGTTTCATGTATTCTGATCGCATCCACATTAGATTACCTATAATGTGCTTTACATAAGATTGCCTTTGAAAACTGACTGGAAACTTTAGTTGGTCCTAACTGCTAGGATATGATCATGGGTTTGATGTGGGCATCATGTCATCCCTATACTGAAAAATGTTTACTTGCTGCCCATTAGTTTTCAGGCAAAATTCAAAGTGCTGGTTCTTATCTTAACCCTAAAGAGCTTGGGGCCAGGCTGCTGAAGCACTACATTCTCCCATAATGTCCAACTCATCTGCAGAGAGGAGGCTAATGGCAATCAGTGACAAGGGCTTTTCATCGGTGACCTCTCACCTTTGGATTGTAACCCCTCAAAGACTGAACAACACTGATTTTATTGTCTTTTAGGCACCAGACCAAAATATTCCTTTTAAATCATTATTTTAATGGAACACTTCCATCTTTTTAGTGGTTGTTTTTATGACCTGCTTCTAGCCTGATGGTTGTCTTGTGGATAACATTTAAAGCTGCTGAATACTGTTTTATGCTGCTTCTATGCCTCCAGCTCTTTATCTATTTTATGGTACTCTATGGCTTGTTTTAGTATTGACATTTTTATGTTTGTTGTTTTTATAATGTTATTCTTGTGTTGTTTTTACTTTGTGAGCTGCTTCCAGGAGACCTCTGGAGAGGCACAATTTAAATTCTTAAACAAACCAACCTCACATTGTTGTGAAGATTAATAACTACCCAAAGAAGAAGAAGGTTAGTTTTATACCCCACCCTTCACTACCTGAAGGAGTCTCAAAGCAGCTTACAATCACCCTCCCTTCCTCTCCCTACAACATGCATCCTGTGAAGTAGGTGGGGCTGAGAGAGTTCTGAGAGAACTGTGATTGACCCAAGGTGTTATGTATTGACCATGCGGTCGCCATGTGCTCTCTTAATTGCGACCGCATGGCCAGAGCACATGGCCAAGAAACTACCTGAGCTTCAGCCAGGTAGAACAAAGGCCAGGTGGATTCAAACCGGCCACCAATCCTGTACCTAGGTTTCTCCCAGGGAACCTATGAAATGTAAATAGACTTCTAATAGCCTATCAGGCCAGTTGGGTGAGGTCAGGGGATTGTCCCTGACCAGCATAAAAGGAGGGCTTCGAGCCCTGGGTTGTATGCTTCATCCGGACCAGCAATAAAGATCTAGCTGTTTCACTATTCCATGGACTCCCGACTCCAATACTTATCAGTGGCGATGAAGGTGGGATCCCGATGAGCGACTCTCCAGCAGACCACAGCAGCACAGCGAGCTCCGTCCCGCCGGCCGCAGGCATCTCCGAGCTACAGCGCACCAACGCCTCGCCGCAAGCCGCCCTGAGCCCAATCCTCCGGCATTAGCCAGCGCCAAGCCTCAGCGCTCCCGGCACCGCCGCAAGACACGAGGACATCGCTCAAACAGCCGCCGCCGCTCCTGCTCTGGTAAATATGGCAAACGCTCCGGGACCAATTACCCCTTTCGATACGTCTCGCCCCGAGACGTGGGAGTCCTGGCTCAAGACGCTGGGTTGCGCCTTTAAGGTCCGCGGAATCACAGATGCGGACCTGAAGAGTGCCTGGCTCTTGAGTTCCGGAGGGGTGGAGGTCATGCGGGTGGCCCAGAACCTACTAGCCCCGCAAGACCCCACCGAGGTGTCTTACGACGTGCTCACCAAGACCCTCGGCGATTACTTCGCCCCGAAGCCATCAAAACTGGCCAGGCGCTGGGAGTTCATACAGCGCCAGCAGCAGCCGGGGGAGTCGGCCGCCACTTTCCTGGCTGAACTCCGTCGACTAGCCGTGGGCTGCGAATTCCGCCACATGGATGACCACATGGAGACCGCCTTCATGGGAGGGGTCCGGGAAGCCAAGCTCCGCCGGCGCCTCATTGCAATGCCGGAGCCAACCTTGGAGAAGATGCTCGAAACTGCGGCAGCCTTTGAGACAACGCAAAAGGACAAGGCAGCCACCAAAGTCCACCAGGCAGCTCCTCCCGAACCCGACTCAAGCGAAGAAGAGGACGTCCACCGGATGCAACCACACTCGAAGAAGGGTGAGCCCGGCGTCCCCAGGCCCAAGGGCCGGCGCCCAGCATCTGTCTCTGTTCCCTCTTCTGCTTCCCTCAACAGGCAGGCCCCAACGTGCGCCAGCTGCGGGGACCCCCACGACAGACGGACATGCCGCTTCCGTGATGCCATCTGCCGTGCCTGCGGGAAAGCAGGACATCTCGCCCGGGCCTGCCGCCTGAGGAACAGCCACCGTGCCCCAGCAGCGAACTTCGAAGAAGTGGGTAGTGTCGTTCCCACGGCCACGGTAATGAACTTGCCTCAGCCCATCCCGGGCGCAATTTCCGTGTCTCTCCGAATAGAGGGAGTTCCTTGCTCCATGGAACTGGACTCAGGGTCAGCATATTCAATTGTGTCCGCAGCTACGTTCCACCGCCTCTGCCCGAAGGGGGCACGCTGGCTGAGGCTGCCGGCTGGGTTGGTCCTCCGGGACTTCCAGAAAAACCCAGTGGCTATTAAGGGGCTAGCCAGGGTCCGGGTCCAGTACCATGCCTTTAATGGCCTGCTGGACCTTCTCGTGGTGGAGCGCTATCTAACCAGTCTCCTAGGTCGCGCCTGGTTCAAGCCGCTCGGAGTGCAGTGGACCGAAATACACCGCATGGGCTCTACTGACTTCTCATCCATCTGCGAGGAATTTCCCGCCGTTTTCGATGGCTCATTGGGCTGCTACAAAGGACCCCCGGTTTCCTTCGACCTGGACCCGGCAGTCCGGCCCATCCGCGTGGCCGTCCGCTGGCCACCACTCGCCTTCCAGCCCAAAGTGGAGGCGGAGTTGGAAAAGCTCGTGGCACAAGGGGTGCTCGAGCCGGTCTCCCACGCCAAGTGGGAGACTCCCATTGTGACCCCCCTCAAAGCTAACGGGGAAGTCCGCATCTGCGCGGATTACAAATGTACAATTAATAAGGCATTACAGGACCACGCGTACCCGGTACCGGTGGTCAGCCATGTTCTGGCCTCCCTCGCGGGCGCCAAAATATTTGGAAAATTAGACTTGGCCCAAGCCTATCAGCAGCTTCCCGTAGACGAAGCAACGGCCGAGGCACAAACGATTGTGACTCACAAGGGAGCGTTCAAGGTAAAACGCCTCCAATTTGGGGTCAGCGTAGCACCCGGAATCTTTCAAAATCTAATGGATTCTCTCCTAAAAGATGTTCCAGGAGTGAAGCCGTTCTTCAACGACGTCCTCATCGCCGCCCCGGATGCCGACACGTTTGCAGCTCGCCTCCGGATGGTGCTGCAAAGGTTCAAGGACGCGGGTCTCAAGGTTCGAAAAGACAAGTGCACCCTGGGAGTCTCCTCGGTGACCTTCTTGGGGTTCCAAGTCACCGCAGACGGCATTCACCCTACAAAGGAGAAGGTAGCGGCAATTACAGGTGCACCCCGCCCGTCCTCAAAGGCGGAACTCCAGGCGTTCTTGGGACTTGTGAACTTCTACCACGCCTTCCTTCCGCACAAGGCGACGGTCGCTGAACCCCTGCATCGTCTCCTGGACAAGGGAGCGGCTTGGGCCTGGGGTCCCAAGCATGATTGCAGCCTTCCGGGCCGTCAAAGACTTATTAATTTCAAATGCGGTCTTAGCGCATTTCGATGAGAGGCTCCCTGTCATCCTGGCCTGCGACGCATCCCCCTACGGCGTTGGGGCGGTCTTGGGACACCGGCTACCCAACAGAAAGGAGGTACCGGTTGCCTACTACTCCAGGACCCTGTCGTCGGCAGAACGGAACTACGCCCAGATCGACAAGGAGGCCCTAGCAATCGTAGCTGGCATCAGGAAATTTCACGACTATCTCTACGGACGGTCGTTCACCGTGGCCACAGATCACAAGCCGCTGCTGGGTCTCCTTGCCCCCCCCAGGCAGACCCCTCACATGCTGTCCCCGCGGGTCCTGCGGTGGTCAATTTTTTTGTCAGGCTACTCCTACGAATTGGTACATCGCCCGGGGAAGGCGATGGGTCATGCAGACGCCCACAGCCGTCTTCCCCTCCCGTCCTGCGACCCTGATCCGGCTCCCGCTTTCCACGTCGCGCTCCTAGAGGATCTACTGGAGTGCCCCGTACAGGTATCGGATGTGGCCCGTTGCACGCAGGCACGAACTATCGGCCCACAAGGGATGCCTGCTATGGGGATCTCGAGTGGTGATCCCCGGGCCCCTGCGGCCCCGAGTGCTAGAGGCCCTCCACGAGGCTCACCCAGGAATTGTGCGCATGAAAGCTCTGGCCCGGAGTTACGTATGGTGGCCAGGCCTGGACAAAGACATTGAGGGGCGGGTCCAGAAGTGTACCAAATGCCAGGAGTCACGGCCAGATCCACCACACGCTCCTGTCCGATCCTGGGAATCTACTAACAAGCCCTGGTCCCGCCTGCACCTAGACTTCGCGGGACCGGTCCAGGGCTGGTTGTTTCTTATCGTTGTTGACAGCTACAGCAAGTGGCTTGAGGTAGTGCCGGTAGCTTCGACCTCCACCAACGCTGCCTTAAGAAGTCTCTGGCCGATCTTCGCGACACACAGAATGCCAGAAACTCTCGTGACTGACAACGGGACCGCCTTCACCTCCGGCGAGTTTCAACTGTTTGTGGAAGCCTGCGGTCTGCGCCACATCCGCTCTGCTCCGTTCCACCCCGCAACCAACGGCCAGGCCGAGCGCATGGTGAGGACAACGAAGGACGCGTTAAAGAAGATGGAGCATGGCGACTGGGAAGAGCAGCTGTACAAGTTCTTGTTCTGCCAACGGAACACACCCCACTCAGGGACCAGTCGCCAGCCAGCCGAACTTCTGATGGGAAGACGACTGGGAACCGTCTTGGACCGCCTACATCCCGACCGAGCAATCGAGGGGAACCTGACAACGGAGGACCGGCCAGCTGCCCGAGGATTCGCTCCCAAAGACCCCGTATACGCAAAGAACTTCGCACGCCCTGCCTTCGCACGCCCTGCCTTAGCAACACGCCCTGCCTTACAACCCCCCGGCGCTCTGGACGTGAGCGCAGACGCCCGGACTATCTCAAAGACTATGTGTGCAGAGGGGTTCTGGACTATGGGGGGAGGGGTGTTATGTATTGACCATGCGGTCGCCATGTGCTCTCTTAATTGCGACCGCATGGCCAGAGCACATGGCCAGAGCATGGCCAGAGCACATGGCCAAGAAACTACCTGAGCTTCAGCCAGGTAGAACAAAGGCCAGGTGGATTCAAACCGGCCACCAATCCTGTACCTAGGTTTCTCCCAGGGAACCTATGAAATGTAAATAGACTTCTAATAGCCTATCAGGCCAGTTGGGTGAGGTCAGGGGATTGTCCCTGACCAGCATAAAAGGAGGGCTCGGAGCCCTGGGTTGTATGCTTCATCCAGACCAGCAATAAAGATCTAGTCGTTTCACTATTCCATGGACTCCCGACTCCAATACTTATCACAAGGTCACCCAGCTGACTTCATGTGGAGGAGTGGGGAATTAAACCCGGTTCTTCAGATTAGAGTCTGCTGGTCTTAACCACTACACCAAGCTGGTTCTCTAGGAAGGATGTTAGGATGCAAATGTAATGAATAAAATCCTAAAGAAGTGAATAAAATCGTGTGGCAAGCCCCCAGAGGATGTCACCCATCTTGTGCTAGTGTGGTACCTTGTGATCCAGTCCTGGTTGCAGGTTTTCCATGTGTGACATCTATTAATTTATGAAACCTTGAACATTTGTTAGTATTCTAAAAAAATAATAAAGGCTTGCTATCTCTAACTTACCGGAACTGACCCTTCTGTGATTTTAAGCAAATAAGTATTTTTTTCTGTCCCCCATGCTTTTCCCCCTCCAAACATGAAATTACAATGCATTGCAGTGGAGGGTGGTGGAAGGGAGAGGGCATGCTAACCTTTCCATTGATTGTCAACACTAATTCCATTTAACAATCTGCTAACAAAGAACTTGATCATGGTCTCCTTTCCAGATCACATTGCTAATAGTGCCTAAATGCAAAATGTGTAACATTTCAACAGAAGTTGCACAAAATGTTCTAATATAAACTATAATATATCCAGTTTGTCACTGCTGTTAAGGTAATTTCAAATAAATTATCACAGAGCATAGAGTAGATACTGGATATTGGAGAAGCCAACAAACGAAGATCTCGTGCAACCAGAAGGTTATAATTTCAAGGTAAACACATGTCTTGTTGTACCACTGATCCAACAGACAACACTGTACCTGCATTCCTTAGAAACCGATGTTTATAATCAACCACCACTCGGGTTTCAGGGTTGTAGAAACCATCACCACAGTCATAGCAGCCATCTGGGATGGGCCGAGGAGGATCCAAATTTGTAAGCTGAGAAATGCCTTGAAATACAAAAACAAGTATGTATATAGATACAGGGCTTCAGAGCAAAATAAACACACAGGGCAGGCCATATATAGGGCTCTAGTCTTTGAGCAGCTCTTGTGAGCAAGTGTCCTCACAAGCAGAGAGGCTCAGAGGGTCCAAAGAGGTTATCAGCTATCTTTTGAGGCTACTGAGCAGCCCATTTTGTCTTCTGCCAGAAAGTAAAACATACTTACTTCAAAAAGCCTTTGACAACTGCTTGTCAGTACACCACTGACTGTTTTGTTGCTGGCTCCTAAATTCTGTTTAGCGGCCGTACTGTGTTTTGGAGTTTTTAGTGGCTGTGTGTTTATACACTTCGGTTGTAGTTATTGATATCATAGAGTTGTAAGTTGATCATAATTCACTAAACACATCCACCTGTGCACACACACACACACACCCATACCCATATGCATCCTTACAGACTAGTGTCTTGTAATGAACAAGGCTGGTTGAGTTCATCTGACAGTCACTAGACGAGTACCTGCTGGCTTCAGGCCATTGCAAATTTCTGTATAAAACCGTCTGTCGTAACCGTCACAGTAATGCCACTTGTCATCTTTGTATTCCAAGCCATCTGCAAAGGTGTATTTCCCCTGCAAGGCAAGATAGGGGTTCATTAACCATGTTCAGCTTTGAAGACCGACCCTATTTCCCACCTACAGATCAATGAGAATACTGAGGTTTCCTTATTTTCATGAGAACATGGTAAGGTAGACCACTCAGAGAATGGACACAGGTCACGCTATATAGGGCCAAACCACATATGATGCTAGAGTTCTAAGTCAGAAACTTAAGATGTATTTTTGACCCTAAAAGACAGCTGCAGGGGCACAATTTAGATTGAGGCTGTGATGCTGGGCAGGGGGGTTAATTTTTTAATCCCCTTCTTGCCATTTCCACCTTGGGTTGCTTTAAGCTCTACTTGGAGGACCTGTTTTCAACTGGGGAAAACATTGTGGGTGGAAGTATTAACTATTCTTCCCAAAGTGCCACGGCTCTGATTCATATCACATGCCTCCTCCATCTTTGTGTTTTAGGGCTAAAAAAACATCTGGAAGGTCTGTTAGTAAACATCAGCATCATGTGTTGCTCGGCTCTATCTTTCAGTATTCAAAGCATTTCATGTAATCCTTCTATTCAACTTGCACACTAAGTCAGCATTATTATAGTGCAGATGGAAGAATGGTGACCTGCCTAAAGCCACACACTGAGTTCATGGAAGAGGGAAGATCTGATCTGGGAACTTCTTGGCTCATAGATAAGTCTGTCAACTGTTGCATTACAGCACGTCACCAGCCATTCACTGAGTGTGTGGCTGAAAAGGGGTTTGAACCCACATCCCCTAGGTCAACACCACTACTTTCTTCACTGGATTTACACTATTTATCTCCAAATTACTGATACCAACCCAACAGTTCTGAGCATATAACAATCAATGGGCAGAGAGGGTCAGTGGACACAAACATGCTGGCCCCACCCCCACCTCCACATAATCACCAGCACTGCACCTCCATGTGGAGAAACTGTGTGCATATACACTCTTGCCCATGAACAGGAAAGCACTGTTGCTAGTTATGAGGAGGGAGCTACATGTTCACATACCTCCTCCATGCATAGGCACAGTGCTAAGAACCTGAAAATCTTATTGAGGTGGGGAAGGGAAGGAATGGGGGACAAAGTGCAACCATTCCTAATTCCCCCTCTATTCTCACTGACTGAACACACGGATGGGCTGCGTGCTCAGGAATTACAAAGAACTCTGTACAGGATCCCTGCATGCATTCATTGAGGCAACTTGATCTGCATGGGGCGGGGGAGGGGGCAGTGGCTGAAAACAAAATGTGGGCACTACTGTACAGCACTGAGTTAAATCTAACCTTGAACAGGGATCCTTCCAACAGTATGTGAATCCTTCACTCCTTCTCCTGACATATTATGACCCTGTTTTCATCTTCTATATGTGGTAGAGAGATTTTGTGACAGTACCTCTATGGCTATTCCGCAGTCCCAAGTTCCTTCATATTTGCTCCCACTGGGGAAGTGCAAGGTGCCCTTGCCATGAAACATTCCATCTTTCATCTCACCAACGTATTTGGTTCCTGTTGGAAGGGTATAAGTGCCATTTCCCTCCAATCTGCAAAAGTCCAGAAGGAGAATCTGAAGAAGAGGAAAGATAAGAGGCAGTAGCAGAGCAGGGTTCCATTGTGCCTGAAGAGGCGATAGCTCTGGAGGAGCACGAGGCACTTGGCATCTCTGCTGGATCTAAAGCAATGGGAAAGACTTTTCTCTATCTGAGATCCTGGAAAACTGTTTACAATGCAGAAGCAATATGCTGCTATACAGATAAAATAATACTTTATAAAGTGACAGTAAATACAAATTTAATCCACATTATAGAACCCTAACATACTGTGACTAAAAGCAATGACCGCAAAATGGATAATGGAAAATATTTTGGCTGGTGTTGTCACTACCTCTACTCCCCCTTCAACTCAAGACATAATGCTGCATTTCAGCACATGACAAAGGTGGGTGCCATTCTGAAAGAGCCACTTTTAGGTTCTCTGTTTTGCTGGTTTGGGGATGAGCTCCCTGGTCTGGGCTTTTCCCTACTTGGTGATTAATTGTTATTAGTATAATTAGTCCTATAATGGTGGCGACAGTGATGTCCATTAGATGCAACAACTAATGCAACAACATTATCATATTTGCAGCTATGGAGGCTTCTGTGTTATTTATTTTTCAGCTATTATCTAAAAACCTGTATGCTATTTTTAATCAGCTGATAGTTTTACTGTTTTGGTAAGTTTTGTAAATTGCCCCTCTGAATTGTAAAGGCAGTGTGTGTGTTTGTGTATTATGTTAACAACTGTAATAATGACAAGTGGGAGAGATGTATCCTTAATAATAATAATAATAACAATAAAAATAATAGGAAGAAGAAATGACACTGTAGAAAATTATCAATAACAACAACAATAGAAAGATAGTGTACGCATATTTTAATGAACAATACAGATAATAAAAACACTAATTCCAGAGGGACTTGCTGTAGAAATGGGTTTCACCCTTGCAGATACAGATAATCGCAGTAAGTTGCACCTGTGTTTCCACACATGATTGCATGAAGGCATGGGAGACCCAGACTGTACAAAAGTCTAGTGATACCTTAAAGACTAGCACAATTTATTTCAGCATGAGCTTAACCGTGAATCATAGCTCACTTCTTCACATGCTAATAAGGCAGGGGAAATTATTTGGAGGATTTTTACAGGGAAAATTACAAAAGGAGGGGAAGAGGTAAGAGTTGAGGCAAAGAGCAAATCAGTTTGAATCTCATCATGAATCTTTCAGTGTGTGTAAAGGACTGCAACAGATATGGATGTAACACGGACTAGGTGATGAAAGAACAAAAGCTATAGCTGGTGTCAAGCCATTGTTGGGATTTCTGCTGCCTTGTATCCGGTTCTCACTGGAAGAATGTGGAGGTAAACCAAATGGCCAGTCTAGAATTAGCAGGGCTTATTCTGTTTGGTTTCTTTTTAGTAATCTGCAATAACTCTAACCATGTATTTTGTTTATGCAGAATTAATGGTTCAACTTGCTACTTTTAAATAACCTGGTGGGCACTAACTGCTCTCCCCTCTCACCCACACACCTTATCTGTTATCATCCATTGTGTGTTACAGATGTTCCAGCCCTTTGCCTACACTGAAAAATTTAGGACGAGATTAAAACGAAATCTCGTTTTGTCAACTCCTCTCTTCCCCCCCTTCTATTGTAATTTTCCCTATAAAAATCCCCAAAAGGATTCCCTCCTCCATAATGATTTCCTCTTCATAGCATGCGAAAAAGTGAGTTCTGACTCACCAAAGCTCATCCTGAAACAAAGGTTGTTGTTACACCTTAAAGCGCCACTGCTGTTTTATTTTACTACAACAACAAACTCACACTGCTACCCCCTTTTGCAATACACAAGCCTCGACCACACAAACAGATCCACACAGGTGGCAACTGGAGAGACGGTGCTGCAACTCGCCATCCCAACCTCTCCCTCTTGCCCCACCTGCCATTGACGCGCTGCCCCATGTAGTAGCTGCCCGTGTAATCCATTGGCAACCGCGACGGCTCGACTGCCTCAGGTAGGCCTCGGCAAGCAAGCGGTGGTCACCATGGCAACAAGGGACGACGCCACAGGGAAGTGTAGTGGGCGAGGCTGATAGGATGAGAAATTGGATGGCCCGCCCCTCCACGCTTTCAGGCACGCCCCCAAGCTGCCATGGCTATTGGGCGCATGCGTGTATTTTCTGCCGGCGACGGGATGAGCATGCGCAGCAGTGGTGTGGCCTAGTCCGTGAGGGAGGGCGGCGAAGGAGAGGTGAAGGGGAGAGCGCCCGGAGGGGGGTGCGCTGAAGTTGGGAGGGTTGCTGTCATGCCGGGCATAGTGGAGGTCCCTTCGCTGGAGGAATTGGAGGTGCCGCAGGTAAAGGAGCGCAGGATTTCTCCTCGTCCTTGAAGATCACTAGGGGTGGAAGGGAACCCCTCCCCCGGGTTGCCAGGTCTGGGTTGGAAAATACCTGGAGACTTTGGGGGTGGAGCCAGGAGAGGGCGGGGTTTGGGGAGGGGAGGGGCCTCAGCATGGTGCAATGCCATAGAGTCCAACTTTCAAAGCAGCCATTTGCTCCAGGGGGGATGATCAGTTGTAAAAGTGGAAGATCCCTAGGCCCCACCTGAAGGCTGGCAACCCTACCCCCCCCCCCCAGCTCACCCCTTCCTGTTCTGTCATCCCCCCTTGGTCGCTTAAGGTCAGGGGGAACCCCTTCTTGTCTCCCTCTTTCACATACCTGGTTGTTCAAGTTTTTTTTTCTCCTGGGTCAGAATCAGTGCCTGTGGTTCCATTTCTTTCTCCACCTTCTGGTTATTGGTCTTCCTTATTGTTTTACTGTTTACTGTGAGATAATATTATGTTGATTGCATTGACTTACATTATGTAATTCGCTTAGAGGCTCAGTGAGAAAAGTGAACTATAGGTGACGTAAATAAATAGTATTAATAACAGCTAATGTAGTACTGGGAAATTGATATGTTATGTGGAAGGTTTAATGCAACAGTAGTATCTAGTACAGTAATTATGTGCTCTAATAATATCATTCTACTTGTATCTGAGGCATGGGGGTCCAGTGTACCCTGCTGTTCCCGCTTTAGACTCACAAGAGTTTTGTGAAGTAACTTGGGTGGCAAGAGAGATTGGTCCCCAGGGAGTTTCTTGGTGTTCATAGCTAAATGGGAATCTTATAGCACCTTAAAGATTAATCATATTCATTCCATTTTTAGTAAGTCAGAGCTTGTGAAAGCTGGAAAAAATATGTTAATTTTTAAAGTGCTACTGGATTTCTGTTGTTACAACAGACTAGCTTGGCTACTTCTCTGGAATAATTGTCATGGCAACTTTCCATCCCCCACTTTCTACTTCCCCCCAATGCAAATGCACAAACTCAAGTTTTTTTCTGGGTTATCCCCCCCACACACACTTATTTTTGTATTTGTTAATTTAAATAAGATGCATCTATACATTGCATTAGCACATACAGGGTTTTGAGAGCATGTGAATATCTGCTGTATAAATGCCTCTGCTTGTGTTTATACATTTGCATTAGCTGTATATACTTTTAATTCTTTTTATAATACATATGCTTATTTGGGTACTATTATTTTGTGTCTTATTTGTTCATATGACATTCTGTCATATGTAAAGTACTCTTCAGCCTTTATTGCCCATTTTGTTATGAGCCCTACTTCTGCTGCTCCCATTATATAGATGGGAACCTGAGTGTATGTGGAAGAGACCCAGTCTAGGGCATGTAGCCTAGCCATGCTCAGTGATTCAGACTCACAGAGCAAGCGCCAGAGTCCTCTTTGCCCCCTGGCTTGTTAAATTGTCTGCTCCTCACTCCTCAGGTGAAAGTCAGCTCAGCAGTACTGAAAGCAGCAGCCCACCATTATGGTTCTCAGTGTGACAAACCCAACAAGGAATTCATGCTTTGCCGCTGGGAGGAGAAGGACCCACGGAAGTGCTTGAACGAAGGCAAAGAAGTCAACAAATGTGCCCTGGAGTTCTTCAGGTATGTCTTTCCTAGTGCAATGCTGTGCCTGTTCGCTTTGACCCGCTGGTCAGTTTCTGGCCCCTGCTATGCAATGTGTGTGTTGCCCTGAGCAGTTAGCAAAATGGCACATTGCAAGGCCAGGAAGGATACTTTAGAACTGATTACAGCTTCATATTAGGCAAGATTAGGCAAGTTTGGCCAGGGATCCTGGAGGGGTTTTTCTTTTCCCATCTTCTGGGCATGGAGCAGGGGTCATCGGGGGTATGTGGGGAGGAGGTAGTTATGAATTTCCTGCATTGTGCTGGGGGTTGAACTAGATGACCCTGGAAGGTCCTATCCAACTCTGTGATTCTATGGTTCTAAGTAAAGTCCCATTGAGTTCAGTGGGGCTACTCCCACAGAAGTGTGCAAAGATCATGGCCTCATGGGGCTGTAACAAAAGTGCAATTAAAAAAAAATTGGCCTGCTCTCTCAATAGAATATTCTTGAGACAGCTTATAACACTAAACCAATAAAAACAACAGAATGCCAGCAGCAAAAAAATGCAATGCAACAATTTAAAAATCCAGTGAGAAAATCAGATAGTAAATGCCATGAATAAAACCAACAATAAAGGCTAATAGGAATGTAAAAACCTCAAAACGCATACACAAAAAAGCATAGGACTATCCATAGACACTCAAGTCATAAAGCCCAGAAGAGAGAAAACCATGCTTCATGTTAGGGGGAGGTTCCTAGTTATTCTAGTCATTTGCTTTCTCTCTGGACTTAACTTTTTTTTTAATTTAAAAAGTTTTCTAGTTGCTTTTCCAAATGCCCAATGAGGCTTGCAATAAAACAAAGGCATAAACACTGCACTGCATTAAAACCAATAAAATAAATGTTATTTAAATTAGAATACTGCAGTAACCTAGTGTTATTTGATGCTGCCATTAATGCAATTTAATGCTACTGCAGTATTCTAATTTAATTTCAGTTCAGTCAGTAATCAGTAAAGTTAAGACAATTTAGCAGCATCAAAATAGACAAAAATCAGGTCTTGCTTAGTTCTCAGAAGTTGCTGTTGCAGCTGTGGTCTTATTTAGTGCTGGGATGAACCTGGTAGATATGAGTATACAGGTCTCAGGACATAATAACGGACTGTGAACTTGGTTTTTCCATTGCAAATAAGAGACACTGAACAGAAAAAACAGGCATCAAAGAGTCCTGTGAGAGCAGTTGACTTGCTTAAGGAAAGGGATCTGAACCCAGGTAAGCTCTCTGATTTGCCTTGCAGGTTGGATAGCCATAGTTGTAGGCTGTGCATTTTGAACTCCTGTGAACAACATATCAGTAGTTTGTTGTGCAAAGTGCTTCTCATATTCTCACACAAGACTGATGCAGTCTCTTGCTGCTTTCACAGGAAGATCAAGTTGCACTGTGCAGAACCCTTTACCCAATACTGGACCTGCATTGATTATAACGACCTATTGGAGCTTCGCCATTGCCGGAAACAGCAGAAAGTCTTTGATGACTGTGTGCTGGAGAACTTGGGCTGGGAGAGACCTGATTTGGGTCAGCTATCTAAGGTAACGGAATGCTCATCATCTGTCTTATTTTGCAGTTTTCCTCTTTGTATCATAAAGCGTGTAGCTCTGTTTCCTCTTTTTCCTTTTGGTTTTCATTTTTCCTAAGCCGAGGACTTTATTGTTGTCAGCTGATCCTTTGGATAGACTTAGGCATGGTAAAATACCTGTGACCTCCTAAAATGTGACAATATTAGACGTTTGCATGCAGGAATTCTTGTGCTGACAGATTTTGCACCTACACACAAGAAGCACCTTCCGGTCATCTGAGGTCTGTGTGTGGCTTGTCTAAGGTGAAGATGAACTTCTAGAGCTTGCAGTGGAGAGTGGCTTCTGGTTTGTGGTTGGTGTCTGTATCTTGGGTCAACTGCATGTGTATGCACTGCAGGCCCATATTCTGCTTGCAGTAGCTGCCTTTTCCAGTTCTTGCTTGCTAAGATTTTCTTAAAGGGACAGCCCCCCAAGATTTTCTCTTGTAAAAACTTTTTAAAGAGAAATTACCATCAAGGAGTGGTGAAGTGAGGAGATTGCAGGGAGCCAAGGGCTTAGGCTTTCCAATTTCCGGGGGGGGGGGCTGGGGCTGGGCCAAAGAGGGAGGGGGGAGGGGAAAAGAGAGAGAGAGATAGGGAGAGTGCGCGCATCTGTCACCTGCAGTCAGCCAGCCCTCGCGCAGCAGGGCCTCCTCGTTTCCCAGAAGGGACCCCCCCCCGCAGACCCATGCTCCGTGGGCAACCGGGTCGGTCTCCAGAAGTCCCCCCCTGCCAAGCGGTCTCAAAGGGGCCCCTGGAGGCAAACTTTGCTCTGCTGCCTCAGACCAGCCCGGCGACCTGCCCAGCTTGATCTTCCTGGCGGGTCTTGTTGTCGGGTTCGTACTGGCCGCTGGGCGGTGGGGAGGACATGAAGAAGAGAAGGGCTGGGGTGGATGGGGGGTGCGAGGCTAGGAGCAGGAGCGGGTGGACCAGGAGCGGGTGGGCCAGCGGGGCCCCCCCCCCTCCGGTTCCCCAGATTGGGCCTCTGCCTGCCTTCCCTGGAGATGCTGGCTGGCCAGCGCCACCAGCTCCCTAGCAGAGCTGGCTCAGTGCTCAATGCCTCCGTGGATCGGGGCCTCCCTCCGCTTTCCTCAGGGGCCTTTCCCACAGGCGCTGCACAGACCAGGCAGCCCCGGGAACTGGGGGGGGGGGTGCAGCAGCCCCCTGCACGCTGCGTCTCCGGCAGCACCTGCAGGGCTTCAGCTGGCAGGCCTGGGCTCCTTGGGGGCGGCGGAGGATGCGCAGCAGGTGGCGGCCAGGGGCCTGGAGGGCGGGGAGGCTCGACAGCGGCAGGCCCTCGGAGAAGTGGGCATGAGTGAGGCGGGTGGTGGTGGTGGGCGGGCCGTCGAGGTTGCAGCGGCGATGCTTCACGGTCTTGGCCAACGACGGGGCGCACTGGTGGCGGTGGGGGCTGTGGGCGCTCTGTTTCGCCCGGGGGGGCTCAGTTCCCCCTGGAAAATTTCAGGGGTGGCCTGTGCCCCCGCGTAGTTGATGCCTATGCAGGGAGCTGGGTTTATATATATTTTTAATTGTAAAATTCAAGCCCCACCAAAAAAAAAAATTTGCCCCACAAGCTACAAAATCCTGGCTACAGGCCTGTCTTTGCCTCTGAAAACCTGGCTCTTCTGTTTCGTTCAGAGTACACACAGAGAGAAATCCAAGCAAGTCTTCCTCCATGCTCAGCTTCCCTCTGCCTTCCGTTGTCTCCTTGGTGTTTGCCATGTTAACCACTGCGGTACTCTTGTAGGCAAAGAACTGGAGCTGGACTTGCTCTGGTCTGGCAGGTGTGTGTGTTTGAAACCGCTTCTTGGAACCTGCCCCTCATAAATAGCTGAACTTAGCAATCATCCAGGTGGATAGAACCTAACAGACCTTCACTGTGTTTTCAAAACTGTAGTTATATTATTTTTGTATTATTTTCAGTGCAAGACACTCCAGGCTCCAGTGGGCTCGGTGACAAGCTGTTTACTTCCTTTTTAGTGTTAAAATCTGGCGCAGGCATGTTCTTGGCTGTATTTCCAGACCCAGGAGTATTTGTGTAGAAGATCCTTGACGTGTTAATGGCTCATTAATTTTATTAGGTGGTTTCGTGTTTGGGTTTAATTCACAGTTCTGATGTGCATGTAGGTACCTGCTTATCAGCCTGTATTGATGAACAATCAGGAAGAGACAGTTAGCATCACTTACGTAATATGAAAGCATGAATATGTTCCTGGCTGCCACTGTGGGGTACCTAATCTGAGGATGTGATGTGTATGTGAGAGAAACATTTCCCATAGCCTGCCTCGTTTTTGGTATGCTAATGTGCTGTCGGCAGGTGAGGCAGACTTCGTGTCTTCAGTGGTGAGTGGGAAGAGGCACAGCTATCCCTGTCAGGTTTTTGGAGTCATCTGGAACTCTGAAACATATGGCCATCTGTTGGGAATACTGTAGCTAACTGTAGCTATGTATTCCTGCACTGAACAAGGATTGAACTAGATGACCTCTGAGGTCCCTTCCAGTTTTAACACTGTTAACTGTGGACCCAGTTTCAGCTGTACTATGACATTTGAACACATACAAATCAATGTACAGTACACACAGTCATGGCTCAGTGGTAGAACATATGCCTTGTATGTAGGATTTAGTCCCCAGCATCTTGGTTAAAATGATCTAGGGTAGAAAGGCTGAACAAGCCTTCTGCCGGAGAACTTCGAAAGGTTGCTGCTGGACAGAACAGGACCGGTGGTCTGACTCTGTATCGTGTAGTTTTTTGTATTCAGATTCCCACTGCGTGTTTATTGTTCAGCTGGTTCAGAATGTGTCATCAAGATTATAGGATGGTGTATGCTATAGATAACTCATGCTGCCAGTCTTTGTTTCCAAACAGAATGGGAAGTCTTGCTTCCTACCTTTTAAATTCCTAAATGATCTGGAAGCAAATTACTTGGAGGACCACTTGCTACTGCATGAACCTGAGTGTCTGTTGAGTTGGGTATCAGAAGCCCTGCTCCATGTGCTCATGCTTTCAGAGGTGTGGTGGGTGGCAACCAGAGACGGGGCCTCAGTTAGGGAGTGTCCTCGTTTTAGCAGTTTGCCTGGACTTCTAGCTGTTTGCTGTTAGAGAAAAAAAATTATTCACAGGCACATTCTGTTGAGCAGTATTCTCTCTCTCTCTCTCTCTCTCTCTCTCTCTCTCTCTCTCTCTCTCTCTCTCTCTCTCTCTCGGGTGAGCTTGTTTTTCTGCCCTTGTATTAACCTGCTACTCCGTTTGTTTATGGTATTTTGCTGTTGCTTTTGTCTTTTGCTTCATGCTGTATTTGCTTTCCTGTCCTTTAGTAACTGAATTGTATTTATTGGTGGTGTGAAGTGCCACAAGTATTTTTTTTAGAATGAATGACAAATATTTTATTTGATAAAGGAATGCGATATCTTGTGCTAATTGGGTGGTTTGGCTCTCTATTGCATAGCTGTCGCCCCACTTGTTTTTGTCTAACAAGACATTTCCAATATGATTTTCTCTGTTCCAGGTCACCAAAGTGAAGACTGACCGGCCTATCCCTGAGAATCCCTATCATTCCAGGCCAAGACCGCCACCAAACCCACCAGTTGAAGGCGAGCTGAAACCTGCCTCCCATGGCAGCCGGCTATTTTTCTGGAACTGGTAAAAGAAAAATTAAAAAGTGGGGGAGGGCCTTCAAAACAATACAAAGCTTTTTTTTGTCTAATATAAATTACTGTTTGCTGGTATGTATTGGATGATATCCATACTTGGAAATTAAAAACGTATTCTTGCTTGAATTGTCCCTGTCCTGTGTGTGTTTCTGAAACAAAAATGGAAAAATAAAAGTGGTAGGTGTTATATGTACCAATGGTTTCAGCACAGGGCAATACAGTTTCTTTGGGGAAAGGGTCATTGCATCATGACAGAGCAGAGTCCCCAGTTCAAGGAAACTAGCATCTCAGGATCTTGCAGGTAGCAGGTGTTGGGGAAAACCTTTTTGCCCTATAAGTTTACAGCAGTCTGACAGGGTGGGTGGCAGTGTTTATTGTGACATCCTTAAAGCTCCAGTGAAGCAAACCTGGTGTATTCTAGAATGTTAAGTTTTACTCTGTGGCATCTGTAGTAGAGAGGTTAATCCCAGCCTTGAATGCAACTTCTCCCTCCCACACATACTTTTTTCATTATGTATTTCTGATAAGCTGTGATCCTAACTTTCATGCAGCATCTTATGCTTCACGGATTTCACTGTCTTGCGTTCATTTATGATTCCTTCTCTGTCAGAAATGCAAGGTCCCTTTCCCAGCCTTGCATGTGTTGGGTTGATCACTGGAGAACTGGAAACATCTCTCCTCTGTTGCAGAGCTACTTCATAGCAGCTACTTCTAACAGATTTGAAGCCTCTGATGAAGATAACTCTGTCTCCCTCCCCCCCCCCCGACAAATGAGAGAGAGCTCTGGGAGTTTAGATATTCTTTGTCTGTTTTGAATATTAATACTTTTGAGGGTGCTGCTAAGAAACTAGACATTACTGCAAAAATCCAATCTAAACAGAAAGCACTAACAGTTTCAATTGTTTCACTTCTCTAGATCATGCAGATCTAGTACAGAAATATCACTGCCATCAGGTCTGCATTTCTGTCTCGACCCACAGTCACTACAAAGTATACAAAATCAGCATATCCACAGAACACATGCAAAATGGATATGGGTAATTATGGGGCCTGCTCACAACTTGAACAAAACATTCAAAGAGCAACGTATTGGAACTACCTTTTTATTTAAAATATTCTTATCCCGTCTTTCCCAGGCAATCTATGGTAGCTTACAACCCATCTACCTCCCTCAATCCAGCCACTATACAAAACATTGTAAAACAAAACCACATGGCCTTCCATATGATTTGTCTGGGTTTTCCAGCTCTTTAGAAGAAATGGGGCTACTTTTTCCTGAGGGTTTTTTTTTAGGGGGGGTGGGTTGTAAAATCCCAAATGCAAATGGTTCTGTCTGATTCTGATTATGGCAATTTTTTGAGAACTTCCCTAATTTCAGAAGCGGGTAGGGGAATTTTAGGTACCTCTAATATCAATCACTCCTATGCTTATCTTCTCCCCAACCCCAGTACTCTTTATGTTATAGTTACAAGTGCATCTTTCCAGTGTTTTGGCAAGTCTGAGCCTCCCGTCAAGAATTCTCCTTCAAGAAGATGAGCATATTCTGCCTGTGAAAGATTCCCTGCCTTACTATGAGATTCTTTTGTGGGGGGTACCCAGGGCTCATATTGCATGCAGCGGAGTTGTCTGGAGTCTGAATTCAGGAACTCAACAGTAAAAATAGGGCTCTGTGTGTGTGTGTGTCTTCTTCTTCCAGAACATCGTTAGCTGCTGATTCCCTGGAGAGGGGCAATCTGATACGGGGACCTACCAGACATCATGTATGTTTGGCCAGTAATGTGACGTTGGCCAAAGGCAGGCAAGTTGAAGCAGATGTGAACATCTGCTGTTGATTAAGCTAATGTGAGCACTTGCAGTGAGCCTTAATTATAATGGGGTGTGTGCCTGTTTGCAACACTCATTCCATTTGTTAACTTTTCAGCTAAATCACCTTTTTAAAAAATGTGCCCACTGAGTTTTGTTCTATCTAATGTATTCAGGAAAAGTCACATTGCCTTTCCTTTGGTACTCTGTACCTTTGTCCTCTTAGAGACTCTTTAAAAATTTCAGGGTGTAAAAAGCTGCCTCTGTGAGGAGCGTGCAGTATAAAACGTGACTTGAAATGGCAAGTTAGTGGTTTCTGAACCTGCAGATGGTGATGTGACATTCAGCTCCTGGTGGGACCCCCTACCCCTCTGTGCCCGGTCGAGCCCACCCCTCATTCCTTGCCAAATTTAGCAGCTGTTAAGGTAAGCCCTTGCTTACCCACACGTTCCTACATAATAAATCCAAAAATCCCCCATGTTAACCAGCTTTTGCAAATGCTTCCCTACCTGGTCACCTGTGGGCAGTTCTTGTGTGTTCCAAAGGAGCAGACCAGTGTCTGTTCACGAATCTTCTGTGAAGTTTGATGTGAGCACCTGAGAGCCAATTGTTGGCCATTTATATTCAAGACTGAACTTCTGTCTTGTATAATTCTGCTGCTCTTGGGGTGGGGCTAAAAGCTATGCCAAGCAGTATTTCCCACTAGCTCCTGCTTCTTCTCACCCAGCCTCTATGCATCTGCTTGCCTCTGCCCTCCATTTCAGTTCAATTTGTAGGTTTAAAACCAATGGGTATTGCAAAGCAATATTTCTGATGAGGGTGACCAAACATACATACTCACTTTTCCTGTCTCCCCATACCAGCTCTTGCACACCTGTTCACGTTATGTGTCATCTCTGCCTAAGCCTGATGGCAGCGGGAGCCTCAGCTCCTCCCAAAGTTCCTTTAAATATCGCTCTGCAGTTATGACCTTAGAAACTCTCAGCCTTGACTTTTATAGTCCTGTAACCAGAAAGTAGTTTGTGTATTCTGTTAACATCCCTCTGGCTGCGGTCCCACACACTACATAATCCACTTTCAATACACTTTCCAACTGTATTTTGCCCTGTAAAATCCAGTTGGAAAGTGCACTGAAAGTGGATTATTTAGTGTGTGTGACCACAGCCTCTGTGTTCCAGCCTGAGAGGTATTGAAGCTCATTTCTGACCTTTGCAAGATCTTGTTCACCACCTCTTTGATTAATCCTGGCATTTCATCAGGCATTGTATATAATGTTTTTGAGTTTATCTTAGTAGCCATAAGGGCTAGAAACTTGTTTGCACCCCTTCTTTCCTCTGGGGGATGGGGTCTGAATGAGCCACCCAGTCGTCTTAAGTGTAGTGGTTAAGAGCAGTGGACTCTAATCTGGAGAACTGGGTTTGATTCCCCACTCCTCCACATAAAGCCAGCTAGATGACCTTGGGTCAGTCACAGCTCTCTCAGAGCTCTCTCAGCCCCACCTACTTCACAGGGTATCTGTTGTGGGGAAAGGAAGGGAAGGTGATTGTAAGCTGCTCCAAGACTCCTTTGGGTAGGAAGGACGGGGTATAAAACCAACTCTTCTCCTGTTTTATACGGGAAGATGATGCAGTTAATCTACAATTCTGTTTTCAGCTATCTTGTGGTCAAGACCTGCTGTTCTGGAGCCCAGAGTTTGTTTTTGAGAACACTGTTATTTCTATTTCAGCAACACTCAGCCAAATGCATCTGTACAAATCCTCAAGGAAGTCTCTTTCCTTAAGTGCCTCTCCAGTCTGTTCATGGAAGACAGTGCCTCTGAGTAGGTGCAGAGTTACACTGCCACCAAGGTATGGTTGGTTCTGATGCAAATGTCAGGGTAACTAAGCAGGTTCTGTGGCACCCAGGTAGGTGTAAGCCCAGTAACAGCTTACTTTGCCATAGTAAGCCGAGAGGCTGGGTAAAGTTTAAAAATATCGCAATACAAGAATACAAGAACTGAGCAGTAGACTTAAAATAGCTAAAAGGAAGTACTTCTTCACACGAAGAGTAATTAATACATAGAATTCACTGCCACAGGAAGTGGTGGCAGCTACCAGCATAGACATATGGAGCAGAGGTCCATGAGTGGCTGTTAGTGACAAGGTATAGATGGAACACTGTCTGGGGCAGTGATTCTCTGTGTTCTTGGTGCTTGGGGGGCAACAGTGGGAGGGCTTCTGGAGTTCTGGCCCCTCTGGTGGACCTCCTGATGGCATCTGGGTTTTGGCCACTGTGTGACACAGAGTGTGGGACTGGGTGGGCCATTGGCATGATCCAACATGGCTTCTCTTATGTTCTTAAAGAGTCTCTGCGTTGCTGGGTTTGGTTTGAAACAAGGAGTTAGAGAGGCAAGGGGCTGGCTAGCCTTGTCTTCCAGAAAGCTGCCTCTAGGGGTCGGTGGTTGGTTTGGAGCTATGTCTGTTCAGCATTACTTTAATGTTTTTGTCAATCATCAGTTCCCCCCCCCCTTGGAACCCTAATGGTTTCATGGAAACTTTAGAGCAATCAAATGTCAAGTCTGAGTTAAGAAAATAGAGCCATCTTGGAGGAATTTATCAGGACGTTTCCTTGGCAGAAAGAGAACAGACCCAGGCAAATTCGACATGGGGGTCTCTTGCAGGCAAGGTGGGAAGCTGCAGTTCATGCTGGGCTGCAGGCCGTAACCTTTGCCAGAGCTCATCACAGCATGCTTGAAGCTAACAGTTTGTGTCAGAAAACAGCAAGTTGGGCCCATGTTTTCCTGTTACGCTGAGTGTGTTTCCATACTAAAGCCTTGCATGTTTCTGGAGGTGTGCTTCAGGGGCAATAAGAGGTATAGTCAACAATTTTCCAATTTGCACGAGTCAGAAAGCACCCCCCCCATGTGACACACGGCAAGCAGGAATTTCTTATAAGTGACTAGCTGAAAGCACACTTTATAAGTGGAAAGAGAATTTGATTCCCCAAGGCCACCAGTGTACCACAGTTGAATAATGCAGGTGTGTGTGGGGAGCAAGACAAGCTAATTTTTTTCTAAGCTAGTAAAAAGTAAAGGTTTCCCTTGCTTGAAAGCCAGTCAAATCCGATTCTAGGGGGCGGTGCTCATCTCCGTTTCCAAGCCGAAGAGCCAATGCCATCGGAAGACTTTCCATGGTCATGTGGTAACATGGATTTATTTGCAAGACTATATTTAGTATATTTCTTTGCTGCTGGGTCACATTAAAATTTTTAGAAATGTGTGTGTGTGAGAGAGATGGGGACAGGGAATGGACTAGTAGCATGCATCCAGGGTAAAGAAATGAGCCAAAATGAAAAGAGGGTCTGGTATAGCCATAGTCTAGGCGAAGGAATGTAAATGTCCACTCTCCAAGGGGATGGTAAAGTACCTTCTTTGGGTGCACTGAAGTCCCAGGCTGTATCAACAGCATCTCCAGTTAAAGGGTGTTAGGGAAGGGGGTTGGGAAAGAACCTTTCTCTGCCAGGAGCCCTGGAGAGCTGCTGTCACTCAGGCTGTACTGAGAGGGAGGGATGGCCTCATACATATGTTCATGGTCCCAGCTAAGTTCAGTCCACTGCATCTCCAACTGAAAGTTCTTGGGTATCAAGTGCTGAGAAAAAGATTTTTCTCTGCCCAGAGACTCTGCTACAAGTCAGAGTTCATACTACTAAGCTAAATACAGTTCATTCGAGGAAAGTGTCTGCAAAGTCCGTTGGCTTTTGGACTGTCAGAAAGTAGCCATTGAGTCTTTATTACACAAGCAGACTATAAAACTATGTTAACATATCAAATACATGAATATGAAAAGATAAAACACAGCAACACGTTTGAAAAACAGTATATATAAAATTGAGATTAGCATTGAAATCTACCTTAGAGAAAACAAATACACTGGTGCAAATGTTCAGAGCTGCCAAAGTGTATTTAGCAGCACTTTCTGTAACCCTTCTGTTACCTGAAAGATGTTCAAAGGATGGTAACCTGGTAAGGATGAATTGCTGGAACAGGGACTAGCAGGGAATCTCTTGTGTTGTGCATAAAAAATAGAAGAAAAAAGGAAAGAGATATTGACTCCAATGTTTGAGCGCCACATGTGCATTGCCTCTGCTTGGGAGGAACCTGCCATTAACCTCTGCATGTTAAAACAAGAAGAAGAGTTGGATTTATACCCTGCCCTTCACTCGGGAGTCTCAGAGTGGCTTACAATCTCCTTCCCTTCATTTCCCCACAACAGACACCCTGTGAGGTATGTGGGGCTGAGAGGGCTCTTGAGAGAACTGCTGTTGAGAGAACAGCTCTGACAGAACTGACTGACCCAAGGTCACCCAGCTGGCGGTATGTAGAGGAGTGGGGAATCAAACCGGATTCTCCAGATTAGAGTCCACCGCTCTTAACCACTATACCATAATGGGAAAAAACCCCTTTGATGCTAGGCTAAGTGAATTAATGGTCGGACTCACTATAAGGCAGCTTCATACGTTGCTTCCTGAATAGATAGGCAAAGAACCTATACGGATTAGGAGCTGTCTGGGTTTGCCTTTTGTGCACTCTGTTATAATAAACGACTCTGGGAGCACCCAGCCAACACAGTCACTGGACTCAACACCACCAACTACACCATCTCAGGTGCATTCATTTGCTCATCTTCAAACATTGTATATGTCATTAAATGCCAGCATTGCCCTTCGGCTCTCTACACTGGACAAACAGGACAAACCCTACGTCAGAGGATAAATGGACACAAATCAGACATCAGGAATCACAAAACTGTAGGGGAACACTTCAGTCTTTCAGGATATTCAATGGCTGACCTCAAAGTAGCTGTTTTATTGCGAAGGAACTTCAGGAACAGAATGGAAAAGGAAATAGCTGAATTACAAATTATTGCAACATTCGGAACAAACACCCCGCCAGGACTCAACACAGATATTGGTTTCTTATCCCATTACACATGCTAACTCCTTCAATCCTCACGTATGTATTCTCACCAAGAAGGGCTATACATCCCCTATATTTTGATGTGGGTTTTTTTGAGATAGTATATTATAATAGTGATTGTAATGCAATGCAATATCTTGTTGATCTCTGACATAACACTGTACCCCAGGAAAAGGATTCTGTCAGTTAACTCCATGTTTTATTGAAGCAAAATGTTATTACTACTCTTAGCAATAAATAATATAATTGAATGTGTAATGTAATTTGGAATGGTAGATTTAAATGCTGTTCTTTGTTCTGGGGACAAGGAAAACACTCTACACAGCCAAGATGCTGTAAAATTCACCTCCATGCTCGAAGGGAGATGGGTGGGGTGGGGTGGGGGTCTTAAGGATGGGATTCTCACAAATTAGGGCACATCAATCTCCAGTTCTAACATATTTATTACCTATGTTGCTCCCCCTCCCCCAAGTTGAACTGAAACCTGATAACCAGGAACTAAGCTTGTCATTCTTTTGATCTGTTAACAAAAAATGTGTCCTCACTATTTTGCATGCCAATTTAACAAACCACTCCTATTTATACAACTATGGTATGTAATTCCATTTCATCGTCTGACAAACTGGGCATGCACACGAAAGCTCACACCCTGTATAAAACTTTGTTGGTCTTAAAGGTGCCCCTGGACTCTAACTTTGTTCTATTACTGCCGTGACTCTGGGAGCAGCAAAGTGTTCAGAGTGGCTGAGCCCCACCACTGTGTGCTGGCAGGCTCCCTCTTGTGGATGCTTTGAGCTGAGCTGCTTCAGGTCACTTGAAGCTGCGCAAGCCAGAGCACCGATCTGCTCAACTCAGCAATGATTGGTGGCAGCAAAAGGTCTTTCCCAGTCTGGCTTCCCAGACCCTCTTAACTGGAGGACAGGTGCTGTATATCCCTCATGCGACTTCCACGGCAATCCTATACCTTTCTGTGAGTTCCCTAGCCTGAATATCATTGACCTGTTACCTTGCAATCCCTGCCTTAGCCTGGGATACGAAGGAACTTTCCTCCCCTTTAGTGGCTAATGAATTTTATCCTGTTAAAGGTGTGTGCCTTTCCTTAGATAGATTTCCATTCTGCACTCTCCAGGCACACTAGCAGAGGCAGCCTATTGGCCAAGGGCAGTTTCCTCGAGAGATCCAGCTGCTGCTTTCTCCTCCGCTGATTTTGGAAATGTCTTTTTTTTTTTTTTTAAAGTGCTACACTAGGCAGCCAAATTGCAGACATATGTTCTGAGCTGGGCTCGTACCTGAATGACAAGCTGTGTTCTTTGATGTCCTTCTGAGCTCAGACATGATATTGTTTGTTTAAAGTGCGTAGACTGGCTTTGGTGCTATTAAGAAGCATGTTTTATAACAGTGGGGAGGAGAAAGCTCCTGAGAAGTATGGGAAGTGGTGATGGGGAAGTGACAGGAAAGAGAGATTGTTTCCAGTCATCTTATTCTGTCTCCACACAATTGTCTAGCCACCCACATCTCCCACCAATCCAGGAGGTAGATCTGAGCTGTGGTCACACTGGCGGCTTGGCATGGTATGGTGGTGCCTCAAATTGTGCCAGTGCAAAGTGTAGTGGAACATTCCATCCAGACCACACACCCTGTGGCAGGTTACCCATGTGGCCGTCCGTGGGGGGGCATCCAGATTAGTGTTGCGCTTCAACCACACGACAAGCTGTAAGGGTGGGTTTTATTTAAATGCAAGCGGATGGATGCACATATGTGCTCATGTGCCTATGGGCAGCAACTAAAAAAAACAGTGGCGGAAATGGATCTGCAAGTTCAGACATCCTTTCTGGGTTCCTTTTGCTGCAGGAGAGTCCAGATGTCAGAAAACCCAGAGGGAACCCTGAACAACCTGTTAATACTGGACTTCCCCAGCATTCCACTTCCAGCATGGACTGCCAATGACTAAACTATGGGAGGCAGATGTTCTGGTCTGGAGGGGCCTATTTATTTCGCTCAGGTGATACTACTATAGCGCCACAAAATGTGCGCGTGACCACAGCCCTGGAGTAACAGTTATCCTCAGCACCCGGTGGGCAGAAGATTCGGGCTGCCTTTGGAGAGAGAGAGGTAGCTGTGCTAGTCGGTTGCAGCAAAGATAAACAAGTTTCTTGTGACACCTTAAAGATCAACAATTTTATTCTAGCCTAAGCTGTTGTGGATGAGATCCTACTTTTAGATACACTGAATCCTCACTCGGCAATCATTATATTGCACTTCACCCTGTACTTCCTGTATTTCACGGTCCCTTAACCCTGCTGGCTGTCTTTAAAAAAAATACCGCTACCTAAAATAGTTTGCAGAGTAAAAATCTGCTGTTTTTACCATCAAGTCATAGCTGACTTATGGCAACCCTGTGGATCTTTCAAGCCAAGAGACATTCAGAGGTGGTTTGACATTGCCTGCCTCCACGTCATGAGTATTCCTTGTTGGTTTCCCATCCAAATACTAACCAGGGGCAGCCCTACTTAAGCATCCAAGATCTGATGAGTTCAGGCCAGCATAGGCTATCCAGGTCAGGAAGAACCCACTTGGTGAGTCCAAAAAGTGGGCTCTAGATCATAAAAGCTTATGCTGGAATGAAATGTTACTTTAAGGTATCACAAGTCTCCTGTGTATTTTTGTAGGGACAGTGGCCTTTGGAGAACAGGAAGCAAAGCATTTTTTTTTTAATTGGCATTTTTCTAGGGAGAGATTTAATGCACAGAATGAGCATGGAACACACACTACTGCTTTTCCACATCTGTCTTGTCAAGCATCTAACTGCTTTTTCCTCCAAGGGAACTCAAGAGTCTCACACTTTATTTAGCATACGTATGCAAACTTTACGCACTATCTTGCTAGTAAAGCCATCTTGAAAGGTGACCTTTGCTTCATTTGAAACGGCTTCTGAAACCTGCATGCCACTGATCAGGTCACACTGCACCAAGGTGATGTAGGGGTTAGTGTTCTGGACTAGGATGGGAGAGACCCAGCTTCAGATATTCACAGCAGCGAATCTCACTATGTGGCCTTGGCCAGCCATCTTCTCCCAAATTCACAAGCTTGCAGTAAAATAGAGGAGAGGCACGAACATGGCCCTAATCCTGCTGGAAGCAGGGCAGGACAGAAACCTGATAGATTCAGTATTATGTAGGGTTGCCAGCTCTGCGTTGGGAAATACCTGGAGATTTCGAGGGGGGCTGAAGCCTGGGGTGGGTGGGCATAATGCCATAGATTCCACCCTCCAAAGCAGCCATTTTCTCCTGGTGAACTGATTTTGGTAGTCTGGAGATCGACTGTAATAGCTGGGGATTGGCAGCCCTAGTATTATGGTTTCTCCATGCATGATGACGATATGGACTAAGATCACAATACACACTGGTGTATTGTGGCTCCTTTTTTATCCCCTGTTCAACAAGCCACAGGACTTTTCTGATGGTGGCTTAAAAGCAGTTTTAGTTTTAAAGTTCCATCCCAGCAGTTAAAAGAGAAGTGTCTTCTGTTGTTGTTATTGGGGGGGGGGGGGATGTCTCCTGCTCTTCTGTAAGTGTTGTCCCTCTGTCTTAGAAGCCCTGCCACAGTCCCCCTGGCATCAGGAGCTGCTTGTGGTTACCCTGAGAGGAGCGAAAACAGTTCTGCATCTCCCAAGAGGCGCTCTTTCTCCCTTCTTTGTAAGTCCAGGGCAAGCCTGAGAGCAGGTTCGATGGTTAAACCTTCGCTCCAATCAAGCCTTTGAACTCCTTTATTAAGACCTGCTAACAACAAAGATGAAGGGATTATTCTCTTCAACTTAAAGTCTTATTTTTTTCCAAAAAGAATCTCGCCGTCTTGAAGATAGCACACTGTCCTCTCTGCACTGCCTGAGCCCTTCCCACTGTCCTAGACTTCCCCTCAGCAGCTTTGGGTGTTGCTTTCCCCTCCCTCTTTCTAAAAAGCTTCCTCACCCCTGTGACTTGGAACGTTCCGCAGTACAACAGTGTGGGGAGAGGATGCCGAGGGGCAGTCAAAGGAAGCGGAGGGCTTCTTGCTCGTGCCCTTGTCCCGCTGTGCCTCTCTCCCTGCTGGGTCGTCTGCTCTGCGCAAGGCATTGTATTCCTTTCCTTTGCCAAAATGTGCTTCCTGAGGCTGGGTCAGAACTCACCTCTGCTGACCCTTGCCTTCCTGTGTTTAGCCAAGAGGGTGGGCCGGCGCGAGCCCCTGGACCACACCCAGGCCTAGATGCAGTGCCTTGGCAAGAGTGCACACGACTGGGGGCGCAGCTGCCTCCTCTCAGCATTGTCTTGGCAGCTGAGCCCTAGGCTGTGAATGCCTGGCAGCACCCCAGGGGTTCTCCAACTAAGTGGGAGGAAGGGCAGAAGGTACAGCCTTCAAAGAGAGGCTGGCTTACGTCTCTTGCTGGGCTAGGGTTGCTAAACTCCAGGTGGTGGCTGGAGATCTGATATTACAAACATAAGAACATATGAGGAGCCAATGTCGGATCAGGCCAATGGCCCATCCAGTCCAACACTCCGTCACACAGTGGCCAAAAATAGCAGGTGCCATCAGGAGGTCCACCAGTGGGGCCAGGACATTAGAAGCCCTCCCACTGTTGCCCCCCACCCCAGCACCAAGAATACAGAGCATCACTTGCTCCAGACCAAGAGTTCCTATCTATACCTAGTGGCTAATAGCCACTGATGGACCTCTGCTCCATATGTTTATCCAATTCTCTCTTGAAGCCATCCATGCTTGTAGCCACCACCACCTCCTGGGGCAGTGAATTCCATGCGTTAATCACCCTTTGGGTGAAGAAGTACTTCTTTTTATCCATTCTAACCCAACTGCTCAGCAATTTCATGGAGTGCCCATGAGTTCTTGTATTGTGAGAAAGGGAGAAAAGTACTTCTTTCTCTACCTGCTCTATCCCATGCATAATCTTGTAAACCTCAATCATGTCACCCCCCCTCAGTTGTTGTTTCTCTGAGCTAAAGAGCCCCAAGCGCTTTAGCCTTTCTTCATAGAGAAAGTGTTCCAACCCTTTTATCATTCCTGTTGCCCTTTTCTGATCTCCAGATGGCACAGATCAGTTCACCTGGAGGAAATGGCCACTTTGGAAGGTGGATTATATGGCATTGTACCCCACTGAAGTCCCTCCATACCCCAACCACCCCTCCTCAGGCGCCACCCCCAAAATCTCCAGGTGTTTCCCAACCCTGCAATATGCTGGGCCATGGGTCAAGTCTAGGCCAAAAGCTCATGGCAAGGCAAGGTCGCTTAGCATAGGCGGCAATGTTCTGTTGAACCCATGTGTGATGGCTATAACCAGTGGTGGCTATAACCCTTTCCCCAGTACACTGAAGTCCACATGTAATTCAGGTTATTAGGAGGATAAAAATACATTCCCAATAAATGCTCTTAATATATGCTGCTGGTTTTGTAATTTAAATTCAAATACTTCAAACAGCACCCAGGCGTGGATAGCCCAGGCAAGCCTCAGGTCTCTGAATCTAAGCAGGATTGGTCCTGGCTAGTATTTGGATGGGAGACTTCCAAGGAATACCAGGGCCAGGACACAGAGGCAGGCAATGGCAAACCACCTGTGAACATCTCTTGCCTTGCAAACTGTATGGGGTTGCCAGAAGTCAGCTGTGAACTGGCAACACTTTCTACCACCACACTTCAATGAGCAGGCTTTGATCTCTTTCCTACCCTCTACCCTCAGACTTGGAGTAGCATCCTGGGCGTACATCACAGTGTATGCTGTATACCAGGGACAGCAGTGTTGATCTGAAGCTTGGATACGTGGAGCCTGAGTTCAAATCCCTGCTTGGGTAGAGAGCTCACCAAACAGCTAAGCTCCCTGCATGCTCATCCATAATCCTTTGCAGGATTACTGTAGGGCTAAAACTTAGCTAAGTGGTGATGTTTTCTCTTCTTGATGTGAAAGTAGAGACATCATCTATCTCTTTTTCCCTTCCCCCCTGAAATGTTTGGAAACCCAGCTTCTCTGCCTTGGTCTTGAACTCTTCCAGATTGCCTTTGGCAAATTCCATCTTTGAAAGTAGGGGGGGGGCTGCCACTCTCTAGTAATTAATAGCCTAATTACTTTTACCAAAGCAAAGAGGGAGTGGGCCAGGCTGGAAAGAGAGGAAGCGATTTGACTCCAAAGCCTTTTCTTTCCAGGCTAGTCTTTAGTGGCCAGTTTTGGTAACCCCTGGATTGTGTCAGTTTCCAATTGCTTTTGGCTTGTTGATTTTGAAATGAAAGCTGCTGGACAAGCTCTGTTAAGTGAAGATTTCAGCAGAATCATGTTCTTTACCGGCTAGAAATTGGGGCGTGGAGTGGGGAAGTTTCTGCCTTTGGAAGGTTGAGAAAAACGTGGCCATTCTCTCTCTCACAGACACACACACACAGACACACACACCCTACTTGCCCTCCTTCCTGCCTGCCTGACGGTCTTTTGCATCAGTTCCAAAGAGGCTGGCACAGAACTGACTATGGATTTTAGAGTATATCTCAGGCTTGGCTAGATCAGGAACCAATGATGTTCATGTCAGTTATGAGGTGGGCTGTGACCTGCTGCTTTAAGGTGGGTCACCTCTCCAGTTCACCTGCTTGGCATGTGCTCAGTCCTGGGTGCAAGCAGCTCTCTTGGAGATGAGCGAGCAGCTTATAGTCTGGTCTCCCTCAGTGAAAATTGCACAGCCTGGGAGGAACTGGAAGGTCCGAGGGTCTCCATATCAGCCAGTAGCCTTGGGTTGGTCCACTGTTTCTAGGGCAGAAGAACTGTAGGCTAGGATATGAATTTCCTGTCTGGAGCTGAATGTAGTTCCCTCCTCTGTTCATCTGCTCTGAAGGCACAGAAGCCAGGGCCTGATTCCTTAAGATTCCTGGGGTGATGCCTGCGCTCCCTGTTTGCAATTGCCGTCTTGATCTCTGCCACTGGCCTTCAGTGTTACACTGGAGACTTGTCCTGTCTTTGGTAAACGTTTTTATTTACTAATTTCACTATAAAAGAATGGTAAGATTGCAATAGCAAACATGAAATGAAGCCGTTGAAAGCCAGCTGAAATCAGGCCAGGCTCCGAAGTCCAGCACACCAGGCCATCTCTCTAAGGCCTCTTCCCTGCTTCCAAAAGCCCCACTTTTGGAAATGCCTCCTTACTGTTTCATGGGAAACCCCTGTGTCTTCTTTGATGTTGGATAGCCAAAGCTGTTCAAGGGGTCCCTGGCCTCTGTGGAACAGCTGTTCAATCGCCTTGAATTTCTCAAGCCAGCAGCAGCAGCTCCAAAGCAAGGTGGAGTCTCCTTGGGTAGTTCCAGTCCACCCATGATGACATGTACATTTGGCTATAAAGGTCTGAACTTGGCAGAGAATTAAAACAAACAAACAAACAACCTTCTTGGCAGAATGGGGTTTACTCTTCCAGTGATAATTCTTGATAGCCATGTACAAATTCGGGAGTGCAGGAAGCAATGCAATTCCCTGGTCATTTTTTAGCAGAATGGTTCAGGCCGATGTCTGGGATTTTTGGAGACTGCAGCTCTCCTAGGTAGCCTTCTTTGATGAGAGCAAAGGCATCATTGAGAATGCAAATCTTGACCCTTCTAGAGGGCTGGGTTTTTCCCCCCTTTTTTTTTTAAACTGCAGAACACGAGCAGTAATTCATGTAGTAACTATGGCAACTGGCACATACATTTGCATATTCTTCCACTTAATCACAGGGCCATCCAAGACAACTCTTTGCCAGTTCTTTTGACATAATTTGCTGTTTTCGTTTGCTAAACCGAGAGCCATAATCTGGAGGGGCTTTAAAAATACACAACCGCACACAGAAGAACCCCATTGCCTTTTTACTCATCTAAAAATTATGAAATTATTCCCCCCCCCATCAAATCCTTGCTATCAAAATATATTGGCTTTCCTTTCCTGTTACTCAAGAATCTGTGCAAACAACTTGGTGCAGAGAAAGCCAGCGCTGATATTTAAATATAAGATGCCGGGCTCAGTCTTTGCTGAACACTATATCCAGATACCAACAAGCCTTCGTTCCAAGTACAGGCATGCTGGCTGTGCTAAACTGAAATGAAGATATAAAGGTACTCTGCACTTGCTCAAGGGCACTGTCCCTTGCAGGGCTGGGCTATGGCCAGAAGCTGCCAAAGCAGTCACCTTGCTTTTTTTACCTTGCTTGGCGCTGTTTTTACAGGTATTAGCGAAGCAATATGAGTAGAGAGGTATATCCCAGCATTCTTTGTGATATTAGCTGGCATTTGTGGGGAGGGCTCACACCTTTGATCGTGACATACAGCGCCATGGGTCATTCCCTGAGTCAAAATTAACACAAACATTACCAGTGTCCAGAATTGTGCCCTTAAAACTGGCAGGCAACTCAAGTGAAGACCTTGTCCAGGGCTGGTCCGTTCCAGGGAACCCAGCATCACACAGCTCTAGCAGCAGGCAGCAGAAATGCCACCTGCAGTAGCCTGCCACAGCTTCACAGACTTTCTCCCAGGGAGGGCAGTCTATCAGTTTGAGGCTTTTGACACGTGATGACAGCTATTCTGCGAAAGGGACTGGAGAAGGACCTTGGTTTCTAGCACCTCTGTCCCATGCAGTTACTAGCTGCAGCTTCCAAAAGTTGTTTGTACATCTGTTTAGGTAAATATGAGGGTTTGAACAAATTTTAGGGGGTAAAGACCCCTAAGTCCTTTATGATACCTCATATTACAGATGCTGCAGTGGGGGTGCTTTCGGAGGGTATGTGTTAGTTTACAAATCTGTCTGTTTCACAGTGGTTTAGTGGTGGTGGTGAAGGCAAAAATCCTGGGCATTCCAGTTTTGTGAGGATGTTGTGAAATTGTTGGAGATCTCTTGCTCTTAGTTTACATTTATTTCCCAGCATTCCTTGTTTTGGAGGCCTAAACAGGTTTGAATTTGGCTTAGAGTACACATGCCACAGGGCCATGGTGGCTGAGAGGTTAAGACCGGAAGGTCGGTAGCTCAGCAGTTTGAGACCTGAGTGTCGCATGACGGTGTGAGCTCCCGTCTCTGGCCCCAGCTCCTGCCAACCCAGCAGTTCGAAAGCAAGAAACTGCCAGTAGATAAATAAATACCACTTTGGTGGGACGGTAACAACGTTCCTTGTGCCTTGGCATCTAGTCATGCCGGCCACATGATCACGGAAAAAGTCTTTGGACAGCGCTGGCTTTCACCTTGGAAATTGAGACGAGTACCGCCCCCTAGAGTCGGATTTGACTGGCTTTCGAGCAAGGGAAACCTTTACCTTTACACATGTCATCAGTTATTGTTTGAGACTCTGAGGTAACCCAGGAAGGAGGTAGGTGGTTCTTAAGATCAGTAGGGCTCAGTCTAGGAAGAGGAACATTCTTCAATTATGTTGTGGAAGATGAGCCAGGCCTCCCCCTGCTCATCTCAATCCCAAGAAAGCTGCTCCTAATCTTGAGGAATCCTGTACAGGCCACAGCAGTGCTGCAAGCTAGGAAAGCAGTAAAGAGGGTAGGGGCTGGGGAACCCTGGAACTCTGAGGAATCCGAACCAGTCTGACTTGGAAATATTCTTTGTAGTGAATTCTATTATAATGAAGTCAGAGCGAGACCCAGGGAGGGGTCTGGAGGGGCCCGGTTCTGGTGAGGATTAGTACAGAGTAAACAGCTTCAGACACAAGCAGGCGTGCACTTTCTCCAAGTACAGCCAGCGTATGGCTTTTGCTCCAGCTGCGGCTTATGGGAATTTGGAAAAAAAACCCAACTTCAAATCACTATCAACTTAAGGTTGGCCCAGCACAATTGCCAAGATATCAGACTTGAGCATTTGATAGCCATTAGTTCACAGGAAGCAGACCCTGGGAATTGGGCGTTTGAATAAGGAAAAAATCCTCAGAGGCTGTCTACTGCCCTAGTGTAGGAGTGGTCTTAATTTGGACCAAATTGTAGAATTGGGACTCCCATCCTTTGGAAGATCTGCTTTCTAAAGTGGAATCCCTGAGCATCATCACAGACATGTGGCAAACCCTCTAGGGACAGGAATATTCTCTGAACATGCTCAGAGGCAATCTGTTGTTCCTTTATATGTTTCACGAATCAGTAGTTCTGTTGTGGCTTCTTTTAAGTTAAGCTCCCAGGATTGCTTTTAAATAAAATCTACTCTCTGACAAAATAGCAGCAGAGATATTTTTCCAGCGTGACCATTGGTCAGGAATTCTTTTTCTTCTTTGTTATTGCTCCCTGTATATTCTGCTCAGGTATTTAGCACCTTGCAAATCTCTGATGTTTTTTCTCACCAAGGAAGATTTTAGTCCTTATGGCTGGAAACGTAGGCTTGCAACTTGCAAGGGTGTTGGCAATGCCTGTTTAAGTCTCAGATTGGCACTGAGTGGGATTTCCAAGGGGAGGGGCTTTAGTATACCCCAATGATCTCTTCCCACTCCTGGCCACTCTCAGAAAGCGGATAAATTAGGCAAATGAGTTTGCAAATATGCATAACCTATGCAACTTGCAGAATATCAGCATACAACCTTGACTTTATGTTTTTAACTTTTATATTTATTCAGTGTATACATTGCCTCTCCTACCCCAAAACCCTAGGTGGTTTACAGCATATGTCACTACATTTAAAACCACACGCACAGTTGTCAATAAAACTACCAAGTTGAAGAACAGTATCAAAGAAAAAGGAGGAGCAGGAGAAGCAAAGTAATTAAAGCCATTTAAAAAGTTCTGTGATAAAAAAACGTTGGCAGAAAATTTAAGAGACATAATCCCCAGCACAGAAAGTGTTAAAGCCTCAATAAAAGTCCAGGAAAGGGCGCTCGAGACAAATTAATCAGAGACCTGAAACATAACAAGCACAGCAGTTGTGGCAAGATGATTAAAACCACTGGAAAATATCCACTAATAAAAGAGCATCAGCAAGTGGAGAATTTGTGCTGTGCTAATCTACCTTGTGTACCCAGCCACACTGAGGTATCAGGGCTGGGTGTGTGCCTGCCTCAGGACCTCCTCTTAAACAGCTGAAACAAAACCATATGAACAGCTCATTTTCGCCTGTGAATGCCAGTTCATGAGGAAATTCCAACATCTGTGCCATTTGACAAGAACGGTTTGTGATACCATCGACACCACAAAAAAGAACTGAGCGTTGTGAGATTATTAAAGATTAAGACTGAATGTTTACAACAGCATGAATAAGTATAGATTCCCTGATCTATAAGTATAGATTCCCTGTGCACATTTCTCATATGACAAGGATAAATCATGCACACGGACTGGGTGTCCAACTCATTAAATGGGCAACCTGTGCAATACAAAAAAAATAACAATTCATTAGTTGCACAAAAGGGACCCAAGGATGCTCTTCCCCTGGAGAGCCATTTAGTACAGGTGGCCCCACATGCACTAACCAGAGGTGATCAAGAGCACCTGAGTTGGCACCTGAGGCAATGGCTGGCTCTAGCTCTAAGGGGATCAGTTGTCAAATCAACATGTAGGTGGGAGGGAGAAAAAAGATGGCAGAAAAGATGGGTATAAATGTAATGTATAAAAGGAGTTAATATGGGCTGTTCCTTGGAGAGAGGAGGAGAAGGACGATGCTTTGCTCACTGTTTTCTCACTGGGTAGATCAGTGCTACAAACAAGTATTAGGCATGGGATTAAAAATGAAACTGCTAACACTGTGCTTTTACGCAACTCTGTACAATGGCTGTGTTTGGCCTACACTACAGTGCCGACAATGCTCCCTCTAAGCTGTGGAGTCTTGGGAGCAAAAATTCTTCTTTGTGAGCTACTGGCATTAAAGTTGTGAGCGAGAGTTTTGGCTACTGCATACATTAGTTTGCACTGGAGCCATCCTTCCCGAGTTAAGACAAGAATGTGTGCACCGGAGGCTAAAAACCTGTGAGCTAGCTCACACTAACTCAGCTTAGAGGGAACACTGGTGCTGATCACCCCCACTGCAAGGAGGCGGTCCAGGTCAGAGGCGATATGAGCAATTTTTATCTGATAGCCTAGGTTAGCCCGGTCTTGTCAGATCCCCAGGGTTTGCCCCTCCCACCTCACTGAGTCATAGAGGTCTCCCCCTCAAGTGCCAGAATCTAGCAAAGCTCTTTGCTATTCAAAACAGTTCTGCTGTAGGATGGTAAGCAGCATTTCTTCACCGTTGTCACAGCCACTGAAAAGTCTTGGTGAGCTTTTAAAAAATTATTATTATTACTGTTTATTGATACTTCAAAAAGGATACAGAGATACAGAATTGGTGAGCTTTTGCCCTTGGGCCAGTTCTACATTTCAGAGGCCAACCAGGCTTTGACAGAACCACCAGCTGTGCTGGCTGAAGAATCCCCACAAGCCTGTTAGGGAACCCTGAGACCCCTCTGTCTTCAAGGACAGACTATCCTAATAGGACCCCCCACCTCTGCAATGGTTACATAGGAGCAGCTGAAAGTCTAGAGGGAAGCATGTTTTTTAAATCCAGTTACTATTGTTGTTCAGTTGCACAGTCGAGTACGACTCTTCGCAACCCCATGGACCACATCACTCCAGGCCCTCCTGTCGGGGGGGGGGGGGGGAGGAGGCTCTTTTTCTAGCAGGAACTCCTTTGCATATTAGGTGACACACCCCTAATGTAGCCAATCCTCCAAGAGCTTACAGAGCTCTTCTTACAGGGGCTACTGTAAGCTTTTGGAGGATTGGCTACATTATGGGTGTGTGTCCTAATATGCAAAGGAATTCCAGCTAGGAAAAGAGTCTGTCTGTCTGTCTGTCTGTCTGTCTGTCTGTCTATCTATCTATCTAATTTGTTAGGCCACCCTTCCCTGCAAGCAGGGCTCAGGTCAGCTTACAACAGAAGGAACATACAATGAATAACTAGAAGTTCAAATCTTACAATGAAATACATAATGCATACAACAGCAATAATTCAATCCATTCCAAGATGGCAAGAAAATTTCAGATTTCATAAGCCTCCAGGGCTATGGAGAATGGAGGGTGGGAGAGTGTGAGACTACATGCTGTACCGTCACTGTCCTCAGCTGAATGCCTGGTGGAACATCTCTGCCTTACATGCCCTGCGGAAAGGTAACAAATCCCGCAGGGCACGAATGTTCTCCAGTGGAGAGTTCCACCAGCTGGGGGCCAGGGCCAAAAAAGCTGGATCTCTCTCGGGCTGGGGACCATCAGGAGGTTCTTACTTAACACTCTTCTGGGGACATACTGAGAGAGGTGTTCCCAAAGGTATGTGGGTCCCTGACTGCGAAGTGCCTTAAAGGTCAAAACGAGCACCTTGAACCTGATCCGGTGCTCCACCGGAAGCCAGTGCAGCTCACGTAGCACAGGTTGAATACATGCCATCCGAGGGGTCCTCGTAAGGACCCACGTAGCCACATTCTGGATCAGTTGGAGCTTCCGGGTCAGTCTCAAGGGTAGGCCCATTTAGAGTGAGTTACAGTAGTCTCTCCTGGAGGTGACCGTTGCATGGATTCCTGTGGCTAGGTCAGAGCAAGACAGGTAGGGGGCCATTGCTTGACCTAGGGCGCAGTTGGAGAAACACCAGCCTGGCAACCTTCATGACCCGGGCCTCCATTAATAAGGAGGTGTCCAGAGTCATGCCAAGACTCCTGACAGTTGATACCAGTGTTAGGGGCCCTCCGTCAAGAGTTGGGAGTTGGCAACCCAGCCGTGGCTCCCCCCCCAGCCACAGAGCCTCCACCTTACCAGACTCAGTTTCAACTGACTCTACTTTAACCACCCTGCCATGGCCAAGTTCACGGGAATGGTGTCTGGTTAGCCACCCATCATCAAAAATAGCTAGGTGTAGTAGGCTTCCTGGAAGCATCTGGCTAGCTATTGTTCCATAAAATGCTGGACTAGATGGACTGTTGGCTGGATCCAGCAAGTCTCTTCTTATACCGCTTCAGCTGGCATGGCTTTCCTGAAGAACCTGGGGAACTGTAAGGGTTCTGAGAATTATCTCCCAGAACAACACTTCCCAGAGTTCTCCTGTTTAACCAGTCTAAGTCTGTAGCGTAGACGTGCCTGAAGTTGTTGACATATACATAACACTTTATGGTATGTGCAGACACTTTTCTGATCCCCTTTGCTGCTGGATGAGGCTTAGAACCCTTCTGCGCCAAACCTGGCCAGGTCTCAGAAGCCGGATGGGCAGGATAAACAGTTAATTCGGCCTTGGCTAACGTGCCTGTAGCTCATCCCGAAATGCATATGGTTAGGATCTCTCTTGTGCTGTGTATGTAGCTGTGCAGTTTATCTTGAGGATCTCATGGCACTGAAGGCCTTCAGCACCTCTCAAGAGGCACTCGTCACCTGTCACAATCCGGCCCACCACACCCCGGAAGGGGAAGATAGTCCAAGTGAGGTAGTGCCACTGAGCTGAATGAGACGCCTGTTGCTCTTTGCTGGGCAAGCATTTCGCGGCAATTTGCAAATTGCCGGCTCGCATGTCTGGACCCGAGAGTGCGATTTCCTTGTAGTTTAAAAAGTCTTTTCCTCACATTAATCTTTTTTATTTTTATTTTGACAAATGTATGTTTCCAGGAAGCTGCAGAGGTCAAAGCCGCATCTGTTGCTGGTTACTTGGAGGGTAGGCTGTGGCGGGGGGCGGGGGGGGGGCTTTTGTGCTGGTTTCCAAAGCAACGAGGAGCAAAGTCATTTTTAAGGGAGAAGCTTAAAAAGACCGGGGGTGGGGGGAGATGGTTGGTCTGCTCAAAGGCTGCTAATGATGATGGTGATGAAAATCACATTGCTTGTAATTCTTGGGAAATTGGATCAATTTTTCATGCGTGAATATCAATTTGACTCCAGTATTTGAAATAGTTGGCCAGGGAGCAGGCTGTCCATTTTGGCACTTGGATCAGCTCGCCTGCTCTGTCCGGCTTGTCTTTTCTTTGGCTGAAACACCTGGGTTAGTGCTAAGAAGAGTGTGTCAGGACTAGAAGCTTGCAGCCAGTTGATTTGTGGAATCCTTGCTTCTTGGCAGAGTTTCCCTGTCAGGGTCTAACCAAAGCCCACTTGGGACCCAGGGCCACCAGCCCCTCCTATTCACCTCCCTTCCTTCGCCTGCCCACTGGCTTCTTCTCTTCCTAGGCCCCATGCATCCTTTTGCCCCAATCCTTGACTCCTCCTGCAGTCATAACGTCTTCATAACATTATCTGGCTACTGTTTTCCGGTTCCTTCGGCCATCTTGTGCCTTGACAAGCACCCCTAGGTTTCCCCTTACCCTCTCCACTATAACCACTATAACCTCAGCAGGGTACAGTGCCATCAAGTCCACCCTCCACCTCCAAAGCAGCCATTTTCTTCAGGGGAACTGATCTCTGTTGTCTGGAGATGAGTTGTAATAGTGGGAGATTAACAGGTCCCATCTGGAGGCTGGCTTCTCTTTCAGAAGCTGGACTGCAATGCACTTTGATTCCATGCTGTCATGGCAGCTCAGCCAACTGGATTTTACCCAACACTCGTACAGTCCAGTTTAGATGTGTCATGTTTGTTTGTTTAGTGAGATATTCATAACCCTGCTTTTCTCCCCAGTGGGGGCCCAAAGCATCTTAAACCATTTCCCCCCCCCCCCCCCCCCCAATTTTTCCTCATGACAAACCTAGGACGTAGGTTAGACTGAGAGAGAATGACTGGTTCAAAGACACCCAACATGATGGATAGCAGAGTGGGGCTTTGAACCTGGGTTCCCCCAGGTGCCAGCATGACAGTGTAACCATTTCACCACACTGTGATTTGGTGGGATGGGTTGTCCGTCCCTCTGCTGTGTAGAGCAATCTTGCTAGGGAGTGGCTGAGACCAATCAACGGCAGTAACCAAGAATACGACCATGGGGGGCACGAGGGTTTGGTAAGTTCCATTGACATGACGTGGGGGAGGCCTTTCCACCCCTCTGGTTCTTTCAATACCTGTTTATCGCTGCTCCAGATCATAAATTAAATAATTTTAATGGAAGCCAATGAATTACTGCCCATTATTTGCTTCTGAGCTCTTTCCCCAATTGTTTTCTTTGTCCTCCATAGCTATGCCTCTTACTTAGGGTTCCTAGCTCCAGGCTGGGAAATACCTGGAGATCCCCTTCTGTATTCCCAGATAACATCACCTGGTCAGAGTTAATATATATGGCTTTTATCTAGATGTGTGTCTTATGTACTACTGACCACTGAAGAAGGCCTTTGAGGCTGAAACACATGTGGTCTTGTGTTAGTCATTTGTTATTTATCATCAGCTTTGTATGTGGGATTTATAACAGCTTTTGTAAAACTGATTCTCAATGACTTTTAATGCAGACCGATATTCAGGCCATATGTTTTTAATTACATTATTGTGCACACTGCATAATTAATTATATTTCTTTTGATACAAATTTTATTTGCTGTAGCTTTGAGGCATTCTCTGATTTTGGGGGTGGAGCCTGGGGAGGGTGGGGATTGGGGAGGGGAGGGGCTTCAGTGGGGTATAATCAGGGCTTTTTTCCCTGGGGGAAGGCACCGGAATGGAGTTCCAAAATCTCTTCAACAAAACTATTTTTAAAATGTTTAAAAGTTCATGAGTTTTCAGTATACAGATTGAATTCTTCATTTCCCTCTTGAGAGTTCCAGCACCTCTTTTTCCAAAAAAGAAAATCGGGGGGGGGGGGGGGAGCCTTGGGTATTATACCACAGTCCAGTCCACCTTCCAAAGCAGCCATCTTTTCTAGGTGACCTGATCTCTGTTGCCTGGAGATCAGTCAATGCTCCCTCTAAGCTGTGGAGTCTTGTGAGCAGAAATTCTACTTTGTGAGCTACTGGCATTAAAATTGTGAGTGAGCGATTTGGCTACTGCATCAGTTAGCTGGCTCTGGAGCCTTCCTTCCTGAGCTAAGATAAAAAGGTGTGAGCCAGAGGCTAAAAATCTGTGAGCTAGCTCACACTAACTCATTTTAGAGGGAACACTTGTAATCCCAGGATATCTGCACCTGGAGGTTGGCAACCCTACACTTCCAAGACACACACGTGTAACTACTTCTCCTGTCCATAAGTCCTATCTTCTCTACTCTAGTTTTTTGCTTCCTTTGTACAAATGGCACTGATTGTCAAAGTTCTGTTGCTAACAGTTTCCCACTGAATCACGTTTGCTGAATATTCCATGACATCACAGCAGCTCATCTAATGGATAAGGGGTGTTGATGGGCGGCAGGCAGTTTGTAGTCTCTCCATGTAAAAGTTGGTGTCTGTTTCACGAAGAGAGGCCCCCCCCCCCCAATGATTTCTTTGAAAACAAGTCAAGGAGGATCCCGTGCCAACAAAAAGAGCTTGGGAGATTTATAGCTGAGGAAATACCTTCCCCAGTGCTGTGTACGGTTCCAGCAGGAACAATAGCTGATTTGCTGCGTGAGCCAAGCTGATTGGGTCCTGAGGTTTTATCAATGCTTTTTCCTTGCAGTCCCTCCCTTCCTGGAAATGGGAGATACAAAGTCCCCTCCCCTTGGGCCCGTTAGTGTGTAATCAGCAGGAATCGGAATATCCGGGCAGGGAAAAAATTGTGAAGAGGGTGTCATGTCTAGTGATTGATGGGTCCGGACAGCACAAGCCGTGGCAGCAGCTCGGGTGGCTCAGTGGCATTTCAAGCAATATCCATGCATCACACACACAATCCTCCTGCCTTTGCTTTTATTGCCCAATCTCTTTGGCACAGCCATGATCACACTGGAGTGTTGCATTTGGTCCCTCTGTTATGTCAGGACACCCAAAGATCTGCTTTGTGTTTGAAGAATATGAAGACAACAGTTTCCTTAGCCCTGAATGTCCCTGCCACTGGCATCTTGCTGCTCTCGGTGGACTGTAAGTAAAGGTAAAGGTTTCCCTTGCTCGAAAGCCAGTTGAATCTGACTCTAGGGGACAGTGCTCATCTCCCTTTCCAAGCCGAAGAGCCAGCGCTGTCAGAAGACTTTTCTGTGGCCATGTGGCCAGCATGACTAAACACTGAGGCACATGGAATGCTGTTACCTTCTCACCGAAGTGGTACCTATTTATCTACTTGCAGTTTCTTGCTTTCAAACTGCTAGATTGGCAGGAGCTGGGACCAGAGATGGGAGCTCACTCTGTCATGCGGCACTTGGGTCTCAAAATGCCATACTACAGATCTTCTGGTCTACAGTTCAGTGTCTTAACCTCTGATCCACTGCAGCCCTCTGTGGACTGTAGGATGATGGAAATACAGAGTTGGAAGCACTCCATGGGCTGTCTAACTCCTGTTGCCAAGCTTTTCCATGAGCTCTTTTGGGCCCCAGGATAAAGATTCCGTCTGGGACCCCCCCACACACACCCCATGACAGCTAGATTCATCCTTAAACATCACAGAAGAACAAAATTGTATCATTTGTTTGGCTTTTTGGTCCTCCAGAAGTCTAGATCCTGTCTGCCTAGTGCTCTGACCTGGCTAGCTCAGGCTAGCCCGATCTCATCAAATCTTGGAAGCTAAACCGGGTCTGCCCTGGTTAGCATTTGAATGGGAGACCATCAAAAAAGTCCAGGGTTGCTCTGCAGAGCCAGGCAATGGCAAACAACTTCTGAATGTCCCTTTGCCTCAAAAACCCTACAAGTTTGTCATAACTCAGCTATGACTGGATGGCAAAAAAGTGCCACCCGTGGTTGCCCACCCATGCGGGGGCACAAGAGCCACTGGCTGATGTACTAGAGGGTGATGCAAGTCTGACAAATCTGCCTATCTTCTGAGGTTTAAAAAACCACAAGATGTAGCAGTAGAAAAGACTTTCAGAGTTGTTTGGCTCCTCCAGCGTATGCAAGCCCATAAATTCTGCATTGGATATTAGGGCTCCATTTCAAGTGAAGCCCTGCCCCAAAGTGAGCCACGAGACTGGAGGATTTTGCAGGATAAATCCTGCAAGTGCAAAGGCCTCCAACTCAATGCTTGCGATATCACTGATGTTATGCTGGGAGCCTTGGGACATGTAAAGTGAGATCTAGTGATGTCCCGGGATATGCTAGGCTTCATTGCACATGTAGGGAAATTACTTTGGTCACCGTCTTAGAATGCATTCCAGGTTCTTCCATCCCTGCCAGAATCTGGATGATTTGGAATTGGTTCACTACAAAAAATGTTTCAGAGCAGAACCCGGTACTTTCACGCTTCATTAGGAGATTCCACAGTCGCCTTAGGCTGCACTTATTATGAGGGCTGGAATCTGAGGAACTTTCTTATGAATTATTAGGAAAAAACCCCGCAATATTTTGGTTTAAATGTGCATCGCTCCAATTTGAATACTTTAAAATTATTATTATTATTATTATTATTTCCACAATACAGTTACATTTGTGCATACAGGAAGAAAAGCATACAAAATGAAAACTTTTTTTACCGTTTTTGACAAATTAATACAATTTTAGAAATTTTTTAATATTAACAGTTAATTAACAATCTTTTTTACACTCTACTATTCCATTAAAAGATAAGTAATTCTCTATAAACTGGATTATTCTGAACTATCTCACTTTTTTCTAAGTAACTGATCATAGGAAACCATACTGCTTGAAACCATTTTTGGTATTTTCCTGGTTGTACTGCTAATGAATTGTATGAGGTACGTCCATATATAACACAATCCCATAGTTGTTGTTGTTTTGCCATTGTTCTATTGTGGGATATGTTTTTTTGTCTCCATTTTTGTGCTATTGTTATTTTTGCTACTGTCAACAGTGTGAATATTAATGTTTCTGTGCTTTTGTTATTTACAGATGTATGCCAAGTTTCCAGGAAGATGGATTCCATATTACAAGGTAAGTTTATGTTGGTTATTAGCAAAATTTGTTTCAGTATCTGTTCCCAATATTTTTTTATTTGTGGGCAAGTCCACCAACAATACTTGATCCTGTTCTTAGGAAATGTGCACCCGGAGATTTGTTTCTGTTTCTTTCCTCTTGCACAGCAGACTGGGAAGGATGAATTCTGGCCACCTTCTAGTCCACCATCTTGAATGTTCTTGTCTATTGTTCAAAGCTGCTGGAAGCGTCTATGTAGTTCTTGGGCTAACACTTGAGCACAAGGCTGTTCTTTGGGCGTCCCTTCTGCTTGTTCCTCCACATTATGCAACCTTACCCAATACTTAGGATATGAAATAATTATCCTAAGTGATCAGATTTTAATTAGGCAACACAGAGGATGATTATTGTATTCCAAATTGGTGCTGAGTGCTTAGTTATGTACCAGCCAAACTTGGTCTCTACTATTATACCCAGTGGGTGGCCGAAAGACAATCAGGAAGTGATTAGTTTGGCTGGGGGCTGCATCGCTGCGCCCACCGGGGAGCCCTTGCTGAGTTCCATGAATGCGGCAGCTCTGGAGGAGCCCGAGACCAGGGTGGGTTTTTCATGGTGTTTTTTTTTTGCAAGCGTGCAGCAAAGTAACAAGCCGGCTTTGTGCAGCAGCCTGCAATTAGAGCTGTCAATATTCATTTGGAAATGAAGATCACACCGAGGGCTTTGGTGGTTCTGCTTGCCTTTGTGGAATTTCTGGGGTCCCGAGGAAGAACATTACACAAGACAGTTAAGTGGGTGCCACAGTCGTCTCTCTGTAGACCATTTTGTAAAAGCAAATTGTGATTGAGAGAACCAAGTCAGCACTGGGTGTCATAAGGCCATGGAAACTGCTGCCTTGGATCCAGTCCTTCTGGCCCAGCACACTGCCTTCAGCTATGGGCAGCCAAATATTTCTGGAAGAAAATGAGCAAGGGTGGCGCGGCTGCCTCATTTGGCCCCAGCATCTAGTACTCCAGAGGTAGACCTCTGGAAATTCCATTTTGCTACCATGGCAATTTCTGTTAATAGGCTGTCCTTCATGAATTTGCCCTCAGTGCATCTTGAGCTCCATAATTTAAGTACGTCTTGTTTGAAGAAATGTTTTCTGTACTGAACCACCACTGATAGATTTTCTTGGTGTGACGATAAGATCTATGGTACTATTATGAGAAGAGGGAGAGGAAATTCTTTTTCTAGTCCTGAATTCAAATGCCACCTCTCTTGCTTTGTGGCCTTAGGGACATAACCTTTGGTTGTCATCCTGGGAGGGATGTGACAGTGACCTACCTTCAAGGGTTATTGTGAAAGCCAGTAGTATGGATATTGTAAAGTGATAAGTCAAATTGTGTGTGATGCCACTGATGGGTTGTTAAATCTCCCATTTCAGCTGTAAGCTAAGCGCCATTCAGCCCTGAGAAGAGCTGAATAGGGATCAGCACGGACTGGGGAAATGTGGTTTGGTTCATGGTTTGTGGCGTGCCTGGTTTGCAAACCACAAACTTTCACAAACTTTTAAGCTCCAACGGAACTGGTTCTAATTATGAGGTTCGTGAATTGGTAGAATCCCCCCCCCCCCCATGCTAGAGATACCAAATTCTCAGGGGATCTCTGGCTGACTCTCCTCTACCTGTCCTCCAAGTTTAGTGAGGATTGGATATACAGGTCGGAGTTACAGCCTCCCAAAAAAGGTGCACTGAGGAATGTGCTTTCTGGGGAAATGACAAGAGGTCATTTTGTTCAGGGGTGCATAGAATGGATCCTGCGCAAGCAAGAGACACCAAAGTCACTGGAGACCTCTCCCGGATGTTCCTCTACATGCTCTCCAAGTTTCACCCCCCCCCCCCGTTGCTTTGAATTTTGGTAAACATTTAGATTGAGTGGATACAGTCCATCTGGAAATGTACCCATTCAGGAACCCTGCGAACCACCACGAACTGCTTGAAAGTTCAAGCCAGTTGATCTGCCACGAACTTGCCTTCACTATCCAGGAACTGCCCAAAATTTGTCACGAACTTTAGTTCATTAGCTGGTTCGTGCCAATCCCTAGAGTTGAATTCAGTAGCCCTGGATAAGAAATCCTACTTGGGCAAATTGTACTCTTCCTTTCTATACCAGTGAAACAAGTATACCAGTGAAACAAGTATCGAGCTGTAAACAACAATTAAAAAAAAATCAAATCACTACTAAAAACAACAGGTGAAGTAGAAACCATGCCATTTAAAAAATAGCATGCCATTTAAAAAATGCCATTTAAAATAATTTAAACCAGCACTTGATAGAATGAAACAGCACAGCAAGCCCCTGAAAAACTCCTTCAGTAAGTCCAGTGCACAGAAGACCTCTGCTGATTGCAAAGGATCTCCAGAAAAGATGGCTTTTAAAGTTTATTTATTTATTTATTCAATTTATATCCCGCCCTCCCCACTGAAGCATGCTCAGGGCAGCTTACACACAGATAAAAACATAAATAAACAATTATAACACTCATAAAACCTTCTAAAAACAATCCAATATCATAAAGTGCTAGCAAGATATTTAATAAATACTTAAAGATGATGGGAACATTCATATTAATGTGTTCTATGGTCTGCCTGGTTCTCCAGCTCCTTGATCTCTGTCATATATATGTGGCAGGCACAGGCTGTAAATGGTGGAGCCACAGAATGGGGCTCTGTAATCTATCAGTTGTTGTCGGTGGTGGTGGTGGCGGCGGCTCCTTAATCGAAAGCCTGCTGGAAGAGTTCCATCTTGCAGGCCCTGCAGAACTGTAGAAGGTCCCGCAGGGCCCTGATCTCTTCTGGGAGCTTGTTCCACCAGTATGGAGCCGTCACTGGAAAGGCCCTGGCCCTGGTTATAGCCAGTTTGGCATCTTTTGGACCAGGGAGAGTCAGTCGCTTTTGGGACCCAGAACACAGTTATGTGGGGAGGCCAAGAGACAAGGGGACAGTTGTTCTCCACATCCTGAGAGCCAAAGCTAAAAAGACCATGTCAAGAAAGCCTGCTGGCCTCACCTCTAACAAAATGGCCTCTTCAAATAGGACACTACAGGCTAGCCTCAAAGGAAGAGTTCCATCTTGTGCAAAGATGGTCCTTCAGATAGTTCGGACACTAAACTGTTTAGAGCTTTGAAGGTAAAAACCATAGCCTTGAACTGATCTTAAAAATCAATTGGAAGCCAACATAGTAAAGCACTGATGGAAGATGTCCATTCCAGCAGATACCTGTTACCATCCTGGTTGCTGCAAAGTGCTTTTGCCTGCCTTTTCTGCTGCTAGATATGGGAAGTGGCAAAGAACAAGGCAGTGGAAATCCCGCCCAGTGGTGCCTCCACCATCAGAAAGGCTGTGCCCTAGATTTTTCAAGCATATTCTTGTGATCATGAGGGCTAGAAACTTTGTACAGAATTGAAGATGGGGATTTCATCAGGCAATGCACACATCCTTTTAAGGCCTGATAAGAGCTCTTTAATTGTTCTCATAATTTTAAACCCATCTTCATAACTTTTAAGAATTGGAAATTGCATTTCTCTCTCCCTTATTTCTCATTGTTTTGAACAACAGCATGTCGATACAAAACACAGGACGCCAGGTTACCCTACATAATGCAACACCTATGAAAAGTAATCTGAGAGTCTTAGAATGCTACATCAAATATCCAACAGAAAATTCTGCATACCCACAGATTTTCTACCAAGCTTATAGTGGCAAAGAAAGAGTACAGTTTCCGTAGGTCCCTGTGTTGTGAGGTTGGGCATCTGCCAGGGTCCAGGGCTTCTGGCAAAGCCCACTGCCACTCACCCCCCACCCCCATGCTGCCACCTGCCTGTGCACCCTTTCCCCCACATGGTCACGCACAAGTGTTCCACCTCCTGTGCTCCCGGCTGCCCCAGGCTGCCCATCACCACCACAAAAGAATGTGCAGGTGATGCAAACAGTGTTCCTGATGGTTATAGTAACAGCACTCCCAGCCGCAATAACTTCCCAGGGCTGTTGATGAGAGGGCTTGTGAGCATGGGCAGAAAGACAGATGTGGATAACGTCCTGGTAGTTGGTAGAGGAAGGGGAGGGGGCCCTGAGGACTCTCAACCAGGGCCCCTCAAAACCTGGAACTGTCCTGATTTGTCCCTTCATTGTTTATATAGTTAGAGCCAGTTTAGTGTAGTGGTTAAGTGTGCAGACTCTAATCTGGGAGAACCGGGTTTGATTCCCCAAGGCCGATTCCACACCAGTTGTTGCCCCGGCGGCGTCCCCTGATAAAATCCACAGCAGAGCAACAGTTCCCCACTTGTTGCCCCAGGTCAGCAGTTGGCTTGAATCTAATCCTCGTTCCCCCTGGATCTTCTGTTTCAGGGATTTTCGGGGGGGGGGGGTTTGCCACGGGGTTGAAGTCCGGGCATTCTAGTGGGGAACTCGCAAATCGGGGTTTCTTGCTCCACCCCTTTAATGCCCCTCTGCTTCTTTCCCTCCCCCTTCCCACCTCTCCTCTTCCTTTCCCGCCCTGGCGCAAGCAGGTCTTTTTTGTCCCCCCACCATCGTTGTGTTACGACACCATGACGCAACAATGATGGATAAGTGTTGTGTCATGATGTCGTAATGCAATGATGGGGGGGGGGGAAACAACCCTCCCCACTCATGCCAGGGCAGGAAAGGGAGGGGAAAGCACACCTGTTTCCTGAAATGGGTGGTTGTGTTGTAATGCAACCATGCCCCTGATCAAAAAAAAGGAGGGGGAAGAGAGGGAAGGGGACGCTAGATTCGGGGCAAGGCGACAAATGTGGAACTCCCTCAACAGAATCGGGCCAATTAGACCCGGGAGGAACAGAGAGCAAACCATTGGTGCGGAATCAGCCCCACTCCTCCACTTGCAGCTGCTGGATAACCTTGGGCAAGCCATAGATCTGGCACAGCTGTTCTCTTAAGGACCCTTCTGGAAAGAGCTCTCTCAGCCCCACCTACCTCACAGGGTGTCTGTTGTGGGGAGGGGGAGGGAAAGGAGTTTGTAAGCCGCTCTGAAACTCCTTTGGGTAGTGAAGGGCGGGGTACAAATCCAATCTCTTCTCTTTTTCTTCTTCTTTAAACCCTTCCCCCCCCAGCGTGCTGCCCTTCACGTTTCTTGTGATGGCCTGCAATGTAACTCCCATATGAACTTACCCAGCCATTAAGATCAGCACTGGAGGTGCTGCTGAGCAGTGTTCCCTCTAAGATGAGTTAGTGTGAGCTAGCTCACAGTTTTTTAGCCTCCGGCTTACACATTTTTGCCTTAGCTCAGGAAGGATAGCTCCAGAGCAAATTAATTTATGCAGTAGCCAAATCGCTTGCTCACGACTTTAATGCCAGTAGCTCACAAAGTAGAAGCTTTGCTCACAGGACTCCGCAGCGTAGAGGGAGCATTTCTGCTTAGTATGCTGCCATTTAGTGAAATAAGATTGGGAGGGAATGGGGAATAGAAGTGTCTTTTCTTCAGTGGCATCTCTTTGTTGGATTCCCTCCATGCCACTATATCCTTGGCTGGTTCCATCTTTGTTAAAATTCAGTCACCACGTGAGAATGTTACAATTCTCCAGTTTAGGGATTAGGGGTTGTGGGGGCTTCTGGCCTTGATTTATTCTGGTGTAGGGAGGGTGTACTCAGTCATCTGATTCTTCAGGGTTCCTCACCACTACACTGGTTTTATTTGCATCCTGCTGTTTTCTAATCTGTTGCCAACCTGAAGTTTTCACAGACTGATGCTGTTTCTAGTATTGTCACTGCGAGTAATTGTACCGACTGTGATTGGTTTTAATGATTTTTTAAAAAATGAATGCCGCCTGAGCCATTATTGGGTAAATAAAACTGTAACGACAACGCCATCCTTTAATATATTTTCCTATATTGGTTCCAGAGTTTAGCCCTGATAGTGCAAACAAATCCCAAGACTGAAGCTCAGTTTAAATGGATTAAGGGCATTCCAGTGCTGAGAGTCACCCTAGAGGCTGCACCATTTCTGGTCTGGGGTGGGGGGAGAGAGATTCTTTTTCTTTAATGCCCCCTCATGTAACATTCTTCCAAACTCCCAGCTAGCAGAAAGTTCAGCAGGGAACTAGCTGAGCTGCAAATTTTCCCTTTTGCCCACTTGCGGGGAGAAGAGGGAGCACAAAAAATATATAAATTTTGCATTTGCACTCTGAAGCAATGGAGTCCATTCTTACCACCTGCTGTTTGTGTAGACCTGGCTGGAGGCAGTTAAAAGACCTCTTGCTGAACAGTAGTTGCTGGGGGGGGAGGCGCTACCCTCTAGTTTGGGAAATACTTGGAGATTTTAGGAGTGGAGCCTGGGGACGGTGGGGTTTAGGGAGGGGAGAGACCTCAGCAGGGTACAGTGTCATAGCGTCCACCCTCCAGAGAAGCCGTTTTCTCCAGGGAAGCTGGTCTCTGTTAGCTGGAGATCAGTTGTAAAAACAGGAAATCTCCAGGTTGCACCTGGAGGTTAGCAAAGCTAGCTTCACGGTGGTTGGTCTCTGGGAGAAACAGGATTCTTGACTAAATGGAGCTTTAGTCTAATCCTGCAGGGTCCCCTCTTATGAAAAGAGAGGGGTGGAAGAGACCAGGATTCTTGGAGTCCAGAGATGTGACTGACTTTTTGTGTTTGGAGGAATGGCACCCATACATCTAGGATCCTCTTCGCCTGTTTGGGATGCCAACCTCCAGGTGGGACCCGGGGATGCCCTGGAATTACAGTTCATTTTCAGACTATAGAGATCAGTTACTCTGGGGAAAATTGATGCTTTGGAGGGTGGACTCTATGGCATTGTACCCCCGCTGAGGTCCCTGTTTTCCCAGGCTATCTCCATGAGTTTCCCAGCCTGGAGCTGGCAACCCCATGGCCCCCCACCCCTGCCAGTGGCCAGGAGGGACCTGGCAATGCTAAGAAGAGCCTTCCCTCAAATGACTCCTCCTTCCTCTGAAGTTTGACCACAAACATTTACTTATTTATTTTGTTGTTTTTTATTCTGTTTTTCTGCTAAACTGCCTCTTAAGCTGTCCAGAGGGGGGAAAAAGAAGCCACATCAGTGACAGATACAGCTAAGGTCTCTTTGGTTTAGTGGTTAAGCGTGCGGACTCTAATCTGGGAGAACCAGGTTTGATTCCCCACTCCTCCACTTGCAGCTGCTGGATGACCTTGGGCAAGCCATAGTTCTGTCAGAGCTGTTCTCTCAAGAGTCCTCTCAGCCCCACCTACCCCACAGGGTGACTATTGTGGGGAGGGGAAGGGAAAGCTGCTCTGAGAGTCCGAGTGAAGGGTGGGATATAAATCCAGTCTCCTCCTCCTCCTCCTCCTCCTCCTCTAGAGAGCCAGTTTGGTGTAGTGGTTAAGAGCGCGGACTCTAATCTGGGAGAACCGGGTTTGATTCCCCACTCCTCCACTTGCACCTGGCTGGATGACCTTGGGCAAGCCATAGCTCTGTCACAGCTGTTCTCTCAAGGACAGCTTGGGAAAGAGCTCTCTCAGCCCCACCCACCTCACAGGGTGTCTGTTGTGGGGAGGGGAAGGGAAAGGAGTTTGTAAGCCGCTCTGAGACTCCAAGTGAGTGAAGGGCGGGGTATAAATCTAATCTCTTCTTCTTCTTCTTTTCCCTCCCCACAAAGTTATCTAAGGTATGGCATAGGAGGGCATTGGCCTAATTAGCAGTATGTTAAACACAGTATTTTAGATAACTGGTTTTAATTTTTCTGCTGCTTTCTGTGATTTCTAAAGCCAGAATTTCATGTTACCTTTTCTCCATGATTTTACACACACACACACACACACAACCCGTTACAGTTTACAGATGCAGGGCTGTGGTTTAAAAGGAGAATCCTGCAGGGGTATGTGGGAAGTGGTATTTAATTCTTGTCCCTCACACCATTTACCTTCTGAAAATCATCCTCCCCTCCAAGTTTTCACCTTTGCTAGGAAAAAATCAGGCACCTGGGGTGGAGCAAGGATGATATAACGCACAGTTCTACTCTCAGGTAGGCAGCTGTACTCGCATACTTTCTTGGGAGTAACCATTGGGTCTTCTTCTGGGTAAACTGTACCATTGATTTTTTAAATTCTTTTTTTAAATTTATAAGCTGCTTTGAGACCAATTGCTGAAAAGCGTTATATATATTTTGCAAAACATAAATGGAAATTGATAGTCCTGGGCAGAAGAAGACTTCTTCCTTGTAGAAAATTTTATAGTCCTTCTGAACAGGACAAAAGAAGAACCAAGCCTTTAAAACAACTGGATTCGCTTTCTCTCCCCCACCCCTTCTTTCTCTTATTGGAAGTTGCCTGCAACTTTTACCTCTGTTAACACAAAGGAAACTTTCCTCTTTCCCCCCCTTTCTTTTTTTCTTTCTTTTCTTTTTTTTTTAAATAGCAGAGATGCTCACTCCATTGAAATGATTGGCAGACTGGAGAGCTGAGAAAAACCAAATTGTTTATACCCTAATGAATAGGATCTTGATTGCAAGATCCTGTTTGGAAAATTATAGTGCCTGAATGGAAGCTGTACAATTACATCCCTCAAATGCTGCATATTCATTTCATCTGCTTTGCATAGAGATTAACAAGCGTGCCCCTGATGCAGACTCTGAAATTAAAGCCAACGCCGATTTTAGTCACAGGTTACAAACTAAATGGCATTGTTGGATGGGTAGGAATCTTTACCACCTGCTTGCCAGATGATTGCCGAGCGGCTTTCTCCAGACAGCAAAAAGGAGGAAAACATGTTTCCTCTTCCCAAGCAGGAAAGATGTGTGTGTCTATGTGTGTCTGTGTATCACATATACATACATGCGTATTGTAATGCACCTTTAGGATAAGGATGCCACAAAAGAGAGAGACTATCCTACAAAAGTTAGACATTAACTGTTCCAGTGTGTTCAGTGGGACTTGGTGCCTGGTGTATGCATGGAGCAGAAGAATGTGGGCAAATAGAGAGCAAGTTGGAAGACTGCAATTTCAAATTCTGCTTTATGTAAGAAAACTCCCTGCAGGTAGAAGACTAGCACAAGAAGTCTGACGTAGAACCTTTATCCCTGATATGCTTTTTTAAAAACTTGCAGGGACTTCTTTTAATACTGAGGGAGCACTGAACATATGAAGCTGCCTTTTACCCCCTCTGGATGGCAGCTGAATTCTAGCGTCTCTGGCAAAGGAAGCTCATTCCCCTTACCTGCTACCAGAGGGATTTTTAAAAACTTGCGTGGGTGGGCATCGACCGGGGTAGGGGTGGGGCTTCTGCCTACCCTGAGTCATGATCTCTCCTCCTCACCTGAAACAATAGTATTAGGAGTCTGAAGAAAGTCAGTTCATGCTGCCTCCTGATTCTGATGCATTTATAGTCCAGGCTCATGTCGTCGCAGTCTTTCGGCTGTGTGTGCCTTTTGTCTTCCACTGGGTGGAGAAGCACCGAGAATGGAGGAAGGGGGAGTGCCAGGTTCAGAGAGGGTGGCTAACTTCGGTTTGATCTGCCTTTGAGGATTTGTAGAGTGTCGTCCCACTGAGGAGAAGAAAGCTTTTGGGAAAGATGGACTCATAGTCAAAGTGCCTTTCATTAGTGAAGGGAATCAGCTGCTACTGTGAGAAAGTGACCTCAGAGGACAGTGCCTCTGAGTATATGCAGAGTGCCTACTTTCTGAAGATCAAGTCTCTGTGTTTGTGTGTTTCCCCCCAGGCATCCAGGAAAACAGCACACACACCTAGACATGGTTTTCTTTTCCTTGCTTCATCTGGTTTCCTGACCAGAAGGGTGAAACTAGAACTGATTTTAAAATTCTAGCCACTTATTAAACTGATTCTACCATGGGGAAGCATCTTTGGACAAGGTGCTACCCTTCAGCCTCAGTTTGTGATCTATAAAATGTGGCAGTTAATGGCTTGGATCCACCAGAGTGTTTCTGCAAGTGGAAGAAGTTCCGCCAGTAAAGTGTGACTTTGTCAACTTCCTTCCTGCTGCAGACAAAATGGCCCCCAAATGCTGCTCCCCAGGAGCATTTGGGGCTGTAGCGAGGGGGGGGGGGGCTTGTGCTCCACAGTTGGAAATCCTTCTGTCCTTAGAAGCACTCCAGTTGATCCAAACCATTGGCTCACTGAAGCAGGGCTGTCACTTCAGGTTTGTGTGACAACTAAAGTCCAAGGCTCAAAGTTTAGATTCATGGCTAAAAGGTTTAAAAAAAAAAAGCCTCTTTTAGCAATGCATTTCTGTCCTTTTCCCTCCACCCAAATGTGAGTCCTGCAACTTGCTCAAGCTCAGTTTAACTCATTCGGATTAACTGCGGCCTTCTGTCTTTACAAAAAGGGATTGTTGTATTTTGGTCTCCTCCTTTGGCCCAGAACTCATTGGGTCAGTCTGAAAGCCTCTTTTACGCCCAGCACCATCTAATGTGCATTCTGTTTTACACTGCAGGCCAGGGGCCTTTCTGCTGTGCTCAAAAGAACTGACTGTCTTTTCCCAGTCATTTGACTAGTCCTAATAAAAGGTATTAGACAACTTTTGTTTTTGAAATTTCTTGGTGGACCAGCAGAGCTAACTGCAGTCTTTGTCTGTTTACACTGGAGAGGCTTAATCATAAAGGTGAAAGAAGAAGAAATTATGGACACGGAGCCAGGGAGAAAGGGAGATCAGACAAGGCCTGTAAGAGCAAGACAGTCAAGAGCCAGGAGTGCTGAGAGAGCCCAAGAGAGGCCCCAGAGAATTTGCCGGCTTCAGCATCTCCCTGGAAGCATCCAACGTAGTGATGAGTGTGTATGCAGCTGCCTTATTCCTAACCAGCCTATTGGTCCTGCTAGCCCATTGGTATCTGCTGTCCAGGATTCCATGCAGAGAATGGTCTTTCCCAGCACTGGCTACCTGGGGTCCTTTGACTGGAGATGCCAGGGATTGAACCAGGGTGCCTGGCCATGGGAACCACAGACCCTCACATAGAATCCTGGCTTTCTTCCAAAGAATTCTGGCGATTTTAGTATTTAGAAAGTGATGATGATTTGATTCCCCGCCTCTCCTTTGTAGAACTACATTTCCCAGGATTCCTTTGGTGGGAAACTTGACAGTTAAGCAGGGTTGAAACTAGTTTGCATATTTTATGCAGACATGAGTGGAAAAGGCTGGGAACCTGACTGGCAGGCAGGCCAGGGGCTTTAACACCTCTTCTAATGAATGCCAAAAAGGTTATATTAAGCAACTTCAACAAGTTGGCAAGGCTCTGCACTCAGCTGGTAGTTACCTAAAGCCTCCTGCTGGACAGATTGTGGATATTCTACGGCATTGAAATGGGTGACCTTTAAAACAAGCACCCCAAACTAGGCTCTCTGCGAGCCAGAGAAACTGAAACAGCACTGCCCTCTGCCGTCGTAGTCATGCAAGAGCAAAGGAAATTTCTGAAGATCCAGCAAATGACCAGAATTAGGACATGAGTTTTTTAGGTGCTAGACAGTTCGTTTGGGGTATTGTTCGGGGCTGCCTTGAATGTGGGAGTACTTGGGGGAGGAGAAGAATGTGCGGTCTGCTAACTGGATAAACAGATAAGGTAAGTCCCTCTAAACTAGATGGAGCATGCATATTACTCCTATTTTGCAGTCACTCCATTGTCGCCTGTCGGTTACAGGGCTCAGTTAAAGTTATTGGCTTTTATGTACCAAGCCTTTCATGGTTTTGGTCACTCATATCTGCAGGACTGTCTCTTCCCCTATGGTCTACCATGACAGTTTCGCTCATCAGAGCAGGGCATTCTGCAGATGCCAACCTGCAAATGGGCAAAATGCCCTGGGCACTTACTTTCTCTGTTGTGGCCCCACCTTATGGAATGACTTGCCTGATGAAGCCAGTTTGGTGTACTGTTTAAGAGCTGCAGACTCTAATCTGGAGAACCAGGTTTGATTCCCCACTCCTCCACATGCAGCCAGCTGGGTGACCTTGGGTCAGTCACAGTTCTCTCAGAGCTGTTCTCTCAAGAGCAGTTCTCTCAGAGCTCTCTCAGCCCCACCTGCCTCACAGGGTGTCTTGTTGTGGGGAGGGGAAGGGAAGGGAGTTGTAAGCTGCTCTGAGTGAGGGGCAGGGTATAAATCCAACGCTTCTTTTTCTCTCCTGGCTTTCTACAAACTATTCAAAACTGAGTTGTCCAGGAAGGCTTTTCTATGCAGGTATTGTACTGTACAGAATGGCTTAGAGAGCTATTTGGGTAAAGGTTTAGGGTCTACAGTCTGTACTGCTGTGTAGAGCTCGTACTGCCTGTTGCTGTAAGTAGGATCCCACAATGTAATTTTTTTTGCATCATGTAACATGTCATGTTAATACTTATGCTTTGCTTCAGTTATGTTTTCAGATTTCTGGTTGGTTCTAGATTTCTACAACAAAAATCCAATTGCACTGTTTATTGGCTGTCTCAGCCTGTTGATTGTACTGACTTACACTGTGTAATCTGCCTTTGTGGATGGTGAATGCATGTTTCTGACTGCGTGTCTCAGACAAACACACATGTCATGGAGCCAGGAGGGGCTACAACATGACACGAGTATGTCGTTGTCATCTCAACTGTTTAAAACCTTGGCAGCATTTTGGATGAGGGACCTGGATGGTGCATTGAATAAGCAGATATGTGTGAAGCAACATAGCCCAACTCTGTTCCTGGTTGCTTTTCCTCTATAGTTGTGGGACCCCTCTACTATATCCATCTCAGTTTGGTATAATGGTTAGGAGTGTGGACTTTTATCTGGGAGAACTGGGTTTGATTCCCCACTCCTTCACTTGCAGCTGCTGGTGTGACCTTGGATCAATCATAATTTCTTTAAGAGCTGTTCTCTCAAGAGAGCTCTTTCAGCCCCACCTACCTCACAGGGCGTCTGTTGTGGGGAGGGGAAGGGAAAGGGATTGTAAGCCACTGAGACGTCTTCAAGTAGTGAAGGGTGAGGTATAAATCCAGTCTCCTCCTCCTTCTTGTTAGCACCCCCCCCCCCCGAAAGTACATATCTCCTAAATTCTAAACCTGGAAAAGAATCTGCTAAATTCTGTCTCTCTTCCCTTCCCCCCATGAAAATCTGCTTGTACATTTTATGTAGATCTTCTGAATTTTCAGTTACATAATTTGCAAAACACACACACTCTGAACTGCTGCCCCAACCATGGGACAGTATGGAGTTCTTTATGAATCTCCTTCTCCTGTATGAATCTGGCAGTGGAAAGTGCTGCCAAGTCATCAAACTTATGATGACCCCATACAGTTTTCAAAGAAAGAGCAGAAGTGATTTGCCATTGTCTGCCCCTGCATAGCAACCCTGTACTTCCTCGGTGGTCTCCAAGTACTATCCAAGACTGTCCCTATTTAGCTTCCAAGATCTGACGAGAGTTACCAGTTCATTAAAATGATTTTACTAGTAAATATTTCCCAGTGAAGGTTAGGCAAGCGGCTCTTGGAAAAGCATCTTTTCAGAATTTGTTTAGTGCATACTTGGTGTTCACTCACACTGTTAAAACTGTTAAAGTTAAAACCTGAAAGCACTTCTGAGAGAATTTGTTCTGTTGTGCCATATTTTGTATTTTAGTTATCTTGCAGCTGTGTTAATGGTTCAGGCATTTAATTTGTTTAGTATTGTTTTATAACTTAATTTTGACTACAGTGTCTGGCTGGCCATTGTGAGAAATAGGATGCTGGATTAGACTGCTGGTTTGATCCAGGACATCTAGAAAGAAATATTTTCTAATGCTTGGGTTATCTTCATTCATACAAAACAGCTGCAACAGTTTGCTGGTCAAAGGGTCCTGTTCAGCTTCTTTGGTCAAATTGCTTAATTTTGGTTTTAGATTGCTAAATGACAGTGGCTCATCTTGTAGCCATCTTGTGGCATTGTGACTTGTTGCCAAATGACAGTGGCTCATTTCAGCCATATTAAAGCATGGTCTTGCCACCAGGGGGCAGGATAGGACCATGCTAAACTCAGGCAAAGAAAGATTGGGCTTTATAAACCAATTGTCCAGGGATTTGAATGAGGATTATAAACAGGAGTTAATTTGAAGCCACGGAAGAGAGGGAAGGCTCCGTTAAAGACGACTGTGAACTGAAAAATGTATTGAAGGAAGCAAATCCTCAGTGATGCGATGCATTTTGGCTTAACAAGCGCGTTAAAGCTGCTTTAGACAAGATGAATATCTTTTAAAATCCCTTGACATAAGTATCCCCCTCCGAAGCAGGGGTTTGTAGCTCAAAATATAGTGGGACATAATGTGTTTCAATATGTTTTTTAAAACATTTTTGTGCCCCAATTTGTTATAAATCGTTAATATGACCTATGGCTTGGTTGTAGAGTATATACTGAATAATAAGTACAGTCTTAGAATATGTGCATGTGCTCTATATTTGGAGATGGAGCTTGCTGTGTGTCACTGGGCAAAGAGTTTACCACACAAGGACACAGGTTTCCCTTTCCCAAAAAATGTTCAAGTAGAAGAAGAAAAAAGAGCGAACGTGTCAGAAATGAGCCTCCCCCCGTTCCAGCATCACTAAAACAGCAAGAATTAAAAAGTGTTATCAACAGGTTAGTTAACAGAAGTCACGGTTGTTGTGAAAATGGGTGGAAAGCCACCTCCCCTGACAGCCAGGAAGGCTGCGCGCCTTCACCCACTGCTTTTGTGAAAAGATAAACCAACCAGACAAAATGAGGAGTTAGGAATCTGTAATTATAACTCATGGTCCCAACAACACTGAACAGCTTTATATAGTAAATTCATCCTTCTTTTTGTCTCTTTTTAACATATTTGATAAATTACAGAATACACTTGGAAAATACTCCCCACCCCCAATCGATTCCCAAGCAGTCTTAATTACACGTTGGGTAGCCCCCACCCATCTCTCACCAGTCTCTGAATAGATTTTCTGCCACAAGCCTGGGAGAGAGACAGACTTTGACTCTAAATTATGGTAAGGGTTTAGTCCCTGGGAGGAAAACCTGGCAAGTGTTCAGTAAACATTTGATGGGGGGTGGCTGGTTACAGGCAGAATAATATCAAGCTAGTTCCTGCAAACAGAAAGATGCAAGGATAGTTTAGCTGTGTGACCAAAGCAAAAATTGCAATGAAAACTCATAAATGTATCAAAGGTAGACACTAGGCACTATATAGACCGTAATTTTCTGATGAAGCAGGCTTGATGTATGTCCGCATGGCTAGGGATACGATTCTACCCTTTCCTAATTGTTTCCTCTACTGAAAACAGCTTTAGGAGGGATCCAGGACAGGGGTGCCAAGAGAAAATGTATTAGATAGGTGAAACCTGCAGCTGGTGTTGGGTTTGGAGGGTCTACATTATTGGAAAGACAGCCTCTCCCTCTCCTTGGTTGGTGGGTGGGAGAGCACCTAACCTGGTAGCACAATTTGACAGATGCTTCAGAAGTTCCCTGGAAACTGCAGCTTTATGATGGGAATATATACATCTGTAGAACCTTAGCCCACCTTGGGGCAGATTCTCATTTGATGCTTAGTAGGCCTGCCTTCCTTCCTGCCACTCTAGGCTGGGCCTTTAAAAATGACCTGATGCGCAGCTATTAATACGAGAATGCACTGATCTTGATGTCACACAAAAGTTTGGCTGCTGATTTCTGTATGTCAAACTGCTTCTTAAAGGCACAAAAGCAGGCCAGCCTTTTTCTGGTTAGTCGGCAAACTTAATGCTTAAATTATATAGCTGCCCTGTACAGCTAGGCCTCTTGTGATGGTGGTTGCTAGGCAGCACCTGAGGTATTCCACATCCCATTCCAGGCCACCCAGTCTCTGCGATGTTCCCTCTGTCTCTCTGAATAGTAGCTATGCAACTCAGATAACACCTGTCACTGTTAAGGCAACCAGAAAGAGACTGAGGATGGGGACATGGGGAGGTGGCCAATGGTGACAGTGTGGCATCACTTCTGGGGAAAACCTGGAAAGGATGTCATACCTCTCTAGGAATTGCTAAAGACTCTATGGTTTTACCTCAGAGTTTCTGCCAATTCCTAAAGCAGTGTGATATCACCTCCAGGGTAAGCTAGACATCACACTATTGGCCCAACAGTCCATTATTTTGTATTTTTCTCCTGCTGCCACTTACAGGAGCTTGAGGATTGCAGCCCTGGTTATGTTTGTACCCCTAATCTTCATCCAATAACTAGCCCAAACTCCACCTTTAACTCACAGTCTTCATTTTCTTTGTTACTTTTCATTTTGCCAAATGAAGCCCTCCCCTCCCCAGCTGTTCCACTTTCAGCAAAGGGGGCCAGGAGTCACCCATCCTGACTCCTGGGCTCTTATTCACAGAACCAGATGTGTTTCATTTTGGGGCCAGTTCACACCTTGTTTTTCCACTTAATGCAATTCAGCCCAGATGGTGCTCATGCAAGCGAACAGGCTGCATAACCAAGAGCCTATGTCAGTGGGCCACTGGTCAGTTTTGCAACCTCAGTGGCTGCTAAGAAACCTGCCTCTGAGATTGTGAAACCTGCTCTTGTTGTATGATGGGGTTTTTTTTGTTGGCCTATGTGTTACATATGCTCTTGGATGTCCTGGGTAATTCACACAAGCTATAGCTCTGCCTACTATACTGCAGAGCCTCCAGAGCCACAGATTCATTTCACACACCCGCTGGGGACAGATACATTAGCCACCTGCTACCATCAAACTTTTCGTGCTTTGTGATACTTTCTCTTTCTCGCTCCTCCTTTCCTTCTGACAACTTACTCCTGACTCTCTTCTCCCTTTCTGGATGAACACAAACAGTCCTCCCCTTTTGAATAGTTCTGCGCACCCATTAACCCTTTTCTATCCTTGCACATACAATATTGTGATCTGTTCTGCAGCTTCCTAACAGCAGTTCGTTCCAGTCCCTCCATTATACAGTCACCGATAGTTGACTCACACAACTGAATGAGGGCTGAGTTTGAATGAGATTACAAGATGTTTGCTCCATACCCATGTTCCAATTTTTCACCAGGACTGTAGAGAAACACCGGTCTCTGTCTCTGTTCTTTTAGTCACACAAGACTTAGGGTTAGCGTTGCTACCTTTTTGCTTTCAAAAATTCTGGCACAGCAATGCCCTCTGAGCATGTGCAGAGCATTCTCCTCAACAGAGGAAAGTTTTTTTAAAAACGACTGAAAAGCAAAATGCTTCCAAGACTCCAGGGAGTGCCTTTTCCTCCTGAGCGGAAGTTTTTTTTTTAAGGACAGAGTATGTACAAAGTATTTACGTCTTGGAAAAGTCATTTTTTTTCTTTTTTGAAAAAAATGCACCATGAAAACTAAGGAAGGAAAACACTCTGAGTGCGAAGGAAAACACTGCGTGCTTCTATTGGCAACTGGCCAGGAGGAATGCTGAATGGGCTACTAAACTCTAACTGGAGTGGCAACAGACTGGCCACTTCCGCACTGTCACTTTTTGTCACTCATTTGTCACTCATTTGCTTTGGGTCGTTTCCCCCCCGCCCTTTTCCATGTGTGTTTTGCTCCTCCTGGGCTATTAGAGAGAGCCAAACACATGGGGGGGGGGGGAGAGAAAACCCTAAAGCAATAGGGAAAACCAGTGACAAAAATGACAATGCAGAAGTCACTCACTTAAACTTGGTCACTGTCTGCCCAGCCTGCTTTCAGAGGTGCATGAATCACACTAGCCCACAACCTACTCAAAGCTGTTTGGGTTGTGCAGGGGGTGGGAAATTGCATCTCACAAACAGGCATCCAGGAATCTAGAAGCCCCTTTGCTGGGACGCATATTTCTTCTGCCTTAAAAAAAAAAGGAGGGAAATAAAAACAGAAACAGAAAAAAATAATGTGCCAATCAATTAACATAAAACCAGGATGAACCCTTTTCTGTGGAGCCCTGCGGTGGCTATACTATTAGCATGTTAAATGAAGTAATGAACTGGTCATGCACTCTCTCTCTCTCTCTCTCTCTCTGTGAGTGAAGAGCTGGGGAGGAGGAGTGAAGGGGTGTCTGGACTGGGTCTCCTGAGCTGGTCTAGAGCACTCCTGTCTCGTGCAGCTGAAAGGTGTCAAGGGCTGACTTTCCCACTGGACAGCCCCTCTAGCATTGCACAGCTGTTCCCACATTAGCATCTTCCCTGCAAACATGTTAACTAAGACTGGAAGAGAATATTTGTTAAGGACGCTCTAAGGCAACGGCTGCTTCTGCTCCAAAGTGGACAGGGGGCTGCTGGCACACCCTCATGCTTTAGGGGTGGCAGTGAGATGGCTCCTAACCCCTCCACCAGGAAGCTGGGCTCCCGCAACATTCAGTGTGCAGAACAGGTTTCACGGCTCTCTCCTCTCCTCTCATTCTAGGGGAGGCACCTGGAAATAATTGTGCACTGAACTGGGGGGCCTCTGTTGGTTGTTCACTACAGATCTCTCCCCCCATCCCCCCCGGTCTGCCTGTTTGCCTCTGGGATGCTGATTGCCACAGCCTTTCCCAGTTGTGGGGAGAATCCCAAGCACAGTCTAGTGTTCAGCAAGTGGTGCTGAGGTCCTTTATGGGGCGTTGGGAATCCCTGCACTTGCTCAGCGGTATTTATCATACATGGATTCTCAGGTGGGTACTCCCATCGAGGTAACGGCCAGGCTCTCTCACATGCTTGGTGCTGGAAATTTTCCATGGAAGACATTTGCTCGTTTGGAAGAGTGCTTTGGGAGAGACTTTAAAGTCTCCCAGTTGCCTCCCTTCAGTTGAAACTCTCCCAGTGTTGACTTTTCAGAGCCGCCAGCATCCAGCTGTGACTTTCCCTCAGGACCTCACCTGGTGCTGCAGGGCCCTCTGTGGCATTTCTCCCCCCCCCCCCTCCAGGCCCAATGAACGGTGTGCTCCAAAGTGTCTTTATGCATGAGCCATACAAGCCCCAGCATTGTCCAGCTCTTCCTCTGAGAGGCTGATGTGCAAGCAGGTCTCGTTGCCAGCCAAGGAGAAGGGCCGTGTGCTGTCCAGAGTGCTGTCTGAGTCCCTAGTTGGGCCTTTGTCCACCTGGCCCAAAATGCCCTTTGCCAGCAGTGTGCATCTGTTCTCCCTGGCCCAGTCCTGGCTTAGGCGTCCCCGGTTTTCGACACAGCCACCAGTGCGTCCTCCCTGTGTCCTGGACTCAGGCTCTAAGTTAGAGAGGGAGAAGATGGCAATGCTGGTGAATGAGGAAGTTCCGGGATTTGCCGTGGAGCTGAGGGGCATGGTCTCTGCTTCCAGGCTGGGAGAGGTGGTTTTACTAGACCTCCTCCTCAGGGTGGGTGGAGGTGGGTTCAGCTTGGGGATGAAGGGCTGCAACCTGTCAAGAAAAGATGAGAACAGGGTCAACATCTGGAACATCTACACTGCAGTCCCCTGCAGCTGTGTGTGTGGTGACTTTAGGCAGAGAGGTACTGGCTTGCCCAAGGCTGCCACTGGCCTCGTGCAAGCTAAAGGGGAGAGGCTTCAGCACAGGTTGTCCTATGGGAAGGCAGACATGCAAAACCACATCCAATAGACCCATTCTGCTATTCAGTATGACTGCAAAGGGATCTCCCATGGCTGGAAAACATAATAAAACAACTGCTAATTTGTTGGCCTTCAACGATTTAGCCCCCACCAATTTGCCCATTGAGGCTATCTGGCCAGGCTGGCCCTGCAAATGAGGAGGGGGAGGAGGAGGAGGAGAAAGAAGAAGAGGAGGAGGAGGAGATTGGATTTATACCCCGCCCTTTGCTACCCGAAGGAGTCTCAGAGCAGCTTACACTCTCCTTTCTCTTCCCTTCTCCACAACAGACAACCTGAGGTAGGTGGGGCTGAGAGAGCTCCTTCGAGAACTGCTTTTGAAAGAACAGCTCTGAAAGATCCCTGACCCAAGGTCACACCAGCAGCTGCATGTGGAGGAGTGAGGAATCAAGAGTTAGAAGCAACGGTGGAGCAGCTACAGCCAAGCTGGGCCCCTGCAGAAGCCATCACATGACTGCTTTATCACATGCTAAAATCTACATGGAACTGTTTGAAGCACAACCGAGCCACGTGTCTTAGGCCTTTACGCAGCTCCCTTCTGGCTCAGACAGGGATGGCCATGCCCATCATTATGGGAAGACCACCTACCTCTCCTCTTGTGCCGGAAAGCTCGAGCCATTGCACTTCGGCTGCCTGGTCCCATTGAGCATGCCGCAGTCTGTGGCCTCCGAGCCCTCGACGCTGCGGAGACCATCTGGACCCTCCAGCACCACAAGGCATTCCTCGCTCTCAGTGCTGCTGGGCAGCCCGCTGCCCTTCTCCAGGCTGGCAAGGTTCAGGTAGGATTCACAGATGCTCGGCCGCGTCACAGGGCTGCCCAGGACACTGGCCGGAGTTGAGGTGGAGGGCAGGTTGATTTCTAGGCTGTAGTGGTTCTTCAAATTGAGCGAGAGCGCCTGGGCCAAGGTCAAGTTCTGCAGTGAGCGGTCAACTGGCGACAAGAGAGGGCAAAGAAATGCATTAGCAAGGCCCCAGACACAAGGCAGTGGTGAACCCTAGTGGTGTTCAGAGTCCTGTCCCTAACTGGGATTGGAAGTGTGTTGGAGTACTTTACAAGTTGCTTACATTTCAGTCATTATGTTAGTAAACAGAGACATTACAGTAGTCTGACCTGTAACCGCTTAGAATAGAGATAGAATTTAGAGATGGATTTTGTGTGTGTGTGTGGGGGGGTTTACAGGTGTTGTTTATACTAATTACGTGTTTTCTGACCTGTTAATTGGTTAACCAGTGTTTAGGATGTTTTGCATTTTATGGCTGTGTACCTGTTCTTTGTCTGTGAGCAAGAAGGAGCAGCCGTTAAGTTCTAATCTTTGAACTGTACACTTGTAGTCTCTGCAGTTCTTTTGTTTTCATCCAAAAGTTACCCTCCCTTTTCATGAAGCAACTTTTCTTATAAAGCAAAACGCATGGCTTCTGGCTCTATTTATTTAACTCTGCTACAATACCTTATCAAATCAAAATCAATAAAGAGGGAGAGCAAGAAGAAGTTGCATTAAGGAGGGAAACATCCAGCATGGTGGCAGAGGGCTGCAGGGCAGAGCACAGCGATCCCTTTCTTTGCTCACCTGGATGCCGTAGCTGCACCTTGATCTCCAGCTCCTTGAGCTGCTTCACCAGCAAGGAGACGTGCTGCAGCAGATCCCGGTTGGTCAGGAGCAGCTGGCGGACACGGGCCTGAGCCTCGATGCGGGCTGTGGTCTCGGCCGACAGCTGGTCTTTCAGCAGCTGCACCTGTTGGGCCAGAATGCCAGCGGAGATGTTTAAGCGGAGAGGACCAAGTCCCAGGGATTTGAGAAGGGCCCTGCGAGACCAGACCGAAGGCCCACAAAGCCCAGAACCCTTTTTTGAACAATGGCTACAGTTTGGTTCTTGGCAGCTGGTATTCAGTGGTGCAGTGCCTCTCGTCAGTGAGGTTCAGCTTTACAACTGAGGCTGTCGAGAGGCACTCGTCCTCCATTAATCTGTGTAACTTAAGAAGTGTTTTGGCTTGTCAGTCCTCCCTCCTGCGTACTCCGAAGGGATCGTGCCCCTTTCAGATCACTTGAGAGCAATGCTCCCTTCTAAGCTGTGGAGTCCGGTGAGCAAAAATTCTACTTTGTGAGCTACTAGCATTAAAGTTGTGAACGGGCAATTTGGCTACAGCATAAATCAGTTTGCTCTGGAGCCGTCCTTCCTGAGCTGAGACAAAAACGTGTGAGCTGGAGGCTAAAAAACTGTGAGGTAGCTCACGCTAACTCAGCTTAGAGGGAACACTGCTTGAGAAGGGACTGCGAGAGGTCCACAGGCCTCTGGCTAAGGAGGAGGAACATCCCAGGCCTAGGCCTCAGCCTCGCCTCAGCCCCATGGATGTGAGGCCCTGGCAGCTCGAGGGGAGGGGTGTTACCTGAGCAACTGCCACCTGGGTCTGTTGCTGTTGCTGGAGGAGCTGGTGCTGGAGGAGCTGCAGGCAGTGCTGGGAAGCGAGTGGGGTGACTGAAGCAGAGGAACAGGGGCTGGCAGGGCTCACCAGTTGCTGCGGTGCCGAGGGGTGAAGAGTGTGGCTCTCGCTGTCCTACGATCCAAAGAAAATGTGGCGGCATCAGTATTCCCGCCACACAGGCAGCTCCCCCTAGGCGACCTTGAGCTCTTGCCTCCTCTCCTACCACGCAAAGTGGTTGTGAGGATAAAACCAGAGGAGCTCCGTGAGCTGTTTTGAGGGAGGCCAGGGGTAACAGAGATGATCAGCGATTTGTTTGAATAATCATGTTCCTGCCTTCCGATCCCACCGGCTCTTACCTGATTATTCCTTTCCTTCAGGCTCTGCCCAGGTTTCAGCGCTCCCAGGTCCGGCATGGCCAAGGGCAGCTCACAGGCCCCACAGTCAGGAACGTGCAGCCCCTCGGGGTCTGCGAGGACGTTTTCTCTGTCAGCCATTGGAGGCCCTTCCAGCTGGAGACCTTCAGGCAACACCAGAAGGGAGAGAAGCAAAACCTTATCAAGGAACATATGGAGCAGAGGTCCATTATTAGCCACAAGGTATGGATAGGAACTCTCGGTCTGTATTCTTGGTGCCTGGGGGGGGGGGGGGGGGAGACAGTGGGAGGGCTTCTGGTGTCCTGGTCCCACTGGTGGACCTCCTGAGGGCACCTGGTGTTTTTGGCCCCTGTGTGACAGAGTGTTGGACTGGATGGGCCACTAGCCTGATCCAACATTGGCTTCTCTTATGTTCTTATGAAAGGGCATCCGGCCCTAGCTGGGCTCCTCATCCCATCCCCCTAATGGGGTGGGTGGGAGCTGTGCCTTGAAGGAGGATTACTGTGAAGGATGTCTCCAATTTTAATCTAACTAAGGAGTTTGTTTACATATGAAATCTAGATTCTGAGACTGTTGTGGAACTGACACCCGTGGTGTCCTGTCTGAGTCTTTCGAAGGTAGAAATCTGAAGGCATGAGGGCCTGGGGACCACCCTCTTCATTATTTCCTGAGGATTCTTTTTCATTTTTCCCCCCAACAGAAGAACTAGACATTTGGGTAGCTCTAAGAAAACAAACAAAAACCCTTCCATTAAATATTTGCTTTATCCAAAAGCTGCTAGTCCTACTGAGACTATATGAGTGTGTCTCTGCCCAAATAATACACTTTTTTCTTTACTACAAAAGTGTTTTCTAGTTTCAGCTTTTATTTACTTTTCTGTACCTCAGATGGCAGAAAGTTAGATAAATTTGCTAAAATAGCATAGGATGAAACAGTTTGAAGTTCTTTCAAGAATTGTGTATGTATATAATTTTGCTTGTAGATAACTCGGTATTTATACTTCCACATTCTATAAATATGCAAAACAGTACAACTGCCTATGCTAACTACATTATAAAATATAAATTTTATGCTGTTCAAGCTTTAAAGTAAGTTTAGGTTTGATATGTAAGTTAAGTATTGCATATACTTCGACTCTTCCAAACACTCCTACACCCCCCACCCAAAAAAACGCACAGCTATTTTTTTGTCCTATGGCTTTCTGAGAATTGTAATTTTTTCGTATTTTGTGTGTGTGTGTGTGTGCATGAACGCATGCACACCTGGAAGTCATGGCAACCTCTGGGGACTGACCCCTACTTGGGGCCTGGAGGATATTCAGAGGGGTGGCTGAATAAAGCCTGCCCCCGCCTCCCAACTGCTGGCATTCCAAGGAGGTCTCCCATCCAAGTACTTTCCAGAGTCGATCCTACTTCGCTTCCGAGATTTGACAAGAATAGGCTTGCCTGGGCTATCCAGGTCAGGTCACTTTCTGGTAACAGTAGCTCTCTAGTGGTCAATGTATTTCTTTATCGACCTGTGAATTACACCCACTAGAGAGGAAACCTTTCTGTTGTTCATGTGATTATCTGTGCTAGGCTGACAAAGAAGGGGCATAGCTTCCATGTCTTGTCAACAGCTGTGGTGGTTTTTTTGGTGTTTGCATCAACCTCAGGTTCACTCTTTGAATGTGTAAATGAATCAGAAGCTGCACGGATGTTCAGGGACGTGATCTGAGAATAACTGGCCTGTGATAGCCGGCACTTTCCTTTGCTGTGACTTTTACATAGGGCCTAGACCTTCTCCATCTCAAACTGTAATCTCCTTTTTAGGAAACATGGGGAGATAGGCGTAGCTAAGGTGCATTCAGAAGAAAGGGTTACAGCTCAGAATTAAGGCGGGGAAAGTCACCAAGTGATAATTCTACAACTGGAAAATGAATGAATTTATCTTGCCATATGTTAATCAGGTGGTAAACAATGCAGATTTTGCGCAGTACAAATCTGTCTATACCATTGACTTTCTCTGTCCACTCTCAGAAACACAAAAACCAGCCAGCAGTGCTTATTCTTTTTGCAACTGCTAAAACTGGAGAGGCTTTCCTGGAGTTGAGTTCATGTGTGACTATCTATGTACAAAAGGCCTATCACGAAATCCCAATGGACCTGACCCCAAGTCCCTCACCTTCAAACTGTGGATCTTCTACTGAATTGTTGCTGGCGCCATCAGCTTGCCCATCCGCATTCTGGAGCGCATGTTGGAGGCTCAGTTTATGACACACCTCGAAGGCTTGGCCCACAGTCCGCACCACACGCATGGCCTGTGTCTGAGGAAAGAAGCCACCTCTTCTCAGCAAGAGCAGGACGAAGTGAAAAGCAGGCTAGGGCCCTTGCGCTGACAGGGCCATCAGCCTTTTAGGTTTTGCCTGGCAAGCATGATAGTCTTATCCCACACATGACTGACAGCCTGCCAGCATCCCCAGTGGTGTACACAGGAGTTTTTTTTGTAGAAAAAGCCCAGGAGGAACTCATTAGCATAATAGGCCAAACCCAACAACATAAACTCATTAGCATATTAGACCACATTCCTGACAGCACAGCTCATTAGCATATTAGGCGGAGGGGGTTGGGAAAGCACAGTGCAGGCATGGCAGCTTGCATCTTTCTCTCCCCCCCCCCCGAGCTTCTCCGCCCCACTTCAGCATCGCCTTTCTAGTCTCCTACCCCCCCCCCCCCCCGCCACCAGGTGGACGGGGAAAGGCGGTGCTGAAGTGCCTGGGATCTGAAAGATCTCAGGAACTTCAACATCGCCTTTCTAGTCTCCTACCCCCCCCCCCGCAAAGGATTGGGAAGGAAAGCAGACATGTTTGCTTGACTGCCCTCAGTCTCCCCAGCCAGCCCGCCAAGGTGCGCAGGCTGGGGAGACCAAGGGTAGCCAGGAAAATATGCCCCATTCCTTCCCTGAGCCTCTCCACTTTTGCGGAGAAACTCAGGGAAGTGCGAGGGGCATGGGTAAATGCCTTTCTCTTCCTCCCCCAGTTCGGGGAGGGAAAGAAAGGCATTTTTAACATGCCTGGGTTCCCCTCCTGATCTTCTCGCACCTAGAGAAGATCAGGAGGGGAACCCAGGCATGTCTGCCCTCTTTCCCCAACCTGCCCGCCACGGCGGACAGGCAGGGGAAAGGAAGGCAGGCATGCACACATGTTCCTTTCTTCCTTGAGCCTTTCTGCTATTGCGGAGAGACTCCGGGAAATGCAGGGGGCATGGGTAAATGCCTTTCTCTCCCTCCCCCAGATTGGGGAGGGAAAGAAAGGCATTTTCAACGTTCCTGGGTTCCCTGCGTGTCCTTTTCCAACTGTGACATGTCAGCTAGAGAAGGGAAGGCAAAGAGAGACTTTTCCTTGTCAGTTTCCCTCTCAGTTGACTGGCAGGAAATCCCGAGGGCATTTTAACATGTCTCCTTTCCCTCTTGTGTATAATGTGGGGAGGCCAGTGTGCTCTGTAGCCACGCATGCCAGAGGTTTTGGTTGCAGGCATGGCCAACTCAGGAGCCAGTTGGAACTCCATTCCTGTGCGTTCCTGCCCAAAAATAGCTCTGGGTGTACATGTGAAGAGCACATGAGAACGGTGACCACCTCTGAGAGTGGGAGATAGCAGCAAAAGAGATGCATGCTAGCCCACTTCAGCCCAACCCCATTCATCCCTCTGCACCTTCTTCTTGGATTTGAAGACGTTGCATCGGAAGGAATTGTTGGTGCCGTCCCTGGCAATGTAGCTGAATATCTTTAGGTCCTGGGAGTCGTGTGATACATAGAAGATTCTAGAAGAAAGGAGCAGGGGACAGAAAAAGACCCATTTAAATGAAAAAAGTATAAAGAGGGGTTTTTTTTTTAAAAAAAGTTGTATTTGTGTGAAGGAAGGCAAAAGGTGCTAAATGTCTTTCTACGGGTAACGTGGGAGTCACTTTGGAATCCTGTCTGGCTCGTGCCTGGGTTTGCTGCAGTGAAGATGAGGCAATTACCAGCTTAGCCGATTTAGCCACTTGGACCAAATTAGGAGCTTTACCGATCTGGTTTTGTGGATTATAACCCTTGGATGCCGTTTGCAACTACAGAGGAGAATTCTGGAGAGCTGCACTTGGCAACCAGCAGAAGGCAGCTGCCAGCGCTGACGCCACAATTCCAGCAAATGGGATGTCCAGCAACTGTCTGCTGGGCGTTTCTTCAAGGACTAGCATACCAGCTGCCCAGTGGCCAGCCTGGCCCCGGAATGCACTGCTCAGCCCCAAAGGGGAGTTTTATTGGTAACTGCAGGAATCATGTAATTGCCTGCAATATGGGGTAACAGTGGCATATCTCAAGAGTTCTAGAATGTTGGTGCTTTCTGTGGGTTTTGTTGTCGTTGTCCGTGGATGACAGGAGGGAGACAGAAAAGCAAATGCCACAGGGCACCAGGATGTCTCTGCGTGGCCTTACTGGAGCCATACTGGCTTTATTTATTTATTTACATCCCAACTTTTCTCACTAATGGGGACCCAAAGTGGCTTACAATGCAAAAAAAGAGAGGCATATAATAGAGACAAACAAACAGGAGGGGAGAAGGCTTCCGAATCCAGAGCAAATCGCCTCCCTCTCGCTACTAGCAGTTCTTCCTCAAAGCTCTTGATTTATCTAGGCTAAAAGCAAAGGACAAAAGCTCTTTGGCTAATGCCCTGGACACACCCAGATCTTATTCAGCTGCTGCTAGCCAGCTAGCAGGGCCTTCCTCACTTCCTCTCTTGCCAGCTGCTTTGGGCATTCATTGGTGCTGAAAGTGGGATTTGTTGTTGCTGCCGTCAAGGCACAGCTGACTTGTGGCAACCTCATAGGGTTTTCAAGCCAAGAGATGTTCAGAGGTGGTTTGCCACTGCCCGGCTCTGCATCACAACCCTGGTATTCCTGGGTAGTCTTCCATCCAAATACTAGCTAGGGTTGACCCTGCTTAGCTTCCGAGATCTGACAAGCCTGGGCTATCCAGGTCAGGGTGAAAGTGGGGTGCAAGTAAACAAAGAGAGCTGACTCTTACTTTTCAGACTGCACCGGAAATGGGCAGGGGCTGATTATTAACAGCGGCTTACCTGTAAACCGGGTCATGCATCACCACCATCTTGCCCTCGTCCCAGGTCCATTCCATCCTCTGGAGAAGATTAAAAGCAAACTGTTACTAGTGAAATTTCATTTAGTTGTGATAACTGTGCTGCATGCTGACTCCTGTGACCAGTGTTCCCTCTAAGCTGAGTTAGTGTGAGCTAGCTCACAGTTTTGTAGCTTCCGGCTCATACATTTTTGTCTTAGCTCAGGAAGGATGGCTCCAGAGCAGAGTAATTTATGCAGCAGCCAAATCGCTCGCTCACAATTTTAATGCCAGTAACTCACAAAACTCCACAGCTTAGAGGGAGCATTGGTCCTGATGCAGTGTTCCCTCTAAGCTGAGTTAGTGTGAGCTAGCTCACAGTTTTTAAGCCTCCAGCTCTCACATTTTTGTCTTAGCTCAGGAAGGATGGCTCCAGAGCAAACTAGTTTATGCACTAGCCAAATTGCTCACTCACAACTTTAATGCCAGTTGCTCACAAAATAGAATTTTTACTCACAGCACTCCACAGCTTAGAGGGAGTATTGTGAGAGTTTGCGGATATATATGGCTATCTAGTTAGTGGAAAGCCAAAAAAGCCTAGGTGACCACAGAAGAGGCCCTCAGCCACAGCTGAGGGCCTCTCTACATTCTGTGCATATACTTTTCTTGGTGAGGAAATGATGTATAAATTAAATTGCTTCTGTGCCAGTGTAACTGTCATGGTTTTCCGTAATAATAATAATAATAATAATAATAATAATTTATGGACTTGTGTGTTGTATAACCAGGAGATCCTAAGATTGTCTGGCAGCCAAAAGTTCTAGCTCTTTTAGCATTAGGCACCCAACACTAGGTGGCAAGTTAGACTTGTTTTTTTAGGCAAGACATGTTTCAGGGGTGGTTTGCCATTGCTTGCCTTTGTGTCACACCCCTGATATTCCTTGAAGGTTGCCCATCCAAATACTAGCCAAGGCCAGCCCTGCTTAGCTTCCAAGATCTGATGGGATTGGGCTATCCTGGGCTATCCAGGTCAGGGCGGTTTCCCCTAAAGAATTGTGGGACTTGTAGTTTGGTAAGGATTCTCTTGCAGTGATCCCCGGAGCTCTCCTCACACAACTAGTTTCCTGAAAAGAAGAAATGACTATTAAATCCAGATATGCTGTTATTCCATCACTGACAGGTAAACTATCTCCCCCAGAGGAAGCACCAGAGCAAGGAGCACTTTCAAACAGAAAAGGAGCAGCCTTGAAACAGCAACTGTAAGAACTAAACTAGCAAAAAATAAAAAACCCCTAAAGTGCCAGGAAAGCAGGGCAAATTCCACTCAGTGCCGAAAACAAAACAAAGGTGGCACCAGGAAAAATATCCTGTGAGAGGGCGTTCTATAAGGCTGCATCCACACAGATAGTTTGCTCCACCTTGGCTTCCTTGCAGCATCATTGTTTTGGGGAACACGGTCCTCTGTTCTATCTCTGTGTTTCCCCCGTACTTTGTGGTGATCTTTCCCAAGCCTGAATTGGTATGATCTTTTTGGAAAGCTCACAGTCAAAGCTCTTTTGGGGTATTTGTGAGCAGGAATGAATTTTTGTAGGTTCCATCAACATTGGTGCCATTGTCCTTACCTCAGCTCCCTTGCCCACTATTCTCCTCCCCACTAAAGTGGTTTTTAGGGATTTAAAAAAAATCACAATAGGGCTATAATGATATATTGCAACAGAACCCTTGTTCCCAGCTTTAAACAAAAGCCTCTAGTTCAGGGGTGGCCAAACTTGCTTAATGTAAGAGCCACATAGAATAAATGTCAGATGTTTGAGAGCCGCAAAGACATGACAAACATCTCACACACATCCTCCAAGGGCCCCCCCCCCAGTCTCCCCAATGGCTGGCTTGGCTTGGTGAAGGGATTTAAAGAGACAAATGCCTTCTCCAAGCCAGCCGGTGGAGGGAGGGGGCCTTTGAGAACACATTTAAAGTTAACGTTGCTTTCTTTCTCTGCTCCCCACCACCTCAAGCCTACCAAGGGAGGGGAACACTGGCTGGGGAAGGGAAGACTGATCTTTGCCTTTCCTTCACTTCACCAGCCACCCTGCCACGAGCCACACAATATGTGTGAAAAGGCTGTACGTGGCTCCCGAGCCTCCGTTTGGCCACCCCTGCTCTAGTCCTTTTCATTGCATGGTTATAAGGGAAAAGGTATAGACTGCTGTTTAAACTAACTCTTGAGTGAGAAGCTTCTCTTCTTTCGCACGCTGAGGCAGCTGAGCAGAGGCCCACCTTCTGCTTCTTGCGCAGGATCACCTTCACCCCATCTACAGAGACAACAATGCTCACTTTCTTCTTCTTGATATTCTTGGCTTTGAATTCATACTGTAGGGAGAAGGGCAGAGGGATATGTTGAGGATGCTAATTCCAATCCAGGAATCCTAAATTGCATTCCAAATCTAGCCACTCCTTCAATTTATAATACGATTCCGTTTTATGAACACCCATAAGAAACATGCAAAATAAAGTAAATTTTGGAGCAAAGAAGTGTGCGTGGAATGGAAATATATGAATACGAAATTTCCCCTTGACCCAAATATCCCTCTTCAGCATACTATATGCTCTCAGTGGCTAGAAAAAACCAATTTTCCCATCATCCTCTTTTTTGCCTTCTTGTCCCCACTTCTTTTGTCTAGACTGATTGCCTTCAACATTCCATGGCTCCTGGAGGGCATACGCAGGACCCATCAAGTCATTCTGGATTTTTTCCCTTTTAAAAAAACTGACAATTTAATATTTTGTTGCTTCAGGGGCAGCATATGCAGAAGCCTCTCCTGTGTCTGTGTGTAACTCCACTGCCTGCATTCCTAAGAACACTGTCCTGGGAGTCAGCCCATTGGATCTTACTTCTGAGTACTCGTGCCTAACATTTCTCCCTTTATTTCATTGCCTTGCTGACAGGCATTTGACCCCCATCATCTTTGCCACTAAAGGAGTTTCCCAAACTCCCTTGCCATGAGAACGCCTACTGTCTTGCATGCCCTTGAATAGCTGAGTGGCTTTTGCTTTTATAGTGCATATAATTTTGAGCTTATCCGATGAATAAAACTAGTAAGAGAGAAAGTGCAATATTTACAGTTTTTTTAAAAAACCCAACCGGCGTTGTTTATTCATAAGCCCCCCATCCCCAAGCAGAAGCCAAGGTTCAGGAATTCACTTCTTCCTAAAAATCTGTGTACTTGACCCATGAACCCCTGCCCAGGTTAATATTCCAACTAGGGTTGCCAACTCCAGCTTGGGAAATGCTTGGAAATGGGGGGGGGGTTTTTTGATGCCTAGAAAGGGTGGAGTTTGGGGAGGGAGCCTAAGCAGGGCTGTGATGCCACAGAGTCCACCCTGCTAAACTACTTTTTTTTCTTCCTCCAGAAAAACTGATCTCTATCGCCTGGAGATCAGTCGTAATTCCAGACCTCCAGGCCCAGTCAGTGGGTTGGCAACACTACTCCAGCATTTCTTGTGTCCCATTAATGGTTCTTTCTTAACCGCACAGCTGTAGGAGAACAGGCGCTTTTGTGTCCTGCTGAGAATTCATTCTTACAAGCTGTGGGCGAGGAGTTAAACCTCAGCGTGGGCTGTACTACTTCAGAGCACAGACGGGTGGCCCACACAGCAGACACCTATCTCAGCACAAGAAGAACAAATTCCCGGTGTCTAGAAAAGTACTGTGTCAGGGTGAAACCTAGACTATAGTCCTTCAGCCTGATGTGCTAGTGTTCTGTGTGCAAGGAGGTTTTCTTTGTACTGAGCATTCCACTGTGGAATCAGACCAGGAATGAGGAGATCAGGGATTAGAGCCCTACTCAGCTGTGAAGCTCCCAGGAAGGGGCGGGTCAGGAGGGGGAAACAGCGCTGGAAAAAGGTGTTGCCCCCGCCCTGTCTTGGCCCCACTCCTAGCTTGCCCCACCCCCACCTCCCAAAGGAGGATAAAAATCTAATTAATAACAAGGTTCCCCCTCTGCAGCCGAAAGTGATACAGCCCAGACACCAGTTTTCCTTCTTCCTCTGATGGTTGTGGAAAGCAGACCTCCGATGGACACGTGTGTTTGTTCGTTCTCTAATGGGATGTTTTGGCTTCTGTTTTTGCCTAGTTTTTACTGGGTATTAGAAAGAGGCCTGTTCAGTTTAATTTAAATTGTAAGCCACGCTGAGCTCGCTGCATAAGGCAGGCCAAAAGCACAAGTGCTCTAAGATCTTTTGTCCTTGGAAAAACTCCCTTCACAGTCTGCGGGAAGACATTATGCAAGGGGGACCTGAAGGTTGGATGCAAAGGCAAAAACTGTTCTTACTTCCCGTGGGTCACAGGCAAAGCAACAGACCAGAATCTTTCATCTGTGTAAGGAACTTTTGAGGTCTGCTTCTCTTCCCCTAGGCAGGATGAATTCAAAATAGGGCTTTCAAGGTAAAAACTCTCTAACCTTTAACTAAATAAGAGAACAGCATTTGAAAGGGGGGAGAGATTTGAGTGGGTTTTGTTAGGAGCGGGCAGGGAGGTATGGCTGTACTTAGTGGGGACAGAGATCTGGGCAACCCTTTATACCATCAATAATTACAAATCTTGTTTCCAGTTTCCAGTCTGCTATTTGACGGAGGCCAGGCTACAAGGTCTTGAACTTCGAGAGATCTCCAACCCTGAATGCCTCTCCTCCTTCTACTTGCATTATTCTGCCTCTGATCTATTATTTGCAAAATGCAAGCTATCATTTTCCCCTTCCCAGCTCACTTTCCCTCTGAGCGGAATGAGCCCGAGCTCTTCTTTAACTTGGTTTAGAAGGCAGAGCTGCAAGTCCCAGCAGTGGGAGCAGGCAGATGCTGACAGAATGTTCAAAGGCTTTATGATCAGAAGCAAAGAGTGGCCGTGGTGGCGCTGGGAATGATGTGCCATTAAAATGCATTTGGAGTCCAGTGACGGGCCAGCTGAGCTCCCTTTGCAATTCAAAACAGGAGCCAACTCTTTGTGTGCGTATGTGTGTGTGTATGTGTGTGTGTGTGTGTGTGTATGTGTGTGTGAGAGAGCTTGCTCGCACATGGGAGCACACACAAGGAAATAATCTATCTTCCTCCTTCAACACCCCCCCTTGCCTAAGCCAAACAGTTTTGCTTACTTAAAAAATGGATATACCACCTCTCCAGAGACCTGCTTTTAAAGAATGACCGTTCTGGGCAAAAATATCTGTGCCTTGGAATTCAAAGGGCATTTTATCATGGGAATTAGTCTGCACCAGGGAACACACTTTATACATGCTCAGAAATACTTATTGCTTTACGTGTTCTGTGCCAAGGTGCTGCCCCCAGAAAGAGGTTCAAAGGCTGAGACACGGCTCAGATTTAAACCCAAACAGGTCTCGTGCTGTCTGAACACACGTTTCCCCAAAGCAGGGCTCTTTGGACCCAAACCAGAAGGATGACTTAGGGTGATTCAGCACTGACCCAACTAGCTCCTAAAGCTCCATGGCTGGAGAAGAAAGCCTGGCGCAACCCCTCCCCCTTCCTCCTCCTGTTAAACTCTGACCCTTTTGATGAATTATTACTGTTTGGAAACCTAAATATAGCAGCAAAGTGTGTGAAACCAGAGAGATGCTGTGTATTTAAATAAAAGGAGTCCTGAGGTTTGAGGGGCGTCAGATAGGGCATAATTCTTCCCTCTGACGGAGCAGCAGCTGCTCCCTCCACTGCAGCCCAGGTGCTGGTCACCCCCCCATCTTTCCTGCCAGCTATACAGGGAAGGTTTTCACCTCCCTTTATATTTTAAGCACATAATTACAAACTAGGAAAGAGGCAGGAAGGAGCCAGCAAAACTCCGTCATGCTGTTTAGTGAGAAGAGGACCAGAAATGGAGGGGCTTCTGATTTCTGCAGTAGCACTGGCCTAACGTGCATGTGTGTGCATGTGCCAACCTGCAAAAGGTAAACCTAACATCTGGAATAGAGTATAGCTGGAGGAAAACATCAAAACAGTGATAGCATTTGTGTGTATAGACCAGGGGTGGCCAAACTTGCTTAACGTAAGAGCCACATAGAATAAATGTCAGATGTTTGAGAGCCCCATGACCTGAACAAATGGTACACGTTTTTATTGAAAAATAGGCAGATTTTCTTTTTATTAACATTAAATGAGACTGCCAAAATAAAAACAAAAGGAGTAAAAATAGATATTGATAATGATATTTATTTGTCCAATTATATTTTTTTGCCCCGGGGGGCGGGGGCTTTGCGAATGCATTTAAAGTTGCTTTTGTTCTCTGCTCCCCACTGCCTCAAGCCTACCAAGGAAGGGGAACACTAGCTGGGGAAGGGAAGACCAATCAGAGAGTCATGCCTCCCCTTTGCTTCCCCATCTGCCCTGCTGGGAGCCACTCAATATATGTGAAAGAGCCGCATATGGCTCCCAAGCCACAGTTTGGCCACCCCTGGTATAGACATATGCTACTCGGCCGAAAGCTAAGATGTTGTTTAATCATTATAGTTTGATTAATGGCCGGTTCTGTTCTGTTCTGCAGTTATTATTACGCATTGGTCTAACTTGAGGCAGCACCGGTGGATGGGCAATCAGGCGGTCCATGGGCGACATCCAGCAGGCCCCCGGGTGCTTTTCTGGTGCCTTGCAATCAATGCTCCGTCTAAGCCGTGGAGTCCTGTGAGCAAAAAAAATCTACTTTGTGAGCTACTGGCATTAAAGTTGTGAGTGAGCGATTTGGCTGCTGCATACATTAGTTTGCTCTGGAGCCATCCTTCCTGAGCTGAGACAAAAATGTGTGAGCTTGAGGCTAAAAAACAGAGCTAGCTCACACTAACTCAGCTGAGAGGGAACACTGCTTGCAACCACTTAAGGCTAAAAGCCAGCATCAAGAGGAAGGGGAAGCTCTCCTGGGAAAGGGCAATTTCCGGATCAAAGCACACTGCATTCACACACATGCACCTATTCTCCCCCCCCCCCCCCCCCCCCCAGTCAGTGTGTTCCTCTTTGGTGGCTTGTTTTACAAATGTGTAGACAAACAGGATATGCTCTGCTCCTTCCCAGAGGAATTTTCCTAGGAGCTGATGGGTTCAGCTCGGTGCTAAGCAGCCCAGCCGCTCTGATTTTCTTTGGGGGTGGGGGTGATGCTTCCCTTCCTGTAGAAAGCTGGCAGAGCTGGCCGCTTGGGATGGGGAGCTCTGCCAAGGCATGACCGAGGAAGCCACCTTCGAATGCTGGGAAGGGTTGCCAGCTGGCAATTGCAACTTTCCGCTCTCACGCAGGGAAGCTGAAAATGTCACACGTGGGGGGGCAGTGGATATCAGCCACTAATCATCGGCTCATGCTCTGGTGTTGGGTGCAGAATTCAGGCTGCATTTTAATATATTTTTTTCCCTTGGAGAGGCAAGTTTCTAGGCCATATGGCGGTTCGGATAGGCTTGAAGGTGCGTGGGCAGTGCCTGGCATAATCTCTGATATCAGTGGAAGTTTGGTAAGGTTTCCAATGATTGTGGCTTCAGTGCCCTAATCCTTAACAAAAGCAGAAATTAAATTATGTGCAATTTGTAAAAAATGTACCTGTTTTAAAATCCACCTTTTCAAGGTGCAATTTTTGTTTGGTATTTTTGTGTGTGTGTGTGGAGCCAGTTTGGTGTGGTGGTTAAGTGCGTGGACTCTAATCTGGGAGAACCGGGTTTGATTCCCCACTCCTCCACTTGCACCTGCTGGATGACCATGGGCAAGTCATAGCTCTGTACCACCTGTTCTCTCAAGGACAGTTGTCTCAGAGCTCTCTCGGCCCCACCTACCTCCCAGGGTGTCTGTTGTGGGGAGGGGAAGGGAAAGGAGTTTGTAAGCCGCTCTGAGACTCAAGTGAATGAAGAGTGGGGTATAAATCCAATCTCTTCTTCTTCTTCTTCTTCTGTGTGTATGCCTGGAAGTCATGGTTGACTTCTGGGAACCCTTAGTGAGGCTAGGATGTTTTGGTGCTTGTGGCTTACTATTGCCTGCCTCTGCTTCCCAGCCCTGGTATTCCTTGGAGATCTCCCTTCCAAATACTTGCCAGGGTTGGCCCTGCTTAGTTTCCAAGATCTGACCAGACTGGGCTTGCCTGGGCTATCCAGCTCAGGGCAAGGTGCAATTTTTTTGAAGCGCAAAACCATGCTGTTCAGTCACCCCTTTTCTACTGGCTTTCCTATTAACTGTCCTCTAGCTCTTTGTGCCATTAATTCATTCTACCCCTTTCTTAACTCCAACCTTCACTCCACTAACTCTTGGCTGAAAATAATGTTGCTGCCGTCACTCAGCCAGCCAAATGGCAGGATAGAGAGAAAAGCATCTCCCTCCTCTTTTGTGCCTCCTAAGAAAAGTATCCTGAGTACTATGTTTCCCATGGCACTTTGAAGTGCTGGGGGCATCGGGCACCAGAAGAGAAAGAGGATCTCTTCCTGATCTGGCTGGCTGGCCAATGCCACCCCTACCAACGGTACACACTGTATGTCCTTTTTGGAGTGGAAGAAAAGAAGGTTGGCATACAGAATGACATGAAAACAAAGGGAAAATATTGCCCATCCTGGTTATGGCCTATTCTGCCAGACCATCCTCCCCCTACTGGGGCACAATATTTCACCAGTTTTTTTCTTTTTAAACAAACTTCTCCCAGTGCGATGGTTCTCTCCCACTGGGTTCCATCTTAAAAAAGGTCCGAGCAGATCAGCACTAGTAAAGGACTTCAAGGACCTTTTAAAAAGCCTCCAGACTGGTAACCTTCTGTGTTTTTAGCACCTGGCATTCTGAGATACACTGCCTCTATGCATGGAGGCTTCATTTAGCCTTTATAGCTAATAACTTTTTAAACTTTCCCTTCCTGCAAGAAGCTTAGAGTGGTCCATGAACCTTTATGAAAAGCCATCTAAGCTAAATGGCCTCATCTTTTGTCAGCAAATTCCAGAAGTCAATTTATGCATTTTGCAAAGAATTACTTCTTTTTGTCACTCCTAAACCTGCTGCCAATCAATCTTCCTGGGTGATTCCAAGTTCCACTATTAGAGGCGACAGCTTCCTCTTTTTTTCAAAGACCCAAATGCATTTTAGCCTTTCCATGAAAGGGAAATGCCCTCTGATAATTGTAAATAATTGATAAATGCCCCTTTCTGCACTTTCCCCAGTTCTGGAATATTTTCAGGGGAGGGGGGCTGGTAGAAGAAAACGGAAGCTGCCCCAGAGGAGGTACTTAGTGCAGGGCAGGAAGCCGTTGCGGCAGCAGCCGGGGAAAGATTGTGTAATGAGCAAGATTCAACCTGAGGACTTTCTGCTGAGATGCTGAGGATACTGGGAGAATCCATAATGTTGCTGTCCTCCAGGGCTTAAGCAGGAGAGTGGGCGCCAGGCTTCCAGGATGTTAAATAATGCATCTCTCTCTCCCTGCCGTTTATTGCAAAGAAGCTATTTGGTCTGCATAGATCTCCAAGTTTAAAGTGATCCCACACAACTCTCTGTAAAACTGAGCTAATAAACTGGGCAGCAGCCAGAAAAGGGGAGGGAGACCTGGGAAAACAGACCAGCCTGAAGACAGCTTGGAGGGAGAAGAAAGACTGGAGAAGAAAGGAGGGCCAGAACAAGGCAGATGCGAAACAGTTTTCCTGTCTCCAAGTTCATTTTTAATAGGCCTCTCTCGGCCACACACACCCTTGCTTGGGACACATACACAAGGACAGAGGCAGGGACTGGGATAGGGAACTGGATGGTGGTGGCCCCTATGGACCTGGGATTATGTTGACCTGCCCTATCACTTGCCAGGTGATGTTTTGTGACTGGCCATGAGCCATTCCTTAGAGATCGACAAGAGGAAATCTTACTGTCAGACCACATAGAGCATGGTGTAGTGGCTAGAACGTTGGGACTAGGATCGAGGAGATCCAGGTTCAAATCCCCACTCTGAAATGGAAGCTTGCTGGGGACCTTGGGCCTATCACTCTCCCTCAACCTAAGCTACTTCAAAGGGTTGTTCTGAGGATAAAATGGAGGCAAGGAGAATGATATTGCATGCTGCTTTGGAGAAGAAAAGTGGGGTATAACTATCTAAATGAATACCTAATTCGTATACTGTGGAGGGGCAGCAGCTTAGGTGGCTTGAAAAACAACAGCAACAACCCTGGGCAAACTTTCAGAGAAGGAGACCTGTCAACCACTCTTATCACAACAGATAAATGGAACCTCCACGTTCAAGGCAGCCTGCCTTTGAAGACCAAGTGTTGGTAACAGAACAGGAAGACTGTTGGTTCCACTACCAGTTGGGAACAGAAAAAAATCACTCTTGAGGCACAGGAATCTAGCTGGATAAATCAGCGTGTATATAATTTCCTAGGGTGCTCTTTTGGGAAAAACCAAACAAACCTATAGCTGTTGCAATGCGTGATTCTCCAGTGATACAGCAGTGTTTCACTACCCTAATTGTAAGGGTTCTGTATTCTCTTGCGTCTATAGTCAGTCTTTTGGTGATTCAGAGAGGGGGAGTTTAAAGGCCGCCTCTTTCAAAACAGTACATGCACTTATCCTAGCCTACATGCGACCAAGCCTGGGGTATTCGAGTCACCCCTCGGCATGTGAGATGAAACTGTCTGGCACCAAGTTAAACACATGCTCCATCTAGCCCTGTGTTGTCTCTTCTGACTGGCCGTGGCTTTCCAAGCTTTTGGACGGGGTCTTCTAACTGAAGATATCAAGGACTGAACCTGGAATTTCCTGTGCCTAAAGCAAGCGCTCTCTCTGAATGATGGCTTCTTTCTTGTCTCTTCCTCCCTTCCTCTCCCAGGCCCTCCAGTATCCACTGGTGTATACAGTTGCCTGCTGCTCTAGGGAAAAAAATGTCCTGTCCCTTTAATAGAGGGGTCGTGGGATATTATTTACCAGGTGATAATACTTACTTCCATGCCACGCTTCATCGGCCTATTTCGACATATTATTTATTAATGTATTAAAACATTTGTACCCCATCTTTCCTCCTGGCTCAAGGCAGCTGACCAATAATTGAGGCTCCATTAAAAGGACATGCCATTCTTGCCCAAGCCAGTTGGTAACTGTACTTGTACAGCAAAGAACAGAAATTTGGAAAGCACAGCTGGTGACTTGATTGGCTTTTAACTTTCAAGGAGGTTGCTTCTGAGAGCCATCTGGCCCAGACTTGCAGCTCCTGGCAAGGTCGCTTGTGGAAACTGCCATGGTGGAGACGGGCTGCTGCTCAAGGAATGGCAATGGTTGCGCTTCTTACTTTTGGAAGTAGGTGACTGCGCTTTACACCTTGCTCTGGCCTGCAGGCCCTGTTTCCGCCCTGCTCTCCTAGGTGTGTCTTCACACCTGGAGGGGCTTTTCTTTTACTCTCAGGGTAGCCCTCCACCACCACCTGACCTTTGCATGGAATTGCCCACCGGGAGGGTCAGGGCTTCCAGCTTCCCTTCCAAGTTCTGAGGCTTTGCCTCTATGTCTCCGGAGGCCCAGCATCTGGTCACCCCGGGGACGGGTCACTGCCCAGAGGAATGACCACTTGCCAACTGCTTGCCTTCGCCCTCCGAGTGCTCCTTTTAAAATAGCATGTCCGAGACGACGGAGATCTATGCGGTACAGAGAAGAAGAGGAAGAGTTGGTTTAATATCCCACCCTTCACTACCTGAAGGAGTCTTGGAGCAGCTTACAATCTCCTTTCCCTTTCCCTCCCCACAACAGACACCCTGTGAGGCAGGTGGGGCTGTGAGAGATCAGAGAGAACTGTGACTGACCCAAGACCACCCAGCTGGCTTCAGGGGAAGGAGTGGGGAATCAAACCCAGTTCTTCAGATTAGAGTCGGCCACACTTAACCACTACACTAAACTGGCTGAGAGAACCACTACCAGCATCTAAAGTTATAAAATATTTATTAAAAAGAAATTGTTTATAAGTGTACTTTTAGCACAGCACCCAACTGAGCAAGGGATACCAAAACAAATGGGGAAAACGCAAATCCTCTGCCTCTTTCTCTATTAATGCACTATCAGATGTTAAAATAGGACATACCCCCTTTTTCTTAGGATGTTACAGTTCCCTGCAGGGTTACCATTACCTTGAAGCTTGCTCTAGCTCTTGAGGCAAGCACATGGTCAGTGGCTGCCTTGCCAGAGGAGAGGTCTCTGTGTGCTCATGGACACAGAACCCAAGGAAAAGAGACCCCTTCCTGTTGCAAGGAGGTTTTATCATATCTATTTCTCCACCCACTGACCAGGTCATGCCAAGTCAAGAGGTGTTTCCTGGAGAGCTCCAGGAATCTCCTTCCTGAAGACTCCCTAAGATTTTATCCCTCCAAATTCCTGTTCCCTGCTAGAGCTATTAACATCTGAATAAAGGTGCACTGAGGTATGTCTGGAAGCAATTGCACAGACTCCCCCCCCCCCCTTCAGCCTCTTCTCTGCCTGGGGAAAAAAAATGTTCAAATGCAAAAGGGGAGGTTTTACTCATCTCACACCTCCCAGGGGGAAAACTGCATTCTTCACACACCTGAAACAGGGAGGTGGTGTGGATCTGTTGTTCTCAGATCTGCATCAGGATCTTCTGGGCATGGTACACTATTCAGGCCCATCTCTGCCACATGTATCATCCTGGCTGTGCAATATACCCCCCCCCATCACCCGCATTCTCCTATATGTGACCATTTTGCTCTGCAGCAAGTTGCAAAGAACTTCTGTCCTTGGCACTCTTAGCGAGGGCATCCTTGCCAAAGTCAGCATTCTCCATCCTCCTTGAATCAATGCCAGGAATATGGTTGGAGGGGTATTTTTGGTCCGCTTAGGATCTGAGCCAAGCAAAGAGCTTAACCTACAATGCAGTATCTGATGAACCCTACAGAAATATTTCAGAGTAAACCACTATGTGTTTCTTTGGTTTTGGAAAAGTGGGTGTTTTGTGGACTATGCTGTAAGTGAGCTTGTTGGGGGAATTTTACCCCCCTCTCTCCCTCCTTGGTTCCATCTTTCCAAGTGACCTTGCTTTCTCCTAAATTTGGCCTCATCCTTCAACCTCTCTCCTCCTTTCCTTTGAAGTTAGCAGTACTCCCCTTCAAAGTCAAAATCCAGAATCCCTCCAGGCTGACAGCTGAACAGGGGCGGTGAGTCGTGAAATGCAAGTGTGGGGAGCTCGCCAAGTCCTGCAATGGGACAGGCAAAGTTCCCACGTATTGACGATCAGAACTCCCTGCCACCGTGCCAGCAAGGAGAACTGGTAGGAAGAAGAGATCCTGATGCCAGGAGGCTAATTTGGGCACAAGAACTGAGGTGGGCTTCTCCAATCATGGCTCCAGGCTTTTGGAGTGGAGAACAGATAAACTGCCTTTCCCCCCGCAAATGCTCCCGTTTCACACACCCCTTTTTCCAGGGCTATTTTCCTGCAGTCTTCCAGAATGATAGTGTGTTTTGTAATACCGGTTTGTTTAGAAATATACATCCTGAGAGCAGGCAGCTTCAAGGCCCCAGCAGGTCTACTGGCAGCTATTAGCCAAGAGAGCTAAATGGACCTTCCATGTTCAGGGGCAGTATTGCCCCAGAATGCCATTTGCTGAGGGACAGGAAGAGCGTTGCCTTTTATGCTTTACTTGTGCCCATCCCAGAAGCATGTCCCTGGGCACTGCTGAGGGAAGAAGGATGGATGAGATGGACCTTCAGTGTGATCCAGGGTGGGGCGGCTCTTCGTACATTCTGATAGATACTGCTCATTCGATCTCCTTGCTCCCAGTTCAAACTATTAGATCCATTCCATAATATGCCACAAGTCAAGAACAGAGATGAGCCCTGAACTAGATAGCCCAGGCAAGCCCGATCTCGTCAGATCTCAGAAGCTAAGCAGGGCCAACTCTGGTAAGTACTTGGAAGGGAGACTTCCAAGGAATACCAGGGCTGGGAGGCAGAGGCAGGCAATAATAAGCCTCCTCTCTGAAATGTCCAAGCTTCACTAGGGGTCACCAAAAGTCAACCATGACTCCCAGGCGTGCGTACACACAAAATACTCACTAAAAAAGAAGAACAGAGACAACACAGAAAGAAACTTGGCTCCATATGAGCCAAGCCAGATGGAGCCTGAAAACTGGACCTGTCTAACACGTATGGATGTCTGCCATGTTTTCTTAGAATATTTTTCCATGTCATCATAAGGAAATTGGTTGGGTCTGTGTCTGCCAAATGCATTTCTATAATGGCAGCACTTTCCTCTGGTGCAAGGAGCTTTCTGCCATCATTAGCTGAATGGATCCCCGGCCCATGTGATTGGGCAGACAGTTGGAAGATATGCTGCCAGAACACTGTAGACCAGGGGTGTCAAACAAGCGGCCTGGGGGCCGGATCAGTCCCCCAGAGGGTTTCTATCAGGTCTGCATTGGAGCTGGCCATCTCCCGCTTCTAGTTCTGCTGCTGCTGCTGCATCATATGTAGCTTGCTTCACCAGACTCTCTTAATCACTCAGCCATTTCATTTAACCTGGGTCCTAGATTCAGAACTTTGAGCATGAGATTTCTGTGGTGAATGTTGATGAGTCAAAAGTAGGTTTGCAGCTTACAGATACACACTTGAACAGCATACTCAGGATTGCAACAACACAAGGCATTTTGATGCAGTAATTCAGAGCAAGAGGTGTCTGTTATCCAACACTGTTAAATAAAATATTGCAAGAGTGCTAATGTTCTAAGCATGTTTTTATTTTAAGTAAAAAAAAATCTTTGTGTTCGTGTCCTCTATAGTTTATATCTCCACTACCTGGCATTACATTTTATGACATACATGGTCTGGCTCAACAAGGTCTCATTTATGTCAGATCCGGCCCTCATAACAAATGAGTTCGACACCCCTGCTGTAGACTGTGAGACACAGCAATGCTTTCACACCACCACACCCCAGTTCAAAGGCCTTGTTAAAATCAGAGCTGCTTGCCAGGATCATTACTGCCGAACTGAAACAGCGCTTTCCATTTTACCAAGCCCAATGAAAGATACCTATGCTAAGAGATGTTTCCACCTTGGTTACATTTGCAGGTGAAAGGCTTGCAAGACTCTGCCTGTCTTTGGGCACTTTCACTGATGCTGAATGATGCACGTTCAATCCACTTTCAATGCACTTTGCAACTGGATTTCACTGGGCGAAACAGCAAAATCTACTTGCAAATGATAGCTAAAGTGTATGGAAAGTCAACTGAAAGTGCATTTTTCAGCATGTGGGAAAGCACCCTGATAAGAGTCGGCAATGCAGTCCGAACCCCATTATGGCTGACCACCAAGAGTGTGCAAGTTCGGTAGTCTCAGCTGCAGAGAAAGCGCTTGATTTCCAAATAGGATTGTGTTGGGTGATCCTTATCCGATCATCTTTTATTCATCAGGACCCACGTACTGGGATGTTCAGTAATAAAAGTCCATGTGACACATCATTACAGTTTAACCCTGAGCAATGGCTACCACAACGGCTGGGGCAAGCCAGTTGGTATTCAGTGCCCTTTTGGGGGAGAAAATTCCTTGGCACCCATTCTATGACTACTCCCAAATGGCGACAAAGCCCAAGTAGCAGAAACTGTGATTTGTTCAGGGTCCCCCCCCCCCCAGCTTCCCTGTGCGCCCTCTTCTTGGTTCACTGTCAAGCTATCGACTGTAAGTTCAATGAGGCAGAGAGCTCTCTTATTTGATTAAGCTGTAAAGCACTCATGCGTTTGACTGAACTGTAGAAACAGTGCTGATTTTAGCTTCTGAGATGATGTTCAGTGGTGATCACGTCGTTGTGGCCCGGGCACCTGAGGACTGCGTTGCTGGATCAGTCCAAGGCTTGTGTGGGTAGCATCCTCTTTCCCATACCAGCCACAAGCACAGCATGATGACGAGGGCCTTACTCTGTGGCTTATCCCCAGTATCTGTAGGTTATCTCCATTGCTTCTGAAGATGGAGGTTATTTATTTAAAGCTTCTGGCAGATAACTGCTGAGCAATGCTCCCTCTAAGCTGTGGGGTCTTGTGAGCAAAAATTCTACTTTGTGAGCTACGGGCATTAAAGTTGTGAGCGAGCGGTTTGGCCGCTGCATAAATTAGTTTGCTCTGGAGCCATCCTTCCTGAGTGAAGACAAAAATGTGTGAGCCGGAGGCTAAAAAACTGTGAGCTTGCTCACACGAACACTGCCACGGAGAGATGTCTTCGCCTCTCATCCTGCCTGAGGTGGCAGCCAGCCCCACTTTTGGGGGCACTGCTCTCCAGAAATCAATGACTGCTGCTGCATTTTGCATCCTGCACACTCTCACCTCATCTAGGTGGGAGGGGCCGTGCAGCCAGGGCCTTCTAATAGGGAGAGGTGGGAGGAACTTGTCCCAGAGCCAACCTCCCCCCCCACAGCCCTGATCTTGCAGTTCTCTTCTTCTGCCACCATACCTCTTGCTGCCCACAGGTGGCTTCTGTGGGGCCTGGCATGCATAGCTGCTGCACTGTGCAATTGTGCATGTCCCCAGAGCTACTGGGCTGTACTGATGCAACATTCTGGCTGCTATGTTTTGTGTCCAGTATTGCTGCAATACTGGACATTCAAAGGTCTATCAGTGGCTATTAGCCACAAGCTATAGATAGGAACTCTTGCTCTGGGGCAAGAGATGCTCTGTATTCTTGGTGCTGGGGGGGGGGAGGCGACAGTAGGAGGGCTTCTAGTGTCCTGGCCCCACTGCTGGACCTCCTGATGGCACCTGGTGTTTTGGCCACTGTGTGACAGAGTGTAGGACTGGATGGGCCACTGGCCTGATCCGACATTGGCTTCTCTAATGTTCTTATGTAAGCCCTGAATTGCTTTGCTGTAGAAGCACAGCTGCGGGAACCAATAATTTGTTTAGAAAATTTGTAGGGTTCCTCTCCAAACCTGCCTGAGGCAGCTCAGAGCAACAGACAAAAACAAGCAGGCAATAAAAACAAATCTAAGTCAATTACAGATACCAATAAAGACAGTCAGAGCATAAAATCACATAAAACAGAGCAGCCTAAAATGATATTGATAAATACTCATCAGATTAGGAGTGGAATACAAAACAGTGATGGTATCCCTTAGTTAAAAGCCTGGGTGGGTAAAGAGACTGTTTTCACCAGGTGCCTAAAGGAATGGAAAGTAGGTGCCAGGCAAGTCTTAAAGAGGAAAGTGTTCCAAAGGCTGTGGTGACACCACCAAAAAAGCCCTGCATCTGGATTGTCACCCACCTCACCTCTACAGGTAGGAACAGAGAGAGCAGAGCTAGAGAGGAAGAACTCAGCTGGCAGACAGGATAATAGGGGAGGAGGCAGTCCTTCAAATAGGCTGCCTTTTCCCACTGCCCCTGCACACTGACTCACCATTTTCATTGAGCTACCCATCATAACCCAACGACCTCACTTCTGGTCAACCTCCACCAGTTTAGTCCCCATGTATGCACAGATGAAGTTAGGATGTTTTGCTCTGTTATCTATTATTTTACAGTAAGTTACACTGATCCTCATTTGTGATGCCATTTCCCATTAGTTCAGGTTGGAACAGGTCATTTTGGCTATTTGCTGTTATTTCAGCTTTTGCCGATTCCGTCCCTCTTTTTCTTCTGTGAGGCAGATAAAGGGCAATCAAACCATTAAACAGTCTGGAGCTAGTGACATTTCCAAGGAAAGGCTGGTGGGTGATTTGCAGATGCAAGGGAACATGGTGTTCCATCTTGCGAACCACATGCAGGCATTCCTCCCCAGGGATTATGATGAAAATGCGCACAGGAAAAGATAATGATGCTGCCAGGAGTCCTAAGGAAGCCGGCATACCTTCTTGTGTGCAGCTGGCAAGCCCAGATCAGTCCCTCCATTTCTTAAACCTTCACCTAACCCAGATCATCGTTCATAAGAATCATAAGAGTGTGTTGGATATTCCTGTTAGGGAATATGTTCCAGCAGAGTAAAATAGTAAAGCGTCAGTTTAGTAGAGATTAAGAGTCTGAGTCCATGTGTATTTAAAGGTAAAAGTTTACTATACACCTAACACGGGGAAAGGTAAACAGGATACAAAATAACAACAGAGCTAGATTCTACATCTTTACAGCTAGAGATCCAAACAGCAAGAGTGATGGCGTCTTCCCTCTCAGCCAGAACAAAGGCAGAGGAAAGAAACCATAAAATGCAAATACTTAGTACATGGTTTTCAATCAGAGAGTTAGGGTCCTAACAAAGTTTCCCGGGCAAACTGTTGTGTACACAGATTGGTTACAAGCAAACATGTGACTTACGATGACCAATACAGAACAACAGCAACCCAGTAGATACACTGAAGTGTTTTAACTTGCTGTACCCAACATAATGGCAGGTCTGGAAACCACTCCTGCTTTTAAGAACTCAAGCTCTGGCAATTCTGAGACAGGCACTAAAAGCTCACGGTTGCTTGGCAATTTACATGTTTTGTGGGCTGATTCATGAACCCATCTGCTGTCAGTCATCCACGGAACTTGATCTCATAACCCTGCAGCATTTTTTTTTCCTTGACGAGTGAAATGCCAATCATCATTAACAGCCAGTGGAGAGAGGGACTGTCTATTACACATCAGGCAGAATTTCCTTACTATGTTCCTTACTATGATTCTACTCTTCAGCCACAAATGCTGATGATACTGGGAACTGGGTACCAACTTTGGCCTTGTCCGTTATAGATGCATCATGGTTCTATTATTATTATTAGTAGTAGTAGTAGTAAAAATCTTGTTGTTTTTTTAAAAATGAAGTTGCTGGCTCATATGATTGAAATAATAAGCCTGACAACGTGCAAGCAACGCCTGCTGGAATCTCAGGAGGGGACTGAGCAGCTCTTAGCACTAGAAGCAGTGTGCCTGGAGATCTCCCACTATTACAGCTGATTGCCAGATAACCAAGATCAGTTCCTTTGGACTACATGGCTGCTTTGGAGGGTAGGCTCTATGGCATTATACCCTGCTGAAATTCCTCTCCTCCTCAAACTCCACCCTCCTCAGCCTCCACCCCCCTCCAAATCTCCAGGTATTTCCCAACCTGAGCTGGCAACCCTAGTTACATCGTCAAAGGACATTTTAAAAAGCACACAATGTACTGTACAAGATAGATCAAGATGGACAGCCGTGTTAGTCGGTCTGTAGCACCAGAAAAGAGTGAGAGGCCAGTAGCAAAGACTAACAAAATTTAGCTTGAGCTTTCCTGAGTCACTGCTGAGTCACCGAGTCACTGCTCACTTCTTCAGAACATTTCTGTCTGATTGCCTGACAGTCCTTGCTATTCCTGTTTCATAAATGGTTAACAGAGAGAGTTGCCCTTTTTTTGCCATCAACACACAGCTGACTTATGGCAACCCTGTGGGGCTGCCCATAGGCAGGTGGTATCTGTGAACCCAACCTTCCCAAGGAACCGGGGGGGGGGGGCTCTGACTCTCTGGTGTGGGTCTCTCCTCAGCTTGTTTTGAAGAAGCCCCCAGACCCCTACAGTCAACCTTCCAGAATCCCCTGTGCAACAATTCAGGAAATGTTCAATGCTTCAGAAGGCTAAAGACTTGGAGCTAAATTACTAGTTCCTGATGCTTATTAAAACTTTTTTTTCTTTTTAAAAAATTGCACATTTGACTCCCTTACAAAGAAGAAGAGTTGCTTTTTATACCCCGCTCTTCACTACCCAAAGGAGTCTCAGAGCAGCTTACAATCTCCTTTCTCTTCCGCTTCCCACAACAGACACCCTGTGAGGTAGGTGGGGCTGAGACAGCTCTGAGGGAGAACTGCTCTTGAGAGAACAGCTCTGAGAGAACCGTGACTGACCCAAGGTCACCCAGCTGGCTTCAAGTGGAGGAGTGGGGAATCAAACCCAGTTCTCCAGATTAGAGTTTGCCGCTCTTCACCACTACACCAAACATCAAAGTCCAACTGTTTATGTTGCTCTCAGGTACCAGAAACCCCTTCACAACAATTAAGTCCTTGTCATTGTGATGTGAAAATAACCTTGCCTGTCCCCTGCTGGGAAAGCACCTTTGATTTATTGGCAGCAACACTTCAGGCAGAAGGAGCAGCAGTCTCATTCTGGATTACCCCCCTCCTCCCACAGCCAGAAACCACAACAGGCAGTCTCAGAATTCAGCAGTAGCTCCATATATCTGCTTTGAAGCAGAGTGGAGAAGAAGAAAGGAATTTGCAGAACATGGGGGGGGGGGAGTGAAGAGGAGTACACAACTGTATAGAGCATGGATATAGATCACACAGTGTGACACACAGATATAGTCACATGGAGAGGAAAACATGTGGAACCCCCGTTTCCTTGCTCAAGCCTAATTCTTTCCCCAGATAGTCTTGCCTTGGCCAGTGGTCGTTGCAAATCTGAGACTGGGAGCCACCAAAGCAGAATGGTAGATTGGACCAACCTGAAGGTTCCTTCTCTTCAGTAGGGGAGAAGTCATCCAGGAACTGGTTAGGTCACGCCTCTGCTCGCTTGATAGGCTATGCAAATTTCTTTTGTTGTGTGGCTCCTGTTGGAGTGGCCGAGGCTGACCTCTCCAGTTATGTCCAAGCCCTGTCCGCAAAGCACATTGTCACTGCACCTCTATTATCCCTTTCGTGAACTAGCCCATCATGTCGCCTCCTTGTTTCCGAGTTCCAAGGATTCCGGGTGGGATGGGGATGAATTCTCCCCCACTGAAGAGAAGGAAACTTCAGGTAGGTCCAATCTACCATTCTCCTTCAGTGGGGGGGAAGTCATCCAGGAACTGGTTAGCTGTACCCAAGCTGTCTTCCTGGGGTGGGCAAAGTCGGAAACCTCTTTTTCTTTCTTTCTTTTTTGGACAGGTTTATGTCTGTACCACCTGTTGTAGCACTCTTCTGCCAAATGCCACCTCGGCTGAGGCCATTTGATCCATCCTGTAGTGTCGCACGAATGTGGAAAAGGAAGCCCAGGTAGCCGCTCTGCATATCTCCTCTACTGTGGCTCGTGTGGCAAAGGCTGCCATCATAGTGGCCGCCCTCGTGGAGTGTGCTGTCAGCTGGCCTGGGGGCGTGTGTCCTTGTACTTCATAGATCTTGGAGATGCACTGCCTAATCCAGTAGGCCACAGTTGCCTTAGAGATCTTCTTGCCCAGATTTGGAGGGCCGTAAGCCACGAACAAGGCATCTAACCGTCGGAAAGTAGCCATCCTGCAAAGAAACATACATAGTGCTCGACGGACATCCGGCTTGTGCCAGGCCTTCTCCCTAGGGTGCAATGGATTTGGACAAAAGGATGCAACGTGACCGGCAGATTTAGGTGGAACAACAAATTCACCTTGGGCAAAAAGGATGGGTCCATCCTCAACATGACCGAGTCCTTCTGGAAGATGCAAAGCTCCTTCCTTGCCAACAATGCGGCCAGCTCGGAGACCCTCCTGGCCGATGTAACTGTGGTAAGAAAGGCAACCGTCCATGACAGATGGCGGAGGCCAGCTGTCTTTAGTGGTTTGAAAGGCGGCAGTCAAGGCATTGAGAACCTTGCTGAGGTTCCATGTTGGAAACCGGTGTCGGATCGAGGGGGCCAGTTGGCTTACCCCCTTCAAAAACTTCTTCACGTATCAGCTAGTGGAAACCTTCATTTGAGCCTTGTGTTCCAGGCAGGCTTGTATGGCCACAACTTGTCATTTCAGTATGTTAGGTCGCAGCCCTTTCTTCCAGTCTTCAGATAGGAACAGTATGACTTCACTGTCCGTGGCGTGCAAAGGTTGTATCCCATTTGGGGAGGCCCAGCGTGCAAATGTCCGCCAGGTATGACTGTACATGCGGTAGGTTGAGATCTCCTTGCCTGTAGCATGACCTCGACTACCTTACAGGGAAACCCCAAGGCCATTAGTCACGAGTTCAATTTCCATGCAGTCAGTTGCAGTCACGTTGGGTCCAAATGGAGAATGGGCCCTTGCTGCAAGAGGTCCGGTCTCTGAGACAACTTCCAGGGTCTCATGGATGACATCTGAACCAGATCCGAGAACCACAGCCGTCTCGGCCAGTGTGGATGGAGGGGACCATTTTTTCCTCTCTGATGGTACCTGGATGGGAGGGGAAGTGTCTTCGGTATTTTAAGTTGTTTTAAGTTGTTTTAGTTTGAATCTGTAGCTCGTCTGGCTTGGAGCAGGAGCTCAAGACATCCTACCGAGTGCAGGGCTAAGCAAAAAACTGGAGAGGTCAGCCTAGGCCACTCCAAAGGGGGGGGGGGCGGCACACAACAAAAGAAATTTGCATAGCCTATGAGCAAGCAGAGGTGTGACCTAACCAGGTCCTGGATGACTTCCCCCCACTGAAGGAGGAGTGTGACTTTTTTTTCATTTCCCAAATGTCTATTTCATATTGGTTTGCATTCTGTTCTAGATCTTTGCTGAGAGATCAGCCACTGTTGCTTTGCTGTTGCTAAAAGGATCGGACTATTGCACCCCTCAGGTCTGTGCGGACTATTGCACACACACACACACGCAGACACACCCGTCTCAGTTTCATAAGTCTGTGCATGAATCTCCAGTTTACCTTTTTGGACAGACTGCAGGGTGTGGTGGTTAGAATACTGAACTAGGATCTGGGAGACCCCGGTTCAAGTCCCCACTCTGCCTGGGAAGTGCACTGGGTGACCTTGGACTAGTCACCCCCTCAGCCTAACCTACCCCACAGGGTTGCTGTGAGGATAAAAAAGAGAAATGGAAAGCAATGTTGTCAATTGCTTCGGGCCCCCCACTGGAGAAAAAAAGTGGGACATAAACATCTAATGTAACTTTTTTTTGGAAAGTTACCATTTTGCCTGCCCACACCAGAGTTGGCTTGAGATATTTACATTCCACGCCTTGGGTGTTTTTTCTTTAGAGGCAACTTCCAAAAAGGGCTGCCCTCTGTCTCACCAGCAGCAGCAGCACCACCTTTACTCCTGAGATAAGGCAATGGTCACTCGGCTGCAGAGAATCCAAAAAGGAGCTCAACCTGATCAGCAGAAGACAGACCCTGGCTGAGACGCACAGGTGCATCACCGTGACCTGAGTGCTGCTGCTGTTCATTATTCCCCAAAGGAGAGAAGCCCTCTCCATTCTGGGGAATAAAATACTATTTCCATACCTATATAGCATGATGGCTGATATCGAGGATCGCAAGGCACACATTTGACAGCACCGCAGCAAAAGATGTCATTGGGAGAGACCGGCGCGGTGTTCCTCATGGCTTGCGGCAAATCCTGGCCCCCACGAATGCGTGCGTGCAGCGTGCAGCCGTTGTGCTGTTGCTCTGGACAAATCTGAGCACACCTCTTTAGACAGGGCTGGCTCCACAGCGCACTCCCCTGCAGAAGAATCAGCTTGCCTGGCCTCCCCCGTCGCAGGAGCAATCTTTCTGCCTCGCTCTCAGCAATTAAGGCATGTGAGTGCACGCAAACTAATTTGAAGGCTGCCCAGCAGGGGGAAAAAAGTCAAGGGACAGGCTGCTTCTTTGTCCTTGCTCAGGCGTAACCTGGATGCAGGCCGTGCTTGCAGGACTCCAGGCTAAAAATAAGCAACAGCTGATGCAAGGCAACCCGACTCAAATGGTGCTTTCTGCAACCACAAACTGGCATGATTTACCCTGCTCTCGCTAATCACTGGGAAGCTTTACCTAGTTTGGTGTAGTGGTTAGAAACACGGACTCTAATCTGGGAGAACCGGGTTTGATTCCCCACTCCTCCACATGCAGCTGCTGGGGAGACCTTGAGTCGGTCACAAGTTCTTTCAGAGCTGTTCTCTCAAGGGCAGTTCTTGAGAGAGCTCTCTTAGCCCCAGCTACCTCACAAGGTGTCTGTTGTGGGGAGGTGAATGGAAGGAGATTGTAAGCCACTCTGAGACTCCTTTGGGTAGTGAAGGGCGGGGTATAAACCCAATCACTTCTCCTTCTTCTTAACCAATGGAAACCCCTTCCAGCCACCCATCTGGCTTCTCTTGATTTCACCAGCAATTGCCCACATGTCTTTTCATCTTATCTTCAAAACTGTGAGGGTCAAAAATTCCTTTTAACTTTGAAGTGGAAGCTGAGTTTCTCGAGAGATGAATCCTGTGACTTGTGCATCTCCTTCAGCACTTCACTTGCTCTTCACTTGTACACACGTGGTACACACGTGTGGCACACACACATCTTGTCCACAGCCAGCACTCTAGCTCAGGAATGCCAGAAATCTGGGGTTCAATACAGCCACCAGGCAGCACAGCTTAGCCCATTCTCTCTGCCACTGCAACCAACCTCAAGGGAATTTTATTTAAACTTAAAATATTTATATCCCACCTTTTGGTGCCGAGGATTCTCAGAGCAGTTTTGTTTTGCTGTGCATCTTGTGGGGTCGGCAGCCCTTCCAACCTGGCCTCAGGGTTGTGCAAAACTTTGGGGAAATCTGCACCAGAGAAATGCGTGTAGTCTACAGAGTCAGCAAATGGGGGCACTTGATGTCTACAAATGAACCCCCCACCCCAATTGCCAGCCCTGGGGCCAGAGAAGACTGTGAGGTTGGTAATGTCTGCGGCAGCAGAAAGCTGTTGGCAGGAACATGGGGGAGACCACAGTCTATCAAAAAAACCCGGCTGCAGAACTATTGGCTGCTCTGAAAGGATACTGGGTTCTTGCTCTAATATTTAGCAGCTCTTCAGTGCACCACAGTCACGCATGTGTCTCAGCCCTGCTGCCTGCCAGCTGCTCCCAGAAGCAAGATCGATGGAGGCTATCAAAATCGATGCCCCACGAGGCCAGCCGTGGCATCAGCGGACAGAGGAAATGGTGCCCAGTCATTTTAGCTGTGGGGAAAGCCTGGAGAGGCGGGTGCCCCCTCCTTCACCCAGCGCTGTTGCAATCTGAAGATTCCACCCGGGGATAAACCCAGTTTAGGCAACACAATTCATTGTTATCGGCTCACATTTTGAGCTTGCTTTGCTTTTCAAAGCCTGTGTCGACTGCAGCCTGCGTCTTTGCAACAGGAAAACAGCCCACCAAGTCAGGGAACATGGGGAAGAAAATACTGCAGCCCGCCTTTTAGCAATGAGCGGACTGACGCTTTGTGGCCACAGGAATGCGTGGAATTTCCAAACAGTTCTTCACTTGCCCTTTGTTTTAATTTTTGAATGTAATAATTTTTTAAACAACAACAACGGTACAGCAACACCAGTAAAACAAACAAAACAGAACAAAACAAAGAATATATATATATATATATTTAAATTATATATAACAAGTATAAAGTTCTTTTGGAATTTCTCTGTTCTTTGCCAAATAATTTAAAATAGGGGACCAAGTTTTTTTAAACTTGGAAACTGTTGCTGGTGAAGACAAAGAATTAAAATTAAAAGTTAATTTAGATAAAACATATTGTTCCCAAAGTCTGGAATGCCAAGCCGAAACAGATTGGGCTGAAGGAGATTTCCATTGAAAAGCAATTGCCAGCTTTGCGGCCACCAGTAAAATACCAATAATTGCTTGTTTCCATATTGGTAAATCATCATTCGGAAGTAATCACAGAAGCAGATGTTCAGGTGTATCATTCTAGTCAGATCTCAGTAATCGTATGAATTGTCTTCAGTGCCCTTTGTTTTAAGTGCAGCCCTTGAAAAGAATTTCATAGTGTTGATATTTAATTCCAGCTTCATCGATTCATGAAAGGATCAGTCCAAAGCCAGAGCTTAACAGATGGGCCAGCTCATTCAGATGTCCTTCTCATGCATCTTCATTTGGCACTGAATGAGGTGACACAATGGCTGGCGTGCTGGGCTTGAAGTAGGGAGACGTGGGTTCCATTCCCTCCTCAGGTGGTGTACTGGGGTCAATCACTACCATTTAGCCTAGCCTACATCACAGGACTGTTGTGAAGATTACTGCAGAGATGATAAAGGCTTCGCAGCCTGAACTTGACAGCTGCAACTACCTATCCTCTATGGACAAGTAAAGGGGTTCTTGCTTTACTGTTGCCTCGCTATACCAACAGCCTCATTTCACTCTCTAGTGAGAGGGAAACAGAGGGGGAAGCCCATTCAACTTGATACCAGGAAAAACAGAAGAATGATCCCTTGAACATGAACAGATTTCTCCTAGCGTAAATGGTCACAGATCTGTTCCACAAAAGCAGTAAGGAATCTGTCTGAAAGGTACCCCAAGATCCTTTTTTGCACTTTGCTGCAAGGGCTAGAGCCTACAGTGGCTACTGGCCGTGATGACTGCAGGGAATCTCCACATCCAGAGGCATTAACCCTCTCAATACTAGAACTAGGAGGCATCATCAGAGAATAGCCTTGGCCCTTATGCCCTGCTTGTCCCCCCCCGTCCCCCCCCCCCCCACAACTGGTTGGCCACTGTGAGAAGCATGACGCTGAACTAGATGGATCACTGGTTTGATCCAGCAGGACTCTTTATGTTCTTAGCCTCTTTTGGAATTTGATGCCACAAGCATCAATATTGATGGTGGCCTCTTAGGAAGAGCCCCATATTTGCTGCCCTAGCACCACAAACATGGCGGTGGTGAATGACAGCGCCCAAAGCTGCCTTATACTTAAAAACCAGACTCTCACTAGAAACTGGCATGATAATGAACCTACAGAGAGCTGGTTAATATTAAGCTCTATTTAACATTTAAGAGCCAGGAATAGCACCATCAAAGTCTGGGAACGGGGTGGAGGATTAACTGGCGCTCAAGAGGAGATTGCATGAAAAGTCTGCAACTCCAAGCAGCTAATAATAATCAAGAGGCAGGATTGGGGGGAAAAATTAAAATCCAATCTTACTTTTGCCTTAATGACAAGCCCCGAACAGCACAAACGACCCCTCCCCTGCTCCCAACCATGACATTTACATTCCACTCCACTCTCCTCGTGTGTGCTCACTCGCTCTCTCCCTCCCTCTCTCTGCTCGATTTGTAAGAGAACATTTCACTGAGAATCCACCACTCTCAAAATACTGCCATGCCGCTTTACTGTTTTTCTTTCCTTAAGTCTCTTTCTTGCAAGGTTCACAGCATGCTTAGAGAGGTGGATGGATCCTACTGTTGCTTTTAGTTTTCTAAAGGAAGCCGTGTTTTTCTCATGTCTCCAGCCAAATTCACATGCCCCTTAAAAGTGGTCTGCAGCCCTTCTCCTGCTGTTGGTGTGAAAAACAGAAAGGCAGGCTTAGATGCACTTGTGCCAATTTCTGAATATATTGATGGGCACGGCGCAAGGTGGATTTACAATGTCATTCCAACCTCCCAACGAGTGTCTGATTTCGGTGTCCTTTGTGCTGAGATGCGGCAAGGAGGACATTGGTGTAAACAAAAAGCCCTCCCCCTGGCCTCTCCCCATTGTATTCTAGTCTATGCAAGAAAGCATCTCCTTAACAGATAGTAGCATTCAGTTTACAAATGATTGCTCTGCTCAACTGGGGTGTGGATTCCGGCTTCTGGCAAGGAGCTGTCCCAGGCGGCTGAGAACAAGAGAGCTGTGAAGCTAGCCTGGTGGCTGTCTTGCATGTTGATGCTTTTAAAGGTGCAGAAGCAAACTAGCAGCTGAGCTCCCAGCAGCACTCTGCTTTAAGCTGGCTTCAGAAATGACAGGTTTGTGGGAGTCATCCTGGGAAGAATTAACTCCCCACCCCCCAACTGAGCAGCTGTATCCTGTTAGAGACATGGTCTAAATCTGATCAGTTCTGACTTTAATGAAAACAAGGACCTGTGGGTGTGGCTTGAAAAGCCCCCCCCCCCCCCATTTATGAATGAATATAGTTTACTGCCATAGATCGGCTCAAGTCAGGTATCTCTGCTCATTTTTTATTTATGTTTGCTCGTTTTGTACTTTCACCTTGCAAAAAGCTCCACTTCTCTCCACTTCAGGGCACCTTCATATGCAGATATGATCACACATATATATCATCTTAGCAGTCCACATCTGATGTGGATCTGGGAGGTAGTCTCAGCTGGAAAGTGGGGGTACAAATATATTTAAGAGTTTGCTCTTGACTACAGAAGCTCGTGCCATTTATAAAACCATCATTCTTGAAGCTGCTTCAAGACTCTTCGTGGTTTATGCAAAAAAATTGATGGGCAAAGATTCATCTAGCCCAGCGTAGTATTTCCAGTGATAATCAGTCGTACGCTTGTGGACAGACAAGAAGGCAATGGTCCTCTTCTGCTGCTTTGTCTCCAGTGTATTCAGAGGTATACTACCTCTATGAATGGAGGTTGCAATTACCTAACAGCCATTAACAGACCTCTCTTCCACCATGAATTTGTCCCTTTTCCCAAATTGGGGGGAGGGGGAGAAAAGAGACAACACAGTTCAAAAGAACCAGATGGGCTGTGCTTAACAGTACAGCCTTTTCTTTACATGAAGAGCGCTCCAGGTTCAGTCCCCAGCATGTCCAGTTAAAAGGATAGGGCAGCAAGTGATATGAAAGACTTGTGTCTGAGACCCTGGAGAGCGGCTGCCAGCCAGAGTAGACAAGGTTATCCTTTATAGACCAAGGGTCCGACTCGGTAAAAGGCAGTTCTGCGCATTCAGATGAATTAGCTACATGGTTTTAGCGACCCAGTCTTTGAACACTGCCCCAGTGCAGGTGACAGAGCCATTATACAACACCTTAATGAATCTTCTCACAGGTGATTTATTTAAATGTCTACCTGCTCCCGAAAAACCTTAGCTGTGCAGTTTGGTCTGCTCCCTTCACTTTGGCCTATTACACTGAATAGCTGGCAAATCTGATGAAGAGAATGAACATGCACAGCAAACCAAAACCAGTTTAATTGGCACTGCTTCCCACCACAAACTCTGGAGGAATGTTTTGTAGGGGAGCTTGAGACTTCTTTTAGAGATCTCTTGACTGTTTTTGAAGAACTACACTTCCCAGCATGCCTCGACTGGGAGACAGAGCAACTGACCACATTTGAAACTGGCTTCGAATTGTAGTGCAGATGAACCTCCGAGCTTCCCAGAGGTACCCTCTCCCTCCATCACTGCGACTAGGGGTCCTGACCAGACTCTCATTTACAACAACTTAGAGCTGACTGCTACAAGCAGAGGACAACCACATTCGGTTCCACTTGGCTGAGACCGGCGGTAAAGCTCTGGTCTCTTTAAATCTCAGAAGCCTGTCTGTCAAGAAAAAAAGGAAGGGGCAGAAAATAGCTGGCCCCGGAACAAAAGGCGGCAGCTTCACGAAGTCACTCAACACAGCTGATTATGGGATTATAGGATGTCAACTGATGAAGCATCAGGAGAGCTTGGGGGGGGGGAGCAAAATTAGACATGAGTCCCCCACCCCGTGGCTGTTCGCTTTTCCAGTTGCCAGGCAAAGCCCGTGAGAACTGAAAGTGACTGGAAAGCAGGGCTGTACACCTCAGCCCCATTGAGACTCCCCCCATTCCCGCTCAGAGAAACAGGCCAACTGCGGTGCCTGCTTAGGCACAAACAACAGGAGAGACAAAGAAGGTGCGAATTATGTTTTCTGTCACACCAAAGCAGGTTGGCGTGGCTCAGGGGGGTACACAGCTCGTGTGACTCACCCAGCCAAATGCAGCCCAAGAGGGACTCTGAGAGTCTGTTTTTTGTCACCTGCTTAGGGCTGCAAAAATAGCAAGGCGTCTTTTGGGACACATGACAGGCTGGATGCTGCTGCTTCCTGCAGAGTCCTTCTAGTCCAGGACTACCGACTCCCCCGCCTCGTTCTCAGCCAAGATTCTTTTGAAGAAGAGAGGAGAGATTGGATTTATACCCCGCCCTTCATTCAGAGTCTCAAGAGTGGCTTACAATCCCCTTCCCGTCCTATCCCCACAACAAACACCCTGTGAGGTAGGTGGGATTGAGAGAGCCTTGAGAGAACTGCTCATGAGAGAACAGTTCTGAGAGAACTTGTGACTGACCCAAGGTCACCCAGCTGGCTGCATGTGGGGGAGTAGGAAATCAGATCCTCCCAGATTAGAGTCCGCTGCATGGAATTTATTGATTAGAGGCTCTTGCATGGAATTTGCAGGAAACTGACCTTATAGGATCTCCCCCATGTGCTCTACCAGTGAGGTAGAGACCCATAAACACTTACACGATTGCCTTGTCTCCACTGGCTAGCGGTGGGGTTTCAGGCTCTAAGGGAGGCTCTTTAACTGGAGATGCCAGGAATCGATGCTGAGATTTTCTGCAAACTAAAGTCGGTGGGCCACGGACACTTCACATGTTCATCTGATCCTACACTAACCCATGATGGTCTGGTATATGCACAAAGCTTGCCCGCTCGTACACCAGGCTACGTCTGTCCAGCAAAGGATGCGATCTCAGAACCAGATAGGGAAAAGGCAGCTTTGTTTCTCTGCTGCCTCAACACAGGCAAGGGATACCAAAGAAAACACCAACTGAATGTACAGCCGGAAGCTGATGATGCAGCCACCTGGCCAGAGGCCTTTGATGAACAGGCGCCCGCCTCCTTAGCTGACTTCATTCATTCCAAGCTAGCAGCCCTCCCGCTGCTTGGATAATTCTCGCTTCTGTTCAGGAATAAAGCCCAACGATGGCTTAAGAGCAGAGGCAGAAAGTGGAGCTTTGCCAGCCAGCCTTCTGGTGGAATGGCCACTTGTGAAAAAGAGGACGGGGGAGTATTTGTGCATGCATGTGCGGAGGGGAGAAGGGAAACGGGAACAACAGCACATTGCCTTCCTTCCCAACTTCCGTTACATCAGATTTCTCCCTACAAGAAGAAGACATTGCCAGCAGAAAGGGAGAGGGGCACGCACGCATTGACTCACCCGGATCCTTCTCATCGCTGCAACAATCTCCACACGGCTGTTGGGTCTTGGCACGTCCAAGCTTCCGATGTACTAGAGTGAGAGAGGAACATGAATTTCAAGTAGTGGATAAAACACAAAATTTCCAAGGGGGCAGATCTCAGCTCTGACATATACGCAGTGCTAAGTACAAGTCGTCATTACCCCATTTGCTTCAGTCCAGAGAATGCATCACATGTGCGCATACTGGCATGCACAGGAAAACTCCCCAGCACAGAAACTTAATGGGGAAGCTGTAACTGGCAGGGAGTTCTGCTTATGCACTGGAGCTTCTGAACCAGGGAAGATGAATGAAGAAGAAGAGATTGGATTTACAACCCACCCTTCACTACCCGAAGGAGTCTCAGAGGAGCTTACAATCCCTTTCCCTTTCCCTTCCCCTCCCCACAACAGACACCCTGTGATGTCGGTGGGGCTGAGAGAGCTCTCTCAAGAACTGCCCTTGAGAGAACAGCTCTGAAATAACTTATGACTGACCCAAGGTCACACCAGCAGCTGCATGTAGAGGAGTGGGGAATCAAACCCGGTTCTCCCAGATTAGAGTCCGCGCTCCTAGCCGCTACACCAAACTGACATGCAGCTGGCCTAATTAGTAACTGTAGGAGTGTTTTCCTGATTTAGGTTGGACAAAACTTTTTTACAAAGATATATTGCTGCTGAGGTTGGCAGATCTGATGTTGTGCATCTCCTGTCGAATGCAGGGAGGTAGAATAGACGATCTATTGCGTGGCTGATGCTCCTTCAAGGCCTGGGACCCACATGTCTCAAAGACCACCTCCCCCTTTTGAGCCCCCCATCGTTGGGCAGTGGAAGGAGAGGGCCCAACGGCTTGGAGCAAGGCCTCCCTGTAACCTCCAAGCACCACCTCAGTGAAGTCCAGATGGTTCGTGGGGCTTTTGGAGAGGTGTGAAGCCCCATCCCAACTGCTGCTGGGGGCAGGGTGTGTGTGTTTCTAGGCTTGTAGTTGGGCCTCTAAACAGGATGTTTTGTTTTCAGAGCAGCAATAACACTTTGCATTTCCATAGCTGGGGAACCTCCTCATTTGTAGCTCAATCGCTCAGCTAGCCTTGCTCTTTCTGGTTTGTATGGGTGTTAGTTTAAACTGAGCCCCTCTGCTAGTAGTATTTCTTAAATGTATTTTGCTGACAGCCACCTTAAGTCTTGAAGAGGTGGAATACAGGGTTTCTAAGAAATAAAGAGACTAGTTGAGGAAGCATTTAATAGTTTTATTGATGACATTATACAGATGGGAGTTTCTGCCCGCTGCCAGGGCTAGAATAAAAAAGTTAAAATCAGGTTGGTGCTGCTGCTGCTGCTCCTGCCCCCCCCCCCCCCATGTGTCTCAACAGGTGCCATAGAAGCTCGCTGGGTCACCATGGGCCAGTCACTCCCTCTTGGCCCCATCTACCTGAAGAAAGGCAGCACAGTTGGCGAAGGCATCTGCTGGAGCCCTGGGAGAGCCCCCTCCCAGCTGGAGAAGGCAGTCCTGGACGAGGAGCCCCAGTAGTCTGTTTCAGAATGACAATTGCCTTCCTAGACCAGATCACAGCAGCCAGTCCAGTGCCTGCAGGAAGCTCACAAACAGCTCAAGAGGGACAGTGCCCATTCCCTGTCATTTACACCCCCCCCCCAAAAAAAACCATTTATTAATAACTTGCTTAGACAAGCCCATCAATGCCTTTGGCATGCTCCTTTACAGCGTTAAATACACACAGTTTTGAAACCTTAAGAACAATCCTAAGAACATCCCTTTGCATCCCTCTCCCCACCATAAACTTAAACGGGGATTGCACGCAGACACCTGGGCATTTGCTCCTTGAGCAAGCGCAAGAAGTTGTGGCAGGGAAAGAAGGCTGGGCAGCCATTCAAGTGCAGTTTCAAAGGGGAAGAGGCAGGCCTTTGCCATCTAGGGCACCTTGGCAGTCTCTCTCTCTCCCTTGAAGTCTCTCTCTCTCCCTGCCCTTCTGAGAGGGAGCCAGTGTCCCCTCCCGCAGCCCATCTTCATGCAGCCCTCCCCCATATCCTGCGGCAAATTGGGGGGGGGGGCCTCCCTTCACACAGATGTATTGGCAAGCAGGAGGCCACCTGGAATCTTCACCTGGAAAACCTGCAAAGATTTCAAGCTATCTTTGCACAAAGCAGATGTAGTCAGTTCCCCCCCCCTCTTTCTGTGTCAGCTGCTTAGATTGGGGGTGGTGGGGGTGGAGTAAAAGCAGCAGCAATTCAACTCAGGCAAAACAAGTCATTCCCTGAATGGACGAAGTTCCGCTCGTGTGCCAAAGTACACAAGCATTGGAGTAGCACAGAAGTCTTTGGCTTTTTCCAGATGGATGATACGCCCAGGTTCAATGCTATTGAAGAGTATATCCCCCACCACCACGTCCTCATGGCATCCTGGTGCTTTTATGCACAACCCAGGTTTTCCTCAACTTTAGTACCATTCCCCCCCCCCCCCAGAAAAACCCCCCACCTTGCTTTGCAGCACCGTTTTGGGAAATATCACAACAAAGCCGTGTTTCCCAGACTCACTCACATAGCAGCCTTTTGCTCTGACCAGCCCTGTAGCAGCTATACCCCCCCCCTCCCAATGCCACCAGGGAGCTTTTTTGGGGGGGTTAGTTGGCAACTGGCATATCAATATAATGGTATGATGGCTATGGCCATTAAAAGTTTCTACAAAAACCCCTCTTGGCAGCTGCAGTGACACCAGGGTTTCCATAGGAAAGTGTTGCTGTGTGGAAAAGGCCTCTGGGAGGTGGTCAGATATTAGCATTTTAATCTACCAGAGCATCAAAGCCAGTTAGAAATTCCTCAGCCTTGGTTGCCTGAACAGATAAGAACACTGCTTGAAGGAATCTTAAAATATATTTCCAGCCCTCTGCAGGACTGGCACCGAAGACTCAGTGGGGGTTCCTTAAAAACTTCAAGCCAGCATTTAGGAGCCCAGCACATTTTCCAGCACTTCTTCCGATGCAAATGGTCACACCGATTTGAATGGATGCTATCCCCTGCCAGCTGCCAGAACTGGTTCCCTTTCTACTCTGCTTTATGAAGAGTTCTGCATTAACTCAAAAGTTTGCCTCTTCTTTCAATAGGAGCTTGGTTCTCGGGTCCACGGAGTGACTGCAGCCACACGGTAAACCAGTCACCGCCAGGGAGATCTTCTGGTCTCTTACAATTAAGCAGATGCATATACTTCTAATCAGATCCTAAGACTATGCAATCCCTGGAGTAAACTGGTTCCCCCCCCCCATCTGAGCCCTTCATTACTCCTGCAGGAAGGTTTCCAATTAATCTACATTTCCAAAACCCTGGAGATTAAAAATAAAACCCAAGGCCAAGCCAGTTTATACCGAACAAAATCATACAACCGTTATGATGACCTTTTAAAAGTCCCTCTACTCCCCACCTCATCTGACTCCCAAACCAACTGTGCTTGGCTTCAGATCATTAGAACACAATAAAAAATTTGTTGGCACAGGTTTTGGTTCCTTGGCTGCGGTTCTCCTTTGTAAACCTGATTGCAGATTTTGAGATAAATGTATTTTGACTGCTAGGCCCAGCAACTGGCCTGGGAACAGCAAGTTCCCAATGCCACACAGAGGTGAAACACACCCCCCCTTCAGTTTTTTAACTCTGCCCCAGAGTGCTCAGGCCACGGGGTTCTTAAATGTTGTGCTCATGCCAGCAGAAAGAGCTGCACCCAAAATCCAAGCAGAGAGGCACAAGCTGCAAGTTCCATGGAAACAACTTCCCTAACCCTTACAGGCACAGACCAAATACCCAGCAAGCCTAGTATCTTGTTTCCACCAGAGGCCAATCAGATGCTCTTTGGATGCTCCCAAACACTACAGGATAGTCAGTGGTTGTTCCTAGAGGGTTGGCTGCTGCCCCAGAGCATGACTTAGCAACCTTAGATGAGACCTGCCCTTCTTTCCTTAATGCATTACATGGCAATGAATTCCGGGGGGGGGGGGGGTTGAATCAGGTGGCCACTGTGCCCAGGGGCCTACCTAGTTCTAAGTACCCAATACCAACGAACCGGCCAGCCTGAAAGATATGTTTTCTGATTGGCAACCTCGTTTTCTTAATATGGGGGCGTGAGTTGCTTTTCCCTCTTTCACTGCATAAACTGGCTAAAGCTTCAAGGAGGAAATTTCTGCATGACGCTGGAGGGATGTGGACAGGGGTTGCCAGTCCCCAGGTGGCACCGGGAGACCTCCAGAAATTATAAGTGATCTGCAGATGACAAAGATCAGACGACAGAGGTCACTTCCCCTGGAGAAAGCGACTGTTTTGGAGGCAGACTCTATGGCATTCTATCCGGCTAAGGTCCTTCCCTACCCCAAATCCCACCTCCCGCAGGCTCTACTGCCAAATCTACAATTTCCCAACCCGGAGTTGGCAACGGGGGGGGGGGGGGAGGGAAGCATGTGTTCCCGTGGGGTTCCTGTCTTCCCAGCCGGCTGCGAGCGAGCGCCGGAGTCTGACTGAGAATAAGCCCCGTCGAGCTCAGCTAAATGGGACTGACTTTCAGGTAAACACGGCCCACGATCGAATTGCACAGCCGGGCGGGGAGCGACCTAGGGATGGGGCTCTCTGCATATGCTCGCGGCACCTCTTTCTGCGGCGGCGGCGAATTTTTACGACGGCAGGGGCTCGGGCTGCGGCGCGTCAAAGGCGAGCGCCGGAGCATGCCTGGGGCGCCCGCCCGCCCGCCAGGGCTCACCTTGGCCTGGAAGTGGATGCCGTGCTGGAAGGCTTCCTCGTTGTGCAGCGGCACCCGCGAGTCGCCCGCGTCGTCCACCAGGTTGTAACGGTTCTTGAGCTTGACCGGCATGGCGGAGGCGGCGGCCGGGCCTCCCCGTGGGGCGCAGGCAACAACCGCATCGCCCGCCGGCCGGCCGGCCGCCCCGACGGCCCCCCGCGCCGAACGCCAAAAGGCTCCGGCGCCGCTCAATCAGGGGGCTCGCGGCTGGCCAGGAGCAGCCAAGGACGGCGGCGGCGCCCCAGACTCCTCCCCCTTCTCCGCCCCGAGTGATGCGCGACGTCGGGTCGGAGTGGAGGCGGGCTGGCGGAGCCACTTAGAGGGATGCGAAGGGGCGGTGGGTGGGGAGGGGCGACGTTCGTTGAGGAGCCGCCGGAGGTGGCTGCTCCATCGGTGCCATCGGAAGGCCGCCTTTGTGTGCCCGTCTTGCGTGGGAGGAGCGTTTCCCTACTGAGGATTGGCTCTCGGTGCAGGAAAGAGCGGGAGGCAGGGAATCGGGGTCTGTGCATGTTTGCTAGGTAAACTTCGGAAAGCATTTAGGGTCATGCTGGACGTCGGCGGGAATCGAACCACAGGCTTTTTAGGAATAACCCTCATTGAAGTCAACGGGGTTTTCTTCCAAGTTAAACGCGCATGGATTAGGCTGCGTAAATTTTCGGAGCTATGGGGACTTGCCCCCGTCCGTGATAAGCCTGAACCTCAAAAGTAGACAAGATGCAGAGTTCTGTCACCCGGGGGGGGGGGGGGGGTCCTTAAAAAGGGAGGGGGCGCAGTGAGAGGGAGTTAACACTTCACCCTACACCAATTTCCGGATTACCTTTCCACGTTGTTTTTGTTTCACTGGAGAAAACACATCCCTATTGTAACGGGCCCTGTTATTCTGTTTGTCACCTTTCCTTGAAAGAACATCGGTTCTCCCTGTCCTGGGTTTTATCTTCTCAACACCCCTGTGAGGTAGGCTGGGTTAAGAATTATTATCCCTCAGTTACCCAAGGAGTCTCACGGCTGAGCGAAAATTTAAAAGTGGATCTCACTGATACTGTACTCCTGCTCCACACCAGCCACGTTTGGGGTGCGATCACACACACTAAATAATCCACTTTCAATGCATTTTCAGGGGTTTTCCCCAAAAAAGTGTTTTGCTCTCTCTAGTAGTCCCAGAGGGAGCAAAACACGTGTGAAAAGAAGGGGTGGTGGGATGACTCAAAACAATAGGGGGAAATGAGAGACAAAAATGTCCGTGTGGAGTTCTTTGCGAGCCACATTTGGGCTTCGATCGCACACACTAAATAATCCACTTACAATGCACTTTCAGGGTTTCCCTCCAAAAGCTTTTTGCTCTCTAGTAGTCCCAGAGGCAGCAAAACACGTGGAAAAGAAAGGGGGGGGGGGGGGAGAACCCAAAGCAATAGGGAAAAACAAATGACAAAAATGTCAGTGCAGAATTCTTTGCCCGTTCACACAGTAAAATCCAGTTTGAAAGTGGATTCAGAGTTGATTATTTAGTGTGTGTGATCGCAGCCTCTGTCAGCTTGCACCTTAAAGACCAATAAGATGTCCAGGATATAAGCTTTCCAGAGTCAAACTCCCTTCGTCTGACTCTCAAAAGCTTAGACCCTGGAAATCTTGTTGATCTTTAAGGCTGCTGGTCTTGAACCTTGCTCTTCTTCAGACCCATCTGAAACAAATCTGTCTGCTTGTGTAGGATCGCCATTCATTTCAAATTGCGGGGTGGGAGAGAAGCTGGCAAAGTTTACAAGATTGGGGTATAAGCCTCCAGTGGATTGAGTGCTGGTGCCCCTGTCCAACTCTGGTCAGGGGAGGGAGCTGAAGGGCTACTAGCCACACCTGTGAGAACCAGACCTCTTCTTCACAACCATCCTCTGGGACCGGACAGGGGATATTCCCAGGCCTAGCTAAAGGGTTCTGTGTTGCACACACTGGGCTGAGCAGCTGGCTTTTCCTGCTGGCTATCAACAGCCTTGGCTGTGCTTGCCCTCTGACTGGTCAGGAGTGTGGCCAGTGTCCTTATCTGACCTGTATGCGGCAGGAATTTCGTCAGCAATATCACTTGGGTCTTGGCTAGTACTGCCTGTGTTTTGGAGTTTGTGTGTTTGACTCCTCCTTTCCATTCTCGGTATGATAATCTATCCTGTCTCCCTAGCAAATGTGCCCAGATTTATGCCAGCCCATAATTTATTCATCAGATCCCGATGTGGCTTTTGCTTTTGCATAGGCTAATAAATTAATTCCGCTCTGCAACTGCTCAGCTGTGGGTTCTGGCATCTAATTTTCTTTAAGCACTTTCCTCCTTTATCTCCTCTCTCATTTGCCTAATGCTAGCAGGTGTCTGATGCGGCTCTTTTCGTCTTTTCTCTGTGTACTTGAGTCTTATTTAAACATGTGCAGGAGAGAGAAATTCACTTACCCAAGAGAAGAACTACTCTAGCTGGACTTGCTTGTAAGTGTCATTTTACCAAACATGGGGAAGCCGAAGAGATTATTTTGTGGGCTTTCTTTGTCCATTGCAGAGTCAAGTTCAGAGCCAAGATAAATATTCATAGGCTTTTGACATTTTGCAAAAGTCTCCAGGTTTGTTTTTTATGCTCAAATCTGAAATTGGCATTTTAGTGGGGAAATGGTTAGGGCGGTCACCTAGTTGAAGAAATCTTGACTAAGCATATAAACTGATTGATTGACAATCCATATCAATTTACATCTGAATTAAAAACAATCCACTGTTCTTGGGAGGGGGGGAACATGCTTCCTTTTCAGACAATGTGCTCATGCTGCAGCACACATCTTCACAGAAGGGGCATTCCCATGTAAGAGGAAGGAGGATGCCTCTTCTAAGGCAGCGATCACACACACTCAATAATCCACTTTCAATGCACTTTCCAACTGGATTTTACGGTGTGAACTGGCAAAATCCAGTTGGAAAGTGGATTGAAAGTGGATTGAAAGTAGATTATTTAGTGTGTGTGACCACAGCCTAAGATGCCTATCCACAATTTAAGACTGCTTTAATTAAATGCAGCTGTAAATAAAACAGTCTTCTGCTGCCTCCTAAAGATCAAAAGTGAGGGGGCCAGGTGCTCCTCCTGCGGGAGGTCATTCCATAATTATGGGGCTGCCACTGAAAAGGCCCTCTCTCATGTACCCCCCAATCAAGCATCTTTAATTGATGGGATGCCAGGAGGGCCTCTCCCTGTGATTTTAATATCCGAACAGGAACATTTGGCAGAAGATAAACCTCCAGGCTGTCCTGCAAGCTGAAAAGTCTTATACAGGAAACATGAACCAATGAAACACCAATTTACCCCACCATTCTAGTCTACAGTCATCAGTTTCTTATTTTTCTGCCATTAATAAAAACTTGGCCTGCAGACATTAGCAGCTAATTGTGAAAAATCATTGTTGGCCAATTTTTGCAAATCAAACTGCTGTTAAAGGTACAAGACCATTCTAACTCCCCTCCCCCCAGTCATTTGCCTGTCCCCTGGATTAGGGGATTTCTGGTCCCAAGCATGATAAATGCTGGAGACAGAGGGAGGATGTCTTATCTAAGCCTTCCAAGGACCAAGTGAACCTCTCTGATAGGCCTTGTTTGGATGCAGCTCTCTTGCTTCCCGGTTTGCATTCAAAAAATACTTCTGGGCCATAGACCTAAAGTGACTTAACAGTCAGGATCTTCCCAGTGGAGAGGGGCCAGGGATTAGGGAGGGGCCATGGGCAAGTACCTGGTTTGATTCCTGAAGATGCCCAGTTCAGTCCCTGGCATCTTCAGCTGAAGGAGCATAGGTAGGGAGTGCTGGAGATGACCCTTCTCTGCCCAAGACTCTGAAGAGGCACTGAACAGTTAGAAAGGACAGTCCTGGGTTTGATAAACCAGAGGTCTGACTACACAGTGACAGTTCTCCATTTGGCTCTTGTGGGCGCTCTGAATGCAAAGGCATTAGTTGTGGCAATGGAGCATTTGCACGGTGGTTTCCCCTTGCAATTCCCTTCCCTGAGCCCCCTGTGGCCCCCATTCACTTCCACACCATGAATCGGTAATTGATATATCACTGCGGCATTATAACACTATGGTGATACGAAGTTTTGAGTCCAGTGGCACCTTTAAGACCAACAAGTTTCTGTTTCGCTGTATCTGAAGAAGTGTGCTTGCACACAAAAGCTTATACCCAGAATTAAACTTTGTAGGTCTTAAAGGTGTCACTGGACTCAAACTTTGTTCTGCTGCTTCAGACCAACTTGGCTACCTGCCTGAAACTATGGTGATATGTCAATTACCATTACCTTTTTAAAGAAAAAAACCCTGGTGGTAACAGGGAATGGCAGCCGCTGGGGACTGGGGTGCGGAAAATGACACTGATGTGGCTGGGACCTGGGGAAATTGTCCCCCTTCCCACCCACAGCAACACCGGCATGAGGCAGCGCCATATGTTCAGTTCTTAACCCTTTACCACAGTGCAGTTCCCAGGATGATTTAGGAGAAGCCGGGACGATTTAAGCGATATAAAACTGACATAAATTGGTAAAGTTAAAAAAAAAGGTTTAGCTCATGCTGTCCCCTCCTATATCCACTGCCCCAGCCCAAGAGAATACTGCCCTTTTAGTGTTCTGCCTTTTGTATTGTTTATTTGTTTAGCATTAGTCTTTGCAGTTGCCAGATGCCTTGAATGCACTGACAGAAAGGTGGCATATAAATATAGGAAACAGAATGCATGAAAAAAAAATACCAATCTATGAAAAGCAAATTCCCAACATTCAGTCATGGGTTACTGTGACCAAGAGAAGAGATCCCAGCCAGGGTAAGTCATTACAAGCAGTTGTTGTTGTTGTTCAGTCGCACAGTTGAGTCCGACTGTTCGTGACCCCATGGACCACATCATACCAGGCCCTCCTGTCCTCCATTGTCCTCTGGAGTTTGCTCAACTTCACGTTCGTTGCATTGATAACACTGTCTAACCATCTCATCCTTTGTCGTCCCCTTCTTTTACCTTCAATCTTTCCCAGCATCAGGGTCTTCTCCAGTGAGTGCTCCCTTCTTGTTTGGTGGCCAAAGTATTTGAGCTTCAGCTTCAGTATCTGGCCTTCCAGGGAACAGTCAGGGTTGATTTCTTTTAGGATTGACTGATTTGATCTGCAGGGTTAAATATTGTGTCTATGTATCTGTATGGGTCGGGTTCACCAGGAGCAGGGAATGGATGTGTCCTCCACTGCAGTGCCCCCCCCCCAAGTGCAGCTTTTAAGTTCAGAATCAAATAATTGCTGTAGACTCGTCTAGGGAATTGTAAAGTGCAGAACCATTGCACTGGACAGAAAACTACCTTCTTCCCTAGCCTGGCCCTGGTTGACTGGGATCCCATGCATAAAATGCATTGCAAACACCACCACCCCAACTGCATGATAGCTGTTTTGCTAGTAAAAACATTTGTAGTTCACGCAGCCTTGTTACTGGCAGTAGTTGCCAGCCAGCCTCCTTCACGCCTGGCCAGCTCTAAAGATCCTTTGCAAGAGCCCTTGGAATTGAATAAATGTCACCGGCAATTAGCCACTGTTCTATCACCCTCTGTTATGCGCATGGCCTTTCCAAAGCAGGCAGAGGAGGCTTGTAAGGCCCCTGTAGGTCACCCCCCCCCCCCCCACGTGCCTGCAACTAACATAAACAGAAGCTTTGTGGAAACCAATTTAAAGTTCGCCCCACTCCGCCACAACATGTCATTACTATTGCAGCCGATGTTTACCAGATGGCTTTTCCTCTGACCGATGCATTTTCTAAATCGCTGGTCTCTGGTTAGTCTGCAAAACCCAACTCCTGCCTGTGGTTACACAGCAAGGAGGGGATTGTATGTTTAAATGAAATACCGAAATAGCAAAGATATAGTTTTGCAGTCTCTAGTGCTGGGTTAGCTTGCAAGCTGAAGCAAAGGAGACAGCTCCCACTCTCATGCCCTCTTGGGGAATACCCCAAAGGCATCTGACTACCGTGGAACAGACACGAAGCTGCTTCATATTGAGTCAGACCCTTGGTTTATCAAGGTCAGTGTTGTCTACTTAGACTGGCAGCAGCTCTCCAGGGTCTCAGGGAGAGGTCTTTCACACCACCTGCTTCCAGATCCTTTAGCTGGAGATGCTGGGGAATTGAACCTGGGGCCTAGTGCATGCAAAGCCTATGTTCTGCCCCTGAGCCATGTGTTGAAGAAGAACAGGAGGAGGAAGAGATTGGATTTATACCCCGCCCTTCACTCGGAGTGTCAGAGTGGCTTACAAGGTCATCCAGCAGCTGCGAGTGGAGGAGCGGGAAATCAAACCCGGTTCTCCCAGATTAGAGTTTGCGCACTCCACTACACCAAACTGGCTCTTAGAGGGCAAGGGACTGTTGGGGACTAGGTATTAGTCTGCAGGGACTTTTGATCTGATTCTTATGTTCAGTGCTGCCCCTAGGTTCCCTCTGGAGCATCCAAGATGACAGGCAATGGTGAGGCCCATGATCCATGGCAGTCTTTCCCTTGACCTGCTTTGGTGGGTGGCTGCTGGTGCTTAATATTTATTTATTTAAAACATTTCTGCACCACCTTTCCACCCAGCTCAGGGCCCCCAAACTGGCAAACATTCCAAACATTAACAGTCATTTAAAACACACCCACCCACACACAGTCTATATCCTGCATTTCTCCCCAGTGGGGACTCAGACCATCTTACTGTTGTTCTTATCTCCTCCGTTTTATCCTCACAAGAACCCTGTGGGGAAGGTAAGACTGGAAATGTGTGAATGGTTCAAGGTCACTGAAGTGTACTAGGTTCAGTCACGTAGAGCGATCAGCTCATAGTTTATTAGTGATTCAGCTTAACTCTAAGACAAGTCTAGCAGGGCTGAAGCCCTGCTTATGTGCATGCAAAACACCATACCCACCCCACACACTCCCTGTGATAGGCTGTTTACAAAACATTACTACTTGATTGGTTCATTCCAGAGTCCTGGTCTGCTATTGTTCTTGTGCTTCAAGCTCAGCCAGTCTCTAGGGTGATTCAATCAGGGATAATTTAATCTCAATACACAACAGCCACACAGCAAGCTTCCATGGCACGGGGGAGTCAAATCTGAGTTTCCCAGATCCCATTCTGACACTTCAACCATTACACCATGCTGGCTCTATATTTAAAACAAAAATATATGTATCTAAACATACACAAACCAGGGGGAGGGCTTCATAAGAGTGAGTGGCAGAATGCCAAACGAAACAAAAGAGTCTTCATCTGCTGGTGGAAGGCCAGGATAAAAAGAGGCAGGCAAATCTCCCTCAGGGAGGGAGTGCCACAGTTTCCATGCCACAACTGAGAAGATCCTTTCTTGAGTTGCCACCCATCCAGCCTCACGTGGCAGGGGCAGCCAAAGCAGGGCTTCTGGAGATGACCCGGGTGGATGAGTAGGTTCTTATGGAAGTAGGCAGTTCTTAAGGTATGCTGGAACTGGAAGCCACTGTCAATATTTTGGAGGGCTGGAAAAGATCAATATGATTGGCTAGGGAGCCTGGAGGCTGCCCAATTAACTTAGCTGCCCTTTGCAGTGTATGGCTTGTGTCGCCCTACAATTGTCAGCAGCCATTCATTCCATAGGCCCTCTTTTGTGCAGAGCATCTACTGAATGCATGACCCAGGCTTTGGCCTGGGAATGGACTAGATGGGCTTTGGGGGTTCCTTCCATTTCTATGAATCTCGGAACGGCCAGCCTGCCTTGCCTGACTGATGCTCAGCTGTCATTCACCCAGGTTACCAAAGTTATTGGCACTTGAAAGACTTCTGCAGAGGCAAAAACATTTGGAGGGGGGGAAAGTCTTTCCCCTCTGCCTCTCCAGCTCATCCTAATAGGTGTCCTTCTGATCCAGGTCTTCCATTTCTATGCATGGAGACAAATACAGCTCTCTAGCCGGGTGTGTCAGTCCAGTCGAAGTCTACAGATCTCCTAATTTTGCTACAAAAACAGCCTAGAGAGGCCAAACCGCAATCTACGAGAGACAGGATATGTGTGTGTTGGATCTGCAGGCCTGCCATGACCTGGAAAGGATTAGAAAGAAGGGCTCTGGAGGAAGAACATGCTTGGACAGGAGAAGAGGCAGCTGGCCTCTGACTTCTCCAGCAAGGCAGTTGGGCAATTCCTAGTTTTTTTTCCACTTTCTCTGTAGCTGGCAACACCACCTCTTGGTTGTTGTCTCTTGTACCGTTCATGCTGCAATTTCCTTCCTTCCTCTCTCAGCACATGAACACCAGGTTCAGCGAGGCCTCGTACAGCGCAGCACATAGTGCTCCTTGTTTATCCCACCAGGAAGTGAAGATTTTTATTCATGCATGTCAACATGAGCTACGGGCAATCTGGTCTCTTGTTGCTTAATCTGAGCGAGTAAGCGATGCTGGCAATTTCCTTCGCTGCCCGATAACAGTCCCTTCTCGGCAGGTGTCTGAAAGATCAGGGCTGCTGGCTTGGGGGCAATTATTAGGTCCTGATCGGCTCATCCCCTCTAAAGCCTGAGATTACCAACAGCTTGAGCAGCACCTGTTCCAGAGATGCTGACCAGGTGGAGGCCGAGGGGGCTCCCAGACCAGCAGGGGTGAGTGGACTTGCCTCTTCTGTCAAGGTTGTTCTGCTGCAAGGGAAGATGGATTCCGCAACCTGTATACGTTCCAAGAAAGGAAGAACATCTGCATACATTTGCACAATGTATCCAGCTTCTGACACATGGATGGGGGTGGACTTTTCTGCACAGCACATGAAGCTGTACTGCAGTGGGTGTCTGGGTGCTGGAGTGCACCCATGCACTAGTTTCACAGTCACCAAGATGAGGATATATGCTCTCTCTTAAAATAAGTTAATGCCGAAGTTCTTGAGAGGTCAGATTCTGTGCTGATTTTTGGCAGCAAATGCTGCCCTTTTATCTACATGTGTGTAGAATGCCTACATGCACACGTCAGCAGAGTGGGGTAGCTTTTAAGTTGTTGTCAGTGGATTGGGGTGGGTGGGTCAGCCTATTCCAGACTACCATGCTGCCATACAGCTGCTGCTTACCATGGCTGCCAGCAATAACAAGAAAGCACTATGCGGGGGGGGGGGGGGTCCTTCCAGCTGTGCAAGCAAGAAGGGAAAGTGTGGGGAGGGATGAAGGGAGTTGCTCTGGGGTCTGGATGAGACATTCTAGTTATCTACTGAAGGGCAGTCCAGGCTAGCCTGACCTTGGAAGCTAAGAAGAGCCAGCCCTGATTAGTACTTGGTTGGGGGGCCACCAACAAAGTCCAGGGTTGCTACACAGGGGCAGGTAATAGCAGATCATGAGAGGGAGGGCAGGGAAGGTTTGCATCAGTGCTTAGTTCTTGTGGCCCTTTTTTACATGCCCAGGGAAATGCTGATCGCCACCGTGGGGTCAGGAAGCAATTTTCTCCAGGCCAGTTTGGCCGGGGATCTTGGAGGTTTTTTGGGGGGGTTTTTTGCCATCTTCTGGGCATGAAGCAGGGGTCACTGGGGGGGCAGGTGGGGAGGTATTTGAGAATTGCCTTGAAAACCCTATGGCTCACTGTAAGTTGGCTGTGACTTGATGGCACTTTATACACACACACACACACACGGCAGGGACAGGAGTGTTTGGGGAACTCTGGTCAAGATACCCTCTGTTGGCTCCCACTCTGACTATCCTACTGCAGCCGCCACAATGTCCTCTCCGACCATATTTGCCCCACTTCCTCATTCAAACAAAGGCAGGAAGCAGACAGTGGGCATGGCTCCTATTTCTTGGGGCTGCCATGGTCACCAGGCAATCCTGCAAGGGAACAAGCTGAGATGCAAGGGCGCAACAAGCAAGTGGCAACAGCAGCAGCTCTTCCTCCTCCAGCTGCCCTACAGCGTTCGCTTGCCTGGGCGGGCTTGCGGGGGCCCCACTCCTGCCCTGCAGAGACCCAGCAGTGGAGGCGAACAAGACATGCCAATGTAAAAAGCAGCTTCCAAAGCAGCACCATGTTTCCATTGCAGCTGTCTCGTCCTTTTTGCTCTTCCCTTTCTTAAGGGACTAGACTTGGGATCCTCGGGCTTGGATCCGAATGGCTTTTTCACTCTGTCTCACCCAATTATCCTCCACACTACAGCCTCCAGCCCACATGGCATTTGTACGAGCAGGTCCCCATGGCACAAAGCGATCAAAGAGGAGGCCTCCCTCATTCTCCACCAGCAGAAAAGCTAGCTGGATCCAACTCTCCCCGTGCTGCTGCAGACAGAACACTGGGCGGGCTGGGTCTCTGGCTTGGTCCAGCGAGGCAAGTCGTAGGCCTATACGGAGAGCCACCAGGAGGAGTTGGAGGAAGATGGGTGAGATTTCTGCTCTCACCTAGTGAAGCTTGCTGGGTGGTTGCTGGCCAGCCTCCTTACAAGATATTTCTGAGGCTAAACTGAGAGGGGAGAGAACTGTGAATGTGGCCCGGAGCTCCTTGGACTGATGTGGAAATATGTATGCGCAAGTCTCTTGATAGTAGTTATTTCTTAAAGCTGTGAATTGCGGGTGGAGATGGTTTTGAGAATGGGGAGCCAGAGGGCAGCCACACCACTGCAGCACAGGCAAAGAGGTCGTTCATGTGGCACCTGGAAGATAAACAAGTTTTTATTCTAGCAAGGCTCTTCTGGACCAACCCGAACTGCCTTCATTTATTTTCATTTTTTAAAACTTGACTTGCATCCCACCCTCCCCGCACAGCGGGCTCAGGATGGGTTCCATCAAACAGAATATACAAATAATTAAAAGTTAGAATACATCAGATAAAATATAGTGCAATTCCTATACATCTAATCAGAGTCTCAACAGATGTGACCTATCACAATTGGGTTCCAGTTATTACTCAGATCTGATCCATCAAAGGGGAGGCCCAATAGATAGATACAAAGGAGGATGCCCGCTGCCTCATCTAAAAGCCTGGCAGAAGAGCTCCATCTTACAGGCCCTGCGGAAGTGTAAAAGGTCTTGCAGGGTCCTGATCTCATACGGGAGCTCATTCCGCCTAGTTGAAGCAAGACAGATGTCCCTGGGGTCAGGGTCCACCAGCAGATCCTGATTAGCAGATCCTAACGCTTTTCAAGGCTAAGAAGAGGCTCATCAGGTGCAAGTAATGTCTGAAACCTCAGGGTATCTTAATTTCTCACTGACTGTGACATGGTAAGATGACCTCACCCAGATAGCCCCTGAAATGTACTGTTTTCTTCCTCACTACCTGCAAAATGCTATGTACTCATCAATGCACCATTGCATGTGTGAGCCAGCCTGCACTGGGGCGGGCTGGTTCTCTCGCACTTTCATCTACAACAGTTACACTTCTCTGTGCATTTGCTCCCAGCCTTCTTATTTCTAATTTTGAAAAACAGCAACTCCAGTCCAGACACAGAGGACGTGGCCTGCTTTCACAAGAAGTCTGGAATTCTTTCTGGCTCAGGTCCAAAGCAGCAACTTTCTCCAGTGGAACTGATCCCTGTCAACTGGAGATGAATTGTAATTCTGGAAGATCCCCAGGCCCCACTTGGAGGCTGGCATCCCTGCTCAGGAGGGACCGGGAACTCCTGGGATTAGACACGTTATCTGTGTCTCAGGTGGAAAGGGAAGCAAGGAAAGAATCATTCAAATAAAAACCTAGGGCGATACTTAAAGATAAATCATCTTTCTTAATTCTTGCGTTACAATAAACTGCAATAAAAAATCCTGCCAAGGGGAATTTGGTCCACCAAAATTCTCATTCAAAGTGTTCCATTGGGTCAATAGCTCCACATGGTAACTGCAAGGAGGTAGATGTGCATTAAGGATTACCAGTGAAAGATTGATTAGTTTAAATATAATGGCCTGAACAAAAGGGGGACAAAAGGCCAACAGTAGGGGTTCAGCATTTAATAGCACAGATATTAAACAGCATAAACCTGCTCTGAGACAGCAGCTGTGCCCAGTTGCAGAGGCCGGGATGAAGAAAGAAGAATATTGTTCCCAGATGTATATTAGTTCCCAGCCAGGTTTCTTGGAGTAGAATGATGTCAAAGTTACTCAAAAAAAGGTCGTAAAATCACAATTGCCCTCTTTTCAGTTCAGCAATATTGCAGGACAAGATTTTTAAAGTAGTGGCGTTGTAGTCTCTTATAAGTCAGTCCACCTCAATTAACTTGACTAGTGACCCAACAGGGTCAGGAAAGGGCATTGCCATTATAATTATTTTTTATCTGCAAGATGAGTTTGCGCTAAGGAGTCTCCATAATAAGTATTGTTAGTTCCATTCAGGCAGGTTTCAGAACTATCCATAATAGCAAGATCATCACACTCAGGCATATCAGAGAGCCATTCGGCACCGAAGGCAGTTACATTAGGCATTCCAGCTCTCGTTTGATGATCTGCATGGTCCAAATTAGCACTCATCAGGCACTCTTCGGCCTGCATAAAACCAGTTTCTGCATCCAGCATTCTCAAAGTGTCATGTGATAACAGACCTGAACTTTCTGAGCTAAATGGATCAGTTGGTCAGATGGATTGCCTGGCCTCGGCCACTCTTTAAAAGTCATGCTGCCTAGTTTGTGCTGTTGAGTTAAACCATTCTCTGGAGCAGCTGTGTGGGCAGCATCCATGGTTTCCTGTGTTATCCTCACGACTGATGTTAGATCACTGGCACTGCGCCCTTTTTGAGGGAAGAGTTTTAGATAGTCAGCAAGCAGTAGATCGTAGTTTATATAAATCCAATAAAATAAATCTAATAAAATAAAAAATACAATTAAAAAATTACAAAGAGAAGATTTTCCAAAGTAGACAGAATATTCCTCTGCTCTTCCTTATATGGGGCTCCTGAAGAGCCAACTAAATGTGAACAAGTTGCAGCAGCTGGGTTATCTGATATGCCTGGATTAGATTGTGGGTCATAGCTATTCTCAACAAGAGGAGGTGCAGACACAGAGTTATTCAGGTTATTTAAATTATTTGGATCCAGCCCTGCCGCCAGGATTTTGTGGCTTGTGGGGCAAAAAAATTTTTTTTGGGGTGGGGCTGGTGACGTTTGTGAGGTTAGTTACAGCCTTTTAAAAATGTTTAAAAATATATTTCTAAACATTTTCTAAAGGAAATCTTGTGGGGCTGGCCGTTTAAGGGGGCAGAGTCCCCAATAGCCCCACTGTAGCTACAAGCTAATTTGGATCTATCATAAGCTTAGGGTTGGATAGAGGAGCTGTTCTGCTATTAAATTTAGGCAGTAGTGGTCAAAGAGTTTTTCCTCACAAAAGACCTGGACTGCAAAAGGTTCAAAGGAAGACAAAAGGGTTAGTAGTTGGAAAAGAATCAGAGATATTAGTGGATTATCAAAAGTTAAGCAAAATTCTCATTCCCTTTTTAACAGACGGAAGGTACTCGAAACTAGCAAAGTCAATAAAGCAAACTTCAGTTCTGAGAAGCTGGCCCAGCAAAAGAAATATTTTACTTTTATTGGACCATCGGCCCCTATTAAAATAGTTATGTATGATATAAAGAACAATCTGGTTACTCCAAAACAGATAGACAGGGCCATTTGCTTTATATTTCCAGCTCTCTCCACTCCAATCACTTGATCTAGCAGGGAAGTGGAACTCATTGTTAAGAGGGCTGGATCTGACATAAATGTCACTTTGTTGGGCCGGGCCATGCGTGCCATAAAATGTAATGCCAGGTGATGGAGATAGAAACTTTATAAAAGGCCCCAGGCAAACCCAATTAACAATATTATTTTTTACTCAAAATATAAACAAAAGCAATTGATTCCTAGCAGCGAAAGCAATTGATTTACTGGGGAACCTACAAAAGCCCCAGCAAAGGATACCATAAAAGGGGAGGTATCTTATACTTCCATACGTATTAGCTACTTTTTGTATATATAGCACTTTTAGGAGATGAGTCATTGTCCTTGCAAGCAAGTAAAGTAGTTTTTCAGCAGCTCCCCATACAGATTTGCCTCAGCAGCTGAGCACAGCTACAATCCGGCACTGGCTCAGGAGGTTGGGGGAGCTGAACCAGGCTCTTTCAGATCCCCCACCCCCAGTTCTCATCCCTCTTGCATTTCCCACAGAAGCGATGGGGCTGAGGGAAGGCCTAGCTGAGAAGCTGTTTCTGAAACCTCCAGGGGCGCTTTTTGTCCTCCCACAACCCCTATTCCCCCAGGGGCTGAGAACAGATGGGGAGGAGAAGGGAGGTCCCTGTCCTCCACCTGCCTCAACCCTCACTCTGCCTCCTGGCTCTGCGACCATTCAGACCTGCAGTGGCAACATGATCCCCCGTCTCCCTTTGCTCCCCCAATTGCTTCCAAGGCTGGGGAGTCTTTTCCCCTCAGAGTGGCATGCACAGGATAGCTCAGTTGCCTCCCAATCCATGTGCTGGCACTCCTCCTCTTCTCTTCCCCATGGGCCTTGTCCATTGTCAGCTAACTGTGGCTCCATGCACCTGCTCTCGCCAGCCCCCCTTACGGTTGCCGTTTGAAGAAATGCGAAGCCACTTGGTACAGCAGTGGCAGCTCCGGCTACTCTGCTCCACCCCCCCATGTAGCAGCTTCTCCAGTTCTCACTGAGCTGTGGTCAGAGGAGGCAGGAGGGAAAAAACTACACCGCCTTTTCCTCTGCCTTCACCTTCATTCCCCCCCCACTATTTTATTGGTGGGGTTTTAGGGACTGTGCCCCCTATCAATTATGCAGAGCCCCAGAAGCAGGAAGAGCCGGCAAAGAAGGAGGTTTACAGATATAGCTTTGGGCTGGCGCAGTGGCGCAGCGTGGCTCAAGCTCTCTGTCTCCCCCCCCCCCCCCCGCTTCTACAGTGGCCTGCAAGATTCATCTCCCTTTGCTGCCTGCTGTATTTTAGCCAGTTTGGTGTAGTGGTTAAGAGCACGGACTCTAATCTTGGAGACCTGGGTTTGATTCCCCACTCCTCCACTTGCACCTGCTGGATGACCCTGGACAAGCCATAGCCCTGTACCAGCTGTTCTCTCAAGGACAGCTGTCTCAGAGCTCTCTCAGCCCCACCTATCTCACAGGGAGTCTGTTGTGGGGAGGGGAAGGGAAAGGAGTTTGTAAGCACACTACTTGGTTATGAATATCTGTATACCTTGAAAAACTAATAAAAACAAAAAGAAAAGAAAAAAAAGAAAGAAAGGAGTTTGTAAGCCACTCTGAGACTCCAAATGTGTGAAGGGCGGGATATAAATCCAATCTCTTCTCTTCTTCTTCTTCTTAAAGGGACCATCAGCTGATCGTCAGGCGAGCAGTAGTTAAGGTGGATCTGCTCTCAGTGCATTTTCTGAGAGCGGATTTTAGCCCCCTTCGCCTTAAAACAGAGGAATCCGGCAAACTCTTCTACAGCAGTGGAATTCTTCTTTGGAGATCGTTGAACTGAAGGCTCTTATTCCTGAAGGAATAATTTTATTTCATTAGCGCCCCAGAGCCCCCCGGAAAAATTCCTGGCTATGAGACTGGCCTGCTCACCCTTGACAAGCAGCCTCCTGCTTACCTCCCTCACACCAGTTGCTCACGTGCTGGGTAAGAGCCCTGGATGGGCCAGGTCTGGCCCCTGGGCCTTATGTTTGGCACCTCTGAGGGGCTGACACTTTCTTGGTGTTCCGGTCAGCTACAGCTGCGGTATCAGATGCAACCTCCTTCGGTTTAATACTACGTGTATGCTCAGAAACAGAGGGCGTTAAAGGGGAACATTTTTGAGAATGCAAAAAAAATTCCTGTTTTTAAAGAGCCCAGCTTGCTGGAAATATAGTTCAATTGCTGGAAAATGACTATTACCGTTTCTCCTTTAAGGAGGCAGTGCTCGCCTATGAATTTCAAGAGAAAAATTTTGTGAATCCCATGATTTTGTGAATCTTATGAATCTCACCCTAGTCTTCCATGTTCATGGGGGGGGGGGGAGGTGGCAAATTCTCTTTTATGCCTAGGGGTTGCCTCTGAAAAATTAGAGGGTCTGTCTCCCTAGGGGACGCCTGGGAATTTGAAAAGTAACCATCCAATGGCAGAGAAGTGACAGGCTCAGATTCCAGTGTCAGGTGAGAGACATTCTTGCTTAATGAAGAAGTCTGGAATTGCATTAACACTTCCTGAGTCTGAGTCTTTCAGCTTTAAAAGGTTGTTGATAGAAGGCTGCTTGGCAAAAGTGGGCGGAGAGCAACAGTCTAAAGACAGCTCCTCTGTTAATTGCTCAGGTTAGCGGCAGGCAGCTAGGGCTCTTGCCAGGAGCTGCAGCACCACCTGCAGGCTTTCCTTGCTCATTGTCCTTGGGTGTCTTTTGTGGAAAGTCTGCCGCGTAGACCAGTAGTTGCTCAGTTGCACAGTCGAGTCCGACTCTTCGCGACCCCATGGACCTCATCACACCAGGCCCTCCTGTCCTCCAGAGCTTGCTCAACTTCATGTTCGTTGCATCAATAACACTCTCTAACCATCCCATCCTTTGTCGTCCCCTTCTTCTTTTACCTTCAATTGTTCCCAGCATCAGGGTCTTCTCCAGCGAGTGCTCCCTTGTCATCTGGTGGAGGAGGAAATGACAACTCACTCCAGTATCTTTGCCAAGAAAACCCCATGCACAGTAACTAAAGACCAACAGAGGGGTGCCCAAAACAAAACAGAGGTCCAGTGGCACCTTAAAGACTAGCATTTATTCCAGTATGAGTTTTCATGAGACAGAACTCAGCTCTACATATACTGTTGCAAGACAGAAACCTGCAAAAATTGCAGAAACGGTTAGTTACAGGAAGGAAAGGGGGCCAGGAAAGGGACAAGCCAAGCAGAGAGAAACCCAATATAATAAATCAGGTGAGATTCTGTATGCGGGAACTGGAATTGCTTGGGTAGATTCAGGAATGATGGGAGAGGCCAGAGGTTCTAGCCTCTCTCATATGCAATGAAGATAAACAAAAGGGCAATAAAGTAGGGTAAATAACAAACTATTTAAGGGGTAGTTTGAAGCAGGGGGAAATTGACCAGCTTCACTATATGGTTATTATGGTATAATACAACATGATAAGAACAGTCTGTTGAAGTCACTTAAAAGAGTGTTATTAGACATTGGAATGAGTTTAAGGCAGGACGACAGAGGGTGTTTAATTTCTTGATGACTTCTGGTTCAGCACTTTGGTGGTATACAGCCTATTCACAGTTTTTTCCTTTGTAGAACAGTGACTTTCAGATCTGCAACAGTATGCCCAGGAAGATAACAGCCCAAGGCCTGCCCAGGCTGCAAAGTGGAAAATCCAGTTTGGAAGCCCCAGCCCCCCAGCCCTACCCCATATCCTCTCTGTCACCAAAGCTCTTCTGTCTGCAGCTCCCTCACATCCCTTGGCCCTATGTGAGTCCCCCCCCCTCTTTTCTTGGCTTTTTCCTTTTTCTGCTTCATCCATCCCAGTTTCCACCACCTCCACCCTTCCTTCCTCCCACCCAAGTTCTGCTGCTGAACTTACTTTGACCCCACTGTTTCCAAGCTCCCACCAGGGTCCTTTTTAATATTAATCAACACTGCTGTTTGATCATTTAGTACAGAGGGGCAGCACATGAATACTCGAAATAAACACTCTGTTTATCACATCCTTAGGAGTGCGGACTCTAATCTGGGAGAACTGGGTTTGATTCCCCACATGCAGCTGCTGGTGTGACCTTGGGTAAGTCACAAGTTCTCTCAGAGCCATTCTCTCAAGGACAGTTCTCGAAAGAGCTCTTGCAGCCCCACCTACCTCACAGGGTGTTTGTTGTGGGGAGGGGAAGGGGGAGGAGATTGTAAGCCACTCTGAGACTCCTTTGGGTAGTGAAGGGCGGGGTATAAATCCAATCTTCTTTCATTGAGGGACTCAGAGAGCTTATTTGGGGGGGGGGGGGCATGTTCCAGAGGAAGTTCAGGCACTGATCATAGCCAGACATGCTTAGGAGCAGTAAGGGGGCTATTCTGTGTGCCCTTCAAGCATTTCCTGGGACTTACAACAGTTTGTTCAGTTCTGGTTTTGTAGCCCAGGGATTTGCGCTCGTGGCATGTGCACTTAATACGGATGCCCATTTCATTGTAGTTCTAATCCAGTCAAAGTTAAGCACTTTGAAGTCCCACTGATTTCAGGAAGCAAGACTTTTGAGCATGGGATTCATTTTTCCATTGTGATCAGTGGGGCTTCAGAGTGCTGAACTTTGGCTGAAACTTGCCCTGATGCTGCAGAACCAGCTGAACAGGTCAGAAATTAAGGAAACGTATTCCATACTTCCCCATAAGAATATACTCTGGTAGAGGTGCTTCCACAGAATGTGGCATGAAGAGAGACACAGAGGTCACCCGTGAGATCTATATGACTGTGAGTGTGTGGATCTTCCAAGCCCTTCAAAAAAAGAACAACCTGGTCAGAACTGAGTGTACCTCATGCTCGAACATTTAAAGTTCTCTGCCAGGACAATTCAAATTCTGTGACCTACTGGACCGCCTTTCCTTGTATGTCCCCTGGACAGAATTACACTCAAGAGACCAACACCTACTGGAAGCCCCTGGCCCAAACAGTCTCCGGCTGTCCTCAGCCAGAGCCAGGGCCTTCTCAGCCTGGATCTTACTTGGAGCTGTCTGCCTGCTAACATCAAGGCCCTGTGGGATCTGTCAGAATGAGATGTTCTGCCAAGCACATGGCTGAAAACAGCAATGGTTTTTTAATGGTCTTTAACAATTCTTAGCTGTTTTAACATCTACCTGGCTTTTAACTGCTTTTCACCCCCTTCCTCCCATGCTGATGTAAACTGAGGGGGGGTTAGGAATTTAGATTATAGCACCATGCAGATGTTTGGTTTCATGGATTGGGATTTCAGATTGTGTATTATACTTATAGGTATTTTAATGGATGTTGTTGTGCACCGCTCTGAGCCTACTTGTGGGGAGGATAGTATAGAAGCATAAGGAAAAACAGGGTGGGGGGAGCACAAGCAGGCATCATTTCCCAGTTATTCGCTGTTTAACCTGCAAACTGATGCTATTTAATTTGTCCCGGTTCTGTTTGTTCTGGAGGGGATTAAAGCCCAACATTCAACTGCAGGAAATCTTCTTCCACCATGTCTGTAGCTTTGGAGATCTGAACAGGCATTGCCTCATGCCCTTTCAAGGATAACTTTGCAGTCAGTCATAAGGGCTAGAAACCTGGTGTCTTTAAAATAAAAAGCTTTGTTTCTCAGGAAGCTCAGTTCTGTGCTCAATAACATTTTCAGCTGATTTAAGGCAACCCCATAGGGTTTTCAAGGCAAGAGAGTTCAGAGGTGGTTTCCTGTTGCCTGCCTCTGCATCACGACCCTGGTATTCCTTGGAGGTCTCCCATCCAAATACTAGCCTGGGCCAACCTTGCTTCACTTCTGAGATCTGATCAGATCAGGCTAGTCTGGGCACTCCAGACTGGGGAGCCGACCTGACACTTACCCTTATATGGTCAACAGGCTTGTAAATGCAGGGAGTAGCTGGACACCCACTGTGCCTTACTAAGGCCGCTTACTAAGATCTTACTGACGGCGCTCAAGTTAATCTGGGACAGAGGCTAGATTTGAACAGAAGCCCTTTCCGTCCGGGCGCACTCTTCTAGCCACTAGATCGCACCCCAATTGCTGTCACTATTATAGCACTTTCAAGACCTTTGCAACAGCCCTGTGAGGTAGACCAGCGGGGTTATCCTCTATTCCAGGGGGGCGGGAGATGGCCGAAGGTGACTTCACGGCGGAGCGGAGTCAGGCCTTTGTGTGCGAAGCTGCCGGGAGGGACTTCTGGCTGGGCGCCTCCCGGAACGCACAATGCCGGGCGGGGCGAGCAGCTCCCGGCGCTTCGGAGCAGAAGGCGCTGCACGGCGACGAGGGTTTCTTTCTCCGCTCCTCCGTCGCTTCGAGCCGCGGGGGATGATGGCCTCTCCGGACCGCCCCGCGATGAAGCCTCCGCTGCCGCCCCCGGGGCTTCCTCGCGAGTGAAGACACGCCGGGGCCCCCTGCCTCGCCGCCGAGGCGCTTGCGCGGGCTGGCTGCTCGCCAGCTCCCCCTGCGGCCGAGACGCGCCGCGCCCTCCTCTTCCGGGCTCTCCAGGCGGCCGAGGAGCGGCTTGCCCGGCAGGGGGTGCCCCCCTCCCCCGGGAGGCCGGCCTGCAAGCGGCGGCGGCGGCGCCGGGGCAACGGCTCGGGCGCGCGGAGGAGGAGGCGGAGGCGGCTCCGGGGAGCATGCTCAGTTTTCCCGGCGGCGGCAGCAGCAGCCGGAGCAGTCCCGGGCCGCCGGGATGGAGCCGCCCGGAGCCGCAGCTGTTGCCGGTGCCGCCGAGGCCCGGCCGGAAGCAGCGGAGGAGGAGGCGGCGGCGAGCGCGGCCCAGGCGGTCCCGGGACCCGGGGCGGCGCCCCACGGGAAGACGCGAGGCGCGGGCGGGCGGCGAGGCGGGGCCAGGGCGCAGCCGCGCCTCCGCCGGCCCGTCAGCGTGGACAGCTCCAAGGCGCGCACCTCGCTGGACGCGCTCAAGATCAGCCTGCGCCAGTTGCGCTGGAGAGAGGTGAGGCGGGGCGCCGCGGGGCAGGGCAGGGGGCGGCAGGCGCACCGGGCGGCCCTACGCTTGGGGCCCTCCGGCTCCGGGGGGATTGGCCCGGCCTGGGCGCCGCTCGCCCTGGAAGGAAGGGCTTTCCCGGGCCCTGCTGCCATCTGTCACTGGAGATCCCAGGGATTGAACCGACGACCTTTGCGTGCGAACGAAGCAAGCCCTTGAGCCCTGAGGCCACGACGAGCGAGCCGCCTTGTGCCCCTCCCCTCCCCTCCCCTCCCCTCCCCTCCCCGGCTCAATCTTCTCTCCTCCGGACGGCAGCAGCTCTTCAGGGAAAGGTTTGTCACGAGCCAGGGATGCTGTGCCTGGAGATGGGACGGAGTGAACCGGGGATTTCGGCCTAAAGAAACAGGCGCTCTACCATTGAAACCAAGTTCATAGGACTGGCAGCGGCTCTCCAGGATCCTGGAGTTTTATCTTGGTCAGTTTTAAGGATGGACGGGCCCATTAAGGACCCAGGGAACTGGGCTTGGGGCTACCTGCCAGGGGTGCCCCACTCAGCTCTCTGCTCAGCAGCTGAAACCAACAATTCCTGACAGTTCCACCTGTACAACTGGCAACTCCAACCCCCGCTGCCAATGTTGAGTTGATAGATGATAGACAGATACTCCTGGGAAAACTGCCCCACCTGTGCCTGTGCTGCAAATGATGTGCACCTGAGTGCTTATGAGATCATCACTAGCAAACACATGTGCTCCTCTGGGCAGTTTGCTTAAAGCTGTTTGGCTTGTGTTGGAAGTTCTGTGTATGAGGAAAAGCTCAGGTTTGCCCTGCCCTACAGCAAGTGCCACACAGCAGGGCATAAAGCACGCCTGGCACTCTGCCCTTTCACCCTCTGGTCACTTATAAAAACACAGGCAGGGCTTTTGTGAAGTTCTGCCTGGGTTTGCCTGCGAGGCTGCTCCCTGGAGTCCAGCTGCATCTTCTGCCAGGAAGGGGGGGAGAGAGAGAGAGAGACTCTGATTCCTTCAGGTACTTGAAGATGGAGCACAAGAGGGTGAGGGTTTGTGAGCCAGGGGTGCTCCTTGGCTGGGGCAGGGTACCTTTTGTTCTAAGGTCAGTCTGGCCTTTCCCAACCTTTGCTGAGACTCTTTTGGGCTTTCTGTGTGCAAAACTGGTATTCTGATGTGGGGCCATATCCCCCCACCCCGAAAGGGGTCTTTCCTAGGCAACTGTCTCCAACTCTAGTCCAAGGCACCGTAACGCTAGACCAAATGTGTGGCTTGTGCCAGAGTCTTGGCAGGACACCCACTTGGGTCTTGTGCTCCACATTCTTGGTAAGGTCAGAATAAGGGTGCCCCATCTTCCCATGCTCTGTGTGTGCAGAACGGCTATGGAGCCTCTGCCTGTCTATGCCGGTTCCCAAGATTCCGTTTCATTTTAACATAGGCGTGAAACAGACCCCAGAATCGGGTTATGCGAACAGGCGGGAGCCAGGGGTCCAGGGCAAAAGTGATTCTGAGGCCTTGGGCTGGAGTCCAGGTTGGGGCCTGTAACCACTGCCACCACCCCCTTGGCCTCTCTGTTGGGTTGCTACCCCCTCCACAGTGGGATCACCCTCCCCCCTCGGACATCCCTGGCCCAAGCACAGGCAAACCCTTGCCCTGTGCAGCTTGAGCAGGAGCCACTGCCCAAGCTCCAGACTGGGTAAGTAGGAATGTCAGCTGCTGCCAAAGAGCCAAATTCCCAAGCCCCAGATAGGACTGATGCAAGTGGTGGTGGGAGTTTTCTTCCTTCCCTCTGTCAAGGGGCTGGGGCAATTGGGGCGCCTCCAGTGTGAGGGCTGGGGCAGCTGCCCCAAGTGCTCGTTGGCTTGAGACCCCCCTTGGGAGAGAGTCTGATCCTTACAGCACCAACAAGAGCGAGGAGCAGAGTTGGCTCTGGCCTGGCATTGTCCTTGTGTGGCCTTTTTCTGCTAGTCGTGTGGGAAGGCCAAGGAATCAAGCTGAGTACCTCATCCAGCTACCCGCCTAGCTTCTGACATTTCAGTAGATGTTGTCTGCTGCTTCCGGACATCTTTGAAGTCTGAGGGCTAAACACTTGGCCTTATTTTGCAAAACACAGAAGCGGAGGATCTTCATAGGTTGAATTTTGTCACCAGTCTGTGCTCCGACAGAGCTGCAACTGTACCCACAGGCTGTCAATCTTTTCCTTCCTTTTTCCTTTGGCGTCTTTTGGGCCTTGTGGCCTTCCTTCCCTTATCCTGCCTGCCCTCCTCCTGGTGCTGCTGTTGTATGTTTCCCATTCTGTTTTTGCCTCTTCCTGTCCTATTGTGACTGTTTCTAGGAGTGAACTTTGCGCTCTGGAGTCCTTGCAGTCAGTTGCCCTGCACCTTAGCTGAAAGAACTTGGTTCTGCTTGATCCGGTCTTTATGGCAAGTTTCTACAGCTTCACAACCCTTTTGATAGACACCTTGAAAGACTGACAGAGGGCTTTGCTGAGCTTTGACAGATGTATTTCCTTCATCTCAAAGCAAGTGTGGATCTGTTGACAGCTGTGCATACTCCACACTAAAGGCTTTCAAAACATTTCCCCTAACTACTCTAATTCAGCGCCAATCACTAACCCCCCCCCCCCCCCCCCGCAGTCTGCAGTTGGTTCAAAAGCTAAGCAGGATTGGCCCTGGTTAGTACCTGGGTGGGAGACGACTCAGTAAGTCAAGGGTTGCTACAGGGAGGAAGGTGATGGCAAACCACCTCTATTCATCTCTTGCTTAGAATGCCCCATGGATGGGGTTGCCATGAGTCACTTGTGACTCAAGAGCACATTCTTCTTCTTCATCTTCTTCTTGTCCATGCATTTCCAAGCATTTTTTAAAAAAATGAAATGATTCTGAAGACAATACAACATTCTTTGCTTTCCATTCAGTTTTTTCCAGAAAATCCAGAACACATACACACATAGTCTTGCTCTCTGCCCTGATGTTTTAGGCTGCACTTAATCCTGGCCATACATAATTTTAGTTGCTTCTCTGCTTGCTGACCAAATGAACTTTCCAAGGCTTCATGCAATTCTTAGGCTGTGCTTCATTCTGCATTCAAGGGGTGTGTGTGTGTAAAACATCTAAAAGGTTCACCAGTGATGCCTGTGAGAAAGAATTCTTTGTAACTCAAAGGTCTTCAAAACAGTGACAGAGCCTGATCCTCTGAGAAAAGCAGACGACCCACACTGAAAACAAGCTGAGGGGTTAAGCAGATGTTACAGGAGAGGGTTGCCTCACCAGCGTGCCTCCTCCCTCTCACGTCCTTATAATGACTGCTGGAATACAATGGGCATGTCATTGTGGGGTGAAATGCCCTGCCTTTTGCTGCTGAGAGCTAGTGGCGTGCAACAGGAGTGGTGGTGGAATGCACTCCACGGTGACAGCAGGGTATGTGTGTGTATTCAGCTGGAAAGAAGGGGGAAGGTATGGATTGGTGGTAGCCCCATCTGTGTCCCTCTTAACATCCAGTTAGGCACTCAGGTTGAAGCGTGCTGAAGAGCGGGAGGGGAAGAAAAGTGTGTGATGTTCTCAGGAGTCCATAAGTGAGCATACAGGGTGACGTCTGGGCCCATAAGGAAAGGCAGTCTGCACCCTGGCCCATGCTAGCATTGGGATCATTTGGAGAGAGAAGCTGATAGAGCATTGCCCAGATTTATTGAAATATTTCAGCTGCTCATTTCTGTCCAATCTTTCCCCCCCAAAAAGAGGGTTTTTTTTAAAACCTAAAGCAGATCCCTGTAATTAAAAACAAACAAACAAACCTGGAGATTCCAGTAAAAAAAATATGGAGTTTTTAAAAACCCTAATCAAATCCTAATAAACCAATAAACAAACAAACAGCAGCCAATAAAAATAATCAACAGCTGATCATTAAATAACAGATGGTAAAAACAGTGAGTGGCAAGGCAGAAACAGAAGCTGAGATCTCAGCTGAAAGCAAAGGTAACTGTTTCTACCTTGTACTTAGAGTGTAGCTAAGAATATGCTGAGCCAAGTTCTCTTGGGAGAGGGTTCTCTCCTGCCGGCTGTGACCATCGAGGCCTTAAAATGAAGTGGTGAGTGAACTCTCCCTGCTTTGTTTCTTTTTATAGCCTGTCTCTGCTTTTGTCAATCTTTCGGTCATTGGCTTTGTAGCTTTGTTTGTATTGCAGATGCACATGCTCTTTGTAGGCAATCTACCTGGTATCTACACATACCTTGCGCACCATTCATACATATATTTATTGGCGCTCAAGTGACATTGAGAAATGTAAGCATTTTACCCGAACAATTTCAGTCCAGGGAGACAGAAAACATTGGGGGGGGGGGGGGGGGAGGAATCATGGGTTTGGTCTGCACAGCACAGAAGAGAATTCAAAACAGGGATTTTCAAGTTAGAACAGCAGAGATGACAAATTTGTAATCATCACTGCTAAATGGTTTGGAGCTAGGCTTAATGAACGGCTGTCTTCTGCTACCTGTACCTTGATCACCCACTAAGAGCTTCTTTGGAAGCCCTCTGCCATCAAAACTTAGGCGTGTAGCAACCACAGAGAGGGAATTTCCATGGCTGAGTCCTGTTAATGGAACTCCCACCCATTTTATTAAATTGTTTTTATTAGTTTCCCAAGGTATACAGATATTCGTAACCAAGTAGATAAGTGTTGCACAAAGTCATTAACGATTCAATATTAAAGATACATACTAAACAAGCAAGGACTAAACTTATCATAATCTAGGGACATACAGTGCTAACAATACATAGTTAATTTGAGCCAGAGCTAGAAGGTAAGTGTTGTGTTAGTTGTTATGAGAGTGTGTTATCCAGAGGTGTTCTATTGGGTGTGGGAGTTATCAATGAAGTAATCCTGGGTATACAGGATTATATGGTTGAACATCTGATGCATAGAGATATTCCATGAATGGCGACCACTTCCCTACAAAGTTAGAAAGTTTGGGGTAGATGTCTGAATGTTTGATATGATCCGTGATTTTTTCCAGAATTAAGTGGTCTCAGACTTTGTTTTTTTTTTTGTAAATTTTTTTTTATTTTTCAAAACATTAAAAATAATTTTTTCTTATACAAATCCTTTTTTCCATATTATATAACATTTTGTTCTGTTTGTATAATTTTGTTTTTATCTTATATTAGCGGTTTCCCACCACATCTGAAGCATAACACATTTTCCATTCTATCAAAAATAGTAATACTTATATCTATGTTTACATTTGTGGTAACGGTCATATATCTTAAAAATACTTATACGTTAATTCTTACTTTCTATATTCTTATATAATTCTAAAATAAAAAAACAACTTCATTGTCTAATTATCCTTGATACATTCATATACTCTAATTCTATTGCTTTATGTTGTTATAACCATGTATAAATGCAATTTTTCATGTCCCAGTATTTTTCAACATACTCTTTCAAATCCTTCCAATCTTCTAAAAAAGTCTCTGAGTACAGATCATTCAACTTTCTAGTTCATTTATCCATTTCAGCCATATATAACAGTTTTTTCAACCATTCCCACACCTCTGGTATTTTTTCATTTTTCCAATGGTCTCAGACTTTGTTGAGCCACCCAGAGATGGTAGGGGCCTTTTCAGCTTTCCACTTGGATGCTATGGATGTCTTGGCAGCTACCAGTAGGCTAGTAATAAGGTCTCGTGTGAGTGGTGGGATATCTTTTATTTTCCAAATGTCCAGAAATATTAGTGTAGGGTCTAGCAGGATATCATAGCCTGTGATAAGTTTTATTTGGGACAATACTTCTAGCCAGAAGTTCCTTATATATTCGCACTTCCACAAGCAGTGGGCAAAGGATCCAGTTTCGCCGCACATCTTCCAACATAAAGGTGAGTGTGAGGATTTTGCTTTCGATAATTGTTCTGGCGTGAGATACCAACGGGAGATAATCTTATGTGTTTGTAGTTTAGTTGAAGATGTTGTCTGTTAGTTCTCTTCCCGGATTAAACCCCGATTGGTCTTGATGAATATAGAGGGAAAAGAAAGAGTTCAGTCGTCTGGTTAGTATTGCAGTGAATATTTTGTAGTCTTTATTCAAAAGGGGTATCGGTCGATAGGAAGCTGAATTTGTGACGTCTTTTCCAGATTTTGGTATTGTTGTTATTGAGGCTGAGCTCCAAGACAGTGGTAATTGGCCTGAGGACAGTATGTTGTTACAGGTTTCAGCCAGTGGTCCAGCAAGTAATGTAGCGAATTTTTTGTAGAATAACTCCCACCCATTGAGACCCACCTGGCACCTTCTTTGTTATGTTTCAGGCTACCCTGTGGCATCTAGGTTGTTTTGTGTGTGTGTGTGTGTGTGTATTTTGTCCCCATTCCTCTTAATTTCCTGTGACACTGGCTGTTGGACTTCTCTTTGCCTGATTTGAAGATCCTCTTCAGTTTCAAAGTGATATTTAAAATTTTTAATGGATTTTCAGTGGCTGAGATACAAAGCAGGATTGCACTGTAGTATGAATTGTGCTTTTGCCATGGACTCACTAGTTGGCTTTAGAAAAGCCCCTCTCTCACAGCCTCTCTCACCAATCTGCAATGTAGGCAATAATAATACTGACCTACCTTACAGGGTTGTTGGGTAAAGACTACAACAAGATAATGCATGTACCACACAAATATTTGCTACTATAACTAATACTAATAACAGCAATCATGATAATAATGTCCTAATGTTTTGGTTTGTCAATGATTTGTAAGTTGAAAGAAGGGCAGCACTTAGCTGTGGGGATTTTTTTTAAAAAATTGGCTAGTCAGTAAAATTGAAAAGGCACTTTTCCAGTCTGAAAAGAGCTCTGAAACTGACCTTAAAGGTCGGTGGACATTCACATGGGGACAGGTGACTTTTTATTAGGGAAGTCTGTCTGTTTGCTGTGAATACCATTTGTTTTTCCCTAGAAAGTTCAAGATGACTTACAAAATTGTCACATAAAACAACTGAAATGCATTAAGTAGTATTTTGAAGCATTTTGAACACCAAGCGTTTTGAAATAGCAAAATCATCAGTTTGAAAAGTTGCCTCTCCATAGCTACCAAATTATGTCTTCTCTGAGCAGATTTTCCTGTCTTCCACACAATTTTATTCTGCTATTTTGTGTAATCGTTGCTGGTTTTGCTAGTTGTATAGGTAGGTCAATAAGTCCGTGGAGTTCTTGTCTGGATTTTTTGGTGATACACTTTCAAACTTACCATAAGTGTTAGAAACTTGATTTTAAAATAAAATAAAATAGAAGTAATTCTCAGGAAGCTAAATGTGTCTGAGCACTCCCATGGAATTATGGCATTCACAGAGCCCCAGACTTGTCTTTAGGTTACTTGGGGCATGGCCAGGTGGAAGTCAAGGAGTGTGGCACTTTTTGTGAATTAAAAGCTCTCCTTCTGTGGCTCCTCCTTGCTTTGTCTTCAGGACATTGCAGCCTCCCCCCCACCCCCGCTGCCCCATCCTTTAAAGCCCTTAACGGTCAGAGACCTGCATACCTTCAGGACTGTCTCACGGTATGTCTCCCGAAGGGCATTAAGATCAGTGGATAAGAACCTTCTGGTGATCCCCAGCCCAAAAGATATCCGGCTGGCCTCGACCAGGGTCATGGCCTTTTCTGCCCTGGCCCCAGCCTGGTGGAACTCTCTGCCAAGTGACATCCATGCCCTGTCTGACATATTAAAGTTTTGCAGGGCATGTAAGGCAGAGAAGTTCTGCCAGGCCTTTAGTTGAGGCCAGCAATGTTTCTTTACATGTGCCTGGCACCCTCCCCCCCCCCATGACTGAATGTTAGCGCTGCCATCTTGTTTTTAAAATGTTTAAATGTTTCTGAATGTTTTAAATATTGTTTTTTTATGGTTTTAACTTATTTCACATTGTAACAAACTAAACTATTGTGAACTGCCCTGAACCCCGTCAGGCCCATAGCTACAGTGGGGCTTTGGGGGCTTTGTCCCCTTTCTTAAAGGCACAGCCCCACAATAATTTATCCTGTAACTGTAAAACATTTTTTTAAAGGCATACACTCCTTTAAGCAAAGTGGGGTGCTGTAGTTGACTAATTCCCACTCTGAACAAGGGGCTTGAAGTAGGTGACCTCTAGGATCCCTTCTAGCTCTGTGTCAAGAAACTGGTCTCCTTTAAGAGAGTTTTTCTGCCTAAGTTAGCTTTCTTGACTATAGAAGTCATCACCCCCATCTGCCAGCTTGTTTTCAGAATTGTTGCTTAGGTTGGCAGAAGTGATTAACTTGCAGCAGTTGAGAACTGTCATCTAGTGGTTGACAGCTTGCAATTTAGAGATCTAGCCTGGTAACATCTTTCTGTTGGCTAAATGGCTTTTCTTTCTGCACTGAGAACTTCAGTCCCACCAGAAAAAAAATTGCCCCACAAACCACAAAATCCTGGCTATTGGACTGAGCCCCATGCAGGCAGAGAACAGCAGTAACCCCCCCCCCCCATTTAATAAATAAATAAGAAAGAAAGGAATCCTGGAGAAGAAACTAAGACATTTACTCGGCAATAGGAACTAATATTGCAATGGGAGTGGGTGGGATATATGGTTGATATATTTTTTAAGTGCTATAAGTCCCTTTGAGGACTTTATAGTTGGAAAGCTGGTTATAAATGTGGTAAAGAATGAACAAGGTGAATGGCAATTAATAAATCAGGTGAATGGCAGTGATAGAATTAGGGTGACAGTGGCCTCCCTCCACCCCTGAATCCACTGAGCTGTTAGCCTTGCTACTGAGTTAGGTGTGAGCTGTCAGTCTCTGTGGAGAGTTTGCCTCTCTGATTGGCAGCATAACTAGGTGTGAAGTTTTCTCCTGCTGCTTTTGTGTTTGAGGATGACAGCATTCCTTATTGAGAGATGTGTGTGGGGGGGAGAGAAACAGTCCAGCATCTCTGGTGGGTAGCTAATTAAGGGAGAGGAAACACTCAGATTCACAAGACCAGAAGAGCTTTGTTTTTCCCCACTGGCCTCTCTGGTGAGGGCTCTTTCTCTGCCAACCCATTCCCAATTTTGCTAACTGGTTACATGCTCCATTTCCCATAAAGGCCCTGTCTCCTCAGCCAAACAATAAACATCCACCATTTGGCACCTGTCAGTTCGCCCAGTCCCTGAATTAGCTAGGGTTTGAATAGGAGCCTCCTGGTCTGTGAGCCACTCAAGGTGCAAGGTGGAGGAAGTGGGGGCAAAAGAAAGGGTTGGCTGTGAACACCATCTAAAAGAAATAAAGTATCCCCCTTTTTTTGTCCAGGTGTATCCTTTTAATTCACACACAAGTCTATACAGGTTTACAGGGGTCATTTCATAGAAAAAGAGGTGCAGGAGCTTATTAGCATAACTCATTTGCATAACTCATTTGCATATGCCACACCCCCTAACATACCAGAAGTGTGTCAGAAGGCAACACCCACCCCTCAGGCTCCACTCCACAGGTGAGTGAAACTGACCTGCTCTTCCTCCATTCCCTTCCCCATCCAATACTTTGTGCAATAAAAATAAGCGTAAAGAACACACCCTCATTCTCTTCCTGCTCCCTTGAAACCACCAGGTTTCAAGTAGACTTGAGATACCCAGGACACGTGCACCACCCATCCCTTTCCCTTCCCCTCCCCACAACAAGACACCCTGTGAGGTAGGTGGGGCTGAGAGAGGTCTTTTAAGAACTGCTCATGAGAGAACAACTCTGAGAGAACTTGTGACTGGCCCAAGGTCACACCAGCAACTGCATGTGGAGGAGTGGGGAATCAAACCCTGTTTTCCCAGATTAGAGTCCAACTCCTGACCACTACACCAAACTGATAGGGTGGAAGCTGCTGAAGGGTTGGTGAAATTTCTCCAGTACTTATGTGCCATGTGCCCAGATAAAAAATGGTATACTTAGAAAATTTATATGCCACCTTGAGCAAGTCTCTGGAAAAGCAGCACACAGTCATAAAACATTAAAAACAATAAAGACCCTAGCAGGGCTTTCCCCGGGGCGCTGCGCCTCTGCACTGCTCGGGGAAGCCGAGGAGGGGGCGGGGCTTGGTCATGTGCCCGCCCCCTGAGCTCCTCACTCTTGGAGCTGTGCTCCTGTGCGCTCCCGCTCCAACGGACCCCTGCAGGTTTAATTTATTGATGGATTAAATGCATAAAGCTAAGGTTAGTTAGAAGACAATCTTCTAAATCCTTCTGGTTTGCTCTGGCCCTGATTCTGGCTTTGCCTGGCTGATGCCCCTTCATCCTCTGCCCCCATCTGCGGCACCCAGAAGCGGCGGGAAAGGGGCTCTGCTGGAGCAACATCCAGGCATAGTGGGTACCCGGCTGCTGCTTCCTTTCCTTTTGATGGCTCCTTGGAGGAAGGGAGGACACAAAGTGAAGAAGCAGTGCTGTCTCTGAAGTATGCTAACTTTTCTGTGATGAACATACATTTCCAACAGTTAGGAGAATAATCAAAAAGGGGACTATGCTTCCCGCTTCCCTTTGGCTTTCTATCCTGTCCAGGCAAACAGAGAAACAGATTTCAGTTCAGCTTGTAAAATTTTGGCTGGGTGATATCACTGGGTTGGATGCAAATAGGATGGTGCAAACTGGCAGGGATGTCCAGAATAGGGCTGCCAAGTCCAACTTGGGAAATATCTGAGGACTTTGGGGGTGGAGCCAGGAGAAAGGAAGTGACATCATTTTGTGATGTCACATCCTGTGATGTTGCTTCCACATGCTGACACATGAACTCATGAAGTTTCCTAATACTGAGCTTCTGCTGCTGCCTTGAGCTTCATAGGCTTGCAAGCAGCATTACCCAGACTGTGACTTTTATGCCACTGTTTTTTGTCGCTGCACAAGAGTCAGTGTTATGTAGCAGTCAGTTTGTTTGGCTGGGATCTGGGAGAGCCTGGCTCAAAACCCTGCAGTGCCATGGAGTCATTTTATTTAATACTGAATCAGGCCATTGGTCCATCAAGGTCAGTATTGACTACTCAGACTGGTAGTGGCTCTCCAGGGTCTCAGGCTGAGATCTTTAATGTCACCTATTACCTGATCCTTTTTTAGCTGAAGAGGCTGATACCTCCTGCATGTCAAGCAGATGCTCTATCACTGAGCAACAGCCCTACTGAATCCTTCCTCATCTCGGCGGAATATGAAGCACTAAGTGCTACACAAGTGCTAAATATGATTTTCATATCATAAGAACAGGAGAGAAGCCACAGTGGATCAGGCCAACAGCCCATCCAGTACAACACTGTGTCACACAGTGGCCAAAAATACCAGGTGCCCTCAGGAGGTCCAGCAGCGGGGCCAGAACTCCAGAAACCCTCCCACTGTTGCCCCCCAAGCACCAAGAATGCAGAGCATCACTGCCCCAGACAAAGGGTTCCATTTAGACCTTGTGGCTCATAATAGCCACTGATAGACCTCTGCTGGATGGGGACAGAGAGAGAGAGACAGACAGACAGACAGACAGAAAAAAGAAAGAAAGGGGGAGGGGGAGAGAGAGAGAAGGAAAAGAGCTGGCAGACCCCAGCAGTTTACCCCAAGCAGCTTACTCCAGCAGCAGGCCACATGCAAAAGCAGGCCCTTCAGCAGAAAGAGCCTCTCTGGGCAGGGCTCTCTCGCTCTCTCTTAAAGGGGAAATGTCTGTTGAGGCTTTTTACTGCAGGGCAGGCTCTCTGCAGACATTTCCCTTTTAAGAGGCCAGGGCAGGCTCCGATGTTTCCCTGCTGGCAGTCATTGCCTCCCCCGGTGGCCAATTTTGAAAAACCGGGGGAAAGCTTTAAAAATCGGTGTTTCCCCCGCCTACCGGGGGACTTGGCAGCCCTAGTCCAGAAAACCATGTAAACCAATGCGATCTGTGCTGTAATCCAAGCGCACAGGCAGGGTGGAGTCCCAGGACTCCCCGTGCAGTTTCATGAGCGTGCTCTCGGAACCCAGGTGCAGTCATATTTTTGTTTTGTTTATTTATTATAAGAACGTTTCTCCTCCAACATGGGATACTACAACAATGCACAATGACATCCATCTGTGATATATAATGGATAATTAAAAACAAGCAGTGCATTAAAAACGAGCACACCAATTTTAAACTAACAGGTGCCAGCTGCTTTTTTTAAAACAGCAACTCTACAATTCAGCAGCAGGATCTTGAAAACTTAAAAGTCCCCTGAAAGAGGACCAGTTTCAGCAGCTGCCAGTGAGCCAGTCAGGATGGTTTGGGTCCCTTGGCTTGGCATTGCCACCAAGCCAATGTTCCCTCTAAGCTGTGGAGTCTTTTGAGCAAAAATTCTGCCTTGTGAACTACTGGCATTAAAGTTGTGAGCAAGTGATTTGGCTACTGCAGAAATTCATTTGCTCTGGAGCCATCCTTTCTGAGCTAAGACAAAAATGTGTGAGCCAGGGGCTAAAAAACTGAGCTAGTTCACATTAACTCATCTTAGAGGGAACACTGGAAAACACCCTCCCGGCCATCTGGCTGCCGTTCCTCAGGACTTGGGGGCACAGGGAGAAGGACCTCTGATAACAGAACTCTGGGCAGAGCTATAAATATTTTGGCCTTTCAGAGCTTTGAAGGTAAGAAGTAGCACTTTGAATTGAGCCAGGAAACAAATGGGCTGGCACGGAAGCTGGTGTGGAACGTGTGCCCAAGAGGGCAGCTCTGATCGCCAGACCAGGGATTAGTAACTGTTCCTTCACTCGGGTCAGTGAGAACTGTTTCTGCTTGGGTTTTCTCGGTGGTTGCTCCCATTTTATGGAACAGGCTTTGTCATGATCTGGGCTGTGCAACTAGAGGCCTAGTAGGCCCAGGGAGCCTGAGTAGCAGTGGGAGGAGGCCAGGCGTACAACTCCCAGAAGCCCCTGAGAGGTTTTGACACCAATTTTAGCCAATCACAGAGAAAGGGGACTTATCATAAAAAGACCTGGCACAGAAGAAGTTCTGTTCTTTCTTCCAAGAGAGCAGGGCCAGAGGGAAGGCTGCTGCTGGTAGAGACCCTCACCCTGAGAGGAAGGGTGAGCAGACTCAGGCCCAACTGAGACAGTGGACTAGGGACTGTGAGTCTAGTCGCGTTAGGGCATTTGGTTTCTTCTCTCTTCACCCACTTATCATTATTGGTCTTGCACCTTGTTGGTTTCCCATATTGGGCTGATCTCCTGTGCAAATAAACCTTTGATTTGTTGTTTACTCTGCCTGGTCCTCATGCCTATTTTTCGGCCAAATAAGGGAGGTCCGAAGGTCTTGGGAGGGTGCTCTGGGCCTTCCAGAGTGGTGGCAGCCTCAGGTGACACCCCACCTGAGCCGTGACAGGCTTCCAGAGGAGGAAGGCCCCATCTTACAGAGATTTCAGAGGCTTTTCTGATGTGCTTTTGGTGGCTTGTGAATGGAGGTCAGTTACTATAATGGGTCTAAAGAGGTTGCTGTCTTGTTATTTGTACTGACTTTTATGAAATTACATTTGAACTGGTTTCAGTGATGCTAGCCACCCTGAGTTGGGCTGACTGGGAGAAAAGCAAGGTATTAATGTTTTAAATCAATAATAAAGCATAGTACATCCCCAAGCCCTATTCTGCATGAGTAGTAATTTTTGATTCCTCTTCAAAGGCAGTCCTACATAAAGCATATTGCAGTAGTCTAGTCTGTATGTCAACAGCATATGAGTGACTGTGGTCTGATCCCTCAGATTTGAGAAGGAAACCAAAATTCCAAAAATGGACTCCACCAAATATAGTTCTTTGAGTCTTTTTGGTTTCTGGGTTTGATGGGGTGCCAGTAGATTTTGGCTTTGCTCGCTGAGTGGTGGTAGAATTTCTTCTTGCAGCTTTGAGGAGGCAGGCTAGCAGAAACAAGGTTGGCTAAAATTGGATTTTGTTCCAACACGATCCAAGCGCTTCAGGCTGACTTGCCGAAGGAGCCAGCAAAGGTGCAAGTGAGAGTCTTGTTGCTTATGTATGGAGGTGTTAATCAGAACGGATAACGCTTCCGAACAGTCCGCTGAACAAATCCTTTTGGAACAAGATGACACCATCCTCCGCACGTATGATTTGCATAATATCATGGAATTAGCATAATTAGCTCAAAAAAAAAAAAGCGGAAAGCTGCCTAATAAAGTAGTTCTCTGTGTATGGAGCTGGAAGAGAAGCTCGGTGGGGATAGTTGGGCCTGCAGGGGGAGCCCTTGTGTTTGCTGTTGGGACTTTGAGGGAGAGCAGCAAAATAACTGAGTTGCGGAAAGGGAGATTTGGGAGCCAACCCCAAATCTGGTTGCTGTGATCCTGTAAAGCCAGAGTTATTTATCCCCACATTGAAGCAGGGGGTTGAGAGTCATGGCAGAAGTGCAATTTGAACCAAGGGATGTCCTCATGTATATGGCTTAATTAAATAATTATGTGCTGTCAGGTCACAGTCACCTCATGGGGACTTCAGGACCACGGGGTTTTCAAGGCAAGAAATTAGCAGAGGTGGTTTGCTGTTGCCTGCCTCTGTATAGTGATCCTGGGCTTCCTTGGAGGTCTCCCATTCAAGTACTAAGAAGAAGAAGAGATTAGATTTATACCCCGCCCTTCACTCACTTGGAGTCTCAGAGCGGCTTACAAACTCCTTTCCCTTCCCCTCCCCACAGCAGACACCCTGGGAGGTAGGTGGGGCTGAGAGAGCTTTTTCCCAAGCTGTCCTTGAGAGAACAGCTGGTACAGAGCTATAGTTTGTCCAAGGTCATCCAGCCAGGTGCAAGTGGAGGAGTGGGGAATCAAACCCGGTTCTCCCAGATTAGAGTCCAAGCACTTAACCACTACACCAAACTGGCTAACCACAGCTGACCCTGCTTAGCTTCCAAGATCTGATGAGATTGGGCTAGTAGGGCTAGTCAAGCTGCTGCGTATAGCTTAGCTTCTTTTATTTTGATATTTATGTGTTTCAATATTTATATGATGATTTTCTTCTCAATGGGGGCCTGGATCAGCTAACAGCATCACTCTCCCATCCTCCATTTTTTCTTCACAACAACCCTGTGAGGTAGGTTAGGCTGAGCGAGAGTGACTGGCGCAAGGTCACCCAGCAAACTTCCAAGGCAAGGTGAGATTCGAGCCTGGTTTTTCCAGATGCCAGTTTGATGCTTTAAAAAAAAAAAAAAAATTATTTATGTGTTTTTGTTGTATATTACATATTGTCTCTTAACCTGTACATTTCGTATCCATTTATAACCCTTCTCCCTCCCTCCCTCCTCCTCTACTGTTCCCATGCGTTAGTCCTTTATTCCCAGCCATGGGCACAAAGTCCGAATCTTGCACTGAATGTCTTTCTTTCCCTCTGTTGGTATCCACTCTAGGTAGGTCTTCCATTTCATCCTAATTTCTGTGGTCTTGTCTGCCCATGTTGTCTTCCGGTTCAGCTTCTCAATTATATTCGACTGTATAAAATTAAACAAATACTTGTGCCAAATTTCTACTGTCCATTTATTCTTATCCTTCCAACCCAGAACAATCACTGCTTTGCTTGCTAATATCATAGCTTTAAATATAGCTTGGTTCTCCTTGCTTACTGCTGGGTTCCCTATTATACCCATTAGCATTAAATTAAAGTTTATGGTCAGTGAAACTTTACATATTCTCTTTATAATTTGTAATATTTTTGTCCAGAAAGCTCTAACCTCTGGGCACTCCCACCACATATGGGAAAACCATCCCTTAGATTGTTTGCAGTGCCAACACCGAGGGCTCATTCCTGGAAACATATTTGCCAGCTGCGCTGGTGTTTTATACCATTTTGTAAAGAATGTATGCTCCACCAGTTTGATGCTTTAATCCTTACACCATGCTGGCTCTTGGCTGCTACAGTACCCTTAACGAACGGTGCGATCACACGGACGTTTATTGCGGGCCTCGAGGCTGTTCCCCATCGCAATTAAAGGGGCTGACTTGACGGCCGCATCTGTCTCCTGTCTCGAAGCCGCCGCCCCCCCGCACTCGAGCCCGCTTTTCCAACCACCTTTCAAAACAAGTACCTTCCGTTTGAGCCATCGCGCTTGAAAGAGACCCGGGTTTAAATGCCCGTGTGATCGCACCCTAAATGTCACAGATGACTCTGTGGAGGTATTTAATGACAACTGAAAACTCAGCTGTGTGGGGAAAGAGGATGAGAAAGAGGATAAGGGATGGCTGTGACTTCAGTGTAGTTATATATTTGAGCTGAGTTTCAGTGAGTTGCAAATGAGTGAGGGACTGGTCGTGCCAAAGTTTTCTTGGGAAAGGTGGCCTATCAGAAAGAATCTAAAGGAACCTTTATACAGAGTTTCTGGGGAGGTGGGTCTGGGTATAAAGAGAGCAGGGGAGAGAGCAGAGTTGATTGAGGGAGTCAGTCCCATGGAAGTCATTGGGATTTACGTCAGAATAAACATGCACAGGATCTGTCTGCACAGGAGCAGGAGCCTCATGGGGTTGGACTGGAGCCGCTTGCTGTGTGCACTCCATTTCTCTGTCCCTGTTGCCATGGCGATGGAGGCTTTGTGTCACTCGCATTCCTGAACTTCTCTGCAAACAGCTCCTGCCCATGTTTCCAAGCACTGGCTTTCTGGTGGTGTTTCCCCTTAGGGTTTACTTCCTCCTTAAGTTCTCCAGGTTATCTTTCCTACTTCCTTCCATCAGTGAGAAAAATTCTACTTCATATCTATTGCAATCAGAAGTTTGTGGCAATACTGGGGAAACTGACATGTTGCAACCAGGACTTTGGGGAAGAAAAGCACAGCATTGGGAGCAGGCAGCATGTTCAAATGGGTAAAGCTTGACACTAGTAGAAGGAAGCAAGTTCCGTTAGGCTGTCCATCACAGAGGAATTTCCTTTTATGCGTTTATTCCGTTGATTGCTTCACTTTGCATTGGTGTTGTGTTTGTACCATGTGGGACTGTGAGTGGGCAGCGTTTGTTTGCACCCTGCTGAGTCATCAGAGAAGATGCATGAACGATTGCATTAATACCTAGGTCCGCACTTAGAAGTCTCCTTAGCCTCTGCTAGACACAATTGCTCAGATAAATTTCAGCTGATTTCCAGCAAAGTTTAATTCTTGGTATAAGCTTTCGTGTGCGTGCACACTTCTTCAGATACATGGAAACAGGTGCCCACTGGACTCAAACTTTGTTCTGCTGCTTCAGACCACTACAGCGACCCACCTGAATCTAGCTGATTTCCAGTTGAGGATGCTCTGATGTCTTTGCTCAGCCCTTGGCTATCTTAACTGACAATTGCTTGGCATTTGGGACCGGCCATCATGGTCAGCAAAGTAGTGAAAGCACCACTGGGACCTCTCTGGGGTCTTCTGCTTTCCTTGGCACACTGGGGGGTTATGTGTGTCTCAAATATGGTGGCAGTGACAGTATGCATGAAGATGGATTGTCTCTCAGGAGGTGACATTGGTGGGCTTAGACACCTATTTAATGTGGTTTGCCAAGCAAACCAGCTGCCAGGATAAGAAGAGGAAAGCCTTCCCCAAAAGATTCCTTGTTGTTCCTCCTGGATTCCTCCTCCTCCTCAATTAAGAAACCATCTTTGGACTCCAGTAATCACAGAATGGTCTTGAATTTGCTGTTTTGTGGGCAAGATCCCAGAGTGAGTGTTACCAGGCAGGGAGGTTCCAGTTGGTGGAAACCGTGGTTCCTTCCCCTAAAAATTATCTTGTGAGGTTCTCAAACATCTAAGGATCTACCTGTAGCCACTGGGCAAAATTCTCTGGAGATAGGCAGCGCAGTGTCATTAGTACACAGATGCCCTTCAGCTCCATTTCTCCTTTTCACCACATCCAGACAGGTCAGGGACCTTCCATTAATGTGCGCCTAAAACCTGTAAGTGGTGGGCTAGAGGACGGTGAACAAGCTGAAGCTCTGACCCAATTAGACAAGAAAGAGTCTCAATCAGTTGGCTGTCTGAAAGTGGGGCGAGGTTTCTGATGCTCTCCAAGAATAGGTTTGCTGACATTCCTCAGCAGTCCTTCATGGTGTGTTTCTCTTGTGCCCTTATTGGAATAGCTGCATGGATATCTTCCTTGCGCTTCTTTCAATGTTAATTATCTTGTGGCTAGGATAATCTGATTTGTCATGATGGCGTGAGAGAGGAGCTCTGAATTCCAATCTGTCTGGCGTCGCTCTGTTCTTCTTCCGCTGCTCATAAAAGCGGCAAAAAGGCGGGCCTCCATCTTTCCACTGTACTCTGGGTTGACAAGCACGAGTTCAGTTTTAAACCTTTATCGAAGAGTGTAAGACTAAATCAGCCTTGTGGAAAGAGAGGGCTGGACTGTGGCCAAGCTAGATGCCTCCAGGACGTTCACAAGCAGGGCATAAAAAGTAAACTTTTTTGGTTAGTCCCCAGCAACTGATATTCAGGGGTAGACTGCTCTTGTAAATGGAGGTTTTGTATAGTTATTGTGCCCGGTTGTTGTCGTTCCCCCTCCAGGGATATGCTTAGTCATTTTTCGTTGCCATCGAAGCAAATGGCCACCCCTGGATCTTATGGAGGTGAATTAGGCACACACTGGCTGAAGATCAACCTAGTTTTGTCTGCCCGGAGCCTCCTGAAAACTTCATACATGCATAAATCTATTGATTTTCTATCACATCCCTTCTTGGTGGTTTTTCCCCCCTAAACTAAAAAGACTCAAATGTTCCCCCCTCTGCACCACCACTTTTAAAGAATCTGTGAAACGATTTAATAAAAAATGCACTGCTGATTTAAAACTTGAAATTAATACATTGAAACTCTGGGGACGAGAGCATGGTGACACCCACCGCTGGATCCCAGGTGCGTTGGTGGTGTGTTCCAGCCACTGATCGTTTCTCGGGAGTTAATCTTTTTCACACATTCCACACCACGCACTCTTTGCTTTGTTTTGTTTCTCTTCTTTCTCTCTGAATAAAATAAAAACTACCCTGATGAATCACAGCTCCTTCCCTCTGTTGTCTTCTGTTGTGAATGCCACCCTTTCCAATTAAGGAGTGGAGAAAGAAAGCATTCGCCCAATTAGTGTACTAATTAATTAAGAAAAAATCTTTTCCAAAGCTGGTTGCTGCGTAAAACTGCAGTTGGGGGACAAGTTGTGATCAAAGGAAGAGGGTTTAGAAGGAAGTTTGCAGGAGGACGATCCCTGCCCGTCCCGGAGCTGAAAATGCAGCAAAGGAAATAACAGCAAACAGCCAGATGGGCTCCTGCCAACAGCTGTTAGGCTTTTTCCTTTTTCCAGTGATTAAAGTGTAGGGTTGCCAAGTCTGGGTTGGAAAATACCTGGAGACTTTGGGGGCGGAGCCAGGAAAGGGCGGGGTTTGGGGAGGGGAGGGGCCTCAGCATAGTATAATGCCATAGAGTCTACCCTTCAAAACAGCCATTTTCTCCAGGGGAGTTGATCTCTGTCAGCTGGGGATCAGTTGTAAAAGCGGGAGATCCCCAGGCCCCACCTGGGGGCTGGCAACCCTATTAAAGTGTTTCTCAGCAGAGTGGGAGGTCCAGTTTGGTGGTGTGGTTAAAAGCGGTGAACTCTAATCTGGAGAACCGGGTTTGATTCCCCACTCTGCCACATGAAGCTGCTGGGTGACCTTAGGTTAGTCAAACTTCTGTGAGAGTTGTTCTCCTAAGGGCAGTTCTCTCAGAGCTCTCTTAGCCCCACCTACTTCACAGGGACCGATTTCCCAGAGCCGCTGCTCCGCCCCCGCTCCTCCCTTTGCCCCGACTGTAAGTGTCAATTTCCCACTATTTGCTGCGCAGCCACATTTTGCCCCAGAGCTTCGCCCAATTTCCACCGCATCTACTTGATGCTGTTTTTTGAGGATCGAGTAGATGCAGCAGAAATCGGACAAAGCTCCGGGGCAAAATGCGGTCGCATGGCAAATAGTGGGAAATTGACATTTACGATGGGGTAAAAGGAGGAGTGGGGGCAGTGCAGTGGCTGTGGGAAATCGGTCAGGGTGTCTGTTGTGGGGAGAGGAAGGGAAGGAGATTGTAAGCTGCTCTGAGACTCTGAGTGAAGGGTGGGGTATAAAAACCACTCTTCTCCTCCCCCCCCCCTTCTTCTTCTTTGCTTCCCCTTCCGAGCAGGGTCCCAGAAACAGCACTTGGGGTGAGGATGCATTTGCCTCAAGGGTTTTTGTCATGTGACATGCTTATTCATCTGGAACATGGATTTGCTTGTCCCAGAGAGGGAGAAATAATTCAGAGCAGGTGGGAAAGAGCAAATTGTGAAAAGGGAAGGCAGAAAGCTTTTTCACATAGGTGTCAAATGTTTGAGTAGGTCTTCGGATACTGCATAGTTAATTGGTGAAACTCACTGCCACAGAATGAGGTGATGTATTAGCTTAGTTGGCTTTCAGATGCGTCACATTAATGGAGGAAGAGAGGTCCATCGATGGCTATTAGTCGTGATGGCTAAATTGAGTCTCTGTGTCCAGAAGCAGTATACCTCTAGATACTAGTTCCTGGGGGGCAGCAGTGGGGAGACCTTGACCTGTGTGAGCCTTCTTGGGGCATCTGGATGCCACTGTTGGACCAGGGAGTCAGACTAGAGGGATCCTTGGTCTGATCCAGCTGGATTCTTCTGATGTTCTTAAGCTGATTGATTAGCAAGGCTGTTTTGGGGGGAAGGGGGCTAGGGCATACTGGCTCATTTCTGAGGCATGTTTGGATTGTGGTCTATCCTGTCCTAGGGAGTGAAAGCAGGTCCATCTCTCTGAAAGGGGCTGGTAGCTTTTGTTCAGTGAATTCATTGGGCGTTGTATTGATCGTCCTTCGGATGGTGTTTTCTGCTCTGGCCTGCGTGCACTTCATGCTAAGAACAATTAACACCAAGGGAATTCAAATCCTGAAATCTGTATACATGAGGCAAATTAGTATGGTGTCCCTTATGGTTCATAGCTGCTTTTGTGCAGTGGCTAATGCGGAGAAAATGGCACCCAGGGAAAGGGTTAAATAGCTCCAATTTTATCCTTACAGCAACCTAGAAGGTAGTTTAGGCTAAGAGGAGCATCTAATGTCACCAGGAGTAGGGTTGCCAGCTCTGGGTTGTGAAATTCCTGGCGATTTGGGGGATGGAGTCTGGGGAGAGCAGGGTTCAGAGAGGGGAGAGACCTCAGTGAGGTATAATGCCATGGAGTCCACCTTCCAAAGTAGCCATTTTCTCCAGGGGAACTGAGCTCTTTTACCTGGAAAACAGTTGTAATTCCGGGAGACCTCCACCCACAATCTGGAGACCTGCCCACCAAAGCTTCATAGTTGAGGGAGGATTCAAACCCATACTTTTGAACTTTTCTTCATGGTTTATTCTGTGCTTATTTGTCATGGGAACCATCAAAGAGTGATGTGGGACCCTGGAGATTTGCTTCCAGTCTCCAGAAGTCTTATTTATTTACTTATTTAAGATATTTTATTTATTCATTTACATGTTTATGCCTTGCTTTCAGGACTGCCAGGGGGATATTTAGGAGGACAATATTTCAGGGGCCCTGGTCACCCTGGCGGCCCATGGAGACAAGCCAGTCGAGCAGTGTGTTTTCATGAGCTGTTTGGAGTGGGTCTAGGTCAGGGGTCCTCAACCTTTTAGAGCCTGTGGGCACCTTTGGAATTCTGACAGTGTGATGGGCACAGTCACAAAATGGCTGCCGCAGGAGACGGAGCCAGCCACAAAATGGCTGCTGCAGGTTTCCTTCAGTTACATAGTGAAGATCCCTGGGCTGTATTGGCAGCTGCTGCCGAAACATTTTTAAAAATCTACACAGCTAATGAAATCTCCAGTGGTCCATTAGAAGCCTTGATGGGCAAAAGCCCCCCCTGGCCTTGCCCACTTTCTAAAAATACTTGGTGGGCACCAGCAAAGGTGTCAGTGGGTACCAGGGTATACCCATGGACAATGTGTTGGGGACCCCTGGTCTAGGTTGCGTGTTGGGGAGGGGCAGAGGGAACAGTGGATTTCAGTGGCCTAACTTTTCCATGAAAGGCCCAAGACAACTAACCAGTCAAGGGAAAAATCCATAGAATTAAACCAACTAATAAAACAAATCACATAAAAAGCCCCAGAATTAAATAAAACATCCAAAAAGCAGCAGTAACAGAGAAGAATCTAAGCAGAAGGAAACAACCCCAAGAAGCCAGTAAAAAATACAACTAACCTCAGTGTCAGTAAATAAAAATAAAAATAATAATACTAATAGTAGTAGATTGGATTTATACCCCGCCTTCATTGAGTCTCAGAGTGGTTTATAATCTCCTTCCTTTCCTCTCCCCACAACAAGTACCCTGTGAGGTAGGTGAGAGCTCTGAAAGAGCTGTGACTAACCCATGGTCACCCAACTGGCTGCATGTGGAGAAGGGGGGAATCAAACCCGGTTCTCCAGATTAGTGTCCACCACTCTTAACCACTACACAAAACTGGCTCTCGACAGTGGACATCAATCTGTAGTACCCAAAATCTAGTGAGGTGGCTGGGCTCGCGTTCCTGTGGGGGCAATACAGCATGGGGGCAACAATGAAGGAAGAATACACACCCCAGGTGCCCACCAGTCTTACCTCTGCCACAGTGGGCACACAGAGCAGGGTGAAGTCCTCAGATCCCAGAAAGGTTCATCTGGGCAGAGGTAGTCCTTTAGAGGTCCTGGTCTGAAGTCATTACTCAGCCATCTCTCTTGCTTCTGAGATTTCCCCACAGTCTTTCAAGCTGGAAACTTGCTTCTTACTTGTTTAAAATAGAAGATATTCTCAGGAAGCTAAATGCTGGGCCGGCACTAAAATCTCAGGGTTTTTTATATTCCTGCAGGTTTGCTGCAAATGCGTAGCAATATCTGAGTGTGTTTAAATCTGGTGACAGTTTAATAATATTTTGTAGATCAATCCATGCGTGCTTATACAGTGTATCCTAGGGGAACTTGGTGGCCAGCAGATACTTATATCTGGTCCATTTTATATGCATTTGTTTTTTGATTGTTGATGGTTGTTCTTACTCCGTTTGAAAAGTAAATAAAGAGTTATTTTAAAAAAGAGAGAGAAAGGAGGCAGCCACTGTGAGTGGCAGGCGAACATGGAAAGATGGCAGCCCCCGTGAGCAGCCCACAAACAGATAGGGCTCAGATGAGACAAAAGAGAGAGAGGCTGGATGGAGAGGCTTGGAAGGCCGGAGTCAGCCTGTGAACTGAGCACCATCCAGGTGGCCATCCCAGTCTCCTTTTGGAGCCAGTAATTCTTTTTGGGACAAGACTTGCAGAAAGTTCAAAGCACAGTCCCCTGGAAAAGGTGCTGCTGGAATTACAAGATACATAACTGATCACTCAGTTTACACATCTGCACCCCAAAGTAGTAAGTAGAGATGCCATCCTCCAGGTGGGACCTGGGGATCCCCTGGAGTTACAGCTCATCTCCAGACTACAGATACTTGTTCTCCTGGAGAAAATGGATGCTTTGGAGGCTGGACTCTGTGGCATTGCACCCCACTGAGGTCCCTGTCCTTCCCAAGCTTCATCCCCAGATCTCCCAGAATTTCCCAACCTGGATCAGGCAACCCTGCCCCCCATTCCCCACCGGTGGCCAGGGGGACCTGGCAACTCTAGTAGTAAGGCCTGTTGGTTATCGGGGGGTAAGGGATGTGGTGTGACAATTCCATAATGCTATCGTTCTCCTTAAGATTAAACCCCATTGGGAACAATGGGACTTCCTTCCGAGTAAACACAGCTCATGATCCCAGAAGAATTCAGTGTTGCTTAGTTTGTGTGCTGCATACACAAGCTTGTGCCTGAAAGAAGTCAGGACTGGTGGTTATCACAAGGGGGTGGGTGGGGAGAACTGTGTTGTATGAAAAGCCCCTAAAACTGTCCTCTGTGCAGTTTCCCTTGGGAGTAAACCCCACTAGAAACAGGCAGCTGACGAGGCTGCAAAAGTACAGTGCGTCCAAACGAAACATTTGCAACTTTGGAATCACAATAAATATTGAATGAGAACGTGTATGGTAATGAAGTTTACTTTAGAACACATCCAAAAGTTTATTTTTACATACAGTTATCCAAATTCCACTGTGATGTGAGCCCACCTTCTTGAGAGGAGGTTCGCTCAAGCATGCTTGTGTCTGCAGTTGCAACAGTACCGATGATCTTCTGTTGTAGTGTTGTTCAATTATCTACAGTCACCGGGATCACTAATAATCTTGTGCTGTAGTAAACTTTCTGAGTCGCTTTACCGCATGCAAGAAGCTGTGTTGCTGTATGTGACCCCATTCAGAAGCTGTACTTATTCCAAGTTGTAAAGGTTTCATGTGGACACCCTAGATATCCAGAATCACAGACAGAAATGCAGATTGAGTCCATAACCGTTTTTGCAGAATTATGTCCCACTGTGGCCAATGAGGCTTATTTCCAAAGAAGTGGTTGGAAGCCACTGAGGCATTTCTGTTTCTGGCACGATCGCTTTAAATTAGATTGTTTTTGCACATCATTTGTCTGTGTGCTGCGTCAGTTGTGTAACTTTTGATTTTTTTCCCCCACCCCACCCCACCCCACCCCACCCTCTCTCTCCCCAGTTTCCATTTGGTCGCCGTTTGCCCTGTGACATCTATTGGCACGGCGTGTCATTTCATGATAATGACATCTTCTCGGGCCAAGTCAACAAATTTCCAGGTAATTGATTTCATGTTGCTAATTAAACTGGTGATTTTACATGATAGGGAACTGATGCGTTTTTGCATCTTCTAATGGAGAGGAAAAGGAGATGTTCTCACTGGGCTTTGTGTGAGGGCTGATCTTGCCCGAGAGGCCAAATTTCAGCGAAGCGCCTTTTTAAATATAATCCAGAAAACATTGCTTGCGGGTGAACATATAAAGCTGCTGTGCATACATAAGAACATAAGAGAAGCCAATGTTAGTTCAGGCCAGTGGCCCATCCAGTCCAACACTATCATACAGTGGCCAAAAACACCAGATGCCCTCAGGAGGTCCACCAGTGGGAGCCAGGACACTAGAAGCCCTCCCACTGTTGCCCCCTCCAAGTACCAAGAATACAGAGCATCACTTATGTGACCCTTGGCCCACCTAGCTCAGTATTTACCGCTCTGAGCAGTACAGTCCTGGGCAGAGGAAGGTCTCTCCCAGCACCTGCCACCTGCACACAAGATCCTTTAACTGGAGATGCTGGCGGGGATTGAGCCCTGTGTGCTTTTTTAATCAAAACAACTTTTTAAATCAAAACAACTATTGGCCGTATAACCTTAGCTTGTTATAACTTAAAACTTCTTCATCATGTTACATGTAAATTTGCTGTTCAGCCTGTCTATAAGTTTGGAACTCCACCTTCCATTCCAGTGTATTTGAAAAAGTGTGCATGCACACAAAAGCTCATACCTTGAATAAACTTCTGTTGGTCTTAAAGGTGCCACTGGACTCTAAATTTGTTTGTATGCTTTTTCTGTGAGCCACAACCTAGTTTAGGATGGAGACCTAGACCGGAAGGACCAGGGCTATTTTTGGGCAGGAACGCACAGGAACGGAGTTCCGACTGGCTCCTGAGTTCACCACACCTACAACCAAAACCTCTGGCATGCGTGGCTACAGAGCACACTGCCCTCCCCACCTTACACACAAGAGGGAAAGGCGGCATGTGAAAATGTGTCTTTCTCTCTGAGGAGCCCCTTGGGATTTCCTTGTCAATTTCACTGGGGGCAGTCAGCTGAGAGTGAAATTGACAAGGAAAAGCCTCTCTCTGCCTACCCTTTTCTAGCTGACATGTGGCAGCTGGAAAAGGGCAGGAAGGGAACCCAGGCACATTTAAAATGCCTTTCTTTCCCTCCCCGTGCCTGCCTGGTGCTTTCCCAGCCCCCCCCCCCATCTAATAGGCTAATGAGCTGCGCCATCAGGGGGTGTGGCCTAATATGCTAATGAGTTCATGCTGGGCTTTTTCAACAAAAAAAGCCCTGGGAAGGACCATCAGATAACACAAGCTGCCTTTGCTGGATCAGACCAAAGGCTCATCTAGCCCAGCGTACCCTTTCTAACAGTGGCCAGCCAGAGTGCAAACAACTTTCTGCTCCCCTTTGTCTCGAGAATCTGGTATTCAGAGGTATCCCCCATTAATTTGTCCCTTTTAAAAGAACTCTTGCAACCTCTTGTGGTAGTGAGTTCAACAGGTTAAGTCTGCATTATGTGACGAAAGGTATTCTTTTGTATGCCCTGAGGCTGGCACCCACCTTTTCCATTGGATGATTCTTGAGGTCTGATCTTGCAAGACAAAGAGAAAGGCTGCTGCCTTCTTAACTCTGTCCTTAACTTTATATTCTTCTAATCAGAGCCCCCTCTTTAATCATCTTTCTTTCCCCCTCTGTATTCTTAGAAAGGTCTGTCCATATTGTCATGGCTATAGAAGTGAAAGAGGGTAGTCCTCAGTAAACTTCCATGAATCAGAACTTCAGATTCTTTTAAGGAAGCACAAATAATTTGTCTCATGCAACTGGCCAGACTAATGAATGTAGGAGTGTATTTCCACATTACATCCTCTCTTCCAGCAGAGAAACAAAGGACAGCCACAGTGCTGTTCCTTATGTATGTATGTATTTATTTATTTCTGGGGATGGGTTTTTTTTTCTTTAATATTGAGGAGTTTATGCCATCTCTCCTCTGATATCCAGGTTATTAAACTTTTTAAAGCTCCCTTATTTCCTCTTTAATCCCTGTCTGAATCCCACTAAGCACAAGCTAAGGCTGCAGTGTTGATTTATCTCCATTTTTCACTTCCCATTTATTGCACTCTAAGAAGAGCTATAAAACCGTGTTCTCCTGGAATGGAGGAGGCAGAGGGGCCTTCCCCGTGAAAATGAAATTAAATTCTGGAGGTTTGTTTCTCTGCTGGATGTGGAGCAGACCCACTCTGCCTCCTTTCCATCTGTCTTCTTGCTTGAGAAGAGGCCAGAGTGTGAAGGGAAGTCCCTCTACTCTCTTCTTTACATGAGAGAAGAGAGGGGCAAAGAGGGTGACCGCCGATGTCCCTGGCAGGTTGCTGTTCTCCTCCCCACCCCCCGGCTGAGTCAGTCCCAGACTCCCTTGCTACGTGCCATCATGGATCAGACTATGACTTCCTTCTTATCAGGCAGAGGGACTACAGAGATCAGTTCCCCTGGAGGAAATGGGCACTTTGGAGGGTGGACTCCATGGTATTGTAGCCCGCTGGGGCTCCTCCCCTCCCCAAACCCCACCATCTCAAGGCTCCACCCCCCCCCCCCCAAATCTCCAGGTATTTCCCAACCCTAGACCAAAGAGGAAGCGGCGGAGCACTTAACACTGCAGGAAGAGGCAAGTTGAGACACTTGCAGGAACTCCTTTTGAAGGGCAAGAGGTGCTCCAGGAGTCTTGGCCAATCTCCTCACCCTGGAATAGGGGCCTGCCTTCTGACATGAACTTGGCCTCTGAACCCTCCTCTTTGGAGTTCACCTGCTGCACCTGAGAACTCTCCCCAAGTGAAGCCCCACAAAGCCATGAACCACCCCCCAGCCCTGTTGGAATACTTGCCACCACAATCAGGTGCTGCACCTTAAGACCTAGCAGCCTGCTTCTGGAGGGGTCCGGCTTGCATTGCCACCTGCCTGCAGGAGTCCTTAAGGCCTCAGTTCAGCCTCAGCCTTTGCTGGAGCAGCATCTTGGCTCTAATTCTGCTGGCTGCAGTGATTCCACTCCTGGATCTCAGCCCTGAGCAGGACAAAGGGCTCAAGAGTGTGAGAATGAGGGTTATAAACCATGCAGAACACACCCTATCACAGAATCCGTTTGTATGTAGCAATATTGAATATTATTCTTAGAGAGACAGTGTGGTATAGTAGTTAAGAGTGGCGGACTCTAATCTGGAGAACTGGGTTTGATTCTCCACTTCTTCTCCACATGAAACCAGCTGGGTGACCTCGGGTCAGTCACAGTTCTCTCAGAGCTCTGTCAGACCCACCTACCTCACAGGGTGTCTGTTGTGGGGAGAGGAAGGGAAGGTGATTGTAAGCCACTTTGAGATTCCTTTGGGTAGTGAAAGGCGGGGTATAAAATCTAAGTCTTTCCTCCTTCCTTCCGTATATGCAGTTAGTTATTGTTGTGATCAGGGCTTTTTAAAAAACAAACAAAAGCAAAACAGGTGCTGGAACTCTCAAGAGGGAAATGAAGTTTGCAATCTGCATACTAAAAACTCATGAACTTTTACACATTTTTAAAATAATTTTTTCAAAGAGGTTCTGGAACTCTGTTCCGGCCCGTTCCCCCAGGAAAAAAAGCACTGGTTGTGTGATTATTATTAGAATGCAGGGTGAATAAAGTCTCTTTTCCGAAGTTCTCCCGCCTCCCCTTAGCTTCCCTGCTAAGTTTCATCAATGCCAATTATACTATCAGAGGGAGGGCAGGAAGTGGCCAGCTCCACAGACAATCCCCCTTCCTGAGTTACATTTCCTATTGAGCTTTTATTCTTGTCTGTGTTTGATTTTTGTTTCTGTGAACAACTTTAGGAGCCAGCTTTTGGCTACTGGAAATATAATGATGGGCCACTCTTTCCCTCCCTCTCTCCCCCATCTGCCAGGCAGATTTTGTGGCCCTGGCTGTGTTTTGTACCGCTCCTAGCCTGTTCCTGGAGGCAAGAAATGCTTCAGTAGATTCCAGCCTCCAGAGATGTTCACGGGGCTCAGTCCTGTTGGTTGCGGAGTTCCGACTCACGGTTTGCCTTTCTCTCAGGCATGACTGAAATGGTGCGGAAAATCACCCTGAGTCGTGCTGTGCGGATCATGCAGGAACTGTTTCCTGAGGAGTACAACTTCTACCCCCGTTCCTGGATCCTGCCTGAGGAGTTTACCAACTTCCTCACAGAGGTGAGTGGTTCCTTTCTTCTCTCCTCAAAGCTGACAGCCAAGGGGGTTGTATAGAGATCCCTGTAAGTTCACCTTGATTGCTGGTGCAGGCCTCTGGGCAGCGTAGTGTTGTGTAGTGGTCAAGAACGCGGGCTATAAACTGGGAGAACCGGGTTTGATTCCCCACTCCTCCACATGCAGCTGCTGGAGTGACCTTGGGTCAGTCACAAGTTCTCTCAGAGCTGTTCTCTCAACAGCAGTTCTCAAAGAGCTCTCTCAGCCCCACCCACCTCATAGGCAATGCTCCCTCAAAGCTGTGGAGTCTTGTGAACAAAAATTCTACTTTGTGTGCTACTGGCATTAAAGTTGTGAGCGAGCGAGTTGGCTGCTGCATGAATTAGTTTGTTCTGGAGCTATCCTTCCTGAGCTAAGACAAAGATGTGCGAGCCACAGGCTAAAAAACTGTGAGCTAGCTCACACTAACTCAGCTTAGAGGGAACACTGCTCACAGGGTGTCTGTTGTGGGGAGAGGAAGGGCAGGAGACTGTAAGCTGCTCTGAGACTCCAAGTGAAGGGCGGGGTATAAATCCTCCTCCTTCTCATCAGCCCCTTTTACACATTCTATTTCCCATTGTAGGATCTATGCAACCCACAGATGCTTTCACAGACGTGCCCCATTGGGTGGAGGGGGTCGGTTTCCTCACCAGCCCTATATCTGCATGAGGCTGTGGGCAGCTGAGTCATGAGGGTAGCTGGACTGCAAGTCCCTGCAGGGTTGTGTCCAGGCCTGCCTTGATGGATTGGGACTGGCACTGGGGTGGGATGCTGGGGCAGATTCCCTGGAGGATCCATCCAGATTCTGCAAATCTCAGCTGAGCTGAGAAGTCCAGGCTGGACCTAAGGTAGCTGGTAGGTGGTGAAGAAGAAGAAGAAGAGGGGGGATTGGATTTATACCCTGCCCTTCACTACCTGAAGGATTCTCAGAGCACCTTACAATCCCTTTCCCTTCCCACAACAGACACCCTGTGAGGTAGGTGGGGCTGAGAGACCTGCCCTTGAGAGAACAGCTCTGAAAGAATTTATGACTGACCCAAGGTCACACCAGCAGCTGCACGTGGAGTAATGGGGAATCAAACCCGGTTCTCTCAGATTATAGTCTGTGCTCCTAACCACTACACCAAACTGGCTTTCAGGAATCATTCTGGGAAGGCAACTGAGCGGCCGCTGTTGCCTCGGCAGAGTCTCAGGCCTGACCCAGAAGCACACATAGGAAAGAGCAGCCAGTAGACCTCTTCAGGGGAGGAGCCATTATGGTTGCCAGCTGTTGAATTTATACCCCCACCCCGTCAGCAGCTTGACCTGCTGGGGTTAGCAGGAGATTAATACTCGTTTCAGTGCCGTGGCCAAGAACGAGCTGTGCCAGGCTTGGTATCCGGTCCATTGCCGATGCTGTACCGGAGCACTGAGCAAGAAGTGCCAGAGTCTGTGGTCAGGGCCGGTCCCTAAAGGCAATTCCGCACCCCTGTTTGCTGACATCCGTTCCTGTGTGCCAAAGGGTGGCACAGCTCCCAGATATGCCGCACTTCTGCAGTAGGATTCTCACCACCACAGGAAGAGGATCTGAATTGCCATTCCTGGAAGAGCAGATGGCCAGTAAAACATCTCTGCATATGGTCCTGTGTCTGTGTGGGTGGGGGAAGCAACAGTCTTGTTACCAAACATTGCAATTTATACCGCTTTTGCTTATGTTGGGAGGATGGGGAAACTCTGCCTTGGGAAGTTTCGTAAAGGAACGGGAGATGCTGGCAGCAGCTCTTTACTGGTGGTTTGTTGATGCCACCTCCATATGGGAAGTCTGCGCTGCTGGTTCTCCGGGGAGAGGATGGTTTAGGAAAATTGCCCTTATTTAGGCTTTCTGTTTTGTATCAGGTACAGCAACTGACCCATCACTGAGGGCAGGGAACCCTGGGAAGTGTAGTTCTAGGAGGGAGGGCGGGAGGGCTAGACTTCTCTGCCAGAGACATCTCAGCAGTCTCAGAAGATTACAGTTCCCAGAGTTCTTTGGGGGAAACCAGACCAATTAAACTGCTATAAATGTGCGGTGCAGATGCATCTCTCAGTTCTTGCTAGCAACTTGGCTTCTTTTCCTGAAGCAGAGCGATCACGAAAACCGCAGATCTGGGTGGCTCAAATCCAAATGTCAGGCCCTGCTCCTGACCCAAGTAACATGTAACACCCCCACAGTGACTTCAATTGAGAGTTGAAATAGAATCCCTAAATCAGCCGCCTGAGATTATGCCCTTCTGCGATACCCTCCTTAACACTTTTGTTGTCCATCCATTCTCGTTTCTGTAGTGTCTTACTTGTGTTTATTCCTGGCATCTCCACCAGGGGGCAGTGCACTCCATACCTTGGAACAGTAGGGAACAGAAACCCCGGAGACCTAAGAAGGGCTGGAAGGGATACCAAAAAATGAGTCAACAAAAGGGCCAGTTAAAATGTTAAAAACCTTCAACCCTACCTCATTAGTCTTGTGATCTGCCTTCTTGTGTCTGCGGCATGTGGAAGGTTATGTGGTTGGATCTGTTGTGCTAGCATTAGACAGATTTTTATGTTCCCATCAGTGCGTGCAGTGAGCCAGAACGTACTTATGGAACCAGATCCCAAGGACTCACCATCAACCGATGATCTTTTCAGGGCTTCTCATTCAGTAGACTCAGATCCTTGCAATTTCCCGAAGATCACAAAGGTTCTTCCAAATCCTCCGGGCAAAGACAAGGGAAGCCACCTCAGAATGACTCCAGCTTTACAGTAGCGACTGAAGGCTACCTCTTTTTGGGACGGGGGGCAAGGCCGTGCCCTGATGGCTAGCAGAACCTCCTGGCTGCACCACCAAAAAACAGACTCAGAGAGGACATCTCAAAAGACGCCCACCGCTAGCTCAGGGTCTCTCCCATCAGCATCATTCTAGCACAGACTGGAACAACCTGAGACCCTCCAAGCTGTTTGTTTCCCATACTGGGCTGACCTCCTGTACAATTAAACCTTTTATTTGTTTACTCTTCCGGGTCCCCACGCCTGTTATTCAGCCAAACAAAGGAGGTCCGAAGGTCTTGGGAGGGTGCTTCTGAGCCTTCTCAAGGGCCCCTAAAACCAGAGTCGTGGCAGCTTCAGGTGACACCCCACCTGAGCCGTGACAGGCAGAGTGAGCCTGGGCTCTTGAAAGCTTATATCTTGCAGCTATCGAGGCCTTTAATTCTAAGGTACTCTCTCAAATTCTATATGGTGCAGGCGTCTGGAAAAGTAGTGTCTCTGACCCCGTTGATTATCGACTCCTACTGTACCTTCAACAGATTATTGGGGAACCATCCTGTGTCACAGGCAGGGACTACATGAAGAATGGGGTTGGCCCAACGCTCGCTGGAATGTAGGGCTTGGATTTGTGTCTTTAAACTGAGACTGAGGTCCCTTTTTTCCATCATCAAACTGCTATGGAGGTCACTTACATCTTCTGAGGGAAGACATTTACAAAAGTGCCTGGGCTAAGTTGGTGGATAGCAAACTCGAGTGCCTAGGTCTCTCCTTTACCATGATTCAAGATATGGGTGTCCATGAGGCATTGAGAGAGATCAAAATGAGGGCATTTAAACTCAACAGAACCAGCACCAAGTTCCGAGCGCATTGCGTATGCTCCAGCTTAGCTCTCGGAATCTCTCACCCTGCAACTCTCCCTCCATATATAAAATATCTTACTGTTCTCAGGAACTGCCTTGCCTTTAAGCTAGGCAGGCTGGATGCTTTGCCCGCAGCTGAACGGAGAGGGCCATTTGTAAACATCCAATTTTCTGATCGCCTTTGTCCTTGTGCCTCCAGCATGATCGAAACCATTGATCACATTTTGTTATCCTGTAGTCAGTGGTCCTTGGTGGAACCAGCCTGCTCTGGCCTGTAGGCCCTGTTTCGTCCTGCCCTCCTAGGTTTTTCTCACTCCTCGGAGAGACTTCTCTTCCACTCTCTGGTAGCCTGCTGCCACCACCTGACCTTTGTATAAAATCATCCACTGGGAGGGTCAGGACTCTCAGCTGCCCTTCCAAATTCTGAGGCCTTGCCTCTGTGTCTCCTGAGGCCCAGCACCTGGTCACCACGGGGACAATTCACTGCCATGCATGACCCTGGAGGAATAGCCGCTTGCCAACTGCCGGCCTTCCCCCTGGCGCTTCTTTTGAGAATAGCATGTCTGAGACTGTGGAAGTCTGTGTGGTGCAGAGAACCACTGCCAGCATCAAAGTTATAAAATATCTATTAAAAAGAAAATGTTCAACTGCATGATTTTAGCACAGCACCAGACTGAGTAAGGGATGCAAAAGAGATGGGTAAAAAACACAGTTCCTCTGTCCCTCTTTCTGTAGGTGCCCTATCAGATGTTAAAATAGGACAGGCTCCTGTAGCTTAGGAAGTTACAAATCTATACCAAGTTACCATTACCTTTAAGCTTGCACCAGCTCTTTAAGTGAGCACATGGTCAATGGCTGCCTTCCCAGTGGAGAGCTCTGCATACTCTCCTGGACTCAGCACATCAGAAAAAGAGATCTTCCTGCTGCAAGGAGTTTTTATCACTTCACTTTTCCCCACCCCCTGACCAGATCAGGCCAGGTGAAAGAGGCTTTTCCTGGAGATCTCCAGGAATCTCCTTCCTGGAGACTCCAGCATTTTATTCTTCCAAATCTCTGTTCCCTGCTTGGAGAAGGGGAAGAGCTTAATTCACCCATTATCTCTCCTGCTAGATCCATTAGCATTTGTATGAAGGTGAGCTGATATATGTCTGGGAAGCAGTTGAACTGAGGTCCCTCCTCTCCTGCCTGTTCTCTCTGTGTGTGTGTGTGGGGGGGAAATGTTTAAAACGCCCAGTGGAGATTTTGCTCATCTCAAGCTTCCCAGGAAAAAAAGCGTTTCTTCACAGTTCTCATTATGAGAACTTTGGATCTTGCCCATTTTGAGCAAATATAATCTTGCCATTGAACCCCAGGCAGTTTCTTTCCTGTTGGCTGATGTTAACCGTGAGGTGACACGATCTGTGTCCAAATGTCTCTTATGATATCCTTTGCAGTGCATTAATGCGACAACTTGGAAGGTTTTTATACCTTCTAATGCTGTTTTATTAGCGATGTAATGTTTTAAATTTATTATTTGTAAATATATTCAATGCGATCTGTGTTTTAAATGTATTGTATTCTTCGGCTCAAGACCTCAGGTCAACGGAGCTTATTGTTAATAAAGGAAAGGGTCTTCCCCCCTCCCAAATATTGTTGATCTCCAAGGTGCTGCTGGACTCAAAGCAAACTGTTTTATCGCAGACCAACATGGCCACCCTCTGAAGCTGCCTATTGGAAAAGTAATTCGTGATTACCTTCCCTCTCCCTTCATTTTCCAGGTTCGTTTGATGAAGGACAACAACCCCTCCTGGAAGCCCACTTTCATTGTGAAACCTGATGGGGGGTGTCAGGGGGATGGGATCTACCTCATTAAAGAACCCGGCGAGGTCCGGCTGATGGGGAACCTCCAGAGCAGGCCCGCAGTGGTCCAGGAGTACATCTCCAAACCTCTTCTAGTCGACAAGCTGAAGTTCGATATCCGGCTGTATGTCCTTCTGAAGTCTTTAGAACCCCTTGAGGTCTATGTTGCCAGGGATGGACTCTCCCGGTTTTGTACAGAGCCCTATCAGGAGCCGACCCTCAAGAATCTGCACCAGGTGTTCATGCACTTGACCAACTATTCGCTCAACATCCACAGCGGGAATTTCGTGCACTCGGACAGCAGCAACACAGGCAGCAAGCGGACATTCTCCAGCATCCTTTGCAGGCTCTCTTCCAAGGGCGTCGACATCAAGAAGGTCTGGTCCGATATAATTGCACTCGTGATTAAGACTGTTATTGCGATGATCCCCGAACTGAAGGTTTACTATCAGTCTGACATACCAGCAGGAAAGCCGGGACCGTCTTGTTTCCAGGTGAGTTCAGAATTCGGAGAGAATGTCCTGCTATTGAGGTCTTCAAACCCGGTTCTGTAAAGTAATGATTTTCCCACTGTAAGCCTTTGTGATAGACTGTTTTTTATCTTAGACAGACCCAAATGGAAACTGAGTCCTTTGGTTAACTGTTCCTACCTCTTTTCCAAAGGACAAAAAATGGTGGTTAGGTAAGGAACGGAGACTCGTAATCTGGGAGAACTGGGTTTGATTCCTTACTGCTCCACATACAGCCGGCTGGGTGACCTAGGGTCAGTCACAAGTTCTTTCAGAGCTGTTCTCTCATGAGCAATTATCGAAAGAGCTCTCTGCCCCACCTACCTCACTGGGTGTCTGTCGTGGGGAGGGGAAGGGAAAGGAGATTGTAAGCCGCTCTGAGACTCCTTCAGGTAGTGAAGGACGGGATATAAATCCAATCTCTTCCTCCTCCTCCTTCTTCCCCCCTTCCCCTTCTTCTTCCCCAAATACATGTATCCCCAAACTGCTTTTCCATAAAAGAAACAGTGGCTGTGGATTAAATCCTCTTTGTATAATGTTTAGTTTGGCCCTGATTTACAGACCTCATCTTCTTCAGCCCCCTTCCTTTCTCCTCATTCTCCTCCATTTAAGGAATCGTTTTTAAGAAATCTCAAAGGAGTTTGAGAAAGGTTTTGTTTCTCTTGGCATGTGCCTGCAGATTTCTTTCTATCCCACTGCCTCCTTGGGTTACATAGGTTCAACAGGTTTCTGAAACCGTGCTGAAACTTGCAAAGCCTGTTAACTGAAGGCAGTGGGGGTAGGAGGGGGCCACAGTCTCTCTCTCTCAATGCACCTCTCTTGTTTCAGGCCTAGAGACCTGTCTGGATACCCAGTTATAGCACTTGGAGTCTACCTTCATGGGCGCGCTGAAATCAGGAAATGAGCCCTTTGCGGCTTGCAGATTTTGCAACCGGGAGAGGTGGGGGGGGGGGGGGATGAGCAGATCACACCGCATTGCTCCTGACCTTTGCAGAATCACAGCTCCAGCAAGTCTCCCTGGCTAACAGTCCCAGGCTGTGATTATGTTAGCCGGCTGTGTCATTAAAACCAAGAGAACTGCCGGAGAAACAATTTACCAATTAGTGTTTAAAAATCTACAGCGAAATGCTCCACTGGAAAAAATCTATCTCAGGCAGAGTTCTGTATCCGCCCCCCTCCTCCCAGCCTACTTTTGATAAGCTTTTACTAAGTAGCTGTAGCACATTTTATCTTCTGGCAAGATCTGGTAGCTTGAGTTTGCAGGATGCCGGAGCCAAACTGCAGGCTCTCATTTCCCTTCTGAGCCCCGTATCGTCCAAGGGAGTAGAAAGGAGGATCTGGGAACTGCATTTACTCGTCCGCATTATTTCAGTGTCATCTCAGAGGCACGAGGCAGGGTATCTAAATCAAACACGCCTGTCGCTGAGGCAGAATGGAATAAAATGTTGTCATATTGTTCAGATTTCTTCACCCTTTTGGCATGTCCCTCAAAGCCTGACCCCCCCCAAAGTCAATCTTGCAGTGTTTCTGAAAGGGCTTCAGCTTGAATGTTGATGCGCCTCCAGTGGGAGGAAGTTCTCGGGGATGGAAAGCAGGGAGGAACCACCAGAAATGTTTGCCTTGGTGTTCTCGCTGACCAAACCCAAAGCACCGATGGCCTCGTGATAAGGGTGCCCTGGATGAGGCACGGAAATGATCTCTGGGGCCAGGCCTGGGGTCAGGCCAGGTCTTTCCCACTTTCTCCTTGGGCTAGTGCAGAAGGGTGCGCCTCTGTTTCCTGAACCCAGTGACTCCAGTTTGGCTAGTTATTACTGTATCCCACTGAAAACAATGAAATGTGAATGAATTACGAGTCACGGGTTCCTCTGGTTTCAGCAGGACTTGATCATGACACATTTTTATTTGATTCCAGCCTCTCTACAGAGTGATCGGATGAACCCAGGGAAAGGATGAGTGGGTGGTGGGTTCCTTCCACTAGCCATAGTAGCTCAATGGAGTCTCCATTTTCAGGGGCCAAGAAGGCTGTTTCACAGAAGCCCATTTAGCTGGAGATGGAACTGACCTTTTGCATCCAAAATAGATACGCTGCCACTGAACTACAGGCCCATCCTCACTTATGAAACTTGACTAGTACTGGGCCAGCCCAGTGGTCCATCTAGCCACATAAGAGTGAACTATTCAGAGTGACTCTCCGGGCTTTGTGGCTGAGAAAGACCTTTCCTGATCCAAACTACCTGAGATCCTTGAACTGCAGGGGATGCTGCAGGGTAGACCTGGGGTTTTTATGCCATGCAGGTGCTTGACTGTTCTAACTACAGTCTGCTGGGGGCGGGGGGAGGTTTGGGAATGATGACTCCTTGTTCAAAGGAGGAAACGTTGGGCGGGTCTTCTTTATAAAAAACCAGGTCCTCCAGCCACACATCATTTAGACTGGGCTCATTTCGTAGCAGGAGCTCCTCTGCATATTAGACCACACACCCCTGATGTAGCCAATCCTCCAAGAGCTTACAGTAGCCCCTGTAAGAAGAGCTCCTGCCTAATATGTGTGGCCTAATATGCAAAGGAGCTCCTGCTACGAAATGAGCCCTGCATTTAGAAATAAAGGAGGCTTAAGTGTCACTTTGGGGGGGAAATAAAAATTTGTCACTGATTGTCATCCAAAGATTTTAGGGTTTGACATTCTCCTGATGAAGAACCTGAAGCCGATTTTGCTGGAAGTCAATGCCAACCCCAGCATGAGAATTGAGCATGAAAAAGAGGTAATGTTCTCCTTTCCACTCAGCATGCTGCTCTTGTGTGTCATTTTTTTTGGCGGGGGGGGGGGGAGGGAGGTGTGATGGCACAGATCCATTCCCATTTATCTCTGTCATCCAGTCTTTCTGTTATCTGTTACTCGTTCGAATTTTAACTTGCCAGCTCCCCAGGGGAGGGTCTTTCTGGCTTTCTCTGTCCTTCTGTACATTTCTTTATACATTGATAATGATTAATAGAGAACCTCGGAGGCTTTCTTTATTTTTTGGAATCTTTGCCAGTTTTATCATCAATAACTTAGGGCATTTTCCGCATTCTCATTTTCCTTGCTTGTAAGTTCCCACTTTTTCAGGGGTTTTTTTCTTGTTCTGCATGTGTTTTGCTCCCTCTAGTGGTCAATTTGATATTACACCGGTTCATGTCTGGCATAAAAACCTGCAGTTTAAATCTGCAGGGAGGTATGCTGGACATAAATCAGTGTAATGTTGAATCAATCACTAGAGGGAGCAAAACATGAGTGGAACAGAACGCCCTCCCCCCCTGAGGAAACAGGAACTTAACAAGCAAGGAAAATAAGAATGCAGAAAAGCTCCTAATTGGATTTCTGAGAGGTTCCCTGTTCCAAACACCTTTCTGTTTGCCATGGGTCCTGGAGCCTCTCTGCTCACCTGGAGGGTGTGACTGGAAAGTAGCACACCAGGCACAAATGCAGGTCCAAGCAACACGTTATTGTCACGGCAGGGCTGAGGTTACATTTGCCCAGCCTTTGTTATAAGGTTGCAATCCCCTCTTTCAGTCACCTGCCATGAGTACCATATTATGGCTTTTAAGGCTCGCTCCAATAGTTGGCCCCTCCCCTGGAGCCTCGTTCCCACGTCCTCCAGCTCAGTTGGATCCTCCCATGCCTAAGGGTGCACCTTCTCCATCCAGGGCCACAGATACCAGGATCCAGCTTTATCCCACTGAATGCATGTCAGGCTAGACCGACAGGGATTTCATGCACTTGTGACCCTGAGCTGTGCAGCTCTGAGCTGGCACTGAAGGCATAGCCCGGCCATTGTCCCCGTGGTCCTTGGCCCACTTGGGGCTGATTGGTCTTCCTGTCACTCCGTTGCTCAAAGTAGTTTTATTGTTTGCAAAAGTACAAGTTGAGCAGGAGGGAAGCAAGCAGATTCAGAGACAGGAGAGTGCAAGAGCCTGAAGCAGCAATGATAACAAAGCTACCACGCTGGTCAGGCCAAGGACACCCAGCATTTTGTCTCTGGCCAGAGCAGCGAGATTCCTCCTGGAAGCAAACAAGCAGGGTGGCCGTCCTCTTGAGTTTGTCTCTAGCGTCTGTTATTCAGAGGTACATTGACTCTGCTGACTGAGATTCCCTTTAACTTTCTGGCTAACTCTCTGTGGATTTCTGTATTTGAAACCCTTCTGGATCCAAGAATCAAGATGCTTCTGGAAAGCCCTCAGAGATAGCATAAACAGCTGCCCCCCCTAGCATCTGGCACTCAGGGCCTAACTACACAGTTTAACTTCTCTTGGGTGGGTACCTGGGTTGGGGCAACAAACATATTTTGGGGAGCTCTCTGCTTCCCGGGCATCGTGGACCCGTTTTGGATTAGGACCACAGTACATGAGGAACAGGGGCTCAAGCTTCCCCCACTGCACATAGTTTTCCTAGCCTGAAACAGCCAGGGAGAACAGGGAGAGGCAAACTGAGAAAGTCAAAGGCTTCATCCCTCTTTCCTCGTGCCCTATGGTCCCAATCTGTATTGAACCCATGTGTTCTGTGGAAGCATGAAACTCTTGGAGCATACCTGTTGGCCTGTTCTGGGAATGTAGCCGGGAAACATAGATTGTTAAGTCAGGCCCTGTAAGATCTCCTGCCTCTGCATTTGGAGGCTTCACCCAGCATCGTAGTTAAGAGTTGCTGACAAACCACTCAAAGACCAGCCTTCTGCCCAGAAGCAAATTGTGCAATTTTCAACAAGTTGTGGTGAGCTCTTTTGCAAGGAATACGGTGGGACTGCAATGTGTTGAATCCCCTTTGCCCTGATCAGTCTGCCCTTTGGATTCTTAAAGCTTTCTCCAGGAGTTTTTGAGTATGTCCCAAGCCCTGTCGACAAAGAAGTCAAGGTGGCCGTGATCCGGGACACGCTTCGGTTAGTGGATCCCCATAAGAAGAGGAAGGAAGATAAATCGTAAGCATCTTTTGTTTCGTTTGGTCTTTCTGTTCAGAGTTGGGCTCCACGGTAGAGAGCTGAGATCAGGCCTGTGTATTCTTTTTTCTAAATTCTGCAATAAGAATTTGGGGGGGGGGGGTTAGATTCGGTAAACTGCATAATTAGCATAATTCATTTTATTTACATATTATGCAACTTTTTTGCTGTTTTGCATTTTTATTCTGTCTTTTCTGATGGTGGGAGGGGCAAGAACCTTGGCCAGTGCAACTCTTCTCCAGCTACTTCTCTGTCTTCAGAGATTTCAGCAGCCATGGCAAAATCCTTTGAAGGCTTTCCAAGCAGCCTTAAGGACCAGAAACTTCATTTATTTATATCATTGAATTTGTATACCGCCCTCCCTGCAGAGCAGTGTACAACAGTTTAAAACAAAGGAAAAATCAGAACATCAGATATACTGTTATAAAACATAAGCCTACATGGTGCCACAGTAAAAATTTGACCCCCATTAACATTGGGGGAAAAGAGTGAAGAGGCAACTGATATATTCGATTGCTGTTAAAAACCATTGCCATCCTCAACCATATGTTTGGCAGAACATCTTTGTTTTGGAAGGCCCTGCAGAATTGTAACAAGTCCCGCCGGGCCCTGATGCTGTTTGGCAGAGAGTTCCACCAAGTTGGAGCCAGGACTCAGAAGGCCCTGACTCTGGTTGAGGACTGCTGGATTCTCCTTGGGCCAGAGATATCCAGTAGATGTTGTTAACCTGAGTGTAATACTCTCTGGGGAACATACCAGGAGAGGCGGTCCCGCGAGTATGTTGGTCCCCGACCGTTTGGGGCTTTAAAGGTCAAAGCCAACACCTTGCACCTAACAGCTTGGAGCCAGTGCTGCTGGTGAAGCACAGGTTGGATATGTGCTGTTACCAGTGTCCCTGTAAGGACCTGGGCCACTGCACTTTGGACAAGTTGTAACTTCCAGATCAACCTCAAAGGCAGCCCTCCGTAGTGCGAGCTACAGTAATCAAGCCTAGAGGTGACCGTTGCATGGATTGCTGTGGCTAGTCAGGCCAAGACAAGTAAGGGGCCAGTTGCCTGATCTGGCGCAGCTGGAAAAACGCCAGTCTGGCAGCGTTTGTGATCTGTACCTCCACTGATAAGGAGGCATCCAGAAGCACACCCAACTCCTGGCTGTCTGTGCCAGTGTTAAAGATGCAAGGTCAAGAGCCGGGTGTTGGTGCCCCAAACCTGAATCTCCCCCACCCAGCCGGAGAACCTACATCTTTGTTGGATTCCAATCCAATCCAGTTACCTTTATTGGCAGGTAACACTTGCAGACTCATGTGTAACAAGTACAACAGCATAAAATAGTACTTGCAGAAAGAATGGGTGTAAAAGAAATTACCATGTAAATACCAGTAAAAAAGACCAATCAATTAAATAAAGAGCAAATAGAAATGGTACCAGAAAAGAATTTAGCGACAGTTTCCATTATCTCAAGGTTTGGATTATCAAGAAGAGTAAGGGTCTTTAGACCATCAGGATATTCTTCTAACTGAGTCAAAATAGAGTTTAGAAATTTCAGATGTAGCCATTGATAGAAGGGGCACTGAAACAAAACATGGGGGATCGTTTCGATAGGATCGTTTGTGCATGGACAACATCTGTCAGAGAAGGGCACACTCTGAAAACAGCCAGATACTAAGGCCGAAGGTAGTACGTTAAATCTGGCCAAAGAGAGGGCTCTGCAGAGTTTGGGGATATGACGTTGATACAGGTAAGAGGCAGCTTGGCCAACTTTAAGAGATATGCCAAAATACAACGGTGAACAGGTTTTGTTAGCAGCGTTATATAATGAATGTAACGAAGAGCGAAGTAGTTTGGCTCTTATAATTGAGAAAGCCTCAGATTCGAAGGAAAGGAGTAAGGAATCTGAGGTGATATCTTGCTGGATTCAGTTTCAGTTGGCTCTGCTTCAGCTACCTCATCACGGCCTCCAAACCCTTGGCCAGATTTCTTGGGGCAGTGTCTGGCCATCTGTCCGTCCATCAACAGATATACCTCGGATGTACTGATGGCATCCCAGCCCAAAACTCCACACCAGCTGGGTGAAGGTGCATATAGATGTTAAATAACATTGGGGTGAGGATAGCCCCTGAGGGACCCCGCATACCATGGGGTATCGAGCGGAGACGCTCTCTCCCAGCACTTCCCACTGTGCTCACATGAATTTGTGGCATACACAGAACCTCAGCTAAGACACGATCCACGCGGAGCATGTCCCACACAGGGCCTTTTGAGCGAATGGCAGCTGTGTTGAGGGTGAAAGATGTCTCCCAGAATGACTGGCAGAGAACAAGCCAGTGTGGTCTTGCCTCGGAGCCTCTTTTTCTTGCTTTGGTGCCAGTTTTTGCTACAGAGATTTAATTACCAGCCTGCCTCTTTCCTTCCCCACCATTTCTCCCCCCGCCGTTGTGTTTTCATTTTAATAGCCTGCTCTAATATTAGATCCAAGAGTCTTAGTAATTTGCACTTGCTGTTCTACACATTTTCGATTCCTGGGCATCATCTCCGACTCTTGAAATCCTGCAATAGTGGATTTGCATATCCATTCACTTTGAAAACCTCACGAAGCGGCGGTGATGAATTGCTTATCCCATCCTGGCTGAAATGTGTGGAAATTGCATATACAAAAAAATCGCTCCCTTGTTTGGAGAGAATCAACTTGGCTTTTCAAACCATCGCCTCTTCTCTCCCACCCACCCCACTCCCCCAAATTGGGTCTCTCGGCAGCCCAGCAGCATGCATGCGCAAAAGCTGCCCTTGAGTGGGACCCAAACCAGTCCAAAAGCAAAATTGTCACCTCCTGGAAAGAAACATTGAGGTGCGTCTCTTCTTCTCGAATATTGCTACAGTAAAAGTTGCAGACCAGAACGACTACTATTGATAATTTGTACTCTATGTTGCACAACTGTGGAACAAAATACCGTACCAAGACACAACTTAGGATGCCTCCCCACTATTGCTTTCCTGCACGGATGTGAAAGGGCGGCCAGGAGACAGAAAAATTGCTGAATTGCAAAGTTCATAATCTCATTTTTCATCTTACTTCTAAAAACACACATGTTTCTAGATCTTATGGTTACCATTACAAATCAATGTTTGAATATGTATGAACTGCACTTAAGGCAAATCTCAGTATATGGAAAAGGAATGAATGGCCGCGGTCACACGGCCCCTTAATGCGGGAGGAAGGGCTGCTTCCTCCCGCATTTAAAGGGGCCGTCTACATAGGCCCGCAGTGAGTCCTGCAGCGAAGCGGGCTCCAATGCGGGTTGCTCCCGCTTTTACCGACCCCGGGAAAAACTAGTGTTTTCCCGGGAGTTGCGGGAGGAACCCGCATTGGAGGTTATCTGGACAGCCCTCTCTCGCAAGCATTGCGAGAGTAGGGCTGTCCAGATGGCCTCCCCCCGCCATTCCCCCCCCCCCTTTTTACACTTGGGCGCATGGCCACTCATGCGCCCAAGTGTAAAAGGGGGGAAAAAAAACACAACTCACCCAGGCGGCTGGCGGTCCTTGGCCACCACCGCCGCCTCTCCCACTGCTGGGGCTGCCTCCGCCACGGCCGCAGCTGCTGTTCTTGCCGCCGCCTCTTCAGCGGCAGCTGCCGCCGCCGCCACCGTCGTTTCCGCGGCCGCTGCTCCCGCCGCGACTGCCTCTGAAGCGGCGGCGACCGCCGCTTTCTCCACCGCCGCGGCCGCCAACGCTGCCGCAGGGGTTGGGATGTATAGACATCCCAACCCGCGGCAGAAAAATGCGGCCCCTTTAAATCCGAAAGCCCTCCCGGATTTAAAGGGGCCGTGTGACCGCGGCCAATAAGATTGCCAGTGGTTTAGGACAGGACAGGTGAGTGGGAGCACAAGAAACTGTTAGACCAAGTTGGTCCATCCAGCTCAGAACACCCTTGCCTCTTCTGACTGGCAGCAGCTTTCCAGGGTCTCAGGCAGGGGAGGTTCCTGCCCAGCACCTGCTACCTGAGATCCTTTTAACTGGCGATGCTGGGAATGAACTGGGAACTTTCTGCCCACAAAACAGGTGTTCTAATGCTTAGCTGTGCCTCCTTCCTGCCCTCTTGAGCATGATTAAATTATATAAAGGAGTAAAAATAGCTGTATGAAAATGAAAATGCCACGCTTAAATTTAAATGAAATTCAACTTTTAAAAACAAATTGCAGAGCGGAATATGTAAAATCAGATATATTTGAATGATTAATGCAGGGCACGGAATTTGGAATCACTTGGTGCCATTTTGGGGGGTGGGTTTTTACAGGAGAGTGATCTGCAGGGTGGTTATAACATCCCCTGTTGCTTTCCCCCAACATTTCATACTCAGAAGTAGACTCCCTCTGATTATTGAGATTTTAATGCTTTGTTTTACAGTGACCGATAAAACTTTCCTCCATGCATCCATCTAATCCTTCTAAAACCCTTTAATGTTAGCTGTCATTGTGAAATCCAGTGGCAATGAGTCCCATAAGCGGATAGTGCATTGCGTGAAAAGGTTACTGCTCTCCCCTCTTAAGTCTTTTTAGTTTCCAGCATTGGATGGAAGCAGGTGTGAGGCACATCTTTATTTTTAACTCGCGAGTGTGTCATCTTGAGCCATCCTTCCTTTAAGCTCTCCTTGATGGTTTGCATTTTGCACCTATGTGTGCTGCTTTCACTCTGGTGCCATTCTGTGCACAAGATCGTGCGCCTGAGCACCTATGAGGCTGCCTGCACAGAGAAGCTGTGTGCGAACGTTCGATTTTAATTAAACACCTTGTTACAAAGCAGTTGCTCAGAGGCACAGAAGGAGCAAATGAGAGTGTTCCCACCCTGTTTCTAAGGAATCCGTGGGCTCGTGGGCCTGTATCTGTTTTGCTCTTGTTAGGCAAAAATAAGCAATCCCCTTTTACTCAGAATCTGTGTTGATTACAGCACTGGCTTTGCTCCTTCCCTGTTGAAAGTCAAAGCAGAGACTGGAAACCTTAGTATGAAATGCCTCCGTTATTTCAGCTCCCCAGTTTCAACAGAGGTCAGCCAAATGCTAGTGGGAATAAAAGGGTCAGCCCCGTCTCTTTTGTTTGTTCCCTTGTCGACTGCATCTGTACATGGAGGTTTTGTTTAGCTATCCGCAATGGTGAGCAGACCACTGCTTTTGCTAATACCTTCTTAAAAAGCCATCAGAGCTAAAGAAGCTATGCCTGCACCATGTGCCAGTGAGTTCCACAAGTTAATTATATGCTGTGTGAAGCAGCACTTTCCTTTGTTTGTCTTGAAGAAGCCGTGTCAATGAATGACCTGAAACACACTATGTTCATAACTCCATTAACCTCTATCAATGCTCCCACCTCCTAGTTTTCTTTTTAAAACGGTTTCACCTTCTTTTCATGGGTCAGGTGCTCACCTGTTTTCTTTGAGGGCTAATAATGGTGTGGAGGACACATCTGGGTGTTGGTGGTCACCCAGTTCTGCTCATCAAAATCATATGGGAGGGGAAATGGCAATCTGCCCTGATCCAAATTCCACATGGTGCCTATTAGCATTTGGGACAGGCCAGGAGGGTGCAATCCCGTTTGTCCTGTGTCTTGTCTGCCCTTGTCCCCAAAGGGTATTTCCTGTGATTCAGTCAAGCTTATCAATCTTTGCTTGCATAGCAAGCAGCAGATATGCCACAACCCGGTAGGGGAAGATTCCAGCTACAGGGAGAGACTTCATTTGTCTCTAATCATCTTCTCAATTAAAGCAAGCGAAGCGTCAGAATGAAAGTGAGTTGTAGATACCGTTCTAAATCTCTTTATGATCCAGAAAAAAATAATAGCTCAAAGAAATATTCTGTCGTATAATTCCCTCTTCCCCCTTTTCCCCTTTAATAGATGTTTGATATCTTTTCCCTTATGAAATTATCTATTACTTTGAGTTAATAACGTCCTGCTTTGATTACAAATTACTATATACATCTCGACTGTCTTTCTCTCTGCAACAACTTTTCCCAGCCGTTAGATCTGTCGGGAGCTGTGTGGAATTACATTTGGATCACTGACACACTGTGGCAGTGTGTCAGTGGAAATGGCAGCCTGGGGACCTGGCCCCACATCACTTCTGTAATAGCTCCTCCCAGTGACCCATATCACAGACCTTGAAATTTCCCTAAGTCCTTCTGTTTCATCTCACCACATCCTGGCTTTCTGCCCAGAGCTCTTGCAAACCCTATGCAAAGATAGCTGAGACTCAACTCTGGTGTGGTGAAGGGGATAATTTAGAGAGTCATATTTGGATTGGGGAGACCCAGGTGCAAAAAAATCTCCTCAAAGGCCGACTTTGGGCCAGTTGCTCTCTCTCATCTGAAACTACCTTACAGGGTTGTTGTTTAGGATAAAATGGAAGAGAACATAAGAGAAGCCAATGTTGGATCAGGCCAGTGGCCCATCCAGTCCAACACTCTGTCACACAGTGGCCAAAAACACCAGGTGCCCTCAGGAGGTCCACCAGTGGGGCCAGGACACTAGAAGCCCTCCCACTGTTGCCCCCCCCCCCCAGCACCAAGAATACAGTGCATCACTTGCCCCAGACCGAGAGTTCCTATCTATACCTTGTGGTTAATAGCCACTGTGATGGACCTCTGCTCCATTTGTTTATCCAATTCCTTCTTGAAGCTGTCCATGCTTGTAGCTGCCACCACCTCCTTTGGCAGAGGAGGGACCCATGAATGCCACCCTGTGGTCCTGTGGGGAAGGGCAGGGTTAAAGAATGGGGTGGATAATAGGCAGTGGGGGTGGGGAAGGAGAAGGCAGTGGGGGATCTCAAGGGCTCTTTGTGGAGACTTCTCAGCTCTGATGTGGCCTGCAGGCTTCCCGTTCTTAAACCTAGCTTATGCCAGTTCTCTGCCTCAGCAAGTGTGTTTGCATCCATAGGTTGTATCTGCACCACCAAACTATGAAGTCCAGTAGCACCTTGAACACTAACAAAATTCAGACCAATACGGCTACCCACCTGAACATTTATTCCAGTATGAGCTTTTGTAAGAGCTCACTTCCTCAGATACAGAGGAAATAAGATTATTTCCCTCATTATTACCCAGAAAATTATAGAAGGAGAGAGTAAAGAGGAAGGAATTGAGCAAAGAGACGCCTGGTGTCATAGATCAGGAGTGATTCTCTGGGTCACGGACGAAGCAGAAGATGAGAGAGGCTGGACGTTCCAGCCTCTTTCATATGCAGTGAAAATAATCAAAAGTGCAATACAGGAGGGTAAATACCAAACTTAATTAAGGAAGAGGCAGTTTGAAGCATGAGAGAAATGACCAACATCCATAAAGGGTTATGGTAGATGAGCTTTTTAAGGGGCCTCTGGACTTTTGTTTGGCTGCAACAGACTAACATGGCCACCCCACTGGATTTATCTGTGCTTTACATTTCTATCGTTTTTATACCACTTTAAATGTTGGGCTTCTCAAAGCATCCTGGGAACTGTAGTTCAGTGACACAGCTGGGAATTTTCTAACAAGGTTTATGACCTACCTTTCCCAGGGTTCTTGTCCACTGGTGTGGGCAAGGGGATGACTGCTAAACCGGTTGAAGTCGTAATGTTTTTCCTTAGTGCGGAATGTGTGGACAGTGGACTCCCTTGCTTTCTCCTTCCAACAGTTTAAAACCTTTTGAGGCAGAACAAGCAATCTGAACATCAGAATTCAATGGGTGGGACGACAAAGCTCTGAACCATTTGTGTTTTACATGAAAGCAGCAGTTTAAGTAAAGCCCCCATTTGGGCACATCAGCATTGGGACTTGCTCCCCCAACTGATAAATGCGGTTTCAAGAGGTTTCGTCCTTCGGAGAGGTTTCTGCCTCTGTAGTGGCCACAACAATCAAAGGCCTTAAGTTAAAACATGGAGGAAGCCTTAACTGCTGATGATTTCTTAGAAAGGTTTTTTTTTTTAACGTGTGCATTTTCTGTAGAACTGTCAGGCTTAAATGGGGGCCGTGCATTCAGTTATCAGGCATTAGGTTGTCTGACGGGTGTTTAATTGGATGCTGTGTACATCGCTTTGGCCTGTCTGCGCACCAAACGGCTTCTGAAGATCATTCTGTGTCAACCCGAGCTTCCCCCCTCCCCAGCTCTAATAATTTTGCTTCCCCGTTGCGCCAAAAATAAATATTTGAGCCCTGCTTTATTAGTGCTAATTAGCCTGGAGATGGAGAAAAACCGGGAGTTAAAAAAAAAAAAAAAGATAGAGAGTTGTTATTTAGTAACCCGTTCTCATCATTTAAAATTGCTGTGCTTTCTTTTTACAAGCTCTGTTAACAACTGTACAGAACTTACCTGCATGGACTTAGAGGGAGGTGGGAGAGCAGAAATGGAGACTGAAGATTAACCACAAGCCAAATCGAAAGGGCTGTCTCAGTCCTCATGTCCCCAGGTGCCAATGACGGTCTTCTGATTGCCACCTGCTAGCGGTTTTCCCACTTAAGCTCTAATAAAGTCAAAATCCATAGGAGGAGCTGAAACTACCATTTAAAATGCCCTGGGGATATATAACCATTTTTAGCTTAAATGTTAACAGGTCTGACATTAGGGAAACAAGCCTGGGGGGCGGGGTGGAGGGCTGTTCTGCAAACACAGAGCCGTAATAGAAAAAGCCCTGAGCTTTGTAGCCGCTGCCCCCACCTCTGTAGGCTGGGGCATGCAGACCGGGGCCCCTGAGTGCTAAACAGATTCATACCAGAACAAGTGACCCTTCAGGTCTTCTGGTCCAAGGCCATTAAGAGCTCTAAGGGACTGAACCAGCACCTGGAACTGGGATTGTGAACTGATAGGCAGCTAGTGAAGCTTTTCAGGCACCAAGTACATACTTCGTTGAGTTGGATCCGGGCTAGTGCTTCCATGGCCACAAGGATTTCCTCGTGCAGAGTGCGATACTCCCCCCCTTCTGCAGCAGCCTGAAATGCCCTTTGAAATCTCACTAATAGGATTTCAGGGGGCATTTTGGGTCGCTGTGGGAGGGGGGAAGCAGGAAAATCGTGCTCCATGGCAGGAAGTCCTGCATCCACAGAGACATCAGTCTGGATCAAAGCCCATGCTTGCCATCAGCCCTTGGAAGCCGCCTGGCGGTCTCGTTCAGAACTAGCTGAAAGTTCTGAACTGCCGTCAATAGGAGCCCTATGTACAGCCTGTTACAGTCCTCTAGCCTGGATATCATCAGGGCCTGGAGCACTATGGGTGAATCTTGCTTTCAGAGGAAGGGTCGCAACTAGCAAACCAGCTGAAGCTGGCTTTGAATGCCACAAGCATCCCTTCCATTGACAATGGCTCTTTCTCCCCTGCACATCTTCATCCAGGTGTCTTTTTTGGTGGTATATGTACATGTGTGTGTGTGCACCTGGAAGTCATGGTGACCTCTGGTGACTTACCCCAGCTGGGGGCCTGGAGGATATTCAGAGAGGTGGCTGAATAAAGCCTGCCCCCAGCTCCGGTATTTCAAGGAGGTCTCCCATCTAAGTACTTGCCAGGGTCGACCCTGCTTAGCTTCCGAGATCTGACGAGTCGGGTTTTCCTGAACTACACAGGTCAGGGCTTCATCCAGGGGTCTTGGTGGCTGGGACTGGAGCCCTGCGAACCACTGGTAGCATCTGGTCCTATCCTACAATTAACTTGGATAACTCATCCCATTCCCCTTGTTTGTTGCTCGAATCACAAGGCTAGCTACGCTTAGGGACTGGAACTTGACCGTTAGGGTCCGAAGCCAGGGACGCAGTATGTGACTATTGACTGCATGTGCTCAAGTCTCAGGACTCTCTTCAGGCCTGGGCGGCAACAGGAAGGCATGAAACATAAGCCCCTATTATTGGCTGGCAGTACAGAGCCTTCTGATAGGCCAGCTCTAGTATAAATCCAGGGAGCTTGGCCTTCTGTCACTTCAGTCTCCTTCGCAAGAGACTGACCGTAGGGACCTTGGATTGGAGAACACCCCCTTCCAACTCCAGAATTGGGTATAGCAGTCCCTGGCCCAGCCCTGACAAGCTGTTGTATTTCCGTATCCAGGCAATTCTTTTTAACGCTGCTGTGTGCTTCTGACTTTGTTAAAGGAGGGCATTGTAAATCGGGAAGGAAGGCGGGAATTGAATTAATTCCGGAACCAGTGCTGTGATCACAGCAGCCACCTTTCGGAAATGGAACGGTTGTCACGTCTCCGTGACCTGGAGCTGTCAGAACCTTCTACAGAGATGTCATGAGATGCATGTCCAGGAAATTAATTTATGGGGAGAAGTCATTAGTGGGGAATGCAGCACTGGCATCCATGGATAAACAAGCGTGGGGCTGTCAAGCAGCCGAGAGCAGCTGTTGTTGTCTGAGATGACAACAAAACCCAGAAAAGCACACCTTGCTAGATTCTCCCGTCTGAATCCTAGAGCCAGAGGGAGCCCGAAGGCCCTGAAAGCCACCCCCCCTTGCCCCAAAGCCAGAGCACAGCAGGGTATTGTTTTGTGTTGACCAGGTAGTAAGTCCACAGGGCTTTGCATTAGGCCTGGAGAGGACTGGCTCTAGCAAGGGTCATCCAGCCATAGAGGAAAGGAGAAGATTGCAGGTTCTAAGTATTTATACGACGACTGACTACAGCGCAGTGTTATCTTCATTTCTGTTATTTCATACACTGCTTCCCCTTTTTTTATTCCTGGTTCTAAGTGGCAGGCATGGTGAAGAGATTGCAAGTAGATGGTTTCAGAGGGTAGCCATGCTGATCTGCGGAAGAACAGTTAGATTCGAGTCCAGTAGCACCTTAGAGACCAGCAAAAGTTTCAGGCTGCAAGCTTTCAAGAGTCAAAACTCCCTTTATCAGACACATTAGAATAGAAGTGAAGATCTGAGTCAATATATCAAGATGGGTAGCTGTGTTAGTCTGTCTGTAGCAGCAGAAAAGAGTAAGAGTCCAGTAGCACCGTAAAGGCTAACAAGATTTGTGGCAGGGTATGAGCTTTCTTGACCATTTTTGCAAATGGTCCAAAGCTTAAGACAATACAGCCACCTGGACTGAATCGAGACCTAGGTTTCCTGTCTTGTTACCAGTGCTGATTTCTCCATGCCTACTACCTCTCTGCATATCACAGTTAACCCAATCATACCTTCTATTGTCATTTGCCTGCTAGTGTCATTTGGCATCTGAAATCATTACACTTTCCAGTATATAGGACAGCTGGACTCACATTCTAGCTGTGTCTGAAGAAGTGCAAATACTAGTACAAACACAGTCAAAGAACAGAAAAAAATAACAAAAACTGTGTACCAATAATAGATTCAATAGCTTCAAAGACCAAACAGGAATAACAAGCTTAGTTTATATGGTTACCATTTGTTTGGGTTTAATTCTGGGGGGAAACATAGTGAAGAAAATAAATGTCAAAATTGGAGATTGATGGGCAAATGTATTCTTAATTGTGGAATCTGAAAGTGATTAATTGGGACCCAGCCATTATACTGTGTCTGTCTCCTGTCAGGCCTGGAGGTGACTTTATGACATCTTTGAAGTGGGGTGATAGGCTGTGTAGTAGGCTGTGTAGAGTTTTCTTCCCTGTCCCCAGACCAGAGAAATACATTCCAATCTACCATTCCAAATTATATTACATTCTACTATTCACTACATTACATTAGAGTATACTATTCTAATCTATTATTCCAAATAAGAAATAAAATAAAGAGGGGGGATTGGTAAGAAAACAAATGTAAGGGATGAATGAGGTTAGCATATGTAGTGAGATAAGAAACCAATATTCCTGTTAAGTCCTTGGAATTCCATTGTTCTGAGTTGTAATAACTTGCAGCCCAGCAATTTCCAAGTAGTAAGGCTAGAGTCAGTTTCTTCAGGACCTGGGAGAGCTCCCAAGGAAAGCTGGTGGCACTGGCAAGCAGACCATAGTTCTGTGGAGCCTTGGCATCCCTCAGCAGAATGTGGCTTCCAGAGTTCAACTCCTCAAGCAAAGCTGCAGCCCAGTTACTTAATGAGGAGGCATCCTTGTGGGCCTTTGGGGGGTTGTTCCAGAGCCTTGAAGAGCCCTCTGTTGAGAAATCCCATCATTAAAGGCAATTCTAGAGAGAAGTAAAAAAATCTCTTTTCTTTCCTGGGCTTTCCTGTTGTGTCCCCTGCTGTGCTTTGGGTTTATGAAACAAATAAAACACCCCTCTTCTGGTTTTTCTTTTTTGCAATGTGTTTAGTAGTGGGTCTTTTTTGTTGTTGTTGTTGCAGTGTATGCTCAGACATGTGAAAAGTGACCATTTAATTCTGCAAATAATTAAATAGATGGAAAGGGCTGGCACTCCAGCTTGGGGCTGTGCAGAATGAGGAGCCAAATAGTCTTGGGCTTTGCCCTTTGCCTCCCAAGAAGAGCAAACAACCTTAGCTGGTGGATGGGCCAATTCAAATCAAACTGCCCCTTGAGCTTGGAGAAGGAAGAGTTAATCAGACTCCAAGGAATTATTTTGAGGCACTCCCCCTTGGACTCACTCCTGAGTCCGGTATGACTCAAATGTCTCCTGGGAAGCATAAAGCATAAAGGAGAGCAACAGAGATTGTATGGGATCAAAGGGGAAGCACTTAGCAGGTGGAGTTGGTAAAGGGGAGGAGCAAAAGTTCTCAGTGGGCATGAAGTGGGTGATCAGAACCGGAAGAGACGGTAGGGATAGGCCCATGACGCTGCAGTGCCCTTTTGTGCATGTGCATTGTTGCCCTCCCTCTGCAGCATTCTGCAAAATCCATTTCTGCCTCTCCCTGCTCGCAAACAGCGAGCAGAGTTTTAAATCCTCAGAGCCACCCTGTGTGTTTGAAGAAGGCCAGAATGTCTTGGATCGTGGCAAGTGAGTGAGTTAGTTGCTGAAAACATTAACAGACAAGAATTAATGGAAATTTTTAAAGGGTTTGGTTTTGTATCTCCCCCCCCCCCCCCCAGCAGTGTAGAACTGGCCTCAACTGTAGCACGCTTCGGTGGCAATTAGTGTGTTTGAGGTTGTCCTCTGTTCTGTGTCAGCCTCGCCTTGTTTCTGACACTGTCAGGCTGTCGACGGGAACCCAGTTTGTCCAATTAGAGCTGGTTTGCTCCGCTAGCACTTCTTCTTCTCTCCCCATCTGCATTGGCTGGTGTTTTTTTTAATTGCTTTATAAAGCTTTTAGAAATAGTTCCCACTCTTTTTAAAAAAGCAAAAAGAAAGACCTCTGCTCAATTAAGTGCTTCTAATCTTGGTGGATCAAGGAAGTTTTAGAGCCATCGCCTGGTTTCCGGCATCTGAGAGGGTGTAAATCTGTCTGAGCTACACGAGAGGCCTCTTGTCCCATGTTCCTGAGCGCACTGAACATGTGAGGCTTCCTTTTTCAGAGTCCAACCCTTGGTGGCGGCTGCTTGGACAAAGGAAGGTCTTCCTTGGCATCTGCAAATAACAAGACCCTTGAAATAAATGGCAGGGATTAAAGCTGGAATTAAGCCTAGCCTGACATCCCCACCGAACTCCACTTCTGGCACACGCCCCATGGACGTTCAGGGTGGGATACTGAAGTGTTTGTCATATAGAGGAGCCCCCTTTTTGCCTCATTAACCCTTGTTCCTGAGGCTCTTGCACAGAACTCCTGTGTTGCTGCTCTCTCCCTCTCCCTCTCCCTCACAACCCCCCTGCAAATTGCAGCTTTTCTGCCCTGGAACCGTTGTACAACCCAGCTTTCATCCCCAGTCACAACAAAGTCAGAGTCTGCGCAATGGTCTTTCAGCTCATTCACCTCTGCTGCTTTCTCTCTCTCTCTCTGTTTCTCTCTCTGTAATGCACTGTCCACGCTGAAGGCCTTCTATAAATAAACGATGTGGTGAAACTTCAGAAAGTTTTTCCTTCCCTGTCAGGGCATCGTAACCTGGATTGCAGCCCTGGGTGGCATTTGCAAGAGCATGTGAAAACTTTCAGGCTAAATGCATAAGCAGCCCTCCGAATGTTGGTGGAGAATCAGAAGGATGTACATCAGTGTAATTCTAAATATGAAACAGCTTTTTAAAAAGAGGAAATTAGCCCAGACTTGGATAGCCCAGGCAAGCCCCATCTTGTCAGATTTCAGAAGCTAAGCAGGGCTGACCCTGGCAAGTATTTGGATGGGAGACCTCCAAAGAATACCAGGGCCGGGAGGCAGAGGCATGCTATCAAGCCACTTCTCTGAACGTCCTCCATGCCCCAGTAGGAGTAGCCAGAAGTTGCCATGACTTCCAGGCATAGGCACACACAAATGCAAAAATACCAAAAAATAAAAAAGAGATAAATACATAAATTAGTGCAAGATAAATTTATCAATGGCTATTAGTCATGATAGCGAAATGGAACCTCCATGTTCAGAGGCAGTCTGCTTCTAAATACCAGATGCTAGGATAAAATAAATGTGTGTGGGGGGGTGCCTTCATGCCCTGCTTGGGAATTTTCTGGTCGATTGTCACTGGCAATGCAACCAGATGCTCATTTGGGATGGCCTTTAGCAGACTGTGTTTATGGGGTCTTGAGCCGGTACTGGGACAAAACCTCTCTCCCCCTCCCTCTGCAAGTGCTGTTCTCACCCCCTTCATGGCAACAGCCAAAGGAAGAAGTCAAATTGACAGATGTTTTCTGCACTGAGAGGAAGGACCAGTGGTTGTTTCTTTTCTAAAAAGAGGAAGCTAGCCCTCCCCTCGTTGTTCATCCCCTGCCTCTAAGAGGTTCAGAGGTAGACTGTCTCTGAACTTGGCGGTTCCATTTAACTCTTGTGACTAATTCCCGCCAGCAGACCTTTTCCTCTAAGAATCTGTTTTAATATAAAGGGATTACAGAGCAGGTTGTGAGGGACAGCTGAACGGAGGGGGGGGGGGGATCATAGCTTTCGCCTTGTCTTCACAGCACGAAATCTTGCTCTTCCTTCTGTCGCAGACATCCTTCAGGTGTCAATTCTGCAGCCTCCCAAGTTTATTACCTCCATTTCACAAGCGGCTTAAAGGCCCCAAGAACCCTCGTCACAGACAGCTGTTGAGCCTGCCTGGAGATTAGAAAAAGATCCTCTTCCATTAAGTATAAATTAACTTAATCACCAGGTATGGGAGATAAGCGGCATCAACACGCTCCCCAAAGCCTTCCTTAAAATTAAAATTCTATTTAAAAACCTGGTTTTTGTTTTCTACTTGGTGCCCCCCCCCACGCACCCCCTCCCTCTTCAGAGAGATTATAAGTGCCATAAAAGAAGAGTTGTTTTTACGGAATCAGAGAGACAGAACTAGAAGCAATAAAGGGCTTACGGGATTGACCGTCTGCTGCTAGTCATAGGGGCAGTTGGAGATATTTTCAAGCAAGAATCGGCCTTCAGTTTCTTATCCAAAGAGTTTATGGCGGGAATGAGCCAATGCGGAATCCCCCCCCCCCCCCCCCCGGCCCTGTTTATGTTTACATTCAGTTTTTGCTTTCGTAGATTTCATTGGTGTGGTGTACACAAGTGGTATGACTTTTAATGTGCAATGTATACAGTATCTCTGCGTATAGTGTATGCTGCTGATATATTTACAATACGTGGATAATTCTGGTTTATTGATGCTCAGATAAAATTGAGAAATGTACATTTTATGGGGGAAACACCACAAAAAATGAGAATGATTTGCAGAAGGGAGAAGTGAAACAAAACTGGGTGTTTTGGAGAAGACACATGAAACCGCCCCTCAGTGTAGGCTATAAAACTACTTTTCGTTCCCATTCTGAAATGAGAACATCAAGTAACATGGCTTACAACAGTGTGCAGTTCCTAGCAGTGTTGGGAAAAATTCTTCACAGTGAACTCTGGAGAGAGTTTGACTTTTCCATAAAAGTTATCCAAGGCCCATGGTGGTGCCAGAATTTTATTACATCTAATAGTCTTAAAAACTCTGCTCTTACCTGCCTTTAACCTGCTTGGGATCCAAGCTGCTTTGGAATGCTCACAAACATTCTCTACTGTTGGGGAGGAGCTGTCACCAACCTAGTGTTCACAAACAGTGCAGCTTTTTTGAGATGGTAGCGAAAGACCATGTTGGTGGGATCTCCCAGGGTTTCCCTGTGATAGGACCAGTCCTTTGGAATCGTTTATGGGAATGGGAGCAGAGGGCAACTTCAGTTTTATTTCAGAGGACGCTGAGTGGATGGTAAACTGTTCTGGCAGATCTGGTTGTTTTTATCATGTGTATTTATATCTTGTGTGTTGTTTTTTATCTTGTTAATGGATTCTTACATTGTTTTTAGGTTTTTGCAAACTCTGGTTGCTTTGTTAGCTGCCTTGAGCCTCGGGAGATAAGACCGGGTAAAATAAATAAATGAGAAAGAACAGCTAAGGAACAAGAGAAACATATGAAAGGGTGGCTGGAGTGAAAAAGCAGGGACCAAAGGAAGGACAAAAGGGGGAGGCAGAGGGCAGAGGGAAAGAAGGTTGGGGGGGGGTGAGGCATTGTGGGAAGAAAAAGCATCAGAGAGAGAGGGTGGGAAAGGAGTTCTGTTTGCTTTCAGAGGAAGCTGGGGACAGGTTGAGAACTTGGGAGTTTAAATGAATGGAGGGCAGAGATGGATTTCTCTGTAGGAGTTAATTGAATGAATTTTATATAGCCTGAGGCAGTCAGTGGAAGTCTATTACAAACCTTGCTTTCTGAGCAAGTGCCTGCATTGGCAATTGCATTCGGTGGCAGCCACAATATCCACTCGGTCCAGGTTTGATTTTTTTAAAATAGCAGTATTTCTGTATAGCTTTATTCATGCTATCCTGATGGAAATGCCAGACTCCCATTATAACCACACTGTTACATTTAGAGGCTTATTTTTCACACCTTACATAAAACTGAGAGGGAGTTACAGAAGATACAATGTACAGTTGACTCTTAAAAGGAAGGGGGGAATTACACAACTGTGTGTGGAACTCAAACCGTTGATCCAAATGCTACAAATTGGACAAAACAACACAGTGTTCCTCTTGTCATGGGTCATACAGCTTTATAACATTCTACTGCTGATGCTTTCGTTCCTCACAAACTAGCATGTTATTGAACATTCTGTGACATTACAGCAGTTCACTCAGTGATGAGGGATAATGGAGAGCGTATATAGGTATGTGTATCAATGTATCTAATACTGAATGTGGCCCATCTGTGGATAGTTAAATTTGGAGGTTGAGGCTATGAACAGACAAGACAGATATTTGTACAAACCCGATGTGCAGAAGGATCTGAAATCTAAACCAAACATATATTGGGGTTACCCTCACACAAAGTAGTAATAGCAGTTCTTACAGCTTTAAGAAACAAATGCCCTGACTTCCGGTTTCGGCGAACTTAATGGCAGGTGCATTCTCCTGCAGCTTCGGGAGATGCAACCCGGACTCAGCGGTTCGAAGGGGTGCCGAACTGGTTTCGGACCCTCAGGGACCCTTGTAGGGGGACCCTGCCTGAGGCGCGAGGGGTAGCCTTTCCCAGAGATGGTGATCTCAGGATTGAGACTCCCCTTTGCCTCTGTAGGTTCAGCTGCTGCAGAAGCCTTCGGGCACACTCGAGGGCACACTGGACAGCTGCAGGAGTCAGCTTGCAACAAGAAAAGAATTGCTTACCAGGAACACCTGGTGAAAATGTAAGTGGAAGGATTTCCCTGAAGATTATCTAATGTGAGCGCAAAGCTCAAAAGGAAGGGGGGGGGGGGGTTAAAGTTTAAATCCCCCCACCTTCTTTTAAAGAAACAGTGCCACAGAGAGTCTGCATGCTTGTGGAGTGGCTGAAGCTCTAATGGGACTAATATAACTTGTATAACTGAAAAAGAAAGACTTTTGACTAACTCTTGAGAACTTTCCGTGAATGTAAACAAAAAATGATGACTGGATGGGCAGAAAAGACAGTGGGGAAACCAAGACATTCTCCTAAAGCGCCATCTACACTTCCGGCTACAAAGTCTGAGTCCAGTACAGACCTGACTGCAGTTTTGGCAATAGCTTTGCGCCCTCTGATGGATCAACTGAATGCTGTGAATTCTAAACTGGATACCTTGCAGCAACAAGTTGCAGATGCAAGCAAGAGGTCTGATCAGACAGCTAAAGCATTGGCAGAAGTTAAAATCAAAGTAGAAAAGACTGATGTAAGACTGGTTGTGATGGAAAAAGAAAGGATTTCTGACAAAGATAATCTTTTGAAGCTTCAGATGGAGAGATCATCTTTCTTTTTGAGATTCCAGGGCATTCCTGAACAAAAACGTGAAAACCTTAAAAAGATCCTGTGTGATGCTTTGGCTCCAATGACAGATTTTCAAGCAGATCAACTTCAAAGCAATCTGGATATGGTCTATAGGACCTATCCTGAATTTGTAAAGAAGAAAAATCTGCCTGGAGAAGTTCTGGTGAGGTTTTCCAAAAAATCAACTAGAGACATGCTGCTCAAGGCCACAAATAAAAATGCCCTGAAGATCCAAGAAGAGGACATTAAAGTGTTAAAGGACATTCCATTTGAAATCAGGAAGAAGAGGAAACCCTATAAAACCATAGCTACATTTCTCCAAAGAGAGGGTATCATGTATCGATGGCTTATTCCTGAAGGCATGGTATTTAACTACAAAGACAAGAAGCAAAGAATTGATTCAGCTGCAAAGGTAAAGAAATTTTTGGATTATTGCAAAGAAGGAAAAGATAAAGCCCCCTCAGAGGATTCTTCAGTTTTACAAGAGAGCATTTATGGATGGGAAAGCTTGGACACATCTGGAAGTAAAAGCTCAGAAGAAGAAGGGTCAGATTCAGTTTTGGGAGTTGCAGCACCAAAACCCCAGAGAGGAAAGAAGAAAAAGAGAAAATACAAAGAAAAATAAGCTGATTTTGTTGAAAGTCATATATGTTTATGTATCCCATTTTGAATTTTAGCCATTCGTGTACCTTTTGAGCTTTTAAGATAGAATTATTAGCATTTTGAAGCCTGTTTTTTTTAACATTTTCTTGAACAGTTTGAAGCAAGAGTTTTATAGTAGCGACTAATTTTGACTTCTGTATTCCTTAAGGTAGAGTAGTATTTTAGTTTTTTAGGTATTGTAGTGTTTTTAGTTGGTTGTAGTTATAGAAAATCAATAAAAATGTTCCCCCCAAAAGAAACAAATGCCCTCTCAGTTGCTGTTGTGGCCATTGCCACAACAATGGCCTTGGCTTCTGTCAGTAAAAAGCAAGGAGAAGGGACAGGATCCTTTCCAGAGCAGTTTTGGCCTTGAGGGAGGACTCATAGAGTCCAGGTCCACCAACAGCCATCAGGTGACTTGACACTACTCAGCTTGCATGACACACAAACCTCACTGCTTGCTACAACAGCAACAGCAGCCACCACACAAAAGCCAGTGGAGTGGAGTGATTAGAGTTTCAATCCAGGATCTAGGAGACTCAGGTTTGAATTTTCACTCTGCTGAGGAAGACTGATGGTTAAACTTGCACCAGTCACAGAGTCTCAGCCCTACCTACCACCAAAGAGTTGTTGTGAGGATAAAATGGAGGAGAGGACAATGATGTAAGCTGCTTTGGGTCCCTTTTGTAGAGAAAGCTGGAGTAAACAAAGAATTAATACAGCTGGAGACAGGGGACAGATAAAAAGGTGGTTGGTGGGTAGGTAGAAAAATAGTGAGGCTATGGAGGCTGCCAGGAGGTCAGAAGGGGAGAATATTGTGGGGAGGGGGATACGGAAGAAATTGAGGTGCCCCGTGCAACTTCTTTCAGGTCCCCCACCATAGAGCTGGGCCTGGCCTGGCAGCCAGCATTGCACAATTTGAATTGTCCCAGTACAGTGGTAAAAATGGTGCAGAATTTTCCCAGGGAAAGGCTACCAGGGGAGGGAAGGAGGGGGAAGCTGAAAACAGATAAAAATTGGGTGGTTGGGGAGGAGAGAAGGAAGCAGGAAAAGGGGAGAGGCTATGGAGGCTGCCAGGGAGGGGAAGGTGGGGAAATGAAATTATATGCAACAATTGGCAGCCCCTGAACCAAATCTTATTCACTGAGAGAGAGGGGTCATCACCTCCCTTCTGCCATCCTAGGTACAGACTTGCTACTTTAAGGGTTGAATCGTTGCTCCCGCCCCCTCCCTCCACCCAAACAAAAGCATTTTGAAAGCTTAGTGGTAAACTGCATTTTGCTCATCCCATTTCTGTTCCACTCCTTCCTGCAGGCAGCTCAGAACAGTGGACCCCATTTTAAACTTACGAGGTAGGGTAGGCCAAGAAGGACTGTGATTGGCTCAAGTGTGCCTGGAAATCCTTGTGGCCCAGTGGAGATTTGAACCCAGAACTCCCCAGTGGTATTACAACACTCTTTCCATTCTAAAAGCCACCTGCCTCTGTCTTCGTGGCCTGGGTCTCCCAGACGCATGGAGTGCCTGCATTGCTTTATATTTGTAGATGACATGCCGTGTAGTGGCGGAATGCTGAATGAGCCACAAGTCAGTAATCATTCTGCTTGGCGAACCAGGAACACTTGCAATACAATTATCTAATCTGCAGGCATTAAAGTCACAGCACTGACGCCATCGGTCATGCATGGTCTCCACTTGGTTGTACATCAGCACCACTAAGTGTGTGGAAATGGCTGCAGATGGGATTCCTGAAAACCTGGCTTGCCTGTACCCTCCTTGAATGCTCTTATGGCTGTGGGGTTTTGACCTCACCCCCTTTGAACAATCTTCTAGCCGCTACTCCTGTCTTCCTGTTCCTTGCGCCTTCAGTTGTTGAGGTTCTCCTGGATATTCTGTTTGTCTTGGGATAGCTCCAGAGAATGACTGGAAAGGCCACAGGGTCAGAGAAGCATGGAGAGGGAGGGCCTTGGCAGGCCACTGGTTGGGATAGAGATGCTGGAGACCTACAGGTAGGCCAAAGCCTCCCTGTTGTTTCCCCTCCTGCACTAGTATTCCAGGGGATTACTGCCTCTGAACATGGAAGTTCAACTTCATCGTCATGGCTAATAGCCACTGACATACCTATCCAACATCAGCTCGTGTAATCCCCTTTGAAAGCCAAGTCCGCTAGTGGCCATCACCACACCGCTGTGGCAATGAATTCTTTTGAGGGAAGAAGTACTTCCTTTTGCCTGTCCTGAATCTACAGTCCATAAATTTCGTTGGGTCTATATTATGGAAGTCCCAACCTCCTTAGTCTCTTCTTGTAGGGAAAGTTCTCCAGTTCCGTAATAATTTTTCATTCTCCTGTTCTGCACATTTACCAGCATGGCAATATTCTTTTTGCAATATGGTGACCAGAACTGTCCCCAGCATTCCAAACGCAGGTGCACCATAGGTCTATAAAAGGGCATTCTAACACTGGCTGTTATTATTTTTATTCCCTTTCTTAATAGTACTTGGTGTAGATTTTGCTTTTTTATATATCTCCCTCAAACTGAGATGGCATTTACATCAATCTACACACCATACCTTTACGATCAGGTCACTAAGCACCAATTCAGCACCCATGTTCAAAAAGCTTTTTGTTCCAGTGTGCATCACTTTCCACTTAGACTGACCTTCATTTGCTTTGTTGTCACTTGCCCATCCCATTTGGAGAGATCTGTTGGAAGTTCCAGATGCGATGTCCCCTGTCTCAGTCCTCCAGACTGAGTGGCCAGAGACTAGATAGCTAGACAGGCACGCTGACCTTTCTTCCTGTATCTACTCTTCTGCCACTGTCCTCTTAGATATGTAGATTCTGACCTCAGGGACGAATTCCCCTTTCCTGCTTCTATGTCACTCTAAATGAAGACGTGCTCTCTACCTGCACGCACCAGGAGAGGGACATGCTGTCCTCTCTTGGCACCACGAGGCAGATGGGCGGCTTACCATCCACCTCCATATCACTAGCCAGAGCCGACCCTGCTTAGCTTCTGAGATCAGGCTAGCCTGGGCCATCCAGGTCAGGGAACTAATAGAATAAGGGCTAAATATTCTTCCTGATATTGGCTACATAGTCCCTCCTCTTCATCTGCATAGCTCCATCCTGATTCGTGGGCATGCACCACTGTGCCAGAATGTTGGAAACTGGGATTTATACCTTGAAACGCTTGATGGGCAATATAAGGGAAACCCCTTTGGTTGTTTAGCAACTTTTCAGCTTTTTTACCTTCTGTTCTTGTTAGAGAGCTTTGACTAGTGTTCTGTCTGGAGTGGGTGGTGGAATATAATTCTAGTTTATGAACCCTGACCAGTTCTTTTCCTTTTAATAGGGCAAAGTGACAAGCAGCTGATTAAAAATTGCAAAACAAGTCTCCCTCTTTTGATGGTTCTGCACCCCCCCCACCCCATCCCCACCGCCCATCCCAAAGCAAAATCTATGAAGTGAGCATTTCTGTCTCTACCTCTGCCTACTGCTCTGGCGCTCGGTAGCTTTGAACCTGTTAGCTGCCATTTGGGCTGCTGGTACTCACACCAGTTGTAAATCTCAGGGCCTTTAATTAGCAGTCGGAAATGTGGCTGAGGGACCGAAAAAAAGAGAGAAAGGAAATGTGTATTAGCATAAAGATTAAGGCCAGTGAGAATGAAGAGGATATAGTGGCGACCGGGGGGGGGGGGGGGGGGTAGGGGGAGAGAGACATTAATAAATTAGTAATCATGTATAAAAGATAAGCAGCCTTGGATTTTCTGAAGCTTTGTTCAAATTGAAATTTCTCCTTTCTTCCCCCTTTCCTCCTCCTCCTCCAGAAGGTCATTAATATTTTCTTCGCTGGTGATCCCTTCTGAAGAGAGATCTGTCGCCAGCCGCGGAATTAGAGAAGTGGATGGATTGGGGTCAGACATTAGTATGTAAATGAAGCTTTGCTTCTCAGGCTGGGGGGTACCACAAGCTCCGCCTTGTGTTTGACTCTTTCTTTCTTTAAATCTGGCTCCGCTCTGCCAGTCAGGGGATTTAATTCGGCACAGGTTCTGAAGACCAGCGGGCTTGGTTTCTGTCCCGCTTCCTAAGCTCCGCTCGCAGGCAGGTCACTTCCGGCAGGTCTGTCTTCGATTGCCCTACTGGGATGAGGCCCTTCCCTGCCTGCTTTTCAAATCCTCCAATTCCTTGGAGAGGCCTGGGCTATGTGGCCCGTCCACACATTCAAATCCTTCCACACCACTGGTGGTTTTTAAGCTGTGAGTGGTATATCCTGGGTTCCTCAGAGAGCTGATTCATACGTTGTGAAGTACAGACTCAGGTTCCCACCCTGGGTCAGACGTAATAGTCAGGCATGAGGTGCTGGTAGTCTTGGGTGACCACATATGAACTGAGACCATGGTGGACATGGGGAAGGGACTTCAGCCTTCTCAGTCAGAACCACTCCATGGCAGGGAGTGTGTGAGTGAGGGAGGATGATGGCATTTGGTCCATTGGGGAACCCCATGTGTTCCTTGGGCCTAAGATACATGTGGGTTTCCCCAAATGACACGCCCCTGGGACCACTGCAGGTTAAGGACACAGCTGACTGAGCACCCTGGTTCTAGTCCAAATCAGGCATCACACATGTGGGAATGGAGGAGAACCTCCAGTGAACATCTGACTGTGACGTCTGACACAAGGTGGGGACGTCAAACCCACCAGGGTACTATGTAACGTGCGAATTTATTATACGAATGGTAGACAAAGTTCCCCAGATCTGATCATCCGCTGCCTTGTGCAGTTATGGGAGCGTGTTGAGTGTGTTCTCAGCCACCTTTCCAGTTCCTTTGGAGACCACACTGGGAGTTGTTAGGAGGCCCAGCCAGTACCCTGCAGGTCACTAACTGCCTTCGTTCATGGTCTTTGCTTGGTTATCCCATCCGTCCCGTCACTGTCCAGATTATATAGCCTTTTAGGAATGTGAGAATGTTGCTGGTCTCATCCAAGCTTTTTCCATTCCCTTCATAATGCCTCTGGTGTTCCTTCTAAGAGGAGGAAATCCCCCAATTTGCTTGGCGGTTGATGTGTCAGCTCTGCTGCATGTATAAAGAAAGGGGTTTAAATAACAAAGCAAAGTGTGTCTTATTGTGCTGTGTTGATTGGTGCAAGAGGTCCTTCTGTGCTTTATTACAAACTATTTATTAACCAAAGATCCTGGCTAAACTTAGGCCCAAACAACACAATATGTTTTTTAATGAGCTGGGTTTGGGTTCCCAGATTTATGGGGAATTTATTTTCGCAAATGCTTTCTGGGCCTGATTCAGATCAGTACTGCAGCACTAGAGGAAAAGAGGCTTCACTCTGTACCTTGAGCTGAAACAGCCCTGTGGGAAGCGCTTTTTGCCCTATTACGGACTTTTGTGTGCAATATTCAGTGCACATACAGCTGTGTAGTGGGGGGGGGGGGAGAGCATCGCCTTGGGGCTACTTGGGCTCTGGGAAAACAGCACAGAACCCCACCTCAGCTGGTTGAAAACAGCATACTGTGTCCTTCAGGCCTTAGAACAAAACACACAAGAGACACACGCTTCTCTGTCTAGCCTAACTTGGTGCCAAGTTCACTCCTGAGCACTGCAGAGAATTGCAGGAAAACTGGCTGATACTGACAATAGCCCGTAAGCTGCCACAAATGCAGTTGCTGCAGATGTGGTGTGATATAACATACCTTTTGTTCAGATCAAAAAAGAACACGAGGCGGGGGAGATTCCTGTATATTTTAAAGGTGTCTCTGAGCCATGTTAAGTGAATACTAAAAAAATGATTGGGGTGGGGGTTTGCTCACACGCCTTGTCAATTATGTTATCCAGTTTTGTCTGATGGTTCCTGTATGACGGGTGGCTCCTGGAATGCCAAGGAGGGTGTAATGGAGCATCTCAAGCCAGATCAATTTAGCCACAGTTGAGGAAGAAGTGAGGGGACCTTCCCCCCCCCCCCCCCCCCCATGCAGGCTTCCAGCATAAAATGGAAATAAACGCTGGAAACTGTGATGGTCCTAATTAAAATCTTACTTTCTAGATTTGCATGTGTCTGGCCCTGACCTACTGCAGTATGTATTCTCCACCTTAATTAGCAGTATCCATTTGAAGTTAAATGATGAATACTGTACATAACTTGAACCGACTCAGTCTATATAGAACTATAATATTTTCAGGGCAATTTCCAACATCCCGCCACGTCAGCTTTTATCCTTATTTTTAGCTTTGGTATTAGGGATGCTTCTGAATTTTGCAGCCCTGCTGTTTTGGATTCTAATAAGCCCACTTCTGTTTTCACTTTTCCCATATGAGGCTTTATTGTTGCTCCGTTCCCGTGTGCCACTTTTTTCATGTTGATTTTATGCAGAAACAAGGAAAAAAGGGGGGGGGGACCTATAAAAGCGACAATTCAACCACAATTCAAACCTATAAAAGAGACGATTCAAATCTGGACAATCACACAAAACTGAGATGCCACGAGGTTTTCACCATGAATTAAACCTGAAAGCCAGCTTGGAGATCCCTGTTGGGAATGAGCATTTGAAGAAGTCTGTGGGAAGTGGGGGGTGATGACCAGCAACGGGTTTCAAGGAGGGTCTTGCACATCCCTAATGCAAACCTAGTAAAGGAGGAGGTCCCTGTTTCATGGAGGAGGAAAATATGATCGGTCCTTTTTTTAAAAAAATGACTTAAAACCTAGGAGATGTGCATTGTGGTGTTGAAGCAGGAACTTGCTTTTTTCCGTTCGGAAATTATTGCTAAGAAATGTTCTAAGGAATGACAAGGCCTTGCTTTTGGAGGACGATGTTTTGCATACTAGCCAATAGGAGCTTGCAAAAGCTGTCCACAGACCTGTGGAATAAGCTTTCATCTCCTTTCTGTAAGAGGAATCAGGTCTGTCTCCCCCCCCCCCCCCCAAACAGCAAAACCAGTTTGACCAGAAATCTAAGCTGAACAGAAAAACAATGTCATTTGCTACTAGAGTTGCCAGCTCCAGGTTGGGAAATACCTGGAGATTTTGGGGGTAGAGCCTGAGGAGGGTGGGGTTGGCGGAGTGGAGGGACTTCAACAGGGCATAGTGCCATACAGTTCATCTTTCAGGGCAGCCATTTTCTCCAGGTGAACGGGTTCTATCACCTGGAGATCAGTTCTCATCCAGGAAGCTCTCCAGCCACTACCTGGAGGTTGGCAACCCTATTTGCCTCAGACGCCCAATGCTTTCTAGTGGTCAGAATATCAGAATGGGTTCTAAGAGACCTGGTTCCAAATCCCTCCTCAGCCATAAAGGTCACCAGTACTTTCCCCTTGTCCTAATCTACTTCACTGGGTTGTTCTGAGGATCAAATGGGGAAGAGAGAATCACACACACCTCCCGAGCTGAAGGGCTGGATGAAAATGTACTGTATTGATACTGAGCCCAGCGATTGCTCTTTTACCCTCAATAGGAATCTGGGACCACTGGAACCCAGATCTGCTTCTCTGCCTTTAAGGCTGTGTTTAGAATGGGGGAACCTCTTGGTCCTGTTGTAAAAATACACAAACATTGTTCTAAAGTAGGTCACTCATCTCTCGTTGTGCATAAATATGTTTCTGGGAATTTTGTGGGGAACAAATGGGGCAAAAAAACCTGACTTATCCTTCAGACTCTATGCAGGCATTGCTTTTTCTGCACTGACACATCCAGTTCAGGCTTCAAAGCTTCCATTTTGTAAACTTCATATTCTTGTCTGTATCCTCTGTTGTACTGGTTTGCATTCTCTTGCTCTTCCTCCCGTGAGCTGGTCATTTTCACACACTCTATAGTTTGCCTATAGCTACTCTTGTAGTCTTTTCACCATTTTTTGTGTTCAGCAGCACCAGATTATTTTTTTTTGTTTTAGGGTGTATTACATTCTCAGGAGAATGGTGGACAAAATTAACAACACTGAGAATTCTGAAATGGGCATTGCTCCCTTGGTGTTGTGAAGGAGCATACAGACATACCCCAAGGACTGCAGACTGTGTGAATGGGTTCTTTCCCAAGCCACAGAATGTGTTTTGGTGTACCTGTTTAGAGCTAGGGGTGATTCTGCATTTCTCATTCCTGCTGTTTGATCCTGAAAATCCCATTTGCAATTTCACTAGCCTCTTGAGTAAACTGAACCTTTGATTCTCTATTTTTGTGCCGTTTTCTGTTTTCCTCACACCCAATATTAACCATAAAATGTTCACATTTTAAAATATTTATATAGGCATAAGTAAATCAGAATCATGGGCATACTATAGCGATAGATAACGTGCATTTTACACATATAAATTATATATAAGAACTATATAACATGCATACACAATGCAGACAAATCTACAGAGCCCACAGCAGAAAGTAGAGAACCAAAACCTCTGACAATAATATAAATGAATGTAGAAAGAAGCAAAAGGGGGAGATTCAGCTCATCTGAAATTTCAGCTTCTCATCTGTAGGGAAAGCACCTTGAACCACTTCAATAGTGCGAGGGGCCCATGGGTGTTTCTATATTGGACCGAGCAAAAAGGTTACGGATGGTCTGCTAGACATACAATATAGAGTTTGATACTAGTATGCACGTGCGGTATGCAATGGAGAACATTTGCACTGGAATTGGGGTGCCTTCAGTCACCAGTAAGCAGCAGGCACGTGAAATAGTTGACAGCAGGACAAAATAACTTGTTTAACTCCATGCTATCACTGAATAGAGTGAATATGCTTGCTGTTTTAGGGTTGTTCTGATGATGTCTTCTTGGGGTAGATGGTGGCACAAGGACTCAGGTGTTAATCACACCTTCCCTAGTAACCCAGCAACAATCAGTGCTAAATTTCTTGCTTGGGATGATGGCTTAGGCATTTCCTGCCAACGGGAAGTGTGAAATTCCTCTTGCAAATGGTTTGGCTCAAAATGCTGTGCTTCCCTGCCACTTCTCGCTTATATCCTGCTGTGGTCTGCATTCTTGCCCTTTGGGCCAGTTCCATGTGATCTTCTGCTCTTATTAGCCCCTTCTTTTAAGGAATGTCGGATGCCACTGGCAACCCAAGTTGGCATTTAACCCAAGTACTTGAATTTAAGCAAAAGGGCAGAGGCCAGGGTGCGCTGATCTGCAGCCCAGCAAAACATACAGGTCTCAATGGAAATCACATAGGTTTGCTTCTGTACGACTGGCACTTTGGAATTCTGACATCAAGAGGCAGCTTCCCTGTATGAATGGACTGTCATGGATCTGCCACCCTGACAGACCTTTCTGTATTGCATTTCCGTATTTCTGTATTTGGGGTGGAATCAGTTCAACATGCGGTTGCCAAGTCTTATGTGTGAGAGCAGTCAAATGATGGCAGGTATGAATCTGCTTTTTTAATTAAACCGCATTGTGGTCAAGGTCCCTGCACTACAAGGCTGCCTGACCCCTGTCTGATACTTGGCCCAATGTCCTTTTCCTCCTAAATGTTTAGCGAGAAAGGAGGAATTTCATAAAAGTATGTTTAAGGAATGTTGTGGAGTTGTTGTCTCTGTGAATGTGCCTAAAGTGGCACCTGATGGAGACTTTGGACAAGAAAGAAAAATTAATGTTCTTTAAAAGACTGCAGAAAGTTGCTCAGCTGTTGACTTGGTCAAGGCCCACCAGAATTTGGGGAAAGTGTCACCCCTTCAGCTGTTGGGAGGAAGCAGGTAGATGAGTGGTGGTATGAAGAAACAGGTATTAGAAGTTGGGGAGAAAAACAAAGAGAAGGGCAAACAGAGAGCTGTGACTGTTGGCTGAAGGTGGCACACTTTGGGGTGCTGGCGATCTCTGGGAGCTAATACAGTATGGTGGTTCTGCTGCCTTGAAGGCATGCCTCTCTGGCTTCACCTGCGTCCATCTTGTATGTTTGTAAACACAGCAGATACTGTAAAGGAACCAAAGGGTTCCATTGTCTGTTCCTCCAAAGGTAAACAGACCCTGCAGCTTGGCTTTTCAGACATCTCATGACTTGAAAAAGTGAGGAGTACATGACAGTATAAAACTTGCCCCATGCTAAGCCTGTGCCGCTTGTGACCCCTTGAGCCGATGTAGCCCTGTGTGGCAGCCCAGTCTGGACTGGACATGTCTCCTGGCTTCTCTGCCTGCTCAGAGTGGCCAAGCATCTGGCTAGCGGGGGTTGCTCCTGCTGGGCAGGCCCAGAAACCCAACACTGGGAGCCTGTTTGCCATGCTAGAAACAGCAGATGACAAAACATTTCTTCTTTACTTTTGAATAACTGTTAAGGACTCCAGGCTAACTGCCCTGAACCTTTTCCTCCTTCCCTTTTCTATTCTACACTCTGCAAACTTGTTTCTTCCAAGTCTGATTAAACATTTACACCCAGCCTCTTTCCAAACCTTTGAAAAAGAATTTTTTTGGTGGTATAAGCACAGACAGGAATGTTAATGGACCATCATGCTGATTTCTGTGGGTGAGGAGAAAAACCCAGCACATGTTTGACACTGTTTTCCTGTCGATGTTTTGACCTGCAGATCTCAGACCGTGGAGCTTGCATCACAGGAAAACAAAGACTTCCCTGAAGAAGAATCAATGGACAAATTGGAGCTGGAGCCCAGCGCAGCCCCCGAAAACAACTTGCCCACCGTGTGCCTGAAGCAGGTGTTTCCAAAGTATTCAAAGCAATTTAACTATCTGCGGCTGGTGGAACGGATTGCTGTCTTGTTCATCCGCTTCCTGGGCGTCAGAGGCACTACCAAGCTGGGACCAACGGGTTTCCGGACCTTTGTAAGGTTAGGCTTTTGGGGAGCATCTTAAGGAATATCCCAGAACTGGCATCTTGTAGAATGCCCGGGGCAGAACTTTTTCTAGGTGTTTGGGGAGTTGCTGGATACACTGGTGAAGGCTATCATACCCTTCCTCCCACCAGTGTATTGATTTGTGGGCCTTGGAGGACATTGGCTGGTAACTGCACTCTTCAACATATTTTTGCTACCCCCCCCCCCAAGACTAAAAACTTGATCTGTTCATTTCAGTGAAAGCCAGACATTCTCAGGAAACTCATTTTTGTGCAAAATTGATCACGTTCTGCACAGCTGCCAGGGATGCAGAAATTTCCACTGACAAATTCCATTTTTTGTTGCAAAAATCTGCTCTGCCGTGCAGGCTCTTAGATTTTGGTTTAACTAGAAGAACCATGAAAACGGATTCTAGAATTGGATTCAGATTTTACTGTAGTCTTTTCCCACCATGCTGCTTCTGACGTGCAAAAATGCCACACTGGTGTGATTATACATATGACTGCATCAAAATTATTTTTGGCAGGATTTTGAAAGATGTGCATATGTGCATTGCTGGAACTCTACATCAAAAACATCTTGATGCAGTTGTGCATGCAGTCCCATTGAGAATGCTTTTTGCGCCCTAACCTGGATAGCCCAGGCAAGCCCGATCTCGTCAGACCTCGGAAGCTAAGCAGGGCCGGTCCTGGCAAGTACTTGAATGGAGGTTGCCATGACTTCCAGGTGCACACACACTCACACTTGCACACACACACGCACACACACACACACAAAGATGCTTTTTGCAGTGTTAGATGCACATGTGTATGTGGATACATAATGTGTATAGAGGAGAAAAGACACAAGTAAAGAGAAAAATCAGGACGCTGTCACACACACTGCACGATTCAATCTTCTGAACACATTTCAGGATTTTTTAAAAAAAAGAGAACAGTGTATTGCTAATGTGCCATTTGCACTTTGTAAACAAAACTGGGTAATTTGGAGCTCCAAAATTCAGAGAGGAATTTGGGTGATGAGAATTTCAGAAGCATCCTCAACTCAGCACTGTGAATCGTACCCTGGAATGCTGTTCTTTCAATGCTGGTGAAATGTATTTCCTCTGACCTGTGTTAGTTAGCCGCTGTATTCTGGATCAACTGAAGTGCCCAAACAATCTCCAAGCAAACCCCCATATAAAGCACATTGCAGTAGTCTAATGTGGTTATGGTCAGAGTCAGATGCGAACTAAATGCAGCCTCCATGCTGTACACCTTTGGGTACTAGAAGCTATAGGAAAAGAGGGAGGCACGTGGACCAAGAGGTAGCAGCTTTCCTAAGGCTGCCTCGTGAGTTCTTGGCTGAGGTGAGATTTGAACTAGGCACTTCCATCCATCCTCTTAGCCCCTGGGCCTGCCTGGTTTGATGCTATCACTGGAAGAACTTCTCCATTGATGATCCCTTCTTAATTTCCGCTGTCTTTTCCCTTCTACCTTTTCACGCTCCCCAGAAATTGCAAGATTAGTAATAGCAGCTTCTGCATGGCAGCTGCAGACATACTGTATATCGACATCAGCAGAAAGTGGAATAGCCTTGGAGTAGACCAAAGAGAATCAGGTAAGTCCCTTTTCCAACCTTAAGGAGACTACCTTGTGGATTCCGTGGGATTGTTAATCCCTTTCCCAGTACAGTCCTCAAAGATTCTCTGGGTTTGTTTTGGTTTTTTATGCTAGCTAAAACATAAAAAAACACCCTCTTGGTTCTAAAGGGGACAATTCAAAAGCTGACATTTATCAAGCAAGACTGCAATAAACAGAATGCTCACTGATGTAGCCCTGATGTTCCAGCTGCCAAGCGGTTGTATGTGGCAGCAAAACTCAGGGTAGGTTTATTGGTGAGGATTGGAGGAGAGGGCTGAAATTGGAATACATGGAAGGGAAGTAGCCATCTGAGTTTTCACATTACAGACTTAAGAGGCATCACATTGCTAAAATTTTGCTGATTTACCAGCCTTCCCCCCCAAAAAAAAATACCACCCAAAACAGCTTTTCCACTGCTGCTGAAATAAGTTAGCAGAAATGTCCAAGTTTCTGAATTTCATTAGCAAGAACTGAAATTGATCGGCAATCAGAGCCACAGGAAGCTATTTTTCATGTTTATTGCTTCAAACGAGCATTACCATCTGGCCCATTGTTAATTCTGGATTAGCGTTTGGTGTTTGGTTTGCATCTTAAATTGCTGCGGATAAGCAGAATCTGCTTGTGGGATGTTGCTACTGCAGATTTGTATATGTGTGTGTGTGGTTTTATTTATTAGCATCTTTTTTGTTGTTGTTTTGTTTTGCTGACCAGGATGGGCGATGTGAAAAATATTTATTTACACTGCATCAGGGTAACAAAATTTTCCTCCTCCTCCTCTTTTCCCTCCAAATACAGCTGTTGCACAGATTTTCCAGGATTCTTTTTGTTTCTTTGTTCTTTTTTTACCTGCTAGATCAAACTTTCTTTTGTCCTGGAGGTACTTGTTAGCTTTGCAGAGGTTGGCCGCTGTTGAAGTGAAGGATAGTGGCCTAGAGGGACCCAGGAGGGCCAATCTTGTGTTCATTCACAGCAGTCTACCAGATCACTTTCCCCCCAGTCATTTCCAATTGCCGTTGTCTCTGCACCTCTGCCTCTGACTGTGGTGGCTGTTGCACCATGGTGCTATGCCTGAGCAGGACTATGCTGTGCACCATTTCCTATGGAAACATGACCGTCAGAAGTTGGGTACTAGGTGCCTCTCGCAGGTGCCCATGCTCTGTTTTGGTCTTACCTGTTTGCCTTGGGGATGCTCAGGAAAGGGCCTGAGGGTCTGGGCAGATGACCTACAGGGAAGACGTGGTAGTAACCAGCAATTAGCTACTTCTAAGGGACCCAGAGGAAAAAAGGAAATAAAGACAGAGTCTCCCATCAGACATTGTTTCTGGAAACAGCTCAAAGAGTGAAGCCCAGCCTTGATGAAAGTCCTGTATTGTATAAATACATATGTTTGATATATCCAGGGGTCTGTTGGGGCCGGAGCGAGGTGGAGCAAAGCTCCGCCAGCTCAGGATTGGCCAGTACGGCAGTCACGGGCTGAATCAGATTCTCTAATCCAGTGTTTTTCAACCACTGTGCCGTGGCACACTGGTGTGCCGCGAGATATTGTCAGGTGTGCCGCTGGATTTTTTCAATGAAAGAAATGTGCCTTCCGGGCTGACCTTCCGGGACGCGTTTGCGCATGCGAGAAAGAACAGTGGCGCGGTCTCGCTGATTCCGCTCGCACGCTCTGTGGCCGGCCTGAGGTAGGGTGATTTGCACCAAGACATTCCAGTAAACATGAATATGTTTGATGGTAACAGCTAGCTGTGAGACTTCTGCTCAAAGTAGTCAAGGATCAGATCTTTGTTGATGAAACACAGTTCTTTATTTCCAATCTCTACATTGGTACAGCTTCTCGGATTATTGTCAGAGATAACACATATGACAGAAGCAGGTCTATTATACCTTTCTAAGCAGTTTGAATTACCCATAGGTAGCCAATCACTACACGGGAAAAACGGCGGGCAAAAAGGGGCTCTGGCCGTTTGCTTCCCACAGGAAAGAAAGTGAGGTGTCAAGTTGTAAATTTCCCTTCCCAAACCAGACCCCTCAGATGTTACCATTTCACATAACAATCAATGGCCTCGAGGCTTTCGCACGTTGATAAGAGATGAGACTCGTCCTCCCTTGGAGTCCCAGCCGGGACGAATGGAATGCGGAGGCAGGAGTGCGAGAGGCCCATTGTTCCCATACTTTGAAGTTGTCATCCTCCCGCTCTGACAGTTACACAGACCAGGCCTGGTCAGGGTCATAAACCTGGGGTCACATATTCTACATACATACTGGCCAAAGTTAAGGTTTACCTAAGAGAGGGGCAATTACATGGCAGGTGTTATGGAAGCAGCTATCATACATACATGACAATATGAATATAGTATGGCACACAGACATGACAGTGAGAAGCATAGCAATAAAACAATAGAAATAGGCAATAGAAATGCTCTGTCTGAATCAGCAGATTCTGACACTAGCTGTTTCTGTCAGGGTGGGGTTCAAATCAGTAACTGTCCCTCAGCGAAGAATGGGTGTACTGTGCTTCTCTTCAAATCACTTATGGTCAGCGGAATGCCGTTCACATAAGAGTAAGAGTTTAAACTCTCTATTTGAAAAACTTTAGCAGAATCGCAGTATTAAAATACATCCACATTATATTTCTTCTGAAATTCAGGTCAATGTTATGGGAAGGAGCCATTACACTTTGGATCTGTAACTTACGATTTCAAGTTGAGTGGCTATTATGTGTATTTGTAATACTGTCATAGTTAATACTTGAACTGAGGCAACTAATGATCCATTTATCTTGTATTTCAGTGTTTTTCAACCACTGTGCCGTGAGATATTGTCAGGTGTGCCGCAGGATTTTTTCAATGAAAAAAATGTGCCTTAGCTCGAAAAAGGTTGAAAAACACTGCTCTAATCTGATTCAGCTCGCCGCTGAATTGCCGGAAAAAGTTAACATTTTTTCCCACCATAGAGAACAATGGAGGGGATGGGACAATCTATCTGGGGGCCCATAGAATTGGACCCCGTGGTCCAATCTTCTTGAAACTTAGTGGATATTTCGAGGAGAGGCCCCAGCAGCTACCCTGCAAGTTTGGAGCCTCTCCCTCAAACCCCCTTTCCTCCAGCCCCTCATATACCCTATGAGTTTTTGCCATTGATTTCAATGGCCCATAGGGTATAATGGGGCTGAAACTGACATTCCCTTTCTGACACACTTCTGGTGATGTCAGGGGACGTGGCATATGCTAATGAGTTATGCTAATGAGCTCCTGCACCTCTTTTTATGTGAAAGGACCCCTGGATATATCCGTCGAGGGGTAACAGTATTACACTCATAATGGTAAAATTCTCAATGGTGAACTCTTAAAATCCTTCTGAGTGTGTTAGAAGGCAAAAATGTTGTCATTCGGGTTTCACTTTCTGGCGTTATCCTCATACAAGGGGCTTCCAAGTCCTAGCTGGAAAACTTCACTTGTTCCTCTTGAAACTTGACGGGTGCCCCAAGACCAAACTGGTGATGCTGTGAAGGGACATGATACAGCTACTTTGCAGAAGCTAAGCAGTGCTAGGTACAATCAAGTGAATGCATGGGGGGGGGGGGGGGGCTCTGAGAAATCTGACACGTGCTGCCTTGTGTCCCATGATGGGTACAAAGTCCAGAATGACCATGCAAAATCCTAGGGTGCTCTATCTTATTTTTTTCTCTTATTTATTGGAGTTCTCACTACATAAAACATGCTTGAAGTGGATGACGACAATAAAAACACAAACATGCATGAGACAAAATAAAAACAGCAGCTAAACATTTATTTATGTAGAAAAAGAATTTTGTGCCACCTCTCAAAGAACCTGCCTGAGGCAGGTTACAAAACAAACCTGCATTAAAAATCATAGATCATAAGAACAGACCATAAGCAGCTTAAAATAACATTTTCTAGACTAAAATAGTGCCCCCAAAAGCAGCCCCTTTATTAAAAATGACATAGATCTTAACTGGCGGGCTGGACAATATGGGAGAAGGCCATCATTCAAGTGTTCTGGTCCCAAGCCAAGCCATTGTTAGCTAACGCAGGGCTGAGCACAGTCATGTCCCCTAGCTGCCTGCCCTGGAAAGAGCTTGGAAATGGGTACTGTTTTGTTAATTAATGGCTAATTATTTGCAGTATGTATTATAACAGTAGTTTTTATGTTTGTTAGCTGCCTTGGGTGTTCCTTTGAACAGAAAGCTGGGATTCAAATAAATAAATAAAAAATGAGCAGTAAACCAATAATACAGCAGAATAAAACAGCACAAGGCAACAGCTTCAACACACAACCCAAAAGCTGGGTAAACCGATCCCAGCAAGGGATTAAATTTTATAAGATCAACCAGAGCACATTTTACAAAAACCAATTAACAGATTGCCTGGGCATACAGCCACATTTCACTTGGAAAAAATGAAACGTAACAGACGAGAGACCAGACAAACCACCGAGGAGGGCACTGCAATGACTGAACCGCCATCACACAGAAGGTCCTGCCTCTAATTGTCACCCACCAGATGGTGTGGGCACACAAAGCAAGACCTCCAGGGTGGGCAGGTCAATGTAGGAGAAGATGGTCCTGTAGCATCTAGCAGGGTCTGTTGGCACCCCAAGCAACGTGGACATGGAGTTAAGCAAACAGTAATGCACTTCCTTGAAGAGTTTGAGCTGATCTGCTTTATCAAGTTCAGTATACCAGAGCAGCGTACATTGGGGTCTATAGCCTCTTCCTCTAAACCTGAAGATCTCATATCTCCCTAATCATGCAAGGTCTTAGATGATGCCTCCTTGGGTCAGTGTTCCAGCTGCTACTTGGGCCCAGGGAAGTGCCAACAGGACTGGCAATTTAGAGAGTTGGCCGTCCCAGCCCGCCACTTGATTAACACTTTACAAATGCTGTTTCGTTCCTTTGTACTCATGTAGATTTTTCAGCAAATCAAATGGAATTCATAGCCACGTGCCCAGGGAGGTATAACCCACAAATGCCCTGTGCTTTCCAGACTGAATGTGGATAAATCTGTTCTGAGGGGAGATGGAGCTTAAATGGCCTCAAGCGGAGGGCCCATAAAAAGAAGATGTGCAGGGGAAGGCAAAATTAAAAACTCACATTTGGTAAATGATGACATTTATTTTGCAAGGGACGACTCCTCTCTGTTCCCTACCAGGTTTTTAATATGTGCTCTGGATTCTGATGAACCTTAACAACGGGAAGCCTTAAATGTTCGTTTGTGTCTCTTGCACTGATTTTAATTGTCAGGTTTTATTAAAAATGGTAATAGATGAGTTTTATTTTAATATCCATGCAGAAGTGTTGTGCCGAGGAGTGAAAACTAGGGGGTTGCCTGCTAGGGGTGGCTGGGTGTTGGGATGAATTTGTGTGTTGCTCACAAGAGGCAAAATCAGTGATTGTATTTTATTCCACAAACATGGAGATGCCCTTTGGATGGGAAAAAGCTCCTGGCATCCTTTATTTTCATTTTCTTTCTGATCTACCCACAATTAAGAAAAGGGCTGTGTCTACTAGCCACACAAGAAGCAGGAGGAGAGTGTGAGAGTCCTACAGAGTCAGTCACCAACAAGTGTCCTTAAACAGGAATGCTTTATTAAGAAAGGTCTGCTATGGTCATCTACACTTCTTGTGTTGGTAATGGCTGACACAGCCCCAAGCAGGACAATTATACGAATTCATAAAGGGGTCTGGTAAGGAATTGCAACCTATCACCAAGCCAAAGAAAAGGTGCTTAAAATACTGGTTTACAGTTCCCAGGGAAAAAGCGGGAAGAATTAGAGTCAGACAGGAGAAGAGATACATGGGCAGGCACCATCAGTCTCCCAAGGTCAGAGCAGCTTGAAGAGCGATAAGCATGCCATGAGAAATATAACATAACATTCCACAGACCCGACATCAAGGGTTCACTCATCCTACCTCCCGGGCAGGAGATGACAGCATTAGCTGACAGAGGGCAGTGTGCCCTGCTTACCTGTGGGACCCCACAATTGGCCGTGCAGCTGTGATGTCATGGAATGTCTCCCAACACTTCTAATTCACAAAGGCTGTGCTTGCTTCTTCTGATGTTGTATCCCCTGCCACTAGTCATCCCCCATTTGTACTACTACTACTAATAATTGTTGGGTCAAACTGCTAGAGGGCTTATTTCTGGAGTCATTGAATATTTCTAAATTAGACTAGATTCCACATGAGCCAGCAAGGTGCATTGGTTGGAGAGTCAAATTAGGATTTGGGCCTTGACCTGGATAGCCCAGGCTTGCCCAATCTCGTCAGATCTCAGAAGCTAAGCAGGGGCAGCCCTGGCTAGTATTTGGATGGGAGACCTCCAAGAAATACATGGGTCATGATGCAGAGGCAGGCGATGGCAAGCTACCTCTGAACGTCCCCTGCCTTCAAGCCCCATTAGGATCACCAAAAGTCAGCTTCACTTGATGGCCAAAAAATTTTTTAGGATTTGGGAGCCCCACGTTCAATTCTCTAATCTGCCATGGAGGCCTGCTGGGTTAGCTCTCTTACCCTAGTCTATCTCGCAGGGTTGTTCTTGTGAGTAAAACACAGAGGAGGGGAGAATGATGTTGGAAGCTACTTTGGGTCCCCGTTGGGGTGGGGGGAAACAGTGGATTATAAATGTCCAAATAAATTTTGGACCACTGCTTACTCTTCCACACAGTGCTCGTAACAGAACTCAGTGTTGGTTTCAGTCTTATGGGTGAAGAAGCCAGGACTGGAAGGCCTCTGGGTCCACTGAAAATGCCATCTGCCCCTTGTTCCATTGCCAGTCTAAAGATCCTGTGGCATCTGTTCAATGGAACACACCTACAAGATATTTTTGAGGGGCTGCGTGTGAGTTCTGGCCTCTCAACATCACTTCCTTTTAAAAACCCCTCACCCAATTAAGAGACAAGCAAGCCTGCCCAGTTTTAGTGAGCCTGTGAAAAACGAACACCCACATCTCAAAACAGCTAAGCCAATGAAAATGCCTTTTACTTGGGGGCTGGTGGCATTTCTGGACTGCCTGCCATGATGCAGCTTTGATTGTGTCCTGCTTCCAGCCATTCAGTTGTGCAATAGTCCCCCCCCCCCCCCAGTAAAATAGAGCTCCTTCCTTCCTTCCTTCCTTCCTTCCTTCCTTCCTTCCTTCCTTGCTCCAGGGGAGTATCCCTTACGGGGCAGTGGGGCAGGGGTGATGTCTTTCCCCTCCCTTTCCATTTCACCACAACTGATAAAACATCACGCAGAACTGGCAGCTGCTGAGCACCGATAAACCCGGTACGTTATTCGCCTGTCGGTTCATCGCCCACCTCATGAATGACCCCAATTGTAGCCCTCGGTTGAGGGAAATTATACTTCAGAGCGTAATTGTTCTGTTTCAGAAGAGGTCTTTTCCCTGCTGCCTCAAGAAGCCCAAATTGAGTTTACAAAAATAATACAATCTATGCACCTTGAAGTCTTATCTGGAAACGAATCCCCTCAAGGGTTTGCCCTTCACCAACTGGGCCCGTCACAAGTTTCTTATTTCCGGCAGGTTACAAAAGTACAGTGGGGCACGGAGTCTTAATTAGGTACCGAGTCTAAAATTTTAATTCACTGCCAAGTTCAGGAAAAAGCAGGGATTATTATTAATGAGGCAGCTTCCCCTCTCTTTCACCTGATGGAATAAGAAAATTACCAGGAACGATTTTTTAAAAAAACAACCCACTGTTCTCATCCAGAGGGCAAATGGGCTCCAGATTGTGCCTGTGCACTATTGAGGGGAATTGAGCTGGCCACAGGTGGGACTTCAGTAGCCATGAGAGGAGGGGGCTTGGCAGGCCAGTTGGAGAGGCAGGATGGCCTTGGTGTTGGCCAATGCAGCTGTTCCCAGCTTGTTACCCACCAGTTAAATGCATTCCAGCAACGATGTCTTGTGACGGGCAGAGTACTTAATGAACATCCTTTCCCCTATGTTTTTTATTTGCAGACAGGTGTCAAAATCAGGAGACGATGGAATAGTTACTCTCTGCCTCATAGTTTAGTTGCTGTCATTTGATGCTTATGTGTCATATCTAGGTTTGAACTCAGCAACTTTTAGGGCCTCAGCAGATCAGTGACTCCTTAACAGTTTATTTTGTGGTAGCCAGGCTTCGAAATCAGATCTGTCTGGGATGGGAAAAAGGGTCACTCAGGAATGACCAGTCATTCATCTTTAAAAGTAGCTCTCCACCCCTCATTCAGTGTTGGTGTAATCACTTTATTGTGCGTGTATTAAGTGCTGTCAAGTCACTTCTGATGTGGCGATCCTATCAGTTGATGACCTCCAAAACGTCACTTTCTTATCCTTCCCTTTAAAGCTACATGAGTAGCTTCTCTCCTCTTTTATGTGAGGGATTAGGAGGCACACACCCATACCTTTGCTCTGGATGGGAACTGTACATTTTCTCTCTGCAGGGCAACTTACAGTTTGGGATGGTGGTGGTTGTTAGCTTTGGAAAAACAGCTGAGGATAGGTTTCCCCAGCCAAGCACTGCAGACCTGCTCTGAATTGCTGCAGGTTTTGTACAAGGCGCCATTTTGTGACTGGCTCCACCCACCGAGACACCATTTTGCGACTGATGGCTGCCAAGGCTCTTGAGGGAAAAAAGGAAATTAAGTAACTCCCAGAACAAAGAAAGTCTGCTTTAAGGGGCATCTTAGCCACTTTCCCACCATACATATCCATTTCTGAAGAAGTGTGCCTGCAGACAAAAGCTCATACCTTGAATAAAACTTCATTGGTCTTAAAAGTGCCACTGGACTCAGACTTTATTCTGTAATTTCCCAATAACTTTTTTTTTGCTGTTAGGATACTTTCCCACAAAATTTTATATAGTGTGAGCTGTAATATACTACAGTATATAAGATTTGTTTGGGAGAGACTGGAAGCCAGAAATTAGTCAGGCTTCTTCATATTGGTATGTGAAAATCAGGGATCATTTCGTAGAAAAAGAGGTGCAGGAGCTCATTAGCATACCTATTAGCGTAACTCATTAGCATATGTCACGCCCCCTGACATCACCGGAAGTGTGTCAGAAAGGGAAGCAAAAGGGGGGGGTATCTTCAAAAGCCTCCCCTTCCCTTCCCCAGCTGGCCTGCCAAGGTGGGCGGGAGCGAAGCGAGAAGGGCCCCATAGAATACAGTGGAAAGATCGTGCTGCTGCCGCTGCTGCTGCCGCCACCGCGCGACTCTAAATAGAAGGGGTTTAAACTTTAAACCCCTTCTCGCTTTGCTTCCTCCACAGGCCCACTGGGAGCTAGGGGTGTGCAAATAAAATTTTATTGGCCTGATTCAGATCGGGCCAAATCAGGCTGCATCTTTTCTGGCTGCCGAATGACCCCCGCATGTCAGTTTCAGCAATGCAAGCCCATTCCGGAGTCATTCCGCTGGCCGGATGTCAGTTTCAGCCCCATTATACCCTATGGGCCATTGAAGTCAATGGCAAAAACTCATAGGGTATATGAGGGGCTGGAGGAGAGGGGGTTTGAGGGTCCAATGCTACGGGCCCCCAAACAGGTTGCCCCATCCCCTCCATTGTTCTCTATGGTGGGGAAAAAGTTACTTTTTTCCCACCATAGAGAACAATGGAGGGAATGGGGGCAACCTGTTTGGGGGCCCGTAGAATTGGACCCCCTGGTCCAATCTTCTTGAAACTTGGTGGGTATTTGGGGAGAGGCCCCAGAAGCTACCCTGCAAGTTTGGAGCCTCTCCCTCAAACCCCCTCCCCTCCAGTGGCTTTTTAAGCCGCCACCAAATTTCGACAGCAATTCAGCGACGAGCCAAATCACATCAGAGAATCTGATTTGGGCCGTGGCTGCCCTAGTGCCTACTCCTGGGCTGACGGAGCGCTGCTCCACCTCTCTCCGGCCCTAAATGACCCCTGGTGAAAATTCTTCCACCATGAGGCCTCTGGCGTCTTTCTCTCCCCGGCTCCTAATTCTGCAGGATCCAGATCTCCTGTACCTGTCCGAAGCTGCCTTACACTGAATCAGACCAGTGATCCATCAAGGTCAGTTCTGTCTACTCAGACTGGCAGCAGCCCTCCGGGGTCTCAAGCTGAGGTCTTTCATATCACCTACTGCCTGGTCCTTTAACTGGAGATGCTGATGGGGATTGAACGCAGGACCTTCTGCATGTAAAGCAAAGGCTATTCCACTGAGCCGCAACCCCTGTCCAAACCTACTCTAAATCTTGCTAACCCTAGCTAGTTCCTGTGCCTGGTTTTCCCAGCTGCCTTTTCTCCTCCATCTGTCATGTTCTCATGTCTTGACTCCACTCCTCCTTCCTTCAAGCCCCTCTGTACCACACTGCCTCCATCCTGACAGGTGCTTCTCATTGCTGAATTGCTGAAGCCTTCCTCCCACTCATCTTTGCAGCCTCCCACTCTGCCTGTATACCAGAAAGACCCCCAGTGATCCTCCACTCTGATGTTAGAGTTCCTCCACTGGAGCCGTGTGGCTTGTCAGTGTTGTCTTGTTGGCACTTTTGCCCCTAAGCCATTGGAAAGTTGGAGAGCGTTCCTTGACATTATAGCTGCTCGCTCTGTGGATGCGTCTCACTGTCTCAAAGTTTAGCCAGTCAGCTGGGAAGCGGAGGGGAGGTAGGGAGAATGTTCTTTTGAAGGTGCCGGCCTAAATATTTCTAGATAGCAAGGCCTCCCTTGGCTTCTAATGGCCTTTCTCTTTTCCTTCAAGGGATGGGCCTGCAAGCTTTTGTGGAAGCCTTCTTTTTCCTGGCGCAGAGACGGTACAAATCGCTCTCCCTCCATGAGCAAGTGGAGCTGCTCATCGACTTCTGTGAGTACAACCTGGCCGCACTGGACGAGAAGCGCATGGCGTGTAGCCGGGGGGTCCCTGAGCGGCGCCCGGCCCTGGTCACCTATCAGCAAGATCGACTGCACCTCCGGCCCGTCTCCCGCACACCGCCTCCGAACCACCACCGTGTTGCCCATAAGCTGGTCGATTATAGAAGCTCTCGGCCCTGAGGCAATTTGGCTTGTGTCAGGGAAGAGCTGTGGTCTGAAAGGCCTGGAGCTGGCTGTCTGGGCCGTGGGAGGCACCCCAGACCCCCGCCTCAGCGTCACGGCTTCTTCATTGTGGCTTGCCTGAGGGAGGCTCCTCCACCACGATCCCTGCTGCTGCTGCACAGCATCCCACTTCCAAATAATGACTGTCTGGCCGCTGTGAGAGCTGGTGATTTACAACCTGCCCTCAGACAGTCACTGCAAGCTGACTCCTCTTTTGAGTTCGTTCAGAAAGTCATCAGTGAAAGCCAGGCATGCCAGGTGGTCATCCGGGAATCGTCCCGCTGAAGAGGATCAAGCCCAAATGTTGCCTTGCCGAAGGCCCTGTGGTTTGGGAGACAATAACTGAGGAGATGGGGTGGGGGTGGGGGGTGAGGTTGGGGAAGTGTGCATAGAGTCGCCGGTGGTAAGAGTAGGGGATGTTGATTCTGGTGAACTAAAATCCTATATTTGTATTTCAGCCATCTTGTGAGGGTTCATTTCGTTCTGACTGGGCAGGAGGGGGCAGAACCACGGCCTCGCACTTCTGGCACGCTGGAGCTTTGCATGTAGCAGGTCCCTGGTTCAGTTCCTGGCATTTCCAGGTAAAGGATCTCAGATTGCAGGTCCTGGGACAGACCTTCCCCTGCCTGGGACCCCAGAGAACTGTGTGCAAGTGGGGTATGTGTGTGTGTGGCTCTTTCTCTGCAGTGAGGTTTTCGGTCTGTGGCCACACTGCTCTGTGTGAGCGGCAGATTGCAGACCGAGCGTCGTGTGTGCTGTAGTGGGTGAACCTTTGTGTTCAGCTGAGATGACACGGAGGAGTAGATTTAACGTTCTGAATAGGCACATCGCCAGCAGTACAATCTTGTGCAGCGTTGCTCCAGTCTAAGTCCATTGATCTCCATGGCCTTAGACTAGAATAACTCTGCACAGGATTATGCTGTAAACGACTTAGTCCTCGGCCTTTGGAAGCGCTTGAGGAGGGCTGTTCATATTCTGCGGGGCTTCGGGCACACCAGCCAGGCGCGAGCATCTTGTATTTGGTGTGTAATTTGGCATCCCAAGAACGTACACTTTCATTTAAAGTTTGCAGACCTCGTGGCCGCTAAGACAGCTTTAAAGATGCGGCGTTTCATGAAAGTGAAGATTCCAGAGATCCAAGGGGGCAGGCCGCCCTCTTCTTGCCAGGCTCCCTTCCCAGGACTAGCAGGAACCAAGTAAGCAGGGGTGTGCCCATTGCCGTGAACCAGCCTCGTGCCAGCCAGTTGCAGGATTCAAGCTGAGGTCAGCTTTGGTGTCAGAAGGTCAATTCCCTCCTGCTTAGAATATGCAGCGCCATGCACATGAATTCATTTTGCCTTAAGGAAAATCCTGCCTCCAAAACATAATCCAGGAGGAAGTATGTTATTTGACTTGAAGCTAGTCTAGGGGGTGGGGTCTGGTGCAGGCAGAGACCTGGGTACGTGCCACATTGTATGGAGTCTAGGGTGCAGGCAGCGGAGGAGTGGAGCCTCCCTGTGTCAGGGGGTTTGCCTTGGCTTATGACTTTGGGTAGCGTAAAAGGGACAGGAAGTCCCCTGGAATGGACAGGAAATGCTGGGGCTTGTTCCAGATCCATCTCATGTTCCCAGCCTGCCTTTGCCTGTTCTAGCTTTTCGCGTGGCTCTCTCTCCCCACCGCCCAACTGTTCCATGCAGCTTCTTCGCTGTCAGAATAAGTGTCTGAGTAGCTGCTCTATGCTTGCCTTCTTTCCTTTTGGTATCTTCAGGCTGGGAAGCAATCAAGCAACCCACCATCTGTCTCTCCAAGACAGTGTTATGGATCTGCAGAAGGGCCAGCTTGTCAGCAAAGAAACACCACTCAGTTTTAAAACTGTTTTTAAATATCAAGAATGTCAGGGAAGGGCTCCCCACCCCAAAAAACATGGCCCACAGTCAATGCTCCCTCTAAGCTGTGGAGTCTTGTGAGCAGAAATTCTACTTAGTGAGCTACCAGCATTAAAGCTGTGAGCGAGCGATTTGGCTACTGCATAAATGAGTTTGCTCTGGAGCCCTCCTTCCTGAGCTGAGACAAAAATGTGTGAGCTGGAGGCTAGAAAACTGTGAGCTAGCTCACACTAACTCAGCTTAGAGGGAACACTGCCCACAGTTAACATTTCTGTTCATTGGCTAGTACCAGGCCTGCTCTCTTGGCTCCATGAGAGATAAATGCTTGTCCCTTCCCCTACAAGTTCAGGAAAGCTGCAAACCTGATGCCTAGGCAAACTGTGGCACCCCCATATGCAGCCCCATGATGATTGGGTGGATAATGACAACAGGCCCTATGCACAGGTGGAGATATGTTATGTTGTCCCCTTCTAAAAGGCAGATTTGCTTGCTAGCCCTTGGTCTGGTTTGTAGGCTGAGGCTTTGTGAGATGTTACATTTCCCCCAGGGACAACCCTGGGTTGGGTGGAAAGTTGCGTTCTGAAGTACGATACTTCTGAGGTATTTGTGGCCTGGTTTGCATGAAGACAGTGGTGTGGGGGACTCAGGCTCTCTCCCCCCCCCCCCCCCCCCCCATGTCTATTCCTGATCTGAAACAGCCGGGAGTGGAGGCGGGGGTGCGGATGGAGAGCACACTCTGCCCCATTGTGGAAATAATAATGTCGTTCATCTGCACATGACGCCCCAAATCTCATTTGTCCTCATACTGTATGCGACTTATTCTGTCACATTCTTTGAAGCCTCTTCCCTCAGCTCATCTTGTATATAGCATCTGGTAATATCAGATTCCCCCCCTCCCCGCTCTCCCCTCTTCAGTTGGCAAGGCAGATTTAGAGTAATTTGCCTGGAGTACAATTTAAAGAAACATTGGGGCTTTTCGCTGCCATTGTTTTGGACCCTGGGTTAAATTTTGTAAAGGTGATCTCCCCCCCCCCCCCCCCACAGTGAAACAGTTGGCTCTGAGTTTTGGCATCTATCACACAGCTGAAGCTGAGAAGGCTCCCCTTCGCCCCCGCCCCCCCACTGCTCCGTAGAATATCTGAAGGTGTGTGCAAGCTGAAAAATGCTTCCTCCACAGTGATGACATCTAGAATTTGTCTCACGATTGACAATGTGTTCCCCGGAAATAGCTCTTTGCACTGGCTGATGTATGTCTTTTGCAGACTGTCTTGGATAAGGGCTGTGTCTGCATCGGGGGACACTTCAGGGATCGTGACATACCGGTTGGGCCCTCCCCTTAACTCAGCCGCAGGTTGGGGCTCACCCTTCCAGTTTTACAAACTGGTCAGAGGCAGGTGGAGGCCGACCTCACATGCATTGCACGTACAGGCGTCTCAACAGCCAGGGCAGCAGTGCAACCCCCTTCCCCATAGCCGCAGTGTCATACACCAGCACTTTTACTAATTGGTATGGGGGAGAGGGCAGAGGTAGGAAACGGACAGTATTCCTTTTCTAGCTCTATGTTCTTTCTTCCCCTCCCCCTTGCCTTTTCTTAAAGAAACAATCCTTCAACCCCCAGCCACACAAAAATGGTGTGTCTCCCCCCACCCCTGTACTGGCACATTAGACTCAACCCTGCCCCTGTCTATAGAAGCTCTCCCTTCTCTTCCACTCACTTCCCTTTCTCTCCTGGGAACGGAGGAGGGTGCCCTGCTGGACAGATGCTGAGGAGGAGCAAGGGAGAAAAAAGGGTGGGAAGTCGGGGTCTGTAGGGGACAGGGTTGGTGCTCGATCGGCATGGGCTTGGAGGTGGAGGCGTCCCATTCAGCTTTTGCTGCACCGCCTCTGCCTTCCTGTTAAACAACTTGGCTTACCATCGTGGCTGTGAGGTGGGAAGCCCACAGTTCAAATCTTATCTCTGCCCCCAAATCACTCTGTGGCTTTTGGCAAACCACTTCTGTCAATTTCAGCTATCAAGAATATTGGGGAGGGGGCCTAATAATACTGGTCTACCTAGGGTTGCCAGCTCTAGCCCAGGAGACTTGAGGGCGGTGCCTGAGGGGGAATTTGAGGAGAGGTTTCATCTAGAATTTATGGTATATTATAGAGCCTGCTAGCTGAAGCTTCCATTTCCTCCAGGCGAACTGATCTCCGTAGTGTGGAGATTTCTAGAACTCCAGGCCTCTCACCTGGTGGTGGGCAACGCTCATCCTACTTTACAGGGCTGTCATAGGGGTGTCTGACCTTATGTAGGAGGTATACCAAAGTGCTGTTGCTTAGGCAAAATATTACTAACAACTCCAGATTTACATGCAGCTTCTCTTGAAAAAGTGATGAGTCTGTTTTCAGGTGTGCAGTGGACACATGGCAGAGAGTCAGAGGCGGTCACCGTCCCCTCTCAGTGGCATGGGCCTACCATGCACCCCCCAAAGTATTTGGCAGTGGTGGACGCACAAAAGGGATGAGGGGTGTGAGAGAGATTATCTGCTGTCCAAGGACCGGAAAAGAAATCCCCATGTGTCTTCCCATCATGTGTTGTGTTTATCTTGGCAAACACCGGTCAAGCACCAGTCTCCTCAGAGCACTCTCCAAGTCAGCCGTCTTGTGTCCTGTAATAGCCACCTCTTCTCTCTCTCTCTCTCTGACCAATTTCCCACAAGTAGCTGTGCCGCCGTGGCGCTTCCATTTGCCCCGGTTGCATTGGTCAATTTCACACTATTTGCCCCTTGGCCACATTTTGACCTGCATCTCCCCCCAAATTTCCCCCACGTCTTCTTGATCCTTGTTTTTTGAGATCGAGAAGATGGGGAAATCAGGGGGAACTGCAGGTCAAAACGTGGCCATGCGGCGAATAGTGTGAAATTGACCAATGCAACCGGGGCAAATGGAAGCGCGACGGCACAGCTGCTTGTGGGAAATCAGTCTCTGTCTCTCTCTCATGGGAGAAGGTGGCGCTCAGGGTAACAGAAAATATCTCCATGACACATCAAGTGTTTTGCCAGGCTGGATTTGCCCTTGAAGGGAGCGTCCTGCAAACATTTCAGATTTGGACTTTATTTTTAGCCTGTTTCTCGCTTTCCGAAGCATGTCCAATTTGCCTTTGGTTGAACTGACAATAGAATCTCAGTGGAATCAGCAGTTCCCCGGCACACAGAATCCAAAGTCAGTTTCTTTCTAGAAGTGGAAAATTGCTCTCCTTATCAGACTGCCAGTAAATATAGGTCTGCACTGGCCTGGGGGGAGTTGGGAATGGCGGTCCTGGCTCATCCCTTCTCTCAGCAGCACCCCCCCCCCCCCCCACTTAAGCTTGATCTAAGTGTGGCACTGGTGAAAGAAAAGTACTGTCCTGTGGGTCTCTGCACTTGCACAGTGTCTTGTTTAAAATGGGCTGTTGCTTGCACAAAGCAGCTGTGCGGCGCACATAGTCCCTTCGGCATGGGGAGAGCCCAGGTCAGACGAGACACTGTGTCAAGTGCAGTCTTGCAAGTCCCAGAGGGGACTCTTCTCTTTGGTTTTGTTCTGCTTCAGCCACCACCATCCAGTCTAAGTCGGGCCTTATTTTCATACCCTAGAATGCTGTCCATGAAAATGGCACAGTCTGCTAAAAAGCATGAATAGTGGTTTGGGTCCAGCCAGCAAACGACTTGTCTGGTTCAATCCAATTGTGCAAGATCTCTTCAGCTTTCCCCCTCTGTAGCTCTCCCAGCATGGCAACACATTGCTTTCATCCATTCTTAATTGCAATTCTTTGAACACTCTCATCCTTGGTAGCAGAATTCAGGCTGCAAGGATACTCACATAATGGCACTTATACAACCACTGTGTATTTTTGGAACATGGTTTTGTGGGAGGGAGGGAGGGAGCCTGTCATTCCTAAAGGTGTGCAGTGGGTCAAAGGAGATCTTCCTGTCTCATAGTGGGGTCTATTGCAATAGGAATCATAGGCTCATAAAGTTGGAAGGGACCTCCAGGGTTATCTAGTCCAACCCCCTGCACAATGCAGGAAATTCACAAATACCTCCCCCCCCCCACACCCCCTGCTCTATGCCCAGAAGTCACCCCTGCTCTATGCCCAGAAGAGGGGGAGAACCCTTCCAGGATCCTTGGCCAAGCTGGCCTGGAAAAACGATTGCTTCCTGACCCCAAAGTGGTGATCAGCATTTCCCTGGGCATGTAAGAAAGGCCCATGGGAACTAAGCACTGATGCAACCCTTCCTGTCCTCCCTTCTCATGATCTGCCTAAGTTCACAGAATCAGCATCGCCATCAGATGGCCGTCTAGCCTCGGTTTGAAAACCTTCAAAGAAGGAGAAGTTGTGGTACCCCCCACCCCTTTGCATCTTTAACAACCATTGAACACAGGAATTCATCAAGCTTTTTCTTCACACCAGTAAAAGTGTTACCTGTTGAATTTCTCCATTGCAGGCTGCCATTGAAAGCTCAGGGGGATAAGGAAGCAAATCTTGGTCATTTTCTTGTGGGGATGCCCCACAATTTTGATTGGGAATCATGCAAGTGCAACCGCTGAGCATGCCAAGAAATTAGCAAGCATTCATGCAAAGTTGGATGTATAATATGCATCAGCAATTACTGTAATTAGATCAGGTTGCTAATTGGTACTTAGGCGAAGGAGACATCAGAAAAGGAGCCTCCTTTTATCTTGCCATTGGTGGTGGTGGGGGGGGAGAGGGTAATAATTAGGCATGCCAAATCCCATGGTGGATTGCGGTTAAAAGTTGTAGAGGAGGGAGAATTTCGAGAGGTTCAGCTTGCCTTGTTTGGGAGGCTGTGGAAGGACAAGCTGCGGCTGCCCACTTCTTTCCCTTCAGTACAGCTTTTCAGAGGCTCGAGAGCTGCTGGTCTGGCAGTTTAGTTTAATTTCAGTTTAGTTTAGTTTCAGGGAGGAAGCGCAAAGTCTCCCCCGCAGAGACCGTGCCAGAGTCTGCTTTTGGTGCATACTTTTCAAAAGGTCTCCTCTAGCACCTAAGGGCATCAGTGGAGAGGCTGAGGAGCCCTTCTGTGTGCTGGTGCAGAATGCTGCGCCTAGAAGACCAAGAGCTTACCAAAGGCCACCCACTGAGCTTGTGCAGGAGGTGTGATTTGAACCCAGGACTTGACTTCCCCACTGGTTCTCCAGGTCACAGTGCTACTCAGTTAATGTGGAAGTGTTTGTTTGCCCTTGTCCACCAGCTCAGTCCTGCTTAATACCTCTGAGAACCAGATCCTGGGGAACGGGGCGTGACTGTCACTTTCATGCCCCCCCCCCAACTGTCCCATCGTCAAAGTACTCAGTGGTCTGACCTGGCATGGGCCACTGAAATGCAAGAACTCCAAAGGCCAGCATCCTACGCAATCAAATTATGCCCCCAAGCCAGGGATGAAGGGCACCTGTGGCTGTTGGCATCTTGCACAGCCCTGCAGAGGAGTACAGCAAGCTGGATCAGTGTTTTGGGATCTTCTAGTAGCTGTTGTACTAACAGCATATAGCAAGGGTGTAGACTTTCCAATTTCCCGGGGGGCGGGGGGAATTGGGGCTGGGCCAGAGACACCACAGGCCATTATCTCCAGGGGAGGCTCACCACTTCCTGGAAAAGTTCAGGGGGGAGGCTCCAGCTCTCCAGACACCCTGAAGTTGATGCCTATGGCATATAGGATACCATTGCCCCACCTGGCTCCTGTGTGTGTGACACTGCTTGCTGCAGTTGGGGGGGGGGGAGAGTGTTGATGGATGAGTTTCCTGCCCCTTGGATGCTTTTAATAACCCAGTGTCTTCATCAGGGAGAGGGAGGATGGGGTGAGTGTTGAATTTGAGATCAAAGAGGGGTCTTTGTCCACCCGCATGCGGGCTGTCAGTGATCCATGGGAGGGAGGGAGCACTTTGCCTGACCCTATGCCGTGTTGCTTGCACAAGACACCTGGAACTCTTTACCCCGTGGACACATTTTCTTTGCTTGTGCCGTGCTACACCCTGTCCAGGGCATGTGCCTGGCGTGGTTCCGACACAAAAGGAAACCCTGGTTTGCCACTGCATGAATGAGCCTTAAAGGAGTCCTGTGTCCATTCACACAAAGAGAGAGGGAAGCGAGGTTTGGGTACTGTCCTTTCCAGAGAACTTTTCCCTTTGCGGGATTTGCAACAAGCCGTGATTTTTCATAGACTCGGCTGGGAAGGGGAAGGGTGGGTTTCCCAAAAGGTTAGGTGAGGGTAGTCAGCTATTGGCGACGTCTTTTTAAAGCATTAACTTTATTAGGTTACTAAAAAAAACCCCAAAAAACCCTTTGTATTGTCATCGGCAGTGATCCTTAGATTAATTATGGAAATACATTAGGTAATTGATGCAGAACAATGGCATTAACTTTATTTAACTGAAAACCTGTAATGAATACTTTCAACGATATTAAGTGAGGTTTCTGCAAATGGGAGTGATTCACCAAACTGTTCTCATTGACTTTAATCTTGGAGCACCAGGGTCAGCTGCAGTTCCAAGATTTAAAAAAAAGGGGGGGGATTAAAAGAAAAAGGAAGGAACCGTTTGAAGAATTTTTTTTTAAGGCAGTGGGGTGGGCCAGTGTTTCATATTTTGGAGAGGCTTGCAAATCCCTTGCAGTGGCCAGTGGGAGAAGCTCGGCTGTGTTGCTAGTTTTTCCCTAGAGTTCCACAGAGCTGGGTGGGAAAGCAGCTGGTTGCTTCTGATCTAGGGGAGGATTGCCAGCTCTGGGTTGGGAAATTCCTGGGGATTTTAGAGGTGGAGCCGTGGAAGGACAGAGTTTGGGGAGGGGAGGGCCTCATCAGGGTATAATGCCGTAGAGTCCACTTTCCAGAACAGCCATTTTCTCCAGGGGAACTGCTAAGCTCTAGCCTGTAGATCAGTTGGAAATCCAGCAAATCTCCAGCCACCACCTGTGGTCACTGTGGTCCATTTGTGGCTTGAACCACCTGGAGGCTGGCAACCCTACACCAGAGTGAATACAGTTCTATTTAGGGTACTTATACCTGCTTTTCTTTCCAGTGGGGATTCAAAATGGCTTACAATGTTCTCCCCTTCTCTAGTTTATCCTGACAACAATAACCCTGTGAGGTAGGTTACGCTGAGAGTGTGTGACTAGCCCCAGGTCTCCTAGCAAACTCCCATGGACGAGCAGGGATTTTACCCTGGGTTTCCTAGGTCCTAGTCTGGCGCTCTAACCACTATACCACATTGGCTACCAAAAATACACAAAAGGGGAATAATAATGATCATATAACATGTGTGGTATAGCCAGAAGATCCTAAGAGTGTCTGGCTGCCTGAAGAACTAGTTCTTTTTAGCGTTGTGCACCACTAGGTGGCAAGCTAGACTTGTTTGGGGGGAGGCTGAGAGAAAGGGAAGCTGCCACAGACACAGCCATATTCTTGGCTTCAGAGAATAAGTGACTGTGGCCTATAATTGGTGGTTGATTAACAGTCTTTAACCAGCTGGTCAATGTTTGTGCCTGCCCCAGTTTGCTGCTAGGCCTGAACACGTGGGAAAGTTTAGGTGCTGGGATGTGCAGTAGAAAATCGACTAGATGATCTTCTGGTGTATCACAGCTCTGAGAGTCTGTGATTCTGGCAAATGCTGGTGGTTAATTATTTCTGTCCTCCCTCTTTGAGAGCCCAGTTGCGTGTCCGTCGTTTTAAGGGTGAGTCCGGAGGGCCAGGCTCTTTGTAGGACTCCAGAGGTATACTTCTTTGTGGGACGATAACAACTTTGTACTTGCTTCTTTAAAGAATGGGTGTGGCTTTCCTTTAAAATGCAAGAATGGGCAAAAATGGTTATTACACCTTGCTTAACATTCAGTAGAGCTGCTAAGAATGAGATAAAATAAATTTGGGCCTGGATCCAGCCTGCTCTAGAGAAAACCCCACTGTTTCTAGGTTTGCATTCCTTTAAAAGATTCTTTATCAGTCACTTTTTTTGATGGGGGTATCTCAGATGGTTCTTTACTGTGCAGAACCCAGATCCTGCAGGAGAAAGAAATGTATAATAAGGGGCTGACGTGATGCCCCCCAAGGGCACGGAATGAGAGCAGCAGCTCAGAAATCTTGAGTCTCAGCTTACGGTTTTTGTTCTTAAAAGCAAGCTGCTAGCCCTCGTGGCTTGGGAGTTCTCCTAGAGTGTGTGGGAAACACCTGTGAAATCTCAGTATAAGAGAACACGTAGCCCAAATTTATTTATTAAAATACTTGTATCCCGCCTGTCCTCTTGGCTGAAGGCAGCTATGAAGATTAAAAGCTAAACAGACACTGATTGGAATGTCCACGCTGCCCTTGCACGGCCTCTCTGATGATAATGCACCTACCTGTGGCACAAACGGCTGGAGAAAGTCTTGGAGCCTTTTAGTGTTATGCGTGAAAAGCTAGCTCTGAAACGAACTCGGCAAAGGCGGATGCGCAATATTCTCGGAGCGTTTAAATATTTGCCGAATATTTGCCAATCTTTATTTGACATCTGATGATATTTCATTTCTGGGTTTGGTGACAGCTGATATTGGACTGTATTTGATGGTTGGAAGGCGATGAGATTTAGTATCTGTCAGTGCGTGATAAGTGATATGCAATGGAGCTTTGCATCTGACAAGTTATGAGAGCCCGCCTTGGGTGCTTTGATTTGTGTGAGTGTTCCAGAGATGCCAACAAGCTCTAAAGCACTCAGATTTCAGAGTAAAAACGTTCACATTTGAGACGTAGGCTCATGTTTTCTGCATTTGAAATTTGCTGTGTGTCCAAACTGCATTTTTCTTTTTGGGAAATCGGAACCTCTGCAAAGGTTTGCTTCTGCTCAGAGTCCTGCTGTCCAGCCAATCGACCAAGCATGGAAGGAAGCACCATTGTGAGGCCTTTTGAGCACCAGCATGGAAGTATGTCTCTTTCAATCCCCCACAGACTGCATTAAAGTTGCCTTTCACTCATTTGTGGGTTGTCTCAATGGTGGCGTGGCATCTTTCTTCTCGAACATGTGATGTATTTGTTGTTGTTCATTTTGTGCCTTATATTTTCATCTTGCTTTTTTAGCCAAAAGTGACTGCCGAAGTGGCTATCAGGAACTTTTTTAAAAAAAAGTACAAATGGCCTCACCAACACAAAGGGTTGGATCTAGACTAAACTCTGCCATTTCCACCGTTTCCCCCTTTCCAAAGCAAACCCCCCCCCCCCCCGCTGCTACTCTGGGTTCCCAACTCTGCAGGCGAAGCATCTTGTGGAGGTCAGTCGAAGGAGGGAGGCAGGAAAGTTCCATTCTGCTGATGGGCAGTTTAGTGTGGATCCAACCCAAAGGTCCCTTGTGGAGGATATTCTCACCTGAGCCTGGTCTAGGCATGATGGAGGGTGTCTGTAGCTGTGCCCATCAAGGGCAGTGGGAAACTGCAGAGGGGAGGGCATTAGTTTGAATGGAGGGCACAGTGGAGGGTTATGGTGTTGAACTGCAAAGCTGAAATTGGGGATGTGTGTCTCTCTCTGTCTCTCTCATTGCATGGGACTTTTCTCAGCTCTTCATCATTGCAATGTGAAAAGTTGCCATGGCCAAGACACTTTCCTCTTGCAGGTTGTGCTGGAACATACTGGAATCCTAATGCTGAAACACACTGGCCTTGGTTGAGATGCTATAGCAGCGTCCTAGCCAGGGGGAGCTCTCTCTCCATCTCTGTTTGCTCTGTTTTGGATCCGGCTACCTTGGGAACAGACCAGATCAGAGTAAGGTTTACAGGCAGCTTTATTAACTTGGTTTTTATTAGCTCGAAAACCATGATTTAAGTAGCACTGGATTTGCCCAGGGTGCTTGAGCCCCGCAGGGGAACTCGGTCACAGTCTACTTGGCCAAAGAGATTATTAAATGCTCATTGTGGGTGGAGGATTTAAAATGTTGGGCTTGGCGGTCATTTAATTTTTGAAGCTGGGTGTATGTGTGTGTGCTGGGGATCGCAGCCAGCCTGGAGGGTGAGACGTGTGGGAAACAGTAGCGGTTGCTTGTTGATGAGCGAAATTCACTCTGCGCATGCTTAGAAGGTGCTCTTGCTTTCATGAATTGCCTGTTGCAGTATAAAAACAGGCCTGCGTGGCTTTCTGGTGCCATGACTTCAGAAGTCTGGCTCTTGCACCCAAAGACCGCCGGTGGCACAACTGGGGAAGGATTTGTCTTCCGCGCTGTCTGTTGCCTCCCTCCCAGAGGCAAGACGGCAGCTCAAAGCAAGACTTTCGCCTGAACTTTGTGATCCTCACTTTGAGCAGCGCCTGCTTGGATCCTCCTAATAGGTCCCTGAGAGGCCGGAGAGAGCTGTCCAGGAGTCCCCCTGGCAAAGGAGCCAAAAGAGCGGCATCACTTTGCCCGGCTGCTCTGGGCTGCTTCAGATGTTGCCGGGGTCGGGGCTGAGCCAGTCTGCCATGCTGGGCGTGTGCCAGGTGGGGTCTCTGATTCTCTCTATTTTTCTTTCCCTCTGACTTCTGGTCTTTTCGGATTGCACCAGTTGTTCTCGGTCTGATCCAGCGGAGCAGTTTTGGAGCGGGAACCAAACAGTCGGTGGCTATCGACTGCCATGCTTGAGACCACAGGGAGAAGGGGCAGTAGCCAGGCATCCTTCTGTCATGACTGGACTACCGCTGGTTTTTGGGCCGTCCCCTCACCTGCCTCCCTGAAATCCCTTTTGTGGGTACCCCTTTTGCCATTTAATTTGAGCCAATGCTTGTATTTTTGGTTGAAGGGGATAATATATATATAGCAAAGAGGCACTGGAGGTGTATGTGGAGGGGGGTGGGTTTTGAAGAAAAGCATGATAGCTTGGAAGCAAATGTAGAGGTTTCTGCCCAAGAGGAATGCCTGAGGAATGTTGAGTTTGGTGTAGTGGTGAGGAGCGCGGACTCTAATCTGGGAGAGGCAGGTTTGATTCTCCACTCTTCCACATGCAGCTGCTGGTGTGACCTTGGGTCAATCACCAAATTCTTTCAGAGCTGTTCTCTCAAAAGCAGTCCTTGAAAAAACCCTCTCAGCCCCACCTACCTCACAGGGTGTCTATTGTGGGGAGGGGAAAGGAAAGGGAATTATAAGCTGCTCTGAGACTCCTTCAGGGTGGGGTATAAATCCAATCTCCTCCTTCTCCTCCTTCTATCTTCCCTTGCCTGTTGAGATAAGCCTGTGAAAAGTTATGGGGAGGGATGTCTCTATGCTCCAGATAAAATATATGGGTTGTTAATACAGCTGTCCTGGGGACGGCATTCTCTGCCCATAAAAGCCAGCACTCTTTTTGAGCAGGACTCTTTGTTCAGGAGCAGAGGATCTTGTTTCCGTGCAAAGGGTGCCCACTTCAATCCTCAGCACCCCTGGTTTAAAAGGGACTGCTGGTACAGAAGACTCCTCTCTGCCTGGGATTCTGGAGAACCACTGCTTGGAGAATGGCTGCCAGTCAGAGTAAGTGATACTGAGCTCAGGAGACCAACGTCTGAGCGTTTGGCTGTCACGAATCATCATAAGATGAGCCCCGCTAGATCAGGCCAAACATTCATGCACCCTCTTTCCCACTGCAGTCCATCATATGACTCTGGGAAGCCCACAGGCAGGACACAAAGGCCCAAGCCTCGGCCTACTTGTGGGCCCCACAGCAGCTAATTTTCAGAGGTGCACTGCCCCTGAACATGGAGGCTTCATTTAGTTATTGTGGTTAATAGCCAGAGATGGACCTATCACATTCTTTGTGTTCTGTGCCCTTGCCTGTGAGTCTTTGGGAGCATCTAGCCAACCATTTGTGGGAAGTGTGCTGCATTAGACAGAACCTCCTTGGTGTGATCAGGCCAGGCCAGCAGAGGTCCATCGGTGGCTATTAGCCACAAGGTATAGATGGGAACCCTTGATATGGGGCAAGTGATGCTCTGTATTCTTGGTGCTTGATGGGGGGGGGGCGCAGTGGGAGGGTTTCTAGTGTCCTGGCTCCACTGCTGGACCTCCTGAGGGCACCTGGTATTTTTGGCCACTGTGTGACTGAGTTTTGGACTAGGTGGGCCACTGGCCTGATCCAACATTGTCTTCTCTTATGTTCTTACGTTATGATCTCAGTCTCTTGGGGGAAAACTGGAGGAAAGTATGCAAAGGTGTCTTGAAAGCAACTATTATTGCAATACTGGAGCTGTTGCTGTTTGCCAGGGGCATTTCCCCACTCCTCTTCTTCAAGATGGGTTACCCTCCTTGGAGGTTTCTCCCGCCCCCCTGCCCAATTCTTCCCTCCAGACTCTTCTAGCTCATAATAAAAATGTTGGGAAGGATATGGAGCCGGTGTGGGAAATGTCACAGCGATAAATCAAAGTCAATTGGCACGCCACTGCTCGGACTCCGGTTTGCATTCCTTTCTGCCGTGGCACAGGCTGAGGCTATCCAATTAAATCTCCCATCAGCACTTGGGAGATGTGAGTGGGAGGGGGTGGGAGGGGGCAGAAACACCCCTGCTTCTCTTCCGTGGGTAAGGAAGAGTTGAGCTCTCGGTCTGGCCAAGGAAAACAGCAGTTCCCCTTTGCCTTCCTATCAATATGCAGATACCCACTTGTCCTCCATATCAGCCAAGGTGCCCCATTGGAGATGACTGATCAAGGCGGCTCGTGAGGATGGACTGAAAGACAGCTTTTCCTGTGTGCCGCTTTGATCCTAATTAGGTTGGATGCTGCCAGCAGGGCTGAGAGTGGATCTGAGCCTGGCTCGGCCTGGCATTGCCATCTCTTGTTCTTGTAACGTTCTTCCTAATTAGCGTTTGTACCCCGGGGCTGGCAGCCTGCCTGCTGGGTATCTGTGACTTTCCCATTCCCAGCAGCCTTGAGACAGACCCTCTCCTGCACCCAAGGGTCACGGAGATGGACATCATCTGTGCCAACCCAACTGCATGACCCAAAGGAACTGCAGGCACACTGGCACATCCTTGTCCAAGGCGCGATTAGCCCAGGGAGCTCGGTTCTAATTTGAAATCAAATGCATGTGGTGGGCACTGGAAACCATGCTCTGTTCGATCCTAGAATTGCTGGGTAGTTCTGAAAAACTTTTTATGCCTCAGGGCTGCCAGGTTCACCAAAACTTCTGGCATTCATCTATATATCTAACAGCCAAGGAGCCCCCCCGCGTGTGGGTATCTAAATCCGCACATTGGGGGCACCTAGGGGACAAAGAGATTTTCCTGCACATTTGGGGCAATTCCCAGATGTGCAGAAAAATCTGAACTCTATTAAAAGCTATAGGGGGGATACTTAAATCCCCCCCCAAAGTAAAAGAGCCTTCCCTGCACATGCGCAGAGAATGCTCTGAGAACTGCCTTGCTGCCGTTGCCACTGCCGGGGGTGGGGGGGATGAGCAGGCTTGGCGGGCCTGGCAGCTGAAAGCCACGCAGGCCTCGCCATTGGTGCTGGAGGGGAGCAGGCTCACCTGCAGCGGCTTCCTTCTCCTCTACGTGGAGCTCCTCCTCCCCCGCCCCCCACACGAGTATCGCGGGTCCCCCTTCTTGTAAATATCTAATTCAGAACCTGGCTTTTAGTGCATGGATTAAAAAACCCCTGCAATTAGGGCCCGGTACAGATAGGGGATTTTTCTGGATACATGGGGAACAAGTCCTCTTATCACAATCAGGGGATATGGGGGGGGGGTGCCCTCTCTCTGATCCTCCAATACCCCCATCAGCTGACCAGTGGCAGCCGTAGCAAGAGATTTGGAGCAGAAAGTGCTGCACACACAGAGCCTAATTAGTTGAGTGAAGGGAGGGTTAAAGGGGGAGGAGGAAGGGGTGGTGGCAAGAGTGCTGGGAAAGGAGAAAGGAAGTTGGGAGGACAGTGAAGAGGAGCAGGCCAAGGTAGCAATGGGGGGGGGGCGGAGGTGATGCTGGCCAGTGGCAGTGGGGGAGGCTTGGAGCAGAACGCTCCGACCTCAGACCCAGTCAGCTGGGGGGCAGAGGGGAGCTTAAAGCTCCCAGTTCTCCCTCCTGAAGCCACTGCAGCATCTTAGTTTGGTTTCCCGTTTACCTGTTGCATCCTTCTCCAAAGGTCCTGTCTGGGTGCAATGAAAACGAGTGTGATGGGGTGGCTAGAGTGTCAGACTAGGCTCTGGGAGATCCAGATTTGAATCCTCACTCTGCCATGGAGGCTTGCTGGGGGACCTTGGGCCAGTCTCACTCAGTATTCAGTGAGTCTAACCTACATCACAGGGTTGTTGTGAGGTTAAAATAGAAGAGAACAGTGTAAGGTACTTTGGGTCCCTCCACTGGAGGAGAAAGGTGGGGTATAAATGAAGTCAATAAAACAGAAGAAGAAGAAGATATTGGATTTATACCCCGCCCTTCACTCAAAGTCTCTGAGCGGCTTACAAACTCCCCTCCCCACAACAGACACCCTGTGAGGTGGCTGGGGCCGAGAGAGCTCTTTCCAGAGCTGTCCTTGAGAGAACAGCTGTGCTAGAACTATGGCTTGCCCAAGGTCATCCAGCAGCTGTAAGTAGAGGAGTGGGAAATCAAACCCAGCTCTCCCAGATTAGAGTCCGCGCACTTAACCACTACACCAAATAAACACAGCTCCCCCTGCAACTTTACTGCTCTCTTTTCTGACTCGACCAAGTTCTACCCAGCAGAGGACCTGGAACACCTGCTCCCTTGCCACCTTCCCTACCTGGCTGCTCCCCAGTTCCTCTCACCTCCCCCCCCCCCAGCACTCTATTTAAAAGCTTCTTTGACTATTTTGCGGCAAAGAGCTAGCCGGCTGGTTCCGTTTTGGTTCAAGCAGAGTCAGTCTCTTGGGTACAGGGCTGATTTGTCCCAGAAAACCTGCCATGGTCCTCCTCCTGACGATGACCTCTCACTCCCACATTCAGACCCTGCAGCCTGTCTGTCTGTCTGGCCCTGCATGTGGAGCAAGGCAGCATTTCTGAAGAAGCTGCCGCTTCGCAACCAGACTTCGTACATTTGGCTTCACTGACTTTGCAACTATATCTCCCAGTGCGGCTGTTGCTAGTGTGCATTATACCCAATCCAGCAGCTGTAAGGGAGGCAAGTTCCATGGAAGGAACCATTAGGCATGAGTCTGAAAGCAGAACAGCCAATATCGCAATGCCCTTTCCGAGATCTATGTTGCAGCTGTGTTTCAAATACTCTGTACAGACCTGGTCACCCCCTGCTTAAATTCGGTGTTGTCATGCTGGAAAAAAGTGCAGAAGCGGGCAACCAAAACGATCCAGGGTTTGGAGCATCTTCCCTTTGAAGAAAGGCTAAGGAGTTGGAGTCTTTTTAATTTTGTGAGGATCGGGGGGGGGGGGGGGGGGACTTGATGGCTAAAATGATGCATGGGAGGGGGGAAGTGGATAGAGAGGATCTATTCTCTCTTTCTGCTAACAATAGGCTACGTTGGCACCCAATGAAATCAATGGACAATAGATCCAAGACTGACGAAAGGAAGGATGTGTTCACTCAAAGAGTGATTAACTTGGGGAAGTCACTGCCACAAGATACAGAGATGGCTGTTGGTTTTGTTGGCTTTAAAGGGGTATTAGACAAAATCACAGAGCAGCAATGGCTGCTAGCCACAGTGGCTAAGTGGGACCTCCGTGTTCAGAGGCCGAAATCCTCTGAGCACCAGTGCTGAGGAGGCAAAATCAGGGGACTGCTGTTATCTCTATGCCCTGCTTGTGGGTTCCTTGTTGATATCTGGTTGACCACTGTGGGGGACAGTCTCCCAGAAGAACTGAACTTTTGTTGGTCGACTCCAGCCGAGCAGCTGTAGCGTTACCTTGGTCTTGTGGTTCTGCTTTCCTGACAGCTGGCTTACGTTTCTCGGAGTCCATTGCCATCCCTGAACCCAGGCAGAAGATGGGATGTTACTAACAGAAGACAGCAAAAAAACAGATGCTGCAGTTCTAGGTTTCAGTTCATTTGATTTGTCAGACCATTATATTAACATCCAAAAGCCTCAGCTTGTCTTCTATGCTGTGATCTCTGCAGAAGTGGGAGGCAGGAGCAGTTTGAGCTCTCTCTTTTTTTGCGTGTGTGTGTGTGTGTGTGTGTGCCTGGAAGTCATGACGACCTCTGGCAACTCCCAACTGGACACGGAGGACATTCAGAGAAGTGGCTTGATAGCCTGCCTCTGCCTCTGCCCCTGGTTTTCTTTGGGGGTCTCCCATCCAGATACTTGCCAGGGTCTGCCCTGCTTAGCTTTTGCGATCTGACGAGATTGGGCTTGCCTGAGCTATCCAGGACGGGGCCAGTCTGAGCTCTCATTGAGGCCCCGGACAACGTGCTGCCTGCATATCTTCCTTTGTGTCTGTTCCAGTGAAAGGGAAAAGAGATTTTAATTTTCTGCTGGATGAAAGCTGAACATTCAGGGATGAAACCTGGGGCACCCCGAGGGCTAGCCTGGCTTAGTGGGGGGGGAGGAAGAGGGGCGCATGGTGAGCAGTTTGCATTGGCTAATGAAGATGAATATTGTAATCCTGGACTGCCATACCTGTGGGTTTCCCCCCCACCCCTCTGACAGGGCCATTAGAGTAAATGATTAGTCAATTAGATCGAGGAGGCTGGTGAGGTAGGCGCTCCACGCACACACACATCTCCAGCCTTTCCAAGCTGATGCTTGTGGCTATTCCATCGAGGTGCGGCGTGAGTCCCACTCTGCACTGACCCCACCCTGCTGGGATGGCGTGTGTGATGAAACTGGATCTGGGAGGGCCAAGCAGAGGCTGCTGAGTCCATTTAATGAAGCGCCTTGGTCTGGCTCTGGTGGTGCCATTATTTAATTTAGTAAAGTGTGTGTGTGTGTGTGTGGGCTCACAGTATCAATGGCTGAAAAAAAACCAGTGAAGGTCACGTGAATGTGGGTCTTGTGCAGATTTTGGAAAGGCTGCATTCCCTGAACTTCCATCTGCCTCTGAGCACACCAGTTGCTTGCGTTTGGACTCCATGCCCTGCTTGGCAACCTTTTGGGGGCATCTGCGAAACAGGAGGCTGAACCAGGTGGACCCACCTTGGCCTGACCCAGCAAAGCCACAATCATATTCTGAAGCAGATTTGTTGCTCAGTAGCTTCATCTTGACCTTTGCGTGTTTTGTACATTGAAGGTGAATGGCTAGAGGATGCTGGTGGTGTTACTACAGACTTGAGCATCTCTGAATAGGTCAGGGACTTCTGGCTCCCCAGATGGGTCTTAGGGCAGCCAGAGCGTAGCCCTGAGAATTCAGACTCCCGGCTGCCCATGACCCAGATGTGCCTTGAATTGCCGGGGTCTGGAAAGCAGCAGGGCCACACAGCTGATACGCTCACAGATCAAAGGACAGTCATGAATATTTAGCAGGCCAAAGTTGCTGCTGCATCACTGAATGGCTCCTGGATGATCCGTCAGGTGCAGGGGAAAGAGCGAGGGGCTGTGTGGGTCATGGAAGTGGAGCAGGCCATGCAGATTGGCCTCCCATCCCTGCAGGGCTCCATTTCAAATGGGGAGGGGGTGGCTTGTAAAAGGACCTCTCTTGTGCTGGGTCTCAAGAAGGGGCCTTCTGCCGGCCTTCTTCCTGGTCAATGTCCATCTTTCCTTAATCAGAGAATTAACCTTTAAAAACAACAGCACTGTAATACCTTTTTATTACTTCTATTATCAAAGGCACTAAATGACGAGCTTGTGAATTCCCCAGAAGAACTCTCCTTCAGGCTGGAGATTTGGTACAAAAAGGGAGGGGGAAAGAAGAAAAGGGTTCCAGGGTACGATGGGGCAGTCCAAAGGCTGCAGTTTATCGCTGCCTTGAAACCAAGATGGAGAGGCATTGCAGACAGAGGTGGTTTTCACATGGGAACTTGACAGTACCATAATGTTATACTGATGCACCATTATAACACTAAGTGTGAATCCCAAGGTTTCATTAACCAAAAAAAGTAAGCCTCTAGCCCTTTCCATTGCAGAGATATAAGAAGAAATATGCATCTCTGCAATGGAAGAGGCTACAGACTTACTTAAAAAAAAAGAATTCACAGAACCTGTTACACTTATTGATATAACAGTTATACAACAATATGAGATTACATTTTTTAAAAACCCTCCTGTGGTGGTGGTGGTGGTGGTGGGGAAATGGCTGCCATGCGGGTGGTAAAATCCAAATCTCTCTACCCCCGTGGCATCCATCCAAGTTTTACTGCAGTCTTTCCCAAACCATTCTATCAAAGCAGGTTTGAGAAGGACTGGAGAAAAGCACCACGATGCTGTGGGAAAGCAAGATAGCAGCCCACTCCCCAACAGCGTCGAATCCGGGGCAGAAAACCCAGGCAGAAATGGCCAGAGCATCGCAAAACAGATCTCAAGGTGCACCAGAGGCTGCTGGGACTGAGGAACAAGAAGTGGCCGTGCATCCTTTGAACAGATAAGAACCAGGCATAGTTCAGACCCGTCTCCGGTGCTAAGCAAAACTCAAGGTGATAGCAAATAATTTTTTTAAATGGCCACTCTATACCGGTATTAGCAAAGCGGGGAGAACAAGAGCACCACACTGTGGGCCCCATCAGGCCAGCATGAGCTTAGTTTGTCTCTAACTTTGGGTGGTGCACTAGGTGAAGAGTCACTCGAAGCCAGGATTGGGTTGTATTGTGTAGTGGTTGGGGGCAAATGGCACTCGCTGCCATAGACAAAGTCCCACTAAGAGATAGCTGCGGGGCATCTTCCTCCGTTTGTTGAATCTCTTTCTCGGATGGTTTAACCTGATGCTTTCCGAACAGGCAGAGCTCAGGAGAGCCATATTGGCCCCCCACATCCAAATGCAGTGGTGCTGCCAAGCCTGTTACTAGGACCTAAAAAGCCCCCTCATCCCATGGCGCCATTTGACTTGGTCCTCCTACAAAGAGGTTTGGCTGCTGTTGAGTCTGGGTGGTCTCCCCTAGTGAACCCGCCTGGCGACCTGTGAAGATAGCTCCAGACATCTAAATCTACCAAGCCCTCGGGGTGCTCTGCCCTGCCCATTTTCTGAAATGGGGGGTGGACCTATGCGCAGCACAATGGTGCTAAGGCAGGCGCCTCCAGCAGCCATCGCAGGCAGGACAGTTCCATGTGTCCCTGTGACAGTTCCATAGCCTGGTTGGCGAGAGAGTGGGCAAGCCTGCGCCGCAAAACAGAATTGTGTAACAAGTTCCCCTTTCCTCGGGCACCCTTGCACAATGGTAGAGAGGGGCATAAAGTCGTTCAGCTTTTGTGTGTCTGAAACACAAAGGACTCGACTTCCACGCTTGTGAAGTCAGTTACAAATCCGAAATGGGTTGGATTAGCAAAACATTATCAAGGCGGATGGATCTGGGAGTTGGAGCTGCTGGAGCTGCTCTCCCTGGATCCTTCCCCCCCCCCACTTCTCCATCTTCTCCCCCCCCCCCTTTTGTGCGTGGCGGCCCTGTCAAAATGATTTGCAATTCCAAGTTTCATTCCTCCCAACTGACAACTCCTGTCCGTGTGACAAGCGTGTCGGGAGGAGACTCGGGCGGCAGCCAGGCCTCAGCTGCCGGAGAGCTGTCAAAAGCTCGGAGCTGCTCCAGTTTTGTTTTCAGCCGAGATGCCAAGCTTTGCTCTAATGAAGCTGTAACGGAGCCCTCGGAAGAGATTTTATTCAAATCAAGGTGCTCCGTAATCTTTCCTTCGAGCAGTCGATTGAGATGCCCTGGATTTCCTTTCAGAGACACTGCTCTCCCTCCCCCAGTACTCTGTCCCCCCCCCCCCCCTTTCAGTGCCTTCCTCCCTTTTTTCCTGTCTTCTGGCTGAGCAAAATGCTCTGAAAATTTCTTGTTCTGTTGGCTTTTGGCCACTGGGGCTGTCGGAGCTGGGCTTCAGGCCATGAATCCAGGGTGCTGGTGGCGCCTATGCTTGGTGACGTCCCCCCCCCCCCAAATAAGCTGCAGCTTCAACACATTCAACACATATCACCTGCAGGAGGAATCCGGACTCTAAAACCATCCAGCTCCACCACCGATTCTGCCATTCTCTGCCCGAGAACCTGGAAAGCCGCTGCCAGTCAGAGTAGGTGATGCTGGACCTGAAGGACAAGTGGCCTGAGGCTGTGCTCGGCAGCTTCATTGGCTTGTATCTGGGCCTAAAATGGCCTTGCCTGAAACTTAGCAAGGGCAATCCCTGCCGTAGCCAGAGGAGCTGCTGCATAACCGTTCCAACAGGGGTCGTCTTCGCCCTCCCTGCAGCCATCAGTAATACATCAAGATATCCAAAATAGTAAAACTGCCGGAAAGGGCGTAACAACACTTGGGACTGCACTGCTCAAATTTAATTGTACAGTGCGGCATCCAATTCCCTTCCCATGCTGCTGCCTGGCCCCCAAATGTGCCTGTTGTTCCCGTGGTATTGCAGGGGCGCCGGAGCAGGATCGGTGCCTCTGCAGACCCTCTGGAGTAGCAGGAAAAGACCAGGAGGTAATGGCACGTGGCCGTGGTCCTCTGGCAGGGCAAGGCGGACTCGCCAGCATCCTCACACAGCCCTCAAATGCCAAACCTCTCTCCATTGCCAACAAGTTGTCCTTGTTTTCTTCCCTTTTAAAAAGTCGAGGGCAACCTTGGAAGAGGCTCATTAAACACTGGGAAGAATTAGCACCTGTGCCTCATTAACAGCGATGTAATTAGCTCCGGGGAGGGTTGGGTGAGACAGGCTGCTGAAATCAAAATAAGCCAAGCCTTGGAGTGCGGGGGGGGGGGGGTGAGTGTTGTGTTGCCGGGCCTGGAGAGATGAGAGGAATGGTCCCCAAAGTAAACGAGGGCCCCTTGATTTGGCATGGGTGGGGCTTGCTTTTCTTGTTCCTTGGCAAGGGCAGCGCCCCCCCCCCCCCGCTGCCCAATGCCGTTGGAAAGCCATTTCTTTGTTCCCTTCCTAGTTTCCAAGCCAAGGCTAGTTTCCAAGCCAAAGGCCCCCAGAGCTTCTGACTGACAGACGGCCATGTGACTTCTGCAGCAAGGGCCCCCTGAATTATGCACCCTCTCAAGTGGTGTACAAGTTGACCCCCCAATTTGATTTGGCTTGGGAAGAAGGGGCAAGGGCTGTTAAGGCCCCTGAAGGCCCCCCTTCCCAATTGCTGGACATGGGTGTCAGCCCCCTTTTACCTGTCTCCTTAGTCTTCCACTCTTGTCAGCCATGGAGAAAGTAGGGTTGCCAGATTTTTTTCTAAAGACAAAATACCAGAGGCAGAAGGCTCAGCTTTGCCAACTCCCAGCCCAAACCCTGGGGAGCACCCAGGGTGGGTGCCGCCACCTCCCGGCTTTGCACTGTTTGAGCTTGGTCCGGTTGCCAGTTGACCTGGGAAGTCCAGTGTCTTCACAGACTGCTCAGGAAAAACTGGGGAAAAAATACTGAACAATGAAATGTCCAGTATTCTTTCAGTTTTAACACCAGACCATCAGTGAAAATACTGGACTGTCCGGGTCAATATCAGACACCTGGCACCCTTAGGAGAAAGAGGAGGCGCTACGTGTGGCCTCGGAACCTCCTGGCCACAGAAATTCCACTGAACACTACTTGGTCCTTCTAAAAACTGAAGGGGTTTTCTTTTTCTTTTTAAGGAGGCTGATGCTCTGGCTAGTATTGAATTTGGTGTTTCTTCGGTGCTTGTATGGCCCACTGGCCTACTTCCTGCAGACTTCCCAGGAAGTTTTGACAGAGGCTGAGTCACCTGTTTCCCTCACTCAGAAATGGCTCTGCTCTTTGGCAGCTTGTTTTCTGGCGCTCCCCTTCAGGACCCACTAAGCAGATCTGCAAAACGATGCCTATATTATATACAGTCCCCCCTCCCTATGGTTTACTCCTCAGCATTGTTAAGCACTCAAAGAACAGCCAGAGCCCATGATTGGTGTGTGTGTGTGTGTGTGTGTGTGTGTGTGTGTGTGTGTGTCTCTCTCATCTACTTTCTCCTCCAGTGAAGGATAAGGTTTTGGTGAGCTGCCCTCACCTCTGATGGGCTGAATTCCTTCCCGCTTCCCCCTCCCTCGAGCCGTCTTGCACTTTGCATGAAGTTTGCTTTCTCTTCTCTCCACACCATAAAATATTAATGTGTTGCCTTTATGTATAAATTGGACTGTCTTCATTATTTAAAGGGAACCTTCATTTTAATATTCAAAAGGCATGGGATGTTCACTGCAAACATTATCGGGGGCTTCTCCACCTCGCCTTTTTTAATGAATAACTGTACACAACCAGCATGGTGACCTTTATAGCAAAAGGCAAAACTTGAACCCAGCAGGGGTGGCAGGAGACAAAATATTAGAATTCTGCAACTTTGGCTCCAGATACTGCAGTGTGTTTAGGCTGGTGGGGGGGGGGGGAGACCTCAGATTTCTTCATTTTTGAGAACTAAATTTATGAGGCATGTTCCACACTGGAATTCTAGGCAGGTGGCTTCAGGCTTGTGGCTTAAACGAGGGGCTGTCATGGGTTATAACGTGTGGAGGCATAACAGCTCCAGGGATCAATCTGGTTTCAGGCCTGGGTTTGGTACCAAGATGGCTCTAGTTGCCCTGGTGGACGATCTTCATCTAAAGCTGGACAAGGGACAATCTCCCCTGCTGATACTGCTGAACCTCAGGAGCCTTTAATACAGTTGACCCCTCCATTCTTATCTATTGGCTTGAATGTGGAGTTGCTATGAAGGGCACAGCCCTTCGGCGGTTTCGCTCTGTTCTGTCTGACTGAACACAGAGTCTCCACCAGAGGTGCAGAATCAACTAGGTGGAATCTATCTTGTGGGGTGCCACAGGGTTCTGTTCTCTCATCCAGGTTCTTTTATATGTGATAAGTATTGGAGTCGGGAGTCCATGGAATAGTGAAACAGCTAGATCTTTATTGCTGGTCCGGATGAAGCATACAACCCAGGGCTCCAAGCCCTCCTTTTATGCTGGTCAGGGACAATCCCCTGACCTCACCCAACTGGCCTGATAGGCTATTAGAAGTCTATTTACATTTCATAGGTTCCCTGGGAGAAACCTAGGTACAGGATTGGTGGCCGGTTTGAATCCACCTGGCCTTTGTTCTACCTGGCTGAAGCTCAGGTAGTTTCTTGGCCATGTGCTCTGGCCATGCTCTGGCCATGTGCTCTGGCCATGCGGTCGCAATGAAGAGAGCACATGGCGACCGCATGGTCAATACATAACACCCCTCCCCCCATAGTCCAGAACCCCTCTGCACACATAATCTTTGAGATAGTCCGGGCGTCTGCGCTCACGTCCAGAGCGCCGGGGGGTTGTAAGGCGGGGCGTGTTGCTAGTGTCGGCAGGTTGCGGTGTGGGTAGTTGTTCTGCTGGTGGGGCCTGTCTGCTCGGGGGTTGTTCAGGTGTGGATGGTGCGACTGCTTCGTCCGCGGGCAGGAGCGGCATCTCCGCAGTCTCCGGATCAGGGTCTGGCGCTGCTTCTGGAGTCGTGTCGATGTCACGGTCTGTTGGTGCAGGGAGTTCGGGGGCCTGGGTATCATCGTGGTTCTGGGTACGGCGTCGAATCTGGTCAATGTGCCGTTTCCAGACTACGCCATCTTCCGTAAGGACCTCATAGGAATAAGGCCCTGTGACTCGGACGATCCTCGCGGGGAGCCATGTTGGACCCCGCGCGAAGTTCTTTGCGTATACGGGGTCTTCGGGAGCAAATCCTCGGGCAGCTGGCCGGTCCTCCATTGTCGAGTTCCCCTCGATTGCTCGGTCGGGATGTAGGCGGTCCAAGACGGTTCCCAGTCGTCTTCCCATCAGAAGTTCGGCTGGCCGGTGCCCGGTCCCTGAGTGGGGTGTGTTCCGTTGGCAGAACAGGAACTTGTACAGCTGCTCTTCCCAGTCGCCATGCTCCATCTTCTTTAACGCGTCCTTCGTTGTCCTCACCATGCGCTCGGCCTGGCCATTGGTTGCGGGGTGGAACGGAGCGGAGCGGATGTGGCGCAGACCGCAGGCTTCCACAAACCGTTGAAACTCGCCGGAGGTGAAGGCGGTCCCGTTGTCGGTCACGAGAGTTTCTGGCATTCCGTGTGTCGCGAAGATCGGCCAGAGACTTCTTAAGGCAGCGTTGGTGGAGGTCGAAGCTACCGGCACTACCTCAAGCCACTTGCTGTAGCTGTCAACAACGATAAGAAACAACCGGCCCTGGACCGGTCCCGCGAAGTCTAGGTGCAGGCGGGACCAGGGCTTGTTAGTAGATTCCCAGGATCGAACAGGAGCGTGTGGCGGATCTGGCCGTGACTCCTGGCATTTGGTACACTTCTGGACCCGCCCCTCAATGTCTTTGTCCAGGCCTGGCCACCATACGTAACTCCGGGCCAGAGCTTTCATGCGCACAATTCCCGGGTGAGCCTCGTGGAGGGCCTCTAGCACTCGGGGCCGCAGGGGCCCGGGGATCACCACTCGAGATCCCCATAGCAGGCATCCCTTGTGGGCCGATAGTTCGTGCCTGCGTGCCGTGAAAGCGGCAAAATCTGGTCCCGGTTTTTCCGGCCACCCCCTTCCCACCCAGTCCGAGACACGGGAAAGGATGCGGTCCCGCCGTGTGCGACGGGCCACATCTGATACCTGTACGGGGCGCTCCGGTAGATCCTCTAGGAGCGCGACGTGGAAAGCGGGAGCCGGATCAGGGTCGCAGGACGGGAGGGGAAGACGGCTGAGGGCGTCTGCATGACCCATCGCCTTCCCCGGGCGATGTACCAATTCGTAGGAGTAGCCTGACAAAAAAATTGACCACCGCAGGACCCGCGGGGACAGCATGTGAGGGGTCTGCCTGTGGGGGGCAAGGAGACCCAGCAGCGGCTTGTGATCTGTGGCCACGGTGAACGACCGTCCGTAGAGATAGTCATGAAATTTCCTGACGCCAGCTACGATTGCTAGGGCCTCCTTGTCGATCTGGGCGTAGTTCCGTTCTGCCGACGACAGGGTCCTGGAGTAGTAGGCAACCGGTACCTCCTTTCCGTTGGGTAGCCGGTGTCCCAAGACCGCCCCAACGCCGTAGGGGGATGCGTCGCAGGCCAGGATGACAGGGAGCCTCTCATCGAAATGCGCTAAGACCGCATTTGAAATTAATAAGTCTTTGACGGCCCGGAAGGCTGCATCATGCTTGGGACCCCAGGCCCAAGCCGCTCCCTTGTCCAGGAGACGATGCAGGGGTTCAGCGACCGCCGCCTTGTGCGGAAGGAAGGCGTGGTAGAAGTTCACAAGTCCCAAGAATGCCTGGAGTTCCGCCTTTGAGGACGGGCGGGGTGCACCTGTAATTGCCACTACCTTCTCCTTTGTAGGGTGAATGCCGTCTGCGGTGACTTGGAACCCCAAGAAGGTCACCGAGGAGACTCCCAGGGTGCACTTATCTTTTCGAACCTTGAGACCCGCGTCCTGGAACCTTTGCAGCACCATCCGGAGGCGAGCTGCGAACGTGTCGGCGTCCGGGGCGGCGATGAGGACGTCGTCGAAGAACGGCTTCACTCCTGGAACATCTTTTAGGAGAGAATCCATTAGATTTTGAAAGATTCCGGGTGCTACGCTGACCCCAAATTGGAGGCGTTTTACCTTGAACGCTCCCTTGTGAGTCACAATCGTTTGTGCCTCGGCCGTTGCTTCGTCTACGGGAAGCTGCTGATAGGCTTGGGCCAAGTCTAATTTTCCAAATATTTTGGCACCCGCGAGGGAGGCCAGAACATGGCTGACCACCGGTACCGGGTACGCGTGGTCCTGTAATGCCTTATTAATTGTACATTTGTAATCCGCGCAGATGCGGACTTCCCCGTTAGCTTTGAGGGGGGTCACAATGGGAGTCTCCCACTTGGCGTGGGAGACCGGCTCGAGCACCCCTTGTGCCACGAGCTTTTCCAACTCTGCCTCCACTTTGGGCTGGAAGGCGAGTGGTGGCCGGCGGACGGCCACGCGGATGGGCCGGACTGCCGGGTCCAGGTCGAAGGAAACCGGGGGTCCTTTGTAGCAGCCCAATGAGCCATCGAAAACGGCGGGAAATTCCTCGCAGATGGATGAGAAGTCAGTAGAGCCCATGCGGTGTATTCCGGTCCACTGCACTCCGAGCGGCTTGAACCAGGCGCGACCTAGGAGACTGGTTAGATTGCGCTCCACCACGAGAAGGTCCAGCAGGCCATTAAAGGCATGGTACCGGACCCGGACCCTGGCTAGCCCCTTAATAGCCACTGGGTTTTTCTGGAAGTCCCGGAGGACCAACCCAGCCGGCAGCCGCAGCCAGCGTGCCCCCTTCGGGCAGAGGTGGCGGAACGTAGCTGCGGACACAATTGAATATGCTGACCCTGAGTCCAGTTCCATGGAGCAAGGAACTCCCTCTATTCGGAGAGACACGGAAATTGCGCCCGGGATGGGCTGAGGCAAGTTCATTACCGTGGCCGTGGGAACGACACTACCCACTTCTTCGAAGTTCGCTGCTGGGGCACGGTGGCTGTTCCTCAGGCGGCAGGCCCGGGCGAGATGTCCTGCTTTCCCGCAGGCGCGGCAGATGGCATCACGGAAGCGGCAAGTCCGTCTGTCGTGGGGGTCCCCACAGCTGGCGCACGTTGGGGCCTGCCTGTTGAGGGAAGCAGGAGAGGGAACAGAGACAGATGCTGGGCGCCGGCACTTGGGCCTGGGGACGCCGGGCTCACCCTTCTTCGAGCGTGGTTGCATCTGGTGGACGTCCTCTTCTTCGCTTGAGTCGGGTTCGGGAGGAGCTGCCTGGTGGACTTTGGTGGCTGCCTTGTCCTTTTGCGTTGTCTCGAAGGCTGCCGCAGTTTCGAGCATCTTCTCCAAGGTTGGCTCCGGCATTGCAATGAGGCGCCGGCGGAGCTTGGCTTCCCGGACCCCTCCCATGAAGGCGGTCTCCACGTGGTCATCCATGTGGCAGAATTCGCAGCCCACGGCTAGTCGACGGAGTTCAGCCAGGAAAGTGGCGGCTGACTCCCCCGGCTGCTGCTGGCGCTGTATGAACTCCCAGCGCCTGGCCAGTTTTGATGGCTTCGGGGCGAAGTAATCGCCGAGGGTCTTGGTGAGCACGTCGTAAGACACCTCGGTGGGGTCTTGCGGGGCTAGTAGGTTCTGGGCCACCCGCATGACCTCCACCCCTCCGGAACTCAAGAGCCAGGCACTCTTCAGGTCCGCATCTGTGATTCCGCGGACCTTAAAGGCACAACCCAGCGTCTTGAGCCAGGACTCCCACGTCTCGGGGCGAGACGTATTGAAAGGGGTAATTGGTCCCGGAGCGTTTGCCATATTTACCAGAGCAGGAGCGGCGGCGGCTGTTTGAGCGATGTCCTCGTGTCTTGCGGCGGTGCCGGGGAGCGCTGAGGCTTGGCGCTGGCTAGTGCCGGAGGATTGGGCTCAGAGCGGCTTGCGGTGAGGCGTTGGAGCGCTGGAGCTCGGAGATGCCTGCGGCCGGCGGGACGGAGCTCGCTGTGCTGCTGTGGTCTGCTGGAGAGTCGCTCATCGGGATCCCAATCCTCGTCGCCACTGATAAGTATTGGAGTCGGGAGTCCATGGAATAGTGAAACAGCTAGATCTTTATTGCTGGTCCGGATGAAGCATACAACCCAGGGCTCCAAGCCCTCCTTTTATGCTGGTCAGGGACAATCCCCTGACCTCACCCAACTGGCCTGATAGGCTATTAGAAGTCTATTTACATTTCATAGGTTCCCTGGGAGAAACCTAGGTACAGGATTGGTGGCCGGTTTGAATCCACCTGGCCTTTGTTCTACCTGGCTGAAGCTCAGGTAGTTTCTTGGCCATGTGCTCTGGCCATGCTCTGGCCATGTGCTCTGGCCATGCGGTCGCAATGAAGAGAGCACATGGCGACCGCATGGTCAATACATAACAATATGTGAGGCTGCTGAATGAGATTGCCTGGAGCTTGAGGGTTGGGTGTCATCACCCAGCTCTAGATTTCATTATCCAAGCCTCCAGATGTGTCTGTCTTGGTTCTGAACTAGTGTTTTGAGGGTGTGGTCGGGTGGCTACTGCAGAAAAAACTGAAGCGGAATCCAGACAAGGCAGAGGTAATACTGGTAGGGAAGGCTGGTATTCTAGAGGGACTGAATCCACTTAATGCAGATGGAGTGATGTTGGCTTTTTTCAGAGCTTGGGGGTGTTCCTGAACCCTGCCGTGCTGTTTGAAAAGCAGGTTGGCATTGTGGCCAAGAGAGAGCCAGTTTGGTGTAGTGGTTTAAGAGTGCAGACTTTAATCTGGGAGAGCCAGGTTTGATTCCCCACTCTTCCATACGCAGCTGGTTGGTGACCTTGGGTCAGTCATAAATTCTTTCAGAGCTGTTTCAGTGCAGTTCTTGAGAGAGCTCTCTCAGTCCTACCTACCTCACAGACAGTGTTCTCTCTAAGCTGAGTTAGTGTGAGCTTTAGTGTCCAGCTCACACATTTTTGTCTCAGCTCAGGAAGGATGGCTCCAGAGCAAACTAATTTATGCAGTAGCCAAATCGCTTACTCACAACTTTAATGCCAGTAGCTCACAAAGTAGAATTTTTGCTCACAAGACTCCACAGCTTAGAGGGAGAACTGCTCACAGGGTGTTTGTTGTGGTGAGGGGAAGGGATTGTAAGCTGCTCTGAGACTTCTTCGGGTAGCGAAGGGCGGGGTATAAATCCAATCTCCTCTTCTATAGACAGCATCTGATTCACCAACTTTCTCATTACTTCATCTCAGCTGATCTGGCCGTGCTGATCCATGCTTCTATAACCTCACATGGATTACTGCAATGTGCTCTATGTGGGGCTGCTCTTGAGGACAACCTGGAGACTACAACTGGTCCAGAATGCGGCAGCCCACGTGTGGTCAGAGGCTAGCCACTGGGAACATATGCTGCCCTTTTTGAAAGAGCTGTGTTGGCTGCCAGTCTGTTTCTGAGTTCAATTCAGGGTGCTGGATATGAGCTTTAAAGCCCTTCACAAGCTGGGACCCACATATCTGAAGGACTGTCTCCTTCCAATAGCCATCTGTTGGCTATCCCACCACTTAGGGTGGCCTGTCTGGCACTGACCAGAGCCTGGGCCTTTCCATCGTGGCTCCAGCTCTGTGGAATGGGGTCCCTAAGGAGGCAGGGCGAGGGGATTTGGGGCTTGCTATTTTATTTTTGGTTTTAGGTGTGGATTTATTTATTTTTTTAAAAAGGAGAGCCAGTTCGGTGGTTAGGAGTGTGGACTCTAATCTGGGAGATCTGGGTTTGATTCCCCGCTCTTCCACATGCAGCTGCTGATGTGACCTTGGGTCAGTCACACGTTCTTTCAGAACTGTTCTCTCAAGGGCAGTTCTTGAAAGAGCTCTCTCAGCCCCACCTACCTCACAGGGTGTCTGCTGTGAGGTGGGGAAGGGAAAGGAAATTGTAAGCCACTCTGAGACAGCAAATTGGGGAGGGAGGAGAGAGAATTCGTCCTACTTTTTTGAGGGGTAAAGTCCCAGCCAAAGGTTGGCTGTGTGTGGTGGTTGCCACATGGGGAGACGCTTGTGTGGTTTCTCTTTTCCTGGTGCAGCTGCAGACAAAGTGGCAATGGGCTTCCCAGTTCGTCCCCTGGGGAGCAGCCACAAGGTATAGATAGGAAGTCTTGGTTTGGGGCAAGTGATGCTCTGTATTCTTGGTGCTGGGGGAGGGGGACAGTGGGAGGGCTTCTGGTGTCCTGGCCCCACTGCTGGGCCTCTTGATGGTACCTGGCATTTTTGGCCTCTGTGTGACAGAGTGTTGGACTGGATGGGCCACTGGCGTGACCCAACATTGGCTTCTCTTATGTTCTTATAACCCATGCAGAAATGTTCTTCCCTCAAACAATTTCTTCCTCAAAAATAAAGCTGATCTTGGCTTTCCTCTGCCTTGCTAGCACAAGAACTGTTTCAGAAGAATCCAAGAGGCATCAGCCCAGTGAGGACAATAATAATAATAATAATAATATCATGAGGCATTTTGTGTAGAATAACTAGGAGAGCCTAAAAATGTCTGGCAGCCAAAATGTCAAGCTCTTTGGCATTATGTACCACTAGGTGGCAAGCTAGACCTGTTTTTAAGGCAAGAGACTTTTCAGAGGTGGTTTGCTGTTGCCTGCCTCTGTGTCACAACCCTCGTATTCCTTGGAGGTCGTCCTTCCAAATACTAGCCAAGGCCGATTCTGCTTAGCTCCTGAGACCTGATGGGATCCGCCTAGCCTGGGCTATCCAGGTCAGGGCTCAAGTGAGGATAGAGGGGATCTCTTAACCTACCTGCTATTTAGCCAGTGAGGGAACAAATATCCCAAAGAGATATCCCAAAGAGGTTTAAAATAGCTAAATAAATCTTTAATAATTTTTTTCTAATTGCAAATGTACATAAATTGCACAGCCACATCATTTCCCCCCCCCCTTGACACCAACTACTTTCTCTGTACATTATTACATCCCCACCCCTTCTTCCAAAAGAGACTGAAGGAAACTTGGTGGCAGGTGCTGCAGCTCAGCTTCAGAACATTTTTTAAAACATACTTACAAAAAATTATTATTATTATTATTTTTGCTCTGTTTTCCTTTATAAGAGGGTATAAAACATTTCCATTACCAGGAACAAATATTGGCCTAGGCAGATATACAGAGAGCAAGAAAGAGAGAGGTATATCTTAAGACACAGTGACTCAGACAAGGCGCCGGAGGGGGGGGGAATCAGACAGGGAGAGACATGGGGATCTTGCATGGAGGCGCAACCACGGCACATTTACAGCTTCTCTTAACACCTTGGCAAGCCTGTTTTGGTGGCCCTGGAAATTGTCATTCTGAAGCAGGAATAGGCTGTGTTCATCTTGGCTTGGCTTGGCTTGGGGGCCTGAAGGCTCACCTGTTGGTAGCCTATGGAGCTGCCTCTTTGTCCTGTTCCTTTTGCTAAGGACTCCTGCCCCTCCCACTTCTTCTGCAGTGCCCTCCCAAGTCTGACACCACTTTGTCGAATGGAAGCATGTGGGTGGAGCGGGCTTCCCAAGTGCCCAGTGGTACAATCTGTAGCATCCCAGGGAGGCCGTTCAAGGAGCAGGACACACCTCTAATGGCACCTGGAGGGACACCCCCCTCCCAACAAGCTAAACTGTGCAGATTAGAAAGGTTTGGGGGGAGGGGGGCACATGGAAAGCAACCAACCCACTTCCTTCAAACACCCCCTCCCCCCCCCCCCCCCCCCCGGCTCACAGGGGCTGAGTTTTTCTCCCCAAGGAATTAACTTTTTTTTCCGGGAGGGAAGAGAAACCCTTTAGGGAACATAAGGCCTGCTAACTTTCCAATGCATGCTGCTCCAGGCGCAGCTGCACTTCTTTCTCCAATCGAAATTTCAGCAAGAGCCAGTTGTTGGAACGTCTTGGCAAATGGCAGAAAAGACCAGCTGTGCAGTTGAATCTCAACAGGAGATGACCGACTGCCTCAACCACCAGAACTGATGGCCCCAATCACACCTCCTTGTGTTTCTATGGCCTTCCCAATATTCCAAAAGAGAGATCTGTACACCATCCCTTTTCGTGTGGGGGACTGCCTCTCTAATGCAATAGCTGGGAGGTCGCACACATGTAGGAACAAGGAAGTACACCTCTGAGCACCACTGGCCTGCCTCTGGATCAGTGAGAATGTTTCCGTTTTGCTCCCTTTAAAAAAAAAAGTTACCATCTTGATGTTTATTAGTTAATTTTTGGCTCGTGTGCACTGGTATATTTGGCCTCTCTCTCTCTCTCTCTCTCTCTGTCCTGTCTGGTGTGGTCTTCGGCAACATCTCAATCAACTCTGTGGTGCTGAAAACTATTTAGGCTCATCCAGCTGTGCCAGGATGTCAACACGGATCTCACACACAGCAGCCACACTCTGATGCACATTTGACTTCTGCCGGTAGTTCCTGATTCAGCAAGTGATAGGTGCCCCCAGGTCTCCTTAGCGGGAGTGGGGCAAAAGTCTTTTGATCGTCAGCTTCCCTTGCAAACAGTGCCCTGTACAATACCGAGGACACTCCAAGCAGGGCTCATGCCCAGCTCCTGTTCATTTCAGGCACAGGATGCCCTGCTGGTAGACTGGGCCATTTCCAGCCTGCCAAGGTCTCTGCTGTGCCTTCCTGGCTGGAGCACTGCCACCTCAGATGTGGGGGTAAAAGGCTGCAGTGGAACAAGAACTTCCGAACACTTCTTGGGATTTCTTGGATTCCAAAGTGAGCCAGAGATGGCCTACCCAGGAACTGGGCTCTTCCCCCTTCCTCCTCAGTGGCCACACTGGAACTTTGAACTTTGGTCTAGATTTGCATTCTGGTGGATCTGCCCCATCCGCCTACGCCTGGTAGTAACAAATCCTGTCCGAAACATCAGGCAGCACCAAAACTGAGTTCACGTCGTACTGTATCAAATGGGCAAAACTAGAACATTAACAATCATACACTTGGGGAGTATTTCCTCCCCCACAAAAGAAAATCTGTACGAGTTCTATTCAGAAAGATCTGTGTATTTTTTTTTATTACATTTTTTTTGTTATATTATATAACAAGTTCTTACGGCAGAAAGCACAAGAACGGAGAAAGAACCAGTTGCGTAAAGGGGCCGATTATTGGCTACAGGACCGTCTCTCTGGGGCCGATGGGCGGGTGGACTAGTCATGGCACTCTGCCACACTCACCCATGGACAACTTCACAAATAACAAAACAAAATTGCAGCAAGGGTGTGTGTTTTTTTGGAGGGGGGGGGGGGGAAGACCTTTCAGACCCTTAAAGCCCTAAGAGGTTGGATGGAACTTGGATCAGTTTCGAAAGACCTCTCTGGCCGTGAACGGAGGTGGAATCCACGGCTGGATGCGACTCTGTTGAAGGTCCAGACTGTCTGGCGGCAGTGGCAGCAGCAGAGGTCGGACTGCTACATTGGCTTTGGCAGACTCTTTCCCACACAGCCCTAGTCACACCAAACATCACGGCAAAGAACAGGGAGGCAGTCAGAAGAACAAGGGACACCCAGACATCAAATCCACTGCTGAGCCCTTAAGTGATGGGCTGCGTTGGGTCCCCCAGAGGGCCTGTGCAACTAGAGGGGGTGGGGAGCCAAAAAAGCCCGAGCACAGCAAGATCTTCACAGCAGCATCTCACCCACCTCAATAAACCCATATAAACCTAGCAGGGGCTATGAACGAAGCCTTGCCCTGCAACAGGAGCCCCCCCCCCCCCTGCAAAGGATGCTCCTCTTAGAACCCCCCCCCTCCCTGACATCTTTCAAAACAGCTGCCGAAGGGCACAGATCCAACCTCTGACAGATCAGCCGCTTGGCGGGTTTATGCAGTCTTTTGGCCTGAGGTCCTTGGAGTGGGCTTCTGGCTGCGTTGGCCGCCTGCGTAATTGGAAATTCTGTACCAAATACCTTGGAGCACTGCGCAGGGCTCGAGGTGGCCAGGCTTTCAACTTGGGGGGGCCTGAACTGTGTCCACTGCCTGCTCCGATACCATCTTCCGTGGCATTGTGCATTTAAAATACTCCGTCCTACCAGATGAGCTGGTGCACTGGGGGTGGGGGGGAGGGCTGGGTGGGTGCCGTTAGGAAGGGGATAGTCTTAATGCTGACAATCACTGGTGCCCGTTCTAAAAGGTCCATTCTTTTTTGTATTTTGGAGAGATTTGGGTGCAGCAAAATAACATGATTGTCTGAGGATAGGAGAACATTCGGTCCCGGGCGGGATAGCGGTGCAGATCTGAGGGCTTCAGTTTTTATTTTAAAAAATTGAGACAACTCCTCCTTGGAAAATAATGTTCTTCCTTGTAACAATCCACCTTTGTGGGTCTGGGTGCAGAGGTTGCACTGGCCAGCACACTGGTGCTGGCCCACGCTTAACACCAGGCCACACAGAATTCAAAGGATGTCCTGTTTCTTTCAGATTCTACACACCAAAGTGCCAACCGCGCTTCTCTTACAGGGCTGGACTGGGCAGCTCCCCTACACATCGTCCTGCCCTGGTCTTGTAACAGACAAGACACTGAGGGGGAGAGGGGGGGCTCCCCAGGACTGGCTGAAAAGCCAAACCCAAGCTACGAGGTGCCTGGAGGTTAGTAGTGCGAGGCCCTGCCGTGAGTGAAGGTGACCCTTTCCACTAAGCCACGAGCAAGCAGTTAGGAGCGGCTAATCCTGGCTTACGGCTGCCCAGCGAGACTCTGATAAGGGGAGAGACTTTTCGGAGGCTGCTGTTCTTGCCGGTTATTCCCTTTCGGGCCTTCACGGTGGTTAACTTCCCACGCAGCACCCACTCCCACTTAAAAGAAGGACAGTACTCCAGAAAGTGGCCTGGCTTTGGTTTTGGGTAATTTTTTTTCCTAATGCATACTGTGAAAGAAAAGAGATAGCAGTTACCAATCTTCCGTGCTTCCAGGTGGCTGATTTTTCTCCCGTGCCTGTTGAGTGGCGATGCTGCAGACGGCGTGGATACCCTGCTGTGTGCCCCTTTCTGCTAATAAACCATCACAGAGCTAAAAGGAGGGCTGGGCCCCATCGTTAGTGGAGGTTAGTTTGGCCAGAGTGCATGAATGTGGTGCTGGGGGTGGGTGGGCTCAGTGTGCGGGCACTGACTTGGCAATTAAAGGTGCTTCTAGGCGGAAGAGCATTTTTGGCATTACAGGCCCTGATTCAGTGCTAAAGAACAGACCAGGGGATAAATGGCATCGGTATGGGGGAATCTGCTCTAAATTCTGGGGCAGAAAACCATGCACATCTTTGCCATTTTTGTTCTGTTTTGCACATACCGTTTTGCATTTTAGCGCTTAATCGCATAACCCCCATTCTGAGAAGCTGCTGCCCGAACGTGTCCTGAAAGGTCTCAACTTTCATCCTAAGGGGCTTCGTCTGGCTGTGCTCCTTAGCAAAAAAGGGACACTACAGCCTTCTTTCTGAGACCACACCTGCCTCCCCTTGGAAACAGGTGAGCCCCTCCCTGACCCCACCAGACAAACTCTCGCCTATGAGCTAAAGACAAAGGCAACCTGGTGTTGCTGTGGTCTTCTGAAGAACACCATACCAGAGAAGGCCTCCAGGCCAAGACGGACACCAATTGTGAGGCTGAGGGCTGTACTGTGCAGGGGCCCAGCGGCAGCCGGGACTGCTGCAGCACAGAATTCCTCGGTGCAAAACGCCCTCGACCATTCACTTTTCTTTGAACAAAGTGACTGCTTCCTTGTCAAGGAAAGAAACGGACCAGTGACTTCCCGAGACGAGGGCAAATTTAAAATCATCTAGGTACAGAGTACTCTCTGGCATCCAGCTCTGGGAGACTTGAGTCCCATGTGCATTGGAAAGGGAACCGGTCTGCCATGGAGGCTCTCTACATGCATATCCCTGCTATGTTAGGGAACGACCCAAACTTAGAGAGGTTCTTCTTCCTTGAGCCACTACGGAAAACACCAAAGCTCTCACTTCAACCCAGCTACGGTCATCACATGAAACTACCTTACCCTGCATCAGTGCACTGACCCATCTAGACCACGGCTATCTAGACGGAGTGGCAGCATCGTGCCGGGGTCTCCGACACAGAGATATCTAGCCTGACGCCTGCAGTCCTTCCAAACAGAGATGTCTGGGACTCAATGGAGAACCTTCAGCATGCGCTTTCTTGGCCTGAGTCGTGCAAAGCGTGCCCTGCCCGTTTCAAGGGAAGGAGCAGATTCACTGGGAGGAATGGGGCAGCCCTTGGAAGTGGGAGGGACTTTGATAAAGGGACGGAACAAATCCCAAGGCGGAGATACCACCGAGAACTGCTGGGTTTGGTTTCTGGGTGGCAGAGTGTGGAAAGTGGAACTGAGCAAGAGAGGAGAGCCCAGCGCAGTGGTGGAGCTCCGGAGGGGCTCCCCAACCGACGTCTCCACCCCCAGCCGCGGAGTGCAGCCTTCCTGCTTCCTATGAGCTCGTGCTAGCGTGTCCCACGGCCTGGCCCAGCTCCTCCCTCTAGAACACTTCACAAACCAACAAGGCCCTTCAGGCATCCCAGCTGTGTCCTTTCGGGCAGCTCGAGTAGGAAAAGGGCCGTTTCCACACTTTTGAGTCGCCGCCATTGTGGTTTTATTCCCTCGCGCACGGCTTGATCTTCCTGTCCCTTGAACGCACGGGGTCTTCACTGTCACGTGCACCATCTTTGATGAAGAGGGCTGGGGGGGAGTTTTGTCCCCCCAGGGTGGGGAGGGCCAGGTGGGGCAGCAACCATCTCTGAACATGGCTCACCCCTCCGCCCGTGGCGGCTGCTGCTGCTGCTGCGCACTCCCTTGGGCCAGACTCTCTCTCTCTCTCTCTCTCTCCTGCAGCAGCCACTCCCGCGGGTTAGCAATTGCTGCTGTTTCGGAATTCGCCGTTCTCTGTAATCTGCAATTTAGTTGGGTTTGTGGGGGAGATCCCGTTACGTGTCTGCATGCTGTACCTCTCTTTCAGCTGCGTGAGGGCACTCATTAGCCGGGCATTGGCTGCGTCCAGTGAGGCTATGCGCTTCTCCTGTGGCAAGAAGGGAAAGGAGGGAAAGAAGGTCAGGATGCAAGTGGGACAGATGGCTCTGGTGTGTGTGTGGGGGGGCACCCTGGTGTCTGTTTTCTAGGGCAGGGGTCCCCTTTTTGAGCCTGTGGGCACATTCAGAATTCTGGCACGGCACGGTGGGCGCAGCAACAAAATGGCTGCCGTGGGAGGCAGTAAAAGTAAAGGTTTCCCTTGCTCGAAAGCCAGTCAAATCCGACTCTAGGGGGTGGTGCTCATCTCCCTTTCCAAGCCGAAGAGCCAGCACTGTCCGAAGACGTTTCCGTGGTCATGTGGCCAGCATGACTAGGCACCGAGGCGCACGGAACGCTGTCACCTTCCCACCAAAGTAGTACCTATTTATCTACTTGCAATCTCTTGCTTTCGAACTGCTAGGTTGGCAGGAGCTGGGGCCAGAGACAGGAGCTCACTCTGTCAGGCGGCACTCAGGTCTCGAACTGCCGACCTTCCAGTCTGCAGTTCAGCGTCTTAACCTCTGAGCCACCGCACCCCCAGCAGGAGGCAGATTGAGCCACAAAATGATCACCGCAGCCTAACTTCAGTAACACAGCGCAGATCCTTGTGCGGTGGTGGCAGCGGCTGCCAAAGCAACATTTTAAAAAATCTGCACAGCCAACTGGATCTCCAGTAGCCAACCAGAAGCCTTAACCTGGCCCGACCCACTTCCTAAAAACAGTGGGTGGTGCCAGAAATGGACTCGGTGGGCCCCACAGCTCCCCCAAGCGCCATGTTGTGTATCTCTGCTCTAGGCTATTCAGATTTTGGGCTGATCCTACTACAGGAAACATGAAGACGATGTGATCCAGGACAGGTACCCTAAACTGCCAATTATCTTGCTTTAATATACCTGTAATAAGCACTTGAAGGGGATCTATGGGAATACACAGCTGTAGATTTGAACTTGCACAAAAACAAATGTGTACATTTAATCATCTGTTTGAAAAAGATTCTCCGTGACACTCTCTCTCTCAACAGCTATTTGCCATGATTGGTAAATAGAGCCTAAACATTCAGGGACAGCATAACCTCTGAATAGCAAATTCTGCTGTTTTTGTTGTTGTTGTTGCTTTTCACAGAGGCACCTGGCTGGCCAGTTCTGGCAATGGGATGCCCCTTTGAGACAATCCAGCAGGGCTCACCTTACAGTCTTGACTGACCAACTGATAAGACAATTGGTCAATAAAAAAATTTCTTAATGGGTTAGCCACTGAAAGCTGCAACAGAGCCGATTCTTCCTCAGTCATGATTGTGACCCCCTGTGACTCTGGACCAAGCAGAGTCAGTCTCCCTTCCGCTTCCCCGCCTGTACTGAGTACAGCTCACTCGTTCGCCTCTGCCCGAAATGGCTTTGCAGCTCTCTGATGAAGATCTCTTGGTGACTTGTCTGATTTTTGATATTGAATAGTGCCCAGAGACTAATTAACGAGCTAGCCAAGCGGTGTCTTTGCACAGGCCAGCAGATTCTCTGATTGCCTGCTAATGACACTGAGCCACAGGGGAGGGGCAGGCATTTGAAATTAGAAACTCAGCAAATCCCCAGGGCGGCTTGGATCACACTTTTCCCTACCCAGCCTCCTGCAGGGAGAGCTGCCATCACCTCTCGCCTCTCTGACAGCCTGAAATATAGGAGACCAATCAGCAAAGGTCGTTCCCACCTTAACACTTTGCCTATTACCTTTCTGTGCAGGAGGCTGCCACTAAAGGTGCAGCAGCAGACCCGGGCAGGTGGGGGGGGGGGGGGGAGTGACAGCTCCACTGGTGCAATGGAGACACTTGAGGAAGCAACCAGGGGGTTGGGGCAACTATCATGCTGCCTGGTGCTGCTGCCCAGACTCCAGCTCTGCGGGGCGAATATACGGAGCATCAAGCCCCAAGGACGCACCTGTGCATCTATGATCTTCTGCTTGGAGTCCACGGCTGCCTGCATTTCCGCGTGGTCTTTCTTCAGTTCCTCCTCCACTGACATCAGCCTGTGGCCAGGAACCAAGATTAAGGTTAGGGCTTTGCTGCTTCAGATTGCTTTCTCATATGCATCCTGTCAAGCTACACAGTTGGGCAAGGACGGGGCCTAAGGCAAAGGGAGCAAAACGGTGTATCACAGGACTAAAACAGGTTGCCGGCAGGGCTACCCCGGGCCAGATGGAGAATTGATTTCGGATGCGGGCAATGCTTCCTTCTAAGCTGTGGAGCACTGTGAGCAAAAATTCTACTTTCCAAGCTACTGGCATTAAAGTTATGAGTGGGTGATTTGGCTGCTGCATAAATTAAGTCTGCTCTGGAGCCATCCTTCCTGAGTTAAGACAAAAAATGTGTGAGCCAGAGGCTAAAAATCTGTGAGCTAGCTCACACTAACTCAGCTTAGAGGGAACACTGTGTGGGTGACCAGTTTGGCCCTCAAGTCTGCTGGCAGGCACGCCTTCCGTCTCGTCTGTGAAGCTGGCAGGGAACTGGGCTCATTCCTCAGCCGATGGACCTGCTGCAAGGTCTCCCTTTATGGAAGTCTGTCCTTTACCCTTCCAGAGACCAAAGGTCTAGAGAGAGGGGCTGGCCTTGAAAATGCAAGCCGTGATTCTTGGGTTGGCAGTTCAGGTGCAACTGGGCGCCGTTTGGAGGGATCCCCTCACCAGACCCGACTCTGCTCCCACCTGCTGATGATCCCCTTCATCTGAATCTCCTTGTCCTCCTGCTGCCGGCGCAGCCGCTCCTCACTTTCCTCCAGCCTCGCTTGATACTCCATCATCAGCTTCTGTGTGGTCTCCTCCTGGCACTTGAAGCGGGCTTCGTATTCCTCCAGCTTCTTGCTGGAGATGCGCAGCTTGTCTTGCAAGACCACCACGTCCTGCTGATACTGAAGAGACGGGAAAGGCTCAGAGGACAAGGTCTCTTCTGCAGCCTTCTCTCTCCCCCACCAAGCCCCTCACCTCCACCCTGAACAGCCTGCTCACAGCCTCTGCCTTTGCGTCTCTCTCAAGTCCCGCTGGGAGGAAGGCTGCATGTCTCCCATGCGGAGAAGGCCTTTAGCAGAACTGGAGCAACGCTGACCCGGGAGTTTGGGAGAAGGCAAGCTGGACCCGAGAATGGGAAAGGCATTTGAAGGTGCCTACATTGTGCTTTTTTTTTTTTTTTTAATGCCAAGGGCACAATCTACAGATGTGGGATGTGATTCTGCAAAGCATCCGAGGACCTCATGCCAACAGCTGTCTCTTGGCAGGAGCAGAGGATGTAAAGCGCTGCGGTGTTGTGCTTGGCGCGGTGTAAAATGAGACGCTACCAGGAAGGAGGGGAAACAGGATGTGGAATGCGTGCGGTGCCTTTTCTCCTGATTTTACACGGGTGAGGAGGCCGGCTTGTCCTACAATTCAGTTGAGTGGCAAAGAGGGAGAGTGTGCTGGGCCCGCCAGGGTTATGTCAGTCCCATGGACAACAATCGCCCCGGAAGGACAGAGATCTTAAAACCTATTTTGCAAATGCTTGGCAGGTGACGGGGGTGGGGGCGGCTGATCTGATACAAAGAGCATTCAACTGGAAAACAAACACACAAACCAATCTATTGTTTTTTAACGTCGGCCAATCAGGAGAACACAGCTTTGGGGTTGTCCATTTGGTAAAAGCCATAACTAACCAGGGCAGCCCGACCCACTGGTCAGTTTCTGGCCCCTGCTAAGGAATGTGGCTGTTTCCCTGAGCAGTCGGCAAAATGGCCCATGGCAAGGCCAGGAAGAATATTTCAGAACTGATTACAACTTCACATTAGGCAAATTTGGCCAGGGATCCTGGAGGGGGTTTTCTCTTGCCATCTTTTGGGCATGGAGCGGGGTCACTGGGGTCACGGGGTGGGGGGTGGGGGGGGAGGTTGCTGTGAATTTCCTGTATTGTGCAGGGGGTTGGACTACATGACCCTGGAGGTCCCTTCCAACTCTATGATTCCACGATGCTCCTTGCCCCCCACCTCCAGAACTATCCAGCCAAAGCGGCAATTTATATCTATGGAAAGGAGCTAGTCCCAACAGTGTTGCATTCCAGGGTGACTAAGGGTGGGTCTACAGCCTAAATCCTGGACGTCTGGGGTCACCATGGATGGGGGGGAGTAGTCTCCCTGTTCCTCCTTCTGGAGGCAAATCCAAAGTTGTGGGGAAAGGGTCCTCTTGGGAGTCCCCATCCCCAACTCAGTCCCCCCAAACTCAGGAGACTGTGGAGGGCGGAGCAACGTAGCAACGTCTCAAACGGGGGAGTTTTGGGGAAGAGCAAACTTCTCAGAGTGTCAATGCTGCAGGGAGCTTTAGGGTTACAAAGTACAGGTTTCAAAAAGCGCTGATGTCCCCGGTGTATGTGTGTGTGGGGGGCAGAGGTGAGAGGGTGAGACAGCAGAGGTACAGAAGTCTGCTGAGCTCATTTTTGGAGGCTGTTTGACTGGGCATCTCCACTTCAGGTAGGAGGCGACCGGGAGAGGATTCTGGTTGCACCCTGTTTATTGAACTCCCTCCCAAAGCAGACCCGCTTGGTGCCTTCTCTCATTATCAGGAAAAGCCCCTCCCTGTTTGCCAACGTGTTCATACTGCACATTTCTAGAACCACAGAGTTGGAAGGGACCTCCAGGGTCATCTAGTCCAACCTCCTGCAAAATGGTTGTTCTCCCTTCCATTCCTGGACAGAAGCAGCTTTAACAACTGTTTTTAAGCTGCCGTGGATTCCGCATTGGAAGAGAGACGTCATAGAAACAGGGACTAAGCAAACAGAGCTTTTGAGTGCTGGCGACTAAATGACAGCAGCACCACACGGGGTGACAGGTGGAAGCGTCTGTCTCCGACCCAAAGGGCCACCAGGGTTCCAGACATGGGGCAGAATGAGCAAATCTGCATCCATGAATTGCATTTGCTGCATTTCATGAGGATGGAGAGCCTGCTGTTTTCTTTGGCGTGCAGATGGAGAGATGCATGATGCGCCAGCCACACGTTAAGGGCAAGTGCGTGGGGTTGAGGATCGTGCCACCAAAGAAAGCAGGTATGGTGGTGGTCACACGTGCCTCAGAGTTTATGATGCCCTTTGGTGACGATGGATAGATACTCAACGCGCACAGAGCGATGCTTGGAGGAGGAGCCAGGGGCAGCAGTTAGAAGTGCAATGATGGACCTACTTGTAATATTAAACTGGATGACAGGTTACTAAAAGAGGAAAAGTCCCCCTTTGGCAGCACTGACTACAGTGGGGACTAATGTTGCAAGTAGACCTCCCCTGAAGAAGGTGGTTTTCTACTCTACTTCGTTCCAGTTGGGAGCCACTCCCCCTGCAGATTCCCCCCTTTAGGTGCTTGAAAGGCGCATTGTGAAAATGTAAACAACCAAATTTGTACTTTGCTAATGGAACAACTGATGACCTCGATTGGGATTCCTCATGGAATACTCTTGTAGCAAGAAGCCCTGGTCTGGCACTGCATCACGTCCAGAAATGGCCATCTAAGTCCCATACAGAGTCTGCTCTGACAGGCAGTGGCTCCTTAAGGTCTGAGGCAGAGAAGGAGCCTTTCCAAACACCTTCTGCCTCCAAGACCCTTTAACGGGAGATTCTGCCAAGGACTTTTGGCATGCAAGGCATGTGCTCTGCCACTGAGTCATTGTTCCCTCCTCGAGCTATGGCCCCTCTTGTCCTCTCACGCAGGAGCACTCTGTGCCGGTCTGGGCCCAATCAATCCAAAGTGCTCCTGTCTCATGCTGCATCCCTGGGACTTATGTTCTATTCAAAACCATCCCACATTTTATGGAAAGGCACACGCAGAGCGCATGTGCTGCTGGTTTCCGGGGACGGAGGCGTAAAGGAGACCTGAGATGTCTGAAAGGCAGCCGTCTGACACGTGCGCTCTCGCTCTCTTTTTCGAGACACGACCATCGCGTCCCAGCCGCTGTTACCTTTTCCCCTTGGCTGAGCTCGTCTTTAGTTCGGCCCTTATCCCTGCGCTTGGGCTCGGGGTCGCTGCTCTCGTCTTCCAAGAGCTGCACGTTCATATTCAACAGCCAAGCGGCCGTGCGGTCCAGGGCATTGGGGTTCACAGGAGAAGGGGCCTAAAATGAAACATATAACCATAGCGAAAGGGTGGGGGGGGAGGGGAAGGGGGGGGAAAAGAAAGCGGAAACCAAAATGGACATGAAGCGAAGTACGACTACGAGCCCCAAACACTCGCGTTTTGGCCTAACCCATCCCAGCTTTTGGTACAGGAGGTCCACTTCGCTTTTACACCCCCAGTGGTCTGTTTTCAGAGTGTAAATTGTACAGACTGAGTACACAGGAGCCTGTCCCTGTGTTTCTGCGTCTGTTGTGTGCATGCGCCTCCTGTTTTCTAGGAAGCAAGTAATAACGACAACTGATTCAGAGATGTAGCAGGCAGGCTCCTCTGGCAACAGTGAATTCTGCTGCATCTTTGCATCTGGAGTAACCAGCTAATCCAATCAAATACAGTGCAGAGATAAAAGAGGGCCAACCCCCCCTGCTCCCTGCAGTGATTAGCTCACATATGCAACGGACAACCTCGTCCCTGGGTGGGTACTTCAGGCTCACAGGAGTCTTAAGTTGGTTTCTTTGTGGCAAGCAAAGTTGTGTCATTTGATTTTTTGTTGCTTGCACAATACAACTGTGGTGTGAGCAACAGTCTGAAAATACAGTCGTTCACAGAGTTCATGGGATAATAGATTGTCATTGTGTCCCATGGTGTATGTGCTCCTTTTGGGGGGTGCTGCTAGTGTCTCTGGTCAAAATAGCTGTGTCTTTGCAGCCCACACAGTCCGTTTGACCTGAGACCACAGCAAGGTGCAAGAGAGACTCTATCATACCACTGTCAACTCCCCAATAAAGCAAAAACCAAGCATCTTCAGTCTCTGGGGCACCAGCTGGGTGTAAGAAGAACTGGCTTACCTAGGGAATGGTTCTGTGTTACCACTAGAGCTTGCATACTGATGCTTTTAAAAAATCACCATGGAAAAGGACAAGCCTGTGCATTTTTTTTGGGGGGGGGGGGGTGCTCCCCTTTACTGGGGAAGGTCAGGCAAGCCTCCATCTCTGGCCCAAGAGACGCCTGCTGTTGCCACCAGCAGCTGACCCAGGCCTCCGGGCCCTTCTTCCTGCCCTGCCTGTGCTCTGAGACTGTCCTTTAGGATTTACAGTGGCGAGTGATACATTCAAAGGCAAACTGCAGTTTGCTAATTCCAACGGTACCCAACAGAAGACAAAGTGGTTTGGGGCTGGCCTGAGCCCATGAGATGGCACTGATTCAGCATGGCATGGGATGGTCAAGCTGGCACACGTAAGGGCAAAGCAGCACTCGGATGAAAACAGAGGGACTGGCTGCTGCCATGGAACACAGACTTGAGAAAGAGCAAGGCTTTTCTGGAGGTCCTCAGGTGGGGATGGAGGCCAAAGCACACAAGGCCACGCAGCCCCTTAGTGGCTCAGTGACAGAAGCTGGCCACTGGATCCCCCTCCTGGTCCAGATGCCCTTCCCCCTTCCCCCCCATCCAACTCTGTGGTCCAGTCTGAAGGCCGACTCTGCCTGGCTCCCCATCACTGACCTGCTTGTGCATGGTGCGCTGCTTCATCTCCGGGCTGTCGCCCTTGGAGGAGGAGGACTGCTGCCGGAGCCGTGCTCCACTGCCCGGCCAATCAGGCGAGGAGGAGAGCATGCCTCCGCTGGACGGCCTCGGGTACTGCATGGTGTTCAGCAAAGAGGGTGGCGTCCGGCCCCGTGTAATGGGGGGTGGTGGAGGAGGAGGAGGCGGTGGCTGGTCTATCCGCCTCTGGGGGCCGCCACTGTTTTGCCGGGGCATCGTTGGCTGCCCCGCCTTGTCCGTTAACGAGAGCTGCCGGCGGGCCAATTCCCCTGCTCGCCGGTTGAAGTCCTCGGTGGCAGCCGGGTTGGTGAAGCCATGTTTGTTAGCCGCCAAGTCCTCACTGTTGCTGTGAGAACTGAGCGAACTGTGGCACTCGGACCCAGAGTCCGCCAGGCCCCGGGGTGAGAGCGGCAGCCCCGCCGCCATCTGGTAAACTGGGTTCTGGAAGGAGAGGGGCGCCAAGAGCTGGGGCCTGCCGGGGGCACTCTCGGTGTTGGGTGTCGTTGGGGTTTGGCCCACCCTACGTACGGTGGCCATGCCGGCCACATTGTTCTGCTGAGTCCGTGCGCTCCAGACACCTGGGACCTGCCCGATGGAGGACTGACTGTCGTTGAGAGGGTCGGCCGTCCCTGGTATGGTGGCCCCACTGTCCAAAATCCGATTGTCTTGCAAGTCAACCATGGAGAGGCTCTTGCTGCCGTTGGGCATCTGCACATCGGGCTCATTGGCCTCCGAATAGCTGGAGCTCCGGGCAGGCGAGGGCTGGGCCCCCGCAGACCTTGTGACAAAAAACAAGTCCTTGTTTTCAGGGGTTGGAGACGGTAACCGTGTGAAATCTATCAGACTGTGAGGAAATAAAAATGCATAAGGAGAAGGAGGAGGAGGAGAAAAAAAGAGGAGAGCTGTAAATGCTACAAAAGGCAGCAGGACCTGGTCACAGGAAAGCAAGCAAGCAACAAAAAACCAAACAAACCAGCATTACGAGTGCTCATGCATCAGCATGCGCCAGTCCAAACAATGCACAGGCGGAGGGTGGGAAAGGCGGGAGACCGTCCCCCATCCCAACTGGCCCTCCACCCTCTTCCTAATCATCCTGCCTATTTTCCGATTGTGCTCAGTGGCTGCCTCAGTCTGGAAAGCCACGAGTCCTGCAGATGCTGCGCATGTGCACGCACACACACATGCAAATGCAGCATCTTAAGAAAACATGGGGGGGTGATGAGATTACCCCCAGCATTTCATCCACACCTTTCAAACATGCCTTTGTGAGCCTAGAAACCTGGCTGAGGACTTATAAGCCCCTACTGATTCCAACAGGAGTGACTGACACCCACCCCCTGCTCTCCCACCACAATCAAAAGGAACTTACAGGCGCTTCCCTTTGGGCCAGTCGTTCTTTTGCTTCTTTAAAGAATGAAAACTGAGGAGCTTAGTTCTGTCTGCCCGACCCCATGGACGGATTTTGACGGGACAGTTTTGACTGTGATGGACTCCTGCCTTAACGCAGGCTGGGCTGATTTTGATCCTGTGAGTTCTATTTACTTATTCATGTGTATGTACCAGAATCCCTGTCCTCCATAGGTATCGCTTAAAATTTACAAAGCAAGCCTAGAAACTGCGGGCCAAAGCACACAGGAAACTGGGTTATCACGGACCTGATACCCAGACAAATAAGTGAGCTGCAGAGAACACCGAGAGTTACGGAACGGGCCCATTTATTCCCCCCACTCTGGCCCATGCCATGCCGCCAGCTGGAAACAGCTTCCTCCCCACTGTCTGTTTCATGCTTTGGTCTGGTATGAAGACCAATATCTGCACCGAGTCCATTCAGTTTCCCTGGTGGGGCTTAGCAACTCAGGAAGGGGGGCATTTTACACTTGGAAACTGCATGGTAGGGGTGGTGGGGAACAGCTAACTCTCTCCACCCCACCCCATACAACCCCACCCCCCGGGATGTTTTTTGTCATGCCACGTTTGACCCCGAGGCATCAGTCCCGTACCCAAGTCTACAGTCGGGTTTAAGCAGTGCCTCACAGGGCCTGAAGAAGTCCCACTTCCTTGTGCATGGATCCCGGCAGTCTCAAGGGAGTCCATGGAAACTGGCCAAAGAGCCCAGTGGCAAACCACCATCTGCCTTCTGCCCACTCTGCCCAGCCAGAGCCCCTAGAACGGGCTGGGCCACCACTCGGCCTGCCAGTCGGCTGTGTTGCTGCCGAAAGCCAAGTTGGGTGAGCGATTGATTTCCAGCGGACAAAGAGAGGGCTTTGCAACAGATAACGCTCTTAGCCCCCAGATCAAAGCTGGCTCGTTTTTTTTACAAGGCCGGGTTTGGGGCTGGAGTTTTGTTCACAGGAAATTACCCCTTTGTGCATAATGTAAACTGTCACACCCCCTGCTGGGAAGGGTGAACTCCTCTGGTTACAGAGCGGGTCTCCCCTCCCATCTCCCTCATTTCTAATGAAAGAGTTACATAACACAGGCTCCAGTTTACAATCTCTTTCGCTTGGAGAGCCTTTAGATTTGTGTGGGCTGCAATCGGTGTTGCATTTTAAAATCTGTGCCAGACAGGTGCAGAAATAGCACAGGGCTCCTGCACGCAGACTCTGGGCCGTGGCCGGGTGTAGCTCCTGGAGGGAATAGTCCCGAGACCCCACTGGGTGGCCCTGTTCCATCACCCAGGGAGGAGGGGCTCCTCCGCAAGAGCGGCCCTGTCCAGCAGAGTTAGTTTCCAGTCACCCCTCTCTGCTCATTCTTACCCAGATAAATCATTCTCGATCACCATCTTCTGCAGCCCCACAGAGATGCTGTTGCCGGCATTTGGCGTTGACATGGCGTGATCAGCGCTGACTGAGACTTGCACGCAGGATGGGTTGCTGAGAGCTGCACTGACGTCCCTAAGAATGCGTGGAAGCGGTCCAAGTTTGGTTGCTGTGTTCTGGACGGGAAAGCAGGCAGGAGAGATGAGAGGCTGCCAAGGTTGCTGCAAGCCAGACCCAGGGCCGGAATGCTCTGAGCTGTCTTATCAAACATTTCCCTAACAAGACACATTGCCCACTGAATGCTAGACGTGGTTTTCCTGAGTGCAGCTAGTCACTCACAATCCTGAAATCCGTGTCTTTGAAAGTGACACCACGTGGAACAATAATTAGGGTCTACCCTTCACATCCTGCCAAAGAGGGGCAGATTGGATCTCGCAGCTGCACTGAACCAGTTTGGTGTAGTGGTTAAGTGCGCGGACTCTAATCTGGGAGAACTGGGTTTGATTCCCCACTCCTCCACTTGCAGCCAACTGGTGAGATCTTGGGTCAGTCACAAGTTCTCTCAGAATTGTTCTCTCAAGGGCAATTCTCAAAAGAGCTCTCTCAGCCCCACCTACCTCACAAGGTGTCTGTTGTGGGGAGGGGAAGGGAAAGGGGATTGTAAGCCGCTCTGAGACTCCTTCGGGCAGTGAAGGGTGGGTTACAAATCCAGTTTCTTCTTATTGTTATTATTTATTTTGTGGGGCCCATGCTTGCAAGTCATGGTGACCTCTGGCGACTCCTACTGGGGCATGGAGGACGTTCAGAGAAGTGGCTTGATAGCCTGCCTCTGGCCTCCCGGCCCTGGTATTCCTTGGAGGTCTCCCATCCAAATACTTGCCAGGACCGGACCGGCTTAGCTTCCAAGATCTGATGAGATCGAGCTTGCCTGGGCTATCCAGGTCAGGGCTGAACTATTTTATTTCAACCTTTACATTAATTTTTAAAAGCTGTGAAACATATATTAAGTGAATTCACTGCTCCCAAATATTTGCTTATGCTATTGTGCATTCTATCACAATAGGTGCATGTGCAGCGTGTGGTTCAGAAACTTGACAGCGGGGTTCATGGGGAACAGGAGAAAAAGATGTGGAACACTGGTGCTTTGGAGGGGGAGAGGCAAAAGCCATGGCCAACAGGTTCCCAGGACTATAAGGAGGAAGTCCGTCTGCACACAACTCAGACTAACTATGGGAATTCACTGTCATGTGATACAAGGATGGCCACTACCTTAGATCCATCCTCCAAGACTTTTGTGTAATTACTATACCTAACAGTAAACTGGCTTCCCCTGGGGTGGACAACAAGACAACACAGGGGTTTCAACACACTCAGGGGACTTCCCAGACATGAAGCTTAACATGACTTTATAAATAAACCAAAAGGGAAGGAAATCCTTTAAAATCCTGCCTGGTGAGGACTGAGCATGCTCCATGAGGGGCTGAACACTGAGACTGGATGGGAGTTGGGACCAATCTAGCAAATCAGTTCTGAGGTTCTTATTTTCTGAAGGGCAGTCCTGTCTCCTTTATGGTTACCTGATCCAGCTGAGATACAACTTCCCAGAGTAGAGAATGCAAGGTGGACAGCTCCCGGCCCAGGTCAATATACCCTTCAAAGCCCGCCGTGTTGGAAAGAGTCTCGGGATTGGAGATCTCCAAAAGGAACCGCTGCATGTTCGTCCATTCATGTTCCAAGAACTGATTCATGAATGACATGTATTCTTCTTTGCTGCCGAACCTGTGATGACAAACAAAGGAGGAGTCTGGGACACAATCTGAAAGTCGGTAATGTGTCGCTGGACAGCTATCGATGCCAGAGACAGGAACAGAACAAATCAGCCACGACCCTAACGTGGGCCAGCCAGCCTGCTATTCGCTCCCAGAAAAGTCAAGATACCCCAGAAGCCTTCAATGACTTCCACAAAGAAGAGTAATTACGATGTTCCCTCTGCTGTGGTCTCCATTTCTGCACGTCCAAGGCCAAGTGTCAGAAAACGGTGCCAAAGGTTCTTGAATGACATAAACCGGGAAAAAACCCTCTACTTCAATACTTGTTTTAGTCTGTAAGGTGCCATCATACTCTTCCAGCTACAGCGGATTAATATGACAGCCCTGCCAGAAAAATCAATCGGTGGGCAATTTTTTTCCAATATGCATGTCCTCACTTTTGCACACTAAAACGATCTGTTTGGAGAATGTTTTGAGGAAAGACAGCTGGTACTGGAAGTTGCTGGGGTCAGTCATATGGAGACATGAACCTATGAAGATGCCTTAGACTACTGGACTATGCAAAGTAAGTATTGTGTCCTCTGCCTGAGACCCTCTACGGCTACAGCCAGTCAGAAGAAGGGCTTTCCCACCACATGCTCAGATCCTTACTAGCAGAGATGCTGCAAATTGTCTCTGTGGCCATGTGCTCCTTCTGTACATGAACAGCCAACTCTGACTATCAGCAGCTCTCTGTGGTCTCTAATTTCCCGAAATGTCTTGCCCTGTTTCCTGAGAGCCATTTAACTTGAGATGCCAGAGGCTATGACCTCCTGCATACAATGCAAGGACTTTGCTGCTCCCTGAAGTTGAAGCCCATGTTGGCTCGGCCTGAGCAAGGTGGCACTGAAATCCATGGCTCCCTGAACACAAGTGCCACACCTAAACCAGAAGCAGGGCCATACACTGACCAAGCACCCTGGGTCTGTAGGAATCTCCACTGGGTACATTGGGTATGCAACAGGATAGATTGGCTGGGAGAAAAAAACACTTTATATGGGGCTCCAGGGACAGGAGGCTCACTGTGTAGTCGTGGGGAAAGAACAAGGAGGCTTGCACAAGCTGGAGTTTTGGAAGCTGTGTGGAAGGCAGCTGCCAGAAAAGGAGGGCAAGTGAAGGCAGGGCAACTGAGGGCTATTAAAGGTGAACCAAAGGAGGGTTATGGAAGGGAGGCCAAGGAGAAAATAGAAGGTTCGCAAAAACCTGACACACAGCTGAAGGGATGCAGCTGCGTAGGAAGACAGGGAGGCTGTGAATGCAGACACAAGGTGGCGAGAGAGTGGGGAGGGACATAAATTTCACCTGAAACTTCTTATTAAGAACTATTTATCTGCCAGAAGATAAGACTGGGTATCACCTGAGTCAGGGGCACTGTCAGTACTCCCCACTGCAAACACTCCGAGACAAGGTGTAGATAATCTGAACACCTTTTTGCAGGAAGGGCTGGCCAGAAACACATATAGGGTAAATTCTGTCAACAAACGTAACATGGCCATACATGCCCTGCCTGCTGGAAATGGCAGTAGCATCTGCCTTAAGATGATTTTGCCTGAAAAGCATCCTTCTGCATAATGGAGAGACTGACATGGGAAGTTTTGCCTCCCCCCCCCCCCCCCCATCACAGCACCGGATAAGCAGCTGTCAGCTACTGAGCAAAGCCAGTGGAGAGATTTCTCAAAATCTTTCTCCTTTTGTTTCCGCCGACTCCCTAGGCTTAGTTTAGAAGTTGACAGCGTTGCTGTTTCCTGAACTGATCCTCTCCATTTCAGCGGCTTTTTTAAAAAAAAAAAACGCATCGCTGCAAGAAGCTGAGATTGGGCAGGGAGGGCTTGAGCCAATGTGTGGGCACAAAATCCACTCTCCTCCCCATCTAACCACTACTGCAGGCATGTAGAGAAAGGAGGCTGGTAGGTGGTAGGTATATTAAGTGTAGCGGTGTTGGTCATGCACCTTTCCAGTAGCCTGTGAAACACTCTGCCCCGACAAGCTCTTCTCTGCCTTCCCGTGGCCTTTTGGAGGCTTATTAAAATATATTTACCCTGGAGGGCATTCAGGGTTTTCATTTCATAAGAACATAAGAGAAGCCAATGTTGGATCAGGCCAGTGGCCCATAGAGTCCAATACCCTGTCACACAGTGGCCAAAAATACCAGGAGCCATCAGGAGGTCCAGCAGTGGGGCCAGGACACTAGAAGCGCTCCCATTGTTGTCCCCCCCCCCCCCAAGCACCAAGGATACAGAGCATCACTTGCCCCAGACGGAGAATTTTTATCTATACCTTGTGGCTAATAGCCACTGATGGGCCTCTGCTCCATATGTGTATCTAATTCCCTCTTGAAGCCGTCCGTGCTTGTAGTCGCCACCACCTCCTGTGGCAGTGAATTCCATGCGTTAATCAATCTTTGGGTGAAGAAGTACTTCCTTTGCACTGTTCTAATCTTCAGCTCTTTTAATCTGCAGATTCTATTGCCAATAGCTTCCCTCCCCACCCCCGACGGACAGCCACTTTCGATCTTGATGGTTTTGAATGCTTTGTGGTTGTTTTTATGATTACTCTGTATTCTGCTGCTGCTTTAAGGTTTCTTTCCAAATCAAGTTTTACACCCTTACACTGCATTCATAATTTTTTTTAGGCGGCGAGTCATCTCGCGCACCATTTGTACGGCAGAAAAAGGGGGATATTAATCTTCTAACCACAGTGATGGTCATTTTTGTTAGCTGCCAAGGGAGAGCCGGTTATAAATCTAACCAATAAGTAATAAATCAATCACTGGTCAATTTCCACCATGGCTAAACAGGCATCCATCAAAAGAAGCCTGCTCATTGATTTCCTTCCCCCTAAACATGGCTAGAAGTCGTACATCTCTTTCCGGAAAAAGCCTGGGGCAACACATTCACTATCATCCCATTAATTTTGCCCCTGTTGGTCAGGCTATTAAAACAGAGACCATAGCTTATAGGAACTGCATGGTGTTACCCCCCCGGCACTTCTGGTTCAAAACGGCCTCAGTTTAGCAGGGCGAGTTAAGTTCCTTAGCTTGATTTAAACATGATGCTAGCAAGGCAAAACCTATTTTCCTGTAGGTCTTTTCCCTCAGATGGCGTTCTGTATTGTCCCACATGCGTAGCAGTCCAGTTAAAATGACATGTTGTGAGAGGGTGAAGTCCCAGCGATCAGTTCTTCACAGCCTCACTAGCATCACATTTAAACCAAACTTTTATGAGTCCATTGGAGCAGACTGGAAAGTACTAGACGGACCACTGGTTTGACTCTGGATACAGGACTCTGCATAATAATTGTGAGTGGTTGAATAGTACTAGGAGCACAACCTGAGATTTCTTTTTTAAAGGAAGCAAGCTTCCGGGTCATACGCCCTTCATGAAAGATTTCCCACACACTGACATCTCAGAAGCCAGAGCAGTGGCTGAATAAAGTTTCAGGTAGTTACAACGCAAATGTGATACAGATTTCCTAGGAATCGGGAAGTGGTGCTTCAGCACCCCGTGGAGCCTTTTTGCTCCATCCCCAAACTAACAAATCAGGCCTAATTATGGAAGATATGGTTTCAATCAGACTGATTTGCATAATGAGCACAGGTTGCATTACTTGCTCCTTTAAATACAAACAAACTCAGAGTGTGTGCCGAACCGCAAATGCCAAGAAACGAACTGGCAAAAAAGGTAAGAGGAGTTACTTGGCGAAGTTGGCCAGGTTCTGTGTGACCTTGGCAATGAGGGTCAAAGTGCGGGCGGTGCGATCGTCGGGATATTCCTGCAGCAGGTTGAAGAGAGACGGAGACATGATGGCTGGGCAGAGGAAGCGGAGGAACAAAGAGGCGCTGATTAGCCTCTCGCTGATGTCGGGCCGGCCACGGCTGCTGCACTCCTGCCGCCAGGAGGCAAAGACTTCCTTCAGCTCTCGCGGGAACACACTGCAAAGACAAGGTGTGTGTGGGGGGGTTAAGATGGGTGAGGGGTGCTCCCTGTTCAACGGGCCATCTGGGAGAAGGAGCGACTGCAGTGGAAAGGAAGCCCAGTCCTCCGGCACAAACAGGACAGCCAGTGTCCCCTCTAAGCTGAGTTAGTCTGAGCTAGCTCACAGTTTCTCAGCCTCCAACTCACACATTTCTGTCTTAGCTCAGGAAGGACGGCTCCAGAGCAAACTAATTTATGCAGTAGCCAAATCGCTGGCTTACAACTTTAATGCCTGTAGCTCACAGAGTACAATTTTTGCTCACAAGACTCCACAGCTTAGAGGGAGCACTGAAACCCCCGAATAGTCTCTGCTTTGGAATCAGGAACAGAGATTTTGGCAGGGTAGACATTTTTCCAAAAGGCCCCCACTTAGTTTAAAAGATGAACTGTCTGGGCAGGTGGGAAGAGATCTCTCAAAACAATGAAGCCAGAGAAGGGCTTAATTTTAGAGCCCAAGATGGATTTAATTCAGCAGGCCATTTCTGCACAGGGAGCCCAATCCGTTAGCCAGCTTCCTAGCAACCAGTTTCCTGTTGCCGGGTGGGGGGGGGCGGATTTGCTGACACCCCAGATCCTCCAGATGTCCAAATAATGCAGCAAATCAGAGCAATTTTCGCTCATTGTCAAACCGCCATCCAGGGAACAGCTCAACAGGCACTGCTGCTCCAGCTATTCATCATATTCTTTTATTCTGCACTTCCTCCACACAGCTCTGGGGTCAATCTATGGGGGTACCCCTCTCTCTCATTTTATATCTCCACAATGACCCCGTAAGGCAGGTAAGACTGAGAGTGCATGACTCTGCTCCAAAGTCGCCTAGTGAGACTCACAGCTGGGGACAAGATTTGAGCCTGGGGCTCCTGTTCCTGACCTGACACTCTAACTTTGTTGCCACGTAGGTCTTAGCGAGTGAACCAGCAAGCAGACTCCCACAGCCAAGTTAGCACTCCAAACTATCTCTCTGATCGGTCTTGAGAAAGCTTGCCTTAGCTGCAAATTCTTGAGACAGCCCTTGGCAAGCAACTTCTCCTCAACTTCACCCCCCCCCCCAAAAAAATCTGTGCTATGGGGAGGAAACTGACCAGCCTCACAGGGTTGTTGTATAGACACAGTAACAAATGCTGCAAGGACATGCAGGAATAGGATGGTATTTATATTATTTATTTTGTTTGCTGTTCAGTCACACAGTTGAGTCCAACTCTTTGTGACCCTATGGACCACATCCCGCCAGGCCCTCCTGTCTTCCACCATTATTAAAATGACCAGACAATCAGGTTCCTGCCTCCCCAAGTGAGAAGCACAGCCTGGTGGCCAGCTTTTTTCCTACAGTTTCTTCTCTAGGCTATGCTCGGCCCTACCTTGTGGCGGCGAACTTTAGGGGAAAAAAGAACACCCACCCACACAAGCAAGACAGCTGGCTCCAGGTTGGCAGGATGTCACCAAGGGTTTGCCCACTCCTCTTGGCACAGAGTGAAGAAGGAGGAAGGGTCTTCCTGCCCTGGATGGGGGCCACACAGCAGTGCAGGTAAAAATCTCTGGAGAAGGCCTCGCTGCCCCTGGCCTTCTTAACCACTGAAGATGCCAGCTTTCCACCACCCTCTGTTGCTATGCCTGCAACTACAGGATGATCTGCAGCTATTAGCAGATTATATTTACAGCCAAGAAGGCAAAAAACCACCCCTATTTGCAAATCTGTGCACATAAAACGGCAGCAAAACAAGACTCAAGAGCAGACTGGGCCATTCATTTCTGGGCAGCTGGCAATCCTACCTGCAGCCCCATCCCTCCCCCTTGGACCACACCCAGTTAGCATCATCTCCTTTCCCCTCTAGCCATGTCTCTTTTTTAAAGAAACAGATATAATACAGTCCTTGAGCACGTGCAGAGTACCTTTGCTTGTTAAACTGCAGCTTAAACTTAAAACTGAGGAGCAAGGGCTACCTTCCAGGGCATATGGGAGTTGGATTTTTCTGCTGAGAGTTCATGCCCTGCCCATACTCTGACAGCAGTTTTTTAAACAGTTTTTTTTAACAGTTTAACCAAAAAAAATCAGAATCATCAGATGCAAAGGGAGAAAAATTCCTCTGCTTTTGTTATTTAAAAACAACAACTGGGTCATAGAGGCACACAGCAGGCTCAAGACGATGCTGCCATTGCCCCTGTTAGGGCATACTGACCAGTACGAGTTGATGATTTTGCAAAACGCCAGTTCGCAGCACATCTTCAGATTGCTTTGATGCTCCGGGAGATCTGAGGATGAGCATTTGCTAGGATCTACCTCACAATTTTCATCCGATTCATACAGAGCCTTGATAAACTCGCCTGAAAACATCAGAGGGTCAGGAAAACAAAAGATGTGGAAAGACCAGTTTTAGAAAGCTGAATGGTATGCATTGTATTGGGGTTCTAGTAACTGCACTGGCTGTGTGGATCTGTTTCTGGGCAACAGCCATGGAACAGCTTTAGACTTTCTATATCAAACTAGATTTAGGATTACCAGAACCCCACTGAGGCGCAGACAGGCCTCAAACTCAAGCAGCTGCTCTTTGAAAGAAGATTTCCCCCACATAAAGAGGCAGTGTATTTCTGAATAACCAAATGCTAGAGACCCAATACTGGCTGAGCTGAAACTCTGGCCTGATCCTGCAAAGCAATGCTTATGGCAGCAGTACACCCCTGCAAGGAATTAACTCCCCGGCACCTACCTAAGGCATCTTGCAAGTACTTCTGCCCCACCAGCTTGAGGTATTCCTCGATCGCCTTTGTGGCGAGGGTGTTCTCTCTGAAAATAAGGTGCTCATTTTCACCACAGCGGTCCACCTCAGACATCATGAGGTCCGTCAAGAAATCCTGAAGGGGGGGGGGGGGAGAAAAGGAGAGGGCAGTGAAGAGTAGGATCTACGGAAGAGCCCAGGCAGTTGACCCAAAGTTGGCATTTAGCCACTCAAACTTTTTTTTTTTAAAAAAAGACAAAACTCCCCTGGAGCACTATTGAAATAGTGCCAAAAGATAGTCAAATATTTGAAGCGTTAAATTACTAGGCCAGAAGTAATTACGTTAGTCATAGAAACGAATGCCTTCTCGAAGGCTCCGATACCTACCGGCAGCTCTGGAGAAGACCGTTGGGCTAGGATCACATAACAGCCCTTTCCATTCCCGTAGTTAATGAAATCAACACTTAGGGCACGCAAAAGGATTTCTCACAACACATAATTAGCTTGCAGAACTCAGTGCCACCAGGTGTATCAGTGAACTGAGGACTGGTCCCATCAATGACTATGAGTCACGACGGCTAAATGGAACGTTGGCTGCTAGGCCTGTGAATAGATACGAGATGAGGGCGGACACTGGTGCAATGGCTGACAAAGACACAAAAGCCACTGGGAAGAGCAACAGAGTGACCCCCTATGTAGTCTTGAAGCAAAAGGTCAAAGGGTTCCCCCCCTCCCCTTCAGATGAAAGGTCACAGGTGCCTTCTAAAATAATCTCTCTCTGGGGGCCAGTTCACACATTGCAAAATCCACATGGTAGGCATGTGGGTTGTCACAAGGACTTTGGATCAGCTGAGCACCTGGAGTTCTGTGCAAAGAACCCAATCCATAGATGTGTGCCCCCCCACCCTGTTCCCCTGACCCAAAACAACCACAGGGGGCCATGCTTTGTCTTGCATATATTTCTCCAGTGGGGCAAACAGTGGCTCCCATGCCTGTGTCAGAGAGGAGAAAAGCGAAAGCTCTTTTTCCCAGGATGCTGCGCTACCAATCCCATTCAGACCCCAACACGGGCCTGGAAACGGAGTTCCCAGTGCGGCATTCCAGGCTCATGTCTGTGAACAAGTCCGTGCATCCACCTCGTGAATTTTGCAATGTGCAAATCGGCTCTTCCGCCTTCACTATGGCTTAAGAAAGCAGAAAGGCAGAAAGAGAGAGTTACCATCTCCGGGATGATGTTTCAATAAAAGGTAGTCAGTCCGTTTGATGAGCCAGAAACATCTGCATTCTCTCCCTGTTGCGCGCGCACACACTCTTGTTCTGGGCCACGCTTGTCCAAGAGCTCAGTCACTCGGATAACTTTTCTTCCTCCTTGTTTCTCTGTCAGTCACGCATCCCTTGGAGGCAATCGCTGGACCATGAGGACTACAACAGCATCCACCACAACCCCCCCAACCGCCAGGAACCTGACTAGTTCTCAGAGCAGCATCAGCAACCAGCCGCTTTTCAGCCTCTTGCGCACATGGCATCAGTCCAGAGGAGCGGCAGCCACCGCCACGGGCCCTGGGTCGCTCTGACCTCCAAGCCAGCCATGTTCTCACTCCTGGCAGAAAATCCTCCATCTGACAAGACCAGCCAAGCCCTGGGTTCGAGCAGAAGCCATAAAACTCAGTGTTCCCAAGATAATTAGTATGTTGGGGAAGTGACAGGAGAGACTTGCAGGCAGAGCCAAGGTCGGGCGCTGCTAATTAAGAATCAGCGCCTCGTGTCAGCCCGAGCTGCTGATCGGAATTGAAACCTCCACGTGGGGAAGGGGGGTGAAGAGGCCTGGGCAGAGGAGGTGGCAGCGATGGAGCTGCAGAGATGGCAGCAAAAGGGAGCTGACAGAGAGGGCTGGAAGCTGCAGTCTGCCTGATCAGCATACAAGGAGCGGAATAAAGACCTGCTCTCCCTAGGAGAGGTCTCAGCCCACCTGAGTGGCAACAGAACTGAGTTGGGAAGGGGTACTTGTTCTTGCTCTAAACCCCCCCCCCCCCCAGTGCTTCTCACAAAGAGGAACTGTGCATCTCTATGCTAACCAAATCCGCCCCTGTTGCTCACTGGCTCTTTCCTTCAGCCGCCAGGCTCTCCCCCTCGAGCTCTCCTAGGATCTCATTCCAGTCCTCAGCCTGCCTTGTGAAACCACTGCCATTGCAAAGGTCTGTACTAGGTTTTAATCCCAGTGAAACTGACCGCTCTGTTTCCCCTTGCAGAAGCTGGAAGGCTGACAGCTCTGCTGCTTGAGAAGCTGGAGTATTTGCAGATGTTCCATGCCCTTGAGCTCCAGCTCAGCCCATCAGTGGCAAAGCTTTCGCTCCAAAGGACCAAGGCAGGGAAAACACGGTTTCATTGGCCCTAAATGCTGCAGTTCCAATTTAAATGGGGGACAAATACTATTAGGTCACAGAGGACAACAGTAGGACATAATACCAAGCACCAATAAGGAGAGTCGCTTCCAGTGGAAGCTCAGGAAACTGAAGTTAGACATAGCTTTTAGGACAGTGGGACTTCTATGGAAGAGCTCCCTCTGCTATTGGTCCAAAATGTCCTTTTTTCCCTCTGGGGTCCAGTTCTTGGGTAGGGGCAGTCTACAACCCTGACACACAAAATAAGCAATTATGCATGGTACTAAATGACAGTTACCCCTATCACTGTGAAACCCTCCCCTGATCAAATTTCTAGGAAGATGTTGTACTAAAAAACAAAACCCTACAAAAATAAATACAGCAGTCCCTGACCTGGATAGCCCAGGCAAGCCCGATCTCATCAGATCTTGGCTGCTAAGCAGGGTCGACCCTGGCAAGTACTTGGATGGGAGACCTCCTTGGAATACCAGCAAGTGGGAGGCAAGGGAAGGCTTTATTCAGCCACCCCTCTGAATATCTTCCAGGCCCCCAGTAGGGGTCAGTCACCAGAGGTTGCCATGACTTCCAGATGAACACACAGTCACCAGAGTTGTCTGACTTCCAGGTGCATGCACGCGTGCATACACACACAAATACAAAAAAAGAAAATAAATACAGCTACAAGCAACAAACACATGTAAGTGCAAGTGTCATTTTAATTATTATTACTGGACAGCCTTCCAGAAGGAAGGGGGAAGGGTGGGACAGCTGAGCCTGCATTTGATCCACTGGTATGCACATCTGTCATTTCAGTTGTGGAACCAGAAGCCACACTGGCACCCTCCCCCTGAACTCCCTGTGAGCTCTCTATTTCTAACCCATCTGGCTTCACTCCTCATAGCTGACCTGTGCGCAAATGCAGTAAAAAACAAACAAACACAAACCCCCACAATAATGGGGTTTTATTTTAAAGCAAGCCCCATCACAGTTCCCGAGGTCAGCAGCAGCAGCTGGCCACAGAGCTCTTGCACTTCTGTGGCCTGCCTGATTATTCACAGACGCAAAGGAGAATGAAGAACTTTCTTGTCTCCATGGCTGCAGATAGGGATGCACCAGGAAAACTTGGGGGCGGAAGACAAGGGCATAGCAAAGTCCAAATCAGAAGCCGATCTGCCTGGCCCTTTCCCCTCCCCTCCCCAAGGACATGGCAAGCTGCACTGGACTGCCGCTGCAGATCAAATGTCCAGCCTTCTTTGCCTTCATTTGTCCCCCCCCCCATTATATTTGCAAGGGGGGAATGGGGGGGGGGGGAAAGGAGGCCATCGTATTTCTAGGGCTGACTGCAGCCCTCAGGGGCTTAAATGGATTTGCACTGTTAGCAGATTTTATGAGTAGCGTTGCCATTAGTGCCAGAATGCATTATTAGCACTTAAAGTGGTGGAACGCTTTGCTTGCGCTGGGCTGCGGCAGCCGCAGCTTCAGTCCTGCAGCTCGGAAGAGATTATCACATTCCTGGTGAAGGTAGGAAGGTGACCCCCCCCCCCCATCCCTCCCCACCCCACTTTTTTATTCCTCTTGTTGCAGCAAAACAAATATCCTTGGAAAGCACCAACAATGGTGGTTCTGAAACTTGCCAAATGACAAGATGGGATTGAGCGGGTTTTGTGTGGCTTTGAGGATAAAGCTGGAAAAATCCAGCCACCTTGCTAGACACCTCTCCTATTCCATGCCCAGAGGAGTAAGAAAAACCTGGGCAGCCCTGGGTTCTTCCCACCTTCCTCTGCCACTATGACATTAGTGAAAGTAGCCTGCACTAGAGAACAAGGATGCCCAGTTTGTGCTTTTGCTGACAGGCACAGCTGGATCTCAGAAGTGCTGTTCAGACCGCCAATTAACGTCTGCCTCCCAAGTCCTGCTGTCTGGGCTTCCCCCGCCTGCAGAGGTAGGGTGGGTGGCAACTACAGGCAGGGATTTTTCAGTGGTGGCACCCCATCTTTGGAATCCCCTCTCTTTTAGACACCAGGCCAAGATTACCCAAGCTTTTAACTAAGGCATTTTATTCTTCTTCAGTGTTTTCTGTTTGCCTGTTCTAATCTTAGGACTACTTAATTTTTTTTAAGGCTGCTCGAGGTTTGTTTTCTGCTGCTTTTATGACCCGGTCTGACTGTAATGCTGAAAACTTCTGTTGCTTTTATGGTTTTATGGTATTTTTATACTTGTGAGCCACCTTGAACAGATTTTGGGAGCAGTGGCATATAAATTATCTACGTTACATAAATTCTGTTTCAACACAAACCACGCCCAGAAATAAGGTCCCATTCCTGAGCAACTAGGCCACGGCAGAGACCAAGACTAACTGGGCCATCCTGTGGATGCCAGAAGGACGCCTACCTTTAGGGAGCTCAGAGAGCTGATCAAGAAGATCGGCTCGCACCTTCTGAGCACAAGAATGAAACGCGCCTCCTGTTTTACTCCAGAAAAGAATTACTCACCCTGCCCTTCACATATGGAAAATGCTGGCCTATTATCTTGGCTGTCAACAGAGAGCCTGGGAGGTCCTCCCATCGCACGCACACACGCCCCCATGCAGCCTCTCCAACTGGCTGCAAATCTTCGGCATCCTCCCCTCCCATCAGTGTTCTGATGATTTACTCATTCAGCCTTCCCGGCATACCTGGTGCCTTCCAGGACCACATAAGCAAAGCAGACAGATCCCTGCTTGGAGGAGCATATAAATGAATGTGAAGGGACAGAGGGAGACAAGCAAGGGGTGGAGGCATGCCAGTGCAGCTTCACAGACTCAGTGGGGCGGGGCGGGGCGGGGGGGGGAGGATAGACTAAGGGGCAAAGCCGAAGCACCCTTAAAAGAAGTGGGCATTGCAGAGGTATTTCAAAGGAGACAAGGGGTGGGGGAGAACAGAGGCGATGTTGGAATTAAGCAGGCATAAGGAGCAGCAAGGGAGAAAGAGGTGAAGCCCTCCCCCATTTACTTATTTATTTAATTCACTTGCACATTGTCTTTCTCCCCGATAGGGACCCTAAGTGGCTTACATCATTCTCCTTTCCTCCATTTTATCCTCACAACAACCCTGTGAGGTAGGTTTGGCCGAGAGAGTGTTAGCCGCTGGAGATCACCCAGTGAGCTTCCATGGCACAAGTAGGGATTCGGACCTGGGGCTCCCAGATACTAAGCCAGTGGCACTAAGCCGCTACTCCACACTGGCTCATTAGTGCCTGAGTTTGTTCTCCCGTTATGAAACTGCAGAGGGCCCTGTAACAATTCCTCTCGACAGCTGAGCACCTGGATGTGCCTGGCCACCAGGGTCTCCAAGCCTCAGCTAGGAAAGAATGAGGCACGGCATTTCCTAGAGGACACACCTTTCAGTGCTGGAGCCCACGTGCTTTTGTATTGCCATGTCAGGTGGACAGAAGACGGACTACAGCCCTCTGTTAGACACCTGGCCAGTTTCAGATGGGCCAAATACCCAGGGGATGCTGGGATTCTTGCGATGAATGCTGGACTTTGTGGACTGTTGTCTGACCCTGGAAGACACACCTCGTGTCCTTAAGCAAGAGTGCAGAGTCAGGATTACTCTAAGTTACCCTCCTCATCCGCTGAGTAACACTACCTGGTTTGGCTTCTGTTGAATCTTTACCCAAAGGGCAACCTAAGACCATCTAATCTGATTAAGTCTGCAACGCACCGTTTTAAGATTGCTACAAGAGGCTTTTCCATAGTGCCTAGAAACACTTTTCTTTCCCACTCCCTTCATCTTCCTATCTTACCTGATGGAGAGTTCTGGGGAAAGCACAAAGAACCAGTAGCGATGGCCTTGGGAGAGATGGAAACCTTGTTATATTGAGTATTTGGCATTTTCTTTATGCGCTATATTTGTATATTTAGATTTGTTATCTTACGTTTGGTATATGAATTTTGTTAATTTATTGGGTTGAATAAAGATATTAAGAAAAGAGTGCCGGGGAAAGCAAAAACTGGCACAGAACTTTGTGACAATTTGGTAGGTTCCAGTAAAAAAATTACTACTACTGCTGCTAGGTTTGGTTGTGATGGGATAATTCTATCAGAACAAAGGGAGATCACGCAAAGCTGAAGTCACCTCTTTCTACCCCTGCCTAAATGACTGGCCAGCAGATTGACTTTGAAATAATAAGGCTTCCTCTCACAGCAATCCTGATTAACAGGATTGACCTAACCTTAAAGAGGCTTTAACTGATAAATGTAATAAGATTAATCTGCATTTCAGGAAAAAAAAATAAGCCCAGCTTCCCATTGGAGGGGAGAGGAGGGGGGCACCTTCTGTGCTGTTCCGGGAACAGGGTGGGTCATTAGCGGCAGAGATGGGTTACGAGCACATCTGTAGCAAGAAATGTCCAGCTGTTGCCCTCTCGGCAGCAACTTCCATCCTGCTGCCAGGATCAACTGAAATATAATACTGTATCTACACGAAAGGAAGACAATCCTGAATGTAAGATGGCCTCCTTTAAAACATTATATGCACAAACAAAATTATTGGACAAAAATGTAACTTGTATGCAAATATAAAATGACCCCCTTTTTTTTAATGGCATATTTGGGGGGTGGGGGTGGACGAGTCTTGCTTTTGGGTAAATACTGTACGAATCAAACGTCTTCTGAACGGAACTAGCGAGGCAGGCCAGTAGCTGCTACTGCCCCTCCCAAGACAACAATTCAGGCAGGGACTGAGTGTCTTGGGACAGTCATTCTCAAACCATGTGCTGCAAGAGACTTGCCAAAGAGCTACAGGAAAAGCCTGAATAAGTTAGACACCTATGAGGCCGAAAAGCATCAATTCATGGAGGAGGCTGCCCAATGCATCTCTGTGAGAGTTCCTGTATGCACTTGGAGCAGACTATACTGCCACCTCCCTTCTCACGTTGGATGCAACTGGATCACTTAGTCACTACCAATACAGAGAACGTGGCAGAATCATCCATCCTCAGAGGAAGGTAATTCATTGCTGTGTAAGTCACTGGTCCTTCTCATCAAGATGTACCTTTGTTCTGGGGTAGCTCACACAGCGGACAGAAGGCAATCCTTATGCTGGGCAGCTCTCCCTCTAAAATCCTCTAAAAGTAGATCTGGGATAACCAAAAGAAAGTCCTTTTCACACAGTGCAAAATTGGTTTACACAGCTTATGATTCTGTAAATTAGTGGCAAAAGTCACAAAGGCTGTTGTCACACACACTAAATAATCCACTTTCAATCCACTTCCAGTGCACTTTCCAGCTGGATTTCACTGTGTGAACTGGCAAAATCCAGTTGGAAAGTGCACTGACACTGGATTGAAAGTGGATTATTTAGTGTGTGTGACCACAGCTATCCAGGCCCAAAAGACCTGATAAGGATCTTTAAAAGGTTTTTTGAAGGCACTAGATAAATCCAGTAGGGAAACAGAACATATGTCTATCCAGCTACTAGCCACAGCAGTTAAATGGAGCTTCCATGTTCAGAAGCAGGATACCTTGGAATGCCAGTTGCTGTTGGCTTCATGTCCTGCTTGTGTGCATCTGACTGGTCACTGCTGGAAACAGGAAGCTGGATTAGACGGTCTGTTCCAGCAAGATTACTGTAGTATCTCGAGCAGAGCCCCTCCCGTGTGGCTGAGAAACGGCTACCAAAAGAGGACACCAAGACACACAGCGCCTCCTGAGCTCCCTGAGGACAGAGGCCGCTTGAACGGCGCACTTATGTGAAGCAGCACAGTTGCTCCTGGAATACAAATCACTGATAAGAAGCAAAATGGCTCTTCCAGGAATGCTCAGAAGGCCTCCTTGTGATACAAGACAACAGAGAGGGACACACACACACATCTCTGGAGCTGCCACTCACTATATCAGCATCCTCTTCAAACAACGTAATTACCGCCAGGAGGAGGGGAGAGCTCGTTTGCATGCCTGCGTGGACGTGTTGCATGCTCGTAAAATTGATTAAAGTCATAATTAGCTGGACTAACGGCTCTTATAAAATATATTATCAGATCCCTTGTCTCTTAGGGTGAATCGGTGGTGTGGGTGGGGAGGAGGAACCAAAACAGGCAGCTGCAGGGCTAGTCAAACCGGCCGCTTTTGAGATCTGAACAGCAAAGCAAACAACCTCCCTGCCTGGTGGGGGGCTGTTGTTGCTCTAAATGTTTACACCCCTCCTTTCCTTGACTCAAAGCTGCTACACTTGATAGTTGTTCTCTGTTGTCCCAGAAGGTTCGATCAGAACCAACAGGTTGAAATTAAATCAGAAGAGTTTTCAGCTAAACACGAGGAAGAACTTCCTGACAGTTAAAGGGGTTCCTCAGTGGAACAGGCTTCCTGGGGAGGCGGTGGGCTCACCTCCTTTGGAGGTTTTCAAATCTAGACAGCCATTGGACAGCAATGCTGATTCTGTGAACCTAGGCAGATCGTGAGACGGAGGGCAGGAAGGGTTGCATCAGTGCTTAGTTCTTGTGGCCCTTTCTTACATGCCCAGTGGCTGATTGCCACTTTGGGGTCAGGAAGCAATTTTCCTCCAGGCCAGTTTGGCTGGAGGTCCTGGAGGATTTTTGTCATCTTCTGGGTGTGAAACAGGGGTAACTGGGGGTGGGGGAGGTAGTATTTGTGAATTTCCTGCATTGTGCAGGGGGTTGCACTAGGTGACCCTGGAGGTCCCTTCCAACTCTATGACTCCATAGCCAATGACCCCTCTCCCCCCCAATACTGCTGGCACCCACTCCTGGGAGTCCTGAGGGCGGCCCAGAGAGAGAACATGCAAACACTGCAAGTTAGCATAGAGGCCAGGCCAAAGCAGCATGTTCAGCAATAGGAGTGGAACTTGAAACCCAGGTGGATGTGGAATAACTGCACAAGCAGCAGATTCCACTGAAGGAGAAGTAGCAGTGTGTGTGTGTGCGCGCAGATGCACACATACACATGCTTAGCTTGGCCAACCTGTGGCTTTTCCCCTGTGACCTTTGCCCCTCTTGCTTTTCTTTTCTAAAGGAGGTCTGCAATCTAGGGTGCTAGCTGGCTTTCTAAAAAAGCACAGGGTAGGTTGAATCGCCACCTCTCTCACCTGCTATTTCTCTGCAGTCAATTATCACACACACACACACACACACACACACACACACACAGACCCTGCCCTGTTCCTCTCTAGCTCTTTAACAGCAGCCCTGGCCTTGCCACTAATTGCACCATTCTAGCTCTGGAAATGAGCTGTGAACCAGGAAGGTCCCAGTCTGAATCCCACCAAGGAGACAAACTTGACAGGGGCCTTACCTAAGTCACTGTCCTTCCGGCCTCAGCCTCCAAACTGCAATAAAAGTCAACTGTACAGGCCTGCCTCACAGGTTGGTTGCAAGGATAACCAGGTAAACTGTGTGAAAGGCTTTGAGAACAGGGATCTTTCAGCAAACCCTTGCTTGTACCTTGAGCCAGACTTGGCTCCACAAAACTTAGGGTGCTCCATGGCAGCAGAAACTTTGCTCCCGTGTGCAGAACCCTCCTCCAAGGCAAGCCCAAGGACCACGTGGCCAAGTTAGGCATCTGGCTGCGTTTTCAGGCCGTGCCTCCCCCTTGCTACCCCAAAGTTTAACTGAGGCTTAGCTGCAGGAACAGTTTTGAATCTTAGGGACTCGGAGCCAGTAAACAGGAAGCAATGCCACCCTGCATGTGCAAAGTGCCCTTCCTTTTCCCCCTTACACACACACACAAAGTCCAGGCTAGTAGAATCCCTGGCACTGCCATTTTTCAAAAATAAGCCCCTGAATACCACTGTAATTGAATCTGTCCAGTGTCCAAACTACAGCAAGTTAAATACTCTGCAAGGGACTTAGGGCCTCAGACTGGGATTCTGGGCACATTTCACCACTGAGGCACCCTGCAAGGAGAGGAAACTGCACTATACACTGCAGCAGCATCACCACCACCAGAGATGGCCACAGGTTGGTAGTACAGCTATCAACTACCCGACTCTACCGACTCTGCCTTGGTTCCTCATTCTGAGCAACTTGTCATGAGGGATTGAATGAGCTGCTTTCAGGGCTGTCCATCTTTAAGGGATGAATGGGTTGCTTAGCCCAACCAGCTGTAAGCTACTCCAGTAACTGGGTCTGGGAGATACTGCTCCAAGGGTCATCACAGACACCTGATAACTCCAGATGACAGCTCCCTCCCTCTTCCTCCCCTCTACCACATCTCTACCTAATTGATGCTTTTATACACAGTATACAACCCCTCTGGATCTCTAGGGTTAAACACAGGCCAAAGAGGTCATGCAATGCAATGCAGTCAGATCCTATGAATATAAAAAACCCCTCTGTCTGCCAAGACTTTCAGACAAAAGCATCATTTCATTGGGACACAACTGCATTTCGTGGAATATGCTGCCCCTTCGGGCCCCACAGGAATGTAGCCCCGTCCCCCAAGATCATAGACAGTCAGTGCGAAGTATAGTCTAGAGGGCCAGACTAGGACCGGGAAGACCAAGGTTTAAAAAAATCTCCACTAAGCCATGGAACATGCTGGATGACCCTTGGATCCGTTTCTCAGTCACTCTAGTCTACCTCACAGGGCTGTTGTGAGTGTAAAACGGAAGAAAGGAGAGTCATGTATGTACTGTAAACTTTCTTGAGGAAGGGTGGGAAAAAATGAGCTGGACAGATGTGCTTCCCTGTTCTCTGTGGAGTACAACTGAGAAATGAAAACAAAAATCATAAAACATCTGTTTAAGTTTAAACTCTTCTGGAATGCTTTGGTCTGTTCCAGACAGAGAATCACCACAGACTTTTAAAATTAAAACAGATTTCCAAATAACCACTTGCTTGATGGGTGTGGATGAGCAAATACTGCTTCCAAGTGACCAGAAACTTGGCTTCTTAATGGGCCACAAATAACAATCCATGGGCTACTAAGTTTTGTAGATGCTAGCCTGATCCAACAGCTCCAAGATGTTCTGGAATATTTACCCTATCTGTACTGGTAAAGTGATCTGGATTCAGAGGAGCACCCAATGAAGTTGACATGTAACTGATTCAGGACAGACAAAAGGAAATACTGCTTTACTCAATGAGTAATAAAACTTCCAGAGGATGTAGTGATGACCATGACAATCAAAAGCTTTAAAAGGGGATTAGACAAATTTACAGAGGAAGGGTCGATCAATGATGACTAGCCATAGAGAATAAATAGAAGAAGAATGTACTGTAGAGTTGCAGCCAACTCACAGTGACTCCATCCAAGGGGTGTTTCAGGCAAAAGAGAAGCAGAGGTGGTTTGCCATTGCCTTCCTCTTCATAGCAACCCCAGGCCTCCTTGGTGGTTTCCCACCCAAATACTGGCCATGGCCAACCATGCTTAGCTCCCAAAGGGAACCTCTTATTCAGAGGCAGTGAACCTTTGAATACCAGTGCTTGAAGGCCTTGGCTTCTGTGTTTCTATGTTTCTCCAGGGCAACTGGTTGGCCATTGTGTGAACAAGATGCTGGATGAGGTGGACCACTGTTCTGATCCAGCAAGATACTTCTTACGTAGCTGCGGGAATTAGTCTCACTCACGGTCCAAGCCCAAGAGGCCAGCCCCTGAACTATCAATGTGGCTAGCTGAGCTGGTCAAAGCTGTAAGGGAAACGGGAAGGACTTACCTTGGCCTTTCCAGTGCTTTGTAGGATGTGGACCAAAGCTGAGGCCATCTCTTCCTTGTTCTTCACACTCAACACTGGCTCCAGGACTGAGCAGAGAGCCAGGTAGTTGTTGGTGATGTACTCTGCAAACTCCTTGTACATCTCCATGGGAAGGATGCTCATGCTTTGGTAGCGCGACTTAATGCGGATCATGGGTCCCCCAGATTTGCCCTTACTGGGGTTAGGCGTGACCACGGGGTACCACTTCTCAACAAACTGCCGTCCTGTGACAGAGCCTGCTGGGATGTTGACCAGCCCGATAAAGTTGGTCTTGTCTTTCTTCTTCTTCTTGTCTGTCTCTTTGTACAAATGGATGGTGATGCTCCGCAGTGATGGGAGGTTGTTGAACTCAAAGTGCTCTCCCCAAAAGACGTTGTCCGTTTTCAACTTGCACGTTGTCCGTGCATAGAGAACCTCATCCAAGCACAGTTCACACAAGTACTTCTTCTTGGCTGGTACGTCTTTTGCTTCAATAATCCATAGCTTGAGCATGTTCTCGACTCGCCTGCTATTGTCCTACAAAAGAGATGTACACAAAACAACAAAAGGTCAGGAAGAAGGAGGGGAAAGCAATTACACACAGCAAAAATGGAGGAACAGCTTAATTGTTGGAATGCGTTAGAACAGAACTGATTCTTAATTATGTTTTTACTTTAAGGAAATTACCAGCTCATGGGAATTTGCATAATAACCCCTGCTTATGTTCATTTTCCAAATATCACGGTGCTTTCTCATCTCACCAGTAGGAAAAAGAAAAAGAAGCTGATAACACACACACACACCATCCTCTACTTTAAAAACGGCACCGTTTCCAATTTGGCTGCCAGAGGAGTCTAAAAATGAAAGCAGAAAAGCCGTAGCAGGAATGAGCACAGCAACAGAAGCTGCTCCAGAAGTCCTGCACCCTCACAGATTTCCCCATGCTGGATTTTTTAGCAAAGGAACAGAAAAACATGTTCTTCTCTCACAATGCACTAAAAACAGGAAAGCTGCAGTGACTACAGTCAGTCTTGTGTGCAGCAGAAATGCAGCCAGCTCTGGGGTGGAAATGCAGTGCAAAAACCACACAACAATATTCCCACTGGGAAACCTGGAAAAGGAGCAGTGATTCCTACAGACAGGGGAAGTCTCGCTTCAGATGAAGGCTCAGCGGTCAAAATACCTGCTTCCTATGCAGAAGGTCTCTCTCTAGCTGAAGGATTTCAGATAAATTTTTCCCTGACTGACATCCCTGGAGGACGGCTGCTAGTCAGAGCAGACAATTCTGAGCTAGAGGAATCAATAGTTGGATTCATTGTGAGGCAGCTTCATATGTTTGTAAGATGCATGAAAGCCAGTCTGGCAGGCAGGGCAGAGGAGTCTCCCTGTGCCAAAGAAAGTCACCCCGGGACTTAGTGCTCCCAGTTACCGTCCAATATCCTATGTGGGAAATAAGTGCGTGTGTGATTTACAGATCGATTTCAGATCATGTTTTTCCCACAGGATTGGAAGTCGTCGTTTTTGCATCTAATTCTTTCATCTCGCTGCCCCTCTTCTCCAACAGTTTGCACAGGTTTTGGAAACCAACACAAAAACCTGGAAAACCAGCTGTCCTTGAACAAATGCGAAAGGAGAATCCACACCATGATCCCCTTATCAAACTGACATTGATTCCTGCGTGAAAAGACCTCTGTTTTTGGTCTAGTTCATTCAATTCAATTCATATTTCATAACACTGATATCCCTACATTTCCCTCCTCAAAAGGGTCTCAAGACACCATCTCAGGAAAATACAAGGGATCAAATGTTTCACTGGAGGAAAACACAGTATGCTTCTTGCGTTCAACAGTGGAAGACCAGCAGCCTCAGGCAGCCCAGAAAGGTGGCTAATCCCCCCCCACCCAATACCTTGTTGGGATGAACAGCTCTCCGCAGGTTCTCCATCCATTTGTCTCGTTCTGCAGCAGATCGGCATGAGAAGCATTTGCTACCTGATGCAGTCGTCACCTGGAAAAGAAGGGAACAGTGATTGTTTCTGACAAGCAGAGCCAGCCTTAAGGTTTCTGTAGCCCAGCACAAGAGATGGGAGCCTTCTGGAGAGAAAAGAAATGGATCCAAACCTAGACTCTACCACAGTATTCTGTTCCTGACAGCAGCCAACCAGCTGCACATGGGAAGGTCACCAGAAGGGAAAGGTCTACAACACTGACAGTGTCTCTGGATACAGAGTTCATGTCCCCAGGGGACAGCAATCCATCATGCTCGCAGCGCCACCGAAGCACTGGACCAGAAGCAGAATGTTGCAACAGTCCACCCCTGACCTGATCCAGGAAGGCCAGAATCTCAAATGTCCAGCTTTTCGCCTTTAGGCGGGGAAACAGAAGGAGGGCATCCATGTAGATTGGAGGAAATTGGTAAAAAGGAGTAAGAGAGAGCTTTGGCTGTGGGCTGCACCGGAGAACTTGTGGAGATTTCACAGTGAGAACCCAAACACTTTGCAAACGCACATGATGCTTCCCCAGTGCATATGCCAGATTCTTTAACCCCGCTATCGCCTCTGCTCAGGGAGGTTTTGCTTGGTCACCATCACATTTTCGTCAAAGTGCCACCCTATTCCTGCTTTCCTCCATCCACTAGAAATGGCCTTTCCCCGCCTGTATGAGGAGGCCCAGGCTACAGAGCAATGAAGAATGAATGAAAAGAAAGGTGCAGGTCTGCCTATGTCACCTGCCAAGGTGGTCTCAAACGAGCCCTGCTCCTCAGATACTCTGTGAAAACCCCCAGCCCCAAAACAATTTTCCTCCTCTTTTGCTTACCTACATGTGAAAATGGGGACCACCACAGTAGAAAGAACTAGCACAACACTTTGGGGAACTAACCTCAGTTTGCCTGTTGGCCATCTCAGCTCAACAGCCTCTCTAGAGGAGAGGTCGAGGCCCAACCTGGCAGAGACAGGGACCATCCCTCTTTCCTTATCCAACTGGGGCTGGAAGCATGAAACCTGTTCAATGCATGGCCATAGTGCAGGAAAGGAGGTCCGGTGAGGCCCGACTCTTCCGCACACTCCAGAAGGTGAATCTGTGTTTTTAAGAGACCAAGGACTCAGCTAAGGGAGTTCATTTTCTTTCCACAGAGCTAAAGATAGGTCTTTTTTTTTCTAAGGTCTGTTTGGCTTTTAGATATTTATACCCAACTCAGCTCCCCAGTGGGGATGTGAAGTGGCTTACAAGATCATTTTCCCTTCCTTCATTTCATACACACAACGGCCAACCTGTAAGAAGCAGATTAGACAGAGACTGGCTGATCTAAGGCCACTCATCATGACAGAGTGGGGATTTGAACATCGGCTTCCTGGATCCTTAGTCCAGCACTCATAACCACTCCTCCATGCTGGTTCTCAGCCCATCCAGCACTCAGGAGGAGCCACTACCCCTTGGCTTTCCAGCAGACTCCAGAGAGGCTTTGACAGATGGCTCTGAGCCAGCACTTAGCCGAGCCCCTGTTCTACGCGAGTCTCTTCCAGAAATAATGGAATCATTTGCTCTTCTGCACTGCACATGAAAAGGGTCTTGGCAGCACCTGCTGGGCTTCCCTATCCATTAGTTGCCCCCTGAGGTTCTGTGGGACTGAAGGTCTTGTGCTTGCTTGCATCCCACACAGCCTCCACCCGCCCACATCCCAGGCACACAGTTTTTAGCAAACACAAGTCCGAGGTAGAAGATACCTGATTTGATACAAGCCCAGCACAGAGGTGCATCTCCCCCTCTTCTATAGATAACCTCCCCGGCATGCAGAAGACATTTAAAGAGGCTGTTTCCTCACGAGGGTGCTAGGCTGTTTTCCTCCCTCTTGCCCGCAGTGCCCTTTGAGATTAATAATAAACTGATACCCCCAGAGAGCTGCAGGAGCATCTGAGGTCCACATCTGAGCAACAGGCTGCCTCATGCTTTCCTTGCCTGGCATCTCACGGACCCATCACCGGAATGGTGTGCCTCTGACAGAGCCCCACAGAACTGCCTTGACTCTTCTTATGAATATTTTGGTGGGACTGTTTGTGTGGGATGGCTTGACTTCCCTGATCTCATGAAAACCAGTTGGGAGTATGTAACCACTGAGAGAGTGGTTGAGCAGTGGAACAGACTGCCTCGGGAGGTGGTGCATGCTCCTTCGCTGGGCGTTTTCAAGTGGAGGCTGGATGGCCATCTTGCGGGGATGTTGTAGGGCTATCTTTCGGCTATGCTCCTGCAGAGTGCAGGGGGTGGGACTAGATGACCTGTAAGGTCCCTTCCAACTCTATGATTCTTTAAGTTAAACAACTTAAAGGCTGTCTAGAAATTCAGCAAATCATGACCATTAGCCTGGGCCTTTTTTGGTGAATGGCTTGGGTGGCACGACTCACGAATTTCCACCAGTACATGCGGGAAGACTCAGCAGTACTACTGAGGTGGGCCTACAAATCGTGCTGTCATCCCTGCCTGGGATGATCTTAAGACAAAGACCGCTCACAGCTCAGTTGCCAACAGGGAGGAGAAGGTAAACTCCTGAGGGTTACAAAGACAAGCATAAGGTCTGCAGGGCAGTGGGGCTACTGAGGAAGCGGCCTCACTGAGATTGGTCCAAATGCATGCCTAGAAAATGGGTGGGTGGGACGACAGCAAAGTCAGCATTTGATTTACTGTTCAATCCAGCTGTTACTCCAGCTGACAAGAAGGTGAACTCACCTTGGATCTTAAGGACCTGTTGGGAACTCATGTTTTATATTAAGTCTTCCCCTCACCCCAGTACAGGTGAAATGAAATGACACCAATGGCAGCATGGGCGGGGAGGATGCTGGGGGCTTCTTGCCAGTCTCAGGCCCTTGGCAAAACACCTGAACCAGCTCTGCAGGCCCACAAATGGGAAATATTGTAGTCAAAACTGATTTTTTTAAAAAAAAGGTGGGGGAACAGTATTAATTTACTAGGGCAAAATTCAATTAGTAGGGGGGGAAATCATTAGTTTTTCAAATTTAACTCATTTTCACTCATTATCCACATTGCATGGTTGGGTGACTCCCTCTGCCAGACAAAATCATCCTGCAATTTGAGGTGCAGAGAGAAATTAGAGCTCCTGCCGCGCTAGGTGCACAGGAGGGAGGGCGCTGTGGCGGGAAGCTGACCTACTTATTTGTATGCAGGGTCCAAGTTCTCCCAAGGACACCGAGGATGGGGGTGGGGTGGGAGGAAGAGACCTGGATGCTGGTCAAAGCCATGATGTCCGATTCTCCCCCGGACGGAGTCTCGTGCTCCCCCCCTCTCAGGAAAAGATGTCAGGAGGCCAAAGGGGATGGGGGGGGGGGAAGACAGCTTTGTAGAAAGGAGCATGTTGCAGTGCACAAGCCAGCTTGCATGGACCTTCCTAGGGCACATGGCACAAGGTGGTGCAGAGAACGGCTGCCATGTGGAAACCACCTTGAACTGGGAGCAGGAACGGCAGTCAGCCGTGCGACTGCGGAATTGTAGTTTGGGAGTTGTAGTTTTAAAAAACTGCAGTTTGGAGTTGTGGGTTTTTTTTAAAAAAAAAATCTCTAGTTATTAAATATATTTTCCCCACTTTTTCATCCTACAACTGTCCTTAAGGCAGATAACAAAAGACTGAAAGGGGAAAACCTACAGACATAAAAGTTATGAAGCCATAAAAATGTAATAATCACAGATCGAACAGCTGTTCAAAATACAAACAAACCAGAACTGAAAAGCAGAATTCGCTTAACAGTCAACCCTGGTTAAAAGCACACCGGAATGCTAGCACCTTGACCAGATGTATGAATGCAAGCCCAGCGGGCAAATCTCCATGGGAAGGGCGTTCCAGAGGTCAGGCAGCACAGCCCTCTCTTGAGTACCCACCTACTGGTGAAGGACACAGGGCAGGGCTTCTGCAGACAAGTGAGGGCAGGTAGGTTTAGAGGGGCCAAGGGAGTCCTTTTGATGCCCAGGTCCCAAAGCAATAAGGCTTGAAGACCATGTTTGAATCAGGCCTGGGAATGAACCAGAAGCCAATGCAAAGGGTACAGCATTGACGTAATAGCCTCAGAGGCAAAAGCCAGTCTCTGCTCCAGCTGCAGCATTTTGTTACCAGCTGAAGAGTTGTGGTGGCATACATTCAAGAGCTCCCAACCTGGAAGGCAATCTAAAGCAGCTACTTCTTTATGCATAGGCCCAACACTTCCCTGGAGCAGAGCTGATGCGCCACAGTACTTGCTCAGATGTGGATGTCAGGGCTAGGGCTGAGAGTATGCTACAGTTATGAATAGCAACCCCGAAGACAGCGAGGTATTGGTGCAAAATGTAGCTTCCTGGAAACCTCAGTTTGTATTTGAAACAAGAGGTGAAGTTTCTAGTTCTTATGGCTGCTCAGGCACGCTTGAAAGTGGGGTGAGCAATGCCCAAATAAATCAGAGGTTGGCTGAAGCAGGTCTTCAGTTCTCTCCCTGCCACTAGATACAGGGAGGATTATGCAAAAAAGTAACAACTGGGCAAACAGAGAAGCAAAACCAACATGCAAACCCAAGCATTTTGTCAAGGTGCCAGATTCAGCTTTCCTCAAATGTCCTTGGCACAGAACTGGAAAATGGGTCAAGGTGGTCTTGTGGACGGACTGAGGAAAGACCCCCCCCCCCCCCCGCAATTCTAAGCCCCAAATCACAAAATCTGAATAAAGCATGCAGATCACGGTATCTTCTGCACACAGTAAACAAACCACAAAAGTAGCCATGCTCTGACGCTCCGCCCACTAGGCTGTCACCCCTCTGGCTTGTTTCCCCTCTCCTCAAAGATACCATCTTCCAATGCTCTACATCTGTTAACTGGATTAATAGTGCAAAATGTGGATTAAAACCCCTGCTTTCCAGTTTACATTAAAGGAGCTCATGTAGAGCGAAGAGATCCGAATACGAATCCAGAAGTCCCTGGCTTGAATCTCACTTCTGCCACGACTTCCCCATGTGGCCTTAGGCAAGCCACTCTCCCTCAGCTCCCTCCCACCAATTCGCAACGGGAATTACAAGACAGGCTTACAACAAGATAATTACTAGACAAAGTGTTAGCACTCGAAGGTGCCATACAAACGCCTAAGTAAACAGTATTATTAAAAAGGGTTGGGAAAATCCTGTTGTACTCATAACCAGCCAGGCACTAAGGTACAGCCCACGTACACCACTGAACTTTCAGTACACACTCAAAGAGTTTCACCAGAAGCATTGCCTGTGTGATTTCCTGCCTGCCCCTCGCTGCAACACTATGGACTAGCACCTTGTTTATTTATTTGCAGAATTTATACCCTGCCTTTCTGCCCTCACAAGGGCCAACAAGGTGACTAACCATTTTAAAACACACACGATAAAATCACACTTTAGCACCATTAAAATCAGCCTCCCCAAAAGACACATCATTAAAACACTTGAAAACAGAGTTAAAATACATACAAAGACATAAAAACAGCAACTGAAACATTGGTCGGGAAGGAGAGATCACTGAGGGAATACCAAATGAAACCAAAAAAGTCTCCACTCCCTCCCCCCGAGAGAATTCCAGAGCTTTGGTGCCATGGCTGAGAAGACCCTTTTCTGGTGTGCCACCTGCCTAATCTCTGAAGGCGGGGCATCCGAAGATGAATGTCACGGTTGGGTTTATAAGAGAGTAGGCAGTCCTTCAGGTATGTTGGTCCCAAGTGTTCCCTCTAAGCTGAGTTAGCGTGAGCCAGCTCAATTTTTTAGCCTCTGGCTCACAGATCTTTGTCTTAGCTCAGGAAGGATGGCTCCAGTGCAAACTAATTTATGCAGTAGCCAAATTGCTCACTCACAGCTTTAAGAACATAAGAGAACATAAGAGAAGCCAATGTTGGATCAGGCCAGTGGCCCATCCAGTCCAACACTCTGTCACACAGTGGCCAAAAACACCAGGTGCCCTCAGAAGGTCCAGCAGTGGGGGCAGGACACTAGACGTCCTCCCATTGTTGCCCCCCCCCCCAAGCACCAAGAATACAGAGCATCACTTGCCCCAGACTGAGAGTTCCTATCTATACCTTGTGGCTAATAGCCACTGATGGACTTTTGCTTTAATGCAAGTAGCTCGCAAAGTAGAATTTGTGCTCACAAGACTCCACAGCTTAAGAGGGAGCATTGGTCCCAAACCATACAGGGCTTTAAACGTCAGCTCCAGCACCTCAAATTGTGCTTGGAAACAAATTGGGAGCCAGTGTGGATGGGCTAAGGCTGGAGTGATACAGTCCAAACGACCCACTCCAGTCAACATCCTGGCTGCAGAATTTATTTTATTTTATTTATTTGTTCAATTTATACCCCGCCCTCCCCACCGAAGCAGGCTCGGGGCGGCTTACACATGAATAAAAACATATATAAACAATTATAACACTCATAAAACCTTCTAAAAACAATCTAATATTGTGAAGGGCTAGCAAGATATATAATAAACACTTAAAGATGACGGGAACATTCATATTAATGTGTTCTATGGTCTGCCTTGCTCGCCAGCTCCTTGATCTCTGTCATATGTATGCGGTGGGCACGGGCTGTAAATGGTGGAGCCAGGGAATGGGGCTCTGTATCTATCAATTGTGGTTGTTGTTGGAGTTGTTGGTGTTGTTGTTGTTGGTGTACCAACTGAAGTTTCTGACAACTTTTCAAGGGCACTGCAGGAATCTGATCACAATGTAACCAGGGCATGCACCACAGGTGCCAGACCTTTTCTGTGCCGGAAAGGCCACGGCTGGTTAACAAACTGAAGCTGGTTTTTAAAAAGCCAAAACGAAACTGAGGGTCTTCAGAATGTCTAAGAGATATACCAAATCCTGTGTTGGTACACAGAAGGCATCACACGCCCGTCCCCTAACACAGCTCTACTGTGATCCAGTCGTATCTTTCCCTCCTTATCTCTGTGGTTTTTGTGGGTCAGGCTAACTTGACGTTTCTTTGCCTCAGCTGGTTTGCCAGGATGTCGGTTCAATTTCCCCACTTTCTGGTGCTCGTTCTTGAGCAGAAGATTGTCATGTCCCTCGTCTGCCTCCAATTTTCCGCCCAGCCTCCTGCAGTCTCACAGGCTGGCTTTTCAAGATTCTCAGCTGCAGCAACGCTTGCGGTTTTCTGCCCCTCGTGCCAAGTCAGACTGACATCCTGTCCTAACCGGCATGTCTGTCGCCTACAGGCACAGAGGTGGAATTAGGGGACTGTCAGGGAAGTCGGGCTATTGCTTCAAGGACATCGAGGCTCTCAGTCCAAAACTCTACAAATGCCAAAACCTCAATGATTAACGGTTGCATTAAGAACTGGAGTGCTAAAGATCTACGCAGAGTACTTGGCAAGCATTTTGACGCAAGTGAATTTGGAGAGGTGGGGAAAAAGGCTGTTTATTGTGGAGGCTACTAGATGTTTTATTCCCTAATGCTTTTTTATAGATTCTGTTAGGGAGGCAGTGTGGTGTAGTGGTTAGAGTGCTGGGCTAAGATCTGGGAGACCCAGGTTCAAATCTCCATACTACTCTGGAAGCCTGCAGGGTGGCCTTGGGCCACTCACTCTCACTCAGCTTACTTTACCACACAAGCATATTGTTGTTTGGTGTAGTATAGTGGTTAAAAACCGTGTTTGATTCCCCACTCCTCCTCCACATGAAGCCATCTGGGTGATCTTGGGTCAATCACAGCTCTTTCAGCCCTACCTGCCTCACAGGGTGTCTGTTGTGAGGAGAGGATGGGAAGGCGATTGTAAGATGCTCTGAGACTCCTTTGAGTAGTGAAGAGCTGGGTATAAAACCAACTCTTCTTCTTCTTTTGTGAGGAAAAAATGGAGGGAAGGAGAAGGATACTGTAGGCTGCTATGGGTCCCCACTGGGAAGAAAAGGGCATATACATATCTACGTGAATAATAAATATGGCTGACTGCTGATTTTTATGATTGATTGCTGATTATTTATCTCTGTTCCTTTCCAACCTTTTTGTGGGTGTTCTTGAGATCCCTTGTATTGTGTTGCTGGATGCGTTAAATTTTTTTTTACAAATCTGTTTAATAATTTACTAGGAGTAAGGCCCGTTGCGGGAAGAAATACAACGGGTTCTAGAAGGAAGGTGAGTGTCTCAGCTGTGGCTGGTGGTGAAAGAGAAGGGGAAAATAGAGGGACGCAGGCCATGTTTATTTCCTTCTGCTTCACTATAAGGCAGGGCTGTCTCAAGTCATTTTGCTGCCCCAAGTGGGTAGTATGGGAGGACAGCCTCATGGTAACAGGTATGGTTCTCTCCACCCCTGACTTATGTTGATTTGGGGTTATGTAGTGGCAGCTAAGGTAGAAAAGCACCTCCTCCTGTGCCATGTCTTTTGGGTTCCAAGGGTCTGGAAAGCGGTTCCATAGCCAGTTACAGGGTTGCCAACTCTGGGTTGGGAAATACCTGTAGATTTGAGGGGTAGAGCCTGGGGAGGGCAGGGTTTGGGGTGTAGAGAGACTTCAGCAGGGTATACTGCCATAGAGTCCACTGCCCAAAGCAGCCATTGTCTCCAGGAGAACTGATCTTGGTCATATGGAGAAAAGCTGTAATAGCTGGGGAATTTTCTGTAGGGGAAATGATGTGCTGTGGCTGCAGAACACGGTGATTGGCAACTCCAGGGACCGTTGAAGGGAAGATTGGAAGGTGCATTTTACCTCAGAACACATTCAATGACTCCCAACAGCAAACTGTTTAGAATGTGAGAGGCAAAGGCTAATCAGGTTGCATATGCAAATGACCTCTGTGTTTCGACTGGCTATGGGGGGGGGGGGGAGAGGAGCAGCAAACTGTTTAGAATGTTGGAGGTGGGACTCAGGCAACACAGCTAGTGGATAGGGACAGCTTGAGTGACACATCATGAAGCCAACTGATTTAGGAGCGTGTGGAATGTTCAGGAGAGTCCAGGACCAAAACACATTATATAGAGAGATTTTGTTAAATATTCACACTGCAAGTTGCTCTCTGTACCATTTGAATGGCAGAAAATAGGATCTAAAACTTTCAGATATATTAAAGGGGTGAAAGTGTTCCCAGAGATAATTTGCAGATGTTTAAAAGTCTACTCCTGTGCCCTTCAAGGCCAAATTTCAATCATGCTCACACTCCTTACTGAAACAAAGTTTGCTTGCCTCAAGCTGGGAATGTAATATGAAAAAGCCCGACGTTGACTGGCAGCTGGCACCACAGGAAAGGTAATTCATAAGTCCCCATCAGTAATCCCTCTAAGCTGTGGAGTCTTGTGAGCAAAAATTCTACTTTGTGAGCTACTGGCATTAAAGTTGTGAGCGAGCAATTTGGCTACTGGATAAATTAATTTGCTCTGGAAACATCCTTCCTGGGCTAAGACAAAAATGTGTGAGCTGGAGGCTAAAAAACTGAGTTAGCTCACAGTAACTCAGCTTAGAGTGCACACTGGTCCCTGCTGATCTCTATTGCGTGCATTGGTTCAGCTGCACTGGGGTAAAAGCATAAACTCATCCAAAAGATCTGGGATACAACATGGGTTTGATATCAGCAAGATGTGGCACACTTAATTCAGTTCTAAAACACTGAAATCAACAGGGACAGTCCCCAGCTTTGTGCCACATCTCAAATCTTGAAGCCTCAAAAAATTAAGCAAATATGCACAGATTTTGTGTTTTGCACAAACTATTCAGTGTTGGCTTACAGCAGCTATGCAGCACAGAAAAAAACCCAATTTCTTGATCACCATAAAATGCTACCAAGCCTCCCACCAGTTCCTGAGATTTCACAGGGCACTGGCTCATGCTTCCCCCTTATAAGTTATTGCTACGCTCTAACAGCTAGAAACTCACTTTTTTAAAGCAAAGGTAGAATTTTTAGGGTGCATTTTGCTGCAGATACTAAAAGTCACATCTATGTAATGTGAACGCAGGAACAGCAAAGTATTTGCAAGCCTGCGGCAGGCCCTCTTTGCAAAAGGTACATTCTACAGTCCTGAATCATAATCAAATACGCACACAGAGTCACCTTCTATGCACACAGATTGCTTTGCAGCCAGTGAATCATGTCTCAATGCTTAGCTTCCTTCATGGCCCTTCTCAGAATTGAAGTGACTTTCTTCTTCATCTAACGCACTTGAAAGCAAAAAGCTGGCTCCCACCCTTTGACAAGTGTGCAATTTGTGTATTTCCCTGTCTCTGTCAACTTTCTCCCAGTGCTATTCATCTCCCTCATTCTGCTTTGAGTGACGAACAAAATTGGTAAACAGCTCCAATATTACAGGTGTCAAATCTCTCTTTCGCCTAGTTCCATTTAATCTGTTTCTTTGAGCGGAACGTAATTTAGGCAGTGTGATTTACAAAAGTCTTCTCCTCCTGACCCTCTGTGCTATTGCTGGGAAGATGCAACTTGCATTCTTTGTGCCAACCAGTTTTTCTTTAATACAAAATCTCTATTTTGGCCTGAGTGCTTCTGAAAAATCTTCTCTCCCCCCCAGCCCCTTATTTAAATGTTCGTCTGCTACTAATTTAAACAGCAGAAGCAATCCAAACACTCAGAATTTATCAATGGTGGGGTTTTTTAATTGGTTTGTTTTTCGTTGCCCATATTAACACTACCAAATGCTTCATCCTAAATGACAAAAAGGACATGCTGAAGTTGGTGAGAAAGAGGCATGCTGTATATGTTTGGAGATACCTATGTTCATTGACACTTGGGAAGGTGGTTATAAGTGTAAAGGGCTAGCTGAGAAGTGGGGTCACAGTGGGAACTGATTTCCCCCTTGCTTAATGCTACTGAGACCTGGGTCTTGACTAGGAAAGTGAGGGACCAACCATCAGTTTCACAGAATACAAGAAAACCTGCTGATCTGCTCCAACCCCTCCATTACCTGCCCACCAACTTCCCTGCAGAATTGTTCTGCTGCTGCCTCCAGGCAGAGGAACTCCCTGCCACAAGAGGTACGATAGGCACCACTATTGTTGGACTTCTGGCCTTGCTGGTTCCAGGGAGCCTTTGTAAATGGATTTTTAGCTGCTTGGCTGCTTTAGATCTTTGCCTACTTCTGCATGTATTGCTCTTTGTTGTGGGCTATTTTAAATGGATGTTTTAATACAGTGCTAAATTGACTGTGTTGAAAACTGGCATTAATTGCTTGTCTCATCCATCATCCATTTTGAAATACATTATTACATTGTGCATGTGCCCTACCACTTCACTCTGCCGAACCTTCTTCCAACCTAAGGAGGAGCTTCATTTCCCTCCGAGGAAGGCTCCTTAAGCTTAAACTCTGCTGAGCAGCATGGAAGGATCCATGCCACAATATCGCTTTTTGTAAACTCTGTCTGGGGGATCTTTCTGGGGGAACAGAAAGGAAAAATGCAAGCCCTCAAAATAAACAAACTGTGACTGAGGGATCAGCCTGTTCAAGTTCCCACACAGATGTCTGTGTGCGGATACCCCCTCCAACCCAAGTCACCCATCCTGAGAACCCCCAGCAACTGTCGCAGGCGGCTTACCTCAAAGCAATAGTCTTGCCCCAGGATGCTGCTGTGCACCGGCTTAATGACCACCTCCTCCTCCATGCTGAGATCAAGGGCCTCCACCGCGCTACTGGGACTGAGCAGTGACTCGTGGGAGCGTGATTCCTTCAGCCTCGGCATTAGATGGGATCTAGAGGAGGAAGAAGACAATGACACAGACCATCAGACACGAACCACCCTCTCAACAGATCAGAAACAGCACCTCTGTGATCAATTCAGTGTCCTGAGCCTCTGTTCACAACAGTCCAATGCATCGACTAGATGCAAACACAGAAGAGTTATCTTATTGTTAACCACATTTTGGAGCCTACCACATGCTCATTCACACTCACAATCAGCCCAAGATACTCAAGAGTTTTGTAGGTCCAGAGAAAGAGCAACAGAAGAGATTTTCTAGCCTCTGGTAGCCAGGCATGACTGGGTTGGATTGGTAGATCACAGACATTGCAGGCCCATTTTTGGTTGGGACGTTATGTCAGGGACTGAAGAGCTACCAGGACTGGTGTTAAAGGAGTGATGATGGCTGATGCACATCCAGGACTGTGGTTCAGTGCTTGTCTACCTCTTCCTTTGCAGGCAGAAGGTCCCTGGTTCAAGTCTCAGTCTGCAGTGAAAATATCAGACGTTGGGAAAGACCTGTCTCTGCCTGAAATCCTGGGAAGCTGTTTCTGGTCAGGGCAGACAATACTGAACCAGACGAACCAACAGTCTGACTTAGTCTGAGGTGGTTTCATACGTCTATCGGCAAACCACTGTTAATGGAGGGGTATGAATGGCAGAGCCAATCCCAACCCTTTTAATCCCAAATATTCAGGGCAGCCTGAACACTTTTTTTAAAAAAAGTGCAAGAACTATTCTACCAGATTACCTAAATCTATTTAGTACAGCATTCCATTTTCAACAGTGATCAACCAGCTGCCTCTGGGAAAGGTACAGCCAGGGCAGAAAGGAATCATCTTCTACCACTGCATGCACCCACCAGCTGATTCACACGTTCTCTGAACATGGAGGCTTCATGTAGCTGTTCTGGCTAACTGCCATTTGTTGACTTGTCCTTCATGAAAGTGTCTTACCCTTTCCCGAAAACTTGCATTTGCACCTTACGGCAGTGAATTCCATAAGTTAATCACATTTCCTTTTGTCTACCATATACTCATTGCCAGCCCATTTTGACTGGTGATCCTGAGAAAAAATTCTCCCACATCGACCGTCATTTTATAAGCCTCTATTATGTCCCTCTTTAATTGCCTTTTAAACCTCAACCTCTTATTCATCTTTTCAAGTGCAATGGTGAGATTGCACTGCAGTCAGCACATGTTCAGAGTCACCCTCATCTGACATTATTGTTAAGGGCTCTGATCTGCCAGTATAACTGAACTGCAGCTTGCATCTCAAGGCAATTGGGGGGGGGGGGGGGAGCAGAAGAGCTCTCTAAGATCCTTGTCCTACTCTCTGTGAGGAAAGGAAACTGGCTCCAGAATGCCTGGCTGCTCAGGACAAAGATGGGAATAAGGATTAGGCCGGGAGACAATGACACGGAGAAAGAATAGGCATTGTTGTGGTCCCCAACCTACTTAAAACAACAAATACCCAAGACAGCAATCAGCTGCAAGCAAATCCACTAATGAAAATATGAAGTAGAGCCAGGGCTGGTTCACACAACCATCTTCTCCCACCCTTACTCCTTACCCCAAAAGGGTAATCCTTTAAACACCGACTGGGTGCTGGGGATGGCGATGTACAAAATTAGGGCCTACAATTTAGTGTACAGGGGTTGAAAGAGTTGTAAGTGGGGACTAGAGATGTAAGGACCGGGAGAGGGAATGGGCACACCCCCACAAGAAGTTCCACTCCCAGTTTTTTTGGAGAGTTTGGGAGAGCACTGAAAAAACTCCTATCAAATATATTTCTCTCTTCTTGAATGAGTGGAATATGCCAAGATAGCATATGGTCTAGAAGCGTACAGCTCTGTTCACAGAAAACTAAGGCATTTATACTTTTAAATCCCATTACTATCACAACTAATACCGCTATATTAGCAAACGAGGTTATAAATGATACATTTCACATTGTTAAAGCTGCAGAAAGGGTTAGGTTTGAGCGGCAAGTACTTATGGCAGCCCTGTAAGGTTTTCAAGGCAAGCGATGTTCAGAGGCGGTTTGCCATTGCCCGCCTCTGTGTAGCAACCCTGGTATTCTTTGGTTGTCTTCTATTCAAATACTAAGCAGGGTGAGATGTGACAAGATTGGGCTAGCCTGGGTTTATCCAGGTCAGGACAAGTATATATTGCATCTATTTAAATTCCCCCCCCCCTTCCAAATGCCTGTCCCCTACTCTCATGGCACAATTTTTTTTCTGAAGTTTCACATCACCAGTGGGGACATATCACTAGGGCACAGGGGCAAAGTGGCTGATATGAGAAGAACCGTCCCAGTGACAGAGCAAGGGAAAAGTCACTGATCAATTGCACTCCAGTGTACTATAGCCTCGTTGGAACATGGACACCTAGAGGGTAACAGAGGCAGCCAGAAGCAGCCAGCAACCAGTGTTTGGCAAGGGCACCACTGGACTCCCACCCCACATCTGGATGCTACCATGACAGCAGCTACTTTCATCCTCTGCTCAGAATTGGTTAAGAATGACCTTACTGTATCAGGCCAAAAATGCCATCCAATCCCTCTCTCCCTTGCTTGGTTCCTAGCATCTGTCAAGATAGACTGCTTTTGGACTTGGAGCTTCTACTGAGCACTGAGGGCTAACAGCGGTTTGACAGGCCTCTCCCTCCATGAAGTTGCCTAATCCATTCTAAAAGCCATTCAAGCCAGGGACTATCACCGTATCTGGTGGCAGAGAACCCTACCACTTGTGTGGTGTTAAGAATGGCCTTCCTCCTTCAGGCCTTCTTGCATTGAGGGACCCCAGGTTCTGGAATTCCAGGGAGAAACTTCTCTGTCCAGAGACAGGTACCACTGAGATTTGTGTACGTGTCTGGTTTGCCATATTGGGTTGCTGTTTCAAGAACACATCTCTCTCTCTCAATCTCTCTCTCTCCCTCTCTCTCTCTCACACACACACAGCCCCAAACCACTCCCTGTACATCTGCACAATTAGAACCCCAAAATTCACCTACAAGTTAATCTTCCCTAGACAGCCAACATTAACTTTGTCATAGCCATTATTCCAGCTCACCACTCCCTTTTGCAGAAGCCCAATTCACTGGCTTCAGGAGCCTAGAGAATACGGGGGAGCTATAACCCCAGCTCCCCCCAGGGGCAGCCAAGACTATGCCAAGTCATTAAAACGTTATTTCTGCAGACCGTCTGTGTTTCTGGCACTCTGAAGGGGGGGGGGGGAGGAGAGAGGGAGAGGGAGTGGGAGGGGGTCTCTGCCACAAGTCTGTGTTCAGTGAGATGGAAAACACAAAACTGAAGAAGGGAGGCAAGGATGAACCAAAGCATAAATTACAATTTGGGGAGGAGGGCCGAGGCAGGGGTAAAGTTTTTCTGGACTTTTTTCCCTCTCCCCTCCCTCCTCCTCCACTCTCTCCCTCCTTTTCTCCTTCCCAGGCCTTACCCAGAAGGGAAGTCCAGCCCCGCAACGCCTCTGAGCTGTGCCCTGCCATGGAGCATTTGCTGTTGCAGAAGAACTCACACTGGCTGGGTCTCTCCATCCAGAAAGGCTGTCTTTTAAAAACCCAGCACACACACAAGACAGCTTTCCATCCCTTCCTCTGCTACCACCTGGCTTCCCCCTCCTTGTCCTGCCCATGCCAGCCTTCTGCTCCGCTTGCTTCCCTCTCACACTGCCAAACCAGGAAAGGCACAAGCATTGTGAGCGCTGAGCCCGGCTCCTGAGCCTGCTGATTGGCTGCCCTGTAGCTGGGTAAGGGAGCCACATCTGCCGTAAATGTCAACATCAGTACGCTTGCAAGTGAGCACCCGCTGTGGAGGCCTGACACGCCGCTTGCTTGGAGCGCACGCCACAGAACACAGCACATTAATCCAGAGGCAGCAGTGCTGCTGCTTCCAGCTTAAGCGACACTCGGAAGACTGTGGTGATTGGCGAGGAAGCCACGCTTGTGGATGATGGCGAAATCCCAAGGAGACCACACAGCCCTCCAAAAGGGTCTCTCCAAAGTGGGTGAATGAACAGCAAGCTAACTGTGGATCAAAACTAAACATATTTATACTAAGGCAATCCCACCTTCCCCAGCTTTAGAGTCTGAACTGGTTGTGGCTGACCAGGACTGAGGTCTTGGGTATGCAGTGGAGAGCTCAATGAAAATGTGCAGTAGCAGTGAAAAAAGGCAATGTCCAAGCTGGGGATTATTAGGAAAGGACCTAAAAATGCAATGGCCAGTATAGCCAGGCCCTTTTCTGGACTTTCCCCACTCTTCCACATGCAGCTGCTGGTGTGACCTTGGGTCAGTCACAAGTTCTCCTCAAAGCTGTTCTCTCAAGAGCAGTCCTTGAGAGAGCTCTCTCAGCCCCACCTACCTTACAGGGTATCTGTTGTGGGGAGGGGAAGGAGATTGTAAGCTGCTCTGAGACTCCGAGTGGAGGGTGGGGTATAAATCCAATCTCGTTTTTTTCTTATATAGATCTGTAATGTGACTGCACTTGGAATACAGTATACAATTCTAGTTCCTGGTACAAGGTTATCGTACCACTGGAAAACATGCAGCAGACCACCATCAAAATGATTAAGACACTGAAGTAGCTTCCCTATGACAAAAAGGCTAAGGAGTTCGGGGACATTTTAGTTCAGAGAAAAAACAACTAAGGGAAATATGACAGACATTTATGAAGTCCAAAGGGAGAAAATACTATAATTTGACTGGTGGTAGATGTAGGAAGGGCAAGAAGAAAAGCCCTTCCCATAGCATACAACTAATTTTTTTCTTTTTCAAATTTGATCACAAAACGTATACCTTTATCAAAGCTATGAATCACAATATAAATAGGGAAGTGTATACATTTTAAAGAATACATATACGATAGTAAACGGATCCGGATCTATTCATATTTATTCTTAAAAAGTATATGCCTGTCTTTCTCCCAAGCAACTGGGAACCAAGGTGGGTAAGAGGTTAAAAAGCATACAAATCACAGAAAGTGTAACCACCCCAGCTGAAAGCCAGCTGAAACCTTATAAATAACTTCCCCAAGAATCCACTGCCCCTAAAAATGAACAAGCCACAGAAACTGTCAAGAGACCCTAAAGGTTCCCACATGAAGTGAAAGTGCTCCTGAAGGTAAGATGACCCCCCCCTTAAAAAGTTATACACCCTAATTTTTTTTACTGCAGATAACTGTAACCTGTCTGCACATGCAAGAAGACAGCACCCTCTTTTTTTGATGGCATACCTGGGGAAAAAAATCTAGTCTTCCGTTGGAATAAATATTGTATCTCTGTTAATCAAAGTTAATAAAAGGAATCCAACTTTGAAAGAACTGTAGTCTTCTCTGCGTTCTTCCCCCTATTGTGGGTGGGGGAAGAATTTTGCTTTTAAGATACACTGAAGGGGAGCGGAGGATAGAAAGCTTGATAGAAAGAGGAACTGAGGAATGCCAGCTTGAAGCAATACAAAGAGTCAAACCAGTTCATAACACCTTGTACAGTGCAGTCCAAAGCCAACTTATACCTTTCTAAGTCTATTAAAGTTAATGGGCTTAAAAGGGTTAACTCTGCTTCACAATGGCTATCCAAAATCCTAACAGCACATTTACTGGATTATTCGCAAGACGTTTTTGTTTAATTAAAAGAACTGAACTGCGTATACTTCATTTCCCCCCCAAAAAAACTCTGATCTTGAAGTATGTCCACTGTGCATTTGTTTAATCTGCTGAGACTTTTCCACACTGCCAACAAGCTCTGTTGCATTTTTATAAACCTTACTCGTGTGAAGGTGCAAGATACCAATGGGGCATGATTTTTAATGGCTTTCTTTAAAATTAACACCGGGCAGGGCTTCACTGCCTTTTTAAAAGAAAGTGATGATTAAAGAGATTACATTGCATGACAGCACAAGCCTATGAAGGTTTATTTAGAGGGAAGTCCCATTTATTCAATGGGGCTTATTTCCAAGCAAATGTTCTTAGGATTGCAGCCCAGCTTGGGGGATTCACTTCTGCAAGCTAGTCATGCTGCCAGCTGAGACGGCTTTAAAAAACAGGGGAGACTATCAGTGGGTATCAGCCATAACAGCAAAAAACAAATCCACTCTCTGCACCTGCACTTTTCCGATTTCAGCTACCCTAATATAATGACTGTCAATCTCCAGAAAGGATTGCCTTTGTGTCAATCTCCCTGGCAGCTGCCCATTTCATAGCCAGAGTTCAGACAGTGTCCTTAAAGCACCTTTGCGCCACTGTAGCTGGAAAGTGCAGATGCCGAGGAGAGGAGATTACAAAGCCGGATGGCGTGCTCCAGCCAATTGGATGAATGATTCCAGGCCTGTAATGGTGCTCATGGCCTTTGCTTTGTAGATTTCCAGGCTGAAACCTCACCCCTGTCACTCCTGCAAACAGAGAAACTGTCTCTCAAGTCTGTCCATCTCCCGGCAAATATATATGCAAGCAAGGTCCTTGGACATACTGAGAGACTGCAATCTTCTCCAACCAAAAAGAGGATGACATCACCAGAGGAAATTGATCCATAGAGGAGCTCATGTGAATACCGGAATCCAATATTTGGAAAGGACAAAACTAAATAGTTATAAAGAGCTTTAAGCTGTTCAAAGTGAATCATGTGTGACACTAAGCAACAGGGATTCTCTCAAAATGTGTATAAAAGGGTTAAAGACCAGCCCTCTGGCATGTACAAAGTGCTGCTGCTCCAGTTCATCCTGCTCCTAAAGGAGAAGCTAACTGTTGGAACTATGAACCTGGAAGTCCTTGGCACCATAGGCGTAAACTACGGGAGGGCTTGAGGGCTCGAGCCCCCCCCCGAAATTTCCCAGGGGAGACTGAGCTTCCTCGGCAAAGTGGAGTGCCCGCCGCCGCCCCTTCCCGCCACCGCACCGCCGCCAGAGCCACTCTCCCCACCCACTCCTCCCTTCCTCCCTCTTGGAGAGCAGTGGCGCAGCGCTTCTGGCAGCAGGGACATCACCCCAGCTGCGGCGGCTCTGGCCGCAGAGGGGACATTGTCCCGGTGGCGGCAGCGGGGGGGGGGGACACCACCACCACGCCTCCCTGCCTGCTGCAAGCCTCCCCAGCCGCCGCAAGAGCCCCCCCGCCCGGCTCCCCCGCACCCACTCCCTCCCTCTGAGGGGTGCGTGGGAGCCAGGCGGGGGGGAGGTGGCAGCGGGGACATTGTCTTGGAGGCAGTGCACGCGCAAAGTGCACAAGAGAGAGCGCTCCCCCCCGGAGAATGGAGCGTCTACGCCTCTGCTTGGCACAAATCTAGCTTCTGTCCGGAACTCGCTGCACAGATCCCCAGGAAAGCCGCTGTTCTCTCTGCTTTGCCCCCACCCACATAGACAATATGAAGATTATTATTAACAACTGTACCCATCCTTTCTCTGTGGAGCTCAGGGTTAAAAACATGGGAATCACCCCAGTTTATTCTCACAACTGCCTTGTCAGGTGGGTTAGGGGAACAACTGGTCTGTGTTCACGACTGGGTTTGTGGGATTTGAACTTGGGTCTCCCAGTAAAAGTCAGGCCATTGGGCCATCTTAATATGCCTACCCTGGCTGTTTGTGGCTTACAGGCAGGGAAAGGTCTTTCCCAAAAAACTCTAACCTGAGACCATCAGACAGGGTGACATGGTCCAATGGGCTGGAAGGCTGTAAGGCACATGCTTGGCAGGATCTGGTGCTGAGAACGGTCTTTCCTACCTGCCGCCTTCTAGGATTTGTACTGGGGATGTTCTGCCTAAAAGGCAGTACCACTGAGCTACAGGCTCTGCCTAAGCGTACGAAGCAACTTTATGCCAAGCTTCAGAACATCAAGCTCAGCATTATTTACTCTGACTGGCAGTGGCTCTCCCTCAGCAGATCCATTTTTACTGGGAGTGAACCAGGGACCTTCTACATACTAGGCAGGTGCTCTGCTGCTGAGCCACAGCTCTTCCCCAGCCACAGTCTCGTATAATTTCCGCAAGGGAAAAGGCCCTTTTGTAGCTCAGAAACATCCACTCCTTGAAGGCAACACACTTTCCCAGTAAATCAATCACCCGACTCCTTGACACATCCATCCTTCTTGCCGACTTCCAGAGAAAGTTCACTCTTGATGGATGACTCTTTTGCTACTTATTAAGGTAACCTAGGAGACCAAAGAGCACCCACCAGCAGCAGGATACATCCTGCCCATGCCTCAAAGCCATTGCTTAGCAGTGACCTCCTTGGGATGACATGAAGCACTTTGGTTTCGGGCACTTGTTCAAGGTGTGCCTGCGACAAGACACAATGGTAAACGATTTCAGCAGGGAGACAGGCCACTAAAAGACAGACACGGATATCTGCCAGGCATTTGGTGCTTGGGGGGGGAATCAAACCTGGAACCCTGCAGGTTAGGCACCCAGCTTGATGGGCTGCTGAGAGGCTGTGTGGTATGGCTGCTACAGTGTCAGACCAGTGGGGGGGGGGAGATACCTTGTTCAAAGAGTCCCCACACAGCCCAGAAACTCAATATGTGACCTTGGATCAGTCACCATCAGCATCAATCCAAATTACCTCACAAGACTGATGCAAAATGGAGGATAGGAGAGCCATGTATCCTGTCCTGAGCTCCTAGAAGGAGGAGGAGAAGGAGGAGGGGGAGGGCGAGGAGATTAAATTTATACCCCGCCCTTCACTACCTGAAGGAGTCTCAGAGCGGCCTATGAACTCCTTCCCCTTCCCCTCCCCACAACAGACACCCTACCCTGTGAGGTAGGTGGGGCTGAGAGTTCTTTCCAGAGCTGTCCTTGAGAGAACAGCTGTGCCAGAACTATGGCTTGCCCAAGGTCATCCAGCAGATGCAAGTGGAGGAGTGGGGAATCAAACCTGGTTCTCCCAGATTAGAGTCCGCGCACTTAACCAACTACACCAAACTGGAGGAAGGGCGGGATGAAAACAGACAACATGTTGCCATGAGAGACCATCATGGCCTTCCGCTGCCTCCCTGCCTGCCTGACGTCAGCTGGCAGTGATATTCAGTGGTTGAGGAGCCAGATGTGATATGCCACATGTGGCTCTTCTGAGGACTGTTCCCCATGGCACTTGCCCATGTTAAACGAAAGTTGGCAGTTTCTTTAGAAATTGGAATAGTCTCGTCATTATGATGGGCCCAAGATAAAACTTTTATTTTTTAAACACTACACAACTTGCCCATGTTTATTATATTAGGGCTGTATAGATGTCGTGGGTTTGTGGTTGATGCTGGGTCAAGATATGCAGCTGACTGAGGTGGTGGTGTGGGGCATAATCCCTGCGGAATGCTAGTCCATAAAACAGAACTCCCAGTAGTGGGGAAAGATTACTCTAGATGCTCAGAGGTACTCTGGCAATTAAAAGGATTATGTTATATATTATTGTTCGGGGTGGGCATACAGTGGCTACATGGCTCTTTGGTTGATAGAACTGCAAATGTAGCTCTCCCTGATCTGCAGAGTGAGTACCCCGTACTGAGGCCTAACTCCTGCCTATCTATGTATGATGTTTTTATCCCACCCTTCCTCCAAGCTCAAGTGGTATACAAGGTTTCCTTGTCCCTCATTTTATCCTCACAACAACTGTATGAAGTGCTGAGGCTGACAAAGGGTGTCAGGGCCATTCTGTGAGCTTCAGGGCTAAGCAAGGATTTGAACCCAGGCCTGCTCAGCCCTAGTTTAGCACTCTAACCACTTACACCACACTATCTGGCACTTGGGCTCAAGGGAACCTGGCATCAGCACAAGTTACATAACTTCTAGATGGGAGCTCAAAACTTTTAAATAAAACTATACACAAAATGCAGCCCTCTTCAGACAGTTGAAATCCCGGCAGTGCCTTAAATTAAATTAATCTGCAAGCAGCCAGGAAGACTGTGAATAAAAAATCTAGCAAATCTTACAGATGGGCTCTTACTGTGCCATGCACTACACAACAAATCAGACTCCCACACACAATTCATGGCCTTAAGGTTAAGACCCAGAAGGGGTTGTATCATGAGTCTGCCATCCCAACACTTAACAGAGCAGGGGCTCTAAAATATACTTCAGACAACAGAGAAGGAATGAGAAGGTGTGCTTATACTTCCTGTAGGATAGATAACATACTCCAGAGTTCTAGAATGGACTCTCCCACTTCAGAATGCTTGGGAAGGGGTTCAGTGTTGGAGTCTGACTTGTTGTCTGAAGAAAAGCAGTCTATAAATACTTTAACAGAGACACACTTATACAAAAGGCAAAACAAAAAAACTCCCTGCACTTAACCCCCCCCCAAACCCTAGACAATCAGGGAACAGAGTTCTAGTTCTCCCAGAAAAGCTCATTTTCTACCTGCAAGGAATATTTTGAAAATATCTGAGAATTTATAATTTTTTTTAAAATTGAACATATACCATGCAATGAGCATCCAATATATAAATGACTGTGACGTGATATAACTTTGTCACAGCAAAGTCAACAAAGGAGTCACAACAGAAGATAAATGGGCCCTGCTTTCCCACTAAGCAATGATGCACAACCAACTTGGAGTGAATCTGTTATGATGTCATCTCTCTTTGTTGACCTTTATACAATCAGTCAGCTTAGACATAATGATGTAACTTATTTCCTTATTCATTTGTAAGTGTAATGATCTCACAGAATAAGCATATACTGAGTGGGTATGCTTTCAATAAGAGTCAATAAAGACATCAGACGGCCTAGAGCTTACTAATATTTCCACCCGCTATGGCTAGTTTTCACTTATTGCCAGTGTAGTGTACTAGTTACACCGCCATACTATCGTTTGGGAAATCCTGGTTTGAATCTCCACTTTGCTATGTAAACTTGCTGGGTGATCTTGGGCCAGTCGCTCTCTGGCAGCCTATCCTGCTTCGCAGGGTGGTGGTTAGGATAAACTAGAGAATATTATAAATCACTGTAGGTCTCCTTCAAGGAGAAGAGAGAGGTGTGTAAAAAAAAATCTAAATAAATAAACAAAAATAACACTCTGCATGCCCACCACCTGTACATCAAAAGAACAATCTTTCTTAGGACAAATTTAGAGTCCAGTGGCACCTTTTAAGACCAACAAAGTTTTATTCAAAGTATGAGCTTTCGTGTGCATGCACACTTTTCCAAATACATGTGCACACAAAAGCCCACACACTGAATAAAACTTTGTTGGTCTTAAAGGTGCCACTGGGCTCTAAATTTGTTCTGCTGCTTCAGACCAGTACAGCTGCCCACCTAGATCAATCTTTCTTAGGGAATTTATGACAAACGAATACTGGGTTCTTTTTCATGTAGGAGAGGATCCCAAAATGCACCAACCATCCATCTCATAGTCTGAAAGGATTCTATCACCTTGCTTGGCTGTGTATGTAGATTCAGGCACAGCTTTGACCCATCCTCCAAAAATTATTGTATGAGGAAGGAAAAAAAGGTTGTGCTCAGGTAAGGGAAAAAGCAATCTGAAGTAGACATTTCCTCAGAGTCCTCCCTTTTCTGTCTCCCTCTCCCTCCCTGTGCAGTGGAGATACAGGGAGCTGGAGATTTTGGAACTGACTTAAACCATATGGAGGGAGTGTGGCTTTTCATACCTTCGGGGCAAGGAATTTCTGGTGGGCCAACCAGTTTTGTCAAGTATGTGTATTTATCTCTGGAAGAGTCCAACAGAGATGCAAAGGTGGCCTTGGAAGAAACAAGAGACCCACAAAAAGTCTGAAGGAGTGGATTGTGGATGAAAGGCTGAAGGAATGGATTGTGTAGGATTTCGGTGCATGTCTCTGGTCTCATGCCATTATGTGCTCACATTTGGGTGGACAGAAAAGGATAAGATCAAAACATGTATCCAAGTCAATATATATCTTTTCCATTAAAGATGCAGGATCAGCTGAAATAACCAAGGGGTGGTGGTAGCTTCCCAAGGTTTTTAGTTTTTAGTTTAGGAAAAAAGGGGGACACAGGCAAGGGGAGGACAGGGTAGAGGTCCATTAAATTATAAACAGTGCGGGCAGAGGAACATTCTTTCTCTTTCTCAGGGCTGCCCAGTGAAATTGATGGCATTACATAAAATCAGACAAAATACAGTACAACTTTGCACAATCACCTTATTTTTTCCCCTTCACATTTTAACCTTGTCCTACCTTTGTAAGCTTCGGAGAGATGTATACGGTTCTCTCCTCCATTTTTATCCTCACTGCAATCTGATGCGGGAAGTCAGGGCTGAGAAAGAGAAAGACTGGCCCAAGGTCACCCAGTGGGCTTCATGGCAGAGTGGAGATCTGAACCAGTTCTCCCCAGGCCTAGCCCAGCACTCTAAACACTATACCACACTTAAGGGACACATGGCCACAAGGTGTAGTGATGGGCACTTGTATGGATGGTTTCAAAAGGGGATTAAAACAGATAATAGACAATGGGATTATCAACAGCTATTGGGCATGATAGCTAATTGGAACCACCATATTCAGAGGTAGCATAACCCAGAGCACCAGGGCTATTTTTGGGCAGGAATGCATAGGAACGGAGTTCCGGCTGGCTCCTGAGTTGGTCACACCCAGCAGGAACTCATTAGCATAATAGGCCACACCCAACAGCAGAAACTCATTAAGACTGGCTACATTAGGGGTATGTGGCCTGACATGCAAATTAATTCCTGCTACAAAAGCAGCCCTGGGTTTTGACAACAAACAAGGTAAACAAAATAAGAAGCAAAAGGTGGGTGTGGCTGGATGACCACTCTGCTGGTAACATGGGGGTGTGGCCTATTATGCTAATAAGCTGTGCTGTCAGTGGTGTGGCCTAATATGCTAATGAGTTTCTGCTGCTGGGTGTGGCCTATTATGCTAATGAGTTCCTGCTTGGCTTTTTCTACAAAAAAAGCCCTGCTGAGCACCATTTTCTGGTAGTGGAAACAATGGGGGAGGCTGTTGCCTTCTAGCCTTGTGGCCTTCCCTGAGACATTTGGTTGGCCACTGTTAGAAACAGGAAGCTGGCCTAGATGGACCACGGACCTGATCCAGAAAGACAATCTTTATAAATGGGCACAGACATGGCAGCTCGCCACAGCACGTGACACACGCGTTTACTGCCTCTGCCTTTTCAGGAACAAGGACATTTGTTTCTGAGTTTAACAGTATAAAAGTGGCATTAATAGCTATTTTTATCTCCTGCTTATTTCCCACGCAGGGCTAAAGCCTCGGTTGATGTTCAGCCTGACAGGATGGAATGCAGTTAGGATGCCAACAAAAATTATTCAAGCTTCTATGAAATGGGAACAGAAGCGGGGAGGGGAAGCTGATTAGACCGCAGACAAAATACCGATGAAACTGAAGAAAGACCCAGCATGGGTAGGCCTTTAACTTGTCAGCATGTAAACTGAAAAAGTGGGTTGCCTCAATGGCACAGGACATAAATTTCTGTGGAACAACCAGAGGGAGTTTCCTTCTACCTCCTCAGAGATGACCAACAAGAGCCCACATCCCTCCATCTCCTCAGAGACTTACCGGCAAGAGCCCAGACTACAGCTTTATAAACCGCCAAACTCTGACAAACCGGTAAAGACATCTTCCCAAATCAAACCCACGTAGCCACCCTGAGTGGCTTTTTAGTTGAGAATCCCCGGATATTCTTGGGTTTCCTTTGCCCACTGCTCCACAAGGAGGGGATGAGACAAGGCAGAATAAATACAGCTTGTGTACAATTCAGATTCGGACTAGTGGGAAGCGGAGAAACACTGGGCCAGGAACAATTACAGGCTTTGTTTGTTGCTTGTGTATTTAAGCTTACAATTGTGAGGAATAACAAGCATTTTGAACACCTACTCACGGTTTCTTGGGTAAACCTTGGGTGGAAATCAAATCAAGGGACTGAAGGCGGCTTCAGAGCAAGACTAGAAGGCCCGCCTGTTTAGGCAGCTAAACAGACTTTAGGCTAATGCCGACACTGCTGCTGGCAAGGACACACAGAAAGCTGGGAGAGGCTCCCTTTGCATGTGCCAGAGGTATGGGCGAGTGAGCATGGCATCTCTGGCCTTCACACAAGAGGGCATGTACACTTGCCTGCCCACCTTCTGACCTCCATTAGGAAACCTCCACCTTCCCAAGCGGCGTGGTAGGAAAAGCCAAACCACAGCTCAAGGCCTTCCTGCTCATTGGCTGCTTCCCCTCCTCTCACATGTCTCTACTTGCAGAGATCCAAGAGCAGAGTAGCCATTTAACTTACTGGGAAAGTTCTCGGTGGGTCATGGTCCTGCAGCATTCAGGAGCAAGCAGAGTCAGGCCCCAGCAGCTCTGCCAGCAATGCAGGGACTGCTTGGCTCAGAATCTTCAGTGGCAGCAGCGATTAATATCAGCCTGACAGCTGTCTCCTTCTGTCTGTCTGGCGGTTGGAGGCTTCGGGTGAGCTGATGCCCGCCATCGGCATTGCTGGCTGGGCCTTGGCTGAGTGGCCCCTACACTGCTGGCTAACATTGCAGGGGTCACTCAGCTTGGCTCGTACCTGGGCATTTTAAAATTTAGGCCACCCTTCGCCTGGAGAGATCAGCCGGATGATGAATGGTGGCTGCCAAAGGGAACAGCGAGAGCAGCAGAGAGCAAATGCAGCCTTTGTGATCCCTCTAAGTCCCCAAGCCAGCTGCTGAAGGCCTGAGGAGATCCTGTGGAGACGACAACTGCCCAGTGTATTTAGTGAAGGCCACTAACACATCAGACTTTAAATGGGAAACAGACTCATGGAGGAGAGGCCCATCAATGGCTACTAGCCATGGCGACCAGTGTTCCCTCTAAGCTGAGTTAGTGTGAGCTCGCTCACAGTTTTTTAGCCTCTAGCTCGCACATTTTTGTCTGCGTTCAGGAAGGATTGCTCTAGAGCAAACTAATTTATGCAGTAGCCAAATCGCTCGCTCACAACTTTAATGCCAGTAGCTCACAAAGTAGAATTTTTGCTCACAAGACTCCACAGCTTAGAGAGAGCATTGATGGTGACTAAAGGGGACCTCCACATTCAGAAGCAATAAAGCTCTGAATACCAGTACAAGGAAGCAACATCAGGGGAAGACCTTGGCTTCCATGCCATGTTTACTGGTCCTCCAGTGCAGCTGGCCGGTCATTGTGTGAAACAGGACACTGGACTAGATGGACCACTGGTCTAATCCGGCAGGGCTGTTTTTATGTTCTTATATTTCCTTCTAACAGCAGTTGAAACTCACATAACAGCTTGTCTGTCTGGTGACAATCTCAAGCTTTCCTTTAGCATCACAACCTTAAGCAGAGGTTAAACAGGTTTGAGTCACTGGAAACAGGGACTTTTTCCGGGAGGGGGGGGTGCAACCAGGGGTCAGTGAGTGGGAATTCTTAGCATCCTTGTGAACTCACCCCAATCCAAACCTGAAGTCTGTGTCCTCAAGCCAGGAGACAAGTCACTAGAGGCAGCAGAAGGAGCTGCCCTGTCAACCAGAACATGGGCAGAAGGCCAAGCTCCTGGTCGTTATACCAGTCCTGGCCAGTCCTGAGGCTTCATACTGCCTGCCAATCCCAGGGGATGGTCTGGGCATGTTTAATTTGCATAGTCAAATCAAGTTGTAGGACTCTGGTTTTAGTATACCCAGCCAGGGCTATTTGTGGGCCAGGAACAACCACAATAAAAAAAGTAAATGCACAAGAGCAAAACCTGCAAGTGATTCAGAGCAGATCCGGGCATGGCCCTGGTCTTATTTGCATTCCTGTGCATTCCCTCATCACAGCCAACACGTGGGGTATATTCTAAAAAAACACCCACCACCAAAAAATCCTAATTAAGGAATCATGAGAATCATTCCTGACAAGCTTTTTTCCAACTCTAGATACAGAGCTCATCTTGCCATCAAATTCTGTAAGCGTCTGGGGTGGGGGTGGGATACGGTGCCAGCTGATCAGGAACATGAGCAGCAGCAATCAAATTAGGAAGGCAGCGGATGAGTCTGAGGTATGAGTTGATTTGGTCGACAGACCAGCAAACCGCAGCACAAGGGTGGGCTTGTTTGGACCTCAGGAGAACCGTTAATTGATCAGGCCAGAGAATTTGACCCGTTATTTCCAATCATTATGTGAACTTGCTCACCTCCGCAGTACCTCTGCTCTCTTTTCCCATCTCCTAGTTCTCCCAGCGGTCTCAACCTCTACTTTTGGTGCTCTCTTAAGAATCAAGAGACCAACCCAAAGGTCTATCTAACTCAGCATCCTGTTTTCAACAGTGGTCAGTCAGAAGGCTCCAGGAAGCCCAGAAAAGTGGCCATTCTGCCCTGTTGCTTGCCCATTCCCAGAACCTAGAACTTGGAGGTAGACTGCCTCTAAACAGAGAGGTTCTGTTTATCCTGAACAACAGATGTCACTGGACTTCTTCTCCACAAGTTTGTCTAAGCCCTTGCTAAAGCCCTCTAAGCCAGCAATCATCTTCACAACTGGTGGCAGCAAATTCCATATATTAAGTTATGTGGGGGAAAGTCCATTTTGCCTACTATCTCTTTAATTTGTAAGGGACCCGTAGTTCTTACATTACAGGAGAGGGAAACCCACCTCACTCTCTCCACCCTATGCATAATTTTATAAACTTCTATCATGTTCTCCCTTAGTTGTCTATTACCTATACTAAAGAGGTCCAGATGCTTGTGGGGAACGGTAACTGAACGGAAAGGGCCATTTCAGCACCCCTTTCTTTCCCCCCCAGTGCCTCTCCTTGGCTCTGAAATCCTCCTTACGGCCAGCAGAAGAACACATTATCTACAGTTAGCAAATATAATTTGCATGAATTTATGCAGCTGGCAGAATCCAGCTTGCCTGGGCACAGCAAATGTAATACACAACCTACGGCAACTCTGGCTGGATCCCTCCAGACTAGTAATTCCCTAAGTGTGCGTTGAGAGAAATTAAATAAGTAAAGGCTACTCACAGAGGAGGTTGCCCACCATCTCTCTGCATGCTCTGTTATCGTCTCCTTTCAGCCAACTTCTGCTCGGGTTGTATAAATCCGCTGTAGGTCTGCTTTAGGTGTGAGTTGTTCATTCAATCACGCCTGATGGAGTGACATCACAGAAGTCTGTGTCTCATGTCTCTGCAGGACATGCTGTTCTGCCCTCGCTTCCTTACAAGCAGCCGCCTCCAGAGTGGCAGCAGTGACAATTTCATCCCATCTCTCAATTAAGTGTGATTCGATCATTTGTTCACTCCTGAAGTCGAGACACCGGAGAATTACCTGCCACAGGGCTGGCTCTTGTGCTACTGCATGAGTTGCCACTTTGGGTTTGATCCCTCCCTTGCTTGGGAAACTCACAGAGAACCAAACAGAAACAAAGGAGGTAGTTCTTACTGTTCCACACTTCAAAAGTAAAGCTTTTCGGACCTAAGAGGGGAAAACAGGTCTGCAATTTTTATCCTGAAGGATCAACCGTCTGAGGAATGCTGCTTCAGACCAAGGAGGTTCCCTCTATCTCCAGCACACATGAAGCCCTCAAGTCAACACAAGTTGTGGCCAGGGCGGTGACATGACCACGTCTGAATCCATCTGGCAAGTTAAACAGATGTTGAGAGCAAGCTGAAGAGGCGAAGAAGAGGAAAAGATTGGATTTATACCCTGCCCTTCACTACCCAAAGAAGTCTCAGAGCAGCTTACAAACTCCTTTCCCTCCCCACAAAAGATACCCTGTGTGGGAGGTGAGGCTGAGACTGTCCCAAGAGGAGATGCCAGGGCTTGAACCTGGGACCTTCCAGTGCAAAGCAGGTGCTCTGCCACAGAGCCACAGTTCCTCTGCTGCTCAGGGCAAACAACTCTGGAAGACAGGGAAGCAAGCAGCCAGACTGGAACCCTGTGTGCATGACCTCATCCTCCACAAGCAGGGGCTGTCTGGGCGAACTCAGCCTGCTCAAGGACACACCTGTCCCAACTAATTTGTTGCAACTCTTCCCTCTTTAAAAACACTAGTGTATTTTGCTATTAAGATCAGCAGCAAAGCCAATAACCAAGAAGATTGGTTTTCCAGTGGATGGTCAAAAGCCACCAAGCTGTAAGTTGGGTTGATGACTAGCAGGGAGGTAGCACAGCCTCATAACCTGATACCTGCGTGCTCACCCAGGAGAGCAGCAGAAGCTTCTAGGCCAGGAGCACAGTGACACACACACACACATATACACACGCTCTCTTTGAGCCACTCCAGCTATAAACACCAAGACAGAGAAAATCAGTTACTTTTGTTTTCAACCACCTAATCTTCAAATGTTTCAGCATGTAAGAACTGCCACAGGTGAGGTAAATTGCTTTGAATACTCAGAAAATAGCGTATCTCAATAACTCAGTTGGAAGGAAGCCAGTTCAGAACAGTGACTCATGCAGAGAAGCACCGGGAAGCCTCCTCTGAGAATAGGTAATTATGTTGTATCTCTGAATCAGAAGTAATTGAATGATCCAATCACACCTAATACAGAGAAGCAGCAGAATTAACCTCCTTCTGTGGCAGAAGCTGATTAGGGAATCATGCAAGGATATAGCAGGCAGCTTTCTTTTACAGAGGCTTTGGCCTCACAGAAGCCTTACATTTCCCATGGTGTGTTCACTGCACACTAGCGTACATCAGTTTATATTTTGGGATCACTGCAATAAACCGGTAAAACTGAGTCAGAATTATTCCCACACCGCAGGTAGAAGTGGGGAAGGGAGGTGAGACCAAGAACCTTACTGTGCCCAAGTTCTGATTTTTACCCAGGACATTCTGGCTCCCAGCACACTGTCAGCATCAGTTCAGAATCTGAGTGTGGAAACAACCTACAGACTGACATACTCAGGTCCTTCTGCTTCCAGGTTTGCAATTACTCTAGTTTGCCAGGACGTCCAAATCTAACAAGCTGTGGTTAGCACTAACCAGGGAATACTTCCCAACTGGGTTTGCAAATCCACTTCAAACCGTGATTCCAATACATACCCTGGAGGCAATTCCCAGTTTCTGCTAACCATTTTGCCAGATTTAGAGGATTTATTTATTTGCCTTTATATACTGCCCCACCCTCACAAGGTGGAGCCCAGTGTGGGTCACAACAATATAAAACAAACATAATAAATATAATTAAAACAGTAAAAATCCCCAAAGTGTTAAAAAAAGCAAACAACTCACAACTGGATCCATCATTAAGCCCCAGAAACAAGCTCAGGAAAGGTCTGGCAGAAAAGCTCAGGTGTACAAGCCCTGTGGAGCCTACGGAGGTCCCGCAGGGCCCGGGTCTTGTCTGAGAGGGCATACCACCAGGACAGGGCTGTGACTGAAAAAGTCCTCACCCTGGCAGATGCCAAAAGTGAGACCCGAGGGCCTGGCACCATCAGTGGGCCACAAAATGACAACTGCAGCCACCAAGGGGAGAGGCAGTCCCTCAAGTACGGTGGTCCCAGACTGTTCAGGGCTTTAAAGATCAAAAACAGCACCTTGAATTTGACCCACAAATCAACAGGCAGCCAACATAGCTGCTTTTAAGACAGGCTGTATATGTGAAGACCAAGATGTTCAGTCAGAAGCCTGGCAGCTGCATTTTGGACAACCTGAAGTCTCCAAAGCACCTTCAAGGGCAGCCGTACATGATTGCAAGTCTGTTCTGGAGGTGACCATGGCATGAATCACTGTGGCCAAGTCCGACCGAGACAAATGGGGGGTTGCTGACAGGCTGGGCATAGACAGAAAAGAGCCTGCCTTACAACTGTAGATACCTGCTTGTCCAAGGTAAGAGAATCACAGAATCACAGCGTTGGAAGGGGCCATAAAGGCCATCAAGTCCAACCCCCTGCTCAATGCAGGATCAGCCTAGAACATCCCTGACAAGTGTTTGTCCAGCTGCTGCTTCAAGACTGCCAGGGAGGGGGAGCTCACCACCTCCACAGGCAGCTGATCCCACTGTTGCACAACTCTTACTGTAAAAAAGTTTTTCCTACTGTCCAATTGGTACCTTCCTGCCCTTAAACCCAATGTTGCAAGTCCTCTCCTCTGCTGCCAACAAGGACAGCTCCCTGCCCTCCTCTAAGTGACAGCCCTTCAAATAGTTCAGGAGAGCAATCCTGTCCCCCCTCAGCCTCCTCTTCCCCAGGCTAAACATTTCCAAGACCCTCATCCTTTCCTCCTAGGGCTTGGTCTCCAGGCCCCTTATTGTCCTTGTCGCTCTCCTCTGCACCCGCTCCATTCTGTCCACAGCCTTTTTGAAGTGAGGCCTCCAGAACTGCACAAAATACTCCAGGCGCAGTCTGACCAATGCTGTATACTGCGGGACTCTGACATCTTGCGATTTGGATGTTATGCCTCCGTTGATACACCCCAAGATTGCATTAGCCTTTTTTGTCGCCATGTCACACTGGGTGCTCATATTTAACCTGTACTCCAAGATCTTGTTCACACACACTGCAACTCAAAAGTGTATCCCCCAGCCAGTATGCATGGTCCTCATTTTTGTTACCCAGATGTAGAACTTAGCACTTATCCTTGTTCAATTGTATCTTGTTCACATCCGCCCATTTTTCCAGCATCCAGCCAGACCCCCCCAGACTCTTCCTGGAGTCCAGTAATGAGACTGAACCCCCATTCACAGATGGTTGAAACTACATGTTATGCCCGCCCCACCCCAGCCAAGTCCTCCAGTTTGTCTTGCAAATTCCATGCTGGGAGCTTAATCCCAGGCATGCAAGGGTGTGACTTGGACTGGGACCAGGGCAAGCAGGGACAGGGGACTTCAGCCTCCCCCTGCAGCAGTTTCCGGATCTGAAACAGTCTCTGGGGCACTATTTGCCCCGCTGGGAGCTCCATGTGCACTGACTGGGCAAATAACCCCACCCCCTGAGGACGTTTCAGGTTGGAAGACTGGTATGCGGGGGAGGCCTTAGCTTCCTGAAACATGTAGCTCGGCCCTCTGGTCTCACAGGAAACTAAGTAACCGCCTACAAGGAAGGGGCATTCGCATGCAAACACTGCGGAGGCAGAACATGAACCCCCAACACATTTCTAGCCTCCAAATTGAAGTTTGAACTCTGTATTTTATGAGCTCCAAATTGATCTTTAATCACTAAGCTACAGCGGCTCCTAACTTTAGCTGTTCTTCTGAATGCCTTCTCTAACCCCCACCCCACACACAATCAATGGCACATCCCCCCCCCCCCAATTGCTTCTCCAGATCCCAGGAGGGTGGCTACTGCTCCTTTGGGACTGGGGTATTTGGAGGGACAGAGATCCCGCAGCGCGCGAACACACAGATCCTGGTCCTCCCAAGTCCCAACACATAGCTCTACAGACCCGTCGCCAAGTATCTCATTTCAATTTAATTTCACAGTTGTAATGGATTTTTCAGAAACTATTTGAGAACATATTTACTTTCCTACCTCTTCCTTCCTTTCACATTTGGAATAACCCCTCCCCTCCTCCCCCCCAGCAACTTTCTGTCTAATTCCCCAAGCCATCCTGGATCTTGAATAATTCCAGATTGTTGTTTTTTAATCAATAGCTGACAGACTCGTCAAATTACTTGAGGGACCAACAAAGCAATTTTTAAACATTCATAAACCCTCATAGAAACCATTCAGTGCGTAGAATTTTAAGAGAGAAAAGTGGGGCTGAACAACACCGATCAAACAGGATTACGGTTTTGTAAACTAGGAATTAATTTATTTTTAATGAATCATCTAAGAGCCACTTGTCTGCGCTTTCTGCTTCCTACAGAAATGTTTATTTGGTGTTTATCTGGCCCTCCCTCCCACAAGCTGCTCAGGGCAGAGGGCAGGGCTCTCCTTGGTCCGGTTCAGGATCAGGCAACTTCACGCACCCTTCCATCCCAATTACCTCCAGCACAATACTGAGTGGTAGGTTAGGCTGCGAGGAGACAGTGTGCAAATGGCCCAAGCTCACCCAGAGAGCTTCATGGGAAAGCAAGGATTTGAGTCTGGTTCCACCCTACTGACTGCCCCACACTGGATCATAGGCTGCTTTATGGGACTCCAAACAGTCTGGCCCACATTTAGATGAATTCTGAGAACCAAAATAGAGGAATGAACAGGCACAAAAGAATGGCCTTCAGGCAAAAATTAGTTTCCCCAGAGGGCCTCTCCATGAAGAAGCCAGGAGCACCAAGTTGGTGGTTCAACTCCAAGCCTCTTACCATGTGGCCAGTCCACAAACCCCGTCTCCTTGGCTGCCACACTGCCGAATTGCTTTTCTTTGTGTGTGTGCACCTGGAAGTCACGTTGACCTCTGGTGACTGACCCCTACTGGGGCCCTGGAGGATATTCAGAGAGGTGGCTGAAAGCCTGCCCCTGTCCTCCAGACTTGGTATTCCCAGGAAGTCTCCCATCCAAGTACTAACCACAGTCAACTTTGCTTAGCTTCCAAGATCTGACAAGATCGGGCTTGCCTGGGCTACTGCCTAATTGATTTTGTTTCTAGGTTGGCAGCTGGAAAGGCCAGAGGGAACCTCTCTGGTCCAAACAAGACTTTACATCTGGCACAAACTGGGGGGAGGGTCTCCTGACCCCCCTCTGACCTTTGCACAGCCAAACATGCCCTCAGGGAAACAAAGGTTTCAAGCAAGCCGAGGCACAATTCAGCTCGGCACAATTCAGCTCGGGACCAGTGTTTCCTCTAAGCTGAGTTAGTGTGAGCTAGCTCCGTTTTTTAGCCTCCGGCTCACACATTTTTGTCTTAGTTCCGGAAGGATGGCTCCAGAGCAAACTAATTTATGCAGTAGCCAAATCACTCGCTCACAACTTTAATGCCGGTAGCCCACAAAGTAGAATTTTTGCTCACAAGACTCCACAGCTTAAAAGGAGCATTGCTCGGGACCACAGCACACAAGGACAAAGGGATCCATCCTTCCGCTTCATGCACTTTTCCTAAGCCCAGAATGCCTGTTTGCCCTGCTGTGGGGCTCCATGAGCACTGAATGCTAAAAACTTTGGGGACTCTCTGGCCCTCTAATCCCTGAATGCTGTTTCGCCCTTCCTACGCTGTCCATAGATTCAGGGTTGGATGAATGCAGTTTTATTTCTCCGGCCCTGGCAAGAGGGTATGATTCAAGATACATTCCAAGGAGGCTTTGCTGTTCTCCACTTTGTACAGCAGAAGAATCAGGCTCACAGCATTTAGTACTAACATAGGTCTCTCATTCTATTATAAAATAGAGGCAGGGCATAATAGTATTTTTAATAATATTTAGCTCTGACAATCTGGACTGGACACTAGCGTGTCCCATTTCCTCCCCGGAAGGTTTGGTATCTGGGCTTTGTAACCTCCTTCCTGCTTCTCCGTGACAGTACAGCTGTTCACAGCTGTTGGCTAAGTGAGCAAGAGAAATGCAGCTCAACCTGGCTACATTATATGACAGGCTAGCATCTGACTCTTTGTCAAAAACTCGGGGTGACAAATAGAGGGGTCGCTCTCATTCTGTCATTGTGTCCTCACAACAACCTTGTGAGGTGGGATGGGCTGGAGGACAGCAACGGGCCAAGGCTATACAGTGACCATGGCTGAGCCAGGCTTCTCCCTGGATGCCAAATCAGACCTAAGGACCCATCATGCTGTCTCCATCATGCCTCTCCAGGGTCTCAGGCACAGAAAAGTCTTCTCCCAACACCTGAGGATCCTTTATCTGGAGTTGTCAAGAACTGAACCCGACACCTCCTACATGGTAAGCAGATGATCTTCTGCCGTATGATCTGAAGCTGGGCCTTAAACCCAGGCTTTCCTAGTCCAACGCCACATAAGTTTTCAATGTTTGCCTTCAGAACACCAGAGAAGGAAGAAGACACTGTCATGAGAGAAGTGGCATACGCTGAAATTCTCCCTTACTATCAGCAGGGCAGGATGCCCGTTCTGGGAAAAAACTGCCGTGTCTGTCGTCATCTATCTCAAAACTTTTGAAAACGTCAAGCCTGAAGACTGACACGCAGCCCACGGTTCCTCTTTGCTTTTAAGCTGTACCCCCACCTTGCATATTGATTTATCTTTGACTACGGAATCGGCTGTGGTGATGGGAATGTGGAAACAGCTGCCTTGCCTAGCTCAGTTAGTCCAAACTGACAGCCCCTGAAAGGCCGGGGATCAGTACAATTTGAAAATCCCCCAGACAAAATATTCTTTCTTCCAAATCCAAAGATTTTATTCCTCCTCACCCACCATATCCGAATGACCTAGTTTTGCCAGCAGTTTGAACGTATCTCATTCCAGGGCAAGCCTTTTCAGTGAGGGAATGGTTGCTCCGAGCCCCTTCGCCAACAAACATCTTCCCCAATTACTGCCTTAGGCCGTAGAACGGACTTTTTCTAGAGGGCTGGAAATAATTAATGTAAACAGCTTTAGTCATGGAGGCAAAAAAGGAGTGTGTGTGTGGGGGGGAGAGTGATCAACTTGACATTTTCAGAAAATTACATTTTCCTAAAAGTGACTTGCACTGCTATTATAAAAGACAGCCAAAATAATGGGGCTGCACTGGGGTCAGAAAAAGAGTTCTTCACCTCCCCCAAATCTTATTTTTAAGGCCAAGCCTGAGTCATGAATAGCCAAGAGCACCTATGCGCATGCTGAAAGGGTCACAATGTCCCAGTCCCCAACAGAGAGGAACCATGGCCAGCCCGAAACACAGCTGGGATTGACACCAATGATTCCAGGTCAAAGGCTGCAGCTTCCTGGCAGGGTTGAACTTAAGTTCCACTCAGTTTAGACCCCCCTCATTTAACTCTGTATTTAATTTTATGAGCTACATGGTACAGCTGTCAGGCTAACAATAACATCCTACAAATTAACTGGACTGTACCCAAGAAAGACCCTCAACCATGAGATCCAATTATACACGGCCCCTCCCTCTGCATGCTCTTCAACTCAGCCCTTTGCAAGCCCTTTGCTCTGCCTGTAACGAGACCACATACAACATCATTTTAGAAATTAACCACAGATACTCCTGGAATGGTTGGGCAAACCTCTTGGGGTTCTTTTCCGGCATCCGCTCTTACAGCCCCATATCCCATTCTTTGGTTATTTATTCATAATTTACACAAACATCCTGAGCAGCCAAGGAAAGAAGTTTAGTAAACTTAATAACATTATTATTCACAATATTTTTAGCAGGCATAGCAGTAGCCATGCTAGATCAGACCCATTCTGCGATCACTACAAATAAACCACAAGCATAACTATCCTTCATAAATCTCTCTTGTCTACCCATTTTAAAGCACAAAAGGGCAATGAAATTGTGCTAAGAACAGGCAACATAATCTGAGAAGCCAGAAAGATCTTGGACACAAACCCTACTGATACCCAAAGAGCTGGAATCCCATTTTTGCTGACTTGGAACAAAATCCAAATCGTAAATTCATCAGGAGTTACTTTCGAATCAACATGTGCACAACCTGTCTTCCAAAAAAGGGTAGTTCTTCTGCATTAACTGACGTTGGGGATACAAAGCATAGCTAGAATGGATTCAGTGGAAATAATTAAGCTGTGGACTAAAATCCTTTGAAGATGCTTCTGAACTCAGCAGGTCCTTCCCATCACCTTTCCCTTCTGAATCTCTCTGCTCTCCAAAAAAGTCCAGTTCCTTGATGGGACATGTGCTGAAGATAGCACACCTTTGCATACTGCCCTTAATCTAGAATAAAAACCATATCAGTTCTGTAAACAGAAGAGAGAATATTAAAACCCCCAGCAGTGAAACTGGGGCTGGAGTGGAGAAACCCATCTTTTCACTGTCCTGGTTGTGAGAACCACAGTGTCTTAAAGAGTAACCAGTGGATTAAGAAGAAAAACGTCTCTTGCAGATACTCTGGATCCCATAGCCCAGCCCTCTCTTCCTCTAGCCTCACCCTATCAGCCCCTTCTCCTATATATGGCTATAAAAGGTTAATGTTTCTGTTGCTCAAAAGCCAGTCAAATCTGACTCTAGGGGGTGGTGCTTATCCTACTTTCCAAGCCAGAGCCAGCACTGTCCAAAGACTTCTCTGTGGTCATGTGGCCGAAATGACTAAACGCCGAGGCGCACAGAACGCTATTACCTTCCCATCGAAGCAGTACCTATTTATCTACTTGCAATTTCTTGCTTTTGAACTGCTAGGCTGGCAGGAGCTGGGGCCAGAGACGGGAGCTTACTCTGTCACACGGCACTTGGGTCTCGAACTGCCAAGCTACCAATCTTTCGGTCTGCAACTCAGTGTCTTAACCTCTGAGCCACCACGGCCCTATGTATGGCTATACTCTTCACCTAAACAAACACAAAAGCATCTATGATAGAAGTATCTCTGTGCATGTTCAGAGCACTTCCCTCTCACCACTCAGCAAATGCACAGAATTAAGCAGCCAAGATTTCTGCTTCTCCCTCCCCAGAGCTTAAGTGCAGCCACCTCAAGGGTTTCACAGTGGAAAGACAAGTAATTTTTTTTAAAAATCTCTTGCAATTCAATAAATATACAGGCCCCCAGCACTGCCTCCATCTCTCTTGAGAGAACCAGCACAAATATTTTGTAAAGGTTTAAAGCATATTGTTACAGCTGAGCTCCAGCTGCATGACTGTCTTGGTTTGGTGAGATGCACCTGATCATATTCAATCCCTGCTTGATCTTATACGATCCCTACCACTGTGGTGCGAGGGATGGTAACTAATCTACATTATGTGAACTGGGGTGCTCAAGCCACAAACCAACTTCTGCATCTATCATTCAGTTCCTTAACATCTCCTTTCTTATTATGTGAATACCAACTTGCGGGAGCCCTCTGTCAAAGCTCACGCTCAAATATTCCTACATGGCAAGCAGAGACCCTAGAAAGACAAACCAGCAGCACCACACATGGCGCACAGCAGCCCAGGACAGCACAGTACATGGCAGAGAAGGAGACAAGAGGCAATTCTTAACCCCCTTGCCCAACTGGGGAAGCCTGGCATTTTCTTTTTCTCTCAAGACATTCACTTTGTGAATGACTCGCATGACTGTGGAGATGGAAAGTGAAGGAATTGTTGCCCTTGCTGGTGCATAACACAGCAAGGCCTGTAAAACAGAGCAGCCCTTTCCATATGCGTGATCTCTCTCTTCTGTCAGATTTATAAACAGGACCAAAACATAATAATAAATGACAGAAAGTAAGAATAATTCAAGCATGGAGGCAAGTTAGAAGGGCCAAACAAGAACTTGAAGCAAAAGGAAAAAAGGCCTGGAATTTTATGACTGTGGGAGATGGAGAAACACGGAAAGCAGTGCGCGCCTCACATCACAAAAAGAGCTCACCAGACTTGCACTTCCTGCACAGTCCAAACTCCCTGAGGACAAAGCTTGAAGCACCAACTTACCATGGCGATCTTTGCTTGCCAGCCTTTTCCAGAAGGTGGGGGGGGAGGGCTGGGATATCCCCCAATCTCCCCCTCCCCACTAAAAGCAGGAAATGAGCCTGCTCCCTCTCAGACCGCCTTGTATGGTGCGAGCAGTTGGGCTCCGCACGCCGGTTGCTGGCCCCAAGCCCAGGCTCCCTCTGGCCTCAGGAAACAGTTCCAGCCTGCTGTCCCCTGGGAACAATCCCTTGCTGCTTTTAAACAAAGCCAATATTCTTAACTCAGTGCGCTGGGCCTTTTAAAGGGACAGGCGGCCAGTGGCCAGCTCCTTTTGACTACCAAGCACACAGATGGTGGGGGAGGGGGAGACACAGACAGCCATCTGCTGTGGAGAAACTGGAACCTGTCCTCTGTATTCCCCTTCCACATGGTGTTGAGATTCATTGAATAATAATTAATAATAACAATAATAATAACAACAGCATTTTTGTCCTGTCTTTTCCTAAGAACTCAGGCTAGTACACCAGGTTTTCTCTCCTGCCTATTTTATCCTCACCTGTGAGGAAGATTAGGCTATGTGTGCCTACCTGACACAGTGAACTTAAGGCTAAACAAGGATTTGAACTTGGGTCTCTCAGATCTCTTGTGATGGAGAACTCAGAGGAGGAAGAGTTCTGCTCTCTCTCCCCCCCCCCCCCCCCCACTACAGAATGCTCTGTCACTGCATGGGAAGCAGGAATTCAAGAGCCGAAGCGTGGCCTATTGCGGGCTCTACATGAGAAAACAAAATGGCACCTGTGAAATTCCTGCTTATTGATACAGGCACCCAGTTGGACAAAAAGGTGGCCGCTCTAGAGAGAAAAGCCTGAATTCTCCTCACTACTGGGCAGGCTGGGCCAAACCACGAGATTGTGTGTTACGTGGGAAGTCACATTATTATTACTAAACTATTTATGTATTTATAAAATAGCTTGGCAGTTCGAGACCCGAGTGCCGCGTGACAGAGTGAGCTCCCGCCTTTGTCCCAGCTCCTGCCAACCTAGCAGTTCAAAAGCAAGAAACAGCAAGTAGATAAATAGATACTGCTGCAGTGGGAAGGTAACAGTGTTCCATCCTTGCACCTCGGCATCTAGTCATGCCAGCCACATGACCATGGAAATGTCTTCGGACAGAGCTGGCTCTTCAGCTTGGAAATGGAGATGAGTACTGCCCCTCAGAGTCATCTTTGACTGGCTTATGAGCAAGGGAAACCTTTACCTTATTCTTAAAAGACAGTATGAGGCAGTGGCTCGAATATTAAAGGGAGACCTGAATTTAAAGCTCTGATAAATTACGAAGTTCACTAGGGCCAGTCAAGCTTTCTCTTTCCCGTACACCCTAACCTACCTCACAAGGCTATGGTGAAGATAAAGTAAAAGAGGGGAGAACCATGTGTGCCCCATTTCCAAGCTCCTTGGAGGAAGCAGGGGGTAAGAATGATGCCACACTTCTCCAGGGCTGACCAAAGTGGCTTACAGCTAGATTTTTAAAAGCATGAAATTGCTTATGTGAATTAAACTGAACAATCATCACTGCATTTTAAAACACAGCCAAAAAAGAAAAAAAAAGAACACATAATAATAGCAGCATTACGAAAGCAGTGAGCCAGCATCAACCCAGCAAGAAGAAACTTAACCTAAAGTGGGGGGGGGGGGGGAGAGTAAAAGTAGGAGGCTGTTATAATAAATGCAACCATGGGAGCTAAGCTTGCCTCTCAAGGAATACTGTCTCACAGATAGTAAAAAGCCCAGTAGCACTTTTAAGTCTAACAAACTTTACGGTAGCATAAGCTCTCTTCGTCAGATGCATGCTAACTCCTCTGGGATCAATGTCTCACAGACGTCACACGCAGACAACCCCATTCCTGGTCACTGCCCATTCCTGGTCTCTTCCACTGGCAGCACACCCACCCACAGAAGGGCCTCAAAGGAAGGTCTCAGCAAACAGACCAAAGTGCATGCAGCTGTCTGCTGGGCCTCAGGACTGTTTGTAGGTGAAACGCAGCAGCTTGGAGGAGAACTATTTTGTCAACAGCCACATGGGTCCTGAAGTAGGACTTCCTAGGAATTGCCCCTCAAGTGGATTAGTATGCCGGAAGCGGCAATTTGGGTTCTCCACCCAGTAACAAATAATTTCTGATAAGGTGGGCCAAGGTCCAAAGTTCAGGATCTGGGGGGGGGGGGGGGAGTGGGAGGGGGAAGTTCGGCAGTTCTTTGAAATTGAGTTTTACAAGCCCAGGCCTCCAAGCTTATCTTCAGCTTCTCCCAGGGCAGGTGGCTACTTTCAACTTTGTGATTAGAGATAAGACAATAGGAACTGACACATCATGGTAGCTGTATGTACCCCCAGAGCAGGGTTCCCTTGCACCCCTATACAGCCTCCCCCCCCCCCCCGTAATGGGAAGAAAAAAACAGTGACAGTGGACATTCTAAGGACATGGCTGCTGAAATTCAAAGTTCCTGCTCCTCAGATAGACTACTCCTGCTCAAAACTGCAGAGCTAAAAATAAAGTTGGCTGCTACAGTCCAGTGTCTAGAATTTTCTTCCCTCCCTCCTAGCTCTATTTAATGGCTGAATGTACTTTGCTTTTCCTGTTAAGAACATCTGAAAAGCTACACTTGCCTGACTGGCTGCTCCAACTAAGCCTCCCAGACTCTGTTGGTGTCAGATCTTTCATCTACAGCATATATCATTCCATACTGGGGGGAAATTACATAACTTTGCTTTAACAACTAGTAATACTGCACATGATCTGCAGTTCCCATGTATGGGCTGAGTCATGACCAATTTGACGTTTATAATTCCATAGTGGGTTCTGCAATCACGTATTCCACACTCAAAACTGTATGCTCCGTGTCTCTGGAATCATCCAGCTAATTGTAACACCTAGCTGCAGGGAATTCAAACAGCCATACCGGGATTAAAATGAATCCATATAGTTGTGTTTTGAGATATATCGCCTTTGAACATAAAAGTTCCATAGAGCTATCATGGGTAACAGCCTTACACAGACTCCATGAACCAATTTTAATCGTCCTCTTGTAAAGTTAACTAAGCTTCCTGGCTATCATCATACATGGCCCCAGGGTATGGCTGGTTGGAAATCTTTAGTCATACAATGTAGCTATGTAGGACTGGATCCGGTTGGTGCCTGGAAGGGAGACCCTCTTAAGAACCCCACCTGTACCACCATGTGTTTCACAACAAACAAATGTCATGGACCAAATACAACAAAAATAAATAATGAGATCTGAAACAGGGCCAACGCTGAAATGGAAAATGACAGCACTTAGAACGTTGCAACCTCCCAGGAAATGCTGCTGCTGGCCAGAAACTCACCATTGCTCAACATAAGAATTTCAAAAGCTCCTGCATGGAATGGCCGAATTAGAACTTACCAGGCTGTTTTGATTGTATACACCTAGGTGTCAATCAAGATAAGGGTGTTCTCACTCATTGCAAAGGGTAAGGCTAAGATGATTGTGCTCCTGCTAATTATGTGCTAATTACTGAAAGGTTACTGTGCCCATCTTATACACAATGAAGCTTTAAATAGACCTTGAGCACTTCATGGCCCTTTGGACCCCAACAGGTATCTTGTTTTCCTTTTATACAAAACAGAGTTTCAACTCCACCGTGGAACACAGAGGGCTCTCACCCACAACCCATCTGTTAATCTTTAAAGTAGGGGTCCTCAAACTTTTTAAGCAGGGGGCCAGTTCACTGTCCCTCAGACCGTTGGAGGGCCGGACTATAGTTTTTTTAAAAAACAAACTATGAACAAATTCCTATGCACACTGCACATATCTTATTTTGAAGTAAAAAAACCAAAATGGGAACAAATACAATATTTAAAATGAAGAACAAGTAAAGTTAAATCAACAAACTTACCAGTATTTCAATGGGAACTATGGGCCTGCTTTTGGCTAATGAGATGGTCAATGTCCGGTTCCATATTTGTCACTGCTAGTGGTAACAAGTGATGCAAGTGTGCATCAGTTAGTCTAGATCTGGTTGGAGATTTCAGATGTTATTTTGCAGGTAGAGAAGGCGCACGGGGGGGGGGGGGGGTGCGCACGCAAGCAAGACACCCTTGACGGGGCTGTTTTCTTTCCCTCTCCGAAGAAACAAAGAACTCGGCATCCTCACAAACTTTTTAAGGCAGCAAGCCCCCAGCTGCTTCTCCCTGAAACTCCACTACTGCAGGCATCATGATGGGAAAGAGAAACCTCTCTCTCTCTCCCCCCCCCCCTCCCCTCCGACTCCCAGCAGCAAAAAGCCTCGAAAAAGACCCCCGCCTGGCTCTTGGGACTGGCGCAGGTCTCCTAGCCGGCTGAGAGGCCTCTCAGCCGGCTAGGAGACTTGGGGCCAGCCAGAGCGCCTGCCACCCCACACTTACCCTCTTCCAGTCTTCCTTTTGCCTCCTCCTGGCTGACTGGAAGCAGGGGGGCGGGGCTTTGTCATGTGGCCCGGGACAAGTTGGCTGCAATTTTTCCACTGCTTTGTGTGCTGCTGGGAATTGGAGGACAGGCAGCGGCACACCCGGCGGGCCAGAAAAATGCCCTCGGTGGGCCGCATGTGGCCCGCGGGCCGTAGTTTGAGGACCCCTGCTTTAAAGTGTTCCAAGACTCCTAAAGACAATCCCCCAACAGGATCTCTCCAGCAGAGAACAATCTTCCAAAGCACCTGCTATTTATTGGTGGATGCTCTATTGGGAGATGCTGCGGAGTGAACCTGGTGCTTTCTAGATGCAAGGCAGGTCCTCCACTGAACCATAGGCTCCGTCCTCTGGAAGATCTCTCCAAAAGGAAAATCTGTTGACCTGAGTTTCAGGCGGAGCTGCAAAAATCCATTGCAAGGGCACAAAGGCAGGCACTCTGCAGTTTCACACTCCCCCTCCCATGCTATTGATCTTGTCCATGGAGGTATGCCCTTTTACCTCCATAATATGTGTGTGTGTGTGTGTATGTGCAGCAAACAGCAAGCAGAGTAGAAGCAGCCTGCTCTGCTGAGCACACACTCAAACAATGCCGCACACGGCTATCGGCCCGCCAGCGGGCAATTTCGACCCAGCTCCGCTGGCCGGAGAGCAGCAGCAGCAGAGCAGATGAGAATTTATGAGCTCTGTCATGGGAAGCGAGGAAAGGCGCTCACGACAAATTAATCACCGATTGCCAAGCTGACGGGGCACTTTCCATGCCTGCTCCTGGAAGCAATGCCATGTTGTCTGCCACAGCCTGAAGCCTGATAAGAGGACCTTTCAGATGCCATAATTTGTGTCCATGGCTGTTATCTGCCAGGACCTTATAAAAGCTACTGGATACCCACGCACCTTCTGCCAAGGGCCTCCACTGGCACCTTGCTGACTGCAAATATTTTGCTCTCTCCTGGTTTTTAGGAATATCAAAATATCAACCCCACTGGATCAAACCAAAGGCTCCTTTCCAATTTCATGGGGAGGGGCTGTGGCTTAGTGGAAGAGCCTCTGCTTTGCATGCAAAAGGTCCCAGTCAGACAGATGTCTTTCAACAGTCATAACAGGGCACTGAGGTTTGTCCTCAGCATTTAGCACTCAGAGGTACACTGCCTTTGAACATGGAGGCTTCATTTAGCCTGTGGGCCTCTCTTCCTTCACAAAATTGCCTAATTCTCTTTTAAAGGCAACTCACAGCACAATCCCAAACAGAACTTCACCCTTCGAAGCCCCTTCAGCAGACTTGGAAGGGCGTCCCTCCAGGTCCCACTTGAAGTCAGTAGCGTTCACCATTATCTTGCAGTGGAAAACCCCACAAGTAAATAACAGAGAACTTTTTTTTAAAGGAAATCTTTTCTTCTGCTGACCCTGAACCTGCTGCCCATTGATTCTGCTGGATTAAATCATTCTACTTCCAGGGTGTCCTCAGAGCTAAGTGATAAGCCATGACTTCATCTCTCTGGCTACGGTTCAGTCCTAAAACTGAGCTGCCATCGCTGGCCACTGACTTGGTTCACCCTGTGGTCGGAAAGGTCAAGAGAGGCCAGACCCAGAACACGGTGGCAGATGCGAAGCACGGCAAGGCAAGTATCCCACACAATGACATCAGGAGAGCATGACCTAGTGGGTAGAGGGTCAGACTAGGATCAGGGAGAAGGTTCAAATCCCTTCCCTGATCTGCCCTGGAAATTTGCTGGGAGACCTCCGGCTACTCATACGCTCTCAGCTTAACCCACACCAAAGAGGTTAGTTGTAGTGAGAACAACCGGGGGGGGGGGGGGGGGGATGGTTTTGTAAGCTGCTTTGGATCCCTGCTAGGAAAAAAAAAAAGCAAGGTATAAACAACTAAATATATAAAAAATCCTGACCTCACAGCCAGGCTAGTCCGTGTGCTGCAATTCCATGCAGGAAAAGAACATGCAGAGAAGCATGGAGTTCAAGCTCCCAAGAATCCCAGCTTCCATTCTGGAAAAGCAGGCCACTTCCTAGCCCTGATGGCTGGAACCACACGGGCCTGGTGACATTTCCAAAACCAAGGGAGCTGCAGAATCAGATTTGCAGCAGTACGGACGGGTGGGGGTTGTCTGAGTGTCCTTGCCCTTTCCAGTGACAGCAAACAAAGACTTCATTAGCCCTGCAGAATAAATGAGGACAAAATAACTCTACAATTTTGTATACTTTATACCAGCAACTGTTTTCAAACAGTGCTGGAGGCGGGGGGAGTGCCATAGCTATGAGAGAAGATGACGACCTTCCTGAACTGTCGGGCAAAGGGAGACAGTGTGAGAGGAGAAGGTCCAACAAAACAGAAGCATACAAAGGCTGCCTTTGACCAAAACAGACCACCAGTGCACCTAGCGTGGCATTGCCAACTCTGACTGGCAGCAGCTCTGCAGAGTCTTGGACAGAGAAAAGGCCTTACTGACATCTGTCAAAAGGGTAGCTATGTTAAGAAATGGATAGTCAAACAGAACTCCTGCAACCCAGGACTGTGGCTCAGCAGCAGAGCATCTGGCTTTGCACGCAGGAGGTCCCAGGCTCAATCCTCAGCCTCACCCATTAAAAAGATCAGGTAGAGGGGCCATGAAAGAGCTCTCACTGAGACCTTGGAGAGTTGCTGCCAGTCAGAGTAGGGAACACTGACCTCAAAAGACCAAGGATATGACTCCATATAAGGCAGTTTCGTATGTCCAAAGGCCATAGCCATACCAGTTACCTGTTTGACTGGAGATGCTACCAGGGACCACATGGGGGACCTTTTTAATGCAAGGCACATGCTCTGCCACTGAGCTACAGTCCCTCCCCTACAAAGGGCCTCCCCAAATAAGAGAGAGTCTCTAGTCATTAGATTCAGGTGGGTAGCCGTGTTGGTCTCAAGTGGAAGAATAAGGTTTGAGTCCAGTGGCAACCTTAAGACCAACAGAGTTTTATTCAAGGTGTGAGCCTTTTGGGTAGTCCTTGCATCTATTAAAACATCTTCATTATGCTGTATGCTAATTTGCTGCTCACCCTCTCGCTATATGTATGGACTGGTAACTTCCATTTCAATGTATCTGAAGAAGTGTGCGTACACACAAAAGCTCATACCCTTGAATAGAACTTTGTTGGTCTTCAAGGTGCCACTGGACTCAAACCATTGATCTCCAGTTGTGTCACCCAAGGGAAGAAGTTTGTTGTGACTTTAGCTTCCTGGGATACACCCAGACAATCTGAAGACACAAACACTGACACCAGCCTGCCAAAAAAAGTCACCGGCAGGTACTTCCAGTTGTCTGGGCTGTGCGATGAGGCAATTGCCTTTTAAAGGCTACTGCTGAAGTCATTTTGGTTTTATTACTTTGGCACTCATTCCCTCTTCTCTGCCATAAATCTGCTGGCAGCTGCACACCACAACTCGGGGCCCTGCTTCCTCCCCCCTCCAATCTCAGCAAGGACATCTGTCCTACCCACAAGCCACAACTCCACTTGAAAGCCAAAGCGCTGGCAAGCCCCAAAAGGTATTCAGCAAGCCTCTCGGCTTTGGACAGCTGCAAAAGACTCAGAGATAGGACTCTGGATGTGTGGGTGCATGCACAGGCAGAATCCCACTTCCTGGGAAATCTCAGTCCTCACTGAATCAAAGAAAGTTTCTCGATCTCATGGTTTGCCAAGGTATATACATGGTCAGTGTCTACTAAAACTCTGGCATAAGAAAATTGAGCTTTTAGCTTTCATTATGGAGGGGGGAAAGGAGCCATGTTTCCGGTCCTCATGGTGCACATCAGTGTGCTACACCACTCTTTACACTTCCCCATAATTTGCGATATGGAAAAGTATTATGCAAATCGGTAACCACCACAGAATAAACCAAGCAGTGTTAAAAAGAAATTATGCAAACCAGCCCAGGGTTTAGGTGGTAGGGATATTAATGATCACACCAAAATCCTTTTAGCCTATGACAACGCCAGCAGCGATATGCTGCATTTCGCGACAGAAAAATGCTGACGCCGAGGCCTGCCTAAAAGCCACGACTGTCTGCTCTGGAGCCCTGATCTCCCAAGTGTGCAGATGAGCAGCCAGCAAGGTCACGGTGTGTTGTACTAGGATGTGGGAGACCCAGGTTCAAATCCTCACTCTGCTATGAAGCATGCTGGGTGAACTTGGGCAAGAATCTTAGCCCACCCTACCTCACAGGGTTATTGTGAGGATAAAACAGAGGTCTGGGAAACAACGTACACTGCACTGATCTGCTTGGGAAAAGAGTAGGATGAAAATACACTTAGTACATACATACATACACACAGAGAGTAGTATGCACTCTGCACATGCTCAAAGGCTCTGTTCATCCCAAAGCTAAACCTGACTCACGCCCGGCTCAAATTAAATTGGGATGGGGGAATATTGCAGACAGACTGCAAAGCAGCGAGAGGCAGGTTCAAATCCCTGGTCAGCTGGAAGTCCAATGTAGGGTACTTGTTAAACAACAATGGGTTTGTTGATGACCCCCCCCCCATCCCAGTTCAGCCACCAGCACTTTAATTGCTCTCTGTGAAGCCACTATCATTCAGCCTCAGCACCCGACCACCCAATCTGCCATATGCCAATGACACAGGCCTACTTCCCAGGGCTGCTGTAGATGAAAGAGAGAGAATGCACTCGGGCTGCTTTGCCCACTCAGAACATGAAGCACCAGGGGTTGATCTTGACAGGCCACAGCCTCCAAGCCTCAGTTTCCCATCAGTCAAAAAGGGAGCATAAATGGGTGCTCTGCTGTATGACTGTGAGAGAGAGGGAGGGAGGAGAGGCGAAAGACAGTCATTTACCAGCAGCAGAACGCCGAGGAGCCTCATTCCCTGCTGAACGGGCTGGGTCACTTTAATGTGGCGGAGGTACATACTTCAAACCAAAGAGTCACTACCAACAGCAGATTGCCGAAGGATACACAGGAACCAGGACCTGACGGCAAAGTGCTGAGCGGAGGGTGTGGCAGGCAACCCCCAGTCCCACTCTGAAGGCACCCGTGCCCCTGACTGGTAATGCCTTCCCATAAAATATGTGCTGATAGCTCAAGACCAGGTGTGCATGAGGGTTGCCATCTTTGACAGATGAAGACTCCTCACCCTTCAGCACATGCCAAGCAGACAGGAATTCAGGCAATGCAGTTCTGCTCCCCACCATTATCTTTCTGATGGGGGAGAAAGCTACACTCACTAGATTTCTGCCTGCCATGGGCAGAACCCAAGATGGCACCAAAACAACCCTCCAGATCCATAAGACTCAGTCTCCAGTCTTTGGCCATGCTTTATCTAATGCCTGCACTCTAAGCCAAAGGCTACTGTATTCCTTCTATGGCCTGTATATCACCCAGGGCATAACGTAGCTCTAAACAACAAGGAAGTAGGATCTCCTGGGGAAGACATGAACCCTGAAATTCGTGAACCCTTGAAAACTAGTTTTACATTTGTACGCACACCCCCACTGAACTATACGTTTTCATTTTAACATCTGCAGAACAAGGAAGCTTCCCCCTATCTCCCCATGAGTTACAGGAAAGTCCCACGGGAGTGTGCCTGGATCACTCTGGGACATTCAGACTGCACACCTAAAGTCTCGCATCAGCCACAAACGCCCCAAAGAGCTTCGTCTTTATTTTCTCTGCCTCCCAGCTGCAGTTGGGGGATAATCCCTCCAGCCCACCTCACAGAGCTGTTGTGAAGACGGGTCGAGCCAACATACAGGTGCTTTGAATACTCAGAAGCGTCACAGAAATGCTGAGTATTCATATTAATGATCACACCTTTTAATGGTTGCGAGCCGACGCTTTGAGGCATCTGGAGTGCACGTAGCCAAACCCTGCTCATTTGGAAACACAAACAATACACGTTGCATGACTCCCACTTGGACCAGCCACAGTCACAGCTGGGGATGCTTCTCTCTCTCTCTCTCTCTTCCTTTCCCCCTCTCTGACTTCCTTTTGGCCTGATTCTCGGGCTGCTTGCTCAGAGCATGCAGCCAAGAAATTGAGGAATAATAGAATCACGTCAGCAAATGGATGCCTTGAAGAAAACAGTCCACCCCCCCTTCAAGCCACATCGGCTCAGAAGTCGCAACAATATCATCTCGAAAACAGCTGGAAATCGGGTCCAACTTCATTTGCTGAGGCACGTTATAGTAATAGGCTTTAGGTTTTGCTAGCTTGGAATCTCTTCTCCCCACCAAAGAACAAGATGACACTAAAAGAGAAAAAGAGAAAGCAGCCCGGCCACTTTGCTTCCACTGTGCCAACAGTGCGGAGAGATGCCTGAATGACCATTTCAGCACTCAAAAGCCCCAGGGCATTTTTTAAATCTTCCCAAATGATGCCACCTCTGGAGCATTTATGAATCAACGGCAGCAAAGAGCAGTGAGCAGAGTATAAAGCAGGGAGTTCTGGGTTCAAATTTATTTATTCACTTTATTTATATTCTGCCTTTCACCCCAACGGTGACTCAAATCACTCTCCTCTCCCTGATTTTATCTTCACAACAACCGTGTGAGGTAGGCTAGGCTGCGTGTGCGTAGCTGGCCCATTCAGCAAGTTTCTATGGCACACATGGGGATTCGAACCTGGATCTCCATGATCCTAGTCCAACACCAACTATTACACCACACTGGCTCTCCACTCGTTTGTCATGTCCCCCAGATAAGCATCAGGCATGGCAGACTAGCTTCAGGGGTGAAGTGTCAGTGTGGCAGACAAGGGGGGAAAGTACAACAACAAAAAGAGACTTTTACTTATTTAGGATTTAAATTCTTTGTATACTGTCACAGCCAAAACTCTTGGCAGAATACAGATCTCACACACACATTCTAAAATACACAATAATTTAAAAAGTCTCTCAAAACACAATTGCCAAACATATAAACTGAGCAAACGGCCCAACCCGATAAATGTAGTAGTAGTTAAGACTTTAAAATAGCACAAAAAACTTTAGGAGCAAATAAATATGTAGCAAAGAATTACTTATTTGGGGACAGCAATTTCTGGAAATAAGGCCCGGCCGCAGCCCTGACCTGAGTAGGATTCCGAAGAGACCTGCTGAGGAGTGCTCTCTGACTCTCTCGGACCTTGACTCACACGTGGATGACTGCACACCTTTGCAGGTAGCCTTGAATCTGGAACTGCCTCCACTTCCGGGTTCCATGCTTGGAAAAAAGGATTTCTGGAATCCCCACTTTGCTCTCAGGCATGCAGCATGCACCGAAGGGGTGTGTGAGAGAGACAGGCAAAGAGGTACCGCCAAGTTGTTAAGAAGTGTATGAAAGAGAAAGTGGGGGAGGTAAGCAGCAGGGCTCCTCCAAACACAAAGCAAAGCGAGCTCAAGAATTCCTCCTCGCATAGGCCGACATTCAAGGTTGACTTGCCTTTTAAAGGCTTGCGTTGCAGTTTATCTGGGTCTGTATCAGAATATCTCTAGCAGTGTTAACACAGATTAGACACACACCTTTCCCACGCAGAGCCAAAGGATTTACCAGTCTCTAGTTCAAAAGCTGCTTTAATAGCACAACACAGCACCCTGAGGAGCCACCCAAAGATCACAGAGGTTTCAAGTGCAGAGGGCGCATACACCCTTCCAAAATGGCACGGCCGCCGACCTCCCCTCCCCAGGTCACCCAAGGGAATTGCACAGATTTGGGGAGAAGAGAGCCAGCGGCAGCTACCAGCTACGGTGGCTCACTGGACCCTCAAGATTCAGAGGCAGTCTACCTCTGAACACCAGGTGCGGGTCGCTCTGACGAAGAGGGCGCACTCCTGCCTTTATGGCCTGCGGGGGGGGGGGGGGGGGAGCTGCTTTCCAAGCTCTCTGGGTCGCTCGCCGGGGAAAGCAGGACGCTGGATGGTCCTCCCAAAGCCCCCACGGCCAGGTCTTACCGGGCTACGAGGACGGGCTGCCCCGAGCCAGACGCCGACGGGACAAGCAGTCCACGCCAAGAGACCGCGGCTCGGCCCCGTTTTCCAGCCCGTGAGACACAGCTGCGGGGGAAACGCCAACGAGGGGACTGGGTGAGGGGAGCCGCAGGAGGGGGGATCGGCTGCCTGCTCGGACTGCTGCGCCCGGGGGCGGCGAGACAGCCGGACTCGAGTCCCACAGTCGCTCCGGGGGGGGGGGGGGGGGGCGCCGCCAGAAGTCAAGGGCCGGCCGGCCAAGTTGCTCCCCCTCCCCCGGGTGGGCACCCGAGTCACCCAGGAAGGAAGGCACAAGCGGTTCCCCCCGGGCTCCAGTGGGGCTTGCGCGGGCGAAACTCGGCAAGGAGCTTTTCCCAGCAGCAGGCGGGGGGGGGGGGGGCTCCCCGAGGCCCCCTTCCTCCCCCGGCAGGTCGGCTGCGCGCCCCCTCGGCCCGTCTGGACGGCGGCCAGCTCCCCCCCCCCCTTCCGCCGGGCCGGTCTGCCGTGCCGCAGCAGCAGGACGCTTACCTCGGCCGGCCCCCATCGCTCCTCCTCTGGCGCCGGTCCCAGGCGAGGCTGCGCGGGGCTCCCGCGGAGGAGGGACAAAGGCAGGCAGGCAGGCCAGGCGAGGCTGGCGCGGCCCGGCCCCGCCCGCTCTCTCTCCCCTCTGCGCGGTGCTGCGCAGCTCGACGCCCGCCGGCCAGCCGGCCTCTCCCGCCCGGGCAGCCGCTGGGGCTCCTCCTCCCTCGCAAGCAACGCCGCTTGCCCGAGCCGGTTCGCGCGGCCAACGTGGCTCTGGGCCGCCCCTTCACGCCGCTCGCTCCTCCTCCGGCTCCGGCACCACAGCCCCCGCGCACTCTGCAGCTGCTCAGAGGCGCCCCCCGTCAATCCTAGGGACGTTCGGAAGAATGATCCCCTTGGATCACCGGGCCCGTCGAGTCCGGCAGGCTCTCCAAGCTGCGCCAGTCGCTTGGCGCGACCTCCACGGTGACTGCTGCAGACCAGACCGCGTCCAACAGAGGCCTCCGGGGGGATCTACCGGCAGCGGGTGGAGAGGGTTCACTCCCCGGCGACTTGGTATACAGAGTCACGCTGCTCCTGTTCATGGAGGCTCCATTTAGGAACCAGGGCTTAGTAGCAGCCACACTGATCGACCTCCTTCACACACACACCCCGCCGCCCCCAAGCCAACTAGGTTGAGCATGGCCCAAAGAAAAGAATAAGATCTATAACATCTGGGGTGCCGTTTCAGATTGAGCCATGTTGATACATATGCTCTGACCTAGAACTCCCTGCTTCCTACAGTCCCAGTTCTCACAGGGCGTGTTTACTCAGTCAGAACTGGAACAGCACTGGGCACCTACCCAGAGATCATCTTCTGTTGGATCACACAACATATTCCAGAGATGAGTCAGCCACTGAGAGATGCCCAGGCTCAAATCCACTGGGAAACCCCTCCCAGTCCCCAAACTCAGCAGGACAGCTGGTTAGCCAAGGAGAAGGAAAGAATGCACTCTGCCCATCCCCAGAGGCAGATGTCCATAATCACTATTATAATACACAATTTTGGCATTCTAAATCATTTCTGGAGTTCAATTATGACCCAAAGCTAGAGAAAGGCTGCCATAGAAGGCAGTCCTGTGGTAGCACAATGGACTGGCTTTGTCCAAACACAACGGGTCCCACACGCTATCTTCAAAGTGTCTTGCCACATCTACAACATTCATCCAGCCACAATTATGTACATTATCCACGATCATTTATGCTACATACCCAAACCCCACTTTTGATTTCTCCGGATTAAGCTGATACACAACAGCTGCATCAGAAACCCCATTAGAATCCCCATTTTTTCCTCAAAAGGGTGAGAGAAACTCCAAACCTGAGGCCACCTTGGTTTTGAAGAGACAGGAAGATGACAGGGAAGAAAGCTATCTGGCCACAGAGCATTTTTAGCATGCCAAATGCTTCATCTCATTCAAGAGCCAGTCCCATAGTAATTCTAAAGCAAAAAAAGGGTGATTGTTCTTTTTGGCTAAAGGTATACTTGGCTGACAGCATGCCCCTGAGCATCTTTCGACAGTCCAGCAACTACAGGGCACAAAGGTCAGGTGGAGCACCAGACAAGACTTAATGCTCATGTGCAGGGATTTATATCCTTGTATTTCCTTTCCAAGCTTTAACTTCTGGAAACAGGAATTTGGGACCGAAACTTGAACGACAACAAACCCAAGCAATTTATGCTGATGAGATTGTACCAAGGCATCCCCTCCAAAGGCAAAAACAGGCCTGTGGACAGTGATTTTCATAGGAAAGGGATTTTAAAAAATCAAGGACTGTTGGAACACAGGCACAGAGAGCTGATATCGAATTTCACAACCCCTCTGTTTCAGTTTCAAAATTCCTGTTTCAGTCTCGCCTTCTCCTTCAGTTACTTGAATCTGTGAGTATTTCAGTGCTAGTTTCTGTTTCCCTGTACAGATCCCCCCTTTACACGACCCCATTTGTGCATCAGTTGTATATACACAGTATGAAATAAATCAATTAAGAACACCAGCAATGGATCAAAACAAACAGAACAGACAGGCTTGCGATAAAAGTACGGAAAGGGGAATATATGCACTTCCCTGGGTGCATCCCCAGGCTGTGGCCAAGCACCACCAACCGCTGTGTGATTAGGAAGAGGCTGTCTCAAAAGCAGCCTTGTATAATCTTCAAGAATGCCGCCCACAAGGCCTCACAAAGCCACAGCCTTCCTGTTTGGGTCAGGCTGAGATTGTAGCCGTCTAATTTGCAGGGCTTCCAAAGGCAGCCCATCCCTTACCCTGAAAGTGCCACTCTGGCCTCAGTCTAACCAGTTCCCTGTGGCACTTTGTTCCCGCTGATGACGGACCCAGACTGACTTTCTGGCACGGGCTCTCCCATTGGCCGGTCGGTGTGCCACCAAACTGTCATGCTTCGTTGCCACCCTGGGCTCCGGCAGGCATACCTGCTGGCTTGTATTTTTGTATGGAAGCGTCTTCTCGATGGCCGTTTTGTTCAATTAAAGATCCCCCACGTGCTCGTGACAAAATTGCATAAACAGCATCATGATAAATGGTTTTCCCACTCCTAATTTACTCACTAATAGGAAAGAGTCATTTTAGCGAGCATCACTTGACACAAAAAAGGACCTCTGGGCATGTGCAAACTGCTCTCCTCTCATCTTCATGGAGCAGTAATACCGCTTTGTAATTATATGGCCCTTTTGGATGTCCAAAATACTTCCCACATACATGGTCTCAGTGAAGATAGTTTCAAAGGGTAGCCATGCCATTCTGCAGTAGTTTCCTCCAAGCTGAGTCAGTGTGAGCTAGCTCATTGTTCTTTAGCCTCCGGCTCACACATTTTTGTCTTAGCTCAGGAAGGATGGCTCCAGAGCAAACTGATTTATGCAGAAGCCAAATCACTCGCTCACAACTTTAATGCCAGTAGCTCACAAAGTAGAATTTTTGCTCACAAGACTCCACACCTTAGAGGGAGCATGCTAGATCTGAGTCCAGCGGTGACCAACAAAATGTTGGGGGTGTAAGCTTTGGAAAGTTAAAGCTCCCTTCATGACATGACATACAAGCTTCTCAGTGCTCCTTACAACAACCCTGTTACAGAGCCATATTGCAGAGAAAGGAAGAGAGCAAGGCCAGCCAGAGGTCACCTGCTGGGAAGGCAGCAGAACAGGGTTGCCAGCTCTAGCTTGGGAGATTTGGGGTCTGAGTTGGGGATGGTGGAGTTTGGGGAGGGGAAGGTGCTCAGAAGGAATGCGATGTCCTAGAGTGCACCCTCCCAAGCTGCCATTTCCTGAACTCTCTTGTTTGGAGAGCAGTTAGAATTCCAGGAGAATTCCAGGTCCCACCTGGAGGCTGGCATCCCTACAGCCAAGGCAAGTTTTGAACTGGGGACCTGCTGGTTCATGGCCTGCCTCTCTTTGTTCCAGAGACTTTGACAGGCTGCCATTCAAGGTATGGGAAGAAGGTGACCCAGTGCTTTATTTGTCTGTGCTTTTTCAAGACTGCATCGGCTGACCGGTGATGGGGGAAAGCATGAGCAGCATCAAAAGCCACGTGGAGATCCAGCCAAGCTGTCCGCTGTTTGATGTTAGGTCATAAGAAGATGCCAGAGGAAGTTTCTCCTTGTGCAAACACCCCACAACCCTCTCTCTACTTCAGTTTTCTGAACATGGGGAACCCGAAGAACAATATTCTTGCAATAACAACAGCAGCAAAAGCAACAACAACAATAATAAAATACAAATCCCAGACAAATGTAATGCTATTAAAGCATCCATGAGCATGTGCAGAGTATAATTCCCTCCCCATCGAACAACTGCGGCCAGTAGGTACCCCTAGAATGACAGATGGCATGGCTCTCTTCCCCAGCCACGGCTTCTACACCTCTTTTCAAATAAGTTAAGTAATGTTCACTTCTTTCAACAGTGCTCTGTATTCTTATATTCTATAAACCTAGTCCCCCTGCACCAGCAGAAAACCTTAAATCTGTACACCATTCTTGTTGCCCATGTTCCCTGTCACTACTGGGTAAAACCTATCCTTCTTGGGGGGTGGGGTGGTATTGTGGTTTGGAAGTCCCCTATGAAGCCTTAAGTAAGCCACACCCCCTCTCAGTCTCCTTTATCCACAAATCTGGGAATTGAGATTCTGGCCTACCTTCCAGAGCTGTTGTAGCAATTGCCACAAGATGATGTGTACCCTGACGTGGATTGCCCAGGCTAGCCCAATCTCATTAGATCTCAGAAGCTAAGCAGGGTGAGCCCTGGTTAGTATTTGGATGGGAGACCTCCAAGGAATACCAGGGTCGTGATGCAGAGGCAGGCAACAGCAAACAATTGAAAACCCTAAGGGGTCGCCATAAGTCAGCTGTGGCTTGATGGCTAAAAAAAAAAAGAGTGCAAAGCACTTTGAGAATGGAAAGTGCTAGAAAAATGTCCAGTAAACATTACTGTTAGTCCTGATGGGACAAAGAAGGCTGGCCTTTTTTAAAAAATGGCTTTGTTGGAAGGATTGTTCAGCCACAAACCCCTTCTTTATTACAAAAAAGGGACTGCATTACCACCAGATTAGAAGTGCAATCTTCTGCATAACACTGGAAGATGCTGAAATTCAGCTATTCCCCAACTGCCGTATTCACAAGGAAGCCAGCCCAGCGGGGCGCAAGGCTGAGACAATGACAGATTTCATCTTGCCCCCCCCTCCGTTCCCCCCTAAAATGCAAACAGCAGCCTGAAGTTGGTTCCTTCAGAGCTGGGCTTCCTTGTGTTTATCCAGACTGCTGGAAGAGAGCAGACACCGATCTGCAATTAATTGGCAACCGGCGAGAGCAGACTGCCGGAAGGTAAACAGAGTGGGTGAGCATGGCATATGTGAATTGGCAGAGAGTGGCAGAGACAGCACACGGCTTTCTTCTTCTTTTTTAATAAAAAGGGATTCTTCATTGGAAGGGGGGGGAATGCTTCTTGATAAATGAAAAAAAAGTTTTGGAAGCTCCCCAAAAGCTTCTCTACATGGCGTGCATACATGTGCTTGGCCGTTGTTTTCCAAAAGTACTCTCTCAAATTAAGAGAGCTGACTGAGGACTCTCCGTGCTGACGCCAGGGGAGTGTTCTGCCGGGAGGTACTTTCAGGCAACAGACGACTGAGCACTCCGCTTCAGCACTCTGCTAATACCTGTAATTATTCCAAGGTTCCAAAAGAGGGAAAAGACGAGGTGGGGTGGCTTTGGTTCCTGTTCTATCCCCTGGGATAAAGATGATAAGGGGGGCATAATTCTAAAACCATGGGTCGTGAGAAATAAACAACATCTAAGGCTGCTGTGAACTCAGAAGAGGCTGACTGTTGTGTCTCTGCATGATTTAGTACTTTGGCCTTCCATTCAGCTCCCTCTTGTCAATTCAGGCCCTGGGCCCACCTAGCCAGTCTTGTCTACACAGACTAGCAGTGGTCCTTCGAGGTCCCAGGCAGAGAGGGGACCCTTCCTAAAACACAGAACTCAAGATCTGTTAACTGGAGATGTCAGGAACTGAACCAGGGATGTTTCTTTTGCTTGCTCTGCCACAACGTGCTTAACTGGAGATATGGCAGGAATGGGTACCTGTGGCCAAAGAAAAGGGTCCCCACGTTACATGAGTCAAGGAGCAGCAGATGGTCCAGCAGCAGGGCTCTGAATGAGAGGGACTTGCGGTGGCGTGTGGCAAAGGAGGAAAGCCAAGGGGGAGGGGGAGGAGGGCACCTTCCAGGTGAATTCCCCCCAAATTGGCAACACCCTGCCGACTGGAGCCACGTGCCAAAGGATTCATGGGAAAGCAGGCAATTAAGGGAGGTGGCCCCATGCTGACCTGTGCTGCCGCATGAAAAGTATTTCTACCAGGCCTGCCAAATTGCGAGGATAATGCAGAGGATGAGGGGAAAGCACCCGCTGCACTGGAGAGGGACAGCGGCGGGTATTTTTCCAAAGAGGGAAGCAAGGTCTTGCCACGGTTGCAACGCGAAACCACAATGCCGTTCCAGTTCAGTTTCACGAGCTTGCCGTTTTACCCCCCCCAAAATCATTATTTTTGAAAAAGAGAAGGAAAAAATAGCTTTCCGAATGCTTGAGGGTGAGCCAGAGCTGATTTCCCTTGATTACAGGGCTCTCTCCCAGGGTTGGTCTTGGTCACACTCCCTCTGTGTCTGCGTGGGAACGGTGCAGTGCGGGATGCCAGATGTCGAGGACAGATGATGGGGAAAGGGCAGAACGGGAAGAGGCTCCAGTCCATTTTCCTCCTATCTGCATGAGTAAAAAGCTTTTAGATCAAAGTGCTGCCTCTCTGTTTCAGTTCGCACTGCGGGCTCTCTGACATCGGGGTGGGAAATGGAGGCCTACGCAGCAAAATTGCGCTGGGAGGTGCCCTTTGAGCGGATCAGCCACGTTCAAGCTTCCCAGCCAAAAAAACCAGCCTGGACCTCCAGATTAATTCATTCCCTCCCCCATCTTGATTTTGGGCTGGCAACCTGACTTCTGCTGTTTGTTTTCTAAACCAAAACCAGTCCGAAGCCACATTTGTTCCTTTCCCCTAAATCCAGGGGTCATTTTGTAGAAAAAGAGGTGCAGGAGCTCATTAGCATAACTCATTAGCATAACTTATTTGCATATGCTACACCACCTGACATCACTGGAAGTATGTCAGAGGGGAAGGAAGGAAGGAAGGAAGAGCTGGCAGAGAGGGGACAGCTACTAATCCAAGCCTCAGAAATACCACTATTCTGGGAGGATGGCTTCAGTGGTGGCTGAAGCCTTCAGAAGGCTGGTCGGAGGAACAAGGACCTTTCCAGGGGACGGGGTCATTTTGCTGCAGCCATGACACAAGCAGGCATTCCCCCGCGGGGGGGGGGGGCTGGCACCAACTCCCGGAGGTGAGCTCCCCCGAGCTCCTGCTCAAAATGACCCCTGCCTAAATCCCAGAGGCGTGGGTTGTGTTGTGTGTTGGTGAGAACTCTGCACAAGCTCAGAGACACTCTTCTGTGTTACGACTTCTCCCAGAGCTGGGCATGGCAAACAGGTACTGGGACCTCAACTGAGTCCTGCCAGGATGAATCCTGATGTAACTGTTGCAAACATTTCAATTTGAGCTGCAAGATAACCCCTTCTCATCTGGCTTCAGTTGAGTTAGAGTTTGCTACCTAAAAGACTTGCCTGCCTTTGATGACTGGCGGCTTTCGGTTGCTGGACAGGCCCTGCCTACTTGATGGCAGAATGATGCTTGGTGGCTCGACTTCGATGGATGTAGAAAGGTGCAACTCTGCTTAGGAATGCACTGTAAAACACACACTATCCCTAATGCAGCCAGCAAGTGGAAGACACTGTGGGAAAACAGCCTACACAACCGCCAGCCCCGCTGAAGAATTTAAGTGTTGATCTGCAGTCTCCCAAGGAAGAAGAAAGGAGTCAAAGGCGCTGTTTGCCGCCGGAGCTAGGCTGAATGCGGCTGTCTTTGCCAAGTGCCAAGAGCTGGAGGGAGGCTGAGCGCCCCCCCCCCCCATGTGATAACAAGTGTTGTGAAAAAACACCTGTAAGCCTCCACTGCGTTGTGATTCATAGCAGGGCTTCAAATCTTGTAACAGACATCAACTCCCTAGGAAGTTGAAGTCGAAGAAAAAGACTTGGTTTTATACCCTGCCCTTCATTACCTGAAGGAGTCTCAGAGTGGCTTACGATCACCTTCCCTTCCTCTCCCTCCAACAGAAGGAAAGCACTCTACATATGCTCCAAAACACTCTCTCCTCTTCTCATCTTACCATGATCAAGAGCTTGTTTTTCTATTTATTTTTTCTATTTTTGTTCCACCCTTCATCTAAGGCACACAGGGCAGCATATGTGGTACTCCTGCTCTTTTCCGTCTTATCCTCGCTACAACCCTTTGAGTTAGGCTAGGCTGAAAATGCACAACTGGTCATGGCCGTGTGGGGATTTGAACCCAAGTCCTGGTCCAACACTGTTCTTGAAAGAGTTTCCTGGCTTTCAAGAAGCACTCTGGAGGCAAGTCTTGGCTGAAACTGAACTTTGCTTGATTCTGCAGTGAGACCTGGTCAAGGTCAGCTGGTAGTGGCTCCCACACAATCCGAGTAAACTGGTTATTCTTTGCATCAGACCATGTTTTAAACAGTCCCCCTTTTTGTAGTATCTCCCTCTCCCCCACCACCACTTTTCTGTTGTGAATATAAAAGCATCACCCTAATGGGTGTACACTCCTATGCATCTGATGAAGTGAGCTCTGATTTACAAAAGCTTATGCTGGAATACATTTTGTTAGTCTCTACGATGCCAATGGACTCCTTTTTTATTGTGCTGGTCAGAATCCAGCATAGCATGAAAGGGTAGAAAGCCCAGCACTGGAGCCCCGGGGCAGGTCACAAGGGAAGTGTTCAGATTTGTAGAAACTGCAGCGGACCCTTCTTGCCATCTCCAAGAAGAGAGCCGTACGTGATTTAAGGGCAGGCTGGAAATTATAGGGCCACCCTGTGGCCATTGTGATGTGGAAGGCTAAATCTGGCAAACGCAGCGGTTAGCCCGGGGCTTTTCCAGACATGCAATTTCCTAACCTCACAGCCGAATGTTGTTATCTAGGGCAACTCTGGACAGAGACAGGCGTGGCAACCTGCTCTGCAGAGCCCCCAAATCCCCTCAGGCCGAGCCTGCAGTGGACAGAACGGGTCCTGCTGCAAGAATCAGGCTCTGTCCAGCCAGTCACAATTGATCTGGGCCTTCAAGGCAATTTTCGGTGAAACAAATATGGCTTCTGACCCTTTTTATATTGCTTGCTCTGAGATATTTTGTGTTTTTATATATAATATTATTATTGTGATGAATGCAATTTCGGAGTTCAGCAAGCGGCTTTATTGCACCCTGACAGAGAGGCCTAATATGATAATAAATCAGAGAAACGTCAGTCCTGAAGTCCTCAGGCCTAAATGAAACAACACCACACCATCCACGCTGCCCTTGCCTTTCCCTCCCCATTGCCTCTCCAACAGTCCGATTGCAAAGGCCTTGGGAAGACCTTTCTGTGTGAAGTGTCCTGTGTAGTGATGGCACTGTGGAAAAGTGATGTTCACATAGTACCTACTGTCTCGAGAGATGCCACCTCTGGGTTAGGAAATATCTAGAGATTTTGGGGGTGGAACCTGGAAAGAGCGGGGTCTGGTGACGGGAGGAACCTCAGCAAGATATAATGCCATACAGTCCACCCTCCAAAGCAGCCATTTTCTGTAGTGGAACTGATCTTGGTTGCCTGGAGATCAATTGTAATTGCAAGAGATCTCCATGTGCTACCTGGAGGTTGGCAACCCTGTCTTCCAGGACTGAAGCGGCACCCCCAGGCCTGACAGCCATGACTCTTACAAGAAAATGGCATGAACCACCCTGCGCTGTGCAGCAAATGCAGCCTGTGCATGTCAGCAAAACATGGTGGCAGCAGTGAAAGTGATGCTCCTGCATGTCTGTTGCAGCAGCTTTTAAAGACAGCTTCAGATCCCAGCAGGGTCTTTATCCTTCTCTGTTCCACCCCCTCCATCCACCTGCCCATACATGCTTATTACAAACATTGGTGTTTCTGCCTTTCCAAACAAATTGCCCCAAATGGCTTACCGCAAAATAGCCGTTTATATTCTCCCAAACATTTAAAATGCAACTGTTGCCACAAATGAGTCAAAACACAAGTAAATATTCATAGGCAACAGCAACAGCAACAGCAGAAAGCCCCAAACCAATTGTTTTTAAGCAGGTGCCTAACTGAAAACAGCTTCACGGGAAGAGCATTCTAAAGGTGAGGCCCCACAGCTGAGAAGGCCCTGCCACCAGCCATAAGAATAGCCCTGCAGGATCAGACTAGTGGCCCATCTAGCCCACCATCCTGTTTCACACAGTGGCCAACCAGTTGCCCTGGAGGGCCAACAAACAGGGCGCAGAGGCCAAGGCTTTCCTCTGATGTTCACTCCAACACTGGATTTCAGAGGTTTACTGTCACTGAATATGGAGGTTCCCTTTACTAAGCCCAAATACTAGCCATTGATGGACCTTTCCTCCATAAATCTGTCTGGCAGTGAATTCCACTTGTTTAGTAAATATTTCCTTTTGTCCATCCTAAACATCTTGCCCATCATTTTCATTGGGTGCCCCCAAATTCGAGCATGACAGGAGGGTGGGGGAGTTCCCTATATCCACTTTCTCTACCCCATGCATAATTTTATAAAGCCTCTTTTTCAGGGACTGTGGTTCAGCATCTGCTCGGCATGCAAAAAGTCCCAGGTTTAATACCTGGCATCTCCAGTTAAAGGCTCTGGCAGCAGGTAACGTGAAAGACCTCTGCCAGAGACCCTGTAAAGCTGCTACCAGTCTGACACAGACACTACTGACTGTGATTGGCCAAGGGTCTGATTTAATATAAGGCAGCTTCATGTGTTCATGTCCCGCCCTTAGCCTTTTTTTCTAAATTAAGAAGTCCCAGATCATCTTGGTTGCCCTTCTTCTGTACTTTCCCCAGCTCTGCAATATCCCTTTTGAGATACGGCTACCAGAACTGCATACAGTATTCCAAATGAGGCTACACCATGGCTGTGTATAAGGGCATTACAATATTTGCCATTTCACTCTGAATCCCTTTCCTAATAATCTCCACATGGAGTTCGTTTTTTTCATTGTTGCTGCACTCTGGATTGACATTTTCACTGAGCTCTCCACGATAACCCCAAGACCTCTTTCTTGGTCTCTGACAGTTCAGAGCCCATTATCGTATACTTAAGAGTTAGGACTTTTTGTCCCAATGTGCGTTGCCTTACTCTTTTATGCAGGGAACTTCATTTGCCATGCTGTTGCCCATTCACCCAGTTTGGATAGATTTTTATTTTATTTATTTATTTGATTTGTATCCCACCTTCCCCCCACGAGGGGGGGGGGTAACCACAGTCGTATCACAACACTGTTGCAAATCATAATAAAAATGTTAAAATATATTATTTAAAACCAAATTAAAAGCAGTTTAATATGATGGCAGATCCAAATAAACAGATCCTGATACCAAGGCTTGTGGGACCCCACTGTTCATTTCCTTCCATTGCAAGAACTGTCTGTTTATTCCTGTTCTCTGCTTCCTGTTGTTTAACCAACTTTTAATCCATAAAAGGACCTGCCCTCTTATCTGTTGACTCCTAAGCTTTCTCTGATCTCTGGAAGCAGAGACGTGAGGAGGTGGCTGTTCCGGTTCCAAAGACTTGAGGGTTTTAGAAGCTCAGCAGTGTTTTGGATTCCAGTCAGAAACACACTGAAACCCAATGAATTACTTTCAGTATTGAGGATATGCATTTGTTTTCTTTCTTTGTTTAGATATGTATACCACACTTTCCCCCGTAATGGGTGCCCAAAGTGGCTTACAGTATCATTCCCTCCTCTACTTTATCCTTACAACACCAACCCTGTGAGGTAGATTAGGCTGAGAGAGAGAGAGTGAGAGTGATTGGCTGAAGGTCACTGAGCAAACTTTAATGTCAGATTGGAGCCTTGGCCTTAGGGTTACCAGGTCTGGGTTGGAAAATACCTGGAGATTTTGGGAATGGAGCCAGGAGAGGGCGGGGTTTGGGGAGGGGAGGGGCCTCAGCATACAATGCCATAGAGTCCACCCTTCAAAGCATCCATTTCCTCCAGGGGAGCTGATTTCTGTCGGCTGGAGATCAGTTGTAAAAGTGGGAGAGCTCCAGGCCCCACCTGGTGGTTGGCAACACTACTTAGCCTACCAGATCATAGCCCGGCTGAGCACTCTGACCCCTACACCATGCTGGCCTTGCCCTGGCATTTGGAACTAGTGGAAGTTTCCAAATGCCTTTTCAAGGCAGCCAGCCCCATGGAGAGTGCATAAATCCAGGGGTCAGCAAACTTTTAGGATTAAAGAACCAAACAACATCAAAACTGAAAGCAAGAGCTCAACAAAGGGCCAGTATAAGAAAGGCCACATAACTGAAAATCAGGGCTATTTTTGGGCAGGAACGCACAGGAATGGAGTTCCGGCTGGCTCCTGTGTTGGCCATGCCTACAACCAAAACCTCTGGCAAGCGCGGCTACAGAGAATGCTGCCCTCCCCAAGTTACACACAAGAGGGAAAGGTGGAATGTTAAAATACCCTCTTTCCCTCTGAGGAGCCCCTAGGGATTTTCTTGTCAATTTCACTCCCTGCCAGTCAGCTGGGAGTGAAATTGACAAGGAAAAGCCTCTCTCTGCTTTCTCTTCTCTAGCTGACATTTTGCAGCTGGAAAAGGGCAGGCAGGGAACCCAGGCACAATTGAAAATGCCTTTCTTTCCCTTCTGATCTGGGGGAGGAAGAGAAAGGCATTTAAGCATGCCCCCCCCCTTGCACTTCCCCAAGTCTCTCCACAATAGCCATCTGGTTGGGGGTGGGGGAGGAGACTAGAAAGTCCATGCTGAGTGCCCGGGATCTTTCAGATCCCAGGCGCTTCAGCAGCCCCTTTCTCCAGCCATCTGGTTTGGGGTGGGGAGTGTAGACTAGAAAGGCAATGCTGACGTGGGGCAGAGAAGCTGGGGGGGGGGGGGAAGAGGCAAGCTTCCATGCCTGCCCTGTGCTTTCCCAGCCCCCCACCTAATATGCTAATGAGCTGCACTGTTGGGTGTGGCCTAATATGCTAATGAATTTCTGCTGTTGGGTGTGGCCTATTATGCTAATGAGTCCCTGCTGGGCTTTTTCTACAAAAAAAGCCTTGCTGAAAATTGATGTGCTGATTAACAACCCATAAAGTTTCTGCAGTGCAACCTCAGGTTTTGAAGTGGTACACACGAGGTCTCACAATAAGTCATAAATATACACAGGAGCACCCTGCACAATTGTTTTAGCGCACTAGCACAAATCTACACACAGTTCAGCACCTGAATGCCTGGCAACAGTTCATCCTTATTGTTTCCCTTTCTGAAAAGAATCTCCAAGAAGCCTTTTAGTCCCATAAAAATCTTTGCCAGCCATCCCCTTCTCACAGGGGTTATTATACCATACCTTCTACCCCTCCAATATACCTTAACATAAAGATTTCATTTCCTTTTTTTTTCTTTTAAGCCTTATTTGGTTCCATACTGAGCTACATTTGGCTCCGAAGCCAGAGACTGCAGACCTCTGCATTAACCCATTCTGCTCCCCAGCCAGACCCTCTGGGCCCCATCCAGCAGACCCACCTTCCATCCCCTTCTTCCCTTTCACCCACCAACCCCCCTTGAGAAAACATCCTGCCTTCTACAGAAACTGGCTCCCCTTCTTCTCTGTGCAGATACCAACCGGCATCTGCCTGGCGGCGGGACTGCATGCCCAGCCACAGGGCAATGACAGAGTGCCTCCAGGCAGAAACTACAGCAGGGAGTCCAAGCCACCCAGTAATTGTAGGCCTGGCTGTCTTTGGGAGGGGTGCAGTGGCAAGCATTCCGTGCCCTCCTGCACCATACCCCGCCTTGCCCTGGAATCTGTGGGCATCCCAGGAATCTCTGAAGAGGGCAAGGAGCAAAACTACCCCCCACCCCACCCGCAACCATCTTTCTGCCTCCCGGTTCCCGCAGGCCTTATCATCCGTCTGTGACAGGAGGCAGGCTGCTGCTCCAGAGGATTCATCTCCCTGGCATTCTGATCAATGTCTTCTCTCCCTCATAATTTCACTTCTGCAAGCCATTTTTCCTCACACCCGATAACAGGAGGGTGAGAATCACACTCTGATAGTTTGGCTCCACTTCAAGGCCACCAGCAGGCAGATGCTAGGAAGGGTAACTGTACTTTGGGCTACTCACGGCTTTCTTGTGGTAGACTCAGAAAATGGGGGTTCAAATCTTGACTCAGTGGTGAAGCTCAACTGGGTGGCCTTGGGCCACTCACCCTTACTTGGCCTAGCCTACCTCACAGCGCTGTTGAGAAGATCAAGACGAAACTGCTCTCTACGGAAACAGACCGTTAGTCCCTCAGGGTCTTTCCCCCCAACACCTGCTGCTCTCTGAAGGCCAAACTAACAGTTGAGGTTGAGGATCAGTGAGCAGCTCTCCCAATGTGTAACTTTAACTTGAAAATGCAGCCATGGGGTGGTGGGTTGGGGATTCACAGTGAGACCACAAGGGTAGGCCAGGACAGATTTAACCCTCCCCACCATACCCCTTCCCCAGGAGAATCTCCCACAACTGCTACTAGCCCCTCTGACAGGAAATATATAGAGATACAGGTATATATACAGGTACCTGCTTTCATCATGCCAAGGCTAAAAGCAGCCCCCCCCCCCCCCCCCATGCAGATGCTTTTTAAGGCTGAAGTGTATGCTGGAAGATCCCGCCGCCACCACCGCCACCACACCCGCAACATCACGTACTGTTTTCCCTTTAGATGAGGGTTCAAATCCTCACTCAGTGTAGCTCACCTGGGGACAAATGCTAACTCTCAGCCTAACTTTGTGAGGGGAAAGGGAAGGGGAAACATGGCTACTCCTGTTGCCCTGCAGGATATAGACATCATTAAGTCAAGAAACACATCATTAAGTCAAGAAACATTTTTTGGACCCTTTAAAACATCGCCTCCTGTCCCTGAAAGGCAAAGTACCAAGAAGAAGACAGTGGGACTACCAATGTTCAGTGTGCTTTTCTGACATTATCTGGTCACCCTTGCAACAATCCTATAAGGCGGGCCTATATTATTATCCCCGTATTGTAGAGGGGAAGCCTGGGGATATTCAGAGAGGTGGCTGAATAAAGCCTGCCCCCTCCTCCTGCCTTTGGTATTTCAAAGTACTTGCCAGAGTCGACCCAGCTTAGCTTTTGAGATCTGATGGGATCTCTGCTAATTTGCTCAGAGACAAAGCTCCATCTTATAGCTGCTGATTACCCCTGCAAAACCCTGAGAAACTCACCAGACTCCATCTCTCCTGGATTTTAGAAAAAATGTTAAAAAAACGGCTGTCTTTCTAAAAGCTTGCACAGCTAAAACACTGAAATCAGACATGTCTTGAGAGGTACAGGAAATTCAGGGTTTAAATTCCAACACAGCCATAAATTGGTTCAGAAAACAGTACAGGCACAAGCTGTTCTGTTTTTCACATGTGCACACCGACAGGAGAAGAATCACTCCCGGCTGCACAAGTGATTTTGGCCCAAGAAAGCTGCTGATCTATTCTTTGCCTGCTCTCAGGCTGCAGTCACACACACGAAATAATCCACTTTCAGTGCACTTTCCAATTGGATTTCACTGTGTGAACTGGCAAAATCCAGTTGGAAAGTGCACTGAAAGTGGATTGAAAGTGGATTATTTAGTGTGTGTGACCGCAGCCTCATGACCAGGCCAGGGGCTGGTGCACTCCCTCCATCTTCCTCATTGTTTGCACCCCACCCCACTTTGCTTCCCGTTTCCTCGCCATGGCCTCTGAATCAGCAAACCAGGATCACCACTAAAGGGCAAACCGGAAAGAACCACACATCAGCAGGGCCGGTTAGAGACTGAATGCCAGGGATGAGTTAACCAAACCTGACAGAGCACCACAGATGCTGGCAGGATAGAGGGGCTCCTCACAGCCACATTTTATTCATTTATTACAATAATTCCTGTGCTGCCTCTCCGAATTTGCTGGAGGTGGCTCACAACAAGCAAACAAAACCAAGCAAACAGACAATAAAAACAAATCATACTGATAAAAAGGTATCGGTGAAACAAGCCAAGCCAATAACACAAATAAATCAAACCAAGTGCATTCAAAACATGCCAATAGAAGCAAACCAGAGCATGAAAGCACATAAGGTGGGGCCACAAAACAATATTGACACACTGTCCTCCTACACCAAAGAGGGCGACTTCTCACTGGCTGATTCTGCATTGACTTTGCCCTCCGTTGTTTTATGAAACCCACAGTTGGAACAGAAATTCCCCTCTGCCTTGCATGCTTGTTTCACTTCCTTTGATTATCAGGTTTTATGGTAGCCTCCACACTCCATGCCACTTTCGAGTTCTTTGATCACTGGATTTTATTGTATCTTCTGCATTTTAATTTACTGTATTTTATTGTATCTTCTTGGCTGTTTTATGGCCGTTTAGGGGTGACTCTCCAGTCAGAACAGGCGTTGCCCCAGGTATTTGCTTTTGGTTTTGAGCTGCACTTTCCCCTCCCAGTTGAGAAAATGTGGAACGAATGCTAGAGGCAGAATCGCCCACTGAGAACCAGAATCGCAGGGTGCTGCATCACCGTTCCCGTCTTTTCTGCCTCTGTGGAACCAACCGACCTTGGGTCCCTTCTGCCCTTCCGTCATTCCACAGGGTCAGCCAAGGAGCATCTCAGACTCTGAAGCCAGCTGCAATGGAAAAGCTCTGGAGCCCAGCAGTCCTCCCAGGTCCAAAAGGGCAGGCCAATGCACTGCGGCAGCTGCACTGTCCCCACATGTCTCTGTTTCTTAATGGCATGATTTATCTCGCACATTGGCTCCCACCAAATCCCTCTCGGGGGCACAAGCTGCCCACCTGCTCTCAGACACCATTGAGACCCCGTGACGCGCGATCAGTCTGCTCTTCAGTTTCCTTTCTCTGATTTCTCCTACTTGGTACCTTCCAGAAGATTTGTTGGATGACTCATGGCTGGGGGGAGAGAAAAGAATGAATCTGGAGGCCAATCCAGAGGCCTTTGACAGCGGTACATAATTTAGAAGTGGCTCCTTTTACCCCAATATATTCTTCTGCTAGCTGGGTGGAGAGGCATGGAAACATTTTGTGTGCATCTGAGGAGTTGCTTGTGGTGGTGAGGATAGCATTAAATGGTTCCTCTGGACTGCAGCCACCATTATGCGAAGCAAGCTCCAGGATTCCACTGGAATCTAGCAACACCAGCAGCCCCCAGAAGGCAGTGGAAATCTGTTACAAACACGCACAGGGAAAGGCAAAGGGTGGGAAGGGGTGTGTGTGTGTGTGTGTGTGTATGGTTTTCTGCCAGAGCCATGTCCAACTCCAATGGAAGGGTACCTGGCTGGCCCTCCGTCCAACGGCTTCAACAATAACATATAATGACTCACCAGAAAAGGTTGTATAAAACAAGAAAACTGACAATAGGAGGACATTACGATCTTACACACCAGTGAGGAAACAGGTACCCTGCCTACTGAAAAGATGAGCCCGGAGATCCCAGACGCAGGGAGGGGAGAGCAAGCCATGGGCAAAGAGTCTGGCATCAAAAGCCTTTCACGAACCATTCTCAAGTTGCCCACCTGCACGGTTCCTCACATACTGCCGTCCTTGGCTGTCACCTGCAGCAGCCTCCTGGCAAGGTCCATCCAGCCCCCTTGGGCTCCTCAGCTTTTCAAGTGGGGAGGGGTGTTAATTCCTTCTCCTCCACCTCCACCTCACTCAGGAATCCAGTCCACATCTCTGGTTCAAGGAAATCTTTTCAAACACCGCAGTGCCTTCCGGATCCTGCTCCACAAGGAGTCATCAGAAATTCACAATCCTGGAAGACCTTCAAAAACCTTCAGTTTTTCCCTGCCCTTTGCAGAGGAGACATAACTTCTCCATCTATTGAGGTGAGGGGGGGGGGAAAGCTGAATCCCCTTCCCTCAATGCAAAAAGGCACTAGTGACTCTTAGTGACTGTGCTACAGGCAGGGAGGAGGGAATGAATCAGAGAAGGGCCCAGGATCTGCTCTTTCAAGCAGCTCGACTTTACATTTTCTCCCCCTCTTTAAGGGGAACAAAACAACCCTCCACTGTTTTCCAAGGTCGCCAAGAGTTTGCATGAAACAATTTTTAATTCATGACTTTGACTTCCCAAAATACAGACACTTGTTAACCTTAGAACATCTGCTTGAAACTGAATGTAATTAGCAAGGGAGAGAGCAAAGGAAGACTTGAGCTGGGAGGGTTGAAAAACACCTTTCTGTGAAGAGAAGCTGGGAGCTCCAGAATGCTTTGAATACAGAGAGGAGGGAAGGGGGGAACTGGGCTGCTTTGGTGAATCCAGTGGGGCTCCTGCGGACAGAAATGTTAATGGAGGCATTTAGATGGCTTGGAAACAACAGGGGCTTCTTTCAAGCTGCCATTATGAAAGGGTCACACAGTTCTGGACCTGTGGTTCTGTAGGGATGGCAAACGGCCTGGCCTACACTCTTAGAATCTACTTTCTGTGTTTTTTCTCTCTCAGAAGGATGCTGTGAATATTATTAATGCATTACCTACTGCCCCAAACACTCCACATACATTATATTCTGGTAACCTTACAACAGACCTGAAAGGTAGGCCAGAATTATCAGACCCATATTGCAGATGGGGAAGGGGGCTGAGAGAGTGAGCGGCTTGAGGGGAGCAAAAGGGAGATCTGAACTAAGGGATTCCTGGGTTGCAGGGGTCTCTCTCAATCCCTGTGCTACGCCAGCTCTGGCCCTTTGGGTGGTATCAACGTGGAACCAGATGGGCCAGCGAACAGATTTGAACTCCAGATTTCATGAACTTTTTCAGTCTTCCATAGAAGGCATTTGACAGCATAGTACTCAGACAAATACAGGCCTTGTCAATGGCAGAGCTACTGGCCATAAGTCTGTATCAGGACCAAACCCTGCATTATATCCAGTGTCTGAAATCAGAACCCCTTACCAAAACACAGGGGAAAGCAGCTATGGGGCTGCAGTGCTGGAGAAAGCAAGGAATCACCTCTATTCTCTTTCATTTCCTCTACTGAAACTGCACACTCACACAGAGAGAGAGACATTTCCGGGTTGCTTTTTAGCCTGATGGGCAGACAGGTACCTTCATTTTTTGTCTACCAGGCTGGTAGCAGCTATGCAGGGCATGTCTGATTGGGGACACATTGGAGGGGGAAAGACTTTGCCCTACCCCCATGGCAGTCCCGGTCCCACTGGGGCCCTTCACTACCCCTTTTCAAAGTTAAACTACATGCCAGGGAATCCAATCCCACATCTGCAGCATAATATATTTGAGTCCTTGGTCACTATTCGCCTCTCTCTAAGGATCCTTGTTACAAAAGAAATAGCCCATTTTAGAGATGGGGGGTGGTGGTGGCTACAACAAGCCAATAAGAGAATCTTTTTGCAAATGATTCCAGCAATTTGATTGGGATCTCTGCTTCTAACAGGCCATTAATAGGAGGATCCTCCAACACCACTTCCTTGTAGAAGCAGCCCCTCCAATGCGCCAGGTGCCACAAGGTGAACCCTCGGTGCAGCAGAACTCCACCCCCATCGGGGCACATCAGTAACTTTCTTAAGTGTTGAACTGCCCTCAGCCCCTTTTCCTTTTCCACACACCAGCTCAGCTCCGGGGGGGGGGGGGGGGGGGAAGGAGCTACAGTGCAAGCAGCACACCAGACTACAAACAGAATATCTTGCCGTATCCAAGTGCTCACTGGTAGTTATACCGGGCTTCCCTAGATACTCCACAGCCTGCTCTGATTGGGAAAATTCAATATGCCTACGGCTGTGTATATTGTAAATTTAAAAGATTTTTTAAAAAAAAAAAGAAAAGAAAAGAGCAGGAGGGAGAAATAAAGACGAAACTGAAAGTCTGCATCCAGGTAACTCATCTTCTGTACCAAGGACAGCTAAATTTCACAGCTGCTTTTTGGGGATTGTTGATTCTGCAGTATTTTTTTATCATTTTATGTAATTCTACTACGCGTCTTAAAAGGTACAGTGGGCAGTGATTCCCTACCCACTGGACCCCTGGAATTCATATTCTATTTATTTAGGGAATCAGTATGCCCTGCCTTTCTGTTCTAAATAATTCTCAAAATGGCTTAGGATATTAAAACAACCACCACCACCACCACAAACACATACATATAGCAGTCTCTCAAAGAGCAGCAGGCCCATAACTACAGTGGGGCATCTCGGGGCGAGGCCCCCCAACTTACTGGCAAGGCCCCATGACTTCCCACCCAGCCCAGGACTCCCGAGCAGTGGTGGGTGCAGGGAAGGGGCCGGGTATTCCTGTGCAGCTGTCTGGTGTGAAGGGCTGGCTACAGTGTCAGCGTAGAGCCAGACAGCACCTCTCTATTCCCCCCAGAAAGTCTATTTCCCTTGGAAAGTACTTGTTGCTGGTGGGCTGCACTGTCTGGCACAGGGTGCCAGCTATGGTGGCTTGAGGGGCCGCTGAGAGGCAGAGGTGGCTTGGCAGAGGTTGATTCGCTTTAATTAAATTATCTTTAATTCCATCAGCCAGTGCCCCCTAAGAAATTTAAATGCCCCCCCGACTAAAAAATTCCTGGTTACAGGCCTGAAGAGCAGCCAGCTACAACAAGAGCAAACAATAACCGGCAGTGAAAGTCAAAAGTACTAAAAAAAAAAAAAAAAAAAGAGCCCTGCCAAGTCTGCAGAAGGTCAGAACTGAGGCACTGGACAAACTCCATGTTCCACAGTTCCGAAGTCACAGCTCAAGAAGGCCTGCCCAGTGTAACCACTCGCCTCGGCTCGACTAACACGAAGGCCTGCAAAGCAAGGCACCAGAAGCTGATCTCAAAGCACAGCCAGGTTCACAGGAGTGGATGTGTGACCCTCCAAGAACCCAGGTCCGACGCCATTGTCTGACAACCCTGCTGGTGTCCAAGATTTCAGCTGACATCGCCCAGACACTTCCAAGCACAAAGCAGACATTTTGGGAAATCTGAATTCTGAGGCCAAATATCACATCCTGTGCTTTTTTCCAGGTTTGGCTAGAACTGGGGCTCACACGGGGTCTTGGATATACCCATCCCAGAAAACACTACAGAAAAACAGTGTGCATAGGTGTGCAGCGATAGCTAGTAGGGACCTGTAAATGGATGAGTTGAAAAAAACACACCCGAACCTACCATTGCTGCTTCAGCGGCTCATCCATTAGAATCTCTGGACCCTCCCCACAATGCTGCTAATGCATTCCAGCCGGTGCTCTCCCATTCCACACTGTCCAATGAGCAGAACAGTTACATTTGTCTTTGCAATAAATGTCCTCATAGACAAAAGAAAAGAATGATCATTGCCACTTCTTTCTCCCTCCCAGCATATAATGGAGGAAGCAGTCCTCAGCTGTATCTCCCCCCCTCCCTTCAAGAAGGACTGCTTGCTATTTCCTGCCTAGGGAAACAACAGCCTGGTGCTGTTATAGCCTTGATTTGGGTGGCACTGAAACCACCACCCAGGCACCAGTCCACAGACACAAGGTTGGCATGGTTAGCACAGGGGTGGCCAAGCTGAGTTCCTGGAGGATTCTGAAGTTCCCTGGAGGCCAGTCTAAGAGTTTCTCCATATGAAAACCAGTTAATGCTGGACAACTGAAAAGCAGCTTTGCCTACCATGACTGATCTTCCCCTTTATGAAGGACATGAGGGAGAGTGGGTTGTATAATGTAAGGCCCATTGGGTCTGGCCCAGCAAACTGAGTGCAGGGGCTACAACATGATGCGTAGGCAATATGCAGGAGTCCTGGGGCAGATCCATCAATGGGCATCTCCTCCCCCTCAAAAAAGAATGACAAAAAAATAGTTGTGTTAGTCCAGTCGCAAGGATGGCGAGCCAAAAATAAGAAAAAACGGCCCTGCTGGATCAAGCCAAAGATCCACCTGGTCCAGCATCCCATTTCCAAAAGTGGCCAAACAGATGTATCTGAGAGACCTGCAAGCAGGCATGGAGGCCAAAGCATTCCCCTGTCGTTGACCCACAGCAATTGGCATTCAGAGGTCATCTACCTCTGAGCTGGTTTCATTTAGCCATCGTGCCTAATTGTCGGTGATGAACCTTTGCTCACTGATTTTGTCCCTTTGAAAGACATCTAAGCCAGTGGACAACCCTACAACTTGGGGCAATGAGTCCCAGAAGTCCATGCTGCATTGTGCGAAGAAGTGCTTCCTTTTGTCTGTCCTGAATCCACTGATTCCCATTGCCTCCAGTTCTCCCCGACATTCCCCACAAAGGACAAATCTGATGGAGGTTTGAACTGCTCCAATAGTGGCCAAAGGGTATAACCCAGACTCATGCTGTACAGTACTAGAGACCCAAAGGAAAGACAGGACCACTGTTAACACTGTGAAATGTTCTTTTTTTACTTACGTCAGGATTAGAGTACTTTCTCGGTTTCCTGCTCTCAGAGTCATACAGCTGAGATGGGTGTGCTCAAAACAACATCCATTTATCAACAAGGAGATAAAGGGATGGCAGCAACGAGTTTCAGGACAACAGAGCTGACGCAGCCTATACTTCTAGCCGACAAACAATACTAAGGAGAGACTCCACCCCATGAGACTAAACCAGCTCACAAAAATATTGGGTGGGGAGACTATTCCATTGTGGTATTGTGATGTGTACAATAAATGCAGCATAAAGGTAAAGGTTTCCCTTGCTCGAAAACTAGCCGAATATGACTCTAGGCCGTGGGGTGGTGCTCATCTCCATTTTCAAGCCGAAGGGCCAGCGCTGCCCAAAGACTTTTTCCATGGTCATGGGGCCAGCATGACTGAATGCCGAGGCGCACGGAACGCTGTTACCCTCCCACCAAAGCGGTACCTATTTATCTACCTGCAATTTCTTGCTTTCAAACTGCTGGGTTGGCAGGAATACTGCTCTACAAGTGCCCCCAAGTTCTAGTATTTTGGGAGAGAGAGAAAAGTTCTCGCTCTGCATTCTGCCCACAATTTTATGAACCTCTGTTGCATATCTGGCCCTTCGTCTTCTTTTGTAGATTAAAACACCCAAATGTCTGTGTTAGGGAAGGTGCTCTCCAGCCTCTTGGTCTTTTAGCAATCGAGTGTTTTGGCAAAAAAAAAAAAACCCCACCAGGGAATCCCAGAGAGAAGTTAGGAACTTGCAGTAAGTGGCTCCGGTCAGAACCCAGGCCATGGCAACACACTTTATGCTCCTGTGCCAGCAGCACATTAAATATGCGTCCAGACCTCCCACAGCCTTCCAGCCACAATTGGATGCATTTTATTCCAAAATGTATACCTCACACTTTGTTTTTGTTTGTTGTGTTTGTTTGCTTGCTTTGCTAAAAATCCCCCAAAGCCACTAGTCATAACATTTTAAAACCATGATGTACGAGAAACATGCAAAAAACCCCAAACAGTTAAACCATTTGAACAGTCAGTAGACATGGGGGGGAGGGGGGGACAGCACAAATGTAACCTGACAACGGGCCCAAATAGGACAATGTTTCCTAATTTTCTGAAACGTGAAAAGATGAGGCCAAACGCTTCCCAAGGGAGGGAGTTCCAAAATCATGGGGCTGCCACGGAGAAGGCCCCGTCGCCTACCACTGCCTGGCAGACATCTGAAGATGAGGGGACACTTGTGCAGGGCTTCTCCAGATGACTTAAGCAAGGGATTAAGCTCACACCAGACGAGGCAATCCTCGACACATCTCATCTCAAGCCACTGAGGCTTTTTAAGGTCTCCACCACTGCTTTAAATATGGCACCCTAAACAAGCTAGAAGCAGTAAAGCTGGACTCAAGACGGGCGTGATCTGACCAGAGCAGCTTGCCCAGATGACAGCTGAATGGCTGCATTTGGGACCAGCTGAAGTTTCCAAGAGAAGAAGAAGAAGAAGAGAAGAGATTGGATTTATACCCCGCCCTTCACTCACTTGGAGTCTCAGAGCGGCTTACAAACTCCTTTCCCTTCCCCTCCCCACAACAGACACCCTGTGAGGCAGGTGGGGCTGAGAGAGCTCTTTCCCAAGCTGTCCTTCAGAGAACAGCTGGTACAGAGCTATGGCTTGCCCAAGATCATCCAGCCAGGTGCAAGGGGAGGAGTGGGGAATCAAACCCGGTTCTCCCAGATTAGAGTCCGCGCACTTAACCACTACACCAAACTGGCTCTCTAGAGGTTTGCAAAAGCAGTCATGCATAGAATGCATTACAACAAAACATTCTGGAAGTCACCAGTGCCTGGGTCAACCAAGGCCAGGCCTCTCCAAGGAGGACTACAGTGGCAGGAGGCACTCTTGGTCACTGCTTAATTTGTGACATGAGAAGCGCCAAGTCTGGAGGGACTGTCTTGCAGTTACTGGATAGTAAGAGAAAGGCACTCTGCACATGCTCAGATGGTATTTTCCTTGTTACCACCTTTCATCACCCAGGCCTTGGCTCTGGCACTGAAACTAGATTGTGGTAATAAAGCATAAACCACCTTTGAGCCCTTTCCTGGCTCACTGTGCATGTGTGAAAGACAGCTTCAGGCAGGAACATATATTTTTAACATGCTGATATCAGGTTTTTAAAGCCAGTGGATGGCCATGCAGGAAGATGGATTTACAACTGTGTCTCACCTTCTCTGCAGTGACCGGATGTGCTCCATCTGAAGAAGTTTCAGCTCCCCCCCCATGTTATCCTCTGGCTTGGGTGAGTTTTACCAGAGTCCAGTCACCAGAATGACTGGGAAATGAGGCGGGGTGCACAGCCAAGCAACACGAAGGGGCTGGGTTACACCCTGTCTGATTGTCTCCAGCCATGTTGGAATGGGATTGCTTCCCCGTCCAGTTGCAGGGCACTACTGGCCAGTACCCAGAGCAGCCAAGAGTGTGGATGCCTTCTACCACTTCAGATGGAGGGGTTGTGGTGACAGTCAGAGCAGGAAAAGCCTCATTTGTGAATGGCGGTCCTTAATTGGGGTGATTCCTACAGCACAGGAAAACAATTTCTTTCCAGCCTAAGAGGCACCCTTGAGCTGCCAATCGGAGGAAAAATAGGTCTACTTGTCCTCTTGCCCCCTGCCTCTGGGCAGAGATTCACCCCTTCACCCCCACCCCAGAAGCCCTTTGGTTCCCTCTGGCCCGGTCTGGATACAAATGCTTTCAAATGAAAATGGGACCATTGCCTTTACAAGGACCACGTGGCGATCTTGGATGTGTGGTTCTCCAGACTTGCCCTGGGGGGCGGTCTTTGCCTGGTCCTCCCATATCTCTCAGTGTACCTGTGGGCACTAGGGGACATGGCTCAGTGGGAGAGTACCTGCTTCGAAGGGAGGAGGTCCCGATTCAATCAAGAATTAAAGGCATACCTGTTGTCAGGAAAGCCCTTCCTCTGCCTGAGACCCTGGAGAGCTGCTTCCAGTCAAAAGAGTTAATACCAGGTAGACTGTTATACTCTCTTGGGACAGTAAAGGTAAAGGCTTCCCTTGCTCGAAAGCCAGTTGAATCCAACTCTAGGGGGTGGTGCTCATCTCCGTTTCCAAGCTGAAGAGCCAGTGCTGTCTGAAGACTTTTTCCATGATCATGTGGCCGGCATGACGAAACGCTGAGGCGCATGGAACACTGCTACCTTCCCACCAAAGCGGCACCTATTTATCTACTTGCAATTTCTTGCATTCAAACTGCTAGGTTGGCAGTAGCTGGGACCAATGCTCCCTCTAAGCTGTGGGGTCTTGTGAGCAAAAATTCTACCTTGTGAACTACTGGCATTAAAGTTGTGAGTGAGCAATTTGGCTGCTGCATAAATTAGTCTGTTCTAGAACAATTCTTCCTGAGTGAAGACAAAAATCTGTGAGCCAGAGGCTAAAAAACTGTGAGCTAGCGCACACTAACTCAGCTTAGAGGGAACACTGGCTGGGACCAGAGACGGGAGCTCACTCCGTCCCGTGGCACTTGGGTCTCAAACTGCCAAATGACAGACCTTTGAGACCAACAAAGTTTTATTCTTTTGTGTGCATGCAACTGAGGAAGCGTGCTCACGCATGAAAGCACACACCTTGAATAAAATTCTGTCGCCCTTAAAGGTGCCACAGGACTAAAATTTTGGTCTGCTGCTTGAGACTAGCATGGCTACCCACCTGGATCTATCATGGGGTAAGTCAGCTTCACATATTCATCCTCTTGCTCCCCATTTGTGCTGCTCGTAGATGAGGATCAAGCTGCTGGGAAGCCCATCCCCAAAGGCTGCAATCCAACAAAACTTCCCAGTCATTAATCCTGCGTGACCCCCCCCCCCCATGTCGTCTGCAAAACCGACAAGCAAGGAAAAGATGGCAGTTTGATCCCTGAGGTCAATAATCCCCTATAGCTAGACAGAGAACAGGCTCTGTAATAGGGCCCTTAAAAAGACGAACGGTGGGGCTGAGTTGTAAATTTAGGCAGGCGGCATTAAAAGCTTCAGCTTTCCAATGGAAACACTTAAAGAGTTTGGGGCACATTAACTGTTCAATCCATACATATATATATGTTTTAAAAAGAGAGTCTCTTTCACACAGAGGATAACTTCCCATGTAAATTTACGGGCCTGTTTCTCCTGGAGCTTCCCTTCTTATTTAATTTCAACTTGTTTTATAGCAGGCAGGTAAATCCCAGCCAGCAGCACTTTCCAAAGTAATTCCGCTTACGTGCAGAGCAGTGAGAAGCATCCAGCTTCCAGAAGGGACTCTCTCCTCCAGGCCCGTCAATGGAACCGTCGTGTTCAGAACCCGTCTACCTGTTCCCTGGCCCAAACGCTGCCGTCTGCACCATCTGTCTACCCTGCCTCTTCTCTAAGATGGAAGGCTTCCTTCCCCCACTTTATCATCTCAACTGTGACAAAACGCTCACTCCTTGGAGCTTGGCCAATCAGGGATTCGAACTCAAGCCTCAACAGTCAAAGTCCAGCATTCATACCACACACCAGATCTCAGGATCAGTTTCTACTTTCAGCAGAATTCAATAGTAAACCTTTCTCTAAACTGAACACGTGAAGCTGCCTTATACTGAGTGAGAGATCATTAAAGAAACAAATCCAAGGTCTGCTCTGGCTGGCAGCAGCTCTCTGGGGTCTCAGTCAGAGATCTTCCACATTGCCTACTACCAATGCTGCCTCTAAGCTCTGGAGCCTTGTGAGCAAAAATTCTACTTTGTGAGCTACTGGCATTGAAGTTGTGAGCAAACAATTTGGCTTCCGCAGAAGTTAGTTTGCTCTGGAGCCATTCTTCTGGAGCGAAGACAAGAATGTTTGAGCCAGAGGCTCAAAAACTGTGAGCTAGCTCACACTAACTCAGCTTAGAGGGAACACCTTTTTAACTGGAGATGCCTGGGATTGAACCTGGGATCCTCTGCATGTAAAACTGATACCACCAAGCCACCCTCCCCCACTATTACAGGAGGCAGAAAGGTGATATGCTATGAAGAAGAGCTTGGGATAATCTTCTTCCAAATTTGCTATTCCCCAAGAACAGGCATTTAAAAAAAAAAAAGCCTGCATCACTTGATTCTGCTGAGCTTGGATTATCCTCCTTCCCAGAATCTCACAAACAGGACATGGTGATGGTCATTTCCTGTTTGTTCTGGCACTCCAAGGTAAACTGCCTCTATACAAGGAGTTCCCTTTTAGATATCACACAATAGCCACTGTCCGACCTAACCTTTGTGATTGTTCTATGATCAGCCAAGATAGCGAAGGAGTACCTGCTATGTTCACAAGCAGCTGACCTGATTCAGAGGACTAATGCTTTCACGACCGATTTGTGGGCTTCCCAGAATTTTGAGGGTAACCGCTATTGGAAACCATGATAGACTCAAGGGACCCTTGGTCTGATCCAGAAGGGCTCTTGTTATAATACCTTCCCTGGATTTCTTCAGTCTTTTGAGAGAATACTGTTGGAGATAACAGTCTATACTGTAAGGAAAGTCAATGAAACTGAATGCACTAATCCAGAGGTCTACATGTGCTCTGATGTTCCCACACATGAGGGTCATCCTGTTCACTTACAGCAGACAGGACAGGTCATTGTGTGAAAAGACACACACACACAATCACACACGTGCTACCTCCACTGAAATGAATGGTGCTGCTCCTGCAGGTAATTCTGTCCCCTACCCTATCCTGAAATTAACACCAGAAAAGAGTAAACAAAAACGACTACACCAGACTATCTAGCAAGCAGTTAAAGTAAAACGCCTCAAACTCCAGCTACAGTCCCTGCATTACTTACTTGGAAGTATGTTTCCTGGACTTCCTTGGTAGACTCGGTACTTGGATGAGAGACCACTGAGGAAGTCTAGGGTTACTACTCAGAGGCAAGCAATGGCAAACTGCCTCTGTTCATCTCTTGCCTTGCAAATACTACGGGGTTGCTGTAAGCTGATGGCAGCTTGACAACACTTTACACTCACGTGCCCCATTCAGCCCAGTGGGACTTACTCCCAAGTGTCCACACATAAGGCTGCCACAAATGCAACTCTACACCAAGCTTGGAAGGAACACCTCACAAACCAGCCACAGAAGAGAGAATCCCCCAAAGGTGAGAAGCTCATAAAACCTGGTTGACAGATGCATCTTCCGGCCTGAGGAGTAGTGCCCTCTCCAACACATTCTTCACGGCGTCCTTCCACCACGCCAGAAAAAGAAAGGATCCCCGTGTTCTCGGTTTCCTCTGGATTTGTATTCCACCAGCTTATTGGTGAGCAGGAAAGTCAGGGCTAACAGCCAGGATTAATTTCCCCGTGGCTTACCAAGCGGACACCCCCCCTCCAGATTCCATCGTTTATCATTCCACAATCCACCCTGCAAAAATATTCCTCCACCTCCTCATTGTTGACACAATTGGAGAGGACGGTGATGAAATCTTTCCACGTGGTGTCATCTGGTCAGCCAAGATATCAAAACCTTGCCGCATCCTGCGTCTGTCTGTCTGTCTCTCTGGGAAGGGGCTGACAATATGGAAGCCCCTGGATCTCACTCTCCCATCTCGATGATGCTTGTGCCTCCTACTCCACGTAGCCTCACCTCCTGCTCCCCCTTTGCCCCCCCCCCATGTTTGCAAAGTCTTTGCTGCAGAACTGGTTTTCAGTTCCAAGGCCTTACCCTGGAGCACGTGATGAAAATAATAACTGTTATTGTTGACACTGTGCCTGCAGTGTACCTGGCACTGTACGGAGGAACGTATGAAGTTGCCAGATCCTGGCTCAGACCTCTGGCCCTTCTAGCTTGGGGTTTTCCATACACGGACTAGCTTGTGTGGTTTCTCTGTTGTGGCTGTGACTGCTGACATAGTGCAGTGGCAACATATGTTCCACGTGGCAGGTTTCCCAGCATTTCCCCTGCTCTAGTATCCCATGGTAGCCACTTGCCCTCCAGAGAGCGGGCTGTTTCACTTTTAAAAAATAAGCAATTGACATTTCATTATAGCGATACAACGGTATCACCATCCTTCCATCAGGTTCTCACAATCCCCAGCTTTTATTTTTAAAAGTATCTCTAGCACCTTTCACTGGGGAGATATAAAGACCTGGCCAGTGAAAAAGGTGAGAGACTTACTTTTGAAAAATGAAAGCTGGGAATTCAGAGAGCCCGACGGGCAGGTTGTTATAACGTTACAACGCTTTAACAATACGTCAGCTGGTGATTTTGTTTAAAGCCCTCCAGTAGTTGAGCGTGGGAAATGGCTGCCATGGGGCCTGGGGCAGTGAAAATGGTGTGGATGACAATGGGACCAGAGAAATACAGACTTCCCCATCCACAGCTTGGCTGTCATCTTTCTCAAAACTTAGGAGCAAAACAGGCTTGATAAAGCTCAAGGGGAAAGATGGAGGGAAGCATCACAGTGCTCTGGAGAAGCAGCGGGGAAACCTGCTACCCAGTAGCATTGATACTGGGTCAAACAACCCCTGTGTGAGTGACCGGCATGGACTGCTCTGACCAGTAGCAGCTCTCCAAGGTCTCAAGCGAGGAAACGTCTTCCTCAACTCTTGAGATGCTTCAGCTTATTTATTTATTTTTATTTTATTTGTTTAATTTGTATCTTACCCTCCCTGCCAAGGCAGGCTCAGGACGGCTTACACAATTTATATGTATAAAATGAGATATGTTAAAACACAACATTTAGAACAAAACCACGACATATAAATCATATACACTAGTAAACATAGATATTAATAAGCGATGATGGCGTTCTCTCAACATCCAGATGGGCACTACCACCATAACTCGGGTTCTTGCCAGGTTGTTTGTCGTTAAGTTGGTGCTGATGTTCGGGCCAGGGCTGCAATTTTGGAAGGCAGCACCCTACTTGAAAGCCTGGTGGAAGAGCTCTGTTTTTCAGGCCCTGTGGAACTGTAAAGAGGAGGAGGAGGAGGAGATTGGATTTGTACCCCGCCCTTCACTACCCAAGTGAGTCTCAGAGCAGCTTACAAACTCCTTTCTCTTCCCCTCCCCACAACAGACACCCTGTGAGGTAGGTGGGGCTGAGCGAGCTCTGACAGAAACTGTTCTTTTTCAAGAACAGCTGTGCCAGAACTACGGCTTGCCCAAGGTCATCCAGCAGGTGCAAGTGGAGGAGTGAGGAATCAAACCTGGTTCTCCCAGTTTAGAGTCCACGCACTTAACCACTACACCAAACTGGTTCTCAGGACCCTGATGTCCTACAGGGCCCTGATGTCATCCTGGAGCTGATTCCACTAGTTAGGGGCCACTACAGAAAAGGCCCTGGCCCTCGTCATGGCTAGCCTGGCTTCTTTAGGGCCTGGGAGGGCTAGACGGTTTTGGGACCTTGATCTTAGTGCTCTCTGGGGAACATGTGGTCCCTTAGGTAAGCAGGTCCTTGTCCATATAGGGCCAGCACCTTGAACCAAATCCGGTATGCTATAGGCAGCCAGTGCAGTGCTTTTAGGGCAGGCTGGATGTGTTCCCACACAGGAAGACACAGCAACAGCCTCGCCGCTGCATTCTGCGCCAGCTGCAGCTTCTGGATTTGGGACAAGGGCAGTTTAACCTGGGACCTGCTTTATACACAAGCTAGAGCGCAGGAACATGGGGAGCTGCCTCATTCCAAGTCAGACCATGGGTCCACAGAGCCTAGTATCATCTTCTGTGATGGACAGTGGCTCCCCAGGGGCTCACCTGACACTTGCTACCTGATCGGGATCTCTGATCAGTGGCCTCTTTCATATCCCTATTAATTTCAAAGAATGATATGGAATTTGCATCAGCCCTTCCACTGCCTTCTCTAGCACTGTTTCTTTTTCTTCAGCAATTATTCCAATCCCACTTTTTAATTTCTCCTTATCCCTGTGAGTCCTCCCACTGGTATACCATCACACAGCTAAGAATTATTCTACAGACACCGTTTGCAGCCCATACAGCCAGCTCTTTCAGAATACGCACAGAGGCATATTACAAAATCGGTCCCGATATTACACCCGTTGGACTGCACAGTACATTCTGTTTCCCTGATTCAGAATTCTTAAAACCCTGTTATCAATTTTAGACTTCATTATTTTGTACTGGCAACAGGAGTGGGGATGCAGACAGCTGGCAAGCAGTGGGAAGAGAGAAAGGTTCAATTTATCTACACATTTTTTAAAAACCACATTGGAATGCATTTTCCTGTTATCATCTAGCCTCACAGAAACTCTCGACTGTATTGCCTGATGCTGGATGTGAATGTCTCTCTGTAGGCACGTGGAGAAACTTCCTGGGAGCATCTGTGGCACACAAACACAGCCAGATCTAACTTGCTAGTTGGGCGAGTGCTGTTGATAAGGAGGCCTCTTCAGATTAGCAGTTTAAACGGAGAGTGACACAACTACGCTCTCTTATCAGGCAATCATTATTTGCAATGCCTTGACATAAATCTATGGTACATGAATACTTCTGTTCCAAATAAGGATGTCTGAAAGAGCCAGAAAAGGTGTGGGAAACGCCACCCAACTGATCAAGGAGTTGAACAGCCTTCCTGAGGGGACTGCTAAAGAGACAAAGGCTTTTCAGTTTAGGAAAGAGACAATGTAGAGTGGGCATGATAGAGGGTTACAAATTTATAAATGGTGTAGGAAGAGTGAAGGAGAGATCTTTTTCTCCCTGAATACTAGAACTCGAGGGCAGCCAATAGAGCGGATAGGCCATATATTCAAGACAAGCAAACAAAAGCAATTCTTTACAAAAACACACAATTAACTTATGGAACTCACTGCCACCTATGCATGGAATATAGATATCTGTGGCTATTTGCACTGATCAATAAATGGAACCTCCTTGTTCAGAGGCACTGGACCTTTGAATACTAGTTGCTGGGGGGGGGGGGCAAACAGTAGGGGAGGGTTGCTTCTGGGTTTCCCAGAGGCATTTGGCTGTTGCTATTGGCAACAGGATGCTGGACTAGATGGCCCCTTGATCTGACCCAGCACAGCTGCTCATATGTTAAACACAAATCCGGGGGAAATACAGATGCTGTGGGATGGAATGGGAGGCACATTAATGCGGGCTTATGAAAAATTAATTGTTTCAAACCAGCAATTGCTGCCAAAGCGAAGTGCAGCCTGGAATGTGCATAGCCCAGCTTTGAAGGCATGGGAAAATATTAAACTATTCAACTGCACTCATAATCTACGAACTTCAGAAGTCTCGCTGGATCACCCTGTCCCATGTCCTGTTTCCAACAGTGGCCAGCTGAAGCCTCTGGGAAGCCCACAAGCAGGGCATTACACTGAGGGGCATCCTTGTTAGCTGTCCTCCAGCAGGGGTACCCTGCCTCTGAACATGGAGGTTCCATTTAGCTATCACAATTTACGAGCCACTGATAACCCTCTCCTCCACCAGCTGCCTTTGTATTCATATGAAGGGGGGGGGGGTAATGAATCCCAGAAATTAATTCTGGATTTTCAAATGTACCATGCCTGCTGGACTGTTAGCCCAGACACTGTGACAAAAGCCAAGCCGGGTCAGCAGGGGGTTAGATTTCCTTCCTGTAGGTGCAGATGGCTTTGTTCAAGCCATCACGTCTCAGCATTCAAGGTCTGGGCCTCGTCATCAAAGGGGCTGGGGGAGCTGCTTAGTATTTGTTAAAAAAGCTGGGATGCGGGCCAGCCAGTGGGACTTCCGAAACGCCAAAGTGCCTGGAGATCAGGAGGCTGCTTGAAAATCCCCCCCCCCCCCCAAGTTGTCCAGCACAAGGGACCTTGCTAGTCAATTTCAGTAGGGCAAGGACAAAGAGCCTTATTTACATGAGAACAGGAAAGCAAATCAAGGGGGACTCCCCCTCCAGCTCCATCTTGCAGAAGAACAGGCAACCCGAGAGCCTCTGTTCCATAACCGTTTCTTTGCAAACTCCACATTTCACACTTCCTGTCATCAATCCACTTTACGGATCTTTACGGTTGCGAAGTTATTTATTTATAATTTTGCTTCTCTTCACAGCTCATTACACAATGCATGTTATCAATTATGCATTACAAATTCTACCAACCTATGCCCATAAATAACCCATTATTCCATTATGCATAACTTCCGTCCCTCCCCCCAGCTACTAATTCGTTACTAACCAGGTTGGATCAGATCCTCTTATGCATCCCCAAAATGACATTTCCATAGGAAGATCCTGATGGAAGTAATTATTCCGATATAATAGGAAAGTACAATATTCCCAGTTTAATAATCTTTCCTGACCCTCCCTGCCTTCTCTGAATTGAAACAAATGAATCGTGTACAAACACATATCCCAAGATAGTCTTCAACTAATTTTTAAGCCTAGGACCACAGCTATCTTTCCATTTAAGAGCTCTCCCAATTCTGGGCATTATTATTACAATTATTCACTATTTCCTAATGCCTTTTATCATCTTCATAGCCTCAAAACTTACTGAAATTATTGCTAAGGCTATGTACCTACTAGTTTTAAAAGCTACAGTGATAATTTAAGAAACAGGGGACCTTGTTTTCTTTCTCCTTCAGAGATGGGAAAATATACCCGATTTTGGACAGGAAATTGGCCAGCCACAAGTCCTAAAATGCTTACAAAACATAGCAAGGGTTGCTATCCCCCATCATTCCCTGTAACTCAGAATCTGATATACTGCCTCCAAACACAGAGGTTCTATTTTTTGTTCTCAAAGATAATAGTGATTGGTAGAAAACCTGTGAAGCTCCATGGCCCAGTCCACGAACAGGAGCAACAGAAGAAATTGCAACCAATACTAACCGTTTGTCAATCAATTGTTGCAATCCACTCATGGGCCTGATTAATACAAGTTACAGAATTACACTTTTCTTAGCACGGATTTTGAGTTTTTTTAGAGCTGCAAAGACAGAGGGCAGCCAACCTATGAAGGATCCTGCTGGATCAGACTAATCCAGCATTCTGTTTCCTGCAGTGGCCAGCCAGATGTCCAATAGAGCATACGGTACCCCCCCCCCCAACTGGCGCTCAAAAGTTACATTGCCTCTGAAACATGGACGTTCTAGTTAGTTGTGATGGCTGATGGCTGTGGATAGACTCATCCCCACTGACTATATCTCCCCTCCGTTTTTAAAGTCATCTAAGCTAAAAGCCAATGGGGCCGTGGTGGCTCAGTGGTTAAGACGCTGAACTGCAGACCGGAAGATCAGTAGTTTGACAGTTCGAGACCCGAGTGCCACGTGACAGAGTGAGCTCCCGTCTCTGGCCTCAGCTCTTGCCAACCTAGCAGTTCAAAAGCAAGAAATTGCAAGCAGATAAATAGGTACCACTTCGGTGGGAAGGTAACAGTGTTCCGTGCACCCCGGCGTCTAGTCATGCTGGCCACATGACCACGGAAACACCTTCAGACAGCGCTGGCTCTTCAGCTTGGAAACAGAGATGAGTACCGGGGTGGCTTTCGAGCAAGGGAAACCTTTACCTAAGCTAAAAGATATTCCTACATCGAGCGATAGGGAGTTAAGAACATAAGAACATAAGAAAAGCCAATGCTGGATCAGGCCAATGGCCCATCCAGTCCAACACTCTGTTACACAGCGGCCAAAAACACCAGGTGACCTCAGAAGGTCCAGTAGTGGGGGCAGGAGTCCCTCCCACTGTTGCCCCCCCCCAAACACCAAAATTACAGAGCATCACTTGCCCCAGACTGAGTTGCACGTGTTATGTATTGGATGAAGAAGTCCTGAAGCTACCACCTCCAATTTCGCTGGGTGCCTTCAAATTCTAATATTTTGGGGAGAACAAAATGTTTCTCTATCCACTTTCTCCACACCATGCATAAGATTACAAATCTCTATCCCGTTCACCATACGATGTATCTTTTTTCTAAACTGAAAAGCATTCTGTCTTCCAAGGTGAAGCACAGAGGGTTGGTTTGTTCCTTACCACAGAGGTAGAAACGAGAGAGTGATGCCACTCTGCACCCTAGAAAGAAGCACGGCCAGTCGAGGCTCTCCATTTCTACCAGAAGGTTCAGGTCCCAGTAGATTCCTATTCTATGACAGTCTGGTCCTCACGGCGTTGAAAGGTATATGGTACCATCCCGCAGTCCACCAGAACCAGATGGTCAGGCGGAGCTTCTCTCTCCTCTGACCTCCTCTTTCCTCCTTGTTTCCACCTCTTCCCTCACCCCCCCATCACATTTTCCCAATCCACTGGAGTGGTTTGTTATTGTTGTTGTCATTCTGCAAATTACAGGCTATAAAGAATTAACGGACAATTATGAATCAATTTTCTAGCTGGAAAAACAGACGTGTTGCGTGAGGGCAGCTTTTCAAAAGAAAAGTAATTAGTTTGGTTCACATTTTAATCTTCAGAAAATTAGAGAAGGGCTGGTTGTTTTGTCTGCTAAGAGACCAGTTCAAATGTGTGTGTGTGTATGTGTGTGCGTGCACGCACATACGCACACTGTACATATTGGCATTTATTACAGAGAAATACCGCTCAAGTTGGCACATTAGCTACATTCTCACTCCTGTGGCAAATCTGTGTAGCATTCTCTGCGCACAGAAAACTAGCCTGCAACACAGACTGCAATCTTTTGATTTCTCTGGAATCCCTCATTTGCCTGGATATTGGGGGGGGGGGGGGGGGGACTGTTTAGTTCAAGCACAGAGCGTAGCCAGCCTATGAAGTCTCCTACTGGATCAGACTAATCCAGCATCCCGTTTGGGAACTGCCCTGAATCTGCTTGTGGGGTAGGGCGGGATACAAATGGCAATAAATAAATAGTGTTACAGACATTTGGTAAACTGCTAGTTTTTGTATTTTCAACATGATTCTTCCATTTTCTGTTTCTTGGTCCCAAAAGCAGGCATCCCAACACCCTAACCCTGTATTTGCATACCTGCTCTGCTGGCAAGGGAAGGCTGAAAACCACAGCCTGAGACGTGTTAGACACCCCTTCCCCCCACCCACCCCACCCGCTTTTTAACACCCAGTCTGATCAAGAGCTCTGGAGAACTCAAAAGCCTGCACGTTGTTTTGTGCCACTTTGATTGACCCTAATATACAGATGTTATGTGGCTTTTGTTTTTGAATCATGTACATCTGGATGTCAGAAAGGATGCCATGATCGGGGGGGGGGGGGGGGGAGACCCTGGGCTCTGCACTTTGAGTGGGCCTCCTCAGCCACAAGCCAGGAAATCTCTCATGCAGCCAGAAACCTTCCAGTGTGCTCCATGCCAAACAAGACAGAGTGCTTCCCTCTCCCCCAGCCAGCTTGGTAGAAGCTCTAGCAAGGACCACTGGGAGTTGCCAGATCTGGGTAGGGAAATACCTGGAGACTTGAGGAGGTGGAGCCTGGGGTTGATGAGGGAGGGACCTCAGCAGGATATAATTTCATTCAGACCACCATCCAAAGCAGCTGTTTTCTTCAGAGCAACTGATGCTGTCTGTCTGGAAATCAATTGTAATGGTGGGAGGTAGCCAGGTGCCACCTGGAGGTTGGCAACCCTACTTGGCACCCATTTGGGGGGAGGGGACCTTCATTTCCCTCTCTTTGATTCTCCATCCTTCAAGGCCAACATAAAAACATCCAGAACTTTGTTTTTCCTGCAAAGGCCAACTCAGTACCTCCAGGGGAACTTTTTATTGAAACATGTAGCAGATTCAGGTCACTGGTTTACAGCCAGCCCCCTTTGGATGGCGACAGAAATGCCCCGCGTTTGATAACTGCTCAGTCGCCTGTGCAAATTTAATTGGTCTTTGTCTTGGTTTTGTCTTGGAGGAAGGGTTTCCGCCAAGCCCTCTCTCACTCCCCCCCCCCCCGCTTGTTTTCAGGAGTCTTTTTATTGCTGGCCTAGACAAAGCGGGCCCTGAGTTTTTGCCCCCGTGCAAACTGGCATTTGGCGACCCACACTTGCCACCCCCTTTGCAGAAAGACCAAACCAACTGCATCTCTGATACAAAGCTGCGAAACAACGTTTGAGTCCAGTGGCACCTTTAAGACCAACAAAGTTTTATTTAAGGTATATAAGCTTTTGTGTGCACAGGTACAATGAAATGGAAGTTACCGGTCCACATGTATAGGCAGAGGGTGAGCAGTAAATTAGCATACAGCATGATGAAGATGTAACATCTATGGAGAGAAAGTCGTTCTTGAGCCTGATCTCACCTAAAAAAAAAAGACATCTGAATGCATATTTTTCCTAATTTTTTAGAAAGGGAATGAACTCCCAGGTCCCAGCAGGGTAGCCATTGCAGTCTGTTCCTGCAAACAGCAGAAATGGGGCTTGTGACACCTTAAAGGCTAATGGATTTATTATGGCAGAAGATTCTGTGGGCTAGAGGCCACTATCAGATGCCATATGCATCTAAGCTTTTCTGCCTAGTGTAGGAGCAGCTGGTGCAATCGTCCCGTCCCCCCCCATCTGCACCACAAGCACAGCTACTTTTCTAATCAGAAGGAAGAATGGCAGGAAGGAAGACAATAAAGAAAGAAATACAGAAAGAAAGAAACTCCAGCCTTGGATTTGGGTGCAGCAGATCACTACCACCCCCACCCCCACCTGTGCCTTTATGTTCTGTCACCATCCCAGCACTTTAGCCCCCTCCCTTAAAGGAGCGCCAAGCCAGAGGCAGGTGCCAAGAGATTGGTCCCCACACCACTGGTTACCTCTTCAGTCAAAGATCAGAGTACCCTTGCAGATCAGAAAGGCAAAAAACAGGCAGATGAGGAATCTTCCCAGTACTCAACTTTAGGGAGTTGCTGTAAGGATGCTGCAGGCCAGGTGTACCCATTGCCAAGAAGAGCCACACCTCAGTTTCTGCTGCTGCAATCTATATTTACCACCCAGCAGAGTTGCTGCCAGTTTCTGGCGTTTTCTCGTCCAAGAGGCAGAATGGTTGAGTTCCCTTTTATTTCAGATAAGAGCTAAGGGGTGATTCTTGATGTGGAACACAGGGAAAGAGGACAGAGATTGGAGACGGGAATTAACTCCAGGGTAAGGCAGCCCCAGCAAACAGAGCCATTTCAGGCTGTTATCAACTGTTCAGCACCCCCCCCCCCCCCCCTGTTTTCACCTGAGCTGCACCAGGATTCTTCTGTTCTGCCCAGGGACTGCATGAGAATCCTAGCATGAAACACACACTCCTAAATGCAAAGGGATAAAAATGTGAGGGTGGGAGAGAGAGCGGAAGAAATATGGGAAAATTCAATAGAGCAGAATTTGTTCCCCAGACCAAGGTTCAGCATTGTCTCTCAATATGCACACAGTACCTTTCCCTTCCCCAGTGAAGCACCCACAGCTGGCCTTCCTACAAGTGCTGGGGCAAAGCCACAGGAACATGGTTAAAATTTAAGCCTAGGATGCAGAAGCATCAAACCACCTGGAGGGTCCCAAGAGTGGGTCAGACTGAGTGCAGGATTGCCAGATCTGACTGGGGATTAGGATCACAGAAGCTACAGCTGGGAAAGGCAGGTCCAATGTGGGCTAATCGTGGCTTGCAAGCCACAAAGCTCTCAGGGATCAGCGTGTGCCGGTGAATTAGTTTGGAAGGGCTTATATGTGGCTCCTGGTATAAAACATGTCCTGGCGGGAAAGAAACAGTAGAAAGAGGAAAAACTCTTGTGGGGACCCCCGGTCTTCATTCACTGCTTACCAATCATCCCAATGGTGATGGCCCTAATCTCCCTGAAACCTGGATAAGTCTGAAATGGAAAAATCTGGCAACCAACCCTAACTAGGATTTCCTGCAAAATGCTGGAGAAATAGAACTGGAATTTGGAACTACTTGGCCATTCAAGCCTCGCCAAGGCCACTCACCTCATCCTGATTTCTCTCCCCACCCCACCCCAGATCCTCAGAAACAGTATCTTGGTATGCTCCAGTCCCTGAAAGGGGTAGCCACTTTACAAATTGAGACTCTCATTCTAAATGCAAGTTTGTATTCTGTTTATGGGCTGATACTGATCAAAGACATAAGTCCTTTTCAGATGTGACAACTGTTCACACCAGATGCCTACCAACCACTTGTAGATCACTTCTGATATTCATGGGTGCCAATCTGCATGGACAGGGGCAATGTGTGTATTAATCCCTAGTACAAATATGATCCAACCAGTGGATTTTTCAGGATCCACATTCACATGTATTAAGGGTGTATGTGCGTGGTAAATAAGTGCACTGTCCCTAAACATAATCAAGAGCCTTAAAAATAAAGCTGTTTGGGCCTTTAAAAAAGCGAGAGTGAACGGATGAAGGGAGAAAATTCCATAAAGGAGATGCCACAAATGAAAAGGCCCTGCCTCACTTCTGAAGATGGGGGCACACGAAGCAAGCCCTCTGAAGGAGATCTCAACCCATGGGCTGTTCATGTGAGGAGCAGACAGTTCTTATAATGTGTCTGTGTCTGCATGCTCTTTTGGGTTTTTTTCAAAGAATACAGTCTGAAGTTTGACTTAGGATAGCAAGGCAAGCCCCCTTCCTATTCAAGCCCGGCTTCTTTTGGTGCTCCAGTGAAACTGTGGCTTGGAAGCCCCTTCCAGTTACAGCAAAGCCTTCTCCTGCACTGCTGAGCATGTGGAGCTAGAAGACCCCAGCGGCTGTGACCTGAGAGGTCCCAGGGTCAAATGCTGCTTTTGCCACGGACTCCCTGCATAACCTCACATGAACTGCTTGCTAACCTCTGCCGCCCTCTGAAATATGGGGGTCGGGCAAGAGCACCGGTCTATTTTTCAAGGCGGCTGTAAGAATTACAAGAAGATTGTGAGTGTGAAATGCTCTACTCCCTGCAAGTGCTAGAAAAATGCTAAATATTATCACGATAATTGATGAAAGGGGGCTGCCAAGCTGAATTCTGGCAGATCAACTGTTCCTGGTCTGCCAGAGACTGAGGCCCCAAGGTGCTGGAGAGAACCGGGGCTCAGTCTGCTTCTCGAGCCGTCTGGGCTGGTTCTAGCCTCTCCATTTTGGCAAAACAGGAGTGCCTCTGGGGATGTGCTGACTGTTCCAGTCCAGCGGCAATTGGCCAGCTGACAAAAGAAGCTCCTCTCGGCTTGCTCTGAAGCCACCCTCCTTTGTTTGGAAGTGGCACCAGACATGATTAAAAAATGATGCTGTCGCTCTCCGCAAACCTGTCCCCACCCTTAGCCACAGGCGATATTTGCAGGAGCTCCGTTCCCCAGATTGTTCCCCTTGTTCAACCAGATCCCCCCCCCCTTTTTAAAACATGCCTTTGGCTCCTGTTCTTTTATAACTCAACCTCCCGTGCACCCCCTCCCCCCCCCCCCAAAAAAACCCCTGGCGGGCTCCAGCTCCATTTTAATGACAAGATGTTCTTGGGAGTACATGGGGATTTCCCATGATGGAAATTGAGTTAGAAACAAAAAGAGAAATACACAGAATCCCATGATATTGCCCAAGACCTGAAGTGCCCTTTGATGCTGAAATCCCTGTTTGCTTCCTTGTGCTGTTCAAAGAGGAGTCCTGTGTAGGAAGGGGAGAAGGGATGAGGGGTAAAGAGGATGAGGGCTTTTGCTGAGGAGACTGGGAAGAGGGGAGAAAAAGGGACCCACAGACAGCACAGTGGAAGGAAGAGGGACAGCGTAGGCACTGATCAGAGAATAGGGTTGCCAGATCCAGGTTGGGAAATACCTGGAGATTTGGAGGGTAAAGCCTGAGGTTGATAGAGTCTGAGGAGGTGAGGTACTTCCATGTAGGGCTGCCAAGTCAGCCCAGGGGGCGGGGGATCCCCCACCAAAGGGGTTCCTGATCCGCTGGCCAGCATTCGGCCGGCGGGGGGAACCCCACCCCCCTTCCCCAACGTGATGACGTCACTTCCGGGCGACGTCGCCGGGAAGCTCCCGAACAACAGAGGACTCCCCCCCGCCGGTAAGGAAGGAAGACTTGGCAACCCCACTTCCATGTGATAATAATGCCATGGAGTCCACCTTCCAAAGCAGCCATTTTCTCCAGGTGAACTGACCCCTGCCACCTGGAGACCAGTTGTAATTCCAGGAGATCTCCAGCAGCTACCTGGAGGCAACCAACCCTATCGGAGAAGCAGAGCCCTGAGACCTGAGGAAAGGATTCATCATTATTTCTATAGCACTGCACAGGCCCATCTGCAAAGAGCTTTGGAACTAAAATTCATCATGAGGACAGTGACAAAGGGAGGAGGGGGAAACAGAGGCTGGGATAACCATTAATGCTAGTTTATTGAAATGTCTCTATAGGGAAAAATAACCCACAAGGCAGCTAAGAGTATTTCAATTTAGGGGAAAAAGGAAGAAAAGAGTCCATAAGGCAGTGAATGAAATTCAGTTAAAACAATTGATATTTTAAAAGTGTTGTTATGAAAAACAGAAACAAAGAAACTGAGAAGACTAGCTAAGGAATCGACAACAGAGCCAACAGTAGTGAGGAGATACCATCAGAGACCCCTCCACCCCAAGAGCTTTCTGGAAGAGGATCCAGAAGGGAGATAAACAGGCAGATGTCCCTAAGAAGGTCTATAGAACAGACGTCCATCAACAGCTCTAGCCAAATGGCTAAATGCTCCACAGTAGTATACCTTCTGAATGCCACTTGCTCATATCGATGGCAATTGTGCATAGACTTATTTTTAGATATTTGGAAACCATTTATAGAAACCTGTGTGTGGATCTGTCACCACTGTTGTTATATTTCTGTCTTCTATATATATTTTTTCCTTTTAAAAAATCTTACTTAGTTGTGGGGTTTTAAGTTACCCCCCTTGTTCTTCTTTTCCCGTTTTTTGTTTTAAAGAAAGAAACAAAATGAATGCCACTTGCTAGCGGTCAGCAATAGGGGGAAGGCTTAGCTTTTGAGCCCTCGATGACGGGCTTTCCGGGGCATTTGTTTGGTCACTATGGGAAGCAGGATGCTGGACAAAATGAATCTCTGGACTCATCCAACAAGACCCTTGCGTTCTTAAGGGAGATCAATAGTCCTGGCATCACCTTTGAGAAGGCCATATCCTGAGTAGTCACCAAACAGAGTTAAGAAGAGCAACTTGAGTGGGAGGAAAAAAGCACATACCTTTTCTGCTAGCATTGCATCAGCTGAATCAAGTTCAGCTCAACTGATCAGGGCAAGGTTGCCAGCTCTGGGTTGAGAAATACCTGGAGATTTTGGGGGTGAGCCTGGGGAGCACAGGGTTTATGGAGGGGAGGGACCTCATCAGGGTATAATGTTATAGAGTACACCACCCAAAGCAATCATTTTCCCCAGGGGTAACTGATCATGGTTTACTGTAATAGTGAGGGATCTCCAGGTGTCACCTGGAGGTTGGCAACTCCAGTTCAGGGTGATTTGGACTCTGTTGACTCCTAATATGGAATCACAAATGGACAGAAATTTGGCTTTTAGTTGTCATGTTTTTGTGCAGTTCTGACTTGGACACCAATCTATCAATCGCCCATGTGGCATGGGTGTCTGCTGAGCCATCTGGTTCTTTTTAGTTGGATCATTTCAATTCAGGATTTCTGGGTTCTGTCAAAGGCATGATCTGTCGCTTGGACCCTTGCCCACTGTCACTTGTAAAAGCTCATAACAAGCCACTGAACAAAGAACTGTGGAGGACTGAGAACTTCTCCACGGACAAGAGAATTCTCCCTAATGCCTTAAAAGAGGTCATGATTAGATCTTTATTGATAAGGCCTATTTTTGATTCTCAAGCATTGGCTAATTTATAGACGAATTCCTGATCTGCCCTTTTGGGGGCACGATTATTAAATAGGTGGTCACTGAGCAAATACGGAAAGGTATGGAATGCACATGTACCCTTGACCCATTTCGGTCAGGTTTTAGAGCAGAGACAGCCCTGGTGGCATTGATGGACTATCTTCGTATACTGCTTGATAGAAGGGAAACTCTCCTTGCTGGGTCCTTCTGGATCTGTCAGCCACATCAATCATTCACTAATGTTAGAAAGTTTAAGATCTGATTTAGGAGTTGGAGGTGTATCTCTGAAATTTGAATCTTTTTTTGCATGGCCGGACATACAATGTCCTGTAAGGATCTGTTCTCTTTTCAGAGATATCAAACTATTCGATGAGACTGTCCACCGTTTTGTAGTTGGGTTGCCACAAGTCTGCAGACATCACTGAATGTTACTGTCTATCCTGGGCCAGTGCCTGACCGCAGTGATTTAGTGGCCAAGAGAGAATAAGCTGGCAAGACAGAGGTGATGTCGGTTGATAAGGTCAATTGGCACAGAACTTAGGAGTCTTATTGGATTGATTTTGAGTTTGTGCATGTTTTAAAAATTGATTTTAATGTCTTTCCAATTGTTCCCTGCCTGGAGGACCCAACTGAGTGGAAAGGCAGCATACAAAGGTTTTAAATAAATAGGCAACTAAGTGGAATATTAAAATCCAATGAATATTAAAATTACAAGGAGCAAGAGGACCCAAAGGCTGGGGACAGAAAGGATGTGGAGAAGCAACTGCAGTGTGAAGAAGCAAAATTGCAAAATGGAGGGGGGGGGGATTGGACATCTAACTTGCTGGGAAAGCTCCCAGTGGGCAGCTTCCCTGGAGGCTGCTGAGGGCCATGAGCAAGCTGAGCAGAAGTTGCAGCAGTGCTGGGGCTGCTTGGACCCAGCCAGTGGCAGCAATAACAGGTTTAGGCTTGCCCGTCTCCTCCTCCCATGCTGCGGCTTCCACCTGGGTCTCAGCCGAGGAGTGCTCAGCTCAAATCTAGCCAACTATAGTGCGGGAAGAAGAGGTGATAAGCAAGCTGACTCTTGTGGGTGTTGCTGCTGTGGTCTGAGTCTGATCCGAATGGTTCCTTTCACATCCCTGTTCATCCAAGTACAAAAGAACACGAGGGTTGACTTCCACAGACCGGTTTAGAACCACCCAGCCTGATCTTTGGCTGCGGATCGCTGGTCTTAATCTAGAGTGGAACAAGAAGCCCTTGCGGCAAGAACAGACAGTGAATTACGCTGGGCACCAACAAGGCATGCCAAGTGCTTGATAGGTACACAGAAGCAAGAGCCTTTCAGAAGGCTTCCCCCCACCCCAGGAAAAAACCCTGAAAGGCTTCGAACTGGACAGGCACAAGACTTGGGGTTCCTGCCACTCAACTATACAAGGCAATTCTCCGTATTCCCAAGAAGGTTCATAAAGCCATCATGGCACGGAAGGCGGCGGTCTGATGTAACTTTCTAAAAAAATCCAGATAAATTCTTAATTGCCGCACTACTTCAAAGGGAATCACAATCCAGGTTCTAGGTATCAGCTTCAGAATGGGGAGGACTGGTTGGGATGAGGACACCGGATCCCGCTGGGAGTGGGGGGATTGGAAAGGAAAAGTGGGGAGGGTGTGCAAGGGCCTGCAGGACCAATACCTTGGAACCGTAAGCCAGTTCAAGTGCTGTAGAGATCAACTAGATGCCACGGGGAAGGCAAGACTAGCAGTGACCAACCAGGATCCTCTAAGGATCCAGCCTGAGATAAAGCCACCGTGGCTCAGCTGGCAGCACCCAGTGACATGTGGGGAAGGAAGGACAATGTGGGTCTCATCACCCGGCCAAAGGTTCATTTGAATAAGGGGCCAATGTGGTTAGCGTGGAAGAGAACCTGCTTTGCATGCTGACATTCCCAGGTTTGGTCTTTGTTATGTCTGGCAATCCTCCTCTGCTCAAGACCATGGAGAGCCAGTTGGCTGCTGGCCAGAGGAGATCATATTGAGCAGCTACACAGACCGACAGTCTGATTTGGTATGAGGTAGCTTCGTTTTTTTGGTGGAGGACTGGTGAACCTTGCCCATTGCTCCCCCCCCCCCCCCAAACCAGAAACAATCCCATATGGTGGGGGAGGGAACTGGGGGCACAGGATATGGGGGGAAAGTAGGAGTATGGTTGGGAGCCCCCCCTCTCCCATCTGAATATCTTCCTCCGCAACCTGCCCTATTACCATTACCCAATGCATGTTTAAAAGCTTGTCTTCTGCTACACTTCTGCCAGCCGCTCTTCTGTGTCTGTTGAGGTATAATTTATTTTAAAGTATTAGTGTTTTGCTTATTTTATTCTATTTATTGTATGTATTTAGTTATTCTGTTTTTATGATGTACATCTGCACTTAGCAGATCACTCTAGGTTGGAACCCGCCCCGAGCCTGCTTTGCGGGGAGGGTGGGATATAAACTGAAGGAGATAAATAAATAAAAGTATACATTTCTTAAAATGCTCAGTCCACGCAACAGCCTTATAGAGGCAGGCCAGAAGCAGCATCTAAGTGCTGTAGGCTAGGTCCTGGAACAGGGCAGCTCGTCTGGGGATGAGGGCAATATCTGAACCACAGTTCCAATGAATACTGTGGTATTCATTTTGTGAATCGTTCCATCTCCAAAAGCAAACATTCATCTTCTTTTGTTTTAAAGTGCAAATTTCTAACAATCATTACTGAGTACAAAAATAGGTAGCGTCATTTTAACACCTACCATCCAGTGTGGTGTAGCGGTTAAGAATGGCGGACTCTAATTTGGAGAGCCGGGTGTGATTCCCCCCATCCTCCACATGAAGCCAGCTGGGGGAGCTTGGGCCACTCACAGTTCTCTCAGAACTCTCTCAGCCAGCCCCACCTACCTCACAAAGTGCCTGTTGTAGGGAAGGGAAGGTGTCTGTAAGCTGCTTTGAGACTCCTTAGGTTAGAGAAAAGCGGGGTTATAAAAATCTACTCTTCTTCCCTATACACACCATGCAACTATTCCCTTACTCTCCTCTCCAATTCTACCATTCATTTCTAGTGAAATGGGTGCGGGGCCTTTAATTTTCATTATAAACATGCTCTATCCTCTCACACTGTACAACAATAATTTCAACATTCTGAAGCACACAGAGGCACAGTTCATGTTAATAACAATTCATTTGCATAGGTGGTTGCTGACGTGTCCCTCTCATCTTGGCCACTTGTAAACTTGCCCTCAGACTCCCACCAAAACCGGTTTGCCTTCCTGGGCATGCTCAGTCTTTTTCTCCATCTCCTTCCCCTTCTCAACTTCAACAATCTCTGCACTGAAAATGTAGGCAGGAAGCAATGCTGGTGGGTCAAGGAAACTCCAAAATGGAACCTTATGAGTAACTTAAACACACACACACACACACAAGGTGGTTGCATAGATGTCAACTTCAGGGGGGCTGGGGAGCTGAAGCCCCCCTGAACTTTTCCAGGATGTGCTGAACCTTCCCCCCCCCAGACAATGGCCTGTAATGTCTCTGGCCCAGCCCCAGCCCCAGCCCCAGCCCCCCCCCCCCCCCCCCCCCCCGGAAATTGGAAAGTCTACGCCTTTGGGTGATTGAGTAAACCTTTTGAGTTTCACAGAAATCTTCCTCAGACATGAGGTTAAAGAAAAAAGAAAAGGAAAAAAACAAAGGCACAGGAGGGGGGCAATGTTGCTGGCAGAGGACTTAGCAAAAGCCCAATCTGCTACAGTTTGAAGATGGAGAGTCAAGATACATTAGGGCAACTTTAATACCTGCATTGACAGCTCAGCATAGTGATGGGAGGCGGGGATAGGATTTTGTTCTGCAGGCATCTTCTGCAGACAGACAATGTCAAAAGAGGTTGTCCCGTACTCTGGCAGAATTCGGATGGTGTCTGCACACAGCGTGGGTTTGCACCGACAAGCAAGAATAAGCGGGTGTCAGCCGATGACATGCAGATGTAACAAGCCCTCCTACCTACAACTAATTCTCTCAGATCAAGTCAAACATGACCACCTGACAGATATCATCTCCAAAGCGTGAGACACCCTGGGTGGGCTGTTAACACAAACTAATACAAAAGGGGGGGGGGGGAGAGAGGAAAGCACGCAACCTTCTCTTCCCTTTGCTGCATTCCTCATAGAGGGTTCTGTTAACAGGAAGGTATTAAAGAAGCTCCGAGCTTTGCAGGCCCACAGTTTTAATTCAGACTCGAAGGGAAGGGTCTCTGGGTCTTGGAAACCTACCACATTTCAAATTTGTGATTTTTTTTCAAAAAGAAAAGAACTGCACCCAGAGTTCCACACTCATTAGAGGAAAAAAAGGTTTCAAGTAATAAACAGGTCAAGAATCGACACGTGTGATTGGAGTTTTATTCGTAAGCTTATGATAGTTGAAGAGTACACATATAGATGCAAAGCTGGGGTGTTAAAATTATGTGTAACACTAGCAACAGGGATTACCTGCAGATCCCTACTGAGTGTGTGTCTTCTCACGTCTCAGATAATTCAGGCGTCTCTCTTAGGCTTGACAATTACGATGCCCAGGCTAGCCCAGGCTAGCCTGATCCTGTCAGATCCCAGAAGCTAAGCAAGGTTAGCCTTGGCTAGCATTTGGAAGGGCAACCTCCAAGAAATACTAGTGTGGCGATGCAAAGGCAAGCAATGGCAAAAACATCTCTTGCCTTATAAATAAGTCTAGCTCACTGCCTAGTGGTGCATAATGCTAAAAAAGGGGTAAAACATCTGGCTCCCAGACAATCTTAGGATCTCCTGGCTATTCTACACACAATGCCATACAATATTTATTTATTTATTAACTATGATGCCCTTACAGAGAGACTCTGCACCTTCACTAGCACACCTGACAGTCTGGAAGACGGTTCAGCTGGCCGGGCAAAATACTGTTCTGATCACTGAACTACCAGACAGCCCTCGAGAGGCCAACAGATGATGGCCATCACCATCCCATCCCATTAACGTTTCATTTGAGTTAATCTAGTGTGTCAGTACTGAGTTTCTGAAAAGCTACAGGCAATACTTATGCTCCTTTCTTCATCAGGAAAAGCTCTCACCTAAAGAAGTTCGAAACACCAGTAAAATATAACTCAGAAAGATTTTGAACTTCTCTAGTTTCAACTCCCCAAACCCTGTTTCAAGTTCACTTCCCCTCAGCACAAACTGAATTTGTGATTCTTTTTATTTTCGCAACATTTTCCTCACACCCAATTCCCCCCCCCCCCCAGTACAGGATTTGTCGATATGATTTGCGTATCAATAAATCAGCCTTGCATATGCATCGGCAGCGTAACTGTATGTACAGACCTCACATAAATAGCATACAAAAACAGTACCGCGTGCACACAGAATACAAAACAAACTTATAAAATCAACCGTGAAAAGCAAAGAGCCAAAACTGTTGTGAAAACAAGCAAGTATAAAAAGAAATGAAATTGGGAACATTTGGCTTATCCCTATATATAATCTAAAAATTAAAATAGGCAGCAACTTGGCTGAAATTTACAATTCTTTGTGCACCTTGGGGCAGAAAATTTCTCAGCACAGAGCAGGCCAGATTCTGCCTCATTTCACCCAACAGATGAATCCAAGCTCCTCCTGCGACACATTGTGTTTTGCACTGGCTCTGCCACTGAGCCTTTATTGCTGCTGAACCCCAGCCTATCGGATGCCTTGTCACACTGGAGAGCCACCTGGCTTCAGTTTACCTCCTGCCCCTGCCCAGAAGTGCAGAATTCTTGAGACCAAGGTTGTGGAAATCCAACAACCTTCCAGGTCTTTGATTGGCAGCCACAATAACTCTGCCCCCCCTCCCCAAAAGTGATTGCAAATGTTGGAAAGACAGAGCATGAAATTATCACATCCCCCATATTCCCACAAGTATCAGCAGGGGGGAATGGGGGACAGGAGGTAGAGCAGCTTCATGCTTCGCCAAACCCGTGCCTACGGCAAGGAAAAACCTCCCCCTCCAGGCCCACATTGTGATGTCTTGTCAAATTACAGTGGACAATAGGAGGGCGTCATCTGTATCTGTAGGGTAACGCTCCGTCTCATAATTAAACCCGGCATCCAAACAATGGCTTTGCTCGTGCGGGAAAAGGTCGGGAATGGCAGCCATCTATTTTGCCAGCTAATTGCAAGATACATGGAGCCAATTATCACAGTGCCACCGCATATGGCTGCTCCGGAAAGGGGTGAGCAGGTTTTCTGCTGGATGCGATCAAGGCAACACAGCAGTCACTGCTCTGCCCCCACAGGGCAGTAGCGGGGGCGTGGGAGGAGGTGGCGGCAGCACTTGGCTTTGTTTGGGCTGCTGGGGAATTAGGAGTTCCTAAATAAACCAGCAAGAGTAGACACTCTGATTCATTTCTGAGCCTGAAGACGCAGCTTTAGCCTCCTTCCTTCACTGCCCAATTGGTGCCCTTTATTACCGGCAGGATTCCACAGCTGCAAGGGGAGGGGGGGGGGAAACCATTTGCTCCAATGCAACTGATACAAACCCCCTTCTTCAAACCAGAGGATGCCACCATTCACAGAAAGCAGTGCAGCGTCTTGGGGCTGAATATGAACCCATTAGTGTAAAAGATGGCCCCTTGGTTGCTGGGGAGGGCAGAACCTCCAGGTGGGGCTTGGAGATCTCCCAGAATTACAACTGATCTCCAAATTGCAGAGGTCAGTTTCCCTGCAGAAAAGGGGCAGCTTTGGAGGGTGGACTCTATGGCTTAGCACCCTACTGAGATCCCTCGGCAGGCCCCACCCTCAAACCTCCAGGAGTTTCCCATACCAGAGTAGACAACCCTGGCCCTCAGACACCCTCATATTCCTCCGATGGCGGTGGGCAGTAAGACCTCTGCTCCTCTGGCAGCTGGTGCCTCCTGTTGGGCCCTATAATGGCCTCAAAGAGAGGGCATTCTCTAGCGCAGGGGTGTCAAACATGCGGCCCGCGGGCCAGATCAGACCCTCGGAGGGCCCCAATCCGACCCCCAAGGCCCTGGCAGTTTCCTACTTCCTTTTCCAGTTCTCTTGCTGCTGCCACATCACAGCTTGCTTTGCCAGTCTCTCTCAATCGCACAGGAGAGATAGACAGGCAAAGCTCTCCTGTGCGATTGAGAGTGTCTGCTAAAGAACTGGCTGTGTCCTTTGTAAAGTTTACATCTCTGCTACCTGGCATTACATTTTATGACACACGTGACTGGGCCCAACAAGGCCTCATTTATGTCAGTCCGGCCCCCATAACAAATGAGTTCGACACCCCTGCCCTAGTGCCTCCCCTTGCGGGGACCCCTCTTCTGTAGCCCCAAATTTACACCACTTGTTAATAATTTAGTGACTCAACTTAGAACTAGACCAGAGCTGTCGGGGGGGGGGGGGGACACGGGACGACGACAACAAAGCTGACATTCTGTCCTATGAAAGGGCTTATGTGGGAGGTGCAGAAAAGTCTTTGCTAATGCTCTTAATGCCTTCCCAACCCTTCCCAGCTCTGTCCACATGCTTGCTTCAGTTTAACACTGAATAGTAGATTTAACAGGGCCAGCCTATCTATTAGGCATGCCTAGGGGATCACCTAGCACCAACAGCCCTGTTGCTGCCCTCCCCCACTCATAGCACTGGGGTCTGCTGAGGAAAAGGGCAGCCCATGGAGATGACCTAACAGCCCCTCTCCCATCCCCCATAGTGCCGGGGGTGGGGGGGAGGTGGTGTCTTCCTGCTACCCCCACAGTGTCTTGAAAGGTGAAGAGAGTGGGTAGGAAGCTTGCCCTTGCCTCCCTGAGTGTAGGTTGTAGGATTGCCTCCCTACCTCCCGGAATACAGCAAGGAGGACAGGTGGCAGCTTTGGAGTATAGGGAGCCGAGACCAGCCCTGCTCTTTGACCCGGATTCCACTGCCCTAGTGGCTGTATTCACACGAACAGAAGCAATCTAGCCATTTGTAAATGTTACTTCCAGATGCTGTGCCACCATCTACCATGGAAAACAAGTGATTCTTTGTCGACAAAAACCCACAACACCCCTGTAGGGTTTCTTGAGTAGTAGCCACCAGGCCATCAGTGCTCATTAACGCAACGTCCCTCTAGCCTTCCAAGGCCGTTGAGAGCCAGCCTCTCCAGCTAGTTCGGGAATCCACTGACTGCCCAGCAGGCAAACCAAACAAAGCAACACTTTTCATTACGGGAATCACTTCCAGCCAGAACGTTATATTGGCATTATGATCCATTATTTATTGCAAGCCATTTTGCATCCCACAAGGCAGAACAAAATTGCTCTAAGCCAGTAAATAAATACGTTCCCAATAGACTCTACCTCTGTAACTTGTCCTTCAGGAATACCTAAAAAAGGTAGCCTTTGCCTATAAGACCACTATCTGCCCCAAGTTTTGGAAAAGGCAGACAATGATTGCAGCCACTCCTTTCATCGGCAAAATGTTGGAGGGCACACAAATAACAGATTTTATTAAACAAATTACAAGGGTGTATCTATCAACTGAAATCCATTTGTCATTTGCTTTTCCTCGGGGAACAGTAGTTCCGCAAGAAGAACCTGCAATCTCCAGCAAAGGATTCTTATGAAACTACAGTTCCCAGAATTCTTTGGGAGCAAGCCATGACTGTTAAATAGGAATAAAACTTGCAGTGAAGACATACACCCCTGCTTCCTTCAGAGAAATTGTTCCCTTTCCTCAACACCCTCAAAATTGCCCTTTTGTCAAGGTTTTGCTGTACACTTAATATTTAATGGATTAAAAGTTGGACATTAATGGGCTTTTTAAATGCAACCAATTTGTGGTTCCAACATTTATTAAAACTGGAGGGAGAAGGAGAAAAGGAGGCCCTATTTCTAGACATTTTTCTTGCACAAATCTGCCCTCTTCCCTCACCTTGTTCCACACTCACCTTTTAAGACAGTCATTAATTAGAGACTAGTAATTAACTTTCTGGTTCGAGAAGTGTTCCACCAATGAGTTCCATTAAAAAGGCAGATCTGCAGATGCCGCAACAAGGTGAAATCAACACAGGTGTTACGGGAAAAGAAGCCAACAACCTTCTGGCTGCCCTTGAGCCTTCTCCTCTGGGCTGGAGGGGGCAGGTCCCTTACAGAGTGACCAATCAGCTTGAGCCCCCTGCCCTTTGAGATCTCTTTCTCCACATTAGCTTTAGTAGGGGCTTAGTTTTGTTAAAGATGGGGGTGAGAGGGCAGGCTGGGGCATAGGACCATATGGAAGTCTCACAGTTATTTGGAAGGCCACCTCCTTTAATCCTGGATATATCAATTCTGATTGCCCAGTGGTGAGGAAATGTACTCTGTGTGCACCCTGGAAAAACAGGTTGCCTACCTGTAACTGATGATCTTCGAGTGGTCATCTGTGCATTCACACTGATGGGTTTCTGTGCCTGCGCAGGTATAGTAGAAAGCTCTCGATGGATTTTCGCGCCCAGCGCCTCTGGGCATGCACGGAGCCCCCACCGTGCATGCCCAGAGGGGCAGGCGTGGACATCCCGCCAGTTTCTTCTGACCACTGCAACCAAGCGTGAAAATAAGAAGAAAGCCTGGCAGCAGAGGGGAAGGATGGGTAGGTAGTGTGAATGCACAGATGACCACTCGAAGATCATCAGTTACAGGTAGGCAACCTGTTTATCTTCAATGTAGTCTCTGTGCTTCACACTGATGGGAGAGTAGCGAGCAGTGTCCTGCCTGGAGGAGGGAGCAGGCAGGCTGTCACTGAGAAGAAGTGGATAAGACCCATCGCAGAGCGGGCAGCTACTTGTGTCCAGTGCATAGTGCCTGATAAAAGTGTTCGCAGTAGCCCAAGTTGCAGCCGTGCAAGTGTCCGTCAGGGAGGCACCTTTAAGGAATGCCGTAGAGGCAGCTATAGACCTGGTGGAGTGTGCCTGGATAGGCCCCGGAAGTGGGGTCTTGGCAAGTTCATAGGTGAGTCTGATAAGCCCCACAATCCATCTGGAGAGTCTTTGGGCAGTGATGGGTTTGCCCATTCTGTGTGATGCATAGGAAACAAAGAGCCTGGGTGTTTTCCTAGTAGGCTTAGTACAAGCAAGGTAGAAGAGAAGTGCTCATTTTACATCAAGGGTATGCGTTCTTGCTCAGAAATGTAAGAAGGGTAAAAGTCAGGCAAGATGATCTCAGACTGCAGGTGGAAGTCGGAGACGACTTTAGGGAGGAATGAAATGTCCGGAACCATGTGAACTGCGTTCGGTAGGAAGCAGAGGAATGGAGGATCGTGTCTGAGGGCTAGGAGTTCGCCAACTTGATGGGCAGAAGTGATGGCGAGTAAGAAGGCCGTTTTCCAAACCAGCAGGCGGAGATCACAGGGTGCCAACAGTTCAAATGGCTTCCGAGTGAGCATGCAGAGGACCGACGGCAGATCCCAAGGTTGTGGTGGGACTCTGATAGGTGGATAGAGATGGAGAAGGCCCTTCAGAAAGCATTTTGAGAGGGGGTGGGCGAAAACAGAGAAGCTGTCAATTCTGGTGTGGAAAGCCGAGATTGCAGAGAGGTACACTCTCAGAGAAGAGTGTGAGAGTCCAGCATCTGCTAAGGATAGGAGGAAATCAAAAATACGGGACAGGCCGCAGAGCAGGGTGCTATGTTGGATGAGGCTAGGTATGTACAGAAACGAGCCCATCTGTAAGTGTACGACTGGCGAGTGGATTCCATGCGGGAGTTAAGCAGGACATTATTCATTCTGTCAGAGAATATGGAGGGGAAAGTCTCCACGCCATGAGCTTGAGACGGGGGATGTCGTAGTGGAGGATGGGGGAGTCAGAGAGTATCAGGAGATCTGGTAGTAGAGAAAAGTGATGGAATTCCCCCTGGCCCAGCGAGAGGAGGACTGGAAACCAGGCTTGTCTGGGCCACCAAGAAGTGATCAGTATGCATTCCACTGTCTCGTGTAGTATCTTGTGTACCACTCGTGTGAGTAGTAGTAGAGGTGGAAAGGCATAGACGAAATTGTGATTCCATGGGTAGAGTAGGCCATCTCCCAGGGAGAGGTGGTCGGTTCCACCCTGCGTGCAGAATGCTGTGCATTTCGTGTTCTGATGAGTGGCAAAGACATCCACGACTGAAGTTCCCCAAAGAAGGAATACCTGGTGGAGATAGGTTGGACTCAGTTCCCATTCATGATGTCCGGTGAGTCCCCTGCTCAGGAGATCGGCTTGGCTGTTTAGGGAGCCAGGGATGTGTGTGGCCCTCAGGAAAATGTCGTTGGACATGCTCCAGTCCCAAAGTCGGATTGCAAGGTGGCAAAGGCTGCGGGAAATCATGCCGCCCTGGCGGATGACATAACAGACTGCAGTGGTATTGTCTGTAGGGATGGTCACACAGCGTCCCTTCACTATGGGAAGAAGGTCCGAAGTGTGAAGAAAATTGCCAGGAGTTTGAGGTAATTGATGTGGTGGGATCTCAGGTCGTGTTCCCAGTGAGTGCCCGTGCTATGGCCATTCAGATGTGCCCCCCATCCCCATGTTGATGTGTCGGTGGTTAGGGCGAGTTGCGGTGACAGGAGATGAAAGGGGGATCTCTGGAGGAGGTTTGATGGCAGGATCTTCCAGAGGAGAGAGTACCGGACATCTTGGGGGGAGAGACGAAAGTTCTGTGGGTCCCGCTGTGGGTGAAAGGAAAGGACGAACCATAGCTGGAGAGGGTGCATTTTGAGCTTCACAAAGAGCAGTACCATTGTAGTGGCAGCCATGTGACCCAATAATCGCTGGATCAAGAGAGCCGAAGAGTTGGGATTGGAGCGGACGTGTGAGGCCAATGTGACTATTGGTGACACCCTGTCTTCCAGAAGGTAAGCCCGAAGGGAGAAGGAGTCCAGTTCCGCCCCGATGAACTGTACCCTTTGAGCAGGGATGAGATGAGATTTGTCCTCATTGATCATCAGGCCGAGATCCTCCAGGACGGTTTGGGTGACAGAAATGTCAGTTAGCGAAGTACCTTGAGTAGAAACCTTTGCATTGGTGGTGAGTGGGGACAGGTTCTATGGCACCCTTGTCGAGGAGGAGGCTGACTTCTTGAAGGAGGACAGGTGAGGGTACGGTAGCGACGAAGGTTGGGGTCGGTGGGGGCTGGAGGAATTCGATGAGGTACCCCCTGGAGATAATGGTGAGGACCCAAGAGTCTGACATTACCCTGTTCCACATAGGAAGGAAGGGGGCAAGACGAGTGAGAGGGGAGACAGGGCGAATAAAGTCAAAGGCCCTGCTTGGCCTGCCGGGACTGCTTGGAGTGGCCAGACTGTTGGGCTGGTGAGAACTTCTGTCTCGGAGCATATGATTGTTTCTGCACACCTGGAGAAGTATGTGGGTGCCAGGATTTATCTGGGGAATTCCGGTTTGATGACCTGTGGGACCAGGGTCTAGACCAACTTCGCAGTTTGGATTGGCGAGGAGCAGAAGACACCCCTAGTGTGTGGGAGGCCTTGATGCTTTTATCAAGGTCCTGGAGGACAGTATCAGTGGTGGCATGGAAGAGGCTGACTCCATCAAAGGGGAGGTCTTCGACCAAGGATCTAGTGTCCTGTTGCAAAGTGATGGAGCGCAACCAGGAGTGATGCCTCAAGGCTATGGCAGACATCACGGTCTTAAAGAAAGTGTCTAAAGCATGTTTGGAGGTGTTCACCTGCTGTTTAGCAAGGGTGAGGCCTTCCTTTTGTATCTTCCAGGCAGCCAGTCTCTGGTCCTCAAGGAGAAAAGTGATGGCTTCCGAAAGCTGTTCCCACAGAGCGTAGTGGTATCTTCCCATGCAGGCGGAATAATTGGTGACTTTCAGCTCCAGAGCTCCAGCTGAGTAGAAATGGTGTCCGAAGGCATCAAGCTTACGCTCTTCCCTATCCACAGGGGTAGAATATGTCCTCCTGGATCTGGAAGCCGAGGTGACGACCATTGAGTTGGGGCGAGGATGATTTGTCAGGAACTCAGCATCCATTTCCTGAACCCTCTACATGTGATTCAGGCGTCTGGTAGAGACTGGTGTCGATGAGGGCTTACCCCATACTGATTTGGCGGCTTGGAGGAGGACCGCAGACATCAGTGGAAGTGTCCATTTGTATGATATTGAACACCGGATCAGTTATAGCAGGCCTTGGTTGTACAATAGGGAGGCCAAGGGAGAGGGCCATTAGTTTAATTAGATCTCCATAGGAGGTGAGATCCTCTGAAGGGGAGATTGGTAGATTTTCTGCGACATCAGGTTTCGGGGAAGGGTCGACAGGGGAACTGTGGTCGGACTGATCGGAATCCCGTTCGGATGAGGAAGAGGCAGATGCAGCTTCCATCTGAATCAACTGAACTGGGGGTGGGGTCATCTGTGTCGGTCATGGGTCCCGCACGGAGTGTTTCGATGCCGTGGCCATTGATGGTTCAGTGGCACTCGGTGCCGATGATAGAGTAGGACGTTGATGGATCGTAGTCTGGGTAGGGGGTCTAGACTGTGCCACCGAAGGCAGTGGACATGATCCCTCTGGCAATCGAGCCCAATGGGAATACCTGTGCCAGTCAGAGTGGGCGACCGGAGGGATCCAGGGCATCAATGTCGATGGTGGGTAGCCTCCATATGGATAGGGAGGATGGTGTCGATCCCATGGTGCCATTGGAGGAGCATATGCCCAGTGCGTCGAAATGGGGGATCGGTGTCTGGGTGATCCACACCGAGGAGACCTACGCCTCGGGGAACAGTATCGAGGTGGTGGAGGCCGGTAGTAATGTCTATTGTCCCTGTCTGGACAAGGAGGATTGGTCTTGATGTAGGAGAGGGATCCATCGGATGGCGATCGAGACCAAGAACAAGAACTCGGGCGTTGTGGTGACAGAGCATAGAGCTGTTCTTGGTCAATCTCGAGGAACTCCTGTGCCTCCAGAATGTTGTCCGGTAGTGCCTCGTGCGGTTGCCAGATGGGAGAATCCAGGATAGTGATAGTGGTCACTTCAGTAGGTGGTGGAGGCACGATCAAAGGAGTTATCGGTACCGAGGTAGCATCTAGTGGGGTTGCTACTGGTTCAGAAACCGAAGTTGGGGCCTTACTCGAAGGCTTGACAGTGGCTGCGGATAGAGCCCTGTGGTGTTTTTCCAACTTATCCTTCTTCTTCTTTTTAATTGGCATCAAAGCTGTGGACTGCATTGGAGCCTGGTGTTTCGATACTGGTCGAGTTATATCGGATGACAGCCTCAATGTCGATGGGGCGGCGAAGTCGGCTGTTGATACCATTGACGTCGATGGGAAGGAGGTCATCGCAGTCAAGGTCGATACAGGAAGCAATGTCGACTCCAGTAAAGTGACCTTCAAGCGGGCTGCCCTATTTTTCCGAGTTTGGTTGCTAAACTTAGCACAATGAGGGCAGGAATCCGGCCGGTGACTTTCTCCAAGGCAGAGAATGCACAAGGAGTGGCTGTCAGGAGCCACCAATTTGCCGCCACAAGCCGAGCAGCCCCACTTTGTAGCCATAAAGTAGAAAAACAGAGATGAAAAAATAAGGGGGGGGAGCCCAAAGGCAGAAAGGGAAGAACCCCACCACCTGAGGAAAAAGATTTTTTTTTTGTAATTTTTTAAGCAGAAGATACAGAACGAAAGTGTTGAAAGTTAAGGAGAAGAGTGAGAAGACAAGAAAGCAAGGCGAAGGAGAGCTTCCCTCAAAGGACTCAGCTAAACGCAGAAGCTGTTAGCAGTGCGGCGGTCAGAAGAGAACTGGCGGGATGCCCACGCCCGCTCCTCTGGGAATGTGCGGTGGGGGCTCCACGCATGCCCAGAGGTGCTGGCTGCGAAAATCCATCGAGAGCTTTCTACTATACCGAAGGATTCCTGCGCAGGCGCAGAAACCCATCAGTGTGAAGCACAGAGACCACGTCGAAGATTCCTCTGTTCTTTACATTTACTTGACATGTGCGCAGAGCCAAGAGCTGAGCGTTGGCTCAGATAAAGCCCTGCACAGATACACATGAACTAACAGGCCTGAACTGGTGTGGGGGGGGAAGAGAACACAGAAAGCATAACATAAATGCAAAGAGAAAATGGATCCAAAGACTGGCCACCAGCCGACAGCATACCCACAAAATTGCCTTCTGCCTGGTCCATTTAATTCTGTGTTGTATACTCTGTATGGTGGTGGTCCATTTAATTCTGCCTGGTCCATTTAATTCGGTGTTGTGTATTCTGTATGGTGGTGGTCCATTTGTCTTCTCCAATACCTGTTGTCTGGAACCCTTTAGATAGAAACGTCACCTTCTGATAAATCAGCTTAAGATCTTTACATCCCCCTGAAGCTGTCTTGCTCAGAGTCAGTCCATCGGTCCACGTTAGGTCTCTATAACGTCTGCTCTGGCAGAAAGCAGCTCACTGAGGTCTCCAGCTGCAGAGAAAGCTAATTCAGAACACCTCCTTCTTGCAAGAGCTTTTAACTGGATGTGCTGCCAGGGAACAAACCCCAGACCTTCTGCATGCAAAGATGGCATTTCTTCTGTCTTCTATCAGTGTGCTGGTTCACACATACATGATTGGCCAACACAAGACATGTCTCAGCTGAACATGAGAGTGGGCTGTGTTGGAAAATGCTGGCATTTGGAGGGGAGTCGAAAAGTTCTACATGTGACTCAGGTTCTGTGGGGGATTGGTCACACCAAGGAGTCCAGCCTGGAAGCTGCTCTCTCAAAATGCCGGATGGAAGGATACGTCTGAATTGCTTCCCGTGTGTGCTTCTACTCCTTCCCAGTGGTGATGAAAAAAACATCTTGCATCGAGAGAATGGATTGTTCCAAACCAATCCAATTGCTCCTTGACCTAGTGCTCTCTTCTGCTCCGGGTGTTAGAAATGACAATTTGATAGATCAGGGTAAAGGTTACAGTCCCAGAGGGAAAGCCCTGCTAGTGGAAGCATTCACTGCTATTAATTAATTCCTTCCTAGACTCTTTTACTGAGCAGCATTATGCCCAGAAATTGCACCTAGAATGTTTTTAGCAAGAAAACAGGAAGGGGTGAGTGGAGAGAGTCATACATTACCATTTTTCCTTGGAAGGCTTACCCCTTCTTATATTACCATAAAACTCAATGGCTTTCATCACTAAATAAACACTATAAGAATGTTTAAAATATGCATATCGTATCATATCTAGGACTATCATCTAAAATACCAACAGCCTAGTAAACAACTCGCACAACAACAAAACAGAAGTTTAAATTAAAATGCACAGCGCACCTTCACAATAATTAAGACTTCTTTTCTTCCAAATTATATCCAGGCCTGCACAGAATGGAAACCTCTGCCAAAGTGATCGATGCAGTAAATTAAATCACTGGGGGTTGTTTTTAAGAACCAGAGATTAGTTACAGTTAGAAAGGCACAGCGAGCACATGGAAAGACACGCCAAAAGGACAGGCTAGATCCAAAGGTGGATGATCTGCAAGCCAAGAAGAGCACTGTAGGTAGTTCAAGCGTAACTCATGAACAAAGCCTCAGGCACACGTCTCCACTATGGGTCAGAGAAGAGGACAGAGGTTCTCCTTGGAACGTGCGCCAAGAACACATGAATAGTTGTACAGTGGAGTGATGCCCGGCAGTGAAGAGGAAGTAATATCCGCGGCGACTTTCAGAGTGTGAAGCAACCACTAGTGCTGTGGGTGACAAGGAGAATTTTAAACGGAAAGCCCAACTGGACATGAATCCAAACCCAACCCTTCCCTTCTGAATCAAAACAGAATCTAAAGTAGAGCCTTAAAAGGCAAATTTAGGCTACCAAGTTCAGAATAAAAACTCATCTACAGGAAGAAAAATGAGACGGGGGGACACCCACTGGCATAGCTGGTTCCAGGGATTTTGGACACCTGCCACTTTTTACTGCCTGGCCAGCAGTGGCAGAGGTCCAGCGGGAGACGTCTGTTATCGCCCACACCACTGATGGGCAAGACTGAGCTGAAGCTCAGTGGGGCATCAGCACTCCCTTGCTGTGTTGCCCCAAGCAGCTGTTCGAGTAGCTTGGCTGGAAAACTAGTCCGGCTCATTGGCCTACGCGAGAATGACCCACAAGCTTAAGAAGTAAAATCAGTCCCTGGGAGGTTGCTTGGTTTCTGCCCTTGTATGAAACCACCATTTCATTTTTAAAACATAGACTCTCCATACTGCGAAACAAGACAATACAGGTGACTAGTTCACTTGTTACTTGCACACACTGGTAAATTATGACTGGGCTAAATGGTCAAAAGCACTTGTCCAAAGAAAGCCACTGCTATGCATCTCTTGCCTTGAAAACCCAGTGAGGTGGAACTTTCATGGGGTCGCCGTGAGTCAGCTGTACCTTGGCAGCACACTTTACCTGACATTCACCCAAAGAGACACTTGGAAAGGCAGAATTCCAAGAGGGTAGCTCAGTAGGTTTGCTGCAACCAAATAACAGAGCCTTCTTGTGACATCTTAGTCTTTAAAGCATCACGAGTCTCTTTGTTGTTTGGGAAAGGAAGAATGGCTGAGAAAGTCAAGGGGCTGCAGCCCCTTGATGGATTTTTAGTGTAGAAAAAGAAAACTGGTGCGGGCGAATGACAGACGTCTACAAAAGGATGAACAGTATGGGGAAAACAGAGAGACAGGGCTAGTCAGTCTGCCATAGTGCTAATAATCAAGGTCAGCCAGTGAAACGGAGTGGTTCAGAGTGTCACCTGACACATCGCTAACCTGTGGAATTACCTGCTGCAAGGTGTGATGACAGCCACTGGCTTAAGATGGTTTGAAAAAGATTAGACACAGAAAGGTCTATAAACAGTGAAAAGGAACAACAATGAATTGGACCTTCCACTTTCTTAAGAACCCCCTGCTGGAGTAAACCTAAGTTCAACTGAGTCTAGCATCCTGTTTCCCATAATGGCCAGCCAGGTACATTTGGAAAAGTCCACAAAGTGGTCTGCCTCCGAGTTCCTGTTGCTAAGAAACTGGTTCCCCTCCACCCTCCCCTCTCTCCTGATCCTCCTAAACTTCGGCTATCCTGGAAGGAGCACAGTGCAACTTTCTCAAACTCCTGGTGATGGAGAGTCTAAAAAGGGCAAGGAGGAGATCCTGGAATACTGGGCTGATTCAAGGGGTGCCCGGTTGAGGCCGAAGAACACGATTCTCTTGTTTTCTGTTCACTCAGCTGCCTCCAAGCAATTCTTCTATTTGTAAAGGGGAGATGGGTCCAGCATCATCCATTAAGGTGGACCCTCTGCTGGGCTTTGGGTCCACAGGTGCCACCATACTGACTCCTTTGTGTTGGCCCAGTGTATAAATCCACTTTAATTAAATAGCGGATTTAAAATAAAATCTAACAGGGAAGGTTGCTCTTAATGGTGAAACTCAGTACTTTAAGTCACCAACACCTTAAATTGCTCCTCATCCCCCTCTGGACTTGCAAACCAACACTGAGCTTTCCCACGTGAACCAGAACCAAACAGGTTCCAGGTGATGGTTGCAGAACCAGGCACTAAGCCTTTATTTCCTTGATTCAGAACAATTTCAAAACAGTTTGTCTCCCTGTTTCACAGAGGGCTCAGTCCCAGAAGCTGCAATTCCTCCAGGGCTCAGTTTAGAGGAAACTGTATTGAAGCTTCCAAATCCAACCCCACTGAGAATTCTTCTTGGAATCCACTGTTCTCCTCAGGACTGTCCATGCGGCAGGTTGGAAAGGCATGCAGATCCTCTTTGCTCATTTTCTGTTGGTGTGTCCTGAATTTTTTTCAAGCGAAGGTATATGTTAGATTTGAATTCAGATACAGTGGGGTGTCTCCAGCCATCCATGAACTCTGCAGAGTGGGACTTTCCTACGTCCCCCTCCTGCTGCTGTCCACTGACTCCTCTGAAATTTTGTTCCTGGGGTTCAGCAGACCCTCAGAAACAGCCGTGCGGCAAAGTGGGGGTCTGCAATGGGAAGGAGTATGCAGCAGAGACTGTCACCCTCTCTCTGGAAGACTTCAGTGTCATGAAGACTTTGGAACCACATAACTGCATACACATCATTACGAAAGTATTACAAAAGTGTGATTTCCTACACATATCCAATGCATATAAAACATGGATAAATGCACATATCAGCACGCACGGTGCTCATGCATCCACACATACGAAGTTCACAGAAATATGAAGTGGATCGTCAGACAGATGCAAAACAGAGCACTGCCCAACTTGGAATCAAGTGGTACCCTGAACTGAGGAAAAGTGACACAGGCCAGATCTAGGGCAGTGATAAGGGCAGCAGAACAATTTGACTGGGGGGGGGGGGGCACACTCCACCGGGCAGTTCTTCTGCACAAACCCCACTGCAATGGATTGGTGCTGTGCAAAAGTGTTGCTTCCGCCCCCCCCCCCCCCCGACAGCTGGCCAGATTTGAAGGTCCTTTCAAGACTGCATGTGGCTAGCCCAGCCTGGATGTTGGCGGAAGCAGCTTCTCCACCCCCTCATATATGCTCAACTCCAAAACCATTCAAAAGGCCCCAGAAGCCTCTGGCAATTTCCTCACCTAAGGAGAAGGCAGCTCAGGTAACAGCAAAGCTCAGGAGAGGCTGTTTCTCTTCCTCCTGCATCAGAAGCGCTGAATTGGGGCCATTACTGGCAGTGTCGGGCCTCCTGCCGGGCAATCAGTCTTCTGTTTCCAAAGAGAGCTATTGAGGTCAGCAAGAGGCCTTGCACAGACACCAGACAGGGTGGCCCTTGCAAGCATGCCTCTGAGCAACAAACAGGCAATTTTACCTCCCGTAATCCTGCCATTTAGCACAACAGCGGTGTCAGCCTGGCAGAAGAGATGTGGGGAATGAGGCCACCTGGCTGCTTCAGCCAACGCATATGGCAGCCCAGCGAAAGGTCTAGGATACGGCAGCAATGTGGAAGTGCAGACCCAAGCCATGGCTAGATGGGAAAGCCCAGCTAAGCCATGCTGAACGGAGGATGTAGAAGTAATGGGTATGTGGTTTTCTGTGGGGTGATACAGTGCCAGAAGTGCAAGGCTAAAATGTGGACATACAAGGCAGCTTTATGCACAGACAACCTATAGTCCACGCAGCCCAGTACTGTCTTCTCCGAAGGGCAGTGGTTCTCTAGGCCTCCAGGATTAACTTAAAAAAAATAGGGCTCCAAGCCTCCTTTGTGAAGCCTCCTTTGCAACTGACCTCCTGGGTGCTCTCAGACACAAGGCAAGGCCTCTGCCACTAAGCTATGTTCCCTCCTGTCTCATACGGAGACATACCTTTGGTTCATCTAGATCAATTCATCTAGATCTGCCTCTTTGGAGGCAGATCCTTCCCAAGACCTCACTCTGTCACTGAACTAGTATTCCGGCTCCCCAACTCAGCTGAGGTTGCCTGGGTCTATATGAAGAAAGAAAAGAGCAGTCTGGAGCATCTCACCACCCCTGCATCTCAGGCCTGAGGAGGGAGAGCTTCCTTCCGGCACAAAGGCATACAGACAGAAATTAAATTGACACCACTGGACAGAAAGGTACCACACCACTCTGTTCTGTGGCCCTCTAGTAAGCAAATTCTCTGCACTCCACCCCACCAAAAAAGTCTGGAAGGTGCCCCACCCCCTATCTTGTGTGTGAGAAAACAATGAACGTGGTCCTCAAGGTCTCTTTGCAGGGGTCAAGAAGAAAACAGGGTTGCCAGGTCCCCCCCTCGGCCACTGGGGGGAGATGGGGGGTAGCGTTCCCAGATGCATGTCAGGGAACTCCTGGAGATTTGGGGGTGGCACCTGAAAAGGATAGTGACCTCAGTGGGGTACAGCGCCATAGCATCTCCAAAGCATCCATTTTCTCCAGGGGAACTGATCTCTGTAGTGTGGAAATGAGCTGTAATTCCAGAGGATCCCCAGGTCCCACCTTTAGGCTGGCACCCCAAGGAACCCTCTTGAGTGGAACTCTGCCCAGATGGTTAGGCAAAAGTGGTGGAAACCCATTCCCAAAAGAAGGCTGGGTAAAATACAGTTTGATTTTGCTGGTGCAGCATGACTCAGGGCAAACCTACTCCTGCAAGACTGGCCTCTGCACTCAAACAAAGGCTTAGCATAGCCACTCCTCCTTCTTTATGGCCCTGGCAGAGGTGGTACTTGAACTCAGGACCCTGCCATGGATACTTCTCTGCTGAATCACACACCAACTCCAAGTGCTTGCAACGGCTTCCTATGCCCCCTTCTTATTTTTGCCTTGCACTGGACACACTTTATCCACGGTATGCATGGGAGGGGCCGTGGTTCAGCGGTACAGCATCTGCTTGGCATGCAGAAAGTCCCGGGTTCACTTAGGGTTGCCAGCCCCCAGGTGGGGCCTGGGGATCTCCCGCTTTTACAACTGATCCCCAGCTGACAGAGATCAGCTCCCCTGGAGAAAATGGCTGCTTTGAAGGGTGGACTCTATGGCATTGGACCATGCTGAGGCCCCTCTCCTCCCCAAACCCCGCCCTCTCCTGGCTCCACCCCCAAAGTCTCCAGGTATTTTCCAACCCAGACTTGGCAACCCTAGGTTCAATCCCTGGCACCTCCAGTTAAAAAGACCAGGCAGTAGGGGATGTGAGAGACTCAGTTATCACTCAGGCAGCTTCATGTGTGCGTTTTGCTTGTTCCTGCCCTCTGGGGTCTGTGGCCTAAACATGCCGGTTGCGAAAGCCCCCATTTCAAAGCTGGATCGAGAACACAATCCAGTCTTGCCCGGAGATCCCCCTCCCTCCCTCAGATTCCTCTGCAAACGGTCAGCCTAGCAGCAAACCGGCCCCTCCTGGTGGCATCTGGGCCGGCTCCAAGCGCGGCCTGAGCTCCGGCGCCGCCGCTCCTCTCATGCGTTTCATGGCGGCCATGTCCTCCCAATTAAGGCCCGGTGCTTCTGCCAAGGCGGGCCTTGATTGGCGGCCCAGGCCGGCATGGCCGAGAGCAAAGAGGAACATCCCGGGCGGCGTGATAAGAACTTTGCGCCAGCCGCGGCCATCAATCAACGCGCCGGAGAGCTTGTTAACAAACAGCCGCTCCAACAGCACCCTCCGCTCGCTCTCTTCACAGGCCATTTGGCCGGCCGACGGATGGGCAGGAGGGGGCGGGCCGGCCCCGCTCGGCGCTTCCAGCCGCCTGACGAGGTGCTCGTGCAAGGGACACGATCGCATTCCTCTTCCCTCCTCCTTTCCGTCCCCAAATTCCGGCTTCTCTTTCGCTTCTCCCTTGCAGTTGCACCGATTGTGGTTCTTTATTGCCAAGTCATTTCCCTGCTTTGGATGGCATTGTACACTGTCGGTATATTCTGCAGAGGGATGGTGTGCAGTGCATAGAAAATCTGAATAATGTGCGGGAAGGATGCCATCTACCAGAGCAGCAGAAAGCAGAGAACCAAAAGCACTGGTAAAAATATATATATATAAATGAATGCAAATTTTAAAAGTGAAATGTGGAACATATGCTCATCCGTGGCTTACGCAGCAGGAGACTCCAAAGTTGGAGGGGGATACCCCCTACCTTGCAAGCCACCCACTGACTTCCATCCTCCTGTTGGGTAAGATGAGCCACTATCTCAGCTTCAGCTTCACACCCCCCCCCCCTTCTACCCATCAGTTTATGACAGGTACCTACATATTTCTGAGGGCCAAGACACACCTATTTAAAAAATCCAAAGGAGCATATTTTACACTTATAAAAAGTTTCAAATTTTAAGGAGCAGAAGTGTAACTCGCCCTCAAAGAAGACTACCACCTATGTTTCTGGCCATGGCCTCTTGAACGGAAAAAGGCAACCTCAGAGCAGGAACTCATGCAGAGATGGCAACAGGCAGGCAGCCTTCTTTTCAGGGAGGCAGTTCTTTCCCCACTCTGCACTGGAACCGACTGCACAATCCAATCGCCCCCAAAGTAGAGATGTGACAATTCCCTAGCTGATGCTTACTTGAAAGCTGGCAAGGCAAGCAAAGCACACAGGGAAGTGGCAGGCTATTTTGGGGTCTCAGGAGCATCTTTCATTGCTTGATTAATCCTGTTTCTCACAACATTTGGCAAATTACTACTAAGCAGCCTTTGCACTGGGGGTGATCTTGGATTTGTTTTTACAAGCAAAGGGGGTGAAGGAGGAGCTGAAGTCACATGGAGAATTTAGTCACCCCTAGCGAGGTCAGCTGCTCCTGGTACTTTTCATAAGATGCAGACAAAGACAAATCCAGGTTCTGCTTTCCTCGCTAACATACCAGCTGCTAGAGAAAACAGGAGATTCCCTCTAATTGAGTGAGTGCCACGCACTATAGATTCTGGCAGTGAAAGTAAAAGACACCACCTGTACCACGCAGCTTTTTTTTTTTAAGTTCCTAGTCCTTAAGACTGCATGTATAGGTTTCAAAGCACACCAGCTGAAATCTCAAAACAGCCCAGCGGCAGCAAGTGTTGAGAAGTATTCTAGCGGCTGGCGGGTGGGTAGGTGGGTCTGGTCCCCTTGTTCCCCCTTCCCTTTTCTGCCAGAAGCAGAACCACTTACGCCATATGCGCATACCTGCTGGAGGACCAAAAGCTGCACAGCATCTTCTAAACCAAAGCCACTTCATCTGTGTGAAATGTACAGGTAGCAGAATCCAGCTGTTTGGGGGCAGACTTGTCATTCGGTAGAATACACAGGCAGCCCGCCCCTGATCATCCCAACAGCGCTTTTATTCCCTGCGTCCCCCCAGAGGCACACAAACCCAAATGCTATTAATACACTGTCCTTTGGAACAGGCAATACCTTGAAAAGAGCCACACTGGGTTCTGAAGGGGCTCAGACCCACAGCACACACAAACACACACCAAAACCCCCACCCTAGATACAAGACAGAGGCCACAGACACGATCCCAGAGGGGAGCCAGCTGGCCCAAGGCATAACCAGTGCAACACAGTTGTCCCATTATGGGGGGGGGGGGGGGGGAACGACACCAGACCCTGATCCCCATCTTATCATAGACTCGATTGCAGGCATCTCCCTGTGTTGCAAAGGGTTGAAGCCAAGCGTTGTTAAGAGATACACTGAGGCGTGGTCTAGGGACTCAGGCAGGGAAAAAAGCCTCTTGCTAGCTGCATTTGTGGATGTAACAGATAAAAGGTGGTGGGTAGAAGGAGGCACTCTTTATCCCCAAGAGGAAACTCACCCAGGTCAGTTGCTACCAGCGTGCAGTTAATGGGGCAGGATAGAAGATTGATAGGTACAAGAAGTAATTCATTCCTTTAAAGGGGTGTGTATGTACTGGGGTCCTGGCCTATCAGAGACTCTGAGCTGGAAGCCCCATCCCTCCATCCTCAGATGTGTGGGGCTGGTGGGGGACTGAGCCCTGGAACCAAGGTGGGGGTTCTTCCTAAGCGACAAAGCAAGGCAAATGTAATTGCCTTAAAATGCAGGACTTTTTATGTTATATTAAATTGGTTTGTCTTAATCAGGAGCAAGTTCACTTCCTGCTACACTCCATTTCAGATGGAGATAAAACTTGTGTGTGTGGTGTGCACGCGCCTACAAAACACAGATGTGCAGCATCTATCGCATGCAGCCTCCCATTCAGACAGCATCCTTTCCGCCGGCACCCAAGACTTCATTGCTCCTGCCTTTGCGCTTGGAACGACCCGCCCGCCCCTTACAACACAGGCACAGATATTTTTCAAGCTGGTGCATCCATTCTGCTATGTTCCAGATGCCGACTCGGAAGCATTACAATGCACTGACCAGCTAGCCCCGTGTCCTGCTTCAGACTAGGCTTAAACCAAGGTGGCCAAATGCTCTTTGTGCTGGGCAGTTTCCAGACTGCCCACATTGACAGCCCTCTCCCTCTCTTCAGACCTTGCAAAGACCCCCCAAAAACAAACACTTTAAAAAAACCCCACCAACCAACCCACAGGGCACACACAAGCAAATGCCAGACCGATGCCTGAACCTAGTTTGTTGGAAGACTCGATTCAGTGCACTCCAGTTAATTAAGCCTCCCTGCTTGGCATGCACAGATCTCAAGGATCGGAACTGAATTATGTTGACAAGGTACACAATGCCATTATGCTACTCTCTGCAAATATTTGCATCACAGCCAAGGAAAGCTGGTGTTTTGCAGGAGAGCCTTTCGCTCCCCAAATCTGGGAAATCGTGTCTCTCTGAGCAAACTGATGTCCTTGACTCCAGCCCCCCAAGTTCAAAAATCAACAGTCGCCTTATATTTGGGTGGGTGTGGCAGGCACACACATACCTTTGACGACTGATAATGCTTCCTTTCCCCCATGAAGCGCACATACAAGAGTAAGATGTCCTTCCAGGCACATCTCACATCGGCACATATGAAACGCATCCCTCTGATCAACCTACACATCTCGTCGCGCAACACACCCTTCTCCTGACCAAAAGGAACGTTCTGTATCCGTAGAGCCGAGGGGGAAGCAAAGCAGAGCCCGATCCGACAACAAGGAACCTGCAGATTATTGTTCCACGCAGAGTCATTCACAAATATAGCTCACAGAGAGGGAAATTCTGAACCTCTGGCAGTCCCCAACTCTGTTCCATTTCAGCGGCTGCACCGGTTCCCTAGCTGGTCACCAGCGGAGGGCATCTCGGTTTGACTAGCAGCCCCACCCCCTGCCTCTCCCAGACAAACAGATTCCTAAACCACACTGGATTAATTTAATTTTTTTTAAAAAACCTCAAACGCTTTCAACTGCAGGCTCTGCAGAAAAAGAAAACGAAGCTGCCAATTGCTGTAATTAAGTGAACCGCCCCCCTGTCATACACCAGGCCCTTTGCTCTGAACGCCTGGAGGGGCGATGCCGGCATGCAAAAAGAAAAAAAAGGCAGACAAATCGATATTCTCTCACTCTGACCCAGATGCAGGCACCTTACCTCTCATTGTCCACGTTTCTGAAGCCAGGTAGAATGTGCCGGAAGCTGCTGTTTCTGTCAAGCTTGGGCTGGCTCTTTGTCCTTTTGATGGAGCCTTTCAGCCGGCGGCTCAGGAACCCCTGTGGGGTGAGAGAGTGAGACGGCGGCGTTACCAAGCAGGCTCCGAAGACGCCTCCCAAAGCTACACCTGAGCGACAGGCAAGTTCCTGGCTCCGGCTTGCCTCGGTTTCATCGAGACGTCGCTGCAGTTCTGCCAAGGCACGAAGATGCCATCCAGCATCTGCTCGGAGAGGCCGGCAAGCTACGTCGGCATGAGACTCCCCTAAGCCTCTGTTTCCCTGGCAACCATCCGCTCATATTAAAAAAAAAAAATCACTGTCTGAGATACAAGATTCATCTATTGCCACCCCAGGCACACTGAAAGACTCTGGGCTTGGGAGGGGGCAGGTGGGGGGGGGGGGTCTGTTGAGCTGTGCCTGGCACTTGGGGCCACCAACCACCAGCACAAAGGTGAACTCATTCCGACGGAAAGGTGGGCAGATCCCCTCTCACCTGGGCAGCTGACAGGAACGTTTCCTGGCCTATCCCAAACCAGTAGACAGATACATCCGACCAGACCAGTTGTGCACAAATTCACACATGGCACAGCTGCTCCATAAACTTGAACCAGCTTATTTGCTATCATGGCTTACTGAAGGATTCTGGGAACTGCAGTGCTCCACAGGTGCTCGGCAGCAACACTGTTTCAGGAATGGGGCAAAGAGACTGGGAGGGGGCAAGTGGGATTCTCAGCACAATTCAAGTCTTGAATATATTTGAGATTATACGGCAACATGGTCACGTTATTTTGAGTGACCGCTTTTTTTAATACAAACTCCTCATCCTTCTTACCTTCAAAGCCATTCAGCACCTTTACACCCTGCTCTCACAGCCCAATCTAACTTTGGACTTGATGCTTGCTCCTCTAGTTCCACCACCACCAGCCATATATTGCTTCCTCTAATAACTATCCTCTTCCTCTGTGGCTACTTATGCCTGGAACTGAGGGGCTGCCATGGTTCAGAGGTTAAGTCGCTGAGCTGCAGACCAGAAGATCGGTAACTCGGCAGTTCAAGACCCAAGTGCCATGTGACAGAGTGAACTCCCGTCTCTGGCCCCAGCTCCTGCCAACCTAACAATTCGAAAGCAAGAAACTGCAAGTAGATAAATAGGTACCACTTCGGTGGGAAGGTAACAGTGTTCCATGCACCTCAGCGTTTAGTCATGCCAGCCACATTACCATGGAAACGTCTTTGGACAGCGCTGGCTCTTCGGCTTGGAAACAAAGATGAGCACCGCCCCCTAGAGTCGGATTTGACTGGCTTTCGAGCAAGGGAAACTTTTAACTTTGTGCCTGAAACTGCCTCCCAAGCTGCTTCCACGCAGAGGATTGGCTCTGTCCTGTCTCTCAAATCAGAACAGTTTTTTCAGAATGTCCTCACAACCTCACGCCCCAATAATTCTTCCATCTCTGTCTGTAGTTTCCCCTGGTTTGCCCCATTGTTTCCCAAACCTATCTAATTCTGATCTTTCCAGAAAGATCAGAATCAAAGCAGGGTTACCTACCATGTGGGCAGGAAGGTGGGGATTTCTAAATCTCCCCACCCAAATCCGGAACCATTTCCCACCTGTTCCCCATTGTGCCTGCCATCTGGCCCACCACTGGTGAGATTTTTGCGGCAGCTGGGCGGGCATGGGGGTGGTGACAAGCACCAGGGGATATCGTCCCTGTGCGGATGTTCTGTTGCCACTGCCAAAGCTTCCTTCATCCACAGTGGCAATGAGTGCATAATGGCAAATTGTTCCCCTGTGGAAACAGTGCTGAAACACCCAGGCCACGCACTCTTGCTTTCTTCAAATCCCTCCTAAATCCCCCCCTTTTCTATGAAACTTTCAGCACAACTGAAAATTAACCATCTAAGCACATGCAACTGGGATGACTGCAGATTCTCCCCTGTTCACTCCCCCTCGCCTCCCTCTCTGATGGCAAATTATTAGACTGTAAGCTCCTTGGAGCAGGGCCCCCTTCTCTTTAAAGTGCCGCAAACACTGATCATGCTACATAAAAGGACCACCATAGAACCTGCTATACAGGTTCTATATTAGGCAAATTATTAGGCTGTAAGCTCCTTGGAGCAGGGCCCTCTAAAGCGTCATGCACACTGATGGTGCTACATAAAAGGACCACCATAGAACCTGCTATACAGGTAAAGAACTCCGCTGCGCTGCAGAAACTCCTGCAGAACACACCCCAGGGCATGCTCTGTTCATTCCAGCAGAGGCTTTCTATGACCTGAGAATGCAGCCAACACTCTTTGGCAGCTGCCCTGTGAGGGTGATGGACAAGCCATCATTCAAGGATGCTCCTCCACCATCACCAGTGGAACCCCCCCCCCCCCCGAGTGATCTTCCAAGGAACTCTAGAGGCCCCCAGCAGGCAGAGTTTGAAAGCAAGACAACCTTACAAAACTGAAGCCAGCATTCCATCAATGGCACAAAGCAAAGCTGGCCCATGGCCCCTTCCCTTACGAGTTCAGCTCTTAACGCTGCTCAGTCGGTTGTCATTGCAAGTCCAGCGCTTCCCATGGTCTCAGCAGCAGATTTCTCCGCCCTTTGAGCTAGTATTTCCTACAAGGAATCCAGGATTCATTTTGCAAAAGACAGCAAAACACAAGCCAGCAGAGAATGCAGCAGGGGCAGTGCCAAGAGAAACAGAAGATGCCATGGAGCAAAGCACTGAAGAACAGGACACTGTCCGACACAGATGTTTCTGGTGCTAATAAGCACTGCCTCCCCCACATACGTGCTGTGGGGTCACCAGCTGGCTTCTGGCCTTGCTCCTGCGCCTTTTAAGAGCGAAATGCAGAAGGCAAAGTTTTACCTGGAATGGAGAGAAATGGGTGGAGGTTTGTTCCAAGAAGGACCAAGACATGCAACCTAGGTATTCAAATTAAGCAGCTTGGTCTCTCTTTGCCAATTTGCATCATTTACCCCACCTCCGCTAGGGAAGCCGGGAGCGACAGCATTGATGCAGCAGCCACACAGCTAAGGAATACCAGAATGTATCATACCCTCTTGCTTACTAGTCAGGGGTCTATAAAAATGCCTGGGATTCCTTGTACCTTGGTGGGCATTATTTTGCATTGTTGGATGTCACTGCATGGTCTGCCCCTTCTAACACTTGCAAACTGCCCCTCCCTACCAGGGGCAATCTTCATTTTCTGGCCCCTGCCCCTATTTTTGTTTTTTGCAGATGCCTCAGTTAAATTTGGTTTCTCATGTCATCTTTCAGGGTTCAGCTCCTTTCTGAAAACTCTAAAAGCTCCATTTCTGGATGCATCTTGCCTCTAGCACACAGGCATGTAAATACAGGCACATGAGCAATAAGGCACCATGCAGGGCCACATCTTACCTTTGCAAACCCTAGAGGTGCTAAGGCCTATTTCTGAACTGTGACAACACATCGCCAGGTAACTGGGATGTTTCTAACACATCCTTAGCCAAAAGAACAAATGCTGCCTTTTCTTTTCAATCAGAAGGGGAAAAAATGCAAAGAATAAAACATTAGAAGGAAGGCAGAAGAGATCCTTCCTCGATGCAGAAAGGAAATATGTGGGTCTAGCAGTGACCTGTGCTATGAAGATATATCAGGATCTGAAGAGGTATCTGAAGAAGTGAGCAGTTACTCATGAAAGCTCATACTACCCTACCACAATTTTTTTTAGTCTTTAAGGTGCTACTGGACTCTTGTTCTTTTCTACAGTGCTATGAGAGCCAGTTTGGTGTAGTGGTTAAGTGTGTGGACTCTAATCTGGGAGAACCGGGTTTGATTCCCCACTCCTCCACTTGCACTTGCTGGATGACCTTGGGCAAGCCATAGCTCTGTCACAGCTGTTCTCTCAAGGCAATGCACTCATTGCCACAGGGTGTCTATTGTGGGGAGGGGAGGGGGAAGAGAAAGGAGTTTGTAAGCCGCTCTAAGACTCCAAGTGAGTGAAGGGCGCAATATAAATCCAATCTCTTCTTCTCTTCTTCTATGAGGCATTGCAAATGTGTTCCTATTTTGATCTGTAAAAGGTGTGATTGTGTTGCTTTTGGTGGGGAGAGAGACCAGGGGAAAGCAGAAGTCAGGGCCAGGCTTATTAGCTGGGACTTGAACCAGGAAGATGCCCCTTTGGGGTGGAGGCGCAAAGTAAAGGGGGATAATGTTGGAGTAAAGTACTCTTTAATTAGGCTTCTTTCTCTTCTTTTGACTGCAGCCTGGATATGAACTGAATCTACTTGAATGAATAGAACGAAGAGTCCCGTGGCATCTTTAAGACCAACAAACGTTTATTCGAGGTATGAGCTTTCGTGTGCAAGGCACACTTCCTCAGGTACACTGAAATGGAAGTTAGCAGTTCTGAACTGTTAACTTCCGTTTCAATGTATCTGAGGAAGTATGCGTGTGCATGAAAGCTCATACCTTGAATAAACTTTTGTTGGTCTTGAAGGTTCCACTGGACTCAAAATTCAAACCAACACGGCTGCCCACCTGGATCTACTTGAATAAATGTAAATTTACCTTTTTTACAATATACCTCTTGGGAGATTTATTAACTGCACTCCGTATCATGCGTCTATGACTGGGCAATCTCTGCTATATTAACCAAAGATCTCAACAGAGAAGAGGCAGGCTTTCTCGGGCTCCACCACCCAGGCTGCCCAGTAAAGGATTCCAAGTCAGGACTGGCCACACGCTCACTTGGTTTTGCTCATGACCTGGCCCTTTTCTCTCCCTTTCTACAGGTGGAGGCAGAGTGGAGACAGGATATAGACAGGGTATATATAAGATTCTCAGTTACTTCCCACAATTAGAAAAAAAACCCTTTAGACATTTATCTGCTATTTTGACATATTTATTGTTTATAACTGTTGACCTTATAACCTTAACTTGTTATTTAGGTTTCACTTTGCATATCTGAAACATCACCATGTTACATGCTAATTTGCTGTTAATTCACTGTCTATAAGTTTGCACATTAACTACCATTCCAATGGATTTGAAAAAGTGTGTATGCACATGAAAGCTCATACTTTGAATTAACCTTTGTTCATCTCAAAGGTACCACTGGACTCGAAATTTGTCCTATTAGGAGACTTCTCAACCTAAGACCTTTTAAAAAGAACAGCTTCTTAAGTTGGGTCACTGTCACTTCAAGTGATAGTATAGGAGCTTATTTTTTTTTTAGGATGGGAAACTTTCTGGTGAAAAGAATTAGATTTCTCCTCTTTGAGTGATTGTGAAGATTGTAAGGTGCTTGAAGGGGGATAAAGCCAGCCTCTCTTACCTGGAGCCAGACCACAACATTACTGCTTCCAACCATAGAAAGTGGCTGAGGAGGGTCTGATCTCACTTGGAAATGATTCTTACCCATATACTGAGGACAGAGTTACTGACATCCAGGTGGGGCTTAGAGTTCTCCCAGAATTACAGCTGGTCTTCAGACTACAGCAGTCAGTTTCCCCGGGGGGGGGGGGGTTGGTGGTCAGAGAGTGGATTCCACAGTACACCATAGGGACTAGGAGAACCCAGAGTTCTAGAGTGACATCACATCCCAGTTTGATGTAGTGGTTAAGTGCACGGACTCTAATCTGGGAAAACCGGGTTTGATTCCCTACTCCTCCACTTGTAGCTGCTGGATGACCTTGGGCAAGCCATAGTTCTGTTAGAGCTGTTCTCTCAAGGACAGTTCTTGACAGAGCTCTCTCAGCCCCACCTACCTCACAGGAAGTCTGTTGTGGGGAGGGGAAGGGAAAGGAGATTGTAAGCCTCTCTGAGACTTGAGTGAAGGGCGGGGTATAAATCCAATCTCCTCCTCTTCCGGTTTTTAAACAGGCTAGATGGCCATCTGACAGCAATGCTGATTCTGTGAACTTAGGCAGCTCATGAGAGGGATGGCAGGAAGGGTTGCCTCAGTGCTTAGTTCTTGTGTCCCTTTCTTACACACCCAGGGAAATGCTTTCTCCAGGTCAGTTTGGCCAGGGATCCTGGAGGGTTTTTTTTTTTTTTTTGCCATCTTCTGGACATGGAGCAGCGGTTACTGGGGGAGGGGGGGTAGTTGTGAATTTCTTGCATTGTGCAGCAGGTTGGACTAGATGACCCTGGAGGTCCCTTCAAACTCTAGGATTCTAGGATTCTATGAACTAACACCTGGGCATCAATGTTCACCAGCCGCTGGCTTAGTCTCTGCAGAGCTGCTTTCTACTTGACACCTCAAACCACAGATTGATGGCTATTGGAACTCCTCTCCAATGCTGACCCTTGCCTCTGAAGATGCTCTGGCTTGGCTGTACCTTGGCTATGTGTGGTGTAGTCCAAGCACAACAAATGGACTTCCTAATGTGGGAATGCCCTCACAGGGATCCTGGCAACTCTATTTCTGGGTCAGGCTTTCACACTAGGAAATGTGTTTTTGCTGGCTATATTCCCTTCCCTGGGCTTTTTTTTTTTTTGCCTTTTCCTTGGCCTGTCTTTAGCTTCACAGGAGTTGGGTCTGAGGCAGACACCCCTCCCAAGGCTGTGCTCTTCTATAGAAGCACATGGACAAAGCAGTCACATTTCCCCAGTCACAGAGAAGGAAGACACAGTGGCACAAGCTTTTCAGGGTCATATTGTACAGCCTTCCTCCAACGACTGCCTAGGGTGGCACAGAGCTCCATTAACCTAGAAAATAAAACCCAGCCCCATTCAAGCATAGTGTCGTCTAGCTCCCTGACAGAACGTTTTGCAGAAAGCTCAGGTGTCTTGCTTGGGCCCTGTGCAGATTTGGAATGTGTTTCCTCAAGCCAAGGAGCCAATGGAAATTGTAAAGGGGCATCAGGAAACTGGGACAGTGAGGGACATATAAACACACGCGAGGGAAAGGCAAAGCAACAGCTCAGGTGATGGATTCCGGGTGGTGGTCAGGGTGGGAAACTGCACTCCAGCACACAGCAAGGCTGGACCTAGCAACCCTGAGAGAGCCTGATATGCCACCAACTAGCTCTGGCTGAAGTGGGAACATGAAGGGAGACCAACCAAGTAAACTTCCTTGTGCCATTAGAGTCCACAGCCAGTGGATACTGGATGACCTCATAAAGCAGTTATCCCATAGTGCTCACTTGTTTCTTCCACAAAGGGCTTCTTTCCCAAGGCCAGACCTGGCTTTCTTCCACCTCACTGGAGTAGAAGAATCCAGGAGATATCACTTTTGGGTCTGCAGGGAGCACCCTTTCCAAAATAGCTGTTCCCATCACTTGGTGTGGAGCTGCTCAACATTATGAGATTGTCCCCATGGCAGCCATTTTGTAACCGGTCCTGTCTCCTACGGCGGTCATTTTGTGGAGCACCTACAATATGCCCTCAACATTCTGAAAGTGGCCACAGGCTCAACAAGGTTGAGGACCCTTGCCATAAGGGTTGAGGACCCTGAGCCTGCTTTGGCGGGGTAAGGCGGGATATAAATTGGAAAATAAATATAAATAAATAAATAAAGGCTTTCGGGACAAGGCTCAGAGCAAGGCTGCTCTGGTTGCCTATGAACCCTCTCTTCTGCTTTCTCTCTCGACTCCGCCTTACCCTCAACATACCAACACCTTGGCCTGAGAGACAGACAAGAGATCTGATCCACAGCAGTTGATCCACTGGGAAGTTCTCCTGTGCAGCAGCCAGGAAGCGTCAACAATTTCAGTTTCAAGATATGGGATCCCGTCTTGATCAAAATTAACACCCACAGAAATCTACAGCCGCTCATTCAACATCGCTGAGGCTGTAAATGCCAGCTAATCAACCTCAGCAAAGCAGCAATATCTCCCAGCACCAGAATCAAATTGAAAAGGGCAAACTTTGGAAATTAAAGAATTATGTAAAATGCAGTGGGCTCCTGACCCAGTGGTACTAGCGCCTACACAGAACTTGACGTAAGCAGGTGCCACCCTGCCCTCGCCTACGTGGGGTAAGTCACCGTGTCCAGCGCTCCCACAAATCTCAGTGACCGCTGCTCATTACAGGGCAACACCCCCGCCAAGTTCACAAAAAAGCTGCCCCATCGTGTTAGTTCAGCACACCTAGAATATGCGACTCTCTATCTGAGGTGCTTCAGTGTGCAACTTGTTTTTGATGACACCCTCTGCTCTGAGGGAGTTGCTGAGTTAAAGCCGCAAAGATGGGTGGGGGGAGATTCGGGAAGGGTTACATGAGAAAAGCAGGACTCCAAGTGTCCCTGCCTCCCTCCTTTTTGAAGAAAGGAAGGAAGTATAAAACATTAGGCTTTCTTGCTTTATCTATCTGTCTCTCGACTCAGGTAATTATCCCTTCCTTATCACCATGGCTACAGAGTACCTTCGGAAATTATATACAGCCATTGTGTGGTGCAAGTCGAAAGATGTCATTTAGAGAAAAGAAAGATCTTTGATCCTCATCTGGCACCCTTTATCCAACCAACTGAAAATTTTACCTGCGCAGCAGTCTTGGGAGTAGAGTTACCACTTTCCTCCCGTGTTCTTTTCATGGCTATGCAGGAACAGGAGTTCCACAGGTGGAGATCTCCTCCCCTTGGCCACTGCACATCAGAAGTCAGACTGGAGACAACCAAAGTCTTCCCAAGACTGGTAACATTCCCCTGGGTATTCAGAGTTAGAGCATCGGATTAGGGCTGTGGAAACTTAGGTTCGAATTCTGGCTCCCCCATGAAGCTCATTGGGGTGACCAGAGCCAGTCACCCTGCCTCAGCCTAACCTTCCTCATAAGCTTATTGTGATGACAAATATTAACTTTATACATGCGGTCCTGAGCTTGCTGGAGGAAGAGTGGGAGAGAAATGTGACCAGTTGGCTCAGTTCAGACATGACACAGAACCATGGTTTAATTAAACTAACTGCGGCTAGTTAGGGTGCGTCAAAGGACAGCCAGTGTCGCACAGTAGTTAAAGTGTTAGACTAGGATCTTGGAGACCTAGGTTCAAATTCTCACACTGCTGTGGTGGTATGCTGAGCGGCCCTGGCCCAGTCACACACATTCAGCCTAATCTACCTCGTAGTGTTGTTGTTGTTAGGATAAAATGAAGGGGACAAGAATTAAGTAAGCCATCTTGGGTCCCCGTTGGGAGAAAAGGTGAGATACAAATGAAGTAAATAAATGTTTTGATATCAGAGCTGAGTGAAATTGGTTTACTGGCCATAGTTAGTCTTAACAGTGGTTCCACATGATGCGCAAACATAGAAACCCTGGTTTGATCCTGCCTTGTTCTGTGGCACTGCCCGACAGGATACTAACCTTGTCTCTGCCTCTGTGTGGGAGGTGGGAGGAAAAGCAAAGATGAAGCAACTAGGATTTGGTAAGTCAAATCAGGACTGGAACTATTATCTGCAAGCGGTATTCCAGTTTCACAAAAACAGCTGTAGTTTAAAAAATAAAAACCAAAAACATGGTTTTGCATTAGTAAAGCATTTTTGGATCCTCTGTCTTACAAGGTTTCACACTTCCGATACAGGACATGATCCTGCACCCCGTCTGACCAGAAACAGTGCTGGGACACGTATCCTATGCCTTGGGCAGTGATGCCCCCGGTGCACTGCCATCTCCAACCTGGAAAGAAATCCCAGTCCTCCCTAGCCTCCATCTCAGGGCCTGCGGCCACACCTGCCATCCCAGGGTTCCAAAAAGTCATTTCCCTTTCTGTAAATCATCCTTCAAGGATTAATTGGCAGACACAGCTCCTTCCCACACATGAAGACTCCTATTAGTCATGGCATGGAAGTCTGGCTTTCTTCGTTTTCTAAGAGATACAAAGATTCCTTCAAAAGGCAGCTGGGAACAGAGTCTGGAACAAGACGCTGCAGAGGAGATGCGGCTACCTCCAAAAATGGAAGCCCTGTGTTGTGTTCTAGCAGTGCAAAATGTGAGATGTCACATCATTGGTATGGTTCCTTATTGCCCCCTCCAACAACTAGATTGGGGGCAGGGAAATCTGAAATATGACCCTACCAGCTGACACATTTTGTGCAGTGATAAATTTTACCAGGTGAGAAGGGAAAAGATGCAGGGTTGCTGTTTTGAGCAGCAGCTGTGTGTGCGCTTTTGCAAGGTCTAGTTCTGGATTAGGAAGCAGGTATGAGGCCTAGAGTTTGCTCCCCTGCTCCCTTTTTCCTCTTCCCCTCTCATGTGCACATGGCCACGTCCTTAAAATAGCACACCTCCTTCCTTTAGTAGGCCTTGGATCTCAGGCAGAGAAAGTTCTTTCCTATCTCCTGCTATAGAAGAGCCCCTAACTGGAGATGCCAAGAAATGAATCTGGGAGCTTGAATACATTAAACTGTCCTAGAACAAGTCAGGCCATGCAACAATCTATTGTTTGCTCTGGCTGATGCTATGTATGACCCAAAGTTCTGCTCTCTGGTGCTCGTAAGCACAGAGGGGTTGAGAAGACACCTCAAAACCTTTAATGTCGGTGACTGGACTTTCAGTCTCTTGCGTGCCAGGCATGTGTTCTACCGCTGAGCCCCACCCCCTCCTCTCAGCCTCTCACACAGAAACGACACTATATTCATATTTTATGACTGACACTTATTTGGAAAATAAAATGTTTGAGGCAAATTGTCAAGAAGGATGGTTCACAGACAATGAAAAAGAAGAAGGGTTGGTTTTTAATACTGGCTTTTCTCTACCCTAAGGAGTCTCAAAGCGACTTACACTCGCCTTCCCTTCCTCTCCCCACAACAGTCACCTTGTGAGGTAGGTAGGGCTGAGAGAGTTCTGAGAGAACTGTGAGTGGCCCAAGGTCCTCCTACAGGCTTCATGTGGTGGTGTGGGGAATTGGACCTGGTTCTCCAGATTAGATTCTGCTGCTCTTAACCATGATTATACCATGCTGGCACTCCCCTACCTTGTGAGGCAAGTGGGGCTGAGAGAGTTCTGAGAGTCCCACAGCAGCCCAAGGTCCCACAGCAGGCTTCATGTGGAGGAGTGGGGCATCAAACTTAGTTCTCCAGATCAGACTTTGCCACTTTTAACCACTATACCACATTGGCTCTGAATAGGCAGCAGATACCTAGTTCAGGTGACCGGATAGGCCTCGAGTCCCTCCCCCTCATCCTGTCAGTTTTCAGACCATTCACATACTTGTTGCAGCATCTAAAGTTTGGCGTCCTTTCCAAATCAGCCTCCTAAGTTCCCTGCTGTGGAGGCTCGGGTGCTCTGTATGAAATACGGGAGATTTATTCCCCGACAGAGAGCACTAGATCCCAATCAGAAACATGCTTTTGAAACCCCAGACACAGGCAAGAGAGAGGACGAGAGTCTTTGAGATTAAAGAAGATAATAATCGCCAGATGACAGAAATTTATTCACACTCCTATAAATCTAAACTTCTACAACACTTTCTTTGAGCATAATCATCCTGGCTCGAGCACTTGCTATCGGCACTGAATCATTATGCCTGTCCTGCTGGCGCGGCTTTGAAAAAAAAAACATGGGGCAGCCTCAGTTTGACGGAGGATGAAAGTAGAGAATTTATGGGATTTAGTGGCCAGGCTTGCCCAGCCTCTTAAGAAGATGTCAGCCACACAGCACCCTCTCAGGAAGACAGGGGGGCACCTGTCACTCATTTTGGAGAACAATTCATTTGCTCCTGAAGTCAGTGACCACAGTTCAATGGCAGCCACTTTCTTGTGAAGATGGCCCTGAACTGCTGGGAACTGCTTGCCTTCTGAGAGCCAGTTTGGCGTAGTGGTGTAGTGCGCAGACTCTAATCTGGGAGAACCAGGTTTGATTCCTTAGTCTTCCACTTGCAGCTGCTGGATGATCTTGGGCAAGCCATAGTTCTCTCAGAGCTGTTTTCTCAAGGATAGCTCTGGAAAGAGCTCTCTCAGCTCCACCTATCTCACAGGGTGTCTGTTGTGGGGAGGGGAAGGGAAAGGAGTTTGTAAGACTCCAAGTAAAGAGCAGGATATAAATCCAATCTCCTCCTCCTCCTTCCCATTAGACTACATGGCCCACTTGGGCTTCCACTGACTCTTTATCTAGTGTGCCATCTAAAACTATCTCCAAACTTTGCTAATAATATTTTCAATGCAGAAATCATGAGGGCCACATCAAATGGAGTTTGGAGTAATATTCCTCCATACTTGATTCCCCCACATCTAGAAGAACAGAAATGTTAGAAACATTATCCCTGGTATTTGACACAAACCAACCAAGCCTGTACATATCATGTCTGTTTTGATTCTTGTTGGAGATGTTGCTCTCCACAAATAGATCTGTTGCTTTTTCTTTTCTCTCTGTTCTCAGATTGAGACCTCTTGAAGGCAGGTTTTGGAAAAGACCTTTGAGACAGCTAGAGAAGATATCATATTTTCCGTGAGAATCTGTGGCTTCCCTCGTATGCTTCCTGGAGGGTAATGCTGAGGATATAGATTTGGAACTGGCAGCTAGTTTACTTGTAGCGGCCAGGTTATCTATTGCTGCCTTTTGGAAATCCAAAAACTTTCCATCTACTCTCGTCTGGTTTACTCCTATATGGAAAATAGCTTCTTTATCAAAACTAACTTACGTATGTAGAAGTTTGAGAGGATTCTCTCCCTGACAAATTTGCAGAAAAATGGTCCCTCCTTATAATACTGATAAGAACACAAGAAGATCCCTGCTGAGTCAGACCAATAGTCCATATAGTTCAACATTTTATCTCTCACAGTGGCCAACCTCTGGACAGCCAACAACATGACATAGAGGCTAAGGCTTTTCCCTGATGTTGCCTCCTGGCTCTAGGATTCAGAGGTTTAGTGTCTCTGAATGTGGAGTTTCCCCTCATTCACCATGGCTCGTAGCCATTGACAGACTCATTCGCTATGAATCTATTCAATCCCCTTTTAAAGCTGTTTATTCCTGTGGCCATCACTACATCTTCTGGCAGGGAATTCCACATTATAATCACTCTCTCCAGAAAGTAGATCAAGATGGGTAGCTGTGTTAGTCTCCCTGTAGCAGTAGAAAAGAATAAGAGTCTGGAAGCACCTTAAAGTCTAACAAAATTTGTGGTAGGGTATGAGCTTTCATGAGTTACTGTTTATTTCTTCGGATACAGCTAGAATGTGAGTCCATCTGTCCTATTTATTGGAGAGTGGAGTGATTTCAGATTCCAAATGGCATTAGCAGGCAAATGACAATAGAAGGTGTGATTGGATTAGGTGTGATATGCAGAGAGGTAGTAGGCGTGGAGAAATAGGTAATGAGACAGGAAACCTAGGTCTTGATTCAGTCCAGGAGGATGCATTGTCTTGGGCTTTTTTATCAATTGCAATTTAGCAGTTTCTCTAATCTCCCTTTGAAATTCCTTTGTAAGATAACAGCAACAGAATGTCCCCCCACTGGTTTTTGAATGTTGTGATTTCTGATGTCAGACTTATGCCCATTAAATTTTTGTTGAAGGACTGCCCTTTTGTCAAATGTAGAGACTGGAAGGGCATTGTTGACATGTGATGGCATAAATCACATTAGAGGATGAGCAGGAATAGGAACCTGAGATGGTATGGCTGATGTTGCTTGGCCCAGTGATGGTGTTGCTCTATATGAGAGCAAAGTCAGCATCTTGGTTTGTTGCAGGCCTCCGTACCAGAGTCTATGTTACTGTTAAGTACTTTGTCATTGCAGGTGAGAAGTTGTTTTAGGTTAGCAGGCTGTCTGTAAGCAAGAAAAGGTCAGCCTCCCGAGTACCTGTGTGTGTTTTACACAGGTACGTAGTTTTGGTTTTAATTGTTTTCAGACACATTATTATGTGTTGTTTCAACTGCTAGCAGCATCCAAATCTTGTAAGTAAATAACTAAAGCAGGTGCCCTGCCACTGAGCCACCACTCCCTCTTGTAAAGAGGAACATGTCAAGATGGCTTGTCATATCATAGGTGCGTCCTGCTCTTTGCCCACTATGACCTGTAGCGGCTGCCTGGGGTTTGGGGCAAAGAAAGGCCTTTCCCAACACCTGTTACCTGAGCGCGAAAAGAAGTTGTTGGGGCTTGAATCCGGGCCCTTCTGCATGCAAAGCAGATGCTCAGCCACAAAGCCACAGCCCCTCCCAATCATCTGCTATCTGCCTTACGAGGGTCCCTTGTGTTCCGATTAGCAGGGGAGACAAGATTATTTTGTTTCTTGTTTTCTCTGTCCCAGCAGCCTCTGGGGGATTTCAAAACCTCTTTCACACCTACCACCACCTCATCTAATGAAAGTCTGCAACACCTTCTTGTCTCCATTGCAAGCAGGCTGCAAATTTGAAGATTCTGAGCTGTCCATCATGCCCTGGAATGTGTGTCCCCTCCCCCTTTTGCAATGGCCATCTAGGTGAGCTAGTAAAAGATATACTTCTGCTTCCTTTAGATTTTTTCTGATGGACCACTATAACCCTCTGCAGACACTACATTAAGATTCTTTTTGCATGAACCCTGAGCCCGCCAGCTACGAAGTATCAAGAACCCATAGGTCCTTGTGATGCACATGATATGCATGGTTGTATCACATGGACCTACATGCTCGTGATGCATGCAGCAGGCAGGCTCTTGGTTCATGCAAACATAGTTTAATGTAATGACTGCAATGGGCTTCTATCTAAAGGAAAACAGTAATGTCACTGCACCTACACTGGGTACTGCCCTCAATTGCATAAGGCTTTCAGGCTGGTTTGCACAAGCATGCACGATCAGTTGATTTTTATACGCCACTGACTGGACACTGAACGTCTTGCCTGGCTCCAGTGAAAAATAATGCTGCGTCTGAGATGCCCTGCAAGGTTCCTCTCTTACATGATGGCCCATTCACACACACAAGTCATCCCTGGTTGTTAGTTTGCTGTAGTGGTTAGGAGCGCAGACTCTAATCTGGGAGAACTGGGTTTGATTCCCCACTCCTCCATGTGCGGCTGTTAGAGTGACCTCGGGTCAGTTACAAGTGATGTCAGAGCTGTTCTCTCACAAGCAGTTCACTCAGAGCTCTCTCAGCCCCACCTACCTCACAGGGTGTCTGTTGTGGGGAGGGGAAGGGAAAGGAGTTTGTAAGCCGCTCTGAGACTCCCTTGGGTAGTGAAGGGCAGGGTATAAATCCAGTCTCCTCCTCTTCTTCTTATGATCATCAGCTAATGAATGTGTATGTGGAATGGAGGGAGCCAGTTTGGTGTAGTGGTTAAGTGCACAGTCTCTAGTCCGGGAGAACCAGATTTGATTCCCCACTCCTCCACTTGCAGCTGCTGGGTGACCTTGGGTCAGCCACAGTTCTCTCAGCCCCACCTACCTCATGGGGTGCCTGTCGTGGGGAGAGAAAGAGAAGGAGATTGTACGCTGCTCTGAGACTCTGAGTGAAGGGCGGAGTATAAATCCAACCTTCTTTTCCTCCTCTGACCTGTCCCAGAGATGAGCAGGTTCCACTGCAGATTTCACAGAGGGCTAATTCACATGCCAAAACACATCCACGCATTTCCCCAAATTAACTTTCAATAGATGTGTTTCAAGAGTTCCTTGCTGGGAACTTGATTCCCAGATGTGCATGGGCCCAATTCAAATTGAAGCCACACTCCCCCCCCCCCCCCCCACGTGCTGTCCATGGTCCTCGTTTGATCTCCTCCTCCCTGAGGGCTTTTCTCAACCCAAGAGCTTCAGGTACTTTTCCTCAGTGGAGTAAACCGCAGCTCCCTGGGACCATTTCAGTTTAAGAAAATGGTGCTGGTGGGGGGAGCTTAAGCCCCTTTGCTCCACATGCTGCAGTCCTGCTGGGAATCGGGCCCACAAGCACCTGGGAATTGAGCTTCCAGTAGAGACCTCCAGCTCTGTGTCTGATCCAAAGTCCTCATGGTGGCCATGTGCACACCACACAGACTTTGTAATGTGGGAACTGGGCCTGGGGTGGGGAAAAAAAGATGTCACATTGGATCACATCCTTCAGCTGTCTCCTTTGGTTGTCTCCAGTTTGGTGTAGTGGTTAAGTGTGCGGACTCTAATCTGGGAGAACTGGGTTTGATTCCACACTCCTCTGCTTGCACCTGCTGGATGACCTTGGGCAGGCCATAGTTCTGTCAGAGCTGTTCTCTCAAGGACAGTTCTTTCAGAGCTCTCTCAGCCCCACCTACCTCACAGGGTGTCTGTTGTGGGGAGGGGAAGAGAAAGAAGATTGTAAGCTGCTCTGAGACTCCCTTGGGTAATGAAGTGCGGGGTATAAATTCCTCTTCCTCCTCCTCTTCTTCTTCTTTCTCCAAGGGCAGACCCTACTTTCTGGTCCCTTCGCCAGCTAAATCATGACCTGGCTTTCCCTCATTTTGCCTTTCGACTGCTGCTTTGTTACTATTACATTAGTGAGCATTGCTAGAGTTTTCAATCAGGGTTCAGTTCCCTCCCCAGGGTCTCTTTACAGGCCAATTCATACATTACGGAGTCCACTCAGTCAATCTGTAGCCACACATACAGCTGATGCTCCATGCTGGGAACTGAACTCTCAGGAGCGCACAGACCCAATTCAGATCACCCCCCCCCCCGGAAGTATGATTTTCCTGACCCAAAAGGGCCCCAGTGATCCACTACTTGCCCTGCTGTGGAAACATACATGTAGCCATTGATATATGTACATTTCCCCAACAGAGAAATAAGGTCCAATGGGGGTGTTTCAATTTGCAAAAATGGTGTAGAGAGGCTGAAGTCCTTTCTCTTTTCATGCTGTGGTCCAGACCCAAATACACACTGGGGAACTGAATTCCCAACAGGGAACTTCCAGAACATGTCTACAATAAATCTGTGTAGGGGACACATGACTTTGTAAGGCCTTAGAAATATAATATCTCAGCAAGGTGGCTGATGCATCTCATCTCTAGCACACATCCACATCAATGCGCATACATAAGTGTTAAGGCAGTACACAGCCTCCCTTTTCACACACTGCAACTGCTGAGGTATATTTTGAACTTCTGAGGATGTTGTTAAGATGGTTATATTTTTTCTAACATATCTGTAATGACAAAAGCCCTTTTGTCTTTTAGATCAGTGTAGAGCAGCCTATGGCAGGGTAGATGAAAACAGCATACAGCAGGTGGATAGAAACTTCTGTAATGTGCTATTTCAGAAGTGGCAGGAGCAGCAATCTTTGGTGCAAGAATAGGAGCATTACAAGCACACCACTCTTTTCCTCTGGAAAGGAAGGTAGGCAAGGCTGATAGCCAAGTTCAAAGACCTGATGTTTTGTGTGTCTACAAATTTAATTCCAAAGACTAGCACCTCCATCAGAGTATACTTCAAGAGCGCTTGTTAGAGTTACTTTGGTATAACTGATAACAATCAGAGAGGAATAGGTGATAATATCTAGATATCTCCCCCTCCTCCCCAAATTGTGGCACTTTAACAACTTCTAAAGTTCATACCCAGGGAAACCCCAAGTCCCATGACTTGAGCAAATCACACTGATCATTAGCAAGATCATGACGGGTACAGTGGCTAGGAGAGGCTCAGTGGTTGATCATTTCCCCCCTTGGAACAGCCATTCTCCATCCTGCCCCAACTCTAAGATGAGATTCCCCTCTGTTTCCAAAAGTGATAGACTTGGCAGCAACTGGGGGCCGTTCAAGACCCAGACATTCAGAGACCCTTTGGGTGGATGGAATGAGTTGCATGGTTCTTTGGATCCTGAGCTCTGTCCCCACAAGAATCACTTTTTAGAACATCATAATTTTTGTAAATGTGGGTATTTTTCAGAAGGTACTTCCCTTCTGCAGTCTGGTACAGCTAAGGAAGGTATGGGGTTCAAAAAGTCAGGGATGGATTGATCATGAAGTCCACCGGGAAGAGTTTTGGGGGGGAGGGGGTTTATGGCCTGGGGGGCTGCCCCCCCACTGAGACGACCCCAGCTCCAAAATGAGGTGCAGCCTCCAGATATCCTGACCCTGCATGATGAAGGATGTGGCCAGCTGAGCAGGCTCTTTCTCTCTTCCTCCTTTCTCCAGGGCTTTCCCAAGGCCCCTTTTTTTCACAGTCTACCCTTGCTGGAAGTCCCAAATACCCCATAGCCCTGCATTCTCTCTCTCATATACCACTCCCACATTCTGAAATGTTCCCAGTCTGAAACTTATTATTCTAGCCATAAGGACTAGTAACTTATGACATTTTTTTTTAAAAAATGCTGAAATTCTCATAGATGCTAAATTCTCTCCTACGGCAGGCCATTCTGTGTTTCCACCACACAGGAGCAGGTGCTCGGAGCACACAGCCCTCCTCATATCATACCCAAGGACACCGTGCATTTAACAACCAAGGCAGTGTGAGACAGGCAGCAAAATTAGTCAGCCCCGCCTTTCACATTGTCAGAACATAATGTCTTAATATCAATGGCCAATTTCAATTTAATAGGATGACAAATTGGACTCGCTCAGTCAGAGCTGTTTCTGCATTCCTGACCACGGCGCTGCTTAGCTGGCTGAGCGTGCCAGACAGACATCCTTACAGTGCCCCCTCCTGGCAAGGGTGAGAAGGCGATAATAAATCCAAACCACCGAAAAAGACAAGGAGTCCTTCTTGCACCAGGGCAAGGGGCCGTGGCAGCCAAGCATCATGCCTCTAACAGCAGTCAGTCAGATTCCCCTGGAAAGCCCACAAGCAGGTCGCGATGGCGGCTGCCCTCCCTCCAGAGGCCTAAGCACCAGTTTTCTGGTACAAACTTGTAATATGCTCTCTTCCCCAACACGCACAATCCCATTCCTTACATACAACTTCATGAGGCATGCAAGAGCAACAAAGAGACCTGTTGCATTTCTGAAATGACAGAGAGAGGCTATACGATCCTAATAGCCTTGCTTTGCCTCCTCTTTACCTGATAAAAGATGTACCCTTTTCCCACCCCCATCCTTTGCTCAGGCCTTGGCTCTCTTACCATTTGCTCCCCCCCCTTCCCCCCCCCCCCCGGAACTGATATTCAAAAGGTATACGGCTTCTGAGCACAGAGATTCCATTTAGTCAGAGCTGATATCTGTACACCTCTCCTTCCTGAATGGGTCTAATCTCTTTCTGAAGCCTGTCCAACACCCCGGCTGCGGTACCACGCTAGCTTTCCCCACTTAAAGGCAACAGATTGTCGCCGTGTTGTACAATCCATGTACTATGTACACTTGATTTCTCTTGTACGTGTATAGAGTAATTATTAAGTTACTCTCAATGCAGGTGCAGCCAAATATGCAACTGAAACCCCACATTTATCCAGGTACTAGTACCACGTTCTGTTTGTAAAGGGAACATGGGTTGGCTCTTTCTTACAAAAAGATGTATGCACATACACACAGAACGTATGTGCGCTCACTGTAACATGTGACCTGGGTTTGCCTCCTGGCTGTTACGAAGACTCAGAATCAGACAGCCGAACAACCCTAAGAGATGGAAGGCTTAGAACCTCACACCATTCATTTGAGGAATTTGCTCCTGCAAGATGTAGTGACACCACTGGCTTAAGTTGGCTTTCAAAGAGGATTAGAATAATTCAGGAAGAAGTAGTCTATCGAAGGCTACTAGCCTGGATGGCTGAATGGAACCGCCAATAATAATTAATAAGTACTGCACGGCAGTGGATGTAGTATAGCCAAGAGATCCGAAGATTGTCTGGCAGTCTGAAACTCTAGTTCTCTTCGTGGTGAGCTAGGTTTGTTTTTTTGGGCTGAGAGAACTGTGATTAGCCCAAGGTCACCCAGCTGGCTTCATGTGGAAGGGTGGAAAACCGAACCCGGTTCTCCAGTTTAGAGTCTGCCGCTCTTCGCCACAACACCAAACAGGCTCCCAACTGCCAAGTTCATAAGAACAAAAATGCCGGGATGCATCAGACCAAAGATCTATCCAATTGTTTCCTACAGTGGGCAAATAGATGCCTTTGAAAAAACCTGCAAGCAGGGAATGAATGTTCCCTCTAACCTGTGGAGTCTGGTGGCAACAATTATACTTTCTGAGCTACTGGCATTAAAGTTGTGAGCAAATGATTTGGCTACTGCATAAATTAGTTTGCCCTGGAGCCATCCTTCCTGAGCTAAGACAAAAATGTGTGAGCCGGAGGCTAAAAAACTGTGAGCTAGCTCACACTAACTCAGCTTAGAGGGAACACTGGCAACGACTACCCCCTAAGCAGCTGAGATTCAGAGGGTAGACTGCCTTTGAGCATGGGCAGTGTGGTATAGCCATTAGAGAGTTGGACTAAGAAATCCTCACTTGCTGTGAAATGTAGTGAGAGACCTTGGGCCAGGCATTCTCTCTCAACTTAACCTACCTCACAGGGTTGTTGTGAGGATAAAAAACAGGAGAGGGGAAGAACCCCGTATGCCTGTGACCCTGAATTCCTTGGAGAAAAGGCAGGATAAAAATACACTAAAACAACCAACCAAAGGCTCCCTGTAGCCATCACCACTAAGAGTCAATGACAGACCTCCATCCACCTGAAGAAGTGAGCAGTGACTCATGAAAGCTCACCCCCTGCCACATATCTTGTTAGTCTTTCAGGTGCTACTGGACTCTTGGCTCTTTTCTTTAGACCTCCATCAGTTTGGCTTAGTCCTCTATGAAACCCATCTAAGCTAGCAGGCACCTCCCCATTGTGTGGCAGCTGCCTCCCAGATTGTCCCTGCCATGGATTTCACACACCCCTTGGCCACATCCTAGGGGCCAATATTTGCCCACCTTAGCCCAGGCTGGCAAAATAAAAGGGGGGGGGGCAGATCTTCCAGGGCTACCATGGCGCAGGCCTGTAGCTACAGTGGGGCATCAAGGGGCTGGGCCCCCTGACTTGCTGGCAAGGCCCCCTGACTTCCCATCTAGCCCAGGGCATCACAGCCTTCTCCTCTGGATTAAATTGATTAGCCAGGGCCCCCTTAGAAATTTAAATGCCCCCTGACTTAAAAAAACCCTGGCTACGGGCCTGCCGTGGCACAACAAGGCTGCCTGTCAGTCCTCAGCTGAGCCCGTGGCAGGCAGGCGCAGCAGAGATCCCGAGCGAGGTGAATACCGAGCAGGACCAACTCACTGTCTCCGACCCAGAGCTGCCAACTCTACAAATGACTTCTCAAAGCGAAAAGAGAGAGCGATTATGGCCCCTTTGCACCATCGTTTTGTCAAATTATCCACACAACCGCAACCGCCATTATCAACAGCAGCCACTAGGAGAGGGCTGAGCCAGCCAGCCAGGCCCCCCCCTCCCCAAACAGTTCATCTCTTCAGAGCGCGCCTAACTGGAGAAAAGGCACGGCGTGGAGGAGAAAGTGAATCCTGTCACCATGGCAACTGAAGTTGGAAATAGTAGACAGGAATCAATGTCACCTCAATGTGCAACGCGACACGGCAAAGAGGGAGGCTTGGCTGGGAGCAGAAATACCCCTGCCTGGGCTGTCCTCCAGCCTGGCTCTGCAGAAACACTGTTGGTAGCACTGAAGAGCTCCAGTACTGAAAAGCGGAGTCATCGTGGGAGTCTCTGGGATAGCTAATATTCAGACAGGCAACACACGTGGGTTCTGGGTGCAAAAACCGCCAAAGGAAGTTTAGAAAACTAGTAAAGGGCCAAAAGTTGAAAGCATCGATAAGTATGGACAAAAGTACGTGTGTTTATTTCAGAAACATATAGGAACCTTGCAGGGGCCCACGTAAAGCCTCATAAAATAATCAAAGTGACAAATGCACAAAAAGAACCATATATGACTTGACGTGTTTCGGCCCACAAGAGCCTTCTTCAGAGGTCAAATAGTATAGAATACAACATGCAACAAAGCCCCAGTTACGCGTGTAAGGCAGTAAACAATTGATACAGAACCAAAGATGGAATGCTATACAGATACATTTTAAAAAATTATTAATATTAAATTACCCAATTGAAAAATCCCATCCGATATTCTGGGTGCAAGTCATGACTTCCTTCTCACATCATTTCAGCTATGATTCATGTATTCCCAGACTTGTCGGTCACAGATATCGTTATTTATCTGATCCACAGCCTTGCTGGTCCTAAGAGGTCAGGGCATGTTATAAAACCCGTGTCCAACTATCCTCATCTCATCTGTTTCAGATTTCCATGTGTAACTCTGCAATGAAAATTGCTAGAGACACAAGTCGGAGACCAGTACATTGTTATAATAGATTGTTATAACATTATAATGGTATCACAACACAACTGAATGATTTTTTTTAAAAATGCATGAAAACACCCCCACCGGTGGGGGATGTCCCCTATGGAGGGCTGAGGTGTGGAAAATGGCACCCATGCATCTTCCCATGAACAGAGCTTCCAAAGGTGTTTTGAATATGATCTTTCCAAAAAGACAATGTCAAAACAAAATTGGTTTGAACACTCAAATTTATATATTTATGTTATTTATAGTTTACCTTTCTCACATGGACCCAAGGCGGATCCTGCCCTTCTCTTAATACTCATTCTATTATTCATTTATAGAAAGTTTATATAGTAGGTAGTGAAGAGTCATTGGGTAATAAAATACAACTGGATTCTTAAAATATTCAAATGACTACACCTTAAAACCATGTATTTATTTATTTATTTATTTGATTTATATCCTGCCCTCTTTGCCAGGCAGGCTCAGGGCGGCTTACATTAAAAAGCTAAAAAGCATTAAAACACAGACAATAAACATTGTAAAACTCATGTACATAACAAATAAAATGCTGGTGGTGGTATAACATTATATAGTGATCCCAATAGGCCATGGTAAGATGATGATGAAGGAGTATGGCCAAAGTCAGTATCCAGTATATCACAGGCTGTTGGTAATAGTATAAAGGGCCTTACCACAGTTCAGTTGTTATTGGTAGTGGCTCCTAATCAAAGGCCTGGTGGAAGAGCTCCGTTTTGCAGGCCCTGAGGAACTGTAAAAGGTATCACAGGGCCCTGATGTCTTCTGGGAGCTCGTTCCACCAGTATGGAGCCACTACTGAGAAGGCCCTTGCCCTGGTACAGGCCAGTCTGGCGTCTTTCAATCAACATTTCTGAGTCTGAACTTGGCCCATATACGGATTGATAGAATCAGGAAATGGGGCCAGGTTCTGAGGGGAGACAATTTCCTACAAACTTGGGGCAACTCCCAGGTTTGCAGAAAAATGCCAACAGTAAAAAAAATGGAGAGGGTGCTGAACCTCCCCTCCCAAACATAGGTGCGTTATTTGTACATGAGCAGACAGTGGAACTTGTCCAAGCAGCTGCTGCCTGATGGTGAGGCCGCAGCACTCCAAGTGGTTAGGGGAAGGGGGTGGGAAGAAAAGCCACTGGTGCCCTTCCACTGTGCAATCTGGGTGGGAGAGGAGCCATAGCCATCACCACTGCTTAAAGTAGATGGGGAAGGGGAGCCACTTCTTCAAGTGGCTGGCCCGCTGAGTGAGGTTGGGGGAAGATAGGTGGGTGGAAAGAGTGGTAGGAGAGGGTAGGCGGGTAGAGCGGTGAGGAAGGGAAGAAGGTAACAGGTAATGGCAACCTGAGGAAGTGCATTTTCAGGGGAATGCTTAGGCCCATTTAACCAAGTCATAACTTTCCTGGGTAAACAAGTAGTAGCTGAGTGAACTGGTCACCTGTATTGCTCAATCTAGCAGTATGCAGAATGTTACCTCCCTGTGCTGGTTCCCAGGGGTCATTTCGTAGAAAAAGAGGTACAGGAGCTCATTAGCATAACTTGTTTGCATATGCTACACCACCTGACATCACCAGAAGTATGTCAGAAGGAAGGAAGGAAGGAAGGAAGGAAGGAAGGAAGGAAGGAAGGAAGGAAGGAAGGAAGGAAGGAAAGTGGGGGAGGGACGGAGGGAGGGGGGAGGGAAGGAAAGAAGGGAAGGAAGGAAGAGCTGGCAGAGAGGGAACAGCTACTAATCCAAGCCTCAGAAATACCACTATTCTGGGAGGATAGCTTCAGTGGTGGCTGAAGCCTTCAGAAGGCTGGTCGGAGGAACAAGGACCTTTCCAGGGGATGGGGTCATTTTGCTGCAGCCATGACACAAGCAGGCATTCCCCCGTGGGAGGGGGGCTGGCACCAACTCCTGGAGCTGCGCTCCCCCGAGCTCCTGCTCGAAATGACCCCTGCTGGTTCCATTCAGGTTCTCCAAGTACTAGGTAGGACTATGGAAGGGCTCTGCTTATGACACTGTTCCATAGTGTGACGTGCACCTGGAAAATGAGCCCGTGACACCTGTATTCACTTTTTGTGCACATAACAGACCAAGCACACAGATGCCATAAGACTAAAACACGGATGCCCAGACTGGGGCTGTGGGAGAAAAGCTTGGGCTTGGAGAACCTCAGCAAGTCTGATTCTCTGGGCAAATCAGGAAGACTCAAAAGCACAAGTTTCAAAGATGGAAACTACTAAAGTTCACAAGGCCAGCAATTTGAATAAAAAATTCCCACTCCTGCACCCCTCAAACTGCAACGGAAAAAAGGGCCCATCTCTCTTCCTCAAATGGCAGTACTGAAACAAGTGCACGGCAAGTTGTCACTTTAAATTCACGCCAATTTGCAAATCACCCGGCCAACCTGTGATGAAAGGTGCTGAAGTAGTGTCAAGTGTTATTACAACAATTATGTTTCCACACACACTGATCAAAAAGAATAAAATGAGGATTAATATTCCCTATTAGCTCCCCCGTACAGCCTCGCTTTTGAACTGCCTTTCCCCATGGGCTTTGGGAAATGAGAGATAATTCAATAATTTCTGGCTTGGTAACATGAAGAGTGTATGTGGGAGTGTGTATAAGTGTGTGTGTGTGTGGGGGGGGTAGTGCATCTTCAGAGCACACATAGCCTCCCGCCCCCCTCCCCCCAAAAAAGCAGTTTGGATCCCAAGCTCTCCTCTCTTTTTTAGTGAGCATTTGTGTGTGTGTGTGTGTGTGTGTGTGTGTATGTGTGTGTGTGTATGCCTGGAAGTAATGGTTGACTTTTGGTGACCCCTACTGGGGCTTGGATATTTCAGAGAGGTGGCTTGCTATTGCCTGGCCCCGGTATTCTTTGGAGGTCTCCAATCCAAGTACTTGCCAGGGTTGGCTCTACTTAGCTTCCAAGATCTGATGAGATCAGGCTTGCCTGGGCTATCCAGGTAAGGGCTCAAACTCTCCTCTCTTGGGACATAAAATTCCCAATATCCAGCTTGCATACAATTCTGACCTCTTCAGGGTCACACAAACCCATGGAAGATAACCTGGAGGCTTCAGATAAGGCCACAAGAACAGTTTTCAGGGAAAAAGTGTTTAGCGAGGCTTTTTTGTAGAAAAAGCCCAGCAGGAACTCGTTAGCATAATAAGCCACACACAACAGCAGAAACTCATTAGCATATTAGGCCACACCACTGATAGCACAGTTTATTAGCATATTAGGCCACACCCCCATGTTAACAGAAGACTGGTCATCCAGCCACACCCACCTTTTGCTTCTTATTCTATTTGCCTTGTTTGTTGTCAAAACCCAGGGCTTTTTTTGTAGCAGGAATTAATTTGCATGTTAGGCCACATACCCCCAATGTAGCCAATCCTAATGAGCTGCTGCTGTTGGGTGTAGCCTATTATGCTAATGAGTTCCTGCTGGGTGTGGCCAACTCAGGAGCCAGCTGGAACTCCGTTCCTGTGCGTTCCTGCCCAAAAATAGCCCTGGCGAGGCTAGGATCCAGGAGACACAGACTCAGGGCCCTCTGCCTGGAAGCTTGTGAGGCTTACCGGATTGTTGTCAGAGTACGACAGAGAAGAACCCCGCCTACTTCCCTGAGTTCCTTGGAGGAACAGCGGGACACAAATGTACTAAATAAATAAAAGTTGAAGTGGCAATGGGGATTCTTCCTCTGGCAAAACAGCCAAGGAATTCCGAGTACTGCCGAGCCAAATCTTGCTAGCAAACATTTTCAGCAAGACAGCAGACATTTCAAAGGGCAGAAGTTTTCACCAAACATGCCAGCGCTTAGCACTTTTTGCACCCCTGTCCTTCCGCTGGCAGAGGCAAGTCTTAGAGGGATACATTCCAAAGAGGCAAGTCCTAAATTTGCCACAATTGCCCATCTTTTTCGTATAAACAGAAGATGCAGCTGCCTGTTTGTTATCCTGGGTTTCTAACACAGCAGGTAGCCGAGATGAGAAATAGAGCAGAAAAAAAAGGGGGGGGGGGAAATCACATACTTCCTGGAAGGTTTCTGCCTGCAACTTAAGCAGCCTCTGCCCATAAAATGGGGCTCTTTCTCTGTCGTTTTCTCTTGCTACAAAGGCATCATTTGGGCAGCCAGAAACCCTGGTGAGAATCTCTTGAAATGGGGGGAAATTATCCACAATTCTGCCATTTGCTACCCTCTTAACAAAGCAGGTCACAGTCCTCAGCACTGTAGCCTGTCATCATGTCTCCTACTTGATACGCTCAATAAAGCCACTGTGGATTCTGTAATGCACTCCAGCACTTCAGTCTTGTCAGTCCCACATTCCTCATAAACAGCCATCTAATGGCCCATCTGGGCTGCTGGGAACTCAGGGTCAACTTGATAAAAATGAAAAGGTACAGATCAAGGTGAAAATGAACCCATGCGCTTGTACTTTGAGGTACACTGCTTCTGAACACTGAGGTTCCAAAGAGTTACAAGGAAAAGTACCCATCCTCCACAAATTTACTTAATAACCCTCAATTTGGTGTAGTGGTTAAGTGCACAGATTCAAATCTGGGAGAACCGGGTTTGATTCCCCATTCCTCCACTTGCAGCTGCTGGATGACCTTGGACAAGCCATAGTTCTGTACAAGGCTTTTTTTAAAGAAAAAGCCCAGCAGGAACTCATTAGCATAATAGGCCACACCCAGCAGAAACTCATTAGCATATTAGGACACACCCCTGACAGCACAGCTCATTAGCATATTATGCGGGGGGGGCTGGAAAAGCACAGGGCAGGCATGGGGAGGGAAAGAAAGGCATTTCCAAGGTGCCTGGGTTCCCTGCCTGCCCTTTTCCAGCCACCATATGTCAGCTAGAGAAAGGAAGGCAGAGAGAGGCTTTTCCTTGTCAATTTCACTCTCAGCTAACTGGAGGTGAGTGAAATTGACAAGGAAATCTGGATGGGCTCCCCAGAGGGAAAGACTTAACATGCTGCCTTTCCCTCTTGTGTGTAACATGGGGAGGGCACTGTGCTCTGTAGCCACGCATGCCAGAGGTTTTGGTTGTAGGCGTGGCCAACTCAGGAGCCAGCCGGAACTCCGTTCCTGTGTGTTCCTGCTCCAAAATAGTCCTGGTTCTGTACCAGCTGTTCTCTCAAGGACAGTTGTCTCAGAGCTCTCTCAGCCCCACTTACATCACAGGGTGTCTGTTGTGGGGAGGGGAAGGGAAAGGAGTTTGTAAGCCACTCTGAGACTACAAGTGAAGGGCGGGGTATAAATCCAATCCCTTCTTCTTCTTCTATGCCTGCAGCAGCTTTATACTGAATCAGACCATTCGTCTACCAAAGTTGGTACTGTTTGTTCTGACTGGCAGTGGCTCCCCAGGGTCTCACACAGAGATCTTTTACATCTCCTACGACTTAATTTTTGTGAAAGGAGATGCCGAGGATTGAACCAAGGACTTTCTGCATGCAAAGCAGGTGCTCTGTCAACGAACCACAGCTCCTCCCCTTGTTAAGCCATCAAAGCCATCACTGTATACGGCCCTAAAATTTAGTTGGAAGCAGTCATCCTGATGAAACTTAGGTGGTCCATGTCAAAGCCTGGATGGGAGATCTCCAAGGAACCTCCCTTCCATATACACGACGGTGAGTTCCATGACGGGAGAAGTGGGGGATATAAATGTAATTGACCAGTACCTTGTGGTTGTGAGTTCCATAAGTTAATGGTGCGTGGTATGCGAAGGTGTGTTTTATTTTGCCTGTCTTGCACTAGCGCAAGATCAGCCTCACTGGGCAACCCCAGGTTCTAGAATTATGATGCACATGGCAAAAAAGTGGATCACAAACTGGCTGGGAAACAAAGCTGGCTCTCCACCCTGAACTGACCAAATGCTGGTGGCTTGATGGGACAGAAATTATATCCACACTAGTGGGGAACCTGCAAGGACTTGGAGGGGTCACTTCATTTCCTCTTGTGTCTCTTCTCCCTACTACTGCCCACACACCATCGTCTTTTACTGACAGAAACCAAGGGCCAAACTAGATGTGACCGCCACTTTAGCCATTTCAAAATGCCATGAGGGCCTGATCCTGACGTGGCCTTACTTCCCTTACCCTACGCCTTACCAAGTACTGACACAACCCCCACCGCCTCTTCAGACTTGTGGAAAGATCTGTCTTGCCTGTCCATGTCTTCAGTCTGTGGATTTAAGTATCCACAGGTGGAGCCATGCTGAGAACTAGATATAGTGGACTGATAGCCAATAAAGATTGTTACCAACATGGTCATATTAACATGGAACAAGGAAACAGAAGCCAGGGTGGAGTCATAGAGACAGACGTGCGAATACAGCCCTTTTGATTTCTCTCCTGAATGCATCCTTCCACTTTCTCTGGTAGAAATAAACGGTTGACATACTTTCCTACAGGGAAAAATAGAGAGCATTGCACTTGGCAAAGCTTAGATTAACTTCTCTGCTTGAGGCAGCGCTGGAACCAGGGTGGCACAAAGCAGGCAGCGGCCCTGGCACAGTCCAGAAGAGGACACAGGTGTTGCTCTCTCAGAGGAGCCCTGGCGCTGTCTCAATGCAGCCAGCTCACCTGAATGTCAGGGCATTCAGAATGAGACCCTGCTCTCAGTACCTCTGGCGTCCCCAAAATGCTCAGTCACCATGCAGGCTTGGGATGTTGGCAGTGAGTGGGGAACAGACTGGCTGTCTCCCTCCTCCTCCCCTTGATGGCCCTGATGCTAGCATAAAATTAACGGCTTTCCCTTTTGCACTTGTCTAAAAGAAATAGCCCCATCTATGGGGATGGATTTTGCCAGCAGATCTGTATGCCGAGAGGTTTTTGCATCAGGTGGAGGTGACCTTGACTGTGTTACTTTCCTGCCCTCCCCCCCTCCTCCCATGATCCATCTTTAATACTTCCCACTTCACATACCCATGACTGAAGCCACTGATAAATCCTCCAAAATCATTTACATATAATTTCTCACCGGCACCAAGAGTCGTTATCTGAATCCAGTTGCCGTTGACAGTTTAATGATAATCACTTTCTGTTTATGTATCATCTAGGATAATGTTCTTATTCTTCTTAAAATTCAATCCTCGGGATTTTTTTTTGGGATTTTTTTTTTTAAAGGGAAGCAGTCACAGACCAAAATTATAGTAATTTTCCCTTCTGGTTCGAGCGGTTTAGTAAACAATTAGGTTTCAATTAAAGACTGGGTGTTCCTGCTGTGGGGAGCGCCAGTTCATTCTGTCTCGGCTCCCCTCAGAAGCCATGCGAGGCAGAATTCTCCAAAAGGAAATCATGCCATTAAAATATAATTTACTTTTGAACACATTGTGGGGTGGCGGTAGGGGAACTGATTTGAAACTAAATGGCAGATTTGTCTAGTTTATCTAGCGATGGCTTTAGAAAGATCTTTTAATATACCAAATGAATCCGGACCCATCAATGTAAGGAGTTTGGTTTGGGAAGGGCAGCTAAACTGAGTGTTGCATGCTGGGAGTTCTGCTCATTATGACTGACACTGAAATGGAAGGAGGCAGAGAAACCTGTACTTGCTCCAGTGGCCAGACGGCCTCTTAGGAAGATGTCATGGAAGAATCTTCCTATGGAAATTTTGAAGCTATTGTGAATGATCTACTCCACATTCAGAAAGTCCTGCTTAAGTATATTTTTATTCAATGATAATTAAATTGTGGAATTCCCTGTCAGTGGATGTAGTGATAGCCACAAGCACGGATGGCTTTAAAAGGGGATTTGACAGATTCATGGAGGAGAGATTCATTTATGGCTACTAGCCATGGTAACTGAAGGGAATTGTCAAACTTAGAGGTAGAAAGCCCCTGAATACCAACACTAGGAGGCCACATCAGAGGCCTTGGCCTTTCTGCCTTGCTGGCCTTCCAGGACAACAGGCTGGCTACAGTGTTAGAACCATGGACTAGATGGGCCATTGGTCTGATCCAGCAAGGCTCTTATGTTCTAACCCTCAAAATCTCCCATTAAAGGAGCATGGGTGTGGGGGAAGACTCTTCTCTACCCGAGATCCTGGAGAGCCACTGCCAGTCAGAATAGGCAAGAGAGAGATAGGTGGATCACCCAACTGACTCTGTTCAAAGCTTCTCCCTCTGTTCAAGGGACTACGGTGGACAGGAAGGAATCTCATGATTTGGATTTTTCCAATGCTTCCAGCCTGCAGTCAAAGTCTGCAAGATCCTGTATATGGGAGGTAGGTGGGGCTGCAAGGTTTCTCGGTCATTGCCTGCCGGTGGCTGAGGAAAGAGGGGGAAAGAGGGGCACACACTGGCATTGTGCCAGCATGCTGATGGCATTCCCGGTGAAAAGTCTAAGTGATTCCATGACACTGGGGGGGGGGGGGGGGGAGACTAGCATTTGCCAAGAACATTATGTTTTAACCACAGAGTTTTAAAAACCTTAGACCATCCCTTGATGTCATGATGACACTTCTGGTTTCTGCACACCAGTTTGATATTGGCACGCCTGTCCGTTTCCCAAACACTTCTAGGGCTTGCAGGCTGCGGCCTGGCAACTTCTGTGGTGGGTTCAGAGGAAAACACACTTGCCCCCAATGTATAATTTAGTTACCTTATGGAACTCATTGCCACAGGATACAGGCATTGGCCCAGATGGCTTCAAAAAAGGATCAGAGAACTTCATGGAGGATCGGTCTTACCATTTCGTGCTCGCTTAAGCCCCTGTTATCAACAGTGTTTTACACACGTCTCGTTTCACGCAGCCTTATGAGAGGGAAGCACAGTTCCCCTTTCACATCCTTTAGTTACATGACCTGACCCTTCATGACCCCAGGTGGAATAATCTCTCCTACAGCACATATGCAAAAAAACCCACAAGGCAAAGATGTAGGACTCTGTCACGATATCTACAGCACAGCTGCAAAAGGTGGATGGCAGGGAGGCAAAGAGAGCAAAAGTGTGATTCACAGGTGACGACGGCTGTCAAACATGACACATTCACTTCTCACACGTGTTCACTGAAGTTGGTGGCATCCCTAGCAAGAAGCTGGCTGTTGCTCCAGGTCCCTGTACCACAGCTTCCTCGTTGCTTTGCTTCCCAAAAGTAATAATATCCCTATTTACTAATAAATGATAGTAACAACTGCTAGTCCCCAGAGGATGAAGCAGTGCAGCTCCTTATACTGCTTCTCTGGTTAATGAGGGGCGATGGTACAGAATACAATTGTCCCCTGGCTAATTTCTACTGGAATCTGGGCTGCTGTATATCTTGAGCTTTAAAACAAAAAACCATTCATCTGAAGGGAGGCATCTCTCCTGGGACTGCATGGAAATAATAGCTGGACTCGGAGTCGCAAGCTATTCCTCACCAAAGAAAAACATTGACTTCGCTCATCAAAATCTCCCTCTGGGCTATTCTTTTCAGATTGTTTCTTCAAGTGGAAGCCTGCAAAAATATAGCACTGCGGAAGAGAGCCGGGATTGGAAGAGGGACGGGAGAGAGCCAGTTCCAAAGTTTTGTTTCTAATCTTGAACCCTGACCCCTCTGCAACCGAACGGATGATTAACTGGGAACAGAGTCTGGGAAGCAGTTCATCTGAGAGAGCTGCGGCATGAATTGCCTTCTACCACCCTCTCCCTAACTGCTGGGCTTTTTTACCTGTCAATTGGCCCCACCCTTTAAAGTAGAGGTGCCAAACTTGTTTTGGCACAAGGACCGGATCTGACATAAAAGTTACATTGTTGGGCCGGGCCATGTCTGCCCTAAAATGCAATATTAGGTACGGGAGATATAAACTTTATAAATGACACAGGCAAACCCAATTAATGATATTATCTTATCATTATCAAAATACAAACAAAAGCAATTGATTCCTAGGAGTGAAAGCAACTGATTTAGTGGGGAATCCACAAAAGCCCCAATAAATGTATTTAATCATATGTGAGACTAGGTTCTTTCCAAGGGATACCATACCCGCCCCCTAGCCATTTCCTTTCATTCCTTGACAGCTTCGGCCACACACACGTCACTGTGTGCACATGGACATCCCCTCCCCCCTCCCGAGCAGTGTCCTGCCTTCCCTTTCTTGCACCAGTTGCTTGTGGGCTGGATAAGAGCCCTGGACGGGATGATTCCGGCCCTCAGGCCACATGTTTGACACCTCTGCTTTAAAGCAATGAGCCTGTCCTAGTTTGGGGTGTGTGGGAGAGATATGATGGACAGACTCATGAGCTTTCCAGGTCAGGAGGCACCACTGATCCACTGGGAGACCATGAAGATTCACTTCCTGGGGCGGCTTGTCCGAGATCCTTAAAGAACCTTGAAGGCACACAGACGGATCACAGGGAAGGCGGAAATATATGACCTCTGCTGGATGAGTATCCAAGAATAGGAGTTCCCTCCTTTTTTTGTGTAGCCAAATATCCAACTTTGTTCTCATTAGCCCAGAGTGTGGCTGGCATGGCTCCTCGTTAAGAGTTTGGGGGTTGAGTTTCTGCCTCTCCTCTTTGACCGCTGCTGTTCTGGTTTTCTTTGAGGGTTTGATTCAAATGTATTGATTTCACCGAATGCTTTTATTCAAATGTTTTTGGGAAAGCAGGATTAATATTATGTAAGAATTAATAAAGAGCTTTGCCCCTCTCCCAACCATGTTTTAGAACGTGTGAAAGACTACCGGCTTCAGTGTGGCCCTTCAGCCTTTTCTGTCCGTGGATGCTTCAGAATTCTCGAATCATTGCTAAAGGTCTGCTGGTTATTCAGATGCCCATTTCTTTCGCCTCCTGGATCTGCTGGGTTCCCTGCTTCCATCGCCTCCCCTGTATGGTTGCCAACTTATCCTTTTCTGGAAAGGCTCTTCTTCTAACATTTTCCCCTTCACCACCACCACCAACAACAACCAGCTAAATTTCTCTTAGAGCTGTTAAAGGCACAGGAGCCCTGCCAGAAAAAAAAAAGTTGGTGATGCTGCTCCATGTCCTGCTTCCTGGTAACAGCAAGGCAAAAATAGGGACCATGGTGGAACAAATCCAAACAAAAGGAAACACCATGTACAAAAGAATAATCCAAAAGTATTCTTCTTCCAGAAGTTCTTTCACAAGTAGCAACTTCTGGAAGAATACTTTTGGATTATTCTTTTTGCAGTAGCAGGACATATAGAAAAGTTTATTTCCAGTTATATTGTCTCTTGTATGAATTTTGTGGTGCATCAGATTTTGTGAGTTCATTTTTCACTTTGTATTCATTTTGACTACTTTTGCTTATTATTACACAAAATAATATTATATAAATTCTTTATAGTCTATCAAAATTGTTTACTTTCCTTTATAGATTTTGTACATGGTGTTTCCTTTTGTCCTGGTAATAGCACACAGCACCTCCTGTCTGCAGGACCAAAGGGAGGAGGAGGAGGAAGAGCAAGTCCTCTCCCCAAGATCATCTTGGCCCCAGGGCTTTGGGTCATATTTATTCACTTCATCTATACCCTGTCCCTCTCTCCAGTGGGGACCCAAAGTGATTCACATAATCTCCTTGCCTCCATTTTATCCTTACAACAACCCTGCGAGGTTGGTTCAGCTGAGATTGTGTGGCCCAAGGTCATGCAGCAAGCTTTTACAGCTGAGTAGGGATTCAGAACTGGGTCCCCCAGACCCTAGTCTGACACTCTGACCCCACCACTCTGGCTCTGCCTTCCCTGGTTTAGCCTTTTAGGAATCTGAATGGAGTGCCATCATTGCTCGATCATTATTCGTTACTGTTTAATAAAGTAACAAGCATGACTAGAGTGTGGCATTAGGACGTGGGAGACCCAGGTTTGAATCCCCACTCTGCATGGAAGCTTGCTGGGTGATCTTGGCCCAGTTCTCGACACTCTCAAGCCTAACTGACCATGCAAGTTGTTGTGAAGATAAAAGGGAGGAGAGAACAACAGAACCTCCTCTGAGACCTGTTGGGAGAATGGTAGGGTATAAATGAAGTAAATAAAGACACAGATAATACAAACCGCAGTTTGTACCCCTTCCTTCTTCCAGTTTGGTGTAGTGGTTAAGAGCGATAGACTCTAATCTGGAGAGCCGGGTTTGATTCCCCACTCCTCCACTTGAAGCCAGCTGGGTGACCTTGGGCCAGTCACGGTTCTCTCAGAGCTGTTCTGGAAAGAGCAGTTCTCTCAGAGCTCCCTCAGCCCCACCTACCTCACAGGGTGTCTTAAGGTTGCCAGGTGTGGGTTGGAAAATACCTGGAGAATTTGGGGTGGAATCTGGAGGTGGTGGGGCTTTGGGAGGGGAGGGGCCTCAGCATGGTACAATGCCTGAGCCTCCCCCCTCCAAATCAGCCATTTTCTCCAGGGGAGCTAATCTCTGTCATCTGGAGATCACTTGTAAAAGCGGGAGATCTCCAGGCCCCACCCGGAGGTTGGCCACCCTAGGGGAGAGGAAGGGAAGGGGATTGTAAGCCGCTTTGAGACTCCGAGCAAAGAGCAGGATAAATCCTCCTCCTCCTCCTCCAGGTGGCATTCATGAATTTCGTTCTATTTTAGCCTCTCACCAGTACTCTGAGGTAGGCCGGGTCAAGCGACAGAGAACTGGACCAGGGTTGCACAATGACCTTCACAGCTGAGGAGGGTTCAAAACTCCATCCCTCCATGCGCTGCTCCCCATCCCCCCCCCCCCTTCAGCTCAATGGACTGAACACATCAAAGAGACAAGAGCAGTAAAGGATCATCACAAACCCTACATGAATATTCTGGGATTTTTCTCTGCACATCAGTGACAAATATGTATCTTGACAAATTCGGAAAGAGGCCGGAATATTGGAGCCCATTTAAGAGGCTGCTCAGGGCTTTCATCTAAATGCTTCAGCCGTCTCGCATTGCTATCGGCGAAAATCTTTCCTTTGCATCCTGAGCTGTTATAAAGTCCCCAAAGCTCCCAGATCTGCTCTTCCATGCAAGCAGGAAGTAAAGGCACACGGTCGGTCCTGTAGGGCATCAAGGTCAGGCACGGGGGGGGGGGGGGGGGAGCAGAATTGACGAAAGGACCTCCGCGCTGGGGCAGGGCCAACATTGTCACTTTGCACACAGCACGCAACACGTGCAATGACAGTGCAAGTGAATTCTCGCATTTGCTTTTCACAGCCTTCACTTCCAGTTAAGGAGAGCTTAGATCTAGCACTGAATTGAGAGGCAGTTTAAACACGAAGCCACTGGACCAAATATTCATTAACAAATCTGATGTAAATTTCATCAACATAATCAAAACAGTGACTGGACAGCATGCGAAGCATTGTGTCAGAAGGGGGGGGAAAAGCTACTTTTAAACCCAGAACAGAATGATGGGCATCAATACTGACATCAGTTTGGCACACTAGATCATTATGTTGTGATTTTGGCACATGGATCAAGAGAACCCATTTGAACCTTCAACATTTCAGAGGGACTAGGATGCTTCAAAATTCAGATGCAAGCCTAGTTGTGAGCACAGAGGCTTGGTGGTAGAGCACGTGCTTTATGGGAAGTTGGCCTTCAGCATCTCCACTTGAGGCTTTTCTCCACCTGAGACCCTGAAGAGCCACAGCCAATTAGAGTCAGCAGTATTGAGGTAGATTGATCAATGATCTGCCTCACCAGAATGCAGCTTCATATGTTCCAAGACAGAGCGCATGCTGTGCATGCAGAATGCCCCAGGTTCAACCCCCAATATCCCTAGTTAAAGCATCTTTGCTTCATACCTTAGGAAGCAGCAACAGACAGCACCGAACTAAACTGACCTACAGTTCAATACTGGATAGACAGGTACTTCTTCACACAGGGATAACTGATAAAATCTGCTACAACAAGGTGTGGCTTTTAAACAATAAGACAAATTCATGGAAGGTCTGCAAGGGGCTGTTAGTCAAGAGGCCTTAATGGAACCTCTATGAACAGAAGCAGTTTCTCTTTGAATGCTGGGGATTACCAGGATATCACCCTCATGGCTCACCTTGCATGATTTCCAAAAACACCTGGTTAGCCAGAGGACGAATATTTGGCTTAGTTCACTACCGGCTATGCTTACACTTGATTCAACTGATGCAACAGCAGATGACCATATCCTCATCCATTCATTGCTGGATGACAGCAAATCATAGTATTCCCAGATTTGGTTGTGGGTCCTGGTATGTCTACTATTCAGCATCCTGGAAGACACCTTCCCACTCCGATACTTTGCACAGTGCTCAGTAGAACGTTAAGCTATAAGCACCATCATGTGATTGCCAAGCTAAAAAATCCCAAAGATCTCCAAGAGCCGGAGCAGACAGTCTTCCTACCAATAACATCCTTGCAGTTTTGGCTCCCCGGCATTCAGAGGGAACCCATCACCTTAGTAAATGAGAAGCACCTCCTTGACATCCAACCCACCTGAAGACATCTGCAAGAATATCACCACCATCCCATACCTGAATCATCAGTTACATCAGATACAGGACCTGATCTTCTTTGGAGGCCTTGCCTTGTGTGCCCTTATCTCCTGCTTGCTCTGTGATGGCACCTCAGTTGTGGAAGGCCCTCCTCCGCTCAGCTACTCACCTGGTACCACTGCAGATAAGGCACCAGGAAGACTTCAGATTAGGGTTTCCAACCTCCAGGTAGTGGCTGGAGATCTCCCGCTGTTACAACTGATCTCCAGGCAACAGAGATCAGTTTCCCTGGAGAAAATGGCCACTTTGGAAGGTGGATTCTGTGGCATTATGCCCCATTGAAGTCCCTCCCCTCCCCAAACCCCACCCTCCTCAGACTCCACCCCCAAATCTCCAGGTATTTCCCAACCTGGAGCTGGCAACCCTATTTCAGATTTTGGTTGATTAGGAGTGTGGACTTTACAACCCTAACATCTGTAGAATCTGGTTCCCCTTTTTTAACTTCATAAACCCTTCCTCCCCTGGCATATGTTTCTTTCATTGATTAGATGCCAGGTTCTGACTTGTAGGGGGTACAACTGACAGTTCTTGTCAGAGTTGTTCTATTTTTGAATTAGCTGCCTCGGAAACTTTTTTTAGGTTGAGAAGCGGGATATGAATTTTTAAAATAAAGCAAGAAAGCTCAGGAGAACGGCTCACGGAGGCTGCAGTCTTCAAGTGGTTTCCCCCTCCCCCACCAGGCCTTGGGGCTCTGAGGAAAGGCCGGGGCCAGAGAAAACTGCACAGGACTCATTCACACAAACGGGTCTGGTTGGTTAGGCTTCTGCGGAAGGGCGAGCAGCTCAGAGACCGGACTCCTGGCCAGGAACGCTACTTTTCTGCACAGCCAGAGCCCCTCCTGCAAATCCTCATCCCAGAGCCCCAACATTTTCAGGTTTTGCCCAGCACTGTTCCAGGAGTCTCAGTCATTTCTACCCATCCTCTTCCTCTCACAACATCACCACAAGTCACTTCATCATCCCAAGAAGTGCTCTGGAGAAGCACAACTGTCATGTTCCTCAGCAGCATTCCCTTCTCCCCTCAGTGAGCAGTGACCTCGGGAATAACCACTGGCCCTCACATTCAGTTTCCACAGCTGCCTTACAGACCCCCCCCCCCACAAGTCTCAGCTTTTCCCACTCCCCTTACCCAGTGATGTCGCCTGAGGGAAGCAGGCTGACAGAGCCAATGGCTGTCATCAGAATTCTCAGGAAGCTGCTGGAGCTCCAAGGGAGGCCACTGCTGACCTGACTCCTGCCATGTTGGATTTCTTTTTTTCTCAGGGTGGCACTGCCCCCTCCCAGGGGTTGGACCTTCAAGTAGCTCCATTTTCCAGGATAGGGGAGAAAACCCCCAATATAACCCCTAAATGAGACACCTCGGCCCACTATTCTACTGTGTGTATGTGTGTGTGTGTGTGGGGAACAATTCATGGTCAGAAACTCTCCTTCACAAAGCAAACAACTTCCCTGTTGGGTACCAAGTGCACTGCTGCAGAGAAAACAGTCACTCTCCAGCCATCCAGCACTTTCTCCCTTTCGTTCTTCAGCGCTCACAACACTGTTCCCCCAAGGTGGTGCCCGTCAACGGGCTTCCCGGCACTGACTGGCTTCTTCAGCAAAGCATCTCTTCCCAGAGGCAAGCAGCCAGTCCCAGCTTTCCACAAGCTGATCGGAGCAGGAGTTGCTCCAGAAATAAAGACAACCACCAGTTCACTTTCCTCAGCGATATTTGGTTCCACAGACAGTGACCTGCTTGGTGCTCTTCTCTGACTGTCACATGCCGCCCTGACAATTTGTCGCAAGCAGAGAATGTTCCTTACTGTATGTGGTTCCTTTCGCGCCACATCAAATTCAGCAAGTGTCTTATTGTTGAAACTGCAGCACCAGTAAAACAGAGAGCACTTGGCATGAGGGCAGGGATTCCCAGTGTCATGCCTGTGGGTGCCTTGGTGCCAGGCCTCTACCTGCGACCCCCCAGGAGACTTCTGGGGTGGGGTCTGGGAAAGGATCGTGACTGACCAGGAAGTGATGTCACTTCTGGATGACGCTACTGAACTCCCCAAATCTCACTAGAGACTGCAGGAGATTCTAGAATGTAATCTCAAAAGTTACACTGCTACCTGGTCAGATGTCTCCCCCCCCCACTTTTTCACCCACCATGAATATCAGCTGTGGTGGGAATGCAAATGCAATGGTGGAGGATCGCCCACAGGAGGCGGGCACTTCATAAACCTAGTGGCCACCAATGGGCTTCTTGGCTCCCGTCGCTTCTTCAGCAAAGCATCTGTTACCCTACAGCAGAGAACAAATCCTGGCTTTCCCACACCTTAATGGAGCAGAAGATACTTCGACAGGAAAATACAGAAGGTATCATCTTTGAGTGAGCAGGAAGCACCAGTTCAGAAACATCTGCCTGCGTGGTAGGGAGATGCTTGGTTTGCAACCTTCTAACATTTTGTAACTGGTCCCAGCATGCCACGGCAACGATTGTGTAACAGCACCTACTCCCTATTCTCAAAATTCCAGAGGTGCCCACAGACTCAACAAAACTTGGGATCGCCGGCTCACAACTGGCCAACCATGCCAGGGGCCACTGCCACTCAAGTACCACTGCCGTCTGAAGTTCGAGAGGCATGGAGCACACTGCTGCTCTCAATTCTCACATGTTCCCAATGCCGTTTTCATGTTATGCTCGTTAATATCTCAACCAGCCCTTTCGATTTTTCTGCTTTTCACTGTTGTAGATCTGTTTGTATTGTGTATGCATGCTGTATGTCCCCCCCCCCCCCCCCCAGTTTATGCAGTATTTACATGTATGATGCATATATCGTATGAATTTAGGATCAGGTCCTTTGCTTGAACCCTCGCCTGCCCATGACGCTTGGTTGATTGCATTTTTTGACAGTTTCTAAAATACAATTCCACCCACCAAGGGAGTCCACCGCTTGCAGAAAGAGATACTCACCGTGACGCGGAATGGGGTCGGGGCGGCTGGCTCCATGCTGGGGTTCTTCTCCGGACCACCCCCGCTGGGCATCCCACGTCTCTGCCCAGTCCTCTCTGGTGGGGACTCTGAGAACAGAACAAAGGAGGGAAGGAGATGAAAAAACAAAGCAAGTGGGAGAGGGAGAGAGCCATATGTGTGAGAGTGTAGAAATGACAGCCACAATACATAAATGCAAACAGGCCACGCTACAGGCAAGGTACCCTTGGGAAAAGAGACTTGCAAATGAACAAGGAACAATTGTTCATGCGTTGTTTTTGGTGTGCTGCCTCAGCCTACTGCTCTAAGCCAGCAACTTTTCAGAGCTTAAAGTCCTCTCTGGGTAAGGAGACCAGAGAAACAATAGGTAGAACTCCCCTGCTTATAATCACTCTAAAGAAACAGCTGAAGAAGACACCCAGCAGGCTTCATACATTTTTTAAAAAAATGTAAACTGAATGAATCATAAATTAGCAAGGCTTCTGCTCCCTGTCACATTCCTGATGGCATCACGAGGGCAGCTAAGCGGCCCAGAGAACTTCCTGCACTCTGGATCCTGCCCCCCATTCTACAGGGAAGCTCCTCAGAAACCCTCAGACCTCCACAGGACCAGAGACTCAGCAGAGCTGGTACCCTCCAGGCCAGAAAACACACAGGCTGACGGGAGTCCTATAGGCCCTACCAAGCTCCCACTGAGAGTTCCGTGGGGACTCCAGGCTTTTCACAGGCTTGAAAAACGGAGCTTTAAAAATGAACAGGATCCGGCTCCCCGAATCTAGTGAGCAAATCTTGATCCAGTTCAGATCCACCCCATTTCTAGTTATGAGCAGGCTTATCAAGTTGCTTCAGAACTTCTCCTTCCAGAGCAGGTTCTGCTTACATTCCAATGGGGATCACCTGACTGCCCTCTCTGGGCCCAGCCCCAATAGCTGTGTAACAGCACCAGCAGCTGTCAGCTAAACTGCTGTGATGTCATAGAATGTTTAAATGGTGACATAATAACTGATAGGAGGGGCAAGTTCAGGCACAGGCTCTTGGAAGAATCAACACAGTCACTGTCACCAGGGGTGGAAGGGGTGGGATGGGAAGCCTGTTAGGCGGCAGGAGAGGGGAGACTAACACTGCTGTAAGACCAACTTGCTATTGCTGCAATAAAGTAAGGAGGATTCAAAACAAATTAGCTAAATTTGAGAGTGAGCTTCTCCCTGCTGTTACTAGTTTCTGCGGCACACAGATCCTCTATTCAGCTGGACCCAGGTCATCAGTAAGGCACATAATGCTGCCACTTTATTTATATAGCACTTCATTTATACCCAGCCTTTCTCCCCAATGGGGACCCAAACCTGCTTGCATCATTCTCTTCTCCCCCATTTTACTATCACAACAACCCTGTGAGGTAGGTTAGACTACATGAGTATGACTGTCCCAAGGTCACCCAGCAAGCCTCTGTGACAGAGTGGGGATTCGAACCTAGGTTTTCTAGATCCTAGACCAAAACTCTAACCACTCAATTTAAACCTGGTCTTCCAGAATCTAGTCCGACACTCTTAACTATACCACAATGGCTCTCCACCTTGCTGAAGCGAAGGTGTTCGAGGTCTGATCGCTGCCTAGATCAGAGACCTCCTAGCAATGCTCCCTCTAAGCTATGGAGTCTCGTGAGCAAAAATTCTACTTTGTGAGCTACTAGCATTAAAGTTGTGAAAGAGTGATTTGGCTACTGCATAAATGAGTTTGCTCTGGAGCCATCCTTCCTGAGCTGAGACAAAAAAGTGTGAGCCGGAGGCTAAAAAACTGTGAGCTAGCTCACAGTAACTCAGCTTAGAGGGAACATTGCCTCCTAGTTATATTTATCGCTTTGAGTTCCATGCTAAAAAAAAAAAAGAATGGAGTATAAATATTGTAATACTATATAAGTGGGAAAACATAATCAGAGGTTTTGCACGGAGAACAAGCAAGACCACAGGCAAATTTCTAGGATGGCTAAGCTAAAGTTACCAATGTTGTTCTCACTTTATGTTCATTAATATTTCAGTTAATCCTTTGTCTTCTGCTGTTGACTTCTGGCACCATAGATTTGTTTGTACATATTAGATGTGCCCCCTTCCAGAGTTTATGCAGGGCTTATGTCCATGATGCACATATTGTGCACACCAACAATTTACTCACACACAAAAAAAAGTGTTGAAAAATGAGTATATTTTATGAGAAAAGTTTGATGCAGGGAAATCAAAAATGGTGCAAAAACAAAGATTCACAGGTGCAGGTTTCACAAGGGAGGGGCAGAACCGAAATGGGGGCTGTCGAGCCAAAACAGCAGGGACGAGAAATTCAATAACCACCTCTAGCCTAAAGTAGCTCCTTGGATCGTGGCCCGTGGTTAGATTTATATGAGCTGTGTTTGCAAAACAATTGCGGGCCGTGGAAAAGGCAGCAAACCAGCTTGGAAGCCTGCAGGAATCTGGAGAGGGTACACTTCAGTTTCCAAAGCAATCAGTATGCAAGAGGAGAGGGGGGAAGAGCGAGAGAGACGGAGCTACGCTCAGAAGGCATTACTAATCACGGCGCTTAGCTAAACAGTCGCGAATATCAGTCAAGTACAATATTTCACCGGCGGGCGTGCCTGATCACCAATATTATGACATTGCGGCGACCCACAGCTGGGAATGTCACAGTGGAGAACAATGGCTGCTGATGCAGCGGGGGGGGGGGGGGGGAGAACAGCATGTGGGGCTGAGCCTCGGGGAGGAGGGCAGCACAAATTGGCATGTAGGGAGATGCAAGCGGCAACCTATACTTTGAGGCGACTGAAACAATGCACCACGCCAAACTGGCAAAGCACAGAGGGCACTGTTGCCAGCCAATTTGTCACCCTCCCCATTCGATGCCACCTCCTGTGCCTTTTTCAAGTCTCTTCTTCAGAGATACAGCTGAGCACAGAAGCCCTTCATCCTCCTCTCCAAACGGAGGCCAACGCCCCACCTTCTTCCTGCACTTGCGTCCTTCCACGGTCCCTCTCCTGTTGACATTCAAAGCACTTTGAAGCCTCCCAAAGCACCTGCCAGCTCTCTCTGTGGCATCTGAGAAACTCAGCCTGTTGTTTGGCACTATCACTGCCACAAAGTCCCTTCTCGACATTACAATGTGGACTAGAAACTTGTAGCAACCGAAGAACTGGCTGGTTAGTTCAAATCATTATAGAAAATTCAGCTCACCCACTACAACGTACTAGTTTTTTGACCCTTGAGAAGCCAGGGCTGGATGAATCCTCCTCCCAACGTTTCAAGCCTAGCCTAATGCCCCCTTAGCATCCACCCGTGCCTACCCACAGCCACACCTATCCCTGGGCAATCTACATAAACCTCTTTGACAACATTCTTTTCAGATCGCTTATGAATATCTTAAACAACCAAACAGAGAGGTGCAGGAGATGAGCCTGCCTTGTGCTCCCAAAGAAAGCCCTGCTCTTTCTTTCCAAGTGCACGGGACAGGCTACAGGAGCTCATTGATCAGGCAACAGCAGTCTGTACATGCTCAGAGGTAGTCTTATTAGACTGCTGCTTCATACGAGGAGCATGGCTGAAGATGCAAGGGGTACTCAGTGGGCATGGCAAAAAAAGGGGGTAGGGTCGCTAGGCCAGGCCCAAACAGTCCCATAGGAGATTTCCTTCCCATTTAATCTTGTGTTTTCAACCCCCTCCCCCACTCACACTCTGCCACAGCTCACTGTGCAAACAAATAAATACTGCAATGGTGTTTATTAAAAAATGAAATAAACACGCCACATTCTGGAAGACTCTGTGACAATACCAATTCCCAGGTGTCTGCTTAAGTTTCAAAGCAGCCACTCGCCCAAGTAGCGGCTTCTACCGACGAGGATTCGAGTTTTTAATTGTGCAGCAGAAAAGAATCGGCGAAATGACAGCCTCCTGGGTCTGCACCTGGTATATAGTACCAAATATTTAAAAACTCTGAACAGAATTTACTCTCTGCATTTCTCTAACTCTTCAGAACGCTCTGGAAAAGAAACCTAACAATTACTTTTTATAAATTTTATTTTAACTTTTTAAGGGAATAGAGAGTAAAGACAAGGAATGGGGGGGAAAGAATAAAAGGTATGATTACGAAAACACAACACGGAGGGCAATTTTGCAGATATCAAGGACAATCCTTGATTAAAACACATGTGCAAATAAAAAGAATATGCGAGATGGTAGCTTAAAGAAGCACTATAACAACCTACTCGACTTATTCTACCATTTTCTCATGACATATTATCATTTTTATCCTATCTTATCGAAACCTAACAATGTCAGTGAAGCGTTCCCTCCTGGTAAGGTCTCCAGGGTGGCAAGGTCAAACACCAGGCAGACACCAAAACTAAGGTGTGCATGTCTTCCGGTGATCCACCAAAGTTTGGGTTTTGGAAACAAGCGGAAGCTGCAGTCAGGGAAGGATCATATGAAGCTGCCTTCTCAGCCGTCTAAGTCAATCTGTCACAGTACGGTCTGCTATGTCCAGCAGTGGCTTTCCAGGGTCCTGGCAGAGGAAAGTCTTTCCTGGCACCTGAGATATCTCAAATGGAAATGCCAAAGGACTAAACCCATATGCTCTACCATGGGCCTGTCTCGCACAATTTTGCCTGGCATCAGGTTTCCCAGGTCTCAGGTACACACAGAGTTCTTCAGACAGAGGATGCCAGGGACGCAAGGTGCTCTACCACTGAACAGTGGTCCTTCTCTGCCCCGCACCTTGGGGGTGCCATCCTTGTCTACACATCAGAGAAAAACGGCCATTTAAAACATGCACCATTTGTAACTTATTTGCTGCACTTGTATGGTGGAGTTCATTATCCATATGGAGGGGAGACAAGAAATTAAAGGGCTGGTTCACATATACAAGAAAATCCCTTGATTATCCCACATTCCAAAGAAGGAGGAGGAGGAGATGGCATTTATACCCTACCCTTCACTCGGGAGTCTCAGAGTGGCTTACAAACTCCTTTCCCTTCCCCTCCCCACAACAGACACCCTGTGAGATAGGTGGGGCTGAGAGGGCTCTGAGAGAACAGCTCTTTCAAGAACAGCTCGGACAGAAGTATGGTTTGCCCAAGGTCATCCAGCAGCTGCAAGCGGGGGAGTGGGGAATCAAACCTGGTTCTCCCAGATTAGGGCCCGCACACTTAACCACTATACCAAACTACTGAGCTGTCTCAGCTGAAGAGTTTCATTCAAGGTTCTATGTATCTTGTGGTGGTTTTTCATCTTTTTTGGGGGTGGGTGGGTGTAGGTATCAGTTCTCACAAAGCAAAAAGGGGAGAGGGACACAAAAAGCCCCAGAGTTATTCATCAGGGGAAACTAGCCAAAACGTTTCCCAGCTTTAGGCTACAGTTGATATATGTGTGACCCTTGCACAGGAGTAAAGTGTTTGCAAGGTCCTTTACATACAGGGCGCTTAAAGGAGGAGCTGGGGAAGGGCTGCGCTCACACAAGCTAATGCCAGTGGGTCATGGCTCAATGGCTAGAGCCCCTCCTTTGTCTGCAGAGGGTCCCAGGTTTAATTTGTAAACCAACCTCCCTGTACAGCCCCTTTAATTCCTCTTGCCCCCTCAATAAGACAGGCAGCGGAGTATACTGGTTGGAGTTTCAAACTAGATCTGGCAGACCAGGTTTGAGTGCCCACTCTGCCATGGAAGCTTGAAGAATGACCCTGGACCAATCACACATTCTCAGCCTAACCTACCTCCCAGGGTTGTTGTGCGAATAACATGGAGGAGTGGAGAATTTTGAAGACACTTTGGGCCCTTACTGGGGAGAAAAGCAGGGTATAAATGCAGTAAATAAAGTGGTTTTAGAAAGGCATTACAGGTATATTTAAGACTGCCTCTTTTCCACATACATATGCATGCACACACATACCCCAACAGAAAGTAAAAGGCTGAAAAGAACTTCAAGTGACCGATGTATTGAGTGAACTGGAACACAAACTCCGTTTCAGGGTCTGCCTACTCTGCTTTCTAGACCTCCACAGTTTTTAATAATCTTTTTACCTTCAGGGAAACTGCACTGATCTACCTGCGAGGAACCCCCACAAACCACTCTGAGCAACAAGGAAATATAGTACATAAACACATAAATCAATGGAAGAAGATTCTGAGAACATGCTCTGGAGTAAACAATCACTGCTATGCCATAAGAACTGATTATACCCTCTGCAGCCTAACGCAGCTCCTCCAGTGTTGCACGTTCCAGAGCATGAGCAAGCAGGGGTAGCCTCCTTGTCTTTCAGAATTGCCAGTCTGCCAGCACTTTACTGCACTTAGAAGGCTCTTGCGGCCCCCCCCCCCCCAACTAAAACCTTACACAGTGCCACGACTTTGCTGTGCATGCCCACACCATCAGGAGGGCTGTGGGTCAGTGGTAGATCATCTGCTTTGCATGCAGAAGGCTCCGGGTTCAGCTCCCAGCATCCCCAGCTGAAAGGACCAGGGAATGGGTGACGTGGGAAGTCCTCTGCCTGAGACCCTGGAGAGTTGCTTCCAATAGGAGCAGGCAACGCTGACCTTGACAGACCAAGAGTCTGACTCAGGATAAGGAAGGTTAATGCATTCAGTAAGAGGGAGGCGAGTGGTCGCCAGGGACCTTTCCCACAAGGGAACATGCGCTCTGAAACTCCTCATACTCATCAGAAGGGACAGTTTTAGGCACCAGCTTAAAGACCTGGCTGTTTTTTATTTGGCTGGTTAGCTGGTGCACTCTCCCCCCTCTGCTTTGTGACTTGTACACACATTAATATATCACAGCAATATTTTCACGTGCGTTTAATGCTGCTTTTTATTGAGGGCAGTTTTAATTGTAAGCCACCCCTAAAGCCAAGTCGTCCAAAGCATTTGCAGCGACGTCCCCTATCAAATCAATAAATCTCATTAAAGGAGCTCCTGACAAGCTTCTAAGAAAGCTCCCGGTCCCGTGGAAAACCATTTGAAAGAAGACGCTTCGCCATCAATCAGTATTTTGCATTGCTTTTAGCCACAGGCCGCCCCGGCTTTATTATCAACAACTGGTGTATGCGCGGGAGGGGGTGGGCATTGCTTTCTCTGCTGCTATAAACAGGCTAATAAAATTAAATAAGATCCATCATAACGGGAGCCAATTTGAAAATGGAGGGGGGGGGCACAACAGTTCAGCATTCACTGCACAATTCCTGCCAACGGTATTGCACGTGTGATGCACACAACTGACCCAAACAACCAACCAACCCAACCAACACATAATTGCACATTACGATGAGACACTACGTGGGGCAGAAGTCAGCCTGCATTTGTCTCAGGGTGGGTGGGAAGCTGGGCCGGAGATCCAAACAATACGCCAGTAACAGCAAATGATGGCAGCAGACAGGAGCCCACCGACAGACTCGCAACTAGTCCATCATATCCGGACCGTGACATTCCCAAGCAACACACTCGAGACTCAAAAAGGCATTTGCGGCATCACTTGTAAAAGCATCCAGTCCCAGAATTAAAATCTGGCTGCGCTGCTCCAAAGCGAGTGGAGTGACTCTTGCTGAGGCTCATTTGAATCTTTCTGCCCTAATCACAGCAGCGTAGGAAAGTTGGCAGAAGGTTGCCTCGGCGGCCCGGGAGGCTCTCGCTCCTGGCACTTATCCCTTTCTGCCCGGCGTGGCTTATGCTGTGTGCTAATCAGGCCCTTCTGCCCGACAGGACTCCCAAATGGGATCCTCTTTCATATCCCGATGGCTGGCATTGCTAAGCCCCTCTTTACAGACTGTTAACTTCCCTGGTTGCGGAGGCCATCCGTGTCATTATGGAGAGATTTGGAGGGTTTTAAGTTAATAACACGCCACGGACTTGTGGATGGCGAATACCATGTGGATGGCTAAGCCCCCTGAATCAGCTGTGATCTGGATCCAATAAGTGGACAAATGAAGGTTTAATTTGTATACTGCTGGGTGAGATGCAGGAGAATGTCTGGAGGAACAGGAGGTGACGGCGGCGGCCTCTGATGTCTCTGCCTGCCTTGCTCTGCCCATAATAACCACGCTGTTTGCTTCCAGAGCCTCTCGCTGGAGATCCAGCTGCTAATAGACAAAGCTCATAATGGGGGCAATTCGAATGAGGCCCAAGGGGACCATTTGTGTTCTCCAGCCCCCCAAAAGAGAACAGCTGGGCCTTGTCTGCAGTCACCGCTGTCAGGGGATTCTGAGTTAGAATTTATGCAAAGAGCCATCCTATCCGGCAAGAAAGCTAGTGTTTGAGTTGGGGTGGGGCGGGGTGTTGCAGGCTAGAACCATAAAAGCCAGGGAGCCTGGGATCAGACCATTACTCACTTGTGCCCCCAGAGCAGCTGGACAGAAAGGGGAACTGCAGGCCCTCCATTGCAACAGGCAACATTTTTGCAGGAAGGGCCTTTTTAATCAGGGAAGCATCAGAAACCACCAATTGCCTCCTGTAAATATGCCGAGAGCCCTCGGTTGCTAGAGGCAGCCCGAGAAAACCTCTTGGAAGCTTTGCAGAACTTGTTGGGGCTACCTAAATACACCAGCCTGAAGCAACTGGGGAAATAATTTAATAGCCCGCCCCCGTACACTCATATCTACACACAACCTAGAAAACTGCAGCCTTAGCAAACAGGCGCTAAGGAACCGGTGCTGGCAGAAAAGCCCGTTGCTGCCTTTGGCCAAACCGTTCAGGCTTTGGAGAGGGCTGGGCAGGCAGGTGGAAGGCTTGATGGAATGACAGGCAGAAGCAGGAGGAGGGCAGAGCTGGAGGAGGAAGCGGTCTGGTGGCATGAAGGAAGATGAGAAGCAACAGAGAGCAGTCTGGGAGGGGACAGGGTGCTTCTGCCAATTTGGTGTAGTGGTTAGGAGCGTGGACTCTAATCTGGGAGAACCGGGTTTGAGTCCCCACTCCTCCCCATGCAGCTGCTGGTGCGACCCTGGGTGAGTCACAAGTTCTCTCAAGGACAGTTCTTGAAAGAGCTCTCTCAGCCCCACCAACCTCACAGAGTGTCTGTTGTGGGGAGGGGAGGGGAGGGGAAGGGGAAGGAGAGTGTAGACCGCTCTGAGACTCCTTTGGGTAGTGAAGGGTGGGGTATAAATCCAATCTCCTCCTCCTCGCCACAAGCTGGAGAGGAGAGGAAGGGCCTGTTGACTGTGTCCAGGCATCAGTCAGAGCAGTCTTATCCAAGGGGCAACAGGAGCAGCTGCCCGGGGCCCTGCACTTGGGGGGATCCAAGGGCCCACATCCACCACCACCCCCAAAGACAGTGGGAAAGAAGACAAACAGGCTCCCGCTGCCATTTGCACTTGCCCCATCTAGGGCTTGGGCAACTGGCCCGCAGCAGCTCCTGCCCACCTCAGATAGGGGGACAGCCACCCCTTGCCTGGTCCCAGCAACGGGAGTTGACTCTGGGTCTCTATCCTGGATTTTTGCCCAGGGCCCCAGAATCACAAAGACCTCCCCTGAACATGATGAACCCAGGTTTGGGCAACAGACTCTGGTTACTGTTTCAGGCGCAAGAAAGAACTCCCTGTTTGCATGCCAACCCAAGCTGTCTCCTCCTTGCCTCCCATCCAGGATGGAGGACATTTCCCCGGCCCTGCCCCTTCTGTCTCTGGGCAGGTGTTGAATTCAGATGTCACAACAAACCACAAGCAGGACAAATTCTGGTTAATCTGCAGCTTTGAACCCTCATTTGAAACCCCAGTAAGGTGCCAACCAGCCAATCCGGTCCACCTGCATTTGGACATCACAGGTAACATCACAGGTGGTTGGCTCAAATCACCATTTGTACACCACAGTTCATCAGGATGTCTGAATGCAGCCATCACTGATTTGAAATAACCCACTGGAACTTGGGCTGCAGACCTCAATTTGGATTGTGCAGTGCTTGGCACTACAGAAGTTTGACCCTTGGCTACATTGCAGAAGCTCTCCTTGCAGAAGAAGAAGAAGAAGAAGAGGAGGAGGAGAAGGAGATTGGATTTATACCCCGCCCTCCACTCACTTGGAGTCTCAGAGCGGCTTACAAACTCCCATCCCTTCCCCTCCCCAAAAAGAGCTGAGAGAGCTCTTTCGAGAACTGTCCTTGAGAGAGAACAGCTCTGACAGAACTATGGCTTGCCCAAGGTCATACAGCAGCTACAAGTGGAGAAGTGGGGAGTCAAACCCGGTTCTCCCAGATTCGAGTCCATGCACTTAACCACTACACCAAACTGGCTGCCTTATACTGAAGCTGCCTTATACTGAATTAGACCCTTGGCCCATCACATTAAGTACTATCTACTCAGACTGGCAGTGGCTCCCCAGGGTTTTACGCAGAGGTCTTTCCCAGCACCTACTGAGAGGTTCCTTTAACTGGAGACGCCGGGGATTGAACCCAGGTCCTCCTGCATGCCAAGCAGATTCTCTGCCACTAAGTTACAGCCCTTCATGGGAACATGTGGTGCCTCATTCTTTTCTGCTCCACATAAAGCTGTAAATGAGCCAAGAGCAAGCTGAACCACATAAGCAACCTTGAAAGCCAAGGGATAGGTCGGTTTTAAACACACACCACAAACTGTGGTCTTAAGAAAACATCTTCCAGCATCTAGAAAAACAGCAGGTTGGTAAACCCAGCTGCAGGGCAGCTTTGCGCACTGCAGTGTCCCAATGGCACCTATTCATAATAACAATTAGCCCTTCTCAAATGGCATTTTGGTGTCCCAGAGCACACGTGCAATATTTCAAAAGGTTATTTCCTGCACCTTAATGAAAGTGTTGACCTCGAAAAACCTTGGCATGATTGGCTAATCCTTGACAGATGAATTCATCCCTCATTATATAAGGATGAGATTAATTATGGGTGGATCAGTCTACTGAATGCTATTAGAACCTCCACACACCAAGGTAGTACATCTCTGGGGGAAAAACACAAGGATGCCTATCATGTTCCGGAGGCAACTGGCTGGACACTGTGGGAAGCATGATGCTGGACAGGCTGGAAACTTGGATCCAGTGAGACCCTTCTGATGGTGGCTGACATTTAAGAGTAGTGAGGATCTACTGGGAGAGGCTACTGCCCACCACAAAGGACATTCCGTTGGCAGATCCCATTGTAATTTAGACAGGCCCTTGAATCATGCAAGTGAGATTTTGGGAGTCAAAATTATGCATTTCCATTTCATCTATTTAAGTGTGCAAGACCACAGCACAGTAAGAACAGGGAAAGGGAGAGCAGGTGATGAAGAAGAAGAAGAAGAAGAAGAAGAGATTGGATTTATACCCCACCCTTCACTACCCAAAGGAGTCTCAGAGCGGCTTACAAATGCCCATTCCTTCCCCTCCCCTCCCCATAGCAGACACCCTGTGAGGTAGGTGAGGCTGAGAGAGCTCTTTCGAGGACTGTCCTTGAGAGAACAGCTCTGAGAGAACTATGGCTTGCCCAAGGTCATCCAGCAGCTGCAACTAGAGGCGTGGGGAATTAAACCTGGTTCTCCCAGATTAGAGTCCGCACACGTAACCGCTACACCAAAGGGCAGCACCACACCTGTCAACTCTTCTCTGCTGAAAAGATGGACATGCTTGCAACCGTTCTCTGCCTGATCAAAAGATCCAGTGTCTACCATCAGTGCACATTGCTACACACTCTCCTTGTTGTGTTGTTGGCTGTATTCATGTACTTCACCATAGCTACCCCACCATTGTTTTAAAAGTCAATGTGCTGTTTGCACTTATATTTAATAAATACCTAAAATTGCCCAGCAACATATTAGCACATTCAAAAAATATCCTTCAGCATTTCTAACACATGACAAAGCAGACTGAACACCGCTGGATGCCTCAGTGCTCACGTGTATGATCTCACATGCAAGTATAGCACAGATAAGGTGTGTCCAAGCTTCATTCCAAGTTTTAACTTATAGAGACTCTGTGGTAGGAGCTGAACCCTGATCAGTGAGAACTCCTGCAGCCTCCACTAGCAAAATTGTATCTGGCAAAATGCAAAGACAAGGCTCAAATACTGGTAGTCTCCCTGGGAAACAGAGACACTTCAGGGGCAAACTGGGGTTGCAGTCATATGCGCCAGATAAAGGGGGGGGGGGGGACAAGGCTATTTCCTCTGGAGGAATGTGACCCGCAGTTGCGAGATCACACTTCTGATTGAAGCTGTGGGTGCAGCCCGTCAGTGTGTGATCAGACACAACTGCGGGTGAGTCGAGGGTTTTTTGCTGTTTGTTTCCCATGCGCTTAAATGAGTAATTGATGAAGTGCACTTCCGCACTGAGGGCTCCCTATGGGGTTTGCAATGATAAGCACACTGAGAAGGGGGGGGGGGGGGAATCGCACGGGGTCGGGATGGCTTGATCAGACCATCCCGACTGCATGAGCGCGCTGGAGCAATCAGACAGGGGAAAGTCTGTCCCTGGCACATCGCAACCCGTTTACTACCGGATTTTCCCCGGTGTCTTTTACTTCCGCTTCTGTGGTGGAGCACACAGACGGCTGTGGGATGCTTCCCAGATGTTGCTGTCTGATCGTGCCCTTTAAATCTGCCGGCATCTGCGCCCATGTCAGGTCTAATTGTGCGTATGATCTCAGCCTGGGCCACTCCAGTGACCCAGGAGCCAGCTGAACCAAGCAGCTTGACACAGGTTGATCAACTCAGACAAGAATGGAGCTGCCAGAGAGGTCCGAGCAAAAGTGGCACCTCCAGTGCTACCAGCATCACTGGGACTGGGCTTGGCATGCTGCTGGTCAACAGGAGCTTTCCTGGCATGTTAAGGCCCACCAGGAGCTTTCCTGGCATGTTAAGGGTCAATCCCTACCTAGGACAGCTGGAGCATATACAACAGAGCAGAGCAAACTGGGATTTGATAGGACTTGGAAAGATTTACCTGTGGATTTCAGCCAATTTGTAAGCCAGGCTGCAAGCAATCAGGCCCTGTAATGCCCTCCAAAATGGCAGGGAAAGAAACATGAGCCATGTTCAGTATTTGGAAGCCTTTCCTGGCTGGGAGCTTGGCTTCTGGGCCTGAAGAATTCTCATAGAACCAGTACTTGCTCAAATCTCAGAGAGGTCAGAAGAGGAGCAGTTGGCCAGATCAGATCAAAGGTCCACCTAGTCCAGCATCCTATTTCACATGGTGGCCAACCCAAGGATGCCCCTGGAAGGTCTTCAAACAGGACACAGGGGCCAAAACCCTCCCACTGTTGCCCCCCACCCCATCAAGCAGCTTTTTACAGAACCCAGCAGTGGAAGGCAGCAGCCGACAGCAGACAGGCAACAGGAAACAAAAGGCTAAAAAGAGGCTCTGCAGAAGACAGCTGGAATTTGTTAGCTGAGAAGCAGAGATTTTCCTGGAGGCCTCTGAAGCCCTTGTTTAAAACTATGGGGGGAAGGGAAAAGAGAGAGTCCAAACTGGAAAGAACACCAGTAAAAGTTTGCGCCCCAAAAATGTTTAAGTGCGACTCACCTAAAAGAAGCCGTGCTTGTCAGAAACTCACATGCCATGACGCGCTGAAAACTGGGAGATGGGAGGGGATGACTTCATCAGGGGCCGAAAAGGAATTCAGCTCTGGGAGGAATGCTGGATAAGCTTGGAAAGGTAGAGAGGCACCCGGGGGCAGGCAGCAAGCGGAGACAGAGAGACCTCCTTGCCAAGAAGGGAGGGCAGTGCAGTTCTGCAAAGTCCCTCCAGAAAGGGGGGGGGACTTAAAAAGTTAAGCCAACTGCCATCTGTTCGGTGGAAGTTACGGAGTGCTCAACAACATTTATATGTTCACCCCCGTAAAAAATTCAGAAAAACTTGAGCACCCATTTTTCCTTCAGACCTGGTCCAGCCAATGAAAGACACATTCTCTCATCATCTGACTCTTTGTTTCACTGTGATCCATTGGTAGATGGATTTTGACACCTCCGGATACTTAAAGGGGTGGCGTTTCTGCTGAGCAAAGAGGAACAGGATATACCTGTATCCTCTTTGCTCCACCTCCACAAAGAATCCTCATGACTTCAATTAATTCAGGCGTTTCCCCGCCAACTAACATCTCTGCTGTTTGATTGTTCTTTGCGCCAGATAGAACCACGAGAAAATAAGATGAAAGCAATTAAGACTTCTCTGTGCTTACGGTCCTTGGTTGGAAGTACATCTATGGGGACAGCAAAAGAGGAGGGGGAATCCTCCGCTCCATCTCACCTCTCCTTGTCTTCCATCTCTTTCTTCTTCTCAATGGTGGCATTTAGACGGCAAGTTCCTTGAGGCTGGACTGGTCCCTTCGGGCTATGCAGTATTGTTTTCATTGATGAGTCTAAGGTTTTGTGGTTATTAGCAATGGCATACTTGGTGCAGAAGTTTTTGTGTTTTTAAAAACAGGGAAATCACAGGACCTTACAAGAAAAAAAATGGAACTAACTTTAAGCAGTGTTCCCTCTAACCTGAGTTAGTGTGAGCTAGCTCACAGATTTTTAGCATCCAGCTCACACATTTTTGTTTTAGCTTAGGAAGGATGGCTCCAGAGCAAACTAATTTATGCAGTAGCCAAATCACTCGGTCACAGCTTTAATGCCAGTAGCTCACAAAGTAGAATTTTTGCTCACAAGACTCCACAGCTTAGAGGGAACATTGACTGTAACCCAAGCTTTATCCACACACAGTGCTTTTGGTGCACTACAGCACTCACAACCGGGCTGTCTTGTCCACACTAGAAAATCTGGTTGTGAATGACTGCTCTACTGCAGGGATAGCGGAACATCCAATGATGTGTAGGTACAGCCCAAATATAATAACAATATTTAGGCTCACTAACTTCCCGCCCCAGAGGACATTTGCTTGCTGCTGCGCTCACCTGCCCACAGTCGCTGGTGGTTGTAGCAGGAAAAAAAGGAGGCAGGAAACAGCATTCAACTTGAGAAGTGATGTCACATTCAGGTGACTCTCTAGGAATCTCCCCAATCTCTATGGTTTTCATCACAGAGATTGGGGGGGCAGTTCCTAGAGCATTGATTAGACATGACCACTTCTGCGGTTAGATGAAGCCTCACCCAAAACAGGCCCATAGCCACAGTGGGGCATCTTGGGGCCCAGCCCCACAAACTTACTGCCAAGCCCTCCTGACTTCCCATCCAGCCCAGACCCCCTGACTTATTTAAAAAACCCCCCCCCCCAATTTTTTTTTTAATCCTGGCTACAGGCCTGACCCAAAAAATCTCCTGGCCACTGCAAGCACTGGCATGGCAGTCCTGATAATACTTAGCACTAATTAATGTACTTTCAAGTGTTCAGCGCACTTGTACGCATTATGACTTCTTGCAGTCCTGTAAGGGCAGATCTGGTCTAGTAGCTCCCAAGTTGCACACTAGGGGGAGGGAGCGGAGACTGAGAAAAGTTTGCTTGCCTAACGGCATCATAGTAAGTTCATGGCACGGGTAACATTTGAACCGGGGTCTTCCCAATTTGTAGCTCATTTGCTTTGCCGCTATGCTATGTTATATAATGCTATGCTATACAACTTCCCTCAAGCATACTTAGGGCACATCACAAGGTGTGAACAGATGCAAAGGAGAAGGGCATGGCTCCTACCATTGTGCCCCAGTGTGAATTTTGGGAAGTCTCACCTGCCTGTGACAAGCCGAACCTGCTGAAATTCTCGCCAAGGCTCAGTGTAGAAGAGGCGGGTGCTGGACATGTGAGAAAACCATGGCCAGCATATTGTGGCTGAACCAGCCAACATCTGAGTGTAGGAGATAAGCATGCCTGTGCCACGTGCCCCCAGGACACACATTCCTGCATGCATAAGTACCAGTGAGCTGGTCTAATGTGATGTCAGCTGGGCTGAACTTTGTGTGGTTCTTACGCATCCAACAGCGCATCCGAATGAGGTCCAACAAGCACTTATTCAAAAGTACAGGAGGCTGCAATCTCCTGTTTTGCCTCTGGCCAGCCAATTTTTAACGCAAGATCCATGTTTCATTTTGTGCTCCTCCTCGCTGACGCTTTGTTTCCTTGTCATGAACATCCTTTATGGAATGTGCAATGCAGAACTGAGCTCAGGGATGCCAAAGGAAATTAAGCAGCTGCCTCGCTAGAGGGCACTGACGGTTCTTCAGTAATTCTTGCAGAGAAAAGGGAAATGAAACCCCAGAACTGCTGCTATTGCAGAGGCAGAAACCTGGGCTGGGTGACCCAAGGAGTTGTACTAGCCTTGCTGAAATGTCCCCCCCCCCCCAAAAAGGGCTTTGTCCAAGCAGTATCCAAACTCCATCTCAGACTTTGCCATTTTTGAATATGGGCGGGAACTCCAGAGGCAATCAATCCTACAAAAATGGTTGATTCACCTGTATTTTTAAAAGAACATCAACAGAAGCCCAGCTGGATCAGACCATCGGTCCACCCAGTCGAGCTCCTGTTTCTAACCATGGTTGGCCAGATATGTTCAAGAAGCACCCGGGTGCTTCCTGAACAACAGCAGAGGCTGCCTCCTGTTGCCCCAGTGTCTGATATTCAAAGATACACTGCCCCTGTGCATGGAGACTTTATTTAGCCAACATGGCTAATCACAGATTTCATTTGCACAAGGAAGAAAATAAATCAATGGGGTTGTATAACAAGGACAAAAAAAACCTTAAGCGTCCCAAACTGCTGGAGAGCTTGTTTCTGAATCTCCTCCCACCCCCTTGGGGGGGCTCCATCCAGCCAAACATTTTCTTCCCACCAGTCTGCTGCAAAACTCCCCAGGAGCTTCTCTCTCTTTTAAAGTCAGGCCTTAATGTTTGGTCTATTATGCTGATGTCTAGGAGCCAAGATAACACAGGTGACCCCATTCATCTCTCTAATGAACTGCTGTCAATAGAACAGCTGTTTTCCCCGGCAACGGATGGGACAAACAAAAAAACCCAACACTTCATGCCGACACATTGGGGCGGCTTTTATACACCTGCAACGGCAGAACCACCACGCCGTGGTGCTTGGCAGCGAGAAATGGGCTTCCAATTAAAGGGTGCAAAAGTTCCAGTACAACCCATTCTGCCCCCCCAAACCTTTCTATGCTTAACGCTCTCGGTCTCAAAAGCTTCTTTGATCCATTTTCCATCCTTTGAACTTGCAAGCTCCCACTGTGCCATCTGAACTCGGGAAGGTATTGTTCCGAATCCTTGGGAGGTCCTAATAGTCTGCAGTAGGCAGACAAAACATAAGAAGAACCCTGTTAGATCAGGTCAAGAGGCCTATCTAGTCCAGCATCTAATTGCCAACAACAGCCTCCAGGAAACCCACAAGCAGAGAATGAAGGCATTTACACCACCGGTGTTGCTTGTCCCCAGCATTTGGCATTGACAGGTATACTTCCTCTGAACCTAAAAGTTCCATTCATCTAACAGCCGATGAACAACTAATCTTCCATTAATTTGTGTAGTCCTTTACACACACACACACACACACAACCATGTAAGCTGCTGGACATCAACATACCTTATGGGAATGAGTTCTGACAGTGTGCAGAGAATTGGGAAAGAGGTTATTAGCATATTTCGGGCCTGATCATACCATTCAAGTGAAAATTTTACGTAAGGCAAAAGATATAGCATCCCGAGTACCTCTGTTTTCAGAAAACCAAGTCCTTCGCTTTTATGCACGTGAAAATAGGTTGAAATGCATCTGAAAATAGCCAAAGCGGCACTGAATAAAATCTCTAGTGGTCAGCATTTGGGTTAGAAAGACCCTCCTAACAGATGCCAAATTAATTATGCAAGACAGGAAAAGTTAAGCACATCTGCATCTTATACACAAGTTGCCAAATGGTGGACTCTATAGCATTGTACCATGCTGAGGCCCCTCCCCTCCCCAAACCCCGCCCTCTCCTGGATCCACCCCCAAAGTCTCCAGGTATTTTCCAACCCGGACCTGGCAATCCTAGAAAGCAGAGGTCCACATATCAGAAAGAAGAGCAAAAGGAAAGATCCTTTGCTGGGGTGGGGGATGCAGCACCAGGATCTGGAGGCCATTCAGACAGGGGACTCTCAGTGGTCCCCTGTGAGTACAGATGCTTGTCTCTGGAGCAGGGATGTACAATTTCTTGGCATTTGTGGGTTAAAAAGGTTCCTTGTTTTAGCTGTTCTTGCTTGCGTCCATTATCATAGATGTTTTTGATGTTGCTGGTTCCAGTGGAGAAACTCACAAACCTCAGCTTCATCTTTCCCCACTCTCCTTCCAAGGACCGACTCTCTAAATCAGGCTGGGCACCAGGGAAAGGAACAGCAATCACTCCCTCTCTCTCTTTTTTTACCCTGCTGTGAATTTACGGTGAATGGTCCCATGGGCTTGGCCTAAAGCTGCGTGGTCTGGGAAAGCCAAAGCCTATGACAGAAGAATGGTAACGTTTCTGAATGATTGTCAATAGCTCCCCAGTGGGCCTTAATTGTTAGGAAATAGCTATGGCCAAGAAGCCATCAGGGTTTGGCGGAGACGACCTCCCTGCTCAGCCGAAGCAAACCTGCATGAAAAAGCACGTCAGGTGCTGGGATGGGGAAGAAGAAAGAGACTGTTGTTGGTTGGCTGAAGCATATGGGTATTCAGGATCTCTCTCTCTTTGGGGATCTGATGTGGGGCACCGGATCTACTGCCCTGCAGGAGTGCTTCTGTGCATCTGGAATACAGCAAAAGCTGCTAAGACACCATAAGCCTTCAGTACTGTCGTCACCTGCTCAGGTAAGTGTCTCCCATGGAAGAAATCCACTGCTCAGAGACATGGGACAGGCACAGCAGTGACTTGTGCTATTCCCATTCAACTTCTGTTGCACTAATGAACACAGCAGACATGTTTTATTCATTACATTAGAATCCTGCCTTTCTTCCATCATGGAGCTCAAGATGTGCACCACAGGGTGGGGGGAGCGGAGGTCCCAGGCAATCTCCCATTCCAGCAGAGACCAGACTGGCTTAGCTTCAGTAAGGCTCTGCGTGATATGACCCTTCAGCCATATCCGGGGGACACACATCCCCTCCTGTGAATATATGAAGGGGTCCTCTTACAGAATGAGACCACTGGTCTATCTAGCTCAGGCTGGTCTCCTTGCACCATCCCTCAGCCAGTCTGGCAGTTCCCTGAAGAAACACAGCCCTGCAGCACTCTGGAGCAACCCTGGATGGGGGAACGTGCATCAAAAAAGAGGACCTGAAGATGCCAAAGACATTGGAGCAACAACCGTGGGGTTTGCTGAGCAGGCATCCGTGCTAGACAGCTGTTTCAGGAAGGTTGCAAGCGGCCATTTCAAAAGCCGCCCCGACCTATTGCCGGTGTGATAAATGGGTCCAATTTTAAACCTCCCCAGAGCTGCCTTCCCGTTCACCCAAACGCCACGTGGCGCAGAGGAGATGAAGCCGACATGCTTCCCTGTCACTTCATCATCCCTCTCCCAATCAACTGGGGTGCACACCATCTCCCCATCTGCTCCCCTTCAGAAACCAAGCAAGAATTTCATCTCACTCAGATGTATTTTTCAATCTATCTTCCTATTACACCCTGGAGGGGAAAGGGGGAAAAGAGAGCTCCAGTGATGTGCTGCCAACCATCGGCAAATTTGTTCGCCCAGCGCCACTCCGCATCAAGATAAATATCATACATATTTTATTGGCGGGGGGAGGGGGATATTAATAAATAAGTCCTTTTGGTAAGAAAAGACATTCTTGGCTTTTGTGTATTCACATAAAAGAAGACATCTGTTCACTGCAAAATATGAAGTCTTTTTTTTGGGGGGGGGGTTGCTTCTTGACCAAAATTTCTATAGGGAGAGCATAGAATCATAGAATCACAGAGTGGGAAGGGGCCACACAGGCCATCTCGCCCAACCCCCTGCTCAGTGCAGGATCAGCCTAGAGCATCCCTGACAAGTGTTTGTCCAGCCGCTGCTTCAAGACTGCCAGTGAGGGGGCGCTCACCTGGGCAGCTGATTCCACTGTTGCACAACTCTCACTGTAAAAAAGTTTTCCCTAATATCCAGCCAGTACCTTCCCGCCCTTAATTTAAACCCATGATTTAACCCATTAATTTAAACCCATGATTGCCTTTAATTTAAACCCATCCTCTGCTGCCAACAGGGACAGCTCCCTGCCCTCCTCTAAGTGTTGTTGTTGTTCAGTTGCACAGCCGAGTCTGACACTTCGCGACCCCATGGACCACATCACACCAGGCCCTCCTGTCTTCCGTCATGCTCTGGAGTTTGCTTAATTTCATGTTTGTTGCATCGATAACACTGTCTAGCCATCTCATCCTTTGCCGTCCCCTTCAAATACTCCAAGAGAGCAATTATGTCCCCCCTCAACCTCCTCTTCTCCAGACTACACATTCCCAAGTCCCTCAGCCTTTCCTCACAGGGCTTGAGCCCAGTCATATTGAATTAAGGGCAACCCTACAGAATCCACACTGACCTGGATGGCCCAGGCTAGCTTGATCTCACGAGATCTGTGAAGCTGAGCAGGGTCAGCCCTGGTGTTTGGTTGGGATACCACCAAGGAAGTCCAGGGTTGCTATGCAGAAGCAGCCTACGATAAACCACCTCTGAACATCTCTTGCCTGGCAAACCCTATGGGGTTGCCATAAGTCAGCTGTGACTTGACAACACCACCATCTTGAATCCATACTAACAACTGTTTACCCCTCCCCAAGGAAGACTTGCAAATCTTGTTGATCAAAGGTAACAGGCTGACATCAGGAAGGAAAAAATGGGACAGGTGAGAACAGGTGTCCATCTACCTTGGCACTCATTAGGAGCAAGGTGCCCAATGGCACACAGGGCCAGCCCACCAGGGGCTCCAGGATTGTTGCAACCACTCCAGAATCTTAGAATAACAGCATCAGAGGAATGGGGCAACCCCCCCCCCCCGCCACCCAGGTTTCCCCCATTGCATCCCCTTTATTCTCAATCCATATGTAGTGAATGGAAGAAATCCGCCTTCCACTTGTAGGAAAGGGACAACAGAGAAGGGATGGGGCTTATACAGAGCCAGTCGCAAACCACAGGCTGCACTGAGAAATCCAACCAAAGAGGGCTGCAAGAAGGACAGACGTACACCTAAGTCAGTCCATCTGGCTCAGTCTTGTCTCTTCAGACAGACAGCAGCTCTCTGGCAGGGAAAGGTCTTTCCTGAAACAAGCTGTTTGAGATTCTTTTGAATGGAGATGCTAGAGGTGGAACTGAGGACTTCTGCATTTTAGATATGACCTTTCCTCATATGGACCTTCCACAATGCAAGTCACAGCCTGTGTCCGTACAGCACTGGATATTGCACCTCGCACTGCATTATATCTACCACTGGCAACTGTCACCCACACAGAAAAATCCAAATGACAAGATAGCCACAGTGTAATGATAGAGCAACAATATGGAGCCTCGTACTGACTGGCAATGCTGCTCCAGAGTCTCAGGCCCTGCTAAGTGAGCAATTTTCCAATGGAGATGGCAGCCATTGAAGAGGGGTGGGTAGGGGCCGGGTTACATGCAAAGAATGGGCTCTAAAGCTCAGCGAGGAGGACTAGAGGGAGGGGCTTGTCTAGCCAGAGAAGTACAGCAGAAAAGAGGGAACAAGTCTGCAAATCTGTCCATGTGAGAGGCTTTCATTGCCCAGTCTGGAGACTGGTTCACGCATGCCAGAAGCACCAATGTGCCGACTGGCCACCACAGACATTGAACAAGACAGGCAGAATGTTCACATTCCACTTCACACAATCAGCAACAGTCAAGAAGCCCAGCAGCATACATGCGCATGTGTGAACCTCGCCAAAGTCGAATGGGGATGGAGAAGGACAGGGCAGAAGTGCAAAGAGAAGTGGAGCAAGGAAAGAACCTGTCATGCGACTTGGGCTGGGGGGGCGGGAATCAATGGCTATTTGGCGGGGGGCACAATGGCTCAGCCCAGCGGCCTGAAGATCCACTGCTTGAGTCCACCTTTGGCCAGTTCACAGACTGAGACAACCCAAAGTTTGGATAACTTGCTTTTAAACACACTTGCAAAGAGGAGGGACATCCCATAACCTTCCTAGGGGAGGATGGTTGCTTAGCAACTTGTGTGCTCATTCCATCACATTCTCCCAGAAAAAAATGGCTTTTGGTGGGAAACTGCGAAAGGGAGAGATAGAGGGAACGGCAGGTGGGGGGGGGGGAGGGGGAAGAGAAGTGGGAAACCCTCCAGTATCTACAGGTGTTTCTTCAATGGGTTACCCTGGATGATATGCTGATGCCAAGTATATTATCCTTTTGCAAAAAGATGCAGTTCGAGAGGGGGGGGGGTGAGAAGAAATGAGGTTAACTTCAAAAAATGTTCGCATGGTTACCATGGATACTGTTTAATCATAAGGAATGAATGCCATGGGTTGCCATGGCAATCCAGAGGCCGAGAGAGCATCCAGATGAGGCAGTGTGTCTATGGGCAGTCCAGCTGCCGATGGCTTTGTATCCGGGAGAACAAGGCAGGGCCTGACCTGTGACCTGCGGAGACAGATGCCCTGGCAGAGGGCAGCTTCCATACACGGATGGTGGACTCTCACTCCCCTCCAGACTCCCGCTTCAAGCATGTCCCTTTGTCCGACAGAAACGACTGGTGCGTCAAGAGAACGCATACCAATTTGCTCCAAGCTGCTGACAGTGCTTCGCTTTAAGCAGACAATTTCTCTCTCTCTCTCTCTCTCTCTCTCTCTGAATATACAAACAGTTTATGATTGTCTTAGAAAGTGATGACCCTAAAAATAAATACGTATCTTGTTATCTGCGGGAAGAGATTGCTACAGAAGGCGCTGACAATCCTTAATCGCGGGACTGAAGAGCTGGGCCCAAGAACACTGTTCTCTCTAGGGCCTCCACTCACTTTTTATCTCGGCTCCGTCTCCTCCCATCTAGCCTCTCTCTCACACACAATCTCAAGAGTCACGATCAAAAATGTTTCTGAAATTCCATACACAGACCCTGTCATGGTTATGGGCCTGTAGCCTGAGCTGGGGTCCCCAGGTCCCCCTGCCCCCCAAATGCTTGGGGGCCTGCTGAACAGCTTCCAAGAACAGCAAAACAGTGCTCTTAATCCCACCGGTAACAGGAATCAACATCATTTATACAGCACTTCTCAAACACCACTGAAAGGTAAGCCAGAAGGCTCAATCCATACATTACTGCCGTGGTGTGGGAGCTACCTCCTGCCTGCCTTGGTGCTTTGTCACTGCAGCAGTCTTGGGATGGAGGCGCTGCATGGGTGGGTGAAGGAAACAGCTGGCTTCCGGGTAAGGACCAGGTCACTCGTCCCCATCCATGCGGTTCGCAGGGAGCAAACAGGAACATATGAAGGTGCCTTATGCTGACTCGGCCCACTGGTCTACCTAGCTCAGTAGCATCTGCTCTGGCTGGCAGCAGCTCCCTGGGGTCTCCAGCAGAGAAAGGTCTGTCCCAACACCTGCTGCTTGCAAAATCCTTTCACTGAAGATGCTGGCAAGGACTGAGCCCAGGGCTTCCTGCATGCGAAGCAGGCAAGCTACCACCAAGCCACAGCCTCTTCCCTATTGGTTACTGCAACAGTCATCGTTCACTTTGCACCAACACCTATTGCTTATTCCCTCCAGTGTGTGTGTGTGGGGGGGGGGGGGGCAGCCTGCAAGCCCACTGCTACAAGAGGGTATTCTGTCATCATTTCAGAAATTTAAAAATGGGCTTTTGCTATCCTTCAATTGCTGGAATGGTGTCTGATTGGACCCTGAGAGAAGCTGGTGCAGGCACACATTATCTGGGCCTTGGAGTGTTTTTAAAGTTCTCCACCCAGAAATCCTGAAGCCAAAGAAACAACGTTTCCGACCCACATCCACAGCCAACAACACAGTGGTCCTGTTTTCCCTTAAATGACAACCTGGACAGACACCAGTCAAACTGGCTGGTGGCCCCAGTTGATGCAGACATCTTCTAGATGCCGTGATATTAATCCCCAGTCCATAACTGCCTTAATTCTCCTGTTTTATGTCAATGTAGGGTTACCAGATGTCCTTTTTTTAGAGGACTTGTCCTCTTTCTTCTAGTGTCCATCCTCTTTTGGGCTGTTTTAAAATAACTGATGAAAATGTCCTCTTTTTGGGTTGGAGGCTTAGGAATATTCCTAGGTAAAGGTAAAGGTTTCCCTTGCTCAAAAGTCAGTCGAATACAACTCTAGGGATGCAGTGCTCATCTCCGTTTCCAAGCCGAAGAGCCAGCACTGTCCAAAAATGTTTCCATGGTCATGTGGCCGGCATGACTAGATGCCGAGGCGCACGGAATGCTGTTACCTTCCCACCGAAGTGGTACCTATTTATCTACTCGCAATTTCTTGCTTTCGAACTGCTAGGTTGGCAGGAGCTGGGGCCAAAGATGGGAGCTCACTCTGTCACACGGCACTCGGGTCTCAAACTGCCGAGCTACCGATCTTCCGGTCTGCAACTCAGCGTCTTAACCACTTGACCTAGTTAGTAGTAGTTAGTAGCAATGATCACAGCTCAAACAGAACAAAGTTTGAGTCCAGTAGCACCTTTAAGACCAACAAAGTTAATTATAGTTGTCGTTGTTGTTGTTGTTATTATTATAATTATTACATTAATTTATACCCCGCCCTATCCCACAAGTGGGCTCAGGGTGGCTTACAACATAAAATCCATAACACAATAAAACCAATATGGTGTCAATGCACCAGGCCAGAGAGTCCATGGGAAGCAACAAACAGTGGTCAGCAACACTTAGGCTGTGTCAGAGGAGATGATGAGGTTTTAATTCAATGCGTCAAACGAGAACTGAAATCGCTAGACAGGGGAACCTGTCCCTTGTAACAAGAACAGCTCTTTCTCCGCTCTACAGTAATTCCTAATATACTTGGTGTTCCTTCCCTACACTTCACATGGGAAAACCCTACCCTATGTTCTCTTCCTATTCAACAACAGAATACCAAATACCTGCAGTCAAAAATGTGGCTGCTGAGTTCAAAGTCAGTATACAAAAGACTCCGCGCAGCACTTCCCCGCCCCTCTGTCCCTGGGCAAGCTCCTTCCTTCCAGCCAAACTGACCTTTCACTTCCTTCACAGAAATTGAGTCGTTTGTTAGCATCACAGATCACCAACAGGGCTGGCAGCTTGGAAGCCAAGCGAGCACCAACAGTTCTGAGCAGGCAAATGGGCAGTCCTAGGGCGTCTTGGCCCAGAAGCCAGGACAAAGTACTGCAAATGACCCAGAGTGGTCTGCAGGGATCCACCTAGCCTTATGAAGCTGGAGATTCTGGCCCAATACCTCGCTCCTCATGAAGCAAGTTGCTTAGACTGAGGAACCAGCCTAGAGTCTCCACTTGTTGTATCCTTCCCCCACCCCACCCTGTCCTCTGTGTCCCCTGACAAACTGTAGTTCCAGCTGACTTGGTGGCACCAAAACGGAATAGAGAGTAGGCCAACAGCTCCTTCTGCTGGCATGGGGTGGCACCACCTGAGTCAGGGTGCCGGAGTCCCTGACATCCTTCCTTACATCCATAAACCGTGAACCTTGCAAGCCACCAGAGCCACAACGCTAAAGGCAGTGAAGGGGGGGGGGGGCTGGAAATCAACAGCTGGGTTTAAGCAGAAACTGAGATAACGCACCAGTGTCCAGATTTGATAAAGGTGCCCTTTGTGGACTGTGTTGTCGGGAAGGACAGAAAGGGCTACTCCAAACCCCTGAATTTATCTGGCTTGCCTGTTTACCGTTGGCTTTCCCAGAGGTCCAGTGTGCTGACCCTTAAACAAGATCTACCAGCATTTCTCTGCAAAGGAACAGAAAAGCCATCTGTTGGAGAAGTCAGCTTGGGCACATTCTTTCCCATACAGGCTGAAAAGCTCTTTCGGGAACCCCAGCACCCAAAATTAACAGGGTCATGCCAGGATCAACATTTCCAAACAAACAGGCTCACCTCCTGGAGCTTTTAGGCACACATTTGTCAATGGCTCCATTAAGAGGCCCAGACCAAAACACAAAACTAAGAATGGGTCTGAGCAGGAAATGGCCACCAAAGGAAGCAGAAGAATCCAGGCCAACTTCTCTTATAAAAAAATGGGGCAAGGGGGGAAATTCCCTTTTTTCTTAAAGGCACCTCTGGAAGGATGGGGGAGGAAAATAAACTTTTAATGAGAAAAAAAAACACTTGTGTTTTCTACCTAAGCAAGGCTTGCTTAGGCAACTGTTTGAGTAGAAAGACAGACATTCAGAGGTTAGGTTTTGTTTTAAGCAGAGCCAGTTATCTGAGTTTGGGGACCCAAAAGTAATGAAGACAGAGAAGATCCCACCATTAAAGCCTTGAGCACCATCTACTTTTTAAACCTTTCCCAGTCACCTTTTGATATTGTGCTGTGCTTAGAGCACAGACCTTCCAATAGTAACTGGCTGAGCTGATAGATTCAGGTAGGTAGCCATGTTGGTCTGAAAAAGTAGAACAAAGTTTGAGTCCAGTGGCACCTTTAAGACCAACAAAGTTTTATTCAAAGTCTAAGCTTTTGTGTGCAAGCATGTTTCTTCAGATGCAGTCAAGCAAGTTATTACAACACTCAGAACAATGGAATGCCCAGGACTTAACAAGGATATTGGTTTCTTATCTCACTACATATGCTAACCTCATTCAGCCCTTACATCTGTATTCTCACCAATCCCCCAAAAGGACCATTTTATTTTATATCTTATTTGGAATAACAGATTAGTAGATTGTCATGTAATATAATGAACAGTAGAAATTGGAATGTATTTCTCTGATCTGGGGACCGGGGAGATAAATCTGCACAGCCAATCACCCCACCTCAAAAAAGATGCTGTAAAGTCATCTCCAAGCTTTAGAGAAGATGGATGGCAGGGTCTCAGTTAATTACTCTCAGCATTTCACAATTAAGAATACATCAATCTCCAATTCTGACATATTTATTTCCTTCACTGTTTTCTCCAGAATTGAAACCAAACAAATAGTAACCATATAAACTAAGGTTATTATTCCAGTTTGATCACTGAATCTGTTAAACATCTTCATTATGCTGTAGGATAATTTAGTGTTCACCCGCTATCTACATGTATGGACTGGTAATTTCCATGTTGTTTCTGTCTCTGTCTTGACTCTAATTGACCCTTCCTGGCACCTAACCCCCCATATGCAATGGCTGAGGAAATTCTGTTTCACTGTATCTGAAGAAGTGTGTTCACACTTGAAAGCTTATACCTTGAATAAAACTTTGTTGTTCTTAAGGTGCTATTGCACTCGAACTTTGTTCTGGCTGAGCTGATGGAAGTATTCATAAACATTTTGTAACATCACGACTGCTCATGAGAATGAGAAGCAATGGAATATTAACCATCCAGTTTCCACGAGGGAAGGTAGCATGACATGTTTGGCTTGGGACAAAAACTCATGTAGACTTCAAGGATAGGAGAGGGGGAGTGGGAGGCTGGGGGCGGAGAAATTAAGCAAAAAATCTTGAGAAACATAGGAAGGTGGCAATTATTTAATTTATTTATTTATTTATTTATTTATTTATTTGTCAAATTTCTACCCCGCCCTCCCAGCCAAGCCAAGCCTATTTAGGAAAGTGGAGATCTTGTTCCATCCACAAAATGTATGTTGTAGGCTCATGTAGCCTCAGTTTGCCTTGATGCATTTAAGGGCATTTAAGTCCTTTCACTTGGTTTTACTATTCGAAACTGCCTCTCCCCACAATACTATTAACATTTTACAGGAGAATGTAACTCACGTTTTCTCCTTTAAAATGCTAATTGCAGAGCGGGGCAGCCAATTTCAAGTAATGGAAACAGAGTGAAAGGGTTAAACGTGCTCTTTCTTCTCCCTGAGGTAAACTGGAATTTGCAATTTATGGATGGAACAAGATGTGTGATCTTTATCTGGACTGTTTTAAAAGACAGGACTTCAATAAGAGGGGTGGCTGAAAGAAGGGAGTACAGTCAGTTGCTGACAGAAAAACAGGAAGCCAAGAGAAGTGCGAATGTGGGGGGAGGCTGTTGAGAGAAAGGGCTGATGGGGGAAGGTTTTGTGGAAAGACCTCACAGAGCTAAGTGGTAGGGCTGTGGGGTAAGGGTTGCGATATACTGATTTAAAACTCCCCACAGTTTTTACTTAGTACTTTTGGTTTGTTTCTAGGGTTGCCAACTCCAGGTTGGGAAATTCCTGAAGATTTGGAGGTTGAGCCTGAGGAGGGTGGGATCCTCAGCAGGCTATGATGCCACAGAGTCTAACTTCTGAAGCGGCCATTTTCTCCAGGAGAAATATTTTCTGCAGTCTGGAGATCAGTTGTAGTTCCAGGAGACCTCCAGGCCCCACCTAGAGGTTGGCAACCATATTTGTTACCCACTTCACCAGTGGCCCCAGAGGCCAGTAAACTCAGACACTAGGAGGTTTGTGCGCCCCACCTCTTACAAGTTAAGGAAAGCACACTTAAGGTGCCTTTCTTGCGAGTCCCCAGACTCCTGCCCCTAACCCCACATTTATCACAAAGAAATTTAGAAACAGAGGCGGAAAGCCTCGACCAAGACATTTATACCTGAACAATTCCAGAGTAGTCCAAACCAAAGCTCCCTTCAAGCTGTGGAGTCTTGTGAGCAAAAATGCTACTTTGTGAGCTACTGGCATTAAAGTCGTGAGCCAGCGATTTAACTACAGCATAAATTAGTTTGCTCTGGAGCCAGCCTTCCTGAGCTAAGACAAAAATGTGTGAGCTGGAGACTAAAAAACCTGTGAGCTAGCTCACACTAGCTCAGCTTACAGGGAACACTGCTGGTAGATCCCATCCTTAAGCCCTCTGTTTGGGTTTCCCTTTTAACACCAGATGTGAGTCACTTGGGAGGGAAACAGCAGTGTGAATTTTGAACTCATTTCCTCATGCTGCCAAGTTTTTGGATGAGGTGACTCAAAGAAGAAGGGCAAAAGAGGAACCCCAGGCCCATCCAGGACTTTCTGACAAGGTCTTGTGGCTGCCCTTCTAGACAACAATGACGTGATGGGAGACACTGCTTGCAGAGTCATTTCATTTGCTAACTGAGCAACTAGGTTTCATGATGACCCCAAGTTATGCTTAGTCACACTGTGACACAATTGCTGCTCCATGGAGCATGCATGTGGACACACACATAGGAAAAGGCTAAAGCTCAGTGCCACAGCACCTAAAGGTAAAGGTTTCTCTTGTTCGAAAGCCAGTAGAATCCAACTCTAGGAGGCAGTGCTCATCTCCATTTCCAAGCCAAAGAGCCAGCGCTGTCTGAAGACATTTCCATGGTCATGTGGCTGGCATGACTAAAAGCCGAAGCGCACGGAACACTATTACCTTCCCACCAAAGCAGCATCTATTTATCTACTTGCAATTTCTTGCTTTCGAACTGCTGGGATGGCAGGAGCTGGGGCCAGAGACGGGAGCTCACGCCGTCATGTGGCACTCGAGTCTCAAACTGCTGAACTATTCACCTTCCTTCTGGTCTGCAGTTCAGCATCTTAACCACTGAGCCACCACGGCCCTGCTTTGTATGAAAACCGTCCTTGGCTCAGTCCCTGGAAGCACCAGTTAAAGAATCTCAGGTCCGGTCCCAAGCACTGGGAAAGGGCTTCCCTCTGCCTAAGACCTTGCAGAGCTGCTGTCAGTCTAGGATTGCCTGCTCTGGGTTAGGAATGGAGCCTGGGAAGGTGGGCTTTCAAGAGGGGAGGGACCTCAGCAGGGTATATTGCCATAAGTCCACCCTCCAAAGCAGCCATTTTCTCCAGGGGAAGTGATTTTTGTTGCCTGAAGATCAATTTTAATTCCACGAGATCTCCAGGTCCCACCTGGAGGTTGGCAACCCTGTGTCAGTCAGAGTACTGCATCCTTGCTTGGATGGACCCAGTCTGACTCAGGAGAAAGCAGAGCTGCTCAAGCACACCAGCGTTTGAGCCTAGGCGATTTCTCATGGAGCAGCACCAGAACTTGACAACAGAACAACCCGACCTGCAGGCGCTGCCCCCTCCATTCCAACCATCACAATCTACTGAGAAGTTATTGAGCCACACTGAAGTAAATTAAAGCTCCTGTGAGCCTCAGCATCATTCAGGGAGGGTGCCTGATGAGTCTTGCCATGCTGTACTGCCCTGCTACAGCCTTGCTTTCTTTCAGTGGGCCTCTACTGGAAACAAATTAAACCCTCCAGCTGGTCTCTGTATTGGGTATGCTTGGACCAGTCACACCTGATGTAGAAGCACATCAGAATTCTCTGTGCTCCCAGGCAATGCTCCCTTTAAGCTGTGTAGTCTTGAGAGCCAAAATCCTACTTGGTGAGCTACTGGCATGGAAGTCGTGAGCGAGTGATTTGGCTGCTGCACAAATTAGTTTGCCCCGGAGCCATCCTTCCTGAGCTAAGACAAAAATGTGTGAGCCAGATGCTAAAAAACTGAGCTAGCTCACACTCACTCAGCTTAGAGGGAACACTGCTCTCGGGAGGCTGACTGTTGCACCTCTGCCTGAGTCATTGCTCTGGCTTCCCACACTCAGAACAGTGATTTCATGCAGAAACACAAAGGCTGGGCTCTACTGAGGGCAGACGGTTCTTGCCAAACCCACAGTTTTAGTTCAGAAACAAGACTGTGTTTCAGCTATCAGGGCCTGGGAAACGTTGGTTTAAACAAAACTGATGGGGGGGTGGGGTGGGGCTGAGAGCAGAAAAGAGCCCAGAGTGATAATCGAAGAAGCCCTTCCACACCAGAGCTGGCAAAATCCAAGTGCCACCTCTCACCCTTTAAAAAATTGCCTCAAGCCCTGTGAAAAGCTGGGGCCTCGGAATCTGATGCTTCTTTCCAAAATTTTGAGGCTGGCAGTCAGGAACTCCTAACCGTTTTCCCACCTCTGCTGCACAATGTCTCAGCTCCCCCCCACCAGGTTTGAATTAGCGGATCTGCATAGAAAACAGGGACATGCTGAATTTCTCCTTCCCCTTGCTTTAATTTGTGCACTGGAGGCAAAAAAACCGAGCACTGCCTGTCCTGGAAGAGAAAGTGCCAGAGAGCATCTTATTTTTAAAACTGCATCTGGGTCAGTAGCTGCCTGGAGTCGAATGAATGAATCGTATGAGCGAGCGCATTAAAAAAAAATGAACACATCGGCTAAGCCTGCTGCGGCAGTTGCCAAGGACAGAACTCTGCCTTCTGCTGTGCCCAGAAGATCTGCGAGGGCCAGATCCAAGAGCAAAAAAACAGAAGGGGGGGGGGAGGAGGAGAAGAGGAGTAAAGTGCACTGTGAGATGATCACCATTATCTGTAGCTGAAAGTCAGCAGGGATTGTGCACTTGTTCCCAGGGGTCATTTTGTAGAAAAAGAGGTGCAGGAGCTCATTAGCAGAGCTCATTAGCATAACTTATTTGCATATGTTACACCACCTGACATCACCGGAAGTATGTCAGAAGGAAGGAAGGAAGGAAGGAAGGAAGGAAGGAAGGAAGGAAGGAAGGAAGGAAGGAAGGAAGGAAGGAAGGAAGGAAGGAAGGAAGAAAGAAAGAAAGAAAGAAAGAAAGAAAGAAAGAAGGCAGAGGGGACAGCTACTAATCCATGCCTCAGAAATACCACTATTCTGGGAGGATAGCTTCAGTGGTGGCTGAAGCCTCCAGAAGGCTGATCGGAGGAACAAGGACCTTTCCAGGGGACGGGGTCATTTTGCTGCAGCCATGACACAAGCAGGCATTCCCCCGGGGGGGGGGGGGTAGGGGTGGGGCCTAGCACCAACTCCCGGAGCTGAGCTCCCCCGAGCTCCTGCTCGAAAGGACCCCTGCTTGTTCCCAGTGTAAAGAAACACAAACCGAAAAGGCCCTAGTTGGGATACTCATTAAGGAAATGAAGATGACCACGAATAATAACAAATGAATGAAGAATGCCATTGGCTTTTCTGCCTTTTTTACTTCTGTAGTCTACCAAACTGCCGTCCTTTCTCCTCTCTTTCTGGGTTTTGCCAGGGAGGATCCCTGGGGCGAGGAGCATGATTCCTGAAAATTCCATCCAAAGTAGTCTGAAATGATTCTGAAATTCTGAAAGAGTCTGAAAAAGTGATCCACTCATTGAAATCAAAGGAAAGCAAAGCAAAGCTTTTGAACTGAGAAAAAAATGTATCTCTTTAAAAAAAACTGTCTCATTTGCCAGATGGCATAGTGGTCAGGAGATCCAGCAAGTCCTCAACTTGGCCTCTGCCACTAACTCACCCTGTGGCCTCCAGCAAGTCCCTTGTTTAGCAGCCTCCAGTCCATAATATCAGAACATTAACACTAGCATATCCCTACAACGCTGTTGTATTACAAGATAATGTGTATGAAGCACTTTGAAAACTCTACACAATTACTCTAGTGTCACCATAACAGCATACTGTATTGTGGAGATTGCTGGCACATACATCCGTTTTAAGCCGCTCAGGGTCAGCAACTTTTTATAATTAAAATTCTGAATTATATCAATATTCAGAGCAAGGAACCAACAAAGAGCCAGTACACTTAACACAACCAGTTACTGACCTTTTAATTAATACACCCACAATGTTTCTGCAGACTGAACACAGGTGGTTGCAAATTCTTTATTAGGAAGCGGCACACGTAATTGCTCATAGCAAGGAATAAGCATACACAGAAGCACCCTGCACAACTGTTTCAATGCACTGGCATGGTCCACACTCGGATGACTGGCAACCGTCCACCACTACTGCGTCCCTCTCTGTAAAGCATCTCTAGGATGTTCTTCTGTCCCATCAAAATCTTTGCCAGCCATTCCCTTCTCATAACGGTTATTCTAGCATCCCACTTACCCCTCCGTTCCAATATATATTAACAAACATTTCCTTAGGGCGCAGGGCTCTCGAGACAGAGCTTTGGAAGCCCCGGATTAGCCTGCTGGGCATTCCACAGGTGCTTGCCATGGCAGGATTCTGTTTAAACATTCAAGCACCAGCCTGAAATGTGATGTGCGTGGTCCAGTTACCATCCTGGCTTTCGAGCATGACCCCCTGGCTTGCTCCTTGCATCGTTCTCCAAAAGTAGGTGGGATGCAAAATAGATGGTTTGCGTAGCGGCCTCTCAGAAGCTGCACTTTACTGTCAAGGATCAGTTTGTTTACAAGCCTCTAGGTTAAGTGGGCACTGCGGGGAGTGTGGAAAGGGGCACCCGGACAAGGCCTGCTAGCCCCAGGCCAATGCCCTCCTTCCATACCCAGCTCTGCTCTCCCATCTGCTGTCTCATCCAGCCCTTTTGAGCCACCCCGAATCAAATCCAGCTCCCCTGTCTCACCCCAAACAGGGGAACCAGTTTCAGGGTCTTCCTAACAAAGGGAGGATCTCAAGGTACATCCCAGGTGGAGGCGGAAGAGGAAGAAGAAGAGCAGCTTACAATCTCCTTTCCCTTCCCCTCCCCACAACAGACACCCTGTGAGGTAGGTGGGGCTGAGAGAGCTCTCAGGGAACGGCCCATGAGAGAACAGCTCTGAGAGAACTTGTGACTGACCCAAGGTCACCCCAGCAGCTGCATGAGGAGGAGCGGGGAATCGAACCCGGTTCTCCCAGATTAAAGTCAACCATTACACCAAACTGAAGAAAGATCAGTCTCTAATTCCTAATCAAGAACCCAATTTTAATAACTGAGAGCCATACCGAGGCTACAGAGAGCAATTTTGCCTATCCGAAGAACAGGACAGGTACCAATCCAGCACTCTTCAAGACCTGCAGACAGGCTTCTCAGGCAGTTCAGGATCAAAGTCCTTGCAGGACCAGCGGTTTGGACTGGCTTCTTATAATGCCTGAGAAGTCTGTAGCTAAGAAAGCCACCCAGAACAATGAGGCAGAATATTAGACACCCTCCCCGAACTATATACATGACGAGACTTTGGGTCTGTTCCCACCTTTCCCCACAACTTCCAACACTGTTCCCGGAGCAAGCCCCGAGAGCCACAGAGCCACAGGGGGGCAATTCCTTGGCGGCTGCCCCTTGGCTTCCGAATTCCCTTCCCCCAGGGAGTTGCCCAAGTCCAAGCCCAAGCCCGCCCTCCTCCAGAAACGGAAGCCGCACCATTCATTCCCACGGTGGCTTTCGGTGTCCAGGGATGGGGGGGAAGAGGCACCACCAGCAGCAGCCCACTTTCCCCTGCGCTGGCATCCCCATTGGATCCACTTCCAGGTACCCAGGCGACTTACCCGGGCTCCCACTCTGGCACCCAGCTTGACGCCGACCCAAAGTTCCTGCCCGCGGCGGCCTGAGCCTGATCCTCGGCTCACCTTTGGGCCCCTCCCACGCCAGACCTTGCCCGAGGAGGCCGGGCGGCCCCTTTTCCAAGGCAACTCCTCTGTTCTTATTTTCTAACCCGAACCCCGTCCAAGAAGCCCGCGGCGAGAGAGTTACCCCTGCTGCTCAGCGGCCGGCTGCGACTCCGGGATCGGCTGCGCTGCCTCTGAAGTCGGGACCTCCGGAGGAGTCGGTAGTAGTAAGAGGGTCTGCCACAACTTTTCTTGCTGTTTAGCGACATTTTTACTGTTGTTGTTCGTTCCTGCCCTGACACGCGCTCCCTCCCCGGCTTCTTCTACGTTCACCGTTTGCAGAGAGGGAGAGAGAAACTTTTTTAAACGGGGGAGGGAACGCGGGGGGGGGGGGGGGGGGGGGAGATAATGATAAAGGCTGGCCCTCCTCCGCGCGGACATGTGCTGTTTCGGAAACAAGAGCCGGGAAGGCTGCGCCGGACCTCAGAGCCAAAATTCTCAGCAGGCAAGATAAACACAAGTCCGCAATTCCTCTCCCCCCCCCCCCCCCAAAGATAAGCTTTTTTGGACTCGGAAAAAGGAAACAGGAGTTGGAAACGTGCACAAGTTAAGAGGGGAGGAAATCCTGGAGTGGACTGACTCCCAAGGCTCCTTATGAAGTCCAGCTGTTTGCTGCTGCACCGCCTTGCCCTTCTTTCAACAAGCAGGTTGTTGCCAGTGGGCCCAACTTGTAGCCCTCTTAAGAGGAAACAGACAGTTTGCTGGATCCCCCAGGTCTGGCCCTGCTGCCCCCAGTAGTCACTGAACAATGTCGCTATCCACTACATCCCCAAACAAACCTGGAGGGCGCAGGCTTGGCTTATGCCTGGCTGAGGCATAAGAATCTGTGTCAATTTCAAGAACAAGCACATTTCTTTTTCTGGACTGCTGTGATATGTCTCCACACAAAAGACCTTTTCCAGAAATCTAGCAGAATGACTTTAGAGTTTCCTGCACTGTTAGTCTTCCCAGGTCCTAGAAATGTCTCTCTGGATATAAGCACAAAAACCGCCATGCTGGATGAGACCCAGAATCCTGTACTGGACCACTAGAAGCCCAAACGAATGCTTCTTTCCCAGTTACTCGCAGATATGGTTGGAAGTTGCCAGCTTTCTACTGACACACAGGCCTCTTTGTGCCTTTAATAGGCAAGTAGCAGACCAAAGGACACTGAGTGAAGCACTTCCCAGTTATGGAGATCAAGACACAGGGACAGCAGCAGGGCTTGCATTTCTTCCCATCCTGTAGGCAGCGAAAGCACAGAAGCTTCCAGAGGAGGAAATGTTCTTCCCTGAGCAACAGTTCTAGAGATAGCTTGCAAAGGGTTCTTTTAAAAAAAAATTATATCACAGTGTGCTAGGCATAAAAACATGCCTGCTACACTCAAGAATTGCCTCTCATGAAAAGTGTTGTAGCAAAAATAATGCTCTGATTGTGATTCAGATCCCACTGGTGTCAAGCTCAACAGGGTTGCAATCAGGTTGTAAGGGAGGGCTTCTGGAAGGCGGGGGGGGGGGGGGGGAGGTAGCATCCTGAGCAGTGTTCCCTCCCCCTAAGCTGAGTCAGTGTAAGCTAGCTCACGGGTTTTTAGCCTCCAGCTCACAGATTTTTGTCTGAGCTCAGGACAAATGGCTCCAGAGCAAACTAATTTATGCAGTAGCCAAACTGCTGGCTCATGACTTGAATGCCAGTAGCTCACAAAGTTGAATTTTTGCTCACAAGATTCCACAGCTTAGAGGGAGCATTGATCCTGAGCATAGCCCAAATGCTTTTTCTCAGAGCAGCCATTCCATGGTCATATGTCCAGGCCCCTGGGATGGGGGGGGGCATACCTCAAAGCACCAGTGGGGTACAGCTGAAAATCAAAGTCACCTCTCCATAGAAGGATTTCCACAGCATCAAGCATGCCCTCCAAACATTCCGCCACCACACTGTAGAAGTCCACCACTATGTGCCCCTTGGCGCAGGGAGGCCCAAGAGCCACATCAATCCCCCCCTCCCTCTGCCAAACATACGGACAGCAACATCACCCCAAGGGAAAGGCCGGAGGATGCACTGGATTCCCTGAAGCAGCGCACAGGTGCAGGGAGACTCCCAGAAAGCAAGTCCCATCGGGGAGCCAAGGACAAGGGGTGAAATTAGCAGGGCTCTGCAGCTGCATGGAGGAGGCCTATCCACTACATCCTTCAGTGCAAGATGCAAGTGATTTTAATTCAGAAACACACAAAGACAAGTATCTCAAGGTCATTATTGAAACATACAAAATTGACAAGCAAGTGAATTTTAGGAAATTCTCTTGAGCAGGAAAAGTCACTAGATTCAGGTCAATAACGGCTTGAAATTGACTACCTTTCTAATCCTACCATTTTTTCCTGACGAAACCCACTTTTCTTGCAGGCAACAATGCAATGTGACAGATTTTTTTCCTCCTCCTGCTAAGCTGGGGGGAGGGGGGGCGGAAGGACAAGGCATCTTATTTTGAAGGGCATGCCAACTTTACAAATGATTTTCATATTTGGCTTTGCCGACTTTGTTTGAAATGCATACCTCTGGTTTCAAAACAGCCGTTATTCTGCGTTCGTGCCGTTCATAGAAGTGTTCTTGGTACCATGGGGGAAGTGGGCAGAGGCTTCTCAGAGCTGCCTTCCCTGTCAAGTGACCTGGCTCCTGTGCCAATCCATCTTGGCCGCCCCTGCCCACAGAAATACACCATCAAACTAATCATCCTATGGGAGGCATTAAGGACTGCCCTGGAGTTTTTGTCTGGTTTTGCTGCCATCTAGTTTTATTGTCTGATCGTTATGAGCTGCTCTGAACCCAGTTTTGGGATAGGGTGGGATATAAACCCAATAAATAAATAGATAAATTTAACAACAGCCTGGCATGTAGAAACAGAACAGCTGATGTTGTTCTGGTGTGAAAATAGCTGCTTGTGGGGGAAAGACTTGCATGCACTTGAGAACATAGGAGAAGCCATGTTGGATCAGACCAATGGCAAGTCCCATCCAGCACTCTGTGTCACCCAGGTGCCATCAGGAGGTCCACCCCAGATCCTTCGCAGTCCATCAGGAGGTCTACTTGCTAAACATCCTTACTTCACACTGTTGTTGAAAGCACAGTAGCAAAGCCAGTAAAAGAAGACGGCAGCCTACCCAGGCAGTTCTGTTTATTTTAAATATTTATCAGCTTTCCAAATGTAGCCTATATGCTAAAAAAGCAATTACATTAGGGATGCCAACTTCCAGGTGGTGGCTGAAAAACTTTCTGCTATTGCAATTTGTCTCCAGGCGACAGAGAACAGTTCACTTGGAGAAAATGGCTGCTCGGAAAGGTGGACTCTATAGCATAATATATATTCCCCACTGAAGTCCCTTCCCTCCCCAAACCTTACCCTCCTCAGGCTCCACCGCCCCCCAATCTCCAGGTAATTCCCAAACCCTAAATTGCAACAGAACACAAAATCCACCATCTCAGAATCTAAGTCTACTTAAACAATTAAAACAAGCAACAGCAAACAGCCACAAAACCAAAGCAGTAACGATCAAAGGCTTTGCAAACATGTTGGCACCTATATGAAAATACAGTGGGTGTCTGCTGAGCTTGGTGGTGGTGTGCTAGTCCTGCTAGTAAAAAGTCCCAGGTTCAAGCCCCAGTATCTCCAGTTCAAGACATTGGGACTGACCTTTCTCTGCCTGTGATTCTGGAGAGTTTCTGCCAGTCAGAGGAGCCAGTTTTGGACTAGCTTCATATGAAGTTTCATACAGTTGGGGGAGGGCCCATAGCTTAGTGACCAAGAACATGTTCTAGGCTCAGAGTCAATTCCTGGCCAGGAAACAGGGTCTTACAGGTAGCTTTGCCATGACTCAATCAGACAGTGATCTGAAAGGTGAACCAACAGGCAGCACCGTGTATTGAGCAGCTGTCTGGGGACAGTTAGACCTGTTTTGCAGCCAAGAAACAAAAAAGAACCCAACTCTTCTGCTGAAAATCCATGTCAGGTTTTGTGGCTGCACAGAAGAAATCTGAAAGGAACTTTCAGAAGGCACAGAAACCGGCCAATCAACACAGCAAGTTCAGGTCAAAGAGGCAAGAGCACAGCTGGACAACAGATGACTCTTACCAGGGGCACTGATTATAGGGCAACGCCCATTGGGCAGTGCCACCCAATTCCGAACAAGGGGCACAGTGGCCACTTGCAAGTGTACCTGATCAAGGAGCAGCAACGCTGTTGGGCGGGGGAGGGTTGTTTGGTTTGTTTTAAAAAGAGAGGCACTTTGATTTGCTTTCTTCTTTTTAAGCCAGAAAGAGGTAATAAACGGTCAACCTCATAGAGATTGCTGGAGCAAATAAGGGACATTAAAAGAAAGAATCTGCTCATTAAAGCCAAATGGAAACACCATGGAAATGATTAACTGCTAAAGCAACAGAAGGGGTTGAAGATCAGGGATGCCAACTGAATCCAGCCCTTTGAGTCCCTGGCAAAAACTCTCGCGTCAGGAAAAGCAAAGAACTCATTTGCAGAGGGATCGTAAACTATAACAACAATAATAACAGAATGAAATGCCATCAGGGTGCTTGGAGATTTGCAAAGGACAAGATGACAGGTCCCTGCTCAGACGCATTTGCAGCTGAAAACTTGGCACCAGGGAGACAACAAGAGGAAGAAAGGGAGGAGGGAAGAATCTTCATTCATCCAGTTACTGGTAAGGTAGGATGCTGCAAACTTTGCAGCAAATATGTTCAGCTGTTGATCTGACTGTGTCGACCAAATACAAGCCAATCACTAGGGCTGTTTGGCACTTGAATGGCTTGAATCTTGCCAAACCAGTTAGCATAGGGTTTTCGTAAAACTGCCCATGCGCAAAAACATTGCCAATCTAAACAGACTGGCAGCCATCAACACCGCTAAGGCTGACTTAGACGAACACAAAATGGTAAGATTTCCCCCCCCCCACCGCACAGCATTTATGATTGATTTATACAATGGGACTTATTTAACTATTTACACAATTGCCTGCCAAGTGATGCAACAAGGATGGGAGCGGAGGGAGAGGAGAACTCCATCAGGTTGTGTGAGAACTCACATGTGTAAAAAGACAATTGTGCTTTACTCTTAGGAATACACAAAGCAACCTGCCAAACAGGGACCAGTGGGTTGACTAACACATGAACAATCTGTTTGAAAAACTGGCTCCCTGCACACAGCTGGCAAACACGAGGGTGTTTGAGTATCTCTGGTCATAGGTCCTTAGGCTAAGTTTCAATAGGGGAGAGGACAAGTGGGAATAACCATTTTTGTTGCACCTTAAAGATTCATCGTGGTAGAAGCTTCTCTGAGCCGGAGCCCACCTCTTCAGACACATGCCATAGTATCTTCAGCTGGCAAGAAAACATTTGCAGTTCACACAAGACTTTGTTTCCTTCCTCTCTCCTTTGTATTCTGGAAGGCAGAAGACCTCTGCCATTCACCTACCTTTGGAAGGTATTTTGCAAGAAACCTGTTCATATATCATCCAAATGCATAAAGTGCTTGTGAAAACCTTACAGTGCAGTTATAGACCCTGATCATCAGTGAGGCGGTTGGATTGTTGCAGCCTGTTTAGCATCTACAGTTTAGAGTGAGCCCTGAGGATACAGAACTTGGTTATTACTGCTTTAGATTTCAAATGACAAGACACTGGCAGAAGGCAACTTGATGGCCGTGTGTGTGTGTGGGGGGGCAAATGGTGGCAAGGCCCCTCAACCCATCTGAAATCCAGATCCTGCTTCTAACTTTGACTTTTGGGTTACACAGCATTTGGGGATGGACAATCTTACAGGCGTAAGCTAATTAGTTGGAGCAGGAGCATGTAAGCTTCCAGCTTACACAGAGCACTTCGTTGGGCTCTACTCATAGAAGAGTATTTTGTAACTTAGGTATTTGCATACTTCATCGATGCAACATGATCATATGAAAGATGTCCTTTGATCTATTTTGTGTGTTTTATTTTATTTTGCGTATACCTTCTCAGTTGAAAAAATAACCCAAAGCTCTATTTAAGTTCCTCCACAGCAATCTTTTCCTCTGAATGTCCGCTTCTTGAGTTTCTTGAACCGAGGAGGGCTGTGGAAATCCAGGAACAAAATTCCAGTGGTGACAATGAAGTAACATCATTCATTTCCATAATTTCATTGAAGGTGGACCTTTACTTGCTCTAGCTAATACCGAAGGTCTCCAAGATCTCTTCAGGGTTTTTCTCCCCCAGAAATGCCCCTTCTGAGTAATTTGCATCCCTACCGGGGTCCAAGAAGTGCAAAGGGCACTTACTTTTTGATGTGTATTTGAAGTTGCCTCAGATCACTGGGCCACCTAGTTCAGACCTTTCTCCTCTAATAGGCAGCAGCTCTCCACAACTGTAGAGGAAGATCTTGCTCAACACCTAAGATCCTTCAGCTGGGGATCTTCTGCATGAAAGCATGCCGGTGGACACACACACACAGACGAAGCTGCCTCATACTGAAACAGACCAGTGGTCCATCAAGGTCAGTATTGTCGACACCATAGGCGTAGAGTACAGTGGGGCTTGAGCCACCCCCGAAATTTCCCGAGGGGGGGGCTCAGCCACCCCCGGGAAAATGGAGCGCCTGCCGCTGCACCTCCCCGGGCCCTTCCGAGGCCCGCCAGCCACTGCTGCCGGTGCCTCTTTCTTCCCCCTCCCCCGCCACCCCTTCCCTCTCCCTCTCCAGCAGCGGCAGCAGCGGCTGGCGGGCCTCAGAAGGGCCCGGGGAGGCGTGGCAGTTTCGGGATTTCCAAAAGTCTACGCCCCTGGTCGACACATATTGGCAGTGGTTCTCCGGGGTCTCAAACAGAGGTCTTTTACATCACTGAGTACCTGATCCTTTTAACTTGAGGTTGCTGGGGATTGAACCTGGGACCTTATGCATGTCAAGCAGATATTCTACCATTGACCTATGGCCCTTTCAGGTGCTCTATCACTGAGCCACAGCCCCTCTGCTTCTAAAGCAAGGGGTGCAAGATGTTGTTAGGAGAAATTCCATTCTCCTAGCCAGTTGATCAGCAGAGGCATCCTAAACAGGTCTACTAAGAATCCAGGTCTATTCCACGGGGCTTATTTCTAGGAAAGTGATCTTAGGATAGCACCACAAGCCTAAAGTTCACACTACTGTGGGCAGAGTTTCCAATGTTCATTACTTTGTTGTATGTTTAAATTTAATCTAGACCCTGGATTTTATGTGTGTACCTGCTCAGGGTTGCAGTACATCTTGGGCTTGTAGTCTTCAGTGTATGTTCATACACACACACAGACACACACACACACCACTGGTGCTTGTTTCAGCTATTGTCATACAGTCTCAAAGCTACAAAATCAACAGATGGGTAATGCATACCCATTATGCTCAAGGTCACACTGCATCAGCAATGACACTCCCAGAAAGTGAGAGTAGTTAAAAATTCCAGTCCAGTACTTCTCACATCTCAGCCCCACTTCTTCTCTACTGGACCATACGGAGTTTATGTTAAACAGCATGCAGCTGCAAAGGGCCTTGCAGATTCCACAGAAAACACGGAAATTAGCTACAGTTCTCCGGCTTGCAATATATTTCTAATAACTAAACACATCCTCTGCTTCTGTCCCTCTAGGTTTTGCTATAAAACTTCAGTCTCTTTTGTTTGGGAGGGGCAATTGTTTGTAATTGGGCTTCAGAGAGCTAAGATTTATTTCTCCTCCTTCGGTGGTTTTGCAAGATCTACAGAAACGCTGGGTCAGCAGATGAAACTTCTAAGATGGCTGCAGGGAGACACTAATATTGGTGTGTTTGCTTCCCCAGCAACAGAGCCCTTTGTAGCCTGAGGGCTCCAGGAACTGCACAGAAGCTGAGATCCATCATCCGCAAGAGCCAACAGGGGACAGTATTTCCACCCAGTGACTACTGACACCATAGGCAGCTCATGGCCCCTGTGAACCCTGCTCAGTCCTAAGAATCTGTCTTTAGTCAAGCAGACAGAAATTGCCAAGATCTTGCAGCCATAAAATGTGCTGGAACTGGCATTGCCTCTCTGCACGGCCATCTTCCTCTGTCAAAGTTGGGTATATACCTAAAAGCCCTGCAGGTCGAGGCTATCCCAGGATGCTTCTCCCCTCCTCCCACTGGATGCAAATCCCCCCCCCCCAGGCCTTGTCACAGGGGTCCCTGAATCAGCTGAGTGGTCCTTCTTAAAGGAGGGCTTCTGTGGCAAGAGTTTCATCGGAAGCAGAATTCCAACGCAGTTTGGAAGTTGCTGGAAGAGCACTGCATGAAAGGCATTCCAGACACTTTGCACAGCTTGCTTGTCAATGGCCACACTTCCATAATGAGCAAAAACGGTCCCCAAGGAGATTTCATAAAAGTTGACTTTTACCCTAATTTTAGGTTACAGATTCCTCTGCTATCACCCCCCCGCCCACAACTGACCTTCAGAGGTACACTGCCTCTGAACATAGATGTTCCCCATTTAGCCCCTCTTCCTAGAATGGGTCTCAGAAGGTTTCAGAGCCAGTGGCCAGCCCCACGACTTGCAGCGGGGAATTCTACAAAGTTAGTTCCCCACTCTTTTGGCTGAATCTATCATCTGGTCAGAATCTGGGCCTTTTAAAAAAAAAACCTTCTAGGATCTTCTGACTTCTCAAGGTGGAGGAAGGGAGGCTCAAGCTCCGGGTTTCCAGGACTCTCCAGCCTCCTTTTCTAAAACAAAAATATTATAGCAGGAACTCATTACGGCCCTCTTGGGTCTCATTTCAGCATCTGGCAGTTAATTCAATTTACAGCCTGGTGGAACTTTCCCACTTAGCCTAGTCTCTCCGAGGCAGGCAGCTATTTCCAAGGGCCAGCTACGAAGCATCACCTGGGGTGGCGAGGTCTCGCAGACCTTAAGAATGCGCCATGCCCAAGAAATCCCCAGTTGCAACTTTAAAACCACTCCTGTCTCACAATATCCCTAGCCACCAAAATCCAAGCTGAAATAAAAACGTCTTCCACCACTGCCAGAAGAGCTTCACGCCTGGTTCTCCTCATTTATTGTTTATTTATATATTCAATTTATGAATCGCCTACTCCCTACAATGGAAGGCTCTAGGCAGTGTACAACCGTTAAAAATAGAATTAAAAGCAAGAACCGAAAATCGGCTACGTTATCTCAGATGGCATCAGACATTCCTTTATTACCCTACCCTGGACTGCATTGCTGTCTCACGGGTAGGTGAGGAGAGGGCTGAAGCGAGGATGGGGGAAAGGAAAAAAGAGGCGGTGGGTGCCGCTGGCTATGATGGAACCGTTGCTGTCCTCAAAAGCCTGGCGGAATATCTCTGCCTTACAGGCCCTGCAGAACCACATTAAGTCCCACAGGGTCCCGGTAGTATGAGGCAGAGAGTTCCACCAGGTTGGAGCCAGGGCCAAAAACACACTGGCTCTGGTCAAGGACAGCCAGATATCTTTAGGGCCAGGGGCCACCAGCAGATTATTCTCAGCAGAGCGTAATGTCTTTCATCTGATCATTGCAGGGTCAAGGAGTACACCGTGCATGTCCAAATGGGCCGCTGGAGATACAAGCCATATGCAACAGCAAGAACATCCAGAAAGGCTTGTAAAAGGTAGTCCATTCACACAGTCCCTGCTGTGCATTATCAGAGGCAGAGAAATCAAGTGACAAGGACAGACATACACATGTGTGTGAACCAGCTGCTCAGATTCTGGATTTGGAGAGTCTCCAGAGGAAAGGAGGATTACACAATTGTGGGATAGCCGCAGAAGTGCCTTTTTGTGAACCTTTGCAGATGGGACCACAGTATCTTAAGCATCGTCTCAGACCTTATGAACTTACCTGCGTGCAGTCTGAGCCGTACCATCACTTGAGATGTGGCTTGTAGGTTCACAAGACAAACAGTTCCTTTTCAGCTGTGGCCCCTGGCCTCTGACACTCCATGCCCTGGGAGCTTTACCTAGTGCCCACTGGGCTTACATTTACCTGCCAGAACCAGTTAGTCTATGTTCTTTGGACTGTTAATTGAATTCCAATACTGTTTTTTTAAACTTGTGTTTTGATCAGCCTTTCCTTGCTGAACCTTCAAGGTTTTGTAAGTTTTCCCTTTATGTTTCAAGATGGGGTCCCAAAACCGTGTTAAACCTGTAGACACTTTTGGAATTCAGAGAATCAGTAGTGGACACCACCAGAATAAAATGGCTGCCACGGGGGCTGGATGCAATCACAACATATTGGTAGGTTCCACAGGAGATTTTAAGGCAAACCCACTCCAATGATGGAGGCAACAGTGGGAGCTTCCTGCAGACACAAAGGTGACTCCTTCTGGGATCTCTTGAAGCACCTCTTGTTCCAATAAAGTTGAGGAAAGCCAGGACTGGCTCTTAGGTTTGGTGGAGAAGCAAAGAAGGTGCCAGCAGACAGACCACAGATACCAGTTTAAGACTTTTGTCATTTAACCACCTTTAGAAAAGCAGGGCGAAAAACATCTTAGCAAATCTAAAACAAACAAATTAAAATTGACGGCGACAGCATTTAAGAATGTCCCTAGTGCATAAAAGGGTGGCGGAGGGAGCCGTGGCACAGAAATGAAACAAAGGCAAGCCAGGCAATCTTTGGCTGAACTCTCGCCTTAAAGTGGAGCGGTGAGAAAGAGGGCTACGCACCCAATTCCTGTGTTCTCAGTTGGCACTAAGAAGACTTTTTACCAGAAATGTTAAGTGTTCCGGTTCCATGCAATTTTATTCTCCATGTTCTGTCATTTTAAATAAGTTGCTGTCTCCCCTGAGCCTTCAAGGCTCAGTAGTAAATAAATGTTAAAAAGCTGGAAAGAGACGCCTCTGTTTTTACACCCAAAAATCTGCAAGAGGCTTTTAAAAATTTAATGCAGGAAAGCACTGCGGTGGCTTTTTCTGCAGCGGATTCCTCTCGCATTAGCATTGCGTGGAGACCAGCATTTACTGGAAGGAGTGGGAGGGAAGACTGAATTGTTTATACAAAGCGATGCTCAGATTTAATGATTAATTAGCAGGTGAGGCTGTTGCCAATCTCCTTGTAAAAAGGTCCTTAACAACCTCCGTTTTGTGTCACAAATTGCCGCGGCTCGCAGGCCCCAAACTTCAAGGCTCTCGTGTCCTTCCTCTCTGTGTCCAATAATTCAAAAACTACCCTTGCTGGGACAGCCATGTTCTGTTTGCTTCCCGGCACCAGAAATCATTTATGCAAAAAGCGATTCACCAGTGTAGCCAGCCTGGGCTAGAGTGCCAGACACACTGCTAGGATTTCATTGCACAACATTGCACAACTTTGTCCCCTCCCGTAGGACAATGTAAACTTTAGACCTGGACTTGCTGCAGAGCAGGCCTGGCTTCCTGCCCCACAATGCATTTCTCAGACATCCTTAACACATTCAAAACTCAGACTCAGGCTTCTTTCGCATACTTCAGGAAGGCTGTCCACTCTTGAACAATGCAATGAATAAATGCTTGGTGGGTTTTTAAAAAAAAAAAAGGAGCAAAAGAAAAATCCACTTTAAGAGCTGCAAAACTAGTACGAGGACGGAACGAAAGAGAGGTTTGAGATGTCACAAGCACCAGCCAAGCAGTGCAGCACGCAGCCAGCTTCTGCGGCAACTGTCAGAGCCGATTTCACTAAGTTAAGATCCAGGCAGGAAATTGTGTGTTTCTGCACAATATGGCAGGCACATGTCCGAATCACCTTACCTCTCAAACAATGTACATCTATATTCAGCACTGGCTCTTTAGAAGATATTTTAGGCAGTTAGTATTTCCTAGCCTTTGGGACTCACGTGGCAGGTACAGTCTAATGAATATACCCGCCCTACTTCCATACAGGCTAGACATTTGTTTTCACTGTTAGAGAGCCCTGTTTGAGAAAGCTCAATGTAAATAGCATATCATTATGTTTCGTACTTTTTTCTGTACCCCAGAAAATGGGCACAGAGGTCAAAACAGAGGGTAGACTACAAATGAAGAACTGTCCAAATCCCATCCAGATTTCACAACACTTCAGAGATAATGTGAACACGTCAGCCACCTGACAGAATGCCAAACAGGCCTGTTCAGCAAAAGGCCTCACTCTACTCAGTTTATTTTAAATAAATGCAAGTCACAGGATAGCAGCCTACTTTGGGGACAACTGGCTTTCTTCAGTTTATACCCAGCCTTTGGTGTACCCAGCCAGTTTGGTGTAGTGGTTAAGAGCAGTGGACTCTAATCTGGAGAATCAGGTTTGATTCCCCACTCGTCCACATGCGGCCAACTGGGTGACCTTGGGTCAGTCACAGTTCTCTCAGAGCTCTTTCAGCCCCACCTACCTCACAGGGTGTCTGTTGTGGGGAGAGGAAGGGACGGAGATTGTAAGCCACTCTGAGACTCCAAGTGAAGGATGGGGTATACATCCAGCTGCTGCTGCTGCTGCTGTTCTCCTCCTCCTCCTCCTCCTCCTCCTCTTTCTTTCTCCCCAGTGGAGGCCCTGGGCAGCTCACATTGAGGTAGATTAGGCTGAGAATGTGACCGATTTCCCATAAGCAGCTGTGCCGCTGTTGCTCTTCCATCTGCCCGTATGCATTGGTCAATTTCACACTATTCTCCCCATGGCCACATTTTGACCCACATCTCTTCCCCGATTTCCCACAAATGCGGCCACAGGGTGAAGAGTGTGAAATCGACCAATGCAACCGGAGCAAATGGAAGAGCAATGGCAGCAGAGCTGCTTGTGGGAAATCAGTCTGTCTGACTAGCCCAGTCACCCAACAAGCTTCCATGGCTGAGTGGGGATTCAAACCCAGGTCTCCCAGGCCCTAGTTTGGCACGCTAACCATTACTCCACATGGACACTTGTGCCCTGAGCTGGCAAAAGAGATTTTGCATGAGACAAAATCATAAGGAAAGCCCTGACGGATCCATCTACCCCAGCATACTGTTGCCAACACTGGTCAGTCAAAATGCCCCCAGGAAGCCGACAAGCAGGGCATGAAGGCAGCCTCCTCCTGTTGCTCTTGCCCCCTCTTGGCAATTGGTATTCAGAGGTATACTGCTGCTGCACATGCAGGTTCTATTTAGCCCATCATGGCTAGCATCCATTGACAGACCTCTCTTCCGTTACGCATTTATCTAATCCTCTTTCAAAACATGCCTTAGTGTTCATCAGGCCTACAGGGAACACAGTGGATGCATCTGGTTCAGATCCAGATGTGCAGCTCCAACAGAGGCCACCTAGTGTGAAGAGAGAGCTCACAGTGGGTCCTTCAGCCACAGGGCCAGTCTGGCATCACAACCGAGATGACAGAGATGCATTCTAGCAAACCAGATGTTGACTCAGGTGTCCGTCCCACCCTTCAAGAAGCCTATCTATTAAAAAAAAGATAGGCACCACACAAATATCTCGGTGTCCTTCTGTCTTGCTGACTGCCTGAGCACTAGCCAGTCAACCCTGTGCACTGCTTATTTCCACTGCCAACTTTTTCAGATGCTAACCTTTGAACTGAACGGAGAGTGCTTTGAGATCAGCCTGTTGCTCTGCGGAGGGCCTGTCCGTCTTCTCTCTTTGCTTCCACTTAGAGAAGTGTGAGCAGAGCCAGACCAGGTCTGACAGGGTTTATGTTATAAACAGTGGAGAAGGGCTCTCAGCCAGCCAGGGAGCACCTCTGCCGTCCTGGAGACGCTGTGCTCACAACTCCCGACTCCCTCTGTGCTTTCAAACATCCTCTCCCTTGGCAAGCCCAGACTGGAATTCCTTTTGAAATGCAAAAGGCTCGTAATGAAACTTGGAAACAACATATGGTACAAATACCGGAGCATGAGCATCGCTTCCCCCATCTCAAATGTTTTCAAAGACTGCACAATGGCACTCCCTCACCCTGTTTTTGATCCAATGGGGGGGGGAGTCATCTGTGAGCAATTTGGTTTCTGGCAGAGGCCCGGCTGGTGCAGAATGAAAGGAAACCCTTGATGGCGGGAGCAAATGGCGGGTCGGCCCAGGCAGAGGCCACAGACAGAAACATGGGGCCCTCCACTTCCTTTCTAGCTCAACTCCAAAAGGGGACAAATGCGTCTCTCTCTCTCTCTCTCTCTCTTTCTCTCTCGGCTGGTCTGCTCAAATGAATGTGCCTACTTCAAGGGTCCCCATTTATCGTAGCATTTATATAGCACTGTGCATACTCAAGCCCTCTTTTCCTCGATGTAATCTGTGCAAACAACCTTGTAACAGAAGCCATGTACTATTATCCCCCTATTGCAGATGGAGGAACTGAGGATGTGTGAGAGCAAAATTTGCCAAAAGCAAGTTCGTGCCAGAGGTGTGATTTGAACTGGGCACTTCCCAGATTCTGACCCACAATTCAACCACCAGCTTGTGCATTTCAGCCACAGCTAGCCAACAGGGACAAGTACAAGCGGACCCATTAAGAGATTAAGCATTCTGTTAAATATCCTTAAACTTTCCCTTCCTTTTAAATAGATTCAGACAGGTAGTTGGATTGGTCTAAATTGGAGTCCAATGGCACCTTTAAAACCATCAGCGTTTAATTCTGGGTAGAAGCTTTCTGATTAAGTGTGCTTGCACACAAAAGCTTAGAACTTGAATAAAACTTTGTTGGTCTTAAAGGTGCCACTGGACTCAAACTTTGTTCCCTTGCTTTTAACGTTTGGTGTAGTGGTTAAGTGCGTGCACTCTAATCTGGGAGAACTGGGTTTGATTCCCCACTCCTCCACTTGTACCTGCTGGATGACCTTGGGCAAGTCATAGTTCTGTCACAGCTGTTTTTGAAAGAGCAGTTTCTGTCCGAGCTCTCTCAGCCCCAACTACATCACAGGGTGTCTGTTGTGGAGAGGGGAAGGGAAAGGAGTTTGTAAGTCACTCTGAGACTCCTTTGGGTAGTGAAGGGTGGGATATAAATCCAATCTAACCCCCCCCTAAAAAAAACATAAACAGGATAGCAGCTGGCAGAGAAGAACAATACCTAACTGGGGGGGGGGGGGGTTTGCTCAGATATTGATAGCTGGTGCATGGTTACAGGTGCTAGCAGGACATGGTTGTGTTCATCAGTGAAAAGGCGGGCGGGCTGAATCTGGCCTTTCTAATAAATCTTTAACCAAAAGAACGAGCACCCTCTTTGCTTTTAAGTTACGAGGCCACCAAGATGAAACAATATTTTCACTGTAAGAATGTTGAAGAGTATCCAAATGGCACCTCCACACACCACCCACCCGCCCAAATTTGCTGCCCTGCTCTACGCTCCAAGCTCGAGTGCTTGCCAACAGCAGTGATGACCACTGCCATTTCTGAAGTTAGCCAGAGACAATGCTTGCTCAGTGGCTTTGAGTGACTACCTGCTATGAGGCCCTTCCAAAACTCTCCTGCCATCATGATCACAACAACTTCATAAAGGAATCCCAAACTCCCTGCTCTTTCTATGGGGCAAATGGGTGTGTGTGTGAGAGAGAGTGACAATGCAGAAGCCCAATCTACATAGCAAGAATGGAGACAGCGGGTATTGCATAGCCAGCCATGCAGGATAATCCAGATTTGGGGTGGGGGGTGGTACATCATGTTTTGTGCAGATGGGCTTAATTTAGATCATGTATTCAGCTTCTGCTGACTGTAGGGAGGGGCCAGGCGCTACAAAGAAGACCAAAAGACCCCCCCCCCCTTTCTTTCCTCCCCCAGCTACTGAGAAGTCTGAGACAACTTTAGAAAATATTTCTCCTTAGTGACAATTCCTTTTAAGGCTCTGCTACCCCCTGGAGGAACAATTGTGTATTACAGCCCTGAAATGTAATTCCCCCTCAAACAGGTTTTATTACCTTAGCCTGAGAAAGAAGTTTCTTCAAGACTTGTTTTTTTGTGGGGGGATGGTGGTGGTGCGATACTATTGTGTTATGGTGGGCAAAGCACTGGCCATCTTTTCTGTGCTTGTCAGCAGGCAGGTGCATTTCCATAACTAGCTGAAGATGCTTGTTCAATAGCTTTTTTGGTTTGTATTTTTTTGTGTGTGTGTACACACACCTGGAAGTCATGGCTGACTTCTGGCAACTCCTAGTGGGGCTGAGAAGCAAGGTGGCTTGCTGCCCGCCTCTGCCCTGGTAATCGTTGGAGGCCTCCCATCCAAGTACTTGCCAGGGTTGGCCCGGCTTAGCTTCTGAGATCTGACGAGATCAGGCTTAGCTGGGCTATCCAGGTCAGGGTACTTGTTCAATAGCTTTTGATGGTAAGAAGTTCCAGTAAATGGTAGCTTATGGCCCCTGTTTACTCTCTATATGTGTCTGGTTCTGGGCTAGAGGGAATGGCTTGGAGTAGGAAAAGTAGCTAGCAAAGGAGACGGAAACGTTACTGGCAAGATGCAAACCTGTGCATTCTTGGCAGTGGGTGCTCTTAGTGCGTGCTGAGCATTTGAGAGGGAGGGACTGATGCTGCTCTAAATATTTAGTCCAGGTCGCCAGCCTCCCCTTGCTGAATGTGCATTCTTGTGAACAAGCTGGCATCGCACAAATGGCCCCATTCCACAGTGTGCTCTTCACAAGGGCATGACTCCTCTAGTAGTTGCCCTTCTTACCACTCAGGGAGACAGGGAGTAACTTAGCCGCTGCAGTACCTGATTCTTGCCAACCTGGGTACCTTGGATTTCCCCAGTCCTTACTACTGGATCAACACAGCCATGAAACAAGCCAGCTGGAGAGGCTGTAAAGCCTCCTTCCTTATTAAAGGTTGAATGGGCTTCTATTAGGAATGCTCTGTGGGACTCCTTCACCCTAAGGCAGGAGTTTGGGTTCAATGACCCACTTCATCCTTTTTATCAAGAACTAGGCTTTTCCCAGCCCTGACCTGGATGGCCAGACTAGATTGATCTCATTGGATCTCAGAAGCTAAACAGGGTTGGCCCTGGTTAGTACTTGGATGGGAGACCACCAAGGAAATCCAGGGTTTATGTTTGGGTCTTGCCTTGGGAACCCTACAGGGTCACCAGAAGTCAGCTGTGACTTGACAGCACTTTCCACCACCCTGCTTTGCCCAGCATCATCACTTCCAGCACAAGGAAGCTGTGGCCTCAAAGTAGCCCTCCAGTCCTTCGTCCAAGGGATCCTGGTGTTCAGCTGTGAACTTAAAAGGGCTGGTGCTGGTGCTGAGCTGAAGCATCCAGTCCTGTTCAGAACCCAGGCACAGAAGATGTGCAATATTATGCCGTGTGATTGGCTGGCAGCACGAGACCTTGGGAATGGCCACCAAGCTTGCTTAGCAAACGCATCGGAGGCTGCCTTATGCCGATTCAGATCGGTAGTCCCTCTTGTTCAGAATTGTCTTGATTTGACTGGCAGCAGCTCTCTAAAGTTTTGAGGCAAGAAAGGTGTTTCCCAACCCAGGGCCACTTAGTCATTTGTAATTCATTCATTTGTAATACATATTGGCCACTCTCTCCATAAGGTGTTTGCTTCCGACAGCAATTAAAACAATTGCTAAAACACATAAACCACCATAGAAGCAGTAGGATAAGACAGACCAAAAGAGGGAAAGCAAAACATCTGATCTACTGTAAAACTTCTGCCTGCTCAGTTCCAGCAACTGACTGAGGAGTTCCCTGACTGCAGAACGCCTGCTTCGGATCTGATTCTGATGAGCCATTATTAGGATTTCAGATTTGTTCCTCCTCATTTACCCAGTATTATTCCCATATACATCAGAATAGGAATATAAAGGCAAACCCTGCGGTATTTTACACAACACCCATTCAACCCAGCGTCCTGTTTCTAAGCAGGCTATAAAGATATTGGTTCTCCCGTTACTATGAGATACACTCTGCCTGTCCATGGAGGTGCTGTTTAGCTACTACTAGCAACCTGTGTGGCTGCGATGGCTCAGAGGTTAAGACGCTGAGCTGCAGACCGGCAGGTCTGTAGTTCAGCAGTTTGAGACCTGAGTGCTGCGGGATGGAGTGAGCTCCCTTCTCTGGCCCCAGCTCCTGCCGACCTAGCAGTTCAAAAGCAAGAAACTGCAAGTAGATAAATAGGAACTGCTTCAGTGGGAAGGTAACAGCGTTCCGTGTGCCTCAGCATTTAGTCATGCCGGCCACTTGACCACAGAAAAAGTCTTTGGCTGGCTCTTCGACTTGGAAACGGAGATGAGCACCACCCCCTAGAGTTGGATTCAACTGGCTTTCGAGCACGGGAAACCTCTACCTTTAGCAACCTGTAGGCCTACCTTCTATGGACCTGTTTAAAAAAGCCATCTGTGCTTGTGACCACGGCCACGTTGTTGGGTGACTGATTAAGGCTAGTGATCCTGTGTAAGTCCAAAGGAAGACGGACAGGTTTAGGCTTTGTGCCTGCTCCGAAGCAGATTATTTCCCCTTCCCCCTTCTGAGCATCCACAAAACATTTCATTCAGCAACTTGTTGCCCTTTTCGTTTCTCAAAATTTAGCACAGTGTGAACCACAGAGGCAATTGGTTCATTTTTGTTCCTCTACCCAAGAGGAAATAAAATAGAGAAAAAATAATAATCCAAAGGTCAAAAGACAAAACACTGTGAGGGCAGCTTCCACTTTCCCTTCAGTTCATCCACTCAGTTCCCTGGCTTGCTTCCTCTTCTCTTTGGACAGGGTTCCTCTCAGGAGGGCTTCACCTCCACCCTACCTGTACAGCCCTATGCCGAGGAGGGATACGAGAGTTTTCCTCCTGCAGTCTGCCTATCATGGATATCCTCCTTTGAACCTCTATTGCAAAAAACCCCAACAACATTAAGCAAATACATGACTTCTCTAGAGTCCTTTCACTGGCAGACAGATGCCCCTCCCACAAAGCACCAGCAGTCTGGCAAACGGACCCCAAACCACTAACCTGTGAACCGCTATAGGCGTTTAACATTTGCTTCATCCTGGTGGGTCAAATCCCTGGCAACGCAACGTGAAATGTGGCCACTGTCAGCCCAGCTCCCAGTCTCACCAAACATCCTTATTGTCTCACAGGAAGCAGCCAGAGACATTCACCAGACACCCTGGCAGTAACCTCAGGCCCAAACCAGGCCGGACTGTGACTCTCTTGCCCTTTCATTGTGAGCGTCCTCTGCTCCAAAACTTCCCCTGAAGGCTGTTCGACATTATTCAGACCCGCTTTCCCAAGGCTCAGCCAAGACAAGCGAGGGGGGCTGGGGGGGGGGGGGGTTGAAGCGGGGAGGCCTGCAACAGCCTCACCAACTTGGCCGGAGCTGTAGAGGGCTGGTGGGGTGCGGGGGAGCTTCTGGCTCCCACACAAGGCTCTGCAATGCCAGCCTCCTCTGCTAAGGCCCCCCTCTTCTTTGTTTGGAAGAAGTTTTCTCTTTTACTCCAAGGTTTCCAAGACAACCACCTTTCTCCCTCACGGTTCAGTTTTGTGTGTGTGTTGTCAAATTTGGACTCGCTTGCCTCACCTCCTCCATCCGCCCTGCATACTTTCAGAGACAAGCTCCGCCTCCTCCCCCCCTCCTCTCCAGAAAGCAAAACTGAATTGTTACTTTCCCTGACAGTTAAATGAAGTTATTAAATGAAAATAACAGAGAGGCACCAAGGAAAGAGAGCTTCCCAAGAACTCTGAGCAAGAACAACAAGCGACAGGCCCCCAGGAATCCCAAGCGGCTAGAAATACACACGAATCCCGGTTAGAAATACACACGCTAGAAATACACACGAATCCCCACAGAGCAAAGCCCTGTCCCTTTCCCCTGCGTGTCCTTAAATGTCAAGGTTTTCTTTCTTTGCTCAGATTTGCATCCTGCCATTCTACCCTATGTACTACATAACATTTAAACCCTGCCCTTCCTCTGCAGAAATCAGTATACAGCTCCCCACTCTTCCATTTTCCCCTCACAACAACCTTGTGTAGTAGTAGGACACATTGGGAGCTTTGTGGTGGAGCCAAGATCTCACCCTGGGTCTCTCCAGACTTCATTGCCTCCTCTAAGCATTACACAGCATTGGCTCAATATCCTAACAGGGCCAGATAATTATGGTTACAAATGTACTGAAGCACAAAAAGGTCGACTATTAGAATAATACTAGACAACATCCAAAAGGCAGATCCAGTGCAACTCATATGGAAAGTAGAGATCATTCGTTCACCAGGGCAAAAAGACATATGGAAAAGCTGCACCTCAACCCAGCAACAAACAGGCACAGAAGGGGACAATGTCTGCCCTGAACGCCACGGGAGGCCACTTATTTACAAAGGCCAGGCCACCCAACCCAGTTCAGAATGTCCTATCCCAAGTATTCACCAAGTGGTTCTCAGAGCAGATGGCCACAGGCAGGAGCAGGCTGGCCATCTAAGTTCCCAGTTGGACTGAAGGGCTACCTATAATTGGCACCACTGGCCAGGTTTGAGCCAAATGGCCCTTCTGGTGCTGGCCTGTAGTGTAGCTCAACTTGGCTGGCTCTTGGACCATTTTAACTCTCCAGTCTTCCTCTGGTGACTTCCCCATCCTGGGCCAGTTCAGCTCAGAAAAACAGGACCAAGCCCCTCTCTACCGGCAGTACAGTCCCAATCTGAATCAGGCCCCTGCAATTCCTTGAAAATTAGTTTCCCTCAGCTGTCATGCAGCTTCAGGGAAAGCAAGTCAGTCCAGGGAACATATCGTGTCGTTTGGGCATTAAAATCAGTTCCAGTAACCTAAGCTGAATGTGACTGAGGCACGTATGACAGCAGCCAGACCCATTGGTGTGGTTGGATCCTTGCCACCGTAACACACTCGAGTCTGAAGAACAGCATTCTGTATTCCCAGCAAATCTTTTGCATGGGGTGTGTGTGTGTGTGTGTGTGCGCTATGCAACAAACCAGCCATAAAATAGGGAACTCAAGAACCCTTTGGCTGGATCAGAACAAAAATATCACATTCTAGGCACCCACCAGAAGCTTTTGAGCAGAGCACGGAGATAGGGGTCATCCTTTGCCCCAGCTCTGGACATGGAAGTTCCATTTAGCCATTGGCCAATATCAGATTGATTGCCCCCCCCCCCCCAATGATCTTGGTTCCAGGAATGATAGACATCAATCAAATTATTGAGAATAAAGATTCCAAAATTAAGAATGGCTCTTGTTCATTTCTTCCTCAGATGAAAAAAAACTGTGTGGAGTCATAGCTCAATATGAGCGCACCTCCTTGCATGCAGAAAAGCCCTTTTGAAAAGCCTTGCTCTGATGCCTTTTAAAAGCAGGTAGAAATTCAACTGGTGAGGCTGTTATTGAGACAGAAGTTCGGAGGCACATGTGGATTTTGCACATGCCCGACTGCCCTTACAGGAACAGAAGGAAGCCAAAATAGGTGCTGGCAATTCAGCTTTAAAATAGATGGTATCAGAGCCTTTCTCAGCAGCCCCACGAACAGGCCCTTGATCCAAGCGGGCCATTTACAGCCCCTGCAGAATTTCATGGCTGAGGTGGGAAAGGAGTGCAGAAAACCCGGCTTCTGGTCCAACACCAAAAGAGACACTCTTGCTAGGTTGGTTTTGAAATTTGCAGATATTATAGAGATAAACATAACTCTTTTATATACACACACATAACTACTCCCCTAATCAATCCCTCTGTTTGAATTGCTCTCATGAATTTGCAAGTGTTTAACAAACAGCACAAATTTCAGGTGATTAATTAAGGAAATTAAAATTCAGAAGAGAGGATCCTCTGTGCTCTATAAAGTGCAGCAAGTTTGGAGTCAGTAAAAATCCTCCCGGTATCCTAAAGGGGATGCGGCAATTTACAAGTCAGCAGAAGGGGGAGAAGGGGGGCGGGCGCGGGGAGTCCCTTCCAATCCTGCTGGCCGGGTCATCAGTTTGAGCAGGGATTGGCACCGTGGGGCACCCGGCAAGCTCCACTGTACTCCCTTGTTTCAGAACAGTTAGGCTGCAAACCTGACGCCTAAAATGGCTCTCGAGGCGGCTTCTGGTTTAAAACACAACAACAATTTAAAAGGAAGGCCCAGATCCATGAATGCCCACCCTTGCCTTAAAAACAGGCCTGTCACAACCAGTGTTCCCTCTAAGCTGAGTTAGTGTGAGCTAGCTCACAGTTTTTTAGCCTCCGGCTCATGGATTTTTGTCTTCGCTCAGGAAGGATGGCTCCAGAGCAAACTAATTTATGCAGTAGCCAAATTGTTTGCTTACAACTTTAATGCCAGTAGCTTACAAAGTAGAATTTTTGCTCACAAGACTCCACTGCTTAGAGGGAGCATTGGACAACACAACAGCCCCAAAGAACCTGTTGTTTAAAGCACAGACACAAGGAAAAAGGGGGAACAAGAGAGAACAAACCCAGGCAGAACACGTGTAGAGAGCAAGGCTTGAGGCCTCACTACACACAGCCACTGAGATTCCACGTGTGCCACTCGAGGCACCTAGATTGACATTTAAAGGGTGGGCAGGGCTGTAGCCTTGGCCCCACAAACACCATTTCCCCGATCACCCCCCGCCCCCCGCGTTGCTGGAGGGAAAGGGGGGAGGATAAAGATCTACACTGTGCCTTGCTGGCAGGTCCTTGAGGAGAGTGACCAGGCACCAAAGGGAAGGCGGCGCTGTGTGGAGTAGCTGCCTGCCTCTAATCTCCAAAGACTGGTGCACAACAGAGTCGGAAGAGCATGTTCAGAAGACCCACACTTGCCCCGGCAGCGGCTTCTCTGGGAAAACACGAGAGTGCCCCACGCTACCTGATCACGCTGGCATGATCAATCCTGCGCCAACAGCCTGTGAGGGTGACTCAAGCGCAGAGCAGAAGATGGCCCAAGGCAAGTGGCTGGAGGGAGCCTGCTGGAGCGCTGCCCCCTCGCCAAAGAGCTCCAGAAGCTGCTGAGAGAGAGAGACTTCTGGTGCCTGTCTGGGCAAAAATGATGGCCGGAATCAGCTTTCCATTCTGGCTAAACTTGCAGGGAACAACAACGGTCTACCTCCTCAATAATGTCTCCAGGCCTTAAAGGCAGAGTCCCTTAATGAAAGGGTGTGTGTGAGAGAGTAACCCTAGAGAAGGCACTTGAGGAGTTCTCAGAATACAGCTTGCATTGGACCCAGTACAAATCGTTCACGACAGAACAGCCCTGTTGCAGACCATCCAGTCCAGCATCTTCTACCCAACAGTGAATAGCCAAATTGCTTCTGGAAAGCCCATGGGGGGGGCACGAAGCTGAGGGCCCTCCCCTGTTTGTCCCCAACAGCTGATCTTCAGAGGTAGATTGCCTCTGAAAAGCAGGGGTCTATTTAGCCATCTTGGCTATCAGTCACTAACAGACTTATATTCTTTTAAATTATATTCTTTATCTTTTAAAAATAAAACAAAACAAACAAAAACCTACATTGGAGGCCATCAGACTGGCTTGGCAAGATCTGACCAAAGATCCATCTAGCCCAGCACCCTGTTTTCCCCAGTAGCCAGCTGGGTGCCCCAGGAAGCCCCCAAGCACAAGGCAGGATTGTGATGGTCCTTCCCCATTGTTCCCAGTGTCTCAGAGATATACTGCCTCTGCACATGGAGGCTTTATTTAGTTGTTGCTGCTTGCCATTCTGATGTCATTGTGTGTACTTCTATCATGTCATCATTCTGCATAGCATTTAAAATAGCAATAACGGACAGGTCTCTGCCCCAAGGAGCTTACAGTGGTAATTTCAACAATGAGGGAAGTAGCAGAGAGAGAAAGAAGACAAGGGAGAGGGTGAAGGCAAGCAAAGATAGTGAAGTGCACAAAATTTGATAGGAAAGAAAGCTCAGGGGGCTAAGAGCAGGGACGCAAGAACGTTCCTTAGTCCATTCCTTCATTGTTCCACAGTGCTGCTCTGCCCTCTGCTTGGCTCCTCTTCCAGTTTAATTACAATTGGAGCAGGTACACTATGCAGTAAGGGAGCCATGGTGGCTCAGAGCTTCAGACGCTGAGTTGCAGACCAGAAGGTCTGTTGTTTGGCAGTTCAAGACCCGAGTGCCACATGATGGAGTGAGCTCCCATCTCTGGCCCCAGCTCCTGACAACCTAGCAGTTCGAAAGCAAGAAATTGCAAGTAGATAAATAGATACCACTTTGGTGGGAAGATAACAGCGTTCCGTACACCTTAGCGTTTAGTCATGAAGGCCACATAATGGAAAAGTCTTCGGACAGTACTGGCTCTTCGGCTCGGAACTGGAGTTGAGCGCCGCTCCCTAGAGTCAGATTCGACTGGATTTCGAGCAAGGGAAACCTTTATCTTTACCTCTTACACTATGCAGCAGTCTTATTTATTTATTTATTTATTTATTTATTTATTATTTTCTATTTATAACCTGCCTTTCTTCCATTCCTTTAGGCCATTTGCATCTTTCCCCACCCCTCCACACAAACACATATTACTGGTGTGCAAAATCTTGTAGAAATGCTTCCAGATTCATCCTCCATGGGAATTCTCCACAGGCTATGCCATTTCAATTAGAGTTGTCCACATTGCCAACCGGATCTGCTTGTGTATTCCTTTTGTGAACGCCTGTCATCTATTTTCTGTTGATGCATCTGGGTTTTTATTTTGGGAGAGGGGGGTATGGATTACCTAGACTTTATCATTATGGAAGTTCTGGAGGAGTGGTTGTGATAAGCACTGAATTTGCAGAAAACACACATTGAAATGTGTACTGTTGTGTGGAATTTTCAGTGGATCATCTGGAGGATGTGGAACAAAACCCTTGGCAAAGCAATAAAGAAGTACAGAGACAGTGACGGTCATCCAGTTTTTCTTGATCTGATCATAGGTAGGCTTGCTTTATAATGCCTTGTGTGTTCTCCTGACCCATGCACACACTCCTGAGCATGGCTGAGATGCCAACACAAAAAGAAGCTTGCTACCACAATTGTGACCAATCATTGGTTTTTTGTGGAATGTTCTATTTACCCACACGTGTGCATCTTTAACGCATAGAGGAGAAAAGACGTTAATGAACGGAAGAAACAGAAATAAGAAACGGAAATTTGTGACAAGCCACGCACGCACAGCAGTCTGTACATAATTTGGAAAGGGGTGGGGGGAAGAACACTGACGTTTTGGAATCATCCTCCTTAAGACAAAGAGACAAAGAGGGAACCTGGAGGGGGAAAGGTGGCATCTGGCAGGTGTTTCAGACATTGCGGGGGGGGACTCAGGGAGCAGGAGGCGGAGTGCTGAAGGAAGCAGGAGCCCTTGGGACCAGGGAGGGTGCTAGAGGCACAGGAGTGAAGGTCGCAGGCCAGGATGCATCAGGGACATAAGCGCGGTATGAGGGGATGGAGGGCAACTCTGGTGTTCGTAGCTTTGCTGAGCACAGCAGCAGCATGCCAAGGATTTTCCCAGCAGGCTGTTTGCAAAGCAATTGTCTGCGGGTCTGTGTCTCCCCCCCCCCCCCAAGACATAACTAATGCTGGCTTTCAGGCTGCCATTGGCCGAATACCAATAAACTTGTTTTACACAGTGAATAAGCAACTCTGGCAGGCGATAAATCGGAGAAGTAATGTTATGCTCAGTTTTTTTACTGTCTGCCGAGTCACACTTTACTGCGCCGGCATTTGTACAAAACAAGCCCGGCTTTCATCGCTAATAAAACATGGCATTAATTACCCAGCAGAAGAACACGGGGATGTCTTGAAACGGCGCCCAGGCGGGCCCACCCTATTGCTTGCCTCCCTCGTCTTAAGGGCGACTGATCGGGAGGGGATGTGGCAAAGATCTGCAACAGTTTATTCCCGAGGCAAATTCTGCACACTCGATGCTGCAGATAAGTGGCCTGAACAGCAGCAGCAGGTGTGCAAATATCATCTATAAAAATAAAAAAAGCAGTGGTTTAATCATGCACCTGAGCCTGTTGGGCATGCAACGTGCAACCCTGATTCAGGTGTGCATGAATACATGCTGACATCTGTGCTTTAAGCCATCTGGTTTGGTTATGTGGTGTTGCCTGCACTTGTGAATGGGGCACACTGTGTGCCGTTGTGGATAATAGTGTGGAGGAAAACCCAGCTGCAAAACATACACAGGTTCTGTAGAACGGTAGCTTACTCTGCAGTGGTGGTGAGGGCTCTCTGAATGACCCACGGGCAACCTCTAATCCTACTTGAACCACCGTAGGGTGTGTGGCCTCAAGAGACATCTGAACATGACAGCGACAACTTGTGGCAAGCTAGCCAGCCATATGCACTCTGCACAGGGTTTTCCTGGCCCTTCCCCAGATCAGCTGGAAGTCAAACATTATGCTTCACTTCGGAGTATACACAGTGGGGTCACCAAGAAGAGAAGAATGTATGAATTGGTAGACCAGATTAAAGTCCCTTCATTCAGTTAAAGGCAGCTGGACTGTCAGAAACGAGTGTATTATATAGCACCAGCCACCACATCTGATAGTGGTTATTAGACAGTTTATGGACCTGAGTGACAGGGCTCATTTCGTAGCAGGAGCTCCTTTGCATAATAGGCCACACCCCCTAATGTAGCCAATCCTCCAAGAGCTTACAGAGCTCTTCTTACAGGGGCTACTGTAAGCTCTTGGAGGATTGGCTATATCAGGGGTGTGTGGCCTAATATGCAGAGGAGCTCCTGCTACGAAATGAGCCCTGCTGAGCGACAATTACTTTCAAAAGTAAAATCTCCGCACCTCCCTGCTCACAGGATGGCTTGCAGATATGTCCTCATATTCCATACACTACAAGTCAAGGAAGTGCCATCTTCCATTTTAGAGGTGGATACATATCCTGTCTGTTAGGCAAACTGGTAGCGCTGCAAGGGTCAAGCTACGGCAGATACAATAATATCAAAATAAATATTTAGTATATGGTGTACAAAATGGCAAAATTTAAAAACATAGTGCCTGGATATCAGGCTGCATTAGGTCAGAACAAGCTTTACATAAGCTGTAATAATTTTCCACACAAAGTTGATGAATATGTAAAATGACCGACATAAGACCATACACGTTTCAGCCACAAGGGCCTTCCTCAGTGGTCAATAATACATACTTTTCTAAATCCAACTGTGATGGCTTTATGCTGCCATGTTCAAGTATGGACCAGCCCTAATTGTCACAGTTCTTGCCATAAAGAATCCTGGGCGTTGTAGTGCAGTCACTGGCTTGGGTAGACTCTGTGGGAGCTGTAGGGCTGCCAGGTTCCTTTGGCTTGCTGGTGGGAGCATTTGGGGGGTGTTCCAGGGGTGGATGGGGATGCAGCATGATGTCCCCAACACAATGATGTCATGTGGAAGTGATGTTATCATACTGGGGAAGTTGTGCGGCAATGCTCCGCATTTTGGGCAAAACTATGGGAGGGTGGGTTGGCCTCAAACCATAGAGTTTTGCACAAAAAGCAGAATGTCACTGCGTGACATCCCAACGTAATGATGTCACTTCCGTATGATGTCATCATATCAGGGACATTGGCTTCCCCCCAGCCAGCTGGCTAGGATTGCCAGCCTCCAGGTGGCAGCTGGAGATCTCCAGCTATTGCAACTGAACTCCAGGTGACAGAGATGAGCTCTCCTGGAGAAAATGGCCACTTTGGAAGTTGGACTCTATGGCATTATGCCCCAAACCTTAGGCTCCACTCCCCAAAATCTCCAGTTATTTCCCACCATGGAGCTGGCAGCCCCACAGCTAGCTGGTGGTGTGCAGAAGCCCAAAAATTCAGAGGAACCCCCACCTCAGACTGGAGGTCTGGCAACACTAGGGAGGTGCCACGTCCTTCCAGAGACCTAGAATCCCCAGGTTGCTTGAGGGAAGAATTGATGGCTATTAAAATGGTTTACATCTGTGGTACAGATCGGTCCGCACAGAAATGAGCCTTGGACAGCAAAGGGCTTGTTTGTGATCACAAAGTCAGGCTGTATTTGCAGCTTATTCAAATTTCCCTGTTTTGCAGTCTACCAACACAGGTCTCCAGCTAGCCTGACCTCATCAAATCTCGGAAGCTGAGCAGGGAAGGCCCTGGCTAGTATTCAGAGGGGTGGCCACCAAGGAAGGTCAGCTTTGCCGCACAGAGGCAGGCAGTGGCAAAACCATCTCTCAGCATCTCTTCCCTCAAAAACCCTGTGGGGTCACCACAAGTCAGCTGTGACTTGATGGCACTTTCCACCACCAAAAGAGTTCTCACTCAGGGACTGACATCCCATACGATTGAAATTAAATATAATGACATTCACTGGGGAAGAGATTCTCAGTCGTGCTGCTAGATCCAGGCATGACAGAGGTCCTTGGCTCCTGCCCTCCACGGACAGTCCCTTCCATCGCCATCAGAAGCCCGAGAAGAGCTCCCAGGTGGAGCTGAATCTAGGCCTGGTGGAGAGGGAGCCCAGCTGCTTCCTGCTTTCCCTTGGATGACCCCAGTCGAATAATATGTGCCTAATGGATCTCTGGCGCTGGTGGAATGTCAGTGAGCCCCCTGCAGAAAAATCCAGAAGCAGCATAGATTTAATCATAGCCTTTGATTCTCTTTCTCTTACCCCCCCCCTTTTTTAAAAAAAGGAAGATGAATTAAACATTAAAGATAAGTGGAATATCTTGTATTTATTCCGTGCGAGAACATTTTGCTCTGAAATCTCAAACAGTTTATGATAGATGGAAGAAATTAGCTGGTTCGGCGGCTGCCTTTCCCCCCCTTTAGGAGATGGGCTCGGGCTGCCTTTGGCAACGCTGCTTGATGGGAATAAAGCCATCATCTTGGCCCGAGCGTGGGCTTGATGCTTGCTCTAAATAGACTCTGCCTCGCGATGCTGCAACCCAGTGCTTTGCTAGAGAGCTCGCCTCTTTCTTTCATGATTAAACACGCCATCCATGCAGCCTGTAGCTTCGAGTTCTGCTTAATGCCGGCATTCGTCTCTTATCACTCTGACCAATGGCCACAGCAGACTGTGGGAGCTGAACAAATGAAGCTGCGATTGAGCCAAAGCCTCTTAAAAGACTGTTGGCCACAAGCGTTAGAAATGGCATCACCATGATGCGATCTAAACATATATTCCTTTTGATGGCCAGGCTGATGCAGGAGTGTCAGACTATGTCTGGGAAGGTAAAGTAAGGGTAAAGGTTTCCCTTGCTTGAAAGCCAGTCGAATCCGACTCTAGGGGGCAGTGCTCATTTCCATTTCTAAGCTGAAGAGCCAGCACCGTCCGAAGATGTTTCTGTGGTCATGTGACCGGCATGACTAGACGCTGAGGCACACGGAGTGCAGTTACCTTCCCACCGAAGCAGTACCCATTTATCTATTTGCAGTTTCTTGCTTTCGAACTGCTAGGCTGTCAGGAGCTGGGGCCAGAGACAGAAGCTCACTCCGTCATGCAGCACTCGGGTCTTGAACTGCAGAATTACCAATCTTCCAGTCTGCAGTTCAACATCTTAAATTCAAATCCCTGCTCAGAGATTAAGCACACTGAGTAAATTTGGTCCAATCACACTCTCTCAGTTTGACCTACCTCCCAGGATTGTTGTGAGAGTAAAATGGAGGAAAGAATCATGCAGGGGTTATTTCATAGAAAAAGAGGTGCAGGAGCTCATTAGCAAAACTCATTTGCATAACTTATTTGCATATGCTACACCACCTGACATCACCGGAAGTATGTCAGAAGGCAAGAAAGAGAGAGAGAGAGAGAGCGTGCGTTGGCAGAGAGGGGACAGCTACTAATCCAAGCCTCAGAAATACCACTATTCTGGGAGGATAGCTTCAGTGGTGGCTGAAGCCTTCAGAAGGCTGGTCGGAGGAACAAGGACCTTTCCAGGGGATGGGGTAATTTTGCTGCAGCCATGACACAAGTAGGAATTCCTCCGTGGGGGGGGGGGGGCTGGCACCAACTCCCGGAGCTGAGCTCCCCTGAGCTTCTGCTCGAAATGACCCCTGGAATCATGTATACTGCCATTAGCTCCTTAGAGGAAGATCAAGATAAAAATCTGGTAGACAGAGCCATCTGTGCAGAATCCTGCTTTAAGAAGAGAAGAGCCCTGCTGGATTAGACTAGTGGTTCATCTACAGTGTCATCCTAAGCAGAGTCATACTCTTCTAAGTCCATTGACTTCAGTGGATTTAAAAGAGCGTAACTGTATTTAGGATTGTGCTGCTAGTCCAGTATCCTATCTCACACAGTGGCCAACCAGTTCCTCTGAAGGTCCAACAACAGAAGGAGAAGAGAAGAGATTGGATTTATACTCTGCCCTTCACTACCTGAAGGAGTCTCAGAGCAGTTTACAATCTCCTTTCTCTTCCCCTCCCCACAACAGATACACTGTGAGGTAGGTGGGGCTGAGAGCTCTTTCGAGAACTGCCCTTGAGAGAAGAGCCCTGAAAGAACAATTCACTGACCCTAGGTCACACCAGTAGCTGCATGTGGAGGAGTGGGGAATCAAATCCAGTTCTCCCAGAATAGAGTCCGTACTCTTAACCACTATACCAGACTGGCTCTCAACAGGGCATGGAGGCTGGGGCCTTCCCCTGATGTTGATTTCTGGCACTGGTATTCAGAGGTTTACTGTCTTTGAACATGGAGGTTCATGGAGATTCACTCCATGAATCTGTCTAATTACCTTTCAACGCTGTCTGTGCTGGTGACCATCACTACATTGTCTGGCGGTGAATCCACATTTTATCACTCACTGGGTAAAGTATTTCACTGCTGCAGCACACTGGGTTGACCCTTTCATTAAGCTATCTACTACCACCCCAAGATCTTTCTCCCTCTGTGTCTCAGCAAGTTTAGACCTCATTACCCTATACTTGAAGTTGGAATTCTTTGTTCCATTGTGTATCACCTTATACTTAGCAACACTGAACTTCATTTGTGACACTGTTGTCCACTCAACCAATTTGTGGAGATCCTCCTGGAGCTTTTCACAGACATCTTTGGTTTCGCCATCCTGAATAATTTGGTGTCATTTGCAAACCTGGCCACTACACTACTCACCCCTAATTCCAGATCACTTATGACCAAATTAAATAGTACCAGGACCCCACCGCTTACTCCCCTCCATTGTGAGAACTGTCCATTTAGTCCTACTCTTTGCTTCCTGTCATTTAACTAGTTTTCAATCCATATGAGAACCCATCCTCTTATCCCATGACTGCTAAGTTTACTCAGGAGTCTTTGGTGAGGTACCTTTACCAAAAACCTTTTGAAAGTCCAAGTATATAGTGTTTACCGGGTCACTGTTATCTACATGCTTATTCAGTTTCTCTGAGAACTCCAAAAGGTTGGTGAGGCAGGACTTTCCTTTGCAGAAGCCATGCTGATTTTCCTTGAGCAGGCTTTGTTCCTCTATGTGCCTAATAATTCTATCTTTGATTACAGTATCTACAAATTTGCCTACGACAGATGTTAGGCTAACTGGCCTGTAATTTCCTGGTTCCCCCCAGACCCCTTTATAAAAATCACTGTAACGTGCTCCTCTCAAGTCTTCTGGTACAGTGGGTGAATTTAGTAATAGGTTACATATTGGTTAGTAGATCAACAATCTCACATTTGATTTTGCTAAGAATTCTCAAGGGCATGCCATCAGGACCCGGAGACTCCTCAGCTTTTAATTTCCCCAAGGTCTGGAACTTCATCCCTCATCACTTCAATTTGACTCAGTTCTTTAGACTCCCTTCCTGAAAACAGGGGCTGTGGCTTGAGTACATGCCCCACACTTTCCACTGTGAAAGCAAAAGGAAAAATTTGAGCTTCTCTGCCATCTCCCCATCTTTCTTTAGCAATCCCTTCATACCTTGGTTATCCAAAGGTCCAGCTGCTTCTGGTTTCCTTCTCTAAATATATCTAAAGAAATGTTTATTCTTTGTAGGGTTGCCAGCTCTGGAGACTTTGGGGGTGGATCCAGAAGATGGCAGGGTTTGGGGAGGGAGGGGCCTCAGCATGGTACAATGCTATAAAGTCTACCCTTCAAAGCAGCCATTTTCTCCAGGGGAGCTGATCTCTGCCTGCTGGGGATCAGTTATAAAAGCAGGAGATCTCCTAATTCTTTGTCTTGATGCTTGTAGAAACCTGCCCTCAAATTCTGTTTCAACATGCCTAATTATTGACAACTTACATTTCTTTTGTCAGAGCCTGTCGTCCCTTCTGTTCAATTCATCGGGGCAGACCTTCCACTTTTTAAAAGCAGCTTTTTAATTTCTGGGTAACTTCTTTGACTTATGTTGTTAGCCAAGTTTGACCCGCCTTCCTGGGTTGTTGTACGAGTAAAAAGGAAAATCAAGAGGAAGACCCATACATGCAGAATCTTGCTTAACTGATGCACAGAAAATATTTAAAAGTGTCGTTTTTTTAAAAAGGTGGTGTGAAGAAAGAGAAAACATCATGGAAATGAAGAATAATGTGTCCAATTTGTGCAAGGAAGAAACAAAATAATAAAAAAACCAGGGAAAAAGAAGGGATGAGGGAGTCAAAATCATCCTCATTTGCTGGGGCCCATAAATCCCTGGAGAGGCTTTGTCCTGAGTAGCGCAAGTCCATAGGTGCTGTCAATCACTCTGCAAAATTATCGGAACTTTGTTGTGGGACTGCCATTTGCGGCCACCCCATAGTGCCTCCATTTAAACTGTAAACACATTACTGACTGTTGGGAGGTGTTCTTTCATTCTGTAACTCGCTTTGAGAATGCCCAGCTGGAAAGCGAGCTGTGTGCTTGCTAGATAAACAACGGTGTAGATTTGGGAGCTTCATTCCCTCCCCCCCCCCCATTTCAGTCTTGAATCCTCTGTTTGCCATTGACTAAGATGTCTGCAAGAAACCTTGGTGTCTTGCAAGCTGAGGATGTTCCCGTCTGTCCGACGGTGCTTTCTCCGCAACTGTTATCTAGCAACATCCTTAAATATTTAATGGCAATTAGGTATGTACATATTTTAGGATGACGGGGGCAGGAGATGAAATATAAATTAAAAGTCAACAGATGCAGGCAAATATGCCCAGCTAATTAATAATAATTAACTTCTTCATGCTGGAATGAAAACAGAAACAAGCAGCAATGGGATATGAAGGGAAATGAATCCTGGGTTTCAAAGATGGCTGAGGGTTTCCCGTGCAGGGCTGAGATGGAAGGTTCGTCTAGTCGAGCCCTGTGTCCAACAGGCGGCAGCCAGACACCATCACAAACAGCAATTCATGAGCGTGTCTCCAGTATGTACCCGGTAATTATTTATTTTATTTACTTTATTTATACTCTACTTTTATACCCAGAGGCAAGCCAAAGTGGCTTACCACATTCTCCTCTCCTACATTTTATCCTCACAAAACCCCTGGGAGGTGGGTTAGGCTGTGTGACTGGCCCGAAGCCACGTGATAGAGCGGGGATTTGAACTAAGGGCTTCCTTCCAGTTCCTAGTGTGACACTCGAATTGCTACACCACTCTGGCTCTCAGTCAGAATGGGACCTTTGAACCGGAACATTCCATTCAGTCACTAACAACCATGGTTAAGTTTCATCGATGACTTTCCCCCTCCATGAAAACTGCCCAGTTGTCATCACAGTGTTCTGCGAGAATGAATTTTGTGAGTTCATTTTTTCCTCTACAAAACTGAACTTGTCACATTTGGGGTTTCTAGCTTGTTTTTGATACACCAGCCAATGAGTGAATGAGGCCCAGACATACATAAGTTCGTTTCAGGATTGTATGCTTCAATAATTTGTTTCCTGTGCCTACCAATAAATAAATCTTTTCTCTTCTGCATCTCAGATTGCAGCATGGAGTTGTGGGAAGCACAGCAGCCACTTTGGACTTGAATTAATTCTGCCTGTTCCCCTGCATTTAAATAAAACAGGAGTCCAGCGGCACCTCAAAGACACACAAAACATGCCCTAGCAGAAGCTTTTGTGAGTCAGAGCTCACTTCGTGAGAAGTACGAAGGATTTCTCCATTAGGTAGAAGGATTTTATACTCAGACGGCAGCCAAGCGGTACTGCCTGGTAGGCTTTGACCATACATTGTAATGCTAAGAGCCTGTGGGTTGATGAAGACCATGGGGTGGTGAAAAGTGACTAGATGGGATGACAAACATCATCCACCCCCGCCTGAAAAATGGTCAAAGAGAGGTACTTTACAAAGTCTTTGCAAAAAGCATGCCCCTGTGCCTTCCATGATGGTTCTTTTTGCAGCGTCTGGGCTTTGTCCTCAGATCAGTATCCAAGGTCAGGTCTAAGTAGGTCTGAGCACACTGAAGAGTTCAGTCTCCACCCTGGCTGGCGTGAGAAGGAACTGCATTCCTTGTAGATCAAATAACAGGCAGCAAAGTTCAGAGGGAAGGAAGAGGTAAAGCCAAATGGGGCCAAAGCCAACTGCTGGAGGCGGATCAAGAGCAGCAGTGATAGCTCTATCATGTCAACTGTCAAGCCCTCGGAGAACAAATGTCCATGCAGAATCCGAGTACATCTGCCACTGATTCAAAGGTGGATAGTTGTGTTAGTCTTTAGCAGCAAAATAAAATAGGAATCCAGTAGCAAAAACTTTCATGAGTCACTTTATCAGGTCGGGTGGGAGGGATGACCTAGAGAGATGCCAGTGCAAAATGAGATCCAGTCCTGCCTATCTGCCAACAGCTGAGAGTATCTTTCTAACATCTTTCTGCCCATCCTTCTGTTGCATATATAAACTGACTTGATGGGTTTACACTTCAGTGCATCTGAGGAAGTGAGCTCTGACTCACAGAAGCTTACGCTGAGCAGAATCATAGAATCACAAGATCAATGTTAGTCTTGAAGGTACCACTGGACTCCTGCTTTATTTTGTTTTAAAGGTAAATTCTTATCCTATCCTTCTCAAGAACATCCTTCTTCTAGAGATCCAACAGAGCTCAAGTCTGTACCCTTTTTGGAAATCTCTGCCTCACCACCTTAATTTATGGACTTCTTTGCCATAAAAATGTGGTGAAGACCACCATTTTAATGGACGTTAAAAAGGACTGAGGTACATTCAGGGAGGAGGATATTAGATACGACAGCAAAATGGGACTTCCACATTCAAAGGCAGGCTACCCCCTAAGTTCCAGGATCTTGGGAAAGACAAAATACAAGAAGAGCCTCACTTTTATGTTCTGCTTGTGAGCTTCCAGGGGGCATCTAGTTGGCTGCTCAAAACTAAACGCTGGACTATTTATTTATTTTATAAAATTTTCATTTCATTTCCTACATTCAAAACTAGCAATAGTCAAATAATCAATAAAATCACACACACACACCTCCAAACAAAGCAAACTGTAATGCAAATACCAACAGGATAACATTACAGAGAAACCAGAAAAGTCAACCTCAACTGGACAGGAAAGTTCTATTATAGCTTGGAACCTCCCAACATGTTGTGATTGGGTTTCTCTGGTGCCTGGATGGCCACTGTGGGGAAACCTTTGGTCTCATCCAGCAGGGATCTACCAGTGTTCTGATAGGCTTCCCCAACATGGCCCATGGGCACCAGGGTACCCAGTGTACCCATCAGAACTTCCCTTGGCATGCACTGACCTTTTCAGAAAGTAGGTGACGATTTCGTAAGGCAAAGCTTGTTATTAGCTTCCCTCATTCAAATGTAAGTTTTTCCATGGCTGCAATAGGAGCCACAGCTACCAGGGTCGCGGTGGCTCAGAGGTTAAGACACTGAGCTGCAGACTGGAAGGTCTGTAGTTCAGCAGTTCGAGACCCGAGTGTCGCGTGACGGAGTGAGCTCCCATCTCTGGCCCCAGCTCCTGCCAACCTAGCAGTTTGAAAGCAAGAAACTGCAAGTAGGTAAATAGGTACCACTTTGGTGGGAAGGTAACAGCGTTCCATTTGCCTTGGCAATTAGTCATGCTGGCCACATAACCACGTAAAAAGTCTTTGGACAGTGCTGACTCTTCGGCTTGGAAACAGAGATGAACACCGCCCCCTAGAGTCGGATTTGACTGGCTTTCGAGCAAGGGAAACCTTTTACCACCAGAGTATCAAGAAGACTAGTAAACATCCAGGCTTGTGATTCTTTCCATCCCCCAGTCAGACTTTCCTTCTTTTTATTCCCCTTTCTCTTTCCCCCTTCCCCATGGGCCTTCCTTCGTTTCTTTTTATAACTCTGCCATTCTTTTGCAAAGCGAGGAGGAAGCTATTGTGCTTGGCTCTGCCTCCTGTAGCAGGCATTTTGGGGTGGTCCTCCCTATACCCTGTCAAAATGCCAAAGGCATTTGCAGGTTCAAAAAGTTGGGGACCCCCGTTCTTTGTATTTGGCTAGTGCTTTGGCTCTTGTTTCTTTGCTTCGAGCCCTGCCCTCACTGTAGCAAGAAATCTGTAAGCAGCAGAAACCGCCCTAGAGCACAACTCACATCCTCCATCTTTGCCATACGGAACTCCTGCTGGGACTGACATTCTAAAAACCCACCTCTATACAAGGCAGCATTCCAGGATGGATCACCACCAGCCTACGTGAACATGGGGCTGATTTAAAAACTCTGCAGACATACAGGCTGATAAAGGATTTTTTCAACATGTTTCCTGCAATCCAGGACCTCCAGCTCCACTCAAAGATAGGGCTGCTAGGTTCCCCTTGGCCATTGGCAGGGAATGGGGTGGGGTGGGGGGCAGGTAGGGTTGCCAGATCCAGGTTGGGAAACTCTCAGAGATTTGGGGTTGGAGCCTGGGGAGGTCAGGGAACTCAGTGGGGTACAATGCCATAGAGTTCACCCTCCAAACCAAAGCATCCATTTTCTGAGACTGCTAGGCAGGGGTCATTTCGTAGAAAAAGAGGTGCAGGAGCTCATTAGCATAACTCATTTGCATAACTCATTTGCATATGCCACACCCCCTAAAATACCGGAAGTGTGTCAGAAGGCAACACCCACCCCTCAGGCTCCACTCCACAGGTGAGTGAAACTGACCTGCTCTTCTTCCATTCCCTTCCCCATCCAATACTTTGTGCAATAAAAATCAGCGTAAAGAACACACCCTCAGTCTCTTCCTGCTCCCTTGAAACCACCAGGTTTCAAGTAGACTTGAGATACCCAGGACATGTGCACCACCCATCCCTTTCCCTTCCCCTCCCCACAACAAGACACCCTGTGAGGTAGGTGGGGCTGAGAGAGGTCTTTTGAGAACTGCTCATGAGAGAACAGCTCTGAGAGAACTTGTGACTGGCCCAAGGTCACACCAGCAGCTGCATGTGGAGGAGTGGGGAATCAAACCCGGTTCTCCTGGATTAGAGTCCAACTCCTGACCACTACACCAAACTGATAAGGTGGAAGCTGCTGAAGGGTTGGTGAAATTTCTCCACTACTTATGTGCCATGTGCCCAGATAAAAAAATTAGAAAATTTATATGCCACCTTGAGCAAATCTCTGGAAAAGCAGCACACAGTCATAAAAGGAACAATGATAAAATTATCAATATTAAAACAAAACATTAAAAACAATAAAGACCCTAGCAGGGCTTTCCCCGGGGCGCTGCGCCTCTGCACTGCTCGGGGAAGCCAAGGAGGGGGTGGGGCTTGGTCATGTGCCCGCCCCCTGGGCTCCTCACTGCTGGAGCTGCGCTCCTGTGCGCTCCCGCTCCAACGGACCCCTGCTGCTAGGGATGCCAGCCTCCTGGTGGGACCTGGAGACCCCCTGGAATTATAATTTACCTCCAAATTACAGAGATCAGTTTCCCCAGAGAAAATGGATGCTTTGGAGGGTGGACTCTATGGCATTGTACCCCACTGAGGTCCCTGTCCTACCTAGGCTCCACCCCCAAATCTCCAGGAGCTTCCCCAACCTGGCCAGGGAGGGGGGACGGGATCTGGCAACCCTAACTGGGGAACTGATCTCTGTAGTCTGGAGATCAGCTGCAACTCCAGGGGATCCCTCACCAGGGGGCTGGCATCCCTCGACACAGAGGTTAGTGCTTAATCTGAGGTTTGTGTTCCTTCATGAGGAAGGCTGGTGGTCAGCTGCTGTGGGTGAACGGTCCAGCATAAGCCAGCCATTTCACAGCTGGGCCAGGAGTCAGTTCACAGGTTTTAATGGCACACAGATGGCAACTTCTCTACCCCACTGTAATGTACCCTGCTACAGGTCTGGACATGTTCGCCAGGCGCTCCTGTAATGGTAATTGATACCAGCCAGGAGGGCATGGCCGAGACACCAACCTCAGCTTCAGTCCCAAAGAACAATAGACCCTAGGATCCTGATTGTCCCCCTGTCAGAGGCTTAGGATATTCAAATGGTCCTATGATAGCCTCTGGTGGGAACCTAATCCCTGTTTACCCAATCCCCTGTGGGGGCGAGGTCGGGGTGTGTGGCTTACCTATAAATATAAGCAGCCCCCCCCAACCCACGTCCCTCATGCTTCCACTGACCACCTAATAAAAAGAGCTTTGTTTGAAATCACTCCATGGCCTTTCGAGTCCAGTATATTTCACCCACTTTCTGTACACTTCACAGATCAGCCAGAATGCCATTCCGGGGTCTGGAAAAGAAACTGAAGCCCTTTTTGTTTCCAAAGCAAGACTTTGCAGTGGGCGGGGGGAGAAGAGGAAATGAGCTGATGGGATATTTCGCTGTCGGGAAGAGGGAAGACCCAGAATCCCTTCATGTGGAAGATATGGAATCTCCCTACTCCAGAATCTGGGCTCAAAGGTTCCCTCCATAGAAAATCCGCTCCTTCCTAGCAGATGGCACTCCCACATTCACTTATCCCCCAGAAGTGGCTTTTCCTGGACCACTGGGGGGCCAGTCCCACGTCCAAGCCCTTCCCAGACTCCACCGCAGTGGGCAGGAACAGCAGTGAAGAGGAACCGCACTGGCTGCTGCTGAAAGCTCATAAGCCAGCCAAAAGGCCACCCTGCCCCTGTCCTCTTTCCCTAGCTGGAACCAGGCCTGGGGGCCAGAGGCTGAGCTGGACTCTCACGCCACCTGCTCCAAAGAGTCAGCCCTCAAATGTCTCTCGCTTTCAACACTGTGCTCTCAACTTACAGCCTGGGCTGGAAAAGCAGCAAGCAGAAGCAAACAACATTTCATGGGGGCCTCCCTGGATTTTAAAAAAGCCAAATAAATAAATAAATCAAAGCCTACATTTACTCATCAGCAGAAGAGGGACGATAGCCTGCCTCACTGGGCTTTTCTAAGGACCTGTGAGAACCTGTATGGATTCTGAATGCAAGCAGAAAACAAAATAAATCTGCATAAATGCTGAGAGTTATGGAGCTGTCCTCTCTGGAACAGCCCCCCCCCCAACCCCTGGGAGCCAGCCCTTCGTGCCTCTTCTCCTGACTTCCTTTGCACCCATGACATCTTTGCCCAAAGTCCTCCCCACTCCCAGACCTCCACACCAACGGCTTCTTCGCCAGCAGTCCCAGTGCTCTCCCCACTTTAAACTGGTTGCCCAGAGTAATGCCACCCGAAAGGGCAAGAATTGATAGGTGGGCACAGAAGGAGCTTGTGGGGTGGGGAGTAGTGATGGCGAGATCCGCACTCTGCCACACATTTGGTTGCCGCCCACACCCTCCACAGGACCCCCGACTCGAAGAAGTCACTGTTCCTTCAGCAACAAGCGAGAGCTTTTATATGTATTTTAAAAAATCCCTTGCGACAGTATTGTATGGATACTTAGCAACCCCCGTTCACAGCTGCATGCTTCTTTTCACACAAATGCCGCCCGCAGCGGAGCTTTCATTCACGGTTTTAATGCTGCCCTTCCATCCAACAAACCCAAAAGGAATTGGGGGGGGGGGAGAGATGAAGAACCACCCCACCTGCCCAAATCAACGTCATGCCTTTTGGGTTTGCAAAGGGACAGGATGGAGAGCAGGAAAGGGGGGAAGGGGCTGCACCATGGGGCCAGGGGAGGGCCTGAACGGAGGCAGTGTCCCAGCAGGCTGCCATGGGGAACAGGGTGCTGGAGGTGGTGGACCCAGGATCTAACCCAGCAGAGTCGTTCCGATGAGAAAGATGGTAAAGAGGGGAAGGAGTGCAGAAAACCCCTCAGGAAGTGGGGATGCTTCAGAAACAGCCAGCAGCCTTAGGTGGGACTCGGGAGTCCCAAAGGCCTTGTTTCTCAGGAGCTCCATGGGAGGGCCTATTTATGTTGTGCATGGAAATGGATCTCAATCTGGTTCTACCCTCCTGAGCCTTCCCTCAAAATGACCTTCAGGCTTGTATTCTTAAAGTATTCCCATGACAGAGGATAAGACAATCAACTATTGTTACTGAATAACATCTATAGCATCATCAGGGCAAATGAAGAAGAAGAGAAGAAGAGATTGGATTTATGCCCCGCCCTTCACTACTTGAAGGAGCCTCAGAGCGGCTTACATTCTCCTTTCCCTTCCCCACAACAGACAGCCTGTGAGGTAGGTGGGGCTGAGAGAGCTCTTTCGAGGGCTGCTCTTGAGAGAACAGCTCTGAGAGAACTTGTGACTGTCCCAAGGTCACACCAGCAACTGCATGTGGAGGAGTGGGGAATCAAACCCGGTTCTCCCAGATTAGAGTCCGCGCACTTAACCACTACACCAAACTGGCTCTTTACAGAGCCACATAAGCAAATGGGGTGAGTCCTATGGTTTAGTGACAATGCACCTGCTTTGCAGAAAGTCCCCGATTCAGTTCCGGGTCTGGTAACATCCCCACAGAAAGGACGTGAGGTGCTGGGAAAGGCTTTTCTCTATCTCAGGCCCCAGAGAGCCGCTGTCCTTCAGAGGAGAAAATCCTGGGCTAGATGGTTCAGTGGACTGATTTAATATAAAGTAGTTTCTTATGAGTAGGAGCCATAGCTCAGTGACAGAGCACATGTTCAGTTCGGCCTCTGACACCTCCCATTTTTCCGGTAGCCAGTGTTGCCATAATGTTGAGCAAGACGGACCAATGGTCCCATTTGGTATCTGGCAGTTTCATATGTTCAAGGGGATGCCCCAAAGAGTGTACAATCACGACACAGACAATGAGGAAAAACAGAGAAGGGGAACGGGGGAAAGGGACAAACAATTACATGCTTCATTTCATTGGGAAATTACAAAAGCCAAGGAGACCCAGAAGAGACTGGACAGAAGAGAGACAGGAAGAAGGGAAGAACAGGGGAGAGTCTTTGAAAACCTTTGGGTGCCTCCAAATGCTGGACCAAAGCAACTGGGATGGAAAATAAGAAGAGTATGCCAGGATGGGCCAAGACCCTGGAAGACTGGGAAGAGGGCTGCACTGGAGGCAGAAGGAGGAGTCACTAGAACTTAAAGAAAGATCTCCTAACAATATACTGTCCCCATAAGTCAAAGTCATCTTTAGTTTGGCACAGTGCATGGCTGACTCTCTCCGCCCAATTTATTTATTTACTTCATGGGTATGCCAAAATGGGTTTGCCTCCTCCTGGACAGAACCGACACACCCCTTCTCTCCTTCTCCTTCCTATCCAGGGCTCCTTATTTCCCATTCATCTGCCCCCCCCCCCCACCTTTTGCATTTCGTCACACCAGCCCCAGTGCTTTGGTGATTGAAATTCCTTTTTGGCTCAGCCACTCTGATTATTTAATGTTCTAGCCTCATCAGATGCATTTGAGAACAGCATATTCATCAGGGTGGCTTATGTGAATGGCAGGAAACGTTCTCTTCTGCAGAAGAAGCAGAAAACCTGGAATGAGCCACTAAATGGCAGGGTGACCTTGGGCAATTTGCTCACTCTCACTGTGCAAATATATTTACCTGCCTTGACACTCACCAAAGGCTTGGAGATGTTTACAATGTGTGGATTAAATGGGGATGATGAGATTTAGAAACTGCCTTTGAATTGGGGATGGTTTCAGAATTTTTGCCCTTGCTGTTTTGATTCTGGGGGGAAAAAAATCTGTGCTTCAATGATGCTACGCCATGTGGGAGTCAAATCTGTCATTCTTTGGTTTTGTGCCATTTTCTGTTTCCTTATAGAAATGTATCCTTAAATGTACACATTTCCCAAAAGTATTTGCACATCAATAAATCATTGCTGATGCATGATATGTATAAATGGAGTACATTGTATTGATGTATGAATACTGTGAAAATTATGTATAAACATAATACCAGCCGTGTATATAATACAAACGAAGTTAAAAAGTGAAATGCAGAGAACCAAAAACAACTGGCAAAATATAAAACAAATAGAATATGGAATGAGAGGGAGAACATTTGGTCACCCCCACTTTGAATACAGGCCAGTCTAGCATAAGGGGAGCATAGCAAGGGGAAGCTCGGCTCTTTCCCCCTCCCCATTAAGAGGGCTGAAAATTTCTGGGTGGGTGCAGCTGGGGGGGGGAATAGATCTCTGGAACAAATTAAGTTATCATAGAAATTTCACTAAAGGAGGTTCTTCAGAACAAGTTAGCCAAATATCAGTGGATTTGGTCCCCAATGAGATCCAGTTGGGTGGCTGTAAAGAACTCCCCATCCACTGAGAAGGGAGGGGGCACTGATCTTCGACAAGGACTGCTGTAGGCAGGATTTTGACGGGGGTGGGTGGGTGGATCATAAGGATCTAAAGCAGGGTTACATCAAATACTCTTGAGTTTCAGTCAGGGCCAGTGAAGAGTGGGCAGGGAGCCTCACATGTAAATAACTGTTTGCCATTTGGTAAGTTTCACTTTTTTATGCGCATCATGTGTGGTCATTTTGTTGTTGTTGTTGTTTTTATTATGGCTAGGCAGAAGTTAAAAGTGGGCTGGGCCGCTCTGGACCAGAGAACTTGGTTTCAATTTTTGGGTCACAAACAGTGGATTTGGTGGGGTACCATTTCCCCAAACCACCTATATTCTAAACATACACCCCCTATACATTTTTACCCACCCAATGCAATTGTTGCTCTGGCTCCTGCTGCTTTAGTGCTGTCACACTAGCTGCTGTTTCTTTGCTCTTTCTTGCCCTGTTAGGCTTGCCATTGGCCTACCTGCAGCAGGTAAACCCCCACTCTCAGCCCCAATCCCCCACACCCAAGAAGCTGAGGAATGGTGGAAAAAATGGCCAGAAAATGGCCTCCATAATGTCTCTATGGTCTTTATCATAGAGATTAGGGGAAATGCCAAGAGTATCACCCAGAAGTGATGCGACATCCTCCTCAAACTACCCCCTCCCAAGCACCAACCTGAAAATCTCACAGCATTTTCCAAGGCCATGCTGGCAACTGTATTCCTTGTGGATTAGTCATATGCATCCCCCCCAATCCAAGATCACATGATTAACAGGATATGTAGCCAATCACCTTTGTCGTATAACACTAAACAGAGTTATACCTTTCAAAATCTACTGAAATCGATTGGATTACAAAGGTATCAATTCAGATTCATTCTTCAGGTTTCCAAATAGTGTCATTGAAGGTAAGTGAAGGCAACTGTGAGGAAGGATGACATTTCCTAGATTAGTCACATCATTCACATGCCACTAAATTGGGTTTCAAAAGAAGATACTGGATTTTATACCCTGCCTGTCACTACCCGAAGGAGTCTCAGAGCAGCTTACAACCTCCTTTCCCTTCCCCTCACCACAACAGACACCCTGTGAAGTAGGTGGGGCTGAGAGAGCTCTCCCGAGAACTGTCCTTGAGAGAACAACTCCAAAAGAACTTATGACTGACCCAAGGTCACACTAGCAGCTGCATGTGAAGGAGTGGGGAATCAAACCCCGCTCTCCCTGATTAGAGTCCGTGCTCCTAACCACTACACCAAATGATTAAAATAAAATACATACATATCCTGTCAGATTTTGATTCAGTATGATGCCATTGAGGACTAGTGAAGGCAAGTGAGGGTTTTGGAAAGGAATATGTGAACATTTTAGTACAAGCCAAGGTACCCCCCCCCCAAAAAAAAATCCACATTAAAATTGCTGAGAATGCTCCCGACAACTCTAATTTATTAAACATTATAATCCATTAAATAACTACAATTAACCCCCCTTAATTGGTTAAAATAAAAGATCCTAAGTAAACAAGCTCCAAAACATTTCCAACTGATATCAATTAACCCAAAAGAGGCTATGGCAGAAGGGTCTAGGCAGGATCTCAGGATAAGCTGGTAATTGAAGTCTCCAGGCAGGGAAGTCTTCTACTTACTGCTGCTACATGGGCTGTGGGTTGGTGGGAGAGCAGCACCTGTTTGATGGCAGACACACCCTGGCATCTCTGCATCAATAACCATTATTACCCTGACCTGGATAGCCCAGGCAAGCCTGATCTTCTCAGATCTCAGAAGCTAAGCAGGGCTGACCCTGGCAAGGACTTGGAAGGGCGACCTCCTTGGAATACCAGAGCTGGGACACAGAGGAAGGCGATAGCAAGCCACCTCTCTGAAACATCCAAACCCTACTTGGGGTCAACAGAAGTCAGCCATGACTTCTAGGCACGCATGCACGCACACGCATACACACACACTCACCAACACCCCCCCCCCCCCCCGGTTATTGGCCCTCTATCCTGAGAACCAGTTTGGTGTAGTGGTTAAGAGCGCGGACTCTAATCTGGGAGAACCAGGATTGATTCCCCACTCCTCCACATGCACCTGCTGATGTAACCTTGGGTCAGTTATAAATTCTTTCAGAGCTGTTCTCGAAAGAGCAGTTCTCACGAGAGCTCTCTCAGCCCCACCTACCTCACAGGGTGTCTGTTGCAGGGAGGGGAAGAGAGAGGGGATTGTAAGCCACCCTGAGACTCTCTTGGGTAGTGAAGGGCAGGGGTATAAATCCAATCTCTTCTTGTTTTCTTCTTCTTCTACCCTGATTCTGGTATCATTTGTTTGTTTGTAATTGAATTACTTTATAATTGTAATTTTTGTTTTTAATTGTTCAAATGTTTAAGTATTTTTATGTGGGCCACCACAGGGACCCAGAGTGGAAAGGCAGCCTAAAAATATTTTAAATAAATAAATGAAATACTTCACGGATCTCAGGTAGCAGGTTTGGAAAATGCCCCCCTCTCTCTGAGACCCTCACAAGACGCTGCCCGTTTGAGAAGACACTACTGAACTGGAGGAGCTGACAGAGTCGCCTCGATAGACAGACGGCAGCCAGGAGCGCTATTCTTCAAGTCTTCTGTGGAAAACCTTCCAGAGAGGACAGCTAAACAGGAGGCAGCCTTTCGAACCATACATGGTGTATAAGTGCTTCTGAGGGATCCAGTATCTCAGCCCCATATGGGGCTGAGCTGTACTCCTGGACCCAAGGCTCCCAGTGTTCTCCTATATCCTTCCCTCTCCTTAAAAATAACCCCTGGCCCCATGCCAGCCTGCAGGGTTCTCTTCAGAAAGACGCGGCTCATTAGAACGCTCCCCATTGCTCCCCTCCTTGCGTCTGCTTGCCTTCCTGCAGCACTTTGCCTGTCTTAAAGCTCTCCTGACCTATAAAGGCCTTAGAGTGCCAACTCCACTGTGGGGCCCTTTCCCTGCTAACCTGCCATGGATCCTTGCAAACCCCTCCCCACCTTCCTGTCACCTTCTCACAAGAGGAAGAGGAAGATCAGCTGTGGCTCAGTGGCAGAGCACACGCTCAGTGCCTGCCTTCAATAGCCGGCATCTCCTGCCAAAAATATCACAGGTAGCCCCCCATGTCAAGAGAGGCCTTTCTCTGCCGGAGACCCTGGAGAGATGACAGCCGCCAAGACTGAGCTCAATGGACCGCGGGCCGGAGTTGGCAGACGGCGGCATCATCTGTTGCTCAGCTCTCTCCTTGCCTTTAATTCCACTGTTGTTCCATGCTGTAAACTCCCCCAAAGCATTTCTCAGATCCCTGTTGGAAAACAAGATGCCGGACACTATACGGACCTGGGTTGGACCCAGCAAGCCTGTTCTTATGCTCTAAAGTGCTTTTTTATGTTTCTTTTCTCTTTTTGATGATGCAGGGCCCATTTGTCACTCAGAAGAAGGTTTGGGCATTAAACAATTCCTACTCTGCTGTTGCTAAAACTTTTTGAATCACGGATCGTGTAATGTAGGGCAATCTGGTTTTTCTAATATATCCGCCACCAATTTTTAAATCGTGGAAGAATGGTGATTACAGAATTAAATCCTTCAGCATGAAGCAGATCTGCCAGTAAGATGAAATAATTGGGGAGGGGGCACTCAGGCCGGTCACTGTTTTCATGTGTGAAATACTGGAGGCGCCAGGGACTCAGTCAAGCACCTTGGTTTTTCCTGGCAGTCAGGGACCACAAAAAGGGGGTAGGCTGTGGCGGGCCACTGTACTTGGATAGGGTAACCTCCAGTGTTTGATAGTGGAAAATAGGGACAACCTTGTAAAACTCTGATTTCCCTTCCCCATTATTACAGTATTCATTCAAAATGCCAAACTAGATCCCCCCCATAGGTATGCCATCAAAAAACAAACAAATAAAATATTCTTCTCCTTCCCTTAGTTTCCCAAGTCTCTCCCCTCCCCCCATGATCCCTGTCCTTGGTCCCTCTATGAGATTTCCCCTCCAGCCAAAGTAGCTTCCCAATTCCATTCTGTTCCCTGCAGTTCCAGCATTCTACAACAGCCCTTCCTGCTCCTCTCCTGGAATGTTTGTGAATATTCTATGACATCACAGCCCCTCAATTCATTGTTAAAAGTTTACCATTGACTAGATTTCTATTCCTTCTGATTCTGACTTGGCGTGTAGGGAGGCAGCTTACAAATCACTTGCCTTCTGCAGCTCCCCCACCCCGCAAGGCTTGTAGGGGAAATAAGCACTCCATAAATCGTTACATAATAGCTTTCCTTATTCCAAAAACCCTTATGCTACCCTGGAGTTTTCTTTTTCTTTTATGCTCTCCCCCCCTCCCCGGCTTTATCGTGCCTCGGTTCCTTTAGCTCCCTTTACCACATGCTACGTCGTCACACTGAAACAAGAAGACAACATTGTTCACAGCCGCTTTTAAATCCATAGATTTGGTGCCAAGTGGAGGCTGGGTGAAAAATCAAAGACTGCAGATGAGCCATCCCTGCCTTCTCGTCATACAGCTGCAAGAGCAACAGTATATGTCAAGCGCATTGCTGGTCTGCAGGGTCAGCTGTTTCCAACAGAAAGACATAAAACCTAAGAGCCGAAAGTTTATTGGCCACCCTTCCCTTCCCTTCCCTTCCCTTGCCAAAACAGACACCTGAGCACTCCTAAGCGCTCTTTTCTGCTCGTTCCACGCTCTGCCCCTCTTCAGTCTTGACTTCAGACTGCAAGCTCTTCAAGACAGAAATGTGTCCTCACCCCATTTATGACTGTGCTGCACTAACATTCAGAACTGGAGAGGAATGAAATTCCACAAGCTGCAAAATCCAGTATTCTGCAATTGGACTAAACTGGGACTGATGAGAATGGTTTAGATGAATCTGGTTGTGCACATCACTGGCAGAAGGGAGGGGGGAGATTTATGTTACAAATAGATACTATAAAAAGACTGGCAACCTCCTAGAATTTAGGGGGCATGGATAATAAAGGGTAAATAGAAGGCAGAAGAACAAGAAAAGCATTGGAGGGCTCAAAAGATATACTGGGCAAAGGTATCCTGTTGCTAAGCCATTGAAAACTCCTCTGCATATTCTGGCTGCTTGCAAGAATTAAGCGGAAAATATATTGTGGCTTTGGCAAGGCCTTCATTAGGGAGGGGAGCTGGACTCCTGAAGCTGCTTTGAAGGAGGGGGAATTTTCAGCAAATGCAATTGAATGAACGCTAGTAAATTCCAGACAAGAAAAAGGAAATACTTCTTCACACAATGTGTAATCGACCTATGGAACTCACTGCCCCAAGATCCAGTGGTGGCCACTTGGCTCACAGGGCTTCAAAAGGAGGCTAGAGCAAGGAAAAGGGCAAAAAATCTATTAACGGAATTTATTTATTTATTTACAAGATTTGTATCCTGCCTTTCAGCCCAATCAGGGTCACCAAAGCGGCTAACAACTAAAAACAGAGCAATACAGGAACGCATCTGAGAATGAGTTAAGTCCAGAACTAACGTGCATACATCGAAAAACACAGAAACATCAGTTAAAACACAGGGCAGGAAGGCGGGATCATTGAGGCAACCACCAGATGAAACAAAAAAGTCTTCACCTGGAGACAGTGATAGAAGAGAACTGATAAATATCCCTGGGGAGACATTTCCACACTTTTTGCAGCATGACTGTTATCAGGGCTTTTTTTCCCGGGGGGAACACAATGGAACGGAGTTCTGGAACCTCTTAGTGGAAAGAAAATTCTCAAAAAATGTTTAAAAGTTCATGTGAGGCACTGGGGGAGCATGACATCACTCGTGACATCACAAAAATATTAAAATGGGGAAAAAAAGATATTTAAATAAGGGTTTAAAAGAATCCCATGTGTTTCACCTTCATTTCCCTCTTGAGAGTTCTGGCACCTCTTTTTCCAGAAAAAAAAAATGCCCTGGATATCATGATAATTAAATGAAACCCTCATCTTTTAGAGTGCCATGGGGGATATAGCAAGGGAAAGAAGGTGTCTTCATTCCATGCATCTGGGTTTCCCAGAGACATCCCTATGTCCACTGTCGGAAACAGGGTACTGGGCTGGGTGAAGGTTTAGTCTGATCCCGCAGTGCTGCTCTTGTGCTTGTATATGATTCTTGCGAATTCAAGGCTGGAAGGGAGCTGTCAATTCCTGAACTCATGGCTTAGTTGTTTTTATCCATTCATGAGGCACCAGTTCTCAACCAAAGGAAGTTTTTGACAGGGTCTAGGAATTGATGTAACAGCCCAAAGCAGCCTCCTATGTCCATCTTGGGTCCTCCTCACCAGTGTTCCTTCTAAGCTGAGTTAGTGTGAGCTAGTTCACAGTTTCTTAGCCTCCAGGTCACACATTTTTGTCTTCGCTCAGGAAGGACAGCTCCAGAGCAAACTAATTAATGCAGTAGCTAAATCGCTTGCTCACAACTTTAATGCCAGTAGCTCACAAAGTAGAATTTTTGCTCACAAGACTCCACAGCTTAGAGGGAGCATTGCTCCTCACTCTAACATGGTGAGATCCCCCGTGCAGACCATAGCTAAGTCGGTTTCCAAATCCTCCCCCAGAGCCGGCTTCCCAGCTTCTTAATCTGTGGTCACGATGTTCTTTCGCTACAGAACCCGAGAGGAAAAACACCTCCTATCCCTGAAGCCACTCAGAAAAACCATAATGTTGAAATATACTGATTCTATATTTAGTTGGCTATTATGTAAGAATGTCATGATAGGCAGGATCCTGGGAGGGAAGAAAGGGAAGGAGCACTCAAGTGTCTCTTTCCAAAGGCCGTTTCTTTCCCTGCAACAGCCCAGCCTGGGTTCAAACCCAGAGGATCAAAACATAGGAAATGAAAACTAAGGGGTGGTGGTGGAGGCAATGAAAATTGGCTTCTGGGGGGGGGGGGAATGCCAACATCTGTTTGTAGCAATTTTTTCAGAGTTGACCCTGTTCATGATGGGGAAAGTAGGCGCCAGGAATCCAAATATGGAAATAAAGCCCCACCCCTTGGTCTTTGTTGCCCCATAGAGAGTTCCAGATGGAAACCCAGCACTGGCACTGGCAGAAGCCATGACTGACAGAATTTCCCTCTCAAGGACCGGGCTCAGGTCCTGGACACTCCATCCTCCCTTGCTTGCCCCCATTGTCCCACCTGCTCCCCAGACTGCTGGGGAGGGGCAGTGTGCCCCAGTCCTTGACCCCTCCTCTCTTTCCCCAGCTATCATTCCCTTAGACACAGCTTTTCTAGAAACCATTTCCTGCCTCCCACTCCCTCTGGCCACCCTGTCCCTTGACCAGCCTTTCTGGCTCTCCTCTTGTCCTTCCTCCTAAAATCCAATCCTCTCCTTAAACTTAAGGGCTAGCATTCCTTCAAAGCTGGCTCCTGTGCCAGTTCCTCATCTTGTCTGCTCAAGTCCCCTTTCCAACCTACTGTTCCTTTCTCAGCCCATTCCCTCCTCTGCTGCATCCTTCCTTCGGCCTTCTTGCTCATGGAATCCCTTGCCCGTTCACTTCCCGATATCCCAGAACCTCTTCTCAGTCCTTGGCCTGGCCCCACATGAGGTTTTAATTTCAGCCAAACTAACAACTGTCCTGTTCCTTCCAAAAGATGGACTGTGAAGTGCATTGATCCCTGGGAACCTTAACATTCCATATCGTCGCACCACTTCAGCCAATCAGGGTTGGATGCTTCGCTGCCAAAAGTGCAGTATAGTTTACAGGTACAAGGAAACTCATGGCTCGTTTTCTGCCAAGAGGTAATCACGAGCAAAAAGAGTTCAGGCAAACAGCTCACACTGCTACCCAATAAGTAAGGGACATGGACTGGGCCCCACTGCAACAGGAGCATGGCCAGAAAATTGTGGTTGGTGGTGCATTGGGAAATCCAGGGGCAGAGGACCAGGGGAGAGAGGGAGGTAAGAGAGAGAGAGAGAGATCCTGTCAGCAGTCAGCTGGTAGATTCCTCTCCCCATTTTCTGTGCCACCCCTCTGCTTGCTGGCTTGCCACCCCTTGCCTGTGCCCTTGCCGTCGAGGGAGGAACCCTGCCCCTGAAACCAAGCTGTGCAGTGGAGACTTCCTTCACAGCATCGCTGGAGCTGTACGGGGGAAAGCCTGTCAGTATGGGCAGTGAGAGCCTGCCGTCAGCACTGACCTTGGCCTCAGTGTGTCTGCGCCAGGAGACCAGTCATGTGACCCAATGTGAGAATGTCCCAAAAGATATAGTTTACAACAGGTCTCCTTAAGCAGTAAGTCCTTTATTTGTAGAGAAGATCACTGGAGTCAAACACTTCCACTATTAGTAATACTAGGTTTAGGGATTACAGGTATTGATATACTGGATATGAAATATGGCTTAAGGATATTCTACCAATCACTAGGCAGAATTTTAGGCGCTCAAATATACTGGCCAGAAGTTCCCATAGAAAACGCGGGAAAAGGAGTTCCCAGAGAATAATGATGTTGAACATCTCTAAAGTTCAGTTCCCAAGACATGGATAAGAAGCAGGGCTATTTTGGGGCAGGAACGCACAGGAACGGAGTTCCGGCTGGCTCCTGAGTTGGCCACACCCAGCAGTTACTCATTAGCATAATAGGTCACACCCAACAGCAGAAACTCATTAGGATTGGCTACACTAGAGTTATGTGGCCTAACATGCAAATTAATTCCTGCTACAAAAAAAGCCCTGGGTTTTGACAACAAACAAGGTAAACAGAATAAGAAGCAAAAGGTGAGTGTGGCTGGATGACCACTCTTCTGATGACATGGAGGGGTGGCCTAATATGCTAACAAACTGTGCTGTTAGTGGTGTGGCCTAATATGCTAATGAGTTTCTGCTGTTGGGTGTGGCCTATTATGCTAATGAGTTCCTGCTGGGCTTTTTCTACAAAAAAAGCCCTGATAAGAAGAATACAAAATACCAGTGAGTTTGGCTCATACATAATTGCTAGCACTCCTGTTCAAGGACAGGGCAAAAGAGATAACAGGGGAGAAGCAAGTAACTTAGCCGGGCATGCGCAAGCGAAGCAACCAAGCAAGCAAGGGAGCGGAGTAGAGCACACATTCCAGAGGAGGGAGTCATGGCTCCATTGAGAACTCCCGGGCGGGACCTGTCACCAATCACGAGGGTAAAACACATGAAACCAATAACCTTTTCAGAGATCATGTAAATACACCATGTAGCAGTTACTGAAAACAATTCATGGCAGTTAACAGACACCTAATCATGTGACCCAGCCACCATGACTCCTCCCCTGGCACAGGCACACTACAGAGAGGCCTGCCTGCCTGATCTGCCCACTCCTTGCCTGCCCGCTCAGCTGGCCTGGCTGCTGGCTGGCTTGGGAGAAGGAGAGCCAGCTGCAGAGCAGAGAGTGTACTGGCTGGCTCGCCTTCTCCTGTAGTGAGGCATATGAGTGTGACCGATGCTCCTGCCTTGGGGGGTGGGGGGTGGCTCATGACTAAGGGGGCATTGCCCCCAAATGCCCCCACCATAGCAAACATCCCTGAACTGCCAAAGTTCCTAGTTTGAGACCTCAGAACCTTTGAGGTAGCAACCAAGGGGCATGATGGACCACATTCAAAGCATTTCCAACTTCTTCTTCTTATTATTATTATTTGCAACGGCATTTCCAAGTCATATTAATGTGTGCAACACAGCCAAGCCAATTTGTAGCAAAAGTGGCCCAGCTGCTGTCTCTTTTCAAAAAATCATCTATAACTTTTACTGCCTGTTTCTCCTAGAAAACACACACACAGTCAAAGTGGTTTATAGAACTGTAAAGTGGGGCATAAATCCACTGCACCTGGGAGCCCAATGACCATTCAAATAATAATACTTAGCATTTATGTAGTGCTTTTGAGTGCAAAGCGCTTCACATACATTATTTTGGTGCTGTTCTTAGTTACAACAGTCTTGTAAGGCAGGTATGCATTATTGCCATTGTGCAGATAAAAGGGCCTGCAGCTGCTACACACAGAGAGCACCTCTCCGAAGGCTGCCTAGCAAGTTTGCAGAGGAGGCAAGCGTTTAATTGAGAACTTCTTGATTTGCAGCTCATTCTCTTCCCTGGAAGCTACCCCAGCCAACAAAATACAACCAAGTCTCTGTAACAGCTGACAATAAATCCTTATGCTGAGGTGAGGCGACTGGTCCAAATTCAGTGACAAAGAGAGTATAACTTGTCTAAATCATACAAACAGAACAAATCAACACAACCACTATTTTGCACAGTTTCCTCTGGTTTTGCTTTCCCAAGGCCAGGGGCAAAGAACAAGGCAGGAGACTGGAGCTCCACCCGCCCCAGCTGCCGCCCCTTGCCCCGATTGATCAAACACTTCCCAACAGATCTCCCACAGCCATGAGGGCTAGAAACTGGAGGCTTGTTTTTGCTGAATTCTGAAATGCCCAAGAAGCCCTACCACGCCATACACATCAGTGGAATGACTGCTGCCCCCCCCCCCCCCCGGCCTCGACTAGGGGCAGGGGCTTTCCACTGGTGTGACCATCCCACCCCTGAGAAATCCCTACTCGCCCGGCACCCACGGAGTTTACCCTCCTGAAGAGAGAGTACTTGGTCCAGAAAGGGAGGAGGGCACCAGTTACACTCTGACGTCCCCATGAGGAACCCAAAGGAAGCGAGACCCCTCCCCAGCCTCAGGTGCGAACGGCCTCCGAAGATCGGGTGGAAACCCTCCCTGGCTGGCGGCGGGCCTGACCCAGCTGGAACGGGTGTTTCCCCCCTTCCTTCCTTCCCCAGCGACCCGGAAAGCCGGCCAGTCCCCCCGGCCCCACCGCACGTGGCCCGGCGGCGCGGCACACAGACCGACACACGCTGGCCGCTTCTGCTTCTTCGCTCTCGCTCCCTCCCCCCCCCCCCCCCCCGAGCCTCCGGGGCGGGCGGAGGAGGCGCCGCAGGTACCGCCGGGGAGCGGGGGAGCAGAAAGGGCCGGCGGGGAGAGGAGAGAAGAGGGGAGGGGAGAGGCGAGACTTTGCAAACTTCGGCGCTCCCGCGCGCCTCCTTACCCGGGGCGTCGTCTTCGGGCTCCGACGGGCTGTCCGGCTCCATCGCTCCCCAGCAGAGCCCCTGCGGCGGACAGCCCAGCCCCCCAAGCCCCCCGCACCGCCGCCCCCTCGCTAGGGCCAGTCACCTGAGCCCCGCGGCGGCGGCGGCGGCGCCTCCATCAGGGGACGCGTCTCTTCCCGGGCGCTGCTGCTGCTGCTCCTGCGGTGGCGGCTGCCTGTCCCCAAGCGCTGGGCGACCCTCACGGCTTGCAGGTGGCCCTTGCCCGGCATCCCGCTCGCCCGGGCGGCATCCTCCTCCGCCTCCGCCTCCGCGCGGCCGCCCAAAGTTCCCGGGAGGGGTCCGGGGAGCCGCCGTTGCGTAACGCCAGCCACAGATGCGCGCCCGCGGAGGGACGGGGGGAGGGCGGCGGAATGTGCCGCGGCGGGAGAGGGAGGGAGGGAGGCGCCCCTCGCGGGGACTGAGAGCCTCGGATCACCTGCGCTCCTCCTCCGCCGCCGCCTCTCCCGCCCTCCGTCCCCTCCAGTCCCCCCGCGACGTCTCGGCAGCAGCAGTGGCGGCGGTCCAAAGTGCTGGCGGGCGCGGAGGACCGGGCTCTGGGCAGTCGCAGCTCGTTGTTGCCGCCGCCGCGCCTCCTCGGTGTCCTGGCTTTACCTCCACGCGGGGCTGCTGGTGTGCCTGGGCTCCCCCGGCGGGGCTGGGGCCGGGACTCGGAGCTACTGCGGGCTCTTGCCCCCGAGGAGCAGGGGGGGGGGGATGAGGGCAGGCCGGGCCCCAGCACAAGGACTGGAGGAGCCAGGCTGAGGAGGGCCTGCCAAATGCCTGCCGACCCAGCTCAGCACCCCTGCCATTGGCTGAGCTGCTACAGGATCAGGGCAAACATTCAACCTGCTCCCTGCAGAAAAAGTTAACAAGGAGGTGCCAGTAAACAGCACTGGTGAAGTACAGTATTCAGGGGAGGGAAGTGGGAAGTCAGTGGAAGTGGAAAGACCAGAGTTCATGCACAACTGACCATGACTGAACTGTGGGCACTCCATGAAATTGCTGAGCAGTCCGGTTAGAGCAGATAAAAGGAAGTACTTCTTCGCCCAAAGAGTGATTAGCAGGTGGAATTCACTGCCACAGGAGGTGGTGGCGGCTACAAGCATGGAGGGCTTCAAGAGGGAATTAGATAAATGTATGGAGCAGAGGTCCATCAGTGGCTATTAGCCACAAGGTATAGATAGGAACTCTCAGTCTGGGGCAAGTGATGCTCTGTAATCTTGGTGTTTTTTTGGGGGGGGGGGCAACAGTGGGAGGGACTCCTGCCCCCACTGCTGGACCTCCTGATGGCACCTGGTATTTTTGGCCACTGTGTGACAGAGTGTTGGACTGGATGGGCCGTTGGCCTGATCCGACATTGGCTTTTCTTATGTTCTTATGTAAAGGAAGGTGCAGAGACCGGGCAGTGGGGAAACACAGAGCTGGAAGGGTACCCCAAGGGTCATCTAGTCCAACTCCTTACACAATGCAGGACATTCACAGCTGCCTCCCCCCTACACCCTCAGTGACCCTTGCTCTGTGCCAGAACTGGTGGTGGTCTGGTTTCTTATCCAGGCGGCGCTCCTGCACCTTTAAGAGCCGCAGGACAAGCAGACATTCAGCAGGTGAAACTCCTGCTCTGCATCTCCATGCTGCAGGCGGTTGGGGGAAAGCCAGGTAACAAAGAGTCACACTGAGAGAGCCAGGGTGGGACAGTGATGGCACAGCATCAGACTAGGAGCTGGGAGACCCGGACTCGAAACCCCCCTACTCTGCCATGGAAGCTTACAGAGTGACCTCAGGCCAGTCACCCACTCTCAGCCCAGCCTACCTCACAGGGCTGTTGTGAGGATAAAATGGAGGACAGGAGAACAACGCAAGCCATGCCGGGTCCCCACTGGGGAGGAAGGCAAGGTAGAGATAAATAAATAAAGGAAGAGGTCATGATCTGTCAAGCAGTGAACTTGGAAGCAGCAGGAATGATGGGGGGGGGATGAGGACCAAATGCAAAGAGATCCTGTATCTTTAACACCATGCCTATTCCAGGTGAGGCCTCTAGGGCAGTGTCCTCTTGCCAGAGTGGCCAACCAGAGGCTTCCAGGAGGCCATTTAAACAGGACAAGGTGGGAGGGATGCTGCTAGGTCTCCCCAGTGTTCCCTCTAAGCTGAGTTAGTGTGAGCTAGCTCACAGTTTTTTAGCCTCCAGCTCACACGCTTTTGTCTTAGCTCAGGAAGGATGGCTCCAGAGCAAACTAATGTAAGCAGTAACCAAATCGCTCGCACACAATTTTAATGCCAGTACCTCACAAAGTAGAACTTTTGCTCACAAGTCTCCACAGCTTAGACTTAGAGGGATACCACAAAAGACATCCAGGAAGATTAAGGGGTTGGAGCACTTACCAGTAAGGAAGACTCAGGAGTCTGGAGCTAATTAGGTTTGCAAAAGACAGTGAAGGATGAGGCATGATAGAGCTTTCTAAAACTGTGAAGGGTGTGGACAGGGAGAACTTTTCCCCTCCCTTTCCCATAATACCAGAACTTGTGGGCGCTCAGATGGATGGGCAGTAGACTCAGGACAGACAAAAGAGACAAAAATCGTCACTCAGCAAATAACTTGGGGAACTGAATGGCTCAGGAAACACTCATGCTGGGAGTGTCTGTGGCTTTCACAAGGGGCCAGAAAAATGACAGAAACCAGGTCCATCAACAGCTACAAGCCAGGAAGGCTAAATGGAAACCCCATGTTCAGAGGCACTCTACCCCTGCATGCTAATCGTTGGGGATAGCAACAGCCGGAGGCTTTGTCCTCCATGCTTTGTTTGTAAGGCCATGCGACTGGTCACTGTGGGAAGAAGGATGCTTGCCTAGATGGATGCTTGGTTTGATCTGGGCTACTTCTTATGTCTGTATGATTGGCTGACAGGGAGCTCATAAAGCAGGCAGCTGGTGTGTGTGTGTTATGGGGGGGGGGGGAGACTTGGCTGGGGTGCCATTGGCCAGGGGGCTGAGGAGCGGATGGAGAGAGTCTGAACCTTCTGCATGGATCTGAACAGCTCCACCAAGTCTCTGGCTTGGATTTGCTCAAAAGAGTTCTGCAGCCATTGACACTTCAAGCCCTAATGCTGCCGGCAGCCGTGGGCGGACAAACGATTGGCTGGCTGGAGAGAGAACAAGCTCAGTACAGAAAAAAATTAACTCGGTGGGCTGCAGTGACTGTACTGTAATTGCAGCCTGTAGAGAGAGAGAGAGAAAAAAAAATATGTACGCTTGCCTCCAGAGCAATGTGAGCAAGGAACGGGCTTCGTGTTCTCAGTCGTTTGTTTCTAGCGAGAGCATTTGAGGCAGCAAGATGGGCGAGCCCGCATGGCAGTTTGATGCCCAAAGTGGCGGCACAGCATGGGCAAAGAGGAACAAGGCCAGGGATGCTTCTGAGGATGCCAGTCTCCCATCTGGAGCCACGATTTACATGCCAGCCTGGCTTGGGAACGAGAGACGTCAGGAGCAGGGAGGAAAGAGCTGCACATGAAGCTGCCTTATGTTAAGTCACACCACTGGTCCATCAGTGTCAGTCTTTTCTAATCTGACTGGCAGCTGCTCTCCAAGATCTCAAGGCAAAGTCTTTTCACATCATATACAACCTGGTCCTTTCAACTGGGGACCAAACCTGGAGCCTTCTGCGTGCAAAGCAGATGCTCTGCTACCGAGCCACAGTGCCCAGGCGTAAGGGTCACCTAAAAGGCTTGCACGGGAGCCTGGGTTGCTGCGAGGGACATCTGTGTGCTGCTGTTGCTCTGGGTGGTTCCTGGCTGCCACCTCCCAGGGCAATAATCAGAGTGGGGCCAATGGGTGCACTGCCCCACCCAACACATACTGTGCCCCCCAAGTCCCCCCCCCCAAGCAGGCCTCTAAAACAAAACGATACCTTCTGTTTTAGAATAGGAACATTGCTGGTGACAAAGGATTCCCATTTAGCGGCAGTGACTGCAAACATGGCGATATGTTGCTTCCGGGTATGCAGGGCAGGCCACGCTCTCTGCAAGGGGAGTGAGTACATGTGCTTATGAAGGTGAACGACCCACTGGCCTGTCCTTTTTCTCTCTCAGCAGTGGCCAACAGGGGAGAGGTAGGATGGACAGCTCAGCCAGCCAAGCAGAGCCCAGATCAGGAGGGGGATGAAACTGGTGCCACTACCCAGAAGCCACTGGTTACAGCGGGACCCTCCTACAGTGGTGGGCCCTTGTCAACTGCCTGAGGGGGCCAGTCCCCGAAGCCAGGCCTGTGAGGAAGTAGCAGCCAAAAGCAGGAAAGAAGCGACTTCTGTCATCTGGGAGATGGATCGACCCTGACCGTGATGGCACTTGCTCTTCTCCCCCATTGCAAGTAAGCTGAGGGAGGTCTGGTGGCTGGCCTCACCTGGGAATGGTGCCCCCTCACCTGGCAAGAAAGGCTACAATGGACCAGGTAAGTCCCTGATTGCAAATATCAGCCACTTATTTGAAAAAGGAATCAGAGGGAAGGCATAATGGTTGCCAGCAGGGGGGTTTGAGTCTCAGCAGTTAAACACTGACTGGAAGCCATTCATTCAGTGAAGAGGCAGGAGCACACCCGTAACAGTGGGGTTCTCTTCTTGCTCCGAAACGCTGCCTCTGCCTCCTTCCAAGTTGCCTCCTAGGAAATCTTGCTGGAGCCTTAATTTTGCAACTATTTTCCTGCTTGCAAGTCAGCCCTAGCATAGGTACAGAAGAGATTCAGGATGAAACCTTGTACAAACAGCCTCACTTCGAAGGCAGACACGCTCCGAGATCCAACACTGAGTCACAGGACCCTGATTTATATGCAATGAAATCAACAAGCTTGAGATAAAGTTCTTGTTAGGATTGTGTTGAGTACCAAATTCGTCTTGTAAACATGCTGCTGGGACCACTGCGTATTTAGTTACATCCTGGCCCCGCGTCACTTTGAAGGCCCTATGCACTGGGTTAAGATGGGGAGATGACAACGTGTTTCCGACAGTCATTAGAGGCCCCAAGCAAGTCAGCAGGAGCAAAACTCATTGCTGTGCAAGCTGGCAAATCAATGGAGCACAGAGATGCTTTTTTGGCCCTCTGCGCTAAAAGAAGAGAGTCCAGCACTGGCTGCAGAGCGTGCACTGGAAGGGGTCTGATGGAGACATCGGTGTTGCCACTATTTGCAGATGTTGCAAGTTTTCGGAGCACTTCAAAGCCTGCATGACCTTTTTGACCAGAGCTGACAAGCAGCCAAAGAGATATAAACACTCGGAGAAATTATAGATTCAGGTGGGTAGCCGCGTTGGTCTGAAGCAATAGAACGGAGTCCAGTGGCACCCTCAAGACCAAAAAAGTTTAATTCTGGGTATAATGTTTCTGAAAAAGTGTGCATGCATACGAAATCTTATACCCAGAATTAAACTTTTTTGGTCTTAAAGGGGCCACTGGACTCAAACTTTGTTCTAGGAGAAATTATGACCTTCTCCAAACACACGCAAAAAGCACAACAACCCCCCCAACCCCCAAAACCACGACTCAGGACTGTTAAAAACAATTGCCTGCCTCCAGACCTTGGGAGTAATCTTAAGCAGGTCTACTCAGAAGTGATACCCATGATAATCAATGGGGTCTTGCTCCCAGAAAAGTATACTCGGGACTGCAGCCTTGTACTTCTTTAAGGAAGCTAATCATTCAAGTCTGTGCAAAAGCACTCCAGTCTAAACCCACTGATTTCCATGGGTTTAGATTTAGGATGTATTGTAAATCTGGACCTCCTGGAGTGAGGTTTGAAACCAAAATAGCCTCAGTTGGTCAATGTCCTCCCTAAAAACCTAAGAATTCCCACCTACTCACTCAGCCATTCAAATGAATTTTTTTTCCAAAGCTCTGTTTCCCAAACTCTTTTGCAGGTTCCTGTTCGTGAAAGGGACCAGCCTACTATATAGGATGATTATCAAAATAACATACCTGAGCAAACACGGACTCCTGAGTAGTTGGCAAGCTCCTGTCCAGTTGGGAACCTGTTTATCTTGTGGCAAATGGGACTTCTGAGATGTGTGATGTGGTGGTGAAGAGTTCCCAGCCAAGATTTCCATGGAATGACGGCTGCGCTCGACTGCAATGCATGATTTATGCAGCCTGGGCTGCGAAGTCTCTCTGGAGGACTTGCCCAGGCGCGGCTGCCTTGATCAGAATTCAAGATCCCAGTGTTGTGTAATGTAGCATCATATATGTGCTTCCCTCCCCTCCAACGGAGATACAGACCCAGGATAGTGTTCAAAGTGATCCGCCCTGGTCTGCCGGCCTGAGGTTACATTCAGACATCACAAATTGGAGTTTATAAGCTTGGTCAGTTTCAGTGAATGGATGAAGATTGTCCAACAACTGGGGTTTGCTTATTGGCACCAGACTGCGATTTCAACCTAAGGCTTGTACCTGGTTTGTTAACCACAGCTGGTACTAACTGTGGTGGGTCATGAACTCGGAATCCACAAAGATCACACAAACCAGTGTTTATGAATAAACCAGGATTTCTTTTCATTTATTTAGAAAATTCATATGCTGCTTCTCCAGGCCTGTTTGAGGTGGTTCACAACCAGGGCTATTTTTGGGAATAGGAACAGAGTTCCAGCTGGCTTTCAAGATGGCCATGCCTACAGCCTCCCCCCCCGGGCTCCCCAGGCACCTCACAAGCCGCAGGGCACCTGGGGAAGCCAAGCCAATTTAGGGAGGGAAGGCCATTTAAACAGCCTCCCCCCTCGGGTTCCTCATGTGCTCTGCAAGGCGCAGGGCACCTGGGGAAGCCGATCCTGGGAGGGAGCTGTGCGGTCAGGGGTGTGGCCTAATATGCTAATGAGTTTCTGCTGTTGGGTGTGGCCTATTATGCTAATGCGTTTGTGTTGGGCTTTTTCTACAAAAAAAGCCCTGTTCACAGCAATAGAACAAAACTGGTAAAAACAATAAAAACAAACCATAACAATACCACAATCAAGTGCACTATACGCTTTTACTTGCTATTAGCTCCAAATTGCATGAGAATATACTTTCCTTGGACCAAGACAGAAAGACACATAACTGAAGACAAAAAAATACATGACCAGGGCAGAAGGTATTTGAAAACGAGGCCTCTGCCTTAAGTTGTTGAGATCTTTTATAAAACCATTTTAATTGGTCCTGTTTTCAGTATTCATCACAGCTAATGTACAATATATATGTTTGACCACTGAGGAAATGCATCTGGTCTTGGTCACATATGTTTTCTGTTTGATACCTATGTATGATTTTTATCCTGAATTGAGGCTATTCTTGGGTCTATATCATTTTTATCTAACTTCTAATAAATGCATGTATTTTGGTATGTTTGATAATATTTATGTTATATGTTTTCAATTGACATTATTTGGCCCTCATATTTGTGGTAATTAACCTTTTGGTTTCTTAATCCAACTTGTTTGGGTTAAGTTTTTCTTTCCCTCTTTTTGTTCCCATCCAGAAGTAAACCAGAGGACTGTGTGAATAAAACCCTAGTTAAGTACAAGTGCTGATGTCCAGGAACCACAAAACTGTGATGAGGGTAATGGACGGAAAATATTTTCTCCGCCACAATCTATATTAACAGCCACTGGTTGAGATGGCTTTCAGAAAAGGATGAGAAAGGCTCATGGAGGATAAAATATTAGTCATAACAGTTCAAATGGAAACTTCAAGTTCAAAAGTCGTATATTCTAAGTTCTGGCTGAGCACTGACGGAGACTGAGAACCAGATGAGGTGGATCCAGGAAGGCAGTCCTTCTTGTGTTCTTACATAATGGGAGGCGACGGAGGCATATCAGGTTGTCTTCTACAGCTGCTGAATTAATTGGAACAAGGTGGCCATTAATTGTGGAGGTAGAAGAGTGAGATACACCAGAGCTGGCTTTTGCCCGGGCAGATTGACTGAATGCCAGTGCACTGGAGCCTTTCGAAAGAAGAAATCAAATGGGTTTCATTGTGCTCTGAAATGATTTCATCAGAACGGTGGAGCTGATTTCACTGGGGTGGGTTTTTTCTCTTAAAAAAGGAGCTATGAGGGCCTTTGTGAAGCTGAAAAGAGCAGGCTGCCAAAAAAGAAGAGCAAGGGGAAGCGGAGCATGGGGACTTCTGCGTGGTTCTGTCAAAAGACAGAATGGAAAGCAGTCCAGAGGAGGGTGGATGTGTGTCCCTCAGAAGTGAGAATATGTAGGCAAAAAAAGAGAGGGCACTTTGCATTGAACTACCTCAAGAGCGGGAAAATAGCCATGAAACAAGTCAAAAATGCTGGGTTGGTATTGCTGCCACTTTGCGGAGGTTTGCTCAGGTGCCGCTCTGGAGGATTACTGTGGAAAAGGCTGCAAGGTGGCCATTGCACTGGGAGACGCTGCCTGACCAGTGGGGATCCAGAGTTTGAACCAAGGACTGGATGGTCTGAGAATGGGAAGTGACCAGGTGAGCTACCATGGCATGGACCGGGTGCAATCTGACCCCAGCACCCCCTTCAGACACAAGAGTGGAACTGGGTATACATCATCAAGTGCTGTGATTGGCTGGCAGTATGAAGCCGCTGGATTGGAGAAGCCCAGCATAACAACTGGGAAACTGGCCATGGGCCAGCACAGGACAACTTCCTGCCTGCCACACCCTGGCTCAAGTGGACACAGAGATTCTGCACTGGAGAGCGTTCACCTGACATGTGACTCCAGGGACTGTTCCCACAGGCACAACTTTTTTGGCTCAGGCATTCCCCCTGAGTTGAGTGGGCAAAACCCCAGATCGTGATCCACTTCACAGGATCAGGTTCAATGAAAGCTGGGCCAGGAGTGGTTCCTCTGCTGTGGGAAGAAGGAACAGAGGCAGACTTCCCTGAGAAGCTGTCTTGCGCCAGCCCTGAGGGCACCACAGTTCAGGGCGCTTGCCCCCAGTCAGCTTTGATTGCCACCCACGAGGACATCACCAAGCCAGGTCTGGTAGGCTAGGCAGTGCTCTGACATTAGCATGTTTACTTTGTGATCACCAACTGGCTGGAATCATTCCAGGAAGGAGGAGGCGTGTGGGAAAACAACACTGAAGCTGCAGCAGTGGAGACAAAAGCAGCAAAATGATTCCCAAAAGCAGACAGAATGAAGATTTTTATGCAGGGGAGAACATTCAATGTTTTGTCTCCCCAAACGGAAATGAGCAAGCGTGTCCCAGCCTTAGCACACAAGACCCATGGCCTAAACGAAGAATAAGTCCTTGGTTCAAATCTGCCCTCCGCATTTCAAGCCTGCCCCTCTTCCCGCAATGTACATGATTCCCCCTTCTTTCATTTTAACAAAACAACAATCCTGTGAGGTAAAGTGAGACTGAGAGCAAGCAACTGGCTGAAGGTCCCTCATCAAGCTCTGAGGCAAAGTGGAGAGTGGAACCTGTGTCCCTCCCTATTCCCCAGTCCTGCACCAAAACTCTAACCCCCCCGGCTCTGTGCAGCCAGCAACTCACAATCTTAGGCCTGTCACCTATCTCAGCCTCTGCCAGGTACGAATAATAACACTGGCCTGCCTTATAAGGCTGGCGTATGGATCGTGAGGGAAGTACATATGAAGAGCTATCTTAAGCCCATAAATTTTGTTATCCACCAAGCTGAACACAGTCTACACATGATATCTGGTGCTCCACAAGGTACTGGGAAACCCCTCCTATCTGCAGCACCAAGCAGGTGGCACAACCAGGAGGCTCATCCAGTCCCTTTTGGGCCACCATACAAGACCACCTTCAGCTTGGTGGTTACAAGATGCACGGCCTGTCCGACCTCCACGCAAAGTCATCCCAATGCCCTGATTTTCCTCAGACCCAATCAATGCACCCCCTAAGCTGTGGAGTCTTGTGAGCAAAAATTCTGCCTTGTGAGCTACTGGCATTAAAGCTGTGGGCGAGCGATTTAGCTGCTGCATAAATTAGTTTGTTCTGGAGCCATCTTTCCTGAGCGAAGACAACAATGTGTGAGCCGGAGGCTAAAAAACTGTGAGCCAGCTCACACTAATTCAGCTTAGAGGGAACATTGGACCCAATCCCAGTTTCTCCATGTGATGTGTGAACAGGAGCAGGAATTCACCCAGTCTTGGAAACATTTCAAGGAAGGATGAGGCAGAAGAGGCTGCCCTCTTCCCAACCGCAGGAGGCAGAGAACTTGCTCACAAGTTGCTTAGCAATGGCATGTAGGAAGAGCCCTGCCCACTGCTCGTCCATGGATGTTCTCTGCCGTTTCTGAGCTGTCTGAAGATGTAACACAGAGGGCGGAAAAGAAAACGAGAGGATTGATCTGCACAGATCCCTCGCCCTCCAGCACCGCGGGGAGACTCGCCTGCTATTGTGTTGTGTTCCTATTCCTGCACCAAGAATCATCATCTGAGCACTTCGGCACAGCGGAAGTGCTCTGCTTGTGAGTGGGTGAGTAGACCCGTTTAGGACTGCTCTCCAAATCCCAGCATGCTCCCTAGGAAGCATAAATGCCAGGGAAGTACCAGCACAAGAGGGCAGTAGGTGAATGGAGCAGGACCACCAGTCTGGTGTAGTGGTTAGGAGCATGGATTCTAATCTGGGAGAACCGGGTTTGATTCCCCACTCCTCCACAGGCAGCTGCTGGTGTGACCTTGGGTCAGTCACAAGTTCTTTTAGAGCTGTTCTCTCAAGGGCAGTTCTTGAGAGAGCTCTCTTAGCCCCAGCTACCTCATAGGGTATCTGTTGTGGAGAGGGGAAGGGGGAGGAGATTGTGAGCCGCTCTGAGACTCCTTTGGGTATCGAAGGGTGGGGTATAAATCCAATCTTTTCTTCCTTCTTCTTATAGTTGGCTTTAAAAGGCAGTTAGGTAAAAGTAAAGGTAAAGCTTTCCCTTGCTTGGAAGCCAGTCGAATATGACTCTAGGGATGCGGTGCTCATCTCATGGTCATGTGGCTGGCATGACTAGATGCCGAGGCACACGGAACGCTGTTACTTTCCCACCGAAGCAGTACCTATTTATCTACTTGCAATTTCTTGCTTTCGAATTGCTAGGTTGGCAGGAGCTGGGGCCAGAGATGGGAACTCACTCCGTCATGCAGCACTCGGGTCTCGAACTGCTGAACTACCGGTCTGCCGTTCAGCGTCTTAACCACTTGAACCACTTCAGGCAATTAGACAACGACTATTGGTCAGGATAACTAAATGGAACTTCCATATTCAGAGGCAGTTCTAAATACCAGTGCTGGGGGGAAGCAACCAGAGAGGCAGGCTTTGGCCACACCCTGTCACTAGGTCTTCTGTTTGGTCCTTGTATGGATCAAGATGTTGAGTTGCCTTGGTCTGAGCTTCTTATGTTCTGCCACTGATGATGCCAGCTAAGCTCCTAGTCCACCCACAAAGCCCCAGTGACTGGCTAGGAGAACAGGAAGGGACAGCTGAGTTAGACCATCTACATGGGGTCAAAGGCCAAGCCTGGCTGATTGGAGCACAGCAAGTAGGGTGACTTCGGGGGCGGGGGGACCAATCCAGAGCCAAGAGAAGTAAGGTGAAGAATCATCCTGTCTCTACAGAAAGAATGGTAGCTGGAAAAGGACACGAGCATGGCCAAGGGTGAAGTAAGAGACCCACCCAGCATCCATTGACAGAAGTGGGAGCCTCAGGCACCCAGGCAGCCAGTTTGGTGTAGTGGTTAAGAGTGTAGACTCTAATCTGGGAGAACCGGGTTTGATTCCCCACTCCTCCACATGCAGCTGCTGGTGTGACCTTGGGTCAGTCATAAGTTCTTTCAAAACTGTTCTCTCATGCGCAGTTCTCAAAGGAGTTCTCTCAGCCCCACCTACCTCACAGGGTGTCTGTTGTGGGGAGGGGAAGGGAAGGGAAGGGAAAGGAGATTGTAAGCCACTCTGAGACTCCTTCGGGTAGTGAAGGGCGGAGTATAAATCCAATCTCTTCTTCTTCACCCAGCAAGCCTGGTAGAGGATGGGTCTGCAGCTGTACTGATTTAGATATCTTCCATTTTTATATCTTGCTTTCCCCCCAAAACCCTTGCCTCTCCTCCGTCTTATCCTAACAACCACTCAGTGAGGTAAGTCGGGTTCAGAGAGGGTGACTGCCCCGGGGTCACTCAGATGAGCGCCCCTGGCAGGGTTGGTATGAGAATCTTGGCCTCCTAGATCCTTGTCTGAGACTTTAGCCACTATCTGTTCTCTGAGGCCATAACAGGAGGAAGTTGTGTATAATCACAATTATACACAGTGTTGGGGCATCAAATCCTGAAGTCATCGGATATCAAACACACCAAATATGGGGCGCACACACAAAGAAACCGGAGAAAACGCTCCATCCAGGAGACCAGGGGTGAGGGGGAGTCAGTTCAAGTCAGCTCTTGTCAGCCATTCCAGTTGCTGTCTGGGGGCATGGAGGGACACAGCCAAGGCCTCCACTAATGGCGAGGACTGAGAAGCACAGACAGAGCTCCGGGGCCTCTCCAAAGGACGCCACTGCCTTCCCGTTTATAGCAGTTGGCATGAACATGCAGGCGGGTTTGTTCAGCTTGAGTGAACAAGACGGGATTCAAAGCCGGCATCTCCTTCAACCCCAAGGAAAGACACGGAGCTACACCGGGCTGCAGGGGTCAGAGAATGCTCTGGTGCAGGCTTCCGAAACCACAAAAACTGGCACTTTGCTGCGCTGCTTTGAACAGCAGCGCAGCAAATTAATCCCTTCACACTTCCTGGGGAAGCGTCCCATGGCCTGCTGCCTGGGAGGGCCACAGGGGGCCAGGAGATTATGCCAATGCTGGTGATGCCAAAGGGGCTCCTTGGCTCAGTCCTGGCCACAGAAATGACAGAAGAAGAAGAGGTGGAGGAGGAGGAGGAGATTGGATTTATACCCCATCCTTCACTACCCAAAGGAGCCTCAGAGCAGCTTACAGTCTCCTTTCCCTTCCCTTCCTCACAACAGACACCCTGTGAGGTAGGTGGGGCTGAGAGAGCTCTCCCGAGAACTGCCCTTGAGAGAACAGCTCTGAAAGAACTTATGACTGACCCAAGGTCACACCAGCGGCTGCATGTGGAGAAGTGGGGAATCAAACCTGGTTCTCCCAGATTAGAGTCCGCATTCTTAACCACTACACCAAACTGGCAGGTGTAGCGTCACCCATGGCCTTCTCCCATTCTGTTGCAGGCCACGGAGGCAAGCCACAGCCTTGGCCTTGGGCTCTTTTGATGGCCCGATCCACCCGTGAGCACACAGGAGAGGGCAGGGTGTCCTTGAAGTGTCTGCTGAAGTGAAGTTGGGATGTCTGCCTCCGGTGAAATACCTGAGAGAACTGGAGGGAACCAGAAAGTTCGATTAGAGAAAGTTCTCAAGAGAAAGGCAGGGAGTGTCTGGCACATCAATAAAACAGAAGGGTCTGTACTGGCAAACTGATCCTCACCCCCAGCAGGGAAGGCTTTGACAATGAGGTGAGCCTAATTCACTGAGGGTGGATATACCGATAGGCCAACAGCCAAGTGGAACCTCCAGCATCAGAGGTAATATAACTTCACCCAGATGGCAGATGCCTGTTTTCCAAGTTCATGCATTCATTCAAAGTATGTTATTCTACCTATACATTATATTGGTGCAGCAACATAAATTGTATGCCCTCTTATATACCCAGACATTGACTGTGCTTTGAGTGGACCCAGGGCAGGGTGGGTCATGAGTCTTGCACGTCATGAGTCTTGCACTGGGTCAAGATCTCAATACACCATGTAGGAACTTAAGGAGAGTTCTGCTTTTGTCAGATCCAGGGCCCCTTTCCTAGCCCTGGCCTGTATGGCCCACCTGTGGAGCCAGTTTGGTGTAGTCGTTAGGAGCGCAGACTCTAATCTGGGAGAACTGGGCTTGATTCCCCTCTCCTCCACATGCAGCCAGCTGGGTGACCTTGGGCAAGCCACAGTTCTCTCAGAGCTGTTCTCTCAAGAGCAGTTTTCTCAGTCCCGCCTACCTCGCAGGGTGTCTGTTGTGGGGAGAGGAAGGGAAGGAGACTGTAAGCTGCTCTGATACCCTGAGTGAAAGGCGGGGTATAAATCGAATCTCCTCCTCCTCCTCCTCTCCACTGAGCAACATGGAGACATCCATCCAGATGGCCCTACCTTGGTCTGACCCAGCTATACTTCAGTTTTTCTTTACATCCTGCCTCTCAGAGTTCTTGAGGAAGAATATCACTTAAAACACAGATTCAAGTCCAGTGGCACCTTAAAGACCAACAAGATTTTCAGGGTATAAGCTTTTGAGACTCAAAACTCCCTTCCTCAGATACTTTCTGGTCTTGTGGGTTATAATAATAATAGCAATTATTGTATGGCAGTGTGTGTAGTGTAGCCAAGGGAACCAAAGGTTGTCTGGCAGCTTTAACTTCTAGCTTATTAGCATCAAGAACCACTAGGGGATGAACTAGACTTATTTTGGGGGGCTGAGAGAGCTCTGAAAGAGTTGTGGCTGGCCCCAAGTCACCCAGCTGGCTTCGCATGGAGGAGTGCAGAACTGAACTCAGTTCTCCAGATTAGAGCCCGCCACTCTTAACCCTTGCACCCTGCTGCCTCTCTCATCTTGTGGGTCTCTAAGGTGCCACTGGACTCAAATCTCAGAGTTCTACTGCAAACCAACACGGCTGCCCGCTGAAACTTAAAACACAATGAGATGGTCCAATAAAATCATGACTGAAATAGTGTCCATGTTCAAGAAGCCCTAGCCAAACAGCAACAAGAACCATAGCACCAAAGTTGAGAACCCCAAAGCGACAGTTCCATCTTATTTATTTACCTTCTTTGTAGTCTGCCATTCTCACAGGATTCCACCGACTCAGTCAGTACAGTCAACAAAATGGGACATTAAATAAACAACGCACCAGGATTGTAGTAGTCTGGAACCAACCAGAAATCTAAAAGGCAGAACTGAAGCACAGCATAAATATTGACACGACACGTTAAGCAGTGCAAAAATTACATAATGGGATCCTACTTACAGTAAGCTGTACACAGCACTGCCTTGCCAAAGAACTGGAAGAATAGTTTTAAAAACTAAGAAGAAGGAGGAGGAGGAGGAGGAGGAGAAGAAGAGTTGGATTTATACCCCGCCCTTCACTTGGAGTCTCAGAGCAGCTTACAACCTCCTTCCCTTCCTCTCCCCACAACAGACACCCTGTGAGGTAGGTGGGGCTGAGAGAGTTCTGAGAGAGCTGCTCTTGAGAGAACAGCTCTGAGAGAACTTGTGACTGACCCAAGGTCACCCAGCTGGCTGCATGTGGAGGAGTGGGGAATCAAACCTGGTTCTCCCAGATTGGAGTCCACTGCTCTTAGCCGCTACACCAAACTGGCTCTCATCTGATGCCTACAATGTCAAGTCTTTATCTGATGCCTACAACACAGAAACCTTGGCACCAGGTGGAACGTGCAGGGAGGGGAGCTTTGGAGGTGAAGCACCCCCCCCCCCCCAAAAAAATACCCTGTTCACATTGTCTTGATGGATAGACTGTTCTGCACTATGCAGAATCCAGTTTGCAACAATATACTTTTGGGGGGAGACTTTTATGCCCTAGTCATTGTTGAAAACAGGATGTTGAACTAGACAGACCTTAGGTCCAATCCAGCAAAGACATTCTTATACCCTTGAAGATAGATCCAGGTAGTTTGCTGTGCTGTTCTGAAGCAGTAGAACAAACTTAGAGCCCAGTGGCACCTTTAGGACCAACAAAGGTTGATTCAAGGTATGAGCTTTCGTGTGCAAGGCACACTTTTTCAAATACACTGGAATGGGAGATGAGGTTCTAAACTTATAGACAGGGATTTAAAAGCAAATTAACGTATAACATGATGAAGATGTTTTAAGCTATGCCAAAACAGAATTAGCTTGTCATTTAATTCTGTTTTTGCATAGCTTAAAACATCTTCATCATGTTACATGTTAATTTGCTATCCAGCCCGTCTATAAGTTTGAACCTTACATCGCATTCCACTGTATTTGAAAAAGGGTGCTTTGCACACAAAAGCTCATACTTTGAATAAACCTATGTTGGTCTTCAAGGTGCCACTGGACTCTAAATTTGTTCTTATGCCCCTGAGCTGGGCGCAGCTGTTGGGAGGGAACTGGTAACCTTGTGTTAATTCCAGGTTTGGGAAAGTGCTGCTGTCACTGCTCCAAAAGCACTCTGCCCTCCAGGGCTCTTTGGCACCTTCCAAGCAGAGACTTGGCAGGGCTAGCAAAGCACAAGCCCACCTCGAATCACCCACACCCAGCTGAGAGTGGGATGAGGTGGAGCCCGAAAGGGAGGAAACACCACCAGTTATGAGCAGATCTCCTGCCCACCCAGCCCTGCTGCTAGCAACCCTGATCAGGAAGCTTTGAGACAGGGCAGGGAGTGTCCCTTGATTGGCTCTGTCCTCCTGGGGCAAAGATGCTTCCTCTTCCTGCAGTTGCCCTCCAGGGCCAGCCAGAGGTAGACAGCAGCAGTGACACGTCAGGGGCCCCCTCAACACCCACTTGGGGCATTGCAAGTTGGAGCCACTGTGAGGGGGTTAGAGTGTCAGACTAAGGAGATCCCATGCTCCCTCTAAGCCTTGGAGTCTTGTGAGCAAAAATTCTACTCTGTGAGCTCCTGGCGTTAAAGTTGTGAGCGAGTGCTTTGGCTGCTGCATCAATTAGTTTGCTCTGGAGCCATCCTCCCTGAGCTTCGACAAAAATGTGTGAGCCGGAGGCTGAAAAACTGTGACTCAGCTTAGAGGGAATGCTGGATCCAGGTTCAAATCCTCCTTCAGTCATGACGCTCACTGGATCTCTTTGGGCCAGTCAGTCTGTGCCTCAGCTTGGCCTGCCGTGCAGGGTTGTTGTGACAATGGAATGAAGGAGAGACGTATATATGTCACCCTTACAAGAAAGGCAGAATAAAAACGGAATAGACGGATAGCTTGTTAACAGTGCTGGGTCCTACTGTAAGATCCCCCTCAGGCCCATCTGAGCCTCTAATGGATTCTCTGGTGAAGGATAAGTGATTTTGCATCATTCACCCAAGAGTGTTTTTCTCTCTCCTTCCTTAACAGCAAAAGAGGCTCAGTCTGAAAAGTCTGAAGCATGTCTCCAATGTACCATTTTCATTAGAGGGAAAGGTTCTCAAGCAAGAAGATTCAGCTAGTGAGATAAATATTGCTGTGCCACTGCTTTCATCTTGGATTCTGTGAACCTAAGCAGATCATGAGAGGGAGGGCAGGAAGGGTTGCCTCAGTGCTTAGTTGTTCTTGTGGCCCTTTCTCACACACCCAGGGAAATGCTGATCACCACTTTGGGGTCAGGAAGCAATTTTTCTCCAGGTCAGTTTGGCAATTCACAAATACCTCCATAGGCGTCAACTGCAGGGGGGCTCAGGGGCGTGGGACACCCCTGAAATTTCCTGGGGGAGACTGAGCCCCACCCGTTGAAATGAAGCGCACGCCCGGATCCTGGAGGTTTGGGCATGGAACAGCGGTCACTGGGTGTGTGTGGAGGGGAGGTATTCAGGGGTGTAGAGTTATTGGTTTCACGGGGGGGAGGGGCTCTTACCAGTTCTGTAGTAATTTTTCCTTGTGTGTGTGCTTTGCACGCGTGCACCGGGACAATGTCCCTGCCACCGCCAGAGCCTCCACCCACCCACCCCTCCCTCTCTCCGGGGACCATTGGGGCGACTGGCCAGGGGCCATCAGGGTGACTGGCCAGCGTGATGGCATCACCCGGAAGTGATGCCATCACGCTGGGCACGTTGCTGGGATGACGCTCTGGCAATCACCCCGAAACTCTATGGTGCCATAGAGTTTCAGGGCAATTGCTAGAGCGTCACCCCGGCAACGTGCCCAGCATGATGGCTTCACTTCCGGGTGACGCCATCACACTGGCCAGTCACCCCAATGGCCCCCGGAGGGAGGGAGGGAGAGAGATGCAGGGGAGCCAGGTGTGGGGGGGAGAGGGGCTCTGGCGGTGGGGCCTAGGAAGGGAGGTGGTGGCCGGTGGGAGGCTGGCCGAGCGTGCACTTCATTTCATCGGGGGGGGCTCAGTCCCCCCCCCCAGAAATTTCAGGGGTGTCCCGCGCCCCCGCGCCCGCCTGCATTTGACGCCTATGGAGGTATTCGTGAATTTCCTGCATCATGCAGGGGGTTGGACTAATTGACCCTGGAGGTCCCTTCCAACTCTATGGTTCTATGATTCTAAACCCTGTATGTCTGAGGAGTAGCAAAAAGGTGGCGGCAGCAAGCATACTGCACAAGTCAGGAATCTAGGGTGGCAGGCACATGTATCAGGACCATGGACAGAGCCCAATATGGCCTGGCCCAGGTCAACAAGCTGGTATTGGAGGAAGGCACCACCTCTGTCTAGAATGCTGAAACACTGGCAAGAGGAAGGAAGTGACCTTAGTCCCCACCTCTCTGGAAGTCACTCTCAGTGACAAATGTAACACTGTTTTTCTGAGGTGTGTGCATCAGCAACGCTGCTATAGCTGCTGCTGTCTCTGAGACTTGTGTTGTGGTAATGGTGAGATGCTAGCCAAGGAAGCTTGGGAAATTGGGCTGGCATCTGGGGCACTGACAGGCCAACATTGCTGGGGAGGGGGAAAGGAAGCATGGTGCACGGAGGTCTTCCTTCTTTGTCTCTGGTGGAAATCTCTGTAGGAAAGGGTTCTCTGCCAGCTACTGCCTTCAAGGGTAACCCTAGGAGAGAGTAAACACCGGTCTCAGAGGGCTCTGAAGAACCTCCCAGGTCTTTATTCTCTCCGTCCCATATATGGACCATAACTGGTTTCCACGATGTCTTCGCTTGCTTTCCTGTTACCCACCAGAGCTTCATCGGAGCCAGATTTCCCCAGCATGTCAACGAAACAGCAATAACACCGTGCTCTTAACCAAGGTCTTAGAAAAGGGTCATCCATTTGTTTTAGGCTGTAATACAAGATCACACAAAGCAGTCCCAACTATAATAATCCTGTTTTCTGCGTGAAGTTCTCACTCCCTCTAGTGGCCAACTCCAGAATCTCCATAATGCATGGGGAAGGCGTAAGAAAGTGTTTCTTCTCCTGCAGCAATTTAAACTTTGTGGGACCCGGGGTTTCTTCCAAACCCTGGTTGAGCAAAGCAGTTAAATCAGCAGCAAGCCCTTCAGCACAACACAGTGCCACCTGTAAGGGAGATCCACCTAGTACCACCAAGGCTGTCCTATACAGCGCAAATTCCAGAAGGTACCATAAGACTCAGACAGAAAGACTTGCCTAGTGGTACCTTTTGTCAGGGGACACAGAGGGATGTACCCAGATCTAAACCTGCAGAGGTTTGCACTGCAAGCTGAGGCCAGAAGCACCAACTGGGCAAATGCTGCAGGCCAGACTCCAATTAGACGACAGCCAAGCCCTAGCAGATCTGTGTCCCATTCACTACCTGGTCTGCAGGCGTGGCATTTCTGGCTGCAGGCCAAGATCAGGCTGAGCTGCATCCAAGCTTCAGTGCTGGGGCAGGGGCCTTCCTGCAAGCTCCTGTCCAGGGCTTAGTGTGTCATGTGCTGGGTGGGACAGCTGCTAAGGTAGCCATGGGTGGAGCTCAGCTGAAGGCTTACCCCCCCCCCCTTCTTATAGGCAGAGTTAGGTCCTGGATCTTGCAAAGATCCAGAGAGATGATAACCCCTTCCTATAGGCAGAGTTAGGTGCTAGACCCTGCAAAGATCAAGAGAGTGGTGCTCTCCTCCTGCTGGAAACAGGAGAGCAGGAAGCCTGGAATTGCCAGGTGAGTGAATCTCTGGGACCTTTTCCAGCCTACATGATATGCTTTCTTCCTGGGCATGCTGGAGATGGAGTCATCCACTCAAGGGGCTCCTGCTCTGATTGTTCCCATGGGACAGGAGCCTGTTGTGGCAGAGGAGGCAGGGCGTCTTCCCTTGAGCCAGTTTGGTATAGTGGTTAAGTGCGCGGACTCTAATCTGGGAGAACTGGGTTTGATTCCCCACTCCTCCACTTGCATCTGGCTGGATGATCTTGGGCAAGCCATAGCTCTGTACCAGCTGTTCTCTCAAGGACAGCTCAGGAAAGAGCTCTCTCAGCCCCACCTATCTCACAGGGTGTCTGTTGTGGGGAGGGGAAGGGAAAGGAGTTTGTAAGCCGCTCTGAGACTCCAAGTGAAGAGCGGGGTATAAATCCAATCTCTTCTTCTCTTCTTCTTCTTCTTGAAGGTTCTGCAGTGTAGGAGGCCTCAGGTGTCCTGGAAGTAGATGAGGTTGGGAGCTCCTTAGCCCTGAATGCATCTCCCTCCCGGGGCAAGACAGAGCCAGGGCATATGCTGATTATCTGGGAGTGGGTCACCCACAGCCATTTTTAAGACTGAAGAACAGTTGTGGGGGCACCATATCTGGTTTGGGGTGAATTCTCTCTGTGACCAATTTCCCATGAGGTGCTGCTCCGACGTCGTTCTTCCCTTTGCCCCGATTGCATGTTTGAATTTCCCACTATTTGCCCCACGCCACATTTTGACCCGCGGCTTCGCCCGAATTCCCCCATGGCTTCAGTGATCTTGTTTTTTGAGGATCACTGAAGCCACAGGGGAATTTGGGCTAGGGCTGCCAAGTCCAACTTGGGAAATATCTGGGGACTTTGGGGATGGAGCCAGGAGACTTTGGGGGTGGAGCCAGGAGAAAGGAAGTGACATCATTTTGTGATGTCACATCCTGTGATGTTGCTTCCACATGCTTCCACATGAACTCATGAAGTTTCCTAATACTGAATCAGGCCATTGGTCCATCAAGGTCAGTATTGACTACTCAGACTGGTAGTGGCTCTCCAGGGTCTCAGGCTGAGATCTTTAATGTCACCTATTACCTGATCCTTTTTTAGCTGAAGAGGCTGATACCTCCTGCATGTCAAGCAGATGCTCTAGCACTGAGCAACAGCCCTACTGAATCCTTCCTCATCTCGGCAGAATATGAAGCCCTAAGTGCTACACAAGTGCTAAATATGATTTTCATATCATAAGAACAGGAGAGAAGCCACAGTGGATCGGCCCATCCAGTACAGCCCATCCAGTACAACACTCTGTGTCACAACAGTGGCCAAAAATACCAGGTGCCCTCAGGAGGTCCAGCAGCGGGGCCAGAACTCCAGAAGCCCTCCCACTGTTGCCCCCCAAGCACCAAGAATTCAGAGCATCACTGCCCCAGACAAAGGGTTCCATTTAGACCTTGTGGCTAATAATAGCCACTGATAGACCTCTGCTGGATGGGGACAGAGAGAGAGAGAGAGAGAGAGAGACAGCCAGCCAGCTTTTTCACTTACTCTTGCCCAATTCCCAGGCTTTATTTCTGGCCCTTGTTTCACCCAGCTGTTGTCCATGTAAGTCCCATAACTTCTCCCCCCCCCCCAGCATAGGCTTTTTGGTGGCTAAAGAGGACCTTTGTCCTCCCCTTTTCGCCAGCAGAAAAGCTAGTTGGATCCATCCCTAATTTAAAATACCGGTTACTTGATGTACAAATGCTTTTAAAAATGCAGATTTTTACTGCCGGAGGGGGGGACACGGTTGAAAGAAACAGAAAATTGGCATAAAAATGAGGAATCCCAACTTTTATTTGCAGAAGGGAAATGAGGATTGGGGGGACCCAAACAGCCACGACAAGACATTTTAAACAATCCCACTCCCAGACCTTCTACAGGCAACCTCTCCTTGTTATGTTTACCTCTTTGGAAGTGACAGTTTATTCCTTTGACAAAACCACAGTGGACAGACAGACAGAAAAAAGAAAGAGGGGGAGGGGGAGAGACAGAGAAGGAAAAGAGCTCGCAGACCCCAGCTTACCCCAGCAGTTTACTCAGCAGCAACCTTGCACGCAAGCCCTTCAGTAGAAAGAGCTTAGTCCCTCCTTAATCTCTGGGCGGGGCTCTCTTGCTGGCTCAGCTCTTAAAGGGGAAATTTCCCTTTTAAGAAGTTCAAGAGGCTGGCCAGGGCAGGCTCCGAGGTTCCCCTGCTGGCAGCCATTTTGTCCCCCCGGTGGCCAATTTTGGAAAAGCGGGGGAAAGCTTTAAAAATCGGTGTTTTCCCCGCTCTACCCGGGGGACTTGGCAGCCCTAATTTGGGCGAAGCCGCAGGTCAAAATGTGGCGCAGGGCAAATAGTGGGATATTCAAGCATGCAACTGGGGCAAAGAGAAGAATGATGCCAGAGCAGTGCCTCGTGGGTAATTGGTCTTTCTGTGTGTGCCATGTCTCTCACCAAAATCGGCTCCCTTGGGTTGCTACATGCCCAGTATGGGTAAAAAGTAGGACCTGCTCCCCACCCCCCCCAGCTAATAATAGCCTGGTGAAAGGGAATTTCTACTGGGGAAATCTGCAAGAGGAAAGATGACCCTTTCCTGATGCCATTAAAAAAGGTAAAGGTAAAGGTTTCCCTTGCTCGAAAGCTAGTCGAATCCAACTCTGCGGGGTGGTGCTCATCTCTGTTTCCAAGCCGAAGAGTCAGCGCTGTCCGAAGACGTTTCTGTGGTCATGTGGCTGGCATGACTAGATGCTGAGGTGCACGGAACGGTGTTACCTTCCCACCAAAGTGCTACCTATTTATCTACTTGCAATTTCTTGCTTTCAAACTGCTAGGTTGGCAGGAGCTGGGGCCAGTGACGGGAGCTCACTCCGTCACATGGCACTCGGGTCTCGAACTGCCAAGCTACCGATCTACTGGTCTGCAACTCAGCATCTTAACCTCTGAGCCACCACAGCCTAACCTGATCCCAATGGTCACTGGTGCTGCCTTTTGATCATTTACGACTACACCAGGGAGTCTGACCACAGATCCCCTCACTTGGTCTAGATGCTCCCTTCCACTGCCTGTATGGCCTCTGTTTCTCTCACACTTGCAGGAAGCTGCAAGAACTGAGTCCACACCACCCACAGCAGCCCAATAGGCTCAGCTCCAGACTTTGCCCATAAGGGTCCCAGAGAAAGTCCCCACAGCCCAGTTCCATCTGCCTCCCCTCCCCAGCATTAACAACTGGAAATGTCCTAAAAACTGCAATTAAGAAAGAGGCATATTTTTTTGTTTTTAAACAACAGAGCACGGAATCCAAAAGGCCCTTTGCCAGCTCATTTTAATATATCCCGTGACTGGAGCTAGGACAAGGATGTCCAGCTCAAACACATAATGGATCTTGACTGAAGCTTAGCAGGCAACCCCACAGTATCACCTGCTCCATGATGGTCCCTATAGCCATCCGAGAAGGGGGCAAAACACTAGTTCCCTCAAGCTAAGAGTTGGTGTTTCAAACCATCAACACCCCTGGAAATCTCCCCTTACATTCCAGGGCTTGAATTTGCAGGCCCCTGGGATGCAGCAGAGACATTCCCTGAGTTTGGATTTAGGTCAGAACGCCACCTCTCTTTCACCAGAAAGGCAGAATCTGGAATGATTCCTCCTTCTGGGAAACCTCTTTGGCATCCCTGCTGTGGGGCACAGCAGAAATTGATTTCCCAGACGGGTGGGTTTCAGCATGCCTCCTCTCTGTGGTTCTCTTTCAGCTGGGAGCTGGCACATTCTGTAGGGAGGGGGAACTTGCAGGGATGCAGCAAGATGTTTCAAGGCTGGAGGGGGTCAGATGAACAGAGTGCCAATTCCTCTTTCTCCCGGACTCATAGGCGAGAGCCATGGCCGGCACAACAGGGCTCTGCCACGCTGCATGAGGCCCAGGGGCCATGTGTTGAGCACCTGAGAGCTAAAAGCAGAGGCTGTCCCACATGCCATTTAATCGGCTGACTGACAGTACTGGAGGCTTTCAGCCAGGTCCCAGATATGCTGCCCATTCCTCTATGCAGCCCAGATGATACTGCCTTGGTTCTTCAGTGACACCAGTATTGGGATATATGAAACTGATGTTTATGGTGTTAATGCTGTTCTATTTGTTTTAATCAATTATTACTATTTTATCTTGTTGTAGTGTTGGATGGCCTAAGTGCAAATTGTGATCCACCCAGAGCCCTTTCGTGGGGAGGACGGAATAGAAATATGACAAAACAAACAAACAAACAAATAAAACTGAGCTGCAGCACCAGTGCCACAGATGACCAAAGAGAGGTACTGCAGCCAGCTGCACAGCCAGGGTCAGATGATGCCAGTGGCCAATGGGGGTTCCATCCGATCCTATAAAATTGCCAGTTTTAGCCTGACTCCTCGCATCATGCCACTGGGACATACACTAGGTTCCCTTTGGCTGTCCATCTCAATTTCATTTCCAAGCAGCAGTACTGTGATGGCCAGCAGGGATGCTAAGTCTTGAATGGGAATCTTGTTTCTGAATGGGGCCGTGGCGCAGGACTCCCTAGATCGGAGGGTGGAGTGTACACAGGTGGAGCAAGAGGGCAAAGCTCAGGGTTTTTTCCCATTCTAGGAGGAGAGTCCAGGTAAAAAGGCTGGCCCTCCTAGAGAGAACAGCTGAGGGGGCAACACCTGCCTTGCACCATACTGTTTCACAGGGCTTTTTTTGTAGAAAAAGCCCGGCAGGAACTTGTTAGCATAATAGGCCACACCCAACAGCAGAAACTCATTAGCATATTAGGCCACACCACTGACAGCACAGCTTATTAGCGTATTAGGCCACACCCCCATGTTAACAGAAGAGTGGCCATCCAGCCACACCCACCTTTTGCTTTTTATTCTGTTTACCATGTTTGTTGTCAAAACCCAGGGTTTTTTTTTTGTAGCAGGAATTAATTTGCATGTCAGGCCACATACCCTTAATGTAGCCAATCCTAATGAGTTTCTGCTGTTGGGTGTGGCCTATTATGCTAATAAGTTCCTGCTGGGTGTGGCCAACTCAGGAGCCAGCCGGAACTCCATTCCTGTGTATTCCTGCCCCAAAACAGTCCCTGGTCTCCACACAGTCCTAGCAGCTTGTATGAGACACTTGTTCTTGTCTCATTCTCTCTCCCCCCCCACCCCCATCCTTCCACATCCTACTTTCCATTGCCTCATTCCAGAGAACGCTTTTTTCCCTTTCAGCTCTCTCCTGCGGTGCTTTTAAAAATAGTCTCAAAGCGACCGAACAGACGGTGCAACAGAAGAGGGCTGTTGCGCTGGCAGAAGGAGTGCCGTGCCATCCGCTCCATTATGAGCGGCATGTCTCAAGGCTTTTTACGATGCAGCTGCAGAGGGCCGCAGTCCTCAACACAGTGTCCATCCAGGAACGCATTGCTCTGAAATTGGTTTCATGGCATCTGCTGGCACACTCAGGAGCGCAAGAACATCATGTTTTGTGCCATTTGATGGCGATCGAGGTGGAGATAATAAATAAAATTGACTGGAAATGTAGAAGGAGCTAGACTGGAATGGAGCGGGGGGGCGGGGGGGGGGCGGGGAGGTTGGGCAGGGAGGAGGCAGGGAGAGGGAGAGAAAATTCACCAGGAATCCAGCAAAGTGACTTGCCAGGCTGCATTTCAGAGGAACAAGCTGTTCGGGTGGAAATGTTAGATTTAGCTCACCCCCAGTATAATGCTCACCTTTGCCCCTGGACTGAAGAATGGGACAGAGAGAATTTAGACTGGTGAGAGGCAAAACCCTCCAGCGTCATATTTGGAGGCACAGCACAGCTCCCCAAATTTATTTCCCCCTAAATGCCAATGACTTTCCCAGCCACCCCAATGAACGGACACATTACCCCCCCACCCCCCGGATGTATCCCTCTTCCATCCCTATCCTCCATGTAGCCCCATGTTAGTAGGGACAACCTGGAATTTCCCATCTGGGTTGCCTCAATCTGAACCATTCCCCCTTTTCTGTTGTGCTTCTCCCTTGTGAGGAATGAACTTGTGATTCTTTATTTTCACACCATTCTCTCCTGTAAAATATATGCCTCTCCCAACACTACTTCTGCTTCAACAAATCAGCATTAAACATAAAATGGCATACATTGTCTATATAAATACCCTATAAACTGTGTATAAAAACATACACATGCATCCAAAATAGAAACAAATACAGAAGTCCAACAGTGAGAGAGAGAAAGAGAGAGAGAGAGAGAGAGAGAGAGAGAGAGAATGAACATGCTGGCAAAGATATAAAGGAAAAAAAAATAAAAGAAACCATATTGGGGATTTTAGCTCATTGCTTCCTGTTGGGAGAACCTGGCTTTTGATGCTTCCGTTTTGAATGTCTGAATGAATGGTTCTGGTTTAAACATCTGTTAGGGCCGGCCATCGGTTCAGTATCATCTGTTATGGCTCGTACTGTGCCCTCCAGGATCTGGGGCAGAGAAAGGTCTTTCTCAACATAGGAAATCCTATAACTAGAGATTCCAGGGACTGAGCTAGAGACCATGAAAAAAACATGCCAGTTCTCTACACATTTAGTGCAGCGGGGCTGAACCAATGTAAAAAAACAGCCACAAAACCAAACAGCCTCTCTGGGGTTTCTATGAAGCCATCTTTGTGGTACAGCTCCTTCTTGGATCTGGCTATTAACTCCAGCAATGAATCGAGCAGAGGCTGCCTTTCCAAAAGAGAGCGCGGCACTGTCTCTACAGCAGTGGGCTACAGAACATGACATCTGATGACACAACAGTGGCAACAGAAGTCATGTTGAACAACAATAAAATTCATGGAGCGGAGAAACATTCCAACACCTCTAGAGAAAGCTCAATTACAGACTATTGCAAGCAGTGTTGCATTTATCTTAATTTACTGTGCTGCTTGGAAAAGTCACCCCACTGGGGCCTGGAAGGAGGGGAGGAGATTAGTGCTGGCTGGATCACACCATACTGGAAAGCCTTCTCTGTTAGCATCCAGACCCCTCTTGCAGAAGGGTAGTTTAAAGAGAACACCCCCTCACCATGTATCAGCCCCTAAATTATGTGTGTGCCACACAGCTTGGCCAGAAATGGAACCAAGACAGAGCTGGAGCTAACAAAATGGATGCTGGTCAGAGACTAGCCTGGGAAACTATCTTGGGAAGGTGACTCAGGGCATCAGTGCTGCTAACGGCTCTCCCCCCACCTAAAAAGAGATACTTAATCTCCACAATGGGCTTCTCAGGAGAAACAAGCCCACCTTGACATGACCTCATCGCACTTGGTCATGTCTTTCCTTGTAATTAACAGGCTATCCAAATAACCTGATAGCCTCTCTCATCCCCCGCCCAAGGGTCATCAGAGAAACATTAACACCTTTAGTTTTATTCAATAATCTCAATGACAGAACATGAACACTTCCAGCTTATACCAGACAGCCCATTCGCTACACTCATGCAAAATATCACGAGTTTCCCCAGGTCTTTGTCCATTCCTGAAACGCTATTCTGGTCTTTCCCCAACACATTGTTTTATCTCCAGTTAAATCAGTTATTGTATGAGGGGGCAGTCATGTCAGGATGCCCTTAGGTAGCATTTCGCCCTATAATTGGTCGCACAGTCCCATTGTGTGTGTTCAGTACCATGCCTCACACCCTGAGCACCAGCCATTTCGTTATTTTCTCCATGGACTTCGCCTCTTCTGGATTGGTAACTATGATTCCCCCCAAAATCCCTTCTATATTCCTGCTCCTTTCAGTGGTGGGGAAGAGTCACTACAGAGTGGACGACCTAGCAGATACCCTACCAGGCTCCAGCTCCACATCAGGGAGGGGGTGAGTGTCATGCTAGTAAACTTAGTACAGCAGTAGCAGATAACAGAACCCACCGGGGACACTTGCCCCACTGGAGTGGGCCCCTGGGATCCTGAGCCCTGGAGCAGCCACCCCACTTTGTTCTCTGAGCATGTAATCATTGCATCAAGATGCCTCCAGGAAGCAAACTAGCAAGGTATAAAGGTAATAGCTCTCCCCTCTAGTTTGTTGTAATCACCTATGTGTCATGCCGTGACACTATGTGTTGTTGTCGTCATGATCATCATCATCATCATCGCTTTATTACAGTTTGTAACCAGCATAAAACAGTCCAGATGTATCAAAAATCACCTGTGTGTCAAAAACAGTTTGCCTCTGAATGGGGAGGTTCCATTTTGTCAGTCATCATGGGGGTAAAGCAGATGGCAGCTTCACGCCTTTTGGGCCTTCCAGCTACAAAGACTGCTGCAGATTGGTTGGCATTAAGATTCAGACTCTGATACTGAAATAGAGGAAGTTTCCTTCCCTGTCTTCCTCCTCATGAGATTTGGGAACTGTCAAAAGAAAGTTTCACAGGTCAAAAGAAAAACCAATGCGGTCATCTCATTAGATCAACAATTCTTCTTTTCACGAAAGAGTACGGCAATGTTTTTTCCAACCAGTACCCCCAAAAAATGTGGTTTGGATTTCCACCACCACCACCACATCAGTGGAAACTTCCCTGAAAGATGAGTGGGTTCAGCTTACTCATGAACAAAGTGTGTGTCCAGTGGCACCTTTAAGACCAACAAAACTTTATTCAAGGTGTGAGCTTTCGTGTGCACGCACACTTCTTTAGATACAATGAAATGGAAATTACCAGCCCATACATATAAGGCAGAGGTTGAACAGCAAATTAGTGTACAATATAATGAAAGATTTTAACAGAGGCAAACAGTAATAGCAAGCTAAGTTTATAAAGGCATCATTGTTTGGATTTAATTCCGGGGGGGAAAGTGACGCAATTTGCTGTTCAAAGGTAAGAGATCTTTCTTTTAAAATGAAAGCTGGGGATTCAGAGGAGTTAGTAGATTGCAGCAATAGATCATTATAATCTTATAGTAATCAAGTAATTTTTTAAAAGCCAGGGGGAAAAAACCCTTTGGTGGTACAGGTGGAAAATGCCAGCTGTGGGGCAGACAGACAAAGAAAATAGTGTTGTGGGCAGGACCTTCAAAAATGTGTACACACAGTGCACAAATGCACTTTGACCACAGTCTTTCCAAAATTGTTGACTCAAACCAGGTTTGGGAAAGACTGGAACAAAGCAGGGGGACAACCAAGAAGTGGACAATTAGGGGATGATGCACCCAAAAAACCCTCTCCAATTGGAGTGCCGAACCAGAGGCCTTCCACTTCCATGTGGAAGCAACCATAGCTGGGTTTTTCACTTGTGTGCCCCAGAGAGCACTGAGGTCAGGATTGCAACACCACCTGACCCTCCCTGGTCCAAAAGAAGCCAGGCTGACTACCACCAGAACCAGGGCTTTCTCAGTGGCGGCCCCATACTGGTGGAATGAGCTCCCAGAGGACATCAGGGCCCTGCGGGACGTTTTACAGTTCCGCTGGGCCTGTAAAACAGAGCTCTTCCACCAGGCTTTCTATTAGGAGCCGCCACTGATGAATATTCCCTGGAACATCTCCTGGGCTGAGATCACGTTGGATGTTGCTTCCATCTTTGGGTGTAACTCTGAATACCGCCATCATTTGTTTGTTCTTATTTGCTCACTGTTACGTTTTTATTCTGTAGTGTAATCTTTTAATGGTTTTAGCTCTGTATCGTTCCGAATATTTCAATCTTGTTAGCCACCTAGAGCCAGCGTGTCCGGCAAGGCAGGATACAAATTGAAGCAATAAATAGATAATAAATAAACCTTTGCCTTATAAGTATGGACTGGCAAGTCTCATTTCACTTTGTCAGAGGAAGTGTGCGTGCACACGAAAGCTCGTGTCTTGAACAAAACTTTGTTGGGTTTTAAAGGTGCCGCTGGGCTCAAACTGTGTTCTGCTGCTTCAGACCAACACAGCTACCCACCTGGATCAGCTTACTCACGGGAGATGTGATCCCACATTTCCTGCTTACCACTAGATGGGGCAGCTGAAGCAAAATTGGAGCAGTTCTAGGCAGTTCCCAGCTGCGTTTAATATGAAAGCCGAAACGCTGGCTTTAAACAAACAGCAGCAACAAAAGCACAATGTTAAGTTTGACTCCAGTTTTTGTTCACAAGACAACTCAGTTTATTTCTAAGGACTTTGTGTGGCCTGGCGAGAGTTCCCCAGTGTGGTGTGATCCCCATTTGCCTGAGTCCAGGAAGGAAACCCCAAGCCCCTGAAGGCAAAGGCAACGACACCCTGGACCCTGCGAGATCTTGCACTGACCCTTGAAAGCTTTTTGCTACAGCTCCTGCCATCTCTTCCTTACAGATCAGCATTTTGTCTGTTTATCTGCATATTTCCAGTAGTTCCTCTTCTCTTTTTTTTGTACCGCTTCTGCAGATTTCTGCATGCATGTCTTTTGTACTTAGAAGACATACATCATGCTCATCTAATAAAGATAAAGTACCTCCAGCTCAATTCACACAAGGGAGAAACAAAATCAAAACGGGGATTCGCTGGAACAGGAGGGAAGAGAACCATAACAGCACTGTAGTACTGGTTATCTTCTTATTCAACCCAAATAGGGTTGCCAGCTCTGGGTTAGGAAATACCTGGACATTTGGGGAGTGGAGTCTGAGGAGGGTGGCATTTGGGGAGGGGAGGGGCTTCAGTGGGGTATAATGCCATGGAGTCCACCTTCCAAAGCGGCCATTTTCTTCAGCGTAACTGATCTCTCTCTCCTGGAGATCTGTTGCAATCCCAGGAGATATCCAGCCACCACCCAGAGGTTGGCAGCCCCACCTACAAATCATCTTGTTGTACTTGCCTTCTTAACACTGTTGTCATAAGCAGAGTTACACCCTCCTAAGTCCATCGACGTCTATGGATTTAGAAGGATGTGACTTTAGATAGCATAGTGGTTATCACTTCCCCCACCTGTTAGAATACCCTCCTGATACAACTCTGGTGAATCAGCTCAGGGACGGAGGATTTCTAACACAGCCTCTGTTGCTGTTCACATGTGGGCCTGGCTCTTTGTAGCAAGCAGCTAAATATGTGTGTGTGGGTGGGTGTGTATAGGAGGGTGATCTGCACACTGGGAAGGGGGGGGGATAAAGAGCCCTTTGGCTACATGTCAGGAGAACACACCCAAGCAGACCTTGAAAGGATGTGAGTCAGGGATGGAGCTTGTGTGCCTCTCCCTGTTCAGGCTACAACAGCCAGGGAAATTCTCCTGATGGTGGTAGAAATTGCCCTCAAGTCGCAGCTGACTGATGGTGACCCTGTAAGGTTTCCAAGGCAAGGGACGTGCGGAGGTGGTCTGCCATTGCTTGCCTCTGCGTAGAAACCCTGGACTTCCTTGGTGGTCAACAGCATAGACTTTCCAATTTCCGGGGGGGGGGGGGGGGGGGCTGGGGCTGGGCTAGAGACATCACAGGCCATTGTGTCTGGGGGAGGCTCAGCACTTCCTGGAAAAGTTGGGGGGAGGCTCCAGCTCCCCAGCCCCCCTGAAGTTGACACCTATGTTGGGGGTCTCCCATACAAGGACTAACCAGAGCTGTCCCTGTTTAGCTTCTGAGATCAGAGGAGATCAGGCTAGCCTGGGCCACCCAGGTCAGGAGCAGGGGAATAAGCTGTCATCGAGGGTGTTTGCTGTTACGTAAAGTAAGCAGTATTGATTACATAGAGCAATGGCTTATGGATGGTTAGATGAAAGGAATTTTAGGAGAATCATGTCTGGGGAAGAATTAGAAGATAGTCAAGTCTGGGAAATTATAGCTAAAAAGATTAAGTTCAGGTTTTTGGGGTGAACAGTGTTAATTTTATTTACTTAGAAAGTGTATATGCCTCATCTCCCTGAGAGCTGCTCAAGGTGGCGCACAAAATTATAAAATTAAAAAAACAGCATTAAATATCAGTAATAAACAGCCATTAGAAACAAGCTTACAATGGCATTAATAAAAGTCCTCAGACTAGAAATAGATCGTGAAAACAGGTTTTATAAAGAAGAAGAAGAAGAGAGAGAAGAGATTGGATTTATACCCCGTCCTTCACTTGGAGTTTCAGAGCAGTTTACCGTCTCCTTCCTTTCCCCACAACAGATACCCTGTGAGGTAGGTGGGGCTGAGAGAACAGCTCTTATATAACTTGTGACTGACCCAAGGTCACTCCAGCAGCTGCATGTGGAAGAGTGGAGAATCAAATCTGGTTCTCCCAGATTAGAGTCCGCCGCTCTTACCCACTACACCAAGCACTGATGAGAATTATTACTAAAGTGATTGCCACCTTCCCAGGCACCCATCACAAATTATTAGGAAGTGTGTGTGGGGGTAAAGTTTCCAGTCTCCAGGTGGTGGCTGGAGATCTCCTGGAATTATAACTGGTCTCCAGGTGACAGAGCTCAGTCCCCCTGGAGAAAATGGCTGCTTTGGAAGGTGGACTCCATGGCATTATACCCCACTGAGGTCCCACCCCTCCCCAAACCCTGCCCTCCCCAGGCTCCATCCCCCAAATATCCAGGAATTTCCCAACCCAGAGCTGGTAAACCAAGGGACCAGGGAACAGGTAGAAATTGAATGAAATCCATATTGACCAGACTCTGTTTTAAAGTTTCGGCTTGGCCTGTGCCATGTCTTGGATAGGAATGTCAAAGTACACCCAGTGACTTGTATAAGCAGGGAAAAGAGATTTTTGGAGGTGTTAAATAGTAGAGAGACTACAGGAAGGAAATTCTGGAGACTTCAATAAAAGCTTCTCTGACTTGGCCTGACCTGGTCAGTGGATGGGGAAGAGAGAGGTGACAGAACTCAAGGGAACACAGAGGAAGCTCTCCTTTTTTTTTGGTGCTGAGTCCATCAGAGCAGACAGAACTCTTAACTTAGGTCTGGAGATGGTGGCCATTAGCCATGTGCTGGCCTGGAGAGCTGGAGAAAGCTTCAAGGTAATGAAAACTCTGTAGAGATCTGTAACTTCCAAAGTAAGGAGCCTGTCCTATATTTTAATATCTGGTAGGGCATGTATAGAGAGAGGGGCAGAGGAACTGCATTTTACCCATCTCTTTTGAATCCCCTGCTCACTCTGGTGCTGTGCTAAAAGTATGCTTGTGAACATTTTCTTTTCAATAGATACTTTATAACTTTGGATGCTGGTAGTGGTTCTCTGTACCACACAGACCTCCACTGTCTCAGACATGCTATTTTAAAAGGAGCACCGGGGGAAGGCAGGCAGTTGGCAAGTGGCTATTCCTCCAGGGGTGCACAAAGCAGCAAATGGTCTACGGGGTGACCAGGCACTGCGCAGCAGGAGACACAGAGGCAAGGCCTCAGAATTTGGAAGGGAAGCTGGGAGCCCTGACCCTTCCATTGGGCAATTCCTGCAAAGGTCAGGTGACAGCGGCAGGTTACCAGAGAGAGAGAAAAGCCTTTCCAGATGTTGGGAAAACCTTGGTGGGCAGGGTGGAACAGGGCCTGCCGGCCAGAGCAAGCCCATTTCACCACAGCCCATAAAAATAATAAAAACCCAAACAAGCCAATACAATGTATCAAAATAGCCTGGATTAGCTGAGGCCTCTGTTTTGTTCCTTTCCCATAAGACTTTGCAGGCTTAGCTATTGTCATCTCTCAAGCCTCTCTCTAGCCTGACAATGCACTTTGCTCTAAAGTTTACATTTCTCTAGGTTTATCATTTCACCCACATACTGTGTCAAAGACTACTAGTGAGGTTTGAAGCTTTAGACCTACAGCATACTTGCTGACGCAGGTGTCTGTGCTTCCAGTTAGGTCACAATAAAGTTTACACATAACATCCTTGACTGTTTAGGGTAACTAGGGTATGAGTTCAGGGTGAAAACTGTTCTTTTTATTTTGATATTCTTCTGCTGAAAGTGTGTTAACATTACATTATCTATGCGGGCTGAACCTGTGGGTACTGTGGGTATAAACTGTTGAAACTTTCTTTGCTCTTGGCTGGTCATCAATCAGCTCTCAGTGAGCTCTTGTTGACTAGACCAGGTTGTTCTGTATTTCACACTAGTGTGCTATTTCACACTAGTGCACTATGTTTGTGCTGAAGTATTCTGTGCTAAATATGGAAAATGTTATGTTTTTATCATAAAAGATTTGTAAGTGCTAAAGTGCTCCCTGTCCTTAAGAAGCTTATATTGTAATGCACTGGTTTTGTTTAAGAATCCTGCAACATAAAACAAGTCAATAAAGAAATGACAAGACAATTAAAAAATGACAGGATACAAAAGTGGCACAAAACAAGCTGAGCAGTCTTTAATTAGACTGATTAAATAATTCTCAGGCTTGGAGCAGACCATGAAAGATCTAAAAAAACCCCCAGCACCGCTTAGTTAAAAGCCTGGGTAAAGAGAAATTGCTGAGGGTGAAAGAGGAGAGCGCAACAGTTGGTTTGAAACTCAACATCAAAAAAACTAAAATCATGGCATCCGGCCCCATCACTCCTTGGCAAATAGAAGGGGGAGTCATGGAAGCAGTGACAGACTTCACCGTCCTGGGATCCAAGATCACTGCAGATGGTGACTGCAGCCATGAAATTAAAAGATGCCTGCTCCTTGGAAGAAAAGCGATGGCAAACCTAGACAGCATAACAAAAAATAGAGACATCACCCTGCCAACAAAAGTCCATATGGTCAAAGCCATGGCATTCCCAGTAGTAATCTATGGCTGCCAGAGTTGGATTATAAGGAAGGCCGAGCGCCGAAGAATACATTCTTTTGAATTATGGTGCTGGAGAAGACTCTTGAGAGTCCCTTGGACTGCAAGGAGATCAAATCAGTCAATCCTAAAAGAAATCAACCCTGACTGTTCCCTGGATAGGGTTGCCTGGGGATCTCCCGCTTTTACAACTGATCTCCAGCTGACAGACAGCAGCTCCCCTGGAGAAAATGGCTGCTCTGAAGGGTGAACTCTATAGCATTGTACCATGCTGAGGCCCCTCCCCTCCTCAAACCCCACCATCTCTTGGCTCCACCCCCAAAGTCCCCAGGTATTTTCCAACCCGGACTTGCAACCCTATCCCTGGAAGGCCAGATACTGAAGCTGAAGTTCAAATACTTTGGCCACCAAATGAGAAGGGAGCACTCACTGGAGAGGACCCTGATTTTGGGAAAGATTAAAGGTCAAAGAAGAAGGGTATGGCAAAGGATGAGATGGTCAAACCGTGTTATCAATGCAATGAACATGAAGTTAAGCAAACTCCGGAGCATGGCAGAAGACAGGAGGGCCTGGCGTGATGCGGTCCATGGGGTCGCGAAGAGTCCGACTCTACTGTGCAACTGAACAACAACAAAAGAGAAATCTCTTCAGGGAAGGAAGGCCCCACGAGTGCCCCACGAGAGGAATGTGCCCCGCAAAAGGAAGGCCCCAGTGTGCCCCACGAGAGGAGGGCAATCCAAAGGAGGCTGCCATTGTCCGGAGTGTATGGATCTCTCTGGATCCGGAGGGGCCCAGAGCCTGCAGAGGCATCATCCTACATCAAGAATGGTCCAGGGTAAAGGCCTGACTCTGTAAATGATGTCTGCTTCTTAAAGCAGCACGTTCCTATTGGTTATGTTAAGATTTTTATACTATGCCATTTGTTCTACGCATGAAAGAAAGAAAGAAATGGTGACAGAATGAAGGCTCTTGTTGTGTCTTGGTATAAAGTCAATGGTGTTGCCAAACTGACAGGGGTAAGGTGTTTTCCTCACAGAAGGTAAACACTTCCCAGAATTATGGATGTATAGATTAGTCTGTGACGACAAATCAAGCGCAGTTTCCAAAGACTTCTGAAAGGCTGCCAGAGCCAGAAGGGCCTCCTCCCTGAGCCCTCCAAAGGATTGTTTATGGGCCAGATAAAGCTCTGAGATTCTGCTCTTGCTGTCGCCTGGACACCTTTCCCTCTATCCACCCTGGGCCCAGCCCTGCATCACGTAGCTTGTGGGGGGAATGAGTCTATGGACAGAGGCCACGTTGCTACCTTTTAGTCATTGCCGGGGCCATCGTGCTGTAACTTGCCCTGCCATGAGACCGCCTCACTTGCTACACATATTTGCGGATGAAATGTCACATCAAGCCAACCACGCCAGTGCAACAGTGACTGGCTACCACTCAGATGGGTTTCAAAGATGGTGAGTCGCCAGGGAGACAGATGGTGGGGAAGGGGAAGGCAGGGCAGGTGGTGCAGGGAGCATGAGGAGAAGCCTCCCTAGTGAGCAACGGCTACTTGAGACGTCCCCACAAAGACACACAGCCTTGCCCTCAGTAGGAGTTTTCCTACAGAAACTGGCTTTAGAAGGAGAGACTGGATTTATACCCTGCCCTTCACTACCCAAAGGGTGGCTTAACATCTCCTTTCCCTTCCCCTCCCCACCACAGACACCCCGTGAGGTAGATGGGGCTGAGAGAGCTCCTTCGAGAACTGACCTTGAAGGAACAGCTTTGAGAGAATTTGTGACTGACCCAAGGTCACACCAGCTGCTGCATGTGGAGGAGTGGGAAATCAAACTTGGTTCTCCCAGACTAGGGCCCATGCTGTTAACCACTACACCAAACTGGCTCTTTAGATGGTTTACCAGTAGAGACTGAGCCAACAGTCTCCTCCAGCCTGTAGCAGATGTCAGAGAAAAGCTGAAGGGACTTTTGGCCAGTGGTGAGGTGAGTCCCCACTACGGTATATACCAAGAGAGGAAGGGCAGCCCACGCTCACTGTGGGCAAATTGAATCACACCTGTGCTGGGACGGTCGTGCTTGCCAGAAGCCCAGAGGTCCAGCTGAGATCAGGACAGTGGTGCATGGGAAAAGCGGGCTTCAGCTCCCCCTCATTTATTTCCCTGACCTGAAATGGCCCCCTGAAGCTGCTGTTTGCTTTACTGGGAAATGTACTGTAATGATGACTACACATAATTTTCATAGCGAAGCAAATAGCAGTTCCCCAAGGCTATTTTCAGATTTGGAAAACAGCATGGTGAGGAGGCTGAAGCATTTTTTTCCAGCCATGCCTTGGTCCTGATCAAAAATTGGGCCTCACAGAATCATGGAACCCCCAGATCATATGTGATCCAACCAGGCCCGCAGCCAGGATTTTGTAGCTTGTGGGCAATTTTTTTTTCTGGTGGGGCTGCATAAACACCCCCCCCCATACCCAATGTGCAGTGAGTAGGGCTTTTTTTGTAGAAAAAGCCCAGCAGGAACTCATTAGCATAATAGGCCACACCCAACAGCAGAAACTTATCAGCATACTAGACCACACCGCTGACAGCACAGCTCCCTCCCAGGATCGGCTTCCCCAGGTGCCCCATAGCTTGCGGGGTGCGTGGGGAACCTGAGGGAAGGAAGGCAGTTTCTGGATCGATTTTACCAGGCGCTCCGAAGCTGCAGGGTGCCTGGGGAACCCAAAGAGGGGAGGCAGTTTAAACTGCCTTCCCTCCCTGGGTCAGCTTGGTTTCCCCAGGTGCCCCGCAGCTTGCAAGGTGCCTGGGGAACCCAAGGCGGGGGGAGGCTGTAGGTGTGGCCAACTCGGAAGCCAGTTGGAACTCCATTCCTATGCATTCCTGCCCCAAAATAGCCCTGGCAGTGAGTAATCCTCATGTTACATTTAATGCATGCACAGCTGGATATGCACCTTGAAAAAGTTTAAAATGAGTAAAAATCTTGTGGGGCTGTTCTTTTAAGAAAGGGGGCAGAGCCCTGAATAGCCTTACCATAGCTACAGGCCAGGATCCAACTTCTTTGTGGCAGCCACAAGGACTTTGTGTTGTGTGGATGAACCCTCAGACTCACAGAAAAACTTGGGCTTGGCAAGAGGGTTACAGAAGTGATCTGTTTTTTAAGGATGTGCACAGAAACGCTATTCAGCTCATGGTGTTAATTGGAAAAAATTATTTTGAACGCTCCAGTGTCATTATGGAACATTCTTGATCAATTTGGTAATTGTTTTCATTAGTTTCTTGAACACCCCAACATTCAGTTCATGTCCTGCTCGCCAGCCGCAAACAGGTAACCAGTTTTGTTGTTGTTCTGCTCATCTGTTCGTTAACTGGTTTATGGCTGCTTGGCAAATTGCTTCACCCTATTCCTTCCAGGGAGTGGTGTATAACGTGATCAGCTTTTCAGGCATGTGTGTTGCTACACAGCCCAGTTGAGTTCTAAGACCACCACACCCAGGGGTCATTTCAAGCAGGAGCTCGGGGGAGTGCAGCTCCAGGAGTTGGTGCCAGACCCCCCCCCCCCAAGCAGGGGAATGCCTGGTTGTGTCATGGCGGCAGCAAAATGACCCCGTCCCCTGGAAAGGTCCTTGTTCCTCCTACCAGCCTTCTGAAGGCTTCAGCCACCACTGAAGCTATCCTCCCAGAATAGTGGTATTTCTGAGGCTTGGATCAGTAGCGGTCCCCTCTCTGCCAGTTCTTTCTTGCCTTCTGACATACTTCCAGTGATGTCAGGTGTTGTAGCATATGCAAATAAGTTATGCTAATGAGTTATGCTAATGAGTTATGCTAATGAGCTCCTGCACCTCTTTTTCTACGGAATGACCCCTGACAACATCCATCCTTGGTGCACTGTGTTCCACTTGGCAGGCAGTTGTTTGAATAGACAAATCAGTCACAAATCATATAAATCAATCATAAATGAACACTGTGCTTACAAAATATCCTGCTGTTCAGTGTTCACCTGAGTAGTTCTTAGTGATATTAATGGCCACTGCTCCCTTTGGATGAGTCATGTTTTCATTCAGGCATGTTATTCGGATCTGGACAAGGCCACCCTGTTTTTCAGGCACTTGAGATTCAGTGCTGAACCAAACAGACCCAGTGATTGGCTCATGTTCAGTTGTCACTGGTGAACATGGGGAGTTCGAGCTTTGATGTGATATTCACAGCATTCCTAGTTTCAGTGGGAAATACTTTCCTAATAGCTTGGGTAAACTGCTTAGGAGTTATACCTTCAGCTAAGAGATCGTCTCAGATTTCAGACAGGTAGCAAAAGTGTCCCCAGTGTCAGATGGAGTGAAAGGCCTGGTGGATTTCCAGATCCAACCCGAGGAATCCTCTCCCTGCCAAGCTGCAGGCAAAGAACAGGAAAACAATTTATTTACAGGCTATTCAAATCCTCTCTTGAAGAGCCAGCAAAGAGAAGTGTGGGAATGAATTTCTCCAGGGCTCCGTTGGGGCCGGGGCGCGCCGGAGCACCGCTCCGGGAGAGAGGAGATGGAGCCCTGCCCCCCCGGCCTCCCCCCCGGTCAATGCAGCACCACCCTTGCGCACAGCCGAGTCAGAAGCCGAGGGAAACGGCCAGCGGCCCGCACCCTGCCGCTGCCCGCCTCGGGAGGCTCTTACTGTGAGGAGCTGGTGGCCTCGTCGTCCTGTGCCAACAATGTCTTTGCTTTCTCTGCGGGGCAGGAGCTGGGTAGCCTCATTGCTCCTCTCGCCCTCCACGCCCCGCTGCCTCAGCAGGCCTGCTTCCCCAACGCCGCTGCCTTTTATCACTCCCACCAGCAGGGAGGGGGCAGAGGCGGGGGGAATTGCTGCCCGCCGCCCAGCCCTCCCGCCTCGTTGCCCTTCAGCTTCCAGCCTTTGCGGCGTCTCTCCGAATCGCCCGTCTTTGATGACCCCCCGAGCCCTCCGGATTCGCTTTCTGACCGGGAGAGTAACATGAGCGGCTCCCTCAACTCCGGCAGCCTCAGCGGATCGGAGTCTCCCAGCCTGGACTCGGGCAGGTGCCTGCCCATTTTCAGCCGCCTTTGCATCTCCGATGACTAAGGCGGCAGGAAAAGAAAGTGGGGTGTGGAGGGAACCTTCCCCGGTTTGTCCTTCCCAGCGGCTTTGAAACTCTGCCTTGCAAAGCGAAAGCGAGAGGCGGGTCCGCAGCGGGAATAGCCCCGCCGCCTGCAGTCTCTGCCCGGCTCTTCCCCCTTCGGGAGCGACTCCATGCGGGGTTTCATGGGAAAGGGTTCCTAGACGGAGGAGGGGTCCCTTCCTGCCCAGCTCCCGTTTCTCCTTCCCCAGCGCCGAAGAAATGCGGCTTTCGCGCCGTCCCGGGCAGGGCTGGTGAGTTGGGGGCCTTTGGGCGAGGATGGAAGGGGAGTCCTGGCCGGGGCTGCGGAGAAAAGCGAGGTTGCAGCACGGGGGGATGCAACATGCAAGGGGAGAGGGGGAAATTGGGGGGGGGGCGCGGTCCCCAGGGACAGAGCAGGGCCTGGCGAGGTAGCAGAGGGGCGGGTATGGATGCGTAGGTGCACCTCCGCCGGGGAGTGGGGGGGAATGCATGAGAACCCGGAAGTTCCAATTGGGTCACGATTTGGCAATCCGGAGTTTGCAGGTAGGGAGGAGTTGGGGGGGGAGGGGTTTGTAGATAATCTCAGTATGATCATTCAGGAATCTGAAGCCAGGTGCAACCTGCAGAGAGAGCTCTGGTGAAGGTTCAGAGTAATGAAAAGTGCTGCCCGCTCTGGTCAGAACTCCCAGTTCCTCCTTGATTCCCCAGAAACATTTACCTCTTCTCCTCTCGAGCTCCAGTTCCCCAATTGGCTCACAAACCTCTGATCATAGAATCATAGAGTTGGAAGGGACCTCCTGGGTCATCTAGTCCAGCCCCCTGCACAAATTCACAAATAGCTCCCCTTCACACCCCTAGAGACCGCTGTTCCATGCCCGAAAGATGACAAAAAACCTCCAGGATCTCCAGCCAAACTGGCCTGGGGGAAAAATGCTTCCTGACCCCAAAGTGGCAATCAGCATTTCCCTGGGCACATAAGAAAAGGTGACAAGAACTAAGCACTAAGGCAACCCTTCCTGCCCTCCCTCTCATGATCTTCCTAACTTCACAGAATCAGCATTGCTGTCAGATGGCCATCTATCCTCTGTTTGAATACCTCCAAAGAAGGAGAGCCCACCACCTCCCGAGGAAGACTGTTCCAGGGAAAAAACCCTCTCCCACCCCCACCCCCCGCTCAAAAAAAACCCCTCCCACCCACCCACCCCGCTCAATGTCCTCAAGCCAGCGGCAGGCTGCCGGCCAGGGACAGAAACCCCCTCCCACCCACCTCCACTCAATGTCCCCGAGCTGGCGGCAGGCTGCCGGCCGGGGAAAGAAACCCCCTCCCACCCCCGCTCAATGTCCCCGACATTGTTCCTTCCTTCCTTCCTTCCTTCCTTCCTCCTTCCTTCCTTCCTTCCTTCTCTCCACCACCTACCTACCTTCCTTCCTGTTCTTTTCGTTCCTTCCCCCCTCCCTCCCTCCCTTTCTTTCTTCTAACACACTTCCAGTGATGTCAGGGGTGTGTGGCCTTCTGACACTTCCGGTGACATCAGGGGGTGTGGCATATGCAAATAAGTTATGCTAATGAGCGCCTGCACCTCTTTTTTTACGAAAGGACCCCTGAATTTCTCCATCATCCTTTCCCACCACTAGGACCCTTACACAGACAGCAACTTGGAGGCTTATTTTTTCTTAACAGAAATGGCAAAGGGCACCACTTCCCGCACACTCACAAACATTCCATCTGTTTCAACTTATTTCTTCCAGACCGTACTTACCAAATTCCCCATACCATCATGGAGCAGGAGGGCTGGCTTGGAGAAAATGAAAAGTGGAGCTCAGTAAGAGAAGGGATGGCAGGCTAAGACTTCGCTGCAGTCACACACACTAAATAATCCACTTTCAGTGCACTTTCCAACTGGATTTTGCCTGTTTGAACAGTAAAACCCAGTTGGAAAGTGCACTGAAAGTGGATTGAAGGTGGATTATTTAGCGTGTGAGACCGCAGCCTTCATCTCCCTTTTGCCTGCATGCCATTTTTGTTTAAAAAAACCCAAAACACCCTGACCCACATTCTACTTGTGAATGGGTGACCTCCTGCACTACTAGGTCTCCCCAAGGCTGGTATTAGATGAACAGAGAGCTCCCCTCACACAGACCAGTATGGTATTTCTCTCTTCTCAACCTGCCTTCATCTCTGCTTTGCAAACTGAGAAGACTGCCTGTTGGATGAAGAGGAGATAGAGCACAGCAAGACCAGCCTTTGGCTCTTCAGATCTCCACTACACAAGGTAAGAGCCAATTTGGTGTAGTGGTTAAGAGTGAGCGTGGACTCTAATCTGGGAGAACCGGGTTTGATTTCCCACTCCTCCACATGCAGCCAGCCGGGAGACCTTGGGTCAGTCATAAGTTCTTTCAGAGCTGTTCTCTCAATGGCAGTTCTCTGGAGAGCTCTCTCAGCCCCACCTACCTTGCAGGGTGTCTGTTGTGGGGAGAGGAAAGAAAGGAGATTGTAAGCCGCTCTGAGACTCCCTTGGGTAGTGAAGGCCAGGGTATAAATCCAGTCTCTTCCTCTTCTTCTTCTTCCTCATTTACCCCAAGTAGCAGCACAGATTAAAAGCAAAATCTTTGCATGCTTTCCCAAAGGTGTAAGATATGCAACAGGTTTCTTAGGGGTGGGGTGAGGTGGAATAAAGCGTAAGTAAAGTAGACTCTGCTTCCCCTGCCTGTCCCACTCTGGGTCACACTGCCATCTGCTGCAAAGCAAGGCCCACCCAGTTAATGTCTAATAGCTGGAATGGCTTATGCAAGGAACATCCCTGTTTATATATGGTGAGAGCCTTAGAGGCAATGAATCAGCAATCTGATCAGGGGAACCACTGTGCAAAGAAATGACAATCAGGGATAGTGCAGTTTGGTGTGAATGTGGCTAAGTGTTTATTAGATGGATGCCATGCCTATCAGGAACATACCTCCTGAGTCACTTTCTCCCTCTGTTTATTTAATATATTTCTTTTGCTCTTCTCCCCAGTGGGGACTCAAAGCAACTTACAAACAAATACCATTAAAACACAGCATAAAGAACAGGCACAAAATAAAAGGTCTATAAAGCATCCTGGGCTGATGATGTCCCACCATGGCCATGGGCCGTGATCCATTGGCCAAAAGCCCTTTGGTTCATACCTGGCCTTTAAACACTTGCAGCACGAGAGAGACAAGCAGTCAATCTGGTTCTGACACCCTGGCAACTCCCCTCTCCCTTGTCGCTGCTCCCTTACCCCACTTGCCCACAGGGAAACTGAAAAGGAAAGATGGGGTGGGGGGGTGGGAACAGAGAACAGAGTGCAGCTGCAGCCACTGTGGTGACACCAGGAAAATGGCTGTGGTCACTAAGGTATGAAAGTCAGAGGACTTTTCATGCAAATTAGTTTCTCTTCCACTATCAACAAACAGAAAATCTTTGCTTTCTTTAGTCATTTTCTGAATGCTCACCCTGGTTTCTTACAAGGAAATTGCAGATATTCAATTATTTTTTTTTGTTCCATTCAGAATATGCCCAGTTTACTATTTGGTGAAGCATTTGTTAAGATGGCATGCCTTGTAATCCAGGCATAATTTCTTGGGAAAACATGACAAATGGGAGCCTGAATGTGGCTCTTTTAATGTACACCTGCCTGTCACTGCGTATAAAGCAACTGGGTAGGTGCCATCTCTTCCTGACTCTGATTCAGGCATTGGCCCATTCTGCATCTAGCATTCACTCCCCTGTTTTACCAAACCCACGCTGGACAGAAGTCCCCCTCTACTCTGCATGCCACTTTCACTTCCTTTGATTGTTGGGTTTAATTGTAGCCTCCACATTGCATGCCGGTTTCACTTCCTTTGATCTCTCGGTTTTATGGTTCCATCTGCCAGAGGTCATTTAGGCGCAGGAGCTCATTAGCATAACTCATTAGCATAACTTATTTGCATATGCCACACCCACTGGCATCACTGGAAGTGTGTCAGAAGGCAATACCCACTGCTCAGGCTCCACCCCAAAAATCTCTAGGTATTTCCCAACTCAGAGCTGGTGAGCCAGCTTTACACTTTGACTAAAGACACTTTAGGTTTCCTTTGCTCTTGCAGGGAAGCTACCCTACAACAAGCATGAAAATACAGCAGTGTATCACCATACGTGCCCGCTCCTGGGCTTGTTACTCCCGGAATGGCATTCCTGCTCGAAATGACCCCTGCCATCTGCATAGACTTATGGCCATTTTATGGCGGTTCAGGGGTGACTCTGCAATCAGTACGGCATTAGCCCATTGAGCTGCATCTTTTTCTGTTCCAATGTGGGTTTTGGTAAAACAACAGAGTGAATGCTAGATGCAGAATGGGCCATTGTTTCAAAGAACCTGAGACACATCCATCTGGACAGATATCTTTGCAGAAGCACCAATTCATTGCCTAGGGGCAGCTGCAAGAGACAGTGGAAGGAGCTGTCTGGGTACATGACACATGAGAAAGCTGCAGTGAGAAAAGTATGTGTTTCTTTTACAGGTAATCTGGGTGTGTTTGCACTCAAGACTTTCCCACACAATCTGTTCAGCCATGAACAGAAGTGCAGGATGTGAGTTGGTAGCTAAATAAAGCAAGCCTGTGGTGAACTTATTAATTTAGAAGCTACCAGGGGCATGAGTCAACAGGAGGGAAAGTCAACCCCTGAATGTTTTGGGGTAAGGATGGGGTCCTAGGAGAATGGGTGGAGCTGTCAGCATCTTGCCCAACTTACAAATGAAGTGGAATCAGGGATGAGTGGCAATGCAGTCAGATCTGCAGATGACACATTACTTAGGATGGTGACAAATAAAGCAGATTGTGAATGACTCCACAAGGAAATTGCTGAGCAGTCTGGTTAGAACAGATAAAAGGAAGTACTTCTTCACCCAAAGGGTGATTATCACGTGGAATTCACTGCCACAGGAGGTGGTGGCGGCTACAAGCATGGATGGCTTCAAGAGGGAATTAGATAAACATATGGAACAGAGGTCCATCAGTGGCTATTAGCCACAAGGTATACATAGGATCTCTTGACCTGGGGCAAGTGATGCACTGTATTCTTGGTGCTTGTGGGGGGGGGGGAGGAACAGTGGGAGGGCTCCTAGTGTCGTGACCCCACTGAAGGACCTCCTGATGGCACCTAGTATTTTTGGCCACTGTGTGACAGAGTGTTGGACTGGATGGGCCACTAGCCTGATCCAGCATTGGCTTCTCTTATGTCCTTATGTTCTTAAACACTCTGGGGGGCACGGTGGGCCATTTGCAGAAAATGTCAGCCCAGGGTGTAGCAGCGGTGAGGAAGGGCACCCTCTATGCTAGGGAAAGCGGTTAAAAAACCCCAGGCAGAATGGTGATGCACGTGGATAGGTCTATGGTGTGGCTGTCTCAGGAGTGCTATGTACCGTTCTGCTTGCCGAATCTCAAAAAGGCTACTGTATCACTGGAAGGAAAACATGCAGGAAAAGAGGGAGCAACCTGACTAAGGGGTTGGAGCTTGTGGCCGCAGAGCTTGAGTCCCTCCCTGCACCTCCCACCTCCTCCTCTCAGAGTGCGGAGTGGGGCCAAGGGGGAGCTGCTTTCCTACACGAGTTGGGACGGACTGCCAGGATGGAAGAAAGTCAGAAGACAGAAGAAACAAATGAAGAAATTTTGCGCTGCAGCAGCAATGCACCCCCACCCACCCCCTCCCAAAGCTGCTCCAGAGTCTCATCACCCCTCTCTGCCCTGTTGGTGGTGCATTCCCTAGTGCTGTTGGGGCGGGGGGCACAAGTCCCATCAGCCCACTTGACAGGTTGGATCTGCTGATTCCAGGCAGCCACACTGTTGTGGTGGCTGGAAGGGCAGCGTGGCATTAACTGGCTGCTGTAGACTCTGGTCTTCTGTAGTCACCGTAATGGAACATGGAGGGCTTTGGGGCAGCTTATATATGGGTGAGGAAAGATTAGAGAGTCTGGCTGTGTTTAATGAGTGAAACTATTAAAAGAGGCCCTTGGAAAGGTATAAGGACAAGGTCAAGGTCACTTATGGCACATTCAGATACTGAAGTCAGCAGTGCCGGCCTCTCAGGAGTGTGTCCTTTGGCAGCCAAGGTCACCTTTTTGTGTGTCTGAATTTGAGGTAGTATCCCTTTGAATGCCTGGGATGGAAGGTGGCTTGAGTTGGTTTCAGACAACTCATTTGGTCACATTCTCTCATATTAATCAAAGGTCCTTTCCTGGAGATACAAAATGGTCTGTTCTGTATTCAATGCAAGATCTGGTGGAAAATCTCTGAAGAGATCATTTGCTTCACCTCTCTAGCATGGAGTGAAGATGGTTCATCTCAGGCGGATATTTATTCCACCAATTTTGGGAACAGATGAGTCCCCAAATGTCTCTTGGGTGACCTGTCTTCCTGCCCAATGATTCCCATAATGATAAAGGATCCCCACTCCATGTAACTGTTGACTTCAAGCTGAATGTTAGCAACTCAAGACAATTCTTTCATAGCATGTCTTGAATAACTGCAGTGGCAGCTTTCTCTCCATCCTCTTTATATGATTGTATACCAGGGGTGGCCAAACTGTGGCTCGGGAGCCACATGTGGCTCTTTCACACATATTGTGTGACTCCCAGCAGGGTGGCTGGGGAAGCTAAATATCATTAGCAAACAAATATCACTGGACAAATAAATATCATTATCAATATCTGCTTTTACCACTTTTGTCATTATTTTTGGCAGTCTCATTTAATGTTAATAAAAAGCAAATCTGCATATTTACGAGCAAAAATGTGTAATATTAGTTCATGTCTTGCGGCTCTCAAACATCTGGCATTTATTCTATGTGGCCCTTACATCAAGCAAGTTTGGCCACCCCTGTTGTATACCTTTGAAAGTCCTGACCTGGATGAGCCCAGACTAGTCTGATGTCATCAGATCTTGGAAGCTAAGCAGGGTTGGCCCATGTTAGTGTTTGGATGGGAGGCCCCCAAGGAAGTCCAGGGTAACTATGCAGGGGCAGGCAATAGCAAACTACTTCTGAATGTCTCTTGCCTTGAAAACCCACAGGGTCAACATAAGTCAGTTGTGACTTTATGGCACTTTCCACCTCTAGCAAGATTTGCCAGGCAGGGCCAGTTTCACTATAGAGTTTTAACACACCGGTTTAACCACAGAGTTTTGCCCAAATGCCAGAGTGTCCAGGCATCCTCTGGTGGTGTCCTGACACAACTTCTGGGCACATGGGAAGTGACATCAGCATGTCAGGGTGCTGCCGACATTCCCTCCTGTTCCCTGCCATTTTTTCCACTGCCGGTTAGCTGAGTGGCAGTAGGGAAGCATGCACTGGGGATGGATGAATGGCAAGTCCAAACTTATCTAATTTTTTTTTCATCATTAAATTTGAACACCATGCAGGTAAACCATTACTTCTAGACTCCTCACTTTCATCTCTATTGAACTGACGGGGGGACCAATGCTCCCTCTGAGCTGTGGAGTCTTGTGAGCAAACATTCTACTTTGTGAGCTACTGGCATTAAAGTTGTGAGCGAGTGATTGGACTACTGCATATATTAGCTTGCTCTGGAGCCATCCTTCCTGAGCTAAGACAAAAATGTGTAAGCTGGAGACTAAAAAAGCTGTGAGCTAGCTCACACTAATTCAGCGTAGAGGGAACGCTGGTGGGGACTGAGGCCTCAGTTCGCCTAGGGTGCCAGAAAACTTTGGACGGGCCCTGGCAAAACTTCAGTGAGTCCAGGGTATGGAATCCCAAGCAGGGCATGAAGAGAAGGAATGAGTAGGGAAGCAGCGAGTTAATGGGAAGAAAAAGTGAATGAAGGGAACAGAAGTGATTTGATGAGGTGCAGAGTGGACAGCAGGAGGGGAAAATGGGGTAGAAAACAGTACATTGCTAGAACTGATGCCGAGCCGTGTCAAAAGTTGGAATGCCACTTAGTGTTGGAGGAAAGCCTCAGGAGAGACCAACCTAACAATGGAGGGAGCTTGGGATCCTGTGTTTAGTTTAGTTTCCCTGGGTGCTGTGGTCATGTGGTTTTGGGAGGAGGCATATAAGGAAAAGGGTGTAATGAGAGTCTTATATAGCCTAAGGGAACATGAGATGGCATGTTTCCTTGTCAGAAAGGTCAAGAAAGAGGGACTTCATTCTCTTGGAACAGGTTGTTGTGGTTGAAAGACAGGTTTTTAACAGTCTGCTTTATTGCTTCATAAGGGATGGTTTCAGCAGGTCACCAAAGGGTCATGGAAAAGGTTTCACAACTGTTATCTAAGTAAAACATTTTTTTTTACTTGTAGCCCCAGTATTTGGCTGTGGACTTTACTTTTATCTCCTCCATGCTTTCTATATCTGCATAGTTATGCACATCCTTGCTGACAGAGATGGGAGGAGGGAGAGATTTGGGCATCTATTGCACGGATGCAGAACAAATTTAGAGCCCAGTGGCACTTTTAAGACCAACACAGATTTATTCAAGGTATGAGCTTTAGTGTGCAACACACAGTTTTTTAAATGCAGTATTTGAAAAAGTGTGCATTGCACACGAAAGCTCATACGATGAATAAACCTTTGTTGGTCTTAAAGGTGCCACTGGACTAGATTATTTGTTCTACTGCTTCAGACCAGCACAGCTGACCATCTGGATTTATTGTACTGCTACCCTCAACCTGCACCCATTGTTTACCTGCTACATGCCACTGGATGTGTTTAAATGAGCTTTAGATTTTTAGTACTAGGTACAACTAGTAAAATTCAGGAATTTTCAAGTCATGAGGGAAAATTGTGTTTTCTGGGAGGGGGAAAGAAATTTGGGGAAAATTGAGAGATGCACACTTACTTTCCTATCTAACCTAATCTTCTTTTACTGATTTAACAACATAACCTGCATCATTAGCATTTAAAATTGTACTATTTGGCAAGGCATATTTATGCAGGGGTCCTTTCGTAGAAAAAAAGGTGCAGGAGCTCATTAGCATAACTCATTAGCATAACTCATTAGCATATGCCACGCCCCCTGACATCACCAGAAGTGTGTCAGAAAGGGAATGTCAGTTTCAGCCCCATTATATCCTATGGGCCATTGAAATCAATGGCAAAAACTCGTAGGTGTGAGAGTTCTGCTCAAAGTAGTCAAGGATCAGATCTTGGTTGGTTAACCACAGTTCTTTATTACCTATTCCTACATTAGTACAGCATCTCGGATTATTGTCAGAGATGAGACAAATAATACAAGCGGGTCTATTATACCATTCCAAGGAGTTTGAATTACCCATAGATAGCCAATCCCCTTAAGGGAAAATTGGCGGGCTAAAAGGTGTCTTGACCGTTTGGTTCTCACAGGAAAAAAGTGAGGTGTTAAGCAGTAAATTTCCTCTCCCAAACCAGACCCCTCAGATGTTTCGAGTTCACATAACAATCAATGGCTCCAAGGTTCTTTTGCATTTGATAAGAGATGAGAAGCATCCTCCCCTTGAAGTTACTGCCGGAGCAGCTGGAATGCGGAGGCAGGGATGTGAGGCCTCCTTGTTCTCGCAAATCATGGTTGTCACCCTCCCGGCCCAGACAGAAACAATGCATTATGGTTACATAGGTTCAAACATACTTTAGATACATAGGATAGTTAAATACATGCAGGCAAGAAGTTAACTCTATATCTGGCTAATACATTGGCTGAATTTGCAGATTCTGACACCCTGCCCTCCTCATAATTCACTTCACCTAGCTTTATCAGGAAACATTTTATGAAACAATTTAGTCAGTTTAGGAGCATGAACATGTTCTGAGCGAATCCACTCGTCGTGTTCCGGGCCGAAATCTAACCATCTAACTAAGTAATATAACCGGCCTCTTCGCATCTTGGAATCAAGGATTTCAGTTATCTCGAAATGAGGGGCCCCCTCCTTCATCAGTGGAGGAGGAACTGGAGGAGCTGGATGCCAAGCATTCGGCCCAGGATCCTTCTTCAATAGGCTGAAATGAAACACAGGGTGCACAGAACTCAGTGATTTAGGCAGTTCCAGTTCAAAAGACACATCCGATATTTTGCGTAGTACTTTATAGGGTCCAACATATTTCCATCCTAGTTTTCTGCTGGGCTGCAACCCATGAATATTTTTGGTGGAGAGATAGACAGAGTCCCCGGGTTGGAGATCCCATCCTGGTGCTCACCCTCGATCAGCATATTTTTTGTAATCCTCTTTGGCATGGTCCAATGCTTTGCCTATTAATGGCCATGAGTCCTGGAGACTAGACCACCAACTCTTAAAATCCGATGGGGAAGCATTGGGGACATTCTCAATGGTAGGCAATGGTTTCCCCTCAAAACCCCCCACTGCCATGAAGGGAGAGACTCCCGTGGAAGAGTGCACTGCATTGTTGTAACTATATTCTGCAAACGGCAGCAATTCCACCCAATTGTCTTGGTGATAATTAGTGTAACATCTCAAAAACTGCTCCAATATTTGATTAGTTCGTTCGGATTGGCCATCGGTCTCTGGGTGGTAACCCGAACTCAGGGCTGGTTCTATGTCCATCATTTTTAGGAGCTCCCGCCAGAAGCTGGCAACGAACTGACTTCCCCTGTCGGATACCACTCTCTTCGGAAAAGCGTGTAATTTAATCACGTGATTGAAAAAGGCTTTGGCCATCCCTTTAGCGGTGGGCAATTGCTTGAAAGGGGTGAAATGCGCTTGCTTCGAGAATGTGTCTACCACCACCCAAATAACCGTTTTTCCCTTAGAGGGGGGCAAATTGGTGATAAAGTCCATGGCTATGGCCTCCCAGGGTCTTGAGGGGGTGGGTAGGGGGTGCAACAATCCCGGAACTTCCCCCCCCCCCCCGCTTTTTGCACATTAAACAGGTCTGGCAAGCCGAGACGAAGTCGGAGACGTCTCGGCGCATGCGCGGCCACCAGAATTGACGCTGGATCAAATTAAGTGTTTTTAGGAAGCCAAAGTGCCCGGCAAGCTTAGACGAGTGGCAGGTTAACAATATCTCTTTACGTTTGACCTTCGGCACCACTAGTTTGTCTCCATGCAGCCAACATTGATCCTCTCTCTTAGAGCATTCCTCCAGAGCTTCCAATTCCTCTACCTCTTCAGGAGCATAATCCCCCCCCCAATCACATTTCCCAATGTCCAACTGAGCCTTCTTAGCTTGGCTCCTGGTGACCACTGCCCCCCCTAACTGCTGGGGGGAGAACATGGAGTCAAACACCTCTTCCTTGACACTTTCATGTTGGGGCAACCTGGAGAGTGCGTCTGCCAAGGAGTTAGCTTTCCCAGGAAAATGCTTAAGCACAAAGTTAAACTTAGAGAAGAAATCGGCCCATCGCAGCTGTTTGGCGTTGAGGGATCTCTGAGTGCGCAGCGCCTCCAGATTCTTATGATCAGTCCATATTTCAAACGGAGTCTGCGCACCCTCCAACCAATGCCGCCACGTAGTGAGCGCCAACCTAATGGCTGCGGCTTCTTTGTCCCAGACCGACCAATTCCTTTCCGTTTCGTTAAATTTTTTCGAAATATAAGCCAGCGGGTGCAATTTCCCTTCCGGACCACTTTGTAATATGGCCCCCCCCATGGCTACATCAGACGCATCTACATGGATTACGAATTCTTTGGTTTCGTCAGGGTGTGCTAGAATGGGCTCCGAAGTAAAAAGAGTCTTTAAAGTCTCAAACGCCCTCTGACACTCCCCGTTCCAAGCTATTTTTTCTCCTGGCTTCCCTGCCTCGGGCCCTCTCCCCTTAGTTTTTAGTAAGTCCGTTAAGGGGAGAGTAACCTTAGCAAAGTCCTTGATGAAGGTTCGGTAAAAATTACAAAATCCTAAAAGGCTCTGCAATTGTTTTCTCGTTCGCGGAGCCTCCCATTGCACCACCGCCTCCACCTTCCCCGGGTCCATTTCCAAACCCTTCTGAGAGATGCGATAGCCCAGGAAGTCCACGGACTCACGGTGGAATTCACACTTGGATAGCTTCACATATAGCTGGTTTTTTAGTAAGGTAGCGAGGACTTCCCTGACTAATTTCACATGTGCTTTCTTATCAGTAGAATAGATCAAGATATCATCTATGTAACATAACACGCCTTTAAATAGGTGCTTGTGCAACACTTCGTTGATTAAACTCATAAAGACCCCGGGCGCGCCACTTAAGCCGAACGGCATCACTAGATATTCGAATTGTCCCAGGGGGGTATTAAAGGCAGTCTTGGATTCATCCCCTTCCCTGATGCGCACCCTGAAATAGGCATCTCGTAAATCCAGCTTGGTAAAAATCTTCCCCTTAGCGGCTTCTGCCAAGAGGTCTTTTATTAACGGGAGGGGGTAAGCGTTGGTAGTGGAGACCGCATTCAGTCCCCTATAGTCAGTGCATAAACGCAAACCCCCATCCTTTTTTTTTCTGAACAGCACCGGCGCGGCAAAGGGGGACTTGGCTGGGCGGATGAAACCGCGCGCTAGATTTTTGTCCAAGAACTTTCGCAACTCTTCCCGCTCCAACGGGCTCATGGAGTACAATTTCCCTTTTGGGAGTTTCTCTCCTGGGAGTAGTTCTATGGCACAATCCGACAGTCGGTGGGGGGGCAGCTCGTCCGCCTCAGTCTCGCTGAACACTTCCAGCAAATCTCTATACTCCTTGGGCACCATGGTGGGGGTGAGAGTGAGCGCGGGGACCGGGGGAGGAGGGGTCGGGGGTCCGGGTCCCCACTCCGGGTCCCATCTATGGGTAAGGCAGCGTTCGTCCACCCACGAGATCTTCCCTTCGCTCCATTTAATATAAGGGTCGTGCGCCCCGAGCCAAGGGCTGCCCAATACCATAGGGAACTGGGCGTTTGGGGTGATGACAAAAGCCCGCTTCTCCCAGTGTTCCCCCGTCCCCAAAATCAGGCTCTCAGTCTCTGCTATGCATTCCTCTTTCATCTCCGACCCATCCATTTGAGTGAACTTTAGGGGTTCCATCAATGGGGTGACTTTTGGTCCTAGCCCTTCCACTACCAAGGGGCTGATCAGGTCTCGCGCACACCCAGAGTCAATTAACGCGCGTACCCTCATGTGGGTACCTGATCCAGGGGTCACCACAGTCACTACCATATATAATAGGGGGCCAGGGATGCTCACCGGAGATGGCGCTTCTTTGCGGGGGACCTGCAGCTCTGCGCCGCTCACTGCAGGCCGTTGGAGTTTCCCGACATCTGCGTCTCCATCAGCTCTAGCTCCCCCTGGTCGCTGGCAGCTCCCTCCAGCTGCAACACCCGAGGTTTCATTGGTGTTTTTCCCCGGCTAGGGGTGCTCCCCACTACGGGTGTCGAGGTCTTCGGGCCTTTCCCCTCCCCTCTTGGGCAGGCGGAGGCGAAATGGCCACTCTCCCCACATTTCATGCACAGCCCTTGCCGAAACCTAGCATCTCGGACGTCTTGCACGCTGGATCGGGGCTTCGCTCTGGGGGCTGCTTTGCTGGCCGCCGTCACCGAAGCTCCCATCTTGATCAAGGCGAATCGCTCCTCCATGTCGATGGCGGCTCTCATCCAGGTGGCCAAGGTGCCCGGACGGCCCCCCAACAGCACGGTTTCGTAGATCTCCGGATTCAGGCCCTCCCAATACTTCTCCATGAATAACTCCTCCGGCCACCCGTGGATCTTGGCCGCGATGCGCCTGAACTTGTCAGTGTAATCCCTCACCGTCGATCTCCCCTGGAACAGCTTTCTTAGTTGATTACGGGCCTTTTCCTCACCCAGGGGGTCTTCGAACTGATGGCGGAGGGCCCACATGAAGTTGTTCAGGGAACGCAACTCAGGTCCTGGGGTGTCGTGCAGGCTCACATACCAGTCGCTGGCGGTGTCTTTCAGCTTGGATCCGATGTAACCAATCCGTTCTTTCTCGGTGGGATAGAGGTGGCCCCAGCTGTCCAGGAATCTCTCTATCTCCAGCATGAAGAAATGCAGCTTCTCCGGGTCCCCATCGAAGGTGGTCGTCAAAGGGTCGGAGGGGGCTGGGCGGGCGACCGGAGCGGCCGGGGCCGGGGCGGGTGCTGGAACGGGCCCTGGCCCCGGAACCGGAACGACCGGCTGGACTGGTTGTGCCGGCAGAGCGGGCGCCTGCGGCTGAACCGGAACCCCTCCGGGCGCCGCTGGCTGTTGTGGGGCTCTTACCCCCTGACCGGGGAGAGCTCCTTGCACTGCCCTCATAGCGTCTCGAAATTGGTGCTGGAGATCGAGGGCCAACTCGCGGAGCTCGGCGGTGAGTTGAAGTCGCAACTCTCCCATCATCTGCTCCAAGGGGACTATCTGCTCTTCTCCATACGGATCGGGCCCATACGGACCTGTCCCCTCTCCTTCGAAAGGCGGGCGACGCGGCTCTCCACGGTAGATCGGCTCGCGGTCGTCCCCAAGGTAGCTCGGTCTCCCTCGATCGAGCTGGTCTCCGGTCAGCAAAACCCGAACCCCTTTCCGATCGTGTACCCACGAATCCACGGTCCGACGACCGAATTTGCTCCAGGCGTACTTGGGGGTCATGCTCTGATGAGGAATCAGGCGCGGGATGTAGTGAGCCCCCTGGCTCGTGGTCACCGGCACTTCGGGACCTCCTCCGCCGCCACCACCCCCGTTCCCCGGATCCTTCGGGGTAACGGGAGTATCTTCGGGAGTAGTAGGGTTGAGGGGGACCGCGTCGTCATCTGACATGGTCAGGAACGGCTGAGTCCCAATCACAGATCTCTGACAATCTGTGAGAGTTCTGCTCAAAGTAGTCAAGGATCAGATCTTGGTTGGTTAACCACAGTTCTTTATTACCTATTCCTACATTAGTACAGCATCTCGGATTATTGTCAGAGATGAGACAAATAATACAAGCGGGTCTATTATACCATTCCAAGGAGTTTGAATTACCCATAGATAGCCAATCCCCTTAAGGGAAAATTGGCGGGCTAAAAGGTGTCTTGACCGTTTGGTTCTCACAGGAAAAAAGTGAGGTGTTAAGCAGTAAATTTCCTCTCCCAAACCAGACCCCTCAGATGTTTCAAGTTCACATAACAATCAATGGCTCCAAGGTTCTTTTGCATTTGATAAGAGATGAGAAGCATCCTCCCCTTGAAGTTACTGCCGGAGCAGCTGGAATGCGGAGGCAGGGATGTGAGGCCTCCTTGTTCTCGCAAATCATGGTTGTCACCCTCCCGGCCCAGACAGAAACAATGCATTATGGTTACATAGGTTCAAACATACTTTAGATACATAGGATAGTTAAATACATGCAGGCAAGAAGTTAACTCTATATCTGGCTAATACATTGGCTGAATTTGCAGATTCTGACAGTAGGGTATATGAGGGGCTGGAGGAAAGGGGGTTTGAGGGAGAGGCTCCAAACTTGCAGGGTAGCTGCTGGGGCCTCTCCTTGAAATGCCCACTAAGTTTCAAGAAGATTGGACTATGGGGTCCAATTCTATGGGCCCCCAAACAGGTTGTCCCATCCCCTCCATTGTTCTCTATGGAGGGAAAAAACGTTAACTTTTTTCCTACCATAGAGAACAATGGAGGGAATGGGGGCAACCTGTTTGGGGGCCTGTAGAATTGGACCCCCTGGCCCAATCTTCTTGAAACTTGGTGGGCATTTCGAGGAGAGGCCGCAGCAGCTACCCTGCAAGTTTGGAGCCTCTCCCTCAAACCCCCTCCCCTCCAGTGGCTTTTAAAATTGCTGCCGAATTTCGGTGGCAATTCGGCGGCGAGCTGAATCAGATTAGAGAATCTGATTCAGCCCGTGGCTGCCCTATTGGCCAGTCCTGAGCTGCTCGCTCCGACCTCAATGGACCCCTGTATTTGTGGAAAAAACTGCAAGAATATCCAGCCATTGGGCTGCAACTTAAGGCTACATATCTTTATTTTTTTGCCATTTGAGAGGTAGGAAAAAATAAAAGTTGAAGTAGAAAAATTATATAGTAAACTAAAGAATGTGTATTATTTGGGCAGAAACACTTTCATACAGTCACAATAGGTAAGATTACCAGCAGGGCTTTTTTTGTGGAAAAAGACCAGCAGGAACTCATTAGCATATTAGGCCACACCCAACAGCAGAAACTCATTAGCATATTAGGCCACACCCCTGACAGCACAGCTCCCTCCCAAGATTGGCTTCCCCAGGTGCCCCACAGCTATGGGGCACCTAGGGAACCTGAGCCTTCCCTCCCTGGGTTGGCTTGGCTTCCCCAAATGCCCCACGGCTTGCGAGGTGCCTGGGGAATCTGGGGGGGGGGGGGAGGCTGTAGGCGTGGCCAATTCAGAAGCCAGCCGGAACTCCATTCCTGTGTGTTCTTGCCCAAAAATAGCCCTGATTACCAACATGTTTGGATATGGTTAAACTTTTCAATGTTTTCCATGTTATACTCTTTAATAATATATTATCATTAATATCATTAAACACACGGTAGCCCATTAATTGTTGCCAAAATTATGTATATTTAAACAAAAAACATTCTAGAAATCGTTGCACATGTCTATAGTACACATAAGGGCAATCTTGTCAGAATTTTGCAAGCTAAGCAGGGTCAGCCATGGTTAGTACTTGGATGGGAGACCACCAGAACTTTACATCTCTACGTACAGCCAAAGCTTATGAGACCTGCTGTTGTGAAATTATTCTCCAGGTCCTGAGTCTTTAGTCATGGTTCTGTCCTCCTGCTACATACTGGGTGGAGGTTGGGGTCCGTGACCAGTTTCCCTCATTGACCTCCGGATAGCTTTCTCAACTGAATATATCTGAAAAGTACTGGAGTTGGGAGGCCAGTTGTAGTGAAATCAGCATAGTGGTTTATTGTGGGTCAAGATGGAACATGAGGGAGAGGGATTGGGGAGCCTGCTTGTATTTACAGGTAAACTGCACCCTGACCTCACCCCCCCCCCCCCCATGGGGGACTGGGTAAGCATGGATTAGTTTCCGACCAGAGGCTATCATAGGACCAGGGGTCATTTCGTAGAAAAAGAGGTGCAGGAGCTCATTAGCATAACTCATTAGCATAACTCATTTGCATATGCCACACCCCCTAACATACCAGAAGTGTGTCAGAAGGCAACACCCACCCCTCAGGCTCCACTCCACAGGTGAGTGAAACTGACCTGCTCTTCCTCCATTCCCTTCCCCATACAATACTTTGTGCAATAAAAATAAGCGTAAAGAACACACCCTCATTCTCTTCCTGCTCCCTTGAAACCACCAGGTTTCAAGTAGACTTGAGATACCCAGGACATGTGCACCACCCATCCCTTTCCCTTCCCCTCCCCACAACAAGACACCCTGTGAGGTAGGTGGGGCTGAGAGAGGTCTTTTAAGAACTGCTCATGAGAGAACAGCTCTGAGAGAACTTGTGACTGGCCCAAGGTCACACCAGCAACTGCATGTGGAGGAGTGGGGAATCAAACCAGGTTCTCCCAGATTAGAGTCCAACTCCTGACCACTACACCAAACTGATGGGGTGGAAGCTGCTGAAGGGTTGGTGAAATTTCTCCAGTACTTATGTGCCATGTGCCCAGATAAAAAATGGTATACTTAGAAAATTTATATGCCACCTTGAGCAAGTCTCTGGAAAAGCAGCCCACAGTCATAAAAGGAACAATGATAAAATTATCAATATTAAAACAAAACATTAAAATCAATAAAGACCCTAGCAGGGCCTTCCCCGGGGCGCTGCGCCTCTGCACTGCTCGGGGAAGCCGAGGAGGGGGCGGGGCTTGGTCATGTGCCCGCCCCCTGGGCTCCTCACTCCCGGAGCTGCGCTCCTGTGCGCTCCCGCTCCAACGGACCCCTGCATAGGACCATTTGAATATCCTAAGTCTCTGATAGGGGGACAATCAGGATCCTAGGGTCTATTGTTCTCTGGGGACTGAAGCTCAGCTGGTATCGCTTACCATTACAGGCGAACATGCCCAGACATGCCGCAGTGTCCATAGCCAATACATAACAATATCCATTGCAGCTTGGAGAAGGTGACACTCCTTGAAGCTGAGAGGAAAAAACACAAACGGTGAGTGCGTATGTGAGAGAGAGAAATAGCAGTCTTGAGAGGAGAACAGAGAAGGGCTGTTTCCATACAGATGTTTAGCTCTGCCTCATCTCCAAAATGATAGAGAGGGTGTTTTTAACTGCCACACGACATCTTGTTGAGGTAATCTACCTTGCCTCACTGATTTTCACCAAATTCACCTCTTCCCATACTTAAAGGGGGGGGGGGAATGGATTACCATGTGGAAAGGAAACTGCTGATTTTCAGATATTCTTACCTACACCAGAGCCAGTTACCTTCCCCTATCTGGTCACACCTCCCAAAGGCAGACTCCCCCTCCCAGTTTTTAAACCAGTAGTTGCTGTTTTGCTATTGTGTGAAAACACTGCAGCAATATAGATACTACTTTTTAAAAAAACACCATCAACATTTAATTGTTTTTATTTATTTAAAACATATTTTTGCTGCCTTCCTTGCCATACAGGGTCCTCCAAATCCACTCTGGTCGTGCAGGGAGAGGGAATGGCAGGACTGAAGGGACAATGAGGGGAAACTGGAGAATCACTTGATGTGGAGACTCCCTTGCCAGCGTAGATGCAGAACGAGTGACGAACGAGTACACATTCTGATTTTTATCCTATTGTGTTCTTATTGTTTCAGGATCCCCCCCCATGTGTTTTGCTCTCTCTAATAGTCCCAGAGGGAGCAAAACACATATGGAAAAGGGGGGGGGCAAAGCAATAGGGACAAACGAGTGTCAAAAAGGAGAATGCAGAAGAGCCACACATACCGAAAGAAGTCAAGAACAAGCGGTGGGTTGACTGAAGGGGAAGCAGGCACTTTCTTGCTGGGAATCCAGCGTGGGAGAGAGCTGGCGTGCTTCTTTGCTTCGATATCTTGTCCAAAGGGAACCCCACCCAGTCACCCTGCCCCCCCCCCCCCCCGGAACTTCTCTCTGCTTAGGGAAATGGAGAGCAGCTGACACTGTTTAAAGGCGAAGGGATCCGGTAGGGCTAATGGACCACCACTTCTTTCTTCAGAATCCAGGGCAAGAAAGGTGGCTGCACAGGGGATGCATGCAAACTCCTGTAGGAGGAGAAGATCACAGTGGTTTCCACACTGGGAGGGTGTGTGTGGTTTCCATGTTGCTGGTGTGGTTGGAGATAAAGCGTAGCAGCAGCAGGCAGGCTCCCCTGTCCCTCCTCCACAGAAGCTTTTGCTTTTTTTTTTTTTTAAAAAACGCCATTAGAATATCAGATTGATATAACATTATAACAATTAGTGTAATTGTTTATCTGAATTCCCAGCTTTCTGCTTCTTTTCTTTTTTTTTAAAGTAAATCTCTAGCTTTTTCTGTTGGGGAGAAGATCTGCCTTTCCTTTTATATCTCCACAAGGGAAGTTGCTGGAGACTTAAAAAATAAACAAAAAAAACAAAAGCCAGGAATTCAGAGAACACACTTTGTTACAACAGGATATCTGTATAACAATGTTCTACTGCCAGTTTTGAAAACAATAAAAATGGTGTATGTATGGGGGGATAGGGTGTGGCTGCAAAGCCAGTTTGAGAAAGATTGAAGAGAAGACAGGGGAACCCCAAGAGACAGATGGATGCCCCACAACCACAACGTTGTAGGGAAGTAGTTAAAAAACTCCACTTCCCAACATCATTGAACCCAGGGCAGATAAGACACGGTGACAGGCCATTTCCACACATGTTGAGTAACATGTATGAGGAGAGAGAGCATTGCATACAGCAAGCTCTGGAAGGAAACTGGGCTGTTTCCTCCTCACAAGCAGCTCTGTCCTAAGACCCTGATGCGCGTGCATTGGCAGCACTAGTCAGTAGCCTCTGCTTACTCCTGAAGGACTTGCACACGAGGCAAGTGAGTTTGAAGGGGAAAACTCGTCTGCCCCCGGCAGTGAGCAGTTTATTTTTAAACATACACAGACTTACATGCCACACCCTTAGGTTGCTGCGTCAGCATTCAATAGACAATACGGTCAACATGGAATCAACATGAGAGGATAAGGAGGAGATGAGACAACGGTCTTAGGAGCATGCTGTTTGCAGTAGGAATTATCAGCTTCATTGGGACAACGCTCATTGTGTAGCAGGGAGGGTGGAATCCACATGAATGAGAGACATCTGTCTCGAGAGTATACTATTTGCAGGAGGGTTTATACAATGCTCATTGTGTAGCGGGGGGGGGGGGGAGAAGCATGGACTTTGACCTGGCTAGCATCCCAGTCTCAGATCTTCCCTACATACTCCACTGTGGGGAAATATATGAAAGAAAGACCCTTCAACAAAGTGCAGAAAACATTCCAATGACACCAGTGCCCATAGCAACCCCGCCACAAGCCACCAATCACAGTGCTGTATTCTGCCAATGCCCCCATAATCGATAGATGACAAGAGCCAGCCAGTGTATGTTAATGTAGCCATGTTACCCTGACATCATGCCATGGCTGCGCATGCACACAAATAATAAGGGAGAGAACAACAGGAACACAGCACCCTCCGTTGGACAAAGCACCATGGCACGACCAGGATGGAGGGAGCCTTGCCCTGGTGGGTTGAAGTCCCTCCCTGCATTCGTTTTTCCTTTTGCCAGGTGCATCTACAAGGCAGGAAGCATGACTCCTCCCGACAACAGCACCCCACTGAGGTAGTCCCCTCACCAGGGTCAAGAACTGTCTTGCACAAAGTTCTCAGTCTGAGGATGGGTGGAGCTCCAAAGCACCAGTCTTTTGCCAGGCAAGGATAATGCAGACACTGAGACAGCAACAAGGGAATACACATCCACAGCGGCCTCCACTCCTGTCAACTCCCTAGTAGCTCACTGAGGAAAGGCACCCAGATGTGAATCAGGGGCCATAGGTCTCCAGATTGCTGGCATGGATTTCCAGATCACTGGCTCATTGCCAGCTCCTTGCCAAGTGGCACAGCAGAATCCTAGAATCATGGAGTTGGAAGGGACCTCCAAGGTCATCTAGTCCAACCTTCTGAACAATGCAGGAAATTCACAACTACACCCCCACACCCTCGGTGACCCCTGCTTCATGTTCAGAAGATGGCCAAAAACCAAACAAGCCTCCAGGATCCTTGACCAAACTGGCCTGGAGAAAATTGCTTCCTGACCCCAAAGTGGCGATCAGCATTTCCCTGGGTGTGCAAGAAAGGGCCACAAGAACTAAACACTGATGCAACTCTTTCTGCCCTGTCTCTCATGATCAGTCTAAGTTCACAGAATCAGTATTGCTGCCAGATGGTCATCTAGCCTCTGTTTGAAAACCTCCAAAGAAGGAGAGCCCACCGCCTTCTGAGGAAGCTTGTTCCACTGAGGAACTGCCTGATCCACTGAGGAAGAAGCCAAACTAGAACCCACAGTTTAGGGGAACAACCCGTAGCTGGGTAGTTTAGGAATTCCCCAGCTGCCCTCTGCTATCCATAAATACCAGAGTAGGGAGGAGCAGGGCTTTTTTTGTAGAAAAAGCCCAGCAGGAACTCATTAGCATAGTAGGCCACACCCAACAGCAGAAACTCATTAGCATGTTAGGCCACACCCCTGACAGTGCAGCTCCCTCCCAGGATCGGCTTTCCCAGGTGCCCTGTGGCTTGCGGGACACATGGGGAACCCGAGGGTGGGGGAGAGGCAGTTTAAACTGCCTTCCCTCCCTGGATCAGCTTGGCTTCCCCAGGCGCCCCACGGCTTGTGAGGCACCTGGGGAACCCAAATTGAAGGGGAGGCTGTAGGCGTGGCCAACTCAAAAGCCAGCTGGAACTCCGTTCCTGTGCATTCCTGCCCAAAAATAGACCTGGGGAGGAGCACAGAGAAAGTTTAGTGGTGAGGCAGACATATAGCATCCCCAGGGATCTTCCATTCAGATATCTGAAGAATCTGAGACTCACAAAAGCTCATATTGAAATTTTACTCTCCCTAGGTTGAGCCCTACTTGTAGCTGAAATGCCCAGAAAAGAGCCCTAGATACAGCTGAGATTTTTGCCCCTTTGAACACAGTGATTGGGGGGAGGTCTGCTCATGCTGATTGGTTGTCCCTTCATTTTGGCCTTCCCGTGAGCCCTCCCCTGGCTGCACTGAGGGGGCTCAAACTGTTGCTGTTTCTCCCCTTTCCTTGGTAGGGTTGTCAGCTCTGGGTTGGGGAAATTCCAGATCTCCAGGCCCCATCTGGAAGCTGGCAACTCTATTTCTTAGTGATGCTAGTTTGGAGAGCATTGCAACCGGCAATTCTCTACGCTTTCACAGTGACTGCAAAGTTCCACGTTCCCTCACTATTCAAGGTGCAGAATCACATTTTTGGGAGGAGCTAACTCAGTAGCAGAGCGCTTGCTATGGCATGCAGGAAGTCCCCGTCTTGATCCCCGATATCTTCAGGTAAAAAGATCAGGTGTCGGGAGCGGCTGCCAGTCGAGGTGGAGGACGCAGCATGGAACTGGACTAAAGGAGCTTCATGTGACCAAAGCTGGGTGCAGTTTTAAAAAGTGAGTGCAACTCCATGAATTGTGGTTTGTCTTTGGTTATAACCATGAGCCTTACTGACACCACTTGTTTGGAAATGTTTCAATTCAGGAAAGTGCTGCTTTGATGAATAATGATGGTATTGTTATATATGAAATGATGTGAGCAAAACATTTTTCTCTGAATCTTTAATGCATTAGCACTTTCAGATCAGACAAACCGAGACGGGGACCTTCGGAAAATGGCACCGTAAAAGGTGTAAGAAAAGAATCCCAAGATGGTTTCCTGGGCAATATGTGGGTGATTGTGGGATCAATGATTGTCGGATCAGACTAGAGTCCTCATTTGAAGTAGCCTGGTGTGTTCCCTTGATCCAGCTCTGCTCTTGGGAAATGTGTTTGGCCTTTTACGCTGGTGTTCCAGCCACAGCCTTGCCTTCAGAGGGCTAATGGGACCACAGTGGCCCAGGCCTTAGTAAGTTTGCTTCAAAGTGTTATTCGTGGGGCTGCCATCTGGCCACAGAACGCAGTGGGCAGTGTACCTGAGTCTGTTAAAACCAGCACTTTGAAGTGAATCTGGTATGCTATCGGCAGCCAGTGTAATACCTTCAGCGCAGGCTGGATATGCTCCTGTACCCATCAACAGCCTGGCTGCCGCATTTTGCACCAGCTGCAGCTTCTGGATTTGTGACAAGGGCAGCCCCATGTAGAGAGCATTACAGTAGTCCAGTCTCAAAGTGACCATTGCATGGCTCACTGTTGCCAGATTATTGTGTTCGAGGAACAGAACCAACTGCCTAATCAGCCAAGGATGGTTAAAGGCTGCCTTGGCAGTGGCTACTACCTGGGCCTTCATTATTAAGGAGCACTCTCAAGCTCCTAACCTTTGGCACTGGCACCAGCGGCACCCCATCAAAGGTCAGTAGTGGGATCCCTACCCCCGGTCCATTACGATTAGGCACAGGACCTCTGACTTCATTGGATTCAATTTCAGTTGGCTCATTCTAAGCCAACCAGCCACGGCTTGTAACGCTCGGTCCAGATCTTTCGGGGTAGAGTCGGACTGACCGCCCAACAACAGTATAGCTGGGTGTCATCCACATAATGATGACACCCTACCCCATGCTTCCAGGAAATCTGGGCAAGAGGGCGCATATAGATGTTGAATAAACCATCTCCTGAAAAAAACATCCTTGGACCCGGCTGAATTGGCCAACTATCGGCACCTTTGAGACCAACAGATTTTTATTCAAGGTATAAGTTTTTGGGTGCATGCCCTCTTCTTCAGATACCTTGAGAGAGAGAATGATTAGCTCAAGGCACATCCTGTGTACATTGGCCAACTACCGGCCAGTGCCCAACTTGCCCTATTTGGGCAAAGTACTGGAGAGGGCAGTGGCGATTCAGTTGCAGAGCTTCTTGGATGACACTACCGCCCTAGACCCGTTTCAGTCCAGTTTCCAGCCAGGCTATGGGACGGAGATGGCACTGGTCACCCTCACAGATTACCTCCAATGGCATCTGGATTGGGGAGGTTCAGTGGTGCTGGTGTTGTTGGACTGGTCAGCTGTGTTCGACATGGTCGACCACCAGCTACTGATCCACTGCCTCGCTGACACTGGAGTCCAGGGGCTTGCCCTGCAATGGCTAGACTCCTTTCTCCAAGGTCAAGGACAGAGGATGGCGCTGGGGGAGCAGACACCTGCTGGTATGCGGGGTGCCACAAGGGGCAGTGCTCTTCCCGATGTTATTCAACATCTACATGCGCCTCCTCGCCCAGATTGCCCGGAGGCACAGGCTGGGTTGTCACCAGTACGCTTGTTGTTGGGCAGCCGGTCTGAAGCCACCCCAAATGACCTGGAATGGGCACTTCAGGATGTAGCGGGCTGGCTCAGGCTGAGCCAATTGAAATTGAATCCAACAAAGACAGAGGTCCTGTGCCCGAGTTGGAGTGGACCAGAGGTAGGGATCCCACTACCAACCTTGGGGGGGGGGGGCGCCATTGGTGCCAGCACTGAGGGTTCAGAGTTTGGGAGTGCTCCTGGATGCCTCCTTGTCAATGGAGGCCCAGGTAACAGCCACTGCCAAGGCAGCTTTTTACCACCTAAGGCTGATTAGGCAGATGGTTCCCTTCCTCGAACGCAATGACCTGGCAATGGTGATCCACATAATGGTCTCCTCAAGGTTAGACTACTGTAACGCTCTCTACATGGGGCTGCCCTTGTCCCATCTCCGGAGGCTGCAGGTAGTGCAGAATGCCGCAGCCAGGCTGTTGATAGGCCTCTTTGTGTGAGACCACATCCAGCCTGTGCTGAGGACGCTGCACTGGCTGCCTGTAGCGTACCGGATCCAGTTCAAGGTGCTGGTCTTAACCTTTAAAGCCCTATATGGTCTGGGGCCTGCCTACGTAAGGGACCGCCTTTCCCCGTATATACCCCAGAGAGCACAGGCTCTCAACATCGCCTGACCCTCCCTGGCCTGAGAGAGGCTAGGTTAGTGACCACCAGAGCCAGGGCCTTTTCAGTGGTGGCTCCACACTGGTGGAACAAGTTCCCAGAGGACATCAGGCCCTGCTGGACCTCCTGCAGTTCTGCAGGGCCTGCAAAGCGGAGCTCTTCCGCCAGGCCTTTGATTAGGAGCCGCCACTGGGGAAATTGGCCACTGAGGAACTCGGCCGGTGGCACTCTCCTGGCCCAGGATTTAGGGGTGCTGCTTCTTGTGGGTCTGTTCAGTATTGCCGCCATGTCTTGCCTGTTTTATCGTATTTTGAAACTTATTTGGTAATTTTATGGATTTTGTATTTGCTTTTAATTGAGTACTATTGTATATGGTTTTAGTTGCTGGTAGCTGCCTTGAGCCGGTCCACTGGCTAGGCGGGATATAAATATAAATATCAATCAGTCAGGGAAAGCACCGCCCCTTGGGGCACTCCACAAGTCAGTGGGTGCCTTCAGGACAGCTGATCCCCTTGGTCCCCAACCTTGGAGAAAGGAGACGAGCCATTGTAGGGCAAGCCCCTGAATCCCAGTGTCGGTGAGGTGGTGGATCAGTCACTGATGGTCAACCATGTCAAAAGCCACCGACAGGTCCAACAACAACAGCACCGCCAACCCACCCCAATCCAGATGTATCTGGAGGTCGTCTGTGAGGGTGACCAGTGTCGTCTCTGTCCCATGGCCTGGGCAAAAGCTGGACTGGGAGGGGTCTAACATGGAAGTGTCATCCATAAAGCCCTGCAACTTTAATGCCACAACCCTCTCAACTAATTTGCCCAAATAGGGCAAATTGGAAACCTGATTATAGTTTTTTTTAAAGAGAGGATGGACCATCGTTTCCTTGAGTGCCCCTGGGAACAGTCTCTCAGAGAGGGACTTCTTAATAATCTCCCTAAGAGCACCTCAAAACCCCTCACAACCAGCTTTAATTAGCCATGAAGGGCACGGATCAAGGCTACATATGGTTGGATGTACAGTCGAGAGCAATCTGTCGACTTCCCCTAGACTGAGTGGACTGAAATAATCCAAAATCAGACTAGAAGACGTGCATGGGGCCTTGAGTTCACTCAGTGTCTCAACTGTGGTAGGAAAATCGCGGCGGAGCAACAAGACCTTATCTGCGAAATAGCTCGCAAAAGCCTCACAGCAGAGTAACCATTGAGCCATAGGCAATTTGATTGCCACTTATATCAGATATTAACCAGATATTAACCCTATACAGAGTCACACACCCTTCCAAATCCACTGTGGCCGACTGTACTACAAATCTGACACGTGGTTCTAAAAAACAAAACTGGAACGCTGGACGAGGCCAAAATATACGTAGATGAAAGCACCTCCAATAAGTGCAAGAAGGATAAAGGCTCTAGGTACATGCTGTTTTCAGTACCAGTGGCAAAAGATCTTGAAGAAATGTTCTTTTAGATCAGAGGAAGTCAGACTTTGAGGGACCCTTGGCCTGTCCCAGCAAGTCTATCCTTTTTTTTTTTTAATTTAATTTAATTTTTTTTTATTTTTCCCTATATCTACAACTAATACGCTACAATCTAAGCTACATATACCTTATACAGAGAGTACTTTATCATTTGCTTAATACTACCATGTTACATAATATAATTATGAAGCATTTAGAACCTTGGATAAATTTCAATTATTTTGTTACTGCTACTATAAAAAATATCAAAACTATTTGGCAGGCACGCCCACCTAGAGAAATACGGTTAATTAAACAATTTATAATACATAGGTGCAATGCTTAATAAAACAGTTTAATCACTATTTCTTCTTTCGTCCTCTTCTTGTCTTAACAGTCTCATCTACTTTTGGAGCTGCTGCTCCTTTTTCCGAGTCAGACACTTCTTCTTCACTCTTTGAGCTATCAAATCCATACATGCTTTCTTGCGAGGCCAGTGAACCATCTGAGTCTCTCCCAGTTTTCTTTTCTTTGTTTTTTTCCAGAAATTTTTTCGCTTGTTGAACAGAGTCAATCTTATACTTCTTATCTTTGATGCTGAAGCATAGTCCTTCTGGAGTATTCCAGCGATAGATGATAGACTCAGACTGGAGCCAAGATGTCAATTTTCCATAGGCTTTCCTTCTTTTCCTTATTTCAAATGGGATATCCTTCATCACTTTTACTTCTTCTCCCAGGATCTTCAGAGCTGCTTTGTTTGTGGTCCTAAGCACCACGTCTCTTGTAGATTTTTTGGAGAACCTTATCATAATTTCACCAGGCAGGCTTTTCTTTTTAGTATAATCTGGATAGGTTCTGTAAACCATATCCATATCGCTTTTTATATCCGCTGCTTTCATGCCTGTCACTGGTTCAAGTGCTTCACTTAGCAAATTTTTAAGGTCTTCTCCTGTGTTTTCTGGCACATTCTGAAGTCTTAGGAAAAAATTCGATCTTTCCATTTGTAATTTCAAAAGCTGATCATGGTGGAAGGCCTTTTCCTTCTCTGCCTTTTGTAGTCTTGAGTCTTGGTTTTTTTACTGAAGTTTTTACTTCCAGAAGTTCTCGCTGCAGCTTCTCTGTGGTTTTATTCGACTCTTTTAGTTCTAACTGCATTTTGTCCATCTTCACGTTGAGAGCTGTCATTTGGTCCACTAGAGGTTGCAATAACGAGGAGAACACCGCGCTCATCTCTGTGGTATCAACCTTTGCACTCGGAGCTGTATTTCCTAGTTTGGGGGAAGGTTTCGGTTTCCCCGCCATTGTTGAGGCTGCGCTCTTTGTTTATAGATAGATAAGATGAACGAAAGGAGCAAATTTTCGAACAGCACTTATGTCCTTTTAAAGTTTATATCTCCAAGTGAGCGATGCTGCCATCTAGCAAGGCGGATGGGCTTTTATTCATGCAGTAACGCCACGTGAAGAGTCTGGTAAGTACGCCAGTCCCGGAGAGGGGGGGGGGTGGGTTTCACTCCTCCCGCCGTCTTCCCGCTGTATTGTGCTTTTCTTACTTCAGACTCACGTTTTCTCCATGCGTAACTGTCAGTTCCAGCCTCATTGCTTCGCACTCTCTGCTGCTTCACGGATTTGCGCTTTCAGCCATACGGCTCCCACGGCGGGGGAACCTATGGGGGTGATGAAAAGGGATCTCGATCCCTCGATCGCCACCGTAGGGAGAGATCCCCTTCGTGCCACCCCAGGCAGAGCCCCCTCACTGGGGTCTCTGGGGGCTCGGCACCAGTCCAGAGCCCCTTCTTCCCGCCGGGTACGGATCGCGCTCCCCGCAGTTGCGGAGGAGCACGTCCGCCATTATCGCAAGTCTTGCCGGAAGTCCCCAGCAAGTCTATCCTTAATCAAGGATTAGATAGGTAGACAAGTCGGCTAGCAGCTTACTAGCCTTGACGGTTCAATGGAACCTCCATGTACAGAGGCAGCATCTCTCTGGCGAGCAGGAGCTGAGGTTAAACAGCAAGGAGAGGTCCTTGCTTTATTGTCCAGGGCTTGAACTCTCCAGAGGCCTCTGACTGCCGGTAACAGGATGCTGGATCTTTGTTCTGACTCAGCCAGGCAGGTCTTACAGTACCTTTAAGTGCTTTGGGAGTTTCATTAGGGTTGCTTCTAAGGATAATTTATTTACTCTTTTAGCAAGTATATGGACTGCCCCACCCCAAGTATCCTGGCGTTCCCTTCTTCCCTCCCACCCAGTGCTCAGTCTACCTTTGCTAGACTGGCTGTTGCTGTCCCCCCCCCCCCCCCCAATTCTTTCGCTTCTACGAAACAGCACATGTTTTGCACAGGAATGACACCTTCCCCTGCTATTGTGCTTGCAGCTTCATCAGGAAGCTCAGCTCCTCCTTGCTTCTCGCTCGCAGTTTTCTTGCTTCCCTCAGATGCAGAAGTTAAATACCGAAGCAGGTCGGAGATCTGAGAGTGCCAGCCTCCAACGGGCAGGTAGGTTTTATGGGGCGGTTGAAGTCTTTGGGGGTTTAGAGACAGCTTGAGGGTTGGGGAAGTTCTGTTGTTGTCTTTTTTAAAGCAAGCTAAATATAGGCAGTGTGGGTGTTTATCCTGAAATAAATTCATAACCACTAAGTGTTCTGCTTTCAGAGATAACAAATTGCTAGCAGGCAAAGGCTATGTGCCTTAGCAGATAACTTATGTATTTTGCATGTGAGAAAGCCGTCTTGGGCTTTATGCAGCCAAGGAAAAAGAGAAACCGATTGCATCTGTTATTCAGAGGTATACTGCCTCTCTCCATGGAAGTTCATCTATCCAGCTAACAGCCAATGACACGAACCTGCTGAGATACCAAGTCAGACCCCTGGACTATCTAACTCAGCATTGCCCTCCCTGATTGGCAGTGACTCTTGAAAGGCTTGGGCAACAAAAGAGATTTCCTCACAGCTGGTCCCCACAATTCTCTTTCTGGGTCATGCTACAGACTGAACGCGGGGCCTCCTGCATGCAAAACAGCTGCCTGCCCATTGAACTTTGGCCCCGACCACTTATCTGTCCCTGCCCATGTACGATCAGACCAATCCTTGGTTTGTGGTACGCTTTAACACAACCGTCGCTGAATCATGGTAGCATCAAGTTCCACAGCTGAGTGATTATGAGAGGGGAGGGGAAGGACTTCTCTTTCACTGGCCTGCAAGTTACTGCTAATCGAGAAAGTGGGAGAACAACAGCCTCCTGATCCATTCTCTCTGAATGCAAAGATCAGATTGTAAAGGTCGACTCTCAGATTCAAAAACAGCCTCTCGGGATACCAGCTAGCGCTGAGCTGCAAGGGTCGGGGGACTCCTGGCGTATTTATTTACTTACTTCATTTTAGGGCTGCCAAGTCCCCCCGGGGGCAGGGAATCCCCTGCTAAAGGGGTACCCAATCCGCCAGTCAAATTCGGCTGGCGGGGAGAGCCCCACCCCCAAAGTGGCCTGATCAGGCTGACTGCCCCAGCGTGATGACATCGCCTAGAAGTGACGTCATCACACTGGGCACATTACCGTGGCGATGCTCTAGCAATCGCCCTGAAAACTCTATGGTACCATAGAGTTTTAGGGCAATTACTAGAGCGTCGGCCCGGCAACGTGCCCGGCGTGATGATGTCACTTCCGGGTGACGTCATCTCGGCGCACGGGGACCTCCCAACACCGAGGAGAACTCCCCCGGTATTTGCACGTAGGACTTGGCAACCCTACTTCATTTACACCCCACCTTCCTCCCCAACGGTCACCCAAAGTAACTTTCATCTCTCTCCTCTCCTCCCTTTTGTCCTCACAACAACGAGTGTTGCCAACCTCCAGGTTGGTGACTGGAGTTCTCCCACTATTACAGCTGATCTCCAGGCAACAGAGATCAGTTCACCTGGAGAAAATGGCCCCTTTGGAAGGTGGACTCTGCAGCATTCTACTCTATTGAAGTCCCTCCCCTCCCCAAACCCCGTCTTCCTCAGGCTCCACCCCCAAAATCTCCAGGTATTTCCCAACCTGGAGCTGGCAGCCCTATCGACAACCCAGGGAGGTAGGTTACGCGGAAAGTGTGTGACTGGCCCAAGGCCGCCCAAAAAGCGTAGGGATTTGAACCTGGGTCTCTAAGATCCTAGTCTGAAACTCCAGCCAGTGCTCCAACTCTGACTCTTAGGCCCAATTTACACCTCCCCTCTGAAGTAGTTTGACTGCTGTCTTTTCCCAAGCTCATTTCACGCTGGTTTCAAATTTCACTCCAGGGGGTCTGAAGAGTACAAAGCAACAGCATTTGTTTAAAGCAGTATAATGCTAGCTTGACCATAGGAGGGCAATTAACGAATGTAAACAATAATTTATAAACTAGAACAAGTATGGTTTGAAACTAGAAACAGGTATAGACAGGTTTTTTTGAAACTAGAATGATTCTAGCGGGAAAGTCAGATGTAAATTTGACCTTAGTGGAAAGGGACTTTACTCCAGTTTTTGACACTTCATGGGAGAAGAGAGAGCAGCCAGGCAACCTGGAAGGGTCATCTGAGTTCCTTGGCAACCCTCAGCACACTCTGGCCTCTCCCATCACTGGATTTCTGGCTTTAATGAAACAGCAGTGTTAGGGTTGCCAAGTCTGGGTTGGAAAATACCTGGAGACTTTGGGGGTGGAGCCAGGAGAGGGCAGGGTTTGGGGAGGAGAGAAGCCTCAGCATGGTACAATGCCATAGAGTCCACCCTTCAAAGCAGCCATTTTCTCCAGGGGAGCTGATCTCTCTCAGGTGCCGTTTGAGAAACAGGAGCCCAAAGCCTGGCTCAGAAATGTCAGACTTGTTGGGCTGTTTTTTTGGATCCTAGCTGCCATGTTTCCTACGCCATGTTTCCTACGTGTTTTGCTGGGGCTAGGAGCAGGGGAAAGAGGGTGCCGGCACAGTCAGCAGAGTCCGTTTCCTGTCTTTCTAGAACCGGAAGGCCTTTTTGACGAAGCAGAAAGGAGGAGGCGGAAGCACAAGGCCTTAGCTCAGAAATGCTTTTAAGCGAAGGCAGTTTTCCTTTCTGAGCAAGACCCTTGGAGCAGGCAGGCGGTGACCTCAGAAGACTAGCGGAGAAGCCCGGACCTGGACGGCCCAGTCTAGCCCAGTCTTGGAAGCTCAGCAGGGGCAGCCCTGGGTTAGTACTTGTATGGGAGACTACCAAGGAAGTCCAGGGCCACTGTGCAGAGCCAGGCGATTGAATGTCTCTTGCCTTGAAAACACTAACAGGTTGCCATAAGTCTGCGTTGACTTGATGGCATTTTTCGCCCGTGAAAGGGAGGTGGGCGCGGGAGAGTGCGTCTGTCAGTGAGGAAGTCCCAGGCTCAGATCACACCATGGACCCACTCAGTATCCCAAATCCCAATTTAACTTAGGTCAGAAATGCACACAGATTCCCCTTGTGTAAAGCTGAAATGGATTCCCAGCCTGAAATGACTATGCAAAATCAGGAATTTTGAAAATGTGTTATCTTAAAAAGAAATCAAATGTTACATTTGGAAATGCAACGGCCTGGCTCCTGCCGAGATGTTCCATCATAATGGAAATCTTAAACGTGTATTTCCTATCTTTGAGTGTGGGTGTGTAAGAAAACCCTCATGTGTTTGGAACAAGATTTGCATTTCAGCCCTAGCGTCTCATTTTGAAACTGGCACAATAGATTTTTCTGCTCTTAAAAACATTACATACGCTGGGAGAAAGGCTTGGTGCTGGTGGACAGAGCGGTTGGGCATTTGTCGAGACTCACGGGCCAGCAAGGGGCCCTTGATCTGAGACCATTGCCACTGTGGTGAGTGAGTCTTTCTTCACAGAGATCCTGCTTTCCCAGAATGCTCTGCAACACAGGGGGACACAGGGCCAGCCGTGTGTGGAAAGGGCAACGCAACAAACTCTGTACAAAGCCATCGTGGTCTGTCCATTTGCGTATCTCCTTTACCTCACTCTCCTTTACCAGTTTGGTGCAGTGGTTAAGTGCGCGGACTCTAATCTGGGAGAACCGGGATTGATTCCCCACTCCTCCACTTGCACCTGCTGGATGACCCTGGGTAAGCCATAGTTCTGTCAGAGCTGTTCTCTCAAGGACATTTCTCAAGAGAGCTCTCTCAGCCCCACCTACCTCACAGGGTGTCTGTTGTGGGGTAGGGAAGGGAAAGGAGTTTATAAGCAGCTCTGAGACTCCAAGTGAAGGGTGGGGTATAAATCCAATCTCCTCCTCCGCTGCTGCTGCTGCTTCTTCTTCTTCTTTTCTTCTTCTTCCCATAGCTACATTGGAGCCTTTTGGGGCCCAGCCTCTTGACTTACCACCAAGGCCCCCTAACTTCCCACCCAGTCCAGGCTCCTCAGGATTCAGCTCTGCCTCCCACCTTTGAAAAATTTAATTATTTAAATTAGCCATTGCCAAGTGAACCCCCGAGAAATTTAAATGCCCCCCCAACTTAGAAATTCCTTCTTCTTCTGCTGCTGCTGCTGCTTCTTCTCACGTATGATTCCCAAAGTCCCAGCACTGGCTCTCTGAATTTTTCCCTTGTGAAGGAATGAAAGCTATTCATGATTCAGGATATGACCTCCTGGGTTTGCCAGTATTCCAAGTCTTGTTGAACCAAGTGGGGCAGAGGAGGGGACCCAGGGTGGGCAGCCGTGCTGATCTGAAGCAACAGAACCAAGTCTGAATCCAGTGGCACTCTGGACCCACCAAGTTTTATTCAGGGTGTGAGCTTACGTGCACACACACACTTTGTCAGACACAATGAAATGGAATTACAGATCATAGTTGTATATCTAGATGTGTATACAAGTGGCTATATATACAAGATATATATAGAGATGTATATAACAAGTGGCTTGTTAAATTAGCATGCAAAAATAGTGAAGATGTCCTTTTAACAGATTAAAAGAATGACACGCTTGGTTTCTGGAGGGGAAGTTTATGCCACAGAATGTCAACTCGGAAAATGAGCAGCTGCAATCCTGTGAGCAGTTCCAAGGGAGTGTGGCTCAGTGGTATTTACTGAAGCTGACTTTTGAGTAAATTCGTTTAGGGTTATTCTGCCTGGTTCAAAAAACAACATTTCTGAGCCAGGTGAAGGTGATGGGGCTGAAGCCATCCCAGAAACTAGGCCCCAAAATATGAGATATGTTGGGGGGAGGCTGTCATTACACAGTGATGAAAAAGGGAGCAGTCTGTACATGCTCAGAAGCTCCATCTTCTAAATTTCTTGAGCCCTGCCAGGTGAAACAGGTTCTAGGGCTGAGTTGAGGTGAATTCAGTATCAAACTATAAGGGTGAGGATCTGTGATGGCAAATGTCTTGTTTGGCACAGTGGTGGAGCTACCAGGACATGGCACTAGAACAAAACTTAGTACTGCTAGGGCAGAAGGAATGTGATGTATGGCAGAATGCCCAACTCAAGTGGAGAAGGAGGAAGAAAAGCCACCCCTGGCTGAAACAGGTACGGAGATGCCAAAAGGGTTTTTGTCAGGCACCTCTTCACAACTGCTTGTTTTCTTTTGAAAAGAGGAGAGGTTTTCTACCAGGTCAGTAAGATGTTTAAATATGTTCCAAGCTTTCTGGGTTCTCAGGATTCTCTTAGGAAAAGGACACAGAGGGGGAAAGTGAGGCACGGCAAGCTGGAATAAGTTCTTACCCATTGGGACTGGATGGCGGGTTTCATTTTGTTTGTGACCAGCCCAGTTGGAAAGCCAACCCAAGCAATCATCCGCAGCAGTGCAAGATCATAAAGATGCACAATAAAATCCTTTGCTGGGTTATAAAGGTGCTGGAATAGTGTTCCAGTTGGACAGTTCAGCGAGAGCACTGAGATAGCTTTAGCTCCTTTCAATTCATGATGCACAATTCAGGTCCCTGTTTAAATCACTTTTTATTTAGCCCCTTGACACCGTTCTGAACTTTGTTACAAAAGTTTTGTGCCTTTGTGTTCTCATGTATTACTGTTGACACACCTGTCTATCATTCAACAAAAGGTGCTTTTCTTAATTGTCCCTGTTCTGCTGGGTGGTGACAGCCAGGGTCTGGGTCTGGGACTGCATGGTTTCTCTTCCCAGTATTCCAGCCTTGATTGCTCACATGCCTGATTGCCCCAAACTGAACAGGTCTATGTTAATCACATGTTCTAAACTGGGTCACAAACAGTTCAAACGAGTCATGTACCGACATGATGGATGTCCCCAGTTGTGCAAGAGCAAAAGCAACAGACACACTTGAAATGTAAGTGTTCTTAAATTATGTTTAACCTTAAATTATGTTTCAATTATGTAATCCAAGCAAACCAGTACATTGTGAGCATGCATCAACAGTGGCTGCCTGACCAGCCTCTATGGTCGATGCTGCGCCACACGGAGGCAAAACTCTCAAAATACTGCTTGTATTGTTTCCTGTCATGCACAGTTAGAGTTGTTCCAACTTTGAGAGACACCATCATCATATCTGAACTAGGAATAAGGCCCATTGTGGAAATAAATACAACAGGCTCTAGAACAGGGGTGGCCAACCTGTGGCTCGGGAGCCACATGCGGCTCTTTCACATATATTGTGCGGCTCCTGGCAGGGCGGCTGGGGAAGCGAAGGGGAGGCATGCTTTTTCTCTCTTTCTCCCTCCCTTCCTCCCTCCCTTCCTTCCTTCCTTCTTTCCTTCCTTCCCTCCTCCCTCCCATCTATTTGCTTTCCTAGTTTCTCTCTCTCTCTCTCTCTTTCCACTTCTTTAATTCTTTCTTTCCATCTCTCTCTTTTTCTCTCTCTCTCTCAATATCATTAGCAAACAAGTAATATCATTATCAATAACTGGTTTTCCCCGTTTGTTTTTATTTTTGGCAGTCCCATTTAACGTTAATAAAAAGCAAATTTGCATATTTTTAAAAATAAAAACATGTGTGTGATATTTGTTCCTGTCTTGCGGCTCTCAGACATCTGACGTTTATTCTATGTGGCTCTTACGTTAAGCAAGGTTGGCCACCCCTGCTCTAGAAAGAGGCTCTGGGAGAGTGCCCCGGTCTTGGGCACTCAGTGTCAATTTGCTGTGGCAACCTCAGAGGGTATAATGGCACAGAGTCCACCATTGTCTCCAGATAAATCCCTGGGATAAAATAACAGAGGAAATTAGATGTATAACAGGACATACCACAGGTAAGAAACCAGAACCAATACTCTTAAATCTCAGAAGGATGTATCTAATATACAAAGGGAAAGAATTGCTTTACTGCTATTTGCAGCAAAAACAACCATAGCAGCAAAATGGAAATCAGAATGTAAACCCAACTGTAAACCTCTGGTACAAGAAGTTGTGGAATCTATATATAATGGAAAAAAATATCAGATATAATGAAACCAATAAAAGCTAATGGTGGGTATAGTGAATTTAATTGTATTTGGTTACCTATTATATCCTACCTAGTTTCTCAAGAAATAATACCAGATGTAATAGACACGCTTCATCTGTGGGAAATGTTGATAACTTGTTAGCACTAAATCAGGGGTGGGCAAACTGTGGCTCGGGAGCCGCATGCGGCTCTTTCACATATATTATGTGGCTCTTGGCAGGGCAGCTGGGGAAGCTAAATATCATTAGCGAACAAGTATCATTGGACAAATTAATATCATTATCAATATTTGCTTTTACCCCTTTTGTTATTATTTTTGGCAGTCTCATTTAATGTTAATAAAAAGCAAATTTGCTTATTTCCCAATAAAAGCAGGTAATATTTGTTCATGTCTTGTGGCTCTCAAACATCTGATGTTTATTCTATGCGGCTCTTACGTTAAGCAAGTTTGGCCACCCCTGTTCTAGGTGGCTCTTACGCTGAGCAAGTTTGCCCACCCCTGCACTAAATGAATAGATGTAGATGCTTATCCTGTACAATGTTAGTAATATGTGTTACTGTAAATGAAAAAAAAGGATAAAATTTAATTTAAAAAAATACTGCTTGTTTTAAATTGCAAACAAAGCATCAGCACAAGCATACAGAGTGCAAAGACTGCAGAATCACCACCCATGAAGTTCACAGGTCAAATTAGGGCACCACCCTGGTCAAAAGGAAGGACTTGCTGTTCTGACCAGCCTCCACACAGATCACTCTAAGGGCCAAACTTGATGTGTCCTTGTGGTTGCCACCATTAGTTTAAAGGGATTTCAAAATGCTGTGAGGCCCCAGTCCTGACAGAGCCCATAGCATGGTTCTCTTCTCCCCCCCCCCAGTCCCTTTTCAAGTACCGAAACAGCAGTGGAGAGGAGGTGCAGTGCAGAGGAGGCACTTATAAGCCAAAAGCACCTCAGCCCACCACCCTGCAGGCCCAATCAGGATCGGACCCTCGCAACATTTTTAAACCACTTTCAAATGGAGGTGGCACTCCCATGGTGGCCATATCTAATCTGGCGCTAAGAAACAGACCATTTTGCACTGAACAAGTGCCATGAACAATGAACAAGGGCCCTGCAGTGAACCGCAGCTTGTTCTGGACAATCCAAGTAAGCCAAGCTATGCACTGCAGAATCCACTGTGGAAAAATAAAGTGTTGTTAACAACAATAATACAAAGTAGTAGAAGACAGTGAAAGTCTGGGAATCAGATGGAAGACCAGTGAAATACACTGTATTCATCATTGGCTGTGGAACTCACTGCCACATGACAACCCCTGGGATAAGTACTTTAAAAATAATTAGGAATATACTTGGGTGTTTGGGGTTGCAAGGTCTCTCCTGGCCACTGGTGGGGGATTGGGGGGGGGGGGTAAGGTTGCCAGAACCAGATTGGGAAACTCCTGAAGATTTGGAGATGGAGCCTGGGGATAACTGGGACCTCACTGGAGTACAGTGCCGAAGAATAGATGCTTTTGAATTATGGTGCTGGAGAAGACTCTTGAGAGTCCCTTGGACTGCAAGGAGATCAAGTCAGTCAATCCTAAAGGAAATCAACCCTAACTGTTCCCTGGAAGGCCAGATACTGAAGCTGAAGCTCAAATACTTTGGCCACCGAAGGAGAAGGGAACACTCACTGGAGAAGACCCTGATGCTGGGAATGACTGAAGGTAAAAGAAGAAGGGGACTGCAAAGGATGAGATGATTAGACAGTGTTATATCAATGCAATGAACATGAAATTGAGCAGACTTCAGAGGACAGCAGAGGATAGGAGGGGCTGGCGTGATGTGGTCCATGTGGTCACGAAGAGTCAGACTTGACTGTGCGACTGAACAACAGCAACAGGCTTATATTCATTCCATATTCTCAGAATGGCACATCTAATATGGTGATTTTAAAAATCAACATTAACTTTTATTTCATAGATAAGCATGCTACCCAAATCTCAAACTGTGACCTTCCAGTTCCAACAACGGTTTGTTTCTCAACAAAAGCCATTCTTTCATACATATCAAGCAACAAACAGCAAAGTATAGTTTCAGTCAGGTAGGCCCAGTCCTCCCCTTTCTTTTTCACCCTGCAATACTTTATATTTAATATGTGGTCTTTTTCTCTTGCCATACAAAATTAGAAATATTTTTTTGCCATTGTTTGAATGGTATACCAGTTGTCAAAACTGGTATTGTCTGGAACAGAAATAACATTCTAGGTAAAATTTTCATCTTAATCACCGCTATTCTTCCCATCAATGACAATTGCAATTTATCCCATTTTAATAGATTTTTTTTAACTTCCTTCCCTATTTTGACATAATTATTTTGAAACAACATACAGTTCATATTTGTCAAAGTAATGCCTAAGTACTTACCCTTCTTCTCTACCTTAAAGCCTGTTTTATTCATCCGTTCCACTTGTTCATGTAAATTCATATTTTTTTGTCAACATCTTTGTTTTTTGGTTATTAATCTTAAAACCTGCTAGTGCGTCAAATTCTTTTAGTTTAGTCATCAATCAAGCAACTCCCTTTAAAGGATCTTCCAAAATAAACACCAAATCTGCAAATGCCCTAAACTTATTATCTTTTAAAATCTTTACCCCCCCTGTCTTCTCCTCCTGCCTTTTATCTTTGTTCAGTATTTCAAGAGCCAAAATAAACAGGAGCGGGAACAGTGGACAACCTTGTCTTCTTCCCTTTTGAATGGAACACAGTTTTGTTAGATCCCATTAATAATTAATTCTGCAGACTGTATAGATCGATTTAATCCACTTTATGGAATTCTCTCCAGAATTCGTATCTTCTGAAACCCTAAACAAAGAAGTCCAATGAGACTGATGCATCCTTCTTAATTGTGAAGTGCTAAGAGTGAGTAACTGAGACCATGTTGTTACACTCCGGCCCTGATCACATACAGAATTAGCCGCACGATAGGCACGAATGCCATGCGGATTTTAAGGGCGCGATCACACCAGAACATCTGGCAAGCGTCCCACACCCATTGGCAACCCGTTTCTCTCTGCCGAAGAAGCAGAGTTAAAAGATACTAGGGAAAGTCCAGTATCAAACAGGTTTGCTACGGGCCACAGACGGACTTTCCCTGTGTGACCCCTCCAGCGCGCACTCATTGTGTCAGGGATAGTCTGATCAGGCTATCCCGACGCCATGTCGTTAATTTTTCCCCTTCTCAGTATGCGCATCATCGCATACTGTGTGATCGCGCAACTGTGTGTCAAATTTCTCTGGAGCAAATAGCCTCACTTCCCCCTGGATTATCTCGCTCTTATGACCGGGACCTCTATTACTCTCTTCTCAAGTGTGAAGATAACTAACAGCATCCTTTTCTTTGAGGTGGGGCGAGTGGTTGTGCAGCTGTTATGTATCCTCTTGTCACCAGACCAGAGAAATGCATTTCAGTCTACCATTCTAAATGACATACATTCCAATATTCATTTCATTATATGACACTCACTATTCCAATCTACTATTCCAAATAAGAAATACACTAAAATAAAGAGGATGTATAGTCCTTGGTGAGAATACAGATGTAAAGACTGAATGAGTTTAGCATATGTAGCAAGATAAGAAACCAATATCCCTGTTGAGTCCTGGGGGGGTTGGTCCACATGTTGTAATAACTTGTAATTCAGCAATTTCCCTTTCCAGTCTGCTCCTGAAGTTTCTTTGCAATAAGACAGCTACTTTGAGGTCCCCCACTGAAAATCCTGAAAGGCTGAAGTGTTCTCCTACAGGTTTCTCAGTCTTGTGATTCTTGATGTCAGATTTGTGTCCATTTTTCCTTTGGTGTAGGATTTGACTTATTTGCCCTATATAGAGAACTGAAGGGCACTGTTGGCATTTAATGGCATATACCATGTTAGAAGATGAGCATATGAATAAGTCTGAGATGGTGTAGTTGATGTTGTTAGGTCCAGTGACTGTATTGTCTGGGGGCATGTGGTAGCAAAATTGGCATCTGATTTATTGCAAGCTCTGGTACCAGTGTCCATGTTCGAATTAGATATTGCATTGTTGTGAGTGAGGTGTTGTTTGAGATTGGGGGGCTGTGTGTGCGCAAGAAAAGGTTTGCCCCCTAGTACTTCTGAAAGAGAATTATCATTAGCCAGTAGAGGTTGTAAGTCACTGATGGTGCTTTGAACTGTTTTGAGTTGTTGGTGTTCTGTTATTGTCTGTTTGGGGCTTTTCTTGCAACAGATTTTCTCTGGGTAACATTCTGGCTTTGTTAATCTGTTTCCTGACTTCATCAGGTGGATAGTTTAGCTCCAAAAAGGTTTGTTGTAGAGAGTCTCTGTCTGCAGGATTGGAGCAGATGTGGCTGCAGCATAGAGCCTTGCTGTATACAGTAGATAATTTGGTATGTTTAGGATGGTAGCTGAAGGCATGTAGGTATGTTTGTTGGTCAGTAGGTTTCCATTATAAGGTGCATCCATTGTGCATCCGTTGTGTTCAGAAAATGTGTTTCTTGCAAAGATGGGTTCATTGTCAGGTTGATGGCGGGGTGAAAGTCATTGAATGCCTCGTGGAATATGTCCAAGGCTTCTTTACCATGTGTCCTGACAATAAAAATGTCATCAATGTAACACATGTATAAGAGAAGGTGGGAGTTTAGGAAGTTTTGCTCCAAGTCAGCCATAAAGATGTTAGCACACTGTGGGGCCATCTGGGGTGCCCCTGGCTGTACCATTGATCTGGAGGAACAAGCTGTCGCCAGATCTGAAGTGGTTATGGGAGATAACAAAATGGCAGCGTTTGGTGGCAAACTCAGCTGTGTTGTTGTCAGAAATCATATTCCTTATGGCTTTAATCCGTCTTTGTGTGGGCTGTTGGCATACAGAGATTCCACATCCAGGTAAGCATGTGTCACTAGAACTTAAACATGGAATTTTCCAGTGCAACTGACTTCTTAGTATCTTTGCTCTGCAGCTGGCATGGGCTGATCCAGACCAGTGAGTTCTCGTTTCAAGGTCACTTACTCTTTACCTTTGCAGTCACAGAACATCCCTTAGCCTGCATGATTTCACCATTCTAATATGGCTCCACTCTGGTTCATTTTTACTTCCCCCCCCCCCTTTGTGAATCCTTATTCACTCTCTGTTTTACACATTCTATCCCACTCTTCACCAGTCTTTTCCTTTGCTTCCAACATGCAGAAAACCATCCTGCTAGCATCTTCTTTGGCCATTAATTGGGTAGTCTTTTTCATGGCACATTTACAGCAACACAGAAACAGGTTAACTAGCATGTATACAACAGCAACAACACATAGGAATATAAGCCCATGTTTCATTAAAGTCTCAAGCAAATTTCCCAACAGTCCCCCTATGTGAGAAAGCCACCCTTACCAGTCAATGGGCTCTTCTTCGGCAACTTTATGGAAAATGTTCATTGCATTTTTAACAGATGGTATTTACTTTTCCTTGGAAGCGAATGAGTAATCTAAGGCCACACGTTTCTGTGCTGTGATTTGGAATAAACTTAGTTTCTTTTTGCAAAGCTTGCAAACCATCTGCAGTGACACTGCCGAGAATTTCCATGATATATTAGTGATGAAACTCCTAGCCCTGGCAGTAACACACACACAGGAACCCAGTGTTTCTACCTTGAGGCAGATTCTTTTAGGCAGGTAGGAAGGTTCTGGGGCTGCTGCTGGTAAACAGCATCATGCCAGCTAACACCAGGGGCCAAATACTGTCTGGTGCAAGTTACAATCCAATTGTAAAGTAATATTTGTAGGCCCATCTCTCACATAGCCAATATAATCCAGGACCCATTATTTTAGGGTACACATTTGCAGTTCCATTTCAACAATAAGAAGCAAAGGTGGGGTTGGCATTATAGCTGGAGTTTCAGCACAATGAAGATGCAAAACTCAAGACTGAGTATAACCAGAACAATGTGAACAATCTGGCTGCACTGAGGAGTATTATTTCTGAAGGGCAGCCCCAAGTCCTGCATTACAATTATGTTCCCACTTCCCTTTGTGAAGTTATAATCTAGCCACCCGGTATCATTGGTAGTACAGGTAATTTGGCTACTGTTTTCCATGCAGTGCTCCCCAGTTTTCTCCTGACTAACAGACACACAAGTACTCACACACAATTGAGCAGCTGCCTCCCTACTAAATATCTTTGGGAGGTCTGGTTGTTGGGGGTATTACTGGCGTTAAAACAGAAGGATGCATCCCCTCTGGGAACACATTCCACCTATTGATGGTGAACAGATGAGAATTGGCGTGCACCTTGGTTTGCATGTGAGTATACCCTCTGCAGTGGCTCAAGTGGTTAAGACGCTGAACTGAAGACCAGAAGGTCGGTAGTTCAGCAGTTCGAGACCTGAGTGCTGCATGATGGAGTGAGGGAAGAGAAGGATCTGTTCAGTGAACTGTTACAGACACCTCTTTAAAAATGTTGTAATAATTCATTAGTTTATTGTTTCACAAGAGCAGTGAACTAGTTTGTTATCGTGATCACCTGTTGGCGATTAAAGTAATTTTTTTATAGTTCCAATAAAACCAACCCTTTAAAAAAAATACTGACCATTATTTGAGGATAGTTGGCTGGTTAATTGACCACATCTCTTTTGCCTGTCGAACATTCAGCCATGGCTGCAATTGGCTTGGCATGGCAAGACTTGGATTCTAATCAAAGATTCCAAACCCCTTGATCTTAGAGAAGGGTTTGCCCACGCTCCAAAAACTAAACAGATGGAAATTGCATACCAAGCCATGGCTCAACTTCTTTATTTGCCAGAAGTCCTGTGGCAATATCACATCTTCTTCTCACTTCGAAATTGGGCTCCATGCTTTGCCCTTTCAGCTTGACACTGGAGCCAGGGGGATGTGTCCAGGCAGAAATTCAAGAGATGACACTTCTCCCAAACCCTTCTGACATATGCACCTAATGAACTTCTTCTTGCATTCATAAAAGGAACAAAAAACTGCTAACATAAATTGTAAACTGTTGTAACTCAGCCATATTAAATGGTTTTTTTCTGAAATGTGGCTGGCTTCCACCCCTCCTGAACCAGATTCCTTGCCAAATTCCAATCAGATGGGACATGTTGCCTGGTTTTTATAACAAATAAAAGTCGCAGGCATTGCAATGATAGAACACTAATAGTGTAACACTGGGACCAGTACAACCAAAACAATTAAGGGATTGGAGGACCATCCCTATAAGGAAATGCTGAAGAGTTCGGGGCTTTTTGGTTTTAAGTTGACTAAGGGAGGGAAAAAATGGAGGTATATAAAGCGGTGCATGGTGTAGAGAAAGTAGGATAGAGATAACTTTGTCTGCTTCTCCCAAAATATTAGAACTCAGGCCACCCAATGAAATTGACAGGCGTGAGATTCAGCAGAGAGAAAAAGAAAGACTGTCACTCGGTGAGTAATTAACATGTAGAACTCACTGCCACAGGATGTAGTGATGCCTATCTTCATTTTGCTGTCAAGTTGCATGCAGCTGACTTATGGTGATCTCGTAGGGGTTTCAAGGAAAGAGACTAACAGGTGGTTTGCCATTGCCTTCCTCTGCATAGCAACCTTGGAACTGCTTGGTGGTCTCCCATCCAAATACTAACCACAGCCTACCCTACTTAGTGTCCAAGATTTCACAAGATCAGGTCAGGGTGCTGCTATCTTAAAGGTAAAGGTTTCCCTTGCTCGAAAGCCAGTTGAATCTAACTCTAGGGGGTGGCGCTCATCTCCGTTTCCAAGCCGAAGAGCCAGTGCTGTCTGAAGACTTCTCCATGGTCATGTGGCCGACATGACTAACCGCCAAGGTGCATGGAACGCTGTTACCATCCCACCAAAGTGGTACCTATTTATCTACTTGCAATTTCTTGCTTTCAAACTGCTAGGCTGGCAGGAGCTGGGGCCAGAGATGGGAGCTCATTCCTTAGGTAGTTTTAAAGCGGAATTTGTCAATAGGTATTAGTAAAGTTGGTGAAAAGGAACCTCCATGTTCAGAGGCAATGCACCTCTGAATTCCAGTTGCTGGGGGGCAATAAGGGGGGAGGCATCTGCACTCCTGCTTGTGGGCCATCCAGGGCATCTATATGGCCAATGCGTGAAATAGGATTCTGGAGTCGATGTAGCTGGATGTTATCTTGGTTTGATTCAGCAGTGTAAGGTTCTTATGAGACAGCCAGTACCTTTTTCCTGCTAATAGTACTAGAAGTTTTTGGCAGAATAACTCAATAGAAGTGGGTTCAGACTTGACTACAGAAAACATGTGTTCACGCAGTACGCAACTTGATTGACGAATCAAGACAATCTTAAGCCAGTCACCCTCTCCCAGCCTGAAATAACAAGAGAACCACAACTTCATCCAAGCAGGAACATTTCATAACTGCATCAGGTGAAGAAAACTACCATCAGTCACAAAGAAGATCCATTCCCTGTAGCCTTCACTAACATGTCTTCTTTGTGACTGATGGTAGTTTTCTTCACCTGATGTTAAATCCTGGCTCTTATGCCTATGTATGCATCATGCAGCTTATGAAATGTTCCTGCTTGGATGAAGTCTTCGGATGAAACGGGATTTTATTCCGGAAAACCTCGTCAGAAGTACTTGGAAGAACTGTATTGACTGTTTTGACACTATTACTGTATTGTATTTTCTTCATTGCATTGACATTAGACCAGTTTTTCACAGCTTTTTCATTCTGTATTATTTGTAACCCTCTCCCAGCCTAATATACCTGTTGTGAGGATGAAACGGAGGGTGGGGGAGAGAGACAACTATACTGTAATCTGTTTTTGGTCTGTGAGGAGAAAAAAGAAGTATAATGAGAGGAAAAAAATAAAGAAGTCCTCTTTGCGAGTAGCAGAGGAATCTGACGGTTTCTGCCTTCTTATTTTCACCTTTGCAAAGAGGAAGATCACTGACAAAAGGTTTTGTGAAGGAACTCTCATACGTTGTGGTCTGGTCCTAACTCTGTTTTGCTGGCTTCTTGGAAACGGCATACTTGAGCTTAAACTCTGAACTGACCGGGCATTTTCAAACTGACAGATATGGCGCCCAAATCACAACTTAGGCAGTTCTGGTTTGTTTGTTTTTAATTCTCCTCAAAGATAGAAGCTTTTTGGACTCAGGACACAGAGAGGATTACCTAGAGGTTTCTCTCCTCCGCTGGTTCTCTTCGGAAGAGAAAGACCACACACACATTACGTGTGTGTGCATGACCAATACAGTCACAGAGGAAACAGGACTGCCTGCCGGTTGGACTTGCACCCCTCCCTAAACGCAGCTGACAAAAATTTTGCAGAAGCTCTTGAAGGAGTCACATAAAATATGCATGCTGGGGTGGGGTGGGGTTAGGGTCATGGGCTGTGACTGGGTGTGGTCCCACTTCCCCCTGTATGCACACTGACTGTGTAGACAGATAAAGTCTGTACAGGCCTATTCTTTCTTTTGCTGCTTCTCTTGTGTTCATTGAAATGCCTTCTCAAGCATCTAATCATCAAGCTACGTATTTGGAGCTGGTTACTACTTTCTGTATTTAGGGACTGGCACTTGATCAGTGGTCGGTAGTTCAGCAGTTCGAGACCTGAGTGCTGCATGATGGACTGAGCTCCTGTCTCTGGTCCCAGCTTCTGTCAACCTAGCAGTTCGAAAGCAAGAAATTGCAAATAGATAAATATGTACCACTTAGGTGAGAAGGTAACAGTTCGGGCTGCCAAGTCAGCCCGGGGGGCGGGGGATCCCCCGCTAAAGGGGTTCCCGATCTGCCGGCCAGCATTCGGCCAGCGGGGGGAACTCTACCCCCGAAGTCGTCCAGCCAGGACAACGTAATGACGTCACCGGAAGTGACATCAGCACGTTGGGGGCGACGCTCTGGCAATCGCCCCAAAACTCTATGATACCATAGAGTTTTGGGGCAATTGCCAGAGCGTCGCCCTGGCAATGCCCCCAACATGCTAACTCCCGGCCGGAGGAGGACTCCCCCCCGCTGGTGAGTACTGAAGACTTGGCAACCCTAGTAACAGTGTCCTGTGCACCTCGGCATCTAGTCATGCCGGCCACATAACCACGGAGAAGTCTTTGGACAGCACTGGCTCTTCAGCTTGGAAATAGAGATGAGCACCACATCCCTAGAGTCATATTCGACTGGCTTTCAAGCAAGGCAAACCTTTACCTTTACCTATTTGATCAAAAGCAAGAATGAGATTTTAGTTTTCAACTTAGTTCTCAGCTGCGGGGGGGGGGGGGATATATTTTGCAACATTTCAGAGCTGAAAATACAGTCTTGTGCACACCCCTTATCTTCCTAGCCAGGATCACAGCAGAAAGACCCCTGGTCCTCCGTGCTGGTTGGTGAAGGCTCTTCACTGCCTTTATTTTCTTTGCAATCACCTGCTGTGGATTTTGAAACAAGGGTGTGCCAGTCAATTGACCATGAAAGTTTCTATTTTTTTGTCGCTGAGGGATATTTAATTTCACAATAGATCTGGTTTTGCTTATTGCAGAACAACCATGACAGAACACATTCAGAAGCGTTTCCTGTTGAATGGTTGCAGGGTGATGAAGGCAGGAGGCAAAGTATGTGCAGAAAGGCAATTTCTAAGAAGGCAACTCCAAATTTTTCCCTGAACAGGAACAACAAAGGGTCAGTGAAGGGATTTATTAAAATCTTTTTTATCTCGCCTTCCCCAAGAAAAGGGCAAAACAGGTGGGAAGAAGCGAGATCTGTAAACAGATCTGCATCTCTTGCTGGTTTTAAACTGCAAACAGAACAGGGGGGGGAGGCTGTAATCCTTTCCCTTGTACTTGTTTCACAAGTAGGCTTCCCTCCCCCCCTACTCTTTTCTCAAGAACACACCTCCCTCCAGCTGTCTGGGGATAAAACGTGCCATTAAGTCCCGGCCAATTTATGGCAACCACCAAGTAGGCTTGTCGAGGCAAGAGATGAACAGGGTGCTGTGAGATTTTGTGAGATTTCTCACAATGTATGTAGATTGCCGCCTGAATGAATCAAACCATACATATATACAGGGATATTTTTATGCAGGAACACACAGGAACGGAGTTCTGGCTGGCTTCCGAGTTGGCCACGCCTACAGTCTCCCCCCCCCCCTTGGGTTCCCCAGGTGCCTTGCAAGCTGCGGGGTGCCTGGGGAAGCCAATCCAATCCAGGGAGGGAAGGCAGTTTAAACTGCCTCCCCCACCTTGGGTTCCCCGGATGCCTCTCAAGCTGCAGGGCACCTGGGGAAGCCAAGCTGATCCTGGGAGAGAAGACAGTTTAAACTGCCTCCCCGCCTCGGGTTCCCCAGGCCCCCTGCAGCTGTGAGGAGCCTGAGGAAGCCGATCCTGGGAGGGAGCTGCGCTGTCAGGGGTGTGGCCTGATATGCTAATGAGTTTCTGTTGTTGGGTGTGGCCTATTATGCTAATGAGTCCCTACTCAGCTTTTTCTGCAAAAAAAGCCCTGAGTATATGCTTGAGCCAAACTAGTAACTTGCTTTCTGCTAACAGAGCAAGACTCCCAACAGGCCTTGCAGAAGCAATCTGCCTGCAAGCAGCCTGGGAAAAAGGAATCTCACAGGTCTTTGACACCTTTGTAAAAACAACTGGAGGCACCATAAAGTTAAAATCCCAAGTCATAAGGTCTGGGTCAGGGAAGACCACTGACCAGAAACCCCTAAACCAACTAGGCAATTAAATGAGAGGGTGTCCCCTTTCTCATAAGAACATAAGAGAAGCCAATGTTGGACCAGGCCAGTGGCCCATCCAGTCCAACACTCTGTCACACAGTGGCCAAAAACACCAAGTGCCCTCAGAAGGTCCAGCAGTGGGGGCAGGAAGCCCTCCCACTGATGACCCCCCCCCCAAGCACCAAGAATACAGAGCATCACTTGCCCCAGTCTGAGAGTTCCTATCTATACTTTGTGGCTAATAGCCACTGATCAACTTCTGCTCCATATCTTACATTCTAATAGTGAAGTCAGCATATCATTGGATACTTAAATCCAGTGACTGGAGTTGTGAATGGGCAAGATGGGGCTTTCTGCAAACCTGAAAAGGGCTCTAGGTTTGCAGAAAAATGTGAAATCTAAAAAAATACATTGGGGAGTTTAAAAAATCCAAAAATGATAAAAGAAGTGCCTGTAGCTTTAAAAAATGGATTCCATTAGTGTCCTCTAACTTGTGTTTATCTAATTCCCTCTTGAAGCCATCCATGCTTGTAGCTGCCACCACCTCCTGGGGCACTGAATTCCATGTGTTAATCACTCTTTGGGTGAAGAAGTACTTCCTTTTATCTGTTCTAACCCGACTGCTCAGCAATTTCATGGAGTGCCCACGAGTTCTTGTATTGTGAGAAAGGGAGAGAAGGACTTCTTTCTCTACCTGCTCTATCCCATGCATCATCTTATAAACCTCGATCATGTCACCCCTCAGCCGTTGTTTCTCCAAGCTAAAGAGCCCCAAGCGCTTCAACCTTTCTTCATAGGGAAAGTGTTCCAACCCTTTTACCATTTTAGTTGCCCTTTTCTGTACTTTTTCCAATGCTATAATATCTTTTTTGAGGTGTGGCGACCAGAACTGTACACAGTACTCCAAATAAGGTCGCACAGGGGCATTATGATACTGGCTGATTTGTTTTCAGTTCCCTTCCTAATAACTCCCAGCATTGCGTTGGCCTTTTTCATTGCAGTCGCACACTGTCTCGACATTTTCATTGAGTTATCTACTATGACTCCAAGATCTCTCTCTTGGTCAGTCTCCGCCAGTTCAGACCCCATCAAGGTGTATTTATAGTTAGGATTTTTGGCTCCAATGTGCATCACTTTGCCACGTTGATGCCCACTTGCCCATCCTCGACAGATCCCTTTGGAGTGCCTCACAATCCTCCCTGGTTCTCACCACCCTGAACAACTTAGTGTCATCTGCAAATTTAGCCACTTCATTGCTTACTCCCAACTCCAAATCATTAATGAACATTAAAAAGCATTGCACCGAGTACTGATCCCTGCGGTACCCCACTGCTTACCTCCCTCCACTGAGAAAATTGCCCATTAATACTCACTCTCTGTTTCCTTTTAATTAGCCAGTTTTTGATCCACAAAAGGACTTGCCTTTTATCCCGTGTCTATTGAGCTTACTTAGGAGCCTTTGATGAGGAACTTTATCAAAAGCTTTCTGGAAGTCAAGGTAAACAACATCTATTGGGTCCCCCTTGTCCACATGTTTGTTTACTCCCTCAAAGAACACTAACAGGTTAGTAAGACAAGATCTTCCCTTACAGAACCCATGCTGAGTCTTCCTCAACAGATTTTGTTCATCAATGTGCCTACTAATTTTTTCCTTAATAACAGTTTCCACCAACTTACCTGGTATCAGCGTCAGACTTACTGGCCTTTAATTTCCCGGATCTCCTCTGGAACCCTTTTTAAAGATAGGAGTGACATTCGCTACCTTCCAGTCCTCAGGAATGGAGGCAGATTTTAAGTAAAGATTATATATTTTTGTCAGGAGATCCACAAGTTCACATTTGAGTTCTTTCAGAACTCTCGGACGTATGCCATCCAGGCCCAGTGATATATTTGTTTTTAAGTTGTCTATCAGTCGTAGGACCTCCTCTCTCATCACCTCAATCTGACTCAGGTCTTTCAACACCCCTCCTGAAATCAGTGGTTCTGGAGTGGGCAGGCACTTCTCATCTTCCACAGTGAGGACAGAGGCAAAAAATGCATTCAGCTTCTCAGCCATTTCCCTATCATCCTTCAATACACCTTTTACCCCTTGGTCATCCAAGGGCCCACTGCTTCCCTGGCTGGTTTCCTACTTCTAATGTATTTGAAGAAAGTTTTATTGTTGGTCTTTATGTTTTTTGCGATATACTCCTCATATTCCCTTTTTGCCTGCCTGATCACAGACTTGCATTTTATCAGTGGGATACGGTGATTCCTGGTTATAAATTATATCAGAAGGATAGGGGGAGAAAGTTGGAGGTGGGGTGGCTCTTTATGTCAGAGAGGGTATATAGTCCAGTAAGATTGAGAGGGTAGGAGAATTGGATTCACTTCTGGAAATGCTGTGGGTTGAATTAGTGGGCCCAAAAGGAAGCTTAACATTGAGAGTTTGTTATCGCCCACCAAATCAAAAGATAGAGGAGGATTATAAAATGATGAATGAATTAAAGATAGCGGCTAGATGAAATAACTGTGTTGTAATAGGTGACTTTAACTACCCACACATTGATTGGGTCAATATGTGTTCAAGTTGGGAAAAAGAGATTGAGTTTCTAGACACTCTCAGTGACTGTGCTATGGAGCAGATGGTTACAGAACTGACCAGGGGAGAGGCAATCCTGGATTTGGTCCTAAGTAACGCCCAAGACCTGGTGAGAGATGTTAAAGTGATTGCACCAGTTGGGAGCAGTGATCATAATGTTATTGAGTTCAACGTTTGTATAACATTTCTCGCCCTCCTTTGCCCTTCAGAGATAACACCGGAGGCCCTGTGTTATCTCAGTGTAAAAGTACACTGAGAAACTTGTTTTATGTTGGTTATCCGTGGTATGCCTGAATCGAATTGCGTGTTTTAGAGTGCTTGAGAAGGGCTGGTGGCTTCTAGCGCCCAGCAGAAGCCGCCCCCACATAGATGAAGTTTTGCATGTAACCATTTCCTTCTATCTTTAGAATAAAGTACCTTTCTTTAAGACTGTGTGCGTGTGTCTTGGGTGTCACACCTCAGGTGGGGCCCCAGCTTTCCTATCATTCTCACACACTTTCCACAGCCTTTGGTAAGGGGCCACTACTGAGACACAGAACTGAGGTACGGGGGGGCACACATTGACAGGTGTAGCCTCCTCTCACAACACAAAGGGAGTTTGCTGTCGCCTGACTCTGGGCAGCAACACTGGACTTACTTGGTGGTCCCCCATCCAAGTGCTAACCAGGGCTGACCCTGCTTAACTTCCAAGATCTGACAAGATCAGGCTAGCCTGAGCCACCCAGGTCAAGATGGAGACTATTCGCACCTGTAAAAACTGCAGGAGACAGTTGTGGGTACCTTGCTACATGTACTCCGACAGTGATTTTGCAAGGATGGGGATCAGGAAACTGGAGTGGCCCCCATAAATAGGGGTACCAGCTTCCAGGTGGCACCTGGAGATCCCCCGCTATTACAGTTGATCTCCAGATGACCAGAATCAGTTCCCCTGGAGAAAATCGCTGCTTTGGAAGGTGGACTTTATGGCATTGTGCCCTGCTGAGGTCCCTCCCCTCCCCAAACCCCATCCTCCCTAGCCTCCTCCCCCAAATCTCCAGGTGTTTTCCAACCCAGAACTGGCAACTTTAAGTAAGGACGAGTGCTCAACCATTTTGTGGATTCAGACTAATTCACTGCCTGCTGAATGCAGAAAGGAAGAAAGGAGGAGAACTTCTTGGGGCGTTATTCCCTCTAGGAGGTCTCTTGCCTAGAGCAATGGTTCTCAGACTGTGGGCCAGGACCAAAAAAATTGCAAGTGGGTTGTGAGGCCCAGCAGGAGGATGAAGACTAGAGAGATTTGGGTCTGCCTCTGCAGCATGTGTGGAATGGAAAAGCAATACAGTTCGTCGCTCTGTGCTGTACATGCAAAATGCTGAACATGCAAAACAAAACAGAAATTTGTTCAGAGTTAAGTTACTAATGTGGGATTCCTGTGTGTGTGTGTGTGTGTGTGTGTGTGTGTGTGTGTGTGTGTGTGTGTAGGAACATGCAGTTACTTTATGGGGTGGGGGTGTCCCAAAAGGACAACAAATTTAGAAGTGGGTCCCAATAAGTACAGTAAGTTTAGATGTGGCTCTCACTTAGTCGGAGAACCTTTTCTCTGGGGCAGTCCTCAGTGTGAACGTGCAACTTCAGAGTTCAGGAGGGCTGGGCTCACAGAAGGAAGGAAGAGAGGAATAAAGATTTTTACTTGCTCTGCTTTTCTTGGAGCCAGCTTGCTGCTTGCTGGCAGCAGGCTTTCCCCTCCCTGCCAAATACGTCAGGGTGGAAAGTTGAGAGGAACTGGCCTCTGTAGTCTGGAGATTAGTTATATTTCTGCGAGATCTCCAGGCCCCACCTGGAGTTTGGCAATTCAAGCTCTCGGTGAAAAACAGCCACTGCGGACTCAGCTAGGCTTAATGGTGAAGGCACAAACCCCAAGAACTCTGGGGATCTGGGAAGGGTGCCGAGCTCCCCTCTCAGAACTATAATTCCCAGGGTTCTTGGAACAAAAGGAATGTCTGTTGAACAGCTGTATTGTTGATGTAGCCTTATGCTTTGCAATAATAAATTTGACCATGGGTCATTTCGTAGAAAAAGAGGTGCAGGAGCTCATTAGCATATCTCATTAGCATAACTTATTTGCATATGCTACACCACCTGACATCACCGGAAGTATGTCAGAAGGCAAGAAAGAAAGAGAGAGAGAGAGAGCTGGCAGAGAGGGGACGGCTACTAATCCAAGCCTCAGAAATACCACTATTCTGGAAGGATAGCTTCAGTGGTGGCTGAAGCCTTCAGAAGGCTGGTCGGAGGAACAAGGACCTTTCCAGGGGAGGGGGTCATTTTGCTGCAGCCATGACACAAGCAGGCTTTCCCCCATGGTGGGGGGGCTGGCACCAACTCCTGGAGCTGAGCTCCCCCGAGCTCCTGCTCGAAATGACCCCTGAATTTGACAACAAAATCTGCTTTACCCTCAACCCCAATTAGCTGTGGGCAGAACACAGAAGTTCCTCCCCCCCCCCCACTCCCCAGTTCTCCTTGAAGTCAGAGCACAGGAGGATTTTCCTTTGCTATGGTTTACAGGGGGAAGCCATGGGAGTGGAAACCCCCCCCCCCCAGGGGACAACCAGCTGTCCACATTGGGCAAGATCCTTCTAAGGAAGTGACCAGAACTGGTGCATTCATAGCATTTAACAAACTTTTCTGGATTCCCAGAGATTCCAGGCCTGCTTTCTTGAGTGCAAAAGAACTAGTGATTTAGCTGAACTATACTCCAAGCCTGACTCCCAATTAGGTCTTGTTGACTTGTTTTCACTAGGAGAGGACAAATATGAGCAAATTATCTCCCCAGCTTGGGAGACTGTAAAAAAATTCTAATTTTCCAACTGCTTTCCGGGGGGGGGGGGGGAGAGGGGGCAACCACAGTCCCATGGTTAAGCAGGGACGATTTTGAATTTCTTCCCCCTTGTTTTTTCAAAAACCCATTTTACTCTCACTTCTCTCTTCTGCAGGACAAACCCATGATTCGTTATTTCAATGCAGTTTCATCACACTGAATTTTCCCTGTAAATTGTACAAACCTGGCAATTTTACTTGACCTTCAGAAACCCACCACTGTGCATTCCACCTGTTGCACATTATACATATACAACTGGGGCATTCACAAAACTTGTGTGTGGGGGGGAAATCCCATCTCCCCCCATCACTGAGTTTGGCATGGCTCCAGGTCCCACCATCCACTTCTGAGGCCAGCTTAGGGTTGCCAAGTCTGGGTTGGGAAATACCTGGAGACTTTGGGGGTGGAGCCAGGATAGGGTGGGGCTTGGGGAGGGGAGGGGCCTCAGCATGGTACAGTGCTATAGAGCCCACCCTTAAAAGCAGCCATTTTCTCCAGAGGAGCTGATCTCTGTCAGCCGGAGGTCAGTCGTAAAAGCTGGGGATCCTCAGGTCCCACCTGGAGGCTGGCAACCTTAGGCCAGCTGCAGTGGTGGTGATGGCTGGGGTCCAAATCAAGCCCAAAGTCGTTCCCAGTGTCTACTGCCGTGGCTGCAGGCAGGCCTGGAGTGGCTCCTGACATCTGCCATAGCCGGGCCCAGAGTAGCTCCCAGCATACGCTGCTGTTGTGGCCAGGCGCAAAGTGACTCTGGCATCTGCTGCTCCCATGCGCAGGTCCAGAGTGGCTCCCAGTATCTGCTGCTGGCCCAGAGTTGCTCCCAGTGACTGTCACTGCAGAATCACAGGAAGTGCATTGTCTGCACATGCACAGACAATTTTTTTGTAGTGGACTGAAACCCCTCAGTGTATATTTTTAAAAGATTTCAGATTTCTCTGTAAACTCCAGGGTTGTCTCCCAAGTTTGCAAGAAAATCTGTTTAGTGTCGATTTGACCCCAATCCACAGATTTAGAGATCCGCAGATGGGGCCACAGGTCACTATTAGATATACAGATTACCCACATTAGTGACACTTACTAGCATATTAAAATGTTTACATCTTACGTATGAAATGTATAAAGTGCCCTGGTACATAATCAACACCATCTAAATTGCATATAAAAACCAGTCGTAAACAGACATGGTCTTAAAAAGGACAAAGAAATGACAACAGCCACAGTTGCTCACCCCTTGTCTTCACACTGGTGGGAGGCAAGCCATGGCTCAGTGGTAGAACACCAGCTAGGCATGCAGAAGGTCCCAGTTCCAATATGTGCCATCTCCGGGCAAAAGGATCAGGGAACAGGTGATGCACAAGATCTCAGCCTAAAGAACCGCTGCCAGCAGAGGAGACAAGACTGACCTTGATAGACCATGAGTCTGACTTAGCAGAACGCAGCTTCACGTGTGGAAATGTAGAGAGCACCTCTCCCTTCACTGTTTGCAAGACATGGGGGCAAGTTTTCTAGAGAAGGTTTCTAGCACCCCTATCTTTCCAAATCAGGATCTAGCAATGGGAAGAGTTACTAGACTGGATGGTGAGGGTCTTTAAAAAACAACACCACCGAAACTTGCACTGATTGATATTTGGATGGCTGCCCTGCAGTTTATGCGTGCAAGAGAGGGTGGAATCAGAAAGGCCCCCCGGCCTGAAATCGACATCTGCGAACTATTGCAGACTACAAAAGTCAGCAGCCCTGCCAAACTAGCACAGAAGTCGCCACTGTGCTATTTCCTCCCCTTCCTGCATGCTGTAAATGGTGTGCATGAAAAGCAAGTTTAAACCGGAAACATGAACAGGAAAGCAAGAGAAAAAGACAGGTGAGAGAACAAGTTTAAGCTTTGGACACCTCAGCTCAAAAGTCATTTCGCCCCTTCTGAACCCCCAGGAGTTAACCGCAGAAGGAGAGCATCATGGTTTTGTAGAACTATTCAGATGGGGTAAATCGACAAAAGCCCTTTAGGCTGAAGAAAAATAACAGGCAAAAAGAAATCCAGCTCTTCCTCATCCAAGTGCTAAGAAATAACACATGTGGCTGGAGCAAAGGCAGGGGCAGTTTTAGCCAGTGGGCAACAGGGACAGCTGCCCTGGGCCCTGAGCTGGAGAGGGGCAACTGCCCATGGCCATTCACCCCTCAAGGGGGAGCGAGAAGAGCGGCTTCCTGCCTCTGCTTGCACCTGCCATGCCTTGGGCTTGGGTAGCTGGCTTCCGGCAGCAGCTGTGGCTCCTACCCAACTTGCACAGTGTGGGGACCACCTCTCGCTTGGCATGGTCGGGGTGGGGGTGGGGCAGTGATGATGAATCCCCATCCTGAACTTTTTGTCCAGGGCCCCAGAATCACTAAGCCTGTCCCTGACTGAAGGCTTGGTCTACACATGAATCACAACGAGGTGATAAAGTGGTGGAAGATGCATAATACTGCAGCTTTAACATATCTATTAATTGGTTAATAAAAGGTATGACATGCTTTTGTGATATTGCATTTTACTATAGACCAACATGGGTACAGGGAGGGGGGGAATACTTGAGACCCTGTGCTGAGAATTTAAGCTGGGCCTTTTGCATTCAAAGCGTGTGTGCTCTACCGCTGAGTCATGGACCCTCAGGTTATACAGAGAAAGAGCAACTGGCCCAAGGTCACCCAGCAAGCTTCAAGGCAGAGTGGGCATTTGAACCTGTAGGTCTCCCATATCAAGTCTAACCACCATATCGGCCTTCCTTTCAAATCATGGAAGGTCTATTAAGCGCTACTAGCCATTAGTCAAGCCTCCATGTTTAGAGTCTGAGCACTTGTGAATTGGGAACCAAAACCCCACGAGAGGATCCAGAGGCATCTGTCTTGCCAAAGAATAATGAACTCTGGTCTGATTGCTCCAAGCCAAGTCTTTTTTTTAAAAAAAAGCTGCCTGGGGGAATGGGGCAGGATGTGTTTGTGTGTGTCAGTGTTCGCTTGTGAAACATTTCATGACGGTTGCTAGTCTCTTATCACCTTCCTTAGCTCAGCTGTCCTCCTAGCTCTTATCTATCGAGCCCTGAAGCTCAGTGGCTTTATAGCCCACCCAGCCCCCTCCCAGGAGAGAAGATTACTCCACACACTGAATTCACAGCAACATCCCAAGCCAGCAGGAGCCTGGCCCAACTTTGAGATGGACACAACAGAGTTTGTGGGACAGGGCTTTCTTTGTTGTTGCCACCGGACGGGGGAACTCCTAGCCAGAGGAGGTTAACTGTGCCCATTAGTGCCTGACTTTTCAGAGACTTTCCAATTCCAGAGGTACTTCTGTACTTTTTTGAAAAAACCCTGACGACATTTACTCTGAATTATCGGCCTATTTTATAGTCACTTAGGGCGTCCTATTGATTTTAAGGTGCTGTCATTAGATAGTTATTTTATGAATTAGAATTTTATTACTGCTTTAAGGTGGCTGCTGCGGCTGGCTGTTGACTTTGTTTTAGATTGGTTATCTATGCATTTTTATTGTTTGCCATTTTAAGTATTCAACTTGCTCTAAGCCACTTGGTGCACTTTTTTGTAATAGTAGAAAGATACGATTTCAATACCCTAAACCAAATAAGTAAGACACAGAAAATGATGGGGGGCACTGCTAGGCTCTCCTTTGTTTTGATGGGGCTTATGCATCAAACCCTAGGGTAGTGTACGGGAGTGGCGGCAACTAGAGCTCTCTCTCTGTTAGGTGCCAAAATGCTGAGGTGCCCATAACTATCAGGGTATAGATGTGAAGAGAAATGGAACTGCTGATTCTTCTAGGTTTTGCATGAGTTTTCAGCCTCCCTTGTTACTTGCAACTACACCAGAGAAGATGCTTTTGAAGCCATAGGGCTCATTCACTGTAAGAGTTTAAAGATTATATTGATATTATTTGAAATTAATTTACGACAACTGTTTCTGAACAAAAATGGGGCAGGCTGCATTGCTCTCTTGCCTTCCCCCCCACCCCTGCAGATTTAAAATGCTGGGTAAATTAACAAAGGAGTTGAAAATTCAGTCTAAAACTTCTGTTTCAAAAAGCTTTTTCTGTGTGAAAGGCTGCTGTTTTGTTTCTAGTTAAATCTTGGGAAAATGCTCATTTTCTGTGGTCTGGTTGTACTTCTGTACTTCGATGTTGTTGTACAGAAATTCTTGTGGCTACCTTGTTATTTAGTACATTGTTCTCCTGCCCTTTCTCCAATGAGCTCAGTTTATTCTCTCAACAACAACCCTGTGTGAGGCTGAGAGAGAGTAGCTGACTAGGGACAGGCACGAATCAGGAAAATGTGGTTCGGTTCATGGCTAGTGGCATGCCTGGTTCACGAACCATGAACCATCACAAACATTTAGGGGCTAAACAAACTGGTTCAGTATGTGATTCGGTAGAAGCCCCCCCCCCCCCGGTGTGCCAGAGACACCAAACTCACAGGGGATCTCTGGCTGTATAGTCCTCTACCTGTCCTCCAAGTCTGGTGAGGATTGGATTTATGGGGTCTGAGTTACAGCCCCCCCAAGAAGGTGCCCCCAGGAAAGCACTTTCCTGGGGGCACCTTCTTTGGGGGGGGCTGTAACTCAGACCCCATAAATCCAATCTTCACAAAACTTGGCGGGCAGGCAGAGGAGAGGCAGGCAGAGATTCCCTGTGAGTTTGGTGGGTGTAGTTTGGACATAGTCCAATCCATAGTCTCCTGAACCTCCTGAACCTGCGCCTGTCAAAATGATTGCTTGTCATTGACAGGTGGTCATTTTGACAGGCACAAGTTTAGGAGGTTCAGGAGTGTACAGAACAGATCCTGTCCAAGCTAGAGACATCAAAGTTGCAGAAGACCTCCCCCGGAAGCTCCTCTACATGCCCTCCAAGTTCTGCCCCCCATTGCTTTGAAGTTTGGTAAACATTTAGATTGAGAAGAGACAGAATATCTGGAAATATATCTGTTCATGAACTGGCACGAATGTCCTTGAACAGTTTGAAGGTCTGTGGAAAGTTCGTGCCAGTTGACCTGCCACGAACTTCACTTCATGAACCACGAACCAGCCAAAATTCATCACAAACTTTAGTTCATGAGCCATTTTGTGCCCATCCCTATAGCTGACCCAAGGCCACCCAACAAACTTCATCCATGGCAAAGTGGGGATTCGCACCTGGGTCTCCCAGATCTCTGCCGATTTTAAGCTGTCTGGAAGTTGTTGTGCAGGCCTCTTACTTAGCTGCAGAAAAGTAGCTAAGAAATGGAACATAACATACTGGCCAATTTTCTGCCTCACTTCCTGACAGAAGGCTTTTTCAACTATTGAGATGCCGACTGGAAACGTTTCTGAAAAAAACTAAATACTTTTATTTAGGTAAAGGTAAAGGTTTCCCTTGCTTGAAAGCCAGTCGAATACAACTCGTGGAATGCGGTGCTCATCTCTGTTTCCAAGCTGAAGAGCCAGCGCTGTCCAAAGACATTTTACTTTACAGGCATGCATTTTTAAATTCCTGTCTCTCTGTGCTGGGGTTCTGTGGCCAAACATACATCCCAGTAGAGTGTCTATGAAGAAAGGAGGATTTGCCAAATAAAGCACAGAGCTGCCTTTCTGCTAGAACTGACATTGTGATTGAAAAGCACATATAAGCAGTACTTTGGGGAGACAAATTTCACCTCTGTTACAAACTCAGGTGGCCTTGGGAAGGCCTCCTTAAGCTTCTTATCTGCAATCTGGGGTCAACTGCCTGCTGAAATGGAAGAGACCCTTGTGGTGGGCGGCAGCTTGGTAAGAAGCTTTCTCTGTGATGGAACCAGGGATGCCAGCCCCTCAACGAGGGCAGGCAATCCCTCACTTCCAACTTCCATTTCCCACCACTGCTCAGACCAGCAGAGAGAGAATTAAAAAAAAAAAAAGAGTCTTTTTCTGATGTCTTTTTCGGGTTTCCCCCGGCACTAATGTCACGCCATTCCTGATGGCTGCCCCCCAGTCTCCCGCATTTCTAAACCAGCCTCCCCCAAGAGATTAGATTTGTGCTGTCTTTGCTGACATTTGGCTGCAAAGACATAAAATTAATGGCATGTGATGGTTCCAATACTTGCCACTATCTAACTATATAAATAGTAAACAAAGTGTGTAATGACTGCTCTAATTAGGGTTGCCAGGTCTTGCTTGGAAAGTACCTGGGGACTTGGGGGGTGGAGCCAGGAGAGGGTGGGATTTGGGGAGGGGAGGGGCCTCAGCATGGCACAATGCCATAGAGTCCACCTCCACAGCAGCCATTTTCTCCAGGGGAGCTGATCTCTGTTAGCTGGAGATCAGTTGTAAAAACGGGAGATCCCCAGGCCCACCTGGATGCTGGCAACAGTAGCTCTAATTAATTTTGAAGAACTGGTATATAATAAAAGAGAGAAGAAGCCTTTCAACATATTTTATTGCTGTTTAGAGAACTCCATTTTCCTTAAGAAGTGGGGAAGAAATGCTGAATTGTGCAACAAGGGAAGATTAATGAAATATAGTGTTTAATGACATATAGTTTGTACTCCAGATTCCATGAATGAGGTGCATCAGTGTAAGATTTAAAGTGGTTGACTTGGGTCCCGCAGTTATCTCCTCTAACATGTGAACACGTGAAGCTGCCGTATACTAGCCCTGTTCACAAGTTACAGTGAACGCATGGCCAGCATGGTGTAGCTGTTAGAGTGCCCAACTAGGATCTAGGAGAATAGGATCTGAATCCTGGCTCTGCCATGGACGCATGCTGAGTGACCTGGGCATACATACAGCCTAACCGACCTCACAGGGTTGTTGTGAGGATAAAACGGAGGAGAGGAGAATTATGTAAGTCACTTTAGATCCCCACTGGGGAGAAATGCCGGGTGTAAATTAAGTAAATAAATAAATGTATGCTTGATATTTGTTTATATGTGCATTAAGTAATTCTCATGATTTGTTCAACAAATATACATCTCAACACATGATTTAAACCCCATTTTATCCAGGTAGTGGTCCTCAGTTTCATTTGTAAAGTGAAGGTTCAGTGGCTCTTTCTTACAAACAGATGTGCACTGGTACATGCAGGATATACATCTGTTCAGTGTTCACAAGGCCACTGAGTCAGACCATTGGTCCACCAAGTTCACTCTTATGCGCTTTGACCATCCATGGCTCTCTGGGGTCTCAGGCTTTCACATCCCCTGCTACTTGATCCTTTTAACCAGAGATGGCAAGGACTGATCCGGGGACTCCACATGCAACGTAGATGTCTCTACTAGTGAGCCATGGCCCCTCCCCATAGAGAAGGCATTTATGTCAGTTGAATGTCGGTGGTAGGAGGGAAGAAGTAGGCAAAAATGGTCCAACCCCTTTCTATTAGTGAGAATTTACCAAGGGACCCAAGCTATTATCAACCAAAACAGATATAGGGCTTGAGATTTCAAAATCAGAATTATAAATAAGTAATGATAATGGGGAAATAAGTGGACTCAAATGTTCTCTAATTTTAGCTTGCAGATCCATTATGGTACAATTAAGAGATTAGAATATACTAGTTAGCCCTTGCACAGTAATTTAATAATATGCAGAATATCAAGGGAGACATGGCAGCAATAGCTTAAGACTGTCCTTTTTCAAACAGTGCTATAGTATAGTATGGCTGCTAGGCAACTCTTTCCAGGATAATTTCAATATTGTTCCCTGAAAATATTTTGTAATGTTTCTTGTCCAGAAATTTTCTAAATCAAATAATGTACAAAGTCTCGTTATCTTATTAAGAAAGACACCGGGAGGGTGAGGAAGGGCTAAAGGGAGGTCACATAGTCTACAAGTATTCAGTATGAATAAATGTACTGATTTTGGCCTATGCTGCTATTTAATCTGCAGATTTCTACAGTTTTAAAATCTCATTTGCTTTTTTGTTTCATTGTTTTGATTCCTGAACTCTCTGAAGAGCTGTGTAAATGCTTGAGCTTTATTTGAGAGCATCCATCACATGGTCAGAGGCCAAGAAAAGGGCATGACTTTTATGCTGCCATGGTTTCAGCAAAAGCTAAACCTTGTTAATGGAACTTTACATATATGGGTATGTATGTAACATATTCAGGGCTCACCCACTTAATATAAAGGCATCCATCGGGGGGAAGAGTGCATCTTCTTTGTTTTCCTCTTGGCAAAAGCAAAATCCTCCTTCACTTACACCACAAGACAACCCCTCCCCAAATATTAATCTAACAGGAAGCATAACAACAATATGCTCTCATGTGTTCCTGCTGCTGTATATTGTCTCAGTTCAATCTTAGAGGGGAAAAGCTGGGGAGAGCATGTTCCTTCCTCCACCCATTGCCAAGGAAGTCTCCTTTTGAACCTCCTCCAGTCAGCCCCCACCTCCAACGTCTAACAATTTTTCTCTTTGAAAAATTCCAGCATCTCAAGTTGAGAGCCTTTGCATGTGTGTAACAACAGTAAGTGTGTATATACTGCTTATGCATAACCAAAATCATTAGCTTCACAGACATGTTCTTGTTGCCACCCTTGCAATCTTGTAAGGTAGGCCAATGTTATTCTTCCAATATTGCAGGTAGAGAGGGGTGGAGAAACAATCACTTGCCAAAGACCACCAAGTGAGGGAAGATTTGAACTCAGGGTCTCTTAGTTCACAATTCATAAATGTATTAAACAACACTTTTCATTTGCACTATGTCAGCGGTGGAGTGTGCCTGCATATATTGCTTAATGTGAGTCTCCTTCTCACTGTATTCAAGCTTGCCCAGTATACAATGCACCCAGAGACAAATTCTTGACAGGAATTTTATTTACCATAAAAGCGTATCCTGAAAATGAGAAGACTGCATTCTTGTTATCAGATACTGACGGGTTTGTATTCCATAGAGTCTCCCTTTTTGCCCTTGCGGTGAAAAAGATTAGAGCCAGGGCGGCACCACAGGGGCCGTTCTTATAATATGCAGGCCATGTTAACCCACTCTAATTTTACCTATGTGATTTTAGGGCTGAGGACAGACTGGCAATCTGCCCCGGGATAGGTCCACATGGGAAGCGGGGGAAGGGAGCCTGTTCAGACATGCGCAGCTGTCCCTCGGCTCCCTTCTGCACTTACCCGCTTTGAAGCTGGTTTTCTTGCGATTTAGAAGGACATCGGGAGAAACCGGTGTCCGGAGGCTGTCTTGCGCTTGCCTCCCACTTCCAGGCAGTGTGAACTGGAAGAAGGCGGGAGGCAAGCGGAGGTGGCAGGGCGAACGTGGCGTTTTGCCAGTTTGCGCACATGTGCAAATTGCCGAAACAGCCCTATCACGAGCTGCGGAGGCCAGCCCACCTGGGGTGACTCCGTAGCAGTCTGAACGCTCCGTAATGGCATCTTTGCGCAATACCCTGGCCAATGTGGACAGCCAGCCCCGCAGGATTTTCACCCCGCAGCTTTTGCCTCCGGATTCATCCCACTCCAGATTGCCAGTCTGTCCTCAGCCTAGGTTTTTCTTCTTTATGTATTTTATACTATTTCACTGTTGTTTTTAAATGTTCTGTAACTTTGTTATGGCCTATGGCTAACACAATAAATTCTACTTGTACTTGTACTAGCCTCCTTCAATACTGAGCAGCTTTATAGACACATGTTTTCAGTGGCTTATCTTTTGCACTGAGCCTCTGAGGGAAGGCATGGTTTTCAGGGTCTGAAGTTCAGCCTCTGCCATGGTCTGACCACTGTCTACTTAAGGCAAGGGTGAATGTGGCTCCAAGTCAAAATGGTCCACCCAAAGAGACTCATGGATCCTTCCAAATTCCAGAATTCTCTGGGGGATTTTAGGATCCCAAATAAATGCTCTGGGGAGTCTGCAGAGGGAGCTTGGAACAAGAAGCTTCTAGAAGCTATCGACAGGGTTGCCTTTCGTCAACCTCTCCTGTGCTTGGGGCAGAACCCAACTGGCCCTGTGGTTTACCTCAAAGCTGGGTGATCTGAAGAGGGCTGGGAGACATCTAGAGAGATGCTGGTGAAACACTTGTGAATCTGTCAAAGCATTCTATGGAACTCACTGGAAGACCAGTGACAGTAGTGGTGACAGTGGCAAAGAAACGGTATTTCTCTGTTACCATTGCATCAGCTAGTCCACAGCCACCCCAACGGCTTAAGATGTAATGGCTTCTGTTGACTCTTCAGTTTGAAATGTTCTTGCTGTAGGAAGGTCTTAAAGAACGTTTTGCTTTTTTACCTTCCGTGGGGTTCAGCTGACCCTTGTTGAGTGGGTTAAGAATCTAGGGGTTATACTTGTTGGAAAAATGAGTATGTAAGACAAGACCTGACCATTTTAGTCAATATAGGGTTAACCTAGGTGGCTTGTTGTTTCTCAGGCTAACCTGGAAGAAAAACCTGGCAGCTGGCCAATTAAGTGCAGTCCCTGGAAACCTAGAGGGCTATTGTTGTACTGATTGGTGACTGATATCAGGTATTTCCTTTCAGGGGTCAAGAAGAAGGAGAGATCCTCCATTATAATCTCTCACTTTGTTGTAGGATGGCTTAGTGTGTAGATGGAGCACAATGCTGCTCTTAAGAAAGCATGTTTTGTTTCTTTTGTAGCTAATCCCATTTCCCTTTATCCTTCAGTAATAAATATTTTAAACTAGAGGAAGCAGCCTCTTCTTTCCAGAAAGCAAGATCCATAACTCTAAATTATCACTAATATTGGACAAAAGCCCTAACAATACTGGATTCAGCGTTAGTGTTGGGAAGCAAGTTAATGCAGCTGCAAAAAACCCACTTTATTCCAACATCATGTGGCCTACAAAATGGCCCCTTACCTTGAATCAGCCATCCTGGCCACCTGGATCCATGCCACAGTAACGTCAGGGCTAGACTGTTGTAATGCACTCTACATAGGTCTTCCCTCAAAGTCAACTGGTACAGGTTACAGAATGCATATATATATTACACCCATTCATATTACACCCAGAGTATACATATACATATTACATATGTATACATATTACACCCAGAGTATACACATTACACCTGAAGACCAACCCCTATGAGGAAAGGCTGAGGGACTTGGGAATGTCGGTCTGGAGAAGAGGAGGCTGAGGGGGGGACAGGATTGCTCTCTTTAAGTATTTGAAGGGCTGTCACTTAGGTTGTGGTCACACACACTAAATAATCCACTTTCAATCCACTTTCAGTGCACTTTACAACTGGATTTTACTGTGTGAACTGGCAAAATACAGTTGGAAAGTGCAGTGAAAGTGGATTGAAAGTGGATTATTTAGTGTGTGTGACCACAGCCTTAGAAGAGGGCAGGAAGCTGTTCCTGTTGGCAGCAGAGGAGAGGACCTGCAAGAATGGGTTTAAATTGAAGGCGGGAAGGTACTGGCTGGGTATTAGGAGAAACTTTTTAACAGAAAGAGTTGTGCAACAGCGGGACCAGCTGCCTAGGGAGGTGGTGAGCTCCCTGTCACTGGAAGTCTTTAAGCAGCAGCTGGACAAACAGGTGTCAGGGATGCTCTAGGCTGATCCTGCATTGAGCAGGGGGTTGGGCTAGATGGCCTGTGTGGTCCCTTCCCACTCTGTGATTCTGTGATTCATTCTGCACTCACTGCACTGGCTGCCCATCAGTTATGGATTCCATTCAAGGTACCAGCTGTTATCTACAAAGCCCTTCATGGCCTTGGGCCCTCGTATCTACAGGACCACCTCTCCTCCCAGGCTCTGCCATGACAGCTTTGTGAGCCTTCTGTGGGTGCCACCCTGCAAATAGGCAGGATCAACAACTGACCATACATGTGCATTCTTTACTGTGCCCCCCCCCCTTGTGGAGTGGCCTGCCTGAGGTGGTCAGGAAGGCTCCCTTTCTTCTGACATTCTGTAAACCATTTAAAGCTGGATTGTTTGGCGTTTTTATTAAGGTGAGTGATAGGATTATGTAACAAAATGGTTCAGGAAGGTGCTTTTGGAAAAGGAACAAGACTGCGACCTATTGTTCACTATGTATAATTCTGCACTCTCTGTTTTGTTTTTACACTTATGTTTTATCATTTTCTGCATTGTTTGACATATCTTGCCAAATACTTTTATGCTTTGTTTTAGACTGCTGTCACACTATTTATTTAATTTACTTCATTCTTTCTGCCCAATGGGGACCCAAAGCAGCATAAATCATTCTCCTCCATTTAGGGTTGCCAACTCTGGGTTAGGAAATTCTTGGAGATTTGGAGGCTGAGTTTGAAGAGGGGGCTCAGCAGCAGTGTGATGCCATAGAGTCTGGAGCTGCCATTTTCTCCAGGGAAATTGATCTCTGGAGTTTGGAGATCACTGTTAATTTTGAAGAACTACAGCCCCTATCTGTGGGTGGACAACTTACTATTTTATCCTCACAGCAACCCTGTGAGGTAAGTTAGGCCGAGAGAGTGAGATTGGCCCAAAGTCACCCAGTACATAGCATGGAGATTTCACGGCTGGCCCACCGACTAGGCAGATTAGACTTCTGCCTAGGGGGTCCCTTGGTGGTGGACGCATCTGACTCCCCCGCCCCTTTGAGAGAAGTCGAAAGCGTCGGTGGGTGTGATGTTGCAAGAGAAGCAGTGGCGGCACCCCCTCAAGGGGAATAACTGGGTTTCAGAGAGGAAGGTGTGCGTGTGCTCCTGCCTCTCCCCCCCCCCCCCGGCTTTCTCTAGTGGCGCCGGTGGCTGGCCAGCCGAAAGGCACCCGGAGAATGGCCAGCTGGGGTGTTGGCAGGGGAGGTGCGGGCGAGCCAGAGGACTAATTCCGGCTATGGCTCCTCTCTGGTGAATCTGGGGGTGGGGGTGGGGTTCCCGTGAAGTCCGAAGCAGCTTTTCCTCGAGGAAGACCAGGGCCTGGTCCCAGGCGGTGGCGGCATCCTCCTGTCTTCACCCTGCGACTCCCCCCCACTCTTCCTCCCGCATTTGGGAGCAGGGCTTGCGACCGGCTCGTTTGCCTCTCCTCCAGGGGCTGCCTGCCAAGCCAGCTTCACGGAAAGCATGGGGGGTTCCGGGCAGCGCGAGGAGAGGAGTCTTTAATTAAACTATTTTCTTTAATTAGTCTTTAATTAAATTAATTTAATTATAGTTTAATTTCCAGTGCTTGGCAGGTATCAGAGATACTTGTTATGGATGGGGGTGTTGTGGGGGGAGAGACTGAATCAGTCGAATGTCCGACTGCTAAATGAGTCTGGGACTGTTCCCCTTAGTGGGTTTGAGTGATTTCACTGTCTGTATAATATAAAATACCTTTCTGATTACAGAACTAGTATATTAATAAGTGGTGATTGCAATGAACAATAGATAACTGGAATTATGTTTAGGCCAGGGTGGCTCAGAGGTTAGGACACTGAGCTGCAGACTGGAAGGTTGGTAGCTCGGCAGTTTGAGACCCAAGTACCACATGATAGGCGCGGGGGAGGGGCGCCAGAAGGTAGCCTTGCCTAGTGTGCAAAAAAAACCTGGGGCCGGCCCTGGGAGATTTGAACCTGGAACTCCCATATCTTAGTCCAGCCATGCCTATTAGGTGTCTCATCGTATATTCCAACAAAAGGCAGACTATAAACAAAAGTAAATAAATACATTATTGTGGCTATAGACTTGCTCTCTGTGATGTTTTTCCCTAACTGAATTTATAAACTTTTAGCTTGCACTCTCCGGCTGTGGTTTGACTGCTGAAAAGGGGGAGGGGACACCCCAAAGTGTACTAGAACCATCTCCTGATTTTGAGCTTTCTTTTTTTATAAAAGCGACAGATTCTCATGCACAATCCAGATCAGAAAGCTTCTAATCTCCAAACTTTGATCGGAGCCACGTGCAAAACTGCTAAACAGAGTGGAAATGGCACTTGGTGCATGTTCAGAGTTGCGTACGTCTTTTTCTTTCCCCCTTCCAAATGTTTCAGCACTATTTTCTAAAACGTTGCCCTTTGCTCTGCAGGGCCAAGTCCTGACTAGCATTAAACTCGCTCAGAAATCTGCAGGAAAATGTATCAAAAGGCAAACGTTTTAGAAACAGTGAGCAATTTAGGAGAGAAGGAGGGGGAACCTACTCACCCTCCCATTTCTCCTCTGAACACAGGCACGTGACCTTTTTTCAGTCATCAAAACCTCACTAGTCAAAACAGTATTTTTGGTCAGCTCCACCTTCTTACTGTTTCCCTCCACATTGCAAACAACTGTATCAAGACCAACATGGTCTGCCAGATTTCCTCCAGCAAAACAAGGAAACGTGGCAAACCGACCAGAAAAATAAAGAGAAGTTCACCATGTCCAGTTCTGAAACTCCCCTCTCTCCCTGCTTCAATGGGGGAATAGTTCAGCATGCTGGGTCCAGAGGAGTCCCCCTCGGAAACAAGAGAAAAGGGCTTAATTTTGACCGAAAGCGCTGGAACCGTTTGCTTTCATTACAGTCCTGCCTAGTTCAGCAGAACACCAAGCTGTGCAGGTTAACACATTTTCTGTTTTGCTGCTCAGAGAAGTCAAGTCCAGCCACGAGGTATGTATCAACTCCAACTCCTGAATTCTTTTGCCTTGTAGGGGAAAGTCTTTCTTTCTTTCTATCTTCTTTTTTTTTTTTTTAAAGGAAAACTGTTTGATGCAGAAGCTGCTTTACTTTTTTACTTTCCTTCCTTTAGATCCCTTTCCTAATTCTTTCCCTTTTGTGTCCCATAAATTTCAAGGTCTTTCACCTTAGAGGAATGTTGTTAACAGTCCAAATGGTCTGTTCAAAAAAAACAAATTGCCGTATTTTTTGCTCCATAAGACACACCTGACCATAAGATGCACCTAGCTCTGCTCGGTGCCATGGCTTGGGGAAGGTGAGGGGGGTTTAAGACGCACACACTTGCCCCCCCACTTTTTTTGGGAGAAAAAGTGAGTCTTATGGAGCAAAAAGTACGGTAGACTCTAATTCTTGCCAGAGTTAATCTGTTCTTAATTTCATTTCCCCATTTAGGTTGAAAGACATTACTATTTTTATTTGTTGACTTTTAAGGAGAACCGTTACATTGCTTAGATAAAATCATCTCTGGCGGGTAAACCACTACCAAAAACCCTAGGGAAAGCGAACAAAGAAGAGCATATTTATCTATTCAGAGACGTTGAGAGAAGCAGGCTGGGTGAGATGGCAGTTTTGGATTCGTAAATTTCAAGTGGTGCAAAATTCTGCATTCACAGAACTCTTGGCCAGAAAAAAAGGATTTAGAGCACAAAATGTCAGAATATCAGGGCATATATATTTGTTCCAGTTTTAAAATTTGATCAAATCGATCTCTTACTTGGTTCCATGAGAAATCTACCAAAGTGGGACATGGCCACAGATGGAAGGAATGGCACTTCTGGCGGCCCCAGACCTGATCTGTCTCACTGCAGTTTTCCCAGTTTGAATCAATGTCTGGTTACCATATTGCATGCAGCTTTGCTAGTGGTGAAAAGAAAAATATATACATATGTCTGTCCATCTGTATATATGGGAGAGGAAATGATTCCACGCCTAACAGAGAATATATTATCTCCAGGTAAAAATATATCACCTTTTATGTGATCGTTTTATAAAATGTAAATGCATATTTATTTGGAGTCAGTGTGGGGCAGTGTTCCCTCTAAGCTGTGTTAGTGTGAGCTAGCTCCCAGTTTTTTAGCCTCCAGCTCACACATTTTGGTCTTAGCTCAGGAAGGATGGCTCCAGAGCACCCTCATTTATGCAGCAGCCAAATCGCTTGCTCACAACTTTAACGCCAGTAGCTCACAAAGTAGAATTTTTGCTCACAAGACTTCACAGCTTAGAGGGAACATTGGTGTGGGGGTAGTGGTTATAGCATTGGACTAAGGAGACCCCCAGGTCAAATCCCCATTTAGCCATGAAGATCGCTGGGTGACCCACATAAGGCACCCTGAGTTCATTGGAAGGTAGGAGATGGGGTAAAATTGTAATTAAGGGGCTACTTGTGCATGACTTTAACTGGAAGGGTCTTACAGCTACGCAGCTCAAATCTTACACTGGCTCTGAACCCCACCCCTGCTGCAAAACACATTTCCCACCCAGACTCCTGTCTCAAAAAAGAGGAGTTGCCTGTCTAAACTATCATATCGGTAACTGCTTTTTCTCTAGGGAGCCCCAAACCAGTGTCACTTAGCCTCACAACAACCCTGTGAGGCAGGACAGCTTGAGAGCTAGCCCAACATAGTGGCTTATGGTGACAGATCAAGACTGGAGAGATCCTAGTTTTAAGTATTCAGTTCTCCAACTGGATATCACACTGTTTTTGGATCCTCCCTGGGCCCTGTCAAACCTCAGGTTTCTCTGTCTGCTGAGGGAGCTTGGGGTAGTCACTCTCCCTAGGGTTGCCAACTTCCAGGTGGGCCCTTGAGATCTCCCACTTTTACGTCTCATCTCCAGTCTACACAGATCAGCTCCCCTGGAAAAAATGGCTGCTGTGGAGGGTGGACTGTCTGGCATTGCACCTTGCTGAGGTCCTTCCCTTCCCCAAAGCCTGCCCTCCCCAGGCTCTACCCCCCCCCAAAAAAATCTCCAGGTATTTCCCAACCCAGACCTGGCAACCCTGACTCTCCCTGAGCCTAAAGTATCCCACGGAATTGCTGCAAGGATAAAATGGAGGGGAACAAAGCACCCTGAAGTCCTCAGAGGAAGGACGAGATAAAGACGTAATAGGCTTCAGCTCCCCAGTTGAGCTTCATAGCCAAATAAGGATCCAACCACGTTTCCTGCCATGCTATCGCCTTCAAGCAGTTAGCTTTGCGTGTAAAGAATGTGGACAGACAGCTCGGCTCTCAGCTGCCCTCGGATCGTCTCTGGGGAAGAAGGGTGCCCTGAGGCTGCAAGCCTCTCTGAGGGTCATCCTGGAGCCGGCTCAGCAGTCCCATCCCCTCCCCCCCCCCCACCGCATGCAGGATTTTAAGCGAACTGGGTGCTTTGCAAGTTACTCTTCCTGTTACCAGATACCGTCTTCCTTCCTTCCATTGAATCCAAACATGAGTTTTTCTTTTTGCACTGCCAGCAGACAGCTGTGTGGGTTCCAGTGGCCTGTCACGTTTCCCTGTCTGAATGGCAAATGTCAGCTTTTCCCAGTAACCATTACACAGACAGTGTTCGCAGTGGCTGGTATACATTACCCCACTAATCCTCCTTACAGCTCTGTCAGGTAGGCCAGTATCTTGGTGGCAGGCGAGGAGCGGAGAGAAAGTGGAGTTTGCTCGAGGCCATTTTGCAAGTCAAAGTTACAACTAGGTGTTATGGGATACCTGTGATGAAAAAAAACAGCACCACCATCCAGCCTTAAGAGGTCTGGGACCAAAGTGCCTGAAGCACTGCCTGCTCCCACATGGATGGAGGCCCAGCTCTGGGTATCCCCATCTTTGATGAAGCGGGGGTGGGGGTGGGGGTGGCAACCTGGAACAGTGCCTTCACAGCACTGGCACCCTGTACTTGGAAGCACAGTGCCTTCACCCCGTCTCCATTTGATTGACAGCTTCAGGCATTAAAAAGCAAGCTTACTAAGTTCTGTGGAACAAGGGTCTGACTCAATACCAGGCAGCATTTGCTGGAGCTCCAAAGGGCACTGGAGTTTGCCCCCTATTTTGTCTGTCTCTCCTCCTGTGCCTTTAGCGTGCAGAGATTCAGCAGGCAAAGGAACCTGGAAAGTATTGGAGTCGGGAGGCGAGTAGTGATTTCATAGCAAAGCTCTTTATTGAGGGTCAGATGGAACATGAGAAACCCTGGGCTCAAAGCCCTCTTTTATGCCGGCTGGAGACAATGCCCCGACCTTGCCCACAAGTCCTGATAGGACCTTAAGTCCGTGGTTGCAGTTCATAGGTCCCCCAGCGGGAAACCTAGGCTCGTAATTGGTGGTCACTCAGGATCTGACTGGCTACTGTTCTACCTGGCTGAAGCTCAGGTAGATTCTGACCATGTGCGCTGCCCATGTGGCGGTCGCCATTACGAGAGACCAGGCAACCGCGGTCTTAGTACACAACAGAACCGCAACAGCTTGGCTCAGCAGCTACGACCAATGGAAAAAGCTGGCCATCTCAAATGGGTATGGCCATTTCTTTGACTTGAGATTCAGCGACCAAAATAAAATAAGAATACAACAATTAACTACTAGTAGCAGCATAATTTGCATACTGTGGAGCTGAATTCCAGTTATCTGCATGCACCCACAGGCTTAAGGCTCCAGGGAGCTGCAGCCGCTCTGAACTTTCTCCCAGAGGTCACCTGCCATGTAGCCATTTCCTGATGCCTGCTGCTCCTCTGGGGGTGGAATGCAACTCTTCAGGCCACAGCTGTTGTCTTCTCCCCCTCCCTAAATCTACCCTTGCCTAGACTGATTTGCACAGGGCTGGACAGAGCGGTGACAACTAGGGTTGCCAGCCCCCAGGTGGGGCCTGGTGATCTCCTGCTTTTACAACTGATCTCCAGCTGACAGAGATCATCTCCCCTGGAGAAAATGGCTGCTTTGAAGGGTGGACTCTATGGAACTGTACCATGCTGAGGCCCCTCCCCTTTCCAAACCCCTCCCTCTCCTGGATCCACCCCCAAATTCCCCAGGTATTTTCCAACCCAGACCTGGCAACCCTTGTGACAACTCAAGTCCCTTCTGGAGACTAAAAATAGTTTTTGAATTTTTTTTTTTTTGGGGGGGTGGTAAATTAAGCAGACATGAGAAACAAGAGCTCCCCCCCCCAGCTGCAGCTTTCAAATCTGTCATTTTATTTATTTAAAATACTTTTTATGCCACCTTTCCACCCAGTAAAGTCTCCAAAGTGGTGGACATGAAAACATTTGAACAATTAAAAACAGACTTTAAAATTATACAATAATTTTTAAAAACTCCATAAACAGCAGGACCAGGGAGGAAGGCCAATAGCCGTTATTGGGGGTATGCCAAACAAAACAGAAAAAGGTCTTCATCCACTGGCAAAGGACACTGATAGAGGTGGCAGATGAGTCTCCCTGGGAGGGAGGGAGGGACGGAGTTCCAGAGTTTTGTTGCCATGACCAAGAAAAGTCTTTCTCGGGCCTCTACCCATCAAGCCTTAGATGGCGGGGGCAACTGAAGCAGGGCCTCTAAAAATGACCAGAGTGAGTGGGAGGGGGGCGGTTCCATATGGGAGAAGGCAGTCCTAAAGGTCATCTGCGTGTTCCAAGCATATGCCATGTACGGGCAAGAAGGTAGCCAATATTTTTATTGGCTCTGCTCCTGTGCTTTGGACACCCTAAAATGGAACCAAGGGTGATCCACTTAGCAAGGAAATAGTTAAGCAAAGGGAGAGTCAGTATGGCACAATGTCAGACTGGAAAAGCCAAGTTCAAGGATCCCAGATAACTCTTGTATGCACTGGCGGGACAGCTATTTGCTCTGAGTTCTCTCCCGCCTGTCCACAGTCCAGCTGGGTTTGTGCCACTGTGGTCCAGGCATTCAGCATCTTCCTCTGTTATTTTATCTGGGTCTTGGGGAACCACCAGCAGGCCATCATCCAACCAGATGCCAGTGGTGGTGTAAACCAATGGATGGCACTCCAGGCCACCATGAAGCCAGCAGAACAGGGCATGCTACCTAACCAGGCGTATTCTGAATAAACAGGAAATGGGCCTCTGTCAAGAAAACTTTCCATGAGCAATAGTTTCTTTTTACCCAGACTTTCAGCTAAGGGGCTTGAGCGTTTGAAATTGTTTCTACTGTCTGTTTCTCACCTGTTTTATTGCAACTATTTAACCGTTTTTATATTTCAGCTGGGTTTTTAACCCCTTGTTAACTGATCAATTTTTATGATGTTTTATGATTTTTATCATGTTTACTATTGTGAGCCACCTTGAGCAGATTCTCCAGAGATGCAGGATACACATTTTCTAAAAGATTAATAAGACGTATGTTCTGAGGATGGAGACTTCTTGCTGGCTCAGAGACTGCTCCTGAATGTGAAATTTCTCTTGCAAACAAGGCAAACTGTTCAAAAGGGTGACCAACTTTGAGGCACATCTCTCAACCTCACTGTGCTGCTACTTTAGCTACGAAAGCAGAGCTGCAGCCAGTGTTGCCGGCTGGCTATGGAAAGCACTCATACTGGTACAGTACTTTAGCCAGCCACTAGATCCCTCTAAAACCCTGTCCTGATATTGCCAGTTCACAAGTTACACTATGCACATATCCTCCATGTGTCCAATTGACAGGCGTGGCATGGGAGATCCATGCCTTCTGCATCCTTGGGCAGAACAAGCCTCAGGTGCAGTGTGTGGCATGACAGATCAGGAGACTGGAGACCAAATCTCAGCTCAGCCATGAAACTCCCTGGGTGGCCATGAGCTAGCTGCGCACTCTCTCAGCCTAACCTATCCACCCAGGGTGATTGTGAGGACAAAGTACAAGGGCAGAACTCACATACACCCCCCTAAGTTGCTTGGAGGAAGGACAGCATGAATAGTCTTGGCTTGCCATAGCTACAGCGGGGCATCTTGGGGCCCAGCCCCCCAAATTACTGCCAAGGCCCCCTCCCCAACTTCCCATCCAGCCCAGGCCCCCGACTTTTTTATTTGTGACGCTCCCGGGGGTGTGTGTTGGTGCGGGGTGCCCCCCAACTTATTTAAAGGCCCCCTGAATTTAAAAAATCCTGGCTACAGGTCTGGCTTGCCAACTGTCCTTTAGGTACCAGGTGCTCCTGAAGTTAGGTCTCTTTCCAACGGTCTCAGAACCTGCACAGGAAGTGGGACAGCTCATTTGGCCCCACAGGACTCAACCGTCTCATTGTGCTAATTGACCAGGCTAGGATGCTTGACTCATATTCTGTCCCACTGTTTACAGGAGGATTTAGACATTCTCTCCTTGTTTTTTCAAAGATCAAGCAATCGTTGCTTGAGCACCCTGGTCATGTGGCTGGTGTCGGCCTATCCAGTAACAGAGTCAATACATTAAACAGAGATAAATGCTAATGGCATGTTAACACAATGGCAACAGAGCCTGCTTGTTGGAAAGTTTCAGATGACAGTCGGACACAGCTGCAAGGATCAAAAGGCTTGATCACAGGACCACACCCCATGAGAAACATGGCAATGACTGAGTCACGTTTCAGTCAAAAATCTGGTTATTGCTCTAGCCTGCTTAAATATTTATCATTTCCAGGGGTCCGTTGGGGCCGGAGCGAGGCGGAGCAAAGCTCCGCCAGCTCAAGAGTGGCCACTAGGGCAGCCATGGGCCGAATTAGATTCTCTGATCTGATTCAGCCTGCTGCCGAATTGCCGCCGAAATTCTGCGGCAACTTTAAAAGCGACTGGAGGGGAGGGGGTTTGAGGGAGAGGCTCCAAACTTGCAGGGTAGCTGCTAGGAACCTCTCCCCCAAATACCCACCAAGTTTCAAGAAGATTGGACCAGGGGGTCCAATTCTACAGGCCCCCAAACAGGTTGCCCCCATTCCCTCCATTGTTCTCTATGGTAGAAAAAAAGGTAACATTTTTTTCCCACCATAGAGAACAATGGAGGGGATGGGACAACCTGTTTGGGGGCCCATAGAATTGGACCACATGGTCCAATCTTCTTGAAACTTGGTGGGTAATTCAAGGAGAGGCCCCAGCAGCTACCCTGCAAGTTTGGAGCCTCTCCCTCAAATCCCCTTTCCTCCAGCCCCTCATATACCCTATGAGTTTTTGCCATTGATTTCAATGGCCCATAGGGTATAATGGGGCTGAAACTGACATTCCCTTTCTGACACGCTTCCAGTGATGTCAAGAGATGTGGCATATGCTAATGAGTTATGCTAATGAGCTCCTGCAGCTCTTTTTCTACGAAAGGACCCCTGATCATTTCTATAGTGCTCTCAGTGAACCTGTTGCCTTACAGGATACGAGAAAACAAGTCCCTGCCCCCAAGGATCTTTCAGTCTGAGAAAAGGGAGATAACAAAGGGAGGTGAAGAGAAACAGGGGGAGAATCTGCATTTCTTCTACCTAAAAATAGCCATCATTATTAACAGCATCTGTATAATGCTGGGGGCTTGAACAGCCAATGCCAAGCGTTCTTAAGCAGTCTGCCTTGTTTGACAAAGTCAGTGTACTGACTACAATTTCTTCTGATATGCAACATCTGGGGGAAAGGTAAATTCTTTTTTAAATGCTGTGGATGGACACTGTCATTTGCAAGGAAAGAGCTGGTCAGTACACCGACTTTGTCAAACCAGGTAGGCTGCTTATGAGTTAGTTTAGAGATAGGGGATACTCCTCTACAACAGACTTTTCATAAAGCAAGTGGATTATTATCGGCTTAAGGCACATTTGGATTTATAACATTCTCTCTTTCTGCAAAGACGATGGACTAGTTAGGGATAGCCTGTAATTGCAGACTTACAAGTCTTATATTGTCCTGGAATGTCCTGATGGACTTAGGGATCCACAACTGCAACTCTGTGGCTGCGATCACACACTAAATAATCCACTTTCAATGCACTTTCCAACTGGATTTTTCCAGTTTACACAGACCAGTTTTCCACAGCCCCTGCTCTGCCCCCGCTCCTCCCTTTGCGCCGATCATAAGTGTCAATTCCCCACTATTTGCTGCGTGGCCGCATTTTGCCCCAGAGCTTCGCCCGATTTCCGCTGCGTCTACTCGATCCTGTTTTTTACACTCCAAGCCTATTTTCAAACAACTACACTGGCTTCCAGTTTGCTTCTGCATTCAACTCAGGGTGCTGGTTCTTACCTTGAAAGCCCTTCACAACCTGAAAGCCACATACCTCATTGTTATTCTTCTATGAGGCTGCAGGGCTCTTCCATTTCAGAGGGTTTATGATTAACTGTTGCATTTAGTTTTCAGCAGGACATTCCATATGGTGTTTTAATCTGTTAAAAGTTCTTCATCTATATTTGTTTGGTTTTAGTTTACAACCAATTACTTTTGTGGCATAATGTTCTAAATGATTACATGCAGCCTTGCATTTCAGTAAGGCAGGATATCCTCTTGGTTTTAAACGTCTCCTTCTCCTTTCCCCCTTCCATTAAGGATGATGTACTCCAGAAAAAAGATAGTTCTGTGCTGCATCTTCTCTCTTGCTCTCTTCTCGGTGGTAGCAGTTGTTTACTTGGATGGGTAAGAAATCAAGACTGATGCAGTCAAGATATTTTCTTTATTTTTATTAAAATAAGTGAACGACGTAAGGCAATATGAAATACAAAGATACAGAAAATACATAACAGTTCCTTTCCCCTTTACAACCATTGGACATAGATTATCACCATATCACCATTATCACCATAAGGGCAACTATGGTATTAATTCAGTCTATCCTAGGGGTTGCCAGCTCCAGGTTGGGAAATACCTGGAGATTTTGGGGGGGGGATGGAGTCTGAGTTCGGCAGGGTTTGGGGAGAGGAGGGACTTCAACAGGGTATAGTGCCATTGAGTCCAGCTTCCAAAGCGGCCATTTTCTCCAAGGGAACTGATCTCTGTTACCTAGAGATCCATTGTAATCCCAGGAGATCTCCAGCCACCACCGGGAGTTTGGCAACCCTATTCTATTCTATTGCCAGTTCCGTCCTCTGTAAAGCCCCTGACCATAGTAGGTCTCATCTGAGTGTCTCTCTGCTTTTCTGGGATGTGGTTAATTTCACAAGGGGATAGATCTTATTTCCAACTGTATTCCCAGTCTGGTAATTTAGGGGCTTTTTGTAGTTGTTCCCATTGCTGTGCAAAGACCAGCCTAGCAGCAGTCATCATATGCAACAGGTCACTAAGGAGGATATCAGGTAGATAATTTAGCAGCAGTGTCTCTGGCTTGTAAGGTATCTGTTTCTTTAACCCAGCTGATATAATTTTCACAACTAGTTTCCATTAGCTGGAGGCACGCATACACGTCCACCACATATAAAGAAGTCTGCCTCGTATTCTCCTACCTTAAAGGAGCCAAATGTCATCTGTGAATCATTTCCAGCGGATTTCCTCTAAAGGAGAAAGAAACTGTAGGTGGTACCATGGGTGAAGATAAATTTCCATTTCAAGTCATCTAAGTCATTGTCTCAGGTTTTTTGCTGCCTTATGCGGAAGTTTTGATCAGACTTTAGCGTCCTATTCAATAAAATAGTGTATGTAGAGATGAGCTATTTCCTAATGAACAGACTATTGTGTCTTGCAAGGAATCAGCCGCACACCTCTTTTCTTTGCTCCATTCTGGCTTTCAAGGCCTGTTCAGGGATGATGCCTTCCTTGGGAACAAATGCGCAAACAGGTTCTCTCCACCCCCAAAATGTTAGTGGATAAACTCTTCTTAAAATGGGGCAGAATGGCTAAGAGCCTAAGCTGTGTTGCAACCTTCCTCCACTCACTGTGGGGATGATTTTGAATTTCTCTTTCCCCAAATTACTGTTTCGATTTTGCTTTCGACCTGATGCAAGCTGTAGCCAGGATTGCATGTCATTTCTGATTTGTTGCACCAAATCCCACCCCCTAGTAGGTGTTTGCAATTTTGTAAATCAGCACTGGACATCATTTATATATATAAAACATATTTGCATGCATAATACCATATAAAAGCCATACAACATACTTCCACAGTACAAATTAACCTATGAACCTAACAGCAAAAAGCTGGAAAGTAGAACGGGTAACAAAAATAAAGATAAGTACAAAAATACAAAACAGGGAATTCACCACCACACACCAGTTAGCTTCAGACCAGCAGCTGCTTTCTCAGTGACAGTGCCCCCATCTGCAACTGGGAAGGGGAAATAATAGACCTTTCTGTCAATCTCAAGATATGCCCCAAGATAACATGGAGAAGCATTTTGAACTTTCAAGATGTACTACTGAAATTCTTATTGCCACTACCAGGGAATATACAGGCCCTGAACAACACTGCACACAACCAGGATCATGCATGGTGCCTAAGTGCAGAAATCCATTCATCTCTCAATCTAAGGCTGAGGACAGACTGGCAATGTAAAGCGGGACAGCCCCGCGTTGGAAGTGGAAGAAGGGAGCGCGTTCAGACATGCGCATCTGTCCGTCGGCTCCGTTTCGCACTTACCCATCTCCCACTCGCTTTCCATCCACTTTAACAGGACACCGGGAGAAACCGGTGTCCAGGGGCCGTCTTGCGCTTGCCTCCCGCTTCCAGGCAGTGTGAACCGGAAGAAGGCAGGAGGCAAGCGGAGGCGGCAGTATGAACGCGGCGTTTTGCCAGTTTGCGCATGAGCGCACATGTGCACATGCGCAAATTGCCGAAACAGCCCTATCACGAGCTGCGGAGACCGGCCCACGTGGGGCCACTCCGCAGCAGTCTGAACGCTCCGTATCGGCACCGTTGCGCAATACACCGGCCGGTGTGAACGGCCAGCCCCGGGGAGTTTTTCCTCCGCAGCAGTTTCCTCTGCATTCATCTCGCTCCAGATTGCCAGTCTGTCCTCAGCCTAAATTAGGGCCAAAATACATTCCCCCATACTTTCAATTAGCAATGTGAATTTTTACTCCTGTTTCTAAAGATTTAACTCAGGATTCAAGGGTTCACTGGGTACCTACCTCCATTTTGATTTTGGTATGAACCTCAGGTGAAGCTTCATCACACGTTAAATACCAAACACTATTGCATGCAGCCTTCCAAATCGTGCAGTTCACAGTGTTATTAGATGCTGAAAATAAATAGAAGCAAATATCACTGCATGCTGACTGTCAGTTATGAAATAGCACTGTGTGTTGACGTTCAAATATTATCAACTGCCAGCACTCAAAAGCCGAAATGCAATCACGTTGCAATAGATACTACATATTCTAGCACTCAGAACATTTGGTACCTAAATGCCCAAGAAAGAATTTAGGATCTGGGATCAGACAAATTCATTTCAGCTCTAATTAAGATGTGGCTCCCCAGTTGCATGGAAATATAGATGATTTACTCTGGTACAACTAAGGGTGGGTCTGCTGGCTCTCTGCAACTACATGAGATCTTGGTGATCTCCGATCAGGCCCTCAGATGGGTATTCTAGTTGCAAAAAGCATCTGTGGCACTGGGAAATGTTCCTGTCTTTTTTCCTTCCTGGGCTTACTATAGGAGGACAGTTTCTCTTTGGAGAGACAATAGAGGAAAGAGGAAAGAGTTATAACTCCCTTTCCACGCACCACAGCCCCAATCCATAACTGAGGCCCCTGCAGTTAATTTTTTTTGCAACAAATTCTCACATCTGGAGATCCAGCCACAGACCCATCCAGGCACTTAAGGCATCCCATTGAGGATGGGGAGGGTGTTCCTGCTTAGAGTTGATGCAACATGTGAAGTGCAAGCAACTGCAACATGGCTGTGTGTAACCTTGTGTTGGTCCTGTTTCAGCAGGGATGGAACACTGGTGTGGTTATACAAAAAGTAAGTGACCAACAGAATTGAGGGGAAAGGCTTTCTTTAGAATTGACAGAGGGGGGCTTGGGCTGCCCAGTCCAGGCTGGGATTTATTCTGTTTGGCAGTGGATTTAGGCAGAGGCTTTCCCGGTCTGTTGCCTAATCGGAGACATTGTGGGGGAAGAAGTTCACCTGGAGACATTTTGGAGAAGAAGTTCACTTGAGAGACTATCTGCATACAGTTATCTATCCTATCACTGAGCTGTGGCCCTCCGATGCAGAGGTGGTAGTGTCAACAACAGCACTTGTGGAACAGTCCCTGGACTGCCCACTGAAGAGTCGTGTCTACCACATGTGGATCTCATAGAATAAGAACATAAGAAGAGCCCTGCTGGATCAGACTAGGTCCATCTACTAGTCCAGCATCCTACCTCACATAGTGGCCAACCAGTTCCTCTGGAGGGCCAACAACAGGGCACAGAGGCTGAGACCTTCCCCTGATGTTGCCTGCTGGCTCTGGGATTCAGCAGCTGACTGCCTCTGAATGTGGAGGTTCCCCTCAGTCGCCATGGCTACTAGCCACTGATAGACCTATCCTCCATGAATCTATCTTATCCCCTCTTAAAGCTGTTTATTCCTGTGGCCATCACTACATCCTCTGGCAGCAAATTCCATAGTTTAATCAATTTGTCATGTCGTTTCAATAAATACCAAGGATAACCTAAAGGACCAGGCTTAATGAGACTGAAGGTTCTAGCAAGCTGAGCCCCAGTGAATCAGCTGGGGGGGGGGGTTTGGCTGTACAGCCGCCCTGACTGTTTCAGAGAGGTTAAAAACAATCCAACTAATGTTATGAATGATTAACTGATGATTCTGCAGTGTTCTGGGTTCCATGAACAGGTGGTGCTAAGGGTCATATTCCTGTTGTATGGAAGCGGCACAAGGCCCAGTCAAATGGGACAGCTCTGAATCTCTCTCCTTCTCCCCAACAGCTTCCTTTTAAAATGAAAAGCTGCCTTCATTTGGTGTGATCAGGAACTGACACAATAGAAGAGGGTTTGCTTTCAGTGCAGTTCTAGGCAGACTTGAACCCTTCTCAATCCACTGAAGTCAATGGGCATCGGAAGGGGTCACTGTGTTTAGAACTGCATTTTAATCCCTTTCCCCTCCTTGCTATTTGTCCTCCAAAAATCCACCTCAGCTACTTTTCCAGCCAAGGGGCAAAGATACAGCATCCCAGAGGGGCACTCTGTGAGATTCTTTCTTTTTAAGGGAACAGCAGCATGAGGGGAAAGACCTGAAGAACCTCCACTGATCATTACAGCCAGGGGTCATTTCGTAAAAAAAGAGATGCAGGAGCTCATTAGCATAACTCATTAGCATAACTCATTAGTATAACTTATTTGCATATGCTACACCAACGGACATCACTGAAAGTATGTCAGAAGGCAAGAAAGAAAGAAGAGAGAAAGAAAGAACTAGCAGAGAGGGGACCGCTACTGATCCAAGCCTCAGAAATACCACCTTTCTGGGAGGATAGCTTCAGTGGTGGCTGAAGCCTTCAGAAGGCTGGTCGGAGGAACAAGGACCTTTTCAGGGGACGGGGTCAGTCATGCCGCCATGACACAAGCAGGCATTCCCCTGCCGGGGGGGGGGGTCTGGCACCAACTCCCGGAGCTGCACTCCCCCGAGCTCCTGCTCGAAATGACCCCTGATTACAGCCTTCCAGGGCTGCTCTTTCATTTTGAAAAAATGAGGCGGGGAGGGGAAGTGACATGGAAATTCTGTGCCCCAGCTCAGTGAGAGAAAATGCCCAGTGAGGTTGGACCCCTTGCACACACATACCCAGAGAGTAAAGTGGCAATAATTACCAAGCCCTGGGTCTCTGCCAAGATATAAATATGCTCAGTTGGAAACTGTCATTTGCATCTTTCAGTTTCTATGAAGTGTGTCAGGCACTTTGATTAAACATTCTGTTCTGATGTACAACGCACCTTACAACCTGCCTGGAAACTACGCTTATCCATTATCGAAAAATATACATACCATTTTATCAAAGCACAGGCAAGGAGACAATGAGATAGGCCAGCCTTCCCACACAGCACATCAATTCAGAAATCTGATATTTACCCATTTACAACAGCCTTTATCATCACACAGCAAGAGAGAGACTAAAAAGCGCTTTAAATAGCACCTGTGAAATTGGCCTGTGCTTGGATCTGCTTCCACCCTAGGATGCTTTTCTGTTACCACTTCATCCTCTCCCTGTAATTATCTGCAGGTAGAACTGAAAGTGTGTGTGTGTGTGGGGGTCTAGATAGCATTCAATATAGGACAATATTCCTCATACCCACAGGCCTGATCCTATTATATCTTTTTTTAGAATTAAGATGGATTCCCCTTGAAAGTTTCTTTTTTGTCTTTATTATTTCCTCTTCATAGCTGGAGTATTTCTGAACCATTTGTTAGTTCATCATCTTCATCATATGGTCACAGACCTTCCACTAACACAGTCATTAAAGCAAATTATAGTACTTGCATATGTCTGGGTAACAGAGTTCTTTCAGCATCCACAATCTAATCTCAATAGCTGTATTTTACAAAATACCCACATTTCCAGTAATATGCACCAGTTCTGGTTTGGGGGAGAATTATAGTTTTGCACTTTGCGGCTGAAGTCACTGCTCATTGGCTTCGTTTTATTTTTTATGGTGGTAGGAGTACAATGAAGAAATTAAGAATATATATATATATAGAGAGAGGGGGGGGGGGGGCTCATTTCGTAGCAGGAGCTCCTCTGCATATTAGGCCACACCCTTGATGTAGCCAATCTTCCAAAAGCTTACAGTAGCCCCTGTAAGAAGAGCTCCTATATATATATAACTGTGGCTTTGGATACAAACAGAAAAGCAATACTTGATGCACTCAGACAAGAACTGATAATTAACAATTGAGTCAGGAATATCACAATGAGAATGCCTTGGATCAGGAGTCTCTATGGTCACACACCTTTAGATTTTTCACAACAGCGATAAATGAAACTGTTCAGCCTAAGCCAGGCCCTTGGTCCACCTGTTCTACTTCTGCCCAGCTCTTTTGTCCCTATTGCTTTGGGTCCCCCCCCTTTCCCACATGTGTTTTGCTCCCTCTGGGACTACTAGAGAGCAAAACTCATGGGGGGGGGATGGACCCTGAAGCAATAGGGATAAAAGAGTGACAAAAATTACAGTGCAGAAGTGGCTCAAGGGTCAGGTAAGGGGTTCTTTCCCAGTACAATTTCCCAAGATCTTTTTAATTAGAAAATGTGCTGAATTCAACCTGGATCTAATTTCTGCACGCTTGAACACTGGGGCTAACATCAAACTAGTTCTGTTCTAGCTAGAGTAACATGTTGTTTCCAAGTTCTTTGACTGTCTGCTCTCTCTCTCTCTCATATACAGGAGCCTAAAGATCGCCGAGTTGAAAAATGAAACAGATCGCTGGTTGGCCATGCCCAACTGGTTCAACCCCAGGTAAGAAGAACATGTAAAACAGAACCGAAACCCATAGGCCTGAAACTTGTATATTTGGCTCTGTGGTAGAGCACCTGCTTCGTAAACGGGTTCAGTTCCCAGCATCTGTAGTTCCTCAGCCGGAAGCCCTGGGGAGCCAATGCAGGCAGGGTGGACACTCCTGAGCTAGATCCACCAGTGCTCTGATGCAGTATAAGGCAGCCTCAAGGGGGAACAAAGAACAGCAGAGTCATCTCTGTTGTTGTTGTCACTGTCAAGTCACAGCCGACTCCCCCTATAGTGTCTTAATTAGACCCACCACTCCTGACACAAATTGTGCTCAAACCCCCCCCCCCCCCCCAATCTTCTTCATTGCCCACGAGAAGGGCTGCTGCATGCAGTGTCCTAGCCAACCTGTCTTGTCTTCTTGCAGGAATGAATATGGTAATCAAGGACCAAAGGGAGTATCCTTGCCTCAGTGGTTTAACCCAAGGTAAGAAATATAAATTCAGAACCAGGGTATTGGGGCATAAGGGGAGGTTGACGCAGCACCCGAGGGTAATACATGCCCTTCCAAGTGGAAGTGCCACAGTCTTGGCACCACAACGGGGGCCCTTATGTTCACCTCAGCAGCTCTTGAAGGCTGTTCCAGGCCAGGAAAACAGCCTGGGTCGAAGGTTTGTTTCCCCTCTGCCCAAATCAGAACCAGGACCCCATTCAACCGATAACTGCACTTTTAAAAATAAGCTGGGGATTCAGCTCATGAAACTGTTTTGGCACTGAGAAGCCATGTAAGCAGCACATTTTAGTGACAGAATTCCCTGTGGCCATTTCAGGACTAAAAATGGCGCAGGTGTGGGGAAAGCTGAAGCCACCCTTCTTGTCACAATCAGAACTGGGCTTGCCCACATCTGGGAAGCATTGAGCTTCCATGGCATAGCTGTCATTCTCCTAATGCAGAGGAAGCACGCCTGCATGCCCTACAACGTGACCGAAATGAAAACAGGAACATGCATGTAGCACCCCAGTCCTCGTACCAGGGCCACTGTCAAGCCCCTTCCACCCATTTACTGAGTGCCAAAGTGCCCCCTTTCCCCATTACCTATTATCCACCATCAGCACATACCTCAGCAGCTACAGAGTATGAAAGGAGAGGCTGTGTGCAGAGCATAAACCTTGTGTTCATGTACATAAGTTTATAGGCAGGTATGCTAGAGATGCTAGAGGGGCTGCGGTGGCTCAGAGGTTAAGACACTGAACTGCAGACCAGAAGGTCGGTAGTTCGGCAGTTCGAGACCCAAGTGCTGCATGTTGGAGTGAGCTCCCATCTCTGGCCCCAGCTCCTGCCGACCTAGCAGTTCGAAAGCAAGAAATTGCAAGTAGATAAATAGGTTCTGCTTCTTCAGTGGGAAGGTAACAGCTTTGGCATTTAGTCATGCTAGCCATATGACCACGGAGAAGTCTTCGAACTGCGCTGGCTCTTTGGCTTGGAAACAAAGATGAGCACCAACCCTTAGAGTCGTCTGGCTTTCAAGCAAGGGAACCCTTTACCTTTATGCTAGAGATGAGACAGATCCATCTCCCACTCAGAGACAGAACATGCAAAAGACCCCTGGCAAAGGGTGAACCCTGAAGAAGAACTGCAGTAATTTTTTCAAGCAAAAACTGTTAACCAGGCTTCCCTTGCTGGCAAAAACAAGGAGAAAAAGTGGGCAGTGATTAAGCAGGGAGCAGGACCCAAAAAGCAGAGACAGTGAGACTGTATGACCATGGCAACATGTTAACACCATCAGTGCAATGCTTGGGTCCAGCTGAAGTTTCCAAGAAGGTTTCCAAGAGCACATTAGAGGAAAGAAATGAACAGTTATCCATGCTCTGGTTGCATCTAAGCCTGCTTAGTGTAAAGAATGCATCTGGCACATCAGTGCAGTTTGACAAAGGGTGCATCAATGCTACTGAAGACTCTTGTCAGTTCAGTTTTCATCACCTTACCCCAAACATACACCTCCAAATAATGAGCTCCCTAGCTTCAGTGTGCACTAAGTTACAGCTTGGGGAAGTTCCGTTTGGGCTCCATCCATCCCTGCATTAGGGTAAAATAAAGTCCCCAGCAATCTCACCCACCAGCCAGCACCAGCAACCCCTCACGAGCAAGGCAAGAGTTCATAGAACTGAACAGCAACTCAAGACCACAAGTTGCCTAGGAGACAGCAACTGACTGAAATGGCAAGCTACCAGATCCTTCCTCAAACCACACAGCATGAGCCAAACCTTCCCCAGAAATGCTGCAGGGGATTTTTAGATTGCATTATGTGTCCAAGACAAAGGTCTTGACAAATAGAGGAGGGACTCTTTCTGGTTAATGTGATTTTCATACAGCTGCTTATTAAGCACATTAGAGCAGCCCTGTTGGACCACCATCCCCTTTCAGCAGAGAGCTCAGGAAATACGTGCTGTACCGACAGAAATGGCACTGATAAAAATGGTGCTCCTCAACCAGGTTTACACTTTTTCTAATTGACACACTGAATGCATGAAGCTGCTCTCCTTAATCAGAACAAGGGTTGCCAGGTCTGGGATGGAAAATCCCTGGAGACTTTGGGGATGGATCCAGGAGAGGGCAGGGTTTGGGGACGGGAGGGGCCTCAGCATGGTACAGTGCCATAGAGTCCACCCTTCAAAGCAGCCATTTTCTCCAGGGGAGCTGATCTCTGTCAGCTGGAGGTTAGTTGTAAAAGTGGGGGATCCCCAGGCCCCACCTGGAGGCTGGCAACCCTAATCAGAACATTGGTCTGTCAAGGTCATGATTGTCTACTCCAGGAGTCCCTAATGCGGTGCCATGCACCCAACACCTTTTCTGGTGCCCACCAAGTGTTTTTTAGGAAGCGGGCAGGGCCAGGTATGGCTTTAGCAAAGTTGCTTGGTTCTGCAGATTTTTTTAAAAAAACGTTGTCCTGGCAGCAGCTGCCACCACAGCACAAGGATCTGCACTGTGTCACTGAAGTTAAACTGTGGCAATCATTTTGTGGCTGGCACTGTCTCCTGCAGCAGCCATTTTGTTGCCATGCCCACCGTTCCATGTCAGGATTCCAAATGTGTCCACAGGCTCAAAAAGGCTGCTGGTCTACTCTGACTGGGAGTAGCTGCCAGGGTCTCAGGAAGAGGTCTTTCCTATCACCTACTACCCAGTCTTATTAACTGGAGACACTGATAATTGGGAACTGCTGCATGTAAAGCAGATGCTCTAGCTGTGACCCACAGCTTCACTGCCATAAACTGCTCTCTGAGGAACCATGGGAGTATTTCGTTCCATAAGAGTATGCCAGTGAGTAACTTAGATTTCTTAGCTGCCTTGTGAAAGGACTGCAACCCCCAGGATTCCTTTGTGGGGGAGGAGTCAACACTGCACCTGATTGTGAATGAATGAAAATTCTTTTTAGTAGAAATCTGCCCTTATTTTAGATACGTTTATCTCACTCTCTTAGCATCGTTATTGCTGAGCTTCCTGTAACAACCATCCAAGCCATAAATCAATCTAGAGGTTAATAAAGAAACCACAGTAAAAAAAACAGCCACATTCCAACTTAAAACATCAATAAGTGCTGCTGTCTAAAAATAACAGTTGCCGGATAGGTAGAAGAAAGGGAAAACTACACAGAACAAAGAAATCAGCAAAAAGGTTCAGGAAAATAAAAATGCATTCACTTGGTACTTTTGAGCTCAACAAACCTGGTATCAGGCAAATCTCCCCAGGGAACAATTCTATTACCCAAGGTGCCACAACGAAGAAGGCCCGGTCTCTGTTTCCGCACCTCCAAAGGCAAAGGAAGGAACACACAGAGCAAAATTTTATCCTAACAGAGGGACATGCTCATTTGAGAGAAAGTGGTACTTTGAATACCTTGGTCCCTCCCAGACCATAGGGTCTTAATGGTCAGCACTTTGAACCTTGCTCAGAAGCATACTGGCAAAGATATTTATTTCAAAACTGATGATATGTTGTGTACTAACTTGTGTGTTATGTGCTATCAAATCACTTCCCAGTTATAGTGACCCAATGAATTAGTGACCTCCAAATGGCAATAACCATACTCAGGTCTTTTAGACTGAAGGCCGTGGCTTCCTTTATTGAGCCTCACGTCAGGGGCGTAGAGTTTTGTAAATTCCAGGGGGGGCTCTTTAGTGCGCGTGCTTGCTGGGGCAATGTTCCCCCCTCCCGGGAAATGCATTTCGCCTGGAAAAGAGGGAGGGAGAGGGAAGGACGGAGGAGTGGCTAGGCGGGGGAAGGGGAGACACTGGCAGCAGTGGCTGCCGGGCCTCGGAAGGGCCTGGGGAGGCACGGCGGCAGGCGCTACATTTTCCCGGGGGGGGGCTCAGTCCCCCCTGGGAAATTTCGGGGGGGGGGCTCGAGCCCCCCTGTAGTGTACGCCTATGCCTCACATTAGGTCTTCCTCTTTTCCCACTCACATACACTGGCAATAAACACTGCTGCTGCAGTCTGTACCAACAATTTTTAAAGGCACCTCTGTGTTGGGCACATTGCAATAATATGATCAAATCATAGGCTGTTGTGGCCAGATTACATGCAAAGCATTTGCTCTAATACTAAACTGTGGCTACTCCGTGAAGTGGAGGGGGAATGGAAGTAATAGCCAGTCTGAGACCGCAAAATACTTTTCCTTACAAAAGAAGGGGCATTGCAGGAAGGTTAGTACTTGCTTTTGCAGGAACGAACTTTAATACCTGTAATAATTAAAGAAGACAGGATGAGATGCAGACTGCTGCAACAACTAGAGGTGCGCTCTGGGGCACACATCACAGCATGACTCTCCATCGGTGTTGTCGTACCCTAGGAGGGTGTGTTCCAAAATGAACTCTCTTGGTCTTGCAGAACTGAAAGCATGAAGAGAGGCTGCGCTCGGAAAGGGCTGGACGGGAGCCCAACTTTAAAGCATTTTTGTTCAGGGATTGTCACGGGTGTTTCTGCTTTGCCTGACAAACAAACTGCCTGAAAACAGGCTGCTAAATTAAGTACAGACAAGTCACTGGGAAACGGCTTTGTTTGAAAAAAAAATTAAAAACAAGATGCTTTCAGAACATCTGGTCACTATCAGTGTTCTCTAAGGCAAAGCTATTCATCTTCACATTTCCCACTGTCCTCTAGTAAATGTTTTACATGATATTGGACATCTGTGCCAGAGGCTTCAGTGCTCCATAGAACTTTTATATTTGCCTATGGAAAACACACAAAGCTGCCTTCTACTAAGTCAGACCACCGGGCATTCAAGGTCAGCATTTTCTACTCTGACTGGCAGTGGCTTTCCAGGGTCGGGGGTGGGGAGTACTTTACATCAGCTATTACCTGATCCTTTGGAACTGGACGGGCTGGGGACTGAACCTGAAACCTCCTGCATGCCAAGCAGATGGAACATGCAAAATGCTTTCTGGACCAAACGCTTGCTTTCTCAGGCTCTCCTGACCCAACCAGGATCCAAAAACCTCCTTGAAGAGTTATAAATTGGCACTAGCTGTTTCTTGCTCAGCAACCCAAGCATCTTATTATAATCTTCCTACATAAAGAACAAAAGAGTGACGGTCTGATGATGCCGCAAAAATAGCAGAGTGACTCTGTTTCATATATACAGAGTATTTACATTTATTTACACTGAACAACTGGAACTATATACAGTACTTTTAGTAGCAATTTCTGGGTTCAACCGGACAGAGTGCTACGCAGACAGCTGTACTCCACGAGAGAGCAAAGAGCAATGAACTGTCTGCAATATATACCAGTACCAACCAATCAGGTTGCACCTCTAATAGCTGAATCATGATGAGTGTGTGCAAAAATCCAATATCATTCTGGTCATATGACTTCCCCAGCTGTCAAACTAGATCAGCAGGATCTAACACATGGTCCATGACTCACTGATATCTTGTCAGCAATTGAACTAAATGCTGTCACGCCTCCCAAGATTCAGTTAGTCATGGGTAACATTTTGCACAGTTTTACAAATCTTTCTCGGGGTAAATTCTTCGTAAACAAATCTGCTACATTGTCAGTAGATGTACATTGCATCAAAGAAACAAATCCTTTACATATAGCTGTTCTTACATTTTGATACCTTACAATTATATGTTTACTTCTTGTATGCACACCTTGATTATTTGCAAGTTGTCTGGCTGACGAACTATCACTGTAGACAGATACTGGCAATTTACAATCTACATTTAAATCAAGAAGTAATTGGTAAAACCATTCAATTTGAACTACACAATCACTCATTGATGAGAACTCTGCTTCACAGGAACTTGTAGCCACATGAGTTTGCTTTATAGATTTCCAGGCAACCAAAGCCCCAAACATATAAACAGCAAAACCAGAAGTAGATTTGCCATCACTTCTCTCTCCCCAGCTAGCATCACAGTAAGCAGAAAGTGGTTGATCATTTGACACATTAAGCAAAAGTTTGTGATGTAATGTTCCTTTAAGATACTTCAAAACTCTTTTTGCTGCAAGCCAGTCATTTTGCGAGGGATTTGAACATTTTTGTGTTAGCCAATGAACAGCTGTGCATATATCTGGACGACTACAATAACTAAGATACAACAAAGATCTAATTAATGACTGATATAACCCCTTGTCAGAAAAAACATTCACATCAGTTTCCTTACAATAACCTGTAGTCATAGGGGTGTCCACACTGTGTGCCTCAGACATATTAAATTTCTCTAACAGCTGAACAATTTTACTTTCTTGACTCAGTTCAAATATACCATCATCATTTCTGGAGATCTGGACTCCCAAATAGTTCTGAATGGCACCCAAGTCCTTTATTTTAAATTGTGACTGTATAGTCTCTGTGAACCAACTCAGTTGCGCTGCACTGTGGTAAAGAAAACAAATATCATCCACAAACACTAAAACAAAACATTGCTGCCCGTCAATAGTGATACTGTACAAACATGAATCAGCCACACTTTGTTTAAACCCAAGTTTTGTTAATGCCTTGCATAAACACTCTCCCCAGAGATGAGCACTTTGATGCAACCCATAAAGACCTTTGTGCAGTCTTAAAACAACATTTGGGTCATCACATTCAAAACCAGGTATTTGTTTTAGATATAGTTCTTCCTCCAATGACGCATTGAGGTAAGCTGTTTCAACGTCAAAATGGTTAACGTTCATTCCGCGCTTTGTAGCCAGAACAAGTGCTGCCTTCACACTCTCCATTCTCACTGTGGGAGAAAAACATTCATTAAAATCACTCCCTTCTCTTTGTAGAAAACCTTGTGCTACTAAACGGGCCTTGTACTTTAAATTGCCATCACTGGAAGATTTGACCTTGAATAACCAGCGACATCCAAGTGGCCTCTTATCAGCTGGCAACTGTGAATGAGAAAATACTTTGTAATTAATCAAAGCATTATATTCAGCTTGCATAGCATCCAGCCAAGCATGTTTCTCCTTCCCTTGTAGAGCCAAAACATCAGAATAGTTATCTGGAACATAAACATGATTAATTCCATAACGCTGCGGTGGTACACCCTTAGTAGCACGACTGGACACTCTAATTGGCTGTTGTTGCGCACTCTGCTCAGCTTCAGACGACGACCTGCTAGGAGACAAAACTTCCTGCTTAACTTCTTGTTCATTTTCAGCATTTTGCACAGCTTGGTCAGTTTGAGTCAAGGGTAGCAACACTTTAGAAGGTAACTCATTAGAATGAATTCTAGACCAGTTGGCATTTTCACAAAAATTTGCTGACCTGCTATATTTAAGCAAATTATTCTTATTAGCAAAACGATAAGATTTCATTCCTGGCTGATAACCTATAAAGGTTAACTTCTCAGCTCTAGGTTTCCCTTTTCGCCTCTGGCTTAATGGAATATTGACCCATGCTTTTGTCCCAAAGGTTCTTAAATGCTCTATGTTAGGCTGTTTCCCATAAAGCACTGAATAGGGAATATCATCAATTGCTTTGGTCCACAATCTGTTCAAAGAATAGCAGCAGTACTTTATAGCCTCTCCCCAAAAAGAAAAAGGTAAATTGGCATCAGCTAATACAGAATGAACCATGGTTTGCAATACACCTCCTTTTCGCTCAGCCACACCATTTTCTTGAGGAGTAGCAACATTTGACACTCTGTGCTTAATTCCCTGTGATTTAAACCATTTAGTTAATTCATCTGACATAAATTCGCCTCCCATGTCGGACTGAAAAGCACAAATAGGACGTTTCAACTGTCTTTGAACACTAGCAGCCCATTGTTTAATAGTGGCACACACTTCAGACTTTTTCTCTAGTGGATATGTCCAAACAAAGCGAGACAAATCATCCACCATAATCAATGAAAATCTTTTACCAGACACACTATTTGGAAATGGCCCAATGACATCTGCATGAATTAAAGCAAGTGGTTCATGTGTCTCTCTGCCACTTACTTTGGCAACTGGATATGCCTGTGATTTAGATTGCTTGCATATCTCACATTCCAGAAAATTATCACATTTTTTAACATTTGTTTTTCCCAAACAAGCAAGTGTCTTACTCAAAGTGTGAAAACTTGTATGGGCACACCGTCTATGGAGTAAATGAATGCAATTTGGGTGCAAACTCTTGTCATTGAGCACTGATTGTGCCTTAATACACTCATTACTTAGCACATAAACATCATCTTGCAATTTTCCAACAGACACAAGCTGATTTCCCTTATGAATTGTGCAACTTTTCTTTTCAAACGTTACTTTAAACCCTGCCTCATCCAAAGCACTAATACTTAGCAGGTTGTTCTCTAAATCTGGCACACAGAGAACTTCATTAAATTTATAATTGAGATTAGGAAAATAGACACTGCCCACACACGTCACAGCAGCTGCGCTCCTGTCAGCAAGACAAACTTTGTTTAACTCAGTAGCCCGCATATCTGTTAATAAACTTTTGTCTTTAACAAAAAACCTTGAGGCTCCAGAATCAATAATCCATTTGATATTGTTCTCAGCACTGTCAATAGTCACCAATGTGATTTGCTGCTTGAGTGCGCTGGAAGACTTTTCTCGGCCACCAGCAAAAACATCTCTTTCAGCTCGCCTCCATTCCTTCGTACACTGTTTAGCCAGATGTTGAGTAGAATTACACTTGAAACACCGCTTCTGCCTAGAAGCTGGTATCTTGTTGGGACCTGTTCCAGGTCTGGGAATGCTGCCAGCAAAGACACTGCTATCTCCCTTGGAACTGTTCCCAGGATGGCAGCCTGCCAACTCATTACTTTGCGATCGAGTCTCATGATCAAGCAATCTTCCAATTACATAATCCAACTTCAATTGATCATGATCAACACTTTCAAGAGCAGAAATAAATCCATTATACTGTTCCGGCAAAGAACTCAATAAGATGTAAACTTGGTCATCCTCAGCCACCTCTTTTCCTCGAACAGCAAGAGCCTGAAAGCATTCTGTTAAGGCATCAAGGTGAGACCGGACTGTTTGGTTTGGCAGCATGACAGTTCTGTACATTCGTCTGGTCAGTGCAATTAATGAAGCTGCTGACTTATGCACATGAACTGTTTTTAAAGCACCCCACGCTTCCTTTGCCGTGGTTTGATTTGCAACATGCAAAATCTGCTGGTCAGACAAGCTCAGCACAAGTATTGCCAAGGCTTTTTCGTCTTTAGCTGTCTCTTCTGCAGTTGGAGCAGCAGGGGGTGCAATCACACATGTCCACAGACCCTCCTTTTTAAGAAAATGCTGCATCCGCAGAGACCAAATAGGATAGTTCTCATTTGTGAGTTTGTCCACAAGTAAAGCAGTAGAAGCCAGAGCCATATTGTACTCACTGTACAGATCCTGTTGACCAGTCCTGGGCAACGCCCCCAGCTCCTCCGACCCCTCAGATTCCTCAGACTCGCCTGAGTCAGGTTTAGGTACACTGTCCTCTTCAAAAGACTGTTACTCCAGTTCCTTGTCCAGGTTGCTGCTGCTTCCAGAGGGTGTCAAGTCCCAACTAGACCGACCCTCCACAGCTCAGCGCAGTCGTGCTGGGCCCATAACCCTGACGGTCTGATGATGCCGCAAAAATAGCAGAGTGACTCTGTTTCATATATACAGAGTATTTACATTTATTTACACTGAACAACTGGAACTATATACAGTACTTTTAGTAGCAATTTCTGGGTTCAACCGGACAGAGTGCTACGCAGACAGCTGTACTCCACGAGAGAGCAAAGAGCAATGAACTGTCTGCAATATATACCAGTACCAACCAATCAGGTTGCACCTCTAATAGCTGAGTCATGATGAGTGTGTGCAAAAATCCAATATCATTCTGGTCATATGACTTCCCCAGCTGTCAAACTAGATCAGCAGGATCTAACACATGGTCCATGACTCACTGATATCTTGTCAGCAATTGAACTAAATGCTGTCAAAGAGACCCCAGTATCCACAGGGTAACACCATGGCATGAGAAACCAGAGCACAGAAAATAAGTACAAAGAATGGGGAAAGCATGGATTTTTTTTAGAAAAGAGAAAAAAAGTGATAAAGTTATAAACCAACAAAATAGTCCACGACATGTGGGGACATTTGAGGTCAGCAACTAAGGGGTTAAGCAGCTGAAAACAGTTCAGTTGGTATTTTAACACAGACAGGCTACCTCACGCACTCCTCTGGGCAGGAAAAGGAGAGCCACATCTTTTTCTGTTCCAGTGTGGGCTTGGTAAAACAACAGAGTGAATGCTAGATGCAGAATGAGCCCAACAATAATCAAACATCATTATACTTCAGAGCAAACAGGGTGGCTTGTGCCAGTGGAAGCAGCAAAACCAGGCCGCCCACAGAGGATACAGATATGCAGAAAAAAACCAAATGAACAAAAAGCCACAAAAACAGTCCAGTGTTCCAGCGGGCATGGAACACTGGCAGCGATTAGGTCTACTAGAAGAAAAAAAGAAGGCAGGAGAAGAAGTTGTCCTATTCATACCCTTCACAGGGTATCCAAGGGAGGGAAATTGGGGTTGAGGATGTCCAAATTGCCCCACCACACTCATTTAATTTAAGAGGGCATCTATGTAGTACAGTTTTATCCCACCCAGTCTTCTAGTTGCTCAGGGAAGCCAATGTAATTCTCCATTTCTCTAAGGGCTACAGCTTAGATCTTGACAGGAAATCCCACATTCACCTCCTAATAAACAGGCAGATAAACTGAGGGGAAAGGGAGGCTTCAGCATGGGTCCACAATAGGCCCATAGCTACAGTGGGGCAACTTGGGGCTGGGCCCCCTGACTTACCACCCAGGTTTCCCGACTTCCCATCCAGCTGGTTTATTTTATTTTATTTTTCGCACATTGCCCTGCCCTGCCTGCCAGCAGTGTACCTCTGGCTGGCTGTGGGCAAGGCCCACCACAGGGCATGTCTGCTCCCCTCTCCAGCCATCTTTCTATCTCTCATCACTTTTTAAAAACCTTTACTTTCTTGTCACTCCTGACACAGTGCCCCCTGACTTATTTAAATGCCCCCCAAAGGCAGAAATCCTGGCTACAACCCTGGTCCACAATATCAATTAGAAAAACCTGACATTCAGAATGGCTGCCGAAAGAGGGTGAGGGGCTCTTTCAGTTACAGCCCCTACGTAGGGGTCCAAACGGACCCCCTCCCTTAAGTCATGAAGAAATCAACTCGAAATGAAGTTGAAGGTTACACCCGAGCCTGAGGATTCATCAAGGCCCACCCCTCAAGACAAACTGCAGGGGATTTAAAAGAGCCTCACAAGAGCTTAGAGCTCTGCATTCCAGATCCTCTGAAGGGCTCCAAATTGTGCTGATTTCTTTAGTGGGGATCCTGATATGCCAGTGCTACTGACTAGGGGTATGAAAATGTTTGCCAGCATATAGAGAACAACTCATGTAGGGAATGTTGTGTTAAAAGTGTGTGTGTGGGGGACCTCTCTGTGAAGAATCCAAGATTTTTTAAAATGTTGACTTGACTTGAAAGTTGCGGTTAGGAGGCCTTGAGGAAGTTTGTGCTGCTTCAGTGTTTGCCTAAAAACATCTGAGCAGTTACTATATTTGGAACTTGGCAGTGCGAGCTCCATACACACCTCCCTCTGGTACTCTGGTGATTTCCCCCTAACTATGGGGATGAGCAGACTGAAGGCGCAGAAACATCCTGTGAAAATTATTCTAGCCATAGTAGCGGTTGGCTCCTAATATCCTTAATCTGTCTGAGCACTGAAAAGGGATTTCAGGGTTGAGGCTGAGAGAAGGCTGGCTGGACTGTGGAATCCCCCCCAGCCCTCACCAGATGCTGGGTTTGGGGGAAGAGGTTGGCCAGTAGGGTTGCTAGGTCTTACCGGCCTTCCAGTGGAGGACTCCTGGGTCTGTACCTGGTTCTCCTGGCACACGTGCAAAGCCCACACACTGCAATGACATCACCAGGAAGAGACATCATCACACTGGGCACGTCACGCATCAACACTCTAGCATTTTGGCCAAAAACGCTATGGTAACCAGGGGCTGTTCAGGTGGGGCCTGGAGATCTTCAGAATTACAACTGACCAGGTGGAATCTATGGCATTATACTTCACTGAGGTCCCAAACCACATCCTCCCCAGGTTCTATGCTGGGGGAAAGTTGTACCAGCAGAATTTTTGCCTGTGCTACAACTGCTAAGGATGACAAAAGGTGAATCGGTGAACATTGTCTAATGGGTCTTTGTCATCTCCCTCTTATTTGTCAGCGCTCGCATGGATGTGCACACACTGACCCCTTGGTCAGCCCCCATCATCTGGGACGGAACCGTCGAGAGATCTATTTTAGAGGATCATTACAAGAGGAAGAAAGTCAAAGTTGGCTTGACAGTTTTTGCCATTGGGAAGTAAGTGCCGCTTAATCACTAACTGCAATATTGTTGTTATACTTATTAAACTTTTCTAGAGCTTTTTAAAAAAAAATTAAAAACAGTTTCATATTTTTTTGACAGATGTTACCAAACTATGTGTATTGAGAGATCTGCTCATGTATCATGTAAATTAAGTCATACAGGTTAATGTACTAATGTGCCCCAGTATGATCCCTCACAGAAGACTCTGTTGTGTGTCTGTATGAGACTTCCAGTTCTGGCCTCACCTACATCCAGTCAGCCTCTTCTGAGAGGAACTCAGGTCATCCTACTGTATCTCTGCCCTGGACCAATGTCTCTCCTGGGGCAGAGATGGCAGCAGATGCTCTGTTGTTCTATGCCTGATCTACTGCTCCAGGCTTACCCCTTTCAAATCAGTAGGAATGCTTGGAACAATGATTCATAAAGGGCAAGAGGTAGGATCTTTCAGGGACTGGAAGTTCTTACTCTCTCACTCTAAAAGAAACGGCGAGTGCTTAAAAGTGAAAGTGTGTGTGTGGGGGGAAATTGTACTTGTTCTGTTTATTTTGACAAATATGAACACACAAGGGGGGGACCCGCGATATTCGCCGGGGGGGGGAGAAGCTGACAGCTGCTCCTCCTTCCTCCTTCCTCCGCCCCTTCCCCCCTCCCCCTTCCTCTGCCCCCTCCCCCCAGAGACTCCCGGTGGGCCTCGGTGGCTCTCGCTGGGCCTGCCGCTCGCCCCCTTCCCCCCCAGAGACTTTCGGTGGGCCTCGGGCGAGCCTCTTCCCCCTCCTCTGGCCCCGCGCACCAAGCCTCTACCCTGTCCCCCCTCCAGGCAGCTTCCCCCCGCCTTCAAAACGACAGCGGCAGGAGGGAGACAGCTGCCCGCCGAGGCTCCCCCCCTGTAAGGCGGTGGCGGCAGGGAGACCGCTGCCTGATGAGGCTTCCCCCCACCTTCAAAACGGCGGCGGCGATGGCAGGGACACCCGCCGTCCACTGAGGCTTCCCCCCCCCCCCCGCTTTCAAAACGGCGGCGGGGGCATAGAGACCTGCCGCCTGCCAAGCCTCTTCCCTCCCTCCCCCCTGCAAACGGCGGCGGCGAGTCCTCGTCATGCCGCTTCCCACCCCCTCCCCTACAGCGGCCACAGCGTTCTCTGCGCACGCGTGGAGAACACTTTAACTTTTCGGGGGATTTAAAGATCCCCCGAAAAGTTTTTTAAACATTTAGGATTTTTCTGCACATGGCGGGAGTGCCCCCCGTGTGTAGAAACCCCACCCCACCCCCAAGTGCCCCCCCCCGCGGATTTAGGTATCCGCACGGGGGAGGGTACTTGGGTATTAGATATATAGATAATATGAACACATAAAATACAATCTAATATCTTCTGTTGCAGTACACGATCTCAACAGACGATCTGAGTTTCATCCTTATAAACTTTATTGCATTAGCTCATGGCCTTAGCAAACAGCACCAAGAACATCATCCAGAGAAAATACAATACAGTAATCACAATGCCAATTACAGATTCTTACTATCCATTTAAATTTTATAACAATCGTTAAAATCGAGTTAACCCTTAAAAATTGAACACATAATCTTATCCATCAGCCACACTAACAGTAGATGGTTTTGATGAAAGCTTTTATCACCCTTGCGATAAATGTTGCCGTTTGTGATGTTACCCACTTACTTTTATCAGCAAGCAGTACAATTAGTCTATTGTTGTCCGTTCTCACTGGGTATTGTGGTAAAATATTCCCAAGATATTGTTCGTGTTCTAGTGCAAATCTTGGGCAGCGGAAACCGCATGGCCTAAATCCTCAATAGCTTTTTGATCACAGAAGCAGGCACGTTTGTTATCTAGGATCCTGTTGCAGCAGCCTCTCAGCACTGCCAGTGGTAAGATATCCAATCATGCTTTAGTGATTGTTTTCCTGTACTCGAAATCTGATAGATCACTAAAGATGGGAGAGTTAAAGGAGAAGGTACAAAATGCTTATAAAGGGCAGTTATTTTCAGGGTATCTGAGTTTAGAACTCACTTTGTTGCTGCAAAATTCCAGAGTTCTGCGGTCTATTATGCAAGGTGGATGCACCTAAAATTGTGTAAGAGAGGGAAGCAATGTTCAGCTATAGATGTGTGCCCAGAGACCCAAATTTCAATGGCAAGGAAGCAGTATGGTCAGGATAGAAGTGAGTTATGTGCATTCAATGCATCTATTCTAGACTGAAGTTTTCATGGAAGGGGAGAGGTGAACCTGAGATATATTTCAGTGAGCAGAATATGGAGAAGATATTCTTTCTCACAAAGGCAGCCAAGTGGCATCTTAAATGGTCAAACGAAACAGTCACCCACTCCCCTATGGGGTGCAATCCAGCCAGGGGCCTGACTGAAGTAGACCTTCAAAACCCAGTCCTAAGCTGGGACTTAATTTTGGAAGAGGCTTCTGACTTTTCTTCTGATCTACCCCCAGGTACCTAGACAAATATCTGAAGAACTTCTTAACCTCAGCAAACATCTACTTCATGCCTGGCCACAATGTTATCTTCTATATCGTGGTGGACAACCTCTTAGGAGTGCCGTTGATTGAGCTGGGTCCCCTTCGGACACTGAAAGTTTTCAAAGTAGAAAAGGAGAGCCGCTGGCAAGATATCAGCATGATGCGCATGAAAACCATTGGAAACCTCATTGAGAGCCAGATCCGCCATGAAGTGGATTTTCTCTTCTGCATGGATGTCGACCAGGTCTTTGAGAGCTACTACGGGGTAGAGACTCTGGATGAGTCAGTGGCCCAACTCCAAGCTTGGTTTTATAATGCAAACAGGGAATCTTTTACCTATGAGAGGAACCCTGAGTCAGCTGCATACATCCCTTATGAGGAGGGGGACTTCTATTATCATGCAGCGGTGTTTGGTGGCACCCCACAACACATTTACAACCTCACCAAGGAATGCTATGAAGGCATCAGATATGACAAAGAGCGTAGCTTGGAAGCCATTTGGCATGACGAAAGCCACTTAAACAAGTACTACCTCCGGAACAGGCCCAGTAAGGTGTTATCTCCAGAATACTGCTGGGATCATAAAATTGGCTGGTCTTATGAAATTAGGAATATAAAGTTATCCTGGATGCCCAAAGCATATGAAGAAGTTAGAAATAAGTAACTCGTCAATATTTCTGAAAGCAAAGGTTTTGGCTGGTCGCTCTGAGTGCAGAGTATGTTCCCCTGGCAGTTTGAAGAAAAGAGAAAAGGAACATCTGCCGAAATATTTTAATTCAGTAAACTGGGAAGTTCCCCATCTTCCTCCCAACAATTATAGGTTTTTCTCTTAAAAGCTGGCAGACACAGAAAGAGAAATTATGAGTCAAATAACTTACTGAGAGCCTCTACTGGCGCTTCAGATTTGGTCTCAAGCTTTGTCAGCTTTTTTGTAGCTTCGGGAATATTAGGGCCTGCTCACCATTGCGCGGTGATATCAGAACGATCAGTGTTGGGACATGCCGGTAAGATTTTCTGTTTATGGTAAAGACGGCATAAGAGACAGATGGCAAAACTGAAAGCAGGGGGTGGGGTACAGACAGTACAGATAAGGCCAAGGAGTTCGTAAGAGAGCCAGAGTGAGCATTGTGGGTGGTTGTTGTTGTTTTTTGGACAGCAAGTCAAGCTGACTTCTGGCGGCCCCTAGCAGGGCTTGAAGGCAAGGGGCATTCAGTGGTGGCTTGCCATCACCTGCCTCTGCATCACGACCCTGGTATTCCTTGGAGGTCTCCCATCCAAATACTAGCCAGGGCCAGCCCTGCTTAGCTTCTGAGATCTGATGAGATCAGGCTTGTCTGGGCTGTCCAGGTCAGGGCAACATTGTGAAATTTCTTGGTTGATGATACAGGGACTTTCAATGCACCCAAACTATCTGGATTTTCACTGGAAATAAAAAAACTGAGCACAGAAAACCCGAAACAATCAGGGGAAAAGTGGAAGGTTTAGACTGGTGAAGCTATGCCAGGACCAGAGGCAAATCCAGACTCCAAGTCGAAGCTGGATGCCTGAAATCTACTGCCGCAACTAGAGACAGCAGCCTGGAGGGTGGTAGGAAAAAAAACCCGTATCACTAGTGGTCTTTGAAGAGCAGGTGCAACTGATCAGGTGGAGGACTGCAGGCGGCATTTACACCAAGCCTGACGAATACAGAGAGTACCTGTCATTTGCTGGAGTCAGGCTGCATACCCGTATTTCCTGCCATGCCAAAAGAGGTTGGAGCAACGGCTCCAAGTTCTAGAATCCAACCATGTAGGATTGCCAGCCTCCAGTGGGGCCTCAAGTTCTCCCAAAATTACAGCTGATCTCCAGACCATAGGAAGTTTCCCTGGAGAAAATGGCAGCGTTGGAAGTTGTATTCTTCAGCATCACATCCCTGCTGAACTCCCTCCCCTCCCCCATACTCCACCCTCCCCAAGCTCTGCTCCCAAATCTCCAGGAATTTCCCAGCCCAGAGCTGGCAACAACCCTGTCAGTCTATTGCAAACAAGTCTTGTGGCACCTTGAAGAGTAAGAGATACTCTATGGCAGGAGAGTCTGTTTTGTCAGATATATGAAAAGCCTCAGGTGGCACAAACACATTCACACGTAGATGCAGACAGAAGGTGGAGGTGTTGGGGTCAGAAGGTCCAGAATTCCAAGAGACGGGTGTGCCACATCACAGTATAGGTAAGCTGCATGGTAATCAGAAACTTAGCAAAACAGCAACCCATGCATGTGAACTTTTCTTCTTTTGAGTGTAAGGTGACACGCTAAATGACCTATTGAAAACTCACAAACCAGCCAACTCAAAGGCCATCTCTTTATGGGCACCGAAAGAAGGAAAACAGACTCCAGGGACTTTCAGACAGCTTCAACTCTGATGTTCTGTTTGAGACTCAGGGAGGAAACGGCCCTTTTGATGCTTTAGCACAGACCTGGAGGCAGGAGAGAAGGAATGAGAGCAATTCCAAACCCACCAACTCTTTCCCCTTCTGCTCACAGTAAAGGGTTGGGTGTTTCCTGGATGTTCCAACTGCAGGCATTGCCTTGGGAGTCTTATGTGCAACCTGCCACTGGACGCCAATTTCAACATCCTGTCCTGCTTTCTAAAGCAGGTTTCTAGTTCTGAAGGACATTTGTGACATGGCTTTATGAGTGCCTGGTGGGATCTCAGAAGCCAGAGAGGCACTGAACAAGGCCTCCAAGTAGAAGCTGAAACAGACTTGGGGGGGGGGGGGGAGCAGGTCTTTTTTCCTGGGGGAACATGCCAGACTGGAGTTCTGGAACCTCTGACAAAATTCTTTTTAAAATGTTTAAAAGTTCATGAGTTTTCAGTATACAGACTGAAAATATCATTTCTCTCATGAGAGTTCCAGGAACTTCCGGCACCTCTTTTTTTCTTCTTCTTCTTTTTAAAAGCCCTGTGGGGAAATACATGCAAATATGCCACAGCCCACAGCAGCTAAGCCACTTCTTGCTTCAGAATTGGGTTCCTTGTGAAACTGCCTTGTAATGATTCCACACTGTCCACTCTAGGCTTTCAACTTTCTAACCAAGCTGCTTTAACTGGAAATGTCAGGATCTGGACTTAGGCCCTTCTACACACAACATGCATGCATGGTCACTGGACCATGGCCCTCTCTCTGTTGGGACTCTTTTCTTTGTGAGGCTGAATACAGAGAGCCCTGAGTTATTAAATGGAGAAGGACAGCTAAACAGAACTTTCATGTTCAGAGGAAGTCTGAATGGCCGCTGTTCAGGACAGCTAACAGCACATGACCATTTCCATCCTGCCTTGTCCATGAACTCCTAAAAGCATCCAGCCAGTTTCTGCTGGGAGCTAAATTCTGGACTAGGTGAGTTTTAGAGGATACAGCAAAACCTGTTTTTGTGTTCTCAAAAAGCCCAGGGGCATTGGGCTCATGCTTTGCACATGGAATAACAGAAGTAAGACAGTCCCAGTGGTTCACCTAGTCACGCCTAGTTCGAATCAGCCAATATGGTTTTACACAGGGCTTTAAAAAAAGGAAAAGAGGTGCCGGAACTCTCAAGAGGGAAATGAAGTTTCCAATCTGTATACTGAAAACTCATGAACTTTTAAACATTTTTAAAAGAATTTTGTCGAAGAGGTTCTGGAACTCTGTTCCGTTTCGTTCCCCCAGAAAAAAAGCCCTGGTTTTACATGTTCCACTGTGATATCTCCCCTACATATCTGGTCCCTACACAGTGAAGGTAGCCATGTTAGACAACCTGCCCACTTTCATGTGCAGACAGGGCAAGAATCAATGCTGTGAAGATGATTTAGGGGCCACGGAGTAGCCTGTGTCATGATCTCCCCCATCCAACCTAGTTAATGTTGCTTCTCTGCATTGGACCCAGTTCCCAGCCATCTCAGCCACTTCTGTTTCCCTTGTGGCAGTATTCTACAACTCACCATGGTGATCAAGACTTTGAGTTCTTCCACCTGGATTCCCTGCCCATTGCCTGTTTATAAGGCGGAGAACAGCATACTCCCTGGGCTGTTGAACAATCAGGGTAACCTTTCCCTTGAGCTACCTTTCCCTAAACTACTTCTGCCATTTTTGGGACTTACATTCCACAGGTAAGGCCAGCCCTGGGTAAGATCCATGGAACCAAAGTCAGCCCACCAGCCATGATGATGCTTGGCAGCCCCATTGCAGCTCCAGGATGATTATCAGTTCCTTGGTGGGCTTCATAGATATGGTGGATCCATGTTTGGTGGATGCGTTCAGTTTGGTGAGACTCAGCACACTGTGCCACCTTCTTGTAGGTTCTGCTCCAGCAGCGGCTTTTATTCCTCATCTCTCTTGTGGAAGATCACCGCAGTGCCTGGCTGTCCCTGACACAAGGACACCTCCTCCCCAGGGATGCCAGGAAACACAGCCAATCCCTGTCTTGGCAGCATGGCAGATTTTTTAAAAACCCATGAAATGAGACTTCAGAAGTTCCTATATGGACACATGTGGTTCTTCCTGGAAGAGATGGTTTTTGTTAATTTATTTATTTCTTTTTTTGTAATTATCATGAAGATAATAAACCAATCCTTATTTTGACAAGAACTTTTGCGTCTGTGTTTGGATGGCATTTTAGTATTGCATTTCTGCATTAACTCTTGCATGAGGGTGCTGGTTTGTTTGGGATTTTGGATAGCTCAATGCGTCTTGGTGCCTAGGCAGAAAATCCAAAAGGAACATCCCTCCTCCTGTTGGGATCAGCATAGGTGTAGTTCCTGTGGACGGGTGTCTTGCTTCTGAAGACCGTGTTGCCATTTGCTTCCAAGTGGAGAAGGCACAGACAGTAAATCCAACCAGATTTCTTGAAGCACCTGCAGCCCAAGGTGGTGGCTGTGTGCCATGCCTAACAGCGTTGCTGCTTTAGTACCTGTTTGGATTGGGTGCTTAGTCCTTCTAGCTCTCTTCTGGGATTGCCAACCTCCAAGTGGTGACTGGAGATTTGCTATTACAACTGATTTCCAGGTGACAGAAAACAGTTCACCTGGAGAAAATGGCTGCTTTGGAAGGTGGCCTCTCTGGCTTTACATCCCATTGAAGTCCCTCCCCTCCCCAAACCCAATGCTCCTCAGGCTCCACCCCCAAAATCTCCAGGTATTTCCCAACCCAGAGCCGGCAGTCCTGTCCTCTTCCCTCCTTTTTGAGTTTGTTCTATTCTTTTGATCTTAAGCCCATGGGCTTCACAACTAGTTCTACCAGTAGGTAAGAGAGTCAGTTCATCCCCTACCTTGGACTGGCAAGATTTCCCTCATCAAGCCATCTTGCTGTGTCGCGCCACTTGTACCAAGTGAACATATACAATCTAGTCTTCCTTTGATAGCAAGGGGAAGCCCTTAGAGCTGGTGAGAAACTATAGAGAGGGCAGGCACAAAGCAAAGGACTAATTTATTTGTAATTCAGATTTATTAATCGCCCAATCCCTGAGTACTCAGGGCTCTGAGCGATAAACAACAATAGAAATACATATCATAATAAAAACGCATATCATAATAAAACACTTGTTGAAACCATTTTTCAAATGGCACTAATACATACGTCACATCACCTTGCAGGAGAAAGCACCTTGTAGGGAGAAAGCACAAAAGCGGGGGGGGGGGGGGGAGTGCCAGCCAGGATTGTGCCTGTCACTGTCCTCAGCCGAAAGCCTGGTGGAACATCTCTGAAGATACATGGGTCCCATGGGTCTTAGCCACCCCACCACAGCCTCTAGACCCTTGGCCAGGTTATGCGGAGAGGTATCTGCGCAGCCATCCATTAACAGATACAGCTGGGTATCATCAGCATACTGGTGACACCCCAGCCCAAAACTCCGCACCAGATGGGCAAGGGGGCACATATAGAAGTTAAACAGCATTGGAGAGAGGATTGCCCCCTGAGGGACCCCATATGTTAAGGGGTATCTAGTGGACACACTCTCCCCTCCCTCTGTCCCTGACCAAGGAGAAATGAGGTAAGCCACTTCAAGGCAACCCCACAAACTCCTATGTCAGTGAGGTGGTGGGTCAAAAGATGGTGATTGACTGTCTTAAACACTGCTGTGAGATCAAGTAACAACAGCAGCGTCCATCTGCCTTGATCTAACTGTCTGCGGAGATCGTCCTTAAGGGCAACCAGCACAATCTCCGTCCCATGGCCAGGACAAAAACTGGACTGCAACGGGTCCAGTGCCGATGTGTCTTCCAGGTAACTCTAAAGCTGCTCGGCTACTGCTCTCTCAATTACCTTGCCCAGAAATGACAGACTCAAAACTGGGTGGTAAATGGAAGGATCTGTAGGATCCAACAATGTGTTTTTTCAAGAGCTGTACCACCACAGCCTCTGCCGATTGCTCTGGGTAGAGCCCTGACTCCAGGGGCAGACTTATAATATCCACCAATGGGTCCTGTATCTTCTCGCTGCTGGCTTTTACCAGCCACGAGGGACACAGGTCTAAGAGGCATGCGATTACTTGTGGTTTCTATTTTAGCCTACTTATGGTAATTGTTTTACTTTCTGTGTTTTATCCTTTTTATGTTTATTGCTATATTAGTTTAGCCCTGTGCTGAGTTTGCCCCATGTAGGTAAAGACATTTGCAGGGTGTGTCTTCCCAAGAGGCTAGTTTGTCAGGTGTCCCAGCCAAATCTGTCCAGATTAAAATCAGTTTTGAGCAGAAAACCTCTTGACTGGAGAAGGCGCTTGATATTTATCCATGTTTACCTTCAAATGAGGATGGGGCCCAGACAGTTGGAATCAGAACGCTAAAATCTTGAGCAGCTACCTGTTAAATAAATTGGATGCTGCTGTGCAGGACCTGCCTGAGGAAGCTCTTCTTGAGGCTGTTGAATGGAGATCTTAATAGAAGGTTAAATTCTAGGGGACAGAATGGGTTGACAGGCCTTGGGTGTGCAGACTGACCAAACACCACACAGATTCCTCCATATCTGATGCAGAAAATAGGATTCTGTTCTTCTAAGCCTAACTGTGGTTGCATCACTACTTGGCCACACTGGGGAAATTCTGAAAAGCAGAACATCTTTGGATAAATGCCCTGAAAACTAAAGTGGTGCTATTTGGGACATCAGCTTGCTTTGTGTAGCAATGAGCAAAAGACAGAAATAAGCACAAGTTTTTTTGTTACTGGAGGAGGTGCTGTTTTCTGCTTCGGTGGGGAGGGTGCAGCATAAATCAAACAAATAAAAATAAAATTTAAAAAATATGCTTCTGATGGAAAGATCATGTGCAAGGTGCAAAATTCAGAGCTGCATACCAATGCTTAACTAAATCCTGCAGACACTGAGAGGGACTACAGGACACTTCTATTTTTAAGATTTCAGGTGGAAAAATATGCCTTCCAGGGTTCTGCATTGCAGACATTTGTTGACGTAGTGCCTCTGTTAATTTGGATACAGAACAAGATGTAATTCTGAGAATTGTTTTAGACACTCCCAAACACTGTTCTTTTGTGAGCTGAAAATAGCTCCTTGCCTATCCAAATGAGAATCTGTTTTCGTTTTTTCTTTACTGGTCTAAAGTTTGAGACATAAGTTTGGAAGATAAAACTTCCCCCAAAAAAGTTTATTTGTATGATCAAGCTTTTAAACCTCACAGAAAGAGAAAGCTGGTGGAGGAGGGCAACTCATGTGATAAGTGTTTTTACCTTCTCCCTGGGGTACTTTCTAGCAAAGCTAGCTTCCTTTTTTGACTTCCTGACAAATGTGCAAAAATGAAAAAAAAAAAAATGGACAGATAAAAATTGTCTCTTCTGCCTTGCCTGCTACAATGGTCACGTGAAAGTGGGTCAAAGGATACCTGATTTTAATAATATATACTTGATTTGGTTTATTGACCAAATATTGAAACAATAATAGCCATTTTTCTGCTATTACCACCTTGAGCCACCAGTAACTTCTCCTGCAAGAGATCTGCATTCTCTAATCTTGGTAGCCAAGATGGAATCCATCATTTAGCAAAGTGTTAAGCAAAGTGAAATCTGTTATCCATTGAGCTTCTGGCAAGAGGCAGCTGCTGTAGTTCTCACTCTCTTTTCAACTAAGTCCAGAGCCCGAATTTCATTTCTGAGCGCGAGTAGTATCCTTTGCCAGAGGTCCCCAGTTCACACCATCAGCAAGCAACGGAGCCATGTGCTCTGAGCCAGTACAGCCCATTGAGGTTGGAAGAGTGGCAGGGGGCACCGGACTACCAGGGGGCACTTTACCTCACAAGGACAAAGGTCATTCCCCAGTGAGAATTTGGTAAGATGGCTTCCAAATCCTCTCTTGTAAGAGTTCCAGTCCCTAAAGCAATCCACAGAGCTGTCAGCTCATCTCTGGAACACCTGCAAGGAAAAGAGAGGGCTTTTCTGTTGGAGGTTTTCTTCCCCCAGCCACAACCTGAAATAATGTTTGCCTACTAAAAAAGTGTATTGAGAACAATCCACCAGAAAGTTCTTCTAATTAAACTACCACTGAAATGAACAAAAGCTGTAGCAGAACACAGATGTGCTATTGCACTAATACCTTTTATTTTCATGGGAATCACACAGGAGAATGTCCTAGTGGCTAGTGCCTACAGTAGCATTCAAGAAAGGTTTTTAGTTCAGAAATGCTGCCCGGAATTCCAGTTTCACCAAAAACATCAAAGCCAATGGGATTTTGTAGAACAAACTTCCTGCAGACAGAAATGAGACTTGGAATATGGCCGGACAATTTAGGGCTTTGCGTCTGCAACTGGGTTATGTGGAATGCGTTGCTAAGAACTTATTATCAAATTATGAGCTAGCTTTAAGTATCAGTGGTGAATTCAATGGACGCATTCCAGGAGAAACCGAAGCATTCCTAATTACTGTGCATTTCAACAGAAAAGACTAGAGATGTGCTTATCTCTCCCCATAAAATCAATAGGAGTCAAGTCTACCAAAGGGTATTTTGAAGCTTATCCCTGTTTACAGTTTGACATATGCGAGGCTTTTATTTTATTTACTTCGTTTATACCCAGACTTTTGAAGCCAGCAGGCCCTTTTGGGATCTGAGAAGTGGTGGTGAGTGCTGCCACAAAATCCAACACTCTGTCCACTAAAAGAGGGCAGTCTCTTATTCCCCACCCTCCAAGTGTATTTACAATCCAGCTGCCTCCCTCCGTGTCCATGTTGCACAGCATGGTCAGTGGCACACAGTCCCAGCGGTAGATGGTGTACCAGCCGCTCAGGATCACCCCCTTGGCTAAGAGCTCTTTGCAGTTCTTTTCCCCTTGACAGAAAGCACAGGCAATGATCTCAATAATTAGGGATGCCAGCCTCCAGGTGGGACCTGGGGTTCCCCTGGAATTACAGGTCATCTCCATTGCTCCCTCTAAGCTGTGGAATCTTGTGAGCAAAAATTCTACTTTGTGAACTACCAACATTAAAGTTGTGAGCAGGTGATTTGGCTACTGCATAAATTAGTTTGCTCTGGAGCCAATCTTCCTGAGCTAAGACAAAAATGTGTGAGCCGGAGGCTAAAAAACTGTGAGCTAGCTCACACTAACTCAGCTTAGAGGGAACACTAGCAGACTACAGAGATCAGTTCCCCTGGCAAAAATGGATGCTTTGAGGGGTGGACTCTGTGGCACTGTACCCCACTAAGGTCCCTGTCCTCCCCAGGCTCCATCTTCAAATCTCTAGGGGTTCCCCAACTTGGAGCTGGCAACCTTGCCCCACCCCCTGCCGGTGGTTAGACGGGACCTGGCAACTCTAATTTTGTGTGTTGCAATCATACTGCAAGTCACAGAAATTGATACTATGGCACAGCCAGCAGAGTACAGGAAATGCAAAATCTCAGTTTCAGAATTAGACCTTTGCTGTCCTAGCAAAAGAAAATCTCTAAGAAAAATCCTTGCCATTCAAAGCGGGGTGAAATTTAAAAGCTTAAACTGATGTGGTTCACTTTCAGGATACGAGGATGAAATCAGCGGGTAGGAAGTGGGCTATAAGACGCCTATGAGCAGTGCAGACTCGGTGGCCATAGTGGGCAAGTGGAGAATATATTTAGATAATTACTGACAGCATTCTGTGGAAACAATCTCAGCTGGCTTCAGGAAATAAACCATCCCCACACATGCAGAGTTGCATTCTGTAAAGGTTATTGCAACATCAGGATTACAAAAATATCAGCTAACTTATAAGACTTCCAGTAGCAGAGATACCAACAGAAAAGGCAGAGAAAGACATGAAAAGAGAAGCATTCAAGAGGGTCTAAACCAGGGAAAGTTGCCAAGTGGGGGGGGAACCCCACTCAATCGGTCCGCTCCCCACCGTTTCAGGGGGGACGCTCTATAATCCGAGGGATAACTCTATGGTTTTCCCTCAAATCACAGAGGTCCCGCCCCAGCATGCCTGACGCGTTGACATCACTTCTGGGTGACATCATCGTGGCTTCACACGGACACCAGAAGACTCCTGGAGAAGCAAGGACTCCCCCCCCCCCCCCGCTGAAAGCAAGGTAACACTTGGCAGCCCTAAAACCAGGGGTGTCGAACTCATTTGTTGTGAGGACCAGATCTGACATAAATGAGACCTTGTTGGGCCGGGCCATGTGTGTCATAAAATGTAAAGCCAGGTGGCAGTGATATGAACTTTATAAAGGACATAAACACAAAGATTTTTTTTTTACTTAAAATAAAAACGTGCTTAAAACATTAGCACTCTTGCAATATTTTGTTTATTTAACAGTGTCTGATAACTGACACCTCTTCCTCTGAATTACTGCATCAAAATGTCTGTGCTGTTGCAATCTTGAATATGCTGTTCAGGTGTGCATCTGTAAGCTGCAAACCTACTTTTGATTTATTGACATTCACCACAGAAATCTCATGCTCAGGGTTCTGAGTCTAAGACCCAGGGGAAAACATGAAATGGCTGAGCAATTGAGAGAGTCTGGCAAAGGAAGCTATGATGCAGCAGCAGCAACAGAACTGGAAGCAGGAGATGGCCAATTCCAGTGCGGGCCTGATAGAAGCCCTCCGGGGGCCTAATCTGCACTCTGGGCTGCATGTTTGACACCTCTGCTCTAAACAGTCAGAAAGATAAGTTAGGGCTTCCCAAGAGTTAGCATGGACAAAACACACCCAGCGTCAGTATTAACATTAATTAAACTGATCACAGGCTGTCTCCTTGCCAACAGACAGTTCACCCACATCCATTACTAATAACCTTAGGGTTGCATCCATACTGAACATTTAACAGCGATGCCTTATTGCCTCAGGAATCCAGAGAACTGTAATTCAGTGAAAGTGTTTAGGGATCTCTCAAAACCCTAATCAAGCCACAATTTCCATGGTTCTTTGGGGGAAGCCCTGACATGAGCAAAATTTAGGGTTGCCAACTTCAGGTGGGAAATAGCTGGAGATTTTTGGGGTGGAGCCTGGGAAGGGCAGAGTTTGAGAAGGGGAGGGACCTAAGCAAGATATAATGCCATAGAGTCCACCCTCCAAAGCAGCCATTTTCTCCAGGGGAACTGATCTCTGTAGTCTGGAGACCAATTGTAATAGTGGGAAATCTCCAGGTTTCATCTGGAGGTTGGCAACCCTAACAAAATTGGGTTATGTTTGCCATGCAGACTTTTCTTTAGAGTATCAGCAAAACCATATGGGAGTTCTGGAATTAACATACAATCAGCTTTCGTCACTACACAGGATACGGCTTCTGAATACAAGGATGTTCTGGGTAAATGTTTACCTTGCTTACAATGGAGGTCATTCAGCGCTTTCTCTCCTGCATAAAAGACCCAGCAGGAACACAAGAGCAAGTCAGATCAACTACAGCTTGTCAGCCTCCAATCCACACCCACATCATGAAAGCACCTTGTGCCCTTCACATCTAATGCAGGAGAATTTTCAATCAGATTGTGCCCATTGATTTCATTTTTCAGGCTGATGACCCACTCTTTTCTTTTAGGCCAGCTGGTGACTCCCCAGATTGGATGAAGGCCACCAGCAATTTATGGCAGCCCAATTGGAGGCTCAGCAAGCTACTGCATGGAACTACTAAAACAAGAAGGTGGGTGGGTGTTGAACTCCTGCCCAACTAAAAACGCATGGCTGATGGTCAGTGCTCAGCTCAATGGGTCAAATGTTGAACAGGTCAGCCTCAGGATAGTTAGCAAATTTATATCACAATATAAAACTGCCCTGAGTAGGGCTGCCAGTCCCCAGGTGGGGCCTGGGGATCCCCCGCTTTTACAACTGATCTCCAGCTGACAGAGATCAGCTCCCCTGGAGAAAATGGCTCCTTTGAAGGGTGGACTCTATGGCATCGTACCATGCTGAGGCCCCTCCCCTCCCCAAACCCCGCCTTCTCCTGGCTCCACCCCCAAAGTTTCCAGGTATTTTCCAACACAGACTTGGCAACCCTAGCCCTGAGCCTGCTCTGGCAGGGAGGGCGGGGTATAAATTGAATGAATGAATAAATAAAACATAGTTTGGATCCATATTTTTTACTATTCTGCTCTGTGTTTTTATTTTCATAAGTTGCTTTCTGAACCTTTATTCAAGAGCTTGGGAAAGAAAGACCTTAAATGTATATATAACAACAGGGCTCATTTCGTAGCAGGAGCTCCTTTGCATATTAGGCCACACCCCCTTATGTAGCCAATCTTCCAGGAGCTTACAGAGCTCTTCTTACAGGGGCTACTGTAAGCTCTTGGATGATTGGCTACATCAGGGGTGTGTGGCCTAATATGCAGAGGAGCTCCTGCTATGAAATGAGCTCTGCATAACAATGAATTCTAAATGATGCCATCAACTCTCCCCTTAGAAATTTGGTTCAAACAAACCAGTAACATTCTTAGAACTGTATTAGCTGATACTTTTTAAAAGATGGATATTTGCTAATATTATCTGTATTTAAAGGCTTCTTGGTTGACAGTCGAGTCACTTAATACGTGCCTCAACTGGAAACCCTCATGGAAACTGGAAACAAAGAAGAGGACAGAGCTATCTGTCACTTATTAAATTGTCCCAGTGGCCCTGCTTCTCCTTTATCTCCTTAAAAATGAAAGATTCCTCCAACAGATGGAGCTCTTATGCAGCTAGGAAAGTTTCCATTGCTTCATTTCACCATAAAATCAGCACTGGAAACGGGAACTATGTAGCTGTGTATGAGCTTCTAGTCTTACCTTTCTTGTCCCAAGGACCCGTCTCACTCTTTTCTCCTGTTTAAAGGGGAGGGAAAAGAGGAAATAATTAGCAATACTCTCTTGGAAGACACAAAACCAAGGGTCTCTGAGGAGGTCAGCTATCTGATGGAGGAAAATGAGCAACTGAGTGATTTGTAGAAGTCCACAGTGAGATACTTACCCCCTTTAAAGAGTGTATTATGGATGAAATTAGCATTTAATTTTGTATCCATGGAAAGGATTTTGGAATGAATATGTAAAGTAAACCCATTTCTTCAGACTGTGGGCAATACAGAAAGTAGATACTTCGAATACATTTCAGAAGGCTCTTGAATAATGCATTTACTAGAAAGGGGAGAGAGAGTCCCCTTCTCTTTGAAACAGCTCTCCTTTCCTGCCCTGCACGCCTGGCACTTTCTCCTAGCAAAGCAACCTACATGATGCTGACTCTTCTTTCAAATCCCTCCAGAGAATCTACTTTCTCCAGGATGTCTTTGGATCAATGTCTTAATCCACGCCCCTAAATTGTAATTGTGCAATCTCATTTGTTCACATTATCTGAGCAACTTCGTTGTGTTTATTGTAGACAGCTCCTTGGGAAAGGGGTTTGTATTTATTTATTTTGCTTATGATTCTCTTTGCATACATGGATGGTGCTGTATAATTATATTTTTGTTTTCCAAAAAACCTTGCTAATTGAATAATTTTTGGTATGGGCTACATTCAAATAAGTGTCTAAAACTTTAACTTGCTTTTATGGCATTTCTGTTTTCACAGTAGAAGTTATGCATAGTAGAGGTATGCACCACTGACTTCCCTGTTTCCTCTTTATTCATCCCTGTTTCATCTTCATCTGAACTTTTCACATGTTACCTTTTGTCCCAGACAGTCCCATTTTTCCTGGGATTTCCTGAAGCCCCATCTCTCCTATTTAAAAAGAAGCCATCATTTAAACATTAGAGGAGAAGGCAATGGAGCTACAAATGGAATCCTTTTAAGCTTTTAATATAGAATTTAGCTAACTTGAAGAATTCAGAGCCAATCTAAGCAATGTCCTATTTCCAAGAACTAAGCAATCTAAGCAATGTCCTATTTCTAAGAACTAAGCAATCTAAGCAATGTCCTATTTCCAGGGACTGTCCTGTTTCCAGGTAGAAGAACTTTAAAAACATGAATGAAATACAAACAATTCCCCCCAGCCATCAGAATATAAGAATGTACGAGCATAAGAAGAGCCCTACTGGATCAGACCAATGGTCCACCTAATCCCATCCTCTTTCCAAGCAGAAATGTCTGATATATTTTAGTACCTATGATTTGTTAGTGTCAGAATTTTATAAGATGAATGAGAGCAGTTAAGTTTGTAATATTTCATGCAGTAATAATGAATATTATTCTTACAGAAATGATAATATTAAGTATTTATTTACTTACTTGAACATCAGAACCAATAAGCAATTTCACTACCAAGTTAAGTTTCAGAACTATCTTCAAAAAACCAAGTGGCCCCATGTAGAGAGTATTGTAATATGTGATGGGGGCATGGATAATCAGGGCAAAATTCTGTCTCTCCAAGAAGGGACAGAAGTGGCAAAACCAGCCCACATTGGTTAAAGGTACTTGTCCCAACAGTTACCTCCCCCCACTTCAGCACCATGCCACACTAAGTCATAATAGTTAAGTGGGGATTTTAAGTATCGTAAGGGCAGCAGATAAAAATCCACCAATGAGAATCTTGGGTGGACAGAGCTGGTTGGGTCATTTGGATGATTCCTGGAGTACTACCATTTTGTGGAGCAGCAACTGACACTGGGTTTTTTTTTTAATTATGTATTTTCTTAAGCTCTCATTCTTTAGTGAAAGCTTTTGTGGCACACAGTGAAATGCCTGTTTCTGGGAAATTCTCAAGTAGGGCAAGCAAGTGCCTCACACGTAGTGGTGCATTAGGGTTGCCAGGTCTTACGTGCGTCCCTGCGGGGGGCTCCAGCCCGGCTCCTGGGGTCTTCTGGTGTGCATGCTTTGTGTGCGCACTGCAATGACATCACCTGGAAGTGATGTCATCATGCCAGACACATTCAGGGGACACTCTAGCATTTGGGTAAAAAACCTCTATGGTCACCATAGATTCCCCCCCAAATGCTAGAGCACCCCACACACATTGGGCATGATTGGGGCTCTTTGAGGGCAAGGCTCCTCCCACTGGCCAGCTGGACAGTGGCAGATTGGACCCCCCAAAAGCAGGAACCCCCCCCCACCCCTGTTGGGGGGATGGCAACCCTATGGTACACAGACCAGCTTCTAGGTTTCTCAACTCTGCCTTGGCAGATACTAGGAAAGGGGGGGCAGTGCCTGGGGAGGGAAAATTTGGGGAAGATGTGATGTCACATCTGGGTAATGCTCTAGGCTGCCTACCCCAGGCTTACACCTTAAAGACTACAGGAAATTCCCAGAGAGTCACTATATGGAGGGCCTTTTTTCTCCTGCTCCTCAGTTTCTTGGGCAATTGGGGCTGTGAGACGGGTACTTCCCCTTGTTAGGACTTTTTGTCCAATATTAGTGATAATTCAGAGTTATGGATCTTGCTTTCTGGAAAGAAGAGACTGCTTCCTCTAGTTTAAAATATTTATTACTAAAGGATAAAGGGAAATGGGATTAGCTACAAAAGAAACAAAACATGCTTTCTTAAGAGCAGCATTGTGCTCCGTCTACCCACTAAGCCATCCTACAACAAAGTGAGAGATTACAATGGAGGATCTCTCCTTCTTCTTGACCCCTGAAAGGAAACACCCGATATCAGTCACCAATCAGTACAACAATAGCCCTCTAGGTTTCCCGGGCTTGCACTTAATTGGCCAGCTGCCAGGTATTTCTTCCAGGTTAGCCTGAGAAACAACAAGTTACATATGTTAACCCTATAATGACTAAAATGGTCAGGTCTTGTCTTACATACTCATTTTTCCAACACCCCTGACTTGGGCAAATAAATTGGGGGCCTGGTCATGTCTTCTTTGCTCTGGCTGCATGGAAGTGAAGGCAAGGGTCATAACTGTCATATCTGCAATGAAGAGCAAATGCCCCCTCCCCCCCACCCACCCCACAATCTCCAACATATAGTATATTGTGCAAAGCATGGCTTCCTAACAGGATTATTTCCTTTGGGAAAGGGAAGCTCCCTGTATAATGAAATAAAGTACTGGGTGTGATGCCTGTCAAACACACACACAAACAATATTGTTCGGTGATCATTTTCTCAAGTTTCTGTCTCTCCTGACCCCATAGAAAAAGGAGATACACGTTTGTTTTGATCATTTTGTCTCAGCCTGCAATCCACAGGAACTGAGTGTGATAGCATGGTTTGGGGGCCAGAATCAGTCTCGGAAACTTTATTTTTCCAAATCTGGCATCTATATAATGACATACCTTCTACGCCATTAGTGCCTAAGTCTCCTCTGGGCCCTGTTGCACCAGGAACCCTGGACATCCTCAGAGGATGGTGAGCTTCTCATCCAGTCCCCCAATACTCGAATCTGCAGAGAAACTGTGATATCTGCCATAAAAAGCAACCCTCCAACATGCGGCATATTCAAGGGCAAAACATGGATTTCAGAGGTGATTCATTCTCATCAAGCAGATATCCAATAAAGTGAGACTATATTGAATCTATATATCTAATAGCCAAGATGCCCTCTTTGTGCAGATTTCTAAATCTGCACATCGGGGGCACTTGGGGGACAGAGAGATTTTCCTGCACACTTGGGGGGCTCCCCAGGTATGCAGAAAAATCCAAAAACGTTTGAAAACTATACGGGGGATATTTAAACCCCCCAAAAGTAAAAGAGCGTTCCCTGTGCATGCGCAGAAAACACTCTGGGAACTGCGGCGGGCTGGCGGCTGGGAGCCGCTCAGGCCTCGTTGCCGGTGCCCATGGGCAGGGGAGATCGGTGAGCCTGGCGGCTGATAGCCGCTCAGGCCTCGCCGCTGGTGCCCTTGGGGGGAGAGATTGGCAGGCCCAGGCCTCGCTGCCAGTGCCCATGGGGGCGATTGGTGGGCCCGGGCCTCGCCATTGGTGCCCGTGGGTGGGAGAAGGATTGGCAGGTCCAGGCCTTGCCTTCAGTGCCAGGGGGATGGGGGAGAAGGCTCACCTGCGGGTGCTTCCTCCTTCTCGACGTGGAGCTCCTCCCCCCCCCCCCACAAGTATTGCAGGTCCTCCTGCTTGTAGGATTTCTAAACCCAGACAGTACCTTGTATAATGCTAAGTTCAGCTCTCACAGGAAAAGTACGTTGAGCAACATGCCCTGTATATGTAAAAAAAATATTAGGGCCATTCAAAAGATGCCTAGAAGGCTGTTATAAATCTGGTGATGCGGTGAACAAGCAGGGCAGGAGATAGGTAGTGCCTTCTCTCGTTTCCTGGGGGCACAAAAAACCCTGGGGTTTAGAGCTGGCATTCTCATAGCTTATTTTGCATGCAGAACTGTCAGATAATATTCTTTTTCATGCACACTTTTAAAAATTGTCTAGATATTGACTCAACAGTGCTATACATCTGATCCTGCTTTGAACGGGTGTCAATTTTCCTTTTGGTTTCAGCCAAACATCAGATCACATTCTCAAAGCTATAGAGGCTCACATGGCCTCACCTGACCCCATCTGCCACTCACCTGGGCAGGTGTCAGCTGCTGTTCCAGAAGATACTGTCATCAGACAGAGAAGAAACACTAGAATTTGTTCAGCAACCCTCTGCATCGCTGCAGCTCAAACTGTTTGCTCTTCCATGAGTTTTTAAATGCTGAATACAAGAATTACAAATCCTTGGAAGTCTGCCTCTGTATACACAGAGAGAGAGACAGAGAGAGACAGAGAGACAGAGAGAACACATGTTAAAGACAGATATGTAATTCTTCCTCCTGATTAAAAAAAAAATCAGAGGGGGCTGAAATCAGGAAACCCATATAACTCTTCCCCCACAGAGCAAAAGAAAATGGAGGGGTATTCAGCATATACAAATGCCCGATCCGAAACTGTATTTTTCATTTGAAGAACAATAATGGTTGTCTAAAACGGCTCTTAAAACCACTGATCCCCTTCTTTTAAAAAATGACCCAATACCCAGCCACTACCACAGAATGTGTGTTGCCATCTCAAATTTGCAACTAAATATAACCACAACTTCTCTTTACTTTTTCCCCAGCATCTTTCCACATTTCCTGAAGCCCAGCCTCCCATCTATTTGATTGAGCAATGACCTCTGCAAATCACCAGACTTCCAACTATAGAACACACACAGATCACAACCACCCAGATGGCCTTGAGAGTCAAATACACTTCAATATTTTCTGTAATGTATTGTTTGTAAAGCTGAAAACAAAACAGGCCCACAGCCAGGAATTTCTATGTTAGGGGGGCATTTTAATTCCTCAGGGTGCACTGGGACACAGGCTAATAAAATAAAATAAATAAATCAACTTACACGCTCCAGCTGGGCCGGGATGCCCAAAGGCACTGGGGGGCTTGCCATGCCAGGGGTGCCCAGCTGTGTGTGTGTGGGGGGGGTGCCAGCATCAGGGAGGGCTTACCTTGCAAGCAATGCTCCCTCTAAGCTGTGGAGTCTTCTGAGCAAAAATTCTACTTTGTGTGCTACTGGCATTAAAAGTTGTGAGTGAGTGATTTGGCTGCTGCATAAATTAGTTTGCTCTGGAGCCATCTTTCCTGAGCTAAGACAAAAAAGGGTGAGCCAGAGGCTAAAAAACTGTGAGCTAGCTCCCACTAACTCAGCTTAGAGGGAACACTGCTTGCAAGTCCTACCTGGCAGCACCCATTGCGCCCAGCACCAGCACCCATGGCGGAAGGAAGGTGAGGGGTCTTCAGAGGAGCGTCTGCTGTTCCATCACTGCTCCCTGCATGTGGGGGGGGGGGCTAAGGAGGGGCGGCACTTCTGGGACAAAGGGCAAAAGCCCTGCCCAGCCCGCCCCACCTTGAGCTGATCAGACCGCCCAGGGCAGAGCTGGGGGTGGGCGGGGGCCAGGAGAAAGGGCACGGATGATTGCCAATGCGGAGAGCCAAGCACGACTACAGGACCTCTGGGCATAAGGAACCTCCCCTCCCCGCTGCAGCCCAGGAAGCCCAGAGGGAGTTTGCAGTGGCCACTGCATCTTGCCAGAGTCAGGGGGCCTGGGCTGAAAGGAAGGGGGGCTGGCAGGAAGTTTGGGGGCCAGGCCCCCAAATGCCCCATTGTAGCTACCAGCCCGAAACAAAAACAACCCCACTGGTCAGGCTTGGGACCAGATTCCTCGAGAGAAGACTGCCATGAGCCAGAGACTATCCTGGGGGAAGACCAGAAAGCTGACCACAGGACCCCTCCAGACCAGACCCAGAGCCCCTGGATCCTGGGGCCTCATTTGAAAGACCTGCCCTGAAGGCTTTGCTCAAGGCAACACTGCCAGCATGCCAGACTCCAGGGCAGCCAGTCCCCTGCCCTTGGAGGGCCAAATCCTGGAGTATCAAGTCTTCCAAGTTCTTCCTGATCCCAGTGGGAAAAACAGAGATGACAGGCCCACGAGGACATGACTCATCAATAAGATGTGCCAGGCTGCCAGGCTGTGTCCCAGCTACTGAGCCAGATCACTGCAAGATGGAGACTCAAACCCTGGCCAGATGAAGCCTGCAAACAGGTGGGGCCTCAGCGCTCTGCTAACCCTTTTGTCCTTTCCTGTGATTCACTGAAGCAAAATAGATTATGGGAAATAAACAAAACATATGCAAACATACTTATTTATACCATTTATCTCTACACAAGAAGCAGCCCTTCTTGTTTCAGAAACTGGGTTCCACACGAAGCTGCCTTGCCCTGGGTCAGATCACCAGACCATCTATCCCAGTACTGTATCAGTCACAAGCCATGTGTCTTCTTAGACGTAGGTCTCTGTGAATGGGCCCACTTTACAGTGTGGTTCCAACTTCACACTAAGTTTACTCTAGCCTGAAGGAAGAAAACCAGTGCATCACACTCTGAAAAACTGCTGGCTCAGACTATACCTGCCAGAAAGGCCTCACCATAGATATATACAAGGGTATTACAATATTGGTAATTTTATTTTCAGTTCCTTTCCTAACTTTTCCTGGCATGGAGTGTGCCTTTTTCATTACTACTGCACACTTCAACATTTATATTGAGCTATCTGCCACAATCCCAAGATCCCAAGATCTTAGGCTCAGCCAGTTCAGAACCCAGAAGCATATAATTAAAGTTCAGATTTTTTGTTTTAATGTGTATTACCTTGTACTTACCAACATTATACTTCATTTGCCACGTTGTTCCTTGCTTGACCAGGTGCACCGTCCCAAGTACCTGTTGCCTGGGCCCAAAGCTTCAACTCATGTGGCGATCCAGAGAAGCAGTGAAACACAGGATGTGCCAATGGGAAACTTTTCTAGCACCATACATAGATGATAGCAGCAAGAATGCATACTTGCCAAGTAGATTCTGGCTGCAGTTATAGGTTTTGGGGCTTCAATGGGAACACAGGTTTCCTTTTCACTGGGCTTGAAGAAAAGGGTGGGGGATCCAGGAAAGCTAACTTCCTGATTGGCTAAAGGAGAGAAGGGGTTCCCATACCCAAGGAACACTTCAAAGAAAGAAAAGGGGACACAAAAGAAAATGATACTTGCCTCAAGAATACCCTACTCTTGATAAGGATATTCAACTGGCTGTTGTTGGAAACTGAATGCTGGACTAGACTGTTCATTGCTCTGGTCCTGTAAGGCTGTTTTATATTGTTGAAAAACTCAGAAGTGAGTTAGGATTTGCAATGAAATAATCAAAATGGTGCAAACCCTGATGTTCACCTGTCCATACTGGCAGCTCTAAAGAAAACATGCCCCCTAGGCACCACATGCGAAAGATACTGTGTTAGAGAACATGCTCTCACACATGTTCTATTTGGGAAAGAATCAGGGATGTGATTTAGAGGCTACCCAGCAACTTGTGCCATGATCTCCCTCACCACTCCACCCAGTTTAGAAACTGGCTAACATTGTTTCTCAGGATCCAGTAATCCTTACTGGAACACACATACCCCAGATGTTCTATAACTCATGGCATGGGACAACCAGTTCTATGGAGTATTGGCTGCTTTTAAACCACTGTGTAGAGGAAGCCCAGGGGTTCAGATGATTATCTATTGATCATTATCTATTGATCATCTTTGGGAAAGGATCTTTGGGATTTTCCAGGAGTTAGTGGCAAATCATTAAACTCTAAGTAGAATTGTAGAAACAGGTGTTTTATATCCAATTTAATTGACAGGAGAGGAATTTTTAATGAGCAGGTGTTCCACCATCAGTAAACTTTTTAATTAGGATGGTACCAACCACCTGGTTAATGAGCTGTCAGAGTTAAGATTTATGGTGAGATTCTCTGCTTCAAAGGAACAAGTTTAAAAGTTCACAATGGCTATGATTTTTAGTAATTTTAAATAAGGAAAAATCAAACTAAGCTTCTTTTAAGTTTAAAATGCTTTAACTTGTAAATATTGAACTACTGGAATCTATAAGCAATATAAATATCTACCTTTTAGCAGCTTATGATTTTAAGGCAAAAAAGGACTGTTTGCTTGCATAGAGAAAGATCCACAAACTAAGCTGGCAAGGAACACAGTGAAAGGAATGTAATAATTTATTCAGGAAGATGCTCTATTTTAATAAGATGTCAGGATGATTTGAGTTGAGAATTCGGAGGCTGCAGACCTCTGAATATCAGTGCCAGGAGATAACAGCAGGGGAAAGCCTTGGCCTCTATGCCCTGTTTGTTGTCCCGCCCAGGGCAAGTGGTTAGAAGAAGAAGAGATTGGATTTATACCCCACCCTTCACTACCCAAAGGAGTCTCAGAGCAGCTTACAAACTCCTTTCCCTTCCCCTCCCCACAACAGACACCCTGTGAGGTAGGTGGGGCTGAGAGAGCTCTGACAGAAACTGCTCTTTTTCAAGAACAGCTGTGCCAGAACTATGGCTTGCCCAAAGTCATCCAGCAGGTGCAAGTGGAGGAGTAGGGAATCAAACCTGGTTCTCCCAGATTAGAGTCCGCGCACTTAACTACTACAGCAAAGTACAATTATACTTTCTGGGAAAAGATTTAAGCTTGGAAAAACCCTTTTCCTTACTTGTTGTATGCTTTTTGAAAAAGTTAAAACATAACTTTTATTTTGTCTATAGAAAAGAACAACTGTTAAAGAGAGTAAATATCTCTGAATATTTATAAGGAGAAGAAAACAGCTACTAGCAACCTGCTAACAAGCAAAGGTTGGGATTCGGCCAAAACAGTTCCAAAAAGCTAATGAGATAGGAGATATTAATCATGCACACCTGTCAATTAATGTAACAACACCACTGTGAAATCATTGATACTAGCATTTTATTACGTTTTATGGTTTTAAAGTTGTGCACTTGTGTATTAATTGATGGTGTTTAATTTAATTTATACTATTGTAATTTTACACTATTTTATGTAAGCTGCCCTGAGCCGGCTCTGGCTGGAAAGGCGGGGTAAAAATTGAAATAACAACAACAATAACAACAATAATAAAAGGACCCAATTAAAATGCAGAACTGATATGTTATCCGAGAAGGACCCCTACTGGCCAAAGTAAAACAGCATATTTTACAAAACCAGAAACTTTAATTTAGATTTAATACTTAGATTTAATAATAAAATTCATCAAAAAATATTCTGATGGATTAAAATGAAGAATAATAGATGGATTCAAGGTATCTATAAAAGCTTTATGCCATAGGCTATTCTAAAACATTAGAAAGAGCATGTGTAAAGTTTAGTTCTTTGAAATATCATTATAACCTTGTATTTTTTCTATATTCTCATATACTTTTAATAGAAATAGTTCACAAAATTGTTATTAAAAGTGTTTTCATACACATATATGCATCTATTAATGTAAAGAAACCATTTTTGTAATGGGAATAGTTAGATTTTGTACTGAGAATGAACTCAGCCTGAAAGTTCATTTAAATGTGAAGCAAGTCTGGGTAGGGAGCCAAGAAGATGAGCACCTGCATTAATCATTTTTAACTAGATGAACACCTGCATTGTAAGGCAGGCAGGTAGCCTCTCATTTGTCAAATCTATAATTAATGATTGTTAAGACAATGAAACTTAAACTGAGCATGTGCAAATGATGTCAACGATATAAAGTTGGGAGGAGCAAGAAGAATATATAAATCAGAACCCTGCGGTTACTCACTGGACGTCGGAGCAGAATATTGGCTGTATATTGTCCCTTATTCAAACAAAAAATTTTCTACCCTTTACTGCCTGGAATTGTCTGTCTCACTGAGTGGTTTATTGGCTAGCCGCACAGGTCAAAGAACTTAAGCACCCTCAGGGCATTGCCTTCAACTGTGTGCTAGAAATGTCATGTTCACTGTGCCAGTGAACAACTGAGCTAAACTTGTTCGGCACCGGCACCACCTCTGCTTTCTGTTCATGCGCTGCATAGGTGGAGCCTTCACAATGCATGATCCACAAATGCAGACACAGCCTATCACCCTTTCAGGGACTTGGCAACCTCTTCCTGTTTTTACAGTTTGAGGTTAGCAGCAAACACAGGAGGATTATCATGCCTTCTGGTGAGTCATCATATGGCTGGAGGCTTCCTTTTGGCAACTCACAGCATAGCTTATGTCGCCGTCTTGTAGGTTCTACTCCAACAATTAGACTTAAAATATTGCTGATCTCTTAAGTGTCATACCTGGACACCAGTGCTGGCTCTCCATGTTGTTTCTGCTACATGGACATTCAACCCCCCACTCCACCCTTTGGATGCAAACTCCTCTCGTAAATATCCTCCATTCCTCATAATTGCCATGGATACAAAAGGACACAAGACTTCAAAGTTCTAGAGTGCACACATTACAATATGATGATTTTATTTAACTTTGCTGTGAATGCTGCCAGAATAATAAACCAAAATCCTTATATTATCAAAGAGTTGTTCATTTCTGCTCAGCAGGCATACTAGAGAGACATGTCTGTATAAACTAACATGTGAAGGTGTTGGTTTGATTGGGATTCCAGTTGGCTCAAGACATTTGTGTGTCCAGGGCAGAAAATCCCAACTGAACCTTTTGCCCCTGTATTCATCAGCCTGGGACATAAGTGCTTTCCTGTGGCAGAAGCAGTATTAAAACAGAGGATTTGTAAGATGTCTATTTTACATTCCCTAATCCTGGCAGGAAACAGGAAAATTGTCTCTACTCAAATACAATTGAAGAGACAGCTGTCTCTCACTGATTTTAACTATTCCCGTGGCCTGAATTTCATTTCCGAGCGTTTGTAGGAATAGTTGTAACCTTTGCCAGTTTTCCAGTTCACACCATCAGCAAAAGAGGAGTGAGACCCAAGCCAGTACATCCCATTGAGGTTGCTGTAGTGGCAGCTGTTGTACCACCAGGCTCCTTTGTAAGTCACTGCACATTTATTGTTGCCAGGATCCTGTTGTCTGTCTTTGGTGGAGAAAGGCATGCTGTTGTGGAGAGTGAGTGAATCACCTGCAAATGACAGATTAAATTCTAGTTTAGGGTAGATTGCAGACTAGTTCACACATACATACATGTCCATTAAATGATCAGTGCAGAACCTAGGGGTTATTTGCATAGATCAGTTCCCAAAGAACTTGCGCATCACCTCTGGTTCAAGGCTTTCCAATGGAATTAGTTCATATATTTAGATCCCAGTCATCTGGAGCTTGATCACATGGACTTGAACATCATCTGGTTTCTCTTAATTAGATGATGGGGTGGTAGACACCTGAACTAATTCCACACACACAAAAACATAATGTCTGGAGCAATTTGAAAGTGCAAAATCAAATGCAAAAAATTATGAACCACTCCTATATTTTTATAGGACGTATCACCTGTGGGATTGTGGCATTTGGGTCATGCCAGTGTAAGAGGTCTTGATCAAGGCCCCTTAGGGGAGTATAAATAGAGGCTGATCAACTTGAGATAGAGGATGCGTTTCTTAGAATGAGAAAAGAATAGTTAATAGAATTTCAAAAGTGTGACATTCTTTATGGACAGTCCACACCTTAGTACAAATTCAGTATAAGTGTCACAAACAAATCCCTGAAGTATATGAGAACTGAGTAGATATGTCTTTCTGGGAATACCTGCTCTTTGCTGTTTAAAACAACATAAAATTGCGGCCATATGAGCAAGATAATCCGGAGGGGAAGCGAGGCTATTTTGCCCTGGAGCAATTTGCCCCCCAGTTGTGCGATCACACAGGTCTGTGGACCTGCCAGTGCCAATCGCCGCTGCGTGATCAGATGCAACCACAGGCGACTTAAATTTTTTTTGGTGGTTGGTTTATGATTCGCTTAAATGGGGGACTGATGAATTGCTCTTCTACCCTAAGGGCTTTCGATGATGCGTACACTTGAGAAGGGGGAAAAAACCAACAGCATGGCTACAGGATAGCCTGTGATCAGACTATCCCTGACACCACACTTCCGCGCTGGAGTGATCACACGGGGAAAGTCCGGCTGTGCACCGCAGCAAACCGTTTGATACCAGAGTTTCCCTAGTAGTTTTTTACTCCGCTTCTCCAGCGGATCAAAACAGTTTGCAACGGCTTGCTGACAGTTGTGGGACGCTTCCCAGATGTGCTGGTGTGAATGCGCCACTTTTATCTGCTGGTGAATCGTCCCTCTCACGTGGGTAATGGATGCGTATGATTGCGCCCAAAGTTGGTTTGAAATGTTGGCTGTTTGTACTTATCTGTTTTATAGTTAGCACACTATGTTCCTAATTTTATCTTCAACTTATTTTTTTATGATTCTGGAGCAATGCTGATGTCCCCAATATGACACTATTGCTTTCTTTACATTTGGTTTTGATTTGTTGTGTTTGTTGAATATATATGTATCAGGCTCATGTGCTCCTTCCTTCTTCACCTGTGCCAAGACTAAAAATGGAAGTTCAGTTAATTTCAGTCAGCAGTAAAGTCCAAATACTTGGCCCATAACTGAAGTCAGAGTCATATACAAACTATTTCAACATAGTGAGGAGATTCTCCACATTGCTTTCATAGCTGCTTCAAATGCAGAGGAACTTGCGCTGGTAATGGAGCATTTCACGCGGAGCTTTCTGCCCAGTTTTCCCCAATGCAACACTTGAATGCTTTTTCAAGGTTTTTTTTTAAAAAAAATGTAATTGCTATAGCATTCTAGTGTTAACATTATAGCACTAGAACAATTAGCCATTTTTTTTCAAAAGCCCTCCAGTGGTGTGGTGTGGCACAGCAAGGGAAATGGTGCCTGCAAGAAGCTGACAGCAGGAAATGGTACTGATGTGGGGGGAAGGGCTGTTGAAAATGAGCGCAGTCCTATCCAGATGCTGTGATAATGCACTTGGGCCATTTTCTTTCTTAAAAGTTTGGAGTTAAGCAGGAAAGAATATATCAAGGACAGAGAAAAACTAAAAAGAAGCCTGTTGATGCACAACATCATGTGGATATCCACCTGTAAGTAGGATTTTTAACCACTACTGAATCCTGGTTAAGAATCCCAGTTATTGTGAAGGAAAGTGAGCCTAAAAACTCCAGGCAGTCACATGCCAAGACTACAACTCATTGGAGTTAGCTGAAAACTTCAGCCTTCAGCTATCACAGTGTTCTACATTTAGGCAGGGAAAATTGGGGGGGGGAGACTTGTCTTGGAAGAAGTACTTGCAAAAAAGGATCTGGGGTCTTAGTAGACCATACTCAGAAGAGGAGTCAGCAGTGTGATGCAGTAGCTAAAAAGGCAAAGGCAAATTTGGGCTGTATCAACAGAAGTACAGTATCCAGATCACACAAAGTGATGGTATCACTTTACTCTGCTCTGGTTAGACCTCACTGAGAGTACTGTGTTAAGTTTTGGGCACCACAGTTTAAGACAGATGTTGACACGCTGGTGTCCAGAGGAGGCCAACAAAGATGGAGAGGGGTCTGGAGACCAAGTCCTATGAGGAAAGTTTAGAAGGAGCTGGGTATGTTTAGCATGGAGAGGAGACAACTGAGAGGTTTCAAGTATTTGAAGGGCTGCCATATAGAGGATGGAGCTGAACTGTTGCCCTTGAAGGTCAGACCAGAACCAATGGATTGAAATTAGGGCGGTGGACTCAAGAACACTGGACGTTTCATCCAACAATATGTTTCTGCATTTCTATATAAGAGGGGAGGGTAGAAGAGAAGGAAATATGGAGCACACAAGCCTAAATTTAACCAGGTTCCTACCCGTACAGACAAACAGGGTTTTTTGTGCGGGGGGGGGGGGGGGGGCATCTGAATGCACTCTAAACCTACACAAAACTGTCTCCTCCCCCCGCTTCACTTTAGCTCTTCTTTCGCCATCCCCACCTTGGATTTGAGGACAGTTAGACATATTTAGTATAGGCTGGTTGCAGTTGGGAAGGCAGCTGCAACATTCTCTTCTTCTCCTTCCATGGTTATGGTTTTATCTTCTGGCTGTAGAGGATGTCCAGCAGGTCCCCAGCCACATACCTGCAGTGCCCTCCAGGAAGGCTCCAAGTGCCAGCCTGTACTGATCTGCCTCCCCTGAAATGTTGAAGGTCTCATATTTGGCCACAGTGTGTCCGTTGTCAAAATCAGTGAGATCAATGCGCAGCTCATTTTCTCCTATTCAAAACAGAAATAATTATGTTGCTACATTTAGAGGCTGAAATAAGAACTCCATCAATTCCACAGACAGATCAAGGATCTGACCCAGTCACAATCTATCAAGAACCTTTCACACAAGGTTTGCTGAAATGTGCATGGGACTGCATAATTCTGCCTGTGTACCACACACACTGTTTTTCAGCCGTGCCAGTTCAAGGAAGATCACTCCATGGATTGTACCCACAATCCTTTGGAAACAGAGGTGTCCAACAGGGAACTGCAAAAACAATCTGTCATCTTACTTTACATAAAATTAGATCATATAGAACAGTGTTTTTCAACCTTTTTCGAGCTAAGGCACATTTCTTTCATTGAAAAAATCCCGCGGCACATCTGACAATATCTCACAGCACAGTGGTTGAAAAACACTGAAATACAAGATAAATGGGTCATTAGTTGCCTCAGCTCAAGTATTAACTATGACAGTATTACAAATACACGTAATAGCCACTCAACTTGAAATCATAAGTTACAGATCCAAAGTGTAATGGCTCCTTCCCATAACATTGACCTGAGTTTCAGAAGAAATATAATGTGGATGTATTTTAATACTGCGATTCTGCTAAAGTTTTTCAAATAGAGAGTTTAAACTCTTACTCTTATGTGAACGGCATTCCGCTGACCATAAGTGATTTGAAGAGAAGCACAGTACACCCATTCTTTGCTGAGGGACAGTTACTGATTTGAACCCCACCCTGACAGAAACAGCTAGCTGTTACCATCAAACATATTCATGTTTACAGGAATGTCTTGGTGCAAATCACCCTACCTCAGGCCGGCCACAGAGCGTGCGAGCGGAATCAGCAAGACCGCGCCACTGTTCTTTCTCGCATGCGCAAATGCATCCTGGAAGGTCAGCCCGGAAGGCACATTTCTTTTATTGAAAAAATCCTGCGGCACACCTGACAATATCTCACGGCACACCAGTGATATAGAACATTTTAACATAACTATATTAAAATCTGATTATGCTGGCCCAGGTTATTTTCAGGATACAAGAAATTTTGTACTAAGCAGCACTGTTTCCCAAGTGGGATTTTTAAATTGAATCCCAGAAACCAAAGAAGAAATGGGTGGAATATTACTGAACATTCCTTGGGACAGCTCATGGTGTGTGTGGAGAATTGAGTTAGGAGGATGGCTGTCTCATAAAACACATCCCCCAAACCTAACTTTGCCCTCATTTTGGTTGCTATAAGCAACTAGGGGATTGATCAGGCCGATTTCCCCTACCACTGATGCTAAGCTGTGGATCCTAGAGCGTAAGGATGAATGCTCACCATTCACTGGGCCATTTAGGATTTTTTTCTTTACTTTATAAACAAATATGCAGGTAGGTAGGTGAGGGTTGAGAGAGGTAGGTGGGGCTGAGAGAGTGCTTTCCCAAGCTGCCCTTGAGGGAACAGCTGGTACAGAGCTATGGCTCGCCCAAGGTCATCCAGCCAGGTGCATGTGGAGGAGTTTTGGCAGGAGAGACAATTGTTTTGGCAGTTTATTCTGTCAGGGAACAGTGGCCCAGCTGCCAGTGGGTGGGAGAGAGGAGCAGACCCAGCAACCACCCAATGGCATGCGAGTACTTTTGAGTGGCAGCTGATGGGCTAATGGCTGATGACGTGCACAGCACAGCCAGTGGGAGAGCTGGAAAGTGCCATTATGCCAGGGCTTTTATATATATCAGATATGCAGAACAACTGAATCATGACTGTAGCAAAAGCGAAAACTCTTGTCAGGACGAGGGTGAAATGGAAGGTAGCATGCACTTTACCTTGTGAGGTCAAGAGGTGAATGTTGTCATTCCCCAGCCAGAATTCAGTGAGTTGGCTTCCAAATCCTCTCTTGTAAGAGTTCCAGTCCTGGTAAAAATCCACAGAGCCATCGGTCCGTCTCTGGAACACCTGCAAGAAAGAAAGACGGCTTCTCTGTTTGATCTTCTCCGAACCGTGGCCTGAATTGAAATATAACAGGGGGTAGGAGAGGGAATGAATGCCAACAGATGCTCCCCTTGCCATGCCCACAATTGTTCTATGTCATGCCACAGCGGCCTTTGCCACTCTCTCAAGGCTGTGGAGAAGTCCACAGTTCTCTTTTCTGACCACAGAGATTGAGGGAACAACACCACTGTATGTAAGTATGTAAAAATTAAAAGAAGAATCACTGTGCAATCCTAAATACAGTTATGCGTTTAAAAATTCCATACAGTTATGCCCATTAATTTAAATGGATTTAGATGGGCATCACTCTGTTTAGGATTGCAATGTGTCCCCAAAGTTAACAAACAAACAAAAAATCCTTGGAATAGTATTAGGTGTACTCTTCCATAGGTAAGAATCTTCAGGTAAAAGTTACAGCTGGTCTACTGAACAAATAGATACAACTATTCTTTTGAGAGACAGGATAATTTGGAGCAAGACAGAGAGGGTCAAACGTGAGAGGACTGCGGTGTGATCTATTTGTAAAGACTTGGGGGAAATATAGACACATGCTGACGCAGGGGGTTGTGAAGTTCTGCAGCAATCTGTCATGAAGATTGTTCTGTGGCAAGTAGCTGGTTAATTTGAGGTCTTCCCTCTAAATCTTCCCTATACATTGATAATGAAGACATCACTGGATATTGATAAGTACAGGAGGGAAAAGAAATTGACCATTAGTGTATATCAAAAATAGGCTGAAACTATAAATGTAAATTAGTTGGGGAAAACTAAATTTGTGATATAGTCCTGTAAAGCTTTTTAAAATTAAGGGATATTAGATTATGATGGTGTCATCAAATGAATTTATTTACTTATTTTATTTCTTCATATTTCTATCCCGCCCTCCCCACTTTTACGTGGGCTCAGGGTGGCTCACAGAGGGCACACAGTGCCGAACACAACAACAATTTAAAACATTTTAAAACAACATAGCAATAAAACAACTACAAATGAAGCTGATTTCATAAATATCCAATTGAGATGCAAGAAAAGTAGTCATTTTTGGCTCATTGGCACAGCATCTGCTTGGCATGCAGAAGGTCCCAGGCTCGATCCCCGGGATTTCCAGTTAAAAAGATCAGGTAGGAGGAGATGTGAAAGACCTCTGCCTGAGACCCTGGAGAGCCGCTGCCAGTCTGAGTAGACAATACTGAATTTGATGGACCAAGGGTCCGATTCAGTATCAGGCAGCTTCATGTCTTCAAGTAATGTGATGACCAGACTTCACTCTCTGAAATGATACCAGAGGTTGTAGAAGAAAAAAAGCCAGACAATAATGACAAATACTTAATATTTATAGAACTTATTTCAAAGGATTCACATTCATTATCTCAACAATCTTTCCAGCCACTATTTATGCTAGACCAATAGTTTTCCCATGTTGCAGAATGGGCCTGAGAAATGGACAAGGAATGTGGCTTTCTTAAGGCAACCCAGGAAATCCATGCCAATGGGAGCTCCACACTAGAGCCTCCTACTATTTAGCAAAAAAACAAGGATCCAGTCATGAATATTCCAGTGTTTCATCCAGTTTTACTTTGAAACACAGGCTTATTACTGTAGTGGTCTAGAGTTCTTCCAGTCCCCCTATTTTGCTTTGGGTATGCAACCCACTGTATTTTGCACATACTACTGAAAGAGACCGAAATGCATGAAGGAGTCACGACACAAGCAGTGAAAAAAAATCTAAGTCTGTTGGCATTATTCATTCATTATTTTTTTACATAAAATTGTACAGCCCACAGACTAAATCTTTTCAGGTTCATGAGGTAGCCCACAATCATACAAAGGAAAAATAAACACAATAAAAAGAATAAAAATCACAAACTGAAAACCGTGATAGGAAAACCCTTCATAAAAATCCATCCATTAAAAGTTAAAGAGCTGGGTGAAAAAGAGAGTTTTAGCCTAGTGCCTAAGACCAGCAAGGCTAAGTTCCAAATAAACCTTTTACTAGAAGAGAGTTCCATAAATGGGGGCCACCACAGAGAAGGCCCAAACCACCTTACTTCCACAGGTGGAGGCAAAGGCCTGTCCAGAAGATCTTGTCAGGCAGGAATCTGTGGGAGAAGTTTGTCCTTTAAATATCCTGGCCCCCAACTGTTTAAAGGTAACGACCAGCATCTTGAATTAAGTGTGGAGGTAAATTGGCTTCAGGAAGTTGTTTCACAATTGGCATGATGTAGAGTCAGTCCCAGACAGTAATCTGACTGCAGCCTTATGTACCAATCAAAGCTTTGAAACCTCACATAGATAACAGTGCAATAATCCAATCTGATTGTGACTGGAGCATGGACAAGTGGAGCCAAAGCATGCCAGCTCAGAAAAGGCTATAGCAAAAGCTTGGCGTATCACAGAGGAGATCCGCACCTCCAACGGGAACTCAGGATCAAAAAGTGCCCCTAACTTTTAAACCTACAAGCAAGATCCCACCCAGAATAGGCCATCCATTAACTTTTTCTAGGGTGCATGAAGCTTTTCAGCCACTCCAAGCAAGAAAATGAGCCAGTCTGTTTTTTTCCTCCCAAACGGAACTTACAATCCAGCCACCTCCGTCAGTGTTCATGTCGCACAGCACGGTCAGTGGCACACAGTCCTGAGGGTAGATGGTGTACCAACCGCTCAGGATCATCCCCTTGGCCAAGAGTTCTTTGCAGTTCTTTGCCCCTAGATGGAAGAGAAGAGCAATATTTGTGCATGGCAATTGTACAACACGTCACAGATTTTAGCTTTGTGGCACAGCCAGCTGAGAATAAAGAGAAAACACTCTCTGATCTGTTATTAGCTGAATTAATATTGGGCAAGGGGGAGGCTGGGGGGCAACAAAAGGTTTGTGCTGGAAGTCAACAAGGGCTGGCCAATGGAGGCAAGAGAACAAAGGTCATGGGTCAAGCCACTTCTGCTGTACAGAGCATGCATCGCTGTACAGGATGTGACTATTAACTGTGAAGAGGTTCTGGGAAAACACTTACCCTGCCTACAGTGGAGGTCATCCAGCTCTTTTTCTCCTGTGTAAAAGGCACAGCAAGAGAAGGAAAGCAAATCAGATGAGAAATAAACACCTCCTCTGCCCTGCTGTTTTCCATGCTGTAACTCGCTCTCTGGCATTTTGTCCACAAGAGTCAAAAAAGCATCTAGCATCCTTCCCATTCATTCCGATAGGGCTTGCTCAGGAGTATTTTCCAATGGACCATGGCCATTGATTTTATTTCTCAGATTCATGATCCACTCCCCCTCCCCCTTTAGGCCCACTGCTCACCTGCCAAGTCAGCTAGCAAATGAGGGAAGCGCAACAGGACAAAAATAAACCTCTGGCTCCCACACGCTCGCCTGGAAATGCTCACAGTTGCATGGGGGTGTTCAGCCCCTGGCAAGCCACGGCATGTAGCTGATGGACTCAGAGGACCCCATGCTGCCAGGCCTGCTTCAGCCTCTGGGAGGTCCAGACATTTGTAGCCCGAAACATTAAAGTATGAATGGGGGACAGTGGAATTTTAGTTCTGTGTGCTCTGGGGGTTTTGAAATTGTGCTTCTCAAACTGCAGATCCTTGTGCTGTATTGAAATGTTCTCCAGTTTCAAAAGGGGTTTGCCTTGGCAGCAATTTGTGTGTGGAAGAGTCCAGTTACTGGACTCAAATTATGACTAGGTTATGACTGATCACCAGTTCTTTCTTGGGATAACCTGTTTAGGACAGCAAAATGCACAACTCTTTATTCACATAAACATAGTGGGGATGGGATATTTACACAGGATAGACCGTTGTTTTTTGTATAACTGCTTCACTTTGAATTAACATATGCAGGAGTTACACAACTCTAACTTGGACACATATTGTCTCTGTTATACTGAGACCATTTGGTGTTCCATTTCTCCTGTTACTACCTGTGGTTATACATAAGACTTTCTCTGTCTGGCTCTCTCAACTGACAGGTGAAGGTATTCTCAGCCTTTTCCAGACACCTAGTCTTTCCCTTAACCACCTCACAAGTTCCCTCGGAGGAGTGTGTGTGTGTGTGTGTGTAGCTTTGTTAATACTAAGGACTTCTTCAGTTTCTCCTTTCATATCAGTACCCTCTCTCTCCAGAGGGGACCAGTAGGGAGCTTTCTCTAGCCCCAATTGTCCTCAAAACTGGTGGCTTGCTTTTTCACTCGGCTTCATAGGTTCCTTCTCCCTCCTGAGATCTCAGGCTAACTCACTAAAAGGGGATTTCAGACAGCCGATATGTTCCGTTTCAGGAACTGTTCACTAACGGTTTCTGTCTGTCATTTCAGACCGAACCATTTTAGTAATGGTTCTCAGATAGAATATATTTCCCCTTTCAGATACAAATGCTTCTGACCCGTTAGGGAAGCGTTCCTGAGCCATTTTACCTGCAAACTGCTTCCAAGCGGTCTTTAATTTCTTCTATAATGCTTGGAGCACTACAGGGTGCTGTGTAAAATGCCCCCATAGCACTTCCTCCGATGATGAGGTTTTCACACCCTTTTTTGCCCACACAGGTGATCTCCATCTTTTTTTTTAATGTTCGATTTAGAGCACTATGGCGCTGTAACACAACTCCAAAACAGTGCAGTAACAACCTCATCGGGATGCCTGGACAACTGAGATATATGAGATCACTACATATGGGGAAAACAGTGCTTTCAATGGAGTGCAATGCAATGGAGTCCTCCTTCCACAGCATTCACTTTATGCCTGGGAACCGATATCTGTAAGCAGGAGATAAGCTGTAATTCTGCAATGCTCCCTCTAAGCTGTGGAGTCCTGTGAGCAAAAATTCCACTCTGTGAGCTACTGGCATTTTTTTACCTGATGATGACAATCCAGATAACACTGAACAATCCAATAATTACTTCCTCTGTGGGGTATTGTGAGCAAAAATGCTACTTTGTGAGCTACTGGCATTAAAGATGTGAGCAGGTGATTTGGCTACTGCATCAGTTAGTTTGCTCTGGAGCCATCCTTCCTGAGCTAAGACAGAAACGTGCAAGCCAGAGGCTAAACAACTGTGAGCTAGCTCACACTAACTCAGCTTAGAGGGAACACTGGCTGCAAGTGCAGGGGATCCCCAGGTCCCACCTGGAGGCATGGCATCCCTATATGCTGGCCATCAAGAGGAGGATGCTGTTTGCAAGGCTGGAAGGAGCCAGTGTGGCTTGGAAAAGAGGGAGGGGGGATTTTAAAATCCTGCCGCAGGTTTTGAGTTCCTGGAATTCTAACCTTGGGCAAGATAGCCACTTGTAAAACAGGGGCTGGGAAAGAGGGGAACTTTAAAGGCAGCCTGTTGTCCTGTTCCTAAATACTGCATGGGGTGGGGGAAAGCAGTTTGATTTAAGGTGCCTGAATGAGAAAAGTTAAAGGAAGAGATTTTTAAATTCCAGGCCGCCTGAAAGAGAGTGCAGTCACAACAAGGGAAGGGGGGAGGGAGGACAGGAAAGTTTACAAACCCAGACAACATCCCTTCCTCCCTTCCTAATGTTCCAGAAACCAAATCCAGAAGTGTGTGTGTGTGTGTGTGTGTCTGAGCTTCCACTTGTTTCCAAGTGGCAAATGTAGTGATCTCATGTATCTCAATGGTCCAGGCATCCCAATGGGGTCGCTACTGTGCCAGTTTGGGATTGTGTTACAGCGCCATAGCACTCTTAAAAGAACGGGCGGGCGGGCGGGGGGGGGGGTTAAGTAAAAAAAAGACAGAGATCGCCCGCGTGAGCAAAAAAGGGCGGGAAAACAAAGTGACGCAGTCTGAAATGACAAACCACTTCAGAGACGGCTCCTTACTGGTAGGGGAAAGGCTGTGTGAAATGGCCGTCCCTGTCCCAGTTTATTCCAAGATGGTCCAATAACAGTTTTTAAAGGGTAATGTGAAATTCCTCATTCTGTCAGCTGCCAATTCTATCTCCCTCTTTCCTCAAACTTCCTGAGAATTATGAGCGACCTGCCCCCCCTCCGCTCTCAGTCATGTGACCCAGCAGTTCTCTTGCGCCCCTGCTGCTGACCGACCAGCCTTACAGTCCGTCACAGTCCACATTTCAGAAACACAAATCCAAAGCCCCCATCAGAAGTAATGGTCCATTTTAGAATATAAACACAGCATTTTAAAATACACTATCAGCTCCTACGTATCTCTGTGGACTAAATTTTTCTTCCATCTGACAAAAATGACATTCTTTCTACTATTTCTCCATGTTTACTAATACTACTTCTGCTGATTTTTCCCCACCTGCTCATTCTATTTGAAGGTTTCTTGGCTGAGTCACTTCACAAATGCTCTAAACCCGAGACTATAGTGAATACCAAAGACAGAGGTGTTTACCACGTACCTAATATTCCTGGGGCCCCCGGCTCTCCTTTGTCCCCTGACAATGAAAGCATAAACACAATGTTACAAGCAGTCTCTACATCTCCAAAGAAGCTAGAAGTCCCATAGACAGCACTGCCTGGGTTGAGTTCCATTGGAGGAAAAAGGACTAGAGTCTTATTTATCTGAAACATTTAAAACCCCAGAGTCAGGACTCCAAAGAAGCAAACAATAAAAACAACAACACAAGTTAAAAGCACAGATATATACAAAACAATTAAAATAGACATAGATACAAAAACAGTAAGGAACGTTAATATGAATCACTGAGGGAGTGCCAAACAAAATGAAACAGTCTTATGGTGTCTTTGTAATACTGGATTTATTTACAGCCATGCAAGTATAGAACAGAGAGTGGCCAAGAGGCACCTGTAGAGCAGCTGATCTCTCCACCACATCAGATAGCCAGAGCTGGAGAGGTCTGCATCACACAGCACCTCAGGAAACTCACAGAGCTGTCCATTGGCTTTTCTCTCTTTCTCCAAAAACTCATAACTTCCCCCCTTTCTCCCACACACCTGCCCCTACCTGCCCCTTCCCCTCAGGTGGGACAGGTTACCTCCATGGATATATAACAAGGAAGCGAGAGGTCTCTCACTCCCCTGCTAGCACCCTCTGGTGAAACATCACCCAACAATTCTGAATCATCACATTCACAAAGGAAAGGTTAGCTAGCATCCTCGCAATTGGGTTTCCCCCAAGAGAGAAGCTCCCATCCTATTAGGCAAGTTTTAGCTCTAGCCTTTCACAAAACCAGCATCATCAGAGGCATTGCCGTGTGTAACCCCAAAATGCCTTACCTTTGGGGCCAGCAGGACCCATGTCACCTTTATCTCCTGGTTAAAGGGAAGGAAAAAGAGGAAGGAATTAGCAAAAGATGGAGGTCATGTGGCTGGGAAAGACCAAGATGCTAGCTGGAGGGTCACTCAAAGGTGACAAGAGCCTCAGGATGTGGTTGGATTCAGTGCTATTATAGGATAAAGAAGTGTCCATGGTAGCATGGTCAGCATTCTTTCACCTGCGCCAGGCATGCCAGCTGGCTCCTTTTTTGCCTGGGTCAGACCTTGCCACATTGATCCATCCAACGGTCGCCTCCAGATTGGACTGCTGCAATTTGCTCTTTCAAGGGCTACCCTTGAAAATACTTCAGAAACTACAGATGGTCCAGAATGCCATTGCAAAGTTGCTGACTGGAACATCATGGCCAGCTCATATTACTCCAGTTCTGGGCAGCTGCACTGGCTACCAATTAGTCTCTGGATCCAATTCAAGGTGTTAGTGTTAACCTTTAAAGCCCTTAAAGGTCTGGGACCCTCATACCTACAGGACCGCCACTCCCGTTACAGCCCCCCCCCACTCCCTTAGGTCATCATCTAGGTGCCTCTTGCTGGTGCCTGGCCCCAGGATGGCTTCATTAGCTGTCACCAGGGGAAGGGCCTTCTCAGTTGTGGCCCCTACCCTGTGAACTGCATTCTCAGATGACACCCGTGCCCTGCCAGACTCATTTAGTTTTTGCAGATCATGCAAAGCCGAATTGTTTATGTTGGCTTTGGAAGGTAACCACATATCTGGCCTCTTTTAATAGTGATATGGTGATAACAACACATTTTAATAATTTAATATTTTAAGGTTAATATTTTGTTATTATGTTGTTTTACCTTATTGGTTTCAATGTTGTAAGTCATCATGAGGCCCTTTGGGTAAGTGGTGACTAAAATATGTAATAAATAAATAAATATCTCTTAGGTGACCCAGAACCAAGAAGAGTTGGTGGAGGATATATGACTGATGGTGGAAATGATCCACTGAGACTGATTTCCCGCAAGGCACTGCTCTGGCATCGTTCTTCCCTTTGCCCTGGTTGCGTGCTTGAATTTCCCACTATTTGCCCCAAGCCGCATTTTGACCTACAGCTTCACCCAAATTCCCCCGCGGCTTCAGTGATCCTCAAAAAACAGGGAAAAGGAAAGAACGACACTGGAGCAGCGCCTCGTGGAAAATCAGTCTGAGTGATCTGCAGAAAAGAAATGAAAGTAAGGGGTGCCCATTTGGGTATATCCTGGCTGAAAATATACCTCAAAATCACTGTCTTGGGTCAGCTAGGACTGGGGGTGGGATTTGGAAAAAGAGGGGCTGGAACTCTCAAGAGGGAAATGAATTTTTCAGTCTGTATACTGAAAACTCATGAAGTTTTAAAAATTTTTTAAAGAATTTTGTCAAAAAGGTTCTGGAACTCCATTCCGGCGCATTCCCCCAGAAAAAAAGCCCTGGCTAGGACATACCAAATCAAATCAAATCAAATTTATTACAGTCAAGACCAGCAAGGTTAAAATACAACTTTGGCAACTAATACATAAGACTTAAAATCACAGCGCAAATAAAATTCATACTTCAGCCTTTAGCATTTTCTTAGATAGTTTCGCTTTCTAAGGACCAGTGCACAAAACCTTGCCACCGCATAAGACACTGGTTTTTGGCTGTCTTCTAAAAGGTATATCCTAAGCATTTCAGGGTTAAAATCAACATAATATTGTAAGGGTTTAAATCTGGAAAGTAGAGGAATCTGATGTCTTTCTTCTTGGTAATATTCACAATGTAAGAGTATATGTGTAATTGATTCAACCACATTACTCAAACAAGAACAACATATTTGCTGTACAGGCTGTTTAAAAAATCTGGTAGATCTGAAGATGGAAATGCATCAAAATGTGCTCTTGAAAAGACCCATCTATACCTTTCATAGGTGATAACTAGGCCATACCAAAGGGACCCAAAACATTCTGAAATTCTGGGAGTAACAGAAATTAATCTCACATTACTCCTTTTCCAATCCAACCATGGTGGGTATAAGTACCCAGTTCTGGGTATAAGTATCTAAGAAGTATGCATCTAGACATGTTAAGTCTCTCAGTTCTTGCTTATACCCAGAATTTAACTTAGTTGGTCTTGAAGGTACCACTGGACTCAAACTCAGTTTTCACGTCTGTTTGTTAATTCTTGTATTTGTATGCTAATTTACTGCTATTTGCAGATCTTACCAAATGCTTTAATCTAATCTCAGCTATGCATCTTGACTCTAACTAGCCCTTCCTGGCAAATAACCCTCCACACCCTCTTTATGTATATGTAATAGCTGAGGAGGTCTTCTTTCACTGTATCTGAAGACATGTGCATGCACATAAAAGTTTATACCCTGAATAAAACTTTGTTGGTCTTAAAGATGCCACTGGACTCAAACTTTGTTCTGCTGCTTCAGACCAACACAGCTACCCACCTGAAGCTAGTGATGCAGTTAGGACACAATCTCTGCCTCTCCTCTTTACTATCAAGTATGTTAGTTCCCAAATAAACCTTTATCTACACTTTACTCAGGTTGTGTACCTGTGCACTTAATTATTCTGCCAGCACCTACCCTGTATGCCAATTACCTATGTCATCGAAATTCAACAATCTGCATGTTTACCTTGAACAGCAGCAGGTCCCGTTTTTCCTGGGATTCCTTGAAGGCCTTTCTCTCCTACAGGGGAAAAACAAACAAGGGTAGGCAATTAAGCAACAATTTAAACCAGTTATAGTCTTTAAGGTAGAATTTAGCTGCTTAAAGTTCTGGCAGGAAAACAACCACCCCCAGTCCAGACCTGCAGGCAAAACTTTGGCTGTATGAAAGCAAAAAACTGCTTTCTTCTAGGCTGGGTACTAGGGCTTGGAAAAAAGGAGGAGAAGTTAGATTTATATCCTGCCCTTCACCTGGAGTCTCAGAGTGGCCTGCAATCTCCTTCCCTTCCCCTCCCCACAACAGACAGCCTGTGAGGTAGGTGGGGCTGAGAGAGCTCTGAGAGAACTGTGACTGACCTGAGGTCACCCAGCAGTTGCATGTGGAGGAGTGAGGAATCAAACCCGGCCATTCTTCGCCATTCTTAACCATTACACCAAACTGGGAGGGGGAAGCGGTGCAAACATTTTTTAAAAGATACTCTTCAGCTGACATGCAAGAAAGAAAACTCCTTTCTTCTTCATTTCGATTATTCGTTTGCACTGCATGTTTGCAATATTATGATGAAAAACTATCAGCTAAAATAGGGTTTTCAGTTCAGTGCATAGTAGCTACCTGTAAGGCAAAAAGCAGAAGCCAGCCCTGGCCCTGTCTTGACCCCCTCTTTTGTAGGGCTGAGGAAGTCACAGTATCCTCGGCTCACAGATCTGGGTGAATGCCAAAGCATAGTTTGAGGCAATGATGTCACTTCCAGGTTGCACAGGAGGTGACATAGTGGCGATGGGGCACCATGGACCACCACCTCCATTTCCCTTTTGATACCCAGCTGAAGAGTGGCAGGAAGGGTCATGGGGTGGGTGGGAGGTGCCCCACTGAAGTGGGAGCCCTGGCAAGCCTGCATCTCTGTTGTCTGAAAATCAGCCATACTCGGGGATATCAGCCTCTGGATAAGGGCCTGCAGCTCCCCTGGAATGACACCTGACATCCGGACTAAATAAGTTTCGCTAAAGGCATGTAGCTGCCCAGTCACAGAATCAGTGGGGGGCCACAGGATGGAAGAGGCAGCCAGCTGAAGGAAGGGAGCTGTGGGATGTGCCCCTGCTAGAAGCCACTCCCCAACAGCTATTTCACTGGAGCAGGGGTGTGTCCGCTGGCACCAACATCTCCACAGCAGCACTGGGCCCTCACCCAGGCCTGGTGGGGCAAGGCCAGCCCAGCACCACTGCGAACACCAGTTCCACACAGGATGAGGTTGCAACCCTGCTGCTGCGTTCACCCAGGCAAGAGAAGGGAGCCTGGGAGGATGGGGGCACCAGCAGCCTGGAGGAAGAACACCTGCCTCTTTGACAGAGACTTAATGGGATGCTGTTTACCAGGCGGTATAATTTACCTCCATGCCATGGAAAGCTTCATTAAACATCTGTGAAAGAATCAGGACATTTTTCTCCAGGTGGTTGGTCACTCTATGGGAGGGGAACAGTTGGGAAACTGGGCAGGAACTGGGGAATAAAGGGGGCAGAGAAGGAGAAGAGGGGGTAACAACAGAAAAGGAGCTGGAAGGCACTAGGGAGAAGGAACAAAAGAAAGACTGGGCGGGAGCCAAAGACCAAACTGAGTTCTCTTGAAAGAGCTCTGGTACCCTCCAGTGGCCCCAGTGGATAAAACAATGGACTGTATATGTGTACTAGATTCAAGTGGGTAGTTGTGTTGGTCTGAAGCAATAGAACAAAGTTTGAGTCCAGTGGCACCTCTATCTGAAGAAGTGGGCATGCACACAAAAGCTTATACCCAGAATTAAACTTTGTGTATGTTTACTGTTATGAAGTAATCATTAAAGATGTACCTATTGCTGCAACTGGTCCTAATGATTCTTCATGGAGGGGCTTTTTTTGGAATTTCATTGCCTCCAGGGGTTGGGGGGGACAAGCAACCACATACTCTAGGAGAAATGGAAGTCCTAAACCAGCTACACAGAATGGATGCTCTAGGACTTCCATTTCTCCTATGTTACTACGGTATACTGAAGAAATTGGGAGAGACTGTTTGATAGTTGCCATTAAAGACACTAAAGGCTAGAGGGGGGTTGGGAATTGAGGTCCTTTCTACACTTGAATCTCATCCCTGGTTTTATCAGAGTTCAACTCGTGACACAATGCCTTGCATTTATACCTGGTTATAACAGCATCTGTTTATCCCAGGACAAGTGTGGGGTGAAACTGGGGTGTCCTCAATGTAATATGGAAACAAAGAAAATACCCCAAGATAATTACTGGGGTGAGCTCACATGTAGAATGTAAGTTCGGGGACAGGGTTTATTTATTTATTATTTAGATTTTTACCCCGCCCTCCTAGCAGAACTGGCTCAGGGCGGCTTACACAGACAATATAAAATAATATAATAATACAATATATAATATAAAATCCATTAATACACAAATTTAACACTGCAGATATAACAAAATATTAAAGTGCTAGTACTTAATTTACTTCCTCCGCATACAGTCAGCTTTTCAGTGTCCTTCAGATGTCAATGGCACTCAGGTCGGGCTATAATTGGGCTATGACTGAACTACAACTAGGGGACCCAGAAAGGATGGGCTCACTATTCGTCACTGCCAGATGCCAGTAGTCAGATGTCAATAGTGACAGTGGCGGTAGTGGTAGTGGTGGCAGCTCCAAAAGCCTGGTGGAAGAGCTCCATTTTGCAGGCCCTGTGGAACTGCAACAGGTCCTGCAGGGCTGACCTCCTCTTGGAGTTCATTCCACCAGAGTGGAGCCACCACCGAGAAAGCCCTAGCCCTAGTTGTTGCTAGCCTGGCCTCCTTGATATTCAGGAGGACCAGCCGATTCTGGGTCCCTGATTGCAGTGCTCTCTGGGGAACATGTGGGGAAAGGCAGTCCCTCAGGTATCCCGGTCCCTGGCCATAAAGGCTTTAAAGGATTTAAGGTCTAGTGTGGAAAGAGGGATGGTGTCCTTTTGCAGGTCTTCAGACTGCGTTCATATCCTTAACACTGAAACAAGATTGACTGGCATAAGGCAGAACATTTAAAATTATAATCTGAGTTTTGGTGGGAAGAAATGCCCTCACAGGAAGGGGAGGAACTGACTTTTGACCTCCGTGTAACATCAAAGGATATGACAGCACATCCTTGCTGAGCTTCCTCCTCAGACTCTGTCATCCCCAGAAACTGCCTCCAGATCCTTGAGAGTTTCTCAAACCAGAGATGACTAACCCTGGCTGTGATTCCAGAAGAACTCCAGGCCCCACTTCGAGGTCGGCAGTCCTAACCTGAAATGTTACATTGCCTTTGCTGTAGGGTTCCCAAGTCGCCCCGGGGGGTGGGGAAGCCCCCGCTCCAGTGGCCTGCTCCCCGCTGGCCCGGATTGGGCCGCCGGGGGGAACCCACCCCCAAATTGCCAGGTGGCAGTGACGTCCCTGGTGCTATGACATCACCCGGAGGTGACGTCATCGCTTCGGGCACATTTTGAGGGGGACGCTCTGTAATTTGAGGTAAAACTCTTTGGTTTTCCCTCAGATTTCAGAGGTCCCGCCCTAACGTGCCCGACACAATGACGTCACTTCCCAGTGACATCATCGTGTCAGGCACGTTTTGAGGGGGATGCTCTGTAATTCGAGGGAAAACTCTATGGTTTCCCCGTGAATTTCAGAGGTCCCACTCTACTGTGCCCGACACAATGACATCACTTCCAGGTGACGCCATCGTGTCAGGCACGTTTTGAGGGGGACGCTCTGTAATTCGAGGGAAAACTCTATGGTTTCCCCTCAAATTTCAGAGGTCCTGCCCTAATGTGCCTGACGCAATGATGTCACTTCCGGGTGACATCATCACGCCCCGCACGCTGTGCGCACGCAGCAGAAGACTCCCAGGCAGGCTAGGAGTCCCCCGAGCATCACAAAGGTAGGACTTGGCAACCCTACGTCACTGAGTCATGTAAAGGTTTCTGGATCAGGTTTGTCTATCTAAGGCAGGAGTGTCAAACATAAGGCTTGGGGGCCAGAACCGGCCCACCCAGGTCGCAGCAGCTGAAAGACTCCACTCTGGCTGATCCTTGCCGGCTGTGGCCGGATCCCTCTTCACCCCCTCCTTGCCTCATTCTGGGCCATAACCACTCCTTGCCCTGAACTGCACACAAACTGAGTATTTTACAGCCTGGCTCTTGGGCCATAACCACTCCTTGCCCTGAACTGCACACAAACTGAGTATTTTACAGCCTGGCTCTTGGGCCAGTCTCAACCCCAGAATCTTGTTGTTAAACAAATCTGGCATCTATAGAATGACATACCTTTTGCACCACTAGTGCCTGGGTCTCCTTTCGGCCCTGTCCCACCAGGTATGCCCGGACATCCTCGGAGGATGGCGAGCTTCTCGTCACCGCCCAGGCCCACGATACTCACATCTGCAGAGGAATCAGGATATTAAAATGAAGAGCAGCCTTCTGGCAGGTGGCATATCCAGCAAAGCATGAGCTCCAGAAGTGTGAAGCCTCATATAAAGTAACACAGCAATGTGGGATTTCTGTACAGACGTCCACACAGGTGCCTGTTAAGCAAATGTCAGTTCTTTTAAGTTTTTTACTTCTCAGGTCATAGAAATAGTAAGGGGCACCATCCTTTGTTGTATTGGTCACAAAATAAAAGAGCCATTTTAAAAGGACTTAGAAGACTGTTATAAAATAGGCCGCATAAAGGGGGTGGGGGAAAGCTCAGCAGTATTTCTACACACACACACACACGCACGCACACACCCCAAGACTGCACTAAGAATTCTGTGAGCAAATGATCACCTGGATGTTTACATCATTTATCTTTTTCAAAGGGGAGTTGAACATGTCATTAAACTGTCATGTCTAAAATTGGAAACTTTAGAGCCAACCAACCAAGGAACACCTCTTACTGGTACATTTCGAAACTGTGCATGGTTCAAATATTCCATGACAGTAAGAGAGAACAAGGACTTCTTCACTGGCTTCTTCTCCCAGCACATTACTCCTCCTATCCTTTCTTCACCCACTCTGTGTGTCTACAGTGGGGAGGGGTACTTAGGAAGCTATCTAAGGGAACCCTCTAAAACTATCTAAGGCAGGGGTGTCAAACATAAGGCTTGGGGGCCAGAACCGGCCCACCCAGGGCTCTTACGCGGCCTGCGAGCAACTAGTGCAGGCGAGGGAACAGGAGACTGCTCAAGGTGGAATGGACAGAGACACTCTGATTGTGGCTTCAGCATGGCAGAACAACCTCATCTGCAGCAGTCAAGCAGCATGGGAGCGTCTGCCCAGTGCTGCTCCGCCGGCTCTCTAGTCTGCCCATATGGTTTCCTTTGCACCCCCCTCCCAATCCAGGAGGCCTTGCAGTGAGGATACACTGAATCAAAGCTTACTAGCTACTGTCCTTTATACAGTACACAGTCTCGGGTACCTGGCATTACCTTTTACGGCACACATGGCCCGGCCCTCATGACAAATGAGTTTGACACCTCTGATCTAAGGGAACCATCCTAAGTCTTTCCAGCCGGCCAAGCATAGGATTGACACTAAATTCACTTCCTTCGGCATAGCTCTGCGTCTGTGGTAGCAGCACAGTTAAACTGTTCAAAGGTAGTCATGTGCCTTACTGGCACCAGAGAAGGCTGTTGTAGCCTATAGTTTTGTGGATGATTTGTGTGATGTATGCAATGTAAATGTATTCACATTATTTAAACCACAGTATATAGGTTCACACCTAGTATCAATGTCTATTTTTTTTTAAAAAAAACTTTAAAATAAAATGGAATGGAGTAACGAGATGAGTTCTTTTAAGTTGCTAAACAAGTCACAAACTACCAACCAAATGCATTTTGAGCATTGTAGTACCTTGCACAAATGATGATGGGAGGGCAAAAGTGGGAGATATTTTTCCAAATATTTGGCAGCCCAAGACATTGTGTAAATGTGAAAATATCACAGTGGAATGTGCTGAGTAAATGGATCACTGGTATGTGAATTGACATAACCGAATCTATTACTGGACTTACCTGCGCACAGGAGATAATGGGAGTAAATACTCCTAACTTTCTGGAAGACTGCTAAATGTTCTGCCATCAATTGCTGGAGCATTTCTGCTAATTTGGGCACAGTACATTTTTTTAAAGAGGGGTTTTTTAACTTCAAAAGGAGGCCTTAATGACTGTTGTAGATTGGGTCCGTCCCAACTATGGCAACAAGAATGAATAAACATTTTTATAGGAAATGTGACCTTCTACATGTTTTCAGAGCAATGCGGCGCTGTGTTTAGGATTTTTTTTAAAAAATTGAGGCCTTGCTTAGCTTTGATTAGCAGTGTCCGTCGTCCACCATAGCTGCTCCTCTTCACCCAACCACTTCCCTTGTCTTGTCTCAGTCTGCAGCAATATATAGTCTGGAAGTCCATCCGATTCATTAAATTGGTCAGCTAGCACCTCTTAAGGGTTTTATGTATGAATGCTGTATTGTGATTGTTTTTATGAACTGTATTCTATTGAAAATTTTTGTACATCTGAGAATGTGGTAACCCTCCCTGAGCCTGCTGTGCGGGGGAAGGAAGGCTAAAAGTCCAACAAAATACACAAATAAATAAACAACCGTGTATATTGACTGCAAAATTTCAACAAAATCCATTACAGTGGTGCAGTCCCCAAACATCTGTTAATTTGTGAGGAAATGCTGCACCCAGAATCTGTGGCATGCAAAGCAGGGGATCTACCATGACAGAGCCACTGTCTGTTCCCACAGTGAGTGAACAGGATGCGTAAGCAAAACAGTGGATCAGGAGAGAAGGTGGTATAGCTGTGACTCCCTCTCTCGCACCCAGGCTGGAATCCTTGTTCTGCCACAGAAGACTGCTGGGTGACCTTGGATCACTCGCACACGCTCACCCTCACCTACCTCGCAGGGTTGTTGTAAGGATAAAGTGGAGGAGAGGAGAAGCTGTAAGCCACTTTGGGTTCCCAGTGGGCAGAAAGGGAGGGTGTGGAGAAACACCATTTTGTATGTTTGTTGGTGGGGGCTGGATAGGAGGGGGCCATCAAAATTGAGGTAGGCCTGGGCCTAGTCTCCTCTACCCCCTCCCCTCCTGTTTCCAACCAGCAATCTGAGGGTAGCTCCCTAGAGAGGACAGGAAGTCCATAAAGGAATGAGGAGATCTGCCCCAGAATGCTGCAGGAGGGAGAGGGAGTTCCTGGGCAGGAAGCCAGTCTGAGAAAAAAAAAAAGCCTGAAGCCTGTCAGACTGTTGGGGAGAGTCAGCAGCAGGCAGAGAGATGTGGATCTGACCATCTCCCCTGGAATGAAGTGATGGGCCTGCCCTGCTGAATATCTAGATAGGGTACGAGTTTAGGAAAGGGAAAGCTGGAGCGGTTTTATTTCACATTTATTTTTGATCAGTTCACTGCATGCCTGTAAATAGTTCTGTTTTAAAATAAATCCTTTAAATGACAAAGGAGTGAGGTCCCTCTGTACCACCGAGTCCCCCAGCCGCTTGGACACGCCAGGAGTGGGTCAGAGAATCCCTGGGGAGGAGAGAAGGGGCAAAACGGTTAGTCACCAACTCTCCAGGGGAGCCCCAAAGACTCCCAGGAATCCCCAGGGTGAGTTCCTGGTGACTGTGGAGAGGCAGGTTAGGAGTCTGTCCCGCCTAACTAGAGCCCCAGAGAGGGACAGTGGTGGCAGCCATACCCGGAGCAGTAAGGAAGACCTGCCCCTTCAGGTGCCAGATCAAGCAAAGGAGGGGTGGGCAGAGCGGGGCCTGGCAGCTAAATCAGGCCCATTCCACCACAGAGGGTATAAATGAAACAAACAAATATCAAAATCAACTCACACTCAAGGTTTGACACCTGACATTCATGCAATTCTGCATTAAAATGAGATTTATTCTTTTTTTCATTCACAATTTTAAAAAGAAAAAGAAATGTTGGATTTAGGAGGGTGTATTTTTTTTGAGGGTGCTGAATTTACACCAAGTCCAAAGACCTGTATTAATTTTAAACACTTCTTTGACATATAGTTAAATACTAACATCTGAAAATATTAAGAGTTTTGGAAGAAAGAATGGAAATCTAGCCTGATGCTAAATCAGAGTTGGATTTCCTTCCAGCTTCCGTTACGTGGCACGGCCCATCCCTAAACTTCAGCAGCTCTCCCTGGTCCCAGGTTGCCCTGCTTAAGACTCACCTGGACAGGTGTCCGTTGCATTCCCAGGAACTACTGCTGTCATCAGATAGAGCAGTAAAATGAAAATGTGGTCTGCATTCCTCCTCATCACTTCAGCGTGGATAATTTTTCTATCTGCAGTGTCCTGAGTATTTAAGAACTGAACAGGGTTGTTTTAAAAAAGAAGAAGATAAATATTGCAACACTTGAGGACTCTGCCTCACTGCCCCTTCAAGGGAATTCTGCACTGGCCAAATTTCAAATATGTAATTCTTCCTCCTACCAGCATCATTTTAAGGAACAAAACACAGCCATGGGAGAAACGCAAGCGGAGAAAATTTGAGAGATGAGATGGTCAAGATTTCCATAGCACCAAACAAACACACACACACACTCAGCAGTCCCCTGCTCCTGATGACGGCCTCTATGGCTGCTTTTCATTTTTTAAAAAACATTCCCGCAAGCTGGTATGAAGAACTGCAAAACTGCCTGCCATCAAACGTGGCCCGGCCCACAAATGCAGCCTGCAGTTTTTCATTCATTCCTTACAGTTCTATCCCAGCTTTCCTCCCAGGAGCTCATGGTGGTGTGACCCCATGACCCCATTCTCTTGCAGGAGCAGCTGCCAAGGTGGATCCATCTTTTGCTATTGGTTTGGACATGTACGCCGGACAGGTGAGGGTGGTTTGGATGGCGCCAGCCTTTGGGGTGGAGGGTGCTGGTTGTGGCAGAGGTCTGCCCCATGGGCCCTGGAGCGGACTCCCCGCTGACCACAGATGGACCTCTGTGCGCCTACCAAGGCACATGTGGCTTTTCTCTGTAGATGGGAAAGCCCCTATCATTGACCACAGGGGTGCCACAACTTCTTCCCCCACATGCCTACAGCCAGGCTGTGTGGGTGCCAAGCTGAGGGGACGCAGATAGGGGTGGGTATCCAAAAGAAGCCCTTCCTTCACCAATTGTCCTGGGTGCACCATGGGGCCAGGCATGTGAACAGGGGTGCGGGAGTGGCATGTGGGGGTGGTGCTGAGCCCCTACAAACAGGGGTAAGACAATGGGCCACCACTCATCTTATGACTGTTTGATCATCCCTACCTAAGGGCACCAGAGGGTGCAGAGCCCCAAAAGGCAGCCTAGGTGGCAGGGCACCTCCTTCACTGGATGTGCTCCCATACCCACTTGTGCTCAATGTGCCCCCTGACAGCCTGCCTCACCACCTCCTCCTCCAACCATGTATTGTCCTGCCCCCAACCCAGGGAAGCTCTGACGGTCCCCCTAAGAAGGGTGGCAGCAGCCACTGGTGGATGGCCATATTCTGGAGCACCACACAAACTATGAAGAGCTTGGCCACTGCCAAGGGCTGCAGGTCCCAGCGCCCTCTTGTATGGTGGAGACAACAGAGCCACATCTTCAGCTGGCTGAATGCCCACTTGATGACCATGCGTGTCTGGTGGTGGGCTTGGTTGTCGGCTGTACAATCTGGCAGGGATGGCACATGGGTGCCCCAGGCAGCGTGTGTGGGTGTCAGGAGTACCTCTGAGGATCTGCCTCCTGCGGACCTAAGTGAGGTGGAAGATCAGCTCCCAGCTCCAGAGGAGCCTCCACCTGAGCCAGATGGGGCTCAAGCAAGCACCTCCCAGGTCCCAGCAACAGCAGCAGCTGAGCCACAGCTAAGCTCAAGCCCACCTGTTCACCTCCTCGGGTGGAACGTCTAAGGTCCCAATGCAGGCAAGACTTAGCTGCAAGAAGGAAAGAGGCACGCGTGCGTGGTCACAGATCACTAAGTCCTGAGTTCTAGAAGGAACCGGGACCTCTCTGCCAGCTGCTAACAAGCACAGGAAGTGGCTGGGTATTTAGGCACAGCTAGGGCTGCCAAGTCCCCGGGTAGGGTGGGGGAAGCACCGATTTTTAAAGCTTTCCCCCGCTTTTTCAGAATTGGCCACCGGGGGAGGCAATGGCTGCCAGCAGGGAAACGTCGGAGCCTGCCCTGGCCTCTTAAAAGGGAAATGTCTGCAGAGAGCCTGCCCTGCAGTAAAAAGCCTCAACAGACATTTCCCCTTTAAGAAAGAGCAAGAGAGTCCCGCCCAGAGAGGCTCTTTCTGCTGAAGGGCCTGCTTTTGCATGTGGCCTGCTGCTGGAGTAAGCTGCTTGGGGTAAGCTGCTGGGGTCTGCCAGCTCTTTTCCTTCTCTCTCTCTCGCCCTCCCCCTTTCTTTCTTTTTTCTGTCTGTCTGTCTGTCTGTCTGTCTGTCTGTCTGTCTCTCTCTCTGTCCCCATCCAGCCGAGGTCTATCAGTGGCTATTATTAGCCACAAGGTCTAAATGGAGCCCTTTGTCTGGGGCAGTGATGCTCTGCATTCTTGGTGCTTGGGGGGCAACAGTGGGAGGGCTTCTGGAGTTCTGGCCCTGCTGCTGGACCTCCTGAGGGCACCTGGTATTTTTGGCCACTGTGTGACACAGAGTGTTGTACTGGACGGGCTGTTGGCCTGATCCACTGTGGCTTCTCTCCTGTTCTTATGATATGAAAATCATATTTAGCACTTGTGCAGCACTTAGTGCTTCATATTCTGCCGAGATGAGGAAGGATTCAGTAGGGCCGTTGCTCAGTGATAGAGCATCTGCTTGACATGCAGGAGGTATCAGCCTCTTCAGCTAAAAAAGGATCAGGTCATAGGTGACATTAAAGATCTCAGCCTGAGACCCTGGAGAGCCACTACCAGTCTGAGTAGTCAATACTGACCTTGATGGACCAATGGCCTGATTCAGTATTAAATAAAATGATTCCATGGCACTGCAGTGTTTTGAGCCAGGCTTTCCCAGATCCCAGCCAAACAAACTGACTGCTACATAACACTGACTCTTGTTCAGTGACAAAAAACAGTGGCATAAAAGTCACAGTCTGGGTAATGCTGCTTGCAAGCCTATAAAGCTCAAGGCAGCAGCAGAAGCTCAGTATTAGGAAACTTCATGAGTTCATGTGTCAGCATGTGGAAGCAACATCACAGGATGTGACATCACAAAATGATGTCACTTCCTTTCTCCTGGCTCCACCCCCAAAGTCTCCTGGCTCCACCCCCAAAGTCCTCAGATATTTCCCAAGTTGGACTTGGCAGCCCTAGGCACAGCACAGAGACTACCAACTTGTGCTAGCAACAAATCTTCTTGGCTAAGCTCTGCACCTGTTCGGCTCACGATAGCTAACTTGATTCTGGACCCTCTGGCTTGTGATTCTGGCTTTGTTTGACTTTGGCTCTGTTGACTCCTGGACTGGTTTACTCATGAGTTTCCCTCTTTGACCCTGCTTTGGACTGACTCTGCTTTTGGCTTAGTGTTTTGGACTTGGCAACTCGTTCCTGATTTGGCTTAACCTCGGACTGTCCCGGACTTCTGCTTGACTCCTGTCCTATTGGCACCCAGCTCGTGACAGTGGGGGTACCTTGCTCCGCATTTCCAGGAAAACTGCTAAACCCTAATGTGTCTGTCATCAAGTTAGATGCCCAGAACTGTTCTTCCCAGAGGGAGCAACCCTTGGGGATCAAAAACTACAGTACTGGGAACTCTCTCCCCCACTACCTAGTGTGAGATGGCAGTGTGAGATGGCATGCAGCCACTTCTGGGGAATCCTAGGTCTTTAAAGGATTCCTGTCCTAGCTAATATACGCCAAACCGAACCAAACCAAAATGGGGGAAAGTTCGGGATACAGATTGCGTGTCACCCCCTTGCACTCTAAAGAACCTCATGGCCGTTTACATGGACTCAAGGGCCAGTAGGTGTGACTGAATTACACAGGCCCAAGAGATGAAAAGAGAAAAAGATTCCAAGCCCGATAGTTGCTCTTATAGCATCACACACACAGGACCACACATGCACTCACACACACTCTTGTTTCTCTGGGGAAATCTCCCTATGTCTGCACTCTAAGACACATGCGTGCACTCACAATACTTATTTATTTATTTATTTATTCATTTATTTTATTAAACTTTTACTCCGCCCTCCCAGTAGAGCCGGCTCAGGGCGGCTTACAACAATAACAATGTGGAATGGCAATTCCATGCACAATAAACTTCATTAATACAAAATTTTAAAAACAGAATATAAAACATATTATAGTGCTAGTGATTATTCTCAGGTACAGCTGCTTTCTCAGAATTCCTATCAGCTGGTCTTGATATTCAGCATTTCATGTTTAGGTCAGGCAATGGTTAAAAAAAGGGGGGTCCCCAGCAAGGTCGGGCTCGCTCATCATACACTGTCCGATGTCATAGGAACAGTGGCAGGGGTAAGAGTGGTGGTGGTAGCGGCGGTGATGGGGGTGGCCCCAAAAGCCTGGTGGAAGAGCTCTGTTTTACAGGCCCTGCAGAACTGCAAAAGATCCTGCAGGGCCCTGATCTCCTCTGAGAGCTCATTCCACCAGAGTGGGGCCACCACCGAAAAAGCCCTTGTCTTAGTTGTAACCAGTCTGGCCTTCTTGATGTTCGGGAGGGCCAGCTGGTTCTAGGTCCCCAACCGCATTGCTCTCTGAGGGACATATGGGGAAAGGTTGTTCCTCTGGTATGTAGGTCCCTGGCCATGAAGGGCTTTAAACCGAAACCAAATCTGGTATGCTATAGGCAGCCAGTGCAGCATTTTCAGGGTGGGCTGGATGTGTTCCCACATAGGAAGACACAACAACAGCCTCGCCGCTGCATTCTGCACTAGCTGCAGCTTCCGGATTTGGGACAAGGGCGGCCCCATGTAGAGGGCATTACAGTAATCCAGTCTCGAGTTGACCATCTCATGGATCACTGTTCCCTGGTCCTTGCGTTCAAGGAAGGGAACCAGCTGCCTAATCAACCTAAGATGGTAAAAGGCTGACTAGACAGTGGCTGCTACCTGGGCCTCCATTGTTAAGGAGACATCCAGGATCACTCCCAAACTCCTAACCATCGGCAGGGTGATTTTCATATGAGCCACCATTAATCTGTTACTCAAACAGGCTGTCTCTTATTTAGTTGGGGAAATTAGCTTAATTAGAGACACAGCAAGAGGTGGAACTGTAGATCTCCACCTATGTATACCAGGATCCTTCCCTTAGAGAACTGTCAAACCAGTCAGGAGTACGACTGGAAGTGTTTTTACTGAAAAAGAAATAAAAGGGCGAAAACATACACACAATATGCTGAAAAGCACACAAGCTAGCTAAGAGAAAATAAAGGGAGGAGCGTGGGGGGGGGGGGGAGAGAGTTTCAGAGAGGCTATAGTTACCAGTCTTGAAGATTGAAGTCTGCGGAGAAGGCTTGTGAATGCTGCTTCGCGCAGCAAAGGCAGGAGGGAGCCCACACACAAATGGGGGTGTGAGGTAGGCACTGAGGACACACACACACTGCAGTGGGGCAGCATGCTTACATTTATACCCAAAAAGGCTCCCTAGGGATCTGCTGACATGTTTACCCCCAAACAATGACTTGATAAGTTTTTCGGGGATCAAACAACAGTTAGGGAGAACAGATGGTTTATGGCTCTCATTGACGCTTGATTTACAAGATGGGATGTTTACTATTTGGGTGAAGGCTAAGGTTAAGAATTGTATAAATAGGATAAGCAGGTGAGGAAGGCATATGGTAGATTAGCTCAAAAGGATGTAAGTGTTTTTCCTGGGAGACCAACTTATCTCTTTAAGTTAGAGAGGACATCTGCGAGCTGGTCAGCCATTCCTTTCTCAAGTTTTTAAAACTAGATATCCAGACCTGTCGTTGGCTGGTTGGCATCCTCTGGCTGGCATCCATTTTGTGTCCTGTTAGGCCAGACAACTCTGATCCTTGGCTTGGCATCATTTTGGGCCAGGCAGTATATGATATTTGAGCTTATATATCTTATATATAGCATAGCTTATATGGCCAGGGTCCGACTCACCTGAGGGACTGCCTTTCCCTATACATACCCCAGAGAGCACTACAGGTCACAGAACCTATTGATCCCCAGGGCCCAAGGACACTAGGCTGGTTGTAACCAGGACCAGGGGTTTTTTTTGGTGGTGGCTCCTTACTGGTGGAATGAGCTCCCAGAAGAGATCAGGGCCCTGTGGGACCTCTCACAGTTCCACAGGGCCTGCAAGACAGAGCTCTTCCACCAGCTTTCAATTAGGAGCTGCCACCACCACTATTAACAACTATAACAACTGGTAGAGCCTGGTTCCTGGTTGGCTACTGACAGCCTATGTACGCAGAGTATTTTTGAAGAAGACCAGTGAGCTAGAAAGTTAAACAGCTATGGAATGCACTCACGCAATAACACCGTTGTTACAGTAGCAAACAATCCAGCTAGCACTTTAATATTGTTCTGTTTATGAATTGTTTTTAAATGTTTTATCAAATTTGAGTGTCGATATGTATTTTAAACTGTGTAAGCCACCCTGAGCCTGCTTTGGCAGGGTAGGGCAGGGTATAAATCATAATATAAATAAAGGTAGTAGAAGGCTATTTATGGGTGGCTGTCTGTAAATGACCCCTCAGTGAGAGGAGGGGTCCTGCCTGTTAACACATGAGTGGCCAGATGGATGGTGTGGCTACCAGTGAGAGGAGGGCACCCATGACTGGACAAAATGCACACTGTATCACCCCCTTCCCGGGTTTGGGCACCCATTGCTCTGTGTGAGCAGGGGGGCGGCTTTGGGTGTCCATGGCGGGGCAATGCTGGGGCATGTGCCACCACTGGCAGATGGCCAGAGACTTGTGATAGGACTTGGTTCCTTTAAGTGGGCATGGGGTGTGCAGCTGACAGAGAGTGAGCATGCCTGGCCCTGGCCCTTCTCACCCTTGGGCTGTGACAGGAGCTTGGCTCAGCCCCCCTGCCTGGCAATCCCTGATTGGATCTGGCTGACCTGTTTGTTACAGCCTCCCCACCTCTCCACCATACCTCCAACTGGTATGCAGCAGTGCAGTTATGGTCACTGAAAGCCCCCCAAAAGAGACTTTTTCCTGTGGGCTGCCATGTAACTGAATCCTACAGGGAGTGAACTAGCAGTACCATAGCTGTGCCGTGGCCAGCTGCAGCGATACAGGAGCACCTCAGGATTGCTCTGCCAATTGACAGCATTTTCAAACACACACATGGCGATTTGCATTTGGTTTGTGCATGGATTTGCAGATGACATGGGGAATTAAGTGGTTGTTTGTATGAATGCAAACTTCTGCTTAACAGCCCATCATTAATTATGAACGTTAAGGTTGCTACTGATTTTCACAACTTTAAAAAGAAAAAAAATCCCGGTGTGCAAACTGAATACATTTATTTTTACACCATTTTCTATTTTCCCCATATTTGTTTCCTGTTAAATATATGCAACTTGACAATATTATTTTTTACAGCAGCTGTGTATAAATGACACATGGGGGCATGTACTCTATAAATGTTAAAATATCATAAAAGAAACAGATTAATCAGGAACATTAGCAATGACAGTGAAAATGCTCATATGACGCGCGACCTTATAATCTGCCGTTTTGTAGCGTTCTCTGAGGAGACTGATCAGGCTTGACTTTACTGTACTGACCAGCTCCCTCTATACTCCAAATCGTCTCTTCGGGATTTGTTTTAAATTGCTTTATAGGTACGTTGAGGACCACTGCTAGATATCTTTGTTCGTGGTTTTAAGAGTCAAGCACTCAGGCTTTTTGGTTCAAAACACAACAGTACTTTATTTCCAGAAACGAACAGGGGGATGGAGGGGATGGAGGATGTATATACAGTGGACACTTTGTTTCTGTATGGGCTGGCACATTTGGCTTAGATTACACTGAGGCAGTATGCTATACTGTTTTCAGTTTCCTTAACTGTCCATAAGCTCACTCAACACCTTCCTCTGTCCACTCTCCTGTCCTGCTTAGGGGTTAGTGTAGGAATTCTGTAGTTATCTTAAGGCACTGGCAAACCATGTCTATAGATAACTAGGACACCTATAGCATGTTTGGCACACCAACATCTGAAGGTCATAGAGAATTCCTCTCTCATCTCTCTCTGAGCATAATAGAAATGTAACCATTAGATTAAGCCAGCTCAGCTTTCTCACAGTAGAAACACTTTTCCCTGGGAGCTGTATCTTGTAGCAACATCGTTTATGTATCATGTACTGCATCCATGTCTTCCTGCTGACTGAACAAATAACTAACTACTGATGTAGCAAAGATAGCCAATAAAAGCAGGGGCCTCACAGCCCTAACTTTATGCCTCGCATCATACCTCTGACTCCGTGTGTCTGTTTTCATCACTCTCTCTCTTTGGAGAGGTGATCCCTATCATCACCTTGCTGGGTAAGGTGATCTCATCATTATCACCAGTGATCGCTCACCGCTTCATCTGGTGACCCCGACGTGATCCAGGACATGATCTGTGATCTACAGGACGTGGTCCGTGATCAGAGACGGAGCGATCCAGGCCGTCATTCGCCCATACTCATCGGCTGGAATAGCCTGGTGCGCACCTTCGCGATTCAACTCTCATCGCTTTATTCGTGAGTATGTGTGGGGAGATGTCAGCTCAACAGAGAGTTCATGCAAAGGAGCTGTACAAGATACTAAGACAGCATGGGCGTACAGAGGTAGCTCAGGGAGAGTTAGAGGATTTCTTACAAGAAATCGCATGCCAATGTCCATGGCACCCTGAGACAGGTTCCTTGAGAAAGGAAGACTGGACAAAAAATAAAAACTCAGCTTTATGCAGCGTTTGAGTGCAGCTCTGGGGAAAAGGACCAGGTGAGGGTCCTGAGGCATCCTCCACAGTTGTGCTCGACGCTCCCCCTTCCTATCTACAAGCCCCTTCAGCCCCTTTTCAACCCCCAGATGTCATGTCTGGACCAAAACCTGAAGGAGCAGAATAGGAAAATGCTAAATCTTCATGAGTTGAACAAAGCTTTTAGAGAATCTGGGATAAGATCACATTTTGTACATTAAAATGTTAAAAGGAATTTCTAATGAACATGGTATGGGACAGTGAGTACAGACAGGCTGCATTGGTTTCAAGGAGTCTCACAATGCATCATAAGGGCACTTCGCAGAATCCCGGCAGGGGGAAAGCCCACTCACTCATTCACAAACATTAAGCAACAAGCTCCAGAGCCACACCATCAGTTCATAGATTAAAGAAAGCAATTCAGTGACAAGTAGGAAATTTCTGAAGCACAAGAAAAACTTAGGAAACAACTGGCTTTTGCCCAGGTATTGTTCAATTACAAACTGTAACTTTTGAACAGAGCACTACTACAGGGAGTGCAGGGATAGATTAATTCATACAGAAAACATGCAGTCAGTCCTCTTTGGAGAAATTCTTTTCATGCTTACACAATTCAAGCACTGCCGGTTTAATATTGCCCAGATCTTTAACAAGCAAACAGGGAATCATAGTTGTCCCAGGAGTAATAGATTCTGACTACCAAAAAATCATTTATTGAATTACATGCCATTAAAATTAAGAGCACAAAGATTCCTGGGCATGATTAATCCTAGTATCATACACTCTTCCAAAGCAGAAGGCACATTACTAGGGCTGCCAAGTCCAACTTGGGAAATATCTGGGGACTTTGGGGGTGGAGCCAGGAGACTTTGGGGGTGGAGCCAGGAGAAAGGAAGTGACATCATTTTGTGATGTCACATCCTGTGATGTTGCTTCCACATGCTGACACATGAACTCATGAAGTTTCCTAATCCTGAATCAGGCCATTGGTCCATCAAGGTCAGTATTGACTACTCAGACTGGTAGTGGCTCTCCAGGGTCTCAGGCTGAGATCTTTAATGTCACCTATGACCTGATCCTTTTTTAGCTGAAGAGGCTGATACCTCCTGCATGTCAAGCAGATGCTCTATCACTGAGCAACGGCCCTACTGAATCCTTCCTCATCTCGGCAGAATATGAAGCACTAAGTGCTACACAAGTGCTAAATATGATTTTCATATCATAAGAACAGGAGAGAAGCCACAGTGGATCAGCCCATCCAGTACAGCCCATCCAGTACAACACTCTGTGTCACAACAGTGGCCAAAAATACCAGGTGCCCTCAGGAGGTCCAGCAGCGGGGCCAGAACTCCAGAAGCCCTCCCACTGTTGCCCCCCAAGCACCAAGAATGCAGAGCATCACTGCCCCAGACAAAGGGTTCCATTTAGACCTTGTGGCTATAATAGCCACTGATAGACCTCTGCTGGATGGGGACAGAGAGAGAGAGACAGACAGACAGCTTTTTCACTTACTCTTGCCCAATTCCCAGGCTTTATTTCTGGCCCTTGTTTCACCCAGCTGTTGTCCATGTAAGTCCCATAACTTCTCCCCCCCCCCCCCCCCAGCATAGGCTTTTTGGTGGCTAAAGAGGACCTTTGTCCTTCCCTTTTCGCCAGCAGAAAAGCTAGTTGGATCCGTCCCTAACTTAAAATACCGGTTACTTGATGTACAAATGCTATTAAAAATGCAGATTTTTACTGCTGGAGGGGGGGGGGGGGGACATGGTTGAAAGAAACAGCAAATTGGCATAAAAATGAGGAATCCCAACTTTTATTTGCAGAAGGGAAATGAGGATTGGGGGGACCCAAACAGCCACGACAAGACATTTTAAACAATCCCACTCCCAGACCTTCTACAGGCAACCTCTCCTTGTGATGTTTACCTCTTTGGAAGTGACAGTTTATTCCTTTGACAAAACCACAGTGGACAGACAGACAGAAAAAAGAAAGAGGGGGAGAGACAGAGAAGGAAAAGAGCTCGCAGACACCAACTTACCCCAGCAGTTTACTCAGTAGCAACCTTGCACGGAAGCCCTTCAGTAGAAAGAGCTTAGTCCCTCCTTAATCTCTGGGCGGGGCTGTCTTGCTCAATCAGCTCTTAAAGGGGAAATTTCCCTTTTAAGAAGTTCAAGAGGCCAGCAGGGCAGGCTCCGAGGTTCCCCTGCTGGCAGCCATTTTGTCCCCCCGGTGGCCAATTTTGGAAAAGCGGGGGAAAGCTTTAAAAATCGGTGTTTCCCCCGCTCAACCGGGGGACTTGGCAGCCCTACACATTACAATCTGGTTGCAAAATAAGCCTCAAGTACTACACAGAACTACTACACAATACATTTACCAACTGACATTTGTCTGTGGGGACAGGATCTTTTAGATATACATCATAATGATTGCATTAAAACTGGTTTAAGTAAAACAACTTGAGAAAAGTACCTTTAAAAATATTGAACTTTTTAACAACAATAGTATTTGTACAGTGTTTTATGTAAATGGGAAATAGGAATATGTTTAGAATCAGTAAAAAAAAAAACATTAGACATTGTCTGGAAAATATCTCATGAAAGCCTTACTTTTACAACAGAAGACCACTTAGTCTGTATAGAGCAGTAGCCTCTTTCAAAAGAAAAATTAGAAGCTTTACATTTTTTAGTTCAAGAGCAAAATTGGAAGCAGGACACATTGAGACAAAACCAAAGTCTGCCAGCCTGTTTCAAAAAGCTGCTTTTTACACCAGGTTGAGAGAATTGAGCTCATTAACTGCAGAAATGAGTTTCAGTTCTTGCAATTATGAGATGTTAATTGGAAAAGCAACAGTAAAAGAATTACTTCACTAAAATGATCTCTGATTGGTCACTGGCCATGACTCTCTCAGAGGCCATTTTCTTATAAAAATTCCTGGTTTATTGAAAAAAAATGGTTTAGTTATAACTCCAATAAATTGGTTACACAATCCAACTTATATACAATTTCAGCAATTTCTAGAATTCATCAATTGGTTACACCTACTATAAGCTAACTGCTTCCAAACTTGTTCTATTATTTGCTGCTCTCAAGCAGGAAAGAAACCTGCAGAACGTATAACTCTCACATAGGAACAATTAGCAGTGTTATTTCAGAACCTATCAATCTATATATTACTTCTGGGAAAGAAACAGCTCTATGCTGTGTTAGCTCAACAAGGATCTCATGCAAATCTATATATCTAATTCTGAAGGCGCCCCCTGTGTGAGGATACCTAAATCCGCGCAAGGGGGGGCAGAGTGATGAGGTGGGGAGGCAGAAAAACAAAGGGAATTATGACAGGTCAGAAAGAGAGAGGAAGTAACATGGAGGAGAGCGAGAGAGTAAGCATACATGGAGGAGAGCGAGAGAGTAAGAAAGGGGGGCAGAAGGGAGAAAGAGTGTGAGAGAGGTAAGGGAAGAAGGGAGGAAGCAAAGGTGTGAGGAATGGGATAACTATCCTGCAAGTTTCTTGCAGGTCTCCACTTGTACACTACATATTCTTAAATGGTTGTATCTGGGACACACACTCAAAAGGCACAATATTTTTCTTAGCTATGATGTTTTCTAAATCTTATACTTAAGGCACCACACCAGAGCTACTGCTCTTGTCAATTTCTCTCTCATTCAGAAGATTTACAAATCGCCCTGGCAGATTCTGTGGGAGGAATACTATCTCCCCTGCCACTTCATGCACACTCCATGCAGCACTCACCACATATATATTGACAGCAGCCCAAGAACAAGGAGTCATTGCATAAAGAACTAAAATACATGGAAAACTCAGTTTACCCTACCACGATTTTATTAGTCTTCAAAGGTATTACTGGACTACTCTTTCTACTACTATTAGAAAACCACAGCATTCAAAAACCAGTGAGAAAACATTTTTAACCTTCCAGGAATCCAGGGCATCCAGTTGCTGCCCTAAGGGAGTAACAGTTCTCTTAAAAAGAGACAACTGCTAGACTGCTACTGATAATGAAGCTCAAAACAACACATGATACATCAAACATTTGGCCCTCCATATACTTCACAGACAGAAGGACCTTTAGTAACAAAACTACACATTTGTGAGGAGGGAGTCTCAAATATGATTCACTGTGTTCATAATTTTGCAGCTTAAGTCTTCTTATCCTGAATTACATTTCTATTCATAGTACTCTACTTCTTGATACCTCAAACATTTTGCATGATTATTTTATTATTTTAATTACAAAAGGAATCTCTGTCATACAGACTGGTCTATAATTCATTTTAAAGAACAGAGTTAGCTGCTATAAAAACTTGCATTTCAGCTATTTCTAATCTCTCAATATAATCACAGACAGCCTCTATGTTTCAAACCTTGTTACTCACCATCAAAGGGCAGGGACTGATACTTTCTCAGTCTGCCTTTCACAGTTTCACAGGTTTTTATCTACATAAGCATTCTAAGTGAAGATTTTTTTAAGCAACAAGATGTCCCTTTGTTTTCTAGCTGCTTCATATGAGAATAACAGATGAAATTTTTGCTAGCATTATTTTTAGTTTACAGGAACTTTTAAAAGTACACACCAAACCATTTTTCATTGCTTACATTTAAAGTAGCAGACGAAGCTTTAAGGGTCATTTTACACCTCCCCTCTAAAGTAGTTTGACTGCTGTCTTTTCCTGTGCTGATTTCACAGTGGTGTGAAATTTCACTCCAGGGGGTCTAAGTGCACTAATCAACAGCAATTGTTTAAAGCAGAATGAAGCCGGTTGCATACTAGCTTGATCGCAGGAGAGGAATTAGTAGATGTGGACATTTCAGTGGCAGCACGGTTTCACACCGCACAGAAGTATGGGCAGGGTTTTTTGGAACTAGAATGATTCCAGCGGGAAAGTCAGATGTAAAAACAGCCTAAGAGCTCTTGTTTGCTCACCTACAGAGAGTCATGCTTTTCATCATCAAAATGCCAAAACCATAGTTAAACAATTTAGTATTCCCTTACATGAAGCCCAAACAATTGTACAACAGTATCCTCAGTGTAGTCAAATCCACTCTGCCCCAGACACAGGTTTCTATCATTCTGGGTATGTGTGGGTCACTCCCCAAAAGGGGAGAGCAAGTATAATATGTTTTTAGCCATTCTATAGTTGTAGATGTACACAACAGATTAAATGTAAAGGTTTCTATTTTGTACAACTTCCTTATCTTGTTTTCTAGAATTTAGATGGGTTGTCTCTTTCCAGGAACAACACACTCTAAACATACAACTTACATGACACTTCTGTGCTATTATGACTTCAGAGATATTATGCTTTCATTTCACCATTTGCACGCTGGAACTTTATACACATTTTTGGTATTCCATACAATTCCCAAGGGCAAGCTATTATTGAAAGACCAAATCAGACCCTACAAGAACATTTTCATAAACAAAAACAAAAAGAAGGAATACCTCTAGGTTTTCCTGCTAAAGTAGAATGGCTTGCCCGGGCATTGTCTACTATTAATCATTTTAACCTTACACAGACTTCAAACTCTTTTCTGACTGAAGTGCTTCCAGCACCAGGCCTGGGAAAGGGCCGGTGCCTTTACTAACCTAGGGACGAGGCTATACCTCTGTGCTTACTCCTACAGGTCCTGTGTGGGTGCCAGCTCGGTGTGTTCGACCTTGGAAGGATGGCTTGGCATCAGGGACTGCAGAATCCGATTCCTGAGTTTTCTTTGCAACTTGCAGACTCAAAGAAAGACCGAAAGAGAGGAGGAGCCGGAGAAAAAATCCTCCAGTGACATAGCAACAGATTAAAGCTCTTGTTTTACAGACTGCACAAACTCTTGAAAATACTGGACATTTCTTTACAGACTGAACCAGCTTTTGAGAAAACTGGACAAGAACTTCTTGCTTGTTGTTTTTCATGCTTAAATGCTAATTCAGTTACAATTCTTTTATTAAGTGCAATTTTCTGTATTGTTTTACGGTCTTCAGCTGAAGCAGCATTTACACAACCTTCTCTTCATGAAAGACTGCAATATAACATTTAGGTACAATTAGCTAACATAACTGGAACTGATCATTTCTGCCTCACAGATACACCAAACATGGATGGGTTGCTGGGAACTTGTTTAACACCCGTTTGCAAAGAGCCTAGTAATATTGGGAAAGAAACGGGGTTATCCAAGTTCCTAAATGACACTGAAATTAGGTATGATTCTATGACTAATTGGGGAACCCCTAGTCGTCACTTACATCACAATACATTCCAAATATATACTCCTAATATAGCCAATCATGCAAACAACACTTGCGCTAGAATGGTAAATTGTACAAAACATAATCCTATGAGAAGGTGTCATAACCCTGGCCTTAGTCTATGGAATTATTCTAAATATTTAAATATCACCAGTAACTTTAGGCACATATCACTGGGATGGTTTTTCTCCTGTGGGAGTCATACTTATAACTATATTCCAGCAAACATAACAGAAACACAATGCTATCTTAGTCATCTAGTGCTTTATATAGCTACAAAACAAAACTTAAATGCTTCATTCAGAGTTCAACGTTCTATCACTTTAACTTCAGATTGTAATGCCAATGTAACTCTTCTTTGCAAAGCTGAATATGTTTCTTTTGCAGCGAGCCTCATTGCCTGGATTGTTAGTTGGAACTTATATGCAACTGTCTAAAGTCGCTTGCTTACTGGCAAAAACCATTCAAGCAATTGCTTTACTTAAAGTACAACAAGAACTTCGCCATGCCATTTTAGATAACAGAGCTGCTATTAATTTCATGCTACTTCAACATTTATTTATTTTTATTTATTTATTTATTAGTTTAACTTATATCCCGCCTTGTCAGTTTTACAACCGACTCAAGGCGGCTTACAACATATAAAAAGATAAAAACAATTTTCCAAGTTAAAACATTAACATTAAACATTTAAACAGTACTAAAATTAATTACCACAAGATGGCGACTTCCTAGCGCTCTGGTGGGTGACTGCAGCAGGGTGCGAACACCAGGGCCATGATGATGGTATAATTGGCTTTTCTCCCCGCCGGCGGCCCCTATTTGAAAGCCTGGCGGAAGAGCTCCGTCTTACAGGCCCTGCGGAACTGTAACAAATCCCACAGGGCCCTGATGTTATCCGGGAGCTCGTTCCACCAGTAAGGGGCCGCCACCGAGAAAGCCCTGGCCCTAGTACAAGACAACCGGGCCTCCTTTGGGCCGGGGTAAGTCAAGCGATTTTGGGTGCCCGACCTCAGTAACCTCTGGGGCCTATATGGGGAAAGGCGGTCCCTCAAGTAGGCGGGCCCCTGACCATAAAGGGCTTTAAAGGTTAAAACCAGCACCTTGAACCTGATCCGGTATGCTATAGGCAGCCAGTGCAGTTGCTGCAGCACCGGCCAGATGTGGTCCCGCAAAGAGAGACCCATCAAAAGCCTGGCCGCAGCATTCTGCACCAGCTGCAGCCTCCGAATCTGGGACAAGGGCAGCCCCAAGTAGAGAGCGTTGCAGTGATCAAGACGTGAGGTGACCATAGCATGGATCACTGTGGCTAGGTCTTCGCGTTCGAGGAAGGGAGCCAACTGCCTAGTCAGCCGCAGGTGGAAAAAGGCTGCTTTGGCAGTGGCTGCTACCTGGGCCTCCATCGTCAAAGAGGAGTCCAGGAGCACACCCAAACTCCTAACCCTCGGAGCTGGCACCAATGGCGCCCCACCGAAGGACGGAAGAGGGTGCCCTAACCCCGACCCGGTCCGACTCAAGCACAGGACCTCCGTCTTCAGAGGATTCAATTTCAGTCGACTCAATCTAAGCCAGCCCGCAACCTCCTGCAGCCCTCGTTCCAGGTCATCTGGGGAGGAGCCAGACTGGCCGCCCAACAGCAGATAGAGCTGGGTGTCATCAGCATATTGATGACATCCCAGCCCATACCTCCGGACAATCTGGGCAAGGGAGCGCATGAAGATGTTAAATAACATCGGGGACAGAACCGCCCCTTGAGGAACCCCACACACCAGTGGGTGCCTCTGGGAGGTCTGTTCCCCGAGCGCAACCCTCTGTCCCCGATCTTGCAGAAAGGAGGCAAGCCATTGTAAAGCGAGCCCCCGTATCCCAGCATCAGCGAGGCAGTGGATCAACAACTGGTGGTCAACGAAATCAAATGCCGCTGACAGATCTAACAGCACCAGTGCCGCCGTGCCGCCTCGATCCAGATGTCTTCGGAGGTCATCCGTGAGGGCGACCAGAACCGACTCCGTCCCGTGACCCGGTCGGAACCCGGACTGAAACGGCTCTAGCATGGAGGTGTCATCCATGAAGCTCTGTAACTGAATCGCCACCGCCCTCTCCAAGACCTTACCCAAATAGGGTAGGTTGGACACCGGCCGATAGTTGGCCAAAACAGCCGGGTCCAGAGATGGTTTTTTAAGGAGAGGGCGGACCATCGCAACCTTGAGAGCCTCCGGGAACAGTCCTTCTGTGAAGGACTTGTTGATAATCTCCCGGAGCACCTCTCGTAACCCCTCATGGCAAGCTTTTATAAGCCACGAGGGGCACGGATCAAGGCTGCACGAGGTTGGGCGTACAGTCAAGAGCAACCTGTCAACCTCCTCAAGACTGAGAGGACTGAAATGATCCAAGATTAAACCTGAAGACGTGCATGGAGCCTCAAGTTCACACACTGTCTCAACTGTGGCTGTGAGTTCGCGGCGGAGTAGCAAGATTTTATCTGCAAAATAGCTCGCAAAAGCCTCACAGCCAATTTCCAATTCCCTATCTTTTAAAGTGCTCTGCGGCACTTGCATTAACGACCTAATTGTTCTAAATAATTGGGCCGGGCGAGAGCTTGCAGATGCAACCTCGGCTGCAAGGAAATGTTTCTTGGCAGCCTTGATTGCCACCTCATAGGATCTCATAAACGTCCTATAAGATGTTCTTGATGCTTCGTCGCGAAAACGCCGCCACCGTCTCTCTAGCTGTCTGAGACCCTGCTTCATCAGGGCCAACATCATACAGGGTGTGAAAAAATATCTGCTATGTATTGTTTTAGTTTAACAGACAATTCTTATAACATTCAGATGCACGTCAATTGTCTCCATGTCTATACTAAAAGCATTCAACAAAACCCTATTCCAGCCTGATGGACTTTTCTCTGGTCATGGATTCCAACTGACTGGCTTCATGATTTTTTACAATATGCCTGCATAAGTTTTAACAGCATTAATTTGTGTTCTATTCACTGCATCCCATCTCTCATTTCTGTATGCTTACAACCATGCCCCCGTTCTTCTCCCCGTCCAACAAAGCAGCACATATATTATGCTTACAAGCTCTTAAAAAACAAAAAAGGGGGAGATGTAGGAATTCTGTAGTTATCTTAAGGCACTGGCAAACCATGTCTATAGATAACTAGGACACCTATAGCATGTTTGACACACCAACATCTGAAGGTCATAGAGAATTCCTCTCTCATCTCTCTCTGAGCATAATAGAAATGTAACCATTAGATTAAGCCAGCTCAGCTTTCTCACAGTAGAAACACTTTTCCCTGGGAGCAGTATCTTGTAGCAACATTAGGGCTGCCAAGTCCAACTTGGGAAATATCTGGGGACTTTGGGGGTGGAGCCAGGAGACTTTGGGGGTGGAGCCAGGAGAAAGGAAGTGACATCATTTTGTGAAGTCACATCCTGTGGTGTTGCTTCCACATGCTTCCACATGAACTCATGAAGTTTCCTAATACTGAATCAGGCCATTGGTCCATCAAGGTCAGTACTGACTACTCAGACTGGTAGTGGCTCTCCAGGGTCTCAGGCTGAGATCTTTAATATCACCTATTACCTGATCCTTTTTTAGCTGAAGAGGCTGATACCTCCTGCATGTCAAGCAGATGCTCTATCACTGAGCAACGGCCCTACTGAATCCTTCCTCATCTCGGCAGAATATGAAGCACTAAGTGCTACACAAGTGCTAAATATGATTTTCATATCATAAGAACAGGAGAGAAGCCACAGTGGATTGGGCCAACAGCCCATCCAGTACAACACTCTGTGTCACAACAGTGGCCAAAAATACCAGGTGCCCTCAGGAGGTCCAGCAGCGGGGCCAGAACTCCAGAAGCCCTCCCACTGTTGCCCCCCCAAGCACCAAGAATGCAGAGCATCATTGCCCCAGACAAAGGTTCCATTTAGACCTTGTGGCTAATAATAGCCACTGACAGACCTCTGCTGGATGGGGACAGAGAGAGAGAGACAGACAGACAGACAGAAAAAAGAAAGAAGGAGAGAGAGAGAAGGAAAAGAGCTGGCACAGGCACTTACTTCCATTTAGACCTTGTGGCTAATAATAGCCACTGATAGACCTCTGCTGGATGGGGACAGAGAGAGAGAGAGAGAGAGAGAAAAGAAAGAAAGGGGGAGGGGGAGAGAGAGAGAAGGAAAAGAGCTGGCAGATGGACTTACCCCAGGCCTAGCAGCAGCAACCTTTCAATCTTACACCAGCCGCATGCAAAAGCAGGCCCTTCAGTAAGAGCTTAGTCCCTCGTTAATCTCTGGGCGGGGCTCTCTTGCTAACTCTTAAAGGGGAAATGTCTGGTGAGGCTTTTCACTGCAGGCTCTTCAGACATTTCCCTTTAAGAGGCCTGGAAGGGAGAGGGCCCGGCAGGCTCCGACGTTCCCCTCCTGTTGGCAGCCATTGCCTCCCCCCGGTGGCCAGTTTTGAAAAAGCGGGGGGGGAAGCATGAAAAATCGGTGTTTCCCCCGCCCTACCGGGGGACTTGGCAGCCCTAAGCAACATTGTTTATGTATCATGTACTGCATCCATGTCTTCCTGCTGACTGAACAAATAACTAACTACTGATGTAGCAAAGATAGCCAATAAAAGCAGGGGCCTCACAGCCCTAACTTTATGCCTCAATCATACCTCTGACTCCGTGTGTCTGTTTTCATCATTCTCTCTCTTTGGAGAGGTGATCCCTATCATCACCTTGCTGGGTAAGGTGATCTCATCATTATCACCAGTGATCGCTCACCGCTTCAGGTTAGCCTTTTGGCTTTGGCTTCCTGGCCCTTTTCTTGAGTCCCAACTGGCCACCAACCAGCTGTCCAGACTCTGCCAGTCCTTGCCTCAGCCCTCACTTAACCTCCTATCCCAGGCTCTTCAGGAGTGATGTATTTTAAGTTTGTGACCGCTTATGTGTTCTGCTTTTACTAGACTGTTCACTGTCCCACGAACCAGACTATCCAGCACCCAGTTATCTGCTTCAACTGGTATTTTAGACTGCTCACACAGATCTACAGAGAGACACCCAGAGCCCACACAGAGCTACCAAGAGACTGTTTCCTCACAGACTCTCACTCTCTGCTCTCTCTCTCAACTGTCAGTCCCAAACTGTCAGTTGTGCCCATTAAGTGTCAGTCACTGAGTGTTCTGAGCCAAGTGGCCCCCTCTTCACTCAGTCATGTGACTCAGCAGTGTTCCTTGTTGACATGCTGCTCATCCCAGATCTTTTATTCCATCACAGCTCACAACAACAAACAACATATCCTAAAGTGGGCAAATTCATACACCCTCAAAGACTGTTAATATGGGAGTATACAATTAGTACAGGTGGCTTTAACAGACTGATACAGCTAAACTAAAAACCAGCCCCTGCCTCAAGGTAATTACCACCTAAGTTTAAAACAAAGATATAGGAGACGGAAATGCAAGGCAAGCAGAAGAATAATGTTTACAAATTCAGTGACCTGTACGTGGGTTTCATAAAAGCCTGAAATATGGAGAAAGTGGTAGAAGCCAAAGTATTCAGAGAAAAGGACAGGGGGTTTCTGGAGATATCTGGGCTGCTTACACACAGAAGATCTCCCCCATTTCAGGCATCCCAACTTGTGCGTTTGTTTTGGGGGGGAATGTATTTCCACATGACACTGTCCTGCATTCATGCCCAAACCATGGGCAATCCATTTTCGTCTCTAAAAGAAATGTTTTCATAAAGCCTGGCAGGAAATTTATTTTCTCCTGCACTGTATTTTGGGAATATTATTCTTAACATGTCCAGAATGGAATGTACACCTTCAGTTTCAATGAAAAGGAATACCTCCCCCCCTCTACTTGTTTTTGGGGTTTTTTAAACTTTTTTTTTAAAAAAACCCTCTCTCACCTTCACTGATGAGTCCCAACTGCAGAAGAAAGGGGAAGGCTGTATTTTGGCTTTTCCCAGTATGCTTTTTTAATAATAGTGTGGAACAGCAGAGCTGCACTATGTTACACTGTGTTGGTCTCTGGATTAAGAACAAAGAGGGGCAGCAGACTGCAAAGGATAGGTTCATAAATAGGCAGACAAAGACAAGGGGCAGAAGACTTCAAGTTTTGCATGATTCCTGAGCAATGCTGGGTAAATACATGGAAGGGGCTTTTTAAATAAAAGGTAAAGGTAAAGGCTTCCCTTGCTCGAAAGCCAGTTGAATCCGACTCTAGGAAGTGGTGCTCATCTCTGTTTCCAAGCCAAAGAGCCAGCACTGTCCGAAGACTTCTCCATGGTCATATGGCCAGTATTACTAAACGCCGAGGCACACGGAAAGCTGTTACCTTCCCACCAAAGCGGTACCTATTTATCTACTTGCAATTTCTTGCTTTCGAACTGCTAGGTTGGCAGGAGCTAGGGCCAGAGACTACTCCGTCACATGGCATCTGGGTCTCGAACCGCCGAGCTACCGACTTTCTAGTCTGCAACTCTGAGCCACCACGCCCCACCCTCCTTTCAAAAAGGCTTGTATTATTGCACAATTCATCTTCAGTGCTAGGCATATGCCTGAAAATCTTTAAAAGGGGGGAAGGGGGTTGGTGGGGATTCATGATGGAGGAGGCACAACAATAAAGGGGAGGGTTTGTGGTAATACATGCCTGGTTTGAAAGGGAAAATGTGGCTAATAGAGGAATATGCTGTGCTGTGTGGAATCTTCGTTGCAAGTGAGGACGGTACAATTCCCTCGGAAACAGCTGGCACAGCAGGTATTTGTAGGGGTTACACGCAGGGACGCACAAAGAAATTTAGGTCCAGTGTACTTCGTTTCCTAAAACTGGTGTAGGGAATACCATTCATAAAAGTACATGCTCAGATGGTAATGATTTCCACTGGTGTCCACAGGAAGCTCATTCCAACCAGGGCCGCCAGTTGGCCTGCTTTCCCCCCTTTTGGATGGTTGCCTGTAGATACATTCCCCAGCCCACCATATAATGGAAGGAGCAGGAGAGAGGCTGTTTGTCAACTTTATACTAGTATTCCTTTAGATGGAACCCAGGCCACAGTAGGACATTTTTTAGACTCTAGATGGCAAGAAGAGAAATTCTCATGAACAAATGTGGCTTCCAACAGATGCAAGTAACTTTCTGCATCTGCAACAGAAAAGTTATGTCTGCAGTAAAGAGCAAATGACCCCCTTCCCACAACTACTACATCAGATATATAAGATGATCTGCAAAGCATGGATTCCATATGGGAATCTTTCCTTGGGGAAAGATAAGGCCCTTGTATAATGAAATACAGAATTTAATTGATTTCTAGGAAACAGAAGCTTTACCCACACAATTACAATTCTTTGTGTTCTTTTTATTGTTGCTGCAAATGAAATGTTGCTGCAGCAGCTGTCACAGCAGAAAAGGAGTATCCGCATGATCAGTTGAACAGTGAATTTCCACCCTAATTCAGACATCTTGCAGACTCCCTTACAGACTCCCTTGCTTTCTAGGCAGTCTGGCCAAAAAACCTGCCTGCACCTTTCCCCTTATACCTCCCCAGCAAAAAGGGCTCAAGTTTGTGACTGTTTAAAACAAAAACTAACACTGGGAAATTATCAGAATTGGCAGATTATAGATTGTAATGCTAGTGTGCTACAACAAAACAACAATTGTACATTCTTTAAAAGCCCTCAAAAACCCTCCAGTGGCACAGCACGACTGTCATGAGAGGTTGAAAAAACTAAATGATTAGACTAAACAGACCAAAAAAGGTGGCACAGTTGTGAAATCTCTGGCTGGGATCAACTGTACCTCTTCAACATGTCTGGCAAGAATTGAATGGGCACAGCCACACCCAGTGGCTTTGATCCTGTGATTATGTATGAAGAGAAATGAGAAGCAGCTCAAGAAAGTGAGACTCCTCTCTACTCCTGAAGTCTTGTGAAACCCAGCATTAGCTTTGAGAGCAAACGCACTTAGAACAAAGTCAGCTGGCTGCTAAGACCAACAAAAGAAAGAGTTCCTTCTGAAACAGAAAAATAGCAAGTGGATACTTGGTTTGTCAGCATCAGATCCAAAAGGTAGGGCCACCAGCAGAAAAAAAGATTCACACAGCCACAGTGGGTTTGTGGGTTTTTTTCCCATCAAGACTGAGCCAACATAAGGCGTCCCCGAAGGGTTTTCAAGGCAAGAGATAAACAAAGGTGCTTTGCCATCACCTGCCTCCATGTCACGACTCTGGTATTCCTTGGGGTTCTACCATCCAAGTACTAACCAGTTATGATGACCCTGCTTAGCTGTCAAGATCTGACAAAATCAGACTAGCTTAGGCAATCCAGGTGAGGGCAGCAGTACTGATTAGCACATTAATAAGCAGCGACATAAGGAAGACAGAAACGCTGGAGGTCAGGCTCTCCCTGAGAGCACAAAACAAAGACACAGACAGAATCCAAAAGGCAGTCCTCCTGGTTTCAGCAAGACCTGTCCTTTCTCTGCAGCTGCTCCCATTTCATGGAATGGGCTCCATGTGAAGGTGAGAAGGTGTTTTATTTGCCAGAGCTTTTAATGGACTATAAGTTACATGGATTTTTCTTATGAGCATGGGGAAGGAATTGGGCTTTTATTATCTCAGGTTTTAAATTATGTGTTGCAAACTGCCTTGAACCATGGGGGAAAGATGGGATCAAAATGCTTTAATTAATAAACACAAACCTGACCTTTAATTAAGTTTAATTTCAGCCATTGTTTACTAGAGAACCAATTTGCTGTCCCATCGCTTACACTGGGCTTGTTTTAGAGTTACCAAAGTCCAGGTGGGGCCTAGAGATGTCCCAGAATAACAGCTGGTCTTCAGACATCAGAGAAATGTCTGGAAAAAACGACTACTTTAAAGGGTGGGCTGTGTAAGTGTTATACCTGCTGATATATCTTCCCAGACCTTGCCCTCCCCAGGCTTTGTCCCTACATCTCCAAGAAGTTCCCATGAGAGCTGGCAACCCTACATTAGTATTTATTGACTGAATGAAACTGACATTTCTATGTTTAAGTGTCACAAACATTCCAAACAGAATGATTGTATATACTAAGAAGTTACACATAATTTACTTTTTGTTCTTAGAGGATTAAATAAATCTATATCTGATAAGAAAATAAATATTGTATGTATTTCACATTTTCCCCAAATTTGCATTTCCTTTTCAGGGGGTGTGGCAGAATAGCTCTGCTCAGGCTTGTGGGCTCTGTTCCAAACTGCCTTCCTCAGTTTTCCTCACACCCAGAGAGGTTTTTCTTTCTGTCTTGGGTAACCACTGCCACCACCTGATCTTTGTAGGGAATTACCTGCTGGGAGGGTCAGGACACCCAGCTTCCCTTCCAAGTTCTGAGGCCTTTCCTCTGTGTCTCCCACTGCCCAGCCCTTGGTCACCACAGGCACAGTTTACTGCCTTGTGTGCCCTTGGAGGGATAGCCACTTCCAACTGCCTGCCTTCCCCCAGCACTCCTTCTAAAATAGCATGTCCAAGATGGTGGAGGTCTATGTGGTACAGAGAACCACTACCAGCATCAAAAGTTATAAAGTATTTATTAAAGAGAAAATGTTCATAAGCATACTTTTAGCACAGTGCCAAACTGAGCAAGGGATTTAAAAGAAATAGGTAAAACACAGTTCCTCTGTCCCTCTCTCTATACATGCCCTATCAGATGTTAAAATATAGGACAGGCTCCATAGCTTAGGATGTTATAGATCTCCACAGAGTCCCATTACATTGCAGCTTTTGACAGCTCTTCAGGCCAGCACATGGTTAATGGTTGCTTCCTCCAGACCTCAGTTAAGAGTTCTGTCTGCTCTAATGGGCTTGGCCCAAAAGAGAGCTTCCTCCTTGCTCCCCTGAGTTTTATCACCTCAAATCAGGTCAGAGAAGCTTTTCCTGAAGTCTCCAGAATTTCCTTCCTGAAATCTCTTTAGCATTTAACACCTCTGAATCTCTGTTCCCTGCTTGAAGGGGGGGGAGCTTGACCATCCCATTGTCTAGACCTATTAGCATTTGTATGAAGATGGGCTGAGGTAAGTCTGGGAAACAACTGAACTGACTTCCCCCCTTCCTGCCTGTTCTCTGTCTGGGGGGGGGGGACTTTTAAAACTCAGCATGAAGGTTTTGCTCAAGTCAGACCTCCAAAGAAAAAATGCATTTCTTCACGGGGGGGGGGGGAGCTTTATAAATACCCATTATTCTCCCACAGTTTCAAGTTTTATTTAATTTGTTTATACCCTGCCTTTCTCTCCCCAGTGGGGACCCAAAACAGCTTACATCATTCTCCTGTCCTCCATTTTATCTTTACAAACAACCCCGTGAGATAGGTTAGGCTGTGTGTGTGTGGCTGACCCAAAGTCACCCAGTGAGCTTCCACAACTCAAGTGGGGATGTGATCCTGGGTCTCCCAGATATTAGTCCAATACTCTTAACCACTACACCACTACTTCTATCCCTGAAATGGGTTTCTTGCTCAGGCTTCTTAATGGGTGAGAACAACAGAATGATTCTCCCACTGGTTAACTTATTTAGCATGGTTTTATCCTGCTGTTTCTCTAAGAAATTTAGGAGAGTGTCCCATCAGTCGTGCTCCCTCCATTCTGTCCTTACAATGACAGCCCTGGGAGGTGGGTTAGGCTGAGACTTAACCTTATCTTGCATTCTCCAGGAATTGCATGTTAGAACAGTGCCAGCCTCAGAACCCCTCTTCTTCCAAATCTGGCACCTACATAATTACACACCTCTTGTACCATGAACGCCTGGTTTTTCTTTGGGCCCTGTCGCAACAGGAACCCCTGGACATCCTCAGAGGATGGTGTGCTTCTCATCACCATTCAGGCCCACAATATGCACATCTGCAGAAAAAGTATGCTATTTGCAATGAAGAGCAACCTTTTGATGTGCAGCATATCCAGCAAGCATGAACTTCAGAATTGCTTCTGTGTCTTCTTATGATGCTCCACATACAAAGCAAGACAGTAATGAATGCTGTTGCTAAGTACACACACAGAGTGAGCTAAAATTTGCATTATAAAAGTAACTCATGTTTCTGGTGCTTTAGGCCGTGGTCACATGGCCCCCTAATCCGGGATTCTTTCTTTTCGGGTTGGGATGTGTGAACAGCGGCAGCAGCTGGGGGAGGCAAGGCAAGGGTCACCCACCCACCCGCGCATGGCTGCCTCCCCCGAATGCCGCAGGAGTCTCAGGAAGGAGGGCCCCAGAGCTGCAGCAGCCGAATCGTTCGCAGGAGGAACTGGCTGGCTGGCTGGCTAGCTGGCCCTGCACTCCACTCCAGGCCCTGAGCCCCGCCACCTGCCGCCCAGAAGGGGAAAAGCATGTGGTGGCTGGCGAGGCTCGGGGCCCAGATCAGAGCGTGGGGCATTCTCCCCCCCTTCCTTGCACTTGGGTGCTTGAGCACCAGCGCCCAAGTGCAAGAAAGGGGGAAAAACGGGAGGGACAATCAGACAGCCCTCTCTCGCAATCATTGCGAGAGAGGGCTGTCCAGATCGACTAAATCCTGGGTTCCAAGCATGACTTCTGGGAAAATACTTGATTTTCCCAGGGTCAGAAAATGTGCGAGGAACCCACAATTGAGCCCGCTTTGGCATGGGAGTTGTCGCGGCCGGTCTGATCAGTCCCTTTAAATGTGGGAGGAAACAGCCGTGACTCTCGCTTTAAAGGGCCATGTGACCACAGCCTTAGTGAAGAAAAAGTATGGCAAACAAGCTTCACTGTATCATGAGAGCCATTTTAAAGGAGCCTAGAAGCCAGGTGCAATTGTTCTGAAGTCTTTGGGGCGGGGGGAGGTCAACAGTGTTCCTATTCCCACGCACAACAACAACAGCTTTGTACTTCTCTATGAAAGATTTGGTTGAGCTGCAAAGTAAAAAGCAGAGGTGCATTTTGGAGTCAGGAACTGATCATGTGTGAAGAGATATTAACCCTGAGAGTGTACATATTTCAAACACCCATGAAGACCAAAGAAGCACATCTCCCACCCTGCTGGTCCACTGCTCTCTTTGGGGTGAAAAATGTTACAGTGGGGAGTGAAAGAAGGGAAGTGAATAGATGAGGGACAGCAGCTTTGGAGGCCTGGCAGAGCCATGAAAACTGAAGGAGACAGGGAAAGGGGTTCTGACTCCAGGCCAGACCTGGCTGCTAGCACTGTAACATCACTTGGCCCAAACAGAGAAAGAACAAATAAGCCCCTCGTCCCAAGGTAACTGCACAGGAATTCACCCTGTCAGAGGCAAAGAAGATCCTAGGCATTTACTGCTGAACCATTGATTGGATGACAATTCAGCGGGGCTGGCTGTCCCTACCGTGTTTCCACTAGAATGGATGCCTTTGTGCCAAATAGTTTTGCAGATCTCTTTACTGGAAAATGGCAGGCAAGTGGGAACAAGAGAAGCCCTTTGAAAGCTGACAGCTACAGCCAGACCAGGAAGGAGAAGGAGCAATAAATAATGGAGAGAAATGAAGGGGAAATCACCAGCCTCTTCCATTGACTTACTAAATGGTTGGCTCAAAGAGCTGCTTTCTCTGTCTTCTCTGGCACATTTGCTGGGCATTGTCGGTAATTCATTGCATTCATTCAAGGGACTGGTTGCTGGGAACCCAAGAACAAGCCTCCCCACTCCCAGCACTGTATATCACATGTTGGCCTGACCTGATATAACCCAATGCAAAGCTGTACCTGTGACTGTGAACCTGCTCTTGGCCTCTGAACCAGTTTTGATCATGAATGCCTATAGAAAACCAACAAGTCTGCAGGTCCAAATGGGGCACAAACCCAAGGGCTCTTAAGGAACTCAAATGTCAGATTGTTGCTCTGCTAACTTGTATGTCACTTGTTGCTAAAATCAGCCTCCGTCCAGGAGGACTGGAAAATAGCACTAAGTCACACTGGTTTTTTTAAAAAAAGGTGTCTAGAGGGAATCCAGACCATTACAGGCAAATTATCCTAACATCTGTTTCAGGTAAATTAGTAGAAACTGCTATTAAAGGTACAATTGCTAAGCACATAGAAAAACAAAGCCTGCTGAGGAGAAGGGAAGTCCTGTCTCACCCACCTTTTAGAGTTCTTTGGAGCAGGTTGAGTCATGTGGATAAGAATGATCTGGTAGACATCATATATTGGACTTCAAAAGTCTTTTAAGGATGTCATTCACAAAAACTCCTGGGTAAGCTTAGTAAGTAAGCTTAGAGGGATGTCCGACTGTCCTCAACCAGAACCAGGGCATTTTCTGCCCTGGCTCCAACTTGGTGAAACTCTCTGCCAAATAACATCCGTGCCCTGCGAGACCTGTTACATTTCCACAGGGCCTGTAAGGCAGAGATGTTCCACCAGGAATTTGGTTGAAGACAGCAACGGTTGAGATCAGTACTGGTTAACACCATCTTTTTAGGTCATTTATTGTATTTTATTGGTTTTAAATCTATAAATATAAAAGAAAGTCATATCACCATAAAATAAACACCCAGGCCAAACCACTGGACCAAGAAAAAACCAAATTCAGGGAGAGCAGGGAGAGGGCTCACTAAGAAGGGATTTTTAGAAATTCAACCCCTAAGTGGGCCAAAAGGGGGAAAATGTGCTCCCCCCATCGATTTCTATGAGGCTGCCAGGCTGCTGCCTACTTGCACCCCCCACTCTCTGATTGGTCAGCTGCAGAGCTCAGTGTTCTGAGGTAAAAAAGCCAACAGTTACAGGAGACTGCAGACAGCTAATGACAGTTGAGGAAATCAGGAGTGGCCAGCAACCACCTGTGAGGTGCAGTAATACTGCTGGCCCAGCCTCCCCATGGCTTCAAACACACACACACACACCCCTCCTACACCTGACAGGTGGTTGTCTGTCAGGTGCAGCAGCGGCTGCAGGGTGCTTAAAGCCAACAGAGAGCCCCCCCAGCAGTAACGCCTTAGTGATACTGCTGGCCCAGCCTCCACAGTGGCTTCTAATACTCCTCCCCCTCCCACACTGGACAGGCAGCTGGAACTAGGGGTGAGTAATGTAGTGGCCAAGTTTGCAGATGACACAAAATTTTTCAGGATGGTGAAAACCAAAGAGGATTGTGAAAAGCTCCAAGAGGATGTCTTTAAATTGGCTCCTGTCTGGTGGAATGAGCTCCCGGAGGAGATTCCGCAGGGCCTGCAAGACAGAGCTCTTCCACCAGGCCTTTGACTAGGAGCTGCCACCACTAGTACCATCTCCATCGCGAGTGACACCAGCAATGAGGGTCGGCCCTGAATGCAGCCAGGCCAGATGGTCATGAAGGGCCGGACACGGACCCTTGTAGGAAGCTATCTAAATACTGAGTAACATCATTATTGGAAGCGCTTTATTTGTAATGGTTTTATTGTTGTGTTGTATTTTAAAATGTTTTAAGCTGTTATTAGGTTTGGCACTGCGTGCCCTTTGTGAGCCGCCCTGAGCCCGCTCATGGGAAGGGCGGGATAAAAATATGAAATAATAAATAAATAATAAATAAATAAATTGGGTGTGGGCAACTGCAACAAATGGTGTTTACTGTACTTAAGTGTGAGGTGATGCACACTGGAATAAAAATTCCCAACTTTAAGTATATGCTGATGGGATGAGAACTTCCTGAAACTGAGAGGGAAGGAGACCTTAGGGTTGTATTAGATAGCTCAATAAAAATGTCAACTCAGTACATGGCAGCACTGAAAAGGGCAAACTCCAAAGGCCAATACTGTAATGCCCCTGTATAGATCTATGGTGAAGCCTCATTTAGAACACTGTGTGCATTTCTGGTCACTGTATCACAAAAAAGATGTTCCAGAACTGCAAAAAGCACAGAAGAGGTTGAAAATGAATAAGGGATTGGAGCACCTTTCCTTTAAGAAAAGGCTGAAGAGTCTGGCATTTTTCAGTTTAGAAAAAAAGAGGACCAAGACATGTTAGAGGCATATAAAATTATACACAGAGTGGATAGAGACAACTTTCCCTTCTCCTCCCATAATTCTAGAAGTCAGGTGCATTCAATTAAGGTAATGATCAACAGGCTCAGGACAGACAAAAATAAATACTTCTTTACACAGTGGGTGATTAAAATGTGGAATTTGCTGCCAGAGGGTGTAGTGATGGCCACAGGCATAGACATCTTTAAGAAGGCATTAGACAGATTCATGGAGGATAGGTCCAATGGCTACTAGGAGTGGTGATAAAGGGAGCCTACATATACAGAGGCAGCAAACTCCTGAATACCAGTCATGAGAGGCAGCATCGGGGAAGGGGGCCTTGGTCTGTATGCCCTGTTTGGTTCCCCTGAAGGGACAATACCGCGGCCACTGTGTGAAACAGAATGCTAGACAAGCTAGACCATTGGTCTGGTCCAAGATACTATATGTGAAGTGTTTTGAATGTTACATAAATACTAAGCTATATTATTATGCACAACAGCAGGAAATACGATACCAGAAAGGTGCTTGTTAGGAGTCTGGAAAAAAATCCTCCATAAACACTCCAAGATTAAATTGTTCCTAGATTCTGCTGTGGTGGGGGTTGTTTTGGTTTGGTTTTTTGGCCATAAATAAAATGAAATATTACCACCGACAAGGGAAGAATAACGTGAGGAAATGCAAATTATAAAGTCAGTACAAAATTACTGCTTTGTATTTGCTGAGTGGGCCAGTACATCACCACAGTCCATCTGTACAGGCCACAAACAGATGCCAGGTAGGAAAAGAATTATCCAGTTGAATTAAGTGCCAGGTATCAAGCAAGTCCGTTTGTCCATAACTAAGTGGTTCCACATCCTTGTGGACCAGAAAGTAACAGTATGTTTGGTTTCTTCTCTGGCAGCAGTTGAGAGATTAGAAATGAGTTCTTGTGCAAAAATTCTGCTCTTCTGGAAAGATACCTGGTAATAATGCTGATATCCAGCTCCATGTGGATCAATTTCCTGTGTTGTGATGTTGCCCATGGAGTCAAATTACTTTCTCCAGAACAGCCCTGAGAGATGAGCATAGCTTCCCTATATGGATACAACATTCAAGGCTTTCATGCCCTTTCCAACAATAACCAAGCAAGTACCTTTTTCATAAAACAGTATTTCACTTACGAAGAAAAACATTCACAAGACTGTTTCAGAGTGTAGCCATGTTGGTCAGCACTGAAATAGGTAGATTTGAGGTTCCATCTATCCAGATTTTTATTTTCTGGTACTAACAAATCTCATCCCACTGCTGTTTCTCTGTTCCATGGCTAATAGTCTAGTAGTTTGCTTAGGTGAACATCAAGCGAGCACTGTGGTCGGGGTCCCAGAATTGCCTGGTTCTCGCAGGGCCGAGGGAGGCCCGGTTGGCAGCTACATGGGCCAAGGCTTTTTCAGTGGCGGCCCCGTGCTGGTGGAATGAGCTCCCGGATAACATCAGGGCCCTGTGGGACCTCTTACAGTTTCGCAGGGCCTGAAGACGGAGCTCTTCCGCCAGGCTTTCAAGTAGGGGCTGCCCCGACGTTTTCAGCCTGGTCCTTTCACTGCAACCTGTCACTCTGGACCATCCTGCACCGACCGGAATTGGTCACCATCTGTGATGCTGTTCAGACATAGACGACGAAGTGGTGCCATCTTGTATTGGGGGCACGGTATGGTGTGTAATCGCTGTGCTGTGTAAGTTTTATGTATAATGTTTTATGATTTTAATTTGTACTGAACCTGTTGGCAGCCGCCCTGAGCCTGCTGTAAGCCAGGGAGGGCGGGATAGAAATCTCAAAAATAAATAAAGAAGTTAAAGCTCAAAAGACTGCTCTGTGTATCATATACCAACATATTTGGGCAAGGTGCTTGACTCAGACAACTTCATTCCCACAATTTAAGCAAGATTAGATTCAAAATGTCCACCACCCTATATACTTTGACAAACATTTGAGCCGAAATAGTGGGAGTGTATAAGTCCTGGAGAAAAAGATTCCATAGATGACTATTACAAACAACTTTGAATCCTATCACAATTCAAGATACTTGTGCCATGAAGCACTTGGGGGGGGGGGGGTAAATATCAAACCATCCATTTTTTAAAGTTTTATTTTTTTTTCTTGTTGGCAAATGCAAGGCTTATCATGTGCAGCAGCCAGTATCTAACCACTTAGCTCAGCAAAGTCTGAAGCTTTCCGTCAGCAAAAGGAGTCCTCCTCCAACATTAGTCGGTCTTCAGAAGGTGGAAGAACCACTTAAGTTGGAGGGAGACTTTGCTGTGTGAAGTGGAAGGACACTGGCCAGCATTTACTGTTTTCACTGCAGTGGCAAAGAGCTAAACATGGAGGTTGAGCATTTTTGCCAAAGCATTTCTCTGAGCGAAGGGGTTCATCCTTACAGCTATATTCTACTAGTTCCTTGAAAGTTTATGTTGTATTTGAGTTTTGTCCAGATGATGGGCTTTGGAACTGGAACACCCACTGCAATATTCTAATCATTAACCAGACGCTGACTTGATTGTTGTTTTGATTCCTGTGTTAGATCAGGGCATCATATGTCAGGCATAGGAGATATTAGAGTTGATATTACAGAACCAGAGATGTTAATACAGCTTCAGACCACTAGGTAGCAGCAGTTCATCAAGTAATTTCCAAATTGGAGACAGAAAAGCACATTTGAGGCAAATAAACTTCAGAAATCTCAACTGATGTTCAATTGGGCTATAACAATTTTGAGATATGCTTTCCTCCTAAAGAGGTTCAAACCATCTATATATCTAATTCCCAAGTGGCCACTCCCGTGCGGATATCTAAATCCGCGCCGAGGGGGGGGGGCACTTGGGGGGAAGGGAGATTTTCTTCACATGGGGGACACTACCCCTGTGTGCAGAAAAATCTGAAAAGTAAAAAAAAACTTTTGGGGAGATATTTAAATCCCCACAAAAGTAAAAAAGCACTTACCTCAGCTCCATGGCTGCTGCTACTGCTGGCAGTGGCGGTGGCAGCGGGTGGAGAAGCCCTTGCCAGGCCTCGCCATCACTGGGGAGGGTGGGGAAAAGAGCTGGGGGGGGGAGAAATTGGCGGGCCCCTGTGCCTCTGAGGCGCACGGGCCTCACCGGGACAACCGGGGGCAGGAGGGAGAGAAATCGGTGGGTAGACATCCAGAGAACAGGCCTATCCAGCCCTTTCCACTTTATTGGTAGACACAACTGAATATCTTTTTAGTAGCTGAATCCGTTCTTTGATGGTGATAAGGAAGATTTGGTGCTGTGAAATGGAATGACCAAGAACAGAACACTCCTGCAGCCGTTCAGTGTTTCTCTGTGGAGCGGCCTTTCGGCAAAACTCTTGCAAAAAACTGGCTGTTAGGCTTAACAGGCCTGTCCAGGGGAATCTGGGAATCAAAAGTTGGATCTTAAGTAGCCAAAAATCAAACAATGAAATTTCTTTGTTGGGTGTTATTGTAACGCTTTATGGGCCACAGTTTATGGGAGGACTTAGGAGAACAGAGCAAAACAAGGCAGTAGCATCAGAAAGCATTGTGGGCAAAAGCTCTTATGATTTTGACCTTGAACCTGATCTGAGAAGCCATGAAAATGCAGCTTGGTCTGTGGCTTCCATTCTCGACATCACCCAACTTGAAAGAAAAAGTAACTCATTCTATTATTGGAGGCCAGGCCACCGTTAAAGTCTCCAGTCAGATTGATGCTTGAAAGAGCAAGGAATTTAGATACTTCCACTTGGTTTTATAGAAAGTTCTTGAGCGAGTCTGGCTTACCCAGAGATGCTTGGGGCTCCCAACTTCAGCATTCCTGTGCTCAGGTATATACTTACTGTTTGTTGTTCGGGACTCATGCTGCTGCCATTGGCAGCAAGAGGACCTCTTCTCATTAGTAAAAGTTAAAGGTTTCCCTTGCTCAAAAGCCAGTCAAATCCAACTATAGGGGGTGGTGCTCATCTGCATTTCCAAGCCAAAGAGCCAGCGCTGTCCAAAGATTTTTCCGTGGTCATGTGGCAGGCATGACTAAATGCTGAGGCGCATGGAATGCTCTTACTTTTCCACCAAAGCAGTACCTATTTATCTACTTGCAATTTCTTGCTTCCGAACTGCTAGGTTGTCAGGAGCTGGGGCCAGAGACGGGAGCTCACTCCGTCATGCAGCACTAGGATCTCGAACTGCCAAACTACTGAACTTCCAGTCTGTAGCTCAGCGTCTTAACCTCTGAGCCACTGCGGTCCCTTTCTTTTCATTGTGAACTGTTTAATGCAACTTCTCCAAAGTTTGAAGAGCCGGTATGATGCCAAGGCAGAGTGTTGCACTAAAACCTGGGAAATCTGGGGTCAAACCCCTACCAAGACCAGAAACTTGGGCCAACCATTCTCTTCCAGCCTGACCTACTTCACAGGATAAAATGGAAATAGGGAAGGATTAGAGGGTTACCCTTTCTTCTTGAACAGCACAGCTTCTAGGGAAGGTCAATCTTGGGCATCTGTCAGCACAGAAATTTTACTAAATAAACATTAAAAGCAACTTACAAAACAGAACAATTAGATTTTAAACATTTTTTGTGGCAATCTTTATGTTTTTGTGACATTTTTAACCACCTTGGTGTTGGAGACCCCAAGCAAGGCAAGGTTATTAAGCCAAATGGGATTTCTGTGCTGATCGATAGCATCTAGTCCTTGGCCTGTGACAAAAAGGTAAAGGTAAAGGCTTCCCTTGCTCGAAAGGCAGTCGAATACGACCCTAGGGATGTGGTGCTCATCTCTGTTTCCAAGCCAAAGAGCCAGCGCTGTCCAAAGACGTCTCCATGGTCATGTGGCCGGCATGACTACATGCCAAGGTGCACAGAATGCTTCCCACCAAAGCGGTCCCTATTTATCTACTTGCAGTTTCTTGCTTTCAAACTGCTAGGTTGGCAGGAGCTGGGGCCAGAGACAGGAGCTCACTCCAAGTGCGCAGAAATCCCATTGTATTGGGCACTGTATTGGGGGGGGGGGGTACCGCTGGCTTGATTTTTCTGTATCAAGAGCCAGTCTCTTAGGCCTCCCTGAGCAGTGTCACATTCATGTCAAAGAGGTGTTTTCGGAAAGGCAGCCCATGTCGTAAAGCAGCCCCTCCTTGTGGGCACTTTGGAACTGCAGCCAGCCAACAAACATGGAACCCTGGTTAAGGCGCCATGAGGTCTCCAGCCAGGAGGGCACACCCGTTCAGCTGCAAGGCTGATGCAGCAAAGAAGGGGAACCAGTTCTGTGGGCGGTTGGCAGGATGCTTCCCTGAGCTGTCTGCATACGTGCGGGCAGGTGCATTCCTCTCCAAAGAGCTGCCGTTCACTTCCACAGTCATGTCAGTATTACATCTTTTGCTTCTGCTCTCTTTCCACAGTGGGGATTAAATTACTGCCAGCCCTTTTTGGCTTTGACTCCAGACTCAAGAAGAAAAGCACTGACTGCTCTGCATACCCCCACAGGGAACTTGGGGGGGGGGGGGATGGACACGCCCTTTGGCAGAGCACTGCTTCCAGTCTCAGAACGGCCTGGCTAGAGAAGACCCACAACAAGGCCCCACATGCTGTTTCCAAGGGCAGTCAAGCAAATGCCTTTGGAAACCCACAAGCCCGGCATAGCTCTGCCCTCAGCATCGGGCATTCAGTCTTTGAAGCTGGATGTTCCACTTACCAATCAATGCAAAGAGCCATCTCTGCACCCATCCTCCATGAATCTGTCCAGTCCTTTTCTAACACATCCAAACTACCAGCCATCATCACATTTGGGGGCACTGAAACTCATCAGTTACTTATGTGTGGGGCAAGCCAGCGATTTTCTATCCATGCAGTGAAAAAGATTACATCTCCAAATGATCCCCATGGCCCAGCATCCAAGGGGAAAACCAGTGCTGGAGCTTCCAATGGGAATTTAACACCAGGCTAGGTAAAGGTAAAGGTTTCCCTTGCTCGAAAGCCAGACGAATCTGACTCTAGGGGGCAGTGTTTATCTCCATTTCCAAGCCAAAGAGCCAGCACTGTTAGAAGACGTCTCTGTGGTCACATGGCTGGCATGACTAAATGCTGAGGCGCATGGAATGCTCTTACCTTCCCACCGAAGCAGTACATATTTATCTACTTGCAATTTCTTGCTTTCGAACTGCTAGGTTGGCAGGAGTTGGGGCCAGAGATGGGAGCTCATTCCATCACGCAGCACTCGGGTCTCAAACTGCCGAACTACAGATCTTCCGGTCTGCAGCTCAGCGTCTTAACCTCTGAGCCACCGCATCCCCTTAACACCAGACTACCTCTGGTCAAACCGAATACCACAGTTGTTCTAGCAGGAAACTCAAAAACTGAACACATCTATGGCAAAACTATCTGCTTGGACATGCTCCCAACCTTCCAGCTCTTACAAAAGCTCTTTTAAAACATTCTGTATTTTTAATTTGTGCACGCAGTCTTAAGCAATAACTTGACTTGCCCAAATACATTGCAGCTCTGATTTCGGTTTTGCTTTTCTGCCTCAAAAGCTTTTCAGGGGCTCCCCTCCCTTTCCCTCCCCACCCACTGCAAGGAATACTCCATGTTCAAAAAAAGTAGAGAGTCAGTTGCTGCTTAAAGACAGCCTGGGAAAAGTTAACCAACCATTTATTGATTTATACAGAGAGAGACCTGAGCAGGTTCAAGTCTTTGGGGGTGGGGGTGGAAACCACTGCAGGTCATGGCTATCACTGCCAAGTAGGGGCACAGTTCTGTGGACGGATCTTGAAAGATAATGGAAGTCAACACTTGCACAAACACAGACACCCAAAAAACCCTAGACCCTTCCCCACTTTTATTTAAACCTCTATGCTGTTAAGCTGGAAAAGGTAATGCCTGAAGCCCAAGGTGATGCTACCAGGGATATGCAACATCACCTCTTGAATGTTCAACCTTCTTATTCTCTCTGAAGAGCAGTTTTGAGACTCATGTGAACGTCAGCAGCTATCTGGAGAGGTATCCATGTGTGTTGGGGGTGGGTGGTTCAGCACTAATGGATGCAGCCAGAAATGGGAATGAGCTGCCCTACACCTAGCTCTCCAGCCTTCTCAAGTCTGTGGATATTTTCGGGATTTTGAGGTGGGGACTGAGTGCCACCACCATGCGGTTGCCATGGAAGGCATTAGGAAACCGCTGTCATGGGGCACTGCAGCTGGTCACCCAAGCACTGGGAGGTTCCAAGCCAGGCTGCTGTTTCTTAATGGGAGCTTTCTGCAGTTATGAGGTGATGCCTCCCAGGTATTTCTCCTGCTCCAGCGCCTCCTGCTCCAGTGAAGTGGAAGAAAACCAGAACTGGCTCTTTGCTTTGGGGAAGAAGCAAATGGGTGCCAAGAAGCCCACTGGTGGATACCTTGAAGCCCAGGAGTGCTATGGTAGGGATCCCTGCCCTATACGCTTCTTCTAAGGGAGTGAGAGAAGGAAAGATGGATGTTCAAATCCTGGGGGCAGCTTATGGCACAGTTAGATTAGAAGAAGAAGAAGAAGAAGAAATTGGATTTATACCACGCCCATCACTCACTTAAGAGTCTCAGAGCGGCTTACAAACTCCTTTCCCTTCCCCTCCCCACAACAGACACCCTGTGAGGTAGGTGGGGCTGAGAGAGCTCTTTCCCAAGCTGTCCTTGAGAGAACAGCTGGTACAGAGCTATGGCTTGCCCAAGGTCATCCAGCCAGGTGCAAGTGGAGGAGTGGGGAATCAAACCCGGTTCTCCCAGATTAGAGTCCACACACTTAACCACTACACCAAACTGGCTCTCAAGGGATAAGGGATGCATGGCTGACCAACAAAAATCAGCAGCAAATATGCCTTTCCCTCTGGTATTACCTCATAATACCATGCTGCACAGTTCCCAACTCTGCCAATGAGCAAACTGGGAAGTGGAGTAAGTTGCAGCCTGGTGATGCTGTGTCATGTGTTTCCTGTTATTAGTTATTCCCTGGAGAAAGGAGACACAGAGCTGCTCGTTTTGGTGACAGTCACCCATCTTGCATAAGGTTGAGATTCAACCATAGAAGACCCAAAGCAACAAAAGAGGAATTGCATAGGGTTCGGGTAGTGAAGGAGAGCCCTTGCATCCCAAGGTTTACATATAAACATAGAAACTGTCCCCCTGGGTTGGATCCAAATGCTCTTCTAACACAGTACCCTGTTTCCAACAGTTGCCAATCAGGAGCTTCTGGGAGTCTCATAAACAGAATGGGAAGGTGACATTTCCCTTCTGCTGTTTGTCTTCAGCATCTAGTATTCAGAGATATAGTTCCCCTGAATACGGAGGCTAACATCCAATGACAGAGCTCTCCTCTTCCATAAAGTGGCCTAAAGGCGGCAGTTCCCCGTTATGGCATGGACTGTCAACTGTCAATTAAACACTGAGTGAAGAAATGGTTGTCTGGGATTCACTTACTCTCTGCTTGTGGCATATGTTGTGGTCTGGGCTTGATCTGCAGGGCCCCAGACTGGTTGACCTTTGGGCTTCTAAAACATATCACCATGGGGGAGGCTGGTCAGGCTGTGGGCACAGTGGTGGGGTGCAAATGCTTCCTCTTCTGCTGTACAAACCGTAGATCTGCCTGAGAGGAGGAGCAGGACAAATGTTCTGTATGGAGGACATGCCCCCTCATCATACCCCCCTTGTTTTTTCAGATTTACATGTAATTTACAGTCCAGGTTCCACGGAGAAGCTTCACCCTGGGGACTGATGGTCCATCACGGATTCCAGCCTCTCTGCAGCATCTTCCAGTTCCTCCAGGAGCTCAGTGAACGATGGCCGCTTGAACGCTTCCAGCTAATGGAAGGCAATAGTAGGGAAAAGAAAGGAAACTGTAAACAGATGCTCAATGTAGGAGGTTTATAAGCAGGAGAGAGGCTGTGGTTCAGTGAGAGAATATCTCCTTGGCATACAGAAGATCTCAGTTTCAGTCCCCAGCACCTCCAATTGAAAGGATCAGGTTGTAGGTGACGTAAAAGACTTCTGCTTTGAGACCCTGGAGAACTGCTGCCAGTCTGAGTGGATAACAGTCTCTGCCATTCCTTTTAGCATCCCCCTTTTTGGAGGCATTATTGCACTCTGTTTCTCTCAGTGTGTCAGGCATTTTGAAGGTTTGAAACAGATCCTCCTCCTTGTGAACTGTCTCTGACTGTAAAGTGGGTGGCTGATGCCAATCATGATGGCAGAACCACCGGGCCACCCACATACAAGGGATGGGTTCCTGCATACTCAGGGGACTCCCCCCCCCCCACCCCCAAGGCATGCTGAAAAATAGGACTTCATGGCCTAATGATGAGAACAGTGGAGAGCAAGTTAGATTGGCTTGCTGAAGACCTTATAATTCCCTGAGAACTTAAACTAAGTTTAAAGTGGGGAGATTTGGACCGTTTCCACAGGGCAACTCTTCCAAGTGAAGTCACGCTATCACCATTGCTGTTGATGCAGCACAGTGGAAAGGGTACTTCCACAGTGGGTTTCCCTGCATTTCCTTGTGGCAGCTATTCCCCTACCCCAATTACCCACAGGGGCTTTTTCCAAGGCTTTTACAATACTCCATAACTGATGCAGCATCATACTGTTATATGAGTATATTCCTATATCAATTCCCATTTCCCCCCCAAAAACTAACACCACGCCCCCCCAAGGAAGGGGAGGGGACAGCTGCTATGGGGTTTAGGACAAGGACAATGCAACCATGAGGGCAGGACCAGAAAAGAAATCCAGATTTTTCCACCTGTGTGGCAGCCATGCTAGCTTTGCTGCAGTCTTTCCCAAAACATCACAGCAAAGCAGGCTTGGGAAAGTCTGCAGAAAAGACGAGGAAAACCTGGGTGGTGCACAAAAGCTCCACGGTGCTGTGGGGAAGGGAGAAGAGAACCTGCTTCCCAAGAGCATTCCAGCGGGGCCAAATGGTAAGGGACCTGGGCTATTTCCCCCACCTCCCAGCCTACAATTCTTCATTGGCCCCCATTCTGTCAGTCTATTTAAGTAAAGCAAGCAGAGCAGAGCCCTCAACCCCCACCAGAAATTCCTATTTTTATGACTGAAAAAGAAATTTGCAAAAGGGGAGCGGGAGAGGGGACTCAAGACAAACAACAACCCCATCCAACCCCTTTAAAAAACATCCCTCACCCTACAACAGCTGGCAGCCAAGTCCAAAACTTGCTTAGGACATCCACCAATCATTTCTTGGAAGGCAGCTACATCCAGGCCATAATCCTGGTGGGAAACAACAATGAAAAAACAGGATTCAGAAATATTCCTCCAATGTGTAGGCCACTTAACTAACTGCCCTCCAGCATGCTAAATCCCAGCTCTTCTAATCCCCCCCTTCCCCACATAATCTGGAGCCAAAGTGCTTGCAAGCACTTTATGCACGCCTTTTCTGTACAGCACCTGACACCCAGCTGGTGCTTAAAACAAGACAGTGCATCAGCCACAGCACTGGTGGTGCAAATCTCTCTTTTGCTGGCCTGAATGGTGTGTTGCAATGACCTGGGTCCGAGGCAGCACCTCTGGATCTGCAGGGATCCTGCCCAGGATCTCGCACAGGACAATACCAAAGGAGAAGACGTCCACCTGTTGGAGAGAGTGAAAGTTAGCTAGTGCGGGGTGGGAGGTGAGGCAGGCTTTGGAACCTGGACAGAAAGTCAGGAGAAATCCAGCCCCTTACGTAGACACACAAGCAGCAGAGACAAAAGGACCAGCAGCCAGGAAACCTGTAACTCTACACCCCTTGACTTGTTTTGTGTTCCGCCTGCACCTGCCTGCTGGTGAGAGAATCAAAAAGGGGGGAAACACAAAGTCTTGGCTGAAAACAAAGACAAGGGTGTTTTCCACATGGGAACAGGCATATGCCGTTTCTCTGTTGCTGCTGCAACTGCCAATATTGTGCAGCAGCAATGGGGCTTCTGCATGGCAGGTTCCATATAGTTTCCCAGCCCTGGGCCCCTGAATGTGGCCATCCTTCCCCCCTTCATCACCAGGGCTTTTTCAAGTCCCCCCCCCCCCCTTCAACTGACAAATGAATATTATTATCATTGTAACACTCTAACATCTGTGTATCAAAACTGCTGAACTCTCAGCTTTTTTTAAAAAAAACAGTAAATCTCTAGCCCTTTTTGTTGAAGAGCTATGCCTTTTCCTCTTATACCTCCATAACAAGAGACGCTAGAGACTTTTTTAAAATAGTGAAAGCTGGAGATTCATAAAACTTGGTACATGTTGTTAGAAAGTTATGATGATATTCAATTGCCAAGTAAATACAAAACAAAACCCTAGTGGCAGGGATGGAAATGGCCACCACAGAAACAGGGGCAGAGGGGGGAAAAAGCTGCTGTGTGGACAGGACCGGGAAAATCCAGGCTTTGCAGCAAAGCAAGTTTCAGAAAGATGAGAAAATAGCTGGGGGAAACCCAGGGGGTGCCTGAACGCATATTGTTATGAAGACAAAAAGAAAACCCTCACTTCCCAACAGCCTCAAACGTGGGGAAGATAACCTGAGTGGAAAAGGTCTTTGACTGACTGTTAGATTCATAGATAGGTTGGGCTTAACCTAGACTCTACGCATTACTGACACATCACAAATCACAACTACAAACTGTAACCTACATGTTATAAATTTTATATGTGTAGTTTGGCCGCTCCTTGGAAGACTAAAACAGTAACAGGAGGGAGGAAATGTAAGGAAGACTCAGCAAGCAAGGTGCATGTTAAGCCCTTTCCCCAACTCTGGCTTGGGAAATTGGTGGAAATCTGGAGGTGAAGGAGGGTGGAGTCTGGGAAGAGGCAGGAGCTCAGCAGGGATGTGATCCCATAGAGTCTGCCTTCCAAAGCTGTCATTTCCTCCAGGGGAACTGATCTCTATGGTCTGGAGACCCCTGGGAAAAACTGAGGTGGGGAAGGGGGGACAGGATCAGCAGAATTGCACCAACATGCAGTGTCACTTCTAGTGCTAAAATGCAAGCGATGATGGCGCTCTGGGATTCACTCAAAAGTCTACAGTTAAAAGTTGGTGAGTCCCTCCCCCCCATTTCTCCTTTGCTGACCTATGAAGTAACAGTGAGGAAGGGGCGAGTCAATGCTGGGAGGGGCCCTGGCCTCATGTCCAGAGAACAGCTGTAATCCCGGATGAACTTCAAGGCCCATGAGGAAGCTGGCGACCCCACTCCCCTCACGGATTCTCTTCTACAAATCTGCCCCTCCCTCAGGCCATTCTTATTGCAGGGAAGGCTCCCACCAGGCTCCAAAACCAGAAACAAACTCAGATAATGCGGCAAGGAAGTATTAAGTACTCTTTTCTCCCTACAAGGACTCAGATAAGTGAGTCAAACTACCGTATTGCTTAAGAAGGTCAGAAGAAGAAAAATCCACAGAGACTATATACTTGATTTGGTTAAACACTACAGCCATCTTGAAGGCCGTATGCTGAAAGGCAGGATATAAATTTCTTCAATCAATTGATAAAAGCAGGGCTATCATTCAACTAAAGAATGTTTAGCTCATTCACCATCCAACTTTAAACTGACCAACTTCAGTAGATTACAACTGATTTACCAATTTACACATTTAAGCCCACTGGCATGTTCCAAATTTCACCCAAAGGGACCTTTCTGAGATAATGAATGAATTGGTAGAGAAATACTGTACCTTCCTGTCATAAGGCTCCCCGCGCAACATCTCAGGGGCCATCCAGAAAGCCGAACCCACAAGAGAAAGCTTCCTTTCGGGGCCCTTGGCAGAAAGCTCCACCACTTCTTTGGCTAGGCCAAAATCTGCCACCAAGGCCTCCCGACCCCTTTGGGTCACACGAATGAGGCAGTTCTGAAATGAAGTTTAAACAGATTTCAGTGGTGCATGGGGGGGGGGGGTCTCTCTATCTCTCCTCCCCAGGGCTATTTTGTAAGAAGAATTCAAAGGAGTCAAAATCTGACATAAATGACAATTACAGATCAAGACATCATGTGGGAGATCTCAGCTGTGCTGGATCCAGGCCGCCTCCTGCCTTCCCACTGATGGTCGCCCACAACAGGAAGCTGGAGGTGGTGAGTGACAGCAGCTCTCCTAAGTGCCAAGATCTAAACTGGGCAACTGCTGGATCACAGCTTACTTTGTTAATACTCATATCCCACCACGTTCTGTACCAAGAACAGAGAACCAAAATGGAGGGTGCAGTCATCTCAAGTGCCTCTTCTATGGTTTTCTCACATATCCACTGCCACTGCCCCCCTCCATCAGGAAGTCCTTTCAAACAAGCTAACCACTATCCCCAACAGTGGTACATCTCTGAGGTTATCATTTGCATTTATTCAACACTTGCCAAACCTATTACACCCTTCGACCTAGCAAACTCCATGCTTTTGCCTCATTTCTGTGGTCCCCTAACAACAAACAAGCACAAATTCTTATTGATGCCTTGCAAAGCAGAGTTACCCATCAGATTTGCAGAGCTGCAGGTGTAAACACCCCTGAAGCAACAGATTCCGGACTTCCCAAAAGGCATGAGAAATGCAGAGGCCAAAATCCCATTAGTGTTAATGGCATTACCGAGCATCTGACTCTCCCATAAGTGACTTGGAGATGGTCCAGTTATTTAGCTTGCAGATCCTGTCTTGCAAAACCACATACCAGAACATCTCTCCTAATTCTGAATGAATACCTGGATGGAAAGTCATCCCTTTAAGTCGATTTCCTAAGAACATTTAAAAAGCTTCCAGGGCCTACACAGTCCAGCATTTTGTCTCAAGAGATGCCTCCAGATAGCCTCCAGATAGCCTCCAGATAGCCACACAAGCTGAGCTGCTTGTCCCCAGCATCTGGTACTCAAAAGTATCCTGCCTCTATACATGGAGGCTACCCTTAGCTTACCTTGGAGTTGAGGTCTCTGTGGTATATGTTCTTGGAGTGCAAGTAAACCATCCCTCGCGTGATGTCTGAAGCCAGGTCCACTTTCTCTTTCCAGCTGAGAGAGACATCCTTGCAAGCCAAAAGCTCTTCCAGGACTCCTCCGTTCACATACTGCACACAAAGGAGGCAAGATGGCATCCCATAAACAGCAGAGGGTGGACTAAAGAGCAGACTAAAGCCCTAGTTCTCACAAACAGCAGGTGAGACCTTATATGACTGATTGCTCTCCTATCCTCCGCCCCCAATCTCCCTGCAAAAGGAGCACCAGCACGTCAAGAGAAGAGTTCTAGCCTAGGTTTCTCTCCAACGTGATAGCTTTTTACGTCTGGAGGAGCAGTCCAACATGTGAACCCCCCAACTGAAGACTCTAGGGGTATGGTCCAGATGAGGGTTGCCAACTCCACCTTGGGAAATTCCTGAAGATGTGGGGGCTGTGCTTGGAGACAGCAGAGGTATCAGCAGGGATGTGATGCTATAGAGTCCACCCTCTGACTCTGCCATTTCCTTCAGGGAAACTGATTTCTATAGACTGCAGATCAGTTGTGGTTCTTAGAGAACTCCAGGTTTTCCATGGAGGTTGGTCATCCTGTGTCTAGACTACAGGTACCAACACATCTGCTCCCCACCCCCTGAGAACCATGACAACCACTCAACATTAGTGGAAATCCAAGTGTATTATCAGGAATATACTTCTCAGTTGATGCTTACTAGAAAGGTCAGAAATTTGCAGATCACCTAAAAGACTGCAGCTGCAGTATCCATCCTGGAGTCAGGGGAGGAGGGCAGGGAAGACAGCTTATATCTTTATGCTCACATTATCATTTTTCAATGATCTGAAGAGCAACTACGTAAAGTAATTCCTTACCTCCAGAATTGGATACAATTTATCATCCTTCACACAGATGCCAAGATACCTAAAAAAAGAGAGAGGACAATTCAAGGATGTTCTCTGCAGCCCAATCTTAGCACAAGGCTCAAAAACCAAATCCAGATGACCACACCCACTCCCAGTCTCAGGACAGCTTCTGCATTGACATCTCCCTGCTACAGTTCTTGGCATGTCCATTATGTTCCCTGGACTGAGTTGTTGTTGTTTTTTAATGGGAACAAAGATGCCCTGTGCTCCTACAAATGCTGCTAAAATGGCTAGAGCAGCAAAAACAAGGTGGTGGGGCAAATAGAGAAGAAACTGGGCCAGCTTTACCATTAAGCAGGAGGAATCAACAGCAGATTCTGCCACACAATTACAAGGGAAGTTATCAATTATTTAGTTCATTATAGATAAATATATTATACAGGCACTGTACAAAGAGAGGCCCATTTGGATTTCTGCCTTCAGCACCGATGGTTATTGGGTTGTTTCCTGGTATGGGTCCAAGGACAGTGAGAAGAATCTGTTTGCAAGGAATGATGATGAATAGGTAGCCATGCACATATCGAGATTATTTAAATATAGGAAACAAAAGAAACATTGATGAGGGATAGAAAGGGAAAAAATGGCCAGGGGAAGAGAATGCTAAGGTTTGTTCAATGAGGAACCCAGAGGTAGGTAGGATCACCAATGGTACAAGACGCAGGAAGTTAGCTTCAGAATCACCAGCTCGGAAGTCAGGTGGTATAGATCAACACTTAAAAAGCTCAGCCTCTTTTTATTTATTCAGTACATTTGTATCTTTGCCCTTCCTCCAAGGAGCTCAGGGCAGCATACATTGTTTTCCCCTCCTCCGTTTTATCCTCATCCAGTGAAGAAAGTTATGCTGAGAGTATGGCTGGCCCAAGCTTATCCAACGCATCTGATAGCAGAGTGGGGATTTCAGCCAGGGTCACCTAGATCCCAGTCCAACACTCCAATGACTGCACCATGCTGGGCATTGAGCTGAGCACTGATCTACTCTTCCAGGTCATCTCCCACCGAAAGACCCACCTGACAATGTTGGGATGGGAGAGCTTCTGCAGCAAGCTGATCTCACGCACAATCACCTCCTGGTCCACATCATTCTTGTAGATCTTCACCACCATCGCTTTGCCACCGGCACTCTGGGTGACCTGAGGGCAACACAAGACAGTGGCATGAGCGCAGGTGGCGGCCCAGTCTCACTATGTTAAAGACACACTGAAACAATTCAGACCTCTCTCCACTTTTACATTTGCACAGTGAAGCATATGAACTGTCACTCACAGGCCACCTCTGGTGAGTAACGTGCTCTTAGGTAACCAGGAAAGAGACCTGGTTGTAAACTGAGTCTTTCGCAAATTACATGCCTCGGACATGCTTAAAGTAGTCTGGAAAGTTTGTTAGGCCACTGTTTTGATAGAACAGTGACTCCATGGATTGTATTAGGCAGCAGCACACTCGGTGTGTCGGGAGAGGATATTTTACCTCTGGTGGCTGCGTTATTCTTCCAGAGAAGCTGTAGCAGCACCATACATCAGGGAGAGAACTTTCTATGATCCACACCACTCAGTGTGTCTTTGTCAGCCACCGTGGCCTGGCAGGAAGACCTGGGACCACAGACTGAGCAGCTGCCTGAGGGAGGAGAAGTCCTGCCTCCAAGGAACACCAGCGTCAGGTACTACCGGGCCCTGCTTTCCAGGTATGACATTTCTAGGGATGAGCAGCAGCAGTGGGATGATGCCAAAGGAGAGGCCTGAAAGATACCATCCTCTTGCGGTCATTTTCTGGGACTGAAGTGTGGGCAGTATCCCGTTTTCTATTTATGTAAGGCTGAAAGGGAGAACAGAAGAGGACCGTTTAGGATACCAATTGCTGCCCTTTCTTGCTTCCCTTCCCCAATTTTGTCTCTGCAATGCTGACTGCAAGCTCTCTAATCAGTGGGAAGGGCAGCTCGCTGTACAACACTTTGCCCTGCACTGGAGCTAAATAAATATTACAACAGCAGAAGGATCTCTTGACCCCAACACCATTCAAGGGACATAGTCTCCTTGAAGTTTGGTTTTCAGCCTAGCAGTTCTACTTAAAGTAAAAATCGACTGGTACAAGTTGGGTTGTCCTCCTGACGTTGCTGTCAAGCTACCAGGAAGAACAGAGGCTAATTGTTTAAAGTTTCTGTAACCACCAGCACTGCCGCCTCCTACGCCAAAGATGTTTGCCTGAAATGATAAAAACAGTTTAAACAAATCAAGGGCCACCCTGACAACGCAACGGCATCTCACAGGTTGGCAAGATACACCAATGGTCCCAGAGCACATGAAAAAAAAACGGGGGGGGGGGGGACGACAAGATTAGTGACACATTAATCCAAATCAAGATCAGAGAGCTGCAGCCTCTCTTTACCTGGGGGGGAAGGGGCTGCAAGAAAGTGTAGAAAATTCAACCTGCTACACTGGAGGTGAAGGACATGAATATAATAGTGTTCTCTCCTGGAAGAAACTGACATTGTGTGGTTTAATATCAGTCCCCCCCCCCCGCCCGCATATAAAAACAGCATTCTCATGGGTAAGTAAGAATTGCCCCAAATCCAGGAACTTTTCTAACTGGAAGAGTTGATTATTTTAATGTAATAGAATCAGCATGGTGTAGAGGTTAAGTGTTGGAAGAGGGAGGCCCTGGTTGGATCTATCATGAAGGTCACTGGGTGACCTTAGGCCAGTCTCTCTCCCTCTCTCGCTCATTTCACAGGATTGTTATAAGGATAAAAGGAGAGGAGAGCTAGGTGTCCTGCCCTGCACTCCTTGGAGAAAGACTGGAATACAAATGAGACATAGACAGATAGCAAACCTTTGACATTCCACAAATTCTAATTTAGGTCTGGTCTAGATGATGCAGTCACCATAGGGACATTTCTGTTTTTGCATGATGCATTTGTGACTTTATAAGAATTGCCACAGGCATGTTTAGGGCTCAGGAAATCCATGAAGATTTGGTGGTAGTGCCTGGGGAGGGCAGAGTTTGGGGGAGGAGAGGGAGTTCAGTGGGGACATGGTGCCATACAGCTGCCACTTCCTCCGGGGAAACTGATCTCTGTAGGCTGGGGAACTGCTGTAATTCCAGAAGAACTCCAGGCCCCACCTTAAGGTTGGTAAGCCTAAGCATTAGGTGTGCTGAGTTGATAACTTGCACCTCAGAAATGCACCTTAACAATTCTGCAAGGATTTCATGCAATCTTTTTCTGCTTGGAGCAATAAGAATGTTTGCATTACACTCCCAGGAAAGGGAGAACAGGAGGAGGAGAGGAGGAGATTGGATTTATACCCCAACCTTCACTACCTGAAAGCGTCTCAGGCTGTGGTCACAAAGCAAGGTTTTTGCGATTTGTTCCCACAATAAATTTGATTGGAAATATTTTTTTCTGGGTTGGGATAATCACACATCCCTCCCTGAACCGCAAGCATTGCGCAACAAGGCTCTGGGCACTGTCTAGATAGCTGTTCTGCTGCTTGGGCGGTGCGGCATGAGTTTTTTTTAAATTGCTATGTGCATGCACACCTGCACACAGCTGAATTACCACCCCCACCTGGACACACCATACTCCCTTGTTTTTACAGGTTCCCCCTCCCCACCCCCAACAGCAAAGAAAATGAACCGGCGATGTACTACCAAGCACTGGAGTCTAAATGTGTGCTTGAACATTTAAACACTGAATTTATTGAGCGCAGGACTGCTCATGTGCACAAAGGCGGAAGCTGGAGGGAAAAACCTCATTGTGCAAAGGACAGTCAGATGACCTAATCACAATCATTGTGAGAGATGGCTGTCCAGATCAGCAAAATCACGGATTTAAAGCGCAAATACCTGGAAAGTACTTGATTTTCCCAGTGTCGGAAAACTCACTAGGGAACCGGGAGGATTGCGCGAGTGAGCCCACTTTGGTGCGGGAGGCAGATGTGGCCATCTGATCAGCAATTTTAAACATGAGAGGTGATGGCTGGAGAACTCCCCCTATTACAACTGATCTTCAGACAACAGAGATTGGTTCACCTGAAGAAAATGGCCGCTTTGGAATGTGGGTTCTATGGCATTATAGCATACTGAAGTCCCTCCCCATCCTCCCAGGCTCCACATCTAAAATCTCCAGGTATTTCCCCACCCAGAGCTGGCAACCCTACATCCTTGTGTCTACAGCCTATTACGCATGGACAGTTTACTGCACAGATTTTACAAGCAGTAAGCCTTTAAGCTTGACTTCGGATTCTGTGCCTGCCTTATGCACTGTTCTTTTTCCTCCAGTGTGTTTATTCTGCAGCTCCAAAAAAACCCTGCCCTTTTCTAAATCAGGGTGGGAATGTTACTTGTGACATGGGGGGGGGGGAGTTTTTTTTAAATTTATTCAATTGCCCTATTGCAGCTGCACAGTGGCATCCAGCAAGTGCCTTCCATTTAAATCCTTGTGGTTCAGTTTTTGCATATGCATTTTAGCATTAGTTCATTGAATGAAAGGGAACACAAAGGAAGGAAGGCAAAGGGGAAGAAATGATGTTGAAACTGACAAGACTATTTCTGAAACTGACAAAAGCAGCTGCAAAGCCCCATTTTCCATATTACCAAGCACTAGGGGATTCTCTGCTGCGTTATTGGCCACTGAGAAAAATCAGAGTCAGATGATTTCATAATAATGGGGAACACGATGAGTGTACAGAATGCACGGTAGAACTCAATGGCACTGGCATTGCAAGCTTTGATCACAGGCAACATGTGTGTGCGTGCGCCTGCTCCATTACACTTTGCACAGGGCTGCATTTTGTATGGGGGAAGAGTCTTCTGGTAAAAGCTCTGTTTAGTCTCGTGCCACTAAACTGAAAAAAAATAGTATTTTTGCTGCTGACTTAGCGCAGCTGCACAGTAACACTAATTTCCTGCCCTCCCATGCAAATTTGCGTGGTTTTCTCTTTGTGATTCTCTAATTTGATCCTGCACATTGGTCATGATCTTGGCAGTTTTTAAACGATTCTCCTGTGCCGATTGCACTCTTTCCTCCAAACTGATCGATTCCAAGCAATTCTTAAGTTTGGCAGTTTGTAGGAGGTCCATGTGGCTTAGCTGCCATTTTTAATGTTAGGCTTCTGGAGACTGCCAAAAATGGTTCCCCCACCTCAAACTTTGTTCACTAAAGCATTAAAGGAAAAATGTTTTCAAAGCTTTAGGCTTCCCAACGCAGTCTCTCTCTCTCTCTCTCTCTCTCTCTCTCTCATGTCAATGTCATTTCAAGGTGACCCCACCCCCTTATTTTGTTTGCATGCAGCACTGAAAATCATGGGCTTTTTTTGTACTGGGGATGCTGCCATTTGACTCCTCTCTGATCCCCCTTTCAAGTCAATATCAGCAGGGAACTAAACTTCGCACAGCACCTTTTTAAAGTTTCCTCCTATCGTTTTAATTTTTTTTTTAATTCAGTGATCCAAGACTAGTTGTTCCTGCCCATCTAACTATCTCTAGCACTGTGAACAGAAGCCCAAGATGGACCGCATCCTCTCACACAACCTTTTGATTTCCCCCATCATTTTAATTTTTTTAAATTCAGTGATATGAGACTAGCAGTAGTCTCATATTGCTAAACACATACCACTTGTCAAAAAAAATTAAAACAAGGAGGGGAAAATATATAAACGGAGCTTGTATGTCGATGAAGGGGGGAGGATGGTGGAAGGTGCAGAGCGGGCAGAACAACTTCAATGTTGGCATGGGCAGCAAAAGGGGGGAATCCAAGGAAATCTCTACACTTTTGAATTACCTTTGGTCTGGAATCGAAACAAGGAAAAATTTGGCACAAAAGTGCTCTCAGAAAACCTGGGGAAACAGTGAGCAGAAAGCGAACTGAGCGCTGAAGGGAGGGAAATCAATGCAGTATGAAAAAGAAAACCTGACGGATGTGCATAGTGAAAGCAAGAGAAAACACCCATGCGTAATAGGCCCAGGGGTCCGTTGGGGCCGGAGCGAGGCGGAGCAAAGCTCCTCCAGCTCAGGAGTGGCCACTAGGGCAGCCTGCTGCCGAATTGCCACCGAAATTCGGCAGCAACTTTAAAAGCAACTGGAGGAGAGGGGGTTTGAGGGAGAGGCTCCAAACTTGCAGGGTAGCTGCTGGGACCTCTCCCCCAAATACCCACCAAGTTTCAAGAAGATTGGACCAAGGGATCCAATTCTACAGGCCCCCAAACAGGTTGACCCTATTCCCTCCATTGTTCTCTATGGTAGAAAAAAAGGTAACACTTTTTTCCCACCATCGAGAACAATGGAGGGGATGGGACAACCTGTTTGGGGGCCCATAGAATTGAACCCTGCGATCCAATCTTCTTGAAACTTGGTGGGTATTTCAAGAAGAGGCCCCAGCAGCTACCCTGCAAGTTTGGAGCCTCTCCCTCAAATTCCCTTTCCTCCAGCCCCTCATATACCCTATGAGTTTTTGCCATTGATTTCAATGGCCCATAGGGTATCATGGGGCTGAAACGGACATTCCCTTTCTGACACACTTCCAGTGATGTCAAGGGACGTGGCATATGCTAACGAGTTATGCTAATGAGTTATGCTAATGAGCTCCTGCAGCTCTTTTTCTATGAAAGGACCCCTGAATAGGCCTATGGTTCTTCTTTCAAAGTAATAGCTGTTACACTTTCCTTTATGAAGTCTGAAATGACTTCAGGGATATGGAATCTCTGAGAGGGAGAAAGATGAGAAACATAATGCAATGGTTTTTTAAAAAAACCTTTACTACATGCATTGCAGATAATATTTGCAACGATCATGGTAAGCATTTCTGCCAGACATTGTGTTACCTCATATAACATGGGCAAGTTTATTAGGTGGACCATACCTTAGTGAGCATCAGTGAGCAGGTGGGCAACTTTGAGGGGGGGATGCAACTCTGAGAGGGGGACTTTTGCAGGATGCAAATATTCCAGAAGGCGTAAATTCTAACACATATTCCAAAAAAACCTCTGGGCAACGAACACACCACCCAGTATCCTCCTCCATCCCCCTCCCCCCCCCCCCGGGTGATATCAGTGGATCTCCTGCCTTGCCCAAGCTGCTGTCATGCTGATGTCCAGTATGATTCAGTGAAAACAGGCTTAGACCTGGGGAGCCCTGGGTTTGACTCCTACCCCTGCCACAGCCCTACTGTGCGGTCTTGGCCAAGAGATCCTCTCTCCTTCTTTCTCTCTCTCGCTCACACAAACACACAGTATGTCCCCTCCCCCATCTGCCAAAAGGCACTGCAGTGCAGCAGCTACCATGCTGAGAGTTCAACTCCCTGCTCAGCAACAAAGCTCACTAAAACCTTTAGCTGAGGGAGGGTTACTGGCCCAGCTACCTTGCAGGGCTGTTACAAAGGGAACAGAGACTGTTTACCCCAGCAGAATAAAAGTGTAAGAGATAAATAAAACATTACAGACTGCTTGTTCTATCATAAAGGAAAAGGGTAACATTTGCTTTTCCTGTTTGCTTTGATTTAAGAGCCACGATTTGAAGGGCTTCTGGTTGATTAGTCATCCGCCTTTCGATTGAGTAATAGTCCTATTTAGCAGCACTCCTGTATCAGATCCTGACCTTCATCTCTTCCTCATCACTCTTGCGTACATCACCCTGGCTACCGCCCCCATTCTCCTCTCTTTGGAGCAAGATCAATTGTGGCAGCAGAGCAGCTCAGGCACCAATAAAACACCCATTTATGCCACTTTTACTGGATGCAAATTTGCAAAGCAACCTTTCCAAGCGGCCGTACAGGATGGATTGCCAGGAACTGGGTTCCGGCAAGGGATCGTGGGCTCCTTCCAGCAAAGCAGCTTTGGCTCAGGATAGCATTAGTTTTCTAGTGCCACTCATCCTTTCCCAGCCAAGCCCACACAGGGCTGGCATATGAGAGGGTTGAATCCTTAAACTATACCTTGTGGGGTTTTGTCATCCTTTCTCATTGTGGCCCTTTTCTATCCAGGCCCAGTGGAAGATCAGCCCTCTCGAACTAAGAATTAGCAAGAATTTAATCAATCCACTATGGGTAGGTCTCCCAAGACAATAAAAGGTTAATGCTTTAGAATCATAGAATCAGAGTTAGAAGGGATCTCCAGGGTCATCTAGTCCAACCACCTGCACAATGCAGGAAATTCACAAATATCTCCCCCTCCACACCCCCAGTGACCAATGTTCCATGCCCAGATGACAAAAAACCTCCAGGATCTCCAGCCAGACTGGCCTGGAGGAAAATTGTCTTCCTGACCCGAAAGGGGAAATCAGCATTTCCCTGGGCATGTAAGAAAGGGTGACAAGACCTAAGCACTGGTGCAACCCTTCCTGCCCTCCTTCTCAAGATTTGCCTAAGTTCACGGATGGCCATCTAGCCTCTGTTTAAAAGCCTCCAAAGAAGGAGAGCCTACCACCACCCGAGGAAGCCTGTTCCACTGAGGAACTGCTCTGTCAGGAAGTTCTTCCTAATGTTTAGCCAAAAACTCTTCTGATTTAATTTCAACCCGTTGATTCTGCTCCAACCTTCTGGGGTAACAGAAAACAACTCCATATCATCCTCTATACGACAGCCCTCCAAGTACTTGAAGATGGTTATCATATCACCTCTTAGTCATCTCCTCTCCAGGCTAAACATACCCAGCTCCGCAACCTTTCCTCATAGGACTTGGTCTCCAGACCCCTCACCATCTTCGTTGCCCTCCTCTGGACATGTTCTAGCTTGTCTATATCCTTCTTGAATTGTGGTGCCCAAAACTGAACACAATACTCTAGGTGAGGTCTAACCAGAGTAGAGTAAAGCACTACCATCACTTTGCATGATCTGGACACTATACTTCTGTTGATACAGCCCAAAATTGCATTTGCCTTTTTAGCTACTGCATCACACAGCTGACTTGGCAAATATGACTGCCAAGTCTCCCCCATCCTATAATTATGCATTTGATTTTTCCTACCTAAATGCAGAGCTTTACATTTATCCCCGTTAAAATTCATTTTATTTGTTTTAGCCCAGTTTTCCAGCTTTAGTCCCAGATCGCTAAAGGAGTGACATGATAGAGGAGTACAAAATTAAGCAAGGGATAGAGAAGGTAGAGAACGAAGTACTTTTCTCCCTTTCTCATGGGCACTCAGTGAAATTAATGAGCAGTAGGGTTAGAAAGATAAAAGGAAGCACTTTTTCACCCAAAGAGTGATTAACACGTGGAATTCACTGCCACAGGAGCTGGTGGCGGCTACAAGCATGGACAGCTTCAAGAGGGGACTGGATAAACATATGGAGCAGAGGTCCATGAGTAGCTATTAGCTACAAGGTATACAGGAAACACTATGTCTGGGGTAGTGATGCTCTGTATTCTTGGTGCTTGAGGGGCAACAGTGAGAGGGCTTCTAGCCCCACTGGTGGACCTCCTGATGGCACCTGGGTTTTGGCCATGGGTGACACAGGTTTATTTGCCAGATGCTGATGTTATTAATGCGGCAACTTAAAATCTGGCTTTTCTTCAGGGTATTTAGCAGCATCTAATGAATTTTGCTGTGGGTGTTAAGACTGATTCTTTCTTGGCAGTATATGTTGAGAATGGATTTTTGAGACTTTGGCCAAATTACTGTTTGGAGATGGATTGACTTAATCAAGGAAGCCATAGTCCTCAGTTTGCAAGACCTGAGTTAATGGCAGGATGTTTTGGAGGTCATTAATTCATAGGGTAAGTTGGATGCAACTTGCTGATATTTAACACACATGCACACACACAAGTAAACCACTTTGGAGAAATAATAAACCCCCTTCTGGATCAAATCAAAAGTTCTGTCTCCCCCAGCATTCTGTTCCCACAGTAGCCATCCAGATACTGCAAGGAACAAGAAATGAGGGCAACAGCCTCCCACTGCCGTTGCTCTCCTAAAACCGATGTTCAGAGATAACGTCTGGAGAGCCCATGTACTCATAATGGCTAATGTGGAAACTATTGATGGACTGATTTTTTTCTCTCTCTCTCTCTCTGGATGTAGTTCCAGAGCTCAGCCGTGTTGGTCTGAAGCTGTAGAACAAATTTAGAGTCCAGTGAAAAAGTGTGCATGCACACAGAAGCTCATACCTTGAATAAACCTTTGTTGGTCTTAAAGGTGCCACTAGACTCTAAATTTGTTCTCTCTGTGTGGTTGGTGTGGGAATAAGGTCTGGTTGTCCTCTGTTGGCATCAAGGTGCTGGATTTCCATGGCCTTTGGGCTCTTCTTAAGGAGGGATTTCACAGTTGATGCCAGCCCCCCGAACAGACTTCCACATCTCCTCTAGCAAATGTCAACTGAAGAAGAGATTGGATTTATACCCTGCACTTCACTGGGAGTCTCAGAGTGGTTTACAATCTCCTTTCCCTTCCCCTCCCCACAACAGACACCCTGTGAGGTAGGTGGGGCTGAGAGAGCTCTTTCAAGGACTGCTCTTGAGAGAACAGCTCTGAAAGAACTTGTGACTGACCCAAGGTCGTACCAACAGCTGCATGTGGAAGAGTGGGGAATCAAACCCAGTTCTCCCAGATTAGAGTCCGTGCTCCTAACCACTACACCAAACTGAGATGTTTGTTTTTAAACAACAAAGTTCTTCCCTCTTCCAGCACAACAGTTTCACACACACAAATCAGCAGAGGGCATAAGAAAGAAACGGATGCCTGGCAGAAGGGCTCAGAGCATCAGTCCCTGGTGCAAACAGGCATCTGTAGCATCAAAGCTTCAGGCAAGATTTTAGTCTGCTATTTGGCCTTGCTTTCAGATTGCGCTGTAAGCCCTTTTTTTAAAAGGAAAGAAATGCATACAAAGCCCTTTGAGGGAAGACTGCTGCTACAGCAAAAAACAACACAAAAACCTCTCCAAGGTTTGTTGGCAAGCCAGAAACAGCAGGGACTTGATGGTGGTGAAAGGCCCCTGCGCATTAGAGACAGCAGGTCATCAAGAACTTGGGAACGGTCACGCTCAGTTCCTTCTGCAAAATGTCAAATCCTAGCAAAGGGGGGATCATTCAGTGATGAGAAACAGCCAGTCTGGGGGAGGAAGAGCTCTGGAGAGGACAGCTTCCTGGATGCCAGCCTCAAGGGGGCAACTCTGCTCCAAAAATGTGACAATCCACTGCTAACTCTTGGCTGATCCTGTTTATTTGCTAAAAACTCATAAGGGGGCTTACGTCACTCAAAACAATAACGAACCATTTAAATAGGCATGAAAGAGACCGGCCACAAAAGAAGATCAGCTTCACAGAAGTCACAAGGCAAACAACCATAGAAAAACAGAAGCAATAAAAATGATAAAACCAGGAAAATGATAAAAAGCAGAGCAAACCATTTAAAAATCAGTACCAGTAGCAGAAGCAAGCTCTGGAACAAACAGGGGAGATAACATGGACTCAGGCCTCAGAAATGAAGTCTGGGAAATAAAAGCATTGTCACTTGATGCGTGAAATTCGACAGACTTGGCACTGGCCAAACAGCTACAGGCAGGGAGTTCCACAGTCTAGATGCCACAACAGAGGCAGCTTGGCAGGCAGCCCCCCACCTGGCCTAAAGCAGGTCCTCCAAGGATGACTGAAATTCTCATTTTGGATTAGCTGCTTGTTTTAGGCAACCTTTGAATGGCAGACACTATGTAGCTTCATCCTACAGCCCAGACAACATGGCCACTGGTCCAGCCCACCTCAAGCTAGGCAGGCCCTGTGCAGAGCCATCAGAACACTAGATCAGAGTGAAGACACATGCAATATCTTAAGAGGAATGAGATCAATCTGAATGGAAGTGTGAGTAATCCAAAAATACCTATTCCCCCCAGGATCAAGTCCGGGGGAGGGACACAAGTCTTCAAGCTTGCAGCAGAAGCCTGCCGTGCACAGTACTTATTGGCTGGTGTCTGTGTCACCATGAAATCTTTCCTTCTCACCGTCCTTGGAGAAGTTTTAGCCTTTTAGGTTCTATTTTCAGTAAGGCAATGAAGAGACAGAATGACCATACAATGGATATTAGGCAATCTGCTCTAATTATGGGGCAGGAGTAAAACTGGTGGCTGAAGCCAGGGCTAGATCAGAGGATCTAAGAGCCATGTTGTGAGTGCTTCAAGCATAAAACCCTCTTCTGTTGGCCACCAGTCTTAAAAAACGGCCAGTCAGCCATTTTAAAAATCGTAAAAAAATCAAACAGATCAATCCCTGCATGTCTGCTGATCATCTTGCAATCCTGGAGGAAGCCAAGGGTGTCCAGCAAGTCCTCATGTTCTATGCTGACGGCCAACATGGTGTGAATCATTGGGAGACCTTCGGCTAGTCATTGTCTCTCAGCCTAGTCTACCTCATGGTGCTGCTGAGAGTTAAAAATGAAACCGTCCCATCCATGTACACAACTCTGAGTTCCTTGGAGGAATGATGGGATATAAATGTGATGATCAGTAAGCGACTGGACATCTTTGAGGTTCTAATGTAGAACATTCAGGCGTGACAAAGGCCTTGGGCATGATCCAATCCCTTCCCCACAAATGGTACAGCAGACAAGGTTGAAGTCGGACAGCCTGGCCATCTGCACAAGTCCAGTGCTTTCAATGTGCTGAAGCATCCCTAATCTTGCATCAGATCAGGCTGTCCGTTGATTTGGCAGCAGAGACAATTTTAGATCAGCAGGACTGTCGGGGAGGAGCCTGCCTGTCTGTTTTTCAGGGGCTCTTTTGACACAGGTATGCTCTTGCTACAAAGAATATTCCAGACAGCATGACAGCAGGTGGCAGGGTACATCAGGACCATGTCACACAGGGAGAAAGAAACCACATGTAACTTGCCTGTACAGGTGCAATTGGGGCCGTATCAGTAACCAACAAATGTGGGCAAAAAGCCGATGGTGAAAGAAAATGAATATTTATTGGGTAATAATAGGTTTATACTCCAATCCCAATAAAAGGAAATATTTTTATAGTCCGATCCCTGAGCATTTAATGTTAGCGTCATCAGGGGATCTAACTGTATTATAATCTCTGTTACCTTCCTCATCCATCTAGCGCCTAGTTAAAGACTCTCTCAGCCCCAATGAGGCACTCCTCCTGCCATTCCAGAAAAGAAACACAGTGTGTGTGTGTGTGGGGGGGGGCTGTTGATGCCTCTTCTCACGCAATGTGGTCCTGACCCAAACCAGGCCTTGTGCAGGGGAAGTTGTGGTCAGAGTGGAGAAACCAATCATGGCCCAAGTAATAACGCATTTACAGTACAATCCTAAGAACACTTCTTGGGAGTAAGTCCCAATGAAAAGACCTGAGTGGGATTCTGAGTAGACCTGCTTAGGATTGCCTTCTTAGTTTCCTGAAGTGCAGCCTGGCCAAACTATTTTCCACCTGTCACAGGAATGTGAACATCATGCTTTCCAGGGAGATGTGATGGAGCTCTTTCAACTCTCCCCAGCTGTGATTGAGTGGATTAAAAATTTGGATATTAGTATTTAGGGGGATTATCCAATCAGGCTGCATATCTGCTGTATCAATTTGGTTATGTATTTTATATTATATGTTTCCTGCCAAATGATAAATAAATAAATGTCTCCTTAATAGCAAGCCACCTTCTATGTCCTTCATCTCAAATCAGGCGCACATAGTGAAGCTGTGCAAATTCATTTAAGTCTAATTGATTTGGTTAAAAGGCAAGCAGTTAGACAGCTGGCCACCCCACTTTGCTTGCTCCATTAGCATCCCAACCTTCCAAAGAACTCAGAGTGGCATTTTTAGCCTCACACCCTACCTGCGAGGGAGATCAGCCTGACAGGCAGTGCCTTGACCAAGGCCAACTTGCAGGCTTTAGAGCTGAATAAGAAGACAGGATTTGAACGCAGGCTTCCCGTATCAAAGCCCAGGGCACTAGCCTTGTGGCCAAGAACCCATGGGCTGGCTGAAGGACCCAGGATCTGATCCTGTGTGAGCTACCACCAGGGTACTAGGCAAGTTGAAACACTGGATATTTTTCTATAGTACAGCTTTATAAGGAGACAGTACAGGTTTCCCTGACATGATACACTACCACTCATACCTGAAAAAAGTACAAAAGCCCAGAATTTTCCTCTTCTTCCTCAAATAAGGGGGCAGGGGGCTCATGCCTGTCCTTAAACACTACTTCTTTGTTGTGCAAAGCTCTTTTTCTCTGAAACGATGCATGTCAAAAATCCCATGTAGTGGCAGGGTCTGTAAAAAGATCACTGAGAACAAAAATATAGCAATCGTCACCACGGCAATTTGCTAGCAAGTGGGGGCAAGAGAGAGGCAGAAATGAGTAGGTGGGAATGACAGCTCACGACTGCCCATCCAGAAAAGAAAATCAGCAGGCAGGGGAGACACAATTTGATGGCCAATCTCCCTTTATCTTTTGTTCAGTCAAGAACCCCAGCTTTCTTAAATGGATGATTCTTCAGCCAACCTTGAACCACTGTCTCTGTCACCATATTTTCTTACTTGATAATCTCTCAATGGGTCTTGGATAATTCTGAATTAAAGCATTATTCCTTCTACTTTCCAGTGTGTCCTAAGTTTGCAGTAAAGAGGAGAATCATTGCTAGGGCTGGAGAGCACACTGTGGCACTGAAGGGTGTGCCTACGTTACAAGTGGAAACCAGTGGCTGACCTGTCAAGGTGTATCCCAGTTTAGAAAACTCTAGCGAGTACAGTTCTATATGGGGTGAAGGATCTCCAACAAAGAAGAGCCAACAACCTCACAAAACACAGTTCTTAGAGCCCTGGAGGAATGTGGTAATTGTTCACCAATTTAAAACATGTAGTCCGGATGTGCCAGGCAAGACACTACCACCTCTTTTTGCTCATGATGTCAGGATCTCCTCAACCACCTGAAAGTACAGAATGGACTGCCAGCAAAGAAAGTTATTTTGGAAAATCGCAGGGAATGGGTTTTACAAGCTGCAGTTTGTTTTCAGTCAACATAATCATCATACCTTGTACACCTTGGAAAAAAAGCCGCTGCCTATCAATTCGACATCAAAGTTTTCCCAGAATTCCAGTTTTCTGACAGCTGTGCGCAGCCTCTGCCAGCGGTCATCTTGGCAGTAAGCGTCGGGGGTCTCCCCGCAGTATGGGGAGGGACTGGACAGCTCCGGGGAGGCCAGCCCCATCTCACACATTGTAGAGACGGGTACTGCGGAGAGAGAAAAGAGAAATGGGGTTTTAGCACCAGCTGCTGAGAGGAAAGTTCTGTGAGGCAGAACCCCCTTTACAGGCAGAGACCTGAGAGACAGCTGCTTTCCCCAAGGCCAGGCATTAAGCCGGCAGCAGAGGCAGCAGGACACTCAGGGCACCTTTTTTCTGTTCTGTCTCAAGCATGAAGCGTCCCCCACCCCCCTGCACATCTGCTGTGCATTGCAAAGCATTCTCAGGGTTTGCACTCAGTTCCCTACAGGATGCCCTAGATTAAAACATACCCAACTCTCTTCTCAGAACGTATGATGCTGGCTTATACCATAGGTCCATCTAGTCCAATCATCTACTTGGACCGGCACCGTCTCTCTGACTATGGAGGCAGAGGAAAGTCTTTCCCAGCGCCTGCTGGCTGAGTTCCTTAATCCCACATGCCAGGGACCAAGCCTGGGACATCCTGCATGCAAAGCAGGTGCTCCACCACTAAGCCACAGCTCCTGCACCTCTGGATGCCTACTGAAGAGGAAGATTAGTCTTGGTGGACAAGCTACCCTTCAGGGAACTCCTCTTCTGCCATTAGAGATCTTCTCTTTTAGGGGTGGCTCAAAAGTGTCCGAGGAACCCCATGGGATACCAGGACAGTTTGGAACACCCTGCCTCACTGCACACTGCCTTGGAGCTCTCTGTTCCATGGAGAACATACAAGTCTTTCCCAGGCTTGGTCTCCTGCTTGCCTGACGCAATCCCTCAATGGGCCTTTTGTATATTGGAGAATTCCTCCACCCCACCCCCCTACCCGGCACCAGAGGCGACCCATTAAAATAAGCGCAAGGCGTAGGAATTCTTCTTTCTAAGAAGTGAGGCTCTTTGTGTTCTGCTAAGCACCGCCATCCAGACTGGGACGGAGAAGCGGGGAAACAGCTTCTCAAAAAGGGCAAGCTTCATTTCAGGGCCCCGGGAGGAAAATCTGCTCGCTGGCTTCCCTTTTTGAAACATTTACTGCCCATAAATAGTCTTTGTATGTCAACCCTAAAGGGTTCAGGGGGGGCCTCTCCAGAGTCTCCCAGGCCATCCAGCCCTACACAGCAAGAATTCACTACCTCATCCAGAGGGCCAAAGAGAAGAAAGGAAAAATACCCCGACAGCGGGCCAAACACCAGTGCTGTAAAGACAGGCCATCAGCTTATTTTCAGTTTCTGCCTCACAGACTGACTTAGTATCTGGGGTGCTGTTTTTTCAAGACACACAAAAGTTGAACTGCTGCAGGGGAACCAGGCCGTTTGTGTTCCTCCCACCAGTCTCCCACATCAGTATGCCGTTTACTAGGGAGTCAGTGTGGGGTAGTGCTCAGAGGCTCCGAACAAGAACTGAGATGGGTTCAAAACCCCACTCAGCCATGAAGCCCACTTGGTGACCTTTCGTCAGGCCATCTCTTTCAGCCGAGCTCAGCTTATGAATTAAAGGGTGTGGGGCTGAGTTGCAATTGATTTATGGTGACTCCATGAAGTTCCACCTCCTGGGGTTTTCAAGGCAAGAGATGAGCAGAGGTCCTTTGCCATTGCCTTCCTCTGCACAGCAGCCTCCATCTTCCTTGGTGGTCTCCCATCCAGGGACTGACCTTGCCTAACTTCTAAGCTCTGATGAGAACAGGCTAGTCTGGGCCAGTGTTCCCTCTAAGCTGAGTTAGTCAGTGTGAGCTAGCTCAGTTTTTTTGCCCCCGGCTCACACCTTTTTGTCTTAGCTCAGGAAGGATGGCTCCAGAGCAAACTAATTTATGCTGTAGCTCACAACTTTAATGCCAGTAGCTCACAAAATATAATTTTTGCTCACAAGACTCCACAGCTTAGAGGGAGCACTGGTCTGGGCTATTGGGGCTGCTGCACCCTTGCTTATGTGATAAAATGGAGTCAGGAGAAATCAGATGCGCTAAGCTGAGTACCTTGGAAGATCAATGAGATTTTTAAAAAGAAGTTTATTTTAAAAACATGTATCCCACATTTTCAACCCTTTCAAGCTTACAAGACAGCTCACGGCCATAGAAAGGAGAAAAATATAACACAGAGACTAGAACAAAATCTAAATCTAAAACCACAACAATAAGACAGCACAAAACCATACAAAGGAACATTTATGCCTTGTGGCCTGAAACTAGCCAGGGAAGGCACAGGGTGAATATCTCCTGGGAGGTTATTCCAGACATGCGGCTTCTCTACAGAAAAGGCCCTCTCCCTTGCAGGAGAAAAAGGGCCAGCCTGGTAGGAACCAGACAGATAGTCAGTGCAGAACCCAGCACCGTAAGAACATCTTTGGACAATAGGGTAGGACACTGTGAGAGACTGTGAGCACTGCAGTCAAAGCTCAAAACAAGTTGATTACTTGCAGAAGTGAGAAGAGGACCAAGCAAGATTTCTTACCGCTTGCAAGAGGCCTTACCACTTGCTCAGGGTTTTCTTGCTCCTCCCATTCACCGCATAATTCATTTGACTCTATAATTGACACATAATTAACTTGTGGGACTCACTGCCACAAGATGGGGTGACAGGCACCAGTTCCAGTTGGTTTTAAAGAGGAGCGAGACAAATTCAGGAAGGAGCTGTGATGGATCAAATGGGACTTCAAAGGCAGTGAAACTCTGAATGCCAGTTGGTTGGTTCAGGGAGCAATAGCAGGGGAGGGTTGTTGCCTTCTTGCCTTGCTTGGAGGCTTCCCAAAGACACAGAGATGGTGAGGCTGGAAACAGGATGCTGAACTATATGGACCCTTCAGATGATCCATCACAGTAATTCCTTTGTTCTTAAAATAAGTACATGCATGCAAATTTGATCAATTAGTGCAGGTTACAGAATTTAGATTGTCTGGATGCAACATCTGTGCAAGCACTCCCCCGCCTTTCTCCTCAACGGCAGATCACATCCAAGAGAGAAGGGTCATGCCCAGGACACCCGAGAGCTCTGCCGGTGGGAGGCGCCCTGAAAAACATCTACAGCAGCAGTTCCACGCCTGTTCCATGAGCACAGAGCTGGCAGGCTGAAATGTGAGCCCACATCACTTTGTAAAGCAGCTGACTGGAAATTCCTTACGCTCCAGCCTCCCTCCACCCATAAGAAAGTGCATAGAATTACCTGGGGGGAGGGAGGAGAGAAGCAACTACAACAACGATTGTTTCCACCGGTTTTTGGAAACTGTAAAACTGTAGCTGGTTGCTAGGAAACACCATGTTCACGCCAGGGGTGACTGCTGCTCTAGAAGCATAAATGAGGAAAGGGTGCTCCAAGACCATCTAGTCCGGCCTGGAGTGTGCGGCAAGGCTGCCAAGCCCAGGTCACTTGATGCAATCCAGATACCAGAGTAGACAGAACAAGGGTAGCAAAGATATTCTGAAACAAGAGAGCAGTTCCAGTACACAGGTGGGAACAGAAAGACAGCATCCAGAGGTGCCACCAAAACTTGGCTTATTTTTGCCTTTTTAAAGTTTACCCAGCATCCTTGCAGCTGTCTTTCAGGGGTATCTGCAGCTCCTTTTATAAAAGGAAGGGTTCCTCCTTTTGCTTGGGTTCTGCTCCAAAGAGCAGAAGCCAGCTGAAGAAACAGAACCTGCCAAAGAAACAGAAACCAAGAGAGAGAAGGGAGGCCTGACTCTCGCAAAAGGGAGAAAGGAACAGCAAACACCCACATCAAAAAGGTGCCTGCAGAGCAGATATCTGGCTGCAGCTGACTCACAGAAGTGAGCTGAGTCACATGTCTTGAGGGAAAGCGAAACGTATGCAAAGGTGCATGTACGCACATGGCACTAAAGCTGGGCTTAGGCAGCCATACCAGGCGAAAACCTCTTGTGTATTCTAGGATCCCTGCAGGCCTCAACAGGTCCTGCTATACTGACCAGGCCAGGCTTTGGACTGCCTGCCAATCACACAGGCTGACCATGCACACCTGTTTATTGTTTGTATGAATATATATTGTTTATATGCTCTGAGCCCTCTTGTACAGGGGAGGGCGAGCTAGAAACCTAAAATGCAAATAAATAAATAAAAACTGCTAAGGCTGTGTTTCTGGAGGACAAACAGCAGAAAAGCAGAGCAAGCAAGGCAAACAATGCCTACAGCAGGACCAGTCACGGTCCCAAGTGTTCAGCGCAAGAGAATGGCAGGGCCCATGACCTTGGAAGACAGCACTGAGGACAATCTGCACATCTCTGTTGGGTGCCTGATGAAGACAGTCTTCTTCCATTAAGTAGAAACCAGCTATCTATCCCCCGTCCTCCAAGGAGCTCATTGGGGGATACCTGGTTCGCTCTTCCTCATTTCTATCCTCACACCAACCCTGTCAGGTATGTTAGCCTGAGGACTCAGCATTTTAATCTATGTATTCTCTGGCTCAAGGCAGATGCACAGATTCAACCTCCAGCATTTCCTGTTAGAAGGATCTTCAGAAAAGTCCCCAAACTTGAGACTCTGGAGAGGTACAGACAAAAACACCAATCTGTTGACACAACCCAAGACAAGATTTCCCTGTCACCACTAACTGCAGTTCTTAATTTCTAAAGTGACGGGTGCACATTCCGCCTTTCATGGACATCACACCGCCTGTCGTAAAGGATACATCTCCTGAACACAGGACCTGGGCAGCTAGAGTCACATAAATACCACTCCGCACGTTGCCAGAGACATATTACTATGACATTCCACAGCTGAGTGCTGGGGTGGAAAACAGATCAGGGGCCAAGCCCACCTTTCATTTGTACCAGTTGTTTGTCTGTGTGTGTCTATGGGGGAGGGGAATCCTTTAGTTCTAAAAAAGGAGGACACAATGAGCAGCCCCTACCAAAACTACCTCAAGGGCTATTTGCCAGAAATACTACTACAAAGCTGGAGCATTAGCTACTGTCACCCACCACCTTGTATTAAAGGACAGGTGCAGGGAAGGCTGTTTGTTTGCTTTCATTTGGGAGAAAAAAGGCTGGGACTTTTTCCTGCTAAAATATCCCAGGGAGAAGCCTTTGGGCGAATAATGAAAACACATAACAGTCCATCACTGGGAGGGTGGCCAGAGGCCAGCGGAAAACCCGCAAGTGCAAGGAGAAGAGACAATTTTCGCAGATGCTGGTTGTCCCTGGAGCACCACCTGCTCTTATTCCCCACTCAAAGGCACAGATGCTCTGCCGCCTTTTGCATCTGAGCACCTTGCTGTACTCATCGCCTGCAGTACTGGAGGTCCAAGCCACATCCTCTCTGCTCAGAGGCAGTCCACTTGGGCTACTTCTTCACTTGTTGCGGCAGGCCAGAGACCTGACGCTGGAAACGAGTCCCGGGGCTTGGCGCTGGCGTAGCTTACACCCTGCTGCTACTCCACCTACTCCGGCCGCTAAGAGAGCCCCGTGCGCAGAGGTCCCGGCCCCAGCCGCATTCACTCACCTGCGGGAGTCCCGGAGGAGGATGGAGCGACTCTTGCCTGCCGCCCGCCGTCTCCTCTTCCTCCCGCCGAGCTCTTTCCGGCTAAGACGAGCCGTGCGTAAAGGCGCAGGAGGAGCCGCTGCCGGCACCAGGGGGTTCGCCGAGGCGCGCCGCGCTCTACTCCACGGGCGGCTGTCTGCAGCCAGCGAGTCCCCTCTGGGCATGCAAGGGCTGGAGGGCTAGCCGGAGAAACAGGCGACGAAGCTTGCCCAGCCGAACCTGAGCGCCGCCCTGCGGAGAGACGGGGCAGTGGAGCCAGCTGGCGGGCGCCTCCCCAGGGTTGGAAAGGCAGCCGAAGCGTGAGCCGCCGGCTCAGCCACGCTTCACAGATTTCCTCGGCGGCCATCGGCCGTGGAAGCTCCCCAGAGAGACTCCATATTCAGAGGCAGTATAATGCAGTTATTATAGGTTTTGTTGAAAAGTACTGATACAAGGCTCCATCAGTGCAACATCCCTGGCTCACCGTTTAACTGCAAGGGGGGGGGGGCGCTTCTGAAAGCAGTACAAGCAAAGCCCCTAAGCAAGATAAGACAGGCGGACCAACCAAAGTCCTCCAAACAAGCCCTTGAAAACTTAGAATCATCACCAAATCTGATAAAAATCAAGAAGCCTGGATTAAACATCTGCTAAAAAAAAACCCACACGGAGCAGAGAAAAAAACATCTGTATCCAGGGGAGATTAACCAAAGCCTAGAGAGAATACGACTGTGCCTTAGCCCGGCACCTAAAAGCAAGCAAATCTGGCTCCAGATGAACCTTTCTGAAGAGGGAATTCCAAAACTTTGGAGCCACAACCAAGAAAGTCTGCTTCCAGTGATCCAGCTTCCTCTGTTTCCCACAACAGGCTTTATTTTCTTATTCTAGTCCCTGGCAAATCACTATCCCTGTTGCTTAGGGGGGGGGGGGGTATTTTGTCCCTTATCAGAGTTCACCTCCCTCCCTGGGAGCTCTAGAATTTGTCTCCATGTGGGGAGTGGAATGCACACTAAGGCACCAGCAGTGTCCACTCTGCCTTTTTACACACCACAGTTGCCCATTCCAAACTGCTGGTAATATCCACAGGACAATTCTATTTTGCCTGTTTACCTGAAATCCAAAGCATAAACTCCCTGCTTGGTTTTAAATAGGGGAAAGGAAAGTACACAGTGTCAGTGTAAGTAACAGCACATGCCGAAGGTGGAGCAGAACATTTTGAGGTGGGGCAGCGGGATTTTCCTCGCCATGAGAAATGGGGCAGCCCCAAATCACATGTGCCTTTTTAGCTACCACATCACACTGCTGACTCATGTTCAGTATACGGTCTACTAAGACTCCCAGATCCTTTTCACATGTACTACTGCTGAGACAAGACTCCTGCATCCTATAATTATGCATTTGATTTTTCCTGTCCAGATGCAGAACTTTACGTTTATCTCTGCTGAACTTCATTTTGTTAGTTCTGACCCAGTTTTCCAGCCTGTCAAGATCATCCTGTACCAATTCTGTCTTCTACTATATTTGCTCCCCCTCCCAATTTAGTATCATCTGCAAATTTGAATATCCCCTCTATTCCATCAGCCAAGTCATTTATAAAGATGTCGAACACAGGACCCAGGACAGATCCCTGAGGCACTCAACTTGTCACTCCTCTCCAAGAGGATGAGGAACCATTAACAAGTACCCTTGGGGTGAGATCTGTCAAACAGTTTCAGATCTATCCAACAGGAACAGCAAGTTCCTTTGGTAATCCTCAGATGCAATTCATCTGGCCCTGAAGACTTAATTTCGTTTAAAGAAACTAGGTGTTTATGTACCACCCGTATGCCTATCCTATCCTAGGCTGCAACCTATGCTATCCCAGGTTACCTTCTCTCAAAAAGGATATTGCAGAGCTGGTAAAGGTACAGAACAGAGCAACCAAAGACGGTTAGGGGATTGGAACACCTTTCCTTTGAGAAAAGGCTGAAGAGACTGGGACTTTTCAGTTTAGATGACTGAGGGAGCAAATGATAGAGGTTTATAAAATCATGCATGGGACAGAATAGTAGATAGAAAGAGCCTTTTATTCCTCTCGCAAAATACTTGAACTTGGGAGCACCTAAAGAAGTCGATGGCTTATAGATTCAGAATGGGCAAAAGGAAGTACTTTTTCTATTCTGCAAAAGATTAAAATGTGGAATTCACTGCCAGAGGATACAGTGAAGAAGGGGAACATCCTGCAATCAGAAAATGCTGTGTATACCTGTTGGATCCCTTTAAAATTGTTCCCTTTAAAATTATTGGCACACAAAACACCTTGGGCAGAACCCTAGAAAGGATGCAGTTCTAAGAACATTTTCCTGGAAGTAAGCCCCATTGAATAAAATGGGGCTTACTTCCAAGTAGGCCTATTTAGGATTGCTTCCTTAGAGAGCAGCCCCAAGAAGGATTACTCAGAATCCTATGTAGGTGTACTGGTTAAAGTGTTAGACTAGGATCTGGGAAACTCAAGTTTGAATCCCTACTCTGCCATGGAAGCTTGCTGGGTGACCTAGGGCCAGTCACACACTTTCAGCCTAACCTATCTCACAGCATGGTTATGAGGATAAAATGGAGGAAGGGGGAATTTGTAAACCACTTTTGGTCCCTGTTGGGAAGGAAAGCAGCATATAAATAAATCTAATACAACAAATGTCTATACCCTCCCCTTTAGTTGTCTTTTCTCCAAACTAAAAAGCCATCAGACTGCTAGGCCTTTGCTTCATACTGAAGATGCTGCACCTCCACCCGCTTGACCCTATGGTTTGCTCTTTTCTGTACCTTTTCTAGCTCTACAATATAGTTTTTCAGGTGGGATGAACAGAACTTTACAGTAAGCTGCTTTTTGTCCCCCGCTGGGGAGAAAGGCAGTGTATAAATATTCAACGGGGTGTACTCCCAGGAGAGTATTCTTAGGACTGCACAGTTAGCACTATAGGAGGACTGACTACCCACTGGCCCTTGGTTCAGTTTCAGCTGTTTAATCCAGTGCAAAGTGCTGTCCACTGCCCACAAATAATATGGCCCCAGAGAATAGACTCGTGACAATAAACCCCAGAAAAAGCACAGGGGGGAGACACAGAAGACAGACCAGAAAATAGTGAGAGAAGAAGGAATTAGATGGCACTGGAACGGCTGGTAAAAAAAGGAGTTTGGGAAGAATTCTGAAGACTGTCTTGCCCCTGCACCATTCCCCCTAAAGCCCTCTTTAAAAGGGATTTTCCCAGGCCATGGCCAATCCCAGTGCCCTTTCAGAATTCCAGCAGTGATTCCGGGAATATTTGCTCGACTAAGCCAGAAGATACCTGTGAGCACAAGCACCGCAGCCTGCACTGCGTAACTTTGTTTTGGTGGTTTAACCCCAAAACCTCAGCAAAAGAGAGGGAGAAAGGAGACGAAAGGGAAGCATGGGACTTGGACTTTCCCAAGGCTTTCCAGTGTAATTATTAAGTACCACCAATGGGCATGTGGTGCTTTACAAGGTCTGACTAGGATGCCAGCCTCCAGGTGGGACCTGGGGTTCTCCTGGGATTATAGCTCATCTCCAGACTACAGAGATCAGTTCCCTTGGATAAAACGAATGCTTTGGAGATTGACTCTGTGTGACATTGTACCCCACTGAGGTCCCTGTCCTCCCCAGGCTGACTCTACCCCCAAATTTCCAGGAGTTTCTCAACCTAGATCTGGCAATCCTAGCCCTGACAAGTTTACAGGCTGAAATGTAGTACAAGGGAGACAACGAAAGGAGGGGAGGGCAGGATAAACAGCAAGAATCCCAGTTTGCCGCTGTTATAGGCGTTCAGGCTTCATTGCAGGAGGGAAAGGGCTCAAGAGGCTCTCTTACAGGAATCCGTCTTCAATTTGAGCGGGAACCTCTTCTAAAAACATCTGCGTCCGCTCAGAAATGTGTGTGTAAGTAATAAAGGGCTACCTCTGGCCTTTGCCTCCCCCTGAACTAGGGTTGCCAGCCTCCAGGTGGGGCCTGGGGATCTCCCGCTTTTACAACTGGCCTCCAGCTGACAGAGATCAGCTTCCCTGGAGAAAATGGCTGCTTGGAAGGGTGGACTCTATGGCATTCTATCATGCTGAAGCCTCTCCGGGATCCACTCCCAAAGTCTCCAGGTATTTTCCAACCCAGAGCTGGCAACCCTACCCTGAACTACGGCAGGCACCTGAGATTTGCGAATGAATGTCTCCGAGCACAAGCAAAGTGGGGGGGGGGGGGGGGGCGCAAGGCATGCTCTGAAAGCAGGCAAAAAGGCTTGAGCCCCGGCCCGCCCTTCTCCCGGGGAGGCTGGGAGACGAGCACATTCGCCAATCTCCACACCCGACCCTTCCCTCGTTATTCAAGATGGCAGCGCCTCGGTAACTATGGCGACCACACCAGCCCCTCCCCCGAGCGGAATGACGCGATGACGTCTCCGTCAGCTGTCGTGCATGTGACTCGTCTCCCTCGGCCGGTGCAGCGCACGTGACCGGTCCCCCGAAAAGGAGCCCCTCGAGCTCCGCCGGCGGTTGCCATGGAGACGCGGCTCGCTGCCTGGTTTGCTCTGCTGCTGCTGAGCCTGGCGGGGCGGGCGCGAACAGGTGAGAGAGAGCGGGGTGGTGGTGCGGCTACTCTGCACATGCTCGGGGGCACCCTTGCAACTAACATCGTAGGTGGTAGCGGTCACTTTACGCGTCAGACGGATGGGCGCTCTGCACGGGCTTCGAGGTTCTAGTTTACGTCACTCGGGCCAAGGCTGAGCCCTGGGTCTGGAAGCCTGAAGGGCAGCATGGTGCAGTGGTTTGTGTGCCGCACGGGAACGGGGGAGGGAGACCCCGGTGCAGAAACTTCAGCCATGAATTTTCCTGCCTGGCCTTGAGCCAGTCAGTCTTTCTCAGGCTAATTTACAGGAAGCTGTTGTTTGGTGTAGTGGTTAGGAGCACAGACTCTAATCTGGGAGAACCGAGTTCTGGCCCGTAACTAACATGGGGCCCGGCCCCCTAGTGTTTGTTCTGGTCCCCCTCCCTCCCAGACTGCCCCCCAAATGCCTCAACTTACCACCTGCACTGTGCTTTGATTTAATTAGCTGGTGCCCCCCCCCGAGGCCCCCTCCCCCCGAGGCCCCCTCCCCCCAAATTTCTTAGCTAAGGGGCTGACCGGGTTTGATTTCCCCACTCCTCCACATGCAGCAGCTGGTGTGACCTTGGGTCATTCACAAGTTCTTTCAGAGCTGCTCTCAAGAGCAGTCCTTGAAAGCGCTCCCTCAGCCCCACCTACCTCACAGGGTGTCTGTTGTGGGGAGGGGAAGGAGTTTGTAAGCCGCTCAGAGACTCCTTCAGGTAGTGAAGGGTGGGGTATAAATCCAATCTCTTCTTAAGGTAAAATGGGGAAGAGAAAGTTATGTATTCTGATGCCTGCCCTAAACTGCCTGACAAAAGGGCTGGATTAACAGTTTTGACGGCTGATAATGTGTTGATGAAATCTGGCCTTGATGCATGCAGTATAATTTACGGTTTTTTGGCTGGTCCTAATTTGACTTCCTAACTCTAGACTAAATATATAAGATTATATTTGTCATAGCAGTTGTTCTTTGATGTTTGTACTGTTTAATCAATAAAAAGAAATAGGCAATAACAAGCCGTGTATGTAATATGGCTCAGCTATATGCAATTAATGTGGTGCTGTGTGTGAAACAGATGCAAATTCAGACAAGATTAACAAGGACACTTGTGGGCTGCTTATTGCTGCAGTTATTAAATTGGTTGCCACTTTGAACCCAGCAAATGACCAAATTGGGGGAACTGTGGTTAAATGTTTAGCCCTTCTCAGTTCCTCAAATCTCAAGGCTGCCTAGCTCCCCCCACCTCCAATTCATCCAGCTGCCCCTCTTTTCTGGTCCCTGTCAATTACTGGGGAGATTTGGTATATGCTTCTTGTCTTTAAGTGGGGGGTGTTTGTTGTTTGAAATCAAACTCTTAACAACAGCGCTTCATTGTAGTTTACAGAACACCCCAGCCTGCCTTTGAAGAGAAATATTTCGAGCAGTGGCTGGATCACTTCAATTTCGAATCGTATGGCAACAGAACCTTTGCACAGAGATACCTCATCACAGGTATGAACCACGGCTGTTGGAGGGAGGGGTGCTGGCTGTATTTCATTACAGTCACATGCTACTTGGGAATAATAAGAACTGCATAATAAAAGGTTTATAATTTGTCAAAAAAGCAATTCATATAGAGTGTTCCTTCCCACTTTTCTGGACCAGTACTTGTCTCTCCCTGGCACATCAGAATAAATTGCTCCAGAAACACCATTAAAAGGAAGGGGAATTTTTGTGAGACATTGGGGAGAGTAACTGCTTTGTATGTATCCAGGTCATTCTCCAGTGGTGGTGGTTGTTTTGTTGTTGTCTTTACTTTACATTCTCCAGTTAAAGAAACTCATAGGGCAGATGCTGTGAAAGACCTTTCCTTACCCATGGTCCTAGAGAACCAGAGTAGACAGTCCTGAGCAAGAGGGACTGATGGTCTGACTTGGTATAATGCAGCTTTATATATTTATGTATGCTGGTCTTCAGGGCCTAGTTAAAAGTCCAGACCTTAGACACATGGAGGTTACTTACCCTTCTCCCTGTACAATGTGGAATTGCAGTTTGGTTGCTGGATAATTTTTTCCTGACAAGCGAGAACTCAACCAGTGAAGCATTTCTCACTGCATGCTAGTAATACCTTCTCTGGAAGCTGAGTCAAACTTTATTGCTGAAAACCATGGTCATTATTATGCAGTAGGTTTCTGCTTGTGCGGCAGCTGCTTCTGTGCAGGAGCTTTGTCAGCAGAAAAGTTGGGTTGCGAGTCGTGAGAAGTCTTACCATTTCCTCTATCATATTTCTGTTGATGGTCTCCTGCAGATAAATTCTGGAAAAAGGGAGTGGGCCCCATCTTTTTCTACACGGGGAATGAAGGAGACATCTGGGACTTTGCTCAGAATAGCGGCTTCATCCTGGAGCTGGCAGAGCAGCAGAACGCTTTGGTGGTCTTTGCAGAGCATGTGAGTGTTTGGCCAACATTCTGCAGGTAGGAGCAGGAAAACGTGCCCAGGTGACTGCTGTGCCAGTGTCTGAGCCAAAGGCGGCTGCTCTGTGTTTAATTTGGTCCTTGGTGCTAGTGAAGTCCACAACTGCCTACCTGGTGGAGAGGTCATGGCGTCAGATGAGTCTTCTTAATATTTAGAAACATCTCAGAGGTGGGGCTGCCTCAGACTGTGGCGCCCAAAACACAGAGTCTTGTGACACTCTAAAGGCGGACGTGTTTATTGCCGGTTTTCATCAGCCTCTGTAACCACCTTTCAGAGATATTATGGGAAGTCACTTCCATTTGGGGCAGCATCTCTACAGAAGGAACATATCGGTCTGTTGAGCATGGAGCAAGCCCTTGCCGACTACGCAGTGCTCATAAGAGAGCTGAAGAAGCAGTGTGGAACAAGGGACTCTCCTGTCATCGCTTTCGGAGGGAGGTGAGTGCTCTTCCTTTCTCTTTTCCACTGTTGCTGATGCACGTTTGTCTGGGGGAATGCCTTCCTTGGGGCTGACAACCTGTTGCATAATAATGGCCACAGGCTTGAGCAATAATGTTTGACTCAGCTTCTGAAATTATTTCAGGAAGGGCTGAACCAGTTATGCCATTTGTATCAGTCTGGTCCCCAATGAGAGACAACCCCTGCATTGTGTCCACCCATTCTGAGTTTTCCATCTGTAGTGATAGTTTGCCTCCTCTTGGGGATCCGTTGGTTCAGAGCCGTCACAGAGGAGGCAGTCATGCTGTTGTCTTGACCTTGTAGCTTTCTCTCTGTCTTTCTCTTTCATATCTGCAGTTATGGAGGGATGCTCAGCGCATACTTGAGAATGAGATATCCTCATGTCGTGGCTGGGGCGCTTGCTGCCAGTGCCCCCGTGCTGTCTGTGGCTGGGCTTGGAGACGCCAACCAGTTCTTCAGGGATGTCACAGCGGTAAATCGCAGGAGTATTGTTTAGGTTTAACTTCATCCCCGTAAACAGTACCTTGCCACCCTTACCTCTATTATAAATTGGTTTGTATGAATGTGCAAGGAGGAATGGGAAAAATCTCCAGCTCTTTTGATGCACCTGCCTTGTGTCACTCTCGTGAGTCAGAGATGTTGAGACTATCCAGCCAAGGATTGTTTTGTCTTGCTGAAGTCTGACTCTTCTGCTGTCAGTCGAAAGCAACACTGAAATGGAAGCGCAGCACTTAACATAGCATTATACTCTCTGCAAATATATGTCCCAACTGGTAAGTCCCATTCAACAAAAATTCCATCTGTGTCTCCAGTTTTCCTTTTGTCCAACCATTTTCAGCCTACAAAGTTGCTTCCTCTTCTGTTGCAGCACTCATGAGACAGTTGTTAATTACTGGTTCCTGTCCATCAGAGGAAGTCAGGCCGTAAGCACCACTTTCCTTTTTGTGGTCAGCATAAGTGACTGTTTGTACTTTTTTTAAAAAAATCATTTTTACAATAACATAATAACAAAATAATATTCATAACTGGAAAAGAGGTAATTTTGCCAGCTCCCAATAGAAAAGCAGTTCTAAAGCCTCTCACCCCACCCTTCTGAACCTCATAATTTACAGGTGATTAAATTGCCAGGGAGAGACAGAACTGGATGTAGAAAGAAAACTAAAAAATCACTAGTATATGATAAGTTGCCAATGATGCCATCTAAATTCTAAAAATGAACGGAATAAGTAGTGTCAGTTCCAAACTAAACCTCTAACATCGAACTACCCATTATCGCTTTCATTCTGATAGGATTTTCAGAACTACAGTTCGTATTGTGTCAAGGCTGTACAAGAAGCATTCTGGCAAATCAAAGACGCCTGTCTCGCTGGAGGTAAGGTAAACTAACCTGTTGAGCAGGGAGCAGCTTCTTGACAATTTTTCAGTACTGTGAACTCCAGGAGCATACAGAGAAAATGCTGTTTTCAGAGTAGTTTGGGACAGCTGTTTCTCTGAGTGTATGTGATTGTCGCCATAAAGAAGCCCTACTGCTCAGAATCATCATCGCACTGGCTTTCAAAGAATGAGGAAAGACTTTTTTGCAAGGTGCAAACAGCTGCTTCCTAGACTGGGCAAGCTGTTTCCTCAACTGCATCTCAAATCAGTTAACATTTCCTCAAATTTGCTTTCTCCTTAAACAGAGCTGCTCAGCTGGTTTGCATGTTTTATTCTTGCAAAAATGTAAAACTATCCTGTTTAATTTGGCAAAGAATGGCTTGGTTATATACAGAGAGTAGGTATGGGGACAGGAATACAGCAGCAGCTCACAAATATAGCAGGAGCTGGCAGTTACTGTAGCAGCCATGACAGTGCTGGTTTGGTTGATGGGCTTATCATGATCTGTTAGACAAGTTTGCTCCAGTCTTGGAGAAAGGGAAATCTAGCGAATAGTAGAATGCCTTTTACTGTGCTCAGACTTTCCCTGCGCCCCTAGTAGCTGTATCCCGAACCTCATTAAAAAAAATTAATGGAAAGATGTTCGGCTGAATGCAGCATGATGCTGTCTTCAAGGGCCCTCCAGCTGACTTGCCCCCCCCAATTTTGTCTCCCCAAGCTCCCCCCCCCCCATTGATGGCCCTGGAGACGTTCAGAGGTGGTTTGCCATTGCCTGCCTCTGCGTCATGACCCTGGTATGCCTTGGAGGTCTCCCATCCAAATACTAGCCAGGGCCAACCCTGCCTTGCTTTTGAGATCTGATAAAATCATGCTAGCCTGGGCTATTCGGGTCAGGGTGAGTTTCCTTAAATAGGTTTAAATATCTTTCTATGACCATGAGGTTAGAAATGTCATTTTGCTGTTAAGTAAAAGCAGAAATCTTAGACATTTAAGTGATGCATCAGTTCTCTACACCTACTGTATTACATAGGAGAGTCGGTTTGATGTAGTGGTTAAGAGCGGCAGGACTCTAATCCGGAGAACCAGCTTTGATTTCTCACATGAAGCCAGCTGGGTGACTTTGGGTCAGTCACAGCTCTTAAAGCTCTCTCAGCCCACCAACAAGTCTAGATTGCCATCTAGTGATGCCTTTAGCAAGTTAGAACTTTGGCTGCTAGACAATCCTCGAATCTCCTGGCTATAAAACACACACTGCCGTATGATAATTGTTATTGTTACCCTGCCGCCTACAGCATATGATACAATCAGCAGTAAGATGTCCATTTGTGAGAAGCTGTCTTCTAAGGAAGATGTCTACCAGTTGTTTGAATTTGCCCGGAATGCCTTCACCATGATAGCTATGATGGACTACCCTTACAAGACTGACTTCATGGGCCACTTGCCAGCAAATCCAGTCAAGGTGAGCACCTCTAGGCTGTATGACTCAGGCTTATTTTGCTTGCTTCAGAAAGCCGTTGTCCCTGCATCACTATGGCTTCACCTCCACTACCAGACCTCCACTGGGCTGCTCTAAACCCTTTACTTTTTAGCGATTATCAACACTACAGACTTCAACTGGCTTAACCAGCTTTGTAAGTCCACCAAAGTTAGTAGCCCACAAAAACACAGGATTAGCTAACGTGTATCTACATTAGTCATGTCTAGGTTTTGCATGCAAAAAACCACATATTCTAATTGTGTAAAGGCCGCTTTCCTTCTCCAAATGCAGTTCACAAGTCCCGCAGGTGAGCAAACCTGGACTTAACAGCTGGTCCATTTCCCCAGGGAATCCTGGGAGAAATGGAACATATTTTGCAGCTACACTTTCAAACAGAACTCATTCACTTTATCAGCAGTGAAGTACCTCACTTCCAGACCAGATAATATAGAAGCAGAGAATGAGGGTTAGGAATGAAGTAGTACTTTTTTTGCTGGTAATGTGAGAACTGGCTTTCCCCTCTAGGGTGTACACTGTAGGGAATCACAGCATCACTTGGCGTTTTCTGCTGGGATGAAACCCTAAAATGTTACATCAAAATTGCCCTTTGTTGGCTCTAGGTATAATTTTTCTGATTGTTCTTTTAAATGGTCACTCTTCCACCTTCTTGACCCTGCACTGCAGCCTCCATTCGCCCCAGTTTTCCTTCTGTTTTTCCAAACTGTGAGCCAGTTTGGTGTAGTGGTTAAATGCAAGGACTCTAATCTGGGAGAACCGGGTTTGATTCCCCACTCCTCCACTTGCACCTGGCTGGATGACCTTGGGCAAGCCATAGCTCTGGCACAGCTGTTCCCTCAAGGACAGCTTGGGAAAGAGCTCTCTCAGCCCCACCTACCTCACAGGGTGTCTGTTGTGGGGAGGGGAAGGGAAAGGAGTTTGGAAGCCGCTCTGAGACTCTTAAGTGAGTGAAGGGCGGGATATAAATCCAATCTCTTCTCTTCTTCTTCTTTTTGGAAATTCTTTGTCAAGTTAAGGCAGTAGAGCTATCTGTTGATTTCAGTTTGGCTGCTTGAAAGCTTGTTTAGTGTAATGGTTGGAATGTCAGACTAGGACTGTGGAAACGCAGGTTCATATCCCAACTCAGCCACAGAGCTCCCCAGTAACCTTTGCTCTCTACCTACCCCATGGGTATCCTATTAGTAGCCCACAGGGCAAGTGTGGCCTGCCTGAGATAGTTAGCAAGGAAGTTTCTGAACAGTGCACATTTAATTCCACTACAATTTATGTCATGAAATTGAGCATTATTAAGAATTACCGACGCAAGGAAAATGATGAATAAAGCCTCAAATCCTCTTAACTCACATTTAAGTCAAATCCAATTACCTGTATGCTCTTGACTTCGATATTCAGAGGTGATGTTGCCACATCAGAGTTCTTGAGCACTGGGGATGGATACATGACACAGAGCCTCATAGATTGTGCGTTCTGCTGTTGAAAAAGCTGGGGCACTCTGCTATGTTAAGATATAGGGTTTGTGAAGGGGACGGGCTATGTATGCTGCTCTCAATTCCTTAGAGGAAGGGCAAGATAAAACCTAACATGGTGTCTGTATGTCAAACCAGGTTGGCTGTGAACTGATTCTGGCAAACCAGGACCGGCTCAGAGGCTTGGCAGCTCTTATTGGTGAGTTTCAGTCAGACATCCCTTCCAAAACCTATGCGAATGCTGAATTTCCCCCAGGTTGTGTCAGATCCAGAAAAAGAGAGGAGGTGGCCCATATTTGGAATGAATGGTGCTCCTGCTGCTCATTTCAGGAGAACTTCCGGCTGGGTTTTTCCTAAAATATCTTCCTCCCTAAGGAATGTACTTGTTGGTGAGGAAAAGGCTGAGGGTGGATTTCTTCTTGCTGGGGGCTGCAGGCTCCACTGCCTTCTGCTGCTGCTTGCCCTTGGGCCAATGAGACAACCAAACAAAGCAGCAGGCGTGATCCACCAGTGCCTGGGGCAAGGAACCGGCCTTCTCCCACACTTTTCTGCCAGGGCTGCAGACAAAGACACCATCATCTTTATTCCTGTGCCGCAGGGACCCACCACCTGTGATGTAGAGTTGAGACTGGTGCACCGCCAGGCCAAACTGGCAACGATCGAAGGGCGAGAGATTGAGTAGAGTCCACTGATCAGTGACTGGGCAGTAAGACTCCGCCTCGTTGGTGGGAATCCAGTCCTCCTCCTGTAAAGGACCAAAGGACCATTGAATTTCATTGTGTGTCAGGCTCTCTGATGCAGAAAGAAAGGTGGGAAGAGGAGGCACAGGCCATGTCTAGCCTACAAAGAGCAATATTCTAGTAGCACTGAATGGTGACCCAGCTGGACCCCAAAGCCCTTTTAGGATTTTTAGGATTCTCAGTGTATCTCTCCCCTCTGGGCATACTGTCCGAGCCTTGGCATATCCTTGTTGCAAGGAGCTTGTACAGGAGAGCGTCCTTCTCTCATTAGCCCATGCTAGTGAGTGGATGATGGTGCACCATTTAGGTTTTTCATTGATCTCAAGCACCAAAATATCCTAACCTGTAGTTAACTGGTGGCAGAGTTTTTAAAGAACTTGTGAATTCTGGAGGGTTGTCGTATTTTAAGGGCTGGAATGCTTCTGTGCTAGTTGTCATAAGAAGGTTAGATTATTATGTGATTGGCTGCTAGTTTGAGCATGGTGAGCTTTGGCTTTTCTGCAACCTGTAGGTCCTCCAGACAACCCATACTCTCTTGTTCTGGCTAAGCAGGGATGGTTCTTTAATATTAAGAACTGGCCAAGTGCTAGAGTGGAGGTAATTCCTTTTTCCACTCTAGAGCCATTAACAGGTCCCCTGCCCCTTACAAAAAAAGAGATCATGACAGTGAGCCGGTAAGCATAGAACCAAGAGCATGGGTGGCAGCAGGAATGGAGACTGTCACATTCTGGCCCTTTGGACTGACCGAAGAGTCAACCTACATTGTTCAGTGTCCTTCCTCCAATACAAAAGATTCGGTTTCCAGCTGTTGCCATTCCATGGTCACACCGGGCAGATGTCATCGGTCGGTTCCTAATCCAACGACGCAGGCGGGAAAGGTAGCTGTATGTGTCACGGGAGGTTTTGCCAGCAGAGAAGCCACCTAGTGGAAAAGGGTGAAAGTGACCCTTCGAAAGCTGCTGTTGTGGGGTGTAGGTGGAAGCACCTGTGTTCCTTTGAATCTTTTCATGCCCTGCTCCCCAAGATGATCAGGACTGAAGCATCCATGCAAAACATGTGCTCTGTAGCTAGGCTAAGGTTCCTCAAGATCTGTTGGCTGGATAAGAGTATTATCCTCGAAGGGAAGGAAGGATACTTCCTGACTGTGTAGCTCTTCCCATTCTGGAATTGCCTGTACCTAGCCTCTTCATGAGATGTGACTGCTGATAACAACATAATCCCTTGCCAAAGCAGCTGCTGCCTCTCACCTGAAATGTAGAGGATCCCCTTGTGGGTTGCTCCTGCGTGGTCAGCCACAGGCATTGGGAAGGGCGTGATGGGCCGCCACTCATTCTCAGCAGGCCAGTACTCCTCTGCCGCATTGGTGAGTGTCCCCAGCAATGCTCCTCCCCCCACGGCCACAAGACGGTCATTCAGCACATCTGCGTGGAAGCGAGTCCGTCGATCCAACATGCTTGCCACTTGGAGCCAGGAATTATGACGGGGGTCAAACCGGAACACCTGGAACCGGAAGAGGGGTGCTTTTGTAGGATTGCATTACATACACCCCACCCCCAACAACTGCTGAACATTAGCTGGGTTGGAAGCGGAGGAGTCTCCTCAAAGCAGTGACTACTGTTTTCCCATGTTTTGATATTATAAGTCCCTCTGCAGCTTAGTTGTTGTAGATTTTCCGGGCTGTATGGCCGTGGTCTTCGCATTGTAGTACCTGATGTTTTGTCAGGTACTACAGCGCCAAGACCACAGCCATACAGCCTAGAAGATCTACAACAACTAACGAACTCTGGCCGTGAAAACCTTCGACAACACATTCTGCAACTGTTAATACTGAGCTCATCCCATTCTGAGCTACAAACTGGCATGAATAGTTTGGGGGACAGCCCTATAGCGGTTTGGAAGAGAGTCAAAGACTTCCACCCTAGTAATTTCAGGATAGCACATTCCATTTCTGGCAGTCTCCGTGAAACCCAACAGCCTTGTCTGCAGAGAGTTCCGTTATGATTATTATGCTATATGGGTCTGAAATACCTGCCTTGAGTTCAACCGTATACCACTCTGTTCCTTCTGCTGGTTGTTATGCCTTCAGGCCCTGCCCCCTAAAATTCGGAAAAGACTACAGCACTCAGCAGCAGCATGTTTTTAAGGCAGCAGCTGAATGAAATATTCTTATGTACATAGACTTGAGGTTCCAAAGCATTACTGACATAAGAATAATGGAGGAAGGAAAGAAGGAATGAAATGCCTGGATGTTTGCAAACTTCTCCAAGACTGCACAATTCAGGGGTGGTGGTGAATTTCCAGTATGTATGTGAAACAGAGACAGAGGTGCTTTCCACACTTGTTCTCTACCCCTGGTTCAGTACTTTGGGAAGTATTCCCCCCCCACTCCCCACAGCATTGCAGTGCATCCTTACCCCTCTCAGGGTTTTCTGTCACTTTTCTCCAGTCTTTCTCAGGCTAGCTTTGCTGTTAAGTTTTTGGAAGTGTTGCAATAAAGCCTGGGTGGCTGCTGTGTAGTGGCGAAAGTTTGGATTTTCCCCCACACATGGCAGCCATTTTCCCTGACCCCTGTCCCCATAGTCAGCATTTCTTCCCCTGAGCTATTAGGAGCAGGGCTTTTTATTTTTTTGAAAAAGCAGCACTAGAATGTTATAACTATATATTTAGCAGTTTCTCTGTATTCCCAAGTTTCATTTTTTTTTAAAGTAAGTCTATAACGTCTTCTGTTGCTCAAGAGAAAAGGCGTATCTCCACAGTGGAACGGCCTAGAGATTTTCTTTTTTAAAAAAAGGAAGCTGGGAATTCATAGACCCTGTTAACCCCTACTAGTATAACACATCCATATAACAGTATTCTAGTGCTGACTTTTTTTTAGAACAAATCTGCAAAAATCCTAAGGGCCCAGGGAAGAGGTGGCGGCTGCTCCTGCTGGGGGTCTGGGACAGGAACCCTGCCAGGTGGAAGCAGCCCAGTTACCACTGTACTTTATCAGCAGTTGCCCCAGCAACAGGAAAGCTACACAAGCTTCTCCCCGGAGGGAGTTCTTCAGGCAGATAAAAGGAACTGGAGGTTGGGGACAACAGTAGGCTGCTGTGGTCAACGGAGGCGGGGATCATGAAACACATGCAGCTTGTTTATGTGGCGGATGGGGAGGAGGTGAAGCAGTGCTAAGTTTCTTGGCCCAAGCAGTGCACAGAAGGGAAGCTTCTTGTGTCTTAGATGTCACCTGTCCATCCTTCGGGGAAGCCCACTTTGCAGTGTGAGAGTCACTGCCTTAGTAATCCAGAATTGAAAGCGGGATGAGGCTCACTGGCCTCCGTTTGCTCAGTCGCTTGTGCCTCTAGGTTACAAGGGGTCTGCACTGTTGCCCCATTGTTGTAGGATGGATCGTTCTGCCTCTGTGTCTTAATGCACAAGGACTGCTCCTTGGGGAATATCCCACCTTCACAGACCCATTTCCCATATGGGTGGACTCTTTCCATCCCTTAATAATGCTGCCTGTTTGAGCAAACACCTGTGCACTCCTGCAAGCACTGGAAACGTACAGTGAGATGACTGTTTAGCTTGTCGGATTGTGAAGCAGCTGGGGAGTACAAAGAGATCCCAAACAAGCGTAAAATTAGAAGGGTGGGAGTGTTAAGTGGAGCAGGGGATTGGTGAGTGGGTGGCCGTGAATAGATAGTTGTCTTAAGTACTGTCTTTAAAAAGCTTTGAGAATGAAAGAAAAGATGTGGGATGGTGACTGAAGGATCGTTAACCAGCATGCACCCGTATAGAGATAGGAAACTACAGTGAGAAGTGCCTGCTTTAGGGGGAATCTAACTTTCACCATTAAGTAACTCAGGAGCACAAATGCTGAGGCTGGTTGTGGGATGAAGTTGTGGCCTGCGTGTGCCTTCAGGCTAAGTTATGCAGAAATCAGCTGCTGCAGAATTTGTTTTCCATAAAGCTCTGCACTTACCTCATTTGATGGACGTTGTCCTGTAGGGTCAAACGTGCCCTGTCCCCCCATCACAAAGACAAAGTTTCGGATCACTGCAACGCAGTGGTTGTAGACAGGACTTTGTAGGTCCCCTATCTTTTCCCATGAATGATAACTCTGATTGGCAGCCCATACTTCTCCGCAGATTGCATTGTCTGCCGTTCTGCCTCCAAGGACAAGCAGCGTCTCTGTGCTAGCTCGGACCCTTGTATGCTCGGTCTGGAGGACAGGCTGTGCGTACGGCTGGGAGTGATAGGCCAGGGCCTCCTGAAGGTACCGGCGGCATGTAGGGTCAGTCTTCATGATGGGCGTTTCCATGATGACTTTCTGCAGATCATGCAGAGGGATAAGGGGAAACCGTATGTGCCTTATTATGTCGGCGGCATCTCTCAGGTGCGCACTGTTATGGTGTATCCAGCACACAGCTGCCTGGAAGAGTTCCAGTTCACTGAGGGCCTCTGTGTCTGCTCCTTCCAAGATCTCCCGTAGAGTATCCCCATCGAGCTTTTTCAGCTGCCGTGGATCGGTCAGAATCTGACAGCAGTGCTGGCCCACACAGCTTCTGGCTTTCTGCTTCAGCCCTTCTGGGCCAAATCTTTTTGCAATGCTGAGGATCTCCAGGCAGGTGTGTTGGTTCAAGCCTTCCTCCAAAAACCGAAAGCACAGCAGGATCACCTCCCGGACCAGCAGTGCTTCAGCAGCCTTGAAGGTCTCCTCGACGTTCTGGAGGGTCAGCTCAAGCTTGTTAGAGTAAATGAAATCCAAAATGTTACGGAGGCCCTGTGCGGTGACTGATGCCAGTTTGATGTTGGCCTCTTGGCTGGTGGCATCCCTGAGAAAGTGCATTTTGCAATAGCTGCTGACGGAAGCCAGAATAACTTTGTGGGCAGGGAAAGAGGCTCCCTCCGCCTCCAGCGTGACATCACACAGGGCGTTCTGTGAGCGCAGGTTCTCCATTCCCTCTAGTAGCTTGGCCAGGTAGGTGTCTGAATAAAGACACTGGCCCTCAGCCCAGAAGTGATTGCTGTGAGGCATCGCTCCAGAAGTCCTGATGTGTAAGGAACAATTTCTTCACTGTCCCAAAGGCCTTGGACTGTCCTCTTACAAAGAGGCTCTCTCTGCAATCTAGGGGTACAACTCTAAGACTTGGAAATTCACACTGACGGCTTCTCCGAAGGTAGATTGTGGGACCAGTTGTCGGATTAGTGGTGCCAGGGCTGGGCTTGTGTTCTGCCTGCAATGTTTTCTTCCTGGGCTACTATGAGAGCGGGTCAGCTGATGTGTCATTTCCCAGGGAGCGCCATCCTCTCCCTCCCTCCACTCGGGTCTGTTCATGAGCACAAAAGGTACACTGTCTATTTTTCTTCTGCGGTCATGCCTGAAGTGGCCAGGTGCAAGTCTAGGCTTGCCTGCTGCTTTTCAAATTACCAAACATTGCCCAAGGTGAAGGAGGTGACTTGGGTTGTAATACTGGGAAGCAAGGAGGAGGGAAGGCAGTGGGAATACTATTTTCCGTTGCTTCTCTAGTATCTGTATCAAGGTTGCAAGTAAAGTGATCCTGCAGACCAGATCCAAAGTTTCATCCAGTCCAGCTTCCCTCCCCCAGATGTCTTTGGGAAGCTGATAAGCAGGGGATGTGGTGAGAGTCATATCCTCTGGTTCAGAAGTAGACCGTTTCCTTGTTTAGTGCAAGTTTCACTGGACATGATCTCAAGTTCTAGCATGAGGAGACCTGGAGGAAAAAATATTCTCCAGGTTCCTCATACCACTTATAGTTTTGTAAGCCTCTCTAGGGTGTCCCATCTTCCTCTTTGTTCTGAACTGAAAAGCCCTAAATGCCTTAGCCTTTTCTGGCTGGGAAGGTGCTTCAGGCCCTCAATGTTTGTTTGCTTTTTTTCTGTATCTTTCTTAGCTGTTAGTGTGGGTCTTCAAAATCCTGGAAGGGTGTCTGTTCTAAAGCATGCACCCACAGAGACACAGTTTTTTAAGTGTGTGCTCACTTGCCCTCGCCTTGCCCCCATCGGGTAGCCAGAGTGCTGCTCACTGAATCCTACAGATATTCTTGACTAGATTCAAACCAGCTTTAGCTGAAAAAGAAGTCCCCAACCCCCCATGTTTTGTTTTTGTGATTTTCATGTTGTCTTTTGTTTAACCCCAACCCTCAGCCTGACCACCACCCTTTATTCTACAGGCGTATTCTACAACTCAACCGGGCAGGTGCCATGTTTTGACATATACAAGCTGTACCAGAAATGTGCAGATCCAACTGGCTGCGGCACAGGCTCAGACGCCCAGGCGTGGGACTATCAGGTGCATTTGGGGAATGAGTGAAAGTTCCTCAAGGCAGTGCCCCCTCCTCCTTTGTTTATAAGAAAACAAAGTGATGGTGATCTTGACATTTTTATCTGGGGCAGCTGGCACCAGGAACACTGGCTTGTGATTCAAGCCGAGTCCAATTCTGGCGCCAGTCTAAATGATTATTGTTCAGATGTTCGCATCTAATTGGCTTTTCTCAAAGGCTTCTGTTAGTCCTGGGGGCATGCGAAAGCTATGGTGGGCAACAAATCGCTACGGCTTCTGTCTCTCTCTCTTACACACACAGGATCTTGCCAAACATTGTTGCCTGCATACAGTTTTTACAGCCGTAGGATGAAAAAGTTGCTGTAACCCCCTCCCATGGTTGCTTAGGCGCTGCTTTTTCTCCTAGGCCTGCACAGAGATCAACTTGACATTTAACAGCAACAACGCAACTGACATGTTCCCAGAGATTCCCTTCACTGATGCTGCCAGAGAACAGTACTGCTTCAGCAAGTGGGCCGTGCACCCCCGACCGTTGTGGCTACAGACCCATTTTTGGGGCAGAGGTGAGCAGCAGGTCTTTCTTTGGACGGGGAAGATGGCTTGTTGCAATATGGGCCAACTGCTAGCCTCTGGGACAAACCTGCCCTCCTGAGTGGGACCATCTGCTACTGTGTTGCTGACCCAGAGGCAAAGGGGAGATGGGTATAGAGCTGCAGTAAAGGGTGCAGGGCAGGGGCACTCTGGCCTGCAGTTCTCCGGCCTCTTCTTCGAATTATTGCTAATTTCTAGGTGCACACCATGCCTGCTGGGGGAAACAATTGCAGTAGATGCTTGCCATTCAGAGATTGCAAGCCAGAGTTTTATTATTAACAACTTCAGTCCAATCATGTGATGAGGTTTATAGCCTGTATTTTCACACAACGTGTCATCGTAATTATTAAATTTGTGGGAAATCTGTTTGTTTTGCTATTGGGACTGCCTCCTGGTATTCACTGATTTTGCCATTCAGTGTGATCCTGAGAACAGATCCTTGGTGAATAGTGAGGTCTACTGTAGTCCCCATATCATGGAAATGCACATGGTCCCACCAAAATCTTCATTGCACTAAATCACAGCCACACTATACTCTTGCCAAAGTGTAGCTACAGAACAACAGTCCATCTGGTCAAAGGGCAATGTACCCACTGGCTTGCCAAATGTTGGTAACTTCTCTGGAACCTTGTAACTGATGAAGTCCTTTCAGTAAAGCAGAGTGGGGAGACTTAAAGAGAAAGGTATCTCGTGCTACCAAATGGATCTTCTCAGGACCCATGTAGCCATTTTCTCTAATGTCTTCTCCGATTTCCATAGATCTGGCTGCTGCAAGCAATATCATCTTTTCAAATGGAGACTTGGATCCCTGGGCAGGTGGTGGTGTAAGTATCTCAAGAGGAGATGTGATGGGATTAAAGGGGGGAAAAAACCCTATGACCAGCAGAGTGTGTTCATAAAACCCTGCTGAGTCACATGACAGAGTGAGGAGGGGACCGTTTGGGGCTCAGGGGCTCTCGGTTATTGTCGGTTGACAGACCCAGAAGGGGAAGCGCTGAGGGAGTGAAGCGACTTTTGCCTTCTGAAGAGACTCTGTGGAGAATTCTGTTTCTAGGAAGGAACAGACTCAGTCATAGTGAACTAAGCGAACACAAACACCAACATACATCAATCCTGGCGAGCCTGTGAGATGTGGTTGTGGGAGGGCTGAACTCTGGCAGGGTCTAGACAGCTGTGTAGAGGCCAGCTGTGACTCCCAAGAGGCCAGTAAGACACAGCTACAGAGGAACCACAAAGCAGGACAGGACAGAGTATAATGGAAGAGTGAGTGACTGTGTAACCATCTGTATGTAACACAGAGTCCTCTGTACAAACAACCGATATTCCCCTGTTGTGTTCTGCCAATAAATTACAGTTTTATTTTATCTTGAGAAAACCTTGGTGCCATACTCATACTTAAAAAAAACCCAATCCCCGAAGAGACTAGTTAAGAAGAGAGGAACATGAGTAGTATTCAGACAGCTGGGCCGATCTATTCCCTCAGAGGGAAAGTTCAAACCACAGCTTGTAAAGAGGAGTAGGGACATAGGAGACTTGCTCCTGTCCATTGCCTGCACACCAAAACACTTTTCATTGAAGTCTTCTCTCATGAGTTGGTAGACCAGCTCCAAACTAACTGACTTCTGAATATCATTTCAGATTGGAAAGAACCTGAGTGCCTCACTGATTGCCATAACTGTTAAGGGAGGTGCCCATCACCTGGACCTCCGGTAGGTGTTGTACAAATAGGCAGGAAGCCTGTAAGGGCTTCTTGAGTGGCCTGTTGTTTTGCATAACTAGCACTGAATTTATACCAGTGACTGAAAGAATTGATGAATCCAGCAAGCAGGAGTTTTAAATCCTGATTTAAATGTGTGTTTCCAGTTTGAATCCTTTATTTTATGCCACTAGACGAAAATTGGAATTTTTTTAGTGCATAAATTCTAGACACCATTTCCCTTCCCTTCTCCTGAGATATAAGACTGTTAGCAATGTTCATCCCAGTACCTTAGCTGGCCCAGCCCTCATAGTCGGCTTTTTTGGTAATGGGCTGTCGAAGGAGGTCTTGTGTCTCTTGCTATTGTCATTGTTTTTCCTAGCAACTGAAAGCTCTTCAGTATTTTAAAGTGCTGGATTTTCAATCCAAATGCTTCCAGAACAAACATTCCAGATCAGTAGGATTCAAATCCTAAAACCTGGGGTTCCCTGAAAAGAACCATTTTCTTAGCCGAAAGCATTAACATGGTTTGCTGCTCCCCACAGGGCGTCAAACCCAGCTGACCCACCATCTGCCAGAGAGGCTCGTCGTCAGGAAGCAAGCATCATCCGTGACTGGGTGAGACTGGCAAAGGAAGGCCTCGGTTCTTGAAAGAACAAGCCTCCAACCACTTTTTATCTGGAGTAATCAAGGCAATGTTCTGAGGCTAAAGCCAGTTAAAAAGTCAAATGAGAATTCATGATGTGTCCTTCTGAGGCAGTGACACTTCTGTACTTCATGCTTGTGTCAGCAAGAATAAAACTGTCCAAATTCCTCAGGCACTCAGTTTTTCTTTGCGTGTGTTTCCCAGACATTGGAGAAGATAACACGAGCTCTGCCTTGATAGCATCTGGAATTGGAGCTTCAGTTTCACAGGTATTGGCTTTCTTGTAGCCAGCGTGTCTTTAATATTTTAAAGGGAGGGGGAGGAATCAGGGCTACCGCAATTCCTGGTTTTTAATTATCAGCGGAGGAATTCAGCCTGTCTTGTCAGTACTTTGCAATAGTGTAATCTGCAATGCAGAGACCAGTTTAACCAGTCTTGCACATACCTTGTTGAAATTAATTACGATTAAACTAATCTTAGGGAGGGAAATAGCATGCTCATTCTTCTACCCCTGCCTTGGGGTTGCCAAAAGTTTCTTGGAATAAAACAATCTGCTTTCTGGCTTTGATAAGCCTGTGGGGGAAATACAATTCCGACGTTGAGGTGCAGCCCCCAAATGCCCTTCTTGAGCACAACCTACACATAGTAAATCATACAGCAAACACAGCTTCTCAAAATAAATTATGAGTTTATTAAAGTGGAATAGAATTCTGTGGTTTACCTTCAGACTAACACAGGTGGGTGGTTTTATTTTAAAAGTTACCTTTCCTACCTCTTTAAAAGGCAAAGTACACTTAAAATCTTTTGCACATTTACAAAGGGATGGTCTTTTCTGCTTAACACACCACCAAGGCTTCTGTAATACACCTTTTTTGTGTAAGGACAAGGGGACAGGGTGGTGGTCTCAGGACAGGCATTCGGTTCCTGTCACTACACAGGAGCAAGTACGGCAGCGTGTAGCATCTACACGTGAGGTTGGGTGGTTGTAAGTTCTGGCCTTCATCTACAGCAAGTTGTCAAACCATTCCTGGATGCTATTTCACATAGTTCTCTAAACAGGGGAGAAGTATAGGAAAGGCTCCTGTTTCCCTCTGTTAAGACACAGGAGGAGGAATCAGCAATGTTCATGAACAGCATTAAAATAATAATTTTTCTGTTCTTAATTACATACACCCACACACATATAACCCAAAGAAGACAATATATAGCCACAGAAGACCTGAGGACTCACTAAGGAATGGCTGTAGATTTGGTGATGCAAAGTGAGAAAGTGGTAATACAAAAACCAATAAAGTTTTCCTGAAAGGGGAGCTTCCAAGCAAGCCTAAGGGCAATGGGACAGCACATTAAAGCCAGGCTGCACTTTTGAGTAGAGGGATCTGGATTCTGCACCAGGAGCCACATTCCACAACCTGCACAAATTATGCAAACTTGGGTCATTCCTTCAGCTTTTAGCCATGAGTAGGGCCCAGGAAACTGAGATATTGTTCCAGTGGTGGAAGGTACATGCTATTTTCACATTAGTGAGGTTCTTGTCAGCAGTAATTTCTCTAGCTTCTGCCTACCTGCAAGTAGGATAAGCCCCTCCCATAACTCTGTTCCCTACCTGTCCTTCATTCCCCTCGCACACTGAAGGCACCGGTGCAAAGTTAAAGTGTCTGCCTCCAAACACTACAGCAATTGCTCAGCTTTAGAATATGGCTTTGAATTCCAGGGTGCACTTATGTGAGGGGGGCAGGGAATGGGTACCTAACAGCACACCAAACTAGAAACCATTTGGTTGCTGCTTTATGGTCCAATTAGATCAGCCAGCTTAAAGAGACTTAATTTTTTAGAAAGTATATAGGGTCTTCCACTGAAGCTAGCTTACAGTGAGTCAGTCTGTTGGTCAATCTAGCCCTGTACTGTCTTGTCTGACTGGCAACAGCTCTCCAAAGCCTCAGCCACAGAAAGGCCTTCCCCCAAACCTGTTACCTGGGAACCTATCTGGAGACTGAACCTCAGGCCTGCATGTAAACCAGGTACTCTACACAACTGAGCCCCAGCCCTCTCCCCCGTTTAAAGATAGGATTAATCTGTGTAGTTCAGATTGGCTCCCCTGACTTTGCAGTGATTTACCAGGGTCTGAGACACTGAATGGTTTCTCCCACCATCTGGGAAACCAGAGATCCCAGGAACTGGACTTGGGACCTACTAGGCAAGCTGGAAATCACAATATTTTACATTTATATTGCCTTTGGAATGCTCAAAGAACTTGCAATACTGTATCTCAGTAATACTTTGAACAGACCTGCAAGGCAAAGTCTGTATTATTATGACAGGAGTGGGGAAGGACTGAGGCTGAGAGAAAGCAGCAGCCACCCAAATAATTTCATGGCAAAGGAAGAGCCACCCCCCTTTACCAGTTCTTGTATTATGCGTAAACTGAACCTCAAAGTCCTCTTGCTTTTTGGATTACAAAGTCTTAAGGCTACCACACCTTATGTGGACAAAAACAAGTCTTTGCCAATACGTGCCCCATATTCAATATGACTTTCAGGGCAACTGCTATAAGCAGTTCAAGAAACAAGGCTTCAATCAGGGACACAACTCGGTGGGATTTTTTCTCACGCTAGCTGCAGCCATTCTCTTGCATAGCTCTTGCTCTTTCGTGGGATAACAGCACAATTTCCTGCTAGTAATTCAATAAGATGTGCCACTTCCAACACTGGAAAAGCCAAGGCGGACACAACAGCATCTCTACTGACAGCACAGCTTTGCAAAATGTACAAAGACCCTACTGAGGCATGACTAGACAGCCCCTGAGCTAGAAAAGATTGTCCTACAGATGCCACCTTTTCCAAAATATGACTCTGCCTTTGGAGCTGTGAAAATGGGAAACTGGAAATAAGGATCAAAAAATAACACACCCAAGAAGGGGGGTGGGCAAGCATTAACAAACAAAATCAAAAATTGTGGATTCTGAAATCCACCTATGTTAAAAAGGTGTAGCATGAAAAATGGACCCCAAAGCCAAAGAGTATATTCAGGGAAAATATTTAGTTTCCCACAATCACAGTATAGCATGGAATTCCTTTCTGTTCTGAATTACCCCTTGAGGTAAGTGGTGAGACTAAACTATGAACTTCAGGCGGGAACTCCAGAATGATAACCCAAAAGCGTATTAAGCATATTGTACTAAATTTTCTCCTTAAGAAGAGCTTTGGAGAGTGCAAAACCCACTAGCTGCTAAGACAAATGTTTAGTGGGTTTATTCCTTCTTGCACTAAAAAGGCCACCTCTTTCCAACACTACCTTCAAGGCTACCAAGTATGCACAGAAGACACAACCCACTATCTGTTCCCAATCCACAGATATAACTGGCTGGTAGTTATCCTATCCGGGGAAACATCTTCAAACTTGGCTGCCCCTCAAGAGAATAAAGTGACCAACAATCTCTCTTCTAGCTCTCTAGTGAAAACTCTCTTTTACAGCAAAGCTCCAGCTGAGCCAACACAATGCAAAAGAAAGTCCAGCAGTCCCACTGGGTTCAGGAAATTATCAGGGTTGCTAGTAGCTGAGCCTCAGGAAGCAGCTTTCAGTCCAAATACCTGAGCCAAAAACATTATAGATATAAACTCCAGCGTAGATAACCTTTTAAGAACATAAATTCTCTCTTCACATTGTCTCTTGCATTTCTGCAGATTAAGTTAAGGGGGGGAGGGGGGAATCCCATCACAACATACCTACAAATCTATACATGCGTTTCCACCCAAACCAGCAACTGCAGGACTTAAAATTTCTCCACAATTCACAACAGGTACAAGTGCCACATGATTATTCAAAGTGCTCCATAAAAAATTAAGATGCTGGAAAAGAAGCTTTTCGTTCTGCCTGTGTAACCCGTGGCATAACCCCTTGGCTTGGAATGAGACTGGAGAATCAGCGATCGCACTGACAGCCTGCCTTTTAAATTCGGGGCGAAGGACCCATCTTTCTTGTTTATTGCCTCTACCTTGCAGATATGGTAATAGGCCGATACAATGGAATGATGCTGTGAGCTGGGACACTTCTTGGTGTACCTCAACGAGGCTCCTTTTGTCAAGATGATAATTCTGACACCAAGACCATCTGTACAGCCTGGATCTTAGTGGGCCAACACCAGTCCTACCTCTCCCAAAGCGTCCTGTGCACCAAGCAGAACTCAATGCTGCAATAAAATTGCTCGGCCCTCTCTGGCTTGTGTGTCCAAGTGCTGGGTGACAACAGGGAGATGACACGAGAGGGCGTGGATTCCAGGCAAACAATTTCCCCTCCGCAATCTGAGCTTCCTTTCTGATGCGCTGTCCAGCAAATAGAGATGAACCCACAATATTCCGTACACCTCCCTACAGACCCCCAGTAAGCTGGGATATGATCAAGACTGGGAATAGCAGCCGGCCCATGTTTCATTTTTGCTGTTGCCAGATAGGAAGGGGGTGAGCCTCTGTATTGAAGACATATTTGTCGAGGTTTATCAAGTCGACATCGTCCGAAAAGAGCAAGAAAAGGTATTTGAGTGTTTCGCCGAGGAAAAAACTCTCCATCTTGTCTCTTGGCTCAGGATTGCTAGGGTTCTGGACGTTGTTTATGGAAGTGTAGCCTCCTGTAGGAACCTGGATGAAAGAATTGCAAGAGGACAGATGGGTACCCAGCAGGGGCATGAAGACACAACTTACCCAGACACGTCAGGTATTGTGTAACAACCCCCTCCCAGCCAATCCCTGACCTAGCCACATCATCCCTAGCCAGGTTGCCCAAATATTTTTCCCATGTCAAGGGGAAAGGCTAGGAGGGACTACAGAAGAAAAAGGGAAACTGAAGAATAGGGTCAAGCCCTCCCGCCCCATATACACTGCTGAGCTGACACTGTGCTGGAAATCATTGTCCAATTGCTTTGCAGCGGTCCAGCGGTGAACGCAATTCTCTGATCTGTGTTTGCTGCTGTCAGTGCAGTCCCCCACCCATCTGTTCAAGTTACCAGAGAATGAAAGAAGTGCAGCTAGTTGAGCTGCAGCTGAAGTCAAACATTCCAGTTTCCAGCTGTCATCCAGCCACGCCACTGACGCGCAACCGAAGGCTACAGAAGTCAAATATATAGAAGCAAGCACACAAGTCCTGACAAGCAGGCATTGGGAGTTGTGATGGTGGCATTAATAAGCAGGACTTCTGTTAGGGGCTCCTGCAGATCCTGTACCTTGTGTGCAGCTAGTTCCAAGCCTGTCTCCACTGCCTTTCATTTCAGCCAGAGTGACAACAAGGAGGGGGCCCCAGTGCCTAAAAGCTTCCCAAGCTGGCTGTCAAGATTGCTTGGTTTTACCCGTGTGTATTTATTGAAGTTCTGGAGGATCTCCCAGCCCCAGTCCTGATACTTCTTGTCGCCCGTGAATCTATACAGGTAGAAAAAGCTCTCCACAGCTTCGGGGCGCAGAAGGTTATGTCTGTCTGCAGCCTGGAGAAGGGGGGGAAAAATCCAAAACAGAAAAGGACTCAGTCTTCTCTATTACACTCCCCCCCCCCCCCCCCCCGCTACAGACAGGCCAACTGAACGAGGAGATTTTGCAAAGAGAGAGGGAGACTGCTGAGGCCCTCTCCAACCACCATTATTTGATCATTCTTGCTTCAAAGGATTAGAAAACCTGGCTCCGAGAAGTGCTTAATTTGTTCCAGTTCCAGAATCTGGCTTTTCCCGTCATGCAACTGGGATTGCTTTAAATGCACACGCGCACATAAGAATGCTAATATAGCATAATGGATCACAGACTGAGTTTGACCACTGTTGACAATCTCATCTCTGCCCCCAGCTAACCAGTTGACCTCGGGCAAGCTACACTCTCACCTTCAGCTGCCCCATTTTACATATCTAAAGACTACCCTGTAAAGTGAGTTACTGGCCCATCTAATCCTGTTATGTCTGCACCAGCAAAAGACTGGCTTGGCAGAGGCTCTCCCAGGCCGCAGGCACAGATCTCTCTGCACCCAGGTACCAGGGATCCCTGAAAAGGAGATGCTAGAGGCTGAAGTTCAGACCAACACACAAAGCCTGGATTCTGCCACTGAGCTGTGAAACCTTCCACTGCAGCATGGTTTTTTTTTTAAACAACCAATGGGTTGGGGGAGACAGTTTGTTGAAACAGTGACTGCACCTGGCGTGGTGTTAGGTTTCTAAAAGGACAGGCATCCAATGGAGAACTGGCACAAAAGATTCAGACAACTTCTCCCACCAGGGATAACACCAAGCAGCTCACCTTGATCTCTACATCTTTTCGGTCCTTCTGGGCGTGCATGTTGAAGTGGACAATCTCTGGGCTCAGGCCAGTCTCCACTTGGGCGTACATCTGATGGCAGGTCTCTGCAAGCTCTATGGCCAGGTCCAGGTGATCAGACGGGAGCCCGTTGTGAGCTCCAAGAGCGAGGGCTCCAGGCAAGAAGCAAACCAGGTGGTCCTGGCCGAGACACACAGAGGAAGAGGTTCCACAATCTCGCTCACACAGGGCTTTTCCTTTTTTCCTCTTGGAGACTCCACACAAACCCCCCACCTGTTGCAGAGGCTTCTACGGCAAATTCTCCACTATTGTGGTGGCCTGACCAGCTAACGGGGGCTCATCCCATGAACAGAGAAGGAGCTCTGAGACTGGAACATCCCCAACACTCCCCTGTAGCTGTGTATCACGTGACAAGAACAGGAGCAATGGGCAAACTATCTCGCAGGAAATCTTGTCAGTCACCACCAGTTTTCTCATCGACGAACCTTTGAGAAACTTCCAAGGAGTGTGAAAACTGCTGCTCTATAACAACGACAAAGAACGTTCCAAGCATGCTGAAGTCATCTAAAAGCTACACAATGCATACTTTGTTGGGGGAAAGAAAACAGCAACCTTAACTGAAGAAAGAAGGGGAAGGCAGGCCTCTCTTGAAATTATTTCTCTCAGTTTTGACACGCTTACAGCCAGAAGTGCATGGATTTGCTTTGCTTACTGCTAAGCCCATGCACAGAAATACCACTTTGTCCTTCAATTTAACACATTCTTTACAGGATAGCATTATCTTCTTCTGTGTTCTGTAATGTGAAGCAACCTGCTCCTGTCATGGGATGCTGGACCTTCTCATCTGTCCCATGGGGACTCCCCCTTTCTCTTTGTTGCCTTGTGTATCTGTTTTTCTGCAAAATGTGCGCAGCACACCTTATGCATCTGACCAAGTGGCCTCTGGCTCACAAAAGCTTCTACCACAATAAATTGTTAGGCTTTAGAGTGCTATAAGCAGTGTTCCCTCTAAGCTGAGGTAGTGTGAGCTAGCTCACAGTTTTTTTAGCCTGCGGCTCACACATTTTTGTCTTAGCTCAGGAAGGATGGCTCCAAAGCAAACTTATTTGTGCAGCAACCAAATCGCTTGCTCACAACCTTAGTGCCAGTAGCTCACAAAGGAGAATTTTTGCTCACAAGATTCCACAGCTTAGAGAGAGCATTGGCCATAATACTCTTTGGGCTGGATCCTGCAATCCATTCTGCTAACAGAAGTGTCTTCTTCTGGTGCAAGGAGCCTTTGGCCAGAGGAAAGCACCCCTGTTAGGGAATGGAGCCACAGAATCTGACCTTTTGTTGCTAATGGGCTGCTGTGACTAATACAGCCACCCCCCTCTGGAAACTGCAAGCACAAGTTAAATCCCCCACTCCCACCCCGAGCAGCTTACCATTTTAGCACTGAAACGGCCATGAGCGAGTTCACCTACGAAAGTCAGTCTTTTGGGCTGAGATTTGCGAAGAAGATGCGTTCTCACCCCTTCTATGCCCTTCACGTAATCTTCCAAAAGCCTGCCGATTAAACATAGTAATTACGGGAGGAGTTTTAACAATTGTGACTGGTGTCAACTGGGCAGGACTCCATTAAAAATAATAATAATAATAAAATAGCAGGGCTCCCTAATTCAAATCCGGCCTTCTCACTCAATGGCCTTAGGCAAGCCAAACTGTCTCAACCTCTACCCTGTGACCTGGGGATCATAATACTGGCTGACTGTACAGGATTTTTTAAATGTATGCTATTTCTACACTGCCGCTCTGTTCCAAGTAGTCTATGGGACTTTAAAAACCACAATACACAACAGAGCTTTAAAACCCCCAGTAATAATCCTTTACGAAATCATAGCAAGCACAGGAATCATCATCCAGAAGATGATTCAAGGGAGAAACTTGGAGAGCTGGATTTGTCCTCTTGCCCCCTCCCCCCACACCCAATTTGACAGCAGGAATGGGGGGGGGGCTTTCTCAGCCCTCCTTTTGCAGAGGACAGTTGCTGGAAGGATTATAACATAATCATGAATTGTTACTATATGTGAGGGGATTTAAATGCTTGAAAGCTCCACACCAATGCTAAGTAGGATTATTATTACTGCTCTCCACTCCATTTCACTTCTCGTGGTATGCCTCAGCCATTAAACCTTAACCCATCACATTTGGTAAAAAGGGAAAATAAACCTGAAAAAGATTTTTTTTAAAAAAACAACCCATCATATTTGGAGGCAGATGACTTTTCAGGCACAAAAGAACAGGGCTTTTTTCTTTTTTGATGAAAAAGAGGTGCCAGAACTCTCAAGAGGGAAATGAAGTTTTCAATCTAAACTCATGAACTTTTAAAGATTTTAAAAAGGTTCCAGAACCTCCAAAGAGGTTCCAGAACTCCGTTCCAGCATGTTCCCCCAGGGGGAAAAAAAAGCCCTGCTTAGGGGGATTCTTGCAAAAGGAGGCGACTGCATTCCCACCTTGCTCCAGACTGCCCAAAAGCCCACTTCTGCCCCAAAACACAGACCCCCGGTTGAAAAGGCCTGGGAGATACCCGTTTAAAGCAGGGCCCATTCTGGAGCTGACCAGGGGGTGGGAGGGAATGACAGACTTACTCATTTTCCTTCTTCCCACCCTGGATCCACTGCTTCAGCAGGTACTCATAGTAGCTGTCTGCTCGGGCTCCAAGGGTGTACACCCCCAAATGGGTAAATTGCCCACTATTGGTGTTGATGAACATGGGCACCAGACCATCATTCTTTCCAGGGAGGGTGTGAATGTGCTGCATCACCCCATCAACAGCTTTCTATAGGAAACAAAACCCAGGAAATCTCTCAGGCTCAAAAACTCACACAGAGAGGATTTTAAAATTAAATTCTGAAGGGCACACCAAACAGTGGAATTTAAGAATGCAGGAAGAGCCCTGCTGGATCAGACCAGAGCCCCAGCCAGTCCAGCATCGTGCTTCCCACAATAGACTGAAAGTCCAAAAATACGACAAGAATACAAGGGCCATTCCCTGTGGTTGGTTCCCCCGCACAGGATCTGGTGTTCAAAAGTACAGGACCACCAGACACATTTTCAGTTCGCTACTGTGGCTAGAAGCTGTTGACATTCTTTCCTCCGTAATTTTTTTAAAAGCCTGGCTGGATAATTTTGGGGACATAAATTGCAAGTCAAAGTAAACCTGCCAAAAACTCAGGTACTTTTACAGTTCACTTTGATAAAGCACCTAAATCAAACCACATCAGTCACTGAGAGTATTAAACAAAAATTGGAGTTTGTTGTCTCCAGGAAAATCTAGAACACTGATGGAGGGAACCTCCCATGTTTGGAACGGTGGCTTGGACTAGATGACTTCTAGCTCCCTTTGGTGCCTTGTCAGAAAAGGAAGAAGAAAAGAGAATCAAAGCAAGCAGCTCTATCAGTACCTGGAACTTCTCTTCCCCAGTGAGGTGTGAGAGCTCCCTGAACTCCAGCTGGATGCTGGTCACTTCAGCCACTGTGCTATCAGACGTCCAGCGTGGCGGGTGGGCTGTGCCCCGGCCAATGTTTACATCCGAAAATGGAATCTTGGAAGGGGTGTTGAAGGCTGGCATGAGTCTGCTGCCAATGTCTTTCTGAACAGCAGAGAACATGGAAAGGCGGGGAGGGGAGACAAAACGAGAAAAGATTACTGTTGCCTTGTATAGACACTGTACAAGAAGGAGACATTATGCATACAGACAGCATCAGAAAGCCCCAGTTAATTGGCTTGCGATGTCCATCTGGCTCTCGTTGCTTCATCAACTTTATATTCTCCTTGTACTTTTGGAAACTCTAGACCTGCAGTCCTCATCTCAGTGCCCACGAACTCATTTGCCAAGAGATGGTGGCTCAGGGGCTGAGGCTTTGTGCAGTGAAAGACGTTTTTTAGGCTGCAGGAAATGAGAATGACCACTCCCTCCCTGAACCCCTGGAAAGCCACTGCCAGCCACAGTAGACCATACTAAGCTAGACAGACCACCAGTCTGACTCAGCATAAAGGCAGCTTCTTATGAGCAGGGGCCATAGTTCAGTGGTAGAGGGTATGCTCTGCATTCCAGGTTCAATCCCTGGCATCACCAGTTAAAGAATCTCTGATATCTTGGATAAGCAAGAACTCTGCTGGAGACCCTGGAGAGCTACTGCCAGTCAGAGAACAGATGATACCGACCTAGAAGGACCAAACGTCAGATTCAGGGTACGGGAGCTTCATGATTTACATCTGCTGATGAAGCCCGCTCCGGGTCACATGCTCAGTTGATAGCATGGGAGTCACTGGTGCTCCACGTGACTGAAGCCACGCCCCCTACACATCACAGAGGATTACTGATCATGGATGAGGCAAGCTCCCGTTCAGGGAAATTTGTCCTGGATGACTGACCTTGACGTTATTTTATTTATTTATCTATATCCCGCCTTTCATTATAGCTCAAAGCAGTTTACAGATACAGAAAAGCATCACAATTTAAAACCGGCAAAATGCAGGGGGCCCCCCCCCCAAAAAAGAAGCCTTCAGTTTATATCCCATTAAAAGCATAGGAACGCACATGGTCTTGCAGTGTCTAAAGTCAGCACCCCTTCCTCATGGAGCCTGTTCCCCAAAGTGGGAGCTATGATAGGAAAGGTACAGGCTCCAGCTGATGTTAGGATGATTCCTTTCAATGAGGGACAGCCACTAAGTGGCAGCCTAAGGACTGCAGGAGGTACACTGGGACATACGGGAGGAGACAGCACTATGCATATATATTCCAGGCCATGAAAGGCTAGAGCAACTCCCTGGAACACAGTCTGAAAGCCACCCTCTGCTGCCTAATCCTGAAGACAGGGCTTCCTGTTATTAGGCCTGTGACCAGTGATACTTCGGGGGATCAAAAGAGCTGCTTTGCCAGGGATGATGGGATTGTGTGTACCAATGAGGTCTTCTGGCATTTTTTCCCCTGTGTGACTTTTAACAGTGGGTGGCATGCAGGGGGAGGAGGGGACTGCCATTCAAGAAACATAAGTCCACAGCCCTCTTGGGTGCAGAGAAGTAGCTCGATGGCTCTTGGGATCCCAGCTCAATATTCAAAGGTTTTACTTATACACCCACACATACAAGCATATGTGTTGCCCTGCTATTAAAAATAAAACGTTTTTCTAAAGTGACTAAAATCAGCCACCAGTAAAATAACCACCCTTCAAAATCTCAAAAAGAACAGCACAACACTTCAGTATAGCTAGACTGGTGCCCAGCACCCACCGAGCAGTTAAACTGGCTGTCAGTGTGCCATATAGAGAGGGGGAAAGTTCCCTTGCAAAATCTCCTCCCCACCACTCACCCCAAAAGCATATGTAGGTATGCAGATCTGCAGAACTACTTCTAGGAGGAACAGGGTGCATTTCCATTGCAAACTGACATTACAGGCATGAAGCAACTTTGCTCCTTGCTTCCCCCAGTTTTCCACCTCCAACTGCAGGGACTGAAACTCTGTGAGAATGCCAGGAGCCTTTCATCATTTCTGAGATATGGCAAACAGACCCACAGAGCAGGGAGCAAGGTTCACTTTATGTGGCAAGATAAACTGTTGCTTACAGCTTTCTCTAGGAAGAGGGAGTCCCCTGACAAGTGATAGGTGCTGAGCAGACCTCCCAGGATCCGAATGGCACTCTCAAAAAGGTTGACATCCACATTCTTGTCGAAGTGTAGCTCTGTTGCGACCCACTTCCTTGCTTCTGCAAATTCTGCATCAGGGGAGGAACTCAAAGTCACTCAACAGAACCTTTAAATGGTTCCCTGGTGTGCTCTGGGAAAGGAGAAAACCTCAGACAGAGGGAGAAAAAGTATCAGAACTCAGGAAAATGTCTCTCCCCAAGGACACAGCTGCTAATCTCTGTGGATCCCAAGCCCCCAGTGTAAAAGGAAGGGGTACAATTACTAGAGATGAACCCACAGGAAATATGCCCGTATTAAGATGCAAACCCAAACCAGTCTTTGGACAATGGCAGCCTCCTCCCATACGAACCAATTAGGACTGACAATCACCCAGTGGGCAGGGGGATGATCTGTATACCCCCATCTTTTGCAATGTGGCAGATAGCCATAAGAGATGGAGCCTTTTCAGGGAAAGGAGAGAGGGGCTTCTACAGAACTCCCTCCCAGCTGCAATTGCTGGGTGCTGCCTCCTCTAACATGACATGAGCAGAAGACAGTTACTTGTTCCCCCCAGGCATCTAGGGAAAAGCAGGATCTGTCAACTGACTTTTTTAGTTGGCATTACGATCTCATTTTAAGGTGCAAAAAAAAGCAGCAGCTAACCTGTTTATTGCTGCTGATTTTTTACCTGTCCTATTCTACATTTGCATTACTTACCTGTTTGTCAACCGCCTATAGAGCCTTATCTAGGAGGTGGTCTAAAACTGAATCCCAGGCTCATGGCTAGGGGCTATGGCAAAAGTGCGAAGTTGCCAAGCACAGGTCAGCCCTGGATCACTTGATCTTTGAGAAACAAGCATGTACGGCCACCTCTCTTTCATACATAGGAAAACAAGCCAAAGGCGCAGTAAACTGGTATGGGAACAAATTTTGACCAAACCGTGATTTTCTTGCACACGTAAATGGATTTGGCTAAGACTCAATACAGCCTTTTCATAGCCACAGTAAGCACGGTAATGTTGAGGACACTGCCCCATTTCTGGTAAGGATATGTCCTCTTCCCCCATCGGTATTGCTGGCAAATGAGGCAGGGCGAAAAGCCAAAACGAGAAAAAGAGGAGCTAACCTTCCTTTAGGCCCAAAATCCACATGGTGTCCAGTGCATCGATGAGCGTCAGGCCAAGGCCAAACCACTCGCTGAATGACTTGGAGATGGGCTTCAGCTCGTCATGGCCCCAGGCAAATTCCTTGTAGCCTTTCCATGCGTGGTGGAAAGCCTCTATCACAGCCATCTGGCGCTCGTTAAGAGGCACTAAAAGCAGAAAGCAGAAGAATTAACTCCTGGACAAAGCACATCAGCTGGACCCTGCTTGATCTAGGCTTTTAATCTATTGGTTTGAAATTGCAATGAGGGGTGTAAACCATCCTGAACGACAAGAAAAGGAAGGAGTTAAATATTTTAACTGATCATTAAATTAATCAAGGGTCACTCCAGATTTCACCTTCCCCTGAACCCAGAGAGAACAGTCATAGCACACCATTATAAGAGAGGATGTGGTCAGAAGGCAGCTCAACTCATATACCAGTCTTTGGAATGCACACCCAGTGAAACAGCCCACAACTGTCTACCCAGCAAGAATTAGATTCAACCCTGCTAGAGCTGGCGGGGGGTGGAGAAGAACCCCCAGCTAGGCTCTGTCCTAACCTACTACCTGGCTCTTTTTGGTCTTCAGCTTCCACAGGTGAGGGTTTGTCCGGTTCCTTTATTTTGTTGGAAGGAGACTCTGTGATCTGGTCAGGTTCGATCACTACTCCCCGCCAGCTGCAAAGGATAACGATGCCAGGAATACTGACCACAGCAGTTTGCTACAACACACGTCAATTTCTGCCTCCACAGCAACATGACAAAAGATGCATGGCTAATAATTAAAAGAAGAATCAAGTCCTGTGAGCCTTCCCTTGCTTCAAATGCTGCACACCAGAGGACTGTTCCTCCAGCCTCGTTTTCCTCCACCTGCTGCTGGGCCACAGAACTGCCGACAGGTCACCTGCTCTCCAACAACTCTTCTCCATTGCTGCTCCTCAGGCCTGTAACTCCCAGAATTCCATTGCGGCCCTAACTCTCAGCGTTCTTAAAACTTCACAATTTCCCACAAAGCCTTTGGCTTAACCCCCAATGGAAACAAAGCTTAGGTGTTCTGAACTCCGGGGATGAATTAATCCCTTTGTACCATCTCCATTCCTTCTTCTTCATCTGCTGTCTTTCCCCCTTCCCTAATTTATACAACCTGTAAAGCTGCACAATTGCAAGGACCTATTTTTTTTCTGGTTATACCACTCTATAATGTGTCATGCACACTGACAGTGGCAATAAAACCAGTGCAAATTTTTGAGTTTCCTAGAGCAGCTCTTCCAGCAAAAAGATGAGAAAACGCCCACCCCCATCCCCATCCCCGCATGCTTTTGTTCTCTGGGATCTGTGACACTTCATTCCACCTACCTAATAACAGACTTTTGCGTTCTTGGTTCTTGGACAGCCTGGCGAGGCTCTTCCTCTGCCTTGGCTGCACCATCTTGTGACTTCACCTTTGTATTTCTCCGAGGCGGTCTGAGTTGCAGGTTAGGAGGGCCTCGTCGGACTGGAGGCTCCTTTGGGGGCTTCTGGAGAAAGGAAGCGAAGGGAAATTATCATGATTACTCCCATGCATGGCAAGATAAAACAGGCTTGCAAAGGGATGCTTACTTGTCTGTAAGAGGGTTAGCTTCTTTTCTTTTGGTCTGTTACGACTGCCACACACGACTGGCATGGTGTATGCATGGGCACGGGGCCTAGTGCTTGTGGACTCACTGGCAAGGCTGGGATAAGCTGATGCCCAGTATGTAACTGCCCCAGCTTGAACTCCTCCAACAGTGCCTGGCTTATCCCTTTGAACTGTTGCCTCAGATTACTGAACCAGCTTCCTCTTGCCAGATGTGACTAACCCAGGGCTACTTGTTACTAGCTCCCAAGTGCATCACTTAAAGGAGAGTAAGGATGCAGAAACACATGCAGATCTTAATTAGACACATGGAACCCGTGGCTTAGCTTTGGTAGTTCCCATAGCAACTGTGTATGTCACATAGTAATAATGAACATAGTTCTTTAAATGGAAGCCATAAGGTCCCCACTACAAGGAACGAACAATTCAGTTTGACCTCAGGAGTGATGAAGACTCAGGTCTTCAGCCACTTCAACCCCACTTTACAGCAGCAAAGTCCACCTATATTGAGCAATGCATTAAGGGCGGGACACTTGAAGGGCAGGGCTCACCATCCAGAATGCCTGTAGTGGACAACATCCAGATGGACATAAAAATGGGGCCAAGACTTTTTTCTGAAACCTGCACATGCCACCAAGTATGGAGTTGTAAGCTACTCTCCAAAGTCCAAATATAATAACAGAAGATAAAACATCTGCTGCAGATCCCAGCATCTTTCTTAAGAAACAAGTTCTCACTCAGTACAGCTGACAGCAAAGAGCCCAATCAGAGGTCTGCTATTACTTCATCGTAACAAGTGAACAAGTTGTTTTCCAGACAGCCAATGGAATTTTATCATGGGTTTCTTAAGAACTAAAGCCCCGCTTGCTCAGGTCTAGAGTCCATCTCATCCAACAGTGTCAATCAGATGCTTCTTGGAAAGCAACAACTTTGCCATGCCCTCCTGCAGCTGCCTCCAAGTTACTGGTATTCAGAGATACACTGCCTCTGAACATGGAAGTTCTATTTAGCTATACATGGCAATAGACATTAATGGTCCTTTCCTCCATAAAATATGTTGAATCTCCTTTAAGGTCATCTAACTGGGCAGCCATTGCCGTACCCTGTGATAGTGGGTTCAATAAGGGTGCTTTGTGTGTGACTGAGTACTTCCACTGATACATCCCAAATCTGTTACTCATCAATTTCTCTGGGTGACCTCAAGCGCTCTTATTCTGGGACAGGAAGAAGTACCCTCTACCCACCTTCTCAACTCCATCCATAACTTACCCCCTCTTGTCTTTTTCCCTAAACTGAAAATCCCCAAACTCCTTAGCCTTCTCTTGTAGGGAAGGGGCTTCAGCCTCTTGGTTACCTGGGTTCTCTTTTTCTACAGCTTTTCCAGAGCTTATGATCCTCAGTGCCTTGATCAGTAATGCCTGAAGTGCTTACCTGAAAATCAGTCTGCTTACCACTACTAAACCATCCCCTGTAACTCTACTAAACCATCCCCTGTGGGAGAAAACTGCGGGGGCAAACTGCACTCTTAGAGCCAGTTTGGTGTAGTGGTTAAGTACACGGACTCTAATCTGGGAGTCTGATTCCCCACTCCTCCACTTGCACCTGCTGGATGACCTTGGGCAAGCCATAGTTCTGACACAGCTGTTCTTGAAAAAGAGCAGTTTCTGTCAGAGCTCTCTCAGCCCCACCTACCTCACAGGGTGTCTATGGTGGGGAGGGGAAGGGAAAGGAGTCTGTAAGCCATTCTGAGACTCCTTTGGATAGTGAAGGGCAGGGTATAAATCCAATCTCTTCTTCTTCTTCTTTATGGGGTGAGAGAGAGGCATGCACCCCCTAAAATGCCCCCAAATCTTCTGCAATATGCAGAGGTTCCTGGCAGAAAAGTCTATGTGGGAAAAGGTCCCTGTAAATGAAAAGTTTTAAAAATGCACTAATAAGGCTTCAGCAATGACGTACACAGTGTATAATCCTTCACACATAAGGAAAACGTTTTTAAAAATTACTTGAAGCGAAAAATCTGAGTAATCCCCCAGATTAGGATCAGCTTTCTTGGGTATTGGCAGAACTGCCTGATTTGCTGGGTTCAAACCCGGGATCTCCAAATCCATCTTCTGCTCCTCCATGGATCTGCTGGTCAGGCCTGTATGGAGGAATTAACTGCTGTGAATGCCACTAATGCAACATAACAAAATCAGCACTTGAAGTCCTGACCTGGATAACCCAGGCAAACCCAGTCATGTCAGATCTCGGAAGCTAAGCAAATACCTGGCAAATACTTGGAAGGGCAACCTCCAAGGAATACCAGGGCTAGGACGCAGAGGCAGGCAATATCAAATCCACCGCTCTGAAACGTCCTAACCCAACTAGGGGTTGCCAGAAGTCACCATGACGTCCAGGCTCAAAGTACACACACACAAAATACCAGCCCCCCCCCCCCAAATCAGTAGTTCTCTAGAGCTTCTAAAGGCTTACAGGAAAACAAATGTAAAAATCCTATAGAAAACCAAACTAGTAGCGTGCTGCCAAGCTGAACACATGCATCACTCTCACAACAAACAATGCAAAGCAAGTAAAGTTGATATCCAAAGGCTGAAAAGCTGGGACCAAGTTTAATGCTGTTTTGAAGTTCCTTGTTACATTAATTCATCAGTACCAAAATAACCTCAAGACAAGCTCCTGCAGAGAGCCACCAGGCTTTGTACTGGCCAGAGGGGCTCTGACCAAGAGCAGCCAAGCAGCTGGCATGCAGCTGTGTGCTGGTCAGCCCCATCCCTCAGCACGCAAGAGTGGATGAGCAGCGTACACACACTGAGCCACCTCCCAGCCTCCCCTGCTGCACAGCCAGGGAGTGTGTTGGCAGGAGGAAGGAAAGGACCCTGCCAGCTTGCCACCCCCCCCACCCCAAAGCAGGGAGCCAGCTCCCAGTCCCTTGAAGACTGTGCACCCACAGAAAGGCCCTTTTGGCTGTCACCTGCATCAGAGATACACATCCTACCACAGTCATGACAGACAGTTCAGGGATACAGCTGTGGCTATAAAACAGAGCCTGCTGGGAGATGTAGGATTGTAGGACAAAAAATAAAAAGGGGAAAAGCCTGGCCCTAACCTACCTCAATGAATGATACAGCAATTGTCGTGCCTGTTTAAGATTTACAATAAACCTTGTTTGGAATCTAAGTTGTCCTCAGTTGCTTGATGCAACACCATTCCAGAGAAGTGCCCTCTCGATTACGACATAACAGGCCTCCTGCATGCAAAGCAGGTACTCTCCCACTAACCTACAGCCTCCATCCAAACACTAGACTTATGCCACGTCAGAGCATCAAGCCATCTAGCTCAGTAATGTTTGCTGTAACCAGTATCCAGAGCTTCAGAGCTCTGAGCAGACAACACTCTTTCCCAGTAGCTGCTCCCCAAGATCCTGGGGACTGCAGATAAAGCATATGCTCAACCCCTATGTCACAGCCTATCCTCCCTGGATTTAGTTGCTCAAACTCACAGCCCTATTTAGCACCGGACAATGTTGGCACTTCCAAGGCAGGAGACTCACTTTTCCAGGGCTCAGTCATGTTTGCATAAGTGATGACTCCACAGACAGCCAAGAAGGCAAACACGAAGAGGATCACGCTCCGCTGGAGACGGGACAGCTGCTTCCATTTCTGAGAGTGAAACAACATTACAGGAAATCAGATGCTGTTTGCAGGCCATGGCATGGAGCAGAATCAGCACAGCAGCCCTCCAACCCTCTCTGCAAGCCTGTACAAACAGTACTCAACATGACTTGGTTTCAGCTCCCTCGTTTCCTCGCATTCGAGAGGCAAAAACACCTCCTGAGTTATTATTCATGCAGTGCCATTAATGAACCTGGCACTTTACAGTACAATCCAAAGCAAGAGAGCTGCATCAACACATAGGAGAAGTAGGAGAACATTGAAAACAGCCACAGAAAAGGAATTTGAATTGACCCAGGCCTCTTTATCAAGGATATTCTTCTAAAGCTCCTCTTCCTCAGACAGAGAGCTGTGGCTCAACAAGGACTGGGTGGATGGCAACACCCCATAAGCAAATAAATAAATAAATAAATAAATAAATCCCTGCCCCAAGCAGCTTACAGCTGCAAGTCTCACAGCAGTGGAGAAATGGGAGGCAAAGTTAAGGAGAGATAAACATAAGCAACTGCAATTAGGGGACAATGACTGGGAACTGCGGAGAGTAATATACACCCACACCACAAGCCTCTGAACCCACTCGGATTTTATCACACTTCTACTCTTTGCCTCTGCCTCGAGCAGCTTAACTTCAATAGGAAAACATCACATTTCTCTTCTCTATGGCCCGGTGCACTAGATCAATAGCAACGCTGCTATCTCACTTCATTTCTCGTCCCTGTTTGACTGGGGCTTAGTGGCAGCTGTCAAAAGGATCCTGCCAATTCTCTACTCCACACATACATTTCTCAAAGGGTGAGAGCCACTCGCATTTCAACCTTAAACTGAATCAGACCCTCGATCCATCAGGGTCAGTATTGTCTGCTCAGACTGGCAACAGCTCTCCAGAGTCTCAGGCTGAGGTCCTTTACATCACCTTCTACTTGATCCCTTTTAACTGGAGATGCCGGGGGTTGCACCTGGAACCTTCTGCATGCCAAGCAGATGCTCTACCACTGAGCTACAGCCCTTCTTGCTTTTGTAGTGATGTTCCTCCATGTTCAGGAACACCACATTGCTGGGGTGGGCAATGGGGGGGATAGCAGCAAAGAAAGGCTGCTGTCCTCATACTCATGGGCCACTGTGGAAACATAGTGAGCCTGCTTGGCAGGGAGCTCAGGATATAAATTGAATTAATTAAATTAAATTAACATTGAACTACATGAGCCTTCTGTCTGATCCGGCAGGGCTTCAGAGGTTCTGCTAGGATTGGTTTTCAGCTGCCAACCCTGTTAGTATCACATAAGAGCAAAACTGGAGAGACTAGGGCTCTCACAGAGGGCTGCCAGCAGGATTTATCAGTTCTCCCTTTTCCTCTACTCAGGGCACTCGTGAAGTTGTAACTTTTAAACACTATCCTGGGAGAGTTCACATGCCTGCTTTTAACAGTAGCGTGACAGGGCTAAAATCCAACATATGTAGCTTTTCCAACAACAAGAGAGAAAGAACTACGCCATCTTTGAGTTCCTTATTTTTGAGTTCCTGCAGTTTTTAGAGAGGTAGGAAGTCTTGCCAGCATTTTCTTAAAGCTAGCCAAACCAGTAATATAGCATAGGAGAAAGTCTGTGGAGTCCAGAGCTCCCCAAAAGGGTTGCAAGTACCTTAGACTGGTTCTCCTGTTTCCTGTATCCATAACTCCAAAGTACAGCTACCAGTCTACCATACAGAAATATATTAAAAACACAGCCTCCTGGCAAGGCTCGCAGGTGCAGCTTTTCCTACAACCATGAGGGGCAGGAGGAGAGAAGTAGCTGCACTTGTGGGATTCTTGCCATAGCTGCAGCGATGACAGACCTAGGCTGGGCTCCAGGATAACAGGAGCATACTAAGAAAGAAGACCAACTGATGTACCTTTTCCCGCAATGGGAGCGAAGCAGCTACACCTGGTGGATCTCTGCCCTGCAGCTGTTAAAACCCCGGCCCGTCCTGCTATAAAAGGCAGGAGAACGACCACGGTGAGACCATTTCCCCAGCAACCCTTCCCTGCCCGCTGGCCTGCGAAAGGCGAAGCGAAGGGGGTCTGCCCACCTGCCGCTTTGCCCCTTCCACAGGGGGCGCTCCTGAGCCGCTCTGCCCCCCGCGACTCTATGGCTCTCTTCCTCACCCGTAAACAAGAGCGTCTCCGCCAGGCCTTGCTGTTGTTGTAGCCGCCGCCTCCTCCCGCCGCCGCCTCAATCCCTCCACTGCCGGGGCTGAGTGTTACCGAGATGAAGTCCCGCCTAGGCGGCGGCGGCAACGAAGCCGAGTACATAGTGGCCGCCGGCGGCCCCTCAACCGCTGACCGTTCCTTCGACGGCCGCCATGACTCCTCCGGCTACTGCCCAGGCTATAGAGATGAGCGGAGAGAGCGGCTTCTTCCGTGTGTCTCTTCTCGCAAAAGACGACGCTCTATGATGCCGGTCCTAGCAACATCCCCCCCCCCCCCCTTACAATCTTTAAGAGCCCGAAACCGGTTCCGTGCAAAATAAATAGTTGCCAGCCTCCAGGTGATGCCTGGAGATCTGGAATTACAGCTGATCTCCAGACTACAGTTCCTGCGAAGAAAATGGCAGCTTTGGAGGGTGTACTGTATGGCATTCTACCCTGCTGAGATCCTTCTCCCCAAACTGTGCCCTCCCCGGGTTCCAGCCCACATCTCCAAAAATTTCCCAACCCAGAGTTGGCAACCAGTGTAAAATAATGCAAATTTTCTGGTGCGATTTTGAGAATTGTAATCGGGCACCCTTTCTTAGTGTCTTTCGCATACATAATAAACTTATTAATTTACTTATTAGGAAAATTTCTGCCAAGTTAGTCTTTGAGAGAAGACCCTAGTTCTAGAATCCATGCAAACTATAAAAGCCACTGGGAATACAGCCCTAAACAACTGCATTCTAAGCTCACTGACAAAAGGTCCTGGAAGAGGCTGCACTGTGGGTGAATTGGGGCCCGGGCCATCATTTTTAACCTCTGCATATGGTGTTTGGCCATGAGGATGAAATGGATCTTCTTAGAGAAAAGATGGAACAAAATGTAATAAATAGTCTGCCTCTGGATATATTCCAATTTACAAGATAAAATAAGAGAAGAGATTCCCAGATCCCTGAGCTGTTTTTTCATTCTCGCCAGGAAGATGGACTGGCTGGGCATAGGAAAACAGGATAGCTGGGTCGCCCAAAGCCTTACATGCCAGCAGCCCCTCACTTATTTCATAATGTTTAGAAAAATAAAGACATCCCATTCCCTGCGAGTATTCATCATACACCTTCCCCTCTGTGTACAGGAAAATATGGCTGCATCACCACTGATGTTTTGTCCTGTTTCTTCTGCCATTCAACAGGTAAATGCTGCAAGTCTAGATTGCATATCTGGAGCATCATCTGGCCCTCTAGTCCAGGTACAGGGTTAAGAGGATGGCTGTTTCAACACGCAAATATCCTGCATCTTATTCTCTATGAAAAGGTAAAGGCAGGAACCTCTTGCATTACTGTTTCATTCTTGTGATCTTCAAGTGCCTTTATTTATTCATCATCAATGCAGGAGTTACATATTTCAAAGTGAACTGCATAATGCAATGGAATCAAAGATATTCCAGTATTTAAGAAGCTCCATGTAATCTCTGATCGCTGCAATTTAATATAGCAGAAAATCTAGACCATAGCCTCCTTTTTATCCTCACTAAATTTGCAGGAAACCCCTCCTTGAAAAACCCAGATGTAGCCAATGTTCCCTCTAAGCTGTGGAGTCTTGTGAGCAAAAATTCTACTTAGTGAGCTACTGGCATTCAAATTGTGAGTGAACGATTTGACTGCTGCATAAATCGGTTTGCTCTGGAGCTCATCCTTCCTGAGCCAAGACAAAAAATGTGAGCTGGAGGCTAAAGAACTGTGAGCTGGCTCACACTAACTCAGCTTAGAGTGAACACTGATGGTGGCAGAGGCGAGGTTTGAACTTGAACCTCCTTGGTCCCAGCTCATCCTCTTAGCTAACAGGTTACTCCTAGCCAGGATTGTGTAGGGTGCAGATCTCAGCTTTTCTGGGTGCTGCCTGCCTCTTCTCTCTTTATTTATTTATTTATTATTTCAATTGCAAAAATAAACCTAAAAAAGACATTCCCTCCTTGACGGTGCCCAGCTTAGTCTTCCGTATGCTTTCTCCTGGACAGCCTACTCTCCTCTGCAGGCCCACCAGCTCGTACAGCAAGATGTGATATATCGACAACAACAGACAACCGTGAAGAGTACACAAACGGAATGATTACTGGAACGCCATTGTTTGTCTTAAGTTGCTTCTCTTCGTTTTTCTCTTTGTAATAAGTGTATTACATTAGGACCTTGAGTCTAGGATAAGACTTTATTATTAGCTATAAATATCACTATAGGAGTTACATCATGCTGAATGTACTGTTGAGCTTCATGGTTAATGCTTAAGTTGTATTCTTGTTCATTACTTAAGAACTACTCTAAAAATTTACATGTAGCATGTTAAAAAAAGATTAAAAATTGTAAAATTATACATAGTGACTTAGTGTTTTACTTAGCTTACATGCACTGTGGTCTGGTTTGTTGTAATAAAGCCATGTGGCAGCATCTGTGCATGCCCATTATGATGGACAGGTTAGGTTCTGCCTCTCCCTAAGAGTGACCAATGGGAGCTCATGGACTGTAAGAGTGACAGTTGAAAGCATCCCTCATTTCAGTTGAGGGAGAGGGAGACTGGCTGAGTGAAGCGTGTGGTAGCACGTGAAAGAAGCAGCAGTTGAGTCCCCCCCCCCCCCGTCCCCAGCAACTTTGGGCAGAGTCTGGGTGAGGTGTGATTACTAAAAAGGCCTGGGCCACCCTGTCTGGTGGTGTCTCTGTGAATGAGAGGGGACATTGTATATGAAAGGTCCAGCACTCTCTACCTGTTTTAAAAGAAGCAAGACAGGTGGTGAACAATTCTCCCTCTAAGGTGTGGAGTCTTGTGAGCAAAAATTCTACTTTGTGAGCTACTGGCATTAAAGTTGTGAGTGAGCGATTGGGCCCCTTGTCAGGCTCCGCCTCCTGCCCCTGATCAGCGCCCCCTGTTGCCGTGGTCCCCTTTCGACTGAGGAGGCCCTGGGCAAGGTTGTGCTGGAAATGCGGAGAGATCGGGCCTCAGATATGGCATGGGAAGGGTTAAACGTCACCCAAGCTCCCTCTTGCCTCCAGGGGTCAAGTTCCTTATTAGCAGTTCACTCTCTCTCGCAACCGCTAGACTTGGCTCTCCCTGGCACATCCTCCCCGGCCCATCTATTCTCCTGCTTTTATTCCTGCAGCCCCTTCCCAGAGCTCCCCTCACCTGTACCCACCCCCAATCTCACCCTTGGCCCCGCCCCCGTTTATAACAGAAGACGCCGGGCAGCCCCGCCGGAAGCCTCGTGCCCCTCCCATCTGTGACTCCGCCGCTCCTGGGGTTGCACTCGTCGGCTCTCCCTCCTCAGGGACGTCGCCGCGCTGCGCCCGGATCTGGGCGTTCCTCCTCCCGCCCCGCCAAGCCCCAATCAGCCCGTGCCGGGACCGAGCCACTCCCCAATGCCGCGGCCGCGCCGCGGGCCGCGAGGTGCCGCTCGTGCGCGAGCGGTAGCGGGGCTTTTCCCTGTCGGCGCTCCCGCGCCGCGAGCCGGCGCGATGGCTTTGGGCGCGTCCCGGGAGGCAGCGGGGCCAGCTGGATTCGGAACGGCCCCATCCGCTCCCGATGGTCGCGCTGGCGAGGTAGGTGCTCCTGCTGGCGAGGTAGGTGCTCCTGCTGGGTTTGGGGGTGGCGGGGGTGGCGGCAAGTCCCGCGGGACGGGACACACCCCTCCGCTGAGCCTTTGGTTCCGGTCATCTTCCTCGAAGATGCGCGAAAGGTAATCGGCCTCCCGATGCTTGGCCCCCGCTCGGTGACGAACTGTGAACGAAAAGGGGAGAAGGGAGAGATACCATCGGAGAATTCGAGGGTTAGAATCTTTCATACGGGACATCCAAAGGAGGGGGGCATGATCGACAACTAACTGAAAGGGGTTGTTTGTTAAATAATATTGAAGTGCCCCCACGGCCCACTTCACAGCGAGGGCCTCCTTCTCCACCGTCGAATAGCGGACCTCCGCTGGTTGTAGTTTGCGACTAAGGAACAGGACGGGTCGTAGAGCTTCCTGCGTCTGTTGAGCTAGCATTGCCCCCAAACCGGTTCCTGAGGCGTCTGTGTGGAGCTCAAAAGGGATAGAGAAGTCCGGGTTGTGTAGGACGGGCGAGCCCGAGAGGCTTTGTCGTAGGCTTTGGAATGCTTCCTCTTCCTGGGGCCCCCAGAGGACTTGGTTGGGACAGGCCTTGCGCAAGCAATCTGTCAAAGGGCTGGCGGTGGTAGCGAAATTCGGGATAAAGCGGCTATAGTAGCCGACAAACCCAAGGAAACGTCGTAGTTGCCGCTTGGTCCGAGGTCGGGGTTGATTCTCCAAGGTGACGATCTTATCCGGCAACGGCCGGAGCTGTCCCTTTCCCACTAAGTATCCGAGATACTTTAGTTCTTGAAAGCCCAAACGACTTTTCTTGGGGTTTGCCTTTAACCCGGCCGCGGCAAGCGCCTGCAGAACTTGTTGTAGGTGGACCATGTGGGAGGCCCAATCGGGGCTGCATATAATAATGTCGTCTAAGTAGGCCCGTGCAAAGCCGCTACATTGAGCCAATGCGCGGTCTACCAGTCTTTGGAAAGTAGCCGCCGCTCCATGAAGGCCGAAGGGCATTCGTTTAAACTGGAATAACCCCTGGGGGGTTGCGAACGCCGTTTTCTCCCGGTCCTCTAAGGCGACTGGTACTTGCCAATATCCTTTCGTGAGATCTAGAGCGGACAGAAACCGGGCCTCGCCCAACTGATCTATGAGTAAATCGGCCCGCGGCATTGGGTATGCGTCGAACTGGGCTATCCGATTGACCTCGCGATAGTCGACGCAGAAGCGGACAGACTGGTCCGGCTTGGGCACAAGGACTACCGGGCTTCTCCAGGCACTGTGGGACGGTTCTATCACATCTAGGCGTAGCATGTCCTCGATTTCCGCCGCTATTACCTCCTGCAGTTTTGGAGGCACGGGTCGCCAATGACTCCGGGCTATTTGTCCTTTTGGGGTCGGAATATGGTGGACGGCCAGAGAGGTACAACCGGGCCATGTGGAGAAGACCGGCGGACCTTCAGTCAACAGCTTGTCTAGCTCCTTCCGCTGCTCTTCAGACAGCGACTCATCCAAGACCGGCCTCTCCGGGGAATCCGGGTCCACCCGCCATGGCAAGGACCCATCCGGCAAGTCACCGGGGTTTTCGACCAATAGCCCCTCTTGCAAAGAGGGATCCCGGGCACACCACAATTTTAAATCGTTAACGTGCACGCGCTTGCTGCCGCGGGCCCCTGGATTGCACCGAACCTCGTATGACAGTGGTCCTAACACTCGGGTAACGGAGAACGGCCCTTGCCAAGGATCTCCCGTCGGCTTGGCCATTACAGCACGGGAAACGAGGACACGGTCCCCCACCTGGAATTCTCGGAGTCGGGTCCCTTTATCGTACCTTTGCCTTTGGTACGCCTGTGCCGCCTCCAGGTTGATCCGGGCTTCCCGGCGAATTCGTTCGAGCCGTTCCTGTAGCCCCTGGACGTACTCGCAAAGGGGCACTCCGGTAGATACCGTGGGATCTACTCTCTCGCCTTCTACCAGACCGAGTATTCCTCGTGGTTGTCTGCCGAACAGGAGCTCAAATGGAGAAAAACCTGTAGAGGCCTGGGGAGTTTCCCTCAGGGCTAGCAAAAGGGGGTCTACATACAAGTCCCATGAAGTAGGCCGCTCGTGGGCCATCTTGCGGATCATCGATTTCAGAGTTTGATTCATTCGTTCGACCAGCCCATCGGTCTGCGGGTGATGTACAGACGTATACAATTGTCTAATTTGTAGAGCATGGCAAACCTGTTGCATGAGTTGGGCTGTAAAGGGTGAGCCGCGGTCCGTCAGAATTTCCTGGGGAAGGCCCACCAGCGCAAAGAACTTCATTAATGCCCGGGCCACTCCCGCACTTTTAAGACTGGGTAGCGGGACAGCCTCCGGGAAACGAGTGGCATAATCCATTATTACGAGGAGATAACGGGCCCCTCTGGGTGTTCGCGGCAGGGGCCCCACGAAGTCCATAGCTATACGTTCGAATGGAGTATGGATCACTGGTAGTGGAGAGAGAGGGGCTCGAGGTTCCGCTCGCCCTGCTAAACGTTGGCACAGCTCGCAGGACCTGCAATACGCTCGTACATCCTTGGCCACCGTAGGCCAGAAGAATCGGGCTAAAATGCGAGTTAACGTATTCCTGACCCCTTGATGCCCCGCGCACGGGTGATCATGTGCGGCTTGCATAATAGGAAGTGTCTGACCGTGGGGTACTAACAGCTGTTTGTAGGGACCTAACCTCCCTTTTACCTCCCGGAACCAGGTCCCTCCTTCTCGGACGATGCGGGGAAGTCGGAGGCTACGGCGGTGATCCAGGATCTGACCCTCACTTACCGCTATATGCCGGCGCAGGCCAGCCAGGGCTTCGTCCTGTTCCTGTGCTTCCTGGAACGCCGGGTCGTGGTCCCAGCCAGGACCGAGCCCAGGGGGGTCCATCCAGTCGTCTTCGGGAGCTGGCGACGCCGATGGTGAAGGATCCGTCTCCTCCGCTGGTCCGGCAACATCCTTCAGGAGGTGCTTTGGTAGGCTGGGGGGCCGGCGGGGACCCGGATCGGGCATGGCTGCTTGTACTGCTTCCGCAAACTGAGGAGCATCGCGTCCCAGCAACACCGGGTAGGGAAGGCGTGCAACTCGCGCCACAGGTAATGTCCAGCTGCGACCCAGGTAGGTAATGGTGGCCATCACGACGGGGCAGCGCTCCTCATGGCCGTGAAAGCACACGATGACAGCCGTGCGGATCTCAGGTAAGTGGGGCGCCAGCAACTGGGAGCGGACCATGGATATGGAACTCCCACTATCCAGGAGGGCTAGAAGGTCCTGCTGTTCTAGCCGTACCGGCAGCACCCAAGCGGGCGGACGTCCTTCTGCGACGGACGCTTGTAATGATAACTCCCCGCCGAGGTCACACTCCATCATGGGGCAATCTCTTTTTAGGTGGCCCCATTGGCCGCACGTGTAACAGGGGCCTATCTCGGGCCCTCGTCGGTTGCCACCGGACCCCGGAGGGGGGCCTGGAAGCGTGGACCCTCCCCTGCCGGGGCCATCTCCTCCTCGTGCCAACGCTGGTAGAGGGAAACGAGGGCGGAGGTCAGGTCCACTGGGGGGACCCCGCGATGGTTGGGCCCGTGCTCGTCCTGAGCGGCCCGTGTCATCTCGTGGCCCCAGCGGTACAGTTCCCGTTGGAAATTTACTAGTTGTCGTGGCTACACGCCCCTGACGGCTCGGGTCGGCCCTAGGGGGATTCTCCCGTACTTCGGCAGCCTGAAAGTTCTCCCAGAGCTCTTGGGCCTCCCGGAGCTTCGTAGGCTTCCAGCACGCCAGCCAGTGTCGTACTCTCGTGGGCAATATTGCTAACAGCTGCTCAATCACAATCAACTCCACCACCCGTCGTGCGTCATCTGTATTGGGGGTCAACCACCGGGTGGCAGACTCACGTAGCGCCGCAATCACCGCTCGGGGCCGTGCCGTACTCGGTACCTGTAGTGCCCGGAACCTTTGGCGATACGTCTCTGGAGTGATTTCCAAGCGGTCTAATATAGCCGCCTTCACCTTTTCGTAGTCGCCGGCATCGACCCTCTCCAAGGCTTTAAGGGCGGCTTGGGCCTCACCCGTCAAATAAGGCCCTAGTATGGGAGCCCACTGAGCCCTTGGCCACTGTGCGGCTTCGGCTGCGCGTTCAAACGCCTCTAGGAAGGCCTCCACATCATCCTCAGGGTTCAGCTTCGCGAGGGCTGGCCATAGGAGCAGTTCACTCTCTCTCGCAACCGCTAGACTTGGCTCTCCCTGGCACATCCTCCCCGGCCCATCTATTCTCCTGCTTTTATTCCTGCAGCCCCTTCCCAGAGCTCCCCTCACCTGTACCCACCCCCAATCTCACCCTTGGCCCCGCCCCCGTTTATAACAGAAGACGCCGGGCAGCCCCGCCGGAAGCCTCGTGCCCCTCCCATCTGTGACTCCGCCGCTCCTGGGGTTGCACTCGTCGGCTCTCCCTCCTCAGGGACGTCGCCGCGCTGCGCCCGGATCTGGGCGTTCCTCCTCCCGCCCCGCCAAGCCCCAATCAGCCCGTGCCGGGACCGAGCCACTCCCCAATGCCGCGGCCGCGCCGCGGGCCGCGAGGTGCCGCTCGTGCGCGAGCGGTAGCGGGGCTTTTCCCTGTCGGCGCTCCCGCGCCGCGAGCCGGCGCGATGGCTTTGGGCGCGTCCCGGGAGGCAGCGGGGCCAGCTGGATTCGGAACGGCCCCATCCGCTCCCGATGGTCGCGCTGGCGAGGTAGGTGCTCCTGCTGGCGAGGTAGGTGCTCCTGCTGGGTTTGGGGGTGGCGGGGGTGGCGGCAAGTCCCGCGGGACGGGACACCCCTGCATAAATTAGTTTGCTCTGGAGCCATCCTTCCTGAGCTAAGACAAAAATGTGTGAGCTGTAGGCTAAAAACCTGTGAGCTAGCTCACACTAACACAGCTTAGAGGGAACACTGGATGTAGCTATCTTCAGAAGCAAAACCACATTCAAACCAAGGCAAGGGTAGTGGAAATCTCCCATCACTCTGGATACCATTTTATAAATGTAAAATTAAGTTTCTAGTCTATACGAGAAGGAATAAAAACTGAATACAAACGGCCAGTTCTTGGTATTTCAGAAACCTGAAGCATCTGAATATTTATTAAAAATAAATCTTCATGAATCCTGTATTTTGATCAGCTTTCTTCTAAGAATCAAATCACACACACACCCTTTCAGCACAGAGGAAACAGATCTGTTGCTTTGCTTCTCACCAGCAGAAGTCAGTACTCCGAAGATGACACAGAATTTGTTTAGCCTCTTCTAACTTGTCACCTTTTATTTCTTGTTCATGTTTTTAAAAACTTGAAAATATGTAAGCTATGCCTACACAAATCTCAGAAGCTGAAGCAGTGGCTAAATAGTATTTTAAACAGCTGGGATGGTTTCAGGCTCCTTACACAGGCAAAAACATACTTATGCAAAAAAAATAATAGTACAGAACACGTTAAGCTACATCACAAACAGGCAAATATGCTCAGATTGCACGAAGTATACAAAAATCAGGCCAGTTCTTCTTGTCACAGAATTAGGATGTGAACCGGATACAGAATTAGAAAGGGCGCCCAATCCTGCGTACCCATCAAGGTTGCAGCAATCTGGGGAGTAAAAAAGCCCCATACCAAGCTGCCAGCTTTCTAATCCCTTTCAATGTATTTTCTTCTGGCATCACTGCTGGTCATCAAGCTGCTATTTTGTTTGTTTGTTTTCTTAAGGTACAAGTGTCAGCCCCACTTTTAAAGCACTGTGAAGAAATGCTTTTTTCCTAGGAGGTTTGAAATGAGCCAAACCTTCACTGTACATGTTAAAAAAAAAATTCTGGGCAGAGACCGGGGGTGAACAGTTCAATTGCTTCCTAGAGGAACCTCAGCTCACCTTCATACAAATGCTAATAGATCTAGCAAGAGAGATAATGGGTGGGACAAGCTTTTCCCTTCCTCCTAGTAGGGAACAGATATTTGGAGGAATGAAATGCTAGAGGGACTTCAGAAAGGAGATTCCTACAGATCTCCAGGAAACACCTCTTTGACCTGGCATGACCTGGTCAGTGGATGGAAAAATAGATGATTAAAAACTCCTTGCCACAGGAAGGAGGTCTCTTTTCCTTGCATGCTGAGGCCATGAGAGCAGGCAGAACTCCCAACTAAGGAGGCAGCCATTGACCATGTGGTTGGCCTGGGCAGCTGAAGGAAGCTTCAAGGTTAATTAATTAATTAATTGTCGTATGGCATTGTGTGTAGAATAGCCAGGAGATCCTTGGATTGTCTGGCAGCTGCAAGTTCTAGCTCTTAGCATTGTGCTAGTAGTGAGCTGGACTTGTTTTTAGGGGCTAAGAGAGCTCTGAAAGAGCTGTGAGTGGCCCAAGGTCACCCAGCTGGCTTCATGTGGGAGAATGGGGAATTAAACCTGGTTCTCCAGATTACAGTCCGCCACTCTTAACCATTACACTAAACTGGCTCCCAGCTTCAAGGTAATGGTCACTATGTAGAGATCTGTAAGCTAAAGAGCCTATCCTATTTTAACATCTTTTTTTATATATATAATATTTATTTATAGTTTTTGTAAGTATATCACAATATATGCTAACATTCCCGCTAAACAAAGAAGCATCCCATAAATCAAAAGAGAAATAATGAAAATTACAAAAACAAGTTACATGTACAAATAACAAAACAAATCAAAAGTAGATCTCTATCTAGGGCTATTTAACCAACTTATCTATCCAGTAATACATTCTGTTCCAAGTTAAATCAAACAAAACATCTTCTTTCCCTTTTAACAGAGAAGTCATTTTGTCCATTTCGGCTACATCTAGCATTTTTTGAATAAAATCGTCTCTGTTTGGAATCGTATCTAATTTCCAGTATTTAGCATATAAAAGTCTTGCAGCAGTAATACCATGTAATAATAATAAACGATCAGATTTCGAAAAAACCTCCGAAATTATGTTCAGAAGAGAAAGTTTGGGTTTAAAAGGAATTTTACATTCGATTATTTCTTGTAGGGATTTCTGGATCATTGACCAATACTTGTTTGTTTTGAACATACCCACCATAAATGAAAAAAGGTACCAGTATTATTCTTACATTTCCAGCAATTCTTGCTTACCAAAGGGGAAAATTTGGAAAGTCTTTCTGGAGATAAGTGCCATTGATAGAACATCTTATATAAAAATTTTCTTTATAAGAAGTGGCTCTTGTAATTTTAATATTGGTTTTCCATACCTTCAACCATTTTTCAAGATCTATATTATAACCTAAACATCTTGCCCAGGATACCATTATCGGTTTAACTATTTCACCTTGCATTTTGTAGTCAAGGAGATACCCATATAATTTCTTTAGAGGTTTAACATCTGCTCCCAACCAGATCTTATCCCAAACAGTCGGTTCTTTATAAAATCCTATTAATTCATCTTTTTAAACTCTAGAATGTAATTGTATATTTTCCCACCCCGTGAGCGATATATCCATTTTTCCTAACGTTTCCGAGGACTTCAATTTACAATTAGTATCTAGTAAATGTCCATAATTGGCTTTCTTTTCAAAGGAAAAAAGTGAAGGATTTATAAAGGCCTCGAGAGGTGAAACCCAATTTGGTATTTTCATGTAAAGATGTTGTCTGATCTCTTCCCATACTTTCAAAAGTGCCGCTCTTATCCATATGTTGTTTGAAATGTGCCCTATCCTGACGATACCAAAGAAAGGCATACCACCCCATTTGGAGATCATGGCCCTCCAATTTCAAAAGCCTTGAGTCCTCTAAACTAGCCCAGTCTTTTAGCCATACCATAACCAACGCCTTGTAATACAATTGCCAATCCAGGAGGCCGAATCCTCCTCTCTCACTCAAATCTTGAAGGTCTATACGTCTAATTCTTGGTTTTTTAGATTGCCAAACAAATCCTGCAATAATTTTTTCTTATTCTTGAAAAAAGCATTGGTTTTTCAGTATCGGTAACGTTTGAAAAAGAAAAATTAATCGCGGAAGAATGCACATTTTAATGGTGGCAATTCTACCTAGTAAAGATAGTTGTAATTTTTTCCAAATTTCAACGTCTTGCTTAATTCGTGTCAGAGTTCTCTTGTAATTGTCCTCGTATAAAGAGCTACACCTGTTAGTTAAATTGATCCCCAAGTACCTCACTTTATTACACTTCAAATCCTGTCTTTTCCCTTGATTTATCACCTCTTGTACACGATTTTTAATAAGCATCTTTGTTTTTTTGACATTGATTTTAAAACCTGTAACTCGACCATACTCCTATAAGTCAGAAAGCAAATAGTCAATTGAATTAACGGGATCTTCAATGATAAATACAAGGTCATCGGCATATGCTTGAACTTTAAATTGTTCGCCCTTTAAGTTTAGTCTCTTAATCTTTAGATTCTCTCTCACCTTAGCCGTTAACATTTCTATGGCAAAAATGAATAATAAGGGATAGAGTGGGCAACCCTGTCTAGTGCCCTTTTGTATAGGAAAGCTCTGAGTGGAATCATCATTAAATAAAACTATTTATTTTTATTATATTTATTTTATTTTATTTTATCCTATTTTAACATCTGATAGGGCATGTATAGAGAGAGGGACAGAAGATTTGCGTTTCACCCTTTTCACTTGTATTCCTTGCTCAATCTGGTGCTGTGCTAAAAGTATGCTTGTGAACATTTTCTTTTTAATAAATACTGTATAACTCTGGATACTGGTACTTTGTACCACACAGACCTCCACTGTCTCAGACATGCTATTTTGAAAAGGAGCACCAGGAGGAAGGCAAGCAGTTGGCAAGCAGCTAGTCTTCCAGGGGCGGGAAAGTCAGTAATCTGTCCCCATGGTGACCAGGCGCTAGGCAGCAGGAGACAGAGGCAAGACTTCAGAATTTGGAAGGGAAGCTGGGAGTCCTAACCCTCCCAGCTGGCAGTACCTTACAAAGGTCAGGTGGTGGCGGCGGGCTACCCTAAGAGTGGAAGAAAAGCCTCTCCAGATGTTGAGAAAAACCTAGGAGGGCAGGGCAGAACAGGGCCTGCAAGCCAGAGCTGGCACATTCTGCCACAAGCACTTTAAGATATCAGATACCAAGTAAGCAGTGTTCCCTCTAAGCTGAGTTAGTGTGAGCTAGCTCACAGTTTTTTAGCCTCCAGCTCACGTGTTTTTGTCTTAGCTCAGGAAGGACGGCTCCAGAGCAAACTGATGTATGCAGTAGCCAAATCGCTCGCTCACAACTTTAATGCCAGTCGCTCACAAAGGAGAATTTTTGCTCACAAGACCCCACAGCTTAGAGAGAACATTGCAAGTAGGTATAAGTACTTCTGTCCCTCCCCCCTCCGGCACATGCAGCATCTTCAGGGTGAATGGCACTTTCCCCAAGGAGCTACAAACAACACAGCTGGAGTAACCCAGCTTCAAGATTTAGGAAAAGAAAAAATTATGCTCAAGCAAAACAGCACCAAAACGCTTTTTGGTGGTTGAGTGCAGACAGGATGGTTTGGTCCCACGACAGTTCTTCGCCAGCCAAAATTTAACTAAAACCTTCTCATCAGTCAAGATAGCACTTTGCAGATCAGGCCAGCAATGCAAGTTAGACATTGGCCTCCGGGGGCTTTAGGTGAACAGCCCTCTTTGAGACTATGGCACCTCCTCATGTGCTAGGGGTGGTGTCCTCTAGTGCCTTCTTCAGCCTCAGAGGGAGCTGGTGTGAAATGTTGAAATAGGCCACACTCTGTCACAGCCCTCTCCAATTAAGCCACTGCAAGTCTTCCACTATGGCTTCTATCTCAGCTGGCCATTTCCAGTTTTATTATCACAGCTTCTGGTTTTTAATAAAGCTATTTGGCAACCAGGGACAGAAATATAGAACTTCACATCCCAATACAAAACACAGTGAGGTAATTATGCTAGTTTTCAGCCTACCAAAAATAGACTGGCTCTATATTATTGACAATAGAATTCCTAGCGTCTACCACTGAGGCCTTTGCTTCCATAAGACATAGTTAAGAATTATATGAAAGAAACTTGAAAATAAGCAACTCCCCAGAAAAGGATGGTTGCCAAAAGTTTATCTCCTAAAAGAGGTCTCCGTCATTCATGCTGGGCCATGAATTTCACATCTTCATCCAGAAGAAAAGGTGACTGAAGATTTTTTGCTTTCAGGTATGTCTCTAGACCCTAAAAAGAAAAGAAAAAAGTAAAGAAGGGAAAGATAAATTATGTAAATTATTTTGGAGGCACATCCTAGTTCTGCCGTGGTCACTGATCAGCAGTCCAACCCTATATCTTCTCTCAGAATTAAGTAAGGACATGTAAAACAAATTCATTTTCCGATCAAAATATTAACATTTCTATAATATTGATTACTATTCTCTACTGTTTCTGAAATTTAATCTGATTTAGTGGAAAATGCTTCTAGCTGCAGAACTTCAATGATGTTTCATAACTCCAAATTCCCTTCTGACCACATAAACACACCTGCCTGGGTTTTCTCCAGAACTACTTGCCACTGGACTAACAATAATTAGTGGAAACACTGCAGAAAGAAAACACCTGCCCACACAAGTCTCTTCAGTTGCAAGATCTGTTTGACTGTGCTGATTGGAAGGCTTCAATGTTAGTTTCACATATCCTCATCTATCCTGACTTTCTCTCTTTCCTCTGACATCATTAAACCAGACCACCAGACCTACAAATTAAAAAAAACACATTCCTTTATCCATCAGCATCCTCATTCACATAATGAATGGTGCTTCTTTCATTTGTTTCCGATGTTATTTTTCACCCTCCTCTCCATCCATTGGGGGTAGGTAAAAAGCAGAAAGAAATGCTTTTGTATCAAAAGACTTCTTTTTTATCCTCTCAGGAGGACAGAATTCATACTACATCTTGCATTTGGATGCGACCAACTTTTAATAATACAATTCTAATCAACTATGCTTTTAATATAAATATCTTAAATAATTATTTTGTTGATGTTCTAAAGTTTTTAAAGTCTCTAGTGATGCTCTAAGAGCACCACAGAGAATGCAACTCAATTTAAAAATAATAGAAATTAAAATACAAATATTTTGTGCTCTGCTCTGTTGGGTAGGAGCATAACGAAATCTTCAGGAAATTTCAGGGATCCACACCAACTGCACCCATATTTCTAAGACAGTTCAAAAGTACACGGTTAATCTCCCTTACAAGACAAGCGCATAAACCTTAACACAGTCTACAAACAAATCTACTCTCACCTCCCCAAAGTAAGAGACTAGAGGCGAAATCTCACACACAACAGGGGATTCTTCATCTCCTGATAAACTGGAAGAGAGAAAAATGCAGTTTATGGTTCTCTGCAGATACAGATGCAATAAAACAGAAGCACTACAGCATGTGCAGAGTGTCTTTCCCACACCACAAGAGTTACCACAAGAAGCCCGTACATTTCTGGGACTGGGAGGAAGAGATTCTGGATCAGCAAGGGAAACATCTCAGCAAGCTTCAAGCTCCAGCCCCTTTTGCTTTAGAAATCAGTTGCTGCATTTACACCTGTGAAGCTTCTTTCCTTCTCCCCCAATGCATAAGCCCAGGTCTCAGAAGCTACAAATCGTACTGCAAACATTTAGCACTGGAGACTGCAGTTTTCCAGTCCTTCTGCTCCAAAATTGTTTCTCCAAACAACAGTTCCCAGAACGCCACTGTTGGGGGGGGGGGGGGGGAGGGACAGGAGAAGCAGCCACACCTACCTGTATTTCTCAGGTATTCTTTGGCCATTGGCATCAACAAATGTTGCTCCAGCATTCACAGCCCAGCGGTAGTGTTGGGACAGGAGTGCCTGCCGTGCCGTGGTGGGCGTATCTTTGTCGGCAGTGTCTCCATTTTTCAGTGGGGAGAATTCGTCTTCTCTTGGGACTTCAAAGGCCACAAAATTCCTAGCAACAGGGGAGAACTTAAGAGGCTTAAAACTGGTTGCCAAAAGTCAGTGACATGCTTCAGAAGAGGGAGAAAACAGTAATACAGGATAAACAGAGGTGGGGAAATCAGAAAGGAAGGTTGCCATCCCTGGTCTTAGGTCTTCCCCTACCCCAGCTCCTTGGTGGCAAGTAGTCTGGGCTTCATCTATTGATTCCTTGCAAGCCAGCATGACATTCCAAGAAACAACTTGAAAAGGTCTGAATTTGAAGAAACTCTGGGTTTTAACAGGATGCAGGCAACAAAAAATGCAAGTAAAGGAAAACAGAAAACAAAGCAGGGAAAACAGATACAGGCTAAAAATTAGTTTAAATGTTCCACTGGGGAAGGTAGAAGCTACAATACTTAACTAAATAATTTTATGCCTCAATATATTCTGCTAATTTCCAAGCCACATGCCATGATGTACTGATTAACTAAAAGTCCCCTTGAAGCCCAAACATCCATCTACAGAAGAGGCTGCCCCTCCAAGGTAATTTAGTCTTTGCTTCAAGTACAACTGGTGCACTGAATGGCCCCCCAATAGAGCCAAAACAACCAAGTTATGTACCCTCTGAAGAAAACGCCAGTCTCTGCATGAGCCACAGCTCTGAAGAGGCTTCCTTCTAATCAGAAGACTCCTCTAAGATCACAAAGGAAAAGAGCAAAGGGGGGGGGGATAATCTCTTTACCGTTTAGTAAAGCAAAACTTCTTTTGAGGGAGGTCCAAGCTTTCCTCTAGTTTTTAATTCAGGGAAATAATTTATCTAGCACACTGATTAACTGAGAGATGCAAGTTATCATCAGTTATCAGAAGCCATTCTTTTCAGCTACTACTGGTCCGAAAACATGCCAGCTAATTCAATCCCTTGCATCAAAGAAATTTTTCTTGTTGGCGTCAAGTCATAGCTGACTCATGGCGACCTTGTAGGGTTTTTGAGCAAGAGATGTTCAGTTTTCCATTTCCTGCCTTTGCATCATAACCCTGGTATTCCTTGGTGGTCTCCCATCCAAATACTGAGCAGTGCTGGCCCTGCTTAGCTTCTGAGATCTGACGAGATCAAGCTCGCCTGGATACAGAGGAAGAAAAGAAGAAAGGGAGGGAAAGAGAGGGGGAGAGGTCTGCCACTAACTTAGAAAACTGGAACACATCAAACACAAACTTCTCCAGCTTTATCCCGTTGGGTTTTAGAGGCTTTACCAGATTGCCCTCCTCGTCGACAAATGGCACCTTCTTGATAGCCACGTGGTGCTTCAGTTGGGGTTCGAATTTCCTAGTGGGATGGAAGAGTGAAACCATGAGCAAATGTGAGGCCCCCACCCACCCCGTTCCCCTCAACATTCTGAGGTTTCCACAGTACAAGCAACACCAGGCAAGTATTCTCAACAAAGCTATGGTGCTGGCCATTACGCATCTTCCCCGCAGCCACATTCTGGGACTGGCTGAAGCCCCACGAGACTCGAGAATAGAGCTTAGAGTTGTTTTGTAACCTTCTGCAACATGCATGAACACAGGACCAAGAGCTGGCATGGCCTAACAGACTCCCTGTTCTTGGCTGGCCTATGGTTCCCAACCTCAAGAAGGTAGCTGGAGATCTCCCGCTATTACAACTGATCTCCAGGGGACAGAGGTCAGTTCACATGCAGAAAATGGCTGCTGTGGAAAGCGGACGCCATGGCATTACACCCCACTGAAGTCCTTCCCCTCCACAAACCCTACCCTTCCTGAGGCTCCACCCCCCAAATCTCCAGGTATTTCCCAACCAGAAGCAAGCAATCCTAGGCTGGCCCCATCCACTCCCAGCAGGCAACAGGCCAATCTCCCATTTCCTGCTGCAGCACTGCAAGAGAAGGCCACTCTCATTCTCCCCTAAGCCCTGCTAGTTTCTTGGAGGGCTGACTCAGCACAAGGGAGTCATGCGCCACGGCCTCCCGATGTGACTCGCCCAGCAGCTGCAGACAGCTAAGCATGACGGCAGCTGAGTACGACTCATCTTCTCTCCCATCAGCCCCATCATTGCTGGCAGGACTGAAAAGAGCCATAGTCCTCCTGCAGGGGGGGAAGTGTGCATCTGTGTGTGTGTGTGTGCATGCGCAGTGGGGAAGTACACTGAAAGGCATTTTGTACAGGGCTCCTCAAAACCTGCAGCTAGTACTGAATAGGATGGAGGGGGCCACTGTGAGCAGCTGAGCAGGGGTTCCTTGAAAAATTAACTGGTGTGGGAAGGGTGCCCATAGGCAGAGCATCCAAGCACACTGGCCTAGAGAGGCAACGGAAGGAAGCCACACTCCACTCCAGACAACATGCAAAACAACTGACTGATTTGGGACTGTCAGTTTAGCTGCTTAGGATAAGCAGAACAGTTCACAATGACTAAGCATGCTGTTTTGATAAGGTGCCAAAGAGTTTCGGGAATTGGGGGGTGGGGTGGAAATTTCAGCAGAGCCTGAGACATGGCTTTCAGACAGAAAATTAGGCCCTTTCTGAACCTTCTCTTCTGTAGTACTGTAGGTCTGTCCTACAGCGTACATAAAAGTTGCTGGCCAGGTCAAATCTCTCTCCTTCTGAAAAGTGTGGCCAACAGCCACATGAAATGTCTATATTTCGTCACCAGAAATTATACAGAGAAACTTTCTGCATCTAAATTTACCTAGTGTGCATTGTTCATCATAGGGCTCTGGAATTTAGTGCATTTTTCCCCTTCATGTGATAGTTAGCAAGTTGTATAAGTTGCCTTCTTCCGACCCTGACAGCCCTCCCTGCCTGTCACAGTAACAGGCTTCTAACCAAAGGTCTGAAATCTCAAATATGCTGCTATGCAACTTGCAGAACCTGGCCTGAACTGCCAAGCTCTTTCTGAATCCAGCCTTTTGTAACACTGCAGCTCCTGTCAAGTTGTGTGTCCCTTTCGAATCCATATTCTCCACTTCCTAAGCCTTGAAGTTATCCATCAAGAACACACACACACACACACACACCCCAGGACAGTTGGGCACCACAGGACTTACTCTGCTATCTCCTGAAGGAAGCCAAGGGTGAAGAAGTGATTGCAGATATTACCAGCGCTGAATGTCAAGCGGCCATCGGGGTTCCGCATCTGGACACTTGCCAAGGTGATCTCGCTGTATTCTACCACCTGACACACTCCATCCACACGACACACCACCCCAACAGGCTCCGTGGGGTAGGCTTTCTCCACTACCTACAAGGATAGGATTGACACTGGATCAGAACTTGGGGAAGAAGGGATGGCCCAAGGTGCAGGATGGCTATGGGTCAAAGCAAACACAATGTCAAAGTGAACAAGACTTGCCAACTTCAAGTGTGCATATGTTTGCTTAGTGTGCATGAAATTCTTTAACTCGTGAGAACCATGGTGCAAACCACACAGAAAGACAAAGAGTTTTGCTAAGTAGCAAAGACATACTCCCCATCTCCTTCGCTTTTCTGCCATCACTTCCACGAAGGCCAGAAATTCACTTTTCATTTTTAAAGGGAGGAAAAAATATACTCCATCTTCAAGATGTTCTGTCCTGGATGCCAAGTTGATAGACTTTTGAAGCACACAGAGATCCATATGTGTGAACAAAACCAAGGCAACTATTTTGAAGCCCCAGGAGCAGCCCCCTCCCCTGCTGCTACTTTGCAGCAAATACATGAATTTATGTCTTTCGTAGCCTCTAGTAGTCTAAACTACATACAATAAAATTAATACATAAGCAGACTTTTAAATTGCACATAATTCTTCCATAGATGCTTACAGCACGAACAAATCATAGCGGTAAATGTTTCCCTTGCTCAAAAGCTAGTCGAATCTGACTCTAGGGGGTGGTGCTCATCTCCGTTTCCAAGCCAAAGAGCCAGTGCTGTCCGAAGTCGTTTTCCATGGACAAGTGGCCGGCATGACTAAATGCCGAGGCGCACATAACACTGTTACCTTCCCACTGAAGTGGTACCTATTTATCTATTGGAGCTGGGGCCAGAGACAGGAGCTCACTCCATCACGCAGCACACTTGGGTCTCGAACTGCCGAGCTACCGACCTTCCGGTCTGCAGCTCAGCGTCTTAACCTCTGAGCCACCACAGTCCCTTAAAAACAAATCATACACTCAAGCTATTATGTATAATCATTATCCCTACCATATTTAATAGTAACGAAAATGAATCATGCCAGTCCTAACAGCAACAAAACCACACCTCCCACAGACACAGTAGAAGTTCCACAGGAATCTGCTTCCCCAAGTATACAGAAAAAAGAACTGTAAATTCTCCAGAACCTCCTCAAAAGGCCTGATGACTGACCACGGAACTTTGAGTTTCAAATCCCTCCACCAGGAGTTATTTCTGAGCGCTCAGCATGTGCCTTGTGATAGCAAACTTGACGGGCAAGAGCCTATTCATAGGGCAGCCAAACAGGGCTATCCACAAATGGGATTTTTGTATATTCAGATGACCCCCCCGATTCGCAGTGTGAGGAAATAGGTGGTCAATAAACCATACACGCCCACACCAAAATGCAGTCTGATAAGGATACAGCGAGCTCCTTGAGGACACATCTATGTTGAGGGCATCTGAATGTCAATGAAATAGAAAAGGGAAACAGAGAAGGACGGGGGGGGGGGGGGGGGGAATGGCCAACTCAAGGGTACAGTATCCCAGAGGAGTTCTCTTCCCCTCCCCACTTCTGTGACTCCACACAGTTTCCTAACTTGGTGCAAACTCCTAGGGTTGGCAATGGCCTGTCAACAGACGGGGGGTTTTCCTTTTTAAACTAAGGAGCAAAAAGCAGAAGAGAGCCATAGATTTTTGTAAGCTACTTTGAAGGAAAAATAGGGGGAATATTAAAAAATAAAAATAAAACGGACCCCATTAATGGCTTAGCTGAGACAATAGAGTGAAAAATGTTTGCAAACCTCCAAAGATCTCAAAAGAAAAAAGCACAGAAGGCCTGAACGAAAGAACAGATTTTTAGCCGCACAATCATTTGGCTGTCAAGCAGAGCCACAGCTAACAGAATGGAAGATCCCCTCCCCACAAAGCCTTCAGCTGTTCCAGTCCCATGCCCTACTTGTCAGTGAGCTTCAGAGTAAACCCTCACATACAGCCTCCCAAGGCAGTTCGGCCCCCTTCACCTTAGCACCGCAATCGGCCCCTTTAGAGACACAGAAGCCAATGAAGACTGGATCTGCCATTTTGACAAGGATGTTGTCCACACAATACACATGGATGTACCGAATGCCACGCTGATCCATATCTTCCAGGACCTTGTTGTCCACCAGAGCACGGTACAAACCGCCATTGCCATCTGGAAGATGCAAGAAACATAGAACCGTTGTCACCTTTATCTATCCATGTAAGGGTTAAGACAGACAACATCTCTAGAGCTAGTTTGGAAGTAGCCTCGCCTCATTCAGCACCAACATCTCTATCCTTCCCCAGAATTGAGGGCTACCTGTGAATAGTACCTGACCTGTGAATAGTACCTGTTGACTAGTACCCATGATGTCGCCAATCCCCAAAGTGGATAATCAGTAATCATTTATTAGACAAACTCCATTACTGACTCAGTATACATCCAGAGCTAAGAGATGTCGAACAATAACCTGAGCCTGCTGTGCGGAGGGCGGGGTATAAATTAGACACATAACTAAATATAAATAAACATCCCAACCAGCTATTTTTAGCAATTCTAAAAGTAATTTCCCTGTTCCTAGCTGCTAACATTATTAAAATCTTCCCCAGCCAGGTTAAAAATTATGGGATTAGCAAGTGGTTTTGTAACTTTTTAAAAATTATTAACATAAAAGAAAAATATACATACGGTACCAAAAATAAAACAAAATAAAAAGGACAGGCAGCTCGCCTAAAGTATGAGTGGGAGGGGAGAAAGTCCTTCGGTCACGTAAATTGCAAAGCGGCGGGCTCACACTCCAAGCGAACAAGCCTCTTTCCACCACCACCCCAAGGATTCAAAGCAAAGTACCTGCAGGGCACAGCAATATACACAAAAGGGAAACCTGCCTGCATCACAGGGCAATTTAGAAAGTATTAAGAAGCAGCAGGGAAGGAAAACCATCAATGAAGTGTACCCCAGTAATTATTTTCCTTCTGTGTTTAATCGCAGCCTCGCTCTACAACTAGTGGAGCAGTGGGGGGGGGGGGTCTTATGGCGCACAAGACAAGCAGTTCACAATAGACTCAGGAGACTGTCTGCGGAACCAGCAAAAGAAACTTATTTCTGATATCATCGAGAAATGGATCTCTTCAATCACACTACCCCTGGTTAGCATACAGTAATGGCAGAATCTCTGCCACATTCATGCAGGTTTCCCCCTTATTCACATGATAAAGAAGGACAGTTTTCTGCTGGTCACAAAGCAAGCTATGCATCCTTCCCCTACAACACATGAAGAACCAGGATGGAATCCAACAATGTCTTACTGCACCAAAAGCCACATTAAACAAAAGAAGATTCCCCCATGAGAACCAGTGACATGGAAAGGCAGGTATCTATAGGAGGGGGCTAAGCAGCAAGTCCCATGCTGTCGTTACCATCATCATCCAGTTTTCCAAAATGACTGCAGGCAGTTGAGCAGCAAGACGCCAGTAATGTGTGCATGTAGACAAGAACGTGTGCAAGGCCACACTCCCTGAGCTGTACTTCTCACAAGCAACAGATGAGGAGTAAGAGGACATTAGGATTGTTCCACTTCAGACAGTAGGTGGAGGCTCCTGCAATGAAATGCTTCTCCACACAACAAATACACTAGGAAATATCAAAGCAGATCTTGAAAATGGTCCTCACTTTCCTCCTAACTTGCCATTGTTCTAAGTACAAGCATGTGTTTGTGCCGAGAAGCATTTAATCACGTGAACCTCGAAGCCCAGACTCTAATGGCTCACCCCAACCACTGTCTATGAGAACGTAGCCTGAGTTTTGGCAGTATAAAAGTCCCAGTGGCTCTGATGAGAAGTTAATCCAGCCCTGCGTTCTGTTTCCTACAGGGGCCACTCAAAGGAATCTGAAAAGCAACGGAGCAAGCCAAGAGGCACCAGCCCTCCCAGGGTTCAGGGCTGTTTGCATCCAGTCCCTGCTACAGCACAGGAGATCCACCTGTAGCACAGACAACAGCGTACCTGGAGCCATGGCAACCTTGCCCTTCTCTTCCAGGATCGCCTTCCCATCAAACGTGACAGCAGGAAGCATCCTCTGCTCAAACATGACGACGTTCGACTTCTTCAAGTTAAAATAGTTGTGCTCCCGGAAGAACTTCTCAGTTGGCCCCAGGGTGAACTCACTGGTCATAATATACCTGCAGAGAAGGAATGAAAAAAAATTCCATATGGGCACAACATGATGAACCACCTTGCAGGAAGATGTGTTCAACTCAAACAAGCATCATTCTGGCTCAGCTTTTCTTTTTTCTTTTGGTAACTGGGCATACCGAACACGGGATGGGCAAAACCTAAACACTTTTTAAAAACCAAGTAAAAATATACCGAGTCAGACCACTGGCCCATCTAGCCAAGTGCTGTCGACTGTGAATGGAAGTGGCTCCCCAGAATCTTGGGCACAGAGATGCCTTCCCCATCAATTGTTACCTGGAATCCTTTTAAAACAGAGAAGCCCAAGGACCTTCTGAATGCAAAGACAACACTCAACCACTGAGCTATGGTCCTCCTCATATGAAGCTACTTTATACTAAATGTGAAAATTAACCCATCGAACTTTGAACAGACAAGCTGGCAGTGGCTCTCCAGGGTCCCAGGCAGAAAAGACTCTTTCCCATCCCCTGCTAACAGAGCTCCTTTAACTGGAGGTGCCTGGGATTGATACAGGGACCTTCTGCACACCAAGCAAATGTTCCAACACTAAGCCCTGGCCCTCCCCCCATGAGAATACCTTTAATGCCAAAGCAGACCACCAGCAAACTCTTTTTCCCTGAACCCTCCTTTCATCCATTGCTTCCTTTATGTGCAAACTGATGGCAGATGCCTCTTTATTTTAACCTTCTGTATAGCTCTTTATGGAGGTCACGGTGGCTCAGTCGTTAAGACACTGAACTGCAGACTGGAAGATCAGAAGTTCAGCAGTTCAAGACCCAAGTGCCACGTGACAGAATGAGCTCCCGTCTCTGGTCCCAGCTCTTGCCAACCTAGCAGTTCAAAAACAAGAAACTGCAAGTAGATAAATAGGTACCACTTTGGTGGGAAGGTAACAGCGTTCTGTGCACCTCAGCGTCTAGTCATGCTGGCCACATGCCCACGGAAACATCTTCGGACAGCGCTGGCTCTTCAGCTTGGAAACGGAGATGAGCACCACCCCCTAGAGTCGAAGTCAACTGGCTTTCAAGCAAGGGAAACCTTGACCTTTACTATAGCTCTTTATGTATTCCAACCTCTAAGCAAATCATCTTTGTTAATAGCTTTTAATGTGTTCCATGCCATTAGATGCCTTTTAGATATTTCCACCCATCTGGAAGCAAAGCAGAACCCCATAACTTCAGAGAGTAGTTTCCAATTGCTGGGAGTTACATTTAACAGACCCAAGAACCAGGCTACCCACCACGGGATGATGCACTGTGTGCCAAAACGCTCGCCGGCCAGCTGCTCCACTCTGCGGATCCTCTCTGCCTGGATCTGATAAAGGGTCTTGTGGCTGGGCAGCCCCACATCATACATGCCCTTGGGATAGGACACCCCCAGGCGCGTTCCTTGTCCCCCAGCCAGAAGGAGCACCGCCACCTTGTCCTGAGAGATCTGACGGAGCCCTGGAGGGGGGCAGAGAAAGATCAACTCAGGGCTGGATAAAAACCTTGGACAGCTTCAGGAAAGGAAGCAGAAGCCGAGAGTTGAAGGTGGGTGTTATTTCTCCATGCTGCAATGAAAAGGTAATACATGCTGTACACGCTCAAAGCACTGTTTTCTGCTGATCACATCCCTGGGCTAAATGTCGACCTACAGGGCAGAACTACGTGACACAATTAACTTAGTTTATACTAGTTTGTATCCCAGGCAGACACATCATGGCTTCCTCCATAGAAGCCTGGAACTTGTAGTTTGGTAAGAGTACGAAGAATTCTCTTGCAGAGATTCTATAGCTGCCTAACAGAACTTGCTCCCTGTAGCCCTGTTTACATGCTGCAGGCATACATCTGTTTGTAAGAAAGAGCCAATATGCATTCCCTTTACAAATGAAACTTGGGTGCTAGTATACAGATAAATGTGGGGTATCTACCACATATTCAGCTGTACGTGCGCTTACTGTAACATGAGAATTAACACAAGTTAATCACTGTAACTTGTGAACAGGGCTCCATAGCCTGAGAGCAAAGAGGGAGGATTCAGGGGCTGTTCTGCCTCTAATGGTAGAATGGCATTTATAGAAGCCTTACCAAGTATTTTTGGAAGTTTTACAATAATTCATTGCAAGAGTCTAATCAATTTCCATATTTCACAAAACAGCTGAATGTGTTGATGAAGAATGCATCATTTTTGTTTTTAATAAAATTAATGCTTAAAAATAACTGAGAATATTTTGTCTTGTCAACTGAACAAAATGTCTTTTGAATGGGCACACGGCCAATGTTTTCACTCAGCGGCAACACATATATTTAGGATCATGCTGGAAATGCGGTGCAGTGACAACGGCATTGGGGTGCGCGATGTTGGAGTCTTGAATCCAGGACTGGAGACCTACTTAAAACCGGGATTTAAGAACTTAAACTTACACCCACTGAGGTCAGTGGGTTTAGAAGGATGTGACCGATCTTGGTCTGCCCCCACCTGCTCCAGAGCTGGAAAGGCAAGGAGCCCCTCCCTGCTGGCCTTGCTGGCAAAGCGCACCAGTATGGGGGGGGGGGGGGGGGAAGCTAACACACGGGTTATTCTAGACACAGGGGATATGTGACCCCTGTCAAAGAAGAGGCAGTTGATTAACAATATTTAACAACTCTTTCCTCTAAGGAAAAAAATACATTGGCCAGAATCCCCAAGGCCCTCACTCATACCTTGATTTGTATGCCCAACTTGCCTATATCAAAACTTAACTTGCATGTATCAAAAAGCAGCAATAGATATACCTGTGGCACCCCTTTTGAGTAGAGACGTGTCAAAAACAAAACCGAGGTTTGGGTAGGTGCTCTTGAAGCGGGATGGGCTAAAAGGAATTACAGGATTGCCCACTGAAAACAACGGGAGAGGCTTGATGGCCCACTGGAAGGAAGCAGCTCCTTCGAGCTTGGCAATTCAAGTTCCCCTCCTCATCCTCCAGGTGAGTCAAAGGAGAAAGTAAATCGGTCCGGTCTGGTATGAAGAACTTGGCATAAGGTTAAGCCGGGTTTTAGTCTCCATTGGTATTACTGAAACGGCTCATTGTTTTAAATTATTCTTTGCTGTTTCACGTCTTTGTTACCGTTTTAGCAGATCTATTTTTTCAAAAACTTGTGCCTTGGAGGCTTTTCGGTGGAAATCTGGGATATAAAATATTAATAAACACACACACAAAATCAAACCGCTCTGCCCCAGAATGAATCTGGCACTGGAGAGCGACTGTCCATGGAAAGTCGGTTCAGCTCTCGCGGGCTCTCAGCAACGCTCCAAGCAGCGAGAGGGCGCCATCCCCACCCCGGGCACCGCCTACCTTCCTCCTCCCACCTCTCCAGCGTCGCCCGGTCGCTCCTGCAGACGCTGCCTAAGAACTCGGCCGGGATGGGCTGTAGATCGCCGTCCAGCCGGCCTTGGCCCTGCCCGCCTTGCTCCCGAGCGCAGGCCTCCGCCGCCCGCTTGCAGTGCTCGCCCAGCTCGTCGGCGTCCAGCTGCACCAGCGTCTCCCAGAGAGAGTTCCGCTGGGCTGGTTCCAGCTCGGCCCAAAAGCGCAGCAGGTGTGCCTGGCCGACGCGCTCCAGGCTCCTTCGGATCTCCTCTTCCGGGGGCCCCATGGCCCTTTCCTCCACTGGCCGCTGCCTGCAGTAAAGCGGAATAGATGCAAGCGTGCAAAGTCGACTTTGCCTGGACTCGCGCGCCCGCCGGAGGGTGGAACTTTGCTCGGGAGCGCGCCTGGGCCACTGACTTCTCCTGCCTGGAGTCCCGCCACTGCCTGCAGGGATGTGGTTTTCCCGTCCTCCCCTCGAACCTTTTCCTCCTCCTGTTCCCCCCCCCCCCCAACTGCCTCGGTCCAATCAGCCGGATGCCCCCAGCCAGACCGACCAAGAGTCACTAAAGAAAGGAGGAGGGAGGGAAGGCAGTAGGTGGACTGGAGGGCGGAGAAACGGACGGAGGAACGGCAGCTGCACAGCTCTCCCCGACGGCTGAAACACCCCCTTATCAACATCCTGTTTTCCGGCAGAACTCAAAGACAGCTCTTTCCCCTTAACGACGTGTCCGGAAAAGTTTTTTAAAAAACGGGGTGGGGGTTGGGATCAGTGCTCCCTCTAAGCTGTGGAGTCTTGTGAGCAAAAATTCTACTTCGTGAGCTACTAGCATTAAAGTTGTGAGCAAGCGATTTGGCTACTGATTGTTGTTATAACCTCATTCTTAAGACTATATGTGTTTATTAATCTCAATAAAGTTTTTTGAAAACCAAAAAAAAAAAAAGTTGGCTTTGGAGCCATCCTTCCAGAGCTAAAACAAAAATGTGTGAGCTGGAGGCTAAAAAAATGTGAGTTAGCTCACACTGATCCCTGTGGTACCCTACTGCTTACCACCCCCCACTGAGAAAATTGCCCATTTATACTCACTCTGTTTCCTCTTAATTAGCCAGTTTTTGATCCACAAGAGGATGACTATTGAGCTTACTTAGGAGCCTTTGATGAGGAACTTTATCAAAAGCTTTCTGGAAGTCAAGGTAAACAACATCTGTTGGGTCCCTCTTGTCCACATGTTTGTTCACTCCCTCAGAGAACGCTAACAGGTTAGTGAGAAAAGATCTTCCCTTACAGAACTCATGCTGAGTCTGCCGCAATAGTTTTTGTTCATCAATGTGCCTACTAATTCTTTCCTTAATAACAGTTTCCACCAACTTACCTGGTATTGACGTCAGACTGACTAGCCTGTAATTTCCTGGATCTCCTCAGGAACCCTTTTTAAAGATGGGAGTGACATTAGCTACCTTCCAGTCCTCAGGAATGGAGGTAGATTTTAATGAAAGATTACATATTACATGTTTGTGTAGGTTTTAGGCAGCAACCAAATACCCCTTTCAAAGGCCAGCATTTGCTGAAATGCAGTGCAGTGGCACACTGAGTGCACACAGATGAAACAGCAGTTTTGGAGTTGAGCAGGCATGCAATACAGTCCGTTCTCCTGATTTAGAAAACTGTGGACAATTAAGCTCTGAGGTCCTGATGCAGAAGCAGGCCCTCTTGTGGACACTAAGCTGATTTGGGTCTGGATCACTGGAGATTCTTAGGAGACCTCCCCCCCCCCTGATTTCCATGATGGAAGGCAGGATATTACATCCAACAGCTTAGAGATGTCATTTATTTGCTGTATTTCTATGCTGCTGTTTCTTGCTGCTCGAAGTGGTTAACAATAAAACTTAAAACTGATCAGAAACCTGACAGGTTAAAAACGATAATTCAATTAAACACCATGTAATGAACCACGTGGAGAATGCTTTCACCATGTGAGGAAGGCCAGCTACAGTCTTGCCCCTTTTTCCTATTTGTTGCCACCATCCTGGGTAAAATTCGGGGGGGGGGGGCAGTATAGGCTGATGCCGCAGCGAAGTATCATTTTAGCATGTCAAGTAGCCAAGGTGGATGGGTAAGGAAACATGCAGATGCTCTCTAATTGAATAATTTTATTTCTACAAGGCACAGACTCGGTGCTACAAGGACAGATCTAGGTGCACTAAGCAAAATAAAAGGAAAGTAACCAGATGCTTACAATCCATGGCGTAATGTGTGAATTCTCCTGGTCAGATGCAGATGAAAGAAGGCACTCCTAGTAAGAAGAGAAGAAGAAGAGATTGAATTTATACCCTGCCCTTCACTCAGAGTCTCAGAGCAGTTTACAAACTCCTCTCCCTTCCCCTCCCCACAACAGACACCCTGTGAGGTAGGTGGGGCTGAGAGAGCTCTGACAGAAACTGCTCTTTTTCAAGGACAGCTCTGACAGAACTATGGCTTACCCAAGCAGCAGCAAGTGGAGGAGTGGGGAATCAAACCAGGTTCTCCCAAAGTAGTGTCTGCGCACTTAACCACTACACCAAACAATACGGATGTACTTCTCCACGGATAGAGTTGGGTCCACCACCCAGAAGGAGCCTTAAACTCATTACATAATCTACTAACTTTAGTGGTATCCCTTCTAATAGGGTATGAAACCCTCCAGGACACTTTTCTGACCAGCATGAATTATCTATGTCTCACCTGGGTTTAACTTGAGTTTGTTTATCCTTAGCCATTTAACTGAGGCTTCAAGACAGTGGTCAAGAACAGAGACAGCAGTACCTGGAAGTTTAGACAATAGCTGGATGTCATACACACACACACACGTAAAAATAAAGGCATGCCAACATATTTTACAGTACCATACTTAGCAGGCCAACTCAGAATCCAGCTTAGGTCTACTCAGTGGGCTTACTCCCAGGAAAGTGTCTTGGGATTTCACTGTTAGAAACCCAACAAATCATATGTTCATATCTGTTTATTCAAGAAAGTTATATTGTTCTTTATAGACTGCTGTTCTCCCCAAGGGGGACCTAAAGCAATTTACAAGACCATTCTTGCAATTTACAAGACAGCATACCAAAAAAACCCAACACAACCAAATCACAAAACAACAAGCCTAAGCAGGTGGCATTAAAAAGCCTCAGAAAAATCACACGTATCACAACAGTAATTAAAAGAGACCAAAACATTCAATCTACTATTAAAACCCTGGGGAAATCAAAGCATTGTGAATCTGATCAAGGGGTCCCTAATTCACATAAGATTATGCAACAATAAATCTGTGACTGAACTTTGTGTTGTCCCAAGGCTCCTTTTTTGCTGCCACGTGATGCAGTAGATCCAACTCCCCACCATGCACTTGGTTCCAGGGGCTGGCTGCATCATGCCTTCCAGCTCAGTTTGTCCTCAAGCTGTAAACAAGCCAAGGCAAAAGAAGAGGGCCCTAGAGACCCAGGTTGCTGTCAGTCTTTTCCAGAGCTAACACCCAGGGCCCTCAAAAGGCCTCCCAAAACAGCTTCAGAGGAGAAATGCACCAAAAGATCACAGAGTTCTATCAGAATGGAACCTTGGTCTGTCTCAAAAAAGACTGAATGAAGCTACTTTCTATTGACATGAAGCTACTTTCTACTGAATCAGATCTTTGATGACTCAAGGTCAGTCCTGTCTACTCTGGCTAGCAGCATTTCTACAGCCTCTCAGGTGCAGGTCTTTCACATGGGAGCAACCCTAAGCTAGTCTACTCAGAAGTAAGACATTTTATTCAGTGGGGCTTACTAACAGGAAAGCATTTTTACAACTGCAGCCATCATACGCTATCTGACAAATACCAGGGATTGAATCCAGACCTTCTGTATGCAAGCAGATGTGCCGCTGCTGAGCCACAGCCTCTCCCCAAGATCTGTGAATCCAAGAGAAAGAGTCTACAAGTGGAAGAAGATGCTCTACTACTACTTAACAGTGGGAATTTTTGATTATGGCAGGAATGTTATATGTTCTCCAACCACTAGGAAGCACCATCCAAATCTGGTTCCTATTGACTGTTCACTGGGTACACCACCTAAAATTATTCTCCAGCATTCTTAGCATAGACTACTATGTTTTCCAGCCTTTGCTCTTGCCTTGTGTTCCAGTTAACACTGGAGACAGATCTGAATGACACCTGACTTGTTTTCAAACACTGAATGGGCATTCCAGGCCCCTTTGTCCCAGCAGCCTGAAACCTGTTTTGCAACACTCTACAGTCCCTTCCAGTCTCTGTTCAAAGGTGATTGCAAACTGCAGCTTTGGACTGCTCCATCGTACTCTGGAACACGTTTTTCTCTCCCCGTCCATTTTGGTACTGAATCTGCAGCCTGACTTTTAGGTAGCCCTTGTAAGAAAGGTATTATAGCACTGTTGTTTTTAGATTAAAGGGTTCTCTGACAAGGAAGGACACTGGCCAGGAAGGAGGGCAGCAGAAGGCCCCTTTCCAGACCAGGCAGAAGAGAAGTCTTTTTAAAACCTCTTTAAAGTACAAGCTTCACCTCCCCTTTGGAAAGGGAGCTCTACGGGCATGACTGAGACCCATCCGTGTGGCCTGCTCCACTTTCACCACCCAGTGCAGTCCTTCACTCTTTCCCCTGCACCCGGCAGATCATCTGGGGGCCATTCATTGATGCAGCAGCAACTGCAGCCTGCTAAATATTCACATCTGTCCTTTGATCCATGAGTGCATCAGCTGCATGGCTCTGCTGCTTTCCAGACCTCAGTGGTTCAAGATGCATCTGGGTCATGAGCAGCCAGGAGTTTGGATTCTCTGGGCCACACAATGGATGCCCTAAACTGGGAGCCAGAAGTCCCCAACCTACTCAGGGAAGCTCAAGTATGTAATAAAATTTGACTTCAATGTACAAAGCACACAAAATTTCAAGTCCAATGCTTCCTCTGTATATTGGTCTTAACACCATAATAATAAACTAAACAAAGCTAAGTCCAATGGTACCGTTAAGACAACAAAGTTTTATTCTGGGTATAAGCATTTGTGCATGCCCCCGAAAACCTATACCCAGAATAAAACTTTGTTGGTCTTAATGGTCCCACTGGATGTCGACTTTGTTGTGCTGCTTCAGATCAATACAACTGCCCAAAGCATGCAAAGGACAGGAGGAAGTGACTGAGCAACAAAGGTGCTTCAGAATATACTCATGGCCTTGCTGGATCAGACCAAGGTGGGTCCCTCTAGTCCAGCATCCTGTTTCAGAGTGAATGTCCCCAGAAGGGCTACAAACAGAGGCCTATACCCCCCATTGCTCCCTCACTAGGAACTGTTGTTCACGCAGGCATTACCTCTGAAGATGGTTTATACATCGCAGCTACATTATTTACACAATGTCTACGCTGCTTTCAGAGGCCCCCTCCCCGCCAAGTTCCTCAAGCAACTCACAACTTTTGGGAAATGAAAGTGGTTTCATTTTTAAAAATCATAATCCGCTTTACAAATTAAAATCACACAAAAATGATTTAAGAGATGAAATGAGGAAAGAGAAAAAAATAATTTTAAAGTGTTGAATTTTAAAAGCCAAACAAGAAGCCACCTTTCAGAAACAACCCTCCTAGATGTGTACATTTAGTTCTTCTAAGCATGCAGGAAGTACAAATGGAGACTTAGAGCTTGGACAGGGATGTGATGGTGAATTTTCCTCCCCGCAGTGCACTCCTGAATCCCTGATAAGGGGCAAGCAGAACTGTCAAGGGATTCAGTGAATCTGCCATTTTCCCCTCTGAAACCTCTATAAACTAAAAGCCTTTGCTACAGCTTGTCAGTGAGTTCTATAAAGCAATTTATGTGAAAAGGTAATCTAATCGGTCAATTCTGAATTGATTCAATTTACTCGTTGCCATGGCAGTGAAGGAAGGAATCAAGCAGGCCCAGCCGGGCCTGGTGGAGCTCAGGGCCCCCTCAACTTCTTTGCCCGGAGCTTGAGCCCAACAAAAACTCTCTTTCCACACGGTATGGCAACAACCACCCCGGGAAAAATCAAACCGGCTCGCTGGTCCCTCGGCCAATCCGTTTGGAGGCCTCTCCCAGGCCAGCCAATGAGGGAGAAGAGGATGCAAATAGGGCTGACGACACAAAGGGAGGTCCCATTCATTCCTTTGGAACGTTCGGAAAACTTTTGGAGTCGGAATTCTGTGTAACAAATTTCGGAACTTTCCTCAGGAGGCGAAGGAGGCGCGCGCCGTGCTGGCTTCCATGGCGCCGGAGCGCGGCTGCGATGGGCGCTCGCTGCTCCCGGAGGAGCCGCCTTGCAGCACCAAGGGGCTGCCAAAGGCTTTCTTACAAAGTTTGCGGACCCTCTTCGACATCCTAGACGATCGCCGGAGGGGCTATGTGCACCTGCGGGAGATCGAGTCCCGCTGGCTACAGCAAGGAACCGAGGCCAGGGAGTTGCCGCGGGGCGTCTTAGAAGGGCTACGCCGAGCCGCCCCGGCCAGCGGCTACCTCACCTTCGAGAGGTTTGTGCTGGGATTGCGAGCGTCTCTGCTCACCACGGACAAAAAACCCAGCCCAGCGATCGGTAACAACAGCAAGGGCCCGGGGCTCAGAGAGGAAGGCAAAGTTCCCGTTGCAGAGAACGGCCTGGGAAGAGGCGGAGGCGCTTCTCGAAGCCTGGAAAAGATCCCCCACCCTCGGGTGGAACCGATCCAATGCAAGAGAGAGGGTGAGTGTGGGAGAGAGAAGGCGATACGGAACAGGGACCGAGGCTCAGCCCCGGAAGAGGCCTGAACACCTAAAACCAGCTTCGAGTGAGGCGGCATAGTTATTTCGTACTGTCGACGAGTGTGCCTTCTAGCAAGTTCAGAGTCACCTCCATAAATTGAGTCCGTGGGTCGATTGTTCTCTCTCGACCCATCCTACTTCACAAAAGTGGGGGGGGGGGTTGCTCCGTAGTGGAAGTGTGGGGTGAAAATTAATCCCCCAGGATTAAACACATCAGAACCTCTCTTTTTGTAGAGGATGCTGGGTTTTTTTTAAAGAATACCTTTCCCAAGGGTTCTTGCTGGCAGTTCATCTGGGCTCAGCATGTGAAGACTCTTTAACTTCCATATATTTCCTTGGGTGTGATGTATGCAGGCATCAAAAGAAGCAGTCTGTTCATTCTGGAATTAATCTGAGAAACAGACTGAGGGGGTGGGGGTGACAGAGCAGTATGTGGAAACAGTGAGATCCCCAAAGGTTCTTTCTCAGCACATTCATGGTTCATTCCCAAGATCACCTTAACTAGATTACTTCTCTTTGAATGCTTCTAACATCTCTAACTTGCTGTCCATCCACAGTAGGAGATACTGGCCGGAGGTCGTCACAGAATGAGAGTGCCTCTAAGGGCCTGGGGGATGCCCGAAGACAGCAGCAGCGGGGCCGCTGTGGACACAGGCGACACACCCTCACCAATGGCGTGGACTACGGCATGGTAGGGAGGCCCCTTGGTCCAGCACCTAAAAGGCGTTTTAACACCAGGGATGGAAAATCTAATTGCACTTTCATCCTGTTTCATGGCATAAACGGCAGCTGGGATCTACAGACTGCATCAAGTCTGCTCAAACACTTTGGACTACACTTGGTGCATTTCTGATTCTTCCCTTCCCGCTTCAAACCATAGCCCCTTGTGCCATGTTGCATAAACATGCTTTTGAAAATCCCCTCTGTTGCAAAGGCAGTTTTGCCATGCGCTGTGGCAGGCAGCTGCTGTTGGAGAAACATAAACTCAAAGCCCGCTTTGGCGCCAGTTGCCTAATCCGGGTTTAATCTGGATTGTGAGTGTCTTTTACAGTGCAGGTGTGTTCAGACTAGTACAGCGTGGTTAGGAAGATGGCCCTGGCACTAAGCTCCTCTTGCTGGTATCCTTATTGTGTGTTGTGACAGACTATGGATTCACCTGTGGTACCAATCATGTACCAATCATACAGTCATTAAAACAACTGATCATTTACGATTCCGACATTCATTTGTGGAGCAATGACATTCGGTGATGGACAAGCACGCGCAAATCCATCTTGACAGCAGTGTCATAAACTTGGCTAATTTCTGGACTCCAAATGTCTTTTTTTAATGGACACCCTCTTTGCCGTCTCTTTGATCTGCCCAACACGCCCACCAGTGTGCTGAATGCACTGTTGGCAAAGGTATGCCAAATGGCTACCTCAGAACTGTGGAATTCCCTTCCACTGAAGACTTACCAAAGTCCAAGACCGGTGCAAAACACAAGAGTCCGCTGGCTAAAATCACTAAGGTGAACAAAAAATGTATAAAAAAGAACAATTTCTTTGCTGAGTTCACTAACACAATAACCGTATATAAATCCAAGGTATTCTTACAAGAAACAACAGTAGTACAGAGAAGTAATGGTTTCTTCAGGAACTATATGAGTCCATTCTATGAAGAATGCATGTCAAGTTGGACTATAGAATTATAATACAACAGGAGTGAGACACATTGATACTTTTGGGACTTTACTTCTCTGTACTACTGTCATTTATAAGAATGCCCTGGATTTAACTAATTATATCATTACTGTTTTGGTGAACTCGGCATAAAAATTATTTTTTATATATTTTTTGTTCACCTGAGTGATTTCAGCCAGCGGTCTCTTGTGTTTTGTACCATTTCATGTACGCTGGTTCCCCTCCTTTTTTGGGGGTTGAAGTCTAAGACTGGGCATTTTCCCAGCTGCCCTTTGAGATCACCTTTGGGGTTGACTTTTTAGCCGACCGGGATTAAACTGGAATGGGATAAACGTAATTAGATTAATTTTGGCCACTTCACGTTTGGGGGGGGGGTGTTAAAAGGATATTTAACCCCGAATGAAAGAAACCCAGGCCTTTCTTTATCCCAGAATGTGAGTCCCTTGCTTCTCTCCCCCTCTGCAATGTGGAATTTATTTCTCACTCCATTAGTGTGTGTTTCTGTGTGTTTGCTCTCGGCTAACAGCAGGCTTACTCACTCATCCCTCACTGATCCGGATTGATCGGCCTAGTGGGGTCTCTTGTGGCTTGCTGCAGCTGGGATGTGGCCTTTTGCTGGAATTGGTTAGCTCAGGTGGCCTCTTTTCCCCCCTCCCTCCCTGCCTCGCTGGTGGGCACAAGCTTCTCTCCCCATCTCTCTATTTTTCTCTGTGCCGCCACCCGCCGCCTCCTCCTCCCACACCCGATCTTCGATCCGTTGCAGACACGATGCCCTCCGTCTGCTCCCTGAGCACGGAAACCACAGGCGGGATGCTGGCCTTTTCTCCCGTCACCATGGTAACTGGCCAGCCCTGGCCAGGAGGAGCTCGGGGAGGTCATTCGCTTGTGGATGGCCAAGGGAGCTGGATGGGAGTCCTTGCGACATACACCACCTTCTTTGTGCCTCTGACCAACAGCCTGCACAGCCGCAAAGCACTCAAGTTTTTCCTCTGGGTACGTCCTTCTGTGGGTTGGGCATGCAAGGCTGGTGGTGTGGTAATTTGTGCACTTTAATTCTGGATTTAGGAGGAATTGTGAGGGTTTTTGTATACTTTGGGGGAAAGGGATAGGAAGGCGGTAGGCAGGAGAGTAGGAAACCGAAAGGAGCTGTGGGTTGACAGCCAGGGTGATATAGCGGTTGGAGTTTTGCATTGGAACTAAGGAAATCTGGATTCTTCAAATCTCCATTGAGTCATGAAACTCACTGATCCTGAGCTCATCACACTTCCTCAGCCTACCTTCCATGGTTGCTGTGGTGACAAAACAGAGGAAGGGAGAACTGTGGTTGTTGCCCTGAGCTCCGTGGAGGAGGAAAAAATGTGACAGATATATTTTTGTGGCTGACTTTTAAAAAGAGACTGCTAAATATACTCGGATCTGTGTGTACATCGTGAGGCTACGGGAAGCAGCTCCATGTGGGGATGGCCACGAAACATCCAGCATCACAGGACTTTCTGCTTTGGGGTTTTCTTGAGTTTGTTTTAATCCAAGCTCCTAGCCCTCTTTGGTTGCCAGTAGGGGACTCTTGAAAGTCTTTCAGCAATGGCATTTCAAAAGGTGGGCACATTGCTGAAATAAGATCTGCAGTGATCAGAGGTTGGAGTTCCAGGCATTGTGCTTTCACACATGCTAAATAATGCAGTTTCAGTCCATTTGAGCGACTGTTTGCAAGTGGATTTTGCCATTTCACACAGTAAAATCCAGTTGCAAAGTGCCTTGAATGTGGATTGAAAGTGCATTATTGTGCGTGTGTGAAAATATTGTTTGTACATCTATTCCACAAGATGTAGATGTGAGCAGTGAAGAAGTGCGCGGTGACTCATGAAAGCTCATACCCTGCACTGTATTTTGTTAGTCTTCAAGATGCTACTGGACTCTTGCTCTTTTCTACTGCGCAAGATGAAAGTAACAAATCCTGATTTGTGTATAAACCACAAGGTTTTATTTCCCACTTCTTGCCTCCTTCCCAACAGACAGAGCATCTTCCCCATGTGTCCGTGGCCAGGTTGCCATGAGTCATGGGCAGTGCTCAACAAGCTGCTTTGTAAGTTCAGATGCCATTTGTGGTTAAGAAATCAGCTACAAACCATAGTTTGAAACCCCACCAACCTAAAAATCTCAGTTGGTTAGACTTTCTGCATTTGGAGGTCACAACTTAACTAGGTTCAGTCAAGAAGCCTCTCTTCCTCCATAGACCTTTGAAGGAAATGGAAGGTTGGTTGGGCTTCTTTCCTTTTAACTGAGATGTCTCCTTTCTGAATTCTGGTTCCTGTTGTGTCATTCGAATATACATGTCTGCGCATATCGATGTTATGTCTCTTCCATTATGAACTTTCTTATGCATGAAGTTCTTCTTTGGTACCCCTTCTCTGCGTTCCAACAGAGTTTAGGTGGGTGGTGTGCAGAAATTGGGAGCTTTCCAGGGGCACCACGCTGCACCACTGAACAGTGTTCCCTCTAAGCTGAGTTAGTGTGAGCTAGCTCGTGGGTTTTTAGCCTCCGGCTCACACATTTTTGTCTCAGCTCAGGAAGAATGGCTCCAGAGCAAACTAATTTATGCAGTAGCCAAATCGCTCACTCACAACTTTAATGGCAGTAGCTCGCAAAGTAGAATTTTTGCTCACAAAGACTCCACAGCTTAGAGGGAGCATTGCCACTGAACCCTCTTCCCTGGAACACAGCCTGGCACCTTTGCTTCTGGCATTCAGATGCCAGGCAAAGGGGGTGCAGGTGTCATTCTGACTGGGACCACATTCTGGTTTTGGCTCTTGTGTTTTCCGTCCTGATTTTGATGGGAAATCTCAGTCCTCTTCATTGTCTGATGATTTTCATTTTGCTTTTGGCATGCCGGCGATGATTTCCTGCTGAGATTATTTTGACTGTGAAGTTTGTGTGCTGCTGTACTGTCTTTCAATGGTACCTAATTTAACATTTAGAGTATGTTTTAATGATCAACTGCTGTGGGCACATTTAATTGGGGAAAAAACCTGCATATTCTTTTATTGAATGAAGATATGCAGGGTGCCCTGTGGAGCTTTATAAGCAACAGATACATGTTTGAAGGCAATAAAGACACTCATTGTTAAGAAGCGTGCCTCGTATTCCATGCGGTTTTTCTCACCGTAATGGGACCAGCTGTGCTTGGTTTAACTTTTGAGCCATTCGTAAAGGTATAGGAGCCCGATCGTCTTATAAGTAGGTGCTGAAGCTCATGTCTGTCTGAGAACTGAGCTCAGACTTGAGAACTTTGCCCTATATGTGGAGGCTGCAATGAGGGGAAAGCATTTTGAACATGCTCAGAGGTACTCGTTTCCTGTACTGTTACTTTTGCCATCTGCCTGGCTCAGATTCACCAGCCATGAGGAGCAGCGGGGAGATGTGCATGGGCCAGAGGGTTGCCCCCTCCCAAGCTCTTTAGGGGAGGACATGAGTTTCAGGTTGAGGGAGATGGGCTGTTCTGATGTTTCAGCTTTTGTTTTCTTAATCTAGAGCAACAGGGACAAGAAGTTTGATCTTAGAAAAGATAAAGGAACCTTGTTGGGCCTCCGGCTCCCAAATCCTTGAGAGGTAATGAGCCAGCCCAGGCCCTTGTGGGGCTGAGAATGCCTAAGGAAATAGAAGGCAAACGGTCTCCTCGGACACGCGAATGAACACGGTGTTAACTTCTGTGATGTGATTGTGGGTGGGCACCTGGAACCTCTTTGGCTTTGTGTCTTGGCAGCTGCAGCAGATGAAAGAGTTAGAGAGAGAGAAGGATTTCCTGCTGCAAGGGCTGGAGATGGTAGAGCAGGCCCGGGAGTGGTACCACCAGGAGATCCACATCCTGCAAGAGCGCCAGAAGCAACTGGGCAAAAGCAAAGTTCACAACGTGAGTAAAAAGGCTGCTGCCTTGTTTGGGGTCTTTCCTGCAAGTAGGAGCAGCTTGCAAGGGATTTGTTGCCCTTTGACTTACCTCCTCATGGCCTGGCAAGCAGCTCCCCACGGTAGCGTGGGTAGAGCCTGAAGGCCCGTTGGGGTGTGGCATGCCATTAGAACTCTCCCTGTTTCTGCTGGGGAGAGCTAACTGCAGAAAGCCAACTGGGAGCTGGTGCTGCTTTGTTTTGTTATTTGGCGCGGCCGTTGTAGGTTCACCGGTGGCTTCCTAATCCAACACCTGCCGGAGTACTAATATAACTCCTCCCCAGTCCCCTCCTTTTGAAAGGCAGGGAGAGGCTCGGGCTGGCCAAAGAGCAAAGTCTAAGGGCAGGAGACAGACTTCTTTGGCTGCAGCCAATCCTGCACGAGTTCAGCTGCAGAATGTGGAAGGAGCCCCTGAGAAGGGGGAAAGGGAGGCATGCTGGAAGGTGCATGCTGGGACAGGGGTGGCACATTCCCCCCCCCCCCCCCCACACACACACAAGGGAAAAGAAGCAACCAGCCGGGCAGCATGGCTCATGCCTCGAAGCTTCTCCTGTCTCAGGCTCTGTGACTTGCATAAGTTATGCACATTGAGCCAGTGTGCATGATTTATGATTCACCATTGGTTCCGCTTTTGCTGGTCGCAGGAAAGGAGCAAAGAGATACGCAACAGTCTGATGGAACTGGGGGTTTCCTGCAGCCCTGGTTAATGCTGTTAACTCACTGTTCTCCCTCCCTCTCTTCTCCCCCAGGGCTTGCTCGCTGAAGGCGGTCTGAGCCACCTGCTGCCCAAGGTGCAAGAGCTGAACCGCTGTCTCTGTGAACTGTTGTCTCTCTCAGCCAAGGTGAGGGGTTCAAATGCAGGGTAGAAGTGGAGGGGGGCCAGCGGTGCTGAGACCATGCCACCCCCCCTGCCAGGCATTTTCTTTCAACTTACCTCTATGGCTTCTGACTTTTCAGTGGACTAGAAACCTAGTTTTTCAAAAGGTGGGATTCTCAGGATGCTGAGCCCACTGCCAGTTTCTTTAGGTGTGTGGAACAGATACAACTTTGGCATAAACTGCCTTTCTTCCCCCCCCCCCCGCCCCTCCCCCTCCCTTTCCCAGTCTCCAAACTCCTGTTCTGCAGCTGGGAACAGCCCCGAATGTGCGGCTACGTCCTCCCCTCCGCTGGCGGGGCCCCAGCAGACCATCAATATGTTGAAGGAACAGAACCGGCTTCTGACCATGGTGAGTGAGCCGCGAGGGTGGGCTCATGCCACTTTGCTTGTCCTCTTTGCACAAAGCAGAGAATCCAGCTAATTCCAAGGCGCGCTCTCTGCTGCCCTAGGCCAGTCAGTGACAGGCTCTTTGTTTGCTCTGCAGGAGGTGACAGATAAGAGCCAGCGGATCACCCAGCTGGAGCAGGAGAAATCAGCCCTCATCAAGCAGCTGTTTGAAGCTCGGGCCCAGAACAACCGTGAGACCAACCAGCTGGATTCCACCTTCATCTAGTCTGGGCCTTTGGCTCCGCTCTTGAAGGAGGGGGGAGGCTTTGCCATGGATGACCTGAGCCCTGGGTGTCAGCTGCTTGCAGCATCTGAAGTTGTAGTTTGCACCCAACTCTCATGCTGGGCCTTGAGACTGTAGGACATTAGCTCTGTATCTTTGATACAGCCGGACACCTTAACAAGGTACCCCCAACTGCTTTTCTGGTCCATGAAACAGGAGCGTGGGACTGCGTTTCTCCATTCAGCTGAACCCCTGGATGCACATGTTGCTTATTCTCCAGGAAAACATGGGGTTCTCTTTTATCCTTTCTCTGACACCGTTCCACTTGTGTGTGGTCACACAGCAGATCCTTTGCCCCAGTTTTGATGCTCTGATTCCCTTTCTTGGTGCTGAAGGCCTCTCCTTGCCCCTCCTGGCAGCACAGCCTCTTCTTCTTTGTCGTGGAAAAAAAGAGTCTGCAATATTGCAAGGATATCGCCCCAAAGTTCCCTGGTTGCAAGACCCACACTCCACATGGAACTCCAGAACATATTTCAGAAGTGAACACCAATCCCAGAAATGAACTCTCTTTTGCGAACAAGTTTTCTCCGTGCTAGCCAAGAGAGCTCCTGAGCGTATGCAGAGCACCCTTCCGCAGAATAATCCTTCCTGCAACTGGGCTTTGGGCTGCCTTGAATCCCTTTCTCTAAACTTCCCCTGCTCTTTCTTTTTTCAGGCAGGCATGACTATCAAGTCTGGTTGGTGGAAGGTTTCAAATGAACACATCTGTGTTTGAGGGTTCCCCTCCCCACTCCAAAATTAATTGTAGCATTTGGGGTCACCAAGTGCCCCGCAGGCAGCATCAGACCCACAACATGAATGGAGTTCCCCATAGCCTGGTGGCTTGAAAGACTTGAAATGCAGAGAAGGAGGAGGTGAATTCAGAAGCGACCCAGCGTTTCCCTTCTGCCTCCTACTGCCAGGATGGAGTCTCAGAACTGAGGGGAGGCTGAACAGAGAAGCACTTCTGCCCTTACTGAAGCAGGGCGGAAGAAGAAACCCAGCAGCATCCTCTTGAGTCTCTTGCTCCCTAGATTCCATGCCTAGAAATGATACCTTGGCGCAGGATCATCAGTTCAGCTGAGGACACCCTGTCGTCTTACGCTACCCCAGCTGAAGAAGCTGGCTCTCAGTGGCCTAAATCCTGCATATGGATGAAAATCAACTCCATAGTTAATCTGCTTTTTTTTCCCCCTAAAGTGAATGCAGTCTTTTAGTTTGGTGTAGCAGTTAAGTGCGCAGACTCTAATCTGGGAGAACCGGGTTTGATTCCCCACTCCTCCACTCGCACCTGCTGGATGACCTGGGGCAAGCCACAGTTCTGGCACAGCTGTTCTTGAAAAAGAGCAGCTTCTGTCAGAGCTCTCTCAGCCCCACCTACCTCACAGGGTGTCTGTTGTGGGGAGGGGAAGGGAAAGGAGATCGTAAGCCGCTCTGAGACTCCCTTGGGTAGTGAAGGGCAGGGTATAAATCCAATCTCTTCTCTCCTTCTTCTTCTAATTAAGCAAGCCTTTGCAAAATCCGTAGTGGGGAAGGTGGGATTCTGAACTCCAGAGGGGCCTCCCTGAGAAGGGGTGAGGGTGATGGGTTGAGACACTCAGCCCGACCCCCTCCCCAGCTCTGGCAGCTTCCATCATCACAGCCACTGTTTCCTTTCTTCCCCTCTCTTTGCTGCTTCTAGGCCAACTGATTGCAGGGTCTGGGAAAAGGGAGGCCAGAACTGGCCAAGGGCACCATGTGGCTGACCCCCTTGTCCAGTTTCCTTGGGGAGGGTTTGCAGACAGCTGAAGAGCCAGTCCATTTACTCCCTTCCCCCAGCTGTTATCCAAAGTGGGTAGAACTTCCCACTGCTGGAAGATAGGATACTCTGTGTGTTGGCTTATTGTCCTGAGCCAGGCTGATGCTCCTTAAGGTCAGGTCTGTGGGTAACTGTGCTCTTTCCTTCAGCGTTGTAGTTCTCAGCAGGCCCAAGAAAACCCGGGTACAGAATGGCACAAGAATACACCCAACATTAAAAAGGACAGATTGGGTCAGGCAGCTGTTATCCCCCTCAACAACACCCCCTTTCTGTGTACAGAGGCACAGCTTTGCTGCAAGCTGATCAATTGCTCATTGGACAAACACTGCAATACAGGTCCTAGCTAAACCCAAACTGCGTCTTCCTCTTGGTTCCCTGTGCCAGCAGGGGGTGCTGTGGAACCGTATTAAAATTCAAAGTTGTGTCCTAAATTCTAGAACTGTTTCTAAGGTACAGGTGGAGACAGGTTCCTATGTCCAGGGCCAGAAATAATTTCAGGCACAGTCCATATCTGCCTGCTCCCCCCCCCCCCAATCCTTGGGTTCAGCTACAGCTACTCTTATAGCCATATCGTTTTAGAAATTGCTGGTGTGTTTAGGCACAGTTGACACAGTGGCAGTTGCTTGGAAATCAGGAACCTGAGGGCAGGTGCAGAGGGAACAGGAGTTTCTGGGGTAGGAAGATTCAACCGATCTTGCTGCAGCCTTGCAGGCAAAGCTATCACTCCTTGGTTCAACTGGGTATGCAGACGTCAGAACGTCCTCTACTTCCCCTTCCCAGACAGAAATCTGCGTTGAGCTGTGTATCTCATGCAGACTAGTAGGTTCATTTGTTTAAACTCAAAAAAGTTTCCTGCCTCTTCAACTGGAGCTTCAGAAAGCTTGGTTGCAGAATGTTTTGTCTGCCTCTGTAGCTGTGACTTTGTACATCTTTGTACAGTCCTCTGGGTGAAATCATGAATCTTTCCTTCACCAGCATCATCCCTTATTCTGCTCGCCTGCCTTTCCTCCCACCTGTCCTCCCTATGGATCATTCATGTCTCCAAGTTAACTTATCTGATGTTGTTAACGCCTTCATTTCTTGAAGCATCCCTATTATCCTGCCTTGTTCTACCCTGCATACATCTATATTAGTTCCTAAACCCACCCTTTTCAACCTTTTAGTAAACCCATCTGATTAGCAGTACCAAAAATGTTGCTGTACCTGCCTCTATGAATGCCAGTAATGCATGGCATCATTCCCTATGGTGCAAACAGGTAAGATGCTGCCCGTATTGGACTGTCTGGTTTAGGGCCAAGCCCATTTGAAAGAATCTGGTTGTATATTTTCTGGTGCAGGAAGGTGATCTTGCCCCTTTCAATGTTATGATGTAATCCTTGATCTCAAATAACCAAACGTTCTAGTCATCATGAGGTAGATAGTTTGGCATGAGCTCTTTAACTGTTATCAGTTCCTTCCCATCATTGGTACAGTCTTACCTCCTGTCTCTGGCTCCTGCACATGCTTGTATCTATCCCTCACCTTTCTGCTTTTCAACACACTGTCTGAACTATCCTTCCTGCAACATTCAGTCTTTTCTTCCTCTCCCTCTTTGTTTTTCATTCTTTCAGCTTCCTTGACTGTTTCCTGTTTTTTTTTCTTTACTGCATCAAACTGACCTGTACTGTCTACGTTTTACCACTGACACTTTAACTCTGAACAGTTGGAATGTTTATGAACATTCCATGGCACCTCAGCTATTAAGTTAAGGCCAGGGAGGAGGGAGCTCAAGGACCACTCCCAATTTGTACTAGTGTGTGAGTGTGTGTATAATAACATTTTCCTCTGGTTGATATTTTTATATACTTTGTTGTTGTTTTACAATATTTATACATAGGACCGAGAATTTTCTTAAAGAGATGGGCGTCTACTGCCTTTAGATGTTTGGTTCAGATTCTCGCTGTGCAAGGAGTAACTTGAACTGCTTCATTGTACAATTCCTCTGCCCACAGCTGTCTTGTACTTTAGCACTAAGATACTGGTACGAATACTTTCCCTTCTTGCAGGTGCTGTGCTCTGTTTGATCCATGGTGCACCCGTACCTGATGTGTTTACAGTCTGAACTCCTGTATGTAGCTGTGATCTTGTATGTAGTGTTTTTAACTGTTGTCTTTACGAGTTTTTTTAATACTTGTGTATAAATGTGATTGTGGAGGGTTATTAGTCCCTACCCCCGACCCCAATAAAAGCAGAAGGGAAACTTAGCATATTTTTATGGCTAAGTAGAGATTGAGCAAGGGATTGGATTTGAGCAGAATGGGAGAGAGCGAGCGCCAAAGGGCTTGATTCTGTGGTTGAATTCGGACCAGCCCGATCCCTGGGATGCAGTTTGTTCTTGTTGTCTTTTTTGTATTTGTAAATTGTATTTTTGTTGTCTTTTTATTTGTTGTAAATTGCTTTGGGAGAAAAGCAGCCAATAAATATACTAGTGAACGGAATACACTAATTAACATAAGGGTTATTTTTGTTTTGTTTTGTTTTTGTCCTTGCAGTTGGGCAGCTGAGGTTGCCAAGGAAAAGATCCTCTTTCTGGCCACCAGAAGGAACTGCAGTCGCACTGAGATGAAATGGCAGTTTGCGGAATAAATTACGTGAAGGTGGATGGCACAGCCCGCTGGCCGCTTCCACCTGGAGTCTGCCCAGCTAGTGACTCACAGCTTTCCTAAACAAAAGTTTTAACTAGGGCTGCTATCAAATTTTGCAAACTTGCTGGTTCAGTTCACAGATCCCTGTTTTGATCTGGTTTCTCCCTTGTGTGAATCAAACCTGGGAGTTTTTAGTTTCATTGTTTTCCTCTTTATTTCCACCTTGAATCTATACAGCAAGATGTATACCTTTCCCAATATTATCTATACATCAGTCAATTAACACTTTTCACATACGATGTGTATAAATGATATACATTAGGCAGGGGTCTGTTGGGGCCAGAGCGAGGCGGAGCAAAGCTCCGCCAGCTCAGGACTAGCCAGTAGGGCAGCCACGGGCTGAATCAGATTCTCTAATCTGATTCAGCTCGCCGCCGAAATTCAGCAGCAATTTTAAAAGCCACTGGAGGGGAGGGGGTTTGAGGGAGAGGCTCCAAACTTGCAGGATAATTGCTGGGGCCTCTCCTCGAAATACCCACCAAGTTTCAAGAAGATTGGACCAGGGGGTCCAATTCTATAGGCCTCCTAACAGGTTGTCCCCATTCCCTCCATTCTCTATGGTAGGGAAAAAGTTAACATTTTTTCCCACCATAGAGAACAATGGAGGGGATGGGACAATCTGTTTGGGGGCCCATAGAATTGGACCCCGTGGGCCAATCTTCTTGAAACTTAGTGGGTATTTCGAGGAGATGCCCCAGCAGCTACCCTGCAAGTTTGGAGCCTCTCCCTCAAACCCCCTTTCCTCCAGCCCCTCATATACCCTATGAGCTTTTGCCATTGATTTCAATGGCCCATAGGATATAATGGGGCTGAAACTGACATTCCCTTTCTGACACACTTCTGGTGATGTCAGGGGGCGTGGCATATGCTAATGAGTTATGCTAATGAGCTCCTGCACCTCTTTTTCTACGAAAGGACCCCTGACATTAGGACATATATGTATGCACACACACTCAGAAACACCACCACTATCTATGAAAATGGGTAGACTTAACCATTCATAATGACAACATCTGGAACTAAAAAGAAACCTAGGGCATATTCACCTCCTCCCTCAATTTATTGACAAAAAAAGTGCCAGGTGAACTTTACAGGCCAGGGAATTTTGCAGTCTTGAGGCTACCACCAAGAAAGCCCTGTGCTGTGTATCTACTCTCAGACTTTTGTGGGTGGGGGAAATGTGAAGCAAAGCTTCTCTAGTAGTTGGGTGTATTCATAAAAAGACATTGTACATACTTGTACATTGTATATTAAAAGACATAGTAAACATTACCCAATGTTTAGCATAATTCATGCAACTTGCTTAGCACAATTCATGCAACTTGACCTGTTATGGAATTAAACATTTTGTTTTCTGAAAAGGGAAATGATTGTGTTCTGGTTGCAACGTACCAGTTTCAGAAACTGTTTCAAGACCTTTTTAGTGGAATTGTTTAAAGTTGCTATATGTGTATCTTCTTGTTTCCTGCTCTGGCTGCTGACTTCATCAGGAGAAAAGCAGACAGATGACTCTGAACATTCTTAGCCTCTCTCTGTTGAAAGGAGGACTGTATTGACCCACCTGTTCTTTCCAAAAATGTTCTTGCCATTCTTTCTATACATCCATGTGCACACACACACACATACTTTTAGGGTCTCAGGTGAAGGTCTTCCATATCACTCATATCATCCTTTTAGCTGGAGATGCTGGGAACTGAACCTGGGATCTTCTGAGAAACAGTCTCATCCAATGATCCCACTTACTCAAGCACCTCTATTATCTGTGCTCTGTCTTACTCCTGATTTTTTTTTTAAAGCAAGTTCATAAATCACCCGTGTCATGCTGTAAGGTGTGAGCATGGAATTCTGCAGATTAAGCACTGGCTCTCCTCCCACGAAATGTTGGTGAGGGAAAGGAATTGCAGCTATATCAAGCTGTGACTTGTACAACAGACCAGAATGCTCTTGGCCTGGGAAGTCAGGTAACAGCAGACAGCCAATCCCATGTCTCTGCTGGATTTAAATCTTATGGACCCAGGTACTTTCTTCAGTGCTGCTGAAGGAGGCTCCCAGGTCTTTGCCATGCCAGGTCATTGCTACCTCACCACTTGTCTGTTGGCTTGTCTGCCTCCCCCCCGCCCCCCAGGACTGAGCTCTTGGTCTCTTAGCCTGCCTGCCTGCCTGCCTTCCTAGTTGTAGTTTGGTGTAATGGTTTGGAGCATGGGCTTCAATCTGGGAGAGCTGAGTTTGATTCCCCACTCCTCCACATGCAGCTGCTGGTGTGACCTTGGGTCAGTCACAAGTTCTCTAAGAGCTGTTCTCTCAAGAGCAGTTCCCGAAAGAGCTCTCTCAGCCCCACCTACCTCACAGGGTGCCTGTTGTGAGGTGGGGAGGTGAAGGAGATTGTAAGCTGCTCTGAGACTCCTTTGGGTAGTGAAGGGCAGGGTATAAATCCAATCTCCTCCTCCTTCTGAAAGTATTTGGAGATTATTTTAACCCCGGAGGGAGAGCTGTGTTGGTCTGTTGAAGCAAAAATGCAGAGGAATCTTGGGGCACCTCCCAGTCCCAATTTAACTGTAGTATAAGCATTCATGAACTACAGTTCCCTTTGGCATATATGGGTTCACATATATGGGTTTATTATTTTGGATATCTCTGTCAATGCAGCTCCAGAATCATTATGTATGAAGGAGGCCCCACTCTGTTGTCCTGTCTTTTGAAGTGAGGGGTGTCCACGAGACAACAGGGTCTTCTGTGCTGTGGCACCAGGATTCTAGAATTCCCCACCGTGAGACCACACATGAGATGAAAACATTTCTACTCCAGTTGTTTTTTGGGTTTTTTTTTTGCTAATTTATATGTTTTGGTTTGTCATTTATATTTTGAGCATCTTTAATAACTGCTGTATGACACTGAAAAGATCTTTATGTTGGCTGTGTCGATATATATCTTTTAAGCCACATTTCTGTTGTTCATCAATATAATTGGGGGGAGAGACTTGTTCATATGGAGCTGGGGAGTGTTTTGTTGGTGATCATAACTGGGGCTTCGTCAAAGGCTCCGGGACCTATTGGCTGAAAGGCTGAGCTGTGTGTGTTTGCAATGGATAGATCACTAAAAGGAGAGGACTGCCTCTGTGCCGCTCCGTGACAGGACCTGAGCTTCAGTGGCAGAAAGACTCATCGCCACTTCCTCTCCCAACTGGAGTGTACTTCCTGTTTCGGTCCTCTGAACATTTGCTTTCTTGGCAAAGCTGGAAAATCTCGTTCGCTGGATTTTCGCTTCCTTTTTGGACACCCTTTTCATCAACCACAAGGAGTTCCTGCTGTCCTGTGACAAACTGAGAAACTAGTTGCTCAAGCCAGCTGGGCGAATCCTACTACGAACACAAGAATGAGCATCCTTTGTGTCCTCCCATCCACATCCCCTCCCTTGGAATGCTGTTGGAGACCTTCTCCAAGCCCTGCAGAACTCCCAGCCTTGTGGGTGGGTGACCCTATTTCGGTGCCCGCTAATAGGTTAGCTGCAGCAGTAACAGTGTACACGGAACACTGATGTGACTTCAGTGGAATCTGCTTAGGACTCCACGGCCAGTGAGCTCATAGCAAAAGCAACATTTGAACCCAGGCCTTTGTGCTTTCCAGCTGCCATGAGGGTTTCCCTGCAGAGCAGCAGTTAGCAAGGGCAGAGTTTTTACTCTCTTTTGCCTTCCTATCCTGTGGCTTATTCAGTGCCATTCTGCATGAGATATGAAAATGCCCGAAGGCATCCCTCCAACTGACTGGGAACATCTACCCCTTCCATCTCCCAGACAAACTGAGTGAACTGATTCCAAAGAGACCCAGTTTGATGCAGTGGTTAGGATAATCGGGGAGGACTGGGTTTGATTCCCCACTCCTCCACATGCAGCCAGCTGGTGTGACCTTGGGTCAGTCACAACTTCTCTCAGAGCTGTTCTCAGGAAAGCTCTCTCAGCCCCACCCACCTCACAGGGTGTCTGTTGTGGGGAGGGGAAGGGAAAGGAGATTGTAAGCCGCTCTGAGATTCCTTTGGGTAGTGAAGGGCGGGGTATAAATCCAGTCTCCTCTTCTCTTCAAACCTTTCTGCATGAATTTTGGGCCAATTCCTCTCCCTTCCCCCACCCCCTTGGGATCCATATCAGGACTGATGCTGTTTAATTTGTGCATAAATGATTGGGAAGTGGAGGGTGAGCAGTGCAAAGGTCAAGTGTGTGCTTGGCCCCACATTAGTCAAGATGGTGCAAATGGTGAGAAGCTGGGGGAGTGGGCAGCAACACAGCAAATGAAGAGCAGCAGAAGTCAATGTAAAACATTGCACACTGAGGCTAAGAAATCCTAATGGCTTTTACATGGGTGGCATCTATCCAAGGGGTGTGACCTCGGGCTCGGTTAAAACACTGGTGAAAAAAGATGCACCAGGAAAAAAAGCACAGGGAACGAACCTCAACCCTGCCTTTGCAGGTTGAAGTGTGTGTGTGTGAGAGAGAGAGAGAGAGAGAGATCCCAGAGTTATTTGGATCATCAGTATTGCAAAAAAGAATGCTGGACTAGATGATGATTCTTAGTTTTAATCCCTATTCCCTGCCTTGCTGCTGGGGAAGGTCCAGGACTCTGCTGGCAGCTATCCAACGCCTCCCTCTGGAAGGGATTTTGCACCGGTCAGGAACTGAGCACGGACTAAGAAAAAGCGGGAAAGGGCCTCATTCAGCAGTAGGTCCACAGAGACGTGCTCAGCTTCAGCCTGGGGCCTGAAACAAGATCCTTCCCCCCCCCCCCCACGAACTGTTCTTCCTGATGCCTGTCCAATCTTCTCCTTATTTGCAAAGTTCCTCAGGGAAGGTTTTATAAGCCTTTCTTGGCTGAGAGGTTGTTAGCGTTTGGAAGTGGAGAGGCTGACGCCAGCTTACCTCCCGGTGCTTTGAAAACTGCAGCTTTCCTCGATGGAGTGGCCGAGTCCTTATGACCCTCCCTGCCTTTGACAGCCTTTCCACTGGAAGCTTATCTGCCTACCCATCAAGTTTTTTTTTCCTGAACCGGGCATCCTGAAGAAGAGGAGGAGATTGGATTTATACCCCACCCTTCACTCGGAGTCTCAGAGCGGCTTACAAACTCCTTTCCCTTCCACTCCCCACAACAGACACCCTGTGAGGTAGGTGGGGCTGAGAGAGCTCTCCTGAGAACTGCCCTTGAGAGAACAGGTCTGAAAGAACTTGTAACTGACCTAAGGTCACACCAGAAGCTGCATGTGAAGGAATAGGGAATCAAACCTGGTTCTCCCAGATTAAAGTCCATGCTCCTAACCACTACACCAAGCTGTAACTCTGCAGCCTGTCATCATAGGACTAAGATCCCGTGAAGACAGGGAAAGGCTGTGCCTTGGTGGAGAAGCACCTGGACTTTGCAGGCAGAAGATCAGTCCTGGGCCGCTCCAGTTTGATGGTCTCAGTCAGCACTGCAGCTGCTGCGGAAAGCCTTCCTCTGCAGTCAAGGGAGACCACAAAGATCTTTGATGCAGCATAATGGTTAGAATATCAGACTAGGAGTCAAGGGACCAGACTATAAATCCAAATGCAGCCATGGAGCTTGCTGGGTGGCCTTGGGCCAGTCATACTCTCTCAGCCTAGCCTACCTCACAGGGTTGTTGTGAAGATAAAGCAAAGTTGTGCCAATTATGTTTGCCACTCTGAGATCCAAGTTAATAAAATGCTAGATCTTGTCTTAAAAATTAATAGGAGAATTAGGATACAAATACAGCCAGAGAATTCTTCCTGTTCTGTCATTGTTGCTTTCCTCATTTCTCTCCCTTGCTAGAAAAAGTTAATGCTGGCTGCTAGTAAAGTGGGAAATGGAGTAGAAAAGAACCCCTGAATATGTAAAACAAAGTTTTGAGTCCAGGGGCACCTTTAAGACCAACAAAGTTTGATTCAAGGTGTGAGGTTTCATACTTCCTTAGATACATCGAAATGGAAATGATCAGTCCATACATATAGGCAGAGGGTGAACAGCGAATTAGCGTACGCCATAACAGAGATGTTGTAACAGCTACAAGAGACAAACAGGAATAACAAGATAAGTTTATATGGTCACCATTTGTTTGGATTCAGTTTCCAGGGGGATGGGAGGACACACACAGTGAAGCAAATAGATATGTCACCTTTGGACACTGATGTGCAAATATACCCTTAATTGTGGGGTGCTAAGAGTAATTAACCGAGCCCCTGTTGTCAGGCTCCATCCACCTCCTCTCAAGCATGGAGGTAACTAACAGCATCCTATTCTTTGAGGTGCAGGGTTGTGTCTCCTCTGTAAGTTCTCTTTATATATGCAAGTCCTCTTTAGTTATGGTGCTTCCTAACAGTAGGATTGCCCTCCCGCAGCATGTCAAAGGTCTGGCATTCTGTTTTCATCAAAGGCCAATCGGATGTCTCTGGGCGGGCCACATGCAAATCACCACAGAGACGCCTCCCTGTTCCCCCCCCCCCCCACACACACACACAGTATTTGTTGCTCAGGTTAGTCTGCCTGTGACTGCGGATGTTCTAGCATGCTTAATAACCCTTGGCATAAAAGCATTAAAAGACGCCCTGCTGGATCAAGCCAAGGTGAAGCATTCGGCTCAGCTGGCCGTTCCTCTTGCAAGGGTTGTCAGCTTCTTCTGGAGTCCTGCTCCTGTGCTTCGAATGGCAGGCTGACACGCCGGAAGGTGATGGAAAGGGGTTCAAGTCTCTCACATCTGCACTTTTAGAACCTGCACCTAGTTAAAAGCACTGGAGTCAGTCCGGAAGAGACGGCTGGCAAACCTCGATTGTTGCAGCTTCTTTATTTGCATTTGCAGATACATCTTTACTCCTACATAAATAAACAAAGCCACCTGCAATTCATCTATTAATTCTCCCTCCACCCTTTTCTCCAAGATGACCTTTGTCTTTTCCTCTTGCAGTTCTGTCCTTAAAAGTCCAGGCACATCATGGGCAAAGACCCAGATTATTAACAAACAGTGCTTTGGGCACAAGAGATCAGTGAGGCGTATTTTCCATGGCTCTGTTCTCCTGTTTCTTTATTCATAACTGTGAGAAAATCAACATTTAAGATGGAGTGGGGATGGGGGTGGGAGAACAACCCATAATGAAGCCTGGATGTTGTTTTGCAAACTTTCCAAAATCTGTATTCTTCACAAAGTGTCCCAGTCAAACATAATAGTTCAGCCTTGCTGGGAAAGAATAGATCACGTTGTTTTCCCAGAAAATCTGGGTGTGGCATCAGAAGGCTTCTATATGAAATACATATGTGTTGAGCTTTTAACACACTTGCATAAACAGGATCTCGGGAGCCTTGTTCTTGTTGTTTTTAACTATGCAACAAACTTGAATTCTGTTTAATACAGAGATGAATTGAGTAAAGCATTCAGTGATGACTTTGTGGGGTCAAATGTTAATGAGTGATGGTGTGTTAAAATTGGCGATGCTGATTCTTGGGAGAGAATCCCTAAATTTGGGGGGGGGGGGGGGGTTGCCAGATCTTCAGTTGCTGGAGCAGCAGATTGGAGTCTGGATTTGCTGGCCCCACAACTGGACTTGCGTAACTGTGAGTCAGTCCCTATTGCTCCATCGGCTAGCATCTGCTTGTTGCATTTTTATCCCACCCTTTCTCTATAGAGCTAGGGTGGAAGAGGTCTCATTCCTTCCCCCTCCTAAGAGGTGGTGGCTGGCCCCAGGTCACTTGGTGAACCTCATGTCCTTTGCAGGGATCTCAGCCCATTCGAAGCCCAGGAAGACAGCCCTGCTGGATCAGACCAAAGGTCTATCTAGTGCGGTGTGGTGGTTAGGGTGCCAGAGTGGGATCTGTGCAAACCAGGTTCGAACCTCCATTCTGCCATGGAATAATCTTGAGCCAGTTAATCTCTTTCAGCCTAATCTATCTCATGGTGTCGTCATGATGATAAAATGAAGGAGTGTGAACAATGCCAGCTGCTTTGGGTACCCATTGGGGAGAAAGGCAGGGTATGAATGAGATAAGGGAATAATATCCTCTTTCCCACCACCGTGACCATGCAGGATATGGAGATAATACTCTGCTCCCCCAGCAACTAGTATTCAGAAGTATAAGAATTTAAGTATAAGAACTTAATCTCACTTAATGAAATTGCTCAGTCGGGTTAGAATGGACCAAAGGAAGTACTTCTTCACCCAAAGGGTGATGAACACATGGAATTCACTGCCACAGGAGGTGGTGGTGGCTACAAGCATGGACTGCTTCAAGAGAGAATTAGATAAAGATATGGAGCAGAGGTCCATCAGTGGCTATTAGCCACAAGGTATAGATAGGAGCTCTCCGTCTGGGGCAAGTGATGCTCTGTATTCTTGGTGCTTGGAGGGGGGGCAACAGTGGGAGGGCTTCTAGTGTCCTGGCCCCACTGGTGGACCTCCTGAGGGCACCTGGTGTTTTTGGCCACTGTGTGACGGAGTGCTGGACGGGATGGGCCATTGGCCTGATCCAACATTGGCTTCTCTTATGTTCTTATGTTTGATCCCTGCTGGATCACATGCACTGAAAAACTGTCACACAGGTGAAGGAGCTGGAGCACAAAGCCACAAGGGGCAGTGGGAGAACGTCTGGAGGGTTTCTGATCTTCCCAGCAGTGAGACAGGCTGGCTAGGAGAAATGTTTCCTTGCTCACTTTCCACTGAAGCCATGCAGAAATGTTGCTATGCCAGAAGGCTGGCCTCTTTTTTGTTCAAAACCAAAATACTGATCTATTCCCTCTCTTTCAGCCTTGCTAGCCCCCTCACTGTTTATGTTTCTCCTTCCTTCCCCTTCTCTGCCCCACAGAGATTTGAAAGACCTCACTATGAGCCAGTTTGGTGTAGTGGTTAAGTGCACGGACTCTAATCTGGGAAAACCAGGTTTGATTCCCCACTCCTCCACATGCAGCTGCTGGATGACCTTGGGCAAGCTATAGTTCTGGCACAGCTGTTCTTGAAAAAGAGCAGTTTCTGTCAGAGCTCTCTCAGCCTCGCCTACCTCACAGGGTGTCTGTTGTGGGGAGGGGAAGGGAAAGGAGTTTCTAAGCTGCTCTGAGACTCCTTTGGGTAGTGAAGGGCAGGGTATAAATCCAATTTCCTCCTCCTCCTCTTCTTCTATTAAAGATAGGCTTATCAAAGGGGGCCTGGTGTGGAGAAACTGGACAGAAGGAGCTCATCTCCAAATACTAGAACGTAGTGGCACCCACCAAAGTTGGTGGGCAGAAGTCCTAGAAGACAGAAGGAAGAACGTTTACTGCATAACTAACCTGTAGAAATTACTGCCACAGATTTAGCAGTGCTGACCAGTAGTTAAACCAAACAAGAAGCCGGGAGGAGTTCCATGTATGAAGTTCCCAGTGCTTGCCTGACCTTAAATGACTCCATGGGCTTATTTGCCCCTCTGGGACAGCTAACATAGACGTCCTGTATCCCAGAACCTCCCTGACATGGAGAACCCTGGCTAGTCTGACCTCATCAGATCTTGGAAGCTAAGCAGGGTCAGTCCTGGCTTGTATTTGGATGGGAGATCTCCAAGAAATACCAGGGAGTGACCTGGAACTAGTCCATGGATGTGATGTTGAGGCAGGCAATGGCAAACCATCTCTGAACACACAAGTCAGCTGTGACTTGACAGCAAAAAAAAAAAGATTTAAATCCCAGAACATTTTGGCTGAAGGGCAGAGCGTTAACCTTCTAAACTGACAGTTTGATAAGCAAACACTGGCATTTGTTGTGAGAAAGCCATTTTTAATATTTCCACCATAACTTAACAGCTTGAACCACCTCAACAAAAGAGGCCCATGCCCCTTCACCTCCCTGATAGGCCAGAGAAAATCTCCCCGGCTGGATGGATCAAGGGGAGCAGGTCTTATTTTGCACTGCAAAGGCAGCCTCTGCCAGCACGGCAGTCTCAGCTGGGCCAACAACCACCGGACTCAGGAACGGGAGCTCAGAGGCTGCGAGGGCAAGAGCTGAGCCACCTCATCGGCTGATCAGACGTGGAGGGCTGGAGGTGGCCCAAGGCCTGGCCTGGCCTGGCACTGGCACTGGCTGGTAGAACGCCCGTGCGAAGGAAGGTGCTGCCAAGTGGGTGTGGAAGGCTATGCTCAGCCCTGGTCGGCTCCCTTTTGTTCACTCACACACACACACACACCCCCCGCAACATTTCTCACTCCTGTTCATGTATTTCTTTGCTGAACTTTTATGACCTGCTTACTCATCACCTCCCATCCAGATTGTCTGGTTGACCTTGGCTTGGGGATGCATCCTGCTGTTTGGGACAGGGGCAGGAAGGCCCCAAGAATGGGTCACGGGTGGGGCAGGCGAGGGAGAAAGAAGGAAAATGGAACAGAACGCGGGGCAATGATCTGGATTCTTCAGCTTTCCATTCCCTCCCCCCCCCCCCCCCCCGGTTTGAAAAATGGATTCAGCCAAGCTCAGGACACTATTGAAGTGAATTTGCAAGCATGTGTTGCTTATGCCACTCCCATGGCAACTTCAGAAGATTAGTGCTGCTTCGTCTATGTCCCCAGAGACATCATGGCACATCCGTGACCACCCCTGGGCTTCCCTGAGGTCTCTGGTCGGTCACTAGAACACTGGTCTAAATGAGCCATTGGTCTGATTCAGCAGGACTTTTCTGGCATTCACCTTCCCAATCCCTGCATCCTGGAGTTAGAGGAGAGGGCTGAGTGTATTCTGGGATGCATCTTAGATTTCACTGGGGAGGGCGGCACCTTGCATAAACTCAGTTTGCGTTTAGAATCTGGCCTGATTAAGGCCAGGGTAAGCCTTCCCTCTATCAACTTTTGGCTCAAATTAAATTATTCTCCCCAAAGACTAACACCTTTAATCCTTTGAGATTGCTTTCGATCCTCCTGGTTAACTGTGGTTCATCATAAGTTGACGACTCTAGGTTTTTCTCTACAGACCCTCCTAGAAATGGGATTGGATCAGGTAATTGCAACCCTTAAACAGAGGATGCTGGATACTGAACGGCAATGTGACATTAGCAGAGCACCAAATTTTTTGGCTTTGGAGAACACCAGATATATTCTAGCTCCAGCAGCCCTACCTTTTGTCTCTAGAGTCTCCTACCCATCGCAGAGCATTTTCTCTAGCCAGGTGGCAGGTACTCCCCCTCCGCGGTGTTGGAGGGGAGATATGGAAAGACTCCTGCATTAGAGAGGGTTTGTCCGTACGGTACCAGTGTTGTTGAAACAATGAACATGTTATGCTCTCCTGCCAGTTTTATCAGGAGATACGTGTTAAGTTTATTCTCCCCCTGTGCAGAAGGTTTCTGGGCAGCTCTGACTCTCAGATCTCAAGGAAGCTCCTTATGGCCATCAATTTCCAGTCTACAGCTCCTTGCGCAAGGTTTTTTTGCAGCTCCCTGTAAAATTCACAAAGATATTTTCCGCAGTACACCAAATTTTAAAGCAATATTTAGTTTAATCTGTAATTATCTATTTTAAATCATTTTATAGAGCCCACCTATTTATTGATTTGATTATTTCTTATTTCTTTATAATTTTGGCATATTGTGTATTGCGATTTGTGCTGGCCATTGACTGTATTCATAAATTATTTTTTAAAAAACTCAGAGTGCCTCTTGGGATACTCCCTTCAAACCGACTGCCATGTGTGGTGATTGCTTTGTGTGTCAGTTTGGACAGGAGCTGGGGCTTTACAAACGACGGTGCTAGCACCCTATTCCAAAGTCAACAATCTGAAATCTGACATAAAAAAGACAGCAACCACGTTCCAACCACACGGACCAGGCTCAGACAGTGATCCTAAGCAGGTCTACTCAGAAGTAATACCAATTTTAGTAAAGTGTTTTTTAGGATTGCAGCCTTAGCTTCAATATAGAGCCAATGTAGTGTAGAGGGTACAGTGCTGGGCTAAGCCCTGGGAGATCTGAATTCAAATCCTAGCTCTGCCACGCAACTCACTGAGTGTCCTTAGGTCAGTCACTCTCTAGCCACATGCATTGATTTGTGCCGAAGCCACCTTGAGCTCTGCAGGGAAGAAAGGCAGCTAATAAATGTTTTAGCTAAGTAAAAGAGCTAACCCTACCTCACAAGGCTGTTGTGCCAATGAGAACCAGGCATACTGCACAGTGCCCCTTGGAGGAAGAGAGGATAAAATCAGATAAGAACAGTTGGGGCTGTGCTGATGCCTCCACGGAAAAGGAGGGGTCCGATGGAAGCAGAGGAGAAGGAGGCCAAAGGGAAGTGCTCTGGGGCGTAGTGCCAAGCAAAAGCAGCAGCAAGGGAGGATGAGCAGAGTCATCCGAAGGAGCAGAAGAGGGCAGAAGGTGATAGAGCTGGAGGAGTGAACATCATGGGAAGGTGTGTCTCAGGACATGAGAGTAAGGGCCACACAGGCCTTTAAAGGGATGGACAAGGAGTCTGAACTGGGCTGCTATGCTTTTTTAGGGGTGCCGATGAGCCTGACCTGGATAGCCCAGGCTAACCTGATCTCATCAGATCTCCGAAGCTAAGCTGGGTCGGCCCTGGCTAGTATTTGGATGGGAGACCTCCATGGAATACCAGGGGCGTGACACAGAGGCAGGCAATGGCAAACCACCTCTGAAGGTCTCTTGCCATGGAAACCTCATGGGGCTGCCATAAGTCAGCTGTGACCTGATGGCCCTTTCCACCACTAGTGGGCCTCGAGAAAAATGGGCAGTTGTAACATGGATGTAAACCATATCCCATTAAACCTCCATCAAAGGGACAGGATTTTTTTCCCCTCCATTAGGGCTGCCAAGTCCCCCGGTAGGGCGGGGAAAACACCGATTTTTAATATTTACCCCTGCTTTTTCAAAATTGGCCACCGGGGGACAAAATGGCTGCCAGTAGGAACGCAGGGGAACGTCAGAGCCTGCCCTGCCCTGCCTTAAAAGGGAAATGTCTGCAGAGAGCCTGCCCTGCAGTAAAAAGCCTCATCAGACATTTCCCCTTTAAGAATAGAGTCAGCAAGAGAGCTCCGCCCAGAGATTAAGGAGGGACTGAAGGGGCTGCTTTTGCATGTGGCTGGGGTAAGGTTGCAAGGTTGCTGTGGAAAGTTTCTCTTACAGCTCTTTTCCTTCTCTCTCTCTCCCTCCCTCTTTCTTTCTTTTTTCTGTCTGTCTCTCTCTCTCTCTGTCCCCATCCAGCAGAGGTCTATCAGTGGCTATTATTAGCCACAAGGTCTAAATGGAAGTAAGTGGCCTCTGCCAGTTTTTTTCCTTCTCTCTCTCTTCCTCCCTCTTTCTTTCTTTTTTCTGTCTGTCTGTCTGTCTCTCTCTGTCCCCATCCAGCAGAGGTCTATCAGTGGCTATTATTAGCCACAAGGTCTAAATTGAAGTAAGTGCCTCTGCCAGTTTTTTTCCTTCTCTCTCTCTCCTTCTTTCTTTCTTTTGTCTGTCTGTCTGTCTGTCTCTCTCTCTCTCTCTGTCCCTATCCAGCAGAGGTCTATCAGTGGCTATTATTAGCCACAAGGTCTAAATGGAACCCTTTGTCTGGGGCAATGATGCTCTGCATTCTTGGTGCTTGGGGGGCAACAGTGGGAGGGCTTCTGGAGTTCTGGCCCCGCTGCTGGACCTCCTGAGGGCACCTGGTATTTTTGGCCACTGTTGTGACACAGAGTGTTGTACTGGATGGGCTGTACTGGATGGGCCGATCCACTGTGGCTTCTCTCCTGTTCTTATGATATGAAAATCATATTTAGCACTTGTATAGCACTTAGTGCTTCATATTCTGCCGAGATGAGGAAGGATTCAGTAGGGCCGTTGCTCAGTGATAGAGCATCTGCTTGACATGCAGGAGGTATCAGCCTCTTCAGCTAAAAAAGGATCAGGTAATAGGTGACATTAAAGATCTCAGCCTGAGACCCTGGAGAGCCACTACCAGTCTGAGTAGTCAATACTGACCTTGATGGACCAATGGCCTGATTCAGTATTAGGAAACTTCATGAGTTCATGTGTCAGCATGTGGAAGCAACATCACAGGATGTGACATCACAAAATGATGTCACTTCCTTTCTCCTGGCTCCACCCCCAAAGTCTCCTGGCTCCACCCCCAAAGTCCCCAGATATTTCCCAAGTTGGACTTGGCAGCCCTACCCTCCATGCAGCTGGCAATCCTGGGTGCTACTTTGGATCTCAAAGGTATAGCCCAAATCTGCGAGGGGTAGCAGGGGCTGAATTCCAAACAAGGGACTTGAACCCTGAACCTGAAGGGAAGCAGTGAGTGCACTCAATAATGTACAATCCAGACAAATTTTCTGTTTAGGAGGATCAGCTCCCCCAGTCTTTAGTTTCTGTCCCGCTACTTGCACCTGAGACCTGTCTAAACTTGCATCTGAGACCTGCCTGATCCTAATCCTGTTTTGGTCCTGATCCTGTGTTTTGGACCACACCCTGATCCTATATCCTGGCTGCTAGAAATTCGCACTGTGTGGTGGGACTGGCTTCTTCCTTCTATCCCATTTTAATCTCACCTTCTTCCAAGGTTTCCGTTGTGTTCTTCCTTCTGTTTTATACAACAACCTTAAGAGGTAAGTCGGAGAGTGTAACTGACCCAAGGGCACCATCATAACTGAGTGGGGGCTTGAACGTGGGTCTCCCCAATTCTAGTTGTACGTGCTAAAACTATGCTGTAGTGTTTGAGAGCTGAAATCTTTTGGATCCTTTCGGGACTGGGGTTAAGTGATGCAAGAATTGGCTCCTACCCTGGTTCGCCCTGGGAACAACCCTTCCTATTTTGCTGTGTTCCTTCCATCTGTTCCTTCTCCTCCTACAGTTTAAAGCAACAGAGGCCCCACTGAGAATTTAACATCTCTTATATATATAAACCTTTCTTCCGATGGAAACTGACCTTGTATTAAGGGAAGGAGCAAGACAATGTGTCTTGAGACCGTCAAGGGGGAAATTCCTTTGCTGTGATGATGGGAGCACAGCCAAGGAAAGAGGGAAACGGACAGCAAGGCTATGCATTTCTTCTTTCTTTCTCTCTCTCTCTCTCTCACACACACACCTTTGCAACAGACACCACACAACCACAATCATTTCACAGTTGAAAACAGGGATGTACAAGCAGTCCCCCAGTTCTCCTATGGAGGATTACTGTACCCCAGATCCCCACAATTGCAAACTGTCAAGGGCTCTGTTCTGTCCATTGCCTACCGTATTCTGTGACATTACCTTTGCTAGTCCTCAGGGGCAGTCTAAGTAATTCTGAGGCCCTGGCCAAACATCCAGAATAGGGCCCCAGGCTCATTGGCCCCCTTGACAGAGCCACCCTGCCTTCAAGCAAGGGTTGGTCAGACCCTCTTGGGATGTTGCTAGGATTTGGACTCTGTTATAGGGTTCCAGAGGAGCTGCAGTGGCTCAAGTGGTTAAGACGCTGAGCTGCAGACCAGAAGGCCAGTAGTTTGGCAGTTCGAGACCCGAGTGCCATGTGATGGAGTGAGCTCCCATCTCTGGCTCCAGCTCCTGCCAACCTAGCAGTTCGAAAGCAAGAAATTGCAAGTAGATAAATAGGTACTGCTTCGGTGGGAAGGTAACAGCATTCCGTGAGCCTTTGTGTTTAGTCATGCCAGCCACATGACCATGGAAACGTCTTTGGACAGCGCTACTTCTTCGGCTTGAAAACGGAGATGAACACCACATCCCTAGAATCATATTCGACTGGCTTTCAGGCAAGGGAAACCTTTACCTTTACCTAAAGGGTTCCAACCTCTAAGTGAGGCCTGGAGATCTCCGAGTATAAAAGAAAGAAAGAAGAAAGAAAGAACTGATCTCCAGATGACAGAAATCAGTTCCCCAGAGAAAATGGCAGCTTTGCCAGGTAGACTCTATGCATTGCACCCTGCTGAGATGCCCCCCTGCCCAAACTCTACCCCCCCAGGCTCCATCCCCCAAAATCTCCAGGTATTTTGCAACCTATAGTTGGCAACCCTATTCTGTGAGTGGGTGGCCAGAGTCCCCAAAGGGGCCTTTCTCAATAATATAGTGAGTGGATGAAGCGCTGCCTGGTGTGGTGAGGCCCTCCCCACCAGAACGGTGAACAGGCTGCCAGCCCTGCAGGTGAGTGGGCAGGAAGGGGACTTGCTGCCTTCCAACCTGTGGGTGCCTGCTCACCTCTTCCCTTGTTCTCCCCTCCATGGGGGGGGGGAGCAGGGCCCCATGCGGGGGGGGGGCGGCGGCAGAGGCCTTTACAGAGCCATTGTTGCCTCCCAGTCTGCCTTTGACTGAGTGCAGGTCCGGCTGCTGCTCTGAGGCCCCCACTGCTCCCTGTGGCTCCAGAGAGGCCAGCAGGAGCTGTGCTGTGGTGGGTTGGTGGTTGGCACCTTTTGCAGCCCCCAAGGCAGCTGATTCCATTGTTGCACAACTCTTACTGTCAAAAAGTTCTAGCCAGTACCTTCCCGCCCTTAATTTAAACCCATGATTGCGAGTCCTCTCCTCTGCTGCCAAAAGGGACAGCTCCCTACCCTCCTCTAAAGGACATCCCTTCAGATACTGCAAGAGAGCAATCATGCCCCCCCCCTCCACCTCCCCTTCTCCAGACTGAACATCCCCAAGTCCCTCAGCCTTTCCTCCTAGGGCTTCGTGGTCTCCAGGCCCCTGATCATCCTTGTTGCTCTCCTCTGCACCCGCTCCATTTTGTCCACATCCTTTTTGAAGTGAGGCCTCCAGAACTGCACAAATACTCCAGGTGTGGCCTGATCGATGCAGTGTACAGTGGGACTATGACATCTTGTGATTTGAATGTTATCTATATCTCATTGGCTGTGCCATGTGTGAAATGACAGGCTGTGTGCCCTGGAGGGCACCTTCCCGCCCATGTGCAGTCATTTACACACATGTGTATTAGAGACAAGAGGCTTCCGTTCCCCATTCAGAGATCTGATAAGACTCCAAAGAGGGAACTGGACCCTGATGAATGACCACTCCAGGGATTTATGCTAACAAAACTATAACAAATGTAGGGACAAATTCAGGACAGTGATTTATAGGGAGGGGGACTAGAAAATAGGGTGTGTCCCGCCATAGACTGATGAAGTCTTGATACAGTGAAAGAGGGAGAAGAAAATTCTGCGCCAAGGAAAATAGAGTTCTGCAACCTGAATAATGAATGATTACGAATGGTGTGAAGAAAAGAGCCTCTTATAATTGAAGAACTGGTTTTGGAGCTGGGTCTGATAAGACCAGTGGGAAGCAGCATGGAGGAGAACAACCTTTTGAAACACTTGGGTACTGGAGTCTACTTCATCTTTTCCTCTTGTGGCCCAGAACAAGTCTGATCAAACTAGCAGCATAAAGTGGCAGTAGCAGAGGCTCCCGACAGGCTGTTGCTGTGGCTTTTGTTTATGCATTTCTATTTTTTTTTAAATCCAGGATTTGCAAGCAGGCAATGCTCCCGTCTCCCAGGCACAACTTTTCTAACTTTTGTTACAAAGGTGTCTGTGAAATGACTGCACACTCCATGCATCTGATGAGGTGGAATCTGACCCATGGAAGCTTATGCTGGAATATGTTGTGTTAATCGTTAAGGTGCTACTGGACTCCAATGTAATTTTGTTGGAAGAGACTAACATGATTTCCCCCCTTTGAAATTATTATAAATTAGCCTATGGTAGTCATATGAATCCTCCATGAACACAGGCAGTACAAGCACGAGTTCAAGACTTCTGCCTCCAGGCCCATCCTGAAGGTCCCTTGGAGGTGCCCAGCTAGTTTTTTTTTGTCTTGGTTCCCCTTGGGGAGATTCTGATGATCTTATGGTAGAAAAAGGGTCCAGACGAAGCCTTTGTGGGCTCTGCCATCTTTGCTTCAGGGCACAGTTTGCCAGATGCCTCTACTGTTTTCTGTGTGGTCGATACATTGAGACTCATTGTCTTCCTGGCCCGGACAGTCGTGCCCCTCTGGACTTTTGTCCAAGGCAAGAAGCCAACTGTGGGGCAGACTGTACAAGACTGGGGGAGTTTTTGTCAGCCAGTGACGAATTCTTTCCGCGAAAGCCAAATCCTGTGAATCGGGGATGTGGTTGCCAAGCTAATGATGGAAGATCAAACAAAAAGAACCACCCCAAGATATGATGGAGGAATTGCTATAATTAGTCATGTCCTTATCCATCAACCACAGAGGAAATTTTAATTTATACAATGCCTACTCTGTTTTCTTTCACCCTTGGACAGAGTTGGGTGGGCTCTTTGGTACTGTTTGGCTGTGCCCCTTGTGTTCCAGTTTGACATGCTGCAGAAAGTTCTGTGGTCAGGGGGTTAAACAAGTCCTTGAAAATAGGTCCTTAACAGATTATCTGGACTGTATGAGGTTCACGCTCTACTAAGGTCATCATTGGAAGCAGTGTTCTCTCTAAGCTGAGTTAGTGTGAGCTAGCTCACAGTTTTTTAGCCACCAGCTCACACATTTTTGTCTTAGCTCAGGGAGGATGGCTCCAGAGCAAACCAATTTATGCAGTGACTAAATCACCTGCTCACAACTTTAATGCCAGTAGCTCACAAAGTAGAATTTTTGCTCAGAGGACTCCACAGCTTAGAGGGAGCATTGCATAGGAGGTTCTCTCAGTTCCCACTGAAGTGCAACAGGTTGCTGGAACAAGCAGGGCCTTCTCAGTTGTAGCACCCTCCTTAGAGAATTCTCTGTCCAAAGAGGATCAGGATTTGGAATGGGCTCCCCCTATTCTGTTCTTTTCAGTATCCCTGGAGGTGCTGTTGGAGAGCAGGTACTTTATGATGGCTATAAAGAATGTAGCTGTGATCTGGGAGGTTTCCATTCCAAATGCTGTTGCTAACACTGACCAACTTGGTGGTCCTCAGCAAGACCACTCACTCTGAGCCTCCTCTGTCTGCAGTGAGGAGATACTAATATATTTACAGGGCTGTTGTGGGAAAACAAATTGAAGATGAATCCAGATAAGACAGGAACGATGCTGGCAGGACAGCGCACTGCTTTAAACAGGATTGTTCTTCCTACTATGGTAAAGAGCTTTAACTGAAAGACTAAGTGCTTCGAGTTCTTTTTGGAGAAAAAAGTTTCCATGATAGCAGAAGTTGTGTGTCCCCCCACTGGGCATATCTAGTTAGGAAGCTGGCTTCCTATTTGCAGATGGCTGATCTGGCTACGCTGACCCATGCTTCAGTCACATCCAGGCCTGTAGCTACATTAGGGCATTTCAGGGCCCTGCCCCCTTAATTAAAAGTTGTGCCCCACAACCAACCATGCGAGAAATCTTATTTTTGAGGAGACACCCCCCCCCCCCCCGCTGCCTGCTGCTGGTGGTAGCCAGGGTGAGAGCTCGGGCTTCCCTGGGACCTAGGAAAAGAAAGCTCAGAGGGCATTTAATTACCTTTTGAGTTCCCTTCCACAGGGCAGGAAAGCTTAGAAGGGCACTCAAAAGTAATACCTTCAGTACATCACCAACAGTACATCTCCAACAATCGGAGCCTCCCCCTTTAAAGACAGGCATTCAGATTAATTTAATTAACTGTAATTTAACTGCCCCCTTAAAAATTTAAATGCCACCTAAACAAAAAAATCCTGGCTATGGGTCTGGTCACATCAAGGCTAGATTACTGTAGCACACTCTGCATCAGCCTGCCCTTGAAGATGATCTGGAAGCCGCAGCTGGTGTTGTTTTCACGTTTGTTTTATGAAATAGTTTTGTATTGTTTTTACACTGTTGTGTTACCCGCCTTGCTCTAGGGATGCCTGGGAGAGAGACAGGCATATAAATCTTCTAAATAAATCAATGTGTGCGAAGCACTTTTGAACACTGAAACTGCTAGGGAAATGCTAAGCGTTATGCACTTTTCCTCTCTGACGTAAATCTCCTCAGCTGTCCTATACATCTGGGTGGAAACTGTGTTTTCAGGACAGCTTCAAGCATTCTGAAAGCGATAATTCTGGCTCAAGGGAAGGCGGGGGGGGGGGGGGATCTTTCAACGGGGGAAAGAATAGGAAACCAGCTGCACTGTAGCCTGCCAGGGGAGTGACCCAGGACTGACAGTAACATTCCTCCAGAGATGCTCTGCTCATCCAGGGATAGTTGGATTACCTGAAAAGCCTGTGCTTGCAAGTAAGAATCATGCACTGGTTCATTTCCCCTCCCCTGCCTCTTCTTCCAAGAAGCTCAATCACTGTAAGAGGGGTTAGAGGGTCAGACTGAGAGACCTGGCTTCAGATCCCCATTCTGCCTTGGAGACTTGCGGGGCAGCCTTGGGCCAGCCATCCTCTCAGCCTAACCCAACTCACAGGGCTGTTGTGAGGGTAAAATGGAGGACGGCAAGGGAGACCCATGTACCTTGCCCTGAGCTCCTTGGGAGGAGAGGCATGCAAAAAAACCCTGCACTAAATAAAGGTTAACAGCACAAGGACCCTGCAGGGTAGCTTAGGCTGGGCCAAGCTGACAGGCCCAAGGTCAACAAGTGAGCTGTAAGGCCAAGCAGTGATCTGAATGATGGTCTTTAAATCCCGCATGCCCTGCCATGTTTATATTGTCCCCTCATTGTCCCTCCAGGAAGCTCAGGTAGCATACCTGGTAGGTTAGGCTAAGAGAGGGAGGGAAGAGGCTGGCCCCAGGTCGCTTATGGGCAACATCTGAACCCGGGTTTCCCTGATCTGTCTCACCCTCTGGGGGCAGAGGGGGAAGTTAAAAAAAGGCCCAGAAGCAGCCAAGCTCAGCAGCCCTCAGCAGTGGGGGCAACCACTCAGCTCAGACCCAGCCGGCAACACTGACAACTGCTGTGGCTCACCCATGACCACTTCCTCTGCCACCAGCGCCAACAGCAGTGTGAGAAGAGGCAGCTGGTGAGCTGACTTCAGTGACTGCTGCTGCAGAAGGGTCTGAGCCCAGCTGCCCCTGCAGTGCTGGCAGAGCTGCCAAGGTTTATTGCTGCTGGCCTCTGTCCAGCTTGGTGTACCAGTTCGAAGTGCAGACTCTAATCTGGGAGAACCAGGTTTGATCCCCCACTCCTCCACATGCAGCTGCTGGTGTCACTTTGGGTCAGTCACAGTTCTCTCAGAGCTGTTCTCTCAAGGGCAGTTCTCGGGAAAGCTCTCTCAGCCCCAGCTACCTCATAGGGCACCTGTTGTGGGGAAGGGAAGGGAAGGGAAAGGGATTATAAGCCTCTCTGAGACTCCTTCAGGTAGTGAAGGGAGGGGTATAAATCCTCCTCTCCACCAGTAGTCCTCTGGGGCAGGGACTCACCAGGACTGTCCATTTGCCTGGCTGGTTTGTTGCCTGTTTTTTCTGGCTGTTTAATTGTCATTGCCCTTTAAACATTTAAGGTATCTTGAATTAGGAAGAGTCTGTGTGTGGCTCAGTGGTAGAGCATTTGCTTCGCATGCAGAAAGTCCCAGGCTCAGTCCCTGGCACCTCCAGTTAAAAGGATCAGGCAGCAGGTAATACAAAAGACCTGGACCTGAAACCTTGGAGAGTTGCTGCCAGTCATACTGGACAGCAGGGGCCTTGGAGGGGCTGACCCGGTGGGTTTTCCTCTTATTGGAAACCACCCTCAATACTATTGTTAGGAGAAGGGCAGGGGCAACGTTTTAAAACCAGAGATACATTGAAGGAATCAACATGCCTGTAGTCACTGATCATTCCTGGAAGGGAAAGGGACTCCTGCTTTTTGCATTCTTGAAGAGAGAGTTACTCCTCATGGACCTCTGTTGCTTTTTAACGCAGGCACAGGACCTCTGTCCAAAGAAAGAGAGGGGCGGCACCTCTATCGAAGGGGCAAGCGAGGAAGGAATGGGCGTCCCCGTTTCAAAGCCAAAGGGTTATTTTTGCATAACCCTGAAAAATATGGTTTATATGGTTGTTGAATCTTTGCTTCTAAAGTCTCTGGGGCTCTGCCTTTGCTGCTAGGTTGATTGTTTTATTCTTGGCAACGTCCGCGTGTGACCAATGCTTGATGTATAACCCTTCTTGCCAGAAACACCCTCGAGGGCCTCAAGTAGCTAGATGGCATGGTTTTCGTTTGTCAAGAAAGCAAGCCAAAAAGAACTCACCTCAAGCCAATTGGATTTATGTTTTTTAAAAATGCTGATGTTTATTCTTTTTTGAGATCCAGCGCAAAGCAGCAGCCATGAAGCAGAGGGGCAGATCAAGAAGCAGTCCAGAGTTCGAATGATGCCTCTGCCAGGAATTCATCAGAGAGCCAAACACAAGCCAAGTACTCCCAGCCTCCCCAGCCCTGCAGCTAACACAACATATAGTCACTGGCCCACCTATTAGGCTTGTTTTAAGTATTACTGAGATGGGGCACATGAATGTTATAAAGCACTTTTTGCATGCCTGCAGTTTGGGTGTCTTGATTGGGTGGCTGTTTTTTTTGTTTTTTTAATTGTGTCACACATTTGACGCCTTCAGCACTGAACCAGACTGAAACAACAGCGCTCAAAAAAGCAAACAAAAGGGAGACTTCCAAAGACCAGCTACCGTTTTAAAAAAGCATTGGGGACCTAGGCAATGCTGTGGAGTCTTCTGAGTAAAAATTCTACTTTGTGAGCGACTGGCATTAAAGTCGTGAGCGAGCGATTCGGCTACTGCATAAATGAGTTTGCTCTGGAGCCATCCTTCCTGAGCTAAGACAAAAATCTGTGAGCTGGAGGCTAAAAAAACCTGTGAGCTGGCTCACACTAACTCAGCTGAGAGGGAACACTGGACCTAGGTCCAGCCACAAGGCCCGCTGCCGGTTTCCCGCAGCCAGTGGTCTCAGGGTCCCGGGGTGTTTGTCTCCAGCCCCCGGTGCTCAGCGGTAGACTGCCTCTGCGGAAGGAGGCTCTCCTCCGCTCTTGTGGCAGCAGACCGGCTGGGGCTTGAGTTCTCCTCCCTCTCTGCAAAGGCTGGCTGGCTGGCTGGCTGCGCCTCTGCCCGCAGGAGGAGCTCACCTGCCGCCTTCGCTGCGGGACCAGCCCCGCCCAGCCGGGCCCGGAGGCGGAGCGGCGGTGGCGCGCCGCGTCTCGGAACCTCAGCCGCCGCAGAGCTCAGCCGGCGTTCGGCGTTGCAGCAGCAGCAGCAGCAGGATGGGCGGCGGCGGCGGGGGCAAGAAGGTGGTGGCGGCGGTGCTGGGCGCCGTCTGCTTGGCAGCCGTGGCGGGCCTGCTGCTGCTCTGTGTGCCGGCCAAGGACCTGCGCGAGGCGGCCGCCTTCAAGGTAAGCCGCGCCCGCCGCCCCCGGAGGCAGATCCGGCGCCCCGGACGGGGGCAGGAGGGGTGGCGCGGACGTCCCTCCCGTCGGGGCCCAGCCGCGAGTTTCCCCGCTCGGCCGAGCGCGCTGGAGCATGTGCCGAGAGGCTCGGGCGGCCCGGCTGGCTGGCTTTCTCCGTCCCCTCCCGCCTCGCCATTCAAACTGCCTTCCTCTGCCCGGCTTTCTCGAGCCGGGGTGGGGTGGGGGACGCGCAGCCCTTTCACCGCTGCCCGGAGCCAGACCCCTATAAATCTACTTTCTCTGTCGGATTTGCTTGAGCCCTGGGAAGACGCGGAAGAGGTGTGCGACCACCGAGCATATGCGAAGTGCATCACCCTCTGAATGTAGAAGCGCCTTGGCGGGTACGACCAAAGTACGCCCGGTCCACCTTTGTGTTTCCAGCACTGTGCGGCCAAATGCACCTTGGGAGCCCCTCAAGCAGGGGGGATGGCAATGACCTTCTCCAGTTGCTGGTTCCCGGTCCGTGGTACTCAGTGGCAATGCGCCCTCTAAGCTCTGGAGTCTTGTGAGCAAAACTTCTACTCTGTGAGCTACTGGCATTAAAGTTCTGAGCCAGCGATTTTGGCTGCTGCATAAATGAGTTTGCTCTGGAGCCATCCTTCCTGAGTTAAGACAAAAATTTACGAGCCGCTAAAAAACTGTGAGCTAGCTCACACTAACTCAGCTTAGAGGGAACACTGCTCAGTGGTATACTGCCTCTGACCTTGGAGGTTCCATTTAACTATCATGGCTTACAGCTGTTGCTGGAGGCCCCTCTGAGTTTCTGGAACCTTTTTTGTTAATGTCTCAGGGCATAAATCAAGGTTCACCCCTGTACATCTACAATTGGGGGGAGGGAGGTGTGTGCTCTGTTCAGTGCTGTTGAGCCCAGCACCTGTGGCTGGGGGTGGGACAGACAATTTGCTCAGACCTTAATGGAACTTTAATCTTCCACCTTCTGGGGCCAGCCCCCCTCTCCTTTTCCTTTGCGAACTCAGTAGAGGGAGCTGTAGCTGAATCCGGAGGTCTCTGCCAAGTAGAAAACTCAGTCAGGCTTTGGAAGGAAGCGTTTCAGCCTTTGCTCCCTCCCTGACAAGTTCTGTGCTTGCATGAAGGCTGGGGGAGACGGGGACAATGAACCCCACTCCAGAAAAGACTGGGGTGAAACACTAGGGTTCAGTCTAGGATGTTGAACTGATGAGATCTGAGGGCCTTAGATCCCACCTTCCCCATCTGGCTTTCTTTCTGATGAGCGAGCATGGAGGAAGGTGATCTGAAGGGGATGGGATGGGATTGTCCCTGGGGATGAGTCTCCAATTTTGTGTCATGCCCTGAACTTCAGCTGGGGAGGGTAGGTTTCCAGGTTCATCCTTGCACGTTGTCTGTTGCAGGATCCAGTGGGGACATAGGGACTAGTGCTTCTAAAGATGCTTAGGGTTATTCTGAGGGGTTGAAGGTGGGGAGGATGTTTTCCAAAAGAGGACCACTGAATCAGCACCTCTGGTCTTGGGGCATTTGGCTGTTCCCACCCAGAGCCATTGTGCCAAAAAAAACCCCCACATTCCAAGAACTGGCAGAGGGGAAAGGCATTGGCTGTCTGATAGAGGGGGAATTCAACGGAAGATGGACCCAGCTCTTCAGTCCCTGACGCCCCCGCTTTCCCCTGGTGCTGCAGGCAGATGCCTGTTCCAAAATCTGGACCTGAGCCACTGCCTTTAATGGGGGTCCACCAAACGTTGGTGCCCATGTCAATTTATTTCTACATTCAGTTATTTCTAAAATGAAAAACTTCTGTACATTTAGAGGAAACAAATATGTTTTTATTTGCCATCCTGTGAATTGAATACATGCAGGTCTTGGCATGCAAATGTATCTTTCTGGTATGATGAAGAAAAATCAAATAGGAGGATCAAATAGGAGTGATTAACACATGGAATTCACTGCCACAGGAGGTGGTGGCGGCTACAAGCATGGACGGCTTCAAGAGGGAATTAGATAAGCATATGGAGCAGAGGTCCATCAGTGGCTATTAGCCACAAGGTATAGATAGGAGCTCTCAGTCTGGGGCAAGTGATGCTCTGTATTCTTGGTGCTTGGGGGGGCGGGGCAACAGTGGGAGGGCTTCTAGTGTCCTGGCCCCACTGCTGGACCTCCTGAGGGCACCTGGTGTTTTTGGCCACTGTGTGACAGAGTGTTGGACGGGATGGGCCACTGGCCTGATCCAACATTGGCTTCTCTTATGTTCTTATGTAGGATCATACAGATAAGATTCAGGTGGGCAGCCATGATGGCCTGAAGCAACAGAACAAAGTTTGAGTCCAGTGGCACCTTTTTGGACCAATAAAGTTTAATTATGGGTATAAGCTTTCGAAAGCTTCTACCCAGAATTAAACTTTGTTGGTCTTAAAGGTGCCACTGGACTCAAACTTTGTTCTGCAGATCATGCCTCAGCGTTGTGAAGTGGGCTGCTTGTTGTTGCTCAGTCGAGTGGGCTGCGCATGCAGTTAAAAACAATAGGGCTGGATCTGATTGTTCCCCGTCTGCTAAATGGGCCCTTCCTCCAAAGGTTTCTCACCTGGGCAGAGAGAATTGTTAAGTCAACACAAGTTGAATAAGTGGAGGCGGGAGCTGTCAAAAAACCCATTTGGTCTAGACTGACAAAACAAACCACAGTCCTGTTTCAATGCTACATCTCAGTTCTGTTGTAGGACAAACGGCAATTAGTAATTAAGCATATGAGTGCCTTTGAGCACATTTAGAGGGCTTTCCCCCTCTGAACCGGCCCACATTCCTGTATCATTGAAAGATAATATTTTTAGGGTTAGGGATACAGCCTTTCTTTTTAAAAAACACAGTTAATCCATCATTAGGTGGTCTTCTGTGCAGCCACCAATAGTTTTTTAAAGATTAAGATCTCTCCCACCCTGTATCTGGGTGTTGGGTAGACTCTAATACATACTATATTTTAGGGTGAGGACTGCCTGGTGGTGTATATCAGACTAATGCAGTGTGTGTGTGTGTGTGTGGGGAATATATCAGGCTAATGGAATAAGTGGGGAGGGGACACCAGAGGCCCTGAGTCTGGATAGCTCAGATAAGATAGAACTGAAGATATTCCAGCTGTGAGCCCTCTCCCCTCCCCTCCCCTTCTTGGGAAAACAATGTCTTGAGGTTTGAACTTGGAACTTGCCTCAAGTGCAAATCCCTCTAGCTGCAATTCCTCCACTTCAGAGGCATGTAAAATCCAGGCTGTGAGTTTGCAACAGACACAGAACTCTTCTTTGCATATCAGTGTTCAACCAAAAGAAAGGGGGCAGTAAAGATAATGCTGAACAGGCAGATATTTACTCAGTGAAGATGTGTGTTATTTAAAAGAGCTTGAATTTAAGAACCCTGCGGCATAGCCTTGTTCCCTGGATCAGAAGAGGAGTGGGTGGGAATCAGCTAAGAAATGAAAAGCAGCCTTGATAGCAAGGCATTTTTTGTCTGTCTTCTACAATGCTATTGGGTCTCAGTGTACCCTGAAGATGGAGTAAATCAATTTAGAAAACATGCAAGGAGAATGATAAGGTGGCATTGCCTAGTGGTTAAAAGACTTGCTCTGGGAGGACAACATCTTCTTTCTCATTACTGTGCACTTACTGATCAGCTGCTTCTGTCTTCCGTTTAATGCTGAGTTTTTTTTCTTGTGAAGCAGTTTAGGTTAGAGGAGACCTACCTGCCAAAAAAAGGGAGTGAGGATGTGGGAAAGGGAGACCAAATGAGGATACACTGTCATTTCCCCATGATCCTTCAACTTTCAGATGTTCATCAGCAACTTAGCAGTCATGGGATAAGAGGACAGGTTCTCTTATGGATTAAAAACTAGTTAAATGACAGGAAGCAAAGAGTAGGAATCAATGGACAGTTCTCATAGTGGAGGGGAGTAAGCGGTGGGGTCCCACAAGGATCGGTATTGGGGCCAGTAGTCTTGAATTTGTTCATAAATGATCTGGAACTGGGGGTGAGTAGTGTAGTGGCCAAGTTTGCAGATGATACCAAATTGTTCAGGATGGTGAAAACCAAGGCTGACTGGGAAGAGCTCCAAGAGGACCTCCACAAATTGGGTGAGTGGGTGACAGTGTGGCAAATGAAGTTAATTGTCGGTAAGTGTAAGTTGATGCACATTGGGACAAACAATTCAAGTACAGGCTAATGGAGTCTGAACCTGCTGAGACTGAGAGGAAAAAGATCCTGGGGTTGTACTAGATAGCCCAGTGAAAGTATCAGCCCAGTGTGCTGCAGTGGTAAAAAAGGCAAACTCTTAAGTTTATTATTAGGGGTTGTTAGAAAAGGGATTGCGAATTAAATGTTCGCTGTTGTAATACCCTGGTATAGATCTACGGTGCGGCCTCATTTGGAAGACTGTGTACAGTTCTGGTCACCGTATCTCCAAAAGGACATTGCAGAGCTGGGAAAAGTACAGAGGAGGGCAACCAAGATGATTAGGGGGTTGGAGCACCTTCCCCATGAGGGAAGGCTGAAAAGTCCGGGACTTTTCAGTTTAGAAAACAGACAATTAAGTGGTGGGTGTGGGGCATGATAGAGATTAATAAAATTATGCACAGGGTGGAGAAAATTGACAAAGAGAACTTTTTCCCTGGCTCCCAAATACTAGAACTCGAGGATATCCCGTGAAGGCGATGGGCAGTCAGTTCAAGATGGACTAAAGGAAATACTGCTTTACACAGAGTGAATTTGCTATCAGAGGATGTAGTGATGGCCACAGGAATAAACAGCTTTAAAAGGGGATTAGATAGATGCATGGAGGGTAAGTCTATCAATGGCTGCTAGTCATGGTGATTGAGGGGAACCTCCACATTCAGAGGCACTAATCCTCTGAATCCCAGAGCCAGGATGCAACATCGGGGGAAGGCCTCAGCCTCTATGCCCTGTTGTTGGCTATCCAGAGCAACTGGTTGGCTGCTGTGTGAGGCAGGATGCTGGACTAGATGGACTATTGGTCTGGTCTAGCAGGGCTCCTCTTATGTTCTTATGGTAATTACTGGTGGTCAGCAATAGAGGGGTGCATTGGCTATCATGCCTTTCTTGTAAGTTCTTTGGAAGGTATCTGGTTGGCCACTGTGGGAAGCAGCATGCTAGGCTAGATGGACCTTTGGTCTGAACCGTCAAGGCTTTTCTGTTCTTCCCAAGCAAGATATTGCAACAGAAACATCTGTGGAAAAGCAGGAGTGTTGTCAGGATTTGATACCTTAGCTGTTGGGCTGTGTCCTCACTTTCTCTTTCTCTCTCATTAGGGTCAAAAGGCCATGAGATATAAGAAGTTTCTGCTCAGAGCTCAAATATAGACAAGGATGGTGTTCCTCAGCCTTCTGGATCCCCCTTACATGTCTGCAACTTCCCTCTTCTGTCAGGGCCACTTCCCTTTTTGAACATATGACATTGCCATAACCCTGCAGCATCAATTAGGGTTGCCACATCTCCACCTGGAGATCTCCTGCTATTACAGTTGACCTCCAGATGACTGAGATCAGTTTCCCTGGAGAAGGTGGCGCTTTGAAGGGTGGGCTGTAGGGCATTATACCCTGCTGAGGTCCCTCTTCTCCCCAACACCCCCCGGCTTGACCTCCCAAATCTCCAGGTGTCTCCCAACCCAGAGCTGGCAACCCTAATCAATCCATGTTATTTGCTCAGACCTGCAGTAGCCCTGCATGGCCTCAGCCAGGAGAGAACCTTTTGCTGTCCAAGGGCCTGAGATCTTCTGCATGCCAAGCAGGTGTTCCACCACTGGGCCAAAGCCCTTTTGAGGCAGGGTGATAAAAACCGTGCTTTGTGGAAGCAAATGTTTTTGTTGGTTCAGAGATCAGGATTCCTATCAGGAAAGCACCTGCAGTCAGAAGGCAGGCCCTCCCCCCAGGGAAACCCTCTGAGTCACTGTGATGTCAGCCCTTGCCAAGTTCTCTTGCCTCACTCTCTCTTCCCACAGTAAATAAACCCTGCCTGAGGGATTGTGGGAGTTCTAGACCTGCCTCCTGCCTTTTTTGTTTTATTTCAGCTCAGGCATCCATACCCCTGTTTTTTTCATCTTAGAGGGAAGAACCTAAGGGAAAGAAAAATGGAAGCCATTTGGAAATGTAGATTTAAAAATGCAATATCTGTATGGAGTGTGGGGTTGCTAGCTCCAGGAAATAATTGGAGATTTGGAAGGGGGGGTGGAGCCTGAGGAGGGTGGGGTTTGGGCAGGGGAGGGACTTCAGTGGGGTATAATGCCATTGAATCCATCTCCCAAAGCAACCGTTTTCTCCAAGGGGACCGATTGTAATTCCAGGAGATCTCCAGCCATCACCTGGAGGTTGGCAACCGTAACACAGTGTCTGGATTTTTTATGTAGGTTTGAGTTGAATGTTGGGAATTGTATGGCAGTGAGCTCAGTGTGGAACTTGAATTGGTTATGGAATCTCCTTCCCTGAAGGTCTTGTAAAACAACAACAAAATCCTCCATCCATATTTTGTACCCAGACAGGCTGATTTTCCAAATAGATAAATAAATAAAACGGATTTGTCCACATGTCCTTACTTTGTGTGATTTGTGCTAGTTTTACTAACCAGTGGGGTGGCTACGTCCCACAGGATAGTTAAGTGTAACTACAGATAACCTCTTCAGATAACTTCAGATCTGAAGAACTGAGCAGTGACTCACGGAAGCTCATACCCTGCCACAAATTTTGTTAGTCTTTAAGGTCCTACTGGACTCTTGCTCTTTTCTACTGCTGTGAATCATGTTTGAATCTTGCATTTGAAATGAAAGCCTTAGTCGAGGCGAGGGCCTTAGGCAAATGGCTATCCTTCCGTCTACAGAAGACAACAGACAGACTTGGGCTGCCTTTTAAAGTCATTGTAAAGAATGGTGAGATAATGAATGGATGAAAAGGAGTCTTTTAGCATCTTAAATACTTAAACCAATTTATTGTGGTAGAAGCTCTGCCCTGTGGAAACTTCTGGCTCCATCAGTCTGAGAATCTTTAAGGGTCCTTAGGGCTCCTTCCTGTTTTTGCTGTGGGTGATCAACACATCTATGAACTCTGCTGAGCCTTTTTGGATCCTTAAGTGCTACATGAAGGCCAAGAGCAAACATTAAGTCCCTTCCCCCTCCTAATCCCTCCCCCCTTAAAATTCTGCTCTTAATGATGCTCAAAGTTTTGGTTGCTAGGAGCTTTTGGGGAGGGTGTTCCCTCCTTTAATTACTCGTTGAGTAAAGTGCTTCTTCACATGACAAGTAATTAAACTGTGAAATTCACTGCCAGAGAAGGTAGTCATGGCCACTAGCACAGATGGCTTTAAAAGAGAATTAGAAAATTTCATGGAGGAAAAGTCTTTCAGTAGCTGTTAGCCATGATGAGTAGCTAAAGAGAGCCTCCATAGTCAGAGGCAGCAGACCTCTGAATACCAGTGCTAGGGAGAAGGGGCTTGTCCTCTGTGCCCTGTTTGTTGGCCTTCCAGATTGACCTTTGTGTGAAACAGGACGCTGGACTATGTGGACCGCTGGTCGGACCCAGCAGGACGCTTTTTCTGTCTTTTCCCTGGCCCTTTCCTTGCTGAGAATCATGACTTCTCTGCCAGCGCTCACTGAAATCTCCCTGTTCGCTCAGGGGCACCCAATGAAGTTGAAACGTAATAATAATAATAATTTTAAAACCCTCTTTGGATGCTGCCTTCTGTGTTTGGCACATAAATCTTTTGGGCACACCCTGGCCAAGTTTGGAAGTGCTGATTTGCTGCTGCAAGCAGAGAGAGATTTCTAAAAGTTTGGGAGGAATCTTGCTCAGTCCAGCTAAAGATTTCTGGGCAGGCTGGTATTAGGGAACCAGTTCTCTGTGTGGAGGGTAGGGTTGCCAGCTGCAGGTTGGGAAATACCTGGAGATTTTGGGAGTGGAGCCTGAGGATGGTGGGATTTGGGGAAGGGAGGAACTTCCTTCCAAAGCTGCCATTTGCTCTAAGTGATCTGTCACCTGGAGATCTATTGTAATCCCAAGATATCTCCAGCCACCACCTGGAGGTTGGCGAGCCTAGTGGAGGAGAGGCTAGAACAACCAGCTTTGCGTGGGAAGTCCTCGGATTGAGTCCCGAACCATAGCATCTTGAGTAGCAGATTTTAAGAGAAACCTGGGACTTGGAGAACCACCTGAGCTAGATGGGCCTGCTGGTCAGAGCAGGTCCTTTTAATGGGGTTGAATAATGGGTTTTGGTTGTCTTTGTGTTCCTGCTAAGAACCTGCTCCCAAATATATTTGCTTTAGAAGGAAAGGACACTGAGTTTAGTGGGACTTGATCCCAAATAGAACTACAGGCAAGCGCTATTTGGAATTACCTGGATGTCCATTGTCACAAAGTGGAAAGTTGAAAACACTGGTGTTCTGGCGAGTGATCCTCTCCCATCTAGTTCTGGCACTGGGTTGTTAGTGAATAGGCTTGGATCACATGCACATCTGAAACAGACAATTAAAAAAAAATAGAAGTTCTTAATCTGTTGAATTGAACAAGGATATATAAAACAGCCCCAAACATGGCTTATTTATTAAGAGATTTATATCCCTCCTCTTAGTAATCATATTCTTGAGGTGGTTTCTGTATTGCTTAGAACCAATAAAAAGCATCCAAATGAAGCCATAGCACCCAGTGATGGTCCCAGAAATAGAACATCACCTGCTGCAGCAACAAAACCATCCAGCAGTTAAAGAGCCACAGCATAAATTCAAGAGAAGTTGGGGGGGGGGGGATTAAGGTAATGGCTTAAAGCAAATGCTGAAACAAAGAGAACCAAAATACAATCCCCACAAACTATTCAATTATGGAGGGGAAGAACCAAGCCAACAAAATGCCTGAGGAATTGTTTTTATACGATGTCTAAAACTTGACAAGCTGGGCTTCGGACAGGTAGGGTTCTCTGGTAAAGGAGTTCCAAAGTTTTGTGCCACAGCTAAGAAGAAGAAGAGTAGTTTTTTATACCTCACTTTTCCTAGGGGTTGCAGTGGCTCAAGTGGTTAAGATGCTGAATTGCAGACTAGAAGGTCAGTAGTTCAGCAGTTCGAGACCTGAGTGCCGCATGACGGAGTGAGCTCCCGTCTCTGGTCCCAGCTCCTGCCAACCTCACAGTTGGAAAGCAAGAAATTGCAAGTAGATAAATAGGTACCATTTTGGTGGGAAGGCAACAGCGTTCTGTGCGCCTTGGCGTCTAGTCATGCTGGCCACCTGACCATGGAAACTTCTTTGGACAGTGCTGGCTCTTCGGCTCAGAAATGGAGATGAGCACTGCATCCCTAGATTCGTATTCTATTGGCTTTCGAGCAAGGGAAGGCTTTACCTTTACCTTTACCTTTCTCTACCCTAAGGAACTGTAAAGCCTTCCCTCTCCCCACAACAGTCACCTTGTGAGGTAGGCGGGGCAGAGAGAGTTCTGAGAGAACTGCAGCTGTCCAAAGGTCAGCCAGCAGGCTTCACGTGGAGGAGGAGTGGGGAAGCACACTTTGTTCCCCAGATTAGAGTTCACTACTCTGAACCGCTACACCACGCTGGCTAAAACGACTCTGTCTCCGGCGCTCACCCTCTTGCTTAATAGATAGGAACCTTGTCCTCCCGTTGGCTCATTCTCATCTGAAGCAAGAGGGAGGGCACTTAAGCTCCTTGCTTCTCACGGGGTGGAAGTAGCAGTCGAGGTTTGTGGAGGCAGCCCCTTGCTTTCCTTGCTCGGGAGAGTTGTGCCAAAGCCTGTCTTGCAGACCGTGCTCAGGCAGGCCTGTAGCCACGGTGGGGCATTTGGGGGCGGAGCCCCACCACGGATTAACCCCACCCCACCCTATGAGGATGCCAGACCCCCACTCCCAGTGTGCCTCTCCCTACCAGTGGGGAGGCTGGGGGAGGAAAGGGAAGCCGCCCTGCCGCTTCTGGTCAGCTTCACTTATTCCCCCCCATCAGTTGTTAGGTTTAACAGCTGTTCATCTGGGAGTGAAACTAACCAGAAGTGGCAGGGTGGCTTTCCTTTTCATTCCCAGCCTCCTGCAGTGGCATGCCTTCTCTCTTTCTCTCTCTCTCTCTCTCTTTCCTTTGCTACCCCCCACCCCACACACTGTTAGGTAATCTAATTAAATTCCCCACTCCCCTGCCCCAAGCATCTGGGCCCTGCCCCACCAGCCAAAAAATTCCGGCTATGGGGCTATGCCAAGGGCAGTAGAGGGTTATTAAGAGCCCTTTGTCTCTTGCAGAGGAAATGGCTGGTTTGCAAAAGACACCAAAGAGAAGATGTTTAGGAGTCCTTTGTTCCCCGGGGAAAGCAGCTGAGGTGTGCTTTTTGATATAAGAAGCCATTTGGGTCCAGATGGGAAGCACCCGGGATTCAGGAAGCAGACTGTCCTCCCCGAGTTGCCACTTTGTCAACTGAGTCATCCCGGAGGGATCCCTTCCGCTTCTTGCTGGTCTGATGGTCTCTCTGCATGCTCTATTCATCCTTTCCCCAGATTAACATTCAAGGCATTCAGATGCTGCATCAATGTCACGTTTTTCTGCCTCCCTCCCTCCTTCCACTTCCAGCTGGAATTCCCCTCTTGGCTCACTGATGTCCCTATAAATATCCCAAATTCGAGTTCCTATGCCCCCTTCCCAAGGGAGAGGTCTTGAAACAAGACTGTGAGGGATCAGGCTGGGGGGCCGTGGGATCTGTTGCAGGAGGCCAAATGCAACCTTGGTGCTGAAATGTTTGGTATCAAGGAATGATGAGAAGGGGCGTTCTTTTCTGTGCTTTCCAGGTTGGCTGGCCATAGGGTTCTTTATCTCTAGAACAGGCTACCTTAAGACTGATTAAACTGTTGTCTTAAAAAGCTCATTCTAAAAGAGAAAATGTTTCATAGGAGGGTTTTTCCCCTCCCACTGGTGCTTCCCAACATTTTAATTGAATTTTTCGTGGGGAGAAAAGTCCTAGAGGGGTTGTAATTCCCCCCCCCCCCCGAGTTTTCCTGTTTTTCCAACCAGGCCTTCATGCCTCTGCACCTAGATGGCCACTGCAATGACTTGGTGAAATTCAATCCCTGGGGACATAATAGGAATCTTTCCTCTCATTTGATGCCCCCCACCCGTCCCGGGGTAGGGGGACTTGGTGGCTCAGAGGTTAAGATGCTGAGCTGTAGTTCGAGACCTGAGTGCCGCGTGATGGACTGAGCTCCTGTCTCTGGCCCCAGCTCCTGCCAACCTAGCAATTTGAAAGCAAGAAATTGCAAGTAGATAAATAGGTACTGCTTCGGTGGGAAGGTAAAGGCGTTTTGTGCACCTTGGCATTTAGTCATGCCAGCCACATGACCATGGAGAAGTCTTTGGACAGCGCTGGCTCTTCAGCTTGGAAACAGAGATGAGTACTGCCCCCTAGAGTCAGATTTGACTGGCTTTCGAGCAAGGGAAACCTTTACCCATCCTGGGGATCCCTCCTCAAAAATGTTCTACATGCAAAACACTCATGTTCTTGGGCAGATAGTTGATTGGTCAGAACATTTCTGGAGGAAACATTTACATCCCCCACTTATTATTCATCTTAAAGGTCAGACCCCTTCCTCCCAAGGCAACCCTGAAAGACAGTCAAGGGATGCAGCTTCCTGTCAATGTCAAACCACTTTTGCTGCCTTTGAAGGCTTCCAGCCATGATTGGAGCGCTGTCTGACTCATCTCTTGGGGGAAGCGTAACTACAAGATGAATATTGCAAGTTGGCTAGAAACGATATTTTATTTCCTGTGGTCTGCACACTTCCCCTTCCACTTGCTTGTTTGTTTAGTCATAAACCTTTTAAACTGAATTTTTTATTTTGCAAAGTTTGCTGTGCTGCTCCCCCTCACATGCCATTCATATCCACTTACTGAGGACCCTGAGAAGGAGGCGGAGGCGTGCCTCACGGAGATGCCGGCTGTCTAGCATGCAAATGCTGCAAGATCCCTGCTGGGAACTGTGTTCTCAGGCGTGCAGAGGCCCAATTCAGGACTGTCGCGCATGGAGAGCAGGTGCTTAAGTCTCCTTCGTTCTAGGAAAATTATGCCAACAGAAGTAGCCTGTGGCAGGGTCAAGGATGCGACATGACATTAATTGCTCTGATGGGAGCTTTATGAGTACTAAAGTTGACAGCTTCAAATTGGAAAATACCTGAAGATTTTGGGGGTGGAGGCTGAGGAGTACAAAGTTTGGAGAGGGGAGGGACTTCAGTGCCATAGAATCCACCTTCCAAAGTGGCCATTTTCTCCAAGTGATCAGTTGCAATAGCAGGAGATTTCCAGCCACCACCTGGAGGTTCAAGCCCACAAATGGACCACAGTGACCAACCAAAGGTTACACCTGACCACTGTTCACTGTGAAAAAAATAGATTCAATTCCAATTACAGTCCACAGACTTGCTTCTTCCTCTGTTTCTTTATTTCATGTCGTGCAGTGCTGCTGCTTCCAGATAATTACCATGCGAGTACGGATTTCCTAGGTAAATATTCCGTTCCCCCCAATGCTTCATCAGGTCCCTTTTTTATACATGGAGCCGATGCTCTAAGACTCCTACTCAGAATTATCCCTTGAGAGCCAGCAGATGCAAAAGGGAAGCACAAGATTAATTCTGAGTAGGAGTCTTAGAGCATCGGCTCCATGTATAAAAAAAGGGACCTGACAAAGCATTGGGGGAAACGGAATATTTACCTAGGAAATCCGTAGTTGCATGGTAATTATCTGGAAGCAGCAGCAGCACTGCACAACGTGAAATAAAGAAATAGAGGAAGAGGCAAGTCTGTGGACTATAACTGGAACTGAATCTTTTTTCACAGTGAACATTGATGGGGTGTAACCATCTGGAGGTTGGCAACCCTAATGATACTCTTTGGTTTACCCCAAAAGACAACTAGTACCCTCCCCCCAAGCAATGCCAGTTCAGAATATTTTGGCAGGTAAGCCTACCTCAGCACCGTGGTTTTCTACTTGGCTGTGGTGTTTTGAACAAATTGCTACCTGTCACTGGTTACTGCTGTGATTCCTTCTGGTAACTTCAAAAGTGAACCTGGGGACCACTTCAAGGCACTTTGGCCCAGGAGGCAGTACCAGTCTCCTCCTGTGCCCCTGATGTCTGCGAATGAGCACAGCCTCTGCAGTGGATTGGTGCTCTCTTCAATGCGCCAGCCCGAGTAGTCACTTGGTTGGCTCAGCGGCAGAGCTCTCCCTGCCCTTTTGTTCACTCTTTCAACCCCTTACACTGGCTATGAGGTTAAATCGGGACATGGAATGGCTGCAGCATATGTTCTGGGAACCCTGGAGTTCTTCTTTTGCAAAGACCATTCAGCTGCTGCCAGAATGATCCATCCCTGGCCTTGGAAAAAAACCAGCTCTGCAGCTGATTGAGTGCCAGGAAATCTTTAAGAGATCAAGACTGGGGCTGTTTAGAAAGCCCGTGGCCCCATTCTAAAGAGGCCCTTTTGAATTCTCTCTGTGCCTTCTTCCTTTCAAGTGGTTTCAGTGGAGGAATGTTCTCTGCTCAGAGCCCTGTCCCAGTGCTATCAATGCAGCCACAGGAGTCTGTGATACATTGTTCGGGGCTGCAGGGTTTGAACAGATGAGTCAGTGCGATGAACTGACCAATGAAGCCATTTGCAGGTTGTTTGCTGTGAGAGGGCTGTTTATGTGCTAGCAGTATGTGTGTGTCAGAACGGCTCTGGGGAGACCATGGGCCAAGAGAGGCTGCCTGTTGCATCTGTGCATGAGTCCCTGCTTCTTTCCAATCAGCCTCTGCTGGAGGTGGGAAATTCTGCCCTGTCTGACTAGGCCATTTCTCCTGCAGCAGGATAACTTGCTGTTGCAGAGCGGGGGGACAGGCTGTTGCATTTCTGCGTGAATCACTGTTCTGAGGTTGGACATTTTGTATTACATGGGCCAGGATTAATCTCATTTTGCCATATTAATTATATATCAAGGTTGGCATCATGATGAAGGTCAAGGCCGTGGCCACGTAGACCTTTGATGACTGATTCAGCGGAAGGAGCTATCAGAGGAGAACATTCTTGAGGCTCTGATTCAGATTTGGAGCTCTTCTGTGAATGCTGTCTCAAGTGAACTCATAATGTCTCCCGTGAATTCTGCTGTGAACATGCTGTTCTACATATAGTAGGCCTCTTGTCAACACATTCCACTCATAGAGGAGGCAAAAAGAAACGCCTCCAAGATGCATTTTCCCCCCAAGGACAGAGGATTTGGCAAGTGATGTACAGATCAGAATGTCAGACAGTTCGGAATAGTGCCTCTATGCTTTAATTTGTTGAGATCATCTCTCTTCCTTTGCCCATCCTGGCTCCTCTTCTGGGGGAAATTGACAAGCCTGCAGTACTTGCACCTTCTTTGTCCCTGGTGATCTGTGTGTCTGTTTCAGTGAAGCTTGAAGCCCTGAACTATAGCGGCCTTTACCGGCTAAGGATGCCGGCCTCTACTTCCTTCACCCTCCCAGTGAGAGCATACAGCACTGTGTTAAAGCAAACAGCCAAGGATGGCCTGCCCCCAAGGTCTTCTTCAGAAATCCTCTTTCCCAACTATGCTAGCCCCCCACGATCCTTTTAAGTGGAGTTGCTGGGGGTTGGACCTGGACCCCTTTTTTGTGCACAGCTGAAAATTTCATTGGATGCTCTCAGATCTAAGAAGTGCTACTCCTGAGATTTATTTTAGGAAATCTGGGCTTGTTGGTCCAGGGACATGAATGCCACTCAGGATGCCAGAGCCCAGGCCTTGGCCCAGGGGTGAAGGGGCCAAGAGGACTGAATCTGAGAGGTTTTTGGGGAGAGGCTTTGGCTCAGGGCAAGTATGCATACCCATCATACAAGAAAGCTCAGCTTCAATCCCTGGCTTCTCCCACTGAAGGGATGTTAGGCAGCCTGGGGGACACCTTTGTCCACCTGAGACCCTGGAGTGTTGTTGCCAGTCAGAGTAAGCTAAGCTAGATGGGCTACTGGTATAAAGAAGCTTCATATGTCCAGAGGGAGAAAAAGGAACCAGAATTGGTCTGATAAAGGAGAATAGTACACTGGAATATTAAAAATGAATCTTTTGTTAATAGTTGCAGTGAATGCAGCAGTGTGCCAATGTGTATCGAACGTGGCCTGTTTTTAAAACTCCAAAAGGGTTGAAAACTCCTAGACTAAAGCAGGCCCCAAAGTGACCTTCTATCTGCTCACCTCTGACAAAGCAGAAGCTTCTCTGGGCAAGAGTGTTCTGGCAAATGGGAAGGAAGATGGTTTTCTTTTATCATTTCAGGTATTAGATATTCCCTAAATGGCTCACGTGAGAAGCACGGCAAAGCCAGTTTGTTGCCCTTTTTTGTGGGTTAGTAATTTCAGTGCATCTGCTTTGAAATGCTGCATTAAAGCTTTTCCTACACATTAACAGCCCTGGGTTGATCAGAAGGGCTGACTGTAACCAAAATGTCCTGGTAGCATCCCACCATGCTAGATGCAAAAACGCAGTATGTCCCACTTTGCTTAATCTGATGGAGAAAGCAATTTCCAGATGTCCCTTGTGTCCCAGCATGTATTTAAAGCCAGCCAAGAGGGTTGCCAGCCACGAGTTGAGAAATACCTGGAGATCTTGGGGTTGGAGCTTAGAGAGGGTGGGGTTTGCCGAGGGGAGCGATCTTGGCAGGGTATAATAACATACAGTCCGCCGTCGAAAGCAGCCGTTTTCTCCAGGAGAAATCATTTTGGAAGTCTGGAGATCAATTGTAATAGTAGGGGATCTCCAGGTGCCACCTGGAGGCAGACAGCCCTGCCAGCAGAGTTTGCATTGACTGAAGTGGAATGGTTGCAGCAAACCTTCTAGCAGCAGAGACCACAAGAAACTGAAAGTTGGCAGGGAACTGATGAATTTTAGTGTCACTTTTTAACCTGGATTTTCCATTTATACTAATGTGCATTGAGCTTTGTTGTTGTTCAGAATGTCCTTAGGTGCGGCCAGATGGGCAGTTACATCCACGTCCCTTGCGGTTCCCTTGCAGACTAAAAGGGGACAATCAGACTGTGACATCTGGCTCCCGTTCTACTCCATCTTCCAAACGGAGTAATCAGACACCGGGGAAAGTCCAATGTTAACGGGAGCACTCTGCAGTCCTGGATGTGTGATCGTTCCTTGCACGGCCAAACTGAATGGAAAGCCTGGAGCTTCCGGTTCATGGATGCCATTTTTTCTCAAAATAAGCAAGATGCGCATAACTGTCTATGTGTGCCTAGCTTGGGAGTCCCTGCCAACCAGAAGACGACGCTTCTGCGCATGCGGGCACGGGAATCCCTTCTGGAACAAAGGCGGCTGAGTCTTGGTGGCTGGCAACGGGGTGCTTGTGTGCCTCAGCCAGGTACCGGAGGGTGTGTGATCAACATTCCCCCGGCACAAGGAACACTGGAGTAAAGTTGCGGCATGATCAGGGATGCCCCACTTGTCATCTGACTGCAGCCCTTGTAGCTTTATTGTCTTAATATGACGAAAAAGACACTTTCAGGTTAGCTGCTTCATCCACTAACCAGCAAAGCTTCAACATATTAAGTTAATGTATTAAGCAGAGTTTTGATGTATGACATTTCAGATTATTCCACACTGATGGGAAATGTTCAACGAGGGTTGCCAGCCTCTAGGTGGGACCTAAAGATCTCCCAGAATTACAACCGATCTCCAGATTACAGAGATCAGCTCCCCTGGAGTAAATGGCTGTTTTGGAAAATGGACTCTATGGCATGATATCTTGCTGAGGTCCCCCCCCCCCCCGCCAGCTTTACCCCCAAATCTACAGGAATGTCCCTATCTGGAGTTGACAGCCCTATCTACAATTATGGAGTAACTGCAGGGTCTGTACTGGTTTGTCACCATACTTATGAACTTTAGGTGTATTTGGGAGGTGGTTGTAAGAGAGCCCAAACAATTCTCCTCCAAGTCTCCCCTAAGACAGTGCCATGGAAGGTTCAGGAACATTCTGTCTGCTCAGGATTAACGTGTTGGCACTGACAGCTACTGTGGTTTCTGAGCAGTGATAGCTGTGCTTGAAGCACTTGAAGTTCATCTCTTTCTTTTTTGGAAATTAGGCTCAGGCCTTTTCAACCCAGATGTTGGGCTAGAATTGGGCCACTGTCAACACAGAAGTGGTTAACAGCATGGGTTCTGAGCTGTAGGATACTCACAAGTACGCTAAACAATGACATCTCTGAAGGGAAACGGAGCAGAGTTCTACAGCTGTTTGGTTACCACTTTGGGTTTCGATTCCTTCCTTCTTGTTAAACCGAGCAGAAAGAAAGCTCTTTGAGGTGCAAAGCAGAGCAGGGGGGCTTTTTCAGAAAAGTTTAATAATCGCAAGACTTCCTTTTCCTGCTGCATAAAAGTGTTTGTCCTCAGTGAGATTCTGCTGCTGTTTTACAACCGCAGCCCTAAACCACTGAACTCAGCAAGAGGGATGTGCAAACTGGGTTCTGCAGGGGCCCATTTCACACTTCACAAGGGAGTTTTCTTTGAGAAACAATTTCCGTAGTTAAAAGCTCCTGTGAATATATCCAATATATCCAGCTGCAGAGGAGGCTGCCTGTTGCCTCTTTGCATGATCTATGTTGGCTTCACCTCCTTCCAGTCAGTCTCTGCCGGAGCAGGTAATTTTGCTGCCTTGAGTATAGTTGGAGTATTTGCTTGCTCGTGATTGAGGCACACAGCAGAATGACTGGTCCCCAGAGGAGGCTGCCTGTTGCATCTCTGCATGAGTTGCTAGGTATGCGCTTGCTTCCTGTACAACATATGTATTTGTACATGAACTATACCAGAACGAACCAATGTCGGCCGCTCTGAGCCTGCTTGTGGGGAGGTCGGGGCAAAAAATTAAATAAATAAACCAGTCTCCAGAACTTCTACCTCACAAGGAAAATCGTCGTTTAAAAACCTGTGTTGGTGACTTCCCTGCTTTGGGGGGGAAGCTGGGAACATGAAATGATAATGTAATTAGGACATAGGCTAGTAATGAGAACCATGTGCCTGTTACGCTTATCAACTTTGGTTATACATGGCAGTTTGTTCTCTGAGGAGTTGGGCTCCAGGTTCTCTCTCTTGCAACCTGGCTTGCAGAAAAGCATGACATCGCATACAGGCAGGGCTCATTTCGTAGCAGGAGCTCCTTTGCATATTAGGCCACGCACCCCTAATGTAGCCAATCCTACAAAGCTCTTCTTGCAGGGGCTACTGTAAGCTCTTGGAGGACTGGCTACATCAGGGGAGTGTGGCCTAATATGCAAAGGAGCTCTTGCTACGAAATGAGCCCTGCATACAGGAACATTCCTGGAACTGAGCATTGTTTCCTTCTCTTTATCTGTTGCATCTGGCAGTCAGAGGTGCATATTTTCTTGGGACACGGGAGCTTTACAGAAAAGTCTGACTCCGCCCCTTTGAGGCAAGCTGGAGCAGGGATGGCCCCTCTGGAATCTCATCTCTGCAAACTCCTCTGCGTGGGCTGTGAAGGAAGTGCTTTGGAAGCGGGTCGAGCAGAGCTTTGGGCTACAGATGGCAGTGCCTGAGAAATCGACTGTCACAGCAGTAGGTCCTGAGGTGCTGTTCCTGGAAACATTAATCCTGCAGGTCTGTAGCTGTAGTTCTTCGAGGGACCTGAGCTTAAAAATAGAAAAGGGCTGCTTGGGTGTGTTCAAAGATGCACTGATTAATATCAGATGTGCAGGGAGCATGGGTTGTCATTTTGAGTGGTGCTTTGTGCTGGCATGCTCAAAGGTTACAGGAAAAGACTGTGACTCTCTTTCAGCAACGGGCATAACCAATGCAGATCACGGAGATATAACGGAATCACCTCTCTTCCCCGCTTCTCCTGTTAGAAGAAGTTTTGAAAGGGGCCAAAAGACAAGCAAGTCCAAACATCCACTTGCATGCACAAACCCATCACAATCCTATGGAGTGTTCATAAACATTCTGTCTACCTGGGCTGAGTGCGTTAGTAATAAGAGTGCAGTGCAGCTTCTGTGGAAGAAGAAAAGTTATGTTTGGGCAGAGTTTGGGAATCTACGTAAGACCCAGAGCAGGACCAGCCAGTCTCAAAAGTCCTAAAAGTTGTGTGAAGAGGGAATTAGTGATACAGAAGGGATGGGGACGACACCTGCTGAAATGTCTTTATTCACTTGAGAGCCAGTCTTGAAGGTCCCGGTCTACAGACTTTATATGGGGGGGACTATCTTTGAATGCGCCCTGGTTTCCTGCTCCCTGCCAGTAGAAAATTAGCACAGCTAGGAACAAGCTGGATTACATCTTCCCTCCTTCCACGGTAACATGATTTTTTTGTTTGCTGGCGAAGTTTTAAAATTGGCATCCCCCTCATGTACTAGAACAGTGCAGGGGCAGACCAGGTCCTGCTGGCACTTGCCCAGGGACAGAAAATGTGATGTGCTGCAGCCTGACTGGCAGTTCAGGGGCACTGGGTGGTAGGATCTTGAAAGTGTTCACATGCATCTGGGCATGGATTGAAAGGGGCATCCGGCAGGGCAGATTGGAGGAGGCGTGTTATTGGGCCAAGGAGAAGGAGGGTCTGGAATGTTGTTCTTTTTCCGCCTCGGGGGTCCTTGCAGATGGTAGGGAAAGGTGGTCACCTAAGATACATGAATGACTGGTAGAAAAGTGTCCATGGGATTCACGTTAGAACTCACACTTAAGGCCATCCTCCATTTTAGCCTTTCAACCACAGAGAGATGCTACTGTGGAGGACTGATTGATTGATTGATTGATTTAATCAATTTATCAGCTGCCCTTCCCTGCGAGGAGGGCTCAGGGCGGCTTACGTCCAAGATAAATACAGTATAATTGAATTAAAACAGCATTAAAATACTTAAAAACAGTCAGAAAAACAGCACTAAATCCAAGATGGTGGTAATTTCCACCAGCCCCCTGGGTGGTGGGGATATGTAGGAATAAATGGGGAGGTGGGAGTGTGAGAGGGCCAGACTATTGCTGTCCCCAACCAAATGCCTGGTGGAACATCTCTGCTTTAAAAGCCCTACGGAAAGGTAGTAAGTCCCATAGGGCATGGATGTTAGAGAGCCAGTTTGGTGTAGTGGTTAAGTGCGTGGACTCTAATCTGGGAGAACCGGGTTTGATTCCCCACTCCTCCGCTTGCACCTGGCTGAATGACCTTGGGCAAGCCATAGCTCTGTACCAGCTGTTCTCTCAAGGACAGCTTGGGAAAGAGCTCTCTCAGCCCCACCTACCTCACAGGGTGTCTGTTGTGGGGAGGGGAAGGGAAAGGAGTTTGTCAGCCGTTCTGAGACTCCCTTGGGTAGTGAAGGGCTACCCTTCTCCTCCTCCTCCGCCTTCTTCAGCACAGAGTTCCACCAGGTGGGTTGGATCTTTTAAAATATTAGACACCACGTGAAAACTTCCAAGATACCATAGCCAGTCTCCAGGCACTGAAGTCCCCAGACACCACCAGGGATCAGGCTGTCAGGATGTTGTCTAAAATGGCAGTGTGGATTTTTTGACCTGCTGCAATGCCATCCTGGTGGGCCAGGCAACTTTGAAAGTACCATCCATAATTTGTCAGCTGGTGAGTCTTGCCCCCTCCAAAGTCTCAGCCCATGAGGTGTAAGTTAAGTAACTGTGCAGCACTGAAGAAAAGTAATCTGTGAGCTTTTCTGAGAGATAAGTGAATTATCCCGAGTTCTCTGTACAGTGGAGGCTCAAAGGGTGGGAGTGTTTGACCCAACATACCATAAAAAGAAGACTCACCTGTACGCTTACTCCCACGGGCTGAACCTAGTTTCCGCCCACTTTGCTATGAACAGGGCAGGGGTGAATCTGATACTGTCCTAACCTTGCTGCTCTTCCCTTTCTTTGGGCAGTCTGTTCATTCTTTTTAGCTGTTTAGAGCACCTTGTGTGCACATATTCAATTAAATGTATATTTGTCTCCCAGGGTTTGTGTAAGGAAAAAAAAGGCAACCTCCCCCTTTAAAAAAAAGCTTCTAAGCTGCCAGAGGTGAAGGCATTAGAGAAGGTGATTTCATAACATCTGCATGGCAAGCGAGCCAATCAGCACTGTTCAGCCAGCCTTGTCTACAGTTTGGCAGAACGCTTAAAAAACAAGCAAAACTGAGCTCAGCCCTAGAGAGAAAATTGTTCATCCAGCAGCTTTGTGGGGAGTGTACTTCCTGAGTGCCTCCCGCTATACACATGAGCATTTGGCCATAGAGGTAGTGCAGGAAATTGTGGAGTACTTGAGTCCTCCTGGGCAGAAATAAGTTGCCTGGAGTGCCCTTTTCCAAGGCACCCCTTACTTGATCCCAAGGAATATGGAGTTCCTTCTATTTTCCTTCTTTGCAAAAGGAACGGTAGGAGTCTAATCTGAGCTGAGGCATGTACTGGCTTCACCCATTTCAGGTGCTGCCTCCAGTAGGCATTTAGCAGCTGGCTTTTGGCAAGCCACTGTGTGCCTCAGCTTCCCACCTGTGATATGGGGCTCTTTGGTACCAGCCTGGTAAGGGTCACCAAGATGGCACAGGGGAAAGTGTTCTGAATACTCTCAAGGGCTGTGTATGCCCACGTCACGTTATTGCAGAGGAACCACTTGAATGGCCAAAGTGCAAAATTTCTTACTGATGGTATTTAGAGTATAGAGTCAACTGCTTACAAAGGGCCAACGCAGACGTATCCCTTGGAAACAGAGAGAGAAAAACAACTGTGGCTTCGTGGTAGGAAAGCAGCGCACAAGCTCTGACAAGAATCGGTGTTTGTTGATGGGCTGCAGAATGCAAAGGAATGAAATCACGTCTGCTACCCTGGCACTGAAGGCTGGTTGGCAGCTGGCCATCTTTGCAGGGCAATCAATTAGCAGCCTTGAAGCGAAGGACAAATCTACCTCTCCAGAGGCTTGATTTTGCTAGTGGACAAGGAGAGTGGGCCTTGTCCTGGAGACTCTGGGCTTCACGATCCCTTCCATCTGCTGGCAGCTGTGGCTGAGGGAGTCTGACCAGGTTGCTTTCAAAAGAGCCCCTCATCTGTAAAATACGGAGGATGCTACAGGAGCCAGCTAAAACTTAGATGGGGTTTGCTTTGAGGGAGAGGAGGGATCGTGTGCTCCCAGTGCTGGGAAAAACGAGGAGAATCCAATTTCATACGTTGTGTCCAGATCACCAGCTCGATCTTTGGCTGCTGGCCTCTCCTGGCGGTGGTCAAATGCTTTTAAAAATTTAAAGAGTTTAATGTAACTGATGGATGATTTTAAAAGAACAGAATGCTGGGATTTAAAATGCTGCGACTCTTGGTGAGCAAAAACAGAGCACCATAAGAATCGTAATGCGCTCTCCCCCCCCCCCCCCCCATGAGATGTTCCCTTTTTCCCTGTTGTCAGGTGGTTGTGTGCGTAAAAGGGAAATCTTCTCCTGTGTCCTGATCTTTGCAGACTTAATGGTGGGACTCTTGGTAAATAAAAGCTCTATTTATAGAACACGGCTGGTAAATCCCTAGATGGTCAAAAGCACAGGCAAGTTTGGGACTCATGCCCTTCTTTGGTGCCCTCTGTTTCCCCAAGAACTCTGCGTCTCCTCCCAGGTGATCTTTCCTCCTCAGGCAGGCCTTTGCAGTTGTGCCAAAGAGCTGGGCAAATACTTTTTTGCTCTCCTCCAAAGGGCAGAGCCTGGGAAATTAGCTTGGGCAATCCCACTTCACTTTGGAAGTGACCCTTGCATCCTGTATTTCAAAGTGCAGCTTGCATAATACATAAAAGAGCCCTCTGCACAAGCTCCGAGGCATTGTCCTTGCTCCAAGATACTGCTGGCCATTAGGGTTGCCAGCCTCCAGGTGGGGCCTGGGGACCTCTTGCTTTTACAACTGATCTCCAGCTGGCAGAGATCAGCTCACCTGGAGAAAATGGCTGCTTTGAAGGGTAGACTCTGTGGCATTATACCATGCTGAGGCCCCTCTCCTCCCCTCTCCTGGCTCCACCCCCAAAGTCTCCAGGTATTTTCCAGCCCAGACCTGGCAACCCTACTGGTCATAATCCTGAGCCCCTAGTCCCTCTTCCTAGCATGTAGAGAGCAGAACTTGGAGTTACTGGATCTTAGCTACCCTTATTCCCCTTGTAATGCTAATGTGGGGAGGAGGCACTCACAGGTAAGTATCATTGGGGGAGGAGGGGGCTCAACCTTTCTTAGGTATTTATGTACTTGATTTATATCCTGCCCTACCCTGCAAGCAGGCTCAGGGTAGCTAACAGCATATGAATATAACACTTTAAAAGATTAAAATATAGTACAGTGAAAATTAAAATTTGGCTCTATACATAAATCAGCAGATGGTGATAATCCAATTTAAATACTTGCAGAGACTTTGACCCCTGAATGGTCACTCAGATGTACCTGTTTTTGCAAGCGGACAAATTCCCACCAGTTCATGTATGAGAGTGCTTGCACATAGCACGGTAAATAGAATGGGTGGGTAAGGCCTGCCTGCTGATTTCCCTTCTGATTGCCAAGAGTGGTCCTTCTGGAGGAAAAAGAGGACCACGTTTTTGTGACATGCTATCCAGTTCTTTCATGATGCATAATCAGCTCCAGGCATTCTGGAGGGGGAGACGTTTGGAGGCAAGAGGTGGTGGATATGCAAGGGGTTAATTCCTCCCCTCATGCTGCTCCTCATTCCTTCCTTGCAAGTGCTCTCCCCACTGTGCATTCCTGTTTGGTGTAGTGGTTAGGAGCGCGGACTCTAACCTGGGAGAACCGGGTTTGATTCCCCACTCCTCCACATGCAGCTGCTGGTGTGACTTTGGGTCAGTCACAAGTTCTTGCACAACTGTTCTCTCAAGGACAGCTCTCAGGAGAGCTCTCTCAGATCCACCTGCCTCATAGGGTGTCTGTTGTGGGGAGGGGAAGGGAAAGGAGTTTTTAAGCCACTCTGAGACTCCAAGTGAGTGAAGGGCAGGATATAAATCCAATCTCTTCTTCTTCTTCTTCCCTGAGCAGCTTCAGTCTGACTCACGCTCCCCCCCCCCATCCCTGCACTGCTGTTATAAAAACATGGGAACTTCTCTGATCTTATTTGTCCTTCAAGTTTATCAACTCTGTCAGTGGTTTCCATTGCCTTGGGGTGGATTGGGGAGAGTCTGCCACCATTTCTGCTATCCAGGGCTTTGGACTGAAGGTGGAATCTTCTGCATGCAAAGCAAGAGTTTTGTCATTGGACGATGAACCCCTCTTATGAGGTGGTTCAGTCCAGAAGTGAAGATCACTCCTTGCGTTTCACCTCTTGATGTGTAACCCAGGTGTCTGCTGTGGAGACTAGCAGATCAAACTAACTCCTCTCTTCTTTCTCCCTCTGCTGGAGCATAGTATGGAATCGTCCTGGATGCTGGGTCCTCCCACACGGCCATGTTTGTGTATAAATGGCCGGCAGACAAGGAGAATGACACCGGGATTGTCAGTCAGCACAGCATGTGTGATGTGAAAGGTAAGAGGGATTTAGGGCGCTACTTGGCATTAATTGCATCCAAGGGCGCTGGGCTGGAAATCTAACAGGGCCTGAATGCTACCAGTCCTTCCCCATTTTGCTGTAGCTCTGATAAACTGGAGGGCTGGGACCGCAGGCCGTCGTTCATCATGAAAACACATTTGGTGGCAAATAGATTCCATGTGAGCAGAGGCAACGGCCCTGGATCTCAGCTCTCTAACAAGCTGTGGCGGCTTGTGGGCCAGTTGCAGTGGTTAAGATCAGCGCTCCCTCCAAGCTGTGGAGTCTTGTGAGCAAAAATTCTACTTTGTGAGCTACTGGCATTAAAGTTGTGAGTGAGCGATTTGGCCATTGCATAAATTAGTTCACTTTGGAGCCATCCTTCCTAAGCGAAGACAAAAAGGTGTGAGCCGGAGGCTAAAAAACTGTGAGCTAGCTCACACTAACTCAGCTTAGAGGGAACACTGGTTAAGATCTGCCTGAGGGGCTTGCAAATGGAATGGAAACCGTGAACGACCTGCGATCTGAGCCAAAGAGCTGCTCCAGTTTCGCAAAGCGTCAATCCCTTTCTCAGCCATGTCTCACCTGGGGCCTGGCAGAAGGTCCCCCTCCTGTTTCTGCCTCAAAACTAAGCTCTTCATCTGAGGCCCTGCTTTGGAGGCCCCATTGGCAGATGTGAGGAGGGCCTTTCTTGTGGTGGGTCCCTGTCTTTGGAGTCCCCCCCCCCCCAGTGGCATGCAGCGAGCACCTCTTGTGTTTCTTGTTTCAGGTGCTAGTTGAAGACCTTTTCTCTTTCCTCAAGCCTTTGGGTAAATCACATGCATGTAGAATTTTGATTTGGGGGGTGGGAAGAGGGGATGTTTTCATGCCCATTTTGCAGCTGTTGCTGGCTCTTGTTTTTGTACCAGGATTGTGGGTTCCTGCTCCTAACAAGCGTTCATGAGGCATCTGCCTTCCGTATGGCATCTCTGCAGGTGGGCATTTGGGGTTCAAAAGCCTGATAGCTTCATGTTTGATCTGTTTCTCATGGTACACAAAGGAACACCAACAGAGCATAACTGAGTTGTGGGGCTGCTTGGTTTAGTAACATGCTCTAGAAGGGGCAACCTGGTGGCAGCGTGTGGGTACCTGGCTCAGGGATGTGCCCTGCCACACCTCCCGCAAAACAAAGGGGGTTGTCAATCCCCACGCCATCTTCCTTTGTTCCTTTCCCTCTTCCCACGGAGTCTTAGACAAAGGACTCATCTGGGTAGTGCCAACTTAAAAGGAGAATCCTCTGTATCCTGGAGCTGGCATAGGCTGGGCAGCAGGGCACAAAAGGCCCAGATAATGATTTGGAAAACATAATAGAATGTACAAAGGGGAGAGGTAAGGAAGTACTAGCCCAGCCATGCCACCCTGGGTGGGGCACACTGCCCTTCCTGAACCAAAGGCTGGCACTGAGATCTGAAAGGGGATTCCCCAGGCAGTGCTTGGGGGGGGTGCAATTTAATCCTGACTCAGTTACAGCCGTTGTGAAGCCCAGGGTTTTCTCGACAGGAGCTTTAGTCTTCCACTTCTTGGAAAGGCCCGGGGCAGGTGAGAGATGGGAGAAAGCCACACACCGAGAACTGAACACACTGATGGGTGGGGAACCCAGCTGGCAGTGGGGCTTTGGCTTGGTCCTGGCATGCCAGCAAAACTTAATCGGCAGCCAGGTGGGTGCATATTCTGAGCTGGGGGAGGGGGTTTGAAGGTTTCCTTGCTCATTAGGGTGGCATGTCATCTTCCTCCAGGGAAACCCAGGACTGTATGTGGGGTTCTCCTCCACCATTTTGTCCTTGCCAAAGCCCTGGCAGCTGAGTTAGGTTGCGAGAGAATGACTGCCTCCCTCCCTGCCTGCTTGTAGGCTGAGCGTCTCCCTGGTTCTCTTCTGGCGGTCTAACCACTAGGCAGTATTGGTTTTATTGTGTGTCGTGTTGTATCTGATTGTGGCCCCTTCCAGTGTTCCCTCTAGGCTGAGTGAGTGTGAGCTAGCTCACGGTTTTTTAGCCTCCAGCTCACACCTTTTTGTCTTTGCTCGGGAAGGATGGCTCCAGAGCAAACTGATTGATGCAGTAGCCAAATCACTCGCTCACAACTTTAAGGTCAGTAGCTCACACAGTAGAATTTTTGCTCACAGGACTCCACAGCTCAGAGGGAGCATTGGCCCCCTTCACACCAACAAAACACCACTTAGATTTTTGTATCCATCAGGTGACAAATAAACATATATGAACTGGCCCTGTGTTAGAAAACTTCCTGGCACTGGCCAGCCAGACTAGAAGGCATTGCCCTTGCATGAGCTCTGTTGTTTCCCTTGCCACTGGCAATTGCGGCAGAACCAGAGAATCCCAGTTTGTGGCCTGCGTCCGCTGATACATTCACCTTCCTCTTCCCTGTTCAAGAATGAACCTCCCCTTGTCTCCTTGAATCTGCAGGAGGTGGAATCTCCAGCTACGCCGCAGACCCTCCAGCTGCTGGGAAGAGCTTGGTAGCCTGTCTTGATCAGGCGATGAAGGACGTCCCAAAGGAGAGGCACGCAGTCACCCCACTCTATCTCGGGGCCACGGCTGGCATGCGGCTGCTGAAGTGAGAATGCGCAGACTGACTTGGTACTCTTTGGACAAGTGCAAAAGTTCCCCATGGTTGAACATGGCACCTACTTTTAATACTGAGACCTTGTTCTCATGAACCAAGAGCAGCATCCTTGGTCGGTCTGTCCTGCCCCCTTCAAGAGGTTCAAAACTGCTCAATTGGTTTAAGAGCACATGTAGTGGTTAAGTGTGTGGACTCTAATCTGGGAGAACTGAGTTTGATTCCCCACTCCTCCACTTGCAGCTTCTGGATGACCTTGGGCAAGTTATAGTTCTGTCAGAGCTGTTCTCTCAAGAGCAGTCCTTGAAAGAGCTCTCTCAGCCTCACCTACCTCACAGGGTGTCTGTTGTGGGGAGGGGAAGGGAAAGGAGTTTGTAAGCTGCTCTGAGACTTCTTTGGGTAGTGAAGGGTGGGATATAAATCCAATCTCCTCCTCCTCCTCTTCCTCCTCTCTTCCTCCTCTCTTCCTCCTACAAGAAGATCCACCACGGGATCAGACCAAAGATCCATCTAGTCCAGCATTGTGCTCCCCACAGTGGCCAACCAGATGTTTCCATTAAGATCGTGAGCAGGATGGCCCTCCCCCTTTTGTTCATTCCAGCACCTGATAGTCAAGGAAATACAACCTCTGGTTCCATTAACAAATATAGATAGATAAGAATGTAATAAGGTCCACCTAATCTAGCATCCTTTTCCCCACAATAGGCAACCAGGTACTCCTGGAAAGCCTAAAAGCAAGACAAAAGGGCAACACCCCACCCCCTTGCTGCTAACCCCCGGCTGCTGTTGTTCAGAGGGAGAGGCAATCTCTGAACTCAGAGGCTGCGTTTAGCCTTCTTGGCTACTAGTCACTGTTGGACTTATCCGCCACAGATTTCTGTAGTCCCCTTTCAATGACATCTGACCTAGTGGCCTTCATTGCACCCTGCGGCAGCAAGTTCTACAAGTTAATCCTCTATTCCATCAAGCAGTTCTTTTTGTCTGCCTCAATATATAGCCCATCAACTGCACTGGGTGTCCTGGTGTTAAGAGGGAGGGAGAGAAAGTTCTGTCTGTCCACACCTTCTGTACTTTCATAAGCCTGCATCATTTCTCCTCTCCCAGGGGGTAGGGAGGTCATGCTTGTGCGTATATTCATGTTAACAGATTTCTTAGGGTGCAGCCTCCCACTCCCTGTTTAAGGTTCTATAACAGGCATCAGCAACCTCTAAGCATCTGGCTGCATTTGCCAGTTGGGCATACAGTTCAGCTCCACTCTGTAGGGTGTGAAGCCCCCTTCCTGACTGTGGTCCAGATTGCCTGGGGTGCTCCGCTGCTAGTTGCTATGATCTTCCTAGTGGTTGTCTCTGAAAGGAGCATTTGCATGTTTCTGTTCGCCTCAGTCCTTTCAGCAGCAAGAGATGACTTTGCATGTGTGAAATGCCCACTACAGATGGTAAAGGTAAAGGTTTCCCTTGCTCAAAAGCCAGTCGAATCCAACTCTAGGGTTGCGGTGCTCATCTCCGTTTCCAAGCCGAAGAGCCAGCGCTGTCTGAAGACTTCTCCATGGTCATGTGGCCAGCATGACTGGACACCGAAGTGCACAAAACGCTGTTACCTTCTCACCGAAGCAGTACCTGTTTATCTACTTGCAATTTCTTGCTTTCGAACTGTTAGGTTGGCAGGAGCTGGAGCCAGAGACGGGAGCTCACTCCGTCATGCATCCCTTGGGTCTTGAACTGCCAAACTACCGACCTTCTGGTCTGCAGTTCAGTGTCTTAACCACTTAGCCACTGCAGCCCCTACAGATGACCGCAGCGCACTACAGATGACAACACCGCAAATGGGGCTATTCTGGTGCAGCTCCTGTTCTTTATGAAAGGGCTTGCACGGGATAATTGTCTGGCGGATTGTGCCCACGCCAAGTCAGGTCTATCTGTCTGTCTCTTTACCACCCTTCCTTGCTCCAGAAACTGGATGCCTGATGCAGTTGCTTCTGGACTTCCCAGTAGGGTTCAACCCCTATGTTTCTAGTGCTGAGATAGTTGGACAATGTAGGTGGACCTGAAAACAAGCCCCAATCTTGATTGTGTGTAAAATGCTGCCAAAGTATGGCAACCCCTGCAATGGGCTTTCACGGCAAGTGAGAAGCAGAGGCGGTTTGCCATTGCCTTCCTCTGCAGAGCCTCCCTTGGTGGTCTCCCAAGTACCAACCCTGCTTAGCTTCCGAAATCTGATGAGATCTATGCCATGCTCACTTCCCTCCCCTGATCTAGATTACTGTATTCACTTTCCTACAGCCTCACTGACCCCCAGGCTTCAGACAATGTCCTTGCAGCGGTGGCCTCTACCCTTAAGGCTTACCCCTTTGACTTCCGAGGAGCGAAAATACTATCTGGAGAGGACGAGGGTGTGTTTGGCTGGGTCACGACCAACTATCTTTTGGAGAACTTCATTAAGGTAAAGTGTTGTTCACGGCTGCTCCTTCTGGGGATGCAAAAGGCTGAGAGGCTGACTAATATGGGTTCTTTTTGGTGGGAGTGAACAGGCCGGTCACACTTGCTGTTTATAGTGTGTGGTTAGGGGGTAATAACGATTTCCACCATGAGCCTAAGAGACATTTCTAGTCAATGTGTTTATGCAAAGGAGCTTGGAAACACAGCCACAGCTTCTGAACATTCATAAAGGTGAAAATAGGCACTCAAGGCTGTTTTGTGTATGGGTTTAGCCTTGATGCTATTTCAGTCTGCTCAGCCTTGGTCAGTAGGTTCATCCACCTGCCTGTGGAAGTTTCCCCCGTGCATGCTGTGTTTGCATCAGGCACTGCAGGTTTTGTCCAATCCAGCGACACATGCCCATAAATCTGTGTGGATAACATGTTGGGGGTGGGCAGGACTGGCTGTGGCCCTCTGAGCCACTGCTGTGTGGTTAACCATTCCCTCCACAGTTCCCGAGGACATATCCCACCCCCATTTCAATAGGACATGGAGGGGGGGGGTTGCAATGATTTTTATATCCCTGTGTTTCTGCCCCCCACCCCCGCAACCATGTGCTTCTGTGAATTCAGTCTGGCGAGCAGCCAGCTGGGTGGGACATAACCTGTTCCAAAAGTAATCAGTCCTCATGCTCTCCTGTAGCCTTGTGCTAAACTTTCCAAGCATCCAGTGGAGATTTCAGAGGGTGTTGGAGAGGGCAAAGGGTAACTTGAATGCCAAGGTGCTGACTCATTGCTGATAAAGCCCCTGGCTTGCAGAGGCCATTCCAGAATCTCTCCGACACAAAAGACTTAGCCTTGTGCTTCGGGAAGGCTCTCTGTCGGAGGTGGGAAAGATGGATGCAAACTGAAGATTAGGGGTGGGGACAAACTGGCTCACAAATGAAAGTTCGTCATGAATTTTGGACAGTTCGTGGTTCGTGAAGAGATGTTAACAAACTGAAGAACAGCCACGAACTTCCACGAATTTTGATGCAGTTTGTGGTGGTTCGTGAAGAGCAGAAAGCAGTGGGTTAAATGGTCCCATGCCATTTAACCCTGTGCTTTTTGCTCTTCACAAAAAACAGCGGGTTGGGTTTAAATGCCTCTAGCCAAAAGAGGTGGTGAGCAGAAAGCAGGGGGTTGAATGGCTCTGAGCCATTTAAACCTCTGCTTTCTACTCCTCATCAAGCAATGGGGAGTAGAAAGCAGGGGTTAAAACTTTAAATGTCTCATGAACTGAACTGAACCGGTTTGGTTAACAAACCAGCATATCAGTTCATGGTTTGGTTCATGGTTCAGTCATGAACCACAAACTGAACTGTACAAATGTGGTTTCTGCACATTCCTACTGAAAAATGTAAAAAAAATAAATAAAGCAAGAAATCTGGCAGAGAATTAATAGCAGGGTTACCTTCCTCCCTGGTTTCAGTAGCCAGAGGTGGAATGATGCAGCTAGTTTTGAGAGGTTTGGGTTTCAATCCTTATCCAGGTTTATTTAAAAGAATTTAAAATTGTTACAAAACTGAAATAATGAGGATAAAACTTTGAGCATTCAGGAAATGCCTTTTATATATACGGAGTAGGATGATTCCAATTTTGCAAACAGCAATGAGCATAAGAGATGTTGGGTTTGAGCTGGGATCTTGCAGGTACATGTTACATGCTATCCATTTGGCCATATTGGCTGTCTTAAATTGCACATTGTGGCCACAGCCCATGGACATGCTGAATGAGGTATTGGGCACATGACTGTAGCTTTCTTTTGAAGCCATCGCTTAGAAAGACTTGAGGGAGACACTAATTTAATACCTTCTTAAGAAGCTTTTTCCTTAAGAGAAACCTTACCACAGCCAGAGAAAAAATGTGTTAGCAGGGAAGTTGGGCGATCTCTTTTTTCTAAGGCACAGTTGCCAAGATAACGTAAAAACCTAAGAAAAGCCCTGGCCAGTTGTCCATCTAATCCAGCATCCTGTCTCACACAGTGGGCAATGGATTGCCCCAGAGAGAAACAAATAGGGCATAGAGGCTGATGTTACTTTCTATCATTGGGTTAAAAAAGATTGCTGCATCTGACTATGGAGTTTCTCTCTAGTCATTACGGCTAGTAGCTATTGATGGACACACACCCCCTCCATGAATCTGTCCAAACCCCCTCTAAAGCCACCTGTGCTTACGATTATTTAATTACTTATTGAGAACATGAGTACTTCCTTTGAAGATAAACTTGCGTCCGGAGCTGCCAGTCCAAATTTGCGCTTTTCAGATCTAAACAAATGTTAAACAGGAATTCTGGACTGGGTCTCCTGACACTTAAGGTTGGTTTTAAAATAGCAGCAAAGAGCTTTCTTTCTCATTACAGTAGCTTCTAAGGGAGAAAAAGATATTTTGACCATTTTCCTGATCTACCAGTAACTCTCTCCCTGCCATTAGCACTATGCTGGGGAAAATACAAGAATAGCTACCCCCCCCCCCAATAATACTGCTTCTTTGATCAGATGGACAGCCCCCCTGTGGTGGCTTTACCTTTTTTAAAAAATTCAGAAGCTCCAATCACAGATATGCCATTTCTGGTTTTGCCATAACAATGTGCAGTTCTTGCTGACTGTTACTGAACTGTGTTGCATCTCTACCCCATTTCCTGCCTTCCCACAGTATGGCTGGATTGGGCAGTGGGTCCACCCGAAGAAAAAAACGCTGGGAGCCATGGACCTGGGGGGAGCCTCCACCCAGATCACCTTTGAAACACAGGAGGAGGTTGCGACCCCGCTCAATGCAATGACCCTGCAGTTGTATGGGCAGACGTACAAAGTCTACACACACAGTTTTCTCTGCTATGGCAGGGATCAGGTCCTCAAGAGGCTTCTGTCCAAGGTGCTGAAGGTAAGGAGAGATGGCCACCCGCCAGAAATAAAATTGGCATTCACTGGGGTGGGGGTGGATGGGAAGGAAGATATGAAATTTAAGCTGTTTTATAGGAGGTCAGACCGTTTGTCTGTCTACTGTACCATCTCCTTTGACTGACAGTGGCTGTTCAGTGTCTCAGGTAGAGAAAGGTCTTTCCCAACATTCGTGACCCTTTTAACAGGAGATGCCGGCAGTTGACTCTATATGCCAAGAACATGCTCCGTGGTTCTTCTCCAACTACGTATATGCATTTTGTTTTTATGAACTGTATAGACCAAGCTGTCTTAGTCAGATCATTAGTACCTCTCTAGGGCAATATGGTCTACTCTAGAGGCATCGAACTCCATTTGTGACAAGGGTTGGCTATGACATAAATGTCACTTTGTCAGACCAGGCCATGTGTGCTGTAAAATGTAATTCTGTAACAATATAGTAAGTAATATAATAATAGCAATAACACTCTTTGTATTCAGTGTACTATAGAATAAATTCACTAAGTCAATAGCCACAGAACAATGAGTTTGTGTGTACACACACACACACACCAACTGGTGTTAATTCTCACAAGCAAAGTCTTTTTAATTTTTCTTCTGTTGACAGAACGAAGCAGTTCATTTTGCCAAGCTGAAGAGAAACGAGGCAGCTGTTTAGCCTGTTCGGAGGTGTCTGTTCAGCTCCGTATAGTGTTTGAAGGCTTTGGTTCCAGTCTGTTTGCAGTCCTGGGGAAAATTCGACTGAAACTGCTTGCTTATAGTCCGGAAAAGGGCACTGACTGCTTCATTCTGTCCAATCCCCCTTTTAAAAAATGTGTTAGCAGGGTAGTCAAAAGAGTGATATTGTTATTATTATATTATTATTTACTATATTGTTACACACATTATTTTTTGTACTATAAAACGTAATGCCAGGTACCAGAGGGATAAATTTTATAAAGGACACAGGCAAACCCAATTGATGATATTATTTTTTTACTCAAAATACAAACAAAAGCAATTGATTCCTAGCAGTGAAAGCAATTGATTTACTGGGGAATCCACAAAAAGCGCAATAGATGGATTTAATCATATGCAAGATGAGTTTCCCCCCAAGGGATATCCGAGCCATTTCTTTCCCATTTCTCGACAGCTTTGACCACACACACACACACCTCACCGCATGCGCCTGTTCGTCCACTCGACCCCTCCCCCCAAACAACCTCCAGCCCCTCCCTCCCTCCCCCCAGTTGCTTGCGGGTCAGGCAAGAGTGCTGGACAGGCTGGTTCCCACTCCTGGGCCGTATGTTTGACACCCCTGGCCTATTCTCTGACTCGCAGCAGTTGAAAAAAGACTTTCCCCAACACAATAGGAGATGCCGGGGGCTGAACCTAGGACCTTCTGCATGCAAAGCAGCAGCTGCGTCTCTGAGCCGAGGCCTCCCTTTCAGTGAAGTATATTGCAGATATTGTTGTGGAAGGCAGATTGCCTCTTCTCTCTCATATGCCAGGAGGGAGCGCCTTTCCTAAAGACGATGCTTTCCATCTGTCATTTTTTAAATAATTGGTTGTTTTAAAAATAAAGGTGATTTTTTAAAAAAAAGTTTTTCCTTGATTGATCAGGCACATCTTTTAATTGATCAAAATGTTTGGTTTTAACCAGTTACCTAACTATTATTCCCACTTGCACAAGGCTGAAACGTATGCCCTGAAAGTTGAGAATCCTTGCTGGCCCAGAGATTACAAGAAGAATTTCACGATAGAAACTGTCTATGACTCCCCGTGCACTTCTGGCGAAAAGCCCATCAGCTACTTCCCCACGGCCAATGTGAACATGAGGGGCTCTGGAGACCTAGCCCTGTGCCGCCAGCGCGTGAAGAGTCTCTTCCAGTTCACAGGCTGCACCTATAAACACTGCTCCTTTGATGGCATCTTCCAGCCCAACATCACGGGAAACTTCATCGTGAGTAGCTCAGAGGACCTGGACCTGCAGCTTAATACTGGAGGCAACAGGGCTTTTCTTGATAATTAGATAATTATACCCCATTTTCGAGGGGCCGCGGTGGCTTAGTGGTTAAGACACTGAACTGCAGACTGGAAGGTCGGTAGTTTGACAGTTCGAGACCCGAGTGCCGCGTGACAGAGTGAGCTCCCGTCTCTGGCCCCAGCTCCTGCCAACCTAGCAGTTCAAAAGCAAGAAATTGCAAGTAGATAAATAGGTACCGCTTCGGTGGGAAGGTAACAGCATTCCGTGAGCCTCGGCATCCAGTCATGCTGGCCACATGATCACGGAAATGTCTTCGGGCAGCGCTGGTTCTTCGGCTTGGAAATAGAGATGAACACCGCCCCTGGAGTCGAATTCGACTGTCTGTCGAGCAAGGGAAACCTTTACCCCACTTTTGACCATCAATGGGGACCCAAAGTGGCTTGCAGCATATTATTCTCCCCTCCTTCCTGTTTTATCCGAAAAATAACAACTCCCCTCCCTGTGAGCTAGTTGAGGCTGAGAGAGAGTGACTGGCCTTATTCTCACACAGAGGTAAGAGGGACTGGCAGCAGGACTTTGTGGAGGGGAAAGGTCTGTTCTTGATTAAGAAAGCTACTGCCCCCTTGTGGAGAGTTTTCCTGACAGAGGTCCATTTTCGGAACACACTGGTCAACTAGTCTGCTGTGCTCTGCAGGCTTTGCAGTGGTCTGTTCCGCCGCCGGCATTTGCCTGGGTGACGCTGGTCATGGATCCTGTGGCCCACTGGTGGATCCCCTGTAGAATTTCAGGAGGTCTCTGAGACACCAACTGGAATACTATCACGGTGGCACAAAACCAGCAGTCATGAGGATCCTGATGGACAAGCAGGACAGAACTAGGGGCAAGCAGAGGACTCTTGACTGGCTTGGTGGGACAGCCCCGGCTTCCTTTCCTCAGCTCTTGACTGCTGTTGACTCATATTCATTAGATTTCTGAGCCACTTTTTGACCATCTAGTCCTCCAGAGCAGTTTACAACCTCTCAAAATGCAGTTTTAACTTCCTCCTTACTCCCTCTGTAGGCCTTTCTGTAGGCAGCCTCACCTTTCCACCCAGCATGGAAGCTGCCAGTCGTAAGCACGTAAGTCCTTGCTGGATCAGACCAAAGTTTCATCCAGAGCTGCAACATCTTTCTCATAGTAGCCACCCCCCAGCTCCCTCTAGGGTGCCACAAGCAAGGTTGAAGGCCCCAGCTGGGCAGTGTTTGAGTGAACATCAATGGCAGTCAATTCTGACCCTGGACAGGGCTTTGGTGTAGTTGGCTTGGCTCAGCCTTCACCCCCCTCTTTGTATTTTTCATATTCAACAGGCCTTCTCTGCCTTTTTCTACACTGTGGATTTTATCCAGTCCGTGATGAAGAGACGCATCGCCACCCCAGGTGACCTCGAAGAAGCTGTGGTTGAAATTTGTAACTCGTCCTGGTCTGAGGTGGGTTTCTTGTCACCTGGTACAGCTGGGGTGAAAATTAAATGCTGCAGGATTTGAAAATGGCAGGGAGGGGGGGTTGAGAAGTAGAAATGGAGACTTCAAAACTGGGAGGAACTGGGAGGCTAATGCAGTGTCTCTGTCCACCTCTGTTTCTCTCCAGTGGGAGTTAGATCACTGGCCCTGAGGTGGAGTTCTGGCATGGTGTAGTGATCATAGCACCAGACGAGAACCTGGGAGACCCCAGTCTGCTACTCTGGGTGATCTTGGGCCTGTCATACACTCTCAGCCTGACCTGCTTCAGAGTGTGGTGGGTGTGAGGTTAAAATGGAGGAGGGGAGGAAGATGCTGGATGTCCCTTTGGGTCCCCATTGGGGGGAAGGCAGAGTTTAAATAAACAAATGAAATCCTGCCTCTTGCCCATGATGCTCTAGAGCACTATTGGTGCATATGCCCATGAGCCACTTTGGTGTAGTGGTTAGAAGTGCGGCCTCTAACCTGGGAGAACCAGGTTTGATTCCCCACTCCTCCATGTGCAGCTGCTGGTGTGACCTTGGGTCAGTCACAAGTTCTCTCAGAGCTGTTCTCTCAAGGGTAGTTCTCAAAAGAACTCTCTCAGCCCCACCCACCTCACAGGGTGTCTGTTGTGGGGAGGAGAAGGGAAAGGAGGTTGTAAGCCACTCTGAGACTTCTTCGGGTAGTGAAGGGAGGGGTATAAATCCCTTCTTCTTCTTCTTCCTCCTTCTCCTCCTCTTCCTCCAAACAATCTTTCCAGACTCCTCTGAGATTGATAACAGCGTCTTCCGTTTCCTCTTGTCATTTAGTTCTCTTTCTTGTTTGCCACTTTCCCACAAATCCAGCTGCTTCAGAAAGCCCCCAGCCAGGAAAAGAGGTTGCCTGACTACTGCACGACAGCCGTCTTTATCCAGATTCTGCTCACGGAAGGCTACCGATTTGATGAGCGCACGTTCCCCGACATTGCCTTTCAGAAGAAGGTAGGTGCTTGGCAGAGGGTGCTGCTGTGCCCTGCTGTTTTTGGAGAGGTGGTCCCGGGGCACAATTGAGGGAACAGGAAAGGAGGGGCTGGGGTAGCTTTAGAAAAGGCTATGCAGGAAGAGGGCAGTCCATGTTAAGAATAGACCCAAGAGGAGACTGACAGGTAGATATGGGAGGGCCACGGAGACGGAAGATGGGAGGAGACTAAGGATCCATAAGTATTGGCGTCTGGGAACTGGATGGCAGTCAAAGGTGGGAACTTTGCTTAGAAGACCTTTATATATGTACATTATTCTAATTAAGCACACTTCCATGATTTACTCCTAACCCCTGGAAACCTGCTTCTTAGCATAAACATTATAAGCATGTTTTCCAAAAGGGAAAAAAAAGTTGAGCTTCACAGCTGAACTCAGCACCCAACCTCATGTTCTAAGCTTTGCTTGCCTGGAATTCTGGCTTGTATGCAGCCCTGGCTAGAGGCTTGACTGAGAGAAATTGGGCGATTCTGCCATGGCTTTCCTCTCCGTTGTTATACCAAACCCACGCTGGAACAGAAATTCCCCTCTACATTGCATGCTGCTGTCGCTTTCTTTGATCGGCGGATTTTATGGTTCCCTCAAGACTGCTTGCCGCTTTCGGTTTCGCTGCTCATCGGGCTTTATGGTACCTTCTGCATAGATTTATATAGCCATTCGGGGTGACTTTGCAGTCAGTACAGCGTTGCCCCGGGGTATATGAATGTAGTTTTGAGCTGTACCTTTTCTGTTCCAATGTGGGTTTGGTGAAACAATGGAGGGAAAAGCCACTGCAGAATCAACCATTGCTGACCAAAGTACTGGTATGAGTGCTTTCCACAGGCAGGCAGCCATACTGGCTGGCTGCAGCTCTACTTTCTTTTTTTTCTTTTTCTTTTTTTTTTGGTGTGTGTGCGTGTGTGTCTGCACCTTGACCTCTGGTGACTGACCCCTACTGGGGGCTTGGAGGTTATTCAGAGAAGTGGCTGAAAGCCTGCCTCTGTCCTCTCGACTTGGTATTCCAAAGAAGTCTCCCATCCAAGTACTAGCCACAGTCAACCCTGCTTAGCTTCAGACATCTGACAAGATCAGGCTTGCCTGGGCTATCCAGGTCAGGGCTACTTTTGTGCCTAAAGTAGCAGCTGGGGAAGGATGAACCTCAGTGTCCGTAGCTCCTGTGAACTGTTTGTCTTGTTTGCACAGGCTGGAGACACATCCATCGGCTGGGCCCTAGGCTACATGCTCAACCTTACCAACATGATCCCAGCCGAAGAGACCAGCTACTGGAAGGGGACAGCATACCGCTCCTGGGTGGGCCTCATCCTCCTTTTTGTCGCCATCATCCTGGTCACATTGGTGGCCATGTTCTGCCTGCTGCGATCCTCCAAGGGGCGTGGAACCATGTAGGACCAGCCACTGAACAGATGGGAATCCAGGCTGGTGGGGTGGCCCAAGGAGGGAGGGAGATTCCACCCCCGCCATCCCACTGTCTCCAATCAAGCAGACCATGCTGGCCGTTTCAGGAGCTCAACCTTTCCCTGGGGCTTGTTGACATCAGTTCCAAAGTGGAGATCATGGGGAAGGGGTGGCAGAAAAAACAGGCACTGCCTAAAAGAGCAGGTCTCCATAGGTCTTGAAGATGTTCTCTTTCAGATCCTGGAGCACGACATCTGGAGAAGTCGTACCTTCCACCTTCTGCTTTTGCAGTGCTGTGGAGATCACAACTTCAGAAGCAAGGATGTTCCTTTAAAAAAAAACCTCCATTCACAGGAAGGGCTTTTTCAGACCATCACCCCCTCTGGTCTGCCTGTATCTGTTACTTATTTTGGGGCTCAGGGATATAGAGTTGGATTGATATTCTCCGTGGACCTGTCACAAACATTTTTTTCCCTCTGCAAGGCTTTAGTCTCCATGAAGGAGTTTTGTGTGTGTGTATTTGTGTGGGGGGAATATTCTCTCGATTGTGACTACTGGAAACGAGGGGTAACAAAATCTACAGGGTATGGCTGTGTGGCAGCTGCTGACAACCTTCATCTAAACAACAGAGGTGCCTTTTTAAATGTTTTGGATTTATGAAGAAAGCGTCGTCATGACCACTGCAGGGGCTGAGCTGCAGCCGTGTTGGATTTGAGGCAGCAAAGGGGGAAGCGACTGCCTTCTCTTAGGATGCCCAAACCAGACACCGCTGCCCTTGGAAACGACTTCCTTTATTTTGTTGTTCTTTTTTAAAAAAAACTTATCTCGGTGACTTTGTCGATCTTACAGGCCCATCCGCTCAACTCTGCCAAAGGAGAGGCAAATTGAGAGTGGGCTTTATTGCCCTTCCTCCTTAGATCTGTCCCGTTTGTACTCAGGTGTGAGCGTGCCTATCACCTGTGGGACCCAGAGACCTGGGGATGTGGGATCTGCCAGCTGGGGGCAAAGGACAGGCTTGGATGTCCATCCCTGGCAGCCTGGAAGGTAGTCCATGACCTTGGTAACTCCTTCACCCTCACTGGATTCTTGTTCTGCCCGCGAAGGCAGAGATTTCCAGAGTTTTTCCTCTCTCATGGTTTTCCTCTAGCTATCTGTCTATTTGCCATGGTGGCTCAGAGGTTAAGATGCTGAACTGCAGACCGGAAGGTCAGTAGCTCGGCAGTTCAAGGCCTGAGTGTCGCATGATGAAGTGAGCTCTTGTCTCTGGCCCCAGCTCCTGCCAACCCAGCAGTTTGAAAGCAAGAAATTGCAAGTAGATAAGTAGGTACCACTTCGGTGGGAAGGTAACAGCGTTCCGTGCACCTCGGCGTTTAGTCATGCCGGCCACTTGACCACGGAGAAGTCTTCGCACAGCACTGGCTCTTTGGCTTGGAAACGGAGATGAGCACCGCCCCCTAGAGTCGGATTCGACTGGCTTTCAAGCAAGGGAAACCTTTTTACCTGTCTACTTGCATTGCCACCATCTTTTGCCTCTTATTGCAGGGGTCAGGCAGTTCACAGCCTCCCTCCCACCAGTCCTAACCAGTGTTCCCTCTAAGCTGAGTTAGTGTGAGCTAGCTCACAGTTTTTTAGCCTCCGGCTCACAGATTTTTGTTTTAGCTCAGGAAGGATGGCTCCAGAGCAAACTAATTTATGCAGTGGCCAAATCACTCGCTCACAACTTTAATGCCTGTAGCTCACAAAGTAGAATTTTTGCTCACAAGACTCCATAGCTTAGAGGGAGCACTGGGGACTGCTTCCTCCTCTTCAACTGGAGTGGTTGTTCCTGCTGGGAGAACAGCATGTCTCTGTTGTCTCTCTCTCTCTACAGGCAGATGTTTTGAAAAGGAAACAGTTTAAGGCCTTGTTTTGCCTCCTGAGTTTTTTTTTACATTTGACCCTTTGCATTGATTCCCCCCCCCCTCCTTCCACACTGGGGGGTGGTGGTGGAGGGCCAGAATTTACATTATGTTGGCTGGTGTTTCTGTGGTAACAATGCCATAGCAACGGATGCTGATGTGGGTTGCCCTGGACACCAGCATCTTTGCAACGGCTGCCCTCCATCCCTCTGGGCTGGTCCCTTCTGGAATCCCTCCCAGCATCTGCTGAGCTACAGCGCTTGACACCCCTTTCTAGGGCATGGATCCCACTGAACTTGGAAGGCCTTGCTTCTGAGTAAGCATGCAGGCTCTTCAGCATCAGGGTATCGGTTTCCTTCCTGCTGCTCTGCGTCTGCCTTCTTGGCAAGCAAGCAGTGGCTTTGTGCCATCTCCTTAGGAGATTTTTTTCAGAGCTAGATCTTTATGGGAGAATCCGGTTTCTTTGCTGTAGGAAGAATACAAAGGCCCTTTCTGTTGTGTTTCCTGTACTTTTTTTTGGTAGTTTTCCTTAAGACGGGCCAGTTGATTGTATGTGCCAAAAAAGAGTGAAAATATTCCTTTTGATCCAGCTTTGGATCTTAATCTGTCTCCCATGTCACTGAATGTCCTTCATCCATGTACAGTACAGAAAGAAGGCCATAGCTGCTAAACAATCGTGGATTGCGTAAGAGAAAAGCCACCCCAGGTAGGAGGTGGATCACCTAGTTGCCACATGGTCAGCTTGGAACCTTACAGTGTGACACCCGACATCCCATTCCCATTGTTCTTCAAATTAAATGCCAGTTCAGAGGTGCTCCACTTTGAAGATGATAGCACTGGGACAAACTCTAAATTCTCCATCAGAGGAATAAACTGGATCAATAGTCATCCAATCTCCACAGCTGTGCTTGGAAGAGGGAGGGGGAGTCCTCAAGCATCGAATGATCTTTACCCTCATCAGACGACAATTCTCATCATCCTGGGGGGGAAGCCATGATGCAGTGGAATAAAGCTGTTGTCAGGGTAGAGCAGGGGCTGCAGGGGCTCAGAGGTTAAGACACTGAGCTGCAGACCAGAAGTTCTGTAGTTCGGCAGTTCGATACCCGAGTGCCGCATGATGAAGTGAGCTCCCATCTCTGGCCCCAGCTCCTGCCAACCTAGCAGTTTGAAAGCAAGAAATTGCAAGTCGATAAATCGGTGCTGCTTCGGTAGGAAGGTAACAGCGTTCCATGCGCCTCAGTGTTTAGTCATGCCAGCCACATGACCATGGAAATGTCTTCAGACAGTGCTGGCTCTTCAGCTTGGAAACGGAGATGAGCACCACCCCCTAGAGTCAGATTCGACTGGCTTTTGAGCAAGGGAAACATTTATCTTTACCTTACAGAGTAGATATGCCCTATCATATTCTAGCCGGCAGCAATGGAAAATGTATTTCAATATGCAAACAAGTGTAGGAGAGAAATCTCTTAAGCATTATGTGCAGGACTGATAGGAACAAAAGACAGATTTCTAAGGCAACAAGACTGAATGCAAGGTGCTAAAGAGAGGGACTTGACTTTTCAAGCTTGGTGCCCCTCCCCCAGCTTTTGTTCCAGCTTTTGCATAAGGGTCTCCCCTGCAAAATCTCCATCCACGCAGTTTGCAGAAGTTTGTTCTTTTGCTAGCATTTTGTGTATTCGTTTCGATGCTAACTAACCTCCCCTGTGCTCAGAAATGTTATATGACTGTACCAAAAGAAAGACATGATGTGCAAACTGTTGCCTGTAAAAAAAAAAGAAAAGTTGCTTTAAAAATAAAGAAAATTCTTACAGATTATCAACATTTTGCATGACTTTCCCCCCTGAAGGGTTATTGGATGGGTTGGGTTGTGATGACTTCACTGCACAGCTTGGTGGGGCTATAAATGGGTCGAGGGGCAGCCTCATGACATGCTGGCGTTTGCTGACAACTCTCGGTGGATTACTGATCAACTTTGTCTTTTGCAAAACTTCCTTTCTAGTAATGAAAATAAAATCTATTATTGCAAAATGTTATTTAGGCAAATATTATGCACCTGAAAGCAACTCATAAAGAGACATTTTCCATTTTCCCTATATTGTCCCAGTGAATAACTACTGGAGATATATAGATTAGTTAATACAGCAGCATTCACCCAGTCATAGAAGTGGAATAGTGCATGGAGTAAATAAATTCCCAAGAAGTATATTGCAAAAGTAAAACTTAAGTTTTGCAAAGTAAAACCTTACTTATTGCAAAAGTAAAACTTCAGGTAGATTCAGTTCATACCTGTGTTGCAGTGGAAAGGAGTGAAAGAATCATAATCTAGGGAATAATGTTCTCTATCACAAATGGCTGGCTAAATCGTCATCATGCATGTGGAAGCAAGAGGACACCGCTTCTACAGGAGAAACCTCCAGCTGCATTTGACTCCATGAAGAGCCATGAGGAGAGTTGGATTGAACAAAGTACACACAGAGAGAGGAGAGGTCAGAGAAGCTCCCAGGTTAAGAACAAAGAGGGGCATGCCATTAAGAAGATAACACATACACACATCTAGAGCAATGTCATGAGCCCAATGTCCAGGCATGATGAGTTGTATTTGTTACTGTTGTTCAGTCGCACAGTCAAGTCCGACTCTTTGCAACCCCATGGAACCACATCACGCCAGACCCTTCTGTCTTCCATCGCGCTCCGGAGTTTGTTTAATTTCATGTTTGTGGCATCAATAACACTGTCTAACCATCTCATCCTTTGCCGTCCTCTTCTTTGACCTTCAATCTTCTCCAGTGAGTGCTCCCTTCTCATTTGGTGTGAGTTGTATTACTCCAGCAATAACATCCAATGTTGTTACAATAGTTATTTTCAAACATATGACATGACAAAAGTGTTCAACTTGATGCTAGTGCTTGTGCTTCGATGTGTCTCTGTGGCTTAGTAGTATTCGAGTAACATAGACAGTTCGCCCAGTTCTACAGAAAACAAGAGTCACCCTTCTCATCCCTAGGCTTGCCCTTATTAACGTTGCAATAGCTGCTTTCTGAAGAAGACACTTCTTCCTATGTGGGAAGTGAGGCTCGCTGGAGGCAGTACAGCATGAGCAGCCTCAGGAAATCCCGGCGCATCCTTTCCCTTCTCCCTGGAGTGATAGGAAGTGCACAAACATTGGGCAGCAGGATGGGACAGGGTCAAAGCTCCTCACTGCCTCACCACCCCAGGTGCCCAAGTGGAAGGAGAAGAGGCAGGCATCCCAGCCAGCTGGTGGCTTAATATTCCAGGGTCCTCTCAGGGCTCACTGAGCGTGCAAAGCACCGGGCTGAAAGAAGCAGGTTTTGCATCCTCCATTGGGAGGTGGTAGAAGGACATGCAGGCAAACCTTGGAAGTAGAGCCCAGCAACAGGAGTGGTGTGGGCTTCCTGTGCTCCCTTCAGGAAATTCACAAAGAGGAGCACCTTCAAGCCTAACACAGGTTGCAGATTGATTTGGTATAATACCTTTTTATTGGTGGTGGAAGGGGCTGTCAGGGCACAGCTGACTTACGGCAACCTCACAGCCTTTTCAAGGCAAGAGATGTTCAGAGGTGTTTGACCATTGCCTGCCCCCATGTCATAACCGTAGTATTCCTTGGTGATCTCCCATCCAAATACTAACCAGGGCCGACCCTGCTTAGCTTCTGAGATTTGACGAAATCAGGCAAGCCTGGGCTATCACTCGTTAAACCACCTTTTTATCAGGACCAGCCAAAACCCCAGCAGTAGTAAGCAAACTTTCAAATTCTTCAGAACTCTTCATCAGACTGCATGTTTCGTTAAGGGGGGGGGGGGGGATGAGCGTATTTCCGGATATCGTGGAGAAGTCCCAGTTTACAGCTTCTAAAGCAGTGGCCTTCACCTTTTTCTGATCCTGGGACCCCACCTTTAACCCCCCCACGAGGAAAGCATGGAACCTATTCAGCTGTGAGCTCTTAGTAGGAAGTCACATGACATCGCAGTCTTATGACAGAAAAAAGGAGTCAGGGAAGGGGTGCCAACTCTTGTCTCGGGAATTTCCTGAGGAAGGTGGAGCTTAGAGAGGGGCGAGAGCTCAATAGGGATGTGATGCCGTAGAGTCCACCCTCCAGAGCGGCCAGGTGCACTTGAACTGTGCAGTCTGGAGCAATGCTCCCTCTAAGCTGTGGAGTCTTGTGAGCAAAAATTTTACTTTGTGAGCTACTGGCATGAAAGTTGTGAGCCAGCAAGTTGGCTGCCACATAAATTTGTTTGCTCTGGAGCCATCCTTCCTGGGCAAAGACAAAAAACTGTGAGCTGGAGGCTAAAAAACTGAGCTAGCTCACACTAACTCAGCTTAGAGGGAACACTGGTCTGGAGATGAGTTATAATTCTGGGGAAACTCCTGGCCCCACCTAGAGGCTGGCAACCCTAAGTTAGTCATCAGCACTTCCTGTACTGTTAAAAAGCAATTATTTTCATTCCTGCTTCCCTTGACTTGGATAGCCCAGGCTAGCCTGATCCCATCAGATCTTGGAAGCAAAGCAGGGTCAGCCTTGGCTAGTATTTGGAAGGGCAACCTCCAAAGAATACCAGAGTCGTGATGCAGAGGCAGGCAATGGCAAACCGCCTCTGAAAAGTCTCTTGACTTAAAAACAAGTCTAGCTCGCCAACTACTAATGCATAACACTAAAAGAGCTAGAAATTCTGGCTGCCAGACAGTCTTAGGATCTCCCGGCTATTCTACGCACACAATGCCATATGACAATTATTAATTATTATTATTCCATTCCCTTTACCTAGATACAAAGAGACGCAAGGTGCTCTGAATGCATTTGGATGCAACTTAAAGGGGGGGGGGGTATGGCTCAGCAAATGGAACTTCACAACCCACCTGAGCGTCCTGCCCCACAGCTTGAAGAGCCCTGTTCAAAAGCACAGAGGAGATGCCAGATTAATAGCTGGCTTCCTTGATTTTTATGTTCTCCAAGGGAAAGTAACCTTCTTTGTCCTGCTTGTCTATGCCAGTAGCCTTCTATGCATCATGAAGCTTGTTTGTCTCTAACACTCCATAATCCGATTAAGACTGCCACACAGCCTGGATTCTGTTTTAAGAAGCTGGGGGTGTTCTACGGCATTTTTTCCCTCACACACATGCACTTTTTTTTTGCTTTTTGACCATCCATCCTGATGAAGAGTACAGTGCTTATACTTGGTTGTGTGTTGTTTCAAGTGGTTCTATTACAGGCTGCATCCACACAGAAGGTTTACTCCAGGTTGGCATTTACACTGGACCAGTTTTTGTTTTTTAAGCATCCAGATGACATTGCCCCCTGATTGTCAATGTGTTGGGTTTTCTTCACCATTACTGCAGTGCTTCTCCCAGACCGGCTTTGATACTGTCTTTTGGGGAAAAGGTATTCTTCGGTTTGTTTGGGAGATTTTTCTGTGGATTAACATGGCGGTTGCCAAAATGTTTTACATATTCAGATAATGTATCCCCTGCCCTTCTGTTCATCTCTGTCCTGCCAAACTGACCTGCAACAATTTAAAATCTGCTGCCCTAAAAACATGTTTAGTTTTTATTTTATAATTTTTTGTAAAAAAATCTGCAGCCCTAAAATGCAATACCCTAACATCCTATACAAATGTACTAAGGCATCAGTTTTCAGACTGGAGTCTGCTGTGTCAGGGGCATCCAGGGTTATCTCACTCCATAAGACATCTGCCCTTCTAGCTGCCAGAGACTATGCATGTTCTTGTCATTGATTCATTCATTTATTGTTTATTTAAATCTAATTTTCCCTGTTAAAATTCCACTGCCCTTTCAAGGAATTCTGGGTGACTTATGTGACGGCAAGATGTCATATTTTTTTCCTTTTCAGTTTCCCCCCCCTTTCCTCCTTTTTTCCCCTTGTTGAACATGTAACTTGATGAAGAATTCCGGTATTTGAAAATATACTCCCTATTTCATGAGTTTGGTAACATCTTTTATCCTGGATTTTCTGAATTGGTTGGTACTGGCCACCTGGTGGCAGTGTTAGGCTATGGCGAACAAACTGATCCAGAGCAAAGTTTGAGTCCAGTGACATGGTTAAGACCAACAAAGTTTTATTCAAGGTATAAGCATACTTCTTCAGATTCAGTGAAATGGAAATTACTAGTCCATACATATAGGTAGAGGGTGAGCAGTAAATTAGCATAATGAAGATATTTAACAGATTCAAGGGCCAAACAGGACTAACAAGCTTAGTTTGCGTTTATTTCCGGGGGGGGGACATAGTGAAGGAAATAAATATGTCAGAATTGGAGATTGATGGGCAGATGTATCATTAATTGAGGAATCTGAGAGTAATTGAGACCCTGCCATTACATTTCATCTGTCTCCTCTCAAGCATGGAGGTGACCTTACAGCATCTTTGAAGTGGGGCGATTGGTTGTGTAAAGTTATCTCTCCTGTCCCCAGACCAGAGAAATACATTCCAATCTACCATTACAAATTACTTTCCATTCTACTATTCATTACTTTATACTACAATTTACTATTCTAATCTAGTATTCCAAATAAGAAATAAAATAAAGAGGATGTATGGTCCTTCTGGGGGATTGGTGAGAATACAGATATAAGGGCTGAATGAGGTTAGCATATGTAGTGAGATAAGAAACCAATATCCCTGTTAAGTCCTGGGGATGTCATTGTTCTGAACATTCTAATAACTTGCAACTCAGCAGTTTCCATTTCTAGTCTGTTCCTGAAGTTCCTTTGCAATGAAGAAGAAGATAAGAGATTGGATTTATACCCCACCCTTCACTATCCAAAGGAGTCTCAGAGCGGTTTACAATCTCCTTTCCCTTCCCTTCCCCTCCCCACCCCCCAACAGCCACCCTGTAAGGTAGGTGGGGCTGAGAGAGATCTTTTTAGAACTGCTCTTGAGAGAACAGATATGAAAGAATTTGTAACTGACCCAAGGTCACACCAGCAACTGCAAGTGTAGGTGTGGGGAATCAAACCAGATTATCCCAGATTAGAGTCTGCGCTTCTTACTCTGTAGTCTGTAGCTCCTCTGTCGTTAGTTCAAGGCTGACTACATGAAGCTCCTCTGTACCTGAAGAGTTCCCAGCACTGCTTGCTTCTGTCTCAGGCTGACCCATAACACCTGGGTCTTATTATCCATCTAAAATTGATCCTGGATTACATTCAGGGCACAACATCAAGTTGATAGGGGGTTGCTTTGCCTATTACCTAGCAGGCTGTGTGGTAAGAGAAATAGTGCCTAATCTGAATTAATGCCACGTTTGACCATTGTACGAACGACATTTTTGTGTGTGTGCGCCTGTGGTGGAAGCAATGGCCCTGCCACAGCCCTAGTTCACAGACCACGTTTTGCCTTGTACCAAATGAGTTTTAGTAAAATAAGCCACCCACATAGATTGCAACTTTCTAGGCACTCAGCCCTCTTGAACACAAGGGCGCCCTCTGACCGTGTGCAGAGTGCACTTCCTCCGCTACTTGGTGAGTGTAGCTAAGCCACGCCCATCTGACATCACGTAAGCGACCAGCGTAGGAGGAAGGGTGCGCTATTTTTAAAAAAAGATCTAAACGGGAAAAATAAATATCAATAAATGGACGAATGAATAAACATACCAGTAATACTACTATTCCCACTTTGCAGACAATTATCTCCGGCGTCATGGCTGGGAATGACTAAAACAAGACTAAACAGTATTTAAAAAAAATAAAATCTAAAAACAAAATCAAAATTATTTTTAAAAAACCAATGAAGGCTTTATGGAACAAGCGGGGTGATGATCAGAATATGCATCTCGATCAGAACAGAAAGTCTTTTTTAAAAAATGCAGGTTCCGGGGCCGAGGCGCGGGGCGCAGGCGCCGTGGCCACGGGTCCCCATGCACCTGCCGCCGGGATGCCCAGGTGGGCGTTGTGGGGCGGAGCCCGCCCAGGCGCTGCGCTACCATTGGCTTGCCGGATCTCCTGGGCCCGCCCCCGGCTCGCTTCAGCTCGGCTCGGCTAAGCTGTGCCGCATCTGCGCCTCCGGTGCCGCAAGACAGGGACTCCCTGCGGCCGCCTCTCCGTCTCGGCCATGCCCAGCGGGCGCCGCCGCTGAAGGATGAGCCTGGCCCTCCGCCACCGGCCTGGAGCCCCTGCGCTGCTCCCGCCGCTCCTCCGACTCCTGCCCTTCGCCTGCTGCCTCCTGGCCAGCCAGCCCGGTAAGCGCGCGGGAGTGACATCCCTGCCCCCCCCCCCGGCGGGGCTCTTTTGTTCTCGATCCCCCCCCCCCCCGGCCACACTGCTCTTTTTTTCTGGCCATTGTCATCTTTGATCCCCGCCCCCGCCCCCAAATAATCCTCTTCCCCACCAGGCTGGGTTCTGGGTCACATAACTCGCAGTCCCTCCGGCCTTCCTCTTGGCTACGGGTCACCTGGGCTGTGCCTTCTCTCCACCCTGCCTGAATTCTTTCTGCCCCCTCGAAGTAACGCTCGTCTTTGGTTATCGCTGTTCATCTTACCTGCTTCTCTTTCCCTGCCCTTAGTCCGGATGACATGCTGTCCTCCCCGTCCCCCCCAAAACCCTTTGCTGTGTTATGTACTTCTGCCGTTGGTCATGGGCCCTTTCCCCAGCTTCTCTTCTCCATCGTGATTCATGCTTGGGTCCTGCCTCCCCTTTCCTCCTCTCTCCCCCCACCCCATTCTCAGGAATGATCCTTGCTGCCTGCTCTTTGTGGGGCCCCCTCCCTGTCCTTCTGTTCTTGGTCCCCAGCTTCATTTGCTTGTATTACCTCTGACGTTCCAGCCTCTCCTGTTTGCATCTTCGCTCTTCTGTTTTTCTTTTCACTGCATCCCAGTGCTCTTTGATCGCAGATCCCCATTCTTTGGAGTTGTAATTCCAGCCCCCCATGACCTAATTTAGGTTTTGTATGAGCGGCTTTGAAACCGTCTTCTCTCTCTCTTTTTAAAGCAAAGTTTTTGAAGGTAGCTTTTGCTGGAAATCGGTTGTGGTGGTGAGAGTTTGCTTGGCATTGTAACTTATCCTTTATACCTTTCTTTGCCCGTGATTAATGCTGTGGACGTGTCATCTAATCCCCCCCCCCCCACCGCCACCGCCATGGAATGTACAACCTAAAATTGGTATTGAGCAAATATTAGCGGAAGGTCAGCAGGCGGAATGAGAGTATCAAAGAATGGATGTCAGCAAATGTGGCTATACATTTTATGACTGCTCCTTTAAAGAAAATTTAGGCGGTGCGTATGCATTGTTTAGAGGTTATTCTTCCTTTGAGGGGTGGGCAGGGGATGTTTGGGGGTTTTGCCTACAGTCATGTTGTTTAGCAGTAGCCAAAAGGAACAGGTTGGGATATTTCCAAAAACTGTAATCCAACTTTGAAGACCAGGACTTTTTTGGGGGGGGGGGGGGAATGGTGCTGGAATTCTCAAGAGGGAAATGAAGATTTCAATCTCTATACTGAAAACTCAGGCACTTTAAAACATTTTTAAAAGAATGTTGTTGGAGAGGTTCCGGAACTCCGTTTCGGCGTGTTCCCCCAGAAAAAAAGCCCAGTTGAAGACTGTATGATGGCAAATACATTTGACAGTTGGCTCTGGAGCTTTGTATGTGAGATTCAGTCCTTGGTGTCTCCCGTCAGAGGATCTCTAAGGGGCAAGAGGTGAGAGGGACCCTTTTTGCCTGACCCTGGAGAGCCCTGGCCAGTCAAGTTCAATGGGACAGTAGTCTGATTTTGCATAAGGCAGCTTTGCCTGTTCATGGCAGTATTTGTTCTGCCCTTTCCTGGTCTCTGGGGCTTAGTGATGGAAGTCTGTACCTTTAGAAATGCAGTCTGAGTTTTATACATCTTCTGTCTGATGTGGCTTGCCACAGACTGGGAATTTGTGATAGGTGTCCCTCTGTCTTGTTTCTCCCTCTGTGCTCTCCCTCCACCCATGGGGTTTGTAAATGGAATGGGGTTGCTACTTTCCTGTCTTGATGTAGTGGGTGGAACCTGGTTGGATGACAGGCACCGAAGTCAGGACAGCTGTTCCTTGTAATGCTTTTATTTGCTATAATTTGTAAGATTACCTTCACAGGAAGGTAATCTTTAAACTAACCTTCTTCGTTGAAATCCTGGAAACAGCATCTTCTGTGCCACCTTGCAACATTTCACTTTTATGTATGTGTATTGATACTTTTAAGAAGAGGGGGTCTATACCTCTTCCTAGCTCTCTCTCTCATAAATATAAATTTGAGAATAAGCCATTGTTAGGGAGCTGTGATGTTAGTGCATAATTTCTCCAAGTTACTAATAGCTGAAGAATTTTTGGGATTTAAAATCGGAGACCCCTTCACTGTTATGTGCCAAAAGGATCGCTTAGAGTGTGGGTGAACAGAAGTTTGTTCATCCTGCCCCCTTGTTTCTTGATCAGTTAGAGGCATAATCAAATCAGTTTATCGTCAGCCCAGTTCAGTGCCTTATGCGGAGGGGCAACAAGCCAGCCTCCTCTGAGGATGTATCTCTGTCAGGACTGACTGATCCCAAGCAGAGCTGTCACAGAACTGATTAGGAGGAGGCGAGTCCAGAACAGTACACCATGCAGAGGTCCAGCAGGCAACCTCATCTGTCAGTTTATAGCTGGGGTTCACAATAGTATTTGATCCCCTCCCTTCTAGCGGTGCTCTAGCAGGCCTCAAATTCTTCTGGAATTGTCGCACAAGATAAACTTGCTATTAATGCAGTATAAATTTTTGCCCTCGGGCTGCTCTGTTTTGTTGACAACTTGCACAGTCACCCAAGGATTTGCTGTTTTTAGAGAAGAGGCAAGGCTGTGCTTTTCCCTAGATCGAAATCCTTGCCAGACGGAGACTCTGCTGGCAGCTGTCAAAGGTTTCTTCTTTTGCTACCCCACCAGATCAAAAGTTAACTGAAGGGGGGGTCTGCTGTTTACTGGAGGTACCCTAAAGCTGTTGGCTTCATCAGCATACAAGCATAAGAGGAGACCTGATCCTTTCCTCTTCTGCTGTCTCATCTGCTGTTGATGCTTAGATTGTAAGCTCCTTGGGGCAGGAAGAGAAGTACTAAAAGCAGTGGATGACTCGTCTCTGAGTGCCAGTGGACATGGGGGCAGCATTGGGGGATTGTCGCTGCCTGTGTACCCTCCCTGGGGGCTTCCTAGAGGGCTCTGCTTGGCTATGAAAAGTAATAGTCTTATGGACTAAACGGGTCTTTAGTCGGGTCCTGCAGGGCTGCTGTTAGGCTGTGGTTCTGCCAGCTGAGAATGCTGGTGGTGGAAAGTGCCCTCAAGCTGCAGCTAACTTATGGTGAGCCTGTAGGGTTTTCAAGGCAAGGGGCATTCAGAGGTGGTTTGCCTCTGCGTAGTGATCCTGGGCTTCCTTGGTGGTCATCCATCCAGGTACTAACCAGGGCTGACCCTACTTGGCTTCCTAGAGCTGAGGAGATCAGGGCTAGCCTGGGCCGTCCAGGTCAGGGCGGACAGAGTACTTAGTATTTATGTAGGGATTTCTGCATTCACATGGTTTCGTGTGCCCCTTCCCATTGTAAAGTTTGCAACAGCCTTGTAAGGTTGGCCAGCATAATCCCCATATTGGATAGGGGCCTGAGAGAATAGACACCTTCCAAAGGCTGTGCAGTGAATTTATAGCAGAGGAGAGATTTAAACGGGGACTCAGTCTCATAGCCAGTGCGCTCCAGCACCCATTCCGGGTAGGAACTGGAAGAAGGCTTTTAACCTTTAGTGGTGTCAAAGGATAGCAGAGCCGCTGCAGGATGCTTGTGAGGAGCAAGGGTGCCTTGGGACCTTTGGGAAGCTGTGGCTTGGCCAGTTTGGTGGGGTGATTTCTCTCCCCCGTTTTCACAGGTCTGTTTTATTTTCTTGAGTATTGGTATGTGGGCCAGAACAGCATAGCATCTCCCTCCACAGTTGTGATGCATGCATTTCCCTTTGTTTTTTGCTTTTGTTTTCAGTTGGCTCTTTTGCTCTGCTCTTTTGTACCTAGGTGTTTACACTGCGTTTGTTCATCTGGAGCTTCCCTCCTTGGCTGCCTCTTACTTGCTGGGCTATAGCCCTTCCCGGGTGTGCACCCCAAGGACTATTGAGATGCATCCTGACGATCATGTCCAGAGCAATGTGGGGGGGAGGGAGCATGTCTCCTATTATTTCCCCGCTTGCCTGGATTCACGCCTCACACTGGAAGCCTGTTGGAGTTTGCAAATGTCATGCCCTTCAGTCACAAAAGAGTTAACCTGTTTATGCATGCTAATTCTTAGCTAGATCCAGATGGTCAGCTGTGTTGGTCTGGAGCAGTAGAACAAATTTAGAGTCCGGTGGCACCTTTAAGACCAACAAAGCTTTATTCAAGGTATGAGCTTTCGTGTGCGTGCACACTTTTTCAAATACATTGATGGTAGATAAGGTTCTATAAGTTTGAGCCATACCTTGAATAAACCTTTGTTGGTCTTAAAGGTGCCACTGGCTTCTAAATTCTTAGCTAGTTAGCTTAGAGCCAATTGGGTGTTGCCAGAGAAAGGGAGGTATCATTCTTACCGTGATAAGTTTGGAAACTACTATTGGCTGATCAATAATTTGGTTGGGGTGCATGATTGTAGCACATACACAAAAGGTGGGGGCTTTGGGGGTAAACTCTCTCTCCTTCGTTCCCACACTCAGATCTGATCACGCATGAGTTTCAGCAACCAAACTAGCAGGATGTAGAACTAGAAAGCTGGACGGAATTCTGTTGTTTTAATTCCATGTAACCCTTCCCTGTTTTCTAGTAAAGTCTTCTTAAGGCTAGTTACCCATTATGCTCTTCGTTGCTCTTTACTCCTCTGAGTATCCAACAAAGGGGTGGGGTGGTAAAGGCGGAGGGGAGAGGAGGAGGGAGGCTTCAGGGCCAGGCCCCATGTTGAGGTGCATTTATTTGCTCTCTTCCCATATGGTGTGTGACTCCAGCAAGTGGACTGAAATGGGGTTTTCATTTGTTTGGAAACCAGTCTGCGTCCCTCCTGTGTTAACTTCTTGCATCGTTCGGTTCCGTAATAAAGGGGGTGTCATTTTCACAATTGTGGAGCCCATATGCTTGGCTCCCGGAGGAGAAGTTGCATGCAAAATTCAAGAGCGAGGCAGCATTTACAGTGTGGAATTACTTGCTGAGACCATGCAAAACTTCTTTTTTTGTTCCTTGAAATATTTTTGTTTACAGTTTGTTTTATTAAAAATCTGTTCATTAAAACACTTCTCTGCTGCCTTTGTTAACAACACCTTAATGAACAGTGTGTTTGTTAAGGATGCTGAGACTGGACAAAAGGGGTAGTGGGCCTGAACCTGGCTTGGGGCTGCCAATTCCAGTTTGGGAAATATGGGATCTTCTGTACAGGGAAGAATTGAGTGGTGGAGAGTTGCACTCAATACAGATTTCCTTGAGATACTTTTGTGACGGGCTTTGACAAACTGCCTGCCAGTGCTGAACCCATGCTGGCATTCTGGGCAGTATACTTGCTAAGTATTGTTGCAAAAGGTAGTTTGGAGGCTTTTGCTTGGGAGCTTTGTCTGAGATATATGCTACAGTCCTCGCAAATAACTTGCTGAAAATCTGAATGGACGTGCCCTGCTGATTATGCCTGTTTTTCTCTCTAGCTGCTCACTCTTTTTTCCAGCTGTATTTGGACTATTATGGGTTGACTTTGCATCTGCAGGGCTAGTGGTGTTCCCAAGTCAGACAGGTGGTTGGTAGCAACCCTTTAACAGCACATGCTGGAGTCATGGGCAAGGTGTCACATGGCTGTCTAGGCAAAGTGGTGCCTTCCCTCACCTAAGGGCCTCAGTTCCCAAGCGACAGTGTGGGCGGGCACACACACGCAAAGTGCTCGCAATCCATGAAATAAACTTCATAAACCCCACTGCTGGACCTTCTGATGGCACCTGGTGTTTTTGGCCACTGTGTGACAGAGTATTGGACTGGATGGGCCACTGGCCTGATCCAACATTGGCTTTTCTTATGTTCTTAAACTTTATTTTAAAAACCGAACATCTTTTTGTGTTGATACAAATTAAACAAACTACTGGGGTAGAATTACAATTTACAATGGAACACATTATTTTAAACCAATGGATTATAGATATTGGCTCAAACAGTGTTAGAAAGGGTGTAGCAATTTTACTTTCGGCTGCAAAAAATACAGTTGCGGCAAAGAGGAAAAGCAGTATTAGCCCAACTTGGCAAAATTGGCATTCTAAAATTTGGAATTCATATATAATGGTGAAAATTATGGATAATATTAATAACACCCATATACCTACTGTCAAATCTGTTTTTGTGTCGGTATGGTTCCCTTTTTTGGAATATTTGGTGCAGCAGAAAGAAATACCAGAAGTAATAGACCTGTTTCATCTTTGGTAAATAGTACTGGCCTGTTTTTCCTTGTAATGTAAGTGGATATTTTCTTTTACTTTGCTCTTGGCTTGTTCATTACTTAAGATATTAGGAATTGTTTGTTCTACCTGTATACCGTTATCTGTTATTGTTATTATTATGAAAAGTTCAATAAAATGTATTTAAAACCCCCCAAACCTGAGCATCTTTTAAGTGTTCAAAGATGGCAGCTCAGGCATTATTATTCAGGCAGAGACGTGATCACCCATCACTACTTGCTCCTGTGCTTGCCTTTGAGGAACAAAGCTGACTTGGCAGTCTGTGGTGAAGCTTCTTCAAAGGCAGGCATAGGAGCTGGGGGGGCTGGTATTTCAAGCTAGCTTTGCAAGTTAAAATTTGATAGCTTTAAGAGAAGGAGCATTGGCTTGCATGTGCTGGTGTGCATCTAGGACAAGGTGCGCACTGTGCTATAAGGAAACCAGAATTCTGCATCCAGGGCTGAATTCAGCAATCTGGACAAAGAACAAATTGGGTTGGTTGCTTTGCATGACTTATTCAGCTTCTCCTATCAGTAGTGGGCTAAGTTAGCTGGAGAGCTCTTCAGTATCTCATCTCTACTGATGGCCTGTAGACCTGCTCAGTGCTTCTCCTTACTAGGTAATACCCCTGTGGGTATTTCAACTATATATTTTCATCAATGAGTCTGAGAAAGTGTTTTTTAACAAGTCATAGTGAAGGATCTCTTTTGTGTGTGTGTGTGTGTGTGTATATTTTCTGTGCAAGATAAAAACAGTTCTGATCATAGCTGGACAGCAGTTTCAAAGGAGTCCACCTTCAGGACTTGCTCGCATTTAACTAAGAGTCTAACTTGGAGTGAATGCCACTTTTTTCTCTCTTGAAGAGGTAACAGGTGTGTGCTCTTGTAGCTTCAGGGCATTGCTGTCTTGTCTTTTTTATTTTAAGCACATCTCTGAGATCCGCCTGTTCCCCACCCACCCTCATACCAGTGTACATTCTGTGCATGAGTGGAGAGGTAGGAGTTTTAGTTGATGGCTCAGTCACAGCTGTCATGTCAGAGGACATTGTGAAGACTAACAGCTGATTCACACGACATGCCAGCATCTGTCTTCGACTGTACCAAGGGGAGGTCTGTGTGTGAAAGACCGATTTGAATTTAAACAATCAAACTCTAGAAATGCTAGCACGGTAGACTAGGCTTCTTCTTGATGTCCTGGTTTTCTACCTGCAGAGACCCTCTCTCATGCACGTGGCAGCATTTGACCATGCAGTTCGCTTCTTGCAGTTTGGAATGGCACAGCCTGGAATGGACTATGCTATATATCTTTTATTGATGGCATTCTAAAATGTTACAAGCTCAGCTGTTACAAATGGCTGTTGCTTGCACTGGGTGGATATAGAGATCTCCAGCAAGGGCTCCTTCGCCAGATTATGATTTCCATAGTGGGTTTTTTGGGGGGGAGGGGGGGTAAGCTAAGCGAAGAAGCTGTTTGAGATTTGCAATGCTGGCATGGCACTACCACGAGATCCTTCTGTGTACTTGGTCAGCAGTGCCTTCCCCACACCGGCCTCTTGCTTTGGCACTCTGATGAAATTGCCTCCTTGGAGATCTGTTTGGCTCTCCAGCAGTAACCTTGTTTCTGGGTTGGGGACTATAACACATGATGGTTGGTTTAAAATGTCGAAGGGGTCGATGGTGTCAGCATAGGTGGTAGAATCAGAAGGGGGCTGAATTCTCTCCCCCTTGTAACATGGAACCTCTTTAATGCAAATGGCTTTATGTCCAGCTCTTCCAGAAAGCCCTGGAAAAAAATGGCACGGCTGGCTTTCCCCAGCTGAGCTTTCAGAGCACTGTGTGGCATCGGCCCCACCTTCAGCGAGTAATGCTTTGCCTCTATTTCTGCCAGCCCGGGGGCATGGGATGGTTCTGATCGCAGAGCCAATGTCCCTGGTGCTTTTGGGCTACCCTACAGGCATCTTGTCAGAGGGAAGTGTTGTCAGGACTGGGTGGGTGAGTCACCTGGGCAACACATTCCTTCCAGTCCGGACTGGGCTGTGGCTGCAGGGGTGGGTGTTTCTATGCACAGGAGCTGTGGGGCGGGGTGTGTGTGTGTCATTCTTGTGAGCTTTCCAATCAACTTGAGGGCATGTGTGTTGGAACTGGCTGTCCTCTTCATTCTTCCCCTCCATCAGCACAAGTCATTCTGCTGTGTGGGCTTCTATCTTGGGTAGGGGAAAGAGTGATAGGGAGGGGTGAAAAAGAGCTGATTGGGGCCTTTGAAATGCTGACCATTGTGGGTGTGGTGATGCGCTTTCTCAAAACCCGACATTTATTCATTTACTACATTTGTACTCTGCCTGTCTCCCCAAGGAGGACCCAAAGCAGCTCACATTGTCCTCCTCTCCATTTTCTCCTCATCAGTCTATCAGGTAGGTTAGGGAGAGATTGCTGGGTGACCTTGGGCCAACCACACAGTCTTCCATGGCAGAGCCGGGATTTGAACCTGGGGCTCCCAGATCTTAAGTCTGACTGACCACTACACAGCACTGGCTCACTTGGGTGAAACTTGGTGGTGTTGGCGGGCTTGTGTGAACATGAAATCTGAGTGGATTGTTTACCGTGGGCCTGCCAAGCAATGGTGCTTCATGTAACTAGCCTATGAATTCCTCATTGGGGGGTGCTGTGTACATCTGGCACAACGGAGATGGGCTGCGGCTCAGTGGTGGAGCATCTGCTTTGAATGCAGAAGGTCCCAGGTTTGATCCCCAGCATTTCCAGTTAGAAGAAGCAGGTAATAGGAGGTCCATGTCAGGGTGCTTGGAGTCTGCTGCCAGTCAGATGCCAGTGGTAGACGCCAGTAGTCTTGAGTCAATACGAAGCTGCTTCATGCATTAATCTGGCTTTAGACAGAGGCACAGAGGAGAAACCATTAATAGTCTAGCCACAATAGGCAGGAATGGTGCCTCCATGATCTAGGGCAGTCTATCTTTGGCCCAATCTGCATCTAGCATTTGTTCCGCTGTCTTACCAAACCCACACTGGAACAGAAATTCTCATCTGCATTGCATGCCACTTTCACTTTGGTTGACTGTCGAATTTTATGGCAGTGTCCAGACTGCATACTGCTTTCACTTTATTTGATCTCTTGGTTTTATGGTGGCTGTCTGCATAGATTTATGGCTGCGACTCTGCAGTCAGTACTGCGTTAGTCTGGGGCATTTGAATGTGGTTTTGAGCTGCATCTTTTTCTGTTCCAGTGTGGGTTTGGTAGAACAGTGGAACAAATGCTAGATGCAAATTGGGCCTGTTAGATTCAGGGGGTAAACTGCTGGATAAGTGATGCTCTGCTTGTAACTTCTGAGAGAAGGTTAGTATCTGGTGCACTGGCTTACAGAATGATCTGTCATCCCGGGAGGTCCTGGTTTGGATATTACATCTGGCAAAAATGCAGACGGTCCCAGCGGAGACATACACACTCTTGACCCCAGGCACTCCCCCACTGATCTGTGACATGAAGGCGATAATACAGCTCTACCATTCGAAGCACTGTCAAATAGTCAAATTTAGAAGTGCCTCGCTTGGTGCAGTGCTGTGCCCGGAGAGAAATTGAAAGAGGTTGTGCATAAGGAAACATGGACACATGTTTCTGTTTCCCTTTGTTTATCTGGATTTCTGATCTTCAGTACTGGCAAACCTGCTTTTCCTGAAATACTTTGCAGGAGGCTAAAGATTTAGAGCCAAAGAGATACCACGCAGGCTTGCATGTGATCCAGCAGGATTTGAGGACAGGGGAAATGGTTTTTTATAGTTGTAGTTCAAACGTTGGTTCTTCGCTTTGTGCCCCCTGCTTAGCCCCCTGCATGGCTTAGAGAGAGATGGGAGGAGATGTCCCTGACCGTATTCAGATGAAGAAGGTGGCTGCATTATGTAGAGTTGGACAACTGGTGAATCTAGCCCTATAATGTGTCTTCTGATTGGCAGTGTCCAGTGTCCAGGCAGGGCAAGATCTTTCCTAACATCTGCTGCCTGAGATCCTTTGACTGGAGATGCCAAGAAGTGAATATGGGACCTTCTGCATGCAAAACGGCTGCTTGACCATTGAATATAAGCATGAATCTATGTCTATTGTCTGACCATTGCTTTCTTCAGCTCTGTATTGTCTACTACAACAGTCTCCAGCATGGTGCCCATGAATGCCATGGCTCCTGCTGACACCATTTTCAGAAAGTGGGTGGGGTCGGGGGGGGGCTCTTCCCCAGAAAGGCTTCTGATTGGCCACTGGAGATCTGATTGGTTGCACAGATTAAAACCATGTTGTTTCACTGGTAGCTGCCACTGCAGTGTTGGTTTTATTCTCCCTCATCCCTCTGTCCCAATGCATTTCTTAAACTACCCCTCTTCTCTGCTTTTAGGCTTCCTCTGTGGGTGTGACTCTGCCTCTGCAACTGTCATTTTGTGGTTGGCTTCACCTCCAGGAACAGCCACTTTGTGGCTGTGCCACAGGTTCAAAAAGGTTGGGGACAATGTCTACAATGTCTACTTCAGTGGTACTTGCTCCACAGTTTGTGGAGAGCCACATTAGTGTTTACCATCAACCGAAGAAACCCAGATTTACTCCCATCCCTGGCATGAAGCCTGCCCTTCATGGAAGCTTACCTAGAATCGTAGAGTTGGAAGGCACCTCCAGGGTCATCTAGTCCAACCCCCTGCACGGTGCAGGAAATTCACAAAGACCTCCCCCACGCACCCCCTCAGTGACTGCTATACCATGCCCAGAAGATGACAAAAAACCTCCAGGATCTCCAGCCAAACTGGCCTGGAGAAAAATTGCTTTCTGACCACAGCTGTTCTTCAGCTGTGGCTGTTTCATGGTAGAAATCACCTGCCAACTGCATGCCCTGTTAGGTAATGGCATTGCCCACTTTCTTTAAATGTGGGACAGGTGCTACATTGGGAACAGTGGCCCCAAGAGCCACATGTGGCTCCCAAGCCATTGGGTGAGTATCACTGCTCTAGCTTAGAGGGTCCCCTGAGCAGACCAAGGTTGTCCTCAGTATCTGCTGTCCGAAGGCTTCTTGCTGGAGATGCTCTCTCATTTTGAGAGTGTCCTACCAATACTTTCTCACTAGAAAAGCCCGTCTTTCTGTTTGCTTGCTTTAAGTATAAACATACCTTCTGTGCACCTGCCACATGCATCTGGTGAAGTGAGCTGTGACTCGTGAAAGCTTACACTGGAATACATTTAGTTCATTGGACTTCACTTTAATTTTCATACTAGAGGACTCGCTGGGAAACATGGAACCAGAATGCATTTTTCAGAGGACTCCAGTGTGTTTTGTGGACCTCTGCCGCAAAGTGATGCAACGTCTGCTCCAAGTGCACGACTGAAACCTTTATAAGTCGTCTGTGCTGAAAAACACCTCAAATTCTGTTTTGGATTTCCCCTTCATAACAGGAAGCAAGCGATCAGCTCATCCTAGCAAATACTCTGAAAAATCTGTTGTTCGTCCTCCCACATAGCTGCCTCCTCTGCGTCAGTGCCCTGGAGTGATACGATGGTGAAGAGCACGCTTTAGGCAAGAGATTTTCTCAGCCCCTTTCCTTCTCTCCCAGCAATCTGTAATATGGTGGTGACGGTACTGGCCCGCCTTATAAGATTGTTGCAGGAATGACAGGTGTATGAGGAGGAATTTTGTACAGTGAGCAGAAGATGCTGTATATGTATAAAAAATCAGCACTGGTATTTTCCATCTCTCTTTCCCAGAAGTCTGGCATGGGAGGACTATGGGGGGGGGGTAACGAAAATGATAGGGAGCAGAGGAACTGGAGGAGGTACAGTTGACTTTCGTCCCCCAGCTTCATGGGAAACCGGTGTATGGCTTGTGGGGTTAGGACCCATATAAAGGATGGCTGTCAGCTGCAGAACTTAGTTTCTCATCAGAGGGAAGCTATATGTCAGTTCCAACAGTGAAACTGACTAGCGTATGACCATCCAAAGGTGACATTGAGAGAGCGGTTGAGGCCTTGCCATACCTGTTGCTAAAAGCTGTACACCAATATTTGCAGAGTATAAGGTCAAGTAGCATTTGTTTGATTTTAGTTTGTCTGTTGCTTGCCAAACAGCACTGAGGAAAGACTTGAGAGCCCAAAGGCTCTGTATAGAGTCTTACCCCCCCACACACACACAGACATACACAACAACAAACTCTTTCTTTATAGCTCCATCAACTGGCAGATATTCTCTAATAATCCCTCAAGCAGGCTAAGGAGCTGCCTCACCTGGAGTTCTTCCAGATACAACTTCCAAAATTTGTTCTAATCTAGAGGGTGGTGTCTCGGGGGAAAGGATGGCTTATGCAGCCCCAAGGATTTGGGGATTTGGGGATTTGGTTTGATCCCTTAGCGGAAGGTGCTGACAATCGCTGATCTCTTCTACCCTGGCACTTCCAACCCCTGGAGAGGTTAACTGCAGGTATTGCAGGAGCAGGACCATTGAGGACTAATAGCCATGGGGGGGGGGGGGGGGGCTTCACTGAAGGTCGGGAAGGGTAGAAATTGGCCTGTGCATCAGCAGAGCTGGCCCCAGTAGACAAAGGGGCAATTTTGTCCCTATCTCTGGCCTTCAATGGAGTCTACAGGTCTACGTCCACAGGGGGCCCAGGGAATCAACTTTCCTAGAGTCAGGAAAGTCTGCTGAGGGAAGAAGACACTGGAAAGACCTTTGCACTTATGGGCTGTGGGATCCAGCCCATGGATCCAACCCATCGGTATGTACCTGCCCTGGTGACATAAAGGTCTTTAAGTTGGTGTTTTCAACTGCTCCCACAAAAGAACACAAATTTTGGTTCAGGTAGTCATTTTGGAAGGAGATCTTTACCTACCCACCTGCCTTGTACTAAATCAGACCTTGGCTCCATCCAGCTCAACATTGTCTTCTCAGACATGCAGTGGTTCCTCAGGGCCAGAGGAAGGTGTCCCTGCCACTCTTCATTTGAGATTCTTTAATTGTACTTGTGTATCTTGCGTATCTCCTTTGCTGGACGTTTTCAAGTGGAGGCTGGATGACCACCTTTCGGGTATGTTGTAGGGCTATCTTTCCGCTATGCTTCTGCAGAGGGCAGGGGGTTGGACTAGATGACCTGCAAGGTCCCTTCCAACTCTAACATTCTATGATTCTGTCTTGTCCTCACCCGGGTAGGCTGGGCTAGCCTGATCCTGTCAGATCTCGGAAGCTAAGCGAGGTCGGCCCTGGCTAGTATTTGGACAGGAGCCCACCAAGGAATATCAGTGGCATGATGACAAGCCACCTCTGAATGCCTTTTGGCTTGAAAACTCTATGGGATTGCCATAAGTCAGCTGTGACTTGACAGCAATGACAACAAACTTATGTATCATACATTTTCCTCTCTGCCTGTCTCCAAGAAGCACAAAAGGTTTCCCTCTCCTATTTTGTCTTCACAACAACCTTATAAGGTAGGGCTAGTCGGGGGTGGGGGAGAACATGACTCTCCCAGTGTTACCCATTGGGTTTCATGACTGAGATGCGATTGGAACTTAAAATCTCTCTACCTGTGTCTCCCAGTTTACTGGGATGCTGAGTTTCAGGCTGCTTATGGAATCCTGCTGTTGCTGTGGCAAGCCTGTGGAGCAAAGAGCATGTAGATCTTGACTAGTCTTGCAACTCAGTTGCTTCCGTCGCCTGCTGGGCCCATTTCTGCTTGCTTCCCCTTCATCCCTCCTCTTTCCAGTCCCTGCAAGGCCCTGCTTCCCAAGTTGTCTTGCTTGGTTCTACCCCCCCCCCCCAAAAAGAGGAGGTTGCCGTGCAAGGGGAGCAGCTGCAGGAGGGCTCGTGGGCAGGCGGTAGCACGTGATCTGAGCATCTGCCGGAGGGGAGTCAGGCTGGATGGCACAGGGGAGAGGGGGAGGCTGAACCAGACCTCTTCCTGGCACACTGTGTGGGAGCTGGATTCTGTCACCACATGAATTATGCACTAGCAGCCCACTGTTTATGGCAGGCAAGCGGGTGTAGCCGGCTTTGCCAGCTGCCTCTGGCCACAGTTTTTCCACTCACAGGCCTTGTCAGCTCAGGCAAATACTTTGTCTGTGTTCTCCCATCGCTGGAGGGTCTTGCTTACCAGGGGGCTTCTGGGACTCGCAATTCAGTTGCTGGCAACACCCTAGAGATCAAGGGAGCTTCAGCAGCGGAGAACCAGGCCCTGGCTGTCTGGCTTGTGTGAACGGGTGGTTGGATGGGATGTGTGATGGCGGAGGGGGGAGGATTCTCTCTGTCAAGAAAATGTCACTTGGGAACAAGGGACTGGCAGATGACACACTACTCCCAGGCTGTACATTTTACTTACAGGGACAAACCGCTGGTGATAATGCCATGTGAACACATGAAGCTGTGTGATACTGAATCAGACCCTTGGTCCATCAAGGTTGGCAGTGCCTACTCAGACTGGCAGCGGCTCTCCAGGGTCTCAGATGGGGTCTTTCACAGAACCTCCTGCTTGGTCCTTTTCACTGGACCTGGGACCTTCTGCGTGCCAAGCAGATGTTCTACCACTGAGCCATGTGGTCATGAAATGTTTGCCTGGGAAGGGGGGGGGGAGGATGTAGCCAGTTCTGCATTTCCCTTGCCTGTAGGGGTAACCCGTAGGGGTTTATTGCTGCTATGTCTTGCTTTAGGGAGCCACCTGTGCCTTCATGACATCAGCCATCACACCAATCCCTGCCATCATCGCAGACCTATCTGCATGCTGAGCAACCGACACTGCTCATTTGTAGAAGAGGAAGGGGAAGTGCTGTTCTTTCTGGGCTACAGGAGGCTCAAAGAATGACTGTGGGCGTAGAAAGCTGATCAACAATCTAATCAGCTCTTTTTGGTAATAAGGTGGTGACAACTTGGTGTGGCCCCCTTCCTGATACAGCAAAGCGTGCGAATCTGACTTTTTCCTGCAAGAGGAGTTGTCATTTTGGCTGCCTCTGCTCTCTTGCTGAGATGTATCCTTTGGGCAGAACAGTTAGATGCTAATGGGAAAGGGAAAGGCATTCATGGCTGCTGTTCCTGGATAGGGGTGGAGAGGAGAAAAGGCGGTGTGATTTTCCTAGGGGATAGTAGGCTGAGAAATCTCCTCTCCTGCCTGGTTCAGAGCATTAGAGGAATAATCAGCTTCTAAATCTCCTTCTTACCAGTTTAGTGTAGAGGGGCCCTGTTGGGTGGGGAAGACTTAGTGTTTGACTTAGGGGGAAATAAAATAGTGTTTGACTTAGGGGGAATAAACTGTCAAGCTGGAGTATTAACGGAATCATACAGAGCTCTTCTCCCCTCCCCCAAATGTCTTTGCGATCACATTTTGAATGTTTTTGATGGGCATATTAGGTGCTTAGTGATATTGGCAGAGATTTGCGGGGGGGGGGGGTGTTATGAAACTGGTTCACACCTCTGTGAGGTTAATGGCATTGAAATTGGTCTTGTGTGTGAAAGAACACGGAATTATTTTTCCTGGGAACTGGTTTTCCTTATTAGGCTTAATGATGATAAAGATACGCTTTGCAGTCTGTGAATGTTGTGGGTGGAGGTTTAAACAAGAGTCCTGGAGGCAAAGTTGGTAGGACGTAAATGCTCTGCACAGCTTCCTGTCCGTCCTTATTAGCGGCAAAAACGAGAACAAATTATGCCGACTGGCTTAATTCGAGTAATATATACATGTCTTAGAATTCAGCCTGGTTGTGATGCAGAGGGCATGCTAACTGCAAATGGGACTTTATTGCCTCGGAACACAGTGTCTCCAACGCTGCGACTGCTCTGAACTGGAGCTAGGGTCTGTTGCTCAAGCCCAAAGCCAATGTGGTCAAAGGCAAGTGTTTTTGCACAAGTATAGTGCTATGAATCAGGAGGTTGCACCAACGGCAGCAAAGCTCCCTGGCTGTGTCACTTGCACAACTGCTTGGGCTGTTTTTGTACCTTCTGAGAGAAAGTGGGTCTGAGAGGTGCCAGACAGGGCATTGGCAACACTAAGCATTCCCTGTTCTTTGGTCAGCAGGTCCACCTAGACATAGTACATTGCTGTGAACCTCAAAATGGTTCCATTGATTCTAAATGCAGGAGGAGATGGAGCAATCCCCCCCCCCCAAAAAAAAGAAATGGTGCCTTGGGGGGGAGGGAAAGAGAGTTGTTTTATTTGGTGGAAAAGAGTAAGAGTCCAGCAGCACCTTAAAGACTAACAAAAATTTGTGGTAGGGTATGAGATTTTATGAGTCACTGCCCACTTCTTCAGATACAGCTAGAATGTGAGTCCATCTGTCCTATTTATTGGAAAGTGGAGTGATTTCAGATGCCGAATGACATAAGCAAGCAAATGACAATATCCAAATCATACCTGCTGTCGTCATTTGCCATCTGAAATCACTCCACTTTCCAATATATAGGACAGATGGGCTCCCATTCTAGCTATATCTGAAGAAGTGGGCAGTGACTCACAAAAGCTCATACCCTGCCACCAATCTTGTTAGTCTTTAAGGTGCTACTGGGCTCTTTTTTACTGCTACAGACAGGCTAACACAGCTGCCCATCTTGCTTTATTCAGTACACCTGGGACAGCATATCTGAATGAAACTTTTTTCTCCACCACACCATTTATTTTGTTCTTTTGCTCCATTGACTGTAAAACATGAATCTGTCGTGCATGGGTCTGTAGCCAGATGACATCTGGAGGCTTCCTGAGGAGCATCTGGCTTTGAGTGTATTTTATTTTTATTTTATTATATGTGATTATATGTGATTTATATCCTGCCCTCCCCTCCTTATGGCAGGATCAGGGCAGCTACCAACATATATATTACAAGATCATTAAAACTTTTAAAACACAAAAACAGCACATATAGCATACCCCACTACAAGATGGCGTATCTTCATTAACGGGGTAGCGTCTTAGGTGTTAACCAATGTGGCCGGTGGGAGATCATTCAGGTTAGCGGACTCTAAATCGGGCCAGGGCTGGATGTAGTTATTGGGCGGCCCCTGCTTGAAAGCCTGGTGGAAGAGCTGCATCTTGCAGGCCCTATGGAACTGTAATAAGTCCCGCAGGGCCCTGATGTTGTCCGGGAGCTCATTCCACCAGTGTGGAACCGCCACTGAAAAAGCCCTGGCCCATGTAGCTGCCAACCGGGCCTCCTTGGGCCCTGGGAGAACCAGGCGATTTTGGGATCCCGATCAAAGCGCTCGCTGGGGAACATATGGAGAGAGGCGGTCCCTCAGGTAGATAGGTCCCAGTCCATATAGGGCTTTATAGGTAAGCACCAGCACCTTGAACCTTATCTGGTATGCTATAGGCAGCCAGTGCAGTGTATAAAACTGAGCTGTCATCTTGGGGTCCCCAAGCAAGCCCTTGTGTAGTATATGGGAGTCACCCAAGAGCATGGATGCCTGCTGCGTGTTGTAGGCTTGAAGCTTAGTCCAAGGGGGAGTCATGGTTCTTTACCAAATGCTGTCAGTTTACTTTGTGACTTGTATTGCAAGCAAAAAAGGCTGGATCCTGCTCCAAAAAGCTCACTATCTAAAGTCTGAGAGGTGAGAGTAGAAGGGATAGGAGGGAGAGAGGTCACTGTACATTCATTGCCAGGCTAATGAGCTGAAACAGTGCCGCTGACTACATTTGCTTGGGTAGTGGAAAAGCAATGGCAAGAACGAAGGATGCTACTTGTTTCCCTGTATTTTGCTTTTAATTGTCTATGAAGCCGGGACCCTTTCTCTTTTGCACTCACACCTTGGCTGGAAGGATCTCTTTGGAAAGGGATGCAGCCCTTGAGAAGTTCGACATTAGACAGAGGCAAAAGCTACAACCCCAAATGTTTTCAGTGGAAATGGATGCAACAAATGAATACTAGGACAAGTCTGCGCATCCTTAAATTTTGCTGCACTGAGTGGATGTTGGGGTGGAGTGGGAGGGATGAAGCAGCTCTTGGATCGTGTTGGGTAAAGCTTGGCTGTAGGAGGAGGGTCTGTTTGTCCCTTGGAGCAGTGGCTGCCGTCCTGGAGTTCAGTGGCTTTAGGCAGGCCTGGCTATCATGAGCTCCTTCTGGAGTTACCGTTTTCAGGATTTCAAATTAGCCCCAGATAATGCTTCCCTCTCTCAGAAGAGGCGCCCCTCCTAGTTCCTGATCTGTGGCGGCAGCTGCCAAAGTAATGGAGGACGCTTAACAGAAGGCCCATAATTAGCAATTTCTCCCTGTAGCAATTCCCGTAATGAGGAGAAACGTGAGTGTTCCCAGGCCCATAGATCGGAGGCGAGCTCTCATTTCTTGGTAAGAACGGTTCCGGTTGCCGAGACAGAAGAGCTGCAGGGAAGGGTGTGCTCTCGCTGGCCAGCTGGGAGTGCAAACAATATTTTGAGCTTAACAAATATTTAGCCAGCTGAGCTGAAGGAGGGGGAGGAGGGGATCTTAACACCTAGCAGTGCTTAACCGGCTCGCCTGTGAGCCAGTTCTGGAGGCTAGCTAGAAATCAGTGGCCCTTCTGAATTAACATATCCTCCTGTATTTCACAGGTAGAATTTGGGTGCTCCTCTGTCTCCCGTAGTCTCATACCATGGGTCGCTGTGCACGCCCCCACCTCTGACGCCTTTGCTCTGCCTGCTGTAAATTGACTTTATCACAGCCAGCTCTGCTCTCCATTGAAAGCAGCCTGTTTGCGTAAAGATAAATTATTTACAAAATGCAGTCATGTTACAGTGGGCAATCTATCAATATTTCAAAACAGAGAGGATTTTGTGTGCCATAACAAGTGCCAGAGGGCACAACTGTAATGTCCACCCACATGCATTTATGTGGCTATATGCTGGCGGCCAATTTCATCTGCCCCTGTCACCCACTTGGAGACTCAAACATCTGTAGGCTGGAGGAAGGGAGCTGACTGCCAAGGGCAAAAGTTGGGATAGTGATGGGAAGTAGAAAATAGGGGTCATTCCTGCTAAGGAGGGGGGCAATCGGAGTGTTTGAGTCAAGCCAAAATTATTGGGTCAATGAATCAATGATATTGATTATTGGATTAATGAACTAGTTTAATGAATCAATAATAAAATTAACATTTTAACAATGAAAATGTTAATTTTCCCCCTCAGCCCCAATAATTGTTGAAGGAAGGAAGCACCCAGTCTTCTCTCATGATATTTAGCTTGAGAAAATGATCACTGTAGGCTGGATGGTATTTCAACACATTGTAAAGGATATCAGAATGAAATATTTGTGTGTATTGTGGTGGGTATAGGATACTGTAGCACTCTATGCATGGCAAGGAAGTAAGAAGATAAGAAGAGCCCTACCAGGTCAGACTCATGGCTTCACGTAGAGAGAGCCAGTTTGGTATAATGGTTAAGTGCGCGGACTCTAATATGGGAGAACTGGGTTTGATTCCCCACTCCTCCACTTGCACCTGCTGGATGACCTTGGGCAAGCCATAGTTCTGGCACAGCTGTTCTTGAAAAAGAACAGTTTCTGTCAGAGCTCTTTCAGCCCCATCTATCTCACAGGGTGTCTGTTGTGGGGAGGGGAAGGGAAAAGGAGTTTGTAAGCCACTCTGAGACTCCCTTGGGTAGTGAAGGGTGGGGTATAAATCCAATCTCTTCTTCTTCTAACCACTTGCCCTGGGGGGGACAACAAACAGGGCATAGAGGCCAAGGCTTTCCCCTGCTGTTATCTCCTGGCACTGATATTCAGAGGTCTGCAGCCTCCGAATACAGAGATTCCCTTTCGTTACCTTGGCTAGTAGCCATTGATGGACCTCTCCTCCATGAATTTATGAAGCAGGGCGAGCATAATGGAATATTTAGTCAGCTGATTCAAAGCAAATTTCAGGAGCTATTGTCTTGGCCCTGCCCCCTCCACCCTGCAATGGCAAGGTAACCCTGCCCTGTCATGTTGGGTGGTTGTTAGTATAACCAGCTACATATGGTGTGAAGTGCCTGGAGTACTTAAACTGTTGTTTTGGCCTCTGCCTGGTAGCTGATGCCTGGACAGCGCCCTCCACAGCTTTGCTCAGTGCCAGAGAAGAAACGCTGCTTTTGTGAGAGTAAAGGGTGCTTCTAGGCATGTACAGAGTGTTCTTCTTTTGTTACTGGTGATTAACAGGGGTGTACACATTCCACAGCATCCCTGAGGGTCTAGCTTTCAGAGGGCCTTGATCCTCAGCACCTTTAAAAATAATTGGCTATTCATTAGATCTTGCTGGGCAGCAATGAGTTAAGAGCTTGCCTTATGCAGAAATCTACAAATCCTGAGTCTTCGAAGGGGTGTTCGAGGTGGGTGGATTTTGCATGTACAAAATGCGTGTTTGCCCCACAGGCCTCTTACCTGTGGTCAAAGGCAAGCGAGTTTCTTTCAGTTAGCAAGAGAATGCAGCTGAACCCCTTAGCAGGTTTGTTGCCTTTCAAACTGCCAAGCTGGTTGACAGCTTTGAAGGTTACTTTGCCTTCCTTGCGGCCGCCTGGCGCTACAGAGAGCCCCATCAATAATTCAGCACCGCTTACGTGACAAGGAGGCCGTTCCAGGCACTGGTGACGGGGCTTGAAAAACAGTGGCTGTTAAGAAATCCAGGGAAGGTTAAGAAACCAAAGGATGTTCGAGCCAGGTGGTCAACTTAACATTATTGCTCTGTGCGTTGGGGTGGTCTTGGGGCTTTCGCACAACTAAAGGACAAGAAGCCTGCTGAATCGGATCAAAGTCCAGGATCTAGTCCAGGATCCTGGATACAGTATCCAGGATCCTGGACTAGTCCTTCTAGCCCAGTGTTCTGTTGCAGATGCTTTCGTCGGATGTTCCCTGGCAGGAAATGAGTGAAGCTACAACCTGCCTCTGGGTTTTTCCCTCAGCTGTTGGGGCACATGGGTTCCTGCCTCTGAACCATGGCGATTCCACTTGATTAGGCCCTGGGCCTGAGCGCTGTCCCTTGGCCTCTCCACCATGACTGCATCTATAATCTTTTTTACAATGCTGGCTAAGCCAGTGACAGTTTCATGCTTTGCAGTGAAAAGGTTTGCTTTCTATTTTTAATGGACGCTGGGGATTGAGAGGAGGGGAGGAGGCCATGGCATTCCATGGCTGTCTTGCTGTAGTGCTCTAGCAATTACAGTTCGTTTGTTTTTTGAAGCCCAGTCACTGGTGGGGGAAGAGGTGCGGAATTTGGCACCAAAATGGGCATGACCTTTAAGAACATGCGCCTTTCTTAGCCACACCAGCATGAGAAGGTGTTGTGACTGCAGCCTTTCACAACAAGGCGATATCAAAGCAAGGGAGTACCTGGAAAGCCAGTGACGAGGGAGCAATGTTGTGTGGATGCTTTTAAAGAAACAAGCAAACATCCTGATCCACTTTGGATTCCAAGCCTGTGCCCAGCCTTCATGCGGAAGCAGCCTTTCTATCCACTTATGAAGCTGAAATCTCCTGGGGTGGGCTTCAGAGGAGCTGACCTGATTCCTGGTGACCCTGTTTGCTGGTCTCCTGCGATTGTAATCCTCCTCTGCTGAGTCTGGGCTGCTCTTCCGTTATGCAAGGCCGGCTGCTAAGGCTGTTTCAGCATCTATCTAGCTCCGTATTGCCCAAAGGTCTAATACCTGGCGGGACACTCTCCTCTCCTTTCCCCCCCCCCCAACATTAAAACTGGAGGCCATGATCAGCACCAGGCGCTGCCTTGGTGGGATACCTGCCGAGACTTGTAAGAACAAGAAGAAGAGATTAGATTTATACCCCGTCCTTCACTGCCGGTTTGAAATCTCCTTTCCCTTCCCTTCCCCACAACAAACACCCTGTGAGGTAGGTAGAGCTGAGAGAGCTCTTTCAAGGACTGCTCTTGAGAGAACAGCTCTGAGAGAACTGTGACTGCCCCAAGGTCACACCAGCAGCTGCATGTGGAGGAGTGGGGAATCAAACCTGGTTCTACTAGATTAGAGTCCGCGCTCCTAACCACCACACCAAACTGGATCTAATAGGAACTCCCGCCTGGCGAAAGGTGTCACGGCTGCAATGGAGAGAGCCCAGGGTGGTTCTGCTGTCATCTCTAGGCTTCCTCCCCAAATACTCCAAGGCCCCTGGGACCTTGCAGAGATTTCTGTGATCTCCAGATCCCCTATTGGGCTTGCCAAACACCAGGCAGGAGCTGGAGATCTCCCGGTATTACAAATAGTCTTCAGATTATGAAAATGAGATGATTTGCACAAATTTCCTACTCAGATAGGCTTTGTGCTTGTGTATTTGGAGTGATTGGGACCCTGGCCCACCTTTTATTGTTTTGTTCTCAGTGGTCAGCTTTTAGGTCTCATTGGATATATCCAGTTTTATTTAAATAGCATCTTCTGTTGGAGCCATTTATTGGCAGACACTGGCCCTGAAATTACTGTTCAGTTGCAAAATATCTGGCAATTATAATCTCACTGAAATTTAAATAATGGTGTCCCATTGGAGATGTTTCATCTCATTACCTGGATTTAGAATTGTTAAACTTTCAACCCAAATCTCTTTGATTTTAATGCTGAATTCGAATTTGTAGTGTCTTTCTACTCACTTATTTTACTTTCTAATGTTTTAAACCTAACTTCTTTTCTGTTTTATAGCTTGCAAAGTTGCAGACGTTTTAATGTATTATTACTTGATGGAAGTATATTTGTGATTTAAAAAAAAAATGTTTGAGACCTTTGGTCATGTAAACTGAAATAAATTGCTAGGCGGATAGACTACAGAAATCAGTTCCCCTGGAGGAAATACCTTTTTTGGAGGGTGGACTCGATGGCATTATACCCAACTCTCTCCAGGCTCCACCCCAAAATATCCCTGAACTTCCCAACCTGGAGTTGGGAACCCTATCTCCTGTTCACTGCAGGGAATGGAGCGATGTCTCTCTTATGCTCATCTAAAAAAATTCTACCACCTAAAAGGGGTGTGAAAAATCACCTGCAGTGTTTCCTGCAGTGTAGGCGTGGAGTGGGTGTATGGAGGATAGAGGCCTCAACGGGAGCTGTAGGCAGGCTTCATTCTTATAATTCTTTTGGAATAAGAGTCTATGGTGTGTGTGTGGGGGGGGGACTGACCTCAGATGAACCTGTGCTTTTTTGTGTGTGAGTGCAGCTGATCTGGGCAAACTCAGAACAGTGACTCTTGGAGATTTACAGCAGGAAATATCCACTGGGGTGAGGAATTCTTCTGCATCTCTACATTGGTAGCATCTGAGGCCGCGGTCACACGGCCCCTTAATGCGGGAGGAAGGGCTGCTTCCTCCCGCATTTAAAGGGGCCATCTACATAGGCCCGCAGTGAGTCCTGCAGCGAAGTGGGCTTCAATGCGGGTTGCTCCCGCTTTTACCGACCCCAGGAAAAACTAGTGTTTTTCCGGGAGTTGTGGGAGGAACCCGCATTGGAGGTTATCTGGACAGCCCTCTCTTGCAAGCATTGCGAGAGTAGGGCTGTCCAGATGGCCTCCCCCCGCCATTTTTTTCCTCCCTTTTTACTCTTGGGCGCATGGCCACTCATGTGCCCAAGTGTAAAATGGGGGGAAAAAAAAAAAACCCAACTCACCCAGGCGGCTGGCGGTCCTTGGCCGCCACCGCCGCCTCTCCCGCTGCTGGGGCTGCCTCCACCGCGGCTGCTGTTCTCGCCGTGGCCGCGGCCTCTTCAGCTGCCACCGCCGCCACCACCGTAATTTCCGCCACGGCCGACACTTCCACCGCTGCCGTTGTTCCCGCCGCGGCTGCCTCTTAAGTGGCTGCGGCCGCCGCTTTCGCCACTGGCGCAGCCGCCAACGCTGCCGCAGGGGTTGGGATGTATAGACATCCCAACCCGCAGCAGAAAAATGTGGCCCCTTTAAATCCGGGAGCCCTCCCAGATTTAAAGGGGCCGTGTGACCGCGGCCTGAATGATCCTGCTGTATATGATTCTGAGACAGGGCAGAAGGACCCACCCTAGTGTAGGTTGACTGTGGAAAGAGCCATGTCCAGAAGAAGGAATCACGCAGATACAGTTGTGTTCTGATGCTCCGCTGTGAGAGCTAAATGTACAGAGTCAGAATACCCATGTACTCCATGTACAGAGTCAGAATACCTCTGTGTACTGGTTGCTGGTTGGGGGCAACAACAGTGAGGCGAGGGGGGGGGGGCGTTCCCTTCATGCCATCCCTGACTCCCAGATGCATCTGCCTGGCCCTTGTTGAAAATGGGTTGCTGCTCTAGATGGACTTCTGGCTTGATCCTGTTAGGCTCTTCTTACACTGTGCTTTTGTCTGTCTTGGGGGCCGGGGCTCCTCCCATGGGTGTCAGATTATTTCTCTGCTCCTGTTAAGCTGGAACAGAGTAGGAGGAAGGAACAGATTGTGGGCCGTAATGCGACCCTTCCTTCTGGCACAGGTCAAAGCCAGCCGTAATCTGCTCTGGGCCTCTGAGATTTCCTTGGCTCTTGTTTCTCAGCAAGCTGACTGAAAAATGCCACCCCCATCCCCAGCTGTTTTCCTTGGGATTCTTCTGCAACTGAATTTCTTTGCAGCTTGCATCTTTTAATACCATTTCATGCTTCATAACTCGCGTGGAAACAGTTCTGGCCCAGGTGAGGGTAAAACTCTGCATGCAGGTTCTTATGTGAGGACTGCATGGATGAATTTTCCACTACGGGTATTACTTTAGAAAGCTGTGGTTGGAGCTGAGGAATTCCACCACCCACTGAACATGTGCAGTCAGGATCCCATGACTTTGAATGGAAGAGTATTCAACACCCTCCTTGCAATACTCTTGCTAAATAATATTCACAACATGGAGGTTACCTGGTATAAATGTGAAATGTAGTCGAGCTGTTAGTGCCATATTATTGCCTCCCTTTTCCATGTGGTTGCCAACTCTGGGGTTGGGAAATTCCTGGAGATTTTTGGGGGGGGTCCTGGGGAGAGTGGAGTGTGGAGAGGGGCATCAGTGTGGGATATAATGCCACAGAGTCCACCCTCCAAAACAGCCCTCTTATCTGGGGGAACTGATCTCTTGTCATCTGGAGAACAGTTTTAATTCTGGGCAATCTCCAGGCCTCACCTGGAGGCTGGCAGCCCTTCCTGTGTTGGTCTAGAGAGGTCTGAGTGTTGCTATAGGCGAATCCTTCCATAAATGGGCCAGGTTGGTTTGCAGGTGCTCTCTCTCCCCTCCCTGGTGCTGAAATGGGGGCATCCGAGAGTACGTGGGTATTTTATATAATCCTACACAAATCAGCTGCTCCAAAGACTCTCTGGGGAAATGGAGCTTCTGTTCTGCCTGTGTGCAGAGACATCAAGAGGGTTGCAGACCTCTGTGGTCTCTGCCGGGGGGGGGGGGGCGCTGAGCAGAGCTGAGGCCTTTCCTATACTGCTAGCAGGAGAAGAAACCCTATTCATGGTATATGCAAGCTGCACAAGCCAGCCTGTCATGGCTCTTACATACAGAACAGACACAAGTCTGTGTTGGGGTGGCCAACTTTTGTCTAATGCAATATCTAATAGCCAAGGCAGATATCTAAATCTGCACATTGGGGGCACCTAGGGGGCAGAGAGATTTTCCTGCACACTTGGGGAACTCCCCAGGTGTGCAGAAAAATCTGAAAACTGTAAAAAATGATACGGGGGATATTTAAATCCCCCCAAAAGTAAAAGAGTGTTACTTGCGCATGCTGTGAGAACTCTGCGGTGGGCCTGGCAGTTGGGGGGTACCCAGGCCTTGCTGCCAGTTCCCGGGGTGGGCGGGAGAAGATCAGTGGAGGGCCCGGTGGCTGGGAGCTGCTTGGGCCTAGCTGCCGGTGCTTGGGGGGGGGGGGGAAGCTTACCTGTGGCTGCTTCCTCCTGAGCTGTGAGGTCCTCCCGCCCCCGTGAGTATCGCGAGCCCCTCTTCTTGTGTATGTGTGTGTATACACACATACTCCAGCCCCTCCAGCCCAGACACCTGAGCAATCGCTTGGGATATCATAATGAGGGAGATGCAAAGTGCAGGAACTTGCTCCTGGTTATTTAATTTACCTTTTAAAAACATATTTAAAACTTTTCTAATTCCATTGCTGGCATGGGAAATGACCAGTATCACCTCCTGGACCTGCACCACCAGAGTTGTGTAGTGGTTAGTTTTCAACTAGGATCTGGGAGACACAGATTTGAATCCCCACTTGGGTTGTGGAAGCTCACTGGGTGACCTTGGGCCAGTCACGCATGCTCAGCCTAACCTACCTCAAAGGGTTGTTGTGAGGATAAAATGGAGGAGAGGAGAACTGCTTTGGTCCTCCAGTGGGGAAAAGGGCAGGATGTAAATGAAGTAAAATATAAAATCTGGGTCCTGGCTAAGCCCTTGCAGGACCTGACTGGTGTCTGGGTGGGAGGCGGCAGCAAAGAGTTTGTGTGGTTTGGAGTAACAAAACACTTAGAATCCACCTGTCATGAATTTCCCTTTCTCTTGGAGTGATGAAAGAAAATTCCTGTTCTGAGGTAAAGTGGCCTCCGGCCAGCTTATATAACAGTCTCTGCTGAGGTGTTAATTGTTTGGCTGTATCCTGTTTTGGATCCCACAAATGGACTGTTAATTTCTCAACCCCTTTCAAATGTTGGCTCTTCCTCCTCCTTTGGTGGTGTGAAGAGTGTTTCGTCACCATTCACAGGGAGAGTGTCGTTTGAGTTTACTACTGCTGGGTGCTTTTTATTTATTTTTTTTAATGACTTTTTGGGTTTAGTGCTGAACTGGAGAATGAGAACTGTTGGCTCAAATAGTGCCACGGGCCTGGTGGAGATATAAATCAAGACCCCCCCTCCCAGTCGATCCAGCCAGCCTGTCCACCACGTCACTCTGGGGCCCAATTGTGCTGAAAATCTGGTTGATGATGGGTAGTTATTTCCCACAGCAAAGTGGTAGTCTGACATGAGAGGGGGAGCCAGTGATGGAAATCCGCAGAGGTCTTGGTTTATTGGGTGTGTCATGGTAGGAGCTCAGGGCTGAGGAAGCGTCCCTCCTTGGCCCTGATGCTCCTTGCTCACCTTGGGCCCAACACTCTGTCTTCTTCACCTCTCCTCTTTCTCAAGGTCGCTAAAATGGAGGAAGGGAGAGTCCTGAAAGTTGCCCTGAGCTCCTTGGAAGGTGGGACCAAAATGTGGTAGAGGGAAGGGCTAACAAATACGGTCTGCATGTCCTGAGGCGGTCAGCCTTGGATGACCGGATGCTGCAGGCAAGCAATGTAGCGTGGTCATTTCCTTGTGATCTTTCCAAGGTCAGTGTCGGCGACGGAGTCCTGTTCGATTTGGGTGCTTGGCTGGATCCCGCTGAGGTGATTTTTGTTGGGAAAACAAAAGTCTGTGCGCTGTCTCATGCCTCAGACTTCAGGAGGTTACCATAGATTTAGTCAGATGGAGAGGTCAGGACACACAGAGCATCCCTTTCCTTCCTGTTATCTGATTCTATCCCTTTGAAGTAGAATGCTGTTCTTAGGGGGGTGTTCCCTTCCTTCAGGCTTGACACCTCTCTCGGCGCACATGCAGTTCTCTATCAAAGAGGGAACAATCAATGCAGGGTGTGTTTCCCCTGCATCTATGTCCATCCTAGTTAGTTAGCTTAGATTCAGTCTCTGTCTCCTATCTGTCCTGTCTAGAATGGAGTTCCATATAATGAAGGACTCTTACTAGTTTTATAAATCTGATTACTGGCTCTGTGTAACTCTGTAAGCTTGCTAGCACACTCAGCACTTAGGCCCGGTGCACTCTGCTACATTGATAGTGACTCCTGGCTGTATCGAAACCAGAGAATCCCAACAGTTTTTGGGCTCCTCAGAGGCAGCAAGCCCTGACCTGGATGGCCCAGGATAGCCTGATCTCATCAGATCTCGGAAGCTAAGCAGGGTCGGCCCTGGTTGGTCCTCGGATGGGAGACTGCCAAGGAAGTCCAGGGCCGCTATGCAGAGGCAGGCAATGGCAAACCACCCTTGTTGTTCTCCTGGTGACTTGATGGCATTTTCTTCCACCAAAGGGCAGAGGAATCGCTGTCTTTCTGGTTGGCTGACACTAGGATGTTCACAGCCAGGGTCTGGCCCAAATAGGGAAATGGGTTTCTGTGTGACTCTTCTCCACAGGCTGCCGCCATCCCAGCCTGCCCTGTGGGCTTCTTGGCTCTTGTAAAAGGCTTTGCACAGACTCCTTGACCGTGGGCTCTCTGGGAAGGCAGCACTCCGGAGGAGCGCCATGGCTGAGCCGGAGGGGGTGTGTTTGTGTGTTTTTCCTCTTGCTGACGTGGCCCGTTCCAGGGAGGTGCTGTGACTTCTGCGTTCCCTCGCCTCACCTGGGCGGCCCTGTTGCCTCTGCTTCTCAGCCAGCTGAGCATTGTGGAAGGCGACTGAGAATTTTCAGGATCGGTTACCTTTTCAGGTGGGCTTGAGGAGCTGGGGTAGGGTGAGACAGATAAGTGCTGGGGCTGGCAGCAATGCTCCCTCAAAGCTGTGGAGTCTTGTGAGCAAAAATTCTGCTCTGTGAGCTACTGGCATTAAAGTTGTGAGCGAGCGATCTGGCTACTGTGTAAAATTAGTTTGCTCTGGAGCCATCCTTCCTGAGCAGAGACCAAAATGCATGAGCCAGAGGCTAAGAAACTGTGAGCTGGCTCACACTAACTCAGCTTAGAGGGAACACTGGCTGGCAGCAAGGCTGATTCTTTCATTCTTTCTTTTGGCCTCACCACAGAGGATCGAGTTTTCACATCTGTTCCCCAAACCCTAATCAAGATAGGGGCTTCCTGACTCTCTCCGGCAGAGCATTCCGGAACGCAGGATCTGCTTCAGGGGTGGCTTTGATCCTTACACTGCAGTTCTGAACAGCGTTACACCCTTCAGTGGACTTAGAAAGGTGCAACTCTGCTTAGAATTATGCTGCAAACAGGGATGCCAATTTCCAGGTGGGACCTGGGGATCCCCTGGAATTAAAGGTCATTTCCAGACTACAGAGATCAGTTCCCCAGGAGAAAATGGCTGCTTTGGAGGGTGGGTTTTTTGGTGTTGTACCCCACTGATATCACTGCCCTCCAGAGGCTCCACCCCCAAATCTCTAAGGGTTTCTCCAACCTGGATCTGGCAACCCAATACCCCCATTCCCCACTGGTGGCCGGGGGGACCTGGCAGCCTTATGTATATAAGAATGAAACAGTTCCTTCTGACCTCATCTTCATTGACATGAGGAGGGACTCCGAGGGAATCATCTAGAAGGAGGTGGTCCTAGACTTGCTGTGTGTGGAGGGCACTGAAAAGTTAACCCAGCAGTTCAAGCTGGGCCTGAAGGCGATCCTAGTTCTGCCGAAGGGCTGCCACAGGCAAGCCAATCTAAAATAGGAACCGTGGCAACCCAGAGGGATCCCTTAGAGTTTTGTCCTTAGTTAAGTGAATCTTCCTTTCACCTGCAAATGAGCTCTGCAGCTTGCAGCCCTGACTTGGATAGCCTAGGCAAGCCCCTTCTCGTCGGAGCTTGGAAGCTAAGCAGGACCAACCTTGGCAAGTTCTTGGAAGGACGACCTCCAAGGAATACCAGGGATGGGACCCAGAGGCAGGTAATACCAAAGTCACCGCTCTGAAACGTCCTAGCCCAACTAGGGGTGGCCAGAAGTCACCATGACTTCCAGGCTCACAAGCACATACACACATATAATACAAAAGTAGCTTTAAAAGCCCTCTGCCGCTTGCAACGACACGCACCGTGAGCACTTGGACAAGTCACCCTGCCTCCCTGTGTCTTCTGCAGCACTGCAGGGGGGGGGGGTCTTCAGGATCATGTTTCAGACTGTGCACTGCTTTATAGCGGATGCATTAATACGGCCCAGCTTCAAAGCTAGACATCTCCCGTTGGCAAGCCTGGAGTTTTCTTGGGGAGGCTGTTGTGCTTCAGGCTCAGTGTGTGAGGCTGGGCCACTGCCAAGGCCCAACAGCTATTGTTCTGGAGCCGCTGGACTTCCCTGCACACAATAACAGGATGGGAAGCTCCCGGCTGCTTCCCGCGGTGGCAAAGTAGAAGTTCTTATTAGTTAGCACCTCTCCCAGCGAGGTTTTCCCTAGCAGCGCCTATACAATTCCCTTGCTGCTCACAAGCCAGTTGTGGTTTTATTTGCAACCTGTCCCTGCTCCCCCTCCTCCTTTGGGCTCTTTGGCGCTCTCTAGCGGCGTGACCAAAGTCAGCTGTTCTATCTGGCTGTTTGCAGCTAGGGTGGAGCAAAGACTAGAAGACTTGAGCTTGCTCAAAATCTTGTGTCCACAGTGGCTAGGTGGAGGCTTCCAGGAAGTTCATAAGGAAGGGCACAGAATCCAAAGCTTTCCTCTGTTGTTGCCTCCAGCAACTGGTTTTCTGAGTTGTACTACCACAAAACATGGAGGATCCGTTTAGTCCTATGCTTCTGGTTATCCTGATGAAGTGTCCTTACCTGGTCCCATGTGTCTCCATTCCTTCTGATACAGGTTAGAAAACAAACTCAGTGGAAATGAGGGGGTGATGGAGAAGCTAGAGCCCCTGCTTTGCATGCAGAAGGTCCCTGGTTCAATCCCCGGCAGCAGCTCCAGTTATGAGAACTCAGACCTTATAAGAAGAAGAGATTGGATTTATACCCCGCCCTTCACTTGGAGTCTCAGAGCGGTTTACAAATTTCTTTCCCTTCCCCTCCCACAGCAGACACCCTGTAAGGTAGGTGGGGCTGAGAGAGCTCTTTCCAGAGCTGTCCTTGAGGGAACAGCTGTACCAGAGCTATGGCTTGCCCAACGTTATCCAGCAGGTGCAAGTGGAGGAGTGGGGAATCAAACCCGGTTCTCCCAGATTAGAGTCCGCACACTTAACCACTACACCAAACTGGCTCTCAAGAACCAGTATAAAAACATAGACCTCTGCCTGAGACTCGGAGAGCTACTACCAGTCGCAGCAGGTCATAATGGGCTACAAGGACCAATGGCGAGACTTCATATAGGGCACCTTCATAAGGAGAAAGGCTGAGGAAGTGCAAACCTATTCTGCTGAAGAACTTTGTCCTGCTTATTCAGACTGAAGATACACGGGAGTTCAGCATCCCGTGGCCCACAGTGGCCAGCCAAATGCCGTCAGAAGGTTTGCATGCAGAGTATGCAGGTGATAGACATTATTTGTGGTTTGTCTGCAACATCTGGTTGTTGTCATCATCTATAAAAATATGCACTGTTGTCCAGGCACTGTTCAGGAATCAAATCATATGGAAGAGCCATGGCTCAGTGGCAAAGCATCTGCTTTGTGTGCAGAAGGTCCCAAGTTCAATCCCTGTCATCTTCCTGTTAATAGCATCCAATAGTAGGCGATTCAAACGACCTCTGCTTGAGACCCTAGGGCACTACTGCCAGTCTGAGTGGACAGCATGGTCTTTGATCGACCAGTGGTCTGATTCAGTATCAGGCAGTTGCCTGTGACTCTTTCTTATGGGCCCATAATCTTAAAGCAACCCCCCCATTAGTCAGAGGTAGACTGTCTCTGAAAATGGAGGTTCCATTTAGCTGTCATGGCCAATCATTGTTAATAGAACTGTCTTTCTCCAGTAACGTGTCTAATCCTTAAAAAAAACCACCAACCCACCCAGGCTATGAAAGTTTGGTGTTTACAAAGATAAAAGAGAGCTCTTTCCCCTTACAAACTAATTTCCAGCATTATTAGCCACTAATGTAGGATGCAAGTTTAATTGCTTTATAAATGGTAGTGCGATGATTCTACTAATTGCAAAAGAACAACACACAAATGGCTATTGATTACCTTATTAGAACCTTAATTGGCCTGCTATAAATCTACTTTGCTTGCTTGGGGAGGGGGGGAATAGCTGTTTAGAACCTGAATCCAGGCAGGGGGGAAATTAAGGCAGGACCAGGGTGCCTTGACTTGGATATCCCAGGCAAGCCTGATCTCATCAGATCTCAAAGCTAAGCAGGGCCAGCCCTGGCAAATATTTGGAAGGGTGACCTCCAAGGAATACCAGGGATGAGACACAGAGGCAGGCAATAGCAAGCCACCTCTCTGAAATGTCCAAGCCCCACTTGGGATTGCCAGAAGTCACCATGACTTCCAGGCTCATAAGTGCACGTGCGCACACACACACACACTTTTTAAAATGGCTTTGTTCATAGATTATTGCAGTATTTCATTTCCCCCCCGTCTTCTGTTCCCCCCCCGGGGGGGGGGGGCTTTAACATTTCCAGAAACCTTACATCTCTGTCTGTTCCAGATGGGGCCTCTTGTTCTATCAGGTTGCTGTGCAGGTTTTCCTTCTCTTCCTGACTTGACCGAGAGAAGCTCTGGGCCATTGCCTTCTGAGTCACTTCTGTATCCACCAGAAACTCTCGGCCATAATGTTTCCTGTCTTTCCCCTGATGGCCAATTTCCCACCCCTGGGTGTAGATATGTGGTGCAATCTGTATTCCAGTTTTCCTTCTGCAAAGCCAATCCCTTTCCTCTTTGTGGCTAGAACCAGAAAGCCCAGGATGAGCTGTGGGAAGAATATGGCTAGATAGGAACTCAGCCAGTCAGCAGAGAACAAGGGCTCCTTCTGTTGGCAGCTTGGTGTCACTCCCACATGGAGCTATCCGTCTATCACAGTCTCTTCCCTTGTAAGCTCCTGACAACCCTGTGAGGAAGGTTAGGCCAGGTGGAGTGACTGCCCCATCGATCTTCATTGCCGAGCCCAGGAGTCTCAAGTCGTACACTGACATTCGAACCACTACACCACACTGGCTCTCCAGTGTGTGAAAACTGCATAACTTTCGACTTGGTTTAACAGTAATGCCACCTCTCCAGGGAGACTTTGGAAATATATATGACAGCCAGTTTGGTATAGTAGTTAGGAGTGCAGACTCTAATATGGAAGAACTGGGTTTGATTCCCCACTCCTCCACATGCAGCTGCTGGTGTGACCTTGGGTCAGTTACATGGTTTTTCGGAGTTGTTCTCTCAAGGGCAGTTCTCAAGAGAGCTCTCCCAGGGTGTCTGCTGTGGGGAGGGGAAGGGAAATGAATTGTAAGACGCTCTGAGACTCATTCAGGTAATGAAAGGTGGGGTATAAATCCAGTCTCCTCTTCTCTGATTCATATGGTCCTTTGGCTTTCCTGACTTTTAGTACCTTCACCAGAACTACAGTTCCCAGGTGTCTCTGGGGAGAAGCCATGACAGCTACTGTTTTTAAAGTGATGTACATCTGCAGCGTAGCTGTGCCCATAGAGTCTAAGCTGGTTGTGTTCCACTCCGAAAGCGTCCTATATTGTACTCCAGAGAACTTAGCTAAATTGTGTTGTGTAGATTAAGTTTAAATTATTCACTTTTGAAACTGGGAGACTTTAGAGTGTGAGCCAAGAAAATGCCACAGTCCCATTTCCCCGTACATGCAAAGTGGCATCGTTCCATGGATACCTTGTGGAGATCCATGAGATATCTGGGGGTTACTCGGCGCAAGCTTTTTCATGAGCTTTAGTGCCACTCAGACAGGAAAGAGAGCTCAAGGGTGTCGCACTCATGCAGGGGCTTGGCAACTGTCCCCTGCGCAAGACTTCTGAGGGGTCCAGATGACAGAGGCAGGCAGTGGGGGGGAAGCAGGCTTTTGGGGGTGAGACACCCAAACCACTTTCCCTGTTCTAACTCTGCCCTTGCTAGGGGGCTCTCCATCCGCAGCTTTCCTGTGGCTTATTTTTCTCTATCCAAAGCTGCCCTTCGAGAGATCTTCAGCAACATTGTTGTGCTTGAATGGAATGGACTCTGCAGTCTCTCCCCTCATTGCTTCTTGCCTCTGTTGGAACTGTCTCCTTTTATTTCACTAAATTAGCAAATTATCAGGGTCTGGAAGTAATGGAGCCCTTTAAAAAAAAATCTCCCCTTCAGCTCTCTAACGTTCTTCCTGGAAAGCATTTAGGTGATCACCCCCTCCGGTTCCTTTTTCCTCCCATCCCTGGGGCATGTGGAATAATACTGTGAGCAAAGCTCATCAGATTAAGTCCTGCCGGCTGCTAGGCCAGGCATCATCAAACTGAGCTTGTTGATCTAATGAGAACTAATGTGGCGAGGATGGGGGGGGGGGGGCACCACCTGGCAAGAAGCAGCCAGTTCCGGGAAAGAACAAGGATGGAGGTAAACCTCGGCTTCCTGTGGATTGCTTCTCAGTCCAACTAGTCAAGTTTGCAGAACATTTTGGTGCGCAGTAGGGAGGATTCCGGGTTTCTCTTCCCTGCAGTTCCGGGTTTCAGTTTTGCTTCACTGTTGTTTGAATCAATCCTGTGATTCTTTATTTTTGCACCTTTTTGCTTCCTTGCACTGACTTTGCCCCCTGTAAAACATATGCATTGGCAAATCAGCTCTGTGCGTATAACTGATGTACCTTGCACATATAAATTGTGTAGGCATATGCAGTGCCAACTAGTCTACAGAACCAAAGGAACAAAGCAAAGAATAAAAACCTTCAACAAAAATATTGATGGTATATAATAAGCGGTGAAGATTTGCTCACCCCTAGCATTAGAATTCTTTGCCATGAGATATGAGGAAGGATGCTTGTTTTACTGCTCCCTTCTGGAGGCATTTTCCAGACAGGACAGTCACCATAAAAGCTCACCATTGTGGGTGGGAAAAACTGGCATCAGAAGCCAAATTAGGACTGGCGCTATACCCTTATAATGACCTTATACTCTTTTTTTGAAGAACTGCTGAATGACAAAGATTCCCCTGACAGATCCTGTTAGCGAAACACGTAGGGAATTTTTGGGAATTCTCACTGAGTAATAAAATAGAATTTTACCTGATTTTGCACCATGGCCTTTGCTTTATTTTTAATCTCACGTGTATTATTGGGGCATTCTGTCCCCCCTATATGTACTATCTTACAATCCCCCGTTACCAAAGACGCTTTTTGTTTGCAAGACTGAATATTATTCCTACAATGGTTTTACAGGGGAGATTTTTGAATAGGCCTTATTCTGACCGAATCTGCCCCTATGGCCCTGATAGGGTAGATACATCCTTCCATGCCCTGCTTGAATGTAGGTTCTTTGAGAATAGGATCACTATATTAAGCCTTTAATCAACCAACTGCCCCCCAAGGTGCTGGAAACCCTGGCTCTTTTGCTCAGCAATAAGGATCCTGAGTTTAGCAACTGCAGAATTTGTCTGTTCTTTTAGCCCTTGCATCAAAAAAGAAGCAGCAGCAAGTACCTTCTGCTGCTCAAGATCTGTGAATCAATGAACTTCTGAGGGGATAAAAGGAAAGGAAAGGAGCATTCAGTCCTGGATTCGGTGGGCTGTGATTTGAGACCCAGCATGGGGTAGTGGTCGTAGTGCCATCCTAGGATCTCAGACACCCAGTGAGTCCCGAGGTGGGCACTGCAGTTCCCTGGGTGACCTTGGGCCAGTCTTATACTCTAGCCTGCCTCACAGGGTTGTTGTGAGGATAAAACAGAGGAGAGCCTGATGCTGTAAGCTGCTTCGGACCCCCAAAGGGGAGGAAACAGGTTGTGGATATCTAGATAATAATAGTGTGCATGTAAAGTGCCACAAAGTCACAGCTGACTTAATGGCGGCCCCATAGAGTTGTCAAGGCATGCAGTTAAGCAGAGGTGGTTGGCCATTGCCTGCCTCTGCAGTGTTCCTTGGTGGTCTTCCATCCAAGTACCAACCCTGCTTAGCTTCTGAGCTCTGATGAAGTCAGGCTGTACGATACAATTCCACATCCCAATAATAATTGGTATTTGAAGTACCTATAGTGAGGATTTGATTTGGTCTGCTGACTTGTAAGCCTATTCTGTCTCTGCTGACCAGGCAGAAAGCACTGGAATTTGGATTTTTACACACACTCACCCCTCCGATGCGTTCTTCTCTTCTTGTTCCTAACAGATTCGTGTCCTCGGAGCTTGGATTGCACGCTGAAGAGGCGGGCATTGTGCCCTCCCGGATCCCACACCTGTGGACCTTGTCTCCCTCGGTTTGTGGAAGATGGATATGGCAGATGTATCTGGGAAACACAAGCAGCTATCGGTAGGTAGGAGTGAGGGTTGCAACACTTCACTGTTTAATTTTTTGGGGTTCCAAAGGAAGCATTCTTTTCAGGGATTTCGTGCCCGATTCTAAATTCAGATTGTTTGTATGCTCCCAGCATTGGCTCCTTTTTTTTTTTCATTTTGTAGACAGATAACCCCAAGAATGTACACAGGTACAGGTGCAGGTGCATTCTCAAATTGCACTGCATCATAGGTTTTTTAGTCATGAATATTTTGCTTAATGTTGTGCTGCCCCAGGGAAATTGCGAGCAGTTTCTACATCTTGGTGCCAAAGGTGGTTAACTGCTAGTAAAGGTTTCCCTTGTTCGAAAGCCAGTCGAATCTGACTCTAGGGGGCAGTACTCATCTCATTTTCTAAGCCGAAGAGCTAGTGCTGTCCGAAGACTTTTCCATGGTCGTGTGGCCAGCATAACTAAACACTAAGGCACACAGAATGCTGTTACCTTCCTGTTTATCTACTTGCAGGTTCTTGCTTTTGAACTGCTAGATTGGGAGGAAGTGGGGTCAGAGACGGGAGCTCATTCCGTCACGTGGCACTCGGGTCTTGAACTGCTGAGCTACCAACCTTCTGGTCTGCAGCTCAGCATCTTAATCTCTGAGCCACCGTAGCCCCCTGGTTAACTGCTAGAGCACAGCAAAAGATAGATGTTGCAAGAATACCAAATTAGATGGCCTGGTAGTGCGTTTGCAAGGATACAGAAAATGGCATGAATGCATCATGCGTGTTGCAATAGTATCAGAACGGTATTGAAATTTGTGTCACAAGTAGGCAGGGTGGATTTGAGCAAAGCATTGCAGGCTGGGAGGGATCCCGAATTCTTGGAATACTGTCTTGGGGCTAAAAATGAACTGTAGTTGTATTTCTTAGTGTGTGTTAGCCCTCAAAAGCTGTTGTAGGGGATGTGGCTGGTGTGGACCATGACCATGGCACTGCAGGGATTAACTCTGCCCCTTACTTCATTTTCTCTGTTGAAACTGTCCCCTTCCAGGACTGCATTTAGCCCCAGCGGAGAAACTGGATGAGCCTGAAATGGGCCTTTTGCTCCTTCCATAACTTAAAGCAGCCCGAGGGGTTCCCACTGAGACAAATGTCATGGTCTGAAGCAATGCTCCCTCTAAACTGTGGTGTCTTGTGAGCAAAACTTCTACTTTGTGAGCTACTGGCATTAAAGTTGTGAGCGAGTGATTTAACTGCTGCGTAAATTAGTTTGCTCGGGAGCCAGCCTTCCTGAGCTAAGACAAAAATGTGTGAGCCGGAGGTTAAAAAACTGTGAGCTAGCTCACACTTACTCAGCTTAGAGGGTCTGAAATTCTTGGATTTTTGCCCTTAGTAGCAGTTTTGCTCTTAGTAACTCTCTGTTGTGCCCACCTATTAACAGCTTTGAATTTCAGCGCTTCTAGTGGAAAGCATCAACTCCAGGGGCTTCCCTGTCAGGTTTCCCATCCATCTTTCATAACTCTTTGGCTCCTCTGTTCAACAAGGTCGCCACCTGTTGGCAGCTAAAAGAAGTAAAACTGCACCCCGGACGCTTCAGTGCACTTCAGGGCTGCTCACTCGGTCTAGCTTAGTGCAGTAAAGCATTCTGGAGATGGGTGGGTGGCTTTGAATTATGACCTTACTGTTGCCTCCAAAGAGTGCAAAGAACACATCTGGCCATGTGAACATGCCTGTAGTGTGTGGGGCACATCTGGGTACTGTTACGGGCCTGTTTTGAAAGAGAGCATGGTTTCCTTATTTGTGAATCGGTAGCGTGGTATAAGGAGGAATGAGACAGGAAGTACACACTTTGGCATTTTTGATCGTCTCTTTATAGAAAGCGATACTCTTAATGACAGATGGGCTGCTTATATAAGAGCTCAGTGAAGGGATTGGCATTTGAACTGCTTTTCAGCCATTCTGGAAGATTATCTGTAACAGGCGGCCTTCCCTTTCTTCAATACCCTGAAGTATATTGGGCCTATCTCTGCTCCTGGACTGTGATGCATTCATCTGGATACATGGCTTGGTGCCCAGGCACTTGCTTTGCATGCAGAAGGTCTTTCAGTGTCTAGTGAAAGCATAGGCGTAGAGTATGGGGGGGCTCGAGGGCTCGAGCCACCCCCGAAATTTCCCAGGGGGGCTCAGCCACCCCCAGCAAAACTGAGCGCCTGCCGCCACGCCTCCCCTGGTCCTTCCGAGGCCCAGCCGCCACTGCTGGAGAGGGAGAGGGACGGGGTGGCCGGGGCGGGGGAGAGAGAGAGGCACCGGCAGCAGCAGCTGGCGGGCTTCAGAAGGGCCCGGGGAGGCGCAGCAGTTTCCCGGGGGGGGGGGACATTGCCCCAGTGATGCGCGCTTCGTGCACACGCTAAGGAGCCGCCCCCCCCCCCCGAATTTCCAAAAGTCTACGTCCCTGAGTGAAAGGGTGGCTGGTGCTGGGGAAGTCCAGAGAATCACTGCCAGGCAGCACAGGGAATTACTGAGCGAGATGAATACATACATGAATGCATGAAGTTGCCTTGTACTGAATCAGACCGGTGGTTCATTCAGGTCAGTATCATCTGCTTGGACTGGCAGCAGCTCTCCAGGGTCTCTGGCAGAAGCCTTTCACATCATCCGTTGCCAGATCCTTTTTAACTGGAGATGCCAGAGATCGAACCTTCTGCATGCCAAGCAGGTGCTCTATGGCCCCTCTGTGGTCTGAGTTGGAATTGGGGTCTGGGTTCTAATCCATGGCTTGGCTATGATGCCCACTGGATGGCAGCGAGCCTCTCCTCCTTCAGCCTAACCAACCTCACACAGTTGTGGTGAGCATGAAGCAGGGAGTTGTGGAGGAGCCATCTACTCTGCCACAACCTCCTTGGAACAAGGATGAGAATTTTTTTTAAAAAATGAAGGATGTGAGGCAGGTTTGTACGCTTCAGTAGAAGGTTGAAATGGCCATGGAAAAAGCTTCAAGCCCTGAAATCTGCCTGGGATCCTCCCTCCAAGCCCCAGCTGAGTGGGAGAGGCATCCCTTTGTGTGGGCTCAGGGACACCGTCTTTCTTTAATTCCTTACTGCAAGCTGAAAACCGGCCTTGAAAAGATCTTCTGAAATGTAAGCCTGGCTTAGATTTGTTCCTTGAGGTTCTTTTTGATTTGGTGGTGGTAGCTGCTGTACTGTTGTTGTCGTTTTTAGTTAAACTGTACCTTTATTGGCATAACAGCACCCAAATGACAACCGTCATTCATTAACCACAGCATTCAGATACATTTCTCGCCTTTTAGATGCAAGAGGTAAAAATCTGGCTATCAGCCACTTCTCCGAACGTCCTCCATGCCCCAGTAGAGTCGCCAGAGGTCGCCATGACTTCCAGGCATGGGCAAACACACAGACAAATGCAAAAATACCAAAAATAAAAAATAAAGCTCTTCAGTGGACAAAGTCTTGTTGCTTTGCAAAGCCAAGAGCAGCACTGTGAAAGAATGAAAGTCTGGACTGTCTTTTGCATCGCAGTGTATGTTGCATTATTGAAGACGGTTTTTATGTTCCACATCATAAAATGCTGAGAAGGTCATGAAATATTTACTGTGGTTTTAGAAGAATTATGCTTGGGAACATTCGTGTGCCCTGAAGAAAACTGGATTGTGTGTTCTGGTTATGAGACCTGGCAGGCAACAGCCTGGCGAATGGGAGGCTTTGCTCTGCGTTGTACCCCAAATGCAGCGGATTTCTGCTTGTGCGTGCCATTGTATAATCCACCTCCCAGGTTTCCCCTCCCTTCACTGATTTCCCCCCCACCTGAAAGATTTTGCTCAGAATGGGTTTGGTCACCATATGTATGGGAAGATATGGATTTTTGGATTTCCATATCTACTGCTGTTTCCTTCCTATCCCTGCTCCCACTGCCAGTGGGATGTTTGGCTTTTTAAAAATCAATAATACATATATTGCTACAGCAGTGCTCTCCTTTGCTTGCCGTGGTGGCTCAGAAGTTAAGACACTGAGCTGCAGACCAGAAGGCCGGTAGCTCAGCAGTTCGAGACCGGAGTGCCTTGTGATGGAGTGAGCTCCCATCTCTGGCCCCAGCTCCTGCCAGCCTAGCAGTTCGAAAGCAAGAAATTGCAAGTAGATAAATAGGTCCCACTTCGGTGGGAAGGTAACAGCGTTCCGTGCACCTTGGCGTTTAGTCATGCCAGCTACATGACCCCGGAAACGTCTTTGGACAGTGCTGGCTCTTCGGCTTGGAAACGATGAGCACTGCCCCCTAGAGTCAGATTCGACTAGCTTTCAAGCAAGGGAAACCTTTGCGTTTACCTTTTTACCTTTGCTTTCAAGTCAAGAATAGGGTACCTGCTTCTGATTCACAAAGCAGAGGTGAGTTTGTTCAAAACAACATCCATTTATTAGCAAGGAGAAACTTTAGCTCATAGAAACTTTACCTCAAATGGTTAAAGGTTATAACAACTGATTATAAAGTTTGCTTCAGACCAACGTGGCTACCCACCTGAATCTAATAACTGAGTATGGCTTTTTTGAAGCTTAATTTGGTTGTTTCACAGGAATAGTTCAAAAGCATAAATATCAAACCTGTTGAGTTAAAAGTATCATTTTTCCTGTATTAAATGGCCAAAAATTTTTTAAGGCAATAATAATTATTTGACAGCTGACCAAACCTATTTTGACCGATCAAATGGTTTACTCATACTTTCACACTGGATCTTGTCCTGGCTTAGGATATAGATACCATAGGTATAGAGACCACCACTATTATCTGTTCTGGGCGGCTGATCCCTGGCACTGAAAAGAGCTGTCAAGGTCGAACCTTTCTTAAAACCTCTTATCTCCTTCAAGCCATAGATGGGACAACACCAGTTTATTCATCTCCCTTGAAAAAGCTGATCTGAATAAATGCCATGAGAATTTAGGGTCAGGATGAGACCTACCGCCTTCAGAGCAGTGGAGCTGACTTTGAAACTCCCTTCCTGGGTTCAGTACAAGTTCCTCTCCGCAACTGAGTTCTGGAAGGAAGTTCTGCCGCTTTGAAGCAGATGCTGTTCACAGCACCGCTTGGCTCCTGCATGGCCTGTCTCTTTGCCCCCTGGCGCCAGGACAGCTTCGCCATCCATCACTTGCATCCCAGGTAGCTCAGTGCCTCAGGCAAGGCGCCTAATAGCCATTCAGTGTGCTTCTAACTAAATTAGACATGGGGGGGAGGATGAGATTTCTATAGCAACAAACCTTTCCAAAAGGTGGAGTTGTACATTTAAACAGAGGCTTACACAAGGGCTGCACAAAAGCTCAAGGACTTTCTCATTATATTATCCATTAAAAAAAACCCAAACGATTGCAACTGTACAGTATAAAAATGCACTGCTGGCACGGAGGCAGAAGCGGTGTGTGTGTGTGAGAACGGGGTCTGCAAGCACATTCCTCACTAGCTGCTACTCTCACCTCTTGCTCCAGCAACCCCCCCTTTCCTCCGTCATATTTATACAAATGTGCAGTGTGTCATGGCAGCTGTCCTGGGGACCCCCCTGCAGCTTAGAAACCATCCCTTTCTCAGCCCAGCGAATCTGTATAGGTACTGCATGACTGGGCTTGAAAAGGGACAGTGCCCTTTAAGCAACTAAAAGGAGGACAAGAATGGCACACAGCAGCAAGCTGACCTCTGCCATTGTGAAAACTGAGGTTAGTTGCATCTCCCTTCCTGGAGTGGTTGGGGATGGAGACTCCAGGGGCACCATAAGAAAACCTCCTGATAGAAGCTCCACCCACCCCAGCCACCTGGAAGTTCCATATCAAACCGGCTCAATGAGGGTTTATTTTTGATCTGGTTTGAAGGGGGAAGCCAACAGATTGGAATGAGCATGTGGATATTCCCTTTTCATGCAGGGGCTTCCTGGTTTCCATTTGTGGAAAAATCCAAGTATGGAAGCAATCCATGTGTTAGTATTTCTAGTTGCTAAGGATGCTTGGAACGGAAGGCTTAATGAGTGAAGAGTCTGTCTTGTTCCACATGCTCTCCAAACATTTGTTTCCTTTCTTCTCTCTGGCATGAACATAGGGGACAATACAGATGGTCATGTTACCCAGAGTTAACTCAGAACAGCAGGCATGTGACTTCTGCATTTGTGGCTTGCAAAACCCTTGTCTGCGTGGCCTGAAGTCAGGGGTGTATCATGGTTCAAAAAGTATTTGTCTTCTGCAAGAGTAATATTTTTGGCACCATGAAGTGGAGCGCAAATTGGAGTATGTTGCGGACTTCAGGGTCTACTCTCAGTAGGACAGATTGCTTTGGATCGCAGCGTCAGATGCCACCCTTAATGGTATTTCCTAGCTCTGCTTGCTTTTGCTCTCTGTGGAATTAGACACTGCCAAGGCATTGCCTTTAGACATAGCTGTGTGTATGACCAGATGGAAATGAAGAGGTGCAGTGAAATGGGGTGAAGCAGGGGCGCTGAGTTGTCCATTTCCCGGGGGGCGGGGGCTCCTGTGCACGCAGCAATGGCAGGCGGGCGGCCCAGCGGGCGCTCCGTTTCACCAGGGGGCTCAGTCCCCCCCCCCCGGGAAATTTCAGGGGAGGCCCGAGCCCCCCCGTAGTTGACGCCTATGGGGTGATGGTGTATTCTTGTTGGGGCCTGTGTTTTTCAGTCCAGGCATGAATTTGCTCATGACCAGTCATGAGTGTGTACACTGTTTTTGGAAGGGGGGGCAAGCACATTATAATGAATAGAGGGAGACTTGCATGCCACATGGTCCGTTGCCACATCATCTCTGCTGTTGCTAGTAGCTTCCATAAAACCCCCCTAAAAATAGACTTGCTGGGTCAGACCAAAGTCCACCCAATTCAGCATCCTGTTTTTCCAGTAGTGGCCAACAAAGATATCTCCCCAAAAACCACAAGCAGCACATGAAGGCAGTGACCCTCCCCTGTTTCCAGCAACTATCTTTCAGAGGGATACTGCCTCTGAACATGGAGGTTTTGTTTAGCTGTCGATGCTAATGGCTGTGGATGGACCATTTGTCTGAGGCTGAGCTGAGATGGCTTCAAAAGGGGGCTAGATGTTGTCGTTCCCCTCCTCTTGTGGCAGCAAACCTGAACCTGATGCAAAGAGTCAGTTCATGAATGTGCACTGTAGGTTTAAGCTTAAGATGTATAAATGCAAATTGGTAATCCTGGCTTGGATTTCCCCCTCTCTTTTTAGGGCGATCTCCTTTTACCACCTCAGAGGAAGAAATTGATTTCCTAGCTGATATGCTGTCCAGACAGGACACTGCCCATTTACGCCACAGTCAGGATGGTAAGCTGGACCCTGCCCTGGGAGTGGGAATTCTTCCTTTCTTGAATGCAGGAAGCCGCCTTATACTGACTCAGACCCTTGGTTCATCGGGGTCAGTACTGTCTACTCAGACTGGCAGCAGCTCTCCACGGTCTCAAACAGAGATCTTTCGCATCACCTACTGCCTGCTCCTTTTAACTGGAGATGCTGGGAACTGAACCCGGGGCCTTCTGCATAAAGATTTCATCTGCCACTGAACTCATTTCCAGGCTTCCAGGAAACCTCGTGTCCTGCTGCTGGCAAGACTCAGGCCTGGTTAGCTTCAGCAAGGCTGCCCATCTGTTCTGTCAGTATCCTGGACCATTTCTGACTCATTGCTTAGTACTGGCCTCTCGTCGTTCGGTTTGTAACTTCTCATACTTAAAAATATAGTGGGGGAAATTTTCTGCCTGTTAACATTCCCCCCCCTTCTTTCTCTCCCGTGATGTGACTTGTCTTCTGCAGAAACCCCAACCTCCGCAGGTGAGCATCCCAACGTTCTTGCAGTGATGGCCAAGTCCTCGCAAAAGAGCCGGGCAGGACACCTGACTGCACCGCCTCGCCCTCCCCCTTCCACAGAGGCTGTGAAGAGCTCTCCGGTGGAGTCTTTGCGCATGTCTTCAAACGATGCCCTTATCCTTGGTAAGGGATTGATGCAACTGGATGATCCATTGTGGAGGCCATTGGGAGGAGAGGGGGAACCTCAGTTCTGTTGCCAGCATCTTCCTGGGATGATGGGGGCTCTAAAAGTGTTTGTGGAGGCTATGATGAAGGCCTTTTTTTTTAACATTGTCATTTTTTAGTCAAAATAATGTACACCATTAAAACTTTTACCCATATTTGTTGAGTCTAGTTTTCCTATTTTCTATTGAGCCAAGTATGAACTTTACATCATCTTCTAATATGTACATCTTGCTCTTTTCCTTGTAGCAATATATTTAGCCTATCCATTTCCACAATGTCCAACAGTCTCTGTATTATTTCATCTTTGGAGGGTATTCTGTCTGCTTTTCTTCCTTCTGCTACTAATATTCTAGCAGATGTTAAGATACAGGTTATAATATATACATCATTTTTTCCATTACTATCTGGTGAGCATGTTTAACAACAAAGCTTCTGGTGAGCATGGTATATCAATGTGCATTATTTCCGGTATCATTTTATGTATTTTATGCCAAAAATCTTGTATTTTACCACACCTCCACCACATATAGTAAAAAGTTCCCACATTTTTCTTACATTTCCAGCAGTTATTTGAAACATTAGGATAACACCTTGCGATTTTATCTGGTGACCAATGCCATCTATGAAACATTTTATATATGTTCTCCTTATACGGTATTGCTCTCATAAAACTTGCAGCTTTCCATATTTTGGACCATTGTTCTAGATCTACATTTTTTCCAAAATCCTGCATCCAGGGTAATCATAGTTGTTTTCACTGTTTCACCTTGCATATATTTATCTAGTAGGAAATTATATAATTTCTGAATCATTTCATCGCTTGAGGACAACCATATTTTATCCAAATCATTTTTTGTCCTATAAAACCCGATTACATTGTCCTTATTGTATCTCATTTTTATTTGTATTGTTTCCTACCATGTTAGTTTCAGCTTTTGCCAAATAGAATTTCCATCTTGTTTTAATTTATTGTTTTTATCTAGCAGCATTTCATAACTTTCCTCTTAACATTTGTAATTAAGGTAGGTTTTATAAAGGCTTCTAACGGTGACACCCACTGAGGGGTTTTATTATAGTATTGATCTTTTATCTCCTTCCAAGTTTTCATCAGTGCTCCTCTTACTATGTGCTGTTGGAAATTAGTATGTATCTTTTCTTTTCCATACCACACATAAGCATGCCATCCCATAAACAGGTCATGACCCTCTAGGTTCAATACTCTTAGATTTTCTAGTGTTAACCATTCCTTTATCCATCCTAAAGCTGCTGCTTTACAGTACAAACTCCAGTTCAGCATATTAAATCCTCCTGTCTCTTTTCTATCTTGTAATATTTTCCATCTGATCCTTGGTCTCTAGTTATTCCAAACAAATTGGCTTCAAAGTTTATCCAGATCTTTAAAATACTTTGTTGTTCTTAGAATTGGTAGATTTTGTGCTAGGAAGAGAGATCTTGGCCTCTTCATCCTCTCTCTGTGGCTTCTGGTGGTTCACTGCTCTATATAATAGCTTACCTGTGTTGCCAGCTCCCAGGTCTGAGCAGGGGATCCGCCATGCGATGTCCCTGATGCGATGACATCACCTGAAAGTGACATCATCACGTCAGGGACACTCTGGTTTTTAGGCAAAGTTTTAGGTTTCAGGGTGAATTTACCATAGCATTTCACTCAAAACCCAGAGTATTGCCGACACAATGACATCAGTTATGGGTGGTGTCATCGTATCACATGATGTCACCCCTCCCCCGGAAGATCCCTCAAATCCCCCTGCTGGATTAACAAGGGGACCTGGCAACCCTATATCCGTGTCCTGTGTTCTGTTCCCTTTGAAATGCCATTAATGTGTGGCACTTTTTTTGGTGTGTGTGTGTGTGGGGAATCTGTGATTAAAAAGAATAGATTCCACATCATGGAAAACTGAACATTACAATTTCAGTCATGCAAATCAAGCAGATTGAGCTATTCACTTTCTTAGCATATTCTGCCTTTCTTTTATGGCACCGTATTGCAACTTGTCCTAGACATGCACACAGGCTGGAAATGTTTCGGATAAACAAACAATTCCAATAGAAACCAGGCCAGTCTTAACTGTGATGCACCTGGATCATTGTGAAAATGCACTGCTGCTAATGTCTTTGTCCCTCTCTTTCTCCCTCTGTCTCTTGTGTCCTCTCTAGGTATGATCATAGTGTGCACCATTGCAGGGATCTCTGCTCTGGTTGTGGCAGCTGTTTGCTGGTGCAGGTAAGCTTCCAGGAAACGTTTCTTATCCCAGTTCCAGTGGCTGTGCTTATGATTTCCTGCAGAACCTTTCCCAAGAATGCTCAGCGAGGCTGGTAACATTAGGGGCCTAAGCACTGAGTTTCACTCACTGAATGCTCCCTCTAAGCCGTGGAGTCTTGTGAGCAAAAGTTCTACGTTGTGAGCTACTGGCATTAAAGTTGTGAGTGAGCGACTTGGCTGCTGCATAAATTAGTTTGCTCTGGAGCCATCGTTCATGAGCTAAGACAAAAATGTGTGAGCCGGGGGCTAAAAAACTGTGAGCTCCCTCACACTAACTCAGCTTAGAGGGAACACGGTCTGGAACCCAATTCCTCAGAAGCAGTATCAAGATGCGTGCATTACCACACCCTGAAAGCAGCACCATTGGCTGTCCTTTTTGCTGTGAAGCTCCTTGCTTGAGCTGTTCTGATAGAAGAGTAAAAGAAGAGTTGGTTTTATACCCCACCCTTCACTACCCGAAGAAGCAGCTTACAAATCAGTACACCAAGCTGGCTCTCAAGCTTTGTATATGTTTCCTGAAGAGGCCCACCAAATCCTGAATCTGCAGGGTTTTCTGGTGACTGGATCTGGGTTTTGGCCGTGTGTGGTGAAATGAGCCACTTGTTTCCCCCCTGGTGTTTGTTTATGGCTTTATTGGAGCTGCTGGAGCATTGAGGGGAGGAGAACAGGCCCTGGACCAGGAAGCTCCTGCCCCAGACCCTTCCCTTCACTGCAAACTTGCTAAGGTTGCTTTTAAAAAGAGACTCCCTTTAGCTCCCCATGTGCAGCATGGAGGTAAGGACACCAACCGACTTTCCGAGGCAGCTCTGAGAATAGAGAAGCCCTCTGAGAAGCTCTTGACAGCAGTGTATAAAGGCCAAGTGTGATTACTTATTAACAGCTGTGGTTTGGATCACGTGGAACTGTCGCATGAGGGGGCAAGTTCCTTGTGCTGGAGGAAAACACTGCTGTTCATGGAATCACTGCACAGGATCCAACCCACACTGTTAACATTGCGTATGTCTGATATAGATATTCTGCATCAATTGCATGTTAAACCTTGTCTGCACTTAGATAAGAAAGCGGTCTAAAAAATACCATCAGTTAGTGTTCAGGCCAACTCAATTGGGTCTGTGAAAACATATGTCCAGGGGTCATTTCGTAGGAAAAGAGGTGCAGGAGCGCATTTAGCATAGCTCATTATTAGCATGACTTAAGCTAATAAATTAGTGGAGTGGAGCTTGAGCTGTGGGTGTTGCTTTCTGAATGGAAGCAATATGGCTGAAAGGCATCTTTAAATATCTCTCTTTTGCTTCGCCAGCCAGCCTGACAAGGCACACTTGTGGGAAGCGAAGGGGAGGCTCTTAAAGATGCCTCCCAAACCTTTCTTAGCTTCCCCAGCCAAGCCCGCCTTGGAAGGCTGGCTGGAGAAGCAAAGAAAGGTTGGGGAGGCATCTTTAAAAGCCTCCCCTTCCTTTCCCCAGGTGGGCTGGTGGGGGAAGCAAAGAGAGAAGGGTTTTAAAGTTTAAACCCCTTCTCTCTGAGGTCACGCCACAGCGGTGGCGTGATCTTTCCATTGTATTCTATGGGGGCATAGGATACAATAGGAGATCATGCTGCTGCTACGGCGTGACTCCAGAGAGAAGGGGTTTAAACTTGAAAACCCTCCTCTCTTCGCTTCCCCCACCAGCCTGCTGGGAGCTGGGGGCAGGGCTTGCCGCTGCTGCCATATGTGCCCACTCCTGGGCTGCTGGAACGCTGTTCCGGCTCGTTCCAGCTCCAAATGACCCCTGCATACATCTCTGTATTCTTTAAAAAGTCATTTATACAGTGCTGGTATCATTCTTGCTGGCCCTCGCAACAGCTTTGTGGTGAAAGCCATTAAAGTTCCAGCTCATGGATGAGAAAATTGATGCCAAGAGGCAGCTCCTCTTCTCCCAGTCCTGCGTCTCACACTCTCTTCCCCGTTAGCAAATACTGTAAAGAGGACTGGCTTTATAGGGATTTGTCTGCTATAATTCACTTGCCCTGCCTTGCTGCCATAAAAATGGAATTTCCACAGTGAGAGGCAGTTTGTTTCTGCCTGTGAGAGAGGAGGAGGAGGAGCAGCAGGGGAGGCTGCTGGCCTCCTGCCCTGCAGGAGGACTTCCCGGAGGCCTCTCTCTGGCCATTGTTGGCAACAGGATGCTGGGCTAAAGGTGACTGTTATTTTCTTCTCCCCAGGCTGCAAAAGGAAATACAGCTTGCCCAGAAAGTGGACTACCCAGCTCACAATCTACCAGGGCCTCTGTCATACGATAAGATCTCGGTATGCCTTCCGACTTGTGCATCTTTTTAAAATCTTTCTGTTGAGGTGCTAAACTTAATGTGCTTCTCTGTTTGAAAATGAAATCCTATTTTTCCCTTAAAAATTTCAAACTGGTTGCCTGAAGAGGACCCTGGAGGGCTGCAATAATAAAGAAAAATTAAGTAAAGGCTCCCCATAGCAAGATATCACCCTCCCACTGCAGGATCCATTGTTCTAGCTTTACCTTCTCCCCAGTCTCTCTCGGCTTGTGTGATTCCGGGCCAGACGACATAGTAAGACCTTAACAAGTCATCTCTGGGTTCCAACTCCAAAATGAGGCAAAAAACTCTCCCCCCAGGCCATTTCGGCTTGGGGAAAACAGTGGAAGGGGAAGATAGGAGCACCTCCTCTGCCTTACCACGGTCCAAAGCTAAACTGGGTTCCTGCATGCTTTTAAAAATGACAGTGCCCACAGCTGCTCTCTGTGGCTTCAGGGAAAGGGAGATGGGCCAAGGGAAGATGGAAACCGAGAAAAAACAGGGGGGAAGGGCTCAACCCAAAATATGGCTGTGATCTAAGGGGGTCAAGCTAACAAAATAAGTTATTATAAAAATACAAATATTTATTATGGTGTACGCATTAATAAAAGATAAAATAGGTTAAAAGAAATTGTCCAAATATCAGGCTCTTAAAACTTCTGACACACTGTGTAAACTTTTAGTAACTGCACACATCACATGAGAAAGCAACACCTGGCTCTAAAGAGAATCGTTTTTTTTTCATATATTTATTTCTGGATGCGTATTGTTTTACAATAGTAATATTGACCACTGAGGAAGGCCCCAAGGGGCCAAATTGCATATGATCTACTGGTCCTAAGATATATCCATCAACGGTTAGATGTAAAACTATCAGCTCTGTGTGTCAAAAGTTTTAAGAGTCCAGGGAAGACCTAACTCATTAAAAACTGAATTGTGTAGTTTGACCCTCAGTCATTCCCAGTGCAGCAGAATTACTGGCACTTGGAAGAGGCATGCATGATGTGTGTCTGCATGAGTCACTGTTCTGGGTGTGGCAGGAAGCACTTTCAACTCCTGCAGAAACACTGGGGGTTCACTCCTCAAAGAACTGGTGGTAATTATTCTTGAACACGTGTCTAACGTCTGCAGCTGTCTTATACGGATGGACTTGAGCCCCTAGTCCACCTAGCTCAGTATTATCTATTCTTACTGGCAGTGGCTCTCCAGGTTCTCAGGCAGAAGTAGGACTTTCCAGCACCTGAGTTCAGCTTGTGATAGGGTTGCCAGCTCTGGGTTGGGAAATACCTGGAGATTTTGTGGGTAGAGCCTGAGGAGGGCAGGGTTTGGGGGGGACTTCAGTGGGGTACAGTGCCATAGAGTCCACCTTCCAAAGCAGCCATTTTCTCCAGGGGAACTGATCTCTGTTGTCTGGAGATCAGCTGTAATCCCAGTAGATCTCCAGCCAGTACCTAGTTTGCGATCCCAGGGATTGAGCTGGGAACCTTTTGCATTTAAAACAGGTGCTGTACCTCTGAGCTAGAGCTTGTTTTCCCTTCTTGTACATGTTAAAGCTTTTTGAATGGAAGGGTGGAAGGTGTGTCCAATTTTAAGAAAAGCTTTTGGGAAACAGTGTTGTGGATAGTCTTCCTTTGACATGAAACTACGGTTCCCATCGTGCAACAGTATGCACACATTTGGTGTTTATAAGATTATGCATGGGATAGAGCAGGTAGAGAAAGAAGTCCTTTTCTCCCTTTCTCACAATACAAGAACTCGTGGGCACTCCATGAAATTGCTGAGCAGTCGAGTTAGAACAGATAAAAAGAAGTACTTCACCCAAAGAGTGATTAACACGTGGAATTCACTGCCACAGGACGTGGTGGCGGCTACAAGCATGGATGGCTTCAAGAGGGAATTAGATAAACATATGGAGCAGAGGTCCACCAGTGGCTATTAGCCACAAAATATTGATCTCAGTCTGGGGCAAGTGATGCTCTGTATTCTTGGTGCTTGAAGGGGGGGGCAACAGTGTCCTGGCCCCACTGCTGGACTTCCTGAGGGCACCTGGTGTTTTTAGCCACTGTGTGACAGAGTGTTAGACTGTATGGGCCACTGGCCTGATCCAACATTGGCTTCTCTTATGTTCTTATGTGTTCTTCTTTTCCCAGCCTGGAGACAAAAAGTTGGCGCAGAGTGCTCAGATGTACCACTACCAACACCAGAAGCAACAGATGCTCTCTATGGAGAAGTAAGTAGCTCACTCTTCCACTTCTTTTTACTTTTGAGTGTACAAGACTCGGCTGTCTGGGTTTCCTTCAGCCATAGAAGGTTTGCTGCTTTCCTGTAAATAGCGTAATGATAGAGATGTCCTTGTCAGTGCATATTTAAGCTTCCAGTATTTAATTAGAGCAAGATTGCCTTTCCAGTTTTCAAATCATGGTTTGCACCATAGTGACGCAATGGATAAAGCAACATCCCTGCTTATGGTGGTAGTGAGTTCATGGCCAATGTTGAGGTTCAGTTCTGGAAGTTTAGGTTGTGTGGTGCTTAGGTCATATTCCTCTAGGGTTGCCACTCTGATGGGGCCTGGAGTTCTCCCAGAATTACAAAAGATCTACAGATTATAGAGATCAGTTCCCCTGGAGAAAATGGCAGCTTCAGATGGCAGACTCTGTGGTACACCATAGATTTTAGGTGGAATCCCTCCCCACATTCCCCCCTCCATAGGTTCCAACCACCAAATCTCCAGAAACTTCCCAGGCTCGAATTGGCCACCCTATCTTCCTGTACTTTGCCATTTATACAGGTGTCCTTTTCTCTATAGTTACAGATGGGAATGGATATCCCAGAGTCCTTTGCAGAGTTAAGTATGGAGGCAGTTCTGTTCTTTAAGGACACTCTACAAAACAACTGCTGCTCTGGAGGACCTGGATCGTTCACAAACTATAGAACATACCCGCACCCTTATGGACGGGAGGGGGGGTTTAAATTGTTTGTCTTCCTATGTAGGGCATTGGAAATAACATTTGCAGAGGAAGAAACTGTATTTTCTTCATGTGCTGCATAATTAGTTGTTGCGAGATGTGGTGATCAATAGCTTTAACAGGGCTCTTTAAAAAACTCGTTGAGGGTGGCCATCCCCTTTATGACCTGCTAATGAGCTGCTTAGCTGGCTGTTTCTGCAAACAGAACAATGGCCAGGTGGGCTGGGATCTCCTGCAGCAAGGCAGTCTCTTCCATGGTGCCGAGCTTCAGAATGCTACAGATTTGAATGCCAGAGTTCTAGAGAGTTGGGGACCAAACTACATAATGCAGCGGGATCCCCCACTGTCTGATGTCACTACAGAAGCACCTGTAGAAAATGAGAGGTTCTCATGCTCCCAGCTACCATCTAGGAATTTCTCCACCTGTAGGCATAAAGAAGAGCCCAAACTGCCAGAATCTGCATCATCCGATGAGGAAAATGAAGATGGAGACTTCACAGTATACGAGTGCCCGGGTCTTGCTCCTGTAAGTACTTTGGCAAGAGTGGCCGCTCTGCCTTGAATGTTCTCTCATTCGCATTCTGGTTTTGACCTCGCTTGCTATGGTGATGAGGGCTTTATTACCTTGCCCTTCTGCTCCAAGGTGCTGTCAAAAGCAGATTACCACAAAAAAAAATACTGTTAGGCTAAAACCGATAGCCAGAGTCAAATAAATGAAGCAGCTGCCAGCATAATTCCAGAAGTGGCCGATTACAACACAGTTTGGGATCATTCAGAAGCATCAAAGAGACTAAAACTGATGTGACAATTGTCTTGAAAACACCACAGCAGCTGCCTGGATGCTTTTTCACCACTGAGGTCTTTTAGGCAGTGGTTTTTGCCAGTTTGGTGTAGTGGTTAAGTGTGCAGACTCTAATCTGGGAGAACCGGGTTTGATTCCCCACTCCTCCACTTGCACCTGCTGGATGACCTTGGGCAAGCCATAGCTCTGGACCAGCTGTTCTCTCAAGGACAGTTGTCTCAGAGCTCTCTCAGCCCCACCTACCTCACAGGGTGTCTGTTCTGGGGAGGGGAAGTGAAAGGAGTTTGTAAACCGCTCTGAGACTCTTAAGTGAGTGAAGGGCGGGGTATAAATCCAATCTCTTCTTCTTCTTCTTCTTTTAATGGCCTTTCTGAGAAAGGCTGGCTTTTTTCCTTTTACTCTTTATTTTAAATTTTTCGTGAAGTTCTCAATACAGGTTGACAAAAGAGAACGAAATCCCTCTGCCGTAATGCAAGACGTTGTGATATACAAAGAGAAGCAGAATCTCAGTAGCTCTCTATCAAATGCATCAAGTATTAGCTAACAAAGCAGAGGAGGAGATGAGCATACATACCTCCAGGGGGAGGGGGTCCCGCAGTTTGGGTGTTGCAACCAAGAAGACCCTGTCACAAGCAGTGTTCATTCTAAGCTGAGTTAGTGTGAGCTAGCTCACAGCTTTTTAGCCTCTGGCTCACACATTTTTGTCTTAGCTCAGGAAGGATGGCTCCGGAGCAAACCAGATCGTTTGCTCATGACTTTAATGCCAGTGGCTCACAAAGTAGAATTTTTGCTCACAAGACTCCACAGCTTAGAGGGAGCTTTGGTCGCAAGTGCCCATAGACCTGGCCTCTGACATCACAGGATTTTGCTATAGGGCACCACTGGCTGATCTCAGATTCTGGGCGGTGTGAACCAGGTAACTGTGCTAAATGTCACTGGGCTTTTCTTCCACCTGCCAAACTAGCCCCACTTTCTCTGCCTTGCTATTATTTGTTTGGGTGTAGAGAGTATATTGTTTCGGAAGGGGTCATCCCTATAATAATTATTCTGGGACCCATAACAGAATAGAGTCCTCATCACGCCCTTACAAGCCCATTAATTCCCCCCCCCCCCCCCGGCCATTTGCCAAGCCAGCTAGCCAGATTTTGGTATCCAACTTCATTTAAAATAAAAACAAAAACTATGTTCGCAACAGGGTGGGGGGGACACTGAGACAATTGCCGTAAACAATCTGCATGTAACTGTATTTTTAAAAAACCCCAAACCAAGACAAGATCAGCGAATCAAGTCAGCTCACATCCAGCAATACTTAAATACTTATTGCAAAATAGGATAGAAACGTTGGTACAGAAACACACAGAATGAACAGGGGCAGACAGATACAGTGTCCTTATTAAAAAGGCTTGTGTCTGAAGTTGGTGGCTTTCTTCCAAACCAGCCCTCCAAGCCATGCCTTTTCTCCCTGCCAAACTGCTGGATGACCCATAAGCAAGCCTGTTGCCAGGATTTTTTAGTTTTTTGGGGGGGGGCTTTTAAAAAGTCAGGGGGCACTGAAATTTGTGTGTGGCCCACTGCGTGCAGCCCCCACTTCTCTCTCAAAGCATAAATGTTTTGGGGGAGAAGTGCAGGCGTATACGGCTTCCCCGGCTTCTCCCCAAAAGTTATGGGGCCTTGGGAAGAAGTTGAGGGGGCTGGACCTTGGGAAGCCCCACTGTAGCTACAGGCCTGCCCATAAGTAAATGATTCAGGAGCTGCTAAGCCAAAGCGTCTGGGGGGAAAGTCAGTGGGTGCTTCCCATTGTATCTGTTCAGTGTTTGGAATTTCAGTAGCAAGGTTTCAGGCTGCATAGGCATTTTCTTTTTCAGGGTATATGACGCGATTGCACAGGTGTGTGTGTGTGTGTGTGTGTTTTTAATAGTCCCAGTGACACCTCAGGATACAATTCTGTCCCAGCAGTTCACATGCTTGGCTGTGAGCTTTTCATCTGGACATGTGACTCAGTAAGCTTTGAGGTTTGCCAGCACCTATGACAATGTTGAGGTTTCGCAGAACCCCTAGGGTTGCCAGCCTCCAGGTGGGGCCTGGGGATCTCCCGCTTTTACAACTGATCTCCAGCTGACAGAGATCAGCTCCCCTGGAGAACATGGCTGCTTTGAAGGGTGGACTCTATGGCATTGTACCATGCTGAGGCCCCTCCCCTCCCCAAACTCCACCCTCTCCTGGATTTACCCCCAAAGCCTCCAGGTATTTTGCAACCCAGACCTGACAACCCTAAGAACTCCGCAGGCCAAAGTAGAATTCTGTGTCACCTGAAAGTGTACATCAACACCAGCTGAACCTGATACAGGCAGTTGGTTTGAGTTGCTCTGTGTCACCTTTAAGCACAAGATGGCAACTGTTATTCAGGAATCAGAAATTTCAGACGGCGGGAGCCCAGAGGCATCTTTCAAGATTGACAGAATGTATCCCCACTTCAGCTTTCAAGATTCGGAGTCATGTTCTGACTTACAAAAGTGTATGGTGGGATCTGTTTTGCCGGGCTTTGGGCTACAGCAGACTAACATGATGGAAAGGGATCTCAAGTCACAGCTAATTTATGATGACCTTGTCAGGTTTGCAAGGCAAGAAACAAGCAGAGAGGCGGTTTGCCATTGCCTGCCTCTCTGTAAGGACCCTGGACTTCCCTGGTGGTCTTACATCCAAGTATTAACCAGATCCTGCTTAGCTTCCAAGAACTGATGAGATCGGACTAGCCTGGGTCATCCAGGTCAGGGCGTAACATGGGTACCTAGCTGGAACTATTTTCAAATGGACACCTTATATCTTATCTAGTGCTGGCTGAGGGACCATCTTGTCCCAGTATTAAAAGAGCTGTACTGATAAGCAGCTAGCTCCTGTATCAAAATTCCAGTTGCTGATCTGCTGTTAACCTCGAAACTCAATTTCATCTGTGTCTGGAAAATCTGAAAGAGCGCATTCTCCCATATGTTTTCCGTTCCTCATGAAATGAAGAACAGATCCTCCTCCAAGGAGTTACTGCTGTCAGAGATGTAACAGGCCATTGCGATAAACAAGGCCTTTCCAAGGATGGCCCCTGGACTGTGGCATTTCCTCCGTTAAAGGAAATATGCCAAGTGCAGCTGACTTACTAGGAGAAAACTAGAGATTCTTTGGCAGGTATTTTGGTTAGAGGAAGCTGAAACGGCTTCATTATTTCTTTTATGATACATTTGGAGATGTGCTTACTGATTTTCAAATTGTTTTTTTAATGTGTTTCTTCTGCATTTCAGCATTGTGAGGTTGTGTGTCTGTTGAAAAGCAAGATTGCAAAATGGTTAACCGCTTGGTCTGTGGGAAGGTGGGACGCAGTTGCAAACTTCCTTTGGCAATATTGTAATCCCCTCTTGTCTTCTCTCTTTCCCTACCCACAATCTTTCCGTTTCCCCCAAATTGCTGCAGACTGGTGAGATGGAGGTGAAAAACCCACTCTTTGATGACTCCTCCTTGCATCCTCCGCCCCCCAAGCTGCACCCCTGACCGCCGGCTGAATATGCTGTGGACTCTGTGCGCCAAGCACCCCGCATAGGAACATTCCCAAACCTCAGACCTCATAAAGAGAGTGCCCGTTGCAACATGCCCAGATGCCCGACTGTTAGAACCCCCCCCCCCTTGCAGTGAATCTGTCCAATGAACAAGTGTTGTTGGCTTGCGGGGGGGGGCTTGCTTCACTCACCAGCTCTTGTTTGCTCTCGCCTCCATGCCGTCTGCTCGATCCGCTGCCTCTCGCTGTTCAGATGGCACCTGGACAATTAATGCATTTGTGATCTCTGATTGGCTTGCTTGTTTGGGGGTGGGGTGGGGGGTTGAAGGACATGGCCCCTTGCTTTTCTGGTTTTCCATAGCCTTTGGAAAACCCCATGTCTCACTGGGCATGGCTGCAAAAACCAAGAGATGCATTCCCTTTCAGTCTTTTGTGTAAAAGGATGGAAACTGCAGAAATCAAAATGTTTCAAATCCAAGGCTTATTTTTTCCTGACTTACTCTCAATCCTGCCGATCCATCTGTCGCAGGTTCCACATGTTTGCTTGCTGCTGCCTAGGCTTATAACTTGTGTGTCTCTCCCCACTTTATTATAACCTTGAAGGCAGTAGCTTGAAGGGGAGGGAGAGCCTGCAACTTTTTGTACCGAATGGTTTTCCTCCTGTGTTCTGTCAACAAGCCCTGGGCTGGGAGAGCGCCACAAAGCCCATTTTAGAGGGGAGGCGATTCTTCATTAGAAAAAAAATACATGATATAAAAATAGAAGACACCGCAGAAATGCAAAACCCCTATAGAATATAATACCTCTATGAATCCAACAAAAACATCAACAAAAAAAGTATAATGTATTTTAGAAGACAAATGGACATTTACCACTAATCATTTCCCTCATTTCCACCCGATCACAGAGTGGCTATTTCTCTATACCTTGTCTGATCGGGTGTTGGAATTTCTGAGACTTCAGTGCTGCTATACTAGTTTTTGAATGTTGTTGCTTTGTCCATGCACAGAAGAGTTGGGGGGGGGGGCTGCGGCACAGTGGGGAGGGTCTCGGGTTCTGGGTTGGCTTTGATCCAGGGAATGATTTCCCTTCCCCCCCCCCCCATCATGACTGATCAGTGAGTAGGTAAGAAGGCTTAGCCGTTGTCTCTCTTATTGAATGTGGGTGGGATAGAACCGGGACCCATTGCCATGGGTCATATTCCCAAATACCTCACTGTCTGGTGACAGTCTGGAGTTGAGCATTCTCTAGTTAGCCATCCAGCCCCACTGGGTAAACACTGATATAATTTATGCTGTGCACATGTGTATGCCACAATCCCCCCCACCCCGAATATTTCCTTCAGACTTTATTCTTCTTGTAACTTCAAAGGAAGCACCTTTGCTATGCATGGCAGTGAATCTCACCTTCATTACCCTTAATTAGGCACTCTGTGACCTGTTCCCCCCCCCCCAAGCACACCCCATAATTCTTTGCAGCAAGAAAGGGATAATGGGGGATGCTCTCTTTTACGGGAATTCGCTTGTGAGTGGTTCCATCTGGAATGGCTGAAGGGCACCCAGTTCTGCAATTGTTGGCACTTATAATTCCACCTTTGTGCTGCTGTCTCCGTGATGAATGAGAGTAAAAAAAAAGAAATAATTTCACATGGATTTTGCCAGGCCTGTCTTAAAGTTTCAATTATCTTTGCAAACTTTCCTCATATTGGTTGAGATGCTTCAAAATGAAAAGGTTGGTTCTTAACACGTTTCAAGTAATGGGGTGAGTCCTACCCCTATCCTACCATTCAGCTGAGCAAAGCATGGCACCTTCCTCCAATTTCAGTGGCTCTTCTTCCAGTGGAAGAAGGCTGCTTTGGCTGGAGGAAGGTTTTGTCACTGTCTTGTCCAGATTCAAGAACTTACACGGAAGGGGCCAGAGGTACAGTGACTCAGTTGTAGACAAAAGGTCCTGGGAATCAGTCTCTGGCACCTCACCCTAAGGTCTTGGGGGTCATGGGGAATTTGTGCCAGTCATAGGAGATGGCACCAGCCTTAGACTCAGGATAATGACCTTCATATTCCTATGTGTACACCCTGTTTTTCTCAAAGGCTACCCTAGGTAGCAGCAGCACTGGTTGTTCATGCTGCTTTGTCTTTCTTAAATCCTCAGTCATGAGTTCTAGTAAGTTGCTTTCACAAAAAGAGAAAGAAAATGGGGAAATTTAACTGCTCGGCATTGTGAGGGATGCATCCAAATTCACTGTGCATCTGTTGTAAAGCAAATGGGTTTTTTAACTAGCATGTGTTCCCATGAAGCGTCAGGAGGTTCCCCTAAGCTGCATGGCAGCAAGCCCATACAAAGGGCATCAAGGCATATTTGCAGGCTTGCATTGTGTCTGTGTGTGTGTGTGTTGTAGTCACATCTGTGGGTATGTTGTTTTTTTAAAATTGCTTCTCTGGGATGTTACACATTTGCACATGTGTTCTCCTCCTGGCCCTACAGAATGAGGTGCAAGTAAGATGAATGATGTTGACAGAACTAATTTAGAGCCCAGTGGCCCCTTTAAGACCAACAAAGGTTTATTCAAGGTATGAGCTTTCGTGTGCAAAGCACCCTTTTTCAGATACAGAACTGTCAGTGTTTTAAAGCACACTGAATGGTAGTGGGAAAAGGCGCAATTCCCAGGAAATTCTGGAGAAGTCATTCAGGATCATCAAGTATCTGTCCATTGGACAGATTATCCTTTGTCCGTTGGACAGATGATCCTTAAGGAGTTTTCCTGAGCATTTTTGGGATGGCACCCTTCTGCTTCCCTGTGTTTCACTTTAAACTGTACACTTTAAACTGTACTTACATTGACCTTGACAACAACCCTTTGAGGTAGGTCACCATTTTCAAACCACCTTCCCGAGGCCGCACCTTGAGTTGATGTGGGAGGTGGGCACGCTGGTCAAAGTACATGGACCACACAGGCACCGAATGGGAGAGAAACTAGCCCATCTAGTCACCAGCACCTTGAATGTCTGATGCTAGCATGTCCTCCTAGCTCTGCGGAGCCCTGGAGATGAGGTCCAAAAGAAACCCACGTTTGGAGGCAAGCGCAGAGCAATTTCACTGTGCAGAAAGTGGGTCTGTTTTGGAGGATATTTTGAGCAACCCCCCCTCCCCCGCACCGTTTTATTTACTACATTTTAGTCTCACCCTTCCAAGGAGCTCAGGGTGGCATACAATGGTCTCTCCCCCCTCGCCTCCATTTTACCCTCACACCAACCCTTGAGGCTGGTTAGGCTAAGACTGACCCAGCAAGCTTCATAGCAGAGTGGGGATTTGAACCTGGATCCCACTCTGACACTTTAACCACTACACCACCCTGGCTGTCCTAGCTGTGGTAAAATTGGCATTATTTCTCTCCTGAGACAGGTGGACACCGACAGCACAATGGTTTGGGTTGAAACCCCTGTCCTGAGTCGGACTGGGGTGAGGGACAGACCTTGGCTGTTTTATTTCTCATTCCTTCTTCCCGACACATGACTCCCTTTCCAAACTAATTGTTGTATGGACTGTATTTAGTATTACCTTAAAAAGAGAAATTTTATTAAATGACCAACATTTCAAACCAATTCATGATGACGGGTCTTGCTTCCCTCGCCCCCCCAGCAGCCCCTGCTGTCATCTTTGTAACTGTCGTCTTTGTCTTGGTTTAAGTGAACCGGAAATTGACTTTCACACTAGCTTGGGTCCTGGAACCCTTTACTGAACTGATATATTTGCTGATGAACTCCCTGCAAGCGGCAGACATTGCCAAGGATGTCTTCAATGCAAGGTGCATGCAATTTACACAGAGCGGTCTCTGTGTGGGAACAGAATGTGGGCCCTGACAGGGATAGATGAAGGTGGAGGGGATGACATGAAAAAGCCCCATTTGTTAAGCAGGTTTCGGTAACAACGTTCCCAGATGCCTCCCTGTCTGGCTTAGAGGGAAGAGGGATCCAGGAAAGACTGGGAGATCTGCAACTGACATCAAAGCTTTCCAGCCATCAGAGTCCAACAGATCTTTCAGCAGAAGAGGACTGTGCGTTGTTCCTGCCATGTTTACACCAAGTGGTTCTGGCTTAGAGGTTAGAATAGGAGAGGAGATCCGGGTTGGGGGGGGGGGGAGTACAATAGGTTGAAGAGAGGTAAGGGTATACCAAATGGACACCAAATCTCACACAACTGGCAACTGAGTTCCATTAAAACGAATAAGAACAGTAACAACTAAACTTTTGTAATGGACATGAATGTTAACTTCACTTATCCATGCTGTAGCCGCATGTTACAGGAGGAAATTGGTGTTGATAGGCAAACTCAGCTTTGGTGAAACTTGCACCATTATGGACCACCTCATTTTTGGAGCCCTTGATAATCTGAGGGACTTGGCTGGTTTTCCAATTGGGATCCAAGGAGTCCCAGTACAAGATAGCTGGCTGGTGTTGGGTGATGGAACACAGTTTCTGTAGGCATAAGATCCAGGGCTAGCTTCAGAGGTTGGTGGGCCCTAGACAGACAATGCTCAGAGGCCCCATCTGCTGACCCTCAGTCCCTCTCATGCCTCCCTTTCTGCCCTCCCACTGCCCATACTCAATTGCCTGCACTATCTGCTCACCCTTTCCCCAAGAGCACTGGCCTTGATTGAATCAGTCAATCCTAAAAGAAACCAACCCTGACTGTTCCCTGGAAGGCCAGATACTGAAGCTGAGGCTCAGATACTTTGGCCACCAAATGAGAAGGGTGCACTCACTGGAGAAGACCCTGCTGCTGGGAAAGACTGAAGGTCAAAGAAGAAGGGGACGGCAAAGGATGAGATGGTTAGACAGCATCATCAATGCAATGAACATGAAATTAAACAAATTTCGGAGCACGACAGAGGACAGGAGGGCCTGGTGTGATGTAGTCCATGGGGTCGCGAAGAGTCGGACTCGACTGCGACTGAACAACGAAAGGGAGTGCTGCTGCCATGGCACCAGGAGCGCTGCCACTGCACTGCCCTTCCCCCAATGATGCTGGGAGCATGAGTGGAGGAGCTCTCAAGCAAACACTTCAAGGGCATGCAGACGTGGCAGGGGAAGTGCATGGGTGGGGGTCAGCAGCAGTCCTCTGGTCCTCAGCAGCTGTCCCACTTCTCTGCACCAATCACAATATGGAGATGATTTTTTAAAAAAGCCATGGTTCTGGATAGATACAGAGTCACTTGCTTCCCCCAAAGCATTGAAGGCGTTTGAGAAAAAGTGACTGTAGAATGTACACGCATCCTACTCTCACATTGTGGACAACAGGTCTGGAAGATTCTTGGGTTTTTTATTGCCTCGAATCCAATTTCAGCAAGAGAAATTTGGGTTAGAACAGATAAAAGGAAGTACTTCTTTACCCATAGAGTGATTAACACATGGAATTCACTGCCACAGGTGGTGGCGGCGGCTACAAGCATGTATGGCTTCAAGAGGGAATTGGATAAACATCTGGAGCAGAGGTTCTTCAGTGGCTATTAGCCAGAAGGTATAGATAGGAACTCTGTATTCTTGGTGCTTGATGGAGGGGGGGCAACAGTGGGAGGGCTTCTAGTGTCCTGGCCCCACTGGTGGACCTCCTGATGGCCCCTGGTGTTTTTGGCCACTGTGTGACAGAGTGTTGGACTGGATGGGCCACTGGCCTGATCCAGCATTGGCTTCTCTTACGTTCTTATGTTCTTAGAAAGCTGTGCAATAAACACAATTAATAGTGTGGGAAGCAAGCTGCCCTTAAACAGTCCCCAGCCTAAAAGAAGCAAGTTGAATTCTGGTCCGGGTGCAATGTGTGATTCAGCACACCCCGTCCAAGTGGCTCCCTTCCAGTAAGGAGTGAGTGGATACGGGGCCAGAGATACTTAAACACCTGACAGGTTGCCTTACCAAAGAGAACAGGGAGCTGGCTTTGGGGGGAGTAGCTCAGCCATTTCTGAGGCGCTCAAGCCCATCCTCCAAGTTTGCATGTTCAGAGAGAACAGTACATGCATGTTCTCACACATTCCAGTGGGAACTGTTTCTCCTACAGGTTTGTCATCGCTGCACGCCATCCAGCAGCCAGCCATGTCAATGGAGAATTTGGCAAGGCCACCCTTCATCATTAGTCTGTGGCAAATTCAGACATGCATGTTGACTGCGGCTAAAGTCACATCAAGTGACAGATGTATGCGTGACTGGGCGTCTGATCACTGTGGGAAATGGGATGCAGCACTAGGTAGACCTTTGGCCTGAAGCAGCTGGGTTGCACTAATGTGCTTGGCCTTTACCACCCCCCAATTACCCACAGAATAGTCCTCTGAGCTTTGCTAGCTAAGAGCATGACTGCCACAAGGTCACCTAATGAGCTTCATAGCAGAGTAGTGCTAGAAGGGAACCAAAGTCTCCCTGGCTGTGGATAGGGAAAGCCTCACCTGTTGATGTGTACCTTTTATGGAGCCCTTGACGGCAGAAGAGCTTTCCCAGTTTATTCTTTTTTAAGGCGGCAACTTTAAGGAGTTGAGGGACATAATCCTTGTCTCTGCATGTACTGTTTGGTGAGTGGCCATTCTGAGAGTGATATAGGTTTACCCTATAATGACTAAAATTGTCAGGCCTTGTGTTACGTACTCCTTTTTCCAACAATACTCACACAGAATCAACTGAAGAACCAGATTTAAAATGCACGTTCTTGCGGTTGCTGGTTTGGACAGCTGCAGCTAAAATGAGTGCAAAGAAGAATAAAGTATCAGGAAAAGTGCTTTGGTTCCTTCAGGTAAGGAGATGCTGCTGCAGTTTCTCCAGAACCAAAAGTCAAACAGAAATTAGGAGTTTCTCTTCGAGCAAAACGTTTTCAAGAATTTAGAGGGATGTCAACAAAGCGTGGATAAGATCTGTGGGATGCTTTGGGCTGGAGATGGGGTGGCATCGCCCTCCCTCTGCATGGGTATTCCTCTCCTTGTCCTTTCCAGCTGCACTGTGCAAAAAATTGTCTTCCAGCCCCAGAAGGCCCTTGATGCAGAATGAACAAGAGATCTCTGTCCTCGGGCACTGGTTGGCGTCGTATTCCGGACAACAGAATTTTTGAACAGCTAAACTGAATGGTTCCTAAATCTCCCCCCACCCCCCAGACTTTGATAGTTGCTTTTGGATACTTTTCATGAGTCACTCCAGTAGCAGTTAACAAGTACAACAGATTCCAAGATGGGTAACCCTGTGTTCCCATTCTTTAAAAAGGCATTTTAGGGACAGGAGGTTCGTATAGTCTGGCAGCCTCCTTCCCACAGCAGCCAGCCAAGTGTTCAGAAGGCCTACAAACAAGGCATGAAGGCTGAAGCCTCTTCCTAATATTGCACCTCCCCCCCATTCAACTGGTATTCAGAGGAACACACTGAATGTTAATGCCTTATTTAGTCTTCTTGGATAACAACTACTGGTTGACCTTTCCTCCTTCATCAGTTTGTGTAGTTCCTTTAAAAGCCATCCAAGATAGTGGTGATCTCATCTTGTAGCAGTGAGTACCACAAGTTAATTAGAGGTAAAGGTTTCCCTTGCTCGAAAGCCAGTCAAATCCAACTCAGGGGGTGGTGGTGGTGCTCATCTTCATTTCCAAGCCAAAGAGCGAGCGCTGTCCGAAAACTTTTTCTGTGGTCATGTGGCCGGCATGACTAGACACCGAAGCTCATGGAATGCTGTTACCTTCCCACCAAAGCGGTACCTATTTATCTACTTGCAGTTTCTTGCTTTCGAACTGTTAGGTTGGCATGAGACAAGTTAATTAGCCATCCTGTAAAGATATATTTCCTTTTGTCTATTAAAAAAAGATATATTTCCTTTTATCTATCCTCAGTACACTACCCATCAGTTTCATTGGCTGCCCCCAAGTTCTAGTATTCGAGGAGTGGAAGAGTTCTGTCTACCCACTTTCTCTGTCCCATGCATAACTCTACTCTTCTGTCATATTTCCCACCACCCTTGGAGGAACACTCAAGCAAACTAAATCAAAAAGCCCAGTAACTTTTCCTCCTGGGAAAGGTGCTTCAGTCCCTTGATTGCCTTGATCAGCTCTCTGATATCCTTTTTGAGGTCTGCAGCCATAGATGTATATAGTGTTCCAGTAACTTCTGTTACTAGCTGCTTTCCCTTTTCTAATAACCCCTAATGTGACATGGGATTTAAATATTAGATAAATCTTTTTTTCAGTACACAATTACTATTTCCTAACAATCAGTGTGTCTGCTTGCAAGCCCACCATAACCATGTTGACCTGTGGCTTTGCAGGGTGTGAATTTCCACAAGATTGAAACTCTATTAATTTGGAATTGTCCCATTGATTTCGATGGAAATTTGGAAGGAAGGTGGACTTTTGAGACACTAAGATTCCTGGTCACTAGATGGGGCTAGACACCGTTTCAACAAGAGGAGTTTGAAAACATTCTCACTGGGAATAGGCATTTTGTTCAAACGTGCTGTTCACCAACCCCATCTTGTGGTTGACCTGTATAGAGTAGTAATTCTACAATACTTATTCTTATATATTTATACTTATATATTATATACTTTCTGGCTGAGACTCAAGGTGGATTACACAGTGTAAAACGGTATACCCAAATGGCCTAAATCATCCAACAAACACTGTAATAGAACTAATTAAAGGTAAAAGTTTCCCTTGCTCAAAAGCCAGTCGAATCTGACTCTAGGGGGTGGTGCTCATCTCTGTTTTCAAGCCGAAAAGCCAGTGCTGTCTGAAGACTTTTTCTGTGGTCATGTCGCTGGCATGACTAAATGCTGAGGTGCACAGAATGCTGTTACCTTCCCACTGAAGAAGCGGTACCTATTTATCTACTTGCAATTTCTTGCTTTCAAACTGCTAGGTTGGCAGGAGCTGGATCCAGAGATGGGAGCTCACTCCGTCACGTGGCACTCGGGTCTCGAACTGCCAAGTTACCGACCTTCCGGTCTGCAGCTCAGCATCTTAACCTCTGAGCCACTGTGGACTAGGATTACACAAATTAGAAACAATGCAGCAAAATGTATCAGATGTGATATGTTGTCAACAATACAAAAAAAAATAATGGAATCACGAAATTAGAAAGCAATGCTCTAAAAGCAAGATAATACATAGAATAAACAGTGGGATAGACCACAGTCCCTGTTACTTTTATAAAAGTGCCTTTCATGCCATTATACTACAGCCTTATTCTGTTTATAAACGTGCCCTCCTAAACCTGTTTTACGGTCTGTGAAATGACAAAAGCGTGAGAGCCTTCCTGGTCTCCTCAAGCAGGCCATTTCACAAAGTGAGGGCCAGAACAATGAAAGCACATGCCCTTGTGAGGGATCGGGCACCCACCCTTTTATTGATTAAGTGTCCACTACAATAAGTCTAAAAATCTTTAATGTGCTTCCAGACTCCTTTCTGTTGCAAAATATTGCATTGGCTTACCCTTCTTTTAAAGAAGGAAACAGCGAATGAAGGAGCTTGGAATTATGTGCAGGATAAATCCCTTGTCCAGCAAATTGTATTAATTTTCACAAATAGGAAAGAAAGCATGGAATTAAATTACAGCTAGAAAGCTCTCCTGTAGCCAGCTGGTTTTTGTTTCTCCAGAAGGCTGAGCAATTGTAGATGGTTCTGGGGCAGAGGGCAACTCTGTTAGTTAGCCATCTTGGGCTCAAAGGCTTAGCTGGAGAGCTCTTTTCCAAGGAAGCACCATTCGTAGAACTTGACTCATGCAAGGCAAGTATGGTCACTCCTTTCTTTTCCAGCCTAGAGTTGCTTTTTTCCACTTGGTATCAGTTTTGTTAAAAAGCATTAACAAAAGGTGGGGGGAAATAATTTTTCTTCATTTTTTCACTTTCTTTGGGGGGCAAATAGCACAATAATCTGTTCATCAGTGGGCCCTCCACAGCCTAGACATCTGCAAGGCATCAAGAGATCCACAGTTGCCCTCTGTCTGTGTTTCAATGGGAATTCAGCTCTGTTTTCCCCAGCACTGAATCTCCAGCCAGCAATCGGAGCTTAGATGTCATGAGATTGCTGGACCATATTGTCGGAGATGTGAGGAAGCAATGTGGCACAACGTGGGTAGCCAACAGGTCGGAGTGGGATTAATGCTTTCCACTGATGGTTCTCATTGTTGTGTTGAGGACATCAAGTTTGTGGACATGGGGGCTGTTGAGCTACACTGATGCACCGTATTCCACAGTACTATACCCCAACCCCAAAGCTGAGCATCTAAGTGTCGTAGCAGATGCCCAAGTTGCACCATGTAATTTTTTGGAGAATATTGGTTTGTATGCATATTTTTGCTGCTACATCGGTAAAATGGAGTTCATAGCTCAAGGTCCTGTCCAGGGTAATGCCAAGGTACTTAGGTTTTAAGATGTGTGCCATTAAGGTTGGCAAGATTGTTATTGAGATGGGAGCTAAGCAGGGTTGGTGCTGGTTAATACTTGGATGGGAGGCTGCCCAGGAAGTCCAGAGCTGCTACATAGAGGCGGGCAGGCATTGGCAAACTACTTCAGACAAACCACCTCCGAACGTCTCTTGCCTTGAAAACCTCATGAGGTAGAACTTCACGGGGTGGCTGTAAGTTGGCTGCAACCTGACAGCACTTTTCGCCACATCTCATTTCCTTGCCTTGTCTTAATTGTTAGTTTTTGCTTTTAATGAATCGCTAGTAGCTTACAGTCAAAATTTCAGCAGCGGTTAAGGAACACCAGCCAGGGGGAAAATCCCTGATCTGAAAACAGATGAGTCTAACTCGCCCATCTGTACCCTCCCGCTCAAGTCTGCAACAGGAAGACTACAACAGTGGCCTACACTATAGGATGGTTGTGAGATTTAATGAGTATATGTGAAGCCTTCTATGTATTCTGGAGCCAGTTTGGTGTAGTGGTTAAGTGCGCTTACTCTAACCTGGGAGACTTGGGTTTGATTCCCCACTCCTCCACTTGCACCTGCTGGATGACCTTGGGCAAGCCATAGCTCTGGACCAGCTGTTCTTTCAAGGACAGTTGTCTCAGAGCTCTGTCAGCCCCACCTACCTCACAGGGTGTCTGTTGTGGGGAAGGGAAGGGAAGGGAAAGGAGTTTGTAAGCTGCTCTGAGACTCCCTTGGGTAATGCAGGGCGGGGTATATATCCAATCTCTCCTCTTCCTGGATCCACCAGTACTTTTCTATTTTACAAAAAGGTTCAGGAGGTAAGACTTGGTAAAAATGAAATTTAGCTTTAAAACCATCTGCTCGAAAAGAACCGTGGGGAAAGGGGGAGTTGTCTCCCCTTCCTGACCAGCCCATGCCAGCCTGCCAGCACTGAGTAAACAGGAAGGGCAAAGAGTTTCACTGTGGGGCAAGGAGTTCTGTGTCTCAAAGGGAGGGCTGCAATCACAAGAGTCAGATTCTCACATGTGGATTGATCTCAATGACATTATCTCTACATCGCCACCCACACGGAACTTCCGTATGTGCAGCCACTTGCATGCCCCTGGTATCTACCTTCCTGTCCCTCTGTTGCCTCCACTTCTCTTGAATCTTACAGTTTATAAGTTTCTTCGGGCTCCTTGCCTGTGGCCAAGCAGACCAGGGCAGATGCTGCATGCAGGATCGAGACTTTTGCAAAGGGATCAAGCATGCAGAAGGAAAGGGTGTGCAAGTGTACATGAGAATCCTCTGTATATTCAGGTTCAATTAGCCTGCCCCTAAATGGTTAGAGAAACCGAAGGGTATGGCTGGGAGGCACCTGTTTACAGTCAGCTAAGCAGGTCTGATTCTGATCAGGGCTAGGCATGCTGCAGTCTTGCACATGAATATGATTGCCAGGTAAATATACTTTGTTTGAATTTCCTTGATTGCACATAAAGTGAGCTCCTGATTGGTTCACCCCAATGTTCTTTGGCAAAGTTAGTGATGAGGGTGGTAGTGTGTGCCCGTGCAGCTGTGTGCCTGTGCAGTACTTACTTGGTCTTTGCTATTTCAGCGGTTTTGTTAGGTTCAAGAACAATATAATCTCATTAGAGAACAGGTAATGTCTACTAGTGCCATAGGTTTCTGGTTATTAAATTCATTTTTTTCTGTTTCACCATTGTAGTTGGATGTATCTTTTAAATGGCCATCTTTGGCTAGATTGCATCACCTGCTTTTTGTGCTTGTGCAGTCAGTGATAGCTATCTAAAAAAAGATTCCAAGAATTGGTAGTGAGATTAATTGGGTTTGTGGGCAGACACCAAAGGCACAGAGACCCTAAGTAGTAAGTCTTAGCTAAAAAATAAATAAATCTTAAACTGAATGTTTAAGAATATAACTATACACACTTTTAAAAATTGGAGGTGGTGGCAGTGGCAAAAAAGTCTACGTGAAAACAATCATAATTAAACAAATTAACCCACCCAAACAACTCTTTGGATGATCAGTTCCTTGTTTGTGACAAGCAAGCAGGGCATAAGATGAACTGGTGAAGATTTGAGAATAACTAATTAATGCCTAGTTATAGGACCTCCTGGGTACTTTTCTCTTCCCCCACCCATACACTGACGTTCGTCTCTTGATGGAAGAATGGCAGTATACAGGTATTGTACATGAAAGCAGATATCATGGGTTAGTCAACTTGAAACTTGGCAGTTCATTGGCTTCCTGTTTCAGAAACAGAGAGAATTCCCAGAATCAGAACTGCATTGAACATTATAGCTAATGGAGCCCTCTCTTTCCTTCCCATCCCCACAGCCAGCAGTACAAAAGAACTGTGATATGAAGCAGATTGAGATGGCTGCCTCATGTGATATGTTTTGGGCACCATTGAGGTGGGATTTGCCCCTTGGGATGTAATCCACCGAAGTCTTCTTGCACAGTTCCCATCTGTCAGTAAGATGTGCGCCGGAGAATTCCTCACTGGACTGTGCCCCTTGGTCATTAGTCCTTGCAGTTTTCCACCTTGGACATCCATATGTCAAAATATCTGTCCCCTTTCTTGATTCATGCCCACCCATCTATGCAGCAATGTCTAAAAGAGCTGCATTTCTGACTGTTCACCAATCTGTTGCCATTTAAAATCTGACCCCACCCAGTGGATACAACAGTCCGTTCTGCTACACTGCAGCTCAAAAACAATGAAAAATTCATTATGCATGTAGTTCCTTAAGAGGAGGAGCCAAAGTCCATGCACATTGACTTGGACATCAAAGTTTAGGGCAGAATTTGAACGCAGGGTCTGGGAATGAGCAATGAGTGAAGAATACTGGAATAACACACACAGACACACATTCTGGTTTCCAATTTGTTTTAGGAGATCAATCCATCTCTGCCTTCTGGGCCCCGTCCTGTCCTGCTCAAAGTAGCACAGTATTTTGGGTAAGATCAGCCACAATGGATGGTACATATTGTAAACCTAGACCTGAGGAAGGTTGTTAATGGTGGGCCATTTTGGAGATCGTTAATTCATATGGTCCCAATAAGTCAAAAGCGACTTGATGGCACTTAGCACACACACAGTTGTGCAACAGCACTGCTGTGTGATAACTGATGCTACACCCATGCAAGAGTCCATAAGATGAAATCCTTTGTCCTGGCAGAGGTGCGTGGAGCAATGCTAGAAGTTTGCCGTGCTGTTGTTCACATGAATCCTTAGTCACAACCCAGAACAGGCTGGCCAGCTTGCTCCGGCCATCGACCTTGATCCTCCACTGTTGCTCCATGGGGGGGAGGAATGGGCGGAGCGTGTGTGAAATAGCATCCCATGACTCCACAGCATGACATCCAGCTGCAGAACCAGAAGTCACATCACCCCATGATGGGGTGCTCTAAAATTCTCTGGGAACTCTGCAGCGGAAACCATATTCGAGGGAATCATAGAGCATCCTGCAGCACAGTGAGGTCACTTCAGGTTATGCAGCCAGAAATGTGGAATTGTGGGATGCTGTTTGGGTAAGTCTTGTCTCCCCCTCCCCCCAGTCTTCCTGTGGTTGCTTAATCTGCACATACTTATAATCCATCCAGGCCAATGGGCTGCCTTCTGGCTAGAGACATATCACTGGCTTGGAGGGCTATGGCCTGTCTCAGGATCAGGCTGCTTCATATGTTCATTTGGGAGGGCAACACTCTGCAGTCTGGACTGGCTCTCCTCAAGGGGGCGCTGCCGTACAAACTAAGCCCCCTCTAGGTAATCCTGACCTCTAGTTCCGGAACCAGTCCTCCAAGCTGGGGTAGACTTTCCCCCAAGGCAAGCTGGGATACTGATCACAGATGGTGCAAAACCGTTCCTGCCAGTTGTCGTACAACTTCACTGTGTACCTGCGTCTCCAACTGAAGAAGCTCTGGTAGTGGCTGTCATTCATAGTCAACAGGAAGGTGGCGAGCTCCTGCATGGAGCCAAAGTCTTCTACATGTATGAAGGCTTCTCCGGGAATAAACTGCTCATAGTTGGCTCTGGGTGGACCCATGACTACAGGTACGGTGCCAGCAAGCAGGGCATTCCTCCAGAGCTTCTCAGTGATGTAGTCTTGGTGTATGGAATTCTCAAAGGTGAGGTAGAACTTGTATTGGGAGATGGTTGGCAAGAGGCAGGCTGGGCAGAGAGGCTTCTTGCTCGCCGTCCCATATACATCAATTTTGATGTGTCTGGACAGTTCTCGGTACAGCTCTGCTCTCTTTTGGGTACGGCGGTAGTTGCTGATAACCCAGCACACTAAGTGGGATTTCTTTGGGATGTCAACCTTGTCTGACGAATGAGGCACAAGTGCCCCATATGGGATAAAGATATCAGAGTCCCGTCGATACGTCATGACCCAATTGAATGTTCCGTTCCAGTCAGCCAGGTCTTTAGTATTGGTGGGAGACTCCAGCGAAACCCACACCCAATTTTGCCCCTGCTTCTTTTTAGCTGTGGGCAGGCTTGACCTGTTGCACTGCAGTTCACGGTGATGGAATGCCACCACATCTGCTTGGTCAAGCCAGCTACGGTCACTGGTCAACAAACAGCCCTTCTTGTGATGGTGGCCTGTGGCACAGATGTGGCTGCTGAAGTTCAAATTGTGGCTGAACGGCAAGTCCCAAATCAGAATGGACAATGGCTTGTTGTAGGTACTAGCTCTGCCAGCGGGGGTATGGAACGGCTGCAAAAGGAATTCCAAGTTCCAGAAGATGACCCCAAGGGCAGACAAACTGGCAAACCTCTTCAAGGCAAGCAGAATGCGGGAGGTCATTCTACTGAAAAGCACCAGCCTCTTGCTCATCCACTTTGAGAATCCCCCGGGGGTTAGTTTCGGGACTGAGTACTTCTGGGGTAGGGTGTGGGTTTTTTTGCGTCTGTTCTTTCTGTGTGGTTGTCTTGCAAACTGGAACAGAGGAGGAGTATAAAAACCATGAGTCAGAAACAAGGCACAGATTGAGGAAGCATTTTCTGGTCTGTGACGTCTTTCCAGCACAGAAGAGAGTAATAAGGTCTATGACGAAACCGGGACCTGCCCTCAGCCCTGGGAGACTAAGCAGCCGTTCTGTGGCTCGCAAGCCCGTTTTCGCCTCCCCCCCCCCGCCTGGTGGGACTATTTCCCTTTCTCAGTCGCTGCCACACTCACTGGATTTACACCGCCTTCCTAGAGGGACAGTGAGACCCCTCTGGCTGATTCCCCAACCCAGGAAAATGGATTCCTCAATCTTTGGGCGACCTCTGGAGAGTTGGCAACCCCTCTGATTTGGGCCCGTTTGGGTTCCCTGGCCTCCTCCTGCCTGTGGTAATGTGCTGAGCAGGGAGGACTATGTGGTCAAGGCACTAGCAGGGCTTATAACTCAAAAAACAGGTTTGTTTAAACTTATATACACAGTTAGGCACAGAAAATAACACAGGCTCTTCAACACAACCGGGCATAAAATAAACAGGGTCAAAACGCAAGTCCTCTGTCCCCAAACACACTCTTGGCCTCTGGAGGTGGTGGCCTCAGGGTAGGATTTGCTTTCCCCCTCCAGTCGTTGGAGAGAAACCCCGGCCCCTCCTCAGGACTGGTCACCATGACTGCCACCCTCCTGGCTCTCCACCACAATTAATAGTGGCCTGGATTGCCCACGGAGTCTGTGGTAGCAGGAATCCCACCCGTAAGCTGTCCCTTGAAGCTCCCGTCCAAGACTCAGGCGAAGGCCAAGACTATGGCTGAGACTGGATGGGCAGAAGCCTTTATCTGGCTGGCTCTGCCCTTGGGGTGGGTCCCTACTTTCCCGCACTTTTCTCCTAAAGCTTCTGGGAAACGTAGGCAGGGAGGTACGGCAGCTCCATTGTTCCCTATGGAGCCCCTCCAGAGGACTACCAGACTGGCAGCCATTTAAAATAAGCCGCTGCCTCCTCCCGGCAGCCATTTCATTACAAGGTCTGTCACAGCAAGGCGGTACATTTTAAAAAAACACAACCAAACCCTCCAGTTTCTTTCTCTCTTGTGTTTTTCTTGGTTATCAAGCACAGTCCCTGGGTCAGCCTGACTAGGAGGCGGAGTGAAGCAGAGGCAGTTCTGAGCCACTTTTATTTAACAAGTTTAAAAGTCAGCTTGCCTGTCATGTGCCCTTATCCTCTTTCCTCAGGAAAGGAGATCAATTGATCTGGGTTGGTGGCCAATCAGGTCAGAGCTGAGCACGCATGATTAAAAGACACGTGACCATTTCCATACCATGTGGGGACACGTGCTGGGAGGTCTATAGACGATGGAGAAAACTTCCAAGCAAAAGTTTTGCCTTGCCCTCAGATGTCCTGGCACCGGATAGCGAAACGTCTACACAGAAGTGTTGGTGCGGTGGTTTCCTTTCAATTGCGGAGTTGTGATATGGTGACTAAAAGGCAGAGCTAACAAATTTGAACGTCCCTGATTCAAATCTCATATAGTGAAGCTAAGAAGTTTGCAAATAACATGTTGGAAAATGGAACTTGCCTGGCTCCATGGTACCTGTTTTCTCTCAGACTCAGCACCCCATGCCCTCAAATTGCTGACTGTCCACAACTTAAATGGAGGCTACTTGCATCTCTGCAGTTGGTAGCATTCATCACTGCATAGGCAGGCAGCCAGTAGCTGTTGCTGGCATAGGCTCAGAATATGCTGGAACTGATGGGGAAACGTAGCCCCTTTCTGCATGCACAGATCACTGCGCTTACTCCAGAGAATCCGAGCAGTCGAACCGTTAAGATGACTTCAGTTTTTCTGTGCCTATATTTATGCCTCATTCTTTTTCTCTGGTTTTTTTATTGTGCATTCTGTGTATGCATTCTGCATCCCCAACAAAACCCACAATTTTGCTTAACTGAGGTGGAGACGTATGGTGTGTGTGGGGTGTCCAGTTGCCCTATTGCAGCTGCACATTAGTCTCCAGTAAGCGCCAATAAGCGCCTTCGATTTAACCATCCTTGTTCAGTTCCGTGAATGAAACTGACACAGGGAAACGGCCAACGACTTGGCCAAACCGGTGGGGAAGCGAGGGGGCACACCGCAGCCTCTCCTTTCTCTCCTCCTCACTCCCCCACCCCCCTTTATGACTCCTCACCACTGGGCTACTCTGGGCACGGGCGACCCATAGAGGGATGCGAGCTTGGAGGTTGGCTGGTCTGTGCTGTCTGCCGTGGCAGTGGTTGTGGAGTTACAGCAGGAGCTGGTGGGGGTGGAGAAGAAATCCTTCCAGCAGAAGCACTTCCAGAGAGCAGAGTTTTTCAGCTTGCAGGAAGGAGTCCAATAAAAAGATGTTTCACTCCCTCTTTCTTTCTGCCTCCAGCTCCACACTGAAACATATGTGGGGGGGGGGGGGCAGACAGCAGCTCCCAGCAATGGGAACCAGCATTGCTGGCGCAGAGAACCCGTCTTTCCAAAGTCCCCCCTCCAAGAAATCTGCCCCCGCTTTCCTCCCAAAAGTGAATCAAAGAAAGAAAGAAAAAAGACAGATTTAAGCCCAACCACGCTGCTGATTGCCTACCTGCATTGGGCGCAACCAGCAGAGGTGAGCTCAGAGCCTTGGCCATTTTACAGAATTCAGAGAGCATTTTGGCTTTTGCCCCAGTGCTTGCAAACATGAAAGTCTTTGGGGAAGCTCTTGAGAAAAAGCCCTCTTCTCCTCTGAAGTTTCTTCCCAGTTCAAAGCACCCTCTGCGGCCACACAATACTTTCCCTTCAGTTGCAAGCACTACAAAGGACTCCCTGGGAGGATGTAGAAAGGGGGGGGGGGTGGAGGAGTGGCCTCCGAGGGGGGGGGCGGAAAAGGGGTGGGGTGGGGAGGAAATCTGAAGAAATGTATGTGCATTTGAATTACCCCAGCATGGAAGGGGGGGAGGAAAGTCTGTGGCAAAACAGCATTCAGAAAACCCAGGGGAACAGCGGAAGGAAACAGAACTGAGAGTTGAGCAATGCAGAATTGAAAAATAACCCGGTGGAAATGCAGAGCGAAACTCTGCAATAGAGAATTAAAAATATTCAGCAAGTTGAAAGCGGGAGGCAGTGCAGAATGAAAAAAAATACTGCGAGGCAGAACAGCTGGGAGCGCAAGGAATAACCCACTCAGCTTTCCCAGTCACTTTGGAAGGCTGCAAAATCACCTGGCAGCCTCTATATCCTGGTGAAGGATGGGAAGAATAACCCAGTTGTGGCCTGTCCTCTGTGCCCCCCCCCCCCCCCGCAGATTCGTTTGTTGTTCTCCCTTCTCTTTGAAATAGCAAGGTTTGTAGCTTGGGAAAGTGTGGGCCTGCTAGTTGGGAGCAAGGCAGGTATAGGCTTGTGTGCCCCACACATTTACAAACATCCTACTGTATACTTAAAAATAAGTATAGATTAAGGTGGGCAGCCGTGTTGGTCTGAAGCAATAGAACAAAGTTAGAGTCTTATGGCACCTTGAGACCAACAAAGTTTTATTCAAGGTGTGAGCTTTCGTGCATGCACACGAAAGCTCTCAACATGAATAAAACTTTGTTGGTCTTGAAGGTGCCATTGGAATCTAATTTTGTTCTTTAAAATAAGTATCCACTGAGAGGTTTCAAGTGTCTGACACAGATACTCATAGAAAAGAAAGCAATTTTAGGACAAGAACCAAGGTGTTCTCCCATCAACAATCATAATTCATGACTTCACTGGGTCGTCTTCGGCAAGTCTCCCTCTCCCTCTGTGTGTGGGTGGGTGGGTGGGTGGGTGTCAGCAGGGCTATTTTTGGGCAAGAACGCACAGGAACGGAGTTCTGGCTGGCTTCTGAGTTGGCCACGCCTACAACCAAAACTGCAGGCATGCTTGGCTACAGAGCACACTGCCCTCCCCACCTTACACACAAGAGGGAAAGGTGGGCTGTGAAAATGCTGTCTTTCCCTCTGGGGAGCCCCTGGGGATTTCCTTGTCAATTTCACTCCAGGCCAGTCAGGTGAGAGTGAAATTGACAAGGAAAAGCCTCTCTCTGCCTTCCCTTCTCTAGCTGACATATGGCAGCTGGAAAAGGGCAGGCAGGGAATCCAGGCACCTTGGAAATGCCTTTCTTTCCCTCCCCCATGCCCCTCCTCCCCGACTAGAAAGGTGATGCTGAAGTTCCTGGGCTCTTTCAGACCCCAGGCACTTCAACACCGCATTTCCCCAGTTGTTTGGTTTGGTTTGGGGGGGTGTTAGACTAGAAAGGCGATGCTGAAGTGGGCTGGAGAGGCTCATGGAGGGGAAGAAGCAAGCTTCCATGCCTGCCCTGTGCTTTCCCAGCCCCCCCCGCCTAATATGCTAATGAGCTGTGCTGTCAAGGGTGTGGCCTAATATGCTAATGAGTGTCTGCTGTCGGGTGTGGCCTATTATGCTAATGAGTTCCTGATGGGCTTTTTCTACAAACAAAGCCCTGGGTGTCAGTATCAGCCTCCCCCCCAGCCTTAAATATTGGGATAACACTGACCTATCCCATAGGGTCGTTGTAAGGATTATTTAGATAACAGGAAGTGATCTGAACACTTTAAGTCCTTTATAAGAGCTATGTATTATTAGCTGGAAAGAGACGTTCTTTAACACATTTTCTTTTTAATAGCACTGTCATTTTGGATGCCACCTCTGTCTGCATGCCCTTTGTCCTTGCTGCCTAAGGGTCGGCTGATGGTCCCTCATTGAGGAACTCTGGCCTTGCTGGCTAGGCGGGATACAAATCTAAATAAATAAATAAAATTGTGAAATGGGCTCTCCCAAAATGGAAAGCAAAGGGGGGTAAACACCCAAAGTGTTGGGCTGGGGAAAGCCACAGAACAAATAACTTGAAGGCAAGTAGGAGGTTTTGTTGAGAGAATGCAAGGGTGGTGGTTAGACTGAGTGCATGAGCTCAAGAAAACTTTCCAACTCAGATTTCCTTGTGAAAGCATTCAGATTTATGGTCTTCTGTTTGATACTTCGAGCGTCATTCCCAGCTGTGGATTTAATTAAGTTCAAGGAACTTGGGAAGAAGAAAAAAATTAACTTTGTAAGTTGATCATCACTTTCTTATTTTGCTTTCTAGTTTCCTCCCTAAAACCATATTTAAGAAATGCATGCGTGAAAATGAAAATAAAAACTGCAGATTTTTTGGAAAATGTATTAAATTCCCAGGGGCTACATAATGTATTTATTTTGGCTGGAGCAGCAAAAGGAGGGGATGGCAGAGAGAAAAGGATTTGGGTGTAAGAACGAGGTGGGGTGAAGCACTGCAAGGTGAAAAGATGAGAGAGAATGAGCTTAGGAGAAAAGGAAAGAAATAAGCAGAAGGTGCGGGGGGAGGACGTGGCAGAGATCAACAGCATCTTGGGGCACCATTGTGTGGGCGGGCAATGATGTGCCCCACCTCAGATTTGTTTTGGAGAACTAACTTTTTAAATTTGTCAGACCCACAGCCTCTTTAAAAGAAAGAGAGCCTAGCTTTAGGAACATTTACGGTGTTAGCCTCGGGTGTCCACAGTGCTCCAAATATCCCCAACCTAGCCTGCCCGGTTCTCTTGCCCAAAGGATACTTTCTCTGGCTCAAGGAAGAGGGTTGAGAAAAGCACATGGGGGCAAGGGATGATGTAAGGAATTTATTATTTTTTAAAAGGAAGTTGTTTGTAGGCAAAAGTTTCTGAGCTGAAACGTTTCTTGTTCTTGTTCACTGTTCTGATAAGAACCCTAAGAGATGCTAATCTCCATCGCCCTTGAGCTTGGCCACAGGGTCACAGAAATGTTATTTCTCAAGGCTTCCTGGAGAAGTGGCAGCCCCCCCTCCCATGGCAAGGTCGGCTATGGTCCAGAGTGCCACCGGCCACACATCACCCCTTTCCCAGATGCCCACAGGTGACCATCTTTTATAGCTCAGTTACCGTGTCGTGTCTTTCTCTTGAGATGTTCTGGTTTCCCCTCGTCCTTCCTCAGAAGACGTCCTGTCGGCAAGAGATGAGTGTACCACAGCACAAGCCGGCCTCTGGTTGCTTTCTTAGAGGAAAAAGATATCTCTCTTCTCTTTTCTTAGTTAAGATTTCATCATCTACACTTTTTTTTTGGTGGTGCCTTAGTTGTACATGCTTCCTGAAAACCCTTTTTGTACTGAGAGTGGTTTGACAGCCTCCTACATCAGCTTCAGGCCTTGTTTTGTGTGGCTAATTCTGAAAAGTGTGGTTAAGAACAATAGAAGGAAGGCGGAGGGTGAGAAAAGCCGCAAGCAGCCCAAAGGAGCGTAGGGACCTGTGGCTGTGATTTCTTTATTTTTAAGTGATCGTCTCATTGATTGACACATTTAGAGTCCCAGCTCTGGTGCAAGGAGTAACCCCTGTTCTTGCCCAACATCTAGGCTCTCGGTCAGTTCATAAGGGATGGATGCTAAGAACACATTTCCTGGGGGTGGGGGTGGAGGTAGAGCTGTGACTCAGTGGTACAGCATCTGCCTTTGTATGCAGAAGGTCCCAGATTCCAGCCCCGACATCTCCAGTTAATAGGATAAGGTTGTATGCGGGGCTTTTTTTCTGGGGGAACATGCCAGAATGGAACCTCTTTGAAAAAATTCTTTTAAAAATGTTTAAAAGTTCATGAGTTTTCAGTATACAGATTGAGAGATTCATTTCCCTCTTGAGAGTTCTGGTACCCCTTTCCTTTCCTTTCCTTTCCTTTCCTTTCCTTTCCTTTCCTTTCCTTTCCTTTCCTTTCCTTTCCTTTTCTCCCTGGTTGTAGTTGATGTAAAGACCACCCTAGGGACTCTGGAGACCCATTTCCAGTCAGGGTAGGCAAGACTGACCTCGACAGACCAGTGGTCTGACTTGGTAGAAGGCAGTTTCAAGTGTTTGAGGCCTCATGCACAAAGGTTGTAAACTGGGCAGAGGAGATGGTGCCACGCAGCTGGTACAGCACTGATTTCCTGAATTCTCTGGGGAAGGGGGTGAAGTATGAACCTCCTCAAATTAAGCCTTCCCGTGTGTGCCATGGAGTGCCTATTAATTGCAAAGGATTCCGGGGGCATGGTCTATAGCATGCTCAGTCAGCTTATGCTGCCCTTCTGGGCTTCTATGTAATCTGAGCTCACCTCTTACTCCCTTGAGGCTATGTAGAGTGCTTATGATGGGTGGCCTTTCAGGAAATGGGTGAGGCTGGTGCTCAGGGGCTTAATGCCTGCTTTGCCTTTCAAATCCCCCCCCCCCCCCCAATTTGGTCCTCAGTATTTTTGCTTGTCCAGAGTGATTAGTTTTTGGCTTTTCAGACAGAAATCCGCTCATAAAACTTTATGACAATTGAAAACAAATCCCAGTAGCAAAATTAAAATACAGAATTAAAATGCTGCAGCTATTACTGCTTTGATACAGTTTGCTTTTATGTAGTGTAATAGTTTAGGGTTGTTTTTTTAAAAAAATCCTTTTTTAAGCTGCATGAAGGACTTGGGCTGAAAGGCAGGGCATAAATTCTTTTCAGTAGATACATGTCCATTAGGAGCTCTGAACTCTTGAAATATATTATAGTTATTTAAAAAATATATTTTTATCCTGCCTTTCCCTTGTCACTCAACTTCTAAAGTGGTGCCCCCCCCCTCTCCAGGAACCCCATGGCCATTGCACAGAGTGGGAGCCACTAGAAAGAATCGACAGGTTCCAGTAGATGCCAATCAGGACATCTTTGCCTAGGGCTGCCAACTTTGGCTTGGGAAATTCCTGGAGATTTGGGGTTGGTGACTGGGGAGGGCAGAATTGGGGAGTGGAGGGGGCTCAGCAGGGAAGTGATGTGTCCACCAATCCAGCCTCCAAAGCTGCTATTTCCTCTTGGGGAACTGATCTCTGTAGTCTGGAGATCAGTTGTAACGCCGGGAGAACTCCAGGCCCTAGCTTAACCAAGTGAACAACTAGAAGGTAGAAACCAGGAGATCACAGCTTGTGTGTGTGGGAATAATACTCAGGGCTCTTTTTGTAGAAAAAGCCCAGCAGGAACTCATTAGCATATTAGGCCACACCCCTGACATCACAGCTCATTAACATATTAGGCCATACCCGATGTTACCAGAAGTGGGGTCATCCAGCCACATCCACCTTTTGCTTCTTATTCTGTTTACCTTGTTGTCAAAACAGTTTTGACAAAACCAATTAAAACATTATTTTCTGTCCCATCTATACAAAATCTTGTCTGAACCAATATCTTATGTCCAACAATTATTCCCACACTGGATTGGAATCAATTCCTAAAGATTAGGTTCCCATGGAAACCAGCTTGCCTTCCTGCAGAACTATTACGCTGAATATGATTTTTTAGGGTTGCTAACCTACAGGTGGGGTCTGGAGATCTCCTGGAATTACAACTGAGCTCCAAACTACAGAGATCAGGTCAATGGCTGCTTTGGAAAGTGGAGTCCATGGCATTATGCCTTGCTTAGGTCCCTCCTTCCCCTAAACCCCACCCTCCACTCCCAAATCTCCTGGGATTTCCTCAACCTGGAGTTGGCAACCCTAGCTCACTGGCAGAACAACCCTAGGAGCCAGTTTGGTGTAGTGGTTAAGTGCATGGACTCTAATCTGGGAGAACCGGGTTTGATTCCTCACTCCCCCGCTTGCACCTGCTGGATGACCTTGGGCAAGTCATAGCTCTGTACCAGCTGTTGTCTCAGAGCTCTCTCAGCCCCACCTACCTCACAGGGTGTCTGTTGTGGGGAGGGGAAGGGAAAGGAGTTTGTAAGACGCTCTGAGACTCCCTTGGGTAGTGAAGGGTGGGGTATAAATCCAATCTCCTCTTCTTCTAGGTTTATGGACTATTTTATTCAAGGTACAAAATTTTATTCAAGGTATAAGATTTCATGTGCCACCCACACTTCTTCAGATGGAAGAAGTGTGCATGCACACAAAAGCTTATACCTTGGATGAAACTTTGGACTCTAACTTTGTTCTGCTGCTTCAGACCAACATGGCTACCCATCTGAATTATTGCACTATAATACTTTTTACAAGCAGTTATGTACCAGTAGAGTGGTTACCATGCAGAGTCTGTCCCACAGGTAAAATTATCCTGTGAACAGGTGGTCTTTACCACATAAAAGTATCACTACCATCACAAGATCACCAATCGTCGGAAGTCAACTCCTCAGAAGCAGACATCTCTCTTATTAGGAGGTTTGAGAACATCAACTTTGCTGGCCCATTAAAGGCAGATGTCAGCCCAGTGGCAGGAGAAGAGGGACAATCATCTCCATCAGAAACTCTGCCCACTTTTTAAATTTCACAAAACAGGCAATCTCCAAAGTGCTGCTGACCATGCTCATTTTTAGTTACATCTCTGTTTCTCTGCAGATGTCCCCCAAAGTCCCCCATGCAACAGTCAAGTGTTCTCCCAACACACACAACAATGAAGCTACTTTTTCAGATGTTTTCTCTTGCATGGCAGTAAGCACCAAACCACTTTAATACAGACTCTAGACACACATATATTTGCAAGCCACTCCCAACAAGACACAACAATGAACTCAGGCTTCAAACTTACTTTTCTTAAGCAGAAGATGCCATGAGAAAACTAAAGAGATTCTCAAAAATTAAAGATATTGTCAAAAGCAGCATTTCCCAGGCTCTCTGCTTTTTTACATCCCCCCTTTTCAATAATTTTTTAATAAAAACACAAAGAACAAAATGAAACAAAAAGAAAGAAAGGAAGGAAGGAAGAAAGGAAGAAAGAGGTGGGGGAAGAGAGGGAGAGGGAGGGGGAGGGAGAAAGAAAGAAAGACAGACAGACAGAAAGAAAGAGAGAGAGAGAGGAAGGAAGGAAGGTGGAGGGGAGAGAGAAAGAAAGAAAGAAAGAAAGAAAGAAAGATGGGGACAGAGAGAGAAAGAAAGACAGAAAGAAAGGTGCGGGGGGAGAGAGAGAGAGAGAGAGAAGGAAAAGAGATGGGGGAGGCACTTACTGAAGCAGGGAGAGCGACGCGACGTAGGCAAGCCAAATGCAGAGCCAAGCCTTTCAGTGCAAAGAGCCTAGCCCCGTGCTTAATCTCTGGGCGGGGCTTACTCCTGCTGGCTCTCTGCACTTAAAGGGAAAGCACTGGATGAGGCTTTTTCCTGCTGGCTGTCTGCAGGAACTTTCCCTTTAAGTGTAAACAGCTCAGGCCCGGCAGGGAGGGGGCAGGGCAGGCTCGGACGCCAGCCGGAACGGTGTTCTGGTGCGTTCCTGCTGAAAAAGAGCCCTGATAATACTTAATAATTATCATATGGTATTGTGTGTGGTATAGCCAGGAGATCCAAAGATTGTCTGGCAGCATTAAGTTCTAACTCTTTTAGAGTGAGCTAGACTTATTTTAGGGGTGCTGAGAGATCTCTGAGAGCTGTGACTGACCCAAGGTCACCCAGCTAGCTTCATGTGGAGGAATATGGAATCGAACCCAGTTCTTCAGATTACAGTCCCCTGCTCTTAACCACCATGCCGGCTCTCTTGTGTGGGGGAGATTATGATGATCTACCAAACTCCTGTGAGGTAGGTTAAAGAGAGAGAAAGGGACTGGTCCAAGGTCATCTGGTGAGTTCTTGAATCCAGTCCAAGTCTGACACTCTGACCACTGGACCACACTGGATCTCTGGTGATTGGGTTACAGAAACAGACAGGGGACAACCTTCAGTCCAAGTTTGAATGTGAGTTCCAGCCCACTGTGAGTTTCATGCTTTGAATATCAGCCAGGGGACTGTTTAAAATTTGGATTGGGGGAAGGAGAAGAACTGCCTTAGGCTGCCCACCAGGCAACAGAAGGAGACCCCTGAGCGCCTTCTCTGTGGAACCGATCAAAGACCCGCTTGTGCTTTCTGGCTGGCTCTCTGCATTTCCTCACTCGTTCCACTAGGGGATGCTGCTGGAACAGCATCACCTTCTTCTGCAAAGGGGCTGATTTAGTTTAACGACTTGTTTTCAATACTGACTCTGAAATCTGCTTTTTAAATTTTCTCCATGTCTCTAATACACAGGTAAATCTTACAATGGCTCGAACATTCAATGGATTTGAAATGGCTCCCCCTATCCTGCACTGGCTATCAGTGGGTTCCATGGGGTTGCCAACCTGCAGGTGTGGCCTGGGGTCCTCCCAGAATCACAATTGGTCTAACTATAGGTATCTGTTCCTCTGGAGCAAATGGCAGCTTTGGAGGCTGGACAGCAGGGCATCATCTCCCCACTGAGCTCCCCCCCCCCCGGGCTCTGCACCCAAGTCTCTACTCCCAGCTTTAGAATAGAAAGCTCTTTTATTTTTAAAAAAGTATAATTTTAGTTTATTTCATATCAGACAAAACACAAAATATACAAATATACACACAACAAGAACACATACAAATTACACCATTGTAGTTTACACCATTGTAATATCTAATTTGTTACTTCTTACAGTCTCTATTAAAGTTTCATTATCTAATACCAATATAAGTTGTCTATCAGGTTGCAAAAGAGAAAACAAAGCACAAAATAATCCATGATATCTCTGATTTCATGAAAAACGTGTAGCAATTCATATATTGTGCCCTTCTTTTGACCCTATGCTCTAAAATTTTCCATCTTGTAGTCTTTCAGAAATAAAAGCAATTAATCCATCTCCACTATCTCATGGGCTTCCCCCCCCCCTTTAGTACTTGCCTTTAGAGCAATTAAACCCTCCCAATAATCAAAATATGAATGGTAAAATAAAAGTCTGAGTTCTATTAGTTCTATCACAAAACAGGTGAGCCAACATGTCTGGAATTAGTATAGACTATAAAACCTCTTATATATGTTCTCTTTATATGTAACTACCACTAATAGGTATCTTCTTGGTATTTTCTTGTGTTCGCCTGTGCTTTATCATTTGAACATACTGTGTTCGAAGCCACTTTAAGAGCTCTCTCGATCATACGCACCCATTAGCCACGCGAGAGGGATGATTCACCGGTGGATCAAAACGGTGCGATCACACCAGTACATCTGGGAAGCATCCTGCAACCGTTGGCAAGCTGTTGCAAACCATTTTGATCCGCCAGGGAAGCGGAGTAAAAAACTACTAGGGAAACTCTGGTATCAAACGGTTTGCTGTGGCACATGGCCGGACTTTCCCCATGTGATCGCTCCAGCGTGGAAGTGTGGCTTCGGGGATAGTCTGATCACAGGCTATCCTGATGCCATGCCACTGTTTCCCCCCCCTTATCAGTGTGTGCATCATCGAAAGCCCTTAGGGTAGAGGAGCAATTTATTAATCCCCCATTTAAGCAAACTGGAAACCAACCACAAACACAAAAAAATTAACTCGCCTGTGGTTGCGTCTGATCACGCAGCGGCGATTTGCGCCGGCAGGTCCACAGACCTGTGTGATCGCACAACTGCGGGGCAAATTGCTCTGGGGCAAAATAGCCTCACTTCCCCTCCGGATTACCTTGCTCGTGTGGCCGTGTATTACCATTTAGATTTATATAAGATACAAGTATTTTATTATAAACTTAAAAACATGTAAAGGCTAATTTGTTTCATATAGGAAACCACATATCAGTTTCTTACTCCAGCAGGATATGAGAGTTACTCTCAGCACAAATAGACTTAGAATAGAGAGCTCTTGAAGTGGCTTCGAACACAGTATGTTCAAATGATAAAGCACACGCAAACACAAGAAAATACCAAGAAGATACCAGTATACTGTCCATTAAAAGGTGACACACGATAATTAAATTATTAACAGTGCAATCTGTTAGAAATGAATCCTAGGAGTGTTGGGAACCAAAAGAAAGGTGACCAGGCCTTCCTCCTGAAACCTCAACAATTTTAGCACTGGGATCTTTTTTGTCATGCTTCAGGTTTACCAAGTGAGAAAGAAGCCAGAGACTCAGTCTTCAGGAGAACAAAGTTGCAGTTTTTATTGATTACAAAAATAACCCTAGCATGCGTGCAGGGGCATAGACTTTTTAAATCCCCGGGGGGGGGGGGGCTCTCTCGTGCACGAGCGCTCGGGACCATGTCCCCGCCGCTCTCCCCCCCGCCCCAGGGAGCCACCGTTTCCCTCCCCTGGGCCGTGCCCGCCCGCCGCGCTCCCCGCCCCCCTCCCTCCCTCCCTCTCCCCGCTCACCTCGGGCGGCGGCATAGGATTACTGCTGCTGCTGCCTGCAGCTGGGGGCCAGCGCGTCGCCCTTGAGGGCCCCCAGCTCCCACTCCGCCTCACGCTCGGGGCGTGCGGGGGTGGCGCCGATGAGCGCCGCCTCTCTCCCTCCCCCACCCCAGGGAGGCAGGAGGGCAGGCCAGGGGTGGGGGGAAGGAGAGGCGGCGACGGCCGGCTGACTGGCCACCAGGCACTCCATTTTGCCGGGGGTGGCTGAGCGGGGGGGCTCAGCCTCCTGCCGGGAAATTTCGGGGGGGGGCTCAGCCCTCGAGCCCCCCCGTAGTTGACGCCCATGCATGCGTGGGCACACACACACACATTCTCTCTCTCTCTCTCTCTCTCTTACTCTCACTCAATGGCTGGCCATGCCTGGTCTTGATGCTGACGTCTCAGGAGAAATTGATCACAGGGGATTTCTGCCTTACCCCTGAGCAGCCTCTGATTTTATAAAGAATATGCCTACAGACCTAAAATGGCTGGCTAAGTCTGAGGCATCGATACTTACCAGCCAGGAGAGATCTTGGAGGGACGCTCTCTGCCCCACCTTAGGTGTCTTGGGATTTCATAGTCTGAGGCATCGATACTTACCAGCCAGGAGAGAAGATCTTGGAGGGACGCTCTCTGCCCCACCTTAGGTGTCTTGGGATTTCATAGTCCATACTTCCTCTCTCTACTTTCACCTTCCTGTCAGGGGAGTCTTGCCATATGGTTATCCTGGTCCCCATCATTTCTAGTCAGATGGTCTTGGCTCCCAGACCTTCTGGAGCCTTTTAGTGATAGGCGTCCTTTCTCATGGCCCAGCCATTTCTCCTTTTTGTCCCTGATAAGGAGGTGACAATGACAATTTCTGGGTACTGGGGCAGAGGACATCCAGGGATGTTGCAGCTGGTGGACTTCTCCACTGCTGTCTTCTAGCCTTGGTCTTCAGCCCACTCATATTCTCATTCACCCTTCTTCATTCCCTCTTGACCCCACCTGGACAGGGGACTTTATTTATAGGTTTACTTATAGGCTATGAGTTGCACACACCCCAACTCTGCTACCTAAGTTCATTTCAAGCTGCCAACTTCACACTTTTATTTCTTGTGATATTTTCTGTCTCCTCAAGAGGAAACCATGCACACTGCAAATTTGCCGCCACCTGTACGATGTAAAATTATACTCCCAGCTTCTGCATTTGCATGCTCTGTGGCTTGTTGGTTTGAAAAAAACAATTTCAAGTGTTAACATCTGTTAGCTAGAAGTTATAAAACCCCATAGGCCTAATGTTTTATATATGACAAATCCTATGCAGAGTTATGCCAGTCTAAACCCATGGATTTCAGTTTCAGTCGGTTTAGACTGGAGTTACTTGGCATAAGACTGCAGCGTAAAACCAGCCGTAAGATCTAAAAATGAATGCAGAGGAAGAATAAAAATAAAAGCAGGGATGGGCAGCACAAAAGCAGGCCAAAGGCAGAAGGCAAATATGTAAAAGAGGAACCTATCTGAAAGGGCCCTATACGAAGTGATTCCTTGACAGCAGGAGATAAAAGACACGGGTGCTGCTAAAATAACAGAGCCTAATGACCATCAGTGTATGTAGGCTTGGATGGAGTAGGATGGTTTGTATTCTAGTAATTTGTGAAGCTTACTTGGTAACTTGAGCGTATCACGCTCTCTCTGCCCAAAGAGCAGGGTTGCCAACTCTGGGTTGGGAAATACCTGGAGATTTGAGGGGCTGAGCCTGAGGAAGGCAGGGTTTGAGGAGGGGAGGGAATTCAGAGAGGGCATAGTGCCATAGCGTCCACCTTCCAAAGTCACCATTTTCCCCAGGTGAACTGATCTCTTTCACCTGGAGATCAGTTATAATCACAAGAAGTCTCCAGCCACCACCTGGAGGCTGCCAGCCCTAAGACTGTTTTCCCTGGCATGGCTCCCACGTTTCAACAAACAGAAAGCTGTCATATTTTAATTCTAGAAACAGTATGAATGTGCTTCAATAAGGTTATGGCGCAGTGTTGCCAGCTTTGGTGTGAGAAATTCCTGGAGAATTCCAGTCCCAACCTGGATATTGGCAACCCCCTGTTAAGGTGCAAAGGCACACCACAACATTATGACCTAATACTTAATGTACCTTAGATTGTTATTAATTGATTTTTGTCATTAACAATTCTATTTTTGCCATTAACAATTCTATTGTTTCGTGGAAGGATTATTTCTGGTTGGAGTCCTTTAAAAATGTACACGGTTGTTTATTATTTATTGACAAATGTGGTGCTAATTGACTTTGGTGTTAATACCAATTTTTGTCTAGTCGATACAGGTCTTTTACTAATTGAGTGATGTACTTTTTAGCTTCTTATCTATTGTGATCTATTGATTTTTGTGGCAATTGAACGGAGGCATGCTCAGTTATGGGCCAGTTGGGCTTGCCGTCCGGTTCACAGGTAGCAGTCACAGGAGCTGAATGACACATGTACTGTTTGTACCTGAACAGCTCGAATGTGTCTGATTGGAGGGAAAGGATGACTGTGCTTGTGTAGTTACATGCTGCTTTCTCACTGTAATCCTTAAAAATCATACTGCTGAAGGGGCAGGGCGGGGGAATAACACTTCAAATTGAGTTGAAACTAACCCTTCCCCACCCCTCCACATGAAGCCAGCTGGGTGACCTTGGGTCAGTCACAGCTCTCTCATCCCCATCTACCTCACAGGGTGTCTCTTGCGGGGAGAGGGAAGGGAAGAAGCCACTCGGAGACTCCTTTGGGTAGTGAAGGGCGGGGTAGAAATCCTCCTCCTTCCACTTCCTCCTCCTCTGCCTACATCACAGGGTGTAGGAAAGGGAAAGGAAAGGGACTGTAAGCCACTCTGACTCCTTTGGGTAGTGAAGGGCGGGGTCCAACCTTCTGCTCCTCCTCTGTGTACATTCCCTTTTCTTTACAAAAAGATTGCATGGCTTACCCATGAGCCTAAGTGACAAGTCTTTCAGTCACAATAAATGCTGCCAACTGTGCAGGCACGAGAAGTACATAGTATATCTGCTGTAGACAGGGTTGCCAGCCTCCAGGGGGCAGCTGGAGATCTCCTGTAATTACAATTTGTTTCCAGGTTACAGAGATCAGTTCCCCTGGAGAAAATGGCTGTTCTCCAACTCCACGGCATTCTACCCTACTGAAGTCCCTCATCTCCCCAAACTCTGCTCTACCCAGACTCCACCAAAAATCTTCAGGAATTTCCCAACCCAGACCTGGCAACCCTAGCTGTAGGTCACATAAATGCATCCTAAGTGCATCCGAGGCGCAAATGCAGGAGTGTGTGTGTGTGAGTGAGTGATCTGCACTGTAAAGGGGGGGGGGATATGTGCTGACATCTTTAATAATGGTCTGTGCGGTTGCAAACAGCTGCAACACAGAAGTAAATGAAACTGATCGACTAAGACACCCTCTGCAGTGGTTGGAGTGTTGGACTAGGAACTGGGAGAACCAGGTTCAGATCCCCACCCTGCCATGGAGGCTTGCTGGGTGACCTTGGGCCAGTTGTACACTCTTAGCCTCACCTACCTCAGGGTTGTTGGGAGGATAAAATGGAGGTGAGGAGGACAATGTGAGCCACCGTGAGTCCTTATTAGGGAGAAAGACACAGTGTAAGTGAGGTGAATAAATAAACTGAGCTGTGACCTTGTCCCACAGGCCGACACCGGCTGCACAGGCAGAAAACTGCTCAGTGTGGTACTGATTTCAGGCATCAGACAGCCATGCTGAAGCTACCTGGCGAGGGGGCTTGACTCATGCATAAGGGAAGAGATCGATCTACGTGATCAAGTTCACACTGAGGCTTTCAGCATCCCTGGTTTAACTGTGCAGATAACGGAAGCACAAGAAACCCAGCAGGTGCACTTCTCTGCCTTTCGGGAAAAACTTCCATCCACCCACCCTGAATTCCAGCTTGCGGCACAGCTGTGATCTTCTTTGCAAGTTTGCCAGTTCTATACCCTGAAAGAGTTTTTTGCACTTCTAAAGTGTTGCTTAGATGGGTGATTTCTTGGCCAGGTGCAGCTTCTCCCTTAGTAGACCTCTGCTGGGGGGGGGGGGGGGGCGGAGGAAGGAAGGAAGAGGAGAGAGGCTGTGTTTGCATGCAACCATCTTCCAGCCGGTGAGCTGCAGAAATCCAAAGGGCAAAATGACACTGCAGAGCTTCTGCAGCTGGCCTTGTGACGTCCCTGCGGAGCCCCAGATATATCCATCATTCTCCACCCAGGCGGGTCACTCCTGGGCGCCCATTTCCAGCTCCCTGGAGCACGAGCTCCAGCTTCATATGATGCTGGAAGGGTGGAGTTTTTTGCACTCGAGATAGCAATTTAGCCGGGTGTCTGAGTCCCAAGGGAATGGAAGCCGAGACATTTGGATTGTGTCACAAGGGAATCCTGGGTAGGGCAGCAGAGGCGAAGGTCTTGTGCAGGGCTGACCTGACTGCGGTGGTCTAGCAGAGTCATGTTCTAGGCCCATGGACATAGCAGACCTTTTCAGGATTGGGTGGGTCAGCTGCAGTGAAATGTTCTCTGAATCCCCAACGGGAAGTACAGCAGGCTAGATCAGTGGACTTCAAACTTTTTAGGCCCGGTATCTGCTTCTAACCCCTAGGTGGCAGCAAGCAATCTTCTAAGTAGCAAGTGCATGATTGTCATAGTCATATGACATCAGTGATATGACAGGAAAGGGGGGCACAGTTATCACCTCACGGGGATCAAGGCCAAGACAGCGGCCAGCCAGGGACACAAAGCACAGGTTGGGCACCAGTAGGTGTGCAACAGTGCAGAACAAGCCAAGCGTTAGAGCCATGGAGGAGTCCTGTCTTATTGCTGCGTTATCTCACCTTTGCCACTGCTAAGACAATTTACACATTTAGAAAGTCCTCATCGCAGCCAGTCATGTTTCTGTTCAATATGAATTGGGAGTTTTCAATTGGCAGTTTTAATCCTGAGTAGGGTCAGGGCTATAGGGAAAGTGGTGGTGGTGGGGCTTCCGCCTCTGACCTGAAATGGCCCTGAGAAGCCACTATGTGCAAACCTATATGGAGCCACGACTCAGTACACATTAAGTTTCTCCAGTGGGACAAATACCAGCTCCCTGAGGCCATCACAGGCCAGGCTCATGACCCAAAATGTGAGTGTGGGAGGGAGCAGAAGCCCCTTCTGCCTGCACACCGTGGTCTTGGTCTGAATCGGACCCATATGCATCTGGGAATTAAGGTGCACATCTGGTCAAAAGTCCTTGTGGTTGGCTTTATACTGTGTGCTTGAGCCCTAGGTGGGTACCTGAGAAGCAGATCCTCTCCCAACGGAGCTAAAGACATATGGTGGATCCATGTAGGGTCTCCACAACCCAGCAGATGGGTTTAACTGGGTTAAAGCTCACTGGGCTAGATACTGACATCCCACGGATCTCTGTACTATCATAAGGCTGCAGCTTGTAATCCAGGGGAGGCATGGTGCTTACTATCATTGAATTCCAGCTTCTCTTTGATAATGCAGACATGGCCAGAAGACTGATTCCAAGTAGTCATTTATTTTATATTATATATCTCACACCACGTTTTTGTTTTATTAGTCTCAGTGAATCCAAATGTGTTCTTACTTGGTTGCATTCCTGCTGCAGGGATACTGCTTTTTCTAACACAACTCACATCACCACACTGGGTTGTGCTTAGGAAAACATCATGTTGTTCTCCAACAGAGAACATTCATTGCTTTTTAAGATTGTATAGGCCTTAGGGTGGGGACCTGTTCTTTTTACCAATAAAACTCTGAGAAACGCTATTGTGCGTCAGTGGTTTTGTATAACGAACAACAATAAAACTTTTGCGGTGTGGTAGTTAATCATCTGGCTAAGCTGCCGTTCCACTGTTCAAAGGGTCGAGGTAACGTACCATAACGTGGCAATTAAAAAACCCTCCTTCGTGTGGAATGTGGCTGCTTTATGGGCACTTCCTGGATACTTCTTGTATAATTTAGTGATGAAGTTGAAATCCAACTGATGGAGCCTACTAAGTTTTAAAGACACCTTTATTTACTAAATTGTAAAAAGTAAAAGAGACGAAAAAATATTTAATGGAGGTCCCGCCAAGAGGTGTCTACAGAGTTGACCTGTTGGTAACTGGAGGGAGGGGCCTTTTTGCTGGTGGTACCTCCAAAAGTCCATCTAGTCCTGTATTCCAAAGTAGCCAGTCAGATACTCCAGAAGAAAGGGCACAGAGGTCACAGACTCCCAGTGCTGTCCCTTTGCAACCAGTCTTCACAGGGTAAAGTGCCTCTGAATTTAGCTGTCATCTTTAGCCACCATGGCAGATAGCCATCAAGGGCTCTGTCGTCTATGAGTTTGTCTAATCCCTGTTTAAAGCCATCTAAGAGAGCCACCGTTGCTTCATTCTCACTGCGGCAGTGAATTCCACAAGTTAATTATACTTTGCATGAAGAAGTCCTTCCCTTTGTCTGCTCTGAATCTATTGCCCATCAATTTCACTGTGTTCCCCAAAGTTCTAGAACGAAAGGAAAGGGAGGAAAAAGTTCTCTCTCTCTCCACCCCATGCATACTTTTACAATCCTCTGTCTTCCCTTTGTCGATGTTTGATGCGATCGTTGTCTTTTATGCTTAACTGGTTTTTAAACAAATATCTAGCATTTATTATTGTACTATGATTTTTTAAAATTAAATTGCTTTCGCAAGCTTCCTCTTAAGAATGAGCAGTCCTTTTTTAACATGCTCCTAGTGGAAATGTTAATACAGATATATATAGTACGGACTCCGTATCTGTTAGTATGTTTTTATCTTTGTATGTTTTTTTCTTGTTTTTCTTTTCCTTTACAAAAACTCAATTAAAAAAAAATTGTGATGAGCAGTCCAGAGGCGACATTTTTTGGAATAAACAAACATTGCTTAGCTGCCTTGGAAGATTATTCCCTAAGGCTGCGGCCACACGGGACTTAAATGCGGGAGGAAGGGCAATTTCCTCCCGCATTTAAAGGGGCCGACCAGACGGCCAGCCCCTCGTCCCCAGCCGAAGCGGGCTCCAATGCGGGTTCCTCCCGCATTTTCAAGACCCCGGGAAAATCAAGTATTTTCCCAGGTGTTGCGGGAGGAAACCGCATTGGGAGCTATCTGGACAGCCCTCTCTCGCATGCATTGCGAGAGCAGGGCTGTCCACATAGCCCCGCCGGCCATTCCCCCCCCCCCCCTTTTGGGCGCATGGATAGCCATGCGCCCAAGTGTAAAAGGGTGAAAAAAAAAACAAACCCCAACTTACCTGGGTGGATGGCGGGTCGGAGGCCGCCACCGCCGCTTTAAGTGCTCCTGGGGCCGCCTCCGCCGCCTCCACCAACCTCTGAAGCCGGCTCTTCAGCGGCGGCGGCCGCCGCCACCGTTTCCTACTCCGCTGCCCCCGCTTCTGCCGCTGATGCGGCCGCCGCTGCTCTTCCCGCCGCGGCCGCTGAAGAGGCGGCCGTGGCCGACGATCCCAAGGCCACAGGGGTTGGGATGTATAGACATCCCAACCCGCTGTTTAAAAATGCGGCCCCTTTAAATCCGGGAGCCCTCCCGGATTTAAAGGGGCCCTGTGACCGCGGCCTAAGTCAACAAACACGATGTCCAGGAATCTGTCAAGGGGGGAGAGAGGGAGAGAGAGAGAGAGAGAGAGAGAGAAATCGCAGCAGTTAATAGCAGAGACTTTGTGCAGGCAAAAATCCAACAGGTAAATAAGCTCCCCCCCCTTTCAAAAGCTGGAGAAAAGCATCTTTTAAAAGGCCTTTTCTTTCCTCCCCCCCCCCCCCCTTTCTTTTTGAAGCTCCTTCTAGGCACAAGAGGCAGAGCCCTGTGAGGCAGAAAAGAAAAAATAGGGCATCTCTCCCAGCCTGTAGTTGGATTAGATGACCCAGCGGCTTCGCTTCCCTCTCTTCCTCCCTCCACTCCCCAGCGAAATCCGTGCGTGCTTCCGCTTTAAGAGGCCGGGCCTGTCTCTGGGATGGGGCCGGGCTAAGAGGCTTGCAACGAAATGCAATGCAGTGGCAGGGAAGGCGATCACAACAGACAGACGTGCACCTGGGAGGGAGGGGGCACCCCGCAAAGCGGAATCGACTAGAGGCAAAATCTTGAGAGTTTGCAAACGCGGGAACCGCACAATTATTATTGTTTTTTGGGAAAAATTTAAAACCAAACCATTTCCACTTTTGCATCGTATTACAGAGCCGGTCCGTATTCAAAAGTTTGGGGGGGGGAGAGGAGAGGGGGCTCTTGGCGACTTTGATCTCTGCCCTAGCTTTGCAGCAGACCAAACCAGACAAAGGCGGGGTGGTGGTTGCCGAGCCGAGTGCCGGGGGGCGGCGGCTGGGGGGCGAGGAGAGCCGTGTGGGCCAGGCTCGTTTCCCCCGAGCCACCCCCATTTTCTCGCCAGCGCCCTCCCGCTCATTGACGTCCCCCCCATGCCTTGCGGCCGATAAAGGAGCCAAGATGGGGGTTTTGCACCAACTCTACCTCTTGCTGTGGAAGAATGTGACCCTCAAGCGACGGAGTCCGGTTAGTGAATGGGGCTCGGGTGGGGAAGGGGGGGGGGTCTTTCGAAAATCTGCATAGAGATCTGCCTGCTGGAAGGCGAGGAGGGAGGAGGCTGCTACTGGGGGTTCACACGGGGGGGGGGGGAAGGGATTGGGCCGGCTTTCCTTCCGAGTTCTCCCTCAGCAGCAACAGAGATTACAAGGCCTCCAAAGGCCATGCAGGCTGAATGGGCAAGGCTAATTGGCCAAAAGCCTTTCTGTGGAGGGGGGGGGGAGAGAGAGGGTTGGGAAAAGCCCCCCTCCCCGTATGGCTGCAAGGGGATGGAGCAGGACAAATCATATCCCCCCCCCCAAATGAGGCTGCAGTTTGGGCAGATCTCTCCCTCCCTCCTGCTTTCACTGCAAGAGATAGCATAGTTTTAGCAAAGGCTCCCCCCCCCCCCCCCCCCCACTTTCCAGGCTGGGTGCAGGGAAGCGATCGAGAAACACCCTCTCTTTCTTTGGAGGGGATCAAGAAATAGCCTTGCCTTAATTCAGAAGGCACTGGGGAAGAAGACTCCGTGATTCGGGTACAGGTGGTCAGCAGCTGTGCATTGGGGTCTGGAGCAATGCTTTGTTAGCATCCCTTCCGCCTTTCCCTCCCTTCGCCTTGAATTTGACAGGGAGCATCAAACTGAGGAAGGATCTGAACAAAATAACAGTCCCACAAGCTTTGTAGTCCCAGTCCCTGTGTTTTGGAGGCTAGTTTGCCCAGAAGTCTTTCCTCCTTTGCCTTATGTGGCAGAGATAAAGAAGGGGTGTGTGTGTGTAAAATTATCTGTTGGGGCACTTGAGTGTATAAAGGAGCCTCTTTTGTGAAGGAACGGTTGGATGATTTTCAGCTGGGGGGGAGGGAAATAATTGGAAGGGGCACACACATACAGTCGGATTTTATAAAAGCAGGTATGGCTTTCAAAGAGAGAACTGAAGAATTTATCTGTGCATTCCTTAAGGGAAATCAGACAAACTGTAAAGCCAGAGGGCTGTTCGGTATCATGACCAGGTTTCTGACTGTAGAAAGGCGGTACTTCCTTGTGAAGTGCACCTGTGGCAATCATTGCTACGGGACACTATGGTTTCCTTCAGCATAGGTGGATCAAAGAAGGGATCGATGTGGGAGAGAGATTTGTTGGTTGATGCCTCCACAGTTTGTCATCCCACTTAAAATTTCCTTAAATGGAGCTCACAGTGGGTAAAGAGTAGCCTATTCTTTCTACACCAGCAGCTCTGCATGAGGAAGGGTAGATTCCCATTTTACAACAGGAGTATGCAAAAGTGTACTGCAACCCAGAACATGCATTTATCAACCCTGTTGCATCATCCTGGAAGAAACTACTGGGTGCTCTTCTTGGATTGTACATGTCAGGATTACTGAGCCTTTAAATTAGTTTGCTGACCCTAGGTATCCCTTGGGTGGCTGGTGCAGGTGGGAAAACTGAAACTCAGGTGGGATTTGAGTCTGAATCTCCTATGAGGCTCCCTGACACTGAATGAGGGCATTGATTTATCTAGCTAAGGGCTCTTCCACATTGTCATTTTTGTCACTCGTTTGTCCCTATTGCTTCCCCCCCCCTTCCCCACATGTGTTTTGCTTCCTCTGGGAGTACTAGAGAGAGCACAACACATTGGGGGAGGGGGAAACTCTGAAGCAATAGGGGCAAACGACTGACAAGAATGACAGTGCGGAAGAGCCCTTAGTCTTACTTCCTCTGATAGGCTGAGACCCTCCAGGGTCTGTGGCCTTTCCCAGCACCTGCTGTGTGACATCCTTCAACTGAACCTGGGACCTCTTCCATGCAACCATGCGACATGTGTGCTGGACCACTTAGCCAGAATCTGTTGACAGACCCACTGGTTTGCAGAACTCATTGACACAGGATGTTGTGATGGTGTGTTTGTTTGTACATGTGCTTTGAAGGAAACAGATAACTATAGGGAGATACAGATCGTTGGTTGCCGGCTCTGATAACTCCCAGCCTCCTTTTTCAGAAACGGTAAAATCTGCAATTACTGTTGCTGAGGATTAAGAGCAAATGATGGAGATTCTCATCCTGCTTTGCTTAACCTCCCTGGGATATCAGATTGGCCACTGTCCAGAGGTAGATTCCGATCGGGCAGGCTATATAGCAATGTGTCCGTGCTGAAAAATTCTTAGTCTGATGATGATAGCATTTGGAGAAGAAGAATAAAACTTACAAGTCTTCATCAGCTTCTTTGCTTGATGCTTAAAAACTTCGAGGGGCTAGTCCCTGTGGAATCTGTAGAGACGGCCCAAGGAGACATTTTAATTCCTAGAGCAGCCCATCCATGTGGGTTTCCCTGGAGGCGGTGAAAATATTTTAATAACTTCTTCCTTTTAAATCTGTTGCTTTTAAAAGGAACCAAAATATTCACCGTCTGATGTGGAGTGCTTCACCCTGCCTTGAGACTAGGACTGGCCCTGGGAATGTCTGCCTTACATATACCTCTGGCTCCTGCCTGCTGTCCTGAATATACAGACTGCAGAATTTATCCCACGGTTGCTTTTGGCCAGCGTCTTTCTCTTTGCCAGCTCTGAGGATGCTTGGCCTCCAACTCATGGCATCTCAGTGCTGTGCAGGCTAAATAGCGGGAAAGGGGGAACTGTGGGCTCCTATCCCTCCCCCTCCCAGGTTTGTGCATCTCTGTTAATGGTGGGCCCAGAAACTCTGTGGCATCCCAGCTTCTTGGCTGTGCCTGGCTAACGTAAAGGTGTTCCCTGCCTTCACTGTGTCTGGGTAAAGTGTGTGTGCAGCTGCAGTGGCCCCAGTTCAGGCCCATTAATACCCAGCCCCCCCCCCCACTTTACTGCCTCCGAATCAGCCCCTCCAGTGCCCAAGCCTCCAAGCATTCAATGCTCTCCTCTGTCTCAGTTCTTTTTCCTGGCAGTGCCAACGTACTTCTGTAACTGGCAGGACTTCTGAAATCCTTGCTATATTTAGCTTTCCCCCCAAATCTTATGTGGATCAGGTCTTACTGTCCCTTGCCTTGAACGTTCTGATTTTCCTTCCTCCCTGCTTGTCAATCCCACTAGGTTTCCTGGCTCTGGGGAGGCAGAGCTAAAAGACTGTTAGGATTTTATTTGCCTTCCCAGGTCACCAGATTATTCTCTCCCTTCTGCCCCTGAAACATTGCATTAGTGGTACTTAATTTCTAAAAAGGGGTTGGGGAGGCTTGTGGCCAAACTTCTTTACCATAATCTCTTAGTAGCTGGGTCTGTTGGAAGGCTGTTTTGCAAAGAGGGGGAGGAGGAAGAAATGGTGCTCTAAGACACCCCCCCCCCCCCCCGTTTGCCTGCAACATCCCTGTTTCATCCTCTCTGAAAGCGTCATCAATGGGCCAGATTTGGTCCAGGGTCTACTAGTTGCTGATCCGTGTCATGTGCCAGCAGACATTGGTCGGTCAGTCATTTTGGAAAAACATTCTGCACATGCACAGGAAACCTTCTATTAATAATATTCCAGGTTTCATACCAGGCATTTAAAAAGAGGTTCTGTGGCTTATCGTGCTTCCTGCACCACTGTTCTCAAATTCGACTCTTTCTTGTGTGGTGGGGTTCTCCTTCTCATTTTGATCCTTATCCTTTAGGACTCTGAATTAGTGTTTTGTTCCCGTCTCGTTCGCTGCATTAGATTTTTCTGCAGAAGTGGTTCGGGAAGAGGCATTGATTTTTCCCCCTGTTCTTTAATTTATGTGCATTACAATGAAGGAATTTTGTAGGATGAACACACAGTAGTCAAATGTAAGACTATTCTTCTGGGGATTAATTCTGTGGAAAGCTTTGCCTCTGAGTAATAAAGCAGTATTTGGTGGGACTGGGATTGCCAGAGCTCCAACCCGAAAACCCGCTTTTAAGTGCTTACATAGCTTGAGTTCTCTGTGTTTGTGAACAGCGTGTGTCTTTTGCCACTGAGTTACCTCTCAGTGGGAGCAGTCCGAAGCAGGTCTTCTCAGACGTAAGTTCCATGTTGTTCACGCCTGGGAAAGAGTTCTTAGAATTGCAGCTAGAGTTTCTGGGTTAGTGCCTGTGAATTTTCAGTCCTTGTATCCTAGTACTTTTCCTTTTGAAATTAACCAGTGACTACAAACATCCACTTGTAGGTTTCCTACTTCCAAGTAAACTGGCATGCGCTTCCTTGAGTAAGAGGGATTATCCTTGAAGAGGCTCTGTTGACTTTTGGCCAAGAAAACATTAGTTGTGACTTATGCAGCTCCTATTTAAAATGATCTGGAATGAGGGCTGAATGGGAAAGCAATCGCATGTGTTGATAACCACAAACTGTTCCGGATGATGAAATCCAGGAAATGGTGGCAAGGGACAGGGTCTAGGAACAAAACCAAATGGACTTGGAAAAGCTCCAACGCGATCCTCCCTAAACTGGAGTGTGTGTAGGGGAGTAATAACAGAACAAACCAAATTTAACATAAAGTGATGCAGAGTGGGGGAAAAAATCTTAACTTTAAATATATGTTGGTGGGGTCTGACCAGAAAAGAGATCTTGGGGTTGTGGTTGATAGCTTTGTGAAAATGGGAACCTTATTGTACGTCACTGTTGAAAAAGGCAACTTCTGTGTTTGGGATTATTAGGAAAGGACTTGAAAGCAAAACAACCAGCATCTCAGTGCCCTTGTATAGGTCCATGTATAGGCTATATTTAGGAAACTCAGTATGGCTCTGTTTGTGATATCTAAACAAGGATATTGTAGCAAAGGAAAAGGTGCAGAAAAAGACAGCTTTAAATGATCAAGTAGTTGTAATATCTTTCCTTCGAGGAAAGCTAAAGTGTGTGTGTGTTTGTGTGTGTGTGTGTGTGTGTGTGTGTGAGGAGTAGCTTAGAAAAATATAACTGAGGGCAGGGGGACCATGATAATGTTATAAAATTCTCCTCCCCCAATCAAATTGATGGATTCAGGACAGATGAAAAAGAGTCATCCTTCGTACTGCACATCACTAAAGTGTGGCAGTCGCTACCAGTCATAATGTCCCCTAGCTTACAAGAAGAAGAAATTGGTTTTATACCCTGCCCTTCACTGGGAGTCTCAGAGTGGCTTACAAACTCCTTTCCCTACCTCTCCCCCTAACAGACACCCTGTGAGGTAGGTGGGGCTGAGAGAGCTCTGAGAGATCTGCTCTTTCAAGAACAGTTCTGACAGAACTGTGGCTTGCCCAAGGTCATCCAGCAGCTGCAAGTGGAGGCGTGGGGAATTAAACCTGGTTCTCCCAGATTAGAGTCTGTGCACTCAACCTCTACACCAAACAGGCTTAGATTACTTTAAAAGGGGTTTAGCTACATTTATGGAAAGAGAGCCATAAAAGTGGAAAGGAACCTCCCTGTTCAGAGGCAGTCTACCTCTCACTAACAGTCAATGGAAGAGGGTGGTTTTCTTTCATGGCCTGCTTGTGAGCTGCTGTAAGCTTGACAACATGATGCCAGCTAAGACGGACTTTGGCCTTATGCTACAAAGCCAGTGTTTTATGGTTTTCCAGATCTGTTTTCAGAGCAAACCTAACCCCAATTGTAAGCAGGAAGAAAACTGGCTTGCATTTAAACTCATATGTTCTCACATGAGTTCTGCATTTCTTTTTGGTGTGAGAGGAGGGGAGGGTATTGGCTCAGCAGCAATAAAAAGGCTGGTGCTTTTAACCTTTTCAAATGAGATGGGCTTGGAATGCATGTCTTCTGACCCGGAAAGGTGATTTTTAGCCACCCGTGCTCATGGATCTGGCTATGACCCATGAGAGAAAACCTCCACGTCCAGAGGTATTCCACCTCTGAGCACCAGGTGTTACGGAGGAGCAACAGGGATGGCTGTGCTCTGCTTATTTCATTCTTAGGAGCATTTGGCTGGCCACTTTTGAAGGTGGTGTGCTGGGCTAGACGAAACCTGTTTCTAAAATTTCCATGAATTTGCCTTTGGGAGTTTAAGGCCTGTTTTGGTGCTGGGTACTTTGTACTGAAGAAACATTGCAGGCTTCCATGGAAGCTGTGGGAAACTGAGGAGCAGGGACCTGGGCTACTCTAGCCAACATGGCAGGGGCTTTCCCAGCAAAGGGAGACAGAAGTTGCTCTGTAACAGGGCAGAGATTCCTACTGGTGTTTTCTCTGCCTCTTGCCGCAAGCATCCAGGGCCCTGTGAGATCTGATCCTTGGCTGATCTTGCCTCTCAGCTGTAAACCTGGTTTCTTTATCACAGAGAGTGGAGACCATCATAGCCTGGCTCCTGCTGCCTCCTTTGGAAGATACCCCTGCCTCGGTTCTCCCTGCCACGGCCTGTTCCAGCAGTGCTGCTGTAGCCTCCTCCTGCAGCAGTGGGGTGCAGTGCTGAATGCATTAGGATGAGAGATGCTGCAGCAGAGTGGAGTGACTGTATTGGGCAGGTGTGTGTGTGTGTGTATAGCTGGTTTTGGTTATCTTGGGAAGTTGTGGGATGTCTGATTTAAGGGAATAAATACAATCCATTTCGGCTCGTTCTCCTCCTGCTTTTGGCTTTGCCTCTCTCAAGCGCATCAGTGGCATTATTAGGAAAAAGGCACACTGCAAGGGGTGCTTCCAGAACTAACAGCTCCAACTGACTCATGGAAATGAGACAAGCTGCAAGAAAAGTTAGCTCTGCCTCCCATTACTAGCCATTATGACCGCTGGAAAAATGCCTTGCTTAAATCTAAACACAAGAAGTCTTGGGGGAAAAATACTACTCAGGAGGAGACATGAGTTCCAGGGTTCCCTCTAAGCTAAGTTAGTGTGAGCTAGCTCAGTTTTTTAGCCTCCGGCTCACACATTTTTGCCTTAGCTCAGGAAGGATGGCTCCCAAGCAAACTATGCAGTAACCGAAGCACTTGCTCACAACTTTAATGCCAGTAGCTCACAAAGTAGAATTTTTGCTCACAAGACTCCACAGCTTAGAGGGAGTATTGGACATGACAGAGGTTTGTAGTAATATACATGGGGTGGATAAAGTAGGTAAAGAGATATTTCTTTCCCTGTACAGTAATACTAGAGCCTTGGGGCAATAGATTCAGTACAGAAAAAAGGAAATATTTTACTCAGTGATTAAACTGTACAATTCACAGCTAGTGGTGGCCTTGAGTGGCGTTAAAAGGCGATTAGACAGATTCATGGAGGGGAGATCCATCAATGGCTATGAGCCACGGTGACTAAAGAGAACCTACATATTCAGAAGCGCCAGACTTCTGAATCCCAGTGCTAGGAGGCCACCTCAGGAGAAGGCCTTGGCCTCTTGCTCTGTTTGTTGGCCTCCTAGAGCAACCGGTTGGCCACTGCATGAAATAGGATGCTCGACTAGATGGACCACTGGTCTGATCCACCAGGGCTCTTATATTCAGTCACACCAGAGTTTCCCAAACTGACAGTTAAGGTACATGCTTCCTGACCAGTATCTATGGGTAAGACTGAAAATTACACCGTTCCTTTAGAGGAGCTCAGCCCGTGTTGAGCAAGTTGCCCCTTAATTTCAAGGAGCAGTGAGCAGAGAAGCAACAGGCAACCTCCCATTGAGGAAGAAAAAAACTCAGATTGCACCCCTGCATCAGGTGTGAATGAAGGAACCAGTCACACCCACTGCAAAGATGCTACAAAAATTCCTAGCCTCAGAGGAGGCTGCTTCTCAGGTTTTACCGTGAATCACTGCTCCATCCCTGCTTCCTTCCATTCCCAGCTCTTCTTTTGTCCCTTGAATGGTTCCAGTTGTAAAATCTGAAATTTATGGGAGGATGCAACCTTATATCCACTAAGAATTGTTGAGTTTAGGAGGGTTCTGTGTCTGGGGCTGGGCATCCACTAATAGTTGCATATAATGCCACTGTTTTGCTACAGTGGTTATTTGTGACTGGAGTGTCTTGTCCACATAGGAAAATCCAGTTGCAAATTATTGTTGTAGCACAGTGATAATGCAGAATCTCTTGATATATGGGCTCGGACAAAGTGTGCTTTTTCATTGCTGTCTAGAGCACGGATTGAACTTTTCAGAGAAGCTCTTTTAGATAAATTTGGTGTGGCCCATTGACATATGTGACATTTAGGATGTATGTTGTACTTATATGATTGTCAGCATGGTGGAAATCGTGAGCTTCTCTAAAGGTGTAGGGCAGTTCTGAAATCTTGCGCATTCATCTTACAGAGGAGCAAGCAGAAGCCTTTCAGCTTGGAGAATCAGCAACAGTTGGCCTTTAAGCCAAGTCTGGCTTCTTTAATGATGCCACTGCTCTCTTCCTCATTCTCCCCCCTCCCCCAAATGAGACTTGTCTGTGGTCCATCATGTGGAGGGCAGCAAGGTTCTGTGCTTTGACCCAGTTATTGCCATGTACTCTACCAGCCTGAACTGGTTGCTGACCACCTTTTAATCTTTTCTTTGCGAGCCATTTGGAAACCTGTGGTCAGCCTGGCCTCTGAAAAAAGTCTGAGTGGGTGTGTTTGGATGCCCATGTTGTCCTTGCTCCTGTCATTCTTTTCATGTGCGTGTGGTTGCATTTAATTTCCCCATTTATGTATTGAAAATATTTTTACCCCCATGCTTTCAACTGTGCAAGCTTTCCAGGCAACTTCTGTTGTAATTAGGGTACTAAAACCAACCCAATAACAACATAAAGATCAGCAAATAAATTAACAGTACAGTAAGCAGTTACATTAAGATGTGTTCAAGACTGACAGCAGCAGAATATTAAAAGACAATGAACTTTCACAGAGATTATGTCTTCGGTACAGTCCCCCCTTCCTTCGAGCTCTGTTCACCCTCTCACCCAGCCTGTGATGGGCAGATATACATGTACAGGTGTGCATTCCCACTAGTGCGTAGGCCAGAGCATGCTGCACAGTTCCGCAGTGCATCATGTTGGATACGTGAGTTTTTATTTTTTAATAAATTTTTTAAATAAATTTTTAAATAAATTTTTAAAATAATTTTTTAAATAAATTTTTTAAAACTTAGATACAAAAGGTTCTCCCCATCTCCGTACCAGTGTTTGTGTTTTGCACTTGCATAATTCACTGCAATACAGTTTTGGGAATAAATTATTGATTTTCAAGGAACTGTGTTGAAGGACAGCTGGAGAAGAAGAAAAGGCATTAACTGAAGTTTTAACAAATGTGCCCTTTCTTGTCTTGGCCCGGGTCTCTTGTTCTTCTGAGGATTTTTGGGCGGAGGGGGATTGGTAGTTGAAGTTGACTTTGCAGCTGGAACAAAGGCTGATTTGTTTGCAAGGCAGCGAAAGCCACAGTCGGAGGGTTTCCCTAGTTGGGTTGCAGGGCAGCATGCGTAGGCTTGCTTAGAGGCACAGCGTATACTTATTCTGGGGTGCCGTTCATCCCCCCATGACGTGGGAGAAAGAACATGAGTGGGGTTACTGTGAGACTGGTGATTTGAATGGTGCCAACAATGTATGTGGTTTACTGAGCCAAGCCAACCATGCAAGACAAGTTTCTGCCCCAGGGAGCTTCCAAATGACATTTTGATAATGGTGGGGTGGGAAAGGTTAAAAAAAAAAAAGGGATCAGAATTTGTGTTCTTCTGGCTCCTAACAAAAGAGAAGTTTTACAAGCAAGTCTCGTGGCTTGATGGTGGCAGCTTTGATCCTCATGAAACGATGCTGGTGGGTCAGAAGGAGCTTTTTAATGTATTATCTGCAGTGTAGCACTATGTCCTTTTCTTGGCTCAGCGACGCACCTTTCAGTGATGTCAGTTGCAGCCAGAGAGGTGGAGAGAGCATTAAATGGAAGGGAGAGGAGCTGGGAAGGTGCTGCAAAGTGATGCAGAGCCAATGCAAGGCATTTGTGAGCATGCTGACTTTTTGGGGAGGAGGGTGTCTTTTCCTTGGCTGTGGCAGAATTTGAGGGCTGCGAAACAAAACGGAGATGGTGCCCTGGAACAGAGAGAGACCTCTGACACTCTCTCAAATTCGCATCCTACTAAAAATATAGGAACTTCTCTCTCAAACATAGATTTTAAAATTATAGAAAACTTGCTTAGCCTTTCCCCAGATATGCTGGCTTTCAGAATGTGGCGGGGGGTGGGGGAGTTGTTTGGCTGTGTTTGATAGGGAGACCGTTCAGTTATGGGCATCTCCACCTGCTTTCTGGAGTGATACAGCCCAGAGGAGCTGGCTGTGGTGTTGTGCCTGAGAAATATGGTTGCACAGTTTTGGGTTTTCTGCACTCCTTGCAGTACAAGGATGATTATTTTGTTAAGCCTCTTTGCTGGATTGAGTTGCGAAGGCGGACTCTCCAGTTAGCTAGTGTGTGAGGAACAGGTGGCATTGGGCGGGCAGGCCTGTACCCGCACTGTTGCCATGGCAATGCATAAGGAAACGGAGCCAGCGTGTGACAAATTAGCACCACATGTCCATCTCACCCCCACCCACCCCAGTTTTATGTGGGAGCTTCCGAAGGAGCCAGTTTGGTCACCTGCCTCATTTTGATTTTACTGGCTAGCAATTCCGACCCAGGGTGTTGGTTTAGGGAAAGGTGGCATTATTTAATCTAGAGGCCATAGTTTGGACTGCAAACAAGGAAGGAGATAGGCACAGCTGGTCTGCACACAAACTGGGTCAGAAGGCACCCTGGCCAGGGAAAAGCGTAGCCCTCTGCTTGTTTGTGGGAGGAGGGTGGCAGGCCGGCTGAAGCAGGCATCTGCTGCTACTTTCACATCACGGTTGCCTACTGCTGTGTGAGAGGGGCTCATCTGGGACGTGGCAGACTACAAACAGAGATAAATCAGAGCAGCTTTGGATGATAAAATCTCCCCCACCCATGTTGGCTTGCCATTTCTGGCTTCTTCCATGCCCAAAGCAGAACTGTCCTGGATGGAGTTACAAGCATCAGATGTGAAGCCAACTTTGGCTTAATCATTCTCCTATGGCCATTATCTCAGCAGCAGCTTTGGGTATGTCTGTGTGTGGGTGACTTCAGGGCCTAAAAGGTCCAAAGCTGGAATTGGAGCAAAAGGTCTATCTTGACCAATCCTGATTTTCCATCTGTGGCGAGCTAGATGCTTTCAGCAAATACACAGGCGGGCCATGATGCCATGTAGGGGTGAGGGCATCACAGTTAATCACTCTTTGTGCCCTGTTGGACAAAATCCTGGTCAGAAGGGAGGCCTTGGACTCTTGTTGTAGTTTTAGGATTGCCAACTTTTTTGTCTGATGTGGTACTTTTAACAGCAGCATTTTCAGAAGATGTCAGCAGCTGACCCCCCTCTATGTTGGGGGAAAAGCTTTACCTGTTGATTTTATACAGATTGAGTGTCAAAGGTGCAAGAGCTGTCAGGCTTCTTTGTTGGGTCAGCTGGCAGTTCCCCAGCCCCTGCCCTGTAGCTTTTTGGTAGGTCTAAAAAACAATATACTATGTAATTTTTGGGGAGGGGAGCAAATGGCATGGCTGCTGCTTGCCATTCCAAATCTGTTTCTGTTGCTATGGAAACATAGAAAGAATATCTTCTTATAAAGCCAGCGGTTGTTTCATGGTAGGAGCTGACAAGGGAAAGTGATGGGGGGAGGAATGCAGTGGGATTAGAGGAGCAGAGTTCAGGTTTGGCTGAATTCTCCTCATGGGTAGCTGGGGGCATGATCTGAAAAGGCCACTTTTTCATCATAGAAGAAATGTCTGTTTGTGTCTTCTTCCTGACACCCCCAGTAAACTTCTAATATAAAGATTATGCAAAATTCTTCATGTCAGGATTATGCTAATATGCCCCATTTTTGCATTTAAAGAAAACTCAACTTGCTTGTTTTGGCTCTGAGGCCTGCAAAAGCCATATTTTGCCATCAGATAACCCTCCCCCCCCCCCACAAAGATCATACCATTGTGCTCACTAAATTCTGAATGCAGCCATTGTTGTCAAAATAGTATAAGAGATAAACAAGCCTTTTGTTTTCACATGCCAAAGTAGTTTTTGTGAAAATAGCTAGCTTTCTGACACCTTTCTGGGTGGTGTAGGTTGATTTTTTTTTTCTGTGAAGGGGTTGATTATAGGCATCTCTATAACACTGGTGGTTTACCTTGGCAATCTTGAGATAAAATCTCACCTCAGGATAAGGACTCTTTGCCTCCCCAAATGGTTGTGGATATTTCTACCCTCAGACAACCATTCTGAAATGTTAACATCATGTGTTACGACACATGTCTGGTGACGTGATTTTCTACCGTCCTGGAAATTTTGCATCACAGTTTCTTTAGTATCTTGACTGCCATCTCAAAGTGTACATCTGAACAACATCCTGTTTTAATTGAAGACTTAAACTGATTTCCTCTCTCCCCCCCCCCCCCCGCCCCAAGGAAGCCACAGTTATGCGAGTGGAGTTAATGATTTTGAACTGAAAATGTTCAGCACACTTACCAAGAAACAATTCCCAGGATGTTGCGGGGGGGGGGGGGGGGGGGGGGACGGACACCATGGCAGTTAAACCGGTATAAAAAGTATAGATTAGCCACAGGCAACCTGTGGTAACTGCTATTAATGCTTCATGTGTACTGCATGTAACTATTTTGGAAGCCAGTTTTCTATGGAATCTGGCTGTGTGACAAGGGCAATTTTATTATACTCCTTGAAATAATATTTATGTAGTATTTCTCTTAAGTGCTCAAAGCTCAGGCCTGTTGTAAGGATTTTGCCAGTATTATAACTGTAGCTATATTGCAACACTGAGATTCACAAGGTAGCTTAACTACCAGTGACTGAGGTCAGATTTGAATTGGGGCATTCATAGAACATGCTTCTAACCACTCTGTTACACTGTTCCTCAGAAAGCAGTTTGAAACTGTCCTTGCCGTGTGGTTGGAAGCGGTGAATTAAATGAATGACCGGCTTTCACGCTAGGGACATATGCATATGCTAATGTGTTGTCAAGTGAACCTTCCTTGTTTGCTCCTTTTCTGCTGCTATGTTCCTTATTTGTTTGTTTATGCCATTTTAAAGCAGTTGACACAAAAATAGCAGTAAACATTTGTGTAAATTTAGTGGGGGGGGGAACTGGTGCGAGGGAAGAGAAAATGGTGCAAAAATGTGATGCACAAGTTCAGTGCGCATGTGAAGAAATAAAAACACAACAGGGATTTTGAGTTGGAACAATGTGGCATAATCTTGGGTTTCATCTCTAATGAATTTTCTGAAGATACTGTGAGGAGTTTTTTTGATCATCTGCAACCACAAACAGTGTAGATCATGGGTAGGAGTTGGCCAACTTGACCGTTCCCCAAGGCCAGCTTTGGGTGTGGACTTTGGTTATCCGGATTCAGTGTGTGATTGATACAAAAGCCTAGGTCATCATCAATGCTCCCTCTAAGCTGTGGGGTCCTGTGAGCAAAAATTCTACTTTGTGAGCTCCTGGCATTAAAGTGGTGAGCGAGCGATTCGGCTGCTGCATAAATCAGTTGGCTCTGGGGCCATCCTTCCAGAGCAAAGACAAAAACATGTGAGCCGGAGGCTAGGAAATGGTGAGCTAGCTCACACTAGCTCAGCTTAGAGGGAACACTGGTCATCATTATCTTGTGTCAGTGAGTGCGATGAGTCTTTGCCATCATCTCATTCGGGGAAATTCTATTGTTGCAGTTGTGGTGAAAATGAGAGTGGTGTTCACAGCTAGAGTGCTGCACTTGGCCCCATGAGATCTGGTTTCAAGTCTTGCTGCTGCTCTGGTGGCCTCCACTCCATGTAACCTATCAATGAAATGCAGGTCAGCCTTAGAGGGTTGTTTGGAGGCATGAAGTACCAGAGCGCCTCAAACTCTTGACGCTGCTGCTGGTTCCAAGTTACAACCTTGGTGAAGTCCTTTTCATCCTCATTCTTTCTAAAGGAAGTTATCGATAACCCTTTGTGATGTCTTTGAAACCTCAAACCATAAAACAAAAACCAAGCCTGCCCCATCCTCAACTTGGCACTGCCTGGTAGGAACTGGCAAAGAAAGTGGGTGTTAATGTTTCATGGTGACAAAGTGCCATTGTAAGAGCCTTTTTTCCAACAACTGGTAAACAAGAAGGAGGGAGAGACCCCAGGAACAATGGTGAAAGCTGGGGGAGGGGGGTTGGCGAGAGGGGCAGCTACTCCTTGGTAGGAGGGGACTCGATTATCAGATACGTTAATAGATTTGCAGAATGGTGGTTCCAGCCTGTTTCGTGTGGCTGAAACCTTGTTTTCTGCATATTTCTGTTTATAATAATAATGAAACTCACTGAGTGACCTCGAGCTGGCCATACACCCTCATCCTAACCTAACTCACAGGGTTGTTCTATGGATAAAATGGGAGGGGGGAGGCGAACCCTGAACCACCATGAGCTCCTTGGAAGGAAGGTTGGGGTAAAAAGTGGAGAGATCAGCTGGCCTCCCTCTTTCTCCCCCTTCCTTATTCTCCATTTTCCCTCCTTCCACCCTGCTTGTCTTATTTTTCTTTATTCTGTTCCTTCCTGTTTCGATCTTACCCTCCTCCTTTTTCCTTCCTTTTTCTTCTTCCTTGCCCTTTTCTCTAGGGCTTGTTTTTCATTTACTGTTGGGCCACAGATTTGTCTGTGCTGGCTGCCTCCCCAGTTGCCCACCTGTGATGGATTGTTGGGGCACCGTCTGACATAGCAGACTGACTGTTAGGTTTTTAATTTGTAATATTTGGATTTTAAAATTGTAATAATGTTGATCTTATTGTATATTTAACTGTTGGAAACTGCCCTGAGCCCTGATTGGCAGGGAAAGGAGCAGGAGATAAGTTGAATAAACAAATAAATGAATAGATGGCTAATAGTTAGCATTTGTATAGTGCTTTCAGTGTTCAAAGCATATTATGTATTAATGCTCTAATCCTAAAAGCCTTGCAAGGGTAGGCCAGGGTTGTTGTGTCCATGTTGTCAGAAGGAGGGAGAGCAGCTTGCTGAAGGCCATCTAGTGAGCTCAGATTCCATCTAAGGACTCCTGATTTGTAGCTTGGTCTGTTAAACACTATGGAATTTCTAAAAATAAAAAAAAAACATGATTTCTTCATCAATAACTCTGCTTGCTGTCTTTTGGGATTTTAGACATGGGATGATATGGCCCTGGACTGGAATCCGGTGTGTGTTCTTATGCATTCATGGTACTAATGTCCAGATTTAATTGTTAGAGGAGGCAGCTGAGTGGTTCTTTCCTTGTGGGTAGGTTCTCCATACGTTCATGAGAGCCCCTGCCTGCCTGCAAGACAGAACTGGGTTAGGTAATGAACAGATTCCACATGCAATGTATCTGCCAGCAACTAATCTGGCAGATGTTTCAAAACATGCATGCCGTAATTCCCCACGGGCTTTGGTAATTTAGCTGGCAAGGTCTCTTAGCTGTGAGTTTGCAGTGCTCCTGTCATCTTCACTAGTGGATATTTATTGTCTTGGGTCTGTCAGTCAAGTACTTAAAGAGAGCAAGCACTGTGGTTTTCTTTCTCAGCAATGTCTGTACTGATGGTGGGTTTACACTCACAGACCACAGATACCAGGTTGGTTGTTCTTCTTGGCTGAGGATGAGCTGATATAGCTATTTCTGCTCTTTTGGATTCCGTATGTTCTTGTGGTCTATGGCTTTAGTCTGTTTCATTTTCATTGCTGCCGTTGATGGTTCTTTTGGTTCCTTTATCCCTTTTGCACCAATTTTGTGCAAAAATAATGTTGAAAATGTGCTAATTTTAATGGGAAAATGTTGGTGCAAGAAAAATGGTACAAGAACAAAGGCTCACAGGTTTGCTTCTCTGAAGAGATGTGAGATTGAAAAATGAAAGGTTTTAATTGAACCGGTAAGTTTGCACAAATCCATTGCTGTTGCCTTTGGCAAGTTACTGATATAACTGTCTTCTGGATTTTAGGAACTAGACAGGAAGGGATGAGGGGACAGGTCCACACTCTAAAAGGGTTTTAGAGGGTGGCCATGTTGGTCTACAGTTGAATCGTTACATTCGAGTCCAGTAGCACCTTAGAGACCAACAAAAGACGTTCAGGGTATAAGCTTTCGAAAGTCAAAAGATGGTCTAATGAAGGGAAATTTTACGTTTATACCCTGAAGCTCTTGTTGGTCTCTAAGGTGCTACTGGACTTGAATCTAACTGTTCTACTGCAGACCAAAAACAAGAAGAAGAGTTGGTTTTTATACTCCGCTTTTCACTGCAAAAAGGCATCTCAGAGCAGCTTACAATCGCATTCCCTTCCTTGCCCCACAACAGTCACTTTGGGAGGTAGGTGGGGCTGAGAGAGCTCTGAGAGGGCTGTGACGGACCCAAGGTCACCCAGCTGGCTTCATGTGGAGAAGCGGGGAATAAAACCTGGTTCTCCAGGGTAGAGTTCACCATGCTTAACCACTACACCACACTGGGTCTCAACATGGCTACCTTCTGGAAGGATCTTCATGGAAGGCACCATGTTCAGCTGCATGGAATGGAATCTATCCCAAAAAAGGTCTGATAAAGGAACTTTGACTCTCAAAAGCTTATACCCTGAGAACATAGTTGGTCTCTAAATTGCCACTGGACTCAAATCTAATTGCTTTAAACTGGGTAAGAGTTAAAAAATGTCCAGTGCCTGACTGTTTAGGAATCGGATATAGGTAATGTTGTGTAATTGGTTTTCGTTGTGATGACTTTCTATTACACTAAATTGCATTCCTTGGGCCAGAAATCTGCATGTGTGTGCTGGCTGACTCAGTGTTTCTTGTGGGAATCCCTGTAGGTGTCTGGGAGGGGATGTGGTACTTTGGAAAGAAAGCTATCTGTCAAAGTTAAGCCAACAAGTCTGGTAGATCCTTCTGTATCTTCTCTCCTTTAGGAAGGAGGCTTAAAAATTTAAATCATCAACTTGGGAAGGGGTGAGGGAACCAGTGCTCATTTCAACAGGAAAACGCCTGTGACACCTTAAACTATAGAAGAAGAGGAGGAAGAGATTGAATTTCTACCCCGCCCTTCACTACCCAAAGGAGTCTCAGAGCGGCTTACAATCTCCTTTCCCTTCCCCTCCCCACAACAGACTCCCTGTGAGGTAGGTGGGGCTGAGAGAGCTCTGACAGAAACTGCTCTATTTCAAGAGCAGCTGTGCCAGAACTATGGCTTGCCCAAGGTCATCCAGCATGTGCAAGTGGAGGAGTGGGGAATCAAACCTGGTTCTCCCAGATTAGAGTCTGTGCACTTAACCACTAGACCTAACTGGTGTAGCATATGAAACAATAGCAAGTGTTAGTCTTCAACAGCCATAATTATTGTTCAGGTCTCTTTACAACCTCCTTGTGAAGCAGTTATTATATTATTAGTAGTAGTATTGTTGTATTGTTATTGTTATTATTTTTGTTGTTGTTATCATTGTTGTTATTGTACAATAAGAATATGTCCTCATGTAGGTTGAGCACAATGCTGTTTTTTGTAATGATTGGAGGGAGGTGCTTGACCATTGCATTCCTGCCCTATACACATAGGTAGGCTAGGTCCCCTTTTGTCTCTCAGGTGGCCAAGAGCTGGGCTGTCATGCTTCAAATGGCAGGTGAGCACTTGTATAATCTGAATTCTCCTTCATTAACAAAAATCATCCTGTGTATGCAGCAGAATAGCTGTGATTTAGGGACTCTGGTTTAGGACACTTGTATACCATATTCTCTTTTAAACTATTCCCAATATTACTACTAACAATTCATAAATCGCAATAAAACATCTATAAAACATTAAATATCTTAAAAAACAAACTAGTTAAAACACCAGTACCAGAATACTGGGTGTATAAGACCGGTTAACAACACAGCAGCACATTACAACCCAACAGTTTAAGGGAGAAGAAATTTCTTCAAAGCTTGACATGTTAGGATTTTGATGTTCAGGGAGCTCTTCCCCTCTGTGACTACAGCCATTGATAACAAAGTTCTCAGTTTTTTGATGTAGTTTGCAAGACACTGTGGTCCCATCTTGTATTTCTATTACCAGTATAGCAGCATCCAGGGCTCTTTTTCCTGGTAAGTCTAACATAGAGTTGCCAGCCACCCAAAAAACAGCTGACATGGTCAGTTTTGTGTCTTCTTTTTCTGGCCAGTTGCCAAATGAGCAAGGCCAGTGTACAGATCTTTAAAAGGTGGTCATTTTTCAACACTCTGTATAGCAGCACGAAGCATTCTGGAGAAATATGCGGTGTCATCACAGCAATATATTTTTATGAGTCAGGATGTTTCCTTCCTCATCTGCGAACCACTTGCCTGGAATTCAGTGCATCTGGCACATGAAGTAAGCACCTCATTTTCCTTCCTTCTTTTTTTTTTTTTTTTTTGAAGCTCCTTTTTAAAAATTGCAACAGTCTTCTGTGGCTGGGTCAAGCCCAAAGATTGACTTACTTAAGTGGCAGATCTTTTTATGCTGCGTGTTCCTCCAGCCTTTCTTTACTCTGGTCGTGAGGATATATGAGATTACTTCTTAGACTGTGACCAGAGACATTGCTTAGATAGGGCAGAGAGAAGCCATCTTTGTGTTCCCTCCCATCTTGTCACAGATAATATATTGTCCAGAAATAAGTGAACCTACATCTCAGACCACCCCACTGGTTTTACATTGAAAAAAAGCTTTGCTGTATCAGACCAGTGGTCTATCCAGCTCATCCTCTTATTCCCAAAAGCGATCAGCCAGGTCTTCGGAATGCCTCAAACAGGGCACAGAAGCCCTCCCGTTGTCATTCCTTCCCTCAGCTAGCATTCAGAAGTACACTGCCTCTGAATAAGGAGGTCCCATTCAGCCACCCTGCCTAATAGCCATAGATTGACCCATATTCCATGAAGTTACCTAATGCTCCTGTTAAAGTCATGACAGCATCTTGCAGCAATGAATTCTGCAAGGTGGTTAAGCACCGCATGAAGAAGTCCTTCCATCGTCTATTGTGGATTTAGTGCCCTTCAGCTTCATTAGTTGTCTCCCAAGTTCTGGTATTCCGTTCTCAGTTTCCCTGTCCCATTCATAACTTTACCATCATGCCCTACCCATCCCAGTCCTTTTTCTAAACTAACGGTTCTACTGCCTTGATCATTTTGGTTGCCCTTTTCTGTACCTTTTCCAGTTCTACAATATATTTTTAGAGATAGGGTGACCAAAACCTCACATAGTATTCCAAGTGGAGTGATTCTTGATATAACAGTGAATTTAAAAAAAAAAGATTCACCTTGCCTTTTAATCTGCTAAACATTACGCACCTAATTCTTTCAGAGGGTAGCTGTGTTGATCTGCTGTAGAACAGCTAGATTCCAGTCTAGTAGCACCTTAAACACCCACAAGATTTTTTTGGGTACGAGCTTTTGAAAGTCAGAATGGGATTCTGCTCAAGGAACTTCCATAAGAACGTAAGACGAACCCTGACGGATCAGACCAGTGGTCCATCCAGTCAAACATCATAAGAACATAAGAGAAGCCAATGTTGGATCAGGCCACTGGCCCATCCAGTCCAACACTGTCACACAGTGGCCAAAAACACCAGGTGCCCTCAGGAGGTCCACCAGTGGGGCCAGGACACTAGAAGCCCTCCCACTGTTGCCCCCTCCCCAAGCACCAAGAATACAGTGCGTCACTTGCCCCAGACTGAGAGTTCCTATCTGTACTTTGTGGCTAACATCCTGTCTTACACGGTGGCCAGCCAGCTCCTCTGGAGGTCCAGCAACAGGGCATAGATGCTGAGGCCTTCCCCTGATGTTGCTTCCTGGCACTCACATTCAGATGTTGGCTGCTTCAGAATGTGGAGGTTCCCTGTAGTCACTGTTGCTAGCAGCCACTGATAGACCTATCCTCTATGAATCTGTCTAATCCCCTTTTAAAGCCATTGATGTCTCTGGCCATCACTGTATCCTCTGGCAGCGGATTCTGCATTTTAATTACTTGCTGTGTAAGAAAGTGTTTCCTTTTGTCCGTCCTGAATCTACTGCCCAGTCTAAGCAGAGGAGGTGACAAACTTGAGGGAAAGACATCACTTATGGTCACAGCTATCTATTTGTTATCCTGCTTTCCAACCAGAAGACCCTCAAAGCTGTCCTTGCTAGAGGTTGGGCCAAGAGATCCTTATCTCCTGATTACTTTACAATAGATCAGAGGTCTGTTATCTTCACTTACTGAACTAAAATTGGCTTCCAAGGTAGCTTGTAGGAATCAAAATAATAAATTGATATGAGTAAATACGGAGTGGGAAGGAGAGCCCTAGGTGAGACTGCTTCCTGCCCACCTACTGGTGGCCTCGTTGATAACCTGAGTTCAGGTTATCTAGTTGCTCAGAGAAGAGACTATCTGAGCAACTCTGGGTGTGACCTTTCTGTGCTGTTCCCAGATGCTTGGTGGACCTTCCATAGAACCAATGTTTAAGATGCAGGCAGAGTTCAAGCTGTAATCTAGGTGCTCTCTGAATAAGTCTTCCACCCTCTCTTCAATGGGATGAGAAGCTGAAAGACCTCTGGGATTACATAATGAAGCTGCTGCCCTTTTGCGTTCTCTGAGAGCAAACCTGTAACTGGTACAGCAGCTGTGCCTGTGTCACTTTGGTCTGCTTGGCAAGAAGTGCTGTCGTTGCTTCCCCCAATGGCACTTCCCCAAGCACAGTGGGGATAAACTGGCCCATGCTGGAGTAGGGAGACTGCACACAGTGATACTGCTTGAGCTGCTGCCAGGGACTGGTTTTTAGGAGCTCTGAATGACGCTGATTCACTGCTGGTGGAGACAGAGAGCTAGAGTAGCATAATGGCTACAAGATACAAATCAGGGAGTACTAAGTGTTTCAGAGAGCTAAAAGAAGTACAGGGAACTCATTTTACTGAAATTTTATGTGCTTTCGAAGTATTGGTGGTTACCTTTGATAATACTTTAGGACCAGTGTCCCCTCTAAGCTGAGTTAGTGTGAGCTAGCTCACAGTTTTTTAGCCTCCGGCTCACACATTTTTGTCTTGGCTCAGGAAGGATGGCTCCAGAGCAAGCTGATTTATGTAGCAGCCAAATCACTCCCTCCCTCCTTTAATGCCAATAGCTCACAAAGGAGAATTTTTGCTCACAAGACTTCACAGGTTAGAGGGAGCATTGTTTAGGACTATGTAAAAGGTGAGGTGAGAGCTTCAGTCTGGGAACTAGATTAAAGGACGTTACTTAAAGTGTAATTAAATGGAGCGCTGGAAGTGGAGGGTGTCCACAGTCCCAGCAGCTGAGTAGTGGTTATTTATTTATTTCATTTTTATCCCACCTTTCCAGCGAGCTGGCTCAAGGCGGCTACCAACTATAAAACACCATCAAAGTGGTTTACACATATAAGAGAAAATAAAACATAAAACCAACATCAGTAATTAAACAGCATAAACAACATGTGCAACAATAAATATTGGCAAATTCTTATCCTCTGGTTAGTGACGCCAAGCCAGTATAAGACACAGAAGGTTAAACAGGGAAGAAGAAGAGGTCATAAAAGGGAAGGCCCTGTGCCTAAGTGTCAGAAAGTCCAAGGTTCAGTTCCAGACATATGCAGATAAACACCGGATCAGGTTCAAGGTTCTGGTGCTTTCCTTTAAGGCCCTTAATGGTCTGGGACCTGCATATCTTCGGGACCATCTCTCCTGGTATACCCCTCTGAGAGCATTATGCTCAGAGGATAATAATTTGCTTGTGGTCCCCGGTCAAAGAGAAATCTGGCTGTCCTCGACTAGGGCCAGAACTGTTAGTGCTCTAGCCCCAGCCTGGTGGAACTCTCTGCCGAGTAACATATAGGCCCTGTGGGACTTATTACAGTTATGTAAGGCTTGTAAGACAGAGATGTTCTGCCAGGCGTTTAGTTGAGGATAGTGATGGTGTCCATCTGGCCGGCACTCTCCCCCCTCCCGCCCTGCAAGGTGGTAGCACAATTCAAACTTTGATTGCCATTGTTTTTTTTTAATTGTATTGCTACTACAGAATTAAGGGATTTTGCTACAATGGACTTTTATTGTGATTTTTATTCATTTTACACTGTATGATACAAATTTGGTTTTGTTGTGCACTGCCCTGAGCCCTGTTGGGGAATGGGTGGTATAAAAGCCAAATATCATAATACTAAATAATAACAATAATAAAAGAGATGTCAGGAAAGACCTTTCTCACCCTTAGGTCCTAGAGAGAATAGTGGATACTTTGAAAAATGCTAGAGTGGTCCAATGCAAAAGAGGGCCAGGATTTTGTCCCTTTAATATATATTGTCCATTAATTGTACAGTGAACATCTAGTATTGGGACAGATGGACCAATACTCTTGACTTGATATGGCAGCATGTTACTGGGAGGGACTGTGGCTCCATAGTCGGACAGATTCTTTGCCCGCAGAAGGCCCATTCAGTTAGTGACATCTCCAGTAGCAGGTGCTGGACTTTGAGAGTGAGAGTAGGCCATATTATGATCCTCTGTTAAGACAGTTTCATATGTTTAGAACAGAATGACCCAGGTTCAGTTGCTGGCACATCCAGCTAAGGGATCTCAGGTAGCAGGTGTTAGGAAATATCTTTCTCAGCTTAAAGAGCTGCTGTGTAGATAATATTAAGCTAGGTGGCTAGCCATCTGATTCTGTGTGAAGCAGCCTCATATGTTCATTTGATTTATAGCTTTTTAATTACATACTAGACAAGTTATCTGGGCGAGTTTATTTGGCATGTGGACTTAACTGATGGATGGAAAATGCCTATTAAATGAGCAACCATAAAGATAAAAAGAACAGGAATCTTCTGGGAACCTTTTATTTGTTAGTCTCAAAGGTGTCACAAGAATCGTGTTTGGTTTGGCTGCTCCTCTGAAGTTACTGCTGTAAAAAGAAAGTTGGGGAGGGCAAAGAGGTAAAGATGAACAATATTTTCTGTATGAAAATCTCTTTATCTTGGTATGCTTAGTATACCAGCATTCCAGACAAGGCCATTCCCTATCTAATACATGATTTGCTTATGTAAAAGTCAGTTCAACTATGTTTCGTTAACCAAGAAACAGGATCCATGGCAGGGATATGCAAAAATGTGCAGAATTCTCAGTGTATAGAGTATTCAAAGCACCCCGTGTACATTATCCTTACAACAGCTTTGTAAGGTAGGATATATTTATTTTCTCTATATTGCAAATAGGTGGAGGAGGAGTGGTTGAGGCTGAGATAGTGGTTTACTCTACCGACTCCTCTCTTAAAATCATGGCAGAGGCAAGTTTTGAAATGGGGGCTTCTTGATCCATAATCTTTTATGCTATATATGCGGGCTCGTTTCTCAGTAGCTCTTATCTAGTTCACTGGAATAAACTGTAAGCAGGCCAAAGTGTGAGATGTGGCCGGAAAATGGAAAGTTTTATCTTTGGACTTAGCTGCTGGGATCTACCAGTCACAGGAGGCAGGTTTAGCCCTCATCCCTTGAATACTTTGACTGCTTCTGTAAAATAGAAATGAATAATGGGTATCTTGTATGGGCTAAGACTCAGTGGTCAAGCACTTGCTTTGTGTCTGAAAGGTCCCAGGTTCCGTCCCTTGTGTAAAACCTCCTGTGGCAGGTCTTAGGAAACATCTTTTCTGTGATTGAGGCCTTGTAGAACTGTGATGGGTACAAAATCTGTCATGGGCCCCTAAATTGGGTTGTCCAACATCCACTGACAGACGGATGCTCAGCGTCTCCCAGAAACATCCTGTGTGCCACAGCAATGGGTGTGGTCTCAGATTGGGCTGAGTTGTGTTTTCATTTTCTTGGTGTGCTTCTTTCCTTGACAAGATGGGATGGGGGTCCAGGGATGGTTAAAGGTTCCTGCAAAGGGGCAAGATTTCTGGCTAGATGTCTGCTAAGTTGACCAGTATTTGGTTCCCCCCCCCCATTTATTTGTATAAGTTTGCAGCAATATCTGTGTGAGGGATGAAAGGGGATTGGCAAGCATAGTTCATGCCTACCTTGGGTTCCTTGATAAATTTATTTTTAAATAATTTTCTTGTCCCCAGTGGGTGCTATCTTTCGAGATCTTCATCCCTTTGGTCCTCTTCTTCATTTTGTTGGGGCTACGGCAGAAGAAACCCACCATCCCTGTGAAGGAAGGTAAGCAATGAGCCAGGGTCTGAAAGGAATCAAGATCTTTCAAGGCTGTATGGAGAGAGAATATTCAAATAGTTCCATAGCCCTCTTCTGGCACTGCAATAGCAGCAGTCATCTCTCCTCTAATTTGCCCTGTGCACCCAATGATAAGTATCAGTTATCTCTTAAGCCTATGGCCTTGAATATGACACCAACCAAAATTCAACAGGTGAAGGCTTTTATATCACTGAATCTGTTTCCTTATTGGGACCTGTTGAATTCCTGCCTTTCAGCCAGTTGCCAAAGGCCTGGAATCTCTTCTCTCCTTATTTACCTAAATCGAAAGTCATGCAGAGATTCAATGGGTGCAAGAATTCTGCTGCATCTTCAATGCCTGCCTTCATGTCCAAAGCAGAAGGGGGCTGGAAGTTCAAAGGGAACTTAAAATATGCATGAAAAGTTAGCTTATGGATATTGGGAATGATGGCTAAATGGAACCTTCATGTTCAGAAGAAGTATAGTACTGGGAGGCAGATTCGGTGCTTTGGAAAACAGGGTGCTGGCCCAGATGGAGTTTGGTCTGGTTCTTCGAAGACTTTCTTGCTGACTGATATAATAGAGAGGCTATTTAGGAGGAGGTGAGGGCAAAGCAGAAGATCATGAAGAGATGCCATGGGCAACCTCCTTTGCAGATGGGTACTTCTGGCTCATGGGAGCCTGTATTTCATTTTGTGTGGCAAACTATGAGTTTGGCCATCCTATTGCAGAGTTTGGGAATTACTGTTCTTGAGTTGAGCAATGGATATTGAAAGTAGCTGCCTTTGAAAAGGACAAGATGACCGAGGAATGAACTTTGTATGGGTAGAGCCATCCCCATAACAACTGAAGCATTTAAAGCCCGCTTCACAACTTAGCTGTTCCAAGCAGGTCAGGATATGTGTGAAAATTTCTGCCCATCTGGTTTGACTGCCAGGTGGTTTAACAAATTGTCGTAGGATGCTTGGGCCTTTGGGAGGTCTCTTGCTTGTAAACATTAGGATGCTGAACCACACTGGAGAGGGGTCATAGCCAGTTCTCTTGTCCAATCTCAGGCAGCTCCGCTTTAAGGATCTCTGGTCTTGGGAAAAACCTTTATTCACTTCCCTCGAGAGTGGCTACCAGTCAGAGGGGATAGTGCTGTGCTTGGTGGACCAGTTGTCCGACTTGGTACAAGTCACATTCCTATGTCTGGTTGAGGGCAAAAGTCTGTAAGCAGGACACTAACTAGTGTTATTATCACAGCAGAAAGTGGCACCCACTCCAGGAAAGGTTACTTGTAAAGGAGGTAAAATTCTCTGAGCAAACGTGTAGGCTGTTAGAACTGAGTTGCATCTCTTTATTTAAGCTGTCGTTAATGTTGTTGGAAGTTGTTTTCTTTGCCTCAGTTTCCTGATGCAGTGAGTGGAGATGGCACATCAGAAGGCTGCTCATGTTGATGGCCTACAGTCAACCCTCCGTTGTCCTACTTGTGTCTCTGCAAGGCCATGGTCTGACATTCTTTGCTTTTTGGTTTTGTTTTCTGTTGGTCTCATACACATTTATTTTTTCTCTCTCCTCCCTACCCTCGTTTTCTTTTTCTTTCCTGACCTGTACTTCTGTTTTGCCTTCTCTGACATACGACTATTGTTTCTTCTAGTCTGTAAGTGGGATTTCCTGCTTTTTTGCTTCAGGCAAAGCATTCTGGGGAAAAGGGTGGCCATACTGACCTAATCCTTTGGATTGCTTTGACTAATACCTTTTTAACCCTCACAGTCTCGCCTTTCCTCTTCTCATCTTCCTGGAGTGCCATTGAAGGGGGATTTGGGGACAGCTGTTTGCAACAGTGTAAACTTCTTGTGTGGAAAACAGGAATAAAAATGGCTATGAACATTTAAACTTCATGATTCGGTTGCTTGCTTTGCAAGGTTATTATTTCTAAATAACCTATAACAATTGGGTAATTGAGCATGCAAACTTGCTTGTCTCTGGATCCCGCCACCTTTTAATCCATTTACAGCTTAATTTCGCTTCCTCTCGAGCCCTCACCAGAGATTTTTGCCTTGGCCAATTGTGGTTTGGGGAGATGTCCATAAATACACCCAAGAATGATAAGCCAAAGGTGTGCAGGCCGGGCAGGGTTGTAGCTACTTTATTGGTCTCTTATCACTCACCTTGCTGTGTTCTCCTAACCTGTCTTCCCCCTTCTCCCTAGATGTGCAAATTGGCCATAGGGAAGCGCTGCTTCACCAGGGGTGAAAGGTCATTTGTCATCCCAATAACAATATATTATATTTTCAGGTGTATATGGCACCGTATGTCTTGTGCTCCCTATTGGCCCACTTCACATGGTTATTGTGTTATTTCCCCTATGTTACAGATGGGGGAGACTGAGAGAGTAGCTTCCTTATGGCAGACTAATGAGTTTGTGGTAGAAATGAGATTTCATTTTTCAGTCTGATATCTCAGATGATTGGGCTACAGTCCAAAGAAGTGGGTGGGGTGCTTAGTCAAAGAATGGCTCTCTGGCTTGTAACCTTCGGAGCAGCGAGTAGAATTGATATGCCAGTCCTTGGAAGCAAGGGCCAATTCTAGTTATCAAATTGAAACGTTGACAGTAGCAGCTGAGTGGATATGTGCAACATTTGGAATAGCTTCCTGTGATTCCTCTCCCAGGTGAAAGTCTAGCAAGTCCAACCCACATTTAACATGTTGCAGTTCACACACCTAATGACCGATGTTTGAACTCTGGATTGCTAATACACCTGGGGACATACCTGATGACACAGTTAAATATGACATTTTAAAATCCAAAGCTTGGGACAAGTATGTGGGTGCCTGGCTTCATGCCAGTTTCCAAGTTTGTGAAAAGATGCTGATATGATATTTCTAGGGCAATTTCAGTTGTGGCTCTAAAGTAATGTTTGGCACAAATTAATTCTGAAATGTGTAATATGAGCTTGCTCCATTATACAAGTGCATGAAGTTACGAAACTGTGTAGGTCTGTGTCCTGCTTCACTGGCAGGCTTACACCATTGTGCCATATAGAGGGTCTTGTGTTTATTTATACTGTGTCTTTATGCCTGTTGAGGACCTAAAGCAGTACACAGCATCACTCCCTCTGTTGCCATTTTATTCTCACAACAGAAACCTTTTGAGGTAGGTTAGGCTGAGGGAGAGAGTGACTGGCCCAAAGACCAGACTATGAGCTTCCATAACAGAATGGGGATTCAAAGGTAGGTCTCCCAGATCCTAGAGTGACCCTTGAACCACTTCTCGATGGTATTGACTGTAAGCTTGGGAAGATACATTAGCTAAGTAGGCAGGATGACCCTCTGGTATCTGACAAAGGGAGCTTTGAGTCTTGAAAGCTCATTTACCTCCCCCCCCCCCCCCCCCAATTTTGTTGATCTCAGAGGTGCTACTGGACTAAAATTTAGGATGACCTCTGACCTTTCAAACCCTCTTAATACTTTTCAGCTCAATGAAGGGGGAAGGGGACTGAACTAGCCTATAACAATAGTGATCCAGCACTTACGCTATTCTTTGAACTGAGTGTCTGTCTCTTCTCCCTGCTCCCCAATATTCCTCATCCCCTCCACTGTCTTCTCGCGATCTTCCTCTTTCTAGCTTACTACACAGCCGCTCCACTCACCTCAGCTGGGATTTTGCCGGTGATGCAATCCTTGTGTCCTGATGGACAGCGAGACGAGTTTGGGTTCTTGCAATACTCCAACTCCACGTGAGTCCAAGCTCTCTTCTTTCTGAATCTGCTTTCAATTGTGTTGAATATGTTTATAATGATCTATGGTAAGAGAGGCACGTTTATTAAGTGGAGGCATTTTTCTAGCAATTGAGAACATGCACAGAAAGCTCCTGGTAAGAACATAAGAGAAGCCAATGTTGGATCAGGCTAGTGGCCCATCCAGTCCAACACTCTGTCACACAGTGGCCAAAAACACCAGGTGCCTTCAGGAGGTCCACCAGTGGGGCCAGGACACTAGAAGCCCTCCCACTGTTGCCCCCCCCCAAGCACCAAGAATACAGAGCATCACTTGCCCCAGACTGAGAGTTCCTATCTATACCTTGTGGCTAATAGCCACTGATGGACCAGGAAAATACAGACTTCCCCATCCACAACTTGGCTGTCATCTTTCTCAAAACTTAGGAGCAAAACAGGCTTAATAAAGCTCAAGGGGAAAGAAGGAGGGAAGCATCACAGTGCTCTGGAGAAGCAGGGGGAAACCTACCCAGTAGCATCGATGCTGGGTCAAACAACTCCTGTGTGAGTGACCGGCATGGACTGCTCTGACCAGTAGCAGCTCTCCAAGGTCTCAAGCGAGGAAATGTCTTCCTCAACTCTTGAGATGCTTCAGCTTATGTATTTATTTTTATTTTATTTGTTTAATTTCTATCCCACCCTCCCCACCAAGGCAGGCTTAGGGCAGTTTACAGAATATATATGTGTGTGTGTGTTTTGTTTTAAACACAACATTTAAAACAAAACCATGACATATAAATCATAGACACTAGTAAACATAGATATTAATAAGCAATGGTGGCATTCTCTCAACATCCAGATGGGCACTACCACCATAATTCAGGTTCTTGCCAGGTTGTTGGTTATTAAGTTGGTGCTGAGGTAAGCTTCAAAAAAATGAGACAAATGTTACAGCAAGCAGAAATCCTATGGCAAAAATTTGTTATGGAATTGTTGTTTTGGAATAAATGTGGTGTTAAGGAATAATTTTATGCTGCTATTATTCAACAGATCAATTATTAATTTATTTTCAGTTACGCAAGTGGACTTTCAATTATGAAATACAAATTGGCTCTTTACTGATCTATTGCCCTGAATTTTGACTTAGTTTGGCTCTTTAATTATTAAAGGTTGCTGATCGCTGATTATAAGGGGTGAACATTTTGGGTACATGTCGAATCAAAAATCCTTGCTGGGATCAAGACAAGCTGGATAAATTTTTAGGAATGGTCACCTTGCCCCCTCCTCTAAATGTGTAACTTCTGGCTATATAGCAGTACAATACTTGTCTTATCACAGAGAGAGGGGCAGAAATAGAGTGGGCAAGTGTCTGTCTAAAGGAATGGGGCTGGGCTGTGGCCTCCTAGGTCAGGAGCAGTCCTTCCCCACCTCTCCTAACTTGCCCTGCATACAGAAGGTCCCAGATTTAATCTCAGAGATCTCAAGTAGGAGGTGTTGGGAAAGACCTGAGACCAGTCAGAGTAGTGTCCTGAGCTTTATGGACCTGGTATCAAGCAGCTTTGTGTAGTATAGCAGCATGTGATAAAACTTGTGCTGCATCATTCCTTAGGAACTGATGTGGCATGAGTTGATCTGGCATTGAACTTGCAGCTAGGAAGGCCCAATGGGACAGCATTGTAGCCGTTACCTTTGTGTTGCACTTTTCAGTGCACTGTGTCCAGTCATACTCCCTGTACTGCTTAGGCTAGTATGGAACATTGAGATCTGTATCTTGTATTTCGTGCCCGAGATAAGTAGAAGCAATGCCAAGATGTAATCAAGTACTGATGCAATGTGTGCCTGAGCACAGAATAGGCATCTAAGTGTGTGGGGAGGGGTGTGAGATTGGCCCTTGGACTTCAGTTTCTTGTTTCTGTAGCATTGTCCATGTACAGGATGCTTTACAAAATGCAGGAGGATAGGTTGGTGGCCTGAGGAACCTAAAGTGTAAAATTTGACACAAGGAAGAAAGTGGAGGAAGGGAGGTAGAGATGCCCACAGGAAGCATCTCTTTTCATCCTGGCCACCTGTCGGTTAGTTGTAGTAGATGGGGTCGTTGCTGTGTGATTGTCTTTATGGCAAAGGTGAGTTGTGAGGAGGGACTTTAAGGAAGCAACCAGGGCCACACAGCACAGGTATTCTAGGAGGCTTTCTATCCATAACTGTGTCTCTGTGTCATTTTGCTGTTGTAGTGAGAGACATGTGGCTTAGTGGACATTATAAACCTGTAAGAGAATTGCTGATGGACTTCAGATGTGTGTGCATCGGTGTGTGTGTGTGTGGGGGGGGGTTACTGCTCCCCATTGTCCTTTGCAAAAATGTACTGTCCACTCTACATTTATGTCTTAAACCTAGGCTTGGTTCATGTACATGGGGAAAATGAGGTGGCAGTGAGATGGCTGAAACCTAAGGTTGCTGTATGGAATAAGACCATCTGACAGCACTGCTGATTCTGTGAACTTAGGCAGAAGGGTTGCATCAGTGCTTAGTTCTTGTGACCCTTTCTTACATGCCCAGATAAATGCTGATCACCACTTTGTGGTCAGGCCACTTCTCCAGGCCAGTTTGGCTAGGGATCCTGGAGGGTTCCCCTCCCCCCTTCTGGGCATAGAGCAGGGGTCACTGAGGGTGGTGGTGGGGGGACATATTTGTGAGTTTCCTGCATTGTGCAGGGGGTTGGACTAGATGACCATGGAGGACCACATTTTGGAATGCTCCCCTGTGCTAAATTCTTCTTCCAAATATAAAACAAGCACAGCATATTGAGCAGGATCTCTCTTCCTGCTGTGCTAGTGTTGTCTATTTTGCACCTCACTCTTCTGCATGTGTGAACCAGACATTAGGGTCTGTCTAGAGTCTAGACCCTTGGCACCTCTCCCATTACAATGCCAGACTAGAAGATATTGGGAAAATTGGTACAGATGCATTCAATAAAATTTGCCTTTGCACATTTTGTGTATCCTCTGGATCTGACTGTCTGTTCCGCGGGGTGAGGAAGCAGCATCACTGGCAGTATGAATACACAGCTAGCTTTGCTTGCTTGATCCCTCTAGAGCCATTTACTCTGCAGGCGCCTTTTTTATGTAGGCTGACCTTTGGCAAGATGATTGGTGGACACAAGAGTTAAACCTGGACAGTGCTGCTTTCCTTATTTAAATTACGGTTACAGCCTGTCAGCCGCAGTGTACATAATGAAACAATCAATAAAAATAACCATGTTAAAAAGGCATTGAAACACAGCAAAAATAAAAAAGCAGCAGTAATAATTCTTTTAAAGGCAATTTAGTTTAGCAGAAAATGGAGATGATAATCTACAATATATAGCAGTAGATGATGGGGAACAGCAGTTTAAAATGAAAATGCAGATATGCAGCAGAAGGACTTGTGTATGCTGGGTATGAGTCTGTCCATCCTGCTCAGTACTCTTTTCTCTCCAACCAGCACACTTCCCTCAGGGTCTCATTCCCAGCCATCCATGAACCTATAATTGGAGAAGCCTGGGATGGTGTACGTTCACTGGTAATGGTGGCTCTTCAAAGTAACAGGTTGAGGTCTCTTCCCAGCCTGGTTACGGAAGATCCTTTAAACTGGAAGTGTTAAGAATCGTACTTGGGAATGTCTGCATGCATAGCTATGCTCCTCCTATAATGTGGGCTTTTGGACTGGAATTCTCTGTATTTAATACAAAGCCAACCCCCCCCCCCCCGGTTGTTTTACTTCAGGCAAGCCAGTTGAATTATTGTCTTTTCTCCCCAGGTCAGGACTGCTTCCCTTCCTTCCTCTAACAACCCAAGTAATATTTCTTCCTGCAGGGTGACTCAGCTGCTGGAACGGCTGAATGAGGTGGTGGAAGAAAGTAACCTGTTTGATCCAGATCATGCTGGGCTGGAAGAGGAGCTGGAGTCCTTGCGGCGCCATCTGGAGTCTCTCAGCAGCAACGAACCCAGTGCCATGGAGACCCACTTCAGCAACCAGGCAGGTAAATGTGAAGGCTCCTCCCACGTGCAGGAGGTCACTTTGGCTAGAGTGCAACTTGCTTAGAACTAGTTATGGGAAGCTATATTTATGGTCCTAGAGAGTGGCTTAGGAGGCTGACATCTAAGAGCTAAAGGCATTTAAATCCAAAGTTATATTGTCTCCTCCTCGTCACATGAAGATGCCCTGTACAGAAGGACCATACAGACCAGTGCTGTCTTCTTTTACTGGCATTGGCTCTCCAGGCTCTCTTTCCCAGTCCTACTTCCTGAGATCTTTTAACTGCAGATGCTGGGGCTTAAACATGGGGCTTTCTGAATGCAACCAGATGCTTGCCTCTGGTTTCCATACACACCTACCAGTCAAAGCAGTTGCTTCTGGAATAATTTCTCAAGGATAAATCCAGTTGCCTGAACCCTCTTCAGAGTTATTTTAATAATGTCACAATTCCTTCCTCTTCTCCCCTGTACCGAATTCCACAGCACCTGGCTTCACGCTGGACTCTGCTGCCAAGGACAAGCTTGAATTCCACCAGTTTCTCACACGGAACCTTTCCCTGTCCAATGAGACAGCCGAGCTGCTGACGGGGTCCAACATTAACCTTCAAGAGGTGTGTGATTTGGTGGGGGTTTCAGAAAGAATGTCAAGATCTGCTTTTCCTGGCTCTGTAAGATGGCATGGACACCCGTTGGCTTCAAAAGAGACCCAGTTGAGGCTTCAATGAAAGGGCTACAACTGGCAAAGGAACCATGACAGAGTTTAAGCCTGCCAAGCGGCTGCCAAGAGGCTGGCTGACACCTGGTAAAGCAGGGAGGCTGATGGGCAGTGTTTTTCAGTGGTCATTGGTTTGGACATCAATATCTTGCCTTGCTCTTGCCTCCCAAAGTTTAGAAGAAGCAGGGTTGAGTATGCAAGGTTACAAGCAAACAATCTTCAGTAACTATGACTATTTACAAAGGTTGCAGAATCTGTGGTCCAGAGTTTGAGCTTCATTTTTTATTATTTAAAGTTTTATTTAAGAAAATGTAAGAACAATACAGAATCCAAAAACAATGTATGACAATACAATTTTGTGAAATTTGAGAGCGTATCATAAACATCAAGATTAGCTCTTATAATATTGACATTTTTGTTCAAGACTACAGATCAGAAATGTATATTCATAATTGTTGAGATATATTTTTAAACATATAACAATTAAGAACATAAAATTTTAAAAACTATATACCTGGAACTGGTATAGATAACTTCTAATCAGTCTGAAAGCAGTTTGTTTAATACTTAATTTTAAGTAAAAAGTGGTTTAATAGTAACGTAGCATTAAAAAAGCTTAACTCAAAGAGAGACCATTAAGAAGAAGGAGACGAGTGCTTACAACCATTTCTGGTAGGTAGACCAACTTTGTGGAACTGCATCCCTTACTAATAAAAACTCCAAAATGGGTTCCCATTTTGACATAAAGAAAGATTTGACAGGGTGTATTGAGAAAGTATTTAATTTGTTTGTAACACTTTCCATCAAGAACTGGTCCCAAAGTTTTGTATACCAAATTTGCATTGAAGGAGATTCAGGGTTTTTCCAATAAGCAGCTATTGCCGTTCGACAGCAAAGAGCATGGTATCTAGGGTCCTTTTCAGTTTATGAGTAGCTATATGTTGAGGCCAAATATCCAAAAATATAGTTTCTGGGCAGATTGTAATATCAATAGATGTGATTTCTTTGACTATGTCTTTAATTTGGTACCAAAATGTCTGTAATGTATTGCATTGCCACCAACAGTGAGCAAACGTGCCTGTTTGCTGGCATCCTTTCCAGCACCATGGAGACTGTGAAGATTGCATATATGATAAGAGTTTGAGCTTCATTGATAAAAAATGTTGCCTTTTACTGCATTAATTTTTTGATACCCCACTTTCCCAACCTGGTTGACCCTCTCTCTCAATGCAATAGGGTATAAGGGGGAAATGGAAAGGAACATTTGTTGCTTGCCCTTCTAGCTGCATCATCTTCATCATCATTATTTATTTGAGATGCTCTTGTCAGTTCAGCTGATTCCATCTCTCCTTTCAATTAAAGCTGGTAGTAAAAATCACCTTTCTTTTTCTCTTTGTCGTGACATGATAAAATGAATTCCTAAAATACGGTGGCATCTGTTGTGCCTGGCAAAATGTCAAGAAGTTGAGACTATTGCTATGAATTGGAGGGGGGGGGGGGGGGGGAGATGCCATTCCTCTTCTTGCTCTAATGTGGTAGGTGCCAGTGGCCTCTGGATTCTGTGGGGACTTCCAGACCAGCAAAAAGGAAGTGTTCCCCAATGACCATAACCTGGAAGTGTTCCCCAGTGACAATAACCTGAGCAGCAGCACAGATCCGCTCTGTCAAGAGAGTCTTAGTAAATGATAAGGCTTGGTGGACTGTCTCAGAGTGGGTGAAGGTGTTGCAGGTCAAGTTGCAATAAAAATACCTTTCTGGACAAAGGGCAGGGATTTGAGAGCTTTAGAGATTCTGAGTTGCCTTTTTAAAAATTGAGAGATTAAAAAATGAGAGATTATGTGATCTCAAAGGCTTTAAATCTGCTTTTGTGTGTGTGTGTGTGTGCGTGCATGTAGCCTGCAGATTGTCTTTGGGATAATGCCTGAATCAAAGCCACAACAAAATCTGGTTCTCGCTAATGAGTCCTCTTCTCCAGGTGTACCAGCTGTTCTTTGGCACCTCTGCTTCCTCTGTGGATGGTTTTCACGAGCCCTGGGACCGATTCGGCACTGCCGAGAAACTGCTTCAGCTTGAGGTGAGATGAGTTGGCAAAGGGCCCATCGTGTGTGAATGCTGGGGTGGGGGGTGGCGGGGGTCAGAAGGTAGGCTGTGATCAGCGTCTGGTGGAGTGCCTCACATCTGCTGGCTGTGATAAAGATTTGTCTTGGTCTGATCCTGCGAGGCGAGTCCTGTGTTCTAAATTGTGAGTGCTTATTTGGGATTTCTGAACACAGTGTGGCGCAGAGTATAGATCTCTGGGCTAGGATTAGGGAGCCCTGGGTTCAGGCCCTATCAGCCTTAGGTCAGTTACTCTCTCTCAGGCCAACCAACCTCACAGGGTTGTAGTGAGGAAAGAATGCTGCATGCTGTTTTAAGCTCCTTAACGGAAGAGTGGGCTACAAATGTAGTAGATGTGAGGCCTTAACTGTTCAGAGGTCCTGAGTACACAGTTTTATTTACTTAATTTTATTTATTAATTTATTATTTGATTTGTATCCTGCCCTCCCTGCTGAGGCAGGCTTAGGGCGGCTTACATAAAACATTTTAAACAGGAAAACACAAAACTAGATAAAGCCACAACAATATACTTTTAAACTCTCATTGGGGATTCTAGTAAGGAAAAAAGTAGACTGAGTGGTGCACACCCCTTTAAGGCCCTCCGCCTAAAACAGGGATTAGAGGTTTGTGGGAATATGCTGTGAGCAAAAACCTGGCTCCCTCACAGAATATCACAAACTCCAGACCAGGAGTTTCCTGCAATATACTGTGAGACCCTGGCTACACCAGTACCATGAGTTCTTTTTCATGATCCAGGGTATGTATTAAATAACCAGTGGCTTCTTAAAATGAAGAAGAAAATGTATTAAAAGAAAAGAATAAAAAATACAAATATCAATACATGTTCAAGTTTCTAAAGCACACAGGAAATTTTAAAATAAGCTAAACTATACATCTTCCTAATTACAGGAGGAGGCTCCTCTTGCAGGCATAGAAATAAGTCTTACAAAAACAAGTTGGTGCTTGCAGGGGGGGCTACAGTGGAAGGGCTTCTAGTGTCCTGGCCCCACTGCTGGACCTTCTGAGGGCACCTGGTGTTTTTGGCCACTGTGTGATGGAGGGTTGGACTGGATGGGCCACTAGCCTGATCCAACATTGGCTTCTCTTATGTTCTTAAGTTCAACAATACCTTCTTCTCCCATTCAGTCAAAGTTGATAAAGAACTGAAGCAGACAACCTGCAAAGAAACATGGCTTAGTGAAATAACGAGCACAAAATGACCTCCTTCCTTCACACTGCACCCATTACATTGCTTTGCTGTATGGGAAGGGTCCTCTATCACTCTGCTCTTGAGGAATCTCATGGGGGGGGCATTTGGGGCTGTTTGGGGCTACTTGCACTCTGTGAGTTGTGTGAATTAAACAGGACTCAGGTGTACTAGATGTACAACCAGCAGGGGTATCGTGTACCCTAGTGCTGTTTCAAAGGGATTCATGTCCTCCAGACATCAAAGTCTGGAAGTACAGTAAGTGTACACCTTCTCTCATATGTGCTTCCCAGCAATTCAGGTTCTCTGTGAAGGCTTTTCTCTGCATGCCTCCACCTTAAGAAGTGAAGCAGATGGGTACCAGAAGGACAGGGCCTTTTCCATAGTAGCTCCTTCATTTATGGGACCTTGGCTGCTTGCCTCTTGCCTGAACTCTGTTTCTGGCGCTGTGGTAAATAGTTCTTATTTACCCAGACATTTGACTGATTATTTGATTTGATGTGGGATGAAAGATTTCCCCCTCTGTCTTCACCGTAGGTAACAGATATGTATGTTTTAATCCTGGTTGTAATGGAGACTGGTTCTTTCATGCTGCTCTGCCTCGAAATCTATTTTATTTAATTGTTGGGTTTTATGTTAGTCACTTGCCTCCCTGGGCGCATGATGGCTGAGGGGGCAATGTACAAATCTATTTCTGCAATAAATGAAAATAAATAAATGCAAGCAAATCATAATTTTCCCATTATTCCCCCCCTTCATTGCACTTGGATGCCAAGGAAGCAGGACACTGTCCCTTCCACTCCGCATCTTATATTGGCAGAGTGATAGTGAAGGGCCCTGTTGCTGAACCTGTCCCTCCTCTCCCCCTGCTAGTACCATTCCTCTCTTCCTAAGCCCCCCATTTCTTGCTGAATCTTTGCTTGCATCTTGGTGGTGCTGGGCGTCTTCTATCTGCCCTCTTTTCTCTCTCATTCATGCCAGGAAAGCCTTCTGGGCAGCTTGCGGACAGTGGAGGATGGGTTGTTGCATCAGGCTTTGCACTATCCTCAGAAGGGCCCCCCCAAGAAGGCCCTCTTGCACCTCCTGTCCCATGCCTTGGGCCTCACCAGCCCCCCTGCAGAGTCCTCCGCTTCCTACAGTCCTCAAGCCTTTGTGAAGGACATGGAGGTAAAGCATTGGGGAGCGGGGATGAAACTGAAGCAAGACACATTGGCTTTTGGGGGGGGGGGCAGGACCAGGGAAAACACTTCTTGAATTTTCTGGGTGCTTCCACAGGCTTTCTCGAGATTGGTGACCAAGGTGTCAGAAACTGCTGCAGTAGCATTGTTGGTGCCTACTGTGGGTCATTTAACCTATGAACTGCCTTTTCTCTGCCATCCTTTTTTATCTGCATTCCAGTGATTCATTCATAGATTTGGCCCACTTACTTTGAATCAATTGCAATTTAATTCTGGTTGTCCGTCCCAGGCAAGAAAGGGTGAATATAGGTTGGTGATTTTCTAACTTTGGCATAACATTTCAGCTGGAAAGTCCATTGGATTGCAACATGAGCTTTCAGCAGCTAAAACAAGGCTAGCATCCCCATTCCCAAATCTTTCTCTGGCTTGAACAGTACATCCAAGCCTGAGAAGAATTGCTTCTCCAGCTTACGTAATGATGGCGTATGCAGGGACCGGCTGCTGGCGGGCAGGAATGAAAATTCTCTCTGCTCCCCTTTCTTCTTGTTCTCCTCTTCACTCCCCCTGTCTGAGTACCATGAAGTTCATGGTGCCTGGTGCACCCTGGGTAATGTAGTTCTGAGGATGCCTGAGGGCTAAATGACATTCTGGAACTACTTTTCCCAGAATGCATTGGTCACAGTGGCTGAGGTACTCAGGAGAGAAAGGAATCTTATCCCATTCTCTCTGTCCTGCTTGTTGCTACCTGCTTCTGCAAAGGGTAGGGGCATCCATACCCCTGACATATTCCTGTTGATGTCATTAGGAGGTCTATAAATTCCATATACTCAGAATCAAGCTTGGGATACCCTGAGCTTTCCCCGCAATGTATTAGGGCTTTCCCCCAGCCTGAAGATAAATGATGCTTTAATTTTGTTACTTCCCAGAACGCCCTTTTCATGCCTCCTGTACTGGAGAGACTCACTTGCAAGCAAAGCCAGGATGAACTCAAACACATCTTGATGGTCCCAGAAAGCAAACACCCCCTCCTGCGAGCATACCAGGTGGCTGTCTGCAACAAGACTGCTAGCTTGCGTAAGGACTACTTCAACCAGCTAGCCACTGAGCTGAAGGAACAGCTAGATGCTCGTAAGATCATCAGTCAGGTGAGTGCATGAAGATGAAGACAGAGCAGGAGGGTTGCCGAGCTGGTGACAGTGATGACAGCCTGGTCTGTGCCAGCTGCTCAGTTTGGCATTCAGTGAAACCTAGACCCATGGTTGTCCATTTGCTTTGTGGTGGGGTTGCTTCTTTGCTGAGCCACAAAGAGCTGGGAAATAGTCAAATCTGTGTCCTTGATTCCCTGGAGCCACATCAGTCCCTGGTGCCATATTGCCTTCTAATGTGGAACCTGCTCACCCTAGCCTGCATAGCCTAGGCTAGCCCAATCTCATCAGATCTCAGAAGCTAAGCAGGGTTGACTCTGGCTAGTATTTGGATGAGAGACCTCCAAGGAATACCAGGGTCATGACGTGGAGGCAGGCAATGGCAAACCACCTCTGAACGTCTCTTGCCTTGAAAACCCCACGAGGGACCACCATAAGTCAGCTGTGACCTGATGGCAAAAGAAAAAGATGCCTGCTCATCAGTGCACATTGTGCGAAGGTGATTGCTATATATAAGCAGAATGCTGCTATATTTCTTCCCCATCTGGTGGCCATTTGTGTATCGCTTTTATTACGGTACATGTACTGTATTATAGAGAAACAAAACAGAGCGAGAGCATTGTCCTTCTTTTCAGTTTGTCCCCAGTATCTGACTGTTCAGTGCATGGAGTTTCCATTTAGCTATCAGGGCTAATAACTGTTAATGGGTTTGTAGGAACAAAAGAAAGTTCTGATGAATCAGATCAAAGGTCCATCTGTTTTGGTATCATCTTTCCCACGGCGGCCATCCAGAATCCCCAAGCAGGAAATGAAGGCAATCTCTCTCCTCCACTGCTGTCCCCAGCAATGTCTCTAAACATAGAGGCTCCTTTTGTCTATTATGGCTAACAGGCAGCAATCTCTCTATCCATAGATTTGTCTGACTGACTCTGAAATCCACCTATGTTAGTGGCCACAACTTAGATTTTCTAGCAGGGAATTCTGAAGATCAGTAGTTTTATTCTGCTTAGGTCTTTTGTGGAATGGGTGCAATCCATAAATTCATGGATAATTCTATCAATGACTTTTAGACAAGCTAACTCTATGGAACCTCCATATACTGGAGCAGTACACCACCTGGGCGCTAGCTGCTGAAGAAGCAGGGACTTGAATGTCTTGGTTTGTGGTTCCTACTGAGGAACAGTGGCCTGGGGGTGAGGTCTATTCCAGGAGAGGAACCAGTGTAGCCTGGCTGATTTCTTTTGTGGAGAGAGGGCAGGATGTAGTGAGGTTGCTCCTTTGGAAGGACAGAATATCCTGACATGAATTCCTCCCATTGTCTTGACCCACAGCTGAAGCTTGATGAGGTGAACAGTACAGCTGCTCGACGTCGCCTCCATGCTCTGCTGGAAGACTTGATGGCGATGGAGAAGGTCCTGAAGGATGTGGACATCCTCTCTGCACTGGCCAAACTGCTTCCCAAGGGAGCATGCTCCACCAAAGCTCCTCCCACTCCCTCGAACAGCACTGGCTCTGGAGGGAATTTCACCTCCGGCACTAATTCCAGCGCAGAGGAGGGTAAAAGCGAGAGTGACCCACCCACTGAGAACCCCCAAGGGCAGTGCTCGGCCTTTGTCCAGCTGTGGGCTGGGTTGCAGCCCATCCTTTGCGGCAACAACCGGTAAGGTTTGCAGGCCTGCTGTTGAGATTTTGCTGGCCAGGGATTGGGGGGGGGGGGGGCATTTATGGTGGGCTCTCAAGGAGCTATTTTATTTTATTTACATTTTGTAATGCTGAATGCTGGCTTTAATTTTTTTTCAAGCCACTTTGAGCTCTGTGTTAGAAGAAAAGAAGGATAAGAATAATCTAAAATAAATAAAATACAGGTCTCTTCTCCCCTCCTGCTCCCAAATCTCAGACCATCAAATGCACAACACACCAGTTTTCAGGAGCTGTAGTTTGATAATGTTGATCTTCCCATGTTCTTGCCGCCATTCCCCCTTCAGAGAGGCATTTGTAAGAACCCTGAGTGGCAGTGCTACTTCACAGTAAAGGGATGTCTGTGTTTATGGTTCTCCCCTGTGCAGGACTATTGAGCCAGAGGCCTTGAAGCAGGGAAACATGAGCTCACTGGGGTTCACCAGCAAAGAGCAGCGTAACTTAGGGCTCCTTGTTCACCTCATGACAAGCAATCCCAAGATCCTCTATGCTCCAGTTGGTACCGAGGTGGATAAAGTCATCTTGAAGGTACAGAGTCGGAATGTGGCTTACGGGCATGGACTACGGTGGGGGCTCATGTGGCATCAGCAGGGATGGAGGGGGAAGGGGAAGAAGAAATCATTAAGTGAATCTGCCTTTGAGTGCATTGTTGTCCCCCTGGACTAGATTAATATAGTCCCACTTGCCTTGACATCGGAAGTCTTAGTGCACTTGTGCAATTTCCTGTACTGATAAGGTTTGAGGCGAAGTGTGCAGAAAACATCTCATCTAGCCCTGAACCTTGAACATCGGGGTGTTTTTTTGCTGCCCACCTATTGTTGCTCCCCAATATTCCTGTCTTTGTGTAAGCATATTTTTTAATGATGGAGCTCACTGCATGGCCACTAGCTTGAACGTCTTTTGAAAAGACCAGCGGCCATCAGCTATGATAACTAAATGGAGCTTCTGTGTGCAGAGGCAGTGTATCTCTAAGTGCCAGATACTGGTAAACCAAGACATCTGGCTGATTCACAAACGAGGCACAAAAATTGGGGAAGCCAAGCACTGTATAGACCTTTAATTTGATCCCTCAAGGAGGTTTTTATTCAGAAGCAAAAAATGTGCGCTACTTTTTAAACCTGTTATTGGAATGAATTTGGGAGTGTTTTTTAAACACCACCACACTGTCCCCTTCTTATTTGACTCAGTGTGTTTTTACCTTTTTCTTGCTGCAGGCAAATGAGACCTTTGCCTTTGTCGGGAATGTGACTCGCTATGCCCAGGTCTGGCTGAACATCTCGGCAGAGATCCGTAGCTTCCTGGAGGAAGGCAGACTCCAGCAGCGGATACGCTGGTTGCAACAGGTACACTGGCAGCTATCTTGAAGTGCGCCCCCCTCCCTGGGAAATGTCAGAACAGGCAGGAAGTGAGCTATTCCCATAGCTATAATCATTAGGTGCTGGAAATATTTAACCTAAACTAGAGCGCAAAACATTTCAGAAGGGGCACGATTCAGGTTCTGGTACAGGTTTTCAGTTCTTTGGCATGTTACAGTAACGAGTCCCTCTGCATCCACTATGGGTTGCAAGTTTTTTTCTCTATACTATCTGAGAAGCATTTATATGCCTGAAATATACCGCGGGGATGTGGCCGCAGGCAGGCCTTCAAGTTATCACGACCACTGTTTGGAGGGCTTTAAAAGGCGACTAAACAAATTCATCAAAGTCTATAGTGGCTATTATTCACGATAGTTAACTGGCACCTTCATGTTCAGAGGTAATGTATATACTAATTCCGAAGGCGCCCCCTGCGTGCGGATACCTAAATTCGCACGGGGGGGGCACCTGGGAGGCAGGGAGATTTCCCTACACACGGGGGATACTCCCTGGTGTGCAGAAAAATCCGAAAAGTTTTAAAAAATATTCGAGGGGTATTTAAATACCCTGAAAAATTACAGCGTTCTCTGTGCATGTGCAGAGAATTCTTTGGTCGCTGTTGGGGAAGGGGTGGGAGGTGGCTAGGCGGGCCTCGCCACGCTGCTGTCTCTACAATGGGGGAGGGGGTGGGAGGCGGCTCGGTGGGCCTCGCCGTGCTGCCATCTCTGCAATGGGGGAGGGGGTGGGAGGTGGCTTGGTGGGCCTCAGGCCTTGCCGCACCGCCATCCGGTGAACGGGGGAGGGGGTGGAGAGCGGGAATACTCCCCCCTGCGAGTATCACGGGTTCACCTCTTGTATATTTTTGATTGCCAATTGCTGGGAGACAACAACAAGGGGAGGCTTTGCCTTTCATGGCCTAATTGTAGGTAGGCCTTCTGGAGCCTTCTGGCAACCACTGAAACAGAATACTATACTAGAGGGGCTTTTGGTCTGATCCAGGAGGGCTGTTGTGGTGTGTGTGTGTGAGAGAGAGAGAGAGACACTGCTCATCAGCGCCCCACCTGCCATTTTCTTGCTGCACACAGGTCGCTGCAGATCTCAACAAACATCCCGAAATCCTGAATGTTTCAGACAGTGACCTTCTCCAAAGCTTCCTGGACAGCAACTTCTCATTGCCTAACACTAGTGCTCTTTTGCAGCAGCTGGACACCATTGATAATGCTGCTTGTGGCTGGATCCAATTCATGTCCAAGGTGGGTGACCCTTGTCCGGCTCTGACCCGGGTGCTTTGCTGTCCCTATCCCAAGGGTAGTGCTAGTGGCTGGCTCCAGTGCCAAAAGGTGCTTCGGATTGTTGCAAGGAGAAATAGGTTCTCCATGACAGGGAGAACCTATCACCTGAGATGAGAAGTGATTTCCATGCATTTTGAGGTCAGCATTAACATAATCTCCATCCCTGCTACTAGGTCAGCGTGGATATTTTCAAGGGTTTCCCAGATGAGGAGAGTATTGTCAACTACACACTGAACCAGGCCTACCAAGACAACGTCACAGTGTTTGCCAGTAAGGCTCCTATTTTTTTAGTGGTCTTTTCCCTTCCTGCAGTGACTGGCTGGCATGTCTGTGGCATGCATCTCTTCCTTTTTTGTGCTTCTTTTGTGTTGTTCAGCTAAGGAGGAATGGTGTTTTCCTCTCCTAACCAGCTATTCCATACCTTATGCCTAGGCCTGTGTGTAACTGTTATACCAGATAGCTACTTTGCAGAGCTAGATTAGAGTCCAGTAGAAACCAACAAGATTTTTTTGGGTGTAAGCTTTCAAGAATCAAAGCTCCCTTTGTCAGAGAGTTTAAGGGAGCTTTGGCTCTGGAAAGCTTGTACCCCTGAAATCTTGTTTGTCTCTAACGTGCTACTGGAATTGAACAGCATACTCAAGATTGCTACAGCACAGATATTTTGATGCAGTAATTCAGAGCAGAGGTATCAGTTATCAGAGACTGTTAAATAGACAAAAATTGCAAGATTGCTAGTGTTTTAAGCATGTTTTATTTAAAGTTTTAAAAAAATCTTTGTGTTGGTCTGTGTCCTTTATAAAGTTTATGTCTTCGCTTCCTGGCATTACATTTTATGACACACATGGCCCGGCCCAACAAGGTCTCATTTATGTCTGATGCGGCCCTCATAACAAATGAGTTTGACACCCCTGTTTTATACCTTCTGCAGAAATATCACTGTGATATTTCTCTAGAAATTGCTTGTAGCCCTTTACCCCATTCTGTTCTCCTGCAAGTTTGTGATGTGCACACTGCCCCATCACACCATCCATTGTTGATGTCATCTAAAGTTTATTTTGCAGCCGTAAGGAAGTTTTTGTATGTAATCAAAACTGATATTTTTAGGAAGCTGTTCTGGTCAACATATGTCGTGTGCGTAGGTCAATCCACTGTTTCATTTATTTATTTTGTGAGCCTCATTATGTATTCTTTTTTCCCCCCACTTGCACCCCAACAAAGGTGTGATTTTCCAAACCAACAAAGATGGTAGCCTTCCGCCCCACGTCATGTACAAGATCCGGCAAAATTCTAGCTTTACAGAAAAGACCAATGAAATCCGCCGGGCTTATTGGCGGCCGGGCCCAAACACTGGGGGCCGCTTCTACTTCCTCTATGGATTTGTCTGGATCCAGGGTGAGCATATACTGGCCTTTCTGTTGTCAGCCACCAGCAGATTCCTTCTTTGACCCCAAAAGTGGGAACTGGTGCGAGATCATTTTCCTCATTCCTGTGCATTGTTCAGAAGATTATATTCTCTAAGTGTAGTTTGCTTAAAATTACTGTAGGTTTCCACATTTGGCCTGCCGAGGAGGCAAGCTCATTTTCAGTAAAGGTGAAGAACAGCATCCCTCTTCATAATACATAATAACCACATTGGTGATCTGAAAAGCCCCTCATTTGTGTGCATGGTTTATGGATATTTATAGTGCTGCAGGATCACAGCCTCAAAGGACAAATACAGTGATGGAATGTACTTGGGCGATGACTGAGAAGTCCGTTCAAAGTAGGAAGCTATGTAGGATCTGGTAGAGTCCTGTTGGTTCCCTGAGTCAGCTAGTCATTGCTGAATAATTTAGCTGTAGTACTACACTATGGCCATCTGCAGTGATGGTGCTGAAGAGCAGCAGGGATGCTGGCTGCCAGTTCCTTTAATCTGGCAAAATATTTGGTACAGAGAAGAAGGCACCTGGGTCCTGCTATTGGTCCCTAGTTTGAGACCTCTACAGCAATTTAAGAATAAGTTGTTAAATAACTGTGTCAGATACAATGAGCATTATAGTTTTTATATTTCCCTCCTCCATTTGTCTCTCTTCACACGCACCCCCCCACCACAGATATGATGGAGCGAGCCATCATCAACACCTTTGTAGGACATGATGTGGTGGAACCTGGGAACTATGTGCAGATGTTTCCGTATCCCTGCTACACCCGGGATGAGTGAGTACTTCTGTGCATGAGATGTTCCAGGACACAGGACTTCTTTGGACCCTATGGAGCGCCTTTTGCTCCAAAGCCTGCAACTTTGGCTTTGTCTCATTTTCAGCCACTATCCCCAGAACCCAGGCGAGAAAGTTAGAGTGGAAGGGGCTAATTTATTTACTTCCTTTTTTACTCTTACCTTTTCTCCCCCGTGGGGACCCAAAGTGGCTGACATCATTCTCCTCTCCTCCATTTTATCCTCTCTACAACCCAGTGAAACAGAGAGTATGTGATCGACCTAAGATCACTCAGCAAGCTTCCCTGGTAGTGTGAGGATTCAAACCTAGGTCTTCCAGATCCTAGTCCAACAGTCTAGCTACTACATCACAGTGGCTAAGAGAATGAGCTGTAATCCCTAGTTCAGATCACATACCTTGGTAATAAACTTATTAAGTGGCCATAGGCATTGCCAGTTTCAGATGCCCCTCTTCCCACCAGCCAAGAATTACAGCCACGTAGTATGCAGGAAGCCTTTGAACACCCAAAATGATATGTAAATGCTTCTTCATTACTTCATCATCCCTTCAAAAACTAGGGGTGTGTGTTGTCCTTGGTGGCAGTTTAACAAGAGGTGCCCACACCTGAGGCTGCTGCCCTTTGCCCCCATCCCTTGCCTCTCCTGGCCCTATGCTGCCTTGCTCCTGGAATGGCTAAATACAGCTTCCCAAATTTACATGAGAGGAGTCTCCTGAGAGTTTGGGAAGCCTTTGTTTAGCCCATGCTTTGGCTTGTGTTTGGAGACTCCTGGGAGATCAAGGAGGGAAAGGTCATTCCCTGCTCTGGCTCCTGGTTGAGGGTGACACAGAGGAAGTGAAAGAGGAGGCAGTAGCAAAGCAGGCCAAAGCTGCTACTCCCTTCCCAAGTCCTTTTTTCTCAAGACCAGTACCTTGCATTGCTGCATCATGTAGCCAGCTTTGGTTGTCTACAGACTGTGGTGAGCTGCAGCTCCTCACTAGAGTGCTTCACGTAGCAGTGAATTCAAAGGATCGTTTCCATCGCTGTAAGTAGCATTATTATTCTTTCTCTTTCCAGCTTCCTGTTTGTCATTGAGCACATGATGCCCCTCTGCATGGTCATTTCTTGGGTCTATTCAGTGGCAATGATGATCCAGCACATTGTGGCCGAGAAGGAGCACCGCTTGAAAGAGGTCGGACTGCTGCCTGGGGCTGCGGTGGGAAAAGGGGGTTGGGGGATTCGGTTCTTTTCCAGAAGCCGGAGAGTAATGTCCTGCTTTCTGGGTAACCCTTCTTTATTTCCTCGGGGAAAATCCTATGTGTGTTGTCTGGAGATGCTTGTAGGACGGGGGGAGAGTGGGTACAGCAGGGCAAACAATATCCTTAGTCCCCTTTTTGACCCAGATGGGTTTGTATTTATTTATTATTTTTATACCACCTCTTCTGAGTCCTGGTTGAGATCGCTTACAATTAAAAAGCTCAGTATATATATTTAAAAAGCTGATAAAACCCCTAAATAAAAAGCCTAAGTAGAAAGATGTGTATTAGCTTGGCGCCTAAAAGAAAGTAAAGTAGGAGCCAGGTGATCCTCAGGGCTTCCAATGCTGAGGTGCCACCACAGAAAATTCCCTGTCTCTGGTTGCTATTCACCTCACCTCTGAAGGCAGGGACACAGAGAGCAGGGCTTAAGAGGCAGATCTCTAATAACACTAAGTACCACAGAGCTAATCATATGTTGTATACGTGCCATCACTACCCTACAAAGTTGATAGTACAGGTCACAAAAAATCAAGAACCATTTTTGGTGTGTTTTTCATTTGTCTTTTTTAAAACCTTGTTAATGGACTTACCATGCAGTCCTAGGAACACCTTTCCGTTAAACCGAATGGGACTTACTTGTGTGTAGACCCATTCAGGATTGGTCCCGAAATGGTGAACTCTGTCCTTATAACTTGTTGCTACATTGTTAGCTGTCTTAAGTGCAAAGAGATAAGACAGGATGTACATATTTTAAACAAATAAAGTCATTCAGAGGATTAAAACCAACTCTAATCTTCAGCTACAGAACAGCAAAAGCATTTAGAAGAGGCAGGCGTGCTTAGGGAGGGAGTTTCACAACCTCTGTGCCATCTCTGGAAAGGTATCCAGTGTTGGGGGTATGCCCTACTTCTATAAATAACCCTATACGTTTGTTCTTTTATACCTGTCTCTGGTAAATCCCTGTCCTTAATATTTTTTTCCTGCGGTAATCTTTGTCAATTGCAATTTCTGCCTCCTCTGGTCATCCCTAGTCATGCCTCTGCCCTCCTCCTTCCCATCGCTCCGTTACCAAAACCATTCTGTCTCTTTAACAGTCTGACTGTGTCGTTCCTCTCTGCGAAATGACTTCACTGTCCTGCAAAGAATCCATGGTCTGCTGGTATTCCTGGCAAGGGCTCTCCTTTCCTGCCAGCCTCCTTTGCATTTCTGTTCCTTGACATTGGCACCACCCACACTCCTTTTTGGCTCCCTAGGCTGCCACTTAACGAGAGCATGATGAACTGGCGGGGGCATTGAGCCAGGCAGTGCTGGCTGTAAATCTCTGAGTATGTGCCTCTCTTGGCCAAGGGAAGGAAAGGAGTTGACAGAGCATGCCAGCTGCCAAGAGGGCTTCCTCCTAGTGCTGATCTATGCAAAGTCTACAACATGAGCTGCGCATAAAACTATATCGGGGGGAAGTCCTCTGAATGTAACACTGGGTATTCCTGTAGGGTTTTTAGCTTGCAGCCTACCTCAGTGAGAATTAAATTATAAGCTGTTCCAATAGATTACATCAGTAGAAAAGATTCCACACAGTTGTGCTTGGGGTTGTCTTTGAAGCATGTTCAGAAACTGTGGCTGCTCTGCAATGCAGCCCTCCAGATTACTTAGAGGAGCAAGTTGCCCAGAGGCATTTCTCCCATTTAGATTAATCTGTGCTGATGGTCAGTTAGTTTCTGGACCTGATTCAAAGTACTTATACAAAGTTGCCTTATATCAGCTCAGGCTGTTGGTGCATCTAGCTCAGTATTATCTAGCCTGGTCAGCAGTGGCTTGAAACCATAATACAATTTGTGGAACCTGTACAGAGAAGAAGTATAGTATGAATTGAGAGAACAATGCAGCAGTACGTTAAAAGAAATTATCATGCTGGGTATCTCTATACATTCCTAATGCTTAATTTGATGGTGCCTATGCTTTATGCTTTGAGGGTATGTGCCATGAAAAAAACTTGTCACCCTTTCATATTTAGGGAAGAATTTTTTCTCATAATTGCTTATGTTTGTGTAGGACATCGCCAGTTTGGGGTTCGAATCCATGTTGTTTTCCAGGTTATGGTGCTTTGGGGATCATTTATTTGGGGGGGAAATCTGTTGTAGGGCGTGGGGCAGATAATGGCACCAAATTTGCACAGAACGTAGTCTAATCTAAATAAACTCACCCCCAAAAGTTTAAGTGAATTGGGCCAAGGGGTTTGAGTTTATAGACCCCTAAAGTAGGTTCCACTCAGTGCAGCTGTAGTTTCCTCTACTGATTCCTATCAGGGGGAAATGGCTGCGACCACCAGCATTAAAAAACAAAACAAAACCCAAACGTAAACCTGCCTGCATTAATTTCATTTTCTTATTCTCACCATGCGTGACTGACAATATTTCTTTTTTAAACCTTTCCACTGAAAACTCTGTGTTTGCCATCACTGTAGCCACTTGAACTAGCAATTTCCATGTATATCTTTGGCGTGGGAATTTCATAATGCTTACTCCTGCTGTGCACCTTGCGAAGCAAACCCTCTCTCAAAGCATGTTTAGCTATCAAATAACACATGGTCTGTTTCTGGCCCTGGAATCCGGTATCCAGGCAGGCTGTATGCAGGTTGTGGAAAGACTCATTTGCTGGGGGGGGGGGGGGGTTGGGGGGGGTTTGCAAAGGGAATCTATTTTTATGAAGGGTGCAACCTCAGCCCCACATGAGACAATGACATTCAGTCTCTAGTTAACCGGTAGTCATTGGGAGAAGAATTGGCCTAGAACAGGGAAAGGGGAACGGGGATGGCTGGCCACGAATGCTGGTGGATCAATACAACAAATGGCTGTTTAATAGCCTAGATATAGGCAGCACTTCCCTGGGGAGGGTGAAGCAATGCTGAGCTGCGAACAAAATGCTCCAGCCCACACGTTTTGCCTCTGCCTGACTCAGAATGTGAGAGTCGCCTTGCAGGAGGAGGAGGAATATACTTTGAAATATTCAAAGCACTTTGTGTGCACAGTTTTGGTTGTCCATGGAAAAATATGGGCACAATTCATGATTTACTTTCTAAAGCCCTGATCAGCTTGGAATTGTGGCTCAGCGGTGTAGCATTTGGCTTGCATGCAGAAGGTCCCAGGTTCAGTTCCCAACACATGCAGTTAAAAGGATCAGATAGATGACGTAAAAGACCCTCTAACCTGAGATGCTGGAAAGCCACTGTCAGTCAGGTTAGACCATACTGATTTCAATAGACCAACCATCAGACTCAAAAGAAAGAAGCTTCATGTTCTCATGTGGCCAGGGCACTTGTAGAGTCACATTTTCATGTATTGTCTTGCTTGCTGGTTAATATCTGGGTCTCAAATCCTGCTGTCCGTGCTCCCAGCCCATGTGGGTGAGTGGCAGCCAGGCTCCCTCTGACATGCCCTCACGGCTTGCCTGGCACCTGCTTTGTTGACATGTAGGTCAAAGCGTTCTTGTTTGCCCAGGCTTTCAGTGGATCTTTATCCCCTCTTTGAATTGGCTAGCTTTATTATCTTCTATGGTGGCAGATACATTTTCCAAATGAAATAAAAATCCTGTAAGGTAATTTAGTCTTGCTGTCCTCATATTATAGCCGTGGGGTGGATGGGGTCTGAAGCTGAGAGAGGGAGCCTCAGGTAAGCCGTTCATACGAATTTATATCCAAGGTGAGATTTGAACCAGGGGCTACTTGTAGGCAAATGTGCTGCTGTGGTCATGTGGGCTGAAATCTTCAGTAAATCCCAGTTTCCTTGCACAAATAGTTTTGTATGAATGCTATTAGGATTCAGAAACTCGCGTTCAAGCCCCCACACTGCCATGAAGCTGACAGGATGGTATTGGTCCAATCCTTCTCCCATTCTGACCTTTTCCTCACAGGGCTGTTGTGATAAAACGGGGAGAGAGGGAGCAATGTGCTCCACCACAAGCACCTGAGGAAGTGTGGAAAGTCAAAAGTATAAATCTGTGTCTTCCACCACATTGCAACTTATACTTGCTTTATGAAAAAGCATGAGGGTTAGAGAGAGTTCCCTTAAACTGTCATTGAGGCAGGAATGTTGGGCTTACTCTGTGCATGTCTCTCCTGGCAGGTGATGAAAATGATGGGTCTCAACAATGCTGTGCACTGGGTAGCCTGGTTCATCACGGGTTTTGTCCAGCTCTCCATCTCAGTCACGGCGCTCACTGCCATCCTCAAGTATGGAAAGGTCCTGATGCACAGCAATGTCTTCATCATTTGGCTCTTCCTTGCCATCTATGCAGTGGCCACCATCATGTTTTGGTGAGTTGGGGGGTGGGGGTGGGGGTGATGACTCCATAGGCAGCCACAGAACGGAGGCGAGGGAATGGGAGAGCAGCACGATCAGAATTCGTCTTGTGTGTGCGCCAAGCACTTTCTGAACATTCTCTGTAATGTGGTGGTATCACCATACTGTGAATAGGGGATGTTTTAATTTTAATTCAAAACATGATTCTCCTGTATTTTGGACAAACATCCCTGTTTCTCCCAAGCAATGTAGACAATCGAATAACAAGATGATTTTTAAAAAAAAAAATTAGAAAAAACATAAAATTCGCTAAATTGTAGAAAGTGGCTTGCTGAGGGCCACCTTGTCTGTGCCAGCAATAAGAACTGAATGGGGGAATCGACTAGTTCACACCTCTCTCTTTCTCTTAGTTCTCATAGGAGTAACCAGCCTGTGTTTGTGTTGAGTCCCCTTGGGCTGTAGGTTGGAGCTCACAACATTGAACGCTTCTTAATAAAATTCCCTGCGTCTGGCAAGCCTTATTCTAGATCACCTCCTCCTCCCTGACATGCTAGTTTCTTGTGTGAAGGGACTTTCTTTTGAATGAAGAAGTACTGGATTCCAAGCTCCCACCTGCAGTGTAGATTGACACAACCTAACCCAGACATAAGTTTACCACTTCAGTGGGAAATAGCCTGAGCCTCTGAGTTGCTTTGTCCAACATATAGTTGTCTGATATATATTTGCTTTATTTGAATATTTTACCCACACCTCTTATTTCCTTGGCCTGGAATCTGGGGTCTTTCAGCCTTGGCTTGTGGCTCAGAATCCTACCTTGGAGAGAACTGTGTGCACTTTGGGACAGTGCCCAGGATTTAAAGGGCCCTCTGGCAAGGCACCCAGAAGGGACATGTCCTTAACCTTAGAAGAGGAGGAAGAATAGGTAATCTTAGAAATACCTTGCATTGCCTCTGACCTTGTATGTAAAGCAAAGGGGAGGGGGGCTGTTGGGGAAGGTCTTGGAGTCCTAGCCCACAGAATAAATTCACTTTGAGAAGGGGCTGTACTCGTTTTCCCTCTTGATGCAAGAATGTGGGTTTGTGTTATTTTTGCTTTGTTTCTCTCAGTTTCCTCGTGTCTGTGCTCTATTCCAAAGCCAAGCTGGCCTCTGCCTGTGGAGGCATCATCTACTTCCTCAGCTATGTCCCTTACATGTATGTTGCCATCCGGGAGGAAGTGGCCCACGACAAGATCACAGCCTTTGAGAAGTGCATTGCTGTAAGTAAATGGGGGCCTTCCTCCTTCCCTTTGATTATTTTCCTGAGGCTCTGTAGCATCAAGGAGTCCGCATCTGGGAACCTTTGTGCAAATCTGGCCTCCAGATGACATCACTTGTCTGCTCCTCCTTATTGCCAGCTTTAAAAGCCCAGGGGAGGCTGTGTGATGATAGTGATGTGATCTATGGTAATGCAACTTGCTAGCAAGCGAATGGGAGAGAAGGGAACTTGGTTCCATTATTCATTCATTTGTTTAAACCATTTTTTTCACTGCCTCAGTCAAGAGGTTCTCAAGATGGTATACTAACCCCCACCCCCACCTCCATCCTACAAACCCAGTGAATTCACAATCACTATAGAACTGGCAATAAACAACATTTATAACAGTGAAATAGCCACTATGTAAAAAAAACCTTCCTTTTAACTATTCAACATAGCAGAAGTTGAAAACCAAGGTAAAATTCAACAGTCAAGTGTGAACAGACCCATCCAAACTCCAAAGCTAGAACCAGTTATGCATGTGACAAAACTATACCTTAAAATCCTGAGAAAACAAGAACTTCACCTAGGGCCTGAAACTAAAGAACAGTTCTGCAGGGTCTTGGGCAGTGAAATGTCCCAGCACCTGCCACCTGAGATCCTTAACTAAAGGGCCAGGGATGGAAACAGGGATGCTCTTTTCGCAAGGCGTTTGCTTTCCCAGTGGTCCACAATTGTCCTCTTGTTGAAGGCAGTGAAGGCTGGAGGTTTTGTTCCTTGTTTACCTACCTGTGCCTCAGTGAGGTGGTGACTATCAGGGCAGTATCAATAATGTTAGTTGTATGCACAGAATGTTGTATCAAATGCAAAAATTCTGGTTCCTAATAAGAACCCTTTTCAAGTCTTTTTTCTATACTGTATGATGAAGCTGCTGAAAATGTGGATGCCATGATGGGTGGTAAAATCTCAAAAGCGAGAGAGGTGGGCTCAGCTGTACCTCTGCTAGCCAGGACATGGGGGGTGTTCAGCACCCTGGATAGTTCTTTTCAGGAGCAGTTGTAGCTGTGTAACTTCTGCAAGTATGTGCCAAATTTTACAAAAATAATTTCTTCTTGATATAGATTTTTTGATGTTTGCATATAGTTATGAGTAGGAAAACCCATTCTGTACATTGTGGTTGAGATGATACCACCTGACTTTCTGCGGCCTTCTTTTCCCCAGTCCCTTATGTCCACCACAGCCTTTGGGCTGGGTTCCAAGTACTTTGCCTTGTACGAAGTGGCAGGCGTGGGCATTCAGTGGCACACCTTCAGCCAGTCGCCTGTGGAGGGGGATGACTTCAACCTTCTTCTATCAATGATGATGCTGATTATTGATGCTGTGGTCTATGGGATACTGACTTGGTACATTGAGGCTGTGCATCCAGGTAGGTATGGGATGGGGATGTGAGTGTGCCAGACTTGTGTAGCTGTCCATCTTCGCTTAGAAGTATGCTGTGGCTCCAAGGTTGTTACATTCAAGAGTAGTGCCATGTGGGTTTGCAGGTTTGGCCAATCTAACCTCATAGGGTTAATGTGATATAATGAAGGAGTGGAGAAACATGTTCTACGGGGGCAGCAGGATACAAATGGAAATAGATAGCTAAGAAAGGATTGCTGTGGTTCTTGATTCAAATATCCTGGCAAATGTTCATAAATATAGCTAGCTTGTCCATGCTCACAGTAGCTATGTTAGCCATTTGTCACACCTCTGATGTTTGAAAGGAAGAAGGCAGACTGATTTGCCCCAAATTCACCTGCCTGGTCAATCCACAGGTGATTCTTTCTAGCCAGAGGTTGCAAGGCAAGTAGATATTTATATCCAAACCATATCCAAGTCATCTTAATAGGTGGTGGTTTGTCATGGCCAAAGTAACAAAAGCCAGAGCACTCATGAAGACTGGGAACCCTGGTTAATTGTTGCTGTTTCTCGATGTACAGTTTTTGCACATCACCCAGCTGTCTTTCTTGATATATTTTTTAAAAATCAGAGTTTGAAGTGCTTTGCTCACTAATTTGTTGTAATCTCTATAACACCCTAGTAAGGTAGGCCAAGGTGTCAATGAAAGAGAAGGATGCGTGCCTAAAACTACATAGTAAATTCTTGGCAGAGGTAAAATCTGAATGAGGCAATCTTCTGGATCGCAACTCATTCTCTTAGCTGTGAAGTGACTCCAGCTCAGATTTCCCACCAGTTCTTGTTCCTTCCTCAGGAATGTATGGCCTTCCCCGGCCCTGGTACTTCCCACTCCAGAAATCTTACTGGCTGGGGAATGGGCGCATCGAGACCTGGGAGTGGACTTGGCCCTGGTCACGTACCACCCGCTTGAGTGTGATGGAAGAAGATCAAGCTTGTGCCATGGAGAACAGGCGGCTGGGTAAGAAGTGGCAGTGGATGTGCCCTGATGGAGGCAGTGGAGGGCTGGAGAGCTCGTGGGAAGGGGTGAAAGGATGTGGCATAGTTCTGGTGGCCTTGGAAAGGAGACAATAAAACTCAGGAAAAGTGCAGAGAAAGACAACAAAGACCAATTACATAATATAATTATGAAGCATTTAAAACCTTGGATAAATTTCAATTACTTGTTACTGCTACTACAAAAAATATCAAAACTATTTGGCAGACACGCCCACCTAGAGAAATACGGTTAATTAAACAATTTATAATACATAAGTGCAATGCTTAATAAATCAGTTTAACCACTATTTCTTCTTTCGTCCTCTTCTTGTCTTAACAGTCTCAGCTATTTTTGGAGCTGCAGCTCCTTTTTCCGAGTCAGACACTTCTTCTTCACTCTTTGAGCTATCAAATCCATACATGCTTTCTTGCGAGGCCAGTGAACCATCTGAGTCTCTCCCAGTTTTCTGCTCTTTGCTTTTTTCCAGAAATTTTTTCGCTTGTTGAACAGAGTCAATCTTATACTTCTTATCTTTGATGCTGAAGCATAGTCCTTCTGGAGTATTCCAACGATAGATGATAGACTCAGACTGGAGCCAAGATGTCAATTTTCCATAGGCTTTCCTTCTTTTCCTTATTTCAAATGGGATATCCTTCATCACTTTTACTTCTTCTCCCAGGATCTTCAGAGCTGCTTTGTTTGTGGTCCTAAGCACCACGTCTCTTGTAGATTTTTTGGAGAACCTTATCATAATTTCACCAGGCAGGCTTTTCTTTTTAGTATAATCTGGATAGGTTCTGTAAACCATATCCATATCGCTTTTTATATCCGCTGCTTTCATGCCTGTCACTGGTTCAAGTGCTTCACTTAGCAAATTTTTAAGGTCTTCTCCTGTGTTTTCTGGCACATTCTGAAGTCTTAGGAAAAAATTCGATCTATCCATTTGTAATTTCAAAAGCTGATCGTGGTGGAAGGCCTTTTCCTTCTCTACCTTTTGTAGTCTTGCGTCCCCTTCAGAAAGGAGAACTCCTCATGTGATGATGAATTTTTTATATCACCACATTTTGTTAATTACCCTATCTGCTCCAGAACTACTGTTTTGTTTTTAAATAAGCCCTTTCCTCCAATGGTAACCCGGATTGTAAGAGCTGCATTGCTGGATCAGACCAAATGGCCATTCAGTTCTGCTGGATGCCAACACTCTAGCTATGAGGCCAAGAACCCTCCCCATTTGTTTTCCCCCTATCATCTGGCATTCAGAGATACACTGCCTCTGTGCATGGAGGTTCTGCTTAACTACTGAGAGATCCATCCTTGTCTGTGAATCTGTCTAGTATATGGCCATTACTGCATCTTATGGCTGTGAATTCAATGAGCTAATTATGTGTTCTGTGGGGAATTATTTGTTTAACTTGAGGCCTTTGTTAGCTGCTTCTGTATTTCCACATCTCCACCTCCAGATGCCTGAAGCCGCATGCAACAAAAGAAGAAGATCCCAATATTTTACCTGGAGTACAATAAAAATAGTTGACAGGAAGAATGTTATCAATAATGTAGGGTCAAGCAACAATGGTGTAGAACCACTTCAGCCAACACCTGGTTAAATAAAACAAATTGAAACCAGTTAGCAGCATCAAAGCATGCATCAGGGTTTTTTTTTATGTTCACCAAACTGTTCAAAGCCCACAGCAAAATGCAGAACACTGCAGAATCAATATTATGCCTGTGCAAAGGAAAAGGTTTTTGCCACTATGTGATAGGTGGACCATACTTTCTTTCCCCCTTGTCCTGAATCTATTGCCAGGTATCTTTGTTTGTTTAGGGAATGCATATCCTGGGTTTTTTAAAAATCATACATGATACTCAGAAAGCTTACAGTATCAGCACCTAAAAACAATTGCTAAAAAAATGCAGCAAATGTAAGACAATCTAAAAATGCAATCAAAAACCATCAGTGGCACGCCTGAGGCACACCTCAGCACCAGTTGCTGGATATCTGAAGAAACAAGTGAAAGTAACATTTAAGCAATGAAAAAACACATATTTCTAGTGTAACACTAGGCATAGGCAGAGGTATTGCCTAAAACTAATCTTCAGCTTTGTTAACGTAAAGGTTACCAAATGTTTCCCCATATTCTGTGCCCTAACAATGAGACCCAGTTGTTCCAGTTATCGTTGGAGACAGATCTGACAGACTGCTGGCTTTTCTGTTCTCTAAGAGTGGCCATTTATTTGTTTTGCTTCTCTATCCCTGTAGTTTTTAGTGTGCTTTGAAATCTGTTTTGTACCCAGCACTGTAGAATCTAGTTATGCCTGCAATACATCCTATATTCTATTTTAAGACTCTTCAGGGTACAGACCAGGGGCTTATTCATCATGCATTGAAATTACTTTTCACTTTCAATATCCCCTCCTCTTTATCTTTCGTACTGAAATTCAAGCCTGATTTAAGAGTTCTTGAGAACTCAGAATCATGCTGTTTTGTCAGATTGTGGTTCATCCTATTAGAAAACTATTATGTGCTGACTCGCTGGATTTTTTCTGTGGATCATCATTCATCACAGTCTTAATATTATAAGAGAAGGTGAATTGTTTTGCTCTATGCATTCCCTTTGCACCTTTCATAATTTTATAAACCTGCATTGCATCTTATTGTAGTGAGTTCAGAATAGAGAGAAACTTCAGACAATGTAACCATGGAACTCATTGTCACAGGATGTCATGACTGCATTACTGTTACATGTACTAGGGAGGTCTTTTTATACAGTTACCTACTGTGTTACTTCTAATAATAACCTGTACACTTTAATTTCTTCTATGTTCAGAGGAGACTCGTGGCATTGAGGAGGAACCAACCCACCTTCCGCTGGTGGTTTGTGTGGACAAACTGACAAAAATCTACAAGACAGACAAAAAATTGGCCCTGAACAAGTTGAGCCTCAACCTGTATGAGAACCAGGTGGTGTCATTCCTGGGCCACAATGGAGCTGGCAAGACCACAACCATGTGAGTGACTCAGCTGGAGGGCATAGAAGCACCAAATGTCGAGGACCCCTTGGTCATGTTCCCTCTCAATAGCTGCTGACCAGGCTAGATGCCTGCAGGGGTAAGCGGGGGAGGAAGCCCCAGTAGCAGTACTTTTTAATTGTACTTAGATCTACTTCAGTAGGATCCAGGAGGGCAAAAAACATAATTGGCAGGTTGAACATTAAACCTTTCATATTTTCTGGGAAAACTTCTTATCCCTTAATGTGAGAAGATGAGTATATGGACCATGTCTTGCAAAGTTTTGGAAGCTGAGGGTGGTTGCCTGAATATTGGGGAAAGGTGTTCAGACACGCCATGAAAGGGATGGGAGTAAGAGGGTGTATATAAACATCTTTCAACTTTCTGGAAATACTTCTTCAGTCTCCAAAGGGTAGATTTACACTACGAGTGTTACACCAGTTTCAAGTGTGTACAGCTGTCATGACCACCATTCAAGGAACTCTAGGAACTGTACTTATATTACAGGACTGAGGGGGCTTATCTAACAAAAATCCTCAGCATTCTCTCTTTTCTTTGTTGTATTTTTTGGAATTTTTAATATGTGCATGTATGTGTGCATGGAAATCATGGCAACCTCTGGTGACTGACCCCTGCTGGGGGCCTGGAGGATATTCAGAGAGGTGGCTGAATAAGGTCTGCCCCTGCCTCCCAATTGCTGGTATTCCAAGGAGGTCTCCCATCCAAGTACTTGCCAGAGTCGACCCTGCTTAGCTTCCGAGATCTGACAAGATTGGGCTATCCAGGTCAGGGCCAAAAAAATTCTCAGTATTCTCTCAAGGCACTCCTTAGATTTCCATGGGAGAGAGGGGTGGAAGGAAAGTACATCATTGACAGCATTAACTGGTTTCAGATTGGTTTCAAACCAGTTAATATTGTAGGTGTGTGCTAAGCATTATAATGAAGCTGCCAACTTACAATCAAATACTCCGCTGTTACAAACTGGGCCAGAAACTTCCTTATTTTTTTTAAAAAGATGTAAGATTTCATGGTAGGCTGTGGCTATGTGGATTCCAGGGTGTCCTGATCGTATTTGGATGTGTCAGCTCCTCATTGCTGCATGGAGATCAGGAAGCCGCATTTCTCACATCGTTGTAGGTAGCAGGAGAGGCACCCCTCGATGGCATCACTGCACACTTGATGTCATCCCCACCTGTTTCCCTCCTCTTCAGGTCCATCCTTACAGGACTTTTTCCACCAACCTCTGGCTCTGCTACCATTTATGGCCATGATATCCGGACAGAGATGGATGAGATCCGCAAGAACCTGGGCATGTGCCCCCAACACAATGTCCTTTTTGACAAGCTGACTGTGGAGGAGCACCTGTGGTTCTACTCGCAGCTGAAGGGCATGGCGGAAGAGGAGATACGCAAGGAGATGGATAAGTGGGCACCTTTCTCATTCTTTCCTGTGGCTGAAATTATTTGAGCGGGTGGGGGGGAGGACACCCGTGGGGGATGGGTGCAAGTGTTCCCATGACAGCACAGAGCTACTTGCAAGGTCAGAACAGTGTGAGAAAAGCTTGTGCTGCTGTTTGACCATCTCAGAAGCGCTATGCAGAGGTTCCATCAAGTGGGGGTGGAAGTACAGTCTTGGTTTGTGTGCTGTGTCCCTTCCCAGGGGGACTCAAAGAAGAGTCATAATTGCAGATCCCTAGATGCAGCACGAACCTCCTCAGCATCTCTGATCTTTGGAGGCCCTGTTCTGTGTGCCCTCACCTTTGGAAAGAAAGTGGGTGGCGACTGGAGATGGGGCCTTCTTCGTAGAGAAATGCCCTTCCTACAGCTAGCCATCTTGCAAAACAAGGCTGTTGAATTTTAGGTGCTGTTTAAAACTTTTCTGTCTAGGATTTTGCTTTTGTTTTGTATTTCTTGTCTGTGTATGGACTTTGTACATTTTTTACTTACTGCAGTTTCTGTCAGCCCTGTTTTTATGTCCTAGTTTCTGCTCCTCTGAGTAAGCTGCTAGGATGATGGTGTGGGTTTTTTTTTAGCTGGACTGGTTTGTTTTGTCAATTTCATTTATTATAATTGGTGTTTTTAGAGTGAGTGAATGAATCATTTATTACGGTTAAAGACCAGCACAATAATAGATGCAGTATCAGCAATGCTTGCGTTAAAAAATTACACAGATGATGTTAAAAATAGCAAATAAATTCATTAAATTAATGCAGAACTCTGATAGACTCTAATAGGCTTACAAAATCTAGCAGCTCTATCCTCAATCCAGAGCTCATGGTCTAAGAAAAGAAGGGATAGGAGTAATGAAATCACAACTAACATTGCAATAAGAAGTGCAGTGAAACATAAAACAACAAAAAAGTGTCAGCTTCTCCACTTGCACAAGGGCATATATGATCCTGGTATGGTATACCATGATATCTTCCTTCCAAAAATACAGAGGGTAGACCATTAAATTGAGCTTTCCTGTGTTTGGGAATTGGTAAATTAGCCAAATAAATAGACAGCACAGTCGTCTTGTCCCTGAAAAAAAGATTGTTTGTATGTTGTTGCCATTTGCTGTTTTTAAAGTTTATATTGTAAGCCACCTTGAAAACATACATATTTTTAAATTCATTCACCTTTTTAAAGTGAGCAATAAAGTCTTGGTCCTAGCCCAAACTGTCCCCCTCCTCCTTGTTTGTGATCCTCTAGGATGATTGAGGATCTGGAGTTGACCCATAAGTGCCACTCGCAGGTGCAGACTCTTTCAGGTGGGATGAAGCGGAAGCTGTCAGTGGCCATCGCCTTTGTTGGGGGATCGCGGGCAGTCATCTTGGACGAACCTACAGCTGGTGTGGACCCATATGCAAGGAGAGCAATCTGGGATCTCATCCTCAAATACAAACAAGGTACACAGCCTAGAGGCCTAAATCCGTGTTTCCTCCCAGGGCTTTACAGATAGCAACTGGCGCAAAACCTGGGGCATTATGCATTCTCCTGCGCTATGTGATTTGCTCGTTCATGTGATTTATCTAGCTCTCTTTACAGTTCTTTTTCAGTGGTGCTCCTCATCTCAAGTTGAAACTCATTCCATCCTGGATTAATCCTGGGATTCATTGCTGTGTCCTTCCTGATGTCATTTCCCCCCCTTTTCTTCTCCTCTTGGACAGGGAGGACCATCCTACTCTCTACACACCACATGGATGAGGCCGACCTCCTTGGTGATCGCATTGCCATCATCTCACATGGGAAGCTGAAGTGCTGTGGCTCACCCCTCTTCCTGAAGAGCACTTATGGTGATGGATATAAACTCACCGTGGTCAAGAAGCAGTCTGACTCCCGAGCCAATGCAGGTCAGTGCTTCTGATCTGTCCCTCTGCCCAATCTCTTCTCCAGTCCTGGAATGAGTCACCAGTGGGTGGCCCCAGCCTCTCTCCCTCTAGTCTTTGCCACAGGAAGGGGCTGCTGGCAGTGACGGACTCTGATTCTGAGCAATCTAACTCCACCTCCTTCAAAAGCTGCCTTATGCATTGTGACCAGCCTGAACTACTGCAAATCAGCTAAACGTTTCATGGCTCTTGTGACAAGGTGAAAATCTTCTGCCCTCACAAATAATTGTGATAGGGAAGGGCAAAAGTCTCAGTCTCTGCATGTAGGAGTCTCAGGTTCAGTCCTCACTATATTCAACTAAAAAGGATGTCTGACAGCACGTGTTAGAGACCTTTCACTGCCAAGACCCAGTGATAGTAGACAAATGCTAAGCTAAGTGGCCCAGTGGTTTCACTTGGAATGAGGCAGTCTTATTTTCATTTCTTTAAACGTCTCCAAACATATTTCTATATTGGGAAGGTGCTTCAACTCTGTCAGCGTTTTAGTTACCCTTTTTCAGTAGCTTTTCCTTCCCTTTTGACTTTTTGTGTTTAATACAGTTAATTCCCTCCTTATGTTCTCTCTTTCTTTTCCCCTTGTAGCCCAGCCTCCATTGCAAGGTACAGGCTGGTTTCTTTAATGACAGTTTCTCTCTTTCCATTTTGTTTAGACTCTGGGCAGACCCATAGCCCCCTATCTCACTCTTCCATCAGCCCCTGCTCTGAAGTACGGGTCACGCAGTTCATCAAGAAATATGTGGCTTCATGTCTCCTCATCTCTGACACCAACACAGAACTGTCCTATATTCTACCCAGCGATGCTGTCAAGAAGGGCTGTTTTGAGAGGCTCTTTCAGGTACGAAGCATTTGATGAGCATATGCAATCAGGGAACATGATGGAGGGTGAGCATGAAAAGGAATTGGTTGGTGTCCCTTGGGCTGATATCTAATCTGAATTAGCAGCATATTTTCTGCTCAAAGGTTTGGGTAGATGTAACATTTCCAGAAACGGTGAAGCCATGGGAAAGAAAATTGTTTTTGTTTTTTTTAAGGGGGAGTGAGGAACATAAAATCTGGGAAAACTTGAAATATATGCAATATTTACTTCCTTATCAAACCTAAATGTACCTTACTGCTTTAAGAACACAAAACACATCATTTATAATTTAGCATATAAAATTTTGCTGTTTTGTCATATTAATAAAAGCTTAGCCTTAGTTTTCTATAAGCAAAAATATACCTAATACTAGGGAGAGAGCTGCAAACTGCTATACCCTATGCTATTGTAGTGCATTTGTCTTAATTTTTACAATTTGAGAGGTAGAAAAAAAATAAAAGTTAAAAACAGAAAGCAAAATGTTGTACTAAGACGGTGTATTTGACCTGAGACGGTCTTATAGCATGATTAGTAGCATATTTAGATACCATTAAAGTTTTTAACATTGAAAAAGACTGAACTTTTGAACAATGTGTTATACATGTAGCATATTAATTGCAGACAATATATTTGCCTTGAGTCTGAGGAGATAAGATGAGATATAAATGTTATATAAATTAAATAGCATTGAAAATATTAAATATATGTATGCAATACACAGGACGTTGTTTTCTGATCTAGACATAAAAACTTCATTCTGTTTTGAGTGAATAAAACTTTTGTAAAAAGCATATCACACTTTCCAAAAGATAAAATATTTTGTAGTTCTTTCACTGTTTACCAACATTTCCAGTTTATTAGAATATTATATATTTTTAAAAAGTTCTTAGGGAGAAAAACAGGCAAAACTTTTGCCCCGGCCCCATTTTTTCTAAAGCCTTCATATATCTGACTTGAGATTCCGATCCTGATGAAATTCTGTTAACAGCTAAACATCTTTTAAAAATAATAATTTGCTACTGGTTTATGATCACCACCACCACCCCTTTACCAACAAGGCAATTCAAACAGAAGTGTAGCTGATGGTTCCACAATCTCTGACTTTGGCATGCTTTCAGTTATGAATTGCGTAACCACAGGGTGACCACAAGTGCATTACGTCTCTGTGGTTTTCCTGTTCATGCTCGGTGTAAGAATGGTATTCCTAAAAGGATTTCTCAGCTGATCTAGAATATCATGACGGGGGTAGAAAGGAGCATGTAAGTTCTAAACTAGGCTTAGCCAGAAGCTCTGAAGATTATTTTCTTTCCTTTGGCTTTCTGTTCATAGCACTTGGAGCATAGCTTGGATGACCTGGACCTGACCAGTTTTGGGCTGATGGACACCACTCTGGAGGAAGTCTTCCTTAAGGTCTCAGAGGAAGATCAGTCACTGGAGAACAGTGATGTGGGTAAGGAGGGCCAGAGTTCTTGTTTCACAGTCCCAAGACCTTGCTAATGATGGGGGATGAAGTTGCATTATACTGAATCAGACAGTTGGTTCATCCAGCCTGACCTCATTTGGCAGTGGTTCTCCAGAGTCTCAGACAGAGAAAAATCTTTACCCAGTACCTGCTACTAGAAGTCCTTTAACTTGGAGATGCAGGTGAATGGACTCAGGACTTATGCAAAGCAAGGTGTTCTCCTACTGAGCCATAGCCATGCTTTAAGTGCATGTGAAGCCACTGCTGTAGGATTAAAAAAGATGCTAGATGTGGTGGGAGGGGCAGTGATCTTTTCCAGTTGCTGCAGTAGGGATAGGAAGCAGCACTACTGGTAACAAACAGGCAGCTGAACAACCAACAAGGAAAGACCGGCCCCTTCATCTGAATACCTGAGATGGAAATGGTACAACCTTTTCCCACATTGGCCAACTAGCTGCTAGGGTACTTTGTTCTCACAGGACCGGGGGACGTGGGGCACAGGTGACAGCAAATGAAAACCTAGACAATGGGAAGAGCATTTCAGTGAACTGAATGGTGATGTGTACTAAAGCCACATATAAATTAAAGAGACAACCTGAAGTGCAAGCATAGCATTACGAGTTTTTAATTTTTCATGTAGTCTGGGTGTGATTTCCCACCACTACCTCCTTGCTTAACTAAAACAGGCATCCATCCCACAGGTGCTTCTTGTGGGCCTCACAGTTTCTGTACTTTTCAGATGTGAAAGAGTCCAAGAAAGATGCTCTTCTCCTGCCTCTCCCCCAGCTGGGCCCAAAGCCTGAGGCCAATGGAGAGCTTCATCCGGCTGCCGAAATGCCCGAGAAGCCAGAGACGGACCACAGCAGCCTGTTGGCCTGCTCCCAGTTGGCCCAGTCTCAGACGTCACTGTGCTCGGCTTCCTCAGTGGGCTCCGTGCGAGGCGATGAAGGTGGGGCTTATTCGGAGTTCTGTGGAGATTATTCTCCGTTATTTGATAACCCACAAGACCCTGATAACGTCAGTTTGCAAGGTTTGTAACACATTATGTGAGAGACCTTGCGTTATCACTGGGGGTGGGGTGGGGTGGGGGAGTACTATTGCACTACCAAATTCTCTGGTTCTAGAGACTGGTTGGGGGGGGGGCATATGTTATATCTTGAACACCTATCTTTTGATGTACTGAAATGTTAAAAAATATTTATTCTCCAGGCAAATCTACTTTGATTATAAATCTGGCGGGGGGGGGGGTGTTTTATCCCATCTGAATGAAATGAGGTCACTGTAGGAATGCACCCTAGTACCCAGTAAGTTTGCTAGGCCTTCCTCTCAGATATGGTATTTATTATTTATGTGCTGTTATCAGTGTGCATTAGTATTTTGGAAGACTGCATAAGACACAAAATGACAGGTACCTGCCCCAAGGAGCTGCCATTCTAAGTACCGAACTTCACAATATTGCAGTTCCATGATCAGATCCCCAGTTGTGTATTATGGTTGCAAAAAACAGCTGGGAGAGGGAAAATGATATAGATTAGGGCCATGAAATTGTGTGTGTGTGTGGGGGGGGCATTATGCCTACCCCCTGTGCCATTTCCCTCATTAGAACCTCTTCATACCACACTGGCTTGTGCAGTTTAAATACATATTCGGGTATCCGATCAAGAATCCCCAGCCAAATGTGTGTCGTTTGACCCTACATTTCAACAGTGGGGGAGACTGGGAAGGGGGAGGAGAAGGGAGGAAGCAAACAGGCAAAGAAAGTGGGATCTGATTAAACACAGTAATATGTGCCACCTTGTTGGGTGCCTCTCCTACTGACCTTGTAGCCTGACCCTTCTTGGGGACCTTCCTTTCTGAGACAGAGGGCCTCTTCTCTGTCCCCAGGTGACATTTTCAGTATGTGGGTAAACAGCATATCTTCTGTGATAGATTTCTTCTTATATCTGCTTGAGAGAGAGAGAGAGAGCCTCAGTCTCTTCCGTGCCTCCTTTTTTGCTCTTCCCTGCTGCAGACCAAGAGGCCGACTCCGAGGAACATGAGCTATCAGGGCAGGGGAGCTTCAAGCTAGAGGGCTCCTGGCTCAAGTTGCGCCAGTTCCACGGGCTGATTGTCAAGCGCTTCCACTGTGCCAAGCGCAACACCAAAGCCCTCTTCTCCCAGATCCTGCTGCCAGCTTTCTTTGTCTGTGTGGCTATGACAGTGGCCCTTTCCGTGCCTGAGATAGGTATGTATGTCAGTTGTCCTGGAATGGTCTTTGCTGCTGCCACTCGGAGATGCAGAAAGAATAAATACCAGGCTAGGATGCCATAGAGACAATGACCAGCTGAGCTGACACATGCAGAATGTATTATGTAGCAAACTGGCATACAAATAAGTTTAACTCCTTCCCCTGACCCAGCAGCACCATTTCTAATATGTGTGCTACTGAAGTGGTTATTCAGGAAGCCAGGTTTGCTTTTTGCATCTGTGCTTCATGCATGTAAGCATTTGGCATGGGAGGTTGTCTCCCCTGGTTTTCCACTTGTGGAGTGTATCCTGTCTTCTGAAGCCAGGCTATCCCAGAGTAACCCTTTCCAAGAGTATTGCATAGAAGAGGTAAATCAGGCTCTGTTTTGAGGATTCCTAATGTGAACAGAAATAGGGATATACATGACAAAATTCTTATTTGTCCTTCAACCTCATGAGCTGGTGTTGTGGGGGGGGGTGAGGTGTGGGAAGGAGTCCTTTACAGATAAATGTTTCCTGTATGAGGCGAATGGTGACCTTGCCGCGAGGAGGCAAATTCATATAGCTGCTTTTCTGCAAAAAGAATTGCATGAAGTTTCTTTCGTGGTGACAGCCTCCAGGCCTAATTCAAGTTGCCTAGCAACCATCATCCTCTTAACTGAGCAAAGTGGCAAGGCTGGAAGTTGATGAAAGCCAGGGTGCACTTTGGTGGCTGAGGGGAATGCACAGAGCAATAAAGGGAAAGTAGGCTGGCCCGGAGCCCCTCTTTTGCCTTTCTCCATTCTGGGTGGATTTGGCCTGCTCTCCTTACCATCCTTGGGCATCCTAGCACCCCTTAAGCATAACCCAGAACAGCTGTTGACAGATGTTTCTTCCATTTCCACAGGAGACCTGCCTCCCCTTGTTCTCTCACCATCCCAGTACCATAACTATACCCAACCCAAAGGCAACTTCATCCCGTATGCCAATGAAGAGCGGCATGAATATCGGTGAGAACCTTGGTATTTCTTTTCCCTGCACACTGAGAAGGCTCTTGGAAAAGCTGCAGAGGAGGGGAAGCTGCCATTTGCAGCTTCTCTTTGAATCAGAAAACAGGACAGTAGAAAGGCCTGGCTGGATCCCTTCATCTAGTCCATCATTCTGTTTCCAGCAGATGACTGCTAGGTGCTTCTAAATGTCAACAAACGGGCATAGAACCTAAAGACCCCTCCCCCCAAAAAAACTGGTGTTCAGAGGTAGAGTGCCTCTGAACACAGAAGTTCCTTTTAGCCATTGTGGTTAATAGCCACTGATAGGCCACCTACTCTGTGAATTGATCTAATCCTTTAAAAAAAAAAGCCAATAGAATAGGGACAATGAACATACAAAGCTGCCTTATACGGAGTCAGACTACTGATGTGTCTTACCCAGTACTGCTTATTCTGCCTGCCGGAAGCTCTTCAGGCAGAAATAGGGATTTCCTAGTGCCTGCTGCCAGAGCTGCTGAGGACTGAACCTCAGGCATTTTGCATGAAAAACAGGTGCTTTGCCACTGAGCCGGTGTCTCTTCTTAGGAGGGGGGCCGTTAGGCATTTCAGACAGTGAGGGAACCTCCTCAGAGTGTGGGCTGGCAGTCCTGCTTGCCATCCCCTTTTAGCCTCTGCCCCTGTCCACCATCTTGGGGGCTTTTGCAGTCACAGGTATGGATTGCCCTGGGAAGTATACTTTGCCTTGGGGAAGGATCGCCCTGTAAGGAGAAAGGCATGGCAGCCACAATTCCTTTAACTGAGGGGTTCCCTGAGGGCCCTGACTTGGATAGCCCAGGCAAACCCGATCTTGTCAGCTCTTGGCAAGTACTTGGATGGGAGACCTCCTTGGAATGCCAGCAGTCGAGAGGATGGGGGCAGGCTTTATTCAGCCACCTCTCTGAATATCCTCCAGGCCCCCAGCAGAGGTCAGAGGTTGCCATGACTTCCAGGTGCACACACTCACATGCATGTGTGCGCGCGCACACACAAACGTACACATGGAAAAAATACCCCAAAATACCAAAACAAAGGGGGGGGGGGATGGTTCCCTGTGGGTCTGGTGTTGGTGTCTGTAAGATATCCAGGCAAGATATGTTGTTTGACTGCTTGGACCATCTCCACAAAGCTGCTGACAAAGTAAGGAATTCATTGCCACAGGATGTTTGTCCAGCTTGTGCACAGAAGGCTCCACCAAGGGCTATTTGCCATATTCAGTAGCAGTATACCCTTGAGTACCAAATTATGGAGGTAAATAGTTAATGGCAGCTTCCCAGCTTGTGAACTTAGATCTCCCAGCTACTGCTGAAAAGGGGTGCAGATGAGGCTAGGTGACCCTTTTGGCTTTGTTTGGTATGAAATTTCTTAAGTTCTCTTTCAGTTGATTGGAACTGAACACTCAAAAATGTAAAACAAGTATTATTTTGAACAAAGCAGTTGGTATACTTGTTATCTTTCCAACAGTCTTATAAGGTAGGCCATTTTTATCTATATACTAATAGCCAAGTGCCCCCTGTGTGTGCGGATATCTAAATCTGCACATCGGGGGCACTTGGGGGGCAGAGAGATTTTCCTGTACCCAGGTGTGCAGAAAAATCTTAAAAGTTTAAAAAACTGTATGGTTTTTAAATCCCCCCAAAGTAAGAGTGTTCCCTGCGCATGTGCAGAGAACACTCTGGGAATAGTGCCTGGCAGCCGTTGGCAGGGGTGGGGGGAGAAGGCTTGGTGGGCCGGCAAACAGGAGCCATGTGGGCCGTGCCGGGGGAAAAAGGGAGAAGGCATATCTGTGGTGGCTTCCTCCTCCTCCATGTGGAGCCCCTCCCCCCCGCAAGTATCATGGGTCCTCGCCTCTTGTTATTATACTAATGTCACAGATGGGGGAAGGGGCTGAGCAAAAAAGTGGATTGTCACTTAGCTTCTGGCAGAAGTGAAATTCAGACCAGGAAGTCACAACCTGTAGCTCAATCTCTTAACAACTAGATTACACCTGCTCTTGAATCCTTTGAAACATCCTAATTCTGAGGATTCTGAACTATTCTCTTGCTTAATCCACCCCTCCCCCCTTTCAGGCTAAAACTGTCACCCGATGCCAGCCCCCAACAGATGGTTGGGACTTTTCACCTGCCCTCAGGGGTGGGTGCCACCTGTGTGCTTAAGACGGCTTTCAACAGCACCTTAGACCAGCTGGTCCAGACGCTGAACCTGAACAGCAATGAATCAAAGATGCTGGCGGCCAAGTACTTCGATGCAATGTGTGTGGACTCCTTCACCCAAGGCTTGCCCCTCTCCAACTTTGTGCCACCGCCCCCATCCCCAGCACCCTCTGACTACCCTTTTTCCCTGGACGAGGACTTGCTGCGGGCCTGGAATTCTACCACCTACCCATCCACCATCAAAGGTAAGGTATGCCACCAGCTGAGTCAGAGGTTATGCATGCCAGGATCCAGTTTTTGGAGGCTGGATTGCTAGCTATTATGGTCATGCAGCTCTTTTTGTAGTGTTTTTTTTCCGTTTTGCCTGAAGGCCAGCCAGTCAGAAACCAAGAGAAATGTGAGTGTTATTATCCAGCTACGACTGTGACGCACTGCAAAAACATCTTGGACTGAGAGCTGCTTGTGTGTTTTTTCTCTGCACAGAAACGGTCACCTCTGCTCCATCCCTGCCCCACATTATCCACGAACCCATGAAGTGTACTTGCTCCATGCAGGGCACTGGCTTTTCCTGCCCAAGTGGAGTTGGGGGGCACCCACCACAGATGAAAGTGGTGACGGGAGACATCTTGGTGGACATCACGGGGCGCAATGTCTCTGAGTACTTGCTCTATACATCGGACCGCTTCCGATTGCACAGGTGTGTGTGCATGTGTGGGGATTGTGCCTGCCCTGTTTTGCTCCCTGATTTAGGGGATCCTAGGGAGATCCCTCTGCTTCAGGTCAAGGATCTTGTGCTTTACAATTTTTACCACTTTTAGAAGCTTTGAAACCCTTCTCTTGCTTACAGGTATGGTGCAATGACCTTTGGCAATATCCAGAAGTCCATTCCAGCATCCTTTGGGGCCAAAGCTCCTCCCATGGTACGGAAGATTGCAGTCCGGCGAACAGCCCAGGTAGAGATCCACTTGTTTTTTCCCTATTTAACTAAAAGATTTATGAACTGCAACTCTCAGCCAAGGGCTTCAGAGGCAGTGTACAATATAAAGCTGGAATACAAGCAGTGTATCAATACACATACACCATCCAACGATCCATCAATTTAAGACCGAAGCCCATAAAAGGCTAGCTCAAGAATACAACCAACCTTAAAGCCAACATAAAATGAAACAAAATTATATCATTCAATTGAGGAAAAATAGGTAAAGCAGTTAAGGACCAAAATTTAACAAATGCTTTGGTCGAAAGAAGTCTTTACCTGGCTGGACAGGGTTGGTAGCAGATGAATAACTGTGGAGTTCTAGGGTGGAGGTTCCACCCCTTATAGAAGGCTTCAACCCTGAGAGGCTGGCTGTCCTTGCAAATGAGGATCCCCGTAGGTGTTCTCAACTTGTGGGACTAAGTGGCCCTTTCGGCGCCCTGATATTAGGCAGTTCAGTACTCCTGAAGTTAACAATCCATGCTTCAGATTCAGCCCAGAAGCGAATTTGCAACCCCAGGCCACTATTTCGAAAGCACTGGATTCTCTAGAAGAATACCACCGGGCAGTCTCATCCCTGCATTTCTCACTGATTAAAAATTTTGAGCCTGGAGTGTGTGACAGTTTTGATTGCGTGTTGAATGGTATCACTCTGTACCTCCCATCCCACACTGTGAATTTTGTTGGAGACCCACAGATAAGATAGCAGATATGTTCTGGCTTACCTCTTTTCTCCCTCTTTTTGCCCCACAGGTTTACTACAACAACAAGGGGTACCACAGTATGCCTACCTACCTCAACACCCTCAACAATGCCATCCTTCGCGCCAATCTGCCCAAAAGCAGGGGGAACCCAGCTGCCTATGGTCAGTGGCTCTGGAAGAAGGGGCCTCAGGCAGCACGGAATACTCAGAACAGAAATCAGAAGTGACACAGAGTTAGATTGTGGGTCTCCAAATGTGTTTCCAGTTTGCGATGGTAAAAATCCACATAGTTGCTGGCTTGCCAGATCTGTAGCTCAGGAGGCCGTGGTGCCTCTCTTTCTTCAGGCCTGTCACTGGAAAGCGCACTTGGGTCACATGAAAACTGAGTTGACTGAGAATTGATCTAAGCTTTTGAAGGTGCTGAACTGATTTTAGCATTGAGGAACAGTAGTGCCATTTCAAAGGAATCCATCTATGAGAAACTTGATGCTGCTTGGTTTTCTGTGTCTCCATGGGGAGCGGGGACCAGTCAGAGAATGAACGAAAACTCACTCAGCATCTGCTCTTCTCCTTATGTGCTCCAGGTATCACCCTGACCAACCACCCGATGAATAAGACTAGTGCCAGTCTCTCTTTGGATTACCTGTAGGTATCTGTTTACATATTTTGTAATTGTTGTATTTAACCTAATTTTTATTCCATATTCTAATAATTCTGTTGTAAACTTGATTTTAAAAAAAAATGTTCTATGTAAAAACAAGAATTTCAGAGCAGCTTAATACAATAGAAACGCAAGGTCAAAAATTTAGCAGTGGCTTTAAGTAAATAAATGCACATATAGCTCAAAAGTCTACTTAGAAAGAGATGTCATGACCTTCTGAAGAAAGGTGATCCAGAGAAGTAACCTAAATCCCCCCCCAGTTGCATTTGGCCTTTTCTTCTGAATATTTTATTAATATCAGGTTTTTAAATTTCTGTCCCATCCTTCCTGAAAGGAGCTCAAGGTGGCCTTATCCAATTTTTTCCTCCCAGCAACACTATGGCTGAGAGTGTGATTCGTCCAAAGCCAATGAACCTAATAGAAGACTAGTAATTTTAAACCAGATCTCTACAAACCTAATTGAATGATCTTACTACTTTGGCTGTCCAGTAACCCAGTACGGAAACACACCAGAACCAAAATGGCCTGGACAAATAATTGAGGATATTCTTAGGACTCATCCTTGTATATTAAAACTGACCCCCATCAGTTTAGCTGAAGCTGCAGTCAATTGCTCTGCTAGTTAAAGGATTAAAGGAGGAATCCCTGGTCTAGAAGAGTGAGTGTGCGTGCAATTTCCACCATAGCTTGCGATTGATTAGGTGATTATGTCTGAATGACTGTTCCTAACCTTGCTCCATCCAATTGCAGCCTCCAGGGTACCGATGTGGTTATCGCCATCTTCATCATCGTGGCCATGTCCTTTGTGCCGGCTAGCTTCGTGGTCTTCTTGGTGGCAGAAAAGTCCACCAAAGCCAAGCACCTCCAATTTGTGAGCGGCTGTGACCCAGTTATCTACTGGCTGGCCAATTACGTCTGGGACATGGTATGATGCCAAGCATGCTTGTGGGGTGGTGGTGGTGTCTGGTCTGGAAAAGCTGTAGCAGGGGTGGATAAGGCTAGATGTCCTGCATGACTGCTATGTTAGGGCTGTAACCTAAACTAGCCGGAGGGTCTTTGGTGTAATTTTAGGTGGTATAATGTACTTTTCACCCTTCCTTTCCTTTGTAGTTGAACTACCTAGTGCCAGCTACTTGTTGCATCATCATCCTCTTTGTGTTTGACCTGCCAGCATACACCTCTCCAACCAACTTTCCAGCGGTGCTTTCTCTCTTCCTGCTTTATGGGTATGTTGGTGCTGTTGCCATTAGCAAAGTTTGGGTAAAATAGTTGTGGTTCTGGAAATTTAGAGCAACCTTAGGCAAAGTGTAGAGCGAAGGAGACTCTACTGCTGCTTTGTTGGCCAGAGCCCAATAGATTTGCCTCTGAATGTCAACCCTTGGCTCCCTCTCCTGCAGCTGGTCCATTACACCCATCATGTACCCAGCTTCCTTCTGGTTTGAGGTACCTAGCTCAGCTTATGTCTTCCTGATCGTAATCAACTTGTTCATTGGCATCACAGCCACTGTGGCCACCTTCCTGCTGCAGCTCTTTGAGCATGACAAGGTGAGTGAGATTCTGCTAGGGGGGCAGAGGGATAACCTTGGTTTTCCTTTAGACTAAGTAGAGTAATGATTACAAGGACCAGGGAGGCCTGCATTCCCACCCTTGGCTGGCTATGAAAATCACAGAGTGTGTTCCTAGACAAGTCATTCCCTCTTAATGGATGTAATTGGTTGGCAGTCCTTTTTAATTTAATTTTTTTTTAAATTAAGGTTTGGTCACCCACATCTCCAAATAAGTGTTGTAAGGGCTGGGAAAAGTGCAGAAAACAGCAACCAGAGGTAGAGCTTCTTTTCCAGGAAATGCTAAAGAATCTGGGTTTTTCCAGTTTAGAAGAAAACCACTAAGTAGGGGGCCATGATAGGTGCTTATAATACTGTAGGGCGGAGAAAGTGAATTGAGAGAACCTTTTTTCTCCATCTATTTTTTTTTAATTTACTTAAGCCCACCTTTTCCCTAGGCAGTTGGGACCTAAAGTAGATAACTAAATAAATCAGAGAACGTTTAAGACATCAGAGTATCAAAACACCTGCCAGAAACCTTGTAAATAACCATCCACTAGACAGCTCTGCCCCAGCAGATTCCAGGAGCCATCAAGAGACTCCAGAGGCTTCTTAGAAAGAACTAAGGGGCACCCAGTGAATTTGATGGGCCGTAAATCCAAGACAGAAGAAGGAAGGTATTGTTCATAATTAACACGTATGGAATGCATAGCCACAGAAAACAGGAACAGCCACTCTCTTAGATCCCTTTAAAAGAGAAATAGAGAAATTCATGGAAGATAGACCTATCAATTCCTGTTAGCAATAGTGGCTTCAGAGGAAGTGTACATCCTGAATGCTACTTGCTGGTGGGCAATAACAGGAGGAAGCTTTGGCCTCTGTGTACATCATGTATGACTGCTGGGGACATCTGGAGTTGGAAACTGGATGCAGGGTTAGCTGAACCTTTGGCCTGGTCCAGACAGATATGTTTTTCTCAATAGGACCTAAAAGTGGTGAATAGTTACCTAAAGAGCTGCTTCCTGATCTTTCCCAATTATAACCTGGGTCACGGGCTGATGGAGATGGCCTACAATGAGTACATCAATGAGTACTATGCCAAGATTGGTAAGTTTGCTAACCTGTTTAAGCCCCTTATGCAGCTGCTTGATCTCTGCCTCTCTCTGGGCTTGTTTTGGAACCTGGTTTTCAGCCCCTGAACCTGTCTCCATTACCATGATTTAGTTCTGGAGCATGTGAAACAATAACTGGGGGAAAAGTAACTTTCAGGCATATGCTGAATACAGTGCCTTTCTGCTGAGTAATCACTGGGTAGGGGGGAAGGCTTAGCTCATATTTCAGTCTTGGCATCCACCAGCTTTCAAAATAAAGCACCATCTCTTGCTAATCCAAGTGCATGCAGAACAGTCAGATGTGGCTTTTTCCCTCTAGAGCAGAATCCATGCGAGTTTCACTGCAGAAACAATCCCCAGGTTCCTTGCACTTTCCCATCATAATCTGTTGTATATTTTAGCCAACTTCTCAGCCAAAAACTAGCTTCCAAAGGGCTCTACTGTAATACAGGTAACACACCCAGTAACAAATACACAGAAATACGTGCACCAAATTAACAAGATGATACATTCTCACGTAGACACTCGTTGTGGTCTTGGGCTGGATGGCATGAAAAGATCCTTGGCTCTACTCTTTCCTCCTTCTGGCTTTGCTTATAGTCATTGGTTGCTTAGCTGGATTGGGATCTAGTCACAATGGAGAGCTGAGCTGCCGCCACTTTACCTACAATCAATGCTTTTAAGTTGTAGGCTCGGTCTTTGTGACTACTAGGGAAGCACATTTGGCATTTATGAGCTGAATTAATACCCAAATCATGCCTTTTTGGCATGATTCAGTCGTTTGTTAAGCCGAATCAGATTTTCTGATCTGATTCGGTTTACTTCTAAGAGAATCCCGAATTAATTTGGGAATCCTGAATTTTTTGGCTCTATTATACCCTATGGGCCCTTATAGTCAATGGCAAATCTAGGGTATATTCAGTGGGCTGGGGGAGGGGATTTGAGGTAGAGGCACCAAAACCCAGTAGGACTGCCACAGTGGCACTGGTTCTGCTGGGCACATTGCACTGGTTCTGCTGCTGGCCTTGCAAACATGCCTGCTCCCCACACCTCACTTTCTACTGCAGAGACTCTCTAGGAGAATCTGCTGGGCTTGTCATATGCCTGCTTTGCTTTTTCCCACCATTGGAAACGATGGAGGATGGGGGCACCCTCTTTGGGTGCCCATAGAATTGGACCTCATGGTCCAATCTTTTTGAAATTTGGGGCTTCTTTTGGGGAGAGGAATTTACCCAAATTCCAGTACGATTCTGGTATTGGAATTTGGGTTTTCAAGGCAATACCAAATTTTTAAGGGTCCAAAAACCCCAAATCCAAAAAATTCCCTTTTTTTCTTTACATATCCCCTTTCTCTCCCCAGGACAGTTTGATAAAATGAAGTCACCCTTTGAATGGGACATTGTCACACGAGGCTTGGTTGCCATGACGATCGAAGGCTTTGTGGGCTTTTTCATCACTATCATGTGCCAGTATAATTTCTTCCGGAAACCACAGTAAGTACCCAGTGGTGTGTGAAACCTCTGCTCTAAGATTGGGGTAGTGTGTGACCCTGTGTCCTTGGCCTTCAGTGGACTTAACTAAGAGGGGTTGCACAAGATCTGGTGCATCTAGTGTTAATATGCCTGTCGACTGACTATTGCTGAAACCAAAAACGTGCAATGTAGGAGGCAGCTTCCCTTTTTTATTTCATTCCAGCATCATTTGAATAAGCAAGGGTAGGAAGAAGGACTGTTTGCCCCAGAGCCTTGCCTCATGGGAGAGGGCAGATCAAGGAGCATAGCATATCTTCTCCCAGAGGTCACCAACCATGACTATGCACAGTTGCAGCTGAAACAGAAATACAAGCAGTTAGTAGTGGCAGTGTTCATTGCCTAGGGCCACTTGTGCTAAAAGTTGAAATAATTCAGCACTTTTTAAAAAAGTGTTTGAATGGTGAGCTAAATTGTTCTGGAAACTATCAAACACGTTAAAAATTAAACTGTCACTTCTGTTAACTTTTATAAACTTAACACTTTAAAAATATTTGAGCTTGTCAGCTGAACAAATCTTTTTTTTGACCATTCAACAGCCCAATCTTACATTCCTTGTTTTGGAGAAAAGTTAGTACTGAGAAGAGAGTGTAGGAGACAGAAAGAGGTGGGGTATTCTGGAATGGGTGAAAGACTTCGGGCTAAATTCTCTGCCCTTGGGTTGGCTGGGCCCCCTTGGAACCAACAACAGAGAGATGGTGGTCCCCATAGGGTGTTTGTTTGCAACTAGATTAAATTCACTTGAATTTAAATAAATTCAATCATAAAGTCTAGAAGTCCTTATTTTTTCAACTTTTATTGCTATGTGCATTTCATTTACAGTAAATTACCCCTAAGTTATAACTCCGTAAATGGAATATTTAACACCGTATTTCCCCATGTACTTCTCTGGTCATGCTTTGACAGTAAAACATAGCTCATATTGGAGTTCTTTTGTCTCCAGTAGGATATTGAACAACTTGGGTGGTGGCAGGTTTGCCGGAGTGGGGTGTTGTACAATTTGAACCCCTACTTGGGTCAGGCAGCTTCAATGGCTCTATGAAAACGTCTGCTGAAATAAATCGGTGTTGTTTTTTCAAGGTGCTACCATAATATTTTTGTTTGGTTGCTGCTGTGCTGTAACAATGATGGGGCTACCTGTAAGGAATTTGGTTCCTCAGGCCATTTACAGTAAAAACACTTTAGGACAATTTGCAAGTAAAATAAGCCAAAGCTGGCAAACCTGATTAGCAGCAACACAAGGATAGTCAAACTGAAGCTTCAAAAACAATGATAGGTGTAAAATTCTGAGATTGTTTCCCTTCAGGAAACTGTGGGTGAAGCAAGTGCGAGGCTGAGTAGTTGAGCACCAGCCTGGGAAGACCACAGGGCCAATCCCCAGCTTTTGTGGGTAGCACATTGCAGAGAAGACCTTTTTCTGCTTGGAACCTTGGAGAACTGCCACCAGTCTGAAGGGATGATACTAAGCTAGGTGATGAGGGGTCCAACTCAAACCCTGGTGGTTCTATATTGATGTAAAGATCATGAGCAAATCGAGGTTTAATTACATCTTTGAAGGATTTCCTGTGATAACTAAATTGTGATCTGTTGAAGTTAGGGAGTTTTTCTTCTCTACCTATGATCTTAGAATAGTCTGTCTCTCTCTCATACACACACACACACACACATCCCACTCTCCTATGCCTGTCCCAGGGCTTGTGACTGACCATTGTTATCTGTCAGAAAACTAATTTTGAAAGAAAGTATTGCTTCGGTCACCATGAGTAGCACTTTACATCATCTGGATTGGTTTTAGAAGGTTTTATGATTGCTTTAATGGTTATTTATGTGTTTTAATTTTTGTAAGCCGCTCTGAGCCTGCTCCAGCGGGGAGGGCAGGATATAAATTTGATAAATAAATAAATAAAATAAACAAACCACATATTTCAGCTATAATGATTAGGGGTGTGCAGTTTTTCCCCTTTTGTATTTTTCTATTTGGGCCCATTATTTTTCAGTGTGGGTCCAGCCCAGCCCCTCACATGTTTATCGAGATTGCCGGTGATTCCTGAATATATCTGGGATATTTCCGGGAATTTTTTTCTGGCTCTTACTGGAAAATCCTGGATACGTTTGGGATGCCAAAATATTCTGGAAAAATATTGATAAGGTTTCTTGGGGATATATTTTTGGATTGTGTGGCTCCGAATGCACACCCATAGTAATAATGAACTGGGAAGCAAAAGAACAACTTGAGCATGTTCAAAGGCAGTTTTGGGATTTTAATTTCGGGGGGATGGGGGCAGGTTTACTGTTGGTATTATCGGTGGAATGTAATCACACTGTGCACCCTTGGGGAGTGGCCAGCTCTCTTCTGAGCTGGGAGAAGAGCAAGCCACTGTGGCCCCTTTCACCCCAAAGCCTCTCTCCATTCCATTTCTCTCCCTGAACCAGGCGTCTTCCTGTGTCCACCAAGCCCATTGAGGATGACGTAGATGTTGCGAATGAGCGGCATCGGGTGTTGCGTGGAGATGCTGACAATGACATGCTCAAGATTGAGAACCTTACTAAGGTAAAGGCACCTCTGTTTGGCGGGGGACAGAGCTACCGGTGGGGGATTTAGGGGCAAGAGAGGTTCCTGGCAAGTGAGGAAGCTGACAAGTCATCAGCAAGGAAAAGGGGTTCCTTTGCAAATTCACCACTAGCCTGATGTGTATGTAGCAAGCCAGGAGACAGGAAAATGTTCACTTGGCTCTACTTGTATGTCATTCCCTCTTTGTGTGCCAGGTGTACAAGTCCCGCAAAATTGGGCGTATCCTCGCTGTGGACCGCCTGTGCGTGGGCGTAAGACCAGGGGAGTGCTTTGGCCTGCTGGGTGTCAACGGGGCTGGGAAGACAACCACCTTCAAGATGCTGACTGGGGACGAGAGCACAACTGGTGGGGAGGCCTTTGTCAATGGGCACAGGTACATCCATAGGCGGCCTTGGTGCATATTTTCAAATGGCAGCCCCGGTTTTCGAGAGGGTCAGGCAGAAAGTGGCAGCTCTTACTCACAAGGCTGAAAGCTAGTGTCACTTTATACCTCAGAATATCACTTGCTGGCGATAAACAACAAGAGAGAGCTGTTGCCTTCACGCCCTGTTCTCGAGCTTCTTGGATGCTTCTGTGGCTAGTTGCTATTACAAACAAGATGCTGGCAGAGATGGATCCACTGTAGTCAAATCCAGCAAGATTCTTCCTGTGTCAGGGGTACCCTTTTCTCCCCAAAGGGTATGATCTTCCACAGGGCACAGCCTGTTCAATTATCATGTAATTCTGAGAACTGGTGGAAATTATGCCTTTTCAGTTTCTGTACAGGTGTTCGATGCCTCTTTTCTTGCACCGTGTACCCTTGCTCCTTTCATTTCTATAATTGCAAATCTCTCCCCCCCCCCTTCCTCGGTTTCTGCAGCATCTTAAAGGAGCTTCTCCAGGTGCAGCAGAGTTTGGGCTACTGTCCACAGTTTGATGCACTTTTTGATGAGTTGACTGCGCAAGAGCACCTGGAGCTGTATACCCGGCTGCGTGGCATTCCCTGGAAGGATGAGGAACAGGTAAGCCAGCAGCACAGTAGGGCCATGTGAAGATGCCTTCAGCTCTTTGTCTGCTAGTCTCTCCCCCCACCCCCGCCTTCCTTTAGCAAGAGTTGGGGGGGGGGGAGATAAAAGGCAAATGTATTTGTGTCTTCCCAAATCACGAGGTAACCACTCAGACTACCCCTCCCCACAGCAGTTTATGGCAATTTAAGATCTAGATATATAATAAAATGTGCTGATCTTAGTAAGGTCTGAATGCAGGTGGAGTGGATGGGTGCATGGCTGTAGCTTTCCACTGGCCTCAAACAAGTTGGCTGGTAGCTGGGGGAGGGTGTGTGTGTCTGCGGGCGCTAGATCCTGACATGAAGAAGGGGTGCTTGGCATCACTCTGTAAATCCAGGCTGCAGATTTTTTCAAGGTTGTTCCAATTTAAGACAATTTGACAGTCAAGGAAGGTAGTGTGTATGCGTGTGCGTGTGTGCATGTATGTGCAGTGCCAGAAGATCATGTAATGAAAGCTAACACATTTCAATTCCTGTTCATACTTGCCATCAGGGAAGTAAAATGATGGACATTATAATCCATGTTATTGATTGCAGCTACAGAGCTGCTTGTGGTGGCTTTCTGGATTAAACAGATACTCAGAAGCTTTGTGTTGCTGTCTTCTGCTTTTCCCAGGTGGTGAAATGGGCACTGAAGAAGCTAGAACTAGCCAAATATGCAAACAAACCTGCCAGCACCTACAGTGGTGGCAACAAGAGGAAGCTGTCCACAGCCATTGCTCTCATTGGCTACCCAGCCTTCATTTTCCTGGTGAGGGACAGAGATATGGGTCAGGTGCCTGGCATAGCCCCAGGGATGCGCAATTCAAAAAAATTCCTTTTTATTTTGTTTCGGTATTTCAGAAAGGGCATGACTATTGTTACCCTGAAATATCCTGGAATATTGATACAATTTCAGGGATACTTTTTGGGGGAGGGGTCAGGAATACACCACATCCATACAAAGAAGTCAGGTCCACGACCGTTTTCAGTAGGTGGTACCTTTTATGTCTGGACACCACTGGCCAGGTCTACTGCCCATTGAAAATGGTGGTGGTAGACCTGGCATTTGGACTCAGATTCCAGGTCTACCCTAAAGCTGAAATTACCCCCCCCCCCATTTTTTTTTAGATGTAAATATTAGGAATTTTGAAATGTTGGTATTGCCTTTTGCCATTTCACATATCCCTGAGCTTAAAAAGTGTAGCAAATTTGGGGCATAATTTTGCCTTGGAAATATCCAAATGCAGATTCCTGCATAGCCCTTTGTGACTAACTAGCAGGACTGATGCTTCAGTACTGTGTTATGCTGCTGTGCTCGGTCCCTAGGTATGGCTACAGGCGTATGCTGTGTCTTCATGTGTGCTGAATCCAGTAGCATTATAGTAGTGCTTAGTGATAGAACCAAAGCATTACAACACCAAAAAAGAGGGAAACTAAAAATATGCATGTGTGTGTTCCCGTTCACAGAGGAAACATGTTTGAAAAGCCAATGCAAGGTTTCCACTCTTTAAAAAACGATATAAATCTGTGCAAATCTGCCGTAAGTGATCTTGTGAGCGGGTTTTTCTGGATCCCTTCCACCCTTGAAATGCATACTTTAGGACCCATAGTCCCTGACACAAGCTTTGTTGGGGTGGAAATCTTGGGGATGACAGTTTGGAGGAGGCTAATTCTCTCCTCTGCCCCCTTTCCTGGCAGGACGAACCAACTACTGGTATGGACCCGAAAGCTAGGCGTTTTCTCTGGAACCTCATCTTGGACATCATCAAAACTGGCCGTTCAGTGGTGCTCACATCGCACAGGTTGGGGTGCCCTGTTCGTACTGTCTGTGGGGTGGTGGGTAGGAATGATTGAAGCCATTAAATGAGTAACAGATTAATGAATAGGAGTATGTGCTTAGCTGTTGCAACTGGAAGACTAAATGTATGACGTGAGCACAGTGGGTAGTTACCCACCCGGCCGTTTCTCTGCTGATCCCTTCCTTTTCATTTTCCTCAGCATGGAAGAATGTGAGGCCCTCTGCACTCGTCTGGCGATTATGGTGAACGGGCGCCTGAAGTGTCTTGGCAGCATCCAGCACCTGAAAAACAGGTAATCAGGAGGATAACAAAGGGGGGGAAGAAGCCCTTTCGGACCTTCAGTTTCCAGCCAGAGCTGTGTTGGTACTTGGCGGGTGAGCGAGGATCTTATCATCTTGTTGCCTTGAAGAACAGGAGTTGGTTGTGGTTCCTGTGAGTGTGTTTTGCTAGATAAAGCACATTTGCTCAAACATCCAAAGTTTCCATGAAGACCACCAACCATAATGCCACTAATTGGATGCCCCAACCAGCTTCTTGGCTTCTGAAAAATAAAGCAAGGTTGGTGCGGGAAATCAAAGTGTGAGAGCCATAGCCCTGAACTGGATAGCCCAGGCAAGCCCAAACTTGTCAGATCTTGGAAGCTAAGCAGGGTTGACGTTGGCAAGGACTTGGTTGGGAGACCTCAGAATATCAGGAGGCAGGGGCAGGATTTATTCTACCACCTCTCTGAATATCCTCTAGGCCCCCAGTAGGGGTGGGTCGCCACAGGTCACCATGGCTTCCAGGTGCACACACAAGCACATTTGAAAAATACCCAAAAAAAGTGTGAAAGCCACATGGTATTTGTGATCTGCAACTTGTCACAAAAGCATTGCCTTGCACAAAAATTTAGAGGCCTTAGGGTATATTTAGCCTTGATCTGGAACACTGCAGACAGTCTGGAGTCTGGTCTGAAATGAATCTTCTGGGGGTGGGGGGGTGGGGAGGTCCTCTGGTTAGCATTCTCATAATACTTTGTAAGTTAAAGAACGGATGCAGAAAATTGCAGAAATATGTAAGGAAAGCTTAATTTGTGCAGCAAAGAGGAGGCAGGAGGAGAGGCTTTGTACTATTCTGATTACCCTTTCTTAATGAATGATGTACATCCTCTTGGGATAGTTATTGGATGTGTATACACACACACACACTCACACACACAATAACTATCCCAAGAAAATATACTATATATATGTGTGTGTGTGTGTATATATATACATACACACACACTCTTTATGGTATGTTCGCAACATGTCCTTTGTTTATTGCTTATGTGTCTAAAAATTGTTGTAATGGTAAAAACAAAACCAGGGCAAATTTGTGGGAGGTGTTCTTTGTCCTCATGGGGGTAGGGATGTAAGTGGCAAAACTAGATCCTTGACCAACTGTCTTCATGCTGGCCAGGTTTGGGGATGGATACATGATCACAGTTCGGACCAAATCCAGCCTGAATGTCAAGGAGGTGGTGCGATTCTTCAACAGGAACTTCCCAGAGGCTATCCTCAAGGTGAGGCTTATTCCAGCAAGAGAGGCTTCGCTTCCTGCCCAGTCCTACTTTAAAGCACAATTGTAGGGATTGTTGTGAGGATAAAATGGGAGGGGAGGTGGAGAGCCCTGTGAGCTTCTTAGAGGATGCAATAAATATGGACAAATTCCACACTGCACTTCACTGAACATAATCTCGGAGGAATGGGGAAGGGGGCAGCTAGCTGCTTGATTTTCACTCGTGAGAAGAAGCCCATTGTGTAAGGTAATGGGAAGAGCTGAGCAAGAGCCCTTGTGCCACCGACATTGTGCTTCCTCTTCCCCCTCCCCCAGGAAAGGCATCACACAAAGGTGCAGTACCAGCTCAAGTCTGAGCAGATCTCCTTAGCCCAAGTGTTCAGCAAGATGGAGCAGGTGGTGGACGTCCTGGGCATTGAAGATTATTCCGTCAGCCAAACCACGCTAGACAACGTAAGTATGGAGGAGACCTAGGGCAGTTCCTTGAGCCGAGGACTGCAGCCCTCCGGCTGGGTCATAAATGGTAGTTTCTGCTTTTGGAGAGGAGGTCCGGATCACTGGCCCCGAAACCGACTTCCTGATTCTCTTGTTCCCTCTAATCCCCTCCACCCACCCCTCCCAGGTGTTTGTGAACTTTGCCAAGAAGCAGAGCGATAATCTGGAACAGCAGGAGACCAGCCCGGCTTGTTCAATGGAATCTCCGCTGCAACGCTTGTTGAACCTCTTGCGGCCCCGTGCGGCCCCAACTGAACTGCGGGCCCTGGTGGTGGAGGAGCCCGAGGACCTGGAAACAGACGATGAGGGATTGATCAGCTTTGAGGAAGAGCGGGTGAGCAGTGGTGCGAGCAAGTTTGTGGGAAGGGGGAAGCAGGGCAGAGTGGACTCATACCCATAGAGGGAGGTAAGAAACCTCTTTGGTTGGGAGAAGGAATGTTGTGCAGCACCAAGGAACCCTGAGATGTGAAGAGGCCGACATTTGGGAAGGAGGAGCGAGGTGATGGTAAGGGTCAGGAGAAGAGGCGGCTGAATGAAGGAGAACAGAGTAGGAGGTGGATTGGAGCGGCCAGGATTGACACAAAAGATGAATTTAGGAAATGCAAAGCAGGTTGCTAGGAAAGGATTGGCAGTGAAAGAGTGGGATTGAGTCTCATATGGGGCTTGTGGGCAGGAAATGGTGTAGAAGGGCAGGCGCAAAGATAGGGGGCTTGGAGGAAAAGGAAGGGGAGGCCAAGCCAGCAGTGGGCGGAATTGTAGGTTGCACATTGATTTAGACTGCAGCTAGCCAAGGTGTCAGTTGCTAAGTGCCAGTTGGCTCAAGTTTTCATTTGGGACGCCTCACTTGCTTTGTCTCCACAGGCTCAGCTCTCCTTCAATACCGACACACTTTGCTGAAAAACGGAGGGGGACGCATCCCCCCTCCTGGCTTTAAACCACAGACTCCCACCTGGCACTCGCTTTCCTTGCCCCTCGCCTGACCCTCCGTTGAGCGACGTCCGCCCCCTGTTAGGCGAGGTGGCGGGAGGCGAGGGAGTATCTTGAAGCCTTGCCAGCGAGGCCTCCGCAAGCATCTGACTTCAGAGACCGTCCTGGAGGGTGCTGACATATTACCAGCAAGTCCCACGAAAGAGGAGCTGGCCTGGAAAAGAGCAGCCACATTTACGGGGAGCAGCGATGGCTGTTAGCGGCATGATCTCCAGCAGCAGACAAAAACGGGAGGAGCTGTGTGCCCCCCCCCTTAATGCGACTCTCTTGGTTCTTTGAAGGATCACGGCCTGGCTTAGGGGCAGAAGGTGCTAACGCAGGAGTCTTGTAGGCACCACAGCGGGGACAGAGGAGCCCTGCGTTCCTGACTCTGATGGTTTTCTCTTGGCTGCTACTGAATGCTTCCGCAAGAGGAGCCACTGCCTCTGACCCTTTCCCTCCTTCCAGCTGGGGGGATAGTTGAACCCTTTTCTACTGTGTTGACTTGACTTTCTGGCTTGGCTGCTTTGGCACTGCTTTCCCGGGTGGCTCTTGCACAGTTTTCCCCGGAGCTTGGAAAGGGAAGACGCCAACTGACTGGCTTAACTTGGCCCCCAGGGATCGCCTGGATGTTTTATTTCCTAAAGGGGACCGATGATTCCTCGAAAGGGAAGTGGGAGGGTGAGCATCCAGCATGCTCCCTAGTACGGCACGTGTGGGGGCGCAGCCTCCCTCTTTCTCACGACGGTACAAAGTTAAGGGCCAAAAGGGATCAGTACAACCATCTGCTTTTTGCAGATCTGGAAAATGCCCTTGAACTTACTGGACTTCTTTGCTTGTGCTAAAGCAAGTGTATTTGTGAGTGTGTGCGTGTGGGTGTTCTTTCCTTCCCTCTCTGTCTCCGCTCCCCGTATCCCAACCAAGGGTCCCTGAGCTGTTTTTAAACTTAACTGATCATGAAATGCTGCTGTTATGGAAAAATAAAATAAACTAATGCTTCTAGCCCTCATGGCTGTGAAAACACCAACAGTGTATTCGCTTTAAAGGCTTAGAAAGGTGGAGCATTTGGAGCAAGGCTCTGCAGAGCCGAGAGTGGACAAGGGGAGGGTCATTGGCTCAGTTTGGCCTGCATCCTGTTTTGGAAATGGGCTTTGCAGGAGGCATGAGGGTGAGTCTAGAACTCCCTTTGGAGCGACATATTACAGCAATAATCAAGGGCAGGTTAGAGACTGGCAGCCAGGCTGGGCTTGAAGGAGAGTCTAAGGTTGAGCTATCAAGGCACTGGGTCAACAGGAAATGTTTTTGCCAGCAATGTGTTTGGTCTGGCAGGATCTATTTACAGGTCCTTAGAATTTAAAGCTGGATGTTCCATTTCAGGGATCAGGTCCAAGCACTTTTCTTAGCGGGTTTGGGGATTTTTTTTACGTCCAAAGCCTGTGCTGTCTGAAGGTACCTCTCCCCATGACAGGGAAGTATGTCCCTAGTTCCCTGGAGCTCAGAGTTCTGTTAACAGTGGCTGGCCCAGATGCTGTTGGGAAACTCAGTGCAAAGGCAAGATGGGAGACAGCAGGGTGCTGCGATCAGTCTCCAACATCTGATATTCAGAGGTAAACTGCCTCTGAACACAGAGGCTCTAGTTTGAGCTATTGTAGCTGCTAGTGTAGAACTATTCCTCCTCCTCCGTGAGTTGGTCCACTGTTTCGCAGGCTACTAATACCCTGATCCATTGCCATGTTTCACAGGTGCTGAATCATCTTTAGAGAAATATTACAGGCATTTGTTAGTGGCAGGGATGGGTACAGCTGCAGCAGAGTCTTTGCGGCAAGATCAGCTCTTTTTGGCCCAGGTGGTGCTTCAGGAGGAAATCTGCCCCTCCTCCCGGGCAGAACTTGGGCAGATTCATAGTTTTTATCTTTTTTGGACCAGAAGTAGAAAAGGCAGAGCCATGCATCCGGCACTATCAAATGCAAATAGCACCTGTTTGTTTAAATATATGGATTTCTCTACATGAAATGCAGAAAAGGGAATAAAGAGAAGACTGGGCACTTGCCGCTTGTTTTAGATGGTTTCTCTGACCTGCCACAAACATGGAGTCAATGGCCTGGTCCTTTCTTGGCCACTGCCATCCATGAGCATGGCAGGGGAAAAAACAAGCGTGCCCATCGCAATTGATGGCACACTGATAGGTGTTCTGCAGTTTTCCGTTTCAGTCCTTGTTGCAACTGTGTTACAAATGTAAACTGCCTCTTTAGGATATGGTGTAAACTAACCTTCCCGGTGAACGTTAAAATTCTCAAACTGTGTACCCTAACAAGCCTGCAGGCATACAGTGGGGAAACCGACCTCACAGGAGTCTTTAATCTAGAGGGGAGTTTTGCGGCTCAGTCCTTACCCCTTTCCAATCAGCCTTCACTAAAGTGGATTGGAAATTCTGGCACGTCTCTGCCTCAGATGGGATCGGATTGTTTGGTTGCTGCCTATGCAGACACACAGCAGGCTTCTCTACCCTCTGAAGAGGCTACAAAGTGTTCCTCTGTGTGAGTTGCAGCTCTGCCCGTCTACTTCCAATCAGGAACCACAGCTAAGAAGGAGGGGGGGGGTCCTCATCAGGTGCAGAATTTTTAAAAAGTTTTCTGGCTTCTGAGAAGTAAATCTTTTCAGGCATAAGACTAAAATGTGCTTTTTTCAGTGAGGGTGGGTGGGGAATCGGGTCTCATCCATTTGAAAAGCACTGGGACAGATTGTAAGGGCTTTGCTGAACGTTTGTCTAAGGTATTTTAAGGCATCTTATATTCCTTTCTTCCTCCTCCCCTGTTTTGTAGTTTGCTTCTATCTCTCTAGATGGGTTCTGACAGTCGGATTTTGGCCCCCTTGCCTGTCTGCCCCTTGCTCATTATCTACAGTTGTGTGCGTCTCTCCCCTCCACCTCATCCATTTCAGTGCCCCTCTTGCTTTCCTGCCTCCACCTCTTTGCTGCTCCTTGCCAGACAATTCCCTGTCCTGCAAGATGTTGTGCCAAACAAGATGCTTAGCACGGGCTGTGCAGACTTACAAAATGTGGGTTTTTTAAAACAACAACAACATAATAATAATAATAATAATCCTGGTGCAGTTTTCTCTTGTTGAGTTTATTTGGAAGAACGAGGGGGTTACCGGAGTATGAATGGCCTCAGCTACACCAAGGGGCAAGAGATCAGGGCAGGGCCAATTGCACGTGGTGGCTCCTTGAAGCAGCAGAATTTTCCAGAGATTTCCCGAGTTGTCATCTCCCTCTGCAGCTCACTCGCAACTCAAGATCTTGGGTCTTTGGACATTATCTAGAGTGCATCCCCAAAATGAGCCACTGTGGGATCCATTCCTTCACCCCATCCCATGAGGAGCTCACATACGTGTGTTTCAAGGACATCCCAGAAACTTGCCCTTTGTGGGACTGACTGCCTTTGATTCTTGCTCTCTGGCACGCTGCCTTAACACTCCAGGCTTCCCCCCCGGGTTTTCTGATTCGTCTGGCTACTTTTCCATCTACTGTGCCTCACTGAGCCTGAATCAGGGCCATTTCTTTGGCCATTGTGGGAATTCTTGGTGGTTGGTAAGGGCCTTACAGCAAGCCTGTATATTGCTAGCAAAAAAAGGACAAAATGTGAAAATAATTATTGTTTTAATAAAAATCATAATAACCAGCGATTGTTGGATTTTTTTTTGCTGTGCTTCTTGTTCTTCTGCCATTCGTGGAGGCAGATAAAAATGGATGGAATGAACTTTGTCAGAAGTTGAATGAATTCACTGCATTTTTTGCAGTGTTTCTCTGTTGCACTGTATGTTGTGAGACTAGTAGGAAAGCCTTCCTTTCTCCCACTTAAAACTTAGACACTTTGCAGCAGGTTCTCATGTGATGCAGGCAAGGGTGTGAGTGTGGGGGGGTGTTCATTGTTGGAGCAACCCAAAGACCCTCCTGGGTCTCCCCCGTTTCACATGAGAATTTTCTGGAAGAGGAATATGCAAAGTCATTTGCTGTGAACATGGCACCCACAGTAATCTGAAATGGGAGAAATAGTGCCGGATCAGTTTTGCTAGAATTTTGCAGGCCAAGAAAGAGAGACTGATTAATATTGCATTAGTGATTTCTTTCCTGTTGAAACCATACTTCAATTTGAAATTTAAAAGTAGCCTAAGATAAGTCCTGTCCTGAAAAGGAACTCCCAAGTAGTTTGGAGATACAGTAGTTTCTGGTTTGTACATACAAGAATGGCTTACATAGTGAAGTGCCCACAAACTGATATTTTACCTGTCAAACACTGAAGCTATATAATACCATATCCATCCATTTGCTTTTATCTCACTCTTCCTTCAAGGAGGTCAAAGCTGCATACATAGCTTACCTTTCTTCCATTTTATCATCATGAACACGCCCCAACCCCGAGGTAGATTAGATCATGGAACGATGACTAAACCCAGGGCTCCGTTGGGGCCGGAGCGAGCCGGAGCGCCGCTCCGGGAGAGAAGGGGCCGGGGGCCCCCGCGAACGAGCCCCGTCCGGCCCCCAGTCACCTTCCGCGGGGCCGCGGCAGACCGCCGGCCCCGCCAGCGAGCCCCGTCCCGCCCCCAGCCACCTTCCGCGGGGCCGCGGCAGACCGCCGGCCCCGCAACTGAGCCCCGTCCCGCCCCCAGCCACCTTCCGCGGGGCCGCGGCTGGCCGCCGGCCCCGCAACCGAGCCCCGTCCCGCCCCCAGCTACCTTCCGCGGGGCCGCGGCTGGCCGCCGGCCCCGCCAGCGAGCCCCGTCCCGCCCCCAGCCACCTTCCGCGGGGCCGCGGCTGGCCGCCGGCCCCGCAACCGAGCCCCGTCCCGCCCCCAGCCACCTTCCGCGGGGCCGCGGCTGGCCGCCGGCCCCGCAACCGAGCCCCGTCCCGCCCCCAGCCACCTTCCGCGGGGCCGCGGCTGGCCGCCGGCCCCGCAAACGAGCCCCGTCCCGCCCCCAGTCACCTTCCGTGGGGCCGCGGCTGGCCGCCGGCCCCAGGAAAAAAAAACTCCCTCCCCCAGTCACCCCCAGAACCCCCCCTCCCTCCCCCACTCAACAGTTCCCTGGGCCCAAGGGAGGGAGAAGCCGGGCCTGAGTGGCTTAACACCACTCAGGCCCAAGCAAGGGGGGGGAGGGAAAGCCAGCCCCAGTGTGGGGAGAAGCGCCCCTCCCTTCCTTCCCTCTCTCCCCCCACCTACCTACCTGTTCCTTCCTTCCCCCCTTCCTCCCTCTCTCCCCCCTTCCTTCCTTCCTTCCTTTCTTTTCTCTCTCTCCCAACTACCTACCTACCTTACTGTTCCTTTCTTCCTTCCTTCCCCTTTCTTCCTCCCTCCTTCCTTCCTTTCTTTCTTCCTTCCCCCCTCCCTCCTTTTTTTCTTTCTTTCTTTTCTCTCCCCCACCTACCTACCTACCTTCCTGTTCCTTTCCTTCTTTCCTTCCCCCTCCCTCCCGTTTGGCCTTCTGACACACTGCCCATGACGTCATTCCGATGACGTCAGGGGGTGTGGCATATGCAAATGAGTTATGCTAATGAGCTCCTGCACCTCTTTTTTTACGAAAGGACCCCTGACTAAACCCAATGCCTTTCATGGCTGAGGGAGCAAAATTTGAACCTAGGTTTCCTCATGCTCTCCTAGATTGTTGAATTAGGATCTTTTGTCTGTGCTTGAAACAAATACAAGTTTAGGCAATTCCTCAGGGAGGAGCTTGGAATTGGAGGCAATACTTAACCTGAATTTTCCTGCTGTTAAATTTGTATGTTCAATAAAAATTAAGCTGGAAGACCAGTGTAAAATACCAAATAAGGGGAACTGGAGACAGTACTTAACCTGAAATTGCAAATAACTTGATGGCATAAAGAAACTCACACCAGCATATACAAGACTAGCAACAACAAACAAATGAGAAGGTGCCTAGCAGAAGCCACCCCAGTAGCAGTTGCTATTCCTCCTCCTGGCTGATCCAGAAAGTCTGAATACACCCTTCATGGTGTTATGAGTGTACAGTATCCCTAGAGAAAATGAGGGGTAGGAGGGCAAAGCATGCTTATTTTGTCTGAGTGGTGCTTCAGGTGAAGGGATGGGACCTGGGAAGAAGGAAGAGTGAGAGGCTTAAAAGAAGTGGAGCAGAAATGTTCATACATTGCCTGATCTACAATCCAGCAGAGCTGGAGAAGTTCCAAAGTAGTAAGGGTGAGGGTCCCAATGATAATAAGAGGGTCTCTGTCAAGTGATTTCAGTGGTAGAGGATCAATCCATAGGAATCACATTAACTTTTTGTCCAGTAGTGCTGGAGGAACCATCTAGAATGAAACGAAACCCAGTTTCTTCGTGCCCAAATACCATTTTTACCCTATTTTTCATTGGGCACTTAACTTTTGGGGCCAGATCCTATTTTTTTATCCAGTCATTGGCCAATTTTGTAGAATTCTGTCCATGGCTGGGTTGTTTGAGGCTGCTCTCTGACTGGAGGAATATCAGAATTCTTGCTCTGATGGAGAAAGTCAGAATCCTGGCTGTCATTGGTTTTGAATTTTTGTAAAGGTTTAAGAGAAATATGTCCAAAAATAGTCATAAGGAACATAAGGGGAATGATGGATGTCGGGTGAGGTAACGGAGAGGGCAGGACAACTGAATCTCCTGGGTGTGATGACTGAATTTCCTGAGTGGCAAATGGGATTAACAGATGAGCTGGTCAGCCTGGCTTCAACTCATGATTAGGCTTCCAGGGAAGTCTGCATTGCAAGACAGATTCCTGGATGGTCCTAAAAGGTAAATTTATTGTCCTGCAAACCTTGATTTTTAATCATGGCCTGAATTTTGATGAGCCCTCAGGAAGCCAAAGAACAGAGTCATCATCAAGGTAGTGTTCTGGTCCCCAGGGGAACTCTGACTATTTCCTTGTGAGTCAGTATCTTGAATTGCCTGTAGAGTGATCTTAGTTTCTCAGCCTTTAGTATATGGAGTGTCTCACACAATCTCCGGCATCCTGTAGTCTGAGAAGACATGGGGGAGGCTCCTGACCTAGGGCTGTTTTGGGGGGGTTGTGTTACATCATGTTCTAAGCACTACACAGCACCAGCTCAGTAAGTTGCATAGCATGCCAAGTTGCACCATCATGCGCAAGAAATCAATACTGTGCCAAAATGGTGACATAAAAGTTGGATTGTGGTAAATTCATTATGCTGGGAAAACAATAAGAAAGATCCTGCAATTTACTCTGTCAAAGCAATTGTACATGGGGTAGGGGTAGGAAACAAGAGGATTCCCCACTTTTAACCCAGATTTTCAAACTTGTTCAGGTGTATGGAAAAAGCGAAATGGGGGAAAAAAACCAGAATTGTGAATGCCTTTGCAAGAGTGACCATACATGTTTTATTTCCTGCACAACTGTGTAGCCTACATAATGCTTTTCCATCAGAACACTGACACCTCTAGGCGCAGAATTTGTGGTTTCAACACAACCAAAGTCTAGTGTGCTGTATTTCCTGGCTTTAGATTCCTGAGCAATCTCTCGATGTTTGTATAATGCGGCATTCGTCTCTGCCAGGTTCTCAAAGGTCGCTGACTCATGAACCAGTACAGAAATATGATGGCTATTTTTATGCTTCTGGAGGTGTGGATCTCTCCCTCTTGGTTTCAGAGGTGGTGAGAGACAAGAGACAAAAGGGCAGGGCACAGGCAGCAGGTTATATATAGAAGACGGTTGCAGTGCTTCAGCCCCTGAGGCTCATTTCCAGAGATTTACTCCTGGATTGCCCAGCCAAGGGTGGCCTCTGGGACTTTGTGAGTTAGGCACTGAGGAATCCCAGCAATGAGCCTGGCCTTGCTTTTGTTAATAGAGCAGAGTATTTTGGAATAGTTTATTCAATGAAGTAGAGCTTCTCAAAAATGTGGCATGAGCACTGGGTTTTAATTTATACAGGACTGTGTGTGGGTCAAGAATCCCCCCCCCCAAAATACTCCAAACTGAAGCTGAATTCTGCAACTTGTACAAAATATTCCAATAAAGCAAATGTGCACAGTTCTCCTTTTGCTAATATGGGAAAGGGGCAGGGAACTCTTCAGGGTACTCAAATCCCTTTCCCAACCACCCCAAAGTCTTATTCAGCCGCACACCTAAGGAAGGAGAGACGAGGAAGCCTTGCTATGGTATTTAAGTTCTGTAAACCCAGTTATAATACTGATAATCTGAAGTTTGAAATTTAACATTTGTTGTAGGAATTCTAATGGAGAAGATTGTAGCGTAAAAAACAAAGAGACATATGTACTGGGTTCCCCCCCCCCCCCTCTACTGTAGACCACATTGGTAGTTCTGCCCTCAGGTGCTAGGATCACCAGGCTGCTTGGTGAGCTCACTCTGGAGCAGGCCACATAGAACTGTCCATGTGAGAAGCAGTCCTCTGTTAAGTCAATTCCTGCCACCTACAGTGTCTGGCCTTGACTTGTTGATGGTCATAGCAAAGCAGACCTTGAGGGGGAACTGCAGCCTCTTCAACTTTGCGACATTCCTAAATTGCCTCCTCCTTCTAGCGTTGGTGTATCTGGCTTTTGCCTGGAGCTTTCTTGGGGGCAGTGAGAGGTGTGAGGGGGAGTTGGTCTGAGGGAGTGGTGATGTAGTGGACATTTCTTCAGGTTCATGAGGGAGCCGTGCATTGAAATGGCTCCTAGAAAGGTCCTTGACAATCTCTCCATGAACATTCATAAACTCAATTGCCATGCTGGCTGTTATGAGAAATGTCTGTTCAGGAGTCTTGAATCGCTGATTTCTGTAACTTTCCACAACTGCCTGCAGTCTCTTTTAACTGTTTTTAACTCAGAACATTGCGATCCAAAGCTGAGCAATCAGGGGGAGGTGGATGCAAGCAGGCAGGTTTTACTTCAGAACTCTGGGCTACACAGTTGACCAATTTGGGGGGGGGGGGGGGAAGGCAGCAGCCTCTCAAACACATGGAAAACAATTGGGGAAACACATTTTGCCCCCTTTTAACCCCCTTAGGGTTTGTGTTTCTCAGAAATTTCTTCATAGTGGGTGTTGACATCATGGTAGGAATGCGCTGCCTGTCCAGTGTAGGAGGAGGAGGGGTAAAAGTGCTCTCCCTGAATTTTGTGCTTCCAGGTCCAGGGGTTTGGCCTGGGCGTTGATTTTCGTCAGGAGAAAGTGAGGAGACTTCCTTTTATATATATAGATATTTATAGATGTAGTCAACCTTGTCTGTCTGTGTATATTTATGATTGCTTCACAGTTCCGTTTTACCAGCCACTGTTGAAGATCATTGAAACGCCTTGGTTTATACGGCTGTTATTCCTTCCATAGTGGACGTCTTCTGCTGCAGTTACTTTCTGTTTGGAGATCTACGGACACTGTTTATGTATGGAATTACAGAGGCACCTACTGTTGGTTTTGAACACATTCTTTTTGTAAATAATGCTTTAATTGTTATGAGCAATCTGTTGGATATGTGCTTATACATTCTATTGGGTTATGACCACTAACTCATCTTTGAACTTTAATGAATGTAATATACACTTTTGATCATCTACAGTTGTGAATTGTTGATGGTCTTCCCTTGGTGGGTGTTAGGTGAGGTCACAGAATTTGGCAGCTACCCAACTGCACTGTCTCTCTGACTCTGCCTCCTGCAGTCCTCTGTCTTGGTTTAGGAGTGCATTCCGAGGACCCAAAGGCTGGCCATGAGCAAGAGAATGTGGCTGAGGCCAACCAAGAACTCCAGCCTTTGGCCCTCTTAGCACCTTCTCAGTGAGAGTAACAACCGGCTCTGCGCTGATCTGGGTGGGTAGCACCGAGACGAGAGTTTCAGTGATTGCAAAAGACCTTTATGTAATGGGAACCAGGCGGGCTGGCCCTGTTGCTTCCTGCCTTGAGCAGGCTGCCGATACAAACTGTCACGGGTAGTTCTTCTCCAAAATGTGGGCTGAGAGCCAAGCCCTCAGCCAGATGAGGACATGGCATGGCATGCGGCCAGTTTCCATTGTACCCAACAGGCTACTGAGCTAATATTCCTGGTGCCTCACCTTACGAGCTCCCAGTTCTCTTGCCAATCCCTCCAGGTATGGAGCCAGTTCAAAGGGCTTTTTAGGGGTATTGCTCAGGTAGAGATGAAACGTGGGAGGGAAGGGTTTTTTTATGACAGTTGTCCTTGATAACCCTTGTAAAGTTTCTAGATTCAGGTTGCACCATCAAAACATTAGAGGATAAACTAGTAAATGCAGCTATATTTAGTATCTGTAGCCATGCCTGCCAGCTTCCCCCTGTCCAGTTGCAAGGGCTAGTGAAAATGAGTGAAGGGAAAACTCTCATACCCTACCATTCCTCTGCATGTGTGGATTGGCTCCATCTGCTTATTATTTAGAGAATACACGAGTGCGTGCATGCACACACATTGCCTTTCCAAAGACCTGCGAAGGCGGATCATGTTGAAACAGGATAAAGTTATGAAAGCAGCATTAAAATGAATAAAACCCAGCCAGAGCTTAAAGCAGCACAAAACATTTAACAGTCTAAAACGATCCTTATAAAACAGCCTTCAGCTTAGAAGCAGATTGTAAAAACTGGTTAAAATGACCCCCCACACACACCAGTTAAGCCCTGGTAAAAAGAAGTGTTTTGGGCTTGTTATCTATGGTCAAATCTACATCTGACTTTCCCGCTGGAATCATTCTAGTTTTAAAAAAAACATGTCTATACCTGTTTCTAGTTTCAAACCATACTTGTTCTAGTTTAAAAATTACTGTTTACATTCGTTAATTGCCCTCCTGTGGTCAAGCGAGCATTATACTGCTTTAAACAGATCCTGTTGCTTCTCTTCAAACCCAGGGAGTGAAATTTGAAACCAGCGTGAAATGAGCGTAGGAAAAGACAGCAGTCAAACTACTTCAGAGGGGAGGTGTAAATTGGGCCTAAAAGAGTGGATAGGTGTAATATTCAGAAGCCCATGTCATGTTTTATTATGATTTCAGGATGATAATAAGGCACCAAGGAAGCCTTGGAGGAAAGGCATTCCACAGGCAAGGTGCCACCCCTGAAAAAGCCCTGTCTCCATATACCACACACCTCACCTCTGCAAAGAACAGAGCTTTTTAAGGAGAATGTTAAATGGTGGGCTGGACAGTATGGGAGGAGGCCATCTTTCAAGTACCCTTTTCTTCCCAGTTATTTAGGGCCCCTTAAAGGAAAGAACGAGAAATTGGAATTGTGCCTGGAAACAGATGGGCAGCTCTTTCAGCATAAGGTTGGTATGATCCCTACCAAGGCCCTGACAGTAGTCTGGCTGTCACATTTTGACTAACTGAAGTTTTCTGGACAGTTTTCAAAGGCAGCCTTACAATATGTCTGTTTTTCCTTTCTTCATTATTCTCGCAAAGTTCCCGATTCCCACCATGAGTAGCGCTTCTTGGTTTTCTGACCGCTAGCAATCACTTCAGTAGCTTCCACACAAACATTGTCCAATCCCTGCACTATCTGGTATCCTTTTGCGAATTGTCTGTGACATCATAGCCGCTAAGCCAGGGGCAAAGAAGGAATTCCAGGCAGTCAAGTACAGCAACCTGAACGATCAGACTTTTCCCAGTCTTATATATCCATCGTGGGGGTGGGTGAATGCAGCCTTTTGAGGTTGCACAGAACTCTGTCTTACCGTTTCTGCAACAGGACTGAGGGAGTTCCTCTGACAAGACAATCTGGGTAGCTGCAGAAACAGGGCGTTGAGAGGAGACAACAAGAGGAATGCTGCTTGTGGAGCTTTGGTGAGGGTGTGTCTAATTTATAAAGCAGACGGAGAGAAGAGCTGCCAGAGAGCTATCTGGTTGCTTTCTGCAGAGGCCTGAGCAGGATGGCTGAGAGTTCCAAAATCCAGCTGTTTGTCAAGGTGAGATCTAATGGGGCCAGGGTCTCCTTGCATGGTGGGAAATGAAGGGTGTTGAGACTGGCATTAGACTGTCTGGATATTTCAAGCGGTGTGGTTTCAGAATAACAGTGAAGCGCTGCGTGAAAAGATACAGACCTAAGAAGATCAGACCTAAGGTCCATTTAGTTCAGTATCCTGGTTCCCGCAGGGACCAACCAGCTGTCTCTAAGGAGGTCACAAGTGGGGCATGAAGATAACCACTTTCCCCTGGTGCCTGTGTGGGATTCCAGCGGACACTTCCTTTGAACGTGGAGGTCCCGTATCACAGCTGATACCACTATTCTCCACAAAAAAAGCTGGCAGCAGTCGCCTCATCTTGTGGACATGGGTTCCCCAAGTTAATTGTTACTGGAAATGCCAGCCTCCAGGTGGGGCCTGAGGGTATCCTGGAATTACAGCTCATCTCTGGACTATAGAGATTGGTTCCTCTGGAGAAAATGGATGCTTTGGAGGGTGGACTCTATGGCACTGTACCCCACTGAGGTCCCTGTCCTCCCCAGACTCTACTCCCAAATCTCTAGGAGTTTCCCAACCTGGAGCTGGCAGCCCTACCCTCCTCCCCAGGGGAGACCTGGCAACATTAATTGCCATGACCTCTGATGAGTAAATTGAACAGAACTGATCCAGAAGTTAATTGTACATCATGTGAAGCTGAGTGTAGGCATGCATGTCTAGGATGGGCTGAACTTGAGGGAAGTTATGTTGTATGTTTTAACTATGTTGTAACCTGACCTGAGCTTGCTGTTGGAGGGGAGGGGGCTCAAAATCAAATAAAGACATACATCCCCGCCCAGGCAGGGATTCAAAATATCACTTGGAATGACCCGGACAAAGATTTTTTTGCTTTTGACTTTGATTCACTCTCTTCTGCCAGGGACACAGGAGCCTAGCTTGATCGAATTGTTTTATTTAATATCTGCTGTGCTACACCAGCTCTTATTGATGGCCATCGTTAACCATTAAAGAATATTTTAGGGGAAGGGGAAAGAGACTCCGTTGTTGAGATTCTCTCAAAAGTTGGTTTGAACTATTTTTTTAAGAGAAGAAGGGATGAAAAGAAGCATAGGAACAAGTGCCACAGAGGGTCATTAATTGTGGGCTCCCCCCCCCCCAAAGTGGACAGCTTCTAAGCCCAGATGTCCAACAGAGTGAGATTTTAATAGGGGCTATCCTTGAATAAAGCCAGCCTGGGACTGTAAGTCGCCTCTTTGGGGGGGGTGGGAGAAACGAATCCCTACAAAATTTGTCCTGGCATTGCCGTTTCTCCTGCCCCGATACTTTTTTGGCCCCTTCATTCCATTCCACAAGGTCTCCTTACAAGGCTCTGGGGCTGAAATGTACCTGAGAGAGCAACCTTTATTACAGTTCGGAGGGGGGAGGGGGATGCTCCAAGCATGCTCGAAAGCACTTGACTGTTCGAAGCTGCAGCATGAAAACAGGTTCGGGAGCTTTCCCCGTGCTTGACAACTCACTCTCAGAGTTGCTCTGACACTCTTGGCCAAGTGGGTGGAACAGAAATGTCTTGCCTCTGATGTGCCTTCAAGTGATACAGAAGTTTGCCCCATAAGTGTTTTATTTGAGATCCTTTGCATACGCAGGTTTCTGCTTGATACTGCAACCACTGAGTGACTTGGGCATCCATTTATCCATGTTTCTGGGGCTGCGTAGAGGAGGGGGTTCATCTATCTGGGACTTCTATATTAGGCTCGATGTACCCTAATTTAATCTCTTACCTTTACTTCTCTTACTTGATTCTTTCCCCATGGCTGTTTACCACTATACCTCTGCCTTCCTTTACAAAAATGTCTTTTTCCCTAGGACTGAAGAGACCTGGACCCATTCTGCATCTAGCATTCACTCCTTTGTTTTACCAAACCCACAAACAGAAAAAGAAGTGGCTCAAAACCACATTCAAATACCCCAGGCCAACGCCATACTGACTGCAAAGTCGAGATCAAATGAAGTGAAAGCAGCATGCAGTCTGCACACTGCCATAAAATCCAACCATCAATCAAAGTGAAAGCAGCAAGCAATGTAAAGGGGAATTTCTGTTCCAACATGGGTTTGGTAAAACAACAGAACGAATGCTAGATGCAGAATGGGCCCTGGGCTCAGATCACCCGTCAGCTATAAAGCACAGTGGGGTGATTTGGGCCAATCACTGTCTCTAAACCCAGCCTATGCTGCAAGGTTCTTCTGTGGGCAAAATGGAGGGGTGACCATGTATGTCTCCCTGAGCCACCTGGAGGAAGAGCAGGATCAAAATATTATATATATATATACACCCCCCCCCCCCCCGCTTTTAGATGCCTGACACCACAGCAGCAGGAATTTCTTTCCATTTCTAAGTTTGATTATCCCTCTTGTATGCATCGGTGTGCTTAAAATGCAGATTGCATGTTCCAATCTTCCGGTCTGTCACCCACATTTCCTCTTGCATCTGGACTGATGTAGATTATAAAGCCTTGAGGCATGACCCCTGTCATTCTGTTTTTTAGTTTGCTGTGAAGGGCTGAGTACATTTTAAGCACCCTGAGAAGTAATGGTGATAATCACTTCCCCCTCCCCAACCCACACACACCTTGGGCCTCCTCTTTCCCTCTGTAATGTGATTTGAGAATCTGTCCAGGCCTTGGGCAACTTGGCCTCCGGGAGGCCAGTAATTAGTCCAGCAGCCCATGATCTTCCCCTGAGTCCTTGTCTTGCACAAAATAACACCTCACCCAAACTGGTTTAACAGTGCTATCAGGGCTCTGACCTGGGGTGACATCTCTAGCAAAGACTTGCATCCCAAAGAGGAAGAGAAAATAAGACTCCAAATGGGGGGTGATGGGGAGGGTTAGCTTCTTTTGGGGAGGAGTTAAAGGGTGGTTGGGTTTTTGTTTTGTTTTTTTGCAAACTGGGGATGGTATTGGGGAAGAACATGAACCAGGAAAATGCAGTTTGGTTCAGTTTGTGGTTTGTGTGGTTCGCAGCCCTGCAGACTCCATTGAAAGGGACCACAGTCCCTTTAAATGGGGTAGCAGAAAGCCTGAAGAGCAGCTGAGTGGTGGGGAGCAAGCTGCTGCTCAGCTGTTTTGGGTGGGGAGCTGTGGGGTGGGGAGCGCCTCCCTACCACACAACTTTTTTCACACTGTCTTCTGTGATCCTTTTCAAGTTTAAAGGGCCTGCACAAGACAGCCTGAAACAGCTGAGTGGCAGGGAGCCTCCCCACCTCTCAGCTTTTTTTTTGTGGCTTTTGGAGAGAACAGAAAGCAGGGACTCCGAGTCCCTTTAAACCCTCACTTTCTGTTCCATCCACGAACCACGATGAACCTCATGAATCTCTCTAAACATTTGTGACAGTGAACCCATCACAAATTTCTGTTCCCAAACCACAAACAGGGCAAAATGTATCTTGAATTTTGCTTTGTGGTTTAGTTTGTTCCCAACCATAGATAGTATGAGCCTTGAAAAATCCAGAGTGGGAGGAGGCTGTACCTTTGAGCTCTAAGCAAAAAATGTTTTCTCCCACAAGTAGCCTGGCACATACAAAGTGCATGGTGTCACCTAGATGGCTTAAAATGCACAGACCAGGAAACACTGGGGGCGGGGAGACTATACAGCAGGAGAACAACAAAAAAATCTGTTTCCAGGATACACCTGTGTTACACCCAAAGGCAATACTAAACCCACCCACCATTAGGTATCGATGCCACTACTACTGAAATCTGGCCTCCAACAAAATTCAAAGTGAATTGGGCTAGGAGGGTGGGGACCTCTTCAGGTGAAACAACCAAGAAATGTTAACAGAAACTGTGTGGCATTTTTTGTAAGGTTAATGAACATCTGTGTCTATGCTGTACTTTTATATTGGTCTTGTACCAGTTTAACTAACCCTAACGCCCCTCCCCCCCCATTGGCAAATGGCAATACTTGCTGGCCACTGCTTTCATAGAACTACATTTCCCAGGATTCCTTGAAAGAGAGACCCTCTGGTCATGTTATTACACATGCGTTTGTTTGTAAGAGTCAGCAAACATGTGGTCACTTTACAGGTGAATTTGGGAATCAGTACCTGGATAAATGTGAAGTTTCAATAAGATGTTCAGGTATACATACATTGAAGGTAACATGAGGATGACTTGATGCATGTATAAAGAAAAGCAAGTGTATGTTGTGTACCGATTGTATGTGCGTTCACTGTGATCTGTGAACAGGCTAGCGTGACTGTCAAATAACTTTACATCTGTGTTGTAGATACTTCTGAAATCTCAGTGTGTACATTCTTATCTTTCTCTCTTAGGCAAGTGATGATGGAGAGACCATCGGGCACTGCCCATTCTGCCAGCGTCTCTTTATGATCTTGCTCCTTAAAGGGGTACCCTTTACTTTGACCACGGTGGATACCAAAAGGTGCCATATACTTGGGAAGGGGCTTTACCAAGTACTTTCATCTCGTTTACTTTGCATTTATTTCTGCGGGCTTTTGTCCTGGCATGCTTTGTCACATCTGCTCTAATGTCATATCTAATGTCATATCTGTGGTCTAATTTTATTGTTGTTATTATATCATTTGCCCTCAGAGTAAAAGTAGATGACCCACTCAGAGATCCAAAAATAGCTCTTCCAAAGATTTTTTTATTAGTAAAGAGCAGTTGTGTAGGATATGTGGGAGTGGGGAAGACTCAGATCATGGCAGCTGAGACGTGGGGGAGTTTTTCCCCCTCTGACAACAAATATGTCCTCCTGTATTTTCAACTCACCCCTCTGAGGAGATAACAGAGGTTTCCTACAAGTGTCCCCCCCCCCCCAAAAAAACCCCAGTAGCTTGGGTGGGATGAGAGGGTGTTTTTTAAAGCGCCTTCCTTTGTCTCCTCTGGTCTCCATCTAATCTGGCTTCACAAGAGGAGCCATTTCCAAAACTTGTTTCTTTCAAGCCAAGGCAGGCTGCAAAACAGGCCATGTCTCAGGAGCTGAGAGCACAAAAACAAGACAAAGATGCTGTCTTGACCAGAGGTGTTGAACTCATTTGTTACGAGGGCCGGATTTGACACAAATGTCACTTTGTTGGGCTGTGCCATGTGTACCATAAAGTGTAATGCCAGGTACTGGAGATATTTTATTACTGACTGTGATCCATGCCCCTCATCAGCAGAGCTTGGGGCCAAACCAACCCTCCTGGCCCCTTATGGTTGCCAACTCTGGGTTGGGCAATCCCTGGCGATCTGGGGAAAGACCCTGGGGAGGGCCTGCATTTGGGGAAGGGAGGGACCTCAGCAGGGGTTATAATACTCTAATGTAGGCCCTTCTGGTCCACATTTGGGCTGGTTTCCCCCCAGTTATTCATGGGCCGGATAAAAGACCTGGACAGGCTGGTTCTGGCCCTCAGGCCATATGTTTGACACATCTGGTCTTGCCTTTAAAGCTTCACACAGACACAAAACAAAAACAGGTGCTAGAATACAAAATGTTTAAAGGCTCTGCACCCTTACAGAGCTTGACTATTAGTTCTCTTCTTAGAGAGAGAGAGAGAGGCACACATTCTAGGACCAGTATTAAATAGGGTTTATGGGGTGGAACTGATGCTCAGATCCAGGGTCAGACATCTACTCACCTGGAGCCATGTATCAGGGATCTACCACATTTGGATCAGTGACCAAGGCTGATTTTTTCTTCTCCTCTGCTCTGGTCCTTACAGATCTTTGGATGTGCTGAAGGACTTTGCCCCAGGAGCTCAGCTCCCTGTGCTGCTGTATGACGGTGAACCTAAAACAGACACTAACAAGATTGAAGAGTTTTTGGAAGAGACCCTGGGACCCCCAAAGTACGTGCTCAATCAGCAGTTTTGAATGATTGCCAAAGTATATTGGTCTTGGGGTTTGTGTGGAGGGGGGGGATAACGGCTGCAGAAAGGGCTGCTAACGTTGTCTTCCAAGTATTTTTGTATTCGTTGTCTTGCTGTAATCCTTACAACAATCCTGGAAGGTAGGACACATCTCCCATAATACAGATGGGGAGACTGAGGGAAGGAGGGGGTTGCCTTAGGTGATTTAAAAGGCTTCTATCCCACTTTTCTATTTTATTTTTAAAATTCTTTGTGAATATCTATTTGTATGTGTGTGTATGTTCTTGCAAGCCTGGAAGTCATGGTGACTTCTGGTGACCCCTAGTGGGGCTTGGACATTTCAGAGAGGTGGCTTGTTATTGCCTGCCTCTGCCTCCCAGCCCTGGTATTCCTTGGAGGTCTCCCTTCCAAGTATTTGCCAGGGTCAGTCCTGCTTAGCTTCTGAGACCTGATGAGACTGGGCTTGCCTGGGCTATCCAGGTCATAAGAACATAAGAACATAAGAGAAGCCAATGTTGGATCAGACCAATGGCCCATCCAGTCCAACGCTCTGTCGCACAATGGCCAAAAACACCAGGTGCCCTCAGGAGGTCCAGCAGTGGGGCCAGGACACTAGGAGCCCTCCCACTGTCCGCCCCCCCCCCCCAGCTCATGGACCTGCACACCTGTTCCTCTGCACACATTCTGTGACCCCAGTAATGACCATTTTGAGAGCAGGAGGGGTCTGCAGGGATGGTTGAATACACACCAGCATCAGCTGTAAGTAGCCAAATTGGCGTGAGGGCTCATAGAGGGAGGGAGGGAATCCATGAAAGAGGCAAGATTCCAGCTCCACCATTCATTCTCTTATCCACTTTGCTACACCGGTTGTCTCCTTCTCCCACAGTTTCCCAAGCCTGGTGCCCAAGTATAAAGAGTCCAGCATCGCTGGAAATGATGTTTTCCACAGATTCTCTGCTTTTATCAAGAATCCAGTACCTGCCCAGGATGAAGGTAAAGAATGATAAGCAGGAACAGGTTGCATGACAGAGGATTTACTTGTAAGAGAGTTCTCCAAAATCCCAAGACTCAATCAGTGGGCGATTGGCTAGATATGGCCCTTTGCATCCATCTGGGTGGCCTACATAATTTCCGCCTCTTTTGTAAAGAGCAAAAGACCTGCCTTGTGGGATCACCCCAAAGGTCTATCAGTGGTAATGGTGTGAGGCATTCTATTGTTGTCCATATTAGATTATTTCCGATTGTGAAGGTTTCATGTAGCTGTTGGGTGGCATTGCAGAGGGTGGAGGTGCTCTGGTCGATGCTTTAGCACACTAAAATGCCTCCTCTTAATGCGGACTCATGAGTGAGGGTCTAACACATCCTTTGGTTAAGAGTGGTGGACTCTAATCTGGAGAACCAGGTTTGATTCCCCGCTCCTCCACATGCAGCCAGCTGGGTGACCTTGGGTCAGTCACAAGTTCTCTCAGAGCTGATCTCTCAAGAGCAGTTCTCTCAGCCTCATCTACCTCACAGGGTGTCCATTGTGAGGAGGAGAAGGGAAGGTAATTGTAAGCCACTTTGAGTCTCTGAGTGAAGGCTGGGGTATAAATCCAACTTTTCTTCCTCTTCCTCTTCTTCCTCCTCTTCCTCATTCTCCTCCTCCTCCCAGTTTTGAGACAAAACTGGGAAGGACCAGAGATGGAAAAACTCAACTTTTGAGCCTGTTTAAAAGTCAAGTTGGCCACTCTGTAACAGAACAAATATTTACCCTTTGTGCAAAAGGCAGAATAAGATGTCCAGCTGAGAAGACTCAGATGCAAACATGGGTGAATGTGTTTAGGGGTCTTTCCTGACTCAGCCCCACCCCCCAAAACTAGCAAACAGCAGGCCAGGTCTTTCCACCAGCCAAAGTCCCAAGGAGGCTCTCTTTCATGTGTTTCTCTTCCAGCTCTGCAGAAGAACCTTCTCAAAGCCTTGCTTAAGTTGGACAAGTACCTGAATGCACCCTTGGAGTATGAGTTGGTGCGGGACCCGGAGCTTACTGTCTCTCGGAGGCAGTTCCTGGATGGGGACCAGATGACCCTTGCGGACTGCAGCCTCCTACCCAAGCTCAACATTGTTAATGTGAGTCTCACCCCCACATGTAGCCCTTTGGTTCATCCAGCTCAGCATAGTCTTCTGTGGCTGCTCCTGGGTTCCCGAGCTCTTGGGTACTAGAAAGCCCTTGTCCTTCCGGAGATCCCTAACCAGAGAAGTCAGAGAATCAATTGGTGATGACTTGCCGACTGCCGAAAAAGCAGGTGCTCTACTACTGAGCCACCCCCACAAACACAAGAAGCTGCTTTCCTGAGTTGAGAACATTGCTCTCTCTAGCTCAGCACTGTGCACTCTGAATGGCAGAGGTCCTTGAGGATCTCCAGGGTTCCCTGTTAAAGGAACAGTACCCTAACAATGTGCCCTGACCACTGAAGTTTCCTTATACCCAGTCAGACCACTGGGTTTGTCTAGCTCAGTTCTGTCTTCTCTCAGTGGCATTAGTGAAGGCTGAGCGAGGGTGCTCGATAGCCAAAGACAGACTTTTGGGCGCTTCCCCATTGTTAACAGAATTAACAGAATCAAAGCAAGCAAGTATAGGTAACCCAGGCAAGTCTGATGTCATCAGATCTCGGAAGCTAAGCAGGGCTCACCCTGGCAAGTACTTGCGTGGGAGATCTCCAGAGAATACCAGGGCTGGGAGGCAAAGGCTGTCTATATCAGCCACTTCTCTGAACATCCTCCATGCCAGAAGTCGCCATGGCTTCCAGGCATGGGCGTGCACACACAAATGATGATGATGATGATGATGATATAAGCAAGTATATTCAAATGTTCTTATTTTTGCTTACTGGTTATAGAATTTAGGTTATTTGGTGTAAAGCTCAAACTACTATTCTCTCTCTCTCTCTCTCCTTTTATGAGTTTCTTCAGACGGTAGCTCTTTAGACTTTATGATATGGCTCACCCAGGAACCTGGAAGTGTCTTTCAGAAACATCGTTTGCTGCTTCCTCCTCCTCCTCACCTACCTGTACTTAGTGTTCCCACTAAGCTGAGTCAGTGTGAGCTTGCTCACAGTTTTTTAGCCTCCTGCTCACACATTTCTGTCTTAGCTCAGGAAGGATGGCTTCAGAGTAAACTAACTTATGCAGGAGCCAAATCTCTCGCTCTCAACTTTAATGCCAGTGGCTCACAAAGTGGAATTTTTGCTCACAAGACTCCGCAGCTTAAAGGGAGCATACAGCCCCATCTGCATTGTGTTTTCATTCCCCACAGACTAAAATGGGAAGGTTGTTGCCCTCTCTTGACCTTTCTCTCCCCCCCCCCCCCCCGCAGGTTGTGTGCCAGCACTATCGGCAATTTGGCATCCCCAAGGAGTTGCACGGCCTCTGGCGGTACCTGGACAGCGCTGCGGAGGTCAAGGAGTTTCAGTACACTTGTCCCAACAGTGAGGAGATTGTGCAGGCTTACCGTACTGTGGTCAGGCCACTCAAGTAAACCAGTGGTCCAACACCGGCGTTAGCCTGACAAGATGGCTGGCGTTCACCACTCAGCCTACCCCACAGGCTAACTTCGCTCCCATTCCTACACACCAGAACTACCCAACAGACTGTGGTAAACTGAGACAGAAAGGGATCCTGGCACAGGTGACCTCCAGCGCTTCAAGTAACAAGGTGGTTTTTCATCCTATCCTTCAGTCAAGACGGCCACAGTGGCAGATGCCCCTGGGAAGAAAGGGCAGCTTTGGAGCTGGATGCCATTGGCTGGTAGCCACGTGATGGCCAGTTCTGTGCTGTTGGGTTCCTCTGCTTTTTGTCCCCGTGACTCTCCAGATGTCTTGCTAATGAGGCTTAGTAATCATGAACTAGCAGAGCTGCTCCAGTCCTCTTAGCTCAGTACTTTTGGGTTCAAACACAGTGGACAAGGGGAGAGCCTTCTTGTCTGTCTCTGTGCTCGTGTATATTCCACCGTGCCCTTTGGTAGCCTTGCTGTCTGTTTACTAGGCTGCTTACCCCCCTCCGAAGGTGTGCTTGAAGTCCTAGCATGACCTTAGCTCAGAAGCAGTTTCAGATTTCTCGGGTGTGGCCAGGGTCAGCTTGAGGGAGGGTGGGCTCATATTTAAAATGTCAGAGTTTTAAAGATTTTTTTATGTTGCTGTTATGTTGTTGTTACCCAGTAATGACGTTTCCCCTCCTGGGCTGGACAGAAGTTGTGATTCCCCCTCTCAAATGGGGGCAAGGCAAAGGAGGCACGACAACAAACTTGACTGTAGTTCTGCCAGATGTTAACCTGCCAAGCAGAGCTTCCCCCCTCCGGGCAGCTAAACTGCACCAACAGCTGAATTCCATCAATGCCATCGCCCAATATACACTTTTAAGCTTGTGTGTGGTGTGGGTTTTGTGGTCAGTGCTGAAGTCTCACCTCTTCCAGAAACTCAGGAGAGTACTTAGATGAAGGCTCTTTTATCTCAAACTGTCTCCTGTGAAACAGAGAAGCAAAAATTATGTTACTATAAGAGGTGGGGCAATTATTGCTACAGGAGTGCACAACTCCAATAGTTAATAGGCCGGAATCAATCTCGACTGGAACTAAACAGGATGTATTGCGGAAGTATGACATCTCCAGGCCTTGCCTCGTGAACTTTAAGGAGCTGGCAACCCTTAAGGCTCAAAACAAACAAGAGGCAGATCATCTGTCATCCTGCCCTGGAGGTAAATTGCAGCTTGCAACCTCAATTTGCCTTAAGATCGTGCAGAGAAGGGGGCGGGCTTAACCCTTCAACTTCCTCTCTGTTTTACTGCTCAAAACTTGGCTCCCTGCTTTCTTTAAAAGAAAAAAATGTTCTGAGAGTTGGGACTTAACGGCAGCTTGCCTAAGATTTGCAGCCCATCAAGGGCCTAGAGTCCAACAATGCCTGCTGAGGCACTGAACTGGCAATGAGACTATAGGTCACACCACATGTCTTGGTGGACTGCATTTGGACTTCAGGTCGTATGTGTTACATCCAAGAATTAGAAAGAGGCAGTAGAAAGGACTACCTGCCATACTGTTTTAAAAAACCCGAACAGTAAAATTACTTGCAAGCAGAAAACGAAGATATCAGGGAGAGAAATTCAGCCCTAGGTGTCTTCTTGTTACGCTTGTTTGCCATTTGCATGGATTTGTTCACTGGGGGGCGGAAACATCTTGGCATTCTTCTTCTGCATGTGTAGACCATGCCTGAGATCACACAGAGCTCCAACCTTTAAAAAAAGAAGGAAATATTCCAGTGTGATAAAATTGGTGTTGGATTGCATGGAGCCACTTTGCTAATGGTGATGCTCCCCTCTTGCACATGAAACCTGCTGTTGATGCAAAACGCTTTTCCACTGGAAGAATGTGTTGCCATTAGAACAGCCAGTTACTTTTCAAAAAGCAGGGCATTAATCCTTAAAAGCCAGTTTGGCGTAGTGGTTAAGTGCGCAGACTCTAATCTGGGAGAACCGGGTTTGATTCCCCACTCCTCCACTTGCACCTACTGGATGACCTTGGGCAAGCCATAGCTCTGAACCAGCTGTTCTCTCAAGGATGGTTGTCTCAGAGCTCTCTCAGCCCCGCCTACCTCACAGGGCGTCTGTTGTGGGGAGGGGAAGGGAAAGGAGTTTGTAAGCGCACTCTGAGACTCCAAGTGAGTGAAGGGCGGGATATAAATCCAATCTCTTCTTCTTCTTCTTCTTAAAATAAAGAAGATGGAGCAAGGACAGGCATCTCCCGCTGTTAGCCAGGAAACCTTGTATGCTCAAAATAAACCAGGAATTCAGTAGCGGTTTCAAGACTTAACAAAATTTATTCGTCGGAAACTTCCATGAGGCTGAGCTCCCTTCCTCAGAGGCATGGAAGCGTTACCTCTCCCTTTATGTATGTGGTTGAAAGGGTGTGTAACTTTGCCAGTTAAGGGCAGCAAAGGATTAGAAACTGTTGTTGTTGGTGGTGGTGGGGGAGCATTGTCTGCTTTCATCCACATAGGAAATATAAATATTACAGAATGAAAAGTTATTGGGCATCTCCCCATGGTTGCTTTCCCTAGAGAAAAGCTGCCTCAGTTGAATTCCTGCCTATCCCAGAATGTCTATGTGGTCCTGCCCTCCCATGCTGCACCAAAGTGTTTTTCCTGTTTCTTTCCACCTTACTCCCTTTCCCTCCTATTGCCTCCCTGCCCACAGTGTTTAGACAGCAAGCTCCTGAGGGTCGGGATTTGCCAGTCTGTATTCCGCAGAATGCAGACCGGGGGGGGGGGGGGGGGGGAGACGGGGACGACGACAGCACAGCTTGATTTAACACTGTGAAATCCAAGTAGGGGAACAATTCTGAACATGAGCCAGCTGCTGTAAGGCCTTGTAGGTGACTGTCTGTGCCACCCTTGTCTTGAAGGTAATATTTTAAAGGCTGAACTGGCGGTCAGGTTGCAGCTAACTTATGCTTCCCCCATCAGTGAGTTTGGTCAAGCACAACCAGGGCGCAAGTGTCACTTCTCTGGGCCTACTACAAACTGTCAGTGTGGGTCACTTTCCTGGCAATATGCCAAATAAAGAAGGTTCAAGGAGGCAGTTTGACCTTACCAGGCAGGAAAATGGACATCTATTCTGTTAGGTCTCTTGGTTGCATCTTATTTCAAGAGCAGGACAGTAAAGAACCAGATAAGCCTTACTGTGGGAGCTGGAGGGGGTGGGGGAGGGTGGGGGGGTGGGCGCCCAGGAGCCTTGGCAAGAATGCAAGCAGCTGATGAAACACTGACCTGGGAAGGGGTGTGGCTCAGTGCCTGTGCCTGTGTGTGCCTGTGTGGCATGCCACAGGTAGAGTGTCTGTGTGGCATGCAGAAGATCCCAGGTTCAATTCCCACCATTTCCAGTTATTAAAAGATCTGGCGGTAAGTGTTGTGAAAGACCTCTGCTCTGAGACCTTGGGGAGCTGCAGCCAGTCTGAGTAGACCAATACTGACTTTGATGGACCCAGGGTCTGCTTCAGTATAAGGCAGTTCCATGTGTTCATGTGATGCTTTATTCAAGTAACTTACCGGCATACTTCATTTTAAAAGGCTGCTGAAGGACACATTAAAAAAGCAAATTCATTTGAGAGGCTCCTCCCCAGAGCCAGCTGCAGTTTTGTTTTTTTTTACAAGCCTTTCAGCGCAGGAGGAGCCTCCTCTTCCCTCTCTCAATGCGGAGTGTAATGTTCCTGCACTCCTTCAGTCTCCGGTGCAGCTCCAGCAAAAGCAAGTGAGAATCCCTGCAACGCTGCACGTACCCCTGGACCAGTGGAGAGGGGTGCTTGACAGAAGCAGCAGAGGGAGAGTCTCTTGGGCTTTGCTTCTCATGCCACTTCCAGGCACTTCATCCACTGGGAAAGCAACTCGATGTCCCTGGGCAGGGGTGGGGTCCTTCGTCAGGCATCAGTCCACTGCTGACCCTCCCAGCCACCTTTTCTACACACATTCAGCTCACAGTCCCCTTCTCTGGCTGGTGGGAAGTCAACCTCCCTTTGTTCTCTTCTTCCTCAAAATCCATTGACAGGGTGGTGTTACAGAAGGTTTTGCTGCTGTTCTGAATACAAGGAGACTGGAAGCTGGGCAATTCATCAGGTTTAAAGGGAGCAAATACATGCATATACGTTAAAAATATCTCATTAAAACATCTCGGAAGAAGAGGCCTTGCAAGTTTGTCTTGGCTGATCTAGGATGTATGGAGTGGCTCAGACATCTTCAAAATCTACCCCGGTAGGCATCTTTTTACTAGGAAGAAGAGGAAAAAAGATAGCATTCACAGAGTGTACATTTCAATGATTCCCCATACAACACTGTAACGTAAAAATATATTTTCCTATTCCATTGTCTACAAAACTGCTTACATCAAAATAAAGATGAGACCACATGAAAATAAGCCTAACCAGGACATCACAGAACACATATCCATAAAACACAAAGATGCAGAGGAAAAGCAGGCCCGCTGCCTCTCAACCTGCTGCTCTAAAAGCTCCATGGAGAAGCAAGGTTTTGAATGTGCCACCAAAACAGATTGGCCAAGGAACTGCACAGATCTCCCAGGGGAGATGGCACCACCATCTAGGCACCATGATTAAGAGCTCCCCAGCCACCACACCACACCACAAATGGAAGCAAAAGAGGGGCATGAAAGTTACTTTTTTCACCACTTCTGCACACTCAGTCAGCATGTTCACCCAGCTATGCACTACGTTCAACAGTTTTTTGCATACCTGGAAGTTCACCCAAATATACAGAAAACCCCTACTCTCCTTAACTAGGGGTGCTTGTGTTTTGGTAGGACCTTGAGCATTTAGTAGTAGAAAGAGAGGATGATGACAACAGACTGCAATGGAGAGAGATGAATACCAAAAGATGGGTTTGGTGGGGCAGAGGGGACGAATAGACCGCTACTATCATACACTGCTTCATTCCTGGCTTGGACTCTTTGTCTCACCAACTGCAAAGTCAAGGCTGGGACTTACGAGGGAGGCGGTCTGGAATTACCTTTTGAATCCAGGATTAATGAGGGACTCTCCAGGCATCCTCTTTTTACTTGCTGCTTGCCCTGTGCCGGCTCCACCCCGGCCTTTGAGGGGACTTAGTTCTGTTCACAAGAAACAAAAAAACTAAAGAAAAAGATGTCGCAACAGCACAGTTTCATTCATCCATCGTGCTTGGTGGTTAGGAAGTGTGTTGATGGCGGGGCAGGGAGGAGGAGTCCTTGGGGACAAGAATCCTGCAGTTGTTCTCAAAGTGGCAGGACTAGTGCTGCCACTGAAAAAGCCACGTGGGACTGAATAGTTGCTGAAAGGCTAGATGTTCTTTACAAGGATCTTTGGGGTAACTCAAGTGAGCAAGTCCTCCCAGTGGGACAACTTGACTCCTGTTTGCCACCAGCATTGTCAATAAGGAGCTCTAGTGTACACGCAGCCACCCCAGTGCAAGAACAGCCTCCTTTTTCTCTTTGATGCTGGGGAAAACTCTGGAATGCCTCTCAGCATCACAGAAATTGTGTGGGTATGGTACCACTGGAGCAGACCAAATAACCCAGAGCACAGCACTTTTCCAGACCTGCTCTCTCTGCCATATCTCCCAGTCTTCAAAATCAACCATTTCTAGAGGTGCTGCCAAAGCTGGTCCCTTTCCCGCTGTAGCTTGGAAGAGGACTGCTCTTCTCTCCCCCCACCCGTCCAGCATCCTCATGACGTGATGATGCTTATTCCCCAAAGACATGGGATTTACTACCTCACTTCGCGGCTTCCACTTTCATTTTAAAGAGATGAAGTTCAAATTTTCTAGTCCTTACGGTTTCAAAGGCAGGCTCGTGCCTAATGCTGGATAAAATCTGTGAAACCAAGATGGGATATCCAGCCACAGGGTGTTGTGGACAGACCTTCAGTGCTCGGAATGGTGCCTTACCTTGTGCTTCCTGTTTCTCAAGCTCAAACGAAAATTATGCATGTTAAAATAGAATGTGGCTTTTCTTGACTGGGAACATGAGTGTTTTGGATGGGTGGGGCTTGAAGCAAAAGATGGCCTTGTTCTCTCTTGTGAGCCAGTGTGACCTCAGAAAGAAGGTAGTTATCGAAACAGGAAAGACTGAAAATTCACAAAAGAGAGATGCTCCTTGACTGATCAACAAAATATGCCACACTGGATGTGTGCCATTTCTTACCTGGAGAAAAGAGGGACTGGCTTTTCAATGTGTTCTTCTCAGGGCTACCAAGAGGCGAAGTACCAGCACTTGCAAGGGCACACTCTGCAAAGAGGAGAAAAAGATGCATAAACATTTGTTTTCAGCAACCTGCAGCTGCTTTCAGTCTGCACTCCAGAAATGTGATCCTGGAAGTCAGAAGGAGAAGTGAAAACTGACAAAGGCAGTTTATCTATGAAGCAATTTTTCCCTTGGCAGCATTCAAGTAAGTCTGGAATAATTAAAAAAAATGAGACAGAGGCTCTATTCCCCTTTCTGGTTGATTTCCGCCCCCCTGTGAAATTGACGAGATAGTCAATTTCAACCTGATAAGGGAGGAGTGTAGCTAATATCTCTGCACCTGCTCAATACGAAAAGTGACAAGCTTCTTCGTATATCTCAGGATACCTTCAGAAATGGCTGATAACAGGATCTGAAGTAGCTGCTGAACAGAGAATATTCTTCAAGAGATGAGATAAAGTTAAGCCACAAACCTATCCCACATTCAGTGGAAGACACTCAAGAACAAACATCCCTAGATCAGACTGCCCATTCTTTTAGCTACCAAAATGACTAACTTTTGTGGGCAGGTGGGCCACTAAACATTTTTGTGGAACTACGAAGTTGTGGTACTCTATTTGTAAGGTTGCAGACAGGTGGGGAGGAAACGTATATTGTTAACCAGACGAATATTGGTTTGAGTCTTTATATTTACATTGTACCAAACCTAGAAAGCTACCACCACGTTTCACGCTGGATTCTAACATTCCATGAAGAATAGCAAAAGGAGAAGTTGGGATGGATTCAAAGTTGGAATGAGTTGAGATTGAACCTTCCCCAGCCCGCCCAGCAGGTACGTATAGAAACAGAACCTTTGGCATGTTTTTCCAGCTTCTGCACCTGTTCCACCAAGCCAAAAACCAGATCCTGAGCTAGTTTCCTTGCTTCAGAGAGAGACACTTTGAACAGGTCAAAGGTCAAAGTTTGTCTGCTGTCTTGGAACTGCAAGATGGCCTTGCTGTCCTGTATGGTTAGCGTAGGAGTTTGATACTCAAAGGCTTCTCTGTGGACAAAAGAGGAGCGAAAGAACACAAAATGCAGTGGAGCTGAACTGACACATGTGCAAACACACCATATCGGTATAACTAAGACTGAACACATTACATTTATTGATTTACTTTAGTTATAGTCTGCCTTTCTCACTGAGACTCAAGGAATATTACAAAGTTTTAAACACAAAAGTGGGCAATAAAACCAGTACACACAACAAACAAAGCAAATAAAACTGGATTACAGCATTAGAAATCACAAAATGAGGAATCACCCTAATCTATCAAAGTTTTAGTTGATTAATTGTCACGGGTCACTTTTGATCACGGGGGCTGAGAACTGAGGCCAAGTAAAGATTTATTTTAAGGTATTTTGATTCTGGTCTGTGAACTCAGATAGGGGAAAATATCCAGTCTTTATTAAAACGGTCATAGACCAGCACAAGTCACAGTTTGCATATGTCACAATAAAATATAGGTATGACACAGTGAACAGCAATTAAAGAAGTGAATAAGAACAATTATTGTTGAAATTCTTCAACACACAAAACTTTCTGATGAACTTTGCAAGCTGCTGCAAAGAACTTCAGGTGAAAAGCTGAACCCTGTGAGCTTTCATCTATAAGTAATGTTCTCAGATAACACCAGATCTGAATGACCAGGAAGTCTGCTAAGCAAAGGAAGAATAAACAAGAGTGAATCTCTTGATAAAAAGGATAGCGAAGTAATATATGCTCTATAGTTTCAGTCACCCCTGAACTGCAGGGGGAAAGCCTGTCTGCCTTGGGAGCCTTTTTATATGCCCCCCCCCCCCCAGGACTGCAGAAGGGAGTGCTTGCCATTTGGCAAGGGAAAAAGCCTTCCATTGACTTGGGAAAATATTAAAGGTAACACATTCCAACAATCAGGAGTTCTATGGTGCAGTCTAAACAGAGTTACTCTGTTCAAAGTCTATGGAAGTCATGGGGATTAGAAGGGTGGAACTCAATTTAGGATTGCAATGATTATACTGAATTGTATTTTCATCTCACACTTCCTTCAGTCTCTCAGAATACTAAGGTTTAAGTAATATATAAATAAAACCCCTTACATGTAATGCATGAACTGATCAAAAGGCAGATGGTTACAACATCAGTGTTCCCAAGATACCACACACCATGCTGCATCGCAATGTGTGGCCAACATCTTTTTTTCCCCACCCCAAAATTGGGTGGAGCTGCTGATTGGATTTCAAATGGGAAATCATGTCCTGAACCCATGTGCCAAATTTCATTCCATTCAAAAGGGGTATCGCATGGTAAAAACAGGAAATGGTGAACAGAGGAATGAAACTGACTTTCTTGTTTTATGGGATCAAGTACTTTTCAGTGAGTAGACAGGTTTAATTGTAACCCACCTTAAGCTTCTGAAATAAGGAAAGAACATAAGTCCTGATTGTTGGGGGACACCCACCTGAGTTTAACAATGCGGTCGTCACATGAAGAATTCAGCTCACCCCGAGACACCTGGTGAGGAAACAAAAGCAACAGCTGCTCAGAGCTAGAAACGAAAGGACACCCTGCCTGGCTAGCCAGCCTGGAAGACCAAGAGATGAGCAAGGCTGCCCTGTGTACTGGGAAAGCCCTCCCCTTTGAGGCTCGCCTGGTACCTACATTGCTGTCTTTTAGACACCACCAAACCAAAACGCTTCTGTTCATCCAGGCTTTTAATACTACTTTAGCCTGGAAATTGCCACTTTAAGCTGTCTGGGATCTTTTTTATTATCTATGTTTTTATGTTCAGCGGTGGCTTCCTTTTTACATGCTGGATTGTAATTAATATCTCCTAATGTTTGTTTTATTTTTATTTTTTAGCTGCCTCAGGCATTTTCCTGGAGAGGAGGCATAAAATGTTCTAAATAAATATATGCTATGATCAGAAACCATAACTAAATGCATATTTCCATATTTCATGAACCTGCCCACATATTCCATGGGGGGGGGTTTACAATCCTTGTCCTTATGCAGGGACTAAGCTTTTATTGTAACATGAAATGTGGTAGAACTGTGTACTGATCATGGCTTTAAAATATTAGGCAGCCTCGTGCAGGATAGGCCCATCAATGGCCAGCAGCTATGGTGACTAAAGTGAGCCGTTACATCCGGGGCAGCAAACTTCTGAATTCCCATGGTAGAAGGAAGAGGACTCAAAGGGACTTGGTCTCTATGCCCTGCTGTTGGCCCTTCATGGCAATTGGTTTGCCACTGTGTGAAACAGGATGCTGGACTTGACGGACCAGTGGTCTGATCCAGCAGGGCTCTTCTTATGTGCTTTGGCATCTAATTTAATTCATATATCTCCATATATCTTTGGGACCGCCTCTTTCCATATGTCCTGGGAAGAGCATTACGATCTTGAAATAAGAGCCTCTTGATGGTCCCCGGCCTGAGATCTGGCTGTCCTCGACCTGGTGGAACTCTCTTTCTGAGGACATCTGCGCCCTACGGGATCTGTTAGCATTCCGTAGGGCTTGCAAGGCAGAGATGTTCCGCCAGGCATTTGGTTGAGGACAGCGATGGCCTGGCACTCTCACACCCCACCCCCTCCCTTTGTTCAGTATTTTACTGGACCCAGGGGGCAAGTGGGTATTAGAAATTCATCTCCATCTTGGATTGTACTATTTTATCGCGGTTGTTGAATTTTAACGTTGTTTTAAGCTCAGTATTATTGTATTTTTATTGATGTGAGCTGCCGTGAGCCCTGCTTGTAGGGAAGGGCAGCCTAACAAGTCTAATTTAATAAATAAACAAACGCTGAAAACGCTGCCTTGGGCACCCAAGTCTGGGTGCTTACCTGTCTGTCCAGCTTATCCAAAGCAACATCGCAGCTCCAGAACTCGCAAGCATTTGTGACACTGTGAAAAGAGAAGGCTAGAGGTTATCTTATGCCCTCACACACGACACCTGCGACAGAAAAGGTCACGATCTCAGATTTTGTGGGCTCCTCTGAACTTTCCACGGCTTTCCTTCCGTGGTTCCAAACTCTTTTGCAGGCTGCCTCAGAGAATGACTACTCCACAGAGAGAAGATAAGGTGCAATCATGTTAAAGTACAGCTGAATTTTGCAAATCTGTTGCTCACCTATACCTGCCCATTGATCAATATCTCCCAGAGGGCCCGTTTTTCCTGTGCATCTCTACCTTCTGAGGCATGGAGGGTGGCTGCCAGAGCCTTCCCCAGGGGGTACCCCAATTCCGGAATTCCCTTCTATGTACACAGTCCAGCTGTAGATGATGAGTAAAAACATTTCTCTCCCTTGGTCTTTTAGTTGAGTTCTTCTCTTTCCCCTTCCCCCAGTTTCTGCATCCAGACCTCCCTGCATTCACCAGCCTGCTCTGGTTTGTTCCTGTTGGGTGTTCAGCTCTGAGTTCTACATAACCGGCGGAGCATGGGTCAAGCGAGAGACTGCGCATATGAGAATTCAACTCAAGGCAAGGCCACCCAGTTTAGCTTTGATTGACTCTGTACCTTGTGGAGCACCTCAGTTTTATTTCCAGTTAATGCAATGATTACTCTGCTCTCTGACAATAGGGAACGTAGTCTCACCTGCTGTTAGAGGGTCAATAGGCCCTGACCAGGATAGCCCAGGCAAGCCTGATCTCAAAAGATCTCAGAAGCTAAGCAGGGCCGACCCTGTCAAGTATTCGGATGAGAGACCTCCAAGGAATACCAGGATCAGGAGGTAGAGGAAGGCCATCCAGCCACTTCTCTCAACATCCTCCATGTCCGGGGGTGTAATAAGCCTTTGTTCCTCGTTTTTCCCCCTGTGGCTTACATCTGTTCGGGAGTGGAAGGGGCCCTGCGTGTCCTAACCCTACAGGAAAAGAACCTGGCTCTGCTACCTCCACAGGGTGAATAAGGTAGTCTGCCGATGTTTATTGCTTCCTGGCAATCAGGGCTGGATGCAGAAAATGAAAGGGGGAGTCCAGAGTTCTTTACTGGATCGCCATGGCCCAGCATCCTATTTCCCACAATGGTTAGCCAAATGCCGTTCGGAAGCCCGCAAGGAGTGACAGGCCATGCCGGTTGCTCCCTAGCAGTGGGTCCTCAGGGATGCACAGGCTCTGAGCAAGGAGGATCCCTTTCTTTAGCTACAACGGCTGAGCCCGGAAATGCCTACGGAGAACAGTGGAGAGGAGGGTCAGGTTTGGGATGAAGGGGGCTCCTGCTTTTGTAAACCCCCCCCCCCATCTCCCCTCCCCTCCCCTCCCCTCCCCCCGCGGCCAGTGTGCCCTTACTGGAGCCTGGGGGCCGAGTTTTCGCTGCAAAAGCAGAGGAACCGCTGTCCTTCGTGCTGCACGACGCGGAAGCTCCCTGCCAGAGCCATCAGTCCACGACCCCCCTCGAACGGGCGCTTCGGTCTCTTGGGGGAGGGACTCGGAGGAGTTGCCTTGGCAGAGCCGGCCCTTAAAGGGGAGGCGGAGGCGGCGCCTGTCGCTCTCCTCTGCTCTTTCCTTTCTCGTCCCGCTTCACGAAGAATCGACTATCTATATATTAAATATAAATTCTGTCTCTTAGCCAAAGCTGCTGTGGCGGGACGGAAATGAAATTTAAGGCTGCAATCCTCTGCAGACTTACCTCGGAGTGAGCCCCACCTAACATAGCAGGATTTACTTCCGAGGAGGCAGGCACATGATTGCCCTTGCAAAGTTGCCGTAACACCCCCCACCCCCCCCCGGAAACTTTCTAACGCTGGTAAAACCTGGTTCAGACCACACCTTGGCCCTCTCCCACAGCCCTTTTTGAAAAGAACAGTATTCTTTCCCGGTGAGCGGCCGTGTTTGTCTGAAGCAGCAGAACAAATTTTGAGTCCAGGGGCACCTTTACACCAGTTTATTCACGGCATGAGCTTTCGTGGGCATGCACACTTCCTCAGATACATTGACATGGAAGTTACCAGTCCATATAGACAGGCAGATGCCTCTGCATGGGTGAACAGCACATGGGCATATACAAACTTAGTGAAAGGGTTTTGACATATTCAAAGACTGCACAGCAAAGACAAGCGAAGTATCCTCTCCCTTTAATGGGGTCCGAAACGAAACCCGCCTGCCCTCTAGAAGGCGCTGCAGCTCGCACGAAACCGGGAAGGGAGAGGCGCGGCCTCGGGGTCTGGAGGTCGCCGCCTGGGCATGCCCGCGCGGAAATCGGCGGCGCCCGCTGCCTGCGCCAATGGTGAACTTGGGGCTGTCGCGCGTGGATGATGGCGTGGCGGCCAAGCACCCGGTGGGTTCCTCCCGGGAGTCCCGGCCCCCAGGCCCCCCTCTCGGCCAAGGGTTGCCAAGTGCGAGGGGCAGCAGCAGGGGCAGTGCGCCGCTGGCCGGGGGCGCCACGGGGAGACTGGTGGAGCTGGAGAGCTGGCCCAAGACTCGCCTTTTCCCTAGCAGAAATCCCTTTGCGCTTCTAGTGGTGGATCAACGTGGAGGAGGCGGCCGCCGAGTAGTTAATAGATGGGGGTGAGAGGCATCGCCGGCTGTTAGCCAGGAAACCTCGTGTCCTCCGCATAAACCAGGAATTTGAGGCCGAGCTCACTTCTTCAGGGGCATTGGAGCGTTACCTCTCCATTCATGTTGCGGCTGAAAGGGCCTGTGACTGCCGGTTGGGGGCAGCAAAGGATTAGAAACTTGTTGTTGTTTGGGGGGGGGGGGAGCATTGTCTACTTTGAGCTTTTCATTCACATAGGAAAGTGAAATATAAATATTAGAGAGAAAAGTTTTCAGGCATCTCTCCGTGGTTGCATTCCCTGGAGAAAAGCTGCCTCGGTTGAATTCCTGCATACCCCAGGATGCCTGTGTGGTTCCGCCCTCCCATGCTGCACCGAAGTGTTTTTCCTGTTTCTTTCCACCTTATTCCCTTTCCCTCCTATTGCCTCCCTGCCCACAGTGTTTAGACAGCAAACTCCTGAGGGTCGGGATTTGCCAGTCTGTATTCCGCAAAAAGGGGGGGGGGCAGGCAGAGTGGGAAGTCAGCAGAGCTTGATTTAACCCTGTGAAATCCAAGTAGGAGAGCAATTCTGGACACGACCCAGCTGCTGTAGGCCTTGTCGGTGACTGTCTGTGCCACCCTTTTCTTGACGGTAATACTTTAAAGGCTGAACCGGCCCAGAGGCTCAAGTCAATGGAAGCCTCTCCTCTGTTTCTCCTGTATCGTAGTGTTGGGTCCCCATTGGCCAGAAAGTGGCATGGGGGTGTGTGTGAGAGTAAAGGGCGGTCAGGTTGCGGCCAAGTTATGCCTCCCCCATCAGTGAGTTTGGTCAAGCACAACCAGGGCGCAAGTATCACTTCTCTGGGCCTACTACAAAGTGTGACTGTGGGGCACTTTCCAGGCAAATATTCCATCCCCTAGAACTCTCTCACACGTCTTCTGTCTTATTCTGGAATGCTGCCACTTGACCATAGCACGACAGGGTTGCATTCTGGCCTGGCCGCTTATTAAACGAAGCCATCCTCTCCTGCCCATGCTTGGGCCCTGATTGCAGCTGGGGTGTGTGTGTTGTGTTCTAAAATGAAAGGTGCCAAGGATCTGAGAGCCAGAACATGCTTGCAAGTGATTTTGCCTCCTTGCTGGGTTAATGAAAAGCACTCTGCCCAGCTGTGTGGCAGCAAAATCCACTTTTAAGTCAGCAGTGTAGACGTGTTTGTGGATTTACTTATTTATAACCCACGTTTTCCCCCATGGGGACCCAAAGCAGCTTCTCCATGCTATCCTCACAACAACCCTGTTAGGTAGGTTAGGCTGGGAATAACTGGCCCAAGGACACCGAGCAAGCTTCCCTGGCAGAGTGGGGATTCAAACCTGGGTCTCCCAGATTCCAGCCTGCTACGCTACACTGTGACTGGCTCTTAAGCCGTGACTGCTTGCATTGTATGTGTTTAAAGTTTGGTCGAAGAAAGTCCATAGGAATAGATGCATTTTTAAAGGGAAGTTGGCGTGCTGTCTTTTCAGGGGCTGCAGGAATATGCTGCCTGCCAATCGTTTGCCTTCATGAAGGGCATTGCCACCTTTATCACAGGTAAGCCCACTTCCAAATTTACCTCTTAGGGTCAATAGTTTATAAAATTACAGTGCTGCAAATTAATGTACTGGGTTGCAGGTGCATAAATTCTTTTGGCTTAAATGTTATTAAAGTGGTCCCATAAGTAGTGAGGGCTTGTATAGTTGAATGTTCCTCCATTTTTAAAAAAACTATAATATCGGGGGAAAGCTAGGGTAGAACTTTTCTCTCTGGAAATGACATGTCTACATATAGGGAATATTTTCATCTGGAGGAGCATCCCGACCTGTGAGTCCCCATCTGCCATCTAACATAGGCAGCCCAGACTACCTCAGTGAAGACTAGAGAGTTAGCCATAGGGCCCTTCCTTCACCTGCTGCTCACCTGTTGTTGTTTAGTTCAGTAATCTGCATTCTTAAAGCAGGGTGCAAAATGAGATAAGCATTTAAAACAGTCGTCACTTTCAAAGACGTTAAACGTATTACCCAAACTTCAAGTATCTAGCAACAAAACAGCTCTGTGAGAGCAAACAGAAGGGCAAAAATGCACGTCACGCCATCCAGGAGGGATAACTCTTAAGACAGGCCAACAAGAGGCTATCCAAGAGACAGGCCTCCCTGCTTGTTTTAACTAGCCTGGAGGATGATGCAAAACTGATCTTTTTAGGCCTACTGTTCATGCCACCCCCACACCCCTTGTGCCAGCTCTGCCAGCATGGAATAGGAAGAGTTGGTTTTTATACCCCACCCTTCACTACCCGAAGGAGTCTCAGAGCAGCTTACAGTCCTTTTCCCTTCCTCTCCCCAGAACAGACACCCTGTGAGGCAGGTTGGTCTGAGAGAGTTCTGAGAGAACTGTGACTGGCCCAAGGTCATCCAGCTGGCTTCATGCAGAGGAGAAGTGGGGAATTAAACCTGGTTCTCCAGATCAGAGTCTGCCACTCTTAATCACTGCACCACACTGGAAGCCAAGCTGGAAGCCAAGCAAAGGGTCCTTTTGTCGTTTCTGTCAATGACCAGCCCATTCTTTCCTTTAATGTCTCACATCTAAATGAAACCCTCACTTTGCAGCCAGCAATTTCTGCCTTGTGGGAACCCTGTGGGAGTCTGGGGATGGTGCTGTTTATGTTGCAAGGGGTAATCTGAACCTCTATGTCTGTCTGAACAGGCACTGGGATGGCCTTTGTTCTTCAGAGATTCAACAAGAAGATGCCCTACTCATTCCAGTGGAATATTCTTGTTTCCTTGGGTTGGTATTTAAGGAAACTGAATTGTGGAGATTCTCTGTTTCCCCTGAACCACCACCAGTGACCTCATGTTGCCTTGCCCAGCCTCTGTTTTACAACAGAATGCTTAGTACCTAAAGCATCCACTGTATAGCTTACAAGCATTTTGGGATGGAGGGGAGAATCCAAAATTCTATGCATGTCTTCTTGTCATTAAACTTATTACCATTTGGAATGCAGTGGGCTTTATTAATAGCAGCACTGTTGGTTTTACATAACACTTTAGAATATTCAAAACGTTTCATGTGTCTTAGTGATCATTGCAACAGTTGTATAGGCAGGGGTCCTTTCATAGAAAAAGAGGTGCAGGAGCTCATTAGCATACCTATTAGCATAACTCATTAGCATAACCGGCCGAATGTCAGTTTCAGCCCTATTATACCCTATGGGCCATTGAAGTCAATGGCAAAAACTCATAGGGTATATGAGGGGCTGGAGGGGAGCGGGTTTGAGGGAGAGGCTCCAAACTTGCAGAGTAGCTTCTGGGACCTCTCCCCCAAATACCCACCAAGTTTCAAGAAGATCGAACTACGGGGTCAAATTCTACGGGGCCTCAAACAGGTTGCCCCATCCCCTCCATTGTTCCCTATGGTGGGGAAAAAGTTACTTTTTTCCCACCATAGAGAACAATGGAGGGAATGGGGGCAACCTGTTTGGAGGCCCGTAGAATTGGACCCCCTGGTCCAATCTTCTTGAAACTTGGTGGGTATTTGGGGGAGAGGTCCCAGAAGCTATCCGGCAAGTTTGGAGCCTCTCCCTCAAACCCCCTCCCCTACAGCCACTTTTAAAGCTGCCGCCGAATTTCAGTGGCAATTCGGCGGCAGGATGAATCAGATCAGAGAATCTGATTCTGACCGTGGCTGCCCTACTGCCCATTCCTGAGCTAGCTTGCTCCGGCCCCAAAGGACCCCTGTGTATAGGGATGATCAGGCTAGAATGTGGCCTAAAACTTCACCCAGGTTAGTGAAGGCTGCAAAATCTGGTGCATGCATGCCTACTTGGGGCTGTCCTACTGAATTCAGAATCCTAGGTAAAATTTTGGCAGCTTTCCTTCAAACACTTTCCAGTTTGTCAACTTTCTTCACTGTGTCTACAGTTGTGGGTTCAGTTGCCAGCTATGCAGTGACCCGGTGGGAAACCCAGAGGTGTTCTAATTTATGGATCTTCCTGGAGACTGGAGAGCCCGTCCGGGATGTGACCAGAGGTGAGCAGAGTGGGGAAACTGATAAGATAGACCTGGAGAACTGAAATGGTCTTGTGATGGGAGCAGAAAGAGGATGGGACTCTAATGCCAAGTTATTTTGTATAATTTTAGAATCAGGTACTTTCAGGCTGACCTTTGCAGCTCTCAGAGGTTTCTTGCTTATTTGAACTCTGATTGCTGAGATTTGCCAGTGGTGATTCTGTGTATTTTCACAAAAGCCTGTTTTGACATAATTCCAGCTGAAGAATTTGCAGCCTTGCTTGTTGCTCCCTTAGTACTTTTCACGGGTTTCCCTTTCTTAAATCACTGGCAGTAGATCCAGACAGGCTAAAGGAAATCACTTCTGCACATAATGCATAGTTAACTTGTGGAATTTGCTGTCATAGTGGGTGGTGTGAATAAGAGTGATTTTGAATTTCTCATCCCTGGTCTTTCAGCACCCCAAACTCCGTTTTGGTTTCTCTTCTCTTCATGCAAATCAGATTTTTGGATCTTTTTTATTGTTCCATTTTTTTTGTTCCCTCACAAACGATCCCTGTAAAAGGCGACTGATATGATAACAAATATTTACTGTAAGACCAAATCGGGTCTAAAATGTTGAAAGCATCAGGTTGTCTTTTTGTAATATATATTTTTGTTATGATATTCTGTGAGTGGAAAAATCTGGAAAACTCAATAAATATATATAATAAAACAAAAAACAAACGATCCCTGTAAAATGCATGCACTTATCAGCACTGATTGTGTTTCAATACATGCCCATTATATTTTGTGCACATAAATGATGTGCATTATACATATAAACTGAAACCAACGACTGTAATCAGACCACATCATAAAAATATAAGTGCCTTGACTCTGGAACCCCCTCCCTTTTAGCGTTCATGTGATTGACTGTTTTTTTTCTTTTGTTCTTCCTGTTTCCCTTTTCATTTATTCCAATAGACAGAAACGTGTGTTTGCTTTGCTCTTGATTATATTGCTGGCTTTACTGTTATGCTGGTTTTATATATTTGGGATTTTAAAAGGCTTAAGGTGCCATTTTACTGTTGGTTTTTAAACTACTGGTGGGTTATAAAGCTTTTAAAATTAAAATGGGGAAATTGGATCCCTTTTATTTTAGCCATCTGCTCATTGTTGTTAGGAATGCTGGTTCAATAGAGCTGCCATGTTCAGCAGCAGTGTATTCCATCCCTACCTTGCTAATGAGTGGGTCAGGAGCACATAGCTGGCTGATGTTGGAAACCAGGTGCTAGATTTGATGGTCTCGCCCAATGAGTCACTTATTTCTTTCATTTAAACATATTTGCTTTACAGGTTGTTTTGGGTAGCAAAATTGGCTGTGTGTATGATCTCATTCGCTTCAAGATGCTGGTTCTTACCTTTAAAACCCTTTATGGCCAGGGACCTACATATCTGAGGGACCGCCTTTCCCCACATGTTCCCCAGAGAGTACTGGAATCAGGGTCCCAACATCGATTGGCCCTCCCTGGACCCAAGGATGCCAGGCTGGCTATGACTAGGGCCAGGGCGTTTTTGGTGGCAGCTCCTTTCTGGTGGAATGAGCTCCCAGAAGAGATCAGGGCCATGCGGGACCTTATGCAGTTCTGCAGGGCTTACAAGACGGAGCTCTTCCGCCAGGCCTTTAATTAGGAGCCGCCCCTGGTAGAGAACCCCTGATAGAGAACCATGTTCCCTGAAATCATTAGAACAACCTGAGCTGGCTGCACAAAGTCGGATCTATGGGCTGACCACTAGGATGGAATACTGAAGGTTGGCTGCCATCATTTAATAACTTGTTAGTCGCATTCATGTTAGCACCTTTTAATGTTGGAATGTTTTATTTGGTTTTAGGACTATTTAAATTGTTTACTTGTGTTTTTATTCTTTTCTGTAAGCCACCCTGAGCCAGCCTTGGCTGGGAGGGTGGGATATAAATCTGATAGATTAGATAGATGGATGGATGGATGGATGGATGAATGGATGGATGTTTCTTTAATTACTGCATTAAGGGGGGAGTTGAATTCTACCTAATTCTTCTTTCGTTTCTGCAGAGAAAGTGCCCACTCAGGATGCCAAAGAGAAAACACAGATGGAAGAGAAAAGGAACAAGTATGGAGATGTCGTGGATTAGCCTGAAGATCCAGCAGCAGGCCACCAGAGAGAAGTCTCCCATGCACGGCTGAACTCCTTGTGGCTGGAACTCTTTCTAGGTTAGGGCCCGGTGAGGGGTTATCATAAAAACAAACTGGCTGTTCCCCCCCTACTCAGGTCCCCTTCTCTTCCTATAACATTCAATTAGGTACACATGGGATGTGTCGGCCCTATGTAATTTGTCTTTCTGCCAACCAAAAATGTTACTTTGTGTCACATTTTTCCCTAGCTAGAAAAGTTTGGGAAATAACAATGGAAACTAGATGCAGAGCTGCCATTTTCCAGTGTAGGCCAGCATTGGATTTTGCACTTGGTTGGACTTTTCCTTATGCCCACGTAGCTCTTCTGTTATCATGACATTTCAGATCCATCCTGAAAAGTCAACCCAGAAATCTGGCTTGGATTAATCAGATTGCTGTCTTGTTGTCTTCAGAGAACCAGAATAAATATGTTTGTGAATTCCATCCTTTGTTCTGTACCATACTAAAGACACCTTATCAGTGACTAATCCCTATTGAAAGGGTGGGATCTATTAATGGTTTAAGGTTCTTCCAGATGCTGACCAAAAAATATGTGGTGGGGGTGGGGGGGTGGGAGGGCTGTTTGTGTCAACAGTAAGATAAATTTTGCACTGTATAATCCATGTTTAATAGGTAGCCTCCTTTAGAAGGGATAGTTATGCCAGGGAGATGCCAGCAACCCTTCCCTCTTTAATTAGGGTGCCTGGCTTCTTTAATGCTTCTGAGGGAAATTCAACCCAGTTGGGCAATTCCTTTTCCTTGAAAAGCTCTCTTACAGCTTATTTTTAGTTTCATTCAAAGCAAAACCATTAGATGAAACTGACGATGCCCTTATGAATTTTATCACCCCTCTCTCTCTGCCTTGAAAATTGTACATAACATAAGGTCCATTACAGATTCAGCTCTATATGGGTCTCTCGGCAGAATCCCAAATTCCCTCTGACTGCAACATTTCCTGTCCATTCATAGGACTGTTTAGTTTCCCACCAAAAGCATGGATAGGGGCAGGCCTGTCTCACCACATCTGCCGTGTTAATTATTCCCTGGATTTAATGGTGCATGGGAAAGTTGGCTACTCGTCCAAGCTGTATGATTCACTTGCAACTCCTTCACTAGTGTGAATTGCTGGGAAATTGTACATAATTCAGTAAAGAGAAGAGACTGGAACAGAACCATCTGTGGGGTAGGAAAAGGAATAAAGATGGGATAACAAAGATGGGAAATCAGAGACATGATGCAGTGTCTCTTGAAAGGGCTGTTGTTGAGTAGAACACCTGGCTTGCATACAAAAGGTCTCAAATTCAGTCCCTGATATCTCCAGGTAAAGGATCACAAAGCAGGTGCTGGAAAAGGCCCTGTTCTTTCTCAGACACAGGAGAGCTGCTACTAGTTAGAGGTGGGGGATACACACCATCATAAGTCACTATTCAGACAAAGTGAGATGATGGCAGTACCTCAGTGCACACCTGAAAGGCTAATTGATGTAGAAGCCCCCCCCCCCCCATTGCTACAAATTGTGTGTGTTGTGCTGCAGCTTACTTACACTGGAACCTTTGAATGATGCATTATGGGAGTTCAGATAGACATTGATGCATCCTAGCATCCATCTTCTCTCTTGGAAATGAGCCAAGATTCACACCTACTTGGAAGTCAAGCCCTATGACCAGGGAGCCCTTTTAAAAATCTTCTCTTATTCCAAGGAGCTTAAGAAGAAGAAGAGATTGGATTTATACCCCGCCCTTCACTTGGGTGTCTCAGAGTGGCTTACAATCATCTTCCCTTCCCCTCTCCACAAAACACACCCTGTGAGGCAGGTGGCACTGAGAGAGCTCTGAGAGAACTGCTCTTGAGAGAACAGCTCTGCAAGAACTGTGACTGACCCAAGGTCACCCAGCTGACTGCATGCGGAATCAAACCCAGTTCTCCAGATTAGAGTCCACTGCTCTTAACCACTACACCAAACTTGCAAATATGGCATCCCCCCTTCCCCCAGTGAAGTGGGTTAGGCTGAGAAGGGATGAGAAGCCCCAGAGAGCTTCATGGCCGGTTAGGGGCTCTCTCAAGTTCTAGTCCAACCTTCGTTACTGCACAGTCTAGGCCAGGGGTAGCCAAACTGCAGCTCAGGAGCTGCATGCGGCTCTTTCATACAGTCTAATTTAATATTAATAAAAAGCAAATTTGCACATTTTGCAATAAAAACATGTGTGAGATATTTGCTCATGTCTGGTGGCTCTCAAACATCTGATGTTTATTCTGTGTGGCTGTTATGTTAAGTAAGTATGGCCATTTCTGATCTAGGCCCTTAGTGCTATGGCTTTCTCTGATTTGTTGCTCACAAGAAGAGGGCCTCAGGCAAGGGGAGGCAGCTGTGCCACCTACTGCTGCCACTGCAGTGGGGTGGAGTTGTTTGGCGTGGCGGATGTGACAGATGTGGCCACAGTGATCTGCCTGTTCTTACTTCCCTTGCCAACAGCAAGAGTTCTGAGTGGATATGGGAAGAGCATAAAAATGTGAAATGTTTCACGGTAGATACTATTTTAAAATTTTATTCATTCCATTTATAGCCTTCCTTTCTCACTGAGACTCAAGGCAGATTACAAAATTTAAAAAAGTCCAATCAGGCAGCAAAGACCCCTAATAAACAGTGCTGCAGGACTAGGATTACAGCACTGGAGAACAATGTAGACACAAAACTCTCTAAGTTGTGACCTTTCATAATACAGACAACGGGTTACAAAGGTAAAAGACAATGCAGTAAAAGGAAGGTAATCCAAAAAAACTTGCAAATGGTTACAAAAATGTGTCTTTTATAACGTGACTTTCTGATACTACAGTTCCAATCCAACTCTTTAATTAGTAATCAATGTGTTGTTTTTTCTTAAAGCAGCAGCTGTCCTTTCCTCTGAAGAGAGGTTTCTGGAACTGTGGCATCCTTTCCCTGGGGTAAGCCTGCCACCCCTGAATTACCAACAGCCTGCCACAGGGACTCCTCCCTTGCATTTCTGCAGTCTGTTGAAAATATGCAGGGGAGCATCCCAAGGAGTTCATGTGTGGGAAATCAAAGCACCAAAACATGATGCACCGGTTGCCTGCTACATTTCCTCATGAAAAAACTTGCATGAATATTGCTGGAAGGGCAGGCCAGGTGGTTCTCAGCTGCTAGGCAGAAAGGTGAACAGACATCATGGCTGCCTTTCCTCTACTTCTTGAGATCACAATTAGGTGGTGCACAGTCATCCCAGGTTCCCACCCGTAGGCATCCTCTTCTGCCATTGCAACAGCTCTTAATGGTTGCCGTTGCTGTGGTCACTCCCTGTGAAACTCAGAGGTGCACCCCGCTGTGCGAGAGAAGTGTACCCCCAACTGGTACTGCTGATGTCTTCTTGGTTCTGGTTCAGCGGAAACCTCCCAGTATAAGTCTATCCACCTTTTCTGTCTGTGCGGTTGGACTGCTGTCTCTGATTCTCTGCTGCCAGCGCCTTCATGGCAGCTCAAGTTTGATCTTGTACTTGACGGTTCCCCACTGTGCACATACAGCTTGCCTTTCAACACTGAAGCATCCCTGTTGTGAGCAAAGAAACACACCTTACACGTAGCGTGTGTCCATGTTAGATACAGAACTATTAAGAGAGACCGAATGGCTAGCGAACTACGTTAGGGGATTTTGACCCATTAGCTGTAGTACTTAGGAAGATTGATACCTTTGGTATCCAGAATACTGAGAAAGTCTAGAAACTAATCCAGCAGACTCACTTGCCTACAAGGAACATATTCAGGGAGTAAAAACCAAATGGAGAACATGGTTGCACTGCTGAGTCTGGTTGAGGTGGGTGCTGGAGCTGGTGGAGTGTCAGAAGTGGTTGCCAGTGGCCCTTTCAGTCTTTAGTAGTATGTCAATGAGTTCCCCCATCACACTACCAGAGGCTTCAGACAGGGGGTGATGCAGGGAATAGGTTTCAGTCTAGCATCCTGCAGGGCCTGAAGGACCACCAATGGCATCATCTGTGGCCATGTTCCCATGTTTCAGGAAAAGAGGCTCTAGCCAATTCTCAAGGTCCTCTCCCATTATGGTTGCAGAGAGCAATAAGCTGGTTGCCAGGTGACACACTTGGCAGGATGCATATCTGCTGGAATGGCTGCAAATTAAGCCAATATTAGCAAGCGACCGGTGCACTCTCATCCAAAAGAAACCAAACCTGGCCACTTCGTCTCTGGAATGTCCCACTGTTGGGGAAAATGGGGAGTGCCTAGCAGCATAGTACCATGACCTCCTGAAAAGTTTATTAAGGAGTCTCTATATTCTGGAGATGACGCCTTTTTGGAAATTGGGCTCTGACCATAGAGTCTTAATCCTGTGTGTCCGTTCAGCTCTGCAAGAAAGGCCCTGTGCATCGTTTAGAGGTGTAGGTAAGATAGAAGCTGTAATAGAGATAAACGCAGTAGTGGGAGCCGCTATTAACCTGCACCTGCAAGTCACGTGGCAGAACACAGCAGGTATATTTCTGAAGTGAGTACCAAAACTTACGCCTTCTGCTCTCTGCAGTATCGCCTGTGAGACTGGGATTGGAGTAGACTGAAGCCTCTGATCTTGCAGAGCATCTTGGGCGTTTGAATGTCCTTGTCCGGATATCTGCAGGCTCTCGCCAACTTTGATCCTGGTCCAAATATTGAGTGAGGCTACAGCTCATCATGACCCACCACCCCCATCGTTGGGGCATATCTGATCTCAGGGGCCTGCAGACCGGGACTGCAATGTACTAAATGTTCAGAAGGTTTCAGGAATTGAGCAGGAGTGACATAATTAACTTCTGAAAATAACCCTCTCCTCTCTCCCTTTCTCTCTCCGTTGGGCATAACCCGCTCCTGGAGATGGGGTGGATGTGTTTGTATGAAGGAGTGGAAGGTTATAAAGTGAGGCAGCCAGGGAGGACCCGGATTGCTCTGGCCGTCGCAAGACCTCTGCCAGCTGGAATGAGCAAAGGCCGGCCGGGAGAATGAGAGGCCTGCTGCTCGGTGCTGCCCTGGCCGTTGCCTGCTGGCCGGATGCTGGAGCTGGGGTTCCTGTGCAGCCAGATTTTGACCTCCAACAGGTAACAGGCAGAGAATTTTCCATATAGGGGTTTTAGGCCAAATGCAAGTGGAGAATGCTGGCCTGTGTGGATCCCCATTGATGGATCATTCCAGAACCAGTAGCTGTACTCATCTGTAGCAGCAAAACACAGCAGGAGTCCAGTGACCCCTTAAAAGACTTACACGAAACGTATTTATTATTTATGTACTGCATTTAGACCCACCTTTCGTCCCACTGGTGTCCCAAATCCACTTACATCGTTTGCCTCACTTCCAGTTTATCAACTGGAACAACAACAACCCTGTGAGGTCGCTTTGGCTGAGAGCTTGTGAGTGACCCAAGGCCACCCAGCAAGCTTCCATGGCAGAACAGGGATTTGAACGTGGGTCTTTCAACTCCATCCACTACACAGTGCTGCAGCATAAGGTGCAGAGAGAAGCCTCCGATTTCCCAGCTCCTTTCCTGATTGAGGCTCTTGTGTCTTTAGCAGCCAAGTGTCAGCTGCAATTTCTCTGGGGATGTAGCTGAAAACATAGAGGGATTTATCCAGCTTTCCCCTTTAGCGTGGCACCACATTTTTAGGGTCCTTTTGGGGCCCTGGACTCACCAACTGCCTACAGCACTTGGCTAGAGACAGGAGGGGGACAGGAAGGATTTTCCAGTCATCTTTTTCCTTAAAGGGCTGTTAAAACAGAATGGGACAGAGGTGTAAATATCTGCAGCAAATGGGATACATATTCGTTGGGACTCATGTTGCAGAATCCCGGTTTCATAGCCCACACGTATTTAGGAACGATGGAACCTGAATTAATTATTTCAAGCATTTCTGTCCTTTCAGTGTGACCTACTCTGCAGATGGTTTACAGAATTTAAATGATAAATGTAATAAAAGAACAATAATAAAGAACATTGTAATGGTTGCAATGACAGCAGGCAGACAGCTGCATTTGAACTAGCTGAGGGAGTGGGAGAGCTTTTCAGAATCTGCCACACATCAAGGCCCAATCTGCATTTGCTATGCCAAGCTGTTCTGTGCTGCTGTGACAGTGGCTTCCCCAATTGTGCTGGGGACTGCCCCAGGAAATAACAAATGGTTCAGGGGTGGGCATGCTTCCCCCCCCCCCCCCAAATATGATCGCAGAAAAATGTTCCCTGGCTGCTTTTAAACGCAGACAGCTGGATTTTCAGCTAACTTGTTTCCTTTGTGATGATTTGCCTATCTCCTTAGAATAGATGGGAGTGGGTGAGAATTCGGCTCCAGTTGTCTGCTTTTTGCTCACAGCAGCTCGAGGGTGGGGAGGAGCAATTGTAACACCTTAAAACCAAATCCAGATAAGACGATGAGACATTGTAGTGACCTCAGAGTTACCACTAAATGGCAATAGAATGATGCAGACAGCCGATGCTGAGATGAAACAATAGGAGAGTGGATGTGGCATGAAATGCAGACAGAAACTTGTGAGACAATGAGGTCATTGGTACAACGGTGCAAAATACCAATGCAGATTGGACCCAAGAGTGTTAGACTTTGTCTAGTCTGGTTGTCACTTGGTCCTGTATAGTGGTCACCAAGTCAGATCTCTCCAGGAATGATCTCCTGCTGAGCCAAGGAACTCTGGCCCCTGCCACCCTCTGGCCGCCCAGGAGCAAGGCATTGGCAAGAAGCATCTCCATGCCGTGGACCTGAATCTTATGTCTCTTGTGATCATTATTTATGAGTAACACAGTTGAACATGAGCTATACAGCATAAGACTGCCAATGATATTGGCACATCAGCAGAATATAAAAATTCTGAAAACTGAAGGGGGTGGTATAAGTGAACTTTCCTGACCAGAATCTGCTTTCCAAAACTTGAAAGCCATGCATTTTTTACTAGATCCTTTAATGTCTGATGATGACTTTGGAGGTTTCTTTTATTAAAAAGGACAAGCAAGGCGTACAGGGTCATTTTGGATTTGTATCTACCGGGTTTCAGATAACGTAGTCTTGATCAAGACTTTCAGCGCAATCTTAAGGCAGACTACACCCTTCTAGGATGTAACGCTGTTTACAACTGCACTATTGATCAATTTGTAGGACTGGGCTGATAAAAGCACCTGACCTGCAGGGTGGTTTAAACTACCAGATCAATCTCCCTAGAGCATAATTCACCTAAGCCCAGGATGCTACCAACGCTCCCTCTGAGCTGTGGAGTCTTGTGAGCAAAAATTCTACTTTGTGAGCTACTGGCATTAAAGTTGTGAGCAAACAATCTGGCTACTGCACAGATTAGTTTGCTCTGGAGCCATCTTAAAATGTGTGAGCCGGGGGCTAAAAAACTGTGAGCTAGCTCACACTCACTCAGCTTAGAGGGAACATTGAGTGCTACTGCATCCCATTCCAGGGAATGCTTGTTTTAGAGGGTGATGAAGCAGAAGACTTACTGAGGGTTGGACGCAGGTTCAGTTTTCTGCTAACAGAAGGGCTGGGGTGGTTTCCCTCAGTTGTCTCTTCCTGCAGCAGACACCCAGTTTCCTTCTCATTCTGTTCCCGAGGGTCCCTTGGCCTCCTGGAGCAGCATTTGGGGGGAGGGGAGATGATTGAACTTGTAAGTTCCTGGGGCCCTTCTGAGAGCGCTTGCCCAAGTCTTCCCCACTCAAAGAGAGTATCCTTGGCTCAGCTGCTGCATCTTTTATGAGTAGGAGAAGGTTATTTCTCTGTGTTATGTTGCAAATTGCATTTCAGCCCCACTAACTAAGAATGAGCACCCTCTCTCTCTGTAGTTTGTTGGCCAGTGGTATGCTGCTGCAATTGTGAAGAGTAAAGGACCCCCTGCACACATCCTGGTTTTAGACCATAGAGTGGAAGCCTTACCGGATGGAGACCTACTTATGCGAGCCCAGATACCAGTGTAAGCACCTTTGTCTTCCTGTGATCATCTTCTTCCATCCTGGTGTGCAATCTGCCCACTCTAAATTGTTTCCTGTTGCGAGCCAGCCACCAGCTTTCCACAGCCCAGAAAGCCGCTTCTAGCTTCATGCTAGCAGAAAATTAGGAAACTGAAGAGTAGAAACCAATTTCCAAGCTGTTTTCCTTTGTCAATTGTGGTGGAGAATATCCCATGGGTTTACAATGTACAGGAAAAATTCAGCATAGGAATTTGTTTGTTTGTTTGTTTTTGCATGAGAAGCCAACATTGGATAGCTGGCAATCAGCAGCACTCAACAGTTTATGCTATCTTGGGGGGTGGGGGTGGATTTCCATGTCAGAAGCCCCTAGAAATCTGTTGCCCTGTGCCCTTACTTGTGTGTCTCTGAAGAGCTGGACCAGCAAGTGCTGGATTCATTGCAAAGAAGAACTGAAAATGCTATTGGATGCCAGTCTTTCCCAGCCTGTGTGACCAATGGCTTGGATCCACCAGAGTGTTTCTGTGGGTGGAAACAGAGCAGCTTTCCAGGGGGCATTTTGGGCTGCAGCAGGAGAGGGAAGGTGAAAAAGCTGCATCCCATGAACGGAAATCCTTCCACCCATGGAAATGCTCAAGTAGATCCAAATCAATGACTTATATTTTTCCAGGACTTGCAGGAAAGGTCAGGGAGCTTTTCCAGACTATCTCCTGAACAGCAGGAGGTGACCTTGGAAGCTAACTTGTAGTCATCTATCTATCTATCTATCTATCTATCTATCTATCTATCTATCTATCTATCTATCTATCTATCTCATTACATTTATGAATTGCCTAATGTGGGGGTCTAGGCAATGGACAAATTTAAAACTATTGAAGCCATAAAACCATATCCGACATATTATACATGGTTAAAACAAGTGGTGAATTTGTGTTTTGTAGTTGTCTCCTATTCCTGGTCTGTGAGTGCTTCATGGGTGCAGGGAGGGAATAACTCACAAGGGATAGGAGATTCAGATAGGGAAGGGTGCCAGCCATGACGTAAACGATTGCTGTCCTCAACCAAACACCTGGTGGAACATCTCTGCTGTACAGGTCCTGGGGAATTGCCTAAAGTCCCACAGGGCTGTTATTTGGCAGAGAGTTCCACCAGGTCAGGGCCAGGGCTGAGAAGGCCCTAGCCCTGGCTGAGGACAGCTGGGTCTCTCTAGGGCTGGGGACCACCAGGAAGTTATTCTGTGAAGAGCATAATGCTCTCCTGGAGGTATAATGGAGTTATGTCTATTGTGGGACTGAAGCCTAGACCTGGTCATTATATTCCAGATCATGGGTGGTTCTTGGGAGAAGTAGCCATCACTGACAGAAAGTGCCCAGTTTTAGAGATGAACTTACCACCCCCCAGATCCAACTGTAACTCACTTCTGGGTCAGGCGGGAGGAAGGGGCTCTCTTCTATGGAAACTTTTAAGAATTCTGTTCCAGAAAGGACAAGTGCAAGGAGGAAGAAGTTAGCTTGGTGCACACTGATCGTCCTGGAATATTCACTGCAAGTAAGTACAAATAACCCCCTCTTCCCTTGTGTCAAGAATGACCCATAGGAGCAGCAGAACAAACGAAATATGCATGTACATGCCCCTGGAAGAGAATATCCCTCAAACCACTCCCAGAACTCTTGGAATCTATACGCTGTTCTCTAGAGCTTCATAGCATAGAGTGCGTTGGCTCAGTTTTTGGAGGTTATATGGAAAAGTCTCCCTCCCTCATTTTATTTTTTAAAAATGCTATTCATTCAAAACAATGCATATTGTTACTAGGGCTGCCAGCCTCCAGGTGGGGCCTGGGGATCTCCCGCTTTTACAACTGATCTCCAGCTGACAGAGATCAGCTCCCCTGGAGAAAATGGCTGCTTTGAAGGGTGGACTCCATGGCACTGTACCCTGCTGATGCCCCTCCCCTCCCCAAACCCCGCCCTCTCCTGGATCCACCCCCAAAGTCCCCAGGTATTTTCCAACCCAGACTTTGCAACACTAATTGTTACATGCAATGACAAGTTCCAGGGGTGAGGGTGTGTGTCAGCATTTACCTGGATTGGTTTGGTAGGATGGAGAAAGAGCAGTGAAGATGGATGATGTTTTTGTAGCATTTGCTTTACTTCTTGACACTTAAGGCCAGTGAGGTGGGGTTGAGAAACATTACCATTCCTTTTGTCAGTCAGTCAGTCAAAATTTTTACTGACACAGATTGAAAAGGAAAAGAACAACATAGGAACTACAAATTTTAAGTATACAGTCATCTCGCCAGAGCTTTAACCTTATAGTCTCAAACCCTCATAGCGATAGAGAGAAACCTTGCCCACTGCACAGGTGAGGTGAGGTTGGGGGTCTGATATAAGAAAGGATACAAGTCTCTCTTCTGGACAACTGTGCCTATTGATCAGAAGGGGGCTGATAAGGACATCCCGTATTTTATCGTAGAATTCACAGCTAAGCAAGATGTAGGTAATCGATCCTGTTTTGCTGCTACTACATAGACAGGTCCTTTCAGGGTGGGGGATGTTTGCAAATCTACCATTAAGGATGGCAGATGGTAAAGTATTGAAACGTGCAAGCATAAAAGCTTGTCTTAATGATGGGGCTGTCAGCTCTAAAAATTAGTCAGCTATAAGCCCATTCCTTGGTGTTATGTTAAACTTTAGAGGGGAGGCAGTAATACCAGAACAGAGAGTTTGCTTTTCAGTGTCAAGGATCCTCTGCCTCAATGTTCTAAATATTTGAGATTCACCTGACATGAGCAGGGAGTCAAGGGGAATACTAATAGATTTTATTTTTCTCAGTATTGAGGTTGACCAATTAGATGTAAATGAGTCTGACAGCAGCACACTGACATAACTCTCAGGTTCTGTTCTATAGTAAAGGCGTAACCAGAATTTAAAGGTCGACAGCCAAGCTCTGGTCGCTAGGAGGTGCTCTCCTGTCTCCAGGCACATGGCTGCATAATTTACACAGTTAGGCACGCCAAGGATATGCCGCAAAAACATTGCCTGGATCTGCTCATCCTGTTGATTAAAGGAGCCAATCCAGACAGGGATCCCATGAATTCCCTTTGTATTTCCTCACTCAGCTGCCAAGACAGGCAACAGGCAAGTGGATGGTCAATTAATATTGCCTCCTGCCCTCCATTTTTCTGAGTGACAAAGGAGATGCTCCTTAGATTCCCCTGTTCCTGTCAGTTGCTGCAGCATGAGATGCTTCAAGGAATTAGGGCGGATCCTGAGTCCTTCCCTCAGAATGATGTCATTTCCCATCTATGGGCAGAAGGGGTGTGGTGGTTGCTGTCCAGGAACTCCCCCTCTACCTGGCATGGAATGATGCCTTCTTCCAATACGGGCACTTGAATCCCTTTTGCAGAACATAGTTTGTGTCCGGATTCTGCACTAGAAAGTCAAGGGGGGGTGCAATGACAACCTTTAACCCCTATTTTCTGGCTCTCTTTCCAAAGAAATGGAGCATGTCTTAAGTGTGGTGGAGGCAGAATATGAAAGTTACTACATACTTCACATTAAAACGCCTGAAAATAGTATTTTGCAGCTCTTTGGTATGTATCATAGAGAACAAAGGGGCATTGGGGGGTGTTGGGGGGTGTTGTAGGAAATAATGACAAGTTTTGAAAACATGTGATTAAAAAAAATACAAAAAGTTTGGTCTAAGGTGCCACACACACAGATGAAGAGGCCCATTTCAGATGTAATGCAACACTATTGTTGATTTTAACTATGGTTGCCTTTGAGAGCAGGACTTGACAAATGCTGGTTTCATCATCTTCACTCTAAAAAGCAGGGGGAGGGCAGCACTGGGGAACAAGCCAGGATATCTGCATTTGCAGATCATGCAAAACCTAGATAAGATTAACTGTGACTAATAAACCAACTACAAACCATGGTGTCAGATCTTCCTTTGATGGACTTATATATATATCCACAGTTAGTGGAGTGCCCTTTTTTCAGACACTCACACTAATCATAGTTAGTTTAATTAAACCAGTGGTCTGACATGGTATCCAACCTGAACAACACCTTAACAAATTTTGCTAGGTTTCTTGAAACTCTTTTGACTTCCCTGAAAATCACTCTCAGATATGTCTTGTGAAGAGGCATCTTCTTTCCAAATTATACTTTGGATGAAATCTGGCTACTACCTAGAAATATGTAGAACGCACACAGACAGTCCCACTGAGAAATGCTGTATTATAAAAATCTTGATCTTCCCTCAAAATCCCATGGATGTTTTTTCTGTAGCACCAAAATTTTTACTCTCACAGCAACCATGTTATGGCATTCTTCATGTAATGGCATTCTTCATGATTGCGAGAGAGGGCTGCCCAGATGGCTCAAATGCGGGTTCCTCGCGTGACTCCTGGGAAAACAGTCGATTTTCCCGGGGTTGAAAAATGCGGGAGGAACCTGCATTTGAGCCCGCTTCGGTGCGGGACTAGCCCCGGCCTTTTTAGACGGTCCCTTTAAATGCGGGAGGAAACAGCCCTTCCTCCCACATTAAAGGGCCGTGTGACCATGGCTGAAGACAAGATGTCCTGATCTCACAGAAGGGGTAGCTGTGTGGGTTAGTGCCTCTCTCTTGCACACAATGAATTGTTGGAGGACCCCTTGGCGATTTTGGCCAGGACTTTCCAGCTGCTTGTCCCATTGCCAAAAGGCTGAGCATGGGGACAAGAGCAAAAGTTTCGAGCAAATTCAGGATTCGTGGATAAAAAATGTTCTTGTCCTTGCATGGTTGCCCTTCTTTTTCAACCTGACTCCTCTTTTGGGTTTCAAGCCAGGAAACAAGAAGTGCCTGTAGCGGTGGAAAATATGTACCTGAGTCATGTCCAATCCCTTGGATTTGATCTGAAGCTGATTATTTATTTGGACACCATTGGTAAGAGCCGCTGGCTTATGTGATTTATTTTGCCTTGGCTGGAGGGAAAAATAGTGACCAGTGAGGTGAAACTAGATTCTGTAGACCCTGTGAAAATGTGGCAGGAGAGAATGAGTTGGTTCTTCAAGGTCAAAATGTCCTTGTTCATAAATGACTGGCTTACATGAACAAAGGGTGTGGAGCATCTTCCCTGCAAGGAAAAGCTAAAGGATTTGGAAGCAAGCTGGCAGGGATTGAGGGGCATGACTAGGAGCCTCAAGGTCTGAGCCTGGATTGGAGCCTAGAAATTTGCCCTGGAGCCATCTTTGTCGAGGGCATCTTCAAAAGGAAGAGCAGCTTCCAGCTGAAGTCTCTCACATTGGAGGGCACTCCGTCTAGGGCCAGATTCTAACTGAGGTGTTGCTGTCCTGACAGAGAATTTTACTGCCTCATCGTCTTCACTGGGTATTGGTATTCTGTCCCATCCTTCTGTGGCACCCTTTCCTAAGCGCCTTAAAACATATTTGTATCCCCATGTGGTTATGAGGGTTGCCAGTTCCCCAGAAAAGAAAGCAGTGGCTACCCCTTGAAGAGCAGTATAGCTTTCTGCAGCATGGAGATAAATATGGTCATCGACAAAGCTCTGTAGATCAAGCTGCAGTGAAAGACACAGGAGCAGGATCCAGTAACAATGTGGGCAATCGGATTCCACATCTTGCTATCATGACAGCATCTCTTTCCTTTCACAGATCGGTGCCCTTAGTTGGACCCAAGGTACGTAAAGTACTAGAAACGGGACGTGTACTTGTTTTGATGGATTATGATAAGGCGTTAATCTTAGAATCCATAACCTAGATTGTAAATACTGGTGCAAGCATCCTATCTGGTGCAAGCATCCCTTCACCTACAGCCTCCATTTCCCATGCTCTCTGCCCTTCCTTAGGTTTTATTTTTGTTTTCATTCTATTCATTTTGGTTATTATGTTTGATTTGATTCCCATTGGTTTCGGTGGGAAATGCTTTGGTCTTCATCAACCTGAGTTAAGCATGTTAAGAGGATTTCAGCAGCACATTATTGCTGCCTTTGCACTGATCTGGAAAAACGCATCTTGAGCAATGGGAAATACTTTGCATTTACACAACTCCTTAGGATGCTCGGTCTGCCATTCATAGATGATCTCTGTGCTCATGACCCAGCCAATACGATTATGCCCAGATTGCAGGTGGTAGTGGACAGAGGCTGAGACACAAACCCAAGTGAGGCCAGACTCTGAAGGGTACACATTTTCTGATTCTTGAAATACAATCCCATGCAGAGTTACTCCAGTCTAACCCTGAATCAGTTGGCTTAGACTGAAGTTACTGCATAGAACTGCGCTGTTAGGCACAGAAAATAAAGCTACCCATCCTCACCTACTCCAACAGGCAATGTCCGTCCAAGATCTCGGGTTCAAGCAGCTGTGATAGTGTTAACTGGAGATCCTGGACATTTGTTGCACAACAAGTATGTGCTCTACTATTAAACCATGATGTGGCAGCTCACAATGGTCCACAGGCAAGCAAACTGCTTTAGTGGCCGCTGATGTTAGTGCCTTGGGAAATCACTCCCACTCTGGCAGTCACCTTAAAACCATAGCTGCTTTTATGGGCAAGACATGGCATCTGCAGGGCAGCCATTCTAGGAAGGGAAGGCAGTTGGAAAGCACAAAGGTATTCAGCCATTGGGTAGGATAAGAGGAAGAGAGCTTGGAGGAGCCACCAGTCAGCGGGAGACAGCTGTGGTCCATCTGAGCAAAGTGAGTGGTAAGCATCATGCTTTGAGGAGTGGTCCTAACATTGGCCAGTGGTATAACTAGGGAAGCATGCTGATTGTCAGCTGAATAAATGACTGAAAGTAGCAACTGGAGGCTTCATTGGTCATCTGTCCATGGACAATCAATGATGTGCTCTGCCTCTTATGTTCCCTTCTGCAGTGCCTGAGAATAGTAAATATGTGAGAAGGGATAGCTTGATCCATGGTAATATGGCCTTGTTTTGTACATGCATGGAAAGGTGACCATTCTGAGGAAGATCTGGGGCAAAGTTGCGTTTGCATCTCCAAGAGAACCCAGTTTACCATTTTGTTTATACTCTTGCAGAGATGTTGGGTGGAAAAGTGTGTAGCTCCAGCATCAGGCCGGGCTGATTGACTGCAACCTACCATTCCTCTTTCTGTGCCGTTGACTTCCAAGCTAAATTAAAAGACTGAAAAACTCCTGTCGTGTTTGGTGCATACTTGAATGTGTATACTATAGGCTAATGTGAAATCTGCAAGCATCCTTCCTTCCTTGAAGTGTCATTTCTAAAGCAGAGAAATGTTACCAAATGAGCACCTTTGATCAGGAGTCCCCAACATTTTTGAGCCTGGGGGCAACCATGAGATGGCTGTCACAGGTGGTGGAGTTAACCACAAAATGGCTGCTGCTGGAGGCGGAGCCATACACACACAGAGGAAGCCCAAGGGCAGGGGAGAAGAGGAGTAATTTTTAAAAAATACACTGGGAAAAAGGAATGAAATGGAATAAAACCAACACTGGTGGCAGCTGCTGCCGAAATACTGTTATTTTAATCTGCACAGCCAGCCAGAAGTCCTGCTGGGCAAGGGACCCGTGTGACCCCAAACCGCTTTTTGAAAACACTTGGTAGGTGCCAGGAAAGGTCTCGGGGGGCCCGATGGTGCCCATAGGCACAGTGTTAGAGACCCCTGCATAATGGTGTAGTACAGTAAGAAGGCATGCCCTGTTGCCAAGAAAATGTCCACTACACACCTGCTCCTTGATGTCTTGACATTGTTCCACTTGTTAACATGTCATTTCCTTTGTGGGGAGGGGGACCATGGTCAGGGCCACCAAGTACCATTCACAACAATGACTTTTTAAGAGAGAAAAGGTGTTCCTCAACCAAAAATTAAACCAAAAATACATTCCACATCTGTTTATTTATTAATTAATTAAAACATTCACATCCCACCTTTCCTCTTGGTTCAAGATGGCTTATAATACCATGTGGTTTGCATTTGGAACAGCAAGGAGACAATAGAGAGTGAATGATTCCAAAGCGCGTCCATAGGTGGTCTGCACTAGGGGTCTGTATGGTGCTAACCAGCACTTTTCATGGTGACTGCCAAGTGCTTTTAGAAAGTGGGCAGGGCCAGGTGAGGCCTTTGCCCATCAGGATTTTTGATTGGCCGTGAGATATCTGATTGGCTGTGCAGATTTTAAAAAAAAGTTAACTGGCACAGCACAAAAATCATTACTGTGTGACTCAACTGTAGAAATCGGGCAGGTTGCCTCTGTTTTTATTGTTGCTATTTTATTCTGCTTTCGTGAACTCTTTGCTTGTTGGCATTTTCTTAGCCACCTTGAATCTCTGGAGGGAGAAAGGGAGGAGGTACATAAAGAAACAGGATTCCAGATTCTGGGATGGTATCTATTTGGACTCTGCCTCTGGACATGGACCTGTGAGGGGGGGACAAAGGAGATCTGGTTACCAGTATCTTAACAAAATGCAAAATCCAGCAAAAGGAACAAAACTCTATGGTTGCTGATCTTTTTTTTTTTTTACAGCAGTCATATTTATGCATATTAGCAGGAAAACAGAGCTTATTGCCATTCTAGTGACAAGCTTCACCTGCTGATTTCTGCAGATCACAGTTCTGTTCAAAGCACAAAAGCTGGCCATTATTATTCTAGTCAATTGGCAACCTTTGAACCTCTTTGGTTTACAAGCATCTTGCCGGAAAATCTACAAGATGATTTAAAATGTACGCGGAAGAAAGTGAGCCCAAAATAAAATCTTATGAAGCCCCAGTCCGAAGAATCTGACACCAGCCAGTCTTGTGATGAAAATAATGGCTGCCTAGAAATCTCATTCTTGACATCTATATCCCAAACCCAGGAGAGGATATTCTATCTTGTGTTGGGGCTTGGTCAGGACTATGGGCAGGGCTATTTTTGGGCACGAACGCACAGGAATGGAGATCCAGCTGGCTTCTGAGTTGGCCATGCCTACAGCCTCCCCCCCTTGAGTTCCCCAGGTGCCTCGCAAGCCACGGGGTGCCTGGGGAAGCCAAGCCAATCCAGGGAGGGAAGGCGGTTTAAACTGCCTCCCCTCCTCGGGTTCCCCAGGCACCCCGCAGCTGCGGGGCTTCTGGGGAAGCTGATCCAGAAACTGCCTTCCTTCCCTTGTTTTCCCCATGTGCCCCATAGCTTGCTGGGGAAGCCGATCCTGGGAGGGAGTTGTGCTGTCTGGGGTGTGGCCTAACATTCTAATGTGTTTCTGCTGCTGGGTGTGGCCTATTAGGCTAATGAGTTCCTGCTGGGCTTTTTCTACAAAAAAAGCCCTGACTATGAGGATGATAGAGTTTGGAGAGGGAGCTCAGTGCAGATGTGATGCCACAGAGTCCACCCTCCAAAGCTGCCATTGCCTCCATGGGAACTGATCTCTGTACTCTAGAGATCAGTTGTAATGCCAGAAGAATCCCAGGCCCAAGTTTGAGGTTGGTAACCGCACTCCTGGAAGTTATGCCAGGCCTGGCCAATCCACAGGCTTTAGACAGGTTGCCCATCAGAGGTGCCCACTCCCTTTTGTACCAAGGGCCTGAGTTCTGAATGCACCATAGCATTGTAAGTGAATACAGTGCTGAGATTCCTGGTTTGAGCCCCCTAGTCTCTGAGGCCTTGCTTCTTCAAGCTCTGTAGACTTTCTTCAGAGCAAGGGTGCTGCCATCTTTTGATCATTTTAGTTGTCCTTCTCTGTACGGAATACAAAAGGTTTACATTGTAATCTTATGGACAGTTACTTCAGTTTAAACACTGCAGGAACTCTGCATAAGATCTCCCTGTGGAAGACCCAACTCCTCCTTATACCACCGATCCCAACTTTGTCAGTTTTCTTGTGGAACAGGGGACCGTAAATCCTTAGGAGCTCTTACTGGTGCCGGGTAGGTAGATGATTGCCTCGGGGTCAAATGACAATTCTTCGGCACGGTTCTTAAATGTTTCTTTCACCTCATCCGATACTACTTCTTCTCTGGCTTCAGACCAAAAAACAGGAGTCACACTGAGAATGAGAGCAAGGATGACTGGACAGATACATTTTGGAGGGAAAAACTGAATCTGCCCACAACTCTTGTCCTGTTTTTTTGTGAAGGGAGTAGGGTTGACAATTATGTCTTGAGAAATTCCGAAGATTTGAGGATGGATTTGGGAAGGAAGGAAGCTCAGTGGGATGTGATGCCATAGAGTTCACTGTCCAAAGCTACCATTCCCTCCAAGGGAACTGATCTAAGAAAGAAGAGCTTGCTCTCTGGAGATCAGTTGTTATTTTCACTGAACTCTAGGCTCCATCTTGAGCCCTAATGGGACGTAGTCAAAGAATGAAATGAGAGGTCAGCATCAGCAAGCGCCATGTCCAGCATCTTCTTCTTTACCAAATCTACCACACTGTGAGAGTGGTCATGAAAGGATCTCTGGGTTGCAGGACTACTCGTCCCAGCTTGGACTGTAACCTGTTCTCCTGAGCTATGGGAACACTGAGGACCAGTATGGTATAGCATATAAAGTAATGGACTTAGAATAAGAAGACCAAGGTTCAAATCTAGCTATACACCTCAAGGTCTTGGATAAGTTGCACATTTAATTTCTTAGTGACAGTGTTAACTTATTACCACCCTAGCTGATATGGCTTTTGTAATGTATGTAATGGCGGTCACCATGTTCTCCGAGTAATGGCGACCGCCACATGGCCAAACGCACCTGGCCAGGCCAGCTACCTGAGCTTGAGTCTGGCAGAGACAATAGCTGGCTGGATTGTAACTTGTCACCAATCCAGTACCTAGGATCCTTGAGGGGACCTATGACATGTAACCAGAATCGTAAGGTCCTATTGGGACATTTGGGTGAGGTCAGAGGGGTAGCTCCAACCGGAATAAAAGAGGGCCCCTGAGCCCAGGTTAGCATGCCTCATCTCCGACTCTGGTATTCTTCAGCTTTAAAAGGGGAAGACAGAAATTCATGAGGGAAAAGGATTCTAGCCATGGCTGTTCACCTCAATGACTGAATGAAACAAGCAGGCATTGTGGCTCAAGTGCTAGCTGCTGGATACGGGGGCTGGGCAGCACTATAGGAAGACTGGGGTCAACAGGTGATTCTGCATATGGCATTCGCTCCACATTTTCTCAACATTGAGGAAAAGGTGCAGCTCAAAACCACATTCAAATACCCCAGGACAATGCCGTACTGATTGCAAAGTTACCCTTGAATGGCCATAAATCTATGCAGAAGGTACCATAAAATCCAATGATCAAAGAAAGTAAAAGCAGCTTGCAGTGCAGAGGGGAACTTCTGTTCCAATATGGGTTTGGTAAAACAATGGAGGGAAAAGCCAGTACAGAATTGCCCTTTGTGTTCAGCTTGTGAGCTTCCTAGGGGCATCTCTCTGGCCACTGCGGGAGAAAGAATGATGGCCTAGATATACTTTTGGTCTGACCGAGCCATGCTGTTCTTATGATGTTACATGAAAACATGTACAATAAACTATGGCTTTAAAAAAAGGATTCAGGAGGGTGATTTGGAGGAGTTACAGAAATGCCTGGAGACCCTCTCCCCATTCTGCCCCACTTCAGATGGCCCCTTCCTGAATCTGCTTTTGATCTTAAACTGGAGGTTATAAATGTTATACACATTTCCATGTAATCTGTATTTTGGTCCTCAGACCGCACTAAATCACAATGGTGGTTGTTTGAAGAAAATTAGAGTAGCCAGCCAATTTTAGGAGGGGTGTGTGTATGTGTGTGTGGGGGTGTCATTAGATGAAATATCCAAGGAATTTTGTGGGACATTGGAGGTGTTTTCATAGGTGTAGCAAAATGTATTTGCAGATGGTACTGTATATATATCTGTAGACCACATTCTCTGCTTTGAACTCCACGTCAAGAATTCTTTTTTCTTATCCCCAAAGTTGGCAGGTATACCCTCTACTTCCGACACCCCTCCCCATTGTACCTACCCCCATCCGTGATACATACCATATAGAAACAGATCTCTCTCTCCTTCCTTGGTAAAAAGAATAATGTGGAAGGTGTCATAATCTGTCTCCATGAGGTAGACTGTGGTCTGGTCATCTTTGGAAACAGAACCACAACAGACCCAGTAAAGGGCAAGGAATGTCATTTGTTGCTACATTTGTTGTTGTATTTCTAGGCTTCCATGCAGCAGTACCCAAAATGTGCATGCCTTAGAAAATTAAGGTGCCATATTGTATGCTTCTACCACTCTATGCCCCTGGGAGGAGGCAGATCTTGGACCATGTTGCTCCCACCTTGTCTATGGTGATAGGGCCAGTGACATCAGAAGGGAGTGAGGATATGCCAAGAGACCCTGATTCAACCTGTGCTTTGGGCAGCAGAAACATTACTGCTGCCCAGGAAGCAGAGCCCTGAGCAAAGAATCTCAAAGAAGGCAAAATTAACAGGGCCTTTTTGAAGATGCACCCCTTCAGCATTTTACAGGGAGCAAATACATTTGTAACCTCGGAATGCTCAAATATCACCATGCAGTCCTTCCACCGCTGCATGACCAGTTCTGCCTGTTGTGTTTGTTTACTCTGCCACTGCCAGCCTCACGCTTGTTTCAAATCAATGAAGGTATGTATTCCTTTTTTAAAAAATGAACTGGAAAAGCTGAGGTCAAGATGCATGTACCATCAGAAGAGAAGAAGAGATTGGATTTATACCCTGCCCTTCATTTGGAGTCTCAGAGCGGCTTACAAACCCCTTTCCCTTCCCCTCCCCACAACAGACACCCTGTGAGGTAGGTGGGACTGAGAGAGCTCTGACAGAAACTGCTCTTTCAAAAACAGCTGACAGAGCTATGGCTTGCCCAAGGTCATCCAGCATCTGCAAGTGGAGGCGTGGGGAATCAAACCCGGTTCTCCCAGATTAGAGTCCGTGCACTTAACCACTACACCAAACTGGCTCACTACCCATACCACTTCTACAGACTTGGGAAGGAAGCAAAAGAATGACAGCTAATAGCAATGTTTACTAGCAAAGTGTGAACAAGGTGTCTCTAAACTGCAAAACTAGGGGATAGATGGAGAAGGACGATTTACCAGTGACAGGTGTTGGAAAATTGAAACTGTCCCTGGGAAACAGGGACAGTTGGAGTGCATTGCAGAGGACTCAGGGACAGTTCACAGGGGGCACAGGTATGGGTTCTAGGTTGCCACCCTGAGTCCTGTGTAACACTCACACATGACTTGCAGGTTCTCCCACTTCCTGTGCCTAATTCGGATCACAGCTGAGGTGTGCACAGAGAAAGGGCTTCAGCTGCCCCCCCCCCCCAATTTTTCGATCCGAAGTGAAGACGGGTGGGGCACCATTGCAATCTCCTTTTGGCACCATGTGCATGGGGATCGAGGCAAACCTGCAAGTCACATGTGACAATTACACTGAACAAATGGTGAACACCTCCAACCCCAACCTGTGTACTCTGTTATGAGTGAAGATTATATATAGCTAGGGGAAAATGAACACTTGTTAAAAGGGAGATGGAAGTGGTTTGGTTTCACTGCTCCTGGCATGTCCACAAATTTTGCTTTCCTCTCTGGTCAAAGAGAACTTTGAAAACCTGCCTAAAAGAGGTCAGAATATTTGCACCATAAGCAGCAGTCCCCCTTTTGCAAGCTTTTCAATTCCTTAGTGCAGAAACAGACATATTCTGTGTCTCCATCCTAACCGGGGAGAGAGTCATTTGTACTTACCAGCAGTTGTAAACACTCCAGGCCGGATAGTATGGAGAACAACCCTTTTCCTCCTGCAAGTTTCCTCTCTAGAAAGAATGGAAGAAAATGCTTCTGTACAAAACAGCATCCAGTTTGAGAGCTTGCAAATCCACCCATTTCTAAAGGATATCTTGGAGATCAGAAGGCGGCGAGATTCAATGCCACTGGGGGCTACACACAAACACACACACACACAGAGCGTTTGCTCAGTCAGTCTTACAGGGGGGAAAAACTAGAATTATCACAGGAAGGGAACTTAGGCCAAATCTACACCTCCCCTCTGAAGTAGTTTGACTGTTGTTTTTTTCCTACACTCATTGCACCCTGGTTTCAAATTTCACTTTGTTTTTTTCCCCTGGGTCTGAAGAGCAGTAAGCAATAGGATCTGTTTAAAGCAGTGTGAGGCTAGCTTGACCACAAGAGGGCAATTAACAAATGTAGATGGTGATTTTTAAACTAGAACAAGTATGGTTTGAAACTAGAAACAGGTATAGACAGGATTTTTTTTTGGAAACTAGAATGATTCTAGCAGGAAAGTCAGATGTAGATTTGACCTTACTTAGGCATCTCAACTTTAAGAGCCAGATCTCCGTTACTTATGGGTTGCATCGTGTAAGCATAGACAGCCCTCTCTGGTGGAATCACTTTTGTCGTGGCAATGGGATACCATTTCCCGGCCATCTAGAACAAAGAATTATGTTCTTAGTTTGTTATCCAGAAATGCAGTTTCACATATAATGCAGAACCCCTTTCCCCAGTCAGTCCAGATTTCTGGGTGCTCTTTACAATTTGGGGGGGGGGGGTGATAGATGTGGGATCTCAGGCAAGAGCACCTTAACCTGAGAGACGTAGGGAATGCAACTTGTCAGTTCTCATGTACTTAGACACTCTATGTAAAGTGAGGGTGAGGGAGGGAAATTTTTGGAGTGGTGGTGGGTCCCTTCCGGGAGAGATCAGGGCCCTGCGGGATTTAGTACAGTTCCGCAGGGCCTGTAAAACAGAGTTGTTCCGCTAGGCCTATGGTTGAGGGCAGTGCGGGGGCCCTAGCTGGTAACGAGTTTGGGCTCCCCCCTCTTCTCCCTTTTCCTCTTCCCTTGTGTACCCCCCTGTTTCCCTTCACAGTTGTCTGAACACTGTCCCTCCATATGCCATCTGGAAGTTTATAGAACTGTTGTATTTACATTGTCATTTATTGTATTTATTGTAACTGTGTGCTGTTTTACAGGTTTTAAAACTGTATTTTATGGTTGAATGTTACCTGCTCAGGGAGAGCGGGCTACAAATTAAAATAAATAAATAGTCAATCCCAGGACTCTTGGTAGTTAAAGAGTCATAAGAAAACATTATCTCGGAGACTGGAGGCTTCAGTGCTGCAACAGCTACCTCACCTCACTTTCCCTTCCTGCCCAGCAGCTGAAGGCAAGTGGCTATCATTTCTTTGCATGTATTACTTTAAATATTTGCACTAAAGTTCTGATGGAGTCCTATAGAGACGGTGCCAGCCAAGGCCCTCTCTGTGGCCTCTGCACCATGAAGGGCTGCATTAGAAGATAGCCGTGATAGCCTTGGAGCAGCTGCTGCTTTGTTGGAACTCTTAAGATCCCACTGCCTTGATGAAGAAAGGAGCCAGCAATGCTGATGCCTCCTCCTGCAGGAGACGCCCCCCCATTATACTCTGCTTCCCTCCTTTCTGAGCTGGACACTGCCCACCCGCCCTGCAGAGATCCTTCTGCCGTTACCTTTTTGTGAAAAAAGTTAGGCTGTACAGGAATGGTGCCTTGAGCATGAAGCAAGCAGATGGAGGCCAACCCAACCATCAGCACCACACCTCTCATTCTTGAGACAGTCCTTTCTTTTTTATCTGCTGGGGGAAATTTTGCAGCAGTTGAAAAGATGTTGTTTCTTTAATGCCACCCTGCTTTATACCGTCTGCAGGTGTTCCCAGTGTTCAGTTGACCAAATCCTATCCATCTCCAGGAATATGTTATACCAAAGCGAGAGAGAGAGAGAGAGAGAGAGAGAGAGAGAGAGAGAACATGAGCTTCCTTTTTTTGTACAACTGGTCTAAGGACCATAACAATCAACGGAACTGAACTGAGCAAATGGGGCCATTTCAGAAGTAATGTTTCACTGCTGCATATAGCATGAAGGCTCCAGAATGCTCTGTACAGGACAGCTTGTTCTGCAGACCTCTGAAGAGAGAATGTGGGAATTGATGTGCCCCCTACAGCACAGGTAACGGTTGGCAACAGGCATGAGTGTAACTGGATGTTTGGATTATGGCTAAACATTGTGGAGAGCCCTTTGGATGTGGAACAACAACATCAGGTATGAATATCCAGAAGGATTAAAGCTTTGTTAATTTAACACATGGTAACCCATTAGAATTAATCCTTTTAAAAGATTGCAGTAATACCTGGATGGCTGCTGTGTGGGTTGAAAAATCGGGATTTTCTAGCCCGCATGGCAGCCATTTCCCCTGATTCTCTGTTGTAGTCATTTCCTCCCCTGCCACCGGGGACTTTTTTTTAAAAAAAAAAATCAGCACTAGAATATCATTGTACTGCTACACCATTGTACCATTAGTCATAGCAGTTTCTTGGCTTTCCTTTTTTTAAAACAAACAAACAAGTAAGTCTGTAGCCCCTTCCCTGGGGGAAAACAAAGAAAAAACTATATAGGATCTCTTCCACACTGCCATTATGCCAAGTGCTGTTTTGTAGCAGTGCTCATGAACAGAAGGATCTGAGAGGCCTGAACCTCTGATCATATGGAATGTCCTGGGTAAGTCCACCCTTCTTCCCACATCCAAAGGACTTTCGGCAGATTTTAATTGCTGCCCAAATATCCAAAGGACTCAAGCCCATTCTGACCCTTTACTCCCACCTTTGGAGGTACAGCTGATGGAAAGCATGTGTGCAGGGTCATTGGTTCAAGTGGGCAGCCACAGTAGCTTAACAGAGGTTTCAATTTATCTTTCAAAGTTACTTCTTTCGTTTCCTTAAGCTGCTTCTTATGAGAAGCATATGCAGTGATTCCTCCTCTCATAAAACCTTCACAAGCATCCCACTCAACAGTGTGAGTACTAGCTGTTCCCCGATTAATATTAACACACTCTGATAACTCAGCCATCATCTGGTTTTTAAAAATTTCATCAAGACAAGAAACACAGGAGATGGAAAAAAGCATCAGAGGAATGAATTGTTAGTCAACAGAACCAAAAGATTTGCTAATGCCAGGCCTTTTCCTTTTGGTCCTTGCTGTGGCTTCATGCAATATGCCACTTTTGAAATGGGTATCAAAACCAGAGAAGCTGCTCCACTGCCCTTGCACCCACTGCTGACTGGGGCATGGCACATGGGCAGGAGCACCTGGGTGGACCAAAGGCGTTGATTGTACAGAATGTCCTGTGGATGTGAAAAGGAACACAACATTTTTTTTGGTCAAGCAGGTGTATCACTAACCCTCCCACACACAAACAGACCTTTGGGGGCATATCTGATCCACAGTAGGACATGATGAACAGAGTGTTCTAAAATTGTCAGGATGTACAGTAAACATGACTTGACCCTGACATGAAAATGACACTGTTATCTCAGATTTTCTCACTTGAATGAGTATTTCCTGGATAAGAGGCAGATTTGCTCAGATGAACTTTGGGAAGATAGAGGGATATAAAGTAAGATTGCATTAAGGAATGGAGCTCTGTTTGGCTTTTGAATCAATGGCCCCACCAGTATCAAGAAAGGACTATTGCGAGGATGGAAGGTGTGCTGTTGATCGTTGTGTTGATCTCCGTCTTCTTGCATCATGCTGGAGCTGGCATTCCCATTCAGCCAGATTTTGATATCCAGAAGGTAATAGTTGAAGGTTGCTAGCAATTGCCAGAAAAGTTCTAATAGCTCAAAAAAGCTCCACGGGGCCGTACCTTTAGCGTCTTTAACCGGAAGCCGGAACCTATGAGATCAGAAGGTAATAGCATAATGATCTCCAAAACAGGTTCAAAAGTGGGATGCTGACCTGAGTATCTCTGCTGGAGGCCTCAGTCTATCCAGTTAATTTACTGACTGATTCTAGAGGGGTAGCTGTATTGGTCTGTTGCAACCAAAACAACAGACTTATGAACTGATTGTGACAGAAGCTTTCATCAGCCAGAGCACACATCTTCAGATTCACAGTATTTTAAAACACATACAGGAGCCCGAACAAAAGAAAAGGGTATAGTTATGAAGTGCAGCAACCCAAGACATAAGTTATGGCAGAAAAGGAAAGGGAATTCCATTCCAGAGAGTCAGAGTTGCAATGTACTACTTGCAGTAGATGATGAGCTGGCAAGACTAATGGGGATCAGCCGCTTGTAATGAGATACAACGTTTCTTCTGGCAACTACCCTGATCTCCATTAAGCCCAAGCCTGATATTGTAAAGTCAGCGCAATAATTTCTTTTTGTCAACTTCACAGTGGATTTTCTCTTTGAAACTTTTGGGCTGAAGAATGGCAGCTTCCTTGTTTGTTGTTGATCTGGGGGAGTCAAGAAAGTTGAAATGCTTCCCATTATGAACTCTATCCTGCATAACGTCCTGCAGGGCTCTGACAATATTAGGCAGAGAGCTCCACCAGGTTGGAGCCAGGACCTAAAAGGCCCTGGCCCAGGTCGGGAACAGCCAGACATCTTTGGGGCTAGGGATCACCAGTAAGTTGTTATCTGCAGAGCGTAATTCTCTCCCGGAGAAATAATGGAGAATTTTTGTGCCCATCTCTTGTGTTTTGCATGTTATCTGGAAGCATATAGGGCAGCATAGCAATCACTTCATGTTCAGAACAGAGTGGTAATTTATCTTTCCATCACATAAGTGTACAATGATGTCCAGAAGCCCTTGGACACCATGTTGGAGACTCCTGGACTAGATCATTAAGATGTTGTCCATGTGTCTCAAATACAGGAAACCATACCGACATTTAGCAGATTAATCAGAGTAGCAGCTTCTCCAAGGCTTTGCAGGAGGAAAAGAGGAACATCCTAGACTTTTCCATTTGAGGCACAGAGGGCACAGTGTGGATATTAGTTGCCACACATAGTTTGAGATCCCCTTTGGGCCTTGAAATCATGGGCATAACAACCAGCTGCCTAAATTGGACTATAAACCAGAAATCAGGGTCAGAGCTCAGGTGGGTGTTCCAAGATTCCTTTGTTCCAAACAAGGCACTCTGGTACATCTAGTCCAGCATTACACTTCATGTACGAGCCAACAAGATGATATTTGACAACTCCTACTTATCAGAATCATTCACTGTGTGGCTCTGCAACTGTGAGTGGTCTGAATATTGACTATCACAAAACTGTCAGGCCTAGCTGCCACCCCAGTTGGAAAAATGGAAGTGGGGTGGGAACAGGGGATTCGGGGATTCAGCTTTGCAACAAAACACCTTGTCACTTCCAGCAGAAAACTGGAAGTGATATCACTTGAGAATAAATACTTGAGAATAAATGCTTGAGAATAAATCTTGAGAATAATGCTTGAGAATAAATCTAAAACTCTGTGGTCAACCAATACATTTTGGGATGAACCATAGAGTTTTGCACCAACATGATGATGTCCCTTTTGTTTTCATGCTGGAAGTAATGTCACACCAAGTCAGCCCAACCCAATCTTTCCTCAACCATTTCTCTCCCGCTCCCCCCCCCCCTGCAACTGTAGAGCGATGGTGGGGACTGAGGGGATTGCAGCAATGTTTATGTACGTGCAAGAAACCGAAGAGCAAAATGTTACCACAGCAAGGAGCCACAAGAATTTGACCTCTACAGAGCTGCGGTGTCTTCTTTGTTCATCATTTTGAAACTGTAGTAACTCCCCTTATTGCCAAGGCTGACAAATTATTGAAATAGAAGACAAAGGAAATACATTTTCTTTGTCACAGTAAATCAATCAACACAAGCCATTCATACATAAAAGGGATAAAATTAAGAATCTTTTATGCAGCTCCATCTACTTCCTTACATTTTGATATAATACACTCCTCCCTGTTCTTTCCCCACACTGAAATTGGAAGGCACTTGAGTGGACATCACACTCTAAGATGCATATTATTGATGGGATAAAAGCACCAGCTTGTGCCACGAATCTCTGTTTCCCCCAGCAGGCACAGCTGCCCAGGATGACTTGAGGAGCAATTCACTATCTGCATTATAGACTGAATTGTTTTCTTAGAGAGTAATAGCAAATTCTTCTTTCCAGATTGCTGGTAAATGGTATCCCATTGCATTGGTCCTGGATAATGTGGAAACGTCTCCTTCTGATGTATCTCACCAAGAAGTGGTGCCTTCAGATAATGGAGATCTACTTTTCAAATACAATTTCATGAAGTAAGTTCACTTGAGTTGCTTTGATTATCATCTTCCTTTACAAAAGAAGATCCATTCATAATGATTCTTTTTCTGTGTGAGCCAGCTACCAATATTCTGCAGCCCATAGAGTCGTATTACACATGTCGGTGAAAGCAGAAAATTGAGCATGTTGAAAAGAGAGGATGAATTATTTTAATTTTAAAACGGTGCTTAGTATGTTTCCAACATGAATTTTTTTCTGTGTTTTCAAATATTCAAAAACTATCTGGTCCTCAATAGCATCCAGCTTCCAAAATTTTTTTTGACCAGTGATAGGGAGTAAAATTCAACATTTCACATGCTATCTGACACAAGGTGACTTGGCATAATACTTTAATTTGAAAAATGAAAATCATATGTGGGCCTCAGATTTGAATTTTGCAATTCATACATCTACAGTTTCTGACATTTCACAACATTTTGTTTTGACTTCAAGTGAAAGACAATAAGGTTGTGTCTGAGGTGAAACAACATCTCATACCACAAGAAACCCATTTAAATCCAGAACTTCAGGGTGAAATGCTTAATTTGAGCTTTGCGATTCCTAGGGCCCAACTGTATGATAAATTGGGAGTTCCATGTCTGGAGCTCCCAGGAGTTTTTACAATTCACTTCCCAGATACAAATAAAATGGCAACCAGGGGCTGTGATATGCCCTGTTGTGAAAAAGAATGTGTACTGGCATCCTATAGCTAAGTTTTCAGAGGCTGACCTAAAACTACTTCTACTGATTGCACAAGGGGTTGTGAAACAGGTTCGATTTCAGCTAGAAAACTGGCTATGGGCAGAATCTGTTGGGATGTTAATTGGAACAAGAGGATTCTTCCCAAAAGTAAATGGTGTGAGTTGCCCACTGGAAGAAAGGGTGAGAGGTTTTGATTCTCTCTGAGTCTAGGGAAGAGGGGCTGGAAAAGGAGGTCTCCTCAGCATGGCTGAAGTATTTATTCATTTATTTTAACACATTTCTATCCCACCTTGTCTCCTTGGGATAAGTTTGAGGGCCTGAGTAGATTTGCATCTTCCGTAATCAGATGAACAAAGGAAATGTGTAGTTTATCATATGTGAGGGCCATGCACAAAGCAGCTGTGTTCTGGAATCAGTTTTGAAATTTCTCTTGGGATTCTACAGGGGGGGTGGGGGTGGTAATCACATCACTGAGTCCATTTGCAAGAGCTTCCATAACCCAGAAAAACAGCGCAGTAAATAAGAAACTGGCTGAGAATCTTTCTTCTTGATCTACTAGTTTTGTACTTCTGGGGATTTTTTTTTCTGTATGGGGGGAAGCATCCTAAAATGGTACCCCATATCTGCAGTCTGGGATAGCATAGCTTTTTTTACTACTTACTCTACTACCCCATTCTACTGATGGAAATGTTATCTTTTTTCCTCTCTTCCAGAGATGGAAAATGCGAGAGGCTTCAAGTTCCTTTTGATCACACTGATGAGCCTGGTAAATTCTTATCATGTGGTAAGTGTAAGCAATGCTTTCAACCTTTAGGATGAAGACAGAGAAGTTTTCAGAGAATTGAAAGAAAGACTGCAGTCTGAGGGGTGGATATTTGCTATGCCTTTGTTTCTGATCAACAGGTTTGGACAAATTTCAGTGCAGTCCGAAGGGGTGGGGTGAAAGCGCTGAGGGAACTGATAGAGGTGTGCTTTCAGATATATCCAATCCAAACATATACCTGAAAAATACCTTATTGGTATTTGGGGGGTATATTTGGCATCTGGGAATTTTTCAGGATACCAAAAAAATGGGCCCCGAAAAGTATGGAAATTTTGGGGGATTACCCAGAAAGAATGGGAGCCAGTGTTTGCATGCTCCAGGGGACTGTCTTTCTCTCCTCCATTTTCCCTTTGTTTCTCTGTCTCTCAGTGGTTGTATGGGCTCTCCAGGCTGCTTATGTGTGTTTGTCAGTTTCAACAGTATCTACCCTCTTGGCTAGAGTTTCTTTGTGTCCTGTTTGCATTCTTCCCAGTGTTGCACAGCATTTGCAAAATCCCCCCCCCCAACTTTGTTCTGCTGTGATTCTCTGGTTTGACATTATATCTGTTGAACAAAGTTTGAGTCCAGTGGCACCTTTAAGACCGACAAAGCTTTATTCAAAGTGTAAGCTTTCATGTGCAAAGCACACTTCTTCAGACCAATTGAAATTAAAATCTCCTCAAGGGTTACTTACAGGAAAAAAAGAGGGTGTGGGGGGGCAGCCATTAGGAGTGGCCACCCAGAGCCACGATGCATATGCAGAGCTGAAATTGGATCAGGTGGCCGGTAAGATCAAGACATAGCAGCAAATTAGCAGGTAAATGCAAGAGTTAACAAAGAGATGTGAGAATGAAGCTAGAGTCTAGCAGTACCCCCAAGACAAATCAAGCTCTACCCTGTGTACATGGCCGCACCTTTAAAAACAACCCCTTCAGCTATCCAGAAAGTTTCCCACTGAGGAATAATGGGCCTAAAAAAAAAAAAGGGAAACCCAAAGAAACCGTGAATCCAATACCATACTAGTATTTGGAATTTAAGAATATCAAGAATACTGATATTTTTGGGGTCCAGTATACTCAAAGCAGAAAAATACTGAACTTTCTTTAACACACCCGAGGAGCTGCCTAACCATGATGCTGATGTGACCCCACAGAGCTGCCCTGCTGCTCTCAGAGCTGTCACAACCCCACAGGGAGCACCCATTAGTGGGTCAGGGGTGTAGGTCCCTGCGCCAGCATGGAAGTGGGTGGGCTGGGGGCGTGGCAGGAGGCAGTCAGCTCAGTAAGCAGTTTCAGCCTGGAAATGCCCCCTATCAGTGGCAGACATCTACACCGACCAAAAACACAGGGTAGCTCATCGGCACCCTTGCAAGTTGAAAACTTGAGTGCCCCCCACCAGCAGATCTGCGGCAATTTTGGGGCCTGCATCTTTAAAAAAAAACAACCCTATTAGCTATCAAGAAAGTTTCCAAATAAAAAACAATGCCCCTCCCAAATTAAAACCCAACCCCCCCGAATCCAATATGAAATACCACACCAGAATATCAATATTTTGGGGGTCCAATATACCCAAAGCAGAAAAATCCTGGATTTTTAAAACACACCTGTGAAGATGCCTAGCCATTACGCCGATGTGGGTCCCCAGAGTTGCCCTGCTGCTTTCAGAGGCTGTCGCAACCCCCCTCTCTTTTTGACCCAATTGACAACCCCACAGTGACCACCCATCAGTGGGCTAGTGATATAGGTCCCGGTGCCGGCATGAAAGTGGGTGGACCGGGGCAGTCAGCTCACTAAGCCATTTCAGCCCGGGAACGCCCCCTATCAGTGGCAGAAATTTACACCAACCAAAAGCACAGCATAGCCCATTGGAAAACTTGAGTGCCCCATACTGCCATGGCCATGCCCAAAAGGCCTGGGAGAGCACAGGATGTTAACTACAGGTGCAACCAATCACGTCGCTCCCCAGCAGCAGACAACCCTCTCCCTGGTACCCAATCACTGCCCCGAGTCCTACAACGCCCCCCCCCAGGTGCCACAGAACTCATTAGGTATGGTGCATAGCTCTACTGAGAGTACTTAGTGCTCACTGCCGCAGGAGCTGGTGGTGGCTACAAGCATGGACGGCTTCAAGAGGGAATTAGATAAACATATGGAGCAGAGGTCCATCAGTGGCTATTAGCCACAAGGTATAGATAGGAACTCTCAGTCTGGGGCAAGTGATGCTCTGTGTTCTTGGTGTTTGGCGGGGGGCAACAGTGGGAGGGCTTCTAGTGTCCTGCTCCCACTGGTGGACCTCCTGGTGGCAGCTGGTGTTTTTGGCCTCTGTGTGATAGAGTGTTGGACTGGATGGGCCATTGGCCTGATCCAACATTGGCTTCTCTTATGTTCTTATAGTGCTAACACCCAAAGGGGAGAACACAGCCCATACTGTGCAGCTAACATGTCTCATTGCAGAACCCTAACAGCTACCCCATCTCCAGAGGCTCAGCCTGAAGGGGCAACCAACTGTGTGGTGTCAGGTAAGCAAGGTCCGGGAATACGTACCTGCTTCCCCATTCTCCCAGCACTGAGGCCTCCCACAATCAAGCCCAGCACTGAGTCCAGGGAGAGATAGCGTGAGCTGGCACTGTGGTCCCTATCGTGCAATGGGAAGACATCTTAGGAAAGTTTCCCAGACAAACTGTTGTGTGTGTCTGGCGGGGATACTTTGAACCCCACAGTGGACTGTTAGCTCATCCTTTTGCCTGGAGCCTTCCCCCCCACCCAGCAGAGGACAGGGCTCACTGGTATTTGGGGGTGGGTGGGAAGTATGACAGCTGCTCCACTTTACTTGGTGGAGCGACTTGTGGGGTGACCCTTACACTCATCCCCCTGCAGGACCAGAGCCTTGAGCAGCTGCTGCACTGGATGGATCATTAGCAGTCGCCGAGCACTTCAGTACGTGACGGGTGAGTGCAGTTTGGATGGCATTGGCATCCGCCTTGGGGGGCGGGGGCTGGAGGTGAGTTCTCTCCCCAAGGGTTGGGATTGTGGACCTTGAATGGGTGCCACAAACATGGCTGAGCCTGGCATGGTGTTTGTGACTGGTTACCATGGCTGCATCTGTCTCTGTTTTGCTGTCCTGCAGGGGATGATTCAACAGGGAGACTTCAGGGCTTGGCCAGTACTGTCCCCCTCCCCACCCTCTGCTCAGTCTGCACAGTCCCAGCCCGCCTCCTGGAGTGGGGTGTGGCACCTGGCCAGCTCTTCAACCGGTGACTCTGCTGTGCCAGAGAAGGCCTAATCTGTCTCCCCATGGCTCCAAGGTGGTGGCAACTGGAGTCATCAGAACTTTCCAGGATTGGCAGTTCAATAAAGTCTGGGCTGCACCCTGACTGCGTCTCTGTCTGTTTGATTCCATGGTGTGACTAGAGCCTCATCCCCCTCCCTGCCCCATAGTATTGCCAGGGATGGGTTGGAAAATACCTGGGGATTTGGGGGTGGATCCGGAAGAGCGCGGGATTTGCAGAGGGGAGCGGCCTCAGCATGGTACAATGTCAGAGAGTCCACCCTTCAAAGCAGCCATTTTTTCCAGGGGAGATGATCTCTGTCAACTAGAGATCAGTTGTAAAAGTGGGAGATCCCCAGGCCCCACCTGGAGGCTGGCAACCCTACTGCTCCACTTCCTACTACCCCATCTGTGACCTGCCCTTAGGGCTGTCTGATGACACAACCAAGACAGAGGGCTCTGACCTAGGGATGCCCAGGCTTGGGTGGCTGTGGTTGATGGTGCAGGTGCCACTGGTCCCCTGTCATGGTCATCTGCCAAACATAGCAGGGGGGCAGCAGGGGTTGGGGGGGCAGCAGCAGATGGAGAGGGTGCTGGTGGCAGAGGCAGGAAGCTGCCTCAGGTGGCCACTGCAGCCCCCGGAGATGCAGAGGATTCATGTCCCTTGCCGGGGCCCTGGACATGGTGCCTCTCTTCCATGTGGGTGGCAATTGAGCGGAAGAAACCTGACCCACCACAAGTGGGGGGATGCTTCTGTCCATGGTTCACCAGTGCATGGAAGGGCTGGCAGCATCTGGAGGGGCTGCTGGCTGTCACAAGGGGCACTGGGGACAGGCAGGAATGCACTGAGATGTTCTTGGGGGATCTGGCAGGGGCATTGCATGCCCACACCCAATGGCTTGCCCCAGTAGCCTAACTTCCTGCTCCAACACAATTGGGGGTGGCCCGTGGGTGCCCTCAGCAGTGTGGACAGGCTGCTATGAGGCACCTCCGGTGGTGAGTGGTGGAGGCCATTGACTGGACACACTCTCCTTGTGGTCTCCCCTGTCCCTTTTTTGGGGAGGGGTGGTGATATTTGTGTGTGTGTGTGTGCGCGCATGCCTGGAAGTCATGGCAGGCCATGTGCTCCCTGAATCAGCTGGAGGGCCCTTTAAATTTCCCAGGAGGGGAGGGAGAAGGGTGGCTGCCAGCCATGCACCTGAACTCCAAATGGTGATGCTGCTTGGAATTCAGGCAGGTGAGGCCTGGCCCCCGCTCACCAAAAGCCTTTAAAGGGACCCATTTCTGTCTTTCATTCAGAACTATAGATTGTTATGTGATTGTTGACGGTTTACTGCCAATGAGTCTATCACTGGAGTACAGGGGCCACAGACAAAAGAAAGTTTAAGGGCTGTAGACATTTCTTTTTTCAGTAATGGCTGCCATCCCCAGAAAGCCCTCTTAGGATATGTTCAGATGGGCAGCTAATCCCGTCATTGGCCTGGCTGTAATTTGATTTAGATCTTTTTAATCCAGCATTGCACGACCAGACAGCTCCCCTGTGAATCGCTTTACCGTGCCTGATTCCATGGTGGATTGTCTAGACAGGATCCACCTTAAAGAGCCATGCAGTCAGCTTTTTTTTTTTTTTTTAAATCCTGTTTGTGCATATGTGTATGTGCATATCTGCTTATGTGCCTCACTATCTGTGGATTTTGCATGTTTAAGTGGTTATGCGTGCATCGCTAAGAGTTTCCATTTATTTATTTATTTAGATTTATACCCCGCCTAGCCAGCAAGCCTTTTAAAAATGGTGGCCATTCGGGATGGCCTGGAGACTATCCCTATGGGCTGACTACATATGTGCTTATCTGCATATGTCCATATGTGCCTCACTGCAGACATCACATGTTTAAACGGTTATGGAATTCATACAGGCTGATTGCATGCTGGTGGAACGACCTGATGGTGGAAAGTCCGGCATTGGCCCGTCAGCCAGCTTTAGATCAGACTTTAACCACGATCTTTTAAGTATGGATTCCCGATGGGGATCGACGGGATACTAACGAAAGTGGCATGATTCCCAGATGTTGGGGTCTGGATGTGCACTTTAAATCCACCAGGCACTCATGCCTGGCGTAGCTCAAAAGAGCTGTCTGAACGCACCCCTAGTCAAATAGGCAGTTGAGCTTGGATAAGTTGTAATCCCTCCTGCAATGGGAAAGAAAAGTCCTTCTTTTAGGGATCTGCTCTAGGACAGCAGATCTCATGCCTTGTAGATCGCCTCCACTTGTGCTTTTTTTCTATTTTTTAAAAGCAGATGTTACCAAGGCAACATAAGACTGAAATATCCAAAGGCATCAAAGGCATGTTGCATTTCCCTTTGTTCTTTATCTTGATGGACTGACCAAATAAATGGGCAGCATCCTGCTGACAATTGGATGGCCCTGTAAATTTTGCCCACTGCCTTCATTAAAGGAGGAGATGATGACTCTGGGATCCCCTGCACTGGTCACCTGTAGCACAAGGTGCTTTAGTTCATCCTGGGGCATCCTGCCTCCCTCCCTCCCTCAGGATGACATCCTTTCCTATGTCCTGGCAGGGGAGGGGGATCAGTGTTGCCCAGGACCTCCCCCCTTGGAGGAGCACAGAGCACCTCATGCATCCAACACGGTGGACTATTTTTAATCTGAGAGTTCTGTACCAGTGTCAAGAAGGTCTATGGGGAGAAATCCGCCTCTAACATACATTTTCTGTTTCTGTGTGTTGAAGACAGGACTAGCACCCTACGTATGGTGGATGTCAGTTATGACAGTTACTATATTCTTCATGCTGAAATGCGGAATGCTGCAGCTCTGCATCTATTCAGTAAGTGTCATTGGATGATAGTGGGTCTTCTAAACTCTTCAGATGTGTCTCTGATGAGAAACCACACATTTTACTGACAACTCTATTTTTCTCCTCCTAATAAGCCTGTAAAGTGGGGTAATCTAAGGGACTAACAGAACTTCAGAAGCACATGTGTTTAATGGACTGCTCTCATCCATGAAAAGGAAGGAAATATAGGAAGAGGCATTTCAAATAGAGTGGAATCATAAGACAGAGAGACTTATCCAAGGCTATGGAGTGATATCATGCCGGGGCACTTCTGTGTGTCCAGCATCTTCCTTGTTCAAGTTCAACAGCTAATACATCACACTAGCCCCCAATGTGGGCTTCTGACCAACCTAGGAAGGCAGCTCAGAGATCAGCAGATGTCCACCATTACAGTGTGGTGGAGGGTGGGGAAATGGAGCTTGCAAGCACTCATTTCAGCTGTCCCAGATCTCCAGCCCAGCCAGGCTCCCCTTCCTTCACTCTTTCCCACCATCTCAAGGTCTCTTTTAGTTGAGCACTCTTAGTTGAGCACTCTAGAGGGGCAGGATTTAACTGCTTCCCCCTTGCATTTTTGTTACTGGCATGTGTGGACAGAACAGGGGTCTAAATGTCAGTCACAGAGATCAGACTGACTGCATAGAAAGTGAAAAGGAGTATAAGAAGAAATCAAAAGCACACTCTCCACCTGCAAACCCAAGAGGCTGAGCAAGGGTAAAAGGAAAGGTGATTAAAATGCAATCTTCTGATCCCTAACTCTACACATGGGATAGGCCATATAATTCTCAGAGCTGCAAGAATTTAGAAATGATCCATTACCTTGGTTTCAGTTTCTAGGGGATTCTCTCCCTCCCTATGGTGATCTGAGGACCATGTGCTCATAGCTACTTTCTGCAGTCAAAATAGATTCCTTTCTACTCCTTGGTGTGGGTGTGAAAATGGAGTGTTTCTTCAATATAAGAGTATAAGAAGAACCTGCTGTATCAGCCTAGTAGTCCACCGAGTCCAGTATGCTTCACACTGTGGCCAACCAGTTGTTGTGGACAGAAATTCTACATCATGAGTGAAAAAAGCTAGTAGCATTAAAGTTGTGAGCAAGTCTACATTTGACTATTGCGTACATTATTTTTTAGAATATTATTTCCATAACCTTGTAAAAATCTCAGAATGCATTATTCTAAACTATATTTTAACTATATTTTAAGAATAATGGAATCATTATAAGAGATAATATAATCAAGTCCAATTTCATTACATAAAATGTCCTCTACAGGGGTAGGCCAGGCCTCGAGAGAACAGGTCTACCCACCCCTGTCAACTATACTGGTAGACCTGGTCTTGGACCCTTGCCCTGCACTGACCCCTAGAAAACATACCAGCACTGGGGGGGGGGCTCTGGAGAACAAGTCCACCCACCCCTTTCCCCCTATATTGGTAGACCTGACCTCTTGAGAACAGGTCTGCCCACCCCTCTCCCCTATATTGGTAGACCTGACCTCTGTAGAACAAGTCCACCCACCCCTCTCCCCTATATTGGCAGACCTGGCCTCTTGAGGTCTACCCACCCCTCTCCCCTATATTGGTAGACCTGGCCTCTGTAGAACAAGTCTACCCACCCCTTTCCCCTATATTGGTAGACCTGGCCTCTGTAGAACAAGTCTACCCACCCCTTTCCCCTATATTGGTAGACCTGGCCTCTGTAGAACAAGTCCACCCACCCCTCTCCCCTATATTGGCAGACCTGGCCTCTGGAGAACAGGTCTACCCACCCCTTTCCCCTATATTGGTAGACCTGACCTCTGGAGAACGAGTCTATCCACCCTTTTCCCCTATATTAGTAGACTTGACCTCTGGAGAACAGGTCTACCCACCACAGTCCACTACATTGGTAGACCTGGTCTTAGACCATTGCCCTGTGCTGACCCCTAGAAAACATACCAGCACTGGGGGGGGGGGGGGAACTCTTGCAGTCTACTTTGGTTTGTTTTTTTTTAGATGAAATATGACAAATTACAGGTCAAGTGTAACAAGAACCCTGTCTAATCTAACAAACAGGAAGTTGTTTGAATGTTATCAACCTGCCCAAACCTCTTATTTATTCAGACAGTTATATCCCACTTCTCCCTGTGACTCAAGGCAGTTTACACATCATCCTGAAAAGCAAAATAGGGGTGTACAATTTTTTTTCTGGCTCAATTATAGCCTAAGGGGACCTAGTCAATGGGCCCCATTGGCTATAATGGAGAATTGATCCAGGGGTAGCTGGGGCTCTGGTGGGGCTGTTTTTTGAAGTAAAGGCACCAAATTTGCCACATAGCTGCTGGTGTCTTTCCTCAAAAAACCTCCCAAGTTTCAAAAAGATTGGACCAGGGGGTCTAATTCTACGAGCCCCAGAAAGAAGTGCCCCCATGTTCCATTGTTGATCATGACATCTCTCACTGTCAATACATTTTACATGAACAGCAAAGCGCACATTTTGAACAGACTTAAAGAATCTGAATCCAAATGCTCTCTCTCCATCCCACATTCTCATCATTTTCGATGCAATTTCTGCTTTATATTTCAAGCCAGGAAACGGAAAGGAATAGGTCAAGAGAAAAAAAGATTCGTGAACCTTGCCAGGTCACTGGGATTCCAAATCAGCAAGATTAGCTTCCCAAGGAAATTTGGTAAGCACAGCTGTACCATGGAATTTATTGCTTTGTGGGAAGGGAGTTCCAGAGAACAGTGGTTTAAGGTTCGTTTTTTTAGGGCCTCCCAATCGGTGACTGGAGGAGGGGTTGGGTCTTTTAAACCAGATTTCCTTGTTCAGGAAAGGGCAGCTCAAATTATCTGAGGATCAAAGCACCTTTACTATGATGGAAACATAAAGTTTGGAAGAACTTCGTTTCCTTTGGTTGCAAGCTGCCTTGCAGAGAGTATGGCAATGAATGAAGAGCTTCAGAGGACAAGGTTGGGTTGAAGCGTAAAAAGCTACGCTGGAATCATGAGCACTGCGGCTTTACTGCCTTCCTGGAGTGCAAAACAAACAGGGCTATGCAACATCAGCTCCTGTGATTGTGTGGTCTGGCTAGAAACAGGAAGGTCTCTGGTCTCCAGCATGTACCATTGCAAACTCCAGTTCCTCTCCTCTCCAAGATGACTTCCCTGCAGCTGCTCAACATCCTGGCCTGGCCCTCATATGGCAGGGAGACCTCAGCTCCTGGGCTTGGGATATCAGTGCCTTATGCTCCATCATCTCCATATTGCATCAGGATCCTGTGTTACGGGGTTCATAAGACCTCCCATGGACATCTTTTTGTGCATTTTTAACTGTGGTAATAGACTCCTATGGTTTTAGGATTGCCAACTCATGGCAACAGAGGTGAACCAAAGCTGTTTTTTGTGGCTTCAACAGCAGGATAGCCTTCAAAAATCATGAGAAACTTTTCACTCTGCCGATAAATGGTTTTCTCTTCTAATTTTCGTAGAATGAGTAGTTGTTAAAAACCTTGGAGCAATGGTGGGTAAAAACGCTGACAGACATTTGGGGTCTCCCCCCTGTGCGTAATTCCCAATTCTGCTATGATGACTTGATCTCTTTCCTTCCACAGCTTCATGCCCATCTTGAGAATCAAGGTAGGTAAAATTTAAGACACTCAGAGGGTGTTTCTTTCAGTGGGCATCTGAGGGGACCTTACACCAGAAGTCAGAAGAACCAAGGTCACCATCCTAGTTGAAATGAAAAAACGGAGCCACCTGGATCACCTGTTCTGTAGAGATGAAGCTAAATGCTATGCCAAGGAGAAAGCTGACACTTTGAAAAATGTTGAATCTTATTGATCCAGCATATTTTAAACCATAATATTTTTACTAGACATATTTCACAAACTGACTTGCTTAGCCCAACAACAGTTGTAATTAAGAACACTGTAGGTTATCATTCAATGATTAGAAGGTCAGAGCTTGGAACCAGCAGTTCTCTAGCTTCCTGACTTTCTTTTCAGGAAACCTCTTCATTCGGTTTTAGGGAATCTGTGGTAATTTATCTGTCGAAGAAACACTGCCCATTTGCCATTGAAAAATTACATATTACCCCAGGTTCTAAACTCCATTTTATCTGCATATCAAAGCCCTTTCCCGAAGAGGAAAGTTACCTTCATCCACCTCTCTGTAACCAAAAAACAAATTGACACCACCTAGAACACAACCAGTACTCCTTTGCAGCTACTCATTGCAGTGACAATCAGCTGTGCTGTTCAAATTATCTTTCAGGGAACCTCATCTGCTATTAGTGATCTTCTCCTGGAGGAGCCCATAATAAGCTTCTCAGGAACCCAAAGAACTCAGTTTGTAAAAAAGAAAAAGAAAAAAGATTATATTCAGTGGAAGATGCTGATGGTCAGATATCTTTTCACTTCCTCTTTAACCCCATCAGTTGGAGAAGTGGTAGAGCATCTCAGCAGCTGACCATCTGCTTTGCATGCAGAAAGCTCTGGGTTCAGTTGCTGCTATCTCCACTCAAAAGGAATGGGTAGGATGTGATGTGAAAGACCTGGGATCCTGGAGAGCCACCAACACTCAGGATAGACAAGACTGACTGTGAAAATTCCCTTCTTGGTCTGATTCAACATAAGGCAACTTCATGCACTCATGTCCTTTCTGACCTCATGTGGGGCTCCTTCCTCTTTTGTTAGTAGTACAGAGAAGGAGAAGGGAGTGATTTCACTTCATGGATCCTATATCCTCAGGGATATCTTTCCTGGGGTTGGAAGGGACATTTTAGGGTGAGGAAGGGAAAGCATGGAAGATCCATGATCCTCATATGAGTGGATCACTGATTTTAACTCACTGCTTTCACACACACACATCATCATCATCAATGCAGCCCATTAACAAGCATGGTTAATGCTCTGCATGGGCCCTGCAACCATGAGGAATTAGCTTTTCGGGGGTTTGAAGGGATTTCCTGGTGTGGGGAAGGGAAAGCATGGAAGATCCATGGTGCTTATATATGAGTGGATCACTGATTCCAATTCACTGCTTTTAGGTAATTTCTCATGCTGCTCCTGGATTTTTGTGACTGGTCTGAACAAGTCGGACCATCTAGATTTAACTTCATGAGACAACACATCTGGGGCTTCCCCGCACACATGATTTTGTGATTGGCAACAGCTGTGTGATGTCTCGGGCACAATTCTTTACCACCCCTGGTAGATGAAATCATTTCTCAGTATGGGAAACTGACCCCAAGACCTTCTGCCCAAGACCTTCACCAGTGATCTGTGGCCCGTTTTTTCTGAGTTCATAAGAGTTAAGAAGCCGCCTCAGAATTCTGTCTGTTCTTCTGCAGGAAAATCAGAACATCCCCAGAAATCCAGATTTTGCTGCCAGAGTCTCAGCAGTCTAAATGATCGGACCTGCAACCGACCCTTCGTCTTCTGACGGGATTTCCTCCCTCAGTTGCCTGGCTTCTTTTTACCCAGCCAAATAAAAAGATCCAAAGATTCTTCTCCGGCACTGTTTTTGTGTGCATTTGTGAAATACTGGATGACACAAGGGTTTGTTTTTCTTTTTTAACATTTGCCCCACCCCTTTCATTCATTCATTCATCCCTTTCTCTAAGCCTTCACAAACATGACAGATTTGTACACTTTCCTGAGTAGTGTCAGCTTCAAAGCTTGTAAGTGCCACTGAATGAATACCAGTTACCAGCCATCCTTCTAGTGTTTTCTGTTTTCCATTTGTTTTGAATGGAACTTGTGGGCAACGGTAATATAATTAGAGACAACAGCTGTATGCAGGGGAGGCCAATCACGTTTGACCACGTTCCCACTGTGTGTTATACCAACTTAAGTGCTATCAAGAAGCGAGCAGGACCAGTGTCAGTCAGAGGCTGGCATGTTCTGGCACCAGCGAAGACTTACAGCTTTTTGCTCAGCTGGAGAAGCTGCATTTCATACCCAAAGGCTGATTCTGCACCCATCTGTTTCCCTGTAGTTTGTCCACAGCCATATTGGAAGCTTTTTCTCCCTCTACATTGCATCCCCCTCTCACTCTCGTCCTGCTTCGCAGTTCTTTCCTTGTTTATTTCTCTTTTCCTCCTTTAAAGGTCTAGTTCTTTAGCTGTGTCTGTAGAGTCCTCTGCTGAGAGGGTACAGTTTTAGATTTCTCACACGGCAATCTGTAATACAAAGCCAGAGAGAGAACACACAAAGGAACTAAACTTAGTTTGGTGTAGTGGTTAGGAGCATGGACTCTAATTTGGAGAACTGGGTTTGATTCCCCACTCCTCCACATGAACCTGCTGGAATGACCTTGGGCCAGTCATAAGTTCTTTCAGAGCTGTTCTCTCAGGGACAGTTGTCTCAGAGCTCTCTCAGCCCCACCTACCTCACAGGGTGTCTGTTGTAGGGAGGGGAAGGGAAAGGAGATTGTAACCTCCTCTGAGACTCTTCGGGTAGTGAAGGGTGGGGTATAAATCCAATCTCTTACTTTTCTCTTCTTTGGTGGAGAAAGAAAGCATTAGCAGGGGATGCTTGAACAGTTTGGATGCAGTTAAAGGGGCGGTGGCAACCGTGCTTCTTAAAGCCATTTCACAGCTTGCTATAAAGTCATGCTCCCCCTGCCCATCATTCTCTTGTGCTTCTTAGAGCCATTTGTGAAATTGGTAAAAAGTGAGGCTCGCCCCCCACTTGTTCATTCTGTTGCACCCCCCTCCCCAACTTTCAGTGACTGCCTTTGCCCTACATGTAGCAAGCAATGTAGTCTCTAGGAATTTCATCTTTTCATATTTTTCCGTGTTTTTGTGCAAAGAACCTTCCCCAGGAGAGGGGCTGCTGCCCGTGGAGCATGGGAGAGGGCTCTTTACCAGCCGGCCCCCCAGTCTGAAGTCAGAGTGCCAGCGGTGGCTGCCCCTTGCCGGCGGCAGTTCCTGTTTTCCAGACATTGTGGAACTGCTTCTCCACCCCCGCCTTCCCCAGGTCCTCTCCATGCTCACTTTTTACAAAAGTGAAAGGGGGGGCACCTAACCTTAGAGACATTTGAGAGCTTGGTAAAAAGTGATGCTTTTCTCCCCCCCAATTCATTCTTTTCTGCTCCCCCTCCCCAACTTGTCCCCCACATCCATGCTGACAGAACTTCACAAGCAGCAAGTAAGGGGAGGAGGGATACAAAAGCAGAAACTTAACTGGTTTTTTAAAAACCCACCTCTGCACAACCCAGCCAGCCAGCTTCCCTCAGGTGGTCCTGCCCTCTCCCACCACTCGCTACTGTACAGCTGCAAAAAGGGCAATTGTAGATTTAAAAAAACTTTGGACGCCACCCCCCCACCCCCATGTCACAAGTAAGTTTACTCCAACCCGATTTGGAAAAGGGCACTTTTTAAACTGTAGCTGCAGAATAGATACACTGGATGGTGTAAGACTGGTGTGGATGGCAGGAACAGAAATCCGAAGTTGACTTTAAAGGGTTGACTGCTCAGATACTCTGCAGTTAGTTGTGCATGCAGAAAGGACCAAAGATGTGACTATAGATAGCAGAGAACAAGAGAATGGCACTCTGCTGCCGCCGCCCAGAACCTCTTCCAAAGGAAGGCTCTACAATATTCCAGTGAATCTTTCTTTCCCCATTTAGATCCACTAGCACTGATGGGACCCAAAGAAGTCCAAGAAGGAAGAACTGTGTTCCCCTCGGGGTAGATATAATTGGAGGGGGGCAGAAAAGATATGAGGGGAGATAACTGTGACTGAACAGGGAAACTGAACCACAAATGGGGCTGGAACAGTGGGCACCATGTGGAGAGGAAGCTTTAATGGATGCTCCATAGACAGAGGGTCCTAAATACTTGTGGATGACCCTGAGAGAGATAATGTAGAAGTTCTGGATAAAGCTTAAATGGCTTCATCCACAGGGCTAGTAGAAAGGAACATGATTTAAAGGTTAGCCATTTGTATGTGCCTTGATATCATCTTGGTAGACCGAGGCCTGTGATCAGGCTGAATGTCCCGAGCTGGTGCATTCTTCTTCCACCATCCTAAGGACTCTCTGCAGCTTCTGATGACTGACCAAGCATCCTCAGGCTCAACAGCCCATCGTGAACCATCTCATCATGAGATACCTCCTGTAGAATCATCATGAGATGGTTCTACAGGAACTCTCCAACATAACTACAATTTGGGGTCAGAAAGAAGGGACCCATGAACAGAGTGACGTTGAATGAGAAGAGCCACAATTAAGTCAGGAATGGTTGCAGTCATACCAGGGTTGGGGTGGGGTGGAGTGGGGTGGGAGTGAGATGAAGGGTGTGACCAAGGGCCAGTCGACATCCTATAACACCTAAAAATCTCTAGCTGACCGTGAAGCAGACCATGAACCAGATGCTATCAAGTACATTTGGTTAGTTTTATTCAGAGGATTGGAAAACAGGGAAATCAACTGAAGGCCAGCCATTCCCTACACAGTGAGGAGACTTTTAATATCACGTAACCAGATGATCAGATCAGATTTTATTTTTACAGTCAATGACCAGCATACACAAAAGTTTACATAAAATCAAACAATCAAATTTCATGACATTAAAAAATTCACTCCAGCTACCATATGCATTTTCCGATCTTTATATGCCTGTGTGCAAAATTTAGCCACTGTTTAGGTTGCTTCATGGTTCCTATTAGACAGAAGATAATCAAGTTTGATTTTATTTGATCTGCTGGGGAACTTTCCGATCAGCGGCTCAATACGTTTTTACCAGATTGCTCTACACTTAGGACAATTAAAGAAAATATATTCCATTGAATCAATTTCCTTTAAAGAGCAAGAACAGAGCCTATACATATAACCAGATGTCAGTTCTTCTTGTTACATAGAGCTTGGCTTCACGAGATATAAGCTGTTCAGAAACTCATCAGTCACACAAAGAGTACAACAAGTGTTCCCCTGGACTCCTGGAGCAACTACCAATGACTCCAACTTTCTAAACCCAGCATTCTGTCAAGCAGCTGGATGCCCACAACTGAAGTCAGCCACCACTAGGCAGCAACTATGCAGCAAGAAAATGAGACAACTGGTTTTCTGGAAGCCTCATGGGGGGCACATAATTTTGTTTGAAGACTATATAATGTGACATCAGACAGCACAATATAATAAATACTGTGCAATATAAATTAATAATGTGGGTTGACGCAGCCAACATCACTCAGCCACAGAGTTAGCAAGGAAGGTAAAGGAGATGGAAAATGGAAAGACAAAGAATCAGCATTCAGAGAAATAAACGGGTATTCAACAGAATCAGAGCATTGCTAATGGCAGGCTTTTTCTTTTTGGTCTGTGGTGTGGATTGATACATTGTGGTACTTTTGAAATCAGTACCAAAATAGGAGGATCTGCCACAGTGTCCTTGTGCCCATTTCTTTTTTGTTGTTGGTGGTATTTTTGCATTTTTGTGTGTGCATGCCCATGCCTGAAAATCACGGCGACCTCTGGCGATTCCTACTGGGGCCTGAAGGATGTTCAGAGAAGTGGCTTACTATTGCCTGCCTCTGCATCCTGGCCCTGGTATTATTTTGAGGTCTCCTATCCCATCACTTGCCAGGGTTGGCCCTGCTTAGCTTCTGAGATCTGACGAAATCTGACTTGCCTGGGCCATCCAGGTCAGGGCCAAGCAGTCCTTGTGCCCACTTCTGATTGGGGCATGGCACATGGGTAGGGGCACCTGGGTGGACCAAAGTATTTAACTGTACAGAATGTCCTGTAGATGTGAAAAGGAACAGATTTTGATCAGCCAGGTTGTTAAACGCCTCCCCCCCACACACACACACACATACAAACAGATTTTTGGGAGGAATATCTGATCCAGAATAGGGAATGATGAACAGGGTGTTCTAGAGTTTTCAGAATGTGCAGTAAAGATGGCTTTTGAAAACAACCCTGCTATCTTGGATTTTCTCCCTTGAATCGGTAGTTCCTGGAGAATGGGTGGTTTTTCCTCAGATGAACTTTGGGAAGACAGAGGGGTATAAAGCGAGGTTGAATTCAGGAGCGGAGCTCTGTTGGGCTGTTGAATCAGGGGCCCCACCAGTGTCAAGAAAGGAGCATTGCAAGGATGGAAGGTGTGCTGTTGATCATGGTGTTGACCTCTGTCTACTTGCTTCATGCTGGAGCTGATATTCCCATTCAGCCAGATTTTGATATCGAAAAGGTAATTGTACAATGATCTCCAAAACAGGTTCAAAGCCCAGGTGGGATGCTGATGTGAGCCACTCTGCAGAAAGCCTCAATCTATTCAGTTCACATTACAGACCAATTTTAGAGAGGTAGCTGTACTGGAGTGTTGCAACCAAAACAACCCAGAGTTGTTAAAGATTTATGAGCTGATTGTGGCAGCTTTCATGAGCCATGGCACATTTCTTTAGTTTTACAAGGTTTTTTAAAATATATATACATATATATATATACACACACAGGGGTCATTTCGTAGAAAAAGAGGTGCAGGAGCTCATTAGCATACATATTAGCATAACTCATTAGCATATACCACGCCCCCTGACATCACCGGTCGAATGTCAGTTTCAGCCCCATTATACCCTATGGGCCATTGAAGTCAAAGGAGAAAACTCAGAGGGTATATGAGAGGCTGGAGAAGAGGAGGTTTGAGGGAGAGGCTCCAAACTTGCAGGGTAGCTGCTGGGGCCTCTCCCCGAAATACCAACCAAGTTTCAAGAAGATTGGTTCAATTCTACGGCCCCCAAACAGGTTGCCCCATCCCCTCCATTATATGGTGGGAAAAAATGTTACTTCCGAGGATGACTTGAGGAGCAGGTCATCTCACCACCTGCAATACAGACTGATTTACTTTCTTAGACAGTAATAGCAAATTCTTCTGTCTAGATTACTGGGAAATGGTATCCCACTGCATTGGTCATGGACAACGCTGAACCATTTCCATCTCACCCAGCTCACCAAGTAGTGGTACCTTCAGAGAATGAAGATCTACTTTTCAAATACACTTTCATGAAGTAAGTTCTCTTGAGTTGCTTTGATCATCATCTTCCTTCACGAAATAAGATCCATTCATAATGCTTATTTTTCTGTAATCCAGTTATCAACAGTCTGCAGCCCTGAGAACTGCATTACACAAGTCTGTACAAGCCGAAAATTACGCATGCTGAAAATGGAGATTGAATTAATTTAATTGGAAAAAACCCTCCTCAGTATGTTTTGACCATGAATCTTTTCTGTATTTTGCGAACATTCAACAGTTATTTGGTCCACATTATCATCCGGCTTCCAAAGATTTCAAAAGAGCTTCTAACATTTGTCCAGTGATAGGGACTAAAATTCAGTACTTCACATGCTACCTGACACAAGATGACTTGGCACTTGAAAGCTGAAATCATATTTGGGCATCAGATTTTAATTTTGGAACTCACGCATTTGCAGTTTCTGAAATTTCACAACATTTTGTTTCGACTATGACAACAAGGTTATGTCTGAGGTAAAATGAAACCTCACACCACAAATGTTTAATTTGCACTTTGCTGATTCTGAGGGCCCACCTATACAATATGCTGGGAGCTCCCAGTGTTTTTTACAATTCTCTTCTCAGATACAAATGAAATGGCAAAAGGGGCCTGCAATGTGCCCTGTTGTGAAAAAGAACGTGTACTGGCATCTTGTAGTTAAGCTTTCAGAGGCTGGCCTAAAACTACCTCTCCAGATTGCAAAGTGGGCTGTGAAACTCATTTAAGTAGGTTTGATTTCAGCTAGAAAACCAGCTATGGGTAAAATCTATTGGTGTGTTGACTGGAACAAGAGAATCTTTCCCAAAAGTGAATGGGAGGAATCACCTCTAGAAGAAATGGTGAAAGGTTTTGATTCTCTCTGAGTCTAGGAAAAGAGCTCTCTAGGCTTGAAAACACTACCAGGTCTCCACAAGTTGGGTGTGACTTGACAACACCACCACCAACCTATGAGGTAGGGTAGATTGAGACTGTATGACTGGCCCAAGATCACATCGTGTGCTTCATGGCCAGTGGGAGATTTGAACTCTAGTCTAACCAGTCTTAGACCAACACTCCTAACAAATACACTGCTCACATACTGGATGCTCCGTATGAATCTCCAAATGAATCTCAGACTCCAGAGTAAATACTGGCATCTCAGATACCCTAGCCTGAAAATATGGGAGCATTTCTTTGGTTGGAGTAGGGTCCAGGAATATTTCTTCACCAAAGCAAATTGGGCAATCCCTGCTCCTGCACTTTGTCAGCTCTGTGCCTTCTAACAGTTGACAAGCCTGTCTGTAGCTTTCTTCTCCTTAGGTTTGAGGTGTAAATCTTCCTCCCACAAAAGGGCAATACCTTATCCTCCTGCAACACAGTTGAAGCATAAGTGTGTGGGGGGTGGGGGAGTCAGTTTTCTTGTTCAGCAAGCAACTGAGGACCGCTCAAAGTGAGGAGCCACAGGAAAATCCTTGCCCATTTCCAAGAGAAAATACATTGTTAGATTTCATGAGGAGGAATACGGACACAACTAGAGATGCTCAAACATTTGCTGGTTTGTCTTGCGTCCTGTTTGCCAGAGATCTGACTTTTGATGACCGGTTTGCTAGTCTGTCAGTCTGTTTGTGGGTGTTCATGTTTCATTTCTTACAGTGTGATTTCTTACTTCTATAGTGTAATTGGCTTTTTTGTGCGAGTCCATTCTCACACAGCCTGATTGAGTTCTACTACCCCCCCATACGTACTGTGTAATCGCTTTGCTCAAAAAGCATTTGTTTAAATAGACAATTAGATCACACTCAAATGATTTAAATCGGTCATCAGTAAATGCTGTTTCTCAATAAAATCCTACCCTTTGGTGCTCCTTTAAGTGGTCCTTGGTGAAGCTAATAGCTGCTCATCAGTTTGAATTGGCACATGCTTGATTTTGGGAAAACTGAACGCAAACCTGTTAGGCAGTTGTTCGAGGCTGCTCAGCACAAACCGAACTGGCTGATTGGCTCGCATCTGATTGCCACCATTGAACATGAACAAATTTAGAGTTCAGTGCCAACTTTAAGACCAACAAAGTTTTATTTGTTGGACTTTAAAGTGCCACTGGACTCTAAATTTGTTCTACTGTTTCAGAAATGGTGAAATCCTTCTTCATTCATATCTCAGTCCCAGTTGCTTCGCGAGTCTGAAGTGGGGACTCCATTTGGGGTTTCCCAGTTAACTTGTTATGGAAGCATTATCACTTTTCCTTTCCTCCAGAGAGGGAAAATGTGAGACGCGTGAAGTTCCTCTTCATCACACTGATGAGCCTGGTAAATTCTTATCTCATGGTAAGTATGATCAAGTTTGAGAGGTGGATATTTGCCTTGATTTTGTTTCTGGTCAACAGGTTTGGAAGATTTAATTTCCCTAATTTGTTTGACTGGAGGGGACAAAGAGACGAAAGAAATGTGTGTGTAAATGCCATGAGAAATCAAACCACCGTAATCTCTCTCATGCCTTCAGTTGCACAAAAACAATGGCTTTACAAACTTACTATTCCTACAGCAGAAGTTCCCTTCCTTAAATAAACCTGGTGGCACATTTCTGACTTGCACTCAAAAGTATAAATTGTTATGAGATAGCAGTCTGAATACCGCCTATCAGTGGAGTATAGGGGCTGCAGACAAAAGAAAGTTTGATGGCTGTAGATGTTTCATTTTCAGTAATGGTTATCATTCCTACACAGCCCTCTTGGTCAAATAGCCATCTGAGCTTGGAGAAGCTGTCATCCCTTTTGCTATAGGAAAGCAACATCCCTCTTTGAGGGATCTGATTTAGGAGAGAAGATCACATGCCTGAGCAACTCCACTGATGCTCTTCCCATATATTTTTAAATAAAGCAGATATTACAAATGCACCATAAGCCTGAAGTACTCTGTGATCCAAAGGCACATTGCATTCCCTTTGTCCCTTATCTTGATGGACTGATAAGAAAATGGGTAGCAACCTGCTTACAACTGGATGGCCCCGTTAATTTGGCCGACTGCTTTCTTTCAGGGCTCAGGGATGGGACCTGCTTCTGGGGAGGAGATGATGACTCTGGGGTCCTCTGCACTGGTCACCTATAGCATAAGGTGCTGTAGTTCATCCTGGGGCATCCTCCCTCCCTCCCTCAGGATGATATCCTTTCCTATGTCCTAGCAGGGGAGGAGCACAGAGCATTTCATGCATCCAACACAGTGGCATAATTTTAATCTGAGAATTCTGTACCAGTGACCAATCTACCTATAACATGCATTTTCTGTTTCTGTGTGTTGAAGACAGGACTAGCACCCTACGTATGGTGGATGTAGATTATGACAGTTACTATATTCTTCACGTTGAAATGCCGAATGCTGCAGCTCTGCATCTATTCAGTAAGTGTCATTGGATGGTGGTGGGTAACGGTTTTCGGTGTTCTTCAGGGCGAATCAAGGAAGAACAGTGTTGTGCATCTATACAGTAAGTTTCATAGTGATGGAAGATGCCTTGGCTGGTTAAGTGGAAGTTCTAGAATGTGGATATACCTGCTAGCGCTTGGAAATATAAATTGTGGTGACTGGAAAAATCCCACAGTTTTCATCCAGAGAACTCAGGATGGCATATGGAGGGTTATTTTGTTTGATCTAAAGATATGTAGATTAACACATACCACGGAATTGGGGGGGAAAGGATTATTTTATTGCCTGCCATCAAAATTATTCAGGTGTATTGTCTGCATAAGTAATCCAGATCTCCTCTGCTTTTCACTTTAGATCAGGGGTGGGCAATTGTTTTGGCTCGGGGGCCACTTTGTGGGAGCGGAGGATAGCGGAGGGCCGCACCTTTTAAAATGATTGCATTCATTAGTTAACTTTGCATTTCAGAAAAGGTATAAATTGTATCATAAAAATCAATAAGTATAAATTAAATAAAATAGTGGTAGTTTTATTCAATTTATTTATTGTGCTAATTTCATATCATCTATAGGTGCAAGCAAATTTAATTTTAGAATCAGTTTAATGAGACAAATGTACCCTATCACACCACGTGGCCGACTGTCTTGGCGGGCTGCAAAAAACTCTGTGGCGGGCCGCATGTGGCCCCCGGGCCGCTATTTGCCCACCCCTGCTTTAGATGAAAGCCAGTGAGAGCTTAATTGTCAGGAGAACCCCCCCACCCCGTGCCTGAGATTTTTTTGGTGCTCTGTTTCAAAATCTTTCAGCTTTCTTCAAAAAGTTTCAGATATTACTCTGAGAAGGAACCACACTTCTTTTACTGACAGCCCTGTTTATCTCCTCCTAACAGGCCTGTAGGGTAATCTAAGGGACTAACAATACTTTAGAAGCACATGTTTAATGGACTGCTCCTATGGGGCGGGGGATAGGAAGGGTTGTTTCAGAAGGACTAGACTCATAAAACCGAGTCATTAATCCAAGGCCATGGAGTGATATCATACTTGGGCACTGGAGTATGTGACCAGAGTCTCCCTGCTTCACCACACTGGACCCCAGTGTTATGGTATTCTCCCGCAGAAAGCCTGAGAGTGTGGGCTTTAGACGAAGCTGGAAGGCCAGCCCAGAGACCAGCTGAGGCCCACTGTTGCCATTTGATGGAGGGTGGAGAAATGGATCTCTTAAGAACTAATTTCAGCTGCCCCAGATCTCCAGGCCAGCCCGGTTCCCCTTCCTTTGCTCTTAGCCCCCTTCCCAGCATCTGAGCTTGGGCCCCTCCTGCCACTTACAGGCATAGCACTGCATTTGCCATCTCTCTCTCCTTTTGCACCTACTACCAAGGGAACAGACACTCTTAGCTGAGCAGCACTCTAGGGGAGCAGGATTTAACTTTGTGTTGCTGATATGTATGGACAGAACAGGAGCCCAGGTGTGGGTCACAGAGATCAGACTGACTGCATAGAAAGTGAAAAGGAGTATAAGAAGAAATCAAAAGCACACTCTGCACTTGCAAACCCAAAAGGCTGAGCAAGGATAAAAGGAAAGGTGATTAAAATGCAATCTTCTGATCCCTAACTCTACACAAACCTCTAAACATGGGATAGGCTGTATAATTCTTGGAGTTGCTAATATTTAGAAATCATCCATTACTTTGGTTTCAGTTTCTAGGGGATTCCTCCCCCCCCCCCCCCCATGGTGATCTAAAGACCATGTGGTCATAGCTAGTTTCTGGAGTCAAGATATATTCCTTCTTTATCCTTGGTGTACATGGAAATGGAGTGTTTCTTCAACACGACAACATAGAAAGAGCCCATTGGGTCAGACCAGTGGTCCACCTAGTCAAGCATGCTTCATACACTGGCCAACCATTGCCCAAAGTGCCAAAAAACTAGGCATAGAGGACAAGGGTCTCTCCAGCTGCTGCATCCTAGTAGTGGTATTCAGAGGTTGGCTGCCTCTATAGATGATGATGAAGAAGAAGAGACTGGATTTATACCCCGCCCTTCACTCACTGGGCGTCTCAGAGTGGCTTACAAACTCCTTTCCCCTCCCCTCCCCACAACAGACACCCTGTGAGGCAGGTGGGGCTGAGAGAGCTCTGATACAACTGTCCTTGAGAGAACAGCTGGTACAGAGCTATGACTTGCCCAAGGTCATCCAGCAGGTGCAAGTGGAGGAGTGGGGAATCAAACCCGGTTCTCCCAGATTAGAGTCCACGCCCTTAACCACTACACCAAACTGGCTCTCAAACATTGGAAAACAATGCAGACCAATGGGCGGCCCTGGGGGCTGGTCTCAGGTGAGGTCCAACACCGTGGCCTCCTCCTGCAAAAGAACAGGCCGGGAGAAAAGCTTCTTCTCCTGGTTATCCCTTTGCATGAGGCTTTTTCTCATAAATTCAGCCAATTTTAAAGCTGCACTATACCTCGAAACAACAGCAGATGGTGCTGAGCAGTGAGATCTCCTTCCACATTTGCACAGTAAGAAAGAGATTGTTGTGTCCACTGACCGCCACTAGGCACCAGCACAAAGAGCCCAGAGCTTGGCTCCTAGAACAATAGGAGCCAAGGATCCAGGAGTCCCGCTAATCCTCCAATAAGACCTAGGCAGGAAATTCAGTCCCCCCAAAAGGATCACAGGTGGGACCTGGGGTGTGTGCTGGGTGTGTATATATGTTGGCCTTGTGGCCGGTTAAGGCATGCTTGTTCTCTCTAAATAAACTTGAGCTAATCACTACACCAACTTCGTCCTCATCAATGCCGCCAAGAACTCAGTACTTTTCAAGATTATGGCTAGATTTTGATAGGAACCAAAATTTGATGTAGTGATCTTATTATCAATTTCTACCTAAAATATTTTATAAAATAAAATAAAATATCTACCTAAAACATTTAAATATCCCCCAAAGTTTTTTTTTAAGTTTTAGGATTTTTCTGCACACCCGGGGAGTCCCCCAAGTGTGCAGGAAAGTCTCTCTGCCCCCCCAAGTGCCCCTGATGTGCGAATTTAGATATCCGCATGGAGGGGGCACCTTGGGAATTAGTATATAGACAAGAGGTGGGACCCACGATATTCACGTGTGGGGGGAGGATTCCTAAAGGCTACAGCTCTAGGCGCCTCCCAACTGCCGGCCGGCCGCAGAGGTCCCAGAGCGTTTTCTGTGCATGTGATTTGTCAGTTATGCAGGTGGAATGTAACGTCAATTTTTTATTTTCTTTGTTTAAAATATGAGAGTATAATATATAAGGATATGATTTTTCTTTTGTTTTTATAAAATATGAATCATATACTCAATAAAAAATTATATATTAAAAAAAAGAATCTGAATCCAAATTCTCTCTCTCCATCTCATATTGCCGTCATTTTCAGTGCAAACTTCTGCTTTATCTCTCAAGCTAGGAAACAAATTGGAATAGACCAGGAGGAAAAAAAATTCAAGGAGGTTGCTGAGTCAACGGGATTCGAAGTCCATCAAATCGACTTCCTAAACAAAGGTGATAAGTGCAGCTGTCCAGTGGGATTTATTGCTTTGTGGGATGGAAGTTCTAAAGACCAGTGACATGAGGTTAGGTTCTCTCAGCTGCCCTTCGAAAAGGAGCCTGGAGGAGGTCTTCTAAGCCAATTTCCCTTCTTCGGGATAGGCAGCTCAAATGATCAAAGGACTAAAGAACCTTTGCTATTCTAATGGAATTTAGAAGATTTCTTTTCCCCTCTTGGTTGCAAGGTAGTATTGCAGGCACCATGGCACATGAACCCCTAACTTCAGAGTACAAGGCTGGTCTGGCACCTAGAAAGCTACCCTGGAGTTATGCGCATTGAGGCTTTACTGCCTTCTTCGGGCAAAAAACAAACAAACACACAAATAAGGCTGTGCAGCACCAGCTCCTGTGATTGACTGGTCTGGCTATAAATAAGAAGGTCTGTTCTCCTGCTTGTACTATTTCAGACCCCAGTTCCACTCTCCAAGTTGATTTTCTTGCAGCTGTTCAAAATCCTGGCCTGGCCCTCAGAGGGGACAGAGACCTCATTTCGGGGGCTTGGGATATCAGTGCCCCATGTTTCCCCTCATCTTCATAATGCTTATGCATCCTATGTTAGGGGGTTCATAAAACCTCCCAAGAGCATCTTTCTGTGCCTCTTAAACTGTGGTAATAGACTCCTATGGTTTTAGAGTTGCCAATTCACGGGGCTAGAGGTGTACCAAACCTGCCTCAACAGCAGGATAACCTTCAAAAATCATGAGAAACTGTTCATTCTTTGTGGATAAATAGTTTTCCTTTGTGATTTCCATAGGATGAGTTGTTGTTAAAAACTTAGGAGCAATGGTGGGTAAAATGTTGACAAGACTTTTGGAGCCCCCCCCCCCCCCCCCCGCTAACTCCACATTCTGCTATGATGACTTGATCTCTTTCCTTCCACAGCTTCGTGCCCAGTTTGAGAATCAAGGTGGATGAACACTCAAAGGGTGTTCCTTTTGGTGGGCAGTTGAGGGGACCTTACATCTAGAAGTCACACCAGAAGTCAGAAGATCCAAGGACACCATCCTACTTGAAATGAAAAATGACACCAACTAGATTGGATCACCTATTTTGTAGAGATGGAGCTAAATGCTATACCAAGTAGAAAGCCGGGGAGCCTTTTAAATCATAGTTTGAAATCCTGAGCAAGAATTCAGTTTGGAGATGTAATGTTGACACTTTGGAAAATATTAGATCTTATTGACCCAGCATATTTTAAACCATAATATTTTTACTTGACAGATTTTGCTACTGACCTGTTTTACCCAACAACAGCTGTAATTAAGAACACTGTAAATTATCATTCAATGATTAGAAGATCAGAGACTGAAACCAACAGTACTCTAGCTTCCAGACTTTCTCTTTGTTGGAACCTCTTCATCAGTTTCAGGGAATCTGCAGTGATTAATTTGGCTAAGAACCTTTGCACATTTTATGGGGCATATCAAAGCCCCATCTGTCAAAAACTGTTTGCTCCATGGGGGCTTAGAGGTTAAGATGCTGAGCTGCAGACTGGAAGGTCTGTAGCTCAGCAATTAGGGACCCGAGTGCAGTGTGACAGAGTGAGCTCCTGTCTTTGGCCCCAGCTCCTGTCAACCTAGCAGTTCAAAGGCAAGAAATTGCAAATAGATAAATAGATACTGCTTTGGTGAGATGGTAACAGCATTCTGTGTGCCTCAGCATTTAGTCATGCTGGCCACATGACCATGGAAACGTCTTCGGACAGTGCTGGCTCTTCGGATTGGAAATGGAGATGAGCAGCACCCCCTAGAGTCAGATTCGATTACCTTTGGAGCAAGGGAAACCTTTACCTTTACTTATGCGAAGGGAAAGGTTACCTTTATCTACTTCCCTGTAACTAGAACACCAATTGACTCTTCCTAGAACACAACCAGCACTCCTTTGCAGCTGCTCATTGCAGTGACAATCAGCTGTGCTGTCCAACTATCTTTCAGGGAAGCTCATCTGATATTCTAGATCTTCTTCTTGAAGAGCCCATAATAAGCCACCCAGGAACCCAGAAAACTCAATTTGTAAAGAAGTTGATTCTACTCAGTGGAAGATGCTGATGGTCAGATATCTTCTTTGCTTTCCCTTCAGCCCCAGCCATCAGAGAGGGGGCATGGCTCAGTAGTAGAACATCTGTTTTGCATGCAGAATGTCCTAGGTTCAACTGCTGTTATCTCCACTTAAAAGGAGTGGGTAGAATGTGATATGAAAGACCTCTACCTGGGACCCTGGAGAACCCACCAGACAGAGTAGACAAGAATAAGGATGGGCACACACACACAAATTAAGGTTTGTTTCAGTTTGTGATTTGTGAGGCCACCCAAACCATGAACCTTGATCTTTCATGGACCTTCCTGTTTACCAAACTGGTTCATTTTGTAAACTTTGCAGTGCAGTAGAATGCCCTCTCCCATGGGCTAGAGATGCTAAACTTGCAGCGAGTCTCCAGCTGACTGTCCTCTACCTGCTCTCCAAGTTTGTTAACTTTATTCCTACCATAGAGAACAATGGAGGGAATGGGGGCAACCTGTTTGGGGGCCTGTAGAATTGGACCCCCTGGTCCAATCTTCTTGAAACTTGGTGGGTATTTCGAGGAGAGGCCCCAGCAGCTACCCTGCAAGTTTGGAGCCTCTCCCTCAAACCCCCTCCCCTCCAGTGGCTTTTAAAGTTGCCACCAAATTTCAACGGCAAGATGAATCAGATTAGAGAATCTGATTCAGCCCGTGGCTGCCCTACTGGCCAGTCCTGAGCTGGCGGAGCTTTGCTCCACCTCGCTCCGGCCCCAACGGACCCCTGCATATCCTTAATTTGAAAATAAAAATCTAAAGCCTTTTCAATATGTTGTTTGTGTTCCTCTCTTTGCAATAAAGATTTATTGAAGGACTATCTGGATTCAATAAACTTCCCCATGCATTTTGTTTAAGTAGCAATAAATCCATGAGTGGTCCACTAAATACCTAGGACCTAAGTCTGCTGAAGACGTTACCTAGTAATGATCTTGGGAGTAGTACAAAATCAATTCGAGTATAAGTGTGATGTCTAGCAGAGTAGTATGAAAAATCCCTAGTTTTAGGATATAAGTATCTCCATATATGAAAAGTACTGGAAGCGGAGTCTGGTTGTGGTGAAATCAGCAAGCATTTTATTTAGCTGGTTCAGATGAGGCACGCATACGGCGGCCAGGGGTCCTGCTTTTATGCTCAGTCAAGCTGCACCCCCGACCTCACCCAAACAAGGTTACAGGCTAAAGTTCCCGCCAGAGGCTATCATTGGATTATTCAAATATTCTAAGCCTCTGATAGGTGTACAATTAGGATCCTGCTGCACTATTGTTCTCAAACCACAAACTCAGGTCCAACCTGGCCATGTGCTCGGCTGCAGCCATGTGGCCACCGCCATTAAGTCCGATGCATATATTACACCATATCAAATAAATCGGCTTTTCGAAGTAGTTTAGCCACTGGTGTCAAATTAGTTTTCCTTCCTGTTATCAATCCCTGGTTATTTGGGCTCATTTTGTCTAGAGCTAAATCCATGACTGAGTTTAAATCTGTACCAAAAATGGTATCCCCTTCCTGAAATAATCTGAGTTTGTCTAAAATCTCACTTAGAAAATCTCTTTGTCCTCCATTTGGTGTGTAAACAGATGCTAACATAAGTTTGCGCCCTCTACTCCAGCCTTTAATGAAAATATACCTCCCAGAATCATCTTTTTCCATACCCTGTAACAAAAAGCGCATCTGAGCAGAAAGCAGAACCGCTGCTCCCCGAGATTTGGGTGTAAGGGCTGGGTATAAATCCAATCTCCTCTTCTTCTTCTACAAGAGCCCGCAATCCACTTCTGCAGGCTTCGCAAGCCATGTGTGGATTGTGACACACAAGTTGGGAAGCAGTGTATTTAAGTCATTGCCTGGTGCCTCGTGTTGCTGGTCAAAAAAAGGAGTATTAAAAATAGCATGACTAACATCTTTTTGATGAGACTCTTGAATAAATAAAATATCCAATTTGTCACGTTTAATTTGGGTGAGAAATCTCTTGGGTTTGATTCTATTGTGTATTCCTCGAATGTTAACAGAAATAACATCAGCAACTTGGAGTTCCCTGGCATTTTCTCTTATCAGTATGAATACTTTGTAGGGATTAATCTTACTAAGTAAATATTACCGGCAAAACAATTGAAGTAATTTAAAGTAGCAAGTAAAACTACTCTCAGCTAAATTAAACACACACTCTATTATGTTTGAAACAAAATAAGAACCTCCCCCACCCTTCCTCTTGTAAGCTGAAAAATAGATCTTTACAAGAAGGGGGACCCGCGATACTCACGGGGGGAGGGAGTATTCCAATCCTCCTCCCACCCCCCTCCCCAGCGACAGGGGTGGCGGCGGTGAGGCCCGCCGATCCACCTCCCACCACCCTCAGCCGGGACAGTGGCAGCGGTGGTGGCAGTGAGGAGGCCTGCCGATCCTCCTCCCACCCCCCTCGGCCAGGACAGTGGCGGCAGCAAGGCCCCCCAATCTTCCTCCCATGCCCCTTGGCAGGGACAGCGGCGGCAGCGAGGAGGCCCACCGATCCTCCTCCCACCCCACTCAGCAGGGACAGTGGTGGCAGCAAGGCCCGCCGATCCTCCTCCCACCCACCCCTTCCCCAGCGGTAGCAGATATTGAGCCACAATATCTATTTGAGAAAGGTAGGCCCAATATGTGGTCTTCAGAAACTGCAGAAGGTGGTGCATTTAATCTTGTAAGTGCAATTGCTTGTCTATAATTTAGGACTGTTAAGGTGAAGAACAGATAGACTGGAATTTTAAAGCTTGGGGGCAAGCAAAAGCTTACTTATCACACTCATTAATGAGGAATTTGTTGACACATTTATTTCACTTATATAAGTTATTCAGTTGTCAGAGAGCCAGTTTGGTGTGGTGGCTAAGAGCACGGACTCTAATCTGGGAGAAACAAGTTTGATTCCCCACTCCTCCACATGCAGCTGCTGGTGTGACCTTGGGTCAGTCACAAGTTCTTTCGGAGCTGTTCTCTCAAGGGCAGTTCTTGAGAGAGCTCTCTCAGCCCCACTTACCTCACAGGGTGTCTGTCATGGGGAGGGGGAAGGGAAAGGGATTGTAAACCACTCTGAAACTTCCTCAGGTAGTGAAGGGCTGGGTATAAATCCAATCTCCTCTTCTTCTTCTACAAGAGCCCGCAATCCACTTCTGCAGGCTTCGCAAGCCATGTGTGGATTGTGACACACAAGTTGGGAAGCAGTGTATTTAAGTCGTCTAAAGGGGTGGATGCTAGGTTTACCGACATTTCCTTGATTTTACTGTGACATAGGTAACAGCAAAGTCTGAATTCTCCCAAGCAGCTGAGTGGCACATTTCACATCAACTTTTGTGCAACTGTAGTATTATTAGAGATGATAGCTAAGTGGAGGGGAGGCCTTTCTAGTTTGGCCATATTCCCACAGTGTGTTATACCAACTTAAGTGCCAACGTATATTTGCTGTCAAAAAGCAAGCATGGCCAGTGTCAGAGGGCTCACAGCCTCCTGTCCAAATGGAGGAGCTTCATTTGCTACTAGGAGATGTGTCTATAGACAGCAAAGAACAAGAGAATTGCACTGTGCTGACCCGTCCCCTTCAAACGGACCCAGAGGCCCCTGGAATGTTTCAGTTACTTCCCCCCACCATTGAGATCAAGCAGCATAAGTCAGCTGCACTGTGCCCCCCCCCCCCCCCCGCAGTGTACTGAAAATTCTGAAAGGTCTGAGAACTGGGGGGCAGATGGGCTGTAATGGATGTTCCATTGAATGCCTCTTACCTACATGTTCCTAAAAACCTACAGCTGGCCTAACTTAGATGTTATAAATAAAATGTAGTTGGCTTTATCCTGCTATCAGCCAGAAAAACAACACAGTTTACATCTTTATATCTGATATCACTTGGGTGGACCGCAGTCTTTGATGGGGCAGAATGTCCTGTGTCTGGGCATCCTTCTTCCCACTCCCAAAGGGCTCTCTGCAGCTTCTGATCACTGACCCACCATCCAAGGGTCTGCCAGAGTCCCATCATGAACCATCTGTGGGCATATCTCCTAACAAGTTGCCTCCTGAGATTTCTAAAGTTCAGAATGTTCTCTCGTTTCCAGAGTGTGCAGAAACCATTAATTCCCCAAATAACCTTGTTATCTAAAGGTTATCATTTTGCACAACTAATTCTTGGGGATGGGGTATATTTGATCAGGTGATGAACATGGGACTATAAAAGGAGGGATCCAAAGGGAGGCAGACTTAAGGAGCCCACTGAAAGCATTGACTCCCAACCGGTGTGAAGGGAGGACCATTGCAAAGATGAAAGCTACACTGCTGATCATTCTATTAGCATCCATCTGCCACCTCCATGCTGGAGCTGACATTCCCCATGTTTCCGTTGATGTCCAAAAGGTAAGTGCCAAATGGTCTTTAAATAAGGGTTGAAGAAACTTCAGAATAAGAATCCCAACAGGAAGCTTCTGCTTATGCAGCTCTTTTCTTGCCTGTCTTCATGGGGACGGCCATTTTGTTCTGTGGCAACCAAAACAAGGGTCCAAGGGGTCCCTAAATATTGTTAGATTTCTTATGGTAAACATGTTCATGAGCCAGACCCTCAACTGGTCAGACATAACAACCAGCTGGAAGAAATATGTCTTTGTGGACAGTTAGACCATGGCTTAGGGGAGGAGTGAGAGTGATAAAGCAGGGCTAGAAACCCAGCAACTCAAGAGACAGGTGTTAACATTGCAGAAATAGGAAAAAAGAACCAAGAAAGGTAATGTTAGACTATCCACATTCTAGTCAGTGTTGAGGTGGACTGTTTCCAACAGGTGATGAGGTGGCAAAGTAAAGTGAAAGTGCCATCAAGTTGCAGGCACCTTATGGTGACCTCATGGGGTTTTCAAGGACAAGATGAACAGGTGGTTTGCCATTGCCTGTCTCTGCAGAGTAACCCGGGACTTTGGTGGTCTCCTATCCAAATACCAACCAGGAACAACCCTCCTTAACTTCTGATGATGGCAAAATCAGCTAGCCTGTGTCATCAAGGTTAGGGCCGTGGTTATGGGAACTATATATGAAAAGCACCCCCCAAGTTTTGTTTGCTTCTTTCATCAATATGCTTCTTTTCTACCAAAAAATTGGGCCCAGAACAGTTTACAATTTATAATAAGTTATGACCCGGTCAGTATGATATAAATGGAAAACTGGAAGAAAGAAGATAGACACATTCTGCTACCAACTCCTACATCATATGTTTCCAGATAAATCATGGTCAAGTGAATGGGAAACTTCTGGAGACAGTTCTGGTGGGTAGGGGCCCAGTAACATTTAGTTGTAGTCAAGCAACTGTTTTGGTATTCTTTACATTGTGAGGTACCTTGAGTTGCTATAAGGTGGCTTATACATAGCTTAAATAATTTAATAAAGCCAATGGAAGATGGGCTCATAACCATTTTGTGTGTGTCTCTCTCTCTGATGCACCAGCATAGCTGCTGAGGCTGCCAAGATCAGTGGTGGGAAGGGCATGGAAAGAGGGCAAGCAGGCCTGATGTGTGCGATCAAGGCACAGATTGTGGGGGGGGGGTTTTCTGCCCAGAACTTGCACTTCTGGGGATAGAGGAAGCGGCAGGAAGCCAGAATGCTCACACTTTGGAGCTCAGTGGGAGTGGGACCAATGTTCCCTCTAGGCCATGCAGTCCTGTGAACAAAAATTCTACTTTGTGAGTATCGGCATTAAAGTTGTGAGCAAGTGATTTGGCTGCTGCATAAATCAGTTTGCTCTGGAGCCATTCTTCCTGAGCTAAGACAAAAATGTGTGAGGTGGAGGCTAAAAAACTGTGAGCCAGGTCACACTAGCTCAGCTTAGAGGGAACACTGACTGGGACCCCGGATCCATTCTTTGCTGGCTTGATACTAGGAGAGATCAAGAAGGGGGTATGAGGCTGGTTTTCCTCAGAGTCACTTTTGCCTGTCATGGTGCCCTCTGGCCTCCCAAGGAAAGGGCTTTGCACAGCCTCAGAATAGATCGGAGAGGAAATTTGTAGGCACCCTGCCTCCTCACCGTCATGTCTTGAACCTAAAAGCATGCCCAGGGCCACTGTGATCATGTTTCCCCAAGATCATTTCAGCTTCCAAGTGCACTCCTGCCTGCATCACAGATCAGATTATTGATTGATTGATTGTTTATTTATTGCTTTCTTGAATAATAAACTGATCTTAAGCTCTTTTTTTTAGCTTGCTGGGACATGATATCCCATTGCAATTGTCGTGAAAAACAGAGAACCGGTGACCAAAATCCCCTTTGAGGATATAGTGGAGCCTTCTGGTGGAGGAGATGGGGTTCTCAAGAGGCGCTATGTTAAGTAAGTTCCCACGTGTTACTACAATCATCAGCTTCCTTCGCAAAGTGCAATCTGTTCATAAAGTCTGTATGTGTGTTGGAAGGGCAAACCAACTAGCACTGGTTTGCATCCTAGAGGGTGGCATCCCACAATTAAATTAAGAAGTAAGCATTGTTGCCAGCAGAACTGAACTAAATTTGGTACCCAAACTGTTCTCTTTTTACATTTTATAGTAAATATGCTCAATTTGTGAATTTTCTGCAAGTATTTGGTTGTATTTGGTACCCATACAATGTCATCCTATATCCATTCTTTTCTGAGAGCCAGTGTGGTGTAGTGGTTAAGAGCCACAGACTCTAATCTGGGGAACTGGGTTTGATTCCCCACTCCTCCACTTGAAGCCAGCTGGGTGACCTTGGATCAGTCACAGTTCTCTTAGATCAAGCTTTTGATCAAGTCTTAGAGCTCTCTTTGAATCCCATCTACCTCACAGGGTGTCTTTTGTGGGGAGAGGAAGGGAAGGTAAACTACTCCAAGACTGCACTGCATAGTGAAGGGCAGGGTATAAAACCACCTCCTACTCCTTCTCCTTCCCATGTTTTGATGTGATTTTTTTTTTGAAAGCCTGGAGTCAAAGCTGCTTTGGATGTGTATGGATGGGATGACGCACATTGGTTTTAATGTCCTGCCCATATCAGTGCCATTTTCCTTGCAATGTTCCCTGCAGCAGCCATCCTTCCTCACTTGTGGGTTTTAAAAAAAGCAGTAATGGCTATCTCTCTACTGTTATAACATTATAACAGTCAATTACAACAACCTACTAGTACCCAGACTGCAATTTTTAAAAACAAATCTCTAGCTCTTTTTATTGCACAGCAGTAACAAAAGTATTGTCCTTTTAGCTCTACAAACAAAGCAGCTAGAGACTTCTTTTTTAAAAAGCCCAGCAGTGTGGGAACAACTGCATTGCTCCCTCTATGCTGTGGAGTCCTGTGAGCAAAAATCCTACTCGGTGAGCTACTGGCATTAAAGCTGTGAGCGAGTGACTTAGCTACTGCATAGATTAGTTTGCTCTGGAGCCATCCTTCCTGAGCCAAAACAAAAATCTGCCAGCTGGAGGCTAAAAAACTGTGAGCTAGCTCACTCTAACTCAGCTTAGAGGAAACACTGGGAACAAGTATATTTTTGTAACAGGTGCCATACAAATGTAGTGAGATAGTGTGGGGGGAAATGCCTTCCACTCCAAGGATCCTATCAACTTTCCAAAAATTGTGACTGCAGTCTGTCTATGGACTGGAGCCTGGCTACAAGTTTGTAGCTGGCAAAAAGGAAAGGTACTGGCAATGGGTTATCAGACTCCAGGCTCTGAACACATGAGTGCTTAGTTATGCAGATGGACCTGGCCCAGGGGAAACAAAAGGTTTACTGTCTGACACTTTGCTGGAACTTCACTCTTAAAGAACAGAGAAAGGCAAAGCCAAATGGCTAGAGTCAAATGAAGACATTTGACTGATTTAGTTTTTATCTATTGGCTGGCAAGTTCACAAATTGTGACCTTTTCTGTGTTTTTATAACTCTTTTATTCATATTGTTTTGAGTATGGTTTTTTAATAGACATTTTATTTCTATTGTAAGCCGCCTTGAGTTCTGCAAGGGAGAAATTTTCAGAGGGTAGCTGTTTTGGTCTGCAGTGGAATGGTTAGCTTTGAGTCCAGTAGCTCCTTAAAGACCAGCAAGAGTTTCAGGCTATAAGCTTTCCAAAGTCAAAGCTTCCTTTGTCAGATGAGGAGGAATGGAGATCTATGAGTCTGTTTATCTCCTTCAAAAGGCGTGAGGAATGTTGTAAACAATGCAAAAGTACAATGCATACTGGGATCAGCTTGATTAGAGCAGACAGGAAATGCTTGGGGGCAGAAAATTATCATCTGTAGAGAGATAAGAATCCCATGTCCCTGTTCAGCCCTTGGGAGGGGGGTCCATTATTCTGAACTCATGAATTCAGCAAATTCAGCAATCTTGCACTCAAATTTCCCTTTGATTTTTTTTTTTTTTAGGACTGTCAGTCTTGGTCTGCAATAGAATGACCTAGAAGATTAAAATGTTCTCCCACTATAAAGTGTTGTAGTTTTGAATGTCAGATTTATTTCCATTTATTCTTTTGAGTGGGGGACTGACCTGTTTGTCCAATGTAAAGTGGAAGGGTGTTGCTGACATTTGATGGCATATATAATGTTGCTAAAGGAACAGGTGAATGAACCTGAGATGGTATGGCTGGTGTTTTTCAGCCTGGTTAATGTGCTGTCAGAGTGGATATGGGCACAGAGCTGGCATCTTGGTTTGTGGCAGGCCCTTGTCCCAGAGTCTGTGTCCATGTTTGAAATGGTATTGCAGTGGGTGAGAATTAGTGGGTGTTCACAGTTAGGAGACTGTGAGCAAAATGAAGGTTTGCCTCCTGGAGACTGTGAGACAGGAGTATCATTGTCCAGCCTAGGTTGTAGGTTGCTAATGATGTGTTGAATGGTTTGAGCTGAGATCTGTATGTGACCCCCCCCCCCTCGCCAGTGGTGTTCTGTTGTTGTTTTGTTTGGGCCGGTCTTGTAGCAGGTTATCCCTTGGTACCATTCTGGCTTTGTTGATCCGTTTCCTTACTATATTAGGTGGGTATTGTAATTCCAAGGATGTCTGTTGTTGATCCCGCAGGTGAGAATCTCTGCTTTTGGGATCAGAACAAATGCGGCTGTAGCCTAGAGCCTGGCTGTACACAATGGATGGTTCACTGTGTTTAGGATACTGACTGGAGACATAAAGACAGGATGGTGACTGGAAGCATATAGGGAGAAAGTTATATGGTTTAGAGTTTTGAGGTCTGAGTGTTTTCACCATTTCTTATTCTCCTTGTTCAGCCTGATGCTTCACAGGCCAACATGCATATTTTAAAATCTGGCTATTAAACACATATTTTTTGGATGCTCAGAGCACAGTTCTTGTAAATACACTGTGCATATTTTGTCCTGCTTTCTGAGGAGGAAAAAGGAAGAGCCTCTTCCAAAGAGGGAACAGGGGAGCCCTAAGCAGGAGCAAAGGAGGAGACGCAGCAACTAGGCAGAGTCTTTAAACAACAACACAGATGCAGACTGCTAAATGTGCAGGTCCATCTAGCAGGAGAGTTGATTTGTTGGTGGCAGCAGTTACTAACTGCCAGGAATGCAGATGTTGTACTCGAGGAAGGAGGGAAAGGGGTGGTGCCGTTAGGCAGAGAGACCTGGCACAGCTGGGAGGCTTTGCCAGGCTCCTGGGACACAAGGGAATGAGAGTTCTATGGCCCATTTGTTTTAAAAAAAGCCTGGAAAAGCCCTCCAACAGTGGGGGAGAGGGGCAGTCACAGAAGGCAGCGGCACGGAAAGTGTGGAGGAAACTTCCATGTTGCTAGCCATTGCCATGGTGGATGCCTCTGCATTTGCAGCAGCAGAATCATCTCCATGTGGAAACAACCTGTCTTTTCGTCTTTTCCCTCAGAGATGGAAAATGTCAGACTACTGAACTTAAGGTGGTGCACACAGACCAGGCTGGTGTATTCAAGATTTCTGGTAAGTATGAGTCACTTACAGATTTGAGAGAGAGAAGAGACTTTTTCAGGGAGACAAAGTCAGCTTGGAAGAGGTATTGCCACTTGTGGAGTGCATCATAGGCGTAGAGTAAGGGGGGGCTCGAGGGCTTGAGCCACCCCTGGGAAAACAGAGCGCCTGCTGCCTCGCCTCCCCAGGTCCTTCCGAGGCCCAGCCGCCGCTGCTAGAGAGGGAGAGGGAAGGGGTGGCGGGGGGGGGGAGAGAGGCACCGGCAGCAGCAGCCCAGGGAGGCGGGGCGGTTTCGGGGGGGGGAGGCCATCGCTCCAGCGAGCGTGCACGCGCTAAGGAGCCCCCCCCCCCGGGATTTCCAAAAGTCTACGCCCCTGGAGTGCATAGGCCCCTGGTTTTTGCCTCTGATCAATAGGTTTGGCAGACTTTTGCACTGTTTCTTAACTCTCTTGGATCAGAGATGACTATGGGAAATATGGGTGTCAAAATCAAACCAGTTTAATTTCCTTAGTGCCAGTCTCAGGCCCTTTCTGCACTTTGACCTCACCCCGGGTTTTCTCTGTGTTCTACTCACGGCCATTTACCTTGCAGTTATCTCTGTTTATCTGTTGTTTTCTGCACTAATTGTGTCCCGCTCCAATTTGCTTGCCTGCCCTGGGTTATAAATTCTGCATTGTAAAAAGTAACCCTGGGTTTAATGTCCTAGGTATGGCAGGAAAGGGGCAGGGAGGATTGAAAACGAGTTAAAAATGCTACATTTAAACATGCACCAGGGCCACTCCTGATCGAGGTAAAGTCAGTGGCAAAACAGGATCCATATACCCCAGGGCAATGGTGATCGGAGCCTGGGGTGACCACAATGTAATGCAGAATTGACACACACACACAAAAAAAAAACAAGGATAAAAAGAGGAGTGAACTTGAGGATAGTGCAGAATAGCTAATAAGAGACAGCGTTGAACAAGGATTAAAGGTCTAGTGCCTCAGTCCGTCAGCTGCTTACAAATGGTGACTGAACCAAAAATAAGGTGTCAACTGCAACAAAAAACACAACCTTGAAAAGCAAATATATGTTTCAATGCATTAAGAACCTATACAGGGTCCCAGTTTCTTGTGCATTAGAACTATAAGCACACTCAAGAAGAGATTGTGAGATAGTTGTCCAAGGCTGGGGAAATGGTCTATTTCTGGAGATTGTGCTTTGAAAAAAGTGTTTTAATGTTCCCTAATTGTTCTCAATGAAAAGACAAAACAAAAGTTTGGCCTTGGATCTTCTTAATATTGCTCCTCTGTTTACTGAGTTTGTCTGGGATGAGACTGCTTTCTGGGAAAAGATGTTGCTTCTGGGATTGCCTCACATCTGTCAGCTATACCAAGGCTGCGTTCAGACTGGCAGCCTGGCCCAATATAGGCACCTTTCACAAACAGATTAAATGGGCTCATTCACACAGCCACAGCAATCAGGCATTTCTGGGCATACTCACCCCGTCAGAGGACGACGGAGCTGGGTTAAAAAGTGGACTTTTTGTTTCCTTGCACATTCATCGTGCATGGCGGCTGTCTGAACATGGGGGAGTGCATGCAGAATGGATTTGGCAGTCTGAACCTGCAGATCTGTTCTGCCGCTATGGTAGCAGCTTTCTAAAAAAATTGCACACAAATGACTTTTGGCCATTTTTGCAGTGCGCTCCGTGGCTGACGTGCTACAATAATGTGGATGCTTTTCCATGGGATGTCTCCATGGGTAACCCGCAGTAGGGTGTGCTGTGTGGCTAATATGTCCCACAACATTTTAAACTGGGTCAGTTAGAGGCGGCACTATATCACAGCAAGCTGCCAGTCTGTCCGCAGCCCAAGAAATTCCAGTGCATTCTGCCTCCCTCCATCCCTCCCTTGCGGTATTGTCACTTCCCATATACCAGTGGGAGGGCGGTGTGTGTGTGTGTGTTTAATGTTGCACAGGGCTTCCCTATCCAGAGGTGCACCAAGCAGTGGATTTATTCAACAAGTTGCCTGAATGTAATCTGATCATTTTGCTGCAAATTCTAGAAGCTGTATGGAGAGAAGTGAAATTTTTGTATGTAATGGATGTTTTCTGTTTCAGGTACCTCTCAGTTCATACATGTGGTGGATGTAGATTATAAAAGTTACCACATTGTACACGTTGTAGAGAATGACACCTATAGAATGCATCTCTCAAGTAAGTGTCGTTGATGAAGCTGGGCATGTTGGCGGTGGATGGGAGAAGAAAATGTGTTAGGTGTAGATGAAAATTTTTGAAAGCTGTGCATTTTGATAGTTAAAACTATGTTCTTCATCGAAAGAGATCATAATAGGATACAAAGATAGACCCCTATATACTCTAATGGTGCATGCTCACACATGAATTAGGAATTTTGCTAGCATCATTGAAACTCTTTTGGCTCTATTCAGAATTACACTGAAGGTTTGTCTGAGGAAAGGCTTCAAATTCCCTTTCCTTTTCATCTTAGGGGAAATCCAATGGCAGTGCACAGATCTGTATCTATATACAGATCAAGACAGAGGCCAGGTGTTTTCCCAAGAATTTTGCTTTCCCTCGGATGCTTCAGATATTTTGTATAAGGAGGGATGCTAAATTTTTGTGACAAACATGCACCCACCATGAAAGGCAGTATACCCTAGAGAACTAACTACAGTTTACAATCAAATGTGCATGAAAGGCCCCATGTATTTTTAAAAAAAGGATATATAAGAGGCAAATTTTGGAACTGAGATGTGATAATTGAATTGAAGTAATGTTTCCTTTTTAAAAAATAAAAGTGTGCAGGTCTTTGGAGCATTGATTTGCATGTAGTTTGGTTCAAATTGTATCCAATCTTGCTGAGTGAGCTTCATGGCTGGACATGGATTTGAACTTCTTGGTCCAAATACAGCTGGAACAGTATGCCGGTTCTCACTGATATATCATTCTCTAGTGGTCAGCTAGAGAGAAAGAGCTGCAGATCAAGCTGGGAGGGGAACCTCCTCATTCCCACCTGCAGGCTGTACTGGGATTATTGGCGGAGGAAATATCCAGTTCTTAACCTCCCCTAGCTTCCATGGCCCACCAACTGAGCAGGGAGGACACAACAGGGGGTCTTGGGCAGAGCAGATGAAGGGGTTAAAATCCAAAGCATATTGGTCTGTCCTTCTACCCTCATCATTATTTTCAACAAGACTCTTTCCTTGGTCCTCAAGGCAGAACACGAGAAGCATCAGGAGATATGAAAAAAAAATTCGAAGGATTTGCTAAAACTCTGGGATATGATGTGAGCAAAATAGTCTATGACCGCCTAGCAGGTAAGAGAAATCACTAACAGCTACCCTAGAGCCACATGTCCCTTCTCCCAATGCAATAAGAAAAAGGCTCACAGTAGGCTGGCACTGGTAGAGCTCAGAGGAACTGGATTTTTTGTTTGTGGCACTTCACGTACAAGTTTGCCCAGAGTTTATTACATCTCTGTCCTTGCAGTCCCAGAACTGAGGAACATATCCTCTGGGTCCAAATTTTGAGCACAATTGTCTGGAAAAAGACAGAGACTCATTTCCTGGCCTTGGGATATCATTGTCCTGCCCCCCTTAACAGCTTCATCTGTTATTCAAGTCCTGTGGTGGGTGGTTCATAAAATCTCCCCTGTAGCCATTTTCTCTTGCTTCCTAATACATACTTGGAAGAGTTTCTGGTGTGAGTTGCCGACTCACTGGGAAAACCAGCTTAGCTCACTCCTGTGCTGGTTTCTTTGCTCACATCTGCAGATGAAGCTTTCTGTAGTATGGGGATGGGAAAATAATATTATAGATCAGTGGACAGTTATGGGGTTCTATTTGCTGGACCTAATCCCACATCTTGCTATGGTGACCGGATCTCTTTCCTTCCACAGCTTCATGCCCATAAGGTTACTAAGTAGAGGTAAGTTCCCAGAAATTGAAAGGCTGCGTGCTGGTGGTGAATGAATCCTACACTTGAGGTCATAAAAACCAATAACAACAGGCAGCCATCAGACTTGAGAGGAAAAGTAATACCAAGACCAGAAATCACATTCAGTAACATGAAATGGAATAATATAAACAGGGTGGAGCAGTTTCAAAAAGATTTGGCCAGGAGGTCCAATTCTGTGAGCCCCCCCCTGGTGACTATCCTCCATTAAATGGGTTTTGAAGCCAAGCCACATGAGAGTCAACTCAAAAGCAGCAAACTCATTTGGAAGGTGGGTTCACTCACCATTTTGGAGTTGACTTGTGTGTTGTGCGGCCTGCATCGCATTGCAGTGAGCTGCAAGAGGAGCCCACTAGCCATTAGGTATAGCTGAGCCTGATTAAGAGGCGATTTTTTCCCCATCTTTTAATGGGGATCAGGGGTCCTTTGGGGCTGGAGCGAGGCGGAGCGTTGCTCTGCCAGCTCAGGAGTGGGCAGTAGGGCAGCCATGGGCCGAATCAGATTCTCTGATCTGATTTGGCCCGCCGCCGAATTGCTACCGAAATTCGGCAGTGACTTTAAAAACAGCTGTAGGGGAGGGGGTTTGAGGGAGAGGCTCCAAACTTGCAGGGTAGCTTCTGGGACCTCTGTCCCAAATCCCCACCAAGTTTCAAGAAGACTGGACCAGGGGGTCCAGTTCTACAGGCCCCCAAACAGGTTGCCCCCATTCCCTCCATTGTTCTCTATGGTAGGAAAAAAGTACTGTTTTTTCCCACCATAGAGAACAATGGAGGGGATGGGACAACCTGTTTGAGGCCCTGTAGAATTGGACCCCGTGGTCCAATCTTCTTGAAACTTGGTGGGGATTTTGGGTAGAGATCCCAGAATGTACCCTGCAAGTTTGGAGCCTCTCCCTTAAAGCCCCTCTCCTCCAGCCCCTCATATACCCTATGAGTTTTTGCCATCGACTTCAATGGCCCATAGGATATAATAAGGCTGAAACTGACATTCGGCCGGTTATGCTAATCAGTTATGCTAATAGGTATGCTAATGAGCTCCTGCACCTCTTTTTCTACTAAATGACCCCTGATGGAGATCAGCTGTATCAGTAGACGAATCAGATTCTCGAATCTGTATTTGGCTAAATAAATACCCCAAACTAACAATAAGGGTTTTTTTCTGGGTATTTATTTAGCTCAGTTTATACCAAGTGCACACCCCTAATCTGAGCTATGTCCCTGGTGGACCCTGGGGGTTAATTTCACCATTTTCCCAATTGCAGAAGACTCAAAGTCGGGGCTTCTGTTCCCTTCACAGTGTGTTCTGGACCCTTCCTGGCTGGGCACAGAGGAGAAGCCTTCTCCATTCCAGGGGTGGGATCAGAAGAACACTGGTTCTGAGTTCAAATTTGAGATTCTAAAGTGCTACACTCACCAACATCTACAAATTTTAAAATTCCAAGAAATATATGTAGCTGCAGGAAAATCCCCCAAACAACATCTTTGAACAGGAAGGAACAAAACATAGCAAAAAGTATGCAAGCTTCTGAGTTCTCCAAAACCTTTCAAAAGGCTGGATGTTCCTGATGAAATGAAACAGAACAAACAAGGCAGAGGGGAGCAAAGAAGATGTGTCAGGTCATGAACCTGCTCCACAGGGGAGGAAGGGCTAAATGTTTAAACGAACAAACAAACACATAAATAAATGATGAAGAGATTTCCAGTCTGGAAATGGCAGAGTCTTAAGGTGGTGGTTAAGAGCCGATCTCTAACACAGGCAGCACTGTGTTGTCTGCAGCGGAGTGCAGGGGATGGTCTGCAGTTGGTGGCCAAACCACATCTGGGGGAAGCACATCTGCCACCCTTCTCCTTCCAAAACACATGATTCACCACTTCATGTGCAATGATTTGGAAGAAAGATGAAAAAGAGATCATGTTGCATTTTCCCTCTTATTAAGCATGCCAGCAAAAGTCTCTTTCACAATTCCATTTGTCCTTCGACAAGGAAATCAGAATTTGGAGGAATGTTTGAGGAATGTGCAACCAGCACTATTAGCATCAAGGTTCTCCAGATGACCCTCACTGCAATCTGCCGCATCTTCTGATTAGATTTCCTGTATTGGAGGCCTGGCCTCTGCCAAAGGAATAAAAAGACCCAAAGAGTATTTCTCTGCTGAATCCTTGTGTATGTTTGGAAAATGCAGCACAGCACCAGAATGAAATTTATAAGAGTTCTTTCTTTTTGCTCTCCCACACATCTCCCACACAGACTAGTACCAGCACTGCTCTCCCTGTCTCAACCCTCCCAGATCACACATTAACTTCTGTCTCCTCCAAAAGTCCACTCCTTGTTTCCCTCTCACTCTTCCAGAACTTTACAAAAATGATTCATGTTTTATCCCACCACATAAATGTACTTTTTGTGTGGCAAGCACACTTAGAATTTAGGAACAGAGTTCTTCAGAGAACTGTTCGAGCCAAGGAACGTGTTTGCAGTCCCAGAGTTCATTCATAGAATTTCCATGCCGTGCAAAATCCATCCCTTCCTTTTTGAATTTTCCTTGGTTTTTGAAGCTCAGTTTGCAAACAGTTTGTTGTTGCCATTGTCAAAGGATTGGAAATAATTGGCAAGAGCAGGCTGAAGGGGACCGAATACAAAAGCAAAAGAGGCTTCTCAGCTGCTGCAGGTCTGGACCTGAATAGGAATGTGAAAGTTAAGATAAATCAGGGTGGCTGGATAGAGAGGTTGGCAAGATGTCTCCAGGCAGCCCACCAATCAGTTCTGCAGAATTAGTCGAGGAAGAAGGAAGTGACAAAACCTTCCTGGTCTGCTGCACAGCACCTGGGAATTGACTCATAGACTGAGGTGAATGTCCCACCAATCTGTGATAGACCCAGGACTACATGGAAAGGCAATAGCAGAAAAAGTAATCAAGAGATATACAGAACCAGTTGATGTTAGGAATCAATCATATCCTTAAAAGTCCTCAGATCCAGGAATAATTCTGGTTTAGGAAAAAATGTTAGGGGAAATTCTGGTTTAGGGAAACTTTGGCAAACAGTTTGATAAGACTTAGTCACATTAACTAATAGAGATGGAGAGAAACTACAACCAAATATTAGAACCCTTGCTGACTTTGAAGGTTGCAGGTTAACTAATACTGAATACCAACATTCTGACTCCCTTATGGGGAAACAAGCCCCCTTCAGGCTTCCACCAGTTCCAGCAGAAACATGCTTGATGATAGCTGTGCGGCAGCCTGGCTTTTCATGGGTGGAGTGGTGGTGGTGGGGGGGTTTATTAGCGGCCAGTGAAAGTGTTTCTGTCAGAGCAAGCTCAACAAACAGCCTGCCTGCTTTCTTATATGGTCTAGATCAGAACACTCAACTCTTCCCTAGTACGTCATATATTTTCCAGTTAGAGATGGTCAAAAGACCAAACAGAAACAGAACAAAATGTAGTGAAATGACTCTTCTATTCTTCCTCTGATTTGTGACAAAATGAGTCACAGTCAGGTCAGGGGAACCGAGACCACATACATTACAAATTGTAACCTGTAGTTGTAATGTTCAGTAGTCCATTTTAAGCTTTCCATTAGTTCCAGGAGACTAGCATCTGGAACAGTTCCAGGCCAGGTTTGGCTCAGTTCTCTAGATAAGCTGGCTAGAAGCAGTGCTATGAAGGACTGACTCTGGTAGGCCTTCTGTTCTCTTCATTCCTGTAGTTAGTTCCTTAGGCTGCTAAACCTCGGAGAGTTGCCCGGAAATTTGGGGTCTTTCTTCAATCACCAGTATCTGAGGAATTCTGACTGAGGCTCTGGAAGTGAAACCCTGCCTCTCAGCCCCTGTTGGCAAAAAGGTCTAGGTCTGAGTTTCATGGTGGCAACTGACAGGAGCACTCATATGGGCATGTGCTGAATTCCAGCACGATTAAAAATCCTGATACGAAAGTGCAGCATTTCATAAGCTGTCCATGAGCTGGAAGAGTAACCATCCATGAGACAGGAACAGCATATTAGGGCAAACATCAGGAACTGAGCACACAGACAGAGGCCGCACCTAGCTAAGTAAGTAATTAGCACAGGCTCTTTGAATTTCCAACTGCACCACAACTTTCAAACCAACCAGGATATGCAAATCACAATCTCATCTTATATAAGAAATAGGATTTGTTATATTTTGTATAAAACGGGTTCTTTACTCTGCCATCTTGGGAGCAATTAATTTACCCAGAGGGTTGCTCCAACTTTCATTGCAATAAAAACTATTTCTTCAGTTAATCCTGTCTCTGTATGTGTGAATTCCGCAACCACAGATAGAAGATCATCCTTCAGTGCAACAGGTTCTGGCGAGCTAGTCAGGAGCCCTGCTGGCCACTCAAAAGACTGTGGTGTGGGCTGCTGAAGTCAGGAAGAGAAAGTGCACACCAGGAAATGCCCCCCCCCCGTGGCTTTTTAGCCACCTACACTTGCCAGAAAAGGAGGACCAGCAGACATTCTTAAGGATCTATGGAGAAGAGATTATGGCCCAAATAAAGTTTGGGGGTGAACTGCCAGTTGGCATCCGGGCAGACACACAGCTGAGGCCATATGCTTTGGTGGATATAGACATGGAGGGAAAATGCAGACCAATGGGAGGCCTTGAGGGGCTTGTCTCAGGCAAAGACAAAAGATTTCCTAGACCAATAACGGGTCCAAGGGGGTGTGACACCAGGAGGAGTAAAACCAAGGTGTGACCAATGAAGTCCCAGACGGGCAGAGTCTGGATGCACAATGGTGTTGATGAGATTAATGCCCGTTGAGGGCATTCAACAATATCCCCTCTCTGCTGAAGGGACAAAAGGCCTGAAACCAGTGGTTGAAAATCTTCTGCAAGATGGGTGCCTTGAAGAATGCCAGTCCCCCTATAATACCCCAATCCTTGCAGTTCCAAAATGACCACAAAAGAAGAAATGGCTCCGATTTCAGGACCTTTGAGCCATCAATTAGATAGTCCAGCCCCTCCACAGAAGCAGTGCGCAACCGAAGAGCAGATGAGGCCATCAAGGCTGGGCCCCTGAAACCTTGCACAACGATGTAAATGGCTGCCCTTGTGCCAAGCTTTGAGCTTTGAGAAAGGGACAGATTCTGACTCATCCCTCAAACAAGGGAACAGAGTTAACTCTCACTTGGAATGCTTTGTTTTTCTCGCCAATCCTGCTATATTTTTTCTTTTGCTGTAAAATACTTTCTAACGTTGTTTCCGGCTTAATTAGACATTTGATAGAATAAAGATCGTTTGGAAACCAGTGCTTTTGATCCTTGGGACAGTGGGACTGCCTTAATGTAAATGACTCCATCCCACGTAAGCCTATAAACCACTCAAAAGCCACACACAGCTCCATCCTGAATGGGCGGAAGGCAGGAAACGATGAGCTCAACATCCTCTCTCAGCCAGCTCCTGATGTTTCCCCACTGGGGGCTACCAAAGCATAAGAATCTCAGCATTCCATAACCCCCCTACACCGCTGGGAAGCACACAAGTACCTTCACATACACACAAAGCCTGGGAGCTGCTGCTGGAACAAGCAGCAGAGCAATGAAGGACACATCTGAAGCAGGCAGGAGGTGGAGCACCAGAAACTTTCCCAGGGAAGGCCGTTCCTTTGGCCATTTATTGCACAGTTAATTGAGGCATTAGGCACAAATGTCATCGGTTTATGTTTTGGTCAATGACCATGAATAGAACTTATCTCATTTCTTCTTCTTCACAAAGGCATTAGGTGACATTACCATAGAAGGAAAGAGTGGGGGTGGCAGCTGAAGAAAGGAAACCATGAGGGGGACCACAGAACGGGCTACTGCTGCTGTGCTGGGCAAGAATGTTTGTGTGATACGTTTCAGGCCTAATGGCAGCTTCTGCCTGGCTCGCCAAGGGCTGCTGATTGGCTGGCTGGCTAGGCCCCGCCTCCTCCACCGCAGAGATTCAGCATGAATTCAGATGGCCCCCAGGCAAGGAGGGGAAGGAAATGGCCACCATGAGCCTACAAGAGCCCGCAAGTCACTTCTGCAGGCTGTGAAAGAGTGTACTTAAGTCATCTAAAGGGGTCGGCCATCGCTAGATTTACCAGAGTTTCCTTGACTTACTGTAAGTTACTGTGACACAGGTAACAGCAAAGTCTGAATTGTCCCAAGCAGCTGAGTGATGCATTTCACATCAACTTATGTGCAACTGTAGTATTATTAGAGATGATAACTATGTGGAGGGGAGGCCATTCTAGTTTGGCCATGTTCCCACAGTTCGTTATACCACCTTAAGTGCTAATGCACATATTCAAAGTTTCAAAGTTTATTTAGGTTTAATAGCCCATAGGCCATATGCTATTAAAAAAAATTAGGAGTTTAAAATAACAGTAAAACAAAAAATTGCCACATCCATGATGCAATTTTGGCAGAGGCTGCTCAGAAGTAGTCTTAGTCTTGCTGCATCAGGAAAAGATGAATATTTCAACAGCCATTTTCATAGGAATCTTTCTCTTGCTGCTGCATGTTTTGGACAATAGAAGAAAACATGCCATGCTGCGTCAAGTTCTGTCAAAGGGCAGTCACAATAGCGCTGGTCCAGAGGGGTCTTGAGAAAATGGCCCTTCATCTGGGCTGTTGGAAATCCATTGCAGCATGCAATCATGTATGACCGTCTCAGTTTTGGAATGGTCAACATGTTTAAGTAAAAAGGCAGGTCAAATTTGGTGGAATATGTGATTCCTAGATGAAAGTGGAGAGCATTTTCGTCTAGCATCTGTTTGAAGAGTGTCCCAATCATTTTGGAGTAACTTTTCTGTGAGTAAAGCTTGTCTTTTTTGGGTTACATTCTCTGTCTTCCATAAGCCCAGTTGTCTTGTTTTCGCACCTACAGCATCATTCCATTTTGACTAGCAACGTGCATGTTCTGTCAATATGGTAAAGGTTGGGAGGCTTTCAGCATTTAACAATAGATATTTATAGCTGACTACGGCCTTCCAGATCAGAGCTGAGTTTTTTGGGAGGCCTGTCTTGAGCCTTATGACTGTGGAAGCGATCTATGATGGTAAAGTTAACATTTTATGGAAGAATTAAAAATTAGCAATGCAATGAAAAAGTGAGCATGGCCAGCATCAGAAGCCGGCATGTTTAGGCGCCATCTGACTGTTTACTACCATCATTACTGGAAGCACTTTAGTGGGAATTGTTTTATTGTTGTTGTTACTGTTGCATTTTAGAATGTTTTTAATTGTTATTGGATTTGGCACTGTGTGCCACTTGTTAGCCTCCCTGAGCCTGTTTGTGGGGAGGGCGGGATAAAAGTATAATAAATAAATAAATATAGGCACCAGCCAGGACTCAGCCTCCTGCCCAAATGGAGAAGCTTCATTTCCTACTCGGAGATGTGTCTATGGAAAGGAGAGAACAAGAGAATTGCACTGTGCTAACTTCTCCAGGAACCCCTTCAGACTGACCCAGAGGCCTCTGGAATGTTCCAGTGACTCCCCCCCCCCCCCGGCCACCCTGTAATTTAGTAGGGCAACAGAACCACAGATGTGGGGAATGCTACCAACCACCCGGGGAGGGGGGGCTGTAATGGATGTTCCATTGAATGTCCCTTACCTAGGTGCTCCTAAAAACCTGCAGCTGGCCCTAACTTAGATATTATAAATAAAATTTAGTTGGTTTTATCCTCCTATCATCCAGAAAAACAACGCAGTTTACAACTTTATATCTGATATCACTTGGGTGGACCGCAGTCTTTGATGGGGCAGCATGTCCTGTGTCTGGGCATCCTTCTTCCCACTCCCAAAGGGCTCTCTGCAGCTTCTGATCACTGACCCACCATCCAAGGGTCTGCCAGAGTCCCATCATGAACCATCTGTGGGCATATCTCCTAACAAGTTGCCTCCTGAGATTTCTAAAGTTCAGAATGTTCTCTCATTTCCAGAGTGTGCAGAAACCATTAATTTGGAAAATAACCTTGTTATCTAAATGTTATCATTTTGCACAACTAATTCCTGGGGATGGGGTGTATTTGATCAGGTGATGAACATGGGACTATAAAAAGAGGGATCTAAAGGGAGGCAGAATTAAAGAGCCCACTGAAAGCATTGACTCCCAACTGGTGTGAAGGGAGGATCATTGCGAGGATGAAAGCTGCACTATTGATCATTCTATTGGCATCCATCTGCCTGCTCCACGCTGGAGCTCAGATTCCCCACGTTCCCGTTGATGTCCAAAAGGTAAGCACCAATTCCGCCAAAAGTTCTCTAAATAAACTTTTAAGAAACTTCAGAATGCTGATTTAAGAATCCCAAGAGGAGGCTTCGGCTTACCCAGCTCTTTTCTTGCGTGACTTCATTGGGGACAGCCATTTGGGTCTGTGGCAACCAAAACAAGGATCCAAGGGGTCCCTAAGTATTGTTAAATTTCTTATGGTAAACACATTCATGAGACAGACCCCCAACTGCCAGACCACCTGGCAGAACTATGTCTTTGTGGACAATCAGACTATGGCTCAGGGGAGGAGTGAGAGTGATAAAGCAGGGCTAGAAACCCAGCAACTCAAGAGACAGGTGTTAACATTGCAGAAATAGAAAAGTAGAACCAAGAAAGGTAATGTTAGACTATCCACATTCTAGTCAGCATTGAGGTGGACTGTTTCCAACAGGTGATGAGATGGCAAAGTCAGGTGAAAGTGCCATCAAGTTGCAGGCACCTTATGGTGACCTCGTGGGGTTTTCAAGGACAAGATGAACAGGTGGTTTGCCATTGCCTGTCTACGTGGTCTCCTATCGAAATACTAAAAAGGAACAACCCTCCTTAACTTCTGATGATGGCAAAATTAGCTAGCCTGTGTTATCAAGGTTAGGGCCACGGTTATGGATAGTATATAAAAAAACTATCCCCCAAGACAAAAACTATTCAGTTTTGTTTGTTTGCTTCTTACATCAACATACTTCTTTTCTGCCAATGAAATGCACTCAGAACAGTTTACAATTTATAATGACTTATGACCTGGTCAATATGATATAAATGAAAAAATGGAAGAAAGAAGAAAATAGACACATTCTGCTACCAACATTATATGTTTCCAAATAAATCATGGCCAGGTGGATGGGAAACTTCCAGAGACAATTCTGGGGGGTAGGGGCCCAGTAACATTCAGGGTTTTTTTATTTTAAAGCAATTTTATTGAAGAAAGAATTTTATAATTATACTACATCGCCAAAATCAGTTAATAAAATAAACAAACAAAACTTCACATGCATGCTTTGTCTTCAAGTCTTCTCCTTCCTCTTCCCTCTTCTTTCTTCTCCCAAACTGAATAATATTATTTAAGTTTTCAAACAATCATAGTTCATTATAATAATTTACAATATATTAACAGATTAATCTCGAACTAAATTATACTTATAATTAATCTCAGTCCATGGAGGCCTCAAAGGTCAGGAGGGTAGAAACCCTCCTTCCAAGGACCGGTTGGTCCTGGGGGGGAACATACCCAAAACTTCGCCACAATCCCACCACTCATTAGCATAATACAAAAAATTAGTCGATATTACCCAAAACCTCAGTTTCTATATTGAGTCCACATTCTCTTCAAAACCTTCATGGTCTTCCAGAGTACAGACCCGAGTTGTTTTAGCTGACGCAAGAAGTGAACACTCTTTCCTCTTGCCAGCTCAGTTGTTGCCGCGCAACTGTTTTGTTATGCTTTACAGTGTGAGGTACATTGAGTTGCTATAAGGTGGCTAATACATGGCTTAAATAATTTAATAAAGCCAATGGAAGAAAGGCTCATAACCATTTTGTGTGTGTCTCTCTCTCTGATGCACCAAAAGACATGGTTAAATTCTTGGTGGGTCCCTGCCTTTGGAAAACTGCCTCTTCCTTAGCCCTTCTGCCTGATCCTGTTTCCCTTTCCTTCCATGCTCATTCCATTGCTGGTGCCTCCTTAGCCTTGCTCACCCTCCCTGTTGGTTGCCACATTCCACTCTCAAGTCAGGAGTGTTAATTGAATCTCAGCTGCCAAGATCAGTAGTGGGAGGGGCATGGAAAGAGGGCAAACAGGCTTGACATGTGGGACCAAAGCACAGATTGTGGTGGTTTTCAGAACTTGCACCTCTGGTGATAGAGGGGGTGGTAGGAAGCCAGAATGTTACACTTTGGAGATCACTGGGACCCAGGGTCCAGCCTTTGCTGGCTTGATACTAGGAGAAATCAGGAAGAGGGTATGAGGCTGGTTGTCCTCAGAGTCACTTTTACCCATCGTAGTGCCCTCTGGCCTCCCAAGAAAGGGGCTTTGCTCAGCCTCAGAACAGATAGGGGAGGGAATTTGTAGGCACCCTGCCTCCTCACCATCATGACTTGGTCAAAAGCATGCCCAGGGCCCCTGTGATCATGTTTCCCTAAGATCATTTCAGCTTCCAAGCGCACTCCTGCCTGTATCACAGATCAGATTGCTTTCTTGAATAACAAACTCATCTTGAGCTCTTCTTTCTAGTTTGCTGGGACATGGTATCCCATTGCATATGTCTTTAAAGACAGGGAGCCAAGGATTACAATCCCCTTTGAAGATTTATTGAAGCCATCTGGTGGAAGAGATTTGATTCTCAGGATGCGCTACGTTAAGTAAGTACCCATGTGTTACTACAATCATCAGTTTCTTTCGCAAAGTGCAATCTGTTCATAGTCTGTATGGGTGTTGGAAGGGCAAAACAACTAGCACTGTTTGGCATTCTAGAGGGTGGCATTCCACTATTAAATCAAGAAGTAAGCATGTTGCCAGCAGAACTGAACTAAACTTGGTATCCAAACTGTTCTACTTTTACATTTTTATAGTAAATATGCTTGATTTGTGAATTTTTTACAAGTATTTGGTCATATTTGGTACCCATATGATGTCATCCTCTGTTCATTCTTTTCTGAGAGCCGGTGTGCTGTAGTGGTTAGGAGTGGCAGACTCTAATCTGGAGAACTGGGTTTGATTCCCCACTCCTCCACTTGAAGCCACTGGGTGACCTTACATCAGTCACTGTTCTCTTAGATCAAGCTTTTGATCAAGTCTTAGTTACTACATGCCAGGACTGTTGTTGTTATACTTGAGGAGGGAGGGAAAGGGGTAGTGTCATCAGGCAGAGAGACCTGGGACAGCTGGGAGGAGGCCCGTAGCCTCCGGCCCCCCCCCCAACTTACTACCAAGCCCCCCCCCCCGACTTACCACCAAGGCCTGTCTCCTGACTTATTGGTGGCTGGCAGCCCATGCAGCATGAGTGCCAAGCCAGCCTCCTCCCCTCCACCCACTGCTTTCTCTTCCCCACTCACACCGGGAGGGAGGGAAGGAGACCGCCCTCTCTCCCTTCCTTCCTTTTTTTGCCTTCCCTTACTTGAGCTGCTTGGTGAGCTGGGAGCATGGTGTGCAGAAGGAGCCTGGGAAGCGACCATCACGTACTTGCAGGTGCCCTTCCCCAAACACTGCCACTGGCTTTTGGTCCCTGGCATAGGCCACGCTGCTGCCACCGCCAGCTTAGCTGCCTGCCTCCTACGCAGCCTGTCAGATGGAGGGGGCAGGGGGGGCAGCGCGGGAGGGGGCAGTGGTGCCGTCAGCCTGGGGAACAAAGCAGACCTCTTGCTGGGTCCTGGCTCAGCCTCAGCTGCTGCCACCTACTGAGAAGAGAAACAGGGACATCTCCAGCCAAAACTAAACTATTGAGATTGGGATAGTTTGGTTCGGCCTGGAGATCTTCCAAGTCAATAAAGGAAGCATTGAAAGCAGTGGCTGCCAGCCCAACAGTTTGGCCCAGCAGCAGGGCTACAGTAACTTAGTGCTAGCCCTGTTAAGTTCTTCGTTAGCTTGCTGAGGTGGGGCTAAGCCTCGCGCATGGCTGGCAGCTAGGAGGGGAGGAGCAGGCGGCATGTTCAAGACTGTGCTCCATTATGGGCTGCTTCCGGTGGGGTGGCTTCTGCAAGCTTTTTGAGGTAACACTCCCCCTCTCTTTGTGGCCTCTGCCATCTCTCAGAATTTTTCTTCAACCCCCCCCCCCCTTTTTTCTTTCTTTAGAAGCTTTGCTTTTCTTGATTTCTTTTTTTGGGGAGCCCCATTTTGTAAAAAAAGAGGCACAGGAGCTCATTAACATAACTCATTGGCATAACTTACTTGCATATGTCACACCCCTTGACATCACCGGAAGTGTGTCAGAAGGCAACACCCACTGCTCAGGCTCCACCCCAAAAATCTCCAGGTATTTCCCAACTCAGAGGTGGCGAACCAGCTTTACACTTTTTGAATAAAGACACTTTAGGTTTCCTTTGCCCTTGCAGGGAAGCTACCCTATAACCATGAAAATGCAGATCAAGTTACTATGCTTTTGCTTTTTCTGTAATAAATCGGGAAAACAATCAAAAGATTATTTTGGCAGCAACATTCCTGGGTGAACTTATTATTTTCTTATGCTTTCTTAAGCCCAAGTAATATATTTCAAAGGGCTTGAAATCCTTGAGTAACAATTGTTGGCTAGAGCATTGGTCTTGAGCTAATGAGTCAGAAACCCCTACAGCAGGAATCTTCAACCTTTTTGAGCCTGTAGGTGCTGCCCCGCCTCTCTGTCCCCGACGGCATCAGCACATCTCCAGGCACTTGGGAAAGTGGGTTAGAAAGGAGCTGCGGCAAGTCACATAGCCTTCTCGGTTGGTGCCTGTCTAGGAATGGAGACTCCTTCGATTTAACCCTTAGAAGGAAGGGGGCATGTCTGCCCGCCTCCCCTTCCCTTCTTCAGCGAGCCCACCATGGCGGGCTCACTGGAGAAGGCAAGGGGAGGGCAGGAAGGCAGACATGCCTGCATTCCCTGCCCTATCTTCTCCAGGTGCCCTGCAGCTGCGGGACACCTAGAGACGATCAGGCAGAGAACCCAGAATTTTTTTAAAAAAATACCCACTTGCCCAAGTTTCTCTGCAAAAGCAGAGAGGCTTGGGGGAAGGGGGGCATGTCTGCCTGCCTCCCGTTCCCTTCTCCAGTGAGCCCACCGTGGTGGGCTTGCTGGAGAAGGGAAGGGGAGGGCAGGGAGGGCATGGAGGCCCCATAAAATACAATGGAAAAATTGGGCCGCTCCTGTGGCATGACTCTAGACAGAAGGGGTTTAAACTTTAAACCCCTTCTCATTTTGCTCCCCCCCGGTTGTCTTGGCAGGCCAGCTGGAGAAAGGAAGGGAAAAGGAGGCTTGTGCTCCAGCAGCCCAGGAGCGGGCACAAATGGCGGTGGTGGCAAGTCTCACCCCCAGTGGACCTGCAGAGGAAGCGAAGTGACAAGGGGTTTAAAGTTTAAATCCCTTCTTTCTAGTGTCGTGCCGCAGTAGCGGCAATCTTTCCATGGTATTCTATGTGGCCATAGGCCATGGTGGATGCCTCTGCATTTGCAGCAGCAGAATCATCTCAATGTGGAAATAACCTGTCTTTCCGTCTTTTCCCTCAGAGATGGAAAATGTCAGACGACTGAACTTAAGGTGGTGCACACAGACCAGGCTGGTGTATTCAAGATTCCTGGTAAGTATGAGTCACTTACAGACTGGGGGGAGAGAAGAGACTTTTTCAGGGAGATGAAGTCAACTTGGAAGAGGTATTGCCATTTGTGGGGTGCATAGGCCCCTTGTTTTTGCCTCTGATCAATAGGTTTGGCAGACTTTTGCACTGTTTCTTAACCCTCTTGGATCAAAGATGACTATGGGAAATATGGGTGTCAAAACTGAACTAGTTTAATTTCCCTAGTGCCAGTCTCAGGCCCTTTCTGCACTTGAACCTCACTGCAGTTTTTCTCTGTGTTTGACCAGCAGACATTGATCTTGCAGTTATCTCTGTTTATCTGTTGTTTTCTGCACTAATTTTGTCCCGCTCCAATTTGCTTGCCTGCACCAGGTTATAAATTCCGCTTTGTGAACAGAAAACCCGGGTTACTGTCCTAGGTATGGTGGGAAAGGGGCAGGGAGGATCAAAACCATCAACTACCTACAAATGGGAGTTGTACTTTAAAGAGACTGGTGAAAGTCCAGGCTAATGCTTGCCAACGGGCCAATGGTGGACTTTCTCCCATCTGATCATTCCAGCATGCAATCAGCCCATCGAGATGGTCTGAATCCAGACCATCCCAAATGGCTGCCATTTTAAAAAATTCTTAGCAATATGTGCATAAACATAAGTGCATAAACGTGCGATGGCTGCAGAGCTCCGCTCAAACGTTCCAGACAATTTCATGTTTCTGAATAGCCCGTGAAATTTATGAACTTTGTTAATTGAAATGGCACTTGGAGGAAGGTACCGCTAGCAGTGCTTTTACCATTCAAGTCCACACATGTGTGGAAAAACAAGTACACGGTGAGACACATATGCACATGCACAAACAGAATTAAAAAAAACCCAGCCACATGCCTCCTTCAGGTGGACGCATCTAGATAATCCACCACGGAGTCCACATGTGGTAAGGCGATTCATGGGGGAGCTGTCTGGTTGTGCAACACTGGATAAAAAAGATCGGGATCAAATTAGAGCCAGGACAATGGCGGGATTAGCTGCCTGTCTGAATGCACCCCAAGGCTGGGGAAATGGTCTATTTCTGGAGTTGATGCTTTGAAAAATGTGTTTTAATGTTCCTTAATTGTTCTCAATGAAAAGACAAAACAAAGGTTTGGTCTTGGATCCTGTTAATATTGCTCCCTGCCCACTGTTTACTGAGTTGGTCAGGAATAGGACCGCTTTCTGGGAAAAGATGTTGCTTCTGGGATTGCCTCACACCTGTCAACTATAGCATGAAATCCCAGTGCATTCAGCCTCCCTCCCTTGGGATACTGTCACTTCCCATATACCAGTGGTGGTAGTGGGTCAATGTTGCACAGGGCTTCCCAGTTCAGAGTTGCTCAGAGGACTGGATTTATACAACAAGTTTCTCGAATGTAATCTGATCATTTTACTGCAAATTCTACAAGCTGTATGGAGAGAAGTGAGCTTTCTGTATGTAATAGGTGTTTTCTGTTTCAGCTACCGATGAATTTGTATATGTGGTGGCTGTAGATTATAAAAGTTACCATATAACACACTTTGTAGAGAATAACACCTATAGCCTGTATCTCTCAAGTAAGTGTCACTGATGAAACTGGGCATGTTGGCGGTGGATGGGAGAAGAAAATGTGTTGAATGTAGATGAAAGTTTTTGAAAATTCTATGTTTTGATGGTTAAAAACATGTTTTGGTTCTTCATCCAAAGATATCATAATAAAATACAAAGATAGACCCCCCTATATACTCTAATGGCATGTGCACCCATGAATCAGGAATTTTGCTACCATCATTGAAACTCTTTTGACTCCATTCAGAATTACACAAAAGTTTACCTTTTCACCGTAAGGGGAATCCAATAGCAGTGCGCAGATGTACATAGATCAAGAGAGTGGCCAGGTGTTTTCCCAAGCTTCTTGCTTTCCCTCAGATGCTTCAGATATTTTTTATCCAGAGGGATGCTAAATTTTTGTGACGAACATGCACCCACCATGAAAGGTAGTACACCCTAGAGAACTAACAACAGTTTACAATCAAGTGTGCATAAAAGGTCCCATGTATTTTTTTTTAAAAAAAGGATATCTAAGAGGCAAATTTTTGAACTGAGATGGGATCCTTAAATTGAAGCAATGTTTCCTTTTTTAAAGTTTGCATGTAGTTTGGTTCAGATTGTTTGTATCCAGTTTTGCTGAGTGAGCTTCATGGCTGGACATGGATTTGAACTTCTTGGTCCAAATCTAGCAGGAACAGTATGCTGGTTCTTACTGATACATCATTCTCCAGTGGTCAGCTAGAGAGAAAGAACTGCAGATCAAACTGGGAGGGGTAGTTGTATGTTCCAGAGACCCTCATTCCCACCTGCAGAGTGTACTGGAATTATTGGAGGAAAAAATAGATTGGCCTTACTATCCAGTTGATAACCCCTCCTAGCTTCCACGGCCAACCAACTGAGCAGGGAGGACACAACAGGGGGTCTTGAGCAAAGCAGATGGGTTCAAATCCAAAGCATATTGGTCTATCCTACTACTCTCATCATTATTTTCAACAAATCTCTTTTCTTTGGCCTCAAGGCAGAACACGAAAAGCATCAGATCGTGTGAAAAGAAAATTCAAAAAAATGGCTAAAACTCTCGGATATGATGTGAAGGAAATAGTCTATGACCGCCTAGCAGGTAAGAGAAATTACTTGTGGAATTTATATCCAGTTGTCTGAGGGAAATAAAGACCCATGACATGAGTGTAGATTCTCCTGGCCGTAAGAATAGCTGGCAGCAGGTGGAGGAGCTGGTCCTCCCTGACCAGAAAAAGACATCAAGATGTTCACACAGGAATCCTGCAAGCTGCATAAAGCCATATACAACTTCTCTAGGAATCTGGGGGCTAAAGAGAATGGGATCAGACTGCCATACAGATGGCCTTACAGTTCTATTATTGTCTGGCAAGAAATTCCGCTTTAGGCTTAAGACAGCTTGTAAATATGACAGATTTGCAAACTTTGTCTCTTCTATTAATGGAATGTGATGGTAGTACTACCTATTATTCATGTATATTTCATCCTTTTTATGTATTCTTATGCATGTTTGTATATTTATAAAATAACATTTTCATAAAGGAAAGAAAAGGCATCTCATATGAGCAAAATATGAGCTTAACTGATTTCCTGCCAGGTTTTAAAATGACATTCCCTGCAGTTGTTGTGTGGCTGTGGGAAAAAGCAAGGTGGGTCCTTGCATCTGCCCCTGACTTGCCACAAAAACATAATTTAGTTTGGTCCTGAGGTAGCCAGGGAGGAAAGCCAGGAATTTCAGGATCCAGCACTGAGATGACGCAGTAACAGCTACCCTAGAGCCACATGTCCCTTCTCCCAGTGCAATAAGAAAAAGGCTCACAGTAGGCTGGCACTGGTAGAAATCATAGGAACTGTACTTTTTGTTTGTGGCACTTTAGGTACAAGTCTGCCCTGAGTTTAACATATCTCTGTCCTTCCAGACCCTGAACTGAGGAAAATATCCTCTGAGTCCAAATTTTGAGCATGATTGTCTGGAAAAAGACAGAGACTCATTTCCCAGCCTTGGAATATCATTGTCTTGCACCCCAACAGCTTCATCTGTTATCCAAGTCCTGTGGTGGGTAGTGCATAAAATCTCCCCTGTAGCCATTTTCTCTTGCTTCCTAATGCACACTTGGAAGAGTATCTGGTTGTGAGGTGCCAACTGATTGGGAAAACCAGCTTAGCTCACTTCTATGCTGGTCTCTTTGCTCACATCTGCAGTCGAAGCTTTCTGTAGTATGGTGATGGGAAAATAATATTATAATATTATACATCAGTGGACAATTATGGGGTTCTATTTGCTGGGCCTAATCACACATCTTACTATGGTGACTGGATCTCTTTCCTTCCACAGCTTCATGCCCATAATGTTACTAAGTAGAGGTAAGTTCCCAGAAATTGAAAGGCTATGTGTTGGTGGTGAGTGAATCCTACACTTGAGGACATAAAAACCAATAAGAACAGGCAGCCATCAGACTTGAGAAGAAAAGTATCACCACCAAGACCATATGCTTTCTACACTTGTGATGGGGGAAAAATGGCAAAGTAGAAATCCAGGGACCTTTTGGAATCATAATTGGACATGATCTTTGTAATTCTGAAATGTAACATTCAGGCCCGTTTTGAAAAACAGTTCTCATCGGGGAACTGAGAAGCAAAAATGGTGCTAGAAAAACACTACCATGGTGACCCTCTCTCTCTTTTTATTTAACTGAATTTCTACCCTGCCCTCTCCTGCACAGCACGGATCATGGCAGGTTATGATAGATAAAACAATTAAATCAACATTCCATAAGAACATAAGAGAAGCCAATGTTGGATCAGGCCAGTGGCTTGTCCTGTCCAACACTTTGTCACACTGTGGCCAAAAACACCAGGTGCCCTCAGGAGGTCCACCAGTGGGGCCAGGACAGTAGAAACCCTCCCACTGTTGCCCCCAAGCACCAAGAGTTTGTAATTCCAAGTATTAAAACTGTACAAAACAGATAAACAGCATACCAGATGGCAGTCAGGCACAGATAAACAATGCTCCCAAAATTATACTTGTAAGCGTTCCCATAATGGACCACATATTGGGCAGTGGGCAGAAATCACATTCAGTAAAATAAATGGAATAATATAAACAGGGTGGAGCAGTTTCAAAAAGATTGGACCAGGAAGTCCAATTCTGTGAGCCCCCCCTCCCCAAAAGAGATGACTGTCCTCCATTAAATGGGTTTTGAAGCCAAGCCACATGAGAGTCAACTCCAAAGCAGCCAACTCATCTGGAAGGTGGGTTCACTCACCATTTTGGAGTTGACTTGCATGTCGTGCAGCTTGCATCGCATTGCAGTGAGCTTCAAGAGGAGCCCACTAACCATTAGGTATAGCTGAGCCTGATTAAGAGTCGAATTCTTTCATCTTTTAATGGGGATCAGCTGTATCAGTAGACAGATTTTCTAATCTGTATTTGGCTAAATAAATACCCAAAAACTAACAATAAGGGTTTTTTGGGGTATTTATTTGGCTCAGTTTATACCAAGTGCACACCTCTAATCTGGGCTATGTCCCTGGTGGACCCCTGGGGGCTAATTTCACCATTTTCCCAGTGGCAGAAGACTCAAAGCCAGGGCTTCTCTTCCCTTCACAGTGCGTTCTGGACCCTTCCTGGCTGGGCACAGAGGAAAAGCCTTCCCCATTCCAGGGGTGGGATCAGAAGAACACTGATTCTGAGTTCAAATTTGAGATTCTAAAGTACTACTCACTCACCAAAATCTACAAATTTAAAAATTCCAAGAAATATATGTAGCTGCAGGAAAATCCCCCAAACAACATCTTTGAACAGGAAAGAACAAACATAACAAAAAGTATGCAAGCTTCTGAGTTTTCAAAAGGCTGGTTGATCCTGATGAAATAAAACAGAACAAACAAGGCAGAGGGGAGCAAAGTAGATGTGTCAGGTCATGAATCTGCTCCACAGGGGAGGGAGGGCTAAATGTTTAAACAAACAAACAAACAAACACATAAATAAATGATGAAGAGATTCCCAGTCTTAAGGTGGTGGTTAAGAGTCGCTCTCCAACACAGACAGCACTGTGTTGTCTGCAGCGGAGTGCAGGGGATGGTCTGCAGTTGGAGGCCAAAGCACATCTGGGGGAAGCACATCTGCCACCCTTCTCCTTCCGAAACACATGATTAATCACTTTATGTGCAATGATCTTGTGCACATACCTGTAATTTGGAAGAAAGATGCAAAGAGATAATGCCAGCAAAAGTCTCTTTCTCATTCCCATTTGTCCTTCGACAGGGAAATCAGAATTTGGATACATGTTTGAGGAATGTGCGTCCAGCATTATTAGCATCCAGATGACCCTCACTGCAATCTGCCACATCTTCTGATTAGATTACCTGTATTGGAGGCCTGGCCTCTGCCAAAGGAATAAAAAGACCCAAAGAGTATTTCTCTGCTGAATCCTCATGTATGTTTGGAAAATACACCACAGTACAAGAATGAAATTTGCAAGAATTCTTTCTTTCTGATCTCCCTTCTTCTTTCAATAAAGACTAGTAATGATGGCCAACAAACCTTTAGACCTTCTCGTTTTGACCTGAACAGGGCTATTTTCGGGCTGGAATGCACCAGAACAGCATTCTGGCTTGCGTCCGGCCTACCCCGCCCCTCCCCGCCCCTCCCCGCCGGTGGGAAAGGGCCGTGCATGCTGCACAGAGATCTGGTGTCTGGTGACTTTCAGCTCCCAGTAAGTGCTGGTCCAGCAGAGGGGCCCCCCATGCCGTTCCTAGCTCTCACACCAAGTTGTGTGAGCTAGGAGAGGCAGGGGGAGGCAGAGAGACATTTAAATGCCTCCCTGGGGCTTCCTCTGCCCACCTGCTGAAGCGGGCAAGCAGGAGAAGCCCCGCAGAGCCCCCTCCACCCTGTTTCTAGCTCGCGCATCGAGGCACATGAGCTAGGAGAGGTGGGGGGATGCAGAGAGGCATTTAAATGCCTCCCCGTGGCTTCCGTCCTCTTCCTCCGCTCCCTTTAAGTACAGGGAGCCAGAGGGAAAGGGCCCCGCACGCCTTCCGGCTTCCTGCACTTTAGAGGCTGTCTTTAAATATAGGGAGCCAGCCTTGCTGGGAGGGGGGAGTGGTGGTGGTGGGGCCTTGAGCGGGTGTGGGAGAGCCTCCCTCCACCCTCATCTCTTTGCCCTCTTTCTTTCTCTCCTTTCATTCTCTTTCCCTCTTTCCTTCTCTTTCTTTCTCTTTTTCCTTCCTTCTTTCCTTCTCTTTCTTTTCCTCTTTCCCTCTTTCTTTCCTTCTCTCTCTCGCTTTCTGTGCTGCCAGGGGTGTGGCCTAACATGCTAATGAGATTCTGCTGTTGGGTGTGGCCTATTATGCTAATGAGTTCCTGCTGGGCTTTTTCTACAAAAAGAGCCCTGATGATAGCTATGTGGAGGGGAGGCCATTCTAGTTTGGCCATGTTCCCACAGTTTGTTATACCAACTTAAGTGCTAATGCACATGTGCTATCAAAAAGTGAGCATAGCCAGTGTCAGAGACTGGCATATTCAGGCACCAGCCAGGGCTCACAGCCTCCTGCCCAAATGGAGAAGCTTCATTTCCTACTAGGAGATCTGTCTATAGACAGCAGAGAACAAGAGAATTGCACTGTGCTGGCTCCTCCGGGAACCCCTTCAAACCGACAGGCCTCTGGAATGTTCCAGTGATTCCCCCCCCCCCCCTGGCCACCCTGTAATTTAGTAGGGCAACAGAACCACAGATGTGGGGAATGCTACCAGCCACCCGGGGGGGGGGGGCTGTAATGGATATTCCATTGAATGTCCCTTACCTAGGTGCTCCTAAAAACCTGCAGCTGGCCCTAACTTAGATATTATAAATAAAATTTAGTTGGCTTTATCCTGCTATCAGCCAGAAAAACAACACAGTTTACATCTTTATATTGGATATCACATGGGTAGACCGTCGTCCTTAATTGTGCAGAATGTCCTGTGTCTGGGCATCCTTCTTCCCACTCCCAAAGGGCTCTCTGCAGCTTCTGATCACTGACCCACCATCCAAGGGTCTGCCAGAGTCCCATCATGAACCATCTGTGGGCCTATCTCCTAACAAGTTGCCTCCTGAGATTTCTAAAGTTCAGAATGTTCTCTCGTTTCCAGAGTGTGCAGAAACCATTAATTTGGAAAATAACCTTGTTATCTAAATGTTATCATTTTGCATAACTAATTCCTGGGGACAGAGTGTATTTGATCAGATAAGTGTAACTATAAAAGGAGGGATCTAAAGGGAGGCAGAATTAAAGAGCTCATTGAAAGCATTGACTCCCAACTGGTGTGAAGGGAGGATCATTGCAAGGATGAAAGCTGCGCTTTTGATCATTCTGTTGGCATCCATCTGCCTGCTCCACACTGGAGCTGACATTCCCATTGATGTCCAAAAGGTAAGCGCCAGTTCCGCCAAATGGTCTCTAAATAAAGGTTTAAGAAACTTCAGGATGCTGATATAAGAATCCCAACTGGAGGCTTCGGCTTACACAGCTCTTTTCTTGCCTGTCTTCATGGGGGCAGCCATTTTGGTCTGTGGCAACCAATACAAGGGTCCTGGTGCTCCCTAAATATTGTTAGATTTCTTATGGTAAACATGTTCATGACCCAGACCCTCAACTGGTCAGACATAACAACCAGCTGGCAGAAATATGTCTTTGTGGACAATCAGACAATGGCTTAGGGGAGGAGTGAGACATAAAGCAGGACTAGAAACACAGGAATTCAAGAGACAGGTGTTAACACTGCAGAAATAGAAAAGAAGAACCAAGAAAGGTACTGTTAGACTATCCACATTCTAGTCAGCGTTGAGGTGGACTGTTTCCAACAGGTGATGAGGTGGCAAAGTCAGGTGAAAGTGCCATCAAGTTGCAGGCACCTTATGGTGACCTCATGGGGTTTTCAAAGACAAGATGAACAGGTGGTTTGCCATTGCTTGTCTCTACGTGGTCTCCTATCCAAATACTAAAAAGGAACAACCCTCCTTAACTTCTGATGATTGTAAGATTAGCTAGCCTGTGTCATCAAGGTTAGGGCCATGGTTATCCGTAAGAATATATAAAAAAGGACCCCTCGAGACAAAAACTATTCAATTTTGTTTGTTTGCTACTTACTTATTTTCTGCCAATGAAATTCTCTCAAAACAGTTTACAATTTATAATGACTTATGACCTGGTCAGTATGATATAAATGAAAGACTGGAAGAAAGACAGAACTCCTATATCATATGTTTCCAAATAAGTCATGGCCAGGAGGATGGGAAACTGTGGCTGACAATTCTGGTGGGTAGGGGCCCAATAACATTCAGTTGTACCCAAGCAATTGTTTTGTTTTTCTTTACATTGTGAGGTACCTTGATTTGGTGTTAGTTGGCTAATATGTTACTTAAATAATTAAATAAAATCAATGGAAGATGGGCTCATAACCATTTTGTGTACGTGTCTCTCTCTAAGGCACCAGAAGAAATGGCTGGTGAGATTAAATTCTTGGTGGGTCCCTGACCTGGAAGGCTGTCTCTTCCTTAGCCCCTCTGCCCTGCTGCCTGATCCTGTTTCCCTTTCCCTCCATGCTCATTCCATTGCTGGTGCCTCCTTAGCCTTGCTTGGCTTCCCTGTTGGCTGCCATATTCCACTCTCAAGTCAGGAGTGTTAATTGAATCTCAGCTGCCAAGATCAGTGATGGGAAAGGAATGGAAAGAGGGCAAGCAGGCCTGACATGTGGGACCAAGGAACAGATTGTGAGGGGTTTCAAAACTTGCACCTCTGTCGGGTCTCGAATTGAACTCACTCCCAACAACACTCTCTTGGCAGTGATTTGTTTATTGAGAAGTGAAGAGGTTTCAAGTATAGATGAATCTGTGTCAGAACTGCCGTCTTAGGCACCAGTGTCATTATTATACATAAATCAAATGACACCCCCCCCCCCAGTAACAAGTCCAATCACTCTTCTACATCCAGCACGCCAAAGCTATGGTGCACCATTAGCCCTCCTGCAGCACCTGCAAGCATTTGGTTACATTTTCAATCCATGTATAGTACCTCAAGCATGCATTCTTCCTACTGTTGGAAGGCCCCACTCACACGCAGTTACAATCTAGCGCAACTCAGAACAAAGCAGCTACACACACACATGCTCACATACTACCCCCCAATTCCCAGCTGAACAAAACAAGACAGAAACTGAAGACATAGAATGGAAAAATACATGGCAAACGAGGTCTAAATTTGGCAATGAAATATACTGGGTTCAGACGTGTTGTGTGATCAGCTCATAGTTTATTGTGATTACAGCTCAGCTCAAAGACAACTCTAGCAGGGCCGAAATCCTGATTATATGCATGCAAAACACTCCACCCCACATGCACCCATTCCCCATGTTAGGCTATTTACAAAACATTACTACTTGATTGGTATACTCCAGAGTCCTGGTTGGCTATTCTTCTTGTGCTCCAAGCTCAGCCAGACTCTAGGGTGATTCAATCAGGGATGATTCAATCAGGGATGATTCAGTCCCAATACATAACACCCCTCCCCCCTAAATTCAGAGCCACCCAACAAATGAAGTCCCTCAAGTAAGCCGGCCTGCAGCATTCGTGGTTCGAGTGCCGAGGTTCTGACTGCGGGGCGAAGGTTTTGGGAATGGAGTCCACCGGATCCGTGGGGGGGGGGGGGGTTGGTGAATAGTGGTGGCACAGTCAGGACATTGGGACCCTCTGTAGTCCTTGGCTCCGGCAGTTCAGCGGCTTGGTCCACTGGAGGTTTGCTGTGTGCTGGCAGCTCCTAGGTCGCAGGCTGCTCGCTGGCCACCTGGGTGTTCCTCTCAGGCTCCACATCTCAGTCGCTCAGCAGCTCTTCGTCACTGTCATCTGGAGCTGTTGAGGGTAGACCTGGCTCAGCTGGGAGAAGACAGCTTTGGAACTGTTCAATGTGTCTCCAGGGTAGCAGGCCCTCTTCCATGGATACTTTGTGTGACAGGGGCCCAGTTACCCTGAGTACCTTTGCGGGGTCCCATGCCGGGCCTCTGGAGAAATTCCGGGGATAGACAGGGTCACCTGGGAAGAATCTGCAGGGTGCAGCTTGACACTTGGTGCCCAGGCCATGTTCCGAAGTGTGGTCAGGGTGCAGCCTGTTGAGGCGGGTTGTCAGGCCCCAGGATGGCCCCAACTTCATACAGGGAAGCGTCGTAGGCGAGGACAATCAGCAACATTTCATCAAAGTGCACAAGGACCATGCTCGATGTGAGCAGGTCTTTGACAACCCGTAAAGCGGCAGCTTGCTTCTGGCCCCAGACCCAGGGGGCCTTTTTATCCAGCAGCTGGTGCAGGGGCTCAGCTAGCACAGCCTCGTGGGGCAGGAAGGAGTGGTAGAAGTTCAGCAGCCTGAAGAAGGCCTGAAGTTCTGACTTTGAAGTGGGGGTAGGAGTATTGGCGATGGCACAGACTTTATCGACAACTGGATGAATGCCCTGGGTGTCCATGGAGAACCCCAGGAACTCAACCCGTGGGACCTCCAGGATACATTTTTCATGCTTTACCTAGAAGCCAGTAGCATGGAAATGTTGCAGGACAGTGCATACTCTCTTGGTGAAGTCCTCGGCCATGGGCGCAGTGATCAGAACATTGTTGAAGAAGGGCTGGACCCCAAGAATACCTTTAAGGAGCGAGGCCATCAGATTCTGAAAGATTCCCGGGGCCATGCTGACACCGAACTGTAGCTGCCGCACCCAGAACGCATTCCTGTGAGACACGATCATCTGTGCCTCGGCAGTCACATCATCTACAGGGAGTTGCTGGTAGGCCTGGGCTAAGTCCAGTTTCCAAAAACTTTCATGCCCACTAGGGATGCCAAGACGTGGCTAACCACCAGGGCCAGATAGCCGTGGTCCTGTAGGGCCTTGTTGATGGTGCACTTGTAGTCTGTGCAGATGCAGATGTCACCATTGGGCTTGACCAGTGTCATGATAGGGGTTTCCCAGAGCATGTGGTATGGGCTCCAACACAACTTGTGCCACGGGGCGGTCCAGTTCCTTGTCTATCTTCGTTTTCAAGGTGAATGGGACCTGGTGGGCCTTGATGGATGGGCTGCACCAATGGGTTGAGTTGTAGGGAGACAGTAGGGCCCATATATCGGCTGAGGCTGCCATAGAAAAACAGCAGGGAACCCGTTGCACACATTATCAAAAGTCAGGTCCTGCAAGTTGCATTGCAGAAATGGCAGGAATGGCATTCATGGCCATCTCCGCAGCTGGTGCACGGTGCTTGAATGAGGGTCTTCCGGGCTGTGGGGCAATTGAGGATGATGGACACAAGTCCCTGTGACCTGGGCGGTGCACCTGCAGTATTTCTTCCTCATCCGAGGTGTCGGAGACCAAGGATGTGGAGGCCTGATGTGTGGAGTGGGCCTGGTGATCCCGTTGTGACTTTTCAAAAGCTGTGGCCATGTGTAGTGCCTTGTCCAGTTTGAGTTTGTCGGTGTCAATGAGTTTGCAGTGGAGTTTCTGCTCTTGGACATCCCAGAAGAACTGGGATAAGAGTGCATCCTCTAGATCTGAGAACTCACAGTTGATGGCCAGCCTGCATATATCAGCCATGAAGTCGGTGGCTGCTTCATCGGACTTTTGGTGGCATGCCAAGAAGTCCATGCATTTCGTCATCTTGGTTGGTTGAGGCACAAAATGGTTGGTGAGGGCCTTGACGAGTTCATCCTATGTGGCTTCTTCCAGGGTTTTAGGAGCAATGAGGCCCTGGACTAGGCATAGCGTGGCGATGCCACATGTGCTGAGCAGGAGCAATTTTTTTTCTTGTCGGCATTGTCTGTGCTTTGGAATTGAATGAAGTACTTCAGCTGTTCCACCCACCCTTCCCACAGCTCAGGGTGAGCAGGGTCAAATGCAGGAATGACTCCCAGAGCAGCAGCCATGACCCATGGAGTGATGCAAGGCATGGAGTCCTGGAGATCGTTGCACAGCGCGGTGCTGGAAGTTGGGTCAGGGTCACTCATCGGGATCCCACCTTCATCGCGAGTGATATATACTGGGTTCAGACACGTTGTGTGATCAGCTCATAGTTTATTGTGATTACAGCTCAGCTCAAAGACAACGCTAGCAGGGTCGAAACCTTGCTTATATGTATGCAAAACACTCCACCCTCCCACACACCCACTCCCCATGATAGGCTATTTACAAAACATTACTACTTGACTGGTATACTCCAGAGTCCTAGTCAGCTATTCTTCTTGTGCTCCAAGCTCAGCCATACTAGGGTGATTCAATCAGGGATGATTCAATCAGGGTGATTCAATCAGGGATGATTCAGTCCCAACACATAACAGGCAACCTCTGGGGTTAGAGGGGTTTGGCTGTGGTAGAAAGCCAGAGGGCTCACACTTTGGAGATCATGAGGACCCAGGATCCAGTCTTTGGTGGCTTGATATTAGGAGAGATCAGGAAGGGGGTATTAGGCTGGTTTTCCTCAGAGTCACTTTTGCCAGTCGCAGTGCCCTCTAGCCTCTCAAGAAAGGGGATTTGCTCAGCCTCAGAACAGATAGGGGAGGGAATTTGCAGGCACCCTGCATCCTTACCATCATGACTTGATCAAAAGCATGCCCATGGGCCCTGTGATCATGTTTCCCCAAGGTTATTTCAGCTTCTAAGTACACGCCTGCCTGCATCGAAGATCTATTTTTTTGCTTTCTGGCTTTCTTGAAAAACAAACTTATTTAGAGCTCTTCTTTCTAGCTTGCTGGGACATGGTATCCCATTGCAGTTGTCTTGAAAAACAGGAAGCCGATGAACACTTTCCCATTTGAGCATGTAGTGGAACCTGCAGATGAAGGAGATTTGGTTCTCAAGATACGCTACATTCAGTAAGTTCCCATGTGTTACTACAATCATCATCTTCCTTTGCAAAATGCAATCTGTTCATAAAGTCTGTATGTGTGTTGGAAGGGCAAACCAACTAGCACTGTTTTGCATCCTAGAGGCTTGCATTCCACAATTAAATTAAGAAGTTAGCATGTTTCAAGCAGAGCTGAACTAAATTTGGTACCAAAACTCTTCTCCTTTTGCACTTCAATAGTATATATTCTTGATTTGGGAATGTTCTGCAAATATTTGGTCATATTTGGTACTTATATGATGTCAACCTCTATTCATTCTTTTCTGTGTTTCCCCCTCTTTTGCTGTGATCTTTCATAAGACAGGTTTTTTAAATGAAAAATATTAATATTTTTAATGGTTTTATCATTAACAAGAAGCAAAACAGAAGAACTGTTAACAGATTAAACCATTAATCTTTAACAACAATGGGAAAATATAAAGAACTAATAGAGTTAGAATAAAAAATGGGGCAGAGCTCGATTACAGAATAGATTATATACCAACCTGTTACAAACATTATGCTAATTAAAACAATTACAATGTTAAAGCTTTATTAGAATTGGTAGGCGATCAGTAATGTCAAGACATGTCGATATGCTAATAATAGGAGCCATGTAATAGTAGACCCCTTTTCTTCCAATGGTTGTGAGAATAACTCTAATTGAAATCAAATTGTTTGCTGCTATAATATAGAGAACAATGTCAAAACTTTAACTATATCGTTACCCTCCATCCTCCCTCCAACCCTAACACCCCCAAAATAAATAATAATCTAGAAAACTATCACTAACCATATTAACCTTAATTTAGTGCTGCAAAACAAAGGCTCTTGTAAAGGTAAGTCTTGGTAAGTCTCGAGAATCTTGGAGATCCCGAGAGCATCAATAGCTCTGCCTTTGTGACTTCCTATTCAGGGGCGCTACCAAGACTGAGTTTCCTTCTCTCTCACCAGCCATTATCAACCTTTTAGAGGAATATCAAAAGAAAATAATTGTTAAACCAAAATTGCTTAGTCTTGCCAAGGAATTCAGCAAAAGTCTTGTTCAAGGCAATTGCCTCACAAGAATCTTGTTCCATCGGTGAGGGGTAGTTGGATCGTCCAGTTTTCTTTTTTGTGAATTCCTTAAAGGGCCATGCGGCATCTCGAGATTGAGGGTTTGTAGTAATGCATAGCCGCTCTGCACCAGGTGGCACAACGCTCTCGTGTGACTCCTGATCTTGCCAATGAGAGAACTTGCCTCCAGCTCAGGCCCAAAGACTGCCCGCACTTGGCCCATGCAATCTGGGCCAGATGAAAGTTGTTGCACCAATCCCAGTTTGATTTCCCCTCCGGTGTGAAAATGGAAGAGAGACATTGGGGCCCAGGCGCACCTGCAGGCTGCTCAGCGGCACAACTCTTTCATTCGCTCCACTTAAAGGCACCACAGATGCCGCGCCATGTGTCCGCCCCAGGCTCCTTATGCCTCCTGGGGGAGGGGGAACCAGGAAAGGAGGAGGCAGGGCACATTCCACAGGGGGCATTGCCCCAAGGGCTATGGGGAGAGGGGCAATCACAGAAGGCTGAGGGGTGGAAAATGTGGGGGAAGCTTCCATGTTGCTAGTCATTGCCTCTGCATTTGGAGCAGCAGAATCATCTCTGTGTGGAAACAACCTGTCTTTCCTTTTCTTCCCTCAGTGATGGAACATGTTACGTGACTGATGTTCATGTGGTGCACACAAACAAGCCTGGTGTATTCAAGGTTCCTGGTAAAGTATCACTTCCAGACTGGACAGAGATAACAGATGTTTTCAGGGAGATGTAGTCAGCTTGGAAGAGGTATTGCCACTTGTGGAGTGCATAGGCCCCTCGTTTTTGCCTCTGATCAATAGGTTTGGCAGACCTCTGCACTGTTTGTTAACCCTTTGGAATCAGGGATGACCATGTGAAATATGGGTGTCAAAACTGAACCAGTTTACTTCCCCTAGTGCCACTCTCAGTCCATCAACTGCCTACAGATGGTGACTGAACAAAAAAGAAGAGAACAACTGCAACAAAAAAAAATGCAGCCTTAAGGAAGAAAAGCAAATATATGTTTCCACACATTAAGAATTTATATGGGGTCCCAGTTTCTTATGCATTAGAATGGTAAGCACACTCAAGAAGTGATGATAGCTGTGAGATTGTTGTCCAAGTCTGGGGAAATGGTCTATTTCTGGAGTTGGTGCTTTGAAAAAAATGTTTTAATGTTCCTTACTTGTTCTCAGTGAAAAGACAAAATAAAGATTTGATCCTGGATCCTGTTAATATTGCTCCCTGCACTCCATTTGTCAGGCATGGGACCGCTTTCTGGGGAAAGATGTTGCTTCTGGGATTGCCTCACATCTGTCAGCTGTAGCAAGAAATCCCAATGCATTTGGCCTCCCTCCCTTGGGGTATTGTCACTTCCCATATACCAGTGGGAGGGCGGTGTGTGTGTGTGTGTAATGTTGCACAGGGCTTCCCTATCCAGAGATGCACAGAGCAGGGGATTTATTCAACAAGTTGCCTGAATGTAATCTGATCATTTTGCTGCAAATTCTAGAAGCTGTATGGGGAGAAGTGAGATTTCTGTATGTAATGGCTGTTTTCTGTTTCAGCTACCAAAGAAATCATACGCATGGTGGATGTGGATTATGAAAGCTACCACATTGTACAGGTTGTACTGAATGATAGCTATAGCCTGTATCTCTTAAGTAAGTGTCACTGATGAAACTGGGCATGTTGGCAGTAGATGGGACAAGAAAATGTGTTGAATGTAGATGAAATTTTTTGGGAAATGTACGTTTTGATGGTTAAAAACTGTGCTCTCCATCCAAAGAGATCATAATAGGACACATAGATAGACTCCTATATACTCTAATCACGCACGCACGCACACACAAACACAAACTCAGATTAGGAATTCTGCTAGCATCATTGAAACTCTTTTGGCTCCATTCAGAATCACACAGAATGTTTGTCTGAGGTCAGGCTTCAAATTCTCTTGGCTTCTTACTGTAGGGGGAATCCAATGGCAGTGCACAGATGTGTATCAATATATAGATCAAGAGAGTGGCCAGAAGTTTTCCCAAGTATTTTCCTCTCCCTCAGATGCTTCAGATATTTTGTATGAGGAGGGATGCTAAATTTTTGTAACAAACATGCACCCACCATGAAAGGTAGTATACCCTAGAGAACTAACTACAGACTACAATCAAATGTGCATGAAAGGCCCCCCCAGTCTTACAAAAGGAAAAGGATATATAAGCGGCAATTTTTGGAACCGACTTGTGAGCACTGAACTGAATCAATGGTTCCTTTTAAAAAAAAGTGTGCTGGTCTTTGGTGTATGGATTTGCACATAGTTTGGTGGTATCCAAGCTTACTGAGTGAGCTTCATGGATGGACATGGATTTGAACTTTTTGGTCCAAATCCAGCTGGAATAGTATGCTGGTTCTTACTGATATATCATTCTCCAGTGGTCAGCTGGATAGAAAATGTACTGCAGATCAAGCTGGGCAGGGAACCTCCTCATTTCCACCTGCAGACAACATCAGAATTGTTGGAGGAGGAAATAGACTGGCCTTACTATCCAGTTGTTAACCCCTCCTAGCTTCCACAGCCAACCAACTGAGCAGGGAGGACACAACAGGGGGTCTTGAGCAGAGCAGATAGAGGGGCTCAAATCCAAAGCATATTGGTCTGTCCTTCTATCCTCATCATTATTTTCAACAAGACTCTTTTCTTGGGCCTCAAGGCAGAACACGAGAAGCATCAGATGGTGTGAAAACAAAATTCAGGAAACTTGCTGAAACTCTGGGATTCAGTGAGAAGCAAATAACCACTACACGCCTGGCAGGTAAGAGAAATTACTTGTGGAATTTATATCCAGTTGTCTGAGGGAAATAAAGACCCATGACATGAGCATAGATTTAGCCATATGAATAGCTGGCAGGAGGAGGAGTAGGTCCTGCTAAGAAAACTCTCCCTGACCAGAAAAAGACATCCAAATGTTCACACAGGAATGCTGCAAGCTGCATAAAGCAAAGTACAGCTTCTCTAGGAATGTGGGGGCTAAAGAGGATGGGATCAGACTGCCATATAGATGGCACTACAGTTCTCTTATTGATTGGCAATAAATTCCACTTTAAGCTTAAGTCAGGTATTAACTAATTGCAAACTTTGTCTCTTCTATTAATGGAATGTGATGATAGTACTGCCTATTCATGTATATTTCATCCTTTTTATGTATGCCTATGCATCTTTTGTATATTTGTAGAATAACATTTTCAAAAGGGAAGAAAAAGGCATCTCATATGAGCAAAATATGGATCCTATTCTTACCCTGAAAGGCTAAAGAGTTTGGAGGAATACTGCTCCACTTTAGTACTGAGGGCCAAAGTACGCAATGTGTTTTTTTATGAGTCTGGTCTGGGTTCCATGGTCCCAGCTTCCTTTCCCAGCAGCCACCCAGCAGTTGTGAGGAATTTTATTTTAAAAACAGGAGAGAGCCCAATTCAGTTCAGAACTGTATTATGGGAGGAGGATGGGCTCCTTTCTCCCACACCCCCATGCCATTTTCCTGAGCCTAAACAAGTCCAGTTGAAAGTTGTTGGCAAGACTTTGGAGCTGCGTGTTGAAGGAATACTCAGTGTGCAGCTCCAATTTTATGCAAATAACTCCCTGTCAGGGTATTTTGGTTCAGTAAAGTGAGGGTGGGGAGGCAGGAACCCCTCCTCCCCCCACATTGCAGTTCTTAGCTGAATCGAGTTCTTGCCAGTTTTAAAAATGACATACCCTGCAGCTGCTGTGTGGCTGTGGGGAAAAGCAAGGTGGGTTCTTCCATCTGCACCTGACTTGCCACAAAAACATACAATTTAGTTTGGCCCTGAGGTAGCCAGGGAAGAAGCCCAGGAATTTCAGGATCCAACGCTGAGATGAAGCACTAGAAGCTACCTTACAGCCATAGGTCCCTTCTCCCGGGGTAATAAGAAAAAGGCTGTGCAACAGCAGCTCCTCTAATTGGCAGGCAGGCTCACAGTCGGCTGGCACTGTTAGAAATCAGAGGAACTGGATTTTTTGTTTCTGGCACTTCAGGTACAAGTTTGCCCTGAGTTTAACACAACTCTGTCCTTGTGGACCCTGAACTGAGAAACACATCCTCTGGGTCCAAATTTTGGGCAAGATTGTCTGGAAAAAGACAAAGACTCATTTTCTGGCCATGGGATAGGGTTGCTAGGTCCCTATCTTCTGCCAGCAGGTGACTCCTGGCTCCTTCTCAGGATCTTCTGGCACACGCGCTGGAAAGTACTGGAGTCAGGAGACCGGTGGTAGTGATTTCAGCATAGCAAGGTTTATTTCGTGGTCAGATGAAGCATGCATATGAGGCTTCAAGCCCTGCTTTTATGCTGGCCAGAACCACACCTCCGGCCGCACTCAAATGACCTGATAGGGTCTTACATTTACATGAATTGTCATAGGTTCCCCGGGGAGAACCTAAGTTCCTTATTGGTGGCCACTTAGGATCCAGGTGTCTATTGTTCCCCCAGACCGAAGCTCAGGTTGCTGCCTGACCATGTGCTCAGTCCACATGGCGGTCGCCATTACAGGAGCACATGGCAGGCGACACTGTATAATAAAGCACAGTACATTACACGTGCATAGCCCGCGCTGCAATGACATCACCCGGAATTGATGTCATTGTGCTAGGCATGTTACTGGAAGACGCTCTAGTATTTGGTGAGAAACTCTATAGTAGCATAGAGGGTTTTTTTGGCAAAGTGCACGGCACAATGACATCACCTCTGGGTGACATCATTACGCTGGACATGTTGGCACAGTCCTAGGATCTGGGCTGGGGGATTGGGGCCTCTAAAAGTGGGCAAGCCACTGCCCCCTCCAGGGGAAGGGCAAGCCTACCTTGGGGTATCATTGTCCTGCCCCGGTTAACAGCTTCATCTGTTATCCAAGTCCTGTGATATGTAGTTTATAAAATCTCCTCTGTAGCCATTTTCTCTTGCTTCTTAATACCAACTTGGAAGGGTATCTGATTGTAAGTTGCCAACTGATTGGGAAAACCAGCTTAGCTCACTCCTGTACTGGTTTCTTTGCTGACATCTGCAGATGAAGCTTGTTGCAGTATGGCAATGGGAACATAATATTAAAGATCAGTGGACAGTTATGAGATTATATTTGCTGAGCCTAATCCCACGTCTTGCTATGGTGACCATTATCTCTTTCCTTCCACAGATTCATGCCCATAATGTTACTAAGTATAGGTAAGTTCCCAGAAATTGAAAGGCTGCGTGTTGGTGGTGAGTGAATCCTACACTCGAGGTTGTAAAAATTAATAAGAACAGGCAGCCATCAGACTTGAGAAGAAAAGTAACACCACCAAGACCATATGATTTCTACACATGTGATGGAAACAACTGACAAAGTAGAAAGCCAGGGACCTTTTGGAATCATAATTTGTCATGATCTTTGTACTTTTGAAATGTAACATTCAGGCCTGTTTTGAAAAACAGTTCTCACCAGGGAAATGAGAAGCAAGACTGGTGCTGGGGAAAAAAGCTACCGTAATGACCCCCTCTCTTTGTACTCTACTTCTCAGCCTAACATGGGGTTCCTGAAGAAGAAGAAGAGATTGAATTTAAACCCCACCCTTCACTCGGAGTCTCAGAATGGCTTACAGTCTCCTTCCCTTCCCTTCCCCTCCCCACAACAGACACCCTGTGAGGTAGGTGGGGCTGAGAGACCTCTTTGAGAACTGCTCTTGAGAGAACAGCTCTGAGAAAACTTGCCCAAGGCTTGCCAAGATCACTCAGGAGCTGCATGTGGAGGAGTGGGGAATCAAAACCATTTCTCTCAGATGAGAGTCCATGCTCCTAACCACTACACAAAACTGGGAAAGGATTGTAGCACAATCCTATTCAGGCCTACTCAGAAAAATGGCCTCCTATGTTCAGTGGTGCTTATTCTTAGGGAGGTTTGTTCAGGATTGCAACCATGGAGAAATTCAAAAGTTGTGCCCATGTCAGTGACAAGAGACCCCACTTTGCATAGCTGGCATTGCGTGAACACACATTGTGAACTCAGGCAGTCACTGCCCAATCAGACGGGTGAGTGGGGTTTTTTTGCCTTTTGTTTCCCATGTGCATAAACAAGGAATCACATATCCATACAGAGAGTTCCCCATGGAGCATGTGGTTATGCACATAGCTAAGCGGGGGGGGGGGGGGGGGAGGCACCGAGTCAGGATGGAATGAACAGACCATCCTGACAGCTTGAGAGTGTGCTTGAGCAATCAGACAGGAGAAAGTCCATCCATAGCCCATTGGCAAGCATTAGAACTGGACTTTCCCTGGTGTCTCTTAACTCCGCTTTTGTGTCAGGGCAGCAGGGGTACTGACAACTGCAGGACCTTTCCCAGAGGTTGCTGTCTGATCATGCCCTTTAGATCCGTCAGACATTTGCAGCTGAGTCAGATCTAAAGGCACATCTGACTACAGTCTTAGTTTCTAAGAAACCACTTTATGTGCAGTGATCTTGTACACATGCCTGTAATTTGGAAGAAAGATGAAAAAGAGATCATGTTGCATTTTCTCTCTTATTAAGCAAGCCAGCAAAGGTCTCTTTCACAATCCCATTTGTCCTTTGACAGGGAAATCAGAATTTGGAGGAATGTTCAAGGAATACACAACCAGCATTATCAGCATCAAAGTCCTCCAGATGACCCTCACTGCAATCTGCCACATCTTCTGATTAGATTTCCTGCATTGGAGGCCTGGCCTCTGCCAAATGAATAAAAAGACCCAAAGAGTATTTCTCTGCTGAATCCTTGTGTATGTTCAGAAAATACACCACAGTACCAGAATGAAATTTACAGGAGTTATTTCTTTCTGCTCACCTTCCTTCTTCCAACAAAGACTAGCAATGTTATTATACCTCTGCCTTGCCAAGCTTGTACCCTAGCTGTGTGACCCTGACCAGTAATCTGAATCCAGTACTTTAGCCCTTATTGACTAGAGCTACCAGAGTAACAGTTTTCTGGAACTCACCTTGTGATTGTTCTGCCTTACAGGGCTGAGTTTCTTGTTCTGAGACCTGGGAGGTCTAGAGGCTTAGTCCCTTGGTCTCTGGTTAACTAGGCAGTACGGGGACTAATAGCAGTGATACCCTGAGGTGTGTGAGCATCCACACTTCAGCCTTTTTGTTTTGTTTTGTTTTCTCTTGCCCAAACTGCCCGTAAACAGGACTTTGGCTTGCAGGTCCTTTGACAGAAGGTAGAAGAAGACAGTTCTATTCCTCTAGTGATCACAAACCTCAGCCAGCATTGGAAAATGACAACTTTAAAAAGCTAACATTGCTAGTTGGTGGCTCATTAATCAACAGACGTGGTTATTTTAAAAAATGAAATGGAGTATAAACTTCATGTCTAAAAGCCGCTGAGTGCTGATCATCCTCCTGGAGAGGCACCAAGCAGATCCCCATAGCCCCCAGTCTGCACTGGCCCTTGCAGAAGACTTGGGGGGGGGGGGGGCAGAAGATGTATATAATCAGCAGTCGGAGATAAGTGGGTCAACGACAGCCTGCTCCTGATGTTTCCCCACTGGGGGCTACCAAAGCATAATAATCTCAGCACGATTGGCCATAACACCCCCCCTACATCCTCAACAAGCACACAAGAACCCTCACATATACACACAACCTGGGAGCTGCTGCTGGAGCAAGCAGCAGAACAATTAATGACACGTTTGAAGCAGGCAGGAGCTGCATCACCAGAAATTTTCCTAGGGAAGGCCGTTCCTTTGTCCATTCATGGCACAGTTCACAAAGGCATTAGGTGGCATTACCATAAAAGGAAAGGGGGGTGGCAAACAGAAAGGAAACCAGGAGGAGGACCACAAAATGAGCTACTGCTGCTGTGCTAGGCAAGAATGTTTGTGTGCTACTTTCCAGGTCCAACGGCAGCTTCTGCCTGGCTCACTAAGGGCTGCTGGTTGGCTGGCTGACTTGCTAGGCTCCACCTCCTCTACTTCAGAGATTCAGCATGAATTTAGCTGGCCCCCAGGCAAGAAGGGGAAGGGAATGGTCCCCATGAGTCAACAGGAGCCTGCCACCCACTTCTGCAGGCTTTGCAACCCATTTGTGGATTGTGATACACAAGTTGCAAAGCAGTGTCAGTGGTGTCATACTAGGGCTGCCAAGTCCCCCCGGGCGGTGGGGGGAACCCCCACCCCCAAACTGGCCCAATCGGGCTGCCTGTCCCAGTGTGATGATGTCACCCAGAAGTGACGTCATCACGCTGGGCAAGTTGCCGGGGTGATGCTCCGGGTGACGTCATCACGGTGCGTGTGCACAAAGTGCACGCATGGAAGTCCCAGACCAGGGACAGGAGTCCCCCACCATCAAACAGGTAGGACTTGGCAACCCTATGTCATACATAAATCTTGGGGGCCAGAACTGGTCTGTTCAGGGCTCTTATCTGGCCCGTGAGCAACTGGTGTGATGGGGAGAACAGGAGGCTGCTTGGGGGAGGGAAAATAGGCAAAGCCACTCCTGTTGGGATTTCAGCACAGTAGAACAACCTCATATGCAGTAGTCAATCAGAACCCCTTCGCTTCAGTGGTAGCCTCACCAGTAAGTTGGGAGCTGCCAAACCTGCATCCCTGCTGACTTCCAAGGCAAGGTCACATGCCTTTCTGCTTAGCCTGCAGCTCTGGGGATGCTGTCCCAGATGGCTGTGGGGACTGGCATTTGCATGGGGTTGGGGGAATGCAGATGATCCTCTGCTGGGGCCTGCTGGTGGCCAGTGCTGTTTCCATATCTGCATCCCCCCATGTGGAAGCTGTACTTTGGCTATAAGATACAGTGGTAATTTGATGTTATATTTAAATTTTAACTGTATACGTTTTTCTTTCTTTTTCCTCTTAATTTAACAAAGTTACAGTTTGTTTTAGTTTATTCTGTATGTCATTAAAGGTTTGATAGATAGATAGCTGTGCTTTGGCCTATGTAGTGTGGCATTCTTTGGCAGATATTTCTACACATCAGAGGCCTAGTCCTGCCACCAACCATGCAACTCAGTGGCTGGGCTTCCCTCCTCTGGTGGCCTTAGGGCTGCCAAGTCCTGCCGGGGGGCAGGGATTCCCCTGCTACATAGGTCCCCAATCTGCCCGTCTGGATTCAGCTGGCAGGGAGAACCCACCCCTGAAATGGCCACATCAGGCTAATGTGCCCAGCACAATGACATTGACCAGAACTGACCATAGAGTTTTTAGGGCAATTACCAGAGCGTCGCCCAGTGATGTGCCCAGCATGTTGATGTCACTTCTGGGCAACGTCATTGCACCACACGCGTGCTTTGTGTGCACGCAAGGGTCCCGGACCAGGAGCAGGACTCTCCCGCTCGAACTGGTAAGTAACTTGGCAACCCTATGCCTTCAGACATAGGTGCCTCATGGGGGGGCAGTCTCCAGCTATACTGGTCACTGCGTGGCCTGGCACCTCTTCCACACTCATGGACTTGTGTGTGTGGTGCCTGCTCCCCCATCAGATGATCTGGTGGCCTTTGGTCTGGGACAGCTGCCACTGCATGGGGGTGGCATGGCTTGCTGACGATCTCTGGATTAACCCCCCAGCATTGCCCCACCATGGATCACATGGAGGCAGCCACTGCCATGCAGGCATCTCCATTTTATCAGGCTTTGCTTGGCCTGGGTCCTGCCATGCACATCGTCATGCACCTCGGCCATCACCACCCTGCGTCCGCAGGTGGGGGAGTTAGTTCAACTTGTCTCCCCAGTCCCCTTCCATGGTGGCTTGGGGGCAGGTGGAGCTCACTACACCCAGCTGCTTCATGATTTTAACTTGGGGCCCAGGCTTACAGAGTTGGCATCAGGAGCAGGCCTGGGAAGAGGCTTGCCTCCACTAGGCACCACGGGGCATTTGCCCAGCCCTGCACTGCAGGCTCTCTAGTCCACCCATGTGGGTTGTCCTCTAATTTGTGGAACTGAATGGAAAGAGAGGGCTTGATTTGATTCAAGCAGATGGTAGTCCACTGTGTGTGGAAGGAACTGGGACTGTTAACTGAGAGTGTTCAGTGCTGCAGGAGAAATTGTTGAGATTTTTCTAAAGGACTGTGTCTTCCTTCCACGAGCTAATCAGAATTTGTTGTCTGGTATTCTATTATATAATCATTCTATATATTCTTCTTAAAGATAGTTTATATGATCTTAGTCTACTTTATTATATTATTTTTAAACCACTAAAGAATCAACATGGCAATAGTATTTCTAATTGACTATCACTTGGAACTACCATTGAAATACTATTATTTGAGGATAATTATATTATTAATTTTAATTTATTGCAATATTAATTTTAATCTACTACAGTTTTATTATATATAAGTTGAAAAGTGTGTCCAGAATTTGGAAAGATTTAAAATATTTTTCTATTATTTATATTTTTCTCCATCTTTCCTTGATGTTTTGTTTAAAGCTGTAATAAGGAAAATTTGTTTTGTTTAAAGCTGTAATAAGGAAAATAAGCTGTGAGAAGGAAAATTCCGCTACATACGTTATATACATGTCTTAACAGGGCTATTTTGGGGCAGGAACGCACATGAACGGAGTTCCGGCTGGCTTCTGAGTAGGCCACAACTACAGACAAAACCTCTGCGCATGCATGGCTACAGAGCATGCTGCCCTCCCCATGATACATACAAGAGGGAATGGCGGCATGTTAAAATGCTGTCTTTCCCTCTGGGGAGCCCATCAGGATTTCCTTGTCCGGGAGGTTTCCGGTTGGGAGAATGGAGGTCTGACACGCTTTGCAAATGTGCAAGGCGGACAGCGGCTCTTCCTGACAGCTTGGGTGGGTTAATCCACCCGACGCAACCTCACACAGGTAGTGTGAGGACCAGCAAGCAATATAATCCAGGTTTGAGCAACCTCGGTGAAGGGAAAGTCTCGGAGGAGACTTTTCCAACACCTTGAGCACTGCAGCCGAAGAGGATTCTTGCGAGTATCTCTAAGGAGCCGAGCTGAGCTGAAAAATTCAGCATAAAACCTCCAATTCCCCTGATTCCTTAACAAAGAAGACAAAGTTTAAACGTTGGGACCACATCTGAAGCGAAGTAACAACAAAAGGTAACGGAAAAAAGTTTTTTGCCTTACCATTGCCGCGTTTTGAAAGATGAAAAACAGATCGGGTGAAGCAATAGACTGATGTTGATTGGATGAGAGCAGTTTTGAAGTGCTAAAAAACCGAATTTGAACTTAAAAAGCCAAAAAAACAAGTTGTTTAACATTCCTGCGGTTAAAAGGAGTCGGGAGGGGAAGCCAAGCATCGCGAGACAAAGAGGGAGAAGGGAACCAAGCATCGCGAGATTAAGACGTGAGGACTGAATCAGGAAGTGACGGCTAGAAGAGCAGACAAGAAGGAAAAAGGAGAAGAACCGGAAGAAGGTAAAGGGGACTCTAAATGCTGCCGGACCAGAAAGGGGACTCTAAATACTGCCGGACCAGAAAGGGGACTCTAAATACTGCCGGACCAGAAAGACCATAACAGGAAGTGACGTGCAGAGAGCAGACAAGTAAAGAAAAGGAAGGGACAAAAGGAAACTACGGCAAGCCAGAAGCAAGGTAAAAAGACTATAACCTTTGACATTAACCATAGAGAAGTTGCGGCCGCCATTTTGGAGTTATAAAATTTTTAAACTGCAATATCTCAAAGATTATATAACGTAGAAGGCTGAAACCAACATAATTTGACTTGGCAAGATTAGCTTGTTTGAATGCACTAATTGGTGTTTGATTTGGAAGACAAGATAAAATCGATCTTTTTAAAGAGGCAAAACGGACCGCGGACTAAGATCGAGAGCAGCCACATGGTCCTCTCCTACAATGGCAGCAAAAAAAGAAAAAGAGCTACTAGCCGTTATGGAAGCAATGGAAAAGAAAATGTTAGACGCTATAGGAGAGGTAAATGTTAAAATGAATAATATAGCGGCTCAAGCAGATAAAAATTGCATGGAATTAAAAGCAGAATTTCAAAAATTATCCACAAGAACACAAGATATAGAAACCAAAGTAAAAGAACTGGAAGAAAACACCCATAAGACAATGAGAGAGAACGAGAGGATGGAAAAGATGATGCATTATAAAGATATGCAAAACCACTTGAGATTTCGAGGGATTGAGGAAAAATTGAATGAGGATATTTTTACAAGAATGCAAGAAGCAATAGCAGATTTTTTACAAGAACAGGAAGAAGTTGTTAAAGAACACATGGATCTTGTTTATAGAGTTAATTCTACATATGCAAGAGACAAAAACATACCAAGAGACGTGGTTGTCCAATTTACAATGAAAAGAACAAAAGAACAAATCTACAGGAAGTGCTTTACTGACCCCTTTGTAATAGATGGAAAGAAAATCATAGTAATGAAAGAATTGCCTAGAGCAATACTGCAAGAAAGGAAAAAATTCAAGCGTCTGACGGATAAACTGAAGGAGAAAAAAATCAGATTTCGTTGGGAAATACCTCAAGGACTAAGTTTTTATTATGGCAAATCTAGAGTAGTGATTAAAAGCACAGAAGAAATGTATGCATTCCTGGGAGAGAATAAAGATGATTTTGGAGATATTTAAGAATATATCAAAATGGATTACAAAATACTTACATGGAATGTAAATGGACTAAATTCACCCCAAAAACGTAGAATGGTAGGTCATTGGTTGGAAAAACAAAAATGTAATATAATTTGCTTGCAAGAAGCTCATCTTAAAAACCAAGACCATAAATATTTAATAAGGAAAAAATTGGGAGAAGAATTTTATTCTTTAGCAAGCAACAAAAAAAATGGTGTTGTAACATATGTCAAAAAAGATTTGGAACCCAAAGTAATATTCAAAGACAAAGATGGAAGATATTTAGCTATTGAAATTTTACTGCAAGGAGTGAAAACTTTGATTGTGAACATTTATGCTCCGAATGGAGCTAAAGAAATTTTTTTTAAAGAACTTCAAATGGAATTGGACAATGTAAACTATGATCAAATTATGATGTTAGGAGACTTCAACGGAACTGTAGATAATAAACTAGACAGGCGCTCTAAAAGAAAGGATGAGACGTTAGGGAAGCTTCCAAAAAACTTTTTTGAACTGATAAAACAAGAAAAGTTGGAAGATATTTGGAGGAAAGCTAACCCACAAGGAAAAGACTTTACCTTTTACTCTAACAGACATGACTCACATTCAAGAATTGACATGATTTGGATGACTACTAACCTAACCTTCAAGACAAGAAAAGTGGAAATTTTACCCAGAATAATCTCAGATCACAATCCGTGTTTATGGACAGCTGGGCAGATTAAAAAACAAAAGAGATGGAGAATAAACGAGGACTTATTAGATAATCAAGAAATAATTAAAAAATTACTTGAAGAAACAGACCTATACTTCCAAGTAAACATGCAGAAAGAAGTTAAAATTCAAACCGTATGGGATGCATATAAAGCAGTGATGAGAGGACTATTGATATCGTTAAATGCTAAAGATAATAAAAAGAAAAAAGAGCAATATGAAAATATTTTACAAGCCATTAAAACAAAGGAAGAAGAACTGAAGAAGAAACCAGGGAAAAAGAAACTGCAAAAGGAAATTTGGATGCTACAAGACCAAGCAAAAGCCATTTTGAACCAGGAGATATACTGGAACTTAAAAAAACTTCAACAAAAAGCATTTGAAGGTGCAAATAAACCCGGAAAATACTTAGCATGGCAATTAAAGAAAAAACGTGAAAATAAATTTATCACTAAAGTGATAAGAGATAATATTGAGATAATAGATAACAAAGGAATAAAAAGAGAATTTTTTAAATACTACGCAAAACTTTTTAAGAAGGAAAACAAAGACAGAAGAAAGATTAAAGAATACCTGCAAACATTAAAGCTACCAAAACCAACAGAGAAAATTAAAGAACTATTTAATAATCCAGTATCATTACAAGAGATCAAAAATGCAATAAATGACTCAAAATTAGGTAAAGCACCTGGACCGGATGGATTTACAGCGAAGTTCTACAAAACGTTACAGGAGTCAGTTTCACCGGTGTTACTGCTATTGATGAACGATATAAGAGTTACTGGAGAGGTACCAGAAACCTGGAAAGATGCATCCATCTCACTGATCCCGAAAGAAAATCAGGATTTGACCAATGTTAAGAATTATAGACCGATCTCTTTACTGAATAATGATTATAAGATTTTTGCTAAGATTATAGCGGATAGACTAAAAGAGCACCTTAAAGAGACTATACAAACAGAACAAGCAGGGTTCTTACCTAATCGACAAATAAGGGACAATCTAAGAGTAGTAGTGGACGCTATAGAATACTATGACAAACATCCTGAAAAGGAAGTGGGCTTTTTCTTTTTAGATGCGGAGAAAGCGTTTGATAATTTAAACTGGGATTTTATGTTTGAAGTTTTAGAACATCTTGAGATCGGTGAATATATGCTTAACTTCATTAAAGCAATATATAAAGAACAGAAATCCTCAATAATAATTAATACTGAAAAGACAGACGATTTTAAAGTTGAAAAAGGAAAAGACAAGGATGCCCGCTTTCGCCGCTGCTATTTATTTGGATTTTAGAAGTTCTACTGTTAAATGTGAAGGAAGACAAAGATATTAAAGGCTTAACAACTAAAGGTTTTTCTTTCAAATATAGGGCCTTTGCAGATGATGTGATGTTTATAGTGGAAGACCCCTTATCCACATTACCACATTTGTTACAGAGAGTAAAAGAGTTTGGTGACTTAGCAGGATTTTATGTAAATAAAAACAAATCGAAAGTAATGTGCAAAAATATGTCAAATAAGAAACAAAACGAGTTACAAAAACTTACAGAATGTGAGGTGGTGAAAAAGACAAAATATCTGGGTGTAAACCTAACTATGAAAAATATTGATCTTTATAAAAATAATTATGAAAAATTATGGTTGCAAATTATGCAGGATATTAAAAAGTGGAATGTTTTGAATTTGTCATTGCTGGGTAGAATTGCGGTGGTCAAGATGAATGTGTTACCACGATTAATGTTTTTGTTTCAAACTATTCCAATTGTGAAAGATGTAAAAACATTCAAATGTTGGCAGAAGGAGCTGTCTAAATTTGTGTGGGGAGGGAAAAAACCAAGAATTAAGATGAAAATAATGTGTGATGCCAAAGAAAGAGGAGGGTTTCAATTACCAAATCTAAGGATATACCATGATGCAATATGTTTGACCTGGGTAGGGGCATGGACTATGTTACAAGATAGAATGTTATTGTCCCTGGAAGGTCATGATTGTAGATTTGGGTGGCATGCATATTTGTATTATGGCAAAACAAAAATGGACAATATGTTTAAACATCATTATTTGAGAAGAACACTAATGGATACGTGGACAAGATATAAAAACTTTTTTTCAGAAGAGATACCCATGTGGATTGTACCCGCAGAAGTCTTACATCCAACATCAAGATATAAAGGACAAGATTGGCTGAAGTATAGAGACTTATTAATAAGACATGGCAAGGATTTTAAACTGAAGGAGCAGCATCAGATTGATTTTGATTATGGTTGGTTAAGATATAGACAAATATATGACTTGTATAGAAGTGATAAAAAACACGGTTTCAGGGAAAAAATAATGAAATAGAACAAGTTTGGGAGGAAGGTGGGAAAAAAATGATTTCTAAAATGTATAAAGTCTTGCTAAAATGGTTTAATGCTGATGAAATGGTAAAAGAACAAATGGTAAAATGGGCGATAAACTTTAACAAAGACATTGAAATGGAATCTTGGGAATTTTTATGGAAAAATGCTATGAGTATATCTACGTGTTATAACTTAAAAGAAAATTGTTTTAAAATGATGTATAGATGGTATATGACACCAAAAAAAATTGCAAATATTGGTCAAAATATGTCTAACAAATGTTGGAAGTGTAAAAAGAAAGAAGGGTCTTTTTATCATATGTGGTGGACTTGTGATAAAGCAAAGACTTATTGGTCAAAAATACATGCAGAAATGGAAAAAATCTTGAAATGTACATTTAAGAAGTTGCCTGAAATGTTATTGCTAGGACTTAAACTAGAAGAGATAAATGTAAAGAAAAGGACAATAATATGGTATATGATTACAACAGCAAGAATGGTGTATGCACAAAACTGGAAAAATGAAAAAATACCAGGTGTGGGAATGGTTGAAAAAACTGTTATATATGGCTGAAATGGATAAGTGGACTAGAAAATTGAATAATCTTTACTCAGAGACCTTTCTGGAAGACTGGAAAGATTTGAAAGAATATGTTGAAAAGTATTGGGATATGAAAAACTATATCTATACATGGTTATAATAGCATAAAGGAATAGAAATATATTATATGAATGTTTTAGTTAAAATTAGACAATGAAACTGTTTTTATTTAGAAATACATAAGAGTATAGAAAATAAGAATTGGTGTATAAGTATAAGTATTTTAAAGCTATATAACCGTTACCAGAAACGAAACATAGATATAAGTATTACTATTTTGAATAAAATGGAAAATGTGTTATGCTTCAGATGTGGTGGGAAACCACCAAAACAAGATAAAAATAGAATGTACAAATAGAACAAAATGTTATTTAATATGGAAAAAGGGATTTGTATAAGGTTAAATGTATTATTTTCGATGTTTTTTTTTTGAAAAATAAAAATTTCTTTACAAAAAAAAAAAGGATTTCCTTGTCCGGGGGGGGGGGGGCGGGGGGAGACGCAAGTTTTCATGCCTGTCCTGTGCATTCCCAGCCACCCACCTAATCTGCTAGTGAGCTGTACTGTCAGGGGTGTGGCCTAATATGCCAATGAGTTCCTGCTGGGCTTTTTCTACAAAAAAAGCCCTGAATATATATAAAATGAATGTCCTTGGTAATGGTAAATATTATATATACTCTTTTTGTTTTCCCTGTTTTTTTCTTTTCTGTACCCCTATTAATCTTTTAAAATAAATATATATTAGGTAAAGTGTTGTCTGTTGAGAGAACTGTGAAGAATGGAAATCAGTTTCTTATCAAAGAGGGTGTGTGTAGCATTCTTCAACAGTTCAGTGTTGAAATACTGGGAGCAGACTGGTGGCTTTTACTTTTTGAAGGATGTTGGTGAGCCAGTGTATCATGCAAGGCAAAGTAAATGCTCCCATTCAAACTGTATCTTTGCACAGCATAAGAGACTGGGACACAGCAACCTTCAGTCTGTGCAGAAGCTGTTACAAGAATGTAATGTTGAAATGACTGAGTGTGATCAGATGCAAGCTTGCTGTGAGATCTCCTTAAAGGCAAAAGGAACTGCTCCCAGTTACAAGAGGCAGCAAACTGCAAAATGAGAGGCTCTTACAAAAGGTCTACTCAGATCTTGTTGATCTCTTTCATCCTTCAGCTGGAGGGAACAAATACATTTTGACTTCCACTGATGCTGGAACTCACTTTGTTTATGTCTATCTGATCAAATCTAAAGATCAAGTGCTAGAGAAATATAAAAGTTATAGTGCTGTTGTGAAAAATAAGTTCCACAAGGCTCCAGAGTCCTATTTACAGACAATGGGACAGAATATTGTGTCAGTGAGTTCCAAAGGTTCTTGAGAAGGAAGGAGTAGAGCATAATACAAGTGTAGCCTATACTCAGCAAAATGGGGCAGCTGAATGCCTTGAGAGGAGTCTCCAGGAGATGGCATGCTGCATACACATACAAGCTGGTTTGCCTGACCCCTGCTGGGCAGAAGCAGTAAATAAAGCAGTTTATTTGCATAACAGAATTCCTTCTAAAGTTGCAGGAAAATGCCATTTGAGTTGTGGTTTGGAAGGAACCCAGAACTAAAGCATTTAAAGGCATTTGGTTCTAAAATATATGCCCACACACCCAAGGAAAGACAGGGAAAATTGGATCCCAGAGCTGCAGTGGGAATTCTTGTTGGGTATGCTCAAGGTGGAAAAGGATATAGAGTTATGAATCCTAAAACACTTTTGGTTAAAGTATGCAGTGTGGTGTGCATTGATGAAAGGAATGTACTGAGTTCACAGTGCAAACCAGCCTATACATAAATGTCCAGGTCTCCCTTAATATCAAATTCTGCCACAAGACCATCTTGAGCCATCTGTGGGCATATCTCCTAACAAGTTGCCACCTGAGAGTTCTAAAGTTTATTTATTAATTTAATATGTCTTATAGCCCTCCCATACCTGCACAGCAGGGCTCAGGGCAGGTAAGAATAATATATACAACACAAAAACAAGAAAATAAGTATAATTATCTTTAAAAACATTTTTACAACCTCAGCTTAACTCATTGAATCCAGTGGCAGATGGTAACATTGACTGATAACTCTTGTCCAGTAAAATCACTTCATGCAAGTCAGCAGATGGTATCTGCTGTAAAATAGTAAAATCAGGTGGGTAGACAGGAGGGCAGGTGGAGGCCGGTACAGGTGGAATTATCACTGCCTCAGTCATAAGCCTGGTGGAACATCTCTGTCCTGCAGGCCCAGCAGAATTGCATCAGATCCCTCAGGGCCCAGGTCTCATCTGGGAGAGCATTCCACCAGGCTAGAGGCAGGGCCAAAAAGGTCGTGAATCTGGTTGAGACCAAGCAGATACTTCTTCAGGCCTGGAATCATCAGAAGATTCTTGTCTTTTGAGCACAGTGCTCTTTGGGAGGATAGCTAGAGACACGGTCCCTCAGATATGTTGATCCCAGACTGTGTAAAGCTTTGAAGGTGAAAAGCAGCTCCTTGAACTTGATCCGGTATTCAACTTGGAGCCAGTGCAGCTGCTGGAGCACTGGCTGAATATGTACTTTAGATGGTGTTTCAGTAAAAACACGGGCTGCTGCATTCTGGACCAGTTGGAGTTTCTGGATCAGTTTCAACGGTAGCCCTGCATACAGCGAGTTACAGTAGTCTAGCCTGGAGGTGATCATTGCATGGAACATTGTGGATAAGTCAGGGCAAGAAAGGAAGGGGACCAGTTCCCTGACCTGGTGCAGTTCGAAAAATGCCAGTCTGGCAACATTTGTGATCTGGGCCTCTGGACCTCCATAGAAAGGGAAGCATGCAGAATCCCGCCCAAGATCTTCACAGTTTGCATAGGTGTTAAAGGTGTGTTATCAAGAACTAGGAGTTGGCACCCCAGCCTGGTGTCTCCCCGGTTCAGTCACAGGACCTCCGTCTTACATGGATTTAATTTCAGCCAGCCCTGTTTCAGCCACCTAACCAGAGCGTCCAAATCCTCGGCTAGAATGTCTGCAGTGGTATTTGGTTGCCTGCCCATCAGCAGATACAGCTGAAACTCTGCACCAATTTGGTGATGGAGTGCATAAAAATATTAAATAACATTGGGGAGAGAATTGCCCCTTGAGGGACACCACATACTTAGGGATAACATGGTGAGACCCTCTCCCCTAGTGCCATTCTCTGTCTCCAACCATGGAGAAATGAGACAAGCCACTTCTAGGCTGTCCCACACATCCCCACATCAATGAGGCAATTTGGTATCCAATGGTACACTATATGGTATCAAAAGACAAAATACCTCAGAATGTATTTCCTATTGATTTGTTGCAACTGTAACTAAGATGTAATGCTTAAGCTATTGTGGAAGTTAAGACATAATTCCTTTAGAGAATCTGAGTACCAGAGCTGTGTTAGAAAGGTTAGTTCTAACAAAATGTTTATATATGAACACTAGATTGTGTAAGTGTTGTCAAATGTGCAATGATTGTTTCTTTGTTATTCTTAATAAAGTTAAAATGTTAAAAAAAACACAAGGCAATGGGTCATCAGATTGTAGTTGACCATGTCAAATGCCTCTGTAAGGTTCAGAATGTTCTCTTGTTTCCAGAGTGTGCAGAAACCATTACTTCCGGAAATAACCTTGTTATCTAAATGTTATCATTTTGCATAACTAATACCTGGAGACAGAGTGTATTTGATCAGATAAGTGTAACTATAAAAGGAGGGATCTAAAGAGAGGCAGAATTAAAGAGCCCATTGAAAGCATTGACTCCCAACTGGTGTGAAGGGAGGACCATTGCGAGGATGAAAGCTACACTGTTGATCATTCTAGTGGCATCCATCTGCCTGCTCCATGCTGCAGCTGACCCTCCTGACATTCCCGTATATCCAGACCTTGATGTCCAAAGGGTAAGCCCAAAATGGTCTCTAAATAAGGATCTAAGGTCAAATCTACATCTGACTTTCCTGCTGGAATCATTCTAGTTTCAAAAAAAGAAAGTCTATACCTGTTTCTAGTTTCAAACCATATTTGTTCTAGTTTAAAAATTACTGTTTACATTCCTTAATTGCCCTCCTGTGGTCAAGCCAGCATTATACTGCTTTAAACAGATCCTGTTGCTTAGTACTCTTCAGAGCCAGGGAGTGAAATTTGAAACCAGCATGAAATGAGCATAGGAAAAGACAGCAATCAAACTACTTCAGAGGGGAGGTGTAAATTGGGCCTAAGAAACCTCAGGATGCTGATGTAAGAGAATCTCAGCAGGAGGCTTCAGCTTACCCAGCTCTTTTCTTGCCTGACTTCATGGGGACAGCCATTTTGGTCTGTGGCAACCAAAACAAGGGTCCAAGTGCTCCCTAAGTATTGTTAGATTTCTTATGGTAAACATGTTCATGAGCCAGACCCCCAACTGGTCAGACATAGCAACCAGCTGGAAAAAATATGTCTTTTTGGACAATCAGACAATGGCTTAGGGGAGGAGTGAGAGTTGTAAAGCAGGGCTAGAAACGCAGCAATTCAAGAGACAGGTGTTAACATTGCAGAAATAGAAAAGAAGAACCAGGGAAGGTAATGTTAGACTACCCACAGTCTAGTCAGCGCTGAAGTGGACTGTTTCCAACAGGTGATGAGGTGGCAAAGTCAGGTGAAAGTGCCATCAAGTTGCAGGCATGTGGTGGTGACCTCATGGGGTTTTCAAGGACAAGGTGAACAGGTGGTTTGCTGTTGCCTGTCTCTATGTAGCAACCCCGGACTTTGGTGGTCTCCTACCCAAATACTAACCAGGAACAACCCTCCTTAACTTCGGATGATGGCAAAATCAGCTAGCATCTGTCATCAAGGTTAGGGCCATGGTTATGGGTGCTATATATAAAAAGCACCCCCCAGGACAGAAACTATTCAACTTTGTTTGTTTGCTTTTTACATCAATATTCTTCCCTTTTTGCCAATGACATGCACTTTAATTTATAATGACTTATGACCTGATCGGTATGATATAAATGAAAAACTGGAAGGAAGAAGAAAATAGACACATGCTGCTACCAACTCCTACATCATATGTTTCCAAATAAATCATGGCTAGGTGGATGGGAAACTTCTGGAGAGAGTTCAGGTGGGTAGGGGCCCAGTAACATTCAGTTGTAGCCAAGCAAATGTGGCTGATAAGGTGGCTGATATATGTTGTAAATAAATAAATAAAGCCAGTGGAAGATGGGCTTATAACCATTTTGTTTGTATGTGTATATCTCTCTCTGATACACCAGAAGAAATGGCTGCTGAGATTAAATTCTTGGTGGGTCCCTACCTTTGGAAGGCTATCTCTTCCTTACCCCCTCTGCCCCTTTGCCTGATCCTGTTTCCTTTTCCCTCCATGCTCATTCCATCGCTGGTGCCTCCTTAGCCTTACTCAGCCTCCCTGTTGGTTGCCATATTCCACTCTCAAGTCTGGAATGTTAATTGAATCTCAGCTCCCAAGATCAGTGATGGGAAGGGTGTGGAAAGAGGGCAAGCAGGCCTGACACGTGGAGCCAAGGCACAGATTGTGGGTTGTTTCAGAACTTGTACCTCTGGGGATAGACGGGGTGGCAGGAAGCCAGAAGGCTCACACTTTGGAGATCATGAAGATCCAGGATCCAGTCTTTGGTGGCTTGATACTAGGAAAGATCAGGAAGAGGGTATGAGGCTGGTTGTCCTCAGAGTCACTTTTGCTTGTTGCAGTGCCCTCTGACCTCCTGAGAAAGGGGCTTTGCTCATCCTCAGAACAGATAGGGGACGGAATTTGTAGACACTCTGCTTCCTCACCATCATGACTTGATCGATAGCATGCCCAGAGCCCTGTGGTCATTCCCACACAAGATCACTTCAGCTTCCAAGTGCACCCATGCCTGCATCACAGATCAGATTGTTTTCTTGAATAACAAACTGATATTGAGCTCTTCTTTCTAGCTTGCTGGAACATGGTATTCCAATTAATTTGTCCTGAGAAACCATGAGCCGGTGGATGTAATCTCCATTGATGAGGTAGTGGAGCCTTCTGATGCAGGAGATATGCTTCTCAAGATATGCTTCATTATGTAAGTTCCTATGTGTTACTGCAATCATCAGCTTCCTTCGCAAAGTGCAATCTGTTCATAAAGTCTGTATGTGTGTTGGAAGGGCAAACCAACTAGCACTGTTTTGCATCCTAGAGGGTGGCATCTCACAATTAAATTAAGAAGTAAGCATGTTGCAAGCAGAGCTAAACTAAACCCACATTTACATTTTTATACTAAATATGCTTGATTTGTGAATCTTCTGCAGATATTTGGTTGTATTTGGTACCCATATAATGTCATCCTCTATTCATTCTTTTCTGTGCTTTCCCCATATTTGCTGTGATCTTTCTGAAGACTGGTTTTGATATATTTTTGGAAAGACTACAGTCAAAGCTCCTTTGGGTGTATATGGACGGGATGATGCACATTTGATTTTAATATCCTGCCCACATTGGTGCCATTTTCCTTGCTATGATTCCTGCAGTAGCCATCCTTCCTCACTCACAGACTTTTAAAAAAATCACTAATAGCTAATCACTAATAGCTTATAATGATACAACAGTCAAATACAACAATCTACTAGTCCCAGATTGCAAATTTGAAAAAAGTCTCTAGCTCTTATTGCAGAGTTGTATGGTACTGTTCACACATTTCTCCTTGTAGCTCTGCAAACAAAGCAGCTAGAGATGTCTTTAAAAAGACCCTGCAGTCTGGGATCAAGTATATATTTGTAACAGCCATACAAATGTAGTGAAATAGTGTGTGAGAAAATGCCTTCCACTCCAGGAATCGTTATCAATATGAGAGATGGGGGTGGGGTTAAATCCCTGGCTTCCCTGCCCAATCTTCTCCACATGGAGAAGATTGGGTAGGGAAGCCAGGCATGACTGCCTCCATGCGCTCCCCATCTCCAGTGAACCCGCCCCGGCACAACGGTTCCTTCAAAAGTAAAAGGAGAGTAGTTTAAACTAAAGAGTTATGGAGATGATGTGGTTCTTACAATTTTGAACCCCCAACAATCTCTCCAACACATAATGGAGCAAATTGACAAGTCTGGATCCTTTTCAGGTTATAAAATCAACAGGAAGAAAACCAACATTATTTCAAAATTTTTAACTACTCAAGAAGAGGAAGAGATTAAGAAAATTTCAGGATGTGACATAACAAATAATCCAGTCAAATATTTAGGGATATCACTCATGGGACAGAATGATACATTATTTAAGGACAATTATATGGCAACTTGGTTTAAAATACAAAATGATGTTGAACGATGGTCCATATTACAAATATCCTGGCTAGGAAGAATTTCTGCTATAAAAATGAATGTTCTACCAAAATTAAACTTTTTGTTACAGATGATTCCAATTTCAGTTTTTGGAAAACTTTGAATGACTGGCAAAGACAAATAAATAAATTTGTATGGAACAATAAGTAGCCAAGAATAAAATTTAAAGTACTGCAGGATGAGAAGAAAAGAGGTGGTCTGGCAGTACCTAACATTAAATTATACTATGAAGCTACTGGGCTAATTTGGATTTCAGATTGGATCAGAAGTCCTAATAAAAGATTAATAAAATTAGAATCTTCAAATCTTGATGATGGACCACATAAGCTATGTGTGGATTTAAAAAATCTATATAAAAAAAACAAAACCCAAGATAAAACATATGATCAAATTTGCGAAATGCTACAAAAGAGAATCAGCCCTACAATTCACAATAATGTCACTAATAGATGCTTATTACAGCAATTACAAAAGGAGAAATAATGATTCTATAACTTATGGCACTATAATAAACTCGCAAGGTGGCATCAAGATGTGGCAAGAGATTAAAGAAGAAGGAAAGGATATACAATGGTGGATATACTTTCAAATTGCTTCCAGGTTAAAAAATGATCTGCACTAAGAGAGGAGCTATTAATGAACTGATTGATTTTGAGAAGATTGTCTCACAATCTAAAGACCATTTATTAGGACAAATGTACAAGTTATTGCTTCAATATGATTCCAAAGGAGAACAGGTTAAACCCTGCATGATCAAAGGGATGCAAAATTTTGGTGAGGAAATACAGTTTCGATGTTGGGAAAACCTATGGACTAAAGATATTAGATTCACTACTAGTCAAGCATCAAGAGAAAACTGGTACAAGATGTTTTATCAATGGTACATCGCCTCAAAAAATATTGCTAAGATGGACAAGAATTACAAATATAGACAGAACCTTACCAGATCTACTTCGATGTATGTTGACAGCTGCCAGAGTAATATCTGCAATAAAATGGAAGACAGAAGACTGTCCTACAATAGAGATCTGGGAAGAAAAACTAGCTGAGTATGCGACATTAGAAAAATTAACCAATTATATAAACAAAAGACCACTAAATGAATCTCAGCAGAAATGGCAACCTTATTACTCATATTATGGGATTAATCAACTTTTTTCTTTTTTGGTTCTGGAATTATTTGAGTATCACTTTAAAGTTGATGAAAATATTGATTATAATTTCAATATTTTATTTTGTATTCCATTAGTATTTAAATAATCAATAAGAATAATTCAGATTTAGATAAACAATTGAGAGAATATTTGGGTTTTTAGTATAGAAGTACATTTAGCTGTTAAAGATGTGTTCTCTGTTATCGTTAATATATTATTGCTAATTTTAGGAGAGTTTTTGTTTATTCTTCAAAGAGAGAATCTAACCCAAAATTCTGAAATATTGATCCTTTATTAATTGTTTCTATATTTGAATTATATAATGCATTCAGTAATACATTTGATTTTATTTGTTGTACATAATAATTATATTATTTAACAAACTGGATGAATCTATATTCCCCCCCCCCCTTTCTTCCCTTCTATATCCCACCATTTTTTTCTTGAGAAAATAATAAAAAATGGTTTTTAAAAAAAAAGAGTTTCAGGGTATAAGTTTCCCAGAGTCAAAGCTCCCTTTGTCCAACAGGAGGAGGAATGGAGATCTATGAGTCTGTTTATCTCATTCAGAAAGTGTGAGGAATGTCATAAAGAATGCTTGTAAAGGATACAAAAGTACAATGCATCTTGGGATCAGCTTGATCAGAGCAGAGGGGAAATGCTGGGGGGCAGAAAATTAGCATCCTTAGTGACATAAGAATCCTATCTCCCTGTTCAGCCCTGGGGGGGTGCTTTATTCTGAACTCGTGAATTCAGCACATTCATCTCGCATTCAAATTGCCCTTTGATTCTTTTTTTTTAAGGACTGCCAAACTTTGGTCTGCAATGGAATGACCTAGAAGATTAAAAAGTTCTTGCACTGGTTTTTGAGCACTCAGGTTTTGGATGTCAGCTTTATTTCCATTTATTCTTTTGAGTAAGGACTGACTTATTTGTCTGATGTAGAGTAGAAGGGCATTGCTGACATTTGATGGCATATATAATGTTGCTAAAGGAATAAGTGAATGAACCTGAGATGGTATGGCTGGTGTTTTTGAGCCTGGTTAATGTGTTGTCAGAGTAGATATGGGCACAGAGCTGGCAACTTGGTTTGTGGAAGGCCCTGGTCCCAGAGTCCATGTCCATGTTTGAAATGGTATTGCAGTGGATGAGAAGTTGTTCAAGGTTAGGAGACTGGGCAAAATAAAGGTTTGCCTCCTGAAGACTGAGAGAGGAGTATCATTGTCCAGCCTAGATTGTAGGTCACCAAGGATGTGTTGAAATGATTTGACCTGAGATCTGTATGTGACCCCCCCACAGTGGTGTTCGGCTGTTGTGTTGTTTGGGCCAATCTTGTAGCAGGTTATCCCTTGGTACCACTCTGGCTTTGTTGATCTGCTTCCTGACTACATCAGGTGGGTATTGTAATTCCAAGAATGTCTGTTGTTGATCCTGCAAGTGCGACTCTCTGCTTGAGGGATCGGAACAGATGTGGCTGAAGCGTAGAGCTTGGCTGCACACAATGGATGGTTCAGTGTGTTTCGGATGGTGACTGGAAGCCTAAAGATAAGATGTTGACTGGAAGCACGTATGGAGAAAGGCAGCTAACAAATGTTTAAAATAAATAAATAAACTTCAACTATTATTAGCCTATCCTAGCAACACCATCACTGGGGAAAGTATATAGTTTAGGGTTTTGAGGTCTGACTGTTTTCACCATTTCTATTTATCCTTGTTCAGCCTGATGCTTTACGGACCAACATGAGTATTTTTAAATTTGGCTATTAAAGAAATATGTTTTGAATGCTCAGAGCACAATTCCTGTAAGCACAGTGTGCATATTTTGTCCTGCTTTCTGAAGAGAGGAAAAAAGGAGGGAAATTGTGAGCTCTCCCATCTCTAAGGTGTGAAAACTGTGGTGGATGGTCCCTGCATTAGTTAGTAGGAGAAAAGGAGGAGATATGTCAACTAGGCAGAGTCTTTAAACAGCAATGTGGATACGGGGCAATTTTGCATCTAGTATTCGCTCCACATTTTCTCAACTGGGAGGGGAGAGTACAGCTCAAAACCACATTCAGATACTTCAGGCCAATGCTGTACTGACTGCAAAGTCACCCCTGAATGGCCATAAATCTATGCAGCAGGTACCATAAAATCCGATGATCAAAGGAAGCAAAAGTGGCATGGAGTGTGGAGACTGCCATAACATCCGATGATCAAAGTAAGTGGAAGCAGCATACAATACAGAGGGGAATTTCTGTTCCAATGTGGCTTTGCTAAAACAATGGAGGGAAAAGTCAGTGCAGAATCCATCTAGCAAATCCATGCAAATCCATCTAGCAATGCAAATCCATCAAGCAGGAGAGTCTTGTTGGCGGCAGCACTGACTACATGCCAGGAGTGTAACTGTTATACTCGAGGAAGGAGGGAAAGGGGTGGTGCCGTCAGGCATAGAGACCTGGGACAGCTGGGAGGCTTTGCCAGGCTCCTGGGACACAAGGGAATGTGTCTTGTGAGACCCTTCCTTCACACGATGATATTTCTATGGCCCATTTTTTAAAAGCCCGGAAAAGCCCTCTAACAGTGGGGGAGAGGGGCAGTCACAGAAGTCAGTGGCAAGGAAACTGTGGAGGAAACTTACATGTTGCTAGTCATTGCCCTGGTGGATGCCTCTGCATTTGCAGCAGTAGAATCATCTCCACGTGGAAACAACCTGTCTTTCCTTTTCTTCCCTCAGCGATGGAGCATGTCAGGAGGCTGATGTTAATGTGGTGCATACAGACCAGCCTGGCATATTCACAGTTACTGGTAAATATGAGTCACTTATAGGCTGGAGAGAGATAAGTGATGTTTTCAGGGAGACAAAGTCAGCTTGGAAGAGCTATTGCCACTTGTGGAGTGCATAGGCCCCTTGTTTTTGCCTCTGATAAATAGGTTTGACAGACTTTTGCACTGTTTCTTAAACCTCTTGGATCAGAGATGACCATGGGAAATATGGGTGTGAAAACCAAACCAGTTTACTTCCCTAATGCCAGTCTCAGTCCATCAACTGCCTACAAATGGTGACTGAACCAAAAGGAAGGGAAGAACTGTAACAGCATTGAGTTTCTAGACACTCTCAATGACTGTGTTGTGGAGGAGATGGTCACAGAACCTACCAGGGGAGAGGTGATCCTGGATTTGGTCCTAAGTAACACCAAGTGATTGTGCTGCTTGGGAACAATGACCATAATGTTATCGAGTTCAACATTTGTATAAATAGGGAGTTGCCCAATAAGACCAACACAACCACTTTTAACTTTAAAAGGCGTAACTTCTCTGATATGAGGGGATATGTGAAGAGGAAACTGAAAGGAAAAGTAAAAAGGGTCAAAACCACTGGGGAACCTTGGAGACTATTTAAAACTACAATCCTAGAAGCTTAAATAAAATATATTCCGCAGATTAGGAAAAGTGCAAATACGTATAGAATAAGGCCTGCGTGGTTAAAAAACCAAGGTAATGGAAGCTGTAAAAGGTAAAAAGAATTCCTTTAAGCAATAGAAAGCTATTCTCAGTGAGGGTGATAAAAGGGAACCCAGGCTGTGGCAAATAAAATGCAAGTCTGTGATCAGGCAGGCAAAAAGGAAATATGAGGAGCATATTGCAAAAAGCATAAAGACCAACAATAAAACTTTTTTCAGTTAGAAGCAGGAAACCAGGCAGTGAGGCCCTTGGATCACAAAGGGGTAAAAGGATTACTGAAGGATGATAGGGAAATAGCTGAAAAGCTGAATGCATTTTTTGCCTCTGTCTTCACTGTGGAAGATGAGAAGTGCTTGCCCACTCCAGAACCGCTGATTTCGGGAGAGGTGTTGAAAGACCTGAATCAGAGTCAGGTGATGAGAGAGGAGGTCTTACGACTGATAAACAATTTAAAAACTGATAAATCACCAGGCCCGGATGGCATACATCCAAGAGTTCTGAAAGAACTCAAATGTGAACTTGTGGATCTCCTGACAAAAATATGTAATCTTTCATTAAAATCTGCCTCCATTCCCGAGGACTGGAAAGTAGCTAATATCACCACCATCTTTAAAAAGGGTTCCAGAGGAGATCTGGGAAATTAAAGGCCAGTCAGTCTGACATCGATACTGGGTAAGTTGGTGGAAACCATTATTAAGGAGAGAATTAGTAGGCACATTGATGAACAAAAACTATAGAGGAAGACTCAGCATGGGTTCTGTAAGGGAAGATCTTGTCTCACTAACCTGTTAGTGTTGTTTGAGGGGATGAACAAACATGTGGACAAGGGGGACCCAATAGATGTTGTTTACCTTGACTTCCAGTAAGCTTTGATAGTTCTTCATCAAAGTCTCTTAAGTAAACTCAATAGTCACGGGATAAAAGGACAAGTTCTCTTGTGCAGCAAAAACTGGCTAATTAATAGGAAACAGAGAGTGAATATAAATGGGCAATTTTCACAGTGGAGGGTGGTAAGTAGTGGGGTACTGCAGAGCTCAGTACTGGGTCCGATTCTTTTTAACTTGTTCATTAATGATTTGGAGTTGGGACTAAGCAATGAAGTGGCTAAATTTGCGGATGACACAAAATTGTTCAGGGTGGTGAGAACCAGGGAGGATTGTGAGGCTCTCCAAAGAGATCTGTCAAGGATGAGTGAGCGGGCGTCAACATGGCAAATGGAGTTCAATGTGGCCAAGTGCAAAGTGATGCACATTGGAGCCAAAAATCCTAACTATAAATACATGTTGATGGGGTCTGAACTGGCAGAGACTGTCCAGGAGACGGATCTTGGAGTTGTAGTAGATAACTCACTGAAAATGTTGACAGAGTGTGCGACTGCGATAAAAAAGGCCACTGCTATGCTGGGGATTATTAGTAAGGGAGTTGAGAACAAATCAGCCGGTATCATAATGCCCCTGTATAAATCGATGGTGCAATCTCATTTGGAATACTGTGTGCAATTCTGGTCACCACATCCCAGAAAGGATATCATAGCATTTGGAGAAGTATAGAACAGGGCAACTAGAATGATAAAACGGTTGGAACACTTTCCCTGTGAAGAAAGGTTAAAGCGCTTGGGAATCTTTAGTTTGGAAAAAAAATGACCGAGGGGTGACATGACAGAAGTTTACAAGATTATGCATGGGATAGAACAGGTAGAGAAAAAAGTACTTTTCTCACTTTCTTAAAATACAAGAACTCGTGGGCACTCCATGAAATTGCTGAGCATTCAGATTTGAATGGCTAAAAGGAAGTATTTCTTCACCCATATAGTGAATAACACATGGAATTCACTGCCACAAAAGGTGGTGGCAGCTATGGGCCTGGGTGGCTTCAGAAGGAAATTGGATAAACATATGAAGCAGAGGTCCATCAGTGGCTATTAGCCACAAGGTATAGATAGGAACTCTCGGTCAGAGGAAGTGATGCTCTGTATTCTTGGTGCTTGGCAGGGGGCAACAGCAGGAGGGCTTCAAGTGTCCTGGCCCCACTGGTGGACCTTCTGATGGCACCTGGTGGTTTTGGCCACTGTGTGACACAGAGTGTTGGACTGGCTGGGCCATTGGCCTGATCCAACATTGGCTTCTCTTATGTTCTTATGTTCTTAACAAAAAACACAGCCTTGAGGCAGAAAAACAAATATATGTTTCAATGCACTAAGAACATATATGGGGTCCAAATTTCTTATGGATTAGAATGGTAAGCACACTCAAGAAGAGATGATAGCTGTGAGATTGTTGTCCAAGTCTGGGGAAATGGTCTATTTCTGGAGTTGGTGCTTTGAAAAAAGTGTTTTAATGATGATTAATTATTACAACTCCAGCTTTTAGGTGGGGCGGGAGAGGTCCTGCCAGCATGTATCTACAACAAAAACAGATATACACCAAATTTGGAAAAATTTGTGGATTAAAATGGCCACAACTTTATTGGTTACAACTGTAAAAAGTATTAGTGCAGCATGGGCCCCCCGGATCCAGAGCATCAGTTGGCCTGTGCCAGTCAAAGTACCCCATCACACCCAGCTAGCTAGCTGGGGTGCAGAATCACAGGACTGCAGGTTGCTAGAGCCCACACGGATGACTGCCCCTCAGTGTTCTCCCTTGCCATCTGTTCGTGAGGGCAAGATATTATAAGATAAAAGATGGCAATCTTCAGACATCACTGTCGACTGGATGGTGCCATCGTGAACTGGTGGCAACCCTATAAGTTTGAGTCTCTCCCGTAAGATGAATAGGAGCCTCTTTCTGTTTTACCTTGTATTCTGGAATTCACAAAAGGAAGAGATAGATTGTCATGTGATCCAAGGTCCCTGTTTGTCATATGTTCATTCGGAGTTCCATCTCCATAGTTCCTGGATGGACTCGGATGTCCTCCATTCCTCCAGGACCCTGAGCTAGTTCTGTCTTCTACATTTGAGCCTGTAAAATGTCCACTTGCCAAAGAAGTTGGTCCATTTTTCCCACTGCTCACAGGAGGTGAAAACATTGCACTGAAATCCAGTAAATCACTGAGTTCTTTGTCCGTCCCTAAGGCAGCCATTCACTGTTGGTGATGCATTTTAGCAAAATCACAGAAACCTTCTGTATGTAATGGGTGTTTTCTGTTTCAGATGCCCCTGATATCCTACACATGGTGGATGTAGATTATGAAAGTTACCATATTATGCATGTTACAGTCGAGGATACCTATAGCCTGTATCTCTTAAGTAAGTGTCATTGATGAAACACTGATGAAACTGGGCATGTTGGCAGTGGATGGAACAAGAAAATGTGTTGCGTAGATAAGTTTTTTTTAAAAAATGTATGTTTTGAAAACTGTGCTCTTCATCCAAAGAGATCATAACAGGACACATAGACAGTCCCCTATATACTCTAATGGCACACAAGCATGCATGCATGCACACACACATACACACACACAATTAGGAATTTTGCTAGCATCTTTGAAACTCTTGGCTCCGTTCAGAATTACACAGAAGGTTTGACTGAGGACAGGCTTCAAATTCCCTTGGCTTCTTACTGTAGGGAGAATCCAATGGCAGTGCATAGATGTGTATCAATATATAGATCAAAGCAGTGGCCAGGTGTTTCCCCAAGTATTTTGCTTTCCCTCAGGTGCTTCAGATATTTTGCATGAGGAGGGATGCTAAATCTTTGTGACAAACATGCACCCACTATGAAAGGTAGTATACCCTAGAAAACTAACTACAGTTTACAATCAAATGTGCATGAAAGGCCTCCCTGAGAGGAAAGGAAAAGGATATATAAGAGGCAAATTTTGGAACTGAGATTTGAGCATTTATTTGTTTGCTGATTTATTTATTTTATTGGACTTCTAGCCCACCCTCCCCTGCACCGCAATGTTGAAGCAATGTCTCCTTTTTAAAAAAAAAAGTGTGCAGAGCTTTACATGAATTGGCACATAGTTTGTTTAGAACTACTTATTGATTGAGCGTCATGGCTGGACATGGATTTGAACCTCTCAGTCCAAATCCAGCTAGAAGAACACTATGCTGGTTCTTACTGATATATCATTCTCTAGTGGTCAGCTGGAGAGAAAAACCTGTAGATCAAGCTGGGAGGGGAACCTCCTCATTCCCACCTGCAGGCTGTACTGGGATTATTGGAGGAGGAAATAGAATGGCCTTACTATCCAGTTCTTAACCCCCCCTAGCTTCCATGGCCAACCAACTGAGCAGGGAAGACCAGGGGTCCTTTCGAGCAGGAGCTTGGGGGAGCGCAGCTCCGGGAGTTGGTGCCAGCCCCCCTCTGGCAGGGGAATGCCTGCTTGTGTCATGGCTGCAGCAAAATGACCCCGTCCCATGGAAAAGTCCTTGTTCCTCCAACCAGCCTTCTGAAGGCTTCAGCCACCACTGAAACTATCCTCCCGGAATAATGGTATTTCTGAGGCTCGGATTAGCAGCTGTCCCCTCTCTGCCAGCTCTCTCTCTATTCTCTCCCCCTCCCTCCTTTCTTTCTTGCCTTCTGACATACTTCCGGTGATGTCAGGGGGTGTAGCATATGCAAATAAGTTATGCTAATGAATTATGCTAATGAGCTCCTGCACCTCTTTTTCTATGAAATGACCCCTGGGGGTCTTGAGCAAAGCAGGGGGTCTTGAGCAAAGCAGATGGAGGGGTTCAAGTCCAAAATGTTTTGGTCAGTTCTTCTACCCTCATCATTATTTTCAACAAGACTCTTTCCTTGGGCATCAAGGCAGAACACGAGAAGTATCAAAGCCGGTGAAAAAAAAATTCAGGAAACTTGCTAAAACTCTGGGATTCGATGTGAAGCAAATAACTGCTACACGCCTGGCAGGTAAGAGAAATTACTTGTGGAATTTATATCCAGTTGTCTGAGGGAAATAAAGACCCATGACATGAGCATAGATTTTCTCAGCCATATGAATAGCTGGCAGGAGGAGGAGGAGCTGGTCCTGCTAAGACAACTCTCCTTGACCAGAAAAAGACATCCAGATGTTCACACGGGAATGTTGCAAGCTTCATAAAGCAAAGTACAGCTTCTCTAGGAATGTGGGGGCTAAAGAGGATGGGATCAGACTGCCATATAGATGGCATTGTTGTTGTTGTTCAGTTGCACAGTCGAGTCCGACTCTTCACAACCCTATTGACCACATCACACCAGGACCTCCTTTCCTCCGCCATCCTTACAGTTCTCTTAATGTGTGGCAAGAAATTCCGCTTTAAGCTTAAAAAAGCTTGTAGGTATGATAGGTAGTAACTAATTGTAAACTTTGTCTCTCCTATTAATGGAAAGTGATGAGAGTACTGCCTATTGTTATGTATATTTCACCTTTTAAATGTATTTTTATGCATCTTTTGTATATTTGTAATATAATTTTTCAAAAAGTAAAGAAAACCCATCTCATGTGAGCAAAATACGGAGCCTATTCTTACACTGAAAAGCTAAAGAGTTTGGAGGAATACTGCTCCACTTTAGGACAGAGGGCCAAACTACACAACGTGTTTTTTGATGAGTCTGGTCTGAGTTCCATGGTCCCAGCTTCCTTTCCCAGCAGCCACCCAGCAGTTGTGAGAGATGTTATTTTAAAAACAGGAGAGAGCCCAGTTCAGCTCCAAACTGCATTATGGGAGGAGGATGGGCTCCTTTCTCCCCAACATGCTATTTTCCTGAACCTAAACAGGCCCAGTTGAAAGTTGTTGGCAGGACTTTGGAGCTGCATGTGCAAGGAATACTCAGTGTACAGCTCTGATTTTATGCAAATAACTCCCAGTCAGGGCATTTTGGCTCAGTAAAGTGAGGGTGAGGAGGCAGGAACCCCTCCTTCCCCCACATCACAGTTCTGAGCTGAATTGAGTTCCTGCCAATTTTTAAAATGAGATACCCTGCAACTGCTGTGTGGCTGTGGGGAAAAGCAAGGTGGGTTCTTCCATCTGCACCTGACTTGCCACAAAAACATACAATTTAGTTTGGCCCTGAGGTAGCCAGGGAAGAAGCCCAGGAATTTCAGGATCCAACGCTGAGATGAAGCACTAGAAGCTACCTTACAGCCATAGGTCCCTTCTCCCAATGCAATCAGAAAAGGGCTGTGCAACAGCAGCTCCTCTGATTGGCAGGCAGGCTCACAGTAGGCTGGCACTGGTAAAATCAGAGGAACTGGATTTTTTGTTCGTGGCTCTTCAGGTACAAGTTTGCCGTGAGTTTAACACATCTCTGTCCTTGATGACTGTGAAGTGAGGAACACTTCCTCTGGGTCCAAATTTTGGGCAAGATTGTCTAGAAAAAAAGACAAGAGACTCATTTCCTGGCCTTGGGATATCATTGTCCTGCCCTCTTAACAGCTTCATCTGTTAGCCAGGTCCTGTGGTGGGTGGGTCATAAAGTCTCCCCTGTAGCCATTTTCTCTTGCTTCCTAATGCACACTTGGAAGGGTTTCTGGTTGTGAGTTGCCAGCTGATTGGGAAGAACAGCTTAGCTCACTCCTGTACTGGTTTCTTTGCTCACATCTGCAGATGAAGCTTTTCACAGTATGGTGATATGAAAATAAAATTATAGATCAGTGGACAATTATGGGGTTCTATTTTCTGGGCCTAATCCCACATCTTTCTATGGTGACCGGATTTTTTTCCTTCCACAGAGTCATGCCCATAATGTTACTATGTAAAGGTAAGTTCCCAGAAACGGAAAGGTTGAATGTGTTGGTGGAGAGTGAAGCTGATGTCTTAAAAACCAGTAACAACAGACAGGCAGCCGTCAGGCTTGAGAAGAAAAGTAGCACCACCCAGGCCATATGCTCTCTCCACATGTGATGGAAACAATTGAAAAAGTAGAAATCCGGGGACCTTTTGGAATCATAATTGGACATTACGGTTGTAATTTTGAAATGCAACATTCAGGCCAATTTTGGAAAATAGTTCTCATCGGGGAACTGGAAGCAAGAATGGTGCTGGGGGAAAAACTACCATAGTGACTCCCTTTCTTTGTACTCTTCTCAGCCTAACATGAGGTCACTGAAGTGGGTTCCACCACAATACTATTCAGGCCTACTCAGAATAATTGCCACCTATGTTCAGTGAGCCTCTCAGCTCAGGTAGGTGTGTTTAGGATTGCAGCCACGAAGAAATTCAAAAGTTGTGTCCGTATCAGTGACAAGAGACCCCACTTTGCTCAGTTGGCAAAAGCAAGCTACTGCAAGGGCGAGCTGATGTGGGGGGGGGTAGCACTCTCCCAGGGGATGGGATTTTCTGATGCTAGAAAGTGAGGGAGCCTCTGAGGCCATGCAATCTGGTGGACCCTGGGGGCTAATGTCACCACTTCCCAATTGCAGATGACTCAAAGCCAGGGCTTCCGTTCCCTTCACAGTGCATTCTGGACTCTTCCTGGCTGGGCACAGAGGAGAAGCCTTCCCCATTCCAGGGGAAGAACACTGGTTCTGAGTTCAAAGTTGAGGTTCTAAAGTGCTACTCACTCACCAACATCTACAAATTTAAAAATTCCAAGGAATGTATGTAGCTGCAGAAAGATTCCAAAAACAACATCGTTGAATAGGAAGCACCAAAATAGAACAAAAAGTGTGCAAGCTTCTGAGTTCTCCAAAAGCTTTCACAAGGCTGGATGTGCCTTATGAAATAAAACAGATCAAACAAGGCAGAAGGGAACGAAATAGATGTGTAAAGTCATGATGGAGAGACTCCCAGGCCCTTTACGCACATACATTTCCCTCACTTTCACTGTACTTCACCATCAAGTCTTTATTCCCCTTCTCCATGCCCCCCCCCGCATATTCCAATTGCGTTTTGTTTTTCTTTCTGCTTTGATCCCTCCCCTTCAGTGCTGAGCCTGCTTTCAGTCTGCTTTTCCCCAGATTGCTTTTGTGACGATTCCCCCCCCCCCCCCCCGCGTGCTCACTTCCATGTCGAAGGTAATTTAAAAGCATACACATTCCCTCAGAATTTCCCACCTCCTCCCCTTGGAGGCCAGTTGTCTCTCCTTATTGGTCAGTTTTGCACTGGGCCTATCTTTTGAAATAGGAGATTAGGAAAGTCATTGCCTTTGTCTGACTTGTTTGCAAGAATGGCCAGTTAGGTCACTTGGTTAGAATGTACTTTAGTTTATTTACAGTCCATGATCAGAATACAACAACACACAAAACCTTTATTGACATGAAAGCACAAATATCATGGAAATCCAGCAAAAGACTAAGATGCATTCGACATATGTACTTGGCTATTCAAGCCACGTCTTCTAATTGCATAATGTAGAAATTCTGCCTCCATTATTTCACATTTTTAACTGAACAGAAGAAAGTGAACAACTGTGTCATCCGAATGCCAGCTCTTACCCTCTAGAAATGGAGTAATAAAATGGGATCGAATGTCCCAATAAAAGGGGCAATGAAGAATGGTATGTGTAATGGGGGAAAATGACCATAACCTGATAAAATTAAGGTATACAAATAGAAAAGTGTATGAAAATAAATTAAAACTAATGCTAATACAAATATAGCAATTTCTAACTCAACTACATAAAAATATAGATATAGAATACAATCAGCTACTATCTTTCACATTAAGTTGGGAAATAGATATAGAACACAGTGTAATCGTTTAGGAGCAGAAATTAGCAACTTTCCTGGTGATCTTTATACTCACATCAGAGAGAAGTATGTTAATGGTTAGAATGTGGTGCTACTAACTGCAAGGTTGTTTGTTTGATTCCCCTTTCGAGCAAGTTTGTTTTTGGAAAAAATGATTTTCTTTTAAATTGACTCTGACCACAAATGTTTAGAATGCCTTTAAAAAAAAAAAAAAAGTCTGGTCCATCTCAACATCTGGTTTTTCCCCATTGCCTGTCATCTCATTTCCAAATAACACGGGGGGGGGGGGGAGTTCAGGCTACGAAGCATGGTTGTCTCCGCCTCTCCCCCTTGTTAACCTCCTTCCCCAAGCTGCCACAAAGCAGCCTCCCTGCTGCCTCTCTGGCCAAGCCTCTCCTCCTGGGGGCATGCATCTTTTAAAACTTTTAAGTGCACACACACATGCCACCTCTTGCCAAACTTTAAAGCATTGCCTGCCAATGATTTTTTTTCTCCAACCATCCCAGATTAGCATTCATCTCCTAACGCTAGACTAAACTCTCCTTTTAAAAGCCCAAAATTGTACAGATGGAAAACCTAACCAATGGGGGAGCTGGTACACCGATAAAGCGGGGGCACTAATGGCGACCCCATGCTAAATTGAGCTCAAAGAATCTCCAATCTCAAAAGGCATGCCCAGTGTGAAACTGACCAGTCAGAAGAGACCAACCCCGCAACACTATCTGAGTTTTCTTATTGGTATACAATTGAAAACCAGAGAGGGGAAAGGTGCAGAGTGCGGGCAAAGCATTCAAAGTAAACCCCAACTGACTCAACTTCAGTTAAAATCAGAAGCAAGCTGGGCGTACATAAAGAGCCACTGTCTCCAAATGGAGGAGTCTTAAGACAGAGGTTAAGAGACACTCTCCAACACAGCCAGCACTGTTTGCCTGCTGCACAATGCAGGTGATGGTATGTAGTGGTGGCCAAACCACATCTGGGGGAAGTGCATCTGCCACTCATTACTGACCTTCACCTTGAGAAACCCATAATTAACCACTTTATGTGCAGTGATCTTGTGCATATGCCTGTAGTTTAGAAGAAAGATCAAAAAAAGATCATGTTGCATTTTTCCTCTTATTAAGCATGCCAGCAAAAGTCTCTTTCATAATCCTATTTGTCCTTCGACAGGGAAATCAGAATTTGGAGGAATGTTCGAGGAATGCACAACCAGCATTATTAGCATCATTGTCCTTCAGATGACCCTCACTGCAACCTGCCACTTCTTCTGATTAGATTTCCTGCATTGGAGGCCTGGCCTCTGCCAAATGAATAAAAAGACCCAAAGAGTATTTCTCTGTTGAATCCTTGTGTATGTTTGGAAAATACTGGGCAGCACCAGAATGAAATTTACAAGAGTTCTTTCTTTCTGCTCTCCTTCCTTCTTCCAATAAAACTAATAACGATGGCCAACAAACCTATAGACCTTCCCGTTTTGACCTGACTAATGTTAGCTTTAGAGTTTAGAAGTGCGATATAGTCAATGTTGGTAGAAAGTGCCATCAAGTCGCAGCTAATCTTAACCCTATTCCCTTCCTAATAACCCCCAGCATAGCACTGGCCTTTTTCATTGCAGTCGCACACTGTCTCGACATTTTCATTGAGTTATCTACTACAACTCCAAGATCTCTCTCTTCGTCAGTATCCACCAGTTCGGACCCCATCAACGTGTATTTATAGTTAGGATTTTTGGCTCCAATGTGCATCACTTTGCACTTGGCCAAATGGGGTTTAATGTGGCCAAGTGCAAAGATGCGGGGGAGGGCGGTGTCATGGACCAGCCATCATTGTTGTCAAATACCATTCTATGAGACAGATGCAGCAACAAGGACTTCATTGTACTCAAGTTCAGTCCTTCAGAAGAGATGGTTGCTGACATACCCACCAAGCCACTTGCCAGAGGGAAGTTTGAGTACCTGTGCCAGACACTGAACCTTCATGACTTCAATATGTGACACCCAAGAAAGGGTTTAAGAGTTAGGCAAGTATCAACACTTCAGTCATGAAAAGGTTAAGCTGATGTCTGTGTAAACTGATAGTAGCTCATTAGCATAGAACCAATTAGGTGTTGAATAAATCTTCCTTCCAGAGAAGGGGAATGTCTCATTTTTTTCTTTTTTAATTTTTTTAAATTTATTTTCATTTTTCCTATATTACATTTATTAGCTTGAAAGACATCCATATTTCATTTACAACAGAGAAAATAAACAGTATTACATATATTCTATACCGGGTCTTTATATGTATTGTACTTTTCAATATCTAAGGCAGGACCCATACAAGCCGCTGCCTCTAGCACTTAAGTTACATATACATATATCATTTCTGTTAGGACTTTTGTCCAATAATCAGAAAAATCAGAGTAATGAATCTTGCTTTTCTGGAAAGAAGAGCTTGCTTCTTTTAGTTTAAAAGAAGTTTATTACTAAAGGGAAAAGGTAAACGGGATTAGCTACAAATAAACAAAACATGCTTTCTAAGGAGCTGCATTGTGCTCCGTCTTCACACTAAGACATACTGATAGAGAGTGAGAGACTGCAATGGAGGATCTCTCCTTCTTCTTGACCCCTGAAAGGAAACACCTGATATCATTGACCAATTAGCAAGACAGTACACCTTTAGTTTTCCCGGGTCTACAGTCAATTGGCCAGCTGCCAGGTATTACTTCCAGGCTAACATAGGTAAACAAACAAGTTGCATAGTTAACCCTATAATGACTGAATTTCTCCGGCCTTGCATTACATGCTCATTTCTCCAACACCCCTTCTCAAGACCTGAAATGCAAGTCATTATACATGCATACACAAAACATTATTCAACATTAGCATCAAGCATATTCAACATTTCACGAAGTCTTTCAAACTTGTCTTTGGTCAGTGGCTTAGTCAGAATATCAGCCACCATCTCTTCTGTACGACAATGCTTAATCTCTATCAGCTTTTTCTGGTACAAATCTTTAACTAATGCACATTTAATACCAATAGATCTACTTCTAGCAGTCGTGCTCTCTTCCTTACATATAGTTATACAAGCTTGATTATCCTCTAACATAAGTATAGGTACAGGTTCAATTATTCCAAAATCTTTCAACATCTCAAAGATCCATTCAAGTCTGCTGCAGGCACTTGCTGCTGAAATGCACTCAGCTTCTGCTGTGGATTGCGCTACAACAGTCTGTTTTCTACTAGTCCAGTCTATCAGTCCATCTCCATAAAAGAATAGGTGTCCACTGGTAGACTTGTAGTTGTTCATCTCTTCTCCCCAACTGGCATCCATGTAGCCGACTAGTCTTGGTTGTTCAGTTGGTGCAATTTTCAGTTTTAAGTCCATTGTTCCTCTTAGGTAACGTGCCATCTTCTTTACTGCGCTCCAATCATGATGATTTGGCGAACTTACTTTTCTGCTTAGAAATCCAACTGCCGCTGTAATATCTGGAAGCGTTGATTTGCTCAGGTACAAGAGCTTTCCGACAGCCTCTCTGTATCCTCCTATGTCCTTTAGTGGTGTGCCGTCCTTCTCCTTCAGATATCCAGGTTCAAGTGGGATTGTTGAAGCTTTGCAGTTCTTCATGCCAACAGATTCTATAAAGTCCATAATCTTTCTTTTCTGGCATAAAAGAAAAGTTCCATCCTCAAGTCTCTCAATTTGCATTCCGAGATATTGTTGAACATCTCCTAGCTGTTTGACTTCCACTTCCTTATTCAGTCCATTAGCTATTGCTTTGATGTCTCCTCTGTTTTGACAAGCCACGATCAAGTCGTCAACGTAAACAAGAACATACTGGTATTGTCCATTTCTGATTCTAGTGTACAGACAAGGTTCAGCTTTCCCTTGCTTGAAGCCTTGCTTCTTTAAAAGTTCAGTAAGTTTGTCATACCAGGCCTTTGCTCCTTGCTTTAGGCCATAGAGTCCTTTATTGAGTTTGTAGACGTAGTTTTCTTGACCTTTGACCTTGAAACCTTCAGGTTGTTCCATGTAGATTTCCTCAGATAGTTCTCCATTGAGAAAAGCAGTCTTTACATCAAGATGCTCTACTATCATGTTCCTAGATGCTGCAACACTTAGAAGTGTCCTGAATGTTGCTTGGTCAGTAACTGGAGCAAAAGTTTCAAAATAGTCAGTCCCATATTGCTGTGAGTAACCTTTAACTGCTAGGCGTGCTTTGTATAGCTCCACAGTTCCATCTTCCTTGTGCTTTATTTTGAAGACCCATTTACATCCAACAGGGTTTCTGCCTTGAGGTAGTTGAGTGAGAGTCCAGGCCTCTTTTTCGCTAATGGATAGCAGCTCCTGTTCCATTGCTTCAAGCCATCTGCCTCTTTCACTCGCAGGTAAGTTGCAAACTTCCTTCCAGTTCTTGGGTTCCTTTGCAGGTTGCACAAGTTCACAAAATCCATACTTCATTGGAGGTTGTCCCTTAGTGCTCCTTTCTGATCGCCTCACACCGGGTGTGGGTTCTGCTGTGGGTTCTGCCGTGGGTTGAGCCGCTTCCCCTGGTGTGGCCCCTGCTTCCCCTTCTGTTTCAGTAGTTTCCTCAGAAGGTGGACCTGCTGCTTCACTTGCCAGTTCCCCAGCCAGTTCACCAGCAGTCACTACAGGTAGCCAAGCAACGAACTCATCAGGTGCAGTCCTGGGCATCTTTGGATCAGCTGCAGTGGAAACCCTAGGCAATATAGTCTCATTAATAAAAACAACATTGCGTTCTTCTACTGTGTGGGTTTGGGGATCGTATATCCTGTACCCTTTCCCACCAACAGGATAGCCTACAATAAGTCCAGTTTCAGATCTGGAATCAAGCTTTCCCCTCTTTTCCTTTGGTATGTGTGCATACCCTTTTGCGCCAAAAGCTTTGATATGCCTTAGACCAGGCTGTCTTCCAAACCAAGCCTGAAAAGGGGAGGTTCCAATAATCTTTGAGGGTAATCTGTTGTGTAAGTACACTGCTGTGTTCAGGGCTTCTGCCCATAAACCGTTTGGCAGTCCAGAATGCATTAGCATAGCTCTGCACATCCCTTGCAGTGTTCTATTTAATCTCTCAGAAGCTCCATTTTGCTGGGGTGAATAAGCAATGGATACTTTATGTTGAATTCCTTGCTCTTGTAGAAATTGTTTGAATTCAGCATTACAATATTCACCACCTCCATCTGTGAGTAAGCTTTGAGGTGCTTTGCCAAATTTATTTTTAACAATAGCCACATAATTTTTAAATCTACGCAGTGTTTCATCCTTACTTTTCAGCATATACACATAAGTGTATTTTGTTTTATTCTCTGTGAAAGTCACAAAATATTTGTTCCCACCTAGGGATGCAGGTAAAGGCCCAACAAGATCACTGTATACAGTTTCCAAAAATTCTTGATTTTGCACTGGAGTTTTCCCAGAATAACTTGGGGCATCTCCCTTTGCTCTGAGGCATGTCTCACATCTAGTTTCACTCTTTTCACAATGCACAACAGGTATTCCACATTGCTTTAACAACTGCTCAACAGATTTCAAATTTCTATGTCCCATTTTAATATGCCACAAAAATAAACATTTTTCATGTTTACAAGCATCATCACAAGCATCCTTAGTCTGGCAAATCTGTTCCTTATCATCAACAGTCTCTATTTCCTCATCAGGATCAACATCAAAAATTTCTGTCTCCTCATCATCACAAGCTACAAAGTAATGAAAGCCATTTTTCTCTTCCACTTTAAATTCAAGCTCTCCATCCTTGGTAGAGACCTTGCTTCCTTGCTCTGGTTTGAGCACTACAATATGGCCAGTATTCATAAGGCTTTTTGTTGAAATTAAGTTCTCAACAGCTTCAGGCACATAAGCTGTATTTTGCAATTCAACATCAATTATTTGATTACCTGTAGTACATAATTGTAATTTTACAGTCCCAATGCCTTGTACATTCAATAATTGCCTGTTAGCTTGGTAAATTCTTGGTTTGTTCTCAACATCTATGTTACTAAACCAGGCTTTTTCTCTACACACATGTGTGCAAGCGCCAGAATCGATTAAAAATATTTTCTTATCATCTGTGTTAAAATCATCAGTGATCCTAAAAGCATTGCCTTTGTTCTGTGCCTCTGCATCAGACTTCCTGCCTCTGTGCTGTGCATGTGAAACGTGACCTCTGCTCCTCCCATAATGGCTTCCCCTTCCACTGGCTGGTTCTTTGTTACTGGAACCATGTGCTCCTGTGGCTCTTTGTTCTTGGGGCTCATCATTAAACACATACTTAGAAGAGCAGTACTTTGCAAGATGATTTTTCCCACATATAAAACACTCTATTTTCCTTTTAAATCTCTGTCCATGCTTTAGACTCAAAACAGACATCTCATCAGACAAACTTTCTTTCAAGTTTCTAGAATCATATTCCTCAGTTAGTGCAGACAAAAGACCTTCTAAAGTCAGATCATCTTTCAGTCTAATCATACTGGTTACAGACTTATAGGAGCTAGGCAGACCCTTAAGAATTGAAGAAATCATATCTGTATCAGAGGGTGCTTCATTCAGGTCTTTAAGCTGTGTGTAAATGCCCATTAATTTGTCCATCTCTTTGGGAAGGCAGTCTCCCTCCTTCATTCTGAAATCAAAAATCTTTCCCTTGAGGGAATAGATTTTACTCTTGCTGTGTTTATCAAATTTGTCCTTTAGCTTTTGAAGCATCAATCTGGACGTGGCTAGCCCTCTTAATCCTGGTACCTCTGTGTAGGGGATACTCCCTAAAATCAGGGCTTTAGCAAAACCATCCATCATAAGGAATTGTGTCTTATCAGGGTCAGATTCTGGAGGATTTTCAGTTGTTAATACTTGAAGGGCATTGTGAGTCTGCAGGCGACTCTTCAAATACTCCTCCCACCACTGATAGTTAGCCTTTGTAAGTCTGAGGTTTGGCATTTCTTGGGATGGGGCATTAAAAGCCATTTTGTTACTCACGTCCCTTTGGATTTGAGGTAGAAGCACAGGTTCTGGCTCACTCATCTACTTCTCCAGGAGCTGGCAGGGTTAATCTTTCCCCTCTCTGCAGCAGAAGCAGCAGCGCGAAGTTCAAAAGCTCCTTTGCCTCGCCTTCCTTTGTTCTCCCAGCATCAGCGTCTCTCAGGTGCTCCAAGGCTCAGCTCCACTTAAGCAGGAAAAAATTAATCCAGTCAAAAAAAGATCCTTTGCTCCTGGCAAACTGCATACCAGCATAGGTTTTCCCCTGATCAGCAAGGAAACAGGGTTGGGCCTTTCTGGCTGCAAGATTGCTCTGAGAGCAGGAAGGAAAAAAAGTGGTTGTTTTAAAAATCCAAGCCTCTAGCTCTTATTCCCTATTTCTCTTTCTCAATCAATCCAGAAAGCTTTTAAGAGAAGAACCATCTTTTAAGAACCATCCTCTCTTGCTACCATTTGTTAGGACTTTTGTCCAATAATCAGAAAAATCAGAGTAATGAATCTTGCTTTTCTGGAAAGAAGAGATTGCTTCTTTTAGTTTAAAAGAAGTTTATTACTAAAGGGAAAAGGTAAACGGGATTAGCTACAAATAAACAAAACATGCTTTCTAAGGAGCTGCATTGTGCTCCATCTTCACACTAAGACATACTGATAGAGAGTGAGAGACTGCAATGGAGGATCTCTCCTTCTTCTTGACCCCTGAAAGGAAACACCTGATATCATTGACCAATTAGCAAGACAGTACACCTTTAGTTTTCCCGGGTCTACAGTCAATTGGCCAGCTGCCAGGTATTACTTCCAGGCTAACATAGGTAAACAAACAAGTTGCATAGTTAACCCTATAATGACTGAATTTCTCCGGCCTTGCATTACATGCTCATTTCTCCAACACCCCTTCTCAAGACCTGAAATGCAAGTCATTATACATGCATACACAAAACATTATTCAACATTAGCATCAAGCATATTCAACATTTCACGAAGTCTTTCAAACTTGTCTTTGGTCAGTGGCTTAGTCAGAATATCAGCCACCATCTCTTCTGTACGACAATGCTTAATCTCTATCAGCTTTTTCTGGTACAAATCTTTAACTAATGCACATTTAATACCAATAGATCTACTTCTAGCAGTCGTGCTCTCTTCCTTACATATAGTTATACAAGCTTGATTATCCTCTAACATAAGTATAGGTACAGGTTCAATTATTCCAAAATCTTTCAACATCTCAAAGATCCATTCAAGTCTGCTGCAGGCACTTGCTGCTGAAATGCACTCAGCTTCTGCTGTGGATTGCGCTACAACAGTCTGTTTTCTACTAGTCCAGTCTATCAGTCCATCTCCATAAAAGAATAGGTGTCCACTGGTAGACTTGTAGTTGTTCATCTCTTCTCCCCAACTGGCATCCATGTAGCCGACTAGTCTTGGTTGTTCAGTTGGTGCAATTTTCAGTTTTAAGTCCATTGTTCCTCTTAGGTAACGTGCCATCTTCTTTACTGCGCTCCAATCATGATGATTTGGCGAACTTACTTTTCTGCTTAGAAATCCAACTGCCGCTGTAATATCTGGAAGCGTTGATTTGCTCAGGTACAAGAGCTTTCCGACAGCCTCTCTGTATCCTCCTATGTCCTTTAGTGGTGTGCCGTCCTTCTCCTTCAGATATCCAGGTTCAAGTGGGATTGTTGAAGCTTTGCAGTTCTTCATGCCAACAGATTCTATAAAGTCCATAATCTTTCTTTTCTGGCATAAAAGAAAAGTTCCATCCTCAAGTCTCTCAATTTGCATTCCGAGATATTGTTGAACATCTCCTAGCTGTTTGACTTCCACTTCCTTATTCAGTCCATTAGCTATTGCTTTGATGTCTCCTCTGTTTTGACAAGCCACGATCAAGTCGTCAACGTAAACAAGAACATACTGGTATTGTCCATTTCTGATTCTAGTGTACAGACAAGATTCAGCTTTCCCTTGCTTGAAGCCTTGCTTCTTTAAAAGTTCAGTAAGTTTGTCATACCAGGCCTTTGCTCCTTGCTTTAGGCCATAGAGTCCTTTATTGAGTTTGTAGACGTAGTTTTCTTTTTTTTTTTGTAAAGAAATTTTATTTTTCAAAAAAAAAACATCAAAAATAATACATTTAACCTTACCCAAATCCCTTTTTCCATATTAAATAACATTTTGTTCTATTTGTACATTCTATTTTTATCTTGTTTTGGTGGTTTCCCACCACATCTGAAGCATAACACATTTTCCATTTTATTCAAAATAGTAATACTTATATCTATGTTTCGTTTCTGGTGACGGTTATATAGCTTTAAAATACTTATACTTATACACCAATTCTTATTTTCTATACTCTTATGTATTTCTAAATAAAAACAGTTTCATTGTCTAATTTTAACTAAAACTAAAACATTCATATAATATATTTCTATTCCTTTATGCTATTATAACCATGTATAGATATAGTTTTTCATATCCCAATACTTTTCAACATATTCTTTCAAATCTTTCCAGTCTTCCAGAAAGGTCTCTGAGTAAAGATTATTCAATTTTCTAGTCCACTTATCCATTTCAGCCATATATAACAGTTTTTTCAACCATTCCCACACCTGGTATTTTTTCATTTTTCCAGTTTTGTGCATACACCATTCTTGCTGTTGTAATCATATACCATATTATTGTCCTTTTCTTTACATTTATCTCTTCTAGTTTAAGTCCTAGCAATAACATTTCAGGCAACTTCTTAAATGTACATTTCAAGATTTTTTCCATTTCTGCATGTATTTTTGACCAATAAGTCTTTGCTTTATCACAAGTCCACCACATATGATAAAAAGACCCTTCTTTCTTTTTACACTTCCAACATTTGTTAGACATATTTTGACCAATATTTGCAATTTTTTTTGGTGTCATATACCATCTATACATCATTTTAAAACAATTTTCTTTTAAGTTATAACACGTAGATATACTCATAGCATTTTTCCATAAAAATTCCCAAGATTCCATTTCAATGTCTTTGTTAAAGTTTATCGCCCATTTTACCATTTGTTCTTTTACCATTTCATCAGCATTAAACCATTTTAGCAAGACTTTATACATTTTAGAAATCATTTTTTTCCCACCTTCCTCCCAAACTTGTTCTATTTCATTATTTTTTCCCCTGAAACCGTGTTTTTTATCACTTCTATACAAGTCATATATTTGTCTATATCTTAACCAACCATAATCAAAATCAATCTGATGCTGCTCCTTCAGTTTGAAATCCTTGCCATGTCTTATTAATAAGTCTCTATACTTCAGCCAATCTTGTCCTTTATATCTTGATGTTGGATGTAAAACTTCTGCGGGTACAATCCACATGGGTATCTCTTCTGAAAAAAAGTTTTTATATCTTGTCCACGTATCCATTAGTGTTCTTCTCAAATAATGATGTTTAAACATATTGTCCATTTTTGTTTTGCCATAATACAAATATGCATGCCACCCAAATCTACAATCATGACCTTCCAGGGACAATAACATTCTATCTTGTAACATAGTCCATGCCCCTACCCAGGTCAAACATATTGCATCATGGTATAACCTTAGATTTGGTAGTTGAAACCCTCCTCTTTCTTTGGCATCACAAATTATTTTCATCTTAATTCTTGGTTTTTTCCCTCCCCACACAAATTTAGACAGCTCCTTCTGCCAACCTTTGAATGTTTTTACATCTTTCACAATTGGAATAGTTTGAAACAAAAACATTAATCGTGGTAACACATTCATCTTGACCACCGCAATTCTACCCAGCAATGACAAATTCAATACATTCCACTTTTTAATATCCTGCATAATTTGCAACCATAATTTTTCATAATTATTTTTATAAAGATCAATATTTTTCATAGTTAGGTTTACACCCAGATATTTTGTCTTTTTCACCACCTCACATTCTGTAAGTTTTTGTAACTCGTTTTGTTTCTTATTTGACATATTTTTGCACATTACTTTCGATTTGTTTTTATTTACATAAAATCCTGCTAAGTCACCAAACTCTTTTACTCTCTGTAACAAATGTGGTAATGTGGATAAGGGGTCTTCCACTATAAACATCACATCATCTGCAAAGGCCCTATATTTGAAAGAAAAACCTTTAGTTGTTAAACCTTTAATATCTTTGTCTTCCTTCACATTTAACAGTAGAACTTCTAAAATCCAAATAAATAGCAGTGGCGAAAGCGGGCATCCTTGTCTTGTTCCTTTTTCAACTTTAAAATCGTCTGTCTTTTCAGTATTAATTATTATTGAGGATTTCTGTTCTTTATATATTGCTTTAATGAAGTTAAGCATATATTCACCGATCTCAAGATGTTCTAAAACTTCAAACATAAAATCCCAGTTTAAATTATCAAACGCTTTCTCCGCATCTAAAAAGAAAAAGCTCACTTCCTTTTCAGGATGTTTGTCGTAGTATTCTATAGCGTCCAGTACTACTCTTAGATTGTCCCTTATTTGTCGATTAGGTAAGAACCCTGCTTGTTCTGTTTGTATAGTCTCTTTAAGGTGCTCTTTTAGTCTATCCGCTATAATCTTAGCAAAAATCTTATAATCATTATTCAGTAAAGAGATCGGTCTATAATTCTTAACATTGGTCAAATCCTGATTTTCTTTCGGGATCAGTGAGATGGATGCATCTTTCCAGGTTTCTGGTACCTCTCCAGTAACTCTTATATCGTTCATCAATAGCAGTAACACCGGTGAGACTGACTCCTGTAACGTTTTGTAGAACTTCGCTGTAAATCCATCCGGTCCAGGTGCTTTACCTAATTTTGAGTCATTTATTGCATTTTTGATCTCTTGTAATGATACTGGATTATTAAATAGTTCTTTAATTTTCTCTGTTGGTTTTGGTAGCTTTAATGTTTGCAGGTATTCTTTAATCTTTCTTCTGTCTTTGTTTTCCTTCTTTAAAAGTTTTGCGTAGTATTTAAAAAATTCTCTTTTTATTCCTTTGTTATCTATTATCTCAATATTATCTCTTATCACTTTAGTGATAAATTTATTTTCACGTTTTTTCTTTAATTGCCATGCTAAGTATTTTCCGGGTTTATTTGCACCTTCAAATGCTTTTTGTTGAAGTTTTTTTAAGTTCCAGTACATCTCCTGGTTCAAAATGGCTTTTGCTTGGTCTTGTAGCATCCAAATTTCCTTTTGCAGTTTCTTTTTCCCTGGTTTCTTCTTCAGTTCTTCTTCCTTTGTTTTAATGGCTTGTAAAATATTTTCATATTGCTCTTTTTTCTTTTTATTATCTTTAGCATTTAACGATATCAATAGTCCTCTCATCACTGCTTTATATGCATCCCATACGGTTTGAATTTTAACTTCTTTCTGCATGTTTACTTGGAAGTATAGGTCTGTTTCTTCAAGTAATTTTTTAATTATTTCTTGATTATCTAATAAGTCCTCGTTTATTCTCCATCTCTTTTGTTTTTTAATCTGCCCAGCTGTCCATAAACACGGATTGTGATCTGAGATTATTCTGGGTAAAATTTCCACTTTTCTTGTCTTGAAGGTTAGGTTAGTAGTCATCCAAATCATGTCAATTCTTGAATGTGAGTCATGTCTTTTGAATGTGAGTCATGTCTATAATGACTGAATTTCTCAGGCCTTGCATTACATGCTCATTTCTCCAACAATTTCGAGTCTATTTTCTCTAATTGTGATCTAACCATATATACAGTGGATTCCATCTTTTAGTAAATTCCTCTAGATCTTTTCCCTGTAATAACAGATTCAACCTATCCCTTTCAGCCACTTCTAATAATCTTTGTATTAAGTCCAGTCTTGTTGGTAGCAACTCTCCTTTCCAGTTCTTAGCCACTAAAATTCTTGCCGATAGGATGTCTCATTCTTAATTAGGTGACCCTAAGACAGGCTATAGGCTAATCAATATACTGGATAAAGTATATGCTATCTGGCATGTACACAGGGGGTGAAGTTTTGGGGGTAAACTTTCTTTCCTTTGTTCTTGGGTCACTTCTGAACAAAGGCAAAGAGACAAGATGGAGTAAAGATCAGAATTAGAAAGATGAGTTATATTGTTGTTGTTTTTCTTCCCATGTAAACCTTCCCTATTTTCTTTTAGTAAACTTTTTCTTAGAAGCTAAACACACATGTGTCTGTGCTGCTTTTATTTCCACTGCACAATATGTGCTCTGCTAAATATCTAACATTTACCAACATTTCCTTGACTTACTATGACACAGGTAACAGCAAAATCTGAATCCTCCCATGTAGCTGAGTGGCACATTTCACGTCAACTTTTGTGCAACTGTAGTATTATTAGAGATGATAGCTAAGTGGAGGGGAGACCATTCAAGTTTGGCCATGTTCCCACAGTGTGTTACACCAACTTAAACTGCCAACGTACATGTACTATCAAAAAGTGAGCATGGGAAAAAATGTTTTTTTAAAAACAAACCAACAAACAAACAAGCAGTGAGCATGGTCAGAGGCTCGCATGTTTAGGCACCAGCCAGGGCTCACAGCCTCCTGACCAAATGGAGGAGCTTCATTTCCTACTAGGAGATGTGTCTATAGACGGCAGAGAACAAGAGAATTGCACTGTGCCAGCTCTTCCCTTTCAAACTGACCCAGAGGCCCCTGGAATGTTCCAGTGACTCCCCGCCTCCCACTCTTGAGATCCAGCAGCCCAAGACAGTTGCACTGTCCTCCCCCTGCAGTGTACTGAAAAGTCTGAAGGGCCGAGAAAGGATCTGTTTTTTGGAGTGGGTGGGGGGAACTGTGATTGAGTAGAGAAACAACTACACATATGGAAAATGCTACCTACCGTGGGGGGCAGGTAGGCAAACCTGCAGCTGGCCCTAATTTAGATGTTATAAATAAAAATTTAGTTGGATTTATCCAGCTATCAGCCAGAAAAAACGTGGTTTACATCTTTATATTTGATATGACATGGGTGGACCAAAGTCTTTGTGAAGAATGTCCTGTGTCTGTATATCCTTCTTCTCACATCCAAAGGGCTTTCTGCAGCTTCTGATCACTGACCAACTATCCAAAAAAGTTTGAGTCTAGTAGTGGAACCTTTAAGACCAAAGAAGTTTAGTTCAAGATGTGAACTTTCGTGTGCATGCACACTTCCTCAGATGATGAAATGGAATTACAGATCATAGTTGTATAGATAGGGGTGACTTGCTAAATAAACTTGAATAAAACTTTGTGGTCTTAAAGCTGCCATCGGACTCTAACTTAGTTCTACTGCTTCAGACCAACATGGCTTCTACTGCTTCAGAACATCCAAGGGTTTCCCAGACCTGTTGAGGGAAAAATAAAATGTTATGGCCCTTCTGCCTGAGAACCCAGCCCTCCTTCGGTTCAGTGAGCTGGATAGGACTGGCTGGACACCAAGTCTCACTGAGCAAGAGAAAAAGACATCAGCTTGCACTAAGTTCTATTTTATTCTTCCTTAAGCAAATTATCAGAAAAAGCTTAGAGCATTTTCCAAAAGGGTAGTGTACACATTACCCAAATAACAAAGGAAAGAGATCTCTTGACTGCCATCTGATATCACCACATGTGAGCTATTGGGGGGGCAGTGTCGTACCTTGAAATATCCACAATGTGTGTGTGTGTGTGTGTGTGTGTGTGTGTTTGCAATCAATAGAATGCAGGGTGCACATCAACATGAATGTAACAATAACCAGACCCTTCCCCATAATGGCGTCATGAACTTTTACCCATTAGACCTTGAGCTTGTTTGGAGGTTCTAGCAGGGGAGCGCAGCTATCGTATACCCTTGACCGAAGAACAGTTCACTCCCTCTATCTGGGATAGTCATCCTCTTCGACCAAGTGCACAGCTTTGGGAGGGACGCACATGAAGCAGTGAGGGAGGTAGGGGACACCCGCCTAGCCAGCCAGATCAGCCGAATTAACCCTGGCGATCAGTGGGGTGACAGATGTCGCAGCCAGATCACCCTCACAAAATTTAAAAAAAAAACCTTTTACCCATTTCAGAGTTATCGAGCAGATCAAGAATCTTTAGATACAACAGGAGACATCCATGAACTTAATCTACATAAGTTATGTCTTGAAGATGGTACATTTTGGCTCGGGGAATGTAAACTATGTGTGAAAGAGAGGTCAGCACCCAGGCACTGCCTGAGTTTCAGGAGACAGCAATCTTCCTAGGGTAGAACCAAAGTCTACTCTTGCGATATTTTATTTAATGTAGCTTATACATAAATGTCCAGGTCTCCCTTAATATCAAATTCTGCCACAAGACCATCACAAACCATCTGTGGGCATATCTTCTAACAAGTTGCCTCCTGAGAGTTTTAAAGTTTGTTTATTTATTAATTTAATATGGCTTATAGCTCTCCCATCCCTGCACAGCAGGGCTCAGGGCAGGTAAGAATAATATACAGAACATAAAAACATAAGAAAATAAGTATAATTATCTTTAAAAACATTTTTACAACCTCAACTTAACTAATCAAATCCAGAGGCAGATGGTAACACGGACTCTTGTCCAGTAAAATCACTTCATGTGTGTCAGCAGATGGTACCACTAATAGTAAAATCAGATGGGTGGACAGGAGGGCAGGTGGAGGCCAGTCCAGGTAGATTTATCACTGCCTCAATCATAGGCCTGGTGGAACATCTCCATCTTGCAGGCCCTGCAGAACTGTATCAGATCCCACAGGGCCCAGGTCTCATCTGGGAGAGCGTTCCACCAGGGTGGAGTCTGGGCTGAAAAGGCCCTGGATCTGGTTGAAGCCAAGCAGATACTTTTTGGGGCCTGGAATCAACAGAAGGTTCTTGTCTTTTGAGTGCAGTGCTCTTTGGGAGTGTAGCCAGAGAGGCGGTCCCACAGATATGTTGGTCCCAGACTGTCTCATCAGACAAGCCTTTATTGGCACACGTGCGCGCGCACACACACACACACACACACACACAGAGTAGGGGGTCAGGTTAATTACAGATTAGAAAATACAAAATCCATACAAAGTAAAATTAGAATTACAGCATAAAAAAACAGAGTAAGAACATAATGAAACCTAATACATAGTATTACTTATCAGAATGTGTAACCATATCACTGAGAAGAAATTTTGCTACTATTTCAGTTATTTCCGTATCTGGATTACCAAGCAAGAAAAGAACCTTAAAATCATCAGAGGTCTCTAACAGTTGGGCTAATATGGGATACAGAAGTTCCCAATGGGACGCCAGATAAAGAGGATACTGAAGGAGAATGTGGGGGACAGTTTCAACAGAGTCCTTCATACAAGGACAGCACCTACTAGGATAGGGGATTCCCTGGAATCTACCAGATAGAAGAGTGGAAGGAAGAACATTAAATCTGGTCAAGGAGATGGCTTTGTGCAAATTTGGAGATATGGATAGAGTTATTCAGCTGGAAAGTTTGCATTTGGAACAATCCCTAAGTTTAAGGGAGAACAGGTTATGTTAGCCAGGCTATAGAGAGTTTGCAGCTCTGAACCCAATAAACTAGATTTTATTTTTTTTTAAAGCCTCCGACTCAGAAAGCAAAAATAAGGATTCTAAGGATAAATTCAAGGAAAATATTTTGCCTTCAATGTGAGATAGCCAACTAGAATTGACAGATTCAGAAAGTACATATAACTAAAGGGGTCAGAGGTGAAGTGGAGTCGTAACCAAAATTTAAAGGTGTGAATCCATGCCTCAGTAGCCAACAGATTCTGACCACACTCCAAACATAAAGCAGCATATGGAACACACATAGGTACCCCCATGGTCTTTCACAAAAAGGTAACATGGACATGTTCCACTGAAGTGTCAATTGCATCAATCCAGAGAGGTACCCCATATAATAACTGAACTCCAATTTTAGCATTAAAGGCTTTAAGTGCAGTCGGCACAGATTGGTTACCTCGATCAGACTGTGTAAAGCTTTGAAAATTAAAAGCAGCTCTTTGAACTTGATCTGGTATTAAACTTGGAGCCAGTGCAGCTGACGGAGCACCAGTTGAATATGTGCTTTAGATGGTGTTTCAGTAAGGACTGCATTCTGGACCAGTTGGAGTTTCTAGGTCAGTTCCAAGGGTAGCCCTACACAGAGCGAGTTCCAGTAGTCTAGCCTGGAGGTGACCATTGCATGGATCCCTGTGGCTAAGTCAGGGCGAGAAAGGAAGGGGACCAGTTCCCTGACTTGACGCAATTTGAAAAATGCCAGTCTGGCAACATTTGTGATCTGGGCCTCCATAGAAAGGGAAGCATCCAGAATCCTGCCCAAGCTCTTCACAGTTTGCATAGGTGTTAAAGGTGTGTTATCAAGAGCTGGGAGTTGGCACCCCAGCCTGGTGTCTCCCCGGTTCAGTCACAGGACCTCCATCTTACATGGATTTAATTTCAGCCAGCCCTGTTTCAGCCACCTAAACACAGTCTCCAAATCCTCAGCTAGAAAGTCTGCGGTGATATTTGGTTGGCTGCCCATCAGCAGATACAGCCAAAACTCTGCACCAATTTGGCGACGGAGCACATATAAATATTAAATAACACTGGGGAAAGAATTGCCCCTTGAGGGACACCACATACCTAGGGACAACATGGTGAGACCCTCTCCCCCAGTGCCACTCTCTGTCTCCGACCATGGAGAAATGAGACAAGCCACTTCAAGGCTGTCCCACACATCCCCACATCAGTGAGGCCGATCATAGTTGACCATGTCAAATGCTGCTGTAAAGTTCAGAATGTTCTCTTGTTTCCAGAGTTCAGAATGTTCTCTCGTTTCCAGAGTGTGCAGAAACCATTACTTCGGAAAATAGCTTTGTTATCTAAATGTTATCATTTTGCACAACTAATTCCTGGGGATGGGGCATATTTGATCAGGTTATGAACATGGGACTATAAAAGGAGGGATCTAAAGGAGGCAGAATTAAAGAGCCCATTCAAAGCATTGACTCCCAACTGGTGTGAAGGGAGGACCATTGCGAGGATGAAAGCTGCCCTGTTGATCATTCTATTGGCGTCCATCTGCCTGCTCCATGCTGGAGCTGACACTCCCGACATTCCTGTATATCCAGACCTTGAAGTCCAAAAGGTAAGCATCAAATGGCCTCTAAATAAGGGTTTAAGAAACCTCAGAATGCTGATGTAAGAATCCCAAAAGGAGGCTTCGGCTTACCCAGCTGTTTTCTTGCCTGACTTCATTGGGGACAGCCATTTTGGTCTGTGGCAACCAAAATAAGGGTCTTGGGGCTCCCTAAGTATTGTTAGATTTCTTATGGTAAACAAATTCATGAGCCAGACCCCCAACTGGTCAGACATAGCAACCAGCTGGAAGAAATATGTCTTTGTGGACAATCAGACAATGGCTTAAGGGGAGGTGTGAGAGTTATAAAGCAAGGCTAGAAACCCAGCAATTCAAGAGTCAGGTGTTAATATTGCAGAAATAGAAAAGAAGAACCAAGAAAGGTAATGTTAGACTATGCACATTCTAGTCAGCATTGAAGTGGACTCTTTCCAACAGGTGATGGTAAACTAAAGTGCCATCAAGTTGCAGGCACCTTATGGTGACCCACGTAGGGTTTTCAAGGATGAGGTGAACAGGTGGTTTGCCATTGCCTGTCTCTATGTAGCAACCCCGGACTTTGGTGGTCTTTTATCCAAATACTAACCAGGAACAACCCTCCTTAACTTCTGATGATGGCAAGATTAGCTAGCCTGTATCATCAAGATTAGGGCCATGGTTATGGGAACTATATGTAAAAAAAAGCACCTCCCGGGATAAAAACTATTCAGTTTTGTTTGCTTCTTTTATTAATATGCTGCTGGTGGTTCTTCTTCTACTACTTCTTTTTCTACTTCTTCTTTTTGCCAATTAAATGCACTCAAAACAATTTGCTATTCATAATTACTTATGACCTGATCAGGACAATATAAATGAAAAACTGTAAGGAAGAAGAAAATAGACACATGCTGCTACTAACTCCTACATCATCTATTTCCACATAAATCATGGCCAGGTGGATGGGAAACTTTGGCAGACAATTCTGGTGGGTAGGGGCCCAATATCATTCAGTTGTAGCCAAGCAAATGTATTGTAAATATTTACGTTGTGACGTTGCCATAAAGTGGCTGATATATGTTGTAAATAAATAAAGCCAATGGAGGATGGGTTCATAACCAGTGTGTGTGTGTGTGTGTGTGTGTGTGTGTGATACACCAGAAGAAATGGCCGCTGAGGTTAAATTCTTGGTGGGTCCCTGCCTTTGGAAAACTGCCTCTTCCTTAGCCCCTCTGCCCTTCTGCCTAATCCTGTTTCCCTTTCTCTCCATGCTCATTCCATCGCTGGTGCCTCCCTAGCCTTGCTCAGCCTCCCTGCTGGCTGCCGTATTCCACTCTCAAGTCAGGAGTGTTAATTGAATCTCAGCTGCCAAGATCAGTGGTGGGAAGGGCATGGAAAGAGGGCAAGCAAGCCTGACGTGTGGGGCCAAGGAACAGATTGTGAGGGGCGTTTTCAGAACTTGCACCTCTGGGGATAGAGGGGGTGGCAGGAAGCCAGAGGGCTCATACTTTGAAGCTCATTGGGACCCAGGATCAAGACTTTGCTGGCTTGATACTAGGAGAGATCAGGAAGGGGGTATTAGGCTGGTTGTCTTCAGAGTCACTTTTGCCTGTCGCAGTGCCCTCTGGCCTCCCAAGGACGGGGCTTTGCTCAGCCTCAGAACAGAGAGCCTCAGAACAGAGCCTCAGAACAGAGAGGGAATTTGTAGGCACCCTGCCTCCTCACCATCATGGCTTGATCAAAAGAATGCCCAGGGCTCCTGCGATCATTTCCACCCAGGGTCATTTCAGCTTCCAAGTGCACTCCTGCCTGCATCATAGATCAGATAGCTCTCTTGAATAACAAACTAATCTTGAGCTCTTCTTTCTAGCTTGCTGGGACTTGGTATGCCAATTCATTTGTCTTGAAAAACCATGAGCCGATGGATATAATCTCCATTGATGAGGAAGTGGAGCCTTCTGATGACGGAGATTTGCTTTTTAAGATACGCTTCATTGTGTAAGTTCCCAAATATTACTACAATCGTCCCAACACTGTTCTTAGGGGAACTAGTTAATTAGTGGGTATGCTGTGATTTAATTAACTGTTTATAACTTTGGTTTTATGGTTTTATAATATTTTAGACCAGGGTTTTATGGTTTTAGACTATATTCTATTTTATACAATTTTTTATGTACTTTGTTTTTTGTAATGGCCTATGGCTAAATACAATAAAATCTGTCTGTCTGTCTACTACAATTGTCAGCTTCCTTTGCAAAGTGTAATCTGTTCATAAAGTCTGTATGTGTGTTGGAAGGGCAAACCAACTAGCACTGTTTTGCATCCTAGAGGGTGGCATTCCACAATTAAATTAAGAAGTAAGCATGTTGCAAGCAGAGCTGAACTAAATTTAGTACCCAAACTCTTCTCCTTTTACATTTTTATAGTAAATATACTTAATTTGTGAATTTTCTGCAGATATTTGGTTGTATTTGGTACCCATATACTGTCATCCTCTATTCATTCTTTTCTGTGTTTTCCCGTTTTGCTGTGATTGTTCTGAAGACTGGCTTTGATATGTTTTTTTAAAGCAAATTTTATTGGATTTTTCCAAATTCACATTCATATCATTATTACCAATATGGCTTTGATATGTTTTTGGAAAGACTGCAGTCAAAGCTCCTTTGAGTGTATATGGATGGGATGATGCACATTTGTTTTTAACATCCTTCCCACATCGGTGCCATTTTCCATGCAATGGTCCCTGCAGTAGCCATCCTTCCTCACTCGCAGGATTTTTTTATTTTTTTTTTAAAAAAAACACTAATAGCATATACTGTTATAACAATACCGAAGTCAGTTACAACAATCTACTAGTCCCAGATTGCAAATTTTAAAAAAGTCTCCAGCTCTTATTGCAGAGTTGTAAGGTACTGTCCACACATTTCTCCTGATAGCTCTGCAAACAAAACAGCTAGAGTTGACTTCTAAAAAATCCTGCAGTCTGGGAACAAGTATATATTTGTAACAGCCATACAAATGTAGTGAAATAGTGTGTGAGGAAATGCCTTCCACTCCAGGACTCATATCAATATTCCAAAAATTGTACCTGGCAAAAAGGAAAGGTATTGGCAATGAGTTATTAGACTCCAGGCTCTGAACACATCAGTGCTTAGTTATGCAGATGGACCTGGCCCAAGTGAAACAAAAAGTTTACTTTCTGACAGTTTGCCAGAACATCACTCCTAAAAAACAGAACAGCACAGCCAAAAGGCTAGAGCAAGGGTGTCAAACATATGGCCCAAGGGCTGGATCAGGCCCTCAGAGGGCTCCTATCCATCCCACAAGGAACTAGCTGTCCCCTGCTTCTTTCTCCAGTTCTGCCAATGTTGTTACATCACAGCTTGCTTTACCAGACTCTCTCAATTGCACAGGAGATATAAGATAGGCAAGCTTCTGTTCCAGGCACTGGCTGAGACTCCTCCCTAGGGTTGCCAAGTCTTTCTTACTCACTGGAGGGGGGGAGTCCTCTGTCACCCGGAAGTGACGTCAGCACATTGGGGGCATTGCAAGGGAAATGCTCTGGCAATCGCCCCAAAACTCTATGGTATCGTAAGAGTTTTGGGGTGATTGCCAGAGCGTCGCCCTAGCAACGCCCCCAACGTGATGACGTCACTTCTGGGTGACGTCATTATGTTGGGGAAGTTGTCCTGGCTGGACGACTTCGGGGGTGGGATTCCCCCCGCCAGCCGAATGCTGGCCGGTGGATCAGGAACCCCTGTAGCGGGGGATCCCCCGCCCCCCGGGCTGACTTGGCAGCCCTACTCCTCCTCCTCCCAGGGGGAGGGAAGGAATGAGCCAGGGTGTGTTTCCTGTCCAGGCTGCCTGAGTTGCACAGGAGACAAAGGCAAGCCATTCTTCCTCTCCATTGGAGAAGGCTCCTCCCCTTCCTCCTGCTTTGCTTCGCTCAGCTGCCTCAATCGCATGGGAGAAATACAAAGCACCTTTAAGGCCAACTAAGTTTTATCCAAGGTATGAGCTTTTGTGTGCCTTACTACAGTGTGTTTTGTTGGGCTAATTGTGCCAGGGCTCTCCTGGGTACAGTTGTGTCCCCTTCCCCTTCTTAATTTTAAAAACTATTTATTATTTATTTTTTATTTTCAATACAGTAAAAAAATAAGCATTCTTGTGAAACAGATATTCAGTAATGGTAGTAAGCTGGACAAGAAACAAGACAAAACATCATGACGAGACCTAGCAGAGGCTTCAAAAATACAAAAATACAAAAGGTGATAATAGTGGTTATTGGGGAGAAAATCCCCATTAGACAAGTAAGCCAAATGGTTTCCCTCCCCCTTTTCATTGTATTCATGCCCTCATGATCCAGTCTTTCTCAGTAGGAAAACAATGATTAAAATGTTCTCCCACTGGTTTTTGAGCGCTGAGGTTTTGAATGTCAGATTTATTTCCATTTATTCTTTTGAGTAAGGACTGACTTATTTGTCCATTGTAGAGTGGAAGGGCATTGCTGACATTTGATGGCATATGGGGGCTGTGGTCACATACGCGAGATAAAGCGGGGGGGAAGCGAGGCTATTTCCGCTGGAGTAATTTGACCGCAGTTGTGCTATCACACAGCTCTGTGAAGCTGCGGGTGCAACTCGCCACTGCATGATCAGACACAACCGTGGGCGAGTCAGGGGTTTTTTTGTCATTCATTTTGGATTCACTTAAATGGGGGATCGATGAATTGCACCTCCACCCTGAGGGCTTCCAAAGGCAGTATGCGATGATGTGCATACTGAGAAGGGGGGGGAAAAACAACGGCATGGCATCGGGATAGCCTGATCAAACTATCCCCGACACCACAAGTGCACGCTGGAGGGATCATACAGGGAAAGTCCATCTGTGGCCCGTAGCAACCTGTTTGATACTGGATTTTCGCTAGTGTTTCTTTACTTCACTTCTCCAGTAGAGCAAAACAGCTTGCCAACGGGTGTGGGATGCTTTCCAGATGTTCTCTTGTGACCACGCCCTTAAAATCCGGCTGGGAGTCGTGCCTATCACGTGGCTAATTCTGCATGTGATTGGGGCCATAATGTAGCTAAAGGAACAAGTGAATGAACCTGAGATAGTATGGCTGGTGTTTTTAAGCTTGGTTAATGTGTTGTCAGAGTGGATATGGGCACAGAGCTGGCATCTTGGTCTGTGGCAGGCCCTGGTCCCAGAGTCCATGTCCATGTTTGAAATGGTATTGCAGTGGGTGAGAAGTTGTTCAAGGTTAGGAGACTGTGGGCAAAATAAAGGTTTGCCTCCTGAAGACTGTGAGAGAGGAGTATCATTGTCCAGCCTAGGTTGTAGGTTGCTAATGATGTGTTGAAATGATTTGACCAGAGATCTGTATGTGACCCCCCCCCCCCCACCAGTGGTGTTCTGTTGTTGTGTTGTTTGGGCCAATCTTGTAGCAGGTTATCCCTTGGTACCACTCTGGCTTTGTTGATCTGCTTCTTGACTACATCAGGTGGGTATTGTAATTTCAAGAATGTCTGTTGTTGATCCTGCAGGTGAGAATCTCTGCTTGAGGGATCGGAACAGATGCGGCTGTAGCGTAGAGCTTGGCTGCACACAACAGATGGTTCAGTGTGTTTCAGATGGTGACTGGAAGCCTAAAGACAAGATGGTGACTGGAAGCACGTAGGGAGAAAGGCAGCTAACAAATGTTTAAAATAAATAAATAAACTTTAACTATTACTAGTCTATCCTAGCAATGCCATCATTGGGGAAAGTATATAGTTTAGGGTTTTGAGGTCTGAGTGTTTTCATCATTTCTTTTTATCAGGGCTATTTTGGGGCAGGAACGCACAGGAACGGAGTTCCGGCTGGCTCCTGAGTTGGCCACACTCAGCAGGAACTCATTAGCATAATAGGCCACACCCAATGGCAGAAACTCATTAGTACTGGCTACATTAGGGGTATGTGGCCTAACATGCAAATTAATTCTTGCTGCAAAAAAAGCCCTGGGTTTTGACAACAAACAAGGTAAACAGAATAAGAAGCAAAAGGTAGGTGTGGCTGGATGACCATTCTTCTGGTAACATGGGGTGTGCGGCCTAATATGCTAACAAACTAGTTCACAAACTAGTTTAAAAATGTAAAGCTGTCAGTGGTGTGTCCTAATATGCTAATGAGTTTCTACTGTTGGGTGTGGCCTGTTACACTAACGAGTTCCTGCTTTTTATCCTTGTTTAGCCTGATGCTTTACAGACCAACATGCGTATTTCTAAATTTGGATATTAAACAAATAGGTTTTGAATGCTCAGAGCACAATTCCTGTAAGCACAATGTGCATATTTTGTCCTGCTTTCTGAAGAGAGGGAAGGAGGAGGAAAATGGTGAGCTCTCCCATCCCTAAGGTGTGAAAACTGTGGTGGATGGTCCCTGCGTTAGCTAGCAGGAGCAAAGGAGGAGACGCGGCAACTAGGCAGAGTCTTTAAACAGCAATGTGGATACAGGGCGATTTTGCATCTAGCATTCGCTCCACATTTTCTCAACTAGGAGGGAAAAATGGAGCTCAAAACCACATTCAAATACCTCAGGCCAACGCTGTACTGACTGCAAAGTCACCCCTGAATGGCCATAAATCTATGCAGAAGGTACCATAAAATCTGATGATCGAAGGAAGTGACAGCAGCATAAAATGCAGAGGGGAATTTCTGTTCCAGTGTGGGTTTGCTCAAACAACAGAGGGAAAAGCCAATGCAGAATCAGCCACAGACTGCTAAATGTGCAAATCCATCTAGCAGGAGAGTCTAGTTGGCGGCAGCAGTGACTACATGCTAGGAGTGTAGGTGTTGTACTCGAGGAAGAAGGGAATGGGGTGGTGCCATCGGGCAGAGAGACCTGGGACAGCTGGGAGGCTTTGCCAGGCTCCTGGGACACAAGGGAATGGGTCTTATGAGACCCTTCCTTCACACAGTGATATTTCTATGGCCCATTTTTAAAAGCCCGAAAAAGCCCTCCAGCAGTGGGGGAGAGGGGCAGTCACAGAAGTCAGTGGCAAGGAAACTGTGGAGGAAACTTACATGTTGCTAGTCATTGCCATGGTGGATGCCTCTGCATTTGCAGCAGTAGAATCATCTCCATGTGGAAACAACTTGTTTTTCCTTTTCTTCCCTCAGCGATGGAGAATGTCAGACAACTGATGTTAACGCGGTGCACACAGACCAGCCTGGTGTATTCACAGTTCCTGGTAAGTATTTGTCACTTATAGACTGGAGAGAGAGAAACAACTTTTTCAGGGAGATGAAGTCAGCTTGGAAGAGGTATTGCCACTTGTGGAGTGCATAGGCCCCTTGTTTTTGCCTCTGATCAATAGGTTTGGCAGACCTCTGCACTGTTTCTTAACTCTCTTGGATCAGAGCTGACCATGGGAAATAATAGGTGTCAAAACTGAACCAGTTTAATTTCCCTAGTGCCAGTCTCAGTCCACCAACTGCCTACAAAAGGTGACTGAACCAAAAGGAAGGGAACAACTGCAACAAGATTGAGTTTCTAGACACTCTCAATTACTGTGCTGTGGAGCAGATGGTCACAGAACCTACCAAGGGAGAGGTGATCCCAGATTTGGTCCTAAGTAACACCCAAGACCTGGTGAGAGATGTAAAAGTGATTGTACAGCTTGGGAACAGTGACCAAGTTGCCCAAAAAGACCAACACAACCACTTTTAACTTTAGAAGGGGTAACTTCTCTGATATGAGGGAACATGTGAAAAGAAAACTGACGGGTCAAAACCGTTGGGAAACCTTGGAGACTATTTAAAACTACAATCCTAGAAGCTCAGATAAAATATATACTGCAGGTTAGGAAAGGCACAAATAGGTGTAGATAAGGGCCTGCATGGTTAACGAACACAGTGATGGAAGCTGTAAAAGGTAAAAAGAATTCCTTTAAGCAACTGAAAGCTAGTCTCAGTGAGGGTGATAAAAGGGAACACAGGCTATGCTAAATAAAATGCAAGTCTGCGATCAGGCAGGCAAAAAGGGAATATGAGGAGCATATTGCAAAAAGCATAAATACCAACAATAAAACTTTCTTCAAATACATTAGAAGCAGGAAACCAGCCAGGGAGGCAGTGGGGCCCTTGGATGACCAAGGGGTAAAAGGAGTACTGAAGAATGATAGGGAAATGGCTGAGAAGCTGAATGCATTTTTTGCCTCTGTCTTCACTGTGGAAGATAAGAAGTACTTGCCCACTCCAGAACCGCTGATTTTGGGAGGGGTGTTGAAAGACCTGAGTCAGATGGAGGTGACAAAACAGGAGGTGCTACAACTGATAGCAACTTAAAAACTGATAAATCACCAGGCCCAGATGGCATACATCCAAGAGTTCTGAAAGAACTCAAATGTGAACTTGTGGATCTCCTGACAAAAATATGTAATCTTTCATTAAAATCTGCCTCCATTCCTGAGAACTGGAAAGTAGCTAATGGCACCCCCATTTTTAAAAAGGGTTCCAGAGGAGATCCGGGAAATTACAGTCCAACATCAATACTGGGTAAGTTGCTGGAAACCATTATTAAGGAGAGAATTAGTAGGAACATTGATGAACAAAAACTATAGAGGAAGACTCCGCATGGGTTCGTAAGGAAAGATCTTGTCTCACTAACCTGTTAGTGTTCTCTGAGAGGATTAACAAATGTGGACAAGGGGGACCCAATAGATGTTGTTTACCTTGACTTTCCAAAAGCTTTTGATAAAGTTCCTCATTAAAGTCTCCTAAGTAAGCTCAATAATCATGGGATAAAAGGACAAGGGGTCTCGTGGATCAAAAACTGGCTAATTAATAGAAAACAGAGTATAAATGGGCAACTTTTTCAGTGGAGGGTGGTAAGCAGTGATTTGGAGTTGGGAGTAAGCAGTGAAGTGGCTAAATTTGCAGATAACACGAAATTGTTCAGGGTGGTGAGACTCAGGGAAGATTGTGAGGCACTTTAAAGGGATCTGTCGAGGATGGGTGAGTGGGTGTCAATGTGGCAAATGGGGTTCAGTGTGGCCAAGTGCAAAGTGATGCACATTGGGGCCAAAAATCCTAACTATAAATACATGTTGATGAGGTCTGAACTGGCAGAGACTGACCAAGAGAGAGATCTTGGAGTCGTAGTAGATAACTCACTGAAAATTTTGAGACAGTGTGCGACTGCAATGAAAAAGGCCAACACTATGCTGGGGGTTATTAGGAAGGGAATTGAAAACAAATAAGCCAGTATAATAATGCCCTTGTATAAATTGAAGGTGCGATCTCATTTGGAATACTGTGTGCAATTCTGGTCACCACACCTCAGAAAGGATATTATAGCACTGGAAAAGGTGCAGAAAAGGGCAACTAGAATGATAAAAGGGTTGGAATACATTCCCTATGAAGAAAGGTTAAAGCGCTGGGGGCTCTTTAGTTTGGAGAAACAATGACTGAGGGGTGACATGACAGAGGTTTACAAGATTATGCATGGGATAGAGCAGGTAGAGAAAGAAGTACTTTTCTCCCTTTCTCACAATACAAGAACTCATGGGCAGTCAATGAAATTTCTGAGCAGTCGGGTTTGAATGGATAAAAGGAAGTATTTCTTCACTCAAAGAGGGATTAAAACATGGAATTTACTGCCACAGGAGGTGGTGGCAGCCACAAGCATGGACGGCTTCAAGAAATAATTGGATAAACATATGGAGCAGAGGTCCATCAGTGGCTATTAGCCACAAGGTATAGATAGGAATTCTCGGTCTGGGGCAAGTGATGCCCTGTATTCTTGGTGCTTGGCGGGGGGGGGGGGGGGAACAGTGGGAGGGCTTCTAGTGTCCTGACCCCACTGGTGGACCTCCTGATGGCACCTGGTATTTTTAGCTACCGTGTGACAGAGTGTTGGACTGGGTGGGCCACTGGCCGGATCCAACATTGGCTTCTCTTGTGTTCTTAATAAACAACATAAACTTGAGGCAGAAAAGCAAATATATGTTTCAACACATTAAGAATATATATTGGGTCCCAGTTTCTTATGCATTAAAATGGTAAGCACACTCAAGAAGAGATGATAGCTGTGAGATTGGTGTCCAAGTCTGGGGAAATGGTCTATTTCTGGAGTTGGTGCTTTGAAAACAGTGTTTTAATGTTCCAGCTTTTAGGTGGGGAGGGAGCTCCAGCTTTTAGGTGGGGAGGGAGAAGTCCTGCCAGCGTGTATCCACAACAAAAGAGACATACACCAAATTTGGAAAATTTTGTGGACTAAAATGGCCACAACTTTATCGTTACAAACTGTAAGATGTATTGGCACAGCATGGCCCCCCCAGATCTGGAGCATCATCTGGCCTGTGCCAGTCGAAGTACCCCATCATACCCAGCCAGCCAGCTGGGGTGCAGAATCGTGGGATGGCAGGTTGCTAGAGCCCACACAGATGATTGCCCTTCAGTGCTCTCCCTTGCCATCTGCTCGTGAGGTCAAGAGCTAGTAGTCCCAGAACAGGCTTGCTCCCATAAGCCCTCATGCCAAGAACCTTTAAGGGGGAGCCCGGTATCCAGGAAACAGCATGCAGGCTGATTCCCGTAAATGGATCCGGCCCTATGCTGTCACTGCCAACAGTTGTGACTAGAAACAGAGCACAGAAAATTGTAGCAAACAACATAACTTGGCTAAAATAACTAACTATGAACAACATTCAAAATCAAATTGCCCCCCGAACCGCTATTTACTTTCACACTGGCCATGCCTGAAGGCTCATCTAAAGGGTGGGATGGGTAGGCAAACTGCTCCATGGCCAGGCAAAGGAATGGAGGCAGTGAGTAAGTGGCCAGCCCTTTCCCCTTGTGACGACCCACCCCCAGCCACCTTGGTACCATGCAGTGGGAAGGCCCATTTTCCCCGCCACTCTATACCCTGCCCCCAGCCTCTGGCCTACTCTGCTCCCTCACTTGGCACTGCAAAAGTCAGGCCGTGGCTAAGTCAGTCCCTCCCTGCTTCTCAATGAAAAGAAAAAACAAAGGTTTCATCTTGGGTCCTGTTAATATTGCTTCCCTGCCCTCCATTCACCGAGTTGGTCACTCATGGGACCGCTTTCTGGGAAAAGATGTTGCTTCTGGGATTGTCTTACACCTGTCAGCTATACCAAGAAATCCCAGCGCATTCAGCCTCCCTCCCTCCCTTGGGGTATTGTCACACAAAACAAGGGGAACCCACAGTATATGAAATCAACAAAACAGAAAAAACTCTGTGTATAATTAAAGCAATAAATATATTGCTATTGCTATTCAATAATAAACATATGATAAAAACTTACCAAAGGCATTGTTCTAGAGTACAGAAACTGACACAATTCAATCCTCTTACACTGAAAAAGCAAGCAGACTAAATATAGATGAATTCCATTCAAGCCGACAAGCCAATCCAGTGACGACAGTCTCTCAGAACTCAATGAATGATGATGTACAACATGAAGTGACAGTCTCTGAAGACTCAAAAAATGTAGATGAAGCGACAACATGCATCCCGAGCTATTTCCAGATCTTCTTCATGGTCACAATTATATCACAGTCTTCCGATCGTAACCAATCTTCAAGACAAGTGACTTACTATCAGTAGCAAAGCACTGTCAATCATTTACTAATGGCAGAGCAGGGAAGCTGTATGAAGAGAATTGAAATGTCTGTATGTAATGGGTGTTTTCTGTTTCAGATTCCCCTGAAATCATACATATGGTGGATGTAGATTATGAAAGTTACCATATTATGCATGTTACAGCCGAGGATACTTATAGCCTGTTTCTGTTAAGTAAGTGTCATTGATGAAACATTGATGAAACCGGGCTTGTTGGCAGTGGATGGGACAAGAAAATGTGTTGAGTATAGATGAACATTTTTGAAAACTGTACATTTTGATGGTTAAAAAAACCGTGCTCTTCATCCAAACAGATCATAATAGGACACATAGATAGACCCCTATATACTCTAATGGTACGCACACACATACACACACACACACACAATCAGGAATTTTGTTAGCATCATTGAAACTCTTTTAGCTCCATTCAGAATTACACCAAAGTTTTGTCTGAGGACAGGCTTCAAATTCCCTTGGCTTCTTACTGTAGGGGGAATCCAGTGGCAGTGCACAGATGTGTATCAATATATAGATCAAGAGAGTGGCCAGGTGTTTCCCCAAGTATTTTGTTTTCCCTCAGATGCTTCAGATATTTTGTATTAGAAGGGATGCTAAATTTTTGTGACAAACACCATGAAAAGTAGTAGACCCTAGAGAACTAACTACAGTTTAAATCAACTGTGCATGAGAGGCCCCCTCTCTTAAAAAGGAAAACAAAAGGATATATAAGAGGCACATTTTGGAACTGAGATGTGAGCATTTATTTGTTTGTTGGTTTATTTATTTTATTGGACTTCTAGCCCACCCACCCCTGCACTGCAATGTTGAGGCAATGTTTCCTTCTATATATATAAAAGATAGTCCCCTCACTGTAAAATCAACGCCCAGGCCAAATCACTGGACCTAGAAACAACAAATTTGGGGAGTGCATTCCTTCCATGATGTCAACCTCCACTACGAAGAGATTTCTGAGAAGCACGGCCCCTGAGGGGGTAAGAGGGGGGCAAAATGTGGTCCCCCAATTGTTTTCCATGAGCCTGGCAGGCTGCTGCCTCCCCCACCCCTTCTGATTGGTCAGCTGAGAGTTCTGAGGTAAAACCTGCCTGTTTGCACCCTATCTCCCTCTGATTGCTCAGCTGTGAATCTCAATGTTCTGAGGTAAAAGAGACTGCAGAAAGTTGAGGACAGTTACAGAAATCAGCAATTCAAGACTCCTGAATAGACATTTCTCATAACAGCCAGCATGGCAATTAAGTTTATGAATGTTCATGAGGAAATAGTAAAGGACCCTTCTAGGAGCCATTTTGATCCTAGTAAAGGACCCTTCTAGGAGCCATTTTGATCCATGCCTCCCTCATGAACCTGAAGAAATGTCCACTACATCGCCACTCCCTTACACCAACTCCCACTCAAACCTCTCACCTCTTACTGCCCTCAAGAAAGCTCTTGGCAAACATTGAGCCAGATACACCAAGGCTACAAGAAGGAGGCAATTTAGGAATGTGGCAAAGACATTTGCCCATAGTACTCCTCCAGTGCACCAAGCTGCGCAGGCCAGGTACCAGCAAGATTACCCTTTGGTGCTCAAAACAGCACAGTCTCCTTATGAGCAAAACAATCCAGGAACACCAGTAGAAAGGCCATCACGTTCGTGGAAGGTGGCAGGAGTTGACTTAACAGATGACTGCTTCTTAAATGGACAGTTCTATGTTGCCTGCTCTAGAGTGAGCTCACCAAGCAGCCTGGTGATCCTAAAGCCTGAGGGCAGAACCACCAATGTGGTCTACTGAGAGGACCTTCAGTAGGGGGGGGGGGGGGGGGAATCCAGTACGTATGTCTCACTTCTTTTTTCACTACAATTTTCTCCATTAGAATTCATACAACAAATGCTGCATTTCAGACTTCACATCATCAGTATTATACCTGGATTTATGGAACTTATATACTGTAGCGAACCACGGGTATCAGGCTAGTTCAGAAATTTAAAAAGTGTGCAGGGCTTTGGTACATGAATTTGCACGTAATTTGGTTGTAACTAAGCTTATTGAGAGAGCTTCATAGCTAGATGTGGATTTGAACTTCTCGGTCCAAATCCAGCTAGAAGAACACTGGGCTGGTTCTTACTGATATATCATTCTCCAGTGGTCAGTGGAGGAGGAAATAGGCTGGCCTTACTATCCAGTTGTTAACCCCTCCTAGCTTCCATGGCCAACCAAGTGAGCAGGGAGGACACAACTGGGGGACTTGAGCAGAGCAGATGGAGGGGTTCAAATCCAAAGTGTTTTGGTCGGTCCTTCTACCCTCATCATTATTTTCAACAAGACTCTTTTCTTGGGCCTCAAGGCAGAACACCAGAAGCATCAGATGATGTGAAAACAAAATTCAAGGAACTTGCTGAAACTCTGGGGTTTGATGCGAACCAAATAACCTCTACACACCTAGCAGGTAAGAGATATTACGTGTGGAATTTATATCCAGTTGTCTGACGGAAATAAAGACCCATGACATGAGCATAGATTCTCTCAGCCATATGAATAGCTGGCAGGAAGAGGAGGAGCTGGTCCTGCTAAGACAACTCTCCCTGACCAGAAAAAGACATCCAGATATTCACACAGGAATGCTGCAAGCTGCATAAAGCCATGTACAACTTCTCTAGGAATGTGCAGACTAAAGAGAATGTGATCAGACTGCCCTATAGATGGCATTACAGTTCTCTTACTGTCTGGCAAGAAATTCTGCTTTAAGCTTAAGGCCCAATTTACACCTCCCCTCTGAAGTAGTTTGACTGCTGTCTTTTTCCAAGCTCATTTCATGCTGGTTTCAAATTTCACTCCAGGGGGTCTAAAGAGTACTAAGCAACAGCATTTGTTTAAAGCAATATAATGCTAGCTTGACCACAGGAGGACAATTAACAAATGTAAACAGTAATTTATAAACTAGAACAAGTATGGTTTGAAACTAGAAACAGGTATAGACAGATTTTTTTGAAACTAGAATGATTCTAGCGGGAAAATCAGATGTAAATTTGACCTAAGACAACTTGTAGGTATGACAGGTATTAACTTACTGCAAACCATTTCTTCTGTTAATAGAATGTAATGATAGTACTGCCTACTGTTCATGTATATTTCATCCTTTTTATATATGCCTGTGCATTGTGTTTTTTGATGAGTTCCATTATGGGAGGAGGATGTGCTCCTTTCTCCTCACCATGCCATTTTCCTGAGCCTAAACAGGCCTAGTTGAAAGTTACTTGCAGAAATTTGGAGCTGTGTGTGCAAGGAATACTCAGCATACAGCTCCAATTTTATGCAAATAACTCCCTGCTGGGGGATTCTGGCTCAGTACAGTGAGGGTGGGAAGGCAGGAACCCCTCCTCCCCCACATTGCATTTCTGAGCTGAATTGAGTTCCTGCCAGTTTTTAAAATGACATTTCCTGTGCAGCTGTGGGGAAAAGCAAGGTGGGTCCTTGCATCCGCACCTGACTTGCCACAAAAACATATAATTTAGTTTGACCCTGAGGTAGCCTTCAGTGTCTTCAGGATCCAACACTGAGATGAAGCACTAAAAGCTACCCTAGAGCCATATGTCCCTTCTCCCAGTGCAATAAGATTGGCAGGCAGGCTCACAGTAGGCTGGCACTGATAGAGCTCAGAGGAACTGGATTTTTTATTTGTGGTACTTCAGGTACAAGTGTGCCCTGAGTTTAACACATCTCTGTCCTTGCAGACCCTGAACTGAGGAAAATATCCTCTGGGTCCAAATTTTGACCATGATTGTCTGGAAAAAGACAGAGACTCATTTCCTGGCCTTGGGATATCATTGTCCTGCCCCCTTAACAGCTTCATCTGTTATCAAACTCCTGTGGTGGGTGGTTCATAAAATCTCCCCAGTAGCCATTTTGTCTTGCTTCCTAATGCACACTTGGAAGGGTTTCTGGTTGTGAGTTGCCAACTGATTGGGAAACCCAGCTTAGCTCACTCTTGTACTGGTTTCTTTGCTGCCATCTGCAGATAAAGCTTGTTGCTGTATGGCAAAGGGGAACATAATATTACAGATCAGTAGACAATTATGAAGTTCTATTTGCTGAGCCTAATCCCACATCTTGCTACGGTGACCAGATCTCTTTCCTTCCACAGAGTCATGCCCATAATGTTGCTATGTAAAGGTAAGTTCCCAGAAACTGAAAGGCTGAATGTGTTGGTGGAGCGGGAAGCTGAGGTCGTAAAAACCAGTAACAACAGACAGGCAGCCGTCAGGCTTGAGAAGAAGTTGCACCACCAAGACCACATGATTTCTACACATGTGATGGAAACAATTGACAAAGTAGAAATCCGGGGACCTTTTGGAATCATAATTGGACATGATGGTTGTAATTTTGAAAGGTAACATTCAGGCCCGTTTTGAAAAAATGATTCTCATCAGGGAACTGGGAAGCAAGAACGGTGCTGGAAAAAAACTACTGTAGTGGAAAGTGAGGGAGGCACTGAGGCCATGCAATCTGGACTATGTCCCTGGTGGACCCTGGGGGCTAATGTCACCCCTTCCCAATTGCAGACGACTCGAAGTCGGGGCTTCTGTTCCTTTCACAGTGCATTCTGGAACCTTCCTGGCTGGGCACAGAGGAGAAGCCTTCCCCATTCCATGGGAAGAACATGAGTTCAAATTTGAGGTTCTAAAGTGCTCCGCTTACTAACATCTACAAATTTAAAAATTCAGATAAATTTATGTAGCTGCAGAAAGATTCCAAAAACAAAGTCTTTGAATAGGAAACAGCAAAATATAACAAAAAGTGGGCAAGCTTCTGAGTTCTCCAAAACCTTTCCCAAAGCTGGATGTGCCTTATGCATTAAAACAGATCAAACAAGGCAGAGGGGAACAAAATAGATGTGTCAGGTCATGATGGAGAGACTCCCAGGCCTATTACGCATGTCTGTTTCCCTCGCTTTCACTGTTCATCACCATCTGGTCTTTTTTCCCCTTCTCCATGCCCCCGCACATTCCAACTGCATATCTGCCCCTCTCCCCCTCATAAACCTCCTCCACCAAGCTGCCACAAAGCAGCCTCTCTGGCCAAGTCTCTCCTCCTGGGGGCATGCATCTTTTAAAACTTTTAAGTGCACAGACATACCACCTCTTGCCAAACTTTAATGCATTGCCTGCCAATGATTTTTTCTCCAACCATCCCAGATTAGCATTCAACTCCTAATGCTAGACCAAACTCTCCTTTAAAAAGCCCAAAACTGTACAGATGGAAAACTTAACCAATGGTGGAGCTGGTACACCAATAAAGCGGGGGCACTAATGGCGACCCCACACTAAATTGAGCTCAAAGAATCTTCAATTTAAAAGGCATGCCCAGTGTGAAGAGACCAGCCCTGCGACATTATCCCGGTTTTCTTATTGGTATACAATAGAAAATCCGGGGGGGGGGGGGGGGAGGTGCAGAGTGCGGGCAAAGCATTCAAGGTAAACCTCAACCAACTCGACTTCAGTTAAAATCAGAAGTAAGCTGGGCATACATAAAGGGCCACTCTCTACAAATGGAGGAGTCCTAAGACAAAAGTTAAGAGCCACTCTCCAACACAGCACTGTCTGCCTGCTGCACAGTGCAGGTGATGGTATTCCCCCATCTTTTCCCCCACTTTTGGGGGAAGTTCATCTGCCACTCATTACTGACCTTCACCTGAGAAACCCATAATTAACCACTTTATGTGCAATGACCTTGTGCACATGCCTGTAATTTGGAAGAAAGATGAAAAAGAGATCATGTTGCATTTTTCCTCTTATTAAGCATGCCATTAAAAGTCTCTTTCACAATCCCATTTGTCCTTTGACAGGGAAATTAGAATTTGGAGGAATGTTCGAGGAATGCACAACCAGCATTATTAGCATCATTGTCCTCCAAATGACCTTCACTGCAATCTGCCACATCTTCTGATTAGATTCTCTGTATTGGAGGACAGGCCTCTGCCAAATGAATAAAAAGACCCAAAGAGTATTTCTCTGCTGAATCCTTGTGTATGTTTGGAAAATACTGGACAGCACCAGAATGAAATTTACAAGAGTTCTTTCTTTCTGCTCTCCTTCCTTCTTCCTATAAAGACGAGTAATGATGGCCAACAAACCTGTAGACTTTCCCGTTTTGACCTGAGTAATGTTAGCTTTAAAGTTTAGAAGTGCTACATAGTCAATGTTGGTGGAAAGTGCCATCAAGTCTCAGGCAGTTGTAACCCCCAGAGTTGTCAATTCAAGAGATGAACAGTGGTAGCTTGCCATTGCCTGCATCTGCATAGCAACCCTGGGCTTCCTTGGTGGTCTCCCAAACAAGCACTAACCAGGGCTGAGCCTGCTTAGCTTCTGAGAGCTGAGGAGACTGAGACTGAGCTGGCCTGGACCATCCAGCTTAGGGCACCTAATGAATATGCTTAATAAATGCGTTCACCACACACCTAAACTTAAGGAACAGAACAGAGTGGAGTTACACATCTCCCACACAGAGTAGTACCAACACTGCTCTCCCTGTCTCAACCCTCCCAGTTCACACATTATCTTCCATCTCCTCCAAAAATCCACTCCTTGTTTCCCTCTCACTCTTCCAGAACTTTACAAAAATTATTCATGTTTTATCCCTCCACATACATGTACTTTTTGTGTGGCAAACACACTTAGAATTTAGAAACAGAGTTCTTCAGAGAACTGTTGGAGCTAAGGAATGTGTTTGCAATCCCAGAGTTCATTCATAAAATTTCCATGCCATGAGAAATCCATCCCTTCCTTTTTGAATTTAAATCTGGATCCCCAGATTTAACGAGTTTTCAGATTAGGTTTAGGGTTTGTACCAACACCACAATACAGTGGATTTACTACTAGAGTTGATTTAGGGTTACGGTTTGGGTTAGGGTTTGGGTGAGGGTTACTAGAAGCCAAGTCCAAGGATCTTTTTCTCAGTCTCACCTTTTAAGATGGAGCAGAAGACAATCTTAATTGTAAATCTTTAATCTCGTAACCTTACTCTTAAGGAAGAACAAGTTTTGAGATAGGTTTAGGGTTTGTACCAAACGCCACAATACAATGGATTTACTACCAGAGTTGACTTATTCCACCTTACTAGAACACAAATTAAAGTTTTTTCATTAGTTTTGAAGGAGACCGGGAAACTGGTTTTCATCCCAAATCCACTTTCATACCACCTCATAGTGATCCTTCTATAATTGTCTTTGAGAAGTTAGTCTTAAGAAATTTTGAATGCTTAGAGTCCTCTGAGGGTCCTGGGGGAACAACTTGTCCAGACAGGATAGATTGGTGTTGAAATCCTTAACTGAGGACACTAGCATAGTCATCAAACAGGCTGATAAGGGCGGTGCTACCATCCTTTTAAACACCCAAGATTACTGTGGGGAGGAGGAAAGACAATTGGGGGACTCCTTATATTATATGCTATTAACTTCTGATCCTACTGAGGACATTTCAAGACTCATAAAAATCACAGTGGATGAGGCTCAGGAAATGGGATATCTCTCTGATGCTGAATATAAGGTTTTGTTGTATCCATACCCCCAGGTTCCTGTTTTTTATGTTCTGCCTAAGATCCACAAACCCGGCATGCATGAGGAGGGGGATCTCCTGCCCCAGACATTACTATACAGGCTTGTGCTTTTGTGTGCACGCACACTTCCTCAGACAAGAAAGCTCGCACCTTGAATAAAACTTTGTTGGTCTTAAAGGTGCTACTGGGCTCAAACTTTGTGGTCCACTTGCTAGGTCCAAATAAAACACTTTTTGCAAGACAGCTCTTCTTTTAAACCTCTTGTAAAACCAGACTCACTAGATCAAAACACACTATCTGTACAAGAAACTGGCTCCTTTGAAGTTCCTCAAAGTTTGCCTCTCTGCTGTCAGACATTCGGTTTTCTGTGAACATGTCACACATGATGCCCAGTCAGTTTTGATTGAGTGCTAAGGATTTCACCCCAAAATGATCATCACTGGTTCAGGACTGGTATTCAAAGTTGATTTATTTGGATAATAGGTCCATTGGCTCATCAAAATGTGTACCATTACCCACACTCCTCTTTGCTGACCTCATCGTACCTGGACCGGCAAGGAGGAACACAGGCAGAGTGGCACCTGGCTTCAGCCTGTATGTCTGGAGACATCTTGCCATGTTGCCCTAGGAAGGTTGCATAGGTCTTCAACAATAACTGCATGAGAAGGGCAGAAAGCCCCTTATATGGCTTGCATGGCCCTTCTGATAGACGGAGCAATAAGCTCCTCAAACAATAAAGTCCTGTGCCTGATCTGAAATGTAGAAGGACCAGAGACAACAGCTTTCTCAGCCCTGATAGCCATTATTTAGTTTCTCTGTAGAAGGAAGGTTTGCCTGAAAAGAGAAAGCAATAAAGAAAGAACCTTTGTACCTTCCACTCTAGTATCTTGCAGTATTTCTCAAATCACACACAAATGCAGCAAAGGGATATCTTTTGGTCTTTTTATTTTAATTTTTAATAAAGACCAGGCAAGAAGTCCAATCAGTAGAGGACTGGCAGGTGATGGGAAAAGAAATCTGGCCTGCCAAGATGCTGGTGGTATAGGCTGCTGTTCTGAAGCACTTCCGATTTGCCTGCAAAAGGACAAACAGGGATGAGAGAGAGGTTGTGTTCGAGTGTGCAAGCATAACTTGCAAGTAAGGAAAAGTTGCCTGAACCTGACCTCTTTCTCAGATTCTTTCTTTCAAATCTCAGGATCATGGATCAGTGCCCCCTTTCATCAGCACTCTTGTGAACTCATCCCGATTTCCCCTCCCCAGGCGAAACAATAACAACACAGGTTAGAGAAGGACAGTCAACTCCCTGTCTCACCAGTCTTCAGTTTCATTGCCTAGGCTGCCCAACTTACTTTCTATGGGAACCAATGTGATTTTGAATATGCAGAATTATTCTTAACATCTCGAATTATAAAATTCAAATCAAGACATATTCAGAATATTCCAGATATGACATCATTCAATGAATTATGAATGTTTTGAGATCTGAATTGCACATCCATAGCCATTAAGCAACAATTCTTGCATTATTTCCTAGGGGATTCTTGGGTTCATTGGAAGTTTGTTATAGATTCGTTAAGGAAAAGCTCAGTAATGGCATAACAACTTCCCTGAAATAGACTTTGGCCACCATTATAGATCATGCCTGCCAATATGCAGCTGTAAAGAAATGTTGGAACTCTGTTGTAACATAATTCTCTATTCATACTCGGGGATGTCATGGACCAGCAGGTCTGACCAGTCCTGCATAAACTGTGTATTGTGTAGAACAAGGAAGAAGAAACAAATTGATGCAGTATGTGTGCAAAGAGAATCTGGAGACATGGCGACCTTGTATTCTGTGCATGGACACTAGAAACACGTCCTTCGTAAAAGAAGCAAAATAATCATGGCAGCTCTGTAAGAGCTTCTGCCACATGCAAGGGTCCCATAACATGGGGTAAACACCACTTCCCTAAGGCATCTTTAGTTCAACAAAGTGTGTAAGCCTATAAAACCCTCAGGTGTACTGCCATCACTTAGGTTGCAGTCAGATGACAGGCTTGGTGTGCTCTGGCCCCGCCTCTAATTTCTCTGCTTTGTTTTGTAACAGAGAGTTTTGATCAGACATCCCACCCTGAACTGGCTTCACTGCACGCTCACTCAGTGGTTGAACATTCAGATTACTGTTGTGCGGTACAACGGAGTGGGCAGTCAGGCAGCATCCTTTTAAAAAATTGTCTTTCGTGCATGCACAGAAGCATTCATTTGATGCACCATTCCATTTTGACAGCTTCATGATCCTTCCACCAAGTATTTATTTATTTATTTATTTCATTGGATTTATATCCTGCCCTCCCCGCCAAAGCAGGCTCAGGGTGGCTGCAGCCCCTCTCAGCCTCCTTCACTCCACCACTCTATCTTGGAATACATGGCGGGGGGGGGAGTGCAGATTTACATGAGAGTAATCCCATTGACTTCACTACATTTATTTTTGTGTAAATCATGGGATGCTCTCAAACAGCAACTCTGAATCAGAAACAGCAGAGAGGGGTTGGGGGGGATTTGTCACTCAGCCACTTGGACATACAAGTGGTGACTGTCAACACCTGGGGTGATTATGAGCTTATGTGTACATCACTACCTGATATATTTTTTAAAGCAAGGCGAAAAGAGAAGGGAAGGTTCAGACTTTCCAAATGGCTTGATTTCGCAACGGGGGAGTTCAGACAGCCAGAAATACAGGTCAGAAAGCACAGACATCCATAAAGGCTAGACTTCCCCGGTGCCAAATAACTCCGATTTGATGGTGGGTGAGAACAGAGTGCCAGTGACTGAGGAATGAGAGGCAGATGCTGTTGTCTGATCATGCATTTTAAATCCAGAAGGGAACAGCAGCGACATCAGATCAAACTGTTTATCTGACCGCAGCCTTAGACTTCAAGTCTCCAGAGAACAGTTTCAAACAACTTTGAAGTGTAACCACAGCAACATATGGGCAGACTAATGTAATTATGAAAATCCTAGGCATATGTTTAACAATCAGAACAATTTTTAAAAATCAGGATATGGCAATAGTGGTTAAAAATAAAAATGTGAAACACCAAAAAGCATTGTAATACAATGCTCTAAAACACTGCCATTGAAAACTAACTTTTTCCACAATAGAAAACCTCAGCTCAACAGTTCAAAACCACGGATTCTAAAAGATTCCCAGATTTCTACTTGGTGTAATATTTTACTACACCTCTACAGAATATGTGATCCAGTTAATGTTTTATTTTTCATGTCAAGTGGAATCATTTACCAGTTCTTTGTTTTTATGAATGAGACCATCAATTCCAGATGTGGCTCTTCTCTGACACTTCATCGCATATAACTGTAGGAAAAAAGAAATGTTGTCATTATAATAAATTGTGGAATGGGGACCATAGAGCAGACCCCCATTTGGTTCCCAACATTCTTACTGGATCCTGTTCCTGTGACTTTAACAGCAGCAGCAGCAGCATCCACGGACATAAGCAAATAATAATGCTGATTTTTTTTCCCATGCAGTTGGTCACTAATGTTTCATACCCCTCTTGCTGTTGAAGAAGACTCTGAGGCTTCAAGACACATGGCTTAAAGATAGTGTCCTAAGCTATATCCCAGGAACATACCCTGAGGTTCCTGGTTTTTGCCCCCTCAGCCCTTGCCAGCTCGTTACCAAAGCAAAAGTACTGAGTGGCAATTCAGATTCTGGTCACTATTATTCAGTCTGCCTCAGGGGTCCCCTACCAGTTTGAGCCTGCAGGTGCCTTTGAAAATAAGAGAAGCCAATGTTGGATCAGGCCAATGGCCCATCTAGTCCAACACTGTGTCACACAGTGCCAAAAAATACCAGGTGCCATCAGGAGGTCCGCCAGTGGGGCCAGGACCTAGAAGTCCTCCCACTGTTGCCCCCCACAAACACCAAGAATACAGAGCACCACTTGCCCCAGACTGAGAGTTCCTATCTATACCTTGTGGCTAATAGCCACTGATGGACCTCTGCTCCATATGTTTATCTAATTCCCTCTTGAAGCCATCCACGCTTGTAGCCGCCACCACCTCCTGTGGCAGTGAATTCCATGTGTTAATCACTCTGGGTGAAGAAGTACTTCCTTTTATCTGTTCTAACCCACCTGCTCAGCAATTTCATTGAGTGCCCGTGAGTTCTTGTATTGTGAGAAAGGGAGAAAAGTACTTCTTTCTCTACCTGCTCTATCCCATGCATAATCTTAAAACCTTGACCATGTAATGCCTCAGTAGTCATTTCTCCAAGCTAAAGATCCCCAAGCGCTTTAACCTTTCTTTGGAATTCTGACACAGTGTGGTGGGCACAACCACGAAACAGCTGCTACAAAACGGTTGCTACAGGAGACAGAGCCACTCACAAAATAGCTGCCACTGTTTATCCTTAATCGTACAGTGAAGATTCCTGTGCTGTAGTGGTAGCTGCTGCCAAAGCAGTGGATTAAAAAAAAATCTGTAAAGCCAAAAAAATTTCAATGGGCAATCAGAAGCCTTGCTCAGTAAAAGACCTACCCACCCACACTCATTTTCTGTAAACACTTGGTAAGCGCCAGGGAAGGTGTCATGGGCACCACACTGGAGACCGCTTGTCTGTCTTACATGACACAGGGATTATGATGTGTCTCAATGGGTTTGGATAGCTCCTCAAAGACCTTTGATGGTAAATGGCTCTGATCAAGTGCCCATCCGCCCTGGAGGAGGTGGGCTTCTCTCATAGCTGTAGGGGAGGTGCAGCTGTGTCTGTGCAACATTTTTTGATTCAGAGAGACAGAGAGTAGAGCAGACAGTCTATCCTGAGATGGGGGGGGGGGGAGATAGTTCTCTCTTACACTCATTTCACACTGGTTTCAAATTTCACTTTGTTTTTTTTCCCCTGGGTCTGAAGAGCAGTAAGCAACAGGATCTGTTTAAAGCAGTGTAATGTTAGCTTGATGACAATTAACAAATGTAGACAGTGATTTTTAAATTAGAACAAGTATGGTTTGAAACTAGAAACAGGTATAGATGGGGGGTTTTGAAACTAGAATGATTTCAGCGGGAAAGTCAGATGTAGATTTGACCTTAGGCTCTGAACGGAGGCAGCAAATATACTGCCATCTTTGCCTCCACTTCTGCCTTACTTGTACACTTGTTAATAAAGCAAACAGTACAAAAACACCACAAACCTCCACTGCTCTCTTCCAGAGGCATCCAACCCTGATACACAGAAACAATCGTTCCCTTAACTTTTTTTGTTCTTCCTGATAAGGAAGGTGCATCTGCTGATTGGAGTTGCTGAGAAAGTTCTTTATTTACCCCCAGACCAAGGCGCCATAAATCCCATGGATCCAGCTACTCTTACCCCATCTGCTTTCGAGGATCATCTTGTTCAAATCAAATTTCAGGGATTTAGCAGCCTTCTTGAATTTTCTTTTCTGCGGACGGAGTTGTTTTTTCGCCCTGGCTTCCGACCAAACAAGAAATGGCATTAAGAATTATAAAAAAAGGTAGCTAGACCAAAACAGTTTGGATCCAAATGCCTCAATGTGCTCAAAGGTTATGTTTTGACTTCCTGTGCTGAGCATGAGTGGGTTTCTGGGCTTTTTCCCTGATAGTTTCGCAGTGCATTTTCTCAAACCTTCCGCTGGTTTATAGCATAATATTGAGAGATAGTGTGGCATACTAGCTATTGAACTTGAATTAGGGCAGTCCAGCCATGAAGTTTACTCAGTGTTCTTATTAGGCCCTTTCTGCACTTGGACCTCACCCCAGGTTTTCTCTGTGTTCAACTCATGGCCATTTACCTTGCAGTTATCTCTGCTTATCTGTTGTTTTCTGCACTAATTTTGTCCCGCTCCAATTTGCTTGGCCGCCTCGGGTTATAAATTCTGCATTGCAAACAGTAACTCTGGGTTTAATGTCCTAGGTATGGCGGGAAAGGGGCAAGGAGGATAGAAACCGAGTTAAAAATCCTACACTTAAATATGTACCAGGGCCACTCCTGATCGAGGGAAAGCCAGTGACAAAACAGGATCCATATACCCTGTGGCAATGGTTATCTGAACCTGGTGTGAGCACAATGTGATGCAGAATTGACAAAAAACTGGGATAAAAAGAGGGTGAATTCAAGTGCAGTGCAGAATAGGTAGTAGGAGACAATGCTGAGCTAGGATTAAAGGTCTAGTGTGGAAAGGGCCATAGACTACTTAAGTAACCCTATTTTATGTGACTTAGCTATAAGCAAACTCACAGAATAAAGCCCCTCCCCATTCCAAATTTCAGCCCCCTAGAATCTCAGGGGTTTCACATTTGCATGTGTCACAATAATCCTTTTAGCTATCTACCTCAGAAGGTTGTTCTGAGGATAAAACAGATAATTTGGGTTTCCCTCTCAGGAAAAAATAACTTTAAAATTCTGAGTGAAGAGTTTTAAGAAGTCCAGCAACATTTCTCTCTGGGATTTTTGTGTCCTTAGATCACAGTAGGGTTGCCATCCCCCCAATGGGGGCAGAGGTTCCCCTGATTTTAGGAGCCCTGATCCCTTGTGAGCCAGCTGGCCAGCAGGGGGAGCCCTGCCCCAAAGAGCCCCACCATGCCTGAGGTGCCTAGTGTGATGATGTCACCTGGAGGTGATGTCATCACACCAGGCACATTGTGTGTGGACCCTCTAGCATTTGTCTAAAAATTCTGTGGTGACCATAGAGTCTTTTAGCCAAATGCCAGAGTACCCCCTTCACAATGTGCCCAGTGCAATGACATCACTTCTGGGTGACATCATTGTGGTGCACACACAAAGACCCCAGAAAGCAGGTAGGAGCCCCCCGCTGGCAGAAGGTAAGTACGTGGCAACCCTAGTTCACAAAGGAATCAAGCAGTGTTTGCTCTTGTGGAGGAAAGGTATGATTCTTCTTAATTCATCACAACAGTACATTTTCAAAAGTCAGAATAGCATGTCCAACAGGTGCCCATAGCTCCTATCCAACCCCGATGAACCCAGTGTCATCCATAACACTTACTATATAGATGCAAAATGCGGTTATCCACTGCTGTAAAGTGAAGAATGTAGTAACTGTCATAATCAATCTCCACCATATGTGCAGTGATGTCACAGCCTTCATTTTGGAAACAGAACAACAAAACACCAATTAAAGGAGTGGATGTCAGTTGCTGCTATGTGGTTTCTTTATTCATTTTTTAAAAAAATGTTCAAAAAGAGCAGTGACACTTGTATTGAGAAATTAAGCCACCTGTCTTAAGGGGACAGTTCTTCTCCACAGGACCAGCAGTAGTATACCCTGAGGTGGAGCAGCGGCCAGGCCTATGGTTGCTAGTGGGCCCCACTGCCACTAACTCTCTACTCAACCCCTTCTACTGCCTGTTTATGAGTGCATTGTTACCTGTGCTGCATGCTGGTGGCCACAGCAGTGACACTCCTAACTGCACCCACCACTGTTGTCCAAATCCTGATCTGGACCTCTACGCTCTGGTGTTTTAGGCCCAATGAATCATGCCAATTTATTTATTTATTAAGTCCACTTTTACCCCACCCTCCCCGCCAAAGCGGGCTCAAGTGAGGCTTCAAACATAACAGGAGCAAGTGTTATTCAAATGAAGGGAACCCGAGCATACGAAGCTGAAGTTCAAAGTTCTGGCACACTTACAGCCACTTATAGACCTTCCTTCCTTCCAGAATATTCCCCATGCTCATGCTCAGACTGTCTGAATTACATCATTTCATTTCATCTGCCCAGCAACAGGCACTCCACCAACCAATCCCTATCAAACCAATGCAAAACAATACAAACTTAGCACTGGTCAACTTCTTGTTCCACACCACCTAGCACCACTGAAGACAGAGCATGCAGGTAGCGTAGGCAGTTTTGACGGCAGAGGGTGGGAGAACTTGCAAGTGGGCAGAAGAAGGAGGCATGAGCTGGTGGTAGGGCTACCAAGTCAGCCCGGGGGGCGGGGGATCCCCTGCTACAGGGGCTCCCGATCCACCGGCCAGCATTCGGCCGGCGGGGGGAACCCCACCCCCGAAGTCGTCCAGTCAGGATGACTTCCCCAGCATAATGACATCACCCAGAAGTGACATCATCACGTTGGGGATGTTGCCAGGACGATGCTCTAGCAATCGTCCCAAAACTCTATGGTACCATAGAGTTTTCAGGCGATTGCCAGAGCGTCACCCTGGCAACACCCCCAATGTGATGATGTCACTTCCGGGTGACATCATCACGGCGCATGTGCCGGGGAAGCTCCCGGACCCAGGAGGACTTCCCCCACCGGTAAGTCACAAGGACTTGGCAACCCTAGCTGGTGGGGGAATGTGGGTGGATGGGCAAAAGGGGGGGCAGGACTAGGGGCGGCTGGTGATAGAAAGATGGGGAATGGTTCCCCAGGCCTTCTGTGCCCAGGATCCCAAAATCTTGAACTGGCCCTGCTTCTGCAGCATAACCTCTGCTGCTTGTACATGGGAAGTTTCATCATTCTAGAAGGAACGTGGAAGGATATGCTGGGAATCCCTGATGCAGCTTGTCAAGGACAGAGGACGGGGAGTCAGCATTACTTATATTATTATGTTCTCACCATCTGTCCACCAGTCTGGGTTTTAAAAAATCCCACTGCCAACTTCCAGCTTCAAGAATGATCCACACAAGTCACTATTAGTATAATTTATCCATTTACACATTTTGTATACATTTTCCAACTCCTCACAGGATTTTAAGCTATTCCCCTGCACTGCAAGCTTTACAGTTGACTGGCAAAAGGAAATCCCAGAAGCATCCTCTGGTCTCAATCCTGAACTTTGGAAAATGTTCTTTTAAAGATCAGAGAGAGCCCTTTTCTGCTCACAATTATGGCATCGGGAGAGGAGGGGCTGCTGCCTTTTCCCCATGCAGTTTTGAGAAGCTGAAAGCCATCAGGAGGGAGTTGTTTACATGACTTTGGAGTCGCAAGTGTGAAGTATTCTGAGTCATGTGCTGCTTCAAAGTTATGTAAATAATTCCTGCTGGGGGGCTATTTTCACTTCTCAAAATAACGTAAGGAAAGGCAGCAGCCCCTCCTTTCCCTATCCCACAGTTCTAAGGTGAAAAGGGCTCACTCTTATCTTGAAAATGACATTCCCAGCAGCTGCTATGTGACTGCAGGAAACATGCATTAGGTCAGGAGAACCCAGACGCAACTCAGCCCAAAATGTAATGTCTACTTTGACCCTAGCTTAAAAGGGGAGACAGGTGCTCATACTTACCGGTTTTAAATTGGTAGCCATGTTGGTTTGCAGCAGTACAATATTTAGGTTCAGTAGTACCTTAAAGACCAACAAGATTTACAGGGTATAAACTTTCAGGAATTCAAGACTCCTTCATTAGATATTGTCAGCAGGGCTGGTGTTTTCATATATGCAAGTTAGGCAGTTGCCTAGAGCGCCACTTTCAGAACAGCACTGGCCTGCTGATGAACTGCCTCACCCCGCCCCTCCCTCGCCAACCACAAACCCCTGCTCTGCTCACTCTGTCCCTCCCCTGCCCGCTGCCTTCCTTCCCTCCACCGGCCGAGGTAAAACATGCTGGTCCCAGCCCGGCCTTCCTGCCTGCAAAGGGGGAGACCACCTGCCACCCACTTAAGTCTCATGGCTGGCCAGGCAGGCTCCTCCCTGGCACTCTTCACATCGCGGCACCCTCCTCAGTGCCTGCCCCTTTCTCCCCTCACAGAGCATCAAGAAGCCATCACCACAGGGGCACTGAGGCGAAGCAAGCTTCTTTTGGGCTCCAGATAGGGTTGTTTCACTTCGCTGCCCACCTCCCCTCCCCTCCCCTCCCCTCCTTGGTGGTGAAATGTGGAGTTGTCAATGGCTGCCCGAGCCAACAGCATGAAGTGCCACCCGCAACCCAGTGGTGCCCTGACTGCAGCAGCAGTGGCTGCCCGGTGGAGGGGAGGCAATCGCACCTCGCTCTTGATTCCCACCTTCACTATGCCAAAGATGGAGGGGGGCATGCGGCTGTGGGGAGATAGGATGCATCCCCTGTCGGTGGACTGAAGAGGGGAATGGTGAGGATGAGGTTAGATCTCTGGAGGAGCGGCTGATAAGTTTTCTAAATTAAAGACATGGGCTGGCCACAAGGCGGGGAGGGTGGGATAGAAATCCCAAAAATAAATAAATAAATAAATAAATAAATAAATAAATAAATAAATAAATACGTGTGGGTATCAAGCACCTAAGAAACTCAGTGTGCCATACAGAAAGCTGAGTTACAACAACAAGATATCACAACACTCAGGAGAGGGATGCCAGCCTCCAGGTGGGGCCTGGGGATCCCCTGGGATTACAGCTCATCTCCAGACTACAGAGATCAGTTCTCCTGCAAAAAATGGATGCTTTGGATGATGGACTCTATGGCATTGTGCCCCACTGAGGTCCCTGTCCTCCCCAGGCTCCATCCCCAAAGCTCCAGGAGTCTCCCAACATGGGTATGACAATCCTACCCCCAACCCCTGTGGGTGGCTAGGAAGGACCTGGCAACCGTAACTCAGGACTACGGAACCCCCAGGGCTTAATGGAGATACTAGGTTCTTATCTCACTACACATGCTAATGCTTTCACACATGCTAAATAATGCAGTTTCAATCCGCTTCAGTGTCGGTCCATTTTACACAACAAAGTCCAGTTGCAAAGGGCATTGGAATGGATTGAAAGTGTGTTATTTAGTGTGTGGGAAAGCAGTGTCGTTCTGTCTCTGCATCTGTTTGTAAACTTTTATTATGCTATAGGCTAATCTGCTGCTGTTCAGAGGTTTTACCAATTGCCTTAATCTAAGGTTACCATATTCTGAAAAGCAAAAAAGAGGAAATATTTCTGGACTGACTACTTCAAACAAGTGGCCACTATGACAAATCTCATTTTAAATACCCTTAGTATTCAAGATGGGATCATTGCTGCTAAACAGGAATATTCCAACCTTCATTCATTTTTTAAAAGAGCCCAAAAGAGAACACACCCAAAGAAGACATCTAATTTTAGCTATATTTGCTGCTATTCACAGGTCTTACCAATTGCGTTAATCTAGTTTTAGCTCTAGTTGGCCCTTCTTGGCAACATCCTCCTCAGCTGCTGCCTATATGTAATGGTTGGTGACTCCATTTCAATGTATCTGAAGTAGTGTGCGTGCACACAAAAGCTTATACCCAGAATAAAACTTTGTTGGATTTAAAGGTGCCACTGGACTCAAACTTTGTTTTAATGTTAAAAGCACTTTGCTGGGAATGAGCCCCATAGGGTTGCCAACTCCTGGTTGGGAAGTTCCTGGAGATTTGATAGGTGGGTCCTGGGAAGGGAAGGGGTTGGAGAGGGACCTCAGGAGGGTATAATGCCATAGTCTTCCCTCCAAAGCAACCATAAGGTTACCAATTCCAGAGGGGGAAATTCCTGGAGATTTGGGGGGCTGTGGTCTGGAGAGGGCAGGATCTTGAGAAAGGGGAAGGGACGTCAGTTCCATAGAGTCCACCCTCCAAAACCGCCATTTTCTCCAGGACCTCTGGAGATTAGCTGTAACAGCAGGAGATCTCTAGGCCCCACCTGAAGATTGGCAAACCTACCCACTGGTAGTCAGTGATGCTGCTAAGTGTTGCCTGGAAGCAACAAGCTTCTTCATGTTGGTCCAGCAGATCTATAATTATTTCTCTGCATCAACTCATCATTGGCAAATTCTAACTAGCCATGTACCAGCCATTACTGTTAAGCCACTGAGTCAAACAAGATGGCGGAGTCGGACTGATGCTTTGAAACCACTGAGATATCATCTTGATGATATATATGACACTTTAATGGAGATCTTTAATGACCCAAGCCTACAAAAATCATCCACAAATGATTCTCGACTTAAAGGTAAGGCTCTTGCTGATGCAATTAGTAAGTTCAAGTTTGTGGTATCCCTTGTTGAAATTAATCTGACAAGCAAGCTACTGTAAAATATGGAAGCTTATTTAAATTTAGCTACAAGCCAATTACAAGTAACCAAGAACTACCTTGTGGGCTGTTGGTGTGATTAGGTTTTTGAACAAGTTTTGGTAGATGTCACTGAGATTGCAAAAGAGCTAGAAGTACTACCAAACTTTGAGACAGAACAAAGACAAAGGAGAAAGAAAAAGCAGTTTCAGTATGAGGCCCCAGAAGAGGCACCACAAGATCCAAACCAAAAATTCAAGGTGAATTTCTGTCTTAGATGTGGCCATACAATCAGCTGAAGAGAGATTCCAATGACTACAACACTATAATTCCCTCTTTGACTTCCTGTATGCTATATACAGTATTAACAAAAAAGGCACTGAAGATGTATGTAAGGCCTGCAAGAATTTGGAACATGCATTGATGCACGATGGAAACAAATATATTGATGCTCAGGATCTGTGTTGTGAACTGCAAGCAGTAGCTCAAAGACTTCCAAAATCTATGCCACCATAAAGACTACTTCTCTTCATACTTCAACAAAAACTCCAGAATAGTGTGCCTAATGTTTCTGTTGCTCTAAGGATCCTTCTTGCATTTCCAGTGTCAGTGGCAAGGGGTGAACGTAGGTTCTCAAAACTCAAACTTATAAAAACACTCATACGCTCAACAATGCTGCAAAAGAGACTTCTTGGTTTCACAACTATTCCAAGCACTAGCGCTTGACCTGAAGGAATTGGTGACAAAATCTGCTAAAGAAAGGCACGCAAAATGAAATTTTGATGTGCCTGAAATGGAAACATTAAAGAGACTTAAATTTCAACATCACAACTAGTGTTCCCTCTAAGCTGAGTGAATTTTTGCTCCCAAGACTCCACAGCTTAGAGGGAACATTGATCACAACTAACAGGATTTTTCAAAATGCTTTGTGATTTGTGTTTTTCTGTTTGAAAGAGAAAATCAGAGGTTGTATTACTCGTTCTCACAATGAAAAAGAAAAAAGAAATTAGCCATTTCAAATTTTGTGTTTTTCATTCTTTCTAAAATGCATTTATGTTTGAAAATTGGTGGGCACACTGGAGGCGGGCGCCAGAAGGTAGCCTCATCTAGTGTGCAAAAAACCTGGCACTGGCCCTGTTGTCAGATACTTACCAGTGACTTTGAATACACCGGGCTGTTCAGTTTGCTTGAAATGAACTTTTTCTAAGTAGCACATATCATTTCTGCAATGAAAGAAAAGATCCTAAAGCTTCTGTAGCAGGCAGCATCCCTGTCAGGATCAGGGCCAAAATCCTGTCTGTGAACTTAATGAATTTTCACCTAGAAGAACTGGCATCTGCTAGCAGTGAGGGAATCTTCTCCCTGGAACCATCTATAGGTCTAAAAGGGGGGCTTGACTGGGAAGATCAGGAACAAAGAAAGGGGCCCAGCTACACCAGCTACTGGAACCGCTGTGCCCAAAAGGCCAAAGCATCAAAAAGGTTCTCCAACCGAAGTTTGGCACAAGCAGGCCTCACCCCTAAAGATCATTGAAGACTTAAGTGTGTGATAAACTATGTGTGGAGCACCTCTTTGAGGTTTTTTACCTCTTTTTCCCCTATGAAGATCAGAAACCATCCTTAGTTCAAAGAGGGGGCAGCTGGCTAGCTTCCATGCCCCCATGATCACATTGTTTCTCTCTGCAACATCACTTCTATCCTGCCAGTTTAGCAGCTCAAAGTTCTGCTTCTTCCCTGCATGTCTTGGAGTTTTCAGCAGCTTCAGCATGTGAACACCTGAAATTGCCTTATACTGATTCAACCTACTTTGTCTGCCAAGGCCAGTACTGTCTGCTCTGACCAGCAGTGGCTGATTCTGCATTGGCTTTTCCCTCCGTTGTTATACCAAACTGACATCGGTACAGAAATTCCTCTCTGCATTGCATGCTGCTGTCACTTTCTTTGATCATTGGATTTTATGGTACCCTCTACACTGCCTGCCACTTTCACTTTCTTTGATCACCGGGTTTTATGGTACCTTCTGCATAGATTTATGGTCATTCAGGGGTGACTTTGCAGTCAGTACGGCATCGCCCCGGGGTATTTGAATGTTGTTTTGAGCTGCACCTTTTCAGTTCCAATGTGGGTTTGGTAAAACAATGGAGGGAAAAGCCAATGCAGAATCAGCCAGCGTCTCTCTAGGGTCTCAGATGGAATCTGGGACCTTCTGCATGCAAAGCAGATTTCTTCCTCTGAACCAGCTCCTCCACATAAAAACAGGCCAGGAAAAGCTGGCATCTGATTGTGTTTAAACTCTTATTTGGTACTTTAGGCAGGCTCTATCTCACATTCATACATCTTCTCCAGCAGACCACTAAAGCACCCTCATGGTTGTGGCTCAAAGGCTGAGCCCAAACTTGTCCATACAGAGTTTGAGGGTGATGTTTGTATCACACCAAAGCAATGGGAATTGGAAGGCATTGAGCTTCGTACAGTGCCTGCCTTGGACTACTTAAGCTTCACTTGGAAAGGGGCTGGGAGAAGGCATCTGCCAGTGGGGCAACCAAACTCAGCTGGTGCTGATACAGTGAGACTGACTGCAGATTCGAGGCCTGTCCTACTGAATAAGAAGTATTGCCAAGGGAGGCAGACTTCTAAAAGAGGTCAGAGCATCTAGTCAAGCAGTTCAGACTCTTGGAAAAACAAGGGTGGGGATATGAGGATAGCTGTGCCATACTCTTCCCTTTCCCAGTTGCAACCCCTTTTTCTCACTCCACGTATGGTTCAATAGTGTCCACTTAGCTATGTGGAGCAGAAAATGGAACACAGTGAGGAAAAATATTGCTGTGCTTGTGCAGGGGATACAGAAGTGGGTGGAAGAGTGTGTTTTCCCCCAGTACTTCCCCCTATTTCAGTGAGCCCCTTCCTTTATTCTTTTTGAGTTGTATAGAGCAGGGGAAAGGAGCTCTAAGCAAAACCCTCAAAGGGGAAACACAAACAATTGCTCAGTGTCTGGGGAACAAGATGCAGGCAAGAGTAAGGGGGGAACCTCCAGCTTGGGCTGCTAAATAGCTTAAGTCAGCCTTCAACAATGATTTTTTTCAGAGAGTTTATCTGCTAGAGGGTTCAGTGCGTGTGGTGTGCAGAAGTTCAAAATCGGTACATTTTTCAAATTCCTGTGTTCAGCTTTTGATGCTAAAGTTTCGTACTTTAGAGTCTGAAATTAAGTGTTGATGTTGAGAGATTAAAAAGTTAGCCTGTTTTGAGTTCTTGAAATTAATACACCATTTATTATAGCCCAAGCCATCTGTTGTGTAGTATGACACATGCAGTACTTCCAGTTGCCTGATGTGGAACATAGGCTGTTTGTGCAAAATCTTCGGCTGACCAGTGCCTGCATTAGGCAGATCGAATATTTTCTGAATATTCACAAACTGAGAGAATATTCGCCATCAAAAGTTTACTGCATTCTATTATTTTCGGAGGGCAACTTCATTTTTGCTTCGGTTCCAATTTGTTCAACACTCAACACTTTGCGAAACGGGGGACTGCAACTCTCCATGCTGTGGAATGGTGGTGGTGCTTGGCTTACCACACATGGCAAAAAAAAAAAAAGCTGCAGTGTATGGGCCTCCCTTTGTAAAGGAAACCAATAAATAGAGTAACTCAATGTCACTTACTTAGAAAGCACAATTTTGAGAAGTACTTCTTGGCTTCCTGTGGGTGTTGCTGTCACGTTAACAATCGCAGCATCTTCAATCACTGTTTCGTCCATAAGCATAGCTATGAGATACCAGTGCCCAGCAAACTAGGAAGAGGAAGTGGTTCTTAGTTTTCTTTCCAGAAAGTCAATTTACTATACAGTGCATCCAGTAATATAACATGACCCCTTCCTCCACTCAGTCCTGCTGTGTGATAGGTGGGTCTCTTGGGCCACTCTCTGACATAGGCCTGCCAGTTGCCCACCTCCCACTCCTGCCCACCATCTACTGTGCTCAATCTATCAAGCAGCAGGAGAAAAGGGAAGCGGGGAGAGACAATGTCACAAACACAATGCCATCACTTACAGCTGACCCAGAAGTGACATCATGGCATTTGCAACAGTCCCCTTCCCCAGGCTCTGCCAACGAAAGCTTCTGGGGGTTGTAGCCCAGGGTTGACAACTGTACTCTGATATACTTCAGTCCTTCTTTGAAAGAAAAAATGGTGGCACTACTAGGACAATGGCACTCCTTTATTAGTCAATGCCCAACCTCACCCCCTCTCCAGAAGGCCCCCCCAGGCAGAGGATTTAAGGGCTTCATCACTGAAGCATTCATTAAATTCTGCTTTGATAATTCTCTGGGTGTTTTATTATTAGGCTGAACTCCCAAATTTGTCATAGCAGGCTTAAGAGACCTCAAGGGCATCTATACATCAGTAAAAATTAAATTATGATACGATGGACATGGCTATGCTTGAAATTATCAGAAGCTTGCAATTTGATTCTAGGAGACACCTTTTATATATTAAAAAAGAGCCAACCTTAAGCTGCGTTAATACAAGTGCTTAGGCACCATTTACGTTGACCTGCCAAAGTCGATGTGTTTGTGTCCTGATTTTCCCTAGAAAACCAGCAAAGCCAACAGTATACATATGGAGAAATGTTGTTACAAAAGTCCATGCATTTGAGCTTGGGGAAGCAAACTGTGATCAGGAGCATTGGCATAAGACTTGTTCTCCATTATCATGCATGTATACGATGCCTTTGTGAATTAGTATGTACACACACACACACTGTACAAACACAGCTCAAATGAGATCTGGTCTATAGGTTAATACACTTAAGTTTCCATAAGACAAACCAGAAATTTTGTAATGTATACTAAATACCCAGAACCTCCACATTTATGGACCCTGGGTGGGGAAACACATCACACTGGTTGGAGGCATCAAAGCCCTCTTGATTGCTCTATTTAATGCCCTTCTTGGAGGTAAAGATATGTTGGTAGATCTGCCTGACGTGTTCTCCTGCTTCCTGGCCAGCCACCCAAGGCAAACTGGCTATCGTACAAGGCTAAGGAAGGCTCCTGTGAAGGTCATTCCATCTCATGTCCTCCCTGTGGCTTCTGAATCTTGAGCCACTGCCTTGGAAAGAGAAATTCAGTAGGGCCTCTTCTCCTGTTACCACATCATCTGCCAATGTCACCATATGGTTAAAAAGACACCAAATCCTAAGTCAGGAAAGGAACTGGCAAAGCTGATGCCTCCTCCTGTGAGGATCTACATCTCAAATCTCTACTGTGTCTACTCACATTACATCTCAATGACCTGTCTGGAGGTCTTTGGGATATTATTACCTTTTTGGCATCAAAATCTTGCACTGCAGGAATGTTGCCTTGAGCAAGAATCTGGCAGACCAAGGCTGACAAGCCAACCAACAGGCCACTGTTCATCCTTGCAGGGATTGGTTGGAGGACTTTCAGCAATAGTCCAAGAGATTTCACCTGTTCAGTCCAAGAGATTTCACCTCTTCACCTCTTCAGTGCTTTACCCTCAGGTGTTCCGATGCTTTGCTTTATAGTGCTGTCCTTGCAATCCTAAAAAAGTCATGCAATCATATCTACCACTTTTCCTTCAGGAATTGCTTATACACCGTGTGAAAGCCACCCTGAGCCTCTGAGCCTGCCATTGGCGGGGGAGGGTGGGGTATAAATCTCATAAATAAATAAATACGTTGGATCATTGGGTTCTTTTCAGAAGTAATGCAGGTCTATTCTGAAATACCTAGAACAGTCCGGATGGAACAGCCCATTCGGAAGATGTGATCAGATATGCCCCCAGAGGTGTGGGTGATGGTTCACAATGGGCCTTAGTGTCATTTGATATTTGGACAGTGATTAAAGTCCCTTCCTTCTGGATGTGGGAAGAAGGGTGCACATACACAGGGCATTCTGTACAGTCAAGGCTCCCTGCCAAGGCTCCCTGCCCACCTGAAGTGCCACAAACAGCAGTGGTCACCAGGCCAGTGGGGAAGATTCTACTGTTTTGACAGTCATTTCAAAAGCAGCACATTCTTTGAAGCTATACAAAAAGAATACATTATTCTAAAGAAACATCTGTGTTGTTTTGATGCTGCTCTGCAACTTTCTATTCCTGTGATTGCTGCTAGTCTTCATGGTGCCAGCTAGTTCAATGCTTTGCTTGCTGCTCTCATTACAATCTTTGTTATATTTGGCCTAATTTCTTTGGGATATAGATTCCCCCCAGGTCATGGTTGGGTCATTACAGTGAACTTCTTGTCAATTACAGAATCACTGGTAGTTCACTCTCTCTTTGCACCTGCACACTTGGATGTATCCTTTAGATGCCCCTACAGAGAATAAGTTACCTGCTGTATGTACCTCTGCAGCCGGTAGCATCTATTCTGAAGTGACTGGAAAAACTGATTGCTAGATTACCTAAGTTCATGGACAAATACCAAGTGATGGTGTCAGAATAGACACAGAGACATCAAAGTAGTAAGTGTCAGTTCAAAAATCTCAAGTGGTTTTTAAAAAGTACCCTATATGCCTATTAACAACAGGAGGTATCAGCAGACAGTTACTGGGGAGGCAGCAGCTGTGAGAAAATAAACCTGTCACTTTGCAAACTGGAAAACCCAAATTCATTCATATGCATTCTGATAGCTTGGTGAATTGTTGGTTCCCTGACCGGAAACAGCAAAGAGGACATGAGTTGAATGGGGGTGGGGGTGTCATTGAGCTTCCCTGAATGTAATAATCCCATTGGCTTTGTTGACTTGCATGATTTGGTTTGACGCCATCCCATCAGATGTCCTGTTAATGTTATCAACAAAAAAACTATGCATGTCACATGACATATAAGGCTTCTAGAATTCCACAAATATTGTCTAATTTGTTGCTCCAGAGAGCCACATGCTTATGAGGAGGTTTCTGCTTGTGCTTGGAAGTGCTGCACAACCACATGACACATTTCTCCTCAACCCAACCCACCCTCACACACATACCAAGGAATAAGAAGTTACATAGGTAGAAAATTGGCCAAAGCTTCAGGGCACAGAGGAGCTTTGAACCTGGATAGCTCAGGCTAGCCCAATCCTGTCAGATCTCAGAAGCTAAGCAGGGTCGGCCCTCACTAGTATTTGGATGGGAGACCTCCAAGGAATACCAGGGGCATGACACAGATGCGGGCAAGGGCAAACCACCTCTGAAATGTCTCTTGCCTAAAAAAACAAGTCTAGCTCACCACCTAGTGGTGCATAACACTAAAAGAGCTAGAACTTCTGACTGCCAGACAGGATCTCCTGGCTATACTATAACAAACATGTGATAATTAGTTAATTAATCAATTAGTCCAACAACTATAGCACTGAGGCTGTTCTCACATGGCCTATGTTTTCGATGTTGCTACTGCAGATTGCACTGAGGCTTTTCAGTGCAGGTCTTTCTCATGGGTCTTCTACGATGTTTTGTTCTTACTGTCCCAAGGTGACCCTGTGCATGCACCAACTTCACTTTGGATTGTGGTGACATCCCATTGTTGTCACTGCCACCGAGGCATCACACTTCTGTGACTTCATTGGTCAATGCCTTCCCCCATCAGAAATTTAGAACACAAGAGGGAGTCCCCTGGTTGGCCTGGTGTGCCCAGGTCACCACAGTTAGTGTATATGTCCAAAACACAAAGGACAAGTTTTCTCTAAAAAAATTAACCATTTATATACCAGTACATTTAATAAATATAAATATATAGTGTTGAAACTCACACTGAATGAGTGCAAGGATGGTTCCCACCTTCCTCTCCATATTGGAGTCCTTTCTGACCCTTGAAAATTTGATTGCTGGGTGGAGGGACTTGCAGTTAAAAAACAGCAATGCAGACCAGGGAGCTTCAGTGGTTTTGAGGAACAGGGCAAAATCACTCCTTTCTTTCTCTTCCATCTATGAAACTCCCCTCATGCAAGAAGCAAAAAGGGTGAGCTACTAGTTTCCCCAGCCACACCCCCTCTCCTTTCACATACACACAGAAACCCAAGTGCAGGGAATAAGAGGAGCAGGGGTCATTTTGAGCAGGAGCTTGGGGGAGCGCAGCTTCGGGAGTTGGTGCCAGCCCTCCCCCGCCCCCTGTGGGGGAATGCCTGCTTGTGTCATGGCTGCAGCAAAACGACCCCGTCCCCTGGAAAGGTCCTTGTTCCCCCGACCAGCCTTCTGAAGGCTTCAGCCACCACTGAAGCTATCCTCCCAAAATAGTGATATTTCTGAGGCTTGGATTCATAGCTGTCCCCTCTCTGCCAGCGCGCTCTCTCTCTCTCTTCTTTCTTTCTTTCTTTCTTTCTTTCTTTCTCTCTCTCTCTCTCTCTCTCTCTCTCTCTCTCTCATTGTCTCCTTTCTCTCTTGCCTTCTGACACACTTCCGGTGATGTCAGGGGGTGTGGCATATGCAAATAGGTTATGCTAATGAGTTATGCTGATGTGGCTAACGTTTCAAAGAAAACTGTATGAAAAATATAAAGTCAATTAACCTAACACTGATGTTTGCTGTGGAGTTAGATCGAGGTGGGTAGCCATGTTAGTCTGTCTGTAGCAGTAGAAAAGAGTAAGAGTCCAGGAGCACCTTAAAAACTAACAAAATTTGGGGCAGGGCATGAGCTTTCATGGACTCTTACTCTTTTCTGATGTTTGCTGTGGTTTCTGTAGGTTTATTGTCTGCAATCATAACTGTTCTTCTCCTTGGACAGTGCCTGGTCTGACTGCAGCTCCTATGATAGCAGTAGCTTTTCTGTTGTGGTCACCAAGGTATGCCAAGGCCACCTCGGATTGGAATATATCCTTGTTCTACACACCTAGGGAGTGCAAGGACTTTTCTTGGAAGGGAGCCATGAAAGACCCAAGGAGCAGTCGGCTAGTGAGGAGAATGTGCAGAAGGATCCAGGTCTAAACTATAAGTTATCTTTTCATTCTCCAGGGTGTGAAGATGTGTCATTCGAGGTGATCCAGAGATTGTTTTGGGGTGCAGCCTGTCCACAGTATCCACCTGTGTGCAGTGTCTGCCTATGTGATTGTCCTTGGGTAGCGCACTTTGGAGCAGCTGGGACAAGAATGAGGCTTTGGACAAGGAAACAACGTACATCCCTTCGGAGGGGAGATTCTTCTGAATATGAGAGTATATGACATGTAGCAGTCCAAATCTTATTTGGGGGGGCAAAGGGCATCTAGTTGTTCCAGATCCTTATTCAAATCTCCTTTGAAATATAGTCCTCTTGGTGGTACTCCAAATAGAAGCTTGTAGTACCAGAACCAGTGTTTGGACCAGGCACCACTGTATGTCTTCTTGCAAGGGACAGTCTCCAGAGAGTGGGAATGTATAATTTGGCGTGGTCCAAAGATTGTTTTGTGTCTGCCTGTGTGATTGTCCTGGGGGCATCCCACTTTGGAGCACCTGGGAAAAGAACTGGGCTTTGGACCAGGAAACAACATGTGTGCTCTCAGAGAGGAGAGTCACCTAAATGTGGGTGTGTATGACAACTGATGGTCCAACCCTAATTTTGGTGAGGAGAAGAGGAGGAGGAGGAGGAAGAGGAAGAGGAGGAGGATATTGGATTTATACCCCACCCTTCACTACTCGAGGGAGTCTCAGAGCAGCTTACAAACTCCTTTTCCTTCCCCTCCCCACAACAGACACCCTTTGAGGTAGGTGTGGCTGAGAGAGCTCTGACAGAAACTGCTCTTTTTCAAGAACAGCTGCAAGTCAAGAGTGGGAATCAAACCCAGTTCTCCCAGATCAGAGTCCACGCACTTAACCACTATACCAAACTGGCTACACTAGAAGGCATGCAGTGGTTCCATTCCCTTATTCAAATTTTCTGTGAAATACAGCCCGCTTGGTGGCACTCCAAATAAAAGTTTGTGGTGTCAGAACCAGTGTTTGGACCAGGCACCACTGTATGTCGTCTTGCAGGGGACAGTCTCTGAAGTGTGAGGATGTGTCATTTGGGTGATCCAAAGATTGTTTTGGGTTGCAGCCTGGCCCCAGTGTGTGCCTGTGTGATTGTCCTGGGGACACCCCACTTTGGAGCAGCTGGCACAAGAACTGCATGTTGGACGAGGAAAGAGCATATGTCCCCTTGAAGTGGAGAGTCCCCTGAATGTGGGGTATATGATTTCTAGTGGTTCAAATGTTATTTTGGGGTTCAGAGCTTTCAAACTCTCCTTAATGTTTTTGATTGAATTCATAAATAAGTTGTGAAAAAGGAACAAATAAGAAACTGGGAACCAACTTTAGCCTCCTCTACAGAGATGTTCCCTTGGAGAAAATGGCTGATTTAGAAGGTGGACTCTGTGGCATTATTCTGCACTGAGGTCCATCTGCTGCCCAGGCTCTATCTTTAAATCTACAGCAGTCTCCCAGGCTGGATCTGGAAACCCTCCTCTTCCATACCCACTCCCCGTGGCTAGGGGGCACCCAACAACCCTAGTCTCATCTCTTCTTTACCATGGTTGAAATGAAAATCCCCAACTAATAGCAGCTAGCTTGGGGTGGATTTGATGGGAAAGGGAAGAGTTAGGATCCTAAAATGATACTTCCAATATTTTTATTTATTCCAGAATTATATTGAAACTCAGTGCTGCTCTGCTAAAAATTCTGTAAGAAGATGTCTGTAAGAAGAAAGTTCGGTTTGAAAGAAAGGAAAAACTGCAGGTGTGCACCGTGTCTTTAATGACAAATGGACTACTGAGTACTTCTTTGTTTTAAACAAGGATAAAGCAGTTTGCCTGATATGTTGTGAAACTGTCAGTATAAAAGAGTACAGTGTTAAAAGGAACTTTGAATCCTGCCACAAGAGATACTTATGCTGTGATCACACCCACTAAATAATCCACTTTCAATTCACTTCCCAACTGGATTTTTCTGTGTGAACTGGCAAAATCCAGTTGTAAAGTGAATTGAAAGTGGATTATTTAGTGGGTGTGATCACAGCCTCAATATATCAAGGAGAGGTGTGAGTGAACAAGATGAAATCTCTTTTAAAAAATCTATGTTTTTGCAGCGAAATAGTTTTAGAAACCACCTTGAGGAGAACCAGTCTACTGTGAGGGCCAGCTATCATGTTGCTAAATGTATTGCTGAGAGTGGTAGATCATTCACTGATGGTGAATTTGTTAAAAAGTTCATGGTTAAAGTAATGAAGGAAATGTGCCCTTATAAGGTGTCTTGTGTTAGTTGTGTCAGTTTATCTGCATCTACAAGTACTAGGCATGTTGAAGAACTAGGAGAAGAGCTTCATACGTCACTGATTGTCAAGGCAAAAAGTTGGGGGGGGGGAATTGGCATCAAATGAGAACAATGACTTTATAGATGCTGCTCAACTATTAGTTTTTATCAGAGGGGTAGATTACAACTTCAGAATTGCAAAAGAGTTGTGTGAACAGCAGAGTTTGAATGGCACTACAATGGTAGAAAACATTCTTGAAGATATGTAAATCAGTAGAAAATCTTTGTCTGAGTTGGGATAAAATGAAAAGCATCATAACTGATGGTGCAAGAAATATGGTAGGAAGTAAAACTGGTGTAGTTGCAAGAATCAATGAAGAGAGACTGAAATTAAACAGTACACTCCCCATGCAATTTTACTGCATCATCCATCAGCAGCCTTGTGTAGTAAGATTCTTGTGTAGTAAGATTCTCCAGTGAGAAAGTGTGATGCATATTGTTGCATCCAGAATTAAATACATCAGGCATCATGGCCTTACTCATTGTCAGTCTCAAAATTTTCTCTCAGAGATAGATGCAGAATATGGAGATGTATTGTACCATGCAGGTCAGGTGGCTTAGCAGAGGCAAAGTCATCAAATGTTTTTTCAGTCTATTTCTTTATTGTCCTTACTGTTTTTGCAAACATAAACAGTCTTCATCATAAAGTTGATGTTCTTCTCAAGGAGAAAGAAAAAGGTCAAGAAGTACTTTCTCACCCTGGATGGATTTTTGATTTGGCTTTCTTAACTGATATCACAGAGCATCTGAACACGTTGAATCTAAGGTTGCAAGGAAAAGGAAAGTTTGTGTGTGACTTGTATTCTGAATTGAAAGCTTTTGAAGCAAAACTAAACTTTTTTGTGAAGCAAATTAGTGAAGGTAACTTTTCAAACGTCTCATGCAATAGATTAAAATTTGATAAGGACTGGAATTTACAATTCAGCATTGAAAGACACATCAAAGCACTAAACATATTACAGGTAGAATTCCAGAACAGATTCACTGATTGCCATAAGCATGCAAAGGAAATAAGAATGTTTCAGAATCCATTTGAAGTAGAACCAGAAGAGGCAAGTAACTTTTTTCTGATGGAACAAATTGACTTGCAAGCCAGTGGTCATCTCAGAGACATTTACATAGAAAATAGTCTGTTAGAAAAATGCAACATGATCTCTTTTTCATCCTCCTTCCAAACTACAGGCCTGTGCACAAGATCATTGCACATAAAGTGGTTAATTATGGGTTCCTCAAGGCGAAGGTCAGTAATGAGTGGAAGATGCACTTCCCCCAGATGTGGTTTGGCCGCCACTAAAGACCATCCCCTGCATTGTGTAGCAGAAAAACAGTGCTGGCTGTGTTGGAGAGTGGCTCTTAACCTCCATCTTAAGACTACCATTTGTAAACTGGGAGTCTCTCCATTATATTTATTTATCAAATTTATACTCCACCCTCCCCACCAAAGCAGGTTCAGGGTGACTTACAGAAGGATTAAAACACATAAATAACAGTTAAAACAATCCTAAAACCTGCTAAAAATGACCAAATATCAAAGGTGCTAGTGCATAAAAAGTTTGGCAATAATGGTGTAGTTTGGTAATGGCAGCAGCCATTCATTGACCTTTCCTACCGATCTGTTCCTTGTTCTGTTTCTTATGTGGCAGGCCTAGGCTGTTGCTGGTGCCTCTGAGGGACAGGGCTTACAATTATTGGAGGCGGCTCCCTAGTTGAAGGCCTGGTGGGAAAGCTCCATTCTACAGGCCCTGTGGAATTGCATGAGGTCCCGCAGGGCTCTGATCTCCTCTGGGAGCTCATTACGCCAGTATGGAGCTGCCATCGAGAAGGCCCTGGCCCTGGTTATAGCCAGCCTGGCGTCCTTAGGGCCTGGGAGGGCCAGTCGATTTTGGGACCCTGACCGCAGTGCTCTCTGGGGAACATGTGGGGAAAGGCAGTCCCTCATGTATGTCAGCCCCTGACCATAAAGGGCTGAAATAATCCAAAACATGACAAGAAGATGTGCATGGAGCCTCGAGTTCATTCACTGTTTCAACTGTGGCAGGGAGGTCGCGGCGGAGTGACAGGACTTTATCTGTGAAATAGCTCGCAAAGGCTTCACAGCCAATGTCCAACTCCCTAGCATTTGGCCTGCCGTGTGGCAGTGCACTAATAGACCAAATCGTTCTAAACAATTGGGCTGGGCATGAGCTTGCCAACGCAATCATGGCTGCATAGTACTCTCTCTTCGCAGCTGTGATTGCCATCTCATAGGATCTCATAAACAACCTATAAGATGTTCTTGTAGCTTCATCGTGGGCATGCCACCATGGTCTGTCTACCGTCTTAGCTTTCGCTTCTGAAGCCGCAACTCCTGGCTAAACCAGGGAGCGAGCCTCGAGTGAGGGTGCAGAGGGCGTCAGGAAGCGATCTCATCAATGGCTGCCAAGATTCGGCTATGCCAATCCTCTACAAGCTCATCTACAAGCCGCCAGGGGGCATCGGATCCCGGAGAACCATCTGAAGCCGCATTACCTGAAACTTCTATATTGCTCCCCTCTGCCTTGTTTATTCAGTTTTTATTTCATAAGGAACATACAGCCTTGTTAAAGGTTTTGGAGAAATCAAAAGCTTGCACACTTTTTGTTATATTTTGGTCTTTCTTATTCAAAGATGTTGTTTTTGGAATCTTTCTGCGGCAACATACATTTCTTGAAAATTTTTAATTTGTAGAGGTTAGTGAGTATAGCATTATTTCTGAGTAGACCTGAATACAATTGTGCTGCAAGCTGCTTCAGGGACCCATGTTAGGCTGAGAAAAGTACAAAGAGAGGGGGTCAGTACAGTAGCTTTCTTCCAGCACCATTCTTGCTTCCCAGTTCCCTGATGAGAACTCTTTATCAAAACAGGCCTGAATGTTAATTTCAAAATTACAATGATCATATTCAAATATGACCCCAAAAGGACGCTGGATTTCTACTTTGTCATTTTTTCCCATCAAATATGTAGAAAACATGATCTTGGTGCTGTTACTTTTCTTTTCCTATCCAATGGCTGCCTGTTCTTATTGGTTTTCACAGCCTTGAGTGTAGGATTCACTCACCACCGACACACTCAGCCTTTCAGTTTCTGGGAACTTACCTTTACATAGCAACATTATGGGCATGACTCTGTGGAAGGAAAGAGATCTGGTCACCGTAGCAAGATGTGGGATTAGGCTCAGCAAATAGAACTTCATAATTGTCTACTGATCTGTAATATTATGTTCCCCTTTGCCATACAGCAACAAGCTTTATCTGCAGATGGCAGCAAAGAGACCAGTACAAGAGTGAGCTAAGCTGGTTTTCCCAGTCAGTTGGCAACTCACAACCAGAGACTCTTCCAAATGTGCATTAGGAAGCAAGAGAAAATGGCTACAGGGGAGATTTTATGACCCACCCACCACAGGACCTGGCTAACAGATGAAGCTGTTAAGGGGCAGGACAATGATATCCCAAGGCCAGGAACTGAGTCTCTTGTCTTTTTTCCATACAATCTTGCCCAAAATTTGGACCCAGAGGATGCCTTCCTCAGTTCAACTCACAGCAAACTTGTACCTGAAGTGCCACAAACAAAAGGTCTAGTTCCTCTGATTTCTAACAGTGCCAGCCGACTGTGAGCCTGCCTGCCAATCAGAGGAGCTGCTGCTGCACAGCCTTTCCCTTATTGCTGGGAGAAGGGACCTATGGCTCTAGGGCAGCTGTTAGTGCTTCATCTCAGTGTTGGATCCCGAAATTCCTAGCCAAACTAAATTATATGTTGTTGTGGCAAGTCAGGTGCAAATGCAAGGACCCACCTTGCTTTTCCCCACAGCCACACAATAGCTTCAGGGAATGTCATTTTAAAAATTGGCAAGAACTCAATTCAGCTCAAAACTGCGATGTGGGGAAGGAGGGGTTCCTGACTTCCCCCCCTCATTTTACTGAGCTAGAATGCCCTGGCAGGGAGTTATTTACTTAAAATTGGAGCTGTATGCTGAAAATTCCTTGCACACGCAGCTCCAAAGTTATGCAAATAACTTTCAACTGGGCCTGTTTAGGCTCAGGAAAGTGGCGGGGCGGAGGCAGGAGCCCATACTCTTTTCATTTTGCAGTTCTGAGCTGAACGGGACTATCTCCTGTTTTTAAAATAACGTTCCTCACAACTGCTGGGTGGCTGCTGGGAAAGGGAGCTGCGTCCATGGAACCCAGACTGGACTCATAAAAAAACACATTGCATCTTTTGCCCCTCAGTACTAAAGTGGAGTCTTAGCAGGACCAGCTCCTCCTCCTCCTCCTCCTGCCAGCTATTCATATGGCTGAGAGAATCTACATTCAAATCATGGGTCTTTATTTCCATTAGAAAACTGAGTATATATTCCAGGAGTAATTTTTCTTACCTGATAGGATTTCATAGGTTATTTTGTCCACATCAAAATCCAGAGTTTTAGCAAATTCTGTGAATTTTGCTATCAAATCCTCTGATGCGCTTTGTGTTCTGCCTTGAGACCCAAGAAAATAGTCTTGTTGAAAATAATGATGAGGGTAGAAAGATCGACCAAAACACTTTGGATTTGAACCCCTCCATCTGCTCTGCCCAAGACCCCCTGTTGTGTCCTCCCTGCTCAGTTGGTTGGCTGTGGAAGCTAGGAGGGGTTAACAACTGGATAGTAAGGCCAGCCTATTTCCTTCTCCAACAATTCCAGTACAGTCTGCAGGTGGAAATGAAAAGGCCTCTGGGATATACAACTTCCCCTCCGGGTTTAATCTACATTCTGCAGCTTTTTCTCTCTAGCTGACCACTGGAGAATGTTATATCAATAAGAATCAGCATAGTGTTCTAGCTGGATTTGGACCAAGATGTTCAAATCCATGTCCTGCCACGAAGCTCACATGCAAATTTATGTACCAAAGCCCTGAACACCTAAAAAAAACATTGCTTCAATTCAATGTTCACGTCTCAGTTCCAAAATTTGCCTTTTATATATCCTTTTCCTTGTTTAAGATTGGGGGGGGGGGCTTGCATGCACATTTGATTGTAAACTGTCACTAGTTCTCTAGGGTACACTACCTTTCATGGTGGGTGCGAGTTTGTTGCAAAAATGTAGCATCTCTCCTCATGCAAGATATCTGAAGCACCTAAGCAAAAGCAAAATACTTGGGAAAACACCTGGCCACTGTCTAGATCTATATATTGATACACATCTGTGCACTGCCACTGGATTTCCCCTAAGGTAAAAAGCAAAGAGAATTTGAAGACTGTCCTCGGACAAACTTCTGTGTAATTCTGAATGGAGCCAAAAGAGTTTCAATGATGCTAGCAAAATTTCTAATCTGAGTTTGTGTGTGCCAATAGAGTTTATAGGGGTCTATCTATGTATCCTATTATGATCTCTTTGTATGAAGGGCATAGTTTTTTAACCATTAAAATGTGCAATTAAAAAAAATTCATCTACACCCAACACATTTTCTTTCTCATCCACTGCCAACATGCCCAGTTTCAACAATGACACTTACTTAAGAGATACAGGCCATAGGTATCTTTCACTATAACATATACAATGTGGTAGCTTTCATAATCTACATCCACCATGTATACGGTTTCACCGGTAGCTGAAACAGAAAACACTAATTACTTACAGAAATCTCACTTCTCTCCATACAGCTTCTCAGGGGTCATTTCGTAGAAAAAGAGGTGCAGGAGCTCATTAACATAACTCATTAGCATAACTTATTTGCATATGCTAAACCACCTGACATCACTGGAAGTATGTCAGAAGGCAAGAAGGAAGGAAGGAAGGAAGGAAGGAAGGAAGGAAGGAAGGAAGAAAGGAAGAAAGAAAGAAAGAAAGAAAGAAAGAAAGAAAGAAAGAAAGAAAGAAAGAAAGAAAGAAAGAAAGAAAGAAAGAAAGAAAGAAAGAAAGAAAGAAAGAGGGGCGGGGGAGGACAGTTACTAATCCAAGCCTCAGAAATACCACTATTCTGGGAGGAAAGCTTCAGTGGTGGCTGAAGCCTTCAGAAGGCTGGTCAGAGAAACAAGGACCTTTCCAGGGGAACAGGGTTATTTTGCTGCAGCCATGACACAAGCAGGCATTCCACCGCAGGGCGGGGGGCTGGCACCAACTCCCGGAGCTGAGCTCCCCCAAGCTCCTGCTCGAAATGACCCCTGCAGCTTCTAGAATTTGCAGCAAAACGATCAGATTTTGTTCAAGAAACATGTATAAATCCACTGCTTGGTTCATCCCTGTGCAACATTGACCCCCCCCCAACACCACCAGTATATGGGAAGTGACAATACCCCGAGGGAGGGAGGCCGAATGCGCCTGGATTTCTTGGTACAGCTGACAGATGTGAGGCAATCCCAGAAGCAACATCTTTTCCCAGAAAGCAGTCCCATGATCAAACCTTTATTTTGTTTTTTTCCTTGAGAACAATTAAGGAACATTAAAACCCCTTTTTTCAAAGCACCAACTCCAGAAATAGACCATTTCCCCACACTTGGACAAAAATCTCACAGCTATCATCTCTTCTTGAGTGCACTTACAGTTCTAACGCGTAAGAAACTGGGACCCCATATATATTCTTAGTGTGTTGGAATATATATTTGCTTTTCTGCCTCAAGGTTGTGTTGTTCCTTGCAGCTGTTCCCTTCCTTGTGGTTCAGTCACCATTTGTAGGCAATTGATGGACTGAGACTGGCACTAGGGAAATTAAGCTGGGTCGGTTTTGAGACCCATATTTCCCATGGTCATCTCTGATGCAAGGGAGTTAAGAAACAGTGAAAAAGTCTGCCAGACCTACTGATCAGAGGCAAAAACCAAGGGCCTATGCACTCCACAAATGGCAATACCTCTTCCAAACTTACTTCACCTCCCTGAAAAAGTCTCTTCTCTCTCTCCGGTCTGTAAGTGACTCATACCTACCAAGAACCTCGAATATACCAGGCTCATCTGTGTGCACCACGTTAAGATTAGTCACCAGGCATTCTCCATCTCTGAAGGGAGAAAAGGAAAGACAGGTTGTTTCCACATGGAGATGATCTTGCTGCTTCAAATGCAGAGAAATCCACCACAGCAATGAGTAGCAACATGGAAGTTTCCCCCACACTTTCCTTGCCTCTGCCTTCTGTGACTGCCCCTCTCCCCCACTGCTGGAGGGCTTTTCCAGGCTTTTAAAAAATGGGCCTTAGAAATATCACTGTGTCAAGGAAGGGTCTCACAAGACCCATTTCCTTGTGTCCCAGGAGCCTGGCAAAGCCTCCCAGCTGTCCCAGGTCTCTCTGCCTGATGGCACCACCCCATTCCCTCCCTCCTATAGTACAACAACTACACTCCTGGCGTGTAGTCACTGCTGCTGCCGACAAATCTGAGAGACTCTCCTGCAGGACAAACTTGCACATTTTGCATCTGCGTTGCTGTTTAGAGACCCTGCCTAGTTGCTGCGTCTCCTCCTTTGCTCCTGCTAGCTAACGCAGGGACCATCTATCAGTTTTCACACCTTAGGGATGGGAGAGCTCACCTGTTTCCTTCTCCTTTCCTTTTCAGAAAGCAGGACAAAATATGCATGGTGTGTTTACACAAATTATGCTCTGAGCATTCAAAGCAAGCAAGAGGGCAAACCTGGGGCAAATGCTAGTGCGAAATTGGTCTGGGGAAAATTCGGTAGTAAATGGGTTGCAATGGGCCACGGGCAGACTTTCCCATGTCTGATCGCTCCAGCACGCTCTCATGGCATTGGGATGGTCTGATCAGGCCATCCCGACTCCGTGCCGTTGTTTTTTCCCCCCTTTGCAGTATGCGCATCATTGCAAACTCCATAGGGAGCCCTCAGTGCGGAGGTGCAATTCATCAATTCCTTGTTTAAACACATGGGGGGAAAATGGGACCAAAAAAGACACACCTACAGTTGTGTGTGATCACACACTGAAGGACTGTGCCCACAGCTTCAAAGAGAGGTGTGATCATGCAACTGTGGGTCAAATTCCTCCAGAGGAAATAGCCTTGCTTCCTCCCCATTTTTTCTGGCATGTGTGACTATAACCTAAGACCACATAAAAGGTCACAATTTTTATAAACTCCAGTTCGGCCTGCCAAAAGATAAAAACCAAATCAGTCAAACACTGTCCTAAATGAAACTGAAGACTGATAGTGACGGGGACAGGCGTACCTCCCTGGTGAGGTTGTTCCATAATCATGGGACTGCCACTGAAAATACCCTCTCTTATGCCCCCCCCCCAATTTAAAAGTCTATCATTATCATAGTTCTCAGAGCTAGGATTTCTTGCATTGTCCTTCAACGCTAAGGTTGCCAGGTCTGGGTTGGGAAATACCTGGAGATCTGGGAAATGGAGCATGGAGAAGGTGGGGTTTGGGGAGGGAAAGGACCTCAGCAAGGTACAGTGCCATAGAGTATACATTCCAAGGTGGCCGTTTTCTCCAGGTAGGGTTGCCAGCCTCCTGGTGGGGCCTAGGGATTTCCTGCTTTTACAACTGATCTCCAGCTGACAGAGACCAGCTTCCCTGGAGAAAATGGCTGCTTTGAAGGGTGGACTCTAAGGCATTGTACCACACTGAGGCCCCTCCTCTCCCTAAACCCCACCCTCCACCCCCAAAGTCTCCAGGTATTTTCCAACCCAGACCTGGAATCCCTATCTCCAGGGGAACTGATTTCTGTAACCTGGAGACCTGTTGTAATAGCAGGAGATCTCCAGGCCACATCTGGAGCTTGGAAGCTCTATTCAACACATAGTCAAGATGGAGTCTCTAGATAAGGACTCAGTCTTTCATAGCATGTGCCCATCCAAGACAGATGAACAAGGAGAAGAGGAAAACAGTAACTTCTTCAAGTCCTGAGAATATATACTTTCCCCTTGGAAGTATCTCCTCCTCTGGGGTCAGTCATGATCTTTCTGCTCCACTCCACAGGAAGAAAATTATCTCTAGCCCTTTGGCTTTGCCATTATCTGTTCTTTAGGAGTGATGTTTTAGCAAAGTGTCAGAGAGTAAACCTTTTGTTTCATTTGGGCCAGGTCCATCTGCATAACTAAGCACTGATGTGTTCAGAGCCTGGAGTCTAATAACTCATTGCCAGTAGCTTTCCTTTTTGCCAGCTACAAACTTGTAGCCAGGTTCCAGTCCATAGGCAGAGTGCAGTCACAATTTTTGGAATATTGATAGGATTTCTGGAGTGGAAGGCATTTCCCCACATACTATCTCACTACATTTGCATAGCTGTTACAAAAAGTATACTAGTTCCCAGACTGCAGCGTTTTTAAAAGAAGTCTCTAGCTGCTTTGTTTGCAGAGCTATAAGGGGAAATGTGTGGACAATACCTTTCCTCTTACAGCTCTGCAATGAAAAGAGCTAGAGACTTTTTTTAAAAAAAATGAAAAGAGCTAGAGGCTTTTGTTTAAAGGCAACCTGGGAACTAGTAGTCTGTTGTAATGGACTATAACAGTATAGAGATAGCTATTGCTGATATTTTTAAAAAATCCCATAAGTGGGGAAGGATGGCTGCTGCAGGAACCATTGCAAGGAAAATGGCACCTATGTGGGCAGGATATTAAAAACAAATGTACATCATCCCATCCATACACATTCAAAGGAGTTTTGACTGCAATCTGTCCAAAAACATCATATCAAAACCAGTTTTCAGAAAGATCACAGCAAAACAGGGGGGAAGAGGAAAAAGAGGAGGAAGAGGAGAAAAAGAGGAAGAGGAAGAAGTAGAGCAAGAAGAAGAGGAAGAGGAAGAAGAAGAGGAGAAAGAAGAGGAAGAGAAGAAAGAGGAAGAAGAGGAAGAAGTTATTGTTTTATACCCTGCCCTTCACTAACCAAAAGAGTCTCAGAGTGGCTTACAATCACCTTTCCTTCCTCTCCCCACAAAAGACACCCTATGATGTAGGTGGAGCTGTGAGAGCTTTGAGAGAACTGTGACTGACTCAGCTGGTATCATGTGAAGGAGTGGGGTATCAAACCCAGTTCTCCAGATTAGAGTTTGCTGCTCTTAACCACTACACCACACTGGCTCTCAGAAAAGAATGAATAGAGGATGACATCATATGGGTACCAAATATGACCAAATATTTGCAGAACATTCCCAAATCAAGAATATTTACTATAAAAATGTAAAAGGAGAACAGTTTGCGTACCAAATTTAGTTCAGCTCTGCTGGCAACATGCTTACTTCTTAATTTAATTGTGGAATGCAACCCTCTAGGATGCAAAACAGTGCTAGTTGGTTTGCCCTTTCAACACATATAAAGGGTGCAGGCACACAGCCCTTTAAAGCAGGAGGAACTGCTGTTTCCTCCCGCATTTAAAGGGACCATTCACAGAGGCGGGGACCACTCCCACGCCAAAGCAGGCTCAATCGCACTTTCCTCGCACTGTTTCCGACCCCCGGGAAAATCAGGTATTTTCCAGGAGGTCACATGAGGAACCCGCGATTGAGCCGATCTGGACAGCCCTCTCTCACAATCATTGTGAGAGAGAGCTGTCTGATCGTCCCTCCCAGTTGTTGTTTTTTCCAGTTTTGTACTTGGGCGCTTGGGCACTCAAGCGCCCAAGTGTAAAGGGGGGGGGGAACTGCCCCGTGCTCCGCTCCCAGTCCCAAGCCCTGCTGGCTGCCGCCACCTGCCCCCCCCAACATGCTCTAACCAAAAAATTTACCAGGTGGCAGCTGGTGGGGCTCGGGGCCCAGAGCGGAGCGGAGCCCGGGGGGAGCCAGGCAGCCAGGATAGGTCTGTCGGTGGCGCCAGCTGGCGGTAGTGGCTGGTGGCGGCAGCTGGCAGCGGTATCTGGCAGCAGCTGAGGGGGGTGTAGAGCACTCTCCTGTGAGCAGGAAAGGTGCCTCCCCCTACCACCGCCACCAGGGTTGGGATGTATGAACATCCCAACCCAAAAGAAAAACACTGGATAAAAACCCAGCGGGATTTTATCTGGGAATCGGGTGCCGTGTGACCTCGGCCAAAGACTTTGTGAGCAGATTACACTTTGCAAAGGAAGCTGATTATTGTAGTAACACGTGGGAACTTACTGAACGGTGCGCATTGTGAGAACAAAATCTTCTTCAGAAGGCTCCACTACATCATCAAAGGGATTTGTCTTCACTGGCTCCCTGTTTTTCAAGACATTTGAAATGGGATACCATATCCCAGCAAGCTAGGAAGAAGAGCTCATGATCAGTTTGTTATTCAAGAAAGCAATCTGATCTACGATGCAGGCAGGAGTGCACTTGGAAGCTGAAATGATCTTGGGGGGAAATGATCATAGGGACCCTGGGCATGCTTTTGGTTAAGTCATGATGGTGAGGAGGCAGGGTGCCTACAAATTCCCTCCCCTATCTGTTCTGAGGCTGAGCAAAGCCCCGTCCTTGGGAGGCCAGAGGGCACTACAATGGGCAAAAGTGACTCTGAGGACAACCAGCCTCATACCCTCTTCCTGATCTATCCTAGTATGCAGCCAGCAAAGACTTGATCCTGGGTCCCAGTGAGCTCAAAAGTGTGAGCACTCTGGCTTCCTGCGACCCCCTGTATCCCCAGAGGTGCAAGTTCTGGAAAAAAAAAAAACACAACCTGTGCCTCAGCCCCACAAGTCAGGCCTGCTTGGGAGCTGAGATTCAACTAACACTCCTGACTTGAGAGTGGAATATGGCAATCAACAGGGAGGCTGAGCAAGGCTAAAGAGGCACCAGCGATGAAATGAGCATGGAGGGAAAGGGAAACAGGATCAGGCAACCACCATGGGGCAGAGGGACTAAGGAAGCCTTCCAGGTAGGGTTGCCAGCCTCCAGGTGGGGCCAGGGGATCCCCCGCTTTTACAACTGATCTCCAGCTGACAGAGATCAGCTCCCCTGGAGAAAATGGCTGCTTTGAAGGGTGGACTCTATGACACTGTACCATGCTGAGGCTTCTCTCCTCCCCAAACCCCTCCCTCTCCTGGCTCCACCCCCAAAGTCTCCAGGTAGTTTCCAACCCAGACTTGGCAACCCTACTTCCAGGGCAGGGACCCACCAAGAATTTAATTTCAGCAGCCATTTCTTCTGGTGCATCAGAGAGGGACAAACACAAAATGGTTATGAGCCCATCTTCCATTGGCATTATTTATTTAAAACATGTATTAGCCACCATGTAGCAATTCAAGATACCTCACAATGTAAAGAATAACAGAACAGTTGCTTGGCTACAACTGAATGTGACTGGGCCCCTACCCCCCAGAACTGTCTCCAGAAGTTTCCCATCCACCTGGCCATGATTTATTTGGAGACATTTGATGTAGGAGTTGGGTAGCAGCATGTGTCTATTTCCTTCCAGTTTTTCATTTCTATCACACAGATCAGGTCATAAGTCATTATACATTTAAGCTGTTTTGAGTGCAATTAATTGGTAGGAAAAAAGCATATTGATGTAAGAAGCAAGCAAACAGAACTGAATAGTTTTTGTCCTGGACGGTGCTTTTTTCTATATAGTACCCATAACCATTTTGATGACATAGGCTAGCTGATTTTACCATCATCACAAGTTAAGGAGGGTTGTTCCTGGTTAGTATTTGGATAGGAGACCACCAAAGTCCAGGATGTGCAACGTAGAGACAGGCAATGGGAAACTACCTATTCCTCTTGTCCTTGAAAACCCCATGAGGTCATCATAAGGTGCTTGGAACTTGATGGCACTTTCACCTGACTTTGCCACCTCATCACTGGTTGGAAACAGTCCACCTCAACGCTGACTAGAATGTGGATAGTCTAACATTACCTGTCTTGGGCTGAGGACAGACTGGCAGTCTCGGCCGCTCTGCCTCCGCTTCAAAAGCGGAGGCAGAGCGGCCGTTCAGACAGCTGCATCTGCCCTGAGGAGGTGGCCCGGACGCATTGCGTCCGGCGCCGCGCTCCTCCCGCAGCAGCCGAGCACCACTTCAAAGTGGTGCTCAGCTGCTGCGTCGCGTGTTCCACCCGCCGGAGCGGGTGTGAACACGTGCTGGGAGGGGAAGCCGCCTGCAGTCTGAACGCTGCGGGCGGCTTCCTTCCGGTGGCATGTGAATGCCACGCCACGGGGGAAATTCCCCCCGCTTTAGTCTGCCGCACCGCGGAGGCGCGGCAGACTACCAGTCTGTCTTCAGCCTTGGTTCTTCTTTTCTGTTTCTGCAGTGTTAACACCTGTCTCTTGAATTGCTGGGTTTCAAGCCCTGCTTTATAACTCTCACTCCCCTAAGCCATTGTCTGATTGTCCACAAAGATATATTTCTGCTAGCTGGTTGTTATGTCTGTTTACCATAAGAAATCTAACAATACTTAGGGAGCCCCAAGACCCTTGTTTTGGTTGCCACTGACCAAAATGGCTGCCCCCATGAAGTCAGGCAAGAAAAGAGCTGGGTAAGCTGAAGTCGCCTGTTGAGATTCTCTTACCTCAGCATCCTGAGGTTTCTTAAACCCTTATTTAGAGACCATTTGGTGGAACTGGCACTCACCTTTTGGACATCAACAGAAACATGGGGAATGTCAGCTCCAGCATGGAGCAGGCAGATGGATGCCAACAGAATGATCGACAGTGCAGCTTTCATCCTTGCAATGGTCCTCCCTTCACACCAGTTGGGAGTCAATGCTTTCAATGGGCTCTTTAATTCTGCCTCCCTTTAGATCCCTCCTTTTATAGTCACACTTATCTGATCAGATACACCCCATCCCCAGGAATTAGTTACGCATAATGATAACCTTTAGATAACAAGGTTATTTTGGGAATTAATGGTTTCTGCACACTCTGGAAACGAGAGAACATTCTGAACTTTAGAAATCTCAGGAGGCAACTTGTTAGGAATATATGCCCACAGATGGTTCATGATGGGACTCTGGCAGACCCTTGGATGGTGGGTCAGTGATCAGAAGCTGCAGAGAGCCCTTTGGGAGTGGGAAGAAGGATGCCCAGACACAGGACATTCTGCCCCATCAAAGACTGCGGTCCACCCAAGTGATATCAGATAAAAAGATGTAAACTGTGTTGTTTTTTCTGGCTGATAGTAGGATAAAGCCAACTACATTTTATTTATAATACCTAAATTAGGGGCAGCTGCAGGTTTTTAGGAGCACCTAGGTAAGGGGCATTCAGTGGAACATCCATTACAGCCCACCTGCCCCCCATGGTAGGGAACATTCCCCATATTTGTGGTTCTGTTTCCCCACTCAATCACAGTACCCCACCCCCACCCCAAAAAACCAGATTCTTTCTCAATCCTTCAGATTTTTTGGTACACTGCAGGGGGAACACAGTGCAGCTGTCTTATGCTGCTTGATCTCAAGGGGGGGGGGGGGAAGTCACTGGAACATTCCAGAGCCTGGAGTCAGTTTGAAGGGGAGGGGCAGCACAGTGCAATTCTCTTGTTCTCTGCTGTCTATAGACACATCCCCTAGTAGGAAATGAAGCTTCTCCATTTAGGCAGGAGGCTGTGAGTCCTGGCTGGTGCCTAAACATCAAGGAAAAAGGGGGGGGGGACTCAACCCAAAATATGGCTGTGATCTAAGAGGGTCAAGCTAACAAAAGTTATTATAAAAATACAAACATTTATTATGGTGTACACATTAATAAAAGATAAAATAGGTTAAAAGAAATGGTCCAGATATCAGAGTCTTAAAACTTTTGACACACAGAGCTGATAGTTTTACATATACAATTGATGGGCATATCTTATGACCAATAGGCCATATGTGTTTCAGCCCCTTAGGGCCTTCCTCAGTGGTCGATATTACTATTGTAAGACAACGCACATCCAGAAATAAATATATAAAAAAGATTTTCTTTAGAGCCAGGGTTACTTTCTGGAATTATCAAAAGGGAGAGGGGAAAAAAGCCAAATTATTATATACCAAATGCACATAATAAATGCACATAATAATAAATTTAAAAATAACAGGGAATTCGTGTAATGTGCAGTTGCTAAAAGTTTACACGGCCATGGATAATCTCTCATGGTAACTGCACATGCTCTCCAAATTGTTCTACCCAAAAGAGAAATTATATAATTGTTAGAATGTATAAATAGGATAATTATACAAATAATTTTTAGCCATAGAGTCTTTAAATTAGACAACAAATCTGGTAACAAATATCCAATTTGTCTGGATGTGTGTCTCTTCCATCAAAGGTAGTAATCAAGTTGCATACCGCTGTTACATCAATATATAGCAGAACCCAGGGATTATGCAATCACCCACATACATTGATGCATTGCATAATACTGTTGCCAAGGGAGGGAATTTTTTTATTTTCCACAGTGGGAGGGGGTAAAGAGGAGAGAGAGCAAAAAGAAGGGGGGGAATCATAGGGTCAGCACTACCAAATACAGAATGACAGGTATACATTTTCTCAAAAGCAGCAGGTCCAGTCAACTTCTTCATTGAGGCCTTGAGGAGTTAATGCCTGTAGATGATGTATCCAAAAGATCTCTCTTTTTTGAAAAAGTTTGAGCATGTTTGAAGTTGTTGTTTGAATTGTTTCTATAATCCAGAATTTCAGCTGCTTTTCAGTATGTCCAAAGTCAAGATAGTGATTGACAAGTGGAGCATTCCTTTTCTTTAATCTAATGCAACTCTTATGCTCACCAATTCTTACTTTCACTGGTCTAGAAGTCATCCCCATGTACATTTTTTCACAGGGACACCTAATACAGTAAATTACTCCTCTGTGGTTACAGGTACAGAAAAGAATTTATAAGGAAAGTTCTAGTCTTGGCAGAATTTTGAAAGGATTTTTAAGCCTCAGCACAAGCACATATAGAATAACTGCCACATGGGAAAAAACCTTTAGGTATTTGATTCCCACTCATGCAGCTGGTGTCCTTCACTTCTGGAAGCCTGCTTCTAACTGAATCGTCTCTGAGGTTTTTGGCTTTCTTGGTTGTGAACAAAGGAGGATTTTGGCATCTAGGAATGTTAGATAGAAGGTGCCAATATTTATTTATAGCCTGTACTGGTTTGAATGTGCTGGTGTAGGTTAAAGGTATAATCATCCTATCTGCCTTCTGATTCTGAGCTGTAGGGGGAAGTAAAGATGTTCTAGATGTATTATAGGCTCTGTGAAAAGCTCTTTTCAAACTTCTAGATGAATAACCCCTGTTAGCAAGTTGACACATTAAAATATCCGCTTGTCTCTTAAAATCACTATCCTCACCATGGGCATCAACTACGGGGGGGCTCGAGGGCTCGAGCCCCCCCCCAAAATTTCCCGGGGGGGGGCTCAGCCACCCCCGGCAAAATGGAGCGCCCGCCGGTGGCCAGTCAGCCGGCCGTCACCACCTCTCCTTCCCCCCCACCCCCGGCCTGCCCTCCTGCCTCCCTGGGGCGGCGGGGGGGAGAGAGGCGGCGACGGCCAGCTGACTGGCCACCGGCGGGCGCTCCATTTTGCCGGGGGTGGCTGAGCACCCCCCCCCGGGAAATTTCGGCGCGCGAGGCGGAGCGGGAGCCGGGGGCCCGCAAGGTCGACGCGCCGGCCCCCGGCTGCAGGCAGCAGCAATCCTACGCTCGAGTGCACTCACACATCGGGTCCTTCAGCAGCCTCTCGGAGAAATTCGCAGCTCCTTCTCCCCACGTGCAAGCTGCCCTGTATCAGGGTGGGGAGGCACTACAGCCGACGCTGCTCACCCTCCCTCGCCTTGGGGGCTAGGCTGGGTGACTGGGAAGCGTCCTGCTCGGTCCAAGTTACCCAAGCCCTCCTAACCCTCTTCAGCTCCCCCCTCCAGGAACTCCAATTCCTCCCGCCAAAACGCCGCCGGCAGCACAACACTGTCCTCGCCCCCCCCCCCGCTTTCCTTTTCCTTGCGCGCGGGAGGCGGGCAGGCAGGATTGGCGGCGGGGGGGACAGGAGCGAGAGAGGGAGCGCTCTCACGAGCGTGGCGGGCGGGTGGCACGGCGGGCACGGCCCGGGGGAGGGAAGCGGCGGCGGCAGCTCCCTGGGGCGGGGGGGGAGAGCGGCGGGGACATGGTCCCGAGCGCACGCGCGCTTCGCGCGTGCACAAGAGAGCCCCCCCCTGGGGATTTAAAAAGTCTACGCCCCTGATCCTCACTGCAATTTCTTCTCAGTCCTGTAAGGTGGAAACTCAGCCCTGTAAGGTAGAACACTCACAAGGTGAGTTCCAGAAAACAGCTACTCTGGTAGCTGTAGCCAATAAGGGCTAAAGTACGAGATTCAGATTGAAGCCCCAAAACCCAAGAACACCACAAAATATAAGAATCATGGGCTGCGGTCACACACACTAAATAATCCACTTTCGATCCACTTTCAATGCACTTTTGAATTGTATTTTGCCAGTTCACACGGTACTTTAAAAAGTGCATTGAAAGTGGATTATTCAGTGTGTGTGACCGCCACCATGGTTTATTATATAATGGCGTAGGAATATACCATAAAAGAGCATGAACAGTGAGGATAAAAAAGAAAGCTATATATCTAAGCTAAGCTCATTTATAAGAATTGTTTCAAGATCCAGATGATAGCCAGCAGGACTGAGTCCAACAGGGTTTCAAAATCCAAAGGCCAAGACAAGGGCTTTGGTCAGCATGACCCACCCATAATCAAGAAGTGTCCCCGATTAGATGTAATCCAGACAAAGGGCAAAAGTAGGATGAAAGCTCTTTCCTTTATTCCATATTGGCTTAATTTTAGTTAACCCAGGGGTGGGCAAACTGTGGCTCAGGAGCTGCATGCGGCTCTTTCACATATATTATGTGGCTCCCGGCAGGGCGGCTGGGGAAGCTAAATATCATTAGCAAACAAATATCATTGGACAAATTAATATCATTATCAATATCTGCTTTTACCCCTTTTTTATTATTTTTGACAGTCTCATTTAATGTTAATAAAAAGCAAATTTGCTTATTTTCCAATAAAAGCAGGTAATATTTGTTCATGTCTTGCGGCTCTCAAACATCTGATGTTTATTCTATGCAGCTCTTACGTTAAGCAAGTTTGGCCACCCCTGTTCAATTAAGCAAACACCTTCCACCCATGAGCCTGAGCACAAATGAGCATCTCCTAGATGGTCTGAACAGCATCTGGGTTGCCTCCCATCTTCCTTATCTGACTCTTTGAAGCTACAAGCAGCTTGACCATTGTTTTCAGAGAGAGAAAGTTCCATGATTTGTAGCTAGGCCTCAGCTTGAACCATGGTAGCAAGAAACTGCTTAAGGGGATAAGTTTCTTGACACTTTCCTCTTATATGATTCTATATTATTTTTCAAGCCAAGAAGGATCTCTCAGACGTGCTTGTTGGAGTTAAGATTGCCAGGGGAGGCTGAAAAGCAGGCTGGAAACTTACCAGGTGGCTCCGGGAGACGGAATTCTGAGGCGAGTTATGAGTGAGCTGCCGTTGCATTTAAAGGGACCATGTTCCTTTTAAACACTTTTCTTCCATTGGAAATAATGGAGGATGGGGACTCCTTTTGGGGGTCATAGAATTGGACCCCCTGGTCCAAACTTTTTGAAACTTGGAGGGGGGGTTGAGGAGAGGCACCAGCAGCTATGCTGCACATTTGGTGCCTCTACCTCAAAAAACAGGCCCCCAAGCCCCACATAACCCTGGATCAATTCTCCGTTATAGCTTACTAGGAGCAAGGCCCGTTGTGACAATAAATACAATGGGCTCTAGCCGGGCATGCGGGGTGCAGCTCCCCTCATCTCTTTCCCCACCCCAACTATCTATCCACCCCACAGCCGCTGGAGGTCTCGTGCCCACCATATCCAGCCCCTGTTTGAGGGTGCAGCCACCGAGGCCACCCGGCCTTGTCCCTCCCCCTGGCTCTGCACGCAGTCGTGGCAGCCCAGGCCACCCAGCCTCCCCCCCGGCTCTGTTCAAGGCTGCAGCGGGCCTGGCCGCCCAGCCTCGCCCCACACACACACACTTTGTTGGAGGCTGTGCCGGTCCTTGTCCCCTCGAGCCTCGACACTCCCCGGCCTAAGCTCCATCCTCATCCTCCATCCTTCCAGCCAGCTCTTCCCTTGGATTCGGTGTCCCAACCCATGGCAGCAACTCTCTGGGTGGGTGAGTGGGACTGCGGGGCACGTTCGCCCCAGCGCTGCCTCAGCCAATGGCCAGGGTCCCTGTCCTGAGTGATAGTTCATGCAGCTTACGCCTGAGGGAGCGCATTTTATGTGGCCGCAGTGACCACCCGAAATTGGAAATATAATATATAGAGATAGGCCCTATGACAATAATTGTTCCCTTAGGCTATAAAGGAGCAGGGGAAAAACAAATTTTTGCACACCCCTATTTGTAACATGCCTTAAGTCACAGTAAAAGTGGGATATATATATTTGAATAAATATGTAGTCTGGGCAGGTTGATAATATTTAAGCAACTTCCTGTTTGTTAGGTTAAGCAGCATTCTGACAGTGATTGTTCCACCTCTGTTATACTTTACCTGTAAATTTGTCATATTTCACTAAAAAAAAACCAAAGTAGACTGCAAAAGTGCCTCCCCCCCCCCCCCCACAAGTGCTGGTATTTTTCTAAGGCTCAGTGCAGGTCAACAGTTCAAGTCCAGGTTTATCAATACAGTGGACTGGGTTATACCTGTTCCAAGGAGGCCTGGTCTACCCCTATAGGAGATAATATTTTCGGTAATGAAATTTGACTTGATTCTGTTTTTTCTTATAATGCTTAAATTCTTGTTAAAATATAGTTTAGATATACTTTAAAAGAATTCATTCTGAGATTCTTAAAAGGTTATGGAAATAATCTACGAAACTAATTTGTGCGATAATCAAATGTAAACTCGCTCACAACTTTAATGCTACTAGCTTTTTTTGCTCATGGGGTAGAATTGTTGCTCACAACACTGGAGCTTAGAGGGAACATTGTAGTTTTTGCATCAGCATAGACACCTGAAAAATTTATATAAATGCAATAAATATTTCAACAAATCCCACATTAATAGGTGGGATAAGTAAGTTTTTGCTTGGATAACTTAAGTAATGGTTTAAAAAACAGACAAACTTGCAGTTAAAATGTGTGGAAACAATGGCTGTCAAAAACCTAAGGCCCAAAATTCACGTGATAATAAATCAATGGGTCACCATACCAAGTAAATTTGAACTTGGGAACAAAGAGGCTGGGAATCAACGCTTTAGTGGACATAGGTGGGATGAACCAGCCTTGTTTCCATGAATTGCTAGCACTGGACATTCCCTTTGAGAGGAACTCATCAGCACAAGATCAAAGCTGATAGGGCATAAAGTTATTGCCTGCAAAGGAGTGAACCTGAGTTTAAGCGTCATTTGATGAACCTGAAACATATGTCTTTCCCAGACCTTTTTTGGGGGGGAGGTGCTGGAACTCTAAAGAGGAAAATGAAGTTTTCAGTCTATATCCTGAAAACTCATGCACTTTTAAACATTTTAAACTGAATTTTCTTGAAGAGGTTCCAGTATGTGGTATATGGATGAAAATGCCAGTAGAAAAGAACTATAATTCAGTTCAAGGCAAAATTCATAGCTCTGGTTCTTATCTTTAAAGTCCTTAATCTCCCTATTTCATAGAGGAGAGTGTGGGGAGGGCTGGTTGTAAGGAAAATCAAACTTTATAAAAGATTTCAATTGTATGCAGTGAATCAAATGCAAGGGGTGGAAAGTATTTTGACTCCTGTTACCACCTTTTTCAAGAGAAAGTTTGAAAACAGTGAAAATTTTGTATTAGCATCTCACAGCATTTTTCAAATACACAAAAAAATACAGCAAAGATAAGCTTGGAGTCTTTTTTTATTTAAGCAGGGAAAACAGAAACCAGGCCTTCAGATCAGGAAATCTGCAGTGTAGATCCTCTGGATGGCTATGATGCTGCAGAGGTGTGGGAGGATGCTCTGGGTAGGTTGTAACTTTCCTGTGGAAAGCAAAAACTATTCTGTGAGAGGGCCTTTTGGAGCATACAAGCAAAGCTTTTAGAGAAGAAAACCTGCCTCAGTGTGATCCCCTATTTAATATTCCTTTATATCTTCTTGAAATACACTGATCACCCTCCTGCATTCCCAAAAAGGGGCCAAAACTCAATAATACAATTTTTAGTATGCACAAAAGTCCCCAAACTTCCAGTTTCTTGGACTCTACCTACCTGAGTCTCACTCGGGGCACTTACCTGAGGAAGAAAAGAGATAATGATTATTGTAGCTTATTTCTATGCTGCAATCTGAATTCTGGCAAGCTGTGCAGCTTCAGGGACATCAGTCTCCTTTTCTCAGCTTGAGTCCTCTGTCATCTGCTGATTTCTGCAGATCATCTTGGAATTAAAAGCACAGGAGCTTGACAGGTTGATTCTTGTCAGTTGGAAACCCCTGAAGTCCGTTTGCTTACAAGTATCCTTTAAGATGCATGCAAAAGCAGCCCCTGGGAAAGCTGATGAAGAGGACTATTAGAGGATCCTATCAGCTGGTGGTCTTCTGATAAAAATAACAAGACATCTGCCTTCTTATTGTTGCAGCTATACTGCAAGCCCAGGAGATGAGACTCTGTTATATGAATGCCAGCCTTCAGGTGAGACTTAGGGATCCCCCAGAACTGCACTATCTCTAGACTATAAAGATCAGTTTCCCTGGAGAAAATGGATTCTTTGGAGAGTGGAATCTGTGGCATTGGGAGGTCCCTGTTCTTCCCAGGCTCCATGCCCAAATCTCTAGGATTTCCTAACCTAGATCTGGCAATCCTACAGTCCAACCACTGCGGGTATCCAGGGGGGACCTGGCAACCCTACTCTGCTCGTGTCAGAACTTGGCAACAACTATGAGCAGGGGAACAAGTGCCCACCCTCTGGCAGGCTAGTGGGCTCCCTCCAAGCTCCAAAAATGTTACTTTTAGAATGTGAAATAATAAGAGTTGCCCATGCTTTAAAAAGTCTCCTCCTTATATTTCTGTATAAATCACTGTTCTGCTTTCAGACTGGAAAGGGGTGAGCAGTGACTTACACAGCTGTGCAGTAAGCCATCCCTTCCAAGAAATAGTACACAACCTACTCTAGGAGTAGTTGCTGTGAATTTAGCTGCTGGGCAGGAGTAAGAGCCAAAATACACAGTACGCCCAACATGTGCCAGTCACGTTTGTTCAACCCAGCTTGCAGTACATCAGGGGAACTCACTTTAAACAGCACTCTTTCACGCAGCACTGCAAGGGGGAGAAGGAGCTTCCAATTTTCCTCCCACCCTGATTTTGCACAGCAAAACTGGCTTTGGGGAGCCAGTTTGGTGTAGTGGTTAAGTGTGCGGACTCTAATCTGTGAGAACCAGGTTTGATTCCACACTCCTCCACTTGCAGCTGCCGGTGTGACCTTGGAAAAGCCATAGTTTTGTCAGAGCTGTTCTCTCACGGAGAGGTCAGGGAAGAGCTCTCTCAACCCCACCTACCTCACAGGGTGTCTGTTGTGGGAAGGGGAAGGGCAAGGAGTTTGTAAGCCGCTCTGAGATTCCAAATGAAGGGCAGGGTATAAATCCAATCTCTTCCTCCTCCTCCTCCTCCTCCTCCTCCTCCTCCTCCCTTTTTTCTAGTTCAGGACATGTAGAGGCAGAGAAATGGGGAGGAGAGCCCTGCCACCACCCTTTCCACCACCCATCCACAAAGCAGGGAGGGAGGGAGGGAAAGCACAATCTCCTCCCCCCTCCCAGCACTCCCTGGCAGCACTGAGCATATGAGCACTGAAAGTGCTGAAAGTGCATGAGCACTGAAAGTGCATGACGAAGTTCCATTGACAGAAGCCGAGCTCTGTGGCCTTTCTTTGGCTGTGGACAGCCCTCCGCGGCGCGGCAGACTAAGGCAGGGGGAATTTCCCCCGCAGCGCAGCGTTTGCATGTTCAGACTGCGGGCGGCTTCCTACGGCGGCGGGTGGACGCCGCGCGGCTCCCCCTCCCGGCGCACATTCACATCCACTCCGGCGGATGGAACGCGCGCCACAGCAGCCGAGCACCACTTTGAAGTGGTGCTTGGCTGCTGCAGGAGGAGTGCGGCGCCGGACGCGATGTGTCCGGGCCGCCTCCTCGGGGCAGAGCGGCCAAGACTGCCAGTCTGTCCTCAGCCTTTATAGAGAAATTCTTCTTACCAGTTCTCTTTTCGTAGTGAATGTTGTCTGCAGGGAATTGCATGGATGTCACGTGATTCATGTATTTTTCTGTCACAGCATCTGACACTTGAGTTTCCCTGCCTTCAAATCCAAATAAAAAAATTATGGTCAATGTTCATTTTGAGTAAACCCCTTGAGGCTGCTCAGAAATCTTGCTTTGGCCTCTCTATGTACTGTCTTGTTAGTGGAGAGTGGAGTGTAGATAGACCAAGGCAGTGCTGACTTGGTCAGTAATGGTGCCATCCGCCATTTACAATATCAAATTGGCTACATGGTGGTGGTGACTATGGTTGGCCTTGTGGGCTGTATGGTTGCCCCTCCTGAGCTCGGTGAGGACTGGACAGCTTTCTTTCCATCGAGAGCTGTCCATTGGAAAATGCCATTACAATGAGAGCTATGTGGTATAGCAGTCCTAGACCAGGGAAACTGTGAGATCCAGTCTATTCCCACCTATGGAACAAACTCAGTGGCCTAGGAACAGTGGTGCTGGGGACTGAAATACCTCTCTGGCTGGTGTATATTTTTAAAAGAAAAATAGCATTGGAAAGGGGCACTTGGTACAGTGGAGAGGTAGCAGATGAGAAGAGGGTAAAGCATCCTCTTCTCTTTGCACCAGAAGTCACTCTCTCCCAAAATTACTTTTCCTGAAAAGCAGCAGAAGTAGACTCAGAGGTCTGTGACACTCCTTTGCATGCAACAAACAGTTTGGCCCTTCGGCTACTCTGCCTCACAAGGATATTATGAGAAGCAAAACAGAGGGGCTAAAACCTTTGGGATTTCAGATTAAACCAAATATCAGACAGATTTTCAGGAAAGCCAACTCTTTGGCAAAAGTTATTTTTTAAAACTCTCGTTTGAGGGAAGTGAGGAAGATTCTGTGCATCTCTAGGCTGTTTTTTGTTTGTTTTGATGAGGTACCAAAGAAGAAAGGTCTGAAGAATTCTGAAGAAAATCCAAAGTGTCAATAATGTTACCTACATTTCTCACTTTCAGGGAGAAGGAGCATGCATACCTAAATCCCTGAGGCACACATAATCCACAAAACTTACTGTATAGATGCAGAATATTGGTGCTCGCTGCTGCAATGTGAAAAATGCAGTAACTGCCATAATCTACCTCCGCCATGCGCATGGTGCTCAGACCCCCCTACATTTTAAAAAAGAACAACAAAACAGCCATTACACCTGGAGATCTCCCCATACAGTGACAGGAAAAGCTCAACAAAGCAGCACCATCTGAGTGGTGGCAGGGATGCAAATGACTCCGGTGGGCAGCGGGCACCAAACGAGTCACCTGCACAAAAGCTATTCAGTCATTCATGCACCCCAAGCCAAGTCACTCGCACTGGTGCTGTCTGAATCAGTTGCATGCACACTGTCCAAGTGACATGGGCAAGCACTGGTTAAGTGACTGGTGGAGGGTATCTCGGCACATGTCACTCAAATGGTTGCTGGCTGGATGACCGTGCTGTGCACAAGCTACAGTCGCACCAGGTGAGCGACTCAGGGAGTGTTGTCAAGTCAGTTGCGTGCACGCCATCTGAGTGACTTGCAGAGGGCACTGAGGCAGTCACTCAAGTGCACACTGGCTAAGTGACTTGGAGGGCAGTGCTCAAGACAAAGACTTGTGAACCCACCAGCCAAGTGACAAGGGGAGGGTGCCTACAGGAGGACCTCACAGACACGTTGGCTGAGCAACTTGAGGGGTGCTGCTTGGGTGCCTCACACCCCCACAGATTGAGTCACTTTGGCTGGGTAGCAGCAAGAGAGGAGCAGTGCCTGGTTGACAAGCATTAGAGTGGGTTGAGGGTACCAGCCTAATCCTGAGCATAGCTAATGTGAGGTCTTGGCATCTTGCTGCTGGTTAAAAGCTTTGTTAGTAGACATATTTCCCATTCCCTGTGGGTGACAGGTAGTTTTTTATAATGCCCTGTAATTCAATCTATATAAATCTCCCCTCAAAATCAATATGGAGACTGCAGTTGTTTCAGAATGCCATGGCTCAACTATTACCAGGAGCTAGACGGAGAATGCATATTGTTGACCATTCTGCAATCACTCCATTAGCTGCCCATCAGTTTTCTTGTTGTTGTTGTTGTTGTTGTTTTGGGGAGAGGTGTTTTGTTTTTTGTTTTGCTGCAAGTTGCAGCTGACTTATGGTGACCCCATAGGGTTTTCAAGGCAAGAGGTGGTTTACCATTGCCTGCCTCTGCATCACAACCCTGGTATTCCTTGGAAGTCTTCCATCCAAATACTAACCAGGGCTGGCCCTGCTTAGTTTCCAAGATCTGATGAGATCAGGCTAGTCTCAATGTAAGGTCTTGGCTATCACATTCAAAGTCCTTCATTGTCTCAGTCCCTCACATCTGTGGGACTGCCCGTCCCTCTATGCTCCACCACAGCGGTTTTGCTAATCTGATCATGGCCTTTTGTAGGTATCAACCAGCAAATGGGCAAAATTAACAACTGACTGTACATGCAGATTCTTTGATGTGCCTCCGTCTTATGGAATGGCCTGCCTGATGAGGTCAAGAAAGCTCCCTGTCTCCTTGCTTTCCGCAAGCAATGCAATATCCAGCACTGCTGCTGTTCCCCCTGATGTGATGTACCTCCTGATTCCAAAGTGATTGCTCACAGTAATGTTGGAAGTGGAAGTCATATTGGGGAGAGAACAGTGGCTAGGGAGCAAGAAACATTCCCTAGCTGAGAGTCAGGGCTTGGCACTTTAAATTTTAAAAAGGAATTTTTTTCTATACAGGTAGACTTGGACTCTCCACTCTAGAGGGTAATGTGGGTAGTGGTCAGTGCTCCCTCTATACTTTGGAGACTTGTGAGCAAAATTCTACTTTGTGAGCTACTGGCATTAAAGTTGTGAGCAAGCGATTTGGCTACTGCATAAATTAGTTCGCCCTGGAGCCATCCTTCCTGAGCTACGACAAAAATGTGTGAGCCAGAGGTTAAAAACTGTGAGCTAGCTCACACTAACTCGGCTTAGAGGGAATACTGGTAGTGGTCTGCTGCCATATAGTAATATCTCTCTGTCTCTATATGTGCTCTACCCAGGGGTCATTTCATAGAAAAAGAGGTGCAGGAGCTCATTAGCATAACTCATTAGCATGATTTATTTGCATATGCCACACCCCCTGAGATCACTGGAAGTGTGTCAGCAGGCAATGCCCACTGCTCAGGCTCCACCCCAAAAATCTCCAGGTATTTCCCAACTCAGAGCTGATGAGCCAGCTTTACACTTTGACTAAAAACACTTTAGGTTTCCTTTGCTCTTGCAGGGAAGCTACCCTACAACAAGCATGACAATACAGATCAAGTTAGTATGCTTTTGCTTTTTGCTTCTTCTTTTTTTGGAAAGATTTTTATTATTTGTCTTCTACAAACACTAAACACTAATAAAACTCTACAACACTACAACCACTAAACACTACAATACAACAAAGCTGTGCTTTTGTTTTTTTCCACAGCACATCACCATATGTGCCCGCTTCTGGGCTTGTTACTCCCGGAACGGCGCTCCTGCGCGCTCCTGCTCAAAATGACCCCTGGCTCTACCTATATATTTGTAAATGAAGCAAATACCACAAAACCACCATAAGTCTCTGGTGTGTTCTCTCCTCCAAATAGGGTGAGCGCTACCCCATTTACCCAGGTAAACCAACCAAAGTAAGTGCGTGTCCCCCATTTTTAATCCAAAAGTAAACTTGTCCCAAGGGAACAAAAGATTGGAAACTACTGCTTTTGTACAACTGAAGCCCTGAGACAGGCAAGGAGGAAAGTGATCTGGTTTGCTTCTCACGTGGTGTGCACACAGACATTTCTTTTGTTCCACTGCCCCCTCTGGTCAATCAGGCTTGGGAGATCATACAAAAACCTGCCAAGCTTTGTTGATCAGAGAGCTCTCTGGAATCATCTCCTCTCTAAATTAATCATACTCACCAGCAATTGTGAATTTACCGGGTTCATCAGTCTGCGAGAACTGAATGTCATTAGTCCCACAAACTCCATTTCTAGAAAGAACAGAAATGTCATCACCGCCAAAGGAGAATGAAATTCTCCTTCCCCTACCCACAATACTCTCCTATGGGGAGGGGGGGGAAGAAAATGAGAGAAAAGTTCTTGGCCAAGTCATTGCTTGCTGTGCTGGTTTTCTATTTGAAGGGAGTATTTTTACATGCGAGAACATTCATAATTGTGATCCTCAAGAAGTACACTTTTTCCTCTACCTCATTCCTTTGCATGTGGGAACCAGATCTGAATCACTGCACAGCAACCTCCTAGCACTCGTGAAAGGCTCCAGATCCCCTGGTCACCTTTTCTTCTCTTTTTCATTTGTTCATGATCCAGCCATTCCATGCATTTTCCACCTCTGAAATGACGACACACACAGAGGTACACCACATATAGACTAGCAGAAAGGTTCTCCATATCCTGAAAGCTGGTTACTTCACCCATGGGTCGCTCACAAAGTTTTGCTTTAGTTCAGCAACGGAATGAAACTATGCAACATTTCATAATCTGCAGATATCTGAATTTCAGCACCCAAATATGATCGCTTGTTGTCAGAACTGAAATTTGAGATCATTAATATAAAATACAAGAAGCAGGACCCGCAATACTCGTGTGGGGGGGAAGTATTCTTAAAGGCTGCAGCTCCAGGAGGAAGTAGCTGCAGGTAAGTCTTCTTCCCTCCCCACCCACCCCCCTGGCACCGATGGTGAGGCCTCAGCGGCTTTCAGCTGCTGATCTTCCCTCCCACCCCCCAGCATTGGTAGTGAGGCCTCAGTGGCTCTCAGCCGCCGGACCGCCAATCTTCCCCCCCACCCCCTGGCACTGGTGGCGAGGCCTCAGCGGCTCTCAGCCACTGGGCCACCAATTCCCCACCCCACCCCCCAGCACCAGCAGCAAAGCCTCAGTGGCTGTCAGCCGCCGGTCCGCTGCAGAGCTCCCAGAGCGTTCTCTGCGCATGCATAGGGAACGCTCTTTTACTTTTGGAGGGGGGGTTAAGTTTTTTAAAGTTTTTTTTATTTTTCTGCACACCTGGAGAGCCCCCCCCCCAGTGTGCAGGAAAATCTCTCTGCCCCCAGGTGCCCCCGATGTGCAGATTTAGATATCTGCACGCAGGGGGAGCCTTGGCTATTAGATATATAGATGTGGTTTGGTCTTTTGAAGTAAGCTAATATAAACTATATTAAATTACAGTGCCAAATTCACCTGCCAGATTGTGTGAAGTATCGAATTTATAACTCAGATTTAGGATCAAGGTCTGAGAGGCACCTATTTAAATTTCTTAAATGGATATGAAATATATTAATTATAATGGAAATCATCTGCTGGTATTGATGACGCTTGCAAAATCCTTGAGTTCCAGATCACTCTAATGCAAACCATTCTAATGTAATATTTGCTGAGCGCATGCAGCCCAAGTAGATTCACCATCAAAATTTACAGAGGAAAAAACATTGTCCTAAAATTGTTTCAGCTCTATTTTCACTGTACGCTCTCCTGCTCAGACAAAGTTGCAGACCAAAGGTTTCCCGGTTGTGGAATATCAGTGTTTGATGCACAAAACAAAATCTACAGGATCAAATCTCTCTTTACAAAGGAAGACTATGAGTGCAGCAATACTAGTAAACTCACTGGTAAAAATGGACTTTGAGAAGCAGGTCTCCACTATCTGAAGGCTGTGCTATGTTGTCAAGGACCTCAACGTTTTTCAGTCCCTCTTGATCCATTACCAGTACAATGGGATACCACGTCCCAGAGAACTAGAAAGATGAATTCACTATAAGTAACCAAGGAAAATGTAACTAAGGGTGATTTGCTCCCCATTTTCTCAACATTAAGGAAAAGGGGCAACTCAAAACCACATTCAGATACCCCAGGGCAATACCGTACTGACTGCAAAGTCACTCCTGAATGGCCATAAATCTATGCAGAAGGTACCATAAAACCTGATGATCAGGGGTCCTTTCGTAAAAAAAGAGGTGCAGGAGCTCATTAGTATAACTTATTTGCATATGCCACACCCCCTGACGTCACCGGAAGTGATGACGTAATCGGGAGTGTGTCAGAAGGCAAGAAGGGAGGGAGGGGGAAGGAAGGAAAGGAACAGGAAGGAAAGGAACAGTAAGGTAGGTAGGTAGGTGGGGGAGAGAGAGAGAAGAAAGAAAGGAAAGAGGGAGGAAGGGGGGAAGGAAGAAAGAAAGAAAGAAAGAAAGAAAGGAAAGGAAGGTAGGTAGGTAGGTGGGGGAGAGAGAGAGAAGAAAGGAAGGGAGAGGGGAAGGAATAGGTAGGTAGGTAGGTGGGGAGAGAGAGAGAAGAAAGGAAGGGAGAGGGGAAGGAACAGGTAGGTAGGTAGGTGGGGGAGAGAGAGAGAAGAAAGGAAGGAAGGGAGAGGGGAAGGAACAGGTAGGTAGGTAGGTGGGGAGAGAAAGTGAGAAGAAAGGAAGGAAGGAAGGAAGGGGGAAAGGAAGGAAGAGGAAGGTAAGTAGGTAGGTGGGGGGAGAGAAAGAGAGAAGGAAGGAAGGGAAGAAGAATTGAGGGGGGGAGGAAAAGGGCTTCTCGGGGCCAGCGGCGCTCTGCCGCGGCCCCAGGGGGAGGGGGGAGGAAAGGGGCTTCTCCTTCCCGGGCTGGCGGAGCGCCGCCAGCCCGGGAACACTGGGGGGGGGCGAGGGAAAGGGCTTCTCGGGGCCTGCGGCGCTCTGCCGCGGCCCCAGGGGGAGGGGGGAGGAAAGGGGCTTCTCCTTCCCGGGCTGGCGGAGCGCCGCCAGCCCGGGAACACTGGGGGGGGGGCGAGGGAAAGGGCTTCTCGGGGCCTGCGGCGCTCTGCCGCGGCCCCAGGGGGAGGGGGGAGGAAAGGGGCTTCTCCTTCCCGGGCTGGCGGAGCGCCGCCAGCCCGGGAACACTGGGGGGGGGCGAGGGAAAGGGCTTCTCGGGGGCAGCGGCGCTCTGCCGCGGCCCCAGGGAGAGGGGGGAGGAAAGGGGCTTCTCCTTCCCGGGCCGGCGGAGTGCCTGGGAAGAGCGAGCGGGGGGGGCTTTCTTAAGTGCCCGCCCCCCCGCCTCCTCTCTCCCGGAGCGGCGCTCCGGCGCGCTCCGGCGCGCCCCGGCCCCAACGGAGCCCTGCTGATGATCAAAGAAAGTGAAAGCGGCATGCAGTGTAGAGGGTACCATAATTCCCAATGATCAAAAAAAGTGAAAGCAATATGCAATGCAGAGGGGAATTTCTGTTCCAAGGTGGGTTTGGTAAAACAACAGAGGGAAAAGCCAATGCAAAATTGCCCTAAATATATAGTTTGAAATAATCATCTCTAGCCAGCACTAGGCGGCCACTGCTAGAGCCATCCACCCACTGGGCATTCTGGCCCCACTTTATCACATCTCCCTCCACTATCCCTAGCTTTCTTTTTGTTTGTACCTGAATAAATTTCGACCGCAATCTATTTAATAAGTCTTTAAGTTGCTACAAGACTCTTTGTGATTTTGGTTGCAATAGATGAACATGGTTACTTTCTAGAATCAGTCAGTAAGAATGCTGGAAAAATATATGCTTCCTCCTTCAGGGTAGTCAGGTGACCATCCTGAGCTTTAAGCCCTATTCAGAACCCATTTTGCTGTTACCTGTTGGACATCAAAGTTTGGCTGAATGGGAATATCAGATCCAGCTTGAAGCATGCAGACAAAGGTCAACACAACAATCAACAGCACACCTCTCATCCTCCAAATGGTCCTTTCTTCCCACTGGTGGAAGGAATTCTTTCACAGCTCTTAATTCTGCCTCCCTTTATACCCCTCCTTACATTTTTCCTAAGTTCATCTCATCAAATATACCCCGTCTCCAGGAACCAGTTATGCAAATGATAACATTTGAGATAACAATGGTTTGAAGAAATACTTGTTTCTGTGTATTCTCAGCTCTTTAGAACACTCTGTACATTGCAACCTGTTCTGCAGAAGTCAAAGGAGGTAATCGTTTCTCACAGATGCCTTCAATGATGTGGGGGGTGGTTCACGATGGACTGTAGTGCTTGTTGGATGCCGACTTCTGAGCATTGGCTGGAAGCAGCATATGAAGGTTTAGATAGTTGGGGGGGGGAATTCAGCTGTCATCTTTACTGTTACTTAATACTACAATTCAAAGTCTCCTTCTACATCTAGACCTACATGGGTATTCATCATATGCTTCTTTTATTCACAGTGTTAATTTAGCTAAAAGTGCAATATCTTTTTAATGATGGAATGGGATAGATAGATAGATAGATAGATAGATAGATAGATAGATAGATAGATAGATATTTTTGGGCAGGAACGCACAGGAACGGAGTTCCGGCTGGCTCCTGAGTTGGCCACACCCAGAGGGAACTCATTAGCATAATAGGCCCCACCCAACAGCAGAAGCTCATCAGGATTTGCTGCATTAGGGGTATGTGGCCTAACATGCAAATTAATTCCTGCTACAAAAAAAAGCCCTGGGTTTTGACAACAAACAAGGTGAACAGAATAAGAAGCAAAAGGTGGGTATGGCTGGATGACCACTCTTCTGGTGACATGGGGGTGTGGCCTAATATGCTAATAAGCTGTGCTGTCAGGGGTACAGCCTAATATGCAAATGAGTTTCTGCTGTTGGGTGTGGCCTATTATGCTAACGAGTTCCTGCTGGGCTTTTTCTACAAAAAAAGCCCTGGCTGAGCCCAAGCCAGAAGCAGCCGCAGGAACTCCTGGGATTTGCAGCGACCTCCTGGATTGTGGCCGCAGCCATTCTGTAGCCAGTGCTGCCTCATGCTGTTTGGGCTCAGCAGGCTGCTCCTGCTGTGTGGGCTCAAAATGGCTGCAGCAGCAACCCTGAAAATAATTTTCTTCCTTTTCCTGCCCCCCCCCGACAACGAGTGAAAATACCAGACTGTTCCAGTCAGTGTCACCAGTTGTAACCCTACTTGTCATGCCACTTTTAGGCATTATAAGTGTAATCATTTTAGCCTTAAGAGATCTGGTGGTCACAGAATTGTGGATGCCCCATTCAAAACCCGAACAGCAGTTAAGCAACTTTTGTTGAAAGGTGGGGAAGCGTTAAAGGGCTGCCCAGGGCACTTCCCCGGCATAGCAAATCGGTTTGCAACAGCTTGCCGATGATTGCAGGATGCCTCCCAGATGTGCTGATGTGATCGCACCGCTTTGATCCGCCAGTGAATCGTCCCTCTCGCATGGCTAATGGGTGCATATGATCACGCCCTTTGTGTTCCTTTAATATACACTTCACTTCTTTAAAGGCCAAAGATACATTTTTGAAAAATAAAAAATTGCTAAAAAATTTTGGTAAAGAAAAATGTGCTATAAAATGCACATTATTTGTATTCATCTCACTGAACTAATTTATAATATTCTGTCTAGTAAGATCCATTGGTTAGGGATGTGGCAAACTTGAAAATCTGGATCAATGCTAAACCTATTTGAAGTCTGCTTGTTTCCCTGATTCTCAGGTGATATACCTGCTTATCTGTAGTCAGCTTATCTCTCTGAACCAGTTTATTATATTCTGTTCTAATAAAACGTGCAGGTATGGTAAAAATTAGGAACAATTCTATTTGTATTTATTTGTAATGAGTTATTGGCATTGGTCTTATATCCCTATAGTGAAACGGGTGTGATCTGTAGTTGCTTAACAAAGCAAAAAATGTAGAATATTGTCTCTAAACTTCACATATCAGGGGAGGTTGATACATTTTTATCAAGTGTATTCTGTGTTTTTGTTGAAACCATCTGGTAACCCTAATGACGAGGAAATGAGCAAATCAGGAAAAGAGGCAATGGATATGGCCAAAATGAAAAAGGCTCTCAAGGACAACCTAAGAAAACAAAAAGAATCTGAAAACAGCATCCGTGATCAACCTAATTCTGAACTGTGCTGTTGCGAGTTCTCCTGTCACTAACTGGGGCCGCACAGAAGTCATGCTGAATTAGGGTTACCACCCTTTAGCTAAAAACAAGCAGGAGAATCAGGGGTGGAAGCAGGTGGGAATGACATCACATGACACCACAATGCCATTTCTAATCAGCAAAAATGAAAGTAATGTCACCATAGAGAGACACTCTAGGAATCCCCCTGATCTACATAGTTTTACATCACTTCTAGTTCTTCAGCCAGAAATGATGTTTTAATGCAATGCGATGCCATTCCCCCTTCCTTATTTTCTTCCATTCCTCATTAATGCAGCAGCTGGTGCCAGGGGAGAAGGATAGGAGATCTGCAACATAGAAGATGGGTGAAACTTTCCTGCAGTGGAATGGCTAGCACTGATTTGACTGCAGGGAAGATGCTTGTGTACCGCTCTGGGCTAGTTGGTATGCATGTGCAGCTATTAAGCATGGCCGCTGAGAGAGGGAACAATATGCTGAAGGCCCTGGTCATCCTGGGGGTGAAATGAGATATACAAATCAGCCATTTTGTTTATGTATAATATTTTGCTGGATCTGGGTGATGTGATATAGGGGTGGGAAGAAAACTTTGTCTGGGAGGCCTGCGGTAACTCTCAGCAGCCCTAACCATTACTTTCCATTATGGCAAGGACTTTCCCCTAGTGCAAGAGGATCCTGTTCTGATAGGAAGCATTAACAGAACCTGCAGCTTCTGAGGCAGCCTAATAGGGATGGGCAAGAACCTGCCCACAACCCTAAGTTTGCTACTAAAATTGCCTATGCCGTGGTTCATGAACCAAGGTTCATGCCCATCCCATTCAACAACCCTCCCATGACCCTCCTCAGTTTTTTCCAGAGGTTCATACAGCTCATGGTGGGAAGCGGCTTGCATCTGTTTCAGCCTAAGAGTGGGGCTGGTGTGCCCATCAGCTGTTAGCTTCAAATAGATGCAAGTGATTTCAGTGACACCTTTCAGTCCCCCCACTTCCAAGCGAGGGGGAATGAAATGGGAGGTTAATGGCTCGTGGCCATTTAAACCTAATAGCTGATGGGCACAGCTAAGGCTGTTGGAGGAGGTGAGATAGCTGAAATGGCTTTCATCAGTTTCAGCCTAACAACTTGTACTCATTTATAGGTCTGCTTGTGGCTGAGCTACTATCTTTATTGCTAAAATAGATGCAAGCCATCTCAGTGACCCCTTTCGCTCCCCCTGAAATGGAGGGGTTAATGGCTTGGAGCCATTTAAACCTAACAGCTAGGCGCTGGCCTGAACCAGCAGGTTTGGTTCAGGCATTTTTGCTTAGTTTGTTATGTGGCTCAGTTTGGGAACACCCAAAACCCCAAACCAAATCGGAATTTTCTGGTTCATGCCCATCACTACAGCATACTTGAGCAAGTCTCAGAATCAGAGACGAGGGACAAATAATAGGGGAGCTCTCTCTTTATCTTCTCCTGTTTAGAGGATGCTGGAGACCGAAGAACACTGGCTTTGATGGGTCTTGGACTTACACAGTGGAGTAACTTACGGTACCCAGACCAGGTTCTCTTTACAGACTAAAGCAAGGTTTAACTCAGGGGGCTTTGCCCATGTAAGACTTGCTGGCATTGAACTGTATAAGGAACTGCACTCTCAGCCCCAGAGTCCCACTCCTACGCTGAAATGAAGCCTAAGTATACTTATTTATTTTAAATATCTTCTACCTCATCTCCCTGGACTCAAGGCAATTAACACTTGAAGCGGTGAGCGATCACTGGCGATGATGGGGTTACCTTGCCTTGCCTAGGTAAGGTAACGATATGGGACCACCTCCTCAGGTGAGAGGTGATGAAACAGACACACGGAGTCAGAGGTATGATGCAAGGCATAAAGTTAGGGCTGTGAGGCCCCTGCTTTTATTGGCTATTTTTGCTACATCAGTAGTTAGTTATTTGTTCAGTCAGCAGGAGGACATGCATGCAGTACATGATACATAAACAATGTTGCTACAAGATACAGCTCCCGGGGAAAAGTGTCTCTACTGTGAGAAAGCTGAGCTGGCTTAATCTAATGGTTACATTTCTATTATGCTCAGAGAGAGATGAGAGAGGAATTCTTTATGACCTTCAGATGTTGGTGTGCCAAACATGCTATAGGTGTCGTAGTTATCCATAGACATGGTTTGCCAGTGCCTTAAGATAACTACAGAATTCCTACAAACACTGACATGAATGACAATCAGTTTTATTTGTTTGTTTTTTATGGTCTGCGTTTATATGTCCTTCTAGTCTGCCTTCATCGCTGGCTACAGATTACACAGTGCAACTCACTGACAGTCTGTTCAAAGAGCCCCGTGCAGATTGAAACAATCAATATGAGGAGACATCTAATGAGCAGTTATTATTAATTGGTATGTGTGCCTAAAACTGGATCCCATCTAGCCTACTCTGACAAGCAGCAAGTCTCCAAGGATTTGGGCAAGCAGACTCCCCCCCCCCCCCCCCGGTATTACCACCTGAAGTCCATTCACTGCTGAGACAACCAGGGTCTTTCTTCATGTACCTTCCCAAACTTTCTTTTTAAAAAATGGGGGAAGAGAACTTTTTCAGATGCACTCACAGGGAGAAGAAACAGATTTGGCCAAGGACCCTAAATATCCATTCAAGGAAGGAATATCTTGCAATTCTCTCCCCTTCCTCCAAAAACAGACACACAAAACATTGGGATGCAATTTCTAGATCTGTTTATTAATAGCATGAGGGCACTTCTGTCCAAAGAATGGACAAAGGTCAAAACCACATGGCATAGGAAACTACTTCTTACAAGTGACTGCTGGCATCTTCTGGTGAACAAATATGAGACACCTATAATACAAGAAGGATAGGAGACAAATACATTAATTAATATTTAAAAGCCAAGGTCAAGAAATTTGCAAATGTTTCAGGTTATATTTATTCTGTAGCCAGATTTTTGATATATCACTTTTAGGTTTATAAAATAGTGGGCAGACAAAGAGATTATGTTTGTTGGTTATATAATTGTAATTTTTTACTGTATCAGTGCTGTAGGTTTTTGTTTTGCTTTCAGTTGATATGGAACTGGCCATAGAATACGGCATGCATTAGAGGTGATGTGTTGTTACCAAATATATAGCTGGCAACCCCAGGGAGTTGGGGGGGCATGGACTACAGAAATCGGTATTGCATTAACGTTGCAACGTTACTGCAGGATCATGCAACACTAAACTCCCCCTTATTTTCCTCCCGCTACTCCATTAAGCAGCAGCAAGAACCTGGAATCTGGGGCAGGAGATGCCCTACCAGGCTGCCTGGCACCTCTAAGCCCTACTGCCTTAAAACTTGTATGTTTCTTTGGCACTGAATCAATATTTGGAAACTCACCTTCTCCTCCTATTCCTTACTTGGACAGCCCACTATGAAAACAAAATAAAAGAGGATATTTGTTTATTGCATCTCTCAAATTATTACTAAATGCAAAGACATACATGCAATTCTATAATACATGGAGTAGACAAGCTTTCTGAATGCCTGTCCAACTAGTTCCATCTGCTTATGGCTGCTGAGCAGTGAAGGACCTGCATGCTCAGAGGCACAGCTCTCTATCATTAATCTAGGTGATCCAGAAGGAGATCCATGCTTGTTGTCTGTCCCAGTTAAGAAGGTTACTACTACTGGGGGCTGTCATTCCAGTCCTATTCCACTAGCAAAACCCTTTTGCTACTCCAAGGGGCTGTCTGGGACCTGACGTGTTCAAGCTGTGCTGGTAAAGACCAGGAATTCAGGTACTTCTGCCTATACCTTTGATAGTGACAAGCTGACACAGAGCTGAGATGGCTTAGTGCTTCTTGGTGAAGTTCTAAGATTTGGACACAAAATAGACTGAGGTCCTATCTGCATTGGTATTTCCCACCATTGTGCTTACAATTTCACATCGTCTCACAAATTTCTGTCTGCATTTCATGTCGCATTTATTTTCCTATTGTTTCATCTCAGCATCGTCTGTCTGCATCATTTTAATTGGTGTACTGGAACTGAAAAGTGAATAGTGAGAACCACTTGATGACACTGTTAGACACAGACCTTTGAGGCAAGGTCTTAAAAGTTCGTCACTCAGCAATCTTGACCGAGTCACTGTAGCCTTTTCTAACCTACTTCTCAGGATTCGTCTGAAATTTTTATTTACTTCATTTGTACCCTGTCTTGCTTCCCAACAGGGACTCGAAGGAAGAAGTGGGGAAGCAGGCCAGTTATACTCTCTTGCCCAGGGTCTGCAAAAACCCAGAACTGGCCCTGCAACAAGCCAATAATTATACTACCAGGAGAAACACCAGGCCATCACCAAGGGAATCTGAAACATTTCTACATAATACTAAATCCAAAGATGCGAGGAAAGACTTTTTGGCTAGCTTTAAGATGGAGGTTTTGAACTAACAAAATGGTAACATATAGAATACAAAATTTAAAAATCCCAAAAGACATTTAAGGGGAATCTGGAAAAAAAGAAAGCAATACAAAATAAAATTCCTTGTCTGTGGTACCCTCTCTGGTTAAATTAAGAGCCATGGGGAACTGATGGATCCAAGCCTGCTCTTTGAGAAGCTGATGACAACTGTAGCCTGGAAGGTTTGCCTTTGGCCATCTTCTATATATTAACAAACATCTTGTCTGAAGGTTTTCCACTCTTCTGGACTTTCTACACTGATCCATGCCTCTGTAATTTGCCTTTGACTGGTTCAATGCACTCTACACAAGGCTAAATCTGTGCAAGATAACGGCAACTCCACATGCTTTGGACACTGCAGGCAATATGCTTATCTTAATAACAGAATCTGTTCTGTCACACTGGAGGGCTCTGCCTCTCATTGTCTCTTAATAACTTGAAAGTTTCCTTTCTCTAGAGAACTTCCTACCTTCCCCCCCCCCCTCTCAAAAGGAAAAGGGTGAACATGTTTCTCTCTTTTGCATGACAGTGGACCCCACTCATGGAAACCCCACTCATGGAACCCCACTCATGGAAAACCAGCATAGGGTCATTTGTGGGACACTGTGTTTTCTGACAGGGTGAGTTTGATGGAAATGGAAGTTGTCTCAATAAAGTAAGTGCTCTTATTTTTCTCATTCTAAATCCTACACCCAGTACTGTAAAACCACACACTTTACTGCTGCTTTTTGTTGTTCAGTCCCACAGTCGAGTACGACTCTTCGCGACCCCATGGACCACATCACACCAGGCCCTCCTGTCCTCCAGAGCCTGCTCAACTCCATGCTCGTCACATCAGTAACACTGTCTAGCCACCTCATCCTTTGGTGCGCAACTCTGCTTTATATTAACAAAATCCATGACATGTTATACAACTCAGAAGCTTCAACTGATGCAGCACCCCTCAGTATGACAGGATTAGTATAAAATAAAAAAAATAAAAAATAGCATTATGGTTTAACTGTTCTTATTGTCATAAGTGCCATTTTGAATAGTGATGAGGGTGTAAATTATTGTTTTATCATTTTTAAAAGGTTCAAATAATACATAATACATTCATTTGAATCTTTTTAAAAGATCACTCCGGATGTAACCATATAGCTGGATTAGGAGTTTTCTGTGAGTTGTTTTACTAGTAGGCTCAGACACACTAGTAAAACACCAAAGAATTCTGATACAACCATACACATAATTTCATCACAGATGGCTTTCTTTACAGGTACATTGGTAATGTGGAAGAAGAGAGGGAACTGATGAAGGAACAGAAAGATGTGACAAACCACATATTCTCACTGCTGTGAACAAAATCCAGAAATAAAACACAGAGAATGGAAAACTACTAATGTTATCAGAAAAATGATCCACCTCGTACTGAGTCTCTAGCACCTTCTGCCGATGATCTCCCTGATTGGCCCCCTGTGCTATCGGCCGAAGTCAAAGAACTTATTGGCCAACTGAAACCAGGGAAAGCCCCTGGCCCGGATGCTATCCCTCCAGAAATTTTAAAACTTGACCCTGACTGGTGGGCTCCCCTTCTTGCATCCCTGTTTACAATGGTGGACAGAACAGGTATTATTCCTTCAGCATGGCTGAATGCAATAGTAGTTCCACTCTACAAAAAAGGTGATCATACAAATCCGAGCAATTATAGGCCAATTAGCCTATTATCCATCATAGGCAAATTATATTCTAAACATCTTTTGGCTAAGCTAAACGCTTGGATGGTACAAGAAAAAATCTTAGGACCCGAACAGCTGGGGTTCTGCAAAGGGAAGTCCACCCTAGATCATTGTATCACCCTATCTCACCTTGTTGATACCCATACTGTACGGAACAATCGGAAACTCTTCGCAGCCTTTCTGGATCTGAAGGGAGCTTTTGATTCAGTGGACAGGGACCTTCTTTGGGCCAAATTGAACCAGCTAAACATGGATAAGAGACTCCTTTTTCTCATTAAACAACTTTATATGCTCAATACATGCCAGATTAAATGCTCACCATTAGGCAACTTGACATCTAAGATTGCTACAAATAAAGGTGTTAAACAGGGTTGTATCTTAGCCCCCTTTTTATTCAATATTTTTCTTAACGACCTTGCAGGCCAGCTCTCTGACCCTGACTGTCATAGTCCTAAACTGGGAAAAATACATGTTCCCCTATTACTCTATGCCGATGACACTGTGTTGTTATCTCACACCCAAGTTGGTCTGAGACGGTTGCTGTCCCACTGTATTGCCTTTTTTACTAACCACAAGCTTCAGCTTAACTATGATGTCCAAAATCCTGGTGTTCTCCAAAAAAAGGAGATTATACCATTGGTCCATCAATGGTAAAACGATAGAACAAGTTAAAGACTATAAATACCTAGGCATGTATTTTCAATATAACGCTAGGTGGTCTACTCATTGTAAATGTGTGGCGAAGGTTGCCAGTGCTAGTGCATCGGCCATAGCTCGATTCTTTTACTGCAGGGGCAACCAATTTGTGCCAGCCGCAATTAAAATCTTCAGGCCCAGCTATTGTATGGTATCCCAATTTGGATTAGAGCCTTCGACCTCGTCATTGAACATGTTCAATCCAAATTTTTGCGGAAAATTATGGCCCTACCTAATTGTGTACCGAACGCTGTTATATACTTGGAAACTGGTTCATCTTGGATGAAGACTTTGGCATGGCTTTTAACATTCAAATATTGGCTCCGCCTCCATTATAACTTTAAACAGGGGAGCCTTATACACCCTATGCTCCCCGAGCTTAACCTTTCTAATTGGTCAGCGTACATTGAAGGGAAAATCAATGAACTGGGTCTTTCCTAGGAAACCCTGTCCATGATGCCTTTTGCTGCCGCATTTCATCAAATTAAAACCAGGCTGTTAGATTCGGAGCGACAAAATTTATACAGCATAGCTAATAGAACTTGCTCCCCTCTGAATTTTGAGATTCCCCTTCCAATAGGGCCGATAGCTTCATACCTAACATCTCTGCAGGTACCCCAGCAACGCAGAGCGTTTACCCTGGCCAGATGCAATGCTATGCCATCAGCCATCTAATATGGCAGATTTAACAAGGTTTCGCATTTGGCCAGTTATTGCCCATGCAGAAAGAGCTGTGTGGAATCAATTACTCATGTTCTTTTGCACTGTGACTTGTATGTAGATCTAAGGAGCACACATTTACATTCTCTGTTAACTAGTATGGGTGCTTGTTCTGATGCACTCAAGGTGCATAGACTTCTAAGAGATTCCAGTCCGGACACCACGGAGAAGGTGGCCAAGTTTCTTTGTCTGGTCTTAAAGCTGCGCCAAAGGTTCTTTTAGAATTTTTATATATGTGTTTATAACGGGTTTTAACATGCAGAAATTGTTTTTCTAATTTATGCCAATAAAGGCTGACTTGACTTGACTACTAATGTTATCACGTCCAGTTCCATAAGAACCCTAGAATCCAAAGGTCTGGGAAGAAATTATAATGGGAACTCTGGAAGCAAAGCTTCCCTAAATGTGAGCTAGTGAAATGTGAACTACAGAGTGTGAGAGGAGAAATGGAAGCAGAACCTTCTCTAGTTCTTCCACTACAAAAATGCTCTGTCTCTTAGATCTTACCTTCAGTTGGAAACATCATTTGATCATCTGTGAACTCTAAACTCCTTCCACGGTTGGAAAACATCTCCTTAAGCTGATCGGACAGTTCAGGTTTATTGGCTGAATAAACAAACAACCAGAATCAGATGTTCATCAATGATTTCATATCTTTCACCAGTAAAGAACAGGCTTCAATGCCAAAAAGCCATGCGAGTTCACAGATCAACACTGTGGAAGGTTACATGGGTGAGCTAAACCCTTCACAAAAGTTTGTCCAACTCACAAGTTAAGATCCTCTTGTCAAACCCTGCTCTTTGCGTCCCCACCTGCAGAGGTGAGGTGGGTAGCATCCAAACACTGGGCTTTTTCAGTGATGGTCCCTGCAATAGGTTGTAGGGATCATATTGCTCCGATCTTGGCCTGCATCTACACTGGCTCCCAGTTTGTGTCCAGGCACAATCCAAGGGGCTGGTCTGTACCTTCAAAGCCCTATATGGTTTGGGACCATCATACCTGAAGATCTTCCTACTTCCTTATGAACCAGCTGACCACTATGATCCTTTCCAGAGGCCCTGCTTCCAGTGTCCCCGGCTTTTGAGATTGGGCAGTTGGCTACTCAGGAGACAGCCTTCTCAGTCATGGCTCCCAAAGTTCTGGGAGATTAATCCCAGGGGAGAAAGCCAGCAAAAGCACTCAACCCATACTGAGCTCAAAGGTGGGGAGGGGGATAGTGTATCAGCTATGAGGCAAGATTCTGCAGATGTCGCTGCAAAGAACCTGACTCGGTTCAGCATATCCTTTTAAACTGCCCTCTGTTTACTCAGTTATGTTTACAGTTAATTAGCCCTCTCCTTCAACTATCTAAGGCCGTAACCAATAGAGGTATTGAAGTCTTGCTAGCAGACAAAACCCCCGAAGTTACTGAGCAGGTGGCAGAGTTCCTGGCAAATGTACTTAGGGGCCAAGAAAAAGAGGAAAGAGGGAAGATGAGAGGAGGTGGATAGGGAGCAAGAGAGATAAGGTATACCTATCCTTTTTGGATATTTTAGTCTCTTACTGCAACGGTTTGAATTATTGTGATACTCGAGATTACTGTTCCGAATTTTTATCACTTTGTCCTAGTATTATTATTATTACAGTACACAATGTTACAAATTACTGTACTCTGATTGTCTCTCTTTGTTGGCATATCGGCTGATTTGTATTGCTATTTTTTCTTTTTAAAGTTATGCCAATAAAGATTATTAGAATTGGAATGGGGGGGGGATAGCTGTGCCAAGCTTCTCTTATTTTGGAAATGATATCACAAATCTATTGTCTGACAGAATTCATCACTACTCCCCTCCCCAGCTTCTCATTTTTCCTACAGGAAGAGGCAGGTATATCTTAAGAACCACAAATCTAGATACAGAGCCTTAATCATTCCATTAGGCCAAGCTGTTGTAATATACTTCTGTAGCTTGTATTCCCTGGACTATTTCTGCTTTTACTTAATCATTATAAGTTCACTCAACTTTGTTGGTCTTAAAGGTGCCACTGGACTCAAACTTTGTTCTGGTGCAGGGTCAAGTGAGTACAGCTTCAAAAATTCTCTTCTTCCTTCCAACTCTGTGATATTGTGATCCTTCAGTGGAATGGGCCATAAAAGGAAAGCTCCTAGAAATTGGGGGCAATTTTTCTTTTTACCTCAAGATACATGGAAGATGGGAACAGCCCCTTGAATACTTACTATACATTGCCTCAACAGTTGAGGTCTTCCCATTCTTTTGGATCTTCACGTCAATCAAGGCATAGGTTGCACAATCTGTAGACACAATTTTCATCGTTTTCTCACCCCGGTCTAGGAGGAAAGGAAAGAGGGAGACACCAAACTTTAATGAGACAAATCCTGCTCCTGAAGAACATACTGGCACTGAAAGGCACTTAAATAGTAAGGAACAATTGAGGAGATTCCATTCCTACTGGATGCCCACACCGGATCACCAAATGATGATATTTGGAGTTTTTTTAAAAACCCCAAATGTTGTTGGGTTTGGGTTTTTTTTTAAAGTTTTTAGATTTTTCTGCAAACCTGGGATATTTTTTCCAAGTTTGTAGATAGATCTGTTTTGTCCATTCATAGCTTAAATTACTGGTTTTACGTATCCTCAGATTTGGCTGAATTGGCTATCAGAATATAAATTTTTAATCAATATAATTTCTTAACTAAAGTATTGAAACTCTCTTCCACCTGTGCTTTTTGTTAGGGTACCTCCCCCAAAAAGGAAAACAAATTCCTACTCGATTTCTAATTTTCTTTAATGCACAGCATGGTTACAAATTAACACATGTGCGCACACAACTGAAAGTCAAATGGATAAAAGATAAAAGCCTCAGTCATACAGACCAGATTTGTGGAAGTATGTTCCATCATCCAGTTTCTCAAACACCTGTTCAATTTTCTTGCATCCATTTTTCCTGCAAAATATGATGAAGAGAAGGATCAAGTCAAGAGGAGACAGGCTCAAAGTTGTCTTGTATCCTAGAAGATGATCAAGTAAGACGATGTCTTCAGAGTGGTCATCATCATAGATGGGCCTTCAGAGTCATGGCTTAGCTTCCAGAATGAAAGTTGACAAGAAGAGACTTAAGGCATCCTCAGAATTATTTCTGTCGCCAGAAGTACCACCACAATCCAAAAATGCAGGGCTGTTTTTGGGCAGGAACGCACAGGAATGGAGTTCCGGCTGGCTCCTGAATTGGCCACACCCAGCAGGAACTCATTAACATAATAGGCCACACCCAACAGCAGAAACTCATTAGGATTGGCTACATTAGGGGTATGTGGCCTAACATGCAAATTAATTCCTGCTACAAAAAAAGCCCTAGGTTTTGACATCAAACACGGTAAACAGAATAAGAAGCAAAAGGTGGGTGTGGCTGGATGACCACTCTTCTGGCAACATGGGGTGTGGCCTAATATGCTAATAAGCTGTGCGGTCAGTGGTGTGACCTATTATGCTAATGAGCTCCTGCTGTTGGGTGTGGCTTATTATGCTAATGAGTACCTGCTGGGCTTTTTCTACAAAAAAAGTGCCGCAAAAATGTATCTCCCAGGGCTGGCTATGGTAAGCAGGAAATTCTGCATGTACTCAGGGACAATTTTAAATGTCTTTCAACTAATATAAAATGAAGCTATTACTATGGGCTGTTACTGCTATTATAAACGATAATATTATTGCTTGGTGACCTGTACATAGATATTTATTCTGCATGACACTGGAAAAGGCAAGCAGCTCTGTGGGACCCTAGAACCCAGTTCCCTGTTCTTCTACTCACTGTCCATGGGTATTTGGTCTTATCTAAGCAAGCATGAGAAATAAAAGTGGCTGCATGATAGTCATATAATACAAACTTGATGTTTGTCTCCTGTGCCTACAGAAATGCAAAAGGCACAAAACCCTGAATAAGTTATTTGTTTGACAGATTCTAGATCCATAGAATTTATTGCATAGATTCATGCAAACATTATGTTTGTTAAGTTGCTAAACAAAAAGGAAAAAAAGGCGTGTTCCAAAATGCAAACCATACTTGGATTTAACAACTTAGTGGTCAGGCAAAGCACTCCTGTAGCTTATCGTAACCTTTCTGCAACCAAGAAGAGTGTGCTTTGACCTGGGCTATACCTGCCATGGTTTACGAAGGTATACTGCTATGGTCTACTAGGGTCAGCCAAAGTGCATGATCCCAGCGTTCAAACTTGCCAGTTGCTCACTAAAATTCATGTCAGAAGTGGAAATTATGCTGCATCAGCTCTTATTCCAAAAAACGCAAACCTACATTCTCATAACTAAAATGTTTTGCAGATAACCTAATATGCATACTACTCACTTAAAAGGGTTACAAGAAAGCAGAGGATAAGATTGCTCTGAAATGTTCACCAACAATTTTGAGATTACACACATCATCAAATCTCACTTCCAAAATTTCATATCAGTTCTGTTTCTGACAAGAGACATCCAGGCATGCATACCAAACATGCAAAAAAAGAAGCATTGTTCATGCAAAGCACTTACTTAGGGAAATTATAGATGAGCTTTAATTTATTCTCCTCTGTGACAGCAATATCAGTAACTATGATCTTCATATGGTCCTTGTGCTTCAACAAATGCTCACAGGTACTTGCTACTGCACTCGCATACCATTTCCCTTGCATCTGAAGGCATAAGATTATGTCATTAACCAAGACTGGCCCTTCCAGAAAGCCTACCAAATGCTGTTGTTACACTATGCAAAAAAATCCTGAACGTCAATGTCTATCAGGTCCTGTCTAGCACTTGGACTTAGTGCTGCCAACTCAGGGTTATGAAATTTCTGGAGATCTGACAGCAAGCCCGTAGCCACAATGGGGCATTTAGGGGTGATGTCCCCTCACTCATGGCCCATGCCCCACAACTCCCGCTGCCCATGCCTCAGGAGGTGAGCCAGCTGACCACTGTGATTATCACTTGGTGAGTATGCACTATCTGCTACAGTTCTCTCAGAGCTGTTCTCTCAAGACCAGTTCTCTCAGAGCTCTCTCAGCCCCACCTACCTCGCAGGGTGTCTGCTGTGGGGAGAGGAAGGGAAGAAGATTGTAAGCTGCTCTGAGACTTCAAGTGAAGGGTGGGGTATAAATCCAATCTCTTCTTCTTTTTCTTCTACAATAGTGGGTGGGCAAGGCCTGTCACTACTGTAGCACAGAGCGCATATTCTCCGCATATTTATCACACTGGACTGCTGGCTCGCTCTTTTTGGTCGTGGCCGAGGCGAACGAATGCAGCCAGCAAGTAAAGAAAGACCCTTCTCTTCTTCACCTGCCTGCCTACTGATGGGATCCCTCTTCCTCCCCCCACTCCCCCGCACTCCAAATTTTGTAGCTACGGCCCTCTCTGAGGGTGGAGACTGGGGAAGGTGTGGTTTGGAGCGTGTAGGGAGTTCAGTGGAGTATAATGCCATATACATTCCACCCTCTAACGCAGTCATTTTCTCCAGGTGAATTGATCCATGTTGTCTGGAGATGACTTGTGATCTCAGGAGAACTCCAGGTCCCACCTGGAGGTTGGCAACCCTACTTGAACATCACTTGTACTTCCTAACATTGCTCAGGAACAGGCAGTCACGAATGCAGGGTGGTTGGAAATACAAGTCACACCAGAATGACATCAATGAGACTTGAAGTGAGGAGGACGTGCTGAGGAATTCTAGCAAGGGTCTGATACAGAGCTAACACAGGTAAACAGAAGAACTGGGGACAAGGTTTACCAGTAGGGATGGGCATGAACCAGCTCACAAACTGAAGTTTGTCATGAATTTTGGTCACTTCGTGGTTTACACTGAAGAAGCACCACGAACTTCCATGAATTTTGATGCCATTTGCGGTGCTTAATGGTTGGTTTGTGAAGAGCAGAAAGCAAGGGTTTAAATGGCTTGGAGCCATTTAAACCCCTGCTCTCTGCTCTTCACGAAAAACAGCTGAGCAGCAGGGATCTCTCTGCCACTCAGCTGTTTGGTTTAAATGGCTCAGAGACCGTGGCTTGGGGGGGGCAGAAAGCAGGGGTTTAACCTTTAAATGGCCCATGAACTGATACAAGCTGGTTCGGTTGTCAACCTGGTGTACTGGTTCATTTATTTTATTTATTTATTTTATTTCTAGGCCGCTCTCCCCATGTTCGCAGGCTCGGAGCGGCTATGGTTCGGTTCATGGTTTAGTCACAAACCGCAAAAATGTGGTTTTTCATGGCCATCCCTATTTACTAGTCTCAAGCAATGCTCCCTATAAGCTGTGGAGTCTTGTGCGCAAAAATTCTACTTGGTGACCTACTGGTGTGGAACTTGTGAGCAAGAGAATTGGCTACTACATACATTAGTTTGCTCTGGAACCATCCTTCCTGAGCTAAGACGAAAATGTGTGAGACGGAGGCTAAAAAACTGTGAGCTAGCTCACACTAACTCAGCTTAGAGGTAACACTGGTCTCAAGGTGGGAAGTGGAGCTCTCCTGGAATTACAACTGATCTGATCTCCAGACCACTGAGATCAGTTCCCCTGGAGGAAATGGCAGCATCAGAAGGTGAGCTCTATGGAACTGCATCCTCACTGTGCTCATTCCCCCACTTATACTGCCCCCAACTCTCCAGGAATTTTCCAAGCCAGAGTTGACAGCCCTTCTGGGGACAAAACAATAATATGGGGCCGTGAAAGCACTGGAAGGCTTCTGGAGAATCTTACATGCAAGGCCAAGATGGTCTGTTGGCTAGACAAATACAGGCCTGCCCCAGAAGTGTTTATAAGACAGATGAGGCTGGGGGGGTACCAGTAAGCCAGGAATGCTAGCCTCCCTGAGGGGCCTGGAGGTCTCCCAGAATTACAAGTGATCTCCAGACAACAGAGATCAGTTCCCCTGAAGAAAATGGCTGCTTTGAGGGGAAATGTATGGTATTATACACTGAGGCCCCTCCCATCCCTGAAGACCTGCCCTCCTCAGCCTTCACCCTCAAATCTCCAGAATTTTCCCAAGCTGGAGCTGGCAACCCTAGGGGGCTGTGTGGGTGAGTGGAGCTTTGCTGGAAGGAATATAGGGGTAAATACAGCTGTTTCTACCATCTCTCCACTGCCTTACAAAGGAACACAGGCCCAGAGACAATCACTTCTAGTTCCAGTGACTCCTCACAATATAAATGAAAGTATTAGAAACATTATCTTATCAGAGGTTGCCATAACGGGGGTGGATACTGGATGATATGGACTTGTGGTAGTTCCAACACAGGTGGAGAAATTCTCTCAAAGAAAATTCAGTCGATGTGATTTAGAGTGAATGAAAGGTATACACATGGACCCTCAAGCAATTTTTAAATGGCGTTATTAGTCACCTGCCTTTGATCCAATCTGATCCAACTTCAGTGCACTTGGATAATGGCAGAACCATAACTGGTTATCAGTCTGTTCGTTCTATTGCATTAGTTCAGAGCCATAGCTGGAGGGAAAGAGGGGGACAGTGTCTGAGAAGAGAGGGAAATAAGAAAGGGGCAAGACTGACATACAAGGGGAGAAAGGGGGTGAGAGAGGACTGCAAGAGAAGAGGAAGAAAGAGGGGGAAGACTAATATAAAAGGGGTGAGGGATGGAGGGAGAATTGATAGATAACGGGTGAAGCCAGAAAGAGAGAGGAGGAATGCTGACAGAGAAGGGTAAAGAGGGAAGGAAGCAAAGGCAGGGGAATGCCCCCTCCTCACAAATTTCTTGTGGGTCCCCACTTGTAGTTATCCTTTTCCTTTCCTTTTATGATACGGCTCTTTTGGCCATAGCCTTCCGCCTAATCCTATGGGGGGGGGATCTCACTCCAGTCACAAAGGTTGTTTTAATTTTTTTAATATTTTTATTGCATTTTCTAAAAACTACAAAAGACTATCCCTAAAAACTACAAATCTATCCCTACTTAAGACAGAGAATATAAAAGCGCTTTTCAAATACATATAAATGAAATTCCCCTTATAGCAAATTTCAGATCCTGAAATGTGATACTAAGATTAGAATAATGTTGGCTGTGCTCATGCTTATTCAAGAATGTGAAACAGTACAAAATGAAAACTTCTAGTATATAAAGCAAACTATTTCCCCCTCCTCCCTCTTCTTCTTGATTTAGCCGGTTCTCTTTGGCCTGTCAGTTACTTAGGGGCTGTTGCCCCTTTTGCTGAATCAGAGTTCTCTGAAGAGCTACTCAATGAAGTTTCCGATCTTTCCAAGTCATGTATGATGCCTTCTTCCTCTTCTTCTTCCTCTGCTGCCTGCTTTTCTTTTGTTGATCTTTGGTGCACATCCAAGAAAGTCTCTGCACTTTTGAGAGAGGTGATCTTTTCTTTTTTCCCTTTATAATTGAAAACCAAACCTTCCGGAACAATCCACCTATAAGGGGTAGAGTTCTTTCGCAGAATTTTTTTCAATTTTTTGTATTGCTTCCTCCTTTTTCTTATCTCAGATGGAATGTCTTTTAACACCTTAATTTCCACATCTTTGATTTTTAGGGTTGTCCCCTTAGTGGCCTTGAGCACCACATCTCTTGTTGTCCTCTTAGAGAATTTCACCACAATTTCTCCAGGCAGGTTATTCTTTTTCACAAAATGAGGATAAGTCCTATAGACAATATCCATTTCGCTTTGCAAGTAATCTGCTTTCAAACCTGTTACTGGAGCCAAAGCTTCACTTAAAACTCCTTTTAAATCCTCCATTTTTTGCTCTGGAACACCCTGAAATCGCAGAATGTAAGAAGCTCTTTCCATTTGCAATCTCAAGAGTTGATTCTTGTCAGTTGCTCTTTCTTTCTCCACCACTTGTAGTCTTTGATTCAATATTTTTGTTTTGGTTTCAGCTGATTTAGCTGATTCACCCACCTCTTCTATCTTGGCATTGGATTCTTTAATCTCTTTCTGGAGCACATCAATACTTTGATTCATTGTAATCATCTGGTCCAGCAGAGGGCGCAAAGCTACCGACAACATACTTGGAAAGTCTATAGCAGTTTCCTGTTTAGGAACAGGAAGAGAAGGAGTTGTAGCCTTTGGAGAGGGTTTCCCTCTGGACACCTTTTTTTCTCCCCTGCCAGGCATTGCTTACTTCCCAGGAGAGTTGGAATATCACAAAAAGTTCTTAGAAAGTCACTTTAAAAATGATTTCACACCACTTGAACTGCCTGTGCAGCACCAACTGTCCCAGCCCTCCGCTTTTAAAAACTTGTGAAGATAATGGATGGGGGGGGGGCAAACAGTCTCCCTCCCCCTCCTCCACTTATTTTCAGGGCTATAGGACGCCTGGATGTCCGAATGAGTGGACCCACTAACTCACATTTCACCATCTCTTCACCACAGGTAGGAGTGTTTCATTTCATTCCCTGCTTGCTGCCCAGTATGCTGCTTTGTATGCCTGAAGGTTCTGTGGTGATGAGACCTTACAGGGCAAAGAGGTGCCTCGATCCCTTGGCCAATGCCTTGGGGGAGGTGCCTCTCACACCCCAGGCTAGAAGCCCCCTACAAGGGCTCGGGGGGGGGGGGGGGACCAGAATCCAGTGGGTTCCCCTCCCGTTCACCGAGTCTGCAGGCTGCTCCATACAGAGCTGCATTGGAGCGCGCCTGCCATCAAGCCGCCAGAAACTGGAAGTCACAAAGGTTGTTTTAATTTTAAACTTCATCATGCCCCCATCCTCTCTTGTCCCCCACCCAGCCATGTACACAGCTTTGGAGATCACAGGTTATTATTGGCATGGTCATGATTCCTGAAAAGGTCATTTGATGGAGGACATCATCCAACACCAAAAGCCATTCTGTTCTCCAAATATAGGTGGCATTTATGTTGGCTCAGATCCCTTGGCCAACACCTCGGGGGAGGCACCTCTCGCACCCCAGGCTAGGAGCCCCCTACAAGGGCTCCGGGAGGGACCAGAATCTGGCTGGTTCCCCTCCCGTTCACCAAGTCTGCAGGCTGCTCCATACAGAGCTCTATTGGAGCACGCCCGCCATCAAGCCACCAGAAACCGGAAGTCACAAAGGTTGTTTTAATTTTAGCAACTGGGTTGCTAAAAGGTAGGGTGTCAGTGACCTGGTAGTATATGGGTCCTTGACACTTGTAATTATCTAATCCTGTTTTACAATTTCAACGCACAGAGGAGGGGAATGCCTTCCCAAATCTTGGGTCACCAGTTAGCACCAGTCAAATACACCATGAAAGAACAGAGTCGATAACTTTATCTCAGATTCCATAGTAATGAAAATAGGAACCCCCCAACATAGAAGTCAAGTGCATTGGAGACACACCAAGATGGGACTGGTGGACCCAAGGCATGCTTAATGACAACCAAACCAGATGAAGCAGTCCCTTCCTTGTCCCCATTCAGGGTTTCTTACCTGGCTGAGGTCTCCAGAACATTCAGATTCAGCATTGACGGTACAGAGCAGGGCAAGCCCCAACCCAACCAGCCACAAATTCATCTTCAGTGTTTCCTTTCTTTCTTCACAGCAAAACAAAAATGTGAGATAGCAAAAGGAGGTTGACTTGGGTGCTCTGAGGCCTCCTTTTTTATAGCACTCTAAAGAACTTCCCCATCCTTTGAAACTGCATCATGCCCCCATCATCTCTTGTCCCCCACCCAGCAACGTACACAGCTTTGGAGATCACAGGTTATTGTTGGCATGGTCATGATTCCTGAAAAGGTCATTCTATGGAGGACATCATCCAACACTAAAAGCCATTGCGTTCTCCAAATATAGGGGGCATTTATGTTGGCTCAGACCCCAATAGGCATTTGGCAGAGAACGTCTGTGTCCTCTTATATAAAAGAATGGGAGGAGTGGGATACAGTAAAGTACAAGGTAAGCCTTGTCAGCTGTTTTCAGTATTGTATTCTCCACTCCGCCTTTCTGATAAACGTGGCAAGAACCAAGAAGAGTGAGTCACAGAAGTGGAGGACACAACTGGGCTTCTGCCACTTAAAACAAAGATAATAGGGCAGGGCTCATCACTGATCTTAGAAGTACTGAGATTTTTGATGGAGAACTGAGCCTTTTAGTTGCACAGAACAGAGAACCAAGATCAATCTGTAAACAGAGATGTGGACTTGTTTCACAACATTGCCCTGACCCCCCACACACACCTCACCCCCCACCAGCTTTTAGGAATGAGCTATCAGCTTCCATGGAGGATTCAGGTCCCACACCCTGGAAAATGTGTGGTGAAGCCAGATTCTCTGGTTGGGTGTCTACTGAATTTTAGTTTGCTCACCCTGGAATCTGTCTTGGATTCCACAGGGGACAGATGGAAGACACATGATACAACCACCTTGCTGCAGGTCATCAGTCCAGAACAGACTGAGGTGCTTCTAGTCAATGACAAAGTTCTTTGAAAACTGAGAAGACAACCTGTCTGGAGGGGGTTCCACTTTCCTGTGAAGAAGCCTGTGTGCAGTTTGTGTGTGCTCCTGGATCCTGTGCTGCAGCTGGAGGCCTTATGCCAGGGAGCACTTATCAATCACTTCATTTTATTGCATTAGTTCAGAGCCATAGCAGAACAAAAACAAACAAAACAAGGCAATCACAACATCAAGTAAGTGAACTATTCATTAGCCAGACTTGCATCAGAGGGTTTTGACTGTAACTTTGCAAACTTTGCCAGTTGTAGTGTTACCCCTTGAACCCTATCTGCAAGTAGCATCACCAGTTTGTTCTGGCTCAACCCGTCTGAGCATCATGACAAGATATCTTTCACAATCTGTTGCAAACCTTGGGCACCAAAGAATCACATGAGCCAGATCCTCAGTGGATCTATGGTTGCAAGAGCAGACTTGTTCATTATATGGGATCTCATTATGACCTCTTAGCATTGCCAGTTGTAAAGTATCCAGATGTGTCTTAGTAAAGGCCTTTCTATATTCAACATCTGATTGATCATTCAGTATATGATTTCCCCATGAGTCAGCTTTCATCTCATCATAAACCAAGGTTAAGAAACCCAGAGATGGGCAAAAGACGATTTTCAACCAAAAATTAAAAGCAACTTTATGGACTAGAGTCAATATTGAGAGTAAAGACAACTCAACCAGCTATAACTTGATGCTGTTGAATTAGGAATTCCTAATATCAGACGAGCAAATTTATTGTGAATAACTTCTAGTGACTGTAAATTTCCACATCCCCAAATTGGAGCTCCGTACAATAACCAAGGAAGAACTTTTGTTCTTTAAATTTGTAGTATTCAGGGCACCAAATGTATCAGTGTCAGCTGAAACATTATCTACAGCCGTTCCTCAAATAACATTACCTGGTTAGAGTGATCCACGTTTTGATCGCAACCAGGTTAAATTACTGTAATGTGCTTATGGTGAGGCTGCCTTTGAAAATGGTCCAGAAACTTAAATTGTTGCAGAACACAGGAGCCCAACTATTATTGGGAGCTGGATACAGGGATCATATGAACCTTGGAGTGAGAGATCTGACTGCCCATTTGTTTCTAGGCACAGAATGAAGACTTCTGACTTTCTGACCAAAAGGAACCATGGCTAAGGGCCTTTCCACACATTACACAACAGCAAATTTATAGTGGTCACAGAATCATCACTTAGTAGAGCAGCAACTAATTCTGGCTGGCTGTTGAGTGTACCAGTACGATGAATCTGCTACAGGTAAGTATTCTTCTCATTCATACATTCAGTATTCTGTGTTCAGTCTGAAAAGTTGTTAGCTGTGTTTGCTGTATACCTAAGAAGACACCATGCAAACGAGCCCTAATTAGGAGTGCTCCTTGAGCCTGCATTATAATTAAATTTATGTCACACTTTTAAAGTGTTCAAAACATTTCATGTACGTATTAGTTTTTGTGTGTAAAAATGTGTGCAGTCCTTAACCCTGTATTGTAGGTCAGCATCATTAACCCTCTATTGCAGATGGGTGTGGTGGTGGTGAGGGGCTGAGAGCGGCACTTGCCCAAGGCCACCTAGAGAGATTTGAACCAGCAAACTCCCCTCCTCCCCGTGCAAAGATCACAGTTCATTCTCTCAGCCATGGTACTGCAACAGCACTTCTAAACATTGATTCTATCAGTGTAGTCTTTAACAGCTATCATCTGGCATCATTTATCATCTTATTGTTGGTGTCCTTGTTAGGCTTTTCTAAAGCTCGTATGAAAAAGCTTATATATCAACAGATCAAACCCAGGTTTCAAATATTACGGGCAGCAGCGCGTGCTAGAAATGCTGCCTACAAAGCAACCCTTAGATGGCAATCGTGAGTTGTGCACGGTACAGAAATCTCTGTTTTCTCTGTGGGTTATTCATTCACAATGTTTCCAACGTTTTGATGACTCCTTTGTGTTATTGCAGCTACCCACTTCCTACTTTAATTTTCTGTCACAGGTAGAAGCAGACTTTGGCTAAGGCAATCAAATCAAGTAATGCAGCCACTTGGCCAGGGGATGCCTCAAGGCTGCAGACATTAGCCAGCCCACAGCCACGGATATAATCATCAACACTGATTATTACTTCATGGGATAAACATAAACTTCATATGGGACCCACACTCTATGGACCATTCTGCATCTAGCATTTGCTCCGTTGTTTTACCAAACCCACACTGGAACAGAAAAAAAAGGGGGCTCAAAACCACATTCAAATACCAACGCCGCACTGACGGCAGAGTCACCCCTGACGGCAGAGTCACCCCTGCATAAAGTTGTGTTATTTAGTAGTTTGGGATCTGTGTCAATTTCAGTGCTTTGGTGTGATGAACAAATATTACACAGGTTTATACTGAAAAGTATGCAAATTTGCTTTTTATTAACATTAAATGAGACTGCCAAAAATAAAAGCAAAAGGAGTAGAAATAGATATTGACAGGGCTCATTTCGTAGCAGGAGCTCCTTTGCATATTAGGCCAAACACCCCTGATGTAGCCAATCCTCCAGGAGCTTACAGAGCTCTTCTTACAGGGGCTACTGTAAGCTCTTGGAGGATTGGCTACATCAGGGGGGTGTGGCCTAATATGCAGAGGAGCTCCTGCTACGAAATGAGCCCTGGATATTGATAATGATATTTATCTGTCCAATGATATTTATAGGCGGGGGGGGTCTTTGAGAATGCATTTAACGTTGAAGTTGCTTTCTTTCTCTGCTCCCTACTGCCTCAAGCCTACCCAGGAAGGGGAGCACTAGCTGGAGAAGGGAAGACCGATCAGGAAGGCATGCCTCCCCTTTGCTTCCCCAGCTGCCCTGCCGGGAGCCACACAATATGTGTGAAAGAGCCGCATGTGGCTCCTGAGCCACAGTTTGGCCACCCCTGTGCTAGATGCAGAATGGGCCTATGGCTGATCCTAGTCCAACACTCATCAGAGAAGAAAGCCAGGAGACTCAAAACTGGCCACCAGCTTTGGGGTGATTGTGCGAGTTCCAGGGCCAGAATGGAAAGACATGGGAAAATCCTAGACCCAGTGATAACAAACTACCACCACACCTTGCTATTTGCAACTGAAGTGAAGGGTCTCTGTGGCAGGCATAAGTCAAAAAATAATACTACATGTTTGAAAACTGACCACTAACCACAGAATGGTGATGGAAGTTAGCAAAAATTGAAGGGAACTGAAACCAGGCTATCTTCACAACAGACCACATGTAATAAGAGAGTTTTTAAGCAGCCTGTCATATGTCTGTAATACTGAGATCTCTAGCCCGAAGGTTGCTGGGTGACACAATCTCAGCCAGACCTACTTCACAAGGCTGTTGTGAGGATAAAATAGAGGACAGGAGAACAATGCAGCTTTGGGTCCCCATTGAGGAGAAAGACTGAGTATGGTATTTGCCAGGGCTCTTTTTGTAGAAAAAACCCAGCAGGGGCTCATTAGCATAATAGGTCACACCCAGCAGCAGAAACTCATTAGCATATTAGGCCACACCCCTGACAGCACAGCTCATTAGCATATTAGGCCACACACGTTACCAGAAGTGTGGTCATCCAGCCACACCCACCTTTTGCTTCTTATTCTGTTTACTTTGTTGCCAAAACCAGTTTGGCAAAAGCAATAAAAACATTATTTTTGAAAAAAGTTTCCAATTCCATACTTTTAATAATTAATATTATTTGCTATAAATCTAATTTTTAATTATAGTAAAAAGATTACGTCATTTGTCATATAGCAAAGCAACCTTTGCAAAAGGCTATTAGATCTTCTACTAGCAAGTGGCAGAGTGCCTTTTACTGTGCTCAGACTTCCCTGTGTCCCTAGTGGCTGCAGCTTGAATTGCATTAAAAATAAATGGAAAGTGGTTCAGCTGGATGCTCCATGACACCGGCTTCAAGGGCCCTCTGACTGACTTGTGCCCCCTGAATTTTGTGCTACCAGTCCACCTCTGTCAGCAGCCCTGGAGAGGCCCCAAGCACCTTCCCACACCAGCTTCTTTCCCAAGGTCAGGGTCTGCAAGGATCGGGCTAATCGCTTACATGAGAATTGTCCAGTCCTTTCTCAAGTCCTTCATCCCCATGTTGTGCCCACTGATGACATGAGAGATGCTGTATCAGCCACAATGGACAGGCAAAGGACTCCATGTCACCTGCCGCCTTTTCCATTGCCAGTGAACTCTGAACAATGACAACGGTTGCAATTCACACTATCCACCAAAGGCACACAGGGAACAGGGAACTGGTATTGTGCCTGGTAAAACAGTACAGCTGGAGTGTATGATAACCCTTTCCTCTATACCAACAGAAGAGGTCTTACTCCACATACCACTCTCAACAAAGGATTAGCTGGGTGATGATTTCAGAAAGCTGATTCCTCATCATGGTTCCCCCCTCCATTTGTAGCTGAAGCTTTTCATTGAATAACTTGGTAAACAGAATCCCACTGAGCCTCAGTTAAAGAGGCAGGACAACTTTCCTCCATGTAGCTGGCAACCCAAGCGAGCAACATGGAAGATGGATGGAACGTTCCTGGAGTGGAATGGCCAGCCCTCATTTGACTGTGGGGGAGATGTGGATTGTGGATTGATTGGTATGCATGTGCAACTTCTGGCTAGCCAGTGAGAGAGCGGAGTTTCCTAGCTATTTGGAATATACCTGTAGACTTTATGTCATTTTGAATCTTGCCAGAGCTGGGTTGGCTCTGTCACTAAGAAAAGCGGCCTGATCAAGCCCTAAGAAACGGCAAAGCAACCTGGGCATGCTGTCACTGCTCCTTTGGTTCGTGCTATAGCTAGTCTTGAGCCCATGCCGTACACTGCATGCTTTCTTTTGGAAACTCTTCTCTGCATCATGAAGGTGACTGCATCATTCTAAAGACAGACTTGTACTTTCAAGGACTATCAGGTCACCATTCAAGTGGTGCAGATGTCATTTGTGCATAGTGGCAAAACCATTTGTTATGTGTATTATTTATGACTGTAAGTAGAACTGTATAAGAAGACAGAAGTCTCAAGTGTGATTTGTACAGAGTGACAGATTATTCTGGGTATTTGTTTGCACCACTGGGAAGATGGCAACCCATCTTTGCAGTTCCCTCCCCCTCTTTCAAAAGAGACACAAAAACAAGGTCTTGGGATGCAATATGTAGATCTATTTATTAATAACATGAGGAGCCTTCTGTCCCAAGACTGGGCAAAGGTCAAAACCACATGGCACAGGAAAGAACTTCTTCCAAGTTGCTGCTGGCATCGTCTGGTGACTAAGCAACAGGCATCTATAATACAAGAAGGGTGGGAGGGGAATTCATTAATCTGTTTCATAGCAACTTGGACCACTGCTCCACCTATCCCACCATTGTCTTCTCTTGACTGGCAGCAGCACTCCAGGGTCTGAGGGAGAGAAAGGTCTTTCCAACGCTTCCTACCAGAGATCCTTCAGTGGAGATTCTGAGAACTGATACAGTTATGTATAATTCATGGAGAAGTGAATGAAACTGGAGAATGGTTAAAAGATAAAGGCAAGGAATTTTAAAATGTTTCAGGTTATATTTATTGTGTGGCCAGATTTTCGATACATCACTTTTGGGTTTGTAAAATAGTTGTTCACCAAATAGTTGTTATATTTATTGGCTATATATATTTAAGTTTTTTACTATAAATATTAATGTTTGGGGGGGTTGCTTTTGATTGATATGAAATTGGACATAGGATAAGTTATGCATAACTGCCAAATATATAGCTGGCAACCCAAGAAGAGGACTGGGGAGCAGAGCCTACGGAAATTGGCATTGCATGGTGCTGCAACATCATTTCTGGTTTTGCTCCAGGAAGTGACGTCACAGCATCGTGCAGCACCAGTTTTCCCCTTGTTTTGCTCCCACTGCTTCCTCCAGCAGGAGCCATAGCAGGCAACCGGGCGGCTTTACGAACCACTGCCTTAAAAAGTTGAACCGAGTTTCCCTAGCACTAAATTAGTGTTTGAAAAACTCACCTTCTTGTCCTATTCCTCAGTTTGACAGGCCACTATGAAAACAAAATGAAAGGAAGTATATGGTTATTGTACCTGTCAAGTGATTATCAAATGCAATTTGTTGTCAGATGCAAAGACAAACATGCAGTTCTTTATTTATAACACGCATGGAGTGGACAAACTTTCTGAGCCTCCACCCAGCTGGCTGTATCTGAATAATTATACTGAGCAATGAAGGACAGACCCCTGTGCATGCTCAGAAATGAAACTATCATTAATCCAAATTATTCAGAAGGAGATTCAAGCAGCATCAATAAGTATTATTCATCCTAGATCCTCCTAATTCAAGCCCATCCCCCAGTTATGGACTGGAGACCATCAGTATTTAGCAAAATGAGAAGGAGCCGTCCAGTGGCACAGAGAGATTTCTACAGGAGCTCTCTGCATGCAAAATCCAAGCCAGACTGGTGTAATTTTTCATGGCATTTGTTGTAGCAACAGAGATACATATGATGCATCAAATAACACATTCAGGAGCATCTATCTCAATCCTATATCAGTATCTAGAGCTGAACAAAGTTTGAATCCAGTGGCACCTTTAAGACCAACAAAGGTTTATTCAGGGTATAAGCTTCAAGCGAATGCACACTTTTCCAGATACTAGAAACTTCAGACTCTTCAGTATCTAGAGCTGTAACTCCTGATTTGGTGCCACGGTGATTGTGTGAGAGGAGAAATGGAAGTTGATCTCCATGATTTCTTTCCCTGAAATGTTCTAGCCCCGTCTCCATCTCTTAGCTCTTACCTCCCTGGGGAAAGACAATTTGATCACTGGTGAACTCTGCACTTGCAGTTTCCAAAAACTTCTTCTTAAGCTCCGAAGGTATTTCAGGATCCCTGCCTGAAAAAAAACAAGCAGAACTCAGATTTTGTTTATCCAAGATTTCATGTTTTCCGCTAGCAGAGAACAGGCTTGTGCACCAACAAGTAATGCAAGTCTACAAATAGAATGTGCCATAAAAGGAAAGTCCTAGAAACTGGGAACGATTTCTCTTTTAACCTCAAGATGCAAGGAAGGCCGTAGCAACCCCTTGAATACTTACTATATACTGCCAGATGGTTTGAGGTCTTCCCACTGTGTTCTGTCTGTGCACGAACCAGGGCATATGTTTTACAATCCGTAGACACAACTTCCATCTTTTTTACAGATCCCCAATCTGGAAGGAGGAAAAAAGACAAGGGAGTCACCACAATTTAATAAGAGACATATCCTGTCCCTAAAAGCAGGCTGGTACTGAAAGTAAAATGTAGTACCAGGTGTCTGATTTCTGTGTTTGCATTCATTTTTCTTATTTACCCACCCCATCTCAAAGGTCTCTGGAACTTTAGCCCACGTCAGAGCATCAACCCAAATAAAAAACTATTGTACGAAATGTCAGTTTGTACATACACCAGACACATCCAAAAAAATGTCAAATTTTGCCCCTCAGCAATGAACCCAATGAGAAAATGCTAAGATTCAGATGTGTTTCCAATGGAAATGGGTCCCACAAATTATTTAACTTGCTTGCCAGATCTGAAAGGTTCATATCCAACATAGAATTATATCATAGGTGCTTAAAATGCCTCAAGGCTGGAAGGTCATTTACTATATTTCTACACTGTTTTTAGAATTAAAGAGTATCAAAGCAGCAAATGCAAAAGAAACATTATCCGTAAAAACAGTGGAAACATGAATGGCACAAAACCTTTCTTAGAAGTTTTTTAATGAATGGAACCAGAAGCCAGGATCAAAGCCAAGAGCTTGATGTGTAGAGACATTGCCGAAAGTCGGGGAGGGGGAGAGTAAATATTTAGAGTTCTCTGGGAGGACCCAAAAGGACCTTCCAAGCATTTCAGTATAATGAGGAACAAGTGAAAAGATTCGATATGGGATGCCAGCATTGCATCAATGAATGATGGCATTCTCAGCAAGATCTCAAATCTTACCAAGCAAAGGAGTTCATACAGAAGTTGCTCCTCTAAGAAGCAGGATCCATGTATGTGTGAGAGAGAATGAGTGAGTGAGACCTTCTTACCATTTCCTCCTCTTCCCTTCTTTTACCAAACTAGCATTGCCAGACTCCAGGTGAGGCCTGGAGGTCTCCCAGAATTACAACTGATCCCCAGATGACACAGATCAGCTTCCTGGGAGGATGTGGCTGCTTTGGAGGCGGACTCTAGTGGCATTATACTCTGCTGAGGTCTTTCTCCTCTCCTCCCCCAACCCTGCCCTCCCCAGGCTTCATCCCTATTTGACAAGTTCTTCCCTTTGTCATCCTCCATAATCTTTTTGGTCTTTCATTACAGTCTCCTTCACTATCACTACTGGTTCCCCTGGTTCCCATTCTGACAAAGAAGAACCATGAACACTATTGCATTACTGTTGTGGCAGTGAAACATACCTGCAAACTATGCATAAATACAAGAGGAGGGGGAAAAGAATGTCAGAGAGATGTGTGAAAGACCATTATCATCATCATCATCATCATCATATGGTATTGTGTGTAGAATAGCCAGGAGATCCTAAGATTGTCTGGCAGCCAGAAGTTCTAGTTCTTTTAGCATTATGCACCACTAAGTGGCAAGCTAGACCTGTTTTTTTAATGCAAGAGACTTTTCAGAGGTGGTTTGCCATTGCCTGCCTCTGTGTCGCAGCCCTGGTATTCCTTGGATGTTGCTCTTCCAAATACTAACCAAGGCTGACCCTGCTTAGCTTCCGAGATCTGACAGGACTGGGCTAGCCTGGGCTATCCAGGACAGGTGTGAAAGAGCAGAGCGAGGAGGAAGGATTAGGGGTTTGTGATATAGGATAGGACAGCAGATGAGAGAAAGGCCTGATTGAAGAGAGAGACAAAGATGAATGCTAGCCCTAGGGGTGACTTCTCACATGCAATCAACATGCTGCTCCAAAGTTATGCAGACAATTTCCTGACTTGCCATTGCAGCTTCTCAAAATATTGCTGAGGAAAGTTTGGAGCCCCTGCTCAGCCCCCCCCCCCCTTCCCAGCTGAAAGAGCTCCCTCTGATCTTTACAGTTGCATTCTCTGCAGCTGCTGTGTGACTACAGGGTGCATGAGTTGGGGGACCCCAGGCACAACTTGCCAAAAAATATAAGGTCTAGGGAGGGAGGAAAGTAGGTAGGCAGATGGACAATGAGTGCACATTTGAAGGGGGAGGGATCGGCCACAGCCCATTGACTGGGTGGCAGCGAGGTTGGGAGGAAATCGGAACTTTGGAACTTACCAGCCAAGAAGTCAACTGGCAATGTATAGGCATAAAAATGAAGGTACAAACTGATTAAACTCATGGAACATGCACTGTTTATTTCTGATATCAGAATTTTGTCAGAATTTGATGTGATTCTTTTTAATCAATATAATTTATTAACCAAAGTATTAGAACTATCTTACATCTGTGTTTTTGTTAGGATTCCCCCCCCCCCCCAAAAAAAGGAGAGGCAGTTCCCACTTGGTTTCTATTTATTTTTTAATGCACATGGTTACAAATTAATACATGTGCATCCACAATCAGCTTATACGGTCAGAAGAAGTCAAATGGTTAAAAGAGAAAAACCTCAGTCATACAGACCAGATGAGTGGACATATGTTCCGTCATCTAATTTATTGAACTCCATTTCCATATTCTTGCATCCATCTTTCCTGCAAAATGTAATGAAGACAAAGATCAAGTCAAGAGGAGACACGCTCAGAGTTGTCTTGTATCTTAGAAAATGATCCAGCAAGATGACATCTTCAAAGTGATCATAAACACGGTTTAATGTCCAGAATGAAAATAGACAAGAAGAGAGTCATGGCATCCTTGGAAACAGACCTGTGACCCAAAATGCTACTCAGATAAAATGTATCTACCAATTCCCCGTTCTCTACTCACGGTCCATGTGTATTTGGACTTATCTTTACCAACATTGAGGACTAAGCTGTGTGATCCCAGCTCTGAAACTTGCCAGTTGGCCACTAAAATTCATTTGAGGAATTGAAATTATGCTGAATCAAATCTCATTTTAAACAGATCAAACTGGTTCTCATCATAAAAATGTTTTGCGGCATAACCAAATATGCATCCAAACCACTTTAAATGGTTACACAGTACACAAAGAAGTAGGCGACAGGCTTGCTTTGAAATGTTTACCGACACTTTTAAGCAGGGCTTTTTTTGTAGAAAAAGCCCAGCAGGAACTCATTAGCATAATAGGCCACACCCAACAGCAGAAGCTCATTAGCATATTAGGCCACACCGCTGGCAGTGCAGCTCCCTCCCAGGATTGGCTTCCCCAGGTGCCTTGCAGCTTGTGGAGCGCCTGAGGAACCCGAGGAGGGGAGGCAGTTTAAACTGCCTTTCCTCCATGGATCAGCTTGGCTTCCCCAGGTGCCCTGCAGCTTGCCAGGTGCCTTGGGAACCTGGGGGGGGAGGCTGTAGACGTGGCCAACTTGGAAGCCAGCCGAAACTCCTTTCCTGTGCGTTCCTGCCCCAAAATAGTCCTTCTTTTAAGATGGTTACACGCATCCTCACCACCATCTTCTTTCACTATCAGCCTTTCGGAAGTAAAATGAGAAGCATTCCAATTCTGAAATTTCACATCTGAAATCCGGACAAATTTCTTGTGCAAGATTAAGTATCAGTGCTGAATCCAGGCGTTCATACCAAACTCTAATATGCAAAAAAAAAAAAAGCATTGGTCATGCAAAATACTTACTTAGGGAAATTAGTGGTGATGACTAGTTTATTGTGCGTTTTTATGGCCACATGAGCAACCAATATCTTCATCGTATCCTTGTGCTTTAAAAAATGATCACAGTTGCTTGCCACTGCGGTCACATACCATTTCCCATGCCCCTGGAAACATAGAATCATATCAGCAATCAAGGTTGGTCTCTGCAGAATGCCTAGCAAAAGCTGTTAAACTAATAAAAATATATATCTTGGAACATGGACATCCATCAGAAATAAGAATGAAGTCCTGTCTGGCACTTGGACTTGACTTGGGCTTCTAATAATTGCTGAGGTATGGGGCAACCACCCCACATTCCTGACTGCCCATACCTCAGCAATTGAGAGAAAATTTGAGAACCTTAATAGGCACTTTAGAGTATTACGAGGCACATCCAGAGAAAGCTGCCGCTCTGATGTTTATGGATGCAGAGAAGGCATTTGATAATATTTCCTGGAAATTTCTACTAACCAAACTAGAGAAGGGAGACCCGGGAGAAAGATTTAAAAAGATGATTGAAGCAATCTACAAAAATCAATCTGCCAGAATAATAATAAACGGCGACCTAACCAAAGAAATAAACATCGAGAAGGGCACAAGACAAGGTTGCCCCCTCTCTCTGCTACTCTTTATATATGCCCTGGAATCTCTATGTGATCAGGTGCGTGAAGATCCAGAAGTTGCAGGACTAAAAATTAGAGGTCAAGAATATAAACTATGTGCCTATGCGGATGACGTTATGTTCATCATGGAAAACCCGGAGGAATCGTTAAAAAGATTATTAGAAAATATTTTAGAATATGGAAAAGTAGCAGGGCTTAAAATCAATTTGATAAAAACCAAATTAATAACCAAAAACTGTTCTATAACAGTGGAGAATAAGTTACAAACTATCTTCAATATCTCAATAACTAAGAAAGTAAAGTACTTAGGCATTATCTGTACGAACAAAACAAGCTCCCTTATTGTGGATAATTACAATAGTTTACTAAATAAGATTAAAAAGGATTTGGACCAATGGAAGAATTTAAACCTATCCTGGCTAGGAAGAATAGCTGCTATAAAAATGAACATCTTACCTAAATTTTTGTTTCTGGCTCAAACAATTCCATTATTAAGTGAAAAAGCCTCCTTCTATAAAGAGATTAATAAGCTCACCAGGAAGTTCATCTGGTTTCCGAAAAAGCCGAGAGTGAAATGGAAGACACTCCAAGATAGGAAAGAGAGAGGAGGTCTTGGGGTACCCAACTGGGAAAATTATGCAATGGCAGCGGCCCTTATTTGGATAAGAGACTGGGTTAAGCTGGAAAATCAGAGAGTGCTAACTCTAGAGGGACATGACCTCTATATGGGCTGGCACGCATATGTGTGGTACGATAAATATAAAATACACTCTAATTTTCACACGCACATATTAAGAGCAGCACTGATGAAAATTTGGATCAAGGTTAGACAAAAATTTTACTATAAGATACCGAGATGGGTGTCCCCATTAGAGGCCTTTATAAAACCAACATTATTGAAACAAAGTAATTTGATAAATTATGGAGACCTGTTGGACAAGAAAGGTAACTTAAAAACAGAAAGGCAACTGAAAGAAGAATTAGTCTTTAAACTATCTTGGTGGGAGCTCACCCAATTACAATCTAGATATAATGAAGATAAGAAATTAGGATTTTGTGAAAATTTAAACGAATTAGACCTTGTATGGTTAAATAATGGAGACAAACTAATTAAGAAAATATATAATTTATTGATCAATTTTGAAATGCAGGAGGAAACAATAAACCCAACAATGATAAATTGGATGAAGGATTTTGGCTATTCGATAGACACGGATATGTGGTCCAAAACCTGGAGTTCATTAAAATATTTGAAAGTAGCAGGATATAAAGAGAACATATATAAAATCTTTCACCGCTGGTATTGGACCCCCGACAGACTAAGTAAATGTTACAAAAATGTTCCGAATGTGTGTTGGCTATGCAGAACAAATGTGGGATCCTTTTACCATATGTGGTGGGTGTGTAATAAGATGCGTAAGTATTGGGAAATGATAGCTAAATGGATTGGTGAAATCTTTGAGTTTGAAGTACCTCTGAAACCGGAAATCTTTTTACTGAACATAATCCCTGAGAATTTGAGTAGTTCAGATCAGAAACTATTGGCCTGCATCTTAACAGCGGCGCGAATCCTAAGAGCTAAAAACTGGAAAAAATCTACGTTACCGGGCAAGTTGGACTTAATTTATAAATTACTGGACTGGGCTGAAATGGACAAGCTGAGCTATCTATGTAATATGGATAACAAAAGAGACCCAAAGCTCGTGTGGTCCAAATTATATCTTCATTTATAATGTCTATGTGCTCAACACTTGTCAAAAAGGGATTTGTTAACTGTGTTCTTGTAAAAATCAAAAATAAATTATTATATAGAAAGGAAAAAAAACAAAAAAACAAAAAAAAGGAATGTGGGGTGGTTGGAAATTCAAGGAACACCAGAATGAGTCTTGAGTTGAGGAGGAAGACTAGCCAGGAACTGAGGCAGAGCTAACACTAGTAGGCAGAAGAATTGAGAACATGGTTTGCCAACTTTTTCTCCTGGAATTACAACTGATCTGATCTCCAGACCACAGAGATCAGGACCTCTGCAGGAAATGGCAGCTTTGGAGGAAGAACTCTGTGGCTCCAGATCTTCACTGAGCTCCTTCCACCGTTAACACTCTGCTATCTCAGGCACTGCCCCCAACTCTCTTTCCCAAACCAAAGTTGACAACCCTGTGTGTGCCTTATACATGCAGTTTGGGAATTTTTTTGCAATGAGAATGCCTTCTCAAATATCAGGTCATAGTGTTGCCAGGTCTAGGTTGGAAAATACCTGGAGACTTTGTGGGCGGAACCAGGAGGGGGCGGAGTTTGAGAGGGGAGGGACCTCAGCATGGTACAATGCCATAGAGTCTACCCTTCAAAGCTGCCATTTTCTCCAGGGGAGCTGATCTCTGTCAGCTGGAGATCAGTTGTAAAAGCGGGAGATCTCCAGGGCCCACCTGGAAGCTGGCAATCCTATCAGGGCACCAGTTAGCACCAAATACACTCTGGAATAAGAGAGTTGATAATTTTATCTCAGATCCCACAATAATGAAAATAGGAATCCCCAACATGGAAGTCAAGAGCATTGGTGACATACCAAGATGGGACTGGTGGACCCAAGGCATGCTTAACAACAACCAAACCAGATGAAGCAGTCCCTTCCTTGGCCCCATTCAGGGTTTCTTACCTGGCTGTGGTCTCCAGGACATTCAGATTCAGCATTGACGGTACAAAGAAGGGCAAGCCCAAACCCAACCAGCCACAAATTCATCTTCAGTGTTTCCTTTCTTTCTTCTCAGCAAAAGAAAAATGTGAGATAGCAAAAGGAGGTTGACTTGGGTGCTCTGAGGTCTCCTTTTTTATAGCACACTGAAGAGCTTCCCCATCCTTTGAAACTGCATCATCACCCTCCATCATCTTTGTGCCCCATCCAGCCACGTACACAGATTTGGAGATCACAGGTTATTGTTGGCATAGTCATGATTCCTGAAAAGGTCATTTGATGGAAGACATAATCCAACACCAAAAGTCATTGCGTTCTCCAGATATAGGGGGCATTTATGTTGGCTCAGACCCCAATGGGCATTTGGCAGAGAACATCTGTGTCCTGTTATCAAAAAGAGTTGGAGGGGCAGGATACCATAAAGTACAAGGAAAAACCTTGTCTGGTGTTTTCAGTATTGTATTCTCCACTCTGCCTTTCCAATCAACGTGGCAAGAACTAAGAAGAGCAAGTCATAGAAGGTGAAGACACAAGACTGGGCTTATGCCATGTAAGCAGAGATAACAGGGCAGGACTTATTGCTAATCTTAGAGGTATTGAGATCTGTGATGGAGAACTGGGCCTTTTTAGTTGCACAGACCAGAGAACCAACATCAGTCTGAAAACAGAGACGTGGGCTGTGGTCGCACTGGCCTTTAAATCCAGGAGGGCTCCCAGATTTAAAGGGACTGGGTTTATACATCCCAACCCCGGTGGGTGGAGGCGGAGGAGGCGAGTGGCAGTGGAGGCTTGTGGTGGTGGAGGAGGAGGCAAGCGGCGGCGGAGGCTGGTGGCGGTGGCGGCGGAGGATTGCGGTAGAGGAGGAGGCTTGCAGCGGCGGCCGGGGCACCCTTCCCCAACCCCCCCCCCTGGCCACCTGGTAAGGCTTTTTCCCCCCCTTTTTGCACTTGGGCGCTTGAGTGCCCAAGTGCAAAAAGGGGAGGGGAAAATGGAGGGACGATCTGGACAGCCCTCTCTCGCAATCATTGCGAGAGAGGGCTGTCCAGATTGGCTCAATGCGGGTTCCTTGCGCGACCACCAGAAAAACACTTGATTTTCCCAGGGTTGGAAAATGCTGGAGGAACCTGCCATTGAGCCCACTTTGGTGCAGGATTTGTCCCAGCCGTTGTGGACGGTCCCTTTAAATGTGGGAGGAAACAGCAGTTCCTCCTGCTTTAAAGGGCCGTGTGACCGTGGCCATGGATTTGTTTCACGGCCTGCAGTATCCTAGCCTTTATTAGGATGATCCCTGTATGTACTGACCACTGGCCTGCACTCTTCCCGCCCTCCCTCCATTACCAGGTCTAAGAAATGGGCTATCAGTTTCCAAGGAGGACTTGGGTTCCATACCTGTTGTGAATAGAGATGAGTGGAATGATCCTGGAAATTGTATGGTGAAGCCAGATCCTCTGGTGGGTGTCTACTGAACTTCAGTCCTTCCATCCTGGAATCTGTTTTGGATTCTATAGGGTACAGTTGGAAGACACATGGTGCAACCACCTTACTGCAGGCTATCAATCCAGAAAAGAGTGAAGTGGTGTTACTCAGTATCAAAGGTCTTTGAGGACTGGGAAGACAACCTGTCCTGGAAGAGATTCCACTCCCTTTGAAAAAGCAGGTATGTCATTTGTGTGCTCTGCTGGCACCAGTGCTACAACTGGAGCCTTATGTCACAGAGCACATCAGTTTCTGGTGTAATGCCATCCACAGCCATTTCTCAAATGATATGATCTGGTTAGAGTGATATATGCTCTGATCACCTGCCTACTGTGGAGCTACCTCAGAAAACAGTCCAGAAACTTCTATTGATGCAAGAAACAGAAGCCAGACTATTGCTGGGAGCAGGATATAGGGAGCATATGAACCACGGGGTGAGATATCTGCATTGGCTGCCCATTTGTTTCTAGATGAAGACGACAGTCTTTCTGAACGCAAGGAAGAATGTAAGGTTGCCAGGTGTCTGGCATTGACTCAGGCCACTTCCACCCTGTCATTGAAATGTCCAGTATTTTTTCAGGGTTCTCCCAAAATAGTCAGTGAAAATACCAGACTGTCCAAGTCAGCTGGCAACCTTACTGAGCCCAGCTGAAGCTGTTTGGGCTTGGAGGAGATGGGGCCAAGGACAAGGACAAACCACCAGCAGCTCCTGTTAGAGCCATGGCTAAGGGCCTCTCCACACATTGTTGTTGTTGTTAGCCATTCAATCATGTTCAACCCTTGGCAATTCCACACATTACACGACAGCAAATTTATGTTGGTCATTGAACCATCTCTTGTAAGAGAGCCACAACCAATTCTAGTTGTCTGTTGAGTGTACCAGTATGACGCAGAGGCCAGCAATGGCAAACCACCTCTGACACGTCTCTTGCCTCAAAAACAAGTCTAGCTCGCCACCTAGTGGTGCATAATGCTAAAGAGCTTGACCTTCTGGCTACCAGACAATCTTAAGATCTCCTGGCTATTCTACACACCATGCTATACAATATGCCAGTATGATATATCTGTTTCGGGTATGTATCCCTCTCATTCACACTTTCAGTATTATGCATTCAGTTTAAAAAGATATAAATGTATGCCCAAAATGTATTCTGCAACTTGGCCTTAATTGGGGGTACCCTGTAGTTTTCCTTTAGCCTGCATTATGATTGCATTTATATACCACTTTTAAAAGTGTTCAAAACATTTCACATACACATTTATTATTTGTGTGTGAGACAGAGTGTGTACAGTTCTTGACCCTGTATTGTAGGTCAGTTTTATTAACCCTCTATTGTGGGGGGTGGCTGAGGGGCTGAGAGAGCCTAAGGCCCACTTAGAGAGATGTGAACCAAACACCACCACCATTCTGCAAAGTTCACCGTTCATTCTCTCGGGGCACTGCACCAGCACTTCTAAATACTGATTTTATCACTGTAGTTTTTAATAGCTATCATCTGACGTCATTTAGCATTTTTGTGTTGATATCCTTGCTAGGCTGTCTCAAAGCTCATAGGAAAAGGGGGATATACCCTTTCTAAAGAAATAGGTAACACCCAGATTCCAAATATTAAATTCAGCAGCGTGTGCTAGAGAACTGGGTATGAGGCAGCCCTTCGACGGCAGTTATGTTTTTTCTCTGTGGATTATCCATTCACATGGGTTCCAACATTTTGATTGCTCATTTATGTTATTGCATACCTACTTCCTACATTACTTTTCTGACATGGGTGGAAGTAGAATTTGGCTAGGGCAATAAAATCAAGTAATGCAGCTGCTTGGCCAGGGGATGCCTCAAGGTTGCAAAAACTGGCCAGCTCATGACCGCAGATAAAGCCATCAGCACTGGTTATGACTGCAGGGCAGGGCCAATGTCAGCATACCCTCAGGTGAAGACAGCTGCCGGGGCCCAGGGCTTCAGGCCATGCCCAGTGCTGTCAACACGCACCCCCCCCCCATGCCCTCCTCCAGCCTGCTCACTTGTGAGTGCTTCATTACCCACGCTCCCCACTGTACACACTGCCTGGCATTATCAGGAAAGGGGCTGTGGGGCAGTGCAGGCAGCTGTGAGCATAGGCAGTGGGAAGGGGAATGTGAGCAGGGCAGGGGAATGATGGACAGGGAGGTTGGGGGTACGTGGCTGGGTGGGCAGGAAGAGAGACGCAAGCAGGAGTGGGGAGGAACTGTCTACCCAGGGCCATGCAAACTCTAGAACCTACCCTGCCTCTGTTGGAAAAGGCACTGTCTGGTGTACAAAGAAGAAGAGACAAAGACCCTGCAGAGGGCAGCAAGAAGACAGACAGGATAGCGAGGTTATCAGCACCTTCTCTCTCCTGCGAAGTGTCATTCCTTGTCTGCCTCCAGATTGCTACTCTTAGGGCAATTTCCCCCTTCTTCTCCAAAGTGCCACACTCAAGTCTCCCCCTTTCTCTCAGCTAGAGATGTAGTTAGGAACCTCTCTCTCTCCTCTTTCCTATCAAGTATGTTAATACCTAAATACACCTTTATCTACTCTTTAATCAGGTTGAGCACGGTTGCTGTGTTGATTACTTTGCCAACAGCTTCAAGGGATAAACTTCATATCAACCCACACTCTACATTTGAGGCATACACATGGAAAATTAATCCCAAAGGAACCTAAACTTCCAGTCCCACTGTGAAGTTTTAAGACTGGAAACTATTGTAAAATGCAAGAGCATCCTTTCTCCTTGTTCTTTTCCATGTTTATGCGGGGCAACTCAGGCTCGCTCACGAGCTATACCCTGCTTCTAAAAGGGGCCCCAGAGAGAGAAGGAGAGAAAGACAGACACCCAAGTGAAAACAAATATGTAGTAAACTTACTAAAATACATGTTAAATGTATCTAATCTTTTCTTTGGAGCTTTCCTTTCAGTAGGATTTAGATAAACATTCAAACCTCCAGTCCTTTTATCTCCTTTTCCACATTTGAATGGGGACAAAACAGCTCTTTCCTTTTAACAACTTGGGTCTGTGGGTTTTCACTGCACTCTGCACATGCTCAGGAACTGCTCAGCAAAGCTATCCTTGTAAATGAAGGAGAAAATGTCAAGGAGAAAAGGTCAAAGCCCAGCCATATTAGAATGCTGAAGCAAGCAGTAACAAATATACTAGCCATGCATTCACTTTTAATATCTATAAGTACAAAGTTAGTTGCTGATTTAGGGGAAGAATGTTTTTAACCCATACCCAACTTAGCTAAGAGGTTAAAATAAGCTCATCAGCAGTATTAACACTTTGTGAGTGAAGATTTACGCAAGAAAAACAGCTTTGTGTGAGACAAACGAGTTAGTAAGAGTCTCAAATAGTTTTAAGAAAAAGTTTTAAGGGTCTTGAAAGAGGAAGTGAATGGTGTCTGATTGGTTAACATTTGGTGCAGTATTGAGTTGTTAATAATTGGATAAGTTTTACTTTTTGTAGTGATGTAATTTTGCTCATATAAGATGCAAGTTTGCTTTGTTCAGGTGTCAGCGCCTTGAACTCATGTAGGGACAGATGCTTTCCTTGATCATTGTTATATATTGGCTATGGACACTGCAACATGTCTGGGCATGTTCGCCTGTAATGGTAAGCGATACCAGCTGAGCTTCAGTCCCCAGAGAACAATAGATCCTAGGATCCTGATTGTCCCCTATCAGAGGTTTAGGATATTCAAATGGTCCTATGATAGCCTGTGGTGGGAAACTAATCCCTGTTTACCCAATCCCCCATGGGGGGGCGAGGCCAGGGTGCGGCTTACCTGTAAATATAAACAGGCTCCCCAATCCCTCTCCCTCATGTTCCATCTTGACCCACAATAAACCACAGTGCTGTTTTCACTACAACCGGCCTCCCGACTCCAGTACCTTTCAATCATGGTCAACCAAATAAAGATGTAAGCTTTTAAGAAAGGATTTGTTGTTACTTGCCTCCTTTGAACCCCTTAAAAAGGTAAAGGTTTCCCTTGCTCAAAAGCCAGTCGAATCTGACTCTAGGGGGTGGTGCTCATCTCCATTTCCAAGCCGAAGAGCTAGCACTATCCAAAGACTTTTTCTGTGGTCATGTGGCCAGCATGACTAAACACTGAGGCATGTGGAACACTGTTACCTTCCCTCCAAAGCAGTACCTATTTATCTACTTGCAGTCTCTTGCTTTCGAACTACTAGGTTGGCAGGAGCTGGGGCCAGAGACGGGAGCTCACTCTGTCACGCGGCACTCGAGTATCAAACTGCCAAGCTACCGACCTTCCGGTCTGCAGCTCAGCATCTTAACCTCTGAGTTTCTCTGTGATAAGAAAGTGAGGATCTATTTTAATCTGTGGTTTTTCCCCCCACTGTGCTGCTGATATGCCTTGCTTGCCTAAGTACAAAAGCCGGGGTTAAACTTGGAGAAAGCAAAGGTTGTTCCATGCCTAACCTGGGTTTAAAAGCTCAACACAGATGGTGCCAGGATTCTCTCCTCCCCTTTGCCCTTATCCTATGAGTGAGGGGGCATACACACACACAAACCAGATGACCCACCACAAACAGGCAGACTTTCAAAAAACCACTTTTAAAAACTGTTTATTCAGTAGAAAGAAACAAAGTCCTTCATACAGGTAAGACAGAGCCCACATCGACAAAAGACAAAAAATTGAAAGGATGTGTGGGGAGAGGAGATACTGAGATGTGAGAAGTGACTGTGATTTCTGAGCTGCTGAAATTTCTGTGAGGGCAGAGTGCAGGCTTTGGTTGCTGACAGGTCAGATCCTCTTCAGCCACTGCAAAAACAAATAGTGGGGGGTGGGTGTTACGCCCAAATCACACAACTGAGAATTTGCTTGGAGGTCATCTTGCCCATTGGCCTTCCAACTGACACACTTCTAAACCACAGGCATCCGCAGAGGCCCACTAATATGCCAGGGAAGTGAGAGCAGAGTCCGGTGACAGGATGAGAAGGAGCCAGACTCTCTGCACCTGCTTATCTACCAATGAATCCTCTCCACCTGTAACCTTGCTGTCCTGCTGCTCTTTCCAGCATGGGTGCACAGAAAGGCTGGGGTCGAGCATCCCTGCAGCCCAGGCCAGCTGGTCCCTTCAAAAAAAAAGGGGGGGGGGAGCTGTGTGGAAACTCAGGACCAAGCAGATGGGTCTACACAGCCTCTGAGCAGCCTAGAATTGCCAACCTCCAGGTTGTAGCTGGAGACCCCCTGCTATTACAACTGATCTCCTGGCAACAGAGATCTGGGACCAACATATCTATGGAACTGTCTCCTCCGGTATGTCCCTGGGAGAGCGTTGTGCTCATCGGACAGTAATCCCTGGTCCCAAAGTCATCTGGGTGTCCTTGATAGGGTTACCAAGTCTGGGTGGGAAAATACCTGGAGACTTTGGGGGTGGAGCCAGGAGAGGGCGGGGTTTGGGGAGGGGAGGGGCCTCAGCATGGTACAATGCCATAGAGTCCACCCTTCAGAGCAGCCATTTTCTCCAGGGGAGCTGATCTCTGTCAGCTAGAGATCAGTTGTAAAAGCAGGAGATCCCCAGGCCACACCTGGAGGCTGGCAACCTTAATCCTCGACCACGGCCAAGGCTTTCTTGGCCCTGGCCCTAACCTGGTGGAACTCTCTGCCAAATACTATCAGGGCCCCATGGGACCTTATGCAATTCTGCAGGGCCCGTAAGGCGGAGACGTTTCGCCAGGCTTTTGGGTGAGGGCAGTGACGGTTTTCACACTGGCTGGCACCCCCCCCCCTTACTCTCCAAACTTACTTGTTCCTCTTCCTCCCTTCCTGCGAAGAAGTTGGCAGTCCAGAATATGAAATAATGATAAACTTGCCAACTGATTTTTAGATTTGTGGTATTAATTTTATTTGTACATTCTGTTTTTATGACTTGGATATATTTTTATATACAGCAATAGCAAGGACTGGGCGATTCATAAATCCAAATAAAGAAGAATAATAATAACTGCTAAGAAACACGAACTCCAGTGGCAACCTTGGCTATCACTGATAGGCATACAATAAAGGGGACAGACCTATCAGGATCACAAACATCTATGCCCGGACCTGCCTCTTCCTCTCTTTCACCACATGGAGGTCCCATCTCTGATAGTCTAAATCAATATGGGAACCACCTGACCACCACCGCATCACAAGAAAGTTTCATATAAATGCCATTCAAACAAAAAAAACCCAAAACAGCTCATGAGACAGGGTGTACCCCAACTAGTAACAAATTCCACTCACCTGAGAGCCTTGACACATTTATCTGCAAGTCAAAGAAAGAGATTCATAAGCCAAAGCACAGAAAAGCAATAAAAGGCATTGGTTTTTACACAGCAGTAAAGGCCTCGTAGTAAGCAGTCCAATCTGTCTGCCTCTAAGGGCAACAAACATTCCCCAAATCTTGACAGCTCACTCTGTCCTGGGGCCAGACTATAAAAGACTGCCAGCGGATAAACCAAGTCCACTTTTCCCTATCATTTGTCAAAACTTCCCAGGCCCTGCTGAGATCCCAGCCACCTGATTGGCTATTGAAAGATACGCAACGCCTCCTGGGATCTGCCAGAATTCTGCCCTATTTATTGAGATTCACACCCCAACTCTCCACAACCTTCCACGTTTGTGTGCTTTGTTGTTGTTCAGTCACACAGTCGAGTCCAATTCTTTGCGACCCCATGGACCACATCACATCAGGCCCTCCTGTCTTCTGTCGTGCTCTGGAGTTTGCTTAATTGCATGTTTGTTGCATTGATGACACTGTCTAGCCATCTCATCCTTTGCCGTCCCCTTCTTCTTTGACCTTCAATCTTTCCCAGCATCAAGGTCTTCTCCAGTGAACACTCCCTTCTCATTTGGTGGCCAAAGAATTTGAGCTTCAGCTTCAGTATCTGGCCTTCCAGGGAACAGTCAGGGTTGATTTCTTTTAGGATTGACTGATTTGCTTTTTACCCTGCCTTTTTTTTATTTTTTAAATTTAACCAATCAAACTCCATATAAAAACTGGCAAAGGCCAGCATCGAATTACCAGCAGAGAGCATCTTTCTTTTCCCCAAAGATCTTTGCTCAGCCCCTCCCCCAAACTCTACAAAATAATGTCATTTTAGTTCACTGATGCAAAAAAAAAGAAGTGAAAGAAACAAATGAACATATCTAGGAAGACAAATCCAAATTCTGGGAACCACCACAGAAAAGGCCCTGTTCCTCCTTCTAACAACAAGGGAAAATGAAAGAGACCTTCCAGTTATGAACATGATACAGGTTTTATATTAAAGAAGACAATCCATAACCAAATGTTGATGCCCTTGGCCAGGCAGACAGACCTGTTCTACTTTACACACACACACACACACACACACACACACACACACCATGGGCCTTCATCCCTTGCTCCTTTCTTCTAATGTGCTTTCCCCATTTTACTTCTGGCTTCCTTTCTGCACTTGACTTTAGCTACTGCCTTTCTAACGTGCACATTTCACCCAGCGCCAAACTAGTATTGGACTATGTTTCCAGTGGACACCAGTAACTCTGAATACTTCTGCATTTGTGGGTTTGTAGTCAGGGCCCAAGAGAATCTTTCCTCCCCATTAACTGTGCCCTTCAACACGTCCCGGATAAAAACAGGGACCTTCATATAACATCCCTTTTTTTGATACCTAAGGAATGTTGTGCAGTCCCATCACCTCTGAAAAACTGTCTGCCTGCTGCATTCATTGATTCTCTCACAGGCTGCCCTATACTCAGTTCCAAAGAAAGAGGGCATTTGTTCTGTTGGTTAAAGGTACATGAAAAAATATTGCCTTGCAGCAGGTTATCAGGAGCTCAAAGAGAACTCAGCAGCTGCAGCATGAGCAGACTGCGTTACACGGTACCTCAGGGTTCATGCACAGGTGATGCACACATGTGCACGAAAGATGAGCTGCAACCTCCCCACTTCATCCCTCACCCTCAGAATTTTAACTTGGGTGGAGAAGGGAGATGAATTCTGGCTGTTGCATCTTATGGTGGCAAAACGTTAACCAGTGTGGCGGTCACAGGCACAAGATAAAGTAGGGGAGAGGGAAGCGAGGCTATTTCCTCCGGAGGAAATTGACCCACAGTTGTGTGATCACATAGAGTTTTGTAGATGCGGGCACAGCCCGCCACTGTGTGATCAGACGCAACCATGGGTGAGTCATTTTTGTTTTTTGTTTTTTTTGCTGTTGTTTTCTGATTCACTTAAACAGGGGGTCAATGAATTGCATCTCCGCCCTGAGGGCTCCCTATGATAGTATGCCATGATGCACATACTGAGAAGGGGGAAAAAAACCACAGCATGGCATCAGGATAGCCCGATCAGATTATCCCGACACCATGGGAGCGTGCTGGGGCAATCAGACACAGGAAAGTCTGTCTGGCCTGTAGCAACCCGTTTGCTACAGGACATTCCGAGGTGTTTTTTTACTCCGCTTGTGCGGCGGAGCAAAATTGCACTCCTTTAATCTGCCCGGCATTCGCACCCATGTCAGGGTGAATTGTGTGTGTGATCACAGCCCAGGGGTCAGCAAAGGATCAGGGACCAGGAAACAAGGACTGTTCCTGGCAAACTGGGCCAGCTGGAGTGTATGATAAACTTTCCCATATCAGTAGGGGAGGTCTTTCTTTGTGTACCAGTCCCAACTGAGATTTAGTTGTGTGATGATGCAGGGGGAACTTCCTCTCAAGAAAATAGGGTTACTGACCTGAAAGTGGAGACTGGAGCTCTCCTGGAATTACAAATAATCTGCAGAGTATAGCGATCAGTTCCCATGAAGGAAATAGAAGCTTCAGAGGGCAGGCTCTGTGGTTTACCCCCAAAGTCTAATATAAATGGAAGTCCTAGCATGGCCGCACAGGTGGGATGATCTAGGACTTCCACTTCTCCCACGGTATGCCATAAAGACTCTATGGTTTGGAGAATGACTGATTGTCAGTACAAAGAGACACTAAAGCCAGAGGCCATGGACGGGTGGCAGGTGTTGAGAGAAGGAAGGGACTGCTGTTGGTTGAATTTTTGGGCTGAGTGGCCAATAACTGCATAGTAGCCACTTACTCTAGCACAAATATTTAGGATCGAAGAGCTAGCAGGACATTCAGAAGAAATGGATGCACAGCTATACCAGGGGGGAAGCTGGGGTAAAGTGAGGCATGGCACTAACATGTAAAACGTGAAGTTTTGTGGGATGAAGTGACCTCACAGGAAAGGGAGAAGATGAAGGAGATGACCTTTGATGTGGACATGCCAAAGGATCTCTGGTATGTCCAGGTCAAAGGTCATCTCATCCCCACTGACTTCCCTCCCAAAACTCCACTCTCCCTAATCTCCAGGAATTTCCCAAGCTGGAATCGAAAACCCTACAAAGAAAAAACAGCAGGCCGGCCCAGTCATTGTGGCCTGTTAGTAAAGTAACTGCAGACCAGAAACCATTTTTTCAGGAGTGTTTCAGGGAAAGTTTCATTCCCTAGGGTCTATAGAAATAATATCACTTACTCGTTTTCAGCAAACTGGCTGCAACCGAAAACAGCCCTTCTGCTGACTCACAGTGTTGCAAAGCTTCCAGAGAGCAAGCTGCAGAATCCAGCAAAACACATCAATACTCACCAGAATGGGGTAACATCGCCTTCAAATCGTCAGTGAGCCCCACATCATGACAATGTTTCTTGAATTTCTCCATCATCTCTGGACTTACAACAGGGTGTCTGGCTACGCAAAAGAGAGGAGCATTAGAGCCAATTCATGTACTTTTTTGTCAATGCTGAGAAATGCAGAGCTTATGGTGACTCATCCCCAGTTCTCATGAAACAGACAATTAATGGAGGGGGGAAATGCTAACAGCATATTCACACTAGAGACTTAGGCCCAACCTGCATCCAGCATTTGCTCCACTGTTCTACCAAACCCACACTGGAACAGAAATTCCCCTCTGCATTGCCTGCCACTTTCACTCTGATTGATTGTCGGATTTTATGGCAGTGTCCAGACTGCGGCCGTGGTCACACAGCACCAGACTCACGGATAAAATCCCGCTGAGCGAGCGAGCTTCGGAGTGGGATCCGTCTGAACAGCAGATTAAAAAGGGAGAGGAAACAGCACTAATTCCCGCAGTAAAGACCACACCCTGCATGTCACTTTCACTTCGTGTGATCTCTTGATTTTATGGAACTGTCTGTATAGATTTATGGCCTCTTTATGGCCGTTCAGGGGTGACGCTGCAGACAGTATGGCATTGGCCGGGGTATTTGAATGTGGTTTCTCTATTCCAGTGTGGGTTTGGTAAAATAATGGAGCAAATGCTAGGTGCAGGGCCTTACCTGACAGATGGACTTTTTCCCCAGAGAACTGAAGGAGGTTTCAGAAAAGATATACCAACATGTGAACAATCATTGCACTTCCACTGTTGATCAAACAATTTTGCCAGACTTGACAAATCCACTGGGACAAAGGCAGAAGAGAAACAAAACTGAGCATACTGCAGGGAAGCAAGACCTCTTTTAAACCCTGTTCAACTTTCCAACAAGAAATCCTCTCTCCGTCCTGCAAATGGTTTGCCAGACCTGCAGGTTTAGCAGTAATCCCTTTTCCACCAAGAACTGAGGCACTATGGTTCTATCAGAGAGTATGAGCAATCTCTGAGAGGGAATCCTCAGCACCCTCACTAAGCTACAGTTCACACGATATTTGGAGGGGGGGCATAACAACTTAAAAGGGTATAACATTCAGAGAGGTGTGCAGTACAGATCGGCCTACAATTTCAAGACAGGTGTAAAGGCTCTGCCAACTGGTGGGCAAATACCCCAGGGAGACAGACCACTGTCTCAGAGCAACAACAGAATTTTGCAGGGCTTTTTTTGTAGAAAGCCCAACAGGAACTCATTAGCATAATAGGCCACACCCAACAGCAGAAACTCATTAGCATATGAGGCCACACCCCTGACAGCACAGCTCCCTCCCAGGATCGGCTTCTCCAGGTGCCCCGCGGCTTGCGAGGTGCCTGGGGAACCCGAGGGTGGGGGGAGGCTGTAGGCATGGCCAACTCAGAAGCCAGCCGGAACTCTGTTCCTGTGCGTTCCTGCCCAAAAATAGCCCTGGAATTTTGCAAGGAGAAGAAATGCAACAAAAGAATTTTGCATAGGAAAGAGATGCAACAAGATTAAAGGCTGACTACAAGATGAGGATCATCAGACATTCAGTCCAGTATGACTGCTGGGATAAATTCATACTGGACATCTGAATTCTCCCCTGGATTTTGGGGTTTACCGAATCGCCTCATCTTGTTTGCAAAGTGGAGCCAAGGCACTGGGAACCCTCCATTGTCTCTGAAGGTCATACAGCTTATATGTAGTTTCTGTAGTGTTCCATGTCAGCATATCCTCTCCCCATATACACATAACTGGTGCATCTCTGCACAGTGAGATAACACTGCAAAAAGAGCAACTTTGTGATTGCACACACAGAGATTTTATGCAGATTGTAGAAAGCCAACTGGCACAGGGTCTGACTAGGATCTGGAAGACCCAGGTGTGAATCCAAATTCTGCCACTGATGCTCACTGGGTGACCTTGGTCTAGTCATTTTTTCTCAGTCTCACTTACTTCATGGGGCTGTTGCTGTGAGGGTGAAGTGGAAGAGGGGGAAACAATTGAGGGTGACTCTGCATTGGCTTTTCCCTCCATTGTTATATTGGAACAGAAATTCCCCTCTGCATTGCATGCCGCTTTCACTTTCTTTGATCGCAGGATTTTATGGTACCCTCTACACTGCATGCTGCTTTCACTTTCTTTGATCATCAGGTTTTATGGTACCTTCTGCATAGATTTATGGCCATTCAGGGGTGACTCTACAGTCAGTACAACGTATTTGGATGTGGTTTTGAGCTGCACCTTTGGTAACACAACGGAAGGAAAAGCCAAAGCAGAATCACCCAATGTTGTAAGCAACTCTGGATACCCATTGGGGAAAAGAAACAGCAGAGCTGTGACTGACTGGAAAAGCAAGATCCAACTGTGGAATGAACATTAGGAATTCTTCTAGTTAAACCAAAATAGGGAGGAGTGAAAGAGGGCATAGCGTGAATCTGTGTACTAAGGAAGGAAAGGAACAGGGGAAGTCTGCCCTTCACAAATTTACACACATCAAACTCCTACAGATGGAGTAACACAAGAAAAGAGAAATAGCCCTAAACTGGCCACACAGCTTTATCTGTAGCCTCGTGCCAATATGGTTTAGGAGGTAAGAAGATGGCTGTTCTTAGGTGCCTTGAGCCATTTTGCCTCCACCCATCTCTTGTTCACTAAATCATTGGAGCACGTACTGTATATCTGAATGGTGGTGGTGCTGGGATCCTCTTCAGTCTCCTTAAAGGTATACAGGAAAGCATAGCTGTCATAGTCTGTATCCATCACACGCACATCTCTCTTGGTCATTTCATCTGCATGAGGAAACAGAAAGGAATCACCTTGCCCTGAAGTCCTACTTAAAACCCTCATTTGAGCAAAACCTACTGTGCACGTGCTCAGAGGAACACAATCCAAAATAGTGGTTGGGGTTTTTTAGACAAACATTTGGCCACTTTAGGTGCGCCTCAGTCCTCCTATGTACCAGCATGGAAGAAGCGTCCAGGCTGTTCTGTCTTCTTATAAACTCTTTCTACCTTCTTGCATTCCTCGGGGCTGGAAAACAAAAGAAAGTGAGCACAGAAAGTCTGGGTTAAAAATAAATAAATAAAACCAGCCAGGAGCATTTGAGATGATATCTTCTTCTGCACATCTCTCAATATAATAATTCTCTGTTGGTGGTGGCACGTTCCTGAACATTCCACATGCCACGCCAGCCTTTGATCCCCTGGCCTGTCAATCAGAAGCTGTCCCTATCCACTGGCTGTGAGTACTCGCATGCCATTGGCTGGGTGCTGTGTCTGCTTCTCTTCCCCGCCCACTCCTTCAGCCTCTGTGCCCTGTCAGAATTCCTGGCAGACACCTTTCTCTCTTGATGATGACGCATCTCCTGCTTCACTCCTGTGGGAAGATTAACTGTTACCTCAGTGGCTGTTAGTAGGTGAAACGAAATGGCAGTTACCTGTGTTTATAAGACGGCTGCTGTCTGTGGTTTGTTTAAAATGTTCCCCCATAAAGTTCAATTGAGCTGTAGTTCCAGAGAGGGGCCTGCAGGAGTATCACTCACTGGGTTGAATGGGGCTTTCTCATCTGCTGGCCTACAGTTTCCAGCTGCCCAAGGTGGTGGGGGGGGGGGTGGAAACATGAAGAGTGAGGGGGAAATTAAGGTAGGTTGATGCTTGGCTGAGAAGGAGATGGGGATGCCAACTCCAGGTGGGGAATTCCTGGAGATTTGAGGGGTAGAGCATGGAGAGGGTGAGGTTTGAGGAGAGGTGGGGCATCAGACAGGTACAGTGCCATAGACTCTGCCCTCCAAACCAGCTTTTCCCTCTTGGGGAACCACAGTTGCCAACCTCCGGGTGAGGACAGGAGATCACTCAGAATTACAACTGCTCTTCAGGTTGCAGAGATCAGTTCCCCTGGAAAAAATGGTGGACTCTATGTCATTATACCCTGCTGAGGTTGGCACAGCAAATTGACGCCGAATGCCCAAGGCCTTGGCATTCTCCCAGAGCCTCTTTCTAGAGCCCGTTGTATTTATTTCCACAATGGGCCTTATTCCTAGTACAAACATAAGAGCCTTCTTGGTTGAAACCAATGGTCCATCTTGTCAAGCCAAAACTGTGTTTCATACAGTGGCCAACCTGCTGCCCAGAGGGCTAAAAAACTGGCCATGCTACAGACCAGTCTATTGCCATAGACACGGACACCATTCCATTGGATACTTTAAGTGGAAGATTCAAAGGAAGATGTGACTTTCTCTGATGCACCCACAAGGATGCACCCACAAGATCATCCGCCTTCTGGATCAGACCAAAAATCCACCTAATCCAGCCTTTCTTTCTCATAGTAACCAACCAGATGCCTCTGAAGGCCCACAAGCAGAAGCGCAAAGATCAAAATCTCTCCCTGCTGCCCCCATTTAGCCAACTTAAGCTAGCATTGTTCCATTTTAGCTTAATCAATTGGTATGTCAATCCGCTAGAGAGAGGGAGACAGTGATGATCAAGGAGAGCAAATTCTATGAAAGAGAAAAAGAAGGTTCCCTCAGAGTTATCAAATTCTGCTGCACAAGTGCTCATGTTCATTTAAAAAGAACAGAGTCTTACTTGACCAAAGGAAAAGTCCCCGTCCTCCTGCACCATGCCCAGGGACCAGCGGGATGACTTTGGGAAGCCCACAAAGCAGGGCATGAAGACAGCAGGCCAACCCCTAAGATTTGTTTCCAACGTTTGGCATTCAGAGGCCTCTGAATCTCTGAACAGATCTAGCTGTCATGGTGAGTGCTTATTGCTAGACTTCTCCACAAACATGAACAATCCCTTTTTAAGAGGGGAACTAAACTAGTGGCCATCACTACATGTCTCGTTGTTGTGAATGCATGGCACACTGTTCAAAGAAATGAATTTTAACTAGAGGGTCAGATTCCTCAGTCTCTCAACCCAAAATCTGACATAGACACCTCAAGTCATTGTATACAGATAAGTTATATGTGGATGTTTATATAAGAGGCACTCTGTCTGTAAGGAACATTGGATGGCAACAGCATGCAGAATGACCCAAGGCCAGCAAAGGTACTTACAAAGGAAAGCCTGTCAGGATCCTCATGTCTCCATTTGGGAGGGGTGTAACAATGGCTGCTGAAGTTTCCATTATGTCCTTCATGGCCTGGAATACAGGGCAGTTTGATGCCCCACCCATAACCTGCCACAGTCCTGCAAACTGGAGAAATGGTTTTTTGGTGATTCTGAGGAACTTGAAATGCATACACTCACATCCTCAGCCATAGGTTTGCAGTGTTAATTCCTGCACCCATTTAAATACGCATTGCTGATGTCTTGAATGTAACGTACAAAGCCCTATTCATATGGTGGTGGAAAGTGCCATCAATTCACAGTTGGCTTATGGCAATCCCATAGGGTTTCCAAGGCAAGAGACATTTAGAGTTGAGTTGCCATTTCCTATTTCTGCATCACAACCCTGGTATTCCTTGGAGGTCTCCCATCCAAATACTAATAATCATTATTATTATTGTATAGTATTATGTAAAGTAGCCAGGAAATCTTACGATTGTCTGGCAACCAGAAGTTCTAGCTCTTTAGCATTTGTTTGTTTGGTTTTTTTGGTGAGCATTTTTACAATTTTGTATAAGTAAATGAATCAGTTCATAATCTGTATGATGTGTTATATTTAATTAATATTTGTTTGGATTAATAGGGTAATTGCCGAGTATAACTTGAAGGCTTCTGTTACTTTTGGCACTAGTTAAAGGTATGCAAGTTGTTTATATTCATTTATTATTTAGAAATTATCAAGTGCCGGACTAAATAGTAATTAATTGTTATTGTAGTTGCATGGTAACATTGAGGAAGTATCAACTAAACGAAGATAGAAAATCTGGAGTCTTCGTCCTCAACCATGTTCTAATCTTCTATTTTGTGGTTGTTCTGTTTGATGTAGGATAATTGCACTTATTATTATATAAATTCACTTTTTTGTGCTGTTGGGTGCGACTATTTGCAGTGCTCATTATTGTACTGCAGTATCGCTTTATCATGTATTGTCAGGGATCCTTTCGAGCTCTTCCTTCCTTCCTTCCTTCCTTCCTTCCTCTCTCTCTCTTTCTATCTCTCTCTCTCTCCTTTTTTTCTTGCCTTCTGACATACTTCCGGTGATGTCAGGAGGCGTGGCATATGCAAATAAATTATGCTAATGAGTTATGCTAATGAGCTCCTGCACCTCTTTTTCTATGAAATGACCCCTGTGTATTGTTACAATCTGAAGATGCTGGAGAAAAGAAGAATAGGGGACACCAGAGATAAGCAAGGATAAATGATCCGAGGACCAATTCATACATACATACGGAAAGCTGCCTTACAGTGAATCAGTCCATCAAGGCCAGTATGGTCTACTCAGCCTAGCAGCAGTTCCCCAGGGTCTTAGGCTGAGATCTTCTACGTCACCTACTGCCTGGTCCTTTTAACTGGAGATGTGGAAGATTGAAACTGAGACCTTCTGCATGCCAAGTAGATGTTCTACCACGGAACCACAGCCCCTCCCCTGAAATCTGCACATTACAAAGTCCACGTGACCACCCCAATGTGGACTTTGGACAGATGTATTCTGGGAGGTGTACATAAGGCCAATTCAGATTGAGACTATGGCACTTGGGGAGAAAAGACTTCAGCCTGCCCTCTTTCTCCATCCTGAAATGGCCCCAAATGGAGCCACTGTTGGGAAAACCTGTGTGTACTTACAGCTACTACACACAAGTCCCCTCCCCCCCAACTGGGCAAACAGCAGTTCCCTAGGGGCATTTCAGGGCAGGAAAGCAGTGCAGAGAAGAACATGGAATCTCCTTCTCCCCATGTGCTGTGGTCCCAATCCAAAAAGTGTTCTCAAGTACTTGGGAACTGGAACTCTAGCACACACCTGATCCAAAGTCCTCATGACAGCCATGTGTCTGCGTGGATTTTGCAATTTGTGAATCTGTCCCAAGAGATGATGTAGTACACACCTTCACCCATCCCCTTAACCAAAAGGCTCATTCTAGTTTTCAGAAAGTGGAATTTTCCACATCCCCCAAGTGGCATCCCCACTCAATACCTTCTGGAGATCAAAATCTGGTTGCACAGCAACATCAGCCTCAGCACAGGCTGCCCAATGTAGGACCATCACAAGGCTCAGCAGCATGGTCTTCCTTCTTGTGCTTTTCGTTCCTTGCACGCCAACTGACCAGCTGGACAAAGGATGACTCCAGCACTTTGGAGGCACCCAAATTTATATCTCTCAGCTCTGATACCTCAATGGGCAGGACAGCCCACAATCCCCCTCTGCTCTGCCCCATCACTTATGAAACACTTTGGACAAGAGCGGATCTGCAGTCTGGACCAGCAGTGTCAGGTAACAGTATATTAACTGATAATTGCTAGGCTGTACAAATTGGTGGGTTGGATGCAGGGCTGCTTTAAGCTATTTTTCTCACCTTCAGAATTACCACACACACACACACACACACACATACACCAAGTAGCATTTTACGCCCTGGGAATAGGGTGTTGCTCCCTTGAAGATTTTCCCAGTTAGGGCTGCGGTTTGAAAAATGGGGAGAGACCAGCACATTCACATTTCAGGCCCATCTCAGATTCTGTAATACTAAAGGACCAGGGGTAATTAGTCATTAGGGTTGCCAGCCTCCAGGTAGGGCCTGAAGATCTCCTGGAAATTAAAATTGATCACCAGACCACAGAGTTCAGGTCCCTTGGAGGAAATCGAAGCTTTGGGGGGTAGACTGCAGCATCACATCCTTGCTGAGCTCACTCCTCTGCCCACAAGCCGCCCTCCATAGGCACACACACCCAAATCTCCAGGAATTTCCCAAGCTGGAGTTGGCAACCCTATCACCTGTGTTCCCTTTTGAGGGGTTTTTGAACTGGCCTGGAGCCCTAACAAAGTCACCTGTACTGCTTGTCAAGTTAGGCTGGCCCTGGCCAGACAAGATGTGTGGATGAGCACTGGGACATTGGTCCAAATGACCCTTCTCTATGTTGACGCAGCAAAGAGGGCCCAGAAGAATGGCACAAAGTGTCCTTGCACACAGATGGGGCACCACAATGTTAGAAATAACCAGGCTGCACCGCTATCCTTGATCCAGTGGGTAGAACTGCCACAATCAGGAGATTGCAAGATGATCCTGTTTTTATCTAAATCTGCTTTTAAGCCTCTAAATCCCTCTTCAAGGCCTTCCGCCTTTGTTAGCCAAGCCATCACAAGAGAGGACTAACGGTTAAGGCACGTAACCTTCTTTTCCTTGAGCCAACCAACTTTCCTGAGAACAGTTCCTGTGCTTTTAAATAGCAGCTCAATAACAAAATGCTGTAGGTCAAGGGCAAGAAGGGCCGCCTGTCTCATACAACTATGGGAAGGCATAGGAGCTTTGGTCAGAAAAGAAACTGTCCACTGAGGACTGCCAGCTTCCAGGTGGTGCCCGGAGATCTCCAGCTGATCTCCAGATGACAGAGATCAGTTCCCCTGGAGAAAATGGCTGCTTTGAAGGGTGGACTCTATGGCATTGTACCCCACTGAAGTTCCTCCCCAGGCTCCACCCCCCAAATCTCCAGGAATTTCCCAAGACAGTGTTGGCAACCATATTCTACTTTAATGGTGAGTTTTAGAACAATAGGAAGTGATGCAAAAAGTCAGACAGGGGAGGAGTGATTCCCCAAAGAATTGCAGGAGAAATACATTAACCATACTGTGAGACCAAAGTAACTATATACACAAGAGGATGCCCGTGTGAGTCTCTCTCTGGAAGCTGCTTTGGGTTCCCATCTGGGAGAAAAGAGTGGCATAAATATAAGTAAATAAGATTAATTGTTCTGGCCTGGTTTCTACTTGGAAGTTCTGCTGCACCTCTACTTTGGCTGTGACTGGACAGCAAACACAACAGCTGAGTGATCCCAGCTTCAGAATTAGTTGAAATAGGTAATTTGGCCATATCTCTGCATTAGGTTTCACTGGATGATTCAGTACCATCCAAAGCAGAGTCACGCCCGTTCAAGGGTCAGACTACATAATACAATGTTTGATGTGTGGGTTTGGGTTTAAGAAGCCTCCCCATAGCCATACAACACCTGCAGGGAATGGCTTTTTAAAAGTATAAAAGGTAAAGTTTCCCTTGCTCAAAAGCCAGTTGAATCCGACTCTTGGGGGTGGTGCTCATCTCCGTTTCCAAGCCAAAGAGCCAGCACTGTCCAAAGATTTTTCTCTGTGGTCATGTGGCAGGCATGACTAGAACCGAGGCACACGGAACGCTGTTACCTTCCCACCAAAGCGGTACCTATTTATCTACTTGCAATTTCTTGCTTTTGAACTGCTAGGTTGGCAGGAGCTGGGACCAGAGAGGGGAGCTCACTCTGTCACGCGGCACTCGGGTCTCGAACTTCCGAACTACCAGGGCCCCAATTCAGTTTGGGACTGCAGCATGAGGGGAGGAGCTATGTGGCAAATCCTCCCCCAATCCCATTTCAGTTCAGGAAAGCAGTGGAGGCAGGAGCCCCTCTGCTCCCCATACCATGGTTCCAAGCTGAATCGGGCCCCATAGACTTTAAAAGCTGACCCTTGCAGCTGTTGTGCAGCTGCAGAGAAAGCCAGTCAGGACATGTTAAATAATCAGATCCTACAGTTTAGCACTACGCCCATTGACTTCAATAGAAGGGTGTTACTCTAAATCCGATGGCTCTGTCTACCACCCCCTATGCAGAAGCAGAATTACCAGCCTTTAGTAGAGGCTGTCTGTATACACACACATGAATCACTTCCCTGTCCTTGCCTCCTAACTCAGGAAGGTTGCCCAGCCCAGAAGGACTCCTACTGAAACATTTAGGGTGAACTTTTCAGAAAACAGGCCATTTGTGATCTTTCATAGATCGGCATCTGACGAAGAGAGTTGTGTTTCTCGAAAGCTTATGCTACAATAAAGTTTGTTAGTCTTAAAGGTGCTACTGGGTTTTTTACTACTTAATCTTTCAGTGACCCTTTCCAGGTATAAGAATGAATGTGCCATGAATTTTAGTTCAAAAAAACATTGTTACCGTAGAGTTTTGGGGAATTCCTTGAGCTTATGGGCAATGACATTGTCACATGATGCTGTTTCCCCCACTCTCTGCTTCCAAATGCTCCCACCCATACTTCCTGGTGGGCAACCCTAGCAGTGAGGCATTTTGAGCAATGTTAGAAGAGAGTATGCTTGTTGCTGCCTATAAGGAGAACTGTTAACTTTAGATGGGACAGATGGCTTTTGCACGGGATACCATTTATGGACTAGGCTTTGTCCCGGTGCACCCCATAGTCTTTATACCTATGAACTCACCCCAAGCAACTGGGCTCCACCCTCTACCAGTGTTCCCTCTGAGCTGTATGAGCTAGCTCACAGTTTTTCAGCCCCCAGCTCACACATTTTTGCCTTAGTTCAGGAAGGATGGCTCCAGAGCAAACTAATTTATGCAGTGGCCAAATTGCTCGTTCACAGCTTGAATGCCAGTAGCTCACAAAGTAAAAATTTTGCTCACAAGATTCCACAGCTTAGAGGGAGCATTGCCCTCTACCCTCTTCACCCTTGAACTCCACCTCCCAGATCCAAGGGGTGGCTCTTAGGTCAAATCTACAGCTGACTTTCCCGCTGGAATCATTCTAGTTTCAAAAAAACCCTGTCTATACCTGTTTCTAGTTTCAAACCATACTTGTTATAGTTTTAAAAAACTGTTTACATTCGTCAATTGCCCTCCTGTGGTCAAGCTAGCATTTTACTGCTTTAAACAGATCCTGTTGCTTTGTACTCTTCAGACCAAGGAGTGAAATTTGAAATCAGCGTGAAATGAGTGCAGGAAAAGACAGCAGTCAAACTACTTCAGAGGGGAGGTGTAAACTGGCCCTTAAAAAAACTAATCAGGGTCAGTAAAAAGGTGGTAAACACCATGATTAGGAGGCCACGGACTGTGCTCCGCACACAGAATACAAGGAACAATTTTCTTTTAACATCCTCTAGGTAAAAAGGCTGGAGGAACAGGCTGTTTTGGAGGGTTGATTCCATGGCTCACTAGCCTTGCGACTGGCCTTTTTCATTTCTGAGATGGCAACCCGAAGATCAGCAGTTCTCAAAATACTTTCCAGGGAGGAGGCAGGAGTAGTGCTCCATATGTGAAGTGGTTCAGGCCAGGGCCGAAGCCCTGCTACACACTCTGAAAGACAGGCATGCTTGCAAAGGGGATTGTTATCCCAGGGGTAGCTGCTTAAAAGTCAAGGCTTCTGGAGATCTGTTGTCATCATTGCTTTAAATATACAACATGATAGAGAGACAAAGGTCTTAAACTTCTGACTGCCACACAGCTTGTAAAGAAGCGGGCTCCTCCCACGAGGAGGACAAAAGGCAACAATATTCATTAGAAGGAACCAGTACTTTCTGGCAAGACCTGCATTCTGTCTTTTTCTTGATTTACTTCCTTCAGCTATACCCCCTTTCTCTCCAGTGGGGACTCAAAGCAGCATACATTGTTCTCCTTTCCTCCATTTTCTCACCACAACAACCCTGTGAGGTAGGTTAGGTTGGGAGTGTGCGACTGGCCGAAGGTCCCCCCCTGTTGTTAATAACTGTATCAATAGGCATCGGGGCTCATGATAAAACGGCTGGGATCTCAGGGATTCCGAGGACGTAACAGAGACGGCAACACCAAGGGATTGTGGTACACTTTTTAATCAAGGGAGGCTATTACACACAAGGGGCTGAGGCTGGGTAGGGGGAGGTGTCAGGGCCAGCAGCGACGGCTGCTGCTTTGATGGTGGAAGAAGTCCGTACCATGGATAGAGAAAGAGCTTCCTCCCTTGAGACAAAACTTGCCTTGTCAATCTGAAGAAAAGACCAAACAAGAAAAGTATTTCTTTGTTCTGGATACAGTTCCCAACCACCTCTGACTGCTAGAATTAGCAGGGCACACACACAAAAGCCAGAGTGGTCCAAGTAATCCAGTCTTCTTGTCTCAGCAGGAGAGGAAATTTCCTAATGCGGAAATTATCCCCGGATTTGTTACCATGAGAGAGGAGGGATGGCTTTAGATAGCTCTTTTTAAAAGGATTAGGCAAACTCCGATTAGAGAAGAGGTAATGAACCCTCCAGAGGCAGTGCACCCCTCCCCAAGCTGCAAAATTTGTGAACTGACAACCTGAGAAGTCACCACGCTGTCTTGTTTATGAGGGTCACAGAGGCATCTGGCCAGCCGGCTGCTGCTGACAAAGGAATTCTGGGCTAGATGAGCCTTTAGATCTAGTTCTTGCCTTAGTGTTACAAATTCAACTAGATGGGCTACTTTTCAAGACATCATGACAATCAGCTGTCCTGCAAATGTTCACAAAGGTGGGCACGATAAATGCAGTCTTCCCCAGTAGTTTGGTACCAGCGTTCAGGGTAGACTGCCTCTGAACACAGGAGTTCAAACAATGGCTAATCCTTGTCGATAAGACTTCATCTCCATGCATTTGTCTGATAACTCTTCATCTCCTTAGCCAGCAGAACTTCTTGTGGAAATAAAACCCATCTGTTCTTGAAGTCCTGGATAACCTTTTGTCTGTCATGAATCTCAGTTTGGGGGGCTAACTCAAAGACGTCTCTCTCCATGCCAGATGAGACAAGCAACGGAGAGGAGCAAAAACATAGTCCTGCCATATCTGCAGTAGAGATACATCATACATAGGGGTTGCAAACCTTGGTGGCTGAAGATCTCCTGGGAATTCCACTGATCTCCAGGTGACAGAGATCAGCTCCCCTGAAGAAAATGGCTGCTGTAGAGGATGGAATCTATGGCATTGTACCCTGAAGAAGTCTGTCCTCTCCTCCTCGAACCCTGCCCTCCCCAGGCGCCACCCCCAAAATCTCAAGGTATTTCCCAACCCAGAGCTGGTAACCCTAAATACAGCAATAGTCAGACAGCAACTCTTGGCACAGAAGTGTGTTGTGTGTATGCCCCATGAAAGAGCACCGAAGAGAGCACACCCAAAGCCACCTTTTACTGAGTCACACCCCTGGTCCATCAAGGTCAGTTCTGTCTACTCAGACTGGCAGCAACCCTCCGAAATCTCAGGGGAGAGGTCTTTCACAACACGATGCATGCTACTACCTGATCCTTTTACTTGGGAGTTGCTGGGGACTGACTCTGGGACCTTCTGCATGCAAAACAGGTGCTTGGCCCCTCTCCTTTAAAGCCCCCAAAGGCTTCAGAGCCCAGGGGAAGGACTACTCACCTACACAGATTCCTCCATGCACAAATCTGTTGAGAAAGCAAGACAGGACGGGTTAAGAAGGGGGTCCCGAAGGCATTTGGGGTGTCCTCCCCCTGTGGTATATTTATTTGTTTGCAGTATTGATGAGCTGCCTCTCTGTAACAAGAAATGCTTGGGGCAGTTCAGAAGATTAATAAAATGAGGGATGAAATGCTGCAAAGCTTAACACAGCATGAAAAGCAGCAGGGATAGCCATTTAAAGCAAGGTAGAACAAAGGTGGGCCCAAGTCGTACATGGTGAGCAAAACACTTGGCAATTTTGATTTTTAGAAAAAGGGTTTTCCCCTGGAGCCTAGTGCTTAACAAGCCACCTACAAGGTGAAGCACTATGGGGCGGTGTTGCGTAGTCAAGACCCCACCCCAGAAAAGGTTTAGACTCCCCAACTGAAACCCCTCTGATGCTAAGACAAAGTCATCCATCTACATGGCTCCCCTATACAGTCCAGAAAATGGGAAAGTCACTAAAGAGGGATTTATCTTTAACTGCTGCATGGAAGCATTCTGCTTCTGGTATTATGTGATGTGCCTAAAGATGAGTGATCTTCAACCGTTAATGCTGATAAATATGGGGCTCCCTTTTCCCCTATATACGCCCTGTTTCTTCCCCCCCCCCCCCCCCGCCACCTCTCTTTCTTTCTCCTTTTTGTTAAAAAAACAGAAAGAAACCCTGATCCACCCATGGAAGACCAGTGCTTCAAACTGTATGTTCCCTGGGGCAGGTCCCAGTCTTTGTGCACGCTGATTAAACCATAGGAGGAAGAGAGCAGATAGTACTTGATCAGGACGAAGTCTGGCTGGATGCTCGAACCTGGGCCAGCTTCTTACTCCCTCCCTCCATCAGGCAAGTCCCTGATCTCAGGCTTGTTCTTACTAGTTCGGGGCAAGATGAGGATGTTCTCCTGGGTGAGTCCCTGCTCCAAGGCAAACTGAGTGAATTTCTCCAGCAACTCCGGATTCAGCTCCTTGCGTCTACCTGCAAACAACACAATGGCAGTGAGAGATGCAGAAGATGAGGGAGGCTTCTTGGCCAGGTGCATAAAGGCAAGTCTGATGGGACTCAGGGGTCAGGCAGATGCTCCTCAGCATGACCAGAATCCCACCGATTCCCCACAAGCAGCTGTGCCGCCCTCGCTCTTCTGTTTCCCCCAGTAGCATTGGTCAATTTCACACCGCTGCGCGGCCGCACTTTGACCCACATCTCCCTTCGATTTCCCCCGCGTCATCTCAATCCTTGTTTTTTGAGATCGAGAAGATGCGGGGAAAATCGGAGGGAGACGTGGGCCAAAGTGTGGTAGTGCAGAGAAGAGTGTGAAATTGGCCAATGCAACTGGAGCAAACGGAAGAGCGAGGGCAACACAGCTGCTTGTGGGGGATCGGCCTCCATCCATGTTGGCTCAGGTTCCCAAGAACTGGCAAATCATGGCTGCAAGGCCTAACGTCTGCCATTATAACCAAACCCACTTTATGCTCACCACACTTGAATGAAACGTTCAAGGCAGCCTTAACAGGACCTAGAAATCTCCACTGAGCTCTCCTAGCTTTTGAGCCACACATCCTTTCTGGAAAGGATGGGATGCCAGTGTGCTATGTGCTGTGGCTTGCTGACCCCTCTTCCTCCTCCTCCCTTGGTTCCACTGCCGTCAGTCACACTAGAAGTGGTATCTGAGGAGAGGCAGGGGCCCAGCCATCACCGTTCTCTGTTTTCCTCCGCTTGAAATAAAGGGGGGGGGGTAGAATGAGCCTCGGAATGGCACTGAGGAGAGGGGTCCTTTTCTCACTAGCTCATAGTCTTTTGCTCCAATCAGTGTCCTAAAATTAGCCTGACTCTTCCCCTGCCCCTGAACCCCAGGATCTTGTCACCAAGGTGGACAGCACATCTACTGGGAGACTGAGGAGAAGGGCTGTTGGCTGGTGGTGAGCAGCAGGTCTGGAAGATAGGCCCATACCATACAGAGTCACCATTGTGAAGGTTTCTGCTTCCTTGGTCTTCTTGCCGCTCATCAATGCATACTCATCGTAATTGGTCTCCACCACTCGGATATCGTGTTGGTTTCCAGTCCCTGGAAGGAAAACCAACAAAGCAAGTGGAGTTGGCCAGAAAGGAAGAAGCCCTGGAGCTCCCCCACCAGATGCCCCTGTTAACTAACCCTCTAGCCTGTGTCCCTTCAGAGTTCCCCAGTCAGGAGTGCAAATTCCCTCTTTAGACTTGCTTCACGTCGGACTAGTTAAAAGACTGCTAGCCATCTGCTTCTGAACTGGCCAGCGGATTAACCAAACTCTGGAATGTTGGCACCTTTTTAAAATCCCGGAGGAAGGCTTGGAACAAAACCACCATCTATCTGATGGTTATGACCACTGAACCAAGCCTCTCTGTAAGGAAGCAGTCTACCTCCAAATACTAGCTGCTAGGACAAAAAGACAGGAGACAGATAGTGTCTTGTCCCTTGCTTGCGAGTCTCAATCTAGCTGGCCACTGATGGAAGCAGGATGCTGGTCTAGGGCCCGAATAATACAGTGATTAGACTAGGACAAGCAAGATCTGCATTTAAATCTCTGCTTGCTACATGCCACAGTCTCTCAGCCTCGCCTACCTCCCAGGGTTGTTGTGAGGCTAAAATGGAGGAAGGAAATATCTCTGTATACCAGGGAATACTCCTTCACTCAGTGAGTAATTAAACGTTGTCAGTAGCTGTTGGCACGTGGTGCTGCCTTATACTGAATCGTTCGGATAGCGGTTCTCCAGGGTCTCAGGCTAAGGTCTGTCACATCATCTACTGCCTGGAAGATGCCTGGGTCTGAACAGCAGACCTTCTGCATGCAAAGCAGAGGTTCTTCCACTGAGCCACAGCCCTCCACTTTGTAGAGCTGGTCTTTGTATTGCCAAGAGGGAAAGAGGTTCTTTTCCCCCAAGGGATTTGAGGGCAATGAGCACCCCAGTGGTGGAGGAAAAGGGGTTTTTATTGAAATCTCTCTAATAATGAGATATCAACAAGTCACAAGAATAATAGAGAATATACCCACACCCCCTTCTGCTACATGAACCTCAAAGAATGACAGCAGGCAGACTCCTGGTGTTCGCCAATGTGGGTATGGCCTCTGTTTTATTCTCTGTTATTCTTGTGGCTTGTAAGCATCTCAGAAAGTTCAATAAAATCCCTTTTCCTCCACCACTGGTGTGCTTATTGCCCTCGAATCCCTTGCGGGGAGAGAACGACCGGTGTACTTACCGTGAGGAGTCCTTCTCCTATGAGGGTTGGAGGACATCTTGTGGGTGATTCCCACCTATCTTCAGGGAGGCAGGACTAAGTTTAACTTCTTCCTGTTTCCTGTGGTGGGAGTCACCCTAGGCTCAGTTCGGGTGCTCCTAAAGCTAGATAAACCGTACCTTGCTGACTATATGAAGGAACAATAACTTGAAAAAGAAAGAACACAGTCAGTAATAGAAATGACAATTGAAACAGGAAGGATAAGGAGGAGGAAAGAAACAATCTCTTTCAACTATATATAGAACTTGTATTCGAGAAATATCATTTGACTTAAATTTCCTGTACTCTCTCTCTCTCTCTCTCTCTCTCTCTCTCTCTCTGACTGAAGTTGGGTTTTTTTGGTTTGTTTGTTTGTTTTGACTGTATTGTGTTGTTTGTCGTCCTCATGTTCCCCTTGAGGGGTAAGAACTGAATGCACGTGCAAAGAGATGACGACCCGGGAGGGCCAAGATGTCCTCCAACCCTCAGAGGAGAAGATGTCCTCCAACCCTCACGGTAAGTCCACTGGTCATTCTCCCTCTGAAATGGAGGCCATCTTGTGGGACCTCCCAGAGCAGTGGTCCTAAGTCTTGGGGGGGAGGTCGTCATCTGCTGGTAGAATGGATTGTAAAACTTGTTGACCGAAGGCAGCATCGGCTGAGGCATATGCGTTGATCTTATAGTGACGTATAAACGTGTTTGGCGAAGACCAAGTCGCGGCTCTACATACTTCCTCTATGGAGGCTCTGTTAAGAAGAGCTGCGTTTGTGGCTGCGTTTCGAACGGAATGAGCAGTGATGCCCTCCGGTGCTTTAAGGTTCATGGCATTGTAGGCTTCTGAAATGCACATCTTGATGGTGCATCCTATGGATGCTGTGGACATTTTTTGTCCTGTATGAGGGTGTGAAATATTAATGAACATTACTTCTGGTTTCATTTTGTTTTTTTGATCGTTTGGTGGAGAGAGAGAGAGGAAAAAAATATAGAATAGGTGGGAGCTCAAAAAAGAGATGGCTAGAGACTGGTGTTGAACAGAGCCAACACCAAGCTGCTCTCCCTGCTGAGGCAGGAAGTGAACTGAGCCACAGGAAACAGGAAGAAGTTAAACTTAGTCCTGCCTCCCTGAAGATAGGTGGGAATCACCCACAAATGGCCTCCACCTCAGAGGGAGAACCTCTTTCCCTCTTGGCAATACAGTCACTACCACAGATAGTTTTAAAAGGGGATTAAACAGATATATGGAGGAGAGCATCATCAGTGGCTAACAGCTGTAATGACTAAGGGAGAGGCAGTAACCATCTGAATACCAGTGCCAGGAGGTATCAGGTCAAGGTCTTGGCCTCTATGCCCTGTTTGCTGCCTCCTCCCACCCTGGGGGGCGTTAGCTGCTATGGGAAACAAAATGCTGGACTAGATGGACCACGGGTTTGATCCAGCAGGGCTCTTCTTATCTACTAGTAGTTGGAAGCAACAGAGAGAGATTTGGACTCTGCGTTCTTCTTGTGGTCTCTAGTCTGGGGGCAACTGGTTGACCACTGCTGGCAACAGGATGCTTCCAGCAGTGCCTATCCAATGTTCTACCTGATGTTCGATGACCCTGCTTAACTGGATTTGGAGGCCAATGTCCTGGGCTGGCCAGAGGCAATTCTTCTCTGCTTTTGGCAGACTCAGCTGCTAGAACCTGTTTTCTTGGACTGGCAAGGGCAAAATGTTCCACAGCTTGCTTTGAAGCAAACAGGATTAAGGGTAAACAGGTACGAATTTATTTTCCCAGCTGCTCTTGCCCTCTCTGCCCTTAACAATGAAAGCCGCTGTTTTCAGCCAACCTGTCCACTGCCCCAAATGAGCTCAGGTTCACCCCACTTACGTGGGCTGGTGTAGCTGTATCGGCCGGGCTGGTCAGTCAGAACAAAAAGGCTCTTTCTTGTCTCACACTGGTCAAACCTGAAGCATACATTTAAAAAAAACATTATGTGAAGCGACAAGAAGTTCCTAAGCATCTCTTAAACTTGGGGGGGGGGGTGGTACTTGGGATACACCTTCATTCACCTGGGTTTCCATTCTATGAAATCCCTCTGCTGCCCTGACTTAGTAACTGAACAAAAAGGGAATCTTATGGACCTCAGCACCACTAGATACAGAAAGGGCCACTGGCTTAGACATGGTACAAAGGGAACTAGACAAATTCATGAAAGAGAAGACCATCAGTGGCTTTTAGGCATGACTGTTAACTGAAACCTCCATGCTGGGAAGTAGTGTCTCTTAGTATCAGTTTCTGGGTGGTACTAGCAAGGAAGGCTTTTGCCTCTTTAGCCTGCTTCTGCGCTTCCAGGAGGCAGGAAACAGGATGCTGCATTAGATTAACCTTCAGCCTGATCCACAGTAGCTTTTAGGTTTTTCAAATACATCTTCATGCAATGTATTATTAACCTGTGGAATTCACTGTCAGAAGAAATGGTGATTATCACTGGCTAAAATTGCTTTGATGAAAGGAGTAGACAAATAACACGGAGGAACTATTAACAGTTACTCTGCACAGAAGTTATATAAAACCTCCTTGTCCAGCAGGAGGGTATAATGGTTGTCCTCATGACTTACTTGAAACTCTTTACACATAAGGTGAACAGCGGTAAACAGCTGCGCAGATTTATGCCAGTGCATTAAACAAGTTGCAGAAAGTGCTTCTCATTGTGAGATCCTGTGTGTGTGTGCAACTTCCTGATAAAGGACTCAACAACCAGTGTTCGGGGTGGAGAAACGTTATGGAATATTAATCAACTTGTCAGTTACCCGAAATGTTAAGTAATGGGCTGTGTTATGCCAGCTCTTCGCTGATTCTTTACTCTTGGTTTTGACGTAGCTTGACTCTTTAACTATAAAAGGTGGCTGACCCCTGGCAAAGGCAAGTGTTTGTTCTTTTGATTAAAGCTGTATTAGAAACACCCAGTGATCTGCTATCAGACTTCCAAATCTCCCTCTGGGGCAGCAGTTTATGAAAGAGCAGACTGTGCCCTGCATGTGGGACATTAGTGTCCATTAATGTGCTTCCATGCTCCGAAGACAAAAAGGCCAATATTCCCCACTCAGAAATTCAGCTATTAAAGACCTTGCAGAAGGAGATGAACCTTGAAGGAGGTAAATGCTTGCAACTAGGGTTGCCAACATCCGGGGGGGGGGGGGGGCCTGGACATCTGGAATTAGAACTGATCTCCAGGTGACAGAGAGCAGTTCAGCTGGAGAAAATGGCTGCTTTGGAGGGTGGGCTCTATGGCTTTATACCCCACTGAAGTCCTGCCCCTTTCCAAAACCCCTCCCTCCCCATTCCCAAAGTCTCCAAGTGTTTCCCAAGCCAGAGATGGAACACCTACTTGCCACTCAGTAATACAATATTCCCACCCTCACCTGGATAGCCCAGGGAAGCCTGATCTCGTTAGATCTCAGAAGCTAAGCAGGGTCAACTCTGGCAAGTACTTGGATGGGAGACCTCCTTGGAATACCAGAGGCGGGAGGCGGGGGCAGGCTTTATTCAGCCACCTCTCTGAATATCCTCCAGGCCCCCAAGTAGGGGCCAATCACCAGAAGTCCCCATGACTTCCAGATGCATGCACAGACATGCACATATGAAAAATACAAAATAACAAATAATAATAATACAACATTCCCCAGAAGCAAAAAATGAGGATGAAAGGAAGTAGAAGAAGAGGAAGAGGAGGAGAAGATTGGATTTATACCCCACCCTTCATTCGGAGTTTCAGAGCAGCTTACAAACTCCTTTCCCTTCCCCTCCCCACCACAGACACTTTGTGAGGTAGGTGGGGCTGAGAAAGCTCTTTCCAGAATGGTCCTTGAGAGAACAGCTCTGTCAGAACTATGGCTTGCCCAAGGTCATCCAGCAGCTGCAAGTGGAGGAGTGGGGAATCAAACCCGGTTCTCCCAGATTACAGTCCGTGCACTTAACCACTACACCAAAACAGGTCATGCAGACTCGCTGCTACAAAGGGGCTTTTGCTTCCCAAGCATGCTTTCCCATCACCTGCCCCATCTCCAGCTTACTTCGGGTAGGTGGAAGTGACATTCAGGTTCCCATCTTCTGTGGCCGTGACCACCGTGGTGCACATCTTCATCACTGACTTCTTCTCCTTGAACCATCTGGAATTGGAGGCCAAGCCGATGCTGTACCATCTCCCTAGGAACTGTGGTCACCAACCCACCCGTTAGAGGAGGAAGGAGAGCTACCACTTCTCAGACATCTCCCGACCCCCCTCACCCTTTGCTTTTCTCATCTGATTTTCCTAGTGTTTAAACGACAGCTTGAAAACTTTTGAGTCACACAAGAATTTCCATGTATTTATTTATTTTGTTTAACATATCCCGCCCTACCCCGCAAGCAGGCTCAGGGCGGGTTGCAACAGAGGTATAAACGATAAAACAACTTCTTAAAACCATAGCAATCAGAATCCTGAATAAAAGACAGATGGTAGGCCAGCAATACACGATTGTACAGCTTGTGTTGAAGATCAGGCGGGCAGAAATACAATAAAGACTCCTGTTGTACCTGATGCTGACAACTGCACCACAAGGCGATTTGAGGGCAGTTTGGGCAGGAGGGGCCTAAATGAATGGACGCCTGCCAGTTAGCCAAAAGCCAGGTGGAAGTTGGGTTGCCAGCCTCCAGGTGGGGCCTGGGGATCTCCTGCTCTTTCAACTGATCTCCAGCTGACAGAGATCAGCTCCCCTGGAGAAAATGGCTGCTTTGAAGGGTGGACTCTATGGCGTTATACCATGCTGAGGCCTCTCCCCTCCCCAAACCCCGCCCTCTCCTGGACCCACCCCCAAAGTCTCCAGGTATTTTCCAACCCAGACTTGGCAACCTGCCTCGGAACAGCTTCGTTTTACAGGCCACACGGGAACCATAATAAATCCTACAGGGCCCTGATCTCAACTGGGAACATGTTCCACCAGACTTTTCTCAAGCTAAACACTAAAATGATCTGCCTTGACTTTGGTAAACCGCTTTCTTCTTAAATTTTGTAGCTGCACAGGGAGCAGTCCAAGCGCTCCCTGCTCCAAAGTTCTGCATCGCTAGTAACTTCCCACGGGGGGGGGGGGGGGTAGGCACAGGCTAAGGGGCGGAGGGACAGCAGGAGCCCCCCTCCTCCACCCATGCCACCGTTGTCAGCAAAAGCAACTTTGGAGGCTTTCAAAGCAATACTCTTGGAGCTGATCAAAGCAGCAAACCCAGAGACAACTCATGAAAAAATGCTGTGTAGTTTAGCCCTCCAACCCCTCCGTTGCTAGTCTGCACTAATGCTAGACCAGCAAATAAATAGCAGGTGCTGTTTCTGTATTTTGTATTGACTGGTTCATTTGTCATTGTGCATTGCCTTAGAGAGGCCTACAGGAAAGGGCCTGCATTTGTATTTTTAAAAACAAATGTGTGAAAAGCAGCAATGTCTTGCCAATGTCCCACGACTCAAGACAGTCTCAGTCCTGAGACCAGAGGCTGTTTTACATGACACTTCCCTTGGGAAGTCCCGCCATCGCTGCAGCTGCCAATGCAGCACAGCAGCCCTCCCAAACGGTGGGTTTCTCTACATTTTCCTTGCCCCAGCCATCCTCCCAGGGGCCACCACCATCCCCACTCCCACCACCTAAGGGATGACATGGGGCCTGGGGCAGGAGAAACCCGAGTGTTTGCACCCTGACAGCAGCCAGCCAGTCTTCCTGGCAATCTTGCCCAAAACTTTGCAACAATGCAGGTTTGGGATAGATCTCAGCGAGGCATGAGATAACCTGGGAAGCACACACAGGAACCATGATTTGGCATAGAACCACGATGCTGGGGGAAAGCGGGGGGGGGGGGGGGGGAACCTGCTTCCCGACAGCATCAAACCTGGGGCAAATTGCCTGCGTGGAAGTGGTTTAAGAGATGGGGGGGTGTACATTCTCTTGTCACTTAGAGGATTGCTAGCCTTTAGAAAATATGCGCCATTATACCAGTATACCCAAGGCACACCAGCTGCCAGGACAGCAGAACCACATGACTGGACCGCCTCCACCTATTACACAAGTCTGTGTTTTCACTGCAAGTTATGCACAGTTCAGTGCAAAGGCCAGGAGGTCTTTTCAGGATTTTGTTTTCTTAAATGAATTGTATTTCAAAAAAAAATTAAATCCAATAAAAATTAAGAAAAAGACAAAAGAAACACCAAAAGGGGAAAAAAAGAAGAATTTAAAAACTCTAGATATATGCAATCACCAATTTTGGCTCGCAGCAAGAGAGCTGATTAGGGTTGGATCCGGCGGTGGCTCCATTTTGCTAATGGCAGTACTTTCCTCCGTTGCAAGGATCCTTCCATATAGGTGGAACACCCCTTGCATCAGAGGAAAGGTCATCATTAACAGAACAGATCTTCGGACCCAAACCATTGCACCAACCAAATCTTGTTTTCTGGGAGGAGATTCACCGCCAGTATTGTCATGTGATGATACGACACAGAGCGGCAACTGATATATGGCATGAGAAAAAGAGGGAACCTGTCTTATCTCCCTGGCCCCTTTTTCAGGCACTAGCATGATAACCAAACTGACCTATGCTCACCCATCTTTGCCCCAGAACCTATTTCCGCAGTTCTTAGCCCCAAAACAAAGCAAAGGGAGACTTAATGATAAATCTACTATTGGTACATTCAAAGCTGAAGGATCTCTTGCAAAAGATCACTTTGCAAGACCTTAGATCAGCTGACATTTAACAAGGTTTATCTAAACCAGCAGCTGAAGTTCTGCGTAGTTCTGCTTTCTATTCTGCTGGCTCTGCAAGGGTTTTAAGGTCCATATTCAGAGGTTGCGGGCTTAAAGCGGGCCATTTTGCAAACTGGGCTCTTTGCGAGGGCCCCTGGACTCAGGGATGAGCAAGCATGACACAAGACAGGGTTGATTACCTGATCTTGCTGGAAGTCAGGCTGAACCGGCACTTCAGCCTGTGTCTGGAGCAAGCAGCCGAGAATCAGGGCCAGAAAGCCAACAAGCCGTGGCTGCTGCATGCTTGATGCTCTGTCCTGTCCGCAGTCGGTTCTGCAGTACTCAGCGTGTCCAGAGGCAGAATTAACATGAGCCAGAAACCCAGGCCAGGCAGCTATTTATTGGCCAGACTAGCAACAACCCCAGGGAGGGACCGTGCTGGCTGTTTACAAGCAGGCCCCCCCACTCTCCACCCCACCCCACTGAGTTGGATTATGCAAGAAAGAAAGAGGCAGAAAAAGAGAGAAAACACCCCCTCCCCTTCCCAATCGTTGCTCCCTGGGGCTTTGGCGTGCTTGCAGTCCAGCAAGCTAAGCAGGGTTCCCTGGCCAACTCTGAGGCCAGCCAAGACCCCTAGGGTGGAGGACAGCAAAGGGCTGCCAAGACCCCTGAGATGGAGGACGGCAAGGGCCAGGGAAGGCAGAAACTGGAGCAGAGGCCCAAGAGGCTTTGGTCACTCAAAGATCTACACACAGATATTTTCCTCCAGACCTCTGTTTGCTCAGCTGTACAGTGTGGTCCCACCCTGCTCTAGACACTTCTGTATCTTTTGGTTTTTGAAGATCTGACATCAGGCTAGAAAGGCTGCAGATCCATTCGTTGCGGTTACACACTGGAAGCTGCTGTAGTGCCATGTGTAGACTTTTGCCACACAGGGAGCCCCGGAATAGCAGGGGATGTTGACAGATTAGGTCTACTTTGCTGGATCCTGTTCCCTAGAGCAACCAGCAGCTTCCTCTAGGGCAGGGGTGTTGAACTCATTTTTACGGAGGGCTGGATTTGACATAAATTGGACTTTGCTGGGCCGGGCCATGTGAGTCATAAAATGTAATGCCAGGTAGCAGAGATACAAACTATAAAGGACACAAACACAAAGATTTTGTTTAACTTAAAATAAAAACATGCCTGAAACATTTGCATTCTTGCAATATTTTATTTATTTAACAGTCTCTGCTAACGGACACTTCTTGCTCTGAATTATTGCATCAAAATGTCTGCGCTGTAGCAATCTGGGAGGGGGAGGAGCCTCAGCCCAGTGCAGGGAGCAGAAGCTTGCCTATCTATCTCTCCTGAGCGATTGAGAGAGTCTAGAAAAGCAAGCTATGATGCAACAGCAGCAACAGAACCGGAGGAAGAAGCAGGAGACAGCCAGTCCCTTGTGGGCCTGATAGAAGCCCTCTGGTAGGGCTGCCAAGTCCAACTTGGGAAATATCTGAGGACTTTGGGGGTGGAGCCAGGAGACTTTGGGGGTGGAGCCAGGAGAAAGGAAATGACATCATTTTGTGATGTCACATCCTGTGATCTTGCTTCCACATGCTGACACATGAACTCATGAAATTTCCTAATACTGAGCTTCTGCTGCTGCCTTGAGCTTTATAGGCTTGCAAGCAGCATTACCCAGACTGTGACTTTTATGCCACTGTTTTTTGTCGCTGAACAAGAGTCAGTGTTATGTAGCAGTCAGTTTGTTTGGCTGGGATCTGGGAGAGCCTGGCTCAAAACCCTGCAGTGCCATGGAATCATTTTATTTAATACTGAATCAGGCCATTGGTCCATCAAGGTCAGTATTGACTACTCAGACTGGTAGTGGCTCTCCAGGGTCTCAGGCTGAGATCTTTAATGTCACCTATAACCTGATCCTTTTTTAGCTGAAGAGGCTGATACCTCATGCATGTCAAGCAGATGCTCTATCACTGAGCAACGGCCCTACTGAATCCTTCCTCATCTCGGCAGAATATGAAGCACTAAGTGCTACACAAGTGCTACACAAGTGAAAATCATATTCATATCATAAGAACAGGAGAGAAGCCACAGTGGATCGGGCCAACAGCCCATCCAGTACAACACTCTGTGTCACAACAGTGGCCAAAAATACCAGGTGCCCTCAGGAGGTCCAGCAGCGGGGCCAGAACTCCAGAAGCCCTCATACTGTTGCCCCCCAAGCACCAAGAATGCAGAGCATCACTGCCCCAGACAAAGGGTTCCATTTAGACCTTGTGGCTAATAATAGCCACTGATAGACCTCTGCTGGATGGGGACAGAGAGAGAGAGAGAGACAGACAGGCAGACAGACAGAAAAAAGAAAGAAAGGGGGAGGGGGAGAGAGAGAAGGAAAAGAGCTGGCAGACCCCAGCAGCTTACCCCAAGCAGCTTACTCCAGCAGCAGGCCACATGCAAAAGCAGGCCCTTCAGCAGAAAGAGACTCTCTGGGCAGGGCTCTCTTGCTCTTTCTTAAAGGGGAAATGTCTGTTGAGGCTTTTTACTGCAGGGCAGGCTCTCTGCAGACATTTCCCTTTTAAGAGGCCAGGGCAGGCTCCGACATTTCCCTGCTGGCAGTCATTGCCTCCCCCGGTGGACAATTTTGAAAAAGCAGGGGAAAGCTTTAAAAATCAGTGTTTCCCCCGCCCTACCGGGGGACTTGGCAGCCCTACCTTCTGGGGGCCTAATCCAGCCCCCGGGCTGCATGTTTGTCACAGCTGGGTGTGAAGATGATAATCATCTGCTGCCATGTTGTTTATTTCCAGCATTTGGACTGAAAGACACAGAGGTTCAATTTTCACTCACAGTTTGTAGCAATTGATAGCTCAGACTTCCATAAATGTATTGCATGTTTCCCATCTCCTTGAGTGGTAAGAAGTTCCAGAGGCAAAACTACCTGGCTGGGTTTTCTTTGGATGGGAAGACTTAGGCTGTGGTCACACAGGCAGTTTGACCCGGCACAGCCACTCCTCCCCTCCAGATCAAATGGGTGCAGTCAGACAGCCACATCTGTCAGGCGTTCCCCAGCCATACTTATCCCGTCATGAGACGACTTGGAGCCGGGTTAAAAAGGTACCACATCACAAGTGGTGTTTTTGGTTCCCTGCACAGTCATTGTGCATGGCCGGATGTCTGAATGTGGGCGCGCACAGAATGGATTTGGCAGTCTGAACCTGCAGATCCATTCTGGCGTTAGGGAGGCGCATGCATGACACTTATGTGCGTGCATGGATTTTGGCTTTTTTGCAGTGTGTTCCGTGGCTGAGGTGCTGCAATAATATGGATGCATTACTATGGGATGTCTCTGTGGGTAACCCGCAGCAGGGTGTGCCATGTGCCTATGCCCTGCAACACTTTAAACCGGTTCAATTAGAGGCGGCACCATATCGCACCAAGCCATCAGTGTGGCCACAGCCATAGTCTCCACTTCCACTTTTTTTGTATATAAGTTGAATATTCCAAGCATATCATAAGACTCCAAACTTGCTCTCTTGCAAGGCTGTAGATCCATACCCCTACTCAGAGACCCTGGAGAGCTACGGCCAATCAGAGAAGACAATATTGAACTAGACATACCAACAGGGGCGACTTATCCATTAGGCACAATAGGCATCATGTTTAGGGCCCACAATACTTTTAGGGGCCCACAAAAATGTTTTAATTTTTTTTTAATCAGAAGAAAAAAATGAACTTTTAGGGTCAACAAAAATGTTTTATTTTTTCCCTCACATCAGAAAAAAAATAAAATGTTTAGGGCTGACAAAAACTTATTAATTTTTGCCTAAAACAGGGGAAAAAATGTTGAAGTGTTTAATTAAGATGGTCGGAGGGGCCTATGAAGGCAAAAGTGCCTTGGGCCCACGAAACTAAGTCATAATGTGGCTCTGAATACCAAGACTCTGATTCAATCTAAAGGCAGCTTCATATATGAGCTTCTTTCTTGGAGGTCCAACACTCAGTGGAGGAGCCCTTGTTTTGCACCAGTCCCCAGTACCTCCAGTTACGGGAAGACCCTTTTCTGTGCCTCTAGGGTTGCCAGCCTCCAGGTGTGGCCTGGGGATCTCCCACTTTTACAACTGATCTCCAGCTGACAGAGATCAGCTCCCCTGGAGAAAATGGCTGCTTTGAAGGATGGACTCTATGGCATTGTACCATGCTGAGGCCCCTCCCCTCCTCAGACCCCACCCACTCCTGGATCCATCCCCAAAGTCTCCAGTATTTTCCAACCCAGACCTGGCAACCCTGAAGAGCTGCTGCCAGCCAGGACAGACAACACTGAGCTAGATAGCCCAAGTCAATAGAAAGCAGCTTCATGCTTTCACTAGTCACTGGATGTACTAGAACTATGTTAGCAGCATGCATCCAATTTATCGATTTCTCTAACTTGCAAACCACAATCCAGAAACAAGAGCACAGTTAGGGTTGCCAGCTTCCAGATGATGGCTGGCGATCTCCCACTATTACAGAGATCAGTTCACCTGGAGAAAATAGCCAATTTGGAAGCTGTATTCTATGGCATTGTACCCACATCAGGCTCCACTCCCAAAATCTCTGGATATTTCCCAACCCAGAACTCAGCACAGTCCATGTAATACCTTTTATTAGGACCAGCCTTTTATTAGGACCAACCAAATAAAGCCCTGTGCAAACCTCGGAGCTCGGCAGAACTCTGCATCAGGCGAGACGTTACCAAAATCAAAAAAAGGTGTGGGCAATGGTTTCCGGCCACAGTTTAAAGACTTGTTCATAGCAGCAGTCCAATGTCAAATGCTGAGCAGGTGTGCAGATTTCAAGCCCAAAAACTTGAACAACATTTTGTGCTGTTTTGCTTGTCCTAATAAAAGGCATTGCCTAGACTGTGCTCGCTTGGGGGTTTTGCTTTTGGACCAACACACCTCTAAACAACTTTTGCAAACCTCAGTTAGCATCTGATGAAGTTGACAAACGTCCATGAAAGCTCACACCCTTTCAATAAAACTAATCCAGCTAGTCATAAGATGTTACGGCACACGTGTGTGTTTTTTTTAAATGGTCAGCACACAATTATGCAATAAACTACCTGTGTTAGCAAAAACAAATATCTTGGCCAAATATCCTGCCCATAAGCAGGACTGGAGGGGAGGGCTCCTACCAGAGATGCTTAAGAGATTGTTTGGAGTCCCCTGTTTCTATCAAAGCGAGGGTCATTTATTCACCCCGGCCTTATTTAGAACAGATAGCCGTATCTCGTTGCAGCAAAGCCTTTCATTGTCTTCATTCACTGCCAGAGATTCTGCCTGTTTATCTCTGGCAGGGATTTGGAGCCCTTTTATTGCGATGGAACATGCAGATACTCAAGAGATGCAGCTCATCCACCCTTGGAACAAACAGATCTCCATACCAACCATGGGTGAAAGTCAGCCAGTAGGGGCTGGTATGGAGAGTGGCCTTTCCCATCTTCTCCTCCAAAACAGCCCAAGAGAGACAGTGCATGCTGGATTATTTATCCTGGGTATATAGCAGAGTACCTGGTATCATTGGCCACTGTATGACAAAGTGTTGGACTGGATGGGCCACTGGCCTGGTCCAACATTGGCTTCTCTTAAAGTGCAGCAGAGCCATCTGGATTGTGCGTGCTGTCCAGAAACAAAGTTCCACATGGAGCCTCTATTTGCAAAACTAATAAGAGTTCTTTATTTTAAGAACTCCATTTCTAGACAAGATAGAGCAGAGATAGGCTCCTAATCTAGTCTCACTAACTTAAGATGGATAGAGATACAGGAGCATGTCCTGCTCTCATGATGCCAAGGTAGGGCAGGGAAGCATTGTGTGGACTGGAGAGAAGACGAAGAGGAGATTGGATTTATACCCTGCCCTTCACTACCCAAAGGAGTCTCAGAGCGGCTTACAATCTCCTTTCCCTTCCCCTCCCTACAACAGACACCCTGTGAGGTAGGTGGAGCTGAGAGAGCTCTTTCGAGAATTGCCCGTGAGGGAGCAGCTCTGAAAGAACTTGTAACTGACCCAAGGTCACAACAGCAGCTGCTTGTGGAGTAGTGGGAAAGGACAGTCAATGTCCTGTAGCCTCTCTGTCTCACTGACTCTATTGTAGCCCCCTCTGAAATCCTTCACTTTCAACGGTACACTGGTCCATCTAGCTCAGTAGCTGCAGTAGCTTTCCAAGGAAACCCTGGAGATGACAGGGACCAAACCTGGGGTTTCCACATGCAAAGCAGATGCTCTCCCACTAAGCCACAGTCCCTTCCCTGCCATGCTCCCTGCCATGAAGGGTTGGCAGCCTCCAAGTGGGGCCCGAGGATGTAAAATTACAACTAATTTCCCCTGGCAAAGATGACTGCTTTGAAGGGTCGACTCTACAACTGAGGTCCCTCCTCAGACTCTGCCCTCCCCAGGCTCCACCCCCAAATCTCAAGGAATTTCCCAACTTGTTGTCGGCAATCTATGATCCTGTGGACTTCAGCCTATGAAAACCCTATGCCCCAACCACAGGGCTCCCTGTTTTTATAATCGTAAAAAAGAGCTTCACATAGAGGAAAAGGCTGGAAGATGGTGAATTTTTTATGGAGACACAAATATGGGGCCTCCTCTTGCCCAAAGGCAATTGTCGAAATTTCCTCTGCACCAGCTCACGTACAAGGGAATGATGGCCACAGATTGCTGGACCACAGAAGCAAACACCCCGCCTTATCAAGAGCTTCCAGACAGTTTTCTCTCCTCCCTGCCCCCATCATCCAGCACTTCTCCAACAGGCTAGCTTCATGGAAACACTCAAGAGGGCAAAGCAGGCTTCCTAAGACAGGTCAGACCACAGAGGAATATCATACCGTCAGACAGTCAGACAGACAAGAACAATAAGCCTATACTCGCAATGCCCAATGTCTCATGCTGAAGATTCCTCTACTGCCCAGTCTCTGAATGTCAAATTACACTACTGTATGTGCAGGGCTTTTTTTCTGGAAAAAGAGGTGCCGGAACTCTCAAGAGGAAAATGAAGGAGAAACACATGGGATTTTTTAAAAAAAACCTTCATTTAAATCTTATATTTTTTAATATTCTTGTGACTTCACAAGTACTGTCATGCTCCCCCGATGCCCCTTGTGAACTTTTAAACAATTTTTTGATAATTTTCTTTCCACAAAGAGGTTCCGGAACTGTTTCGGCACATTCCCCCAGAAAAAAAGCCCTGTGCCTGTGTATTAGTTCACAAAGATGCTGAAGGGCAGCTGCAACTACAAAATTTTCTTTACTTTGATAATACCCCACTTTTTCGCCAGTGGGGAACCAAAAGCGTCCTCCCAGGGCTCATTTTGTAGCAGGAGCTCCTTTGCATATTAGGCCACACACCCCTGATGTAACCAATCCTCCAAGAGCTTACAGTAGCCCCTGTAAGAAGAGCTCTGTAAGCTCTTGGAGGATTGGCTACATTAGGGGTGTGTGGCCTAATATGCAAAGGAGCTCCTGCTACAAAATGAGCCCTGGTCCTCCCCTTCTTGATTTTACCCTCATAACAACCCTTTGAAGCAGGTTAGGTACAGAGAAGGGAAGAGTTACCCCCCCCCCCCCAAAACACCAATCCATAATACCCCTCTGTGGGCTACTTTCTGGAGCCAAAAGGTACTTCTGCGGTTCCAGGCACAGAATGTCAAGGTCACAGCTGATTTGGCTTTATATTAAAATCAAGACAGACACTGCTCTGAGCTCCTTGGGGGAAGGGGGGGAGGTAGAAATGCCACAAGAAAATATGTTTCAACTTGTAGCTTGTAGCTTGAAAGGCAAGGCTTAAGTGGAATTGCACAAGAATTTTCCTCCCTGCAGGAGCTGTTCCATAATCCCCCCTTGGAAACAATTCCCCCCCCCCCACCCCCAGCCCAGAGAATTCCAATAGCTCTACTCAGTCTTGCAAAAAAAATTAATAACTTTTATGTAAGAATTGTGCGTGTAAAGAACTGTTTTGCTTTTTGTGCCTCTCCCCCAAGGGCAAAGGGGGAACATTCCATGCCTCCAGCTGCAGCCTACTCCCCCCCCCCCCACCCATGGCAGAGGGAGGCGGGGATTGCTGAAACCCAGAAGAAGCAACAGTCATGAAAATCTTTCATGTTAATGAATGGGGGGGAGGCATTTCCATAGGTGTATCTCTCCTGACACTACAGCAGGCCAAGAGCAAAGCTGCAAGGGTAACAATTCAACACTTTGGAGATTAAGGAGCAGGCCACATAGCTAATGGCAAATTCCATTCGAAAATCGGGAGAGAGTGCTACCTGTGCCTTTTCACATGTAAAATTCACTAGCTTTTACAATATCACTGTCCACTTCTCTCTTTTACTCTAGCAAGAGCAAAGAACAGAAGTACAAGAACGTCCTGGAGAGAATGAGAAATCAAAGCATCATGCAAGTTCGTAATTTTTATAACAAGAAAAATACAACAATTCTAATTATATAATGATGAGCAGCTAGCAAAAACACATTTAAAAAAAACAGATTCTTCTTCAGAAATCCTTGAAGGGTAGCTGCCAGGTGGAATGGAAGGTGACACTGGCAGAGGATCTTTCACAGACGACAACAGAGAGACTTCAGCTAACTTTAGTGCAAGGGTGTCAAACATGTGGCCCACGGGCCAGATCAGGCCCTCGGAGGGCCCCAATCCGACCCCCAAGGCCTTGGTGGTTTCCTACTTCCTTTTCCAGTTCTCTTGCTGCTGCTACATCACAGCTTGCTTTGCCAGTCTCTCTCAATCACACAGGAGAGACAGACAGGCAAACCTCTCCTGTGCGACTGAGAGTGTCTGGTAAAGAACTGGCTGTGTCCTTTGTAAAGTTTATATCTCTGCTGCCTAGCATTACATTTTATGACACACATGACCTGGCCCAACAAGGTCTCATTTATGTCAGATCCGGCCCCCATAACAAATGAGTTTGACACCCCTGCTCTAGTGAGTACTGCACAGGAAAAGGCAATGGTAAACCACTTCTGATCATCTCATACCTCAAAAACCCTATGATGCAACAAGCGAAAACACAAGAAGACACAGTGCTGGAAGACAGGACCCCCAGGCTGGAAGGTCCTCCGTTAGCTACTGGCAAAGAGTAGAGGACAAGTACGAATAGCATTGTTCTTGATGATGCAATCACATTAAAGCAATTCCTTTCCATTGCTAATATGAATTGAGGCAAAAAGAAAGCCCAAAGCTGTAAAGAACATATAACAGGAACATGGGTATCAACAGAGCTATTTCAGCTGAGGCCATCAAAATCCTACTATTAATATGCCAACAAATATGGAAAACAACAATGACCGACAGACTGGAATCATTCAATCTATAATGCGATTCCAAAAAAAAAGGAGAAGTCAAAGATTACAGCAGTGATCAGATTCTCACACTAATTTCCCACACAAGCAAAGTGATGCTTAAAATTCCACAAAGACTCTCACCATATATGAAACGAGAAGTGTCACATGTTCCAGCTGGATTCAGAAAAGGAAGAGGCACTAGAGATCATATTGAACATTTGCATTGGTTACTGGAGCATATGAGAGAAGTTCAGAAAAAAATCAGCTCGCATTTCATAGATTTACCGAAAAACTTTTGACTGCATGAGTCATGAAAAACTATGGTTGGTTTTAAGAGAAATGGGTATGCCACAATACCTGATTGTTTTGATGCGCAACCTATGCAACCTTTACTCTGGGCAAGAGGCCACTGTTAGGACAGAATATTGAGAAACAGAATGGTTTCCAATTAGCAAAGATGTTAGACAAGGATGTATTTTATCTCCCTGTCTCTTTAATCTATAGGCAGAACATATTCCAAGGAAAGATGGATTGGATTTAGGTGAAGGTGAAATAAAAACTGTTAGAAGGGACTTTAACCATTTGAGATATGCCACATTACTGGCTGAAAAGAATGAAGATTTGAAACAACTACTGCTGAAGGTTAAAGCAGAAAGTACTAAAACAGGTTAGCAGCTGAACATCAAGAAGATAAAAGTAATAACTACTGGGGAATTACACAATTTTAAGGTTGATGATGGAGCAATTGAAATTGTTAAAAGACTTTCTATTCCTTGGCTCCATCATCAATCAAAAGGGAGTCTGCAACCAAGAAATCAGAAGGAGGCTGAGACTGGAAAAGGCAGCCATGAGGAGCTAAGGCAGATCCTTAAGAGTAAGGATGTGTTGCTGGCACTCAAGATCAAGATAATTCATACTATAGCATTCCCCATTAATATGTGATCGATAGATGTATGGGTGTGAAAGCTGGACACAGAAGAAAGCTGACTGGAGGAAAGTTGATTCATCTGAAATGTGGTGGTGGAGAAGAGCTTTACAGGTGCCATGGACTGCCAAAAAAGACAAATAAGTGAGTTTTACATCAAATCAAGCGGAATTCTCCCTAGAAGCTAAAACAACTGAACTGAGGCAATTGTACTTTGGTCACATAATGAGAAGACACGACAATAATGCTAGGAAAAGAAAAACCAACATGAGATGGATTGACTCAATAAAGGGAGTCATGGCCCTCAGTATGCAAGACCTGAGCAAGGCTGTCAATGATAGACCTTTCTGGAGGTCATTAATTCACAGGATCACTGTAAGTCAAAAGCGACTTGACAGCACATAACACACAGGGCTAGCAAACACCAATTCTGAAAACAAATTCTTCTTTAGAAAGCTTGCTGCTAACATGGACAGTAATCTTTTGTTGCATGCCATGCCTTTTCCAAAGCGCTATAGCCAGTCATACAGCTCTATAGCAACCCCATTGGAATGCCTGGGCTCAGTGGAGCCCAGGCATTCCAATGGGGTTGCTATAGCACTATAGCGCTCTAAACTGGCTCTTTAAAAAAAAAATCACGGAGATTGCCCACGTGGGCAAAAAGAGACGTGAAAAGAAAGCGGCCATCTGAAATGATGAACCACTTCGAAGACAGCTCCAAAAAGGTAGGGGAAGGGCTGTGTGAAACGGCCGTCATTGTACCAGTTTATTCCAAGCCAGTTCAGTACCGTTTTTAAAGGTGTAGTGTGAAATTCCCCATGGGCACTGAGCCCATCCTTTAAATAGTGATGAGGACAGAATGCTATAAGTGCCAGCCCTCTTAGCAGGAAATCCTCTAACCACTGCGTCACACTAGCTCTCCTGCTCTGCTGTTTTCACTCACAAGATGAACATGATTTTCTTCAGATAATCATTCCCTTAATAATGTTATCCCTTTGTGAACCTTCTAAGGAGTCTGTTGCCAAGCAAATAAAATGTGAAAATCGCCTGATGTTACAGGAGAGCCACTCACTTCCCCTGAGAGAGACTGCTCTTGTATGAATGCTTTCAGAACCGTGACTTCTCCATGCTTGTAAAAATTTCTTCTACATAGGTCTGTCTTCTATAGACATGGCTTTGGCAGCAGCCTGAAATTAATCAGAGGACACTTTTCTCAAATCTTCTACCCCCACATCAAGAGACACTTCCACCTTTTTAACAATGTTCATTCATTCATTACTAGAAAGAGACAGAGAGCAAGGCGGGGGGGAGACTTCTATCTTTCAGCAAAAACCACCAAAGGCAGCTTGTAATTTGCGAACTACGACAATGTCCTTTTCTTTTTGTTTTTACATGCTGCCATTGCAAGCCTTTGCGTTTCACCTATTTTTGTTGCTGGTATTCCCGTTTCATTTGCTTATGACATTTTAAACCATTTGCCATTCACATAACAACAGATGCAAAAACAACATTATCCATGACATGCATCGAATGAGAAACATTTCACAGAAGGGAAAATGAAGCGAAAATAAAGCATAACGGCTTCTGTTTGCACAAACGGGGATTTTCAAGTCAAAACAAAGCAAAATTGAGTAACAGCCCTTACAACAAATCTATCTGGAGAGAAAAGCTATAAACCGCTAATAAAAAAAGAGTCAAGCAGTAACCAACAGGATCAGGTATCAACAAGGTAAAATCATAGCTCTCTGTGTCATCAGTTCAACCAAAAAGGCCATGTGCTGTTTTAAAACTTTGTGCTTTCAAAACTTTGACAGGAAGCAGCCTGATATAAATCCTGGGGGAGGGAGTTCCAGAAGTTAGAGGGAAACTGAGAGGATGGCAGACAGAGATAGGAATAAGGAGTGGGTTTGTATCAGGGGTACTGAGTTACCCCAGTCCGAAAACATTTAAGGATTTAGACGTTACAGCTAGAACTTTGAATTGGGCCCAGGAACAAACTGGAATGCAGTGGAGTCGAATTGCAACTGGCATGAATTGTCCACAGCAATGAGCACAAGATGGATTGCTACATTTTTGGCCAGTTTCTCAGAGTTTTCCAGTGCCAGCTCTATGCAGAACCCATTACAACAGTCCAGTTCAAGGGCAACCAAAGCTTATGTTACGTGCTGCACATTAGATTGATGGTAAAGGGTAATGGTGGTCATGCTCCTATCAACACTGTAACTGAAATTCAACAGATGCAGCTTTACTTGCAGTGGCTCAAGTGGTTAAGACGCTGAACTGCAGACCAGGAGATCGGTAGTTCAGCAGTTCGAGACCTGAGTGCAGCGTGACGGAGTGAGCTCCCGTCTCTGGTCCCAGCTCCTGCCAACCTAGCAGTTCAAAAGCAAGAAACTGCAAGTAGATTAATAGGTACCACTTCAGTGGGAAGATAACAGCATTCCGTGTGCCTCAGTGTCTAGTCATGCCGGCCACATGACCACGGAGAAGTCCTCAGAGAGCGCTGGCTCTTCGGCTTGGAAACGGAGATGAGCACTGCATCCCTAGAGTCGTATTTGACTGACTTTCGAGCAAGGGAAACCTTTACCTTTACCAAAAGGTAATGGTGGTCATGCTCCTATCAACACTGAAACTGAAATTCAACCGATGCAGCTTTACCTAGCTGCAAAATGCAGTAGTGAAAGTCACACCAACAGGAAAGTCTGCTTATCACACTACAATTAAAACCAAAGGAAAGGGGGGGGGGGATTGGCCAACTTCTTCCCAGAGGGGGTTTTTCTTTCCTGACAAATTTGTCAGGGCACACGAGAAAAAGAGAGGGCAGTACAAGGAGTGATAACACGGACGCCGCCGGGTAAACAACATCTGCAAACAGTATGAACAGGGCTGACAAAACAGCCTTTGCTAACCCCACAGAGGGCCTTGGCACAGTCTTGTCAGTGCTGTCCAGAAACAGCCTTCTCAGCAAAAGCCTGAGCATCCCGGAACATTCCAGCCCAGGGCAAACAATTGGGCAGCACCTGACGCTGGGGCATTGTTCAAAACTGTAAGCAGCTGCGCAGCCCCTCCCGGGTCCGGATGGGAGGCCACGTTGTACTTTGGCCAGCACCAAAACCCCAGCCCTTAACATGCACCTCAACACAGGGGTAAATAAAAGAGAAGTTGTGATCCACGAGCAAGCCCCACTTTCTGATGGGACCACCGAGACTCAGCTGCTTGTTGGGATTTTTATACTCAAAGCTGCTTTGAGAGAGCCTTTGGTCTAATCCACTGGTTCCCAAAGTGGGCAATACTGCCCCCTGGGGGGTGCTGGAACGATCCAGGTGGGCGGTAGGAGCCTTGGGTGCAATTGGGGGGGGGGCGTTGAATAAAAATAAGGGGGCGGTGGAAGCCTAAAGAAAGAAGCGTCCTGAACCTATCTAAAGCAGCTTTTTCCTGCCTTCTACTGGTCTTCCCTGGGATCAGGGAGGGAGGGGGAGGTGAAGAGGGGTCCCCACAGCCAATCACAGCCATGCATTTGCAAATTGCAAATGCCTGTGTACCCTTGTAAGGCTGGTGTTGCTGCTGGGCTCTTGTGTGGTGGCTGCTGCTGGCCTTTGGCTTCAGGCCTTCTGCTGCTGCTGCTCCGTGCCTGCCTGCCTTGGCCTACCTGGCTGCATGTATCGTGGTGGACTCTTTTGTTGTTGTTGTTGTTGTTGTTGTTCAGTCGCACAGTTGAGTCCGACCCTTCGCGACCCCATGGACCACATCACGCCAGGCCCACCTGTCTTCTGTTGTGCTCCGGAGTTTTCTTAATTTCATGTTTGTTGCATCGATGACACTGTCTAGCCATCTCATCCTTTGCCGTCCCCTTCTTCTTTGACCTTCAATCTTTCCCAGCATCAGGGTCTTCTCCATTGAGTGCTCCCTTCTCATTTGGGTGCCAAAGTATTTGAGTTTCAGCTTCAGTATCTGGCCTTCCAGGGAACAGTCAGGGTTGACTCTACCTGCATCTTTTTGTCCACTTTTTGAAGGCAGATTTCCAGGGGGCGCTGAGTATTTATTTATTTTTGTTTAAAGGGGGCAGCAGGCCTAGGGCTGCCAAGTCAAACTCACCTACTGGTGGGGGGGAGTAAGCGCGCGCGCCCTGGTGACATCACCCAGAAATGACGTAACCACGCTGGGGGCAATCGCCATTGCCAGAGCATCGCCCTGGCAACGTCTCCAACGTGGTGACGTCACTTCCAGGTGACGTCACTACGCTGGGGAAGTCATCCACGCTGGACGACTTCGGGGGCGGGGTTCCCCCCGCCGGCCGAATGCCGGCCGGCGGATCGGGAACCCCTATAGCGGGGGATCCCCCGCCCCCCGGGCTGACTTGGCAGCCCTAAGTAGGCCAAATAAGTTTGGGAACCTCTGTTCTAATCCAATAACACACTTATATTTTTAAACAGCTAGATTCAACTCCAGTAGCACCTTTAGAGACCAACAAGATTTGTATATGCTTTTGAGAATCACAGCTCTCTTTGTCAGATACTCCCAGGAGTTTTGACTCTCAAAAGCTCAAGCCCCAAAAATCTTATTGGTCTCTAAGGTGGTCCTGGGTCTGGACTCGAATCTGGCTGCTCTACTGCAAACCAACCTCTGAAATTATGCTTTCAAAGGAATTATTTCATACTTGGAAATTGCTTTACCCAGATTAGTTAGGCCTAGTGATGCAGCAGTCCTTGCAAATGAATGTGCTCAAGTTGCCAACCTCCAGGCAGCGACTGGTGATCTCCTGGGATTACAATGGATCTGTAGGAAACAGAGATCGGTTCACCTGGAGAAAATGGCCACTTTGGAAGGTGGACTCTATGGCATTATACCCCACTGAAGCCTCTCCCCTCCCCAAACTCCACCCTCCTCAGTCTCCACCTCCAAAATCTCCACGTATTTCCCAACCTGGAGCTGGCAACCCTAGTAAAAGGTAAAGGTTTTCCTTGCTTTAAAGTCTCTCAACTCCAAATCTACGGATGCAGTGCTCATCTCCATTTCCAAGCCGAAGAGCCAGTGCTGTCCAAAGTCATGGCCGGCATGACTAGATGCCGAGGTGCACGGAATGCTGTTACCTTCCCACCAAAGTGGTACCTATTTATCTACTTGCAATTTCTTGCTTTCGAACTGCTAGGTTGGCAGGAGCTGGGACCAGAGACGGGAGCTCACTCCATCATGCAGCACTCGGGTCTCGAACTGCTGAACTACCGACCTTCCAGTCAGCAGATCAGTGTCTTAACCACTTGAACCACTGCAGCCCCCAACCCTAGAATGTGTTAAAAAAAACAAACTTATTTCTGCTGGCTTTTTTTTCAGGCTGACACACCAAGCTCTCAAATTGTGAACCAGTTCACAATGTTAACATGCACAACATTTCCAACACATTTACATCTGCACAGTTAGCGGCATACGTTATCCCTGAAGCAGCCAGCAGGTAGCTGTTGTAGGTGTTAAGAATAGACTAGATTTTCTGCCTTTAATGAGAACCATTGTTTTTTCCAACACTCTGATTCAGTTCGGAAAGCCACAAAAACGACAGTTCTTACCAATACCAGCCAGAAGCCACGCTGGGGTAGATTGGGGAAGATTAACTGGTAAGAAAAAGACAAGTCCCGGTTGGGGCCTAACCTCAGGTGAAAAAAAAATCATTCTCCATGGGAGTCTGGAAAGGCACAGCTGGCAGGTAGGGAGGGGATGGCCACCTGTGTGTGTCTGCACATTGGCAAAGATGCTTTCAGAAATGTGAACAGTTTCAGGTCAAGCACAATTTTTACAGGACAATTTCTGTACAAGAGAACAGAAGACGGTGCAAAATAAAGAATCCCAGGTTTGTGCAAGGGAGAAGTTAAATCAAAGCAGGAGTTTTCAGTTTGCAACAGCAGGAATGAGCTTGGCAGACCAAAGGCACAGCTCTACAAGCTCATTAGCCTGCCCTTTGCGACTGACCTCAAGTCTTGGGCAAGATAATTATCCCCTGGTCAGAGAGCTCAAGTCAGAGATCTGAACCCAGGAAGCTGCCTTATCATGAATCAGATCACTGGCCCACCAAGGTCACTATTGTCTATTCAGTCTGGCAACCGCTCTCCAGGGTCTCAGGCAGAGGTCTTTCCCATCACCTCCTACCTGGTCCTTCTAACTGGAGATGCCAGGGATTGAACCCGAGACCTTCTGCATGCCAAGCAGATGGTTCTACCACTGAGCAACAGCCCCTCCCTAGTACTTGCCGGGACTAGCATTTAAACAGAGTTGTATAGTGCTCCGTAGAAACTGAACTGTTCGCCCAAAACAGACCACTTTGCAAGACCACAGCTTCTTTTGGAGGGTGGGGAGGGGCAGGTTTTGCCAAAATTCAGCTAGATCGTTCAGATAGCTTTTCCCAAGACATCCTTATCTCAGGATAGGGAAGCAGGATGGAAGACTTGGATTCAAATGTTCCACTTCAAGGCAGGCCAAAACGAACTACAAAAGCATTTGCATTTCATAACCCAGGTTTTCTTGAATTTATTTAATGATGTGCCGTGATTCAAGAAACAAGGGACAGAAAGTTCAAAGAGAAGGGATAGGGAATTTCCAGAAAGATGACAGGCTGGGTACAGACAAAACATTGTACTCCGCAGGGCAAGATCAGATCGCTCTCTCCAACACAGCCCTCTGCAGTCAGCTGCTCAGCTTCATAGACTTCCTCATGTATCCATGGTTATGGTCTCTGGAAAGGAAAAAGAAGAAGCTGGAAAGGGGAAAAGGCTCCACCTCCTCAGGGTCATTGGTTTAGCTCAACCAATCAGGACCCAGGCTTCAGAGTCAAGCCCAGGACAGCCAGAGATTCTGAAGTCACCAGCCACCAGGTATTTTCCTTGCCCATTTGGTATCAGATGTTTTGTTGAATAAACCAAGTATTTGGGGAGGGCAGTAGGGAAATCTCTGACAACATACATCCTGATCCACTCGGCTGCATCTCCTCCGGCCAACCCAAAACTTCCAGACCCCTACATTCCGCCTTCTTGTCAACCCAACCACCAGGCTCTACTCCCGTACCAATAAAAAAAATGACCCTGCCTCTATCCAATGGCAGACCTCCCCCCCAGGCTCTGCCCATAGCCAGATATCTTCCAAAAACTCAGCAGTCATAAGCCAAACAAGGTTATGGAGCATTAGGGATGGACTCACGTGATGGAACTGGAACCTTTTCTGGAATAATCATTTCTGCATATCAAAACTGCATACACTTTGAACTTCAATAAGAATTACCATAATTCCCCATCAGAATAGCCCCAGTCCTACACCAGGAAAATCTTAAACCTGCAACCTGCATATATTATGCGTATTATTTACATACACTAGCTCATACAACAGGATTTTAGCCTGATCCCAGTAGTTATATAGGAAGTCGGGTACGCAAACTCTGCCCATTGGGTATCCTTTGTAGCCTTTCCTCTAAAAGATTTCACCAGGTGCTGCCTGTGTTCTTGCAGAACAGCTGTACGGACTAGAAACTTGCTCAAAAAATGGAATTCAGGATCTCTCTATGATGAATTCTTCAAACAAAGCAAAATGCCGTGCAGAATACATAACTGAGGGGGCAGGGAATCGAGATGTCCAGCTTACCATCTAGGGTGTGAAAACGGTCGGCTTTCTGACAAAATCCTGCAGATAAGAAACAAATGAAATTATTAGTGATTCCATACGAATCACCAGTCATTTTATTGCTTAGAGACCAACAGTCATAAGCAAAACGGAGATGAGCATGAAATAATTAGCGATCATTTCACCTGTTCAGATGAAAGCATCATGAGCTAGAACTCTACCCTGCCCCGCCCCACCCCCAGCAGTGAGCAACCCCAAACAATAACAGTGGTGTAGTAGTGAAGATGAATTTTCTGGCATGGGAGGGAGGATATTTTGGAGGGCTTTTGTTGTTGTCATTGTTGTTTGTAGATGTCCCAGCCATTTATTTATTTGTTTGGTATCTGCCCATTTTTTATCCCACCTTTCCTCCAAGGTCAAGGCAACTCACCTGGTGCTTCCTTCTTGCCGCATCGCCTAGCCGTTATCATTCATTGGTAAAACGTACTCTGCATAGGCTCAGGAGCTCTTTAATAGCCCTTCGCCTACTCGATGGCATTGGAAATAGTTTCAGGGCAAATTCCTGGTGAATCACAAGCAAGTAATCATTGGCTGAGTTCAGACTGGCAGTTTGGCCCAATATAGGCATGTTTTTCAAGCAAATTAAGTGGGCCAGTTCACACAGCCGCAGCTGTCTGGCGTTCCCGTGCCATATTCACCCTGTCCTGAAGCGTTTTGATCACGCTTTTTAAAACTACCAAGTGAAAGCCGGGGCAAGCCGTTTGGGTGCGTGTTGATCCCGCTTCCTGGAAGTGTGGACGCAAATAAGCCGCAATCAAGCGGCGCCAGTAATGTGAACCCGCTGATCCAGCGGGGATGCGCATAACCACCCATGCGTACTGTGCGCTTGAGCGCACAACCGTCCGCGGGGACGCTTCCAGCTCACGGAGTTAAAGCTCCCAGCCCACAGCCTCCTGGGAGACAGTCCGGCAAAATGGCAGGCGTGCAAGGAGTGTCCTGGAAAAGGGCAACGGGGTGTGGGTGGGCGCCACAAGATCCTGCCCCGATTGCTGCTGCGCCTATGCTCCCATGCACCTATGCGCAGGTCGGCGAAGCAGACCAAACTTGCGCGCAACCGTGCCACTGGCAGGGGCCGCCCCGTAGTGCGACCACTCCATTCCGCCTCCTCTCCAGTATGGTGCTGCATTAGTCAGTGAAGTGTGACCGGGAATCCCCACTACAACTTGGCCCGGATCTTTCTGCCCCGCCTCCCTTCCGCTTTATACTGCCAGTCTGTCCTCAGCCATTGTCACAGTGAAACAAAGGAGGGCGGAGACCCCGAGTTCCACTTCATCCACAGATGCTGTTCTCTTGGTTTCCTTCGTTTTTGGTGACGGTTTTAAATGTTTTATTTCTTTTTCTGCAAGCCATTTTGAGCAGGTTGGAAAAGAAGTCTAGGACTGTTTCGTAAGCATGTAATTAAAATCCATTTTCCGATCTGGCATTCAAAAAAACCACAGATGCAGCAGCTGTTCCCCAAGAAGATCCAAGCTGTCACTGGATGTCCACCAGGAACTGCTCAGAGGTGAATGGAGAAAGTGTTCCCTAGTCCTCAGTACCTGCCTGAGCATTGCCATCAGGAAGAGGGGAAAACAGGCAAGGATAGAAAGATGTCGGAACATCTGCCTTATACCGAGTCAGACAACTGGCCCACCTAGATCACCATTAGCAGCAGCTCTCTGGGGTCTCAGGCACAGAAAGGTCATTCAATACTAGCTTACTCAAGATAGCTTTACCTGGAGATGCCAGAGACTGAACCTGGGACCTTCTGCAAACAAAGCAGGTGCTCCGGCCGATCCGGGTAAAGTTACAAGCCCATTGTTTTTGCTCATGAGCCTGAGAAGCTGCCTTGTCCTGTGACAGTGCATCACATCTATCCAGCGCACTATTTATCTGTTCTGACTGGTAGCAGCTCTCCGTGGTCTCAGACTCAGAAAGGCCATTCCCACCAACTGAGGTCATTTAACTGGAGATGCTGCTGGGAGCCGGTTTGGTGTAGTGGTTAAGTGCGCGGACTCTAATCTGGGAGAACCGGGTTTGATTCCCCACTCCTCCACTTGCACCTGCTGGATGACCTTGGGCAAGCCATAGCTCTGTACCAGCTGTTCTCTCAAGGACAGTTGTCTCTGAGCTCTCTCAGCCCCACCTACCTCACAGGGTGTCTGTTGTGGGGAGGGGAAGGGAAAGGAGTTCGTAAGCCGCTCTGAGACTACAAGCGAAGGGCGGGGCATAAATCCAGTCTCCTCTTCTTCTCTTCTCTGTGTCTGCATGATGCGCAGCACATGTTCATCCCTGAGCTACGTGGCCTTTCAGGTCATTAACATGTGATAGGGGGAGGGGAGGGGGCAGTCCATCACTCACCATAAGCACGGAAGTAATATGTGAGGTCCTCATTCAGCCCCACGTCAACCGCAATCTGGTCAAACTTATCCGTGATGGAATCACCAAGCCGAGGGGTTCGTCCTTCCGGAAAGACAAATAAGGCGATGTTACAACTGTGCCTCTCAGTGGGGCCGGAACATTTTTGTCTTCTGAATTGTAACAGAACTCATTCTTTAAAAGTAGCATTGCTGTCCTCCAGGTGGTGACTGGAGATCTCGGGGGATGACAACTGATCTCAAGGTGACGGAGATCAGTTTACCTGGGAGAAACAGTCCCTTGGGAAAGTGGGCTCCATGGCATTTCACCCCATTGAAATCCCTCCCCTCCCAACCAGCCAATCTCAGAATTTCAAGAAAAATGGAAAGTATTTTTCAATTATATAGCTGGAAATTAAGAATAAATATAAGTTAAACTAGAAAACGGCAAAAAAGAAGAGACTGGCAACATGCATTTGTAATAAGATCATTGTTAGATATGAAGACAGAAAAATAGAATAAAGATATTAAGACAGAAGTGAAAAATCAAGACTATATATATAAGCAAGTTCTATATAGATACATGATTTGATTGATAACGATAGGATTTAAATGACTGTAGTTTACATTTTATGTTTTTTGTATGGTTCAGATGATCGTACTTACGTTTTATGTATGACTTAGATGACTGTCAATAATTGCAGTCGTGGATTACTGCAGATGTATGATTTAGATGACTACAATTGTAGTTCATGTTTTATGTAAAAGAGAAGAGGAGGAGATTGGATTTATACCCCACCCTTCACTCACTTGGAGTCTCAGAGCGGCTTACAATCTCCTTTCCCTTCCCCTCCCCACAACAGACACCATGTGAGGTAGGTGGGGCTGAGAGCTCTCTCGAGAACTGCTCTTTCAAAAACAGCTCGGACAGAACTATGGCTTGCCCAAGGTCATCCTGCAGCTGCAAGTGGAGGAGTGGGGAATCAAACCTGTTTCTCCCAGATTAGAGTCCGCGCCCTTCACCACTACACCAAACCACAAAAAAATCTATTAAAAAAAAAAAAAGAATTCCCTCCCCAAACCCCACCCTCCTCAGGCTCCACCCCTGAAATCTCCAGATGTTTCCCAACCCGGAGCTGGCAACCCTATTTAAAAGCCAACCTTGTGGGGTATCAGAGTGTGCAGTGAAGTAAGCACTGCCCACTTTTGTTCTTTCAGAGTAGCAAAACATGCAGAAATGCAACAGCAGCCTCCTCCAAAGGTAACTCATTCTACCAGAGCAATTAAATGCTACAGTTATGCAGAGAATGATCAGATGGAGATCAGATCAGAAAGTGGCAGCAGGCAGCCTCCTCTACAGGTGTCCATCTCAGGCTCACAGAAGCCTTTAAATTATTCAATTTGTTCATTTCTCGGGGCACATGAATCTAATCACATGGTTCTGAAGACTTAGGAGCACCTGTCTTTGGAAGAGGGGGCAAAGTTTTCCATCAGCCCCCCCCCATGGAAGACCCCCCCACTTTGCTCCCTATGCTGTTCCTGAATGCCAGGGAAAAAATCAGGGTGGTCAATAGGTTCCATCAGGAGGGAGAACAAGGAACGTTCTGTTTTGTAAAGTCCGCAGACCACTGAATACACACCAATATCTACCTTTACTCTGTTCTTCCTCTATGGAGCTCAAAGCAGCGTACACAGCTTGTGTTGTGTCTGGTGGGCTGATTAAACACCCCCACAAACAGACGTCTGAGACAAGCGTGTGCACACGATCACTGCATACTAGTGCATCAGTGATATCAGAGTGGGGGAAAGCAGACAACTGCCGACAAAAGAACATTCTGTACAGAACCTGGAGTTAAAAAATAAAGCCTCAGAGAACTCAGTCTTGGAAAGAAAAGGGGGGAATCAGGTACTCCTCAAGTAACCAAGCAATGCACAGGCCAATTCCAGCAGAGTTCCCACCATAAATCTTCACAGTGATCTTCTGGAACTTCTGATAGAAGATGATGGCGTAGCTGCTGTAATCGGTCTCCCCAACTACGACGTCCACCGGGAGGCCACGGCCTGGTTAAAAACCACAAACCACATGAAGACCCACGAAGTCACCACAAAGTGTGCAAACTTTCAGGATCAACAGAACTCTTCCCCAGGACGGATGTTAAGGAAGCCTTCTCCACCCACACCCACTTCACCAGGCATCCAATCTGATGAAGCGGTCTATCATAGAATTTAGAAGCCTGCTCTGGGGCATAAGAACTAGTCCTGCTGAATCAGGCCAAGGTGGATCCGTCTAGCCCAGCATCCTGTTTCTCACAGCTGTCGGCCAAATGGCCCACAATCGGCCAGAGCGACCCATTCTACATGGAGATCCCATTCAGCCCTCTAGACCCACAGCCACTGGTAGAAGCACCTTCGTCTAATCTCCTTATAAAGCGATACAAGCTCACAATCATGATGAAATGCCAGTCCAGTCCCTAGATATGGGTCGTCAGAGGGTTGTTTCTTGCTAACAGATAAAGCCCCTATGCTCATCAGTGGCCTGACAGGAAGATTTTCAACAGGTGAAGCCTTTTCCCAAAAGAGAGACTAAGAGCAAGGGTCACTGGGGTTGTGGGGGGGGGGTCTTTGTGAATTTCCTGCATTGTGCAGAGGGTTGGACTAGATGACCCTGGAGGTCCCTTCCAACTCTATGATTCTATGAGAGCGGGTGCAACACAGTAAGGCTCAAAGCACAAGCCTGAAGTGCCTGGCTCAGCTTTCAGCTCAGCCGCAGACTCACTGGGTAGCTCTAGGCAAGCCCCTGGCCTCACAGCCCTGCAGCGGGAGGGTAACTAAGCCAGCCCACCTTGCAGGGCTGCTGTAATACAACTACTGCATACAAAGCCATTTGAGCGTTTGGAAACACTCTGTGCAAATGCAAAGCACTGTAACCATAAAGTCAGCGCTACGGGGAAAACTCCCTCAGCAGCTGGGCTGTGTGTTTCATTTTGTTTATTTGCTTTTTTAAGGGGGGAAATGAAGGGCGAGGGGGGAGGTCCCTTTCTTTTAGGCCTTCCAGCGAATCTGGCTGGAAAATACAAGGAGCACAACTGGATGCGTCCAGCTAGCCCAGCATCCTGTTCCTTGCAGTGGCCAAGCAGATGCCATTTAAGGCCCACATGCTAGGGATGCCAGCCTCCAGGTGGGACCTGGGGATCCACCGGAATTATGGCTCCTTTCCAGACTGCAGAGATCCGTTCTGCTGGAGAAAATGGATGCTTTGGAGGGTGGACTCCATATGTAATTGTCCCCCGTGGACGACCTTGTCCTCCCCAGGCTTCATCCCCAAATCTCCAGGAGTTTCCCAACCTGGAGCTGGCAACCCTGCCCCTCATCTCCTTGCCCCCCCCCGTCAGGGGCCAGGGAGGGACCTGGCAACCCTCCCAGAAGCAGAAGCACAGAAAACAAAGCCTCCCCCCCCCCCTCCCACAACCAGACTGTGCCTCTGGTCAAAGCCTTGCTGTTCTCCAACACACCTGTCAAGAAGAATCTGCCTGGAGTCTTGGCAGGCACGTAGACCTGCTTGATATGCCAACATTCACCAGCCCTGCGGACAGAAGGGAAAAGACACACACACACATTCCACCAGCTGATCTGAGCCAGGTCGGCTCCTGTTACACATGCCCCATCAAGGGATGGCCACTTTCAAAAGAGGTCCCTTTCCACGTGTCCCAGAAAGCACCGTTAGAAACAGGTTGCATGCATGCACCATGCAAGGCAGTATCTCCCATGGTCAGCTGGGCAAGAAGGAAGAACGGTTTCATGCATTGTGTGGCTCACGGAACTCTCTGCTACAGGATGGGGTTGAAAACGAGTTAGCCAAATTCAAGACAGGGGTCAAACCTCATTGAGGAGGACATCAGAAGGAGGGCAAGAGACAGCCGGGCGCTTTGCCATTGTGCATTTAAAAAAAAACATTCATATTCCAATCTTTCCACCGAATTAGGGCCCTCAAGGCAGCAAACAGTTAAAAAGACATTTTAAAACCAACTTTACAAGCAGTGCATATATTTAAAAACAGCAGTTAAGACAAAGATGTTGGAGGGGCAATAAGGAAACAAACTAAACCAAAAAAGTCTTCACTCACCGGCTGAAGGCAACAATACCACCGGGGGGGGGGGGGGGGCGGGGGCGGGATGACGCAGATGATTTTCCATGGGAAGGGAATTTGATGGCTTTGGTGCCACAACCCAGAAGGCAGTGCCTCTGGTTGCCTCCCATCCAGCATCAGATGACAGGGGCACCCAAAGCAGGGCCCATGAAGATGATGGTAATAATCAGAAAGTTTGATATGGCACTAGGCAGTATTTAAGGTATGATGGTCCCACATTGTATAGGGCTTTAAAGGTCAATACCAGCTCACTGAAATTGGGCCCAGAACCAAATTGGAAGCCAGCACAGGTAGAACAAGACTGGAGTGATATGGTCCCTACTACAGTCCATTCCACTGAACATTCTGGCTGCAGCATTCTGTCCAACTCTAGTTTCCATGCACTCTTCAAGGGCAGCCCCAGGTACAATACATTGCAGTAGTCTAGGCTAGGTGTTACCAGGGCGTGTCTCATAGTGGCAAGATCTTTTATATTCAGGAAAAGCAGCAGCTGGCTCACCAGTTGAAGCTGGTGGAAGGTGCTCCTGACCACCACTACCGCCTATTTATCCAACAGAGTTCCCACGTGCAAGTAAGCCACTTGCACATTTCACCAGCTGCACCCTAAGCTACATACCTGCTCCTTCAGGGCAATGCCACCCAGAACAGGAGAAATGCCCTCCACCCTAGAATCCACCCCAGTATTTCAATCATGATCACACTCAGTGTGTTCAGAACCCACCAGGCTGAGCAGCTAAAATAGAACAAAACCTACCTATTTATCGCAAAGTGCACCGTAACTACAAATTAAAAACAACATTCATAGAATGTAGATAAAACCAAAGAGCTAGTGGGTGTGACATCACCTCCATTAAGACATTGCACACAGCAACAAATATAAGTGACGCACACAATAACGACTAGACCAAAATATTGGTTACACATACAATAACCGCTTGACCAAACGCATTTCAGTCCAGAAGGCCTTCTTCAGTGGTCTAAATAACAACAGGGACTATGGACACAAGTCTCAGCCACGATGAACTGATACCACTTTGGTTTGGGTGCTCCCAGGGAATGAGGGGAATGGGTGGCATCACCACGCAGAAATTTGGGAGGGCCAAAGGGTTTTTCCAACCTCCTGGGGGCCCACCAAAAGGAGGAACTTGTAAGTCCATTCCTGCACAAGCTCCGTTCCTGGGCCAGTCCCTCCCGCCACTGGTTCAAGGTTTCCATTGCCTCCCTGGGATTCACAGGAGATTCAACATAGGGTATCATCCACATATTAGTGAGAACCCAGCCCTAACCTCTGGATGATCTCACCCAGCAGTTTCATGTCAATGTTAAAATGCAGGGGGAACAAGACGGAAGCCTGCAGGGCAGAGGCCAAGAATCCAAGCAACAGTCCCTCAGTACCACCTTCTACCTTCCAGATCGGACCCAAACCACTGCAAAATGGTGCCTCCCATTCCCAATCTTGAAAGGTGACCCAGATGACCCAGGAGGATACCAAGCTCAATGGGAGCCAGCATGGTGTAGTGATTAAGAGTGACAAACTCTAATCTGGAGTACTGGGTTCAATTCTGCCCTCCTCCGCTTGAAGTCAAGCTGGGTGCCCTTAGGTCGGTCACAGCTCTCCCAGCCCAAGAAAATAAACCTAGCTCGCTGCGTAATGCTAAAAAAGAGCTAGAGCTTCAGGCTGCCATTCCGTCCTAGGATCTCCGGGATATACCACACACAATGCCATACGATACTTTAATTTTTAGTTTTACCCTGATCAATGGCATCAAAGGCCACCAGAGAATCAACAGGGTTGCACTCCTGTACATCTCCCAAGCACTGAACAGGGGACCTTCTGAGTGCCGAGCAGCTGATCTGCCATTGAACCAGGCCCCTTGCCGAAACTGAAGTCTCGTATCGTACAGCATCTTGCTTCCCACAGTGGCCAACCAGACATCCCCAGGAAGCCCACAAACCAGGCATGGACCAAGCTGGCTGGCCACTAAAGAAGACAGGAAAGTTAACTAGATGAACCTTGGTCTGGACCTTTAGTCTGATCCAGCAAAAATGTTCTTACATTTTAAGGTAGGTTCTTAAAAAGTCAGCAGCCACTTGATCACCTGTTCTCTTGCTGCTGCCACATCACAGCTTGCTTTGCCAGTCTCTCTCAATCGAGCAGGAGAGATAGATAGGCAAACCTCTCCTGTGCGACTGACAGTGTCTGGTAAAGAACTGGCTGTGTCCTTTGATAAGTTTATATCTCCGCTACCTGGCATTACATGTTATGACACACATGACCCGGCCCAACAAGGCCTCATTTATGTCAGATCCAGCCCCCGTAACAAATGAGTTCGACACCCCTGGGCCCTAACCTGACCTAACTCTGTCTCTCTCAGCATCACCTGCAGTCTGGCACTCATTGGAAGAAAGTAGGATAAAAGTCGGCTGATCAGACAAACAGAGTGAGGCTTCTTTCTGCACATCAGGGATTCAGAGCATTGAGACAGCAGCTGGGAGACCAGCACTGGTCCTTTCTCTTTTTTGCAAAGCTTGTACAGTGGCAATCTGTACATGTACTGAAGGAAACCACATAGGAATGAATGCTCTGTCTCAAGGCAAAGGCCAGCTGGCAGCCACACCCAAAGCCCTAGCCAGGTACAGCTGATCACAGCTCACCTGGCTCACCCAAACACTCACTTGGGGTAAAAGGTGCTGACCCACATGGGACTCTGAGGGATCGTTTCGTTGATGGATATCACCATGCTCACTCCATCCACTTTACGGTAGCTGTCGCTCAGGTGCGCGCACTCGGAGGCAACTGCAACAAGGTGCCACTTCCCAGCAAACTAGACAAAAGAGACACAATTGACACTGAACAGCATACAAAACCATCACCAACAGATGCTTATTGCGGCAATTATACAAGGAGAAACAATCATTTTATAACTTATGGTGATATGATAAACTTGCAAGGTGGCATCAAGACGTGTCAAGAGATTAGAGAAGAAGAAAAGGCGATACAGTGGTGGATATACTTTCAAATTGCTTCCAGGTTAAAAAATGATATCTGCACCAAGAGAGGAGTTATTAATGAACTGACTGATTTTGAAAAGATTGCCTCACTATCTAAAGACCATTTATTAGGACGAATTCACGAGTTATTGCTTCAGTATGATTCTGAAGGATAACAGGTCAAACCTTGCATGATTAAATGGATGCAAAATTTTGGTGACGAAACAGTTTCAATGTTGGGGAACCCTACGGATTAAAGGTACCAGATCCACTACTAACCAAGCATTAAGAAAAAATTGGTACAATATGTTTTACCGAGGGTATGTCACCCCAAAATATATTGCAAAGACGGACAAGAATTACAAAGGGGCTTGCTGGAAATGTAAAAAAAACCAGATGGCACAGAAAAAGAAAGAAAATAAAAGAAAGAAAAGAAAGAAAAGAAAAGAAAGAACAGAAAAACATCTTTTACCAGTTCAGAGCCCTGAGCTCCCAAGGCCAATCTCACCTCAGATGACTGGCAGCCATTCTCAGACAGAGAACGATCCTTTCCAGCAGCTGCTATCTGAGATCCTTTTGAGTCACATATTTGCAGAAATTCAAATATTTTAACGTACTTCTTTAAAAAAAAGACCACAGATCAAATTGCTGGCAGGCAAATTAAGGCGAACAAAGTTACGATCCAGTTGCACTTTTAGGACCAAGAAAGTTTTATTCAAGGTATACGCTTTTGCGTGCACACCCACTTCTTCAGATACAGGCATACCTCTATCTGAACAAGTGTGCACACACACGAAAGCGTATACCTTGAATAAAACTTTGTTGGTCTTAAAGATGCCACTGGATTCAAACTTTGTTCTGCTGCTTCAGACCAACACAGCTAACCACCTGGGCAAATTAAGTGCAGCAGATCGATATAGAAGCCGGGAGAACACCAAGGTTATTGTTTTATTTACAAAATTTGTACCCCGACTTTCTGCCCCATATGTTGAGGCTCAAGAGATGAGAATAGGCTCCTCAGATTAATTTTTTCATATACTATTAATTTAGATCCTTTGTGTATGTCTTGAGAAAATGTCTCAGTCATAACCATTCATGAAATTTTACTGTTTGGGGCAAAAACAATTAAGAATGGTAAAATATTAGAAAGGGGGTTTAAGACTAAGATTGCTTTGAAAGGTTTGAAATTATTTGGGTGGAGCCAGCTGACCCTCCCCACGCTCACTGAGGCATGCCACGTGCAGTTCCACCAGGGAGGAAAGGTGGAACAGAAATGCAAGACCGAGAGTTAAATACTGGGTTCAAGACGCAGTGCAGTGAACAGCTCTACTTTATTAAGTGATTTCAGGAACAAGACTGAAAACACCAGGGCAAGAGCCCTGTTTAAACAGCATGCAAAACCCCACACCCAAATACACCCCACTCCCAACGATAGGCTATTTACATAATATTAGTTTCTCACTGGTCACTTCCAGAGTCCTGGTGGGCTATTGTTTTAGAGCTTCAAGCTCAGCCAGTCTCTAGATAGTCCTGGAATGTCCCAGACCTAATACATAACACTGAGATTCCAGACCTAATACATAACACTAAAGAAAAATCTTTAGTGGCTAGTGTGTCAGTGACCACACTTAGTTTATGAAAATCAAAATTCAAAAACTCATTTTTAAAAATGAGATACAAGAGTTTCAAACTGGAACAAGAAAACTAGAAGTGCTGCACTTGCTGAGCAAGGCTACTCACAGTGCAAACATTTATTATTTTAAAAAGTGGTGGACGTGACACCTGGCGTCTTCTCCTGCCCCTGTGGCCCCTGGATCCCTGGGCAGAGGCTCAACTCAGCACTGAGGCTGCCTTTGTCAGTGGCTTGGCAGGGAAGTCCTTGCCAAGTGAAGGAGAGATAAGGAAATGTGTAACAAGCACCACAGTGTGAGGGGATAAAAATCATGGGTTCACAGCCCAGGTGACCTCCCTGACTGGAGGTTCTTCCACAACCTTCTGCTCTGCAAAACATTCTGAAGCTTATACAAATAAGGAATTGTTAATGGGAAAGGAAAGAATTATTTCTTAATTGGAGTCAGGAAACCATTTCTGGGGGGGGGGGGAATATATGTTGAGATATGAAAATCCATTGCTAGAGAATGTCATGTCATTGCAGAATGTTTGTGAACATGCTGTGGCATTACAGCATTCAACCAATGACTGCAAAAGCATGGCTTCCATGGAAGAGGCAGTTTTTAGGAGAGCATTTTTTGTTTCTAAAAATTAAACTTCCTTTTCTTTCCCCACACATGAGGACAAGGCTGGATTTTGCTTAGGGTTGCCAGCCTCCAGGTGGGACCTGGGGATCCCCCGGAATTACAACTCAGCTCCAGAGTACAGAGATCAGTTCCTCTGGAGAAAATGGAGGCTTTGGAAGATGGAATCCATAGCATTGTACCCCACTGAAGTCCCTCTCCTCCCCAGCCTCCATCCCCAAATCTCCAGGGGTTTCCCAACCTGGATCTGGCAACACTACCCCCCACCCCGATCTCCCACTGGTGGCCAGAGGGGGCCTGGCAACCCTAGCCTGTTCCTACAGCTGACGAAACACACCCCAAAGCCTCCTGTCCTACTTTCTCACCTGGCTGGGGTCGAAGTCTGCTTGAGCACGGATCTTGTCAATGGGATTCCCCAGAGGGGAGCGATTCCTCTGGGCATAGGAGGGAGATGCAAACAGCAGGCCAGAGACGATGAGGAGGGCTATGGTATGTGCCATGCTCAGATTGCAATGAGCCAGCAGACACCAACATGCAGGATGTGGAAATCTGGCTGGTCATTAATCAGCCCTGCTGTCCTTCCGGGAAGAGATCAGAGGCCAGGGCAGGCACAAGGGCTGTTTACACAAAGGGAACAAATTCCTAGGAGACCAACAACAGCATGGATTCCCAAAGTCACAGAGTACAGACTTTCACCTGGAAGAGCATCAAACCAACATAGACCAGATGTATTTGTGCTTATATTCTGTCAGGCTTGTATTTGCAACCAGTTCAGAAATACTGTAAGCACACCAACCACAAGGCCTGTTCACAAGTTCCTTCCTACCAGGGAAGACATACGAATCCCACCAAAACAAAAAGCATGCATGTACATACTGTGTCTTTGTCCACATAACCAGGGACCAAAATGCACGATGCCAATAGTGTTGTGGAAAATTAACTATTGGTCCAAATTGTGTAGATTTGCAAAACAAAAGAAAGAATAGCCCTGTTAGGCAGTGAGTCCTCCACCTATGTAGCCAAGCCTCCTGTTTCCATCAAAAGCCAACCAGTTGACCCAGGAAAGGCAACAAGCAGAGCACAAAAGCAACCAGTCTCCCGTTTACCCCCAGCATCTGGTACTCCAAACAGACAATTCTGGTGTAGTGGTTCCGGGAGAACCAAGTTTGATTCCCCATTCCTTCACATGCAGTTACTGGGTGACCTTAGGCAAGCTGCAGTTCTCTCAAGAGAAGTTCTCTCAGAGCTCTCTCAGACCCACTTACCTCACAGGGTGTCTGTTGTGGGGAAGGGAAGCTGACTGTAAGCCGCTCTGAGACTCGAGTGAAGGGTGGGGTATAAATATCCAATCTCTTCTTCTTCTGGACATGGAGGTTCCAATTTAGCCATAATGATGGCTAGCTATTGAGACCCAAACTCCATACATTTCAGCTACTGCCTGGACTAAACTGGAGTCCACACCCTAAAACACAAAACAAACCATACACCTAAATTTAAATCCTGGTAGGGCAGCCGTGATGGTCTGAAAAAGCAGAACAACGTTTGAGTCTAGTGGTACCTTTAAGACTAACGAAGTTTTATTCAAGGTATGAACTTTCGTGTGCGTGCTCAAACCAGTCTCCATTCCTCCTGCCTTGCCTTCCTCCTCCCATTCCAGACTGCAAATTTAATCTGGTCCAAAGAGCCCGAGGCAGATTGCCTCTGCACATGGAAGTTCTATTTAGGTACCGGAACTGATAACAATTAATAGACAGAAAGAATCAAAACTACCTTGCAAGAAGAGAGGAGCAGAGCTCCCTCTGGTGGCAAAACTAGGCATTTTTCGTTCTGGGCTCGGTTCATAAGGTCTGATCAGGGAATCTAGCTGCCATCAGCGACTATCACACCTGCGCTGGAGGAAACAGACAGAAGTGCCTAGAACGGTAGCCATCGACGAAACGAGAAAAGACCGGCCCCACGGCCGAAACAGGAAGTTGATGGGAGAGCCGGAAGTGACGGAGAGAGCAGCTGGTAGAGGGTCTACTGAAGAATGAGGGGTGAGTATTGGTTGCCTGGGATACTGGAAAGGAATGAGAGAAGTAATGGGGAGAGATCTACGGGGGAAATCACATTAACTGAAAGTGGAGTAGCTATTACGGGGAGGAAGCCCTTTTTAGGTCTGCAAGAGGAAGAAAAGTAGGAGAGGAGAATCTAGGCACAAGTAGTGGCACTTGCTGCCAGGTACCGAAAGATCGCAGAAGAGAGGGAAAGGTTGCTTTGGCCTCTCCCACTGGGAGGTTACACCACCTTCCTTCTCTGTCTCCCAGGAAGGGCACAGTGGCAAAGGGGGAGACCAGCCTGCCCCACTAAAGAAACAGCGCTAGGGATCTTGTTTCCCACCGTCTCTATGGGAAAGAACTCTGCTCCAGCTGCCCAGGGATTGCTAGAGGAAAGCGTGGGGTATTCTGGCCTCTGTCACCAAATTAATAGCTGCTGGATTGTTGCATTGCCTCCGGGCAAGACTCCCAGTGAGGGAAGCTCAGCCTTCGTCCCCACTGAAGAGAAATGCAGTCATTGTCGGACTGTCCTCTGCTTGCCTTTTGAGTGGGTAAGCCTGAGGATAGAGGTCTGCCCCTTTTGATCAAGGCAAGCTGCTATGGGAGATGACTGTCTGAAAACTGGGGTGTGTGTGTGTAATAAATTAGCCAGGAGAACAGGATTGGTCAGTGGAGATGGGCGGATAAGAGCCAGATGTCTTCAGATGTGTGTGTGTGACTTTGATGACTCCTGCTGCTTTTTCTCTAACTTGCAACCTCAGCCACCTGGGCTCAACAAGTCTAATAAAACGCAGCTTTAACAAACAATGATGCACCTTCTCAGAGGCTATTTCCAGAGGTGAGCAGAGAGTGTTTTGACAGAGTTCAGCCAATGCACTTTAATATCTGACTTCAGCCCTGAGAGGTTCACACAGGCTTGTCAGGAAAGTGGTGCCCTATTGCCTCTGGCTCCAGGAGGAGAAATGCTTCATTGCAGTTTGCTCCTTCTGCTTTAATCCTTCCATTTCTCATGCTAGAGACATCCATACTTGCCCACATCTCCTGGTCTTTGCCTCCCTACCCATTTGTTCTTTCCAGGGAACGTGGGAGTGACAGAATGACACTATGGATGGTGGGGTTAACCCCCTCCTCCCCGACAGCATCCTCTTGGAAATCTTCCTGTACTTGGACTACAAAGATGTGCTGTCAGCGGGACAGGCATGCCGCCAGTGGCAGGCTGTGGCTTGCGATGAAGTCCTATGGAAAGAGCTTTTCTACAGGTACTATGAGGTAGCTCGGGATGTCCCACGACACCCAGGTGAGTGATCCATCAATGCCTATGTTATTTATTTATTTATTTTGATTTATATCCCGCCTTGCCTACACTAGCAGGCTCAAGGCAGCGTACTTGTTAAAATACAAGAAATTACAGTAAAATTCATATAACAATAGTATAAGTATGGTGTAATTTCATACAGATGTATGCTGTATGATAGTCCATGCAGCAACCTGTATCCATAGATGTTCCAGATGCCATGAGGACCATAATGATTCAAGGTAGAATAGTTCGTTCATCATCAGTGGTCAGTGGCGGCTCCTAACCAAAAGCCTGGCAGAAGAGCTCTATTTCACAGGCCCTGCAGAACTGTAAAAGGTCCTGCAGGGCCCTGATGTCTTCTGGGAGCTCATTCCACCAGTATGGAGCCACCACTGAAAAGGCCCTAGCTCTGGTGGCGGCCAATCTGGCATCTTTCGGGCTGGGCGGTTGATGTGTTTGGCTTGTAAATCTTCCGGTTGTAGCAAAGAGACCAGGAACACCTTTCACCAATGTAGGGTGATGTGCCAGCTGCACCCTTTCCTGGAAAGGATTGACTGGCTGTAGTCATTCATACCCCAGTCACATCCAGATTGTGTCATGCTTTTTGTGGATCCAGCCGCTCAGACTTACTAACCACAGCTTGCCAAATGGAGCAGAATGCTGAAATATCATTCCAGTTCTATCAGGTTACCTGTTTGTTTCTGAATCCACTTGTTGACCTTTGAAGCGCTAAATGGTTTGGGATCAGATTATTACAAAATCAATCTCCTGCCACATTTACCTGCTTCACCTCTCAGATCAACATCAAGGGCCTTGGCAGGATGTCCCTTGACCAACAGAGTCAGGATGTACGACAGAGCCTTTGCTGTGGTGGCATCACGTTACAATTACACAGTGCCCTCCCAGGGGAAATCCACATTGTCTTCACTGTATTCCAACAGAGTACAAAGTATTGAGCTTTTGAAAAGGGCGTTTGATTCCCACCTGAACCAATTTGTTGTTGTTTTTTCCTTCCTGCGAGGTTTGATGTCTATTGGATAGAATCCACAGTTGTGATTTAGGATTCTTGATATCCCTCAGTCTTGTTTAATACTGGATTTTCATGGTTTTCTGTAAGTTGATAGTTGCTTTAGAAACCAGTCGAAAAAGAAGCTATTATTATTTTTAGAAGACCTTCTCTAAAGAAGTCTGTTTTGTTTCTGAAATAAGAAAGGGGTTTCTTTACCAGAGTCCTAGACAGTCAGTAAAAGGGTGGGGTGGGGGGCTTCAGCTAAAGGTGATGGAAAATTACATGGTATGCAGGGAAGAATCTGCTTTTTTTTAAAAGGAAGTCTACTGGGGTACAGTGCTCCCTCTAAGCTGTGGAGTCTTGTGAACAAAAATTCTACTTCGGGAGCTACTGGCATTAAAGTTGTGAGTGAGCAATTTGGCTACTGCTTGAATTAGTTTGCTCTGGAGCCATCCTTCCTGAGCCAAGACAAAAATCTGTGAGCTGGAGGCTAAAAACTGTGAGTTAGCTCACACTAACTCAGCTTAGAGGGAACACAGCTTGGGTGTCCTTGAAGCCTGTGAGCGGTGGCTTTACTTACTGGTCTTCTCATGTCACAGCTGCTGTTTCTTGGTATGGCGAGTTCCAGAGACTGTACGACACCATCCCCTGCGTTGAAGTGCAAACCCTGAAGGAGCATAGTGATCAAGTCCTCCACCTCAGCTTCTCCCACAACGGCTATATGTTTGCCTCCTGCTCCAAAGACTGTACCATCAAGGTAAGGAATAACCCAAACAAAATATGTCTCTCTCCCTCTCTCTAAGCCTGAAAGGTTAGGCCTGTGTTGCTTTCTTTGTACTGCAACTGCAGATAACATACAGAGAGTATTAAGAGTGATGGGATTCTTAGATCGCCAGCTGGTGGGAAAAGAGAGAGGGGATAATTTCTTAGTTATGCATACTCCTATTTGCCAGAAAGGAAAACTACATTTTCCACATGTGCAATCAAGAAAAGAGGAGGTTGTCTTACAAGTTAGTTTATACAGAGTAATAAAAAAGCCTTGTGTATTTAGGGGGATCTTCTTACACTCAAGGTCTTCTCTGTTCCTGGTAAATATAGAGTATTGAACATACCGAACATGCTTATCAGACTAGCTCAATCTGGTCTCCTTTTACCGGCTTGGCTGGGAGCTCTTTCCCAACACCTTTCACCTAAGAGCATTTAACTGGAAATGCTGGGGATCAAACTGGGGACCTTCTGTATGCAGAGCAGGTGCTCTTCGCTGGAGCCACTTCCCCTGCAATGATATTCCTCTTAGGCAGCAAGACTATGTATCTTTTCAGGGTTCTGCACCCAGTAAAGCTACTGTCTTGTGCATGCACACAAACAAGCTTAAAACTCCATGAACCGTCTGGCAATTGGTATGAATTTTGATTTCATGTAGCCCATTCTGATTTTACTGGTAGATATAGTTTCCGCTACTCTTAGGAATAGGTGTGGACCTGAAGCTTAAATGTCAGTTTGGCCGTCGTTCTAAGATTCTACCAGGTGTTGTCCACATGCTTATTTTCACAACCACAAGGGCTGATGACGCACTGCTTTAAAGTGGGCACTGGAGAGCTGAATTTTTGCAGCCAATACCTCATTGCATGGCTCGTTTGCACTCCTGTAGGATTCCAGCACTTGCCAAGCCCTGGTCTTTGGCCTCTGAAATCTCCCATCCCCCAAGTCCTCTATTCTTACCTTGTTACGTACTGGGGGGGGGGGGGACTGAAGTAAGGAGCCTGTTGATGGTCTTTTCCTCCCCCTCCACAGATCTGGAACAACGACCTTGAGTTCTCCCTTTTGCATAGCTCCAACATGAAGAAGTTCAACTGGAGCTACACTCAGTTCTCGCAGTTCAACGCGGACGATTCCCTCCTTCTGGTGTCGGGGGTCTTCATGGGGCCCCGCACTTCCTCCTCAGGCGAGATTGCCGTCATCAGCTTGGGTAAAGACTTTAACAGTGGGCAGGTAGCGGGAGGGGCAGAGGCACCCGGTCTGTTTGGGGCTGTTAACTTCTAATACAGCCCCAGGGAGGAAGGTGCCCCTTGGCTGTAGAGACATCATCGTGCTTCTAAGGTGGAGTCTCTTGTGGAGACTTGCAGGGCAAAAGTGTTCTACACAAATGTCAGCACCAGGCTCCAGCCTACGTTTTTTCTTCTCGACTCTGTTTCTGACCTTTCTATGGAGCAGTGAATCAGCTCAGCAATAAATAATACAATTAAAAACATTTTTGCTCTTGTAAGTTTAACACACTTTTCACTCTGCCCAGTCCTGAGCTTTACCTGTTGCCCTGCTCAATGGTTCTGTGGTTTCCAGTTGTTACTCACTTTACCTGTACTTAAAGCAAGGCCTCCTGAGATAGTCTTGGCTAAAGGGGCAGGTTTGTATGGGTGCCTTCGGTTCTCCGTCTCCTCCCTGCCAAGCTGCACCAGGGACTGAGTTACCCTTTAAGCTGAATGTATGAACACGAGAAGCCACCTTAGATGGAGTCAGACCATAGTACAGTATTTTCTGCTGTGTCTTTCCCCAGCAGTTGCTTCTGAGATCCATTAATGGGCGATGCCAAGGACTGAACCTGAGACTTTCTGCAGGATAAGCAGTCGCTATAAAATGGGTGCGGGGCAGCATTCACATCGTAGCAAGCTGCCTTATAGCCCCATTAGGTTATTGGTCTGTCTAGTTCAGTCTTGTCTCCTCTGACTGGCTGTCCAGGCTCTCGGGCAGAGAAGGGTTCCCCCCACCATCTGCTGCCCAACCTCTTCTAAATGCAGGTGCCAAGGACTAAACTTGGGACCTTTTGCACACAAAGCAGCTGCTTGTCTACTGAGCCAGCGGGTAGTTTCTTAACCTGAGACGAGCACATAGCCTGCACACGGGGAATTTTGAAGCTGTCCTTCCCTTCTCCAGAAAATTTCACGCTCTTGTCCCGGGTGCGCAACAAGCCCTATGACGTCTTTGGCTGCTGGCTGAACGAAACCAACCTGATCTCTGGCAATTTGCACCGCATCGGCTACCTCACCTCATGCTCTGTGTTGTGGTTGAACAATGCCTTCCAGGTAAGGGCCCCGCTGACCACACGTGGCCGCATCAGCCATGCGGAGACGGGAACAGGTGCCTCTCCTCCTAATCCTCCATCCTCTCTAACATTTCCAGGGTGTAGAATCTGAGAACATGAACGTGGTGAAGAGGCTTTTCAAACTCCAGAACCTGAATGCCAGCACCATCCGGACAGTGATGGTGGTGGACTGCAGCCGCTATGATTCCCCTGACTTCATGCCAAACCAAGGAGAGCAGTCGGTGTCCAGCCGTGCCACAGCCGCCAGCCAGGCTACCGATCTCTGCAGCGATAGCGAGGAAGAGGAGGAGGCCAAACGCCACACCGTGCCAGAGCCGCCTGCAGAGGACTCCCCAGGAGCCAAGAGCAAAGCAGAGGCTGGAGATGGGCTGGACCGCTTCCTAACAGACATCATTGAAGGGCGCGTCCAGCCCGTCATGACGGAACTGGAGATGGAGACAAAGGTGGCCCAGCTGCTGGCCAAAAAACGGACAAAGCCTCCCGAGCCGAACCTGCTCTCCATGGAGGGCTGCAGCCAGAAGAAATACTTGATCTTCACCACTGGATGCCTCACCTATTCACCACACCAGATTGGTAAGGGGCCTTTGCAAGGAACTGTGCATGTATGGTTTAAAAGGATGGGATGATCTCAGAGCTTGGATAAACAAATGGAACCTCTATAGTCAGGGGCAGTATACCTCTGAATACCAGGTGGTTGAGACCAGAAACGGTAGGGCTGTTACCTTCATGTCCAGAGGCATCTATCTGGCTACTGTTGAAAGGGGAGTGCTGGGCAAGATGGCCCCTCTGTCTGATCAGAGTTCCGATGTACATCCAATGGTTCCCTATCACAGAGCATCGCCTGGCTGCTGGCTTCTTCTTCCCCTCACCCACTCCATTATTTCTCTCTCAGGGATTAAGCAGATCCTGCCTCACCAAATGACAACAGCGGGCCCGGTCCTAGGAGAAGAAAGAGATTCTGAGAAGTTCTTCGATTCACTTGACCACGTTATCGATATCCACGGACATATTATCGGCATGGGCCTCTCCCCTGACCACAGGTAGGGGGCGCTGCCAGCCAGATGCCACAAACTATTGATAAGGGAAATGGGGAGGAGTTGTACCTCAGCAGAAGAACACACCCTTGCATGGAGAAGGTCCCAGGACCAGTTCAGAGGACCTTACGTAGCACGGCTGGGAAAAGTTCTTCCTCGCAAGTTGGCAGTAGCCAATGAAGGGCAACCAATTTCAGGTTAGACACATGGAAGGCCCTGCTTCAAAGGGTGCATGCCACAACATGGCTTAAAAAGTAGGCTAGATAAATTCATGGAGAATGGCGACAGCCATGAGAATGGCTAGATAGAACCTCCATGTTCAAAGGTAATATGCCTTGGATTTCCAGCTGTTGAGGAAAGATGTGGTCTTTTGGGGTCCTGGAAAACTTTTGCTGTCATTTGGTTGGGAACACAGCCACCCATGCAGTTCTTTGCCCCTGGGTACCTAAAACTGTTAAGAAATTGGGGGGTGGCAAGTTTGGGAGGAGGGGCGTGCATTCAGGGCAGATATTTTTAAGGAGAGATGGCTGAGTAGAAGGCAGCATGGCTCAATGCAGATATCACCCGTCTCCTACTGCGGCGCCGAGCCCCCCTCCTCCGTGCTCAGTGGGAGAAAGGGATGCGGGTGCATACCTTCCAGGTGGGAAACCAAAACTGCTTAAAGTCATGCCCGAGAACGACCTGGCTCTGCAGAAACTTGCTCATTTGTTGACCACTGTAGACCTTTCCCTGGCGGTCAAGTTGCCGCCTGCAGCAGTCAACAGCTCTGGGCCTTGATCAGTCCTGGTGCAACCTGTTCCTTCCATGGGCAACCCTTTGATGGTCCCGGATGGCAAATTCTGGAAGTCCCAAGAACGGCAAGTGAAGCAGTGACTCCCTTCCTCTCCTCTCCAGGTACCTGTACGTGAACAGCCGAGCTTGGCCCCAGGACTGTGTCATCTCCGACCCTTTGCAGCCACCCCCCATCGCCGAGGAAATCGACCTCCACGTCCTGGACCTCAAAACGATGAAGGAAGTGAAACGAGCACTGCGGGCTCATCGGGCCTACACACCCAGCGATGATTTCTTTTTTATTTTCCTGGATGTCAGCAGAGATTTTGTGGCCAGGTAAGCCACAAGACAAGAGGAATATACTGTGATATATTTGAGCCACGTTGTTGCCTGCCATTTAGTTTCAGCTGCTTGCTGTTCCATAGGTATTATGATAACTGAGATAAGCAGTAACAGGTCAGCTAGTCTGGTGTAGTGGTTAGGAGTGCGGACTCTAATCTGGGAGAACCGGGTTTGATTTCCCACTCCTCCACATGCAGCTGCTGGGGTGACCTTGGGTCAGTTACAAGTTCTTTCAGAGCTGTTCTGTCAAGGACAGTTCTCCAGAGAGCTCTCTCAGCCCCACCTACCTCCCAGGGTGTCTGTTGTGGGGAGGGGAAGGGAAAGGAGATTGTAAGCCACTCTGAGACTCCTTCGGGTAGTGAAGGGCAGGGTATAACTCTATCTCTTATTTTTATCTGCTGATTTTATACAGTGCATTTCAATACACTTACTCCTCATGTATTCTGTGTCAAAGGTAGACTGCTCTAGCCTCTGCTGCTTGAGAGTATTTTGTACTTGTGTAGAATGATGCATGGCTTGGAAGTAGGAAGGAGTGATCTAGAAGTGCCCACCAGGTCTGAAATACCTGTGCAGGCTGCAATTCCTCCCCCTTTTTAAAAAGAGTAGAAGTTTGTGGCAGGAAGGTAGGTAAATCGGCAGGGCAAAATAGGGACAAATTTGGAAACCTTAAAAAAAGCGCTTCTGGCCTTTGTGATTACAAGATATGGAGGACAAGCATTCCTTCGTTGAAATTATTTGTTAAATGGGGACGGATAGGGGCTTCCTACAGTCTGCAATTAGCAAAGTTTTAAGGTCCCAGATTTCATTTATTCAGTCATTCAGTACAAGTACTTAGTCAGACACTCTTGACCTCCAGTGTTTTGCTGCAGCCTCTCCCCTCCACGTTTGTGCACAAGGCCTAACATTGCCGCCACTATTTCTCTATCTGAAATAAACTAAGGAACTGCACTGGGTACATGAAGAAAAGTTGTGTACCCAGATTTGTGGAACTAATTCCAGTAACTAGAATTCAGGAATTGGGAAGAAAAATGCCCTTGCCTCAATACCAGTAGCAGAAGGCCCACATTGCAGCTCTTGAATGTGATACTAGTCACTGAAAGAGTTCGCTAGCAGCCCAGTGCGCCTTCAGGGAATGGAGAGGTGTCCTTTCCCCAGATGTTCAACAAATCTGCCTCTTGTATTCCCCCCCCAGTGGTGCTGAAGATCGCCACGGCTACATCTGGGACCGCCACTACAACATCTGCTTGGCCAAACTACGGCATGATGACGTGGTCAACTCAGTGGCCTTCAGCCCTATGGAACAAGAACTCCTCCTGACAGCTAGTGACGACTGCACCATTAAGGTGTGGCGCTCCCCCCGTACTGTGCGGATCCTGCACGCTGAGAAACCCAGACTCCGCAAGCCGCTCTTCTCCTGGGCCACAAACCAGAGAAGCTGAGCCCACCCGGTCTGTCAGGGATCCTCCTTGACTGGTTCACCTTGGCCAGTGAGGCCATCTCTGATGACTGCAGTGAGCGACTGCGGTCCTTCCCCTTGGCTTGGCTTTCCTGTCCACTGCCACAGTCAGCAAGACCTGGCCGCATTGGAAGAATCTGGGACAATTGGCCAAAGCAGACTTCCCCGCCTTCCTTTTTAATTGAGTCTCATGGTTTGTTAATTATCTAGGTGTGTTCACATAAAAACACATGTAAAACTTTCTGTCTGCAAGGAACTGTAGCCAACTTCATCCTCCAGGCTAGAATGCTGCATGGGTACTACTGAGGATTCTTGGGGCTACCGGCTCTTTGGGTCGGGGATTCTGTACTGTTGACAGCTCTGTGAGATGTGGAAATCCAGGGGAGGAAGGTTGCCCCTACTGAATTTCCCCTAGCTGAAGTCACGAAGAACCAGGGCGAGAGTGAGAATATCTCAGCCCTATAGATGCACAATCTAGGCTAAGCCTGGTTGCAGCTGTTCTGCCAGATTGAGTTTCACTCGCTGCCTCTGTCCCCTTGGAACAGCAGAAGCTATGCTTTGCTATTGATGTTCCAGCTGGCATCCTGCTCCGTTTACAGGCACTCGCTCCAAGTTACATATTTGGAAGAAAGGAAGGAGCCCCCTTGGGCATTTTGAACCACTGGAGTCTAGAAGGAAACCCCAGAACTAAAAGATTGCCAGGAAGGAGCTGAGCAAGAGGATTCAAGGAGGGGTTCAGACCTTCGACCCAGCCAGGCTTCTCACCCCCCTCAGTAAATAACTCAGGGCAAGAGCTTTCTCCATGATCCCTGCAGAGGGGGAAGAGGAAAGTAACAATTGAAGCAGGTGTGGGTTCAGGGGCTGGAGGTGAGATCACCTGGTTACATGGAGTAGCAGCTCAGTTACTCGGCCATTTAGACTGATCTAGAACATGGGGTTCCTCCTCAAGGAGAGTTGTTGGAGGGAGTTGAACAGCTTGGTTTCCGCATAGGGTTGAGCCTCCTGGTTTGACCTAGAAACCTGGTTCCAGGTCCTGGAATGTCAGTCTGTCCCCTTAATAGCATTGCACCAAACCAAGGTGACAAACTTGCTGAGGGATGATGCTTCTGAACTACATCACATCAGCCGCACAGCATGAATTCAATAAACTTCCTTAAGCACCACTTTCAGCGCTACCGTTGTCTTGCAGGGAGACCTCTCTAGTTGGGGCTGCTTTGTGAAACAAATGGTAACTTGTTGGGGTGGGGGGGAGGTGGCAAGCCAGCCATTTCATTACATTAGGCACCGCTCACAAGAGATTATTTGTGTGACGGTGACCAAGACTTGAGATCTGACAGGCAGCAACTGTTAAAGAGAGATGGAGCTGTGGCTACCTGTGAAAAGTCAAGTGTTTAGCTATTATGACGTGCATATGGTAACAAAGGGCGTGCACTCTAGCTGCCCAGAAATGCCTCTAGATTTAATAATGGAAGGGGAACTTTCCCAGTATTGTGGCTTGCAGCCTGCATCGTGTGGGACTAAGCAGTGTTAAATTAAAACCATTTCCTTTGCCCCTTGAGAAGTCCAAAGGCCTCCAAAAGCCATCCACATTTCAGAAGAGAATCAGACAAATGAGCCTCCCTAAGATGGGAGTTCAAGATCTGGGGATCTCCGCAGTGGGCCCTTGATTTCCCCCAGGCCATGCCTCCAACAGAAAACACGCACGGAGCAAGGGCTCCTCTGTTGGTCGCCAGGCACAGAGGCGCTCCCTTTTAAGCCTCCAGACCCAGGAATGATCAGATTCAATGTAGTGGAAGTGGTTCCTCTACCCCAACAAAGCCCCTAGATGACCCTGCCCAAGTCCCCTTTCTCAAATACAAATGAAACATGGTTTTGGTCACAGCTTTTATTAAGCCACTTCAACTTCTTCACCAGCACAGCAGAACAGCATTTCCAGAATTAACAACCAAAATCCACTCTCTAGTCAGTGGCTGCTGCCCCACACCTTCCTCGAGCTAACGTGATGCCGGAATGGCCAACAGACTCTTCCACCATTCTCTGCTTTGCAGTCGGCCTCTCCTTCCTCTTTCGGAGGCTGGTGGGGAGGGCAGGGGGAAGCAGAACTGAAGTGTCAGCACCCCGTTACAGCAGGCCAGCCTTGGCACCTAGCTCAGCATTCGGTGTCCCATGGTGGCCAGTCGGATACTTCTGAGCAGTCCACACGCAGGGCACGAAAGCAACATCGTCATGCCCCCCGCCAAACACACACACACCCGTTATTCAAAGACCCACTGCCTCCAAACATGGCTGTCATAACTAACAAGTTGGTTAACTCACCCTAATGGAAGACAGATTTATAATAAACTGCTGTCGGGAGGATGCTGCATCATCACAGTGCTTTTTCCATGTTGTTGTCACCCTGCTTGAGCATCCTCCCAAATATGTCCTCCTGTGGTCAGTTTTTACATATCTACATATACAGAGCAGGGCGATGCTTATTCCCGCACAACCACGGAGAAACATACCACTGATGTGAAAACACAAGTGAACTTGTAGTCCTTTATGGTTGCAGAAATAAGCTTGGAAGTGTTTCACATGATGGTGAATCTCAGGACCTCCACGGGGGCTAAGAACGCCAGTGATCAAGGGGGTACGGCCTTATGCAAGAGCTCCTTGCCCTTCTCTAGGTCTACCAGAATAAATATTAATAATCGTGTGAGTTTGCAAAATATAAGCTTCAACTTTTTGTTAAAAAGAAACAGCACACGCAATCTTGAGAACAAGTCTGTATGTCTTTGTTCATAAATAGGGGCTGGCCAAGATGAGATCTTCTCCAGAAACTGCCTTTCCACAAAGCAGGTGCTGAAGGGAATCACGCTGCCTTCACTGTATTTGGTAGCCAGCTCTGGCACAGAAGCAGAGCTCGTGCTCCCATTTGGAAACCTGCTTGTGCAGGCAACTGCCCCATCTAACCTCACAGCATGTACTCTGAGTGGCAGCAGTTCTGGGATATCACCTGCTTCATGAGATCCTTTAACTAGAGATGCCCAGTACGGAATCTGGGACCCTCTGTGTGCCAGCGAAACAAACGTACACATAAGAAGCTGCCATCCCAAGTCAGATCGTTAGTCCATCTAGCCTCGGACTCTGAATGGCAGGAGGTCTCTAGGATTTCCGGTGTGTTCAGTGTGAAAGAAAGAGTACCCTAAACCCTCTTTTGCGTACGACCACCAAGCACATCTTAGACCATCATCCAATCTGGCTTAGTATTGCCTCTCTGGCAACAGCATACCAGAATCTCAGGCAGAGAAAGGTCCTCCCCAACACCTGTTATCTGAGATCCTTTCAACAGACCGGATGCAATTGGAGCAGTCAAATCATTTCTGAAGCAGAGACATAGCAGAACAACCTGCGTTTTAGGCGACACTCCTAGAGCAGTCACAGGGCTTCAGTCAAAAGGAGACAGCCCATAGGTCTCACGCATCCGCTAAACAGGTATAACAGTGACATCTATCCCCAAGTTTTAATTCAAAATAAAAGGTCTTTCTCTGCTCATGCATTTGGGAAACAACTGGCCCCAGAGGACCTGCTGCAGGTGTAAAACAGAGAAAGATCCCTACAACCCACCTCCCAACAGCTTTTCCTTCCTCCTTCCCTATAAACCCAAAGGGAGCCTGGCAATCCACTGCCTTTGGTAGCATCAGCCAGAAGACAGCTCATATTTGTGCCTTTAGGAGGGATATAGAGGGCAGAACTGCTTCAGTACTACTCAGACCCCAAAGAGGTTAAGAAGAACTGGGGCCTGAAGAAGGGGAGAAGAGAATGCGAAAGGGCCTGGCCCTAGTTGCACACTAGAAGCAGGTGTCAGTTGGGAATGCCCCCTGGGCCCCACATATCCACCCCAAAGTCATCATTTGGGTCAGACAGGGAAAGAGACCACCTCTTCTTCCGGTCTGAAAGCAACTGGGGGGAAGGGGGGGAATGAAAGGCTGCTTAGCAAACTGCATTTGGAAGAGGTAAGTCATAGTGGTTGAAAGACACGCTTGAAATCATATGGGCAAAGAGGAGACGCCCAAGAAGAGGGGGGGGCAAGGAGGATCTGTGAAGACTTCAGAGCTCCATGCAGCTCCTCTGTACAGGTTGATGACCTAGCACCCTGAGCTATTGATTGATTTGATTTGCCTTGCCCTGTAGCTTGGCCCGAAAAAACCCCAAAACAGACAAGAGTTCACATACGCTGCCCCCCACAGACAAACCACCAACTCTCTTCCCGTGTACCTCTGCCAGCTGTTTTCTAGTACAGCAAGCAGCTGTCCTAGTGGTGAACCCCTACAGACATGCTTGCCCCTGTCGCTCTCCTGCACCGCACAGCCTGTCTCTTCAGCCTTGCCTTAACCTCTGAAATATCAAGCAGGTAACAGGGTAGGCATTTTCTTCTTCTTTAATAAATTGGGGAGGGGGGAAGGAAGCCTGACCCAATTTTATTCTGTTGGAACGGAACCCAGAATCTCATTGCAGAGCAAGGCTATGTATTTAGCAAGCCAAAACTTAGCTTTCCTCTCACCCCAGGCGTCCTATTTTGGCCGCTGGCCATCCAAAGGCACCCTTGCTGGTCGAGCACAGATGCAGCACTGGAAAATACATGCTATCCCCTTCCCCAGCCTGGAGAGCCACAGGCAGTCAGGATCCACTCCAGCAACCATTTCTAAGGTCCACTATTTCCCTGAAGTTGGCTGAGAAGTCCTCCTTCATCAGCCAGTGCAGGACTCTTGCTGGGGAAACCTTCCTGTTCCCTCCATGTGCTTCTGAAGCATCATCTCTCATAAGTGCGACACAGTCTGCTGGTGCAGAGCCAGTCTGTATGGCTCAGGATGGACACCCCCCCCCCCAACGAGCATGCTTCTGGCAGATGCACCAGGTCATCACATGGGACACAACTGCACCTGCCCCTCTCCAGCCTTCCCAAGATCAGAAAACTGCAAGATTCATTCATTCATTCAAAAAAAAAAAAAAAAGACGAGAACTTCTCTGTGTTCGGATCCCTCATTGAGGATGGGTTGGAGGGCACTGCCCCTTCAAGAACACGGGTCACTATAAATGGCTGGCATTTCCAAGACCGAAAGTTTCCAGTGGAACATCTGCTTCCCTCACCAAATGGAACAGGTCCTTCTTCCAGGGGGAGCACCTAGCCCCCTCCTCACAGCTGCCCACGGAGGAGGATTACACAGAGGACTGTATTCCCGCTTGAGCAACAGCTCTATACTCCTAGATCCAGGTAGGGAAAGGAGGCATCAGAGGCCCATAAGGTCTACAATGGCTTTAATAAAGATGGTGTCATCCCGGACGTAAGAGTTCTTGGCCTCCATCTTGGTGAGGGGGCAGAAGAGCGGGCAGCCACTGGCAATGTTCATGTCACTGACAGGCCGCTGGAAAGAGGAGGATGACACATCCGGGCGGAAGGCGTCAATCACGTGCTCCCGGTTATTCTGATCCAACAGCATCAGGGTGACCTGCAGGGAGGGACAGAAACTGCTTGCAGGAACTGGGCTGAATGTGGAAATGTAGAATTCCAGTTCATGGCAAACTATCCTAATGGCCAGGGCTATTCTAAGCAGCTGTGTGACCACAGAATTTTCCGCTAAGCGCATAGCTCACCAGCCCCAAAACACTGCGCTTCCTCATCTTAAAAAGACAAAGCAAGGTTCTAGTCCTTTATATTGGGGTGGGAAATGGACGGTGAGGCAAGCTCTTTGCACCAGATCACCTGGCAAGGAAATTTCCAAGACGTGATTTGAACCGGGGGCTTCCCAGCTCATTCTCTTAATTCCCGTGTGCTCCGGGTTTCCTGCCTGGAGCCACCCAGAGTGCTGCGCATGCAGTCCGCGTTCGTCCCCTTCCCCAAACTTACCTTCTGGTTGAAAGGCCACCGCAAGAGGGCATCGTTGGGTCCTTTCATCACCACAAAGAAGAGGGACAAGTGGGTCCCACGCCCCGTGCCATCCCCGTTGAGGTAAATGCGCAGGCACATTTTGTAGCCGTACTTGTTTGTATAGAATGCTGGCAGAGGAGACAAACATATACCAAAAAATATCAAAGCGAGCCGGGCAGAGGCAGAAAGCAGAGGCACGGCTGGGGGAGGGGGGAGGGCAAGCGGCACCATCAACACTGCCTCTGCTGGCTTCCTTCGTGGGCCCAGCAAGCGCCGGATTTCCCATTCTGACTTCCAGCAGCTCTCCAGGGTCTCAGGCAGAGTAAGTCCTCTCCCAGCACCTGCTGACCCAAGATGTCTGAAGCTGGGCATCCTGCATGCAAAGGAACCACTGCGTCAGGGGCCCTTCCCTGTACTTCTAAAACTTTAACGTACCTACTAGCCTACATACCTATCAAGGTGCCTTAGGCGAGGTCAAGCCATCAGTCCCTCTAGTCTAACAGTGTGTGTAAGCTGCTCTCCGGGGTCTCAGGCATGGAAAGGTCCTTCCCCCCAGCCCCCCGCTCCCTACAAATCTTTACCTGGAGAGGATGCCAGGGGATGAAACTGGGGACCTTCTGCAAACAAAGCAGGGCCTCTGTCTCAGAGGACACGAAAACTAAAGGGGCTAAGGCTGTGGCTCAGGGGCAGATCTTCTGCTTTGCATGCAGGAAGTCCTAGGACCAAGCTCGTTTTAGAAGGGCCAGAGAACAGGTGGAGTGAAAAACTCAAAGCCCTGCAGAGCCACTGCTAGTCAGCACCAGGCAGTCTCCACCAACCGTCTGCCACAGGACAGGGCAGCTTTGTGTCCAGACAGCTGAAAAGACATGCCTAAGTAGCGGTCAGAAAGGAAAGGGGCTGCACTGGGGGACAAGGGCTCCCCTTATCCCTGATAGACAGAGATTACGGGGGAAAGCCAACTGCTTGTATAGTCTCTTAAGACAGCATGCCAATGCTGCCTCATGTGGGTAAGAAATCCCATGCCCCTGGCTTGGCAGAAGCAGAACAAGCTATGCAAATGGTTAACAGGAGGGAGCACAATCTCATCATAAGAACATGACCCTGCTGGATGAGATCAGTGGTCCATCTAGTCCAGCATTCTGTTTCACACAGTGGCCAACCACTGTGGGCCAATAAACAGAACATAAAGGACATCCCCGCCCCCTGCCCCCCCTATTACCGTATTGCTTCAAAGCACGGGGTTCCAGAGTTTTACAAAACACCGTGTTTTGATTTTTTTAAAAAGGCCCTGCAAGGCATTCACATCTCTATCTATACAATCCCAACTTTTGAGCTGCAGTCCTCAGGGGGAAGCCGGTATGGGGCAGCCTAGGAGAGGCTTCCAGTAGCTAAAGGGGGATACTCTCTAGCTTCCTCTTCCTTCACCAGATGTCCTAGGCCTCCACCTCTTGGCCACTACAGCAATCTGCAAGTCAGAGTGCAGAATCATTGCCGACATCTCAGGGAATAAAAGGCAGAAACACCCCCCACACACACTGTTCCACCCACCCCCCGAATTCAGAGAGGCAGTTTTTGCCAAACAACCTGGAGAAAAGATGGCTGGCGAGTGGCCATTTATCGCCTCCTGGCGCTTCCTTGCAAAGTCACGGATCTTCCAGATAAAGATGCCATCATAGGAAGATGCTTCCATCTCCTGAATTGTGCGGGCCATCTCGGCCAGGGCCAGGTCCTTTAGCGCAATGCTCCTTTCTAGCTGCCGAACCTGAGTCACAGGAGAAGAAAACCCAATCTGTGAAAGGCTCGAGTCAACTTTGGAACACTCTTCTCTCCACCACCAGCCAAGCTGCCGCCTTCTCCCCTTCCCCAAACAAGAGTTCCATGAACCAGCCCAACTGCAATCTATTCAGCCGCCTTGTGTACATTATACAAACAAAGCATACTTTATTCTACAGCTTCTTATATTCCCAAGGAGACACAAGGTGCCCTAACAGGGCACTGAATCCCAAACTTCAGGAGAGCTTATTCAGCAAGTCCAAGGGCTCCAAGAATTGCAGTAGGCACTGCCTACCCCCTCCCCACCCCATCATGACCAGAAAACTGCTTTATTTATTTTTTTAAAGCAGAGACGCTCAGATTACTGAATCCTACAGATGATGCCATGTTCTATAGGTTTTTGCTGCATTGGAACACTCCTCGTTATAATTCATCCCCACTGACTCTTTAACCCCCAACTTCTAGCTTTCATCCCTGTCTTGCCTGCTTGATTCCCTCCTCAAAGGCCCACCTCAGTGTCAGTTCTGTGTTTTATACAGAGCCTAGAATGCCTGATGGGTTCTGCAAGCGCCCCAAGTAAACGCAGCAAGACGACATAGAGGCACCATGGATGAGAGCATCAGGAAACCAACTACTGACCTTGCTGCTGAGCGCCTCTATCTTCTCCTGGTCCAGCTGATGCTGCTGGCTGTATGCTTCAGCTGTGAGAGACACCCTTTCCACCTCCCGGTTCAGCACACAGACGATATTCTCAAAAGTTACAGTCTTCCTTTCCAGAGCTTCACATTTCCCTAACAGTTCCAAAGAGCCGGAAATCTCTGACTCGGAGACCAGCGGCTTGCCCCCCAACAGAGTGGAACTGCCCTCCGCCGTCGGGAGGCCCGGCAGGGACTGCAACTTGCTGGATTCAGTCCCAAGACTCAGCACAAAGCTCAGCAGCATGTAGAGGTGCTCCCCCATGCGCTTGCTCTCGTGATCGGGGAGCTTCTCATTTTCCATCTGCACAAGACAGAAACGCAAACCTCGTCACTCCTCGCTCAGAGATGGAAAGACCGAGAGATGGCCGAGAGCGTGACTTGATTTAACGGAGCAGCACACAGCAACAACAGGAAAACGCACAAGGTGTCAAAGGGTGGTGATCTTCCTTATGAGCCCACACTTGAAAGTAAGGACACGGCGGCAGCTTGCTTAGGAGACAAACTAACAGACGGCAAGCATTAGGGAACAGAGAAAAATGATTATGAAAGCTAAACAAAGCCGCTATGTTCAGAAGCGGGCTGTCTCCAGGTATCAAGTGCTGAGGGCAAGTGGGACAGGAGACGGCTATCACCACTGTGCTCTGCTTAGGTGCTCTCTCATAGAGGTCCTCTGGGTGGCCAGTAGGTGAAAACGGGCTTGTGGGCTCCAGGGCACCTCTTCCAGTCTTCAAGCTTTCTGGAGAGGTGTCCAACCCTCCCTTCTGCACCCCCTCCCCTTCGAGACATACAGCCCTGTGCTAGTGACTGCCCTCTTGTTCACACACAGCTAGAACAGGCCAGGTGCTTACCAACTCAGTGCAGCCAACAGGCTGGAATCTGCAAGGCGCTTTGCATTTGCTACAAGATTTGATGTGGTCTTGGAACTGTAAAGGAAGGAAGGGGAGTAGCTAGTAAAACCATTATATATACATTCACACAATACTTTCGGCGCTCTAAAGCCCTTGCTCATGTTTCATCCTTACAAAAAACCTGCACGGTAGGCAAGAATTACTTTCCACTTACTGCTGACATAGGTCTGATGCGAAGAGAGCACAGCTTACCTAAGGTCATCTAGCAAGCTCTTATGTGTGTGTGTGTATGTATGTATATCTATGTATACATGTGTGTCTATACACTCCTACATTATTAACACGTCAACACCTAGGGAATTTATGACAAAAAATTGAGATCCAAGACATTACCAGCGCAACTGATTCTCTTTGCCAATGTATTGCCCCACATCAGACAAAACATAGACCCACTCTACACACCCTCCCTGTCCAGATGTGGGGCATCAAAAGTTTTCAGAAAGCCCTCATCACAGCTTGAGATCTTCGCAGAGGGAAATCTTCGCCATGGAGGGGGATTACCCATCTGTGCTGCTACCATCCAGCAGAGGAGTAACACAGCAGAAGCAGGGAATTTATGCAATGCTGCCCACTGTCACTACTCAGCCAACAGTAAATACATTAAGCCGATGTGTAGCACATTGCAAAGACCTCCACAGATTTGTCACAGAAATCTCTACAACAACCTTGTAATGCGTGCCTGCACAATCACTCCCGTATTTCAGAGATCCGTAAGGAGACTAATGTGCAGACTTGTGGCTTGCCTAAGGTTATTTGGTGAATTCACTGTGGAAGCAACATCTGAACCCAAGACTTCCTGGCTCACATTACACCCTTGGGCCACTGCATGACGTCAGCTATGCTTGCGGTGTATGTCTAGGAGGAAGCAGGGGTCAGATGTACTCTTTTGGATCCTCTCACAAAGAGCTCTTTTCAACTCCACTACCGGCTTGTGGTGACCCTGTGGAGTTCCCACTCCATGGGGTCTTCAAGGCAAGAGATGAGCAGAGGCGGCTTACCATTGCCTTCCTCTGCAGAGCAGCCCCTGTCTTCCCAGTGGTGGTCTCCCATCCCAGCAGCAAATCTGCTCAGCTTCTGAATGGCCTGGGTTATTAGGGCTACCACAAACCCCAACATACAAGGGATGAAAATGGCACACAACACTCACCTTTTCTCTCGGGATCTTCTTCTTCCCACAGCCATCGCAGGTGAGAGGAAATTTTGGGCACACCTCATCATGGGCCTTCAGGGAAGAAAGAACACAGCAAGGATATTCTAAATTATTTAGCAAAGAGTCATTCAAGCTAGTAGAATGAATACACAGGGGACAAGATACTTCTGAACTCCAGGTGCTGAGTGGGCAACAGCAAGTCTGTTTTTCTGCTGTCTTCCTGCCCTGTTGTGCGCTTCCAAAAGACGTCAGATTGAGCAAAACAGATACTGGACTAGATAGGCCATTGTTCCAAGAGCTCTTAAGCTCTAGACACAGCCTCCCTGTTCACAGGGGAGTGTACTGCAGAAGCGGAGGACGAAGCAGAGATGACTTTCGTACTCACACTCAGTTTGCTTGCGCCTCAAAGCACAAGAGATAAAAATGTGACAGATTTGTCTAGCTGCTGTTAAAAGCATGGCTGGACTGACCTTTGCTTTGTTCAGTGGGGCAGTCCTCATGCCCTTATGAATACAATTCTGCTAGGGTTATATTTCTGAAACACAGACTGGAGGTCAGTCTCTGAATTCATTCGTGGGGATTCAGCTGACACTGAAACTCCACGGGAGATTCTAAGAAGCTGCTCACACCAGCATTTCAAGTTGGTTTTTCTGCCAAAACCGCACAAGGACAGAAAACTTACCAAAAAAAAAAGGAGAAAGCATTGCAACTGCCTCTTTTATGCTTATGCCCAACCAGGATCTCGTTTTGCCACCTACACAGGCTGCCTTGCACCAATTCAAATCATTGGCCCATCCTGTCCTGCACTGCCTGCAGGACCTGCAGCTGCCCTCTGGGGAAGACGCCAAGGACAGAACCAGCAACTTTCCACAGGCAAATGCCTGACCACCGGGTCACGCCCCCTTGCCGACCATCTCAAGACATTCACCAGGTCACCAGATCCCCCAGGGAACTCTGGGCTTTGCACGCCACTGAAAAATACAGACGACAAGCCTGGGGAGTGGGCTTGCACAATTACTTTTTTTCTGAAACAGGTCAGGAGCCTGACTTCCCCCATTTTCTTCAGAAATCTCTCCACCTCTGATGCTTCCTTTGGGCAGAGGGAAAAGCAGCTACCCTCAAAATCAGGCCTACAGAACATGCAGTCCAATCACACACAGTGGCCTGCCAGATGCTCAACCATTCCTGCTCGTTGCCCCCCACCCCAGGAAGACCATGTTTGGCTTGGCTGGGTCACATGTTGCATGAGTCTACTCCACAAGCTGCCATTTCAAAAGCAGGTTTTTCTATACCTCAGTCTGTCTTCCTGACCCTGAAAAGCCTTCCCCTTTGTCCATTTATTAAGGATTATTCAAACACCACCTGCCTCCCCACCGCCACCACGCCCAGCAGCAAGAAAATCAAGAAAAGCTGCCTAGCGCAGTAGGGGAGGAAGGGAAATGCAAGTCACTAGTTCAGAAAAGGACTTGCATACAAACGCAACTCAAAGCGGCCACAGCAATCTACTTGTCTCCCTGCAACTTGCCCCCATATCTCCATACAAGAATAATAAGTGGCCTGCCTTACAAGGCCATTGTACGAATTTCTGAAAAACTGTTCATGGAGCATACTGGATATTTGAAACATACTACACAGATATTAAGAACAGCGGTCAATAATAAATGCAGAGCAACCATAAAAATGAGAGCTCATATTAATATTTATGGATGTTATGCATTTATTATTGACAGTTCTTAATATCTGTACTAACATAATTTCATTTGAAATGTAGTGCTGGCGTTTTACAGATACCAGTTTTACTTTGCCAAAAAGACAAACAAATGGGTTCTAGATTAAATCAAGGCTGTATTCTCCCCAGAAGCTGAAATGACTGAATTGAGGCTACTGTACTTTAGTCACATCATGAGAAGACAAGACAAAAATGCTAGGGAAAGTGGAGGACAGCAGGAAAATAAGAATCAACGTGAAACGGAGTGACTCAGTAATGAAGCCAGGGCCTTCAGTTTACAAGACCTGAGCAGGACTGTTAATGATAGGACATTTTGGAGGCCATTCATTCATAGGGTCACCATAAATTGGAAGCGACTTGATGATACCTATCACACACAATAAAATAATTTCTATTCTTATAGGACTTAGTAAACAATTAGTACCGATCAGAGCTTCAGCAGACATGCAAGGGTTGCACAACGATAGGATGCAAGCTTCTCAAGTCGCACAAGAGTCCTCCTCGAATGGAAATTCCAAAGTGAGAAGACAAGCTTGATGCTTTGGCGCCTGGCCGCTGATCCTACTAGTTGGGACTCATCTCTTTGTATCACATTATTAATGCAGCCTTTTGAATAAAGATTTTTTAAAATTAAGGAACCCTTCCTTATTCACTTTTAGGTAGCTTCCTGACTCACCACTGAAAATTCAGAAGGCAGGCAGAAACGCTGCAAATTAAAATACTGAAATGTACATACTACTGTAGAGCAACAGACGCAGCCCGGAAAGTGTGCATAAACCAGTGGAACAGCCACAAAAAACAACAAGAAAATGCTGTGCTTGGATTGAATGGAATAAATTAGTGGTAGCATTCAAAATCCCAAACATTCCCAGTCAAGCCAAGGGAACTTTCACTGCCTGCTGGATGCCACTTTACGTTTCTGGCAGCTAGAATGCTATAACAGGACCTTTGAAACGACCTGAAAACGTCAACTAGCATAAAATGGGGCAGTCCGTTTGCTATTAGGGAGTAGCCATTGGGAGTGTATTACTCCCATTTTGCAATCTCTTCATTGGTTCCCAAGTTTTTGGGTTTTTTATCTAATACAAGGTGCTGGTACTGACTTTGAAAGCCCTTCACCACAAGAACCACCTCTCCCAGTATGAGCCCACGTGGTACCTCTGGCCAGCAAAGCAGTACCTCTGGCCTATTCCTTAAGGCTTGACCAGCCACTACCCATTTCTGTGCTTTTTTGCTAGCCATTCCTCCCTGACAGAATTGCAAAAGAAGAAGAGTTGGGTTTTATCCCCCGGCTTTTCTCTTCCTTAAGGAGTCTCAAAGCAGCTTACAGTCGCCTTTCTTTCCTCTCTCCTTGTGAGGTAGGTGGAGCTGAGAGAGTCCTGAGAGAACTTATGACTGGCCCAAGGTCACCCAGCAGGCTTCATGTGGAGGCGTGGGGCATCAAACCCGGTTCTCCAGACTAGAGTCCACCGCTCTTAACCACTGCACCATGATGGCTCTCACACCACATTGGCAGAAGACAACAAAATTAAGTTCAACTTTGGGAATGGGGCAAAAATAAAATAAAACCTGGCCTCCCATGCTGCAGTATCACTCTTCCAAAATTTCATCACACTCTAGCATGACCAAGCCCAGGATGGGTCTCCGCATTTATTGGCTGAAGTAAGCAGGCTGTACTTAGAGACAGTCGAAGGGCGGAATGATGCCCCGACTGTCAGGGTTCCCAAAGGCAAGTACTGCCCTCACTCACTCCTATGGGGGACTGTCATGATCTGTGTAGGACTGGGGGACAAGGCCCAGTGAGGCCTAGGCCCAGGAGACCTGGGTGAGAGTGGAAAGCAGACACAGCTTACAATCCACACACTGCTGGGCGACAGTTGTAACCAATTGGCGTCCAGGGATTGTATGAGGGGATTGTTACTTAAAACTTCGTGGGCTGTGGAACTGCGTTCTTCTTCTCTCACAGTTAAGCTGAGAGAAAAGGTCCCTCACTCGGGACAGAGTGAGTACAGGCACCTGCCTCGTATAAGAGGCTGTGGGCCTTGAATAATAAGCGGTTAAGAGAAATAGGTAGCCACGTTAGATTTGTTTTATTTACCTTTAGACACTGTTAGATATTTTAAGCTCCTTGTCTTGTTTTCCTTGCCCCATTGCTGTATTAATAAACCATTTCCTTAATGTTCTCTGCCTGGTTGTCACGCCTATATTTCTTGGCTTAAAAGGGGCATTTTGGTTGGGCTTGGGAGGGTACTCTGGGACTTCCCAAGTGGTTGTAGAGGAAGGTGGCAACCCACAGGGTGCCATGACAGGGACGTAAAAAGCTCTATCCTTACAGAGAGGCAGGATCAAACCACCTTTTCCATGCTGCATGGCTTAATGGTCTGTGGAGACATATAATGCCCCTTCCTTTCCACCACAGATCTATTTTGCCCACAGTATCACTGAGATATCAACAACGTGGAACAAACGAGTGTGCTAGCATCGCACAAGCACACACACCCAGGGTGACTCCAGAGCAGGGACAGCGAGAGGGGCAGACAACACAGCTTTCCGTGCAGGGCAGAGGTCTCAGAGAGAACAAGGGCCGACAGAAACCGTACATGAAAGCTGATTGCTAAGCCAAGCCGAAACTTCTTGACCCCTGATGATGAGCAATCACCTCTGCAATGGGGAAGGGGTGTGAGAGACAGAGAGAGAGACCACTGCTGGAAGAACGACGTACACTGCAGGGCTTGCGGAGCTCACAAACTGAATTCTCCTCTATCACATTTTTATCCCAATTTTCCTCCATGGAGCTCAGGTCAGGGCCATGCAAGCTGTTCTCCCCTCCTCTTTTTTTTAACCCTTACAGCAACCCTGGGGCTGAAGTCAGGATGAGCTAGCACCACCAGCTCAAGACCACCTGGTGAGCTTCGCAGCTGAGCGGCCACTTGAACCTGGCTCTCCCCACTACTCGCCCAATGCTGACTCAGCACTGGCAGTTCCCCTCCCCACGACACCTTGAGGAAGACACAATCCCCTGGGCCCCACAGCATATTTAGAGGGTTAGACCTGAGCAGTACCACCTGCGCACTGGACCTGCAGGGGAGGGGATTAAGAAAGCAGCTCTCATGCATACCTTAATATTGGGGAAGTAGAAAAGGACTTTGCAGTATTTACAGTTGAGGCTTCTCTCGGGGCACTCCCGCTCGGAATGGCGCTCCTTTCCATTCAGCCTGACCATGCCCTTACATGCCGGGCAGGTGACCAGCATGAACGGGCAGCTCCCTTCGTGGCAGCTCTGCAGTAAAATGAGCAGCACACTTCAGTACAGCTAGACAAAAGAAATGGATTGACATCAGGCGCACAAGCTGCTGTTCGCCTGGCTGTCTGCAACAAGGAAGAGGTGCCCGCAGGCGGTGGCACTTTCTGATGTCCAATGTGAACCGGGCTCCTTTGCAAGCTGCCAGGGTGCCACAAATGAAGACACAGGTCTGTGTGGGCCAACGGAGGGGACAGGGCGGAACTGATGTTTGTGTGGGCTGCTTACTCTTCTAGACCTGAGGCCTGGTTCACACATGCAGGGCACAGACGAATGCAGGGCATCACCTCCAAGCTTTATGGTGGTGTCCATTCTACCATCTGACGTCTCTGCCACTGCAGTCTCCTGTGTGTGTGAACCAGGCCTTATCTGAAAGGGGGACCAGAGGAGGGGAGACAACAGAACCCCCAGAACCCTGGCTGATGAACACGGCCAGTCCCCCTGTGGCAAATGGCAAGCGGCACAGGCCTGGCTAAGCACCGGTGAGCCAAAGGTACCACCGCTAAGGGGGTTTCCTCCCCCACAGAGCCCTCCAAGAAGACAGGCATCTGATTTAACTTGAACAGCCTTCTACAAAACCACGACACTAACAACAGAGATCCTTTCAGTGATGATGCCGGGGACTGAAGCCCAGCCCTGCTACTGAGCCACAACCCCTCCCCTCTAAAAGAACAAGCTCCCAGGCTTGTGACGCACCATTCCCACAGAGACAGGTGGTCCAGCCCAGTGAAGTTCTAATTTTGCCACTATGAAACTGGCTTGCAGGAAAGTGTGGGGACCAGCAGGAGAGACAGGGAAGAAAAGAGCCTTCACTGACTGGGGCTTTCCAGCTCCCACCTACACATTCCATATCTATTCTGAAACCTGCCAAAACTTACCTCCCACGGTGCCGATTTTATCTGTCCAAAGCAGCGTAAGCATGCAGGAGTGCTACTTGGTGACGCCCCAAAACTAAGGCTGATTTGGGCTTGAGTCTTACTAAGGCACCAAAACACAGCAGCAAGACACCCTGTGCAAACCCCCTCTGTCACCTGCTGCCAGTAAGAGGGGCCCAGGCATTCTCCTCCTTCGGAGAAGCAACAAGGACGGGATTTCAACCACACTCCCCTATGAACTTTCCTTGGACCAAGTCAGAATACGGATCCACCTAGCTTAGGCTTAAACAAGATGCTACCTTTTCTTAATGAATCCCGTACGGTGCTTGTGCAGGGTCCCCCCACTCCCTGGGCCTTTTCAGGTCAGGAAAATTATGCCGAGGTCACACTGAAGCCCTTAACCCATGCAGGGGTTGCAGTCCAAACTGGGCCCCTGTAGTGCTTGAAAAATTAGTTCTCCGCAGTGCTGTTTGACTACAGAGAAAGCAAGTCAGTTCAGGGGAACCGCAGACGCAGCTAGTTTAAAAGGTAACATCTAGTTTGGCTCTTAGTCTTGCCCACTCTGAACGACAGCAGACATCCAGGCAGAGAAATACCTGTTTCCTAACATCCTCTCACTGGAGATGCCAAGGACTGAACATGGGAATTCCTGCAACCAAAACAGGTGCTCTACCACTGAACTACAGCCCTCTCCTTACTGCTCTTTCTCCTAGCCCAAAAAGAATTATTCTGCTTTTTGCTAGACTGGCAAAGGAGGGGAGGAAGATACCAGGAGCACCAGAGACCCATTTCCTGGATGCCTGGCACAGCCTGTGAGATTTGGCCACGCTCTGTTCACTCATTTAAAGCTTCCAACAACCTCCATGAGGGGTAGGAACTGCTCTGACTGACTGCCATAGCACAGAATATGCAAAGATCTGCCTGCCTCCGTCTGGTCGAGCCACATGCATCACCTACCACAGCTAAGGCAGAGGATACCTTTTGCTGCTTGAATTTTAGACAGCCTGGAAAACAGTAATTATTTCCAAATTCAAATAGCAACCAAAAACTCAGCAGGAAAAAAACCCCAAAGCGGACCATCTCTCAGTGATCCCACAATCAAACTTCAGAATGCATTCAAATGATTCCTACAGCGACAAGGGAGCTTTCTGACATATCAAAAGACCCAGTGTGGCCTCAGCACCATTTTTTTTTAAATGCAATCCTTGCTGACCTTGCTTCACTTTGAACAGGAAGCAAAACTTAAGCCAACGGAAGAAGCCAAACTAGCGTCTCAAACTAAGGGGCCGTTTCCCTTCACTTCCCACCAATATCAGATTACATGAAAGGACGACAAGCGGTGCCTCTGACTGCCACTGCAGAGACCGCATTCTCTGCTCTCTCAAAGCAGATAACGAGCCAACTTTTAGGGACTTTCCAGGAGGCCCCGGCTGAGAACAGCTCCGCCAGGGACTTTCCAAGCTGGAAGTGCTGGCGCCCAGTTATGCAACTGTGCTGCTGGCTGTACAGACAGAACACAACTCAGCTGGTGATGAACCAAACACAGTACACACACAGTCCACAGGTCAAGCTCAGACAAAACACTGCATTTAGTCTTTTGACAACTATTCGACCATGTGAACTCCAGGCTTTCCCTCTTGGTCCTAATTTCCCCCAGCTGAGAAGGGTAGGAGCATTGCCGTTACAAGCCGCTCCGCCGGAGCCAACTGATTGTCTCGACCGACCGTTCTCAGGTACACTGCCGTGCCGTCTCTCGGATACGAGAAGGGTATCCGTGAGAGGGTCTGTCAGCCACTGTAAGAGCAGCACTGTCGGCTTAGACTGCTAGTAGCTCACCAGGGTCCCTTGCAGTAGAAGGCGAGACACTGACCCTGGACATTCCTACATGCCAAAGATGCACTCTACCACTGAGGCAGAAACTAAAGGCAATAAGGGCAGCCACATGTATTGACTCATCTGTTTACCACATGTCTATCCAACCTTTCTTCCAAGGAACTCAGGGCTGCACACACTGTGTTCCTCCCTCTACCATTTGATCCTCGTGACAATCCTACAACAAGTTGGGCCAGACACTCAGTTTTAAGCCCAAGTGGGGATCTGAACACAGATATGCTATACCACACTCATATATAAAATGGGGGGGGTGAATGTTCATTGTTGTTTTTTTAAACACACAAAGGTACATATGAGTAAGAAGCGCAGCAAGGTGAGCCGGGGGAAAGAATGCTCTATTCCCTTTGCATGCACACACCTTTCTGCGTAAAAGTCAACACTCCAACTTTATGCAAGAGCAGGGCAAATGATTGTGAATACACATATGCAAATATATCCATTACACCACCTTTAGCCATGAACTCCAATCTCTCCCCAAAGAACAGTATCGCAATCTCTCTTGGGCCATTCCAGCACCACACCATCTGCTCTGACTGGAAGCTCTCTCAGATTCTTTAGAGACTGTAAAGCGAGTGTGCAAGGCACGTGCTGAGTCACTGAGCCATGGATCAGACACAGAGAGAGCCAGCTTAATGTGCAAAAGGCAACATTTCAAAGCAGAGAAAGTAACCAGGCATTTAAGACAGCAGGGATGCTGGCAAGCACCCCACAAAAGGTAGAAGCCATACAAAAATACGTGCAAAGTCTGCCATAAACAATAATTATTCCAACAGAATTGCTCATGTACACAGCCTTCCACATAAAAGCCAAAATTAGAGGAAATGCTAGAATCCTTTATACAAGATGCCCCTTCACTCAACAATACAATGTGTAGTTAGAAATAATGCATAGTTACGACTAGGGCAGCAAGTTAAATGAAGGATCACATGGACACTGAGCTATAGAAACGAACAAAAAAAGCCGGAGTTCTTTTTGGAATGACACAAATTTTGCAGCAAGAACTATATTGGGAAACCTGCACAGACTATAAAATGCAAACATTTGCACAATGCTGTCTTGCTTTGCATAATTTCTCTTATCTCGGGGGAGGGTACTTTAGAGATTACAGCAGATTCTGTCCATATGCACTCTCCAAAATGCAGTTAACAAAAGTTGACCTTTAAAAAAAAAAAAAAGACTCTGCAGCAGAAATTGTTAGAAAACTAGAATTTGGGGGGGGGGGGCATTGCTACATTCTGTGTGTTTTATATGATCTTGCCCCATTTCAGTTCAGGCACAGGCCTGGACAAATGGGTCCAGCACTCAGACTGACAGGGCTGCACCCTTCCCTGTAGACGGAATCTAATTCCTGGCACTCTGCCACGAAGTACCACCAGTTACCAGGAAACAGAAAGCACCAACCAAGTCATACCTCATATTCTTTAATTGTCCCTTTCCATGCACAGCCCTCGTTGATGCAGATTGCCGGAAGACTCTCCACCTCCCGTCGGGCTGCATTATCTGGAAAAGCCTCAAAGCAAAACAAAATATATATATACTTAAATAAAGAGAAAATGAATTTTCAGCATAGGGTTGCCAGATCCCTACCTGGCATCCGGGGGGGCGGGGCCTGTCATTAAGGGACGCTCTAGTGTTCAGGCTTAAAACTCTATGGTACCATAGAGTTTTAAACCCGAATTCTAGAGTGTCCCCCAACGATGTGCCCAGCGTGATGACATCCCCTCCAGCTGACGTCATCGCGCCAGGCACGTCGGCCCGATTCAGGCACCTTTGGGGCGGAGTTTCCCTCCAGCGGCCAAACCTGTCAGCCTTATTTCAGCAACATGACAAATGCATTTCTTCTTCCATCAGAAATCTGACTTGGAAGGGGAGAAGAATGTTTCTCAAAACTATCCCCTTCTCCCAGACATTCCAGTCCAACACTATCAAGTTGGGGCACAGGGAGAACCAAAGTGGCAGCGAGGCTGGTCTATTCCAGGGAGCACAGCAATGCTGCTCTAACCAGTGAGCAGGCTAGCCTTGCAAGCTTTTATGGGGGTCATGGTTCACTGCCAGATCTACTCTGGCCTATCGGCTTGAAGAGACTCCATTTCCATTCTCTCTTTATTAGTAACAGGGGTCATTTCAAGCAGGAGCTTGGGGGAGCTCAGCTCCGGGAGTTGGTGCCAGCACCCCCCCCCCCCGCAGGGGAATGCCTGCTTGCGTCATGGCTGCAGCAAAATGACCCTGTCCCCTGGAAAGGTCCTTGTTCCTCCGAACAGCCTTCTGAAGGCTTCAGCCACCACTGAAGCCATCCTCCCAGAATAGTGGTATTTCTGAGGCTTGGATTAGTAGCTGGCCCCTCTCTGCCAGCTCTCTCTCTCGCCTTCTGACATACTTCCGGTGATGTCAGGTGGTTTAGCATATGCAAATAAGTTATGCTAATGAGTTATGCTAATGAGCTCCTGCACCTCTGTGTCTACGAAATGACCCCTGATTAGTAACATTATTTATTTAATAAACTGGGCTCAGGGCAGTTTACAACATAAAATCCACAAAACAATAGATGGCACAATAGACAATAACACACAAAAAAGTGCTTCTGTCAGGCAGATATAGGTACCCCAGGAAGCTCCAGTGCCCAATAGTATTATCTAAAACAGCAGGGGACTGGGAAGGGGCCATGAACAGGGGAGGCCGGAATGGTTTAACATCCACTGCCTCAACCAAAAGCCTGGCAGAACAGCTCCATTTTACAGGCCCTGCAGTCAGGGTTACAAGGCATTAGTTGGCTAAGGCCTTTTTTTTTTTTGCTTGCTCCACTGCAATAATCCATTCTCTAAGCATCTGCAGCTCTCCCAAAACCAAATGTTGTTCATGTCCAGCCCTCAGGTCCCTGGTTCAGAACCTGCCACAAATCTCTCACAGAGATCTTGAACTGTGAGGAAACAAGATCAGAAGAACAGCTGGCAAGGAAGAGAGTCCAGCAAGCAGGTTTGTGTAATATTTAGCATTTATTCACTTTCAGTTTTCAAAACGCTCCACACACATTACCACTATAGGGGAGATGAGAGAGGGGGGTTTACATAAGGCTACCAAATGCATTCACAGTAGAAGCAAGAACGGAACCAGAGACCACCTAGACCATAGTTCCTTCTCTTAGCCCCTGTGCTATACCAGCTACCACTGTAAGACCTAAGTGTATGGTCTATGAAGTTCCAGTAAAAGACCATGAACTCACTAGCAAGTAAGCTTTCATTCTAGCATCCCCTGCTCTGCTCCCATCCACTGAATAGCATCAGACTGCCTATCTGGCTTGCTGTAAAGATTGTCGTAAGAACACATACATGTTCCAAGCACTATGGAAAAGTGCCCCATCATCAGTTACATTATTACTGCCCCACAGAGAAAAGGGAAAACTTGTCCAGCATCCTCACATTCACTTTCTTACCGAGCTAGTTTCCAAGATAGAAATGCCTTCTTCGTATATTCCTTCCTGAATGCAGGCTGCACACTTCTGGGGGCCAGAGCTGACGGAGAAAGCAAAGCAGTCAGAAGCAACAACATCTACGGCATGTTCAGGATGAACCTCAAAATCAACTATGGAGCAAAGTCCACAATGGACACTGCGGGCCTTTGTCATCATAGCTCTGAGGCCACTGACAGAGGTTCAGAAACATATGTCACTCCTACCATGCAGCACAAAATGTAAAACCTTCCTTCTTCAACGGCCTCTGGCGCAGCTACTGGAGTTATCTGTGATTCAAGACAGCTGCTTAGCAGTTCACCTGCAGCAAGCCAGAATTGTCTGTGGGAGACCAATTCTCTCACCCTCGATAAAAGAACTCTGCTTCTCTCCTTCTAGGCCATCAGCAGGCCACAGGATGACCAATACAGGTATGTATGTATAAGTCAGCAAGGTAGCCACTTCCTTGAGCATCTGTTGCAGCTGCACTGCCCCTTGCACACCTGCACCTCATCAAACACAATCCTGTTCATCTCCTCCACCAAAAATGTATTCCCAATGCTGCTGGGTTTTACTGTCCCAAAAATGCAAAAAAAACAACAACCCACCACTATCCCCTTATTGGCAGCCTCCATATTTGTTAAAATAAAAGCTTTGTTAATTGGGAAGGAGGGATGTTGGTTAACAAAGTTTTTAACTGGCAGCAAGAAGGTAACAGGGTTGTGGGCGGTGGCCATGGATGGGACCCACAGCCTGCTCCAGTGCTGCCCACTCAGCAGTGCTGTTCTTGCCTGCACCACCTGCCCAAATCACCACAGGCCTGTAGCCACCCCACTGGCAGCGTGAGGACAGTTGTGCTGTGCAAACAAAGCTTGAATGCTTCAGGCAGGCATGTTGGTTAACTAGGCACTAGTTAACAAAGCTTTTACTGTATATGCTTTTATCCCACCAGTTCACATATTTTAGAAATGGCATACACAGCTCTCCCTTCTTTTTCATGAAGAAGAAGAGGAAGAGATTAGATTTATACCCCGCCCTTCACTACCCAAAGGAGTCTGAGAGCAGCTTACAAACTCCTTTCCCTTCCCCTCCCCACAACAGACACCCTGTGAGGTAGGTGGGGCTGAGAGAGCTCTGACAGAAACTGCTCTTTTTCAAGAACAGCTGTGCCAGAACTATGGCTTGCTCAATGTCATCCAGCAGCTGCAAGTGGAGGAACGGGGAATCAAACCTGGTTCTCCCAGATTAGAGTCCACATGTGTGCATTAACTAAGCCTTATTCTCCCCCAAAGCAAAGGTACAATTACCTTATGATCTTTTTCAGGCAAGAGGAGCAGTAGCGGTGTCCGCACTGGGCTTGGAACGGCCGCCTCAAAATATTCCTGCACTCTGTACACAGGTACTTCCCCTCTAACTCAGTCCCAAGGATCTCCTTTGGAAACCCCGGCTTGTTTACTTCCAGAGAGCTGGGGGGAGTCAAGTTTGCTGCTGCCATGTGAACCAGAACATCCAAGTGGGTTTCAAAACACTGGAAGAAAAAGAAACATTTTAAAATCCATTCAAAGAGGTTGTTTCTATTATAAGCATTCATGCACACCCTGCACAGTTGCACCTAGACCTGGTGGTGCATTTTGGAAAGCAAGATAACAAAAAGCTCAAGATGTTGATTTGCATTCTGCAATGGTCATCATGGATGTTCCCAAATGCTCACTGGTGGACGCCACTTTCCAAAGCTTTTCCTTATGGCTACCTTTTAAGAATGGTTGGTACTATTATCTCCATTATCTAGATTGGGATGGGAAGGAAGAGGAGTGATACATAGCAGATCATCTAAGATCACTTCCTGAATTAATCACAGACAGAGCCAATATCTGAGCTGGGGATTTCCTGGTTCACAGCTTGGTCTTTTAACCACCACTCTAGCTTAGCTCCATACAGTAGCTCAAATAAGCAGCACACTAAGTGGCACCCTGTACACACCCACTCCCTCCCTCACAGTAAATGTCTATTAAGAAGCACAGCAGAAGATTCTGCAAGGGTACGCATACTGAGTTCACCAGAGGCACTAGCCAAGCTTCTTGGCCAACACCTGATGTGAACAGAGACGGTTTCCTAGACCGCCACCCCACTCAAGCCCAGGGCAATCAGAGAAGCTTCTCAAAGTGGCAACAGCAATGGCCAAGCTGCCTTTCAAGAAAAGTTGTTGACCATTACAGGCCTCTTTGAGGCTCTCTGAAGAACACAGCTGGAAAGTCACAAGTTATAGCGGAAACTGGAATCCCCAGGGACAAAGGCAGCCTCTCACAAGCTTAATACAAGGACAGGGCTGTTGATTTCTATCCATCTTTCCATTGCTTCTACACACTCTCTATCACCTCTGTGGATGCACATGTGTTCATAAGCAAGTTCCCCGCAGCTGTTACCTGGCTCAAACCCTTGAATCATAGAATCATAGAGTTGGAAGGGGCCATACAGACCATCTAGTCCAACCCTCCCGTCCAATGCAGGACCAGCCTAAAGCATTTCTGACAAGTATTGATCCAGCCTCTTCTTGAAAGCTGCCAGTGAAGGGGAGCTAACCACCTCCCTAGGCAGCTGATTCCACCTTTGAACCCCTCTGACCATGAAAAAGTTTATCCTAATATCCAGCCAATACCTTTCTGCATGTAATTTAAACTCAGCTGCTTCGGGTCCTCTCCTCTGCTGCCAACTGGAACAGCTCCTTGCCCTCCTCCAAATGACAGCCTTTCAAATATTTAAAGAGAGCAATCATGTCCCCCCTCAATCGCCTCTTCTCCAAACTAAACATTCCCAAGGCCCTTAGCCTTTCCTCGTTGGCCTCAGTCCCCAGACCTCTGATCATCCTCGTTGCTCTCTTCTGCACCCTCTCGATTTTGTCCACATCCTTTCTGAAGCTATCCTTTTTGAAGTAACTGTAACAGTAACCGGTGTCAGCTCACCAGTTGCCTCCTCTCACTCTGCTGTAGATTGGCAGCAGTGCAGGGGGTGGCAACTGGTGAGCCAAATCCCATCGTCGGCACTGCTGGCCAGGTACAAACTGTGCAGCTCCTGTGGAGGATGCTCAGTCTGGCTTACCCGTCTCTGTGTGTGTGTGTGTGTGTGCGCACGTGCGCACACACAAATGCCATCAAATCACTTCCAACTTAACGGCAACCCTAGGAATTAATTATCTCCAAAGCATCCTATGTTAACAGCCTTGGTCAGGTCTTACAAACTGAGGGCCATGGCTTCTTTTACTGAATCAATTCATCTCATACTATGTCTTCCTCATACTACATCTTCCTCTTTCCCTGCTGTCTTCATCTTCTCCTAGCACTACTGTTTTTTACCAGTGAGTCTTGTCTTCTCGTGATGTGACCAAAGTATGATAGCCTTAGTTTAGCCATTTTAGCTTCTAGGGGAAATTCAGGCTTGACCTGATCTAGAACCCACTTATTTGTTGGGGGGGGGGGGGGTTGGTGGCCCATGGCATCTGTAGGCTTGCCCTTAGCCATTTGAATGTCCTACTCGACCCTTCTCTTTAGTCAGCCCAGCCGTGCAGCAGTGGCCTTTCTTTCTTACATATTCAAGAGACAATTAACACCCTGAATTTTTTATTGAGTCTCTGTACCACTTTCCAATCCCTGAAGAGCTCAAACATTCTGAGAAGTTTGTTCATGCCTCTCGCCCCCCCCTGCAGATGGTATCTGAAACGATGCAAGTTAGGGAGACCATAACCAGGGGCTTGTGCTCTGCTGATACCGCCTTTAGTACTGAAGCACTTTCCCAGGCCCCAATGAAAGAGAAGGACTGGATCCTCCTCCTGATGAGGATTGCATCAGCTCTTACAAGCTAAACAGGATTTGGTCAAAAACCTGGCAAAAGATCCTGCTCCTCCAATACGCCCTAGCCCAACATGACTCACAATGCAGGACCAGGCAGCCCAGGCCAGGCCCCGCCCTTCACCTCCTGCTTCACAAATTGCTGGCACTTCATCCCCAGAGAACATGCCTCTTCAGGATACTGCACATGTGCCAGAGTCTCAGAGGGCAAGCTGTCAAACAGACTGTCAAAGCTCCCTCATTATCTTCTACTTTCTCTTCTGTAATTTAGTGTAGCTCAACTAATGCAAAGTACTCTTGTTTACTCCTTCATGACCCTCTCACTGCATGTATGGTGTCTAGAATCTTACAGGTGCTCCGATAAATAACAACATATAGTGATATATGTAGGATCACAGCAATTGCATCTACTGAGGAAGAGGAAGAGGAGGAGGAAGAGGAGATTAGATTGATATCCCACCCTTCACTATCTGAAGGAGTCTCAGAGTGGCCTACAGTCTCATTTCCCTTCCCCTCCCCACAACAGATACCCTGTGAGGTAGGTGGGGCTGAGGGAGCTCTCCCGAGAACTGCCCTTGAGAGAACAGCTCTGAAAGAACTTGAGACTGACCCAAGGTCACACCAGAAGCTGCATGTGGGGGAGTGGGGAATCAAACCTGCTTCTCCCAGATTAGAGTCCGCGCTCCTAACCACTACACCAGCCTGGCTTTTCACTTTCTTAAAAAAAAAAGAAGCAAACTTTCAAACCTCAGTGTTCACATTGGTGCCTCACCACACCTTACTTGCTTGGGAAAAGATGATGTGAGATTAATTTCATTCTACTGACAAAGATTGTAATAACCGCAATAGTTCTTTCTTGAAAAGCAAGGCTATACTTTTTTTTTAATAAGTCACCACAAAACAGTCAAGAGTAAAACACTGGGAGTGGCAACAAGATGTAACGAAAACCATACAAGGGAAGTGAGGACAAAAACGGTCATCCAAATTTTGCAGGTTCCCATTGTTACAGTTAAGTGTAGAATTCAGTGACATGAGAATTTCACTACATATATATATCTTTATCTATACACTCACACATACACATATATATTTTAGAAAAGCAAGTTTCCAGATCTCAGAGCTCACACTGGTGCCTCACCCCCACCACACCTTACTTGCTTGGGCAAAGATACTTAGCAGCAGCCCAAAACAAGCACTACTCATCTTCACTGCGGCACAAGTGAGGCCACAAACAAGGAATCCATCAAACCCAAACACAAATATTTGTGTTCAAGATTCCCTTTCAGCTCCCCAGCATCAGAATCCAGTTTTTAAAAACTAACATTAAAAAAAAACAAACACAGAAACTTGGTAACGGAAGTGGCCACCCTGGCATCTTCTGTCTAAGAACTTAAAGGCCCTACTAAATCTCAATTATGGTCCATCTAGTTCAGCATCTAGGGTTGCCAGGTCCCCCTGGCCACCGGCGAGGAGTGGAGGGTAGGGATGGCCAAATCCAGGTTGGAAAACTCCTGGATATTTGGAGGTGGAGCCTGGGGAGGACAGGGACCTCAGTGGGGCACAATGCCATAGAGTCCACCCTCCAAAGCATCCATTTTCTCCAGGGGAACTGATCTCGGTAATATGGAGCTGAGCTGATTCTGGAGGATCCTCTGGTCCCATCAGGAGGCTGACATCCCTGCCAGCACCCAGCTTTCCACGGAGGTCAATCAAATGCCCCCCAAAGGCAGAGGAGCCAAAGCTGCCCCCTGTTGTTGCCCCACAGCAAATGGCAGAGTGACACTGCTTCTGAACATGGAGATTCCTGCAAACCTACAATTCCCAGGCATCCTTCAAGCCTCAGAATTGGCCGGGGGGGGGGGGGGAGGAGGAAAGCAGGAGCCAATCACTGATAAGGAGGCAGAGCTTTGACAAAAAGCAGGTAAGTCCCTGCAGATGGGCAGCAATGATGCGGCTTTTTTGGAGGGGGGGGGGGAGTTGAGTCAGACCTGATGAGGATTAGGTATTAGAATACTGGTAGCAGTAGGGATCCAGTCAAGTATGGATTTTTTTTTGTTTTCCAGGCAGCTTCTTTTCTCTGCAAGTTTTGCCCTGTGTATACCTTGCGTTTACCTGCTCTACTGACATAAATGTTCTCTTACTTTACTATGTCATCGTATTTGTTTAATAAACTAGTCTTTATTGTTCCCTCTACCTGTGCCTTCCTACCTCATGTCTAGTCATACAGCAGGGCATGAAAGTTTGCAAGTGGCCTGCGTGTGAAGGAAGGGCTGCCTTGATGCCGATAGATTTGCGTATTTTATTTATACACCACATTTTTTTCCAATAGGCACTCAAAGCAACTTACATCATTCTCTCCTTCAATTCTACCTTCACAACAAGTCTGTGAGTTAGGTTCAGCTGACTGTGACTGGCCCAAGATCACCCAGCGATCTTGGGCCAGTCACAGTCAAATGAACCTACCTCACAGAGTTGGGGGGGGGGGAATGTGGTGTATAAATGAAGTACAGCAATTAACATGTTCGCCTTTTTCCCCCTCAAGGAACTTGGGGTAGCAAGCATGGTTCTGCTCTCAGTTTAACTGTTTTGAGGTTGGTTAGGCCATTTTTATAATCCAGAACACTGAGGGAATATCTGTAAGCCTTGGGCACAAATTGGTGTGTTCTGTCTGCTTTCTATAATTTCAGTTTCCATTACTTTGGGCTGAGCTTTTAACAGTGTAGTGTGTAGCCTTTCCCCATTCAGAATAGTGGTCTAACCCCCTGTCACAGTGCGACTGGGTTCTGAGACACCTAGTTTGAATCCCCATGGTAGAGTATCTCAGAACCCTAGGTATCTCAGAACCCAGTCCCACACTCTAACGAGTATACCATACCATGACTGATACAGCTCCAACATTCAAAACAACCACTGTTTGCCATTTAAAATAGTCACAAGAAATCAGAAAATACAAACAGAATATTGAAAGGCAGCAGAGATATACATAAGGTTAAAAGGTGAAGGCAAATTTCTTTATTTCCCAATCCACATTACTTCGGTGCTTTAGATAATTCTGCAAGGATATGAAGCAAATCTGAGTCAGGAGGGACTGACTCTGAAATCACTGAAACCTACAAAGAAAACTATTTATTTGAGCCAATCCAGATTACCCTTTGGTCAACACACACGCTTGTTCCCCTTAAACCTTTGGGAATTTCCACTATCATTCACATTCCTTCTTGTGGAAGGGAAAAACAAAAAAGAACTCCAGTCATTGTCACCAGAGATGATTAAAAGAGTCATTTCTAGTAGCATTGCTCTACTGGAAGACAGGAAGCTCCACTTGAGTTTCTAACACTGTCGATTCAAAGACAGACAAAATGCTGGGGTGGGAAAGCTAAAAGAACTATACAATCAAAACCATCCTTTTAAAATGAGAAAAGTTATCCCGGTCTTTTTGGCTACTCCTAAATCTAACTAGCAGCAGCATATTTCAACATTTAGTGATATTCTCTCTGACTCGGCCCCCTAATTGACTCTCAGTCTATAGAATAGCATTTTGCATACCAAGACATGCCCTATGTATTTCTTGAACTTTGAAAAACTGAACTTGGTATTATATATAATATGGTACTCTCATGAAAACACTTGTTCTAATTTTTATATACACCCATGAATTCCATACATATGTATGTACACACTGAGGCAAGGACACACAAGGACACACTAAGTCCTGGACATTTATTCTAGTTTTTAAAAGAGCAAATGCTTACTAACGTGCCAATTACCTCAGCACAATCCAGTGCTCAGTATTTTAACACCCCACTGACATTGACTATGCCAGCCTATGCACGACTGTCAACATTCACAGCGCCCGCCCTCCCCCCAGTACATTTAGAATGGAGACCTTAAGCATATGCAAAAATTCTGCAGTAGCGACGGCTACTAGTTTAGAGGGCTTTAGCCGAATTCATGGATAAGAGGTCTATCAGGCACAAACGACACCTCCGTGCTCGGACGCAATGCACCTTAGTTGGAATATCATTTGCTGGACTGCCAACGAAAAGAGAAAGTTGCCCTCATGCCCTGCAAGTGGGCTACGCGGGCCGTCTGGCTGCCCTCCAATTTTACAGGATACTAAGCGACACAGATCTGGTCCAGCAGTGCTTCACTTACATGCAAATTCCTCCATATATGGAATACATAGGTTATTCCTTCGGTACAAGCAAAGACTTGGACTCCACCATTGTAGACTATACGGGGGTGGGAGAGAATTCCGGAAGTTGTCCCCCACCCCAATCTTCGTATTCTGGGGCAGGGAGCCCCTTTCCCGCCGCCTCTCCCGTCACGTGATCCTCCCGAAACCCGCGACTGCACCCCACTCACCGGCAGCCCACGTCCGCCCGCCTCACTACAGACCGGAAGCGCTTGGCCACATCCCTCCTTTTCCTCCGCCGAGGAAGCACCGCCCATTTTCCCTTCGCGCCGCCTCCAACCATGAAGGCTCGTAGTGTAGGCTAACGCGAAAGGGAAATGATTGGATTTCCCCCCCTTCCTCAACTTCTCTCATTCTTTCTTTCTCTCTGGCCACGCCCATCGAGGACCTGGAGGGCGTGGCTAAAGCAGCCGTTGGTTCCCGTCAAATTTGAGTCACTCTCTCAAATGTTCTCTCTTAGCCCGGAATAAATTGAATCACATCCTCTGTTACGTTTTTATATGTGTGGACTTTTTAAAAAATGGTTTTTTAAAAAATCTATTGTATTCTGTATTTTATTTTTCTACTACGGCGAAGGAGAACGAAAGTGCCAACCTAGTCCGAATGATTGTTTCTGAATTATCCGCATTAGTTAATGCCGTACAGTAAACGAATAAATCAGGCGGAACTATCCCATCGCTTCATTCTGTTGTACGCAGTTTATGAAACAGTTATACAGTTTGTCCTCTGCCACTGACTAGCAGGTTGACTTAGTAGGTACACTTAGCACTTCCATGATATATATATGTTAAGTGCCATTTATGATTCTAACCACATAAACAAATCAACCATGAACATATATTCAGATGTTAACTTTGGTTCATTAATGGCCTCTGCTTAACAAATGCATGCTGGGAGAATAAAAAAGCTGCTAACATACCATTATTTTGCTGAAGCCTAAGCCTTGCATCTAAGCCATCACCAGAACATATTTCTGATATTAGCCTAGCTAAATGGTGAACAAAGACATCCTGTCTTATATCGTAAAAGAGATACTTTTAGAACTTCACAGTCTGAGGGAGAAGCACCCATTGCTAGTAAAAGGTAGAATGAACTGTACTTTGGAAAGCCCGGCCCAAAAGGTTTTCCACCAATCAGAGACCTGTTAGGTCATAGTGCTGGTGTTTGATGGAACCAATAGTTATGCTTGGCTTGTTCATATAAAGTATAAAATCCTGTGTCACCCATTGTAACTTTGGAGGAGCTGGTGGGTATTCAGGGGCCCCAAAACCTTGTGTACCTGTGCTCTCCCTTTATTATTATTATTATTATTATTATTTTAGTTTTTCTTCTCTACAGGACTGTTTCTTGTGTTTTCTCAAATTGGGTTGGGGAGCACAACCAGGGACACAATTCGTGTCTATCAATCCCAATCCACAAGAAGTTTCTGCTTTTCACCACAGCAAGGCAGGTAGAAACTCAACCAGTTCAGCCTTGAAGGACTACCGATACAAAGTTTTGAGGCCAGAGGTACCTTTAAGACCAACAAAGTTTTATTCACTGTATAAACTTTTGTGTGCAAGCACACTTCCTCAGATACAGTGCTTGCTTGTACACGAAAGCTTATATTGCAAATTTGTTTTCTTCCCACTTCCCACTTGTTTTCTTCCACCTTTCTTTCTTTCTTTCTCCCCTCCCTCCCCATCTAAAGTTAAATGTGTTCTTCAAGCACTATCCCACCACCACACTGGCCAGCTGGCTTGGCTCAGAGAAGGCATTTGTCTCTTTAAATCCCTTATCCAAGCCAAACCAGCTTGCATGGGGGGTGGGGAGGGTGGAGAACACATTTAAAATTCCTTGCTTTCACCTCTCCCTTCTGCCCTCCCTCCCCATCTATTTGCTTTCTTTCCACCTTTCTTTTTCACCTTTCTTTCTCTTCCTTCTTTCCTTTCTATTTCTCTTCATTCCTTCCTCCCCTTCTCATCTATTTGCTTTGTTTCTCTCTCTCTCTCCCTCCCTCATCTATTTGCTTTCTTTGTTTTTCTGTCCCTCCCTCCTTCTTTCTTTCCACTTCTTTCGTTCTTTCCACCTTTCTCTTTCCTTCCTTCCTCCACCCTCCCTCCCCATCTATTTGCTTTCTTTGTTTCTTTTTTCTCTTTCTTCCTCCCCCTCCTTCCCCCATCTATTTGCTTTCTTTTCACCTTTCTCTTTTCCTCCCTTCCTCCCCATCTATTTGCTCTTTTTCTCTCTGTCTCTTTCTCTCTTTCCACCTCTTTCATTCTTTCTTTCCAACACTGTCTCTTAGACAAATAAATATCATTAGCAAACAAATATCACTGGACAAATAAGTATCATTATCAATATCTGTTTTTACCCCTTTTTTCTTTTTCTTTTTGGCAGTCTTGTTTAATGTTAATAAAAAACAAATCTGTATATTTTTCAATAATAACATGTGTGTAATATTTGTTCATGGTTTGCGGCTCTCAAATAACCGACATTTATTCTCTGTGGCTCTTATGTTAAGCAAGTTTGGCCACCCCTGCTTTAAATAGTAAAGTTTAGCCAGATTTATTTCATCAGTTACATTAAGTGCATTCTTTCTTATATTTCCTGCACGAACTTACAACCTGATTTGAAGTATGAATCCGCTTTTAAGGTACACTTAAAATTACATCTGTGAGCTGGCAGGAAACAAGCACTCAGTTTAATTAGCAAATACTCTTGGCAGATTTGCATACTTGTAAGAAAGAAACATGTTAATTTTACATGCAATTTTATCACCATTTTGTGAACTTCCTTAATACCCTTAACTGGGCAGAAAAGCAATAACACAACTAAACTAAATATTGTGGTAGCCAAATCATCTTTATAAAATATTTATTGTTTATATCCAACCATGTTACAATTTTAAAGGTTCAGAACAACCAGTATATCTTCCTTTTAACCACCTCTCCAGGGGAGACAAGGAAGCAGGGACTATATGAAAAGAAGATGGTGAGAAGAGAGCTGCAACTTGAAGAGGAGGAAATAGTAGAATATTAAATAGCCCTATATATGGACTGAATAGGTGAAAGTGGGAAAAGGGAAGGGGAAAAGAAGTATGAAGGAAACAATCCATATTTAAATCATTACAGTCCCAGAACAGAGAAGTATCTTTCTGAACTGCCCTAAGCATATAAGATCCTTCCAGGATCAGACTAACGGTCCATCTGGTCCAGTGTCAGTGGAAGACTGAAGAAAAACCATTTGCTACTTCTTGCTCCCAGAAATTCAGGGTGCAACTTGACACCAGCACCATTTTGAATCTACATGCCTTCTCAGCATTAGTTACAGAATGCTGGAATAAAACATGTCTTAAGATCAAGGTCTGAGGCATCTGCTCCCCCACTCCCTGCTTTTATTTCTGTAACATCCAGACTGATATAGAGTTCTGGTGAACTCAAAAACTTGCACATTGTTTTGTGTCGTTTTGGTTGGTGCTAAGGTGTTACATGGATTGAATTAGTGACCTACCAAAAAACCTTCAAAAGTCCACAAAGGTGCAAAAGCCAAAAAAGGTGCAAAATTCCCTTATTAGGAAGGGAATTGAAAACAAATCAGCCAGTATCATAATGCCCCTGTAGAAATTGATGGTGCGACCTCTTTTGGAGTACTATGTACAGTTCTGATTGCCACACCTCAAAAAAGATATTATAGCATTGGGAAAAGTGCAGAGGAGGGCAACTAGAATAATAAAAGGGTTGGAACACTTTCCCTACAAAGAAAGGTTGAAGCGCTTGGGGCTCTAGCTTGGAGAAACGACAGCTGAGGGGTGACATGATCAAGGTTTACAAGATTATGCATGGGACAGAGCAGGTAGAGAAAGAAGTCCTTTTCTCCCTTTCTCACAATACGAGAACTCGTTGGCACTCCATGAAATTGCTGAGCAGTCAATTGAAATTGGGCACTCAATGAAATTGCTGAGCAGTCAGGTTAGAATGGATGAAAGGAGGTACTTCTTCACCCAAAGAGTGATTAACACGTGGAATTCACTGCCACAAGAGGTGGCAGCAGCTACAAGCATGGATGTCTTCAAGAGAGAATTGGATAAACATATGGAGTAGAGGTCCATCAGTGGCTATTAGCCACAAGGTATAGATAGGAACTCTCAGTCTGGGGCAAGTGATTCTTGGTGCTTCGGAGGGGCAACAGTGAGAGGGCTTCTAGTGTCCTGGCCCCACTGGTGGACCTCCTGATGGCACCTGGTATTTTTGGCCACTGTGTGACAGAGTGTTGGACTAGATGGGCCATTGGCCTGATCCAACAGTGGCTTCTCTTATGTTCTTATGACCATAACTACATTTCGTGGCATCAAATGCTGCAAGTGGATGGTGAAGAAGTATTAAGGGCTTATTTCCTAAAACTTAATTAATCATATTCAGTAGCAACTTCTAAATTTTACAACTTCCCGTGAAATATGTTGATTTTTCTACCAGTTGCTTCACTATTTCTAACCTGTGTTTCCTGGGGAAGCCATAAAATAGTCCCTTTTCAGCAGTCAATGAAGTCTTAATGGATGCAACCTCGAATAATAACAGATAACAAGTCTTGTGAACAGAAACCTTCAGTATTTTCTAAAACACCCATAAACATAGGGGTGCAGGGGCTTGCCTTACAGTGGCTTGTCTCCTTCCTCCTTCCTCCAAGGTCGGGGACAGAGAGTGGTGCTAGGGGAGCAACTGTCCCAGAGACGCCCGCTGGTATGTGGTGTGCCTCAGGGGGCAGTGTTATCTCCCATGTTGTTTAACATCTATATGCGCCCTCTCGCCCAGATTGCGTGGAGGCATAAGCTGGGTTGCCATCAGTACGCAGATGACACCCAGTTGTACCTGTTGATGGACGACCGGTCCGGGGCCACCTTGAATGACCTGGAACGGGCGCTTCAGGACGTGGCGGACTGGCTCAGGCTGAGTCGACTGAAACTGAATCCAACGAAGACGGAGGTCCTATGCCTGGGTCGGGGTGGACCGGGGGTAGGGATCCCACTACCGGCCTTTGGGGGGGGCGCCATTGGTGCCAGCGCCGAAGGTCCGGAGCTTGGGAGTGCTCCTGGATGCCTCCTTAACTATGGAGGCCCAGGTAGCAGCCACTGCCAGAGCAGCCTTTTACCATCTACGGCTGATTAGGCAGTTGGTTCCCTTCCTCGAACGCAACGACCTGGCAACAGTGATCCATGCTATGGTCACCTCGAGGTTAGACTACTGCAACGCTCTCTACATGGGGCTGCCCTTGACCCAGCTCTGGAGGCTGCAGCTAGTGCAGAATGCCGCGGCCAGGCTACTGATGGGCCTCTCTGTGAGGGACCACATCAGGCCTGTGCTGAGGGCGCTGCACTGGCTGCCTATAGCGTACCGGATCCGGTTCAAGATGCTTGTGTTAACTTTTAAAGCCCTATATGGCCTGGGGCCTGCCTACCTAAGGGACCGCCTTTCCCCGTATATACCCCAGAGAGTGCTGCAGTCAGGTACCCAAAATCGCCTGACCCTTCCGGGCCTGAGGGAGGCCAGGTTGACAGCGACTAGAAGTAGGGCCTTCTCGGTGGCGGCCCCCCACTGGTGGAATGAGCTCCCCGAGAACACCAGGGCCCTGCGGGATCTTTTGCAGTTCCGCAGGGCCTGCAAAGCGGAGCTCTTCCGCCAGGCTTTTGGGGCCGCCGGCAGAGGGAATGGCCCTTAGTAGGCGGCACTCGCTGCTAGAACATCCGAGGTGGGAGCCTCCTGACGGGAAACAAAGTAGACACTGCACGGGAGATTGGTTTTGTATTTACTACCATCTTAGCTTTTATTAAGATTGCCTAGCTTTTAATGTGTTTTAACATATGTATATGGAAATTTTATGTATTTAATTGTATATTTTATTATGTTGTTAGCCGCCTAGAGCCAGTTTTGGTAAGGCGGGGTATAAATCAAAGTTAGTAAATAAATAAATAAATAAATAAACAAGAACAGAAACCTCAGGCTTTAATTAAATCAGGAAACCAGCAGCCTTGAATACCAAACATAATAAGAAGATATGGCAAAGGAATATCTATTGGATACACCCACACACATACAAGCACTATTGTCTACAGGCAACCTGTGCATGAAAAGGGGAAAAACTCAAACGTGAGAGGTATGAGAACTCTGCACAAACAAGTATCAAGGCTACGCTTCAGTGAACCCCAGTTTCCATTTACAATAGCATCCATATTTTCTCATTTGCCTGATTAACACAACCTGTTAAATGGGAAAATTAAATTACTAAATTTAGATTAGACTACTACAATGCACACCTTGAAGACTGTACAAATGCTACAGTAGGTAAAAAAATGCTGCAACCAGAGTGCTGACTGGAGTAGGTTGTAGGGACCATTATCACTACAGTCTTGTTCAATCTACACTGGCTTTCAACTTGCTTCTGGGCTCAGTTCAAGGTGCTGGTACTGAAATTTAAAGCCCTGTATGGCCCGAGGCCAACATACCTACAGGACCATCTTCTCCCACATGAACCTACCCACTCACTCCAATCAGCCTTGGAGGCCCTGCTTCAGTTGTCCCCACCATCTGAAGCTAGACAGGTGGCAACCCAAGAAAGGCCTTTTCTGTTGTGGCATCAACTCTCTACCCAGAAAGATTCATCTACCTCCCTCTATTGCTGTCTTTTGCCAACAGCTGAAGACTTTTGTTTCGTCTGGCATATCCCCAATAACAGTTCTTGACTTTCCTTCTAGTGTTGTTTATGTTTCAACTGACTTTTATAATTTTAACTGTATTTTTAATTGTTTAAACATTTTAATGTTTCTTAAGCTCACCACTTTGTTGACCATGATTGGGTGGGAAGGCAGCATTACTATTTTTTAAATAAATAAAACTGACACATTCATTCATGTCTAGGTCAAATTTTCTACATGACCCGTCTAGCGATCATCAGCTGGAACAGACCAAGGTCTTCTCCGATCAAACATTCTGTGTGCAACAACAGTCAACTGGGTCCCTGAAACAAGCCCACAAGCAGAACACAAAAACAACAGTGTCCCCTTCTTATAGGTCCCCCCCCCCCCAATATCTGGTACTCAGAGGTCTACAGACTGCTTTTGAGGCTCCATTTAGGTTTCATAGCTAATAGCCATCAGTAGACCCATCCTTTGTGAATGTGTCTAATCTGTCATTAAAAGCCCGCTTGCGGGGAGAGCGGGGTATAAATACAATAAATAAATAAATAAATAAATAAAATAAAAGTGTTGTATTTATTTAATTATATTTTATTTTATTTCTAGCACACCCTCCCCCACACAGCAGGGGCAGGGCAAGTTACAACAGTACAGATAAAACAATAAATAACAGTAAAAACCTATAAGCGATATCAAATAATACTAAAAGTCAGATGGCAATCAATGGCACAAGTTAACAATTAACCATCTGCTCCCAGTAGAAAGCTCTATATATGTGCGCCAGTAGATGCTAACTAAATACTGGAAGATGTGAATGGACGAGGGATCAAGCAGGGCAGAGCAAAACTAAAGAGAGCAGGGGGAGGCCAATACTGATGAACCAGAACCACCGCTGTCTCAACCATAGGTCTGGCGGAATATCTCCATTTTACAGACCCTGCAGAACTGCATTTATTTTCCCACACGAAGTTAGAATTTCCTCAACCAAATTTGTAAGCTAAGTATGAAAGTAACATTGGCCAGGATGCACATTTGATTTTAAAAGTGGCTTCCTTTTCACTTTTCTTATTCCATTATTCTTACCCCACCTTCCTCCCAAATGGGGACCAAAAGCAGCTTGCGACATCGTTGTCTCTGCCTCAGTTTTTATCCTCATAAAAACCCTGTGAGGTCATTTAGGCTGAAAGAAGAGTGACTACTATGGTCACCCCCAACAAGTTTCCACAGCACAGTGGGATTCAAACTTGGTTCTCCAAGATACTAGTCCAACTCGCTGAACTCTACACAATATTGACTCCCTACATTCCCCAACGAGGTTCACACAAGTACATGAATAGTCCTTGTGCAAAACAGCCTTAAAGCTTTGGAGAGTATACTTTTAGGTACACCTCCTGGCTAGGACAAGCACCATTCAAAAGCAATCTTCTTCACTTTCAAATCCTTGAAAGAAAAAAAAATATAGCAACCCTTACCTTGGAGTAAAGAGCAATCAGTCATTACAAGTGAATGGAATCTGCTCCCAGCCTTCCTAAAGTGAATAGAAACTGCAACTGAAAGCCAATCTGAGGAGGAGCATTGGAAGGGAGGGAGAGAATCAGGCTGGCTTCAGAACAGCTTCATGACATGACAGCTGTCCACACACAGGAAGCCCATTCTGTTTGAAAATGTAAGTATTTAAATTTGCAGTGCCCTTGTACAGTTTTATACAATGTGTTGCCACCACAACAACCCTGCAAGGTAAGTCACTACTCCCATTCTGCTTGCCAAGCTTCCCACTGTGCCACAAGCCACAGCCTACATGTTGTCAGATACAGCTGTCTTACTGGGCCTCACAGGCTCTCTCTGGAATATGCAGAGACAAGGAAAGTATGTAAGTTTGATATCACACAGGTCTCTTCACCAAGCAAAAGTGGAAGGAAGTCAAAGATGAGATGTTGCTGTGGGTTTTTAAAATTTACTTAATAGTGATACTCAACCTAAACCTCCACATTAACTACAAATATCCAGAGAGGGATTGCTTTAAAACTAGTTGATACAAAGGGCAGGACCTTTATTGCCGTGGCACTAACCTTGTAGAATCTCAGACCATTCCAGTTAAGAGAGTCCTTAGCTAAAATTTTCTTGTTTCAATATATACTTGGAGCAGATTGATACAGGAGGAAAATGATCTGTTTTTATAATAGTGCTCTTGGTTATGGCATTGATTTTGGATACCGGATGCTTAGTTCTGATTTTTGCTAGCTTATATATCCAAGATGTAAGCTCATGTTTTCATTACTAAAAACCAAAGTGCAGGATTGAAATTTTAAATATTCTTTATTCTGCCCAGGATGCACACTACCATATTACAACTGAAAGAGATTATCAGTAAGAATACACTGCCATCTATCAACCAAATATCAGTACAACTAAATTCTTCTCTCCAGGGTCAGCAAAATCACTCACACGGAACTTAAATGACATCTCCTTATCAGAACACGTTATATACAAAATGTGGACTTTCAAGCTACACAAAACACTTTTTCAAGCTGAAGGTTTTAAAAAAAGATGGTAAGCTACTCAGGACAAGGCATGTCGTAAAACATCATTTGCACGGAGGGTACCTTCCTTGAATTTGAAACTGTATAGAGACACAATACCATACTGCTATAACATAATTTCCCTTTTCTTTAAAAAAAAAATCCAGCTTGATGAAGCCTTCTGTGTAACCCATAAATTTACATACCTTGTGAATACTGTCAGTATTACCTATCCTACGTGGGCTATAGTTGGCCCTGTTAGGGAAATAGGATTTCTGATCCACATCACCTCAAATGCCCACTGCAGCAATAAAATCCGCAACTGTCAGTAAAAATCCATACATGCTTATTAAAATAGTTAAATAAAATGTTGCCCTCCGCCTCCTTAATCCCAGATACTGAAAGTCAAAATAAATTTTGTTCATCCATATCTGCAGTGACATGCCACAATTCTGTGCATCCCAGTCCCAGATTCACTCAGAAATAAATTCAAGAGGATTTAGATCTGAAAGTGCCTAGGGTTGCAGCCTTACATGTGGACAGACTCCACTATTTGTCATGGTCACAGCCACTCTTAATCTAATAGGGCACAAACTAACCACTGTTTGCTGAAATCCCATTGGTCTTCATGGGAGAGCTAACTTGAATAACTTATATCAGAACAATGGTTATTTTAAAGTAGTGCTTAACTTTGGCTGGATCTAGAACATTTGCTGGGGAGCGGGGAATGATGCTTGATCAACTGTATCAAGTATTATGCTTAAGGTCCTAACTGGTATTGGGTCAGGACTATAAGACTATGTAAATTTTCTTGGGTCTATCACATTTTTATTCCAACCTTCCTTCAAAACACTCAAGGCAGCATACATGGTTCTCATCTCCTTTTTATCCCAACAACCCTGTGAGGTTGGCTGGGTACAGAGAAGCATGACCAACCAAAAGCACCCAGAGCATAAGAAACTGAACCCAGATCTTCAAGGCATAAGCTTTCACGTGCCCCGAAAAGTAAATCCCCCGAAAAGGAGGCTTGGTGGGCTGCCGCCGCTTGCCCTGGGGAGGGCGAGGGGAGGGAGTGGCAGGGGGCTCACCGCTTGCCGCGGGGAGAGAGGGGTGGCATGAGGACCGCCGCTTGCCCCGGGGAGGGGAGGGGGGGGGTGGCAGGAGGAGCGGCTGGGCTCGCCGCCGCCACTTGACCCGGGGAGGGAGGAGGGTGGCAGGGGGACCGCCGCTTGCCCCGGGGGGGAGGGGGGTGGCAGGAGGACTGGGATACTCCCCCCCCCCCGCGAGTATTGCGGGTGCCCCATCTTGTAATTTATAAATTTAACTAAAACTTTTTTTAACTGAACAAAAATTCGAGTCCAGCAGCACCTTTATGTCCAATAAAGTTTTATTCAGGGTACAAGCTTTCGTGTGCAAGCACACTTTTTCAGGTTCCGGTTATTCTCCTATCGCTCTTTTTCACACGTCCTCTCCCTTTCAGCTAGTTTTTCTACGCATACTCGCGGGATTGCATCACACGCGCGTGAACTGAAGCGAAGCACGCTCTTCTTTACCTTGATGACGCTATTAAAAAACAACTCCGAAACCATCCCCACCACTAGCCAATGATGTAACGATGCTGTGATTAGCTCACGGGTTAGCCTATCATAACAGGCAACTCTTTTCCGGCCGGCCTGCCGGCCCCTCTAAATAAACAAGACTTTAGCTTGACGCTTCCATCTCTACCAATTAAAAAAGGGGGAGGATTTGATCGGCAGTTCACTGTGACCTATCAGAGGCAAGATCTGAGGGACGTAGTGGACCACCTGCCTTATGACGCTAACACAGGCGGATAGTTGTGAAGTGGGAGGGATCGGTATCTGCGTCAACCAATAACGAGGCGTTATGCCTAAGTAGCGTGCGGCCGGACTAATCGGCGCACTCTCAGTCAGCCTTCTACCCCGCCCTCTGAAGGGAAGAAGGGAATGAGGGGGACGGCCTATTGCGGAGGTTGAACAGGAACGAGAGGCCATGGCAGAAAGCGACTGGGACACGGTGACGGTTCTACGCAAGAAAGGCCCGAGCGCGGCCCAGGCCAAGTCCAAGCAGGTAAGGGAGAAGACAACGTGCGCAAACGCGAGCCCCACAACTCATTTGGGTGGGGCGCACAAGCCACCAACAGTCCCTTCTAGTCAGGTGACTCAGCATCCTCCCCCTTCGGAATCTGAACAGGGATATTCTTCTCTCTCTCCCCGCCCCCCCGGTGTTCCTTGCGCCTGTTAAAGTGAGCCAACCTGTCAAGATTGCCCCGCCCACCGAAGTTACCACGCCTCTTTCCCTTGGCCATGCTCTTGCTCCCACTCCCCTTCCTCCAAACTTTACAAGCTCCTATTAGAACCGTCCTTGTCACTACCAACCAGTACCCCAAACTGGGACTGCCACCCTTGTTAGCCTTCCCCACAAGCTCCTCACACTTGTCCCTTCAGGGCTTCCTCCTTCCCATTTTTACAGATTTCATATTACTCCTTATAAGAGAGCCAGAATGAGGTATGGTCGGAGTTCCTTCCTGTTACTGTGGGGTGATTCACGCTCAAGTTCCCGCTCAGCCACTGTGGGTGATCCAGGGAAAGCCACTTTCCACCTAATTTCCTTGTAAGGGTTGTTGTGCAGCTAATAGAACGGTAACTACATATGGTAACCTGACTGTATGTAGCCTAGTGACTTCTCACCCATAGATAGTATCAAAAAATACACATAAGAGTATGCCTTTGGTTCATGTTTCTGGAGTTTGTGTAGATTTGTGGAAAGTTCTAGAAGTGAGCTGAGATTTGCTGAAAGATGAAGAAACTGAATGTGTAAGCACAGCACAGGCAGAACAGCACAAAAAAGGAAAGAAAGGCAGGCTGGGGAAAACATTCATTATATTCCGTAATCCCTATCCAACATTGAGAAATCAAGGCACCCCCTTTGTAGCACTAACTTTCCCATGATATAAATGAAGACTTTGTAACAGGTTAGGACCCTTTGTTTGCTTTCCTTCCTTCTCTCTGCTTTTCCTCTCTGTGCTGATCAAACTCTAAAGTTTAAGAATCTACATTCTGGGGAGTGGAAGAAAGGAAGGCAAAGTTCTGTCTAGGAGAATCGGTTATTGTGTCATGTGGGTACTATGGATCTCTTTTGAGATCCAGGATTGTGCAAGGATCTTGGGAGGTGTCTCCCCCTCCAGGTGCAGGGCCTCTGATACTGAGTCAGCTCAGTTTTCTCTGGAACTTGTTTGGGTATGCTGGGAGGAGACTCATCCGTTGCTTTGTATTTTCTAAGATTTCAACAGTTTTGTTTACACTTCTGCAAAAGCGCTAACCCTGTAAATTCTGGGGCTTGTAACATTCTCTATTTGACCATATGGAAGATATAACTTCTGTTTAGTTACCACACCTATGTCCAGGGGCAGGTGTGTGTGTGTGTCAAATGCTAGGGAAGGCCTGTTCAGTTCTCCCATTTGGCTCACTGATGGTGGAATGTGAAGGTGGACCTCAGCTCCACTCTGGATGTTCTGCTTATTATCCCTCCCAGTTGGGGGAAAGGGGTGTCAAGGTACCAAATATTGCATGAGCCTGTGTACTGTAATTCAAGGGGGGGCGAGCAAGAACTGTGGCTGTATGCTAGAGCTCATGACTTGCCAATAGAGACACCCAGATTCAGTTGCTGACATCAACAGATCTCAAGCAGCAGGTATGCTGGGAAAGATTCTTCTCCGCCTGAGGCCCTCCAGAACCACTGCTAGAGCAGAAAGTTCTAAATAGAACAGTAGTCAGACTGGGTATAAAGCAGCCCATGGCTAAGCCTGCAGAAGGTCCCAGGCGCAATCTCTGACATCTTCAGAAGGGCCACATACAGCACAATGGGAAAGACCACCTTCTACCTAACCGCTTGAAAAGTTGCTGCTCAGTCAGTAAATTGTTCATCTAGCTCAGTGCTGCTTTGTCTAAGATAAAACTATCTTACATAAACCTGTATAGTGAGCCTGGGATCAGAACCCAAATTCAGCCCTTTAGCACACTGTTTTCCAGAACATGTAACTTCAACAAGTTATGTTAAACAACTATTCCTCAGTAGGAATCTGTGAACCATGTTTCTCATTTTCACTCTAAACCTAGTTGGCAGGTTCGGTTCTTGTCAATTAGTAGCACAAAGGAAGGCCAGAAATACTTCCCTTTCTCATTTTTGTACACACCATCAGGACGGTTAAAGAGGACTTCAGCCATCAAGGTTATGGACAAAGGGGTAATGCATACAGACTGAAAAGGTATTTCCCGTTCTTAGATTCTAGCCCAGTCCTACACAATGTGACCTGCCAAGCCATATATGGCAGCCCACAAGGGACTCAGCAGGCTGGCAGTTTTTGCCACCTACCTGGGATTACTCCAACAGTGGTCTTGCCAAGCACCTGACATGCTGTGTTTGATTTGTTGGATCATAAGATTAAAAAGCTCCAGCAGCCTGGGACTTTTCCAGATTCAATCTGATTATACGTTGAGAGTTAACAGCTTGTTATTGCCCTGCAGATAAGCCTGCAGAGAAGTTATGAGTTTACATAAATATTTTACTAGCCTGTGCACTCACACAAACTTATGGTAGTCCCTTGTCACCCCAGGTGTGTGTCTGTACGGGAGGAAACCTCAACTTCTTTCTTGGTCACCTCAAAACTCAGTCACTCATCCAAATTACTATTTACAAACTTGGCTTCTTAGCAAAGTTGATGTAATTTGTTTTTCTTTTTTGCTTACTTAAAGAGATCTAGATTTCCTGTTAAAGAACTCTAAAGGCATATCAGAACTCTAAGTCTATTTTTGGGAGGGGGGGGAAATAGGTTAGAGGGCCACTCTTACCTGAGGTTGATGCGCCAATGATATTGCTGAACCAAAGGTACCTTTTTCCTTCCCTCCCTTGCACTGGGATATTTTCTGGAATGCTTCCTGTGGAATGTTTTGTATCAGAGGGGTTTATCTGCCTAACAAAGGGCGCGTTCATACAGCTCTTTTGAGTGCCTGGTGGATTTAAAGTACACATCCAGATCACAACATCCAGGAATCATGCCACTTCCATGAGTAGCCCGTCGATCCCCATGGGGATCCGTACTTAAAAGATAGTAATGAAAGTCTGGTCTAAAGCTGGCTGACGGGCCAATGCTGGACTTTCCACTGTCAGGTCATACCTCCAGCGCGCAGTCAGCCCATAGGGATGGTCTCCACACCATCCCGAACGGCCACCATTTAAAAAAACTCCTAGCAATGCACGCATAACCCAGAGCTCCGCTCAAGCAATCCGAACAATTTAATGTTTCTGAAGGTCCCCTGAACTTTATTAACTTTATAAACTGAAAGGGTACCTAGAGGAAGGTACCGTTGGCGGTGCTTTTACCATTTTAGTCCATGCATGCATGGATAAACAAGTATATGGTGAGGTGCATATGTACATGTGCAGACAGGATTTTTTTTTAAAGCTGACCACACAGCTTCTTATGGTGGATGCCATCTAGACAATCCACTGCAGGAGTCACGGGCGATCTGTCTGGTCACGCAACACTGGATCAAAAAGATCTAGCTCAGATTACAGCCGGGCCAATGGCAGGATTAGCTGCCCATCTGAACACATCCAAAGGGGCTCATGACTTCCACTTAACACTAATTGTCCCTCCCTTGTCTCTTGACAAGGACATTAACCCCCATTCTTGATTTTTTTTAGGCTGTACTAGCAGCTCAGAGAAGAGGAGAAGATGTGGAGACCTCCAAGAAATGTAGGTATTTTCTGTCAATCTGGGTCAGGCGAAAGGCAAAGTTCCCTTAAGAAATCCCCAGGAGATATCTTCTTCCTTGGGTAACAGTTGCCTCTTTGGTTTGGAACTTTCCTCACAACTTGACTTTGAGTAGGATCCTGAGCCTTTTATTCATCTACAAATGCTTGTTGTGTATGAAGCATTTTTTTCCTTCACAGCTCAGATAGGTATTCAGAGGAGACTGCCAGTGCATCAGTCCCATATCCCTCTGGATTCTGAGGAGTGCCCATTAACATCCCCGCTGAATTCTTCTTGCTTAGGTTTTAGTCAATGAGATTTTATTTAGAAAGGCACTATGTGTAAGAGCTGAAGTGATGGATAATTGACTGCTGTCCTGCCCCCAAGCCACATCTGGTCCTATAGTGACAGCTGGTCCTGCAGTTGGTAGTCCCCAAGGGTAAATTAATGGACAGCATCTGGAGCCACAGGACTGGTCATCAGGCTCTTTGGGGTGGGGTCAGGACTGGAGATAAGGTTTCTGAGTGACCCTCCAAGAAATCTCATTGTTAAATAGAAAAAATTGCCTTAATGGATCAGATCAAGGGTCCGTTTATATGGCCAGCCAGATACAGCAAGGACCTTGTAAGAAGAAGGTCTAGACAGTGATGGCCATTCTTTGTGTTCCCAGCCTCAAGTAAGTAAGGGTGTGCTTCCTTTGTATGAGGAGGGTCTGTTCATAGGTTTAAGTTCCTGGAGATTAAAACTTAACACACTTTTAAGCAGTGACTAGCTGCCTTGAGAATAGCATGGCTGGCAGTACACTTCCTCCCCTTGCCCTAGGAATCTATCAATATCTGAAGCCCCTTGAAGCAAAATAACCCAGGAACAAAACAACCCTGCTTTTTAAGGCTCAAGGCAGCCTTCCAAGTAACTATTTGAGGTTCAATTGGGGTCACTGTGCTCAGCTTGCTCTTCTGCATACTGTAGACTTTGATTCTGTGTGTTGTGCCTTCTTTCCCAGTCTCTCTCCCAAGCAATCCCAATGTGTGCAGTTAACACGACAACACCTTTTACCTGTATCAGCAGGCTGGCCTCTTACCTATATAAGCAGGCTGAAAATTCTAACTGGTTTCTCATCCAAACTCCAGGGGCAGCGGGCCAAAACAAACAGCACTCTATTACAAAGAACACAGCCAAGCTGGACCGAGAGACAGAGGAGCTGCATCATGACAGGGTCCCCCTCGAAGTGGGCAAAGTGATCCAGCAGGGCAGGCAGAGCAAGGGGCTCACCCAGAAGGATCTGGCCACGGTAGGTATTCCCTCACCTCATAAAAATTGAGCAGGTAAAACGTTGCCCATGAAGTGGCATCGCTGGCTGGAAAGAAAACCCACCGAGAAAAGACTTGCGTTTCTTTTTTTTGAAAACAAATTTTATTTTTTTCTTATCCAGAACTTTACACAATTACCTTCAGAATATTTTCATCACTATCATATTTTCTGTATAACTGTGTATTCCGATTACAATTCAAACTCTTTATGACTTCCCACCTCACCTACACCATTATATATATAACAACAATTATAAAGATTTAGAAATATTATCTCTTACAGGTAACATATTTGGTTATAAAATTTTTTTAAACGTTTAAAAATATTATCTAAATATCGATTATATGTAATCTGGCTTCCATCCTTGTCACATCAAACGTTCAATATATTTTCATTTAAAAAACTATTTCTTCTTTTCTTAATATTATTTTAAACATCCAAAATCAGTAATTAGACAATGTAAAAATATTATTTTTCATATCCCAGTATTGCTCTAAATATTCTTTCAAGTCTTTCCATTCTTCTAAAAACATCTCTGAGTCATGATTGTTCAATTTTCTTGTCCATTTGTCCATTTCTGCCATAAATAGCAATTTTCTCAACCATTCCCATAGGTCAGGGATTCTCTCACATTTCCAATTCTGGGCGTAGACCATCCTCGCTGTAGTCGCCATATACCATATCAGTGTCCTTTTCTTTACATTTACATCCTCTAATTTAAGACGAAGCAATAGCATTTCAGGCAGTTTTTTAAAAGTACATTTCAAAATTTTTCCATTTCAGTATGAATCATACACCAAAAAGCTTTAGCTTTATCACGTCCACCACATGTGATAGAAAGAACCTTCTTTTTGTTTACATTTCCAACACTTATTAGACAACAATTGATCAATATTTGCTATTTTTTTCGGAGTCATATACCATCTGTACATCATTTTAAAACAATTTTCTTTTAGATTATAGCAAGTAGAAATGCTCATAGCATTTTTCCACAGAAATTCCCAAGATGACATAGCTATTTCCTTATTCATATTAATTGCCCATTTTACCATTTGTTCTTTTACAAGTTCATCTGCATTATACCATTTCAACAAAATTTTGTACATTTTTGAAATCAATTTTTTCCCTCCTTCCTCCCATACCTGTTCAATCTCATTATTTTTCTTTCTGAAACCACCACTTTTTAATCTTTTTTTAAAAAGGTCATAAATCTGTCTATACCGCAACCAGTCGTATTTAAAATCCAACTGATTCTCTTCTTTCAATACAAATTCGCTATTTTCTATTTTTAACAGGTCCCTGTATTTCAACCAATCTTGTCCTTTAAAACTTGAAAAGGGTTTTATTACTTCTGCTGGTACAATCCACAGTGGCTTTTCTTCTGGAAAAAAACTCTTATATCTAGACCATGTATCTATTAATGTTCTTCTAATATAATGATGCTTAAACATATTGTCCATTTTCGTTTTACTATAATACAAATATGCATGCCAACCAAATCGACAATCATGTCCTTCAAGTGCTAATAGTTTTCAGAAAAGACTTGCTTTTCTGACAGCCTGTGAAAGACATGGTGCAATTCTGGTTAAGGCCCACAAACATACAGATCCTTTAATCAAAAAGCTGGTGATGACCCATCTGACATCTCCATTCTGTCCTCTGAGCAACTGCCTCCTCACCATGAATGTTTCCCATGCTCATGTATGCATAGCAACTTGAGGGATGGGGCACTGGTTGCCACCACCAGGACAGCAGAGCGGGCTGACCTGTAGCACCCCTAGCTGCAGAACCAGCTTGGCTACCATTCAAGCCTCTGAACTGGCTTTTGAAACGCATTGCTCATGGAACCTGCCCATCGGTTTAGGTCCTCCTGCAAGTCCTCTCAGCATCCTTCTACGAGGGAGGAACATTATGCCCAGAGAGAATGGCTATCATATCAGGGGTGCCCATGCGTTGGAATGCTCTCCCTTAGGCATGCATGCCAGGCACCAGCTTAAGTGCCAGGCAAAATCTGTCCTGCTTTCTTGTGCCTTTAATGCTGTTAGATCGCCTTGTGCTGCCTTTCTACTGTTTGGTAACAGTGCTGTTTAGTCCTAGTTGTTTGATCTTACTGTTGGTTTAGTTTTATTTTTTAGACTTGCTGGGGAGGGCATCTTAAGATGCTTATGATAAAAAGTGGCATAGAAGCTTTCTAAGTAAAACACTTGAGCCTCTAAGTGTGACTGCTTCTTACTTATGTTAACCTGTATTCAGGCTAGTAGCCATCCCAGGCAATTGTCAGCATGTAAATTGTGGGAAACTTAACATTTACATCTTGTTCTAAGAAACAATGCAGGATTCAGGGAAGTATAAATTAGGCAAATAAAACCTCTTTGCATATTTTCTTTTTGGCATTTTTTGCTTGCCTGGAAGTCATGGCTGACTTCTGGCAACCCCTAGTGGGGCTTGGACGTTCAGAGAGGTGGCCTAGTATTGCCTGCCTCTGCGTCCTGGCCCTGGTATTCCTTGGAGGTCTCCCAACCAAATACTTGCCAGGTTCACCCTGTTTAGCTCCCGAGATCTGACAAGGTCGGGCTTGCCTGGGCTATCCAGGTCAGGGCCTCTTTGTGTATTTTCAATTTTCTACTGTTTTGCATAACTGAGGTTGCTTCTGTTAGTTAAGAGAAGGATTAAGGAGTCCTGCATGCTGGCCAGTGGAATGCTTATCCCCCTTGATTTTTAGCTTCAGAGTTCTTAGCAGGCACTGCCCCAATCATACATGTATTTATTGAAGGCAGTTCAGCACATATAACTAAAAAGAACTATGTTCTGAACCAATTGAAATGCCTTCAAATTGAGCCCCAAAGGAAGCCCCGCACGGCGTACATTATAGTAATGTAACAGAGAACAGTCTTAAGGACTAGAAACACGCTGCTTCTTTTTTTTAGCCAGTACCACACGGATTCTTTTTGTCTCCTCACACTCCCTGGAATTAAAAAATGTACATTGTATTTACTACTACATGGTCCTGTTCACACCCTGTCCTGTTCCAGATATTCAGGCTTGCCTTGCAGTAGCCATTCTTAAGAACATAAGAGAAGCCATGTTAGATCAGGCCAGTGGCTCATCCTTCTTGCTGTATACAGTTATCTCCTGGCCTTCCATGTGACTACCTCTTCCAGTTTTGTTTTTTTTTAATAGTTCAATGGGAGGGTTGACCGCTCTGCCTTGGCATTGTTGCATATTTATATGAAACCTGATGGTCTAAAATTGTTGCATCTTTTTAGAAAATTAATGAAAAGCCGCAAGTTATTGCCGACTATGAATCTGGGAGAGCAATTCCCAACAACCAAGTGCTGGGCAAGATTGAGAGAGCCATCAGTGAGTATTTTTTAATGCATGCCACAGTCTTAAGAATTTGACAAGGACGATTGGGCACAAACAGACTGGTGGCTGAGGGCTCAGTTACATATTATGCTTTACTAAGGGAAAGAGGAACTTTGACCCTTCTCTCCTCTGCTGTCGTCTCACAAGCCACACCCAAGCTGCTTTTACTTTTGCTCAGGAAAACACACCTGTACCTGTATTTTTCCGCCAACCAGGAAAAGTAGCTCAAAGAGGGTAGTTGTTTTTCAGCAAGACAGTAGCAGGGAAGAGAGCTAGTTTCCCTTTCCTCACCACTGTTCCCTTCAGTAATGCAATCCCAAACAGCGAAACTTCCAACAAAACTGTAATGTGCAGTTGAGCCCTTAGTGTGCTCTCCTGTTTGTGAATTAGGCTGCAAGCAGCAAGGATCAGGCATGATGTGTTGTAGCGCTCTCCTTGCCCTGCAGAGGAAGAGAAGCAAGCACCAGAACATCCCAGAGCACCCATTTCATCCTTGCTTCTGCCACAGGCAGTGTGGTATTTTGCCATCTGCTCCTCTAAGCAGTCCGTATCTCTTGAGAAGTTGTGCAACTCATTTCCAACCTGTTGCTGCCTAAGCAAAAGGCAGCAAAGAATAAGGGGCCCTGGCATGAGACATTTTAGCTGGAGTCCTGCAAGTCAGCCTGTGTCCATAACTCCGAACAGAAATCTGACTTCATTAGCGGTTCAGTTCTGCCAGATGTGCACCTGACTGATGCTCGTTACCAGCATAGGGGTTTTTTGCCAGTCGGCTGCATTTTTGTGGCTTGTGAATATAAAGATCCAGGGTAATCCCACCACATAGAGCAGGACTTCGATTCGGGCTCAAGCCAGTTTCTTCCTTCCTGCTCAAAATTCTAGTCTTTACCTGTACAACTTTTTCATGCTTTACATAGCTGAGGCTAAGACATTAAGAGATTGGAAAGCAGTTTGCTCCCATATGAATATGAACAGCTTCCAGAACTCATCTCATTGTCCCCTCCTTCAGTAAGAACCACAGTGCTAGAAAGACCGCACTGCGGCCAACTCCACAACTCAACAGTTTTCTCCTTCTCATTTCAGGCCTTAAGCTTCGTGGGAAGGACATTGGGAAACCCCTCGAAAAGGGCCCAAAAGGGAACTGACAACAAAGCCTCGAAATCAGTTTGCCCCGACTGATCTCGCCTAGCCATTTATTTCTCCCAGATGGCCAGGATCTTTCTTTGTCTACAGCAGGCTAAACAAGAGCTTTAGCCTTGCTAGAGAGGAAATCTACAGAATCTCAGCCCTGCTCTAAACAGCAAAAACTTCTCAACCAGTGACACACTTTCCTTCCTTTTTAAGAGATTTGAGTATCTAAATCCTAATAAAAGGCTGCGTCAGATTTGGCCAGGGGCACACACAAAAAAAAGCATTTATCTGTTGGTATTTAGGAGCAGCTTTGTCTCAAGGAAATCTCTTCTGGAAGAATTTGTGGGGGGCAAGAGTCAGAGAACCAGGTGGGGCATGGGGGGGCTGAGTCACTGTGGTGGCTCTTCTTCGTTTGTCCATTCCTTCCAGCTGTTGTAAAGAAATCTCGAATAAAGCTTGTTACCCTTCAGCACTGGACTGTGGCTGCTTTAGGGTCGGCATGTTGATGGGGGCTGAGCTTCTCCTTGGCTAATTTCTGCAGTACTTTCACATGGCATGGACGCCATCTCCCCTAGGAAACACAATCCAACAGCCCTCTTGAGTCTGAACACTAGGTTTTCAGAGGTATACGGTCCTTAAAGGTATAAGTTCTGTTTATCTGTTGTACTTAACAGCTGTTGACAAACATGGCATCTCTGCACTTGTTAGTCCCCTTTTAATAAGGACATGTCTACTAAGGGTCCTTCCAGTCCAGCATCTTGACTTCAACAATGGCTGACTTCAGTACCTCAGCAATCCTGTTGTATCTTCACGCAAATTGGTAATCAGAGGCACCTCTGTATATGGAAGGCTCCCATTTAGCTATTATTCTTCACAGACTGCTAGGTTCTGTTCAGACATCTGTCAGATACTCTATACCTGTAGCATCACATTCTAAAGGAGAGATTCTCAAAACTTTGAACATGGACCCCACCTTAGCTCACTCCACCTTTTGGTGCCCACTGCAGTTCCAAGGTGTCGCTCAGACCTGGCTCCTACAAGTCTTAACAAGTGACACATGTAGGCTATCTTTTGCCTGTCTTCTCCCATGCTGATGCTGTCCAGAAGCAAACTAAGTTTCTGGCAGCACTGCAGGCTAGGTCTTGGCTCAGACCTAACAAACAGTGATATCGGCCTGGGAGGGAACAGGTGTAAGGAGAGCCAGTTTGGTGTAGTAGTTAAGTGCGCGGACTCTAATTTGGGAGAACTGGGTTTGATTCCCCACTCCTCTACTTACACCTGCTGGATGACCTTGGGCAAGCCATAGTTCTGGCACAGCTGTTCTTGAAAAAGAGCAGTTTCTGTCAGCGCTCTCTCAGCCCCACCTACCTCACAGGCACTGTTCCCTCTAAGCTGAGTTAGTGTGAGCCAGCTCACAGTTTTTTAGCCTCCAGCTCACACATTTTTGTCTTGGCTCAGGAGGAATGGCTCCAGGGCAAACTAATTTATGCAGCAGCCAAATCACTCACTGGCAACTTTATCCAATCTCCTCCTCTTCTAAAGTGTAGGCTCTTCAACCACTGCTGAAAGGGAGGAAGCAAACAGGCTCCTGGGCAAACAGGAAATGCTGTAATTTTGCCCTTTCTACACCATCAGGAGGAGTTTGAGCCTTACAGCTCAATTGTGAGCATTGTGACCCACCATTTAAGAAGCACTGGTTCGAAGACAAAAACAGGCATTAAGGAGAAAAGGAAAAATCAGAAGGGAAAGTTGTCAAAGAACACCTGGAAAAAAGTGGATGTACCTGAAAGTGGAAGAAGAGTCAGTTGGGAACAACTACAAGGGAGAAGGACAGGCAGGTACTGAGTGGCAGGTATAGTCTTAGGTTCACCTGGAAGAAGGGCTCTGCTATACTGGTACCAAAATAGGGTTATAGAGAGAGAGAACATGAGAGCAGAGTGACATTTGAAAGTAGGTACAAGCAACTTAAAATGCTAAATTGAAAGGCCCCAGAACCTTAAGCCTATTCTTGCAGAGAAGGCATTCCAACCTTTTGATCATTTTGATGCTGTTTTCTATACCTTTTTCCAGCTCAAAAAAATTTCCCTTTGGGGGAAAAGAAAGCTTCTCAAATAGTATTTGACCAAAGGTCATTGTAGAATTGGGGTCCAAGTAACTGCTAGGTCACAGCGGGGAAATGAAGCCAAACAAGACGCTTTATTCCCTTCAAACATGAAAAGGAACCCAGCTGCAGAAGCCTTTAGGAACAATTATACTGGGCAACCCAGAAAAAGTAATATTAGGCCAAAATGTCCCAGAGGAAGACTCCAAATTTTTCCAAAGCATCAGGACCCCAGAAGGTGGAGTGGAAAGGGAAGGTGAAGGCACACATGGCGGGGTTCTCCAGAAGGATGGATGAGTACATAAAACGGAAGCCAGGGGTACTGTTCACTCTGCTCGCTTGTCAGGAAGAAGGTGTTCTATTCCATTTCCCCAGCCTCTGGCAATCTTGGTATGATGAGTGTATCCTGCAATCAAAGGTAACATTATGAAGGGTAGTGGTCACAGTTAGGAAAACAGGGAGTACTATATATGCAAAGAATGCAGCCCTAAAAACTGGACCGGCAGTCACCACTGAACCCACCTGGGAAAGCATTTGTGCTCACAGGTACCAAATAACACACAGCCTGAATGAGCCTTCCAGCATCTACATGGGGCATTGACAGCTTGTATGCTGTAATGCACTGGTGGTGCTAAATTAGTAATAGCAGCACTCTCCTTTTGCCCCAGCCAACTCAATGCTGGGTTCGAGCAAACAATAAAAGAGCAAGAGATGGACAGTTACAGCCACTTGTTCTTGCAGAAGCAGAGGTATGCTATGCTGGTTGTGTGTCTTCTGCAATTTCACCAATGTGTTCCACAACGGCAGCTTTTATTTTTTTTAAGTTTCTAGTCCCTAATAATACAACTGTAGGTTTGGACAGGTATGAAGCAACTGCTGGCAACACTTCAAAAACTAAACAAAGATTTTGGGGCTGAGCCATGAGTGCCCTACATAACACTTCACCCCATGCCAAGCAGCAGAAATTACACAAATTAAGCAAGGGTGCCACTTTGCATAACAGTGGTTGCAGAATTCTGCTCATGCCGTACAGACACATAAAACTAGTATGGCCCTTAATACCACAAGTGAAGCAGTTTAGTTGTATTGCCATACTCCAACTGAGCAAAGCGTAGAAGCCAAGTCTTATGTGGCTGGGCAAAGCATTCCCCGCAAACCCACCAGACACTGAAGCATTTCCTCTTGCACAGTCTAAGGAAAAGCTACTAATGGGGCAGGTTCCTTACATCTCGAAAGGTGACATTGTCAAAGCCCTGAATGTCGACACTCTCCTCTAGTCTGCCGCCTCTTGGTGTTCTCCACTTCTTCAAGCAAGAGCTGGCACCAATTGCACCAATCATCACCAGGAGGACGGAGCACACCACGCCAGCCGCCAGCCCTGCCACTGAAATCTTGCTGTTACCTGGACATAAAAAGTGAGAAATATAACAGCTGATAACATCATCTTGCCAGCTGTCAGTCATAAGCCCAAGGGATACATTATGAGATATATGGCTAGTCCAGGATGCTAGTGAAAAGACTCTCACCTTCCTCCTGGTCTGTTTCCTGTATGGGATCACAGCTTGAGCCAGCTGTGTACGAGATGTCGTCTACAGCAATGGTCCCTGAGGTCAGCCATGCTCCGCTTGTGGCTTCCAGCACGATCTGCAGGGAAGAAGGTATATTTGACCCGGATGGAAGACCAGGCTGATCAGCATCAGGAACTTCTGATATAAACATAACACACAGTTAATTGGGGGAATCCATTGACACAGGATAGCAGTTCAGCATGAGGCTTATAAACCCATGGCTGAGTTGTGGGGGGAAATCACTCTTGGGGGAGAAACTGGTTTACTCGCTGACATTGTTGGGCAGTGAACTGGGAAAAAAGCAAAAGGAATGTAAACCTGTGACCAGCAGAACTCTCTGCTACAGGAGGCACTGATAAAAATGAATGTTAAAAAGCCTCTTTCAAACAAAAGTAATTTTGATTGAACATAAAGCTGCCTTCTATTGACTCAGACTGTTGGTCCACATAGCTCAGTATTGTTTATTGTAATGTGCAGTATCTGTACAAGGCCTTAGGCAGAGAAAGGTCTTTGTAAACACCTCAAGTAGCAGTTTGTAAGCACCTGCTACCTGAGATCCTCTACCAGAAGATGCAGACATTTGAGCCTGGGGTCTTCTGCATGCAAATCAGGCGCTGAACTCCTCCTCTACCACATAAAAGATGGATCTATGCATTAAACTCCCAAGACAATACAAGAACAGAATGACCTTGAAACTGTATTTGATTCAAGCATGACTCTGGCACACTACACATGCAATTAACATCTGCAGTGATAAACTCCCAAGTCTAATGAATAATATACTCTAAGAGGAAGAGGCAAGATCAGTTCTTCCTTTACACTTCTATAGTTTCAGGTAGGTAGCCATATTAGTCTGCAGTAAGCAGAACAAAACTAAAACCTTAAGAGACCAACAAAAATTTCTTGGTTATAGCCTTTCATGAGTCAAAGCTCACTTTGTCAGACACAAGTGAGAAGGAAGATCCATCAAGCCCTTATATCCAGGTCAGAATGCTGAAAGGGTTTTGCCACTAAGGGCCAGCTGGAGTCAGGACTCGAGAATTAATACAATGCAAAATGAAATCTGCTTGATTAGAGCTAGGAAATATGCATGGAAGTGGAAAATGCAGAAAATTAACATCTGTCACGAGATAAGAATTCTACACACCTATTTTGCCCTGCGGAGGTCCATTGTCCTGAACTTGTTAATGAATTCTAGTTCTGCAATCTCATTATAATCTCCCTTTGAAACGTTCCTCGGGAGAAGTCTTCTTGGTAACACCACTCCCACCTTCTGGGCTGCATATGAAGGGCTGGTTCTTATGATTCAGACAGAGCGCCCTTTGACTTCACGAAACCTTATACTCTGGAAAAATTTGATGGTCTCTAAGGGGCTACTGCGAGAGAAGGCAGCATTGTATAGCCCAGTCTCATCAGATCTTGGAACCTAAGCAGAGTTGGTATTTGGATGGGGGACCACCAAGGAAGACTCTGCAGAAGAAAGACCCTTGCTGGAATCTGTATAAGTCAGGTGCAACTTGATGGCCTTTACATACATAAGGTGCTATGCGAATTGAATTTTTGTTCTGTACACTTTTGGAAACATCTTGTTATGCTAAACCTCTTAAAAGTGAAACCCTTTTTATGAGAAGTCACCCATATAACCCTATTGTCATCCTTTCCCTACTGCACCCTTCTCAGCAGCTTATAGTAGCTGCCAGCAGTACAGTCCCAAAGTATTGTTTTTCCTTATGGTTTGTGTGCACATATAGTATCATAAGGAAACATGGCAGACAGGAGAAGATGTCTCAGTGGCCACCGTAGATGCGGAAGCATAGGACTAGAGGGGACGCCTTTGGGGTGTTGGGAATCCAGACGATCTAGCCGATTTCTCCAGCCTTACCTGAAATTCTGTGAGGCTCGCAATGAAGAAAGTTTGGCTCATCCAGGACCGGTCTTGATGTCCAGTGGCACTCCACACCGTTCGTTCACCTTGCAGGCTGAAGAGCTTCACCTTGAGCTGTGCTTGGGCTAGCAACACAGAGCATGAAAGGGTGAAATGAAGACTTGCTTCTCAGTTCCCTGAGCCATGCATTTCACAAGATGCCAGCCCCCCCCCCCCCCAATTCTCATATAAATACCACACTTTTCACCTCTTCACAGATTTGCCAGGTTGCTCATTGCAGGCAGAGCTCCCTGTTTCCACCTTTGAAAACTGATCTCTCAAATAGGTGTGCGCGCCAGATTGTTTGCTAAGCGATGTTCATGTCAACAGAGATAAAGCCAGTATAGCGTAATGGTTATTGTCAGACAGAATGTGCCCACAGCTCAGTCAATATCGGGAGTTAGGCAGAGCGTGCGTGTGACTCCCATTCTGCAGTCATTCCATTATAGTTACCAGGCTGAGTTCATGGTACTGACTGCCACAGACAAAAGCCCCTTCGTGGCCTTGGTTCCTCATACCTGCAGGACGGCCTCTCCCGCTACACTACACCATAACAGCTTTGCTTATTTGAGCTGGGCCTTCTGCAGTGCCACCCTGCAAATGGGGAAAATCGACAAGTGCCTGTACACAGGCATGCTCAGTTGTGGTCCCCACCCTATGGAATGGTGTCCTGATGCAGTCAGAAAGTTTCCCATTTTCACCCATCAGATCTCAGAAGCTAAGCAGGGCCGACCCTGGCAAGTAATTGGGAGAGAAACCTCCAAGGAATACCAGGGCTCGGGATGCAGAGGCAGGCTAATCAAGCCACCTCTCTGAAAAATGTCCAAGACCCCAGTAGGGGTCGTCAGAAGTCACCAATGACTTCCAGGCATTCAAGCACATGCACACACTCACAGACACAAAAAATACCCAAAAAAGTTTCCCATTATCCTGGCGTTCCACAAACTATGCAAACTTAACTATTCAGGGGAACATTTTTACATATGCAACAGGCTGAACTGTAATTAAACAATTCAGAAAGATGCTTTAATAAAGGGATAGTGACTGGAGATTATACTACTGTGTACAGTATGCACTGTGGCTGTATTTATGACCCTACTATGTAATTTCTGCATTATCAAACATGTCATGTTAATATTTATGCTTTGTTTCAGCTCTGTTTCCAGATTTCTACTTGGTTTCAGAATTCAGCAATCCTGATCCTATTGCACTGCTTACTGGATGTCCCATCCTGTTAACTGTACTGTCACTCTGAAATCCACCTTCGTTCTCAGTGAGAAATACATAAATAGGATCTGTAAGACCCAGATTTGTATCTCCCCTCTACCATAGAAGCTCACGCGCTCAGTAACCTTGGGTGAGACACCCTCTCTCAGCCTAACCTACCTCACAGGGTGGTGATGATGGCGGTTTGGATAACACAGGGGAGAGGGAATGGTGGTGTAATCCTCTTTGGGGAGAAAAACAGGCGATAAATACATAAATAAATGGCCTGGGAACCAAGCTGGACACATCAGCACAAAGTGCTTTGAAAACCAGCTCAGCTTTTGTGCAAGTTCAGCAACGCGTTCCTCACAACAACTTTGCTAAAGCCAAGCAGCTAGGCGGCTCAGATCTAAGGTTTTGCAAGAAGATAGTGCTTCAATCAGATAGATTCAGGTGGGTAGCCATGTTGGTCTGAAGCAACAGAACAAAGTCTGAGTCCAGTGCCACCTTTAAGACGAACAAAGTTTAATTCTGGGTATAAGTTTTTGTGTGCATGCATACTTCATTGCAAAAGCTTATACCCAGAATTAAACTTTGTGGTCTTAAAGGTGCCACTGGACTCAAACTTTGCTCTATTTCAGTCAGAGCCACTCTAACTGCACAGATCCCCATCTTCCTCCACACTTCCTTGAAAACCTCTACTTCTCTCAAATTAGGAGAATTGCCACAGAGTCAGCAAGACTTTGGAAAGGTCTTCCCCAGTCCTTGTGACACTCCACCTGCTAGAGCTGCTTTTCACTTACAGCTTTGCTCCCTGAAATCCATGTGGTATTGGAATCGTAAGCAGGAGCCAGTGGTAGCTGGAAGGTGTTCACTTGCTAGGCCAGCTTCATTTCTGCCCATCCCCAGCGCTCCGATGTCAGCATAAGCATAGTGACCTGAGTAAAAACATTGGCCTTGAGACCAGAAATGTCAACCCTCCAAAGCCCAGCATGCCATCACCTCACCCCACTTTGCTTCTGATTTATTTTATTCAAACCAGGTTCATTTTGGTGGAAGCTTCCTAACCACCAAGGCTGCAACTAAAGTAAGCTTTGCAGGAACTGGAGCAGCAAGCCTTACAAAACCCAAGCTGCTAAAAAGAGACTGTGGCTGTTTGTGAAGACTTTATCTCCTCTGCCAATCAATGTGTTTGCCAGCAGTTAAGTAACTTATTGGGAACTAGGAATAAGGCCTGTTGTGGAAATAAATACAATGTGCTCTAGAAAGAAGCTCTGGGCAGGTGCCTTGGCCTTGGACACTCAGTGTCAATTTGCTGTGGCAACTTCAGCAGGGTATAATGACAAAGAGTCCACCATTTTCTCCAGGGGAACTGATCTCTGCCATCTGAACAGCAGTTGCAACTCTGAGTGATCCCCAGCCCTCACCTGGAACGGGCAACAATAGTTCCCCAGGAGGAAATGGCTGGTTTGGAGGGTGGAGTCTATGGCATTGTACCTGTCTGAGGTCCTACCCCTCCTCAAACCCCACCTTCTCCAGGCTCCACCCCTCAAATCTAAAGAGACGTGGATCCAGCACCCAGCCTATAGCACGCAAGTACTCTTGGGTGGCGGTTGATAGGCCAATGGCTGATGGAGTGCACAGCATAGCCAATGGGAGAACCAGAAAGTATCAATATGTTGGAGAGAGAGAGAGAGAGAGAGAAAGAGAGAGAGATAAACCTAAAATGTCCAAGAGCCAAGTGTGCAAGATCCAAAAGCAATCAAGAAAGCCTGACTAAACCACAGCCACTAGCTCAAACTTTCTGTGGGGCACCGTACAGCTGTTCTTATTCATGGCTTGGCACAGCAGTGAGACCCCCACCGAACACAGCTTGGAACCGTGACCAAGTCTTACCTGCTTCAGTCCCAAGGGTGTAGTCCTCCTTGGGAGATGGAGACTGCAGAGGGGTGGCCCCTTCCTTCCAGTCCCAGCTGTACCAGTCTCCATGGGGTTTGGTCCATCCACACATGCCAGATTCAAAATCACAAGAGCCTGGCCAAGAGAACACCGCTGTGAACATTCATCTTGCCCACCAAAGGGTTTCAAGTGCCCTAAAGGCTAGGGTTGCCAACTTCCACGTGGCAGCAGGAGATCTCCTGCTATTACAACTGATCTCCAGGCAACATAGATCAGGTCTCCTAGAGAAAATGGCTGCTTTGAAAGGTAGACTCTATCACATTATACCCCATTGAAGCCCCTCCCCTCCCCAAACCCTCCCCCTCTCAAGCTCCACCCCTAAAATGTCCAGGTATTTCCCAACCGAGAACTGGCAACCAATGCTCCCTCTAAGCTGTGGAATCTTGAGAGCAAAAATTCTACTTTGTGAGCTACTGGCATTAAAGTTGCAAGCGAGTGATTTGGCTACTGAATAAATTAGTTTGCGCTGGAGTCATCCTTCCTGAGCAAAGACAAAAAAGTATGAGCCAGAGGCTAAAAAACAGTGAGCTGGCTCACACTAACACAGCTTAGAGGGAACACTGCTGGCAACCCTACTAAAGGCTGAGCAGTTACTCCCCCAGGTAGAGAGAAGGGTCTGAGCAGTAGGAGCAGAAACTATTTCACCCTTTCCCAGCTTCTAATTATTAACACTTTTGTCACTAGTATTTGCATAAATGTTCAAGCTGCTTCACATGCAGCTTCTAATTTTGACAAGTAATGCTTTTCTTGCTGGGGGAGAGGGGGATTGCTACTGTCTCGGTTATGTTTTTCATGAGACTCTGAAAGGTACACGAGCTCCTCCAATCACCCTACTGGAAGCCCAGAACTGTGATGGGGGCGTCCTATTGTTACCTGATTTAGGGCAGGCCCCTTCCTTCACATGAAAGTCATCAATGGCGATGTAGGAGGAGGAGCCTCCTCCAGCACCTTCTGTCACAAACACCACCTGTTAAACGAAGATACAAGCCAGGGGGAAGCAGAAAAACCTGAAGATTAAGAATGTGACCCGGGGGGGGGGGAGCAAGGAAGTAGCTAGCCATGCTTGTAGGCAAGGCACTGCATCGCTGCTGCCAAAAAATAAAGCTGAATACTTCATCAACAGAAGCCATTTGTGCAAACTCTAGCTGTGGTCACACTGGTGGCTTGACGTGATGTACTGCCACCTCTAACTGAACCGGTTTAAAGTGTTGCGGGACATATCAGCCACACAGTGCAGCCTGCTGTGGTAAAGCATCCACATTATTGCAACGCCTCAGCCATGGAGCGCACTGCAAAAAAATTCCAAAGTTCATCTGTGCACATAAGTGCACAGGCGCACAATGGCATTTTTTTAAAAAACCGCCTCCCTAGTGGCAGAACAGATCTGCAGGTTCAGACTGCCAAATCTGTCCTGTGCACACTCCCCCACGTTCAGACATCCAGCCACGCACAATGACTGCGCAGGGAACCGAAAACACCCCTTGCGATGTGGTGCCTTTTTAACCCAGCTCCAAGTTGTCCTATGACGGGATAAGTACGGCTGAGGAATGCCTGACAGATGTGGCTGTCTGACTGCGCTCACCTGATCCGGAGGGGAGGAGTGGCTGTGTCAGGCCAAACTGCCCGTGTGATCACAGCCTCTGTTTTTAACTTTTGTGTGGCACTAAAGGCTTCCCCCTCTTTATCAAAAACCCACCACCACCACCCTTTCAAGCACATCCAGTGTTGGGGATTTCACTGGGCACTTCCCAGAGGACAAAGACTTTGGACAAGTCCATACACAAGATCAGTTCAGACGCTGTGCCAAACAACAGTTTACACTACCCACTGTTCAGAATCTAAACCACAGTGAGCTTCCAGACACACAACTGACAACCCAGAGTCTGAAGCTGTTTGTCACCTTTTGTTTTCCAGCCTCCCAGGCTCACACATTTGCTCTTACCTCCTTGGCACTACAGTCTCTGGGGGCAGAGTGGTGACTGTCCTAATGGTTTGCCAGTCCAGACATCTCACAAAACCACGGGGAAGGAGGAACCCACAGGACAGGACAGAGGGGAGGGATCTCTCCTGCTTGCCTTTGTTTGTGGGATTCCTGAAGCCATCTGATTGGCCTTACCCGCCATTCGTCTTGGACCTGGACACTAAAGTTACTATAGTGCCATGCCGCCCCTTGCATTGCGTTGATGCTCAGCATCTTCCTTTGCGTGCCTCTCTCCTCCACATACACAGTCAAGGACCCTAGCAAGAGAAGTTGCAGGATTAGGGCTGTCCATCAGCAGCAGCAACAACACACCAATCAGGCCCTCCTGAAAATGCTAACTGGATCATAGAATCATAGAGTTGGAAGGGACCTCCAAGGTCATCTAGTCCAACCCCCTGCACAATGCAGGAAATTCACAAATACCTCCCCCACACACACACACCCGCAATGACCGCTGTTCCATGCCCAAAAGATGACAAAAAACCTCCAGGATCCCTGGCCAAACTGGCCTGGAGAAGAATTGCTTCTGACCCCAAAGTGACAATCAACATTTCTCTGGGTGCGCAAAAAAGGGGCACAAGAACTAAGCACTGAGGCAACCCCTCCTGCCCTCCCTCTCATGATCTGCCTAAGTTCACAGAATCAGCATTGCTGTCAGATGGCCATCTAGCCTCTGTTTGAAAACCTCCAAAGAAGAAGAGCCCAACACCTCCTGAGGGAGCCTGTTCCACTGAGGAACCCCTGGGACTGTCAGGAAGTTCTTCCTAATGTTCAGCTGAAAACTCTTGGCACAAAACTCAAGCTATGATCTTGATGGACAACCACAACCTAGCCATTGGGTCTGGAGAACTACTTTTATTTATTTGAAAGACTCAAGTTTGTAGTCCTCGTGTCTATGAAGGACCAAAAAACAACAAAAAGTGGGAGGGTTCTGCTTAAAATGTTTAGAAGGGACACACATTTTTCCCAGTTATGGTAAGTATTACAGAGGCAAAGAACCTCCTTCCTTTCACCAAAGTATAAACTGAGACCGCAGAAGCCTACAGCCAGTGTCACCGGCTGCTTGTGCAGGTACACAATCCGCAGGACACACCCAGCCCTGCTGACAGCAAACCCACGGAAAACTCCAGAAAAGCTACTAACTCAAAATATTGTTAGCCACTTGCCCACAAAGACCGTGCTGGTTGGCAATTCATGGCTCACAAATGACCATCGAAAAAAAGCAGCGCCTCTTCCCTGGAAAGAAGTCTTCCCTTGTTTGGTCATTTATGGCTTTCTATGCCCCACTTTTCTCCCCAGTGGGGATGCAAACAGGTGGCGAGAGACTGGCCCAGGGTCATCCAGGGAGCTTACATGACAGAGAGGGGATTTGAACCTGGGTGTCTTAGCCTGTTCACTACACCATACTAGATCTTGATTAGGTACAGCTGTTGCATGCCATAAGGACATAAGAAGAGCCCTGCTGGATCAGACCAGTGGTCCATCTAGTTCAACATCCTCTCTCACACAGTAGCCAACCAGTTCCTTTGGGGGGCCAACAACAGGGCATGGAGGCTGAGGCCTTCCCCTGATGTTGCCTCCTGGCTCTGGGATTCAGAGATTTAGTGCCTCTGAATGTGGAAGTTCCCCCTCAGTCACCATGGCTGGTAGCTATTGATGGACTCATCTTCCATGAATCTATCTAATCCCTTTTTCTTTTATTTAATTTCTTATTCAATTTTTCCAATTACAATAACAAATATTACTAACATTTTATAGGATAAGTGTGTACATCTACTCAGTCGCTTAAAGGAGAACATTCCATTTTTCATAGATTTAGTGCTAACAAATTGTCAACTTTTACCACAGATGAAGAGTGTCTATTACATCTGGTATTATCTCTTGAGAAACTAGGTAGGATATAATAGGTAACCAAATACAACTAAATTCACTATACCCGTCATTTGTTGGTTTTTTTGCTTCATTATATCTGACATTTTTTCCACTATGTATAAATTCCACAGCTTCTTATACCAGAGGTTTATGGTTGGCTTACATTCTGATTTCCATTTTGATGCTATGGTTGTTTTTTGCTGCAAATAGCAGTAAAGCAATTCTTTTCCTTTGTATGTTAGATAGATCCTTTTCCACTCTGAGATTTAAGAGTATTGTTTCTGATTTCTTATTTATGGTATGTCCAATTATACATCTAATTTCCTCTATTATTTTATCCCCTTTATCTAATTCCCTTTTAAAGCTATTTATTTCTGCGGTGATCAATAGATGCTTTCACAGTGAATTCCACATTTTAATCACTCTCTGTGTAAAGTATTATTTCCTTTTCTCCATCCTGAACCTACAGCCCATCAGCATCATTGGAGGCCCTCAAGCTCTGGTATTTTGGGAGAGGGAGAAAAACTTTCCCCTCCAAAGTGCTGCCCATTAGCATTAAGGCTAACCAGATGAAGCCCCTGTTTCTGCAAATCCCACCTCACACCTTCCACGGAAGGGAGAGGCAGACCAGCCATGCTTACCTGGGTCACTGCTGTTCAGGTGATACCAGAACATCACACATTGGGTGTGAAGCAGAGATGGGAAGGTTGGGGACTGTAAAGTGGCCTTCTGCCCCAGTGGCAGGGTGTTTGCGCTACAGTTGATGATCATGTAATGTCCTGGTAAGGGGAGTTGAAAACACAATACGATCTGAAAACAATTACTTTGGCACACCATTTTAGACACGTGTTAGAAGTTTTATATATATCTGTATCTCTGTCCCTCTCACTCTTTTTCTATGTATATATTTACAAGAAAATTAAGTTCTGTTAATTTAAACTGTAAAACAGCAGTCTGATAATGGGTAAAGAACAGGTGTATGGTCATTTGAATGGGTACCCCTGTAGTCAGCTAGAAGAATATGGAGAACAGAAGCAGGAATTGAGAGTGGAAAAGTGCAGTTCAAGAATGAAAAACTGGGAGCACACCAGTTGAGGCTGAAGAAAAGGGACTGATGAAGTCTAGGGAGCTAGAAAGACAATGGCCTATTTGGTCAGAAGATAATCCAAAACAGAAAAGGTTACAGTGAACAGTTTCACCGTTAGAGCATCAAGATCTCCTATAATTTATGGCTGAGCAACCACAGCAGAGAATCAATCTCTTTGCTCATGTTGCCAGAACAGATGCAAGCTTGACTGTTTTGTGCTTTGTCCATAACAAACAAACATTTCCTTTTAAAGAAACTTTGATTATAGGATTAGGCTAACGTCTTAGCCCATTACCAACTTTGCAGGCAGAAGTTAAGAAATGATTTGTCATGAAACTGGGATTTCCTTATGGGCACGAGTAAAGTTGCTACTGCATACTCAAAGGTACAGTTTAATGGAAAGTTCTGACTCATGGCAGCAGAATGGTGGTAGAGATAGCTGGTAGGAGTCAGTGGGAGGCCCTACCTGGAGCTTGTAACCAACCGTGCAAGCCATTGGCTTAGCAAAAAACACACCATAAAAATCTAACTAAATCTCCCAGAAAACAAACCAAAAATATTTCAAGGTAGTCATAACATGTACAAAACCTTCACTCCAGAGGCATAGATCAGGAGACCAAAGCATTTCAGCACCAAGTGCCTCACCAGTGGTCAATCCAATACTAATAATGTTACAATACAAAGTAGAGATTTCTCATGTATCAACCACAAACATATTAAAGCAATTTACAGAGATCACTGCCCATCAGAGAAAACAATACCACAATAAGTCTGACTCAGTATAAAGCAGCTTCTTATAGGGAAGGGCTGTGACTCAACGGCTAGTGTCACGGTCCCAAGTTCAGTCCCCATCATCTCTAGTTCAAGGGTCTCAGGTAGAAGGAAAAGGCCTTTATCTGCCCGAGATCCTGGAAAGCCACTTCCAGTTAAAGGAGACAACAAGGGGCCAGATGGACCAATGGTTGGACTTGGGGTAAGACAGCTTCATAAATTGAGATATGCTATGCATTACCTTTTGGTGTGCCCAGGGTGTGGTCTGTCAGAGGGCCCCACCCTCCTGTGCCAGTCTGCCATATCCATGGGTGCTGCTTGGTGCCCAAAAACCCACAGTCATTGGTCTCAAAGAAGCAATGCTTTTGCGCACTGCAGTCTCCAAGCGTCACTGTGATATCATCCAGAGCCATTGCACCCAAGAACCCATCCCGGCTGGCTTCAAAGATCACCTGCAGAAGAAGCAAAGCAGATGACTAAGCATCGCCTCCTTGCAAACGGCTCTTCAGCACACACCTGGAACTGTGTGCATGAGAACAGTGTATACTAATGGAGGTGAAATTCTACCAAAATATAAATCACAAAGGCAAAGCTTCCTGTGGCCTTAAGCCTGCCCATTGCTGAGGGGGGAGGGGAAAACAGAAAAAAAGAAAGGAGGAGGAGATTGGATTTATAGCCCGCCTTCCCTACCCGAAGGAGTCTCAGAGTGTCTTACAATCTCCTTTCCCTTCCCCTCCCCACAACAGACACCCTGTGAGGTCGGTGGGGCTGAGAGAGCTCTTTCAAGGACTGCTCGTGAGAACACAGCTGTGAAAGAACTTGTGACTGATCCAAAGTCACACCAGTAACTGCATGTGGAGTGGGGAATCAAACCCGGTTCTCCCAGATTACAGTCCGCACTCCTAACCACCATACCAAACTCCAAACCACTACACCAAACCTGCTTAATTTACTTCATCAGTCTGGATTGTGGCACACTGTTTTTCGTGGCACCAGAACTGGAGTTATTTATTCTTCTAACAACAGGGATTTGAATTACTGACCAATCATCCACCATCTGGTTTCTGAATGTTTAAAAAAGGCATTTCCTATCTGTTTTGGTGTAGCTATGCAATTGTAAGAACTAGAAACTAAGAGTTTTTTAAAAAATCTGGGATTTCCCCTGGTTGCAGAATAGCCCGCTCGTGGGGAGGGCGGGATGTAAATTTGAAAAATAAATAAATAAATAAAATAGTATATTTCAAGCTTGTGCAACACAGTTACAGAATATATTTGGCCCTACCCTGTCCTGTTGTAAGCAGCCACAGGGATTGGCTCCATCGTTCCCGCAGCAGGTGCATGCAGGTGCCTGGTTGACAGGGCAGGAAGCACTCACCTGATAATTCTGAGCTGGCTGGTGGGGGATGCTGGAGAGTCCCCGGTGCCACAAAGCACCATGGCTCCCTGTTCTGCTCCACAGGATGTGCTCTGGTTCTCCACTGCGCTTCACCTTCAGGTTCAGCGTCCCTGCAAGGCAAAAGGATGACTGAACAGGAACATCACAAGCTGGTTCTTCCCAGGTGGAGGATTGCCTCAGCCTGGCAGGAATCATCTTACCAATTTGGGGACCATCCATGCGGTACCAGAAAGAAAGGCACTGCCCTTGATCAGCAGGGGCTTGGAGGGTAGAAACGAGACGTGCACTGAAACCGAGACAGCTGCCAACAGATGGATCCACCCAGAGGTAATGGCCTGTAAAGAGACATTCTGAGCTTGGTTGGTGAAACAGAAACAAAAATTCAAACTCTGGCAACATTTCTGAATTGTAGTTTTGGGACTTTTCAAATTTTGCCTTTAGGGATATTTTTTTAGACAATTAAGCTTTACTAGATTAATCAGTATTTTCTTACATGCCCAGGGAAATGCTGATTGTCACTTTGGGGTCAGGAAGCAATGGTTCTCCAGGCCAGTTTGGCCAGGGATCCTGGAGGTTTTTTGCCATCTTCTGGCTGTGGAATAGGGGTCACTGGGGTGGGGGTGGGGGTAAATATTTATGAATTTCCTGCATTGTGCAGGGAGTTGGGCTAGATGACCCTGAAGATCCCTTCCAACTCTATGGTTCTAGTTAATTTTAAGGCCACAGTATCAGCTTGCTTCTATATTTTTTAATAAGAAATTGCAAGGGGAGGAGTTAAGCAACTGGGAGTTGTCCCAACCCAAATCTCTCCCTCAAGGATGCTATAAATTCTCAGGGCCTTGAGCTGGCCTATTTCCCCTTCCAAGTTTACATTCTTTCCCCTCCCATCTTTAAGTGATACTCAACTACCTTTAACATTCTGTGCTTCTTGGAGGGTAATGAGCATGCTCAGTCCTCATCAAGCTGTTCTGTTCTTTTAACTTACAAAGTAATCTTTTTCTGGATTGCTGGGGAATCCCTGAGTATACCTATAAACCTCACCATTTTCTGGGTTACCTGCTTTACTACCCGGCCAATAGGCATTCATCCATAAACACTGCTATTCATAACAGTACTTTGCATTTAGACAGCACTTCCAGGTGCTCAAAGCACTCCACCGACACTCACTTGCTGCAGTTATTATAATAACCCTCTATGGTAAGTAATTATTTATTATTATAAATCCTGCACCTGCCACTGGGGCCCAGCATAGCAGAGTACATCCCATGTTGCTACCTGTGCCAGTTGTGTGGTCCATGCTCCCTCCCTTCCGTCGTTCCCATTCAAAGCCATCACTCTGTTCAATGAACCAGTTGCACCAGTCTGTTTCAAAGTTGCAGGACAGCCCTGCGGAGAGAAAGAGAGAGAATAAAAGCAAAGCATTAAGAGTGCCAGAAGAGCCCTGCTGGATTGCTCCAAAGGTCCAACTCATCCAGCATCCTGTTTCCCACAATGGCCAACCAGCTGTCCTGGAATGCCTACAGGATGAGCACAGAGACCAAAGCCTCCCTTTATTGAAGCTTTTAGTTTTAGTCCTGAAGCTTTTAGTTTTCAGAGATATACTGCCTCTGAATATGGAGGTCCCGCTGAGCTATCGTGACCAATGAGCATGGTTGGATGCATCCTCCTCCATGATTTTGTCTACAGCTCTCTTAAAAACATCTCAGCCAGTGCCTATAACCACACCTTGTGGCGGTGAGTTCTCTAAAGAAATCCAAAGGATGTCTGTCTGAATTTTTTGTCAGATCATCACACCCTGGGGGGAAGAAGTCTTTAAAATTTGTGTTGAATCAGGGTGCAAAGATCCATGCCCGCAGAAATAAGTCCACTGGGCTCAATATAATGAATCACTTTCTAGCATCTACCCAAAAGCAATTGTATAACAGGGTGGAATGCCTGCTGCCTTCCCCCTAGGGCAAGAGCACAAAACAAGCATTAAGAAATTCATCAATTTGTGAGCCGTTATTAACAGAAAATTGAATTGCCTACTTCTAAAACAACTTTTCAGCAATGGAGTGGTTAAGCTACTTTCCCAGTGAGTAGATGAGATGCATGCATGCTATGACATACCAAGGAACCAAGAAGGGCCCAGACCAGACTCTGACTGCTGCCATTGTCCAGAGAGAAAGAGACAGCAGCCAAATAATGGCTGGTTGTTGTATGGTGGTGGATCAGCAGTTGGTCTCTCCTGTGGCCCCAAGGCCCTCGGAAATTGCCCACTAACGCCAGCCCCTGAAGCCAGTTGTTGTTGTTGTTCAGTCCCACAGTTGAGTCCGACTCTTTGCAGCCCCATGGACCGCATCACACCAGGCCCTCCTGTCTTCCACTGTGCTCCAGAGTTTGCTTAATTTCATGTTTGTTGCATCGATGACACTGTCTAGCCATCTCATCCTTTGCCGTCCCCTTCTTCTTTGACCTTCAGTCCTTCCCAGCATCAAGGTCTTCTCCAGTGAGTGCTCCCTTCTCATTTGGTGGCCAAAGTATTTGAGCTTCAGCTTCAGTATCTGGCCTTCCAGGGAACAGTCAGAGTTGATTTCTTTTAGGATTGACTGAGTTGATCTCCTTGCATTCCAAGGGACTCTCAAGAGACTTCTCCAGCACCATAATGCGAAAGCATCTATTCTTTGGCGCTTGGCCTTCCTTATGGTTCAACTCTCACAGCCATACATTACTACTGGGAATACCATTGCTTTGATCATAGGAACTTTTGTTGGCAGGGTGATGTCTCTACTTTTTATTATGCTGTCTAGGTTTACCATCTCTTTCCTCCCAAGAAGCAGGCGTTTTTTTAATTTCATGGCTGCAGTCACCATCTGCAGTGATCTTGGATCCCAGGATAGTGAATTCTGTCGCTGCTTCCTCAACTTCCCCTTCTATTTGCCAGGGAGTGATGGGGCCAGATGCCATGATCTTAGTTTTTTTGATGCTGAGTTTCAAGTCAACTTTTGCAGTCTCCTCTTTCACCCTCAGCACCCTCAGCTGAAGCCATACCTGCCCCCAAAGACACGGACCATCCACACCAGCCCATCATGGACCAACCAGCATGATCTAAAACCACAGATTGCTGCAAACAGAGAACCGGGAGGATCAAAGCACCATACCTGACGATAGCACTTGGCTGGCATCACATCGCACAAACGTAATATTCCTGACTGAGAGAAAGGGATTCCTGGTCCCTCTGAGGTTCTCCAGACCCAGCAGCTCAACCTTAGAAAGAGACATACAGAGGTGGGACAAGGTTTTACATACTAGGACTGTTGCCTCATTGCAGAAAGCTGCAGCACGGGGCTGAAATCTGCTAGCGATGCCCAAGATGCAGCAAGGACAGAAGCCAGGCCCATTTCATTTCTACCAGTTGCTCAGGCACTGGTAAGCAGTAATTCTCAGACAATGTGCCACGACAGAACAACTAGTGTACCGCAAGAAGTGCATTTATTAAATAACTTGTGATTACATGCAATGCTCCCTCTAAGCTGTGGAGTCTTGTGAGCAAAAATTCTACTTTGTGAGCTACTGGCATTAAAGTTGTGAGCGAGCGGTTTGGCTACCGCATAAATTAGTTTGCTCTGGAGCCATCCTTCCTGAGCTAAGACAAAAATGTGTGAGCCAGAGGCTAAAAAGCTGTGAGCTACCTCACACTAACTCAGCTTATGTATGCCAATAAACGTTGTGTATTGTATTGTGTGTGTGAACTCAGCTTAGAGAGAACATTGGTTACATGTCATGCACTCCAACTGGCATGCGAGGGCAGAACACATCCTACCTGGAAGGGCCTGCTTCTAGCACCAAGTAACACCGTGACCAGTTCCTGCACTGCAGTGCCATTTCCCGAAGCAGACCACACTGTCTTGTGAGTTCCCAAGCTCTTGTCTGCAACAGCAAGTGCAAGAAACCCTAGGAAAGAAGGACAGAGAGACACTGGACTCTTAACTATGTCACTCACACAACCAGCTGGACTGATCATCCCTCTGGCAAAAGGCAGCACAGGCCATACTCCTGCTGATGGGAAAGCTGGTCAGACTGAAGATAATGCAACCAAGTGGATACCTTGATGTCCAATGGTGAAGTCCATCTCCAGAGCGCAGGCCAGCCCTGAGGGACCCAATACAGGGGTGATGGCCCTAGCCAGTGAGAACATCTGTCCCGGGGCTTCCTGCAGGCCAAAAGAGTACCCTGAAAATCAAGGACAATTTGTGATATATAAGATGAACAGAAAAGTCTTGCTGGACCAGGACATGCTGGCTCTGTAGCCCAGCATGCATTTCCAACAGTGGCCAACCACATGCCTCCAAAAAGCCCACAAGGAGGACGTGGGGCAGCAGTCTCCTCTGGTATCTTCCCTAAAGCAATTAGTATTCAGAGGTAAACGGCTTTTGTACACAGAAGTTCCATTTCCTCATCATGGCTAATAGCCATTGACAGATCTCTCCTCCTTCCTGACTTTGTTCAGTTCCTTTTTCACAACCATCCCAAGCCAATTACACAAGTTAAACATTCCCCAATTATGCATCATGTTTTCTTAAAACAAGGATTTCCTCTTGTCTGTCCTGAATCTACTGCTCACCGCATTTGGGCTGACTCTAAATGCTTGCATTCCGAAAAAAGGAGGACAAATGTCTCTCTGTATTATTTACTATTTCTCCCATGGTCCTCGCTCTCTAAACCAAAAAGACCCAAACAGTTTTTGGACACAATGGGATGGAGAAGATCTAATGGTATCTATCAATTCTCCCCTCACAGTCACAAGCCATACAGCTCCATGGTAGAGCACATGTCATTTACCTAAAGAACATCCCACAAGCAATCCTGGCATCTCTGGTTGAAAGACATTGGGTAGAAGGGCCTGGGAAAGATCTTCCCCCATCTGGGGCCACTGCTAGTCACAGCAAACGGTACTGAACTAGATGGACCAGCAGTCTGTCACAGTTCAAAGCAATTCTCTGGAGTCCTTCCCGACACAGTCTGCAGTGCCATCCTCCTTCTCTCACCTCACTTGTGAACTCCCATGAACTTCTCCCGTCTACACACTTGTTGCCTTAGAAGAGTCCCTTACGAAGTAGCCAAAAAGAACTGCAAGAAGCCCTCCCTTCCCACCCACCATGCTCTTACCAACAGAACCTGGCCTGGTGATGTTTGTTTGCACAGCCCACTCCAGGTGCCCCACACTGATGTCCATCCATCCTCCTGTGCCTTGGGAGAATCCGGTCATTCCTAGCAAGACAAGAAGATTTCAGCATAGCATACAGGCTGTGATCCCAGAAGTCCCTGGTTCAAATACTGCCCATGCCACAAACTCACTGGGAGACTCCTTCAGCATCAGATCCCATCAGGACCCTTTAACCAGCAAGAGGCATGCCCTCCCAATTGCCTCCTGTTGCTCTCAAGTGAGGATGGCTGCAGCGCTTTGGTGGTGTGCCCTTGTGTCCCCTAAGCTTGTTAGGTGGCTCTAGAGGTCGCCTTGCTGAACGCTGTATTGGGGGACCAGACAGGAATTATTCCTCTGAGAGTGGCTACCAGCCATGATGTGTCTTGTAGTTGCAGTTTGGCTTTCTTCCTGAAAGAACCTGGCAATATTTTATCTACAGGTACCTGGTTCTCTGTTTTGGACTGCGAAGACTGTTCAGCACCAGTGCGAAACAGAGGTAATGGGGAGAGCTGCTTTTGGACCACAGGCTCACTAGAAAACATTGTGGTTGCTTCCAGTGTGAATTGTATAATCCAAAAGACCCTAGCTCAGTGACTCCCACACCACATGCTAAGAGAGTGTGTAGTAGGGGGAAAAGGCTCCTGAGAACACAGAATACCAACCCGTGAGTCTGCCCACTGTATTTCATTTCTGCATGAGTTACTGGAACAAAGCAAACCAAGAGCAGTCAGCCTCCCCTGTAGATTAGCAATTCTGACTAAACTACACTAGATTTGAGTGGATTAGTAAATCACTTCCAATGTGTATATGCAGTAGAACTGCCTCTGAACAAGGGAGACTGGCAGTTGCATCTCTGCACGAGTCACTGTTCTCAGCCACATCAGAGGGTGTGCCCAGAACAATAATTCAATGTAGGAAACTCAAGGAGTATGCTTCCTTTGAAGACAAGCAACTCCTGCTTTACACTTTAGAAATAACCATTTTAGGGAACATGAATTTTAATTCAGAAAGCACAATATGCCTTAGCCATTACATGTTTGGAACTGCTGCACTTACTTGAATTACAGATTATTCATGAGGGCTCCCAGGGTTTTTTGGCAGGAGTTCGATTTCTACACCAAGAAGAACCATCTTTGATATTATACAAATTTGTTCCACACTCAGCATCACATTACTTATCCCAATTTGGAGAGACCCTTGATCTCTGGGAAACTTTATTCAGCTATTTCTCTGAATTCTGAGGTGTCATCATACTTACTATATCCAAGGATACCTTCACAGTCATAAGTGCTAGAAATCTGTGCTTTTTCTCCATGAAATAATAGGACCCTAGCTATACACAAGCATCCCAGCCCTAGCCTTCACCCAGAGTTCTCTGCTCCTCTCTGCCCAGACACGTGGCATGCATTTTACACTTACCACAATGCTCTTCATCAGAGCCATCATCACAGTCCACCTTAAAGTCACAGATCAGCTCTGCATCAATGCATGTCTTATTGCCACACACAAACTGGCCCATGGGACAGGGGCTGTGCGTTTCCAACTCATGGCTGACAGGAAGATGAACTAAATGGAACAAAAGGATGCACCCAGCTCAAAGAAATCAGCTTTCCTGCTGGCCACACAGCACACAGCACAGCACCACACAACACACAGCACAGATAGGGCTGTTCATTTTAAAAGGTCGGGGTTGGCCCAAGGTTTCTCTGGAGCACTTTACAATCCGGCTCAACTCCTGCTGGAGCAAACCAAAAGGTTCATCTTCTTGTCCTTGGGAGTTCCCTACAGTGGCCAATCCGAAAGCCTACAACAAGAGGGAGCATGGCCAAAGCTTTCCCTGTTCTTGCCCCCAAAAACTAGTATTCAGAGGATGACTCCCTGTGAACGTGAAGGTTCTTTTTAGCAATCTTGGCTACTAGCTATTGAGGGATCTCTCTTCCACTATTACTTTTTTTTGGTTGTCTTTTAAAGGCACATAAGCTAGAGGCCATCAGTGGATTCTGGCCAGCAAGTTCCACAGGCAACTTGATCTCAACAAAGACGACACAGAGGAAGCATCATGGCGACAGAACTCCAGGTAATATGGATTCGTTTAAAATACAATATGCAATGGAAATGCAGAATATGTGCTAGAACTACCACCTGACAGGGCAATAGCAACAGGGGGCCTGCAAGGGGCTCAGCCCCCTTATGGAGACACTGGGGGGAACCCTCCTATATGGGAACTAAATAAAGAATCTTTAAACATATCATACTTAGGTTTTTGCTGGGGCTAATGAACTTAAGCTGAACTTCCGTCAGTGTATTTCTAAGCTCTCTTGCCTTAAACTTTCTGCCTACCAGCCTCTTCCTCACTCTTCCTCTCCCACACACTGTACTCACCTCCATGATTTATGCAACCAGGAGACAAGATCAGATCATCCAGTGCAATGCTCCCAGCATGGCCCATTCCAATCACCCCCTCAATGACAATCTGAGAGAACAAAACACACCCTGATCAATGCCAGCCACAGAGCCCAGTCAGTTTCTGCAGAACCCACCTCTTGGGCTGCTGGCCCCCTTCTCCCTCCCTGGCGCAGTTCCTACGGTTTTAAGAGCTGGAAGAGAGCAGGTGACAGCATCCTGGGCAGGCTTGATGTTGGCAAGGGATCAAGGATGGATGTCACCGTCTGGATCCTGCTAGCAAAGAGCCCTGTGGCCTCTAACGGGTTGTGGGTGGTGGACAGGAGGCGAGCTATGTGGACCACTGCTCAGGAGGACATCCACATCAGTGCTTTACACTGATGTAGCACAGCAGCTAAGAGAAGGCGCTGTAGTCCCCGGCTCTAATCTCAACACTGCCACAAACCCCCTTGGTGGCCATCGACAAGATGCTCACTCTTAGGTTTGGCTGCCCAACTGCAACATGGGGATGGCAAAATGATCTGCACCAGAGACCCTGCTTTGTTCCCCCCTCCCCCATCCCTGGAGATCAGAAGTAGAGACATGGCCTTCTTGGTTGTGGCACCTCTCTTATGGAACACCTTCCCCATAGCCTTTACAAAACACCGAACTGGATGGCTTTTTGGTACTACACAAAGAGTTTGGTTGCCCAAGGCATTTTTTTCTGTGTTGTTGATTGTTGCTGGCTGTTGTATGCACACTGTTGATTGTTGCTGATTGTTAAACATGTTCTACCTATCCAACTTCTTTTGAAATTCATTCTCTTCATGCAATAATTTACAAGATTTCAATCAGATACAAATAACACTTTTTAAAAAATCAAAATTCTTATCCTCATCACCAAATAGAATAAATTTCAACAATTTCTAGGGCATATTCAAAATTATATCCATAGTTCCCTGAACAGGGCACCAATCAATGTTTATGCTTCAGTGAGACAAGCAATATATATTTTGACAGCATATGTAGTTATTATTCTTATTCCATACAATTTAGGCTTTGTCCTCAAAACTAGCTGCTAATATAGTTAGAAGCCTACCTACCTACCTACCGCAGTGGCTCAGAGGTTAAGCTGCTGAAATGCAGACCAAAAGATCGGTAGCTCAGCAGTTCGAGACCCAAATGCTGCGTGATGGAGTGAGGTCCCATCTCTGGCCCCAGCTCCTGCCAACCTAGCAGTTTGAAAGCAAGAAACTGCAAGTAGATAAATAGGTACCACTTTGGTGGGAAGGTAACAGCGTTCCGTGCACCTTGGCATTTAGTCATGCCAGCCACATGACTACAGAGAAATCTTCAGACAGCATTGGCTCTTTGGCTTGGAAACGGAGATGAGCACCGCCCCCTAGAGTCGGATTTGACTGGCTTTCGAGCAAGGGAAACTTTTACTTTTACCTCAAGAGCTGCTAATACAGTTATCTACCTACCTACCATTTATTACGTACTATTATATCTTGCTGCCTTTCCTTACTTGGCATGGGTAATGCTGCTGGTTCTTCAGCTTAACTAGTTTATTGCCACGGAACGAACTGTTGGAAACCATCTCAGTTTTTCTTAAAGTCATAGTGTGGTACACATACCTAGTAAATACTCACTGCCCTACCTTGCAGGGCTCCAGTAAGGTTCACTGGGATGAAAAGCTTTGAATGCGGAAGCGGCATTGGCATTTTTCTAAGAATGATGGTAAGAAGTCTATAGGCCTTGGATCGGCCCTGCATCACGACCAGTCCTCTCCTTGCCTACCTGGAACTTCCCTGTCACATTGAAAACCACTTGATCTCGGAACCAGTAGTTGCCCAGTTCGCCAGTCCGACTCTTGATGAGCTGCAACGATCCTGCTGTGTGATAGTAGATATTTAGGCTGTTGGTATCCGAGTCATACAGGTGGGTGTAGAGCACCAGCTGCAAGGCAAAAGGATGATGCTAATGCTGAACAAAGATGAGGGGAGCAGTATTTGGAGACAAAAGAATTATCTGCGGGAATGGGTGCAAACAGCCTGCTGGACACTGTTTTCAAATGTGGGCTGGGAAGCCCTGTGGTTCCATGGACAACTATTGCAGTCTCCAATGAGAAGGTCAGTAATTGTAGGCAAGCTTCGGGGGGGGGGGGGGAGCATGCCGACCACTTCTGAACCTTCCCTGCAATGCACAGCTAAGCAGGGAGCTCTCCGTGCTTGCAGGGCAACAACAAGGTGCAACAGACGTGGTCAGTGCATCCTTGGGCTGACAGTCCCCAAGTGGGGCCTGGAGATCTCCCAGAAGCACAACTGATCTCCTGACTACAAAGATGAATTACCCTGGAGAAAATGGCTGCTTCGGAGGGTGGACCCTGTGGCACTAAACCCACTGAGGTCCCTCCCCAAACTCTGCTCTCTCCCTAGCTCCACCTGCAAAACCCCCAGGAATTTCCCAACCTAGAAGAAGAGAAGAGGAGATTGGATTTATACCCTGCCCTTCACTACCCAAAGGAGTTTAAGAGCAGCTTACAATCTCCTTTCCCTTCCCCTCCCTGCAACAGACACCCTGTGAGGTAGGTGGGGCCGAGAGAGCTCTTTCAAGAACTGCCCTTGAGCGAGCAGCTCTGAAAGAACTTATGACTGACCCAAGGTCACACCAGCAGCTGCATGTGGAAGAGTGGGGAATCAAACCTGGTTCTCCCAGATTAGAGTCCACACTCCTAACCACTACACCAAACTGGCTCTAGAGCTGGCAACCTTATGGAGTATGTCACACGTATCAGAATCTTCTGCAACGCACAGAGATTTTACAGCTGACAAGTCATCATGGGAAGGGTTCTCTGGAAGTACAAAAGTCAAACCAAAAGACCGCACAGTGGCTGCAGCGGTATTATCTGGTTAAAAAGTGGGCTAGGCCAGTTTAGCACCCAACCAAGATGATGAATGAAAGCAACAAAGAGGTACAGACCCAAGCTAAGAACTCACCGTGCAGGAATCACTGCTGTTGACTTCCAGAGTCGGGCTGATTAGCCTTGCTGCTCCCCCTTGTGGGTTCTGGGAGCTGTTGCTGACAAAGGCGAAGAAACCTGCAGCAGATCGTGGCACAATAGTTAAGGGGCATCTTGGGCAGCCTCCCCCCCCCACCCCGACCCAACAAGCACATTTCTCCCTTGCCCATATTCTTGCAGCCACCCAAACCCACCCTCTCTCCCCTCCTCCATCCATCCCAACTCCTACTGCAATGATTTCTTTTTACTCTACCTAGACCAACTATGGTTCTGCCAACATATTCCCCAAGAGGGGCCAGTTGGCTATTTTTGAACCAATACCTGAAATATCACCTTTTTAAAAAAAAATTTAAAAATCCCACCTTCCTTCCAAGTAGCTCAGCCTAGTGTACATGATTCTCCCAGCCATCATTTGATCCTCACAACAAACCTTATAAAGGTCGGCTTAGTGTGTTGCACAAGTGGCTAGATCAGGGGTGGCCAACCTTGCTTAACGTAAGAGCCACATAGAATAAATGTAAGAGCCACATAGAGATGTCTGAGAGCCGCAAGACAGGAACAAATATCACACACACGTTTTTATTTTTAAAAATATGCAAATTTGCTTTTTATTAACGTTAAATGGGACTGCCAAAAATAAAAACAAACGAGGAAAACCAGTTATAAGAAAGAGAGAGAGAGAAACTAGGAAAGCAAATAGATGGGAGGGAGGAGGGAAGGAAGGAAGGAAGGAAGAGAGAAAAAGCATGCCTCCCCTTTGCTTCCCCAGCCGCCCTGCCAGGAGCCGCAAAATATGTGTGAAAGAGCCGCATGTGGCTCCCGAGCCACAGGTTGGCCACCCCTGGGCTAGATGCAGATTTGAACCGAAATCTCTCCAGCTCTGGCTTTTTAGTGACCGTTCCACGGCATTCTTTCTTGCACTAGAACAAAGGCGTCAATCTCATTTGCTATGAGGGCTGGATCTGACACAAATGTCACTTAGTTGGGCTGGGCCATCTGTGGCATAAGACATAATGCCAGGTAGAAAATGTATAAAGGACAGCAGCTGGTAAGCTCCAAGATGGTATAGCCTTACTGCAAGGACCCATGAGCTGGGAGGGAGGTGCAGAGGAAAACCCACACAGGCAGACTGGGGAGACAGCAGTGCAGCACTGGGCAGATGCTCCCATGCTGCTTGACTGCTGCAGATGAGGTTGTTCTGCCGTGCTGAAGCCACAATGGAGTGGCTCTGCCCACTTCCCCCCAGCACTCTTTCCCTTGCATCAGTTGCTCGTGGACCACATAAGAGCCCTGGATGGGCTGGTTCCAACCCCAGGCCTTATGTTTGACACCCCTGCACTAGAAAGTATTTGAAGCCAAGTTTAGCTTGGCTGGGGGAGGGGAGGGAATCTACACTAAGGTAAAGGCTATCTGGATTACGCCACCTCCCATTACTCATATTTCTCTCTATCCTTTACCTCTCTAACCTTCCTTCAAGGAGCTCAGAGTGGCCTACAGAGTTCTCCTCCAGTGTTTACAACTTCTTGTGCTTTTAGGGTATCCTAAAGAGCCTATTATCTCTAAAGCAGCTAGAGGCTCTTGAGCAGAATAGTCTGTTTAGTCAAGGGACACAAACTCCCCAGGACCAGAGGTCCGTCTGCACATTACGCAATTCCATAGAGCAGGGGTGGCCAACCTGTGGCTTGGGTCGGGAGCCACATGCGGCTCTTTCACACATATTGTGCGGCTCCTGGCAGGGCGGCTGGGGAAGCAAAGGGGAGGCATGCTTTTTCTCTCTTTCTCCCTTCCTTCCCTCCTCCCTCCCATCTATTTGCTTTCCTAGTTTCTCTCTCTCTCTTTCTTTCCACTTCTTTAATTCTTTCTTTCCATCTCTCTCTTTTTCTCTCTCTCTCTCTCAATATCATTAGCAAACAAGTAATATCATTATCAATAACTGGTTTTCCTTGTTTGTTTTTATTTTTGGCAGTCCCATTTAACGTTAATAAAAAGCAAATTTGCATATTTTTAAAAATAAAAATGTGTGTGTGATATTTGTTCCTGTCTTGTGGCTCTCAGACATCTGACGTTTATTCTATGTGGCTCTTACGTTAAGCAAGGTTGGCCACCCCTGCCATAGAGAAAGAAACTCAAACGAATAGCACCAGCACTAGGGGCTTTAAAACCCCAGCAATGAGAGACTGACAGCCCTGGAAGGACTTCCCCAGCAGTTTTTTGCCGATGAAGCTAAAAACATGTTTAAAGTTAGATCTACCCAGGAAGTAAAATGAAGGGGTCGGTGTAAGAATAGGCTTCAGATGACAGGTGAGTGAAACACACGTTGGGGGAGGGGAGCCTCCCTACAAGGACTGAACTAGCAAGACAGAGAGGAAGAGGAAACGGAACCTTCCTCTCTGATGTGCCAGTTTCCTACTTGAAAGGGGTTTTGCTTTGTTTTATATCTGGAGGAGCCTTGAAAATAGATCCCTCATTCAGTCTAAAGGGGCAGCCAGCAGTTACTTTCCCAAGAGAGGATCTGCACCCCATCTGCCAGGAACCTACAATGTATAACAATTTGTCAGAGTTTTGGAGCAGGGAAATAATTCTGTTCACCTGCTCAGAAGAAAACCTCTTTTGTGTTATTAATCCATGTGCTTCTGAGAAGATTCCTGGCACTGGTAAGATTCTGGGACCAAACTCCAGGGAGCAAGAGCATGTGCTCTAATACCTCCCGTTTTCCACAAACCACCCCCGTTTTATAGTCCCTTCCTCCAGTAAATAACCATCCTTATTTTTCCTCTTATTAGAACAATTAGAATTTACAAGTGTTATCATCCTTCCAGGATTAGCTCTTTAGCAGGCCCTGTAGAAGTTGAAATCACAAGAACTACAGCATGGAAAGAAGCCATTAAAGTGCCACACAAGACCAAACCAGGACACACACAAGAAAACCCAAAACATTCATCAAATAAAATGATAGTCATAAAATAGCCCTCAGGCTAGAAGCAGAATGTCAGTCTAGGACTAAAGAGATCCAGATTCTAATCCTGCTCAGCCATGAATTTTGGACCAGTCACTTTGTCTCAGCTTAACCTGCTTCAGAGGGTTGTTGTAACTTGGTGGCAGGGAGAATCACAGACACCATCCCAAGCATCTTAGAGGAAGGCTGGGATAAAATCACCACAGGTAGACCTGTGCATCTGCCCCCTATGCACCATGCAATGCTCTTCAGCACACTGCAGCCGCTGAGGCATATTTTGAATTGATTATAGTAGACTGTACGGTGATTTTTTTTTCCTACTGCACATTAAACCTAAAGCCCAAATGCCTTCATGGCTTTTAAAACAGTGTAGGATAGCCTTTGTCAGAATAAAACCATCCAGCAGGTAAACTAGAGGCTTCAGCAGTGGAGGATGGGAGGCCCGATTTGCATCTGTGAAATGTTGGGGGCTATGCAGCCATTGAGAAACTGCTAGTCTAAACCCAAGAAACACCTCACTGCATTTCCTAAACCCACCTTCCTGACTGTTGGTGCTGTGGTCCCGTGTGGGGAAAGCAGAAGACTGGGCCATGTTGAGGCTGGAGTTCCTTGCCCACAAAAGGGTCTTGTTCTCAGGCACCCAGTCACACCACCCCTCATCAAAGGAACAGATGCTGACAGAATCTGTATGGGAAGAAAGGGTGGCAGTGCTTTGAAATGAGAGCTTTTCCATCCCAAAAAATTCAGAGCCAAAAACAATGAGGGATGTGAGCTTTCATAGGGCAATGAATCCCCTTAAATCTTAGTGACAGCTGAATTAAGAGCAATTGTATTTATTCAGGTCACTCGGCATATCCCCCACCATCACACTAAATTCTCTCCTAGGCAACGTCTAAAGTTTTTTTTCCCCATAAAACCCAGATACTTTAAAGACAACAAAAGTGGCATCAAATATCATTTTAAAAACAGAGCTTTCTTTAAAAGAATTGAACAGCAGCATCGGAACAGATTCCGATACTTCCAAATCAGTATTGAAATAGGAGAATCTCAGGTCCAATTTAAAAGGCCTCTGTCTTCCTCCCCCATGGGGCTTCACACTCCCACTGTGCCTTTTTAAACTGGGCTGCCACCCATGCCAAGCAGCTACGTGACACCCAGAGCTGCCTTCCATGGGTAACAACCTAGTTTAAACAAGGTGCTGTGTGGGCAGCCAATGGGGAAGTGTTTTGCCTCAGCCAGTCTCATGTATAAATCAGGCCTATATCTGAAGGTGAAGAGATGAAGAGCCTGAAGAAAGTGCATTCCATAGTTCAAGAGGGAACTGGATAGACATATGGAGCAGAGGTCCCTCAGTAGCTACTAGCCACAAGGTATGGAACTCTCAGTCTGGGGCAAGTGATGCTCTGTATTCTTGGTGCTTGGGGGGGGGGCAACAGTGGGAGGGCTTCTAGTGTCCTGGCCCCACTGGTGGACCTCCTGTTGGCACCTGGTATTTTTGGCCACTGTGTTGGACAGGATGGGCCATTGGCCTGATTCAGCATTCGCTTCTCTTATGTTCTTAAGTGCAACCATCAAGATGCCTCCATCCCTCATGCCTACTTCCCTTGTCTCCATCACCACAGGCACTTGGAGCAGGGCCCCAGAAGAACATCTAAGACTGTGATGCCTTCAGGCACCCTGGTCCTTGCTCATTTAGCCAGACTTCAGCAGTCAATGAAGCTGAGAACTGAGGGCTCAAAGTGAAGCAGTTGCAGTTATGGTGTTTTTCCTTAAAAACCAGGTTATCTATTCAGTTTTTCATATGGTTGAGAAGATCCGCTTCAAAGTGAGTGGGCAGTGTACGCTAAAATCTCAAAAGCCAGAAGTGGACTGAATAAGATTGTAGCCGTTGGAATGGACAGGTGCCCTTCCGTATCTCACAAGGAGTGGAAAGACAGCCAATAATGAAAGAAGCAGCATTTTTAAAAATGGTCTGGGGACTTATAAGCTCCTGACTAGTTTACCCCACCTTTGTTTTCCTGAAGCAATAGCAAAAACAACTTAGCAAGGTCTGCTAATTCTGACAATTAACTGCAATGAAACCAGAGGGGAAAAGTTGTGGTTATAGGACCAGTTACCTAAAGCTCATCATGAGCCAGACCATGTGAGATGCCAAGAATCTAAAAAAAAAAGGGATGAACTATAGTCTGCACGACTGTAGCAATCTGCAGGAAGAAGGAAGAGCTAACTCCCCTTGTGCTTTTCAACTCCTCTAGCCCAGGCTAGCTTGATCTTATCAGCTCTTGGAAACTAAGCAGGGTCAGCCCTCAAGGAATACCAGGGTCATGACGCAGAGGCCATGGGAGCCCTCATGGGAGCCCTCAAGGAATACCAGGGTCATGACGCAGAGGCAGGCAATGACAAAACACCACTGAATGTCTCTTGCCTTGAAAACCCTATGGGGTCGCCACAAGTCAGCTGTGACTCGACAGCACTTTCCACCACCACACTGGCCTGATGGTAGTTTCGCGCCCACCAGTCCTGCAGAGGTCATGTGACATGAAGGACCAATGGGATTACACTGTATCTTATAAACCTTGTGACTCTGGCCTCGTCCTCCAGTCTGAGCAACTCAAGGATCACACAGCTCTGCTCACCAGCTCCCCTTTAGATTACCAACTATGTATTAGGGTTGCTAGTTCTGGGCTGGGAAATACCTGGAGATTTTAGGGGTTGAGATGGTGAGGTTTAGGGAGGAGAGGGACTTCAGTGGGGTATAATGCTATAAAGCCCACCTTTCAAAGTGGCCATTTGCTCCAGGTGAACTGACTTCGGTTGCCTGGTGATTACTTGTAATCCCAGGAGCTCTCCAGCTACCACCTGGGGGCTGTGCAAACAAATACCCAGAATAATCTGTCACTCTGTACAAATCACACTTGAGACTCCTGTCCTCTTATACAGTTCTACTTACAATCATAAATAATACACATAACAAATGGTTTTGCCACTATGCACAAATGACATCTGTACCAGTTGAATAGTGATCTGATAGTCCTTGAAAGTGCATGTCTCTCTTTAAGATGATGCAGTTACCTTCATGATGCAGGGAAGAGTTCCCAACGCAGAGTTCGCAGGTGTCATTTGTGCACAGTGGCAAAACCATTTGTTATGTGCATTATTCATGATTGTAAGTAGAACTGTATAAAAAGACAGAAGTCTCAAGTGTGATTTGAACAGCATGACAGATTATTCTGGGTATTTGTTTCCACAACTGTATTCACGGTATTTCCATTTTTGTGTGGTTGTTACCACCTGGAGGTTGGCAAACCTAACCATGGTGCACAGCCCAGGGCTGAATCCAAGTCTGTTGAGCCTTAACCAAGATACCTTCCTGTGCCGCCACATCCCCCCCAACTAAGCTACCATCCCAGATGCATCCTGCACTTTATCCCCACATACACATGTACTGCTGCCTTCCCTAGATGTCCTCCCCATGAGGAAACAGGAAATCACACACCAGAGGCCTTTGTCTATGGGCCTCAGCAGATGCCCATTCAGGTCATCTCCCAGTACCCTGACACCACCCCATCCTGACTCCAAACAGTAGTGGGCTGAGCCAGTCAAATCTGCCAGCACAGCTTACTTCCTAGCACTTCCCAGTGAGCACTCACCACAGTCTTGCTCATCTAGGCCATCTCTACAGTCTTCAGTCGCATCACACAACCGGTCCAAACCCACGCATCCACCTTGCCGGCAGTCAACTTCATACAGGTCACAGGTCTCAGGATCTAAGTGGCAGCAAAGAGGTGGCTGGTCAGCAGCGGTCTACTGAAACAGGTTTTTGTGGCTTGTGTCCACAAGGAGACGACTAAGTGGTTGCTGCTATTAATTAATCCCATACAACTGGGCCTGCTTGCATGTGACTGGCTTCTCAAAGCAGTCCATCTCCTAAGATCCCTGGGGTATTTGACCAGCATGGATCCACTTATCTTTGAATTAAACCCAGGGGTCATTTCGTAGAAAAAGAGGTGCAGGAGCTCATTAGCATACCTATTAGCATAACTCATTAGCATATGCCACGCCTCCTGACATCACCAGACAAATGTCAGTTTCAGCCCCATTATATCCTATGGGCCATTGAAATCAATGGCAAAAACTCATAGGGTATATGAGGGGCCGAAGGAGAGGGGGCTTGAGGGAGAGGCTCCAAACTTGCGGGGTAGCTGCTGGGGCCTCTCCCCAAAATACCCACCAAGTTTCAAGAAGATTGGACCACGGGGTCCAATTCTACGGGCCCCCAAACAGGTTGCCCCATCCCCTCCATTGTTCTCTATGGTGGGAAAAAACGTTACTCTTTTCCCACCATAGAAAACAATGGAGGGAATGGGGGCAACCTGTTTGGGGGCTCGTAGAATTGGACCCCCTCGTCCAATCTTCTTGAAACTTGGTGGGTATTTGGGGGAGAGACTTCAGCAGCTACCCTGTAAGTTTGGAGTCTCTCCCTCAAACCCCTCCCACCACTTTTTAAGCCGCTGCCAAATTTCGGCGGCAATTCAGCAGCGGGCCAAATCAGATCAGAGAATCTGATTCGGCCTGTGTCTGCCCTAGTGCCCACTCCTGGGCTGCCGGAGCACCACTCCGCCTCACTCCAGCCCCAGATGATGCCTGATTAAACCAACACTGAAAAGAGTCATGATAGCCCCCATACAATTAGGGGTGCCTGACTCACCTCTATTTCCTGTCTGCATTAGTGATTTCCAGAGTAAGAGTGGCCAGTTTATAATTTTTGAAGTCCCTCTTTTCAATCCAGTTTTCATCAGCGACATCTCACACTCTGGGTCTATAGCATTCACTTTCTAAAAGATACTGTTCCACACAACCCCCCCACCCCCACACACACAAAATTTCTAGTGGAGGAGAAGAAGGAGGAGAAGAGTTGTTTTTTATACCCCTCCACTTCCCGAAAAAGTGTCTGAATGGCTTACAATCACCTTCCCTTCCTCCCCCCACAACAGACACCCTGTGAGGTAGGTGGGGCCGAGAGAGCTCTGAGAGAACAGCTCTCAAGAGAACAACTCTGAGAGAATTGTGACTGACCCAAGGCCACCCAGCTGGCTGCATGTGGAGGAGTGGGAAACCAAACCCGGTTCTCCAGAGCGAAGTTCGCTGCTCTTAACCACTACACCACACTGGTTCTCCAGCAACCTCATTCATTGTATATAACAGCACCTGCTTAGTTAACCATAGCAGAAGCACCAAGCAATGGGGCCGAGAAAGAGATACATCTCTCTCAAAGAGAGACCAAGAAGAGAGGATGGAGGAAAACCATCCCAAGGTGGCCCCTTTGCCACCCCAAGTTTCTCTCCAAATCCAGGCTAGAACTACACTGTGCAGTTGCCATGAAAAATGTCTGGTTCCCTCTCTGCCCCTACATCTACAAGTTTCCCTCATGCTTGTGGATTTTCACATACACAGAGATAACCCTCCAGAAGCAGCCAAACATGGTGGATGAGAGCAAGGAAACATCCCACACTTTGATAGCAAGTAATCCTCAATGTTATGAAGGGTACGTGTGTGTGTGTGTGTGTGTGTGTGTGTGAATTCAGCAAATGGCTGCTATGTTCAAGTGCCCCCAAGAGGTTTTGCCTGGAAGCTCAGCCAAATGTACTCTGGCCTTCCTTTTCTCCCACCGAACCCGTTCACGGAAGAAAAGTGGAAGAAGCTCTGCCTTACGTGGGGGGCCGCAATTTCTGAACTCCACATCATCTAGCGCCGCCACCACTGTCTCAGAGAAGGCTTGAGTGATAGAGAAGATGACCTGCAAAGACACAGGAAACTCAGGATGCATCTCTAGTAGTGTGCTTCTGTGTCCCTCATCCATATCATGATGTGCTCCCACAGCCACAATACCCAAAGTTCATGCGCATGTAGAAGATCCCCGTTTCAATCCCTGGCATGCATGTCGAATTAAAGAATATCAAGTCTTGGGAAAGATTTTTCTTGCCCAAGACCCTGGAGAGAGGACAGCACTGAGCCAGAAGGAACCCACGCTCCAACTCGATACAAGGCATTTATGCACATTCTCACGCAGGCAACACATTCCTGAGGTGCACTACAGCACCTCTCTAGAGCCACTCCAAGCTGCCCCACTGAAAGACAGAGTAGGACTGGCCCACCAATTGCCAGATACCTGAAACATCCCGTGAACCCGGCCAGTGTATGCAACCAGTTCCCGCCAGGAGGAGGCGCTGCTCAGGGGGCTTTGCCATAGCGTCACAGTGCTATTTCCATGAATCAGCTCCACTGTCAAACTGGGCTGGTGAGTCTCATTGAGTCCTGCGGGAACAAGGCAGTCAGAGTCATTTGGACAGTTTTCAGCTCATCAGGGGGCACTGCTGCTCCTCTTCCATTAAAGTTTTGAATCTCGTGTGACCATGTTATAAGGCCCCCTTCTATTTCTGGCCAGCTCTTTTCACACAAACAATGAAATGCCCCTAAGCATGCACACGTGCCTTTGACTAAAAAGGAAGTACGGGATCTGAGCTGACAACATGGCTATAGCTCAGGGTTCTCCAACTTGGTGCCTGTGGAGACCTTTCCTGGTGCCTGCCAAGTGTTTTTTGCCCAGCAGATTTTTTTTTTTTTGTAAAAAAAATTTTATTTGTCAAAACATTAAAATTAATACATTTATCTTATACAAATCCTTTTTTCCATATTATATAACATTTTGTTCTATTTGTATAATCTTGTTTTTATCTTGTATTGGCGGTTTCCCACCACATCTGAAGCATAACACATTTTCCACCTTATCCAAAACAGTAATACTTATATCTATGTTTACATTTCTGGTAACGGTCATATATCTTAAAAATACTTATATACTAATTCTTACTTTCTATATTCTTATATAATTCTAAAATAAAAAACAACTTCATTATCTAATTATCCTTAATACATTCATATACTCTAATTCTATTGCTTTATGTTATTATAACCATGTATAAATGTAATTTTTCATGTCCCAGTATTTTTCAACATATTCTTTCAAATCTTTCCAATCTTCTAAAAAGGTCTCTGAGTACAGGTCATTCAACTTTCTAGTCCATTTATCCATTTCAGCCATATATAACAATTTTTTCAACCATTCCCACACATCTGGTATTTTTTCATTTTTCCAATTTTGTGCATATACCATTCTTGCTGTTGTTATCATATACCATATTATTGTCCTTTTCTTTACATTTATCTCTTCTAGTTTAAGTCCAAGCAATAACATTTCCGGCAACTTCTTAAATGTACATTTCAAAAATTTTTCAATTTCTGCATGTATTATAGACCAATAAGTCTTTGCTTTATCACAAGTCCACCACATATGATAAAAAGAACCTTCTTTCTTTTTACATTTCCAACATTTGTTAGACATATTCTGATTAATATTTGCAATTTTTTTTGGTGTCATATACCATCTGTACATCATTTTGAAACAATTTTCTTTTAAGTTATAACATGTAGATATACCCATAGCATTTTTCCATAAAAATTCCCAAGATTCCATTTCAATGTCTTTGTTAAAGTTTATCGCCCATTTTACCATTTGTTCTTTTACCATTTCATCAGCGTTAAACCATTTTAACAAAATTTTATACATTTTAGAGATCATTTTTTTCCCACCTTCCTCCCAAACTTGTTCTATTTCATTATTTATTTTTTATCACTTCTATACATGTCATATATTTGTTTATATCAGGGGTGGCCAACCTGTGGCTCGGGAGCCACACGCGGCTCTTTCACACATATTGTGCGGCTCCTGGCAGGGTGGCTGGGGAAGCAAAGGGGAGGCATGCTTTTTCTCTTTCTCCCTTCCTTCCTTCCTTCCTTCCTTCCTTCCCTCCTCCCTCCCATCTATTTGCTTTCCTAGTTTCTCTCTCTCTCTCTTTCTTTCCACTTCTTTAATTCTTCCTTTCCATCTCTCTCTTTTTCTCTCTCTCAATATCATTAGCAAACAAGTAATATCATTATCAATAACCGGTTTTCCTTGTTTGTTTTTATTTTTGGCAGTCCCATTTAACGTTAATAAAAAGCAAATTTGCATATTTTAAAAAATAAAAACGTGTGTGTGATATTTGTTCCTGTCTTGCGGCTCTCAGACATCTGATGTTTATTCTATGTGGCTCTTACGTTAAGCAAGGTTGGCCACCCCTGGTCTATATCTTAACCAACCATAATCAAAGTCCATCTGATGCTGCTCCTTCAATATAAAGTCTTTACCATGTCTTGTTAATAAGTCTCTATACTTCAACCAATCTTGTCCTTTGTGACGTGATACTGGATTTAAAACTTCTGCGGGTACAATCCACATAGGTATCTCTTCTGGAAAAAAGTTTTTATATCTTGTCCACGTATCGATTAATGTTCTTCTCAAATAATGATGCTTAAACATATTGTCCATTTTTGTTTTACCATAATACAAATATGCGTGCCACCCAAACCTACAGTCATGACCTTCCAGGGACAATAACTTTCTATCTTGTAACATAGTCCATGTCCCTACCCAAGTCAAACATACTGCATCATGATATAGCCTTAAGTTTGGTAACTGGAACCCACCTCTCTCTTTAGCATCACACATTATTTTCATCTTAATTCTTGGTTTTTTCCCTCCCCACACAAACTTAGTCAATTCCTTCTGCCAGCATTTGAATGTTTTTACATCTTTCACAATCGGAATAGTTTGAAACAGAAACATTATTCTTGGTAGCACATTCATTTTAACCACTGCAATTCTACCCAACAGTGACAAATTTAATACATTCCACCTTTTAATATCTTGCATAATTTGCTGCCATAGTTTCTCATAATTATTCTTATACAAATCAATGTTTTTCATTGTTAGGTTTACACCTAGATATTTTGTCTTTTTCACCACTTCACATTCTATAAGATTTTGTAATTCAATTTGCTTATTATTTGACATATTTTTACACATCACTTTCGATTTGTTCTTATTTACATAAAACCCAGCCAAATCACCAAACTCTCTTACTCTCTGCAACAAATATGGTAGTGTAGTCATAGGGTCTTTGGCTATAAACATCACGTCGTCTGCAAAGGCTCTATATTTAAAAGAAAAACCTTTTATTGATAAGCCTTTAATTTCTTTATCTTCTTTCAGATTTAGTAGCAAGACTTCCAAAATCCAAATAAATAGCAACGGCGAAAGTGGGCATCCTTGTCGTGTTCCTTTTTCCACTTTAAAGTAATCCGTTTTTTCAGTATTAATTATTAAAGAGGATTTCTGTTCACTATATATTGACTTAATAAGATTAAGCATATAGTCTCCAATTTCAAGATGTTCCAGCACTTCAAACATAAAATCCCAATTTAAATTGTCAAACGCTTTCTCCGCGTCTAAAAAAAGAAAGCCCACTTCCTTCTCCGGATGTTTATCATAGTACTCTATAGCATCCACTACTACTCTTAAGTTGTCTCTTATTTGGCGATTAGGTAAAAATCCTGCTTGTTCTGCAAAAATCTTATAATCATTGTTTAACAAAAAAATTGGTCTGTAATTTTTAACATCGGTTAAATCTTGACTTTCTTTCAGAATGAGTGAGATGGTTGCTTCTTTCCAAGTCTCCGGGACCTCACCTGTCACTCCTATGTCATTCATTAATAGCAATAACACTGGTGAGATCGATTCCTGTAGCGATTTATAAAACTTAGCTGTAAATCCATCTGATCCAGGTGCTTTCCCTAGTTTTGAGTCATTTATTGCATTTTTAATCTCTTGTAGTGATATTGGGCTGTTAAGTAGTTCTTTGATTTTCTCTGTTGGTTTTGGTAATTTTAATGACTGTAGGTATTCTTTAATCCTTTTTCTGTTTTTAATTTCCTTCTTAAAAAGCTTTGCATAGTATTTAAAAAATTCTCTTTTTATTCCCTTATTGTCTATTATTTCAATATTGTCCCGTATCACTTTAGTAATAAATTTATTTTCACGTTTTTTCTTTAATTGCCATGCTAAATACTTTCCAGGTTTGTTTGCACCTTCAAATGCTTTTTGTTGCAGTTTTTTCAGGTTCCAGTAAGTCTCTTGATTCAAAATAGCTTTTGCTTGGTCTTGTAACATCCAAATTTCCTTTTGCAGTCTCTTTTTTCCTGGTCTGTTCTTCAGTTCCTTTTCTTTTACTTTAATGGCTTGTACAATGTTTTCATATTGTTCTCTTTTCTTTTTATTGTCTTTAGCATTCAGTGATATCAATAATCCTCTCATCACTGCTTTGTACGCATCCCACACAGTTTGAATTTTTACTTCTTTTTGTATGTTCGCTTGGAAATATAAATCTGTCTCTTCATGTAATTTTTAAACTATTTCTTGGTTGTCTAATAAGTCTTCATTTATTCTCCATCTCCCTTTTCTTTTTGTCTGCCCAGAGGTCCATAGACAAGGATTATGGTCTGAGATTATTCTAGGTAAAATTTCAACTTTTTTTGTCTTAAATGTTAGATTAGTAGACATCCAGATCATATCAATTCTTGAATGTGAATCATGCCTATTAGAGTAAAAAGTATAGTCTTTCCCTTGTGGGTTAACCTTCCTCCAAATATCCTCCAGCTTTTCCTGTTTTATCAATTCAAAAAATTTTTTGGGAAGTTTCCCTAGTGTTGTCGTCTTTTCTTTTTGAGCGCCTATCTATTTTATTATTCACAGTCCCATTAAAGTCTCCCAACATCATGATTTGATCATAGTTTACACTGTCCAGTTCCATTTGTAGTTCTTTAAAAAAAATTTCTTTAGCTCCGTTGGGGGCGTAAATAAAGAAGGAAGATACTTAGCTTTTGAAATTTTTTTACATGGACAGAAGACTTTGATTGTGAATATTTTGCCCAGCAGATTTTGTGCAGATTTTTAAAACATTGCTTTGGCAGCCACTGCCACCATAGCACAAGGCTCTTCCCTGTATAAGCTTTGTGTATGCACTAAAATATTTTTAAACAATACATCCATCTTTTTAAAGGTCCTCCTAAACAGAGCTTCTGCCTGAAATATTGGAAGAGTTACTATCAGTTATGTACGACCTCCCTCCCTGAGATTTTATGGCTGGCTCTGCCTCCCACGGCAGCCATTTTGTAGTTGCGCCCACCATCCCGCATCAAAATTCCAAAAGTGCCAACAGGCTCAAAAAGGTTGGGGACCCATGCTATAGCTTTTAGTATACGAGAAGCATAGCAAATGCTCTTTTTAAAATATAAGGCTTAGGGTCATTTTACACCTCCCCTCTAAAGTAGTTTGACTGCTGTCTTTTCCTGTGCTGATTTCACAGTGGTGTGAAATTTCACTCCAGGGGGTCTAAGTGCTCTAATCAACAGCAATTGTTTAAAGCAGAATCAAGCCGGTTGAATACTAGCTTGACCACAGGAGGGCAATTAGTAGATGTGGACATTTCAGTAGCAGCAAGGTTTCACACCGCACAGAGGTGTAGGCAGATTTTTTTGGAACTAGAATGATTCCAGCGGGAAAGTCAGATGTAAAAACAGCCTTAGTTGCAGCTTACCCTTGAATAAGTCCTAGGATGTGCTTTGAAATCTCTCTCACAACTGACAATCTTGTGAATTCCCCCACCCCTTCCTAAACTAAAATCTCTTTGAACAGATCCCTGCATTCAAGAAGAGATCCCCCCCCCAAGCCTGAAAACTGAATTTCTCTTTGCTTTTTGCTCTATTCTTTCCCAAGAATCTTATCTAGGATCTGTTTTAAATACTGCAACTGATCAGCCTTGGAACATGCAAATTCACAGCAGAGTAACTCTGGGTATGCACAGGGGGCCTTTTCACGGCTGCTGTCCTCTCACAACAAGGGATAAAAATTCCAGAGGGGTAGCAGTGTTAAGTCTACCATGGCAAAATTAAACAGAAGTCCAATGGAGCCCTAAAGATTAACAAAATGTATTCCAGCATAAGCTCTCATGAATCAAGACTCATTTTTTTCCCCAGGCAAGGATCACAGGGAGCTTATGGCCGTGGCCATATACAGACTTTCAACAGGTAAAACATTCCCCCTCAGTGCCACATGGTGGTGAGAAAAATTGCATTAAATACTACTACTACTATTAAAAACAGTGTAATTTACGTAGAGCTGTTGAGTATTTAGAACACTTCATATGTTATCTAAGCTGCAATACGGAAGATGGCTGTAACATACCAAAGAGGCTGCCAGAATGATTTCTGAGTTGATGCCAATGAAGACCCTTGAATACTCTAGGTAAAGGTAAAGGTTTCCCTTGCTCGAAAGCCAGTCAAATATGACTCTAGGGATGTGGTGCTCATCTCCATTTCCAAGCCAAAGAGCCAGTGCTGTCCAAAGACTTCTCCGTAGTCATGTGGCCGGCATGACTAGACACCGAGGCACACAGAATGCTGTTGCCTTCCCACCAAAGTGGTGCCTATTTATCTACTTGCAATGTCTTGCTTTCGAACTGCTAGGTTGGCAGGAGTTAAGGCCAGAGATGGGAGCTCACTCCATCATGCAGCACTCGGATCTTGAACTACTGAACTACCAACCTTTCAGTCTGCAGTTTAGCGTCTTAACCACTTGAGCCACTGCAGACCCTAAGGGCCCTATAAAAGGCTATTATTATTGTTTTTATTAATAATTCTTACAATCTCCTCTAAAGAAAGCTAGCATTCTCATCCCTGTATTGCAGATAGAGGCTAAGAGACTGTAAACTGGTGGGCATGGAATTCAAACCAGGGACTTCCTGATTCATTAGCTGGTATACTTGTTTTCTGCTTGCTGTGAAGCAGTTACCAGAAACAGAGCCGGCCTAAACCGTGAAAAGAGACCATCCATTACAGATCATGATTGGGACACTGCGAGCAGTCCGTTGGCTCTGTCTGGTGGGAGACAGTGCTCAGATGGCTGGCTCCCTTGAACATTACCTGCTGTGCCCACATACCTGGTCTCCACAGGTGATACCAAGCTCGAATCTCACACGTTGCAGCTGCTTCTTGCATTTGTGGGGATGCAAGCCTGGCTGTGAGAGAAGGCTTCCCTCTCTGCTTCGAGGTAGTCATGTACCAGCCTGTGGAAATGTCAAGAGCTGCGGTCAGAGAACAGATGTTAGACACTGGTCTTCCTTTCAACATCTGCAGTCTGGGATACCAGTCAGCCAAATTTTACTCACATCACTAGGAAAAATGGGTCCCAGCAGATAACTACTTTGCTGTCCTAAAGGAGAATTAACTTTACCACTCATCCCCATCCCATTGTATGCAGTGATAGAATGTATGTGTTTCTTGGTGGCGGAGCACAGGTTTTGTATGCAGAAGATCCCAGCTTCAGTCCTTGGCATCTCCAGTTAATGGATCTCAGAGAACAGGTGTTGGGGCAAGAATACCTGTCTGTATTTGAGACCCTGAAGAGCTCTTACCAATCAAAATGGCCAGTCCTGAGCTAGATGTGCCAATCATCTGACTCAGATTGCCCTTTAGTCTAGAACTACCATCATTCATTCACACAGTTTTAACAGAGAGGCCAAAGTTGCTGCCATCTTGCTTCATTCAGTTGTTTTCCCCATTGCCCTCCAGTCTTTTTTATGTCTGATTTGCAGCATTCTTCTAACATAAACTAGAAATTGCTGCTCCAGATTGTCTGGTGTGGACTTACATATTCCCAGGCTTACAACTATCCTCTTCTATAGCTGATCACCATTCTTGAATCAACTGTTAATTATCCTTCATTTATGGAACTGGGGGGAAATTAGATATTGCTTTTAACTCAGCAAGTGCAGCCACTGTCAGCTTTTAATTTAATTTTAATTTACTCTCTTACAAAATGCAGATTTTTAAAAATAATGAGTAATGGCTTTTCCTGCAAAGTGAAAAGCAGCACTTGATTTCCCACCTGCCCCATAAAAACTCATTCAAAAATTGATTCACAAGTGGCATGGGCAGGTGTACAGACAACTGGGAAAAATCAGCCTATGGGAGAAAGGAACAAAAGGAAGCAGCCGATTAACCTGTACGATAAAGCAATAAAAAGAAAAATGCTGCACGAAAGGGTACCTTTGCTGAACAGACCTGTGGATTTATAAATATATATCCAGTCATTCAGCTATGATACTTCTTAAATGTTTTAAGCCAAGTCATACCATTTATGCAGATTAAAACAATTCCTTAGAAAGAATTTACTGTGCTTCTACTGGGTATGGAGTTACGCAGATTACTGCATCATTGCCAATGCATGCTGCCTTACCAACCCACCCACCCACCGAAAGCCTTACTCAGCCTCTTTTTGGTTTCCAAAATTCCACCACACATTGACTACTAGGGGTTAGAGACTTGATTTTTAAAAGAAAGAAAGCTGATACTATTGCAACACTGACTTTCGTATGCTCATTGGATGATTGCATGAGCAATCATATCCTTAGTGGATGCCTTCAAGAACAAGTTACCCATATTGGTGCCCAAAGTATGGTCAAAAGGAGGCTCCATCTCCTGAGTTGAGAGGCTGGCCTGGCCTGGGATCCATTGGTAAGCTGAGGTGCTCACATCTTTCCAACCACAAGTGCTGCCTTCAAAGTCACAAGTGAAAGGGATTTTCAGAATAGGTGAAAACTTGTGATAACCTGGGGGAAAATGAAGAGGAAGAACAATCAATAGATGAAGCCTTAATGCCTCAGCCTCCCCTTCCAAGTTGATCGTCAGAATCCATTTCAGAGACCACCTTCAACCAAAATTGTCCCTCATCTCTGGACTGCTGAATCCTATTTTTGACCATTCAGGTACAGAAGACACAGAAACTCTGTCCACAAGCTTCAATGAACGCATGTGCAAACTGTGTTAAATGTATCCTTGATTTTTCTTTATAGGCGTGCTGAGTAATTTTTATGTTCCATTCTTACGTAATTCTTATGAAACAGCTGAATCTGTTATTTAAACCCCATATTTATCTATGCACCAGTCCCCAAGTTTTCTTTATAAAGTGAATGAGCATTGGCTCTTTCTTACAGAGAGATGTATTCCAGTACATGCAGGATATACATGTTTTCACTGGAATGTGAACAAGGCTAGATAGGCCACATACAGACAACAGCATGGCTGGCAAAGAAAAGAGAAGGTCTGAGACGCAGCCACGTATCCATTATTTAATTTACCAGTAGAACAAAGCTTGAGTCCAGTGGTGTCTCTAAGACCAACAAAGTTTTATTCAAGGTACCCTGGCAAGATAGCCCAGGCAACCCTGATCTTGTCAGATCTCAGAAGCTAAGCAGGGCTGACCCTGTCAAGTATTTGGATGGGAGACCTCCAAGGAATACCAGGATCAGGAGGCAGAGGCAGCCACTACTCTGAATGTCTTCCATGCCCCAGTAGGAGTGGCCAGGGATTGCCATGACTTCCAGCCATAGGCACACATACACGCAGGCACACACAAAAATGGTTATTCAAGGTATGAGTGTTTGTGTGCATGCACACTTCTTCAGATACTGCTGTGCATGCACACAAAAGCTTATTTATTTATTTATTTAATTCGATTTCTAGGCCACTCTCCCCACACTGCAGGCTCTCCCCGCACAGCAGCTTATACTTTGATTAAAACTTTGTTGGTCTTAAAGGTGCCACTGGACTCTGTTTTACTGCTTCAGACCAACATGGCTACCCCACCTAACTCTATCTTAATTTACCACTGGTATGGTTAGCGTTGTAGCCGAGCATCACAGATAATTTTTAAAGGATAAGGCAGATTCATGGAGGAAAGTTTATCTCAACGGCCATCAGCTTTGAGAATTAAATGGACACAGGAAACTGGACTAAATGGACTTTTCATGTTAAATTCTCCTCCTCAGGCACCTAAAAGTTGAAGGGAAGGAAGGAAGCAACTTTACCACACAGGTTTTCGTCTGAACAATCCCAGCAGTCACAGACAAAGTCACATACTTGTGTGCTGGCAGTCCCACACTGGTTGGCAGAGGCCGCCTGGATGAGATGGTGAGGGCCAGCTAGGAAGCAGAACAGGAAAAGCAAAAGGATGCATCGTTAGAAATCTGTTGAGGGGAGGATGGCAGGGGGTTGGAACCTCTGCAGTCATAAACCGTCATGTGGAAATTCTTACTCAAGAGTTCAAAATGTTCATGTCTACCCACAAAAATCTGTTCAGGAACCTTAATAGATCCATTTTTGGATCTGGAAATGAATTTATTATTTATATTGTGATGTTGATGTTCAAAGCACTTCAGATACCTTATCCTCACCACAGTCCTTTAAGGTAGGCCACCATCTACATATTGTAGATGGGGGAACTGAAGAAGACAGGGGCTTCCCTCAAGCCATTTAGAAGAAGAAGAGCTATACCCTGCACTTCACTCGGAGCCTCAGAGCGGCTTACAAACTCCTTTCCCTTCCCCTCCCCACAACAGACACCTTGTGAGGCAGGTGGGGCTGAGAGAGTGCTTTCAAGAACTGCTCTTTCAAGAACAGCTCTGACAGAACTATGGCTTGCCGAAGGTCATCCAGCAGGTGCAAGTAGAGGAGTGGGGAATTAAACCTGGTTCTCCCAGATTAGAGTCCGCGCACTTAACCACTACACCAAACCAGCTCTCAAGTAAGTTTGGGGCAGAGACAAGGTTTGAACAAGGAAAGTCCCTGTTCACAGTTCATGTATTTTGTTCAGGAGCATGAAAAGATACAATGGTTAGCTTCTCAGTCACTCCACTAGCCAGTGGAAGTAGTTTACAAACTGGGGAGGAGGGGGGCTTTGTGATTTTAATTATCTATCCATCCTTCACACTACCTCATAAGCCTTGTGTGAGTATCAAGGGCACAATATACTATTTTTAAGATGAAGAGATAGCTGTAACTAAAGCAAACAGCTAACTTTTGAAAAAAGACAACACGTCTTCCCTGCCCCCTCAAAAATAGGTAGTTTGGGGAAATCAAAGAAAAACTTGACACACAAAATGAAAACCACAGAGTCACAAAACAAATGGCAGTCTGAAATAATTCAAGGAGGGGGAGCAGTGTTAACAGAAAAATTTAAATTTTACTTTGCTCCATTTTAGAATGCAAATTAAAGGACGGACAAACCATCTCACAATTCTTTATCTCAACTGGCAAAACCATCCTGCAGTTCTTGATCTCAGCCGGCAATCTCCTGTATCTCCTGAAACAACCAGCCTGACTATATGTAAGTTTACTCAAAAGTAAATCTCTATTGACAGAGGGATTTGGCTGTATTAAGTCTGCAGCAGCAAAAAGAAGTGGTCATTTCGGGGCACCTCAAAGATTAACATATTCATTGTGGCATCAGCTTTGTTGGATGAGAACCCACTCTCTCACATGTATGAAGTATTATCCTCAGGTCACATATTAGGGTTGCCAGCCCCCAGGTGGGGCCTGGAGATCTCCTGCTTTTAGAACTGATCACCAGCTGACAGAGATCAGCTCCCTTGGAGAAAATGGCTGCTTGCAGGGTGGACTCTATGGCAGTGTACCATGCTGAGGTCCCTCCCCTCCTCAAACCCTGCCCTCTCCTAAATCCACCCCCAAAGTCTCCAGGTATTCTCCATCCCAGAGCTGGCAACCCTATCACAGATACATGGGTACATATGGACAATCTCGCCCCCAACTGAAAATAATTCTTCGTGCCTTTCAAGCTGTGGGCTTTGGCTAACAGAGGCGAGAATCTTATGCCACAATCCAATCAGCCGGTCTTTAAAGTGCCCTCGAGACTCTGTTCCAAGAAATTTAGGCCTGATTCACACATGCAAGTTGGGATGCCAGCCTCCAGGTGGGATCTGGGGATCTTCAAGAATTACAGATCATCTCCAGACTACAGAGATCAGTTTTTCTGGAGAAAATGGATGCTTTGGAGAGTGGACTCTATGCCATTGTACCCCCCTGAGGTCTCTGTCCCCCTCAGGCTTCACCCCTAAATATCCAGGAGTTTCCCAACCTGGAACCCTACCCCCCACCTCCTGCCAGCAGCTGGGGGGACCTGGCAACCCTACACACAAGAGAGGTGGTACGATGCACAACTCCAAACTGCAAGAGGAAGATCACAGAGGATCACATATGAGAAGGCTCCCCAGTTAAAAACAGGAAACCAACACAGAACAGAAAGATGGGGTGGAATTGTTCACCTTGCTCTGCTAGTTTTCACTTTGCAGGGATTCAAACTGGGAAGTCTCCCATCAGCAGTCTGAAGCAGTCAGTTCTACTGCCTTGGTCTCCTATATGTACAAACCCAGCTTTACTCCTAGGTAAGTTTGCACAGAACTGCACCCTGACCCATGAACATGGCTCTTTCTTTTTCCACACAGGAAAAGCACAAACAAGAACTCTCCTAGGGCACCGTGCTCTCCTTGAAGAAAACCTACCTGAAAGTTTTACCAGCAACGTCAGACATAGGAGCAACCAAGACCCTTGCATCCTCAGCAGCAGTGTGGAACAGAGAGGCCAATCCAGCAGGCAGGGAATTGCTCTTGGGGACACAGGGCAGGTTCCTGCTAATGACGCTCTACCCTGGACTTCAGCCTCATTTATCACCTGTGCAGCCCCAGTTGCCTTCTTGATGCAAGCAGGGTTTTCCAGCACAATGTCAAACACCCTGGAATGCCAGTCATGGGGTGAAGCAACACAATCGGAAGAGCAAGCACCAGTGAGATCCCAGTAACGGTAGAGGCAACAGATATGCTCTGTTGGGAAATGAGCACAAACCAGAGTTCCAAAAGCAGACATTGCCACAAAAATGAGCCAGCTCTAGATGGCTCAAGCAAGCAAGCCAAGCAATAAATGCACACCACTGCTACTATATGGTTGTTTTTTTTAAAGGGCCACAGTGTTCCGTAGCTAGTATAGAAAAGAATGCCACTGTGTTAAGAATAAGATACTAAATATCTATAGTGGTTATCTAACATTCAAGAATCTTTCCAAGATGTACAGTTCCTAACAAGATAGTACAATGTTCCAAAGGTAAATACAAAGGTTGCTAAAGTATCTTTATTATTTCATTCTTTTCTTCCAGATTCCTGAAGAGATCCTCCAGCTGCCCAGCAACCAAATGTCCTGCCGGTATGGGTGTTTTTGCAAACTTCTCAGTCACATACCGACACTCATTCGCTCCCCACAGAATAAATTCTTCCGAAAATAAATGCCATTTTGTAACCAAGCAGACAGCCACCTTTATTTTTGGAAGAATTTATTCTGTGGAGAGTGAATGAGTGTCAGGAAAAACATATAAAGGCTTGGGTTCGTTGTGACAATTCCATGGGACATTTTTGTATTGTATGCGACTTTGAAGAAGTTTGCAAGAACACACCCATACTGATAGCACGTTTGGTTGCTGGGCAGCTGGAGGATATCTTCAGGAATCTGGAAGAACAAAAATAACACAGAGAATTGAGCAACCTTTGTACTTACCTTTGGACTGTTGTACCATCCCTTTAAGAACTGTATATATTTGTAAGAATAATATTTGGAATGATTCCTGAATGTTAAATAACCACTATAAACATCTGGTATCTTATTCTTAACACAGTGGCATTCTTTTCTATATTAACTATATGGTATACTGCATCAACAGGATCCTTGGTATGATGGTGATGGTGGCACTGGTCAATGAATGAGATTCCTTTATAGCAATTAATACAGCCCTAGAACTGTCTGGCTGGATCAGACCCAAAGATCCATCTGATCTGACATCCTGGCTCCCAGAAGGGCCAGACAAATGCCTACAGGAAGCTCACAAGCTGGGCATGGCAAAAACTACCCTCATTTGTTGTCCATCTTCCATGTCCTGATATTGAGTGATACATAAGGGCTCCATTTAGCTATCATGGCAAGTAGCCATTATCCGATACATCGTCCACAAATGAGCATTTTTTAAAAAAAAAGCTATCTAACCCGGTGTCATCATAACTTCTTGCGATTAATTCTACAAGTAACCGTGCTGTGCAAAGTTGTCCTAATACTATAACTAAGAGCTTTTTTGTGAAAACCGTCCCAGCTGAATTTATCCTTGAAAAGCATGACCCGGCCACAAGTTTTGCCCCACTCTTCCTCTTGGGAGTACAATTCTCCCCTTATTACTCTTTTAATCCTGCCCTTTCCTCAAGCTCAGGGTACCATACACAGTCCTCCCTCCCTCCCTCCCCCTTACCCTCACAACCACCCTGCAAGGTAAGTTAGGCTGACAATGACTGACCCAAGGTCACCCAGTGAACTCTGTGACAGAGCAGCTCTCACTGATCCTAAATTGATATGCTAACCACCACACTAGCTCCATGAATACAAGATTGTTCCCCTGAGAAAGGCAGCCTATCTTGGGTTATCAAGGAGAGAAACCAACAGCAGGGGTTCCTCCCTCCTTCACCACACAGTCTTTAAAAATTAAATACACTGAATTTATTTACATTATTTTAAAATGGCAGCTATGCAGTTTAGCGCTGGCTAGGGCCAGCATGTTTTTGGCATGTCAAATGGGATGAGAAAAACAAATTGGCCACACCATTTTTTACTGCTTAGCCATCCGCTCAAAATGCTTTTGTTTTCCACTGCAGCTTGATTTAGACACAACCTATTAGTTAGAAGCCAGAGCTGAGCAGATTGCGAAATCCTTAATCGGCTGGCAACATTGCCAGACCCCCACAAGCCGGTCATATGCCAAGGGCTGGGTCAGCAGCATTCAGAGCAAGTCCAAGAAATCCAGCCCCTGCTTCCCAGAAGCGGCCTTGGACGTCGGCTCAAGTTAGGGCAATCAAGCCATAAAACTGTGAGCTAGGTCCTGCCATTGCAAGAGGCTGCAACCATCAGGGTCAGCACAGACTCACCCTTACTGGAAAACACACAGCAGATAGCCTGGAAGGGGGGCACCCCCCCAGCCCCCTGGGGAATTCTTTCAGTGGCCTCACAAAGCATGGAATGGAAACATACCTTGGTTGCTGGCTGCACACAAGTGCAAGGCCAGAATGGGTCGATTTGTCTGGACAACTTGATATGTTCCTGGATGCCAATGTGAAGCTGAAAACAGGTGCATCATCTTTCCTTCCTGCTGCCTTCTTACAAGTGCTGCTGGCATCCCCACACGCCTTAGTTCATCCCAAAAAATCATACTTGTTGGGGAAGAGACCCCCCCCATTCCAATATGCCCCCCCTCCCCCACCCCAGTAGCCTGGCAACATGCAGCTTGAAGTGGCATTTCCCCATTATTTAGGTAAAGATACTCAGCAAAGATGTCTTCACAGTCCCCTCCATTTACTGTGCCAAGCATATTCTGGGAATACTTAAATTTCCACAACTGAACGTTGTTGTAAAAATCCAAGTGCCACAGGATGAGAAAGGGCGTGACCATGTGCACACTCTCTGACCACTTGAAATGGCTCATCTCCTTGCTGGCTTTTTTGCTCCCACTCCATTTCCTTTTATTAGCCCTTTTGGTCTCATCTTCTCACCCCCATCTCCATGCCTCCTGCCGAAAGCTTAGAATCATAGAATCAAAGAACTGGAAGGGGCCATACAGGCCATATAGTCCAGCCCCCTGCTCAATGCAGGATCAGCCTAGAGCATCCCTGACAAGTGTTTGTCCAGCCGCTGCTTAAAGACTGCTAAAGCAGAGGTTCTGGCCCTGTATTTGTTCAGGTCGCCCCATTCCCTCCTCCAGCCATTGCCCACAGACTCTCAAGCCGGTATCTGCATCCACAAGGGATACAAGCTTGACTTGCTGGGAAAGCAGCGTCCAACAGTTAGCAAAGCTGAAGGTAAACAGTCTGAGCACGCAGACTTAGTCAAACAAAAAGAAGCAAAATGAGCGGAATCCTCATTCAGAAAAAGACACCATTTGCTACAATGATGATTAACATTCCCATGCGTCGGTGTCAGGAGACAGCAGTTGTTTGAGCTTACTTGCATACTCTTGGTTCCCCTCCAATTTCAGATTTTAATAGTTCCATTCTCAACTGTTTTGGTTTAGAAGAAGAGACTGGATGTATACCCCGTCCTTCACTCGGGGTCTCAGAGCGGCTTACAATCTCTTTCCCTTCCTATCCCCACAACAGACACCCTGTGAGGTAGGTGGAACTGAGAGAGAACAGCTCTGAAGGAACTTGTGACTGACCCAAGGTCACACCAGCAGCTGCATGTGGAGAAGCGGGGAATCAAAGCCGGTTCTTCCAGATTAGAGTCCGCTGCTCTTAACCACTACACCAAACTGGACGCGAATGCCTTGGCCACCTTCCCTGCAGCCCGGACAACTATTGCCCTTCTGTCACCAATCAGAGACCAGCCTTCCATATGGTCTGCACCCATTTGAGGATCCCCAGCCCCTCCTCCATCTTGTTTCTCCTATGTAGAGCAGAAGCCTTCTCAAAGACAGACAAGTTGCTGGCATGTTATACACAGGGCCTTGTGGAGACTACAGCACCAGGCATGGCAGGAATACTTTATTTCTCTCTATTCATACATAGGCTCTGTGCCAGAGACGGGCACAGCACTGGCAATGCATTCGCATGAAAACCAACCCATTTCCCTTGGCAGTTTGTATATGCAGCAGCATCAAGGAAGGCAGAAGGCAGGGCAAGTTCGTCGAGGCGCCACTGGAGTGGTTATCTGCTGTTGTCAGTAGCCTTCATCCGCCCAGGTGACCTCATAGTCGGGGTATCTGGCTTTCAGCTTCTCTGTGGCCACGGAGTGCTTGGCTTTGCCGAAGCCCTGAAAGATTTTATTGCCACTGTTAGCCAGACAAACAAGGCTGTTCAACAGAAAAGGTCTACTGTTCTTAACCCAAGGACATCCATGTGTCTTTGGTAACTTTACCCACAACACTGAAACATGGTTAAGCCGTCAACACTATTGACATTCGAGTATATTTTGCTTTAACAGGATCTTTATTGCATTTGTTTGCATTTCAGAGTACAGCACATTACATGTCTGGCACACAAAATGTACCTGTACCGGGTTCAAAGAAACCATTACAGGATCCCAGGTAGCTGATGCCAGGACAAACCTTTCCCCACCCAAGACCCTGAACAACTGTTGTTAGTCAGCACAGACCATACTGATCCAGGTGGACCAAATGAATCATTCAATGTAAGGCACATTCATCATGCTCGAGGCAAAACTAAGAAACCCAATGTGGCTTCTGCATTCTGACCTCCTACCCAAAGGAGTCTCGTAGCAGCTTACAATTGTCTTCCCTTCCTGTGCCCACAGCAGACACCCTGTGAGGTAGGTGGGGCTGAGAGTTCTGAGAGAACTCTGACAGGCCCAAGGTCACCCAGCAGGCTTCATGTGGAGGAGTGGGGAATCAAACCCCGGTTCTCCAGATCAGAGTCCACCACTCTTAACCACAACACAGGAGGTATGGACAAATGATACCCAGGTCTACCTTTCTTTCCCACCTAATTCCCAGGATGTTGTTGGTATTCAGTAATGGGATGGATGAGAGTGAACAAGATGAAACTTAATCCTGACAAGGCAGAGGTTCTTTGAATTAACAGAAAAACAGACCAGGGACTTAGATCTCTCTCGCCCTGGATGGGGTTATACTCCCCTTGAAAAGGTTCACAGCTTGGGAGTGCCACTTGACACAGCAGTCACCTTGGAAAACTATGTGGCTGCAGCGGTTTGGAGTATTTTTGCTCAGCTTCAGCTGGTGCTGTTCCTGGTACAGTCAGACCTAGCCTCAGTGGTCCATGAGTGAGACTGGACTACTGGAATGTACTCTACATGGGGCTACCTTGACGAGTGTTCAGGGGCTGCAGCTAGTGCAGAATGCTGTGGCTAAACCAGGGGCAGCTACTGAGAGCATGTGATCCCGATATTACAGCAATTACACTGGCTACCAATTCACACCCAAGCCCACTTCAAGGTGGCAGTTTTGACCTTTAAAGCCCTATGTGGTTTGGGACTGGAGTAGCTGAAAGACTGTCTTCTCTCATATGTTCCTGCCTGGGAATTAAGTTCACAAGAAGGGGCCCTCCTGCCTGTCCCATCAAAGAAACTTGTTTGGTGGGCACACAAGAGAGGGCCTTTTCAGTGGCAGCCCCATGTTTATGGAGCCTTCTTCCAAGGAGGTGCACTTTTTATCTTTAGAAGGCAGTTGAAGGAGATTATATTTAGGACTGCATTTGATTAAGTTACTAACAGACCTAAATTGTGATTTTAAATGCTGCTCTTTATGCCTGGAGGTATGTAAGGAAGAAAAGCAACTAAGATATGTTTATATAAATATAAATAATAAATACATCTGCCTTAGCACAGCCCATGACTGCTTTGGATCTCATAGCTGCAGGATCCTTGAGGAAACCTCTCTCCCTGTATCAGCCAATTGCACTCAGATGATTCCAGCCTGCTTCATACGTTCTCACTGCAGCAGAAAGAAAGCAAAAGCAAGGCCTCCATTATTATTTTTAATTTAATTTCATTAATTGTTCCAAAGTAAGACCTCTATTATGATGGCTACAAGACTTTAGAACAACCTGCCTTTATGAGGAAGCACCTACCCCCCAGCTGTTTATTTCAGCTTATTAATAGTTCAGGAGATTGTTTTTACAATTGTTTGCTGTTTTAATATGTTTAGGCAACCACTGTGAATGTTAGGATAGTGGCCTATAAGTATTTTCAATAAAATCTACCCAGGAGTGGCGTCCAGGCCCCCCCCCCCCAGCTTTCCCTACATGCAAAGTCCACAGGAGTGCATTGAAGGGCCTCTTAAAGGCCTCCTTTTTTCCTCTAGGTCCCTCCTTACCACTGAGTAGCCATAAACGTGGATTTTCTTGGCGTCGCTCTGGTGGGATATCCTGCCACCACCCAGGCATTTACAGCGGAAGCCCTGCTTCTCCAGCTCCTCTGCTACTTCATCATAGATATCAGCTAAGGAGGCAAAGCGAGAACCAGTTGAGAACCCTTCTACTAAAAGCAGCAATTTAACATCTACCGCTCATCCAATTCCCGGCTTGAAAAAGGAAGCAGTATTTTGTCTCTAGAAACGCCAGTCAAGGCCAAGTGTATGAACTGAGCCCATACAGGTCTGCCTCACACTGTACTACAGCCTTACCCCAACCAGCCTACACTCCTCCCCACTTCCCCCCCCCCCCACCTTAAGGTTGCCAGCTCTGGACTGGAAAATACCTGGAGATTTGGGAGCTGGCACCTGAGGAGGGCAGGGTTTGGGGATGAGAGGGACTTCAGTGGGATCTAATGCCATAGAATCTACCTTCCAAAGCAGCCCTTTTCTCCAGGAGAACCCATCTTTTGTAATGCAGCAGACCCGTTGTAATCCTTGGAGATTTCCAGCCACCACCTGGAGACTGGCAACCATTCCCCACCTAAGGCTGTCAACTCCAGGTGCGCCAATACCTGGAGATTTGCAGGTGGAGCCCAGAACAGTAACGTCTACGGATGGGAAGGAACTCTGTAGGGCATAACACTAGGCAGTCCACATTCCAAAACAGGCAATTTCTCCAGGAAAAGTGGAATAAATGCTTTAAATAATATCTGTGTAGCCTGGACATCATTTGTAATACCGGGAGATATTCAGCCTCCACCTGGAGGCGGCCAACCCTACCCCACTATCACAAAGCCCCTCCCCTGACCACGCCCCTTCCCACCTGGCTCCTCCCTCTTATAGCCTACACTTCTCAAGGCGGAAGCTCTGCCTATCTTGTTTCTCTGCAGAGCCGAGCTCCTCCCAATCCATAAGGCACGCCCCTTTCCCACAAGACCCCATCCCTTCGGCGAGCAGGCAGGCAGGCCAGGCTCGTCCGCACTCACCGTGATACTCCGCCCAGGCGTGGCCGCGCACAATCTCTTTGCCGGGCTTCTCCCCCTCCCTCGTGACACGAATCAGCACGTACTTGAAAACGCCGTCGGAATCGATGTCCACATCGGAGACGCGGCTGAGATCACCTTCGGCCATTGCCGCCGACTGAAGGGCCGCCTGCGAATCAAAGCGCCGCGCACCTGATTAAGGCCCAGCCGGTAGAGGCTGTGTCGTGCGCGCCGCAGTACTAGCCAATCAGAACATCGGGTTACTCCTAAAGCTGTCCTGAGGTATTTACCCAATAGATAAACAACTGGCCAGGCTCCACGAGCCAATAGAGATCGAGGAGGCGGGCGCTCCGGGGTGGCGGGGGAACGGAGATCGTTTCCCTGGAGGCGCTGTCTCTGCCAGGAAGGTTAATAGCCCAATCAGAATGAGTGCGAGCTTCAGGAGGGTGGAGCCAATAGGAACGGCTCTAGCCCTCAAGGGGGCGTGGCGGCTCCTTTTCCTTAAAACTTGATTGCTGCGGAGTGGAATTGGCGCCTGGTTTATTGTAATAGAATAAACCCGGGGGGGGGGGGAGTATATTTCTATATGGATTAATTTATTACCGTTCATTTTTATTTTTGGGGGGGGGGGGGGAGAGAGGGGAAGTGAAAACAGGTATAGTTGCCAGGGTGAGCTTGGGAAATACCTGGAGATTCAGAGGGGTTGGTGCCCTGGGAACGGTGGAGAAATCAGCGGGATAGAAAGATCCTGCCCTCCGAAGCTTCCATTACTTCCAACGGAACTGATCTCTAGTTTTGGAGCTCAGCTCTAATTCCTGGAGAACTCCAGGCCCCACTTGGAGATTGCCAGATCTGCTCTGAACATATGCCGAGTTCTCAATATTTCACATTAGCAGCATTCCTCCCGTTGCTTTCCTCTCTTAAAGTTTCCTCCAAGGAGTTCCTCCATTTCATCCTCAAAAAAACACGTGGTGTGGCAAGCTATCCTGAATGAGTGATCCTCTGGTGAAGAGAATTTGGACCTAATCTTCCAAAACCTAGTCTGACCCAGAGATTTCCCAGACCACAATGAATCTTCTGTCGCCGAATGCTCTTCCCTGCCTGTTCTTTGCTGGATTCATTAGTGGTGTCAGAACCTTCCCAGCATTCATTGAAGTACACCTCTGTAGCTACAGCTTCTGCAAGCTGAATTTCACCTCAGCAGTCATGCCTATGAATGTGCCTGCATGTTCCATAGAAATGAGAAACATCCATATTTAACTTGTAGAGGGCTTGCAAAGGAAGGTGAACCCTGAAGGACAACAGTATTTGCAAACCACACCAACAATATGTCAGCCAGGCAACTTTCACAAGCAAAAATTGGGACCATGATTTACAATGACGGCTGGGAGTATCTGGGGTTGACAGATGTCTGGCATGTTTCCAGTGCCAGGCTTCAATCCCTGAAATTTAGGAAAAGGGGCTCGGAAGGAACATATGTTGTAATGAAGGAAAAGCTACACATCTGGGGATTAGGGGAAGTGTTTCGAGATCAATATGAGCCTCAGAATCTCTCTGTGAATATTCTCTTCTTTTTTTTTAATCACCAGAATGATTAATCAGGAATAAAACCCAGTCTTCCCCCCCACACACACATCCCATGCCATTTGCAACCTTTACCAATGATTTGCCTCTGCCTCACTTATTGTTACCATTCCCTCCAAAAAAATCAAACATAAACAAGCTGTACATTCAAGTTATATTTTATATTTATTCAAAGGAAATAAGGTTTTTCTTCTCATTTATATATGTATATATATATAGATAGATTTGTATATAGAGATCTGAAGTGTATCTTAAACTGTGCCATGGGAAACCAGCAGGACTCTGACAATGTTACCATGAGAAAATACAGGCCTAATTCTGTTCTGCACGAGAGGAAATGTGGGACTCTTCAATATAATGCAGTATTTTTTTTCTTTTTTTCTATTTTTAAAAAAGGAAATAAATAGACCATGCATTTACCAAAGGAACCGGGCCTGCATCAGCAGAATTCTCCCAGGGAAAGGGGCAGTGGGGCCCAGCTGGTCGATTGGTCCGGTTGGCAGAATGAAGTGAAGACATTCTACAGCAGCCAGAATAATACATTGTTTCTTTGGAAAAAATGTTCCAATCTTAGTTAAGATCCGTGGCAAAACAAACAAACCAGGAAAGGTCCCTGTTATGTAGCAAAAAGGGGCCTCTGTTTCCTTCCTGTTAATGGCGGGGAGGAACAAAGCAAGGGGTAGGAAGGCTTTCATACGAACCAGAGAGCAACATAGAGAAATGGTGCCTGGTCACTGGCAGAGGAATTCAGAAGGGCCATGTACCTGGGTGCATGCCCTTTTTGGAAAGACTCTGCACTAAAAGAAGCTTCTGCCAGCATCAGGCAGGCACAGCAAAGTCTGTGATGATCGGGGCAGAACGAGCACTGGCGGTGCAGCCCAACAAAGCTGGACCCAAAAAATTACTTATGAAAGCCATTCATATCTCTGGTACTAAACATCCCACATTCTTGTCTTGCAAAGGCCAGCACATCTGGGGACTGTAAATGCTGCTCAGCCAGATCTGGCTTGATGACACATCTTTCAGTGGCTTGGCAGAGCAGCTGCTGCTTTTGTGCCCATGTTGCAAATTGGCTCCACAGTGTCTCCACCACCAGGCTTGTTGCTAAGGTGCATTGAGAAGAATCCCAAGACTCTGGCAGCGGACATTTCAAAAGTGCTGAAGAGAAGACAACACTTCTACAAAACTTTGGCGAAAAGGGTTACAGGAAATGCCCTTCCCCCCTCAAATGGACCACCATCCCTACTTGCCTCTGGTCATGGAAAATATTGCACCCAGATTCAAGACTGGCATAGGACATACCTTTCACATTTTGAATCCCAGCATTCAGCCTCACAGCGTATTTGAGGTGCAGTTATTATTGGGGAGGGGAAACCGGGTTGAATGTCAACTAAAATTTGACCTTTTTCCTTGAGACAATACGACAGCCACTGTGAGCAAGGCCCACCAGGGTTGACTGGGGGGCACTGCATTTCCATAGCTGCTATGGTGGGAAAAGACCCCCCGCCCCCGAATATCTTCTATTCGTTAAGAGCTGCCCTTTGGCTCCATTGTAATTCTAGGCAGTGGACAAATTGGCAATTCAGCCCTCAGACTCTCCTATTTTTCCCAGTTCAGTTGATCTTTTTTCTGCTGATTGCAGAGACTGCTAGCACCCCAGTTCCAGTGGCTCTGCTTCCTTTGGGCAAAGCCCACGTGAGTGGTACTGTAAGGAAACATTGGCTAGCATGGAATGTTGGACAGGTGTTGGCCTGTGCAACAGCCGAACAGGCCATCAACTGCCCGGTCTCAGAAGGCAACTGGTTGAGTCCAGTGCTGGTGATTCTACACCCCTCGTTTGCAGCATCAAAGTTCTCCAAGTATAATTGGGGTAAATCTACAGCCAAGGCAACTGCACCAGCGCCTAACTAGCTTCAGAACAGCCCATCTCCACTGCACTTGCCAGGATGTAGTGCTATCAGCTGTTCACATTCTGCCCCCTCCTGCCCCAGGATTATCTCACTGCAGTGGTACACATTTCCATCCATGCACACCCACCATGCAGCTATCGTCCCCCACCCCTCCCTAAAACTTCCCACCTTCTGTGCTATCAACCCCCTTACACACCCCTCCAATCCCTACTGCACCCAGGACATTATGCCAGTCTTCTGACAGCTGGAGAACAATTCAAGTTGGAAGTACACTTTACTTCTAGAGCACAAAAAGAGGGGTAATTGCCTGCCCTCCAAGGGGTTTAACTCCTGGATTTCTGTATGAGTCACTGTTCTGGGCACTCTTCCTCTGAGGGCAGGAAATTCTGGTGAGTCTCTGCATCAGGAGTGCCTGAATGATCTGATGTGGAGACTGAAACAGAATTATCTGCCTCTGGTGGAGACCAGCTGGGAAAAGGGAAGGAGAGAGCAGGAACAGCAAGCAATCTCCAAGGGCAGGTGGTTCTGTTCTATCTCACTGGGAAGGATAGAGTGATACCAGCTCCTAAGATGAGGCATAAAACCTCTAGCAGAAACTGATGCCAAAGAGACAGTATATCATGCAGAAATTTAGCAGGCAGCCTCACTGTTTTTCTAGGACACCAGTAGTTCTCCTGCAGCACACCAGAGCAGAATTCCCTCTAAGCTTAGTGTGAGGCGAGCTAGCTCAGTTTTTTAGCCTTCAGCTCACACACATTTTCCTCTTAGCTCAGAAGGATGGCTCCAGAGCAAACTAATTCATGCAGTAGCCAACTCGCTGGCTCACAACTTTAATGCCAGTAGCTCACAAAGTAGAATTTTTGCTCACAAGACTCTGCAGCTTAGCAGGAGCGTTGCACCAAAGTGCCCCCGACACACTGTGGAGATGGTGGCATCACATTACCGCAGCCACCAGGGAGAAATGGCAGATTCCTTACTTTTTAACCATCCATTTAGAAACAGTAGCAAGTTCATTTTAAAGTAAAGGAGACAACATTCCATTACTCACTGAAACAACCCCCATCATCTTACCATGCATACACCACAAGCGTGGGGCCTGGGCCCCCATGCACGCCCCTATTTTTGACAGGCACATTATAATTTGGCAAAGAGGAAACATTGCAACGGAAAAGACATAGCTGAGCAAGATACCTGCCCCCTCCCTCCCTGCCATTCACTCACAAAACAGCTTGAACCTTTCATAATGCTCAGATCTGTGGGGGGAGGGCAGTGGTCACTCCTTCAGTGTAGCGCAGCCGCAGGTATTCACCAAAGAGGCCTTAAACTGTCATCCCAAACTGAGATTGCGGCATATTAGCTGAAGAAGACTGGGACAGCTAATTTCCATGCCTGCCCCAACTAAACCTTGCACAGCAGTCAGTGGCAGTGATCAGGAGTGCAACCCAAATGTCATTCTGAGTCCTTGCAGGTGCACAGTTGAGCATACCTCATACATTGCTGGCTGCCCCATTTGAAAAGAATAACATGGAGCAGGAAAGGGCACAGGAAGGGAAATTAACAGTGCCATCCTAAGCAATTACACTTATCTAAGCCCACTGACTTCAATTGCCTTTAAAGGGTAAAATTCTGCCTAGGATGATACCGTAAAACAGTGAAAGAATTACATGCCTCTAGAAGGAAATGTAAAAGTAAGTGTGTGTGTGGCTGTGTGTGTGTTTAAAGGATGACAGCGTGCCAGTCACAGGATAGTTTCGTAGTTTATAATGAACGGCGGGGAGATAAGGGTTTGGGGTCATCCAATGACTTGGATTGGCAACAGGGTTCTGGACAGACAAGAGACTTCACACGATGGCCCTGACCTGGATAGCCCAAGCAAGCCTGATCTCGTCAGATTTCGAAAGCTAAGCAGGGCCAACCCTGGCAAGTACTTGGAAGGGAGACCTCCAAGGAATACCAGGGCCGGGACGCAGAGGCAGGCAATATTAAGCCACCTCTCTGAAACGTCCAAGCCCCACTAGGGGTCACCAGAAGTCAACCATGACTTCCAGGCACACACACACAAAAATACACAAAAAGACTCCACACGATGCATTACCAGATGCAGCAATGGCTACTGGCTTATACTGCTTTGAAAACAAGCTAGAAACGTTAATGGAGGCAGATGGGTCTATTGCTGGCTATTAGCCATGACTGCTCAGTGTTCAGTGTTCCAAGGCTATGTACCAGGTGCTCAGTTGGGATTCTGGGCACAACCCCCTCCCTCCTCCACCCTTCTTTTGGGCTTTCCAAGGGCTGGCCACTGTTGGAAACATGATAGAATAGATGGAACTTTGTTCTGATCCAACAAAGCTAGTCTAAGGTTTTGAATGTCAAAAAGCACCAGAAAGGAACAGCCCAGTTTGGCCAGTGCCAGTTGGTACTGGTGCTGCAGTTACATTCATTTCAGCCCTCTAGACCTGAGAAATTTAAAACTCAGTAGTGGAGTAAGACTGGGTCATGGGAGTGGATGCCCCAAGCCCCCCCCCCCCACCTCTCCCATCATCTGAGGAGAGACAAAAAGGTGACCATGAGGGCTTGATTTGGCTCCTGGTTTCTGTACTTCTCTATTGAAGAAGAACCTGCAAAGATGTAGCTGTGAATAGCACTGTCAATAGTCATTTCTACTCATACGAGCAAGCTTCTAATTGTGTTTTCTCCTTACTGTGAACCAGAGGGAGTCACACAGATAGAATTATAGGAGTTGGAAGGGACCTCCAGAGTCATCTAGTCCAACCACCTGCATGATGAAGGAAATTCACAAATACTCCCCCCCAGTGACCCATATTCTAAGCCCAGATGACAAAAAAAACCCTCCAAGATCCCCAATCAAACTAGCCTGGAGAAAAATTGCTTCCTGACCCCAAAGTGGTGATCAGCATTTCCCTGGGTGTGTAAGAAAGGGCCAGATATGAAGACAGGAAAGCTTCTTCTGCTTCAAGGAACTGCTCCTGCACAGAAGCTAAAGTGCAAGACACCTAACTGGAACCACCCCTTCTCTACTTTCCTCTTACACTCCCCCCCCCCCCCCAATAAACTGAATGTGTAAGCCTGCATGCAGAAAACTAAAAAGAAGCTTCAGTGGGCCTGCTCTGCCTGGCCTGCTGCCCTCACTAGGCCTCTGAGCAAGAGCTATGCAATATTGGTATATTGCAATATCTCGGGCATCTTGTGCCTTCATCCAGGCAACACCTGAGGTGGTGCCTCAATTTGTCCCATATTACCTTTGCTACTGAGAACACCAGAAGCCAGCTTCCACCTTATACACTTACAACCATAGGTCTCGTGTGACTTTTCTATCACATCAGCAAATAACTTCAGCTGACTGCAGTGCCCCCAGTCCTGCCAAGCCTCTCTTCCCCAGCTCACACCCCCTAGCTACTGCTCTTGCAAACGGCCCATCAGCTCACATTTCCTTATGATATGACTGAAGCAGCATAGCAGTGACGTGTGCATGCCAGAAAGCCCCTGGCTCTACTCTTCGTTCAGCCCCAAACCCACAAAGTAGCTTAAGGAAGCAATTGTCCTCTCCACCCCATCCATCCCTCTGTCACATGGGGACTATAACTCTAGGCTATCTTTCAGGATTGTCATAAGGCTTATTGAGAGTGTGAAGTACTTCAAGGAATGTGTGGTATAAGTAGTACTAAGCCACTTTGAGCCTCCTTTGGTGGGACAAAAGGCGGGCTATATATTATGAAATTAATAAATTAGGATGTGCCAGCTCTGGGCTGGGAAATATCTGGAGATTTGGGGGTGGAGCCTGAGGGCGGGGTTTGGGGAGGGGAGGGACTCCAGTGGGTATAACGCCACAGAGTCCACCTTCCAAAGTGGCCATTTTCTCCAGGTGAACTGATTACCATTGCCTGGAGATCAGTTGTAGTCCTAAAATATCTCCAGCCACCACCTGGAGGTTCGCAACCATAACTGATGGCGTAATGTTGCATGTGGAGTTCATGGTAGAAGGAAACATGACCTTAGCTCTTATAGGGACCGATAGTGGCTCGGAGGCAGCAGAACAGGAACTGAAGGTTTGGTGGGCCAGCTAGTTCAATAAACACCCCTACAGTAAGTAGAGAGCACATACCCCACACTCCCCCTCCCAATCTCTTTGGACTGAGGCCTGGTTTATGTGTGCAGGAGAACGAAAGAGCAGAGGTCTTGCATGGTAGAAGCAGCTGCCCCCACTTCAGACAGCAGGTAGCAAATTTCAACTTGGAAGAGCCCTTTGAATAAAATGTCTTCTGCAAATACAAAACAAGTGCAGCAGGGAGTATGGGCCTACCCACCTCCATTCTGTGCTAGATTAGGAACTGGCGCCATTTGAAAACGTGAGCCGCCTCCACCTGTAGGCTGAGGTGATGCATTCTCATTCCACCACCTCATCCCCCCACATGTGTGAACCATGCTGGGGACAATGCTCACCCATCCCTGCTCAGACCATTTCATACATTTGTAAAGCTTACAACCCTGCAAGGTACACCGGCATCAGGCGTCAACTTCAAGGGGGCTGGGGTGCTGGAGCCCCCCCGCCCCCAAACTTTTCCAGGAGGTGCTGAGCCTCCACTGGAGACAATGGACTGTGATGTCTCTGGCCCAGCCCCCCCCCCCCCCCCCCCGCTGGGAAATTGGAAAGTCTACACCCTTGCTGGCATCATTAGTTCCATACTGCAGATGGAAGGCTGGATTGCCAGGGTGAGTATGTGGTGCTGCTGCAATAGAAACCGGGGACCTGGCAGAGCTCTCTTAACTCATATGCTGCCCTAGCTTTGAGATGGATTGCTGGGGGTGAATTTATGCCTTGGGCATCTCTGCTGGCAGCACTATACAAGCCCAGCTTCCAGCTAACCTGACAAAAAGAAAAGGGAGCAAAGGTATTCTGCTAATAATATCAAAGGGAAGTGGCCTTCTACAGCTAGCTGTAATGTGCTGCGAGCCAAAGACAGAAGAACCTCCTCCCACCACTGCCCTTCCAACAATTGTGCTTTGATGTGCGGCCGTTCGGCATTGCTATGACAACCGCATTCCCATTCCTGCAGCTCCTGACCTGGATTTCAGTGGGGATATTGGCACACATTACCTCCCCCATGATGGCAAGCAAAGCCAAGAAGGAAAGCGATTCAGCACCATCTGGAAGGATGAGGTGGACAGGCGGGAATGAATGAAAAAGGGGTCTGCTATGAGTAGGAATGAGCGCCTGCCCCAGCTCAGGTCAAAGCAAGTAAGGGTAGGTTGGAGCTGGAGGGCGAATGCAAAAAGGCAGAGGGGAAAGACCAGGTGCCTGGTTGCCAGGGTGCCAAAAACATCGATGCAGGCAATGCAACGCACTGGGTCACTTTTGTTTCCAGCTTTTCATGAGACACCGCCACACTGGGAGATTCTGCATTTAGCATTTGCTCCACATTTTCTCAACTGGGAGGAAAAAATGAAGCTCAAAACCACATCCAAATACCTCAAGGCAACGCCCCTGAACAGCCATAGAACGGTCATAAATCTGTGCAGAAGGTACCATTAAATCTGCTGATCAAAGAGCTCGAAAGTGGCATGGAGTGTGGAAGCTACCATAAAACCCAGTAACCAAAGGAAGTGAAAGCAGCATGCAATGCAGAGGGGAATTTCTGTTCCAACGTGGGTTGTATCAGCAGACTCACACTTAGAGAGCATCAAGCAACACCTGCCACTGTCATGGGGATAATGGTCCCACGTCAATTCAGGCAACAGCCGCAAGATCAAACCCCAGGACTCCAGCATTAATCAGTCCACCTAATTCTCCAGTATTAACCCTGGACAGCAAACACTAACCCTTCCGTCCTTGCAGTTGCAAGTGCAAACTAAACTTTCATAATAATACCCCAAAAGGTGGGAGGAAAAAGTCAAATCCATCATTTTTGCCATAACGGTGAGCAGGGCAGTGACTGAAGGACATTATGGGGTATTTGACTTGCACTAAGTGATTTTGAAAAATATCAGCAATGGAGCCCAGATGGGGGCAGAGGAAATAGTTACTTCCCAGGGCTGGCTCCACTCATTTTGCTGCTTAAGGCAAAATATTCCAAATGCACCCCGCTCCTGATCAAGCATAGCAATGCACTGGGACAATCTCCTTCACAAACTTCACTGAAATGAATGTAGGTTCTTCTTCATCTCAGATGGGGTTTGTGCAGCAGAATATGCCCATGGATTGTGCCCCACAGATTGTGCCCCTATGCCCATTCTGCCACTTTTAGGGGTTGCATCGCTTTCCCACACAGTAGGACTGGTTACTCCACATCAATTACTACAAGCCATGACTTTTCCAACTGCCCCCAGAAATGGAAGTGCATACACTGTGTGAAAGACGGGGGACAGAAGTGCCCATACGTACTTGAGAAGGTGGTACAGTCTACAATCACATTTTCCAAAGCATGCACCAGTTACTCAGGATGGGATGAAAGGAGTCCCCAAGACATCTTGACACACTTTCTAAGCTGCACCCCACTTTCCCCCCATGCAAATATACCCCTCCCGATTAGTAACTTTTGTGATCACCGTAGGAGTTTAGCTGAATGTCCCGTCCCTTCAGCTTGTGCTTGGAAGGGAGAAGTCTTCTTTGGAGCAACTAAGGACAATCTGGTTTTCTCCAAGAGCTGGGCAGTAGGAGTCAAAGGTAATCTCTGACCACACGTCCTAAGAGAGGTAGCACTGTTGTCTAATGGTTAGAGAGTGGACCAGAGAGACTGGAGGGGTCTTGGCCCTTCCACAGCCCTGGCTCTTCCAGGGCCGGCTGGTAGACCACTGCAGAGGACATGCCAGGTTGGAAGGATACCCCCCCCCTGCCCTTCCCAAGACCTCAAGTTGTGTCATTACAGCCCAGTTGCTTAAAAGTGACTTAAAATAAACATCAATCCCATTCCAACCCAGTGAGCCCTAGCCCTTGCTCAGCATCAAATCCAGAGATAGCAGGATAAGGGCCAAACAAGCTGGGGAGATTTGAACAAAAATGTCAAAATAATTGTCCCTATGAAAATGTGATGGAAAATAATGCAATTTCTATTCTCCAATATCAGTTAAGAAACGACAAAAGGATACTCTCTGCCATGCAAATAGCTGGCTTTTGGGGACAGGTTGCAAGGTCTGGGATCTGGCAACGACTGAGCATCGCTGACTTCACAATTATCAGCAGAAGTTAATTCTGCGTTTTTATAATCAATTTTTAAATGACGTTTGAAAATTCCGGATTCAGATTCTGAAAAGGAATTGCATTTCAGCTCGATCCTGAAATGATCTGTACTTAGAGCCACGTGCGGCACCTTTCCCCCGGGGAACCTGGTCGCATCCTAGACCGGCCCATTCCACGGCCAACAATGATGCATCAGAAAGAACAGGAACATTCCAACCAATCACACATTAGTACTCTGATAATAAAATACACTTCTAAGAAAAGGGCAATAAATAGGAGGCCCTGGGTTGGACAGGAAGAGAGGCTGGTGCTAGCAGCAGGATCACATGATGTCGTCGAGGAGGTTGGGACTCGCCACCCAGTCGAGAGTACGTGGCTCAGATGCTGCCATAATCATACACATGAACTGCTTGCCGGTCCTCTTATCAATAGGGTAGATAGTGGTGGGCGTGAAGCGTTTGTTACTCTCCACAAATTCGCAGAGCTGCTCGTAAATCTTAGGGAACTCGTGCCGTAAAAAGACTCCACGGATGCGGAGCTCCCGCTGGATGTTAATGAAACAGACCTCGCGGGCCTTGCGCCCTTCCTCACCCGCCTTGTCTATGTCAGCTGTGCCAGGAGGGGGCGTCAGGATTAGCGTTTCCATATCCCGCTCCTTCTTCAGGATCTTCTTTTCAGGACTCGAGGATGCTAAGGCCACCTTGGCATACTTCCTGACCGTTGGCACCTGCACCTTGGGGGACGGCCTCTCGGGGACCTTCTGCCCGACAGCCACAGTTACATTCAGGAGGAAACATTCATCTGGGTCATACTGCTGGCCAGCCTCCCGAAGTTCCCGGGCATAGTCCCCGAGGTTGTCAGAGTAACTTTCAAGTTCCCGCAGTGACAGGTAAGTGGGAGACATCAGCAAACTCTCCAAGCCAAACTGCAGGAAGTTCTCTGCAGAGCCCGCATTGGGGAAGCCCAAAAAGAGGACCCCACGGCCCCTGGAGAGAAAGCCCACCTTAGCGATCCGCGAGAAGGCCTTGTGCACTTCTGCACTCTCTCTGCAGAACTGCAGCACGTGGCGGCAAGTGCTGCCAACCCGCCCATAGATGCAGCTCTCCTTGTGGGTATCCCAGTCCTCTCGTCGGCAGTTACGGGAGCAGTAATAAGTGTAACAACTGTGGCAAGACTTGAAGTAGAGGCAAGCGTTGAACATGGTCTCTGTCCGGCGGCACTTGGCATTGGAACACATCATCACATCATCCTCATCAGCGCTGAGATCCGGCGAGCAGTCATCCAGCATTTTCTCAAATGTGCCGGCGGACGCTGCCATGTCGGCAGAGCGCCTCCCTTGATCCTTGCGAAGCTCAGCATGGAATGGGCTGGGGCCAGGCTGTTCTTTTGTAGGATGTGGCTCTGCCACTTTCCAGGGGTCTGGTTTCTTGGGAGGCAGTGCCATGCTCTCACTTATCAGCTGCCTGAGCTGGTCGGCCAAGTTGCTGACCTCACTGGACGGGCAAGCGGAAGGGGGTTTGTAATCAATGACCAGATCTGTGATAAGCTCGTCCAACTGCTCCAGGCTGCGCTGGCGGGCAGCACTTTCTTTGGTGCCAGGATCTGGAACATAGGGCCGGGCTTGGATGCAACCCCTGTCTCGTACAGCTCCTGAACCCAACATATCCCAACTGGCCGAGCGCCTCTCCGCTTTACAGAAACCATTGGCTCGGATGTCATTGTCAGTGATGGTGATCTCTGGGGTGACAAACCAGCCATGACGCCCACCGTCCACGTGCATCTTCTCGATGAGGGAGTTTTCGGAGAGTGAAAGCGCAGCATAGCGCTTAGGTGAAGTGGACAGATTGACCACAACCGGTTGGCGTCGGTCGTCAGGGGATAAGGCACGGTGCTGATCCCGGGCCAACAGGTTCTCATAGCTGCGCCCTCGCAACATGGGGTCCTCCCGGCGCACGTGGGGAGTCAGGATATTGTCCCAGGACTTGGAATAGTGACGTGTGTCTGTGCCTAGGCGGGGAGGGCTGGCGCTGTAGCTGGCATGCCAGGAGGACAACATGGCTCGGGGGCCCGGCTGGTGGGGAGTGAAACGGGACATCTGCCAAGTCTGGTATGGCAGGGCCCCTCTATCAGGGCAGTACCAGTCATTGAACTGCATGGGCTGAGCATTGCGTGGATACGGGTAGGTTCTGGACATGACTTCCCGCTCATGGTATTTCCCATAATCCTCTGCATAGAAGACTCGAGGGTTGGACCTCAAGGCAGGGTAAGCCCTCGGGTCTTCGGCATAAACAGCTTTCACGGGAGGAGTCCTGGGGACATAAAAGCGAGGGTCATCCCCATAGTACGTCCTGGTGGGGGCCTCCTGAATGGGATAAGGCCTGTTATCCTCCACAAAAAACGTCCTGGGAGGGAGAGCATGGAGGCTGCTTTTGGGGGGCTCTTCTGCATAGAAGGGCTGTGGTGGGAGGGCGTGACCCCCATACTGGGGAGGGTATCCATCATAGCCAGTGCTTTTCAGAGGGAAGCTGCTCGGCTCTTCAGTGTAGAAGAACTTAGTTGGCACGTATGGGGAGAAGGGGATGCAGCCACCTTCTGGCAAGGCTGGACCTCCGTCATAAAGTTCAGCAGGGTAGGGCGCCAGGACCCGGTGTTCCCCACTGTAGGTGTCGCTGGGCGTGGGAGTCCGTGACATGGACATCTGTCGGCTGCCAGGCACTGTTAAGCTGTGGGCAGTGCCTGGAGGCCGAGGCCAGGGTGGCAGGGCCTCCATGTGGCCATGAGAGGCCTTGCTGCTGCGGGCAGCGTGCATCACCGTAGCCTCATCTGGCTTGATGTCCACCCGGCGTTTGACATGTATGCTCTGTGGCATGGGCCTCACAGCTTGTGCCTCGTCATAGCAGTTAGCACCACTAACACAGAGGGGTGAGATCCGACTACCGCTGCTGCGCTGCGGTTGCAGCTTGATGGGATGTACTTCGTTCATCAGGGCCCTCGTGGAGGGATAGCCGCCTTCTCGGCGCGGGGATAGCTCAATTCGTTCAGGCTCTCGGGAGACTCGATGGACCTCACGCCCCCTCCTGGTCGGCACCGGTGGCGAGCAAGAGGACACAGGGATGGCAATGGGGGTGAAGGCGGTTTTGATTCGAGGGGTGCTCTTAGACCTGGCACGCCTCTTGGGCTCTGCTTGAGGGACCGATTCCTTTGGAGCATCTCTCCCTCGGGAGTGGGGCTTGCTGACAGGAGCCTCCGGAGCACCGGTCCGGACAGAAGCCTTCTTGCCAACGGGAACGGAGGAGGGTTCTGGAGTGGGTGGTCGCCGGGAGGTGCGCTCCATGGCAGGTGGTGTGGGTGGCGGTTCGTCAAGGGATTCCAGGAAGTCAAAGCTGCGGCAGTGCCGCTTGTTGAAGTGCTGGGGGTGGGTCTCCGAGGATGAAGTCATGGAGGTATCACATCGCCTCATGGGCTGGCAGAAGGCGGAACGGGAGGGGTTGAGAGAAGCCACCTTGATGTCCTGATACACCGTAGACACCAGGAGATCAGGCGGGTGCGTTCGGGTCATCTTAAAAGCAGCTCTCTGCTCTTTCCAGCTCCTTCTCAGATCATCTCAGTGCACCACAGCAAACTCTGGAACAGAAGAGGAGGAGGAGAGGATCAGCTCTAAGGCTCGCTAGGGAAAGGTGGCAAAGCAAAAGCAAAAGCCACACGAACAGCTGCTGCTTCATTTTAAACAAACCCTTAATGTGTTTGGACTCCAGCTGTGTGTCCTTGCCAACAAATAGGGATGCCAGCCTCCAGGTGGGAACTGGGGATCCCTTGGTAGTACAACTCATCTACAGACTACAGAAATCAGTTCCCATAGATAAAATGGATGTTTCTGGGGTTGGACTCTCTGGCTTTGTACTCCGCTGAGGTCCCTGTCCTCCTGGCTCCATCCCCAAATCTCCAGGAATTTCCCAGCCTGGATCTGGCCACCCTACCCCCTTATCCCCAGGCAGTGGCTGGGGGCGCCTGGCTACCCTACCCACAAAGGAATTAAAAATGAAGAGGGATGAGGCATATGGACTCCTCTTTAAACAGAGTAGGTCCTAAGAGTATTTTTATTATTTATTTATTTACATTTATATCCTGCCTTGCCGGGCAAACTGTACTAGGGCAGTCTCCAGAGTAAAAGATTCATCATGGGAGTTTTACTTGATTCTCACATCCTATTTGCATAGGGATGAAATCATAATTTGGAAGAAAAACACAATCTTAGCTTGTCCTTTAGAAGGTGCCCGAAAACAGGCAGCGGACCCATATTAGAAAGAGAAATTCCCTCCTATGTGAGACTTTCTTGTAAGTTTTTAAAAAATTCTTGAATTACAGTCTCGAAGAGCTCCCTCAGCCCCACCTACCTCACAGGGTGTCTACTGTGGGGAGGAGAAGGAATTGTAAGCCACTCTGAGACTCCAAGGGAAGGGTGGGGTATAAATCCAATTTCTTCTTCTTCATTAACAGGTTTTTTTTTAAAAAAAAAAAACCTACTTCCTGCTTCATTAAGAGCACCTTTTTAAACTGAAGGGTTTTTTTTAAAAAAAGTGACCAATTAAACAACGGAACATTGCACATTTGAATGATCACAGTGTACAGATGACATCAGGATCTGCCATATTACTTCCTAGGCTACCAGTCTACCCCACAAAAAACAGCTGTTGGCTACGCACGCCAGTCGGACTGTGTATGTGCTGCAGATGTGCAGAGGCGTTCCACCAGGCTTTTAGCTGAAGGCAGCAACGGTTATGACTGACACCCTCTTTTTCTTCCTATGTCCCCCACATCCCCTGCCTTGCCCTGCCGCGCTGAGAGCATTGCAGCCGGCAAAAGGGGTTGATCGCCATCTGAATTGGTTGTTTTATTAATGTACTGTGATAATTTTAATATGCTGATTATATTTTATCTGTTTAAGGTTGTAAATCACGCAGAGCCCATTCGTGGGGTTGGGTGATTCCTATATTTAAATAATAACAACAACAACAATAGCAGCAGCACAGGATTTGGTATCAGGTACAGAATTCAGCTTCCTAAAAATCTCAGGATTTTTTTAGGAGGCAAGTTTACAGCTCTCATGGTCATGAAGGTACACTTGAAAGCATGTGAGTGCTGCTGCTGAACTCTCAGAAGATGGAGGGCCCGGGGTAAGGCTGAATCGGGTCCACATTGGCCAGGGCTTTGATACCCTGCACAACTCCATATGCCAAGATCACCATCAGCAGAATAAAACATATATATTAGTATGGCCCAATTCTGAAGGCTGCTTTGAATCCCAATATGTTACTGCTGTTTCAGGCAGAGAGATACTGTCAGAGAAAATTTCATTGCCCAGGACAAAACATTTAAAAGCAGCGTCTTCCTATTAAATTATATAGGGCATGATCTTACAGGAAGCTCTCATGCAGATGCCTCATTGAAGTGAACAGAAGCTGGGTGTGACTGTCACATGGGGAGCCCCCTAAATGATCCTGGCCATTACCTACCTGGTCTGGGGAAAAGGGGTGGCTAAGAACTACTCAACACCAGCAGTGGCAGGGGTCTCAGCTCCACATTTGTGCTCATCCCCAATCTGGAAATAAACAAAGCATGTGTCAGAGAAATGCCTCCCCTGTCTTTTTTCCTTTCTTTCAGACAGACACAACATTTCCTAAGGATCATAGATTTATTTTTTATAATGCTGCTTAGCATTTCTCAAAATGCCTCAAAACAACCAAACAAAATTTGACTTCAGTGGGTCTGAAAGGTGCCACTGAACTTGAATTTTGCCCTGTTGCTTCAGACCAACACGGCCACCCACTTGAATCTATCAAAAACACCAGTAAGGTAGGCCAGCATTCAGTCCCCCCCCCAAAAAATATTATTGATGGGGCTCATATGCAAGGCCCGGACTCTTCGCACAAATATTCCCATACATTATGGACATTTATAAACACGACTGAGCTCAGGTCACTTTTTTCCCAAAGAAGCAAAAGAATGCAGCTGTTGTTTCTTTTAGAAGTAGCCATGAGAAGTAAAAGTCTCACAGTACTCAGCGCTAGTCAGACCTCATCTGGGGCCCTGTGTCCAGTTGTGGACACCTTAAAACAATGATGTAGACCAACTGGAGCCGATTTCAAGAGGGGCAATGAAGACGGGAGGGGAGGATCTGGCAAATAAGTCCTGCAAGGAAGACTGAAGGAAACAGGTCTGTTTAGCCTCGAGAAGAGAATACTCCAGGGAAATGTAATCATTCTTTTCATCTTCTTAAAATGCATTCACATGGAAGAGGTTCTCTGCTGCTTCGGAGGGCCAGATGAGATCTAATGGACTCAAGCTACAGGATGAACATTAGATGAGAACTATGAAGTTCAACAATGGAATTGATTACCTAGGAGACTGTAGTCAGTGGTGTTTGTGACTTGGGATTTTGTCGTGGGCAAAACTCCAGGATTAGGCCTTTGAAGGTCAGGGTTTTAAATGCTGTTTAGCGTTTTAGCATGCTGCATAGTTCTACCAGAGCAGTATCTCCCCAAGTCTTCTACTGACATGCTGAACCCAAGTAACTTTCTAAACACAGTTATTACGTATAAGACATCTGGAAAACAGGTGGGTTTTTTTTTAAACAACTTTTACTTATAACCAGGAATAGGAGAAATAAGGAGGTTCAAGCAATTTACAGGAAACACACAGCTTTTGCTGGGCATGTTAAGTTACAACATTGCAGAGGTTAACTCTTGGTGCACAGAACCGTTAACTGCCAAGGTTTTAGTTTTGAGGTGCTTATTACCTTTCCCTCTACCTCAGGATTCTCACAGTGTAAATGTGAGCTTCTCCCCAAACTATAAATCATTAACCAGTTTACCTCAGAAACCTAACCCTGAGACGACTTCAGTCTCTTCCTCAAACATTCACTGTGCTAGCCTGCTTTATCACAAAAGGCAAACTCTGAAACTTCCAGAGTCTCCTGAGACGGGAATAGCAGCCTACCCCTCTGTAAGCACCAACCCTGTCCCCAAACGTTCCCTGAATTAGCTTACTTTTTAAATTATTTTTTATTATTTACACATTTTTACCCCGCCCTCCCTGCAAGCGGGCTCAGGGCGGCTTACATAGTGGCACAGAGCCAAATTAAAATACAGTTAAAACAGTTTAAAACATTAAAATTACCAATAAAGGGCTCGCAATAAATGCTGAAAATCAGCTTATGTTCAGATGATGTCCTGCGGTTTCTCTTGTGACCTAGTGTGAATTCCCACGGGCCGGCCCTCATCTCCGATGGTAATGGAGATGGCAGATGGTAGATAGATGGTGGCGGCTCCTAGTCAAAGGCCTGGCAGAAGAGCTCCGTCTTGCAGGCCCTGCGGAACTGCATAAGGTTCCGCAGGGCCCTGATCTCCTCTGGGAGCTCATTGCACCAGATCGAAGCCGCCACCAAGAAGGCCCTAGCCCTGGTACCAGCGAGCCTGGCCGCCCTTAGCCCTGGGACCAAAAGTCGGTGCTGTGATCCTGACCGAAGTGCTCTCTGGGGTACATGCGGGGCAAGGCGGTCCCTCAGGTATTTTGGACCCTGGCCATATAGGGCTTTAAAGGTAAGTGCCAGCACGTTGAAGCAAATTCAGTACACTATAGGCAGCCAGGGCAGGCCAGATGTGATCCCGTTTAGGGAGATCCATCAATAGCCTGGTCGCGGCATTCTGCACCAGCTGCAGCTTCCAGATTTGCGACAAGGGCAGCCCCATGTAGAGAGCGTTACAGTAGTCCAGTCTCGAGGTGACAGTAGCATAGATCACCGTGGCCAGGTCATCGCGATCAAGGAAGGGAACCAACTGCCGAGCCAGCCGCAGGTGGTAGAATGCTGACTTAGCAGTGGCTGCTACCTGGGCCTCCATAGTTAAGGAGGGATCCAGGAGCACTCCCAGACTCCTAACCACCGACATGGGCACCAATGGGACCCCGCCAAAGGTCGGGAGCCGGACCCCCCCCCTGACCACTCCGACGCAGGCATAGGACCTCCATCTTAGCCAGGTTCAATTTCAGCCTGCTCAGTCTAAGCCAACCTGCCACAGCATGCAATGCCCGGTCTAGGTCTTCTGGGCAGGAGGCCGACCGGCCACCCAACATCAGATAGAGCTGAGTGTCATCAGTGTACTGGTGACATCCCAGCCCACACCTCCAGGCAATCTGGGCAAGGGGGCGCATATAGATGTTAAACAACATAGGGGAGAGCACCATCCCTTGAGGCACTCCACATTCAAGTGGGTACCTCGCGGATTGCTGCTCCCCTAGCACCACCCTTTGTCCCCGACCTTGGAGAAAGGAAGCGAGCCATTGTAAGCCCCCCCCCCCCGTATCCCCACGTCGGCAAGGCGGGGGGTCAGCAGCTGATGATCGACCATGTCGAATGCCACCAGCAGGCCTAACAACAGCAATGCCACCACACCGCCCTGATCCAGATGCCTCCAGAGGTCGTCAGTAAGGGCAACCAGTGCAGTCTCCGTCCTATGACCTGGGTGAAAGCTGGACTGGAAGGGGTCTAAGACTGAAGCTTTATCCAGGTAGCCCTGTAACTGTACCGCCACTGCCCTCTCGATCAATTTGCCCAAATATGGCAAATTGGACACCGGCCGATAGTTGGCCAATTCGGCCGGATCCAGATTTGGCTTTTTCAAAAGGGGGCGGACCATCGCTTCCTTGAGTGCCTCTGGGAACCACCCTTCACTGAGGGACTTGTTGATAATCTCCCGGACAGCACCTTGAAACCCCTCGTGGCCTGCTTTAATAAGCCAGGAAGGGCACAGATCAAGGATGCACTCAGAACAGACTCTGAGACCTATGCAGTCTCCTAGGGCATATTTTCTCCCAGCTAACACTCTGGAAACCCTATCTGAACAGAGCTGACAGCATAACAGCTTCTTCTCTCTTGCTACTGCACTCCCATCTAGCTTCCTCAGCCATCCATGGGCTGGCTGTCAGCTGCTCTATACACAAACCAAAAAGGCATACAAAGGATTAGTGACTGCCAGTAAGGGCAAGACCATTGGCCACAGGGCTCCAGAATCACTGCCACCCCAATACTAGCCTTCCCCCTGCCAGGGACGAGGAAAAGATTGTCCTCACCCTGTGAAAGGTAGGCAGCAGCCCCCACTGCCATTGGATGCCACCTGCCCATGTCCCAGATGGGGAATATACAAGCAGTGGGAGGAGACATGGCTCATTTCATAGCAGGATCTCCTTTGCATATTAGGCCACACCCCCTAATGTAGCCAATCCTCCAAGAGCTTACAGAGCTCTTACAGGGGCTACTGTAAGCTCTTGGAGGATTGGCTACAACAGGGGTGTGTGGCCTAATATGCAAAGGAGCACCTGCTACGAAATGAGCCCTGGAAACTGTTATTCTTCTTCCCCCCTCCTTCCAGTGGGGATGCACATCAGCAGTTTCCTTGTTGCCTGTTGCCTAAGACCACCCTGGGGATGGGGGTAATGGGCTGTCACTTGCTAGAGGTCTTGAAGAAAATGATGAAATCTAGCATAGGGCTTCCTGCCTTGAGCAGGAGGATGTACTAGACAAAATGTCTTCCCACTATGGTTGCCAGCCTCCAGGTAGGAATTGGAGATCTCTGGGAATGACAACTGACTTCCAGCTGACAAGATATCAGTTTTCCTGGAGAAAATGGCTGCTTCAGAGGGTGAACTCTGTGAAATTACACCCTGCTGAGCTTCCTGCCCACCCACACTACCCAAGGCTCCAACCCCAAATCTCTAGGTATTTCCCAACCCAGAGGTGGCAACCCTTCCTTTCACTCTAGAACTCTATGACTCTAGGGTGTTGCAGCTAATGCAGTGGTGTCCACTGTCATCCTATTGCAGCACAAGCATATGTGATCCTGAGCTCAGTCCACTTCATCAGATGTTTGAAGAATTATCTTCAGATAGCAAAAATATGGTGTGGAGAAACACATTCCACAGTGGGCTACATCCCAATATTTCAAGGTCTGGGGCCTGCAAAAATCCCACACTTGGTTTTTAAAGTTTTTCTTTCCTATTGGCAAAAGACAGGCAAGAAAGGAGAAGTTGATTGCTCCCAAGTATTGCCCATCCTGTTAACTACTCTGTTGAATACCCAGTCATCAAAGCTTTTTAAATCAAATGCCTCATCTAGCAGAAGACAATGAAATGGCCAGCTCACACCTTAGCTGGAGTTTGACACATAGGAGGTGATATGGGAGGCTAGATTATTTCTTCCTGGGAACCTTAGGAAGGGTAGATTTGACTTACTGGGGGGGTGAAGGTGGGCAGACAAAGGAGATCAATTCCTTAGGCACAGAAGGAATGAGGTCCATTTTGGCTGATATCATTTGGACGAAAGAGCTCTCACACCTGGGCTCCATCTTGATGGCCGCTATTGCCACATGGAGACAAACAGTAGGTAGCTCGAACAAAGACTCCAAGGTAATGGGAAGTTTTTATAATGATGTAACTTCTAACTTTAAAGAGCCTATCTTAAAACAAGACCAGCTAGGGCATGTATAGGGCTGAGAGGCAGAGACTGTGTGTTTGCACCTTTTCGTTGTAGTCCTTGCTCGATTCATTGCTGTGCACAGTAAGGGTGTGGTATTTTCTTTTTCAATAAACACTTTTCTATTTTAAATTCTGGTAGTTGCTTTCTCTACCACATAGAGCTCTGTTGTTCAAACATGCTATCTAAAACAAGCATCAGTGGTGATTGGTTGCTAGATCACTATTTCCCCACAGTACACAAATGCAGTAAGTGGTCCCTGTGGTAACCAGTTGTTGGTTAGCAGGAGACACAGGCCTAGGTGGAGATTTTAAACAGCATCTCTGAAGAGAAGCTAGGAGTGCTGGCCCTTTGGGTGGGAATTTCCAAAATTGACCAGCTGGTGGCAGCGTACTGAAGGAGAAGCATGAGAAAACCTAAAGTTAGATGAACTTGGGAGAGTGCCATGTCACTGCTTAGTGCCCAGATGCCTCAGAGGGTCAAAAGTAAATAGGACTTGCAGGGCTGTTCTGCAACACAGGGGTACTAATCAATATAAATCAAAACCAGTTCAAAAGAAAACATTGTAGAAATGGGCCAAAAAGCTATTGAATGCAGGTGCTCCAGTAAATCTGTGATTTTTAAAATTAAAATATGCAAGTCAATCTAAAGTGTCAAACTATATAACTCTGCATTACAAATATGTTTTAAAAGTTATTTTGAATGCAATCATAATAAAGTCAAATAATCAAAATTTAAAGTAGAAGTCTTAAATTATCAGTTACAGATGTAAGAGCTGGTTTCCAAGCTTCCAAGATACAGAGGAATTTTGACACACATTAATTTCACTGGCCCAAAATCTTCTTCACTCATCCTGCTTTATTAAGTATTGATTCTGCCTTCCAGAGCCTCACAAATATTATCAGGTGCAACATTTCTAAGCTCAAAGGTATACAAGATAAGCACAGAGATAATTCACAATAGACCGAACTGGTGATAACAACCATCTGAGCTTTGCTGAAACTAATATTTATTGTGGGAGAGAAAGTCTCATGCTTGGTCCTGAGGGAGGCATCCTCTTTAAACCACATGTCACATCTAGAAAATGGAGCACTAGAACAGGACTTCAGACAAAGGGCACAACACCCCCACCCTCCCTCCACACCCAAGTCAATGCTGTAACCCTAACAACAGCTCTCAGCTTCTTGAACAGGAGCTAAAATTGGCTCATTCTACAGGAAAACTGTAAAGAAAATCTCATCAGTCCCTTCCACACCCACACCCACTCTTGAACACTGCAGTAGCTTCTTCCAAGATAGCGCTGAAGGTTTGCATGACCTAAGACTGCCAATGGGCTTTTCTAGAATTTGTACTGGGGCTAATTCATTGAGGCTCGCTGTTCAGGAATCCTCTTCTCAGGCTGAGTGTGGAGGAGTAGCTTTTTTGCCTTCAAAGCCATAGAGTTGCCCCAAAACCAGAGTGTCGCTGCATGACATCCCTGTCTGGTGGTGGGGTTTCCCACTGGCCAGAGGGCCGGCAACAGATCAAAGCCCCCCAAAGTGGGAGAACCCCTGCTGGGACTTGGGGGCTGGCAGCCATACTTGGTATAAGTCCACTTCTGCTTAAGGGAGAGTGATATTTCAGCAGCTAAGCGAGGGTTGCCAGTCTCCAGGTGGTAGCTGGAGATCTTCTGGAATTACAACTCCTCTCCAGGTTACAGAGCTCAGTTTCCTGGAGAAAATGGCTGCTTTAGAACATAAACTTTATGGCACTATACTCCACTGAGGTTCTTTCCCTCAACAAACCTCATCCTCCCCAGGCTCCCCCCCCCCCCCCCAAAAAAATCTTCAGGTATTTCCCAGCCCGGAGCTGCCAATCCTAGGCTGAACACCTGTTTTGAATATACAGGAGGTCCCAAACTCTATTCTGGCATCTCTTGTTAAAGCATTTCTGCAAAGAGACGAGAGAAGAGATTGGATTTATACCTCGCCCTTCACTACCTGAAGGAGTCTCAGAGCAGCTGACAACCCCTTTCCCTTCCCCTCCCCACAACAGACACCCTGTGAGGTCAGTGGGGCTGAGAGAGTTCTCCCGAGAACTGCCCTTGAGAGAACAGCTCTGAAAGAACTTGTGACTGACCCAAGGTCACACCAGTAGCTGCATGTAGAGAAGTGGGGAATCAAACCCAGTTCTCCCAGATTAGGGTCCGTGCTCTTAACCACTACACCAGACTAGAAAGGACCTGGAAAACTGCTGCTAGTCAGAGTGGCTAAACCTGGGTGAGAGGGACAAGAGCAGTGTTACCTTAATGGTTCAGGGGGCAACAGAGAAGGCACCACCAGCATGGCCTCTGTGATAAGAAAGACCTTGGAGAGCTGCTGCCAGCCAGAGTGGGCAATGCTGGGCTAGAGGGACATTAGGTTTGACTGGGAATAAGACAGTTTTGTCTAAATGAGTCGCTGGCTTAGTGGCAGACCACCAGATTTACACACAGAAGACCCCAGTTTTCATCTCTGGCATCTCCAGCTAAAAGAGCTTTCTTTGCCTGAAACCCTGGAAAACTACTGCCAGATAATATTGGGCTAGACAGCTCTTACAAGTGTACATCCTATGCACTAAGGCTAGCCCCCAGACCCCCTCTCTGTGGCACAGTTACTTTGCCTCCAGATATACATTGCTATCCTATGACTGCTCAGCCGAAGCACCCCTGCCACTGATTGCCTGAACATGCCCTTAGGGTCCTTCATATTGAGTACTGAGAATGTGCAGTGATTCACTGGAGCCAAGAACTCAGCCTCGGGCTCCTCTCTGAGTATGTGCACTGATGAACATTACATCAGTCATGTCTGATATTAAAAGGCAGGCCCTCTGGTGGACCTCCTGATGGCACCTGGGTTTTGGCCACTGTATGATGCAGACAGAGCTTTCATACACCCTAAATAATGCACTTTCAATCCACTTTGCAACTGGATTTCACTGTGATTCTTTCCGCATTTGCCTGCCACTCCAGATTTTCTCCATGTTCGAGTTGAGGCAATTTAAGTCCATGGCAAAACAGCATCCAAATAACCTGGGGCAACCGCAGGCTGAAACCGGGCTGATCACTGAAGGAAGGTAATGTAATGCAGAATGGGGGAAAAACCAAGAATAAAAAGAAAGTTGAACTTGATTTTGATGCAGAATGCGGGAGAAAACCTGGATTAAAAAGAAGGTTGAATTCAATTTTAATGCACAATTGCTTAGAGGACACCATAGTGAACATGGATTACAAAGAGAGTGCAGAAAGGGCCTAGGTGAAATAGTAAAATCCACTTGCAAATGGTCACTGAAGTGGACTGAAACTGTGTTATTTAGCATGTGTGAAAGTGGACTGGATGGGCCATTGGCTTGATCCAACATGGCTTCTCTTATGTTCTTAAGTCAAAGCAAGCAGAACTAGGGTTTCCAACTGTCCCTTAAATAGAGGCTTAATGGGATGTTATTTACCTCCATGCCATGGAAAGCTTCAGCTGCCCAATTGCACATATTGAGCTTCTATAAAAGGAACATGATTGTTTCCTATGGGCCTGTGGACAACCTTAAACTGGAGCCTGGGCAATTCTTATTTCAGAAATTAAGTTGCTGTAAATGGGTTGGCTAATTTAGTGTGCTTTGGTCTCCCCCTAGTGATCTTGACTAGTATGCCATGACCACTGGAGCGGGAGTCTTGTAACAAGTTTAGGGGTCCTGTAAACAAGAAGAAATAGGGAGGCAAGCAATGGCAAACCACCTCTGAATGTCTCTTGCATTGAAAATGCTATGGGGTCGCCATAAATCAGCTGTGACTTGGCAGCAAAAAAACCAAAAACAAGCCACTGTAGCATTGCTAAGGCTGCCAACTTTTAAGCTCCTGTGCCACTATCTGCAGCTTAAACTGTGGGTGTTTGCAGGTGATGATGCTTTTCACTGTACTACAATAAGTGATGCATGTTGATTTCTGTAGATCCAGCTGCTAAAGGCAGAGGAGCAGGCCAGGCTATTCCTCCCCCCCAATTAGTTGGCAACTGTAAACTTCATTACCTCCTTCATCATTCTTCTTGTGGCCAGACAAGGTTACAGTCTGTTGCCTGGGACTGATACACACACACCCCTCTCTCTGTGGTGAGTGAAACCACAAAGAGGTCTTGGTCGGCATTGATGGCATACACCAGGGAGCAGATGCAGCGATAGAACTGGCATCACAAATAGAGCGTACAGTTGCCATGGTTTCACTGCACGCGCAAGCACACACACACACATTCTTTTTCCAGAGGAAGAGTGCATGCAAAAGAAGCTGCAAGGGGACACCCAGGACAGGAGGGAGAGAGAAGTCCACAGAGTTGGCTGAACTCGCCATGAGAGGTAAATTAGCCTCTGGCGTCTACTTGCCAAGATACAATCGCTCACCAACAGTGTCCCAGCTGGTTCATACAGGCAGAAACACCCCGTGTTGATGCATCCCTCAATGAGTCTGCCAGGTTCACCCAAACTGCAAGCTGACTGTTCCAAGACCATGCTACTTAAGATGGCAAAGGACAGAAACTGCATGACCGAATGCTCCGCATAGGAAAATCTCCCTGCTCAAGAAAAAAGTATCTGTCAGGGAGAAGAGGTCTAGCCATTCCCTTTTCCGAATCTAATTTCTTAGGTGCAGGGTTGGTTTGTTTTTTCTTGAATTTTATTCAGCCAGACGGTATCTCCTCCTTGCAGTCTGAAATGGAATAAACCAAGTTCAGTTTGACCCCCCTCACCTGTTGCAGGTATGACCCAGGTCCAAAAGACAGGTTAGCCCTGGATATTTGCAGTTTGTTGGTAGAGGCCTTGGAGCCCAATAAAGACCCAATGCTTAATCGGGGTTAAAAGACTAGGTGTGGCCACTCCCCGCTTTCTTTAGCTACAGTTCAGCATTGCGTCCGTACCAGCATTAATGAGGACTCTGCTCTTAACCAAGGTTTGTAACCAGGGTTTGAAAGGTGGGTTGCAAAAGGTGGTTAAAAGGAAACACCGGTCAACATGAACTATGGAAAACGCCACCATACCTACCAGCACTGAGCTGCTAGTCAGGATGTCTCCAGTACAAATTTGGCTTCTGCCGCAGTCTCACTGGGGGGATCTCTGGCAAACAAACCAGCTTCATATCCCTGTCCTACCTGCAAAATGAGGATAATCTGGGGCTTGGGGGAGCCGCAGGACACCTGCTGTTCATGCAGAGGGTCCTGGGTTTAACCTCTGGCTCAAGAATCCCTGCTAGCAGCTGCTGAGGAAGATCTTGCTCAGCCAGAGACCCTGGTGACCTGCCGACAGTGAGATCCAAGCTAGATGGACCAATGGATTGACAGCATAAGGCAGCCTCGCACCATGGAAGGTCCATAGCTCAGTGACAGAGGGACCGCCTTGCATGCCCAAGGCCTTGGACTCAGGCCCTGGCATCTCCAGCTTAAACACTTCAGGTGCTGGGAAAGACCTTCTCTGCCTGAGACTCTGCAGTGCTGCCACCGGTCAGAGGAGACAACACTGAGCTAGATGGACCAGTGTCTAATTTGGTATAAGGCAGCATCATATGCTCAAGTCTGCCAATGACACGTCACTGTCCTGGGAAAGGGGGTGGGGTGGCCCTGTAGCAGCATGCATCCTCTGAATGCAGGAGGTCCCAGTTTCAGTCCCTGACATCTCCAGCTAAAAAGATCTTCCACAGCAATACAGAAATATCTGTCTCAAAGCTTGGAACTGGAGGAAACAGTACTGGACCAGATGGACCAGCCCTCTGATTCAGAAGACAGCAGGTCTGTGTGTGATCAGATGGTCCACAGCCACAATGTTGAACCACGATGAAGGAAAGATGGGGAGAAACTGTGCCAAAGAGGCGTGATTTATCTACGTACAGCATTTATCTACGTGCACAACACAGACACAACTGATCTCCGTACATGGAACAGGGCTCAGAAAATTGTACTATTTCCCCATACGGTTTGGGGGTGGACATGAAGGAGGAGTCTCTACCCTGGAATCCAGGCCAGCAAACTTCTCCTCCGTCATGGTATGCCTTCTAATCAGTTCAGAATAGGCCAAGACAGACCTTGGGACAAGCGGCTAGGCCTATCAATGGCTCCAGAAACTGGGAATCCAGGAGCTGCTTCCATCGCAACAGGCAGAGAAGAGTAGCAGCCATCACCAAGCAAAGCCATTGGCAACACACAATCTCAAGGCTGTTGCACACCCACACAATGTGCCACCCCCTCCATAATGGCACTGACTATGCAGTTTCATACACATGACACCGGAGACAAATGAAAGGCTTTTGCAGATAGATGAAAGAGGTGGCCAAAAGAGATCAATGCTGGCAATGCACATGCTTGTTCTGCTTTCATCTTTCTCAACAGGTGTTGCAGGTTTCTGCCCTGTCAAGGGGTTCAAGCAAATGGTGAAAAACAGAGAAATGGGGGGGTTAAATTTCAGCAGACTTTTAAAAGGTGCTTTTAGCTGAAAGGTGATCCATTTCACTTTCTTTGAGCTGCTGTTATGATGTCCTTTACTAGTTTTAGTTCTTCCACAGTCTTAATGATGGGTTTTTATTGCTGACTTTTCCTTCATGATCTTTCAAAAGAGTGCCCAGAGGTGATGTTGTCAGGACAGGAAGTCTTCATTTTTAAAAAAATGAAACATACATCAACAAGTGAAGTTGCCATGTAGAGGCATCATTAGTCCATCTAGCTCAGTCTTATCTACTTTGATTGGCAACAGCAGAGAAGGATCTTTCTCAACATCTGGATTTATTTAATTAGATACACACTTTTCTCACCATCAGGGACCCAAAGCAGTGCATGTCATTCTCCTCTCCTCCATTTTTTCCCTCACAACAACCACCCTGTGAGGTAGGTCAAGCCACAAAAGAGTGACTGCCCCCAAATTCACCCAGTGAGCTTCCATGGCAGAGGATGAATTTGAACTCAGGGCTCTCAGATGCTAGTTTGACATTCTAATCACAATACCCTGACCTGGATAGCCTAGGCTAGCCCAATCCATTCAGATCTCAGAAGCAAAGCAAGGTCAGCCTTGGCTAGTAGTTGGAAGGGCGATCTCCAAGGAATACCAGGGCTGCGACACAGAGGCAGGCAATGGCAAACCACTTCTGAAATGTCTCTTGCCTTTAAAAAACATCTACCTCGCCACCTAGTGGTGCATAATGCTAAAAGAGCTAGAACTTGCCTCTGCCAAACAATCTTAGGATCTCTTGGTTATTCTACACACAATGCCATATGATAATTATAATTATCACTACACCACACAAGCTTTCTAATCTGGACCCTTCTGTACGCAAAGCACATGTTCTGCCCCTGAGACCTGACACTTCCCAAAATTTCACAAACTCTGCCAGGGCCAAAATATCCTGCTCCATGTCCCCAGAAAATGAAACAACTCAGCGACAAAACCCAGCTTGGAGGAAATTTATCACACCAAGAAGCTGACTGTGCAGAATGTCTCACAAGTGACTCTTCCAAAGAGGCTTTCTGAGCATACCATTCAAAAGCATCCTAAAACAAAAAAGAGGCCTTGATATGCTTGTGGTCCTCATGTTTGCCATTTAATCTCTCCCAATCAGTTTACTACAGAGCAAAGTCTCTTCTTCATCAGACCCAAGAAGGAAGGGGGGGGACGGAAGAAGGAGGGATGAGACAGTTAATGAAGAATCGTAATGAAACCCATCAACAGAAGGGGGGGAACCTGCTGGCTCAAGACATCTTCCTTCCTCTTAGTCAGAAAGCAGGTTGTGTGGAGGAAGGATCTAGTCATAAACAGTCAGCAATGGCTAATTTGTCCGCTGCTATCCCCCCCCCCCCCACTGGCCCAGAAAAGCATCCTTTTCCCTAGGGAGAAACTATACCCACACGATTTTCAAAGCTGTGTTTTCTGTGGGCAAGCAAGAGCTATTTTTTTCCTTTCCGAATGAGAGGTTCACCATTTCTGCACTGCCCACGTTTGTGACGAAGGCACACTGACTTTACAAATACCTCCCATCTCTTTTCTGTCCCACAAGAATAAGGTTCACATGAGTGTGGACAAACAGTAAGGAATAACCATATGAGCAAAAATCTCCCCCCTTCGTTGCCGGGTCACACTGAAGGTCCGGTGAATCTAGCGTTGTCAGATCTCCCTTAGCCCCAAGCAGGGGATGGGGGGTAGAGTTGCCAGATCCAAGTTGGGAAACTCTTGGAGAATTGGGGGTGGAGTCTAGGGAGGACAGGGACCTCAGTGGGGTACAACTGCCATGCAGTCTACTCTCCAAAGCATTTGTTTTCTCCAGCAGAATTTATCTCTGTAGTTCAGAGATTAGCTGTAATTCCAGGGGATCCCCAGGTCCCACCTGTAAGCTGGCAGCCCTAGGTGAATCCAGCACCCAAACAGCAGACAGCTGGAAGTCCACAAGCAGGGCATGAAGGCGAAGGCCCTTCCCTACTGTTCTTTACCATCATCCGATACCCAGAAGTCAACTGCTCCTGTACATGGAGATTCCATTGAGCTATCATGCCTACTAACAAGCAGTGGACCTACACTCTAAATAATCCTCTTTTCAGGGCCTTTTTTGTAGAAAAAGCCCAGCAGGAACTCATTAGCATAATAGGCCACACCCAACAGCCAAAACTCATTAGCATATTAGGCCACACCCCTGACAGCGCAGCTCCCTCCCAGGATCAGCTTCCCCAGGTGCCCCGCAGCTTGCAGGGCGCATGGGGAACCCAAGGGAAGGAGAGCAGTTTCTGGATCGACTTCCCCAGGCGCCCTGCAGCTGCGGAGCACTTGGGGAACCCGAAGAGGGGCGGCAGTTTAAACTGCCTTCCCTCCCTGGATCGGCTTGGCTTCCCCAGGCCTGTGAGGTGCCTGGAGAATGGGGGGGGGGGCTGTAGGCGTGGCCAACTCGGAAGCCAGCCGGAACTCCGTTCCTGGGCATTCCCGCCCCAAAAATAGCCCTGCCGCTTTTTAAAAAACACCCCAGCGGCCATCAGCATATCTTGTGGCCATTTTCATAAGGAAATTCTAAGAACATGGCAAGCCAGGATACATCTGCTAGTGGGATGCAATGCATTCCACTCCCTAGATCTCTGCAAATCGCTCTTTCCACTGACACACGAAGCTGCCTTGTGCCAAATCAGATCACTGGTTTCTGTCTTTTCCGGTACTGAGAACTCTGACTGGTTGTGGCTCCCCAGAGTCGCCAGGCAGAGGCTATTTGCCATCTGAAATCTTTTTAACTGCAGCTGCCGGGGAAAGAATTTGGGACCTTCTGCATGCGAAGCAGGTCCTCTGTCGCTGTTCTCTGGCCACTCCTCATAGGAAGCTGCCTCACCCAGAGCCAGATCATTCTGCCCATCTTGCACAGTATCATGAGAGCACAAGAGAAGCCATACTGGACCAGATGCCCCCAGAAGGTCTCCAAATAGCTACCGAAGGGGATGAGGGAATGCCACTTCCAGGGTCTTTCTCTGTCTCTCCCCTCCCCATCCAAGGCTCTCTGGGTTTAATGAACACTGATGGGCAGTAATTCAACAGGTATAGCCTCTTCCTCCCTTTTGTCCTCCTCCTCCCATGCAAAAAAAAAAACAGCTTTAGCTTTACCATGCCGGTCATTTTGCTGTTTGAGACTCAAAGCTTCAGTAAGGAGAATATCATGTGTGCAACATGTTATGAGCAGGCCAGGGTGCTTCATGTACACAGCCTGATTCATCTGTACAATATCCCTGTAAAGTAGGCTAGCTTGTAGATGGAGGCAGCAAGAAAGTGGCTTGCCTAAGGCCACCTGGTAAGTTTTCGGCAGAGGCAAAATTCAAACTGATGGCTTCCTGCTGCAGTGCACCCTCTTCACGACAACCCTACAGCAGCTCTGGATGGTGGTGGCAAAGGCAGGCAAGTTGGATGCCCAGGATGGCAGTATGAGCCCTCCTTTGCAATCCAGATCTAGGCCTTTGGGTCCTGCCAAGCCCCAAGTTACAGGCCTGGCAGACTTGCCGATCAATAATGGTTTCAGACCAAATGGCACCACAGGGGAAAACTCTAAATGCATGTTAAGCCTGCCTGCATCTTTCAGTGGGGACCTGAACAGGTCAGTTAGAAAGGCTCTGTATGTGCCAGTGCTCAATTTCGGAAAATGCAAGGAAGCAAGCATGCACAGAGTGCTTTTCTCACCAGAAGGAACCACAACCACTTCTCACACAACTGGGATTTAGGGGGTTATGTCTCAGCAGACTCGAGACCCATTTAGAAAACCAATTTGTCCAGATGCCATCTTGGCCAAAATAAAACTTGGTCTGATTGGACGTCACCAATCCTAGTGAGGGGCATCTGACCACTGGCCAATATCCAAAGAGTTCAGGGCCCCCAGCTTGCCTGAAGCCACTTACAGCCCTTTCTTCAGGCTACACCCTGCATCCTATTTCCAGATGTTCAGAGCCATCACACAGTTACTCAAGCATGAAAAGAAAATGCACTTTGTACATGTACAGATTCTCCATTGCTGCAGATCACATGATTCCAGGAGAGGCCCCAGCATTCAAAGCAAGCTGAAATTAATCTCCTGGCTCCCTCTTTTACAATAACCAAATGAGACAGGGATTTGTGTGTGGGGGGGGGGGGTTTACAATTAAACAGCCAAATGGTTACAAAACACTGCAAGAGCTGATGGTTGGTCTACCAGGCCTTTTGATGTGGATATGGGGTGGCATTCTCCCTCCCCCCGGAATCTCATAAAATCAACTCCCCCCCCCCCCCCGTGACACCATTCTTTCTGAGCGAGATCAGGGCAAGGGAGCTTACCCTAGTATCTCAAGGGAAGGGTGAAGGTGGCACAGTGTTAAAGGAAGGGGTATGGGAGGCTGGTCTGGGTGACTCCAAAATTTGGAGGGGAGGGACCAGAAATCTCATGTCAATACGTCATTCCTACAGGAGATTCTCTGAAGTGTATGAGGAGCCGGCAGGGATGAGCCGAACGCCCCCTCTCCTCCCCCCCCCCCTTCTTCAAGCTTGGTTGAAAAGTGATCATGGCAGTGATGGGGGGGGGGGGGAGAGAGACACGTTTCCCGCCGATCCAGCCTGCCCGGCCGCGACACATCTAGCGCCCCCCCCCCCCCCAATTCCTGCTTTTCTGCCCCCGCCTCAAATAGGACCCATGGATGCCAAGCGCATTTCAGCACACCAATGCAGCTGCAGCACTGATGCAGGGCGCCCTCCACCCTGAATCAAGATCGTGAGGGCAGGGAACGTCTCCACCTCGGGGGGGGGGGGGCAATGCCCTCCAAGAAACCCATTCCGGGCACTGCCAAGCGTGATGTCCTCCTTCCTTGGCACCATCTTCTCTCTCTCTCTCTCTCTCCACCACCACCACCCCCGATTGCTGGGCACACCTGGACGCCCTGGCTTGCACACGGCGCAGCCCCCTCACCTCTCCGTGTGCCCCCGCAGCGCCTGCAGAGGCGAGATCCCCCCACGCTGAGCCGCGGCCCGGCACCTGCTCCAGCAGCTCCCGCGCGGAAGATTCCAGCTCCGGCCTCCGCAGCGCCTCCAGCGGACACAAACAGAGCAGCCCTTAAAGGGGCCGCGGTACCCTGGAAGGAAAGTTGCCAACATTTTGGTATGCCAAGGCTCCTGTGTTTATCAGAGCCCTAGTGACAGACTGGAGTCTACAGGAGGAAGGGTTTGCACCCGGGTGTCTGCCAGGGAACATTTTATATTTCAGACGCCTTATATTTGCCAGTTGTATTTTGAAGAAATACTTCTATTTTGCTAAATTTAGCAAGCAAAAAATCCATTGACAGTAACCAAAAGTACCAACCAACAGAATCAAAACTAGAAATCATATATCTAAGGCCAAAGCTGGAGATAAACCTCCATCTTGTACCAGCAACAAAGACCAACCAGCTCTGGTATGAACCTATGCTCCTAGCAACATAAGAGCAACCCTGAAGGAGCAAAGCAAAGGGCCATCTAGTCCAACACCCTGTTTCCCACAGCAGCCAGGAAGCCACTAAGTGGACCAGCCTCCCACCATTGTTCACTTTAACATCTGGTGTCCAAAGGTAGACTTGCCTCTGAATATGGAGGTTCCTCAGAGAGACAAAAACCTTTTGAAATTGTCCTACTGGCTCAAATCTGTTCCATCTGGTCCAGTATCCTGCTGAATATAGTGCCCTGACAGATGCCTCTGAGAAACCCATGTGCAGGGCATGAAGGCAACAGCTTCCCCCGTTAAAGAAAACAAGTACAGTCCTCACATTGCCCTCCAGGGGGACAAAATTCAGGGTGCCCAAGTCAGCTGGAGGGCCCCTGAAGCCAGCGACATGCACTGTTCACACGGAATGCATTTCAAAATCATTTTTCCTTGTGCCGTTCTGACTGCAGCCAGGAGAGGTGCAGGGAAGGCAGAACACAGCAAAGAGCTCCTCCGCCTTTCTGCAGAGTTTATCAGGAGGTAAAGGGAACCTGTTTGCTGATCAGATCTTGGTAAACACATCATCAGCCAAGCCTACATTAGAGCAAGGGAAGACCAGCCAGGACAGAATGTAACCTTCTAACAAGGTCTATGGTTTCCTTCTGCCTTCAGTTCCATCCAGCTCCTACACAGCCAGTTCTTGCAGAGCAGCCTTGTTAGTGGGTGGTAGCAAAAAAAAAAAGTCATAACATAAGAGATACTATGTTGAATCAGGCCAGTGGCTCATCCAGTCCAACACTCTGTGTCACACAGTGCCCAAAAACCGGGTGCCATCAGGAGGTCCACCAGCAGGGCCAGATCTCCAGAAGCCCTCCCACTGTTGCCCCCCAAGAACCAAGAATACAGAATATCACTGCCCCAGACATAGTGTTCCATCTATACCTTGTGGCTAATAGCCACTGATGGACCTCTGCTCCAAATGTTTATCTAATCCCCTCTTGAAGCTGTCTATGCTCGTAGCTGCCACCACTTCCTGCAGCAGCAAATTCCACATGTTCATTACTCTTTGGGTGAAGGACTTCCTTTTATCTGTTCTAAGCCTACTGCTCATTAATTTCATTGAGTGCCCATGAGTTCTTGTATTGTGAGAAAGGGAGAAAAGTACTTCTTTCTCTGCTTTCTCTGTCCCATACATAATTTTGTAAAGCTCTATCATGTCACCCCTTAATAATCATTTCTCCAAAAGCCCTAACCAATTTAACCTTTCTTCATAGGGAAGGTGTTCCATTCCCTTAATCATTTTAGTTGCCTTTTTCCAATGCTATAAAATCTTTTTTGAGGTGCGGTGACCAGAACTGTACAGAGTTTTCCAAATGATGCTGCACCATAGATTTGTACAGGGGCATTAAGATACTGTCTGATTTGTTTTCAGCCCTCTTCATAATACTCCCCAGCATAGCATTTACCTGTGTTATTGCAGTCGCACACTATTGACCTCTTCAGTGAGTTATCTGCCATGACTCCAAAATCTTTCTCCTGGTCAATTACCACCAGTTCAAACCCCATCAACATATAGTTAGGATTTTTGGCTCCAATGTGCATTACTTTGCACCTGCCCTGGTCGAACCACATTCGCCACATTTATGGCCACTCAACCAGCCTCCACAGATCCTTCCAGAGCACCTCAAAGTCCTCCCTGGTTCTCACATCCCTGAACAACTTAGTGTCATCTGCAGAATTAACCATTTCACCACTTACTCCCAACTCCAACTCATTAATGAACAAGTTAAAAACCACCGGAGTCCTACAGTACCCCATTGCTTACCACCTTCCACTGTGAAAACTGCCCATATATATTCTGTCTGTTTCCTGTTAATTAATCTATTCCAACTTCGAATTCCCCCCTTTTATTCTTCAGTATTAATGTTACCTTACCCATCCTGGTTGTCAACTTAGAATGCATTTAATAGCAGTATAGAAGCAAACCTCTGTTAATATTATGGGCAGAAGGGGAAGTTAATATTTTCCCATAATCTACTGAAGTAGTAAAAGGATGCCTCTCCTCCTTCTCCACCCTTAACGTGCATGATAATAAATGTTAATCTGCCTCAGTGGTAACAAATGAGGAGCAGAAGTTAGAATTTATATATTTATTTACTTTATATCCTGCCTTTATCCCCAAGGGGGACCCAAAGCAATTTTCATCATTCTCCTGGCCTCTGTTTTATCCTCACAACCACCCTATGAGGTAGATTAGGCTGAGAGGGAGTGATGGTCCTAAGATCACCCAGCAAGCTTCCATGGCATGAGTTGGGATTAGAATCTGGGTTTCCCAGATCCTAGTCCAACACTTTAACCACTACACAAGCTTAGTTTCCATTGCAAAATAGTGTTGGGGCCAAGATATTCCAGTTCCTTTCATTTTTGGCCCTGGAATGATCATCCTCAAGCTTGTGGCCCAATTCTGACTTTCCTAATTTTATTTTCTGATGAGTTATGGCTGCCACAAATGGACAGACAGATGGACATATGGATGGATCCTTTTGTTATTACAGAGGTGTGCTAACAGCCAGCCAAGTAATTTGTTTTGTTCAGATATTTGGTTTGGATCAAGGTCGGGGGGGTGGGGGGTGGAATCTTTGCCTGGAGGCCCATGGCGGCTCTTGGCAGCTCTGTTCCCCTCCAGATATAAGAATGTTTTTCTCTGAGTTTTTCTGGGTTTTGTCAGATTTGCCTGGCAGAATCAGACCACAGTCCAGTCCGATCAGATGTCTCCTGGAAGCCTGCTTGGAGGCAGTAAAAAGGCTTCTCCAACCTCTTGCCTCCCACTATCTGGCATTCACAGGTATACTGCCTCTGCACATGGAGGTTCCATTTAGCTCTCTCAACTACTGTCTGTTAAGGTTAGTGCACCGAGGGAACACATTTTTGTTCCCTTGGGCTCTTTGTCAGATATTCCATTTGGTTGGATTTTGCTGGGCGTGCGGTTATCATTATTTCATGGGACAAGCTGCCAGCCATCTCAAGTGGTTTGTAAATTAGTGTTTTCATTGTGATTTTGTTTCTCTATTTTGTAAGCCACCTTAGAATTCTTGTACTAAGAGCACAGACATTTTTATGAAATATAAATAAGAGACAGTGATACTTCCTAAATTCCGCCATTATCCAGCATTCAGAGGAACACGGAGTCTGCAGATGAAGATCCTATTGGCCCTTCGTGGCAAACAACTACTGATAGACCTATGTTCCTTCCTCATTCTCTAGCATTCAGAAGTATACTGTCTCGGAGGTTCCATTTTACTCTAATGGTTAACAGCCCCCTAGAAACCTCATGCTCCTCCATTAATTTGCCTGGTCCTTTTCAGAAGTCTTCTTACAAAGCCTGCCCAGGGCTAGTGGGCCAGTAACTCAAAGTCATGTCTAATCACATATCTTAAGTGCTTTTTTAAGAAAGAACAGAAAGAGAGATAGTGCAATGAGTCCTGGGAATCAAAACTGCATAGCAGAATTTTGTTTGCACAACCTCACAAGCAGACCTCCCAATAAGTAACCACTCTGATGGAAAGCAATCATCTACTCAATTAAACATCATGGGAGCCAAGTGGCACAATCTGATGGACTGTCGCTGCTGGAGAGAGTCAGCTGCACGCAGGAGGTCGTCAGATCAAGGTGATCATCAAAAAATCTATGGCCTGAATCACAGCCAACAGATGTGAGTGAAGGGTGAGCAAAGCTGACAGCGGAAGGGTGCCTTTACAGAGAAGCAGGCCAGTGACAGCTTGGGGGCTGTCCTCAACATGCTTTTTACAGCCTTAGCTTTAAGAGTGATCTTTCCCTTCCCCTGACTTTGCCTGGGTTAGTTTCACCTTCCCTGGGAAAAACAATCCTAGAAACAGGACAGTTAAGATGGAAAGCTGAGCTCACAAGATCAGAACGCAGCAGATTGCTAAGCATGGCAAGATTCAGCTACCATCAAAGCAGAGATCCTTGAAAGCTGTCCTATGACAATTTCAGACATGCTTTGCAAAAGCAGAGCTGTTCAGTAGCTCAGGTCCAAGCAGAGCTGTGAACATTTTGATATTATATATCCCAGAGCACTGCAAAGGATTTTTTCCTGCAAGTCCCCAAACGTAGTGGTTAAGAGCGGCAGACCCAAACGTAGTGGTTAAGAGCGGCAGAGAACCAGGTTTGATTCCCCACTCCTCCACATGCAGCTGCTGGGTGATCTTGGTCACAGTTCTCTCAGAGCTGTTCTCTTAAGAGCAGTTCTCTCAGAGCTCTCTCAGCCCCACCGGCTTCACAGAGTGTCTGTTGTGGGGAGAGGAAGGGAAGGGGGTTATAAATCCAATCCCTTCTTCCTCTTTTTCTTTAATGTAACAGGATATGATAAATCAAATGCATACAATAAATCAAATCCTCCAAATTCCTTAGCAAGAAATACTTTGGTAACTCTCTGCTGTAGGGTTGCCAACTCCAGTTTGGGAAATTCCTGGAGATTTAAGGGTAGAGCCTGGGGAAGGCAGATTTTGAGGGGAAAGACTTCAGAGGAGGTATAATACGAAAGAGTCCCCCCTCCAAAACTGCCATTTTCTCCAGGGAAACTGATCTCTGTAGTCTGGAGATGAGTTGCAACTCCAGGAGATGTTCAGCCCCCACCTGAAAGTTGGCAACCCTACTCTGCAGCTATGTAGGTCATGTGAAATAGCTTGCCAAAAGATTTTTGCATGACTTTAGCTCCTTTGCAAGGAAGTCAGGGCAGGTGTCTGGATAACAGTTTGCAAACACGGTGGGAACAAAGACTTGGGGCCAAACAAAATATTATGTGCATCTGCATGCAACACCCCTCCCCCCCATGTGTGTTTACTAAGAGGCCTTAAATGTCCTTCCAGCTCAATGTCCTGTTTCCCCAAATGGCTGACTAGACACCCCCAAAGAAGAAGAGGAGATTGGATTTATACCCTGCCCTTCACTACCCAAAGGCGTCTCAGAGCGGCTTACAATTTTCTTTCCCTTCCCCTCCCCACAACAGACACCCTGTGAGGTGGGTGGGGCTGAGAGAACTCTTTTGAGGACTGCTCTTTTCAGAACAGCGCTGAGAGAACTTGTGACTGACCCAAGGTCACACCAGCAGCTGCATGCGGAGGTGTGGGGAATCAAACCCGGTTCTCCCAGATCAGAGTCCACACTCCTAACCACTACACCAAACTGGCTCTCAAAGACTCACAAGCAGGGCACACAGAGGCCAAAGCCTTCCTTGTTGTTGTCGTCCCCCCCCCCCCCCCATAACTGGTATTCAAAAACACACTGCTTTTGAACATGGAGGTTCCATTTAGACACCATGGCTAAATAGTCATTGAAAGGATTCTTCTTCTTATGCCAAACCTGTTAATGGAGGCTACAGCTAAAGAAGGATGCAGAGAAGATGATGTTTAACTCTTTTCTCCCTTGATCTATTTTTTAATGGTGAAATTGCCCCTCCCCCCACGCACAGCCTTATCTCATGACTGTTTGAAGCACTTGCAAATTTGGGCTGGTTATTTATTTAGAACATTCCCCTTCTCGCTTTTCTCACAGAGACTAAACGCAGCCTGTGATAAATAATGCATCAGGACACACAAAAAAAGTGTTCCTTCTGCAAATGAATATTCGAAACTCACAGGGTTTTCCTGCTGACAGTGAACGTTCTCATCTTGCATCTTCAGAAGTATTTAAGAACATAAGAGCGGCCCTGGTGGGTCACACCGAAGATCCATCTTGTCCAGCATCCTGTTGACCCGCAAGGTCTACAAACAGTGCATGGAGATCAAAGCTTCTCCCTGTTTGTCCTCCCAAGCAGCTGGCATTCAAAGGTACACTGACTCTGAACATGGAGCCATGACGGTTAATAGGCATTAACGGACCTCTCCTCTGTGAATTTGTGTAGTCCTTTTTAAAAGGTATCTAAGTTTCACCTTCATCTTGTGGCAGTGAGTTCTACAAATTACTTACGCACTGTGTGAAGTTCTTTATCTCCCCTGAATTTATTGTCCATCAGGTTCACTGGCTGACTCTAAGTCTTAGTACCAAGGGACAATAAGTTCTCTACCTATTTTCTCCATCCACCCCATGCCTAATTTTATAAACCTCTATCAAGTCCCCTCCTCCGCCATCTTTTCTCTAAATGAAAAAGCCCCAGACTCTGTAGCCTTTCCTCATAGGGACAGTGTTTCAACCACTGATCATTTAGGTGGCTCTTCTCTGCACCTTTCCCAGTACTACAACATCCTTTCTGAGATGCAGTGACCAAGGCCATACACAACTGTGACAGACTGCATTTTAAAAGCAGGTTTTGTCATGCAGGTAAATCAGACAACCAGGGATAAAGAATTAACTTTTCCCCTGGAATGGAGAGTTTGAGTGGCAGGCTGCTTCTCTTCTCTGATTGGCCAGTGCCAGCAGATGAAAATACATGATCAACTCAGTGCTGAGGGATTACAGGTTAAAGTTGGGACCATTCTGATGGCAGTCTGTTGGTTTCTGACAGAGTTTTGGAGTCAGTGCGTTTGACAAGATAAGTCAGACAGGTTCACCTGTAGAGTGAAAGTAAAAGACTCCTTGCCTTAACTGTAGCATCCCTAACCTGAGGAAGAATTCACGATAAGAATTCAAAGTCTAAGTGTCAGCATGAACTGAAGTCCACTTTATACAGACACCAGAACCGGGAGAGAGATTTGGCAAGAGTAATTGGGGAAGTGTATGGAAACTCCTTTTCAAGCCAAAAAGGGAAAGGGTTAATTCCTCTGAGGAGAAAATGATTCATCCCTGCCCAGTGTCTCTGAGGGTTTAGCTCTGAGGAGGACCCTAGTCTGTTGTAAGGGGAAACAGTTTGAAACAACTCAAGAAATAGAAATAAACAGTAATTTAACCAAGGAGTGAGTTAGGTTCACAAAGTCAGTGATCAACTCCAGGAAACCAGAACTGCCATAGGAAATTCTCTGAAGAAACATTGTTGCTGTAATTAAAATAGTAAAACACATCATACAACCAGGGCCAACGCCAAATCCCAAATCCCCCCAATCCAAAGATCCTTGTGCTGCTCATTGACTTGCAGACAGAGGAGGTGGAGGGGGGAAGCAGGGGACACTCCGTCACTGCTTGTGCTGCCGCTGCCGAGCTTCCTGCAAGAGGGGGCCGAGGGAGTGGCAGGCTGCAGAAACACACGGTGGGGCCAGTCAGGGCAGCCAGCCACCCTGGGCAAAGCAAGAAGCAGAGGAGAGGGCATGGAGGAACCCGTCTGGAGCAGCCCCCGGCCAATCTGATAGGCTCCTGCTCATTCCCAGCCAGTGGGTGCCTCAAGGGGTGTGGAAGTAAATTTCCCTGGGAGTAAACTTCCCTTTGGGGAGCCTAGTAGTCATTGCCTTCCAACACAGCTCAGTGCGCACACCCCGTCAGGAGGGAGGCAGCCTTAACGCCTTCCAACACAGCTCAGTGCGCACACCCCGTCAGGAGGGAGGCAGCCTTAACGCCTTCCAACACAGCTCAGTGCGCACACCCCGTCAGGAGGGAGGCTGGGCTGGGCACATGGCCCGCCGGCTAGGCGGAAAGGCAAGCAAACTTTCTGGGAAGCAATGCCATACACCCTTATGGCTCCAAATATAACAGTGGAAAGACCCATTTGTGAAGACAATCAGGGTTGGGATTGCAGTTTGATCTACTGGCTATTTTGACTTCAAAGGATTCTAATGTAGGGTTGGTTTTGTTCTGTCTAAGCAAGGTAAGGTGCGTTTTTTTCCTCCTTGATTTGCTTTTTGGAGAACAAAACCAAAAGTAGATGCAGTGAGTTCATGCCAACGCCGCTGATAAATTGTGGTTCCTGATTTTTTAAATGTGCAATGGAACAATTTGACTTCTGTTATTTGCACAACTAAGGATCTGAGCCCTGTGAGAAAGGATGAACCAGTCAACCTCGAAAGTTTCAAACTCACTCGACTCCTTGCTGGGACTGAAAAAGAGGGCCAAATGAGGTCAACACTTGTGTTTCATCTCAGTTTCAATCGTGAGCCAGTCTTTGGGCAGCAGATTGATTACTATTGCAAGCAGGGAGAAAGAGCTGACAGAGAATTGAGCATCCAGAACCAAAGGCAGCCTTAACGCCAAATGATGAGGGGGTTAGAGCACCTTCCAGAGGAGGAAAGGCTGAAGAGCCTGGGAGGGAAGGGGAAGGCACACTCGCTCCCTTGTTGGACACCTCCATTCTTCTTCCCCCCCCCTCCATCCAGTGCCCCCCACCAAAATCATCTAGCTACCAGGCTGCATACAACTAAGAACTAAGAATACCTGAAAATAATCTTTAATAACATTATTTTGCCTGCACAAAGAAGTGGATTTTGTATTATCAACAACTTTTACCTCAGCAGTCCCAGTCCCTGACTCACCTATTCAATCCCTGCCTGTTGAATAAACTTGTTCTTTTGTTTTACTGTTAAACCATCTCCAAAAAAAAAAAATCCAATCTCTTTTTTATTCTTCTTCAAAAGGGACCTAAAAAGACGGCTCCTGCTTTTCCACAAGAAGTTCCTTGGGCTGGGCTAAAAGCCGAATTATATTCTGTGGGACAGGGTGGGATAGAAATTCTTTCCAAAAAATTATATTATTTACACGCGACTAAGGGCTGCTCAGGACCGCGGTGGCTCAGTGGTTAAGACACTGAACTGCAGACTGGAGGGTCAGTAGCTCAGCAGTTCAAGACCTGAGTGCCACATGACGGAGTGAGTCTCTGGCCCCAGCTCCTGCCAACCTAGCAATTTGAAAGGAAGAAATTGCAAATAGATAAATAGGTACTGCTTTGGTGGGAAGGTAACAGCGTTCCATGCGCCTCGGTGTCTAGTCATGCCGGCCACATGACCACGGAGATGTCTTTGGACAGCGCGGGCTCTTCGTCTTGGAAACGGAGATGAGCACTGCAACCCTAGAGTAGAATTCAACTAGCTTTCGAGCAAGGGAAACCTAAGGGCTACTTAGTCATAGCAGGGAATCAAAGAATTTTGGTGAGAGGGTTTGTGCCATTGTGGGGAGAATGATAGGGGTCCGTCATAACAACTTTCTGAACAGAGCCAAAACACAGACCTATGCAAGGGCATTACAATATTAGCCTCTTTGCTTTGGGTCCTTTCCTAAAAACTTCTAGTATAGAATTGGCTTTTTCACCACCACCACCATACACTGACATTTTCGAGCTATGCACAACAGCTCCAAGATCTCTTTCCTGTGCAGTCACAATCCACTTTGATTTTCACCATCCTGAATGATTTGATGCCTTCCACAAGCCTGACCCCTTCCCTGCTCATCTCCCAATTATAGACAGATAAACAAATTAAACCGTAACGTGCCCATGGGACAGCCCGCTGCTTATCACCCCCCCCCCCCCGGTAAGAATGGTCCTTTTACTCCTACCCTCTCCTTTCTGCTGTTTAATTGGTTTCTAATCTATGAGAGGGCTCCACCCTCAGAACTGGTTCCAGGTTTTGAGGGACACAGGGAAGACAGTGCCCAGGGCCCCCCATCTGCCCACCACCAGCCCCCCCATACTTTCCCACCACCACCTGTGTGCCCCCATCTTCTCCCACTTGTAAGCCCTCCCACTGTCCATGCTTGGTTGCATGCACCATCAGCACACCCTTTCTCCAACAGCACTGGTCCGTGCATGCAACCGGGAGTGCTGCTACCATAGCCACCAAAGCACTGCAGCTGTGCACTGCATGCCTTTCCCCAGTGACACTGGGCAGCTGAAAGCACAGGAGGCAGAAGGCTTCAGACAAGCAGATGAGGAAGGGTATGAAGACAGGGGAAGGGCATGGGTGGAGGTCAGCAACAGCGGGACCCACCAGGAGCCCTGGCAGCTACCCCAGTATACATTGACATCAGCCCTGATGCTCCCTCCACATATCTTTGAGTATATATGCCCTGAATGAACATAGATGTCCACCCCTCCAGGTGAAAACAGAGACATGATTGTACCAGTCTGACACTTGTAGCAGGGATCATTGCCTGGGCGCTTTCTTTAGCCATGGCCGAAAGCTTTGCTCTGTTTAATGTTATGCTGTGCCGCGGCCAGCCTCTCCTACCCTGCTTTACAAGGCAAGGAGGTTCTGTTCTCTAGGTTAAAGATATCCACAAAGAACACACTGGTGATTGCCATCCCCAATGCTCTCATGCATTCCAAACTGACATCAGCTGTTGCGGAGTGCAAAAAAGGCAGGTCTGTGCTGTGCAGGGTGGCCTCAATGCTCATGTGCACGAGTGGATATGGATGTGCAGTAGAGAAGAAGCATGTGCCATCGAGTCACAACCAACTCATGGCAACCCCAAGGCAAGTCATGAGCAGAGGTGGTTTACCATTGCCTGCCTCCGCAGAGCAACCCCTGGTCTTCCCAGTGGTGGTTTCCCATCTAAGTACTAACTAGGGCCGACCCCGCTTAGCTCCCTGATGATCCTGGGCTAAGCCACACAAGAGACCACAGACTTAACTCTGCAGAGGGAGCTGAAGCCAGAAGGATGAGAATGCTAATATGTGTGTGTGTGTGTGTGGGGATTACTAACAATGTTTTAACAAGAGCATACCCAAAAGGCAAAAATTGGGACAAACGGAGACTGTCTCTGGGCACTAGGACATATACTCTTGGTTTTACTCTCCTGGTCAGCTGTTGGGGAGAGTGGTTTTGTGGTCACGCAGAGGCACCTGAATTTCATTCCCTCCAACCACCTGTACGGACTAGGGGCAGTCCCTGTTTTCTGGTCATTGCCTTGGTAAACTACTGGCCCTATTTTGTTTTGTTTTGGGGGACTCCTTATTGAAGTGTTATTAATGGGAGCACCTTGTGTCCTTTTGTCGGGTTTCCTTCCTTTCGCCAAGGCTATAGAAGTTAAATCCATCACTGGGAATAGGAACATGAAGGTGCAAAAAATGTGTGCAATGAACACAAAGACTGATGTGCATAAATGCTTGTGCATGAACTCTAAGGCACAGCCTTTGCTTTCACACGCTTTAGATTTAGGAACTGCTGATACCACATTGTAAAACAGCTCTCTTTTCCCATGAACAAACACCGCCTTGGCTTTTTGAATCAGGAGAGGACAGGGCCGCTGCAGAGAAAGGGAATATAAGGTACAGGGGGGCGGAAGTGCCTTCCATCATGTGTCAAAATCAGGCTCGTGAAGTGAGAAGAAGGGGTGGAAGAAGTATGTCACATTTTAGGGTTGCCAGCCTCCAGGTGGGGCCTGGGAACCTCCCGCTTTTACCACTGATCTCCAGCTGACAGAGATCAGCTCCCCTGGAGAAAATGGCTGCTTTGAAGGTTGGACTCTAAAGCATTGTCCCATGCTGAGGCCCTTCCCCTCTCCAAACCCCGCCCTCTACTGGACCCACCCCCAAAGTCTCCAGGTATTTTCCAACCCAGACCTGGCAACCCTAACACATTTTCACCTGTGAAATGTTGGAAAGGGTGGCATTTCCTTCTTCTTCTGGATCTTCACCTGCAGCCCAGTGAAAAACCACACAGAGAAAATGGACTTGCTGCTGCCAGTCCATTACTTGTGGCTGGAGAGGCAGCCAGATGCCCCAGGGAGAGCCCAAAATGACACTCGAGAAAGCAAAAGGATGAAAAGAGGAAAGAGAGAGGGCAGGGGAATCAGGCGTCACTGACCTGAATCTCTCAGGACAGAAAGGCTCTCTTGAACCAGGGATTCCCCGAGCAGCGCAGCAAGAGCAGAGCGGAAGAGCCCTCCGGGCTCAGCTTGCCATTAGAGATTATTCTGGCTGCTCTCTCTGCCAGCCAGGAAAATGAGAAGCAAGGGGAGGGGGGCAGTTTGTGTTGCAGCAAATGATGCAGACTGGAGCAGCTCACAATAGCTGGTCAGGAGCTAAAAAAGAGGCTGTTCTGAAAATGGCCCCATTGGGTTGCAGCAGCAGCAGCTTCCATTCCTCTGGTTGTTCCCTGTGGGCTTGTAGGGCATGGTGGGCTATACAAAGATTTGGCACTCACAGAGCCCTTTCTGGGTTCAAAGTGCTCCAGTTATCCTTACAATAGTCTTGTAAGGAAGGCCAGTATTCTCACCCCCTATGATATCGCAGATAGAAGGGAGCTGAGGCTGAGAGTGTACACAGGTGGCTTTCCTAAGGCAGCCACCTAGTAAGTTTGTGGCAATGATGAGATTTGAACAGGAACTTCCTGGATTGTAGGTAATTCTCTTAACCACTCTGTAATGCACAGGCCTTGAGGCCAGACCCATGAGCCTTTGCTGCAGAGGATTCAACTGCCATGGATAGCATATCTTTCCCAGTCCCCAGTTTATCACTATCCCCCCCCCCCCGCACTTCTGGATTCCTAGTGAACATTTTGCTTGTCTGAACTGCAAGAGTTGTCACTGTTCCAGGTTCTTCCCCAGATTAAATTTCTGAGGATATGGGGAGAGGTGTGGAGCATGCAGCTCACCTCTATTGCACATGTGCACAACATCTGCGCATGAACACTGAGGTACCATGTAGCACAGACTGTCACTGAACACGCAGTTCTCTTTGAGCTCTTGATAACCTGCCACAAGGCCATCATGTTTCTTTCCTGGTGATCCCTTAAGCAACAGGACAAGTACCCTCTTTGCTTTGAAATGAATACTGGGCAGCCGATGAGAAAGTCCATGAATACAACAGGCAGGGCAAAGTTTTCAGTGAAAATACAAAGTGCAAGAAGACTAGGGAAGACCAAAACTTAAACTCAGTCACTAGCAGAAAAGCAGCAGAAAAACCCACTGAAATAAAAGCAGCACGAAAATAAAGGCAGGAATATTTCTCAGCCCCACCAAGAAATGTATACAGGGACAGAAAACTTCTCATATATGCTATTCCCCTGCCTTACTTCTGCTGCAAGTGCATACAGAGCAGGGGTTTAGAGGCAGATCTTAGCAGATGGGCAGGTTGGTACAGGAATAGGAGGAGATCACACCATTGGATTGTCTGATTGCCTTGTCAGAAGCCACCCCGACAGCCCATCTAGTACTAGCTGCAGCATATGAACATTTCAGATAAATGCAGCCCTAATAAACTGAAGCATTTCTGCCTCCAAAAATCTGTAGAAGTGCCCCTTCTTCTGTCTCTTCCAAAAGCAACCTAGGGGAGTTTCCTTCAGGCAAAACCTGAGAACAAAGAAAACGCAAGGAGATTTCTACAGGCTGAAAATAGAATGAAATTAAAAAAGACGTGGAAAGTGTGTGATTATGCATTGCTAATTGTATTATGCAGTTCTGACCTTTTAGCAATAGGGCAGGTTAAAAAAAAAGAACAGAACCAAATGAATAGGAGGAGGAAGTGTGAAGGAAAGCCTCCCCATCCTTTCCACCAGTCGCTCCAACAGCTGCCCAGTCACCTGTAGCCAGTTGTCAGACAGCATTATCCTTGCTTCTGTGCATCTCCCTAGTGCAAACCTGCCAATTGGCTGTCATTTATTCAGCCATCAATGCCAGCAAGCAAAAAACCTCCAGAAACAGGAAGGAGAGTGGATGGGGGACGGGCGGGGGGGGGGGGTATAAATTCCAATCCAACTGGAGTGATGCAGGTTTGACTAATATTTTTAATTGGGTTACACAAAGGGGAGAGAGTTATTCTGATTTAATCCCCCACCGCCTCCACAAATTCTGTACCGAGCAAAAGAGTAGGATTTTGTCATCTGTACATTTTGTAGACTGCCTGTTTTGCATAATTCATTTTCCATCACTGGAGAACGAGGCATTGAATTCCCTTCAGTCATGGGCAACTTTATTCAGGCACCCCCGACTGAATTTTGCAAGACAGTTGGTCTCATACGCTGAAGTATATCCTCAAACTCTATTGGGGGCATAAGGGATAGAAGATTGATTTGAAGAGCCATCCTATGCTGATCTACTCAGAATCGTCTCCAAGTCTACTCATTTGGGCTGACTCCTGGAAAAGTGTCCTTGGGATTGCACTGTTAACAAAAAGAAAGCGGAGAGCTTCCTAGTTTCACGTCTATGGCAGTGGGGAATTCAAGGTGGTGTACTTTCACATATGCTAAACATTCCTTTTTTTAAAAAAAAAACTCCAGCAGCATAAGAACCCATTTTAAAAAACCCACCATAACTGAGCAAGACTGATTTTGCCATCTTTCATGCAGTACAAAAGCAGTGAAATCCAAAGTGGAGTTCCACCCTTCTGAGTCCACTGAGGTCAATGTAGCTCTATTGAAGACTACACTGATCACCTACACCATCTTTCCCCCCTTCCATTTCTTTATAGTAGTTGGGATGACCACCCTTGTCTACTCATCAGCGGGGTTCAGTCAAGTGTCATCACTGACTGTCCCCCTTCCCCTGGTAATTCCATCTAAGGGCAGCAGCTCCCAGCAGTGGTCTTAAGACACGGGACACTCAGGCCAGATGCCCTGGACTGGGGGCTATGACCACCCACGGCCCTGGCCCCCAATGGAAGGGGGGGAGAGAAAAAATGGGCTCTTGCTGCCACTCACACCTACTCCTCTAAGGGGCTCCGGCAGCAGGCTGAGTGGTGGCTGCACAGACCCAACTTGGGTGGCCAGCTTGGCGTCCACGGCCTGTCTGTCCCATTTGGGGTGCAGACTCAGCAATGGCCATGAGCACCCACCCCTCTGAGGCTTGGGCAGCCAGATCAGTGAAGGCCACACATTCCCTTGCCTCGCATGGGGCAAAGGCTGCTGTTTGACGTAACAGCAGCCTTGCCGAATCAACTAAAAGGTCCATCTAGTCCACCCCCGCTGTCCTACATTCACCAACCGGATACCAGGGGACTAGATAGATTCATGGAGGATAAGTCTAGCAGCGGCTTACTAGCCATGGTGACTGAGGGGAGCCTCCATGTTCAGAGGCAGTCAGCCTCTGAACCCCAGTGCCAGGAAGCAACAACAGGAGAAGGTCTTGGCCTCCATGCCCTGTTGTTGGCCCTCCGGAGGAACTGGCTGGCCACTGTGTGAAGCAGGATGCCAGACTAGATGGACCCCTAGTCTGATCGAGCAAGGCTCTTCTTATGTTCTCCATAAAGCCAACAAGGAAGGCAGGAAGGCAACAGCCTTCTCCCAGCAGCTGGTGCACTGCCTTTGAATATGGAGGATCCATTTAGCCATCATTGCATCGATGGACTTTCTCTTCCGTAAAGTTGCCTAACTCACTTTTTAAAGCCACTGTGCTACATCTACCCATTCTGCATATTAATTACTCACTGAGTGAAGAAGTCCTTGCTTTTGTCTGTCCTGAACCTACTGCCCATTAACTTTACCAGGTAATCCCGAGTTCTAGTCTTTTGGGAGAATTTTAAAAAAGCTTTCTACCCACTTTTTCTTCATGTGTAATTTTGTTCACCCACATCATGCCCCTCCCTTAGCTTAGTCATCTTTGTTTCTAAACTATGAAGACCAACACTTTTCCATCCCTTTGATCATTTGAGCAGACTTTTCTTTTTGGTTGTTCAGCCCTCTAACCGTCCCCCCCCCCCTTTTGGTATGTGAGTGCACGCACATGGAAGTCATGGTGACCTCTGGTGACTGACCCCTACTGGGGGCTTGGAGAATATCCAGAGAAGTGACTGAATAAAGCCTGCCCCCAGCTCCGGTATTTCAAGGGGGTCTCCCATCCAAGTACTTGCCAGAGCTGACCCTGTTCGGCTTCCTAGATCTGGTGAGACTGGGCTTGCCGGGGCTATCCAGGTCGAGGCTGCCCCCAAACCATTTTTGAGCATGTGGGTTTAGCCCTGCAATGCATGAAGTCACAACGCAGAGAATGCTCCACAGCATGAGCAGCGCATCTTTCCCCTGACACCACCAAGTAGCTCTTTGGTGACCTTTACGTTTCTGGCACTAGACAGAAAAACTTCCAAGGTCTTGGCAACAGCCTAGATGGGTGAAAGAACCTGCTTCAGCTGAAGCGTGCTCAAAGCCCTTCCCTGGTGTTAAGAGCAGCAGCAAGAGTGTATGTTTGCGGAAAGAGATGCTGCACAGCACAGAGACCCTGGCAACAAACAAGTTAAGGCTTGTTCCTGGCCACAGGGCTGGAATGCAGCAGGAGCAGGGAGTTGCCAAACTCCTGGTGGGGCCTGGAGACCTCACAAAATTACAACTGATCACCTGAAGACAAAGGCTGTCCTGGAGGGTAGACTCTATGGCATTATACCCCACTGAGGTCCCACCCCTCCCCAAACCCCGCCCTCCCTTGACTCCACCCCCAAATATCCAGGAATTTCCCAACCCAGTTGGCAACCCTAGAAGAAACATGGCCTTTCTGCCAGCCAGGACTCCCCCTGGCCTCATCGCACAGCACAAGCAGCCCACTTGGGAATGCTTTCCCCAGGTACAACCTGCAGGCACAGATAAGGGTGCCTGGGAACCATCCTCGGGCTTGCCCAGAGCCACGAGATGGTTGCATAGAGACCAATGCTCCCTCTAAGCTGTGGAGTCTTGTGAGCAAAGTTTCTGGCATTGAAGTTGTGGGCGAGTGATTTGGCCGCTGCATAAATCAGTTTGCCATCGAGCCATCCTTTCTGAGCTAAGACAAAAATCGGTGAGCTGGAGGCTAAGAAACTGTGAGCTAGCTCACACTAACTCAGCTTAGAGGGAACACTGATAGAGCGCCCCTAGAAGGGGAGAGAAACCTGCCATGACAGCACCAACAAGGAGGAGTGCTACCGGAGCAGCAAGAGAGTCTGGGCTCTTTGAGGTCCAGTGCAGCCACGGCCAACAGCTGTCAGCAGATTAGCCAAGCCACAGCAACGGGAGATGGCTGGACTCTCTCTGCAGGCTGCACAGAAGAGACCCAGCGAAGAGGAGGAGGAGGAGGAGGAGGGAGGACTCGGTGCTGTAAACCCTCTTCAGTTGTGAGGCTCTGCAAGCCCCAGACAGGGAAGAAAGGGGAGCAGTGGATGAGGGAGCTTCTGAGGGCAGGCCCCCCACACCCGAGCCCCACAGCAGCTTAAAATATCCAGCTGCTGGTGCCAAGAACAATGAGCTTTGCTACTGGCAGCAGCATAAGTCAGGAAAGCAGGCTTGTCCTCCTTGCCCCTCTCCCCAGCTCCTGAGACTTGCAACATTTGTGCACTCCTAAGCATCAGATTTCTTCAGTGGGGTAAAAACCCCATAACCTTAAAAAAAAATCTCCCTCCCTCCAGAGGCAGTGAGTCCATTTACCACACAAGGAAGCCTGGATTCCAAGCGCCTATGGACTGTCTGCAATTGCTCAGTGGCGAGGGAAAGTCCGAGGGCTGCCAACTCTGGGTTGGGAAATGCTTGGAGATTTGGGGGATGGGGGATTTCAGGGACAGGAGGCAGCTCAGCAGGGTGTGCTGCCACAGAGCCCGCCCTCTAAAGCTGCCATTTCCTCCAGGGAAACTGATCTCTGTAATCTGGAGACATGCAGGAATTCTGGGACAACTCCAGATCCCACCTGGAGGTTGGCAATCTTTAAAGGCACTCTGGCTGCTGAGTGGTTTTCATGATTTCTTTCAAAAAGGGGCATCACTGGTTAACATTCGTGAAGACTTTTACAGGAATAGTTGTGGGCAGGAGGAATCAAGACAGAACTGGGCATACAAGGAAGAAGGAAGGATAATTTTTTTCCGGGGGTGGGGTGTCTGAATGTGTTGAGAGAGGAAAAGCCAGGGCTAGCATCTAGGATTGGCAAGGCTGGGCACCTGCCCAAGTCTGCAGCCTGGTGCTGCCAACTGGAGGTGCTGGGCCAGCTCCCATTTCCCAGAGTGAGCAGGGCCTGGCAGAACCAGAGGGCAAGAGGATCAAAAGCTCCACTGCCTTCTCTGGGCTCTCTTCCCAAGCAACCCAGAGACCCCAGTTAAACTGGAGGGCAAACTCCCATTTCTTACAAGGAAGAGTGCTGCAGGGCAGGTGTTCCTTTTTGGCTGCTTCTAGATTCACCACAGGAATAACATGCTAAAAGAAGCATGGGGTCGTTCCCTCCAGTGTAGTCATGATGATTGGGGGGGGGGGCTGGATACAACTGGGAGAGGGTGGGAGAAGGGAGCCGAGACGGAGAGACCGCCAACAAAGTGCCGTTTCTAAGTTTGCTTGCAGACTTAAGGCCTGATAAAGGAAAAAGTCCTCCACTGTTGTCTGTCTAAGTACCTGCTACTTGGAGGTAGACTGCTACTGAACCTGGAGGTTCTATTTAGCTATCCTAGCTACAGCAACCCTTGATTAATAAAGTTGCCCGATCCTTTTTTTGTAAAGCTAGAGGCTACTGCTGCCTCATCTTAGAATGCTCATAAACTTTTTAAAATTCTGTAAGAACAGTTTTTTCCTCCCGTTCACAAACACTCTACTCTGAACAACAGTGATAGATTTCAGTGGGCCCCTTCACAGATCTGGGCCCCAGCAAATACACAACCTGCGAACATACCCTGCAGCAAAATATCCAAGAGGATTTTGTAGCAAACAGTCTCTAGGTGTAACAGGTGATGTGGCTCACGGTGCGGGAATCAAGCCAGAGACCAGTGGGACCTTTCCCTTTCGCTCCAGTTTCATGGACTCCACCGAGCCTGCTCGGTTCAGTAGCGGGAGGGGGAGTGTGTGCAGGTGGCCAAGTGCGTGGCAGGATTACCTAAGAGTGCTACTGGAGCCAGGACCAGAGCTGGCACTGAGCAGGTGGCCTGCTGTGCCACAGGCCTGTTTGGAAGTACATCTTTCATCTGTGCCAGTTTCTGTCCAGAAAAAGTAAAATTAAAGATTCAGGTTTCTACTTCTCCCCTCCTGCAAACTGCCTTTTCTCAAGTCCCAGCTTCACTAAGAAGATGGTGAACTTAAAAAAACACAAAACCCTTTCACCTGCTCAGTCAGAAGTCACAAGCAGAGAAAATTCAGGATGTGGCATGTTCGATTATTTCTAAGGCTCAGAACTGAAGATGTCGACAGGTATGGAGAAAATGTGCTGTCTCTTAGAGCGTTTCCCCCCAGGCTGGATAGCAACCCGACTCTGAGTAGCAGCAGCTCATCAGGGTCTCAGACAAAGAAAGGTCTCTTCCCAACATCTGCTACTTTTCAACTGGTGACGCCAAGGATTGAACCTGGAACTCTGTGCAGGCCAAGCATGTAGTGCAGGAATGGCTCCTCATAAATCTCTCCCAGCCATGTAGCAAGAACTTGGTAGGAAAAGAGAAGCCCCTCCCATCCAGACATCTGTTTTATTGCCATCCCTCAATCCACCCCCCCCCCATTTACTCACTCATATTAGGACTACCTGTCTGATGGGACTGGTGGCCACTGCAGCTGTGCTTTGACACACAGCTAGTAGCAAGGCAAGGGGATCCTTCTCCTCCATGTGATGTGGGAACAGCTTCAGCCTGCTGGTTTCTCTGCCCAAAGTGTTGTTAATGGCCCAAAGGCAGGCCAGGCTGTTTTACCATGGTCAGTGACCAAGCAGGATTTCCAGCTAACATACAGCTTTTCCTTCCTGGAATCGCCAGACATTATTTTTTAAAGGGGGCAATGAAAGAAAGTAGTCTAAGTTTTGGGTGGCTGACTTTTTGCACCGCATCATTTCCTGTTGAGATGGGGCTGGCGTTCCGGTAAGTGAGAGCTTGTTTGGTACAACAGCTCTCCCCCGGGCACCAGTCCTCAGCAGAATTGGGCTGCGGCAGATCACAGCAATTAGGAACGACAGCCAGAGAGCCTGCCTTATGCCTGCACGGTGGCACAGTAGAAGTCAGATTATTTATTAAGCTCCACGGGGTGCATATGCATCGATGCACAGACCATTCCTAATTGCGCTTTCACAGATCCCAAGCAAAGATTCTGTAATTCTGCAGGGGGGGGAAACACAGAGAAAGATGCTTTACTAACAGAATACAGATTCTAGAGCTTGTGCAAATGTAGGGAGACAGTGTCGTGTGGACATCATGCACACTGCATACTGTTGTATGGAGGCTTGCTCTGCTCCCCACCAATGCTCCCTCTAAGCTGTGGAGTCTTGTGAGCAAAAATTCTACTTTGTGAGCTCCTGGCACTCTCGTTGTGGGTGAGCGATTTGGCTGCTGCATAAATTAGTTTGCTCTGGAGCCATTCTTCCTGAGCTAAGACAAAAACGTGTGAGCCGGAGGCTAAAAAAATGTGAGCTAGCTCACACCAACTCAGTTTACAGGGCAAACTGCTCCCCATCCTACCCCCAAGAGTAACAGGGCCATAACAAATAATAATAATCATATGGCATTGTGTGCGGTATAGCCAGGAAATCCAAAGATTGTCCGGCAGCCTTAAGTTCTAGCTCTTTTAGCATTATGTAACACTAGGCGGCAAGCTAGAATTATTTGGGGGGACTGAGAGCTCCGACAGCTGCAACTGACCCAAGGTCACCCAACTAGCTTTATGGGGAGGAGTCCAGAACTGAACCCGGTTCTCCAGATTAGAGTCCGCCGCTCTTAACCACTACACCACGCTGGCTCCACCCAGGACCATCACAAATGCAAGGTATATAGTCCAGCTTGCCAAGGACCAACCCAGCAGCATTAAGGAAATTAAGCACCTTGGACCAAGAGCCATCTAGCATTCTTCTACCAACAATCGAAGCTCCTAACACAGGCCATGAAGACATCCACCATTCCTATTCTTTGCCCTCAACATCTGACGGAGTTAGACTGCCTTTGCTTAGGGAAGCTCCGCTTGGCTTCCATGACTAATAAACAAGGCTAATAGAATTGCATTGCTGAATCAAACCAAGGCCCATCTAGTCCAGCATTCTGTGTCCAAACTTAGAGCAGCTTAGGGCATTCGTCTATCTAGACCAGTACCATACACTCCATCAAACAGTAGTTCTCCAGAGCCTTGCGAAGAGGTGACTTCCCTAACACCAGGTACCCAAGACACTTTGAGGGGGATAAACCATGGAACCCTCTGCTCTCAAGGCATGTGCCGAACTATGGGCCCATTCCATCACACGCAGCTGCCTGATATCATCCATCTGCTTAGCCCTCTATTGTACCAGCATCCCTGGCAGGGAAGTCTTTTGAGCTACAGACCACTCACGTGCAGATTCCCTGCCTTAGAATGATCTAGATAAGATCCTTCTATCAGTGCGCTTCTCTGGCTGAGGACTGGGCCAAAGGATCGGTGGCAGGTGATGGACTTTGCAGTACGGGCTTGCCTGACGCAGTTATTGCCACTACCCCAATTCTGCCTGGACTCTCAGCCCCCTTGGTTGACACAAAGCCAGGCCAACTTGGAAAGGGAGCTGCAGCACCAGCTTCAACTAGACTTCGGGATTCACGACTCTATGCCGAGTCTTTGTAAAGTCACTGAGGCTGGACTTGGCATTTGACACTTGAACCAATGCAACCTATTTAAAATTTAGAATTTAAGAAAGTGGCTTAAAGGAAAACAGCTCAATTAAAAATTCTTCAGCCAGGCAACAGTCATAGCAGATACAGGGGGAAGAGTATTCCTCAACATTGACTTATTGCTTTGCTCAGCACACTCAGAATTACAGGACTTCTGATCTGGGGGGGGTATCATTTCTAAGGAACTTGACACCCTGGCACTTCCTTATTAAAGGGCAGTGGGAAGTCTGGAAACTCGTGCCTTAACTCTGCGGGGCTTGGGGTGGCACTCTTGCTATTACTACCCCTCCTATGACAATTCTGTGCCAAACCTGGTTTTGTGAGTAGGCTGCTTCGGGTTTATTTGCTACCACAAGGCAAATTCCAACCTCAGCGTAGTCAAGCGCTCCCCCTCATCTGGTTTTAGTGGCATAAGTCACGGTGTTTCGCGGTGGCTGTAGCCTGTTTTAAACACTTAAAAGATCAGATGCACGCTTTCATAGAAGGTGGAATGTTTATTTTGTTCAGAACCCCCCCCCCCCCTTTCAAAATCCCTCAGACCAGTTCTGGGCAATGTTGCCAGGTCCTCTCTGTGTGAAAAGGGAGGCTCTGTGTCTCTGCAGAGCACTTAATGCTTCCCTGGATCACTGTTTTCAGGGAGGAAATTACTGGGTGTTTTTTACCCAAGACCACCTGGAGAGTTCCATTATTTGTAGGACAATGCTCCACTCACAAACTCAGTTTTATTGGGGAAGGGGTTGTTTCATGGCCCAGGTGCTAGAGGAATAGAGAGGAAACTGTAAACAGAGGCAATACTCTGTGGACACGGTTTAAGTAAAAGTGATAATGCTCTAAGAAGGAAAGGTTGTAGAGCCCACTTCTCTACGCATTCTGCCAAAATGGATACCCAGAGTTTTACAAATCCAGGAGTACTTTTTCCTCTATTACTTAGAAGAAAAAGCTTCAGCTCTAGAAATTCTGGAACCAGACTTGTGTGAGATAGCTTCCGTTTAACCAACAGACATCCAGATTAAAAACTGTCTGAAGGCACAAAGTAGAGTGAAAATGATACAAAGGGTTTTTCAGGATTAGAGGTTCAGAGGAACAGTTAGGTTTTAGATGAGTAGTACCTTAGAGACAAACAACAAGAGCTTCTGGGTATAAAAGGTGGAAGGTGAATTCAATATGCGTTGTACCTTTGCATCCTTCACAACACCCTTCCTACCTTCTGACTAGGATAGAGGACTCCGAGATCTCCGTTTCTACTCATGTCTGACGAAGTGTGCTTTGACTCTGGGAAGCTCATATCCTGAAGCTCTTGTGGGTCTCTAAGGTGCTACTGGACTCACCACTGCAGACCAACACAGCTACCCTCTGAAACCAGATTCAAAGGAGAAATCTCACCCCAGCTGCCAGTCACAACAGTTCAGCAGACATTCCCATGTTCAGAGGCAATCTACCTGAATACCAGATACTACCAACTAACAGGGAAGGACAGTCATCCTTCCAACACATACCAAGATGCTACCAGAAATGGGATGCTGAGCTAATGGGACTTTTGGTCTAATGCAGCAATGCCATGCTCATGTAAATTTAAGGGTTGCCCATTGTGATGCAACACAGCCGGCTGATAAATGCAACCCCTCCCCAGTTCCACATGCCAGATCCGTGTGTGTGTGTGGGGGGGGGGGGTAACTGTTCCCTCACCACCTCCATGTCCCCTTCCTTTCTGCCACCCCCCTGCCGTGCAGTGCAGGAGACATGCCTGCTTGAAACACACACACCTGCCTATCACGTTGCCACAGCAACCCTGCTCAATGGTGGGTGGAAGCATGTGGGTGGCAAGGGAAGCCTGGCATTCACACTTCAAACACAGCCCTGCTCTGTAATCCCCCTTCCCCCGCAATCCCAAGACACAGCACACAGGTCTTACCTCGAATCCACTCAGAAAAGGTGGAGACGGGCAATTAGAATGATCCAGGAGGTGGAGCACCTTCCCTAGGAGGAAAGTGTACAGCAGCTGAGTCTTCTTGGTTTACAAAAAAAAAAGGCAACTAAGGAGAAAGGGGAGGGGGAATCATAACAGATTTATAAGATAGCATGAAATGCTTTAGGAGATCCTGGAGCTGTAAAGCAAAGGGAAGAGAATACAGCTGCTTCTGCCTAATAAAATACAGTACTTAATCCAATGCAAGATTCGTTTTTGTTCTAGGTTTGTCATCAAAAAAAAGAGAGGGGTGTGTGTCTGATATTCACATACAAGTTACAGTTTTGTCCAGTAAAACTGTTTTTGGGGAGTGCACAGTATTTTATTTAGAGGGGTCATCTTACATTCGGGGTTGCCTTCCTGTTGAGTAAGCACAGCAGTACCTCCTTTCAATTATGAACTATTTCCTACTTACTGAAATTCAAAGTCCTGTTAATATTGATACATTCTTATACTCTTCAGACTGTAAAGTTTGCAAGAACTATACAAACAGACAAAACAGGTCACATAACTGCATTATTAAAGGGGGGTGGGGGAATTGCCATCTCTAATGAGTCTCCTGAAAATGTAAAATACACACTGCCATGACAATACATAGCAGGTGCTAAGGATTCAGAAAGAAGGAGTAGCTCTGTTAGTCTGTTGCAGCAACCATAAACATTCTTTTATTATGGCACAGATTCTTGTGGACAAGAATTCACTTACGCCACAATAAAAGCTTGCCAGTCTTTAAAAAGTGCTCTAAGTCTGTTAGAAATGTGGTGTGTTGATACTTTTTCAGGTCAATCAATAAATGCAGTAAGAACAGGTAGATCTTGAGGTCAGCTACCAAGCCCTTCCCCTTGCATCAGGCTGCATGGCAAAGGGAAGCCAAACTGGTTTCTACATGGAGCAGGGTCTTTTTTGTTGATGACTCCTGTGACAACTGTCTTGCCCCATCCTTTCAGTCACCTCCCCCACGCAGCTGTATTATTTAGGGAAAACTTTCAACATTTATATTTTGGGGTTTGATTGCCTCGTCTTTTAAACTGCTACTACAACATTTCCTGTTTTCTTTAGCTATGATGTCATTTATACTTACACTGTTTTGCATGCCATTTAGAAAATAAATACAAAGCTTTGAAAGCGGGGTAAGAATGAATAGCTCAAAGATAATGTGGCTGGAAGATGGGCAGCAGCCAACTGGCAGTCATTTTAAGCACCTGCCACCTGCAGGGTTCTTTTCCTGAAGAGTTTTAATTGTTCAACCCACAATTGAAGATGATACAGAGGTTCTGAAAATGGTTCGGTATTGCAACACTCTGTTCTGTCCCCATCCTCCATCACACCCTGCGTTAGGTCCTGGAGAAAGACCCTATTTGTGCACATTCTAGAAAGCGCCATCAATGGCAATGGTATCAGATAAACTAGCAAAGCAAAATGTTAAGAGAGGCCTGACTCTACATATCAAGTTGCAACAGATTTTACCCTGTGAGCCAGTGAGGTGTAATGGTTAGTCTTAGACTAGGCCCTGGGAGACCCATCTGTGAATCCCAGTTTAGCCATAGAAGCTGACTGGATGACCCTGAGATTGTTAATCCCACAGCCTAAGCTACCTCACAGGTTGGATGTTGGGAGGAGAAAGTAAAAGAAGGAGAAAAGGATGCTGTAAGCCACTTAAAGCCCACACTGAGGAGAAAAACAGGGTATAGAGGTTTTAACTATGTAATATAAAAACAAGGGGGCTAGCCCAGATGCACCTGAGGTTCAAAGAACAATTAAAATAACAATTGAGTTTTCTCAATAGTATCTCACTGCTTAAAGGGAAGACAGTGGATTAGAGTGGGCAGATGGATTCCAACCACCTTGAAAACAGGAGGCAGCAAGGGTGCGTGTCCAACTGAGGTCTCAGCTTGAAACACAGAATTGCATTGCAAGTACATGTGCCAAATTCCTTTTGGACATCTGAATTCAAGTGTGTGATTTTCATAGAGAATGGCTGAATTTACTGCTTTGGGAAAGGATTTCCTCATAATCCCATCCTCAAGACTTCTAATTTTTTAAAAAGGAGTCATACAAGATAAGGGACATACTGCAATCTCTCAGCCAGCAGACACACATGTAGATACTGATGGCAGACAAAGCAAGGGCAGAACACAGGCTGATCCCTCCCCCATACCCAAGCTCGTGCTGGAAATAAGATATGTTAAGACCCACTGCCCTGCTGCTCCTTGTTCTCCTCTTTCTTTGCTCTCAGAAGCCAGTTCTGAGGATAGCTGCATGAGCCCCACTCCAGCCAGAGCAATCTTCCAGTCAGCAGCCAGTTTTTAATCTATTATATACAGACGATTGCAGACTCTAGTAATGTGAAGCCTATAAAAAAAAAAGGGAGGTTTTTGCAACTAGAATAAATTGAGTCCATTTGCCTATTAAGTGCAAAATTCAGATTTGGCTGGCAAAGAAATTTTTGATCTGCAAGTTCAAAGTTACACACCAAGCAACAAACCATCAAGCACGTTTCAGTAACTGCGCATTCTTTATTCTGCTTCAAACTTGATGCAGGGAGGGGCAAGGCTGGTGATGCCCCAACATCTGGCCACTAGTTGCCTTCCTTCACCTGAAAATACACTCCTTTTATTTTTTAAGAAGAAACTGGTGATTGCTAAAATGCCCCACTTTTCTTTCGTCACTGGCTCACATTGCTGAGCCTTCAAAAGCAAGAATGAGTGAGCACGGTAGAGTGGTGAAAGTGCTGGACTAGGATCTGAGAGACCCGGATTCGAATCCCCGCTCTGCCGTGGAGGCTTGCTGGGCGACCTTGGGCCAGTCATTCTCTCTCACCAACCTACTTCGCACACAGGCTGCTCTTGGTTCCCACTGGAAAGAAGAAGCAGTATATAAGTAGCTAAAACTGGTCTGTCCCAAACTCCAGAGAACTCTGCACTGGTACATATCCAGAACAAAGTTCTCAGTATCTCCTGCTCGATTCAGCTGGCCAGAAAACTGACCTAGGAAAGCACCACGTTCATGGAGGAGAGGTTGACCAGTGGCTCTCAGCCACAATAGCTCAGCAGAACATTCCCTCAGTTGCTGTGAGGCCAGGGGATGATGATAGCTGTTGACTTCCAGTCCTGGGCATTCTGAAGGCGTCCGGCTGGCCACAGTGGGAAACAGGATGCTGGGCTGACCTTGCAGGGCTTCCTTTGTACATCACTCGAGACTTCCTTAAGGTCAGGCAGTTGCATGGCTTCCGGGAGCCTCATCCAGTGCAAACCCAGGCAGCCTTACCAAGCACGTGGCTCCATCCCAGGGCCAGGATCCAAGGTACTGAACAAGACCGTGTGGACTAAATAATCGTAATAAAAAGCAAAAATCTTTCGCCAAATAACCTAAATCCCAAACCCCAAAAAGCTGAAGCCTGTATAAACTGTTCACATTTGCATGATTTTGAATCATTTATGCTACTTTTGCTAGCCAAGAAAAGGGCAAGGATGCCAGGGCCCTCAAACCCCACTACTAGAAAAATCTCAGCTACTTCTCTGGATGCCGAGATTTCAGCAACATGGTGGACAGAGCCCCGAGCGTCTCCTCTGCTGCTCCTCACAGGGCTAAAAAGTTTTTTAAGGAAACAAAATCCAGAATCACCACAAGACTCAACTCTGTGCACACAGGCCTGGGTGGTGGCTAGCCCAAAAGGATGGGACCACTTTTAAACCAAGAAAGACCAGGGGAAAAGGGGCCAAGATTCCCCCGGCCCAAATGCACAAACCACACAGAGACACAGTGGTACAACTGAGAGCTTTAGAGGTTTGGAATGGAGTGCACCATTGGGTTTTTTTTCCAAACAAACAAAAAAAGGAACAAGACCAAGACACTCTTATGGAACTCAGTCAGGCTGATGTGTGTTTCTAGAGAAGGGGCTCGTGGAAACGGTTTCAGGGGACCCTGGCCGGCTTCTCCTCCCAGGAGATGATGATGGTTCAAGATATTCCCATGCACAGTCCCCCCCTCTCCCGCCACAACGTGCCTCATGTACCGAGATTCCAAGGGTCGGTCAGTGAGAGAACATTCCTGAGATGATCAGTTCATGCAGTAAGACTCGTGGCAGCTGGACTGATATGCGGACTATCACAAGTGCGTTTCTCAAAGGGAAATAAATCTCTGAAGAGGAGACTGGATCCAAAGCAGCAGCTGGGGAATCAACTCAGCTTGGAGACCACCCTGATTCCTCTGCAGGGAACTGGGAGAGGGAAGGGGGCGGAATGTTAAAAACAACCCAAATCCAATCCACACACAACAAGGCAAAGGGAGGCTTACAATATGACAACCAGTCTTCCTTGGGACAGACTGGGGAGGGCAGTCGGGGGAAGGGGGGGCACAGCAACGTAAAGGAGGTGTGTGCAGAGGGTCACAGGAGCCACACGCTGGAACATGGAAAGGCAGGACAGGCAGGCAAACTGGTATCAGGGACCGGCCAAAAACGTGCACCGGTTCAGGGGGCCAGACTTCAGAAACGCTTCCAAAATCACGTGATGAGGTGTGCTCCACCCTGGCAAGAGGGGACCACGTGCCACCTGATCAGATGCTCAGTACCGCTAGCACAGAGCCAAGAGCAAGAAGAGCCATCCCCCTCCTCTCGCCGGTCTCCCCAGCTCTTTTGCTTAGAGGCAGCTGACAGCTGAGAGGGCTATTCTCAAAGCTCCCATTATGAAAAGAAAATCTTTCCTGCAACCCTCTGAATTTCTGTTAACTCCGCTTCTGTGCTGAAGACAGTCCCTGAGAGGTACTTTTCCTGGGCTGGTTTCCAAGATACGCAAAACACAACACTGAAGGAAGGCGCGGGGGCAATGGTTCCGGGGTGGGGCTTTCTCCTAAATTTTTAACAGGCGACTTGGCCTTTCCTTCCCAAACTGCACAGCAGCTTACAAGCAGTGTCAGGGACACCAGGGGCTGTAGAAACCAGCAGGGTCCTCAGGACCCCTGCAGCAGTGGGAAAGGGTAACTGGGCTGCAGTGCAATATGAATGACCTCCCTTCCCCCCCCTTGCCCATCCCCGCCAAAACCCTGGAGCTTTCAGAAACTCAACCACATTATTCCTCCAAGCTCTCAGTTGAGCCAGTCAATAACCGCTTCTCTGGTAAAAAAATAGCACGAATCCATAATTAGATGTGATTCTTTTCAGAGGGCAAGAGCAGCACTCTGCCACCATCCGCTCCATTCCCCTGGTGGGACAGGTGGTGCGCACGAGAGAGATCGGGATGGGGACAATGCACCCCCTTGCTCCTCCCCTGGCCAAGCCTGACCCAGGGGCCTCTCAGGAAAGAGGCTGCAAAGCAGGGACTCAGGAGCCTTGGATAGCCAAAGAGCCATTGCTTGGCCCGTCCCCTCCCCAAGTACCTCCAGGGCTGAGCTTCGGTACCATTCCTCTGCCCAGGCAGAAAGCCTCTCTTCGTCCTGCCAGCCTTCTGCGTTTCCAGCAGTCTTCATGGCAGAAAGGGCCACAGTCTCACCCATCCGCCCCTCCAGCAACCTACCACGAGGAGCATCTGTGGAATGTGGGCGCAGCAGGACGGGGCTACAGTTCCTCGTAGTCTCCACCCCCGCGCAGCTTGCTGGCACCTGCCCCACCCCCCAGAAAGGCCTCCAGTTCATCGATTCCGCTGTCCTTCTCCCTACTCCGCTTCTTCTTCTTCTTCCTCTCCTCCTTGCCTTCCTCCTTCTCTTTCTCCTTGACCTTCTTGTGCTTGCTTTTCTTCTTTGCTCCTGCCTTCTCTTCTTCCTGCACAAGGGAAGAAGCAGGAGGGAGAATTCATTTTATAGGCTGAAGCCTGAAAAAAATGCCTGGAGGGGTCTGGAATCCCAAAGGGCCGGAAAGTTTCTATTTCAAATATGCTGGTAACAGCAGGGCAGGGCAGCAGAGAGGAGGAGATGATGCCTGGTGCACCTCGGCGGGCACTGGGAGGACGGTTAGCCTACAGCTGACCGCAGGCCAGTCAATTACAGAGGGCACATGCTGTGAGAAACCGAGCCGACAAGAAGCCCAGGGCACATGACGGTGGTGAGAATTCTACTCCGCGGACAGCTCACCCTCCCCAACAGCAGCAGGGAGGGCAGCAGGGGCTCATCTGAGCCTTCGGCAACATGGAAAGGAATTTTTGCTTTCAAAAATGGAGAAGTTGGTTCATTTGGAACAGGTCTCTATTTGCAGGGGAAACTATTCCTTTCCCTCGCCTCCACTGTTCTTTCGCCTGGCTTAAATCAGTCCTTGTGGGTAGGTCACAGAGGGCTGCTGTTGGAGACCAGCTGTCATCTGTGCGAGACCTGACTTGTGGCCTTCCACCAGGCTGTCTTACCGCCCCTCCCCCCCATGCTATTCAAACGATGTAAAACCCATAAGGGGAATCACTTGGGGCTTTGGAGAAAGCAGTCATTAATAAGCTGATAACGCACAACTCTATATTTCTGTAGAGGTCCTGAGCAGTGTTCCCTCTAAGCTGAGTTAGTGTGAGCTACCTCACAGTTTTTTAGCCTCCAGCTCACAGATTTTTGTCATAGTCAGGAAGGATGGCTCCACAGCAAACTGATTTATGCAGCAGCCAAATCGCTCACTCACAGCTTTAATGCCAGTAGCTCAGAAAGTAGACAATTCAAATTCCAGCAAGTACAGAACATCACAGCCTCGTTACTAACAAGAGCTTGCCAGGACATGCATCTCACACCCATTCTGCAGTCGCTCCATTGGTTACCAATCAGTAACCCAGTCCAATTCAAGGTTCTGGTAATCACCTACAAAGCCCTTAATGACCTTGGACCCACAGAACTGCAGGTCCCACCTCTCCTGCTATGCCCCGCCTCGACAGCTTCTCTCACGTGTGCTCAGCCTTCTGAAGGTGCCACTTTGCAAACTCTCTCACACAGTATTTCCTTTTTCCCTTCCCTGAAAGCCATTATAGCATCCCCCTTTTCCCACTTCCTTTTCTCCTTCTCATTTACCAGCCAGCCTACCATTATCTGCCCCCCCCATCTGTAACTTTTTTTTTTTGGTCCCTCTGGCAGCCTCTGTTTAGGAGAACTCTGTGTGGTTACAGCCGCTAGGCCAGGCCCAGATACATAGTGGGAAACCTGAAAGGAATTGTGGGAAGCACCTCACTTTCTCCTGTATCCCCCCCTTTCCATACCAATTCTTCTTTTCCTCCCCCTGGAAGCCCCAATATCCTTCTTCCCTGCTTCCTTTTCTCCCACACACCCCAACAACAACCTACCTTTTATCTACCTCCCATCTTCAGTTACATTTACTTGCTTCATTTATGCTCTGCTTTTCTCCACACTGAGGACCCAAAACCAATTACATCATTCTTCCCTCCTCCATTTTATCCTTCCTACAACCCTGGGAGAGAGTTTGTTAATTCAGAGTGTGATTGACCCAAGGTCACCCAATGAACACAATGACAGAATGGGGATTTGAACCTAGATCTCCCAAATCCTAGTCTGCAACACAAACCACTAGATTACACTGGCTTTCATGGGGCGGCTGCTGTTGAATAGCAACAAGCAGCCAGGCTTGGATACATCATGGAATTCATGTGGTATCATCCAGTGGCTGCTGCCAGGCCTGACCCTGATGAGTCCTCCCTCAAACGCTAAAGCAGCCCTGGAAAAGGACCTACCCCTTCCTCCTGGCTTTTACTGACAGAAACCACAGCTTGAAGGCTGGCAATACTGCTGTGTTTGCCTAGCAATGGCCACTGAGGGAATTAATTTCTTTAAGCTACTAGTGCTGCTTCTATTATTCTGGAGGATTTAACCCTCATGCATCTTGTAGTCTATTGGACTGCTTATTGTATTGGAGATATACTTATAGCAGATGAGATGCTAAAACCCATTTCAGGACTATACCACTTCAGACTTCTGGGAGGGAGGTGTCATATGATTAGGTATATCCTCCATATGTTAAAAAAGTTTTCTGCATAAAAGCCTAGTAGCTCACAGAAAGATATTCTACTTTCACTTCCTTCACAGTATGCAGGGAATATGTGTGTGTGTGTGCGCGCGCACGTGTGCACACGCGCACGTGTAGCTGCATTCCTGCAATTCTCCACTTGGCATCTGAAGTGGTACAGTCCTGAAGTGGGCTCAACACTTCATGCTCTTCACCCGCATATACAGTTTAAAGTCCTTAATCAGTAATTAAGGACCACCCCATCACTCTGTACTCCTTACACCATCATTTCCCATCTCCAACTGAAAATAGAGGGTCAGGGCTGAGAGTGCAGCTGACTAAGGCCACAATGAGATCTGAACAGGTGATTTTCTGGAATATGCACCCAGCTGCTGTTTCACTCCATGACTTCCCAGGTGTCAACTTGCCTTCCAAGGGACCTCAGTACACTGAAGAACAGTCCAGGATGAGTTCCTGGATCAGGCCTGCTGGGCCTTGTTGGCATCTGGCATGACCTGACAACAAATGTTCCCCTGCATCTACATTCCAGGAGGTGCTGTCCTGCAGGGAAGCTTGTTCACCAACGAGAAATCCCCCCCACCCCAAGAATCCCCTGCATTACACTAATCAAACTTTATTTAAAAACACACCCTTAAATTATCCCCAAGAAAATGAGTATCACCGTAGAATCTGACACACACAGGTTCCAGAGAAATTGCTTATCCTCCTGCTAAAAGTAAAAAGCAGAATGGCTTCCAAGTGAGCTTACTGTGGTGGACTCAACAGAATGTAGGACTTAAGAGACACAGGTTCAAATCACCACTTAACTGGGTAGATCTGGACAAGCCACTCCCTCAAGTTTAGGGCACATGAGTATAAAAGGGATAAGCCTCACATGAACAGCCTTGAGGACCCTTCAGGGAAAAGTGCGGGTCTTTAATAAAGTTGCTGAGATGTATCAGCATAACCAAGTAGCCTCCCTTTCTGCACAGACCCTCCCTCCTAACACTCCTCCATCACCACAGCCCTTCTGCCAAGGATAAAGAATGCTGGATTCTTCAAATACTTCTGGTACCATGTGGGGTGAGATACCTCTTTGCTGTTCTTCTTCTTCTTCTTCTTTTTCTCTTTAGAGGACTGCTTCTCCTTATCTGGGGGAGAAGAGGCGGAGAAACAGCCTATTAGTGCATTTGCAAGCAGCAGTCACAGAGCCAACACCACATGCTATCTCAGTGTTAACTGCATCATAGGAAGGGCCAGGATGCCCCCTTATCCACTGACCCTGGGGAGGAGGGGTGGGCACAATCTCCTGTCAGGCTGCCAACACTCCAGTCTCAGTTGCTATCGCTACTCTGCATTCTCCAGCCGCAGCAGGAATTACCGCCTTATAAAAAAGGAACTAATGGCTACCAACATCATTATCTTAACAGCTGGAATTTTATTGCTGTGGACCAAAGGGGGGGGGGCAGAGACCTCCTTTGCAAAGGAGTGCCAACAGACTGCTTAATGACTGCTGCAGTATTTTTGCAATCTCTGATTTAACAGCTTATATACAGTGATAGAAATAAAAAGGGAGCATCAACAGAGATGGCCTGTTTTTAATTTAAGTGAACTTCCTTTGCCTAGGGACCGAAAAAGGGTTTTAATGACAGAGTAAGTCAGACAAGGAATCACTGAGGATCTAGCTGGAAGAAGAGCCCCATGTAAAGCTAAAGCTTGCATCCTGGGGTTTAAGTTTTATTTGTCCCAGTCTCACTTGCAAAGGCACTTCTGGCCCACAGACTTGCTCCGTCGGAGCAGCAGTGAGGCCCATCTCTATTCACCTTCCTCGCTGCTTTCCTTGGGACCTGGTTCATCCAGGCCCAGGCCAAAGAGATCTGAATCGTTCTTTGGCTTGAAGGAGTGGATCACTGGTTTTGATGGCTGTGGGGGTTTTGACGCGGCATCTTCATCAGAGATGTCAGAGAGGTCTTCTCGCACAGGAAACTCGTCCTAGAGAGAGAGAAACATGTCAAAGACAGACCTGTCAAAGATGCTGCTCAGGACCCTGTGTTCCCTTGCAGAGCAGGGCCTGTGACGATTCTGCTAAAACCACCCCCAGTCTCCTAACCAACTGCAAATTCTAAGCTCCAAATGCTCTATTATATAGCGTGCTCTATTCCAGTTTTTAAAATTCAGGCCTGTAGTTTTCACAGGGCATAAAAGAACCATGTGATATCTGGACAGACTGAGGTCATGGAGAGAAGGAAGGACTGACCCTGCTCCACATGGAGCGGCATGGACAGTGGCAGGCAGGAGAGCACAAAGGGACAACCAGCAGCATTACTGCTTTGGGATGACCCCTGCCACGGCCTTCTCAGAACAACCAGAATGACAACCAGATGCCTTGTGACTACTGGGTGCTCGTTCCCCATTTGAAATCTGTGCACGTATTTGGAACGTTTATGGACCCATCTTTGTTCCAGAAAAATGGGACCCAAGCCGGGAAATCCAGACGCACAAGACATTCTGCGTTCTACATTCAAGCCTCAGTCACTTTCCACACTGTCCTCCCTAAGCCGCTCTGACCGATCTAGAAAGGGAACTGCATTTGACAGAAACCACCTCTCCACAATGGCTGATGGGAGGAACTGCCCACAATTTGGCAATCTCCAGACACAGTTACATTTTTCCAACCAGTTAACCCAACTCCTCAGTGGGAGCCAGGGCACGACCCACTTTCCATGCCCTGTAATGCCCTCCCCCTTCCCTCTGCTCCCCTTTGGGAAGGAAGCTCCTGCCGCTTCACAGCTCAGCCAACGCCTTCTGCACTACAAGCGAAGAGCTTTTACTGCCAAGAGGCATCCTGCTGATACTCTGCAATGCAGCGCTTCTCAGCAGTTCCTGCTGTTCCTCATCTTGAGGCAGCAGCATCGCCCTGGCTCCGGAGAGAGACCGGCTGCCTTGCCAGTTCCAAAAACAGCAGGCACAAGCAGAAGAAAGAGAGAAGATGGGCTGGTGCTCAAGGAAGCCAAGCGAGGTGCCCAGCCAAGGTAGGAAATGCAGTCTCACAGAACAGCAGGGTGGACCCCACTCAAAAAGGTTCGCCTTCTGCAAAGCTGGCATCGGCTTCACCTCAACCAAAGCCCAATTTTAGTGCTCTCGTGACTGAGGAGTTCCCTTTGAAAACCTGCACAGAAGTGGTGCAATTCACCTTTGCAGGTAGCAGATATCTCTGCCTGGGACTTTAGCCAGCAAGAAGTGTCCACACTTTGCATTTAATGCACTGGAAAACAGGGCCAGGCCACAGCACTGAGGTGTATGAGAGAGGTCAAAAGACAAGCAGGGCAGACCTATTATTACAGGAAAGCCCTGTATCCAGAAAACACAGTTGCCTGCAGCAAGCAAGAAGGAATTGCCCGGTGTTGATCTGCGAAGCTTAAAGAAACTGGTATTGAAGGCAACTCAAATATTCTGCTTCACTAAGCATCCATTGGCCAGGGAAGAGTAATTACTTTGATCAGTGGGCCCCACTCTGAGGGCACTGGGATGGTCAAAAAAGAAAGAAAATGGTAAATAGTGTCAATTCTAGATATGATATGAACAAACCCACTACTGGAGAAATTAAGGACTCTGTTTAAGTTGCTGGCCCTTGTGGCTCAAAGGTATGTTGGAAAGTGTGTACCAGAGATTCTCAGAACCGAGAAGGCAGCTGAGTAAGATTGTTAATGGCTGAAGCCTGAGTTTCAATGTGCTTGCCCTAACAAAATCAGAATTACGCTGAATAGGAAGGTTTTTTTTCATTGCAAAATTTGGCAATTTAAACTTTGGATACCAAATGTGCCTGTCCCTCTTATGCACAATCACCCTACATGAACTTCAGTGGACTTACCACTCTATTCTTCTGGCAGTCTGACTCCTCACTTTCAAAGTCCGGATCATCCATGACGAATGAGAGCATCTGTGTAGCTATTGGTCCTTCTGGATCGCTGTCTGATTCCTCTCGTTTGTCCCCCTTCGGTTTAGAAGCAGAGGACTTAGCCAGGATGGCTGCCTTCTGAGGACGGGGTGGTGCGGCTGATGCAGAGGAGGTGGCCTCCATGGCAACTGCAGCAGTGGGAAACTTGGTGCTGCCGTTTTGCTCAAGCCCAGGCTGAGCAGGTAAGCCAGTGGGAGCCTTCAGGTCTACTGCTTTGGTAGAAGTTACTGGCTTTGGGGGTTTCAAGGGCTTTCTGGAAGACCTAAAAAAGGAGAGGGGAAAAATCCACACAAACTTAAGACTCCGTTCCCTGGTTTTCCACTCCCTGTACCTTTTTTGTTTAAGAACAAAAGTACAGGGATGTATGCATGGTGTGATTATGCACGGGCACAGATGCAGGTGTGAAATTCAGGTTCCTGAAATCTCAATGTTTACCTTAAAGAAAGCAGGTTACTAGCCTTTAGGACTGACAGTTGAGAGAGAGAGACAGAGAGAGAACACGCGTGCGCACTTCACACCCTTCCCAGAATTAAGCATATTTGGATAATTTATACAAGACACAGAAAAGCCACTTTTCTTTACCCAGAATCTGGATTGCCCAGGCACAGCATTTAAACATTTTTGTCTGTATGAAGACAAACAGCCCTTTGTAAGGACCAAGAACATGAACTCCATAAAACCTGGGATCATACAATTAAGCAGACCGAGTGAGAAAGATGCAGGGCAGTGGGAGGCTGAGGCGAGGCCTCCACTGACTGTGGGAGAGCTGAAAGGCCAGTTTATACAGAAAGGAAAGGATTTCCTGCAAGCACTCTGCTCCTGCAGTGATATGATCTGGCAAAAACTTCAACATTATTCTGCCAATGGAACAAACTGACTCGGAGTATTACTGAATCAGATCTACACTCTCAAGAGGAAACATATCAAGAGGAATAGAAATGTCAGCCATGAAGAGAAGATGTATGGAACCATCAGCAGTCTTGACATGACAGGCAGAGGATCAACTGGCCTGCCACACAGATCAAATCTGCATTGCCCCTAACTGCCTATCCCAAAGGAAAGGACAAGCCCACTGGACTTCAAGGCTCACTGCCCAAAGCCCATCCCTTCAAAACACAGATCCTGACTGCCTCATACCATTTTGTCTCTTGTTCAGAGCTAATATCTTCATCAGCCATAATGGTGAATTTGGAGTGTTCTTCTTCCCCCATCTCCTCATCACTTGACAGGGTAATGTTTTTGCTTGGTACCATCTCTGCTGCTGGCAAGGGCTTGCTGGGCATGTGATCATCTAAGTCCAGGTCATCTTGGAAGCCAGCTACCATCGGGTTACCTCCAGGGGCATCCCTGTCACTGTATGAAATGTAAAAGACATAAAAGGCAGGATTGAAAATACCCCACCTGCCCTGCAAAGTGAAAAGTGACAGCTTTATCGTGACCTAGGACAGCAGCCTTCAGAACCCCTTCCTTCCAGAAAGCCTTTCCACATCACCTAACCTGTCACTCCATGGTTAAGCAGCTTAGCTAGGGTTTAGAAGGCTGCCTAAAGTGGCAAATCAGGAACTGCCATCGGCTTCCAAGCTGAAAAATATGATTTGAAGTTGGTTTGCAAAATGCACTTTGAGCCAACGAGAGCTTGGCATGACCTCAGAATGAACAAAGCAGAATTACGGTCATTGCTCCTACCTCCTGCAATATCAGGTGTGAATGAATTAAGCTGGGAGGGTGGGAAACAAAAGTGAATGAGCAGCTTGAAACTGGGTTGCCAGCTATAGGTTTAGAAGCTCAAAGCATGGTTTGGGATCTGAAGTATGGTTAGTGTAAAAACATGGTTTGGCTGGATATTCAAATAGAGCTATGGAGGGTTAACCAGGCCTATTTAGGCCTGTGCATGCCACAGCTGACCAGAGTGAGTCCCCCAGAGAACACATACATTGCTCCTCTGTGGTTGCATGCAGGGACAGATCCAGTATCTGTAACCCAGGTTTTTTTCCAAGGAACTCATCTGCCATTACTGATCTCGTCGAGGAGCTAATATACTCCGGAGGAACCCCAGGGTTCTCCAGAAGACAGCATGAAAACCACTGACACACAGGCTGTGTGTTACCGCTGCCATCTGCAACCACTCTACACCCAAGGTAGAATTCAACATGCCAAAGATCCCAGTTTCTTTTGGCTTCATATAAGCAGCAACTCCTAGGTTTTGTGGCTGCAAAAATGAGCTTGAAAAGGTTTGTTCAGTGTGCTGGTTCACAAACTAGGCCAGTCTCCATGGCGAATGGATGATAAGGCTCACTGCTTCCCTCTCTAGCTTCTGCTTGGAAAAGCAAGGCCATGAAATAGGGGGAGGGGAGAACAAGCACACCAACAAACAAAATCTGACAAGGCTAAATTAACACTTAGTGGCCCACAGCATGCCAAACACCTGAGAACACCCCAAACTGGTGACTATAATGGATTAGCATCACCTTCTGGTGCAGGCATGCAACCAGGAAAAGATATGGGGAAGGAGGAATGTCCTGGATATACCCTGTAACAATATGCAGCCCTAGTGTGCAATGGGAATTCATGTTGCTTGCTAAGTCAAGCACCAAGCAATGGTGCAGAGACAACTACCCTTCTCAGCAACAAGGCTGAACTCCCACCCTTCACCACCAGCTTTGGGTTTGTAACGGAATAGCTTTGGTGCCCAACTGTGTTGCAGAGGATAGGATTTCGGCAGCCATCTTGCCTTCGATAGCAAGTAGCAGCAGAACAGACTCCTCTGTTCAGGTACAAGCAGGGCTACCATCCAAAAAGATCTGCAAGGGGAGGGGGGAAGAAATCTGACGCCCATGATTCCACCCTCTGGTCACCTTTACTTAAAACATGTTTTAATTCTACTGCCATTCTGAGACAGAACTATACCTTCAGAAACACCACATGATATAGTCCTTGGTGCATACCATGCTGCAAGTAGAGGCATGACTGAATGTTCCCACATGTTTGAAAAAACAACGCCCTGCATTTAGAAGAGCAGCACATCAAGGAGACTAGGCAGTACCTCAGTACACTAGTTATTCATGTGAAGGGAGTTATTGATGCTAGGAGGGTACCCACACACCCCCACTGAAGCAAAACAATACTAGGTGTTTTCTTTGTGATTGTTCTAAATGTGCAAGTTAGGTCTGAGAAGGGGAACCAAGTGAGGAGGGAACCCCTAAACTATGTATTTTATGGATTAGTGTCCTACAAACTCTCTGCCTCCCAGTTTGAGGCTGGTTACTATGAAAGCTATCCACAATAAAAAGAACAGCTTTCTACCAGCATAAAAAGCACAAAAACATAATGCATAAAAAACACAAGAGAAAGTCATAAAGCCAAAGTGAGGTACAACCAACCACCAAATGGCCAAGTGAGCAAAAAATCTAGCATCTAAAACTACCCAGTTGGGTGCCTGGCTGAGGCGCCAGCCATCTCTTGCGACCACCCATCTCACCTCTGAAGGTGGGGGAGAGGGCAATGCAAGACCTCTATAGAAGATATGGACTGTTTGGCAGGTGGTATTCAAGTTCAGCCTGACCTGAAAATGGACTGCTTCATCTCTTCCAAAAGGGTACCAGCACAAAATACCTGCACAACCCAAGAACCACAGATTCAAACAAAATTGACCAGGAGTACATGAAAGCTCTCCAGGGACTTGCCTGGGGCAGGAAGGAAGGGGTTGCATCACCTGGTTGCTCTAGCACTTGGTAGGTCACAACAGAGCTGTCCAACTACATTCAGGCTGGGAGGGTTGCCAGTTGTGCAGGTCTGCACAGGGTGAGAACTGGACCACTCCTTCTCCAGAGAGTAGAGGAGTTTCCGATTATCATCATGCAACTTTCCCGAAGATCACCCTTCCTTGTAAGGAACAAGCAGGCAATATGTTCCCATGGACGCTACAGAAGGGGGCCCAAGTCCCGCCTGCTACAGTCCTCATTCATGCAACTGAAGAGGTAGAGAACAAACTGGGCCCTCCAGCTCCACATATCCTCACCTATCACTATCCGTGCGCAGCTTCGTTTGAAGTTTCCCCTTGTCTTTCTGTGTGATGGGGTCATCCAGGAAGCTGCGGTCCAGGCTGTCTTCAGGGACAAAGTCCTCCACACTCTGCACTTTCAAAGGAGCCTCAGGAGCAGGAGTAGCAGCTGCAGGATCTGGAGCAGAGACAAAAGAGGCACTCTTTTTCCCATGACAGTTATGACACCCTTTCCCCAAGGAGCTCGTGGAACATGCTTGGCTCTTTAACTGGTATCCTCATGACAACCCTGACAGGTTGTTAGACTGATATAGTGTCATCAGGCCAAGCTCCCCCAGCGAGCTTAATGGCGGAGTGGGGATTTGAGCAGGTCTCAAGAGAGGCAGCATGTGAATCTTCTAAATAAATAATAATAATAAACCCAGGCCTCCTACTCTGACATTTTAGCCATTTCACCACATTGGCTTCAGTGCCATGCAGAGAAAAACTCTTGACTGGAAAAAGACAGCCCGTCCCTCCACTTGCATCTCAAGCCTGGAGCATTGTGCCCGCATGCCCTCAGACCCTTATTTTTATTTATTTATTTATATTTGTATCCCACTCTCTCCCACTAATGTGGGGCTCAGAGCAGGTTCCAAAATATAATAAACAAAACATACATCAGATTACAACATTTCAATTAAAGCAATTCCAACAATACAATTTCCATGATGGCCCATACTTTTACTATACTGCTGCCCCAGGGAAGGGGAGGGGCAAGGTAGCAGAACTGTGGATACCTGACCTCATCCATGCACTTGGCGGTACATCTCCTCCAGGACTGTATGCTCATGGCAATATTGTAGCCACATGGCAATTCTGTAGCCACACAGAACATGGGAACTAGAATCTTTTTCTAAAAGCGAGTTTCTAGCCCTTATGAGACAACTGAAAGTAGAGAATTTATTTATTTATTATATTTATATCCCACTCTCCCCGCAAGCAGGCTCAGAGCAGCTTACATTGCTTGGCAGCATGCTCCAAGTACTCTCAGGGGAAAGCGCGCACACAGTCCCCCACTACCACCAATTATGCAGTTGAATTTCCCGCATTTGGGGAAATCACAGGAGTCAGCACACCCGGAGTGCAATGGATGAGCCTCACCCTGGGAAAACCACCTTCATGATCATGGTGTCTCCCCTGCCAGGGAAGCAATGGCTGTTGAAAGCTCAGAAGCCCTAAGGAGTGGCTGAACTAGTTTTCCAACTTTTCAGGCAGGGCCCCATTTCCCTTGCCCTTCAACATGCCTGGAAGAAGACATCAGCCTTGCAAAGGCACAAACATCAGCCTTGCAAAGGCATAATATAGGATAGGACTTATAGGAAAGATGCAGGACTTTGTTACATTAATTTTCAAACCTGAAACCGAACTAAACTCATTTAATATTTGTTGGACATTACCTACAATATAGGCTGTAGCATTCAGATGTTCCTGGGACAGAGCACATGCCCTGTCCATATCTCCTAGCCTAAAGGCACTGTGTATTCGGAAACTACCCAAAGACAAGGCAGGCAGACTTAGATTATCCTGTCCTTATGACTAACTCACATTTTTTGGAACTCCAAGTGCATGTTCTCATCCCTGTCCTTCAGCATCACGGATAATATAAGGTATATATGAATGGAAGAAGCCATTACAGCAAGCTGGAACATTCCCTCCAGTGCATCAATTATGGAGTCGCAGCTTAAGGAAGGGTCTGGCGACAGCAGTCACTTGAGCCTCTGAATGCCACATCCAGAGTTCAGCCCAAGTTCAGCATGAAAAATTCAAATGTGACCATTTTGTACGAATAATACGAAGCACAATTTTGTACGAAGCACAGTTACTGAGACCTGGAAGCCCACAGCACTTTCATGTGGAGATCCATCCACGTTAAAGTGGGGGACTCTTTTGTGACTGGCTTGTCCTCAGCCTTCAAAGCTCCCCTTCCTGTCAAGAGCATATTGCTCTGGGGTCACATCTGATGCTTCTCTCCATAGCCCATTTTATTCCTGTGGTCCCCCTTTTTCATCTCACTGCCTGTCCCCCTCCCTTCAGCAAGGCTGCCTCTAGACTCCCTGTCCCTCAGGCTCCCTACTTCTTTGGACTGCTTCCCTTTCGAGTTCCTGCCTTCAGACTCTGCCTGGAAGCTAGCTCCTAGCTCTTTTGTCTGTTCTGCCAACATTAAATAACTCCGCCCCCACCTGTACAGTCTTTCTGAACTGACATCTTATTTGTCTCATAGAGCCTGCACTATCTGCGGGCGTTCCATTCGTAGTGTTTCCCTCAAGCTCTTACAGTGACTTCATGCCTACTCAACCAATGGAAACTGGGTTGGACCTGGCAGAGAACTCTCCCTTTTCAATCTACTATGTTGTTCCTTGAAGCAAAGGAAGACATAACAGAATTTGGCCAGCATTATGTGAAAACAGAGAAGGGAATTGGTGTTGGAGAACATCTTGGCCACTGCACACTACCTCCGCTGCCTCCTTCCTGTCTGCAGGAATAAGGGAGGGGTGTAGCTAGAGGTAAAAGCCCATGGCTCAGTCACTTTCATATGAGTCAGCCACAGTGACTAGGATCATCCCATGACTTGAATACAGCTTGCCACTTTCTTTGTTTATTGATTTAATTTATTCTGTGTGTTTTTCTACTGTTGCAAGCCACTTGAGGTCCCCTGAGGGGGAATGAGATATAAATTTTTATCTAAACAAACAGGTGCAGGAGTCACCACTATACAAATTACAACACACAAGAAGGAAAGGAATTTTGGTACCTGCTGTCCTTACCTGGTGGAGGTGGGGGTGTTTCGGGAGCAGGAGATGTCCCAAAAAGCCGAGAGATGATGCTGCGCTTCTGTGGTGGGGCTGCAACAGGAGGGGTGGGGGCAGCTGGAGCCGTGGGTAGCTGGGTCTCCGGCAGAAGCACCGGCATCTGGGGTGTGAGTGAGTCCAGGGGAGCAGCTGGGATGGCTGGGCTCTGCTGAGGGAGTGGAAGCGGCGGCTGGGGGGTGCTCGGGCTCGAACTCCCTGAAGTGTTGCCTGGTGGAACCACTGGTGACTGGGACCCCGAGGAGGGGCTCTGCCCATTGGTTGCCAGGGGGGAAGCATGCCCTCGGCTGCGAGCCTCCATCATCTCAAGGAAGCTGTCAGGGTGAGGGGGGAGAACAGATTCAGGAAAGTCCGGAGTAAAAATAAGGACCAGAACTCTCGTTTTAACCCATCAGTTACAGTAATACTAGCCTATAGAACTTTTTATTACCTTGCCTGACCAAATGCATCTTTCTTGGTTATTTATCACCTGAAAGGAAGAAACAAACATCCTTTTGTAATTCTTCCCTACCTGATCATCTGCAGGCTGGTTCTCAGTCACTGCAGGAGAGCAGGTGAGTGGCTGTTTGCAAGCCTGGATAACAGCCACATCCTCTTTTTCCACAGTGCCTCTTTAAGAACCGAGCAGGTATCCCAAACATTAATGCCACTAGGGGGAGCTCAAACAGAAATCTAACAATATTCCCAAAGCAAGTTTTTTTCTGGACTTTGCAAAGAAATGTTTAAAATGGAGTTCCCTTAGGACTGTTCCCTAGAGCATTTGTTTATATTTCATTAACAAGCAAAATAGTATAATTTTATATGCTAAATCATAAATCATGCATTTTCTGTTAAAGCAGTAACATAACTTTCGGTTCGATAAGAAAGTAAATGTTGCACTTATTTCAGTTCTCCCCCAAACTACCTTTTTTCTTGGGGAACGGTTTTTCTCCCATAGCTTCAAAATTTCCTGAAATTATAAACCTCAGCTTCAAAATTCCCTGAAATTATAAACTTCTGCTTGTACCAGAAAATAGCCTGAACATGCACTGCTTAAATGTGATGGCAGCAACATCTGAACGATAAACACACTCATCTGCACCACCCCCCACCCAGTCCCCAACAGCCAGACCAAAAACCTCGCAACACGTTCAAAGAATGCTCCAAGCAGAGCCAGACTAGACAAAAAACATGGGTCAGCAGTCTTCCTCTGTTTCCAGGGAACCCTGGGAACTGTGAAACGTTGTATGGGAGAGGAACAAGAGCAGGCTAAAGATCCTTAACGGGATGCTCAGCGCTCTTTGCTGAAATACTATCCTCAGGATTCCTTGTGAGGTGCCACGTCAGTTAACAGGGCTGAAAAAACTAGCATAGCTTTGAGTTTAGATAAGGCCCCGAGTGGCATGGAAGGTGGGGGGGGGGGGGGGGGGATAAAGTTAGAATTCTCCAAAGCATAGCAGCCATCAAGAACAACTCTCTATACAGCACATGGATGGCTTGAAGAAGACATCCTCAGTTTCTCATCCTTTGAGAATGCAATGGTGCTGGTTGGTGGCGGCCTTAGCCTTTCATACCAGCTCCTGTTCTCACCAGCCCACTCCCAAAAGGTGAGGGAGAGGAAACGAAGATTTAAGCATCTATTGACTCATTTCTCCTGTTGCATTCTCTACCCAGGCACTCTAAAAATGCTGACAAACCCTGTCCTAAAGGTCAACCAGCATCTCTAGCACAGCTCTCTTCTTAAAATGCCACGTGTTCCCTCACTGCTCATGCTGCTAACTCTAAGCCATATTATTTTGCGGGGGGAGTGGGGGGAGGAACAGGATAGAAGACCACAGTGTAGAAATTTGCTATGCTGGATTTCAAATCCTGCCACCATATTAACAAATTATGGAGGAGGAAGGCCAGCCAGGAGAACTTAACAGACGTACATTTCGTAGTTCTGGTCTTCAGTCTCCTGCTGCACAGACAGCTCCTCCAGCGTCGCGTCAATATCAAGTTGATTCGTCTCCAGCTGTCGCAGCAACGTCTCTCGCTGAAGAGGGAGATGGAGACAAGAGCAGTTTGGAACAGGACAGGTCGTAACAGATCTCTCATATGGGCCACCTGAATGTAGCCAGATCCAGTGTCGGCACCCAGGTATCGCTGCTCCCAGTGGAAGGCTATGAATTAAATAGCAGCCTTAGCCTAGGCCCTAGGGGAAGGGAGCCAAGCAAAACAGAGAAATGTACACGACCAACAGGAGAAGCCGTACCAGGCAGAACCTCCAGGGAGTGGCGACCTTACCTTGCCTGTGGGCAAGAACAACTGCCAGCATGGGATGATTGTTAGCGTATCTGACTAGCCCGACCAGGAATGGGAAGACCCCGTTTCGAATCCATACTCAACTATGAAGCTCCCTTGCTCCCCTTGGCCAAGCTTCCCTTGGCCAGTCTTACACTCTAATCTCCTTGGTAGCAGCAGCGCTGTTATCAGAACTAACTGGAGGATAGGAGAACTACATACGCCACCCTGAGTTTCTTGAAGGAAGGACAAGATAGAAAGGATAGGCAACTCAGCAAATAAAATGGGAACAGAACTTCACCCTCCAGTTTGATCTGAACTGAGGTTTTTGGTTTTGGGTATAAAGTACACAGCTGTCCAAGTAAAGGCCCTAGAGCAACTTAGGTTCATATGAAAGGTTTGGGAATAACTCTCCTCCATCACTGAACATCAGACTCCACTCTTGCGGTACCAGATCACAAGCTGCTTTTGGAGCTCCCCCCCGTTTCAAAGGCAGTATGCCATGCAGTGCGGCACTATGTCTACGCCTCAAAAGAAAAAGAGACAGTCTCATCCAACTTGTGCACTCTTTCCATTTGAAAAATTAGTGCTTTCTGAAGAGAGGCACAAATGAAGCTCTTCCAGGTGACCACTGTTTTACCATTCACAGTCCATTACTGGGTTTTGGCCAGTCTTTTGATGCATCTGTCAATCAGCTTGATGCACTTGTCCTTTCCTTTTAAAATTGCACATACCTTCTAAGAGTATGCAAACAATCAGTTTTAAAAGTAAAGACCAATGCTGTGGGCTTTCAGTACTACCTCCACTGTTCTCTGGACCTTGGCTACAGCACAAAAATTCACCATTTCCTAGCGTAATGAAGTATGTAACACACACACACCCTCTGCTGGTACATAAAGATGATGCTGAACTTCGTGCACTACTTATTCAGTGCATGACTTATTCTGCTGGGAAGCACCCTAAAACCTACCCCTGCCTCCAACCCCACCTCACACTGGGGCCTTCAAGATTGTCTGGCACTGTCTGTGCATTTTGAAGCTTGACAGCAGAGGTGCCAAGGCTGGGTTCTATGCCACAATGCAAATATTGCTGTGGTCAGTGCACAGACTGTGAGCAGTCCCACCCTGAACCAAAGGTTTGGCTCATGGCACTGTTTCATGAACAAGGATCTTTTCTGAGGCACATCTCTGCACGATTCGGGTCGTTATTCTCTCACTTAAGCACGCCTGCAGGCTGTCCTAAGCAAGAGTGTGCTGACTGAACAACTCAGTTTGCACTGATGCAAAGCTGAAGCTCATGACAGCACACATGCCTTTTCTTCCCACCTCCCTCCTGCTCCTCCCTTTGCTGTGAGTGCTTATGACCGGTTTTAGGTTGCGAAACCCTTTGGCCAAAGAACTGTCTGCCTGTACTCTAATACAGTGCCATGCACATGGTTGACCAAATCATAAGACCTGAGTTAGACAGGGATTGATAACTGAGAGGTCCTTCATCACCTTTTCCAAAGATACCTGGCTGTGTCAGCCACAGCACGTGTTTTGTCCTCAGCTTTCCCAATGAAACATGCATGAGTGTAACACGAAGACAAGAATGTGCAATTCAAAACTGACACAACCACATCCAAGGGCCTTATAAGAAGGAGCTGTAGTTTGCCAAGGGTGCTAAGAATTCTGTTAGCAAACCCCAGCTCCCATACCTCTTCAGAGAAGCATTTCTTCCAGAGTCCTTTGGAAAAGGAAACATTAAATCTATACCACACACTTGCTTCTCAGACACACTGGTCAAGAGTGCAGCTTATTATACAGAATTGAAGCCAATGATTTTTTTTTTAAGTTCACTATACCATCCTAGCCCAATCTCCTAGACTGGGACAGCAGCAGTTTGTGAGAACTGCCTTTCCTAGTGCAGATTCACATATGCAGCCCAACTTCCTAGGCAGCTGGAATCCCTGAAGATTATGAGAAGCACAAGAGGGAACCTGGGAGTTCCTCCTCATACCATTTTATCCATACAAACACACTGTGAAAAGCAGAGACAAGCAGAGACACAATCAAACAATGACTCAGCCAAGACGCCTGAGGAGAAACTTGAATTCAGAACCTCCCAGTCCAAGTCTGACACACTGCTACACTACAACTGGCTTTCAGACCAAAACTATTTGGAGTCCCCTACAATTCTAGTCGATTTATCTATTTATTCGTTTTCTATTCCGCTCTCACCCAAGATCATGGGACTCAGAACAGATTACAAACATAAACAAGTTAACAATTAAAACTAAACACGCACATCAGAATCAATTAACCAGGTAGTGTAAAAAACTATTCCACTGCTCTACTGTCCCAGGGAGAGAGGGGAGGGAAAAAACGAAGAGAGTGTAGAAATAAAGACTCCCTGGTCTCACCCATACACCTGGCAATTCAGTTCCATTTTGCAGGCCCTGCAGAATTGAGCTAAGTCCCACAGGGCCTGGGTCTCACTCGGAAGTGCATTCCATAGAGCCAGAGAGAGAAGGCTCTAGCCTGAGTTGTGGCCAGGCACATGGGTTTTGGCCCCTGGACTGTCAGCGTGTTGTTGCCGAAGGGGCATAACACTCTCTGGGGGGTATGCCAGGAGAGGTGGTCCCGAAGATATGTTGGTCTCAGACCGCGAAGGGCTTTAAAGGTTACAACCAACACCTCGAACTTGATCCGGAATTCATTCTGGAGCCAGTGTAGCTGGTGTAGCACCAGCTGGATATGTGCTGCGATAGGAGTTCTAGTTAGGACCCTCGCCACTGCATTCTGGGCCAGCTGAAATTTCTAGGTCAGTCTCAAGGGTAGCCTAATGCAGAGTGAGTTGCAGTAATCCAGTCTGGAAGTGACCACTGCATGGATTACAGTGGCTAGGTCTGGGCCAGTTAAGAAGAGGGCCAGCTACCAAACCTGGCATAAATAAAAGAACATCGACCTGGCCATGTTCACAGTCTTGCCTCCATTTACAGGGAGGCATCCAGAGTCACACCCAGGCTCTTCACCATAGGTACTAGTGTTAAGGGGGTGTTGTCCAAGATCTGGAGCTGGATACCCCGTCCCAGGTTCCCCTTTCCCAGTCACAGAACCTCCGTCTTTGATGGGTTTAGCTTTAGCTTGCTCTGTTTCGGCCATCCAGCCTCAGTCTCCAGTCCCCTTGCCAGATTTTCTGGGGCAGCACACGGCTAGCTGTCCATCAACAGATATAGCTGGGTGTCATCAGCATACACATCAGTGACAACCCAGGCCAAAGATCTGCACCAGCTGGGCAAGGGGGCACATACAGATGTTGGAACAACATTGGAGAGAGAATAGCACCTTGAGGGACACCACGTGACAGTGGGTGCCGCGGTGAAACTCTCTTCCCTAGCGCCACCCTCCATCCCCGACCTCAGAAAAAGGAGACAAACCACTTTAAGGCAGTCCCTTGAATCCCCACATCGGCGAAGTGGTGGGTCAACAGGTCATAGTCAACCATGTCAAATGCAGCTCACAGATCAAGTAGCAGCAGCAGAACTGACCTGACTCAATCTAGATGTCTGTGGAGATCATCTGTGAGGGTGACCAAAGCCGTCTCCGTCCCGTGGCCAGGGCGGAAACTGGACTGGAATGGGTACAGTACCGGTGTGTCCTCTAGGAAACCCTGAAGTGATTCCAAGTGCAACTTCTGTGTTCAGACTAAATTCCTCTGACTCTCACGTGCCATGGAATGTCAAAAGCAGCTGCATATCAGCATCTGATTTCTTTGAGAAGCACTCCCCAAGGCATATGCCTGGGCACTTCTAGCAGACATACTGCTGAACCACAGAAACCATTGTTCTGACCCAATATGGCAGTCTTGTCTCCTCTCCTCCAACAGGCTGTGTGGGAGTGTGCCAGCTTTATATAGCTTCTGCTCCGCGAGCCAGGCCAGCTGCTCCGCATTGTGTTTGCAGCAGAAAATTCCAACCAATTGATCATTCAAAGGCACTGGCAACCAAACAGGAACAAAAAGAACAGACACCCTGGGTGAATTCTGCACAGCCTGGAGTGGTACTCAATTTCACCTAACTGCAGCTGCTTCTTCATAGCCAAAGCAGGGCTGGTCAAGATGGCAGAGTTATCACTAGCTGTCACAATGCATTCTGGCCACCTTGAAGCTGCAACATCCCTTGTAAAGCTCTCTGTTTCCACTCACCTTCAGGGACAGCAAAGGCCGCATTGTAAAACAAGGGATCAAAGGCTGCTACACCAGGTTTTACTGAACAAAAGCAGGCAGGCCAGCAACAGCAGAATTTCCTGTTCTTCAGCCTCTATTTCTGTGGGCCCAACTAGATGTGAAGTTGTTCCTGTGTCCACCATGGGGACACCGCCACCACTTTAAGGTTGGGATTTTCTTATTTCAAAATGGGGGGGTGACCCTGAAAGCCTACCTGACAGTGCCTCAGCTGAAGATGCTTGAAAATGGCATGGGGGAGCAGACCAAATCCACAGCAGCACCAGAGGTGAGGGGTGTTTCTTGACAAGCAGTGGAGATGCTCTTCTCCAACCCTGACTGCTCCCTCATTGCCCAGCAAGCTCTACCCCTCACCTTCACTGCTACTGTGGCTCCCATTCCACCCCCCTCTCCCACACACTCCATTTTCAAGCGTTCTCAATCCAGGCAGGCTTTCAGGATCAGGCCCATGCAGCTTTTTCCAAAGAAGAAAAGTCCAGCCTTAAAACAGCAGCAAACACAGGGCTGCCATCACATCTGGCTGAGCCCACTGTCCCACTAGATTCCGTTAAGTTGCATCAGGGTAGGCACAAAACTGCCAAATGCATATGCTGCAAGCAACAAGGCACTGGACACAGAATTCAGCTTCCCAAGTTTCTTAACGTTTTCATTCATTCAACTGTCATGCACGGAAGAACAGTCCATGGTAACGTGATTTTAATCAAACCAAAGATTCATTTAGTCCTACACCCTCCTTCCTTTGGTGGCCCAATAACTCCAAGAAGCCCACAAGAAAAGCAAGGCAGCAACTATGCCCACTGTTGTCCTTTAGCAACTAATGCTTGGAGGCTATTAAGTCTCATGTCTAACTGCTGTGACAGATTTATCTCCCGTGGATGGAGTATATGTATTTAACGAAGCCTTTACTGTGTTTCAGTTCTTCCTCAGCATATGAGCCCCAAGTGGCACAGAGCTCTCCCAGCAAATGGCAAAATGCACAAGGCCACTGATAAGGCTTGGCCCACCAGACTATCCCACTGAGTCCTCCCCCATGCTGCAGGAGTGAGTAGGTCAAGCAGTCAACTTGGTAATGGATTCGGGCACAAGATCACCTGAGCTTTCAAAGATGGGAGCACTCTTACCTGCAGCTGCAAGAAGGGGATATTGAAGAATTTGTGCAGGTACTTGAGGCCGAAGCTGTTCTTCATGGAAGACTCGGCATAGCGAAAGTACGAAGAGCCAGGAGGTCTGCCCAGCATCAAACAAGGGGAAAGAAAAACACTGCGCATGAGAGAGGGGAGGAGAGTGCTACAGGAAGAAGGCAGTGCTCACTGAGTAATCCCTCCAAGATTACAGCTAGGCTGGCAGTTTAACTTGCCAGGGGGCTTATTATGCTTCCCAAGGGGCAAATTAACGTATCAGCCCTGCTGAAAAGCTGGCATGCAGCTGCTGAGCAGACTGCCTGGGAGCTCCTAGGATGGAACAATGGCTCACTCCTTGGGGCTCAAATGGAAGTCTGAAGGCAAACAACACATAAAAGGTGCCAAAATGAATGCATGCTGAAGCGGGGAGGGACGGTTGTCTGAATCCACCCACGTTAAGCTTTTAGTACAGTTTCCCTCTGGCAATGAAAATGCACTCTGTGGATCAGTGAGGCAGCCAAGGGAGTCTCATTTTTGACCAGGGCACATACAAGGTAGCATTCAGATTCATTAAGATTGATGATATTGGGTTACAGCCTGTGAGTCTGTTCCAATAAAAGTCGTACTTTCCTCCATCTCCTCAAGTCCAGGGGAGAGTACCATCATTAGCAGAATGGGCTTGCATGATGCACCTCATGGTACCCATTCCCACACGTTTGCATTCCAAAGGGGCTCCACCACATTCAGACAACTTTGGGGCAGCAATCTAACAAGTGCCAGTCTGGTGGTGAAACTCTCTGTGCCTGCAGAGTCAGCTGCACTGCGGTTGCTCTCACCTGTTCAGGTTATCGATGAACTCCCGAACATCATCTGGCAGGATGACCCTGTGCTCACCCATGTCCCGGTAGTTCCCAAGCACACACACTGGAACATGGGTCGGTACTTTAGGAAGCTCCTTCAGGATGTAGTTAAAGGTCCTGGAATAAACAGAAAGCAGGCTTTAATCATGACTATGGTAGCCTGCAAGCCTGCTACCAAATTGCATCCACTTCTGAATAACCGATATGTTCTCAGTAGGCACTGCTGGGCCTGAATATGTATGAACACAGCAGAGAATTTATGAAAGATGCACACAAACTATACACTGAACAGAACAACAGTGGGGAAGGGCTGTCGTGTTCAGCCTCACATGCAACTGCTTCGAGCTTCGGAAAACCAGTACAGCAATGTTTTAACAAAAAGAAACACAGAAGGTCTTGGGTTTGGCCCTTGGCATCTGCAGGTAGCAGATACGGAGAAACACCTTTCTGACTGAGGCTTTGGAGAGCCACTGCCAGTCCAAACAAAGGGCCAACAGTTTGACAACGAAGAAGGCAGGCTCCTCCTAACTGACCTGCTAGCTCAGTGCTACAGCACATGCAGAGGGTACCAGGTTCAATCCCCAACATCTCCAGTTCAAAGACCTTGGACAGCAGGGAAGACCTTCCTCTGCCTGAGACCCTGGAGAGCTGCTCCTAGTCAGTGTAGCAGAACAAAATGGGGAAAATGCCATGTGATGGGTGAGTGGTTTATTCTTTTCCAAGTCCAACAGGTGACTTCTCTGATCCCCCTGATGAAGCCTGCATGGTAAAATGTATAGAAGCTTTGTATGATAACAAACCACTCACCTATCACCTGGCAATCTGCATATATCTGTATGTGCTGCAGCAGGCACTCCCTTCTGTGTAAGGGCCACGGGGAAACTCTAAGACACAGTCTACTGACCATTTAAGTATTTGTAATTAAAAAGAGTTTATTTTTTAGAGACAAGCTGCAGGGATATGTTTCTAATTGACTGGATTCATCCAAACCCTAAATTTTACCATATTTGCTTTAGTGTAGTAATTTGGACAACTACTCAAATGCTGAAGAACTGAACAGGATAGAAGTTTCATACTTAATGAACTCTAGGATTTTGACTAAAGATTTTCTGAGCTCTCGGGAAGGAGGAGAAATTCCTAAGCATGTACCTGCCCCTGGCATCAAAGAATCCAAGGGACAGCCCTGCATGCTTTCCAAATTATGCAGGTTGTCTAGTCCACACAGGATTCAGATTTCTCTGGCCCAAAGTTCCCAACCTCAGTGCAAAGCTGACAGAGACCACAAAGCTGGTTATCAAATCAAAACAAGTAAAAAGGTTGTTAGTGCAACACTCCAGCTTCTTACCATTGCTTGGTGATATCAAACATCATCACTACACCATTGCAATTCTTATACACATCCAGGAATTCAGCATCTAAAGCCATCTCTGACTCTGCCTGGGATGGGAAGCAAAGAACAAAACATGTACCGTTTGACTCAGAATTGTAGTGGGTTTGCACAGTGCTCCCTTGCTAACGTGTTTCCCCAGCAACCAAACAACTAAAAAAACCCAAACAGGTCAAACTGCGAGTTTGAGTCACAGCCTGTCAGAGGTGAGGCTGACATGTGGAATTTGCTGGCAGACATTGCCTGATCTGCTGACCTTTCAGACATAAAAGACCCATCCTTGCCTCCAGCTGTCCCAGCTCCACTCACTACCCACTTCTAAGTGGGAGATACCACAATCAAAGAGGCCCTATAAGCAGTACCATGCCACACATACAATTTGCAAGCCCAAAACTGCAAGTGAGACTTTTAAACATTTGCCGAGGGAACAGAACAAACAAGAATCTCTTGAGAGGCTGAAAGGTCAGTGCCCACAAGGCAACTTTGGGTCACATGCTTTCCCCGAGAATGTTTTGTTCTATTCACACACAAAAAACATGTCTGTCTCATTAAACCAAGTTACACCACCAACAGAAGATAGCAAAAATCTTCCTGCATGCAAGGGGGGGGGGGGTGACAATTTGCACATCTGTATTCTGCAGCAAATAAACCTCCCAACACCTAGAAAAAACAGGGTTAGGGTTAACACCAGGCAGAAGACAACTGCAGGATATCCTGCTTTTCTATTTCTCCCAGGGAACTTACACATTAAGAGTGAAACTGGCTAATATACACAACGCTGTGCCTTCACGTAGCAGTTTTCCGCCCTGATCCCAAGCACATTTGCAACACTATCACTATTTAACTTGCTAATTCTTAAAGTAATTCACTGCAACAAAAAATAAATGCTTAAAAACTAATAATTATAACCTAAATATGCAAATCCAGCAACACTGGTGAAGCTCCATCCCTAAGGGCCCAGCAGAATAGGGAAGCCTTCTACCTGCCTCCAAAACATGGCAAGCTGGGGAGGCAGGGGAAACAGCAGTCACAGGGAGGCAATCACTAAAAGGCCCTTTCCACCTGCAGAGGAATTCTGAGCAAGGCCACAGTGGTACAGGTTAAAGAATGGGTTCACATGAAAATAATCTGTCCCCAGGGTAGTATGAGCTTTCAAGATCAAAATTAACACCTTGATTGTGCCCAGAGATATACACAGCCCATGAACCTGCTGGAGAACCAGTGCAAGGAACTATCTTCTGTTCGTTCCCAATGAATGATTCAAAGGTCAAGTCAGAGTTTTTTCTCTGAATGAAATCAAGACAAAAATCCTAACCATGCTCCTAAACATTCTCACCGTATGTTGTTGAGGTAACATGATTCCTGTTTCATGGGGAACTGAAGCTAAGGAGTTAGTCTACACAGGGGCAAGGGGATGTGCAATACAGCCCACTCAGAACTATATTGAGTGTTTATTTAATGCCACCAACATGCACTGTGCAGCTCAGTGCAGCAGGAGATGAGTTTCATATTTCAACACTCCCTTGCCTGTTGAAAGACAGAACAAGGAGAGGAATTCTAGTTATCAGCTTCTCTCCTAGATGTGAAAACAGATTTTTTACTAGGCTATATTTAAATTTCCTGCATTCTGAAGGGATAACAGAACTAAGGAAAGTGGTATGCACCAAATGCTTTTTAATGGCTTCAAGACAAAACAGCTTATTTTCATTTCTTACATTTATACTCCACCTTGCCCTCATGGACAAGAAGATGCCAGAGCCCTGAGACTAGCATGAGGAGTGGGTAGCATGGAGGTATTTTGGCACAGCAATATCTCAAATATATTGTGCCATGTTTTATGCTATTCTGCAGCCAGAACAGCTGCCCATTCTTCCACTTAACCATACCAGACTTTCAAGTCTTTTAAGAAGAGTTCAGCCAACAGGTGGTCAGAATGACCCCCTGCTGGACACGCAGGGCCCCCCCCCCCCCCCGCCCAAGCCCTCTCCACAAATCCCTGAAGTCAGGGGCTTCCCAGATTCAACAGGGATGAAGGTGCCCAACACAAGTGTTCATCTTACCTCCTGAGGGTCATTCTCCAGTTTCAAAGTGTCCCCTCGCTTTTTGCATTTGCCTATTAAAAGCAACCAGAAAGAGTTCAATTAAAAGGCTCAGCAGAAAAGTATCCAGGCCATGCTAGCTTCTTTTCTTTTTTTTAACTTCCTGCACCGCACACCTTTTCCCCTGCAAGCTCCAAAAGGAAGTTCACACACAGTGGTAGCAAATACTCAACAATGCAATGGGACAGCACTACCTCATATTACAGCTGAAAGTGCACTCTAGGCAAACCCCAGGCAGCTGTCTAGGAGAGCACTTTACAGAGTTGGTGGTGGCAGCAGCATCAGACAAAAGGAACTTGCTGTGTAGGACAGCAAAGGCTGTGCTGGCAGAATGGCAGAAGCTGTGAGATAATGCAACTCCAAATTGTTGCTACAAGGCTGTTGCCCAAACCATGCAACTGCTCCTTCTGGTGGTTGATGGAGACAAGGGAAGCTAAGGGCAACCAGAGCCATGAAGTGGCTAGGAAGGATGGTTACTGGGTATGCATACTGGGGGCAAGGCAGAATCTAACTATATTCATGGTACCAGCAGCTTCTAGAAACCTACTAATATTCACCAGTACAAAGAGTCACTAGTTCTTACAGAACAAACTGGGGAGCTACACTAGAGATTACTGGGGGGGGGGGGGGGGGGAACCAAGGCCCAAAGTTCAAGTAGGACAGAGCTGAGGGCAGGGAAGAGAAGGCACATTCCATGACCAGGAACAGAAGGGGCAGGACCATTTCACTAGAGCACTGAAATGGACCCTTGTTGGGAAGCTGCCCTTTAGGACTCCCCTTTCAAAGAAGGGCGTGTCATACCCAATCACTCCACCTTTTGTACCATTTTGTACAGCATCATCTCCCAGATGTTTTCAGCAAGTTGGCTGCACATTTAAGGAGCTCCAGATCAGAGGAGCGGTGTAGATAGCCAAGCCCACAGTAGTGCCAATTCAACACTCCCTGGCCATGCAAAGTTCATTTCTGAAAGACTCTGATCCAGTGCCCTACAGTGCTAAGCAGGACTGGATGGCAACAACTTGCTGCTGAGTTAGCCAAAACTCTTCAAGAAATTAACAGGCAAATTCTAAAACAAGACACCACTGCTACTGGGGTGACATTTCAAGTATATAATTTTAAGGCACAGTTTAGAAATTGAGTTTAAAACATTTCAGAAGTCATGCTGTCTCATACACAGCTTAGATTAAAAGGCCAAGAACAGAGATGGATGCAGGTCTCCTCAAATTCTTGCACTACAGCTACCCATGGCCATCATCAAAATGTACTGTGCAAATGCTATTTATTGCAATCAAGATGACCCAAGTAGGTCCTGGTCCAAGCAGGAGATCTGAGCATAGGTCTCCTAAAAGCCAAGGGCTTCTGAACATTCTAACACTTTCCACTTGGGACCCTGTAAAACAGCTTCAAAAGCAACACTCTACTACATTCCATAGGCTCTTTAAAGGATGGACTAAGGGAATGAAAAAAGAAATGGTATTTGGGTTGTGGGAACAGGAGGAAGATGAAGGAACTCTGCCAAGGAGAACTTCTCACTTAGATGCTTTGCATGCACAAAGTCTCCAGCTCTACCCCCTGAATCTCTAGTTGCAAGACTGGGGAAAATCTTCACTTCATATAATGAAGAGCCACTCTCTGCTGCAGCACTGAGATAGATGGAGCATTATTCAGGCAGCTTCATGGGTTCCCATATGTGAAAGGTAGTGAAATGCCTTTCACCTGACAGATTCTGCATTGCCCTCATCTGAGGTGATCTTAGGAGCTCAAAACTTCAAAAACCCAAAATCTCTGCATGCCAAATTCCATGTCCAGCACACTGGTTGTACTGAGATAGGCAATATATACAAACAAATTTAAGTGGGATGCTTTGGAGCAATCCTCCAAGAACTGTTGCTGTGCAATCTCATTTACACAGAACTTGCATAAGAGCCCTTGAAGAAAGTACAGGCTCCACAGCTGCAGCAGGATGCACTGAAAAAAACATGTGCGTTTTAGCCAATGTCTCAGCATAATCTTACATACTTAGGAGATGCTCCAAATCAAATTCTGGGGGTTACCAGTTCAGATTCATTCACTTTCAGGGCAAGAAAAGCTTTTCAGTTCACAAATGAACACGCAACTTTGCAACACATGCGGGTTTTGCTGTTTCAAATTCTTTCAAATTCAGCCTTGCAAAGTATAGCACGCCACACACAACTCTGCAAGAATGCACATAAGAGAAAGAAAAAATGAAGCAAGGACCCTGCCCGCCCAATTAGCATTCAGCTACAGAAGGGTCAAGACTCAAGAGGCTTTGCTAAGGAAAGGCTGAGGTCTAATCTAAATTCACTCTCACCCGAAGTGTCACGCGGTTGGATTTTTTGGCCTGAACATACAGTAGGGAGGGGGAGAAAAGACAACATGTAAAAAACATGAATACAACAATGAAAGATTGCAAGCCACATATGTCAAGCTTCTCCTCTCTAAAGCTGTCATATTAATGATCTGACATCAATCACACTGGATTCTTTTGATTAAGCTCAAGCAAAGTGTCCCAGAACTCTAAAGTCTAGGGATGGACACGAACTGGTTCATGAGCCCAAATTCGGCATGAACTTGGCCCAGTTTGGAGCCCCCAAACATTTACCCGACTTCTGCCTGGTTCCACTGTTTGGGCCATTAAAACCTAACAGCTGAGTGGCACAGGTCCACAGCTGAGCTGTTAGGTTTAAATGGCTGTGAGCCATTTCAGCCTAACAGTAGACAGGTGCACTGAGGGGAAGAGCACTTGGAAGCCATTAAGCCCTTCCCAGGCTCTCTCTCCCTTCTCCTGGCTTGCTGCGGCCAGGAGAAAGGGGGATCCAAACTGGTTGGTTTGAGCATTTTTGGCTCGGTTCAGGGTTCAGTTTGGGACGGCCCAAATTGAAATTTTGGGGTTCGTGCCTAACCCTACTAATTACAAAGATATCTTTCTCCATTAGTTAAATAATAGAAATGCTCTTTATTCTTGCACCCTAAACATTTGAGTGTGTAGAACTATTTGACTGTGCAAAACAAATATTAAATACCCTCTAAAGAGCCCACTGCCCCCAGTCTTCTGTACAGGTTAATGATCCAAGTATGTTTCCTAATTGGATGGACACAACAGGCAGCTTTCTCTAAGGGTGAGCAATTCTTCTGCATCTCTGTATTAAGTGTAACTGAAGGATGAGATCATATTTGATGCACACACACAATAGAATCCTCTGCAGACACTGACTGGACAGAGGCCAGAACAAAGCAGTATATCATTCAGATATGCAGCAAACAGCTCACCACTGTGAGGAGCTACTTGGAGTCACAGAAGCCCTTGTGATTTTTTTGCATTAAACTATTTTGACACATATTTAAGTCACTGGGGGGAAAGGAAACCCTGTTCCACTTGTAATCAGAACCCTGAGACAGAAACATTATACAGTCAGAAGGGGAGAAAAAGATCACCTCACCTTTGTCAACTACATCCCAGACTTCGACTTTCACGATATCATCAGTGGCTACAAATGAAAGACAAAAGACACATAATGTAAGAAAGAACATCTGTCACAAACTAAAGCCAAGACAAAATCTGATTACAGTGCACTTCCCTATGCTGGGGGTGGGGGTGAGGGGGGAGATATGGGAAAACTCTAAAAAACTGACCTCTGGCATACTTTGCAATGACATTCCACCAAGACGTCTTTCAAGCCCCAAATCACTGCCAGATTTATAAATAACCCATAAAAGGACATCTTTGGAATCTATTTTTCTACCCTCATATACGTGGCAAAACAACAGTGACCTCAGCTTCAAGAACGACCACAAGTCAGTGGTAGAGCACCCGCTTTGCATTAGGAATGGCCCAAATTCAATCCCTGGGAAAGATCAATGCCCAAGACTCCTAGAGAAGCAGAGTATAGTACTGGCAAACATGTTCAAAGGTCTAATTCGGTGTTAGACAGTTTCTTATGGGGACAGGCTACATCTCAGCAGCAGAGCAATACGGAAGGCTCCAGGTTCAATCCCTAGCATCTTCCGTTAAAAATTCTTGGACAGACGAACCATTTTCTCCATGATATTCTGCACAGATACTGGCTGTCAAAAGAGTACACACTATGCCCAGTGGCCTCAGATTAGACAAGGGGTTAATGGACTTACTTTTATAATTCCAATGGATGCTGGTGACTTGGATCTCCTGAGTAGGAATGTATTCTTCAACAAATTTCTTTCCTTGGAGTCTATGCCAAAGAGTGGTCTTCCCTGTGTTCCTGTCCCCCCGGATGACAATTTTCACTAGCCGAGGAACAGAAGTGGGGGGGGGGGGGGGGAGAACAAAAATATATGCAAACATTACGCTGTTTGGAATCCATTTATAACTTTTGCCAGCCAACACTCAACAACACTTCATCCTCCATTTAATACTAAGAACTTACAGAAATATGTAATAAGTAATGCTGCTGTAGGCAATAAAGCAGAAAAAACTTGTTATAACTAAAGCAAAACATTAAATGCAAACATTTTAATTTCTTTTTCTTTTTTGTTTTGTACTTGCCTTTTGGGTTTTTTCTTTGTTATGTTTTGTTAATGTATGGTTATGTGTTGTGTAACCAAATAATAATTTTATATAATCTGCCTTGGCAAGGCCCATTTTCTCAAGAGATTTTTAATCTATTTATTCTATTCTTATCCCATCTTCCTCCCCAATGGGGACCCAAAGCAGCTTACACTATAACTCTCCTGCATTTTATCCTCACAACCACCCTGAGAGGTAGGCTAGGTTGAAGAGACCACGGCTGGCCAAGGTCACCTAGCAAGCTTCTGTGGCAGAGTGAGGATTTATATCTGAGTTAACTAGATCCTAGTCCAACACATTAACCACTACACCAAGCTAGCTCATATCAAATCAACATTCCCACGTCATTGCTTAGCCATCTACTCAACTAGCCCACTGTCCAAGTAGGAAAAAAACAGGCCTCAAAGAAACATAAATGACAAGTTGCCATTTTCAGGCTATCACAGAGAGGTTATTATGCTTCAGTTTTGCTTGTAGTGATGCTTTGTTTGCTTGAGATCACTGAGGACAATTCTGAACTGTTTGTAATAAACAGATTTATACCCCATCCTGCAGCAGGATGCCCAGGGCCGTATGTGTTTATACAACATACCTTGCCTCTAAAACAAGTCAATTTGAGCAACTCAACAACAAAGACATTAGTAAAGAGAACCACAGTAATACTCAGAGGCAGAGGAAATCTAGAGGCACAGCAAGTCACAGCTACCACTGCTGAGATACCAAAGGCCCCCTCTAAAGAAAGCTGTACTGGGTAGAACTGCAATAGGGTTGTCGCTGGGGGATTTTCTTTGGGAAGGCACTCCGAAGTCAAGGTATTGCAATGGAGAGACCCTGTCTGTAGAAGCCATTTAGTTTAGGATAGGCTTATGTGGAGGGTGGAGATCTTTGAGACCTGCGGTTTTCACTGGACAAACAGCATAAGTGGCCCCGATTACCCACTGGAGGTATGTGATTGCTTGCTGGCTGAAATGAGAAACTTTTTATTGTTCTGCATTTTACATTTTTAAAAAAGTTTTATTCAATTTTATCATCAGTCTTTATTTGCTGCTAAGTTTTCCTTTGGCATACGTTTTCATGATTGTTGGGAGCTGCCTCAAGCATTATCAGTGGAAAGGGAACGAATAAATATGAAGTACTTTACAGAAGTAAAGAAGGCCCACAACGGAGCAGGAAGACAGACATTCCCCATGTTCATTTTCAAGCAGGTTATGCAAGATGATTGGCCAAACCTGACTAATGACTATCTCTCTGTGTGGCTCAGTTGGTCAATCCAGTGAGCGCTTTTGATAGCACCACTTTTCTATGACATTAACTCGTAACACGTCTGCGATAAGAAGACTCTCCGTAGTCCCTCTGAAATCAACTGCCTAAAAAAAGTTAGAAGACAAAGATATGCCAATTTTTGTGAAGGCCTGAAGGCATTTTGCTCTAAATAAATTTTTCACTGAACTATTTTCATGCGCTCCACTGAAATGACATCTTTTTCTCCAGGACAAATCAGTTCTGTTGTATTATTAGGATTTTCGTATTATTTTAAACTGCCTGGAACTTGGGACAGTACACAAATGTTTTAAACAAAAGATGAAATGGACAACAAGTATTGAGCGATGTGGGCCCAGCAGTGCATGGTGCAATGACAGTAACTTTCCATCCCAAACTTTTAAATGGCTTCTCTCCTGGTAACCGTTGGTGAATAAAAATGGGCTACAGGCAACCTCTTTAAGGCTGGAAATGACTGTACATACAGGCTTATGGGCTTATTTTCAATGGTATTCTTTTTTGCTGAAGAATAGACTTCTTGGGAAGGTAGCCTTGGCCAAACCAATTTTGAAAGCCTGTGATGTAAAGCACCCCATATAACAGGCAAAGCCAAGAATCTCATTTCTTCAACAATAAAAAGTGGGCTGAGGCAGAGTAGTTCTGTTGGCCTATTCTGAGTCCTCACAAATATCAACAGGAAAATACTCACACCGTAGATTACAGCACAGTGCACACCACATTGCAAAGCTATAGAAAAAGCCTGCAAAAATTAATACTAGGGAATTTTTAAAACAATCATATCAAGGGCTAATTTCCAGGAACTCAGTGCCAATCCAGCCCCAAATGCTGCAGCTCCCTTTGGCCCAGCACCCTTTAAAAGAAAAAATGAACCAATATAGGCAACAAAGCTGGCCATCATGCATAATACTTCTGTGCTTTTAAACAGTTGCAGGTATTTAAGAATGCACTAAAAGGGAGTTAAAGACCTTGGGCATTTTTTCCAGTGCAAAACACAAGGCCAGAGCACAAGCACAGAATTTCAGCTTGCCCATAAGCTTCTCTCCAAAATTACTAATCAAGAAGGCCACTACTACTGGTTATTATCATCATTTAACCAAAACAGAGTCAATGAACAGAATTCCTCTTCCAACACTCTCCTAGACTGTATTACTTAGCACAACTATAGTGCTTTTAAGTGTTAAAAATCATGCCATATAACTTCACAATAATGCTTACAACAACCCTGTAGAGGAGACCAGTATTATTGTCCACAGATTAGATAAAGAGGTTAGGGAAAGAAATACAGGCAAATATAATGATTTTAGTTGGGGACTTTCTGGTGGTCAGCTGATGATGTTAATACCCACTATGCTACAGCAATTCAAGAGTACTAAGACATGAGTTAGGAACCTACGCACCTGTGAATAGGGACAATTTGCCACTAGCCTGGGTAAAAGTGCAACTGCCCTTGCATGAGCAGACTACACTTGACCCCAAATCAATTAACCATCATGACTGGAACAACTCTTTCTTACAGTTCAGACAAACTATGGGTCTCACCAGAAATGTTATTACTGCTACCTCCTCTCAGCCACTTGGCACTGTTGCCAACTTAAACACTGCAGCAAAAGCTACTCCAGCTACCTTGCCTGAGAGAAGAACTCTGCAGTGAGAGGAGAGGTGCAGCAGGCCAGCAATATAGACAGTGCCAAACACACCAAGCCTCTTACGCAAGCTGCTGTATCACCAACGCAGATGGAGAGTTTTAGGTTCAGAGAGATGATTACAGCAAAGCCAACTGAATCGGGGAAGCACACACGTTCTCTCAGAAGCCACACTGAAAGCTCCCACAGTATCCAATGCTTGTAACTGATGCAACTAATGTTCCTTCAAAGCCTATCAAATATTTAAGAGCAAGGCAACAAGTTCTGTTCTGTATACACTACTTAAAAATCAGTCACACTTCAAGGTCTTTAGGCTGCCATGAATGTTCAGCTCACAAGTGAGGAGTATGAAGCAATGGAATCCAGGGCATACATGCACAGGAGGAGGCAGATAACCCAGAGACCACCGAGCAATGGCACATGAATCAGGCCTACTCTGAATATCTAAAGCTGCCATATAATGCATGGGTCCACCTAGCCTAGTACTGTTTGCTTTCTTTTAATGCTGGGTACTATATATTTAGACTGGCAGTAGCACTCAGGCAGAGAATTTCCCTAGCTCTGCTTCTTAAAAGCAGAGTCCATCACCTATCAGACCCTTTTAAATTATCCTAATCCCACCTCACTCCTGTTTACATGGCAACTTCAAAGCATAAGGGGGAAGGGAGAAAAAGGGAATGGCTAGACTCATTCCTTAGTGCTGAATGTAAAACTACTCACTGTGCAAATATTGGTCTTTGCTTAAAATAGGTGCTACTTATCACAGTCTGCAGAGCTGTGGGCAGTGTCTTCCAAAGTCTGAAGTTAACTCAGCAATATGCTGCATCACAAAGGACCAATCAATACAGGCCAAATTAAATGCAAAACTGAAAGTCGCCATTAATTGCCAATTTACAGGGTACAGAGATGCCAGGGATAGAGTAAAACCTCTCTACAGCTACAAAGAACCAAGACCCAGTGGCAGATTTCAGTTTAAAATTGGAAGTTGAAGTTGTGCAGTATTCTCATTTCTCTCTGGTCACCTAAAAGGGGCTAACATAACGGCACAGATTATTGTACATCTCAAGGAGCAAGAATGTGGCAGAGAAAGAGAAGCTGCAAATCAAAAGAGCAATGCAGTCTATCAGAGCGTATTTAAAGTATTTCTAACCTGTTTTTCTCCCAAAATGGAACTCAGAAGCAAAATCTGAAGCCTTAATGAGAAAAGCAGACTATAAGTGAAATTAAAAAAATGAAGCTACAAAAAATATGGAAGTGTACACCAGCAGGGATGGGCAGACCAATAGAGGAGGCAAGGATGAGGGAGTGCGCACACCATGAGACAGAGAGGGCCTCAATCAAACCGGACTAGTTATACCTACTGGTATTGGATGCATATTGCTTACTCATAAACCAGGAATTTAATCCAAGATCCTAATACTGTTTTACCATGTAGCTGAAAGAAAAACCAGCATACAATTAGCGGCTTTCCACCATTAATTAGTTCCATTAATAAATGAACTGTTTGCCCCTAGCCTGACAAGGGGGCCCTAAACACAGAAAGATACTTCAACGGAAACCCTCTAGTCTAAATGCCCCAGTTTTAGCTCATAGGATTTTAAAAATTCTCTCAATTCTTTATTAATATACAAAGCCGTATTACAGTTTCATGTATCAGTTGCATTTCAACTTAAAAAAGTCTCCAAGGTGGTTTAGAGCACAGTACAATAAGTCAATAAAAATAGTTATTCACAGTTTTAAAAATCAGATTCTCAATAAAGGCACAGTCCTGTCGCACCACTTCTTATTGATTTAACTCAAAAGCCGCCCAGACAAGGCAAGTCTTCAGACGCATCTGGAAGGCCTTTGGAAATCAGCCATTCTTAAGTCTAGCAGAAGGGAGTTCCAAAGCTGAGGGCAAAAAGCAGAAAAAGACCTCCCCCAGGTTTCCACCAGCCAAACCCCTGCTAAGGCTGGTCTTCATAAGGAGACTCAGGCTCCTGGAGCCAACCTCACATCTGGGGATGGTTGATGTATACAAAGTTCTCTTTCATGAACTCAGATTACTGGTCCAGCTAGCCTAATACTGTCTACTCAGTCTGGCAGTAGTTCTCTATTTAAACAATAGGTTTCTGCAAGTAAAGGACTTGCACCTGTACAGTAGTACTTTCTCAGCTCCACCCCCCCTTCCGCAGTAGCCCAAATGCCCTCTGAAATCCACCAGGAATAGGACTGCAGGGGGGGGGGGGATTTCAGGCTGCCACAGAAATGTTGTGCAGCCTCCAATCCAATCTATCCTCAAAAATACACTGAATGCGTCTACAGTGCCCAAACAAACCATCATCTAACATTCTAAATTCTCATATTAAAAAAATCATACCATGCATCTTGAGTAAAACCTCATCTAAAGAAGCACTCCACTCATCCCAAAATAGAAAACATTTTATAGGATTTTTGTCAGTGCTCTCCAAAATCTTCAATTTTCCACTGGAGAAAGAGTCCTCAGAAAACCACAAATGCCTGCAGTTTTTCCCAGGCTTCCACATGTCTATTGCTACTGGAATTGTTTTAAAGAGAAGTGTCAAGGACTGAACCTGGGACAGTCTACATGCAAAGCAGATGCTCTGCCACTGAGCTATAAGCTCTTCCCAACTAACCTGTTTGATGGCAGCACACAGGAATGCCACATTATGTATTACACAGAGAAAGAGCCTGAAACTATTTGAAATTTCTAAGAGGAGTCTTTGACAGCATATCAGTTTTCTAGCTCTGTGGGAAGAAAAGAAACCCTCATGCTGTACCACTGTCTCTTTTTGCCTGTCAAGTGTCATACAATGTTTCAGAATATAAGGCTTATCTCATGGACGTGAATCCCCCCTAAACCTGCTTCACATTTTATCAACTGGAACTAGTACAGTAACAGCACTAAGAGTTACTATGGAGACTGAAAAGCTTCTCTCCATAGCAGTGATAGAAAGCTGCAGTTAAAAATAGTGGCTAGAACATAAGCATTGTTAAGATAAAAGCACCAAGAGAAACTCACTCAGAAGCAATGCAGCAGAACCTAAGGGTAAAGGAGACAGACATGTTCCCAGTGCACATCCAATATCCAGGGTCCACACACATCTGAAACCTCAAACTGGCAGCAGGAAATGTGAATGCAGCCTGAACCCTGTGCATCATATGACACAAGTACAAGATCACCAGAGGAATTTGCTAAGGAGGGGCCTTGTGGAAGGGCCATGATAGTGTGGTAGAACACACACCAGAGATTCCTAGTTTGAGGATATAATGGAGCTGCTGCTAGTCAGAGCAAACAACTCTAAGCTTGATGGCCCAGTTTGGTATAAGGCCCTTCATAAGATATGTGCGATGTTCCTTTTTCTGTTTAGCAGAGCCCCTCAAGCATGCAGAATGTTCTCAGCCCAAGATAGGAAAGTATCAAATACTTTCCGCTGCCAAATGCCAGGATCAACTACTGCTACTTAAAGGACCCAGCATGATTATTTCAAATTCTGAAAGACCAGAATCAAGCTGGAACACATCAAATCACTAGCATATCAAGGTCAGGGCTGTCTACTCTGGCAAGCAGCTCTCCAGGGTCTGCAGTAAAGGTCTTTCATATCATCTACCACCTGACCCTTTTCAATAGAGATGCTAGAGATTGAACATGAGATCTTCTGCATGCAAAGTGGGTACTCCAGCACTGAACCGTGGCCCTTCCCCTGCACAAGCAGGCAAAAACCACTGCTCACCAAACTCTTCTAGTCCAGGAGTCTTCAGCATTCTTAGCACCCACATAGTTCTAATGTGAATGATGGGACCCTGTTTCACTTCTTTACCGTCTACAACGGTCTTTTGTCTACTTTTTATCTTCCATCCTCTTTCTGAGATACATTGTGATAACTCTTCCAATACAGCCAAAAGTCCCACTCACAGTCTGGAATCCCTTTATATTATTTAGACCCATACCTTTCATCACTGTACAAAGCTCAGGAAGGATAACTATTTGCAAGAATACACTTGCACAAAAATATAATTTTACCATTTTAAAGCACTGTTTCAAGTTTCCACCACCCTCCCAACTTCACTCACAGTCTACAAGGATGTAATTCACAGTGCTTCCAAAAGGTGCATGGACTATAGTGATGTTCCAGGGAATGTTCCATAGTCAGGAGGAAGCTGCTAGTTCACTTCTGCAGCAAAAATGACAGCATTAAATTAAAAGAATGCTCATGAGTGACCTCTAAGGTTATAATGAAATGCAGAGGTTTCTAAAGTATTACACCTCTCCAGCAGCACAGTCCGCTTTACCACTCTGAAAGCTACCATCTCACTCTTCTGCATTCCTAGATCAGGCCTTCCTTCCAAGTAACTGTATGCAAGACTAGTGCCTGCCCAATCATGTTGCAGTCCTTGGTTCCCAAGTTATCCATTCAAGGAGATCAGAAACACAGAAATCTCCCATCAGTAGCAAAGAACACCAAAACCTACAAATCACTACCCGAGGTCACACAGCTGATAACTTTATTCTACTCAGCTATACTCCCATAGTTTTATAAGCACACCACACCACAGAACACAAGCATGCAGATAATGTGAGTTGTGAAAAATATTTTTGACAAGGCCACAGCTTGGTTGTGGAGCACGTATCTTTAATGCAGAATTTCTAGGTTCAATTCTCAATCTCTCCACTTAAATGAGGAGGTAAGCACTGGGAAAGAACATTCTTCCTACCAAAGATCATACAGAATCTTATCAGTCAGAGCAGGGAGTACTGAGCTTCATAGACCAAAAATGCTATTGGGTGAAAGACAACTACATATAAAGAGACAGTGTGGTGTAATGGTTAGGGTGTCGGACTAGATCTGGGAGACTCAAGCTCAAATCCCCACTCCACCATGGAAGCTTGCTGGGTAGTCTTGGGCCAGTCATGTACTCTCGGCCTAACCTACCTCACAGGATTGTTACTGAGAGGATAACAATGAGGAAAGAAGAACAGTATAAGCCAGTCTGTGCCCCCACCTGAGGAGAAAAGCAGGGAATAATAAAGTAAAAATAAATAGTTGATGCTCATTTCCAGACACCAGAATCAAGCTTCCAAGAGCCAGACTCAAAGTTAGGATTTTCTTCCTGCCCTACAATAAGCAAAAAAATAAATAAAATCACAGCTCCAGGTAAGACTTCTACATATGCTTAAGTCTTACCGAACAAGTCAAACTAAGCTGCTGGTCAGGAAGAAACTATTACTTGCAATAGGCAAAGCTGTACATGCTGGACAGTCACAAAGAGATTCTCTCATCTTCATCATGTGCTGAACTTGTGAAAATGTCTTTTTAGAAAGCATGGCCTTGACATGGGAAGACAGTGCCCAGGATTTGAACCTGGGTTTCCAAGCCCAATACTGCAGTTACTGTCTCTCTGTATCACAGATCTTGACGACACTCCTCTTTTAGAAGAACTGAAACTGTTGTCTGTTAAGTTAAAGAATACAACTGCACCACTCCAAACCTAAGGCTAGCATCACTTGCCACCATTCTTCTACTGTACACTCACAGGTATTTTCTCTGCTTCCATAGCTCATTTACTCATTTATCACCAACTGCTCCTTTGCTTCAAAATGAAATCTACCCAATATTCCCCCAAAGCAGGCACTGCATCCCCCAACATCAGTTCTCAGCACAAGAATAGTCCCAAATTAATTGGTTGTTTTAAAACTGTATTGCTATGTATTTCAGTTACATGCTATCTTCAGTGCATAGTAGCCTTAGATTTTTCTAACACAAAAATTCTGACTCTGCCTCAAAGATCCCACCCATCTCCATATTGTATATATCACCTCTTTTAACTCCAGTTCACCTGCCCAAGATATACATTTCCCCCTTTAAAAAAAGGGCAGTCCCTGATTATGCCTTCAATTTGATAACTCCATTCCAAAAGCAGGTAATATCACCCACTTTCCTCATTCCCCCAAAAGACAAGCAAGTGCACCATTTCTGAAGAGCCTTGTTTCCCAACCATCTTCCAAACCACCATCCCTGAATAGGCACCCTTCCTCCATTCTCCATCTAGTCCCCCCAAATGAGGAAACAACCTCTCACTTGCATTGTAAGTCCCACTCCCAACTCCTGTTCCTTTTCCCTCTCCAGAATGCCAGACCTTGGTTCCCCACACACAAACACAGCTAATCCTGAGGTTCTTTCTTTCCATCCGCTCATCATAGGTCCTTTTTAAATTCAGAAACCAGTTTCAGATGCTCCTCAGTCTCCCAACTGGACTTTGCATTACAACAGCCACTTTTTTCTCTTCATCCACCCACCCCTTTTATCCACAAGGCCTGGTTCACACATGCAGAGGAACAGATGGCAGAATGAACCACAGCACTTCAGATAAAAGGTAGAGGATCACATTTTGAAATGATCGCCAATGTTAAGCTCCCTGCAAATAACAAAAACCAAAAAACAGCACAGCACACAAAGAAACAGAATTCTCTTCCCTGCTGTGGTAGTATATAGTAGTGATTCATGTCAAACTACTAATGGAGAAAGTGGATTTACATATATGATTACTAATTAAGCTCACTGGATGGACAGTCTAATCTGCTTTGCAGTACTGTTGTAGAACCACAAGCGCCTACCCAAGATCCTTGCAAAAAGGGATATAAACACAGTACACAGATATGTATGTGAAATTCTTTGCACCAAAGTAAACAGGAGTCTTCTGGGTGCCTTAAAGACTAAGGAAATTCAGTGAGCAAAGTGGGTTTTAGGGCACAAAAGCTTAAGATGAATACAATTTCATTAACCTTTAAGGTGACAAAAGGCTCCTGTTTATTTTTGCTGAAACAAATTAATACGGCTATCCTTTTGTCATTTTACGACAAACACCATTCAAAACTGGAAGCCAACAAAGGCCCATTTCCAGTTATATACGTGAACCACTCCAGTGCATCTTCACTTGCCCCCCCCCGCCCCCCGCGTACTGGGTCGTGTTAGCGAAACACCTCTGATGTGCCCAGCTGAAGAGCGTTTCTTGACCCCACTCCTTTCTCCCAGCTTCACACAGTTAATTTTGTTCTTTGCACCAGTCTTCAGAACTCTCAGCAGCTGGTTCTGCTGGTCTCTCCCTCCTCCCGGCCAGCTACTTACTGTTGTATTGGACCCCCTTTGCGAAGCGCCTCTGCAGCGCCTGGTTCATGGACTGCAGCCCGGCCGGGATGGGCTTGTCCCGCCCGGGGGCCTGGTCGGAGCCCACCAGCTTCTTCAGGGCCGAGAACATCTTCGCTGGCAGCCAAAGGGGTGGAGAAAAGGGAGGCGGCGGTTGCCGCGGCTTCCGCACCCCAGCCTGGCTCCGAGGGCGGGGGTCTGGGGTCAGGGCCGCTGGGCGTCCGGGGCTGGTTACCTGCCCGACCGCAGGGAGCCGCTCTCTCCGCCAGGTGTCGACTCTCCCAGCGCCTCCCCGGCCGCCATCTTGGCTCAGCCTCTTTCTCTAAGCAACCAAAAGAAGGGGGCGCATGGGAGCTAAAGGAAGCTCGGTGACGGCACCGCGCGAGGGACATGTTGGAAGGAAAAATATCGCCGTACTGCTTCGACTTCAGGCTAAGGAACGCCGCGAGGGACATGCTTAGTGGAAGAAACGCGCTACCTAGTAGACTAAGGGAGTTCTTGAGGGGCTCACGGGAACCGGCTCGGCTCGGCCACGGATGGGGAAAAGTCCTTATGGCTCGCAGTAAAGATCTGTATAACGGACTCATTTCGCCTATCGCAAAGCGCAGAGAACGTGCAGCAAAAAAACAACAACAACGATCTGACTGGACCGCCGCCATCTTGGCTTGTTCTCGTTTCCATAACAACCAGGCAAACCCGGTGGGTTTGAAAGTGATACGGGGGCCCGGCAGGGACGTATGTATTGTGCAAACGCGCTGTCCCTTCCCGATTGATTTTAGCGACAGGACGTGCTGGGACTCAAGCCTGGCTAGGAGTCAGATTTTTTTTCTCCTGGATGCTCTGCTCCTCCTTAGTGAGGTGTGTGCAACCTAGTTTTGATTATTCCATAGCAAGGAGAAAACACTGCATATGCTCAGGTGCGCCTTTTATGGGAGACGCTCACAATACCTTAGATCTGGCTTCTTCAGCATCTCAAAATCATCATCATAATCATTTGTAACCCACCTATCTCACCTGGGTTTAGTAACATTTCTTATCAAACTCCTGTGTTATCTAATGCATTTTTATCCTGCGTTTTCCTGAGATGTTCAGGGCTGCATGCCAGGTTTGCCAGCTCAGGGTTGGGAAATTCCTGGAAATTTGGGGGTGGAGCCTAAGGAGGGCGGGGTTTTGGCATTTGAAGGGCCCCATCCAAAAGGCATTGGCTGAAGGAGTGTGAAAGTAGCCCGCGGTAACTGAGTAAGATTCATAGCTGAGTGGAGACTGGAACCAAGGTCTACCTATTCCTACTCCAGACACAGGGTTACCAAGAGCCTCCATGGGCCCTCAACCAAAGATTCCACCTGGCCCCCCAGATTACCTAATCCAAACCATGTGTCTAATTTTGTAATTTTATATTTGTGTGTACATACGTATGTGCACCATTATTGGATGCACAAAAACTTCATATCACAATGAATTTTCAGGAAGTAAATCTGTAATAAATCAATTTAAGTTTACCCTTGTACCTTTACCTAGCACAGAAGCAGGGTCAAATTGATTTAAGTAGTGGGGCTGGATGAGAAGTACTAGAATCACTGGGATTTATTTTCCGGATATATTTTCTTTAAAAGATCATCATTTGTCATATAACAGCAAAGTAGCATTTATAATGGCAATGGGGCATGATGCTCCACCAATACAACAACAATCCCACTGCCTGGCCAGTGTTTAAAAATGTGATGATAATTTATCTAATTACCAGACTAATATCCCATTACCATGTATGTAATTACTACTTTGACAGATCATGGGGAAATATTAATTCCCCACCTTGCTTCTGTTCATAAGATTAACAAGGGTTGCTGCTATTAAATATGTTCTAAGTTGCCAACCAAGAATGAGAAGGAGCTGAGACCAAGAGTGACAAAAGGGGGGAGAATTAGAAGGGAGGCAGAGAAATGAAGGCATATCATGAAAGGAGGAGAAAAGTGGAACAGTGGAAGAGAAAATAAGAAGGAAGAAGAAAATAGACTGCTAGGAAAAAAACAACCTTGTTAGGAGGCTGGCAATGACTCAAGCAGCCTTGTTCCACTGCAGGTTTGGTTGATGGGTTTAGTACAGGGGTGGCCAACCTTGCTTAACGTAAGAGCCACATAGAATAAACGTAAGAGCCACATAGAGATGTCTGAGAGCCGCAAGACAGGAACAAATATCACACACACGTTTTTATTTTTTAAAATATGCAAATTTGCTTTTTATTAACGTTAAATGGGACTGCCAAAAATAAAAACAAACGAGGAAAACCAGTTATAAGAAAGAGAGAGAGAGAAACTAGGAAAGCAAATAGATGGGAAGGAGGAGGGAAGGAAGGAAGGAAGGGAGAAAGAGAGAAAAAGCATGCCTCCCCTTTGCTTCCCCAGCCGCCCTGCCAGGAGCCGCAAAATATGTGTGAAAGAGCCGCATGTGGCTCCCGAGCCACAGGTTGGCCACCCCTGGTTTAGTAGGATATGCAACTGTTTGCCTCCTTGTAGTAAACTCTGCAGAAAGGCAGGGCCAGAAGACCATTTACTGTGCTCTGCCTTCCCTAGACCCCTAGTGGTTGAAGTGCGGAAATGCTTTAGAAGTAAAATAAACCGAGATGCATTTTGAACACTGTGGGCGATTTCGCACTTGCCGTTTGCCTCTCATTCTCTCCAGAGTTTTTTCCTCCAGAGTATATTCTTCATGTTCACACTCGGAGCCGAAGCCCCTCATCTGCCCCGCAGTGTCCATTTCGCACATACCGACTGCCACGTGGCTTCCATTACCCCCCTCCCATTCCCCTCCCATCTCCCCACTCACTCCTCCCCCCTCCCTTTTGCCCTTGAAATTTTTTTTTAAATGCAGACACAATTACGTTATTTTGTTATAACGCAATGACGGTGGACATGGATAGTGTGAGCAATGGTCATGTGAGTTGTAGAGGAACTGCTATTTGCTACTGAAATTTAAACTATTTTGCTGTTGCGAGCTGATATGCACCTAATGGTGTCTGGATTAAGATGTCCATAGTTGCCTTCCTCTTCCCAGAATTCAATGCTTTCCTCCTTCCTATTCAAATTTTCCCGCCACTGTTGCTTGCCTCACAACGATTGGTCGACCATACGGCCTGGCGCTGTGATTGGTGGCGTGTCTGCTCTATCATCAAAATGTCGGGTGCATTGCCAGCAGGATCTCAGGCACAAAATGGTGGATAAAGCCTTTACAGCCATGGTGCCCTATATGCATTGCAATTTCATTATAACAAAATGTGGCCCATTTGAAAGATAAAATACCGGCGCCAGTAAGACGGTTTTCCCTTGTTTATTTGTATGCATTACTGCTTTACTTTACAGATCAAAAAAATCTTTCGCTATGCCGCTTGAAGCAACCCATTCGTGCAATTCCCTCCACTGAGGATACTTTCTCTGCAATTTTATTTTAAAATTGTGTTATGAACCTTATGAAGGTTTTTTTGCCGGAAAAACTTCCTTGGCAGAGCTCCCCAGCCGCAGAGCAGCATGTGGACTGGCCTCCTGTCTCCCTCCCACATGCTCTGGCTGCCATCCTCCAGCCGGGTGGGGAGTCGCGGTTCCTTCAGAGCTTCTTCTCCAGTGGTGGTGGTGGTGGCGGCAGCAGCTGAGGAGGAGCGGCAGCAATGGCAGCCCAGTCTCCCCACTCCGCATGCTGAATTGGAGCCCCGAAGAAAAAGTTCCCCCCATAATAAATAAATGTAAGCGTGTGTGTATTATACAAAGAAAACAATGGTGCGGTCTTCCCTTGCTGCATCACTATTTCGTTATTTTGATATAATGAAATAAGGGATTCTTTTTTTAAAAAGAAGGGGGAGACAGTCTAGCCTCAGGCCTGGAGGAGCGCACCCAGAGAGCGGGGCGGAAAAGTCGTGTCCCTGGCCCGCCCACCTGCCGCCGCTCCTCCACGGGTTTCTGGAGGAAGCGCCCCCTGCCTGCTCTGCAGGGGCTGCAGCCGGGGCACCCCAGACACAGGGCAGTGGTCATCCGCAAACCCGGGGGCTCTCGGGCCAATGGCGCCCAGCTCCTGCTACTGAAAAGCCCAGCAAATCCTCCTTGCCGACACAGTCCCTGTGGTGGGTTCTTGTCTTGCTGCCTCATCATTTCGATATTACGTTAGGAGGGCTCATTTCAAAAAAAAAATTGAAGAAACGCCCACCACGGGGCGGGCCAGATGGAGGGCGGGTGAGTGGGCGTGTTTTTGTCTTGGCTTCTCCACCGGAGCAAACAGGAAAATCCTCTAAAAACAGGATTTTCTTGCTCCACGGAAGCTCCAGAGCAGTGTCACGATACTCCTGATCAAACCGTGAGCCCGGAGCAACTGGTGGGAAATCAACCAGAAGCTCCAGAGCAAGCATCAGGGCAAACCCAGGGCAAACGCTAGAACGAAATCACCCAGTGTGACGCTGGCTTCAGGGGCCTTTCAGCTAATTTGGGTCCCAGGAATTTTAATCCCCCAGTCACCCCCTCTTGGTGGCCCTGTCCACGCTAGCTCCAGTTAGCTCTTTTGGCCAACACTCTTAATCTAATATGTCTAGATGTGAATAAATTCTTCAGCCTCCTGGTATATTCAGCCAATAAGAAACATCCCAAAACATGCATGCGTTTAAGAATACTGCCTTAACTAAAAGCAAATATTAAAATATGTTGATTTCCTTGCCTTTATTCTGATTCAGTTTGGATGAAATATTGGGGACTTCATTACCACCGAGAATCGTCTGGATTTTCAAAGGTAGGTAACAAGAGCATCTGTAGAGAGCAAGCTGCCAAGAGCCCAACACACACACACAAACAAACCCTCATCATACAGGTTGGGTGAACAACCCAATAGTATTTTTCTGTTCAATCCAAAAAGCGATTGAAAAACCAGAAGGATTCTGCAAAGCTCTACCTAAAAGCAGCCAAGTTGCACACTGCCTCTGCCCCTGACTCATCGCATATTGCTTCAGCTCCATTTAACCTGCCTCCACCCCTAGCATTCTATATCTTGTTATAAACCTAATGTTGGATGAGTTGCTTGCTCCTTCTAACCCCTACCCTGCCTCAGCCTAGTAGCCCACAAAGTATTTACTGTAGGTCTTCTCCTCAGAAGACCTCCACTACCTAGGGTCAGTGCAGCAGAAGAGAGAAAGCTGTGCAGTGGCAAGAACCTGGAGCAGAACAAATAAACACTTTATTAAATAATCAGAAGGAAGTCATTTGGGGAACTGAGGAAAGAGCCACTATTTTTTATTGGGCCCTCTCTGCTTTTTCTTAATGACCTTAGTTTTGTCTTCAATGAGTTTTAAGCCTTGCTTCTTGATCTCATCCCTGTTGGGCACAACACTGTGGTCAATGTCAGCAAAGTTGAAGACCTCTGTAGAAAGGAAAGAAAACAAAATCTTGTTGGTCCTTAAAGGGAGAAAAAGATGATAAGCCGGAACCAAAGCAAACCACCAGACTCTTCAGTGAAACAGCTATGACACTTAAAGTGGTCTATGGTATCAGCATAACTTTGTATTGTAAAGGCAACCCAACAAAGAAAAAAATCAGGCATTGCAGAGGAGATGAAGACAGGATGAGTGGAGTGAGAAGGGGAGTCCTGGAGACAGGTGCCAGATTTTTTCTCCCAAAGAAATGAAGGTAATGACAGGAAGCACCCTTGCCATGCATGTACAATCCTTTTCCTAACTCACTGTCATCACTAGTCAAACATGTTGCAGAAGTTAATAGTGTTGCAAAAAAAGCAAAACCCACCCTAACCCAGTAATATTTGCTTGTTTAGAGATGATAATGGAACAGGATTCTTTGATACCTGCCAGAGTTTCCTTAGAAGGAGGAGCATTCCAAAATAAGAGATGTGCATTTTGAACTGTGAAACTGAACAGTTTCTGGAAAGAGGAACTGCTCATTGAAGAATTGAATGGGCAACCCTAGAAAACCGTTCCAGACAATGAATTTGCCAAATTACAGTACCTGTTCCCTAAAAATTGCTGTCTCCAAAGCAGTCATACCTCTGACATCTTCCTCGTCCTCTTCAAAAGAGATCCTCAGGTTCACATGCTCATCTCTGGTACTTTCCTCTAGAAAGTTTCTGACTTCTACAAAAGTCTGCACAGACAAGAGATTAGAACCGGGGCGGGGGGCAGATTGTACTATACTCAAATAAATAGGATTACACCAGTGAATGCTAGTAGCCTTTATGGCTCCCCAGATACACTTATGAGAATGCACCCACTGACATCTCAGAAACCAGAAATTAGTCTAAACAAAATTTTCAGTGATTATGGGGTGAGGAGCAGCTTAACAGCTGAGCCTAGCCTGATCTTGTCAGAACCTGGAAGCTAAGCAGAGTTGGCTATGGTTAGTGCTAGGACAATAGTTTAGTTTAGTTTATTATTATGGTTTTAAGACCAACATACAGAGTAAGCATAATACGTGAAGGAGAGCACAAAAAAGAACAGTCATAAAATACAAGAATAGAAATCTGAATTTAAGAACTTTTAAAATGTGCTTCCTGCAATCTAAGAATTAGTGCACAGAACTCAGCAACTTGAATGTGTAATCTCTGCATTCTTATCTGATAGGAGCCAGTGAAGCCTTGCTTTGTTTGTACTGATGTGCCCAAGCGTCCAATCGACTAATGGGGTAATAATTTTAAGACGAGCCTCCCTGTAAAATGGACCGCTGAAGAACATATGCTGTGCTGATTCAACCTCACTTAAAAGGCATGGGCATAGCCTTTCATAGTAGGGGGTTTTATTGTACCTGCCTTAAATAATACTAGGACATCAACAAGGAAAACTGGGGTTGCTATGCAGAGGAAGGCAATGGCAAATCACTTATGCTTCTCTCTTGTCTTGAAAGTCCTATGGTCCTGGGGCCATCATGAGTCCATTGTGACTTGACAGCACACCATTGTTATTATGAGGTGAGGCTTCAGCACCCTGCCTAACTCTTCTGCCATCAGAATATGTTATGTGAACTAATGTATGCAAATTAAGTGCACGGGTTATGCAGGTTGCACAGTCTAGCTTTTCTGAATATGGAAATGCTTTGTTTTCAACAAGCAAACCAACCCTGCTGTGTGGACACCTCCTAGGAAAGAGCTCCAGAGCATACCTCATTTGTGTCATCTTGACTGAAGTCATAACCTGGCAAAGTACTAGACGTCTTTAACAGGTACATCAGCTTCACTTCACAGAACTTCAGCTTGTCAAATACATCACCAGCATCCATGCGGACCTCTTCCTAGAAACCAAGAGCTTAGAACTTAAGAAGAGGCCATTGGAATCAGGAAAATGTTCCATCTCATCCAACGTTCCATTTCCCAGATGCCCTGGAATGCCCATGTGCAGAGCAAAGTGATCAATGCCTATTGTTGCTCTCCTACAACTGGCATTCAAAGTTTTGAACTGCTTGACTTAAGATGCGTTGTTTTTTATTCTGTCCCCTCCCTGCTCAGGTGGTTCTGGCGGTGGCTTCTTTCCTGAAGGTTTGAATGATCTAACCATGCCTGATACTAAGACAGGACAGAATCACATGTGCCCTAGCAGAGGCTGATTGGAAGGGCGAGAGCACACAACAATGATGTGTACAGAGACATAATGGGCAACCTCCTGTTGGAGTGGCTTATTTAGCAGCATCTCTGTACTGAGAGGGAGGGGAAGAGACATTTCCACCGCATGTGGAGATAGCAGTAGAATTATCCACTTCCAGCAGAGACTGGTAGGATGCCTAGCCAGAGCAATGAATCATTCAGAGATGCAACATTCAGACTCATTTACAAGTGGGTAATTTGGGCCCACAGGAGCCTTTCATGATCTAACTGACTTTATTTCCCACAATAGGCTAGCAGGTTTTTAGCACACTGAATCTGGGTGGATTGCAGCCCAGAGGAGCAGGGGCTGATGAACAGGATGCAGACGAATAAAAGTCTCAGCACCGCACACACCTGGCCTGGAACGGTGATGCCACAGAGCCTCATGATGAGGTTTTCAACCCCATTTTCAAAATGGAGGAGAAGCTCCTGATGCTTGGTTGCCCGGGCCTGTACTTCTTCAAGTCTGGCTTCTTCTTTTTCCAGGTTCGTTTGCAGCTCCTTTGATAGCTTGCTGAAGCTGAATGGGAATTCACAAAGGCCTAAACATGCATGCTGGACAAGTATACTATGGATAACACACACATTAACTTGCAGGACTCACTGCCACATGATGGCTGCTAATGGGGTTAGACAGATTCATGGAGTAGAGGTCTGTCCAAAGCTATCAGCCAAAATGGCTAAATGGAACCTCCAGGTTCTGAGGTAGTCTCTCTCTGAACACCAATTTCAGAGGAGTGGTGCAAAAACAGGAGGCTTTGGCCTGACTGCCATAGTCTGAGTCCTAATGGAGAATGTAGTGGATCCCTGTGGGAAGCAAAATGCTGACCAGCAGGGCACCTCTGATAATCTAAAAGATGCTACATCATTGCATACAATATTCTTAGATAATGTCATACTGAGCCTTTTTAACCCAAATATTAAAGGCAACTGTGTGGAAAGTCTGGAGCAGCCATACATCCTCCGTTATGTGTAGTTAAGCCCAAAGAGATTCAAGAAGCATACGGGTTTTTGAGGAGAGGAAGGCAACCAATATTTAGAATGGGATTGTGTGGACTAGAAATGGGGAAATCACGACCTGAGAACCAGCACACTAACATCAGACCAGAGTCAATGGTCCATGCAGGAGACCTCTCTCTGTCCACTTACTCCACTGGCCAGCTTTAAACTGGTGAGTACCTGAGGAAGCCCTGGGTCTCATGGAATTTCAGCTCTGCCCGCTCCAGTTCTAGCTGCTTCAGCTGGGCCTTCAGATCTCTGCGTTTTTTCTCACATTCTGCAATCTGCTGCTTCAGGTTCTCCTCGGACTTCTTCTGGGCTGTGAATCTCCCGGCAATATCCTGCAGAGGCCTCCAAATTAAAAACTGGGCTTGCACAACAAAGATTAAAAATGGCACGAAACCAGTTCCGTTCTTGAGGGTTCCTCCACGGAAGCCCAGGGGACAACAGTTTCCAGAGAGTGCTGGGGATTCTTTGGGGAACTACCATATGCGTCAATCATCCTTGTGAGCCCTTTATTGTTACGTAGGTATTTATTAAAATTATTTCTATCTATCTCTTCCAGGGAGCTGAGAGAGAGCCCTGGTGCTGGCAAATCACAGTCCCAGTTTTTGGCTTTAAGGAATGCCTTATTAAAATGTTGGTAGCATGACTTGCTAGTGTTGGCATTCTTCAAGGTTTTGCTCGCTTTCCCAGACCTCAAACATTCTCAGTCCAGATCATTTTATACAGGTTGTGAAATTCAGTTCTTATATACAGAGAAAAAGCGATTACCAGGTGTTGAATTTGATGGGTTTTTTGAAGCACAAGCTATACAAAGCCCTTGACACATCTGTAGCACAGATGGACAACTGTGTTATATCAATATACAACTGCCAGGGCTGTCCCACCCTCACTCCCCAAAACCCTGGTAATTTTTGTCTGGACTGTGTGCTAAGTATTCTCTATTAGAAATCCCCAGGCCCACTCAATAAATACAGTTCCCATTGCTCTTTGGGGAAAGGGAATGGTTATTAAAGCAGTTTAAGTCTGCCCTGGCATGAGCAGTTAGGCCTCTTTGGCCGCTACCTTCATCTGAGCAATCTGTCATTACCCCCGTTAGGCAACCCATTCTCCCTTCCTTTTCCTTTTTTATCTGAGAGATGCAGTGAAACTGTAACACATCTCAGCTGGAAAAGGGGGGAAAGTCTTTAAAGGGCCAAAAGGGCAGGGATTGGGTGCTCTGTCTGCAGCCACCCTACAGTTCCTTCTTGGGACCAAAGGCCCATGAGTTGTGCATAGGATGAGCAAAACATTGTGCAGAAGCTCCCACTTCAGCCAATGGCTTTTAGTGTTCTGTGGGGGGGGGGGGACCTTCATCAGAAAGCAGCTCAAATTAGAGTTATTGAGGTATAGCTGAACAAATTAACCGCTTTAAGTGGCAGGACATGCAAGATATTAGCATCTAGAATGAGTGAGACATCCAAAACCTTTGATAAGACCAGGTGGACGAGTCAGGTAGCATTGACCTTGATGAATCCTAATTTAGCAAATTCATGTTGAGTTCTCACTTTGAAGCTCTTTTGTAGAAGAATAGTGATTTTTAGATCAGAAACAGAATGGACTGAAAACTAAAATGTTTAATCACTGACTTCTAAGTATTGTCATTTTTAGTGTCAGATTTTTGTCAATTTATTCATTTGCATAAGTACTGGTCTGCTAGTCCATTATCGAGACTAGATGCCCCGTCCTCTCTATACTGGACAAACAAGTCAGTTGCTAGGCAAAAGAACACCTTTCATTTTTAAGATGTCACTGTACAGGGGCATCTAGTCTCTGTTTTGCTGAATATACAACATCATGTCAGAACACGGCCAAACTGCTGTGGAACTACAATACCCAAAGATGGGAGCACTGGACGGCACTCTTGATCTTCTCCACCTCCATGGTCACCAGACCCTGGTACTCAACCTGAGCCTTGGAAACATCCAGTTTTCCACCTGAAAAGCAGCAAAGAGGCAAGATAGCAGTCAGATGTCTGAAGTATGTATCTCCAGGTGTTTTAGGCATTTCCACGTCCCGTTTTGGGATGCAAGATTCATTTCAATTTTTTATTATTACGTATTTGTCCCACCCTTCTTCCAAGGAGAGAACAGTGCCACCCAGGGTTCTCTCCTCCTCAGTTTTTATCCTCACAACAACCCTGTGAGGTAGGCTGAGCAACAGCAATTGGTCCAAGGTCACCCAGTGACGGGGGGTGGGATCTCCTTAGTCCTAGTCTGATACTGTCCACTGTGCCCTGCTGGCTATTCAGTGGGTCCCTACACAACACATGCCTGACTTATGTGCATAGGTAGAGCCTCCTAAGGAAGGAAGCGGAGAACAACTCTTTCATACTCCTTGAAGTCCTGTTAGCACCTGCATGGCCAAAAGGAAATCACAAGAGTTGTGCTCTACTTCCCCCAGGCGCCACACCCATCATAAAATGGGAGCTTGCCCTAGAAGCCCCTGTGACATAGTGGGAGCCTCTGGGTCAATTTCCTGTTCCCGATCAGAGCAGCAGGAGCAATTGGCCCTGGACCTGCTGGGCTATGATGAACAAAAAGGAGAAAACCAAAGGTGGTAAAAATGCCACAGTGTAATAATAATTATTGCAATAAATAAGTGATAAAAGTACAGTTCACAATTTCAAGTTTCCATCAAGGTTCTCAAGAAGGTTTCCGACGAGGTTTTCCAGAATTATTTCACTTGTTTCATCCATAAAGGACTTCATCCAAGTAGGAAATTTGATAATTTGCTGGATGCATACAAAGGGCACAGTCACCAATACATCATGAGATGACAAGTTCTACAGTCTATAGCAATCAAGATCTTTCCAGTGAAGGGTACATGCAGACATTCTTAATTAGCCTTGAAATGGCTAATGGAAACTTGAAATTATGAACTGTACTTTTATCACTTATTTATTGAAAGAATTATTATTACACTGTAGCGTTTTCACAACCTTAGGTTTTCTCCTTTTGTTCCTACTCCTCGGGGTTGTGGTTTTCTTTGATTGCGGGCTATGATGAACGCCACACCGTGCAAACCATTGACATGAGAAAGCACAAAGCAAAGTGGCTGGGAGAGACCGAGAATGTACCAGCCCTTCTAACTCTATCTTTATGAGCCAGGAGGACCAGAGGTCCTAGGGGGTAATCTGGATGGTGATCCCTTTCGAGCTCGGATCTCAATCAGCATTCTTACCTCTCATCGTTTCCCTGCCCCCCAGGGAAGGAAATTCCATAGCGAGATCACGCCGGCCAAGCTGAAAAATTATTAGAAGTGAATGTGTACGTTAAAAAGAAGCAAAGGCAAGCATCTCTACACAGAGGCAGGCCTAACAAAAATACAGGAAGAGATCAGCCGGATCAGACCCGAAATCCATAGACAACCATCCTGTTTCCATCAGCGGCCAGTCAGATACCTCTGGAAAGTCCACAAAGCAAGGCATGAAAGCAGCAGCCCTCCCTTCGCTTGCCCTTCGACAATGTCTGACCCTCAAAGATACACTGCCTCTAAACATGGAGGCTTCGTTTAGGAAAGAACTTGATCTTTTTAAAAACTCATTTGATACAGCAAAGCAGCATTCTGCCCACTCCCCAGTGACAACTCACCATCCTTTTGTGTCTCTCACTGGCTTCCTTGGTGCGGATCCTTTCTATCTGTTTCTTCTGCGTGCTGAGTGAATTGTCTCTGAACTTTTTCTCAGCAATTAACTCGGACTCTGTATTCTCCATCTCTGCCTGCATTCACCATGGGGAGGGATTGGGGAGGGGGAAGGAGGCAAGGGACAATGTTTGTATGTTAAAGATAAAGGTAAAGGTTTCCCTTGCTCAAAAGCCAGTCGAATCTGACTCTAGGGGGCAGTGCTCACCTCTGTTTCCAAGCCTAAGAGCCAGCGCTGTCCAAAGACTTTTTCCGTGGTCATATGGCCAGCGTGACTAGACGTCGAGGAGCACAGAACACTGTTACCTTGCCACCAAAGCAGTACCTATTTATCTACTTGCAATTTCTTGCTTTCGAACTGCTAGGTTGGCAGGAGCTGGGGCCAGAGACAGGAGCTCACTCTGTCACAAGGCCCTCAGGTCTTGAACTTCCGAGCTACCAACCCTCTGGTCTGCAGCTCAGCATCTTAACCTCTGAGTCACCGTGGTTCCGTTTGTATGTTAGGAATCACTATATTCCCCAACATATCACAGCCACATCAGTTTCCACCCATAATATCTCTCAAAGAACTCAAAGCTGATCCATTGACCCAACTCACTGCCCCAGATGGGGAGCAAGATGATGACAATGATGATAGATAAACAAACAAACAAATAAATATTGCAAGGATTATTGAGACAATGTATACAGTTCATTGTAGTACAAATACATTTCACCGTATGCCACATTCATATATTGTGTCTGTAATCTTTCAGATATTTTGCTTTTGTAATCCTCTCAACATCCTTGTAATCAGGCTAATATTATTTTAGTTATTTATTTATAAATTAAATTTTTAGACCGCCCTCCCCTGAGGACGCAATGCTCAGAGCGGTGAACAACAGCAAAAACACTCATAAAATAATAGAACAGTACAAACAATTTAAATAGTACAGAATTAAAACATTCTCAAGTGGCGCTAAACTTCAGGATTCCAGACTGTGCCACTATGTTGCAGCTGAGGTAGAGAAGAAGCAGGGGAGGCGGAGGGAGTGCCAGATGAGATGGTACCCGTTGCTGACCTCAACCAAAAGCCTGGTGGAACACCTCCGCCATGCAGGCCGTGCGGAACTGCATTAGCTCCTGCAGGGCACGGATGTTACTCGGGAGAGAGTCCCACCAGGCAGGAACCAGGGCTGAAAAAGGCCTGGCTCTAGTTGAAGACAGCCGGGTGTCTTTTGGACTGGGGATCACCAGTAGATTGTTTTCTGCAGAGCATGGGGCTCTCCAGGGGATATACCAGAGGAGGCAGCCCCGGAGATACATGGGTCCCTGACCAATGCTCCCTCTAAGCTGTGAAGTCTTGTGAGCAAAAATTCTACTTTGTGAGCTACTGGCATTAAAGCTGTGAGCAAGCAGTCTGGCTCCTGCATAAATTAGTTTGCTCTGGAGCCATCCTACCTGAGCTAAGACAGAAATCCGTGAGCCAGAGGCTAAAAAACTGTGAGCTAGCTCACACTACCTCAGCTTAGAGGGAACACTGATAATGCTCCCTCTAAGCTGTGGAGTCTTGTGAACAAAAATTCTACTTTGTGAGCTACTGGCATCGAAGCTGTGAGCAAGTGATTTGGCTACTGCATAAGTTAGTTTACTCTGGAGCCATCCTTCCTGAGCTAAGACAAAAATCTGTGAGCCGGAGGCTAAAAAACCATGAGCTAATTCACACTAACTCAGTTTAGAGGGAACACTGTCCCTGACTGCCTTAAAGGTTAATACCAAAACCTTGAACCTGACTCAGTACTTCACTCTACGTATTCTAGATGTAAATAAAGTTATCCTAGCTAATGCACTTTTATCTTGTGCACAAGTTTCCATGGCAGAGTAGGGATTCAAACCCGGGTCTTCCAGATCCTAATCTGACACTCTAACCACCATGTTGCAGGTGGCGCACAATCTGGCTTTTACCTTGGCAACCTCCATGGCTTCTGTGGTGTCTATGGCCATCAGATGCATGCCTTTGAGTTCCCCATCATAGACCTCCACCATGTGCTCCAGGCTGTCCAATAAAAGAGGTAACTGAGCCACTTCCTGGGGGCAAAGACAAAGGTAGCCTGATGCCTGGGGCAGCTTCACACATGCATGTTAATCACTCAGTGAACACAACATCACGGAAAAGGTGCATTGAGAAAATCCATCTCACCCTGAGAAACGTATGAAAATTATTTCACCTTTTCCTTTTGAACTTGGGGAAACTGCTTGCCTGTAGATTCAGGGTAGAAGAAGCTTGTGGTGCATGTTTGGAATTCAGCACAAAAAGATGTGGTTGGGCAACAGCCACTCGAACAACAGAACCGCCTTGCTGGATGAGGACAAAGCTCCATCTTGTCCAGCTCAGTGTGGCCAACAGTGGCCAGCCAAATGCTCTCCAGCAGGGAACTAATGCTTGTTTCCATGGCAGAGCGGGATCTGAACTTATTTCCCGGATCCTAGTCCTACATCCCAACCACTATGCTGCAGATGGCACACAATCCCTATCTTATCAGTAACATCCCAAAGTTCCCTGCAAAAAGCCCACTCACATCTCTCAGCAAATCCACCATCTTCAGGTACAAGGCCTGGGCCTTCTGTCCAGTGCCAATTTTCACAGCCATCTTCTCATAATCATTCTCCAGCTGACGGATTATCTGCCGGGCAGGAAAAGCCAGAAAACACAGGGCAGCCTTGGGGAGATCTGTTTGTTCTGTTATTTTTATCCTGCCCTTCCTTCAAGGGGGCTCATGGTGGCATACATCATTCTGCCCTCCTCCGTTTTACTCTCACTACAGCTTAAGGGAGGTAGACTAGACTGAGAGAAGGAGGCTGGTCCAAGGTCACCTAGCAAGCTACGTGGCCAAGTGGAGGATTTGAACCTGGGTCTCCCCAGGTCCTAATTCGATACTCTAACCACTGTGCCACACTTGGGTCTCCAAAACAAGGGCGTACATTTTAGATGTGTTAACTAGTGAAAGGAGTTTGAACAGATGAGTCCTTAAACCAATTAATCAATTTCATGTCTGTATCTCTGCATGGTGTTATTTTGAGATACTGTAAAATAACATACAAGTTTACCAGCACTGGTTAGTATAACAGCCAGTGTGGTGTAGTGGTTAGGAGTGGCAGACTAGTTTCTGGGAGACCCAGGTTCAAATCCCTACTTGTACCGTGGAAGCTCGCTGGGGGACCTTGGGCCAGTCACTGTCTCAGCCTAACCTGCCTCACAGGGTGGTTGTGAGGATAAAATGGAGGCAAGGAGAATGATGTCAGCCACTTTGGGGTCCCCATTGGGGATAAGGTGGGGAGCAAATGAGTTACATAAAGAAAGAACGAAAATATTTGTTGTGAGAAGGACCGCCTGTTAATATTTCCTTTATTTAATCTATTTCCATTCTGCTCTAACACAAATATATCCGAAGTGCTTTACAAAAATAAAGCACAATACGACCAATACAATTAATAAAATTCAACCAACAATCAATTTAATAACTGCAAAAAACACACTTGCAGAATAGATGAATATCTCTGGGTATATCAACATACTTTGGGGTTATGCTGGCATAGGGTTTAATAACCATCCTAAACCTTTGGAGATGGATTTAGGATTGTGCTGCATTCTACTGAGAACATAAAATGAATTCCATTAAATACAAGAAGACAAAGGACACTAGTTGCTTTCCCATGGGCATTTTTATCTGCGTCTCCCCCAGTCCCTGCAAAAGCCAGCAGTGATTCTTCTGAGGGCTTTCACATGACATCATCATCTCCTAAAAAGTTTTATGCTCCTTGAATTCACAGCCCCACTGATTAAAGCTGGCTGCCTCCGATTTAATCCATGAACCCCTTGGCTGTTGAATCAACAGATGGAAGGTGGCAGCTCTAATAGGTATGCACAGTTTATTCTTAATTTTGTGCAATGTGTTAATGCTAAGTCTTTACATAGCACTTGAGAGAGGTCAAAGCATCTCACATCTACTGTTTAAGACATTCTTGGCAGCATCAGTGCTATCATTCCTCATACTGCAGACACAGGGCTGAGACTGACAAACAGTGTCTTGCTTGAGCCCACCTGGAGAGCTCACAGCAGAGGTGTGATGGGAACCAGGGACTTTCTGATTCTCAGTTCAGTCTCTGAGCCTCCAGGCTGTGTGTAATAATTACTGGATTGGCAGCCCAGGCTATCCCGATCCCGTCAGATCTCAGAAGCTAAACAGGGTCAGCCCTGGCTAGTATTGGAAGGGCGACTTCCAAGGTATACCAGGGTGGTAATTTAGAGGCAGGCAAAGGCAAACCACCTCTGAAACGTCTCTTGCCTTAAAAAGAAGTCTAGCTCGCCACCTAGTAGTGCATAATGCTAAAAGAGCTAGAACATCTGACTGTTAGACACTCTTAGGATCTCCTGGCTATTCTTCAAACAATGCCATACGATAATTACATTACTGGATTGGCATAATTTTTAGTAGAAAAGGCAACGTGACTCAGTGGCACATGCCCAGAATATTCTCCAAGACCACATCCTGCAGTTTCCCTGCACTTCACTACTGCTCAAAGCCCATCTTACACCTGTCTCACCTGCATCTGGGCCAGGATTTCAGGGCTGGCATTTTCCATCTCCATCATTTTTTGCAATCTCAGCTGCATCTCTTGTAGGAGCTCCCCCCTCCTCTTCACTTCATACAGCAAGAGGTTGTGCACGTTTATCCGATCAAAGACATAAGCACTCAGAAGCTCTCGGGCTTTCTATCAGGGAGCAAGGAGACAAAGAAGAGGCATGAGCCAAATGTGTTTTAGAGGTATGCCCCAATCCTGTACCCCCATCTCTCTGCCCTTCTCATCACAGATAGCCAGCCATGTGCATTGGCTAGCTGTTGTAGTGGAGGTGAAGGGCGCAACAGAGGAATTTCCACTAGGTAATTCCTAAGCTTTGTTTAATTTAAAACATTGTTACTCTGCCTTTCTGCCATGTCAAACAAATCTGGTTTAATATAAACTTTTTGGTTTAATATAAACAGGTGAAGTACATTTGGATGCTGTGTGGATGTAAGGGATGTGTTTTTCAGGTCCTGCCCACATCAGGAACATTTTTCTTAGCTCAGTTATAGCCACTCCTCCATTATTCCAACCTATTGCAACAATGTACTAGTACCCAGCTTTCATTCCGTTTTTTAAAGACCCAAGTCTCTAACCCTTTTTGTTGCAGAATTACAAGGGAAAAGGTAGTGGCTACACATTTCTCCTTAGAAGGCTGCAACCAAAATGGCTAGAGATTTACTTTTTCTTTAAATGAAAGCTGGGAACCAGTACATCGTTGCAATAGATCAGAGTATTGGAAGTCAAGGCCTTTGTGCTTTCTCTTAGCCTCACAGTTCAGAGGGGGCTACCAATGAGTCAGAGAGGTTCAGGTGGGGTAGCCGCATAGGCATAGAGTACGGGGGGGCTCGAGGGATTGAGCCACCCCCGAAATTTCCCGGGGGGGGGCTCAGCCACCCCCGGGAAAATGGAGCGCCTGCCGCCGCGCCTCCCCGGGTCCTTCCAAGGCCCAGCGGCCACTGCTGGAGAGGGCGAGGGAAGGGGTGGCGGGGGGGGGGGGCGAGAGAGGCAGCAGTGGCTGGCGGGCCTCGGAAGGGCCCGGGGAGGCGGGGCAGTTTCCCAAAGGGGGGGGAAGTGTCCGCACTAAGGAGCCCCCACCCCCCCGCGATTTCCAAAACTCTACACCCCTGGGTAGCCATGTTGGTCTGAAGCAGCAGAACAAAGTCTGAGTCCAGTGGCACCTTTAACAGCAACAAAGTTCTATTCACGGTATAAGCTCCCATGTGCAAGCACACTTCATCAGATACAGTGGAACTGTTCCTTCCTAGTGAGTCAGAGAGATAGGCATGGGACACAGAGCATCCTCCATTTCTTCTCTGCTGCTACCCCTTTGAAGTGTAGATTGCTACTCTTAGGAAAGTTCCTTCCTTCCAGCTTGACACCTCTCTCGCACACATTGCCAGACTCTCCATCTTGGCTCCATGAAAGCAAAACACACGCCTTTCATCTCGGGACATCCAGCTAGTTAGATTAGGCTAGATATGTTATCTCTCATCTTTCCTATCTAGAGAATGGAGTTTGTATAATAAACTCCTTATTACTTTGAAATCTTAAGAAGGCTCCATGAATCTTTCGTTTCATGCTTGCAAACACACACACAGCCTCAGCTGATCACATGGCTTGCGCTGTGCTTACAGCCGAATGTACTCTGCTAATGTGCAGGAATACGTTGGAATAATTTCCCAGCACAGAGGCTCCCAACCTCTTCAAGCCTGTGGGTACCTAGCTGGTACCTAGCTGGTTTCCTGAACGGCCACTCTGGTGACAAAGTCCAGTGCAGAGGCCCAAGACTCCAAAGCAACATGCTGGATGATACAGCCATCACAGAAGCCACTCGTTTAATAGCATATTTTTGTCCCTGGTCTGGCAATCTGTGGACCAGAAAGTTCCCCTTGGGGGCAGGGCTGGATTTGGTCTGGGGGCTTCCTGTTGCTGACCCTTTCCTAAGGTCTGCTTAAAGTACTTTCACTATGATGGTTGGGCACTGAAGCATAAGCTCCTCCTGTTTTCCAGAGCGTGCTCCATCAACGTGAGTTGCAATGCTTGCCATTGTGTGTGTGGGCACAATTAAGCAGAGGGTCAGCCCAGATAGCATTGGTAGTGCATATACACCAGCAACACCACCTTGGGCTGCCCCTGGAGGGCCAGTTTGGTGTAGTGGTTAAGTATGCGGACTCTAATCTGGGAGAACCGGGTTTGATTTCCCATGCCTCCACTTGCAGCTGCTGGATGATCTTGGGCAGACCATAGTTCTGTCAGAGCTGTTCTCTCAAGGACAGTTCTGGAAAGAGCTCTCTCAGCCCCACCTACCTCACAGGGTGTCTGTTATGGGGAAGGGAAGGGAAAGGAGATTGTAAACTGCTTTGAGACTTCAAGTGAAGGACGGGGTATAAATCTAACCTCCTCCTCCTCCTCTTCTTCTTCTACTTGAGCCCACTTGTTCACAGAGCAGCCAGCATGGGGGTGACAGGGGTGATCTGTCTTCCTGTCTGGGCAGAACTGGGCTCACCAGAGCAAAACAGCCACTGCTAGACAGTTCCTAAGCTGGACCTAAGAATAGACAGCCCAGAAAAGGGTTGATAGCTTAAGCGGGGGGTGGATTCCATGTTGTGCAATGAACTGAGGTGGCTGCTCTGCTCCAAGGTGCCCAATTAAGTCTCCCATTGCTTCAGGGATTTATGAGTTACCCATCTAGAGACAGAGCACCCTTTCATCAAATCCTTCCTTCGAAAAATTCAAGGTGGCCTCTCTGATTATCACCTCCTTCATTTTGTCCTCACAACAGAATTGGGTCGGACAGAATATCACGAGGTCACCAGGAAGCTTCACAGCTGAACAGGGATTTGAACCCGGGCCTTCCCAACACTGGCCTGACATTCAAACGGCTGCAGCTCCACAGAGTCTGTCTCACCTCCATGGTTTCATGGGACAAAAATATTTTGAGGTGCTTCCGATCTCGGCAGGCCCGGCTGATTGTCACTTGGTCATACTGCGAGGAGAGGGGGGAGAGAAAAAGGAAGGAAAGTTCATGCCTGAAAAGTGTCCACAGCTCTGTCCAAAGAATTATTCAAATATATACGCTATCACAACGGTGCGGGAGTCAGCTGTGTTATAAGAGGATGGGTAACTCCACTGGTCCTTTTTTATTGTTGAATCCCTGCTACAGATTGGTAGCTGCAATGCCATACACCAGCACTAGAGTGAAGCAGGGGGGGCAGGCCAGCAGCCACCCTCCAGAGGACAGGGAACCTAGGCTCTGCTGCCAAAGTCCCAGGACCCTTCCAGCATCTCACCTGGTGCATGCAAACAGGGTGTGGGAAGAGTTTCTTGCCTACCTGGCAGGACATTCAATTCAGGCCTAAGCCCAGAGGCAAGAACGGGGTGCCAAAAGGTCTTATCCAAGGTCCTGATGCCGCCTGATGACCCCTCGGCTGCTGTCTATGGTGCTGGAGAACAGCCCTTCCAGCCTGACTAAGCAATGACAAATCCAAAGCAGCCTATACATGGTGTCGGACCAGACCCTGGTAATGTGCACACAAAACTGGTACTTCCATAGGAATTCATGACTGTGGTTGGGTTTTAATGCTTTTTCATTGTTGATTTTATTGCTTTGGGTTTCTTGCTCGAATCCTTGTTTTAACTGCTTTGAAGGGCTGTGAGCTCTGAAGGTGAAGTATAAATATCTGCCTCCTTCCTTTGCAAGAGCAGGGTAAGAGTTTACCAGGATTTCCCTTTCCTTTTTGGATTGGGTGGTTTCTGATCAATTGGCTGAGTTACAAATTTTCTGCAGCTGATCTTACCAAATATGCTAGATTTTATTAAGCAGGGATTGGGGTTCTTTTTATTTGCTGTTACTATTTTATACTGTACATGTAGTTTTTATTTGGTAAACTGCACCCAGAGTAGATTAATTAACTAATAAACAAACTAATAATAAACTAACTTTTGTGCAAGATTAATTTATTTAATAATTAATTAATTAAGCCTGGGGGGGAAATGAAGGTGTTAGTAAAATAGATCTATAATAGCGGTGTTGCAGCATATGCAACTAACTTTTGTGCAAGATTAAATTATTGCTTTATTCATATGATAAGCAGGTTTTATTTTTATATGTAAATATGTGGAATACCATTTTCTCGATGTAGATTGTTTCTGCTTTTCATCAGAAAAATTATCTTTTTAAAATTTTACTCTGAAATAAATTTAGAAATGAAAGAGAAAATGCCTGATTTATCTTGCCTTTCTCCAAACAGGGAATCAAAAGCAGCTAAAATAGAGGCAGCTGACATCCCACGTGCATCAGGGATCTGTTAAACTGCAATTAAGAGTAAGTGTGCACATACATATAGTGTTGGGCAATTTGTTTTTCTTATGGAAATTTGAGAATTTCCTGCTTAAACTGAATAAGGGACAATGCATCAGGTGAGACCCCCATGCTTGTAAGAGCTGTGGGACATGCAAACATCCAGCAGCAGTTTTCCATAGTTCAGCGCCTCCATACCAGGAACTCTGCACCTAATAAATGTGTGCCTTTTTATGGACACAAGTGCCATCAAGTCCCAACTGACTGACAGCAACCCCAGCAGGGGGCTTTCAAGGAAAGTGAGCAGCAGAGGTGGCCTTCCTCTGCGGAGTCTTCCTCGGTGGTCTCCCATCCAAGTTCTGACCCTGCTTAGCTTCCAGGATCTGATGACATTGGGCCATACTATGCGGTCTTCCCTCCCATGTGCCAGTTTAGCATCTCTTAAAGTCTGGCAACCCTAAAGGAGCAACTGAGCTTGGTCCAGAGACCAAGATATGACTTCAGCTGTCCATCGTTTGGAATAAGAAAAGGGCTCATTGAAAAAAGTAATATCAAACAATTGTATAGCATTTTGGGTGCTCAAAGCACTGCATATACCTTATCACAGTACTCCTCCCAACAGTCCTGCAGTTTAGGCCAGTATTATAATTCTCGTATTGGGAACTGAGGGAAGAAAGCAGTTTGCATAGATGAATTTGTGGCTGGGAGGAGACATGAAGGGGGAAGGACCTCCCAGCTCACAGCTCATTCTCTCTACCACATCGCAGGGCAGCTACGCAAGAGGCAAAAATCCCTTACCTTGATTGCGAGGTTCAGATCCTGCATCCCATCCCGTGCAGTCGCAAGCAGAAATCTGATCAGGTCCCTGTTCTTACTGATAGCCTCCTGGGTCGATTGGGCAAAAAGTTTTTTCCCTTGCTCTGGCAGGAAATAAAGTGGAAGGAAGTGAGTCCAGATGGGCACAGGGCTTAGGATGTCTCTAGAACTTTGAACATCTCTTCACTGACAATTCCAACAATAAACAGTAAGGAAGAAAGGTGTTGTGAGTGTTCAAACCCCCACTTGTGACAGAAGCTGGCTGGTTACCTTGGGCCAGTCACACACTCTCAGCCTGATCTGCCTCACAGGGTTGTTGTGAAGATAAAATGGAGGAGAGGAGAATGATATAAGCCATTTGGGGTCCCCATTGGGGAGAAAGGTGAGGTATAAATGAAGTATATTAATCAGAAGAAAGAGACTGAAAGCAAATGACAAAGGGCAATCATACAGCGGAAACAATGCCAGTCGGAGCCAATTAATGTTAGACGGTGAGAAAAAGCTCAGACAATCAGGACAGACTCAGCCTGTGCCTTTAAGGCAGCAGTGGTGACACCAGGGTAATTTGTGGAGGGAGCCTTCACTTGCATTTGTTTAGTAATGATACAACAGCCCTTTAAGGTAGGCTAGTATTATTATCATGTTCTTGCAGGGGGTGAAAGTTGAGAGACAGAGAGAAGGCCATGCCTATAGTGAGTCTGTGGTGAGATTTGCACCTGGGACACCCTGATTTATAACAGCATAGAAGTTCATAATAAATTCTCCAAAGGCTTCCATGAAGATTGTTTCAGAGTGTAGCTGTGTTGGTCTGCAGAAGAACAGCTAGGTTCAGTTCCAGAAGCACCTTAGAGACCAAAAAGATTTGAGGGATACAAGCTTTCCAGAGCCAAAGCTCCCTTTGACTCTCAAAAGCTCATACCCAAAAATCTTGTTGGTCTCTAAGGTCCTATTGGACTTGAATCTAGTTGTTCTCCACAGCCATACAGCAACCACTGCAGAAGCAGGGCAAATCCTGCCCTCTGGCCACTGGGCCGCACTAGCAAACAGCTCTCTTCCTGTTATGCAAGTCTTAAAAGGACAGGCGCCCATCTAGTCCAAGCACAGCAACACTAGTGGCCTGGAAGATTGCAGCGTATCCTATATAACTAGTTATTTCTCCTCTACCAAGCCTCACAAAATCTGTTTCTTTTGAAGGAGATCACTGGTGTCTTTACGGCTGATTAAACTAGGCTGTCTGCTTATCGGACCATGCAAAAGGATGTACATTCACATTTGCCCCAATAATTTTTTTGTAAAAAAAGTGCATTAATCTAGAAAGTCACAAAAGCAGGCAGGATTACCTTGGACAGAAATAATTTTCTGCATTTGGTGAATCTGCTGCTTAAGGTCTTTTTTCTTCTGGAACTTCATGGTGATCAAGTCTGGATGCCTCCCGCTGACTTCTGGAAACCTGTGCAGAGAGTAAGATATGTATCCCCTTTGCCACCCACTGCCAACGTGGGTATCAGACAAGGCTTTGACTTGGTTCTGTGACATCAGACGGGGGATTGTGATGCAATTAGACCTCACTCAGTTCTCAAGAATGGCTGCTGTCTTAGAATCCCAGCATTGCAATGACCAGAATTCCAGTTAGAATGGCAGGCCCCATTCCCCAGGCTCTTGCTTAGGGCTGGTTCAAACAGGAATTTCGCCAACACTCTGAAACTTCCAGGCTTGGTTAGTGTCATACCCTTTTAGGATCAGGTTTGCCCACCCGATTAGGGTGAATGGGTCTTTTGCTTGGGATCTGGCAAACAGAGTCTTGGTGTTCCTTTAATAGATGTTTCTCAGAACTGAACATCTGAGAGTCAGCCTAAATTGAAGTCTGTTTGGCACAGACACCAGAACTGGGACTGAGATTTTGGTGAGGGCAATTGGGTCGTATGCTGAAACTCCCATTCAGGCCAAAAGAAAAGGGTTATATCTTCTGAGGAGAAGAAGAATTCCTGCCCAGGTACACTGGGGGTTTTGGTCTGAGGAGACCCCTGTTCTGTTGGGAAGGGATTAGGATTTAGACACCTCGGGATATTGAAATCAACGGTGGTTTCCAAAACGTGGAAAGTCTAGGTACACAAATGAACTGACCGTCTCCAGGAAACCTGGAGAGTCATAGGAAACTATATGAAGAAACACTGTAACTGTAACTAAAATACTCAGTCAAGTGCCCCTCACTGTTAAGATCCAAGAATATTTGGAAATAAGCTTCAACAACACTATTTTGATTGTTAAAAGAAGTAGGATCTGTATTAACAATGATTTCCAACTCAGCATTTCCAACCCCTGACTACACCTATTCAGTCCCTGCCTGTTAAATGAAATCATTATTTCTGTTTGAAGGTTGTACCATCTCAAGTGCCATTTGAAAGAGAAAAACAAGAGTGCTCATGCTTATCCCATCAAGTTTCTGGGCTGGGCTAAAAGACAAATTAAATCTTCATGACGGGGTGGGAAAGACAGACTTTTAAAACCACAACTACATCCACACTACTTGGGGCTGCTTAGTAACAGTTGGGAACAAATTTTTGGTAGGAAAACCTGCCCAACAGTGGGGAAGTGCCAGCGGTCCGTCATAGCAACCCTACCATATACCTCAGTATTTCACATGCACATCCTCCAGTTGCCTAATCTTGCTCAAGGGGGTTTGCCCCACAGTAAAAAAAACCCTAATCCTAATCAAGTAGGGGGTAGTTGTTGCTACTATAGCAAGAGAAGTACTCTCTGTATATGTTCAGACACACATTTATATTGCAGGGCTGAGATTGTGAATTTAAGCATAGGGAGACATGGCTTTCATTAAACCCTTGAAGCTAATTTCTCCCACCTCATTCTCATTCTCACTCTGTCCTCATACACAAACTGAATGTAGTGGTATATATTGTGGTGTTCTCGCCTGGTAAATGATACAGGAATCTTTATTCCATAATTAAGAATATTTTGTTAACATGATTAACCAGAGGACTGCCTTTGTAGAGAGACTTTCTGCTTGCATCCCTGAAACTCCCCTGCTGAACAACCACACCATTCCTAAATTTCTGTTTGGTTGTTCTGCATCACCCACCTCATGAAGGAACCTTGTCCTCACAGATACTAAGGAAGTTATTATGACAAAGAATTAAATCATGTGAAAAGGAATCCCCGCGCCACAAGATGGTGAGCACACCCTTTCCCAAGCCAATTGGCTGAGCTGCTGGGATGTCATGAATATTCAGATTGCTGTAGAGGAGGAGCCAGCCAGGGAATGTGAACAAGTAACGTAGCTTCTGTGAGGGAAAGGGAAGAGCCCCCACTTTAGATGGAAAATAACTTCACATGCTGGAGGAGAGGGCACATGTGTTGTTGTCTGGAATGGATGTGGAGAAGCAAGCAAGGCTAGATTTCACATGTTGATTCCAGGCAACCCAAGGCCTTTGGCCATAGACCCGTTGTTGCAATCGTACTTCAAAGCAGAGGTTAAGAACCTAAAGTGGGTTTACAACATTTGATGTTTGCTGATTCTTCCACCTGTTTACTTTAGTTAATAATTGCTTGGGAGTCAACACATTAAGAGAAGGGCAGAAATGTCCTCCAGGCCATATGCTTGCCAGCCTCCAGGTGGTGGCTGGAGATCTCCCAACATTACAACTGATCTCCAGGGGACAGACCAGTTCACCTGGAGAAAATGGCTGCTTTGAAGGTGGACTCTGTGGCATTATACCCTATTGAAATCCCTCCCCTCTCCAAACCCCACCCTCCTCAGGCTCCACCCCCAAATCTCCAGGTATTTCTCAACCCAGAGCTGGCAACCCTATCAAGCAGTGCCAGTTTGGCCAAATTTCTGTGTGAAAATCATACAGCATGGTTCAGGGACCCCCTTGGTTAGTAACAGGGGGAGTCCTATTGTTTCAAGACGAAGTCCCAAATAGAACTAAAGGAAGCACTGACATTAGGAACCATGCAAATATCCTTAAGGTTTTGAGTCTCCAGAGTAATCTGGTTTTACATCCAGAGAGGAACACAGCAGCGTGCTCTCTTCAGGTGCTCAGAGAAGACCTTTTTGTACTCAGCGGCAAGACCATGACTGTTTTAGCACTGCAAGCAAGAACCAAACCAACATACTATTTTAGCCATACCTTTTGTTTCTGTGGAATAGCCCTTTTGGCATCTGATGGGGTACAAGAGAATCCTGTTTCATGGCCTTTTATCAACAGCAACAACCAGAACTGTGAAACAAATATCAAAATAGTATAAATACTATCCTTTATATTGTTTTCTTAAATATCTAAGTAATTCAAGTACAAATTAGGTAAACAAGAGACTGTTCACTGAGTATTACAAACTGTAACAGTATAGATTTGAACAGACGATAGCAGCTCTGGGTAGTGAGTAAACCCTGATTGGTTTTTTCTGCAGGTGAATGCTACTCCTCCAAAACAATGACTCTGAAGTCAGCTCTTTCAGAAACGCAGTTCCATATATATATCCGCAAAATAGTCCAAAAATAATGTTTGTCGCTTTCCTGGTTCCTCTTCCTCTTTCTGTCATGGCCTTTGATGGCTGGTGGCCATTGCAAGCCTCTAAAATGTGTATTACAGACACCCTGCTGGGGAAGTGGTTGAAAGGAACACATACTCTTGGAAATTAGCAGGGAGAGTGAGAGTGAACTGTTTTAAGTTGGGAGTTAGCTGCAAGGGGTTGCTAAGAAAGGTGTCTGGCTGACCATAGCAGCTTCTAAGGTACTGTGGGAGTGAAGTGATATTTCTGGAGGATCAGTTCTGCCTCCATCCATTCTTGCTTCGCACCTGCTCAGCCTGCACATTAGATTTACAACAGTACACGTAGGAAACAGGAACATTTGCCACCCACAACAATATGCATCTGCTGAACTTCCTCCTTACTGTTAAAGTGACCTTGAAAACTGCCCCCAAACTTCCTTCCAGTCGGAGGGAAGTGGGCAACATAAAACAGTATGACACCCCTATGACACCCGCCCCCCAATAACTGTGTCCCCCTTTAAACTCAGTCTGGCAGCTGATGTTAAACGGAAGAACAAACATTGCTGATCATGACCAGGGAGTTATTAGGATGAAATCACCTCCACTTCTGCATCTATTTACATTTTTTTGGCAGGTAAATGCCTCCACCTTTTAATATACTAGCAAGATTTTTGCCAATAGCTCCTCAACAGAATCCAGCTGTAGCCAAAACTGTTTGCCACCCCCTCTTCAGTTACAAGGCCAAAGTTCACATTTCTTCACAGTCAAGCAAACAGCACCATAACTGTGGTCCAGAGCCAGGTCTACCTCTCAGCAACCCAGTAGCAGAACAAACCCCACAGCCATGAAGTTCCAGGCGTTTCTCCTCTTGATCTGCACAGCGGCTTTTGCCCCAGCCGGAGGGAACCCCATCTCAACTGCGGAGGATATTCAAGTCCAGGAGAATTTTGACGAGGAGAGGGTAATGATTACAGGGGCCGGGGGGGGGGGGGCTGCCTTGTGTTAGGAAGCTAGAACAAGGAATACTCTAGATTCTCTTGGAACTACCCAACAATTCGGACCAATGCCCTCAGGCCTCTCCTCAAGGAAAGGAATTGGTATTCAGCTCAGACACACAAAGCGGCCTTATACAGAGCCAACCTCTTGATCCACCAAGCCTAGCATTGTCTACTCAGACTGGCAGCAGCTCTCCAGGGTCTAAGGCAGAGTAATTGCTGCCTGAGATCCTTGTCACTGGAGATGCCAGGGGCTAAATCTGGAGAACTTCTGCCTGCAAAGCATGGGGTTATCACTAATCCTCCCCCTAAAAGTTATCCCCATATTGCAAATGGGACAGAAGTACTGAAGCCAAGAGAGACTGACTGGCACAAAGCCAGCTGGTGGGATCATGGCAGCAGAAAGATTCGAACTGGGGACTTCTCAGATCACAGTTCTGTCAACCCGTCTGCTGCCGTGGCCTGTCATGGTTCACATGAACCAGGAAACCTCTGAAGCTACCTAGTCTGTTGGTCAATATCCAACCTAGTCTTGTCTAGTCTCCAGAGTTTCCTGTAAAGAAAGGTCTTCCCCAGTGCTTCTGCTACCCCAGATTGCATAGCTGGCGATTCCAGAAATCATATGTACAATCATTTGCGTGTAAAGCAGTTGCTTGAAAAGGAGAGACACAGGCCATATAGGCATATGAAGCTGCCTTACTCTAATTCTGACCATTGGTCCATCTGATTCAATAGTGCAGGGGTGGGCAACTTGCGGCCCGGGAGCCACATGTGGCCCGCCACAGAGTTTTTTGTGGCCCACCAAGACAGTCAGCCACGTAGTGTGATGGGGTACATTTGTCTCATTAAACTGATTCTCAAATTAAATGTGCTTGCAGCTATAGATGATATGAAATTAGCACAATAAATAAATTGAATAAAACTACCACTATTTTATTTAATTTATATTGATTGCTTTTTATGATACAATTTATACCTTTTCTGAAATGCAAAATGAATGCAATCATTTTAAAAGGTGCGGCCCTCCGCTAACCTCTGCTCCCACAAAGTGGCCCTCGAGCCAAAACAATTGCCCACCCCTGCAAGAGTGCATACCAGTTCTCTGGTATCTCAGGCACAGAAAGGTCTTTTCCAGCCTCTGCCGCCTGTAATCGTATACCTGGATGATGCCAGGGACTAAACCTGGAGCCTTATGCATGCCCAGCTCATGCTCTGATAGCTCCATCCCTAATTGTTTTAGATTATCTACAGCTACCTCCTTGAATTGTTACCTATTTAGGATCAAAAGGGTTTTCACTCTCATATCACACACACACACACTCCATCTGCCTTGGGAAAATCCAGGTTTGACACAGCCACGCACAGGAAGGTGGCCATCAGGGCACTGAGGTTTGCTACCTCAAACACCCCCCCCCCTCAGTTTTTTAATTAAAATCCATCCATTCTCAGCAGTGAAGGAAGGTTTGTATAACATTATTACACGTTCTTAAACTTTGCATTCAAAACTGAATAGAATTACCACAAAAAAAAACCTTTACACAGTGGTAACTGTGTGTTGTAGAAAAATTAAACAGAAGTCAAGAGGCAATAACAAGATTTATTCCAGTATTTACACTAGTATAAATATATCTGGCTATGGACGTGCACATGTAGCTGATGAAGTGAACTGTGACTCATGATAATGCTGGAATGAATGTTGTTGGTCTTTAAGGTGTGACTGGTCTTTGACTTTTCATACAACAAAGAAAGGCTTCATTTTAATAATCTTATATAATCCCTCCTTCCTTAGTCAGAATTAACAATTCCTATAAATGAAAAGTCACTGTCCTCAAATCTAAGCACTCTTGTTTGTTGTCACCCTGTTCCAGGAATCTAGAACTGGCTGCTACCCTCTCTTGCATACCATTTCTGCAATTATTCAAAGCCGTATGCAGTCACTTGTCTATTCACATGATCTTCCAAATTCTATGTGTTTTTACTCCACTTTTCTCCCCAATGGGGACCTAAAGCAGCTTACAACACCATTCTTCTGTCCTATATTTTATTCACAACCATCTGCAAGGTAGGTTAGACAGTGACTGATCTGCCCTGACTAGGCTAGCCCAATCCTGTCAGATCTCAGAAGCTAAGCAGGGTTGGTCTTGACTAGTATTTGGAAGGACGACCTCCAAGGAATACCAGGGTCGTGATGCAGAGGCAGGCAATGGCAAAACTCCTCTGAAGTGTCTCTTGCTCGCCACCTAGTGGTGCATAACGCTAAAGAGCTAGAACTTCTGGCTGCCAGACAATCTTAGGATCTCCTGGCTATTCTACACACAATACCATAAGGTAATTCTTATTAGTGACTAGCTCAAGGTTAAATTCCATAGCAGAGTAGGGACCTGAACCAGGACCTCCCAGGTGCTATTTCCATACACGTATTGGAGATAAATAGATTGGTTTCTGAAAAAAGATGCAATCAAGGTGGTCGGGGTTTTTTTGCTGCAGTTAGCATATTAAATATGAGCTGTTTGTGTATTACCTTCCCTGATTCTCTCGCACGTGCATGCCGGTGTCGTTTCCCATAGCTCAGTGGCAAAGCACCTGCCCGGGGCCCCCAGGTCCAATACCTGGTGTTTCTACTTTGTTTGTTTCAACCTTTTCTGAAGGTTTGGTGAAGTGCTCTCTTTCTTTAACCTCTTAGTTCTATGGGAAATGGTATAACGTTGCTGTCGGCTCCACCTGCCCCTGGGTGAAAAAATACAAGGACCGATTTACCATGGGGACACTAGTTGTGGCACCAGGGCAATCGAGGGAGGAGATCAGCATGGCAACCACTAGGCTCAGGTAGGCGCTTCTTCTCCTCTTGCCAAAACACGAGCAAACACCCCTTTTGTGCTACTTATTTAATATATACATATCTATTATCTTACTCATCCTCCAAGGAGTTCAGCATGGCATACACAGGTTTCCACCCTCCCATTTTGCCCTCACAACAGCCCTGTGAGAGAAGTTAAGCTGAGAGACTCACCCAAGATCACCCAGCAAGTTTCATAGCAGAGTAAAAGGTAAAGGTAAAGGTTTCCCTTGCTTGAAAGCCAGTCGAATCTGACTCTAGGGGGTGGTGCTCACCTCTGTTTCCAAGCCAAAGAGCCTGCGCTGTCCGAAGACTTTTCTGCGGTCTTGTGGATGGCCTGACTAGATGCCAAGGCGCACGGAACGCTGTTACCTTCCCATCGAAGCAGTACCTTATTTATCTACTTGCAATTTCTTGCTTTCGGACGGCTAGGTTGGCAGGAGCTGAGGCCAGAGACGGGAGCTCACTCTGTCACGCAGCACTGAGGTCTCGAACTGCTGAGGTACTAATCTTCCATTCTGCAGCTCAGCGTCTTAACCTCTGAGCCACTGCTGCCCTCATAGCAGAGTGGGGGGATCTGAATCCAGGGCTTCCAGATCCTCGTGCAACACTCTAACCACTACATCACACCAGTCTCTGAGAAGCCAACAAAGAGGCCGTGAAGGCAATAGCCCTCCCTCCTGTTAGCTGTTCCCCAGGATCTTGTATCGGAGGTACACTGCCTCCGAGCCTGGGAGTTCCGTTTTACTATCAAGGTGAAGGGCCAGTGGTAGTTCTGCACTCCATGAAGAACCCATCCATCCATCTTCTTCTCCTTTGTCCCTTGACACAGTTATCTGCACATTTCTTGCACTAACAGGCTGAGAGGATTAGGAGCATGTCATCGGTTGGGCTTAGGGTTTCTTTAAAAATGCTGGAATGTACCCAGGGAGATGCAAACCCCTACGGACATCAGTACTCTTGCTGGAAGAAGGTCTGCAGAAAGAAGTGAAGTGGTGGTGGGCAGCAGGACCATGACAGGGATAAGGGAGGCTTTGAAATAGTTCTCCTACAAACGGAAGATGGGTCAGGAAATATGATATCTGCTTTCCAAGGTCCTCAGGTTCACACTAAAAAAACTTTAGAAAAGTGGAAAGAACAGGTCGCTGGTGAGAAACAAAGACTGTAATGCTGCTGTACAGATCGGTGACGTAGTGGCCCTTGGAATACTGTTTGCAGTTCTGCTCACTGCATCTCCAAAAGGAGGAGAAGGAGGAGATTGGGTTTGTACCCCACCCTTCACTTGGAGTCTCAGAGCTGCTTACAAACTCCTTTCCCTTCCCTACCCCACAACAGACACCCTGTGTGGTAGGTGGGGCTGAGAGAGCTCTGAAACAACTGTCCTTGAGAGAACAGCTCTGACAGAACTATGGCTTGCCCAAGGTCATCCAGCAGCTGCATGTGGAGGAGTGGGGAATCAAACCCAGTTCTCCCAGATTAGAGTCCACACACTTAAATGAAGATTGTAAAGCTGGGAAACAGACAGTAGATTCAGGACAGAAAAAAAGAAAGTATTTCTTTACCCAGGGCATTATTAACCTGTGGAACTCACTGCCACAAGATGCAACTGGCTCAAACAGCTTTAAAAGAAGACTAGACAAATCCATAGAGGATCAGTCCACCCACACATATTAGGATGGATGTTTCAATGGACCCCTCCCCATTCAAAGGCAGTGTACCTCCGAAAACCTTTTGCACCAGGAAAACAATGGGGGTGCTGCATTCATCTCCTGCCTGTGGGCTTCTTGGAGGCATCTGAATAGTCAGTGTGGAAAATGGGATGGTGTCTTAGGTTTTATCCAGAAGGGCTGTTATATCACATAAGGTATAGGCCACACACTTGCTGTTTTGGGGGATGAAAAGAATTGCAAAAAAAAAGGTGGGACACAGCCTAAGGATACAAAGATAATTCAGATCTGCCCTCCCCTCTTCCTTTGCAGGCAAGGTCTCTGTTCTCAGGTCACCGGAGGATACCAGAAGACTGACATTCCTGGGAAATTCACCTACTATAATCCAAGTAGGTTGAGGACATCCTTTGGAACTGATGAGATGGGGACCCTATAACTCACACCTACAAGTCATCACCATGGTGTCCTGAACTAGCTGCAGGCAATTTTCAGAAGTGGCACCACCACGGTTTTTCCTAACTTTAACATAATTTATGTAGTTTCTACTAATCACTGGGAGGGTCAGGGATGACACCCACTTACCCCTCCCCTAGTACTAGAAAACCTGCCCAGAGTTCTCTCTGCCTTCTGAAATTACACCACAGATTTCCAAGTTTATGCTAGTGGTCATAAGGACTAGAAACATGGGTTTTTAAAAAAATGAAATGGATGCTCAGGAAGTTGAGTTTGGCATCCAGTTCCAGTTCCTGCAATATAACCGCAGAATCAAAGGTGGCATTGTTCTACCAACTAAGCCTCTTCCAGAGAGTTTTTCTTACAAGGGCACCCTCTGTTGTCTTCTGTTCTAGGATGGGATGCAAATATTGAGACCTTTGTGGTTCACACCAACTACAACGAATATGCCATCATTGTGATGAAGAAGAACAGCACCCATGGCTTCACCACCACAGCCAAGATTTATGGTGTGAAAACCTTAAAGGGTATCACGGCACATAGCTTATAGGATGGTGTGGAAGACCAGGTCAATTCCCTCGATCTTGATTTCTAGCTAAGTGAAGACATGAAACTGTCTCATACGGAGTCTGACCACTGCTCCCCTCGACTGAGTATCATCAGCTCTGGCATTAGCTCCCCCGAATTTCAAGCAGAGAAAGGCCTTTCCCAGCGCACGAGATCCTTTAAAAAGAGATGTCAGGGATTGACCTTGAAACCTTCTGTATTTATTCATTTTATGTATTTATTTATTTATTTGTATACCACCCTCCACCCGCAACGTAAAGCACGTACTCTGCCGCTGGGCCATAGCCTCTCCCCACCTACCTGTGCATCCTGTCACCAAGTGTAATCACATCCTTTCTGGTTCGCTCTGCTGGCAGCAGCATAGGTACATTGTCCCTGCTGCCAGTTCCTTCTCCCTAGGAAAACATGGTCCCCGTTTTGACTCTCTTTTTGCCTTCTGGGGAAGCTTTTTAAAAATGTCATTAGCACGCATGCTGTTGCACTAGCTCTCTAGGCTTGACAGTCTCCGGGTTCTCCCAGCATTACAACTGATCGCTAGACTACAGAGATCAGTTCCCCTGGAGGAAATAACAGCTTCAGAGGGCAAATTCTATGGTATAAAGATGAAACCTAAGTGAAATCTCCTGCCAAAATCTCCCCTCCTAGGACTGCCAACTTGGGGTTGGGAAATCCCTGGAGATTTGGGGAGGGCAGGGTTTGGGGAGGGGAGGGACCTCAGCAGAGTATAATGTCATAGAGTCCACCCTCCAAAGCAGCGTCTACCATCTGGTCTCCCCACCCACCCACCCACCCCCGGTTATCTTCATAAAACGCTCTGGGATTTCTTAGGCAGAAAGAGATGCCAGGGACTGAACCTTCTGTATGTCATCCAGTGAGCTTCACAGCCAAGCGGGGATTCAAACTCAGATCTTCCAAATACTCTCTAGCCCCAAAGCCACATACAGGACAAACAATATTTCACATACCTGTGTCTCCTTTTCAGGAAGAAGCCCGGAGCTGAGAGAGGACCTCATGGCTGAGTTCAGACAGCTTTCTCTGGATCTGGGAATCCCTGAAGACTCCATCTTCACTCTGATTAATAAAGGCAAACCTGGGTTAAGGGAGAGTGTGAGCTCAGGGGCTGGGGTGAGGGCATTTCCATTGAAGGGAGGGATGCGTTTCAGCAAGCTGCGGAATACTAGATGCCTCCAAGATTAAACTCCACAAAGAACAAAAGCCAAACCATGCCGTTTATTTGAAGATCACCTGTTATGACTTAATTATAAGATAATCAAAATCGAAATGCCAGAGTAGACTAGTGGTCAATAAGAAATGTCATTAAATTGTTAATATCTCCTGTGACCTTAAGGCAGCCGACCTCAGTAGAGGTTGCCCTTGAATTTATGCCTAGTCTCTGCTCTGGCCAGGCCATCTTCTATGTAGCCTCAGCTATGGTAGATAGGGGACATGGTGCCTCAGAGGTTAAGACGCTGAGCTGCAGACCAGAAGGTCGGTAGCTTGGCAGTTCGAGACCCAAGTGCCACGTGACAGAGTGAGCTCCTGTCTCTGGCCCCAGCTCCTGCCAACCTAGTAGTTCAAAAGCAAGAAACTGCCAGTAGATAAAAGTTACCGCTTTGACGGGAAGGTAACAGCATTCCATGTGCCTCAGCATTTAGTCATGCTGGCCACATGACCACAGAAAAAGTCTTCGGACAGCACTGGCTCTTCAGCTTGGAAACAGAGATGAGTGCCGCCCCCTAGAGTTGGATTCAGCTGGCTTTCGAGCAAGGGAAACCTTTACCTTTATGGGTAGATCATTGTCACTTCCCTGCACTGAGGATGGCTGGTTCATTCTGTCACTCCCAACAAACAGAATTACCTACTCACAAGGGAGACTGTCAGATCTCTGCATAAGTCACTATTCTGTGTCTTGCCTGTTAGGAGGCATAACCGGGGGAGGGGAGAATTGCCAACAGGTCTGGAAAAAATGTCCTGTCCCTTTCATAGAGATTTAATGGGCTGTTATTGACCACACGATGCTGTTTCTCTCCATTTCATGAAAAACTTCAGCTGCCTGTTTCTACACATCATACCTCTAATAAAAGGACAAGACATTTGGCCCATTGGCAACCCTGGGGGATAGGCATCTTTGAAAGCTGGTGATCATTAGCCATTCAGAAGTAAACCTTTTCAGACTGTGGAGTTGTGGCAGTCATGTCATTTCCCCCTATAGCCCCTTCCACACGCTATTTCCTCTTTCTCACCTCCTGGCAGCCCCCACATCCTCTCCCTTTTACCTGCTTCCTTGTCTTCTTCCCACTCTCCAACTGTTAAGGGATTTTCTCTTTAAACCTAATGAAACCCCCCCCCCCTTTAATCAAGGTATATCTGGGAGAGAGAGAAACTAACTTCAAGGCTTTTCTACTAGCAAAGTATGCAGTTTTATTTAAGAATGAATTCATTCTGACACCACCTCATTCAACAATACACTGGCATTCTGAGTGCAAAAACAGTTCATCCTTCATACCAAAGAAAAGGACAGACTTCAGTTCCCAGACATAGTTCACTCCACCCTCTGTTTACAGAATATTTCAAATTCCTGGGAAGGGCAAAAAAGGAAAACAATCCTTCTACAGCTTGAAAGGGAGATAAGAGAGTCCCCATACTGTGACCATGAAAATGGTTGTCTAAAGTTTGGAGGTGTTAATTAACAAAATTTGGGCAAGGGTGAGAGAAGGGACAGAAACATCATAAATATGGAAAACTAATTAGGAATGTAATCAATCTACCTCATGCTCAGTAATCAAATGGTTGTGAGGAAACTGGATCCTTACTCAATATTTTAATAATGAACTAAATTTCTCTAACACCAACCAAGTTGATTTGGTGCAGAGGTTAAGAGCGGTGGACTCTAATCTGGAGAACCAGCTTTGATTCCCCACTCCTCCACATGCAGCTGCTGGGTGACCTTAGGTCAGTCAAAGGTCTCTGAGAGCTGTTCTCTCAAGAGCAGTTCTCCCAGAGCTCCCTCAGCCCCACCTACCTCACAAGGTGTCTGCTGTGGGGAGGGGAAAGGAAGGAGATAGTAAGCCACTCTGAGTGAAGGGCAGGGTGTAAATCCAATCTCCTCTTCCCCCCCCCCCGGCTGAAATTTTCAGTTTTATTATTTATTTACTTCATTTATACCCCATCTTTCTCCTCAGTGGACCTAAAGCAGTTTATGTTAGCCTCCTCTCATCCACTTTATCCTCACAACAATCCTCTGGGGTAGATTAGGTTACTCAGCAGGCTCCCATGGCAGAGTCGGAATTTGAACCTGGGTCTCCCAGATCCTATCCTTACACTTCAGCCACTATACCACACTGCCTCTCAGCTTTCCCTCCTTCCCTCCCCCTGACAGCCTCTCACTGGGAAAAGTCTGGCCAGGCTGCAAAAGTCATGTGGTAGCAAGTCGCTCAACTGATTTGTGTGGTAGCTGCTGCCAGGCCCAGTCAAGCCTTACAAGCTGCACAGAGCCACTGGGCCCAGACAAGTTGGGTGGCATCATTTGGTAGCCAACACTGCACATGGATGACTTGTGGAAATTGCTCTGTAGCAAATTGCCTAGCGGTTATTGCTGGCTATGGCCCTGATGAGTCCTCCCTCCAGAGCAGGAGGACTGGAGTGGACTGAGAGGCCAAAATAGTCCGGGAAAAGGCTCTCCCCCCTTCCTTTTATTGAGAGAAACCAAGGTTTGAAAGCTGGCAATATGCTTTTGCTTACCTAGCAACACTCACCAGAGCCACTGAGAGGACATTCCCTCCTTAAAAGTACAGGTGCTGCTGTTCAGTTGGGGGGAGGGGGGCTTTTTAAAAAATAGACTTCATGTTTTTCTGCAAACTCAGGTTTGTAGAAAGCTCTGTATTCTCTGTTCATGGCTCCAGTCTCCAGATTTAAATATCCACAGACGAGGTCATGTTGGAATTAGATATATTGATAACAATGTTATCAGTACAAACTTGAAACAAGGGGGATTTGTGACTTTGACACCCACACTTAATACATACTCTCATTTAAGAGCCCATAACAAGTGTTGGGTAGGCAGGATACCCGAGTTTGTGCTCCCACTGTACAATCACATACAATCTGAACTATTAACCTGGGCTCATCCCTTCGGGGAGGGGGGGGGGGAAGAAGAAATCCTTCATTTTGGAATTGTTCCCAAGGCGAAGTGGCAAACTTACTGCATGGGGTCACTTTCATAACATCACTCAAGAAGTTACAGAGTTCCTTATGGTATCTCTTTCACCTCCCCTGCATCTAACAAAACAGCAGGCACTGAAAACCCTATTTGTGTGAATATGGCCAGCTTGAGTGAAATTGCTAACCGTCTCAAAAAGCCATGTCTTTGAGGCTATAATAGAAGGGTGTTTCATTCTGGGATGTTTAAGCTTACCCCAAACTGGATGGCCCATGTTCAGGATTTCACCCGCTGTTCTGGATTCAGGATTTTCTGGACAAGGAGCTTGGTCTTTTGATAATGAAAGAAAATGAAGTTCAGTTCTCCACAGTAGCACACATGGCAAAAGTCCTGGCTGTTCTTGGCCATTAGTTTGGTTATTAGCTCTGCTGGATATCTTTCCAGAGAAGAGGAAGGAAAATGATGGGCCAAGGGCTCAAATTGAAACACCCCCAACACTGAGGTCCGCTTTTTAATCCTCCTGCTACAGATGCAACTCCTCTGCATGTTGGGGGAATAACTGAGGGGGGGGGGGTGTCATACCACACTCTCTGGGGGCCAGATTTGACCCAAGAATTCCTAATTGCCGACTCTCACTAGAAAATGTTCTTTGTTGCCATCCAATAATACCTCTCAAACGGATCTCTTTCCTTAGGGGAGTGCGTTCCTTCTGCAGGTGAAGCTGAACCGCAGGTAGGTGAAAGCCTCACTGCTAGAATCTTGCTGTTCCCAGGGGATTTCCCCCCACAAGAGATGGGGAGCTTGGCCCCACTTTAAGCATCCCAGCCACCCTTCAGAAATCAACCTTTTAGGGCTGTGTCCAACTTCCTAACTCTGATTTAGAAACTTTGGAGGGGGAGCAAGCGGAGAACAGCTGCAGGTGGTTGCCCAGTGATCTGTGGTTCCATGGCTGAGAACACTTATACCATTTTCTGCTTCTTTCATCAGCCAAGAGTTCGAAGAACTGCTTTGTTTGAAGAAGAAGGATCTGCTGATGGTTCACTGAACACCTTGCTAGGCAACAAAGAAGGTAGGTTTCCAAAATAGGATCCCTCCTCTGCAGGATTTGGGGAACAAGAATATAAGCGCTTGCACTTGCTCTCCAACCAGGGTTACCATCCTCCAGGCAGAGCCTAAAGATATTCAATAACTACAATTCATCTCCACCCTACAGAGATCTATTGCCCCTGAGGGAATGGCAGTTTTGGAGGATGGATTCTGTGGCATTATACCCTACTTAGGTCCCCCTCTTCCCCCTCCTTGGCCATCCCCAGGCTCCACTCCCAAATCTCCAGGAATTTCTTGACCTAGAGTTGGCGACACTATCTCCAGTTGAAATTGCTACACTGTTGACCTCAAAAAAGACAGAAGCTCAGCTTCATTATTTATACCAGATCCGACGAATCCCAAGCCTTCATTGTGCCTGCCAGTCATAAAAGTTGAAGTTGCACATGCCCATTTTGTTCTGTATCTAGGGCTCAAGAGCCTGAGCACATGCACATCCATTTCCAGGTAATACTCCAGGTGAAGTCAGATACATCCAAGTTGCTTGTTAGAGGCCCTACACTCTGGGCTTGCTTGCTTTGGGAAAGGGAGGAAATTCCACAAACAATGCACCATCCCCCACCTCCCAAACTCTACCCAGAGTTGTCTCCAGTGAGCTTTGGATGAAGAAGAGATCTGCAGTACATGCTCCCCCAGATGATCTCCGAGAGCACAGAAGATCATTCCATCAGATCTGTCCTCTACAATTATTTTAGTTTATTTTAATGGTCCCTGTTCCCCCTATTTACAATCCCTAGCTGCTGTTTCCTGTTCTTATATTCTCCTAAGGTGGGTTTTTTTCCAAAAACCTTGTCAGTGTGAATTGTTAGAATCGCCACTCTCTAGAAGTTACATTTTACAGTAGAGAATGAGAGCCGTGTGTGTGTGTGTGTGTGTTAGTGGTTAGCATCCCAGGCCAGGCCTAGGGAGATACCGGTTCAGATCCCTAATCAGCTGCAAACCCCACAGGGTGACTGTGGACCAGTCAGTCACTCCCTCTTTCTCTCAGCCTAGCCATCTTTCCCAGGGTTGTTGCTGTGAGAGTAAAAATGGGAAGGACCATGCATGCCACCCTTAAATCCGTCCAGGAAAAGTGGTGCCAAAAAATGGGATCAGTAAATGCCTCTCGTGCGCATGCATTTAAATTCATGAGCATGGACACTAAGATGCCACTCAGTGCACAGCCTGTCCTTTGGCATCCTGCAGCTGCTGACACATATTTTGTACTGCTGAGAGCGGATTGTAGAATGACTATAATTTTCTACTGCATCTTTAACCTACCCACCCACCCACCCCTCAACAAACACCTTCTTGGGTTCTAAAAATACCACAGAACAAACTATGGCAGAGTAATTAAGTGCTGCATACAGCGGGCTACCATAACTTTCAGCAGTGTGCAAGAGCAGAGGGTGTGGAGCTTATGTAAGCCCTCTGCAGACATTCCATTCATGTAAAGCAGGAGACTGCCAGCTGCGCATCCTGGGAGAATGTGGACACCCACCATGCACCAGATACACACTGTCACCATCTTGTGTGAATTGGGCAGAATGTGGTTTTTTCACAGGCATACATCTTCCATTCATACAAACCAGAATCCTAGGCCTCTGACTGGCATGAATGGAAATGAATCATAGGCGTCAACTTCAGGGGGTCTGGGGAGCTGGAGTCCCCCCCCCCAAACTTTTCCAGGACGTGCTGAGCCTCCCCCAGAGACAATGGCCTGTAATGTCTCTGGCCAAGCCCCAGCCTCCCCCAAAATTGGAAAGTCTATGCCCTTGAAATGAATGGAGCCTGGGGAGGACAGGGGCCTCAGTGGGGTATAATGCCATCATATCCACCCTCCAAAGCATCCATTTCCCCCAGAGAAACTGATCTCTGTAGTCTGGAGATGAACTGTAATTCTGGGGGATCCCCATGGCAACTGCACAGCTGGTGGGTATCCTGGCCTGAGGGGAATAGCTCATGTAAACTTCTGCAGAGGGCTAAAATGCAGAGGCACAAGAGAAGGGCTGTCGAAAGCCCATGAGAGGGGATGATGTCCCTTTAGGGTCGCCCTCGCAGGGTTGGGAAATTCCTGGAGACCTCGTAGTGGGGCCTGGGAAGGGCAGTATTTATTTATTGATTGATTGATTTTATTGATTTTTACCCTGCCCATTCCAGCCTAGGCATGACCTCAAGCAGGGTGTAATGCTTTAAAGTCCACCCTCCAAAGCAGCCATTTTCTCCAAGGGAACTGATCTCTGTTGTTTGGAGATGAGTTATAATTCCAGGCACTCTCCAGGCCCTACCTGGAGGTTGGCAACTGTGCCCTCAAAGTTTCCCCCCCCCACATGAGCTGTTAACTGTGGGGAATCTGCACACAACTATATTAGATAGGTGCCCCGTGTGAACATGCCTAATTCAAACTGGACTCCAATTTATACAAAATAGCCAAGCATCTGAGAGAAACCTCTCCTCTGCTGTCCTCCTGTCTTAGCAGGAGTTGTTGGCTTTGTTTTTTTAAAAAATATCTTCAATTTTTTTGCTGTTAGAAGGAGGGGGAAAGGGGAATAAAATATGATAAAAATACAAAAATTCTGATGAACACAAAATGAAAGAAACCAAGGAAAGAAATAAGGCCACCTTTCTATGAACTAATCAGCCTTTCTTGAGTTATAATTCTGTTTTGATATACCACTTTAGACAGGAGAGCCATTTTCCATACTCTTATCATCCAGTCCTTAATATTAAGGGCTATAGAGAATGTTAGAATGTTACCCCATGTCCTGTAGCACTTAACAAGCTCACGATAAGTTCCCTATGTGAGGCAGATATGAAATCGTTAGTGTAACATCATAAAGCAGCCACATGATCAAATGGTAAATCGTGGCCCATTAATTCTAAAATATGCAAAAAAAAACCCCAAACCATCTGGTGCCAAAAAGGTTCTATTTTAGGACAGTTCCAAAGAACATGTAATAAATTTGCCTGACTGCGGTGACATCTCCCGCATATGTCTGAGTATTCGGGGTATATACAAGATAATCTACAGGATGTCAGTTACCAACAGTACCTAGTTCTCACACATTTGGCTCTTAAATCAGCTGAAATCAGTGTCCAGTATACATGCATTCATAACCATTCCCAAGTACCGACACTTTCGTAATTGTAAAGATAGCGTTTTGTTCCAGATTTCAACATAACTAAGATCTGATCAGGGGCGTAGACTTTTGGAAATTCGGGGGGGGGGCTCCTGGGCGATGTTCTCCCCCCCCCCCCGGGAAAACTGCCACGCCTCCCCGGGCCCTTCTGAAGCCCGCCAGCCGCTGCTGCCAGTGCCTCTCCCCCTCCCCCCCGCCACCCCTTCCCTCTCCAGCAGCGGCAGCCGGGCCTCGGAAGGACCCAGGGAGGCACGGCGGCAGGCACTCCGTTTTGCCAGGGGTGGCTGAGCCCCCCGTGGGAAATTTCGGGGGTGGCTCAAGCCCTCTCGTACTCTACGCCTATGGATCTGATGTCTCCGTTTTCACCAATTATTTATAAAACCCTGAAATATAACCCTTAAGGGAACCACAGCTTACCTGAATTTCAAGCTTTTTTCTGGCTCTGACATTTTTATATTTCCTTAACAAGCCAATTATCAGATTTCTAATTTGTAGAAACTGGGGGTCTTTAACCATTCATGAAATGAGTTAGCTCCTCATAAGATAATACTGCACCATGCCAGTGATGGAATATGGAAGTAAACGTGGGTTTCTTGGTTGATGGTAACTATGAATGTGGCTCTCTGTGAGCCACAGAATGAATAGCACCACTATAGTGATATGTGTTTTGTTTTGTTTTTTTGCTGTCAATTCACAGCTCACTTCTGGTGAGAGGTCCTCCCTGGCCACCGGGAAGGGTTGGGGTGGTAGGACTGCTAGCTCCAGATTGGGAAATTCTTGAAGATATGGAGGTGGAGCCTGGGGAGGACAGGGACCTCAGTGGGGTACAATGCCATAAAGCCCACCCTCCAAAGCATCCATTTTTTCCACAAGAACTGATCTCTGTAGTCTGGAGATGCACTGTAATTCCAGGGTCCCACCTGGGGGCTGGCATCCCTACATGGCGATCCTGTGGGGTTTTCAAGGCAAGAGAAAGTCAGAGGTACTTTGCCATTGCCTCCCTCTGCATTGCAATCCTGGTATTCCAAGGAGGTCTCCCATCCAAATACTGACCAGGGCCGACCCTGGCCAGTATTTTTTCACCCAAAGAGTGATTAACAAGTGGAATTCACTGCCACAGGAGTGGTGGTGGCTACAAGCATGGACGGCTTCAAGAGGGAATTGGATAAACATATGGAGCAGAGGTCCATCAGTGGCTATTAGCCACAAGGTATAGATAGGAACTCTCGGTCTGGGGCAAGGGATGCTCTGTATTCTTAGTGCTTGGGGGGGCAACTATGGGAGGGCTTCTAGTGTCCTGGCCCCACTGCTGGACCTCCTGATGGCACCTGGTGTTTTTGGCCACTGTGTGACAGAGTGTTGGACTGGATGGGCCACTGGCCTGATCTAACATTGGCTTCTCTTATGTTATTATGGCTATCCAGGTCAGAGCAGTGATGTGTCTACTACAGATTTTTTTTTTAAGGCAAAAGGCTGCAGGGGGATACAAAAGTCTGTTTTAAAAAAAGGCTGGGGGGATGGCAGACTCAAGAGAAAATGGGGAAGAAATGGCAATAGATGTGGGCATGGGGGTGAAGAAATCTACTCCTTCCTTTTCATACTTTTCCCAAGTACACTTCGAGAAGGTCGGGGGCAGGGCAGGGACAGCAAAGTTGGGGAAACCTGTTAGATGCATGGAGACAGAGGCAGGTGTTTAGCCAATCTTTGTCTCCTTTGTCTGGCACACATCCTCCTGTGGAGACTCATTTTATTCTCTTTGGCAAACAAAATGGCCAGCCAGAGCTTTCTAAGATGGCAGGACAGGTGGGCTGGTTACCGAGCGAAAGTGCAAAGGGGGTGGGACCAGGGCTACCAAATGGAGGCAGAAAGGTCATGGCAAATGAGCAGAGGGTGAAGCTTCTGCCAGAATCAAAATTCTTATCAGCTGTGGCTGCTCTGACCCACCTTAAATCTTGCCTTCTGATGCTTCCAGATTACTGCCGACTGAACGTGGATGCTGGCCCTTGCCTGGGTACAGTCCCTCGCTATTTCTACAATGGCACTTCTCACACCTGCGAGACCTTTACCTACGGCGGCTGTCTTGGAAATGGCAACAATTTCCGCTCAGAGAAGGCCTGTCTTCAGACATGCAGGACCGAGGGTAAGAAACACAGGCATGGCCAACTGCGGGCAGGACCTAGCCCCTACAGGGATTCTTTTATCTGGCTGCTGAATTTCAGTGAAGGTGGAGTGAAAAGTTCACCCACAATTTCCCTCCTGGGAAAAAGAAATCAAGTTGCAAGAACTGGAGACAGGCTATGCTTCTCTGAAGGAGGCTGGGCACTGATGCCCTGGCTAGGCCTTTTATTTCACACCTGAGAAGCTATCTTTATTAAGGTCAGCTGGACCCCGTCATTGGCAATGGGCTCAGTTTCGATAGCAAAAGCTGCTTTGGGCCTGCAGGTCATTCTCAGCACAACAGAGAAGAATACAGAAAGTGACGTCCCTGCTTTAAACAAACTTTGTCAAATACGGGAAACGGGCAACTTTCAATGTTAAGATAAACAGAAATCTAGACAAGAGGAGAGAAACAGAATTCCCCTGCAGAATTAGGCCAAAAGGGCACTCTCATTCAGGTTTCAGTTACTACCGGCAGCCATCCAGGTAGCTTTGGGAAGTCCACAGGAGCCAACAGACTTCCCCTGTTGTTCATCCGGCAGCTGAAACTGGGGTGGGATCGACTTGGCTCGGAAACTCCCGTTGATTTCCTTTCCCAAAGAAAGGGGAAGGATTGTTTTCTGCAGAACCACAGAGACAGCTTTCCAGACTCACAGACTTAAGAAAGTCTGTTCCTATGTGCACGCCGACAGCACACAACTGTGTTGTGCCTAGATGAGCTCAGCGCTTTGCTAGCCAATCGGCTGGTAGGGAGGGATGCCAAACATAAGAGCAAAAGGTTCCGGGTTTGATTTTCACTAGATCCTGGAAATAACTAGTTGAGTGAAATGCTCTCTTCTCTTCCCTGCAGCATCTTGCCGGCTCCCCATCATCCCTGGAGGTCGTTGTAAAGTGACATACTGGGCCTTTGATGCAAACCTGGGCAAATGTGTGACCTTTGAAGGGTGTGGGGGCAACGGGAACAAGTTTTACCATGAAAAAGAATGCAAAGAATATTGTGGAGTCCCCTCTGAAGGTACGGTCAGCTCCCCTTCCTTCAACCAATACTGAAGGAAGCCTTTAAGAGGGTTGTGTGTATCTACAAACAGCACATGCATGCACGAATAATTCTTAGAGGTATACTGTCTCTGAGTGTGGAGGTTCCTTATGTGCAATTTGTGCTTTTAAAAAAAAATCATGTTAAGGGAAACTACATTTTCTCCAATCTCTTTACACTATGTAATTAAACATGGTTTTCCTTATTCTGCATCATTTAGTTATGGGACAGGGCAGAGGCCATTGCAGTGCATGATTCTGAAGGCCCCCCCCCATGTGCACAAACTCTCTTCAGCTGTCTCAGCAGCTATTGGTGCGTACACAGTCAAGCAAATGCTAGCAACACAAAAGGGTTAAAAACGTCTCTGGGAAAGAAAGATAAGCTAATTTTTACAATAAGCTGAACTCTGTGCCTAATGGAACATTCTGCACTTTTTCTGCACTCCAGCAGAATAACAACCTAACATGGCTTTGTCAGGAACTTTTGAAAGGGACTGTTACGCAGGATTCCCACCCAGATCATCCACATACACCAGGGGCGGGGGGATTATTTTGCTTTTGTCTAAATGAACAGAGAAGCCACAGGGAGGAATGGAAAGCCCTCCAGTCTCTCTGTGTAAGCCAGCCACAATTATTGATTTGTTTCCTTTCTCCTAGGGGATGAGGAATTTCTCCGCCTATTGCCATCGCGGACCAAGTAAATGTGAAAGCAGCTATCTGAACATAAGTATCCATCTTAATTCAGTCTTCCTTGTATGTACCAGGAACCCAAATAAATATGGTCTTCTACACTGAACCACATAGGGTACATTTTTTGTGTCTGCGCTCTCTTCACTGCCCCAAGAGGTGAGGAGTTCCAGGAGCAACATTTCTTGAGTTTGGTTTCCTTTGGAAAAGATTGTCTGGGAAACTGATGTTGCTTTGTGCCATTACAAATATGCAAGTAGAACACAGGTATAGGGAAAGATGCTCCTATTGAACAAAAGACCCACAGAGAGAGAGAGACAGAGGCCCTGTAGCCCAAGATTATTAACCCCTCCGTTTAAACACAAACCCATTGCTGAAACCAGTCTTCCTTACTTCCCTCATGGGCAAGAGATTCCAGGGGAAGCAGTTCCAGCATTGGAATACTGGAGGTTTATGGCATCGTTGTAATATTTGCTTTATTTACCAATATCCCAGGGCAGGTGGAGGCAAAGAGGCAGCAGAGCCAATGAAAGAGAAAAAGAGACAGACAGCCCACAGAGCCCATGACCCCAAAGTGCTTCACCTTCAGTCAACTCAGTTTCCTCTCCAAACGCACAAAAACCCTCTGCTGACACCCATGTTGCCTCATGAGAAAATCCAGGGCTAGTTGGGCCCAAACACAGAATATTAAAGCTAAACAAACAAAAGCAGCCAGAGCTGGATCTGAGGTGTTTTTCGTTTTTGTGTGTGATGATCTCAAGGTCAAAAGAGGAGTATCAACAGCGGCCCCAAGCCCGATTTGCCTGGCGATCACAAGAATAAAGATAAGAACGCAAAGTGTTTCCCCAGTTGCATAACCACTGCCAGCCAGTGCCCCCTCTAAGCTGTGTGGAGTCTTGTGCGCAAAAATTCTACTTTGTGAGCTACTGGCATTAAACCTGTGAGCTAGCTATTTGGCTGCTGCATAAATTAATTTGCTTTGGAGCCATCCTTCCTGAGCTGAGACAAAAATGTGTGGGCCGGAGGCTAAAAAACTGTGAGGTGGCTCACACTAACTAAGCTTAGGAGGGTGCCAGCCCCAGATCTTTTACACTGAGGTGGAAAACAAATTCCGCAGGGCAGAAAGGAAATGGCATCTTGCGGCACCTTGAAGACTGATTAATTGTGTCAAGAAGCTTTCATTGAGTACAGCCCACTTTGCCAGGCGCATGAAGCGTGTCCTCAAAGGGCAGATACCTCCGCAGAAAAAAAGGCGGAACCATGCAGAACTCACTCCCCGCCCCGCCCTTTAAGATCCCACCATCCGAATTCCTCTCCTCTACTTACTAGTATCAGCAGAGGGCGCAACAGACCAGCAGATCAGGTCTCCAGCGCTTGGGTTGTATCTCTGGGCTGGTACTTTATAGAAGACATTGCATGGATTGTGCTTTTGGATTTTACTTCTGGACCAACACAGCTGTAAACTTCTTACTGCTTGCTTAGGGCCTCTTTCCAAAAAGGACAGATTATATTGGATATTAATGTATTTGCCTATTATGGAAGCTTCTGATTTTGGCTCTGGTACAGCTACTTTTGCCTTGACCTGGATGGCCCAGAGTAGCCCAGTCTATCGGATCTTGGAAGCTAAGCACCGTCCGGCCTTCATTAGTATTTGGAGACCACCAAGGAATTCCAGGGTGGCTATGCAGAGGAAGGCAATGGCAAACCACTTCTGTTAGTCTCTCACCTTGAAAACTCTGAGAGGTTGCCATAAATCAGCTGCAATGTACTTTACACTTACACACTGCTTTTTTATGTGTCCTGAGATACAAAAGTCCAACTCTGCATCCCCCTACGTACATCACTTAAAGATGGGCCAGAATCCCCATTTTTTGTAAGACATGGGGATGGAATCCCACCCTTCTAACTCCATGTGATTGTGTATTTAACATTTCCCCCTTTGTTGGTGTCCCTCTTGCTGTGTTTTTGTGATCGTATGCATTTAAAGGCAAAAGGAAAATAAGTAGTAGGGTTTGTGCATGTGAATGTGTGAGCACTTCGCTTGATGTTGCAGACCTCAGGCAATGAATACGCCAAGCACAAACTCGCCTTCAGTCGCTTCTGGATTACACCCAGGATGCTGTCTCTTCTGGAGATCCCTGTGTTGGTGTTGTGTGCGTCACATAGAAAGGAGGGTGATTTCAAATATCTCCTCCTTTCCACTCCAACTTGAAAAGCCCCATTTCAGTTTTGTTTCTCCCTTGCACAAAATGAAGTTGTGAGTCTTCATTTACCTGCTGTATTCTGTTTCCAGGCATTAAATTTTGCCCATTCAGCTCACACATTTTTTAAAACACTATTCTGGCATAGAAAATGGCATAAAATAAATGAATGAATGGGGAACACAACACAAATGGGTGAAATGAAAGGTTTCACCTAGAACAACATTCTAAACCAAAAAGAAATTGAGGAGGGTATATTCCATACACCCCTAAAACGAAGCTGCTTTATACCATTAGACAATTTGGCTTAGCATTGCCTACTCTGACTGGCAGCTGATCTCCAGGATCTCAGGCAGAGAATGGTCTTTCCCAGCACCCAAAATCCTTTTTAAACTCAAGCTGGATCTTAGATATTCAATGCATGTACCCTTCCGCAAGCTGTACGTACATGATAGTTCCAGGTGGTCAGCCGTGTTGGTCTGAAGCAGTAGAACAAATTTAGAGTCCATTGGTATCTTTAAGACCAATAAAGGTTTATTCAAGGTATGAGCTTTCGTGTGCATGCACACGAAAGCTCATACCTTGAATAAACCTTTATTGGTCTTAAAGGTGCCACTAGACTCCAAATTTGTTGTATGTACATGAGAATGCTTTTGCCTCTGTATGCACCATGGGACAGACTAGCCTTTTCAGTTCATGTTGTAAAGAGTCATGTACACTGATTGTGCTATCTTTTTTTTAAAAGCTGTAAATATCACTTTTAAGTATAGATTGTATTGATCCAGTCACAAACACAGACGTCACAGAGTAACTTTTATTGGGACCAACCTAAGTACCACAAATTGTGCAAGGTTACAGCTGGTTCAGAACTTTTTATCCATTCTGCTACCAAAACTTTCTGTCATGGCTAGAACAATTTTTAAGCAACATATTTTGAATGAAAGCTTTCATTGATTAACTGGCAGCAGGCAGATCTTGAATGATGACACTCTGCAATAGAAGAGCACACTTGTTTGATTTTTTTAATTGTTACAAGTCCACATCAGAGCCAAAACAGAGAATGAAAAAAGAACAGTGTTCTATGGAAAAGGTGGGATAGTATGCATAATAAAGGTATTTCCTCTAACGGTATCACTTGTAAATTAAGCTGTTTAGCTACTTCACTCATCTTTCAAAAGATTCCTAGATTACATTATCTCTATACTAACAGGTCTAGACCTTTTTATCCCATCAAGGCTCTCAAAGGCACCATGCAATTAAAATGAAACACTAAAACAATGCATTGAAACCCACAATAAATAAAAAACTAGGGCCTCTCAAGGAAGTCTACAAAAGTTACTAGTCCACAAAGAGTATTTCTAGCTTGCCTGCCACCATCCACAACTATGCTGATTGACTGTCAAAAGGAGACAACTTTTTGTAAAGTTTTCCTGCCTGGTCACCTGGAGATGATATGTACTTGCTCCAGAAAAGCAGCCTTATACGTTTTTCAAAACAGAGAACCAGCACCAGCAATCAGTGGTTTGGGCCTAAATGCAGGTTTGGGGATATGCAAATACATTTGGATTAAACTGATTGCAAGGCATCTGAGTACAAAACCATTCACTGAAATAAAACGGCAATAAGCTCACATTAACGGGCTTCACAGATGCAGGTCATGGAATGGTTTTGTTGTTGTTGTTGAATGATACATGCATCTTTTTCCTGTGTACAATTTTGGCGATCTGTACAGAAGAGAATCTCTTTCTGCACTTCACTGGGCAAGTGTTCTCATGTGCAGAAGGCCTCTGACAAGTGCCATGTTTCTGTGCATGCCTGAGCATTAATGTGCACAGATGCCTTCCTCTCCTTGTGTGCACCTTTGTCCCGCTGGCCAATGATACACTGAAGAGGCCTCCTTCGCTCAACGATTTAGAGTCTCCCTTTTAAAGCAGTAGGTGTGTACGTGGGGGGGGGGGGGATGTCCCTTGCAGAGCTCTGTGGGCCCACAGCCAGCAGTATGCGCCCCTCTGCCAGATCTCATTCAGGTCCCACAGATGGCTCTGCTAACTGCCCTGTGGCCTTCCCCACCATCCCTGACACTCACTCCAGTTTCCTTGGTGTGCGTAGGTCTTGCCCCTGCCCCCAGACCCTTCCCAATGAAACAACCTCTCCCCACACACACACACAACCAAAAGGGGGACCGGCTCTGCACTTTCCAGCAATTAAAAAGAATAAAGCAACAGTTGTCTCGAGGCAGGCCAGGGATGCTGGTGACCCCGATTTTCTGTGTGGCTGGGCAGGGTGAATGGGGCCATTGAGAACCTGATGACTGGCACCTCCACCCGGGGACTGTCTCCCCGCACAGCCTCCCCCCCTCTTCCGTCCCACCCTTTAGCGCTTGCTTTTTAATTTCCTTCCTGGAAAGGAGAGCTCATCTCCCATTGGCCAGGAGGCCTGAAAGGGAACCGAGGAGACAGGGGAGGATTAAAAGGCGCACTGGGTTGGTAAGAGGCCTAGTGAATACAAGATGCTCCGGCTGGGAAAGAATGGGGTCTCAGTGGGGCACCGAAGCAGACCCGCCTCTACCTCCCCCCCCCTCCCAATCTGAGTTGCATTCCTAAACAGGGCTTTTCTTTAGGCAGAAGGACCCAAAGATTCCCCCCTCCCCAGTGCCTCCCTTTGCAAGGCACCTGCCACTGCAGGTACCAACCAAGATGGGGGGGGGGGGGGAGACCCACTGCTCGTGCATTGAGACATCGGAGTCTGAATGGCATTTGGGGGTTCACACCATGCTCCGCCTGCGGATCTTCTTCAGCGGCACCCTGCTTAACAGATGCCACTCTGGTCTCCTCTGCGCATTTCATTTTATTTTATTCATTTTTGTTTAAAGTCTACCCTGTTTTTCAAGTATAATACTCTCCATAAAGCTTGCAATTAAAAAAAAGCAATTATACATTACAGAAGGTTAGATTTGGGGGGGAAAGCACTACCAACGCGGCCAACAAATTAAGACCCAGGAGTCAGAAGGAAAAGAAATGACTGCACCTAAAAGCGAAATCCAGAAGACCGGCCTCCATCGCGAAACAGAATACGAAAATCATCAGACTCAATGATAACATCAGCCTGACTCACAACAATTTAAACACCCCCTCCCAAAGAGAGAGAGAGAGAGAGAGGGAATGTTTTAACGATCTGAGGAAATTGTCGTAAGTGCCTCGTGGGGAAGGCAGTTCCACAATCTCAGTGCCCCCATCTAGGAGGCCCCAACATACATGGCCACCCACTGAACCAGTGCGGGTACACAGACCAGGGCTTCTTCAGACAGCCTTAGTGTATGGATTGGCTTACATTGGAGCTGGCAGTCCTCCTGGGATGCATGATTTGTAGCAAAGGCAATAAATCTGTAATTTTAGGGCATGCTGCAAGAGCTAAAAGTTATCTTAAGAAGGGTGGCTGTGTTGCAGAAAAAGTTAACAGGAGACTAGTTGTCCATCTTTTATGATTTGACAAGTCTCCTATTTATTAAAACTGCCTTCAGGATCTCAGTATGAATCTTCTATTTTTTTTTTTTTTGCTAACACATAGATATGTTTAATCTAATCAATTTGTTGACGTTGATTACAAGGCAAACCATTAATCCTATTTCTCTGATGTCACCTTTACTGCACTGGCACTAGTGGTACATTCATGCACACTCTGAGTAGGGCACTCATGAACACTGCCGGTTTTACAAGGTGACTGATTTTATTAAGATTTAATGTGATGGCTTTGAAATACTGCCTATTTTTGTTTTTATTGATGTTGGTATTATGTTTTTAGCTGTTGCAATCTGCTTTTGAGTATTGTTTTTAATATAAAAGAGATACAGGGTTTTTTTTAAAAAAATACATGAAGTAACAGAAAATGCCAGCATGGTGTAAGGTTAAGACTTTGAGAATATTTATCTACTAGTAGCAAAGCCTGTTGTAGACTCAATACAATGGGCTCTAGAATGGTCTCGGCCAGTATAAGCAGGCAGTTTTAACCTGGCACCCAAAAATCTATCCAGGTCGGTCAACTGTATGTGTGGGAGGCTTGCCACTGCCCCTCTGCAAGGTATGCACAAGACTCTCTGCTGACCTTCTTCTTTGGTGCCCAGCTGGCTCAGATGGAGGCTTCGATACCCCTGTTCATCATGAAACTACCTAACACGGGTTCCCAGCTTTATCAGGCTTGTAGGCACTTTTGGAATGTTGAGAGTGGGGCCACCACAAAATGGCTGCCACAAAAGGAGGGCAATCAGAAAATGTTGGGAGGGGCAAGCCAAGCACCCTCCTACGACAGAGGCTTGGATTGGCGTGCCCTGCAGACCCAAAAGAGAGGTGTCCTTGGTTCTGAAGCACCTCTGGCTCCAGTGTAACCTCACCAAAATGGATGAGATCTGCTCACTGATTCTTTTGGACCAGAGATAATTACAAAAAAGCCCAAACATGCACCACCGCAACTACGTCTCTCTTGTATGCTGCTTTTGAACCTCTAAAAGCAGATTGCAGCACAGGGCATATTATGAAAGTGCAAGATCCCAGGGATATGCGAAGGCCTTCTGCGACATCTCCCAAGTATATGAAGACTTCTTCAGCTTCCCTTGAAACACCTCTGGTATTTCACAGTCAGGATTCCACAAATCCGCATCAGCTCCCTCTCACATTGGGTGAATTTTTGGTAGCACAGACAGATTGCATTTCTGCCAGCTGTTATGGCTTCTGCTGGTAAATCTCCACTATATGCCACCAGCTGGATACACTCCCTCAGCCGCCATGTGCCCAATACTGTAGTAGCCAGGAAGTAGGAGGTATTTTTAATTGCTATGCACTGCAGCCGCGAAGAGGCCATATGGTGCCAAAGTGTTCTGTGACCTTTTACTGTAAGGGAATCCTTTCCCCAGGGCAGGCCTGCTGAGGGTACCCTGAGCTCCCACCATGGAATTCCTGAACCTAGACAAACATTGGGGCTTCAAAGGGTACCCCTAGGATTGGCAGGTTCAGGTTGGGAAATACCTGGAAATTTGAGGGGTGGAGCCTGAGGAAGGTGGGGTTTGGGCAGGGGAGGAACTTCAATGGGGAATAATACCGTGCAATCCACCTTTCAGAGCACCTTTCTCCAGGTGAACTAATCTTTGTTGACTGGAGAATGCTGGGAGATCTCCAGCCACCACCTGGAGGCTGGCAACCTTGGGTGCACCCAGTTCACTGTGGGCACTAGCGAGGGCTTATTCCACCTCACCCTGACAAAATTCCCCCAACATTAGGGTGAAACCGGTAGCAGATAACAAACTTTATTTCCGGGCAGCCCATTTAGCAGTACTGCTGCTCTCATCCCGTGTCCCCCAGTGGGAAGGCCCCGGATGCCAGAAAACAGGTAGTAAACCAGCGCCCCTGGAAGATCAAGGAGGAAATGAATTGGTTGCCAGGTCTCCTCTGGACCACCGGTGGGGGATGGGGGGTAGGGTTGCAGGCTGGGAAATTTCTGGAGATTTGGGAATGAAGGTTGGGGAGGACAATAGTCTCAGTGGGGTACAGTGCCAGCGAGTCCACCCTCCAAAGCAGCCGTTTTGTCCAAGGACACTGATCTCTGTAACCCGGAGGTGAGCTGTAATTCCAGGGGATCCCCAGGTCCCACCCGGAAGGCCCAGCCCAGATGGTCAGACAATCTCCCGGCGCCGGCGGGAGTCTTTGTCTGCCCTCCTGCCCGGCGAGGCAGCCGGAGAACCGGAACGCTTTGCAAATTCCACCACAGTCCTCCCTCCTGCTCGCGGGCTGTGCGTGAAAGGCCCGGGGGAGCCCCTCGTATGCAGCCGCAGCGCCTTTCCGAGGGCCTTATTTGGGCTGGAGATGGACAGAAAGCGCTCTCTTTCCTCCCCATTACCCCCCCCCCCCGCACTTCTCCTTTTTAATGCAACGCCATGAATACCGGGGAGCTCCTTTGGTCCCCTGTTTAATAGATTTAAATGTGAAAAGGTGGTGGGATTTGGGTGCTGCCGGGGGAGGGGGGGAGGCGGGGGAAGGGGGGCCCGGCTCTTTGTTCGGCGCGGCTTCTCCTGGCACAGATTTATTTCGCATGCGGAGGGTACGGGGGGGGGGCCTCCCTCGCGCCATCCCCCCCTCTCCCGGCCTGTCCCTTTCTGCCTGGCGCTCATTAGCATACCAGCTGCTTCGGGGGGGGGGAGCCCAGAGACGTCCTGGGAATGAATGGGGGGGGTGGCTTTAAAGAAGGGGGGGCGGCAGGGGCAGTGAATGGGAAGGGGGAGGGAAGCTGAAAAGATGTCAGGGCACTTTTGAATGAAACAAGAGGGGGCTCCCGATGGGTGCGGGGACAGGGCAGGCCTACCTCCGGGAAGGAAGAAGCAGACGGAAGGAGAAGTATCAGGGAGGAGGGAAGGCTGGGGGGAGAAGGAGCCGAGGGAAATCTGACCTTAGGAAGCGCATATGGAAGTGTAAAGTGAAGCCTCTCCCCCTCTCCCCCTCTTCCCCCCCCCCCCCCCACAGCAGAAAAGGGGATCCTGGAGTAGACCGAGCCAGGAACGGTATGAGGAAGTACCCCCAAAGCAATCCTATAAATCAGCCTTTGCAAATAAAGTCCACAGGCCTTTAGACGTGTCCATGTATGCAGCTCTTTAAAACAAACAGCAACACAGTTTGGTAGCGCCTGAGGATGTTCAGGAATGCTTCACTGGCATTCACTCATCTGTTCCTGCAACAACAGCCCTTAAGGGCCGGCCAGCATGTTGATGATCCCTTGATTGCAGATTTTACATATTATTTATTGGTTTGATTTCTAGCCCGTCCTCCCCTGGCAAGCGGGCTCAGGGTGGGTCACAACAGAAATATAAACAGTAAAACCACATCATAAGCAGTGAGAGTGGGCCATGGCTGAGAAGACAGGGCTTGCCTGCAGTCACCCAGGTAACCCCAGATAGTCTCATTCACTGTCCCTTTAACAGGCACTAGGCTATAGGAGTGCCCTGGAAGACAATCAGCCAAGCTTTCTGGCTTCTTGGCTTGGAGGTGAAGCACAGGCAGTCAGGAATGGAAAGCCAGATGCAGATGATAAGCAGGAATGTGGCAGACAGAAGGGGGAGGGAGGGGTTACTGCGTCCACATGGACACCGACCTGGGCAATTGACACTCCCGACTGAAGGAACTGGAGAACTAAATCATAAAGACCACCCAATGCTTCCTGTTCCCACCCATCACCAGCCAAAAGAGAGATTTTCTTCCGCTCTCTCTCTCAGCTTGGTTTTGCTTTCCAAGTGAACCCACAGGCAAAACTGTTGCTGTACCACGATTCAAATTTGGTAAAGGTGTCAGGGCAACAGGAATAGAAGCCAAAAAAGTATTTACTTCAAGGGCTGGATTTGGCTTCCAAACCATTAGCTGGCCATTCTTGACCTGCACAACATACATACATACATATATATGGGTGTTTTAAAGATGTGTTAACCAATTTCACAACAAGCTTTTTAAAATGTCCTGAATGTTGAGAACGAGGTCTTTGCCTCTCCAACAGTCTGCCTCTGCCAGTCTCTCTCTCTCTGTCTGTCACACTCATTGCATACAGCATTAAAAGCCCCCAGAAATTCAAATTCCACCCTCCTTCCTTGAGTTCCTCCCCCTCCCCATCCATCTGGGTTTTTTAAATTCAAGCTCTTGACAAATGAAGGCACACCCAACATGAAACTAAGCTGTTCCTACCTCTCTTGCTTTACCATCTCCCCCTCCCGGGCCCACAAGGTGACTGATCCATCTGTTTTGGAGTCAATTGTGCAAACAAAACCCTTAGACAATGAAAGGAAACACTTGAAAAATTCCAAATTCTTCCGTGGGTTTCGGCTGTGGCGACATTAGCCGACGCGAGGCAGCCTGCCGACAATGAAACACAGCCTGAGAGGCCAAAAAACGCACAACTGGCCGAGCGTCCAACAGAAAGCCAAGATTTTGGTGACGAAAATAACCCAAACATTTTTTTAAAAGAGAGAATTACAGCCTCTAATCTCTTTTGGGTTTTGGTTATTTCTAGCATAAAACAAGGTTAGAAACTTCCTTAGCAATATGAAATTGTTGGAGTAGGAAGGGTGGAAGGAAAGCTCTCAGTCACTAACATCCCAAAAATCAGGCTGAAAATTGGGGATAATCCCCCCCCCCCTGCATTTGTACCTTGAGGTCCAGAGAAGGCTGTCCTCTCAGTGTCACAGCACACATGCATAATACCATTTTAAGTTATGATAGCAAGGAGACTAGAAAGCAAGAATGACCTTGTTGGATCAGGCCATTCTGTTTCCAGCAGTGATCAGCATCTGTGTGGCTCTGAAATCTCATAACAGATACAAGAATGTTAGTTTGGGCTGAGGATGGGCAAAAGGAAGCATTTTTTCGGGCTATTGAATTTAACACAGTATGCACTGCCATCACGTAAGGTGACCACCACCCACTCAGTGGACTGAAAATGCAAAGGGTGTTGGACAGATGCCTTGAAGATGGGTGAGTGAATTAGCCATGATGGCTAAATGGAACCTTGTTCAGAGGCACACTGTCTCTGAGGGTGAGGATTCTGGAATACTCTGCTGACCACTGCTGGAAGCAGCATGGCCTGATCCAACAAGGCCGTTTTATCTTCACACATATACTTCCTCAGCCCCCCATTTTGTCTTCACACATAACACACCTGCAAGGTCGGTTAGTCTAAATGATGATGGATGCTTCAGCCTCACCGAGTCAGGTTCAAGGACGAACCGGGATTCAAACGCCAGTCTTTGCAATTGTATTATAACACCATACACTGAAACCACATTGTCCCTAGTAACATATTCCAGAGTCTGATGCCAGTAAATTGATAGCTTGAGCGAGCAAAACATTTGTAAAATGCCAACAAAGCAAGCAAATGACATGTACTGCTTCTGAGCCACTTGGCCTGCCAAAGAACTTTCCAAATACTATACTAATTCCAATTTAACGGAGAAATAAGGCTCCTCTGGCATATTATTTAGCATGCCCATTTCTGCAGAGGCGCATTCTCTCCTTTGCAAAGGTTTTGACAGTGTGCTCCCAGGATTAGTTTCCAGACTTTGGCAGCTGGATCACAAACTGGGTTCCGTTTGGTGGCTGCTCTGCTTCTTGGATTGAGCAAGATGCTCTTTGTTCCAGTGCCCACGCCAGACATTTCCCATTGCCTTATTGCCAGTTGTCATGCTAGCCAGATAGCTGTTCCACAAGCCAACAGTCTTGCTAAACCTGAGCTGCTAACTTTGCAATAACATCAGCCCGGTTGCCAGGGAAATGTCCTTCCTGCAGGGCTCCTGCCGTTGCAGGGTTCAAGGTGCCAGGGCCTCCAGCAAGCCCATTCTGCCACTGCTGTAAGCAGGCAAGCTTCCGGGGAGGGGGAGGAGCAGCAGGGAAACCACGGTAGGAGGGTTGGGGAACCAATGAGAGAGGGAGTCACTCAGATCCCCTTTATGTTGACAAGGAGGTCTTTGGGAACATAACAGGATTGACTTTCCAAAGTGGATTGTTAAAAAGATGATCAGTTCATCTCCTTTTCCTCAAGCTGCCTTCACCTGCCCTACTACCAGAGGCCCATTTCTCAGCCTCTGGGCTCCCAACCCCCACAGCTTCCCTCTCCCTGGTACCTCTTTCTACTCCTTCCCTGATTCCCCCCCCCCCTTGAAAAAGCAGGGATTGCATGAAGTTAGTTTAAGGCACAAAGCCTCTCTTTGCTGAAAGACAGCTGGACTACAGACATGGGTAGATCAGAATAAAGGAGAAGGAACGCTGGAGAGCGAACCACTGATCAGTTGGACTGTTCATGAATATTCCGTACTAGTTCACACAGCATCAGGGACTCAGGTGCCACACAAGCATAACACAGCGAAGCTTGATTCCACTCTTCAGCTTTGATGTGTGACAGGCAGGTAGGAACTGAACGGTTTGTCAGCCAGCAAACATTCGGAAACGTTTGCCTTATTTCAAGGATGAAGAGTAGATGTGAGTCTCACCGTATTACGCTTGTGGTGTGTGCTCATTGTAGTGACTGATTTATACTAGCAGGATTATTAGAGCTAATTCAGTATCAAACATAGGTTTGTTCCATCCTGTTTAGAGGGGTACAGATCAGAATGGACAGGAGGTCAACAGAAGGAAGCTTCGATGGTAGTTTTTCCTTGAGTCCATTTTGGTTCTCTGCAAAGTCTTACCAGGAAGCCAGACATCACAAGTGTGTGTGTATGGGGGGACATTTCAGACATCAGCCCTCCATTTAAAGAGTTCACACTTATGCAGTTCCCTTAGACTGAATCAGACCATTGGTCCATCATGGTCAGTATAGTCCACTCAGAACCATGGCTCTCCAGGGACTCAGGTCAAGGCCTTTCACGTACTACCTGATCTTTTTAATTGGAGATGTCAGCTGGGACCTTCTGCATGCCAAGGAGATGCTCTGTTATGCCCCCTTCGGGGGAAACGGCAATCAGGGCAAGATGGACCTGTTGTGAACCAGGCCAACCAAAAGATGGGAGGAGCCAATAGTTTTGAACCCAGCACCCAGAAAGGTTTTTGAATGCAGAAAGAACAAGATACCCAGCAAGTCCTGTAGGCGAGGGACACCACTGAGGAAGCCCCAGAATATCTGGCTTTGTGCACATCAGAGACAGTAAGAAGCCCCAACTTCCAGATGCCAATTTAAAGCCGCCATTGCCAGAGCAGAGGCTGAGTGGACAAAAAGAGCCACTCTGCTCCACCACCACTGCCTCATCTCTATGATGTCCTTCCCAAGTTGCTTACAATTGGCTACTCTGCACATGGCAGCATTCCATTGGGGGCTAGGCTGAATCACCACTGTTGTAAGATTCAGGTTTGCGCGGCTTATCTGCAGTTCCTTGCCTCACATTTTGCTTAACAAAAAAGCAAAATGAACAATATTTCAGAAGGACATTAAGGCCAAGTTCCCTTCCTCAGAAGAGTTGCCGCTCTTTCTAGTCATGGTTCCTGCTGTGGCTTTTAATGGCTGGACACCCCCAATCTGTAGTTTCCCACCGATGACAAAATAGAACCTCCCAGAGGCAGTATTATCTCCGAATATTGTCCAGGATTTTCTGTTCCTTGGCTCCATCGTCAACCGAAAAGGAGACGGCAACCAAGAAATCAGAAGAGGATTGAGGCTGGGAAGGGCAACCATGAAGAAGCTAGAAAAGATCCTCAAGTGCGGGGATGCATCGCTGGCATGGCAACCAAGATCAGGTTAGTTCATGCCATGATATTCCCCATGACTATGTATGGTAGTGAAGGCTAGACAATGAAGAAAGCTGACAGGAGGAAAGTTTCGTTTGAAATGTGGTGTTGGGAGGCCAGTTTTACAGATACCGTGGACTACCGAGAAGGCGAGTTCAGAACAAATCAAGCCTGAACTCTCCCTAGAAGCGAAAACTACTGAAACTGAGGCTATTGTGCCTTGGTCACATTATGAAGAGACAAGAGTCAGTGGAAATGACAGTTAACACTCGGAAAAGTTGCAGATAGCAGGAAAAGAGGAAGACCCAGCATGAGATGGGTTGACTGAATAAAGGAAGCCAGGGCCCCTCGTTTGCAGGACCTGAGCAAGACTGTTAATGACAGGATCTTTGGGAGAATGCTAATTCATAGGGTCTCCATGAGTCGGAAGCGACCCGCCCCCCACCTGCAGGATCATTTCAAGGCTTCACCCTGGACAACTGTGCCCCAGGGTCAGCATTACAGAGTGGTCAAAACTGTTTCACTCAAACCAGCTGGAGAGATATACATGGAAATATAAATTGCTTAGCTTGGTTTGATCAAGATTCCTGTTCAAGACACTTTGGCTTGTCTCGTTCGCAGAGGTTCCATTTAACTATTATGGACCAGAACTATGAGTAGACATTTGCCAAACTGTTTTCTTTAAAAAAAAACTGTGTTAACTAAATGCCTTCACCATCACTTGCAGAAGTGAGTTCCACCATGTTATTTCCACACTCTGAAACTATATTTTCCCCTCCTGTGAACAATCTCTGGTGTGCAGCTTCTGATTTCTGATACTGAGGGGGATCTCCTATCTACACCATTCATAATTGTACAAGCAGCTATCACGTTCCCCCTTTGGGCTTCTTAGTTTTAAAAACAAAACTGTTTCCTTCCTTGAGCAGCACCCTACTCCTACACCAGACCACTTGTAAAATTGAGATCCTGCAGTCCTAGGTGCACCTACTTGGGGGGTAAGCTACAAAAACACTCCGGGGCAGACTTCCAGTGAGACATGCAAGGAAGGGAGCCCAAGTCTGCTTGGGGGATATCCAGTGCTATCCCATGGCGGTCTCTTTTCAGAATAAGTCCCAGTGTGCTAAACGTGCTTTATTCCCACCAAAGGGGGTGCACAATTGCAAACTCTGGAAAACAAAAAAGGAAAAGGAAGAAACACAAGGCAACTTTTTTTTTTTAATATAAAAAGATCAATGAAAAAATTTATTTATAAATTTCTCATCTTGGGGCTACGCGATGCTATCATATACTCAGGAAAAAATTGCCATCTGTACAGACTTTATCCAGTTAAAAAGTGATCATACAGTGACCCACATACAGCTTCAATATAAGCCTAACATTCTTAACAAATTAATTAACATAATTAAAAAAGGTATTTGCCATCTAGAAGGAGGGATGGGGGAAAAACACCTACAGAGAGACTCCTCTGGAGCAATCCATAAACCAACTTCCAATGTCTGCTTATTTCAACGACATCAAATATATTCTTGGAGAAAAATACTCTTTTAAGACACTGCTGAACACAGACCTGTCATGCAAAGAAAACAAAAAAAAAGGAGACACCTCCTATGTCACTCAAAGAGGCACTCCATTTTGGCATGAATGGTCACAGCAGCACTCCAAGCCAAACAATTAATTCCTTTTCTCAATATTTTTTTTTTGGGGGGGGGGGGGGGACACAGGACAAATGAACATCCATTCACCTATGGAGGTCTTGTGGGGTTGCATAGAAAAATGTAAACCCTATGGACTAAGGCTGCAGTCCTAAATGCACTCACTAGTGAGTAGTGCCACTGAATTCAGTGGCCTTTACACACAAGTAAATACACTTAAGATCATATTAATTCAGGCAGCAGTTTGGGAAGGTGTGGGGACCAGTTAAGGCAAAATAAACCAAAAATAAACAAACCCCCCCCACCATTTCAGACTTGCCCAGTTCCAGAGCAAGACTTCTTTTCCCAGCTGTACATTCCCCCCCAATTCTCATTGTGGGGCCCAAAAAATTCTCCAAACAGCCAGGGAGGGTGGGGGAACCCCTTTGTCAAGGAAAAACAAAAACAATCCATATTTTATGTCACCCCAAAGGTTTCACAGTCTTCAATTTTTTTTTCTTTACAAAAATATAAATATGTGTTAACATCTTTACAAAACACTCCAGGGGGAGTTTCATTTAGAAAATTGGGTTTTGAACCAAGATCTTTTGCAAAGGACCTATCCTCAGATCTTGGATTTCTAAGAACTACTTTTTAAAAAATATCATGTCATAAATGTTATGACATTTGTGGCAAATCCATTTAATAGTAAAAGGAAATTATGTGCAACTATCATAAGAAACCAGAAAAAAAGATTATTTCTCCCCTGCCTAAGATGCTAAGAACAGGCGCCACTCTCCGCAAGTGGTCAAGACCACACTACCAAGTCCAAAAAAGAAGTCTTGCAAAGGCGCACACAAAACCTTGCGAAGTTTGCAGTATTAAACGAAACAAGGAAACAATTGAAAGGCAAGCAGAGTCTCAGATATGACAGAGGGGTGTTGCAAGTGAAACAGCAGAAAAAAAGATCAGTGCAACGGGTAGAAATTACAGTTTTAGTTTAAAAATGCATAATTCATATCCCCCCCAACTGTATCTCCACTCAAAAATCCTTTCAAACAAAAAACCCACCAGGTTCACAAAATATATATTTACACATTCGCGCACACACATACAAGATAAATAGTTAAAAAACACACAACCCAAACACAGAGGGCCACGCTCTTTTCAAAGGTTTAATGGCTATTTAAGGTGGGGAGAGTGGCAGAGGAGAGGGGAACGCAGGAGATATGGCAGTGGTAAAAAAATATATCTTTAGTGCATACAAAAAAGATGGAAGGAGGAGACAACAACTGCAGAAAGAAATTCCAGTGGGAGAGCCACTGCAAGAAGGCAGTCAAATGCCTCTGCATTTATGGGGTTGTCTGTGTGCGTGCGCCACACCAGATTCAAAGCAGCATCGAAATTACTCAGGCAAGTACTTTCCTCTTTTTCTTCTTCCCCTTTCACACTGTATAATGGACTGGAAGTTGGATTGTGCATTAAAAAGTTATATTCTGGATCTTTCAGTAGTTTCCCTCCCCCTTCTCTTGAAGTTCTCCTTCTGGACATCAGGGGGCATTTGTGTTCTTTCAACAGATTTTCCAAGTCTCCCCCCCCCTTTTCACTTTTGAAAGGGCCTTGCCAAAATTCACCACTAAAAAAAACCCCACCAAAAACCAAATGCCTTTTCTTGAAATCTTAAGGTGATCTGACAAGACAGCAATAATTAAATACAACCCCGGGGGAGAATCACCCCTCCCAACACAAAGAAATCTGGAGATTTCCAGTCCAGACACCAGACAAAATTCAAGAATTATTGATAGACACTATGAAAGAGTGTTGGAAGGTGTCCCACACAGCCCCTGGGGGGAAAAGTTGAACAATTGTCATCTTGTTCAAAAGAGGGTGTGTCAAGTAGTCAACACTAAGATCAGGGAGGCAGGGCATGGAGGGGGGGGGGGCGTTTCAAGATTAAAAACAGTGTGTGTGTGTGTCTGTGTGTGCAGGAACATGTCTTAAAGCACCTGACCAGTTCCTCGACCAAAACAAAACAAATACTGTGGAACAACCGAGGTAGATGGGAAAAAACCAAAACAAAAAAAGGAAGGGGGATTTTTTTTCTTTTTACAGTACACCAAAACCTCAGGAAAACCTTCCACTCCCCCAAAAGCAAGTAAACGCTCCCCAATAAATCTCTGCAAGTCCCCACATCTCTTTTTGCAAAAAAATAATAATAATTAAAAGATTCCAAGCAGCTTTGAAATTTCCTTAAAAATCAACCCCTCTCTACAACATTAAGGCAGCAACGACGCAGGGGGAGGGGGGGAAGGGGCGTCCAGCTTGCAACCTAAGAGTCCTGGTGGAGGGGGGGGGAATGTGGGATTGTGCCAGGGAGCGGCCTCTCCCTTTCTTTGCCCCCACCCTCCAACTCCCGTGGGCTCATGCCCACAAAACCTGCGCGTCTCATGTCTTTTTTGTGCTGGAACTGGACAGACCGGACTGGATCTTGCAAGAGCCCCCCCTCCAAGTCTTCCTCCCCACGCCTCGAGTGAACAGCCTCCCGCACCCTCTGTCTTCGCCTTGGATCCCTGCCTTCTTGCACGGAGCCGCCAAAAGCACACACAGGCGCGCGCGCGCGCACCCCCGGACAGGGAGGCCCACAGGGGAGAGGGGGAGACGAAGCCAATAGTCACAGCGCACGTTCTGTCCACAGCTCAGAAGGCAAAGTCAAAAGGCCCCGGTCCGAGGAGGCGGCGGAGAGCGCCGAATGCGAACCGTGCGCCAACAGAAGCCCTTCCAGGTTCTCCGGCGGCCACAACAACGCGTCGCCTCCGCGGGAACACCCTGATGGGCCGGCAGGCCTCGTCTCGTGGAGTTCCGCAGACCCCTCCGCTCCATCCCTCCCCCGGCGGGCGGACATCACCGGCTGCCCGACGAATATTTGGCCTTGGTAATCAGGTAGAGGACGATGTCCTGGTGGCCTCCGAAGGCGGCGATGTGGAGGGCGCTCCAGCCATCGCGGTTGGCCAGCCGGATGTCTGCGCCGAACTTGACCAGCAGCTTGACCAGTTCCAGGTTGCCGTCGATGACCGACTGGTGGAGCGCCGTCTGGCCCTCGGGCCCAAAGGAATTGACGTTGAACTCGCAGTTGGTCATGTTCTGTAGCAGGGACTGGAGCTCCTTGGTGTTCCCCTTGCGCACCGCCTCCTGAAAGACGCGTTGGCTCGGCGGGGCGGGCGCCGCGCAGGTGGACAGCTCCGTCTGGCTCATGGCCGGCCCAGGGCGGGCACCCGCATGGAAGAGCTGGCGGCCAGGGCGCCCGCGCGGTGGCGGCGCCGGCAGGGGGCTGTTGGCTCACGAGCCGAGCGCCGCGGGAGGAATGCGCCGGGCGAGAAAGACCCCCGACGGCGCGGCGCTCCGCGGCCGCCCTGCCGCATCCGAGACGGGACCCCTGCGAGGGGCGCGCGACTGGGCGAGGCGGCGGGAGCCGGGCGAGCACTTGCCTCGCAGCCCGTCCCTCGGGGCTCGGCGCCCCTCGCTAGGGGCTCCCGCGGCACTCAAGATTCCGGCGCACCTCTCCACGGCGAGCAAGCTGCAGCTTCGTCCGACTGAGCAGGGAATGCCCACGGGGGCGCCTTTTAGACGGCCCTCTGGATTTGCATAACAATGGCCGGGCAGTGACGCTTCCCCGCCGCTCTAAAGGAGGCGCGGGGAGGGGGGGAAGGCGCTGATTGGCTGCTGCGCGACGGGGGAAAGGCGCTGAGAGCGCGATGGAACGTTGAGACGGTCGCGGGGGGGGGGGGAGGTGTTGGCCTCCCGTCCCCCTCCCTCCCTCCCTCAGCACAGAGTTTGTGTGTTGGAATGCAGATTTTCCCCCGGGTTCCTTGATTTAAATGAATATTCTCTCTTCCCCCCCCCCCCCCCCCCCAATCCACTATTGAGTCGAGGCTGCGATTTCCTTCGCCTTGCAGTCCTAGGCAGTGAATCCCCTTCGCACTCCGTGGGGTTTTCTTCTAGGTATACAAAAAAAAGGGGGGGGGGAAGGAATGTGATTAGGGGAGAAAGGAGGCGGGGGTGACAAAAAGGCGCAGGGGGCGGTCCCGATCCGTGAACACGTTTGAGCTGCATTGCAGACTGTGTCGATGTCTCTTGCGCGCGCGCACTTTCCGAGTGCTCCAAAATCTTAACCGCTTCCTTTTGAATCGGTTTACTCGGAAGTAAAACGCACAGATTTCAAGGGGCTATTTCCAAGACTGCCTACAAACTCAAACTCTGCCTACAAACCTACGATGAATATATTTGGACTATCTCACTTCCATAGAGCGGGGTTTTATAGAGAACTGCATATTTATGCTTTTAACCGCATAGGGCAATTAGCAGGATTTTTAAAAATTCATTTAGTTTTGTTGTTGCTTATTTGAAGCAAAGTTTAACCGTCTTCTCTGATACATTTGCTAATCAGGAAGGAAATTAAAGCCTAGTGAATGCGAACACAATTAAGGCCTGATCCAAGCACAGAAGATCGTTTTCGAAGTTCGGTTCCTTTCTGTTGAATCATTTTCCCATTCAAATCAACTGGATGTGAAACCGTTTACTCTTTGACTTGTGCTTATATACTTTAGATCGGCACCCTTCTCCTAGGCGCAACTGTGGCTTTCGTCGCTTGTGAGTGCTGAAAATGCTCCTCTCCTGATCAGATCTGTATAGGGAAACTTAAATTTAAAAAAAAAAATCTTCCAGCCAACCTAGACACAAAATATTTTGTGCGGGAGCTTTTGTGTTGGCTACAGAAAGGGGGCGCTAATAGACAGAACTGTGATTTTTGTCGGGTCTCCAGTACAGAAAGAAGGGGCTCCAGAAGGGGTATTTTGCCCAGACAGGGTTTTTCTCAAGTCCATCACCCGCCGCCCAAGAAACACACATACAGCAAACAACAATTAGACTTTTTTGTGAACCTTCAGCACCCCAGGGGGCTTCTATTTGTAAAAAATTCAAACTAGGACCCTCCAATCATATTAATATTGTGCTTTTAATCTACTTACTAATAAACAGGGCTGAACTATAAAGGAAGTGAACAAACAAATAAGGAAGACTTCCTGAGCCCTTGAAAGAAATGGATGACAGGCAACAATTCAACTGGTGAGGTTACTGCCCTTTGCCTCCTCTTCCTGCCTGCAATAATTCCTTCAGGCTGAATTTCAACCAGTGGTGGCAGCCAAGAAACTGATACACTTTAGGAGTGCCAAACAAAGCAACAAAGAGTGCTCCAGAGCACGAGCAGACTGCTTATCTTCCACAATCGAACACGCCTATGACTGGCTCAAATTAGAAGAGAGAGGTGAGACAGGGTTGCCAGCTTCCAGGTGGTGGCTGGAGATCTGGGATTACAACTGAACTCCAGGCAACAGAGACTACTTCAACTGGGGAAAATGGCCACTCTGGAAAATGAAATCTATGGCATTATATCCCATTGAAGTCCCTCTCCTCCCTAAAGCCTGCCCTCCTTAGGGTCCGCCCCCCAAATCTCCAGGTATTTTCAGGGCCAAAGCTGGAATCCTGGGCAGAAGTGCTGCCAAGATCCCCATCAGATAAGCCAGGGCAGTGATTCTCCTGCATCTTGGCCGCCTCCTGTGCTTTTCAAGACTAAGTGTCAGACTCCACCTCCTGGGGGTCAGAGTCCAAGGTGGGTGCCCCCTCCAGTCTCTTCCTTTTTCTGATAGACACCCCATACACCTCTCTGCAGAGGGAGGGCTACAGAACACTTGGCCGGCCCGCCCACCTGCCTCAGCCCACCCTCTGACTCCTTGGGTGTGCCTGCACTGATCCTCCCAGACTGTTGTGGAGCTGTGCCTAATAAAGGCCTGCCTGGAGGTGGGGCCACCCCAGGCTCTGCCAATGCACTTTAGTTAGGGTTGGGGCCTGACCCATTCCCAGCTTCTGAGCCAATGGGTCTCCCTCTGTGTTTTCCTCCCTCATCAAAGAGCCAGCATGGTGGTGTGGTTAAGAGCGGTGGACTCTAACTCGGAGAACCAGGTTTGATTCCCCACTTCTCCACATGAATCCAGCTGGGTGACTTTGGGCCAGTCACAGTTCTCTCAGAGCACTCTCAGCCCCACCTACCTCTCAAGATGACTGTTGTGGGGAGAGGAAGGGAAGGAGATTGTAAGTCGCTTTGAGACTCCTAAGGCAGAGAGAAGTGGGGTATAAAAAATAATTCTTTTTCGTCATCCCTTCCCAATCTGAGGTTTCCAGACAGGGTTACCAGTTCCTCCCAACCACCGGGAGGGGGGGGGGACGGGATGGGACGGACAGGATTGCCAGTTCCAGGTTGGGAAACTCCTGTAGATTTGGAGGTGGAGCCTGGGGAGGACAGGGACCTCACTGGGGCACAATGCCATATCTACATGAGCGGTAATTCCAGGAGATACCCCAGCCCCACTTGAAGGCTGTCATCCCTAAACTATCTCCAGCTGGCCGGTGCTGTTCCCAGGAGGTCACCATCTCTTGCCTCGGCCTGGCTGCAGGCTCCCCCTATATGGCTCTTGCCCCTGGCCTACTCCAGCCCCCTTGGCCTGTGATGGCTGTGTCAGCCTGGCCAGCTGTCCCTGAGTGTCCTGGTGAGGCCTGCTCCCCACCCTAGCTACTTTCCCTGGCTACTTCCATTGCTTCACCGCTGTTGCAGCCCTTAGTGTTGCTCTGCCAGGCCATATGGGGGTGGGGAGGGTTTTGCCTGCCATGCCAGCTTTGCTGCAACTGCTGGCCTAGTCCTGGTGCTAATGGGGGGGGGGGAGGGAGGCTTCTGCAGCCCTGCCACCAGAGCTGCAGCTAAGTGCAAGGAGGGCTTTGCATTCCCTGGACAGTGAGTAACTCTCCCCAGCATAAAAACACAGGAACCTAGAGTTGCCAGCTTGGGTTGGGGAATCCCTGGAGATTGGGGGTGGGGGGGGTGGGCAGAGCCTGAGGAGGCCAGGGTTTGGGGAGAGGAGGGACTTCAATGGGGTATAATGCCATAGAGTGTACCTTGCGGAGCTGTTTTCTCCAGGCAAACTGATCTCTGTCGCCTGGAGATCAGCTGTAATAGCAGGAGATCTCCAGCTGCCACCTGGAGGTTGGCAACTCTAAGGAACCCTCCCACATCAGCCACTTTTAATCTAAAGAGATAAAGCAGGGACCTCAGATTTTAAATAAATCTGTTAACACTGAGCATTTCTTTTTGTTGTTTAATCTTTTGGAATGTATGATAGCACTACTACCTAACAAAGTCTGTATTTCATGGGCATTTCGCACATTCTGCAGATGAAAACCCAAATTTGCCATCCAGGCTCTTCCCCCCACACACACACACACACCGCTCCCCTGTTCCCCCTCCTCCCCCTAGCATCCCACTCCACCTCCAAGGAAGCATACAACCCATTTTGGGGTTCCATCCCAGAACTGGAGAACTGTCCTAAGGAATAAAATGTCTCGCTGGCTTCAAAGGAGATTCAGGGTCAATGTGTTTAGATAACTCATCAATTGGGGGAGGGGCTGCGGTGTAGGCCTTGTGGCAGGGAATCAGGATCAGGCCCCTAGCCAGAAATAGGGCGGCAGTGCCGGGGAGATGCAGGGTTCTTAAAATCATGCTCGACTGGAGTGTAGGATGTAGGAGCAGTCAGGGTAGGACATGGCTGAACAGCGGGTGGAGCTTGCAGAAGTTTTCTTTCTTTTTTGGTGAGAGAGAGAGAGAGAGTGTATGCTTGAAAGTCATGGTTGACTTCTGGCAACCCCTAGTGGGGTTTGGATGTTTCAGACAGGTGGCTTGCTATTGCCTGCCTCTGTGTCCCAGCCCTGATATTCCTTGGAGGTCTCCCATCCAAGTACTTGCCAGAGTTGACCCTGCTTAGCTTCCAAGATCTGGCAAGATTGGGCTTGCCTGGGCTATCCAGGTCAGGGCTAGCTTGGAGAAGTTTTCTGATGGGGAGAAGGTGGAGTGTAACGTTTCGGTCGGTCCAGGGATGGGTCTGGGTGAGGTTAGTGAGGTGGTGCAGCAGGCAAAGTGACTGAGAGAGTGGGCTATGATCTGGGAAGGCCCTGGTTTAAATCCTACCTCTGCCACAAGCACACCAGGTGGCTTTAGGGAAGCTTCCGGGGGCATCTGACCTGGGCCTCGTGCTTGGGTTGGCCACCACTGGAAGCTCCCTTTGCCCTGCAGCCAGCTCCCCAGCTGCTACCCTACAGGTGGTCCCCCAAACTTCCTGAGAGGAGGGCAGTGTGGGGAGAGGAGGGCAATGAGTTGCAGGAAAGGCCCCTCCCCAGCCATCTACAATTGATCTCTGGCACTGTCTCAGACTCAGGCGGCGAGGGGGGGGAGCAATCAACTGCAGGGTGGTTGCCCCCTCCAGCCACCCTCCAGTTGATCCCAGCCCCTCCCCCCACTGCCTGAGTGACCCTCCAGTTTTGTCCAGGACCCCAGAATCACTAAGACTGCCTCCAGGAAGGTTCTCTCTCAGTGTCAGTCCCTTATCCATAATATAGAAGTAATAACAGTGGCCTATCTTACAGGGCTGCCTTAAAGGAATATGACAAATAATATATATGAAGCAGTTCAAACACCAGAGATGCCCATAGATCAAGATGGGTTGCCATGTTAGTCTGTCCTTAGCAGCAGAAAAGAGCAAGAGTCCAGGAGCACCTTAAAGACTAACAAAATTTGTGGCAGGGTGGGAGTTTTCGTGAGTCACTGCTCACTTCTTCAGAGTAAGACTCGGACTCTTTTTCTACTGCAGAAATGCTCCATCGTGCTCAGTTATACTATTCAAGCTTGAACCAGACTTACCTTCTCAAAAACAAAAAAACAAAAACCAAAAAAACCCCCACTGAAATGCTGCACCACCTGAGTTCTGGGCTAGGGATGCAAATTGCCCACAACTTGTTTGGGAACCCAAAGATGAGGACTCTGCGTGAGCCTCCCCAGTCAGAAAAAAAGCAGCATTGCTTTTGTGCAAGGAAGGGGAGAGAGGACCATGCTGGCATCTCATTGGCAGCCCCTTGGACGGAGTGTCCTTTCCCATCTGTGTGACTCAACAGTGGCTTTTCTTTAAAAATGATGCTGTTGCAATGTCTTCTAAGGGGGGAGGAATACAAACCAGAGAAAGATGTGCTGACCCAAAACAATTCTGGGGGAAGGAGAGAGAAAAAGCGGGAAGTCAATAATAACAGCTGGGAAGAAGGAGTAGATTGGCAGGGTGAGAGAAAATTTGGAATGGGCAGCTGTTTTAACCACAGTGAACACCCCAGTGGTAGAAAGGGCTGATGAGGAGTTGTGTCACTCTAAATCTTGTCTGTTCTTGCACTCACAGAAGCTGGTTGAAACTATTTACTTTGAGATGATGTCACAACTGTGAATCCCAGTTCCAGTCTTACCTCTGCTACAGACTCAGTCTGTGGCCGTGGGCAAGCCACTTTCTCTCAGCTGTCCCTCAATATGTGGGATAATATTGATCTACCTTACAAAGTGGTCAAAAGAATCACTGAGGTAGTATATGGCAAGTGGCTTGACCACTCTAAAATATACCTCCTCACCACCATCATAATCTAAATTAGATCATCTTCACTGGAGTTATTATTGAATTAATCATTAAAAACGTATTCAATTCTCACAGCTTCTGTTGTTGATATTAAAACTGAGGGCTGCCTCCCCAAATCCATGGTCTGTGGTCACTGGCTGAGCTGGCATGATGTCACAGAATGTCAATAGAGATTCAAATTATGTCTATTATGTGTTGTGGTATTGCTTACAACAAAACACAAGAACTCAGCACTAAAACCCACAGTCCAAACATGCAATAAGATGTCAGCAATTGCAGATAACATAAAAATGTGTAGATTTCTTTCTTCCTTTTTTGGCCAAATCACTCTTTTCTTGTCTTCAGCAGCAACCTGCCATGTGCTTCTGGAACTCTCACAAGCAGGATATGAAAGTTTTTCAGCCTTCCCCACAAATGTGTCCCCAGCATCTGACAACTCTGAGCACTGAGATTCCATTTAGTTTTAGTTTCCATTTAGGGCCATCCAGATCAATACAGTCCTTAAGTTTAGGGATCATCTTGTGGCAGAGAGTCCAATGGAATAAGTGATATTCTTTGCAGGCCCCATGACTTGCAAAACTGTTCCACACCTCCACTAAACCCAATTTTTCCTCCAAGTCTGCACCATTCCCTTCCTTTCCTCCCATGTTGGTTCAAAAAAAAAAAGTGGCGCCCAAGATCTCGGAGTCTACCCTTTGAAGACTGCAGTTCTCAGCAGAATCTCATTTGCCTTCTGTTCCTCCAAATGGCTGTGTCCAGAACAAGTTGTTGGCAGCCAATACCACCACCCCCGAATTTACTTTCAGCATGCCATTTGCTCCAAGTTTTGACCAAACAGGAAAAAAAAGTGTTGAGAAGTGTGACCAACAGGAGCTACAAAAGAAGAGACCCTGGGCAAGGCATGTCTGGTATGTGCTGAGCTGAAAGCATCATGTGCTGCTTTGCAAAGGACTCACTGGTGCAGGCACCCAACAGAGCCAATGTTTGGCTAGGATGGTGGAAGATAGTATTCATTTTTTTAAACTGTTATCCTGGGGCTAAACTAACTTAAATTTCCCACTGGTGCTATCTCTCTCTGGGGAAGGAGCTTGAAACAGAAAAGTGGAAGTCCCTCAGCCATTTTCTCCCCTGGATGCTGCATCAGCCTGTACCAGCTTACTTTTACTTTTAGTCCATGTGGCTTAAGAAACTGAGAACATAGCAAAGAAACTTACATCTTACATCTATCCCATCCTTTCTCTGAGGACCTCAGAACAGTGTACATCATTCCCACCCACCCCCCAGTTTATCCTCCTAACAACTCTGTTAGGTAGTTTAGACTGAGAAGTAAAGCAAACAGCCCATGTCAGCCCGGTGAGCTTCATGACTGAGCGAGGATTTGAACCTTGATACCCCGTCTCCTAATTTGTTAATAACCCAGCCTTTTAATAATCCATCACTACACTACCACACTGACTGATATACCATAACCAGCATAAGGATACCCCCAGCCTGACTTCTGCCTAGAAAATGCCACTATGTTTGGTAGTTTAACTTCTGCTGATATCCATATGAATTTGGTTTTAAAAGGGACATAAACCTAGATAAATGAACAAATCAAAGCAAAAGGGCCTGCGTTTGTGGGGTCAAACCAAAGACCAGGGAAAGCACTGTTCTGGTCCTCAACAATGGCCTGCTAGATACTCCTGGGAAATACACTTGCAGTGTGTGAAGGGCACAGCCATTCTATGGATGCTCAGGAAGTAGTACTCAGAGGTAGAGTGCCTCTAAACATGGAGATTCCATGTAGTCTCTCATGGTTAATAGCTCTTGATAGACCATGACTTTTCTAATTTTTTCCTACACATGTAAGCTCTTCCACAGTTTAAATCTATGTAGTATGGAAAACCAGTCCATTTGATCTGTCCTGTACATATCACATGTCAGTTTCCGCTGGTAACCCTGCAGTGGAGTGGGACTAGGTAAGAGATTTCTCTGTTTCAACTTTACATGCCTCGAAAGGAAACCGGGCCGCCAAAGGACACGGTGGCTAGACACCATAAAAGTCTACACCAGCCTGAGCATGGAACGACTCGAAGAAACAGTACAAGATTGGAAAACGTGGAGAGAGCTGGCCCATAGAAACGCCAAGAGTTGGACACAACTAAATGGCTAACAACAAGAACAAATTGTGCATCCGCCTATCTGTTCTTTCCCCTTAAACTAAAAAGACTCCATAATACTTTTAGTATTTCTTCAGCACTTTGTTCATGTGGGTTGCTCCCTTTTGGTTCTTTTTTCCACTCTTTAATACATTTGCCCCCCAGATGGGTTAACCAGAAGTACAGTTACCCTGGAAGTGATATTCGATAGGAACAGAATCAGGTAGAACTTAAGCTGGGTGGGAAATCTATTAAGTACCAGGGAAGAACCATAGCTCAGGTGAAAAGCACATGCTTTCCATGCAGAATATCCTGGGTTCCATCCCTGCTGTCTCAAAAGATAGAAGTCTAGTGGACCTAAGAAAAAGTGAGCCCTGACTCCTGAAAGTTCACATTGAAATAAATGTTGTTAGTCTTTAATCTGTCACTGGACTTTTTAAAATTTTACCTTTACGACTACCAACATTTAGTCCCCCACCAGCTTTTGTGAGTCAGAGCTCACATCCTCACATGCAATGAAAAGAAATAGACTTCTTCCCTGTTTTTGGAGAGCTGCTGCTAATCCGGGGAGACTATACTGAGCTGCTGGAGATGATGATCTGATTTGGTATGAAGGGAGCTTCACACATTCAAAAAGTTCTTTAGTACTCTTGATCTCACCCTTGCTCAGCTCTAGCTAGATCTTGTATGGAGTTCCCCCCGCCCCTTCCAGGTTTCTGTGGTGAGACAGCCTGGGCTGGGAAAGAGAATGCTGCATTTTGCAGACGGGCTGGTGACAATCAGTCTCTTCTGAAAAGTCCCCAAAGGCATCCTCCACCTTCTCCTCCCTTGCAAAACCAGTAGTCCCACCCAGGGAGGCTCTCTCTCTCCCTAGCCTCTGTGAAGAAGAGGGGTCTTGTACAATTGCTAGGAGAAAAGGATTGTAAAATGAGACACAGGGAGCCAGGAAAAGGAAGGCAAGAGGAACAAATTCTGTTCCTGCACAGTCCAATTCCTCCCTCCACCCTTTGTTATGATTAGCATTGTATAATAATAATAATAATAGCAACACATATGGGACTAGGCCCAGAGAGTTAAAATCCCCCCTCAACTCCATGGGTGACCTTAGGCCAATTAACCTCTCTTGACATAGCCTACCTCTCAGGATTATTGTGAAGGCAAAATGGAGGTGGGCGGAGCCATGTAAGCTGCCCCTGAGGACAGAGGAAAGGTGGGATAAAACATGGTCGATAAAGATAATACGGTGGCATCTCTGATCCTGGCACTTCACAAATGACTGCAATACAGACATGTCTCTGCCCTTAGGTTTTAGCAGTGGAGGAGACAGGAGAATCCTCCTTACCTCAAGTGGCTTAACTCCTTACACTGGAGTCATTTGGTCTGATCAAAGCACTGGCTAACTAGCATGGCTCTTCCCCTAGTCCTTTCTCCCTTCCTAAAAATCCCTCTTTTCATGCTGGGGCTAATTTCTGCAAGGAAGCAGACTGATAGATTAGTCTAAAGACTGGCCAAGACCAGCACCACGTCTCCTACCAAAATGTGACCAGAAATAAAGTGTGCTGATTATTCCACGCTTTCTGCCAAAATCTGAATCCCTGCTCAGATGGGAATTTCACTGAGCGATCTCTAGAGCCAGTCCTCATCCCTCAGCCTAAGCTACCTCACAGAGCTGTTGTGAAGACAAAATGGGTTGATCTCAGGAATACTGTCCTGAGTTCCTCGAAGGAAAAGCACCATGCAGAAGCCATAAATAAGTAAATAAATACCTGAATGGGAATTTCTGAATCCCATGAGCCGGGTTCTCACTTTATTGTTCTCTGGGATTGTCATCCCCTCCCCACCCCACCCCACCCCACCTTGATTGTTTCCCTCACTGGCATAGTTTCCAGTTTAAGTTCCTTTAACTATTAAATTCCTTGTTAATAATGCATATTCCTAATTCTGCGCTAGCTACGTTTCTTCTCAACCTGCCGTGTACGGGTTTGTTTTTTTTTAAAAATTAATATACTAATCCTAAAAATAATTTGAACTAAACCACTTAGTTCAATCTCCCAGCACATATTCCTGCTTTAGCGTCTCTGTGTACTATCCCCCCCCCCCGCCCCCCATTAAACGCGACGACATGAGATTATTTCACGTGTTTCTCTCGGGTAATTATATTAATTTGGGCAACATTATTGGTTTGTGTTTATTCGTGAGGTGCCTTTTCGCTTCTGGGATATACAATTGTATCTATCTATCTACCTATCTATCTATCTACCTATCTATCTATCAACTCAACTCTACTGCCTTCCCAAGCCCATTCATTCCTTCTCTTCTTTCATTCATCTTCTGCAGAGGCCTCCTTAAACTAGGGAAGCCAGGGGCGTGGCCAGGAGCCGCAGGAGGCGTGGCCGGCGGGCGGCTTCATTAACATGTGTCGGGGAGCGTGGGAAAGTCTCGGGCTTTTCTTCCCAGCGTTGAGAACAGCAAGGAGGGAGCGGAGAGGGCGGGACTGCTTAGGGGGCGGGTCTTACAGGGAGGGGTGGGGGAGGTAGATTCTGGGGGAAGCAGCAGTAGACTTCTTAAATGATTGCATAATGGAGCTTTTCATAATATTTTTGTTGCAAAAGAAAAACGAGAAGCTTTTTTGTTGCAAAGGAAAATTAAAAATCAGGTGCTGGATAGTGAATCAGCAACGGTTTGGGGGCGGGGACGGAGGGGAAAGAGACCAGTAAACAAATTGCAAAAAGGAGTGGGGGAGGGGAGACATACTCCTCCAATTAAAAATTTGAAATACAGTGTCGCTCATCAAACACGGGCGCGTAGAATCAGCCGGGGGGGGGGGGGGGAGGTGAGCGGCGGATTCCCCACAAACACATTTGCGAACAGGCGAAAAAGCCAGGGGCATAGGAGATGTAAAACACTTCCTTTCCTTCTGTGCCTGTTTAAAAAACATTTTGAAATTTGAGGGTGGGTCTCTCCTCTGTTAGTGGTATACTTTCTCTACCCTTTCTCCATCACGGATATATTCACGTGATGTGATTTCTGTGAGCCAGTTCAGGGAGGTGGACTTTATATATGATATGAAATTACCCTTGTTGCTCCCAGTCATCAAGATAAAGGGGGTGGGGTTAGAATTTTGGACAGAGTTCTTCACTCTGCGGGGAAGCAAATCTTGAACCAGTCTCTTTACCTGTTTATTCATTTTTATCTTCCCAACAATCCTGTGATGTAGGTTGGAAAGAATGAGACTGGAACCAGATCTCCTTCACCCAGCAAGCTTCATGGCTGACTGAGGATTTATATTCAAATCTTTCCATGCCTTAGCCGGAAGCTTCAATCATTTTTATTTTTATTTAACCAGGATAAAAATGTAATAATAGGAAATTCATTGAAACAAACCATTAAGCAAATGCAGGTTTGAATCATGCAATACATATATAAACTGAAGGAATGCAACAGTTAACTGATTCACTGGTTGGACTGATGGATCAGTTGTGGCTCGTTTGTTGGTCAGCTACACATTTTAACATTTTCTTAATGCAGTACTTGGCAAAAGTAGCAAATGGCTTCATACGTTTGGATCGCACATGCAAGGGACCAAGATTTGAGGAGGCAGAATGGATGTCCCTGCTTCTAGGCTGCTGGTGGAAGATCATGGAGAATCACAAGCTGCAATGCTGCCCTGTATTTTTTGAAAAATCCCTCCAAATAGAAAACCAGCACAGCAAGCAAAGAAGTGGGGGAAGAACCATTCCCCCCCCCCCCGCCAAACTTTTCTGTTTGGCGTTTTTCATGCAGCAAAGGAAGCCACTATCTGCAGTGCAGCCTTGCTCTACAGGGTTGTTGTAATAAGGCCAACTAGATAATGTATGGTAAATAGTTGGAACATTCAAAATTTCTGCATAAATGATAAGGATTATTGTCTTTATTACTGTAATAAGCATACTAGAATGCCTGCCATTGCCATTATGTGTGTGTGTTTGTGTGTAGGGAAATGGTGTGTATTGGAAGAGCCTTCAGGCCATGGGGAGACTCATCTCCAGGTCGGTATTGTTGCAAAAGTATTCTTCAAGTACAGAAGAAGAGAAGAGATTGGATTTATACCCCACCCTTCACTACCTGAAGGAGTCTCAGAGCGGCATACAATCTCCTTTCCCTTCCCCTCCCCACAACAGACACCCTGTGAGGTGGGTGGGGCTGAGAGAACTCTTTCGAGGACTGCTCTTTCCAGAACAGCTCTGACAGAACTATGGCTTGCCCAAGGTCATCAAGTAGCTGCAAGTGGAGGCGTGGGGAATCAAACCCGGTTCTCCCAGATTAGAGTCCATGCACTTAACCACTACACCAAACTGGCTTTTCCCAGTGTATGCATGTACATATTTATATGTCGTCTCCCCCCCCCCCTTTACAATATTATATTTTTTCCCAGTTTACAACATTGATATTTCTTCCATCTCCTCCAACATTGCTATTTTTTCCTCCTCACAACAACCCTGTAAAATAGGTTAGGCTGAGACTGGCCCAAGGTCACCTAGCAAGCTTTATGGCAGAGTGGGGTTTAAACATGGGTCACATTTATTCTAATTTGACACTCTAACCACAACACCATACTGGAATGTTTTTGAGGATTACAAAGTGTCCTGTGGTACCTTAAAGATGGCCACATTTATTGTGGTGTCTCTTCTTCCACAAGCCAAAACCCATTCAATGGGACCCTTTCTAGAGAGCCACTGCCATTCAGAGCAGGCACTATTGGGCTAGATGGACTAACAGACTAATTCAGTATAACGTAGCTTCATATATCTGTATCTGCATAGCTTACTAAATCTGTACACTATCAATAGGCAGTTTTCAAGGCAGTCTATAGGGTCAAAAATACAAATTGTTACCAGTCAAAAATTAATCAAACCAGCAAACCAAACCACTCCAGTGCTAAATCTCCAAACAGGCATCAGTAAACCAAAGGGTCTTTTCTTCAAAGCCTGGAATTACAGGCTTTTTTTCTGGATTCCCTCAGCCTCTTGCATCATTTCATTCATGGACAATATTCCAATTTGAACTTAAGCAAGAGGAGAAAATTAAGCACTACCATAAAAATACAAAAGGACCCAATTATGGTGCTGTTAGTTACAGCGGCGACATTTGCTCCTCAAAGAACCTGGGCACTGCTTGCCGTTAATCAGAAAATATCCCTCTGATAAAAAGAATCAAATACATTACCCAACTGAATGAGTCTTTGATGTTTACCCGCTGCTCAAATCAAGACGATTTATAGTTTCCTTGAAGCAGCCCAAGGCCGAATCTTCATGTCCTTTGATTTCTTGTTTATTGTTTAAAGTAATGTGGGTGCTGGGACAGCTTCTGGACTATAGGCTCCTTTTTGGCAAAATCTGATGGAGTCAATATCCCACGCCTCAACTTGGCTTGATACTGTGGACCAAGTGTTTAGACTTTATTTGTATGTTAAACCATACTCATTAAGTGGCTTTGAACAAGATGCCTCATAACAAGTCTTGAAGAAGTTGTCTCTATAAAAAAGGGTCTGTCCATCATTTCCACTTTCTGCTTCTTGTTCCTGGAACTCCCTCCCACAATGCCTAAGTGGTGTCTCTCCAAATTATTTCAGTAGTGCCAGGAATGTTCATGGTACCCTAAGTAAAATATGAGTCCCTGCCCTGGGAGTTTATCATCAGAATTGGTGGGTTGGGAGGAGGAATACAACAGAGAAGGGAAAGAAGCTGCTAAGGTGTCTAGCAAAAATGCTGTCTTCATGGCCTTAAAATAGTAAAAACTGAACACTGTTATGGCTAAGCAACGTAGCAAAATGAAAGCATGCACAGGCAAGGACTTTAGCATATTTGGGGGATTCCCCAGGTATACACAAGAACATTTGTAAAGTACACGCCTGATGGGCATACCCTGCCCTCCAGGAGCACAGCATGTTGAGGGCAACTGAGCAACAGTTAAAAGAGAGGAAAACAAGGTATAGAACTGGTGTGCTAAAATCCCAAATAGCGTATAGTATCCTAGAGAGTGTGCTTTGGGTTAAGGGGAAAATTCTCAATTGTTTATTCCCTTCTATCCCATGATTCTTCACAACTCCCAGCTTATCATGATGAACATGCTTCTGTGAACCTGCCTTGTGTTGTTAAATGGTTGGTTTGGGTTTTTTTTATAGTGAGGCTGTGGCTCAGTGTTAGAGTGCCTGCTTTGCATGCCAAAGGTCCCAGGTTCAAGCTTGGGCACCTTCAACTAAAGGACTGAGTAGCAGGTGATGTGAAAGACCTCTGCTTGACACCCTGAAGAGCTGCTGCCAGTCAGAATAAACAGTACTGACTTTTATAGATCAGAGGTTTGACTCAGTATATTTCCCACGGTTCACCTGCTTTCTCTGTCTGGGGACACAGAGCTCTGGATTGCATGTGCAAGGCAGATTTTGTCTCACAGAAGGGTGGGGTTAGGTGAACCAGGTGGCACCCAGCTCTGATTCTACTTTTCTCAGTCCACCACTGCAGCCAGCCTCATTTTCTCATTCATATCTGTGTGCATCTATTCTTAACTGGACAAAAAGTTAGGAGGGCATGCATCCATCAGGATTGTCCTGTGTCCTTTTAAAGCCATGAGATGAAAGCAGGATCTGCTTTCCAAAGCTTTGGCTTGCTGCCTTGTGGGAAGGGGATAAGGAAGGTGAACAGAACTTCCTTCCGGAATTACCAAGTTCCCTTGCCAAGAGACCTGGCCAGCTCTTCCCTGCTTCCTTCCCTTCCTGGCTTACTCCAGGATAGCCAGCTGCTTGTTTCAGCAGGTCCAGGCCTCCTTGTGGCCTTAGAGAGCTCACTTCAGTCTCTGAAATTTGAGTGAAATGGCTATTGATTGTATCTAGCCAGGGTCCAACAGCTGCAGCCCAACAAATTGTGTGTGTGTTGGGGGGCGGGAGTAGTAAGCTGTCTTCTTGGGATGGACAGCTCATCCTCTTCTTGGAGGCAAAATTAACACATCAGTCAGAGAAGTATGTTTGACAGGTTTGTGATGAACCAGGGGGTAGAGGCAAAGTCTTAAGGGAATGATCTTTAAAGGCCATACAACAAGCCCACAGTCTTCAGTGGACTTGCCTTTTGTTATGGGGGTGGCATAGCTAAGGAAGGGTGGTTAAAATGAGGCTTGCTGTGTGAGGTGTCAGATAAAGCCAGAACCCCTTGCAAGACTTTAGTTTGCTGGCAAGCATAGCAAGAAAGGCAATTTTAGACATAATACAGATCTTCTGTGTGCCTGGATCTTCTGGTTCCAACAGTGGCTAGCCCAGTCCCTTGGAAGCCTCACGGGCTGGGAAAGCCCACAATGTCCTTTGCCTACTGTTTACCCTTAGCATCAGGTATTTAGAGTTATATTACCACTGAACATGAAGGATCCATTTAGACAGTAGGGCTAATGAGCCACTGATAGACCATCTTTCAGGAATGTATGTCATTTTTTGAAACCATGTTAAGCTACTGGCCAGTGCCACACCTTGTGCCGTGTGAAAAAGTACTTCTTTTTTACTGTTCTAGGCCTGCTGCCAAATAATCGGCTTCACTGGGTGGGCCCTGGATTGGGGGAGGGGGAACTCTCACCTCTCTCTTCAAAACTGTATATAAATCTCTGTCATGATTCCCATTTTTTGTCTTCTTTCAAGGCCACAATTAAACCCAGTCAGCCTCTCAGGCAAGGAAGAATACAGTATAGAGTCACAAGATAATGTGATGCAGGACAGAACACAAGGTGTTGCGCATGTCAGAAGTGGAAACATGCCCCTCTCTTTTTATGGTTTGCAAACATGGGCACCTATGGAGCCCTTGGCCCCCACAAGAAGACTGGCAGAGCTGACATTTTTCATTGCAAGGAAACCTAAGAGATAAAATATCCCAACTGAATATTTGCTCCTTCTCAAACAGAGAGAGACAGTGGTTTGGGGAAGGAGAGGATGGTAGTGTGGACTGCTCTGTTGCTGTTGGAAGGTCATATTATTAATCCTTTGCCAGAAGTCTCACACAGGGAAGAATAAGTGAACAAGCCCAGGGCCCATAAGACAGGGCTAGCTGGACAGTGAGGAATCACTGGCTGGGAGGCGAGGGAAACATTTCTTGCCTTCCTCCCAAATCTCCAGAGAAACAGTGGGAGCTCTTCTCCACGAGAGAGAGAGAGAGAGAGAGAGAGAGAGAGAGAGAGAGACTGTGCATTGAGGTGAACAAGTTTGAGTCATGTTGCACATTCAGGCACATTTAGGAAAGAAAGCCAAAGCCTGGATTTTCAGTTGTGTGCTCTCCAAAGGAATTGTGCTGGCCCCGAACAATCACAATATCAGCCAGAAAATCTCTGCTAAGTTAAGCAGCTCTGGTACCAAGTATTCCCAGGACAGGAGCCTTCCCAGGGAGGGCTCAGTGGCTCAGGGGAACAGGACATGGTTTGCATGCAGAAGGCCCCAGGTTGCATCCCTGGTATCTCCAGTTAAAAGGCCTCAAGGAGTAGGGCTGGGGAAGGCCAAGACTTCTAAGAGCTGCTGCCAGAGAGCAGACAATTAGTGAGCTAAAAGGAGCAGTGATCTGATTCAGTACAAGGCAGCTTCTTATGGGATGATGTCAGACAGCACATGCTATGTATGTAGAAGGTCCCAGATGCAATATCTAGTTAAAAGGTCCCAGGAAACAGTACCGGGAAAGAACTTTTACCTGCAAACCACTCCACTGCTAGTCAGAGTGAGCTGTAATGGTCTCCATGGGCCAATGACCAGATGTATAGTAGCATCCTATGTAAATACTCCTTTGTGTTATAAAACGCTCCTTTGTGTGATAAAGGGATACTCAGATTAAGGGATACTTTGCATAGCAGATCCTTCCCAGAACATCAAACAGGATGCCCAGTCAGGAAGAAGAATCTGGTTAAACTTGAAATATTTCCAGATATTCCAGAGGGTGTTGGTCTATAGTAGAACAGCTAGATTTGAGTCCAGTAGCACCTAAGAAGCCAACAAAATTTGGGGAGGGGGATGAGCTCTGACTCTCAAAAACTCATACCCTGAAAATCTTGTTGGTCTCTTAAAATGCTACTGGACTTGAATCTAGCAGAAAAGAGTGGGAAGGTCTCCCAGGCGGTTTACGTCTCCTCGTTCAGAAGTAAAGTGTTATGTTGGCCCCCTTTCCCAGAGTCTCAGGACACAACTAGAAATAAATGAGACATAATAGATTTAATGCATTTTAAAAGCCAAACACTGTTAAACCGTTTTTTTGGACAGCATGTACATCCCAGCGGAGTGAACCCTGCAATAACCTGCCTCCCTCCCCCCACATTTGCGCACATTAATGCTGACCAAAAGCAAAATACGGTCTGTGGTAACTCTTCATGGTAAAAGCCCACAAGTCGGTCCCTTTCTGCCACTCTGCCTACGCCAGCTTAGTTTTGCTCACAGAAATTCTGGTTGTCTTCTGAGAGGTCCAGCACTTCTTTGAACTGGGAGACCACGTGTCCAAAGTGAGACCCTTCCCAGAAAACCTTGCCGCACTGGCCGCAGCAGTAGAAGTAGGCCAAGTCCTCCTTGGACAGCACCCCGATGGGGATGGCCTCGATCTTCAGGGATGTACCATTGGGCAGCAGTGCTGACTTGGTGTCCAGGCCAGACTCCTCCAACCACTGGCAGTTTGGACTATAAATAGGCCGCTGAGAGCTGAGTTCGAGACTTTCAGCCTCAAAATTCACATTGGGATTTTCTGACAATTCCCCTGCAGAAAGAAGAAAGTAAGAGATAGGCAGGTGCTGCTCTCTGCTATTCACCACTGACACTCACTCACAAAGGAGGCCGCCCACTGCATCTCTACATGATTTGCTTAACTAGCTGTGCTTCAAACAAATCTGTCTGTTCTGAGAATTCTGCTGTGCAATCCTTCCAAGTGCACAGAATTTGCTGTCCTCAGGTCTGGTTGCCTGCTGCACCTACACGAACCCCTGGTTTAGGATGGCCTCCTTCCAGTTACCTTGACTGGATGCCGGGGGGAGAGTACAAGGGTATTGTCTCATACAGATTGTTTTATTGATTTTAGTTTACTTCATTTATAGTCTGCCTTTCTCTTCACCAAGGATCCAAAGCAGCTTCGATCATTTCCCTCTCTTCTATTTTATCTTACATAACTCTGTGAGGTAAGAACATAAGAACATAAGAGAAGCCAGTGTTGGATCAGGCCAATCACCCATCCAGTCCAACACTCTGCCATACAGTGGCCAAAAATACCAGGTGCCCTCAGAAGGTCCAGCACTGGGGCTGGGATACTAGAAGCCCTCCCACTGTTGCCTCCCCCCCCCCCCAGCACCAAGAATACAGAGCATCACTTGCCCCAGAGTTCCTATCTATACCTAGTGGCTAATAGCCACTGATGGATCTCTGCTCCATATGTTTATCCAATTCCCTCTTAGGTTAGGCTGAGAGTATTGTGACTGGCCCACAGTCAGCCATCAAGCTTCCAGAGCAAATATGCAACAGGCAGCCTCTGAAGATAGTTATTTCTGGGCATATTTATGTGATCTACTGGTAATGACTCGGCTATGGAGGGCCAAGAAAACAGATATGAAGTGCACTGCAGTACCTGAAATAAGCAACATATATGCCATTATTATTATTACTATTAGGAATGAACTTTTTTGCTATGTATAAACACTCTCGTCTGTCTCATCCCAAAATTTACTGCACAGAGAGAGAGAGAGAGAGAGAGAGAGAGAGAGAGAGAGAGAGAGAGAGAGAGAGAGAGAGAGAGATGGATGACCACTCCCTTAGAGAGCAGTTCCTTCTCCCGCACCCCCTTTCCTAAACTCAGTGCCCCTTCCTAAAGAACAACCCTTTGTCTCTCAGGAGGCAGCAAGGAGATGACCTTTTCGGAGAGACCCCCTTGCCCTCCTAAGATTGTTTGCCTTGCTGGCACTCTGTGGACTGGCCCCCAGTGGCCTTTTCAAATGGGCTGTGGTGAAGGGAGACGGGCATCTTGAAAGGCCTTTGAAAAGAATTTCCTCCAAAGTTGGGGGGGTGGTGGTGTGTGAGAGAAAGCTTTACAAGCTCACCATTGAAAAACAGTTACTTTGAAGTGATTTTGCATTTCTGATTCTTTGAAGTGGCACTGTCCAGAGAAGCCACATGCTTTGTGGCCACCATGACTGGTCTTTCTCCTTTTTATAAATCTTTCTCTCCCCCCATCCTAAAATACTAATTATTCCCTGCTTTTAGTACTCTATCTGTGCACTCCATTTTGCAATAAACAAAAATCATATATCTTTCTGGTGTGAAATTTAGGGTTGTGCGTGCAATTTAGCATCCTTATGTCAGCTTTCCTTTTTAAAAAAAAATACAACTAATGCAGTATTCTAACCCTCATGGCCATAGGGATTAGTTTGCAAAGATGTACAGTACCTTCTACCCCTTTCCCATAAGGATCTGACGATGAATAAATTATCTTACATTATTTGGGTTGATTTTATTTTGCTACGTGAACAGAGTAGGTGCTTTTATCTCAAGAGAAACTGGGGGGGGGGGAAATCTCAGCAAGAGTATTTGGCTTTTATTAGCACAGGAAAACTGAATTATCTGACCTGTACGAGGTATGCAAATGAGATCTATTTGCATATATCTACTTAATTTTCATAATTTATTCTGCTTCTGATAGGGTCGCTAACCCCATGTTGGGAAATTTTTGTAAATCTGGGGGTGAAGCATGTGGAAGGTGGGATTTGGGGAGGGGATGGATCTAAGTGGAGTATAATGCTACACAGTCTACCCTTCAAAGCAGCAGTTTTTCCCCCAGGGGAACTGAGCTCTGTAGTCTGGAGATTAGTTAATTCTGGGAGATCTCCAGGCCCTACCTGGAGGCTGGCAGCCCTAGCTTCCAGGGAGGGCCAATGTGTAATGCTCAGCCTTGGAATTACCTATTTAATTGACCACTGCAAATTCATCTCCCTCTTCCATTACAAAACTTCAAGCACTGCCTTCAGATGTTGGAGGTCACCTTTGCAACCATGAGGGGCTGGAACTTGTTCTCCCCCCACCCCCACTCTAGTGAAAGCAGAGGACTGCTAGGTGCTGAATTCTTGCTCCAGCACCAGTGACTGTACTTGGAGAGAGTGCTGGTGGGTAGTAAAATCTTTGTTCAAGTTTTAAAAACACACCCTGGGAGCATTCTTGGGGAGTACAAAGGTCCCTGAGAACCTTTTCCTTGGCGAAAGATCACACCTGATAAGAGAAGTTACGAGCCTGAGAAAAAGTCCTGGGCTCAAGGATTGCAGGCAACCCAAGATGCCTGGTTATCTTTTGCTACCAGATAAGGGCGAACAACACAGGGACAAGGGACTCTGCATGATGTTGGCCACCCCTGTCTCAAAGCAACAATTACAGTGTCAGGCCGCAAAGGGTTCCACCCCAGAGATCTCTTGCCCCTTTTATTCTAAGTCTTGGCATCCACTTGTGTGCTGTGGCTGCTGCTCACATCTGACTAGTCAGACAAGAATTTTGTACCCAGGTCCACTTGCCAGAACCGAAAGATGCAAAGCCAGGACAAATAACAATCCATCCATCCAGGCCATTCTCACATGTGCATCAGACAAGAATGTATTGCAACAAGCAGCTCCTTCTCTCTCCCCATAATTTTCCTGCATGAAAGCCCCAGTGCCGTGTCATACTCTAGCATGACCAATGCATGCAGTCTGGGGCACAATTAAGCAATGGTTGAATCTGCTTTTCAACTCAGACTCAAGGACTGTCTAGGCAAATCAAGTAGCTTTCTCCCTCCCAACCCAATGATACTCCCTTGATTTTGTCCAAATGCAAGGACTTAAGAAGAGCCCTGCAGGATCAGGCTGAAAGATCCATTAAGTTCAGCCACCTACTTCCCACAGTGGCCAGTGAGATGGTTCCAGGAAGCCCACATGGTGCTTCCAATAGCCCTCTCCTGCTGTCTGACTGCCTGCCTACCTGCCAGCCAGTAACTGCCATGAAGATGTATGCTGCCTATGTTTATGAATGTTACACTATGTGATGATGGCTAATAATTCCTGAACCCTAAGAACACAAGGATTTTCTCACTGGATCAGACTAACAACGTCCATATCTCCTGGCAGCTTAGCTGGATGAATCCAGGACATCCAGAAGCCCAGCATCAAGCCAGTGGCGTCCCTGCACATCACCCTTTCATGCTCACAGGGAAAAAAAAGAGAACTGTGCTTAAGAAACCTTTGGCAACATTACTTAATGGCCCCAGGGGATTAGCCTGCAGTTCCGCTCAAAGCAAGCCTCCCCCTGCAGGTCCTTCCCATATACAACCTCCTTTCCCACACACTGCTCATCTTAATGATGGGCATTTTGTCTGCTTATTACAATAATAAAGATAACCTTTATCACTTATATAGCACTTTGGAATGTTCCAAGTATTGACCCTACATTGTCTTATTGATTTCATTACAGCAACCCTGTGAAGTAAGGTGGTATCTTTGTTTCTACATTACACATGCAGGTAGGGAAGGGCATAAACTGGCTCACAAACTAAAGTTTTTGATGAATTTTAGCCAATTTGTGGTTTACAAAGTGATCTTCATGAAAGGGCACAACTGGCACAACATTCCACGAACTTCTATGCTGTTTGTGGTAATTCGTGAATGGATATGTTTCCAGACAGAATTGTCTCCGCTCAATTAAAATGTTTACAAAGCTTCAAAGCAATGGGGGGTGGGGGCGGCAGAATTCTCCAGCCTTAGAAACACCAATATGAGCCCTCCAAAGCTTAACAGGCACTGCTGGCGGCCAATAACAGAGCTCCCATTCTGCTCTATGGGATCAGAATGCTATATATCAGCTCAGCTCTGCATCCTCTCCTCTGTTGGCAGTTAGAGAGACAGGGAACTTGTTAAAAGCAGAGCCCATTCATTTATTCCTGACTGTGAACACCTCTCCCCTGGTGGGGTTGGGCTGCTAGGTGGACTCAGGGCTCTGAGCCACCCTGTCTCTCTGCTCATGCTGAGCGCTGGGGCTTAGCTACTGGGTGCCTTGGCTGAGGACCTACAATCTATACCTTCCTGATCGTGAACTCCCCTCCCCTGCTGGGACTAGGGTTGCCAGGTCCTACCTTCATGCCGGCAGGGGGGATTTGGGGGGCGTTCCTAGAGGGGGCAAGGACATCACACAATGTCCCCAACGTGGTGGCATCATGCAAGGATGTTGTGGGGCGGCACTTTGCTTTTGGGGCAAAACTCTATGGTAAAACTGTCCTCAAACCATAGAGTTTTGCCCCAAAAGCAGAGTATTGCCACGAGATCCCTGACATGATGATGTCACTTCCACGTGATGCTGCTGTTCGGGAGTGGGGTTTCCCCCGCCAGCCAGCAGCAGAAAGAAGCACCCAAAAGTGGGGGATCCCCCACCCCAGCCTGGGGAATGGGAACCCCAGCTGAGGTTTGTATGTTAGGTAGACTCAGGGCTCATGGCCACGCAAGAGAGTTCAGTCCAGATGACAGCCTTGCATGAGCAGCACTCTAGGGGATCAGTGTCAGCAGGCTAAGGGGACTTGGTGAAGTACTCCCTCACCATCACCTCGGCTGAATCCTCCACCACTGCACACCCGGCATCAGGGGCGACGAGTTTTAAAATTCCCAGGGAGGGGGGGAGGGGGCTCTTGCGTGCGCACGCATGCCGGGACCATGTCCCCGCCGCCTCTCCCCCCCCCGGGCCTGGCCACTCCTGCCTCCGTCCCTCCCTCCATCCATCCAGGGGCCAACTGGGCAAATACCCAGCGTGCTGGCGTCACCCGGAAGTGACGCCATCACGCTGGGCACGTTGCCGGGGCGACACTCTGGCAATCGCCCTGAAACTCTATGGTGCTAGAGCGTTGCCCCGGCAACGTGCCCAGCGTGATGGCGTCACTTCCGGGTGACGCCAGCACGCTGGGCATTTACCCAGCTGGCCCCCTGGACAGATGAAGGGACGGAGGCAGGAGTGGCCAGGCCAGGGGGGGGGGGGAGAGGCGGCAGCAGCCTGCCGGCCGGCGGGCCTAAAAAGGGCACAGTGGGCGCTCTGTTTTGCCGGGGGTGGCTGAGCCCCCCCCCTGGAAATTTCAGGGGTGGCTCAAGCCCTCGAGCCCCCCCATAGTTGACGCCTATGCCTGGCATCCCCGCCGCTGCTGACCTCTCAGTTCACCACTGACAACCAGTAGTGGGGCTTCTCCCTGGTTGGGCTATTTGAAAGAGAGGTGCTGGGCTGTGGCTGCTCCTTCTCCCCAGCCTCTTCCACCCGCTGTTCCCTCTGGCCATGTCTGTTGGCCTGCAGCCTCCACACTTCTTTGCAGAGCTCACACCTCCACTGCAAGAGCTCAGGACAGCAATGCTGCCTTTTAAGCAGGGGTCACAGATACAGGCCGGCTTGTACTCCCTTTTCTTGCATAGAGGATGCAACTTGGTGTTGATGCCCCCTTGCAACCTCAGTGCCAAGGCCCTGACCTGTGGGAGAATAGTTGTCCCCTCAGGGCCTGGCTCCATTGTGGAGTCCAGCATTCGGTCTAGCCCTCAAATCAGGGGGATGATTTGCCCCAGGCTGGCTGCATGGGTGCATAGCACGTTGCTGGTGTCCTGAAAGGGCTTGAGGACACATACCATTTGGGAGAGGGTCACCCAGTTGTTGGAGCTGATGCTGAGCTCCTCTTCCCTGTGCAGGATGGTCATGGAGGGGATGACATCCTGCTTTCTGCTCTTCTGCTCCACCATTTGTGGCACACGCAATCGTGGCATAGGTGGAGTTCCTCATCCCCCTCCCTAGCCTCCACGTCCTCCATGAGGGAGAAGGGCTCACCATCCATAGCTTCCTGGGCCCTCCATGTAGCCCTTTTGACCTCTTGGAGGGTGGTCCACCTTGATGTCCCACCTACAGCACCCTGAGTGTGGGAGCCTTTCTTTGAGGGCCTCCTGCTCCCCCTCTGCTTTTCCCTACTGAGAGGGAGTGGGCTGCTTCGTCCTGCTGGTGGCCATCACTCTTTCCTCCGGCACTAACATAGTTGGGTGCACCCTTTGCAGGTGCCTCTGGAGGACAAAGAAGGACAAAGTGTAGGGAGTTTGCACCACTCCAGACATGGGTGTTGCACCCCTGGTGCTCTGCCACACAGGGGTCACTGGGGAGGTGCAGAAATTTTTCCAAACTGTGGGCTCCCCCCCCCCCCCTGAATCACTCCTCCTCTCCAAAGAGTATTAGCAACTGCTGGTGTCTCTGGGAGGTGCTAACAACTCTTTGGCTTTGCTGGACAGCCCCAGGAACAGATCAGGGGATGGAGGCTCTGAGACCCGGCTCCGAGACCTTAGTGATACTCTGCAAGAGCTGGGCTCCAGTGAGCTAACAGGATGGGTCTGGTGCCTGTGGTATACAGGCGGTTAAGGACTTCTTCCCCCCACAACGAGCACCCTTTGCACCCCCTTTCACACTCATGGCACTCAGGAGGGGTGGGAAGGGTTTGCACTGCCACAGGGTTAATCCTGTTTGGTTTGCACTGCCACAGTGGCACTGGTTCTGCTGGGCTTGCAAAAATGCCCCCCCCCCACCTTCAGTTTCTATCGCAGAGACTCTCTGGCTTCACCTTAGTTCTGTTGGGTTTGCCACAGTGGCACTGGTTCTGCTGGGCTTGCAAAAATGCCCCCCCCCCTTTCAGTTTCTGGTTTAGAGATTATCTGGGATTTTGATTCTGTTCTACAGTGCTTCTATTGCCCTTGCTTTTTTTGCTGTTTTCTTTCCTCCATTGGAAAAAATGGAGGATGGGGGTACCTTCTTTGGGGGGCTTTAACTCTGGCCTCGTAAATCCAATCCTCACTAAACTTGGAGGGCAGGTAGAGGAGAGTCAGCTGGAGATCTCCTGTGAGTTTGGTGTCTCTAGCACACTGGGGGGGTTCCTACCACATCACAAACCTCACAAACTGAAGTGGTTCATTTAGCATCTAAGAGTTTATGACAGTTCATGGTTTGTGAACTGGGCACACCATGAACCAAACTGCATTTTTCTGCTTTGTGCCCATCCCTACATGCAAGGGCTCAAGTTCAATCAGAAGGCTTCTTTAAGGTCACCTGAGGTGTTTACAACATGGGCAAGGTTTGAACTGGGTACTGTGAATGGATCTCCTTTGGTTTTCTAAGGAGCAAGTTGCTTCTATGGCAGTGGGGTCTCCCTGATTTGAACTGGAGCAGCAGAGTGAGGGGCTATTTTTCTGACCTCAGCTGGTCTCTCTGAAACTCCTATTGGCCCCGTGGGGGAAAGATACAAACACCATACAGCTACTGATATGTTTTCCTTTGCGGTGCAAATGGCAGCTTTTTGGGAGGGAGGCACAGACGTCAGAAAAATGGTACAGAGACGAAAGGGTTAATACCACCCCGTCTCTCATGGCTATTTTTAAAAATCCTCCTGATATTTTGTCTACTTTGATTGTAGCTTTATCAGCCACTACAGTTAAAGAAAATGGGAAGAGCTGTGTTGAATCAGACCAGTTTCCATCTTCACCAACACCCTGTTTCACCCAGCGTACAACCAGTGACCCTGGAGGGCCAAATGACTGGACACAGAGGCAAAGGCTTTCTCCTTATGTTGCATCCAACACTGGTACACAGACTACACCAACTATCAAAGTGTCACAAACCACTAATATATGTAAACTAGGAATAAGGCCCATTGTGGAAAGAAATACAACGGGCTCTAGAAAGAGGCTCTGGGAGACTGCCCCGGCCTTGGGCACTCAGCGTCAATTTGCTGTGGTGACCTCAACAGAGTATAATGACACAGAGTCCACCATTTTCTCTAAGGGAAGATCTCTGCCATCTGAAGAGCAGTTGTAATTCAGCGTGATCTTCATCCCTCCCCTGGAGATTGGCAACAATGGTTCCCATGAGGGAACAAGTAGTTTGGAGGGTGGAGTCTATGGCATTGAACCTGTCTGAGGTCTCACCCCTGCTAAAACATCACCCTCTCCAGGGTCCACCCCTCAAACCTCCAGGAATTTCCCAACCTGGAGTTGGCAACCCTATCTCCCTCCTAGACAACCATCAATGTATTGTTATCTGCCCCCTGGCTTCAGCTTTCCATCTCTTCCTCCCTCCCTCCTAGAGAGCAGTTGTAATTCTGAGTGATCTCCAGCCCCCACCTGGAGATTGGCAACAATGGTTCCCCATGAGGGACTGGCTGGTTTGGAGGGTGGAGTCTATGGCACTGTACCTGTCTGAGATCCCACCCCTCCTCAAACCTCACCATCTCCAGGCTCCATCCCTCAAATCTCCAGGAATTTTCCACCTGGAGTTGGCAACCCTATCAGGACTAGGCCCAATGAGTTTTCTCCCAAAGGCCAACATAGGTGTGAAAAGGGCTTTTTACTGACAGAGCAAGCTTGGTTGCCTAGCAAGAGCCACTGAGGAGAAAGGACAGTTGCCAGCTCTGATTAGGGAAATACCTGGAGATCTGAGGGGTGGATTCTGTGGGGGGCAGCATTGGGGTGGTGGTGGTGGAAGGACTCAGCAGGGTATAATGCCATAGGGTCTACCCTCCAAAGAAGCCATTTTCTCCAGGGGAACTGATCTCTGTCATCTGGAAATAAATTATAATAGTGGGAGATCTCCAGGTCCCACCTGGAAATTGGCAACCCTAGGGGGAAAGTCAGCCGCACAGCAGAGGGTTGAAGACAATGGTTTGATGGTCGCTGGCCCACCTCATTAGCCAGCCAGCCATGGTGGAGCTAAGCAGGAGAGACAGCCGTTTTCCGTTTATTCTGACAGGAAAGTGGGCAAACTGGCAGTGGGTAGGGGAGGGGGTTATGCTGAAAGTCCATTGTCTTTTTACTCACAGAAGTAGGCCACTGAGGGGACAGTTAGACCCACCTGGCAGTGGGTGGAGGAGAAGAGTGGACCCAGCTCCCAGTCCTTCACCGGCTCCCTCCAGACTGAGGCCGAGACACTGGTTGGCGGGTCTGTGGGCGGGACCAAGGCAACGCAGCAAGGGAATGCAGCCAGTGGCCAGGGACCCCATTTGAGTGGCAGTTCTTGCAGCCAACTGATTTTGGCAAGCATAGAAATGTTGACACCCCAACTCGTCTTTATAGATAAGGATGTGGAGAATTCATGCCCTTCGACTTGCTGGCAAAGTTGGGTTAATTCTGCGGTTAAGCTCAAAAAGGGGTCTGAAGTGGCGATGAGGTTGGAGGATGAAAGAACAATTCAACAACCCCCTCTGCTATTTTCCAGTCTGGTTTTCTCTTCTCCTTTCTCCATTGCCTCAGGACCACCACGGTGGGAATTCCAGCCACAGGTAGATCCGTTGAGGCTTGTCAGTGATTTCTGGCCAAAAAAACAAACAACACATTGGGTCCCAAAAAGAAAAGAAGGGGCAGGAAGAATTCCCAAACCCTGGGAACCCTGCAGAAAGCCTTAGGTAAAAAATTCAAATGAGTAATTATATGACGATTAATTGTCCTTTAGTAACACGCAAGCTGAGTTGTTTAAAAAAAAAAGTTGAGGGAAAGAATGGGCGTGGGAAAATACAGGATCGGGATGGATTCCAGCAAGAGCAATTGCTTTTCCTGAGCCAGTGTGGCAGAGTAGATTATTCTGGATTTGGATTCAAATCCTGACATAGCAGTAAACCTTACTGGGTGGCCCTAGGCCAGCAACTTTCTCTTAGCTTAGTTTATAAGGTTGCTGTGAGGATCAAAACTGGAAGAAGCATGTGATAACAATGAATACACATCCTTCATTAAACATTTGCTTTGGGAAATACAGACAAGGATTTACATCAAGTGGCTATAAACTGAGCGCTATCACACATCCTGTTCCACAGAGAGATGCAGTAAAAAAGGCACAAGAGCTCACCTCAGGGTAGTTCGGTTATCAGTGGAGGTTCCCAGACATTCACTGACCAAGTGGTAGCCTATCAGGGAACACCATGTAAGCACTCAGTAGGGTGGCTGCCTTTATTACTGGACTGATCCTATCATTCCACTGCTTCCTTGTATCACTGTTACATATCAGAACAATTATTTTATCATCTCTTTTACCAGACATTTCATTTGTGACAATTTTGTCCTTGCTATTTGATAGGATGGATAAAGGTGATCAAGCTATCTCGGGCTGAGAGAAAGAGCTCAGTCCAGGATATGTGGTCTGAATGGGCAGATCAGGTACAGATACATTATGAAGAAGAAGAAGAAATGGATTTATATCCCACCCTTCACTCACTTGGAGTCTCAGAGTGGCTTACAAACTCCTTTCCCTGCCCCTCCCCAAAACCGACACCCTGTGAGGTAGGCGGAGGTGAGAGAGCTCTTTCCCAAGCTGTCCTTGACAGAACAGCTGGTACAGAGCTATGGCTTGCCCAAGGTTATCCAGCAGGTGCAAGTGGAGGAGTGGGGAATCAAACCCGGTTCTCCAAGATTAGAGTCTGCACACTGAACCACTACACCAAACTGGTGTATGAGAGCATACTCACCACCTGGCCCTGGGTAGGATGAACTGGCAGTCTTTTAGACGTTTGGATGTGGCATGATCGGTTTTTCCATGGGATTATTCCACCGTGTTCCTGTAATGTTCAAAGGCCCTTCACCATGTGGGTCAGGCCATCAGGTAGATCTTATGATGCAATTTTTGTTGCCCAAGTAGGAACAGAGACAATGACTGGAAGTGCAGATCTGTGTGACTGGCCCTTTCCACATGGACTATCCTATGGAAAAGTGGCTCCTGTGACACTGCTAGAACATCTAAAGAGCACCTGAATCACCCTGCCCCAGTGAGGGTCTTTACACATATCTGCACTTGATCAGGAGACCATTCAGATTACAAAATCACTCCAGGGTAATGACAAGATGGGTCATCTTGGTTATCTTTATCATCCTATTACATGGCAAAGAAAAAATCCACACAAACACATCCTTTGCCAAATGTGTTGTTAAACAGTTTATGTATACCTCTAGAAGCCCAAGAGAATAGTGGGTCAGCAGTGGGTCAGATTTTCCTCCTGATGAATAGGAGACAATAAAGACAACCAAGTGGATAGGCAACTGTTTTACCATAAGTCTGCATCTCGTGAGTGGTAAAAACTCTCCTCCGTTTCATAGGAGGATACAATCCTGTGCACATGACCTGTGTGGGTACAGGATTTGCATAAATGAGGAACGGGACCAGGCATACCAGCTCATGTACTCCACCTATGTGTGTTCACCTCATATGGGTACAGGACCCTATGTGTGTAGGCTCTGCTCTCAGGATCAAGAAGGCTACTTTTTGAATGATCCTGATCATGAAGACAGAGCCCGGCTTGTATATGTGCAGCTGGTTGCACTTGTGTAGGAATGAAGGGCGAAGTGTGCCCAGCACGCTCAGTTATAGGTAAGGGACAGGACCAGTATACCTGCTCCCAACCCCCCTATACATGTGCTGATTATCCACCCACTGTGTTGTGTGTATACAAACTGGATGCCAACGTATTTTGCCCATTACCACTTGGCAAATGGTTGTGAGTATTTGCCCTCATCTCCCCACCCCCCAGTTTCTTTGCTTCTCCTATTGTTCCAGGGAGACACTGACAAAAGAGAGTGAATGTTGGGGTGGGGGGGAAGCATGAAGAAACATAGAAAGCAAAGCTTTTCTGTTCCCCAGTCCCTTTCTATGGAGAAACCTGTCAAACTGGCTAGGTTGGTCATGGCGACAGGCTGAGAAAAAACAGCTTTCAGAGGGAAAAGCTGAAGGGGAAAATACCCAGACTCACAGCTTCCCTCTCTCTGCTTGCCATCGATTCACCAGTTTGGAAAGAGCATGGGAAAAACTTCTCCCTAGACAGTGGTCAGTCTGTTAAAAGACAGTCTGAAATGTGGCCACAAATGAATCTATTGTATGGAGGGAGCCAGAATCAATGCAAAACTAGTCAGAAACTGAATATGGGTAGCCATACACACTGACAAATATTTAATGGTATCAGTAATAACAATAAACATAATTGTATCATATTTAGAAAGACGGGCTTAAAGCTCATCAATCATCTTGGTGCCTTTGCATGGACTGGGCAGAGAAATGGAAGGAAGGAGAAGGTTGACCTGACAGTGTAACTGGGTAGGAACATGTACCTGCCTGCACACTTCATAAGAAGGCTAGAAATATTTACTTTTTTTAAATTTAAGAGGTGGGACAAGGATTCACACCCTCACATGTATTTAAATTTTTTTAATCAAATTTATTAAGGATAGTGAACACATTTAGTTTTTTTTTAAAAATATGTTTTTAAAAGTATAATAAAATGAAGTTTCGACACCTACAGGTTGCTTCTGTGTATGATGTGCCCATTCTGCCTTGTGGTGGGATACAGCTCTATTTTTTCTTCTTTTTTTCACAAATGAAAGCAGAACATTTAGGAAGAAGCCGAGAAAACTCCTGTGGGGAACTAGGTCCCCCAAAGCCCCTTTCCCAACCCATGGCTCTGGCCTCGAATTTGCCAGGGAGTAGGGTTGCCAAGTCTGGGTTGGAAAATACCTGGAGACTTTGGGGGTGGATCCAGGAGAGGGTGGGGTTTGGGGAGGGGAGGGGCCTCAGCATGGTACAATGTCATAGACTCTACCCTTCAAAGCAGCTATTTTCTCCAGGGGAGCGGATCTCTGTCAGCTGGAGATCAGTTGTAAAAGCGGGAGATCCCCAGGCCCCATCTGGAGGCTGGCAACCCTACCAGGGAGACACCCCCCCCCCCCAACACAACACACACACGCACTTGAGGATTCACGGTCTTCAAAAATATTTCAAACTCAAAATAAATTGCACGGCTTTCATGGAGTTAGACATTTTTCTTTCAGATAAACGAATCCAAAGTTACTACCTGGCACTTGGTTAAGTGAACATGCTCTAGAATCCCCGATGCTCCCACAAGGGCACCCACCCACAGTTTCACTGATTCAATTCTGTCAGGACAGGGTGGGAAGAATACAGCATCCCATCACACTACTTGGTGGCCAAACACAAACAGGGATGAACTCTTTTCCCTGCCTGATAAACAGGAGGAGATCCTTACTTGACAGAAGCCACTAGGCAAATGGACAGGGACAAGTTCATCTGCATCACCATCTCCTGCTGCTGTTCCAAGGAAGGCAGAAGATAGCTGGGAGAACAAGCAGTAAAGCCTTGTTCCCCTACCACAGTAATAATACTTGTCCACCTTATACAGTTGTTGTAAGAACTGCAATGAAATGTATGTGAAAGCTTTTGAACACTGAAAGTACTGTGCAAATGCTTTATTATTATTACTACTACTGTCATCACCACTGAAAAACTGATCTAACTGCTCAGTCCCTTAAGCCTCATCAGGAATAGTTTACACACTTTCAAGCCCTTCTTTGCAACCATGAGGACTATAAGCTTGTCCCCTTTTTAAAAAAGGCCTACAATTCACAGCTGAATTGTGCAAGCAATACTGTGACCTGTGCTTCAGCACAATACACTCAGCCTTTAGCAAATCCCCAAGGTCATTGCCTGAAACCTCAGATTACCTGCAGCTTCTTCTGCATCTGTCAAAAAGCCTCTCTGCTTCATCAGCTGCATCATTTTCTCCTTGGAGATCTTCAGGTACTGATTGCAGTTGCAAGCCTGCCCAGAGAAAAGACAACCAATTTGCAAAGATGGTCTGTGTGCAATGCCTGCCATGCCCCCCCCCCTCAAATTTGCAATTACTCAGTGGGACAAAAAGGGCTTCAGATTCTTAGAAGGCTCAATCCTGTGCAGACCCTATAGATGCATCACCTGTACTCTTTGTGCCAACTTTGGCTTATGTCTTCTATTGGAACTACTCTTCAAAAGTGGAAGGTTTAATGACCCACTAGGAACTCTGTATCTTTCAAGCACAAGGTCTACAGATTTGTGGGGATTTTTTTCTTTTAAAGGAAAGCTGGGGTGTTTAGGAAGCTACACGCAATCCCATGTCCTAGGCGCCTTCTGCACTGGCATGGAACCACAGCATACGTGCAACCTTACCGACGTGAATGCACACATCATGCATACTTTAGTCACAAGGCCCCATCAACTCTGTCCACTCAGAGATACTCTCCCATTGAAGAACAGAAGGAGGAAGATTCAGGTGGGTAGCTGTGAAGAACAAGGTTTGAGTCCAGTGGCACCTTTAAGACCAACAAAATTTTATTCATGGTATACACTTTCATGTGCAAGCACACTTCTTCAGTGTATCTGAAGAATGTGCCTGCATATGAAAGTTTGTACCTTGAATAAAATTTTGTTGGTCTTAGAGGTGCCACTGGACACAAACTTTGTTCAGAAGGAGAAAGGTGAAGGAACTGGAGATATTAAAAGCTTCACTACAAGAGCCAGAGAAGGCTAGCTGGTAAGCAGGTGCCTTGATGGAACTCTGATACAGCTCTTTTCACATTTCAGCCATTTAATTTTTGTAACACAAGACACTTTTGTAGTCTGAATTACAGCAAACCAAAAAGTTCCACCAGCATGTTCCCTCCCCTTCCACCCCCTCCATATCAGAACGGAAGCTAGGATGCTCAGCCAGAAAAACCTTGCATGCTTCACAGAAGTCTCACCTGTACTTTGGATTATTACGAGGAATGGCATCAGAAACTGCAGATTTCCCAAGGCATAAAGAAGGAAGGCTGAGTTAAATTATAACTCAAGAAGGTTATAGAATGCGATCTTCTCAAGGCCTTAGCTGTCTTGAGTAAACAGGGATGAGGATCTCTTCTTTTTTCCATAGCAAGGCACTTTTAATCGCTAATGGCTTCACATGTAGGGCTTCAAAGGGGGATTGTTGCTACTTGTGCTTGGCTTGCAAATCAGGTGGGACTACGATTTACTGGGGATTAGATCACAGGTAGAAGGCCCCACACTGGAAGCATACCAGAAGCTTGTTCATTTTAGCCACATATACTGCTTGGTTTGTAAATTCTAATCTGGGCATCTCTGGATTAACAAATGTTAGGGTTTTGCAAGGCCTCCTTAGATCCAGCAGTTCAGATCCAGTAAAGTCCCAGCATACAGTTGGAGGGTAGATGTAGACCTCTGTCATGTCCCCCTCCAACCAGTTCAGCGATTCAAACTCGGAGTCCTCAGGGGAACAGCCTGAGCAACCAAGGTCACCACCTGAGGAAGACCAGCAGGACCAGGAAGGGCCTGATATGGCAGAGGAGCCAGCGAATGATGTGCCAGAGGCCACCCTGTGGGAACCTGCAAGTGATGCCATCCCCTGAGTTAGCTACCAAGCCGCCACTGCATGGGTCTCAAACCCTGTCCCCTCCCTGTAGGAATGGCAGTGACAGAAGGCCTGGGCCAAAGTGGCCCAAAAGAGGCAGAATGGCTGTCCCAGAGATAGGCAGTGAGACTGATACTTATTCAAAGAGTTGTCAATACCACCTTGGGAAATTCCTGGAGATTTGGGGGTGCAGCCTGTGGAGGGTGAGTTTTAGGGAAGGTAGGATGCTCATTGGGCATATGATGCAAAAGGGAGCACTCTCCAAAGTAGCTATATTCTCCAGGAGACTGATCTCTGTTATCTGGAGATCAGTTGTTATTCCTGGAGATCGCCAGGCCTCACCTGGAGGTTGGCAACCTTGCTTGTAGGATCCTGGCCCAAGCACAACACAGCTGCAAGAGCTCAACACCTGCCAGCAGCGCAGCTGAACTTCATTATCTTCCAGCCTATTTAGGCTGAGGCTTGGGAAGGCTGCCTTGCTGGATTAACCCGTCTACTAGGAACAAGCCTATGTTCCAACTCCTTTCCTCCAGTTTCAGATCCAGTCAACCTTCCAAAGCCTTGCTGTCTAGACATGAGGACACTGCTCCAGAGGAGACCTGAATAGGCCTGCCTGCAGGATACCTTCCTGGGAACCACATGTATGCTGAAGAGAAACAGATGTGATCTGGATGGGTAACATTCTGGAAACCTCATGTGTGCTGCCTTAAGTGGTATGATAGCTGAAAGGCAGGATATAAATGTAATAAGCCACTAACAAATGAGGTTTATTTTGGCCTAACCCTCAAAAAGCTGAGGTCTTCCAAGGAACTCAGCTTGGCCTTAACTGTTCAGGTTTTGCAGAAGCTTCCCAGAACTGGCAGGCAGAAGATTTGGGTTGCCTTGCCCCCACTGCACTCCATTCAGATGACTCACACAAACAAGCCAAGTAGGGGAATACAGAAAATCCCCATGGCAGTGATTAACCTAAAACACATACAAGACATAAGAGATGTTCTGGGATTCTGACCTATTGATGCCGTCTAACCCCAAAGCTATGGTGTCTGTGTATATGTGTCACTCATTGATAACAGGTATATACTCTGCACGTGCTCAGGGACATTGTCCTCCTTGGTTCACCTGTTCCAAGACTCATTCTGGTGTTTTAGGACAATACCCAGGATCAAACTGAGCCCTGATTTTCTACCAAATCTGACTTGGGATGGGAAGGGTTTTCCATTGCAGTCCAAAACACAGCCCTTACTGACCAAGTCACTGCAAAAGAACATTTTGCCATATGCAATTTCCTTTGCAAGAGCATTTATGGAAACAAACAGGAGTGATTGCTCCCCAACTTTTTATAATCAGCCATTGATATAGTATGTTTAATAGACTTTAGCAGCAGCTGACCTCTAGCTGCCTCTGTTCTTCTCATGAAAAAGCTTGCAAGAGGCCCTTTTGCCACCTGGCCTAGTAAACTTAATGGCATCCATTATTTTACCTTCCTTGTCAGCCAAGCAACCCCTCCTCCTCCTGTGCTGAGGGCCCTCTTGGAATCACTTCTATTACCATTATTCATTTCCTTCAACAAAAACAGGCCACTTCCTGTTCCTGGAATAAGTAAAGTGAAAACCAGCAATGTCCCTTGTCATTCAAACCTGTACACCCCAGGTATCCCTGTAACACAAATGCATGCCTACCAACATTTCACAGATGAAAATATGGGCATGCCTGTAGAGCCCTATTCTTATACTGAGAATCATTATATTGCTGAAGACTTCCTTCTGCCTACTGTGCTTCTTCCCTCAGCCATGGCTTGACCTGCAGTTTTAAGAACCACAACAGTGTTTCTTCTTTTGGCTTCAGATTCATTAGAAAAACACAACTGTCCTCCACTCCTACCAACAAATGAAAATGGAGATTTTGTGAGTGGAACCTGAAGAGATCGGGATTTGGGGAGGGGGGGCTTTGATGGAGTATAATGCCATAGAGTCTACCTTCCAAAGCAGCCATTTTCTTTAAGTGAACTGACCTCTCTTGCCTGGAGATTAGTTGTGACCCCAGGAGATCTCCAGCCACCGCCTGGAGGTTGGCAACCCTAACATTGCACATATGAGCATTAGAGATGCATCCCCACACATTCCAACTCTGAGATGTAATGTATACAGAAGCTGGGAAGCGAGTGAAACCCTGAGGGTGACAACATTAGCAATGCTTTAATAAGGCAGCCCCAGAATGTAAAAATAAGGATGACGCAGGGACAGTGGCTCACCAGGGCCACCAGAAAACAGGGGCTGTGCCTGGTAAATAGGGACCATTGGAGCACATGCAAATAATTAAACAGAGAATGTACACAAGGACGGTGAGTCTTCTCTGTTACCAACTTCCAGGTAGTAGCTAGAGATCTCCTAGGATTACAACTGATCTCCGGTCTACAGAGATCAGTTCGCCTAGAGAAAAGGCCCACTTTGGAAAGCGGACTCTATGGCATTATACTCCATTGAGGCCCCTCCCCTTACCAAACCATGCCCTCTTTAGGCTCCACCCCCAAATAGCCAGGAATTTCTCAACCTAAAGTTGGCAACCCTGTCCTGAGAACAGTCACCATACTGTCAGCCATGATAAAGATATAATACAGCCAGGGGCTACTGGTTTCAAAAGCACAGAAGCCCCAAACTCGCCTCTAGCGTATCGCCTCTGATGCTGTAACGGTCTGCAGATCCAACCAAAGCTCAGGGCTCTTAGTCCTGCCTCTGACAGTTAGCTTTTCTGCTGAGTCAGGCCAAAGTGTACCCAGGCCACGTGTCCTGAAGCACCCTTTGCAAATTTGCTAACAGTTTAGATGTGTTTAAAATAATAATAATGGTAGCAAAAATCCCTGGGAGAGGAAAGCATTAGAATCAGTCTGATGGGAAGAGACCGGGTTTGTCTCTTTGGTGAACCCATCATGCTTGGATTACGGGAGAAAACCCGCACCCAGGAGAGGTGGTGCAGGATCGACAGGAGCCAAAATCCCTGGGAATGTTTTGCAGCGCATGTAATGAGGATGACACAGCCCTTGCAGTACCTATGAGAAAATCTTTCAAAGGGGTTGGGCTCAGCTGAAAGCAGGCGGACACCAAAGGCGTTGCCAACGTGACCGTGTAGCAGCCAATGGGCCAGGGAACCAGGTGTGTATGTGGGGGGTGCCCTGCATTTCAAAGGCAGTGTGTCAGGTATGGCTGTAACAGGCCCGGGACAGCCTGTCAATCAGAGCTGTCAGAACAGCTTTGTTGGGAAAAGTATACAGCCTTTGAGGGGCAGGCAGGCAAACCAAGGGTTTCCTGCAACACTGGAGGGACACTTGTTCAAGCTTGTAGATGAGGAAAGAGAATAGAAGCTTGGGGGGGGGGCTGGGAGTGGATGGGAACTAGAATAAGTATAGAAAACACACACAAAATCTGGAGAGAGAGAAGTCCGAGAATCATGGATCTTTGCAAAATGGATGTAGCCACTATGTATTATAGTTTTTGTAAGCAGGATGGCTACAGTAGATGCTTGGAACAGATTTTTGACCCTAGACAATACAAGATATACCTTTGAAAAATACCTTGCAATCTCTATTAGGATGCCTTGCTGTCTGCCAGGGCTGGGAGAATGTTGTGTTTTACTGAACTAGTCCTTTTGAAAACCTTTACTAAAAACCAAAGCTGCTGGAGGTGCTTGTATCCACTACAACTACACAAAGGGAACAATAAACAATTACTACTGTTGCTCCACAAAACTTACCCGTGGACAGTGTAACCTGAATTGTGTCCTGTATAAGGCATGCCCAGTTGAATACATGTGCATAGTGACTTTAGTTTTGCACAACTGATTCTGGTTTTGCTTGTCATAGGAATGACTTGTGAGATCTGGAAATACTAAAGCCCTGCCCTCTGACCACTGGGAATCTTATAAAGCCACTCCTCAAACTTCTGAGATTTCCTAAGGCATGCCTACACGATTTTCAACATACCTTTGCAACCATGAGAGCTAGCAACTTGATGATTTGACAAAAGTATTCTCAGAAACGAGAACTGTATGCTCAGAGGTTTGTTCCCCCCCCTCCCAACCCCACTGCTTGTGAATTTCCAGAGATAACTGCCTGTATGCTGTTTGAGACAGCTGCTTGGACTACAGGGACCTGATCCACAGGGGAGGTACTGGGTTCCAGCTCAGAGATCCATCTGTAGGGTTGCCAGCTTCCAGGTGGTGGCTGGAGATCTCCTGGGATTACAATTGATCTCCAGGTGACAGAGTTTAGTTCACTTGGAGAAAATGGCTGCTTTGGAAGGTGGACTCTATTGATATTGGACCCTGCTGTGGTCCTTCCCCGCCCCAGACTCCATGTATTTCCCAACCCAGAGCGGGCAACCCAACTGTTTACCAGGGGAAATCTCTGGTTGTCTGCTCCCAACCTTTGGTAAATCACTCTCTATTTTGTTCCAAACCGATTTCTTTTGGGGACTCCTTTAGCAATTATGTTAATGTGAATTGCATAAATGGTCATTCTCAGCACTCAGCTCCCTCTTCCAGGTCTGTAGAAGTTAAAACTCTGGGTGGGGGGAGGGAATGGATGCCTCTTGTTCCTAATGAACGTACACATACACGTAAAACATTCCTGCATGAACACTGAGGCACCAAGCAGTACTCAACCTGCCATTTCCACTCACTGGCAAGATTCATTTTGAACTGTTGATGATAACAGATCATGGGCAGTGACATTTTCCTGGCATTTGGTCTATAGAACGAACAACATGTTGGTATTCAAAAGAGTGCAGATCAGGCAATGACCCAATAGTAGCGGAATACAGCAAGCAATGGGCACAGCAGAGTCTTTGGCTACTTGTTGAGGGATGCTTGGGGGTAGTAAACCTTGGTATGAGAATTGGGGTGTTACACAGATGTTCCTGATTTCAGCTGTGAAGCATTGGAGCATCCTAAGCAGATTCTGCTCGTTGCTCCAGGGTGTCAGAAAAAGGTTCCGTGGGAAAACACACCCACTGTGACTCCTGAGCTCTGTCACAGGTTGCTTCAGGAGGGTGGCAGCCAAGTTCCGTTTCTCAGGAGGCAATGCAAAGCCTGTCTGGGATTTGGCAATGACTAAGGGTGAGCTGGAGAGGTTTGCCCCAGCGTGGGAACCGCAGGCAGCTCCTTCCTCCTCTGGGTTGTGCTTACCTGAACTACTTACTATTAACCTGGCTTACTGCCTTTGCCCAGCCATCTCACCTGAGAATCATGTCTCCAATATCCAGAATAATGGTCTCCATTTAATTCTTTCAGTTTTGGAATCCCCCCTGCTTCCCTTCCCCTTTCCTCTGGGGTATCAGAGACTGCCATAAAGAGAGAGAAATGCTGGGTAATGTCCAAACTGCTTTGTTGAATAGAACAATGGACTATCTAGTCCAGTATCATGTTTCCAACACTGGCCAGCCAGAGGCATTCCAGTATTCAAGGGCATACAGCTTCTGGATATGGAGGTTCCATTTAGTTATGTCTAATTTAGATAGATAAGAATATAAAATTGTCCAGTTGGATCAGACCAAAGGTTCAGCAAGCCCAGTATCCTATTACCAACAGCAGCCAGTCAGATGCTTCTAGAAACAGTGTAAGCAGAGCATGAAGACAACAGCCCTCACCTGTTGTCCCCCCCCCCCCAGCTACTGTTATCAGAAATACACTGATATCTATCCAGACACACAATTCCAAAGACTTAATGTCATTCAAGTATTTGGAAAAGGGGCAGCAATATCCACTGATTACTCCCTCTAACTACAGACCCCCAGTGGTGATTCTGAGGCTCTAATGGACCCCCCAGAACTAATGGGGGGATTGGGTGATTTCAGTGAGAGAAGGAAGTGGGAATGTCCCATTCCATGAAGATGGTTGGCTATACCCTACTGCCCCTGGCCATCAAGGTCCCACAGTGCTCTCAGGCAGTGTTCCCTCTAAGCTGAGTTCGTGTGAGTTAGCACACAGTTTTTTAACCTCTGGCTCACACATTTTTGTCTTACCTCAGGAAGGATGGCTCCAGAGCAAACTAATTTATGCCGTAGCCAAATTGCTCATTCACAGCTTTAATGCCAGTGGCTCACAAAGTAGAATTTTTGGTCACAAGACTCCACAGCTTAGAGGGAGCATCGCTCTCCGGGCTACTGATAGACTCATCCTCCATGAAGCAGTCTAGTACTCTTTTTACAGTGTTGAATGAAAAGAAGAAGAGTTGTATTTTATACCCTGCTTTCCCCTACCCTAAAAAGTCTCAAAGTCGCATATAATCACAGCCCCTTCCTCTCCCACAACAGGAACCTTGTGAGGTAGGTGGGGCTGAGAGAGCTCTGAGAGAACTGTGACTGGCCCAAGGTCACCCAGCTTCATGTGGAGGAGTGGGGAATCAAATCCGGTTCTCCAGATTAAAGTCCACCACTCTTAACCACTATACCACACTCTGTTTGGCAGAAGAATTTTGCTCGTGGCTTGGAGTGGACTGATCCTACTGTATGAGGTCAGGAACAGATCTTCCCCAGATCAGGCAGTAACACTGGGTGGCAATGATAGTGGGATATGAGGCTATCTTCCCCAGTGTTATGTGGACTAGTCTGATTGAAAAGGTGACCTGAAGCTACTGGGGGGGCTACATTTATATAATGCTATATTATTTGACAGGGCAAGTCATTCAACTTTCTTGGATGCCAAATCTGGGTTAGCCTGGGAAATGATACCACGTGTTATAGATGCTGTTCAGATATCACAACAAAATGCGGCTTATAACCATGGCTGAGAGTAAATGGAAATTAGTTGTGATACCTGAACACAGAGGTAGTCCAACAAACAGTGGGTTTGGTTGGCACAAAACTGGGATTTCAAACTTGGGTGTGTAGCTGGTTGGTTAACCACATGTTGTAGTAACTGTGGCTGGTTTTGACATTGGAATTCAAAAACCACAGTTACTTTGAATGGCATCACCCCTTGAAGCCACCTGGCTGCAGAGACAATGGTACTGGGAGGATGACCTCCCTGCTGGAAGGTGGAGCAAGCAACAGACAAGAGTTTAGGCATAAAACAGGATTTGTTCCTTATGTTTGTTAAACAAACCACAATAGGTACATAACATAGATTAAGCAAATCACAGTGTACTATGATCCTGAAGATGATGATGATGATGAATTGTCACCATTAGATATTTGACTAGTAGATGGTGTTCTGCAATCTGAGATCTAGCCAAGTTCATGGGAACTGCAGATGTATCTTCACAGGATTTATACTGTTCCGAGCAACACTGTCTTCTAGAGCGGAGCTGGTGTTATTTGTTCAATGCCCAGAATGTCCAGGTGTTTCTTGAGACTTTTAGGCAATGTTCCAAGGGCTCCAATGACAACTGGCTTGATAGTAAACTTCTTTTCCCAGAGGTGCTCTAACTCTATTTGTAGGTCTTGGTATTTTGTGGTCTTCTGTTCTCTCTTTTCTATTTTGCTGTCTCCTGGGATTGCAATGTCAATGATCCAACCCCTATTTTTCATTTTTTCCCTACAATTGTGATATCAGGGGTGTTACACTCCAGGTGTTTGCACTCAGGTGCTTGCACTCAGAAGTCCCGAAGAATCTTTGTTTCATCATTCTCCATGACCTTGTCCGGTTTGTGCTCCCATGAATTGCTGGCTGATGGTACGCCATACTTCTTGCAAAGATTCCAATGCAACATAGCTGCAACTCTATCGTGAAATTCTTTATTGACAGTTTGAGCAATTTTACTGCAGACCCTGACCATGGGGTCGACTGTTTCATTCTTTGTCTTGCAAAATCAGCATTTGCTGTTACCGCTGATCTTCTGAATTTTGAAGCCACTTCCAGGTGTTTTCATTATCAGTTTTATTCTCTATATCTTTCATATATTCCCCATGCAAGTGCTTTTGTTTCCAGTTGTCAAAGTGAGTTTTGAGTTCAATCTTTTTGTAGTCTTCTTTGGTTTCTGTAACCTTAAATAAGTCTGCCTTTTACACTTCTATTAGAAGCATCTCTTTGCTTTTCTTGGTGTAGTCATTCAGTGCTAGTGCTGCTGCTTATTCTTCATAATACTTTTCCAGCAAACACCTTCCATTTTTTCTCTGTCCCTGTACCCATTTACATTAAATCTCTAAAATACACTTTCCATTTAGCTGATACCAACAAGACTTGAAAACATTAGAGATAGTCCAAATGCTGGCTGTATACTTCCCTCCCTGCCTCACACTGCTATTGCAGATTCCCCCTTTCTGTATACTTGTAGAAGGGCAGGGTACATGTAACAAATGGAGAATGGATTGAATCAGATCCTCTGTTTTTCCACTCTGTTGTAATTTACTAGGGTCATTGGGGTCTTACAAATAAAAAGTTTTTAATACTGATGAAGACCAACTTTATTATTAATAATACTGCAAAATAAGTACTGTCAGTGCAAAAAAAAAAAAATTGCTCTATCTTTGACCCAAGGAGCTTGCAATCAAAACAGGAGCTTAAGTAGGAGTTTACAATCCAAATTATTATATTTATTTTATTAACTTTTTGAAAATCCTGACTTTTCCTCCATGTAGGAATGATAACACTCCTACATGTAATCATAGATAACACTCTGAGGGTCTTGAGGAATTGCAGGAGAGAGAAACAATTAGAATTTTACCTTGAGCTCCCCAAGTCTCCCCATCCATTGTTCTTTGCATTTTCAGGAGCTTGAATAGGCTGATCCCACCCCCCACCTTTTTTCTACTTTTCCTGATAGCAGTTCTCAATTTTCTGTGCCTCCTGGAGCATATTCAGTCCTCATGAGTCTGTTCCTCTTTTTTGTTTGTTATATTAATGTATACAGTCATGTTTTTCTGTATACCTGGGGCATCCTCCCAAGTTGGTAGACCCCGAAGTCATGGCGATCTCTGGTGACTGACCCCTACTGGGGTCCTGGAGGATATTCAGAGAGGTGGCTGAGTAAAGCCTGCCCTCGCCTCTGGTATTTCAAGGAGGTCTCTCATCCAAGTACTTGCAGAGTCGAGCCTGCTTAGCTTCCAAGATCTGATGAGATTGGGCTTGCCTGGGCTATCCAGGTCAGTGTAGTAGACCCCTTATTTTGTCTGAAGGTAGCCCTATTCAAAGCTTTCAAAATCCATGGAGGGGGAGCGAAGTTTACTGTTAGACCTAGTGATAATCAAAATGGCTGAAGAACATTTTTTTTTAAAAAAAATAATAATTTCCCCCAATGTTCACATTAACAATATTGCAGCCAGCAATGGCAGAAAGAGAAAAATGGAAAGGAAATCAAAACCAGCCAACCGCCAGATCTTCAACCACCTAGGATGGTGAAGCCTCATTGCTAACCTGATCTGAGCCTTCAGGGACACAGCAAATTTGATGTAAGCATACTAACAATCAAAACATCCTGATCCTGGTCAGCAGGTTCTATGGAATGGGCTCAAGGCAGCTCAGAGGGGTGGGTCTATTTCCCACCTATCTTTTTTCTTCTCACCCTGACCCACACCCTCACTCAGTATTACGATCTCCTCCTACAGAAGTTTCCTATGAGAAGCAAACCTGCTTGTCTTGCCCAGCTTGCTCTGTGATGAGGTCACAACATGCTTCAAGGTCATCACATCTGGTCTGAGGCTCCCAAGCAGGCCAAGGCAGGGGAAACAGTGCTAGAAAAGCTTTAGTGACCAGTTGCAAAGAACTGCAAGGATGATTTGTGTGACTTAGCAAGCCAAAGGCAGCACCAAAGTTGCATGTCTGTAGACCTTTTTTGTTGGTGGCGGCAGAGGATGCACTGCAGATTGCTGCAGAATAGTGATTACCTATATAAGGCTGTTAATGGTAAAACTGCTGCTCATGGATTTACAAAGATATTGAGTCAGACCACTGAGACTAGGCCCCTCCCCTGTGATTGGCAACAGCTTCCCAGGGTCTCAACTAGGGATGTGCATTCAGCTCAGCAGAGCCGGGTGGGGGGGGGAACCTGTATAATGCATATACAGCAGGCCAGCTGGGGAAGGGACAGTAGCAGTGGCCGGTCCCCATAGGGTATAATTGAGCCAAATAAATTCAACAATACTGATCATTCCCAAACTCCAGTATCATACTGATACTGGGATTTGGCAATATCAGCAAATACCAATATTTTTTGGGTTTGGTATATCCGAACTCGGAAAATACCGATTTTTTTTTTTGTGCAAACCCCTAGTATCAATCAGAGACAGGTCTTCCTTAGCACCTCCTACTGGAGATCCTTTGATTGGTGGCACTGGGAACTGATAGCATAAGAACATAAGAAGAGTCCTGATCAGATCAGTGGTCCATCTAGTCCATCTAGTTCAGCATCCTGTCTCAAACAGTGGCCAACTAGTTACACCGGAGGGCCAACAACAGGCCATAGAGGCCTTTCCCCAGATGTTGTCTCCTGCCACCGGTATTCAGATGTTTACTGCCTTTGAATGTGGGGGTTCCCTTTAATCACTATGGCTAGTAGCGACTGATAAACCTGTCCTCCATGAATCTGTCTAACCCCCTTCTAAAGCTTTTATGCCTGTGGCCATCAGTATACCCTCTGGTAGCAAATTCCACAATTTTAATCACTGGTTATATAAAGAAATATTTATTTTTGTCCTAATCAGGATTGCACTGTGTACCTGGCATCTTCTATGTGGAAACCTGGAATACCTTGAATCAGACCATTAGTTTGTCCAACCCATAATATCTGTTTGGAACCAACAGTGTTTTTTCTGCCTCTGGCAAGGGTAGGCCTGCTATCCCAGGTCCAAGGGATTTGATCTGAGGCTTGCTGCAAGCTCAACCACTGACCCACAGCCCTTGCCCCCAACTTCTCTTATATATTGCGTTTTCCTTAGTACAAGCACTCCAGATTCCTACAACAACAGAAACAACCATATGAAATAAACTAGATCCACTTCATTTATATATTTGCATAATTTACCATTAATTATTATTATATCATCATTATTAATCAATTAGCTCCCACATAGGGTCAGCCTAAATCATCCTGACCATGACAGAGGTACCTAGGAAGATAAGTTGATGTGCTGATATGATGGAAACCAACCCAAGCTCTTACTGAACGCAACCCAATGGCAGCAACTGAATTAATGGGAGGAATATGGGAGGAATCCCTACAGTCACTGAAGATGGAGTAGTGGAGACAACTAAGGAGCTTGCAAAGGGTTGTGGCAATCCACACCCTCTGGTTCAGCAGCTCCCTCAGATATCAGCTTATGGTCTCTGTCCTCCCACTTAAATGTTTGGTCTTTGGATGGGGAGATGAAAAATGGATTATTTTGGCTGGGGAGGTCTCTGTGAATCTGGCCCACCAAGTTATGTTCTTTCTTGCCTGGAGTACAGCAGTCTGGGCCAGAGGGCACCTCCAAAGGTGAGCAGATATGGGTAATCGCAATGCAACATGGAACAGGTGCCTTTCAATCCCAAAGTTTTCTTCCAAACCTCTGCTAGTTGAAGGCACATGCTTCTGAAAAATAGAGAGGCATCCCTCAATCTTACACTTCAAAAGGCTTTACTTTTAGACTGTGAGAGAATAAGAATGACAGGCCTTTGGAGGAACCTTCATGTTTATGCATGAGTTGCTGCTGGGAGCACGCCTCCTGCCTGGAAGGTGGCATGCAGGGTGCAGAAATTCATTGAGAGATGCAGTGAACAGCCTCAGAAGGCGGGGAATCTGCAGTGTCTCTGCATCATGGTGGGGCAGAGGGCTGAATTTTCCAGTTACATCCATGTGCAGAGATGCTGAAGAGTTAGCAGCCTCCAGTGGAGTCCAAATGGAAAGAGGTAAGATTCTAAAACAAAACCATGCAGAGACACCCTCTTCTATGTGTGAGTACCATGGGTACTTCTCTAAGCTTGTAATTATTTCCTTAACTTTTCTCTTGCGGCCCAGCATATGGTTTAGGAATTACTGGTCTATGTGACACATCCCATCAGATAAAGTCAGAAGGGGAGGCCCTGCCCCAAATCCTTTTGCTGAGTAAGGTGTGTGTGTGAAGTGCCACCAAATTGCTTCCAACTTATGGCGACCCTATGAATTAATCATCTACAATTGCCACATATGGAATTCCTTCCACAGGGACACCCACAGATGTCCACCTCCTTTTGAGTCTAGAGAGAACAGTAAGACCTTCCTTTTTTGGTGGAAACTTAACTTTGCTCCCTGCTGAGCTCCTAGCACAGGACCCTTTTTCCTCCAGGGCATTATTTGAAAAAACCTGGAGATGGACAGCTCCACTTCACCAGTGCCAATACTGCTGTCAACACAATCCTATCCCAAACCCCATGAAATATTCTAAAGTACTTTCCTTTAAATAAGGTGAGTGATGATTATTTAAATGGAGAAGCACATACATTCAGCTTAAAAGACTTTAAAAAAAAAAAGAACGAAGCACAAGGCTAGTGGCGGGCGGGGGTGTCAACATTTGGCTCATTGCTATGTATACATGCAAAGTACACAAGAAGTAATGCACTGCCTGCTGTGACTGCCGTAACACTATTAATCTGTTGCTGACCATCCCCCCACCAAGCCACTTTATGAGCTCATCAGGGAGATGAAATTTGAACTAGGAGCTTCCTGGTTCACAGTCTTAGCCACCAGGCTACACTGGCTGAAATTTGTTCTGACTGGAATGGCAATCTCAGAATAAGTGACTGCGTGAACAGACTCTTGGGGTCTGAAAATATGTTCTATACTATTGCTTCACTTCCTCTGATACTATATTTGAGAATCTGGCCTCACTAGAGGTTTTTTTTTTAAAGGAACACCTGAAACCAATAAAAATAACAAGTCCAATACACAGCAAAGGGCAAATGACGTTCTAAAGGATGCCGAAAATCGCCTTCAGCAGGAACTCAGATCATCACCCCTTGCAGCTGTATCATAGGGAGAATTTGTCCTCACAAAAGTTAGGCCTTCCCTCTAGTCACCCATCAACAAATCTCTCATATCCTCCTCATTTCCCTATTTTATCAATCCCCACAATTACCCTCTGTCTCCATGATAGATGCCTCACCTTGGTGAAGCGATACTGGTGGAAGGGCCTCTCCTTGGGAGAGGAGGATTGCTTGTTACCACTCTGTTTTTTAGTTGCTTTGCATATCAACAAGTTCTCCTGCAAACTTTGTGGCCTGGGGTGTTCTGGCATGTTGGCAGCTGGGGTTAAATTGCTAGCAAGAGAAGGGCTGGGGTTCTAGCAGCCTTTCCCCCTAAACCCAGAGGTGTGCATGAGAAAGAATTGGTTAGTGTTCTGTTATGAAGGACTGGCCTTCTGTATACATTCAGAAGTACTAATTATTATCATTTTTTCACATTGTACAAAGCAGAGCTGGGCAAGGATTCAAATTATGCTTCAACTGGTAACATCAAAACTGAGGCCCAGTTCTCATTGAGGTAGCCGATTTATGCCTAGATGGCAGATGAGGGGATGATAAGACTGAAAGGAGAAGAAATTCTTTCCACAGAGAAACGGAGATGTCCAGGAGGAGTGTTCTAAGCTAGCCTTCTCCCTGCCATGCTAACTTTCCAAGTGCAGGGATTTATTTTAGTAGGGAGATGCATTCAGTCACGTGACCCCCCATCTAGACACAGGTTGACTGCCCTGATGAGAACAAAGGCCTGGTCTAGACATGCTGCAGAATGAGATAGCAGAATTATGAGGTGGCAGAATGGGCTGTACCTTTTCAGGTTGCAGGTGGGGACACTCATGATTATAACGCTCTCCCATGTAAACATTCCCTGCAAGTAAAAAACAAAACACCAGAGCAAGGTTTCAGCCTAAGCCATTCACAGGCAGTGCAGGTTTTCCAGTTTTAGGGAATTTCATTCACAAGGAACCTTGAAAAAAAATGTATCCCTCTCACCTGCAGTCTGAAGTGTTGGAGCCCATTTTCCTACCTCAACACTCTGTTGCCGCCTCATTATCACTTCATTCTGCTGCGTGCCTAGGCCTGGTCTAAAACAGTCAGCAAAATGGAAGAAGGCATAACTGGATGGAACAAAGCCAAGGAGAACTCTCACAACCATTACCCCCCAAGTCAGCACAAGCTGCTTTTTCTTGTCCACATTAGCCTGCTTTAATTTGAACAATTCAAACAGCAAAACACAGGAAAGGATCTGCTCTAATGAAGCTGATATTGTGAAACAAATGAGAGGAGAGCTGGGAAATCCCCAGCTCGAAGCATCCCTTGGCTATGAACTTGCTAGGTGGCCTTAGGGCAAGGCACTCTCAGCCCCACCTGCAACACCTATTATCTATCCGCCCATCACAATTTCATTCTGTTCTTCCTCCAAGGAGCTCACGGGTTCTCCCTGCCTCCTGGTTATCCTCACAACAAGACTGTGAGGTAGATAGGGCTGCCAAGTCAGCCCGGGGGGCGGGGGATCCCCCACTACAGGAGTCCCCAACCCGCCGGCCCAGCCTCGGCCGGCGGGGGGAACCCCACCCCCGAAGTCGTCCGGTCAGGACGACTGCCCCAGCATGATGATGTCACCGGAAGTGACATCATCACATTGGGGACGTTGCCGGGGCGACACTCTGGCAATCGCCCCCAAAAAATCCCGGCAAGAAGAGGACTCCCCCCCTGCCAGCAACCGGTAAAACACTTGGCAACCCTAGAGGTAGACTAGGCCGAAATAGATTAGCCACTCAAAGGGGCAACTGAAATGAGAAGAATGGCATTATCTATTCCTACAGCTGAACACTTTCCTGTTTACTCCCAAGTTGTATTGCAAGACTATATATAACCCAATTCACAGCAGCCTGGAAGCTCCTTGCAATTGCTCTGTTTTCTGGTACAGTTATTTGGAAGCTGCTAAGGGAATAAATGATGGTTGGACAGTGCCTTAAACCCACAGTTCCAGATTTTGCATGCCAAAAGGGTCCTGGGCCATCCCCCTGAAAGCAGCCATTCTAGACTGCCACCGACATTCACCTCATTACAGGGCTGCAGCCACAAGGTTTGCATTGCAGTTTCTTAGAAGAATCTGCAATACTGTGAAGCAGAAGGCTCAGATGAGGGGTGGGGTTGAGGGCGTTGTGGTTAATCAAAGACTGATTGCATGAGTGTTTTGGTCTCTGTCCCTCCCTCCCTCTCCATGTTGCAAAGAAAAAGAATCAGACCGCTTTGAGTTCCCATCCCTGCCACACCTCGGGGTGCCCTACACCTGTACTTGCCACACCTGGCCCCAGCTCACCCTGCTGCATTCTTGCCTGCGCTTGCATCTCTGGAGGCTGCATCATGGGCTTAACCCTTTCTGCTTGCCCATGCAGGTATTGGGGGGGGGGCCCTGTGCTGCTTGAGAGTGAGATACCAAAGCCAGAGTAGTCCACTTGCCAGTAGGCTTTGAGTTTTGCCTCTGCTACCATATACAATACCTCTAGTCAGCACTTAACTATTAACTGGGTCATGTTTTGAAGGAAACAAGGACCAGGGGTCCAGCAGCAATAGTTCTGCTCCCTCCCACGTAAGACCAGACGAAAGCAAAGGGCTTTCCAGTGAGCACTAACAGCAACAGAGCCTTTGGCAGAGCCCTTCCTATGTGATGCTTTCCAGCTGCCTACTGAGACAAAGGCAAAGGGCTCTGGAACTAACTCAGTGTTAACAGTGACAGAGGTTTGGACTGCCCGCTTCCCTGATGGTACACTTCCTATCCCTTGGGCTAAGCATTTGTTTGTTTGTTTGTTTGTTTTAACAAGAGTGAGCTGTCATTTTTGTCACTCATTTGACTCAACAGGGACAAACGAGTGACAAAAATGACAATGCGGAAGTGGCCTACCTCCCTCCCCACTCACACACTCCACCAACAACAGAGTTCTCTCTTAAACAAGCCAGTTACTAAGCCACCAAGTATATGCCAAGGTCTGTGCCAATGGAAGCATATAATAATATAAAATATATAACCAAGTTGATATAATGGGTATGCAGACCAATTGGGCAATCCCCCTGAATACTAATATCTAAATTTTCAATCAATCACAGCTGGGGAGAGTTCATAAGGGGAAAATACTGCCAAAGCCTTTGTTGCTGGGGTAGAGATGATTCAAGAGCCCTTTACCTAGCTCTCTCAACTTGTCCATGATGGAGTGGCTGAGATGCATAAGGGAAGGAGGGTAAGCTGCAGGCTAAACCAGTTGCCTACACCTCCCTGAGAGAAACCTCTGTACACTCCACACTCTCCTTCCCACTTTAAAAATATGGGGCTCCTCAAACTCAGAGAGTCCTATTTATCCAGTGCCACACACAGAGTTTCATTCCGGGGAAGGGATTCAGACCCATGTTGCTTCACTCCCAGCGTAATCCAGTTGACATCTGTCAGAGGTGGTCCTACCATAAGGCACAGTAATTGCCTCAGGAGGAAGATTCTGAGCATCCATTAAGGACAGGGAGACATGGATATGACCCACGGGGCATAATGCACTGGGAAGGTCTCCTATCAAGCCCCAGTAAAACGAATCAGAGCTGTGCAAGGACAAGGTAGTGTGCTTGTACAGCTCCTGTTCAATCAGGTTTGTGCAGGCAACTTTCCCAGCTGATCATGCAGCATGTTAACAGGTGGGAAGGGAGGGCACCATTTTGGATTTTCTGTCTCAGGCACCATATGTTTCAGAATAGCTCTGCATAACAACATAGAGCTGTGTGTTTTCAAGCAGCATTCTGGACAAACCTTGAAAGCTCATCAAGGTTCTGCTATGAGATAAATATCAGTGGACCAGACACACTACCCTGAAAGTGAGCTAGGCCACCATGACAGATGTTTGCCTGCTATATGCAGCCCACAGGGTGTGTTCTAGACAGGGTTGCCAGCTCCGGGTTGGGAAATACCTGGAGATTTTAGGGGTGGAGCCTGAGGAGGGTGGGGTTTGGGGAGGGGAGGGACTTCAATGGGGTATAAATGCCACAGAGTCCACCTTCCAAAGTGGCCATTTTCTCCAAGAGAACTGATCTCTGTTGCCTGGAGATCAGTTGTAATAGCAGATTGCCAGCCACTACCTGGAGGTTGGCAACCCTAAGCCTACATTGTGCTTGAGTCTGTGGGCTGGGTGTGTGTGTGTGGAAAGATAATGGTGAGAAACATTAAGTATCTAATCAGTGCTCTGAGTTGAGCAGCTCCTTAGAATCTACCCCAGAATCCTCTGCCATGCACACGGGTTCTTTCTGTGGCAAACACACTGTATAGGGCAGGTTACCCCTGAGGTCAAGAGTTTGAAAACCGCTCCCAGAGGACCACTAGCCTCCTTGGCCCCAGTCTCTTGAGGACTACCACCACCACCTTTATCATTATGATTTTTTTTTCATAACACGTCAAGGAGAGCTGTCGACTAGGGTGGGGGTGGGGGACGGGCACAAGGATACATTTTTTGAAAGCGTGAGAAAGGAAATGCGAGCGAGGCCCAGAGCGATGTAACCAATCTAGCGGAAACAATAGACCCCGGAGAAGAAAAACCGGTTCCTTGCACACAAGGTAGAACAAGCTGAAGGGGGGGGGGGGGGGGAGAGAAGCAGTTATTTTCCTTGCAAGTGCTCAGCAACAAGGCAATTATTACCTTCCGAATGCAAAAGGGCAAATTCTCCCCCCACCCCCTGATGTTTTGCGACAGAAGGGGGGGCAGGACTTTGAAATCAAGAGAGTTCCGTTGTAACGTTGCCCTGCCCTCTCTAGAGGCCTGTTTTTCACTTTCATGTTTAACTGTTCAGGGGCAAAAAGGCAGACTATAGTTCCACGGCAGCACAGAATGTGACCCTGGGCACTGAAATAAGCTTCAGAATGGTAACATCGTTCATTTAAGAAAAGAAGAGCAAGTTCCTAGTGTTCATGTTTGAGAAGGCATTATTGAAATACGGTGGTAATATCTGTTCAAACCTCTGAAGCCCTGAGCTCCTTGAAGGACAGGAGGGATAAACACGATAGGTTAATCCATTAAAACTATACTCAGAATTGCTGAAAGCTCCACAGTCAATGATCTTTGCACCTCATTGCACAAACCTCATTGCACTGGGATGATTTATTTTTGTTTGTTAGATCTATATCTGTTCACTGAAGAGAACTGGAGGGCAGAAGCAGAATATGCATAAGAGATAGCCTTTCTGAGGGGTTGGATGTACTTTGTGATTATAAACTTTAATTAAATTAAAATTCTGCACTCAGATTCTGCAACAAGAGCAATTCTATGACCTGTATAAATCTACTTTATGAATTTGCTCAATATAATGCCTTCTATGCATGGTGTGTAAATCCTAATTCTATTCTACCTCTTCCACTGAGCAAAGTTTATACTTTTAACATTTTTATTCATTGCTATAGTTATACCCTACCTTTCCTTTTGGTTTCAGTTTGAAGCCTTCCTCCAATTAAAGGAGGATGGTCAGATCCATACTTCTGTTTTAATCCCAATCTTCTTCCTATGAGTTGAGGGTAGTGCACATGGGTTCCCACCCTCTATTTTATCTTCAAAACAACTCTGAGAGGCACAAGGATAGGCTGGGATGAAAAAATGATTGTTCCAAAATCACCCTCAGAATTTTGTGTGAGTATTAAAACCCAGACCTCCCAGTTCGAGTCAATCATTTTACTCACTAACTCCTGATATTGTGGCATCACGCTGGCACATACGCCTTTTAACCAATTAAGAAATGTACATATTAACAAAAGCTCAATAGGGGCCATTGGGATGATATTGAAGGAAGCAAGAGGGATTTCATAATCTAATTAACACAAACAATTTAATAAACCACTCATTGTTTGTGAACGGTCATTTTTTCTGTTTTTTATTCTCACACCTGAACTGAAACATTAATAAATAAAAAAATAAACCACAAACACGGATATTTCATTACCTGCCTTGCTGCCGATCAAACATTTTTCCTACTAATAAAATCTTGGCTCCAGAGATTAATCTGCTAAAGCACTGGTTGACTCATCTTTCAAATAAATCAGTTAAAGATTGTGTACTATATTTTAAATGTAATTTGGGGGGAAAGTACTACATTTACTCAAAAGGAAGACTCATGTTTTTTCCAGATGTGCTGTCAAGAAAAAGAAGGGGTAGTCTTACATTTACATACAAGTATATAACTTCTGAGGTATATATACATTTTTAGGAAACAGGACCATCTTCCTTTCAAATAAATACAGTACTTTCCCCTGCTTACTCCCTTCTTCACCTAGCACCTAGTCCCTGAGACAACCTGCAACAGGAGCTCCCCTCTCTCCAATCACATTCCAAACATACAGCCTCATGAACCATGCAGGAAAAAAACCACTTTTTTTTACAATTCCTCTGTGGGCCATACCATAATAATGGGCTTGCCATCTGAGCCAGTCACCTGGCTTGCATCCCATTAGAGGGCACCTATTTATCTCACCCACTCATGCCTGGACCCTCTTCTTGCCATGACTGAGCCACTGTTCCTCTGTCAGCTGACAATCTGAGACAGGACTTGAACCTGACTTCTCATCTTCCTCCAAATTCATCTGACACAATTCCTTAAAATGACTGCAAACAGCCTGCAAACAGCCATGCTCCTTAAATCAGAAAGTACTAATTTTTCATTAAACTGGAGCATTAAGAACGTCAGCCAAGGGTTGGCTGCAAGAACACACCATTGCCTGTTGGGCAACACCTGTGTACTAAAGAATGACCCACGCCCCAGTGCCCAGATTTCACAAGCTGTCAGTGTGGATTAGCTGGCAAGGGTACAATTGTCAGCCATTTTCTAGCTGACTGAGGAAAAAATGGCATTTTCTGGGATGCACACTTGCAAACTTCAGAAACAGGCAGCAGTCAGCAACTGGTGCCTCCTGGCCCATCCCTTGTCAGAGTAGAGCAGAGAAAGCGCTGTAGGGGCTGGAGGCTGGCAAAGGAACTTGTTGACAAGGCACTTTGGAGACTAAGGGGTTGAGGACCTTGGCCTGCCACCCTGTTCCTCCTGTGCAAATGGCAAATGATGTTTTCCAAGCCCTTCATCTCAGTCCTTGAGCCTGCACAGCCCCCCTTCCCGTCTCCCAGACACAAATGGGCTGCTGGTTCTATTAACTGTCCAGACAGCTGTGTAAATGGGCAAGTGGGCAGCCTCCATTGTGAGAGTGTGTGACTGTTGTGTTAATAAACAACACCCTCCTCCACGAGCTTCTTTCTCCCCGTGCCAGCCAGGAGAGCAGAGGAAGCTTAGCGGGGCAAGCTAGTTGAGAAGAAAAAACAGACATAAAAGGACAGAGCACAACAGAATTAGTCTGCTGGGTCAGGCTGAGGTCTGGCTAGCCCAGCACCCTGCTTCCAGTTGGAGTCAGCCAGGAAGCCCACAAACAGGGCACTGAGGCAACAGTCCTGTCCAGCATCTGGTACACAGGTATGTTACCTCTAAACACAGAAGTTACATTTAGCTATAATGGCCAACATTGCTCAGTGGGACTTATTTCTTGGTACACATGCTCTGTTTCTATCAGGAAATCCATCCCAGGTTCAGCTGCATACATATTGCCAGCCATCTTTCTGGGCTTGGAGATGCTCTTGTTTTGATGCATCCATGTGCTTCTGTATGTGGCTAGCTGATCATTTTGTTACTGGGCTAAACAAGTTTGTCAGTGCAAAACCAATCTTCTGCTAGACCCAACCCCCTCTCTTGAGGAGCTAAATGCTAGCCACGTTGGAAACTGCATCCCTGTTTTGCTGGCAAATGCTGTCCCCAGATGATTGCAGCTGCTCTGGGGCCAAGCTACTACTGCCTGAGCCATTTTTAATAAACAGCAACACCAGTGCTGCATCAGGCTTGGGAAGTGATCGCTAAGTACAACATGTTGGTGCTGGGTCATTTTGCTTTGTTGGTTTTTCAAGAAGAAGCAGGCATGCGTGGATAAGATTCCTGCCTCTTAGATCCATCTGTTCAGATCTAGTGATTCTCCCCCACATACATATAATGCCCCTCAGCCACTACAGAAAATTCCTAAGCCTAAAAGGAGCAATGATTTCTGGAACTAATATTACAACAATCACTCTCTCTTGCTCTTTCCTCCTTTCTGTTTCACTTGATAGGGTTTCTGAAACCGAAACAGTCCAAGAGTGAACTCTGATACTAGTCTCTGAAATATCAGGGGCAAGCTTTTATATTGCACATGACTTTTCTGCATGCCCATTTGCTCTGCATGCTGCTGTCATTTACCAGGTCTGACAGACACCAAGCACAATCTGCTCTTGATTCTTTTTTTAAAAAATGGAAGATTGGAGGAGACATGAAGGCCTGTTTTGTTTTTTGAATATCTTTGCCTGTGCAGCTATAGGCTAATTGTCTTTTTCAAATGCAAACATTTTGTCTGCTGTATACTTTGCATATTGTACTTCTTAGTCCATGCCTGCCCTACAAATGATCCACCAAGCCAATAGAGCCCACCAGCCATGGTTTGTGTCATGTCAGGTACTCCCCCCTCCTTAGATATCTAGACAAGGAGCAAAATCTGGAGTTGAGATCTGATCAGTGGGCTGCCTTCGGCTTGATTTCTCACAAATTAGACAGGGCTTCCTCATTCTGTGGGGCCAAAAAGATGCCAGGCATACTTCTCTCATACATGCCTTGCCCCTTTCACAGACAAATCCCCACCTCTCCCATCTACCCTAACACACACACACACCCCAACCCACCCACTTATGTAAATTCCAATCTCAGAAACTAACAGTGAGGAATTAAAAACACTATCATCTTACCTTGGTGGGTCACTAAAAAGACAAAGATTACTTCTCCCAATAACGTAATGCTGGAAAATTTACCTGTCTGGGAGACGTACATGGGTGAGTGCACAGACATTTTGGGCACCTAGTCCCACCTTCTTCTCAGAGCTGAGCTGCCTGTTTAGCTTGACTTCAGTTCTAATCACTCATGTTTTGTGTGAGTGTTTTCAATAAGGTTCATTTCCAGACTGAACCACTGTTGAAATCTTGTACATATGGGCCTAGGTTTTAATACAGTATTCCTAAATGTTAATACTTGGTCCACAGTTGTTTTCTGCATTAAATTTGGATGCTCACATCCATCTGGCACACCAACATATGCATATATTTTCTTGGAGGGCTGCCAAAGCAGAGGAGTCCTACTTACAATTGAATGGCCCAATAATTTGGCCTCTAGCCCTCAGTTACAGCTCACAAACGGCTACTACTTTCTGGGCAAAGGTGATGTTTCTGGGAGAAAAATAAAAACACCTATTTTTGGATGAGAACTTTGAAACCATTCAAATTCTGGATTGGGATTGTAAAGTCATGTCTTTGCTTTTAGAAGCTTCTTACTTAATGCTGCAGTTTATCCCAGAGGTTTGTGAAAAAGGCAATGATGATAAGCATTTTTACAAACTCTACACAGAGAGATCAGCAGTGTTTGCAACAGCCTTATGAACACATGAATTTGCCTCATACTAAGTCAGACTGTTGGTCCATCCAGCCCAACACTGTCTATTCTGAATGGCAGTAGCACTCAATCATTTCAGGTACAGAAATGTGCCAACTCCTGTTCCTTTAACCAGAGATGCCAAAGGCCGAGCCTGGGATTGTCTGCATGCAAAGCACAGGCTCTGCCACTGAGCCAAAGCCTCTTACATATATATCACAACAGTACTATTATCCTCTTATTGCCAAGCAGGTGGCAATAGGAGGATAATAGTACAAAAGAACAGCTTGCTTGGGGAATTCTAGAATTAAATGATAGAACTCACTGCAACAAGATGTGGTGGCAGCAGCTGCTGTTTCAAAAAGGAACTGGGCAAGAAGCAGCTGTTAGCCATGATAGCACAACAGAACCTCCATGTTCAGAGGCAGTCCACTATGAATGCTGGGAATAAACAGTGAACCTTCTCCTTCCTGCTCCACTTGTGAACTTCAAGGCATCCAGCTAACCACTGTTGGATACAGAATGCTAGACAAGATTGGACCTTTGTTTTGGTTCTGCAGGCCTCTTCTTATGACTATGGTGAGATCTGAACTAGAGACTCACACTCTTTGCAGTGCAGCTCTCAAACCACAGCTCATGAGATCAGCAGACCTGACGGGGATCAGCCAGTCTTACACTGATTCCCCCAAGTATTTCTCAGCTTTGTTCTGTGCCAGATTGGCCCCCCTTCCTCTGCCCCCCTAAACAAGGAAGCACCGTGTTCCTGATGAAAGCGCATTTGGAACTGGAAAGAAAAGGAAACCAGGACAAAGCCCCTGCAATGTGCTCCCCCCCCCCCATCCTTTTGGCAAGGAAGTGAGAGTGTGTGTGCTGAGAAGTGGAGGGGGGGATTACTGGATGCTGGTGGGAAAGAGGGAAGCTTCCCAGGGCACTGATGGAGGAAGTGTCAAAAGCTCGTCTCTCCCTATGTGGCTCTCACCTCCAAGTCTCCAGGGTGTGAGAAGCAGACTATTATCCCCTCATTAGGAAGTAACATACTGTACAGACCTTTTCACATGAGAGCTATACTCTTGGAGGCAACAAAAGGCCAAAGCAAGTTCCCAGGAGTGGGGAAATTGAAGGGGAACAGGGAAGAAAAATAATAACAACCCCTGTGCAGACAAACGGTGCTTTCCTGAGTTCTGGACGACAGAGGCTTTCAGGCTTTATTCCAGGAAATGCTGGCATTCCTTATAGGCTTGTTGGAGCATCAGGAAGGGTGGATGAGCTTCCCTAGAAGGCTGCTCACCTGGCATGATTGATCTTCCATGGCAAAGCACAGCCACAAGCAAGGGCACCATCACACCGAAGGATGCTGAGCTCCCCCCCACCCCGCCCTCCCCGAGTGTGACCAAGTGACTAAGGGTTACCCCTATACATGATGCTGGAGTTTCATGAAAAGAAATGCATAGATTTTATTTGGCACTATAATGCAGTCCTTGGGAAGCAGGTTGAGGGAGATCAGCACCACAGCACTGGGAAATAGGGGTTAACTCCTTGTGTGCCATTTCTCTAATTGAGAGTGCCGCCCCCCTGCTTTTAGCCCCAGTAACCCCAGGGAGCTGATATGATGCAAGGTTTAGAATGTCATCCTAGGTTCTGGGGGAAGATTCAGATTCCCACTCTGCCATGGAAGCTCAGTAGATGGCCTTGGGCTGGTTACTCTCTCTCTCTCTCTCTCTCTCTCTCTCTCTGTTGTTGAAGTCAATATAAAATGAAGGCGGGAAGAACACTATTGTAAGCTGCTTTAGGTCCCTACCGGGAAGCAAAGCATGGTATAAATAAATACATACATAAAATAGGTACCCTCCTTTGCTACCAGGGCTTAGCACAGGATTTTAGCTGACAACCAGGTCAGCCTTTCTCATGCTTCAAATAAATTCCCACACTTTATTGTCAGCTATTTCCCAATCTAGATTCTCTGACTCTTATCTAAGGTGACCCATCTCTCTCTCTTTTCACCCTACACCGTTTCTCTCTCTTCAGCAAAACTCCAGTTATTCCAGCGCATGAATTCAGCTGACGCTAGAGAGGCTCTGTACCCTAAGGCCACCCAGGGCTGTGCAAAAGACATTCAGAACAAGGAATGGGACACAGCCGTCAAAGCAAGGGTGTGTTAATTTCACATTTCTGCACAAGCAGTAACTTCAAAATATACGTCTCCCTCTCTGTATCACTACCCAAATCCTATAATATTTATTATTTCTTTAAAACATTTATACTCTGCCTGTCCTCACTGTTCAAGATGGCTTATAATAATAGTTTAAAAACATTTCCAGTTAAAACCAAAATAAAATAACAATCCTAAATCCTACCCTTAAAAGATGCCTGCCATTCAAACCCCCTCAAAAGCCCTAGCAAACAAGCAAACTTTGCAGCACCACTCAAAGATCTCCAAGGAGGTCCTCCCCACCTCTTCAGGCAGCCCATCCCACAAAGACACAATGGAAAAGGCTCTAGTCAGTGTGGTGGGACAGCCGATAAATGGCTGCCTGAAGATGACAGAATTTGGGGAACTCAAACTTTAACTATGCAAATCATGCACAGTTGCATCTGACTAGGTATTTGCCAGAACATGATGGGCTTTAGTATTTCCCAAACTTTAGAAAAATAACAGGCACTTTTTTCCTGAGTTTCCATCCTGATTAGAAAGAAGCAAGTCCAGAGCTGTGCCTCATGCATAGGTGAAATGAAACGTGGAGAAATTCTGCTGAATCTCTGCACCAAGTAAAGATTCAGTGACAATAATTCAGTAGAATTACTGCCACAAGATGTTGACTGGAAAGAGACGATGCCAGAGCTGTAAATCATGCAGACATGAAAGTGGCACCCTGCTCTTTACGTGGGCAATTTTGATCTCAGGAGCTTTTAATTGTGTAATTAATCTACTTTTCATGGCTATAACGGCAGGATTGTGACCTTGTCCTATTTTACCCCACTCTGGCCTATGTGATTCCACTAGGTCCCCATCCTGCCAAGATTATTTTTATTGCCATAAGGACTAGAAACTTGATCTATTTCTAATATGAAAACTGAGATTATCTCAATGTCAGACCCTGTGTTCTGAGCACAGGGCACTCTTGCCTGCGCTATAGGGTCACAAACTAAAATGATCAAGGAAAAGGAAAAACCGGACTTCCGGCAAGACTTGCGATAATGGCGGACGCTCTCCTCCGCAACTGCGGGGAGCGCGATCCGTACCCGGCGGGAAGAAGGGGCTCTGGACTGGTGCCGAGCCCCCAGAGACCCCAGTGAGGGGGCTCTGCCTGGGGTGGCATGAAGGGGATCTCTCCCTATGGTGGCGACCGAGGGATCGAGATCCCTTTTCATCACCCCCATAGGTTCCCCCGCCGTGGGAGCCGTATGGCTGAAAGCGCAAATCCATGAAGCAGCAGAGAGTGCGAAGCAATGAGGCTGGAACTGACAGTTACGCATGGAGAAAACGTGAGTCTGAAGTAAGAAAAGCAGAACACAGCGGGAAGACGGTGGGAGGAGTGAAACCCCCCCCCCTCTCCGGGACTAGCGTACTTATGAGACTCTTTACGTGGCGTTACTGCAGGAATAAAAGCCCATCCGCCTTGCTAGATGGCAGCATCGCTCACTTGGAGATATAAACTTTAGAAGGACATAAGTGCTGTTTGAAAATTTGCTCCTTTCGTTCATCTTATCTATCTATAAACAAAGAGCGTAGCCTCAACAATGACGGGGAAATCGAAAGCCTATGGAAAATTGACATCTTGGCTCCAGTCTGAGTCTATCATCTATCGTTGGAATACTCCAGAAGGACTATGCTTCAGCATCAAAGATAAGAAGTATAAGATTGACTCTGTTCAACAAGCGAAAAAATTTCTGGAAAAAAGCAAAGAGCAGAAAACTGGGAGAGACTCAGATGGTTCACTGGCCTCGCAAGAAAGCATGTATGGATTTGATAGCTCAAAGAGTGAAGAAGAAGTGTCTGACTCGGAAAAAGGAGCTGCAGCTCCAAAAGTAGTTGAGACTGTTAAGACAAGAAGAGGACGAAAGAAGAAATAGTGATTAAACTGTTTTATTAAGCATTGCACTTATGTATTATAAATTGTTTAATTAACCGTATTTCTCTAGGTGGGCATGTCTGCCAAATAGTTTTGATATTTTTTATAGTAGCAGTAACAAGTAATTGAAATTTATCCAAGGCTCTAAATGCTTCATAATTATATTATGTAATAAGGTAGTATTAAGCAAATGATAAAGTACTCTCTGTATAAGGTATATGTAGCTTAGATTGTAGCGTTATAGTTGTAGTTATAGGGAAAAATCAATAAAAATGTATTAAAAAAAAAAAAAAGGAAAAGGAAAAACCCATTACTGACATTATATGTTTAGGATACAAAAATTCCAAAGTTGACCTCAAAGATTTCCTTGAGCTATATTTTTTAAGCTTTCAGCCTATTCTGCCATCCCATGACTTGCACAGAACATAACAGCACCTTTGCCAGATAAGGCCAGAAGTTCACTGAGTCTAGCACTCTGTTCCCAACAGCGGCCATGCAAATGCACACAGTAGGCCTACAAGCACAACACAACACTGATGACCTTACCCTGGATTATTTCTTGTATATAGTACTGAGCAGGGGTCCTTTCGTACAAAAAGAAGTGCAGGAGCTCATTAGCATAACTCATTAGCATATGCCACGTCCCCTGACATCACCGGAAGTGTGTCAGAAAGGGAATGTCAGTTTCAGCCCCATTATACCCTATGGGCCATTGAAATCAATGGCAAAAACTCATAGGGTATATGAGGGGCTGGAGAAAAGGGGGTTTGAGGGAAAGGCTCCAAACTTGCAGGGTAGCTGCTGGGGCCTCTCCTCGAAATACCCACCAAGTTTCAAGAAGATTGTACCACGGGGTCCAATTCTATGGGCCCCCAAACAGATTGTCCCATCCCCTCCATTGTTCTCTATGGTGGGAAAAAATGTTAACTTTTTCCCTACCATAGAGAACAATGGAGGGAATGGGGGCAACCTGTTTCAATCTTCTTGAAACTTGGTGGGTATTTCGAGGAGAGGCCCCAGCAGCTACCCTGCAAGTTTGGAGCCTCTCCCTTAAACCCCCTCCCCTCTGGTGGCTTTTAAAATTGCTGCCGAATTTCGGCAGCAATTCGGGGGCGAGCTGAATCAGATTAGAGAATCTGAATCAGATTAGAGAATCTGATTCAGCCTGTGGCTGCCCTACTGGCCAGTCCTGAGCTGGCGGAGCTTTGCTCCACCTCACTCTGGCCCAAACGGACCCCTGGTACTGAGAGGTATAGTTCCACTGAATATGAAAGCCAAACTTAGCAATTATGGTTGAAAATGATGCATAGACCTGTCCGCTAGGAATTTAGTTAACCATAGTAACTGCCCTGCTGGCTCAGGTAAATGTAATTTAGCTAGGGTTGCCAACAATGGGTTGGGAAATTCCTGGAGATTTGGGCATGGAGCCTGGGGTTAAGGAGGGGAGGGACCTCAGCAGGGTATAATGCCATAGAGTCCACCATCCAAAGCAGCCATTTTCTCCAGAGGAACTCATCTCTGTAGTCGGAAGATCAGCTGTAATTCCAGATTTCCAGGCCCTACCTTGAGGGTGGCAACCCTAAATCCAGCAGCCTTATAGTCATGGCACAAAGGCAATAATCCTGTCCTGTTCTTTGCCCGCAGTATCTAGAACAAAAATGTAGACTGTCTCTGAACATGGAGGTTCCAAATGGTGCTAATAGCCACTGACTCAGCAGTGTTCCCTCTAAGCTGAGCTAGTGTGAGATAGCTCACAGTTTTTTTAGCCTCTGGCTCATACATTTTTGTTTTAGCTCAGAAAGAATGGCTCCAGAGCAAACTAATTTATGCAGCTGCCAAATCGCTCACTCACAACTTTAATACCAGTAGCTCACAAAGTAGAATTTTTGCTCACAAGACTCCACAGCTTAGATGGAGCATTGGTCTGTGTAACCCTTTCTTAAATGCCACCATCAGTCATTGTGACACCATAAATGCCATAAGATAGTTACATATCAAGAACTTCCTTTCGTCTGCCCTGAACCTACAGCCATTGGATAACCCTGAGCACTAATGCTATGGGTGGGGTGGGGGCAATCTCTTGGCATCCATTCTCTCCAGACATCTGATGCTAAAGCTGGGTGATCTTGGCTGTCCTGGTTCACCAGAGGGATGAACCTTTTAACAGTGCCTTATTCATAATCTGCAGGCATTGGGGGATAAACAATGGAAATTGGTTGTGGAACTGGCAGTCAAGCTGCAACTGAATGGAGAAAGTGAGGGCAGTCACAGCAACCCAGGCCAAGAAGGGAAACTCTCCTCCTTGCTTTGTTTTCCTTTCCTTTACCCCAGTGGATCTTCTTGACGTTTCACAGGAACTTTGGAATTTGTAAATCCTGAAAAGTTAGGCAGGGGAAGGAAGAAGGAAGAGAAAGACAAGGCAGAAGATCCAAGAAAACATGGCATAGATCCCCCTTGACATTTTCCACAAAGATTATTTGCTCTGGTTTTGATGCTATTGGGAACCAGCATTCCCCACAGCATCATGGTGCATTTATGCACGTCTTGGGTTTTCCACAGCTTTTCTCTGATCTATCCCAAACCTGCTTTGCTGTGAAGCTTTGGAAAAGATTGTAGCAAAGCTTCAATGGTTGTTGTATGGGAGGGAAAGTTTCCTATCCCTAGTTATAATGGCAACCACTTTTCCTGCCACTTTTGCCCAATGACCACTTCCTCCTCCCCTAATACCAGGAGCTTTTTATTTTTTAAATCTGTAATTAAATATTATTATAATAATCTGTGTATCAGATTTTCTGAATACTGGCAATTGCAGTGGGGAAACCACACAAACCTGTCCCTATGTGGAACACATTCTTTTTGCTTCCGCTTCAGGTGGGTAATCTCCCACTCTGGCAGGCCCTTCCCGCAGCTTACTCAGCTGAGTAGTGGGGGAAGTGGGGAGAGTGATCATGGGTACCCTGATGCAATAATATCGCTTCAGCCTGACCAGATGAGATGTCATTGTATCACTGGCAATGCTTTAGCCATCAGTTAAAACTCCATAGTTAAACTGTAGAGTTTTGGCTGAAGGCTAAAGCGTTGCTCATAACATGTGATGTCACTTCTGCCATGACTGGAAGTGACATCACTGCATTGCCAGCAATGTCATTATTTTCTCCACAAGCCCCCCACCAGCCCCGTTAGTCTCTGGCTGGCTGCCAGCCTTGTGCTAGCAATCCTACTTAAAAGGTCTAACTTAGAAGCTTTTATAGGGATCATGGAGTCTCACATGATCTGCTCTGGCCTATGGCTGATTAGAGGCTTCCTTTCTTTGATCAGAATACACAGGCCAAATTCCCATTTCTATTCCCCCTACTTTCAGACCCACCATTGTGTTAAGTTTTATACATGGGCAAAGCCCTGTCAGTTTGAATTCTTGAACGTATTCTTGGATTCTTGGTACTGCCACTAAGTTGTGGAACTCCCTCCTCCAGGGAGGAACAAATTGGCTGGCATTTCAACAAAAACATATTTATCCCTTTCAGTGAACTTAATTATTATGGTTGTAGTGTTGTTCTATTTTGACTGTCCGCCCCCCCCCCCATTACTGTATTTTATTATTTTAATTGTATGATGTCTTGAATGTTCATTGAACAGAAAGGCAACACATAGCTGACAGAAAGTTAATAAATATGTGAAACACTCACTTGAGGCTGGACAACACTTTATACAGAGAGGTGAAAGTGGTATGAGAGAGGATTTGCTTCTGATGGGGTATACACATATTTCTTCTGTCCTACTTTCCCTTTGAGTTGAACAGGTTCTATATGTTTTTGGAGCAATGAAAAACCCTGTGAAACCTGTTTGACCAGGGCAAAAGTGGAATACCATGTGCAACCACTTTTAGCTCCTTGGGAAAACTATTATCTGTCTCTAGCCCTGGTGACCACCATCCCTCCCTTTCATCTCATCCTAATCTCCAGGACTGACCAAGAACACTTTCTTCACTACGTGATAATCAGGGATAAAATAATTCTTGATGCCTGCCTAACTCTCATGGGCCTTCCTGTTCTTGGAGATGCACAAACAATAGAACAGAAGCATTTTCCAGAGAAATGCAAGAATTTTGTACTTAGGCAAGCTGGGATCAGTTCAAAGAAGGAAACTGAGCATGATCCAACAGAAGACTTTTGTTTCATTTGGCATTCCCTTAATGATTCCTGCTTCCAAACCAATGTTTTATGTGTTGTGTGCATTTTAGCTGTTTTATATATATTTTAACTGTTTTTTCACTCTTTATAATGTTGTTTTAATAAGGTGTGTTTGGGAGAAGCGTTTATTTTAATGCTTTTATATGTATTCTATCAGGTATGTTTTAAATTGTTAGCTGCCTTGATGGCCCTTTTAAGGGCAAAATGGCAGGATGTAAATTTTGTAAATAAATATAGATGATTCAGAAAATATATCTTGTGGGTAGAGAATTAAACATATTGCTAGTGTAGCTACATTTAAAAGGAGTTTGAGAGGAGACAAGAAGCCCTATGGAAAGCTGAGGTAGAAGAGCTCACAGCTATGAACTGTATATTTGTAAATTCAGTGTAGATCTCAGAAAGCTCTCTTAAATGCTTTACATTTCTGTTCTTGCTCCTAACATTTTTATTATGTCTTTTCCTCCCACAAACACAGAATGTGATCCTCCCCCTCTCCCATTCTATCCCCACAACATCCCTGTGAGGTAAGTTAGGCTGAAGGATGGTGAGTGGTCCAAAGTTTCCAAGTGAGTTTCATGGGCTGAGTTTTTTTAACCTGGGTCTCCCCTCTCCTGGTTTAACATTCTAGCCACAACATTCCGTTGCCCTTTCAGGCTTAGGGCTCGGGTGGAGAATGCTTAGCAATCAGGTTTCTTCTTTAAATGCTCCTTCTATTTCTGCATAAATCTGAAGTTTGCATCCAGCCAGCTGCACTTTTGCCCTTCTACTCAGAGGTGCCAGCCTTACTCAACTGTGAGACTTCTGCTGGACTGGTAGGTGGGTCTCGGCATACCTCCTCAGCCAGGCTGCCCAACGTTTGAGTAGTGAGATCTTATCAAGTGAGGATGAGGGGTGATAGGTGGGGAATGGTCCCTGTCAACAGGAGCCCCACTGGAAGAACAGCTTTCTTCTGTGGAATGTCTGGCATCTCAGCACATTCTTGGTCTGGCCCAATCAAGGATGAGATTGGGAAATGATGCCATTGCCAGGGCAAACTTTTAAAAGAGCTCAGATGGGATGCTTGGCAGCCACCCAATGGGCCAACTAGTTAAGGGGGGGGTCTGATGTTGTTTGCCTCCCTCCGGAAATCCAGGCCTTACCTATTTAAAACAAACACTGCAGGAGCAGCATGGCAAAGCAAGCAGGAAACAGCTGGCTTTGATTAGCTGGACTAATTTGGTGGCTCAGATCGCGTGGGAAAAACATTGGGCACAGCAAAATTTATTTAGGAGGACCAGACAGAGGATACAAACTTTACGACTAGCGTAGCATGGCCATCCACCAACTGGTCCCAGGGTAGAGAGATCAGACTCCTGTAAATTCATCTTTTTATGGATGAGAGCTGACAGCTTTTGAAAATGAGAATTTTAGAGATGGTTCACGCATATGGTATGATACCTGTAGAATGCAAAGGACAGAAGTGTGTGAGATCAGAGAGAACCAGGTTCAGATTCCCACTCAGCCATGAAGTTCACTGAGTGATCTTGGGCCAGTCACTCAGTCTATGCTACCTCACAGGGTTGTTGCCAGGACAAAAGGAGGTAGTTGATATATATGCTGCTCTGAGCTCCTTGGAGGAAGGGCAGGACAGAAACATAGGTAAATATAGATCATTTTGGTTGTTTCATCAATGTATTTGATATTTTAGTAATCTAACAACAACAACAACAAAAAGGCCCCTACCCCAAGGAGGCTCCAATCTAATTTTTGTTAGCAAGGGGTGGATAGGAGAGGCAAAGCAGCTAAGGGATGGATGTGGAAAGTTTTTCCAATTGCTTTCCTCCCTCTTGCCTCTCTTTTAGTTGCCCTCCATACTTGTGTAATTGTAAGTGTAGGTCACTTGCAAGCTCTTCAGGCAGGGACCTGTAACAGATTTGCATACATTATTTTGTTTCTAATCCTCAGAACAAATTCCAGGCTCTCTAATTCCTAAAGTTACATTGCACAGGTTTAAGAACTATGTATCTAGCCTTTGTGATAAGGAAACTGCCTTACCCCAAATCAGATTATTGGTTCGGCCAGTTTAGTATCACCTTCTCTGAGTGGAAGTGGCTCTTCCAGGGTGTCAGGCTAAGAAAGGTCTTCTATAACATGTGTCATCCAAGATGCTAAACAGGAAAGAGCTGTGGCTCAATGGTAGAGCATCTGCTTGGGAAGACATTCCCAAGTTCAATCCTGGGCACCTACAGTTAGAAGGACCAGGCAGTAGGTGATGAGAAAGACCACTGACTCAGACACTGGCGAGCCATTGCCAGTCGGAGTAAACAATACTGACCTCAATGAACCAAGGGTCTGATTCAGTATAAGGGAGATTCACGAGATGCCAGGGACTGATGCTGGGGCCTTCTACATACCAATGAAGTGTTCTACTACTGAGCCACAACACCTTCTCTAGAACCAGCAAGGGAGGCTCATTTTTAAACAAAGGAGTTATCATCTGCATCTGATACATCTGCACATACACATACAACACAACATCTGCACATACACATACAACACAAGAACCAAAATATGTGCCAGGCTCCCATAGAAAGACCCCTGTCTGGACAAACCTTCCCGAGGGCCCGTCAAGAAATAGGGCAGTGTCAACAACAAGTTGCCCTGAGCCCGTTCGCGGGGAGGGTGGGGTAGAAGTACAATAAATAAATAAATAATACTAATGACTGGGAGTCAATCCAGAGTTTGACTTGGACTTGGTCACTGGAAAACATAAAATGCCTTTTCCATGGCACACTGCACCAGGTTTCCATGGACCTCCAACCTGTAGCTCGCTCAGTTTCTCTGCAAAATGTTGTCCATCCTTTTTGCGAAGGTCTGATTCAAACGCAGAGCAGTGCATATGTATGTGCATGTATTTTAAAGAGAGTGGGTGGGTGGGAGCAGGGCTGACCCAAAGGGTGAAATACAACTATTGACTTTTCTCTTGCAGCATACTTTCAGTGCACATTTTCCATCTCCCCCCAAATAAATGGACCCAAACAATGTTAGCAGCAGCAGCAGCATTCTATCTGCCCTGTTATGATGCACATTGTGTGCCCTTCTTAGGCAGAACTAGCAGCAGATACCAGATTCTTGGGGGGGGGGGGGAGTGCAAGGAAACAGGGGGCAGAAGTGGATGCTTCATGATTCCTCTGCAACTTTCCTTTCCTAGCTATTTTCCACCTCTAGACAAGAAAAGTACCCATCTTTCTGTCCTTAACTCCCAATGTCCTTGTGACCTGACTCTTATCAGTCCATAGGAAGAATTCTGTCCTTCCTCACCTTGCTGCCCCTATAATCTGCAACTGGCTCAATGCTTAAACCTTTACCACTAAGGCTAAGCTCATGGAGCTGCACTTAAGAAATATTCATCCTTTCTGACATATGATTCCTCTTTCCCTTCACTTCTCTTCTTCTGTTGAAAGTCACAACTGTAAAATCCTTGGGATAAGGACCATTTATTAGGGCTGCCAACCTCCAGGTAGGACCTGGAGCTCTTCCAAAATTACAACTCATCTCCAGACTACAGAGATCAGTTCTCTTGAAGAATGGCTGCTTTGGAGGTGGATTCTAGACACTGCAAACCTGCCGAACTCTCTCTCCTCCCAACTTCACCCTTCCTGGGCTCCACCCCCAAAGCTCCAGGAATTTCCCAGCCCAGAGTTGGCAACCCTATTTACATTACTCTGCAAAAACACTATGAACACTGATTGCTGCACAGAAGTTAATAAATAATAGCAGGGCTCTTTTTGTAGAAAAAGCCCAGCAGGAACTCATTAGCATAATAGGCCACACCCAACAGCAGAAACTCATTAGCATATTAGGCCACACCCCGGACAGCACATATTATTAGCATATTAGGCCACACCCCCGTGTTACCAGAAGAGTGGTCATCCAGCCACACCCACCTTTTGCTTCTTATTCTGTTTACCTTGTTTGTTCTCAAAACCCAGGGCACTTCTTTGCATGTTAGGCCCCATACCCCTAATGTAGCCAATCCTAATGAGTTTCTGCTGTTGGGTGTGGCCTATTATGTTAATGAGTTCCTGCTGGGTGTGGCCAACTCAGGAGCCAGCCAGAACTCCGTTCCTGTGCGTTCCTGCCCCAAAATAGCCCTGAATAATAGTATTATAATACCGAATTATAATATCAAAATGTTACTAATTGTTCCATCTAATCTTATTTGTTTAAAACATTTCTGTGCCACCTTTCTACCCAAATAGGGTCACCAAGAAGGCAAACATCCAAACATTAAAAGATTTAAAACAGGTATATATAAAATATTTAAAGAATTGAGTACAAAAATATAGATGTGCAAACACAACACAAACAGGGAGGAGGGCACGTAAGAGTTACTGGGAAGTAGTTAAAAACAAGTCTGGAGCTTTTGCTGACTCCCTGGTTATATAGAAACATATTAATTTGTGAATTAAAATAAAACAGAAGCCCTCCCCCACCACAATGAAGACCGAGCATGCCCACTGACCTCAAATAGAATGCAGTTCATTGTCAGTTAAAAGGTGGGAGAAGAGGGAAATGTATTTATTTTAGTGAAATGTATGCCCCCCTCTCCAGGCTTGTTCCAGAAATCAGGAAAGGATGGGAACAACTGGTCTACTCAAGGCCTGCTCAAAAATGGCCTCAGAGCTTCTAATGTCCTGGAGGATGAGATTTCCCAAATGTTTATTCCTCAATCTCCCCAAATACTAATTTAAAAAGCAGCTGGAGAGAAGCTGGGGGAGGGAGCAGAGCTTCAGGGATGGTGTTTCTCCCTAGCCAGCATGGGACAAGGAGGCATGTGCCTCTACATCTTTGCCGTTGCTGATCAGTTTGGGTCAAAGGTGGGCTGCACAGGCAGCACCCTGGACCCAGATGAGGCCACATCGGAAGAAGATGCTTGGAGTGGTAAAAATGCCTTCAGCAACCCTGAGACTCACCTCCTCCATCACTCTTCTCTGCTCCTCAAAATCTGTCTCTCCAGCCTGGCTTTTGCCAGTTGGACAGAAGAATCCCACGGTTTTGGGAATCCTGTGTGTGCTTTTAGAACCAGTGAGAATGATGGCATCTATGCAGCAAGCCGGGTGCAAGAGGGGCACCTCTCAGGGGCTCTCCCACTCCCTTCCACTAGAATCCCAGCCCAAGCACTTTTTTTGGAAGCACTGCAAGATTTACCTGTTTGGGCTGGCCTGGGTGTGTATTTGTGCTCACAGTTAAGTAGGGAATAGGTGGGGAAATTGCAACAAATAAAATTCTTCTGTCTTTTGGAGAGGGGCGTATTACTTTTGTTACTTGCCCCAAGTGTTAGGATGGGGCTGGCAGCAAATGAATAGATGAGACCCTAGCATAGGTATGGGTGGGAACACAGGCTTTTCTCCCACTAGATTGAAAGATTTGACACCTGATCCTGTTAAATTCTTTGGCCATTCAAATAAACTCAGCTTCTTTAGGACCGGTTCTTAACCCATCCCATTCCCTCATTTTAGCCCTTCTTTGCATTAAAGGCAGGGTTTCCCTCCCCTCCACCCCTCTATCCCCCCTTCTGAGAACAAAACTGTTTCCATAGGCTATGCTACTTACAAATGAGAGTTTTGCTCTCCCATTGTGCAAAACCCAAAGCTGTTTTCTTTTTGCAAAAGACAGGAGAAAGAAAAAAGAGAAAAGGGGGGAAGCAAAGAGGACCCCCCCAAGTTAATCTCGTTAGGTTAAACTGCTCTCCAAACAGATGGAGACTGAAGGCCAGGAGATTTTTTTTAAAGCCCTGGGAAGGGGTTAGGATGGTCTGTGGGGCACCAGGGGTCATTGCGGGCAAAGGGGCAGCTTTGAGTCTTTGTGTTGCAAAAAGCCACAGAAAAGCAGAGCTGGAACCAGGGCAAATGAATGACTGATCGGATCAGAGAAACCAGAGGGGGAAGGAAGGTGCCCTGGGATTCTCTTTTTGGTCTTCTCTTAGCATTGTGGGCTTCTCCTGGCACCCTTCGTCCGCATCTTATACTGCACGAGCTGTGCCCTGCAAGCTGAGTAAACAGGGAGACCATTCTCAGGAGGGACAGAATATTCCCTATTTCTGTTCTTCCACTGCAGCTACTGCCCTTGAGAAGAAGTCCACCTACACTGATTATAGGCTTTGACAGACGTTAGGGTTGCCAGGTCCCCCCAGCCACCAGTGGGGGATAGGACTGCCAGATGCAGGTTGGGAAATTCCTAGAGATTTGGGAATGAAGCCTGGGGAGGATAGGGACCTCAGCGGGGTAGAATGCCATAATCCACGCTGCAAAGCATCCATTTTCACCACGGGAATTTATCTCCGTAATCTGGATATGAGCAGTAATTTCAGGTGATGCCCAGGTCCTACCTGGAGGTTGGTATCCATAGTGGGGTGCATCTGCCTCCTCAGACCTCAACAATCCATGCCTGGTATCTATAGCTGGGTCACCTTTAACAGGACCCAGTAAGAGTTCATAAAGATACCCACATTCTACTTTGTAGTTCCTTATGCTCCTTCCTTGAGCACCTATGCACAGTCCAAATGTCCTCCTACCTCAAGCCCACCACCTCTTTCTCCTCATTGCCCTTGCTTTTCTTTCAGTTATCTCCTTGTCTTGGCAACTTTTAGGCAACAGGGTCTGAGGGGTACAGACCTACTCTGTTTGCTTATGTTGCTTTTGGAACTGCCACATGCGTCAGTTTCATCACGTAACAACCACATGCACATATATATTCAAAGCTTGTCAGTATATAAACAACTCTGTAAGGTAGATAAACATAATTATGCCTGTATTTCAGATGGAGAAGCTAAGAAAGAGGGGCCTGCTTTGAAGGCCCAAACTAATTACAAAATTGGAGAAAGTTACTGGCAGCAACCATAGGGGTGGCAAATAGGAGAAAGGGGAGTTAACCCGTTCCCACTCACTGTTTCCTCGTTTTCAAATGGTCCTCCAGAGCTACAAGCTGTGTGTGTGTGTGGGGGGGAGCACACAAGTTTCTTTATGTGCCTCCGGGTAAAATTACAGCTGGGCAGAACAAGGAAGGACTGAGGGATCTCCTGGCGCCTCAGTCTGGCCACCCAGGGAGTTCATGGCAGAGCAGAGGTGAGATTCCAAGCAGGGACGTCCTGATGTGTCACTTTCTCACCCACTACCACACAGATACAGAATAAATAACGGCAGTCCTGGCAGTCCTCAATCTCCTTTCTGCACTGCAGTACTGAGTCTCCCATTCTGCACCCAAGGAGGAAGCAAGGAGCTCACTCCACCCCCCACCCCCCAATATACTGGCTCTCTCCCTCTGGCCTGCACACTCCTCTGTGCTGTCCAGAACTCAGCTGCATTTCCTGGTCATTCTTAAACAGTGAAAGCTTACTTTAAGGGGACCTGCCCAATGAGAAAATCAACAAGGACAGGTAGATACCCCGCCTCTCAGAAAGTAGTGTGTCCTCAAACTCTCAACTCCTTCTGCAATATGCATCCACAGGGGTGTGTTGAATGGACTCTCTTCTACACCCCCCCCCCCGATCCCATCTTGTCTTTAGTGTTCAATGTGATCTGCACACATTATTGTAGTAATCCTTACAATAATCCTGTAAGGTAGCCTGGGTATTAGTATTGCCATTTTACAAGGACTGAGGCCAAGGACTTCACTGTGCACTACACTGCCCTTGTGTCTTCCCTGTCTTGTCGACCAGACATGTGCCAGGAGTTCCCTGCTCGGAATAATTCCCAAGCAGAATCACAGTGCATGGGGTGAAGGGGCTTCACCCCCCCCCCCCCATTTTTTGATCTGCAATAGTCTCCTGCAGGTGCACTACTTGCCCTTCTAGAGAAGCTTGCCTTCAGCCTACCGGTACAGGTACATTTCTCCAATGGAGCAAACCCTGGGGGCGGGGGGGGGGGGGCTAGATCCAAATCGGCATGCATGCTCCTGGAAATCAAGTTCCATGCACAGAACTCTGTCTGGTCAACAGGATCGGGTAGCAATGAGGACAATGTAACACAAAGTTTGGTCCAGAGTGAGCTTTGCCTTTTGCATGAAAGTAGGGAGACAATACAATCGCTAATCCACACACCATTATTTTTATCCCTTTGGCTTTACACATTGCTCTGTTCTGGCAACTGGCCAGTAAGATGAAAATCCGGCCAGGTCAGTAAAATTCCAGTCGGTTGATGAGGCACGGAGGTATTTCCAAGCCCAGCTTGGCGGCCGCAGCACTTGTTCCTTCAGTCTGGCCCTGCACAACAAGAGGAGGGAAGCATCAAGCCTGCACTAACTGTGGAGAAAGTGAGGCCCATTTCCCTGACCAGCGAAAGGGGGGGGGGGAGAAAGGAAGAGTCCTAGGCCAGGCGGACATGCCGGCCCAGCCTCTGAGCAGATGGGGCCCCCCATGGGAGCACAGTGTGAGAACCTGCCGAATGCTAAGCAGTGTGGGAAAGTGGGGGGATGGGCAGGCGGCTTTTAGTCACAGCAAAGGCAGTGGGAAAAAAACAGCGTCAGAGTAGGGGGGAGGGAGGGAGGGAGGGAGTGGTCATGGCTGGGAACTTCCCACTGAGGTGTGTGCGTTGCAGCACATGTGCCTGTTGCAGCTAGGGGGGTGCTGCACAAGCAGCTCGGAAAGAGAAGATCTGATTGTTGTGGGTTTTGTTGTAAATGATACACACAGCAATGCCTGCACATTAAATCCTTTAAAAAAAAGGGTGCGGGGAACTCATGCCTTCACTTCACAGCTCACCTGCATTCCATGCAGGAGGTCCTAAGTCCAGTCCTGGGCATCTCCAGTTAAAGGGGTTTGGAGGGCAGGGGATGGGGATGGCAGAAGCTTTGCAGAACTTTTGTCAATGAGGTGTTAGTGTGGTCTTGGAGGAACTGGGCTCAGATCTTCATCTCAATAGCTTTTTATGTTTACCTGCACAAAGATACAGAAACCAGTGCAGCTTAATTCCCCAACTCCTCCTTTGTGGGAAGCCGACTTGCCAAAATTCCCTCTCTTATGCCATGGTTCAAGACACAGGAGCTGTGCTAGCCCCTTGTGCCTTGTCACCCTTTTAAGAGAATGCAAATGACAGACATTGCTGTGTCATGGATCTGAAAAATGTTGACGACTACACAACCGGAATGGAGAGAGAAGTCCACCCATTGCCATTTCCTTCTGCACCGGACATGGTCTGTAAATGTTCCTCTCTTTCTGCCCTGATGGCCCACTGCCAGCTTCATTCCCCAAAGGGCACTTCTGCTTTCTCCCGCTGGGAAACAGACTCGCTGCGAGCAAAAGCAAAAAAGTGACACAGAGAAATTGCCTTGGCCATGAATTTCTGCTTTTGGGCTTTGGAATGCAGGCTCACAATGTCAGAGCAGTTGTGAGATGCCTCTCCTTGGTGCCTGGCAGAGCATAAGTGGTTGGCATAATCCTGCAAATAATAATTGTTCAGCGGGCTGGCAGACAGTTAAATTATTGGAGAGGAAAAGAGAGACCCAGAAAAGGAGGGGTGGTGTCTGGACTTTTGGATCTGGCCCAAGTCAACCCAGTTCCTTAACCATGATAGTTCTCTTGGTCTTTCCTCCTTCTCTGGCTTAGGGGATGCCATGTAAGGACTGGGCAGCCAATCAAGAGACCCCCCCTACTGATCCGTTTTTATACAAATGCAGCAACCCATCAATGACTGTACAGTACATTTGCCAAGAGCTGCTCCCATTGTTCTACTTCGCCTTTCTATACCTCATCTGTGACTGATCGCTATGCAATCCCTTTTGCCTCTCAGCTCACCCCATGCACTGTCTTTTTGCTTGCCTACCTTCACTCTGACCTGCCTGGATCACTCCTAGCCTCCCTGCACCTCCAGCACCCCCTGCTGCTCATAAGAACATGAGAGAAGTCCTCATGGATCAGACCAAAGGTCTACCTAGCAGAGCATTCTATTCCCATCATGGGCCAGCCAGATGCCTCTGGAAAGCCAATCAGCAAGGCAAGGATGCAGCAGCCCTGCCCACTATTTGGCCTCCAGCAACAAGTAGTCAAAGATGAACTGCCTCTGTACATGGAAGCTGCATTTGGCTAGCATGACTGATAGCCATCTATAGGCTTTCTTCTTCACATAACCATGTCTGTTTCTTTAATATACTGACATGTCTCTCTTCCCACCAAACATGTACAAGGCACTTTTCCAAATAAAATTCCATAATAAAGTAATCCATCTCCTCTTAGCTTGACTATGTTAGTTTTCACAGCAGAGATTATTCAACATCAGGCAGCACTCTAAAATGTGACCTGCAGTCTGCAGCCGTGCAATCCATTTAACCACATCATTCTCCTGCATGTGTGAACCAGGTCTCATATGGGCTTAAACAGGGGCAACCACCTTTTAAAAGCTTCTAAGCCAGAGGCCATCACCACATGATATAGTAGTGAAGTTCGTTATGAGTGTTGTGAAGACATACTCTTTTGAAACACCCTGAAATCCACTAATCATCAAATTCACTGGTTGACCTGAATATTATAAGAGAGGGAGAAAGCTGTTCTCACGCTATAATTCTCACAGTTTAGAAACCTCCCCTTAAACCCCCAAAACCAATTTCATTGGACCCACATCAGGTCCTATCAGGAAGACATCAGATCAAAGTTACCATGGGCTTCGGCTGTAGAGTGAACATTGACGTCACTGTGGCAGAGAGAAAGGCGATGGGAGAGGAAGTGAACACCCTCCAGTGGTTTCAGGCCTGGCCATTAAAACCAGTCCTTCTCCTCTGGAAAGCACCAAACTTGTTTGCTATCTATCAGCACAGATCCAGTGAAACAGGGAGATTTCCAACTGTTGTTTGTTTGTTTTCTCTAGAATCAGTGGAGGGTCTCCAGAGAACTGAGCAGTTTTTGAAAAATGCAGTCTCTACCTGGAAAGCACTCCCATGTAAAAATGAGCTTCTAAGCCACGGGTAGACATATGGGATATTTATACAGGGTTGTATACATTCTATTGTGGAGGATGAGAAATGCAAATTTGCAGCAGGTTCTGCACCAGGGCAAATTTAATTCTGCAAACTTTATACAAATTTAACTGAATTTGCACTAGTTCTGTTGTTTTGCCCAATGTACATTGCAATTAATAACTTCTTTGCATAATTTATTCTTTTCTTATTAGTCATTGGGGGGATGACAGAGCAAGGAACACTGCAGGGTGTTGAGGTTCCAACCTGATCCCTGAAAACAGCATCCTGCCATTTCCAGGAATACTTTCAACTGCATCTGCTCAGTGCTGTAGGCTGGAATCTTTGGCTTGATTTTTTCAGATGAATGCTGTAAGATATCAGGAAGCTAAATTTTGCAAGTGATTTTGCTGTTTTTCTGCGCTCCCATGGAACTTTGGTTTACACACAGCTTTGTTCAAAACTCAGCAAGTATCCATAGACAAGCCATTATTTCCTTAGCCTCAGGGCTTTCCCTTGCAAGATGGAAAGATAATACTGGCCTACCTTACAGGGCTGTTGTGGGGGATTACTGCAATCCTTGTGTGTGAAGTAATTTATAAAATATAATTGCATCAATTATATACTGACTACTACTGTATCATGCCAGTCTCTTAACTTTGGCATTTTCCCTGAGGTATTGAGACTACCTGTTAGAACTGAACTATTTTCTTTGTCCCCAAATAAAGGGGAGAGTAACAGCTGCCCCAAGGTCCCTTGCTCCCAAATAAAGTAGCAAAGTAGAGGTTAACTTTCAAAGGGGCACTTTATCCACCCTATTCAGGAGGACTGAAGCAGTTATTCTGAATGCCAAAACCATCCACAGCAACTATCTGCAGCATGTATTTTTGGAGATGCACACATGCTCCAAAGGTCCCTAACTACAAAAGACAGGGCCTGGTTTTTAGTCCCTGCTTAATCACTTTTCCCATTTTTGTCTTTGGGGTGGGGGGAATGCCATGTTAAAACCTCGCTTTTGTGAGATGCCCAAGTGGTCATTTTTCAGAGTTCACCTCTCTCTCCAGGGTTTCTAAAAACTACGAATGGTAGGTGATATACCTTGACTCAGACACAAGTGTATAAATGCATGCATGAAGATGAAGCCTATCCCTTCATGCACTGGAAGTTTTGAGCTGCTGATAACATACTGTAGGACAATTCTGTTTCCCCAGCATATCTTGTATAAAAAAGGATAAACAAGATCCTAACTCTTGAACCAGTACCAGGCAGGGTATTGCAGAGTAGATGCCATCAGTGTTGTCTAATAAAGATGTGTGTTGGGTGGAGGGGAGGCTGTTTTTTGTTTGTTTTTGGTAAAGGCATTATAAGTATGTTCCTGTTTTTATCTGCAAAATGTTGGCAGGGAGGTATGCTTGGGCCTATTTCTTTAACACCAAAGTAATGCAGACTTGCAAGAAGTTATTTGAGAGCCCAAACCCAAGTTGTTTTAGAAAAGGAACTATAGCACAGCTTGAGGTAAGTGTGGGAAGCAGGGGAGCAGGACAGGGATGCAGGGCTGGTGGAGGGAGACAGACAATGTCACTTTGCACGGGTGCTAACAGGAAACTGACACCTCAGCATCTTCAGTTTTCAGCCACATCCCTGAGCAAGTGCATGCATCACAAGTTATTTATTTACTTGAAAATATTTCTTTGGCTACCTTTCTCTCAGGCAACTGGGACAACAAGGCAGACCTATAGCAGGTCACCCAAGGAAGCAGTTTCTTTAATTCTAAACATCTTGAATGGACACTGTGCTCTTGGAAAATGGACAAGACTCAGTTGGGATCATTATTAGTAGTGTGTCCTCACTTTTGCATCAGGTCAGGCAGGTTTTTGGATCCTTTAAAAAAACCCTGCAGAAACTGCTTGCCAGAGAGTGGAGCAAAAGAAAGTGTGTACGTTACTGTGGGAAGCAAAACCTCTCTCAAATCATTAAAAAAAACCTTAAACTGGTCAAGCCTTAATGGCCCCCAGTTGCACCTCTATTTAAAAGGGCCTCAGGTAGTGTGGGAGGGAAGGTGGTGTGGTATAGTGTGTTCTCGTTGGTTCTTGGAAGCTAAGTAGGGTTAGCTCTAGTTTAATAAGTTGGATGGGAGACCTCCAAGGAAGGCTCTGCAAAGGAAAGCAATGGCAAACCACCTCTGCTTTTCACTTGCCTTGAAAGCCCCTTGCTGTGGTCACCACAAGTCGGCTGTGACTTGACAGTGCTTTACACACACAAAAGTAGCAGGTCCCGGAAAAGACTTTCCTTTTCTCAAGCCCCTTAAAGACAACTGCTGGACTGAAAAGACTGGTGATTCTCAGACTGTGCCGGGAGTATGTTAGGATGCAACAAAAAAATGTGATGCGAGAGGTTCAATAAATGTCCAAAGTTTCCTCCCCAAAGGAGGTGACCTGCCATGGCTCTGCATGATTTATTGTATTTACACCCAGCTTCCCAGACAGATTGACTCTTAAACAGTTTACAACAAAATAAATATGTTGGCGTGTGTCTAGCTAGGAGAGAAGCAGGATCCAATTGAGTCCAACTGGACCATTGGGGGTGGGGGGAGAGAGAATGACAATTACACATTCTCCAAGGAGGCTGCCCACTATGCCTTTACATAATTTATTGCTCTGGCCTTGCCTGCATCTGTCAGCATCTGGATCAGTCAGCTGCATGTCATGAAGATATGCAGCACAATTACTCATCCTCTGAGGATAGTATCAGTTGCATCTCAGCATGAGTTACTGTTCTGGCCTCACCTCATTCCAATTAGCCTGCACTGTCAGGTCAAGTACTGTTCTCCCATTTCCCATCAATCTATCCTACCCAATACAGAAATGCAGTTTCTTTTCCATCTATTAATAGAGGGGGGGGTGTCTGTTTTTCTTCGCTGTGTATGATTAGATCATTCAATCACTGCTGATGCAGAGACACAGCAAAACTACACATCTCAGAGGAGGTTCCTTACTGCATCTCTGCACAAGCAACTGCCCTGAGCACTGAAGAGGTGGGGGCAAATTAATGTGTCAAAATCCGGAGGGAGGGGAGGCATGTGAAATATCTATTCCTGTTTAATCTGAAAGTAAAAGCTTTTGAGGTGTAAGGGTGGAATGTTTCCCCACTTTTAATTCAGAGTTTGCCTCTGCACTCAGAAATATGGAAAACACTGACGCAGATAGCGTGTGCACAGAAGCACCATAAGCTTTTGACTTCAGGATGCTCAGACTGGCACATGCAAATCACTCCTCTGCAACAGCACAAACGGACAATTGAGGACATCTCCCCAAACCTGAATCCCCTAGCTCTTGTCCTTTTGAGTCATGCTGGTTCTGAAGCTTTGTGGACAGGAGCAGCAGCATGCTAGAGGGAGAGGCTATAATTAGGCAAGGGCACTAACAGGGTGACAGCTTGGTAATGGCAGCCTGCCTAAAGACTCTGCTGCTGGAGCTATCAAGCCATTTCCTCAACAAGTTCCTCCTTCTGCTTGGAAGTCCTCCAGTGAACTGGGAGATGTTCTCTTAGTATGCTGAAGAAAACGCTCTTTGCATGTGCCCAGAGGGTTCTGGAGCTGAATAGTAGTGTTTAATCAGAACATACGAAGCTATCTTTTAGAGAGTCCATCTAATTCAGTAGCCTCTGCTCTGACTGGTCAAATTAGGCAGAGAAACGGCTTTTCCAACACTTGTTATCTAAAGATGCTGGGCACTGAACCCAGACCCTTGTTAGTGCAAGACCATGTGATCTAACACCACTGAGCCATGTCTCAGTTCCTTTATCTTTTTAAAATTTTCGTTTAAAAGAAGACTGCCAGTGACTCCAGTCTTTGAACTGGTAAAGCCTATCCTGTCAGATAAATGTTGGTTGGCTGAGGCTACCAGCTGCTAAGGGAAATGGACTTTGATATGTGCAGAAAGTAACAAGAGGCTTGTACTGCTGGGAAAAAAACCCAACACTCAAGATTCTGTTTTTAGTTCTCAGTCTCTTAGGTTGTCCATTTTGCTTCTCTCAACATGCTATGGAATGGATGATGTGACAGCTCATCAGTTTCGCTGCCCACCCCCAAGTCCTAGTGTTATGGAAGAGGAAGAAAAAGCTCTCTGCCCACTTTTTCCAACCTATGAATAATTTTATAAACCTCCTATTATGTCCCCTCACTCAGCTGTTTTTCCCTTAAACTGAAAATGCCTGACTCTTCATCCTTTCCTCATAGGAAAGGAGTGCCAACCCTTTAATCATCTTGGTAGCCATCTCCCACACTTTTTTCAGCTCTGCAAGATCCTTTTTGAGATACCATGACCAGAACTGTATACAGTATTCCAAATGAGACCACACTGTAGATTTATACAGGGGCATTATAATATTGCCAATTTTATTTTCAGTCCCTTTTCTAGTAAACCACAGCATGGAGTTTTCCTTTTTCATCACTTCCACTCATGGAGTTGAGATGAGCCAAGAGCTGATATATGGAGGACCCTGCTCCCACCTCTAAGGCAGAGGCTTGAATGTCTCATCCTTTCTAGTGCTATCTTAGGTCTGCATGTATAAAATATTCTGTAGAAGGACCAAATGCACTGCCCCCCCCAGCAAGTTTCTAGCCCTTCAAATTACAAAGGGTATGTCTGAGAGATCCAAGAATGATCAAGGGAAGGTGAAAGAAGATACTATGATCCTATTACTTCTGTAGCCTTGTATAACCTTTCATATATTACTTAGGGGCTGGATCTTAGAGCACCTACTTTGAATGCAGAATGGCCCAGGTTCAACCCCCAGAATCTCCAGTTAAGCAATCTCAGGTAGCAACTGTTGGGAAAGAACTTCCTCCAGTGGAGACCTGGAGAGCTGCCAGTCAGTGGAGACAATATTGAGATATGTGAACTAATGGTCTGATTTGGTACAGTATAACGTCTTGTTTTCATCCATTTGGTTTAGACTTTGGACTCACATTTTTGGCACCTGGAAGAAGCCCCACCTCCCTTCAAGAATTACTGTGCAATTTGATGTTAGACCCACACTCTGAATTCTTTTCAGGAAGAAGCAAAGGAGTCAAGGGCATGAAAATGCCAGATGAGAAATTAAGAAAGCCCCAGTACATGATATTTAGCTGAATGGAACTTCCCTTGTGTAGAGGCAGTCCCCTCTAGGCACCAACTGCTGGGAGACAAACAACAGGAGAGGGCTGTTGCCTTTGTGCCCTACTTGTAGGCTTCCCTTTGGTAACTGCAGACTTCTAAGAGTAGGCTGGGTTAGTGAGCCTTTGAGCTCAATTCACAAAGACACTTGTGTGTTTTTAATACAGTGTGTGTATGTAGAACAAATTTAGAGTCCAGTGGTACCTTTAAGGCCAACAAAGGTTTATGAAAGGTATGAGCTTTTGTGAGCATGCACACTTGCAGTTTCCTATAATGATGCAGTTTTAGTCTCTGTGTGTGGATCCATTTAAGACGTTTTATATCCTGCCTGTTAAAACTACAATTTCCTTTTCTCAAGGGGGAAATAGGTAGAAGAGACAGAGTCCTAAACCAGTAGGGGCTGTGGCTCAGTCATACTGCATATGTTTTGTATGCAAAAAGTCCCATGCTTAATCTCCAACACCTCCAGCCAAAAGGATTGGGTAGCAGGTAATGTGAAAAGAATCACTGTGCAAAAGAGCCACTTGCCAGTCAGGGCAGACAATATTAATTTTGATGGGTCTGTGATCAAATTCATTATGAGGCAGCTTCATTTGTCAATGGGGGAATAGAGGCAAAGAGCTTACTAAGGCTGTGAGGGGACCACAAAAAGAGAATGGGGCTGTGTGACATTAACAAGGGAGACTGGTAAACAGAAACAATGGAACTTCCACATTCAGAGGCAGCATACTACTGGACACCAGCTGCTGAGGGCAGTGACAAGGAGGCTTTGACCTCTGAACCCCTGCTTCCCAAGGCATTTGCTCGGGCACTCTTGGAAATAGAAAGATCTCTCTCTCCTACAGTGGCCAGTCAGGATGCCTCTGTGAAGAACAGAAGCAAGGCATGGCAGCAACAGCTGTTCTCTGGTATTTCTCAGCTACCACTGGTACTTCAGAGGTAGACTGCCCCTGAATAAGAAGACTACATTTTAAAGGATGAGGTTTGAGCTGGAGAGGTCCCCGGTTTGAATCTTGCCTCTGCTGTCAGCTTACGTAAGATGTTCTCACTCACTCACAGTCTTCCATTTCGACTATGGGGAATATAATACTGGTCTGACATTACAGGGTAGCTGTGAGAATCTCAACAAGATAATGCATGGAAAGCACTTTGAAAAGTACTATAATCATTATTTCTTTTACCCTGCTTAATGACCAGCAATAAGCCCCTTCTCCAGGAATTTCCCTCCCCTTTTTTTGAAACCATCTGTGCCAGCACCTATCATTGCCACTCTTTGTGGTAGCAAATCCTGTAAATTTATCATAGGTTGTATGAAAAAAGTCCTTTTCCCCCTCTTTTGTTATGAACCAGTGCAATTACTTAGGTGGCTCCAAGTTCCACCATTAAGAAAAAGAGAACTAAATTTTTTCTCCCTCTACCCTAAATATAATTTTATGATCCCCTCCAAAAACCCCCCACAAATAGACAGTTGCAGGATGTGCAGGAACATCAGGGATGTCAGAAGTTCTTCTCTTTGGTGCATGTGGCCCTTCAACTAAGCTCATCCATACACAAATGTAGCTCAGAGTTAAAGCTCAGGCTTTAACTGGGAGAGCTGAGAAAACACCACTTGGGACCTGGTAACAAAATACTCCAGTTTAAAGGGGTTTTTAATCCGGAAACCAGCAGCTGGGGACAGAAGGCAGATGCTGCTGTGTGAACGTGCATATAAAGTCCGTTCTTGAACAATGATGAAACTGGATCAAGCGGTGCGTCTGAACACACCCAATACACCTGCAACCTGAAGTGGTCCAGTCCAGGAACAGTTCTACCCTTTAATTCTAGTGATGTTTTGCTGGTTGTTGGATACAGCTCCATCTTTTGATGGGCTGCCTTCCTTCAGAATGACCTTCTCTCTGACATATGATGAACACAATAAAGCTGTGTCCATAGAGCCATAAACGCTTCCCGCTGAGGGGTCAGCATTTAACAAAGGATCTGATGTCATTTAGAGGGATTTATGAGGTCACCTATAAAGAGGGTTTTACAGCAGAAACAATTTAAATGGGCAGATCCCAAATAGTTGTCTTTGCTCTGATTTTACCTCTTTCTTAAATAAAAGTGGCCCAAGGTGAAAGAAGGTGATGATTTAGCCAATATAATCAGGATGGTAGGAATTCCATGTCTCAGCCAGTAAGTGTTGATATGACTACTGATATGGATACATTCAGCAGACTGGGAATAATGGTTTATGGCTGCATTTTGTTATTACAAAGCAAGTTCCTAAAACTACTAAAATAGGGTTCCTTATGTATGGGAAATGCTTGCTGAAATCCCACAAGGTAGAGGCTGTACGTGATTGTTGGTCAGGGGACAGGGCTTAGGTGCTTCGCACAGGTGTTTGATTTCTCCCAGGACTACCAAAAACCGAATAAAATATGCAAAGTAAGAGGCATAATGCCAACATCTTAATTTACATAATTTATAAGGGAACAGAATTCATATTTTCCTGCTGCAAGAAGGCTAGAAATTTTCCTGCTGCTTTAAAAAGGAGATATTTGCCAGGCATTGTCCTAACCATGTATTCTAAGTCACAAGAAATAGAAACTTGCTTTAAAAAAAAAAGATTTTAGCAGGCATTACCTATATATTTTCATGCTTCTCATCACAGCTGTAAGGGCTAGAAACTTGCTCTAAAACAAACAAATGTGGAAACTTTTGTGGACTTGTTCAGGCTTTGAGTCCACATTTGATCTGGAAGTATTGCAAAATGTTTCAGTGGTAGAAAATCCAAATGGCACCCTCCCCCCACCCCCCACCCCATGCATTCCAGATGACCCTATTTACCACAAATAGGCCTTATTTTCTGGTACCCATGAGTGATAAATTGGTGTCCTGATTTTTTTTCCTTTTGAGGATGCCTTGTTAAAATGTCACTGGTGAGAGCTTAATTTACTATAGATATTTATACCCCAATTTTTCTTCTCAACAGGGACTCAAAGCGACTTACAACATTGGGTTGTTCAGCTCCGTCTCCAGCATCTCCAGAAGTGAAATCTCCCAAGCTATGGGGGTGGATGCAACTCTTAACACTGGTTTTATAATTTTATATTTTTTATAACTGTTGTCTTATGTATCTTAAGTTTTATGTATGCCACCCCGAGTCTGCCTTGGCAGGGAGGGTGGAGTATAAACTGAACTAATAAATAAATAACACATATATATCCATATAAATACATTCACAAGGACACTAATGCACTGTCATGTGCTACCTGGAAATCATATTGTGGTGAAGCTAATTTGAACTTTTGATAGGAAACTTAGGACAATTTGTGTTTTCCTAGCAAAGCAGAAGCCAAGAGGAACAAACCCTGCCATGGTTCTTCAATGCATAGGTCAGGCAAAGGCAGAGTGAAGGAATACAGCAGACAGAAAGCAGCCTTCGACAAGGCAGTTGATTCTCACCATAAGAACAGAGATGCCACGCTGCATGGCCCTACTGTCATCGGTGAAATAGGGGCAGTGATTTATAACTTAGGGGCTAGTTTAGGCTGGATTTGTCTCCCATTCAGTCACTCCAAAAATCCACCAGTAGACGCTAGGGGCTGATTTTGCCACTTCTGCTTACAATGTACTACTATATAAGACACATCATCATTCAAATAATAATTAATGGCAAAAAAGTGCTAGAGAAGAGAGAACAAGTACAGCCAGACCCCTGTGGGAAGGAGGGTGACATGGTGAGCAAGGATGAGAGTTTGGCGAGGGGGATTAGCCAGCGAGAAACTGGAGGTCACTGTCGGTGAGAGAGCAATGAGGTAACACCAGCAGAGCCAGCCTGGAAATAAAGCGGACCCCCCCCCCCAGCCTTCCTCCCTCTCCCCTCTGTCCCCAGAGCACAGCAGTGTCTTTTGTGTCTCTCCTGACCCAGCAATTATGAGTGTGGGAATGAGGTCTATCAGGCGAGGCAGCCTCGTTCTTCAGGGCCTTCCTATCGGACAAAAGGGAGAGAAAGTCTGGGAAAGAGAGAGAGAGAGAGAGGCCAATGTGAAAACTGTTCAAATTCTGGCTTTTATAAAGGGAAGCTAGAGAGATATAATATGGGCATGTAAGGATCCCTCCTGCTCAAAAAGTCTCTTTGCCTTTTGATTTAGGACCCCAACTGACAAAGACAGAGAAATTTCAAAGGGGGCTTCATCCATCAAGAAACTGATTCTTTCCTGCCTTGCTCCTTCCCAATTTTTGGACCAACCAATCAATTATATCCAACTCATTCTTCCTCAGAATTTTGTTACCTGGGCTTCTTTTTAAATCCTGTGTTTCTTCCAAAGAGTTTAGTATGCTGCAAGAAGACCCCTGACTTTATCCTAAAAACGTCCTTGTGAGGTAGGTTAGTCTGAGCCAGAAAAACTGGCCCCCAAATTACTCACTGAGTTAGGAATTTGAACTCAAGTCTCACCAACTGAAGTCCGGCCTTTCTTTCTGCCACATGACTTCACAGTGCTTATCCTGCCAATGCAAATGCTCTGGCTATTGACAGCGGGTGCACACCAGGACAGTGTGACTCAGAGGGTTAATTCCACGGTTGTTAAGAAGCCAAGGCAGATAATCTCACCCCCCCCCCCCCTTTGCACACTTTATTTCATCAGGCAAGGAGCTGATCAAGTGGAAACAATGGGGGGAAAGCATTAAAAATAGCGCAAATGCCGAGCCAGACTCCAGGGTTCATGTTTAGATATCTGGGGGTTGTTCTCTTCGCATATCGTCCCAAGTTTCTTTGATAAAATATTTTCCCATGCCAAATTGGGACTCAGAACGTCCCCTTTAGGATGACATTCCTGATGGATGATCTGGGCTCTCACTGGACTGTATCCCAACGGGACAGCACTGCCCCTTTGTTCCAAATTTCCTCAGGCCTACAGTTGTACCTTTGGAGCAGGCTGGTCCACCCCAGAGATCTTTGCAATTCCAACCTTCCTAGAACTGATGTACAAAGACTGTGTTAATTATTGGCCACTGTGAGTCTACAATCAGATACAGACAGGGAGGGCTTGATACAGTTAGAATAAGAACGTAAGAACTACCCTGCTGGATCAGACCAAAATTCTAATACAGCATCCTGTTTCCCAGAGTGGCCTTAGAAAGTTCAGAGGCCGGGGTGTGGAGGCCAAAATATCTCTCTGCTACAGCTCCCCCAGCAATTAGTATTCAGCAGCATACTGCCTGTGAAGGGGGAGGTTCCATTTAGTCCTCATGGCTAACAGCCACTGATGGGCTCAGCCAGTGTGAATTTGCCTAAACCCTCTCTAATGCCATCTAAGCTAGTGGCATCATGTGGCAATGAGTTTCACTAGTTAGTAATGTATTGTACGAACAAGGATTTTCTTGGTTTGTCATGAATCTACTGCCCATTACTTTGGAAAGGACTGTCAATTATGAAGGCATTTTAACAGCTCACTCAATATTTTTGCATCTTGTTCAATATAAGTTCTTTTGAGTAGAAAAGAACAAAGAGTCTAGTAGCACCTTAAAGACTAACAAAACATGTGGCAGGGTATGAGCTTTTGTGAGTCACTGCTCACTTCTTCAGATACAGCTTGATTGGGAGTCCATATGTCCTATGTATTGGAAAGTGGAGTGGTTTCAAATGCAGTTCTTTTGAGCCAAATGTTTTAAGTTGGGGAAGGCTGACATAAGCTTCTGAAAATCCTGTTTGGCTGCTCTCTCTTTCAAATGTGCTTGAAGAGGTTTTATAACAACGCATCCTGTTACACCATAAAATGTCAATAATATAAACACCCCAAAAGAAAAAAGGAGAATCAAACAGCAGATAAAACTTCAGGGGAGAGGAAGAGAAAGAACAAAGGAGATATCACCTACCCTGTTAGCAAATCAGTCTCCAGAACCACTGGGGAGAGGTGCCACCAGTAAGAAGGCCATGCCTATAGTTCCCACCTTTATGCAGAATAAAGATGGGGGTAAGCAAAGCAGGGCCACCAAAGCTGACCTTAGCTGGTGTGCAGGATTGTATGGGAGCAGGTGGTCCTTTAGGTATCCCAGTTCCAGAACTTTCAGGGCTTTAAAAGGTAAAGAAGAAGAGATTGGATTTATACCCCACCCTTCACTCATTTGGAGTCTCAGAGTGGCTTACAAACTCCTTTCCCTTCCCCTCCCCACAACAGACACCCTGTGAGGCAGGTGGGGCTGAGAGAGCTCTGAGACAACTGCCCTTGAGAGAACAGCTGGTACAGAGCTATGGCTTGCCCAAGGTCATCCAGCAGCTGCAAAAGGAGGAGTGGGGAATCAAACATGTTCTACCAGATTAGAGTCTGCACACTTAACCACTACACCAAACTGGAGAAACCAAACAAAGAGAACCAGCACTTTTGTACCTGGAAATAGACAGTCAGTGAGGATCTTTTAAGAGTGGTTAGGATCAATGCTCCCTCTAAGGCTAGCTGTGGAGTCTTGTGAGCAAAAATTCTACTTTGTGAGCAACTGGCATTAAAGTTGTGAGCAAGCGATTTGGCTGTTGCATAAACTAGTTTGCTCTGGAGCTATCTTTCCTGAGCTAAGACAAATATCTGTGAGCTGGAGGCTAAAAGACTGTGAGCTAGCTCACACTAACTCAGCTTAGAGGGAACATTGGTTAGGATGTGTTAGGAAGCAAGCTAGGAGAAAATATTGTAGGCTAATCATTTGTGTAAACCTGGGGTCCCCAACATGATGTCCATGGGCACGATGATACCCACCAACACCTTTCCTGGAGTCCACAAAGTGTTTTTAGACAGTGGGGGGGGGGGCTGTCAATATCGGGGGGGGGGGGGGGCTGGGGATCTCCTGGAATTGCATCTGATTTCCAAATAGACATCAGTTCCTCTAAAGAGAAATGGCAGCTCTGCAGGGCAGCCTCCATGGCATAATATGATACTGAGGTTCTTCCCCTGCCCAAAGTTCACTCTCCCAGGCTTTACCCCCAAATATCGAGGAATTTTCCAACCCAGAGTTGGTAATGCTACAGAAGGGCCAGGTAGAGCTTTTGCCCAGCAGGGCTTTTAAGTTGCCAGTGGAGATTTGATTGGATGTGCTGATTTTTAAAAACATTGCTTCAGCAGCAGCTGTTACCACAGCACAAGCATCTTCACTGTGTGTGAAGGTAAGCTGTTTATATGCAAGAAAGTATTTTTAAACAATATGTTAAATTTTAAAAGGCATCCTGTAAAACAGAGTTTCTTATGCATACCCTTACTCGCTGACATTTTGTCGTTGGCTCCTGTGACAGGCATTTTGTCGCTGGCTGCACCTCTTGCGGCAGCCATTGGGTGGTTGCACCCACCACCCTGTATCAGAATTCCAAAGATGCTACAGGTTAAAAAATGTTGCAGACCCCTTGTGTGGAAATCTGTGCAATTCTGGCTGAAGGCTCATCAGAACAGGCATTGGGTTAGCACCGGAGGGTTCTCCCGTCCTCCTCTTCTAAGGCATCTCTCCCACAATCCTGCTACTACATCTCACTTTTGCTGTGATCAAGAGTTAAGAAATGTCCCAGAGTGGGCTTATGAGAACATTTTACAGAAGGCAATGCTCTCTTATTTGAAGCAATTTTCCATTCCATTTATATCTATAGCACTACAGTCGAGGCAGCTCCAGGGTCCCAGTTTTCCATGAATCCCCCATTGCTGGGGATGACTTTTGGTCTGTTTCCCTCAACATTCAGAGGAAAGTTCAAGGGCAGGGAACTGAAAATAGCTGCCCTTTGCCATCTAGCTCTGCCGAGAATGCACAGAGAGGATGCATAGGGTTAGCTCACTGACCTGCTTTGGCTTCAGTGTGGCTCCCAAAATCCACCAATTAAATAAATATCCGTCTGTGTGCGTGTGTTATATATCAGTCTTGAGAGTAAGTCCAAAGTCATTAGCCCAAACACATTTTTACTGGCCCATATGCCCCTATGTTATTCATTTGTGTCCTGAAGGAAGAAATGCCCTAATTCCTGAGAAAGAGCCTGCAACCAGTCAACTGTCTACTTGCCACAGGCAGCCAGACAAGATAATTCCTCCCAAGCCTGTCACCTGAAATCACAGAATCATAGAGTTGGAAGGGCCCATATAGGCTACCTAGTCAAACCCACTGCTCAATGCAGGATCAGCCTAAAGCATCCCTGATTAATGTTCATCTAGCCACTGCCGGAAGACTGCCAGTGAGGGGGAGCTCACCCCCTCCCTAGGCAGCCAGTTCTACGGCTGAATTACTCTTACTGTAAAAAAAAAAATTCCTAGTATCCAGCCAGTACCTTCTCACTCATAATTTAAACCCATTATTGCTAGTCCCAACTTCTGCTGCCAACAGGAACAGCTCCCTGCCCTCCTCTAAGGGACAGCCTTTCAAATATTTAAACAGAACATTCTCAAGTCCCTCAGCCTTTCATCATAGACCTTGAGCTCCTCAGCATTCTTTTCTGCACCTGCTCCATTCTGTCCACATCCTTTCTGAAGTGATGCCTCCAGAACTGCACACAATACTCCAGGTGCAGCCTGACCAATGTGGTATACAGCGGGACTATTAGCTTTCTCTATGTGCTCTTGTCAGAGTTTTTCCATTTTTGCCCAACAGTGGGCCTATTAGCTCTTTTACCTTGCATTTGCTCCTCACATACCTGAAGAAGCTTTTCTTGCTGCAGTGAGCCTCCTTGGCCAGCCTCAGCTCACTCTGAGCTTTGGCCTCTCTGATGGCTGACCTACAGTGCCTAGCAACCCACAGATACTCTTCTTTAGAGCTATGTCCTTCCCTCCATTTCTTGAACATTTCCTTTTTCTTCTTTAGCTCATCATGGACGTTTTCTGTTCATCCACACTGGCTTCTTGGATCTCCTACCATGTTTCTGTCTTGTTGGTATAGTAATGGCTTCAGCTTGCAAGAACTCTTGTTTTAGGAGAGCCCACCCTATACTTGCTCCTTTCTCTTCCAGCATTTTTGCCCCTGGAATGACTCTCATCATGCCCCTAGTTCATTAAAGTCCGCCCTGCTAAAATCTATCAAACATGTCCAGTTATGAATTTCCATGGCCCGCTCCCACAGCAAAATGAATTCTATGAGGACATGATCACTTCTCCCTAAGGTCCCCACCACCTTCACCCCATCTACCAACTCTTGCCTGTTGGTTAATACTAAGAAGAGTATGGCTGAGCCCCTTGTAGCTTCCTCCACCATTTGAAAAAGGAAGCTGTCGGCCAAGCAGGTCAGGAAGATACGTGACTCTGGATGCTTAGCAGAATTTGTCTCCGAGCACATATCAGAGAAGTTATAGACACCCATAACTACAAGGTCATGCTGCTTGGATACACTGCCAAGCTGCTCAAGTAGGGCAGCATCCATCTCGGCAGTTTGTGGCAGACTCCAACCACAATATGTTTTTTCTTTCCTTCCCTTATCCGCACCCAGATACTTTCCACTGGGCTGTCACCCATCTCCTTCAGTATTTCCTGACAAGCAAACTCTCTCTTCACATACTGTACTGCTCTGCCTCCTCTTTGATCCTTCTGGTTTTTCATGAACAACTCATATCCATCTACTGCTACATTCTAGTCATGGAAAGCATCCCACCAAGTCTCCATAATGCCTACTAAATCATATCCCTCTGTCTGCATTAGAAGCTCAAACAATTCCTTCTTATTTTCCAAGCTGTGGGCATTGGTACATGGGCACCTTCACCTTCAGCTCCATTTGACCTGGCCTTCCCAGGTGGGCCTCTGCTGTTTGCTCTCCACTGAAACTCATATGTTGGTCGTCTCTCTTGTCATATCCATTTAAAGCCCTCCTGATTAATCTCCCCAGGTTCCAGCCAAACATATTTGTTCCTGACCCTGACAGGTGAAGTCCATCTTGTGCTAGTAAGCCATCTTCCAGAAAACCTAGCCCCTGGTCCCAGAATCTAAATTGCTCCTGCTGGCACCAACAATGCAGCCAGTGGTTCACCTCCATTATCTTCTGTTTCTATCACATTCCTCTTCCTCTGATGGGAAGAATCAAAGAGAAAAGCACCTTTAATGGTAAATCCTTTAGTTGGGAGGCAGCTTATGGCTTTTTGCACCAAATCAATAGACCCTCTCTATAAGCCCTGATCTTGGAATCTAAGCAGGGTCGCCCTACAAGGTCACCATAAATCGGCTGTGACTTGACCACACAGGGCAGTCAACAGACTGGAACAGATACACATTTGGTCCAGAGCCTAGGAAAGTGCAGTAAAAAGTGCCTGATCAGAGGGTGAAATCCCATTTGCCTTCTTTGCCCTTGTAAATTTCCTTTTGCTGTCTGCAGGCAACCAGCAGTGCAGCCATCTCTTTTACAACATATTCAGTCCATTTGGGTACATTTGCATCTACCCCCCTCAGATAGCAGTCATATGATCTGAGAAGTTAAATACTTTCCATTCTCAGTGACAGTAAAAAAGAGCAAAATAATTCTTAGAGAGATCAGTAGCCCTTTTCCTAAACACTGAAAGCATTTTACACACATTAGTTGAGTATTCCTTACAACAACCCTGCAAGGTCTGTATTATCACCCTCATATTGTGTGTGTGAGGGGCTGAGAGCTAGCCTCTGCTGTGGAGAATAAGGTCACAGAATTATGGAGTGGACCATTTCAGGATGCAGGTTGCAAGGGGGGAGAGATGTAGCATTAACTGCCAGTGGATGTAATGATGGCCACTAGCATAGATCACTTTGAAAGGGGATTAGACAAATTCACGGAGGAGAGTTCTGCCAAGGAACCTCCACATCCAGAGGCAGTAGAACTTGGAATACTACTGCTAGGAGAACATCAACATCAGGGGAATGCCATGGACTCTACACCCTAGGGTTTTTGCCCTCCACGGCAAATGGCTGACTGCTGTGTGAAGCAAGATGCTGAACTAGATGGACCACTAGTCTGACCCTGGCTCTTCTTATGTGTTTATAACTTTTGTATTAAAAATGATATCCAATGCTTCTTTTGTATGCTCCTGCAGAAGCACAGCCACCTTCCACAAAACTCTGCCAGCCAGGAAGGTAATTTGTCTTGCAAAGGGATACAAAAGAGATCCTGAGCTTGTATCCTCCTTTTCTCCTTAAACTGGTTAGCAGGAAACAGGTAGGGGAATACAGCTGAAGCAGTACCGTTTCCACATCTTAATTTATGTCCACTCCCAGGTCTCCTCATCTGATGAAGCCTTCCTAATGAGCTGTTTAAAATCATGACGGGAAGCCCCCCTCCTGCCTGAAGATGGAGATAAGACGGCTGGGGTGTTGGTCTCCACCGAGAAGAATCCCTGATAAGGAATGACGGAAACATTTTCATTCTGGGACTGAATCCAAAGAGCAATTATGCCCTCAATTTCCTGCAGTTCAAGAAGGACAGGCCAGGAAAGAAAGGGCTTCCCAGCAGCTGCAGCAAGGAAATTATGTTGCCCACCCCACCGTGTGAAATACCATTATTTGTTATTTATTACATTTTTATCCTGTTTGTATGCATTTTCTGTGGTCTACCTGAGGCTGTTAGAAAGATCCCTGACACTTCTTTCATTTCACATAATGTGCAAAATAGAATTGTTCAGGAGGACATTTCTGTGGAAGGAACAATGCTGCGGTGTGATGGTTCAGCTCAAGAAGTAACTTTTATTAGAAAGAAAGACTTTCCCACACTGTCATTGTCTTAAACGGACGTGTTTGATTGCTACACTGATTGTCTTGCTGGCTTAAACAGATGTGTTTATTTGTATTGTTTGGTTTTTCCCATTCCAATCCCAGCCCAACTGCATTATTTTGTTTTACCTATAAATATTCACTGTTAGATTCCAACACCATCATATCTTGTAATCCCACTCACTGATGCCTGATGTTACCATATTTTCTAATTAGCTTACTGACTGACTACAAAGAGTTTTTTTTTTTTTAAATCATACCTGTAATGTGCCTTCAGTCCCAGTAAGAAAGGTAGACTATAAATGGAAATCATCATCTTACTTCACAGCCAAAAGCTGGCTACAAAAGCAGCTTCATGGGAACCAGAACCTAATACAAATGACTACTGAATTTCAATGCAAAATGCTTGTTGAGAAGGAGATTCTGAACTAAGCTGGATCCAGGCGTAGCAGGCACGCATCCTGAGATTTTAGAAATTATTGGTCCTAGAATGAATTTCTTGCTGTCTGTGCAAAATCACAAGAGTTCATAATTTCACCAATATTATCTGGCCCTTAAGGGGGCTGGATTTTTTTTGTTTTACAGCTGGAACAAAAGCAAGCCTCTGCAAGCAGCCTAAAACATCTGCAGAGGGCTTGGAAGATTTCCAAGCTACAACAGGGATGTTGAGAAATGCCTGGTAGGGGATGGGAGTCCCCTTGAAAGATTTCCAGAGATTTCCAGTCTCTGCCACTTCCTTCCTTTTGTTTATAGACGATCAAATCCAGAAGCCTGCCATTTCTGCCCCTGTCCCTCCTTGTGCATATCTATGCTTTATGGATCAGGTGCAAATCCCAAGACATCTAAAATCCACATTTTTTCAGAGCTCTTTGCCTATCAGGCATCCTGGGGAGGAAGCAAATAAAGACATACGACACTAAAGTGCCTGCAGATGATTTCAAGCAACTGAGCTTGAATACGGGTTAGATATTCTGCAGTCCAATTCTTAAAACATTTTTGCAAGGCCAGAGCCACCATGTCATATCAGAGCTCCTTGCAAGATCTCAACTCCTTTGCAAGACCAAACTGCACTAAATCTAAGCTGCTAGATAGTTCTTAAAAACAGTCATTCCAAGCTGCCTTCCAACATCCACAACCTAACTGAAACCAATTTTGCTAAACCTGATATGCCGTATAGTTCAGAGGTGACCTCTGCACCTTTGATAACAACCTACGGAGAAAATGAGTAGATTACAGTTTACAAACTGAGCAGAAAATAGTATAGACTTAAACTTGAAATGTAATAAATACTTCAGTTTTTCACTTCTTTTATCTTGCGTTTAACAGCATGATCCGAAGGATCAGAGACAGTGATTATTAATTTAGCCCTGTCAGTGTACAGGGTACCTGTGATACTTTATGCAAGAGTTTGCACAATCCAGACCTTAACCCTGAGATGACAGATGGAGGCAAAAGCAATTAGCAGGACATGAACATGTGCAAAATCTGTTACACTATCTGAATAGGAGGGAGGACTGTGGGGTTAAGTTACAGACTTCACTGAAAAGATGGGGCTTGAGGAGGAATTTGAAGGAAGAGAGAGATGGCATAATGCAGGTGTTCTGGAAGCCAGATCCAGGAATAGGGCAGGGAGGGACAAGGGGTGGAGTCACCAAATAGAATAATTTAAGATCTGAGCAGAAACACCTGGGTCCTCTGGAGTTCATATTAATCAAAGATCAAGAAGATTAGATTAGAGAGAGAAATCTAGATCTCTTTTATGGAGACCTGGGTTCAAATACTCACACTGCCATGGAAGCTCACAGGGTGACCTTGGGACAATCATGGTCTTTCGGCCAAACCTACCTCACAGGATTGTTGTTGTGATGATAAAATGTTCATCTTTAGGGTGCCACAAGACTCTTAGGTGTAGGGCTGGCATCCAGGTTGGGTGTGTTGTTGTGGGGCATCAGATGGGCCACCACAGATCAGAGACACTTTTGAGCTTTACTGGCCCTAATGGGGCTTAAAGGAGCACAAAAAAAGCCACATTCTTCTCCCTCCTCCAGGATAGTATGCCTGATGGGACAGCATGCTTAATGGGGTGGGGAGGAAGACATTGCAGGTTATCTTGCTCAGAATCCCCCAAAGCCTGAAGCTAGCCAGTTAAGGTGCCACAAGACTTACATTAGAGACTGCAAACACAAAGGGGGGGGGGGATTTCCAGCAAGGTTGGGAGCAATGAACAGAGACAGAGTTTCCAGTCCAGCACAGCAATAAGCACCAGGCAGTTCCACAGAAAAATCACATAGAGAGGTTTTTCCCCCCTAGGCTGTTCCACATTGGGAGGAGCGCATGCTAAAAGATGCCAACAAAGAACTGGGAGAACAGCCAACCTGGGAGAGCCCCATGGAAGAGAACAAGAGAGGGCTCCCATGACAAATGCAGCTTCTGCCCCAACGCATGAAGGCAGGCATCTCTCACCACTCTTGCACCTAGCCCTTCCTTCAAGAAGCCCACATGTGAACCTGCCCTGACAGCAAACCTGTGAGAAGACTACAGCTGAGAGTCTGCACTTTGGCCAGGATCACCCAGCCAGCTTTGCGGCATTTTGCTTTACTGTTTCCTTAACATCTTCCCCCATCTTCCTATACACACATCTGGTATCCCATCACACCTTAAGCCTTTTCTATCACTGCGTTTTGACCCTGCTACCTTGCATAACAGGAGAGAGTGCTAACCGTTATCCTCCCAATATGTGTGATCATTATTTGGTATGAATAGGGCAACACATGTATTTTCAGGCTTCGGCACAACAGAAGCATAACAAAACTGGAGTGCCAAAACTGGGAAATATGCATGTTAGCAATGAGTAAGAATTGCGCACACTGAGAGGATCACACATAATGTGCTCTCCCAGTAATATGTGAGGCAAGGGTGTAACAACTTAAATGAGCTGTAGTGTGACCAAGAAATTGAGCCTAGGATGGGGATGTGAAGATAGAAACCAGGGTGATTTTCAGTGGCTCCCCAGAAAGTTCTGTGGGACAATGAAAATACATTACCGTCAAGAGGAGAGGAGGAGAAATCAAACTTGCCCCTCCCTGAGACACCAATGTCTCCAAGGACAAGGAGCAGTTTTACAACACATGGGAAAGACTTTTCTGTGCCTGAGATCTTGGACAAGGGGTCTGAATTGGTATATGGCAGCACCGCATGAATTGGGCCTGATCTAGTTTGTGAAAAGCCATTGCCATTTAAGAGCTTAGAAACCACTCCAACACCAATGCCTTTCTATAGTTTCCCTAGAAAGATAAGGACTATCTCATTAAAACAAAAATCCACCCACAAGCCTACTTTAAACTCAGGTATTATGCTGCATTCCTTTTTTCCCCTATTTTAATTGTTCTTGATTTGGAATTAAGTTTTGCAAACAGGGAATATATCCTGCAGCCAAAAGAACACGTTCTAACAAGAAAGAAAATACCTGGCAGAGAGAGTCAGAAACTTTATAAACAGGCTCCCAAACCAAGTTTAACCATGCCAGGAATTGAGAGAGCCTGAACTAATACCTCTGGTTTTGGACATTGAGACCAGCTATATTGGACCCAAAGTCCATCTAATTCAGTTTCCTGCTTCTAAAATTAGCCAGCAAGGTACCTCTGGAAAGTTTGCAAGCATTGTACAGAGGCAGAAGCCTTCCCCTGCTGTTTTTCCCTGGCACCAGATTTTTAAAGGTAGACTGCCTCTGAATACAGAGGCTCCATTTAGCTTTCAGAACTGTTGATGAAGCTATCCTCTGCCAGTGTATTTAATCTTCTTTAAAGCCATCTATAAGAATATCTTGTGTGCCAGGACTCCTCTACAACAGGAAAAAAAATCAAAAGAATTACCCATTTGAATGGAGCTTAAAGTACCCTCCCCATTCAGGACAGGAAACAAGACTCGTCCACAAGAGATCCAAAGCACGCACTATTATATCTCCATCAGAAGGATGGAGTGGAAACCAAATAATCTCCAGACTAGGTTGATGGTAACATTGTTGATAACATGATATTTGCAAAGCTAAAAACATCTGCATTTCTCCTCAGGAACATACGCAAAGCAATGTTAGCTACATGTTCATATACCAGACATTACAAATCCCTCAGCAGCTACCTTTGTTGCTACAAGAACAAAGTGGAACTTATTGATGTCTGTACCCTGCTTTTCTTCTCAATTCAAAGCTGCTTATCACAACATTCTCCCCTGCTCCATCCTATTCTCACAACAACTCTGAGATGTGGGTGACAGGCCCAAGGTCATCCTGTAAGTCTCCATGGCAGAGTTGGAGTTTGAACACAATTCTCCCAGGCCCTAGTCTGATATTTTAACCACTATGCCAGGCCAATTTACAGAATTTACCAGTGGGCTAATCTTCCCACCCTCTAAGGCAGCATACTGGAAAACTTGCTGTCTCAGGTTTTCTTAAAGTCACCTCCTTTTTTCACCTCTGGCTTGGCAATTCCTTTGAGAGTCAGATTTGGCCCATAGGGTATGCAGTTATAGATCAGATTGTACCATGACACTATACAAGCCACTGAAGTCTGTCTTGTCTGGCATTCTGTTTGGACAGGCACTTCTGCAGACTTCACAAGCAGAGCACAAAGGCAACAGTGGTTCCCTGTTTGTCCTGGCATCTTGTATTCAGAGGTACACTGCATCTGTTCATTGAGGCTGTAGTTAGCAGTCGTGGTCAACAAATAGTAAACTTCTCTTCTATTAATTTCTCTAATTCCCCCGTTTTTTAGCCATCTAAGTAACGGCCATTACCCCATCCCCTGACAGTGAGTTCCACAAGTAAATGCTGGCAACAAACTCCACATGTTTGCATGGTGCCCTGCCTCTGTTCAGTGGACTTCAAAGAAACTACCAGGCCTGTGTGAGAGGACAGAAAGGAATCACCAGAAACTGGTCCATCTTGGGAAGGGAAAGCCATCAAAAGAGGAGGAGCTGGACTGATGGATGGGGAAAGCAAGGGAGTCCGAGTCACAGCACAGGAGAGGCATCTCCTCCCCAGCAGGAAACGGTATGTCTGAGAAAGAGTGGCCGGGAGACAGCATCCGCCGGCAGCCCTGTGTCAGACTTCCCAACTACTGATCCCACAGCACCGGTGTTTACTTACAAGCGCTTCCTCTCTGGCTCAACTGCCAGAAGCCCTAAGTGACTGGGGAAAAAATCCTAGCACATCACCAGGAAACCCACAAGCAATGCTTCAGCTAAAAGGGGGCACTGCCCAGCAGCCAGCTCTAGAGGCGGCTTAACTCTAGGCTGACTCCTTCAGCTACTGAAGAGTAAAAAAACTTCTGGTGGGCCAAGTATTCATGGATCTAGGCCCCAAGTCCATGGTTTATGCACAGCCAAGACATCTTTAGACTTCAGCTGTGTCAGCTGTGAGAACTAAAAGGTGGATTTCCCTGTTCAAGGAAAAATATTTGGGAGCTTAGCACAGTCAGGAAAAAAGAAAGGCAATCTGAACAGAGCTGGCATGTCATCTATGTGGGAAAATAACGCAAAATTCTGCACCTGCCCAATCCAGTCTCTGTTCACTTGCATTATTCATTGAAAGAAATTCTCCTTCCACCTATCACAGGTGACAATGGCCCACTAATGCAGCTTAGGAAGGCGGGAGGGGGACAGAAACTTAAGAGAACATGACTGAAACACCTATTAGCAATGGTAGGTAAGTGGAACCTCCATGTCTAGAGGCAGCATACCTCCAAGCTCCCAGAAACCAGGAACAAACAATGAGGGAAAGCCAGGACCAGAATGTGCAGCTTGTGAACACCCAGAGCTATGATTCAGGATTCACAGGCTTCTGGCAGGATTCACAGAATGCCAGAATAGGTGGATTTTGAGGTCTGAACAGAGAAGCAGCAAAGCAGTTCTGCATGCTAGATACCTTACACTCTCTTCTCAATCATTATGGCAGATACTTTGAGCTCTTGGGCACTGAAAAGGAAATTCTGGGGCCAAGCCGAGCCCCTGGTGAGCTGTGGCTCAAATTAAGCCCCACATATGAGCCAGTGCTCAATGGGACAGGGGCACACACCTTTTCTAAAGAGGAAGCATGACATCACCAATGTCAGCATATGCAAGATAAACATCCTTTCCATGTCTGGCCACATTGGGTTCCGCTCATCATTCAGTCCCAGCAAAGCGTTCTATGCTCTCTCAGCAGCATTTAAGGGGCTTAGCGTTTTCCTCCCTCTCCCATACCTGTGCATTTCCATTATCGCTGCTGGAGATTATGCTGTCGTCGGTTCCGCGTGCATGCATGTGTGTGTTCAGCAAAACTCAACATTTCCTGACATTTGTCGATGGGCAGCTAATCCTTCCAAGCCTAATAAATGAGATTTTATTGGGTCGGAAGCATACACAAGGTTAATCTGGCTCACTGCAACAGGGCTGGAGGGCAGTAAGAAATATACAGCCCAGAGAACTAAGCAGCTTACTGGCTATGAAGCAGGGGTGGAGGGGATGAAGAAGAATCAACTGGGATTTAAATGTTACAAACTCAAAAATTATGAAGCCAAACTGTTTGAGATCCAACACCAAGCTTAGCTCATTTTATATCTGTGTGATTGCACACTCTTATCTGCCACACTACAAAATTAAAGATTCTTTAAAATTACAGCTTTTATTATTAAAAACAACAACAACCACCCAGTTTCTAGCCCTGTGGCTTGGTGCCTGCAAAGCATGTGCTCTACCACTGAGCTACAGGCACCTCCCTCCTGGGTTCCACCAGGTACCACATCGCCTTTTTAAAAATCCCCTTACATTCCCCCTTACGCTGGTCATATCCTCTGGGCCCAGGAGCATCTGGTGTGGTGCAACTGTCAAAGCTAATCATGTGCAGACTTAATTCAAGGTCTGTTCTCCAAGGAAAGAAGAACAGATGTGTAATCCATAAAATAAGAAATATACCATAGATGGGCAAATCCAGAAGGGCACACAAAGAACAGCTGTGGAACTAGGATATGGAAGCTTCTCTGTGTTGGGGTAGGGTAGAGCATTCACACAAACACTCTCCAACCTATCTATACATTGTGAATGGATATGGTTGTGTGAGAAGAATGTACTACACAAGACACTTGTAATCTTTTCAAATTATGCCTGAGTTCTACCACCTGGGAAATGTTCTGTGAAATCCTAAAGCCTGCACATTCCTATACTAGTGATTCCTGAGTGTCATGAGAAATAATTCATTTGATAATGAAGGGCTCCTGTGAGCCCAAAGCACCTGTTTATAGAAGAGGCTGCTTGATGCATCACTGCATGATTTACTGTTCTGACCGTGCCCCCTACCAATCGGCCTCCACTGGAAGAGTGCAGTTCTGTTCTGATTCTGCATTGGGTGCAATTATTTAATGACTCCCACAGAGATGCAACAGAATTATCTGCCCTCACAGGAGGCTGTCGCATCTCTTCATTAATTATTGCCTATGACATATGCCTCCTTCCAGCCAAAAGGCTTCAAACCTGGCTTGGCACTGAAGAAAAAAATATTTCTGGACATTTTCAAGCCCTCTCCTTGTTAACTCAGAGCCTGTCTGGCCTCATTAATCCTTGTTCAATTCCCCCCCTCGGTGTCTGCACAAAGCCCCTCAAATTCAGGGAGGAAGTGACTCCAAGAGCTGACATTGGTGTTATTGTGTCTGCTTCTCTCTCGCTTGCTTTTTGAACTGGGGCCAGGAGAGCTCTGAGGACGTAACCTTGAAGAGGGCTGAGCCCTGCCTTTCCTTACCATTGAAACAGGGGAGGCACCCCCCCATCCACTTAAACTTTCTGCATTGGCATTCTTGTCTCAGAGCCAACTCGGATGTTAAGACAATCCAAACCAAAGGCACAGTCACGCTGATTCAAAAGGCCCACCTCAGTACACACAGGACATGCCTTGGGTGGAAAAGTCCAATTTAAGCAGGCCAATCAAAGTGACTGAGGGAAGGAGCACCTTTGCTACAAGAAAAGGATGAAATATTTGGGTTTTGGGTTTTTCTTTTAAAGGCATGACAGAAATGGGAAGTTATGAACCTTTCCCCCCTTTCTCTCAGATAATAGAATGATTTGAGGTCACTCAACAAGCCTGATAGGTGTGGATTCAAGACCCACAAAAGGAAGGAATTCTTCACTGGAACTCTAAACAGAGAATGTGTTCTGCCAACACCAGGCAAAGTAGATAATACAAGAAAAATTGGTATGATGGTGCATAAAGCAGCTTCATACAGTCACAGAAGATGGGTTTAGAGTACTACAAGAGGCAGGGACCCACAATACTCGCGGGGGAGGTCCACGTGGAGGAGGAGAAAGCCACCACAGGTAAGCCTTCTCCGTTTCTCTCCGCCCCCCCCCCAGCACCAACACCAACATAGACACCGCCTGGCCTCCTCTCTTTCCCGCTCCCCCCCCCCGACAGCGAGGCCCGTGTGGCTCAGAGCCGCTGGGCCCGCCAGGCCTCCTCTCCCTCCTGCACCCCCCCCCCCCCGACAGCAAGGCCTGCACAGCTTGCAGCTGCCGGGCCCACCAGGCCTCCTTTCCCTCCTCCTCTGATGGCAAGGCCCACATGGCTCGGAGTTGCCAGGCCTCCTCTCCCTCCACCACCACCCCTTTGCCAGTGAGGCCCGTGTGGCTCCAAGGGCCCACCAAGCTCTTCCCTTCCCCCGCAGTGGAGCCAAGGCATAGTTCTAACTGCGTTCCCTGGGTGTGCACAGAGAATGCTTTTTACTTTGGGGGGGATTTATGTATCCCCGGAATAATTTTTTTTACTTTAGATTTTTCTACACATGTGGGAAATCCCCCAAGTGTGTAGGAAAATCTCCCTGCCCCCAAGTGCCCCCTCCGTGTGGATTTACATATCCGCATGCACAGGGGGCACTTGGGAATTAGTATATAGAAGGGGGGATGTGCGATACTCACAGGGGTGAGCTCCACACAGAGGAGGAAGCTGCTGCAGGAGAGCCTTCTCCCCTGCCCAGCTCTTCCTCCCCCCCCCCCCCCCCCGCCAGTGACGGAGAGGCCTGCATAGCTCCCAGCTCCTGGGCCTGCCAAGCTCTTCCCCCCCCAAGACAGCAAGACCCGCGCAGCTCCCAGCTGCCGGGCCTGCCAAGCTTCCCCCCCCCCCCCGACGGTAAGGCCTGCATGGCTCGCAGCCACCGGGCCCGCCAAGCTCTCCCTCCCACCAGTGAGGCCCACGCAGCTCCAAGCCACTAGGCCCACCAAGCTCTCCCCCCCCAGCAATGGCGAGGCCCGCCAAGGTTTCTCCACCTGCCTCCACTGCCCCCACTGCCAGCAGCCACAGATCCCAGAGGTTAACACTTTTTTACTTTTGGGGGCATTAACACTTTTTGACTTTTGGGGGGGGGGTTTAAATATCCCCCGTATAGTTTTTTTTAACTTTTTAGATTTTTCTGCATACCTGGGGAGTTCCCCAAGTGCCCCGATGTACGGATTTAGATATCTGCATGGAGGGAGCAACTTGGCTATTAGTACATAGGTGGCAGAACATCCACTTAACATGTAGAAGGGCACAAGTTTAATCTCTGCCACTTCCAGTTAAAGGATCTCAGTTATTAGGAAAGATCTTTCTCAGCCAGTGACCCTGGAGATCTGCTGCCAGCCAGAGTAGATAATACCGACCAAGAAAGACCAAATGTCTAACAGCATAAGGCAGCTTCCTATCAAGGAGGGCCCATTGGCTCAGTGCTACCAGGCAAGCTTTTGCTTATTGAAAATCCATTCAGTCTCAGGAATCTCAAATTAATCACTGGGAGAGATCTTTCTATGCCTTGCACTCTGGAGAACCACTACCACCCAGAGTATGGTGCAGTGGTTAGAGTGCTGCAATAAGATTTGGGAGACCTAGGTGTGGATCCCCATTTTACCATGGAAGCTTGCTGGGTGACCTTGGGCCAGTCACACACACTCAACCTAATTTCCCTCACAGGGTTGTTGTGTGGATAAAAAGGACGAGGGGAGAACGATGTAAGCTGCTTTAAGTCCCCATGGGGGTTATAAATGAAGTGAATAAACAGATTCCAAAAGTTGACACAGTACAACTTTTACACTCTGCTTGTAAACTTTCCATCAGAGATCTCTTGCTAGCCACCATTAGAAATAGAATGCTGAACATGATGGACCCAGGTCTGATGCAACAAGGTAATTCTTATGTTCACTGCTGTTTTGGTGAGCATCTAGAGAGGAAGAGTGTCCCAGCACTCTGAGCAGCAGAGAAAATAAGCAGAAGGCCACTGGATAGGAAGCCCTTGGCAGGGATGCATGAAGAGGGGGATTAACCATATCATGCTCTGCCTCTAACAAAGCCACTTCCAGGCCCAGGCGGCAGCTTGAGAAGGATTCCCAGCTGTCGTGAGAAGGCCACCGATATCTCTCTTTTCCCACTGTCAGCACCTGCTTAGAGGTCACTGGCTATGACCTCTGTGGCTAACCCTGCCTTCAAGATTTTTACTGCCTTGAGACAAAAAGAAAAAGACAGAGGTTGAGAACTCTCTGCAAAGACTTTGGGAGACCGAGTGGTGGCAGGGAGACATCTATTTAGTAAGGACAGTGTCTGTTTTCTGATCCCCATCTTAGTTAAATCACTGTACCTATTTTTGCCTTTGAGGAATACCTTATTAAAATTTTGTTAGTTTTGAACTGTCATCATTTAGGATCCTTGACCCCTCCCCAGAGCAGAAGGTATCACTTGGTGGTGAGTGTACCTTTTCAGAACACATGCACCAAAATGCACACACATGAACACCAAGGTACTGTGTAGTGTACAGCTTGCTATTACATTCATTGCAAACACTGGGAGACAGTATGGGCTGTGTGCTAATATTATCAGATCACTGTGTGTTTATAATGCATTGTTCACCAAATGGAAAAAATACCACCTTGTCTTTTAAATGGAGTAGAAGAGAGGCTATAAAACACAGGGAAGGCAGAGCAGAGCCTTTGGCAGTGGGGAATTGAGGAAGGGGATTTGGGCATCAATCTGTGCTACAAGAAGTAGGGTATTAGATTAAATCACTGTTTTATCTGTGAAATGTTGGAAGGTATTAATTCAGTTTTCAACAAACATGTTTCATTGAGATGATACTATGGATTTTGTGCACCCCAAAGTTTCCTGATAACTTGTATTATTTTATTTATTTAGTTGCTCAAACTTTTATCCTGCCCTCCTGGCCAAAGCCAGTTTATATACCCAATCCCAGATGTCTCTGCATGGAAAGCTCAGGTTATTAAGTACTGGAACACATGACAGAGAGGCCCTTTCTTTCATAAGTACTTCACGCCTTCTTGGGCTGGGTTTTGGCACTGAAAGCATTGCTAACAGTAAACCTTATTCTATGCATACCCATTCCTGCACTGCACCTTGTCTCAGTTTGGGGAAGAAAAGTGGCAAGCTAATGGGGAAAATCCTACCATTGGTCAAGAGCCAAATGAATAGATTGGGGGGTTGTCTATGAAATTCAACACACAAGCCATACCTGGAGCAGCACAAAACTCTTGCAAATTTGGGGTAACAAAAGCACCAGTGAACCCCAAGGGCTGGTTTAAAGTCTTTTCACCCTTTAAACCACAAGCTGAGGGAGGGAGGGAGGGAGAGAGTATAGCTATGTATTTTTAGCAGCAGCAAAAAATTATTTTGCTCCTAGAGAAGGCTTATTTCCATGCCTCCCCCCCTCCTTTCCCTTATCACTGATTGTGTATTTATAGCGTGAGAACTCTCCTTCCTACAAACAGAGCATCAAGCAGGGAAAAAGGGACCCTGGGAACTTCAAAATGCCCCATTCTGGGCAAAAGCCTCTCTGCTCTTCCCTGTGAGAAATGCCCCAGGGGTCACAGCATTGGATGGGGGAGGGAGTCATCCAATTTAAATCTCCTTTGCTACAAGCCAGTATTATATGCGTGCACGCACACGCACCAGTCCATATCACAGAGGATGCCACAAACAGAGAAAGCAGGTAAATGGCAGGATAGGTGTTATTTAGTACCAAATCATCTTTCCCAAAAGCTTCTTTCAATATCTCAAAAAGGGACCTATGTGGTGGCTTCAGCAATATGCATGTTAATTTCAAAATGATCCCTTAAAAGGCAGAAGAAAGAGCAAGGAAAAGCTCTAATCAATTAGCAGCCTTGCCAAGAAGTCATATCATTCATGTAAAGTCTAAATTGTGCAAACGATATGACTTTCTTTCCTAGCTCCACTCCCTCTCTATCCTTGCCTCACCCTGCTCCCCTTCTGCCTTTCAGCCTACCAAGGACTGTAAGGTGCAGGTCATTGTTCCCTCTCAACTTCCCATTCTGAATGCCTAATATCACTATATTTATCTCTCTTTTCCTTCCAACTCCCCTTAGCTTCTCACCCAAAACACTTAGGCTGGCTTTATACTTCTTTTAGGAAACCTGCACAACTTTCTATTGCTGACCGATTGCCCTCTGAGCAGTGAGAATATTCCATGCTATCATAGCCACACAATCAGTGGTTGGTGAGGGGAGGATGCACTTGCAGGCAACAGGCAGCAGCCAGTTTTTAGCCTGCAGTTTTAAACTCTGGTTCACGGTTACCTTCCAGAAAAGTAAGAGAGTGTGTGTGTGTATGAGAGAGAGAGTACACGAAGGAGAATTTAGAAGGCTTTTAAGGTTAATAGAAAAAAAATCCCAGAAAGGAGAACAATCAGAGTGGTGAAAAGAGTGAGGTAATGATGATCAAACTGTCTGAACTTTTTGTTATAAAACCTACCAGGGTGGAATTGTCTGTTTTCTCCACTGCAGACTTACAGGCCTGATTCTTGTACAACATTTCTGGCTAGCTCAGCAAGTATTTCCCCACTGCTCATCTTTTTTACTTGACACAAAACAGCAGCTAATTGATGTCTGTGCTTCTAGACACCACTGAATGCAGTTTCAAGCCAACCCCCCCCCCCCCCCCCTTACAATCAGGCTGCTTTCTGGCCTGGCCCATCTAGTCCTTGGATCCTGACCACTAATCTGAAGAAGTATCAAGCCAGCCTTGTTCTCCATTCTGTCAAGTCAAGCTGCCTTAACATGGCAAGAGTTCTTCCTCCCCTTTCATTATCCTTTGTTACAAGGAGAATGACACACAGGCATATGACTAGCATCTGCCATTTATAACTTAAGTAGCATGTAAAACTGAACTGTGACATACTTATGGAACTTAAAAGTTCAAGTGTCTTCATCTTCTATTTTAAAAACTGCAAGTATATACTTGAGAAAGATTTGTACATTATTGCACCCGGGTATACCACAGAATACGTTTCTTGATTTTTGCCATCTGTGACCCAGAAACAAATAAAAGTTGGAGGTCCAAACAAATTCTGGAGAAAGTGATTTATTTGGACAGAAACACTCTTGAACTGTCACAGTAGATAGGACTACCAGTTTTGGGTATGAAGTTAAACGTTATAATACTGAAAACCCTGAACTCTTAACAATGTATATCTATCATCAAACAAACTACACCGTATTAATTGTTGCCAACATTATTTACACTTAAATAAAAGAAATCTTGAAAATGTTGCATATGTCTACAGTAGGAATGGCAGTTCCCAGGTGAGGGCACAAGGTCACCCGATTTTTGGGGCTCCCCCAGATGGTGGCCAGCAGGCTGGCGTGGAAAAGCCCTGCCCCCCAACAGTAGTCTGCAGCCTCGCTTGAAAATTCATGGCTTGCAGGGTAGGCATACAGGGCGCCCGCTCTTTTCCAGCGGGGGCCATCTGTGCCTCCCCTGCAAGCTGTGTTGGAGATGGCCCCGCCCCCTCCTAGACTGCCCCCCAAATCCCCCCGCCGGGGAGAAGATGGGACCTGGCAACCCAAGCCTACACTATACATAAGAAATACTGATATATTTAATTCTCGAGTGGCCTCGTCTGTGGATACTTAAAGAGAATGAGACCATGAACAGACAAAACAGACCTTTCTTCATGACTGAGAGAAGCCCCAGGTTTGAAAAATAATCTGAACCCTAAACACACACACACACACACACACACACACTGTACACAAACAGACACTTGGGGGTTAAAAAACCCAAAAGCATATAAGCAGTGCTGATAGCTTTAAGAAACAAATGCCCACAGTGGTTGTTGCTAGGTAACCACAACTGTATTGCTGGTCTCCCACTTGTAATTATCTAATGCTCTGGTTGTCTTATATAAAAAAAATCCATATTACATACTTTAAGTAAATCTTGCCTTCCATTTTACTCTCTCCAAAAGAGAAAAAAATGAAGAGTTCACTCTCCCCTCATGCCTCCCATAATTTACCAACTTTTCTGCTGGAAAAAAAATCCTGTTTTTCCCCCACATTTCTATTTATTTTTATTTATTTAATTTATACCCCACCCTACCCCACGACTGGGCTCAGGGCAGCTCACAACATAATAAAAATAATAAAACCAAAATATAAAAACAGTTAAACAACTTCAGATGGTAGAAGGTACCTAAAATATAGTGCCCCATAGATGAAAAACAGTGTTCAGGAGGTACTGGGCAGGTACCAAAAGGCAAGGGAGGCTGAGATGGTTTAATGCACACCACCACACCCAAACACCTGGTGGAATAGCTCTGTCTTACAGGCCTTCGGAACTGTAATTACTCTCACAGTGCCCTGATCTCAAGTGGGAGCATGTTCCACAAGCCCAGGGCAAGGGCCAAAAAAGCCTTGGCCCTGGTTGAGGCTAAGTGGACATCTCTCAGGCTGGGAATTACCAGGAGGTGTTGATCTACAGAACACAAGGCTCTCTGGAGCACATGGGGAGAGGCGGTCCCACTGATATGCTGGTCCCAGGCCATGTAGTGCTTTAAAGGTCAGTACCATAACCTTGAATAGGATTTGGTATTCAATTGGCAGCCAGTGCAATTAGTGAAGCACTGGCTGGATGTGTGCCCACAGAGGCGTCGCTGTCAGCAGGTGTGCTGCCACATTCTGCACTAGCTGCAGTTTTTGGATCAGGTTCAAGGGTAGCCCCACATAGAGTGAGTTACAGTAATCCAGCCTGGAAGTAATCATTGCGTAGATCACTGTAGCTAATTCCTGAGAGGTGAGATAGGAAACCAGCTGCCTAATCAGGCAGAGATGGTAAAAGGGATCCAAAAACACCCCAAGACTCTTTACCCTCGGCGCTGATGCCAATGGCACCCCATGGCTCAGGTACAGGACCTCTGTCTTCACTGGATTTAGTTTACTAATTTTATACATAAATTTTAATGTTTCATGTTTCGTATTTTATGAAACTACTAGGAATAAGACCCGTTGTGGGAATAAATACAACGGGTTCTAGAAAGAGGCTCTTGGAGAGTGTCAAGGCCTTGGGCACTCAGAATCAATTTGCTGTGGCAACCTCAGCAGTGTATAATGACACAGAGTCCACCATTTTCTCCAGGGGAACTGATCTCTGCTACTTGAAGAGCAGTTGTAATTCTGAGTGATCTCCTGCCCTCACCTGGAGATTGGCAGCAATGGTTCCCCAAGAGGGAATAGCTGGTTTGGAGAGCAGAGTCTATGGCACTGTACCTGTCTGAGGCCCCACCTCTCCTCAAACCTCACCCTCTCCAGGCTCCACCCCTCAAATCTCCAGGAATTCCCCACCTGGAGTTGGCAACCCCATCTCCTTCCCAGACAAGCATCAACCTACCTTAATTTCCCCCTCACTCGTCAGCTTTCCATCCCCCCCCACCTGCAGCCACTACTATGCTCTGAAGCCCCTCTTATAAACACAGGTAACTGCCATTTCGTTTCATCTACTAACAGCCACTGAGGTAACAGTAAAACCTTATGGGGGAACATTTTAAACAAACCACAGGCAGCAGCCATCTTATAAACACAGGTAACTGCCATTTCGTTTCACCTACCAACAGCCACTGAGGTAACAGTTAATTCCCCCCACAGGAAGGAAGCAGGAGAAGTGTCTTCGTCAAGAGAGAAAGCCGTCTGCCAGAAATTCTGACAGGGCACAGAGGCTGAAGGAGTGGGCAGGGAAGAGGAGCAGACCCAGCAGCCAGCCAATGGCATGCGAGTATTCACAGCCAGTGGCTAGGGACAGCTTCTGATTGACAGGCCAGGGGACCAAAGGCTGGAGTGGCGTGTGGAATGTTCAGGAGTGTGCCATCACCAACAGAAAATTATTATACAGAGAGATGTCCTGTACATTGTCCAGAGCCCGGCATAACCCAGGATGGGATGAAAATAACAACAACAATAATAATTTTTTATTATTATTATCACTATTATTATTTCAGCCAGCTCTGCTGTAGCCATCCAGTCACAGCCCCTAATTCCCTGTCCAGAATATCTGGGGCGGTGTCCAGGCAGCCATCCATCAACAGATAAAGCTGGGTGTCATCAGCGTACTGTTGGCAACCCAGCCCAACCCCCCAGATCACAACTGGGCGAGGGGGCACATACAGATGTTAAACAACACTGGAGAGAGGATTGCCCCCTGCAGCACTCCGCATTCAAGCAGGTATCGTGGGGACAGCCTCTCCTCTAGCGCCACCCTCTGTCCCCGACGATGGAAAAAGGAATAAAGCCACTGTAAAGCAGTCCCCCAGATTCCTACATCAGTGAGGTGGTGGGTCAACAGGTCGTAGTCAACCATGTCAAATGCTGCTGTCAGATCTAAAAGCAACAGCAGCTCTGACCCGCTTTGGTCCAAGTGTCTCTGGAAGTCATCTGTGAGGGCAACCAGTGCAGTCTCCATCCCATGGAGAAGACTGGAGCTGCTCAGTCACTGCTCTCTCCACTACCTTATCCGGAAATGAAAGATCTGAGACAGGGAGATAGTTGGCGAGTACTGTGGGGCTCAATGACGGCTTTTTCAGGAGCGGACACACCACTGCCTCTTTCAAGTCCCCTGGGAATATCCCAGAAGACAAGGATAGGTTGATAGTATCTCCTACAGGGAACCCAACGCCATCTGGTGTAGTGGTTCAGTGCGTGGACTCTAATCTGGGAGAACCGGGTTTGATTCCCCACTCCTCCACTTGCACCTGGCTGGATGACCTTGGACAAGCCATAGCTCTGTACCAGCTGTTCCCTCAAGGACAGCTTGGGAAAGAGTTCTCTCAGCCCCACCTACCTCACAGGGTGTCTGTTGTGGGGAGGGGAAGGGAGGGGAAAGGAGTTTGTAAGCCCCTCTGAGACTCTTAAGTGAGTGAAGGGCGGGATATAAATCCAATCTCTTCTCTTCTCTTCTTCTTCATCTCTGCAAGACTTCACCAGCCAAAACAGGTATGGGTCAAGGTGACAAGTGGTGGGTCTCATAGCTGCTAAGACTTGTCCACTTCCTCCCTGGAGAGCCAACTGAAGTGGTCCAAAATTGGACCTAAAGATGGACAAGGGGCTTTCAGTTCCCTTACTGTACCAACTGTGGCTGGGAGGTCCTGACGAAGTGACGAGACTTTGTCTGCAAAATAGCTCGTGAACGCCTCACAGCCGATAGCCAATTCCTTATCATTTTGCTTGCCTTGTGGCGAGCAAAATATATATGCCTTCATATACACAAAGGGGACTGTGGTTTTTTGGCCAGTTAGTATGACTCTTGTTTGGTAATGAGACCATTTGTTTGTTAGCACAAGATGAAAATCTTTGGAAAGCTCCTTCCAGTCCAGCTGTTTTTCACTTACTGCCTTCTGGGCATCCACTCCAATTACCGCCTTCATAAACTAGAACCTAACCAGACACAAATTTCCATACTTGCAAAAAACAACCCTTAACAGAGCAGCCTGAGTGAACATAATCTACCTCATTCTTCTTCCAGTTCAGATCCCTTCCAGTCACAGGACTGGCTCAAGGGTAGCAAGATCAGGATTTGCCAAGACTAGCAAAGGGCCCACTGCCACTTGTTGCCACTGTTTTCTCAGCTACTGGACTACAATGGCTAAATGAAACCTCTGTGTTGAGAGGCAGTGTGCTTCTGAGCAACGAAGGGATATTGCCTTTCTGCTTTGCTTGTGGAGGCATCTGGTTGTTGGCAACAGGACTCTGGACTAGATGGACCTTTAGTCTCTTCTTAACAGGAAACACCCTGGGTTGTAGTTTGACAATTACCTGTGACTACATGAGCTCTGGCCTCAGAACTCTCTTGAGAAATACAAGAAAACTGTGAAGTACGGTATATAATGCCAGCTTCTATAACTGGCAAGCAGCATGAAGCTTCTCGCTTACCAGGCCTGGTATAAATGCCAGAAGCTTGGTCTTCTGCCCTTGTTGGTCAACCAGGCACCAAGGTCTGCCTGCAGCATTTGCAAGTTTAAATGCTTGACCCTCAGAAAAAGCACAAATTCCAGGTTCCTATTTATTTATTTTACTCTATGAGTGTGCTGCCCCATGCAAAGCACATTATAGCAGCCTAACAAAAGCACATACTTCCTCCAGGGAATGGCCAGAGTTGGTGAGCCAGACTAAGACAATAAAAGGCATGCCTGGCCACCTGTTTATCCAAGAATGGTGAGGAGTCCAGGAGCACCCGAAAAAGGGAGCCTGATTTTTCAGGGGTGGTACAAGCCTGTCCTGAACAAGGTGTACACTCTGACTTGTATCAGATTTACTTCCAATCTACAGCATGTGCTTGAATGCAGCTGCCCATGGCTCAAACCATGACCCTCCCAGAAACATGTGCCAATTGCAGCTAAGCAAGCATTAAGCCAAGAGTTTAGATCTATGGCTGTAGTCTTCATAAAGCACCAGGTTACTGGGGGGAGGGGGGAACACCTTTGCTTTTTACAACTGGGTTTTCTCTCTAAGAATTCTGCAACCCAAGGCTATTTGGGAAAGGGGGGGGCTTATCTTTGGGGGGATCTAAGCAGATGTGTTTCAACAAAGGGGAGCATTGTGAGGTCATGTTAGCACTTTCTTTCTCTAGCCATGATGAAGGCTCTGGTTGTGTTGTTATCGTGAGAAATCTTCGCCCTCCAACAACCCTCTAGGGAAATTGGCTGGAGAGAAAGCCCAGACTGTGAAAAATAAGGATTGCAAAGAATTTGGGAGAAATATGACAAGGGTTTCAGATTCCCTTGGAAATCTTATTTGAGGCAGGAAAGACCCAGTTCACAACCATCTTAGAGAACTGGGCTCATCCTCAAAAGGAAGGTGTGACAATAAGGATTCTGAAGATGACTCACATCACATTTAAAGCATCACCTTTAAAACAGTTTAAGAGTTAAACTGTTAAATATTTAAAAAGAAGAAATCCAATTACAGCAATTACAACATATAAAACTGGTACTAGGGGCAAAATTCACTATCTTGAAAAGTTCGGCTTTCTTTTTTTTTAAAAAGTCCCAATTTTCTAGTCCTCAAGGATTGGCTTGAGAACATGTGGGAAACATAGCTCAAGCCTGCACCATGTCAGAGTCACCAGGCTGACTTCTTAATGGCAGCCCACCAGGGGCTTTCCGATTCTGGGATTTCAAAACTGGGGTGGGGGAGGGATTACTAAACTCCTAACAGACTGCAATACAGGATTCATGGGATGCATTTTGTTTGGTGGCTCACAGACAGTAGAAGTGGCCTAGCTAAATCTCAGAAGCCAGCAGCAGAGGATTTATAGTGTAATCCTTAGCAAAGTTACCCCAGTCTAAGCCCACTTACATCAATGGGCATAGACTGGAGTAATTTATAGCTCATTGGTGCAACACACAATGCAGAAAACATCAACACTCTCTATGCAGGTATATGCAAATTTACTTCATGTGTGTAATCAAAGCAGGCTGCCTCGTTCAGGCAATATGCTGAAATCTACTATATATGCACCCCTGCTTTATAGTCTTCAAAAGGAAAGCTTCTGGAGTCGACACTCAAATTCAGAACATTTGACCCAAGAGATGCCATGGAGGCGGATTCCCCCTGTGAGCCTCCTACTTAGCTCTGATCCTAACACTGGAGGATCAGCCAAGGAAGTCTACTAATACCAATCAGTGAGAGCAAGTCCAGTATCCTGACCCCCATATATACTTCCCTGTCTTCCCCACAAGCTTGCTCACTGCTCTGTGCAGGGTGAAAATTCTTTGCCCTCCCTAGGACCATCTTTCCTCTCTCCCTCAGCTGTGCAGGAGCCGGGACAGAGGTCTGTTTTTCCAACCTTGCTTCCTATTCTCTGGATAGCAATTTTTGAAAATTGCTTACTGCCTGTCACGGGACCACCAAGAGGACATCGTTCTGGGGACTCTCAGATCCAGGCTAGTCATGTCAGTTTCCTATATTAGGAATGGGTGTGGGTGGTATGAGGCAGGGCCCAGAAGGAATCTTTGGTTTGGGGGCCTGGGTTGCCTCTGAGGAGCCCTGCTTGTGCATGACCTTTCCCAAATGAAAGGGAATATTTCTTATAATTGTCTGTTGAGATATTCCAGTCCAAGGAGATGGCACACAGCATCTCGCCAGTGATAGAAATGAATGCAGACACTTCCCGTGGCTGTGCTTTGTGTGCAAGACTCTTTTAGCAGTTGCATATTCGGCAATAAAAGTTTGTACGCCTAATAGGAATAGAGATAAGATGCCTTACCATGCTTAAAGTTATTCTTGAAAGTGTTTTTTCCTCCTCCTTCTTGTGGCTGTAAAACTTGTGCTACCTTGTCTCAGGGGAGTTGTGTAAGCTGATCTTTGCTACAGACCAGAAAGAGTTTGTAACCCAAAACTAGTTGAACTTTCTGGCTTCATCATTCTACACCAAGGGTGGGCAGACTTTTAGCCTGTAAGGTCTTCCTGTAGTCCAAGGCGTTTTGAGTTTACAGAGCAAGAGTGGGCACTTGGAATCTCTTAAACTTTGGAATCTCTTAATCTTAGTCATCTATGCCAAATGATCCTGGGTCTGCTGCACACATGAAGCTGCCTTATACTGAATTAGACCATTAAATAAACAGAATAAAGGTCACTGTGGTCTACACTGACTGGCAGCAGCTCTCCAGAGTCTCAGGTATAGATAGTTCACATTACCTACTGCCTGATCCTTTTAAATGGAGATGCTGGGGATTGAACCTGAAGCCTTCTGCAAGCAAAGGAGATGCTTTACCACTGAGCCACAGCCCTTCCGCATTCTGTCTTAAGGAATTATGGCTTGCTGGATCACATGAAGATCCATTCAGTCCAGCATCCGTCACAAGAATCCCATTCAGTCCAGCATCCTTCACAAGAATCCCAGCAAACTGCAGTTGTTAGTTGCTAAAGAACAGTTTGTTTTACCTAATACATCTAGGCCAGATATCTGATTTTGCCTTTGTTCATTCACTTTTCTCCTCTCATTTTAATTTTAACTTTGAACATTCATTTGCTTTATTTATTTAATTTATACCTTGCCTTTCTCCCCAGTAGGGACCCAAAGCAGCTTATATTGTTCTCTCCATTTTATCCTCAAAACCACTCTGTGAGGTAGGTTAGGCTGAGACTATGTGACTGGTCCAAGGTCACTAAGCAAAATCCCATGAGTATTTGAACCTGCATTCCCAGACTGTAGTCTGACATTCTAACCACAACATCACATATCCATTTTGTTATGTTAATATGTAGGAGGTGCATGTCCCACTCAAGAAATGCCAGACTAGTATTCACTATCGATATATAGAGATATGTAAATTATTAGATTGTAAATTCTGTGGGTGCAGAGTCCTATCTTTTTGTACTCTGTAAAATGCCACACAAACAGATGACACTGTATAAACAAATAAATATCATACTTGGGATTGACTGATTAATGTATCTTTGTATCTCCATATATATTTCTCTTCTGTGAACTAGAAGAACACGGATAGATACCAGAACAAATACAGTAAAGGCTGACAAGTTGGAAAACTCTGCATTTCCCCCCCTCTACTGCCAAAAATGGGAGCTTCTGTACCCAGACCCCTTTTGCCTTGTGTTTTCCAATAGAGATGAAGTATTAAATAAATTGGCAATAGGGCCTCCAGAGGGAAACAAAGGCATTGTCACGCAGCTGGGTATGGCCAAAGCTGGGTCCAAAGGAGCAGGACAGGAGACAGTGTCAGGTTTGGCCAACACTCTCAATGGCCAGAGAATTTACGACCTGCTTTCATGGACTGGCTCTGTAAAAGAGCCATTGGACAATGGAGTCACTTGTGACCATTGTTTCTTTAGGAGAAGGACCTGCACTACAAGTGGCCTTCAATTACCGCCCCCATCTTGCGCCATACCAATAGACCTCACTAGAGCCTTCCCCACACCCCACTGTATCTTCTGATCACACAGGAAGAATGCTTGGGAGAAAGAGGGGGAAGGAGATTACCTCCCTGGCAGTATTAGCTATTCACATCTTAGTGCCTCTTCCTCTTTGCAAATCATCATCTTTTCTCCACTCTTTTTCTCTTGAGAAAGGAAGATCAAAGGGCTTTGTAGCTGATGTTTTCTGAACCAGACCCTGTTCCTTGCCATGGAAAAAGGCTGCCAAAGGAAGGCTGCTCAAAAAGGAGGGATGTAGCTCTCCTCTTTACTATGAAACCTGCAGAGAGGCATAATCTTCTCAGTGCAAGCCATAAAACTACAAATGGGCCATCCAGATAAAATTGCTGTTCCACGTATCATACAACAGGTCCTTCGAGATCAAGCCACAGAATTCAGATCATGGGGACATGCCATAAGCAAGAGAGTAGTGTGCCCTGGAAAAGACAGAGCAATTCTTTCCAGTTGGCTTAAAGAGGGGAACCAAGATACGCAATACACAACAAAGTAAAAGGCTGAAAGGAGAGCAGATCTGGAAAAAAAATCTTCTTGTGACTTCACATATGATCAGTCATGACCATTCAAGATACGATTTTCCTCAGTCTTGTCTTGATGAATCAGACCAAGTCTAATATTCTGTTTTTCATAGAGGCCACCCAGATGCTTTTAGGAAGCTGCAATGGTTTCTCCCTATTAGTTACTCTCACCAAATCATTCCTACAGATATACTGCATCTGCATATGAAGATTCCATTTTGGTACCAGGGACAAGCAGGGAGGGAACTGAAAATAGTATAAAGGAGAAAGAAACCTTTTAATCCTCATAACAGCCCTCTGAGCCCAAGACCACTCAGTACATTTTGTGAATATGGAGGGATTCGACTCTTTAGTTTATGTCAGATGCTCTAACCACTATACAATATTTGCTGTCAGAGCTCACACGCATTTGTATATACTGGCTTATCTTGCATAATTTATTCTAGATAATTCAGGATTTGTTAACTGGGGGGGGAGATAGACAAGGAGTAGTGCAGGACTTGAAGCCTCCCTCACAGCCCAATCACTGAAATGCCTTTGCAGTATTACTTCTGACTCTGCAGTTTAGTCATGTACTTTTGAACCTACCCACAAGGCAACGAAGGCTAGAAAACTGACATCTTAAAAAAATTAAGCCTTTGTTTTCTGGATGGTGGATTCTGTTTGTGTGGATATAGAGAATACCCTAGCCTCCTAAAGGTCAGAGTACCTTTTAAAAGAGACACTCAAACCTGCTTTCCCACTCATTGATTATAAAAACTGGCACATTTCCTTTATCTCTCCCCCACACTCGATTTCATTCTGCCAAGCTACTACATGGGGGAAACTGCATCGTTGTTTTGGCTTCTCTTCTTGAGAATATCGTAACCCTGTCCCAAAAGGGAAAAAGGCCCCTCTGGAGTTCCAATCCAAACAAGCCCTTGCTTCTATCTGAAACTATTTGAGTACACAACCTTAGATAACCACAGCAGCTAAAGACCTGCCAATGCCAAACACCAGCCCTGGGAACTTGCAATGCTATTTTTTGGCTTTGGGAACCGAGAGAGAAGTTTTCTGCGCTCCTGAGAGATGTTCTCTGTACTCCTAAAAGCTGGAAAGGGCTTTGCTATGGATTGGAAGTCCCAAAGGATATAGACTCCTCCACCTGGACCCACTTCTTTATTGCCTTGTCAATTCCTTAAAGAAGCAGGCTGTCATCTCAGACAGCATCCAAGTACCTAATAGCCTGAGGCTACCAAGAGTCAAGATGCCTCTAAGCCGAAAAGCAAAGTTTCCAAGCACCTTCCGTGAGCCATCAAACAAAGAGCAGGAAGCAGCAGGCACCCTTCCACGGTGACTAGATACTGCTGTGGCTGCAAATTCTTTCCCTACAATACAATTGTATTGTATCAAATTTTAATGTAATTTGTATTGGTGTTTTAATTCCCCACGGTTGGAGTCAATTTTGGTTGTATAGTGGTATTTAGAGGTATCCTGCCTCTGAACATGGAGGTTCCATTTAGCTATCCTGGTGAAATTCTCTGTGAATCCATATAAAACTTTCTATAAACCCCTTTCTAAAATCAAATCAAACTTTCATCAATGTCATCTAAGTCACTTTGGGAGGGGGCTGTGAAAGATTTGTTTAGAACATGGTCGGCCCCCCCTATAAATATCACAGCACCCCACACCACAATAAGCCTAACTTAAAAGAGCTCTGGTTTTGCTTTTATTTCATTTATTCCTTTTTGCTCTGCTTCATAGTAAAGACTTCATTCTAAACAATCTGTTACAGGTCTCTATTTGGTGAAATGGCAAATATTTGAAAATTAAAGAGTGCAACCAAACCAACTTTTATTACAGTAAATTTTGTAGCATTCCAAATTACACACTCACAAAAATTGTGAAAATGTTAAGCCTTATAGCTGGGTAAAAAAAGGTGCAACTTTTAACCAGTTAATTAATAATAACAAATAATTATTACTTTTAAAAACAAATTTCTTTCTTTAACTTAAGTGTTAGTGTTTTTGAAGGCCATCTTGCAAACTTATTTATTTATTTAAAACATTTTTATCCTGCCTTTCCACCTAATTAGGGCTCTCAAGGCAGTACACAACGTATCAGTTTCCCCAAGGTATTAAGATAAAATAATGTTACGTACATTTTATTTGATTAACTTCATTTATACCCCCCACCTTTCTCCTCAATGGGGACCCAAAGAGGCTCACAGTTTTTTTCTCCTACATTTTATCTTCACAACAACAACCCTGTGAGGTAGGTTAGGCTGAGTACATAACTGGCCCAAGGTCAACCAGCAAGCTTCTATGGAAGAATGGGCATTCAAACCTGAGTCTCCCAAATCCTAGTCTGTCACTCTAACCACTATTTGAATGCCTAACCCTATTCTGCCCTGTCTTGTGGCTATCAAAATTTAAAGATGGTAAGAACAAAAAGAATATTAAAAAGATTTTCACAGTTTTGGATTTGCCACTTCAAAAAGCAAAGTGTCTGGTTTCTGAAAAGTAGTAGAAGTAGGACTTGAAAGCATAACCAGCTGATAATTTAGAGCCTTATTTTCCAATGGACAACCAAACTAGAGGCACGCTTTCCATGCAACTGATAGGAACAGCTTTAGACTATGTAAGGATTACCTCTGCCCCAGAGGAGCCAGCCCCTCAGCTTCTTCATGTGCCACAGAACTGGGTATGATTCCTGTTTGGAAAGATGTGAGCCCAGAATGGTGACTCATATACAACCACAACAGGTAGCACCCTCTGACTACAAGTTATTCTCCTGTGTCTCTGCATTGGGAGTAACTGAATGGTTTGATCACAACTGATAGAGATTACACACACAGAGGGGAACCTGTCTGGAAGGCAGTTACTGCTTACCACACTATGTATTTCCCTCACCCCTACGGAACAGCCAATCATGCTGAATGGGGAGAAAGAAAAGCTTATTATAATCAATATTACATACTGCAGGAATGAAATATGATGTGAAAAGAGGGGAAACTGTTTAACACCAAACCTGCACTTGGCACCCCACTGAGTTCCACCCTAAACTGGCTTATGCAAAAGAGGGGGGGGAGGTCATTCCACAGATAACAGGTTTTTGCTTTCACACCTCACTCACCACACAGTGCAATCCTACCCAACATGCCATAAATTCTGCATAGCTGATTATTTTCACCGTTGTAACCCAAGCCTTCCCAGGGCTTTGCTGTGGAGGAAGGGGGGATTCCCCTTCACTCAAACCAAGTCTGCCTGGAGCAGGGAAGGGCTGGTGCAGTCTCACTCCTCTGAGAACTGTACAGATTCAAGTCTCCCAAGCTCATTGGCTTCTGAAAGAGGTTAAACAGGAAAATGTATTTGGATTAGGCAGAACAGGCATATTTCTGCAGGAGAGAGATATGAAAAAGAGCCCCCCACATTGGCGCATAAACCCCAATGAGATGCAGCCATACAATAAGGATTCCCCATTCTGCATTCATCAATACGGCAAATGCAGAGGAGGCATGCACACTGGCAGTGGAGTTCCATATGGGAGTTTTCTGTGTAGTTTCTTCCATCAGCTGCCATTTCCCTTGCATTTTCCCCTGTTGTACTGGACATTTGAGAGTTTTTCTTAAACTGATAACTGCTCCGGTAGCTGTGACACACTTATGGAAGCAAATGTTACCAATGTGTGCAGGACCTTTGAAAAGGAACACCTTTCTGCACAGTAGTCATAACACCCTTAGAGCATGATTTACCTGAAAAGATTGAAGCAAAATGGGTTTGGAAAAGAGCATACTGAGGATGGGAAAAAGACAATGGGAGTGTGATTAGAGCACAATATCTTGTGGATGCTTCAAAACCAAAAAAGCGTTCTAATTTGCTTGTCATCTGCCTGGAGAAAAATGCCCTGTCCCCTTAATAGAGACTTAATAGGATGTTATTTACTTCCATGTCAGAAAAGAGCTTCAGCTGCCCATTTCCACACATGAGGCCTCTATTAAAGGGACAGTGCATTTTTCTCCAGGTCTGTTGGCAACCCTGTTTGGAAACCGAAGTTCAGAAACACCAGTGTGGAAGTAGTCATAGAGTTAACATTGAATCTGAACAGCCTGCCTCACCCCACCCTTAAGAGGCAGGATTGCCTGCTCTCCACTCTACAGATCAACCTAAGCAATCCAGACTGCTGTTGGCTGAAAGCAAAATGCAGGTGCACTGCAGCTCCAAACCCACAGAGCAAATCACTCCAAGTGAGTCACACGAGAGACCTCTTTCAACACACCTGGCTTTGCTGTCAGTCCTCATACTAATGAAGGTTTGTCATGATTACAGCACATTCAGTGCTAATTCTAGAATCTTTGCAACATTCCTGGAAGGTAGACCACTGTTTCTGTTAGGCCTGCATATTTGCTTTAAGAATTTCTAAGCTACCTTTCCATCCTTAAGATGCTTAAGATGGCTTCTCAATAAATACAGCAATACATTAAAGTTAGGAACCATTTATAACAGCAGAATAATGTGAAACAACATTAAAAACCCTGGAAAAACACTCCCATTCTCTCCAAGGCTTCTGGAACAAGTGTTTTCAAAGTTATGTTGGAAGGCCTGTAAATTTAATTACATTTCTCCATGACACTGCAGTGGATATAGCCAAGAAGGCCTTAGAACCGATCTCTGCCAACTGAACTTCTGAAAGAGCAGGATCCTTCAGCATTTTATGTTGTGAAATCATTACAATAAATTTAGGCTTGACCAGAAAGCAAGAGCTGCATTTACTTTAAAAAAATCAAAAAAAATCCAGGCTTTTCCCCCCAGGGGAAAAAGAAGGGGGGGGGGGACAACCAAAAACCTGTTTTTCTCTATGAAACAAGAAACCAGGGCCACACTCATTGGTGGAACATCGTGGCTTGCCTGTAGAAAGTCCCCAAAGTCTAGTTTAAAGGATTTCAGGTTTTGGGAAAGACTGCTTCCTTAGACTCTGGAGGGCCACGGCCATTCAGAGCAGACAGCAGTCAGCCAGAGATACCAGCAGCCTGACTAGGCATGACAGTGTCATATTTGCAGAACACACCAGCCGTAACAGGAACTTTCCGTCTCCCCCCTGCATCTCTACTTCCTAGATAACCAATGTAGCTTCTGAATTTTTCCAAAATAAAATTGTATTCATACACATGTGTAATATCCAGACAGCTATGCCTTTCCCAAGATTCTACACATACTACACACTCTTTCAGTGACTCAGGCAGCCCCTGGGAACTAGAAGGTAAGCAGATCATACTGCAGGGGAACAGATGAACTCGGGAACAGCAGCCAGCATTACAGCCCCAGTGCCCAAAGACAGTCATTCAGAGCTTCCAGAAGAAAGAGAAGGCATGGGAATTGTAATATCTGAAACACTGAACTTTGACACCAGAGAGACACAAGGGACTGGGAACCAACTGGGTTACAAAGTGGCCACCAATCGCTGGCTTTCTCACGACACCAGGGGGAGGGGGGAAGGGTTCCTTCGGGCGCCTAAGAGGGAAAGAGTCATGTCATTGGCCTTCTATGGCCAGCTCAACATTTCTCCATACAATCATTCCGTCATGGTCTCTCAGTGACCTTCCTGTGCTTTCACTTGGTGCATCAAGGATGCTGTCAATCAATTAGTTCCCAGTCCCTCCCCCATTTTTTCCCCCTGAAGCTAAACTCTAGATTAGGAAACTGTCTAAACCTCAGAACCACAGAAGTGCTGAAACTAAAATCTGGCTGTTTCTTTAAAAATCAATACATGAGATTCAGCATGCTCCCCAAAGGCCCACAAAGACCCCTGTCTCTACACCCTGCATAAGTGTCCCTCTCCCATGTTTACCTCTCCTAGACTTTTCCTCCTTCACACAGGTCCCCATTTCTTAGCCACCATCCATTCTTCATGCTCCCTTGTGTCCTCTTCCAGTTAGCTGTTCAGCCGTCAGTCACCCTATTTTCCTAGCATTCCTGCCTCTGAACCTCCCAATAATCTACTGGCCTCATATCTGGTATTTCCTCCAGCTATAAAGAGAGCCCTGATAGATCAGACTAAAGGTCCATTTAGCCCAGCATCCTTTTCCCCACAGTGGGCAGCCAGATGCCTCCAAGATACCCAGAATAAGGGAGTGAAGAAACCGCCTTCTCCTAGTACTCACCTCAGCAACTAGTGCTCAAAGGAACACCAAGTACGGAGGTCTAATTCAACAGAAAGCACTTCCATGCACAATTTATGAAATTCACTGCCACAAGATGTAGTGATGGACACTAGTACAGTCAGCTTTAAAAGTCGATTACACAAGTTCCAGGAGAAAAAGTCTACTGATGGCTATTAGCTGTGAAGGTTATACAGAGCCTCCATGTTCAGAGGCAGTGTAAGTTGAATACCAATACCAGGGAGAAGAGGGAACAACTGTGGAAGTCTTGCCTTTTGAGTGCATTTGGTTGGCCACTGTGGAAAAACAGGATTCTAAACTAGATGGATCACTGATCTGATCCAGCAAGATGTTTTTAGCTTATCATGACCAACAGTTGAACTGACCTTTCACTTCTCTCATAGAAGCCGAATTGTCGGCATTCTAATCACAGTATTTTCCTCTCAGCAGTTAGAATACTTATGAACATTCCATGCTATCACAACAGCATAGCCAATAGTCTTTATAATCTTCCTTAATATTAGAGCCCTTAGCTTCCACACTCATCCAGATTTCTTTTCCAAAGTGGGAAAGTTACACACTGCCCCAGACCTGTCAAAATTTCAGCTCCATATAAGAACACCACTTCAGGTTCAGGCCAGTGGTCTGTTTAGTTCAACATCCTGTTTCGCACTGCAGCCAATCAGCTGCCCTGGAGAGTTCTGGTCGCATCTCAGCTATGCCATATTTTTGGGAAAAGAGAAATGATTTGACTTATTTGACAGAAGGAACTTAACAAAAGAGAGCAAAGATTAAACCATACAGTATCTGACCATCACAAAAGTCATGGATGAGGGCTAACAAGCTGAAACTTAATCCCAACAAAGTGAAAGTGCTACTGGGGGGGGGGGGGGAAGGTCAGACACAGGAAATGTGTTCTCTGTTGTTCTGGATGGGGTTGCACTCCCCCTCAAAGAGCAGGTTAACAGCTTGAGGGTGCTCTTGGACCCAGGCCTCCTGTTGGATAAACAGGTGGCAGCGGTAGCCAGGAGTTCTGTTCACCAGCTTTGGTTGGTGAGCCAGCTGTGGCCCTTCCTCGGCAGAAAAGTTCTTGCCACTGTGGTGCGTGCCCGGGTAACATCAAGTTCAGATTCTGTAATATGGTCTACGTGGGGATGCCCCTGAAGACAGTCCGAAAGCTGCAGTTAATACAGAATGCTGCTGCCAGAGTCTTGACTGGAGTGGGTTGTAGGGGCCATATCACTCCAGTCTTGTTTCATCTACACTGATTTCTGATTTGCTTCTGGGCTCAGTTCAGTGTGTTGGTCATCACTATGGTCATCATCAGAAGCCCTGCTTTGGTTACTTCTGACATCTGAGGCTAGATAGGTTGTAACTTGAGGAAGGGCCTTCTCAGTCATGGAATTCCCTCTTCAGGGACATTCATCTGTCTCCTTCTATCAGTGTCTTCTGCCAGCAGGTGAAGACATTTTTGCCACTAACGATTATTGGCCCTCCTCCCTGGTTCTGGTGATGTTGTTTATGTGTTTTTATTGAATTATTTTATAATTTTAAATGTTTTTAATTGTTCAAATGCTTTTATGTGTGCTGCCTTGGGGATCCTGATCAGGTGGAAAGGCAGCATAAAATGTTTTAAATGAATGAATGAATGAATAAATAAATAAGCTCATATGACTACATGCCTTGTTTGTTGGCCCTCCAGGGCAATTGGTTGGCCAGTGTGTAAAACAGTATGCTGGACTAGATGGATCACTAGTCTAAACCAGCAGAGCTGTTCTTATGCTATGCTATGATTTTAAAGGCAGCTTGAAAACAAGGTTAATTCTCAAAATGGTGGCGGGCTGAGAAGGTTTGCTAGTGGGTGGGAGAATCTCAGCTTTGATTTTTAAAAGAATTCTAAGTTTCTAGCTCATATGGTTGCAAAGATACACTTGACAGTGCACAAGAAATGCTGGGGGGGAGGGGAGCTCAGAACCCAGAACAGAACTGCTGGAGGGCATGAGAGAACAATGCCCTCTGCAGTTCCATGTCTCTCCACATGCCTAAGCAAAAGCAGGGCAAATGGCTGTTAAAAATGAAAATAAATTATATATAATCATGCAAGTTTGTTTGGTTTTGCACAATGCATGCAGAATTTGGTTATGATGGCTGCATGCATTGCATTTTTGTCAACCATAACTTGCAGAACATGAGTTTTAATTTTATACAAAACAGGGAGGAGCTGGCCAAACACCTGCTCTGTATGCAGAAGGTCCCTGTTTAAATCTCTGGCACTTCCAGTTAAAGGATCTCAGGTAACAGATGTTGGAAAGTGACATGCTCTGCCTGAAATCCTGGACAGGCAGTCACAAGAGACAATATGGAGCCAGATGGACCAAAGGTCCAAGCTGGTATATGGCAACATTGTGTGTGTCATGTGTGTAACAGTGAACTAGGCAGAAAACAGCCCAGGATATACATTCATACAAATATTAAACTACTGACCAATCTGCAGCAAGAAAGAAGAAAGTCAGCAATATGAGATGGCTTCTTCCTTGAAGAAACCAGAGCTGCTGGGGCCGCTCTGATCCGACGTGCTCTGTAAAATCTAAGCTTTGTGCCAACCCTGAGAAAAACAGTCAGCAGGCTCAGAGAGACCGGCGGTCTACAGCTTGTTGGCAGAAAGGGGGGCGGGGGGGTAAGGGAAAGGGGAAAGAGTTCCAGCCTGTCATTCTTTCCTTGTCATGACCTTCATGCTCTGTTGGATTTCTGAAGATACTGAGATCTTGGCAGGAAAATACGATGTCTGTGGGAACCAGGCAACACCGTGCGAGGCTGCTGCTGGCGAGATTCCGGCCAAGGGCCAGCCTTTTGCTTCCCCCCCCCCTTCCTTCAGGGGGTTCTTGGCTTATAACCCAGAGGAAAACACTGTGGAAATGCTGGGAATTCTAGAGGCTTTGAAATAACAAACAGCAGAGAAGGAGAAGTCCAGAAGACCCTCTCTTGTAGCATGCTACTGCCATCACACACTGTCATGGTACAGTGGTTAGTGAGTCAGAGTGGGGTTTGGAAGATCCGGGTTCAAATCCCCTGCTCTGCCATGAAATTTGCTGGGTGTCCTTGGGCCAGTCACTCTCTCTCTCAGCCTAACCTACCTCACAGACCTGTTGTAAGAATAAAATGGCAGAGGGAAGAATGATGCATACTGCTCTGAGGTCTTTAGAGGAAGGGGAGGATTAAAATGTACTAACTGAATAAATACATACAGCAGGACAGTGCTTTGGAGTGGGTCAGCAATGCATGCCTGAGCAATGTTTACAGATCCTGGAATGTATGCTCTTATGTGAAAAAGAAAGATGGGCATTCCCCAAAGGGAGTGGCAGAGGCAAAAACACAGTTGTGTCAGGCTGTGTCCAGAGGCTACCCAGTGATCCCAGACTAGCTCTTAGGGCTAAAAAGACACTTTTTGTTCTTGATCGGCTCCCCTGCAGCATGGTGGGAAGCAATGTTCCCTCTAAGTTGCGGAGTCCTGTGAGCAAAAATTCTACTTTGTGAGCTACTGGCATTACAATTGTGAGCAAGCTTCTGCATAAATCAGTTTGCTTTAGAGCCATCCTTCCTGAGCGGAGACAAGAATGTATGAGCCAGAGGCTAAAAAACAGTGAGCTAGCTCACACTAACTCAGCTTAGAGGGAACACTGGTGGGAAGATGACCACTCCAGTACATTCCAAAGCCCCACTGCTGGAACCCGACTGGCTCTCTGAAGGGAGTTCTGGCACAGCATTTAGCCAGTATGACCAAAAGCCAAACTGACTCTCCACAACTTGTAATGTTGTGTATGTCCCCCAACACATACACGCAAACTTGTTGCTCTCCTGTTTTTCTTTTTTCTTCCTTAATCTCTGTTCTGATTTATATGGTCAGTAATTACACAGATGTATCAATATATGTAATTCAGTAATTTTTTTTCTTGGTTAAATTTTTTATTTTCAAAAAAGTGAGATATGAAAGGGAAAAAGGGCAAGAAAAAGTATAAATTAATCAAAAGTTATAAAATATCGTGAACAGTTACATGCAATAAGTAGAATCAACTGTATTAATAAAAATGCATTGTTCAAATATAGAAGCAGCAAATAAAACCATTATTACAGAATTCAGAAATAAATTATCTCTTTGAAATAAGAAACAAAATATTTCTGAATATTCAGCGACAGTCTAATAAAAATAAACAAGATTACATCTTTAACCATTCAACAAATTTCTACAGTAAGTTTAAGCCATCCTTAAAACTTGGCTATTATCTTAATCATTTATCACATTATAAGTCTTATTTTTACTAAATATCTTAAATACTTAATGGAATACTAAATAAAGAGATTTAAACTGTAAATATCATTGTCATCTTTTATGTAATCAGATAAATTCAAAAATTTTTAAGAAATGTGACTACTCCCATAACATGAGTAATAAATTTGCCATTTCTGCTGAAATTCTTTCAGGGGTCTTTTATTTATATAGTTAGTTAGTTTTGCCATTGTAGCATACTCAAGCTAATTTTTCTTCCCAAGTCTCTATTGTGGAACATTCTTTTGTTTTCAATTTCATTGCAAATGTTACTCTAGCAGCTGTCAACATATATATGAATACGTCTTGTGAAGTTCTTTCTATATTGTCTGGCAGAATTCCCAATAACATAGTCTCTGGTCTCACCAGGAACTTAGTTTTTAAACTATTTTGAATTTCCTCATGTATATTTTTCCAGTATCTCTTTGTTTTGATGCAAATCCACCACATATGATAAAAGGTGCCTTCTGCTTCTTTGCATTTCCAACAGGACCCTTTGTCATTCTTATCCATCTTTTCAATATCTTTGGGAGTGACAAACCACCGGTAAAACATCTTATACCAGTTTTCTCAATAATTTTTTGAACTATGTATCTTAAATAAAGTCCAAGAAATGAAGGGATTTTAGAAGCCCACAGCCAAAGAACTGGCTAATCAGTTCACATTCATATGTGAAATCCAGGTCACAATGTTAGAGAAATGGCAGAAGTCAGAGCTAGCAGAAATCTCCCTTCCATGTGACCCTTAAAAGAACAGCATGTCTCTTCCCCGCCCAGAATGCAAGCCTCAGCCCTGTACCCCTTCTTCCATCTACCCTCTCGGATTCTTGCATTCTATGCCACCTTCTTTTTGCCATTCTACTTCTTGGCTCACTGGCCTTGAGTGACATCTTCCCATTCAGCACTCCAGTCTTCAGAATGCCCCACACAGCAACTTCATCCACAGTTCTAATCCCAGCCAAACTGATAAATTTCCCCTTCCTTCACAGAAATAGGGCTGCAAGGATTACAACAGTACTTCATTCCTGAGCAACTGTGGAATGTTTATGGACATTCTGCAACATCATGCCAGTTCTATCGACCGGTGCCAGAAGTGCCAATGTCACAATCACAATCCAGTGTTTACATACTTTGATTTCTGAATTTCTTCCTATTCTTGTTAATGTTTTAAATTATTTTTAAAAATTAAACCAAAGAGAACAATATATATGGCTATACATTATCACAGAACTTTGTATTCCAGTATTCAATAAAAAGAACCCAATTCTTCACAAATCTATTGGATTATAGGTTTCTTGCTTCTCTCATATATTCTTTAACCACAAAAGCAAAATCCTTAATATGCTTCAGTAATGATGATGAAACTTTGCTAAATTTAAGTTAATACAAACTTGAATCTGCATTGCACAACTTTCAGTTAACAGCTATTCAGCACCTCAGGTTCAGCAAAATTACCCCGACTAAATAAGCTGAATTCTATAAAAATGCTTTGCCTGAAAGTTCTGCTCTTTACAACCAGCTTGCCTCAGATATACATTTTCTGAATTTGAACAGCAGGAATTCTTCAGTCTTATTACCAGCCCTCAAACAGCACACCATCCTGTGTCTCCTAACTGGAGGAAGGCAAGCCTAGAGTAGTGACTTGTGCAGACACACAACAGGCAACCTCCACAGAGGGTAGATAATTCTGCTGTGTCTCTGCATCAGAAATGATCAAGTGATCCAGTTACACCTGAAGCACAGATATGCCCCCCCCCCCCCAAAAAACAACAACAACCCTTTTCTGGTGGAAGACAATTGGAAGGAGGCATAGCCAAAGCAGTGACTCATTCAGACACTTAGCAGGCATCTCTGGTTGTGTGAGTAGGCATTCTGGGTTCAAAAGATGCTTTAGTTTCTTGCTCTCCTGGCACTCAATTTAGGAATTTTTGGCACACCGAAGTTGCCATTAATTAAGAAAACTCAAGGAGAAATTGACCAGAATAGAGACAAAGTCTAAAACCTGCTCTCAAAGAGTGATGGAGAGAGGGAGAGGAGCCCTAAAACTGGGAAAAAAATCATCTTCATTTTCGCCTCCTCCCTTTGTAGCTGACTGCCAAATCATGACCCTTGAAAATGCTGGAGAAAGCAAAGCTGTTGCCCTGAAAGGCAAGGTTACTATGCTTCATGTGTGGAATACCCATCAGAATACACAGGCTCAGATAGGGTGACTATGTACCCAAAGTGAGCCAAAGTCTACATCCCCAGCCAGGATGACATGGTGAGATTTAGCTAGTCAGCTCCCACGCCAGTGAGAACTAAGATGGCTGGCTGTTCCCATCACCCTCTGGACCCATCAGCCCAACCCACATAAAAGGAACTAAATCACACCCCCTTCCCTCTCTTCTGACCATATCTCTGCACACTTGGTAACCCAAATGACAGCTTGTGGGATCTATATTAGTAATTATCGACTGATATTGATGGAGTTTCCCAGGCTTTCTTCAAAGCTGCTCACAAATTGCTCCAGGCAAGCAAGGGCCCTTTATCTTGTCAAAACATCTCTCTCTCTCTGTAAGTAATTGTCAAAAGCTTGCACATGACAAAGATTTACAGCCACAAAGTCTTTGTAGAGAAGTGCCTCAGAGCCTGAGCTACGAATCAGGAAGCCCTCAGTTTGAATCTCATCTCCTCCTTAAACTCACCAGGTGGTCATAAGCAAGCCATTCTCTCCCCAAGCACAACTGGCCAACTTAGCAAGTCAGTTGCAAGGATTCCAATATGGCAACAAATACGTACTTTGAGCACTGAAAGCCACTTTATAAATGCTTAATAACAACTACACCTTTGTTTCAAAGCAGCAAAGACCAATTTGATGTCAAACTCTATTGAAGAGTCATCCTTACCCCTTCGTTGCCACAGCACCAGCAGTCCTGCTGCATCAGACCAAAGATCCAACATCCTGTTTCCCACAGTTGCCAGCAAGATACCTCAAGAATTACTACAAGCCAAAGAAGAATTACTACCACAGAGGCCAAAGCCTCCCTTGCTGTTGCTGCACAACAAATGGCATTCAGAGATACACTGCCTCTGAACATGGAGGTTTCATATATACAACGATGGACCTCTGTTTCATCAATTTGTCCAATAACTTTTTCGAGCCACCTAAGCTAGTGCATTCTGCAACATCTTTTGGCAGTTAGTTGCTTACATTAATTGGCACTGCATAAAGATACGTTTCCTTTTGTCTGTCCTGAACTTTCATCTCCCCATCAACTTCACTGGCCCCCCAAATTCTAGTATTGTAGGAGAAAGTTATCTCTATCCACTTTCTCTGTAACATCCATAATTTTATATGTAAACCACTGTCCCCCCCACCCCCGGTCATCATTTTCCTGAATCAAATAGTCATATGCCTTAAGCTCACAAGGTCCCCCAGCAGCGCATTTCACACTCTCCGAAACATCACCACTCCAGAACAACCAACCATGTTAGTCTGTTCCAGCTGACAATGAAGAAGAATAGGAAGAACCAGAACCTCCCTTAAAACCACTCCTCAAGGAAATGGCCAAATTATATCAAAAACAGCATCTGAGGAGAAATGAGAGCCACAAGGAACCCTACCTGGCATCGACTGAAGACGTCCGCCAAAGTCACCTGGATATTAAAGTGTTTCAGGACCCGGAGAGCTTGTTCCTTGGCCTTCTCTGAACAATCCACCGAGAAACACCTTCCTTCCCCCACCTGAGAGCGCAGCTATGGAAAGGCACAAAGATGGATGCTAGAGAACTAATGTAGTGTAGCAACTCAAGGGTGGAACTAGGGCTGAGGGGACTTGGGTCCAAATTTCCACTCACTTCCAGTGGGGGACCTTGGGCCAGTCACTCTCATTTAGAGTAAGCTATTCCCCAGGGTTATTAAAGGATAAAATGGAAGAAGGACAAACCGGGTATGCAACCCTGACCCCCTCGAAGGACAAGAGAGAGACAGAAATAGGCAGAGAGAAAGAGAGAATATAAGATTTGCATCAGGGATTAGCCTCACTGGGCAGCTGCTAAGGCCTCAGAAGGACCACTGCTGACCTCTGTGGAGCCACCAGGCATCACCACCCGATCCCTCCCTCCAGTAGGGGTAGATAGTGTAAATATCGCCCCGACGGATACCATTGATATTCCTGCTAATGCAACTGTCTCTTTAATTCCATCTAACTTCCTAGATCTGTATAATTGTGTGTATGATTGTGCAACAACTGAATGAATCACTCTTATTTCTTTTAAGTAAACGTAAGACCCTTTTTAACCTTGACTTGAGTCTCTGTGTCTGTCTTTGGAAGTCTGAGAGAGGCCCAGCCTCTGTATACATAGGTGCTGTTCCTTATTGTCAACTGCTGATTGTTTAGAGCTAATATTCCCCCAGTATTGATAACAGAATAAAGCAGTCAGGCTAACAATGGCTTGGGGTCCCTCCAAAGTGATTAAACCTGCCTCCCACCTATAGATCATCTCCATATCCACAAATGTGCTTATAGTTTCTCCTCTTCTGTCAGGAGAGTAGGGGGAGGAAACAGGTTTTCTTTCTACCATCGAGTGCTGCTAATGCTACACTTATCCTGAGGAAGATGAGCAAACAGCAGCTACTCGCAGTGATACTTCCTTTCACATGTATGCTCAGGACTGAAGTGGAAACATCAAGTGGGAACAGCTGTGCTGCTGCAAACCCAACAACCCTTGGGGCCAAGAAACAAAATTTTGGCTGGATCTAAAATCTGCAGCAGAAAGAGCTATAAAGTCCTAAGGCGGTAGAACATTCTATTTCACAGAATGTAGGTGACGGGACTCATATTTGCAATGCTTCTTTATATTCTGTACTCTCTACAGCAGCAGGTGGAGGAGGAAGAAGAGGAGGAGGAAGAAGAAGAGGAAGAGGAGGAGATTGGATTTATACCCTGCCCTTCACTTGAAGTCTCAGAGCAGTTTACAAACTCCTTTCCCTTCCCCTCCCCACAACAGACACCCTGTGAGCAATGTTCCCTCTAAGCTGTGGAGTCTTGTGAGCAAAATTCTACCCTGTGAGCTACTGGCATTAAAGTTGTGAGCGAGCGATTTGGCCACTGCATGAATTAGTTTGCTCTGGAGCCGTCCTTCCTGAGCCGAGACAAAAAGCATGAGCCGGAGGCTAAAAAACTGTGAGCTAGCTCACACTAACTCAGCTTAGAGGGAACACTGCCTGTGAGGTAGGTGGGGCTGAGAGAGCTCTTTTCAGAACTGTCCTTGAGGGAACAGCTCTGTCGGAACTATGGCTTGCCCAAGGTCATCCAGCAGGTGCATGTGGAGGAGTGGGGAATCAAACCCGGTTGTCCCAGATTAGAGTCCACGCACTTAACCACTACACCAAACTGGCTCCCTAGCAGAGCAGGGAGTAAGCCGAAATCTGTGTGGAAGCGGGAATGTTCCAAAATGACATCCTTTAACAACATCCTTCCACTCCAGCTACACAAATGACCCAATCTGCCATCTCAGGATGTTGCCACCTCTTTTTGTTGCATGAGTGGATCAAGCCGGAAGCTTCATCATTGACTCCAGAGAATTTAGCACACACACTCACCGTCTGATATGGAAGCCCAGAAGTGAGAATTACTCGGTTTTCTTGTGTGGCAATCTGGAAAGAAACAACATCACAGTTTAATCTAGGCAGAAGTGGACAATGAAAGAAAGGTTGATGGCTATGGAATGGAGTGGGGCCTCTTTCAGAGATGGATTCCTTCTTTAGGGGGCATTCTGTTACATCCACTCTCTTAGACTGGCTGTCTGAAAGGTTTTTGATATAACAGGGTGAGATGGGTATGCAATGGCAAGTTGCTTTTATTACTTGGCTTTCTGCCAGGTTTAGCTGAGTTTTCTTCGTTGCTTTTCTTTATTATATTTGTTTTATTGGCAAAACACTTGTTTCAGTAGGTGGTATGTGTGTCTGTGCTCTGCTCACTAAAATACATTGAACACCCCCCCTCGCCTGAGGAAGTCTTACCAATGAGGGCCTGGCCACTGAGTAGTCAGAGTGAGAAAACAGTATTTGCTCCCAACAGTGTCCCCCACAAATGAGCAGCAAATAATTACTTAAGACAGAAAGATTGTGAGGTACACCAGAGACACCACTGGCAGGGGAGGGGGGCTTGTGAAAACATCCTCAACTGAGCAGAGCAAACATGAGGGCTAGAAACATGATTCTTTGTCATTCTGTAAATGAATATGGGGATTCTCAAGGAACTGAATGGAAGATGAAATTCTACAGGAGAACTACAGCCATCGACTGAGCTACCTGGATCCAACAGTGCTGACTGGTCTTCCCTTTCCATACAATCTTCTCTTTGATGTATCAAAGCACCAGATCTGACTCCTATTAAACTACATTTCTCAGACAAAGCAGATGGGAGGGGGGCTGGGAGAGGAAGGGAGAAAGGAGGCATTTTTATCTTTGATTATCCAAGCACAGATCAAAGCTGCTGGCAGTGCAGTAACCCTCCACCAGCTTTGGATAACTAAAGGGATGTTTGTCCAGTCTCCATGGAGACAGCAACCTGAAAACATTCTCTCTGTAGCAAGATAAAGAGTATTGGGAGGGAAACATGGAAAGAGCTTTCTGGAATAAATCTTTAATGGAGGGCTTGAGCCAGGCCTCCCCAGGTCTTAGTCCTGAACCCTCTTTTTGGCTAATATATGAAGTTGTCCTGTTCCAAATCAAACCACTGTTCCACTTAGCCCAGTAGCAGTGGCTCTTCAGGGATTCAGGCAGGGAAAGGTCTTTCCCACAATATGCTATCACAGATCCTTTAACTGGGGATGGCCAGGGATTAAACAAGTCCAGCTACTCCATTTTTTAAAAAAGATGTGGGAACCAGGTTTCCCATCAGCACAACAGAACAGGGGATCGGAACCTGTGACACCGCTCCCCCCCCCCCCCCCCATTTCTATCAAAAGCACTGCTGAATCACACTTTCCTTGGGACATGTGAAGCACAAAAAAAAGTAACTTGAATATGTGCAGAGCACTTTTCATCAACTCCAAGTAACTGCATCCCTTCCCAACAACCTGGGCTACAGACAGAAGGCAATGAACTCTAGCACTGCACACCCCACTCCAGATTAAGCCCCAGGCTCTCTGTCTTGTGAGCCAGCTGAGGACTGACCTTGGCTGCCTTCCTGTGCTCATCATCATTTTCAAGCATCCGGACATCTACTCCAAGGCAGCGTAGATACCGCCCCAGGCCTTGTAGCATGTTGTCACAGACCACACGGAAGTCCTGAACCGAGATGGACACTGAAGAGCTTGGGGTCTCTTCCACGTTTGCTGCAGACTTCTGGGTGGAGCACAAAAACCACATAAGGAGTCTACTGATTTATAATTCGCCACCAACAGTGGGGTGGGGACTGTACTGTGTTCATTAGGGCTCAAGGCTGACTAACAACATGTATGAAAACAGAAACACAAGGTGCAAAGTTATTGGTTAATATACAGTTTACAAAGAAGGGATGGAAGGTTCAAAGTGCTTCACATGCAGTATTTCTGTAATCCTCATGACAGCCTTGTAAGGCAGGTCATAATTATAATCCCCGTAATACAATTCATGCTCTTTGCAACTGTGCTATGCCAGCTATCACTGAGCAAGTCTTTGCAACAGCCCCAGTACCAAAAATGGCAACAAACCTCACTGCAAGTTGGTGGCATCCTTTTCTTGTTTGGCAGCTTCTTTGCCTTAACTTCAGCGCACACCTTCTTTGGATGAAGCACCAGGCTGTTGATATTCAGGCCAAAGCCAGCCAGATCTTTCTGTAATTTTGTGTAAATCTCCAACAAACAGTAAGCGTCCAATGCTGCAGAGATAAAGCAACAGGTGGCCACAATGGAATAATGGTATTCTGCAAGCATTTTGCACTTTAGGGTATTCACAGGAATTCTCACTTAGCCTTACAAGCAGCCCTGTAAGGTACAGCAGATGGAAACTAAGGCAAACCTAATAGGGGCTTGCCTGAGTGAGCTCATGGCAGAGGAAAGACTTGAACTAGGGATCATAGGTCAGTCTCTACACTCAGATGGTAATCATTATTTTTATTTATGTTTATTATTTATATCCCACTTCCCCTCCACCATCATCAGAGCAAATAGTGCTGTAAGTAGTACACAAAATGATCACATCAACAATAAAATCACTTCAATCAAGACCACAAATAAGTAAAGAGTGTGAAAGCAAGCAGAAGGCCTGCCATATCCTGGAGGGTTCTTTTGCCTTCCTCTGGGCATAGAGCAGGGGTCACTGGGGGAGTGTGAGAGGTAGTTTTGAATTTCCTGTATTGTATAGGGGGTTGGACTAGATGACCCTTGAGGTCCCTTCGAGTTCTATGTTTCTGTTGTTGCAAACAATGCCTAGTTTGTTGCTGGGCAGATTTTTAAGCAGCAACAAAATGTGATCATTATAGTAGCAGAGACAGAACCCAGTTCGTGAAGCAGAAACATGAAACAGGCCAGGTGAGTCTACAGATCACACAGATCAGCTCTAAGCAGTGACAGAAGGTACAATAGCCACACCTGCATAAAGGATCTGCCCCTCTCGGAGTGGCCTCTTCTCCCAATTGGACAGCTGCTCTGTTTTGTCAAGAGGTTTCCCAAGGACGTGCTGCACCAGCAAGCTGAGCCCCTTCTCCGGTGGCATGCCACACTGTGCTTCCTCTTCTGCCAGAGGTAAAGCGTCCACTTTCTGGCACCCCTTTTTTACCATACCAGAGCATTTGGGTAGCTGAAGAAGAAAAGAGTTGAAGAAGAAAAGAGCTGAAGCAGAGAGTGACACCTCTTGATTTCTGAACAAGGTGAAAACTAAGGACCAGGCTTTATTTCAGCAATCTTTTATCTTAACGTTCTTTAGCTGCAGTTTGGCTATGATTGGGAGGACAGTGGGGAAAGAGCAGCTCAGAGTTCTTGCAGAATCAAAGCCAGCTTTGGGCATTCTTCTAGGGCAATCACCACAGTTAGAGGATGACAGAGGGATCAAAAGCACAGAATGTGAAGAATGGCAGAAATTTACCAAATTTACCTCCCCCAAAGCAAACAGACAACACACACACACCACTCTTGGGGCAAATGTTGGTGTGTGTTTTTCAAACCTCCATAGCTGGCCGTGAGCAATCTGGCTTCAACTGACTGAAACAAGGCTTCTCTCTAGATACCAAATGTGCCACTGAGGTGTTTGGTTCAGCAGCAAAGGGAACAGGAAGCACTACTAAAATACACTCTAGTGTATTGCACACAGTTGAAACAAACCATGGTTCATGATGACTGCTGAATGCAGCCATCACATGTGTGTATGAGATAGATATGTGCAAGTCTTGCATGTGTATACAAGACTATTTTGGATAAGTATGAATGGTAAAAACCCTGAATGACATGGGGATGGATACAGAGAAAAGATTTTAAAAGTCACATCTGCAAATCTACACAGATCTGCCTGTGCACACTCCTGTTCCTCTGCTGTGTGGACAAGTAAAGTTGATCTGGATAGGACCCATTCTAATCCCTTCTCAAGATGCTTCTATCCACCACTGAGAAAGACTACTTCCTACCTAAGAAACAAAACAGAGGATTCTGGAATATCATGCCTGACTAAGGAAGCTGGAGACATATGTCTTCTGGAGGGGAAATTCAGCCTTTTCTGGCTCTTTGTCCTTACTTGTTTGTGTACTGCCAAGAGGTCCAGGACTCCACAGAGATGCTTGTCCAAATCTTTAAAAGCAGTGCAGCTAAGTACAAGGCTGTGCAGGTCTCCAGCCACCCCATAGCCTGGAGAAACACCACAAAAATTGCAGTCAGGGCCAGGCTGAGACAGGCAGTAGGCAGCTGCACCTGAATCCAGACTTGAAGAGTCCTTGAGTTTGGTTGCTGCAGCTCAGGCCTACAGCTGGAATCTGACACAGACCTTCAATGGAAACCAAACATGCTGCAGGGAGAAGGTCCTGCTATGTTGGCCCAGCAAGGTCAAGCGTCCTAGTATTTATTCCAGGACTCTGACCAAGTCAGAAGCTTCTTACTGGCTGCTAATCATGTGATTAGCAAATTACAGGAGCTGATGTTGCACATCTCTCACCTGAATGGGACTCGGAAGGCCTGATCACTTCAGTCCCACGGTAGCTCACAATGATTCCTGATTAAAGCCCCAGGGTCCTCAACATCAATTTCTGTATTTGCAGAGATATACCCTGTTCTCCAGACACAAATCTGAGAGCCAGAACAATCTGATCCCTGATTACCAAATTGGCACAACCTACCAGTAAGGGTACAAGGCATACGTATCCACATTTGACAACTCAAGAGAGCCACGAAAGCCAAGTGACAGCAGAAAACAGCTGTTACCTAACTTAGTGATTGTTGGATCAGCAAAAAGGGTCTGGAAGAAGGAGTATAAAGCCTCCTCATCCTTCCCATCCTGCTTGAGGAGCTGCAACATGTCCAAGAGGAACACCCGACCATGAACTGCCATCTGAACCACCGAAACTCGTGATTTTCTTCCCACAGTGCCAAATGATGGTCGCCATTCCATGTCAATCCCAATGACCTGTCCAGGCTGCAAGAGGAAAAACAAAACGTCAGCTTCCTGGGGGAGCCATGTCAGTACATAAAATGGCATAAAAATGAAGGTACAGGACATGTTTATATTCCACTTTTCTTGAGCCTGTGGAACACAAGGGAGCGTACATGGTGCTGGACTCAGGCAAAGACCTAACTCAGCCCTGCTTAGCTTCATTATATCTCCAGCCATACCCTACTTGGTGGGAGAAAGGAAAGAGGAAAAAGAGAAATAGCACACGTCAACGTTCTCCTCCTGAATTCTTCCATCTTTACTGGCAGTAACTCTTTTTTCCAGGAGGGTTTCCTAGTCTCATGTTCAGACATTACTTTCCCCCTAGTATTTTTTTTTTTTGTAAAAATTTTTTTATTTTTCAACACATTAAAATTAATACATTTATCTTATACAAATCCTTTTTTCCATATTATATCACATTTTGCTCTATTTGTATAATCTTGTTTTTATCTTGTATTGGCGGTTTCCCACCACATCTGAAGCATAACACATTTTCCACATTATCCAAAATAGTAATACTTATATCTATGTTTACACTTCTGGTAACGGTCATATATCTTAAAAATACTTGTATACTAATTCTTACTTTCTATATTCTTATATAATTCTAAAATAAAAACAACTTCATTATCTAATTATCCTTAATACATTCATATACTCTAATTTTATTGCTTTATGTTATTATAACCACGTATAGATGTAATTTTTCATGTCCCAGTATTTTTCAACATATTCTTTCAAATCTTTCCAATCTTCTAAAAAGGTCTCTGAGTACAGGTCATTCAACTTTCTAGTCCATTTATCCATTTCAGCCATATATAACAATTTTTTCAACCATTCCCACACATCTGGTATTTTTTCATTTTTCCAATTTTGTGCATACACCATTCTTGCTGTTGTTATCATATACCATATTATTGTCCTTTTCTTTACATTTATCTCTTCTAGTTTAAGTCCAAGCAATAACATTTCAGGCAACTTCTTAAATGTACATTTCAAAAAATTTTCCATTTCTGCATGTATTATAGACCAATAAGTCTTTGCTTTATCACAAGTCCACCACATATGATAAAAAGAACCTTCTTTCTTTTTACATTACCAACATTTGTTAGACATATTCTGGTTAATATTTGCAATTTTTTTTGGTGTCATATACCATCTGTACATCATTTTAAAACAGTTTTCTTTTAAGTTATAACATGTAGATATACCCATAGCATTTTTCCATAAAAATTCCCAAGATTCCATTTCAATATCTTTGTTAAAGTTTATCGTCCATTTTACCATTTGTTCTTTTACCATTTCATCAGCGTTAAACCATTTTAACAAAATTTTATACATTTTAGAGATCATTTTTTTCCCACCTTCCTCCCAAACTTGTTCTATTTCATTATTTTTTTCTCTAAAACCGGATTTTTTATCACTTCTATACATGTCATATATTTGTCTATATCTTAACCAACCATAATCAAAGTCCATCTGATGCTGCTCCTTCAATATAAAGTCTTTACCATGTCTTGTTAATAAGTCTCTGTACTTCAACCAATCTTGTCCTTTGTGACGTGATACTGGATTTAAAACTTCTGCGGGTACAATCCACATAGGTATCTCTTCTGGAAAAAAGTTTTTATATCTTGTCCATGTATCCATTAACGTTCTTCTCAAATAATGATGTTTAAACATATTGTCCATTTTTGCTTTACCATAATACAAATATGCATGCCACCCAAACCTACAGTCATGGCCTTCCAGGGACAATAACTTTCTATCTTGTAACATAGTCCATGTCCCTACCCAAGTCAAACATATTGCATCATGATATAGCCTTAAGTTTGGTAATTGGAACCCACCTCTATCTTTAGCATCACACATTATTTTCAACTTGATTCTTGGTTTTTTCCCTCCCCATACAAACTTAGACAATTCCTTCTGCCAGCATTTGAATGTTTTGACATCTTTCACAATTGGAATAGTTTGAAACAAAAACATTAATCGTGGTAATACATTCATCTTAACCACCGCAATTCTACCCAACAATGACAAATTTAATACATTCCACTTTTTAATATCTTGCATAATTTGCAGCCATAATTTCTCATAGTTATTTTTATAAAGATCAATATTTTTCGTTGTTAGGTTTACACCTAGATATTTTGTCTTTTTCACCACCTCACATTCTATAAGATTTTGTAACTCAGTTTGTTTGTTGTTTGACATATTTTTACACATCACTTTCGATTTGTTCTTATTTACATAAAATCCAGCCAAGTCACCAAACTCTTTTACTCTCTGTAACAAATATGGTAGTGTAGTCATAGGGTCTTCCACTATAAATATCACATCATCTGCAAAGGCCCTATATTTGAAAGAAAAACCTTTGGTTGTTAAGCCTTTAATTTCTTTATCTTCCTTCACTTTTATTAGTAGAACTTCTAGAATCCAAATAAATAACAATGGCGAAAGTGGGCATCCTTGTCGTGTTCCTTTTTCAACTTTAAAATCGTCTGTCTTTTCAGTATTAATTATTAAAGAGGATTTCTGTTCTTTATAAATTGACTTAATGAGGTTAAGCATATATTCACCAATTTCAAGATGTTCTAGAACCTCAAACATAAAATCCCAATTTAAATTATCAAACGCTTTTTCCGCATCTAAAAAGAAAAAACCCACCTCCTTTTCAGGATGTTTATCGTAGTATTCTATAGCATCCACTACTACTCTTAGATTGTCCCTTATTTGGCGATTGGGTAAAAACCCTGCTTGTTCTGTTTGTATAGTTTCTTTAAGGTGTTCTTTTAGTCTGTCAGCTATAATCTTAGCAAAGATCTTGTAGTCATTATTTAGTAGAGAAATCGGTCTGTAGTTCTTAACATTAGTTAAGTCTTGATTTTCTTTCGGGATAAGTGAGATGGTTGCGTCTTTCCAAGTTTCTGGGACCTCACCAGTAACTCCTATATCATTCATTAATAGCAGTAACACTGGTGAGATCGACTCCTGTAGCGTTTTATAAAACTTCGCTGTAAATCCATCTGGTCCAGGTGCTTTTCCTAATTTTGAGTCATTTATTGCATTTTTAATCTCTTGTAATGATACTGGATTGTTAAATAGTTCTTTAATTTCCTCTGTTGGTTTTGGTAACTTTAATGTTTGCAGGTATTCTTTGATCTTTCTTCTGTCTTTGTTTTCCTTCTTAAACAGTTTTGCATAATATTTAAAAAATTCTCTCTTTATTCCTTTGTTATCTATTATCTCAATGTTATCTCTTATCACTTTAGTGATAAATTTGTTTTCCCGTTTTTTCTTTAATTGCCATGCTAAATATTTTCCGGGTTTATTTGCACCTTCAAATGCCTTTTGTTGGAGTTTTTTTAGGTTCCAGTACGTCTCTTGGTTCAAAATAGCTTTTGCTTGGTCTTGTAACATCCAGATTTCCTTTTGCAGTTTCTTTTTCCCTGGTCTGCTCTTCAGTTCTTCTTCTTTTGTTTTAATGGCTTGTATGATATTTTCATATTGTTCTCTTTTCTTTTTGTTATCTTTTGCATTTAAAGATATCAATAGTCCTCTCATCACTGCTTTATATGCATCCCATACGGTTTGAATTTTTACTTCTTTCTGTATATTTGCTTGGAAGTATAGGTCTGTTTCTTCCTGTAATTTTTTAACTATTTCTTGGTTGTCTAGTAAGTCCTCATTTATTCTCCATCTCTTTTGTTTTTTTACCTGGCCAGCAGTCCATAAACACGGATTATGATCTGAAATTATTCTGGGTAGAATTTCCACTTTTCTTGTCTTAAACGTTAAATTAGTAGTCATCCAAATCATGTCAATTCTTGAATGTGAGTCATGTCTATTAGAATAAAAGGTAAAGTCTTTTCCTTGTGGGTTAGCTTTCCTCCAAATATCTTCCAGCTTCTCTTGTTTTATCAGTTCAAAAAAGTTTTTTGGAAGCTTCCCTAATGCCTCATCCTTTCTCTTAGAGCGCCTGTCTAATTTGTTATTCACAGTTCCATTAAAGTCCCCCAACATCATAATTTGATCATAGTTTACACTGTCCAGTTCCATTTGTAGTTCTTTAAAAAAAATTTCTTTGGCTCCATTTGGGGCGTAAATATTCACAATCAAAGTTTTCTGTCCTTGTAGTGAGATTTCAATAGCTAAATATCTTCCTTCTTTGTCTTTAAATATTACTTTAGGTTCCAAATCTTTTTTGACATATGTTACAACACCATTCTTTTTATTGCTTGCTAAAGAATAAAATTCTTCTCCCAATTTTTTCCTTATTAAATATTTGTGGTCTTGTTTTTTAAGATGAGCTTCTTGTATGCATATTACACTACATTTTTGTTTCTCCAGCCAATGCCCTACCATTCTACGTTTTTGGGGTGAATTAAGTCCATTTACATTCCATGTAAGTACTTTGTAATCCATCTTGATATATTGTTAAATATCACCAAGGTCATCTTTATTCTCTCCAAGAAATGCGTACATTTCTCCTGTGCTTTTAATCACTACTCTGGTGTTGCCATAGTAAAAGCTTAATCCTTGAGGTATTTCCCAGCGGAATCTGATTTTTTTCTCCTTCAATTTATCCGTCAGACGCTTAAATTTTTTCCTTTCTTGCACTATTGCTCTAGGCAGTTCTTTCATTACTATAATTTTCTTTCCATCTATTTCAAAGGGATCAGTAAAACACTTCTTGTAGATTTGTTCTTTTGCCCTTTTCATTGTAAACTGGACCACCACATCTCTTGGTATATTTTTGTCTCTTGCGTATGTAGAATTGACTCTATAAACAAGATCCATGTGTTCTTTAACAACCTCTTCCTGTTCTTGTAAAAAATCTGCTAATGCTTCTTGCATTCTTATAAAAATGTCTTCATTCATTTTTTCCTCAATCCCTCTGAATCTCAAATGGTTTTGCATGTCTTTATAATGCATCATCTTTTCCATTCTGTCATTGTCTCTCATTGTCTTTTGAGTACTTTCTTCCAGTTCTTTTACTTTAGTTTCAATGTCTTGTGTTCTTGTGGTTAATTTTTGAAATTCTGCTTTTAAGTCTATAAAGTTTTTGTCTGCTTGTGCAGCTATGCCATTCATTTTAACATTTACCTCTCCTATAGCGTCTAACATTTTTTTTCCCATTGCTTCCATAACAGCTAGTAGTTCTTTCTCTTTTTTTGCTGCCATTGTAGGAGAGGACCATGTAGCTGCTCTCGATCTTAGTCCGCGGTCCGTCTTGTCTCTTTAAAAAAGATCGATTTTATTTTATTTTCCAAATCAAACACCGATTAATGTGTTCACACAAGCTAGTCTTGCCAAGTCAAATTTCGTTGGTTTCAGCCTTCTGAGTTATATAGTTTATGAGATATTACTGTTTAAAAATTTTATAAATCCAAAATGGCGGGCGCAACTTCTCTATGGTTTGTGTCAAAGGTTATAGTCTTTTTACCTTGCTTCTGGCTTGCTGTAGTTTCCTTTTGTCCCTTCCTCTTGCTTGTCTGCTCTCCGCACGTCACTTCCTGTTGTAGTCCTTTTGGTCCAGCAGTTTTTACAGTCCCCTTTGCTCTCTTCCGGTTCTTCTCCGTTTCCCTTCTTGTCTGCTCCTCAAGCCGTCACTTCCTGTCTCAGTCCTCACAGCTTGATCTCGCAATGCTTGGTTTCCTCCTCCCCTCTTTGTCTCGCAATGCTTGGCTCCCCCTCCCGACTCTTCTTAACCGCAGGAATGTTAAACAACTTGTTTTTTTGGCTTTTTAAGTTCAAATTCAGCTGTTTAACGTTTCAAAACTGCACTCATCCAATCTGCAACAGTCTATTGCTTCACCAGATCTGCTTTTCATCTTTCAAAACGCGGTAATAGTAAGGCAAAAACTTTTTTTCCGTTACCTTATGTTGTTACTTCGCTTCAGATGTGGTCCCAACGTTTAAACTTTGTCTTCTTTGTTAAGGAATCAGAGGAATTGGAGATTTTATGCTGATTTAATCAGCTCAGCTCGGCTCCTTAGAGATACTTGCAGGAATCTTCTTTGGCTGCAGTGCTCAAGGTGTTGTAAAAGTCTCCTCCGAGACTTTTCCTTCACCGAGCTTGCTCAAACCTGGATTATATTGCTTGCTAGTCCTCACACTACCTGTGTAAGGTTGCGTCAGGTGGATTGATCCACCCGAGCTGTCAATAAGAGCCGCTGTCCGCCTTGCGCAATTGCAAAGCGTGTCAGACCTCCATTCCTCCGACCGGAAACCCACTTTCCCCCTAGTATTATCCCCAGGGAGCTATCAGGAGTGGACTTCCTGCTCACACACACAGTCTTTTCTGCTAATTTACCCATGGGTTTTTCCCCACCCCCAAGAGCAGCAAAGCTTCTCCTGTAGGACAGTTCCCTCCCCACATGAACCCATGTGTGGCCCCAGCACTGGGTATTCAGTCTGCTGTATTTAAAGAACAACAATCTCCGTGAGGAACAGACCGTTTTGAAATGGTTTGGTGTACCGGCCCCGCATGGGGAGCTGAAAAAAACGGTACATGCTGTAAACCAAGACAATTTTCTTGCCATATGCATAAGCATCTTGGATATGTATTAGATAATTTACTGCATTGTTATAGCTGTTGTTTTTGCAATTTATTCATGAGCCCTGGAGATCTGCCATTTTTATATTGGTTATGTCATTAATTAATTTAAGAACTGCCAGGGAACACTAACATGCTGAGAGAAAATAATTAAACAGCTTATATCTGAACATAAAAAGCTTGCCTTATACTCAGATGACCATTGGTCTGTTCCATTCAATACTGTCTCCTCTGACTAGCAGTGGCTCTTCAGGTCTCAGGCAGAGGAAGAGTTTCCCCAGATGGACCAGTGGTCTGAGCCTGTATCAGGCAGCTTCACATGTTCATATAGGCTGTTTTTGAAATGGGGTCTTTTATACAGTGCTGCTTACCCGAAACCTCCAAAGTAAAGAGCACAGAGGGATTAAAGGCACCCACCTGGAGCACATGTTCCTTGCATTTCTGCACCTCTTCCCACTTTGACAGGAAAAGGACATTTTCCCTGGGGATGGGGAGCTGGTAAAAATGATCCTTCCTCCACTCCTCGCAGTTGGCCACTTTTTGCTTCAGTACATCATCTCTGCACAATCAAGACAGAAAGATTTTAGGAAATCTTTTAGGAAAAAGGAAATGAGAGAACAGCCCAAAGCCCTACCTGTAAATCAAGCACATTATACTTTGTATGAAGAAGTATTCTCCTGAACTGACCACAAGAGCTATGTGAATGCCACAACAGCTTACCAGCTTCTGCTGAATCAGAGCTGGGTACACGGGGCTCCTTTTCTCCTGAGGAGTCCTCTCTCTCACTGAGCCCTGGCTGACCCATGACAACATCCCTCCCTCCTTTCCCCACTGTGGGCTGTTTACCATTTCAGGTCAATCATAGGCCTCACAGCGGCAAAGGAAGAACTACGGGGAGAGTGCTCGCCCCGCTCCCTTCATGTGACCCTTTGGGCAGGAAAAGGAATACACTGAGACAGGGCCGGGAGGAGCACTCAAAGGCTCTAGAAAGATCTTTTAGAAAGCTTGTTAGCTCTTCTGTAGATGGCCTGCAACTGCGCAGTCCCATGTGGGACTGGACAGAAGCCACGACGATGAACTTAAATTGTTATTATTCTATTGCCGATCAAATTTCCTTGGAATATTTCAAAATCTTTTGTACAAGGCCTGAAACAGGTAAGACAAGAAGAGCCTAAATGGATCAAGTCCACTTACTTTAGCATCCTGTTTCCCCACTGTGGCTGACCATATGTTTCTGGGAAGCCTATTAAGCAGGGCATGAATGCAACAATCTTCCATTGCTGTTCCTCCAGCAAGTGTCACTCAGAGCTATGCCGCCTGTGAAAATGGAAGTTCCATTTAACCAACATGGCTAATAGCTGCTAATGAAGCTACCCTCCATTAGTCTGTCTAGTCACCTTTTAAAGGTATTTAAACTAGTTGCCATCACTTCCATTTAACCAACATGGCTAATAGCTGCTAATGAAGCTACCCTCCATTAGTCTGTCTCCAAAGTAGTTGCCATCACTGCTTCCTGTGGCACTGAGTTCCACAAATTAATTCTGCTTTGTGCAAAGAGGGGTTTGCTTTTGTCTGTCCTGCGTCTACTGCCCATCCATTTCAGTTCATCCCTGCTCCCATTCACAAAGAGCTCTCTTCTCCAGACGTATATCTGCTCCATTTGGGTGACTTAAGATATCCTCTTGGATCATTCTGCCTCAAAGTCGTTATCACAGGAGATGCCCTCAAGACATCAATGGACTGAATTGTAACATTCTTCCTCCATATGGTTATTTCATGCATTTGCAAGAGCCTCTGGCCACTCCCCCCCCACACACACACACTGGCTGAATCCAGGGATTTATTATTTGAAAAAATATTTGCTAACCTTGTGTTTAGGGGAGTGTGTGACTAATTCAGCAGGGCAGCAGCACCAGGCAGGACAAACATTCATTCGCACAGATTGTCTGTGTGCACACGAGACAGTCAATATTTGTGCAAAAATATTTAGCAAAGGTGTGTGAAGCCCCCTTGCGTTTCTGGGAATATCCTGGATGTAAAGCAATTGGAAATGGAAAAGAGTATGAGATGTCTCCAGATGCAGAAGAACAGGCCAGTTAACGCCTCTTGAGCAGGGCTGTGTGCAAGCTGAGCAAGTCTGCAAATGTGACACTGAGGCTGGATTTCCACTTTCCTGAGAATCATATCTTACATTTAAATTTGAAAACAAAATGCAGGCTTCTAGCTCTTAAGCTTGTGAAGATATGCTTCACGCTATTGCCTGGTCAATTTCCAGAAGCCAAAGCGGTGGAGGGGGTGGGGGCTTCAGGGCCATAGGGAGCTTCCGTATCCTACTCTGGGACCAGCCAAGCAAACAATTATACAAAAATAAGTTGCAAAACTCGCAAGTATTTAGTTGTATTATCGATCGTTTGTCTTATTTCCTCAACCCCCCCCCCCCCCGTTGTCTAAGGGAACTTTACAAAAAATGAAGGTTCTAGTCAGAAGGAGGTTAAAAGGGGGAATTAAGAGTCAAATTCCTCCAGGAAGCCTGGAAGCTATTTACAACTACATTAGTTGAGGCCTGTACAGAATGCATAGCTCAAGTCAGGAAAAGTACCACCAAGTCTAAAAGGATTTCTGCCTGCTTAACGATCCAAGTCAAGGAAGCCATAAACGCAAAAAGGCTTCCTTTAAAAGGTAGAAGGCTGTCTTGAATGAGGTGAACAGAATAAAGCACAGATTCTGGCAAAAAAATGCAAACTGACAATAAGGGGAGCAAAAAGAGAATCTAAGGAGCGGATGCTAAAAACATTGAGACAAGCAATAAACTTTCTTTCAAATATTTCAGGAGGGAGAAAGAAGCAGACTAAGGAGGTAGTAGGGCCTTTGGATAACAAAGGAAAGAAAGGATTGCTTAAGGAAAAAGGGGGGATGACAGAGAAAATGAATGAATTTTCTATTTTCACCGTAGAAATCTTGGGATTGTAACAGATAGCTCAATGTGGCCGTGATGAAAAAGGCAAACTCCATGCTGGGGATTATCAGGAAAGGGGTTGAAAACAGAGTGGCCAATATTGTAATGCCCTTGTACAGAGCTACAGGACTGCCTTATTTTGAATACTCTGTACAGTTCTGATTGTCATATCTTAAAAAGGGACATCACTTGCAGTGGGTTCTGCTGTTTTTCTGCCACCCTCGTTGTCTCATGCCTCTGCTGAGGGTTTGCTGCTGGCCAGCATTTTCTGGGTGCTGTGGCGAGCTGGGAAGCTGCTCCTGCAGCGTTACATTGGGCTTCTGCAGCCCTCCCTGGATGGTTTCCTTGGCATGGTCTGGAGACCTCTGTCTCCTTGGTGGTAAGTGTGGGGGTGGGACATCTGACACTGGACACCATGGCAGGTAAAAAGAGCCTCCAAACACAGAGGCAGCAAACTTCTGAATACCTGTGCTAGGAGGCAGTAACAGGGCCTTGGCCTCCATGCCCCGTTTGCTGGCCCTCCAAATTGGCTACTGTGTGAAACAGGATGCTGGACTAGATGGACCACTGGTCTGATCCAGCCTTGCTCTTCTTATCGCTTCTCCTATTAAAATATCTTAGGTAGCAGATGCTGGGGAGAAATCCTATAGAGCCAGTGCCATTCAGAATAGATACAGTTGTGCTAGATGAACCTACAGTTTGACTGAGTACAAGGCAATATCATATGTCCACCTGTGATTTAGATTGTAGGCTCCTTGGAGGCAGGAACACAATAATTTTCTACGCTCCAAAGCACAAGGTTTTGCACTAATAGCGTAACGGTGTTTATGAGTACAGACTGAAAAAATAACCAGCCGTTCTTAGGACAGAACTAGGAGGCAAAGTGCACACAAATCTTGAGTTTGAGGTGTACCAGAACAAGAGCAACCCCCCCCCCCCAGCCTTGACACAGTAGGCAAAGAGCCCCAGACAGGTGTGTTTGCTCTCTCCTCTTTCTACCTCTCTTGACTTTTGAGGGCCTTCAGCTCATCTGCCACTTGGCAAGGCAGGCTGTCCTCAGGGAGGCTGTAATGAAAAGCCCAAGTGGCCGCAGCATTTAGGTGATGGTAAGAGGCCAGCAGCTGAACTAGCTGTTCCTGCAGCCACCGATTGTTCCCGATGGTGCTCTAAAAACCAAAGAGAAATCAAAGTCAATCAAAGTCCATTTCCATGAGCAGCGAAGTTGCTTGGGATATTTTTCATTACTCAGAAGTATCTCTCATTGAAGAAAAGGCTGGCTACCCCTGCTCCGAAAGGATACATAATGCAGGGGTGGGCAAATTGCGGCCCCGGGGGCCACATGCGGCCCGCCACAGCGTTTTTTGCGGCCCGCCAAGACAGTCGGCCACGTGGTGTGATAGGGTACATTTGTCTCATTAAATTGATTCTAAAATTAAATGTGCTTGCAGCTATAGACGATATGAAATTAGCACAATAAATAAATTGAATAAAACTACCACTATTTTATTTAATTTGTATTTATTGATTTTTATGATACAATTTATACCTTTTCTGAAATGCAAAGTTAACTAATGAATGCCATCATTTTAAAAGGTGCGGCCCTCCGCTAACCTCCGCTCCCACAAAGTGGCCCCCGAGCCAAAACAATTGCCCACCCCTGACATAATGTATTTTCTCAGCCTGTTGCCATAACAACATTTGCAACTGTGGGATACTCCTGTTACCATTGGCTCCCACAATCCTACTTAAACCTTTGCCCAGTTGGCAAGAGCTCTACAATGGGACTGTGCTTTTGGGGTTCTGATAATGCTTCTGGAAATCCCCCTGTATTTCAGCATAGGCTGCATCAGATAATCACAGTGTATCCCTCCTTCCTCCCTCAAGATGGTGTGGCTCAACAGATCAATGCTACCAGGGCCTCCAAGAATGCAATCAAAAATCATAGTTTACTTTCCCAAACACACTGCAGCACCTCCTGTGCCTTCACATACGGTTTTTTGTGCTTGAGAAATTTTTGTGCTTGAGAAACTAGATCACAGAGACTCAGTACTTGGTCTGTGTATCCAGTCAAACCGTTAAACAGACTGGTCCTACAGCCACGTTCTCAGGATTCAAATGATCTCCACACCTTGATGCTTCGTTCTTTTCCATCGCTGTTAAGCAGCCCTACCTTCAGCAGTTTTTCGTGACAAACATGTTTCAACACAATTGATTAATCAAGGCAAATCATCCATTAAAAGCTGGCAGGTCAGTAGCATTTAAGTGCTACTGCAGCCATCATGCCGCCTGTTTGCTTAACCTTAGCTGCAGAGTCCTCCTTTTCATTTTAGGAATGAATGATGGTTTGCATTATGTCTGCACCAATGTTATGGTGGTAAGTGCGGCTTACAAATCCACTCTTAACTGTGGCTGAAAAAATGGCTTACAACTAAGCGTGGTTAGCAAACTGACTAGCACAGCCCTAATACTGTGCCATGGATACTCTAAAAAGGAAAGAGAAAATTCACACATGATCAAAGAAGGGGGGAGAGTGTGCATGCCCCCAAGGGAGGTCTTGATCTCCTCAAGGTAGCTAAGAGATCTGGCAACTAGAGTGGGAAAATTGAGGTTCGTCCCAGTTCATGGGGTCTCACGAACCTTCACAAACCTTCCCATTTACTGAACTGGTTCATTTTGTGAAGTTCATGAAGTGGTGGAGTGGCCCCCCATGGGCTACAACTGACAAACTCACTGTGAGTCTCCATCTGACTCTCCTCTACCTGTTCGCCAAGTTTGATGAGGACTGGATTTAGGGGGACTGTGTTACAGCCTCCCAAAGCAGGTGCCCCCTGGAAAGTGCTCTCTGGGGAAATCACAGCCACAGGTTTAGGAGTGTCAAACGCCTCCCCCCACCCATGAGCTAGAGGCATCAAACTCACAAAGGACCTCCCCAGGAAGCCCCTCTACCTGCCGTCAAAGTTGTGTTCAGGTTGCCTTGGGGAAGCTGAGTAGTGGCCCCCCAAAGCAGGTGCCCCCAGGAAAGTGCTCTCTGGGGGAGTCATAGCTAGAGGCATCAAACTCACAGTGGACTTTCTTGGGATGCCCTTCTACAAGAAGGGGGGAGGTATCTAACATGGGAAGGGGGTGGCAAATTGGAAAACCAAGTTGATGGGCAGATATAGCAAGAGCAGCTGGTGATGCCAAGCCTGGCGGGTGGGTGCCCCGAGGCGCAGAAGTCGAGGATCTTAGGGTCCAAAGTGCAAAAGGGGGAAAGTCTAGCATGGGGGGGTGGTAAGTTGGAAACAAATCAATGGGCAGATACAGCAAGGGCAGCTGGTGATACCAGCGTGTCTGGCTCACAAACCACTGCCACAAACCTAATGAACCTCTGTGAAAAACATGGGAGTTTTTGGGCGATACGATCTCACAAACTGAGGCCTCACAAACCACAAACAGGCCATGTTAATGACAAAATGGTTCATGGTGAGGTTCATGCCCGTCTCTACTGGCAACATTTTTATTTATTTAAAAGATTTATAGACTGCATTTCCAGCAAAGGCTATGAGGTAGCAACACAGTATCATATAAAATGGCACCAATTTAAAAAAAAAATACAATATCAAAACCCAGCTTAAAACTCACAGATTTAAAATAGCCAACGTATCAATTCATACCGTAATTTAAACACTACCTCTTTAGTTCAACAGGAGCCTAGAAAGAAAGGGTTTACGACTCCTTCCCCAAAGGCAAGAGGTTGTTTCTAAATTGTAACCCATTTCCAAAGAATGGGTATAACTGCAATCCCCCCCAACCCCCTCCCTCATAATTTCTGGCCCTCCTTGATTTCACTGGCTAAAAAAGATATAATTAAGAGGTTCTGCTGGTTTAATCTTAACTGGCACAGGGGCTATACAGCCCCTTACAGATAATACTTTTTAAATTGAAGTTATTTACTTCTCACTGAAATTCAAGGTAGATTACACTATGGCAACATGATTAAGAAGATGGGACATGGGACATAAGGTTTGGATTGCAGCAATCTGAAAACAAGAAGAAAACTGAAACAGTGCTGAAACAATTCTTAAACAGAGTACAAGCTGATATATAGTAGGAACATATTTACAGCAACAGACAGTACACAGTAATATAGTCCACAGTCTCTGTCACTATACTGAAGCATCTTTCTGAATCAGTTAATTACAGTACAGCCCTATTACCTGGGCGAAAAAGCCCTCCTGAATAATTCATAGTTACTAATATAAATAATACATTTATTACCATGAAAAATAAATAATGTTGCCAACTCCAGGTTTTATTTATTTAGATTTATATCCCGTCCTTCCCGCGAGCAACAATAAATTACAAAGTGATTTAAAGTAGATATTAAGCAATAAAAACAGTTGAAAGAGTTAAAAGATGGGCATAGTCGAGAATTCTTTAATTAAATACTCAGCAATCCTAAAACTGGGAACAATTGGGTGTCAGAATCTGCTGATTCAGACAAAGTTTCTCTATTGCTTTTCTATTGCTTGCTGCTATGATTTCTGTTGCTTTGTGTGGTTTTATAGCACCTGCTATGAAGTTGCCCCCGCCTACCATGTAACCCTCACTTTGGCCAGTATGTATGTAAGCTATATGACCCCAGGTTTATGACCCTGACCAGGCCTGGTTTGTGTAACTGTCAGCCCGGGAGGATGACAACTTCAAAGTATGGGAACAATGGGCCTCTCACACTCCTGCCTCCGCATTCCATTCATCCCGGCTGGGACGGCAAGGGAGGACAGGTCCCATCTCTTATCAATGTGCAAAAGCCTTGAGGCCAACGATTGTTATGTGAAATGGTAACATCTAAGGGGTCTGGTTTGGGAAGGGAAATTTACAACTTAACACCTCACTTTCTTTCCTGTGGGAAGCAAACGGCCAGAGACCCTTTTTACCCGCCGTTTTTCCCCTTTAGTGATTGGTTACCTATGGGCAATTCAAACTGTTCTGAAAGGTATAATAGACCTGCTTCTGTCATATGCGTTATCTCTGACAATAATCCGAGAACCTGTACTAATGTAGAGATTGGAAATAAAGAACTGTGTTTCATCAACAAAGATCTGATCCTTGACTACTTTGAGCAGAAGTCTCACATTGGGCTGTGGTTGAGCTATAAAGATCTTATCAGTAGCAACCTATCAGTAGCACAAACTGCAGCAACTGCGGCAGGGAGTCCAATTAATGGATGCCCACCACCTCACCCAAAGGCCTGGCAGAACAGCTCTGTTTTGCAGGCCCTGCAAAAACTTGTACTAGGTCTCACGGGGCCCTGATCTCAATCGGGAGCATGTTCTACCAGGCCATGGCCAGGGCAGAAAAAGCTAGGGATAACCAGCATGGTGTTCCGTGGAGCGCAAGGCTCTCCGGAGCATATATGGGGAGAGGTGGTCCCTTAAATATGCCAGTTCCAGGCCGCATAGGGCTTTAAAAGTCACAACCAGTGATCACTGCATGGGTCACTGTCACTAAGTCCTGAGGGAAGATATAGGGAACCAGCTGCCTGATCTGCAGAAGATGATAAAAGGTAGACCTGGCAAATGTGGTGACCTGGACCTCCATAGAGAATAAGGAATCCAGAGTCACCCCTAGGCTCCTCACCCTCTGGGCCAGGACCAATGGTGCCCCATCCAGGGTAAGGAGCCGGATTCCTGAATCCACCCCCCTCCCGGCTCAGGTACAGAGATGGGGGGGGGGGTTAAGCCTGGGGAGGGTGGAGTTTAGGGGAGGGGAGGGACCTCAGCAGGGTATAGTGCCATAGAGTCCACACTCTAAAGCAGCCATTTTCTCCAGGAGAGCTGATCTCTGTCATCTGAAGATCAGTTGTGATTTCAAGAGATCTCCAGGCCCTACTTGGATGTTGGCAACCCCAATTTGAATCAGTGTCAACAGAAAAACATGCACATGCCGCATATTCTTAACTTTATGGCTGTTGTGAGAGTAGGATAGCGAGTACTAGGGTTGCCAAGTCCAGGTTGGAAAATACCTGGGGACTTTGGGGGTGGAGCAAGGAGAAGGTGGGGTTTGCGGAGGGGAGGGGCCTAAGCATGGTACAATGCCATAGAGTCCACCCTTCAAAACAGCCATTTTCCACAGGGGAGCTGGAGATCAGTGGTAAAAGCGGGAGATCCCCAGGCCCCACCTGGAAGCTGGCAACCCTAGCGAGTACTAGGGCGGGAGCAGGCCCTTCAAGGTTGGGGCAGAAATCCCAAACTATTTTTTTAATGTGGGTTTTTCTAGAAATCTGCAAGAATGAAATTGGAGTGCTAAACATCTGCCTATCTCACTGTTCTAGCCTGTGTTTTGTTTTATGGGTTTAGTACCAGAGGGAGAATGCTGGTTGAACAACATTCCTCTCTTGAGCTACAGGCAACGTGTGGGAACATTGCCCTGTTCCCTCCAGATCTGCTGATGCAGCAGAGCTGAAAAACTAGCAACAAATCTTGTGCAATTTTCTGAAGTCCTGGAGGAGAAAGCAAGCTAAGCCCCACAGAGTAAGTGGGAAAGTATCTGACAGGCCATCAAGGCCAACAACCAATGCCTTGGAATTTTCTTTCTTGCCTGGCCTGTGGACTTTACAGAGGCATCTTGTAGGCCATTGCTAGAAACAGGAGACTAGGCTAGATGAACCTCTATCTAATCCTGCAGGTTTCTAATGTAGTCAGGGCCACTAAAACAATTAACAGGCAAGCAGTGGAGGATAGAAATCTTAAGAGCTATTGGCCATGGTAACCAATTAGACATTCCATGAACGGAGGTAGCATATCTCAGACAATCACATCCTGAATATGGAATCACCTTTAAGGCCATCTTTGAAGAATGCTGAGCTAGGCTAAACTGGTGGAGACAGAGCCATGGATGCCACTCTAATGCTCCTTGAAGGAAAAGCAGGAAAAATTGTCCTAGAGATGGACCAGATACAAGATGTTTCTATTGCTCCTGGAGGTGATGTAACCTGATTGAGTGTCCTAGCAGTACAGATCCCTACCTAATCTGAGCTGCAGAAACGGTTTCCTGTTTTTTGCAGGCTCATCTCACTGTGGCTTTAATTGTGGCCTGTTTTGCTGGTGGTGTGGCCCAGTGCGTAAAGTGTTTTGCAATCAATCTGGCTTTAACATCACCCCTTTCCTTTTCCCCTTCTGTTTTTTTTTTCCTTCCCCCTGGGCCATCAAATGATTGATTTCCCACTCTGACAGGAGAGTCTCACCTTTGCATTGCTAAAAACATCTCAGGAATGAGGCCTGACAGCCGCAGCAGCAGCATTCCACCTGGGCAGGCTGCGTTTGCACATGTAGGAGCGGGAAACAGAGCAGTGAAGAAGCCTTGCTTTGCAAGTAAGGTACGCAGGCAGAGCTGAACTACCAAGCTGGGAAGTCCCAAAACATTAGGAACTACTGCACTTGATCAGACCAAAGCTGGTAGAATCTCGAGCCAGTCATTCTCTCTTAAGCTTACTCTACTGCACAGGGTTATTGTTGTTATAAGGACAAACAGAGGAGGGGAAAACAATGTGGTAAACCGCTTTGACTCCCATTGAGGAGAAAAGAGTGGGATATATATATAAATAAATACACAAGTAAACAAACATGCACTGTGGGCAATGCTCTCACTAAGCTGTGGAGTCTTGTGAGCAAAAATTCTACTTTGTGAGCTACTGGCATTAAAGTTGTGAGTGAGCGATTTGGCTGCTGCATAAATTAGTTTGCTCTGGAGCCATCCTTCCTGAGCTAAGGCAAAAATCTGTGAGCCAGAGGCTAGAAAACTGTGAGCTAGCTCACACTAACTCAGCTTAGGGGGAACACTGACTGTGGGAATAAATTGGCCTGTAAACTCCTTTGTAAATTCGTAGCCTCAGTGAAATTTGAACTGGGGACTTCCTGGCTTATTGTGTACACTCACTGCTTCTGCTCTTACATACCTGCTGTGATGCTTGTATGTTGCTTCCCCTGTTCCGTCTCCTAAACACATGAAGCTACCGTCTACTGAGTCAGTCCTCTGGTCCATTTGGTCTAGTATTGATTGGCAGTGGCTGTTCCAAGTATCAGGCAGAGAAAGTTCTTTCCCAGGATTTGTCACTTAACACCATTTTAATTGGAGATGCTGGGGACTGAACCTAGGACCTTCTTGGCAGATGCCCTACCACTGAACCAAAACCTCTTGTCCTTACTTCTAGCAAGATTCCCTGATTAAGCTTTGAGGATGAGAGGGAAATTATACAGGATCAGCACAGACTTGTTGACATCTGCTTAAAAAAAAAACCCAGCCCCCCAGACATATCATTCCATCTGTAATCCTGAGGCATGCAAATCAAAGATTCTTGATGCTAATGAAAACCTGTGATTAAAGCCTTCCTTGCATGAGGCTTGCATATCACAAAACTGCACAAGCCCTTTTTGATCAAATACTCTTTTTACCTCTTTGACAGTCCCTCAACAAACTAGGCCCTAGTCTGGATAGCCCCAGCTAGTCCACTTGCCTAAGATCTCAGAAGTTAAGCAGGGTCAGCCCTGGCCAGTACTTGGATGGGAGACCACGGAGGAAGTCCAGGGTTGCTTCCCAGAGGCAGGCAATGGCAACTGTTCGCCTCTTGCCTTGACAACCTTATGGGGTCACCGTAAGTTGGCTATGACTTGACAGCACAGGGATCAACAGACTGAAGCAGATACACATTTGGTCCAGAGCCTAGGAAAGTGCAGTCAGAAGCCCCTGATCAGAGGGTGAAATCTGGAGACCACCATTTGCCTTCCTTGCCCTTGTAAATTTCCTTTTGTGGTCTGTAGGCAACCAGCAGTCCAGCCATCTCTTTTACAACACATTTGATCCATTTGGGTATATTTGCATCTACCCCCTTAGATAGCAGTCATATGATCTGAGAAGTAAAACACTTACCTTCCTCAGTGACTGGTAAAAAAGAACAAAATAATTCATAGAGATCAGCAGCCCTTTTCCTAAACACTGAAAGCATTTTGCATACTGAGCATTCCTTACAACAACCCTGCAAGGTCTGTATTATCACTCTCATACCGTGTGTGTGAGAGGCTGAGAGCTAGCCTCTGCTGTGGAGAATAAGGTCACAGAATTATGGAGTGGACCATTTGAGGATGCAAGTTGCAAGAAGGGAGTAGATGTCTCTCATTTTTAAACGCTACCCTCTACCCCTGAAATAAAAAATTCAGCATGCCACCAAGCAAGTTTTAGCACAGTTCCCTCTATCTCTTGCTACCTTACAACATACTTAGGTTGGGAAGCATTAAGAAATATCTGTTGTATATTTATCCTTCCCTTCTCCCCCTCCCCATTTTATCTTCACAACAACCCAGTGAGGTGGGTTATACTGAGGGACTGGCCCGGCATCACCCTGTGAGATTCACAGCCAGATGGAGACTTGGAGCCAGGTCTCCCAAGTCCTGGCCTGACACTCTCCCCATCACAGTACACTGGTTCCCCCCTTTGCCCTCCCCCTGCTCTCTGCAGCACTCCAGGATTCTACAGCTTTGCTCTACAACACAACGTGTAAAGGAGTGCTTAGATTACAGCTCCTTGATCTTATTTCAAGGAGTCTACCTGGCTGCAAGCCAAAGCTATAATAAGTATGTTTGCAGGATCTTTAGCAAATGGAAGGTTTGGCAGAAACATTTTTTTCTCTCTCTTTAATCTCTCTTGGTGCATTAAATTTCCTGGTGCCCTCTGTTGTGGAGACAGAATGCTTGAGAGGGCAGACTGAATGAACTCCGAAATTCACACCCTGCCAAACTGGCCTGAATTCCCTAAATCCATAATTACAACATTCCACAGAGAGATGCATTCTTTTGAGTGAGGATGAGTTTCTTGTTTCTTTCCACTTTACCCGATTTCCTTTCTCAAGAGGAATCCTTTTAGTCTCTGTGAGCACTTTTGAACAATCACCTTCCTAGTGCAAAGCTCTCCTTTCTCAGCAACCGAACAGGCAAATGATCTCACCTACAAATGCAACTGAGTCAGAAGCAAAGAAACAAAAATGTGCAGAATTTTATGCACAGAAGAACAGAAATTTACAGCTAGGAGTAGTGATGTTATTTATTTAAATAATCACACCCTTGCTTTTCTCCCTACTGGGGAACAAAAACAGCTGATAATATCGTTCTCCCCTCCTTCATTTTATCCTCACAATAACTAGTTCGTAAGTTAAATCAGTCTGAGAGACTGCAGCTGGCACAGCATCACCCACCAAGGTTCAATGGCAAAGTGGAGATTTGAACCTGGGTCTCCCTAATCTAGTACAACACTGAGCCCTTACACCAGGGTGGTTCTAGTATGCATATGCTCCCCTTCTCCAAGAATGCAGAACAAACACAGACGGTAGTATTCGATCCAGAATTTGCCATTCTGAAAATTTGGGTTTTTTTATTTGTGAAAAGCAAGTTTCTACTACTATTACTACTAGTACTACTATTACTACCACTATTAACAATAAATTACACTATTTCCTACCCCTTATCCATAGAGCTGTGGAAGATATACATACGGTTCCCTCCCCAAGACCATCTAGTGAGCCACATGGCTGCATGGGGATCTTCAGCTGGGTCTTCCTATCAAACTCTAATCACTCCACTCCACTCCACTGACTTATATATACTGCTTTAGATAGTTCAGAAGAATTTGGACATATTACCTTGTCACAGTCCTTCCAACAACTCCATAAGCTAAACCAGTATCATTACCTCCACACTTCAGTAGGGTGGGGTGGGGACTGAGGGGTGGCAGCTTGCCTAGGTCACCTAGTGAGTTTCAGCAGAGGCAAGATTCCAATCAGAGTTTCCTGAAGATTTCTAGGCCAGTCAATACATGTGAGGGCAATGCCAGCTGAAACCGGAGAGGTGAATATGATTCCCAGTGGTCAGAACTGGGAAAGGAGACTTCAGTGTTTTGCGTACCTCCTAGCCCCCTACCCCCACATGACTAGCAAAAAACCCCAGCATACATATTACAAAATAGTAAAGGCAGATGGCCAACAGGGCCAGGGTCTTCTCTGTAGTGACACTTCCTTTGTTCAACTGCCACTGGCCCAGAGCCCAGCTGCAAAATTTCCTGTTTGTTTCAATATTTTGCTTTCTGTTCAATTGGAGCTGCTTCTGAATGTATACCACTAAATTTTTATTGTCTGAATTTTACTGCTGTAGAGTTTAGGGTTTTTTTAGTTGATTCTGACAGTTTAATGGCTTTATTTTAATCCCCTGTTCAATGCATTGAGAGCCTTATGGCTATGAGCTAGAAGATCAAAAAGCAAACAAACAAAACATTGCAGGTAAATTGTACAAAAGAGAAGGTATTATGCAAATATCCTCAGTTTGCATACTGCATACTGGTTGGAGAGTTCACCTTGGCTTGGTGCAGCATTTTAATGTCTTTGGTAGCACTGAATGAAACTTGCACACTGGAAGCAAAGCCAGAGATAATTCGCGCCCTTACCTGAACATGTTCGGTCCAGTTTTCCTGAGTCATGGTTTTCTGGAAGAGAAATCACAAACAACACTGATGTCTTCTCAGCATTAAAACCACAACAGTCTTTGTACAATTCACATGCCCCCCCCCATACCTCAACAAACCTCTTGTAGAACAGGTATTTCAGAGTTCCCAGGTGACGCTGGTTGGTGGCGTTGGGGCAAAGGGCTAGGATGCGCAGGGAGAAGGGATAAAAAAATATGGATCAGGAGGAGACAGGCAAGCAAACATGTAGGAAAGGAGGTGAGCAGGGATTTTTTTCCTCATTGTTTATTAAATCTTATTGTTTATTAAATCTCACTGGTATCCTGGCCTGCTTTCCTCCAAGGGGCCTGGGGAGGCATACATGGGTTGTTAGCCAAGTTTATCCTCACAATAACCCTATGAGGTAGGCCATAGTTCCACACTAGTGAATCTGACTGGCAGCATCCCAGGCAGAGGGTATTTCCCAACACCAGCTCTTAGCTCTCCCTATAAACTGATGTGCCCTGACCTGGATGGGCCAGGCTAGCCCAATCTCATCAGATCTCAGAAGCTAAGCAGGCTCAGCCTTGGTTAGTATTTGGATGGAAGACCTCCAAGAAAGTCCAGGGTTGCTTCCCAGTGAGAGGCAATGGCAAACCACCTCTGAACATCTCTTGCCTTGAAAACCCTACAGGGTTGCCATAAGTCAGCTGCGACTTGACGGCACCTTCCACCACCATCAAACTGCTGCTTTGGCCCCTCCCATTCAATGTCAACTTTCTAAGAGTTGGGGATTTTCCAAGCACTGTTTCCTGAGATCCTTCAGCTATGTCAGGGATTTGAACTTGGGACTTTCTACATGTAAAATATGAGTTCTGCCTACAGCTCCTCCCTGTTCAAACCCATGTCTATCCAGTCCCCCCTTTGCCCACTGTACCACAAGACACATTTATAGGATTTTTAAAAACCCACCCCTCAGATTTTTAATCATTATAAAAATACAGACAATATGCTGGACATTCAGAAAGTCAAGCCACTTGAACATTTTTTAAAAAAACCGCATGATTGTTACAAAGTTTATAACTATCAATGAAATCATTAATAAGAAAGGATCAAAACCAAGGAATAAAGCTTGTCCTGAATTTTACAACTTCAGGCTGCAAGTGAAGGAGGGGAAGCAAATCTTGATGCTTTGCCATGACGGTTAATCTTTATGCACCCAGAAAAATAAATCAGGGAGAAGAGTAACCTGCACCTTTCTGCTAATTTTAAACATGCTGAGTTTTTTTAAAAATGGGAGACAGTCCATTCCAGCTAGTAGCCTCCCTTCTCACTGCCACCTGAAATAGTAGAATCCAAGAAAAACTTACCATGAGGTTCTACTGAAGGTATTAAATGGCCTTGACAAATTACTTGGGAAGAAGTACACACAAAATTAACCTAATTGTTTAACTCAGGCTTCCAATTGCTTAATTAATACCTGTTTCCAAGCTCTCTTAATGTTTCCAAAGGAAATAATCAGCTTGATTGGAAACACCAACCAAAGCCTCTAATATCAATTCTGATAGGTCTTAACCTTCCACGTTTATTCATCATTAAAGTACTTGATTGAGAATGTTAGAAATCCTACCCTTCCCCCAAAGAGCTCATGGTTCCTCCCCCTTCTCCGTTTTATCCTCATGACAACCCTGTTAAGTACGGTCACTCCAGTAGGCTTCATGTCTAAATGGGGATTAAATTCCAGCCTAACCACTACACCACACTGAGCCCCAATCTGGCAACCCCTTGTTGTCATGATGACCCTAAGTGTGCTCAAGGAGGCAGCAACAGTTAACAGAGAATCTATGGATGCATCAAGGGGAGCTGGTACTGGATGTGAGGAGATCTCCACTGTTTCCACTGAAGTAGAAAAGAGATGCCACATGTACAGGAGAGCCACACAGATTATCTGGTGCATGAATCTGACCACTGATACTGATGAAGGACTCTCTTCTCCACAAAAGTGAACATGAATTCCTAAGGATGTGATTCACTGAGACATTCTCTCAGGTCAGCCTCACTAAAATGATCAAAGGCTGCCAATGGCTCAGCCCCTAACCATTTCACTGAGGCTGGCATAGGGAACAACCTGATGGATCATGAGCTTAATCCTTTAAAGATCCCCCAAGGACATTTTGTGTCAAATAACCTTGAGAAACAGTAAAAAAAATCTCATGGGCGAATGATTCCATCAATCTTGTGGCATGTTTGCCTTGTCAGACATCATTCTAAACCACAAACAATAGGTGAAAACCCAGCTTCCCACACAAACCTACAAGACAGAATGCACAGACTGCAGAAGTTCCAGGGCAGCTCACTCCTACCCTCTAGTGTTAACATGACTGAGTAGAGCAAATTAGCACAATTTATCCTTGTAGGTTCTGACAGATTCATTTGGCTGTTTTAGCTACGGGCTTTTCCGCATAGCTTTTCCCCATCAGTTCTGGCCCCATACTTCTTTGGTTTATCCCAGTTTCCACATGCACGTTGTGCCTTTAGGTTTTGCTTCTCTCCCCCCTCCCCCCCCCCCCAATTCTTTTGAGACCACTTTTACCCCAATGTTTTTCTGGACACCAATTCTGACTTGGTTTGTTCCTCATGCGTAATATTTCTCTGTTTTCTTTGTCCCACCCACTGCTACCCATCTGTAGCCCACTTTTGGATGACTGGACTGTCATCATCAAACCACTCCCTCTCTTGGCCCCCCAATCTGAAGAAAAGTGGTTTAATTTTATTTAAATGGCACTAAAATATTGATGTATCAATAGAGTGTTGTAGTGATAATTTAAGCAGGATCTCTGACTTTGTTGTGAAAAGAGGACGTTTCTAGCACCTGCCCTTGTGCAGAAATGCCTTTTTCCCTATATCTCCACAACAGAGGGGGTCAGAGACTAAAACAAAGGGAAAGCTGGAAATTCAGAGAACCGGCTTAAATGATCATTACACTATACTGATAAAGCATGTCCAAAAAATAAAAACAGGAGGGTACTGTGACACCACTGATGATGACCACCCTCCCTTGAAAATCCTCATTACTTAAGGCACATGCAGAAGAAAATAAATTGACTCCACAACTGTGAAAATGCACAGGGAGGGTAGACGTCTGGGACAACTGTGCTTAGACCGATTCCACTGCTTGTGGATCAACTGCCAAGGAAACCAGGAGTAAGCTGAGTGCGAGGAAAAGTTTTGTTATCCACCCTGGGTTTTTGGAATTAAACAAGGTGAAAATCCAGCCACTTAAATTTAAAGCAACTGTTAGTCAGGGCTGTGATACTGGATGCAGAACTCTGTACTCTTTAAGAATTTCAGTACTTTAATACCAAAGCCACATAACAAAAAGGGTTGCCAATGAAAAAGAAGGGTGTGTGGATGTGCATGATTTAGTGCTCCAGTACGCACATGCATACATACACAATCCCTGCACACAGAAATTAGCATGCCAGAGAAACAGCTCAACTAAAAGCCTTATTCCTGGGAAGCTAACTTTCCATACGTAGGGAAACTTTTATACTGGGGAACATTCAAATCATGCAATTTCCCACAAGCAGACTGTTGACAGGATCTGGAGGAACCTAACACTACAATCTTGCTAAAGCTAATCAAACCTGGGCCTCATCAGTATCTGGATGAGAGACTACCTGAGAAACAGTTTTCAGCTGCATAGTCTCCTGGTTAGACTAGGATCTAAGAAACCCAGGTTTAAATCCCCACTCTGCCAAGGAAGCTTGCTGGGTGATCTCAAGCCAGTCACACACACTCAGCCTCAATTACCTCCCAGGGTTGTTGTGAGAATAAAATGGAGGAGAGGAGAACAGTATAGGCTCCTTTAGATCTCCACTGATGAGAAAGGTGGGGTATTTTATTTATTTTTTTGCTTTGTTTGAACCCTCCCTTTCTCCCCTGTAGGGACCCAAAGCTTTACATCCTTATCCTCTCCTCCATTTTATCCTCACAACAACCTTGTGTGATAGGTTAGGCTGACAGTGTGTGAGTGGCCCAAGGTCACCTAACAAGCTTCCATGATAGAGCTAGAATTTGAACCTTACTGTCACAGGTCCTAGTTCAACGCTCTAACCCATGGGTCCCCAACCTTTTTGAGCTCCTGGGCACCTTTGGAATTTTGATGTAGGGTAGCGGGCACAACCACAAAATGGTTACTGCAGGAGGGAGAGTCAATCACAAAATGTCAAGTGGTGAGCTTATGCATAACTAGTAACTTTTCAACGTTTCAGGCAGAAGCTCTGCTTGACAGGATGCCTTTTTAAATGAACATATTGTTTAAAAATATTTTCTTGCTTACAAACAACTTAGTTGTGCAGTGCTGTGGAGGCAGCTGTTGCTAAAGCAATGCTTTTAAAAATCTGCATGGCCAATCAGACCTCCAATGGCCAATCGGAAGACTTGCCGGGCAAAAGCCCTACCTAGCCCTACCCACGTTCTAAAAATACATGGAAAGTGTCAGGAAAGGTGTCAGCAGGTACCATGGCAGCCGCAGGCACCATAATGGTGACGCTGCTCTAACTATTACATGAAGTAAATAAAATAAGCAAGCAAAACAACAACACAGGAATTACGAGGAAGGCAGTGCAACTACAAATTGAAATTCTGCACAATATCCCTTACTGTCGCCCCTCTTTTCGCTCCATGGGGCTGTCTCTTTTTCCATCCCGAGTAGAGAAGGGGATGCCATTCAATCACACACTTTCAGAGTATGCCGTAGTAGTCAGTGTCAGAGTAGGTAGGGTCTGGTAGACCATGATTTAAATTCCAACTCTGTCATGGAGGCTTGCTGGAAGACCTTAGGCTAGCTCCTTTCTCTCAGCCTAACCTACCTCCTAGGGTTGTTGTAAGAATAAAATGGATGACAGAAGGAGAATGTTGTAAGCCATTTTTGGTTCCCCACTGGGAAGAAATGCAGCCTGGGCATAAACATCTAAACAAATAGTGTATATGTGTTCTGACATGCAATCATATTGGCTTACCTGGATCGAGACTATACTTGTCCAGGAACCTGAAGATCAATTTGCTCAACATCTTACGATGGACTTTCTCTGGCCTTACATTGGCTAAGCCTCGATAATGCCTGAGAGAGAACTCATAAAGACACATTTTGACAATTTCTTTTCTTTTTAGGTTTTCATCAATGCATGTTTATAATTTTCGCTGCATTTAATGATTTCAGGAATTTAAGCTAAGTATGAAGGGGTCACTGTCAGTGACTGTCTTAAAGGTGCCACTGGACTCAAATTTTGTTCTTCAGCCACCTACCTTATGACTGTTTCAGTCCTAAAGCCTGGTTCACACCACGAGTCCAACAAGCGCAGGAGCTGCTGCTGCAGATCAGGGTGTTCTTCCACATATGATTCAACAAGGTTCATTTTATCTTGAAGCAGCAACGGAACACACATCTAAGAAGAGGTCAAGAAGGGGAGAACTTTGCATTGTTGTTGCAGCAGTAGTTTCTTTGCCTGTTGGCCTGGCTGGCAATGGTGACAGCAAGAGGAGGGGATGTTACATGCTTCAGGGGGGAAAGGTCTCTGTATGTAGAGAACTAGCTTGTTAGGGAGAAGGCCGAAGACAGACAGGTGGACAAAAGCCTGGATTTACTCCAATTTTTGCACATTAGGGTTTTTCTATGGACAATAAACTTTACCTTCTCAACCTCCAGGTATGGCTGCAGTTTCAATTTTATGCTTAAAATGGCAGCCTAGAAAAAACAAACAGACAGGAAAAAATTATGGATGCATAGCGTAGGACAGCAGCAAAGATTCACACACATACATTCAATTTGCACCCTTCAGACATCTTGGCATGTTCCTGGCTGTCACAGGAATCTCCCCACACACCCAAAGTTGATTCCAGTGGATGAGGGTCAATAGATATCTCCAGTCCTCCTGGTGCTGCATCACACGGGTGAGTTTCCTAGTGCGTAACACAATGCTACTTGCACATTATGTGCATTTCAGGGGACTATTGCTTCAAGATGTCGCTGCCACGCCTCCCCCAATGCCTAGTTGTAAAAACAGACAAAACAATTTGGTGTCAGTGACTGCCTTGGTGATTCCTCATGCATTACCCCCCCCCCCCAAACACACATATTTATTTCATTGCCTGCTGCAGCAATGTTAAATCACAAAGCTCTTTGGCCCCTCATTACAGGAAGAGGTAAATCAGTATAATTCCTGCACCTCCTTGTAATATATTATAACACAGAGAAAGCCAGAGCAGGGTAATGGTTAGAGTGCTGAAGTGGGATCTGTGAGACACAGGTTCAAGTCCTCACTCTAAACTACCTCACAGGGTTGTTGTGAGGATTGGAGGAAAGGATAATGATGTAAGCTACTTTGGGTCCCCATTGTGGAGAACGGCAGGGTATAAATTAAGTAAATGATACAGTTGAAAAAATAGGGGGTAGATGAAAGCTAGGTAGGTAGGTAGATGGGTGGGAGGGGAAGGGGAAAAGGAAGTAAGAAAAGGTGATGATCTGAGGGCTGCCAGGGGAAGGAAAAGAGGAAACTGTGTGGGGAGGGGGAGACAAGGGGAAATGAAGTGCCCCCCACCCAAGAGACCTTGCAGGTTCCCCACTGAGCAACTGGGCCTGGCAGTTAGCATTGTACAGAGTTTTTCCAGACTGCTGCCAGGAAGTGGGAAGGAGGGAAAGCTGGGGGAGGGGGCAGATAAAAACAGGCTGGCTGCTGGGTGGAAAGGAGACAAGGAGGAAGGAAAATGGGAGAGGCTATAGGAACTTTCAGGGAAGGGAAAGAGGGAATAGTGTGTGTGTGGGGGGGGGGTTGGCGAGACCTTGCAAGTCCCCTGCTTGTTTATACCTAATTTCTATCTCCTGGGCAGTATGGAAGTATACCACATTTGGGGATTGTGTTTCAAGTCCCTCAATTTGGTATTTTGGACAAAAAAATGAACAAACATTGTACACTCAGACCTCTTACAATCATAAGATTCGACTGAGCCCATCTAAGACACTTTTGACTACTCTGACTGGCAGCCGCTCTACATGGTCTCAGGCAGAGGAAGCCCTTTCCGAGCACCTGACACCCAAAGATCCTGATAGTGGGAATGCCAGGAATTGAACCTGGGACTTTCTGAATACAAAGCAGGTGCTCTCCTATACAGCGTCAAACAGAATGTCTGGGAGTGCCTCAAGTCACTGACATCTTTATATAAATAGTGCATATGGACAGTCCAGCATTCTGTTTCATACAGTGACTAACCAGTTGCCCTGGAGGGCCAACAAATAGGACATAGAGGCTGAGGTAGGGTTACCAGACCCCCTGGTGGAGGTGGGGGTCCTCACTGCCAGGTCCTGTCCCCCAGCCAGCCAGCAGGGGGACTTATCAGTAGAAAGGCCCTGTCTATACTGCTGGCATCACACACAAAGTGACGTCACCACACCAGAGACTTCTGGGCGACATTCTGGCATTTGGACAAAAACTCTCTGGTAGAAGCCAGTTTTACCATAAAGTTTTTGCCCAAATACCAGAGCATTGCCCAGAAGTCTCTGGCGTGATGATTTCACTTCCTATGCAATGCTGGCAATGTGGACTGGGTCTTGTCTTTCTCCTGGTAAGACCCCCCCCCCCCATTCCCTGCCGGTTGTCAGGAGGGACGTGGCAATGCTAGGCCAAGGCCTACACCTGAGGTTGCCTCTTAGGACCAACTTTCACCGTTTTACTGCCTCTAGATGTGGAGATTTCCATTAGTTGTCTTTCCTAGTACCTACTGAAAACCCATCCTCCATGAATCTATCTAATCCTATGCTGTTCACCATGCTATTCTTTATATACACTTCAGTACTCTGTGTCATTTATTAATAAGCACTCCACATGGCAATAGATTGTGTAAGGTTGTGCACATTTTGTTTTTCTGAGCGAGTACCACACAGCAACCAAAAATTGGTATGGACATAGAGCATTGGTCCTTATTCTGGAAGATTGTAAAGACAGGCTTAAAACACGGGGATTACGATCTATGCTTAATTCTCAAAAGGAGGGCTTAGTTGGCAGGCTGGTGGTAAGCAGAGCTCTTAGCAAATCTCAGCATTCCTTTAAAAAAAGCTCAAGTTTCCAGCCCTAGTAGGCAGTGAAGATACACCAGGGAAATCTCCAAAACCAGAAAAGAGTTGCTGAACAGCATCTCTAGTGGTCAGAGACAAGACTCCAGTACAGTGTGCCCACAGTTAGCAGCAGAATGAATTATGCAAATAGGCTGCAATTTGATTTACTTATGTTATATAGCTTCTCTGAGCAGGGAATTTTGACATGTGTGCATGTGTTAGAAAAATAAATTTTATACCCAGAGGAGGAGACAGTCTCTTTTACAAGGTTGTATTAGCAAACGAACTGAAGTTTGGGGAAGGTGAATGATTTTAGAGCAGTAAAAACATTCCTGTCATGCAGCTCATATGCTATATTATTTATTTATTTATACTTTCGATTTTTAGGCCACTCTCCCCGCTATCGCAGGCCCAGAGCGGCTAACACAACTTGGTAACCCAAGATTCATAAATACAATAAAATTTAAAACACTAAAAGCATCATAAAATTTCATGCAGTACAATACAATAAAATTAGATGGCGTACCATCAGTCCCAACGCTTCCAAGCCCCAGTGACAAACAGCATTCGAGCTGAATAGTGTTGACTGAGGCCCCTTATTGATAGTTGTCATGAGGAGGGGGGGGAGAGAAAGAGGGTGGCGACCCCTATTCATAAGCCTGGCGGAAGAGCTCCGTCTTGCAGGCCCTGCGGAACTGCACCAGGTCCCACTGGGCCCCGATCTCCTCCGGAAGCTCATTCCACCAGTGTGGGGCTGCCACCGAAAAGGCTCTCCCCCTCGTGGCAGCGAGCCTGGCTTCTCTGGGGCCAGGTATAATCAACCGATGTTGGGCCTCAGACCGTAGTGCTCTCTGGGGTACGTATGGGGAAAGGCGGTCCCTCAGGTAGGTTGGTCCCAGACCACTTAGGGCTTTAAAGGCAAGCACCAGCACCTTGAAGCGAATTTGGTACGCTATAGGCAGCCAGTGCACTGCCGCCAGCACTGGCTGGATGTGCTCCCGTCTAGGGAGACACGCCAACAGCCATGCTGCTGCATTCTGCACCAGCTGCAGCTTCCGAATCTGCGACAAGGGCAGCCCCATGTAGAGAGCATTAAAATAGTCTAGCCTCGAGGTAACTGTTGCATGGATCACTGTAGCCAGGTCGGCACGGCTCAGGAAGGGAACCAACTGCCGCGCCAGCCTCAGATGGTAGAAGGCCGACTTGGCAGTGGCTGTTACCTGAGCCTCCATAGCCAAGGAGGGATCCAGGAGCACTCCCAAACTCCTAACCACCAGTGCAGGCACCAATGGTGCCCCATTGAAGTCCGGGAGAGGGAGCCCCGACCATGGCCCCCCCAACCCAAGCACAGGACCTCCGTCTTCGCCGGGTTCAGCTTCAGCCTACTCAACCTCAGCCATCCAGCCACAGCGTGCAATGCCCGTTCAAGGTCATCCGGTCCAGAGCCGGACTGGCCACCCAGCATCAGATAGAGCTGGGTGTCATCAGCGTACTAGTGACAACCCAGCCCCGCCCTCCGGACAATCTGGGCAAGGGGGCGCATATAGATGTTAACAAGAATCAGGGATAAGACATGCTGATATGCTGATGGGGATACAAGAGGGTTGTGAGATCCCTCCTGGCAACAGGCAGGGGATGGGGGGGGGGGTCTTGTCAGGAGAAAGAGAAAGGCCCAGTCCATTAAGCCAGCATCACATAGGAAGTGATATCATCACACTGCCAGAGACTTTCAGGTGATGCTCTGGTATTGGGGCAAAAACTCTATGGTAAAACTGGCTTCTACCATAGAGTTTTTGCCCAAATACCAGAGTTGGAGGTTGCTGGCATGATGATGTCACTTGGTATGCAGTGCTGACAATGTGGACTGGGCCTTTCTCTTTCTACTGGTAAGTCTTCTCGTCAGCCAGCTGATGGTAGTTGTAGACAGTTGACATGGGCCATGATTCCCACGATTAGCTGCATATTAGCACTGATCTGGTGGAAAAAGCTTTCAAAGGGAAATGAATATGCAGATCAACAAAATAAATGCCACAGTTCATTTTAATCTTATCTTATCTCTTCAAATTAAGAAAAAAACTAAATCCATTCTAGCCAGAGTAGCATAGTGGTTAGTCTGTGGGATTATAATTACAGTTTGGGTTCAAATCCTAAAAACCCTGTGTTAGCCGTACTGAACTCCTTGGAAGGATACAGATGAGTTATTGAAATGAAAGCCCCATAACTAAAAACCGTCAAATGGTTGAGGGAAAGAAGCATTTAATCTTTGAACAAAAGCAGCATTAAATATATATTTTCCCTGTCTTCATTAAAGAAAACTGATTAATATAATTTTCCAAGGCTATAAAGCATCAAACAACATTCTTCTCCACACCCAGAATAATTCTAGTCAGCAGGGGGGGGAAAGCAACTGATTGTACCTCTTCCTTGGCCTGTCTCCACAACCACCTGTTTAGAATTTAATATACTGCTATTAAACAAAAGGGGGGGGGGAGAGTGCGACTCTACCACTGGCCTTCAAAACAAGTTCTACTGTATGTGACCCGCAAATGCACTCCCTTCCTACCCAAAAATCCAGAAGCAAAAGGAACGGGGCTTTCTTCTTTCCTTTTAAAAAGCACAGTTATCTTTTTACCTTTATAAGCTGTTTAAAAATGTAAATAAAATAACTCAATAGACAATAGAGGGCATTCATTTTGCCTGAAGACGGCCGCCACCCCTTCGACATGAAATATCGCGGCACATTAAGTCATGAGACCCCGCTAATCAAAGCTGACAGGGCCTTCAATGTCCTTTGCTGAGGGGGACTTAGCGGTATCATGGGGGCACTGAAGCACGCCAGACTGCTCCTGTTCATATGACAATAGCTTTTCTTCCCTAAAGGGGCCGGCCAGTGACAAGAGTCCCCTTTGTCTGCCCCATCCTCGCACTGGGGAGCGCAAGAGAGGCCCATTCAAGCAGGGCCAGACACCCTTTGAAAGGCTGAAGTGTAACATAAGATGCGGATGAAACACTAGCCTGCCTTCTGCCTAGCCCCTCATTCTTTCTGAAGCACAGGCCTGGCCTATTCATTGCCGCTATATTAGCCTCAAAGTCTGCTCAATTCCGGCATTGTTTCAAAAAAGGGCCTGCCGGCAGCCATCTTGGTTTCCTCAGAAACCAGTAGTCAACACTGAAAACACAGAGGGAAGGCTAACTTTTAGCTTGTACACCTGTATGAAGGGTGCCTCTCCAATTTTCTCTTTGGACAGCACCTAACAGATTTTAGGAGCGAGAAATATAAATATGCCCTCAGCTACTAGTGGTCTGACACACCATCCCAACTGAAACTACTTAATAAAGTATAGGATCTCTATAATTGTATCTGTGGAAGCAATCTCTGGTTAAGGTCCTGTTTCTATAGCAGCTAATTTCTGTAGCACTTAATGAATCTGAGAACCAAGATGTTGGCTCACATGGGTACATGGTGCAGATGGTGTGCACTGGCATCAAACAGAGGTTGCCATGTGCCCAGGAAAAAGAATTCTCACATGACATTTGCCCAATCACATATCAAAGGGTCCCTGGTGTAGTGGTAGCGCACACGGTAGGCATGGAAGGACTCAGTTGCTCAGAGCTAAAGAAAAACTTAATATGAAAATGTGGAAAGGCCCTGACATTTAGAGTAGATAGCAGAGGCAGATGGACCAATCCTCTGACTCAGGATTAGGCACTATTAGGCGTTATTATGTGAACTTATACAGTGTGGTGTAGTGGTTAGAATATTGGACTAGGACCCTGGAAACCCAAACTGGGTTTACCTTGTGCCAGTCCCCATCTCCCAGCTTAACCTACCTTACTGGGCTGTTGTGATGATAAAATGAGTGACCCAGGTACTCCACCATGAGTTTTTGGAGGAGATTTTTTTAAAAATCTAATTTTGCATCTGTTCAAAGCTCCTTTACCTCCACAGACTCTGCCACACAGCTGAGATTTCAGCATTGAACTTACCGAATGAACATGCTCCAAACTCCTCTTACCCAAAATTATGAGCAGACACACAGTTACACTCTTGTAATCAGATACTCTCCTTTGTGACAAACAACACTTCTTTTTAAAAAGGAAAGAAAGCCCTTCTCCTGCGGCTGGCGAGACAGAGCTGAGCAATACAGCTGGATGCATTTACTGCTGAATGCACAGGCCCCAAGAAATTGGCCCAGAGCCTAGAAAACAGCTCGTCCTTTGAATCTCCCACCTCTGATGTTAAGAGCTACCATTTCTTCAAACTTGAAACTGCTACTCTGGGATCTGGGAACAAGCAACACCACCACATAGTGGCCATTAAAGTATATTACAGGTTTCTTTTTTCAAATGTAAGGATGCCAACACGGGGAAGCAGCAACATGCCAGTTTATCTGAGTGTTATCCATTAATTTGATTGTTTGTATCTTGCCCTTCCATGCAGGAAGGTTGCACAATAAAACATCATAAAACCAGCACAATTAAAAATGCAAGTATTAAAAGCCAACAACAAACTATGATCGCAGTTAAAAGCAATCATCAATTCACCAGTATCCGTTAAAACCAACATAAAAAAACTGGGCCTGAACTAATTAGTCTTTGGCCAACTGAAATCAGTGCTCCTTCTTTTGAGGTCTAGCTTCTCCCTCTAGGGAGATATTGTAGATAAGGGCAGGAGGATTTGGAATTGGGGAAGGGGCAGAGGAAAGGCAACGGGTATGACTCACCTCTTTGAACTTGTCCTTGTGGTGGAGGTGGCTGATGTGGCTCAGAAGGTGGCAGCGATCTGCAGCATGCAGCTGATAGATACTGATCAGCAGGTCCATCAGGCTGACGTGGCACTGAGGAAGCATGGGTAACACATGGGACTGGAGCTTCCTTAACCTCAAGCCAGACTGAAAAATCAGAGAGAGAAATTCTAGAAGTCTATGCATGGCAATTTTTTCACCCTCAAAGTGGTATAACATCAGCCTTTTGGGAGCTGAGCTGAAAACAAACCTATACATGCTTGCCCCAGTGCTACCTGCTCTTAAAATCACATCAGCCAAAGGAAAATTCAGATTGTGTACCTCATTCATTTCTACCCATGACTTCTTTCCTCCCTCCCTGCCAAGTACATCACTTTAAGTTGACACATAATCCAATAGAATTCACTGCCACCAGATATGGTGATGGCCATTTAAAGCTTTGGTAGCTTTTTTAAAGAAAACAAATTCATGAATCGGGAGAAACATAGAAATAGGTGGTAGTTAGCAACCTGGTAAATGAAACTTCCATCTTCAGATGTAGTATGAATACAATGCTGGGGAGGGACAGCCAACAGAAAGGACAAGTGTTGCCTTCATGCCCTGTTTGTGGGCTTCCTGGTAGCATCTGGCGGGTCTTTGCTGGAAACAAGATGCTGGGCTAGATGGACAGGCATCCAAAAATGCAATTATTGGGTAAGACTATACTGTTTACCCTTTTTCTCCCAAGACAGGCAAGAATTCTTCTCTGATCTTGGGATGACCTCTGAAAGCATTCAGGAGAAATAATATCATCTACTTCCAAGTGCAGACCTCAGTGATGAGGACCCTCCCCCAAACCTCCATGCATGGTAGGAGTCTCAGAAGGCCCGAAGCAACCACAAATAAGGACTGACTACCAAAGCCAGACAAAATCTGTAGATAGACCTTTGGTCTGATCCTGCAGGGCAGTTCATATGACCTCAACCTGGATTTTCAGCTGGCCTCTCTGAACGTAGGAAGATCCACCCTGTAGCCTGATCATTAGAAACCCTGAACCTGCAGGGAGATGCTAATAAAGCTCTTAACCACATGGCATTCTTTGAGTCTCACCTTCTTGCAGGGTGTGACTTAAACAACCATCACTGCACATCTGCTGTTGGGAGTGTGCTGTGCATCCGATTTCGTAGACTGATGGCTGGCATGCAGACAGTGCTGTCTCACAGCAGGGATGTGTGCACATAAGCATGTGCATGACCACAAACTCTGTGTTTCTTAGGGAAAGAACAAGCTGATGTGATAAAAATGGGGCATGCCTTCAGGGCACAAAATCTACCAGGTTCCATCTAGGCTCAGGGCACATCCACTCACCAACTGGCCATTAGGATGTTCCTTTATCCAGAACTGTAGTTCGTGGGCAATGTGGTATGCCAGGGAATGCCCTTTCCCTTTCCAGTCGCTGCTGGCCTCCAGCACATCCAGTAGCCACTCCAATGGATCTTTGAGGGTTGCAAAGGCCAACCGGATTTCCTCCCTGAGCTGTGGAAACAAAAAACATGCATTGGTCAGCCAGACTTTATAACCAGGGCTATGATTCCGTGACAAGCCAGAATATGCTACTGAGTCCAGAATCTAGCTTCTGAAACTCTCCGCTCTTTTTGTTTTAAAGCAAGTGTCTAACCCTTATGGGTAGCAGATATGTTTACAAATGTGTGGCAAGACCTGCTGTAATCTCAGAAGCCAGAGAAGCTATTGAATAACACTGTCAGTGGTGAACAGATATGGCAAAAGTCCAGCATATTAAAAATTGCCAAATTAGGCCAAGAAAAGAAAGCTTGCAAAAACACTGCATATGCGTAATTTATGCAGGTTGCAGAATCCCCTTTCTTCCTGGTGCAGAATGTTCATGCTTTTGACACAAAGTACACCATTCAGAATTAGAGCTACATACCTGTGTTTGTGCCCATGGTTGTACTTGCCCAAACAAAGAATCTGGTATCTAGCATGCAACTGGGACATGCAGCTATTCGTCTCTTTAAAACAGAAGCAAGTTCCTAACCCTAATCATGGTTATAAAGATGGTCTCAAAAATAGATATGAACAACAGCATCAATGTTCAACATAGGTTCTTTCCCCGCTAGCATGAGAGGCCTCAATTACGCAACCATAAAAAAATCTCCAGCAAATGTTCATTATTTGTGTAATTCGTTCACATCTAAGATGGTAGGGATTTTTTTTTTACTGGTCTCACCTTTTCCATTTCTTTCTTTGCTAAGAGAGGCTGAAGGTTTTCTAGCAATGAGAGTAGATCTCGACCTGGAAAGAAGGGTGGCAATTTTTATCCACAGCTATAGCTATACGCACACACATTATATTACATTTTATAAACATACACCCCTATCACTAGATTCTGAGCTTCTGTCCAAACATACTGGTGTTATCTAACCAAACGGCACTGAGGCCTCAGAGGTGCCCTTTCTTTTCTCAAAGAAGGATGTCAACCATCTGTTATTCCACCCCAACCCTGATAAACCCAAGACAGAGACAGAGGGGTTTGGACCAGGAATGCCTCCCCACCCCATCCCAAACTTGGTTTCCACTGGGTGAGCCCAATGCCATCCAGCAAGTTAGCGGCAGAACCAAAGTCCCAAGCTGTTTTCTAGACCACGGCTGCTACTCAACATGGTAGTGGTGCACATGCACATTTGCTTCCTTTTGCTTTAGAAGCACTTGATGAACTAAACCAATTTTTCCTATGGGAAAATCACAGGATCTCCGGATACACATACTCCACTCCCTCGATGACTATGGTAGTTCTTGCAAGAGGCTTGGATAGTTCAACGTGCCGCCCTTCCTTTCTTTCAACTCTGCCCTGCTGTGGACCACGTGCTTTATGACTAGCCAAAGTCCTGAATTCCTCTAGAAATGCCCGGGAGCCTGCTTATCTCGTTCCTTGCGATAAACACCTCTTGCATCCTGTTTTTCCCCTGTCAGTCAAGCAGGAAACTGACGATTGTTTGGGGATGTGTGTCAGTCAACAGGGGTGCTACTGGGGCTGGTAACATGCACTCTGCCCATTTGCCACTGAAAACTTCGGGTCTTTTCGGAGAAAAAACTGCTGCTGTGTTGACTTGTAGGGTTGCCAGCCTCCTGCTGGAGTCTTGAGTTCTCCCAGAATTACAGCTGATCTCCAGACTACACAGAAGGAAATGGCAGCTTCAGAGGGCATCACATCCCCACTGAGTTGCCTCCACTACCTACATTCTGCCCTCCACAGACCCCACCTCTAAATCTCCAAGAATTTCCTGAGCTGGAGTTGGCAAAGTAAAAAACAGGATGCTTATCCAGTCCCGCAGCAAAAACTCAACCTCCTCATGCTTACCTGCCTTCTGACCAATAAATGCAAAGGCATGGGGATGACTGACAAGCGCTTGGCTCCCCCCTTCCCCCCCCCCCCATTTTTCCAAAGGCCTAATTCTCACTGAGGCAATCTATCCAGATGGGACTCACATGATTGAATGCTCCTCCATATAAAAATTCCCTGCAAACAAACAACTAGGTTTCACAAATGAAGTTTATACCTAGCCTTTTGCCTGCACATGGAAAAGCAGCATGTCAGGGAAGAGGAATTGGGGTATGTGTGTATTTTTGCAGGGTTTTTGCGTGTGTGTGTACCCATGCCTGGAAGTCATGGCAACCTCTGGTGACTCCTACTGGGGCATTGAGGATGTTCAGAGAAGTGGCTTGATAGCCTGCTTCTGCTTTCCAACCCTGGTATTCTTTGGAGGTCTCTCATCCAAATACTTGCCAGGGTCAGCCCTGCTTAGCTTCTGAGATCAGGCTTGCCTGGGCTATCCAGGTCAGAGCTGGGAAGGGGAATTTTTTAAAAAAAATCTATAATGTGAGCCCCCCCCCCCCACTACCAGCAATCTGAAGTAGTACAGTTTACCACCTCTGTAAGAATTAGACCAGTCTTCTAACTTGCCATGCCATGCCTACCATGGCTTGGTCCAGAGAAAGCAGAATTCCAGCCCTCCAGACTCTACCACACTGCTTGACCTCTGTCACATCTCACAAATGGAGGCCAGCTCTGTTGAAGCTCTCCATCAACGTGAACACAAGATGCAAGCCAGGAGTCACGTTTCATAGCAGATCAGGCAAGAAATGTGATCTCAGCCGCATTTACAGAAATATGCGGCAATTACAGCTGTACCATTATATATGAAATTTCATACATATGTTGTACATAATAGATGGCAAAATGGAGCTGCACAAAGAGACTGGAACCAAAGTCATAAAATGCCAATCATGTTGCAGCCTCTTTGAGAAGGAAGCTGAAGCCCCGTCCTGCCAAGTAAACAGAGAAAAACCAGGATGCCCACTCACTGTACTCTCCGGCTGAGTGCTTTCTTTTATTTAAATCCTTTATCAGCTACTTCACAGATCGATTACAAGAACGCCTTCATACAGGGGTGGGGAGCGGGTACAGCATTGCTAGGTACATCTGTGATCCCGCATTCAGAATATCTTGTACTGTGCTGGCCTGGGCCATTAGCTAGTCATATTATCATTCAGTTATGTATTCCTGGTTCTAATGCATTGTTCATTCGATGTCCTATACTGTATGATTACATTTTTCTGGTACTCTGTAATCCATCTTGCATCTCAGTGAAAAAGGTAGGCTATAAATAAGCTAAATAAATAATGTTAAAATCAGCAACATAAAGAAGTTTTTAAAATTCTTTCCACTTTTTAAGTGTTAGTTGTTTTTCCCCTAATTTTGCACACATGCTCCTTAACATCATGATTATCTATCTGCTGCGGCTCATTTCTGATTTGTTTCAATGAACATTTTATTTGATTGGTTGTACTGTGCTACCTTTTATTCTGTAAACTGCTTTGCAAGCCATTATGAAAAAGCAGGATACAAACATCTGAGTGACACAGAGACAGAGATTAATTATTTTAAAGAATTCTTTTTAAAAAGTCATTTAAGGTATCAAATGTCAAAGTCACCTGGACCAAATCCAGACTGAGGTTCTCTTTCTCAGCGTCTAATCACACTTTCCAACCACTTTAACCAGATAGTAAATATTCTTAAATATATTTTTATTGCACCTCTTCTACAGTTAGCACCAACCAGTGTCATAAACATTTCACGAAAACTAAACTGGAGGCCAGTAGCACTTTGAAGACTGTCTTTTTTTTTTCTAGAAAAAGCATAACATAATAAAATACATTAGTTTTGGGTGCTTACTGGACTCCGGTTTAATTTTGCTACAACAGGCTAACATGGCTACTGCTCTGAAATTACTAATGTTCTACCAAGCATTTTTAAAGAAAGAGACAAAGAAGCTGTTAGGGTCAGCTTGATAAGATGCTTTGATGCAGAAGCCAACCCAGGACAACCTATGATGGCACAATAAATTCTTACAATCAGGCAGCAAGAAAGAGATGAGCTTCCAGAGAAGAGCAAGTGTGTAAATGTGCTCATCCGTCCATTCAAGAAATCATGTTTGGTGTGAGAACAATGGTGCTAAAAAGACATTGTGCCTACTTTCACCTGTAGAATGGTAGAGGAAATGGAGCCTGGAGCCTGCCAGGACTCACACCATTAGCTCTCCTTGAGATCAGCTGCTTAAGGCACAGGGCTAAGAAGGCCTAACTTTGAGTCTCCCACACAGACTAGCACAACTGGTCTTTCTTGGGCCTTGTGAAAGGGAGGAGAGTGAACTGTGCAGAAATACCGATTCTCATCTATTTGAAGTCCACATTTTGTTGCTCACTTGGGACATGCATTCAAGCTCATATCAAAGGAAGAAAATGGAACCCGAGTCATTGTCTTCAGCTTGGCAGGCTGACAGCCCAACAGCTCCCAGGCCTTTTAATTCTAGGAAGCCAGCGGCTCCAAATTCTCAGGTCAGCCTCTCGGATGAATTTGCTGTTTGTCTTGGAAATGGTATTGTTTAATGCGGGCGGCTCACAGGGAGGACAGCCAGGACAGACCGCAAGAGAAAGACTGAGAAGGACAAAGGCCCGTCGGTCAGATGGGGAGGGGAGGGGGTGGAAGATGAAGCAGAGAATCAAAGAACTCAGCCAAAATATCCCTTGAGAGATTACATCTGCTGCAAGCCTGGCCTGTTCACTTTGTGGGCTGGCGTTGTTTTTGGTCTTGGGAGTTCCAGACATTTCCAAGGCAAGTTCCCTTGTGAAACCCTTACAGACACTTAACGTGGCTACCTGTTGGCTGATAGTGAATCTGACCTACAGTAACACTGACTTGCTTTGAGGAAGCAAACCCAAAGTCAGTACCAGCCAGCCAGATGCCTCTGGGATCTCACAAACAAGATGAAATGGTCTCTGTACCCACCAGATAACCAACTGTAAACAGCCCAACAATCTGGAGGCTCTAGCATTACTATCCCATACTGCAGGAGGGGGAACAACTGAGAGACAGTGGCTTACCTACAGCCACTGGGTGAGGTTATGGCAGAAGTGACATTTGAACCAGGTATCTTCCAGATCACAGCTCATTCTCTTAGCCACTGTGCTACACCAGCTGAACAAGTGTTTTTCATACATTTCCCATGCTATAACAGTTTACTGGCTTCCAAGCAATGGAAATGAGGAACATGCTAGAGAGCAGTCCTTTTGTAACACATCTGCCATGCAATCCTAAATCGAGCTCCACCTTTCTAAGATTACTGAAGTTAACAGGCTTAGACGGGTGCAGCTCAGTTTAGAACTGCACTGTTGCGCACTTTGGGCTGAAATAGTCAGTGGTGTGCCCTGTCCCCATTTAGGAGAAAAATAAAGCAAAAAAAAAAGAACAGTAGATTAAATAACTGGCAATTTGAATGGCATCCAAAATTTGCCATCTCCCTCTGCTAAGGCCAGCCTTGAACCTTACATGCTCAGACCAAATATGCTATCCTGAGATCGCTCTTTCTTACCTGCTTAAAAAAACAAAAAAGGATGTCCACTAAAAGCATCTACCAAAAAATGCTTTTTCATTTTTCTCTGACCCCGTGCCCTAAGGTTAGCTTTGGGGAGTCTCTTGTTTTATGCACTCAAATGACCTAATGATGGGAATGCACCATTCCTTTTCTCACAAGCCCAAAGTGAGAACATCATAAAAGCTGAACTTTAGCCTCCTTTGGGGGGGGGGGGGGGGAGGATGATGCTGTTGCTCCCTGGAGGCTGAAGTGTTGAAAAACCTGGCTGCAGCAAAAAAGGTCAGCAGCTTCTTAGGATCACATCTCTTGTTTTCTTCAGTTTCCCCTCCACTGCTAAGGCCAAACACTTCAACATTCTTTACACCCCCTCCTTGCTTCTCGGAAATGTAGGAAGGAAGGACTTGGGAGGGGAAAAAAGATCTTGCTATTTTGTAAGTTAAGGAATATATGTAAACACACTAATGCACCATATATTGGGGCTGTTGCTCCATTAAAAAGATCTTAGTTGATTGGCTAGAATTAATATGAATACTCAATTACTCAATTAAATGTACATGAGAGGAGGAAACAAGTGTTCTAAAGAAAAAATAGAACATATATACAGGTTAGACAGAAGAAATATTTGTTCACACCGTATACAATTAATTTATAGCATTTTTTTGCTCCAAGATGCAGTGATTGCCAGTAGCATAGGTAATTTTTAAAAGGATTAAACAAATCCTTAGAGGATGAAAGGTCTATTAAAGTTATTAGTAACGATAGCTACATGGAACCTCCATGTTTAGAGGCAGAGTACCTTTAAATCTAAATTTCTAGAGATTATCCATTGGGGTAGCCTCAGCCTCTGCTCTTTACTTCCGGGACTTCCAAGGCCATTGTGTGAAATAGGATACTAGACAAGATGGACCTTTGGTCTGATCCAGCTGGGCTGCCTTTACCTTCTTATGACTAAGTACTACAGCTTCTATTAATCTGTACAAATATTTATATACACAAATATATACACAGAGTGTAAACCCACCTGTAACTCATACCCTCTTGCCTCATTCAATATACAGTTGCTCACTGATAATGTGGGAAAGACACTCTACTTGTGCAGCAGACTCTACTACTCCCAACATGTCCAAGAGCAAGATCTGAAAAACCCTACAAGCCTAAAATTAGAAAAGTTCCACACTCATGTAGCAGGGCCACTGAGAGTGCTACCACAGCAGGCCCTCCTTCTGGGCCCCTTCCATAACACAGCAGCAAAAGAATCTCAAAGACATTTGGTTGATTACTTTTAGCAACAGAATGCTGGACCAGAAAGACTTTGCTCTGGATCCAGCAAGATAAGATATAGGGTTTGACACATTTAGGTTGGCCAGAAGTATCAATGGCAATTAGCACCAGGAATTAAAGTCCATGTACAAAGAGATCTGTGTAAGATGGTATAGTGCCTTTTTGAGCCTCCGGGTACATTTGGAATTCTGATATGGCATGGTGGGTACAGTAACAAAATGGCTGCTGCAGGAGGTGGAGCCAGCCACAAAATGATTGCCACAACTTAACTTCAGTAACACATTGTAAATCATTGTGTTGTGGTGGCAGCTGCTGCCAAAGCAACATTTTAAAAAATCTGCACAGCCAATCAGATCTCCAGTAGTCAATCAGAAGCCTTGCTGGGCTAAAGCCCTACCTGGTCCCACCCACTTCCTAAAAACACTTAATAGGCACCACAAATGGTCTCAGTGGACACCATATGCCCTCTGGCACCACACTGGGGACCCCTGGTATAGTGTTTGGATCAGGAAGACCCAGGTTTGAATCACCACTCTGCCATGGAAGCTTGCTGGGCAACGCTGGGCCAGCCTAACCTATGTCACATGGTTGTTGTGAGGATACAACGGAGGCAAGGAGAGTGATGTAAGCCGCTTTGAGTACTCACTGAGGAGAAAGGCAGAATATAAATGTAAATAATCCTGTCACTCATGTCCTAGCAACTTCCAGGTTAGAATACCAAAATGATATGTATGTGGGACTGCCTTTCAAATGTACTTGGAAACTATGAACAATCCATCATTTATTGATTTAGATTGATTTGTACCCACTCCCCCCCAATAGGAACCCAAAGCAGGTCATCAATTTTTATCCTCACAACAGCAACCCTGTGAAGCTGAGTGAGACGGACTGCTCCAAGGTCACTCAGCAAACTTCCATGGCAGATCAAGGATTCAAACCAATGCTCCCTCTAAGCTGCAGAGTCCTGTAAGCAAAAATTCTACTTTGTGAGCTACCAGCATTAAAGTTGCGAGCAGGTAGGTGATTTGGGTACTGCATAAATTAAGTTTCCTCAGGGCTGCAGCCATCCTTCCTGAGCTAAGAAAAAAATGTGTGAGCCAGAGGGTAAAAAACTGTGAGCCAGCTCACACTAGCTCATCTTAGAGGGAACACGGATTCAAACCTGAGTCTCCCAGATACTTGATCAATATTAGGCAGGTTGTTCAGAAGCTCAAGCTTCATGGACCACATTATTCCAGTTGGAAATGGTCCACTGGTTTCCAGCTAGGTTTCTGAGCCCCATTCAAGATGCTGGTTTTGATCTTTAAAGCCACAAATGGGCTGAGACAAAGATAGCTCAAGGACTACCTCCTCTTGTACAAATCAACTTGAACACTCGGGGGGGTTTTGGTCCTGCTATGTGTTCCCAACAGTTACAAGTACAGAGGGCTGCCATGAAAGTGGCCACAAAGTAGTGAAATGCCCTCCCCAAAGAAAATTGCCTGGTTTCCATATTTTTATTTTAAAACACCTATGAAAGTCATTTCAGTTTGGCAGGCTTACAAAACAGGCTAACATAATTTTAGCAGAGGTACAATTGCTGGGGGGGAGGTTCACTGACTTTTTAATTGTTCACTTTTTGTCTTTCTATGGTTCTAGACTAGGTGAATGCTCCTTTCAGGGTTCATCAGTGTTTTAAAGGAAAATCCAAATCTTTAAAATAAATAAATAAAATATCTCACTGCATACCAGACACTGAAGAACAAGCAATGGAGGGAGGCTCTGGACTTCGTACCCTGCTTGTGAGAGTCCCAAAAGTGTTTCACTGTCAGCCAAAGTTGGAAGCAGGATGCTGGATTAGATGATTTGATCCTGCAGGGCTCTTCTGATGTTCCTTCTCCTTTGGCCTCTTTGGGTTTAAACTACACTGCAATTCACAGACTCCTCTCTAGACCCAACAACCATTTCCTTGGTTCTTCCTTCCCATTAGCCCCACTGTTTCACTGCCTGTATCTGCTATACCAGTTTGGTGTAGTGGTTAAGTGCGCAGACTCTAATCTGGGAGAACTGGGTGTGATTCCCTTGCTGGACTTGCACTGCTGGATGATCTTGGGCAAGCCGTAGTTCTGTCAGAGCTGTTCTTGAAAAAGAGCAGTTTCTCTCAGAGCTCTCTCACCTACCTCACAAAGTGTCTGTTGTGGGGAGGAGAAGCGAATGGAGTTTGTAAGCTGCTCTGAGACTCCCTTGGGTAGTGAAGGGTGGGGTATAAATCCAACCTCTTCTTCTTCAACCTAGACAACATTTCTGGAGCTGACCTGGGCTCAATTCTTAGTTTACAATTTCTCCCTGTCCCAGAGTGGGAGGATGTGCTCTCACTGGAAAAGAACCAGCCCTGTGATGATCCAGGTCCTTCTGTTCCAACACTTGCATTGCAGACTCCCTACCTTCTGTAACAGCTATTATAGCTATTGCAGTTAGAAAAGTGGAGGGGGGGAGTAGATCTCTGACAGAATTGGGTGGGGGGGAAGAAACAGGTAAAGGCTTCAAAATGGCAAAAACCTCACCTTCAAAGCCATCACCTGGGCTGCTGTCCTTGAGCATCCTGCCTTGGTAAACAGCAGAAATGGGCACTGAGCTTAACTGTTGGAGGCTGAGTCTTGGTTCTGAAAAGACAGAAAAAAATTACTCACAAACACTGTTCTTAAAACTGATTACAAGAACGGACCCGTCGAGACCAATTCAATGATCCGTCTAGGTCAACACAGTGCCTGCCAACAGCAGCCAACCAGAAGCCCCAGGGAGACTCACAGTAGCGAGCCACAATTGGAATATCCGCCTGCCATTGTTACTCTGCTGCATCTGACAGCCAAATTCCACAGTCAGGAACAGATTCCATTGCTGATTGTCTTGGGCAGTTGCCATCTGTGACCCTCTCTTGTCTGTATTAATTATTATGTGTTAAAACACAGAGAACTGCCCCACTGGATCAAACCAAAGAGCCACCTCGCCCAGCATCCTGCTTCCAACAATGGCCAGGCAGATGCCAGCAGGAAGCCTGGCACAAAAGGTATCGACAGCCCTTGTCATTTCTCTAGTACTTTGAGGAATCTATATATCTAATTCCCAAGTACCCTCCCCCGTGCAGATACCTAAATCCGTGGGGGGGGGGGCACTTGGGGGGGTGGGGTTTCTACACACAGGGGGCACTCCCCCCATGTGCAGAAAAATCCTAAATGTTTAAAAAACTTTTCGGGGGATCTTTAAATCCCCTGAAAAGTTAAAGCGTTCTCCGCGCGTGCGCAGAGAACGCTGTGGCCGCTGTAGGGGAGGGGGGGGAAGCAGTGTGGCGAGGACGAGGACTCGGTGCCGCCATTTGCAGGGGGGGAAGGAGGGAAGAGCCTTGGCGGGCAGCAGGTCTCTATGCCCCCGCCGCCGTTTTGAAAGCAGGGAGGGAGGGGGGGAAGCCTCGGCAGGCAGCGGTCTCCCTGCCGCCACCGTCTTACGGGGGGGAGCCTCGGCGGGCGGCTGTCTCCCTGCCGCCGCCGCCGTTTTGAAGGCGGGGGGGAAGCTGCCTAGAGGGGGGACGGGGTAGAGGCTCGGCACGCGGGGCCAGAGGAGGGGGAAGAGGCTCACCTACCCCCCCCCCCCCCGGCAAGTATCACGGGTCCTCCGGCTTGTATTGTCTCTAAACATGAAGACAGCTGTCCTGGGTGAAGAGCTTTTCTCTTTGAAACTCTAAGCACTTTTCACCCGAGGCTACTGTGGCAGATTGGGGAGGCACAAGTGGGCACTAGCATCTTTTTGGGAAACAGCCCCCTATTCAGTAGAGTGCCACTGTCTTCTTGATGGCAGTGTGTATTGGCTTTGGGATCGAAGACTATGCCCACACCACACTCCCCTCTCACACCACCAAGCACAGCTGAAAAAGAGGCCAAATAAATGTGTATTGACTGGCCTGACGGAGCTTGGCACTACTTACAGCTAGCCATCTCTGAGGTAAATTGCGATGGAGCTTCTGAGGCACACACTCTGCCTTTCCTTGGTTAACCCCCCCCCCCCAGCCCTGATTAAACTTATCTGCTGTGGATTTGTCATGAAGGAAAACAGCGATGGCCTTTTACAGACCCCAGCCTGCCCCGTAGCTTTCAAATATCCCAGAAAGACTAGGTAAGAGAACTATACTGGAGGCTGTCCTGACCCTGAGAGGTAAAAGAGCCACTCGGCTGTTTCGACACCTGACTGTAAGGGTGTGCTGCTTGCTCCAGCGTGGGTTGAGGGCTGCCTGAGGGAGACTGCCTTAGCAGAGGGGAAGTGTCTTTGCAAAAGGGGCAGACAATTTTCTGTGAAGCTCTGCCGGGTAGCACTGCAGAATGGTTTAACTCTACCTCTGGGAGAGGACAGAGTTGTGAGGCCTGTCTCTGGTGATGAGCAGACCTGGTAACTACAAGCTTTAAAGAGAATTTACCACATAACCGGTACATAAATAAAACTCCTTTGCTAGGATTACCATATTCTGAAAAGTGAAAAAGAGGGTATATTTCCCAACCAACTACTTCAAACAAGTGATCACTACAGATCTCATTTTAAATACCTCATCCCCTACTATTTAAACTGTGATAAAATGCTGCTAACTAGGAATATTACTAACATTCCAACCCCAAAAGATGGGATTTTGATCAGTTTTTTTTTACTGAAAGAGGCAGACACCAAAAAAAAAGAGGACATGTCCTCTAAAAAGAGGACGTTTGGTAACCCTATCTTTGCTATTTTATTCAACTTCTGGCTTCAGCGATCTCTGTAGCCTTCGTGCACAATACAAAACTTACCTCACAGCAGCAACCCAAAGGTCATTTGCTACCCTAAGAGCATCTTGTAACTGACGGGAAGGCTTACATCACAAAACCAAGCAGGTTCCCGAGATTCATCAGAGAGGTAGTGGGCATCCCCTTAGTTTTAAGAAAAGGCCTGTCACAAGAATCTTAAACCAGTGCTGGCCACTCCAGGCTACCACACTAAACAGTTACCTCCCCCATGAAGTACCTGAAAACTGAAATTCCTTAAAAGAGCTCTGAACACCACCTGAACAAAAATCAATTATTTTTTTCCTCTGGGATAGCTGTGTTAGTTTATTGCAGCAAAACAAAATAAGCCCAGTGACAATACAAAGACTAAGAACATTTATTCCAGTATAAGATTTCATGAAATAGTGTTCATTTCTTCAGATAAAATAGGAGAAATAAACCTCAGTTGTGTAGAAAATTACAGAAAGGGAGGAAGAAAGGGAGGAGTAGAGCAGAGAAAGGCCTAGTATAATCAATCAGGTGAACTTTGCTCTGTGGGGATTTGAACCACAGGTTGGCCAGCTTCCAGGTGGGGCCTGAAAATCTCCTGGAATTGTAACTGATCTTCATGCAACAGAGATCAGTTCCCCCCAGAGAAAACATCTGCTTTCGAAGGAGAACTCTGTGACATTATACCCTGATGAGGACCCTCTCTTCCCCAAACCTGGCCCTCCCCAGACTCCACTCCCAAATCTCCAGGAATTTCCCAACCAAAGACGGCAACACTAGCCATCATGTAACAAATTACCCAAGCAGTTCAAGTTCCTACAGAGAAAATTTCAACTGTTTTTTATACTAGGCCTCCTCCCTTTCCCCTTTCCTTTCTGTAATTTTATGTAAAACTGAGGTTAAGGGGTTTATTTCTCCAATAGTATCCAAAGAAGTGAGCTCTGTCTCACAAAAGCTCACACTAGAATAAATGTTCTTAGTCTTTAAGGTGCCATTAGACTTGTTTTTTCCTCTGCCTACTCCCCCCCTCCAAAAGTTCTTTGAGCCCTTGTTGGCCATTTTGGCTTTCTATACCAGACCACCAGGGCACAAAGAGGATTTGGCAGATATGAAAAAGGGGATGGGCTTGTCTCTGTCCATCACAGCCAACAACCTTGAATAAGGGAAATAACACTGATCAGCTCAAGAATAACAGCACATTTTGAGCTGATTAACTGCATTCATTTTTAAGATGCTGCTCTTTATTTTTTAATAAGTCGCTTTTGAGCACTTTTTAAAACCTAAAATAACTGGCCTGGTTAACCCATGCAGGATTCCATGTGTGGTACATTTCAGCTCTGAAAACTCCTCAGCATGAAAATTTCACTGCAAATAGGACACTGCTACTGCAAAGGGCCAGTTTGGTGTAGTGGTTAGGAATGTGGACTCTGATCTAGGAGAACCAACCCCTTCCTCTCTTCTTCCTACTGTGCTGGTTTTCTACTTCTGGGAAATTTTAATATTTTATACTGTGCGATTACAGGTGAGCCAGTTTGGTGTAGTGGTCAGGAGCATGGACTCCAATCTGGGAGAACCAGGTTTGATTCCCCACTCCTCCACATGCAGCTGCTGGTGTGACCTTAGGTCAGTCATGGCTCTCTCAGAGCTGTTCTCTCAAGTGCAGTTCTCGAGAGAGCTCTCTCAACCCCACCTACCTTACAGGGTGTCTGTTGTGGGGAGGGGAAGAGAAAGGGATTGTAAGCCACTATGAGACTCCTTCAGGTAATGAAGGGTGGGGTATAAATCTAATCTCCTCTATAGCAGTTTTCCTGTTTCTGCTTGAATGAGATGTTGTGCAACACCTTACATGGGCAGAACCACCTGCAGTAGGGTTGCTAGCTCTGGGCTGGGAAGTACCTGGAGATTTTGTGGGTGGAGCCTGGGGAGGGTGGGGTTTGGGAAGGGGAGGGACCTTAGTGGGTTATAAGGTCATATAGTCCATCCTCCAAAGCACCCATTTTCTCCAGGGGAACTGACCACTATTGTCTAGAGAAGTAATAGCGGGAGATCTCCAGGTGCTACCTGAAGGCTGGCAACCCTAGTCTGCAGTCTGAAACGATGCCATTCATTTTGCTGCCACAGATTTATGCCACCTTGTTGCCCTGCATGTATGAAACAAGTCAAGGGGTCTGAAAATTCCAAGCAGATAAGTCAAGGGACATTTTAGCTTGAGGAGGAGAGTTAACTAGCAGCGGATATGACACAGGGCTATACAATTAGGAGTATTGTGGAGAAAGTGGATGAGAGGAAATTTTTCTCCCTCTCTCATAATACTAGAACTTGGTATTATTCAATAAAGCTGGCTGACAGCAAATTCAGGACAAACTACAGCAAGTACTTCACGTTACACTTAATTAATGTAGAACTCACTGCAGCAACTACTAGCTTAGATGGTTTTGAAACTGAACTTGATCAATTCATGGATGATGGCCCATCAGAGGCTATTTAGCCATCACAGCTAAACTGACCTTCCATGTTCACAGGTATATATCTTTGAATGCCAGTTGCTGGGGTACAACAACAGGCATTGACCTCTATGTCCCTGCTTGTGAAGTTTCCAGGGCATCTAGCTGGCCACAGTGGGAAAAATAAATACTGGACAAAATGGACCTGTGTTCTGATCCAGCAGGCTCGTCTCACTTTCTTAACTTGCAGAATTCACCGCTACAAAATGTGCTGTTATCCACTAGCAGACGTAGCTTTCAAAAAAGGATGAAGTGAATTCACAGATGATATCGACCAACTATGACAACTTATTGAAACCTCCATGTTCAGAGGCAGTATATTTCCAAACATCAGATGCTAGAGACACAGAATAAGGGAGGGCTGTTGCCTTGGGTGCCACTATTGGAAACAGAGCATTGGCTTTTGACAGGCCTTTGGTCTGATCCCACAAGGCACATCTTATGTTTCAAGGAGGCTACAAACCACGGGCCTCTTGTCCTGCTGCTTTCCCATCAGGCACAGCCAATCCCTTGGCACAGACTGCTTTGGAAATGTCGAGTGGAGAGAAGGAAAAGAGGCCAGCCGAGGCTCACAGCAGGGCTGCCAAGTCAAAGGATGTTTCTTAGTGTCCAAAGCAGCTGTTTCACACTCTTTGTTAACACAGCCGAAGGAAGTCTTTGGCCTCCACAGGCTCCAGAGCTCTCTTGATAGATGCCTGCCCCCACTTGCGAAGAGGAAGGCAGGCAGATAGCAAGCCCCAGTACGCTAGCCTTGGGCACCCTCTGCTGGCAGGCTCCCTGCCTTCCCTCCTTCTGGAAAATTTAAGGGTTAAATTCTTTAAAACAGAGGTGCCACAGATGAAGGCCGGTTTGGAAATCATCCATCTAATCTGTGGGAGTGGGAAGAGGGTAATGCATTCTGTTTATGTTCAAGACACTCTCTCTTTTGAGCTATGGGTCTGGATCTGAACACAGATCAAATCAGGCTTTCATTGTTTTCTTTAAACAACAGGACTTTTATGCTTAGAGCCATAGATATTACCATGCAAGTTTATATATCTTATTAGGTCATGAAGACAGCAACACCTGCTCCAATCCTGGTATCCAATCTATTACTTGTATGCATACAGGCGGAGAGTAGGAGTGAGCCAAGAGCCATAAGCACGTAATGATCTATAAATTCATCCAGTCCTCACATAAATCAGTTTTTCAGGATACAGTTTTTGTCATTAATTTTGCAGGAAGGGGGACAGCTAGCAACAAATGCAAGGGTGGGGAGAGGAAATGAAGAACTTGGAGGATTTTTACAATGTTTGTATTCCTAATTTTCAAAAACTCTCTTCCCCTGAACTTCTATGCTAACTCATCAAACATGTGCCCAAGACATTGTGTCACAAGAGCACAGTGTGGAAGAGAAAAAGGAATGGGAGTGACTTCATCGTGGGTAACTAATATTCACTTACACTCCTGCAGATCACAAACTACGAATTCTCTCCTTTCCAATTTATTGCTGCTCAGAAACTTCCAGAGATCTCCGACTCAGGTCAGTGTGCAACCAGGAAACAGCACTGGGCCAAGATGCTCGTCCCATGACTAAGATTTAAGGCCAAAAGAGGTTGCAATCATATTAAAATAAGTTGTTTAGCTTAAATAAATCACCCAATGAGAAAAGACAGAGGAAGTTACTGGGAGGGCTGTGGCTCAGTTGAAGAGCATCTGCTTTTCATGCAGGTTGGGATCCTGGCATCTCTAGTTCAAGTATAAGGATCACAAGCAGCAAAAACTAGGAGAGACAGTCCAAAGAGAATACAGGCACCATCTATTTCATATAATTTCCTTTCATCATCCTAAAACAGGAATTTATTAACTATGAATCGGGGCTGTGGTGGAATGTGCCTGCTCTGGCTTGCCAGCCATATTCTACCCTGCCCTCCAAAGTTTTCCCAACACTTGGAGGGGCTATTCTTTCTCTCCAGTAGCCCACCATAGCCACCTGACCTTTGTACGGAATTGCCCACTGGGAGGGTCAGGGCTCCCAACTTCCCTTCCAAGTTCTGAGGCCTTGCCTCTGTGTCTCCTTCTGCCCAGCACCTGGTCACTACAGGGACAGTTTACTGTTTTGTGCACCTCTGGAGGGATAGCCACTTGCCAATTGCCTGCCTTCCCCCGGGGCTCCTTTTCAAAAAGGCGTGTCTGAGACAGTGGAGGTCTATGTGGCATGGAAAACCACTGTCAGCCTCAAAAGTTATAACAGATTTATTAAAAAGAAACTCTTTACAAGCATACTTTTAGAACTGCACCAGATTGAGCAAGGGAGACAAAAGAAACTGGTAAAACACAAAACCTCTGTCCCTCTCCCTATACATGCCCTATCAGATGTTAAAATAGACCAGGCTCCTTAAGCTTAGGATGTTACAAATCTCTACAGAGTTCCGTTACCTTGAAGCTCTTTAGGCGAGCACATGGTCAATGGCTGACTTCCCAGTAGAGAGGTCTGGGTCCACTCAATGACTCAGCACCCAAGGAAAAGAGATCTCCTTCTTGTTGCAATGACTTTATCACCTTTCTTTTCCCTACCCACTGACCAGATCAGGCCAGGTCAGAGAAGTGTTTTCTAGAGATTATTCCTGGACCTTTCTAGTCTAAAGTCCTCCAAAAATCTGTTCCCTGCTTGGAGGGGGAGAGGGGGAAGTTTGGCCATCCCATTGTCTCTAGCTAGATCTATTAGCATTTGTATGAAGGTAAGTTGGATAGCAATTGGACTGCCTGTTCTCTGCCCAGAGGGGGAAAAACTGTTAAAGCACACAGGGGAGGCTTTGCTCATTTCAAACCTCCCAGAAAAAAAGGGCTTTTCTTCACAGAGGTGCTCTGCATTTCTTCAGGAACAGACTAGGGTTCTCCAATTAAGATATGTCAGTAATGGCGCTTCTCAGAAACACCAGCTTATCTCCAGAGCTGATTTTCCCTTGAAATGCACAGGCAGATGAGTGTGATTTAAGGATGTGATTTCAGCTCACACAGGGTGAGGCGCAAGTGGTCAGAGTGTACCCTGGAACCCAGAACCCCCACCAATGTATAAGGAATCCTCAGCAGCCAAGTCGGTGTTATATGCCATCAAGTCCCTTCTAACTCATGGTGACCCTATGAATGAATGGCCTCCAAAATGTCCTGTCATTAATAGCTGCACTTAGGTCTTGCAAACTGAAAGCCATGGCTTCCTTCATTGAGTCAATCCAATCAATGGAAATTAGACTTTTTGAAATCCAGCGTTACAGCCATCATTTATTTCATTTTTATCTCATTCTTCCTTTAGGGATCTCAGGGCAATATATCTGGTTTCCCTCCACCTTACAGTTTATCCTCACAACAATCGTGTAAAGATGGTGACGGGCCTGAGTCACCCAGCAAACTTCATGGCTAATGGACACGTGAAGTGACCTTATCTCAAGGTGGACCTCCAGAGGCACCTAGTTCAGTTTCTCCTGCTTTGACTTGCAGCTGCTTTGCAGGGACTGAAAGGAAGAAAGCTCTTGTCCAAGGATTGCTGCCCTGAGATTCAATCAGGGGCCTTCTGCATGAAAGGTCTGCTGAGCCACAACTTCGCCCCCCAATTTGAACCTGATCCTCCTCAATCCTAAAGAAATATTTTTTTGTTGTTCTTAGGCCTCCAGTCCCTACAGTGAACTGTTTGGTCCCATTTATCTCTTATATAATTGATTTCCACAGTATGAAACTTTTCCCTTCATGTAGTTTCAAAACCCCTGTTTTAAAATGCCAGTGTAATTTTGAAGGACATTTACTGTAGCTGCACATCTTGCGTTAAATGGCACGTGGCTTCAGAGCCTGGCTTGCCAAGCTGTTTCTTTGTCAGCTCCCTGCTTAACCAAGCAGCTTCCTTATCCCAAAATGCAGATGAGTCCACGGGAATTTGCAACTCGTAGTTCTGTACGTATAATGAAATAGTCAGCTCCCCCCCATTCCTCCAGTCTCTTTCTAAACAGCTGGCCAATGTGCTCCGAAGCCCTGCAGGAAGTCTCGGTACATCTGTCATGCCGTTGTGTCAAAAACAAAGGTGCTGTGGCCACCAAGCGGCATCTGAAGCCAAGCCGGGGGGGGGGGGGGACAATAACAAGCCAGACGAAGAAGGAGTGATCAATCTGTTTCTGAGCCATCAGAGAGCCCACTCGGCTTCCAGAGAGAGAACAAGTTATGCAGGAACTGGACGCTGGGATTCTGCATGCACTCTGTGAACTCAGAATAAATGAAGAGAAATGCCAGCACTTAATTTATACGATGAGCCAACCGCATAAGTTAAAGCTAGCCTTGAAAGCCTTGCATTCATATATCACTGTTACATAGGGTTGCCAGGTCCAGATTGGAAAATACCTGGAGATTTTCAGGGTGGAGTCTGAGGGTTTGTGGAGGGGAAGGACTTCAATGGAGTAGAATGCTGTAGTCTCTACCTTCCAAAGCAGCCATTTTCTCCAGGTGAACTGATCTCTGTTGCCTGGAGATCAGTCGTGATAGCGGGAGATCTCCAGCCACCACCTGGAGGCTGGCAACCCTATGTTATACTCGGCCATCTAAAGCCCCAGTTCTCTTAATTCTTTTTTTTTTTACTCTTTATTGATATGTAGCACAGAGTAATCTTACAGTTGGTAACAATTTTTAAATAAATAAAGGTATATAGATATCACTACAAACTTCAATCATCAAATATCAACACTGTAACTAGAGAGTAAGCTGAGGTTAGTGTCTTGAAGAGAGGGTACACCATACACCAAGATAAGATCTACTTTGGTATCGTGATGTATGTTATTATATAGTGAGGTTGGTAAAGGAAAGTTGTGGGAATGTAGTCTGGTTTCAGAAGTGGAGCCAGGAGGCATAACTGGGATCTTGGGGTAGGAGGTCTTGTTCTGTCATGTACTGGAAGAATGGGTACCAGGTACGTACAAAACGGGAGGAACTTATATCAGGAGAGGCGCTGTACCTTCGTCTTTACTGCCCGTTACACCTGGTACTTCCTCCCTGCCACCTTCCTTATGGCTTTTCCTTAGAACCCACCTTCACCTATGTAGAGGCATCTGCCTATATATACGGATTGTTAACTTCCATTTCAATGTATCTGAGGAAGTGTGAGTCAGACAAAAGCTCATACCTTGAATAAATCTTTCTTGGTCTTAAAGGTGCCACTGGACTCAAAATTTGTTCTACTGCTTCAGACCAACACGGCTGTCCACCTCAATCTACATTTACTCCCTGTTACCTCTTGTCTCTGCCGTCCCCAAAGAAGCACTTCTTCCCACAAGCGATAATTTGTAGAGCGCCACATGGTGTTAGCTTTGATGGTTAGATGACACTTCCCCATTCAGAGGCAATATAGTTCTGAACACCAGGGGTTTTTTTTTTTGGGGGGGGGGGGGGGGAGATTGACCATGCCCTGCTTATGGAGCTTCCATGAGTTCTGTGGAAGACAGGATACTGGACTGTATGAGCCTTTGGTTTAATCCAGCAGGGCTCTTCTTGTGTTCCTGCATCAATTCAAATTGAGAATGTAAGCTCCAAAGGGCGGAGATCTACTCTTCCTTTCTTTTGGGTTACATTACACTTTAAAGTGCAGCAGACAATGATAGCGCTACACTGATAATGGGACTCCAAATTGGCTCCAAATTTACAACCTTTACATGAATCTTCCCCTTCAATAACCAAGCTGTGCTGTTTCTGAACAACCAGCCCTGGAGTTCAGAATAGCCCTGTAATGAGCCCCACACTGGAAGCACGGCTCTGGCACAGAGGTGCTCCATGTGACTTTAGGCTTACAGACAGGTCTTACAGAAATTACCAAGGCTCACAGGAGATGTGAAATCCTGGGGAAAAGCTGGAAAATTTCAGGGGCAATTTTTTTGTTGTTGTTCTCCACCCTTCCACCCCCAGTGCAGGAGGCCTTCTTTCAGCACTGGAGAGAAAAACCTCCTAAGAATATTCTCTCTTTTGGAATGAGTGAAACACTATGCAATGGGTGCAATGGGCAGTGAGAACATTTTTATGTAGGACAACCCATAGCATTAGGTAATTATAGTTTCTGTGTATACTGTGGACATAAATAACATACTTTCAAGCGTATGTGTATTGTTTAAATTTGGCTACTTTAATCCACAACTAGTTTGTGAAAATGTGTTATGATAAAAACCTATCTAAGAGTTTGATGTTTTCAAACATAACTCAGTATTCATATCGATCTTCACAAGTTTAACTTGATATTCATATCAATATTCATGCTTAACTCAATACTCATATATTCATACATTTAACTTGATATACATATCTGCTGCTAGGCTTACTATGACAGTATGAGACCAATGACACTCTTCATTTTCTTTACTACTAAATTTATGTTTTCTATTTTCAACTTTAATTTTTCTTACCTCTCAGAAGCAAGAAAAAAAAATAAGATACCTATGATGATAAGGTAGCTTAGGATGCAGCAGTTTGTAGCTCTGTCTTGGATACTGGGTATATTCTGCAGTTTTCCTTGCAGAAAACGAACATTGAACAGTGCAGTCCTAAGAACAGTTTCCTGGAAATAAGCCCATTCGAACAGTCCTGAATGGGATTCTGAGTAAACTTGCTCAGCATTGCTTTCTAATTTTCATAATTATCCCAAACAGCACAATTTTACATGCCAAGTTAGAGGCAGTGCACTTCATGTTTATAAAAACTAGTGAAATAGGTTTATGCTTGAGACAAAGATAAGTAATGCATATATTTCACACACAAACAAATCTGTTATTTTTCTACTACTTTAAAATTTCTGGAACTTTTACATCTCTACAGATTCAGGGATTTTTGCACTAAAATCAACCTCTTACATTTTGATGCCCTGAAGGAGGTCAAGGCAACATATATGCTTCCCCCTTCTCCCATTTTCTCCTCACAATAACCTGTGAGTAGGGTTGCCAGGTCCCCACCACCACCAGCAGGAGAATACGATTCCCCAGATCTCAAAAATTTGGGGATGAAGCCTGAGGAGGACAGGGTCCTCAGCGGGGTACAATGCCATAGAGTCTACCCTCCAAAGCATCCATTCTCTCTGTGTAGTCTGGAGAGGAGCTGTAATTCTAGAGGATCCCCAGGTCCCACCTGGAGGCTGTCATCTCTACTTGTAAGGTACGTTAGGCTGAGAAAGAGAATAACTGGCCCAAGGCCACCCAGTGAGCTTCCGCGCTGAATGGAGATTTGAGCTAAACTCTTCCTGGTTCCAGTCCAGCATTCTAATACCCATAGCAGGAATCCCGAGCCTTCCCGAGCTTACAGGCACCTCTAGAATCCTGACACAAGCACAGTGGGCACAGCTGAAAAATGGCTGCAGTAGGAGTCGAAATAGGGTTGCCAGCCTCCAGGTGGGGCCTGGGGATCTCCCGCTTTTACAACTGATCCCCAGCTAACAGAGATCAGTTCCCCTGGAGAAAATGGCTGCTTTGAAGGGTAGACTCTATGGCATTGACCTATGCTGAGGTCCCTCCCCTCCCCAAACCCCACCTTCTCCTGGCTCCACCCTCAAAGTCCCCAGGTATTTTCCAACCTGGACTTGGCAACCCTAAGTTGAAACCAGCCACAAAATGGCTGCACAGCTTACATTCAGTCACGGAGTGAAGATCCTTGTGCTGTGGAGGCAGCTGTACCCAAAACAGTAATTTTAAAAATTTGCATGGCCAGTAAAACCAGTTGGCCAGTCAGAAGTCTTGCTAGGCAAAGGCCCTAAAACTGGCTCAGCTCACTTTCTAAAAACACTTGGTGGGTGCTTGCAAAGTTGACAGCAGGCACCACGGGGCACATGCGCACCATGATGGGCACCCCTGGCCTATGCCATACTTTGGGGCTGGTACTAACCTGGTATGGGGACAGCTGTACCTGTGGAAGAACTAGGTGGACTCTTATAGGCAATGAAGCCATGCCAGTTAGCAAATGCACTGATAGGTGGAACTGTGAGTTCCAAACAATGACTTATGACGGGTGAAAGACAGTCAGTAAAGGAGGCTCAATTTAATGCTATTTTCATTTCAAGAATACTAATTCTCCTGGGTGGGTCAGGGCAGGGCATGACTCAGTGGCTGTGTAACCCTATGCTTCCTGCTAGAAGTCACTTTGCACATGCTTAGAGAAAACTTTTCCGAATAAGAAGGTGGCAACCCTACCACATCTGTAAACGAGGGCAACAATGCTCCTCTGCAGGTACATGAGGTGGGCAGGGTGGCAGTTGCTTTAGAAATGAATTAATGCAAGAGACAATTTGCAACTGTGCAAAGCATCACTGAGTACGGGGGAGAAGGGGAATCAATCACACGCTTTCTCTTTCTCTCTCTGCAGTTGTTTAGTTCCTTCTACCATGTGGGCCAGAAATTTGGCAGCTCTTTGTGCTGTGCTATGAGGGGCTGAGCGGACAGGGAGGGAAGAGAAAGGCCCACCAGCCAGTTTGAAATGTTTTGCATTTTTAAAGTCTGGCCTAATAAAGATTCCAGACCCTGCTCCCCAGAGTGCCCCCGGATGGCACGGCGGCCTTGTTAAGAGCCGTTCCAGGAATCGAAAGCTCCTTTTTCCATCTGCATTGTTCAAAAATTTGGCTCTGCAGTCTACAGAACAGTCTTGGAGTGAGAGAAGCGGGGTGGGGGGGTTGCAAAAGCAATGGAAACAGAAAAGCGGGGGGGGGGGAGCAGGAGGCGGGAGACAGCGTCCTTGGGGAAAAGAAAGCTTGTGGTTAGGTTCACAAGCCTCTTTTGCTATGAACCCAGACAGTTTTTGGTTAGCATTCCTTCATTGTGAAGTTGTTTTTTACTCCATCCCCCTACCCCCTCCTGCACACATGCACCCCATTTGGAAAATCTTTACGCTTGGGGAGTTGAACTTGGGAGCCAGTTGAGGGGCAGCGTTTGATCTGCACGTGGTTCTGCAGTATCTTTTACTGACCTAGGCCACGCTGGGACAGCCTACCCTCAGCCAGCAGATTTTGTTAGAGGACAGCAAATTGTCAGTTCTCAAGGCTCTTGTTATGTCTTTAGCACCATCTGGATTTTCTGCTTCAGGCACCAAAATGTCTTGAGCTAGCTGGACTCGGAAAGAAAGAAGTAAACCCAAACAGACATTTCTCTCCTCCCCCCCACCCCCAGCTTGCACATGCTGAACTTTGTGCACACAGGGACTTTGTGGGAGCAGCGGAAAAGGTACAAAATATGGTAGCAGGCCTGAAATTTGGCCTCCTGAGACTATCAGATTTAATCCTATGGTTAAAAAAAAAATTCTGTCAATGTCCCAGCAGGTAGATCATGCACAGCGGCAGGTATGTTGCAAACATCACCACACAGAATGGGAACCAGTCTTTTTGGAAGATCCAGAAGCTGTGGCTGGACCAGAAGGTTAGCCATTTTTCCACAGGTAGTGAAACTCGTAGTGCCCAACATGAGAATAGGGGTCCGCATCAAGAACTTGACCCAAAATGATACTGTATTGAATCCTCACACTGTAGTTGCTAAAGCTTATGAAGTGGAGTGGGCAAGAACCCTGGTCATGCCAAGCTTGAACATTGCAAATATAAAAGAAAATGATTTTCCAGTTCTAAATTTGGAAGCTTGACCATTAAGTAAACCAGAGTGAAGACGGATTTCACAATGTATAGCAAGAGTTTTTGCTACAAATGATTTGGACCCTGGGAGAGTTTCAGGTGTGACTCACAAAATTTGCTTATAAAGTGATGTGCCTTTTAGAGAGAGAACTAGGCAAGCTTCTCCTGTAGATTCTGAAGATCTTTGGCAACATTTGAGGGAACTAGCTGCTTAAGGTGTAATTGAAGAGACTAGTAGCCCATATTGCCCAGTAGTGCTGGTAAGAAAGAAGAACGGAAATCTTAGGATGGTAGTGGACTACAGGAAACTAAATAATTTGACAGAGAAAGATGCTTATCCTCTGCCAAGAATAGAAGAGACTTTCACATTACTTGCAGGATCCCAGTGGTTTTCTGTCTTGGATTTAAAAAGTGGATATTATCAAGTGTCAGACTGAACCAGCAGATGGCCAGAAGACAGCATTTACCACAGTTTGGCAACTGGCGATTCAAGATGATGCCCCAAGGGCTAACCAGTGCTCCATCAACATTTCAGAGAATGGCACTGGTCTCCGGATAGGATCACTAAATGTTATTCTAAGATATCTAAAAATTGTTGGAAGTGTAAAACCAATGTAGGAACTTTTTATCATCTATGGTGGAGATGTGAGAAGACTCAAAAGTGTTGGTTGATGGTTCAGAGGATAATTGTAGAGATCTTTGCAGTAAATTTACCTTTAATACCGGAAATATTCTTGTTGAATATATTACCAGAAAATATTGGCCAGGATAAATATGTTATTACATATATTATAACACTAACCAGGATTTTGATAGCGAAAAATTGGAAAGGAGATAGGCTCCCATCCAGAGAGGAAGTTAGAGCAAAATTTTTTGAGGTTGCAGAAATGGATAGGTTAAATATGAAATTACTAAATCAAACGGAAGACTTATATTACCAAAGGTGGAATAGAGTATATAATTGGATGAATGTGAAAATGTAGAGACAGACTCGCTTTAGGAAAAAATATTGCCATAAAGAATTTATTTATTTGTTTGTTAAGTTGGTTTTTCTTTGTTGTTTATGTCGGTATAAATGATGAAAATGTGATGTGAATTGGAAAAAAACTTCATAAAATTTGCTTTTAAAAAACATTTCAGAGAATGGTGGAAAATGTGATGCAGGTTTTGAATTTAACAGAAACAATTGCCTTTTTGGATGGCTTGATTATATTTTCTGTTACTAAAAAGGAACATGAAGAATGTAGGGTTGCCAAGTCAGTTAAACTTACCAGCGGGGGGGAGTCCTTCGCTGGTCGGGAGCTTCCCCGGCATGCGCGCGCACCAGAAGTGACGTCAGCACGTTGGGGGCGTTGCCAGGGCGACGCTCTGGCAATCACCCCAAAACTCTATGGTATCATAGAGTTTTGGGGCGATTGCCAGAGCGTCGCCCTGGCAACGCCCCCAACGTGATGGTGTCACTTCCGGGTGACGTCATTACGTGGGGGAAGTCGTCCAGGCTGGATGACTTCGGGGGTGGGGCATTCGGCCGGCGGATCGGGAACCCCTGTAGCGGGGGATCCCCCGCCCCCCAGGCTGACTTGGCAGCCCTCGAAGAATGTCTCCTCAAGGTTTTGCAAAGACTTCAGAAGCATGGACTGAAGCTGGCCCCTTTCAAACGTAAACTATTCCAATCATCAGTGAAATACCTAGGTCATGTAATATCTGCAGAGTCGAACAAGCAAAAAAACAGATGCTATAACTACCTGGCCGGTGGCTACAAATATCAGAGAGCTTCAGAGATTTCTTGGGTTTGCTGCATATTATAGAGATTTGTGTGAGGATATTCAGTTATAGCTAGCAGGTAGCCCTAAGGGGAGTAAAAATAAAGGGAATCAGTCTCAGGACAGATGGGATGCATGCTGCCTTTGAGACTTTAATGTTAAAGTTTACCACAGCACCAGTGTTGGGATTTGCAGACTGGAGATTACCATATATATTGCATACAGATGCCAGCACCACTGGTTTAGGAGCAGCTCTGTACCAAATGCAGAACAACTGTCTCCGCGTCATTGCTTATGCCAGTAGAAGTTTAAGCCGTAGTGAATGCAGTTATCCAGTGCACAAGTTGGAGTTCGTGGCCTTAAAATTGGCAGTTTGTGACAAGTTTAATGATTTCTTGTATGGATGAGGGTTTAAGGTGATGACTGATAACAACCCACTAACTTGTGTACTAATGTCTGCCAAGCTAGATGCTGTAGGACAGAGATGGATGTCAGTACTATCTTTATATAATTTTAAAATCATTTATAGGTCTGGAAATGATAATGTGGATGCCAACTTCCTCTCTGGGAGATATATGTAATTTATTTATTTATTTAGATTTTTAGGCCGCCCTTCCCTGAAAGCAGGGCTCAGGGTGGCTTACAACAAAGGTAAATTCAATAAATAAATTAAGTTAAAACCAGAAGTAAAATATATCATACATATATCAACAAATAAGACAATCCATTCCAAGACAGCGGACAAATTTCAGCTCCTGCAAGCCTCCTGGGGGTTACGGAGAATAGAGGGTGTGAGAGTGCTAGACTACATGTTGTCCTGTCACTGTCCTCAACCAAACGCCTGGCGTAACATCTCTGCCTTACATGCCCTGCAGAAAGGTAACAAATCCTGCAGGACATGGATGTTCTCCAGCAGAGAGTTCCACCAGGCATGGGCCAGGGCCGAAAAAGCCCTGGCCCTGGTCAAGGACAGCCAGATCTCCGCTCCCACAGAAGATGCCGAAAGAATTAAGCAGAAAAAATTGCTAGAATGCTCCTAAGGAGTCAACAAAATCCCAAAGCTTGGAAGTCATAGGATGCTGCAGTTTGTAAAGCAGTTATTCTAGTGCATACTGCAAGTCCCAAACAATCTGCAGCAGCAAGATTTAACGAAGGGGACAACGGTTACATTGAAACTCTACCTTCCTCATAGGATAGGATTCCAGAAGAAACTGAAAATGAAAGATGCCATATCAAAGCCTTTTAAGGATCAAAATGGTGGGCTTCCTCATTGGAAAAAGTTGCTGAGAAGGGACAAGTATATGGCTAAAATAGTACACTATTTGGAGAGGAATCCTAGACTCACCTGAGATGAAGAAAAAAAAAGAAGAGTATGAAACTAGGCTGTATCTGAGGAAGTGGCCTCAACTGTTTCTATTGGATGGAGCACTTTATTGGAAAGTGCAACGAAAGGGAGAAGATGCAGAGCAACTTGTGATCCTGTACACTCACTGAAGAAGAGCTCTAGAAGGCATCTATGATGAAATGGGTCACTTTGGAATTGAAAGAACTTTGGATTTGGCTAGGGATAGATTCTTCTGGCCTAAAATGACTCATGCAATAGAACAGAAGTGCCGTAACGATGAACACTGTGTGAAGAGGAAAGCTGAAGTGGAAAGAGAGGCTGAAATAGTTAACATAAAAGCATATTCTCCCTTAGAATTAATTTGTATAGACTTCTTGACTCCTATAGTATCATTTTTGGTACAATTGTAAGCATGAACCAGTGGGTTTATATACTTTTTCCAGTTAGATTTCTTATTTGCTTCCAAGGTGCCCAGCATGTCCAGAATGGTACAACTGAATCTCTCAACTAGGTTTCCTCTTGGGTGATATGGTGTACTATGTGACTTAGTGCCTACAATTCTACTCAGTTCCGTAACCAGTTCTGACTCAAACCTTGCACCTTGATCACTGGAACCTTCTGGGAAACCCATAATGGCGTATAAAATTTTCCCAAAGAGCTGTAGCTACCGTTCTTGCAGTTTGATCTCTGTTGGGGTATGCTTGTGTGTATTTGGTAAAATGGTCAGTAATCACCAAAATGTTATTGATACCAGTTGCATCTGGTTCATGAGTTAAAATGTTTTATTCCCTTTAAATTACTGCAAGATTCATTCTGAGTTCTGCCCGACAGAACTCACAAGCTGAGGTTGTACATGCACACTAGATCAGGGGTGGGCAATTGTTTTGCCTCGGGGGCCACTTTGTGGGAGCGGAGGTTAGCGGAGGGCCGCACCTTTTAAAATGATTGCATTCATTACTTAACTTTGCATTTCAGAAAAAGTATAAATTGTATCGTAAAAATCAATAAATATAAATTAAATAAAATAGTGGTAGTTTTATTCAATGTATTTATTGTACTAATTTCATATCATCTATAGCTGCAAGCACGTTTAATTTTAGAATCAGTTTAATGAGACAAATGTACCCTATCACACTTTTCTACAATTTTTTTGAAATCAGGAGTGAGATTGCTTGTTGAGATTCTCATCACAGCCTGCAAGTTAATGTCTGTCAAAGAGCATCTATATTTACTCTTGTTAATCTTCATGTCTTGGCGGGCCGCAAAAAACTCTGTGGCGGGCCGCATGTGGCCCGCGGGCCGCCATTTGCCCACCCCTGCACTAGATGTTTATAAAATAATGTGTGAAAAAGGTGTAGAGGTGAAAATGTTCTCGCTATCCACTTTCCCTGTACCATGCATCATTTTACTAGAATCCTTCTAGCAAAATACTAGCATTCCAGGGCACCCAATAAAGGTGAGGAGCAGCAGAGTCAGGGCAGACAAAAAGAAGTACTTCTTCACACAATGAGCAATTAACTTGGGGGACTGCCAGAAGATGTAGTGATGGCCACAAAATGGGATTAGTCAAATCCATGGAGGGGGAGTCAGTCATGGTTATTAGCTATGTCATGGAACCTCCTTGATCAGAGGCAGTGTGCTTCTGAATACCAGTTGCTGTGGGGCAAAAGCCAGGTGGAGGCTCTTGCCCCATGTCCTGCCCGAGGGCCTTCTGCAGCACATAGCTGGCCACTGCAGGGAAACAGAACAATGGACTAAACAGACCATTGGTCAGATTCAGAATGGCTGTGTCTACGGAATTATGTAGACTGCCTAGGAAAATTAATGACACCAACAAGAAGTAGTTGTAAAGACACTACACCAAGTGACAAATTACGTAAATTACCCTAGTTTGCATAATTTATTAAGGTCACTGACTAATTTATTTTTTAAAGCATGAAATACACCTTGCCTTGGCCGTGAGGTTCTCTTGATGCATGGAAGAGTGAGAAAGCCAAGAGGCTTTGCATCTCCCCTTCAGGAGCCACCGGGGGGGGGGGGGGGGCCTGCAGCACATCCCGCCAGTTCTCACGCACGTCCTTAAGCAGACGCTGCCGGCATATCGCCTGCTCCTGGAATTCATAAGCTACAAATTGAAGGAACGCACTGGGAGCAGAAATGACTTTTCCAGAACAAAAACAGCTGCTGAAGAAAGAAAAGCCAAACGCTGCTGCTGTTTGTGTGTATGCGTGTGTGTGTGTGTGTTTTTTTAAGAACTTCACTTAAAACAGAATGAAAAAACCTGCTTGGAACTCAAACAGTCTCTAACAACAACAACAAAATCCTGTGCTGTCTAGCTTGAAAAAACTAGAGGCCGCTGGACATGCAGCCAACGCAAAGAGGATTCCCATGGACCTGGTGTGTTGCAAGACCTCGGAGCAGGTCAGCACAGACGAGGGAGGGTTTCTGGATTCCCAGCCGATGCTCGGCAGCGTACATCTGTGATTCATTTACCGTTCCTCGGGATTGCTGGGGGCGGGGGTTGTTGAAGTTTTTTTTTAAAAGGCGCGGCTGCTGCTCACACCAAACCATATTACAAGCCCTTTGCAATCCAGCACTAATCAGTCACTCACCCATAAGGAGTCCCCCATTCCACTTCTTAAAGAGGCTGCTGCTCTCTTGGGATGCCAACACATTTTACCATCCAGAGTCCGAATTGGGGGAGCGCCTCCTCTGCTGAAGCCAGCCCCACTTCTAAACTTACTGTAGTGAACTCCATGCTACTCCCAGATTCCCCCCCCCCAATAAAACACCACAGATTTCATATAAAGTTATGCAGGGTTAACTGATACTTTATTTTCATTATTACTGTTTATAGAGTCCTCCTGAACAACTAGCTGAGCAAAATGATCATGACAGCTACTGCGTAGAAGCAGACCCAAATCTGCCACTGAGCCCCTTCTGCCAACTCCGCCTGTTCTACCTCCTCCCTCCAGGCACCACGACCCAGAGCCCTGCCTCTCTTTTGGGTCCCAGCTCCCAACCCAGTTAGAGAACCCACTGGGCTAGTCCAACTCCCATTTCCGAAGGCAAATCTCATATTTTTATCCCAATCCTTCCTCCTCCAAGAACCTTGAAATGTCACTCTCCTCTCTTCCGTTCTATCTTCACAAAAATCTTGTAAGGCTTTCCAGTTCTGGGAGTGACTGGCCATCCATTAAACTTCAAGGCAGAGGGAGAATTTGAACCCAAGTCTCCTCAGTCCTGACCTAATGCTCTAGCCACTGCACTCAAGCAGTGTAAACCACACTTCAAGATTACAGACACAGAGTCCATGCAAGAGCAAATGGGGGAGGGGGGGAGCAAGCAAGGCCTTAGGTTGCTTGAGAATTAACTGCCATGCACATTTACGCAAGCTATGCTGCTGGGGATACTTTCCAGTGCAGCCAGTTGGGTTAATGACAATGCTCAGCAAAAAGGCGTACAGATTCTTCTTGTGTACATCACCACTAACACTACCTATAGCAGGGGTGGCCAACCTGTGGCTCGGGAGCCACATGCAGCTCTTTCACACATATTGTGCGGCTCCTGGCAGGGCGGCTGGGGAAGCAAAGGGGAGGCATGCTTTTTCTCTCTTTCTCCCTTCCTTCCTTCCTTCCTTCCCTCCTCCCTCCCATCTATTTGCTTTCCTAGTTTCTCTCTCTCCCTTTCTTATAACTGGTTTTCCTAGTTTGTTTTTATTTTTGGCAGTCCCATTTAACGTTAATAAAAAGCAAATTTGCATATTTTTAAAAATAAAAACGTGTGTGTGATATTTGTTCCTGTCTTGCGGCTCTCAGACATCTCTATGTGGCTCTTACGTTTATTCTATGTGGCTCTTACGTTAAGCAAGGTTGGCCACCCCTGACCTATAGTGTTTCTCCTATGAGGTTAAACAATATGGCATACACTTTCTCGGTTACCTTTATAATAAGCCTGCAAGATGGGACAGCATTATTACACCCGTAGCAGCATACCTAACACACATATACAGAACAAATTTTGAGTCCAGTGGCACCTTTAAGACCGATGAAGTTTTATTCAAAGAGTAAGCTTTTGTGTACAAAGCACACTTCTTCAGACCAATTGGAATAAAATCTCCTGAAGGGTTACTTACAGGAAAAAAAGAGGGGGGGGGGGGGGAGCAGCCATTCAGAGGGGCCACTCAGAGCCAAGATGCATATGCAGAGCTGACATCGGATCAGGTGGCGGGTAAGATCAATGGATAGCAGCAGATTAGCACGTAAATGCAAGAGTTAACAGAGATGGGAGAATGAAGCTAGAGTCCAGCAGTACCCTCCATATGCAGTGTGCATGCACCTGATGTATCACGTATACACAAACTGATCAGCAGCTCGTTACCAGAGGGCTATTTTGAGGGGATGTGGGCCTATGTCCCAACCTACATCTTCCAAAGGGCCTGGCTGGCCAGACTCATTGTCATTCCTCAAACTCCTTTTTTATTTTTATGCTGGCTGGTAAATGGAGATCCCTAACAATATCCCTCTGGAGGCCAATTTGGCCCAGGGCCTCTGGTTGCCAATCACATCAAAGGAAGTGGGAGGGAGCAAAATACAATTTCTTTGGCCATCTCTTCAGAAATAGGATGAAACTCAGCTCAGTTTTTCAGCACGCAGATGGTTCCCAAAGGGAACCTCGGACCGCAGGCAAGCGTCCAAGAGGAGACAGCTCTCCCTGTCGTGCAGACGGAGGGCCCCCTCCCCCATCTCCCCAGAATTGGAAGCAGCTAACGAGAGCTGTTCTGTAAGCAGGCCCGCGTCTTTTACGAGGCCCCATTAAAAAGGCCGATTTGTGCTCAAGGTCTCTTTTATTATGTGAAAGTTTTTCCCATGTGTGAAAGAACAGAAAAAGAAAAAGTTAAAGCTTTCATCTGTTTGCTGTCTTGGATAGAAGAGCCCACAGATCTTACAGCCCAAAGTCTGAACAGTGGTGCAAATGGGGAGAGGGAAAAAATCCTCCAGACATGCCCAGTCACCACACGCACATCCTTTCTCACCTTGGACTGCCTCGTTTTTGGGGGTCTGATGATTGGCCTATCAAAATCGCTACAAGCTCTAAAGGATGTCTGAGCCTGGCACATAAGATCCTTGATTTAGAGTTGCTGAGGACTGAGCCTAGGACCTTTGACTCCACCCCTGAGCCTGGATTTCTTCCTCAGAAGCAGGGGCTGACAGAGAGAGGTTTACCTAAGACTACCCAGTTAATTCCCAGCAGATACAAGATTAGAACCTAGGCCTTTTGATTCATAGCTGAGTCTCTTCTCTGCTATGCGCCACCATCTTCTTAAAAAGGCCAGGAGAGAATATCTGGTGAATGGCTTAATGTCAGGGTACCTCCACCAGCTGAGTGTCCATTATGGCACTAAAGGCACTTCCAACATCCATTTTGGGTCTGGACCCTCAATAGATGGAGATGACCTGGTATTTGGCAGAGGATGCCAATCATCAGTTATTTTCTCTTACCTGCTACTGTCAACAGAACTGCTTGGAGGGGGCGGGGGTGGGGGGGAATCCGGCATCATGGAAGCCAAAAAATGGCCAGTAGGCAGCATTGACACAAACAGCAATATCCACTGGCTTTTTGGCCCCTTAGGAATCATCACTTGTTATCTCAAAAGAAAGTGAGGTCTCAGGGTCTTTGGACCAGGTCCAAGCTAACACCAACTTCCCTGAAGTCAGGGGTTCATAAAACCTCCCCTCAACAAAAGCCTGGGCCACTCACTCACCACCATTGTTGTTTGAAGCTCCCCACAAAGAGCCAAACACATGCTCCAAACCATCCTAGACTCCACAGCCAAGAGATCCTCACTGGAACTCTTCACCCAACCCACCAAAGAGCATAAACAGATTGGCTTCAGATAAAACCCATTCAAGGGGAAATGGGTCCTGATGGCCCCAAATGAAGCCAGAATGGCAACGACCAAACAGTGCCCAAATCAGACTCTCCAGTGGTGCCTTCATCCATACTAGTCATCACACAAAGCTGTTGCTGAAGCTTAAGCACCATTAGCATGACCACCAAAAAAACTGCTACCAAGGCAGATTCAATCAAAACACAGCAAAATCAGTGTGCATAAAGGCCAAGAATTCTGTCATACTTTTGAATCATGTCAAGAAACAAAGCAAAGATATTCAATATAAAATTTCAATTTTTTAAAAACTCATATCTCACTGGTATCTTGCTCCTAGGCGACTATCTCATATATATCCTTCCAGCCCATCTCAATGTTGGAAAAAATGTGGCCTTAGTGGCTCATACAGACACTGTTGGTGGGACTGCAGGTATATTCAGCCTTTTTGGCAAGAAATTCACATTATTAAGCTTATTACAACAATAGAGCTCCCATTTACCCCTGATTCAATGCTATTACAATACTGGCCAGACCTGTCTCTAAGAGACATAACTAAAGAACTGATAACAATCTTAATCTCGACTGCTTTGTTAGTGATATCCTCTAAATGGAAAGATCTTTCACCTCCATTAATCTCGCACTGGCATGACAAGATATGGGACCAGTTTATAATGGCAAAAATAACACACTCACTAACTCCTGTAATTTCCTTGCAATGTCAAACAAAGTTTGTAGCTAAACGGTACCCAGTTCTAACCTTCCTGGCAGAAAACAACATAGTTCCATAACTCCATATATGAGCAAATGGCTATATTCTAAATAATAGAGATACTTGTAAAATTTACAGTACCCCTTTTCAATTTAAGGTTTAGAGAACTATAGACTTATTATAAACTGTGAATGGATATTTGCTTTTGTTATGAGCTGATTGTTTGATGCTCTTTATGGTCACTCAGCTGTTGCTCGTTTCTGGTTGTATATGTGCTTAAATGCAAAAACTTGGTTGTTACAACCTGTTATGACCTGATTGATCAATGCCTTTTATTGTTACTCAGTTATTGCTAGTTCATGTTTGTACACGCTGTTAACTGCAAAAATTTCAGTTAAAAAAAAGAAAGAAAAAGAAATGAAGCAAAGGATGGGGCTACACAGATTAAGGAGTTGGGGACCATGCAGACAAGATTTGTTCAAGCTGTCAGTGGCCTCCTGGAAGGGTCAGTCTATGCAATTAGCAGAATCCACTAATAAAGGTTTCTCATGAATTGCAAACACTATTGTAGGACAGTGGTCATAGCAGCATATTTGGACTTTCTTTGGAGGTAGGAGTCTCCTTTTGTGCGCAAAGTCTCCCTAACCTGGTAGATTTCTGCCCACAGGAAACTATTCCATGGGAGAAGATCCAAACATGCAAATACATGCATTCTGCATACACATCCCGGCAACCTGAAGTGATGCAATCCTGGAAAAAGCTTTCGGTAAAGGTAAGATTTCCCTTGCTCGAAAGCCAGTCGAATACGACTCTAGGGATGCAGTGCTCATCTCCGTTTCCAAGCCAAAGAACCAGTGCTGTCCAAGGACGTTTCCATGGTCATGTGGCCAGCATGACCAGACGCCGAGTCACACGGAACGCTGTTACCTTCCCACTGAAGTGGTACCTATTTATCTACTTGCAATGTCTTGCTTTTGAACTACTAGGCTGGCAGGAGCTGGGACCAGACGGGAGCTCACTCCGTCATGCAGCACTTGCATCTCGAACTCCTGAACTACCTACCTGCAGATCCCACAAATTGCATTATCTGGCTCCAAATTCTAGGAAGCAAACATAAATGGGGAAGGAAGTTGTGGGCAGGGCAGATCCTGCTCTCTGTCTCCTCCTCCCAAATCCTGAATAAATTAGCAAAACCAGGAGCAGATTAAGACCTTCAAGGCTGCCTCAACTACACACTTTCACTTTACCAGTATTGGTGATCTGCTTCCGTTACTAGGATTACTAGTATCATTCACTCCTGCAGGCAAACAAACCACTGCTGCACATGGTGGGTCAAAACTCTGCCCCCCCCACCATGAATAGTAGGTGGCCACCACTGAGAGGCCATTTCCCAGATTGCACCATGGCAACTAATGCAGGTTCCATGGCCAAATCCACAGATTTTAGAGGTGAGCCGTTGGCTCAAATGAAGTCCAGTCTGCATAAAACAGTATCTGCAGGGTGCTTCATTTCCTCTTCCAAGACTGTACAAGTGCTTCTCCGGTGACATTCAGAGCTGCCAAAAACAGAAGAGGGAAAGGCTTCCACTTCATTTACACACACAACTTTTTGGCTAGGGCGATTTTGGCAAAGTGCGCAGACACATGCACACTCGTCCCAACCTAAACTCAGTTCCTGTCCAGCAAATCCTCAACAGCTCATTGAGAAAAGGGGCTATGAACTCCACAGGAAATGAAAGCCATTAAAAGGGATAAATGAGGGGGAAGCGGAGAAAAACCTGTGTGGTCTGCCTATTAGTCCCATTAAACTCCTTAATAACGGCTACCTTAGAGCAAGGCATTTCATAAATTAGGCTGTGTGTGTTGCTTGTGTCTGTCATCATGACACAAAAGCATGTCGAATTTGGTACTGGCCAGGTACACATTCCCATGCCCAAGGTGACCCTGGATTAGGAGGCCTGTGTCCGATTTGGAGCCCATCAAACATGATAATCAACTCCCAGTGCCACCTGCTGGCTGGAGGGAGGAAATGCAGGCAGAATCATTTCGGAGTCTTGTAATCAAGTGACTTTTGACTATCTGCTATATAGTCCTAAGATCTGCATCATTTTCTTAGTGCTGGCACTTAGGCAGGTTTCCCTGCTGTGCTTATAGATGGTTTGCCTTCTGCTTCAAATCCCCCCCCCTATAGTTCTTCTCACTCTACAGCGGCTGGACCTCACCAGTTACAGTGTCTGATGGGATGCCATTAAGGGGAGCAGAGTGGGAGCCAAACAATTCTGGTCCACAGAGCAAAATCCACCTAGCATTTCTCCAGTGCTAGCCCTGCTGAACTGCAACACATCCAAGAGAAGAATAAATTCTTAGGGGGACGGACCCTGTGTTAATCAAACTTAGCCAGTTTGGTGTAGTGGTTAAGTGCACAGACTCTAATCTGGGAGAACCAGGTTTGATTCCCCACTTCTCCACTTGCACCTGCTGGATGACCTTGGGCAAGCCATAGTTCTGTCAGAGCTGTTCTCTCAAGGACAGCTTGGGAAAGAGCTCTCTCAGCCCCACCTACCTCACAGGGTGTCTGTTGTGAGGAGGGGAAGGGAAAGGAGTTTGTAAGCCGCTCTGAGACTCCTTCGGGTAGTGAAGGGTGGGGTATAAATCCAATGTCTTCTTCTTCTTATCCATTGGCCCCTGGATCCACTTGCAACCCCCTGTCCCCTCCTCCTGCTCTGACCAGCAGGCTCACTAGCACAGGGAATCAGGGAACCCCGTACCTGATCGGCCAGGCCTCCCAGTTCAAGTCCTGTGGCACTTGGCACTAACTTATGCACCAGAATATTATAGATACAGCCGTCAGCATCTGGTAGAAAACCATCAGATTCACAAAAATAGCAGTTACTGCAATTCAGGTCCTTTTCTTAGGTTTTTCAGCTAATAGGTAATTCAGGAATTTTGTTAGCCACCACAATAATGGAATCTGCCCGATAGCCTTGCATGTGATCAGCTATGCACTGGCCTATTTCAGACGTAACAGCAAAACCATGGTTTGGCTAACAAGGCCATGTCCCTTGTGCACTTCCTTTTCTCCCTTTGTGCGCTCCAATATCCTCCCTCACTTCCTGGTTTAGGCAAAAAAGAATTTGTCCTTCCAATTCAGAACTGGAACTCCATTCCAAATCACATTTCTGTTTGTCGTTTGGAGGCACATTATTGTTTGCCCAGTATGAAGGTAAGAGAAGTGGGGACACACAGCAAAGCACTTGAGTCTTAGACAAGTGAGCAATCGATGAAATGCAGTTGGAGCTGCTCATACAGAACATAAACTTGGCATACAGAGGGTCTTCAGTGGGCCCATCCTGCCATCTAAAAGACACTTGGAAACATCTACAGAATCCTAACATTAGATTCAGGAATGGGAGGGCAGAGCAGTTCACCTTACTCCACAGAAGCTTCAGAATTCAGTTTGGAAAGTTATCCTTGCACCACAGAAAACTGTAAACACACAAGAGTCATAGAATGCTCCCCAAACACAAGAGGTTAACATCCAGAAAACACTCCCATACATTTTTAACCTTTTCCTCTTTTAAAATAAAAACAGAGAAAGAGAGAGCAAGCATGGTGATCAGTTAAGAGGTGGGGAAACAGGGATCCCTAAACGTGTCTCTTATGTCCAGAATGAGCCTCTCTTTCAGCAAACAAAATACAGCAGGTTTATCAAGTATACACCCGACACAAAAATATTTATTTAAAATATTTTTGCCTTGCCTTTCTACCAAACAAGGTTTTTGAAACCGCTAGAAATATTTGAAATTGCTTTGGTTCCCCATCTCCTCCACCTTCCTCAAACCCCACTTCCGCTATAATTCCTTCAAGGTGCTATTTTCCAGCCAGCAACCTCCCCTTTCCGCTATCCTATCTCTGGATAGCGTGCCCTTTAGGTTCCCTACCTGCAGGGACCTCTTCTTAGCCCTCAGCCTGCCCCCACAAGGCTCCTCAGTGCAATGTTTTGAAATCAACCAAACCATCTTATTTTCCCTTCCTTCAAGGAGGTTAAGCTTCAAACATTTTGACAGTTCTTCCATCCCAGGGAAGCTGGAATGTTCATGGACATTCTGTGCCATCCAACATAAACCAAATTATTTCAAATAAGAGAAGGTTAAGTTAGCCCCCCAGACAGAGAACAAACCAAGGGCCATGACAAGCTTCTTGCACACTGGATTGTTAATAAAAGATATGGAAGTCTTTCGATCTGAGGACAATCTCGGGTAATTGAGAATCACGAAGAACCAGATCCTCCTTGTCTCTTTAAATGTTAGCTAGGCCAAAAACAGCTCCCTCCCAGTCACTGCCCCAACATCTGGCAGTCCAGGAAGGACAAAATGAACATCAGTTAAACTTTGCCACATTCACAGCACAGCTGTGCTAGATAGTTCCATGCTGGCAGATTGAACAGCAAGGTCAAACGCAGGATGAACACAAAGAACAAAACCATCCAGTTAAAGGAGAGAAGAATTTAAAAGAAAAGAAGTTCACAGCTCCCAGACTAACCAGACCCCTCAACCAACAGAGACATTGCAAGAGATCGTAGAACCCCTTCTCAAAACAAATTCACTTAATGCCTTCCCTTGATCATTCAGATGCCAGGCTACAGTGGTCCTTCTGAGAAGAATTTTTAGGGCGGCTTTTGTGCATTTGTTGCTGCACCTGATTTTCTGTTGGTTATTGCTATGCTAGTTTATTATGCATGCCTGGTGTCAAGCAGCACAGTGATAGTTACCTCGTGAATTTCATAAAATTGCTGGGCAGGCTACTAATATTCTAATTAATAAATAAGAAATATAAACTGACTGTCCTCCATTTAAGTTATTTATTAAGCTTTAAAAGGGATTTGATAGATTCATGGAAGATAGGTCTATCAATGGCTACTAGCCACGGTGACTGAGGGGAACCTCCACATTCAGAGGCACTAAACCTCTGAATCCCAGAGTCAGGAGGCAACATCAGGGGAAGGCCTTGGCCTCCATGCCCTGTTGTTGGCCTTCCAGAGGAACTGGTTGGCTGCAATGTGAGATAGGATGCTGGACTAGATGGACCACTGGTCTGATCCAGCAGGGCTCTTATGTTCCAACCCTGTGGTCTAGAGATAATGTTGGGAGGAGGCAGAGCAACCACATATACTGCCCTGATTCCCTGGATAGAGGAGGGATACAAATCTATAAAATAAAATCTAACTATATTTAAAAGTAGATGCCTTTTTGCGATATTAAAAGGCAGTGTGAGGTAACTCAAAATCTAATGAACAAAAGAGACCCTTTTGGTGTAGTGGTTTGGCGTAGAGGTTAACAGCATGGACTCTAATCTGGAAGAACCGGGTTTGGTTCCCCACTCCTCCACATGCAGCTGCTGGGTGACCTCAGGTCAGTCACAGTTCTCTAAGAGCTGTTGTCTTAAGAGCAGAGCTCTCTCAGCCCCACCTACCTCACAGAGTGTCTGTTGTGGGGAGATGAAGGGAAGGAAATTGTAAGCTGCTCTAAGACTCCGAGTGAAGGGCGGGGTATAAATCCAGTCTTTTCCTCCGCTTCTTCAAAGCAGGCAGTGATCTCTGGCCCAGTGTGGTTTGAACTGTGCTTAATTTGAAAAGGCAAAAGCACTCAATCCATGAGGTTTTTCACTCCACACAGCATCTCATTTCAACTGGGGTGTTTACCTGCACAAAGCAGACACGTGCAAATGCAAAGTTCCAAGCATGAGAACTTTTGCACCAGGTAGCTATGTGTCTGCATGGGAACTTAGGAAGAACACTTGAGGAGGGGTACAGTGGAATGTACCACTTAAATAAAGGGGTGATCCTTAATTTCATCTGTATAGTCTGCTTCTAGACTGTTTTATGAGACTCCTTTCAAGCTGCTTGATGTTTTGTGTTCTTTTTATGCTCTGGCTGGGTTTTTAATCTTGTTTTGTTTTCTTTTTAATTGTTAACTTCCATGGTTTTATGCTTTATTTTGTAAGCCACCTCCAGCAGGTTCTCTAGAGTGGCAGCAGAGAAAAATAAACAAGTAAGAGCGGGGCAGCCCTGTTTTTGGAAAGAAGTGCCTGACGTGGATGGCCCTTGCAAACTTCACTCAGTCTGCAAGAGAAAAAGAGGAGGAGGAGAAGGAGATTGGATTTATACCTCGCCCTTCACTACTCGAAGGAGTCTCAGAGTGGCTTACAATCTCCTTTCCCTTCCCCTCCCCACAACAGACGCCCTGTGAGGTAGGTGGGGCTGAGAGAGCTCTCTTGAGAACAGCTCTGAAAGAACTTGTAAGGTCACACCAGCAGCTGAGTGTGGAGGAGGGGGGAATCTAACCCAGTTCTCCCATATCAGCGCCCACGCTCCTAACCACAGCAAATTATTTTATTACTACCATCAATTCTTCATGGGGATTCTGTTTAAGCAATCCAGAGTCAAGATTTCTCCTTGTCTCAAAGAAGCTATTCTTTAGACAGGGATAAAGAGCATACGGAAATCACTAGAGATGCAGTACAGAAAATTATTTCTCCATTCAGTGCATTTGGGGGGGCCTTCACTACTGCCATGGTCTCCATTTGTTCCTCAGCATCTTGCATTTGCTTTGGCTAAAGCTGCGTGATCTCCTTCTGCTGTTTTGTCCAAGCAACCAGGACAGTACGGCTGCCTCTAAACAGTTCTAAGTGGCGATGTCCAAATATTAGTGTGAGTTTAAAAGGAAAGCAGCTCAGATTCACAGGGGAGGGTACTCCAGCTATCTTGTTTAAAAACTGAATAGACATTTCTCTAGTTTTCATGGCGGGAGACAGAAATGTGAAAACATGCAGTCAAGTGCAAGCAGGTGGCTTCAGCATCAACAGCTGAAACTATTATCATGCCTGACTATGTCTTCAGGACTGGCACCATGCAACAGTCAAAGCTATGTTCCAGCACATACTTCTTGGAAGTATTCCCTGTTGAGCTCACTCAAACTTACTTCTAAGTAAAGACACACAGAATTGGACTGCAAGATCACAAGCTATGTCACATGTTCGCACTGCATTTCAGCCATGAACTAGGAGGTCTCCAGCAAGCCACTCTCAGTATACCCACCAACATCTGTAATATAATAACACTGACCTGCTCTACAAGGCTGTTGTAAGAATTACTGGCACAGTACCCATGAAGATTTTTGAACACTCAGAATGCATAATAGAATGGCCAAGTATTATTTCCCCTTATCAGAGGACTTGCAAGAGGTCAAAGAAACAGGGCTGGGGGATCATCTATACTTTTGTCATAACATCAGGTAGACATTTTGATTGGTCTTGCAAGACCAGACTTAAGACTACCCAACAGGGCATTTCCCCTATCATCTTAAGTAGTTATACCCTTCTAAGCCAATTGCCTTTAACGGACTTAGAAGGGCATAGCTCTGCTTGGGTTGGCACTGTTTTGAGTCCTGCTGTATGTGGACGGTTTCCCCTCCCCTGCTCCCCAGATATAAGTTAAATCTGAGAAATACAGTGTAACTCTGACAGGCTTTCAATTCCCTCATATGCTCCTCTTGGCCAGTAGCTTGGATCACATTCTCTATTTACCAAAAAAAAAGGACTAGACAAATTAATGCAGGACAATGACCATTAGAAGGGGTAGCTAAGGACTTAACCTCAGTGTACAGATGCACCGAATGCCTGGCACTATGAACAAATGAAAGAGGAAAGCCGTGACTATCCTGCTCTTCTTCTAAGCTTCCCCAATAATTTTTTACCTACGAAGAGGCCTTATTTATTTTTTAAAGGATGTATACCACCTCTCCAGAGATCTTTTACAGAGTCAGACTGTGGACCCATCTAGCTCAGTACTGACCCCTCTAAGTGGCTGGGCCTCTCTAGAGTTTCAGGCAGGGAATGGCCTCTCTTATAACATCTGCTACCTGAGATCTCTACCTGGAGATGCCAGGGAATGAACCTAGAATCTTCTGCATTCAGCGTGTGTCCCCTGCCAACACTAAGTTGTCTTATTGGTCCATCTAGCTCCTTATTGTCTGACGTAGCAGCTTGCCAGGGTCTCAGGCAGCAAAAGATGTTCCCCCCAAATTTGTTACTTGGGATTTGTTAATGGGAGATACCAGGGACTGAACTGCATGAACTTAGCCATGGCCAGCTCCTTTAAGTTGCTGGAAAGAATGGGACCCCTTCCCTCCCCTCAACATTTTCAGTGGTCACTGCTTTCTCTGGGCCTTTCCAGATGATACTCTTACAGTGCAAACCTAAGAAGAGTGACAGCCTTCTAAATCCTTGAAGTCAGTGGGCTTAGAGGGGTGTCACTGTGCTGAGGACAGCACCCTTACTGTATTTTAAAAGACCAGATCAGTGTGCTGCTGCACTGTAGAGCTCTACCTTCCAGTGGAAGTAACCTGTGACGGTTTATACCCAGCTACAGTTATGAGCATACTATAATGTCTTGGGGAACACTGCCCCCTGGCGTTATCTAAAGCATGTCTTCAAACCTTGCACAATGAGACTATGACAAGTGCTGTGCTGGATGATGCCTAGGTTCACCCAGTATACAATATTCAGAACTTTTGATCAAACGCATTTGAGTTGTTTCAGGAAGAATGGTGTGCTAAAATGCATTAAATACATAAATAATGTACCGGGGGTGGGGGGAGTATGAGCAATATAGAATATACAGATTTGTAGTTATATTTTCTTCTTTCAATTTAACATTATTTATAGTGGATTTTACTGGGCACTGGTCCCAGAAAATATTCCCTATCAGAGCCCACATACTTGCCTTAGCATCCGCAGTTAGACCAGCGTGGTGTAGTGGTTAAGAACAGCAGACTCAAATCTGGAGGACCCGGTTTGATTCCTCACTCCTCCTTTGGCTAGTCACAATTCTGTCTCTCAGCTCCACCTACTCCACAAAATGCCTGTTGTGGGAGAGGAAGAAAAGTAGATCGTAAGCCGCTTTGAGACTCCTTACAGTAGAGAAAAGTGGGGTATACAAACAAACTCTTTTGCATTTGACAGAAAATAAGCAGGTTGGCCATACAATTTATGACTGCCTCTCAGTTAAACAAATCATACTTGATTAATCATATGAGCTTTAGTCAATTAATGAAACCGGTGCCTGCCATGGATTTTTACCGTTACATAGCTTTGTTTCAGATCTGTTATCAGATTAATTGGGGGAGGTACCTTTGGCCATAAGATTTTTACATCAATTAAAATCTGAGCTATTTTTTCCTCTGCCCTGATTTTTTCTGTCCCTGAATACATCATTGTTGGATCAAAAGAAATGCCACTATTTCTAGTTGCATGGATTTCATGCTGCTGTTGGTTTGATTCTTGAGTGTACAGTTTTAGTTGGTATTTGCATTTAAATTTTTGTAGTTGTTTTGTTTTTTACGTTTGATCACTAGAAGTTTTCGCAGGAGCAGAAACTGTGAGCCTGAGGTATAAATATTTCAGTTAAGTAACTGCTGAATCCTGAAATATGCCACTAGGAAATAAACATTAAGGAGTCTAAAAGAGAACATGCCTGGTCAAATGTATGCAATATAATATATACAGACTCATTATAGTTTGGGTTGGGGGTTTTTACTGCTAACAACAGCGTTCAATCTCTCCTTGATGCTGAGGAAAGCAGAGGAACCCCTTGTGTTGCAGTCACACTCAGAGAAACCCCAGACTGGGAAGATTTGGGAAGGAAGGAAGGAAGTAAAGAAAGATGAGGTCCTGGGTCAGAAGAGGAGGAGCAGAGGGAAAAGGCTTAATTGCAAACATTCCAAGTTGCAGTCCTGGAACTGTTTTTTTGAGGGCAGGTAATAGAGGGCGGTAATGGAGGAAGTGATCATTAAAAGCGTTAATTTCTACTAGGGTTGCCAGCTCTGGGCTGGTAAATACCTGGAGATTTGTGGGGGTGGAGCCTGAGGACAGGATTTGGGTCGGGGAGGGGTTTCAGTGGGGTATAATGCCATAGAGTCCACCTTCCAAATAGGCCATTTTCTCCACGTGACCTGATCTCTGTCGCCTGGAGATCAGTTGTAATCACAGATCTCCTGCCACCACCTGGAGGTTGGCAACCCTAGTTCCTGCGCGGGAGAGGATTTGAGCCCCAGAACTGTATTTCTTTTGTTTGTTACGAATCAAAAGGAGGGAGGCAGCGAAGACCCTTCACTGGAGAACGAATGTGATCTCAGCCACGATCTTAACACTGCTTGACAAAGGGGGGAGGGCTCCCCCTTCCCTTTCCCACCCCCGTGGAGTTACAGTTGTTACTACTCACCTGGCAATGGTGCCGGAAGCAGGACTTCGCTCTGTGCACTGCCCAAAACGTTCCCTCCCGGGAACTATGACTCCGACGGAACCTTCGGGCTTAGGCTCCTCACAAACCTCAAGCTAACAACAACAACATTAAATTAAATTTAAAAGGGGAGGGCACACAGGTTAAACTTCCGCATATAGAGAGGAGCCTTCAAAAAAGCGTAAAGCGGGGGGGGGGGGGGGCGGGGGCGGTGTCCAACTAGTGTGTGTACTGTCCAGCTTCTCCCGCTTGTGAAATGTTGCGGGGATAACGTTCAGCTCAGCTCAGAATAGCCACTTTTCCCTCACTTTTTTGTGGGGAGCCGAACTCCCACATAGGTGCAGCATTGCCTTGCAGTAGGCAGTGGGTTTCTGTCTCTCGCGATTTCCTCTTCCAGTTACTTAGCAACCACCTTGTTTTATGGATTTGTATTTGTATAGTGTGATCATGGCACTTTTTACAGTTCTATATAGCGCCCCCCTCGATATAGCGCCCACTTTGATGTGCTTATCATCTGCCCAAAGGAAGAAAACAAAACTAACTAGTAGAATGTTCACATGATGGGGGGAAAAAACTAGTGGTTATTTGGCACTTACTTATACAGATGCATACATCATTCAAGACTGGATTCTGTAGGGCAAGGGGTCCCCAATCTTTTTGGGCCTGCAGACATCTTTGGAATTTGGACACCGCTTGGTGGGTACAGCTACAAAACGGCTGCCACAAGAGAGCTGCTGCAGGAGGTCCAGCCATCCATAAAATGGCTGCTGTGGCTTACCTTTTGTCACACAGTGATCCTTGCACAGTAGTTGCAGTTGCTGCCAAAGCAAGCTTTTTAAAAATCTGCACAGCCAATCAAATCTCCAATGGCTAATCCGAAACCTGGCAGTGCAAAAAATCCCACCTGTGCCCATTTTCTAAAAACACTTGGCGGGTGTCAGGAAAGGTGTTGGTGAGTGCTGTGGTACCCATGGGCTCCATGTTGGGGATCTCTGATGTAGGGCATAGTCTCTGCATGCTTACTCTCCTCCTGGCACTGAAAATAGGCTCAGCACTGTTCACTGACACACACACAAAATTGATCAATTTAAGCCCTGGTGGAAGAGCCACAGTGTCTTGCCCACTTTATAGGACTCACAGAGGCAAATTTGTTATTAGTTTACATTTTTATCCCACTCTTCAAAGGAGCTAAAAGAGATTCTCTGTGCCTTTAACAAAGTCAAAATATCAGCTGGTTCAGTTCTCCCAACATGGGGAAAATCTTTACCTGCTGAGTTTTTGTCCATCATACACCTGTCAAAAAAGATATTCAAGCTGTGGAAGTTACATAGTGATGCTGTTGAAGATACCCTTCACAATGGTTTCCTGGGTAACAAAGCTATTTGAACTTAGCCAGCCCCTGCTTTTGGTAAACTGGGGAGCCAAACCAAAGATACTGGTCCACAATGACAGAGTCTCAGAAGTGTAATTTCTTCCCTCAAGAGCCATACTATGTTCCTGGGTAAGTCATTACATTCCGCTATATTTTCAGATGCCGAAGAAATATATCATAAACAGAGAAACGCTGAACGCTCAAATAAAATTGCAGCATTTTTTCCAATGTGGCTAAAATAAACTGGGAAATTATTTATGTGCCTTTTACATCCTAGTGTAATTTTGGTAGCTGAGTAAATCTCCCAAGTACAGTTGCACTACACTGTAGCTAGCAGCCGAAAAGTGCTGTGTGCCTTGGAGGAGACCTGAGCCTCCCACGGTAAGCCAGGACCCAGCTACCCATAACAATACCAGGTGTGTATGATTGGTTTTTATCAGTAATATAAGAGATACTTTCTTCCTAAAAAATAAATTGGAACAGGAACATTTCCAGGTAAAAATATCACGAGTAGTCTCACACATATATACAATGCACCAGAATTCATGTAGCTTTTCTGAAAGACAATGAATACCAGTGTAAATTCTCCCTCATCTGCTATTTCATTTCAAGGTATGCAGGATTTTACCCTCAGATCCGCTATCAAGTTGGGAATACGTATGGCAGAACCACCTCCCAACTACTGACAGACCCTGAGATCCAAAGAAGTCCTCACTCAGTGCTGGCACCGCTGACCAAGCCAAAGTTCATTGAGGATTTCAGCCAAAGGAGGATCCCTGCATATGAGATGATGGATCAGTACCAAAGTTACATCCCTAGATACACAGGTGAAGGTAGACCATTAGTAAAATTGTGGAATTGGGAGGGTTGTATGTTACAGCCAGTCTCTGGCATTGGCATTATGGGGAAGAGGGCTTACCACCAACCAGAGATGCTTGGCCCATCCAATCCTACTAGGACTGGGAGATCACTCAGAGACCCCTGCAATGTGCCTGAAAGGAGCTGATCACATCCGGTTCATGCTCATTTTAGCTTTTTCATCATAGACAGGTCTTAAAAGAGTGTAAGTGAGTCACATTCTGCTCTCTCCTCTTTAACCAGTTTTGACAAATGAACGGAGAAGGATATGTCCATCAGTGGCTATCAGCCAGGATGGCTAAATGAAACTTCCATGTCAAAGGCAGCCTAATTCTGAAGGGCAGTTGCTAGAGGGATATGCCGAAGGAGCAATGGAGAGATACAGAGATGCAATGGGAAATGTTCTCTGAGGACATGAATGATTCAATCACGCCCAGTGAAGAATTACCCACACTCAAAGGATGCTGCTTACATGCTTTACTGATTGGATCTGGTCACTTTTCAGAGATGCATCAGGCAACCTCCTCTGCGAATGGCTGCTCTGAGACTGTTAAATTAATGCATTCATTGCTGCATGCTGGTGAACCCTGGGAATTACTGGTTTAACTAGATAGACTGGATTGTTTTGAAATGAAAACTGTGATTATTACAAGCCAAGAAGCTACATAAAATTGTCATGTTCTGCCAGCCCCTCTCCTAGTTTCTGATGAGGCCCTGGTCACACAAAACTGAAATTATTTTTTTGTTTTTGTTTTTCAGGCTTTGATCCTTATCAAGGTCATTCTCCTCTTCCATTCACAGAACCCAGGCCCCCTGTACCAAGGGCTGGGCCCCCACCTGCTCCCCAGTCATGGCCCAATGCCAATTTGACACAGCTAGTTGAACAAAGAAAATACTCTCCGTGCCATCCCGGCATCAGATTGTCATGCGGACCGGGATGGAGGCAATTTGCAGCCTCTGCTGGCACACAGCTGGTATCAGAACAAGGTGACCGGAAAATGGTTTGCCACCCCGATATTCCACTGGTGTGTGGGCAAGAGGAGACGCAGGGGCCATGCAACACAGATATTGCTTTATCATGTGGGCAGGGCTGGAGGAGTGCTCCTTTTTTCACTGGAACTGATCAGGTATGTGTGGTGGGCAGTGTTCCCTCTAAGCTGAGTTAATGTGAGCTGGCTCACAGTTTTTTAGCCTCCGGCTCACACATTCTTGTCTTCGCTCAGGAAGGATGGCTCCAGAGCAAACTAATTTATGCAGCGGCCAAATCGCTGGCTCACAATTTTAATGCCCATAGCTCACAAAGTAGAATCTTTGCTCACAGGACTCCACAGCTTAGAGGGAGCATTGGTGGTGGGTCATCTGACAGCCACAGCCTCTGCTTTACACAGGTTTGAGCCGGCCCTGTGTTTTTTACAATTTCAAAGTATAATTTTGTCCTATAAAAGACACTTCCCCCTTTTACAGGACTATGTATGCACATGCTCATTATCAGTAATGGTGTTTGTTTGTCTGCCTTAACTCATCCAAAAATAATTCATTATTTTTGATATCCCATCATTTATTTAACCATTCTGTTATTTCTCATATCTTCAAGATGTAGCAAGGGCAGCCAATGGTTTGATAAAATGAGAGGTTTGCCATCAGGGTCACGTTGGCAACCTAGATCTTTCTTTAGCCAGGCTGTGGACAGAAGTCTGCCAGGCCCTTTTTGTCTAACCAGGGATCCTCAATATGAGCGCCCGCAAAGGGTTTTTAGATAGTGGGTGGAGCCAGGTGGGGCTTTTCCCCAGTAGGGCTTCTGACTGACCGTGCAAATTTTTTAGAAGTTGCTTTAGCAGCAGCAGCTGTCACCACAACATAAGGATCTTCACTGCACTATGGACAGTAATCTCTTTATGCAAGAAAATATTTTAAAACCATAGTTGGTTTGAAAGTCATCCTGTTAAACCCAGCTTCTGCCTGAAATTTTGAAGAGTTACACACATGACCTGACTCTGCGCCATTTTGTGGCTGGCTCCAACTCTTGTAGAAGCCATTTTGTGGCTGGCTCCGCCTCCTCCAGCAGGCATTTTGTGGTTGTGCCCACCATCCTCTGCCAGATGACAAAGGTGCACGTGGGCTGAAAAAAGGTTGGGAACCCCTGGTCAAACCAGTTTTATTCCACCCTTTTTCCAAGGAGCTCAAGGCACCCTATCTACCCACTTAATCTTCACAACAACCCTTTGAGGTAGGCTGGGCAGAGAGTGACTGGTCCACAGTGGGAATTTGAACCAGGATCCCCCTCAGTCCTAGTCTAATACTCTGCTACACCACCTTGTCTTTCCAAGGTGATGACTGCAGCTCACCCCCATATAACTCCTTTTGTGCAACTCCCAGCCCCAATAAGAATTGCCTTTGACTTCTTCCCTTTGGCTTCCAGCCAACCAGGATCGATGCAGTGCCTCTCCCACAGGCAACGGAGACAGTGGATGTGAGCCGATTTGGACGGACCCCCAAGTTAGATGTGCCCAACCTCATCCAGCGTAAAGCCATCTCAGGTAGGTGGGCAGAAAAAGAGATAGAGAAGCTCTTGAAGGAAATTAGCCTAGTCCTGGGCCCCTGCTTCTTTCAGCCATGTCCCAGGTAAAGAACCAGCGTGGTTATTGGTCACTGTATCAGACTATGTCCTCAAAGACCTGGGTTCAGACTTCCATTCTGCCATGGAGCTGGCTGGGTGACCTCAGAGCAGCCTAGTCTTTCTCACAGGGTTGTTGTAAAGGGCAAAATGAGGAAAGGAGAATTGTGTACATTGCTCTGAGCTCCATGACCCTCACCTGGACAGCTCGGTCTAGCCCAAGCTTGTCAGATCTCGGAAGCTAAGCAGGGTTGGCCCTGGCAAGTCTTTGGATGGGAGACCTCCAAGGAATACCAGGGTTGTGACGCGGAGGTAGGCAATGGCAAACCACCTCTGAATGTCTCTTGCCTTGCAAACCCTGTGGGGTTGCCACAAGACAGGTGCGACTTGACAGCACTTTCCACCACTACCACTGAGCTCCATGATGGGAAGGTAGAATAAAAATGAATTACCAGATAGATTAAAAGGGCATTTTTTCACCTTCTGATGTGATTACAAAACAGAACCCAAAACAGGGTTACACAAACAGGGGCTGTCTCAGTTCTCAGTGACTCCCACCGAGTTCTGTCAGAGGAAGTGTTGCTTTTATTCAGGCACACTGACCAGTGATGGATGGACCTTAGCGGAGTGGGGTGGAGCAGTAGCTTGATGCGATCCAAACCTCCCTTCCCATAAAATAGAAAATTGTAGTTAACTGAATGATCAAAGCAGCTTTTAAGCATGTGCAGAATGCCCTAGCCTGTCTGCTGAGCAAGTGCCGCCATACCCTTAGAATTAAGGAGCAGTGCTGTCTTGAAGGGCAGACGGCAGTGTGACCACCTAGGCCAGAGCCCCTGCACCTACCTCTCTCTGAAGAACCCGAGAGCAGGAGAGCAGCTGCCTCATCTACTTCATGCATGCAGCACCAGCCTCAGTCCTCCTGGGCTGCTCCTTTACCTAAAAAGAGGCCCCACCTCTCAAGCAATCAGGCCCTCAAGCCCCCACTGCCCACTTCACAAGCTAACGGTGGAACTTGGAAGGATTCTCCTCAAAACTTGGTTGTGACCTTGTGCTTCCAGATCCCAGAGAGCTGGCTTTATCTCTCTCTTGTTAATGCAAGAGTTTCAGACCTCTGGAATAGACTCCTGATCATGCAGGAGGTGAGGCAAAGTCACGGAGGCTAGGAAATCATCAGAAGAAATAGTGATCCTCAGGACATTTGTGAAACTTTAAGGCTATGCCATAATTGGTCCCAAGGTTTCCCTTTCCTTCTGAATTAAACATAGGGGCACATTTCCTCCTAAATATTGCTCACTCTTTATCCCCAGTGGAGCCCACCCATTGCGTATCTGCATGAGTCACTGTTCTGGGTGAGTCTCCTGCCAAAGCAAACCCAGACAGAGCAGCATTTAGAGATGCAGCTGGGAACCTTCTCTTAGGATGGAATATTCTGCTGCATCAAGCATAGTTGAACAATCTACTTATACCCAAGAACAAAACACAGCAGAATCATTCACCCCACATTAAGCCCAAAAGGAGCAGTGACTCCTGAACAGATGTAGAAGTTCTATGTGGAGGTAAATTTTGTTGTATTTCTGCAACTGGAAGTTATTAATCCAGTCACATATTCTGCAGAAGTATCTCTCCACCCAGCAAAGGTCAATTCGTGGGAAGCCAGGCCAGAGTAACAAACCACAAAGAGTTGCAGCAGGCATCTTACTCTGTAGATGGCATTTAGAGCCTTTTATTATTCCAGTCATTGGCAATTGGGGTGTAATAATGCTAGTCTCTGTGCCACAGGAAGTCTCACTTCTGCACAGCATGCTATTGAAGTCAGGTTCTCAGGCCAGTCAAACTTGGCTGTAGTCGCAGCAAGTCTAATTGCACGCTGGATTTCAGCGCCCCCCACCAAATGAGTAGCCCTCAGGGCCACTAGCTCAGTTTACTACATTTCCCCAGTTGTTTTTGGAGCTGAGTCCTCTTGATTCTGCCTATGACCCTTTGCACCTAAAGCTCTCTCTCTCCTCCCCAGGGTATACTGGCTTCATCCCCCGCTTCACCTGGGTTATGGGAGTCAACTACCTGAAGGGAGTCAAAGATGCTATGAATGAATTTGACTGCAATCAGGTAAAGCAGGTCACAAGGAGTAGATGGGGCAGCTGCTGACAATTATTTGGTGGTGGAGGGTTGGTTACAGAGAGACCTAGTGTTATATCCCCCCCCCCCAAAAAAGAAAACCCTGCAACTGGTCAGCATGAGTAACCTCATGAGGGTGGTTTGAGGGGGTTTCTCCTTGCTGCCCTCATTCCAAAGCTCTGGACTTCTAGCTTGAATGCAGCTGGCTGAACCAACCCTCCGTTTCTGCTTTTCCTCAGAGGGAGGCACGCAGAAAAAGGCTCGTCTGGTTGAAAAGCAGTCCATAAAGGCAGTCAATAAATCAAGAACAAACCACTCTTAATTGGACAGGGGTTGGCTCTGCAATCCTAGTGACCTACTAGCTGTGGCTGCTTTTAAAAGCTCTCTTGTCTCTATTAAAAGATGCTGCCGGTTTTCTAAGGCTTCAGTTCTTGCAAATGCTTGGAACTTGACTACTGTTGCCCTACGACTCTTCACTGAACTTGGTATTTTTAAACTTGAATTTTCTGGTACTCATTTTAGCCTTGGCTTGCAAAAAATTTTAAGACTGCTTTCTATGCAGTTAGAACAAAGCCGCCCTTGTCTCCTGTCTGTGATTTATTGCTCAGTGCAATTTTATTTTGGAAATGAACTCCAACATCCTCTGGAGCTCACGCTATCTAAATATAGCAAGGCAAGCTGCAAAGAAAAGGCAATGACAGATTGGCAGACTTAAGAGGTGCTGCTGACTTTGCCTGTTGACAAGCAAAGAAGCCACTGTGATTAACCAATGGACTGGACTTGGCATCAGGTAGTCCATCCCTGCAGTCACATAAGTAGACCATGAAAAGTCAGTTCAGTGGTTGCAAATCTTCTCTTTCAGCTTTAGGACAGCTGGAAACAGGAAATACAGACCCTCCCCAACCCTGCCAATTTACTCTGACACATTGGTGGAAACTCCCCAGTAGGCATTGCAAGCTTGGAGCACCCCCTCCAATCTTTTGTACACTATAACTGTATTGATAGCAGACGATCAGTCTCCCCTAAACTCAGCTTTAGTATGGAAGAGTAAATTTTTGGCAGTCAGAGGAGCCCCCCTATCCCTTACGTTTCTGCTGGAAGCACCGTTCTGGAGGTCTCCTGAATGAAGCAGCAACTCATACGGAACTGACATCTTCTGAAGGAGAGGGGATGTTCTGCTGTATTTGTGTTAGGCGCAATTGTGGCTCTTTCAGTGACATGAGGTATAGAATGCCTTTTCCCTTTGCAGAGGATACTAGAGAATAATGAAACATGCAGAGTTGCAGTAGGCAGCCTCCTCTAGAATGTTCTTAGACTTTTTCCTTCTCAGAGAACTTTAATGTGCTCTTCCACTGTGGAGGGAATGGCCACCTTCACCACTGACAACCAGTTAGAATAAGGGCCAGATTAGAGATGCCATCATGAATACCATCTTAACGTTTTATGCGGACTCAAAACTTAAGGCAGTGTTAACTGTTTGTGTGTCATGACAACCATGGAGGAAATGAATGATTAGGTCTTGGGTCTAGGAATCTAAAGAGCTGCAGTAAGCTTGCAGCCTTCATTAGAGGAAATCGTGCTAACAATCAACATAAACTTGCATTGGGTTTCCAGAGCTCCTGAAGGATTAGGACCTCCATATATCCTCTGCAGGAACTACAGAGCAGGATTTCACCTTCTCTTCTGCATGCATTTCTGAAAATGTTAATGCAACATTTGCTTAGAGTTGTGTAATGTTCTCCAACCCAAGATAATATATTCTTACTGCTGTTAATGCTAATTAACCTCAGCAGCTCAACAGTACCAAATCTAAGACCAAGTACTAACAAGATTTACTGGAGGACTACTGGCATACAATTCGGAACACTCTGCACATAGTCAGGTTACCATTCTCCGCACAAGCTTGGTGGAAACGGGGCCAGATTTGACCCCGAGCTTTCCATTTTTAATCTAGAAGGGCTACATGAAAAGGCAATACACCTCGCCTCCCAATACTTTTTCCTGGTAGCGATAAGAGTAGGCCTTTATGCCCTTCTTGTGGGCTTTTCCAGGGCAGTTATGGTGACCATTGCGTGGAAGATGCTGGATGGACCAAATCCTAGACCAGCCTGCTCCAGCAGGTATCTCACATTCTTCAGCTACCTTGGAGGAATTAACTTAATTGGCTTTTTGAACATCCTCAATGTCAGTGTTGATAAGCAAGGACACCAGCAAGCCTTACCAGATCTGGGTAGATAAAAGATTGGAAAACACAAAAACAGTATGCTCATTTAGGAGCAACCATGTTTGTCACTGAACAATGGAGTTCTGTGGAACTTGGGAAGGCTTTCCTGCACACCCTCATGCAATTTATGTAAGGTGTTGCACTCTCTTGAGGTCACTAGGGTCAAAACCAGCAGCCCCCACATACCAAGGCAAAAAGTTGTCACCTTTTGCCATCCGATCTCTCATTTGTCCTTTCACAGGAAAAGATGAGAAGCCCGCTGTACAGCTTTGGCAAGCGATTTCCCTGCACCTACTGGCCCAATACCAAGATTTACAACAGCCGAGGCCTGATTCCGTTCTACACTGGGTTTGTGCCAAGTAAGTCAGCAACCAACACACCCAGCCAAGTCATAAAAACCCAACCCACTTCTGAAGACAAGAGAACATTATTCCAATTATCTCTCCCCCAACCACCCTTTTTGAAAAGATGTTGCCTTCTGGCTAAAGAAAGCCGAGGGAACAGCTAGGCTCAGTCACTCGTCCCAGAAGCAACAGCTAAGCTGGCACAACCTTCCCCCAGAGAAAGGTATCAGAAGTATTGCTGCACCAGGCCCATACCTGCAGGTACCTGCAAAATGTACAGAAAGTCAACTTTCTATCATCTTTGGAGGTCTGCTGCATTTTTTTTTTTGCAACAAATGTATAATTCTTAAAGGGTGATAGTGTTAATCTGTCGCAGCAAGAAAAAGGTGCCTTTGGGGACTTTTAAATACCGTTTCATTCCAGCATGAACTTGTGTGATGCAGAGCCCATTTCTTTGGATGCTGGCAGCTGAATGGGCTCTCTAGGCGTTGAAGCTGAAATAAAACAGTTCATCTTTAAGGCACTACATATGTAGATACCCACCAGCTACATGACACTTTAAGGCTTAAAATACATGCTTAAAACTATTGCAGGAACTGGTTGCCGGCAAGATTGCTTCCTCCTGCTGTAGTTCACCTTGTTCTTGTCAGCGAGTGGATTTGACAACCAAAAGCTTTTAGCAGGAACTCACTGGCCATATCAAGGCACCCCAAGGGCTGTCAATGGCTCCTCCAGGTTTTAGGCCCTTTGCTGCTTTGAAAAGGACAGCACAGTGCCACCTTGGTAATATGTCTGTGGTGTTTGTCCCCAAGAGAGGCAGCGCCATGTAGAAAGTGGATGCAAGAGTTCTCTTCTGTTCAGTAGCTCCCCATTAGCAAAAAAACTCCCCTTAGGGTCCAGTTCCAGGTTGTGCAAATCTTTCCTCCTCAGCAATAAGGAACCAGGTGTTCTATAGCAACCCACAGACCTACACAAAAGGCTGAAGGACACTGCATTTGTTGCAAGCTTTCATTCCATCTTGGGCAAGATTTAGATGAGACAAGGACACACAGATGTCTGCTTGCAGTAAGGGGTGGGTTGGAAATTGAAGTTTAAAAATGTGTCTCTTTAAAGTAAAGGTCAAACCTGTAAAAATGCATGGTATTTTTTGAAGTGTGTGTTTTGGCTGCTTGACAGCCACAAGCATGAAGTGGTAACATACGGCTACACATTAACATTTCTTTGCTAGGCAACTGTAGCCTATGGCAAGTATCTCCCCAGTCTATTTTTGGTCAGGGGAAGATAGCAAATATCCCAGCAGGCAAAACAGGTCCCACTTGATCACCTCCTGGACAATATCAGGCACACTCCAGAAACATGCCATGTAAGACTTTTCTTTAGAGCAGTGCCTTAACACTGGGTTGCCAGCCAGGCAGTTTTCCAACTCCTTACGTCTTGCCCTGACAATCCATGCAACGATTACCTCCAGGTTAGATATCCGTGCCCTGCGGGAGTTACCATTCCACAAGGCAGAGATGTTCTGCCGGGCCCTCAGTTGAGGACAGCAATGCGGGTAGCCTTTGGCACTCTTATACAAGTCCCCATCCCTCATAACCCCTCCCCCCCCAGGGAAGCTGGAATTTTCTCCTCTTATATATGCTGTATTTTTGCCATTTTGATTAAGTTTTAGGTATTGGTATTTATTGGCTTGTTTTATTTTTAATCTGAGATCATATAACATTTATTGTAAGGCACCCCAAGTCCTACTTGTAGGGAAGGGCAGCCTAGTAAATCCAATGTAGTAATAATAATAATCAGATGTTCTATGTCAAATACTGGGTTTCTCTGGTGTAAACTTTACAAGATCAAGGCCACCTTGTCTTTTTACCTAAGAATCAGGAAATAGTCAATTTTCCCTATGCTTTAGATATCCAGAGACACCCTCCCCCGTTAAAAGTTGTGAGGAGCAACTTTATTGAACCTTTGTTTAAAAGCAGTAATGATCTGCCCACAGCTCACTTTCCTTCAGCATACGTCACTATTCTGGATTGAAAGGAGCAAAGCCCAGAACAATGACCCATGCAGAAAGAAGCCTCTGAAGATGTCCTGCTGCTGCATCAAAATTTGGTTGTCAAACTGCACCTAATGCAGTGCTGCAGAAGTAACTACTCCCACATAGATGTCATATAGGCATGGCCAAATCAGATCATACAGAAAAGCAGCAAATATCCTCCTATTAAGCAAAGCACCAGAGGCACACCTTTAGCACCATAGTGTGCTACATCCTAACTTCCAAATTGCTTAACTGAGGTAATGAAACCACTAAAAAGCCAACAAGACACACCTTTGAAGCCTGTCCTATTATCATACATTGAGTGAAAACAAGTCTGAGCAGAGACAGCTGACTCAAGTATGTCATTTTCCCAGCCATCAGGCACAACTATGCTCTAACCTTTGGAAACAGCACCCGGAAAGCTTATTACGATGAACTACTGCGTAGACAACAAGCAGCGTGAAAAAGCTTTTAATGTCTGTACAGCATCAGACAGATGACATCAAGAAGAAAGCTGGAAGTGCAGAACAAAAGAAACAAAGAACGAGGTTGGAATGAATAAAGTCCATACAAGCTTTAAACAAAATTTACAGGTGTTAACAGCCAGGGTCTTAGGCTGCCTCCTCCTCTGCTTCTTCTTCAAACTCGCCTTCCTCCTCAGCTGTAGCATCCTGGTACTGTTGGTACTCAGACACCAGGTCATTCATGTTGCTTTCAGCCTCTGTAAACTCCATCTCATCCATGCCTTCCCCAGTATACCAGTGTAAGAAGGCCTTTCGGCGGAACATAGCTGTGAACTGCTCTGAGATGCGCTTGAACAGCTCCTGGATGGCAGTGCTATTGCCAATGAAGGTGGCAGACATTTTCAGGCCCCGGGGAGGGATGTCACAGACAGCGGTTTTCACGTTATTAGGGATCCACTCCACAAAATAGCTGCTGTTCTTATTCTGCACATTCAACATCTGTTCATCCACCTCTTTCATGGACATGCGCCCCCTGAAAACAGCAGCTACTGTGAGATAGCGCCCGTGACGGGGGTCACAGGCTGCCATCATATTCTTGGCATCAAACATTTGTTGTGTGAGCTCTGGCACGGTCAAGGCACGGTACTGTTGGCTCCCACGGCTGGTGAGTGGGGCAAAGCCAGGCATGAAGAAATGCAGCCGGGGAAAGGGGACCATGTTGACTGCCAGTTTGCGCAGGTCAGCATTCAGCTGCCCTGGGAAACGCAGACAAGTGGTCACCCCACTCATGGTGGCCGACACCAAGTGGTTCAGGTCACCATAGGTGGGAGTTGTCAGCTTGAGGGTTCTGAAGCAGATATCGTAGAGGGCTTCATTGTCAATGCAGTAGGTCTCGTCTGTGTTCTCCACCAGCTGGTGCACCGAAAGGGTGGCATTGTAGGGCTCAACCACAGTGTCCGACACTTTGGGGGAGGGGACCACGCTGAAAGTGTTCATAATTCGGTCTGGATACTCTTCACGGATCTTGCTGATTAGTAAGGTACCCATGCCAGAACCAGTGCCACCCCCAAGGGAATGTGTAAGCTGGAAACCCTGGAGACAGTCACAGCTTTCTGCTTCCTTCCTCACAACATCTAACACTGAGTCAACCAGCTCAGCACCTTCTGTGTAGTGGCCCTTGGCCCAGTTGTTGCCTGCTCCACTCTGACCTGTAAAAAAAGCCCACTTGTTAACAGAAATAGTCTGAACTTTTAAATATATATACACACACACACACACACACACACAGAAATTTATGCAGATTATTCTTCCCCTGGGCCTGTCTGCCAGCAAAGGTCCCCATGTTCATCCATATGGTAATAGATTCAGTTTCTTTGATACGTATTGCCCATAAACTCAGGGCTGGGTTTGGCAGTTGTTTTGTTCCAAACTGCACAAATGATCTCAGCCCCACCAGGGTACATATTAGCATGTCTGAGATCACCAGGCTCCTGGTTCACACCCTTGAATTGCTCATACAAATCCAGATCCTGGTAAGGCTCAAACATGTAAGAACTTAATATCAAAGCCAACCCTCATTACCAAGATGAACACGCCCTCTGGCACAAACCTTATGCAAGCTTTAAAACATATCCCCTGGCAATTCAGAAGCTTTACAGTACAGGGATTTTAGTGTGCATCATTTTCACAAGTATGACAATAATGCACAGTCCATGAAGATGGTCCTTTCAGCCCAGTTTTTAAAAATGTTTCATTGCCATCGAGATCAGATCAACGGCACAAATTATATAAAAACCATTTTCTGCACTTATTTCTACACAGTAACAATAAGGCAAAGCTAGAAAGTTGGCAATTGTACCAAGGAATTATTGCTTTAACATATTTCAAAGTATCATATGCCCCCATGTATATTTGCTCTCCCCACACCACTAGGATTGGGCAAATAGTTTTAAAGGTCAGTGTTTCAGTTGTTTTCAGCTACCACAGCAAGACCATATTCTACCCACCAAAGACAAAGTTATCTGGGCGGAAGATCTGCCCAAAAGGGCCAGAGCGCACAGAGTCCATGGTCCCAGGCTCCAGATCCACCAGCACAGCTCGAGGGACATACTTGCCGCCTGCGGAAGAACACAGTAACATTAAGCAGAGAAAACTGATTTAAAAAACCTCAGTTTCTAAATATGAAAGCACAAAGGTGTGCTTGTGCCACTCATTAACCTGCAAGGGCTATTCCAAACCTGCAGGGGGCCACCTTTGGACTTTTACAGCCAACATGTGGCATAAGCTACAAGGCCCAGAAATAAATGGCTACTGCATAACAAGCTCTTGCTATATTATCTTTCTAATGCCCCCAAGAACAGATTGTTATTCCTCAATATGAAGCACACTCAAAAACGTTCACAACCACCACCATGCCAAAGAGCAAGTCGCAGCTCCTTCCAGAAGCCGTTCAACGCTTTTATTTGAGCTTCCTGAGGCTAGGCACAGAACAGAGTCCAATGAGCTGAAGGGCTGATCCCTCCCGGCTGGCATCAGTCCCATCAGTAATACCTTCCGCTCACCACCTCTGGATTACCTCATCAACTGACAGAGTTCAACTGACATTAACTTCACAATTCCCTTTTTCTATCCTTCCTACATTATTCCCTATCACTTCCATACTTAGGCAGGCGATTTGAGTAGCCACTTCATTCCATCTAAAGCCCCAGGAACCAAATTCAGACTGATACTTATCAATATTAATGCTATACAGCACTTTCACATGTACTCAGATATACTCTGGGCCAACAGATCACACACTCAGAGTGTATAGCTCAAATACGGTGGTAGAGAAACAAATTACAGACATAAGAGAAAAAGTATTCCACTAATGCCCAGACAGGCTCTTAAACAATTACATCATGTTTCCAAGGCAGTTAACACCTTCGGGGGGGGGGGGGGGAGGGACTTATGGAGTTCGTCTGAAATTAGGCCAGACCTGCTTTAGGAAACGCTTCAACGATAAAATAGGCTTGAAACACAGTCATCCACTATTTTCAATATACACTACGAATTAACTTCTACAGAAAATGAAAAAAGACTAGAAACCAGGGGCTGATGTTCAGTTGAAAAGATCACGGCCTTGTTAGCGTCCATAATAAAATAATCAGCAACGGGGGGTACTCCACATATAGAGACCACCAGGTAAGCCAAAATTGGTCTCTGCACCGCAGACAGGAAGTGACGCTGAAACCGAACCCTAAGGCCCTTTGAAAAGTACAGGCAACCCCCCCCCCCGCTTCTCTCAAGGTCCTCACCAGTAGCCTCGTTGTAATACACGTTGATACGCTCGAGCTGCAGATCGCTGTCACCGTGGTAAGTGCCGGTGGGGTCGATGCCATGCTCATCTGAGATCACCTCCCAGAACTAAGACGCAACAACAGAAAAATTAACACACGGGAAACCCAAATTAAAACTAACATGGCTTCATTCGAGGCCTCTGCTTCCCTAACCCGGCCACCTCCTCCGCAGCCCAAGCCGCACCTTAGCGCCGATCTGATTGCCGCATTGGCCAGCTTGCAAATGCACGATCTCCCTCATGATGGCGGATGTAAGTCGCGTCGGAGCCCAAAGCAGCTTCCTCTGATCTAGTTGGCGGCGCGGAGAATACTAGCTGCGTCAAGGTAACGGACGCAACTTTATATATTGAGACGCACGAAAGTGGGCGGGCTTTAGCGGCTTGCGCGCGCGCCTGCAGCCTCACTCCACCTCTAATTCTGTGTGTCTATTGGCCACTAGCAACGAGAGGAGGACGAGGATTGGGCAAGCGCGCTGCCGATCCTAAATGATATTAAAACGAACATTTTTGGCTCGAGCTCGTTCTCCCTCCTTCTCTTTCATTGGTCCGTTGCAACGGCCGTCTCGGGCGGCGGTTCCTTCCTCCTCCCCTCCTATTGGCCCGTTACAATGCCCTCCCTTTCCACTAGCGCAGTGTTTCAACGTCTTTTCCCTGCCGGATTATTTGAATGATTGATAGCGACTGTTGATTGGCTCCTTCCATAGTGAAGCGGGAGGAAGGAGGGTTAGCGCGAGAAGAGCATCTTAGTAACGGCCGCAGTAAAAACAGGCGCCAAAGTGCGCGCGCCGCTGTGCTCCACTAGTAACCTATCGGGCTTATTCATGATGCTTACTACGCTATTTCTGTAGCTTACAGGGTATTGAGCCTTTACGCAGTTGATGCAATGGCTCGATACCGTCCAGGCGGTTGCAGGGGACGCGTAACCAAGGCTTCTAATAGCAATGGGCTCTAGTACCACAGGAATCTCCAAGGAGACCTGGTACAAAACCTGGCCATGGTCCCAAAACACACTCCACGCTGCCATGGCAACGATTTTAACACTTCTCCCCCATGACAACAGTCTCATCCACGGCCACAAACGTGGCCTAGTAACGTTTGTAAATACATACGGACGTCAGATTGTTGCGCAGCGAAGAAAACAGGCGACTGATTTAGCGAGCTTTAGACAACATAAAAAGAAATCCAACACGGGAAGGGTGAAGATAACAGTAGCTCCCTCAACCTCACCTTCCCCAAACAATTTTAAAGATTAAATTCCACGGTCAATTTCCCCTCTCCAACACTTCCTATTTCCCCATTTGGGTGTTAGGCCACTCAAGCACTTAGCCTGATCTACCCCACAGAATTGTTGTGAAGATAAAATAGAAGAATGGTCTAAATCACTTTATTCTCACTGGGGAGTAAGGCAGTGTATAAAGTAAATATATAAAGGCTCTTGGGCTCGCAAAGAAGATTTCCACAGAATCTCTACAAGACTGGGGGGGGGGGGGGGGGGAAGCAAGGCTGTTCTTAACCCTTGCCAATCAGTCAGTACCCAAGCCCAGGTCTCTTCCGTCTTTCAAAACTTGGCCAAAATGAAGCAAACTGGAATAACTTTATTACAGTTTACAGAACTAAGAATGCAGGATATAGAATTTTAGTTTTTTGCATGGTATTCTCAACCTCTGAACAGCCACATTACCATCATCAAGCCATAAGAACATACGAGAAGCCATGCTGGATCAGGCCAGTGGCCCATCCAGTCCAACACTATGTATCACACAGCGACCAAAACCCAGGGGTCATCAGGAGGTCCAGAATTCCAGAAGCCCTCCTACTGTTGCCCCCCAAGCTCCAAGAATACAGAGCATCACTGCCTCAGACATAGTGTTCCATCTATAAAAGGTAAAGATTTCCCTTGCTTGAAAGCCAGTCAAATCTGACTCTAGGGGGCGGTGCTCATCTGTTTCCAAGCCAAAGAGCCAGCGCTATCCAAAGACTTTTCCGTGGTCATGTGGCCAGCATGACTAACATGGTGAGGTGCACGGAACACTGTTACCTTCCCGCTGAAGCGGTACCTATTTATCTACTTGCAATTCCTTACATTGCAGCTAATAGTCACTAATGGACCTTTGCTCTGTATGGTAGTTACTGATGGTCCTCTGCTTCATATGTTTATCAAATCCCCTCTTGAAGCTGTGTATGCTTGTAGCCACCACCACTTCCTGCAGCAGTGAATTCCATGTCTTAATTACTCTTTCGGCGAAGAAGTACTTCCTTTTATCTGTTCTAAGCCTACTGCTCATTAATTTCATTGACTGCCCACAAGTTCTTTAATGTGAGAAAAGTACTTCTCTACCCCTTGCATAACTTTGTAAACCTCTATCATGTCACCCCTCAATCATAATTTCTCCACGCTAAAAAGCCTTAACCTTTTTAGCCTGGTGTTCCATCTCCTTAATAATTTTAGTTGCCCTTTTCTGCACTTTTTCTAATGTTATCTTTTTTGAGGTGTGGTGATCAGAACTGTACACAGTATTCCAAATGAGGCCGCACCATAGATTTATAGAGGGGCATTATGATACTGGCTGATTTGTTTTCAATCCCCTCCCTAATAATCTGCAGGATAGCATTTGCCTTTTTAACTGCAGTCCCACACGGAGTCGACATCTTCAGTGAGTTATCTACCACAACTCCAAGGTCTCTTTCCTGGTCAGTTACCACCAGTTCAAACCCCATCAATGTATATTTATAGTTAGGATTTTTTGCTCCAGTGGGCATTATTTTATACTTGCCCACACTGAACCTCCTTTGCCCCATTGACACCCGCTCGCCCAGCCTCAACAGATTCCTCTGGAGTGCCTCACACACCTCCCTGATTCTCACTGCCCTGAAAAACTTAAGTGTCATCAGCAAACTTAGCCACTTCACTGCAGACTCCCAACTCCAAATCATTAATGAACAAGTTAAAAAGAACCGGACCTAGTACCAAGCCCTGCAGTATCTATCAGGTATCCTGATAACAGTCATTGTTTTTTCCACCAAAGATCATCATAAATGTGTGCCTTTAACACTAGAGCCTTCTTCACCCCATTCCCTAAGTCACAACCTCCTCTCTAGAAAGCCAGAACCTTCTGCTACTATCTCTTTTCCAGCTGTAGCTGTTTACTAACACAGGTCTCACCATATCAATACAGTATCTTCCTCCACTAACACTGCAAATGGAAATAGACACACATTTCTAACACCTGTATTCTTATCTCAAAGTCTGAGCCCCCAGTCACCACCTATATTATGTCAGAAGGCTCTGTTCTGGATGCATATTAATTTCTTCTACTCAGTTAAAAGCCAAATGCTGTGCTAACTGTTGTTAAAAGACACCATTAAGGCCATTATGTTTTTGAAGTGTATGTCAACAACTTTTGTGTATTAGCATGTTATTATGTTAGCTGCTCCTATAGCAGGTGCAAGGTGTGAAGTGCCCGACTCTGTGCTGCATGTGGCCTCAGTTTTCTTGTGCTAGCATTTACTGGTCTGTGTACTAGAGACACAATCCATCTGTGCACCCAGCAATGTTCCCTTAGCTTCACAGGGGAAAGACCCTTGCAAAGGGAGCTATATGCTGAAGGATGACAATGCATGAAAGTCAGAACAACAAAACTGTAACCGGGCAACCCTCAGAGAGAGACAGTGATTTGCCAGAGGACTAGAGAATGGGGACCAGAGAACTGGACGAGCAGGATCATATAGTGTCTGGAAACTGAGTTTAGCAACATTACTGGGTAGGTCTTGACCAAGGCTTTTTTTTGTAGAAAAAGCTCAGCAGGAACTCATTAGCATGATAGGCCACATGCAACAACAGAAACTTATTAGCATATTAGGCCACACCCATGACAGCACAGCTCATTAGCATATTAGACAGGGGGCTGGGAAAGCACAGGACAGGCATGGAAGCTTGCCTCTCCACCCCCCCCAAGCTTCTCCGCCCCACTTCAGCATCACCTTTCTAGTCTATCTCTCTTCCCACCCCCAAACCAGACAAATGGGAAAAAGTGCTGCTAAAGTGCCTGGAATTTTCAGCATTGCCTTTCTAATCTCCTCCCCCCCGCCCAACCAGTTGGCCGGGGAAAGGCGCTGCAGGCATGCAGGCTGGGGAGACCGAGGGCAGCCAGGCAAACATTCCCTGTTCCTTCCCTGAGCCTCTCTGCTTTTGCAGAGAGACTTCGGAAAGTGCAGGGGGGGGGGGTAAATTCATTTTCAATTTCCCTGGGTTCCCTGCCTGCCCTTTTCCAGCTGCTACATGTCAGCTAGAGAAGGAAATGCAGAGAGGCTTTTCCTTGTCAATTTCACTCTCAGGGGACTGGTGGGGAGTGAAATTGACAAGGAAATCCAGACAAGCTCCATAGAGAAAGACATTTCAACATGCTTCCTTTCCCTCTTGTGTGTAAGGTTGGGAGGGCAGCATGCTCTGTAGCCATGCATGGTTTTGGTTGTAGGCGTGGCCAACTCAGGAGCCAGCCGGAACGCCACTCCTGTGTGTTCCTGCCCCAAAATAGCCCTGGTCCTGACAACAGGATGTCGAGCAACCAAGCAGCATAAATTTCACATCATCTAAATATATTTAGATATAGACAGGACTAGTATTAGGACTGGCTTCACCCTCCAGCTTGCATAGCAAAAGTTTTAGGCACATGGTTACGGAACATGAGCTAAGAGGTAAGAAGTCAATTACCTGCACAGGCACCATTTCAAATTTTGGTATGGAGAGAACAAAGATGTTGTGGGGGGTATGCAACTGAGCAAGTCCCAATCACCTGCTTTCAACCCAGAATGTTAGTTTGCAATGATAGAAACATTGATGTTTCTGGCTTTTTTGTTGCTGTTGGCTGTTTTCAAAAAAACTAATTAATTGTTGCCCTGACCTGGTTAGCCCAGGCAAACTGGATCTCGTCAGATCTCAGAAGCTAAGCAGGGTTGACTCTGGCAAGTACTTGGATGGGAGACCTCCTTGAAATACCAGAGGTGGGAGGTGGGGACAGGCTTTATTCAGCCACCTCTGAATATCCTCATGGCCCAAAGCAGGGGTCAGTCACCAGAAGTCACCATGACTTCCAGGTGCACACACACTCACTCACACACACATGCCCCCCCAACTTAATTGTTCTACTACTCGGAAATACACGTCTCACCTTCTTAGGAAAAAAAACTCATTTTTTTTCTTTTTGTGCATATTACTTTGAGAGGTAACTCACACATTTTTTTTCATCTTAAAAAAGTGCATTTTATGAGGATTTGTTGCAATTTGCAATCCTTTTATAATATGACTGTGCTTATGATATTATTTACTGTTTACTTCTTTGCCCTCCAAGTGCATTTAGGAAAATGAATGAAAGGCATTTTGGAACACACAATTCCTAGAAGGCACCGGGGGTGGGTGCGAACACATCTCATGAGAGGAGTATGTGTGTGCGAAACCTTTGGGCCTAAATGGTTATCTGAAGCTGTAGAACGTTTGCCTCAAAAAGATTGTACATGTAGCCACAGCAACCCAGGAACTAGTACTCAGGGTACTTCCTCACTTAAGGTCATTACAAAAAAAGACTCTTTCTTGTCTGTAAGAAATATGTAGCATCCATACAGGGCTTTCAAATGTTCAAAGAACACCTAATGCATATACTACCTTGTTGCAATCCTTAAAACAACTCTAAGGATAGTCAATGTTATCATGTGTATCCCCCTAAAACATCCCTCATAGTCCTTTTACAACACACAGGGGTTATGCACAAGACATGCAGATGTTCCTTGGACACATGTGCAAAGAGTATCCTGAAGACAAAGTCTGAAAGGCACCTGTTTGAAGAGAAAATATATTAAGCTTTAATGTGAAGGGCTTCTTAAGCAGGACTCAGCTTGCTGGAGGTGTTCCTTGTGGTATTCTTGTGCAAGTGTTTCCATAGCAAACTTCTCACTGCTTCACTGGTTGTGTCTGTGACAATTCCACTTAATTAACTTCTTCATAAGTATGCTCATCAAATCTGTTGGAATGGGGGACAGGGAAAAAAGATACATTTTAATTCTGCACCTGTCAATTCCTGAAAGTCCCATGGAGAAAGACTAATGCTTTCCTCCATCACTGGATGGGATTCATCATAAAAAGTGAAACCAAGGAGACTTACAATGCAGTCCTATGCAAAGTTCTTTCCACTGAATGCAATGGAACAAAGTATTCTCAGATACAGACAGTGTGCTTGCACGTGAAAACTTATACCATGAATAAAACTCTGTTGGTCTTAAAGGTGCCACTGGACTCAAACTTTGTTCTGCTGCTTCAGACCAACACAGATACCCCAACTGAAGGTAAATGATTCAGACTAGAGTAAAGCTGCACAAAGGTTTAAGGTAAGGGTTTAAGGTAAGGCCAGTCGAATCCAATTCTAGGGGGCGGTACTCATCTCCGATTCCAAGCTGAAGAACCAGCATTCTCCAAAGACTTTTCCATGATCATGTGGCCAGCATGACTAAACGCTGAGGCGCACAGAACACTGTTAGCTTCCCACTGAAGCGGTACCTATTTATCTACTTGCAGTTTCTTGCTTTCGAACTGATAGGCTGGCAGAAGCTGGAGCCAGAGATGGGAGCTCACTCCGTCATGTGGCACTAGGGTCTCTAACTGCCAACCTACCGAACTTCCAGTCTGCAGTTCAGCATCTTAACCTCTATTAAATTTGTGTATGTTAAGCTGCAATGCTACATATTCTAATCCATGCTGCCCCACCTTGTTCAGCAAACAAAGGTCCCCCAAAATCTGAAAAATCAGGCTGTTGCCTATCAAAGCTCATGCAGCAATTAATTAAATCAGAGAGTCTCTCAAGTTCTGCCTTTTACTGCTGCCATAGACTGGCTCTCCCTACATTCAGACTGGCAATCTCTTAATTGCTCAGGTTTAAAAATGCTGATCTTACTCCACTTGCAAAGGAACTTCATATTTGGAAGAAACTCTGCTTGGGTCCGGCAGCTCAGGTTTTGCAAGGTCACTTGAAGAGCAGCAGCCATTTTGCAGAACTGCCTGATCTAACAAGCTACTCATTTGGAAACATTAACGAGCGGGGCAAGGGAAAAGGTCTGCTACAGCACCCTCTCCCATCAGTCTCTAATACTGTCACTTATTTTCAAGTATTTAAAAGTCACCATGAGGGCTAGAAGCTTTATAAAAATTAACCTAGATCACTCGACAGATTCTGGGCTGCCAGTAAGACAGAATCCTATCAACGCATCACCTTATATGGTTTGATCCACCCAACTGTCCCTCAGTCCTGGGAATTAAAGGATCACTTGCTCCTCTGTAAGTACATTTGCCAATTAAAATCTTCAGAGATCCTGCTCAGTGTAACCCCAACTTCAGAACTGAGATGGGTTCCTACAGAGACCCATCTATGGTGGTACCTTGTCCCCAGCCCTCTCCCCCCATAGCAATTCCCACGGCCCCTAGCCTAACAGCTTTAAGCGCTATGTGAAAATTATTCTCTCTTCTAAGGTTCCTTTGTCTTCTTTTCCTTTCTTTGATTCTTGCCCTGCTTTAATTATTATACTGGGTCTCCTTGGCTGCTTCCAGAAAGCAATGATACTTTCAACAGACTTCACTGCCTCTGTGAAAACAAGACACATTTGCAGTGGGTACTGAACATCCATACATTTTCCCCCACATTGCCCCCTATCATCAGAACGCATTCTTGGGCTTAAAAAAAGAATAAGCAGTAACTGACATTGCTACTAAATTGCTGCTTTTTTAAAAGCTCCCCCTCCCTGTTGTGGGGAGGAAATTGGCAGCTGTGGGCTGAGGAAGGAACATGGTACCCATATAAGCAGGACCTGAAAAATACACATTTTCCCATTTACATGGCATACAGACATCTTTCCCAAAAGTTTATTTTTATTTATTTGTTTGTTAGATTTATACCCCACTCTACCCACCGGGACAAGCTCAGGGCTGCTTACATAGAATTTCTGAAACAGTTTAAAACCACATAATATCTAAAGTGCTATACAGAAATTTTCCTATGCAACGGCAAACAACAATCCAATACTAAACCAAGTTTGAGAAACACTGCAGCAAAACAAGAGAGAAATAGGGAAGGTAGACCCCCTTAGAGAGTGACAGCATGGGACACTGCAAAAAACCAAAAACCTGCTCCAGTTTAAACACCAAACTGGAGCAAAAACTCCATGTGGCTGCCAGTGTTCCCTCTTGAGTTTTTTAGACTCTGGCTCACACATTTTTATCTTAGCTCAGGAAGGATGGCTTCAGAGCAAACTAATTTATGCAGCAGCCAAATCACTCGCTCACAACTTTTTAATGCCAGTAGATCACAAAGTAGAATTTTTGCTCACAAGACTCCACAGCTTAGAGGGAGCACTGGTGGCTGTAGCCTTTTGAGTATTTTTACTGGGGTGCTGGTTTATTTCTATATAAAACCCAATAAAGCCCTACAGTCCTGCAATGTGCTAACTCACCCTTTTGTTTGTTCCTCAGTGGCAAGAGATGCATCAGCCCTAGGGAGTGAAAAAGTAGAGAAGTGTTAAAACTGGGACAGGGTGTGGTTTCTGGCCCATCTCGCTCTACAAGGGGTTTGATGCCACAGGCAGCAGAAATCTACTCCAGGGAGAGAAGAGGTCATTGTGAAGACTCCAATGTGAACACTGGAGGGTATGCAATTTAACAAGCAGCAGGGGGTTCTTTTTCTAGTCTCTTTTCCCCATTCAGCTAACTGGGAGTCCCCAGCTCTTGAATGCTGTAAAGAAGAGCTGGCAATTCTGTATATGCTTTCTGAACAGCTGGGTATGAAACACAGAGTTGGATCCCACCACTCATCAATGGAACGTGTAGATGGTTGTAAATCTTCTTCCATAAAAGTTTATTTTTAGGGTCATGGAACATATGTGATCTAACAGACACACTGGTCAGTGGTGATCACTGAGCGGCCTGCAGTGGGGAAAGGGATAGGAGAACTGTGCTAATGACACTGATTTTGTCCCTTTCTCTCACTGCTCAAGGCTCTGACACACATGGTCGATAGACCACAGGAGTCTTGCTGCCCTAGGAATAAATTTTCTCATGGCTGAAGAGGAATGCTGAAAATACAAGAATGCAGGAAAGATCCATGTTCCTCATGCCTGCAGACCATGGGATCCAACCCACAGCTCCTGTGGGGTGGGAAGTCTGCCATATCATACTAAGATATATATATACAAGAGGCGGGACCCGTGATACTCGTGGGGGGGGGGGGGAGAAGGAGCTCCACAGAGTGGAGGCAACAGCCGCAGGTGAGTCTTCTCCCCCACCCCACCCCCTATGGCGAGGCCTGGGCCTGCCAATCCTTCTCCCCCACCCCACCCCCCACACCGATGGTGAGGCCTGAGGCGTCTAGCCACCAGGCCCACCAATTTTCTCCCTCCCCCCCCCATGGGCACCGGCGAGGCCCGAGCAGCTCTCAGCCACTGGGCCGATTGCCCCCCCCCCCCCCCCCAGCACCGAGGCCTCAGCACCTCTCAGGCACCAGGCTGCGCAGAGTTCCCAGAGCGTTCGCTGTGCATGCACAGGGAACGCTCTTTAACTTTGGGGGGGATTTAAATATCCCCCCCCCCAATTTTTTTTTAACTTTTAGGATTTATCTGCACACCTGGGGAGTCCCCCAAGTGTGCAGAAAAATCTCTTTGCCCCCCAAGTGCCTCCGATGTGCGGATTTAGATATCTACATGGAGGGGGCAACTTGGCTATTAGTATATAGCTATATATATACACACACATACGCATATATACACATACATATGTTGCTTTGTGGGAATCAGCTTGGTGTAGGTTACGTGTGGGTAGATTGTGTGTGCACATGCACACATACACAACACACTCAGCCCCCAGCCTTGCTGGGAACCTGGGCACCACCTCCCCACACAGCCTCCAGTTTGGCTGGACAGCAGAATTTCCACATGTTCACAATCACCATCAGGTACAGTTTTCCAGCTGCGCAAGAAGGCACATTTTGTCACTAAATGCCATCAGACTTCCTAAGTTTCTTATATCTACAGTCTTACACTACAGGAGGATTCCTAGGGTGAGAGAATCTCCTCCCTGCAATCTCATTTCCCATGCTTACATGGATTCAGACTGTGGTTCATCAATATTTGCATACGAAGGCTCAGCCTTGGATGTGTGAATGCTTGCATACACATGCTCCGGAGAAGGACTGGAATAAAAGGGCAGGGGGAAGGGGTGAGGAGAAAGTCTTTCTCTTTCTCTTTTTAAAACAAGAACACACTATAATAGTAAATACAGCGAATATGTAATTATCATCATAGATACAACGTAAGACTTCCACATACAAAGATATACAACTCTGTGGCCGCGCAGTTCCCAGAGCGTTCTCTGCGCATGTGCAGGAAACGCTCTTTAACTTTTGGGGGGATTTAAATATCCCTCCAAAAGTTTTTTTTTTAAATTTAAGATTCTTCTGCACACCTGGGGAGTCCCCAAGTGTACAAAAAAAATCTCTTTGCCCCCCAAGTGCCCCCGATGAGCGGATTTAGATATCCACATGGAAGGGGAAACTTGGCTATAAGTATATAGACAAGTGGAGACCTGCAAGAAACTTGTGGGATGGTTATCCCATTCCTCACACCTTTGCTTCCTCCCTTCTCCCCCTACCACTCTCACACTTTCTCCCTTCTGCCCCTCTTTTCTTACTCTCTCTCTCTTCCATATATGTTACTTCCTCTCTCTTTCTGACCCATCATCATTCTCTTTGTTTTTGTTTGGAGATTTGGGGGTGGAGCCTTGGGACAGTGAGGCTTGGGGAGGCAAGCAGCCTCAGCAACCCTCAAAAGCAGACATTTTATCCAGGGGAACTGATCTCTGTCACCTGGACAACAGTTGTAATTCTGGGTCTGGAGGCTGGCAATGGCAGTTTAAGTGAAGGAAATGGCTGGTTTGGAGGGTGGAGTCTATGGCATTATACTGGTCTGTAGTCCCTCCTCAAATCCCACCCTCCACCTCTCAAATGTCCAGGAATTTCCCAACCTGGACTTGGCAACCCTATCTCCTTCCCACCCAACAGCCAACCTACCTTTATCTGTCGTCAGCTTTCTATCTCCACCCCCCTTCCCCACAGCCTCTACCTAGGAAAATTATAGTCTTTCTCCATAGTAGGGACTAAAGCAGCTTTCCTCCTTGTTATCTGCACAACAACCCTGTGAAGTTGGTTAGGCTGAAAGTATGTGACTGGTCCAAAATCTCCCAGTCAGCTTCCACCGCAAGATGGGGATCTGAACCTGGGTCTCACAGATCCCAGTCTGAAGCTCTAACTGTTACATCACACTGGCTTTCATAGGGTGGCTGCTGATGAACAGTAGCAAGCAGCTGGGCCTACCTCAGTCATGCAAATCAGATGGTACAAGTCACAAAGAGGGTGCTGCCTAGGGATGCCAGCTTCCAGGAGGGACCTGGGGATCCCCTGGAATTACTGCTCATCTCCAGAGTACAGAGATAACGTTCCATGGAGAAAATGGATGCTTTGGAGAGTGGAGTTTATGACATTGTACCTCACTGAGGTCCATGTCCTCCCCAAGCTCCACCCCCAAATCTCCAGAAGTTTCCCAGGCTGGATCTGGATCCGCTACCGGTGGCCAGGGAGGGTACTTGGCAGTCCTAGACTGCTGCCAATAAAAACCCTGCCTTTTACTGACAGAAACCATTAGAAGCCTCCCCCTCCCCCAAACATTCTAATCTCTCACAGCTGATGCCTGGAGTTGATGCCATTTCAAAAGGTATTGGGGGGAATTCAATGGTCCCTGAAGGTTGTGGGGATTTTTTTTTTTTACTTTTTGGATTTTTCTGCAGACTGAGAAAGGCCCCTGACTATGTAGGAAAAGCTGTTGGGGGAGAGTGAGCTCTCTTTCGGCAGATATAAGTATCCACATAGAAAAAAACCTCTTGGAATTAGTATATACACACACACACACACACATATATATACACATATATAACTATATATGTTGCTTTGTGGGAATCAGCTTGGTGTAGGTTACATGTGGGTAGATTGTGTGTGCACATGCACACATACACAAAACACTCAGCTCCCAGCCTTGCTGGGAACCTGGGCACCACCTCCCCACACAGCCTCCAGTTTGGCTGGACAGCAGAATTTCCACATGTTCACAATCGCCATCAGGTACACTTTTCCAGGTGCGTAAGAAAGCACATTTTGTCACTAAATGCCATCAGACTTCCTAAATTTCTTATATCTAAAGAGTCTTACACTACAGGAAGATTCCTAGGGTGAGAGAATCTCCTCCCTGCAATCTCATTTCCCATGCTTACATGGATTCAGACTGTGGTTCATCAATATTTGCATACGAAGGCTCAGCCTTGGATGTGTGAATGCTTGCATACACATGCTCCGGAGAAGGACTGGAATACAAGGGCAGGGGGAAGGGGTGAGGAGAAAGTCTCTCTTTCTCTTTTTAAAACACCATAATTGTAAATACAGCAAATATGTAATTATCATCATAAATACAATGTAAGACTTCCACATACAAGGATACACAACTCTGTGGCTCTCCAAGTAAACTTCCATTTTGAACAATCCTTCAAAGGCTATCTGATGGCAAAATTTGCTTTTAAAATCCTTAGTTCCAAAAAGCACTCAGTTTCTGCAAAGATGAACAAATACTGTACAAAAACTGCAACAATTGATAAAACCCAGCATTTTAAGAGGACAATGCCCTAAACACTTTTTGAAGTTATAATTCCTCACAATGCCTTTATACTCTTAATGTAGTGCAGTAAAGAAAAGGAGGACATACACCAAGCAATCAAGCATTAGCTTGATTAGAAATATATTAGAAATATATTAGAAATATATTAGAAATATAGTTAGAAGGAAGCCAGCTTCCAATAACCAAGGTGTATCATTTCACTTAAAAAGACCCCTACAGGGTCTGAAACAGTTGATCTTCCACAAAATAATAATTAGGGGGGAAAATATCCAGATTTATACAGTCCAAAATCCTTTAAAAATTGTCATAATTGCCTGAATAATCCAGTGGTAGAGAGCTTGCTTGGCATGCAAGAAGGCCCCTAGTCCAGTTCCTGGCATCTCCAGTTAAAATGACCTCAGGCAGCAGGTGCTTGGGTAAAAAACCCCTCTCTGCATGAGAACCTGGAAAGCCACTATTTGGAGTGACTGTGGCTCAGTCACAGAGCACTTGCTTGACAAACAGGAGGTCTCTGGTTCACTCCCTGGCATCTCCACTTAAAATGAGGCCACAGAGACTCTGTTTGACAGAAAGGCGCTGGCTATCAGAACAGACAAATTTTTCTGTATTGTGTGTGTGTGGGTATGCCTGGAAGTCATGGTTGACTTCTAGTGACCACTAGTAGGGCTTGGACATTTCATAGAGATCGCTTACTATTGCCTGCTTCTGCATCCCAGCCCTGGTATTCCTTGGAGGTCTCCCAAGTACTTGCCAGGGTCAGCCCTGCTTAGCTTCTGAGATCGGGCTGGCCTGGGCTATCCAGGTCAAGGCAGAACAGACAATGGTGCAATAATGAAGTTTCATCTGAATGCTTCTTTTTACTGGTAGAATGCAACTTTTTGGAGCCACAAATCACTTGCGTAGCTGAACATGGTCAAGCAGGCAGTGAGTTCCTGAACAGGCTTCTTAGCAAGACCTCCCCCTCATCTTATTTGTTACACTCACATAGAAAAAACTGGTGCTGGTTGCACACCAGTGTAGGCATTCTCAGGAGTGGATCTGGAACGACAAGAAACCGATTTTAAGGGCTGCAGCAGCAAAGCCCCACCAACGGCAATCAGAAGCAAGATTGGGCCAAGCAAGGAAGTGGGTGGACAGAGAATTGGGCATAAACTTGCACAGGAGGAGACTGGCATGTGCCCAATGGAGTTTCATCAGATTCATTACAAGAATCCAGCATTGGAAGCTCAGTGGTAGAGAACCTGCTTGGTGTGCAAGAAGGTCCCTGGTTCAGTCCCGGGCCATCTCCACTTAAAATGAGACCACAGCTAGACTCTCTGTCCAAGACGCCAGAAAGCTGCTGGCTACCAGAACAGACAATACTGAGTCAGAGGGCCCAATAATGAAGTTTCAGCTGAGTGCTTCTTTTTGAAGCTACAAATTACAAATACAGCTGTGCACAGTCATGAGGGGGTGAGTTCTTAAACAAGTGTCTGAGCAAGACTGCCCCCTCATCTTGTTTGTCACACTCACGTAGAAAAAAGTGGTGCCGATGGCGTACTGGTGTAGGCCCTCTCAGGAGGAGATCTGGAATGACAAGAAACTGATTTCAAGGGCTGCAGCAGCAAAGCCTCACTAACGGCAATCAAATGCAAGACTGGGTGAAGCAAGAAAATGGGTGAACGCAGAGTTAGGCATAAACATGCACAAGAGGACACTGGCAAGTCAACACTAGTATTTCTCGGGATTCATTACAAGAATCCAGCAGTAGAAACTCAAGTGGTAGAGAACCTGCTTGGTATGCAAGAAGGTTCACAGTTCAGTCCCTGGCATCTCCACTTAAAATGAGGCCACAGCTAGACTCCCTGTCCAAGACAAAAGAAAGCTGCCATCTACCAGAAGAGACAGGATTGAGTCAGAGGGCCCAGTAATGAAGTTTCAGCTGAGTGCTTCTTTTTGCTGGTACAATGCTAATTTTTGGAGCCACAAATTACAAGTACAGTCTAGCAGGCAGTGAGTTCTTGAACAAATTTCTTAGCAAGACTGCCCCCTCATCTTGTTTGTCACACTCACGTAGAAAAAAGTGGCGCCGAAGGCATATTGGTGTAGGCCTTCTCAGGAGGAGATCTGGAATAACAAAAAACTGATTTCAAGGGCTGCATCAGCAAGGCCCCACCCCAATGGCTATTCAGAAGCAAGTCTCGGTCAAGCAAGAAAATGGGCAGACGTGGATGGGCATAAACACACACGAGAGGACACTAGCAAGTCAACGCCAGCACCAGCAAGGCCTCACCAAAGGCAATCAGATGCACGACTGGGTCAAGCAAGAAAGTGAGTGGACACGGAGTTGGGCATAACCTTGCGCGAGAGGACACTGGCATGGTGACATTGGAGATTCATTGGATTCATTACATGTTTCTGCCTTCTGACTTGCTGCTTTTGTGTTCACAGCTCCGGTCAACTGTTTTACAACCATTATCATGGTGTGATGATTTTCAGCCTCATTTTAATGCTATTCTTTGATTTAACTTGAATTCATCAACATTTTTGGCAGGTCTCATTGTTACTGAAGTTTGGAAAACATCTCTAGAATTTTTATGATGGAACACACTAGATAGATAACATGGAATAAGTACACATGCTACATTTTATTTATCCTTCTAAGAAAAGTCTCCCAAGCATACACACAAAACTACACACACCAGATAAGTTGGGAGGAGACAGAGGACCCACATCTCCACCAATGCTGAAAACCCTGTTGTCTCCATTAGGGATGGGCACGGACTGGTCCACGGACCTAGTTTCATGACGGAGCAGAGCCCAGTTTGAAGTCCATTTGCCTGGTCCATGCATCTGTGGTTTTGAAAGACTGCCCACAGACCACAATTTTTTTTAGGCGGTCCATTTGGTCCATTGGGACAGTCCATGGGCCAGACCTGCAGGAGCCCAGGGAACCCTTTCATGCCATGCCGCCACTGCAGCGTGATGCCAGTCAGCTCAGGAGACCTTTAAATTAATTCATTAATGCCCTTCCACCTCCACATTGGACAAACAGGCCAGTCCCTTCAACAAAGAATTAATGGATATAAGTCTGACATCAGAAACCACGAAATTCAAAAACCAGTGGGGGAACATTTTAACCTTCCAGGACATTCAGTTGCTGACCTAAAAGTAGCAGTTATCTTACAAAGGAATTTCAAAGGGAGATCAGAAAGAGAGACTGCTGAATTGCAAATGATAACGAAGCTCAAGACAATGAATCCTCCTGGACTGAATCAAGATGTAGGTTTCCTGTCTCAATACCAATGGTGATTTCTCCATACCTGCTACCTCTGAGCATATCACACCTAATCCAATCACACTTGCTATTGTTATTTGCCTGCTTATGTCATTTGGCATCTGAAATCACTCCACTTTCTAATATATAGGACAGATGGACTCGAACTCACATTCTAGCTGTATCTGAAGAAGTGAGCAGTGACTCACAAAAGCTCATACCTTGCCACAAATTTTGTTAGTCTTTAAGGTGCTACTGGACTCTTTTCTTTATTTCAGTGTATTTCTTATTTGGAATAGTAGATTGGAATAGTAACGCAATGTATTGTAATGTAACGCAATGAATATTGGAATATATTTCTCTGATCTAGTGACAGAGGAGACGTAACACTGTACAGCCATTCACCCCACCTCAAATAAAAGTATGCTGTTAGTTACCTCCATGCCTGAAAGGAGATGAATGGAGATCAGCAACGGGAGCTCAGTTACTTACCCTTAGCATTCCACAATTAAGAAGGATACATTTACACCATTAGTCTCCTATTTTGACATTTATTTGCTCTAAACAAATGTGACCATATAAACTTAGCTTGTTATTCCTGTTTGGTCTTTGCATCTGTTAAAATATCTTCATTATGTGGTATGCTAATTTGCTGTTCACTGTCTGCCTATATATATGGACTGTTGACTTCCATTTCAGTGTATCTGAGGAAGTGTGCATGCACACAAAAGCTCATACTTTGAATAAAACTTTGTTGGTCTTAAAGGTGCCACTGGACTCAAACTTTGTTCTACTGCTTCAGACCAGCACAGCTGCCCACCTGGATCTATCCGTATGGCAGTGTGTACAGTATAGCCAGGAGATCCTAAGACTGTATGGCAACCAGAAGTTCTAGCTCTTTTAGCATTATGCACCACTAGGTGGCAAGCCCCTGGTATTACTTGGAGGTTGCCCATCCAAATATTAGCCAGAGCCGACCCTGTTTAGCTTCCAAGATCTGATGAGATCAGGCTAGCCTCAGCTATCCAGGTCAGAGCTACTGTGGCTAGACATGCTTTACTATGTTAGGCTGTGAGCACACAGCCACCAAGAGGCTGAATAAAAGCTATACTGCTTGGCCTGCTACCCTCACTAAGCCAGCTATTATCTAGTTTTTCCATTTGCTGTCTTGAGAACATGCTGAACTGTTCATACTGAAAACAACAGAGGATTTAATGTTGCTTTGATAACTGTGAATATATCAAAGACTCTAATACTGGGTTTGCAATAATGTCAGGGCATTCCATCCTAATTTTACTACTTATCTTCTTAACAGGAAAAACAGGAGCCACTTTCTCCCACTCATATCCAAGGAGGGGAGGGACCGCAGCTTAGAGCACCTGCTTTGCATGCCAAAGGCCCCAACTCCCAGCTTCAGTCCTTGGCCACTCCAAGTAAATGGGCCTCTGGAATAGCATGTTGGAGAAGACTGTTCTTTGCCTGAGACCCCAGAGAGCCACTGCCAGTCAGTGAAGGAGTACTGAGCTACAGAGACCAATAATAATCTGGATTGGTACAGAGCATCTTTACAGATTCCCACTGCATAATTGTTCTCATTTAGTGTTAGAACACACATCTGGCAAGCAGGAAGTCCCAGGATCAATCTGGGAGGTGCTGGGAAAGAAACTTCTCTGCCTGAGAGCCTATAACAACACTTCGCTAAAAGGACCAATGGTAGCTTCACATACTAAGATAAAACACATGATTTATCTGCCTTTCAGCAGAGAGATGCAGCAATAATCCCAACAGTATTATGCCCCCAAATTCACCCAACACCTTAATGTTCTTTCAGGCTGTGACCAAGTTCCCTTGACATCCCACTCCCTCCACCACCCTCATGCAGCACTGGGCAGCAAAAGAACCATCCCCTTGCTATTGCTATTCCAACTTACTTTGTTACTGCCCCTGTTCCTTCAGGACTCGTATATTTGCCCTCCTGGCGGATTCTGAAATCACAGGAAGCACATCTCACTGCCACCGGTTGCCAAGTGCAATAAACATGGCTTCTGCACAGTGACAATTCTCCATGCAGCCCTTGCTTCTACTGAGAATGCAGGGGCACTTGCAGAGCACACCAAACATCCATAGAGTTTTCCCTGCATTTTCCTTGTCTTGCCCACGACCTCAGCTATTTCCCCTCTCCGCCATGCTAGCCCATAGCTACAGTGGGGCTATTGGGGGCTCCGCCCCCTTCCTTAAAGGGCCAGCCCCACAAGATGTCCTTCTGAAAATGTTTTTTTAAAAAAACATCTCCAGTAATTAAGACCATTTTTTTAATTGTCTTTTTGTCTGTATGGTTTGGAATTATTCAGGGCACAGTATCTTAAAGTATTGCTATAGAGCAGGAGATATACACAGTGCATCTGAAGCAACAGTAAGTAGCTTCTGGTTCGTAGTCTTTAGCCCCACCAGGAAAAGAAATTGCCCCACAAGCCACAAAATCCTGGCTATAGGACATGATAGGACATTTTTCTTTTTTAACTGAGCAGAAATTTACATTTTAGAAAAAAATGAACGCTGGGGAATCAGAGGTACCAGCAGACCATGGCAATAGATCACTGTAATGTAATTGTGCTGTAGTGATCTTGCAACTGTTAATTTTTAAAACAGTCACAAAAAAGTTGCCTGGTGCATGTATATGTGGGTGGAGAGGAAATGACAATCATGGGGGGCAGAGGAAAGGAAAATGGTGCTTCAAAAATATGTCCACATAGCATGAAAAGGTGCTAAGTCTCTCCAAAAAGGTCATATCTAATATCACATCAAAGAAAGACTGCAAAAAGAAAGAGCAAAACCAAGCTTTACCCTGAATACACAACCTCTGTGTGGGAGCTACCAAAGTATGCTTTTATGCTATCACTATCTAGCCAACGTGGTGTAGCGGTTTGTTTGTTGGACAAGGATCCAGGAGACCCAGGTTCAAATCCTGACTCTGCCACAGAAGATTCCTGGGTGATCTTGGACAAATCAGTGTCTCTCAACCTAACATACTTCACTAGGTTGTTGTGAGGATAAAACAGAGAGAGGACGACAAGTTTGTAAACCACTTTGGATCCCCACTGGGAGAAAAAAAACAGGGCATAACTATCATTACTGAGAATACAATTCAGCATTCAGAGAATCTCAGCTGTCATTTAAGAGAGAAAGAAACAAATTTCTAGTCCTTGCAATCACGGAAAGAAGCTCAGAATCACACAAGCAATGCTTTTTCACAATAGCCAGAATCAAGGGCAAAGGTTTCAGTGTATTAGATAGATTCATGGAGAATAAGTCTATCAATGGCTACTAGCCATAGTGACTGAGGGCAACTTCCACATTCAGAGGCACTAATCCTCTAAACCCCAGAGCCAGGAGGCAACATTAGGGGAAGGCCTCGGTCTCTATGCCCTGTTGTTGGCTTTCCAGAGGAACTAGTTGGCCACTGTGCGAGACAGGATGCTGGACCAGATGGACCACTGGTCTGACTAAGGAAGGCCCTTCTTATGTTCTTATGCTTGTCTCCTGCATAATTAGCAAGATCAAAATCATGCACATCTACTTAAACAATGAATATAGGTTGCAGGAATTCACTTTTCTGGATGTGGGAGAACCTGATCAAGGAAACAGAACAGCATGGTCCAGCACTGCAGGCACTATGTACCGTATTTTTCGCTCCATAAGACGCACCTGACCATAAGACGCACCTAGTTTTTAGAGGAGGAAAACAGGAAAAAAATATTCTGAACCAAATAGTAGGTAGGTGGGGGGGAGAGAGAGAGAGAGAGAAGAAAGGAAGGAAGGAAGGAACAGGAAGGAAGGAAGGTAGATAGGTAGGTAGGTAGGGGGGGAGAGAGAGAAGGAAGGAAGGAAGACAAAAAGAGAGACAGACAGACAGACAGGAAGGAAGGAAGGAACAGGAAGGGAGGGAGGGAGGGAGGAGAGAGACAGAAGGAAGGAAGGAAGAGAAAGGAAGGAAGGAAGGAACAGGAAGGGAGGGAGGAGAGAGAGAGAAGGCAGGCAGGCAGGAAGGGGGAGAGAGAGAGAAGGAAGGAAGGAACAGGGAGGGAGGGAGAAGAGAGAGAGAAGGAAGGAAGGAAGGAAGGAAGGAAGGAAGGAAGGAAGGAAGGAAGGAAGGAAGAGTGTTTCCCTCCCCCCCCCCTTGCTTGGGCCCGAGTGGCTTAACGCCACTCGGGCCCAGCTCTTCCCTCCCTACCTCCCCCCGCCCCCGCTGTCCAGGAATGGTGAGGGGAAAGGGATGGGGCTTCTCCCTGAGCCGGCGGCCTGCTGACCCGGGAAAGATAAGCAGGAGAGGGAGGGGGGTTCAGCCGAGAGTCACACATTTGGCACGCTGGGTCGGCCAAGAATCACGCATTCTGTTTGGCACGCAGAGGACCCCCTCGGGTCAAGTAAGGGCAGGAAGGGGCTTGCAGATCATCAACTGCTTGCGACCGATCATTAAAGAGAGAGAGAGAGAGAGAGAGCGGCGGGTTACACATTTGCACCGCAGGTCCTGGAATCAGATTCCTGGGAGAAGAGAACGTCAGGATTATTTGTCTCCGCCCAGCTAGCCCGAACTGCAAAGACAAAACAGAAGGCTTGCTCGCAAAGCCTCTTGCTCTCTCTTTTGGGGCTCCCCAGAGGAGGCAGAAAGCACTTTGTGGGGCCACCCAGTCCTTCTTCTACTCCCAGGGGCCATCATTCCACTCTGAGAGCTGTCATTCCAGTCCCAGAATACTCCTGCTACTCCCAGGGGCTGTCATTCTACTCTGAGAGCTGTCATTCCAGTCCCAGAATACTCCTGCTACTCCCAGGGACTGTCATTTCACTCTGAGAGCTGTCATTCCAGTCCCAGAATACTCCTGCTACTCCCAGGGACTGTCATTTCACTCTGAGAGCTGTCATTCCAGTCCCAGAATACTCCTGCTACTCCCAGGGACTGTCATTCCACTCTGAGAGCTGTCATTCCAGTCCCAGAATACTCCTGCTACTCCCAGGGACTGTCATTCCACTCTGAGAGCTGTCATTCCAGTCACAGAATACTATTTCTGCTCCCAGGGGCCATCATTCTACTCTGTGACCTGTCATTCCAGTCCCAGAATACTCCTGCTACTCCCAGGGGCTGTCATTCCAGTTCCAGGACACTCCTGCTACTCCCAGGGACTGTCATTCCACTCTGAGAGCTGTCATTCCAGTCTGAGAACACTCCTGTTACTCCCAGGGACTGTCATTTCACTCTGAGAGCTGTCATTCCAGTCCCAGAATACTCCTGCTACTCCCAGGGACTGTCATTCCACTCTGAGAGCTGTCATTCCAGTCTGAGAACACTCCTGCTACTCCCAGGGACTGTCATTTCACTCTGAGAGCTGTCATTCCAGTCCCAGAATACTCTTGCTACTCCCAGGGACTGTCATTTCACTCTGAGAGTTGTTATTCCAGTCCCAGAATACTCCTGCTACTCCCAGGGACTGTCATTTCACTCTGAGAGCTGTCATTCCAGTCCCAGAATACTCCTGCTACTCCCAGAGACTGTCATTCCACTCTGAGAGCTGTCATTCCAGTCCCAGAATACTCCTGCTACTCCCAGGGACTGTCATTCCACTCTGAGAGCTGTCATTCCAGTTCCAGGACACTCCTGCTACTCCCAGGGACTGTCATTTCACTCTGAGAGCTGTCATTCCAGTCCCAGAATACTCCTGCTACTCCCAGGGACTGTCATTCCACTCTGAGAGCTGTCATTCCAGTCACAGAATACTACTTCTGCTCCCAGGGGCCATCATTCTACTCTGTGACCTGTCATTCCAGTCCCAGAATACTCCTGCTACTCCCAGGGACTGTCATTTCACTCTGAGAGTTGTCATTCCAGTCCCAGAATACTCCTGCTACTCCCAGGGGCTGTCATTCCAGTTCCAGGACACTCCTGCTACTCCCAGGGACTGTCATTCCACTCTGAGAGCTGTCATTCCAGTCACAGAATACTACTTCTTCCTCTCCCAGGGGCCATCATTCCACTCTGCGACCTGTCATTCCAGTCTGAGAACACTCCTGCTACTCCCAGGGACTGTCATTTCACTCTGAGAGTTGTCATTCCAGTCTCAGAATACTCCTGCTACTCCCAGGGACTGTCATTCCAGTTCCAGGACACTCCTGCTACTCCCAGGGACTGTCATTCCACTCTGAGAGCTGTCATTCCAGTCACAGAATACTACTTCTTCCTCTCCCAGGGGCCATCATTCCACTCTGCGACCTGTCATTCCAGTCTGAGAACACTCCTGCTACTCCCAGGGACTGTCATTTCACTCTGAGAGTTGTCATTCCAGTCCCAGAATACTCCTGCTACTCCCAGGGACTGTCATTCCAGTTCCAGGACACTCCTGCTACTCCCAGGGACTGTCATTCCACTCTGAGAGCTGTCATTCCAGTCACAGAATACTACTTCTTCCTCTCCCAGGGGCCATCATTCCACTCTGCGACCTGTCATTCCAGTCTGAGAACACTCCTGCTACTCCCAGGGACTGTCATTTCACTCTGAGAGCTGTCATTCCAGTCCCAGAATACTCCTGCTACTCCCAGGGGCTGTCATTTCACTTTGGGGGCTGTCATTCCAGTCCCAAAATACTTCTGCTACTTCCAGGGGCTGTCATTCCCCTTCCAGAATTTTTCTGCAACCCCCAGGGGCTGTCATTCCAGTGTGCAACCTGTTCTTCAAGTCCCAGAACACTTCTACTCCTCCCAGGGGCTATCATTCCATTCTGGGGGCACTACCTTCTTTTGATCTTCCAAGATTCTCAGACCCTTGAAAATGAGTAACAAACCATGTTTGCAGGACACTAGCCATCCTCTCAGAATGTCCCATACAATACAGGCTTTGCTGGAAACCTAATTGGATGCATGGGAAGAAACAGCTACCCATCTTTTGACCCACTGTGGACAGGCATTAGTCATGCTGCCTACTGGAGTAACTCCAGTAATTCACTGACTAACAGTGCCTCACCTTTGTCTGGATTGAGACTCCATTTACTGCCTGTCATTCATCCTATTTACCTTCTGTAAGCATATGGTTCAAGACTTCCATAATCCCACTCAGAAATGGAGCTGGGGGTTATCTGCCCATTGTCGGCTCTGCACTCCAAATCTCATGATGATCTCTCCCAACAGTTTCATATGTTAAACAGGATGAAGCACAAGATGGATCCTGATGGGGGCCAATGCAAATAGGCACTCCCCCCCCCTTGACCTACTCAACCCACTTAACCCCACACTATCAACTGCAAGAGTCTTAAAGGTGACCCAGACTCTTTCGCCCGCCCAAGTCTACCTGACAGGGCTGCTGGGCAGCAGAACAGCTCCCCCCTCCATGAGGCAGCGCCAAGAGGGCAGGTCACACACTCTCTCGAACAGCACACAGGCAGGCTATGCCAGAGGCAGCATCCACGACGCCTCTCCCTTGACCCATCTCCAAGGACAAGTGAACAAACGGCTGCTGCCAGGACTCCCTGGGTGGGCTTCCTCTCCTCTGATGCCAGCGCGCGCCCGCACTGCCCCCGCTCACCACACAAAGTGCCGCGCCAACGAGTCTGTCCGCTCCCAGAGCTGCCCCACCGCGATTTCAGGAGCTGTGATTGGGAGATACCTGCACTGCCGCTCTGATTGATTGAGACCAAATCGGCAGCCAAGCCCGCCTCCACCCCCCACTCGAAGCTGAATTCCTCCCCGAAGGGGCTGGGAGAGGGGTGTCAGAGCGCCCGGAAGTAACCGGTGAGGGGTGCTAAAGGGGCTCTTGAGCTTCCTCCACGGGGAGTGGAGAAGTAAATTGGCCCATATTACTTTGTTCCAGAAACGTACGCGCCAAGGCATGAGCTCTTTGACGCCCTGCCGTTTGGATAGAGTGAGCGCACGTGCAGCGGGTAGTTTAGGTGATACGCTGTGGAAAGCCGCTGGATTTTTGCTGGCTGTGCCGTGATTTGGCCACGGTAAATGCTGTGACGCCCCAGGAGGGGGAGAGGGTTGTAGAGTTTATGTGCGCATTTCCAAAGCGAAAAGTGACAGGCGGTAGAAGGAGAGGGAGATGCGGCTGGCTGAACGGGGACAGAGGTCGCCTAAGAAAAGAGGGGAGAGAGGGTTCGCCTTCTCTAGTAAGCCCCCCCCCCCCTCGCCCGGGAGTAGTTTCCTTCGGCCTGTTTAAAACCCCTCACATTCAGGCGTAGGGAGCCGAAGCTTCTGTGCGCGCTGGGTTCTTCATTCTCTCCCCCCCCCCCCCCCCCGTCGCACACCTGCAGCTGCGGGAGGAGAAGCGTTGCCAGAGGGCGGTGCGGCCTCTTTTCACCCCCGCCTTACTCGGGGTGAGTGGGGGAGGGAGGGAGGGAGGGAGGGGGGTTCTTCCCGGGCCGGCGGCCATGCCGCGGCCTGGGAAAGGTGAGCGGGGGAGGGAGGGGGTTTCTCCCTGGGCTGGCGACCATGCCGCAGCCCGGGAAAGGTGAACAGGGGAGGGGGGGTTCGCTCCATAAGACGCACACACTTTCCCCCCACTTTTTTGGGGAGAAAAAGTGCGTCGTATGGAGCGAAAAATACGGTAATTTAAGGAGAGTATCTTGCTGGATCAGGCTCATGGTCTGATTCGGCACAAGGCAGCATTCTGTTTTCAGAACTGACCAGACAGGCACTTCTGGGACGCTCACAAACAGAATGTGGAGATGAACTTCCCCAGCCCCTAGATCGTTCCCACCACTTGGCACTCAGAGGTGGACTGCTTTTGAAAACGGAAGGTCCACTCTTTACTATTATGACTAACCCACTGATAAACCTAGCTCTGTGAAACTGTTGGATCTTTATTATCTCCCTGCCTATGGGCACAGGCGCAGGCCTGCCATGCTGAAAACATATAGAACAGGACTACACTCAGACAAGGTAGGCGTCTCTACCTGCCTGGGAGGGGCAAGGATCCCCAGGTGTGCAGAAAAGATAAAGACTTTGTAAACTACACCCCCTAGACAGGGAATGAATGTCCTCCATCAGCATAGAATATCGCTCGAAGCATCCTTGATATATGATTCCATGTTCAAGAAAAGCAAGCATCTCAGAAACCACAGGTCTCTCCCACTCCCATGCCATCTAGTCCTTCCAGCTCACCTGGGCCCAGGGTGCAGGTCTTTAGGATCCACATATGAACTCTCCGCAGCCCTGGAATGACAGGAAGGGAGTCTTCAGTGCAGAACTCAACAGAGAAGAAGCAAAAGACCAGGTAAAACAGCTTAAAATGTCCCATCTCCTTCTCTACCATTGTATAAGCTATGCAGGTTATGCAAGGCATAGGCTTGTAAAGAAATTACAAATCAGCTCTGCTTGGGCTAATCCTTTACCTCACTTGCCAATCATGTTTGAACAGAAGAAAGCAACCAGAGGGTGGATTGACCATTAGGGTCTCTGGGAAAAGTCTGGGGTGGGGGGGGCAATGGCCTTGGGGCTGTCCCCTCACCAGAGCCAACCCCAGCCCAAGTGAGGGATGGCTCTCACCCTGTGTTGGGTGGGTGGCAGCTACCACAAACTGGTGACCATGACAAAAACCTGAAAGCAAAATTTACTAATATAAAACTGACCTGTTATGTTTAAAGTTGCCTACATTCAAGGAAAAATTCAGCACAAGAAAATCAAAGACTGCGGGTTTTGACTCGCCTAGCAGATAAGCAAAACTGAAACAGGTACTGGGAAGTCGGGGGTAGAAACCGCAAGGATAAGAAATTCAACGCGACCCCTAAATAATATTAGGCAGTGCTTCAAATACCCTGGTCCCCAGCCGTAAACAACAGCTTTCATAATTACAGACAATTTGAGCATACAATGTCCAGAAGCTGCTTTAACCTCTATCATCATTGGCCAGTCAGATTACAGCAAAAAAATTTTTTTCTTAGAAATATGCAAGCAATGCTACTTAAAGATCAGAAAGCAGCCAGGCTCAATCTAACGGTCACAGACTGGGCCTTCAGCACCCCATAAGTCAGGTCTATACGTCTCCTGTAATATTATCTAAAAATAAATGAAATTATTTTGTTTAATTTAATGGATGCCCATTGCAGAAATCCTCTTTTATTGGCTCAGAGTTTGGGTTAATTTTTATTTTAAAAGCCATAACAAAGAACAGATCCTTCCTTAAAATACAGTTGCTACTGATTATAGGCAGGGAGAACAGAAAGACTTGTTACTTACTGTTTTACTGCATGCATTGGTTCGTATTTAAGAGTTGATCTCGGGACCAAATACACAGGCTCTGATGGACGGCGTCTGAAATGACAAAATGAAGGTCTAAATACCCATAAACAGCCTCCTTTGAGGCTACCACATGGGTATCAAAACACAACTGTTAAAAGAGGATATTCAGTTGACTCCCAGGGGTTGGATCCCACAGATCCATTCCACATTTTCCTCCAGCTCAGGGAGCCATCCCCTAGCACAAGAGGTGCCTGAGTTGGGAAGACATGGAACAATTATCTGATTTCACCTAAGAAACGTAACATGGTAACTATGAATTAGGATTTAACTGTGTAGCTGGAACCTTAAATGGTAGCTTCTTTGTTTTCTTTCTTACTACTAAGTTCCTTTGGAAATATTCCTGCACTCTTTAATAAAAATATATTTTTACTATATCTGGTTGTTCTGAACTTCAGAAGCTGTAATCTAAATCCAGTACCTTAGACTTAAAGTGTCCACCTACTGGTAAATTGTTTATAGAAACTCATTCTGCAAGGGTCCCAGCCTTGCAGGGTCGACTTTCTTGTTAATTCCCAGAAAGGCCGGGAGTCTGCCCGCTGGCTTCTGACCGTAGGAATATCAAAACGGGCTGGTGGCAGGTTTGTTGTGTAACTTTGAGCTCTGCCCTTCGTACCAAGGACCCCCTGGATTGGGAAGTCTTGACAGAGGGTACCCACTGCTACTGGTTTGGCATGTGTAACTTACGGGACTGGCGGGAGGGGCCTGTTGAGAGCAGCATCTGTGCCTTTTTTCTCTTTCTTTTCCTTTTTCTCTTTTTTCCTTGGACACAAGACAAAGAGATCCCATGTTAATACAGCTCTGGGGTAATGGGCTACAAGACCAACCAGGATCTTTCTGCTCTTGCATATCTATAGGCCCCAGAACAATCTGCTCATTGCTTTAAAAGGGCTCCTATGTGTATGAACAAAACAGGTGGGTATCCACAATAGTGTTATCCAAAAAAAAAAAAGCCCTGTTGAGTAAACCATCTCATTCCCTGACTTACCACCCTAGGAAAGAGAAGGGGGGGGTGTTACCTCTTCCTGTGTGGTAGCCACTTGATGTGGCCACTGGTGCCCAGTCCTAGGGGCACATGTGAGACCTCATATGAACATAGGGAAAGCCCAGGCCGGATCAGAGCACAGGCCCTTCTGCTCCAGCATCCTTTATCCAACCACGGCCGTCCAGACACCTACAGGAAGGCTTTGAAGCTGCCTCATGGCAGTGGTGTTCTGTTAAGATGCCTTTGAACACAGAGGTTTTATTTTGTCATCATGGCTAATAGTTGCCAATTCTGTTTAATTTGGTTGGTTCTGCTGTTAAAGGCCAAGGCAGCCTACTGAAAAAAGCCTGCAGCTACTGTGAGCAGCAGAATTATAGGACCCACATCTCAACAGCAGAGCCGAAGCCTTGCATTCAGAAGGTTCCAGGTTGAACCAGTGCCTTGGGTACCAGAAACTTTGCAAAACTTCTGCCAGTAAAAGGAGATGGTACTGGGGTGCAGGGAGGGGGGAGATGGACCAATGGCCTGATTCTACATAAGTGTTATATGTTCAAGAGGCACTGGTAAAAGGAAGAGTAGTTAGGGGTTTCATCAGGAATAGCAAAACCTACAACAGGCTTCCTCTGCTCAAGAACAGGAACATGAGCCATCACTGCACTGGGAACCCACTGGGGGGTGGGGGCTGATGTAGCAAAACCCAGGGAAAAGAAAAGCCGGTCTGTCTTTGAGGCCTGCAAAGACTCACCATTGTCTGTCCATCAAGCGCAGGATAATGACAGCCACTAGCAGCAGAACCAAGGTGGAAAAGAAACCCAAGGTGGCCAATGATCCGATGATAGCCACCAGGGTACCCTTTGTCAGCACTTCAGGACAAATGCATGTTGTTTGTGATGCTATGACACAAAGAAGAAGAGTACCTGTGAGAAACCATTCTCCAAGTCCTAAATTCCCAAGCCTTTCCTTCTAGCACTGAAGCCAGTAAAACTCTCCAAGCTTCTGGTCATCCTGTTCCCTATCTCCATATGACTCTCAGGCAACATAGAGCACCCACCCCCAAATCAACTTGCTCTCCTCTTAGCAACTGAGGAGGGCACCACATCTCACACACTCATACACAACCAGAACCCTGCCCACCTCCCCTCCGCAGTCAAATGACTGATTCTGGAAATGAAAGATGTCTTACTTGGTAACGAGGCCTGCCGGTGCCCAATTAACACCTCTCCGGACTCTTCAGGGAACTATGGATGACAAAATTAAGTTCATGATCCTGTTTCGGTTCCATAGCAACACAGCTTGAAGGCAGAGCTCTGTGGTCGGGATGTGGCTGGCCAGTTCAAACTTTGGTATAATTTATTTAAAATAGTTTAATGCCATCTTTTCACTCAGTACAGGGTCAAAACATTCAAACTATTTTTTTTAAATGCCAAAAGCTGTTTAACAAAACATAAAACACGTAGACACTTAAACACAAAGGAGGGTCAATGAGAGAACATTCAACAAACCGGAACGTTTCACTCACTTGTGGAAGCCAATGATAGAGGGGGACAAACAAAACTCCCTGGCAAGGGAATCCCCCAGTTTCAGTACCATGACGGAGAAGGCCCTTTGTTGCGTGCCACCTGTCTAACCTCAGATGGCAGAGGCACCTGCCGCAGGGCCTCCAGAGATGACTGTAGAGGTTTGGTAGGTTCATATGGAGTAGGCAGTCCTTAAAGGATAGCAGACGTAATGAAAATTCTTTCTTTGCCCCTGGAGATCCGCTTGTCCAGGCAAACTGGACAGCACTAAGCTAGAAGGCACAATAGTCTGATGGGGAACAAAGCTGTTCCACATTTCTCCTCGGGGGAGAACTCTTTAGTAAAGCCTCTGTGCATCCATGCAGCATTTTCAAGTGTTCCAAGCACATCACGCTCATGGGCCAATATCATTATCCCTATATCACACCGTATTCACAATGGAAGCAAAATTCAAACCTGGGGCTTCCTGTTTTGTAATTCAGTCTTTCGGTTTCTGTGCTACACTAACTTCCAGTTCAAAATCTCTCCAGCCACAATTCTTCCGTATTTACCCGGAAGTGTTAATTGCCCTCCTGAACCCTCTTCAGTCCATGCACAGAGGACTTAACGTGACACTCAAACAGTGGCATTTCCATACTCACCTTCCTTAGCATCCTTACTGGTCTATGGGCAACATTTTCACTGTCTTCTAATTCATCTGAAAGAGTACTGATTTGGTCTCTTTCTGCTGATGGTTCGTGGAGAGCAAAACTGTGTTCTTGCATTCTAGAGGTCTCTTCCCCATTCATTTTTGCTGGAAATCAGACAATTCACATTTGGTTAAGACCCAACAGGAGATATGACCTAGTCCCTCCCATGGTTATTGGTTATAAACACTGAGCCATCTGCACAAGACCTGAGATATAGGGCTCCCCCCCCCCATAGCTCAGTATTCTCACCAGTGCTTTTCAATGTTTACATAAAACCACTTAATTAGAGCATCTGGAATTCTGGAGTTGGGTGCCCTCAGTATGGTGAGAACACACAACTATAAAGGTCTATTCCTGGGCCTTCAAGAAGCTGCTGCCTCATTTGTGAACCAGTGCTTTGAAACCGTGGTCAGGTAGATGAAGGGGAACACGCTGAATCCAGATAAGATCATGTTGGTCAGAAAAGCTGATTAACTTACTAGCATAAGATGGAGTTAAGATTTGTCATTAGGTGGATCATGTAACCAGGAGTCCTGCTGGACCCAGCCTTACTGAAGGAAAAATGGGTTGGGACTATTGCAGATTGTCCTCTATTTATACTGGACTCAGAAACTCAGAGTCCCTTCCCAACTCTGCTGACCTGGCTACAGTAATCCATTAGTATGACCTCTAGACTACTGCAACACATTATGCATGGGGCTGCCATTGAAGACAATTCATTTCTGGTTTGGTGGGATGTTACTTTTAAAAAAAAAGATGTTGAGCCTGCACATTTGACCATTTTGTCATCCAGTCTCCCATAACTTTTACTATCCATAATCACACGACGTGCGATAAAAGCTTTCTTAACACTTGAAGGGATGATACAGACAGCCAACCTGTTCCAAGGTGAGCAGTTCAGTTGTCCATATGAGATCTAGTTTTAAAAATCTATATTCATCTGCAGCAATTTGACAATCCAATATCTCACTCGTAACCAGAAAAGAAAAGGAGAGCCATCTTAGCTGCAATATTAGAAGTGGTATTAAGTTGGATACATTGCCCCATGCTTCCCTCTAAGTTACTGGCCCCTCCTAGAAGAAAAATGTCATCAGACCATTGTAAAAGTTAACAATAAGATACAAGTAATTTATTATCAGGATCAAACTACCTGCTGGAAATGTGCTTAGGGAATAGCAGACAGTGCCCATCTAGTTACTCTGTTCCACTATTTAAAATATTTAAATATTTAAAAAATTCTGGCGAACTGTATGCACATTGATTATTCAGTTGCGCCCATACAGGAGGCAGTGGACTCCCATGAATTGTTCTGCCATCTTATTTGAATTGGTTTTAATCTGCTTTTAAATTGTATGCTTTAACACTGTTATTATAATATTGTTCTTGTGACAGTGTTGTGATATGACTGTTGTGACTGCCCTGAGCCCGCTCGCGGGAGAGGGCAAGATATAAATCAAATATATAAATAAATAAAAACTGGGAACGTACAAGTCTTTTGCTTCAATATACTGGGGAAGGAGCTTCTATGGGGCGCCATATCTATATCTTCATACCTGATTTAAGGTGGAGGAACCATGACATGGATTTATAGCCCTGTTGGCTAGAATCCAAAGAACCACTCAACTACTTCCTAATACCCATGAGAGGCAGACGCTGGTGGTGTTTGGGGCTTTTCTTTGAAGGGAGGGAAGGAGACAATCTATGGCCATTTGCTAGAAAAACTAAAAGCCTTTCATGATCTCAAGAACTGCTAAGAAAGTTACCACAAGCCAAACAAACCACTAGAGTGGCACTCACATGAAGATGAGGCAATGATGCTCATGGAGAATACCAAGCCACCTAGACAAGCCAACAGCATAACTGTAATTTTAGACTATTTCCCACACCCACCAAAGAATTCTAGCTAAAGGACGCTTGCAGGGCAGAGCTAGACAGGAGCCCCCTGCGTTGATTCTGGGGCTGTGACAGCACAATCCCCTGGAATGTTTGCCAGCCAATGAGCTGAACTTGCCTACCATGCCTCTAGCACTTCCTCCCCAGGTTGCCATCCTTAGGTGCATGCCTTAGGTGCATCCCCTTAGGTGCCATCCTTAAGGATGCATGTGCCCTTAAAAGCCTGTTATCTACCCACACACAAAGATGATGGGTAGTATTGCAGCTACAGGAGAGCCTGACTTTTGCAGGCCAACCCAAATGGATAAAGACAGAATTGTAGGGACACCCAGCAACCCAGGCAGTAGCAGAAATCTGACTCCCAATGCATCTTTGTTGGAAATACAACACATCCTGCTGTCCCCAGTGACAGATATCGGGGTGGAAGGGACTTTAAGACACATGCCTTCCTATATCTGAATCCCTTCAAACAAAAGCTGTTTGTCCTGCAGTATCCTCGAGACATCCCATCTTCTAATCACAAAAGCAGCTGGTCACTCATCTTTAGAGCACTACAGAACGATACAAGCCCTAACCAGCCTCACTTCACAAGGCCAGAGCCTGCCTACTAGATTGCCCTAGCTGCACTGAATCTGAGGAAAGGCCATGCCTAAGTAGTTTTTGTCCCAAGCTTTGCAAAACCTGACGTCCACAAGGATTGAAGTTGGGTGCTTATACATGCAAAACATGTACCTTACCTTTGAGATCCAATTCTGCTGAGCATCATAGCACAGATAGGTGGAGGCAGGATACTTCCCGTCATGCTGTCCAAAAGTCTCTTCAGTGACTGGAACTTTCTAGATGCATCTCCTCACAAGTATGAGGGCTAGAAACTTTTTCTTTTTAAATAAGCAAACATTCGAGAAAGTAAGATTTTGTATCAAGGGCTGCAGCCTAAGCAACTCCAAAGCACAATCAAGGCTGTGAATAGGGTGTAACTCTTAAACAGGACTCCATTTTATTAAGAACAGAACCTGTGGACAAGAGATGTCTGCCTACACACCAGAAAACTCTTCCGTTTTGCCACAGCAGGGTACCCAACTCGGCTAAGTACTCCACCATACAATATTTTAGCCAGGACTGGCAGAGTTGAAGGGAATAACACAGTCCTCAGGGCCTCAGCAGGCCTACTTCACCTCTCCAACGGAACTGACAGATCTGTCGCCTCCCCCCATATGACCACTGAGTGCATACCTGGGACCAATCCCAGCCACCATGTTCCCTGCAATATCACACACAAGTATCATAAGGAAAATACAGTAGCAGTGGCAGAAATGATGGTAGCGGCAAAATATCTTGGGGACAGGTGACAGAACTGGAGCAAGCAAGGAGGCCAATCCATCCATCTGCACAATACAACTGAGTAAGAAACTGCAACACAGTCCACATAACGGCAGCCGTTTTATTAGGAACAAAGGAGACAGACCAAAATAACGCTTTGTCCGCGTCCCAAATCCTGGTTTGCCTGGGAGGGTTTTCAAGGGGCCCTGCACCATCCCTTCCATCACTTCCTTCACAACCTCACAGAACAGGGCAGCACAGAGACTGATACCAGAAAATGAGAGCCCCTGACGACACCAAACACAGATGAGCGCCACACTGTACCCTCTGAGGGTGGAAGGCCACTGCAGCCAGCCATAATTCAAAAGGAGGAGCTGGGGTCTGGAACGAAGTTCAGTTGCAGCTCTTGGGGAGACGGTAGACACCACCGGAGTAGATGAGCTGCTGATCTCGGACCTTCTTCTGGAGGAAGCCCTGCAGCTCCTGGATGTCAATCTCTGTCACCATGGGGCCTGTCATCACAAAGATCTTAAGCATGCTGTGAATGCGCTCCAGGGACAGACTCTCCAGATTGGTCAGCATTGCCTGGATGTACGTCCAGAAAAGCTGCAGGGAGCATCAAAGGAAAGGTCAAAAATACAGACGCTGGAGGTTATGGTGCATACACAGGAGGGCTGTGCTGTGCAGTGAACTAATTATGCCCTCTCAGTTGGACGCCTAGCCCCATTTATCAAACATACAATTTTCCTAAAAACATGCACTCTGCATATGTTCAAATACACTATTATTAGACCAGCACTGAAAACAGGTTCTCAATCTCAATCCTGGCTCAAATTAAACCTTGATTTTAGAAAGAGGCACCACATTGCCCCAAAAGAATGCTCTGGAAAGGGACCAGCATTAGTACTTCAGCCAGAAAACCCTGAACCCTTATGTTTGGAATATGCTACCCAGAATAAATCAGATGTAAAGCAGAATGTATTCAGACAGATATTCCAGAATGTATTCAGACTGAAGAATTGGCATGCAACTGGAGGGCATACTTGGCGGTTTGGTGTAGTGATTAGGAGTGCGGACTCTAATCTGGGGGAACTGGGTTTGATTACCCACCCCTATACATGCAGCTGCTGATGTGACCTTGGGTCAGCCACAAGTTCCTTCAGAGCAGTTCTCTCACAACCATTTCTCGAAAGAGAGCTCTCTTCAGCCCCACCTACCAGTCACAGGGTGTCTGTTGTGTGGAGGGGAAGGGAAAGGAGATTGTAAAACTTTCTGAGACTCCTTTGAAAAGTGAAGGGCGGGGTATAAATCCAATCTCTTCTCATGTAACTGGAGGGCACAGACTACATGCCAACTGAACTCTAGAACCTGCCTGCAGTTGATTCAGGGGAGAAATGATCCCCCGCCCCACATAACTATGGCTCTGAGAGCACAAGAGCAGCACCTGCAACTCCTCCTCCTTCTGGTCAGCTTGCGAGGCCATGGCCGAATCGCCTTCTTCGTCACTGTCAATCAGCACCACTTTCTCTGCCCGGTCCTTCTGCTCCTCTTCAATCACAGTGAATGTGCCTGGAGGCTCCTCTCGCAGCACACCTTGCTGCAGCCACAGGGTCATCTTGCGCCGGAGGGATGTCACAGGAACCTTCAGCACCTCACTCAGCTCATCCAGAGTCCACGTGCCTGAAAAGGGTCAAAGGCTCAAAGTGTAACAAGGAAAACAGTCAGAAGCCAGCACAAGAAATGTGTTTGCGGGGGGGCGGGGGGATATCAGGACAGGGCAGAACAGGCACAGGCTTCCAAGTAGAAAGTATCTCAGCTAGCAGGGCCAGGAAAGATTCTCTGGCTGAGACCCAAGAGAGCACCTGCTAGTCAGGATGGCTGCAGAATAAAGGACCAGGCAGGCCAAATGATCTGACTCTACAGAAAGCAATGACAAGTCACACCATGTTTCACACTTTTAGAATGCCCTCTAAGTTTGGACCATCTGCTCTCCTCAAAACACTCCTCTCCCATTCAAGGTTCTTTCCTAAATCACTAGAGCAGAGGGCCCCAGGGCGGTGCCCACGGGCACCTTGGTGCCTCCCAACATGTTTCCTAGTGTCCCTCCAAGTGTTTTTAGAAAGTGGGTGGGGCTAGGTGGGCCTTTTGCCCAGCAGGGCTTCTGATTAGCCACTGGAGATTTGATTGGATATGCAAAACATTTTTAAAACGTTGGTTTGGCAGCACCTGCCACCACAGCACAAGAATTTTCACTGTGTGATAGAAAGTAAGCTACAGCAGTCATTTTGTGGCTGTGCCCACAACTGTGTCAGAATTCCAAAGGTGCCCACAGGCTCAAAAAGACTGGGGACCCCAGCACGAGAGTCCTTTCCATGTTGTACTACTATGGTGAGCCCACTGCAGCGCAACAACAGCTACAGTCACTTCCTCCCAGCAGAGGGCAGCCGTGTATGGCTGCTGTACAGAAGCGGACTCACTCTTGCTTTGGAAGTGCAAGATGATCGCCGCATGCACCGGGGAGACAGAGAGGGAAAGAGTGCGGTCTGCCAACTCCACATCCAGTTTCACCAAGCCCAGATGGTGCTTCCAGTTCAGCGTCCTCATGGCCTAGAAACAACCAGGCAAAAGGGGATGCTCAGCAACCTGCCCCTCACGCTGCATCAACAGAAGAAAGGCAGGGAACAAGAAAAGGCAAGTGCAGCACCTGATCTCTGCCCCCTCCCTGGAGCCATCCGTTGCCTAGTGTAACAGTCGCCAGCTCCCTAGTTCTTATTGCTATAATCTTGAACAATGCAACATTTCTGTGTGCATGCGCAATTACCATTGGGAAATATGATGCCAGGGAACTGAAGGTTGGTAGCTAGCTACTGCAAGTAGCAGAGGAAGATGTAGGCAGTGTAAAGGGAAGATGACCAGCTGGAAAAGCTTTGACTTCAATGTGCCTTGCAGGCTGCCTATCTGATACTACATCATCCTGGCTTTCCTTCCAAGAGCTCAGAGTACCGTACATGATCCTCCCCCCCCCCATATTACCCCAATGACAAGCTTATGAGGTAAGTTAGATTGAGCATGGGCAAATGGGTCCAAGGTCATCCAGTAAGCTTCACCAGGGACTATGAACCTGGATCTCCTCAGTCACTCTGACAACTTCCCCAACCTGGCTCCTATAAATACACCATCTATTAAAGAACAGGGGTGTAAACCAAAGCAGGGACAGCTAAGTCTCCATCAGATCCAAAGGACTGCAAGGCAAAGACCCAAAATCAACATTTCAAGGGGAGATTTTTAAGCACTGAGCCTGGCTATTCAATTAAAAACTTCTACCCAACCCTTGACAATTTACAGAGGCTAAAGACTGTGAGCCTCCTGCCGGATGCCCCTCCAGGCTGACTCGCTGACCTTCAGTTTCTCATATTTCTTGGAGTAGGCCTCCATGGCCTCCTTGATTTGTTCAGGCAGCTCCAGCTTCTCTTCCTTCAGTGGTGGCCAGAACTCACTGGATAAGATAACAGCAACAAGACTAAACGGGGGCCTCTCTTCTTCTGGGAGTTTCTGCTCCTCATCACGAATATTAGTGTTAATGCGGCGAGAGTCTGCCATGTCCTAAAGCAAGGAGAAAGGGGGAAACAGAACTGCTTTACTGCCAGGCTATAGAGAGAACAAGAGAATAATTAGTATGGGGCACTTCCAACCAGCCAGCTGTGTTTCCCCTTGGAGCTACAGTCCCACTGCTTTCTATAAGAGACACTGGGAGATAAACCTGATGCACCTTTCACTACAAGACATGCACCTGTCCTAGGATAAGCCACAAGACTTCAGCTTACTTATCCTCTTGCTTTTAATCGGATTGTTAAGACCCTGATGGTTCAGAATCAAAGCTTTTAGCTTACTAGCCTTAGTGAAAACAAAAAAAGGTTTCTTAAGTATGCAATATTCCTATGCACACAACTTTTGCTCAGTTTCTGGGTTGGACATTCAATTATTTTTTCTATGTCCAAATTATGGACAGACCACAGCAGGCCAAACAATAACCTGATGAATATGATAACATAAAAAAGAAAGCTTACTAAGGCACTCCAACTGGGTGGTGAGTATCCCAGTTTCCAGGGAGAATGATTCTCTCTGGTCAAAAGACTAATGCTTGTTTTTGAGTCTGGGTTAAGGTCAGGGCTAAATTTAAACTTAGCTAATAATTTCGTTTGGGGGGGGGTTAAAGGTCTAAATGTGTCTTTTACCCCACCCTATTATGCCTTTCGTGTTTCTAATTTACCTCCTGAAGAATATTGGGTTAGTGTTTCATATTAATGACCATTTCATAAACTTACTTTTAACATGACTTCACAGTAATGCATCTGGGCTTCCCCAAAACGCAGCTTCAGCAGTTCTACATTTCGGATTTCCCTAAGGCAGAGAAGCAAAGGAAGGAGAGGCCAAGATCCAATCACATGGGGAATCAGAGGTGACAGAAAACAAACACAGAAGTAGCAGCCAGGAGGGGCTGAAGGTATTTTGTCATCTTAAGCAAGTGCCATACACCACCCACTGCAGGTATAACTGGAGCTCCAGCAGTACTGCAGGGTCCAGGCAGGTGGCACGGCTCTGGAAGGCACTGACTGGGTATGTCACCCTCCCATGCTACTGGCAGCCAGGAGAAAGATGGGCTTTGGAGGCATTGCCAGTAGCAGTACTGGCACTCTTGCTCGATTATGAAGCCTCAAGCAATTGCTTAGTTGGTGAAGCAGCTCTGAGAGCACCCGCAGGAAGAACAGTCATCATCACTGTGCACTACCACTGTGCACTACCAAATTTAAACTAAGGGCTGGAGGCCCACTAGGTAGAGACTAATTGCTACTACATCAAGCAGGATCTATGGCTAATGTCAGGAACTGAAATGTCTCTCCCCTTTCTCCTCCAACTGTAGGCCCGGTAGTGCTTTAAAGACATGGTGAAGACAAAGTGAAACAATTCTTCACACAATGCTTAACACATAGTGATAGCGACTGGCTTGCGTGACTTTAAATGGGGATGGACTATGGAGGAGACCGATTAGCCAGAGTGTCGTTCAGAGACAGTGCACTTCTGAACACCAGTGGCAGGGAGGGAGGGAGCAAATCAGGAGAAAACTGGCTGTTGCCTTAATTCTCTGCTTGTGAGTTTCCTGAAGACATCTGGCTAGCCAGTATGGAAACAAGACACTGGATGAGATGGACCTTTAGCCTGGACCTGTAGGGAGAGTCTTAGCTGATGAGACTCGACGTTCAAATGCAGTATACATCTAAGTACAAAATACTGCAGAAAAATAGGAGGGTGGCATTACCCTTCATAATTTGCTCATGAGCATCTAAAGATATCTAGCTGGCCACTGTAGGAAACAGAAAGCTGGCCCAGATGGAGCTTTAGTCTGATCCAACAGCAAAGCTCTTGTATTCCTGTGGTGAGCTGATAGGCTCTGAGGTATTTGCTGACGGGGGCCCCGGCCTTAAACCCTCCCACCCCATGCAGTTTTTGCCACAACTTCTAGGACCAAAGAAGGACAGAGACTTGCAACTCAGGCAGCAGGGCCAGCCCTCACCTCTCTGCACTGTAGTTGAACTGGTGTAGCAGCCGGTCAGCTAGGAGTGTGCGATATTCGTTGATGAACAGGTCCTTGCTGCCATAGATGCTCACCAGCAAACTGATGATATCTGAGGAGCGGCGCTTAGAACTCGATTTTCCTGGCAGGATATGGAGACAGTGAATAGCCAAAGAAAAGGACTAGGATACAATGCAATGAGGCAAAGTGATGGAAACCATCAAATTCCTGGGAAAGCCAGCTTCTTATTCTGCACCAATGCTGAGGAAAGCTAAAAATCCTGCAGACTAAGTTATGAACATCTGCTATGTTCCACATACTGCTCCTGGTAGTCATGGGGAGCAAGCAAGATCTCTGCAGAACATTAAACCCAAGACCATATGCTGCCCATATGCTTTAAAACTTAACCTGGTTCAGAATTCAACATTTTAAAGAGGTACCGTATTTTTCGCTCCATAAGACGCACCTGACCATAAGACGCACCTAGCTCTGCTCGGTGCCGTGGCTTGGGAAAGGTGAGGGGGGTTTAAAATGCACACACTTTTCCCCTCACTTTTTTTGGGAGAAAAAGTGAGTCTTATGGAGCAAAAAATACGGTATTTTAATAAACTAATTTTAATACATTTGAAGAAGTTCCTTAAAAGTTGTTAGTTCTTATGGCTGTGAAGATTAATTTATCACATAAATAAATACCTCTAGCCCATTATGACTTTGCACTTCCTTGAAGGAATTTAGAATAGAGTATATGGCTCCCTTTTCCCATCTTCATAAGGACTAGAACTTCAGCACAAAAATTAAAACGGAGATTTCCCAGTATTTGTTAAACATTTATTGCAACATCTAAGATGCTGAACTGTGGCCCAGATAACAAATTGTATGTTTACTAAAGAACAGAACGTACACCAACAAGGCTGTTGTGATGTTTGCCATTTGTTACAAACTGTTTGAGGGGCAGACACCTCAGAAAACAAACAAACATTGCTTTTGGAAAACAAATACAACCTACTTACTTTATGGAAATGAATTAAAGAGTATGTTGTATTCGACTGTACCCTTTAACAACAAATGTAGAAAGTAACAAAAAAATGTTCACAGCCATTTGGTTCCTTGCAGAAAACTATTTAGCTGAAGGAAGTATAGTTCCAAACAACCCATATTATTAGAAACTGTCATATTTTTGAAAACTACAAAGATTTATTTTGGAATATACTAAATGTTGAAACTCTGTAAACAAATACAAAATTTAAGCTATACTGTTATCTTCTTACTCTCAAATTGTAATATTTCTAGCTACATTATGGCTGTTGTTGAAAATTTATGAAGTATTACATTCTTTAAAAAAAGAAATGAATTAAGTAGTCTGGCTATCAAACAAATGCTCTTTTTAGGCAATTTATTCTGGCTGAAAAATCAATTTGCAAAACTTCTCAACAAGCTCGGCAATTAGAACAGTAAGATTTTGCAATTCCTGCTTTCTGTTTGGGGAGAAAAAGGGGAAAAGGGAAACCAAACTACAAGAGGGGAAAGAGTGAATACTCCTGTCACATTTGCTAACCTGGGTCAGCATCAACAGGATCAGGCACCCAGTCTTCTGGTTGAGAGACGTCATCATCACTCTCTTGGCCATTCTCCAGTGTCACTGGATCAGCTTTGGAGAGCTCATTTGCCAAGTCACCAGATCCTTCAGCATCACCTGTTAGACCGGCCACAATCTGCCGAACTGTATCCTCCCTGGTTCTGTCAAGAGGAGGCAACCTGCTTGAAGTTCAAGGACTAAGCTACAAGTCTATACAGGTGTTTTGGTCAGCACTGTGCCAGCACCCACACTGACTTGCACCATCCCTCAGAAGAACTGTGACAATTATAGTTTGGGAAGTGAGCTGTGAATCACCAACAATTCTCAGCATCCTCCAAAAGCTACAGTTCCCAAGATTCCTTGAGGGGAAGGCAGGACTATGTTTTAAACAGCTCCTGCTCACCTCAAGTACTTCCTGATGGGTTCACAGGCCACCTCCAAGATGACCATGGAAGGGTCCAGCTCTCGCAGGGCTTTGATAGCTGAGATGTAGAGGGTAATGATATCCGATGTGTTCACCCCTAAAACAAACAAGTAAGGAGATGCAGAAATGACAGATTCTGCCCCCCCCCCCCGGAAAATGCAAATACCAAGAAGCTCACCAACTCTCTTTGGGTTGGTGTCACCCTGTATATCTCACCCCACCAAAAAATATTGTAAAGGGAAGACTCGGTCTCTTCTGCCACAGAAGAAGGTAGGAAGAAATCCTTGCACAGCTCATACCAGGCTTCATCCAGTGGACTACATTCAGTATGTCACATGCACTAAGAAATCTGAGCTGGAATCTTTGCGTGAGGTCTTTGACTACCACCAGTTTCAAAGCACTTTTGATATTTCCTTGTCATCTTTCCTAGACACAGAACTTCCCTGTGAGGCTGACCACAGTTATTCCCATTTTACAAAAGGGGTAACTGTAGCGAAGGCAGGGCCCATAACAGAGACGGGCTCTGAAGCCACATCTCCCAGATCCATGTCCAATGTTTTATCCAGTGCCACCCTGTTGACTCTTGCCTGCCATCCTAATTAACTACTGCCAAGGAAGAAGAGAACAGAACTGGTCTCAGATTAGGCAAGGAGGCAACTTTCAGCAGCAACTAGAAAAAGAGGGATGCAAGCCACTGACCTACATTTAGTAACCCCATGTGCTGTGCTTTATCTTTGTTTTCTCGTGTATAAACATAAAAACAGCCTTGTGTGATTGCAAGTCCAAAACTCTGTTTTCAGCTGCAGCCAGGCAGATGCTTCCGGGCATGAAGCCAACAGCCCTCCCCTGTTGCTTGTCCCCAGAATCTGGTATTCAGAGGTAGATTCTTTGAGCATGGAAGATCCATTTAGCTGTTGCTAGACCTATCCTCCTCCGTGAATTTGTCTGATTCAAATCCATTTAAGCCTGTGGCTAGCAACATACTCAGTGCAAATTTCATAAATTAACTACCTCCCTGGTGTCTGTCCAGACTCTACAGCCCACGAGTTTCAGAGGATGATTTGAGTTCCAATATAGTGAGAAAAGGGAAAACACAACAGTAGTTTTGGGAAGCACATGATGTGGCAGGTCATGAAGCTAAGCAGGTCTGGACCTGGTCAGCACAAGGACAGGAGGCCCACTGGGAACATTATGTATTCAGCTTTGATGAGTTCCATGAGGAAGGAAAGGCAAATTATAAACAACAAACACCTCTATCTACTTCCTCCATGTGAATTATCTTTTGTAAATCTCTATCATACCCCCGCCCCAAGACTGTAGCTACAGGAGAGGTGCAGGGTTAAAAAAACCCACCAGGATGAAGAAGCCGCATTTCTAAGGCGCCCTTCAGAGAGCTCAGAAGCTGCTGTCGTTGATTAGTCCGTTCTAGACAGTACTTCAGATCATCCACTGCTGGCTTCGATTCTGGGAAATCTGCAGGGCAAAAAACATAGGAAGGGAAGCACTACACATTCACGGCATATTACAGAATGGCAAGAGAGTTATTTATTGTCAAGATGGAAATAATGAGCATTTATATAGTGCATTCCAAGTCTACGAAGTGCCTCCTTTATGTGGCCTCAATAATCCCTACAACTACTTAAGTAATATTTTCATCCATAGTGGTATTATCCCTGTGTTGCAGATGGAGGCTCAAAGAATGGGTAGGTTAAATCTTTAACTGAGCAAAATTTAACTTGGCCTTAGCCTTAGTGATACACTACCCTGACAATATGAGTTGACTCTGAATTGTACCCCATGAAATAAGGAGGTGGCTTGGTGGGTGGGTTTTGCTTCTGCTTAGAGGCTGACTGATAGGCAGTATTCAGCATCACGCTCAACTACCCTCAAACTTTGAATTTGCAGGCAACCCCTTCTGCAGGGATTTGCCTGTTGGGGGAACCCTGTGCATCTGGGTCTGTCAAGGAGCCTCAAACCATTGCAGAAGATTCTGAGGCATCTTCTAGCACTCATTTTATGCAGGGTGTTGGTCAGACCTGCTGGGCCTCATGCAGAGTAAACCCTAAACATGTGCAACACTCTCCTGCAGCTTCACATGGCAGGGAGGACCACATGAAAATGTCTTACAGAATGTAAGGTTTCAGGTGGAGAAAAGTCTTTCCCAACACATGCTAACTGAGATTGTTTAACTACAGATGCTGGGGGTTGAACCTGGGGTCTTCTGTTTATAAAACAGCTGCTTTATCACTGAGCCACCTAGTCCACATTTAGTAGTTGAGGTGAGGCTGCCTTTCAGGCAACATGGGTACACCATTACCAATCTTCTTATTAAGCAACCGAACAAACTAGTCTTGCATAGGGGGCTGAAGTTTCAGGCACAAAACCCCACTCTGCAGTAAAGATCACTAGATAACCTTGGGACACTCTCTTGGTGTAACCTATCTCACTGAGTTGATATAATATAAAATGGGGAAGGAACAACCAAGTCCATCACTTTAAGTTTCTTGAAAGAAGGGCAGGATGAAAACTGGAGATAGACAGAGCTTCTAAAAACTCTACTGGGGTTCCCTAGAGAACAGTTTGAAAGATACGGAAGTTTACCCTTTGGTTGGTTTCTTAGCTGGAGCCATTTGCCCTGCAAGCATCTATTCAGCAGACATCTGTCCTCTGCTTGTGGAACTCTGTAATAGTCTGTGGCAGCCTGTTCAACTCTAGAGGCAGATCTGGACCAATCCAGGATCGATAGGTCCCATTTATCTATAGTGAAGGCAACCTTTAAACTGCCATCGACTCTTGTGAAAAGGGGGGGGGGAAACAATTTGCAATGCTAGAGCACACATACCTTTACCATGGTGGGATGGGTGAAAGAAGCCGGCTGAGACTGAATCCTACCAAGATGGAGGTTCTGTGGTGGGATGGGTGGGGGTTCAGGTTTGGGGTGCCAACTCCCAGCTCTTGACAGTGTGCCCCCAATACAACCAAACTGTCAAAAGCCTGAGTGTGGTATTGTATGCCTCCCTATCAATAGAGGCCCAGATCACAAATGCTGCCAGACTAGTGTTTGTCCAGCTATACCAGGTTAGGCAACTGGCTCCCTACCTGTCTTGCCCAAGTCTAGCCACGGTAATCCACACAACAGTCACCTCCAGACTAGACTACTGTAGCTTGCTCTACACAGGGCTACCCTTAAGACTGACCCAGAAACTCCATCTGGTCCAGAATGAGGTGGCGTGGGTCCTCACGGAGACCCCATGAACTGCACATATTCAACCTGTGCTGCATGAGCTGTACTGCCTCCAGGTGGAGTACCAGATCCAGTTTTGGTATTAACTTTTAAGGCCCTAAACAGTCTGGTATCCACTATCTTTGGGATCGCCTCTCCTGGTATAACAGTACTTACTGGTGATCCCCAGCCCGAGAAATATCCAGATGTTTTCTACCACAGCCAGGATGTTTTTGGTCCTGGCTCCAACCTGGTAGAACTCTCTGCCAAACAATGTTCGTGCCCTGTGGAACTTAATACAGTTCCACAGGGCCTGTAAGGCAGAGATGTTCTGCCAGGCATTTGTGTGAAGACAGCAATGGCTTCCATCTGTTTTGGGACATCTGTTCTGGCACGCCTGTTTCTTGCCCCCTCCCTCCACGGGGCAGTAGCACAATTTGAAGCCGCCTAGCGCCATCCAATCAGACCAATTATTGTACTATTGTTATTGCTTTTTACTGTGAATTTAATTTATGATTGTGTTTCATTTGTTGTACACCACCGTGAGCCCTGTTTACAGGGGAGGGCAGTTTAGAAATGTAATTTAATAAATAAATAATAAATACCTCGGATGATGCTGAACAGTTCTTCGATGCGCATGCTAGCATACAGGCGGTAGAAGAATCTCTGGACATGGCACCGCCATCGCTTCAGAGTGCTGTTGGCTTCAGGGTTGGGATGGGTAGCTGCCCCTCCTTGCAGAAACACTCTGCTAAGCCAGCCAATCACCTTCTCAATCCACTTCATGACAAGAGAGAGAGAGAGAGAGAGAGAATCACCATCAGACTCTACAGGGCTTCCAAGATGCAAAACCATTTATCAATTTCTGTCTCATTCATCCACAGAGAAAGGTCTATTTTATGTTCTTCCTATAGAGAAGGAATGCAGGTGGAGACAGAATGGGTTGCTTACAGCCACCTAGTGAGCTTTACCCCTGAGGAGGTACTTGAACTCAGAGTTCCCACACCAAAATACCAAAAGATGCTATTTATCCTTTTCTGGAACAGTCCGGTTGCTGCACCTTGCATAAAGCTAGCTAAAGACACACAACACTACCTTACACTGAATTAGACCACTGGTCAATCAAATTCAGTACTGTCTACTGGTGGCAGCTCTCTTCTGTCTCAGGCTAAGGTCTGCAAAGACTTGCTCTAAGGAGACCCCTGGACAACCAGAAAGGTAGAGGAAGGACTCAAATTTTTCCCAGCTCACAAAACTTTTGCCGCTTTGTAGCCTACAGGTAATCCTTATTTACCACATGTGACAGGCTGCTTGCAAACTACTTGCAGTTTGCCTGTAATGTGAATCAGAGAGACACGGGTTCAAGCCTTACTTCTAGGTGGCGAAGCACAGACTCTCACTTCTGAATTAATAAAGTAGTCTTGCAGCCTTATGGGTTGGAGTGGGGGTGGGGTTTGCAAGACTGAGCCTTAAGAATGTAAACCAGTTTAGGAGAAATATAGAGGGACTGTCTGCTAAAGTAATTGTTTTCCAAAGTTTTGCTTTAGACCAGTAGTTTTCAAACTGCATTACCAAGAACCCAGAGGTTTCAAGGAGCTTATTAATGTTTCCACAGCAGGGACTAGCTTTCCAGCAAGTAGTGAACTTTTCCTGCAACAAGCAGTCACAGGGGAGTTCTAAGATGTGGTCCATGACATGATCAGTTTATGATAACCAATGATGAGGCACAACAATCGAACAGCATCCCATGAGAACCTTCCTTAAGCACCAGAATCCTTTGCAATGTATGGGGTTCCCAACTCAAATCTATGCAGGAAGTTTTAAGGCCACCAGTTGAGGCATCACATTTCAAGGGAACACCTCACAGAAAGTGAAGATGAACATATGATTTCTAACAAGAACTAAGCCTGGGGTGTTTGAATTCATATACAAAGCTGTCTTAGACTTAGTTTGAAATACAAACACACACACACAAAGTTGACATATCTAGTTATAACATCGGTTCACATAAGTTGGTTATTGCCTACTCCCACTCACGGCAACTATCCAGGGTCACAAGGCTTTTTATAAAAGGTCCTTCCACCCACATACAGTATAAGATGTTTTAACTGGCAATGCGAGGGAGACAACCTGAGACTTGCTGCATTCAAAACACCTGCTCTGCCACTGACTCTTGGTCTAGCACCCAAAAAACTGCTCACCTCTTGGAATTCATTCAGAAAGGAGCGTTCATATTCCCCCCGGCATCTCCATTCCATCCGCTCCTCGATCATTCTGTGCAGGATGTTGGTGACGGCATCAGCACTCACTCGCTCTAGCAGGTTGAGCCTACGACTGAAGTGACAAATGGTTGTTCCTCAGAAATCAGTACAAAAATAAAAATTCCTAAATCATCTCCAGATGAAGGAGTATTTAAAAACAAAAGCTGAAAAATATTTGAACAAATCTACTTCCCTTTACTGAGCACTTCATTTTATGACAAGTTAGCACAGCGTTGTCATAAAAATGATCTCTCCGTTCTGCTTGTCACCTTATAATACTGTGATTACTAATGCCCAAGTTACAGAGGCACTTGGGCAGATGTGCATGAAAGTCTGGGGGGAAGTTATAGTGCTCTTGTATTATAACATCTACTGTTTTCTTTTTGATGACAGAAGTAACTGTATCAGTAGGTTATATTTTAAATTACAGCAAAATATACAATACAGTAGGAGCGAGGAATTAAGCCTTACACAGCAGAGACTCCTCATCCTGACTTCCAAGGTCATCTTACTTCTCTGCCTTTCTATCCCAATTACCCTGCTTATGACCATCACCCAGGTCCACCATACTCAGCCGTCCAAAGGTCTCTTGATCCTTTAACTGATATTGAACCCCCACCCCCCCAATCCCACGGCCCTTTCAAACTGAAGCCCTCTTCTAGAACATTTACATGAGTCTGCCTCTCCTTTTCCCTCAGCCTCACTTTGCAATCCAGGCACAATAATGCCTGCCTACCTTACATGGCTATTTTAAGGTTAGTAAGGAAAGGCAATGGAAACGCTCTGAACATTCTGAAGCCGTACAAAAATGTCAAATATTGTCACAAACTTCTCAATAAAAGCCATACAGCTATCAACCCCATACTGCAATAGGACGGGGAGGAAGCTAAAGAGGCATGGCTTGCCCAAGGCCCCATACTGTCCACAGCTGAGGTGATGTTTCAATGACTGCTGTCCCAGCTACTATTTATTTAATTCACTTATACCCCCCCCCCCCCGCAGTGGGGACTCAAAGCAGTTTACATCATACTTTTCTCCTCCATTTTATCCTCACAACCTTGTGAGGTGGGTTAGGCTGAGAGTGTGTGACTGGACCAAGGCCACCCAGTGAGCTTCTGTGGCATTGAACCTGGGTCTCCCAGATATCAGCCCGACACTCTAAACACTACACCACCCTGGGTCTCACAAAACTACTTCCCTAATTTCTGTGTTCTGTGCACACAATTGGCTTGCAACTATCTAGAAGCAAGAGCCTAAGATGTGCTTACAGAATGTCATTGAGCTGCTGAAACTGTTCCATGGCTGTTGGGCACCAACACTGGGCCTTCTTACAGTTGCAGCCTGCACACTGCAGGCCCCCTCCTCCAGGTTCACCCTCCTCCACTTCACTCTCTTGCTCAGTGTCACTCATGCTGTTCTCCCCCTCATTTGCCTTGTCTTCACTTCTCTTCCATTGCCTCATATAGATCTTGAAACTGCGGCTGTAAAACTGTTGGATCATCTCCTGGAAGTTTTTTGTGGTGGAGAAGAAGAGGATGGCTCTGAACATGGTGTAGACTTTCTCCTGCAGCCCCTGGGATCCAGTCCCAAGGAGCAAGCCTGCTTTGGTCCATTTCTCCAGAAGGTCCATGCTGTGTAGGTAAGGGTCCAGGCGGCATTTCAGCAGACAAAAAGCATCCAGGAGCAGGAGAGAGCACTGAGGCTCTTCGGCTGTGTTTTCATACTGTGCAATACAATTCCAGAACTCTGGAGCAATGTTTGCCTGAAGGTCAGTCTGTAGAACTTCCAAAAACCACTCCTCCACAACTGAGTGTAAGTCATACCGTTGCAATACCTCTATGGCAACCTGCAAGTCATAATCCTTTGGCGGCCCTGCCACACTGGATCGAGGCGCTGCCTAAAAAGGAAGACACCACATGAAATATAAAAGAGAACTAGAAAATGTAGAAAAAAAGCAAGTTGTATGTCACTCTCAGGCTGCCAAACAGAAAACTACTCCAGTTGCAACCTTTCACGTTTAACTGAAGATGACCAAGGCATGTGATCTGAGATCAGGCTACACCTCAGTGCACCAGACAGTAAATGACTTCCAAAGCCATTCTTGCCTATAGCCAGCTGTACCTCTGAACAAGGCAAAGCCTCCCACCATCAATATTTCTAAGTATGGGGCCTAATTTGTGCTCCTTCACCACCAGCACAATTGCTGACTGTTTCCCTCAGCACCAACCAGACAATGTCATGTACTAATTGCACCACACACAGAAACTCCCCTTCTATTCCACCTCCTTAACAATTTCCACCTCCAGTGACCCCACCCCCACTTTTACCACCTTTTCTCCTGGGTCAATAGACTTCACCCCATAAGCGGCACTAAAGAGGCGAAAACAAACTTTCCTCACCCTCCACGCCCCCAACTATCCTGCCGAAAGCCACTCCCCGTCCAACCCAGCGAGGTCCTTTCTGCCCCTGGACCCACTTGACCCGCCCCCCATCAGGTCGCCTTCTTTAGCTCCTTCTGCTGGACCCCATTTGTGCGCCTTCGCTTAGCCGTCCCCCGAACTCGCTACCTGGCTGCAGGCCCCCGTCCCTTCCATAAGCTAACTGTAACCCCCTCACCCGCTGGGGTCCCGTTCTCCACCTACCAGACCGAGGGCTGCTGCCGGTACCAGGCCGGTGCTAAGCGTCTGCCAGGCGGCCGAGAGCTCCATGACTGGCTCCCCGAACAGGCCAAGCCCGGCGCGCGGCGGGGACTGTTTAAGGAGGAGGAGCAAAGGGGGCGGGGAAGCGGAAGGAAAGGCCGAGAGAGCGGGAAGGAAGGAGACGGATAGCAGTTGCCGTCGTCCAGAGCTCGGCGATGACCCAGCAAGGGGCGGCCCTGCAAAGCTACAATAACGAGCTGGTCAAATGTGAGGAGAGGGGGAGCAGACAGGCTCGGAGGGAAGACTAGGCCGCGGGTTACCATGGCGACGAGGGCATATCTAGGCCGCGGAGAAGGACGTTTGACCGCTTTGGGAAGGGAAGGGAAGGGAAGGGAAGCTCGGGGGGGGGGGGGGGAGGCGTCTGTGGCGAAAGGATGGGAGTGGGGTGTCTGTAGGACCACGCCGTCAGGATAAAAGACGACCTGAGTGTTAGGACATTGGGTAAAAGTTTCCGGGATGCCGGTATAGAAGTGGTTGCCGGAGGGGAGGGGGTAGTGTAGCTCAGTGTTCCCTCTAAGCTGAGTGAGTGTGAGCTAGCTCACAGTTTTTTTAGTCTCCAGCAAACACATTCTTGTCGTAGCTCAGGAAGGATGGCTCCAGAGCAAACTAATTTATGCAGCAGCCAACTCGCTCGCTCACAACTTTAATGTCAGTAGCTCCCAAAGTAGAATGTTTGCTCATAAGACTCCACAGTTTAGAGGGGGTGTTGGACTGTTGCTAACTCCGGGTTAGGAAATTCCTGGGGATTTGGGGGCAGGGTGGAGCCTGGGGAAGGTGGGGTGTGGGGAGAAGAGGGACGGGACCTCAGCAGAGTATGCATGGAGTTCCTTCTCCAGAACAGCCATTTTCTTCAACTGATCTCTGTGATCTGGATATTAGTTGTAATTCCGGGAGATCTCCAAGCACCGCCTTGTGGCTGGCAACCCGAGGCTGGGGTGTTTTGGTGAGTGAGAGGAGCCTGTGGAGTGCTGTGGAGAAGTTGGCATGTGGGGTAAAGGGATACAGGATTGGCCGTACTTGAGAAAGCGAGACTTCTGTGGGCTCTGGGGGAAGGTAGTGTTATTATGCCTGCAGGACGCAACAGGTCCTCCTTGTGATACTCTATGAACAAGAGGATCTGAGTATCTTATGATAGGGTATGGGCCTACTGCCTATGAAGATTGTGGGATGGTTGAGGTGTTAATCAAGGTGCCCTGGAACTGGAAGATATTACAGAAAAGAGATTTTTGAAAGCAATCCAAGCAAGTCTGCTCGGAAGCAAGTCTAGTTTTATCAAGTGAGGCTTACTTTCAGGAAACTATCCTTAAGATTGCAGTCTTTCTGTAGTGTACAATGGAGAAAGAGGGCTATAGGCTTGTCCAGTGTGCCATGGAGTTTAGATATCTGGGTAAATGGTCTCATCTAAGGAAACATGGTGTCTGGAGTACCAAAAGTCTCTGCAAGCTACTTATACATAGAACAGGTTATAACATCCAGTAGGTTGGCTCCCCCTATTTTATCTTTATGTAAGTTATTTATAGTCTGCCTTTCGCGGATTATACAGTGTAAGTCGAATACAGTCAACAGGATTGATCCAATAAACAGTAATTGAATAACACTACCATATAGTTTCACATGGGCTGAAATGGACACTAGCCTGTAGTTTCTTTTTTTTTTTGTTTAGATCTGTGAAAGAAAGTGCTAGCAGTTGCAGACTGGGCAAAGATGTGGCTGGAAGTGTTACTGTGTTGGGCAAAGGTGTATATTTAGGGAGCTCTTGGGATCTTCCCATAATACGACTCTTCATTCTTAGGTATTGAAGATCTCTGCATGAAAAGGGATGAACTGAACAAACAGATACGGCTAGAAGAAGAGGAGAAGGTTAAGCTGCAGAATGAAATCCGCCTTTTAACGGAGAAGCTGGCCCGTATTAATGAGAACCTGGCTCGTAAGATGGCTTCCCGGAATGAGTTTGATAAAACCATTGCTGAGACCGAAGCTGCTTATATGAAGGTATTGATTGTGACTCCCATAACCTGATTTGCTTTTGTTCAAGGTAACGAGGCAGAAGTTGTGGTGGTGGAAAATGCCATCCAGTTGAAGCTGACTTATGGCAGCCCTATAGTGTTGCCAAGACAAGAGATGTTCAGAAGTTGTTTGCCATTACCTGCCTCTGCTTAGTGAGTCTGGACTTCCTTGGTGGTTTCCCATCCAAATACTAACTAGGATTGACCCCACTTAGCTTCTGAAATATGATGAGATCAGGCTAGCCTGGACCATCCAGGTCAGGGCAGCAGAAGCTGTATGCTTATATTAACTGCAAGATTCTTGCCAGATACCAAGAATGCCCTTGTACTGCTCTCTGCTTTACAGACACTTGATTTCAAATCAATGCAACTGAAATCTTGCTGAACCTCCCTAATGGCTTTGACCTCCACACAGACACAGACACACACACACAGTGAAACATACCATTAAGATCATTTTATTGGGGGGGGGGCGGAATCCTCTGTTACGAAGAACAACAACCTGCAAGAATTCTAAAAGATCACCGCCATAACCATTGGAAATTGAATTGAAGCACTGTCAGGATGGTTGCAAATTTTGGTTGGTTCTTCCATTTGTGCTGGTGTACAAGGGTAGGCAAATAAAGTACCAGTGCCCATGACAGTCTCCTTCAGTGCAAAGCAAATACCAACACTTCTGGAAGCAACTACTTTTTCTTTTCACTCAAATTGTTTGTTTGTGGCCACTTTGTCTTTCACTTTATTTGCGCTGAGGAACTGGTGGTGTTTCAGCTTCTAAGAGCATCTAGCATTCACATACACATTTTCTTAGATTTCTTTACTTTCTCTTTAAAATATGGGATTCTTAAATAATAATTTTTAAATAATAAAATAATAAAGGATTCTTATTCCTCTAACTGAACCCCCAAAACTTCCCCCATGTAGATCAGATTGTTTTTTTTAAGCAGTCAAGTAGTAGATCTTGAATGTGGTTATATTTTTGTGCTGTGAAGTACTGATTGTTAAATCACAAACAAATTGGAGGCAGATCATGTCTATATATAAGTCTAAGTCCTTAACTGATAAATACCAACGTGCAACAAACCTCATATTTTTAAAGAGAAAATCTGCTTTGGGAGGGAGAGGGCTAAGTAGTGAATAAACCTGCTCCTAATGCAGGTACCTTAAAAACCTGTTTGCATCTCATGTTCCAAAGTGGTATAAATATAGGAATGTCCTAACTTTATTTTTACTTTTCCTTATTGCTTTACAGATCTTGGAAAGTTCACAGACCCTGTTAAATGTCCTGAAAAAGGAAGCAGGGAATCTCAACAAAGCCACAGATATAAAAAGTTCTGTGACTAAAGAAAGCTGAACATTTGCTTGAATTGATCTGAAAAAGGTCTTTAAGAGGGAGTTCCAGGCTCATTGGAGACTTTGCAGGCACAAGTTGAGTTAAAACTATGTCTAATAAATTGTATAGTTTTCTTTAAGCTTCCTTGCTTATGTTCAAATTAACAAGATTCCATTGAACTGGCAAACAACAGGAAACCCCTTCTAGTGCATGATACGCAGTCATATATGAGCTACATGCGTGAAGGGAACATCACAACAACCACAGTTTAAGCTGATGAAGTCATAGTTGCCAGTGTTAAAAAAGATTCAGAGCTCCACTACATGGCTTTCTGTTCTAGCCTATCCCGTCTGCTGTAGCATGAGATTTAGTATTAGCGAGTGTTACTCCATGTTTCTGTATAGTATGTAGTACACTGCATTACACACTGGCCAAGCCTGGGACTGAACAAACTGTGGTAAGTTAAGTACAGTGCTGAACCTGGTCTGGTTTGTAGTATAAGCTGAAATGATTGCAGTGTTGAAGGCTGCAGCGGACAAGTCTTAGAGGTGTGTTGGAAATGTTAAGTGGTTTTTCCTAGAGTCTAAACGTTGAATATTTGTTTCTGGTGTTCCCAGGATACTGTGTATTAAATGCAAGACCACGTAGTTTTCCCAGGTATCCCATCCAGAAAAAAAGGGGTGTCATCTTGCATTCATATACAAGTTAGTTATACACAGATTTTATTACTGGACGTAACTTTTTATGGAGTTCTTACATTCAGGGTTCTCTGCTCTAAGTAAATGAGGGGAAAGATTGAACTTTTGGATATGCTGAGCAAAAAAAAAAACTGAAGTGCCATCAAGTTGCAACTGACTTACAGGAACCTTGTAATGCTTACAAGACACTATCAGAGGTGGTTTGCCTTTGCCTACTTCAGCATAGTGATCCTGGAATTCCTTGGTGGTCTCCCATCCAACTACTAGCTGAGGCCAACCTGCTTAGCTTCTGAGATTGGGCTAGTCTGGGCTAACAGCTCTACTAGATGGTAGAAGACCTTTGTATAAATATATAACTTGGTCAGAGTGACTGAATACAGAGTGAGTCAACACAGGTGTTCAAAGGAAGTTACGAGGCTGAGTTCTACTTGTAGTTCACACAGATTCCTGCATTCTAATAGTTCAAGCTTATGAGTGCTTGCCACATGTGCTGTGTTCCTGTTGGCTGCCTGTAGTGCTCCTGTTCACTTTAACTATGCTCCTGCTGTGCTTACAGGAAACTGAAAGTGGTACAATAGAACTGCTTTCTGTGGTGCACCTGCTCACGTCTTTTGTTGCCTGGTTGTCTCTGAGCAGACATTTGAGGCATTACAAAACCAGTTAGAACAGAGAAGACAAGGTAGAAAATATGCATAACAAGAATGTTCATGGACCTGTTAAATGCTTTAGTGCAACAACACCCCCCTGCAGCATGAAGGAAACTGTTGCTAGTTCTACAGAAGTCAATGGGAAAAGAGCTCCGTGAGCTGTATAGTAAGTTCAACTGCATAGTTATTTTTATTTCTGGATCACCCAATCCCTGAGTACACAAGGCTCTGGGTGATTTTGAACAGTTCGAAAAGCAATATAAAATTACATATTAAAATCATAATCAGATGGCATCCATAATTTAATCTAAAACCTACTCTGGACTGTTCTTTCCAGTGGGCAGGTTAGGGAGGAGGCTGGAGCGGGCAAAATGTAAGAAAAGAGGGTGCCAGCTGTGATGGAAAACCATTGCTGTCCTCAATCAAAAACCTGGCAGAACATCTCTGCCTTTCAGGCCCTGTGGAATTGCATTAAGTCCTGTAGGGCCCTGATGGAAGCTGGCAGAGAGTTTCACCAGGTTGGAGCCAGGGCCAAAAAAGCCCTGGCTCTGGTTGAGGATAGCTGGATATCTTTGAGCCTCCCCCAAACACCCACTGGAACTAGAACTTGAAGCTCAGGTAAAGGTTCTTTTTTCTTTTCTTTTTTTGAAAAAGCAGAATGCTTAGGCCTCATTACAGTCTGGCTTGAATTAAGGTGATGTATAGAAGATCATATTCTGTTTCCATAGGCTGCCACACAAGAACTCGCGCATCACCATAATTCACCTCTAATGATCACTTAGCCCAAACTGTTCCCACCTGCTGCACTGAACAAAGGAGCTGTAAGCTTGATACTGTGAGGGCGCGATCATACGTACCCATTAGCCACGGGAAAGGGACGATTCACTGACTGATCAAGCTGGTGCAATCACACCAGCACATCTGGGAAGCATCCCGCAACCATCGGCAAGCCGTCGCAAACAGTTTTGATCCACCGGAGAAGTGTAGTAAAAAATTACTAGGGAAACTCCGGTATCAAACGGTTTGCTGTGGCTCAGAGCCGGACTTTCCCTGTGTGATCACACCAGCACAGAAGTGTGGTGTGCGGATAGTATGATCACACTATCCTGACATCATGCTGTTCCCCTCCCCCCCTTCTCCATGTGCGCATCATCGAAAGCCCTTAGGTTGGGGAAGCAATTCATCAATCCCCTGTTTAAGTGTCTCGGAAACCAACCACAAAAAAAACACACAACTCGCCCGTGGTTGTGTCTGATCATGCAGCGGCAAGTTGAAGAATCAACAAAAATTACCATCAGGCAAGAGTGAAGAAATCACTTCTGTAGTTTAATGAGCCTTGGAAGCACAAAGTGATACCATTCCTAGGAGAAGGGGAATGACAAATAGAGTAGTTTGGCCCCTCCAGCCAGACCCAGCAACAATGGGCAGCTGAGTACATGATCTAGAATTCCCACTCCCTCCAATAAATTGTTCTCAAGTGCAAAATAAAGAGCATTTTATAATTCATCATAGCAAATAGGATCAATTTGATTTGACATTCTAAACAAAAAAACAGTACATTTCAGAGCAGAAGTCTTGGACATATAGATTCATCATTTCCATTGACACACATTAATTTCAACCATATTTCTACACACACACACCCAAGTACAGATAATGTTCTGTTCTTCCAAAGAGTGTCATTTGGATATGAAGTTTACAGTACTTAATCTCACTTCCCTAACCTGAACACAGTAAATTGCTGTGTAACAATTACTGCAAAAGCCATCCAAATACAGGACACACTTTCTGGCTACCACATCAACTCCTTCTGGAGAACATGGCCATGAAAGGTCATTGCTGCAACTTTAAGAGGAAGGATAGGAAAGCAATGACAAGTTTTTCCCGTCCACAGACATGGATGGAAACTGGTTGACCGAACAGCTGTTCTAGAGGCTATGAAGTCCTGAGATCTAGGAGCTGTGAACTTCCCAGGGGAGAACTAGACAAGACCTTGGCTTCACAGCCAATGAAAACATACTTAGGGTTGTATTGAATTAAATTGTTCATGGAGTGGTCAATCTCTCAGAGCCACAGGTTATGTGGAGAGCTGCTCATCTATAGCCCTGTCTATTCAGTCAAGCTGTTATACAGAGCTTCTTAGAAGTTTGGGGAAAGGCATGTATACAGTTGCTCAGCTCAACCAGAAATGGAGTTTCAGATAACTTTGCAAAGTTAGTTAAAGGTGTCACAAACTAGGTGAAAGTAACTGCCAGGTGCTTGTCTGAAACTAACCGTTGACACATTCAGATATTGGTCCTTGTTAAAGTTCTATATCCATGGCCAGTTCTCGCAGTGCTGGAAAATGATTGCCAAGTTTACTTAAAGAACTTTTTCCTTGTTCCTTAACCACCCAAAGCAGGCAACATCACTGTCCATTATTTACACAATGGAAGAATCAGACTCCAAACTTCGATCTTTCAGAGCACTTATGTATCTTGATGAATTCAAAGATGGTATTTTCCATTAGGTGGCTTCTGTCAAATTACCTCTTGTTTGCATAAATCCAGGACCCAAGCTAATTGTCAAGCCAGTTCAGACATGCCTGGCTGAAAGTGAGGAATCAGCAGCCCAGTCACAATCCAGTTCAGTCTCCTCTTGAACCATTCACCAAAAGATGGTGATTCACATTCAAAGCAGTTCTCCATTATTCAGCAGTTAGTCTTGAGCAGGACTAGGAAGGTCACAGGTAGAAGGAGCAGGCTGCCTCAGAACAAGTCATGCACCAAAATCCAGTGTAAATACAGAGCTGCCCCACCCCAAATGGCTTCTTGGTACCCAATAAGGGAGAGCGACTTGGCTACAAAATGCCCACCTTGTTCTCCCATCAAGCACTTCTGCAGATACCTGTAGGGAAGGAGACCAGGAATTTTGGAGCGGTCTCTGTTCAGCACCAAGTCAGACTAGCAGTTAGAAGTACAGGGCAGGTTCGCTACCAAAGTCAGAGAGGCTGCTCTTGTCTGCTGGAGTGAGCTGTGAGGGGAGACAAACAAAAAGAGATAGATGCCATACTGTTGTTCCTCCAGAAAATGGATACAGGGAATGAAGGAAAGGAATTTTTTTTGGGGGGGGGGAGATTATAAGCACTGTAAAGGAGCCACACAATACAATAAAGAAATGCATTCATTCCAAAGGGGAATAAATTGGACAGATACTGTTTCCAGATCAATAGTTATAGGACCCCAGGTGCCTCCCAATATTGGAAAGGTCTGAACCTGAAGTTACAGGTTATCTTGTGGCTTTGTCAGAGGCAAGTGTGGGGATCATTTCACACTTTTAAAAGATGAAGGTGTGCTTATGCTTCTCTCCCGTCAAAAAAGGAAAGTCGAAGCTCAAATAGTCTCACAGATCTTACCATGACTTGGTTGCCAGAAAGGGCAGTATCTCGTGGAAAGGCCCCTGTGCTTGGAGGAATCTCCTCATACTGCTGCTCCTGCCACTTGCTGAATTCAACTGAGTGCTTTGGGGTATAACTTGATAAACCTACAGGAAAAAAGCATGCAAAGGTGTAGTCTGAACAACAATAGCCAGATGTACATGCAGAACTGGGAGTTTTAAGAGAAAAAAAGGCTTTAAAGCAGATCCATCTCTGATTTTGTGCTCCACAGACAGGTCCTCACAACTGTCATACTATATTTGCAAACACTGGAAAGAAGGAAAGTCCAGTTTTCCACTCCTCTAGGCCCCTAATTTAGGTTAATGATTAAGGCACAATAGGGAGTCATTAGCCTTCTAAGGAAAGCTATCTTTCCTGTCTTCTTTGAAGGCATTGCTCTTTGAACCATAGCCATGAAGAGCATGTTCTGCAACATGAAGACAACAACATGGCATTTTTCTCCAAAGATCACTGGTGGGTCACCAATGGCTTCAGTCACAGTGCAAGGGGAAAATGATGGTCAAGGAAGAGATACCAGATCCCTACCATTACTACCCTTCCCTGCATAGCTCTACAGATTTACAGAGTTTACCTGAGTTCACTGCATTTGAGTTCTGGGTACTGTTTGGGCGAGGAATCAAAAAGGCAGGTTTCTCATCCACTTCTGTTGCATACTCCTCTTCTTCCTCCTCTGCCTCCACTAAGGAGCTCTCTGATGGGTATTCAAACATAGTCTGAAGGCTGGTTTCATTGAAAGAGATCTTCATCTGGAAGAAAGGAAGGAGAGCAAATGGGAAACTGCTTTGTAACCCTACCTGAAGTTTGATAGTTGCTAGCTCACTCCACCTGAAGGGTCACTGTGGTAATTATTTAGAAGTATACATTAAAGAAAAACAATCTAATTATGAATTGAAAGAAACAGTATTAAAGCCCTCCTTGTTTCTGCATAGCCTAGCCACCAAATGGTGGTAAAATAAGCACCATACAGCTCTTCTGAAAGGCTTTAATGATAAGAAACAAATGCCAAGAATTTCTCAAGGAGCCCATGCTGTTCATGCATTATATATGGATGGTAAATTCAAGAAAACTCTTGATACAGGCAGTTGTTACAGTGTTGTCCCTGCTAATATAGACTAACCTCTGCTGGTGTGTGCCATCACAGCCGATAAGGGTTCATTTCTAGAGTTTGTGCTGTAATTGCAGGTTAGAAAAGTAGTAACATTTTCCAGTCTTGGTCATATACACTTACTCTAGCAGAGTCTTTCAAGACTTTCCAACAGTAAAGCCCTATACTGGAAAAATAACTTTTAAAGCATACTTCCGTAAGTACTCCAGACTGCCTCTCACCCCTGGCTCATTCTGCCTCCTTCAGTTTATGTCACAATGCCTTTTCACCCTGTAGAGAAGACCAACTCCTCTCACCTTTGCTTCTCTTTCACATATATTACCTCCCATCTTCATGCTTTATTCAAGATATTTCACTGGTTCCAGACCCAAAACCTACTAAGCTGAGGAAGACCAAGGAATTTTGGGAAGATTGCCACATCCAAGCTTTCAGTATTAGGCTCCTAATAAGCAAGTGTAAATTTCTCCATATAAAAGTTCCAGCAAGTGTAGGACCCATTAGTTTATGGGTCCAATCCTCATATTTGTTTAAGTTCACCTTTAAATCTTTCAGCTGTATACAAACCTGATATGGCAGATCTGCCCATCTCAGCCCTTCATACCCTGATCAGTACCCTAGAGGTGGTAAACTGTAAAGTCTATGTAGCTACTATCTTATCTGTTCTGGGGTCCAGGCTACATGACAAGCAAGTAAAAATGAACCCTGAAGGATCAGTGTTGCTGCAGTGGTACTATTTTGTCTTTTATGTTATGACTGATTCCTATCATCACCTCTTCTCTACAATTTCCATCAAATCTACACAGGTTTCTGCTAGTGAAGCCTCAGCTCTGGACTTGGCTTTTGACAAGTGGACCCTCCAGTACCATCCAGGTCCCTTTCTGCCAGTTGCCCAATCTCCATTGTGCACTGCATTATGAACTCTTCATTTCATTAATTACTTCATCAGCACTGGCCGCCTTCTAACAAGCCCTTCTAGTTTCACACAGCTTTTTGACCAGCCTTGCATATTTTCCTCTACAGGCCTGATTCAGCTGCAAACCTGGTCAGAGGCAGATTCAGCCATTGTCCTTTCTTCCTCAGGAGAGGCATTCGATTGTAGTAGGAAGTGGGCTAACATCGCCACAGTTGGGAGTGGCTGACTGAAATTCCACTCTCAAGACCTGCATTGATTTCTGCTTCATTTTTAATTTAGCCAGTTGCTCTGCTCTAGATTATCCCAGGAATGACTCAGACAAGCCAAGCAGCATGTCTGTGCATTGGGGTGTCCTGTTTAATAATAAAAAGTACTTTTGCAGTTTTGTACCTTTGACTTTTGTAGCCATGGTAGCTGTCCTGCTATTGTCTTGCATGGTGTTCACAGTGGTGTTCACTGGGAACCCAACAGTCAAACCCAAGCTAAAAGAAGAAGAAGAGTTGGGTTTATACCCTGGCCCTTCACTCAGAGTCTCAGAGCAGATTATAATCTCCTTACCGTCCTCTTCCCACAGCAGACCCTCTGTGAGGTAGGTGGGGCTGAGAGGGCTCTGAGATAACTGTTTGAGAGAACAGCTCTGTGACTGACCCAAGGTCACTCAGCTGGCTGCATGTGCAGGAGTGGGGAATCAAACCTGGTTCTCCAGAATAGAGTCTGTTGCTCTTAACCAGTACACCAAACTGGCTCAACCCACAAGCATAGTTTTATAGCCAGCAAAATCAAACACATGAACAAGTCTTGTCTATACTACATGCACATGGAAAGTAGTGCAAAAATTCAGCTAGTAATAAAAAGGGTGACAGCCAATCTTGCCATAGCCTTCTCTAGTTTGGATCCAGAATATACATCTTAGGACATTTATGTAAACCAGTACAGCTCGCACTACTACCTGGACATACAAGTTCTCTTTTAACTACACTCAATCAGATAACAGTGACTAGCCACAGTAATCCATGCAACGGTCACCTCCAGACTGGATTACCATATGTTTGCTTTGGTGCCATCTGATGTCGTTTTAACTATTTTAACTTCTGGATTTCAAACTGTACAGTTTCGTTGTTAACCGCCCTGAGCTCTGTGAATTCAGAGAAGGGCGGTATAAAAATCTAAATTACAAATAAATAAATAAATGTGAAATGTAAGGTACGAAAGCATACCGTCAGTTGAAGCCCCCTTTAAGGTGCATCTCCTGTGTTTCTTCCTGCCCAGTTCCTGGCTCTATAGCTTTCTTGCCAGAGGGAGGAATACCCTCTAGCATTATTCCATGCTTTAAGGCCTTATAACAAAATGCCAAGAATCTCCCCTTACAAGAGAAGGAGCCCACAAAGTGACCAGCTCTCTGTAATCAATATGCCAAGACACATGGCAGCTGGAGCAATACAGAGGGCTCAAAATACCACATGCCACTTACAAGACATGGAGGAGTTTCAAGTTCCTTGGAAGAGACATGCACAGAGAGAGGAGTCTGGGTCCTGCCCCTGACTAAGTGCCGGAATAAAAGCAAGCTCTTTACAGTATCTGCTCAGTGTGATGGTGGGCACTCCATGCGTTATATTTAAAAATAAAAACTTCTCACACGTGATCAGATGTGTGTCAAGCAGAACCAAGTACACGCCACTTATAAACTAAACCTGCCATTACAGTTTACATGTGCACGGCCTCTAGTTTTTTTTTTAAAAGGGCTATTTGCATCTGAATATTGCTTTTCATTTGTACAACATAACCAGCATCGTATATGTATGCATTTTCTATAACGAAAGCTGATTATCTGAGAAAGTGAAAAGATCACTCAAACTTCGGTACCAAAGCAGCAAGATTAAAGGGTCTTTTTTATTATTTAAGCTACATTGTCTGCTTCCTGGAGAGCACAGAACCTTCTGCCTCCACTGAAACCTGTTGTTAAAACGCCATGAGCCATCCTGAACTTTTCTCAAGCTAGTCCTTCCTGGTGGAGACCTGTATTTCTCTAGAAATGGCCATTTTGCCAAGAGCAAGTACCTAAGAGAAGACAGGAAACATCTGGCAGTACTACACTTTTATTATAACTGAAGTAATCCTTTACTTTAGAATCCATAACTCAAGGGCAGAGTGGACAAATATAACCCCTCTTAGCGGGAGAAAGCTGGAATCTAGCAAGTAAACTGATCTTGCGCCTTCTTACTTTTTCCTTGTCCACAACCATCTGTACTCTCAGGCCAAGAGCCAACAGTCTTGGTACCACCTAAACATACCAGCACAATAGCTACTCAGTCACAGGTTTTCCTCCTCTTCATAGCGCAAACTATAAATAGCAACTTCAGCCAGGGGAAGAGGGGAAACCTTTCAACAGCATCAAGATCACAAGGCAGCAAGGGGAGGGGGAGACACACTGCAGACACCTGACTGCCAGTAGACCAGTTCTCAAGACTCTTACACTGGAAAAATAAGAACAAAAATTGTTTTTGCCATCTGAGCAACAAACTATAAGATCACAGTGCAATCAAATGCCAAACACAGAACTCTGATTACCAGTAAGATGTATACACAAAAGTTCCTCCTCTCATCTCAACTATGATGTCATCTACATAACCATCTGCCACTCAGCATCTTTGACTTTCACTTCTACCAAATAACTCTGCTGTCAGATACAGCAACCCATACTCATTCTGTGAGGGCCTAATAAATCAGAACAGTGGGAGAGAGGCAAGATAAATTTGGAAGATAAGATTGCCAATCCTCTGCCAAACTGAACATGAATGGGTAACAAAGGCAAACACATTGTACCATTACAGCAAAGCACAGCTGCTGCTTGGCACCGAACACCTGGCTAGCTAAACAATAATGCTACAAGATCACACACTGGGTCACGTTCTAAACAGTTATAATCGTCGAGTGCTAGGCAAGGTGAACAAAGACTAAGCCAGATATTTTTGCCCGGTATAATCAGCCATGGAGATTTTAGTGTTGCTTTCTTGCTGGTGTTGTGTGTGAACACAATCCAAATTCACCAGCTCTTCAAGTTCAATCTGACAACCAAACATTAGAAGAAGAAAAGTAGTATATTATTCCCTCATCATTCCAAATCCCTGGGAATCTGCAACCATGGATTCAGTTCTAGACTAGAACACAAAATATTCAACTCATAGGATACATAAAATCAACAAAAGAGCAACCTTGAGATCTAAAGTTTCCATCAACATTAGTCACACATTTTTGTTTGTTGTGTGGATGAATGTGCTGCAGGAAACATCAATTGCAGAGGAGACGCTAAACAGATGTCGCTAGAGCCAGAGGATAAATATTCTATAGGCAACAGAGTCTCCAGCAGCTCCAGGCCTCTGAACAATTTGCCATCAATTTGCCATCTTAGAGCAGGATTCCAAGCACCCCATGAAACAGAGTTTCCTCCATTGATGAAGTTGCTTGGAGCCCAATCTAACAAGCAAAACCCAGAATACTTTTGCTCTTTCCATCACTGGACTCTTGTTGTTTTTTAAAAAATATTTCCATCTTTTATAAGGCTCTAATATCACTCATCCTTTCTTCCCTGCTTAGGCACAGGGCAGAGTCAATAGTGACCTGTATGGTCAAACCCAGCTGGCCCAACCACAATGATGTAATCTAGCAACATTCTGCACCAGCACATCCAAGGCCCTCCCACCTTAGCAATAGCTCTTTATGTTAAAATGACAGTGCTTCATTGTCAGCTCTCTCCTCATTTTGGCATGCTGACAAGATTGCATAAACTCCTGCACTGGGTACAAGAGGCCTTGGTGATTTTGAATGAATCTTTAAATGCTCCTTGGTAGCACCCTGACAGTAGTTCAGACAGGCGTCGTTACAGCCAGAGGATAAATGTTCTATAGGCAGGAGACTTCCAACAATTCCAGGCCTCTGAACAATTTGCCATCAATTTGCCATCTTAGAGCAGGATTCCAAGTACCTCAGGAAGCAGGGTCTCCTCGAAAACTCTGCAATCATCAACATATGCCCCAGTTTGCGTGTGTAATCCCATACGGACAATTACAGCATGCTCAAATACAATATAAATAAACTGTGCAAACAAGGCATCAGTACAATAATGTCAGTATAATCTCAACACAGTAACTTGGTAATGACTTTACAACAAGTATAATATACTTAAAAAGTTCCGGCAATGAAGCTCTCAAGTCACAATAACATGAAATTTCAGAATCCAGTTCCAACAAAGAATCTAGATACAGCCTTCGTTTAGCGTACCACCTTTTCCCACTTTTTTTTTTAAAAAAAATACCTTTTAAAGGGGCAGGCTATCACAGTAAATCCTATTTATAAAACGAAAGAATTCCAGCTCTTGGTTAAGTCCAAAACGCTGATATGAACATGCGCAATAAATCCAATAACTTCCCCTTTGGTATGACCACTTATCAATATTAATTCTATTATATCTGTTGGCAATAAATGCTTCTACCACCAGAACTTTGAAATCATTCAATGTATGCCCTTTTTGATTAAAGTGGTGCACCAAAGGAGAATCCACATAACCCTGTCTAATGCGAGACTGGTGTTCAATTATTCTAGTCCTAACTGGCCAACTCGATTCCCCAATATAATTTACATACACATTGAATCAGATATATAATTTTCCAAGAGGAGCAGGTATGCATCCCCTCAAGTCTATGGCAAATGTCCAAAAAATGAACATGATCAGTGCGCCACATCAGAGGACAAATCTTACATCTCCCACATGGGAAATTACCAGTGCTGCAGGGCAGCACTCTGGGTATGGGGCATACATCCGCTTGTGTCAAAATATTCTGAAGGCTACAAGTTCTTTTAAAGCCTGTGAGTGGTTTCTCTTGGCACCCAGGGACATCATTCAAAATGTGCCAATGTCTGAGTATGACTTGTTTAACAGAATTAGCCAAAGGCATATATTCCAACACACATTGCACCTTAGCGCTACCAGTGGAACTTCTGTCTGTTTCCTCCAATAAGTCCTGTCTATCTGTTCTACAAGCTTTTAAAGAGATAACCCTAACCAATATTTCAGGATAGCCCCTAGCTAAAAATTGTCGGCTTAGTCTATTGCAACCTTCCTCAAAGTGCAACGGCAAAGACAAATTCCTTCTAATGCGTAAGTATTGACCCAATGGCAAATTGTTGTGTAAATGCCTAGCGTGATATGACCTAAAGTGAAGGTATGAGTTTTTATCAGTGGGTTTCCAATAAGGTTTAACTGCCAAAGATTTTGTTCCTGAGACAAAAACTGTCATGTCTAAAAAATTAACGCTCATGGCACTCACATGAGCCACAAACTTAAGTTGTTTGTGGATTGGTTGAATGACAGGCATCCCTCCATTAAGTTTGTGGCTCATGTTGGCACAGCAAGTTGCTGTGTTGAGATTATACTGACATTATTGTACTGACACCTTGTTTGCACAGTTTTATTTATTTATATTGTACTTTTCACTGTATTCCAGATTGAGCATGTGCAGAAAACAAATAGCAGGCTCCTAGCAGCTCAAGGGGTACCAAACAGCAACACTTTGTGACTGTATGCTTAAAGGCATCAGGGTGGGGGACATGAAGCAAAGGGTTCAATGGTAGATCACTCAGTCATGGTCCCTCAATTTAAAAGGACTTCTGGCAGCAGAACAGGAAAAGATGTCTCTTCCCAAGATGCACAAGAGTGGCTGCCAATACTGAGTTAAATGGATCACCAGCCTGACTCAGTATGATAGCTTTGTATATTCACATCAGACTCCATGCAGTACACGTACTTCTTGGGAGATTCCTGGTTAGCACAAGAGAGCTCTCTTCATTCAGGTGCCAACTATTTCTTTTTAAGACCTCACCATAAGCTCAGAATTTACTGAATAAAACTGAATAAAAGGTTGGGGAAGGGCTACACTATGCTTGTTTATAAACATACTAGCCTGATTCCTGTGTTTTGCTACAGTGTTCAAGTTCCATAAATCCAGTTATAATACTAATGATGTGAAGTTTGAAATGTAACATTTGTTGTAGGAATTCTAATGGAGAAGATTGTAGAGTAAAAAATAAAGTGAGACATGCGTACTTTTTTTTTCTCTACTGAAGAACCTCTCTGTAGACCACATTGGTGGTTGTGCCTTTAAGTGCTAGGATCACCAGCAATATTCCCTCTAAGGTGTGGTCTTGTGAGCAAAAATTCTACTTTGCGAGCTACTGGTATTAAAGTTGTGAGCAAGCGATTTGATTACTGCATAAATTAGTTTGTTCTGGAGCCATCCTTCCTGAGCTAAGACAAAAATGTGTGAGCTGGAGGCTAAAAAACTGAACTAGCTAACACTAACTCAGCTTAGAGGGAATATTGATCACCAGGCTGCTTGATGAGCTCACTCTGGAGCAGATCACATAGCACTGTTCATGTGAGAAGCAGTCATCTGTTAAGTCAATTCCTGCCACCTTCAGTGTCTGGCCTTGGGACTTATAGATGGTCATAGCAAAGCACACCTTGAGGAGGAACTGCAGCCTCTTGAACTCGAAGGGGTTTTCTGATGGAATGAGTGGTATGCATGGTATGAACACTGCCGGTAAGCAGTGTGGCCTCGATGATGTTCCTGTGCAGGGCCTTCACTTGCAGTCTGGTGCCACTGCAGAGTTGGGGGGGGGGGGGGGGGGTTTGAAGTTCTGCAGCAGCATTAAAGTACCCTGGCCCTGCTCTTACACCTGACAAACACCCATCTGTCTGGTGTAAGGGGGGAGGTTGTGTTTAAAGGCATTGGGGAGGCTGGGCCAGAAGTAGCACAAAGGCAATCCTGCTAAGCAAGCCTCCTCGATGGTTTTAAGGACTCCACACCCCTTCCAACCCTCGACAGGCAGTTATCTGTCAGGTGTAGGAGAGGTAGTGGGTCTGAAGACATTGGAGAGGCTGGGCCAGCAGGATTGCTAAGACAATGCTGTTTAGGCAGCCTCCCCGTTGGCTTTCAATGCAGCTGCCTGTCCAATGTAGGAGGGGGAGGGGTATTGCAAGCCATTGTGGAGGCCAAGCCGGCACTCAAGGATGGGTTCCTGCTGGGGTGGGCTCCCTGATGGCTTTAAGCACTCTGCACCCACTGCTGCACATGACAGACAGCCCTGCCTGTCAACTGTAGGAGGTGTGGGCCAGCTTGTTTTAAGTCATTGGGAAGGCTGGGCCAACAGCATTGCTGCATCTCACAGGTGGTTGGCCATTCCTGATTTCCTCAACTGTCATTAGCTCTCTGCAGTCTCCCATAACTGGTGTTTTTTTTTTTAACCTCAGAACACTAAGTGCTGCAGCTGACCCATCAGAGAGTGGGGGGGGGTGCAAGGAGGCCACAGGGGAGCATACTGTACCCCTTTTCAGCCCCTTTGGAGTCAAATTTCTACACATTCCTTCTTAGTAAGCATCTACATCATGGTAGGAGTGCTCTCCCCAAATTTCGTGTTTCTAGGTCCAGGGGTTTGGCCTGGATGTTGATTTTACAGAGAGGGGACTTTCTTTTATATATATAGATGGAAGCTGCCATATACATAGAATTTTGGATCACACAGCTCAGTATTCTCTATTCTTCAGGGTTTTAAGACAGAAAAAGAGCTTTCCCAACATATGTGGCCTTTTAACAGGAGACTGAATCTGGGAGTTGGTACAATAGCCCATGTCTAGAAAGTCAAGGCCCACAAATTAAACATCACAGCATAGAACTGAAAACATTAAAAAGGAACAGGGTCACTTTCTTCAAGGCATTCTCATGCTTGGTGGAGGAAGACTTCTACATAAACCTTCACCAGTTCCTGTTAACAATATGGACTCACAGGGACTAGCACAGGCTAGAGGAAGCCTGCTCAAAGTGACTGCAAAAATACAAAGAGTTGGAACATTCAGATCTTCTCTGTTCTATATGCAGTCTCGTGGGAGCACTTTCAAGATTACGTCATATCCTTCGGCTAACATTTAACTTCACGTTAGCATGTTCATACCAAGAAATAACAAAGCAGAACTAAATTAGCAAACAGCCCTCAGTGATTATTCATGCACAGCCTAATCCATATGAGCACTGTTATGTATAACAGCTCTAAGCAACAGTAATTACTGTGCCCGCTGAAAGCAAACATTTTTACAAAAATGATCATTTCAGCAATGACAAGACAAGGGAGAGACAATTGAGTTCTCGGGAAAAGAAACTAATCATTATAAAAAGTTTTCAACACTGCCTTGAAAAATGGAAGTCAGTTACCTTTTTCCGTCGAGAGCCTGATTTGCTCATGCAGGATCTATCCAAGGAGAGGTAACCCCCTATCACCTCAATCTCATTCACAGTGGGGTAGCGTTTTTTGAGAAGCTGACCCAAATCCTGGAGGGCCACATCACTCCTAGCTTTGGCTCGGCTTTCTTCTTCTTCCTCCTCCTCCTCTGGCAGCTGAGCTCTGCTGAAGGTCTCCAGTGCAGCACTAGGAGGTTTCCTTTTGGGCACGATGGTAAAAGTGTTACTACCTTTCTCCGAGAGGGTGGCATAGTCAGCAGGGTGGGGCCTGTACATGGGCACAGCCAGGTCCTCCATCCCAATAGAGGAATCACCTTCTTGAAGCACATCAAAGCCCTCAAGCCTTGGACTCAGGACTTTCAAGGGGGGGAAGTCACCAGCATCCAGTTCAACCAAGTCCTCATCAATGTAAGTCACAGGCACCAAAGTCTCAGCCCACTTCTCTGGGGCAGCTGGCAGTACTCCTCCTGGCAAAGTTGGGGGGACTTCGGTAGGTCCCAGTGGTCCAGAGGCTTCTCCTTTCTGACGGGGCACAAAAAGAAAGGAGTTTCGAGAGTTGAGGCGCAGGCTGGCCAAGGCCTGTGCTTGGAGATCATGAGCAGGGATGGCATCTAGGTCTGGCTGGGGGGCTGGGCGGATCTCAAAGGAGCCATTAGAACAAAAGAGCGGTGGGGGCTGGGCCAAGTTGGCCGTGGCACTGCTATCCAAACTGGCACTAGACTGCTGGGCTGGTAGCTGTGGGGTCTCAGGGGTCCCCTCAAGCTTTGGCTTCCAGGAGTTGGCTCGAGTCGGCAAGGCAGCAGCAGAGCTTGGCGATGGCACTGGCTTGGGTGCAGCTACCGCCTGTTGATTTCTGCTCCCAGGTGAAACTGGTGCAGCAGCCACTCGGGGCTCCACAGGCCCATTACTAAGCACAGGAGCAGAATTTGCAGATACAGGGCAGCATCCACGGGGGTTCACCACGAACGAATTGGAGCCAGTCTTCTGCACAAAGCCACCCGGTGGCTGGCCGCGTGGAGAACCAGGAGGGGCCGTGAGAGACAGCAGCGCAGGAGTACCTTCTTGGGAAGGGTTTGGCACCACCGGCTGCAGCCGAGGGGCCTCCCCAGCCCTCCACCTCCCTCGTCCTATGTTGCCCCGGGGCCGCCGGTCAAATTTCTGCAGCAGCCGGCTGACCCTGCCAGTTTCAGGCTCCGGCTCTCCACTCCCAGGCACAGGTGACGGAGACGGCAAGGATGACTCAGACTCATAGATGACGACTTCAGCAGCCCGGATCTCGGTGACAGCGGCGGACCCACCACGCGAGAGGAGATCGCGGAAGGGGTCTCTGCCCCGAGGGGAGCTCGGAGGCGGCGACGGGGAGGCGGAGGAAGCTGGCTGGCCGCCTGGTGGGGAGTCGGTGCTGTCGCCTTCCTTCTGGGTCGGGGCACACTCCGCTTCCCGGGATTCGATGATGAGGATATTATCGGCGCGGATGGTGCGGATGCCCGGGACGGAACTGTACAGCTCCAGCAACTGCGCCAAGGCCGGAGGCTCAGAGGAGGAGGCGGCGGCGGCCGAGGAGGTGGAGGAAGCAGATAAGGCAGGCCGGGGTGGAGAAGGCAGAATCCGCCTGCGGCGCCGCCTCCGCTCGCCCTCCAGCCTCATGAACGGGTTCTCCCGCAGGGGGCCCAGGCTTTCAGCCACCACTAACCGCTCCTTCGCCGCCGCCTCGCACTCCTTCCCCGACCCTGACGGCGGTTTCGCCTCTGCCTCCAAGCCTCGGTGGAGCTCCACGCCGGCGGCCAGTTTGGCCCGCTTGCGCTCCAGGATGGCTCGCTTCCAGGCGGGCAGCCCCACCGCCGTCGCTCCCAAGGCCGGAGGGCCACTCATGGCGACAGCAGAAGCCCCCCGCCCCCCCCCACAGATACCAGCTTGGTCGGCGCCGAGCCGCCGCTCTGACCCGCCTCTCCTCTCGCCTGAGGACACCGGCGAGCAGAAGCAGCGGCGGTGCCGCCCAGCGGGCAGACGACAGCGATTGGGCGAAAGGCGAAGAAGTAGGCGCAGGTGGAGGCGGAGTTGATTGGCTAATGTTTAACAGGGCGAAACTTTCTGGGTGAGGGCGACGACCATTGGTCACGAGAGTGTCCCGGGAGGTGCCTAATTGGACGAGGACAGTTAGCGCAGTTTATTGGGTATCAGATGGATGGCCTCGCCTCCCTGGCTAGGAAATACTTCCCATTGGACAAGAACGAGGCTCGAAACTGGGCCATTGGTCAAGAGGGTCAGCTTTGTAAAACAGAAGTAGGCGGCGAAAGTGATTGGTCGAGGAACCGATTCCGCCCCGTAGTCTCCTTCTCGTCTTGCGGTCAGATAAGAATTCAGCAAGAGCGACGCCCCACTTGGGGAAAGGAGATTAAGGTTACGGCAGGTGCCTAGAGGGTTAATGACAGGTACTTCTTCAGGTTGTTTCTAACGCTGTCTTCCATTGGATAGGACACCATCCTTCTTCCCGCCTCTTCTTCAATGTAATGGCTCAAGTCGCTGGGACGTCGGAGAAAGCCAGTTCCGTTCTCGTGAGCAAGCTGATAGGGCGAGACGCGTACACCTTGCCTCCTGGAATCACCTGGAGCTTACTTTGAGCCTAGTGGCTTGTTCGTGTATCTCAGGAACAGTGTTCTCTCTAAGCTGAGTCAGTGTGAGCTAGCTCACAGTTTTTTAGCCTCCGGCTCACACATTTTTGTCTTCGCTCAGGAAGGATGGCTTCAGAGCAAACTAATTTATGCAGTAGCCAAATCGCTCGCCCACAAATTTAATACCAGTAGCTCTCAAAGTAGAATTTTGTTCACAAGACTCCGCAGCTTAGAGGGAGCATTGGTCAGGAATATCTGTGTGGTATCTTTCATATCTCACATTGTGCTTTCACAGTATTTGTGTCATTTTGATTGGCCATAATTTAAGGTATTATACGGATTTCCCCCCACATTTTAGCCAGCAAAATGGCCCTACCACACCATGAAGTAATCAGACAGACAGCCCCTGAGCATCTGCAGACAGCCATTTCCCATCTCAAGCAATACTGCCAAATAATTAGGTAGGGTAGGGGAAAGACAGGAAAAAATCCAGGATGGCTTGAGCTCCTGCATCATTTTAGAAAATTACAAGAGTGTTTAGCTGCATAGAAACATAATACGTCCTGGGCTGGATGGCCCAGGGTAGCCCAGTCTCATCAGATCTCAGAGATTAAGCAGGGCCAACCCTGGTTAGTACTTAGATGGGAGACTACCAAGAAAGTCCAGGGCTGCAATGCAGAGGCAACAATGGGAAACCACCTCCGAACATCTCTTACTTTGAAAACTCTAGAGGGTCAACTATAAGTTGGTGCTGTCAAGTCACAGCCTAACATAATATAAATACAACACTGCTGTCTTAAACCAGAAATGTCTCCTGGGAAATCCAAGGAGAAGGCCATCTCCAGTAGCTGGTACTCAAAGGTACACTCTGTCTGTACTTGAAGGTTCTATTCCATTTAGCGATCATGGCTAATAACCAGGGATCACTAAGCATACAAAAACATGCTGGATCAGACCAAGTGTCCATCTAGCCCTGTGGTACTCAGCTGCTTGCGGAGGGCCACATTCGCGAATACCATTAACTAAAAAAGCGACCTGACTACTGTATGTCCTGTGTGCCACCACACCAAACACACACAATAAAATACAATATAAACTTTTAGAATAACAACAACAGATGAGATTGCCAAGGTGCCCAGAGGAGAGCAAGCTGCCCATGAAGAAAGAGAAGTAAAAACATCACACCCCTGTTGTGGCCGGCTTGCTCTTTTTCTGGGAGGTTGGTGTGATGGTTTTACTTTCTCTCTGTGGCCAGCCTGCTCTCCTCCCAGCAGCCATCTGGAGCCTGGAATGAGAGTGCAGAGGCTGCAGAGAAGGATAGCAGGCTGTTGGAGAAGATGAGCCCTTTGCTTCTATCCCTGGCATGAGGTAGGCTTGCCAGCCTGGAGAGTCCCCAGAATTACAGCGCATCTTCAGACTTTAAAGGAAACAACAGCTTTGAAGGGTCGATTGCATGGCATTATACCCCACTGAGGTCCCTCTGCTCTCCAAGTGCCACCCTCCCCAGGCTCCAACCCCCAAATCTCCTGGAATTTCTGTACCCAGAGCTGGCACCCCTCGAGGTCTGCAGCTCAGGGCAGCTCGCAATTTATTGTCCTCAGCCCTTCCACCAGCAGCGATATGAACCACCTGCCCACCACAAGCCCTACTGGGCAATGTCTTTGCCCACTTTCATGGGACATGGGGTGGGTGCCGCATTGGGGAACAGTGCCCAAAAGAACCACCGATGGGGTGGCTCCTGAGCCACTGGGTATCACTGATCTAGTCCATCATGTTTCCCACACCAGCCAGCCAGATTCCTCTGGGCACCTTGCCATCCCATCTCAGTATCTGGTATGTAGAGGTATACTGTCTCTGTCCTTGGAACTTAGGCAGATCATGAGAGGGAGGGCAGGAAGGGTTGCATCAGTGCTTAGTTCTTGTGGTCTTTTCTTACATGCCAAGGGAAATGCTGATCACCACTTTGGTTCCGGAAGCAATTTTTCTCTAGGCCAGTTTGTCCAGGGATCCTGAAGATTTTCTGTCATCTTCTGGGCATAGAACAAGGGTCACTGGAGGTAGGGGGGAGGTATTTGTGAATTTCCTGCATTATGACCCTGAAGGTCCCTTCCAACTCTATGATTCTAAGATTCCATTTAGCTGAACTGGCTAATAGCCATCTCCTCACTGTGAAGGTGTGTGATTTTTTATGAGAATACAGGAGACTGCAGGATCAGAATAAAAGTTCATGTGATCCAACAAAATGGTTTCCAAGAGTAACCAGCCAGTTGCAACCAGAAAGCCTACCAGCAGGGTGCGAATGCAACAGCCTTCTGTTTGTTTCCAGGACCTGACATTCAAAGGTATGCTGTCTCTGAACATAGAGGCTTCATGTTGGAAGGACTAACACTGTCTCTTAGCCTCAGCCTCCAGAGGAGGGTTACAAGAGAGTCAGATAGACCGGCAAACTGTGAGCATCCTTCCTGTTTACTCTTCTGCCTCTGTCCCTTTGATATGCAGACTGATACTCTCAGGGAACTGTTTCCTTCCTTCCATTCTCCCTTCTCTCTCAAACACAGACAAAGAAGGAGCACGTTTCTCTCCACCTTTGGCACCATGGATGCAGATGCATTCTGCAACTGCATACATCCAGCTAGTTAGATTAGATTCTATCTCTCAACCTGCACTATGTAGAATGTAGTTCCTTAAATAAACGATTCTTATTATTATGACAAGTGGCTTTGTGTACTTTGCTAGCACACACAGAACTAATGAGCTACTGCTGCATGTAGCCCCTGTGGACTCTGCTACATAAAACAGATTATTGGAGTACTATACCAGTGAATCTAACACTCCATACAGCTGTCACACTAAAATTATTAAACCTATCCTCCAACATGAATGTATCTACTCCTCTTTTAAAGCTATACTAGTGGTCATTACTATTAGTTACATCAACAAATTCTATGAATCAATTACATAATTGTATTGTATAAAGAAATATCTCCTTCTGTCCATGCTGAGTTTACTGCTGATAATTTTAATTGACTACCGTAGGATCTACTGTTGGGGGTGAGGCAGGGAGAGTGGGTAGAAAAGCCAAAAGAACCAGAATTTTTCCAAGGAAAATATTCACTGTAAAAATTTTACAATGGCACACATATTCTTAATTCTTAAAATACTTCACCAGCAAGAAGCCAACACTCTCTCCAAGTGAATGAAGAAAGCTCAAGTGGTGAGAGAAAGTCACTCTGTACCTACTCAGAAATACTATATTCTTTGTTTTTACTTTTACATGTTCTTGGTTGCATCCTAGCATTGAAAACTAGAACAGATCCTGGTCCTGCTGACAAAAGAAAGAAATGCTATATGGCTTCCTGCCAAGTTACGTAAAAGCTGATCTTTGTGGACTTTCTCATATACCCACAGCTCACTGAAAGAGCCACTCCCAGGCCCAGCCTGTAGGCTTAAACAAAAGCAGTTTCACTCCATCTTCCTCATGTTAAAACAGCTAAACAAATAAAGCTATTCACAGGGTTTTTTTTCCTTGCAAGAACTTCCTGCTGTTAGTAACAGTTTTACTGTAGGGAATAATCTTTCCCAACACATCCCTGTTTACCAGAATTTCCAGCCCAGACTTCAGATCTGGATTTTCCCATGCCAACAATGCTATAATGCCAAGAGTAATCTAGAGAAAAATCCGTTCAACCTGTGCAGAAAGTATTTCCCTCACCAGTTGAATAACCACAGCCTGCCTACTCTGTGCTTATTACAGATTAGGCAGATCCCTTGGTGTCAATGGCACCACCATTTGGACTGTTGCCATTTATAAAATGTTATGAAAGATTCAGCATGACTATCTGGGATGCCCACTAAGTCTACACACAAGCTCACAACTGGGCTCTGTCTCTAAGCCTCCTACAAGAATTAATGCACTTTATTATGTAGCATTCCAAAGGGAACTATCCAAAGCAGGTCTCCTTGGAAGTAAGTTTCCGTTTATTTAATGGCACTTGCTGTCTGGAAAGCATTTTTAGGATTGCAGGTGATTTGCACAAGATATACAAATGAGTAGATCTCTAATGTTCTCATACTTTAGATGGGAAACTGAAGCTGAGACAGTATAACTTGTCCAAAGCTGTTGAGTGTGTTTAAGGCTGTGGGAGGAGAAAAATGAACAAAATAGGGGTTGCAATCTTATGCTTGTTTCCTTGAAATTAAGTGCCACTGAAAGAAGAGGAAGATGCTTCCAAGGATGTCTGCTGCAGATTTATTACTTATTTATCTAAAACATGTATCTTTTTGAGTGCCTTCAGTTTTTACCCAGACAAAAAAAACCATGCTCCAAGAGATGAGCGTATAAGTTCAGCACTGTAGCTAAAAGGCCACATCTCCTCAACTGCAGACCCACTCATAAGGTGGCGCTAAAACAGTCATATCCACTTTCATTTATTAGATTTTTATATGTCCCTTCCTCCAAGGAAATCAAAATAATGTACCTAGTGTCCCCTCCTCAATTTTATCTACACAACTACCTTGCGAGGTAGGTTAGGCTGATTCAGACAGCTCCAAATAAGCTTCATGACAGGGTGAAGATCTGAATTCAGGTCTTCCTAGTTCCAGCTCAACACTTTCAACACCACATCACAGTGGCTCAAGAAAAAAATTTCCTGATGCAACCTGCACTGGAGTTGCCAGGCATGGGGGACTTCCAAAAGCACCCACATTAACCATAACACATGATCCCCTCCTTGTTCCCTGAACAATCCAATTTTTCCCCCTGGTCAGACCACCAGGAGGCTGTATTAATTGGGCCATTCCACAGTCACGTGTACCTTTTTGAGTGCCACTATAGACAAACAAACAAAATCTGTGCTCCAGGAATCTTGGAAACATAGCCTTTGAGCTGTTTCTGTTCTTTCAAGATGACTAAAACACATCTGAGGAAGAAGCTTTTATACAGAAAAAGGCACTGCCAAAATGTACATTATATAATTGTTCATAAATAATCAACACAATCAGACCTTATTCAAGTCTGAAGATATTACACAAAGATTGAAGACAGGTGAAACATCCAAGAACAACACTATGTAATGAAATGATTTTGTTCTGAACCCCAAATCCATACATGACACGGGTGCAAAAATGTCTTGTCAGTACAAAACCAGGGTTGCGGGTGTTGTTGTTCCTCTTTCTTCTATGTCAAGACAGAAAGTCAGGTGACTTTTTCAGCAAATGCCTAATCTTGGAACACCAGTGAGAGGCAGCCAGTTAGCCACAAAAAATCATCCTGAAAGATATACTGACACAGCACATGTGACAGAGGAGTCAAATCTGTTCCTGGCAAAGAAGAGGAAAAATATCTCTCCTGCTAAACCACAGATTGATCTTGTATGCAATCTGGCAGTCAGCTAATCATTGGCAAGACAGCATCCTTGTACAGCCACATCAGGCAGGACATATTATTCTTGCGAGTGGTGGAGAAATTAGATGTCCCTGCAGCACCGGAGGGATGCAGGATAGCATCTAGTTGACCCTGCAGGCCCGGATCATGAGAAGCTGGAGGAGGATGAAGACAGGTGCCATGATAAGTCCATACCACAACTCGTGGCTCTGCTCACCCAGCTTCTGGCAGAGAAGCATCTCAAAGACAAACTTGAGGCTGAGCAAAGTGAGAATCCAGAAAAGGCGCAGCACAGCCAGGCGCTTCTCACCATCCTGGAAGAGGCGTACCGAGACAATGGTGGTGAAATAGGTGCTCAGTCCATCGGCGGTAAAGAAAGGAGCAAAGACTCCCCACCAGCTAAGCCCGTTCGCCACCCCGTCCACCTTCAGCACCAGCAGCACGGATGCCACCAGCAGCGCCAGGGCCTGCAGGAGCAGCTCGAAGGGCGCAAAGCCCAGCCACTGCACCAACTCCCGCAGGGAAAAGAGCATCACGCCGCTTAAGGGGGAATGCGTGGATGGAGAGAACTTTCCACTGCCTGCAAAGAGCAGGCTTGGCCCAGCTGGGCCAGAACGAGCTTGGCCGAAGAGAAGGCTGCGTCTCTGGGTGAGTCCAAAGGCAGGACGCTGCTGCGCATGTGCAGCCGGTAACGGTTCCTGCCGAAAGCCGGTATGGCGGGAACAAACGAGCGCCTCCCGGGAAGGCAGGGAGACGGAAGCGCGCACAGATTAACGGAAGACCGGGAGGGGGGGAGCCAGTAAAGGGGCCCCGGTTGTTTTCGCCGCAGCCAACAGTCTAGTTCCGTTTCCGACATTTTTGTCTCGACTTCCGGCGTGGTCTAATGACGAATGCGGAAGAGGCGCGATGCCGGGTTTGACACAGGTGGAGTGCCGGAGGAATGGGGGTTTCTCTTACAAGTTAGGAAAACGAGAGGGTTCGCCGTGCGTCCGGTACCTGGTGCGAACTGGGCGACCCATTCGAGCTCAGGCCCGTTCGTGGTTTAGTAAGGTTACAGTAAAGAAGAAAGATACCTCTGATCATGTGCAGCGTACGGTGGCTCCTTTCCAGATTTTAACCTGTGTAACTCTGTTCTGGGGGTGGTTACCAGAGTGACATGCAAAAGACAGGGGAGACCTGGATTCAGATTTCCAGGCAGCTCTCTGGGTCACCTTGCCAGTCATTCAGTGTGACTTGAGGATAAAATGGAGGAGGAGAGAACTGTGGGTGTTGCCCCAAATTCCTTTGCAGAAAAGGCAGGATAAGAATGTGATAGCTAGGTGGTTCGATGGCGTGTGCAGTGCTAGATAGCTGCAGCCAAAGCAACGAAGAGTCGTGTGGCACCTTAAAGACTAAGTTATTGTGGTAGAAGGTGTTGTGAGGCAGAGGCCACTTTGTCAGATTTCTCCAGTGTTACACGTAGTTGGCAGCTGTATGTAGAGAGAGAACCTGTAAATAGTTAGGTCAAAAGGCCATGAAATACAATACAGCTTTTGATATTTCTTTGCAAAATAGAAATGTATACAACGCAAATGCAGTGATTATTTATAAACAGAGATAATATAGCCTAAAAATAAATGTGACATTTTAAGAAGCAAAAAATAGTTCATAAAGCATGGTAAAGCAAAGTCCATTCTGTGCTGATCATTAAAGTTATGTTAGTTTTAGAGGACAAATTTGCTACTTTCATGGTAGTCTTCTTGCTGCTGTTAACAAATAGGTATGCAGATTTGTCCTAGTGTGGGCAATTACTTCAGTTCTCCTATAATCAGACCATTATCTTTTTAAATCATCCATTGTAAGTGTGAAGGCAAGAGAGATATCACACAGGATGGTTACTCTGGGACTATTGCTTTTAAGTAATAGTGAGAACTTTCAGGCAGTTCCCCCATCCCCCTGCTGGCCTTTCCCATGAAGGCTTGGATGAATTCTCTCTTGCACAGCTGAAGGCTGGCTCATGGGCCCATGTTTGATGGTTATCATAAGGGGGGGGGGGGACACCTGCAGTGAATCTGAGCAGATTCAGGAATGAGAAGGAAACAGCTTGATTAAGAAGTTGGGATGAGGAGAGAATGACACAAGCCAGAACAAGCAACTTAATGGAAGGAAAGGAAGCAAGAAGGTAGGAGAGTCTCTTGACCAAGAAATGGAGGTGAAGGAGTTATGTATACTGTTGGAGGGAGGGAGATGGGGACCTTGAATGGTGAATGCTTGAATCTGATTCAGAGCATGCCATTGTAGAAGCTTAGAAAAAGGAAGGGATGATCATGTTTATAGGAGAGAAAGAGCCGGGTCTGGGAGACTTTGGACCAAATCTGTCCTAACTCCTTGGCTCCTGTATAGTTTTGGCAAAAGTCGCTGCCCCTTAAGGCTCAGCTCTGCATCTGTAAAATGAGAATTGTGGCATCTTTTTCAAGTTGTTTTGAGGACAAACTCATGATGCCTTTATCACACTTTACATTTTCAAAGTGCTATACCAAGAGTGGTTAGTTGGGAGACCAAATTATTAGACTGACCAGCAATGCTCCCTCTAAGCTGTGGAGTCTTGTGAGTAAAAATTCTACTTTGTGAGCTCCTGGCATTAAAGTTGTGAGTGAGCGACTTGGCTGCTGTGTAAATTAGTTTGCTCTGGAGCCATCCATCCTGAGCTGAGACAAAAATGTGTGAGCCGGAGGCTAAAAAACTGTGAGCTAGCTCACACTAACTCACCTTAGAGGGAACACTGCTGACCAGTATTTGTGTGGGAGAAGACAAGCTTTTGGGTGTTGTGGCTGGGTTCCAAAATACCCCGAGATGTCTGCAGAGAGGGGAAGTGACACTTATGGTCTTTTACTTTGCAAACTCTCTTACAGTACTCCAATTTTATGCATTTGTTCAATGTCAGTCTCTGTGACTCTCTGCCTCTGGTGTGTTTGAAACATGGCGCTATCCAGATGCTGGTATGTGCATTTGGATCAAAACCTTGCTTCAAAGTTGGCTTGAAATTGCTTTGTTGCATAGTGACAGGCATAGAATATGGGTTTAGAGAAAGAGCTGGGATATCCTGGTTTGACATCTCAATTCATGAAGTCACTGTGGCCTGTGGCAAGCCTCTCTTGCGGTCTCTTGCTGTCTTGGTCCCACATCTGTAATGTGCAGTACACCTACTTAGCTGGGTGGTTGTGAGGGTTACTGAGATACTGTATGTGAAGTGCTTTGTATACTTGAACTATGCTCTTATTATAATTTTTCCTCCTAGAGTCCAGAGCAGTGTGCTTGGTTCTCCCCTCCTCTGTGCTAATTGATTGTATGTTTTCGTTTGTTTAAGTTTTTATAGAGTGGTAAAAGTGCTGGCCAATGGCTTTGGTGTAAACAGAATGCCTGTCACTTATTACCTCAAATAGTTGTGCAAGATGGAAAAGAATGCAGCCTCCTCAGTGCCCTTCTTTCCAGATCTTGAAAGTCAGCACATTCCAAAGGAAAAGGGCAGATTCTACAGCAGAGAGGCCGTATCAGCAACTCTGTAGTTATATCTAGGATGTTCCAGTTGAAGAACCTGCATATCTGGGTCTGTGCTAGGCAATAAAGAATATTGTCTTCTCCCCCAAGGAAAGTTGACTGATGGGTTTCATTTCACACCCGGGGCTGTTTTTGACAATGCTTCTAGAAGGGAGGGAAAAGAGCCATAACTCAGTGGCAGAGCACCTGTCCTAAATTCAATCCCTGGAATCTCCAATGAAAGGATCTCAAGTTGCAGGTGTTGGGGAAGACATTTATATTTATTTACTTCATTTATGCCCTTGTTTCTGCCACATGGGAGGATCCCAAGGGGCTTCCAACATTCTCCCCTCCTCCATTTTATTGGAACTGTAACCCTGTGAGGCAGATTAGGCTGAGAGAGAGAGTGACTGGCCCAAAGTCACCCAGTGAGCTTCCATGGCACATTGGGGATTTGTACCTGGGTGTCCCAGGCACTCTATTCACTGTTCCACCCTGGCTCCTCATCTCTGTCTGGGACCCTGAAAAGTCACTGCCAGTCAGAGTGGCAATACTCAGCTGGGTGAGCCAGTGGCATAAGATACCTTTGTATGGGAACATATGTTCACACTGAGGACTTGAAAAAATAGCTTATATTCTGTAGATGGCAGGATCATTTTTCCTTCTTAGGAGTGAGTTTCAGATCTGTAGGTGCAAGTCTGCAGGAGAGATGGAGGGAAGATGGCAAGGTTTTGGGGTGCAATATTCATTGTTTAGATGCCTAGAATTTTTTCTCAGATCCTGTTTGTGTCAAGTGATCTGTTTGAACACTGCTTCTGAAAGCTGCTGTAGTAGATTAGATGCTTTTAACCATGTGATTGAACAACTTTATGAAGGACACATCTGTCAACTTCTGTCATGATAGCAGAACAGAACCTCCATGTGCAGAGGTAGTATACTACTGGAGAGAAGCCGCAGCGGAGGGCTATAGCCTTCTTCTTTTTTTGCTTGTGGGTTTCTCAGAAGCATTTCTTTTGGAAACAGAATGCCAGACTAGATAGGCCTCTGGTCTGATCTTATGGGGCAGGCCTTGTGGTACTCCATTTGGGACCAGAGGTTGCCAGTTCCTGCTAAGTTACAGTTCTGTAAGAAACAAAGGCCTGCATTGCCAGGTCTGCGGTTTGTTTTTTAAAAGGTGCTGTATCAAAGCAGTGCAACGAGTCTGAACTCTCCCAGAAGGCGTGGCCCAGTCTGTGCAGATCAGAAAGGGAAGCCACTTGAAAGCTGCAAATGGAAATGTTTGAGCTCCCCAAATCTCTCTCTGCCATCATCGCTACAAGGCAGGCAGGCTGTGCTTGGAAGCAGCTGGCATCTTCCTTGTTGCTTTCCTGAGAGCAAGAGGCTGTGCTCACAGCCTCTGATCCTGGCCTCTGTGGGGTATAGAAGTCAAAGCCAAGGGATCCTGTTTTTCAAGAAGTTCTATTCTAGGTACAGCTGGTTTAAATTCTATTTTCCTTCATTTGCAATCGATACCTATGAACTCCCCTGTCCTCTTTTTTAAAAATTGGGGAAATATTTGGGTTTTAACAAAATACCAGCAGAGGTGAAGGTTTCTTTACACAGTTGCTTTCTTTAGATGGCAGCACAGAAGATCCTTATCCTTTTTGGGAGCCAGACTGGGACTGCTGAAGATACCGCTGAGAGGATTGGCCGGGAAGCCAAGCGGCGTCATTTCCAGTGCAGAGTTGAGGCCTTGGACAGCTACAGTGTGGTGAGTGCCGCACTGAGGGTCGGGAAGTTTTCTGTTTGAAGCTCACCTCTACTGTAGACTCATTCAGTGGCTCAGCCTGCCTCTCTGCAGTATGGGAGAGTAAAGATCTACATTAGCTGCCCTGCTCCCTGGAGAAAGAGGGTGTCTGGAAGGGAATTCTTGGAAAGCAACTGATTCTTTTTTGTTTGTTTATTTCTGTATTTTTCATAAGTGTGTGTAAGTATGTGCACCTGGAAGTCATGGTGACCTCTGGTGACTGACCCCTACTGGGTGCCTGGAGGATATTCAGAGAGGTGGCTGAATAAAGCCTGCCCCCGCCTCGCTGTATTCCAAGGAGGTCTCCTATCCAAGTACTTGCCAGACAAGAGCGGGCTTGCCTGGGCTATCCAGGTCAGAGAGAAAGCAACTGATTCTTCTCTCTGCACGTTACTGAATTTATCCTGCTTTGCTTTTCAGGGTCATCCCCACAACACTTAAGGGCACCCCTCCCCATTGCTTAGAAGTATTGCATTCTCCAGTTTAATTTGCCCATTTCTAAAATATTTTCTTTATCCAATACTTAAGAATTGTTCAGATTATTTAAGAATCTTGTGGATTATAAGGGAGTTTTTCCATTAGCATGTTGTAATATTTTGCCCTCTTTGAAAACTGCTGCGAGCAAATCCCTTCAAACCAGTGATTATGTCCTTGTGGTATAGTGGAGATACAGACTGTAGTGGCTTTATTGTTGTTCTGTAGTTACTCTGAAAGAGTCAGCGATGAAGTAACTGCTGCACTCTTGGCCAGGGTACCAGGCCTTTCAACAGAAGAACTAGTTACACTTTTTCATGCTGGTGGAAATTTACATATTAATGGAAAATCAGCTATTTTTTAAAATGTAGCCATTGAGACTAGACTTTGGATGCTCTGTTAGATATGCAAGTACTTTAATTTGTTTTAATGACTGTATTACTGAAAGATATGATGATCGTATAATGACCTGCTTTGCCTGTTTGTCTTTTCCTGAAGGCAAACCTGATCCATGAGACGCTGGTTCTGTTTGTCTGTGCGACCACAGGCCAAGGAGACCCTCCCGATAATATGAAGGTATACCGTTTAGTGCTGTGATGTTTGGGTTGATCACCAGGCAATCTGATCTGGGAGAGGAATAGCCAGTTGAGTTGGGTCCTAGAAAAAGCTGATCCACTGAGTTTGCCTGGAGCCTGAGTGCTTTGCAGCATTTTATCTTTGTCTCTAACTCTGAAGCTTCTTTACACAAAATCTGACCGCTAATTGTCTCAGGCAGAGATAGGATGCAATGCTGCAAATGATTCAGGTCCTAGTGGATTGATTTGGTTTATATCTTTCCCTTAATGTTCAGAATTTCTGGAGGTTTCTTTTCCGAAAAAGCTTACCTGCTACTTCCCTGTGCCAAATGGACTATGCTGTCCTGGGCCTTGGAGATTCCTCATATCCCAAGTAAGTTCAGTTTCTTTTTCTGCAAGGGTAGTACAAGCAGAATGGTTGGGGAAGATTTCGAGCTGCCGTGGTTGTTGCCAGGAGCAAATGCAGCTGTTTGGGAATGATGAACAGAAGCTGGTTCACACAGACTCCTCTAACTGCACTGCTGTGCTCTCTGCCCAGGTTCAATTTTATTGCCAAAAAACTTCACAAGAGGCTTCTCCAGCTCGGGGGCAACCCTATCATGCCCGTGGCATTGGGAGACGACCAGCATGACTTGGGGTAAGAAGTGGCAGCTGCAGTTGGCTTCTTCTGCGAACCCTGGGCTTGGCATTGGCTGGGCTTCTTTGAGGGCCTGGTCATGAGGGATTTTTCTCCCTGTTCCCTCTTTGTGAACTCGCATGCATAAGAATATAAGAGAAGCCATGATGGATCGGGCCAGTGGTCCATCCAGTAGAACACTCTGTGTCATACAGTGGCCAAAACCCAGGTGCTATTTGGAGGTCCACCAGCAGGGCCAGAACTCCAGAAGCCCTCCCACTGTTGCCCCCCCAAGCACCAGGAATACAGAGCATCACTGCCCCAGACATACCTTGTGGCTAACAGCCACTGATGGACCTCTGTTCCAAATGCTCATCCAATTTCCTCTTGAAGCTGTCTATGCTTGTAGCCTCCACCATTTCCTGTGGCAGTAAATTCCATGTGTTAATTACTCTTTGGGTAAAGAAGTACTTCCTTTTATCTGTTCTAAGGCTACTGCTCATTAATTTCATAAAGTGAATTCCATGTGTTAATTACTCTTTGGGTGAAGAAGTACTTCCTTTTATCTGTTCTAAGCCTACTGCTAATTAATTTCATAAAGTGCCCATGAGTTCTTACATTGTGAGAAAGGGAGAAAAGTTCTTCTTTCTCTACCTTCTCTATCCCATGCATAATTTTGTAAACCTCTGTCATGTCACCCCTCAGTCATTGTTTCTCCAAACTAAAGAGCCCTAACCTCTTTAACCTTTCTTCATAGAGAAGGTATTCCCTCCCCTTAATCATTGTAGTTGCCCTTTTCTGCACCTTTTCCAAAGCTATAATATCTTTTTTGAGATGCGGTGACCAGAACTGTACACAGTATTCCAAATGCGGCCACACCATAGAGTGGCATTATGGTACTGGCTGATTTGTTTTCAGTCCCCTTCCTAATAACCCCCAGCATAGCAGTTGCCTTTTTTATTGCAGTCGCACACTGAGTCACCATTTATCTCGACTCCATGGTCTCTCTCCTGGTCACTTACTGCCCGTTCAGACCCCATCAGCACGTATTTTATTTATATTTAGGATTTTTGGCTCCAATGTGCATCACTTTGTACTTGCCCATGTTGAACTTCATTTGCCATGTTGAAGCTTGTCCCCCGGCCTTGATAGATCCCTCTGGAGCTCCTTACAGTCCTCCCTGGTTCTCACCGCCCTGAACAACTTAGTGTCATCCAGAGCTTAGCCACTTCACTGCTTACTCCCAACTCATTAAATCATTAAAGAACAAGTTAAAAGGAATAGACTTTTAAATAGACAAGTTAAAAGGAATAGACAAGAATAAAAGGAATAAAGAACAAGTTAAAAGGAATACTGAGCCCTGTGGTAACCCACTGCTTTTACCACCTTCCACTGTGAAAACTGCCCATTTATGCTCACTCTGTGTTTCCTATTAATTAACCATTTTTTAATCCACGAGAGGACTTGTCCTTTTATCCTATGACTGTTGAGTTTAGATAGGAGCCTTTGATGAGGAACTTTATCAGAAGCTTTCTGGAAATCTAGATAAACAGCATCTATTGGGTCACCCCCTCAAAAAAACTGTAAAAGGTTAGTGAGACAAGATCTTCCCTTACAGAATCTATATTGCTTCTTCCTTAGTAGTTTTTGTTCATCAACGTGCCTATTAAGTATATCTTTACTAATGTATTCCATCAATGTACACAGTATCAGCATTAGACTAACCAGCCTGTAATTTCCCAGATCTTCTCTGGAACCTTTTCTTAAAGATGGGGTTATATTTGTTACCCTCCAATCCTCAAGAATGGAGGCAGATTTTAATGATGGCATATTTTTGTCAGGAGATCCACAAGTTCACATTTGAGTTCTTTCAGAACTCTTGGATGCATGCCATCTGGGCCTGGTGATTTGTCAGTTTTTAATTTGTCCATCAGTCATAGGACCTCCTCTCTCATCACCTCAGTCTAACTCAGGTCTTTTGACACCCCTCCTGAAATTGGCAGCTCTGGAGTGGGCGAGTACCTCCCATCTTCCACAATGAAGACAGAGGCTAATTCACCTTCCTCTAGAACAGTAATAGTAACACTAGCAGCTACCCCTTCACCTTTTTGAGATAAGCCATCCTGAACCAGAGACATTTCATCTCCTGTCAGCTTTCCCCATGGATTTAGTTTAAAAACTGCTCTGCCACCTTTTTGAGTTTAAGCGCCAGCAGCCTGGTTCCTTTTCAGGACAAGTGGAGAGGCTATCTCTTTTGTAAAAGTCCTGCTTGTTCCAAAAAGCATCCCTGTGCCTAACAAACTTAAACCCTTCCTCCCTACACCATTGTCTCATCTATGCATTGAGGATCCTAATTTGTGCCTGTCTAGCTGGCCCTGTGTGTGGAACAGGTAGCACTTCTGAGAAGGCTACCTTGGAGGTCCTGGCCTTGAGTCTCCTGCCTAGCAGCCTAAATTTTTCCTCTAGGACCGCACAACTACATTTCCCCACATGGTTGGTGCCAACATGTACCATGACCACTGGCTCCTCCCCAGCACTGTCCATCAGTCCTATCTAGACCATGTGTAATGTCTGCTACCTTCACACCAGGTAGGCAAATCACCATGTGGTCAGTATGCGGGTTTGCAACCCATCCATCTACATGCCTATGGATCGAATCACCAACTATCAAGAGCCCCCCTTCCTTCCTGCCCAGGGATGGTTCCTTGTTGCAAAAGGATACCTGTTCACCAACTGTAGAAGGGAACATTCTGAGGGAACATTCCCTGTTTCTTCAGCATAATGCCCTCTTTCCCCTTGACCCACATGCTCCCTAACAGTGGCAGGGCTGCCATTCTCAGAATGTGACACATCTAACAAGTTAGTCTCATCCATGTGCCTGTCTCTGCTTCTCCAGGTCAGCCACCTCGGCCTCAAGAGTGCAAACTCATTCCCTGAGAACAAGGAGCTCCTTGCAACAAGCACACACCCATGGCTTCTGTCCAGCCGGCAGATAGTCATACATGTTGCATTATGTGCAATAGACTGGATAGCCCCCCCCACCCCCTGCTGACAGTCTACCTTCATAATTGCTTCTTTTTAATCCCCTTTTTATAAATTTCCCATCTTTGTAGATCTGTCTGGAAAGTGTGCTTACCCTTTTAAAGATGTGGAAAGACTAGTCCCCTGGCTTCCTCACTTTGCTGCAGAATTCGCACATCTGCTAAACTTGCCTGTTTATTCCCTTCTTCCAGACACTGTCACTGGAGCTGGGACACTTCTGCACTGGAGCGGGGCCTGCTACCTTATCTGTTTTGCTTCTGTCCTGATCAAAAGCTTACCATCTTAGACATTTAGTCAGATTTTTCCAGCTGTGCAGTTTTCCTTTTTAATGTAAGATGAGTCCCCATTTGGGAGGAAAGAACACAAATGATGTTCTTCTACCTTCATTGGAAAAAGGAGGTGCTGTGGGGACTAAGGAGATAAAGGCAGTTTGCATGGGCTCAGATGTATGTTTCGTCTTTGTAGCTTGCAGGCATGAAAAGACAATCCCAGTGGTTGTGGGAGATCCTTGTCTTCTGGGGTTCATACAGTCTGCTATTTGAAATAGCATTTAGGATCAAACGCTGAGTATGTTTAGGTAGCTCCTTCCCTCATCCAAAACCTCCCATCTCCTGGTGTGTTTTCTGCAGCCCAGATGCAGTAATTGATCCCTGGCTTTTGGACTTGTGGCGGAAGATCTTAGCTTTGTATCCTCTTCCTTCCGGCCTTAACATTATTGGTCCAGATATCATGTAAGTACAGAGAAAAACCAGCATTGTAAGAATTTTGCCTTTAGTTGTCTCCAGCTTTGCTTTTAAAGAAGCATGGGGGCTGTGGCTCAGTGGTGGAACACCTGCTTTGAATGCAGAAGGGACCGGGTTCAATCTCTGGCATCTCCAGTTAAAATAATCAGGTAGCAGGTGATGTGAAACACTTCTACTTGAGACCCAGGAGAGTCACTGTTGGTCAAAGTGGACAATACTGACTAAGACCAACAGTCTGATTCAGTATAAGGGAGCTCTGTGTGTTCAGGATTCTAGCCCTTCTGGTTGAAAGGGTGTGGGTGGTATGTAATGTTTTAGGAATCAGAAGAAGGAATATGTTAGGTAATCCCAAAGTCAAGGGGCAGCCACAGCATTTGCATAACTCCTTATTCTTTTCCGTGGCTAGAAGAACGCGTGGTGCGAATATATTATCCAGGCACAGAGCTTCTTTTACCAGTGCAAGTTTTGATTTTTCTTTTTTAAAATAGTACAGATGAAGAAACCCTCTAATGGATTATAATCTGAATCTACATGCTTTTGTAGGTTCTCGTCGTTATTTTGTGGGTCTGCATTTTGTAAAATTGTAGGGAGAGGGACTGGTTTTCTGTGGCTGATTCAAACAGAGACAGAGTACAAAATGAAAAGGGATACCCTTAATTCCTGCCCTGTTGCTCTCTTTCCTCCAGTTTGCCACCCAAATTCACCTTTCAGTTTTTGGAAGAGGATTCTGGCACCGTTCAGCAGGAAGAAGTCACCCGAGAAGCCCCTTCGGAGTTGCATCCCTTTTCTGCCCGGATGGTGTCCAATCAGAGGGTGACGGCAGAATCTCATTTCCAGGACGTCCGCCTCATTGAGTTCGATATCACGGGCTCTGGAATGGAGTGAGCTTCCATTTGCTTGCGCCATTTGGGGCTTCTAGGAGGTGCCTTCTCTAGGGCTTCTGTTTGGGAAGCAGTGGGGAACAGGCATAGAAACAGTGCAGGGACCCAACTCTGGCTGGGGGTCTCTTCCTCCCAGTTACAGCTGCTATTCCTGAGGCCAAGGGAAAACCATTGTGCCTGAACCTAGCCCTCCACTAAGAACTGTGTCTCGGAACACCTTTATATTCTGTTTTAATTATATCTGTACTTTTAAATTGCTGTAAGCCTTTTTAAAGGTCAGCTTTGGCCAGAAAGCAGAACGGAAATGCAGTCAATGTGATCTCATGCCCAGGGCAGTGTGCATTCTACACACAATGATAGCATTGTGTCAAGGCAGATGTTGGGTAGAGTAAGGGACTTCTGCACCTTCATATGAGGGTACCCCTCTGTTTGGTTGTTTAGGGAGGAGCCCTGCCTTTCTGGATCAGAGCATCAGGTCTGGCATTCTGGTCTCCCAGCAGTGGACAGCTGAGCTGCTCCTGGGAACTTATAAGCAGGCCATGAAGGTGGCAGCCTCCTGCTGTTCCCAGCACCTAACAGTTGGAGGTACACTGCCTTTAATCATGGAGGCTCTATTTGGCTTGTCAGAATCACAGCGTCCATTAATAGCCCAGTCTGCAAAAGGCAGGTCAAAAAGGGGTATCCTGGAGTGTTGATTGGCGGGTACGTGATACAGCAAGCCCAGTGAAGCTTTGCATGTCTGGGTCTAGCTAATGCCTTGATGGGAGACATCCTGAGAATCCTAGGGAAGCTGCCTTGAGTTTCACAATGGGGAAAGATGGCATATAAATGCTGTTTTTTGTTTTACAGTTTTGCGTTTTTACTAATAACAGTTTTAAAAGAAGACTAAAAGAAGAGCCCTGCAGGATCAGAACCAAGATCTGCCTGGTCTAGAATCCTGTTTCCTGCAGTGGCCAACCAGAGGCCCCCAGACTGCCCATAGCAGGGGTACAGAGGGCCAAGCTTCCTTCTGTCACTGCCCACAGCAGCTGGCATTCAGGGGCATGCTGCTTTTGAACACAGAGCTTCCATTAGCCACAGTGGCTTGCAGCTCTTGATAGGCTATTCTCCACGAACTTGTCTGGTCCCCTTTTGAAGCCATCTCAGCTAGTAGCAGTGAGTTCCACAAGTGAATTATGCATTGTGTGAAGAAGTCTTTTATGTGTGTCCTGAATCCATTGTCCATCACAGTCAGTAGCTTGCCCTATACTTGCAGGGAGGAGGGGGGAGAACTGAGAACTTCCTGGCCTTCAGCAGCTCAGCTCTTAGCTATAGTAGCCCTTTGCTGCAGTAATATAACAGCACTCCCACATTGACAGGACATGCTGGGAAGGAGACAGGGTAGGCCCTGCTCTAATAACATTCACAAGAACAAGCTGCCCAAGAGCAGAGGTACTTTGTCCTCTCTAGCAGAATCCTTATTTCCTGTCTGCTTCAACTTCTCTCTTGTTGAGAACAGGTGCTGAAGAGCCTTCAGAACTCTTCCTCTTCTACTTTTATCCTACCCTTCATCCCAGGGAGTATGTGGTTCTCTCCTCCTCTGTTTTAGTCTCACAAGAACCCTGGGAAGTCACCTAGACCAAGAAACAGCGGCTGGTGTAATCCCACCCAGTGGGTTTGGTGGAAGTGTGGGAATATTCACCTGTTCTAATGCCCTCTCAGTTAGTGGGAGTGTGGCCCCTTGTGGGAAAGGCCATACTCAGGCGCCGCTTGTTCCCCACAGGTATGCTGCTGGCGATGTGGTGATGATCCAGCCACGCAATGCTCCTGAGGATGTGCAGCTCTTCTGCGATCTTCTGCACCTAGATCCTGACAAGCTCTTTGTGATAAGACCTACAGAGTCAAGTATGGCCAGTTTCCTGATGCTCTTCCCAACCACATGGCCACTGAAAGCCATTTGCAGTCCTGTCTGGGCCTGTTTCCATGTGGGGCGGTTTGGTGTAGTGGTTAAGAGTGGTGGAATCTAATCTAGAGAACCGGGTTTGATTCCCCACGCCTCCACATGCAGCCAGCTGGGTGACCTTGGGTCAGTCACAGTTCTCTCAGCTCTCTCAGCCCCACCTACTTCCCAGGGTGTCTGTTGTGGAGAGGGGAAGGGAAAGGAGATTGTAAGCCGCTCTGAGACTCCTTCAGGTAGTAAAGGGTGGAGTATAAATCCAACTATTGTTTGTTGTTATTCTGCTCTCCTGTCTCCCCCACTGCCTAAGATCTGAATAGCCTGTTCTTTTTCAGTGGCTGAAGTGAAGCCTGAGAGCTCTCCTGGACATATTTCCAACTGGCCAAAGTTGGCTTCATGAAGGATTCTGGAACAGAACCTTTTTCTGGCGGTCTCCCTCGGGTAGCCACCTAGGGGAGTGCTGGTGCCTTGCCAGAGATGCTGATGTGTTTCTTCCTTGTGCCATTTCAGACACTCCCCTTCCTGCCCTGCTGCCCCAGCCGTGCAGCGTGCATCACCTGGTGAGCCACTACCTGGATATATCCTGCATCCCTCGACGCTCTTTTTTTGAGCTCCTCTCCTATTTCTCACCCGACGAACTGGAGCAAGAGAAGCTGCAGGAGTTCAGCTCTGCGCAAGGCCAGGAGGAACTCTACGCTTACTGCAACCGTCCGCGCAGGACCACTCTTGAGGTAGGGTGGCCCCACAGGTCTCTCTGGGTCCTTCAGCCCTCGATCTGCCGCATTGGTGTGATTCTGCTTTGGGTGGGGCTTTTGCACTAACAAAACCCAACATTATTTCCCTCTCCTCCCCCCACCCCAGGTGCTCTACGACTTTCCGCACACAACTGGTGCCATCCCATGCGATTACCTTTTTGACCTCATCCCACGGATCAGGCCTCGCGCCTTCTCAATTGCTTCCTCAATGCTGGTAAGGAAAGGGCAGTGTTTGGCCAGTTTTGTTGACAAGACTCATATCACATAACTCACTGTGTTTTGAAGCAGCTTACAAACCACTGAAAATCACAATGAAACTATTATCCTGAAAACAGTAAAACAATGAAATGCTGTTTAAAAACCAGGGCTACAGCAGCAGCAATAAGGCTGCCTAGCAGAACTTTCATTGTATTAAACATCCCCCGCTTTCAGCATTTAATCCCTGGGGAAGCAGAAATTTACTCACTTGTCCCCAAAAGTCGACTAGAGGTGGAGACGGAAGAGTATTCTGCAGCACTGGAGCAGTCATGGAGAAGGCCCTGCTCCCAGTAGATGCTAGTCTTGCAAACCACTGGGGAGGGATATGTACTTTGATGCCATCCTAAAGTGAGACATAGCCAGGCATCTCAATCTGGAAGCTCCAGGGCCAAATTATGCACGGTGTCTCTGTCTTTCACCCTGTGTCATCTAGTCAGACAACTTTTGCCTCAGCCTTGTTTACGAGGGAATTCTGTTGTTGAACAGTGCTGGACTGCTGAGCTTAAAATCCTGGTCATACCCCTTTAAGAGTTGTTTTTCTCTGTTGGATTAGGGGCATAGGAAACAAACTGTATGGGCAGAAAACATCTTGGGTTTGCTGAAGAAGAAATACAAGATGTACACCATCCTGTTCATCTAGTTTGTCTCCTAATCTGGGAGAACCGGGTTTGATTCCCCACTCCTCCACATGCAGCTGCTGATGTGATCTCGGATCAGTCGTAAGTTCTTTCAGAGCTGTTCGCTCAAGGGCAGTTCTTGGGAGAGCTCTCTCAGCCCCACCTATCTCACAGGGCGTCTGTTGTAGGGAGGGGAAGGAGATTGTAAGCCACTCTGAGACTCCCTCGGGTAGTGAATAGCAGGGTATAAATCCAATTTCCTCTTCTTCTTAGCTACTTTGCAAAGGAGATGAGTTGAAGATTCTTCTCCCTATAGTTGTACAATTGAAAATATGCAGTATTTGCATTTTATTTACTACCTGCAATGAAAAGGGACTAGGAGCTATGTGTTTCTTGCAGCTACTATTTAAGTAATTGCCATATATAAACTGGCACAATTATATACATATTATATGAGCCATACATAAAAATACAATTGAGAGGAGAAATAAGAGACTGAATTTTAACTTCAGGGGCACAGTTATTTTCTTATTTCACCAGAAGATGGCACTCAAGAGGCAAGTTTTCAGCAGCCGCCTGTGTCCCTAGGTAATGTTCAAAAAAATCAGAACACAGCCCCCATAATACTCTTTATTCGGACCAGCGAAATGACACATACTGCTGTGCAAGCTTTCAAGTTCACTAAACCCCCTCATCAGACTGGATGTTAAAAATAATGCTTAAAGAGGCAGGATGGCAAATGGCTTCCAGGGGCTGTCTTCTAAAACATTTCTTAATAATATCCAGCCTGATGAGGGGTTTTAGTGAACTGAAAAGCACACACACAGCAGAAGGCGTCATCTGGTTGGTCTTAATAAAGAGTATGGAGATTGTGCTCTGATTTTGAAGGGGGGGACTCTGGCTTCTCAGTACTGCCTTAGGGTGTGTTTCCATGTCTGTCTTGCAAATGGTACTACTTCAGTATCACCCATTTGCCTCTCGTAGCAGCAGTCTGGATCTGTAGAGCTGGGGAGGGGGGGAATGATGTGCAGCCCCTACTCCAGGTACCAGATTGCAAAGTCGCATTTGGATGGAGAGGGTCATGAGCAAGAGTGAAGAGAACCCGTCCTGTGAACATTGGGAAGCCCTGCTGGGTCGGATCAAAGGTTCATCTAGTCCAGTGTCCTTTTCCCAACAGTGGCCAACCAGATGCTGCTAGGCAGCCCACAGCTATAGCCTGAAGGCAACAACCTTCTGCGGCTCCCCCACCCCCTGAGAGGAGTGCTCAGAGAGACGCTGCCTCTGAACATACTCCGGAGGGGTACCCGAGTTAGTCTGCTGCATTCAGAAATGTCTTGTGACTAATGCTATTGTGACATAAGCGTTCACATATCAGAACCACCTTAGCAGATGCATCAGAACTCTTTGGTGTAGTGGTCTGGTGTAGCAGTTAGGAGTGTGGACTCTAATCTGGGAGAACCGGGTTTGATTCCTCACTCCTCCACATGCAGCTGCTGGTATGAGCTTGCGTCAGTTACGAGTTCTTTCAGAGCTGTTCTCTCAAGAGCAATTCTTGAGAGAGCTCTCTCAGGCCCACCTACCTCGCAGGGTGTCTGTTGTGGGGAGGGGAAGGGAAAGGAGTTTGTAAGTCACTCTGAGACTCCTTCGGGTAGTGAAAGGCAGGGTATAAATCCAGTCTCCTCTTCTTTGTTGATTTATCTGTTCCATGGAAACATTATGGATAATAGCATTGATAGACCTCTCCTTCCTCCTGAATTTGTCTGGTTTCCCTTCAGAGGCATCTGAATTAGTGATCATTGCTGTGTTTTGTAGCAGTGAGCTCCATAAGTTAATCGTGCATTGGGTTGCGATATACTTTCTTTTCTTTGTCCCAGATCTCCAGCCCATCACCGTTATTGGATGCCCCCATTTTCTGTGAGAGATGAAACAACAGCCCTATCAATTTTCTCCTCCCCATTCATAAATTTATAAAATTCTATCATATCTGCCCTTGGTTTAAATTTCTTAAACTACAAAGAATTGTCCCGAATGCTTTTCCTTGTAGGGAAAGTACTCCAATCTCTTGATCACCCTGGGTGCCCTTTTTGGCACTTTCACCTGCACCTATATGGTGCAAGTCCTTCCTATCCAGTCCTTTTTGAGACTGGATCCTTTTTTTCTTTTCTCAAGAGCACTTCCCTTAATCCAGCCGGCTGGTCCAGGAGGTACCGCCACTTGAGACGTTCCACCCCGGCTTCCGTTTCTAGTGCTTTCTTCTATCTCTGCCCCTAGGCTTTCCGCAACAGAATCCAGATCCTTCTGGCTGTGGTGCAGTACAAGACACGCCTTAGTAAACCTCGCCATGGTCTCTGTTCATCGTGGCTTGCCTCCCTTGACCCACAGAATGGTAAGTTGAGTGGCACTGGACAGGAAGGATGAGGCGGGTGGGTCACACACAGTCGAGTGGTCTTTGCGTTCGCAGCTTAGAGGCTGCTCTCCAGTGTTCCCTCTAAGCTGAGCTAGTGTGAGCTAGCTCACAGTTGTTTAGCCTCCGGCTCACACATTTTTGTCTTAGCTCAGGAGCCAAATCACTCACTCACAACTTTAATGCTCACAAAGTAGAACTTTTGCTCACAAGACTCCACAGCTCAGAGGGAGCGTTGCAGTGCTCTCCTATCTTCATTGATTTCAGTTTTATGCCAGTTCTGCTGTTGCTATTAATATACCTTCCTCAATGGACGTAAGGACACAAGATGAGCCCTGCTGGCTCAGACCAAAGCTCTAGTTGTTTGAGAACGCGTCTCCCACAGCAGCCAGCCAGATACCTCTGCTGGGGACAGGACACAAATCCTTCTGTGTGTAAATCAGGTGCTCTCCCACAGAGCCATGGTCCTTTCTGAAAGCAGTTTGTCTTTCTCTTAAAGAGCTAGAAGCTTTTGTCCAAACACCTGTCCTGGCAGCGGAGCACGCAACAGCATGGTTTTGTCTCGCCTCCTTAAGCAAAGATCAGTAGCTAATTGTGTGAAAAACAAAATTACTTGTAAGAACATAAGAGTCATGCTGGATCAGACCAAAGATCCATCAGGTCCGGCATTCTGTTCACACAGTGGCCAGCCCACCAACAGGGGGACTGCAACAGCATCGTCCTGCCTGTGCTCCTCAGCAATTCTGTGCTCTGGTACTGGAGGGAGTAGGTGTCCGTCATGACCAGCAGCCATTGATAGCCCAGTTCTCCATGACCTTGTCCGCCCCCCCTTTTAAAGCCTTCCAAGTTGGTGGCCATGACCACATCTTGTGGCAGCGAGTGCTACAAATCAACTATATGCTGCGTGAAGAAATACTTCCTTTGGTCTCTCCCGAATCTCCCCCCTGAACTGCTGCTATTTGGCATGCCTGCTGTTGTAGTGAACTCTTGTTTTCCTTCCCAGGGGCTGTGAGAGTGCCCCTTTGGGTGAAGCAAGGCAGCATGAAGTTCCCAGCCGATCCAGACTCACCTGCCATCATGATTGGGCCCGGCACAGGAGTGGCACCTTTCCGAGCAGCGATACAGGAGCGGGTGGCCCAAGACAAAAAAGGTGGATGCTCTCAACTGGGGAAAAGTGTTCTTAAAGTCCTGGTGGGGAAGCAGCTGTTGTGTGGGTGCTTCACTGGGGTTAACTGGATGACACTGGACTACCTTGTGTGGTCTTTTTTCCTTCCTCCTAAATTGTCAGGAGGCACTGTTGATTCTGCTTTGAAGAACACTCTTTGAAGCAATGGCAGTGGAAGGGGGCCTCCTCCTATGGTGATGGTGGGGAGACAGATATTGTCCCATGGTCTTATCACCATCTGCTTGTAGGTCCAGTCAGTTGCCAGGGATTTATTTACATCTCTCACAGCACAGCACAGCAGTTCAGTGTTGTTGTTAGGGCCTTTGAGAACGGTCGATTGATTTTCATCTCATCATTAACTGATTAAGATATATTTCCATATTTATCAAAGTCCCAGTATTGATGACTAGGGTCAGTGTCACATCTGGGTTCAAATACCCACACCACTTTGAAACTTACTGGGTGGCTTCCGGTTAGTCTCTCACAGCCTAACCTACTTCACAGGATTGTAAAACATGGGAACCATTATGAACTCTGGGCTCATTAAAGGAAGGGTGGAGTTTTTAAAAATCTAGCAAGCGAGAAAATAAATATGAGAGACTGAAGAAAATGAGAAGGCACATGCAATGTAGTGAACAGAAGCTGCCATTTTGTGCTAGAATGCAATGGCTACTTCTGTATTCCCCTGGGTCTGCTTGATGTGTTGTGTTCCGGAACTGTAACACATGAAATGCAGTGAACATGAGCTGCAGTGGATATATTGGACAGGTAGCCACGCTCAGCAGATTGGCTATTAAGGCCGCTGAAAAAAGTCCCAGTGAGCCCACCCCATCAGGGCCACCCTGGCCTCAAGTAAGGGGCAACCCTCACCCCGTCCTGGGCAAGGAAGGAGGTGTGTGGCCCTGCCAAGCCCCCATGCAGCAAAGGAGGCACCCAACCAACCCCCCACAGGACAGGCTCAATTCCCTCATCTCCACTTACACAGGCCAGGCAAGTGGTGATGTAGAAGACCTCTGCCTGAGAACCTGCAGAGCCGCTGCCCGTCGGAGTCGATGATACTGACCTTGATGGCCCTATAGTCTGATTCAGTATAAGGCAGCTTCCTGCATTCATGTAGTTTGTGTAAATTACACTCTTAGATCCACACCCCCAACTGCTAACAAGCCAAGGCTTCCATTCATCAGTGTGCCCACAAAACCCTTCTGTAATCGTCCTGCTGTTGTATTTATTGCTGAGATTTCCATCCTGCCATTCAATTTAAATTTCCAGATTAGAAAAACCAAGTCACAAAGCATTTATAGCATCTTACAGAACAGTTATTGCGACATGACTCGTTTCTGATGCCCCTGTGCCCTGTTGCTTCATAGAGAATTGCCTGTTCTTTGGCTGCCGACAGAGGAGCAAAGATTTCTACTGCCAGGCAGAGTGGGAGGAGCTTGTGAAAAAGGGTCTCCTGACGCTCTTCACGGCCTTTTCCCGGGATCAGGTGAGTTCAGAGCATGAGATTTTGCTGGGGTCAGCTGTAAATCCAGGCATGGTGTGTGTGCTCCCAACCCCTGGAGGTCTTTAGTGGTTTTAAGCTTGTGGCAGAATCGTAGCAGACTGACGTGCAGAGTGGAGTTCAAAAAGCCAGGAGCAAAAGGAAAAGATCTCAGCATTGATATCTGGACTGGTCACTGCAGAAGCTGCATACTGCCTGCCTATGGCAGGAGCTGATGTTGCATGCTCCTCTGCTGTGCTCACCTGAAGAAGGTACTGAGGCCCAGGCACACACAGGCAGACTTGGGGTAGTTCACTATGCCTCAAGGTTCTACTTTCAGAAGTCTTAACTTTAGGCCATCACTGGTTGGGGGCAGGGGGAGATTGCATCCACCCAGGTACCAAACACAAGCTCTTTAGCAATGGGCAGCCGGACCGGGTGCCATGGAGAGAGGTGAGATACAGCTAAAAGGGTGTTGATGCTCTTGCCATGTGCATTCTGTTCTCTTCAGTCACAGGATGCTCAGGGGGCACCAAAGCATTGATTGAAAAATCCTGCTCAGCTCCTCTGCAGCTAAGAAGATTTCACAAGGGCGCTCGTGTTTGTTCAGCCTGACTTTGCAGCCGTGAGGACTGAACACTCATGTCTTGCTTTTCGAAATGAAGCTTTGATTTTGGGGATGCTAACCTTCTCTGCCCAAGACCAGGTTTTGGGCTCACATGGATCTACAGAGTAGACACTGGTGGAGTTCCCATACAGGGACACATTGTGGCTGTCAAAGTGGCTTCTAGTGCACATTCAGTGGGGCAGGGTGGAGGGGAGAGCAAAGGTAGCCCATCACAGGAGGCCACAGGACAGTCTCTGAGCTGCTCAAGTCCTGACTGGACTACCTGCATGGTATTCCGAGACCACCACCAGTCCCACCTGGGGTGTAAAGGTTTCCTTGGAATGTGCAGCTTGGCTCCTTGCAGGTCCCTTCTTTGGCCAAAACCTGGAGGGGGTGGGGTACAAGTAGCTTGGATCTATTAAAAAATCTCTTATGTCATAAGAACATCAGACCAGTGGTCCATCTAGTCCAGCACCCCACCTCACACAGTGGCCAACCAGTTCCTCCGGAGGGCCAACAACGGGGCATAGAGGCCAAGACCTTCCCTTGATGTTGCCTCCTGCCTCTGGGATTCAGAGGTTTAGAGCATCTGAATGTGGAGGTTCCCCTCAGTCACCATGGCTAGTAGCCACTGGTAGACTCATCCTCCATGAGTCTATCTAATCCCCTTTTAGAGTTGTTTATTCCTGTGGCCATCACTACATCCTCTGGCAGCGAATTCCACATTTTAATCACTCTCTGTCACCAGTTCAAGACCCACTGTGTGCTGAAGCCCCAGCTGGCATCCAGGTTTCTGTAAGTGGGAACGACAATAGATCTCACCCTTTCCACACAGGCACCGTTTGACCTTCATAAAGTGGAAAGTTCTGTGATTTTTCTGGCTTGAGCAACTGGGCTCCTTGTATTTACCTGATAAAGTTGTGACCTCCTCCTGACCTTGTGAGTGCATGTGCTTTGGCTGAAATTAGTGCTGCTTCCCATTCATTGCCCTCCAGTTTCTTTCTGTTCTTTGAGAGTGATTTTTAGTGTGTATGTTGTGATTCTTTGAAAGTACAGGAAAGCTAGCCCAATTTCAGCAGATCTCAGAAGCTAAGCAGGGTCAGCCTTGGCTAGTATTTGAATGGGAGACCTCCAAGGAATACCAGGGGTGTGATGCGGCGGCAGGCAACAGCAAACCAGCTCTGAAACATCTCTTGCCCTGAAAATCCTACAGGGTCACCATGAGTCAGCTGTGTCTTGATGGGGGGGTGGGGTGGGTGATGTGATTCAGTGAGAGTACAGGAATGAGTGCAGAAGGTTCTTTTGGCAATAGGTTCCAGCTTCTGAAGAGCTTTTCTTTCTGGGGTTTTGGTCTTGTATGTGTGTTTTAATATCGTTCTTCACTTGGAGAACTTACTTGTTGATTAAGCAGGTTTATACATTCCCAAATAAAATAACAAATTCTAGTCCTTGTGGGAATACTCAAATATTCTTGGAAATGCAGGGTTAACACTTAGTAAAATCTCTGAAGCCTTCAGACAAGGCTGGGGCTTCAGAGCCCCATGTACCTCTTACCATTTGCTGTGTCAAGGAAATTCAGAATATATGGTGGGGAAGTTGTACCATTTCAAAAAGTAGGAAGGAGGGATGCATGGTAGAACACTCCTCTTTTTCCTGTTTGGTGTAGTTAGGAACGCAGAGTCTAATCTGGGAGAAAGGGGTTTGACTCCCCACTCCTCCACATGCAGTTGCTGGTGTAACCTTGGGTCAGTCACAAGCTCTCTCAGAGCTGTTCTCTCAAGGGCAATTCTGGAAAGAGCTCTCTCAGCCCCACCTACCTCGCAGGGTGTCTGTTGTGGGGAGGAAAAGGGAAAGGAGATTGTAAGCCGCTATGAGACTCCTTCGGGTAGTGAAGGGTGGGATATAAATCCAATCTCTGCTCCTCTTCTGTGCAAAGAAAAGAGAGGGTCCTTTGCTGATTCTTCAATTAAACGAAGCTGATTGATTGGCTTAATCAAACATTTTGAACTACTAATAAAGTGATCCCTGACCTGGATAGCTCAGGCTAGCCTGATCTAGTCAGATCTTGAAAGATAAGCAAGGTCAGCCATGGTTAGTATTTGGATGGGAGACCACCAAGGAAGTCCACGGCTGCTAAACAGGACTGCTCCACAGAGGCAGGGAATGGCAAACTATGTCTGAATGCTGCTTGACTTGAAAACCCTACAGAGGGGTCAAACTTATTTGTTACGAGGGCCGGATCTGACATGAATATTACCTTGTCGGCCAGGCTATGTGCGCCATAAAAGGTAATGCCAAGTATAAAGGATGCAGGCACACTCAATTAATGATATTATCTTTTACTCAAAATACAAACATGCTTAAAACATTCACATTCTTACAGTATATTTCCTTAAAGTATCTCCCTGATGTCCACCCTGGGACAGTATACACTACAGGGACATAATGCACAGCCTCGGCCATCTGGCAATAAAGGTAATGACCAGTTGCTTGTGGGCCAGATAGGAGCCCTGGATGGGCCGGTTTTGGCCCACAAGCCATATGTTTGACACCCCTGCACCAGATCACTGTAAGTTGGCTGTAACTTTACAGCAAAAAAAAGAGATCCCTATGAAGCAGATGTTTAACTTATTGTGCTTTTAATGCTGGTCTTTATAAAAACTGAAGATGGCAGGGATAATTTTATAGAAGAAGTACCCCTTCTGTCTTGCCCAGGAAGGAATGCCTCTTCCTTGAATACTGCCTGCTAAGTCTCTGTATGTTAATAACAGTGCATACTTTTTTCTTCTTTCAGACTTTTTTTTTGCTCCGAAAACCTCTTAATTAATTAGTCATTCAAACATTTTTATTTATTTAATAATAGCCTGCCCTTCTCACTGAAACAAACAGTTCAGTCTAGAGATGCTGCCCAATGTTGTTGATTTATAGCTTGCAAAACCCCACTGTGCTGTATTCATTAAATTCGTAAACAGTATGAGGAAAAGCTGACCCTTACCCAGGAGTCCTTCTGCCAGTCACTTTAAAAGTGATCGTTTTCCTATCAGTTTTCCACCTCCTGACTTGTATTCATAGAGGGTCAAGGCTTTTTTTTTTCTGGCAGCAAACCTGACTTGCCTATCCAGAAGGATTCTCAGAGAGAAACTGCAATTCAGTGGATGTATGCTTTCCTGAAAGTAAGCCCCACTGAGTGCACTGGGACTTACTTTTCTCCCTTTCTCACAATATAAGAACTTGTGGGCACTCCATGAAATTGCTGAGCATTTGGGTTAGAACAGATAAAAGGAAGTACTTCTTCACCCAAAGAGTGATTAACACGTGGAATTCACTGCCAAAGGAGGTGGCGGCGGCTGCAAGCATGGATGGCTTCAAGAGGGAATTAGATAAACATATGGAGCAGAGGTCCATCAGTGGCTATTAGCCACAAAGTATAGATAGGAACTCTCAGTCTGGGGCAAGTGGTGCTCTGTATTCCTGGTGCTTAGGGGGGGGGGCAACAATAGGAGGGCTTCTAGTGTCCTGGCCCCACTGCTGGAATTTCTGAGGGCACCTGGTGCTTTTGGCCCCTGTGTGACAGAGTGTTGGACTGGATGGGCCCCTGGCCTGATCCAACATTGGCTTCTCTTACGTTCTTGTGTACTTCCCAGTAAGCAAGCATGCAAGGGATTGCACTGAACAACGGGTGGCAGGACAACAGGAGGAAAGCCATCTGAGCACTTGTACTCAGCACCATTTATTAGCACTTGATCCAATGACAGCCTGGATTGTTTGAGCTTTTATCCAAGAAGATCCAGTTAAAGAATCTCAGCTATCAGGTCTAAGACCTTTCTCTGCCCAAGATCACAGTGAGCAGTCAGAGTAGACAGGACTGAGCTGGATGGACCTATGGCCAACTAGACATAAGGCAGCTTAGTATGTCAGAGCACGTAACTATTAAGGACCAAATGTTTTTAAAAGCCCACATCACAACGCAAACCTTTCAAAACAAAACTATACAAATGCAAGCCCCAGAAGCCGAAGTAATGACTAGCAGATCTTATCAATTAAATACAAATTTAATCAATTAATCAAAAAGTCACATGGTTAATCGACCACTATTTCCAATGCAGAAAGTGTTGGCAGAAATATCAGGTGCAACAACCGTATTCTGGGCTCCCTTTCTCCCTACTGTGCTGGATTTGTGATCTCCCAAGGATCTTAAAGGGTGGAGAGGGGTACAGACTGGCTCCTTCCCCACCACCATTCTGAAGTAGCAGAGTCCCCGGAGAGGGCTGTGCCATGTGATTCAGCTCTGGAAAGTGGCCACACATTCCTCAGAGGGAGAGAATAAGAAACGGGGCAATTAGAGGCCCAGCCTGGCATTCACACCCAACTTCCGGCAGCAGCTGGTTGTTGAGGAATGCATAGCGCATAGCACGTGCAGGCACCTTCCTCATATACCCAAAGTCGTCGTCATCGGCAGCAGTCTCCCTCTACGCATCTGATTAATTGCTCTCCTCCCTTTGCTTCCCTGCTGAACCCAGATCTGACTCCGCTGGCAGGCATTTTGGGTTGTCTGCATGCACGTGCCTCTGCATGCGTGCGGTTTGGGATCCATCACCCTGCTAACATGAAGCGTGTTCCCAAATATTCCCTCCACCAATAACCTTGGATTTTTCTTTGAGTTTTTAAAAAAATCCTTCTGTGCTCTTAGGGCAGCATATTCTCCAGAGTAGTAGCCAGCACTGAGGCAGTCCACATTCTGCGCCAAGAAAAGTGGAAGTCTTCCCTGAAATTGCCTTAAAAAGCATCATTTTATTTTGCATCGTTGGCAACCCTGGTTTTGCTAGTCATGCTGAGGGGCAGCAACACTGGAGCCCTGTTCCCTGGATCTTATTCAGATTCTCTGCCCCCCCCCCCCGGCATCTCCCTTTTCCCCTGTCTTCTCAGCAATATGGTGAGAAGATACCTTGTGCTATTTAAATAAAAAAAACTGCACCTCAGAAAGAATATTATATCACTGGGAAAAGTGCAGAAAAGGGCAACTAGAATGATAAAAGGGTTGGAACACTTTCCCAATGAAGAAAGGTTGAAGCGCTTGGGGCTCTTTAGCTTGGAGAAACGACGGCTGAGGGGTGACATGATCAAGGTTTACAAGATTATGCATGGGACAGAGCAGATAGAGAAAGAAGTCCTTTTCTCCCTTTCTCACAATACGAGAACTCGTGGGCACTCCATGAAATTGCTGAACAGTCGGGTTAGAACGGATAAAAGGAAGTACTTCTTCACCCAAAGAGTGATTAACATGGGGAATTCACTGCCACAGGAGGAGGTGGCGGCTATAAGCATGGATGGCTTCAAGAGGGAATTGGATAAACATATGGAGCAGCAGTCCATCTGTGGCTATTAGCCACAAGGTATAGATAGGAACTCTGTCTGGGGCAAGTGATGCTCTGTATTCTTGGTGTTTGGGGGAGGGGGGCAACAGTGGGAGGGCTTCTGTGTCCTGGTGTCCTGATGGTACCTGGCATTTTTGGCCATTGTGTGACTGGGTGTTGGACTGGATGGGCCATTGGCCTGATCCAACACTGGCTTCTCTTATGTTCTTATGATTCTCTGTGCAGTTTTGCATCTGGTATTCCATTTTGGACTCCAACAGATTTGCAGCCCCTGGGCGAGAGTGATATCTTACTGAAGGACATGACATTTATAAACCTTCTCACAGGGATTATTTACTGAGGACATAGCAAGCAAGCTTCACTTTCATCTCTGCCTACTGTGATCAGTGGGGAAGATCTACCATGTCTTCAGGCATTGGGTTCACCCTTAGCTCCAGGCCTAATCATTTATCACAGTCATAGGTCTCTGTTCCATGTTTCCACCGTCATGCTGCACAAGCAAATAATTTTGTTTTGGAGGCAGTTAGCATTCTGAAAGTCTCAGTTGTTGTTTTTTTATGTTTCTAGCGCTGGTGGCTGCTGTGTGTGTGAGGGCTTCAGCACCCTTCCTCATGGTTAGTGGTTGTGGCCTAAATTATGAAAATTGCATGCACATAGTTGATACAGGACAGATAATTTAGTTAGTTGTTGTTGCTTTCTGAATTAGGCTTTTAAGAAAAGAATGTAGATACCTGTTGAGCAAGTAGAAATCAAGAACAGAGTAAAGACTCCAACTCTTATCCTTAAATTGTCTTTCTGGTGAGTCCTGCTGGCCACTGACTCCATTTTGTTTCCTTTCGTCTTTTTCTTATAAGCTGAAAAATGGGGCAGGGGGCAAGTTTTAGGGAGTGCCTCTCGAGGGGCCAGTTATTTCCTTAGGGTTTTTAGTTCTGTTATACATCACCGTGGCCTGGGTTGTAAGTTTTATGTAACACGTAGTGGAAGTGTAGATCAGAGAAAGCAGGTTTCTTGGGAGGGGGCAAAGTTAGGTAGCATCAAATTAGCGGAAGCTGGTATAGCATCGTGGTTGAGAGTGTGTGAGCTGTGATCCAGGAGGTCACCAGTTCAGATCTAATTGCCATCATGCCATGGTGGCGCAGAGGTTAAGATGCTGAGCTGCCGACTGGAAGGTCAGTAGTTTGGCAGTTTGAGACCTGAGTGCTGCGTGATGGAGTGAGCTCCCGTCTCTGGCCCCAGCTCCTGCCAACCTAGCAGTTCAAAAGCAAGAAATTGCAAACAGGTAAATAGGTACTGCTTTGGTGGGAAGGTAACAGCGTTCCGTGCGCCTTGGCATTTAGTCACGCCGGCCACACGACCACGGAAAAGTCTTTGAACAGCACTGGCTCTTCAGCTTGGAAATGGAGATGAGCACTGCCCCCTAGAGTCGGATTCGACTGGCTTTCGAGCATGGGAAACCTTTACCTTTAGTCATTAGATGGCTCTAGGCAGTTCACCATGTCTCATCTCAGCTGTCGTTCCCCCCACCACCACCACCAATCTGCAATATGGGATTAATGTTACTGGCATGTCCTACAGAGATGCTGTAAGGATTACTGTGAGAATTCACGTGAAAGTGCTCTGAACACAGAAAATGCTTTAGAAATGTTGAATGTTATTATTAGAACATGCTTCTTCCTTGACATGCAGGAGCAGAAAGTCTATGTCCAGCACTGTATCCGAGAGAACAAGAAGCTAGTATGGGATCTGGTGAGCCGGGGGAATGCATACATCTACCTAGCTGGGTGAGTGCCAAAGAGCAATGACAAATAAGACCTAAACTTATCTGTGTATTGTAGGCAAGGTTGCCCAGTCCATGCTGGTCTGAGACACACCAAATCCTTGCAGATGACACTAGCTGGGTATCTTATCCTTGAAAATTACCCAGGAAGAGCTTGCTTATCAGCATCCTATTCCTCCCCAATGCCTCAGAAGGCCCACAAGCAGGGGCACAAAGGCCTGCTGTTATCCTTCCCCTCAGCTGTTGGCAGTCAGAGGTATACTGCCTCTGAACGTGGAGGCTCTACTTAGCCATCATTGCTAACCACCATTCATCTAATCCCCTTTTAAATACCTCTTAAGTGTCAGTGAGTGTCTCTGAAGGCCAAGGGCAGCTTCCTGGGCTTCCCCACAGCATGGCTGCCTCTCTGAGTCACTGCCTGGCCCTGTGCCCAGCTTCAAAGGGCCCTCCTGCACTGGGATTCATCTGTCATGTTGACACAAGCTAATGAGCGCTGAGCCAAGCCACAGCCAGCATGCAACCGGTGGAGCAAGGAGTGGGAGCAAGTATTCGGAGCATGAGGCCAGGTGGTGTTAGAGTTCAAAGGGAGTCTTGGCCAGGAATGCTTGAGGACATGCCATTCAGATCCTCTGTTCTTTTCCAGTTTGGTATAAGAGCGGCAGACTCTAATCTAGAGGAACCGGGTTTGATTCCCACTCTTCCACATGCAGCCAGCTGGGTGACCTTGGGCCAGTCACAGTTCTCTCAGAGCACTCTCAGCCCCACCTACCTCTCAAGGTGCCTGTTGTGGGGAGAGGAAGGGAAGGCGATTGTAAGCCACTCTGAGTGAAGGGCAGGGTATAAATTAAACTCTTCTTCTTCTTCCTGAGGCAGAGGATTCCAGGGGTCCTTAATGTCTCGTGCCATTTCCCATGGCATTATTCAAAAGGAAAATATTAGGCCCTAGCTCCCATAGAGGTGGTAAACTTACACCTGGGCTGTACTATGTCAGGATGCAGGGGACTGAATAGTCTTCCCTGTCCACCCCACCCCCCCAAAAAAGTTTTCTGCACGTAGAATTTATTTACTGCGTTTCTACCCCACCTTTCTCCGCACTAGGGACCCAAAGCACCTTACATAATTCTCTTCACCTTCATTTTGTCCTTACAACAATCCTGTGAGGTAGGTTATGCTGAGTGTGCCGGACTTGCCAGGGGTCAACCTTTAAGCTTCCTTGGCAGAGTGGGGGATTGAAGCATGAGTCTTTTCAGATCCTGGACTGACGTCCTAACTAGGAAATTAACGTTAGGGAGAAAGGTTCTAGCACAGCCCACCATGCTTGTGCTATATGTCCAAGGTACTTCTTTGTACAGGGAAGCATTTGTTTATGTGAGCCCCCCAGCCACAGTCAGACTGTACAGCACAGACATGGGGTTTTTTTTACTGTTTTGGAGAGAGTCAGAGCACTATGCCTTCACTGAACAGCATCAGAGGTCACCAAAGTGCATTCAAGGTCTTCCTTGAATAGATCAGCAAGAGTGAATATAATTTAATTCTGCTGCGAGGAAGGATATGGAAACAGGAATGGCAGGGCATAAAGTGCCTGGAGCAGTTTTGCCATGTCTCTAATCCATCCTGTTCGTCTGAGTACTCAGTCACCAGTGCAGAATAGAAGCTCTGGTCTACGCTCTTCTCCTCTCAGGCTTGCCAAAACAGCTATTTTGGATTAATTAGTGGGAGTTACTCAAGGAACCATCAGCCTCTTGCATCAGTGTAAAGCTCCCAGCCCTCAAGGAAAATGACACTGTTAGAGCAAAGGATCTATGGGATCTAACCCCTGGACTACAAGGCAGCATTCAGGCATCACGATAAACCAGCAAGCGCTGGTTAGCCTACCAGATGCAAAACCAGAAGATCGTTGTTAGAGCACAGAAGCCCTGGGGCTTCTGCTTCTTTGTTCCTCCATGCCTCCCTGCAAAAGGATGTTGTCCCCTTTCTGCCACCTTCGAGGCCTGGCTGCTGCAAGGGGTGACACCACCCCGTGGTTTGTGGATTCTGATGTCACAACAAATTACGTATTTGTTCAAACTGTGATAACCAACAAGATTCAGCAACCTACAGTTTGTGGGATCATCTGCATCCAGACATTACAGGGCTGCCAACTTTGGGTTGGGAAATTCCTGGAGATTTGTGCATGGGGCTTTTGGGCGAGGGAGGGAGCTCAATAAGTACAGTACAATAGAGTCCACCCTCCAAAACTGGCATTTTCTCTAGGGGAACTTATTGCTGTAGTAATGTATGGCTGCGAGTATGGTCCAAGGAAGGCCGAGCACCAAAGAATAGATCCTTTTGAATTATGGTACTGGAGAAGACTCTTGAGAGTCCCTTGGACTGCAAGGAGATCAAATCAGTCAACCATGAAAGAAATCAACCCTGACTGCTCCCTGGAAGGCCAGATATTGAAGCTGAAGCTCAAATACTTTGGCCCCCAAATGAGAAGGGAGCGCTCACTGGAGAAGACTCTGATGCCGGGAAAGATTGAAGGTCAAAGAAGAAAGGGACAGCAAAGGATGAGATGGTTGGACAGTGTTACTGATGCAATGAACATGAAATTAAACTCCGGAGCACGACGGAAGACAGAAGGGCCTGGCGTGATGTGGTCCACGGGGTCACAAAAAGTCGGACTCGACTGTGTGACTGAACAACAACAACAAAAGTAATTCTGGGAGGTTTCCAGGCTCACATGGAGGTTGGCAGCCTTAGTCATAACTCCCTGGGGTTTGACTAAGCCACAACTTAGAAGCTATGGCTGATGGTGACATCTAAATTCAACCCAAGGGTCTGGCACTGTCCCTTATAGATGGGGCGGGGGGTTGAGCATGACATTCCTCCCTTCCTGGCCAACATTCTGTCTCCCTATGCCATCTTTTTCTTCCTCTTTTCTGTCTCTGCAGTATTTGGCTAGCTTACAATTTCTGATAACCTGTTGCATGTTTGTTCGGATATCCCTCTGGATCTGCTTGACATGATGATCCTCCCTAGTAACACATCTATTGCGTGGTATCTCACACCTGGAACGTGCACTGTTGCGTCACAAGCACTGTCAGTCCTCAGTTATGACAGACGAAAATCTTGATTCACCTCCCTGTCTCAGGTGGGGGAGACATAGGACTGGCCCTCCAGGCAAAACAGGTTCTGTTTCATTCTTGGAAATGCAAAGCAGGCTCAAGAGGCAGTTGGGTGTACCCTTGGCCCAGACAGCAGCTTCCCTCTTGAGCCACCTGGAGATATCTTCAGGGGGTGAAAGTTTTAAAAACAAGCAGCTTCAGCCGTGCCAAACCAGCAACTGGGCCATCGTCACTGAGAAATAATCCCAAGCCACTGAATGTTCAGCTTCCATGTTTTGTTTTGTAAGTTTCTAGCCCATTTTTGGTTACAGAGAGAGGGGAAAACATGGATGAGATATTCTGCCCAATTGCACAGCAAGAGGGTAACACACTCCCCGCCTTCCAGAGTTCTGGAAATGGGTGGGGAAAGGTACCAGGAATGACTGACAAGGCCGTGGTACAAATATGTTTAATTTAATAAAATAAAAATTGTAATTATTGTGTGCTTGAAATTAAACATGTATCCTAGGCATGATGCATTTGGGTTTTGCTGTTTCTCCTCGACCTGAAATGCCCACCCCTCCAAATTCCTACTAAGGGCCAAATTTCTCCCACACACACACACACACTTTTAAAGATAGGTACCACTTTGACTATCATGGCCTACTCAGGGCTGCAAAATGGTTGGGGGATTGTCCGCAGCCTCTGTTCTTATCCCATGTAACAATGACCCTTCTCTTTCCAGGAATGCCAAGCAGATGCCAGAGGCAGTGGCAGAAGCCCTGAAGTTTGTCTTCCAGTCAGAAGGAGGCCTTTCTGCCTCAGAAGCTGAGGAGTACTTTGCAACCTTGGATCGGACCCGCCGTTACCAGGCTGAGACCTGGTCTTGAGTTGCGGCAGAGGCTTGGACAGCAAAGAATGCTTCTTACCCAGAGCTAAACAGATGTAGCTAATGTGGGAGTACCGTGCCCAGACACTGACCAATAAACCTTGGCCCAGGCAATTTGTCTGAGTCACCTGCCCCCGCCACACTTCTAGGCTGTTACAGGAGAGGGGGAATGCCATTTTATGTATCTGTGGGTGCATCCTCTAAATTACATCCTTTTCCATGGGCTCTGAGTAGCCTTTTATTGAATAATGTGTACACTTCTTAAGAGAGAGATCAGATCACAAACCCTGAGGGATATTTCCTTTTGTTTTTTTAAAATAACAAGATCGTGGTTACTGGGCGGTAGGCAGCTGACCTTGTCATTAAGAACACAGTAATTGCTGCTTTATGTCAGACCTCCGTCCATCTTGACTGACAATTTTTTTCTATTCGTGGCCAGCTCTAATTGTTTCAGGGTCTTCCCCGTGAGAAGGGGAGTCCTCTTCCAGGCTCTCCCCTCTCTCGCTCTGTATTTTCCCTGCATATCATCTCATTGTGTGACCTGGTAAAGTGATGTATACTCTTGACGGTTGCAGAGATAGTCATTGAGATTTTCCCCCCTGCATTTCTCTTGGTACCACAATTCAGGTTCCCCCACCATGAGACTGATTGGCAGATTTAGGACAGACCAACAAAAGTACTTCATTTTGCAATGCACAATTAACTTGTGGAACTCACTGTCACAATACAAAGTGGTGGGCTGTAGAAGGAGAAGAAATTCAAGGCCTCCTGATTCCTACATGAAGCCTCCAGTTTCAGAGGCAATCCATCTCTGAAAATAAGTGGAGCATAGGTAGTATAATTGCCAAGCGAATATTAAGCTCTGGTCTCAGAACTCTGGCTCAGGTCCCACCATTGCCACAAACTCACTAGGCGATCTTCACCAATCTGCTCTCCACCCCACCTCCCAATCTGTAGTCTAGGGATAATAATAGTGCCCTTCCTTACAGGGCTGTTGTAAGGCTTGCCAGGAAGATAATGCTTATGAAGCACTTTGAACAGTGAAAACACTGCTGGATGACCTTGGGCAAACCATAGCTCTGTACCAGCTGTTCTCTCAAGGACAGCTTGGGAAAGAGCTCTCTCAGCTCCGCCTACCTCACAGGGTGTCTGTTGTGGGAAGGGGAAAGGAAAGGAGTTTTTAAGCTGCTCTGAGACTCCGAGTGAGTGAAGGGCGGGATATAAATCCAATCTCCTCTTCTTCTCTTCACTCTATGACTGTTAAGTATTATCTTGTTGCTCGAGCATGGTGGACAATGGAAAGCTTTCCCCTTCATGCCTTTCCTTGAGGGCATCTCCTCAGCTGCAGGAACCAGGAAGCTGGTCTGGGTATGGTGTGATCTATCCAGACTCTCCTGATGTTCTTACTCTGAATTTACTCCTGCAGCTCGGCTGTTTCAAAGGCACAGGACTCAAAAAGCAGGGTGCCAGTTCCACTTTGGAAATAAAGCACTGGATATTCGGTCGCCTTGAACTAATTAGTTTATTGGTGCAAAGGTGGCAGTGGGAGTACACTGAACAGACCCAGTCATTTCACCCAAGGCTGAGCACATCTGATGGTGTGTGTGTCCAGTCTCTAGCTGCAGCCAGTTCTGAATCCAATTCTGAATCCACTTTCATTCCTTTTAGGACAGAATTGCTGGGATGACAAGCTGAGCTGCTCTTTCCTGATCTACCAAGCCTTGCCCATTGAGCAAGGAGTTAACAAAGCCCAGCAACTGAGTCAGGATGGTGACCCCATTCCCATCATGGCTGGTGTCAATGGGACCAGCTGCTGCCGAAGAGAAGGGAAGGGAAGGGAAGTGACTGGCTGGTTTGGGCTGGCCATTACCCTGCCATGAGTAGATAAGGAAGCAGGAGCTGGGGTAAGAATGTCAGAGCAGCTCAGCTGGATCAGACCAAATGTTCCCTGTAGTCCAGCATCCTGTTTGCACCTGTGGTAAACTAGTTTATCATCATCACTGCCACAATGTCCACCCCGCCCATTTCCTGGAAATAGCACTCTGGGTGGCTTGCAAAGAAGCTAGAAGCAAAAACAAAACAAAAAGTAACAATCCCTGTATTAAAATTAAGTATACTAGATAGCAGTAAAACAGCAGAAAAAAAAATAAAAGGAGCAATAAATAATCTAAGATAATAAAGTAAAATCTGCCATCCTGAAGAATCAGAGGCAGGTGCCTCTGAGAAACTCACTAGCCTTTCCCCTGTGGTTTGCCCTCAAGGTCTGGTATTCAGGGCCAAGCTGCCTTTATACAGGGCAGTTCTTTTTAGTTGTTCTCCTTACTAATGAGCTGTGGCTCTTTTATAAATGTAAGCAAGTCACCACCACACATTTGTATAGATATTTGTGCCTTGCTTTTCTCCCAGGTGGGTATCTAAAGTAGCTTACAACATTGCTCTGTCCTCTTTGTTTCATCCATGTAACAACAACGCTGTAACATAGGTTAGGCTGAGAGAGCAAGAATGACTGGCATAAGGTCACCCGTGGCACAGTGGAAACTTGAACCTGGAGCTTCTCGATCATCGCTCAGCATTCTAACCGCTACACCATACTGGGCAGTGCGAAAGTTCTGATTCTTTTGCCTGCCTGCAACTTGACTCTTCCCTTTCCCAAGTTCTAGCACCATGAGAGAGAGAGAGAGACATCTCTACTCCCCCTGACTTGTCTCTCCCCCACCCTTAGTTGCCTGTCTCTCTTAAATTGAAATGTTCCAGACTTCTCACGCTGTCCTCATAGGGAGGGTCTTGCAATCCTAGCTCACTTCATCTTTTCCTCACTGCAGTATTCTTTTTTGAGATGAGGTGACCAGAACTGTACAGGGCTGCAAACGTGTAGTTTGTATAATGGGTTTCTATAGGAGTTCTGATGCTAACACACACATGGCAGCTCCCCCCAGTAGAAACCATGATCAGAGCATTCTCATCAGCCCAGCCCCTCCCCATAATATCCATGGAGGGCCTGTGACTCAGTGGATGGAGCAGCTGCTTTGCAGAAGACTTTTCCTGGCATTTCTGTTGCCAGTCAAAAGAGAGGACACTGAGCTCGAGGGATCAACAATATGACTCAGTACAAGATGGCTTTGTATGTATTTAAGGTTTCCAGGTAATCCCCAGCATCTCTGGCTGAAAGGGTTTCCAGTAGCTGGTGCTGGAAAATACTTTCCTCTGCCTGACATCCTGGGAAGCTTCTGCCCATCAGAGGAAAAAAAAATACAGAGTCAGATGAACTATATAGCTCTGTCTAACTTGGTCCTAGGTGGCTTCTTCCTCCCCTTCAGAAAGAATTTTTGTTAAAAGTTTCCATTCTGATTGCGACTGGCAAATGCGCAGTCACACATCCCCTCCCGTGTTTATTTTAAAACACATGGACCTGGCTTGTGGGTGAGAGAGACTGGAGTGAAGGGAGCAGTGCCTGGCGCAAGAATCTCAGTCCAAAGGGTTGCTTAATGGCTGATAAGATGAAAAGAGGCAAACCTTTTGCCCAGGAAGGACTTACCTGCAGAGCCAGCCCCACCCCCTGGGCAGTGACAGGCCTCGGATTGGCAGCTGCCTTGGTCTAGGCCGAGTTCCTGCTCTGATTCGTGCAGAGTCTTGCAAGTTGATAAACCAGCCTGGCCACAGTCAGAGCTGTTCACTTGTTGAGCTGGGAAGGTACAAAGGCACGACCTGGAGAGCCAGCAGCTCAGAGGAGGCCAAGCCCAGAGCGTGTGTCGCAGGGACCCACCAATGCAGTTGAATGAGGGCTGTTCCCTGGGCTAGGGAAGAACAAAAGTACCGGGCCTGCTGTGCGTCCTCCAACTTCTTGTGAAACGGATCCCGGCCCTGCTTTGAGCCATAGGATTTCAGAAGCAGACGACATGGGAACAGGTTGGGTACCATGTGTTTCCCGGGTGTTGAGCGGTGAAAGATTGTGGCTGAAAAACAGCAGGACTGTAGAGCCGCATGGGTGCCGGTTATTTTCTTGATACAGAACCTGGGAGCGTAGTAGCCGGGACTCCCCTGAAGCCAGGAAGAGCCCTAATGTCAGAGCCAGCTCTGTCGTGTGGTCTGGAGATGGAAGAGGTCTGCTTCAGTGTTTCTTCTCCTGGTACCCATAGCCTGACTGTAGCACTGGACATGGAACAGAAAGGTAGCGCTCCTACAGATGCAAAGTCTGCTGAGGACAGAGTTGCTGCTGAGGGTCTAACAGGGGGAATGAAAGCACCAGTGCAGACACCGTGCAAAGGAAGCGTCTGGTCAGAAGACCAGCCCATGGGCTTGGAGAGCATGGAGGAGGACCTGAGCCACAGTGGGATTACGTGGGCTGAGGAGAGAGACCCAGAGCAACCTCCTGTAAGTCCCGAAGACTCTTTAGCTGCCTGCTGTCCTAGAGAAGGTTGGCTGCCCGCCACAGCCCCACAGGAAGAGGAGGAAGTGGTGCCTGCTCCCCTTGCAGTAAAGGAAGAGAGTTATAGCACCAAAGTTGAGCAAGAGCTTCCTTCAGTGGAAAACGTCACAGAGATGGAACACGATTGCCTGCTGGAGACCAGAGGCTGGGCCCTCAGCAGAGGGGAGCTGGGGGCTGTAACACCGTCCTGCTGCATCCAGACGGAGGACGACAGTGTCGATGCACAGGAGTGCCCCATCTGCACAGAACTGTACGACCAAGACAAACGCAGACCAGCCTTGCTGAACTGCAGCCACGTGCTCTGCGGCCAGTGCCTGCGCTCCATTATGGAGGCATCCAGCGCCGCTGACATCGGACGCGTGCGCTGCCCCATCTGCCGCCAAAAGACGCCCATGATGGAGTGGGAGATCTGCAAGCTGCAAGAGGAGCTGCTGTTGATGAACGCTGAGCAGGGCCCAGCCGTGGCACCTCCCACCTTCACTGCCCTTCCAGCCCGGCGTCCAGGGGTCTGGGGGGGCTTGGAGCACCACTTCCAGGTCCGTTTCCATACCACCCGCATGGTCGGCTTCCTGCCCTGCCTCCGCTACCCTCCTTCTCTCATCAGAAGGCTAGCCCGCCTGGAGCGCCATTGCCGTTGTTGTTACCGCTTAACATTGGTGGGACTGCTCATCGCTGAGATGCTGAGCCTCTTGCTTGTTTTCCTGCCCATCGTTTTGCTGCTGTTGCTCTTCCTTATTCTGGACAAGTAGAGTTTGAACCTAGACTCTTAGCTGAGATGGAGACTGAAGGAACAGGGGATGGCCGATCCATGTTGATAGCCCTTCCTCCAGCCCTGTAAGCTGTACTATCATGAACAACTCTAGCGATCATCCATGAGTCTTTTCTCCCATCCTTTTGCTGAACTGAGACAAGGAAAGTGGCGCTTATCATTTACTGTCCGACACCCTGGTGGTGTTAGAGGACGCCCACCTTTTTTTCCTCCCCCGCCTCTCTGATGCAGAGACAGTGTTGGTGGCCCCCCAGCAGGTTAAAGTTTCTTGAAGTGTGAAGTTAGCTCAGAGTTCCAGCTCAGCTTCTCCCTTTCTTTGACTGTTTGATAGGTGAGAAGCTTCTGTCTTCACGGCAGGTACCGGATGCACGCTTACTCACTCACTGCTGGTCAGCAATCGATGCTCACAACCTGTCTTGCTGCTTGGTGGGAGGAGCAGTTGCAGAATGTTGACAGTCAGTCGTGCTATGAAGGAAGTGGAAGGTTGGTTTAGCTGAGTGTTACTAGCAGCCCAAGGAGGCAGCCTGTGAGGGATGCAGAGCCAAGGAAAGAGAATGGAGATTTTGGGGGTGGGGTGGGGGTGGTCAGTACAGGCTGTAGATGCCTCTGCCTTCCAGGCTGCTAGGCGCTAGCCTCCTGATGCTGCTAGTCCTCAAGCTAATGCCATTCCCAGAAGCAAAAGCCCTCTTCCTGTGTTATCACTGAGACTGAATTCTGCTGGTTTGAATGAAGCTTAAAACAATTTTCAAGTACCTTACTAGCACTTTTGGTGGTGGTTTGAGTGTAAGCTCTCTCTCTCATCTAAAGCCTGTGTTTGTACAAAGAGATCTAGATTGTCTGCAGTGTGTCACGTCCAGGGTGGGGGTGCAGAGGGAAGGAAGGGCTGGTCCTGTTTCCTCCGCACAGTGCTCGACATGTTGCAATTCTGGTGTTTGGTTTCCCAAATGAGCCTGATTTCTATTCTTGGTGTATGTGGGGGGTGGGGTATTGCAGATTCTCCGATGTGAGGGGAAATCACTTTGCACATGCTCAGATACTTTCTGCCCTGTGTTGTGCCATATGAAGCCCTTGGCTTAATATAGACCCCCGTCCCTTAGCTTCCCCCGTCAAAGAAAGAACACCCCCTTGTTCAGGCCGGACCAGAGCAGCCCAGGTTAGCAGCCTTAATTTCCCCTTTTCCAGAGTAGCTTTCCCCTCTCTCAGGCCTGGTTTTCAGAGGTGGAAGAAGACAGAGGTAGAACAATGGGCCAAGGCACTCCAGAGTGCAGAGGCCAGATTCTGATTTTGAATCTTCCACGTAACTAGAAAGCCAGCACAGCAGGGAAAGAAGTTCTTTCCCTCTTTGTTTTGTTGGATTTCTGTTTGAAGGGGGCTTTTCAGCATAGAGGAGAATTCCACAACGTGATCCTCCAGCCACAGCCTGACGTTATTAAAGTCTTTATTTTGTAATTTGCATTTATACTCTGCTTTTCTCCTTAATGGAGCCCCAAAGCAGCTTATGACATTGTTCTCCATTTTACCCTCACAAGAACCTTGCAAGGTAGGCTGAGAGTGTCTGGCCCAAGGTCATCTAGCAGTCTTCCATGGCAGAGCTGGGGTTTAAACCTGGGCCTCCCAGATCAAATAATGACACCACTTAATATAACTTGTTCCGAAAGAACAGACGCAACCAAGAGGGAGGAGGGAGCAGCCCTGTCTGTTACAAAATGTACATAGATAGCGAAGCGGCTGAACAGAACAACCCTGTGGAGAGCATCTGGGGAAAAATAAATGACTAAAAACAATGTTGGGAGTCTGCTACAACCCACCAAGCCAAGAAGGGAATGTGAATGATGTTTTCCTGAGGCAAAAACAAAACATGTTTTCACATCTGAATAAGGTATAGTCTGTTTTTACTGTGTCGGTCTCCTGCATGTATGAACCAGCTCTGGTCATTGACCCAGCAACAATAACAGGGCATTTTGCAGTGTGGGGGATTTCCGGGAGGGGGAAGGGCAAATCACTCTGCACATGCCCAAGTGCCTTCTCTTCCTGCTATGTCTTGCATAGGTCCTACCTCATGTTAAGTCCTGACAGCTCTACACCATATACTCTGTGACCAAGACTGAAAGCAAAGATTTCCAGTGGCCATCAGAGCGAGGGGAAGTGAAGTAGGAGTAGAACAGACAGCGTCCCCGGGAGCTGCAGGCACACATGCCCGGCAAAACACATTTCAAGCTTCCAGCAATGCTTCAGCATGACTCAGCTAAGAATCAGATGTCCTCTGCCTGCCCAGCAAAACAGCAGCTAATGCTGGAAGAGAAAGGGGAAGAAATTGCAAATGTACTATTGGGATGATAATGTAAACTCAGCAGAGGCAAGGTTCTCTTTTGACTTCATAGAGTCAAATTGGTCACAGTGTGGTTGGATTTCCCCAGATTGCTGCTAGCTGAAGCACTATTTCTTCTCCTGAAATGCTGTGCTTTCTGCATGAGTTCAGGGCATGCCTCTTCCTAAGGAGTGCCAGTTCAGAGTATTGATTCATACAGAGATGCAGCAAGCATCCTCATTTGAGAGTAGGAAATTCTCTTGTGCATCTGCCGCAAGGAGTAGCTGAATGCCTCAGTGCAGAGATAGAACAGAATTCCATAAACACAGAGTGCATAGCTGCTTAGAAGGAGTACTGGATAATGCAGAGGCACAGTGGGCAGCCTCCTTTGAGGGTGACCACTCCAGGAACCTTTCCTTTTATGTTTTGCTGCACAGAGTTTGGGAATTATGGTCCTATACATAGCCAATAGATACTGAAGTGAGCACATGCAGCCATAGCCAGTGTATGACACTGTAATGTAGTAATCCATATGGTGAAAGGACATGATCTGAGATCTTATTCTTTTAATTTTATTTATTTATTTATTTATTTTGTTCGATTTATAGGCCGTTGTCCCCGCTTTTGCAGGCCCAGAACGGCTTACAGGTCTTGGTAGAGCCAAGATTCATAAATACAGTATCAATTAAAACATTTAAAACAATTATAAAACATTATAAAACATTCAAGTTAACCATTAACAGTTTACATAAAGTGCTCAGTGAGTTTAGGTGGTTTGCTGTATACCCCGACGTTTTCAGGCCCCAGTATTAGACAGTACTGGGGCCAGATGGTAATATCTGAGGCTGCTCGTTGGTGGTCACAGAGTAGGGGGAGAGAAAGAGAGGCCATAATGCCAATATATAAAGAGAAAGAGACCCTCATTTTGTGAAAGGCCATCTGTTTCCATGCATCTCTAACAGACTGCACATTGGTCCATGTGTTTATGTACAATGCACCTTTGTGAGCCAGTTATTTAAGCATCTAATATTAAAAGATATTTATTCTAACACATCTAATGTTAAAAGGTATACATCCTCTATACATGGAGGTTCCATTTAGCTATCATGACCAATAGCCATCAATGGGCCTGTCTTCTGCCAATCTAATACCCTTTTAAAGCTATTTAAGATAGCAGTAAGTGTTGTGTTATCCGGTGGCAGTGAGTCCCATACATTAATCATGCACTGTGTGCAAGAGTCTCTCCTCTCATCCATCTTAATCCCTCCGGCAAATTGGGTTTGTTGCAGTTCTGAAAGGGAGGGGAAAAATTCCTCTCAACAGCATCCTTTTATGAACCTCTCCTGTTCAACTTCCTTGCCTTATCCCAGGCTTTTTCCTAAACGATAACACTCCAATCATCTTAGCCATTCCTCATAAGAAAGGTGCTTCATTTGGGTTGCCCTTCTTCAGCTCTGTGGTGTTGTTTTGAAAGTGGGTGACTAGAGTCCTAAGGATCATACACTTATCTTCCAAAAATGGGGCCACCACGTCACAGTTTTATGCCAGCTGATGCTGCCAGTTTTGTTCTCAATCCCTTCACTAAAGACACTTCATCTCAAACCAGCCTTTCTCATTGATCGCTTGTTAAAGCCAAATACACCTCCAGGAATAATTCTGCAAAAATTAAATTAAATTAAAACTCAGCTTCGTAGAGGATGGATGAGCAGGGGATGGACAGATAAAGCCCCACGGATAATCTTTTGCTGTTGCTATGCGGAAGTGACCTCGTTTAACAACTTTGAGCGGGGGGGGGGGGAGATTCTTGGGGGGAGTTGCCTTTAAAGAACTGCTCTCCATAATTTGCCTCTTTCCCACCTCATCTGGGGAGAGGCGCAAACCCAAGGTTTCATTGTGAGTGCCTATATATAGCAAGCCCTTTGGGAGGAGCTGCAAGGGGAGGGGGAATTGGGGATCTTCTCCGCATCCCCCTAATGCGTTCCGCCAGTTGCCTCAGCAGCCGGAGCTTTTGCTGCGTCCAGACCCTTTGCAGAAACCGCCAGAGGGAGCCGGGCTGGGAAGGTCCACGTGGCCTCACGCGTGTGCGTGAATGTTTCAAGAAGGGGAGGAGGGGGGAAGAGGCGACCCGATTGGCGCCTGCCTCGGCTGTTACCTGGCAACACGCATGAGCTTTGTGGTACCCACGAGCTGGCCAGTCTGGAGAGGGGTAGAGGGGCGGGGAAGGCCTTTCGGAGCTGACCGGCCAGCCGGTCAAGGCCTGGAGGAGGTGGGGGCGAGCCTCAGGCAAGCTGCATCGCAACCTAGACTGTAACTTGGGATTTTCTTCCTTTTGCTTTTTTGTGCCTAGAAAAAGTGTGTGTGGGGGGGGGGGGGAGCTTTTTATAAGTATTATATTGTTTTGGAGACTGTTGTAAGAAAAAGGAGGGTCAAACCATTTTTTTTGTCCCTTGCCTTGTTAAAATTTTTCAGTGTACACTATAAATGAACAGCAGTGTCATCTAACTAGGATAGTCAGCTGGGGCCTGGATCTACAGAGATCAATTGCTCTGAAGGAAATGGCTGTTTCGGAGGGTGGACTCTAGGGCTTCACACCTCTGCTGAGTTCCCAGGATTCACTCTCAAATATCCAGAAATTTCCCAACCCAGAGCTGGCAACCCTAAGTCTAAGCAGAGTTACACGCTTCTTAGTTAAGGTTGCCAATTCTGGATTGGCAAATACCTGGAGATTTGGGGGATGGACCCTGGGGAAGGGGGGGGGGGGGTTAGGCAGGCCCATAGCCAAGATTTTTTTAGTCGGGGGTGTTTAATTTTCTTAGGGGGCACTGGCTAATCGAATTGGAGGTAATTTAATTAAAGTTAAATAGACTTCCTGGGTGAAATAGAGAGGTGCTGTCTGGCTCTGCATTGCCACCATAGCCATCCCTTTGCACCAGGTGGCTGTGCAGGAATACCTGGCTCCTTCCCTTCAGGGGCCCTGGGTTGGATGGGAGGTTGTGGGGCCTTGCCAGTAAGCAGGGGGGCTAGCCCTGAGATGCCCCACTGTAGCTACAGGCCTGGATTTAGGGAGAGAGGACCTCATTGGTTTATAATAAAGGCATTATAACCTGGCCCTCCAAAGCAGCCATTTTCTCCTGGGTAACTGATCTCTGCCATCTGGGGATCAGTTGTAATAGTGGGAGATCTCCTGGCAGTGTCTAGAGCCTGGCAACCCTATAAGACTATTAATATCAATGGATTTAGAAAGGTGTGCTTTTCTTAGGATGGCTTCTTGAGACACTTTTTGCACAGAGCATTGCCTCCAGATAGGTCTGCACTTGGCCCCAAACCCCCATCTCTCCAACCCCGACTCTTCTCTTGCCCTGCTGCACCATCCAATCGCTTGATCGAAAGGCTCTCCGCACTCACATACAAGATTCTTTTCTTTTTTTTGCAACCCTATGAATGTGATCCTGTTATCTGGAATGCCCTTTGCTGAAGTGGAACTGATTGCTACAGCTTAGTTATAGATAAATTTAAAAGAGGATTAGAAAAAAATAGTGGTGTATAGGTTTGTGAATGGCTGTTTACTATGACAGCCAAATGGAACCTCTGTGTTCAAAGGCAGTGCACTTCTGAATGCCCATGGCTGTGAGGCAGCACCAAGGGAAAGCTTTGGGCCTCCGTGCCCTGATTTTCGAAAAAATCTGTGAGAAACAAGATGTTGAACTAGATGGAACCTTTTGTTGATACAGCAGAGTTGTTCTAATAACCTTTTTTTAAAAAGATGCCATGAACTGTTGGGGGTGGTGCCAGAACTTGTTTTTAGTGTCAGCACCTAGTCCCCAGGCCATGCATTCTGAAATAAGAGTGTATGTGATTAATCACCTCAACCTCCTTTACTAGGCCTATCAGCAAAGCAAGCAATACAGGTAACTGCTGTGGCCCTTGAATGCATCTGTTAAACACAAACACATACACACCCTGCCAAAGGCAAGTAAACATGGCAAATATCTGGAACCGAATGCAACCCATTAGGGGGTGCCGTGCAGTGTGAAAATTGCAAGCAGCTCCACATAAACACATTGCTTAATTTGCATATTAATTTAAAGGTTGGGCATATAACCAGAAACCCTTCTGGTATCTGTGAGCAGGTACAGAGTGGATTTGCTGCCACACTAGGTAATCATAGATAGGAGGCAGGGCTTTTGGCTGCTGGGCAGGTAAGAGGCACAGTATCTCTTATTTTAGACATTAAGAATTGAAGCAGTGGGAACTCTATGGGAGTGTCCTTACTAGGCAAGTTACCATGCCCTTCTGCTCCTCCTCCCCCCTACTTGCAAGGTGATACAGCTGTAGTCATCAGCATTATTTAGCTGATTCAGACATCAGATTGGCCACTGTGGGAAACAGAGTTCAGGACCAGGTGGAACATTGTTATAATGTTCTTCTTGTTTTTCCTCAATGTCTGATACTCAGAGGTATACTTAGCTATCTTGGTTACCCATTGAGACTCTAAATCCTTCATAGAATTATCTACACCACTTTGGTGTAGTGGTTAAGTGCACGGACTCTAATCTGGGAGAACCAGGTTCAATTCCCTACTGTTCCACTTGCAGCTGCTGGATGACCTTGGGCAAGCCATAGTTCTGACTAGAGCTATCCTTGAAAGGGCAGTTCTTGAAAGAGCTCTCTCAGCCCCACCTACCTCACAAGGTGTCTGTTGGGGGGAGGGGGAGGGAAAGGAGTTTGTAAGCCGCTCTGAGACTACAAGTGAAGGCCAGGGTATAAATCCAATCTCTTCTTCTTTTTCTTCTTCTTTCCCTTCTTTTCCTAACCAGAGAAACTAGTGTCTGATGCTACGTGTTGTGGCAATGAGTTCCATAAACCTACCAGACACTGCATGCAAAACCACTTCTTTCACCCTACTGCCCATCAATGTTCCTTCTAAGCTATGTAGTCTTGTGAGCAAACATTCTACTTTGTGAGATGCTGGCATTAAAGTTGTGAGTGACCAATTTGGCTAATGCATAAATTAGTTTGTTCTAGAGCCATCTTTCCTGAGCTAAGATGAAAATGTGAGCTGGAGGCTAAAAAACTGTGAGCTAGCTCACACTAGCTCAGCTTAGAGGGAACATTGCTGCCCATCACTTTCATTGGTTAACCTCTTGAATGGGTTTGTTCCAATAAGGAGCTCCTTGGTTGGTGTCTGGCTTGCAGTCCTTAACGTTTAAGGGACTGCTAAACCTCACGAGTTCCTCTCTTGTCCCATTCACAGTCATGCCACAAGATTTTCACCCACATTACAGGTCATCATCCGCAGTTTTGCCACATGATACACTTCCTGTTTCCATTCTTGGCCTAGGAATAGGGGTACAGAGCAAGCTATGGAAGCATGGGGGAAGGGTGGGATGAGTCTGACTGAGCCTTTCCTCCCATAGCAACCATGCCAGCACATAAATGGATCAGGTTGTAATCCTTGAGTTCCTCAGCTTTCATTTTTACAAATGCAACAATCTCATTACTAAACTTGGCAGCAATATTGATAATGCCTACCTGACTTTCAGGATCTGGGAGTAGGAGAACATTCCCCTTTGTTCTCCCCACGCACTTGGTGCCCAGATGTACACTGTCTGAGGCTCCATGTAATTTGCACACTTTGTACAGGTCGGCTTTTCATGGTGCAGAATTTGGGTTGCCTTGGCGGAGTTCTGTTCCCATAGCTGGCAGACTGAGTCTGGTTTCACATAGGACAACTCTGGCCTCCTGAGCTTGCAGGGCTAGATAATTCTTCATGCACCACAGAACTGTTCAGTTATGTTGCCACTCCTTGTTAGGATTGCTATGTCACACATACACACACACAAACACACAGCAGCTTTAACAGTTGAATGTTAGGCAGATTCACCAGATGCAGATCTCTCCTGCGTGAGTTAAAATTTGGCCAGGAATTACATTTTGTGGGGATTTTTGCTCACCTAGATTCTGCACCATACTATGTAATTCTGCATTTGCTGACCATGGAAGGAGGAGAAGGAATGTAGGGCTGGATTTACAAAGAGGCTGTGTACAAGTGGTTCCAGTGATGTCCAAGTAGTTCAGCCGAAGCAGAGAACTGCCTAGAAGGCTTTCATCGCCCGAGTCACCCCAAACCATCATGCTTTGAGAATTTCATCAGTCATAGCTCCCATATGCCCATGGGGCTCTTCACAAACATGAAGACTGGAAGCTCCCTTTGCTTTTAAATTGAGTTCTTTGGAATGTTGAGCCCAAATTCATGGCTGCTGGTACAGGATCCAACCATAGCCCTAACGTCCCGATAAAAATCAGAGGAGCACCCCAGAAAATATTCTAGAATGCATCTGTGTTTATGCAAACTTTACCAAATTAGCCTGTGGCCTACATCCCTCCCCTTCTTTGGCCCGCCAGCTGTGTATTTACAAACAGCGGCCTGGGAAACTGGTTGGTCTTCCTGCTTCCCCCTCCCCTTTGAAATTGTTCCTATCCTGGGACTATTTCCTGTTTGTGTCCCTCTCCTGCTCATCCCTAGGTATGCAGGTGTGGCTTTTTGCCGGCAGGTGACACGCTCCTCAAGGGCGGTAAGATAATATCTTTATGAGGACTTGCCAGTGTCCCTGACTTGGCAAACAAGCTTTCAGGTTACATAGATTTTTTTTCTTGTGGCTGGATATTTTTTTTTAAAAATCCAGACGTTTATGGGAAAGGGCATGATACTAAGCCAAGCCTGCAATTTGATTCAGTCTTAATAGTATAAAAGAGGAAGATCTTGCTGACTAATTGAGTTAGAACTGGGCCACATGCAAAAAATAATTCTGCACGCACAGGCTTGCCAGGGCACAGAAGGAAGGTCTTTGCAAAGACAAGACCCAGCAGTCAACACACAGCTCAGATCTAGCAGCGCTTAGTGCTGTCTGTTCCATGGAGATCATGGAGATACTACTAATGGGCTACCTTGCACGCTCGTTGGCAAGATTACTGAGATAATGGATGTGGAGTGCTTCAAGTGTTCTGTAAGTTGGAGTATTATCTGCCCAAGAAAAGCCCTGCTGGAGGGCCAAAAGTCCATCTAGCCCAAGATCCTGGTTTGAACTGTGGCCAACCTGATACTTCCAGGAAGCCCATCAGGAGGATATGAAGAGGATAGCTTTTCCCTGCTATTTGCCCTTAGTTTCTGGCATGGGAGATTCCATTTAGTTCTCGTGCCTCATAAGCACTGATGGATCTCAGCAATGGTTCGTCTGGAATAGCCTATCCAACAGTGGCCAGCCAGATGCTGCCTCTCCCCCAACCCACCCCCAGATATTCTCAGTGCAGTTCTCCCCTGCTGTTTCTCTCCAGCTTCTACCACTCAAAGGCAGCTCTGGGATTAATATGTGTGTGTGGAGGGGTTCCTGGGTCCTATCAGGTTGAAGATGGCTGCTATAAATCACCTGCCCTGAATTGATCCCGATTTAATGGGACGCTTGGCACCGAATCTAGCTCAGCATATTTTCAAGCACTGCCAGTTCCGTAGGGGTGATGTTTGCAAAGCACAAGGACAAAGGATGCTGGCATTGTTGCTGGGATTTGGGGGTGGGGGGGAGGGCAGAGGAAGGGGGAAAGAAGAGGAGGCTGTTGCCCTTTGGCATGTATCCTTTGCAAGCTTGACTGAGCTTGGGTTGCCTGCACTCCTTGCGTGGCCCTTCCGTTTGCCAGACGTAGACATTTTTTACAGAGCTTTCCTTGCCCTGTGGAAACCTGAATTGCCTTAGAATCTAGCGCCATCAAATTGGCCCATCAACAATAATGTCACTTTCTGTTCCTTTGGTGCCAGTGGAGGGAGAAGCAGGATGCCCGGGCTGGGAAGAGAAGTGGATGCAGGGAAAGAAAGAGGAGGCTGGCGGCAGACAGGCAAAAACTTCCCCACTGTAAGAAAAATTGGTATGGTTAGCTGACTGGCTTTCATTAGCTCTCGCAAAGAAGTGGGGCTACATCTCCCATTTTTTTAACCTGCCAGGATTATATGGCAAATACTGAGCAAGGGATTCTAGGGAATAGTAGCTTTCACATCAATGAGAACTGGCACTTCCACAGCCAGAGGTGCCACTGAGGGAGAGCAGAGTGTGTCACAATTTCAGTTAGTGGAGTGGACCCCTATAACATCACCCTAAAGTTCCTACGAGGTAGCACAGGGTGCTAAGGTGGTAAAGATAAAATAACTCCTCTATTTGTTTTCACTAATCACATTGACATTTCACTTTCCCGCCATCTTAGGAACCTAGGAAACATGATTTTGTGTTTACAACAACCTTGTGATTATGCTGAGACTGACTTGCCCCAAAGCCACTGGATCAGGCCTTCATGACTCACAGCCAAGTGTAGAAAGGAACCCTACTTGAAAAGGGTTTGTGTCTGAGATAAAAGGAAAATTCTGCCTGGCAGTACTTGATTAGCAATAGCCAGCACTGGATTATTTTATTTATTGTGACACTGATAGCTTGCTTTTCTCCCCAATGGGGGCCCAAAGGGGTTTTCAGCATTCTCCTCTCCTCCATTATTACTCACAACAAGAAGCCTAGGGAGCAGACTGGGCTAGCAGAGAAAATGGCTAGCCCAAAGTCACCCAGCAAGCTTCTGTGGCAGAGTGGAGATTCTCCACCCACCTAAGAATCCTTGGAACTGCAGTTTAATGGTGGTGAAAGGAATCCCCTGCTACAGATCCCAGCTCCCCTGTTCCATCCTTGGTGGTGGTGGAAAGTGTCAAGTCACAGCTGACTCATGGTGGGTGACCCCAGAGAGTTTTCAAACAACCCTGCTATTCCTTGGAGGTCTCCCATCCAAATACTAGCCAGGGCTGATCCTGCTGGCTTCCAAGATCTCAAAGCACAAAACCAACTGGGAGTGAAAGTATAAATCTACAAATGAAAAGGTAAAACTCCCCCAATTTTTTTCAAAGACAAGTAATAATGCTTTTAGAAATATATTAAATAGACTGAATATATAAACACATACAATAGTTTTATGTTATATAATCAGTCTATTTAATATATTTCTAAGAGCGTTATTACTCGTCTTTGAAAAATTTTGGGGAGGGCTTCCAAGATCTGTCAAGATTAAAATAGCCTGGGCAATCCAGATCCTTATCGAACTTCGATTCCATTCTCGGTGTGTGTGTAAAGTGCTGTCCAGTTGCAGATGAACACATGGAATTCACTGCCACAGGAGGTGGGGGCGGCTACAAGCACGGATGGCTTCAAGAGGGAATTAGATAAACATATGGAGCAGAGGTCCATCAGTGGCTATTAGCCACAAGGTATAGATAGGAACTCTCAGTCTGGGGCAGGTGATGCACTATATTTTTGGTGCTTGGGGGGGGGGCAACAGTGGGGCTTCTAGTGTCCTGGCCCCACTGCTGGACCTCCTGATGGCACTTGGTATTTTTGGCCACTGTGTAACAGAGTATTGGACTGGATGGGCCACTGGCCTGGTCCAACATTGGCTTCTCTTATGTTCTTATGACTGACAGCAACCCCATAAGGTTTTCAAGGCAAGAGGCGTTCAGAAGTGGCTTGCCACTGTCAGCCTCTGTCAACCTTGGACTTCCTTGGTGGTCTCCCATCCAAATACTAACAAGGGCTGACCCAACTTAGCTTCTGAGAGGTGACAAGATCTGGCCAGCCTGGGCTATCCAGGCCAGGATAATTCTCAGGGTATCCTTAGGAGAAATAATGGCTGCCACAGCATTTTAAGTCTGCAGTGTAGGTATGAGAATGTGCATTTCATTGTTCATCACTGGCTTCTTGGCCTGCTGTGCCCCATCTTTGCAGATGGTGCCCCATGCCCAGCCCCACCCACCACTCCCATGCCACAAGACATTCCGAACGGAGATTGGTTCATTAGTATATCTTTATTTCGGAGATTCGATTGAGGGGGTTAACAAGACCGGATATAAAACGACAGTTTTGTTGCAACCAGCAGCCAAAAGGAATTGGCATGTAGGGGAGGTGTTAACCCAAGTTCCCGTTTGGCAGGCCACCCTGGCGTCCTCTGCTGCCTCTTAGTCTACCTGAAACACCATGCTTGGGGTTTGGATGAGCTTTGCGAGCAATCTGGCACAAGGCCGGCAGACCATCATCTTAGCAAATTTTGGATACTGGGAGGGGGGGAGGGCTGCACCATCATGCCCTATGCAGGTGTTTCTCTTGGGTTGGCTCTGAAGAACCCATCCTATCTGGAAATGGCCCAGCCCCTCGTCCGTTTGCATCTGTGGACAAAATGGATGCTGGCAGGGTCTGGCTGTCAACACATGCTTACGAGGACCATGCTTTGAACCCAAAGGCAGAGATCTTAGCCAGTAAGCCCGCCCAAATGATTTAGAAACTATTATGCAGGACCTGACCCTGATTGACTAGGAGCTGTAGGTCAGACGCCCCCATTTGGAACACTCCACCAGCAATGACCACCAATCAACAAGCTGCCTCCGCCTTACCTCCTGACCCCTCTAGTCCAATCCTCAACATCTCTTGGACTTGCTCTCTGGATTGCAGTTCTGGCATTGATCTGCAAATTTGCTTGATCTATGGTCTGGACTTGTCAGCGGCTCCACTGATGTCAGTAGCCAGCAGAAAGGGGAGGGTGCATGCCCTTGGGGTTGACTGCTGGAAAGATGTGCATGTGTAAGTGCGTAGCAAATAGTCAGATTGACCAGTATGCTGCCCAAAGTTTGCTTGAGCCAGCCAGCCAGCCCCCAAATGCCTTCCTTCTTTGCCATGGGCACCTGGGGCTGAACTCAACTGGATGATTGGCAGAGGCAATCCCAGCACCCCAAGTCTCTAGCCTCAACCCACTGGGAGGGCTTGCTTGTTAGCCAGACATCTAGCTAAATATGGCTTGGTTATTATTTTTTTTGCTTGGCACAAAATGGACCCCAAGCCCAGCAAGAGGAAAGTGGCATAGTGCTCCCAGCCCTTCCCATCACAAATTCAAACAAGGAGACAACACCGAGTGTGTAAAACTACCACTTTGCACACCACCCCAGTTTATCCTGCTCATATGTCTTTGCACATAGTGCTGTCATAAAAATAAGGGCAGTGAGAGAGTTTGCTAGGTGTTTGGGAGTAACCAAAGCCCAGTTCACTCCAGAACTCTTAACTGGGCGAGGCAGCAAGGTGGACTCTTCCTTCCTCCAGGGGAAGGTCAGTGCTGCCCATGGAAAGCGCTCAGTCTGTACCTTTTGACTTGGACATGGCTCTCCTTTACCCTTCACGCGGACGCAACCCAAGAAGCATCATCGCAACTTCAATCCGTTTTATTGACGGCCGGGGCCGAAACAAGATGCATTTCTGAAACAGTGATGAGGAACAGAGATCCTCCAAAATGAGGATTTTTAAAAAAAACAATGTATTTTTAAAAAGCTTCCCTCAAGGACATAAGGAAATGGGACCCTTCCAGAAAGTCTGCTGGCAACCATCTTTCGATTGGCAGCAGCAAATTTGGACGCATGACAGCTTGGGCACAGAAATGGAAGCTTTGGCAAATAACTTAAAAAGAGAAACTGGCATCTGAGTTGGCCCCTGGCACAGGCCCTGCCTGGCACTGCTTCTCTAGGATTCCTGTATCTTGCCACCTCCTTTGGCTGCTTCCAACTCCTCTAACTTGGGTGGCTTTCCTGTCCAAGCTGCTGGTAGAAACATCACAGCTGCCCTGCTGGGACCCCACATTGTGAGCCAAACAGAAGAACAAAACACTTCCTGGGGAGATGAAATCCAAGGATGTAGTCCACTAAGAGAGTGCAGAGAAGGAAGGAGGGTGAACTGAAGGATGGACATAGCAGTGGGCTGGGAGGTCTTGCTGACAGATCTCGGTCCTCCACGATTCCTGGTGGTCCATCTTCCATCCTTCATCTAGGAGATGAGCCCCTCTCTTTCATCCCCTTTTGCTGCAGATAACATTGAAGGATGCCCCGATGTCACCCACACTTCAGAAGCATTACTCCCTCCACTTCCCCCATGTAAACACATGTTGGTTTTCAGCAGGGCACACAGGCAGGTTCTGGAGCCAGAATGGTTAAGAATTCCAAAAAACCAATGGACCAATAATCCTGTCCAAACTGGGGTCTCCCAAGAAAGACCATTGTGCCCTCCACTCTCTCACAGTCCCACTGCCCAGGGTGGTGAAGGGGTACAAGTGGAACCAGGGGGAGGGCAGGGAGCGCACAGCTCACATGATGGTGCAGGAAGACAGCGGGTTTCGGATGTGGCATGTGCAGGCCGCCCCACAGTACTGGCGGAAGGTCTGATAGCAACTGCGGTCAGTGTCGCTGCTCCACTGCACAGGGTTGGTAGAAAGAGCCTCGGAGGGAAGTCTGTTGAGAATGCTTGTGTTCACTGCCAGGGCAGCCAGTCCGTAGTCAGTGAACAGCACGGTCTCCCTCTTGCAGGTGGGGCAGGAGATGAACTTGTACTTCGGGCAGGATTCGTAGAGGATCTGCAGGCACTCCTCGCACACAGAGTGCAGACAGGAGAGGATGCGCGGGCGCTTGTTGGTGAAGTTGTACATGTGCCCACAGGTCGGGCACTCCAGCGGCTCGCACGGGGTAGAAGAGTGCAGCACGTACTGGTTCACAATCACCTCGTCCGATGGTGGCGGCTGCCGATGGTAGCAGATCTCTGAGCTGCCTTTGCGCTGTCCTTGGTAGAGCCGTTCACGCCGGGGGAGAGGTGGTGTCCGGGACAATCCCAGGGCCCCTGGGTTATTGTCTAAGGCTGGGATGTCCCCGCAGGCCTGGTTCACGATGATCTCCGACTCGGAAGGCCAGGCCCGCTTGGCAACCAGTGGAGGCTCGCGGCGGGGGGCAGGGACGTAGCGCGACTGGGAGCTCTGCAGCTCCGAGAACTTCTCCGGGTGGATGATCTTCATGGCCTCCATTTTGATGATGACCTGTTGCCCTTTCAGACATGACATGAGGAGGCTCTTAACATTACTGTCCGTGGCTCTGGGTTCTCCGAGGGTCTCCTGCATGGGGCTAGAAGGTGTTCGTAGCAGGCCAGGCTTTGAATCGTGTGCGGGCCGTGAAGCGGCAGTGCTGGAGAAAGCCGCTGGAACAGGGGCACATCCTGGGGTGAAAGGCGCCAAAACCGTTCCTTCTTCCTGGCAGGTTGCGACGGCTGCCCTAGGACCCCAGTTCTGTGTGCCTTCCTTGCAAGGCAGGTTGTCGGGCAACAGGGGGTGGCAAGGACCGTGTTGTGTTAACAACGGTCCGTGGCCTGGTGAAGCTTTGGGGGTTGTGTTCCGGGGTGCAGCTGGGTTGGCCAAATTGTAGCACCTCACAGCACTGGAATGGACACCAACACCTCGCAGACTGGCTAGATGAACACAGCCAAAGCAGGCCAAACTTTGATTTTTCCGCACTCCAGGGCTAAGCCACCTTGGCTGCAGGTGAGTCAAGCTGAAGTTGCAACCCAGGATGGAATGCTATCAAGAGCCGCCTGTGCTATGTCTCTGGCCCCTCCCTGCCGGTGCCCCTCCCCCACGGGGCCTTGATTCCTGTTTACATTCGAGGAGATCCTGACTGGGCTGAAGAATGTGTTTTGCAAATTCCAGAGCTCTGACTTTCCCCTCTCTCTCCCACTCGCCTGGTCACAGACTTCTGCAAAGCTCCTTCCTCCAGGGCGGGCACTGGGAGAGAGATCCACAGGTGGAACGCATCCTGCTCAGGTGCAAGGCAGCAGCAGGTTTCCACCAGGCAGTTGGCAGCTTCTTCACGGGGGAACAGGCCCGGCCTGCCAGCTCAGTCTCTACAGTGTGTTCTCGTGGCACTTGCAGGAATGTCTGGAAAACAAAGCAGATCTTTTTTCAAAAAAAAAAAAGTCTGACAATGTTTGCAGAAATACATGCTTAGACTGGAACCTGCTGCTTATTCCTTCCTTGCTGAGGTAAAAGTTCCCCTCCCATTTTGACTGGGGGAAAAAACCCCATTCTGACAGCCCAACCCCCAGTGACCAAAGTGCTGTTTTAGCATCTGTGATTCCCTGTTGTCTAAAAGCAGCAGCTGCAACATATTCTTTTTTTTAAACAAAACACATCAGCATTTAAGCTTTATAAGGACTTGCTCAAGCACCTTTCCCCCAAGAGAGCTGTGCAACTCAAAAGCTTGCTTCCAATGTTGTAAAAATCTACTCTGCCCAATGAGAAGTATCATTCCGCCGGCCCTATGCTGTGACAGGCTGTTGTGACAAATCACTTTCCTGTCCTCCCACAATGCACTGGGGCGGGGGCCTCTTCTTGTTTGGGGTAATAGAACATTTCCATTTTCTCCCAGCAGCTTCCAGATTTCCTTTTTGAAAATCTGGGGAGCACACTGCTGTATGGGGGTTTGCACACAGCCATTGCCATGGAAAGATACCTATTCCCCAGACCACCTTGGGTTTTTTTTTCACGTTTGTATATATTCAAAAGACTCTAATATTCAAAAGAAAAGTGGCTCTGACTTTCTCTAAATAGCGTTGCCAGCTCTGGGTTGGGAAAGACCTGGAGATTTGGGGGGTGGCACCTGGGGAGGGGAGGGACCTCAGCAGGATATAACGCCATAAAATCCATCCTCCAAAGCAGCCATGTTCTCCAGAGGAACTGATCTTGGTTGTCTGGAAATCAATTGCAGTAGCGAGAGAGCTCCAGGTACCACCTGGAGGTTGGCAACCCTATCTCTAAAACAGAATGCAAAATGCTGAAAGCTGTAAGCCATCTGGGTACCTATTAGGCCTGCTAATTTTGCCTTGGGACAAAAGCCACACTCTGTGAACTGCTTCCAGGGCTCAGAACTTATTTCCAGTGCCAAGGTCAATGCTGGAAATCCATGAACAGAACAGAAAAATGGCAGTGGGCTTTCTGCCTCTATAGCATGCATCTCCTTTGCCTCCCATAACTACAGCTAGTCCTCCATACAGCCATGATTAAGGCAGTGCTTCCCCAACTAGTAAAGGTAAATTTATTTATTTAATTCAATTTCTAGGCCACTCTCCCCGTGCAGCAGGCTCAGTAAAGGTTTCCCTTGCTCAAAAGCCAATCAAATCCGACTCTAGAGGAGCGGTGCTCATCTCCGTTTCCAAGCTGAAGAGCAAGCGCTCCCTGAAGACTTTTCTATGGTCATGTGGCCGGCATGACTAGATGCCGAGGCGCACGGAATGCTGTTACCTTCCCACCGAAGTGGCACCTATCTATCTACTTGCAATTTCTTGCTTTCAAACTGCTAGGCTGGCAGGAGCTGGGGCCAGAGACGGCAGCTCACTCCATCATGCGGCACTCAGGTCTCGAACTGCCAAACTACCAATCTTCTGGTCTGCAGTTCAGTGTCTTAACCACTGAGCCACTGTGGCCCCGACAACTAGGGGTGGGTAAAAAAAGTCCAGTTTAACTCAGACCTCGATAACAACACCCAGAGAAATGCTGATCGCCACTTTGGGGTCATGCAGCAATTTTTCTCCAGGCCAGTTTGGCCAGGGGTCCTGGAAGTTTTTTGCCATCTTCGGGGCATGGAGCAAGGGTCACTGGGTGTATGTGGGGGGGAGGTATTTATGAATCTCCTGCATTGTGCAGGGGGTTGGACTAGATGACTATGGAGATCCCTTCCAACTCTTATGATTCTCATTTTGGAAATTAAAGGCAGACTTCCGCCTGCCACTGGGGCTTGGAAAAGGAGATGCTGTGGTTTCTTGCTGTGTTAATTTCAACACCACAGACGTATAACGTACTCAGACACAGGAACATCTGAAACCCGGTGCGTGCAACAGGCAGAACTCCAAGCCTGGCCAAACACTTGGTATGTGGTTGAGATGAGAACCGCAGTATGCAGGCACAGACACGCACACCACCCGGCCTACTGCTTCTCACTAGCGCTCCAGTCCCTGTCGCAGCCCTTCTTTCAAGATACATCTAAACCACAGACTGAAGCAGCTTCCACAGTCATTTCCTCTCCCTGGGGAACTGTTGGTCTCTGACGAAAGAGGTCTAGATACCAGGGGAACAAAGTCATATTGGACCGGCTCATGTTGAGGCTTGCGGGCGGGGAGTAGGTAAGCAAGTTTTCAAGCTTCACAAACTTTTCTTTTTAAGAGCTGGGCTGAAATAACAGCAAAGTGAAGCTGCCAGGCATGAGCACACAAAACTTTGGCAAACTACTATACAGTCTCAGCCCCGTATCTGCTGTACAGGGATAATAGTGGCCTGGATTATTTCAGGGTGGTTGAGCAGGTTATATAGAAGAATTTAACACATTTCATTTTATATGTATGCATCGTGCACTCCGACTATCACAGTTTACCAGGGGATGGTCCTTACTTTCTGATCCCTGCCCCTGGGAAAGAGCAACTCAAGTCTAGCAGCACCTTAAAGACCCAACAAGATTTCTGGGATATAAACCCCAGAGAATCAAAGCTCCTTTGAGCTTTGATTCTCCAAGGCTTATATGCTGGAAATATTACTGGTCTTTAAGGTGCTACTGGTCTTGGACCTTGCTCTTCTACCATAGACCTACACAACAACCCACCTGAAACCGCTCCTGGTAAATCATTGTCCCTCTCTTAGCTTTTGGAGGTGCCTTGTTGAAACAAACAAACAAGCCTAAATTATATTTCTTCAGCTCCCTTCTCAGAATCTGAACTTCTGAACGGGGAGCAGCTGCATCGTGTCTCAAATGCACAGCTATGTAAAGGTATGCACACAGCCTGCCCTTTGGCACACGATATCTATAGTTTGAACTGCTGACAACAGTTTGCAAGACAATTCTGACTTCCCTAGCTTGTCTATCTCATTATCACCTTGACCTTCCTCCAAAGAGCTTGGGGCAGTGTATATGGCTTTCTTCTCCTCAGTATTGTCTTTGCAACGAACTGGTAAGGTAACTTGGTTGAGGAAAAGTGACATGCTCAAAGTCACCTGGTGACTTTAATGGGTAAGCAAGTGAGGATTTGAACCTGAGACTCCCTGGTCCTTGTCCAGCACTTTAACTACCACACCAAAATGGCTCATGACTGAGCTCTTAACTCCTGGCTTTTCAAATACTGCAAGGCGCACTGTGGCAGACTGCAGGGTTAGATGTGCTGCAGACAGAACACAGCCTTCAGCAATGGCTTATGAAGGAGCTCAAACAGCGATTTTTGGTATGAAAATGGGGGTGTCACAAATACGGTTTTCATCTGCTAAGTATTGAAGGATGTGATATGCTCAGCCAGAATGGAAATATAACTGCACCGGAAAGAGTTTTGAAACACACAGCAAGTGTGTGGTTTGGTTTTATTCTGAATAGTGGAAATTTATGAGTCACACAAGGTTCTTCTTCAAACATTTTTCTTCTTCCTGAACAACAGGAAACATTCATTAGAACAAAATTAATTGTTGCTGCTGCACCAGTTACTGGTACTGGTATTTACTGAACTCAGCCTTGTCCTCTTTCCCCTACTCAACCATGACGGTTCAGTTCCAAGATGGGAAAAGTAAAATTGGACATATAGTAATCTTGTTTTTGTCTTTTTAAAGAGAGCTGAAAGTGTTTTGGAAAGCCATAGGGCTTCCCGTGGGGTGTTCAGACTTATCCTTTGGGCCCACTGGTCAAACAGGTTTTGCAAGTTTCTTGAAACAATAGAGCCCCCTGCAGCCCTGCAAAACCTGTTTAGCAAAGATGAAACTCTGAACAGCAGCTTCTTTTCCTAACTGGTTTTAGCTGAATTGGGGGGGGGGGTCTCCAAGCAGAAATGGATGCTTTATTAGGTTACTGGTAGGTCATGCTAGCAAGAAGAGATAAGTATAAATAGCTGTGCTGGACTTGTACGGCAACACCCAGGCACGAATGCCTCTTTCAGCTTATTCTACCTCACGGGATTGTTGTGAAGATGAAATGGGATTCCCACTTGGATGCTGTCTCAAAAGCATAACAGCAATATCACGAGGAAGAGTAATACATTTCTCCACCAGAGATATAATCAGCTTATGAAATCTGTTGTCATGAGATGTGGTGGTTGCTTGCACAGAGAGCTCAAAAGAAAGGCTAGGAAAATATGTGTCAAGTGAATTGTCTGTCAAGAGCTAATAGCTGAATGGATCCTTTATGTTCAGAGACAGCCAGAATAATAATAAAAAAACATTACTAATATATGCTGAGGTTTGAGGTGCCACCTGCTATAGCACTAGGGGTGGGATGATTTGCTTAAAATATACTGATCAGTAGTATCCCATTGTACAAATTTGGAGGTCTGAAAATATACAAAACCATTTCCCTCACCTTCTGTTTTACTGTAGTTTTAAACCCTTTCCTTCTTCAATTTATCAAAAATTAAATTGTATGCTCCTTTGGGCACAGACCTCTTTTAGGGGGGGCTGCTTCTGTTATTCTGAAGAGTGTCACATTTACACTGATGGGGTTTTGATAAAATGCTTCTTTTATTATTGGTAACAATGATAGTAAAGTATTCAGTTCTGGAGAACAGGTATCTTCCCACATCGCCTTTCTGGATCATATCAAAGGTCCACATAGTCCTGCACTCCCTCTTCAATAGGGACAAGGTGGGGGATGAAAGAAATGCCTTTCATCCCTGCTTGCCCCCAGCTTCTGAAATTCAAAGGTAGCCTGTCTCTGTGTATGGATGCCTTAAGTATTCTGCCTGACAAGCACTGATAGACCTCTCCTGCATTTCATCTGATCATTTTTCAAAAAGCCATCTAAACTAGCAGATTTCACAAGTTAAATCACTCGCTGTATAATAAGTATTCTTTTGGGTCCGCTTTGAAACTATATATGTATTTAACCATTTTATTGTAAGCTCCTTGGGGCAGTAAACCATCTGGGGGGGTGATTCCGTAAATTGCCACGCACATCAATTTTGCCATAATAATACTTATAATACTAACACAAAGATAACATGGTAGGGCCGTGCTGGCCACCAGACCCTTGGAAAACACTTGTGTCTGTCTCTTGCTCTCTGCTCTGTTCTCTGAAGCTCACGTGATGTTAAACAAGTGTACCTATTTTTATCTGACAAACACTAGAGGGTACGCATCTCCTGCACGCCTACATACCTACTTACACACACACACACACACACACACACAATATTCCCAGTTGCTCCAAGACACACCAGCACAGGCTAGTTCCAAAGAGCATACACTGAATGATGGTCTCACCAAGCTCGGCTTGTATCTCCGCAGGGCCTTGTTTACTATGGCAGCTTTGCAGTGCCACCCAAATGGCCCCTTCTTCACTGCTTCCACTCCAGGCGTGCTGCCAGTGGCTCCAAAGGCCCAGTCACTAGAGGTTATCTGAAAGGCAGATGGACACAGTGGTCCTCCTCAGCTCCCCACAAAGGGCCCGTCCTTTTCCTGCCTGCGTCCTAATCCAGCCCTGTTTGGTCCATCTGACCTGAGGGTGCCGCAAGTGCCTGCCGATTGCAGCCACTTCTGTCCCAGAGGACCCAACAGATCTTGTCAAAGGCAGAGCAGAGAAAGGGTGCTGTTGCAGATGTGGTGGATCCAGATGTTTGGTGGCCTGTGCCAGATGTTCCACCAGGCCTGAAACAGGTGCTGTCAGCGCCAGAGCAGGTTAACCAGAGGTGCTGCCTGTAATCCAGCGGTTTGCTTGCAGATGCAGCAAAGGGCTGCCTCCAGGGCAAAGGCTCCTAACTCCACACTCTTCCTCCTCCACCTGGCGATGCCCCTTTGGCTTCTAAAAGCCGGGGGCCAGATTTCTCTTCCCTTGCAAGGGGTAAGAATGATTTAAAAACAAAGCGGAAGCAAGGGCATCTCTGGACTGTGAGGGCTCAAGGAGCTCGTCGTCGGCCAAGAAAGGCTGCGCTGCTTCTTCCCATCTCTGCAAGGGCACGGTCGCTGGCAAGTGCAGAGAGAAGGGGGGGGGGGGGAGAGAGAGATCCTGCCTGGATCCTCCCTCCTGCTGGGTGCCTGGCTCCTGGGCGCTGAATGGAGGGGAGGGGACGTCTGGTGCCAAGAGCCACGGCTGCCTGTTTCTCACCTTCTGGCTAGCCAAGGCTTGTATTTCCCCAGGAATGTGTGTGCTTGCGAGGGGGTCTCTCTCCGAAGGATGCTCCCAATCCAAATCCGGGAGGGGGGGGGGGCGGTGCCGTTTCCAGGATCCCTTCCCCGGGATGCCGCAATAGGACCTCCGTTTGGGGGATGCTCGAGCGGAGGGGTGGGGTCGATCCCCGGATCCCTTTCAAAGCCTTCCTGGGTGCTGAGAAGGAGCGCCGGCAATGGAACGCTTGCCTCCCCCTCCCTGCGGCAGGAACTCCGACCTGCAGCCTGCAAGACGCTGAGCCGCGGGGGCTGTTTTGTTTCCCGGGCGATGCAGAGCCGTCGCTCCCTGCCTTGCGGGATGCTGGGAACCGTGCGCGGGCTGCCGCTTGCTTGCTTGTCCGCCCGCCCGCTCGCTCGCGCTTTCTCCTCTGCCTTCCTTCCTTCTCCTTCGCTCCCGTCTCTGCAGTGAGCACTGCAGTGATGCAGCCAGCTGAGCTCACGTTTCTCGCACTCAGCAGCCCACAGCCTCGTGGGCCGCAGTGCCTTCGCGCCTGCTGTTGGCTGCTGCCTTTTCATTCAAGGCCAGCCTCCCCTCCCCGCCGCTGCTCCCACCCAGAGCCCCGCCAGCCGCTGGCGTCAAAGAAGCCCCCGGGCTGCCGGGCTAGGCCAGGCCGGAGCGCGCCAAGACAAGTGCAGGGGCGACTGCGGCTTCCTTCCTCCCCGGCGCTGACCCCTGACCTTCCTGCGGGACGCAAGAGGAGCTGCCTCCCCCCCGCCCCAGCCGCCTAAAAAGCATGAATGAATGGATCCGGAATGATGAAACCAGGTGTTCTGCCCAGCGCTGCAGGCTTTTTTTTTTTTGGTTAACACAACAACAGCTATTATTATTATTATTATTATTATTATTATTATTATTATTATTATTATTATTATTATTTCGCTGTTCAGAGCATTTCACAAGCCATCTCGAAAACCCTGACAACAGTCCTAAGAGGTGGGCCACTATTTTATTGTAGGGGGGGGGAATTCTGAAAGTGGCTTGCCTAAGAACATCTACCAACTTTGTGGCTGCAGTGGGATTTAATTTAGACCTAGGTTGCTTTTGCTACAGTTTGGCATCCAGACTAGTATTTTTTTTGTAAATCCATACACCTTAATTTCCTAATGATCCATTTCCCAGTTCTCCCCCCCCCCCTTTAATGCAATCTTTCTCAAATGTGCTTTAATGCAATCTTTTTGCAATAGCTACAAGAGCTTCATGAAGAATCGCTGGTATGTGGAAGCAGCCAGAGCCACAGTGTTAAGAGTTTGAAGGGATTTAGTCCAGCCCTTCTTCATGCAAGAGTAGGCAATTACAGCATCCCTAACAGATGGCCATCCAGCCTTTCCTTAAAGACCTCCACTGAAGGACAGCCCACCAGTTCCCAAGGCACTCCATTCCACCACTGAATAGCAGTTAGGAGATTTCTCTTTCTGGTTAGCCAAAATCTACTCCCTGGCTCATGAGTCACCTTCTGAGAACACGAGATCACCATTGCTATGTCATAACAGCCACTACAGATTAAAAGGATTAGAGAAATTCATGGAAGTCCATTAGCCACAAGAGCAAAACAGAACCTCCCTGTTCAGAGGCAGTATACCAGGAGCTGGGGACAGAGGAGAGCTGTTTTCTTCTTGCCGTCCTTCTGGGCTTCCCAGCTGCATCTGGTTGGTCACTGCTGAAAACATGGTGTTGGTCAGATGGCTCTTTGGTCTGGCTACCCATGGCAATTCTGATGTTGGCATGAAATTAATCTGCAATTTTATCCTTCTGGCAGGGCCGGTTCTTTTATAAGGAGGGGTTAGGCAATTGCCTAGGGACGCCATCGTACGGAATACGTCCCACCGCCCTGCTGCCCCTCCCCCTCCCCGCCCTTCCCTCACCAGAAGAAGCAGCGGCAGCGGCCTAATCCTCCAGGCCCAGTGGTGGGTAGAGCAGTGCCCTGCTGCTGCCGCCACCCCCTGCATCCTGGTTCCTGCTGCCGGGGTCGGGCAACAGGAGGTGGTTGGCGTGGCAGCAGTGGTGCATCTGCAGCGTACAGGGTGGACTTGGCTGGCGCAGTGGGGATCAGCAGCAAAGCGTCCAGCTGCCCTTCACCTGCCCAAGTTAGCAGCGCTAAGGCGCAGGAGCCCGCAGGAGCTGAGAGCAAGGCTGCAGGGGCTGGGGTCTCTCAGATTCCAGCCCCTCCAGACATGCCTCCCCCGCCAGGGGGTGGGCGCAAGTAGTTAGCCTTGCCCTAGGGCACAAAAAAGCCTGGCACCGGCCCTGCCTCCTCAATATTCTACATTTGTGTTTGTGCATGGATTTTTTTTTTTTTTAGGGGAGAGCTGGCTCCCAAATTAGAGTGCAGTGGTACACTGACAAACACAATGTATCTGAAGAAGTGTGCTTTCACACGAAAGTTGATATGGTCATACATGATTGCACGCTGCAATGCGTTTCCAACAGCCCAGATGAAGGGCTGTTTTCTCAAGATCCCTTGGGACCAGTGCTACTGTGACTGCCCTTTGACAGAACTTGGCTCCTCATGTGATGTTTTCTTCTGCTGTCCAAAACATGAGGCAGCAAGAGAAAGATTTCTAAGAAAATGGCTGTTTAAATATTTATCTTTTCCTGATGCAGCGATTAAAACTACTTTTGAGCAGCCTCTGCCAAAATTGCATTGTGGATGTGGCAAATTTCTGTTTTACAGTTCTTTTAAATTCTTAAAATTTCTTTTATGGTGTATGCCCTATGGGCTATTAAACTTAAACTAAACTAAAAGGTGCCACTGGACTCCAACTTTGTTCTGCTGCTTCAAGCCAACACGGCTACCCACCTGAGCCTAAACACACGGTGTGATGCTGCTGACTTTGTGTTTCAACTGTTAAAATACTAGAGAAGGTGGCTATAATTTAAGTTTAGGGGCGAGCTTTTAGAAATACCGGGCAAAACTTGAAATTTCTGCCTCTTATGTGATTGTAAGTTGCTGGTTTAAATTCCTGTAAAGAAAAAAAAAAAGGAACAAGGTACAAGGTTTATTAGATCTTCTAGTTCCATTTGTTCCAGGTGGGAGCCAGAGAAATTTCCATGTAGCGAATATGTAGGGACCTAGAAGATCTAAGAATGAACTGCTCTACCTTGCATCTTGTTCCTTTTTTCCCCTCCCACCTACCCATGTGCAGCCTTGTCTTCTTCCTGTTAAATTCCTGTCAATCAGGATTCTTATTAAAAATAGAAGAATGTTGCAAACCCAGTGATGCAAGAAAGGCCCCCTGCACCCATAAACACTTCCCTCCCCCATGATTCCAGATCTCATCTGTCCTCTTGAGAGAGTAGATTCTGGGGCTCAAGCCCATTATTTCCTCCCAGGCCTCCCCAACTTCCTCCCAAGTCAGTTCAACATTTGCTGTGAATCCCCACCTGGATGAGCTACAGAAAAGAACACACAGGACAAAATGACACAGCCACACACCCCTTCCCTGTTCTTTCCATAACATCTCCATTTTCCACTAGAGCTTTTGCATTCCAGTGCTCAAGTCATTTGTAGTCACCAGCATAAGGATTTCCATCAGGACCAAGATAAGAAAGAAGCAGCTGGCCTGGGGTTTAACTCAGCATGTGCCGGATATTTTTTTAAAAAGCTGCCTGATAGCAACCAAAAGGAACCTTTGGACTCCATCAAGCTGACTTGTGCAGAATTAGGCTACCCAGCACAGAAATTGTCTACAGCAGCTCTCCGGGGACCTGGGTCTCTGGCAGAGACAGGTTTTTCTCAGCTTCTTCTGCTTAAAAGTCTCCTGTACTGATAACTGAACCAGGGACCTTCTGCATGCAAAGCATATGCCCTGAAGCTGGCCTATCTAGTCTAGCAACTCTCCAGATCTTTGGACAAAGGAGGGTCATAGCTGAGATCCTTTAAACCAGAGATAGTAGATATTGGGCTTGGGACTTCCCACATGCAAATCAGGTACCCTAATATGCATTGTATGCGCTTCAAATTTAGAAAAATGGAGGCATAATAGAATCTTATAAAGTTATATGTGGAGTGGAGAAACTAGAGGGAACTTCCCCCCCTTTTCCCCAGTACCCAGGGAAACCAATGAGCAGTACATTCAGGAAGCACAAAATAAAAAGACTTCCTGACACAATCCATAATTTACTTGTGGAACTCACTGCCACAAGATGTAGCAAGGACCTTCAGGTTGGATAGATTTAAGGGGGGGAGCAAGATTTTTTATAGAGGATGGGCTGAACAACAGCTGTTAGCCATTCTAGATAAATGGAATCTCCATGTTCAAAGGCAGATTAGTTCTCAACAAGTGCTGGGTGTGGGGGCAAACATCAACAAGGGGTGACTTTGGCTTCCAATGTCCTTGCCTGAGCACCCTCTGGAGTATCTGGTTGGCTCCTGTGAGAAACAGAAAGCTGGACTAGATGGACCATCAATCTGATCCAGCAGCGCTGTTCTTATGGAGTCCCCTCCCCCTTCCCACATGGCATTTCTGTGCAGTTTTATGATTATTTGCATGTGAAGCAAGGAGGAAAACATCTTGCCCCTTGACTGGATATTTGCTTCCTTTTGCACAGCTTTGCAAAACTTGTGCGCTCCCATGCAGGCAACAGCTGATCGGTTCCCTTTCTTCGGCACATCCACAGAGGCGTGAGTACCTCACTGGAAATCTGCGGGCCCGTTAAATGAATGAGCCCTGTGTGGATGGCTGGGAAGTGCAGAACTAGTGTCAAGTGGGGGACTGCTGACATCACCTTTTCAACCCATTTATCCTCCCCCATACCCCCAAGCCAAACAAGAAACACTTGCCACTGTGGGATATTCAAGTACCTTTTTGACGCGGGATCTGTGTTTACCGTCTGTTTACCATCTAGCAATCCCAGTCTGAAAAACCTCATCTGTTGAGGCACTGATTAGCATGTAGGAATATTGTTGTATTTTTTGTTGTTGTATTTTTTATCTGATGTATTTTAGTTGTTCTAAAGTTTTTGTATTTGGTAATTGATGGAGCCCGCCCTGAGCCTGCTGTACAGGGAGGGCGGGATACAAATCTAATAAAATAAAATAAAATAAAATAAATGTACAGTGAGATTCAGCTGCATTCTAGTTGTTTGAGAGATACACAAATATGTACCCAGAAAGAGTGCAAGGAACTTACATTTCTTATCACCACTGTCTCTCTCGGGTGGGATGAGGGCTTGAAGCGGGTACCACTTTGGCCAGTTTCCCGTTGGCACTCCACACCAGCCAGTACTGGCTTACTGTCATCCTTGGTGAAATACCAAGGCCATTCAATTAAGAACAGAAGAAAAGCCATGCTGGATAAAACCGATTGGTCATCTAGCCCAGCATCTTGCTTCCCTACAGATATGTCTGGGGAGAACACAAGCAGAGGCATAGAAGTCAAAGTCTCCTGCATTTCCCCCCTTCCCCAGCAATTGACATTCAGGGGTACGCTGCCTATTAACATGAACATTTCATTTACCTGTCATGGCAAGTTGTCTTTGATGGATCTATCCCCTGTGAAATAAAACCTTTGCCTTCTCCCTCATAGGAGATACGTAATCCTAACTTATTTATTTTCTGTCCAGTTTCCCAAACTGAAAACTCACCTGCTGTTGTCTTCCTTCCTGGCCATTTGTCTCCATTTAATTTTGCAGGCTGCTTACAAGCTAATGGGATGTGATAGACTAGAACAGTCAGAACTGAGTTCAAATTCCCACTCAGCCAGGTGACACAGATCCTTTAGTCCAGCATGTTTTCTCAGGTCGTTTTACCTCCATGGGGTTGTGTGAGGATAAAGGGGGGAAAGCCTAATATATACTAGGAGGAAGGGGAGAATAATTAGCATTTGATCCTTAAGACAAATCTATCAAAGTGCAAACACTCAGTTTGCCCCTCCCCCGTTTACTAAAGATTGCCCGTCTTTTCTAGTTCCTGTTTTTGTCTTGGGGGGATGGCTTGTGAAAACCCCCACCCTGTTAAAAAGTGCCTGGGTTTTTTTTGGCTCTCAGTGCAGCCGTGTGGTTCCGTGTCCTTTTGTTTTGGCACAAAGCTGTCTTGTTCAACCAGCTTCTTTTCAAATGCTTCACTTTTACTAGCCTCATCTCTATGTTTCTGCCTTGCCGGGCCTCCCACAGTGGGTGTTCTGCAAGAGGTTAACTAACATTCTCTGACCGAGGGATAGTGAAGTACAGGTTCTAGAGTGACTAGGTGCATCCGTCTGTAGTGGCCAAAGAATGAGTCTCATGGCACCTGGAAAACTGATTGGCAGGGCATCCTGAGCCAAGCAACACCCTTCTAGAAGTCAACTGAAATCAATGAGTTTAGAAGGGTTTAAGTCTACTTATGACTGTACCATTAGTAGCAGACAGTCAGTGCAGTAAAATGGATAGCACACTAAACTAGGGCCTTGGAAACCTTGGTTCAATTCTCTGTTTTGCTGTGAATGTTGTTGGGTAACTTTAACCTCTCACTAGGGTTGCCAGGTCTGGGTTGGAAAATACCTGGAGACTTTGGGGGTGGATCCAGGAGAGGGGGGGATTTGAGGAGGGGGGGACCTCAGCATGGTACAGTGCCACAGAGTCCACCCTCCAAAGCAGCCATTTTCTCCAGGGGGGGTGATCTCTGTCAGCTGGAGATCAGTTGTAAGAGCGGGAGATGCCCCACCTGGAGGCTGTCGACCCCACCTGTCACCTTCTCTCAGCCAAACCTACCTCATAGGGCTGTTCTTCCTTTCCCATTTTGTCATCCAGATTAAACAAATAATGGCAGAATTGAACTTTTCTGCCTCCTCCCTTCCATTGCAGCCCATTGATCTCCACCAAATGCTGCTCTTGGGGGAATATTCTAAATAAACAGGGGACTTTGATGAATGACATGGGGGGGCATCTGGAGCTGGAGGGGGAATTGCTAGAAATCACAAATTGAGTCTGGATGCAACCTGGTGTATGCTGCCTTGAGCTCCTCAGATGAACGGCAGGATTAAAATGTACTGGGTAGAGGATTTATTTAAAAAGCTTCCACGGGCTAGAAACCTCTTCAGGGGCCCTTTCATTTAGTGGCAAAGCTTCTTGTGGGCTGCTGCCTTGAAGAGCTGCTGAAGGCCCAGAGCCGGCAGCCATTTGGCTCAGAATGCTCGTGGGCCATTTGGATGTCTCTCGGCACACTCCTGCCTTTCTTTGTCAGACTGCAAAATTGCAAAGCACATAAAGCAGTCTGGAGAAAGATTGTGTGACATCTACAATGGGAGCAAACCTTTGGACTGCCTTCAGTCAGAGTCTCTTTTAACTATTGCAGTAAGGACATGAGAAAATCCCAGTGGATCAGACCAAGGGGCTGCTTGCTTAGTCCAGTCTCCTGTTTCCAACAGTGGTCAGCTCCATGCTTCTGGCTATAAACGAGATGGCCTTCCTTTATACCCAGAATCTTCTACACAAGAGATGTGTCAACTCTGTAGGTACAAGCCCCCTTAAATAGCTGCTGACAGATCCATCCTCCATGCATCTGTCTCATCTACTTGCTATTTCGATATAATAGTTATTATTGTTATCATCATTAACATTAGTATTCTCTGAACCTGGAAACACAGACAAGCACAGCCCTGTGCTTGGCACAGAATGAGTGGCATCTATTAGCATCAAGCAAGCGGGTATCTTAAGGCAGGGATGACTTGGAGCCATGATTGCTACTAGGGGCTGCTGCTACTGGGAGGGGCCCAGGCTTGGAAGCGCATGTTCTAGGAGAGGAAATCCTTGGTTACTCCTTCAGCCCGGCACCCAGTAGGCGGTCACAATGCCTTGCTTTCCTCCACTTCTGCCAAACATTCCCCTGGCCTGCAGGGCAGGCCCTTGATCTGCGGGTGGGGGGGGGGGAGGCAGGGGATGTGATAAGGAAGCCATTCCTGTTTCAGCTGGCCAGCCCAAGGCAAAGGGAGGTATGCAGGCAGACAGCCTGGACCAGAGTGCCATGCGCGCCACAGCTCAAGAGAGAAGGGTTTTATTTATCTGACATTGTTGACACGCTATGACGCAAAGACCAATGGAGTGCACTGCAAAAATAGAAAAGGCTTGAAGGCTGGGAAGAAGTGCTAACTTGTGCCCGCACACAGGCTTGCATGTGCAAGGGTCAGGCACATGCACGCACATGGATGCACACCTGTTATTTCCAGACATGCTCCTTTTGCTGGATTGGATCAAAAGTCTGTCTGATCTAGCCCTCAGTCCCCTACTGCAGCCAGCCAGTCACCTCTGGTGTAATTCGACAGATTCAAATGTTGCCCATGACTAATTGGGAAGCTCATGTAAAGAAACTGGAAGGTGGATAAGGGTGCACAACCAGATGCCACTTGCCACCCATAACATTTCCATCTCAGATGTTTCCCCCTCCTTTTGGCCACAACTGGACCAGAAAATAGCCCAGCTTTCGGGGGGAGGGGGGAGCACCTGAGAGGATGGGCTGCAGTGGCGGAGAAAGCACACTCATCTCCCCATCCCTTTTTCCTTGCAAATCTCCCTCATCTCTGTGTTGCCATGGCTTGGTGCGTATTACGGAAATGTGCATTTGCAGAACATAAGAACATAAGAGAAGCCAATGTTGGATCAGGCCAATGGCCCATCTAGTCCAACACCCAGTCACACAGTGGCCAAAAATACCAGGTGCCATCACGAGGTCCACCAGTGGGGCCAGGACACTAGAAGCCCTCCCACTGTTGCCCCCCCCCAAAGCACCAAGAATACAGTGCATCACTTGCCCAGACTGAGAGATCCTATCTACACCTTGTGGCTAATTGCCACTGATTGAGCGGAGGCTTTATCCAATTCCTTCTTGAAGTCATTCATGCTTGTAGCTGCTGCTACCTCCTGTGGCAGTGAATTCCATGTGTTAATCACTCTTTGGGTGAAGAAGTACTTCCTTTTATTCGTTCTAACCCACCTGCTCAGCCATTTTCATTGAGTGCCCATGAGTTTTTGTACTGTGAGAAAGGGAGACAAATGCATCTTTCTCTGCCTGCTCTATCATGCATAAACTTGTAAACCTTGATCATGTCACCCCTCAGTTGTCGTTTCTCTAAGCTAAAGAGCCCCAAGCGCTTTAACCTTTCTTCATAGGGAAAGTAATGTATAATCTTGTAATACATAAGCAAAAGAAAAGACAATCCAGTTTTAAGCAGCACACCACAGAACAAAAAGAGAGAGTAGATATTTGTATCCAATGTAACATGTACACACTGCTGGTCATTTGCAGTTGCAGAGGGCAGAGAATTTCCATTGACTTGCATTCTGAGTGACCCATGAAGATCCCTGGCTGGCAGTGGGCAATTTGCACTTTGTCTTTCAGCCTAACCTTCCACATGGAGTTTGTTGTGAAAACAGATTGCTCTGAGTTCTTGGGAGAATGTGACATTTGAGCAGTGTGTGTTGTTTTGGTGGCACAGGCAAAGGCGTGGGATGACCCCTAGTGTTGCCATACAGTAGCACAGGCTCACAATTTGGGAGAAGTTGTTAGCAACCCTGCCTGTCCAAAGTAAAAATCCACAAAAACAGAACACAACCCACATAATACCTTCCATTAGGTCCAGTTAAACGACCCATTACACTGAGTGAGCTTAGGCTGGACATTATCTTTCTTTCTTTCTTTCTTTCTTTCTTTCTTTCTTTCTTTCTTTCTTTCTTTCTTTCTTTCTCTCTCTCTCTCTCTCTCTCTCTCTCTCTCTCTCTCTTTCTTTCTTTCTTTCTTTCTTTCTTCAAAATGCCTTTCTCCCATTACTGAGAATTCAGGCTAATTCAGGATGGCAAAGAGTCCATCCAGGGCCTCCCTGCTCTACCAGTCTGGCAGTTCAGAAATATGGCTGTGGAAAAGCATGCTCAAGCAAAAGAGCAAACCCTGGGGGCTTTGGCGTTTACGTATTAAACGTATTAAACTATTTGTATCATATCACATAATGTTCTTCAGTGTGCAAATTGCCACAATTACCCTGTGGGAGTGGCGTGTGGGGGCTTCTGTGCTTTCAGTTCATTAGTTGCTGTATTTTAAAATGTTTTAAATTGTTTTACTCTGACTAGGCAATGTGTACCATATTGTAAGAAGAAGAAGAGACTGGATTTATATCCCACCCTTCACTCACTTGGAGTCTCAGAGCGGCTTACAGACTCCTTTCCCTTCCCCTCCCCATAACAGACACCCTGTGAGGTAGGTAGGGCTGAGAGAGCTGTGAGACAACTGTCCTTGAGAGAACAGCTGGTACAGAGCTATAGCTTGCCCAAGGTCATCCAGCAGGTGCAAGTGGAGGAGTGGGGAATCAAACCCAGTTCTCTCAGATTAGAGTCCGTGCATTTAACCACTACACCAAACTGAGCCCGTTCGCGGGGAGGGCGGGGTATGAGTATGAAATAATAAATAAATAAACAATACATTAGAGAGCAACAGATTTTCCCTATTTCATATCTTTTTAATATTCATTCATATTTTTTGTCACATTCCCCCAGTTTACAGTTGGTTTTTCAGTTCTGTTGGTATCATGTATGCCTGTGGTATGAGGGTTTTTTCACACAATGTATGCAGCAGCTTCATATCTGATATATGTATAAATGTATAATGATTTTTGTATAGATAACATTGGGAAATGTGTCTATTTTAAAGGAAAATTTCAGTGTGAGGAAGAAGAAATAGTGCAGAAATATGGAATCATGGGTTCAAGTAGCACACAGGAGGCATAAAATGGGGACTTACGTTTTAAAACAGCAGGGATGAGGAATCTGAAATCATTTCAAGCACAGACCTTTGCAACTGGAAAGAGACTGACTCCCCCCCCCCCCGGCTATTTAATTGTTTTATATACTGAATTGTTTTTAGATGGTTTTTATGATTGTCATAATTGTTATTCATGTGTTCTATCTCTCATGTAAGCCACCCTGAGCCTGCCTCAGCAGGGAGGGCGGGGTATAAATTGAACAAACAAACAAATAAATAATATGCTTAATTTATAAGCCATAAGCAGAGTGACAGGGCTGAAACCCAGAGCTTCATGCTGTACATTAAAACTAACAAGACTTCCACCTGTTATTTCCCTGATCAGTCATGTATCAGCTATATGCAGGATGGAGAGATCTGCTTCCCTGTGGCCCTGCTCCTGTGTCTTTAGCAGCCTGCCACATCGAAAGTTTCTTGTAGCACAGGTTGCGTTTCTGCCTTATGTGGCAGGGAGGGGCTGGCTGAGAGGTGCTCCTTCGGTGTGCTGCGTAGATTCCCTGCCCTCTAATGGTCTGTTGACTTAAGGTGGTGTAGATAGCCACTCCCTGGGCCAGGGGCCAAGACTGCCTCCAAGCTGCAAGGGACCCAAGAGTCCTGGGCAAAGCAAAGGCACAGAAATGGAAAAGATTTGCAGGAAAGGGCAGCCCTAAATGATTGAGGATGGGTGGGACGTGAAGTACCATTCCTGGAAAGGCTGCAGCAATTGCAGCTTTGTTTGTTTGTTTAGAGGGAGGGACGTCATCATGACAGAAGTCTGTTAAAATTAGAAATGGTGTTGGTAAAATGCATAGAGATTGTCCTCCCTCGCTCATAAGACTGTCAATCTGGCACCAGCTTCCAGGGAAGACACAAAAAAAAAAAGGTACTTCACACAAAGCAGAGAACTGTTATGGAATTTCTACTACATGGATGCTATCTTCAGATGGTTTTGAAAAAGGATTAGGAAAACTCATAAAGGAGCAACCCATCAATGGGCTATTAGCCATAATGGCTAAACAAAGTCTCCATGGTCAGAGGCAGTCTATCCAAGAAGGCTGCCTATTCGAATGTCATCTCAGCCACAAACGCACTAGAAGGCCTTTGGTGAGCCCTCCCCCTGGGACTACCCTACAGGGTGGCTGTTAAATCTAACTGACATACAGGTTATTCTTTCATTTATGTAGATATTTTTGCTCGTTTCTTCCCAGTGGGAACCCCAAATGGCTTTCAATATCGTTCTCTACTCCGCCACTTTATCCTCTCAAACAACCCTGTGAAGTTGGTTCCTCTGAAAGGGACTGGCCCAGGGTCACCCAGAAAGCTTCCATGGCAGAATGGGGACTGGAGCCTATACACTATAGTGTGAAGTTGTCTGAATATTTGAAAGCATTATATAAATAAACGCAATGTATTATTATTAATACTATCTTCAGAGGGAGGGGAATCCAGCCACAACCCTGGGTGCCGGGCTCCTTCCTTCCTGTTTCGATGGGAGAACTTGTGGGTTACTAGCAAGCTGGGTTGGCAGCCTCCAGGTGGAGCCTGGGGATCTCCCACTTTTACAACTGATCTCCAGCTGACAGAGATCAGCTCCCCTGGAGAAGATGGCTGCTTTGGAGGGTGGCCTCCATGGCATTGTACCAATCTGAGACCCCTCCTCTCCCCAAACCCCGCCCACTCCCGGATCCACCCCCAAAGTCTCCAGGAATTTTCCAACCCAGATTTGGCAGCCCTACTAGCAAGGGGCAAAGCGCTCTGTACATGCTCACGCTTTCCCCTTATTCTCTTCAAATTTTGCACAGCCGTTAGCTGTTTTAAGCGATCACACAATAGCAGCAGGGGATGACTGCTGTCTCAGCGAGGGCTGCAAGTGCGCTCTCTCTCTCTCTCTCTGGAAGAGTCCCCGTTAAGGCTGAGCGGCAGGCAGCTATGAAACTGGTGCTGCGGCAACAGGAAGACGAAAACGTGGCTGGAGCGACATTCCTACTGGCCAGGCAGCCGTGAAAAGCGCGGTGTCGCCTCCGCCGGGTGCACCCCTGGGTGGGGGAGAGCGCACGCGATCGGTGACCTCATTGGTTTTGGCGGAGGGGGCCCCGAGACGCTTTCCAGGCAGCACAAGGGCGAGGCAGCTCCGGCCAGGCCCTCCCAGAGGCGGGTCCTGAAGCCAATCGGGCAGGAGTGGCCCCAAAGGCACGCCGAGCTGCTGCCGTCGACTCTTGGCAAGCCCCCGACGGCTGGCAGGACGCCCCGGCTTCTGCGTGGCAAGAGCCGGCGTGGCGAGCTTGGCGTTCGTGGAGACGCGCCGGACGCGAGGTGAGCTCCGTTCCCGCCATGTGGGCAGCCAGCCAGCGCCGCCCCGACGGGCAGCTCCTCCGACGCTCGCCCGGTTGGGGCAAGCCGCGAGACTCCGGTTGCGCACCGGGCTGGCTTCCTCACGCGAGGAGGATTGCCTTCCAAAGCGGGCAGCTGGAGGGGCTGGAAGCCTCGTCGGGGGGGGAGGGGGCCGAGAATCCCAGGCCGAACTAGGTCGGACTTCTTCTTCCGAAGGTGCACCCTGCAGTCTGAGGCCCCGTCGTCCTGTATGCCTGGAGGAGGGTATCTATATTGTGGCCGCCTGAGCCAGTATTCCGTCCCGGGGCCTCTTAATAACGCTCCTGCCTCTCTTGATGTTGAGTTATATGAAAGGGGTATTGCTACCTGTCCCTCCCCGCATCATTTCCAGGACGAACTGCGTCTTCTTCCTGAAACGGTCGGGGACAGAAGTCTGACCGGTTGCAGGTGGCCTCCCTGATGCCCTGAAGGATTTCGCTTTCTTTTTTGTAATGCCCTCAATGCCCCTGCTGTTCTCCTAAGAGACAGAAAGAGCTGGGTCCCTGCCCTGAGGCGTTTACAACGCCAGATGGGTTCATCAATGACACATCAATTCTTTACTAGGGACTATTAAGAAAAGGCCTCGGGGGGCGGGGGGGGGGGGAGGATGTGTATGTGTGTGTTTTCATAGATTGCAGACTTTTTAAATGATTGCCCTGGGCATTTACTAGAATAAAGCTGCCGCGAAAAAACCCCCCAACAACAACTCTGGCCTTGTTCCTGTGGCATGAATAGAAATGTAGCTGCTGACTTTGTTTTTTTACCTGGCATGGAAACAGCACGGGGGGGGGGGGGGGGGAACTGCCAGTGGAATTTCTGCCTGGTCTAGGGCTATTAACAAGCCCTCCACCACCATCCAGAAAAAACAGGTGTTCGTTTTACCTCCCTTTCCTGCTCCCCCTACATTCCATCCCTATCTGGGAGTGCTTTTCAAATTCCACACCATTATCACAGGACAGAGGGGAGGAGGCCAGATAACAGCTTTCAGAAAAACCTAAAAATATTGGTTTTGGAAGCGTGCCCAAGGACCAGAGCACTACAGCCGAAAAACTGGGTGGTTATTTTGAATCAAACAGGCAAAGTGCAACCTACCTGGTTTTCCTGTTCCAGCTGGCATTTCTCAACCCATCTCTGTAGCTGCGCCTTTAAGCCAGGGCATGTACTGGAAAAATCAACAGGTGGAACTTTTCACAGTACAAAAGGTTAGATCCTACTAAGATGAAAGAAAGGAGTCTGCATGCAATGCATAATCGGCTTGTGGAACTCACTGTCACATGATGTAGCGATGGCTTCTAGCTTGGATAGCTTTAAAAATGGATTTATGGAGGATGAAGAGGAAGAGAGGTCCACTGATTGCTATTTGAGAATAGCCGTGATTACTCAGTGGAACCTCCATGTTCAGAAGCAGTCCACTTCTAGTTGCTGGGGGCTAAGAGATTTTTGGCTTTTGTGCCCTGCTTGTAGGCTTTTCGGGAGCAACTGGACAGCCTCTGCAGGAAAGAGTATGTTGGACTAAATAAATATTTGGTCTGATCTAGCAGGGCTGTTCTCTTCTGAGGTAATTTTTAATGTCTGCATTAGTCAGCTTCTAAAGGCACTGGAATAGGTAAAGCTGTTTTTTTCTATTTACTTGGCAATTCTCCCTCTTCCCTACCCTCATTCTTGTTTCCTGGTCTGTCTGTGTGAGGGTCTCCATCTGTCTCTCTTCTCCTTGACCTGGGCATTCCCACCTGAGGAATGATTCTTCCACCCCAAGCTGTTACCACCAATTTCCCTTTAGACCATACTTTCCAATCTGTGGTGGGCCAGCAGCCTAAGATTGCCAACTGTCCTCTGACAGAGCCCTTGTGCCTTTAACACCTGTGCAACAACTGGAATATGAAATATGTGGGGCTTTTCCTGGTATGGAGAAGCAGAAATGGAGAAAAGTTTCACCTGTTGACATTCTGTAAAGCTTAGTGAGATGGTGGTTTCTGATAAAAGTGTGTATAGAAATTGAAATAATAAAAAAGTGGACTTCACAAGATGGTTGGGAAGAATCTAGCTGAGTAGTTAAGGGAATGGGTCTTGGGTTCAAACATCACTGCAACCGTGAATGTAAAGGGTGACTGCTATTTTTCAGCCTCTGCTACAGGCCAGGCAGGCCAGAATCGGGATGTAATTTCTAGGAACACCATTTTGGACTTCTTTTTAACTTTCTTATTTTAATCTCTTTACTATTGGAATTTTAACGTTTTGTATATTTGTTTTATGGCTTTATGCCTTTTTGCACAAGCAGGGACAGGGCAATTAACAAATAAAATAAATAATAACTATTCATGCATTTATTTAATACATTTATTTGCTGCCTTTCTACCTTATAGAAACTTAAGGTAGCTTACAATGTAAATAGTAATGAACTACAATAAAATGCATGTCTGTGTGGCGGATAGGGTCCCAGTTCCAGGTTGGGAAATACCTGGAGATTTTGGGGGTAGATCCTGAGGAGGGCGAGGTTTGGGCAGGGGAGGAGCTTCAAGGGGGTATAATGCCATAGAATCCACCTTCCAAGGCAGCCATTTTTGCCAGGTGAACTGATCTCTGTCACCTGGAGATCAGTTATAATCCCTGGAGATGTCCAGCTACCACCTGGACGTTGGCAACCCTAATAGTGGAGCTAATACCAGTGTACTTTACAAGGCTACCATAGGATTAGAACAGGCTTTGAACGGTTGCTGAACACCTGCTGGAACAGAACGAGCAGTGCTGCTGACACATGATGTTACTACGAAAGGAGACAGTAATTACGTCTCAGGGAAAGTCTTCCAGTAGGGCTGTTTGGCATTCTCCACTTTCTCTCTCCCTGCTGCACAAATGACACAAAATTCTTTGAGCACTCTGAAAAGACACTGTAGTACATACAAAGGATGTGAGAAAAATAATTAGTGCAAAGGACTGTGGAAAGGAAACAATAGTAACATTTAAAAACTCTTCTCTTCCAGGGCTGGGGTGGTCGGCTGATGCTTTGATAAGGTAACAGAAGACGCAGTTGTGTGCTGGTGTGTGTGCCTCCTGTTAACTGTAGAGTGGAGTACTATTTTGGTACCACGAGCTTCTCCAACACTTTGCACGGAGCAGCAGAAGACCCATCTTTGGTGCCCTTGGGCGAGGACCTAGAGGGACAGCCTTGCCCTACTTCAGAGGAGGCATGGATCGTGGGGTCATCGTTGAAAACCCCTATGCAAGTGTGACCATCCCCCGAGCACAGCTGAAGGATGGTTTCCTGAAGTACTATTTGGGCGATGACCTGACTCCGGACACTGTCCTCTTCAACCCCAGTACTCTGCCCACTTATACAGTGGCCCAGGAGAAGGAGAATGACTTGAGCCAGCAGAAGGCCTATGCTGGGTGGAATGATCAGACAATCCAGACCCACGAGACGTGGTCCAGGCCATATAATCCCTATGCCAGCCTCAAGATGCCCAGCGGAAGCTCTTCAGAACTGTTCCACTGGAAGAGTCAAGAGACAGTGACGACAGGGGGCAGTGACAAGGGATGCTGTTGCAGCTGCTGCAGGAAGTGTTGTCCTTGCTGTCGGAAATGTTGTTGTGTCATTTCCTAAGTCTTCCACATTTGCTGGCTCTTTTATGACTGGTAGTGCTGCTAAACAGCCCCCTAGTGCTGTAGCATTCGCACTTTATCTTGCAGGAATTTGGTGTGAAGTTACTGCTTACAGATCCAATGCCAGGCTACTTCCATTTCCTGTGGGTTGATTTAAGAAACGGTGGAGGCAGTCAGGGAAAGACTTTTAACTTTTTGTCTTCCTAGCCACAGAGTTGGCAAGGGTGCCCTTTTGCAAGGGAGGGTACTTTGCAGTGTCATTCTCGATGCAAGGGAACTTGAAATTGCCGCGGCTCTTTTCCTTGAGGTGAGTAGAATCATCTCCTCAGGTGGTTGAGGCAGGTACAGGAATGGGGTACTGACTCTAACTGGGGAATGAATGGCTGTTCTGTTGGGGCAAGCAGTTGGGACACACAAAGGTCCGCCATTTTGAAAAAGGGCAAAAATCATGAGATGTCAGTACACGTGCATGGCCTGAATCAGCTATACTATCATGTGGGAGGGATGATTAAAAAAAAAAGATTTTGTTTTATTTTTCGTTAGATTCTTTTGAGGCTGCAGGTTAGAACCAGAATTTGCCCCCCACCTCTTCTCAGGACCTAGTGGATCACTCCATTGGCATCTGAGGCGGGCAAGTTCATCTTGGCACCGCTGGGCACCTGTTAATTAGATTGGAGTTTTTCATTTTAAATCATGCCCTTTTCAGACATTTGATTTTGGCACTTCCAGTCATGAGTAATGGGAGTGTGCACTGTGTGCAGTCCTCCCAGTTAACATAGACTCACCATTTATGTGAATGGGGCAACATGCATGTACACTTTTCCATGCATGTACAATTTAGGCCACGTGAACATGTTCCCTCAAAAATGTGGGGTTCATTTCATGCATACCAGTGCTGTGCACACATGGAAAACACACACATTGCTTCATTCGCACTAGAAGTGTGTACTGGGAGCACTGTGTGTAGAGCGTGCTCCTGTTAATGCAGAGTTGGAGGGCCAGTATCAAACCCCTGAAAAGGGCTATTCTCCTGCCTCTTGGCAGAGCCAGGGCATGAGGCTGAAGGGATAGGGAGAGTTGGCTGCATTGAGCATTTTGAAAAATGCAGGTCATTGTCTGAGTGAGCTGAATAAATATTTGCAGGAGTGAGTGGGGGAAAATGAGATATTTCTCTGTTTTGGAGAGGAGGAGGAATTGGGTGGGAACGAATGTTTTTTGGAAAGGTGATGTGGGGGGGACTTGGGAGGGGGATGGATGCTTTTAGATTTCACCCCAGTTCTGCCTTGAATGGGGCAAAGGCCTTAGGGCAAGGGAGAGACCGATGCCGTTGGGCCTCCTTCCTTTGGGAGGAGGAGAAATGACAACGTGCTTTCCTTTGTCAGGACGGGCCTTGGAAAAAACAGTTATCTCTGGCTTTTTTTTTTTTTTTTTTTTTTGCTGCTCACCTCAGGGACTTGCCCTTTCGGAAGGGGCCCTAGTTTTTCTGCATTCTAAGAAGATTTTCCGCTCCCTAGTTACCTTAACTGAAATTACTTGAATCCCGGGTTGGTTTGTTTCTGGGACTGCGGAACATTCTAAGGACACGTATTCCAATGGTTGCTACTTGGATGCCTCTGAGTTTTTGCACACCGCTTCGGTAGCAAACTGGACGTGCAGAAAGCAGTTCTTGTCAAACCAGATTTGTCATGCTGCAGAGCCTCCCTGGCACCGTCTCCGTTTCCATTCCCCTGCCTGGACACGGCTACTCTTGCTGGATCTGCTCCTTCCACCACCACCCTCATCAGGCATTCTAACTTGCTTGAAGATTGGGGGGGGGGGGGATACCCTCCTCTGTCCTGGATAATAATGCTAGAATTTGGGGCGGAGGTGGGGTTATTTGGTCTGGTTGCTTCCTGTGGGGCCGCTGTGGACCAGCTGCCCGACTTTGCTGGAAAATGGATTCTGTAATCAAATAAAGAGACCACACTGCTCCTCATGGTTGACTGAGCTGTATACGCTGCTGGCTCGTAATAAATCAGAAGGAGAATATATTAATTGTGTGTGTGTGTGTTTTAAAAAAACTCATGCAAACCTTGTCATTTGTAAATAGCCTTGTTACTGTATAAATGGTATGGCGTTTGTCACATTCGGCTGGGTTGGGTGGATACAGGGCCGGTGCCAGGCTTTTTTGTGCCCTAGGCAAGGCTAACTACTTGCACCCCCACACACACTGCTAACCAATTGTCAAAACCAGATGAATTCTAGGGAAAATTAAAAGCACAAAACTTGACCCTGCTAATTTTTTTAAAAAAATTGTGTGGGCTTGGGCAGGCAGGGTGTGAGGCAAAGCTGAAGGGAGCTGCTGCTGCAGTTGCCATGACTTTCTGGAGGAGGAAAAGTATGGAAGAGCTGGGGCTGGTGAGTGAGTGAGTTTGAGAGCCTGCGGCCGGTTGGAGGTGCGCTCATTGTCCGTTTCTTCACTCCTCTGAGGTCTGCGCCCTAGGCAGTCGCCTAACTTGGCCTAATGGTAGCACCAGCCCTGGGTGGATGGCTTGTGGCATGTGCTGTAGAAGGAAAGAGGTGGAACTAACAGCCCTCCTCTGGTCTTTGCAGCCTGACTTTCCAGTGCAGATTCAATCCAGGCAAACAGATCTGCATGGAAATGGGGAAGCTTCTGAACTGCACAGCATTTATCTTCAGTTTGCCTGAGCATGCTGTAACGGAGATCCCTGAGATTGCTGGTGCAGCAGTCCCAAACAGGAGGGAGCACACACATTCACAGCTTCTGGGAGACCAGATCAGTTTTATTTATTTATTTATTTATTGCTCAAATTTCTACCCCGCCCTCCCAGCCGAGGCTGACTCAGTTCTACCTCCTGCTAAGGCTGGTGCTTTGGGTGGAGCAGTGGGAAGAGGCTGCTTTGCATGAGGAGCCAGAAATAAATACACCTCTTTGTCAGTAGACACGGATGGTTGCTGTGGGTTCAGAGGCAAAGGAATTAATTGGCCGGGGAATAGAACAAGCTCTTCAGGGAAACAGGCCTTTAGGGTCAGTGCTGTTACACACACAAAATTTCTAAGAATTAAATTGAAGTCACAATGAGGAAGAAGGTTCATTTAGTATTTATTGCAATAAATACTAGGAAAATAGGCCAAATTAGCCTTTTAAAAATTGACTGCTTTCTGTCCAATACCAGGAAGTACATGAAGTTTTATACCCAAAATGACATAGTCAGAGAGAGAAGGTGCAGAGATCATAATTGGTCACAAAGGCATACAGCATCATCTGAGCAACCATAAATTCAGTGGTCAGTTACAGAAAAAGGTGTGACTACATAATATCTTAAATGTTTACTTAACCTAACCTCAGTTATAATAATCAGGGATTCTTCTTAACCCCCCCCCCCAAAGTTGTTGGTTTCTGATATGAAGCTAAAAGCCCTTCTTGACTCAGACATTGCAGAGTTTCACTCCAAACAACTAAAACCATGAACTCTGTACTTCAAGCGACTACATCCATAGAAAACAGCTAGATGGCTATTTCATCCAAACAACTTAAAGAGGAGAAAATAATGTTGCTTCTTGTCTGCTGGCATCAGCTAGAAAGGCACTTTAACCTACAAAAAGGAGGCTTTACCATTTAATAGGCTTTTACTAAATCCTAATAAAATCTAAATATAAAAATCCATAAGAAAACCAGAAAAATATAAGAATATGAATAATCTGAATTGCAAAACTCATTATGTATTCTCATCCATGCTACAGTGCTGGGCCTTTCCAGTAAGGTCAGCCTGGAGTCCTGAGCACGAATAGCAAAATCAGAAGGATTCATTGGACTTAATTTCCTCAGTGACAAGTAGGGCATGGCTGTGTAGCTCAGCATTACAGTATCTTCCTCGCATTCAGCAAACCACAAGTTCCTCTCCAGGAAGTAGCAGTAGTAGATAAGACCTTCCTCTGTCCAAGTCCCTGGAGAGGTTCCACCTGTCTTAGTAGACATTACTGAGCTACATGGTCCAGTGGTCTAACTCTGATTGGTAGTGGAAAATGCCATCAAGTCGCAGCCAACTTATTGTGACCCTGTAGGGTTGCCAGCTCCAGGCTGGAAAATACCTGGAGATTTTGGGGTTGGAGCCTGAGGAGGGGAGGGACTTCAGTGGTGTGTAATGCCATAGAGTCCACCTTCCAAAGCGGCCATTTTCTCAGGTAAAGTGTTCTCTGCCGCCTGGAGATTAGTTGTAATCCCAGGAAGTCTCCAGCCACCACCATCTGGTTGGTAACCCTATGACCTTGTAGGGTTCTCAAGGCAAGAGAAGTTCAGAGATGGTTTGCCATTGCCTGCCTCTGTGTAGCAACTCTGGGCTTCCTTGGAAGTTTCCCACCCAAGTACTAACCAGGCTGACCCTGCCTAGCTTCCGAGATCTGATGAGATCAGGCTAGCCTGGGCTATCCAGGTCAGGACCTAACGCTGATTAGGCAGCACCATACGTTCAAGTATGCTCAAGTGCTGATTTTGTTAGGACTGCCTACTGAAAAATTGGGGGGGGGGCATGTTTCTTGTCTCTCTGTCACAACTGCAAAAAATTACCAAGAGAAACTCTTCAGGGCAGGGAGATATATATATATATGATTGCCTGCTAATGTGTATCTATTTAGTTGCTGTTTGTTAACCACACAACTACAGTGGTTGGTTGAAAATTTGGCAGTTCAAACCCATCCAGGAAACTCTGATCTCCCTTTGCGAACGGGTGGCTTGTTCTGAATTCTGGACTCTAAAATGTCATCGTAATTGTGAAGGAAACCAACCGAATGCATCAAGTTGCCAAGTGGAGACCAGACCTGTTGTGACTTTTAAGAGTTACAAGGAAGGGAGAAATTTGCCAGCTGGCTCTTTTCCCCATAACACCGCTGCAGTTTCACCTGTCACTAAATCTACTGGCATTTCCTGTTTCATGCATCTTCTGAAGGGGCAAGAGTCCTCTCTGTTTCTGGATGTGGCAACCTTTCATAGCAAAAAGAAGAACCCTGCCCCAATACCCAGAAAAGCGCCATCAGTAGGCAGGTAAGAAAACTAACGTGCATACAGGGAGACAGAATACAGTGCTAGGCAATGCTCCTCTAAGCTGTGGAGTCTTGTTAGCAAAAATTATACTTCGTGAGCTACTGGCATTAACGTTGTGAGCCAGCGATTTGGATACTGCATGAATTCGTTTGCTCTGGAGCCATTCTTCCTGAGCGAAGGCAGAAATGTGTGAGCCAGAGGCTAAAAAACTGAGCTAGCTCACACTAACTCAGCTTAGAGGGAACACTGGTGCTAGGTATTAGTAAATTATAAAATTGTCCCCTGCACCCCATTTTGAAAAAGAGATGGTGCACCAATTAAATGGGGAAATTTGTTTATTGTTTCATCTCAAGAACAAGAGATTGCCATCGAGTTGCAATCAACTCATGAGTCTGTCATAGCAATCCCATCCATGGGACATTCCAGGCAAGAGATGTTCAGAGGTAGTTTGCCATTGCCTGCCTCTGTGTAGCAACTCTGGACTTCCTTGGTGGTCTCCCATCCAAGTACTGGCCAGGGCTGACCCTGCTTAGCTTTCAAGTTCTGACGAGCTCAGACTAAACTGGGTTGTTCCATCTCAAACACAGATATTAGTTAAAAGCACAGAACCTCATAAAGGCCAAGTCTCCATGGCTGGCCTAGTCACGAAGGAAATTTTCTCATGTGCCCACATCCCAAGGGCTCTTCAGAGTCTCAGAGAGCTGGGTGTCTGTGCTTTTGGAGGAAACTAGCAGAAGTAACTAATTATCAGCTCCTTGACTGGCTGATCTCCTCGGGAGACATTTGTAGAACCCTTGGACGCCTTCCCTTGGACGCCTGGGATGTAAACATAGTGGGAATGGGAAAGAAGGAAATGAGAGATACTAACAAAAAGGAAAAGAGCATCCTGGTTGACTCATGATTATTTAATTTGGGTGGATAAGTCACTGGAGGGTGGAGTGTAAATTCAACTAAAGCCAGCAAAAAACATGGGCTAAATATGCTGTTTGCACAGTAGAAGCCCCCTCCCCCTCTGTTTCAAGCCTGCCTCGAACCCCTTGTCCTTCTGGTGGTGCCACCTCCAAAGTCTATATTTCCTTAACACTTTTGTTAGGGGCAACAACCTCCAGCCCCTATTATAGGTGTTTGAATCCTCATCCCCAGCCCCAAAATTTCACTTGGCTGTTTTGGCTTGACTTGAAACATCCTGGACATTTTGGTGAAAGATGACACTCCACCCCACCCTTATTCACTTTGGTTGGCAACTTGTGCTCCAGATGGCCCAGCTGTGGACCTTGTAAGAGCAGAAATGCGGGATACAGGTTTTGTGGATGAATAAAAATAAGCTGTCCTCACTTACCCAGACAGTTCCGGTTTTTCAGTGTACATCCACACAAGCTTTCACGCACACATACACACACGGGGGGGGGGGGCACCAGGGCACCACTTCCCTTTCACCACCACTCCCTCCTAACCATCTCCTATAAATGTTACTGTGTCTGCAATTTGAGTCCAGTAGCTCCTTAGAGACCAACAAGATTGTTGGGGAATAGCTTTTGAGACTCTTGAAAGCTTATGCCCCACAAATCTTTTTGGTCTCCAAGGTACTACTGGACTTGAATCTAACTGTTCTACTGCAGACCAACAGGGTGATTCTCTGCAACTATGCTTAAGCTGTAATTATTCCAAACTGTATACCGCTCAACAGACCTTTTAACATTTTCACTTTGATGTTATTAAAGGAAACGGGAAGGGTCAGTTTACAAGCATCCCCTGTTTCACATGGCAGTTGTGTATGCAGATAGAATCAGAAACCCGCCTTCCTCATTTTTTATTAGCCACCTGCCCAGTTTAGCTGGGTCCTGAGGGTATTTTTTCCTGACAGGTTGCCTCTTTTATTATTTCTGCCCGGCAGCAAAAGGGTGAGGAATGTGGTCTGGCTAGTCCCACACGCCCAAATGCTCTCTGTTCCTTGGTGCTGGGATTCTGAAGGTGGGCTGGGATCTGCATGCCCTGAAACTGTCACTGATTGAGCAGTATGGACAGCCATGTATGTTGTGTTCCTCTGGATCTTCTTTATGCATAGAACCATGTGTTTCCACTTCATCTTCTGGAAAAAGGTGACTACCTGTGGAACAGGTTAAGCTGAAAAGTAACTGTTATACCTCCTTGTGCCTTAAATGCAGTCTGGCAATCAGGGTCCAGCCTATCCTACTTTTTAAGAAGAGCCTCAAAACTTATCTCGGTTAGCTTATGGCTGATGGTTTTAGGCTGCTTCCTCACTGAGGTTTTGCTCCATGTTCCCCCCAGACTGCAGTTTCCTGCAACTGCACTTTGGCTTCTGCACAGCGTCATTATACAATTGTCCACCTTCTGGGTTTTCCCCAGATTTACTGCACATTTTTCCAGAGGTTCTTCAGTAGAGTCTTTCTTGAAAGTTCGTACTCAAAGCGGGTTTGATATTTCTGTAGACAGAAGAGTTCAGATTTTTGCTGGGTTTTTTTTTTTAAATCGTCAGTAGATATATTACCATAAAATCATAACACTAGTGTAATGTATTTACTAAATTTTATTTCTAAACTGTCTACTGTCTACCAGTTTTTAAAAAGCTGACTGTTTGGAGTATAGTGGGTATGAGAGGATACCACAAAGAATACACCAATGTGGACCCTCCAGTCTCCACTATAAATGCCTCTGCGTTTGTGGTGGAATGAGAGCACGATGAGGAAAGCACACTTGTCTGGTCCCCCTGGTTTCTCTCTCCTGTGTTTTTCTGTACTTTTGTATTTTTACATGTTTTATCCCACCCACTAAGGAGCTCAGGATAACATACATGGTCCTGTCTCCATTTTATCCTTCTAACGACGCCATAAGGTAGGCTAGGTTGCTGGAGAGTGACTGGCTCAAATTAGGCACACTGCCTGTAGCACCATATTTGGTCAGATTCTTAGCAACTCTTTTTTAAAATTATTGTAGGTGCTTAAGAAATAAGGACATTATGAAATATTAATCTGTTTTCTTCTGTTTGTGTTATCTGTTCTGAGTGACAGCAGTTCTCCAGGTCACGGGCAGAGAAATATCTTTCCCAACATCTGGTACCTGAGTTCTTTTTAACTCATGAGGGATTGTACTGGGGACCTCCTGTCCGCAAAACATATGCTCTACCTTCAGTTGTGGACTGGTCCTCAGGCTATGTCTATATACTCTGCTTTCCTTCAAATATTGCTAAAAGCTAGACAATAAAAACATCACAAATGAATCCTTACACATTTTAATGACTGGCAAAACTGGGAAATGTTGCTAGTGAAATTTTAAACTTCAAATTTCAGATCCAAAATGTATTTGCATTTTGACTGATTTCCCACCTTTACCCCTGTTCAAGAGCTTGGCATCTCTTGGTTATTTGTTTTATATTTATTTGATTATATTGATTATGGTGCCTATCTCCGGTCTCCAACCGGTAGGGCTCAGTCTGACATAAGGGCAGGTAGCATTAGTGATGTGGAAAACTGATAGTAACTGTTCCGGACGTGATATATTACAAAATCTACATCAGTTTGTAATATGCCCATGTACTCTACAGACGTATCCCTGTTTTGCTATCAAGGCTTCCAACTAAGGAATTCCAGCAACCGTTGTTCTGTGAAAGAGCTAGTTTGTAGAGGTAGTGAGCAGTCTTCCCTCTAAGCTGAGTTAGTGTGAGTGAGTTCACAGTTTTTTAGCCTCCTGCTCGCACATTTTTGCCTTAGCTCAGGAAGGATGGCTCCAGAGCCAACTAATTTATGCAGTAGCCAAATCGCTTGCTCACAACTTTAATGCCAGCAGCTCACAAAATAGATTTTTTACTCACAAGACTCCACAGCTTAGAGCAAGGGTGTTGAATTCATTTGTTATGAGGGCCAGCATAAATGAGACCTTGTTGGGCCACGCCATGTGTGTCAAAAATGTAATGCCAGGTAGCGGAGATATAAGGACACAAACACAAAGGGTTTTTTTACTTAAAATAAAAACATGCTTAAAACATTAGCATTCTTCCAATATTTTGTTTATTTAACAGTGTCTGATAACTGACACCTCTTGCTCTGAATTACTGCATCAAAATGTCTGCACTGTTGCAGTCTTGAATCTGCTGTATCTGTAAACTGCAAACTTATCTTTGATTTATTGGCAAAGCAAGCTATGATGCAGCAGGAGGAGCAGAACTGGAAGGAAAAGCAGGAGACAGCCAGTTCCATTGAGGGCCTGATAGAAGCCCCTGGGGGGGGGGGGGCTGATCCGGCCCACGGGCCATATGTTTGACACCCCTGGCTTAGAGGGACCATTGGTTGTGAGGCATCAAACTGCACAACAGGAGATGAGTCAGTGAGTACGTATTGTGTTTTGATCCTGCCCTTTCTCCAAGGAACTCAGTGTGGTGTTAATTGTTTCCCTATCCTCCAGTTTTTGTCCCAGCTATCCTGTGAGGTAGGTCAGGTTGAGGTAGAATGTTGGCTTGTGGTCAATGAGCTTCATGGTACAGAGAGACTCTGGAACTCCCCATTCCTAGTCTGACAATCTGCAATACCACACTGGCCTTTATTTATTTAAAAGATTTCTGCCCCACCGCTCATCCAAAAACTTCTGGAGCACCTTCCAGATAAAAGCCACATAAAACCCCAAGTTCAAATAATGCAATAAACAGTACACACATTAAAATATTAAAACCAGCAAACAGTGTATTAATTTCCCAACTATATTTAATGACACCAGTGTATATCACATGGAGGAGGGGAGTTGGTTATTTTTTAAAAATGAAATGCAAAGCCTCAGTGAAAAGAAAAGTCCCGGACTGCAGTGCTCTGGTGCCATGAGGACATCCGTGAAATGGGAGTTCCACGTTTAGGCTTCCACCAAACAAAAAATGGCCCTATCCTAGGTAGCTACCCACCTCACCTCTGATGGAGGTAGCAGCCAAAGCAGGTCTCCATGGAGGGCTTAGTTCTTGGGCAGGTTGATTAGGAGAAAGCAATCCTTTAAGAGTACATGATGGATTGGGAGGACAGCAGGAGAACAGGGAAGCAGAGACTAGATAAGATAGCCACATATGCTGTGCCGTGAAGAACTACCAGTGTCCAGAATCTTAGGCTTCTAGTACTGTTCTGGCTGAAGCCTAAAGGCTAACAACTTCTCGCCGTTAACTCATTTCACTAATGAGATCCAAGGAGCTGCCATAGAGATGAATATTAAGCTCTTTTTTAGCCTCCTGCTCGCCCGGAAGACAGGCAGGCAGAGAGCAGGTGATTGTATTTCGGAGGCTATTGTCAGCCGGGGCAACAGTAACTCTATCTTGCTAGGTTGGCTTCCTCGTGGCAGATACAATAGCACAACTGTGTCTGTAATGTGAACCTCCTATAATTACCGGAGTGGGAAGGCTTATGAGAGATGCGTCAAAGAGCTACACAGAGGCCATCAGTGCAAGTTTTGTTGGTCACGGGGGAACCCTGGCTCTAAAACCCTGAACGGGACGGCTTTTTGGCCTGGAGACAGTGAAGATGCAACAGCAGCCAGAAAGGTAAGTGGTTTCCTGGGTGGTATTTAGTTGTTAAGGCAGTCAGACTGGGTAAAAAAGCAAACCAAACAAACAGGGACCTGGAAGAACAGGTGCCCCAAACATCCTAGCTTGGAGCTGAAGTGTCCCTTTACTTGTTGACGGAAATGGAGTCTGTGGATTTCTCTGTCTTTTATTGGCCACTTAAGGTAAGGTTTGCATGAGCTGATATTGGTACAAATCCTAGGGGCAGGCCTTATTCCCAGAGGTGTGTGGCAGTGGCTGATCTTTGACATGCTAGACTTTATTGGTCTGATTCAGCCAGGCAGTTCTTAAGATAATGAAGCCTGCAAAGCTGAGCTGCTGGATTAGGGGCACAGATCCTGTGGAATCACAACAGGGTCAGCTTTGCTAAACATGAGCTCTTTAAGCAGCCCAGATGTGAGGTTCTGCAAGCAGGCCATGCTTACCTCTTTGCTATAAAGTGAAATTTGGGTATCCAGATTAGTCTGAATGATAAAGACTTAAACATAACTGAACTGCCAAGACAGTTCAGCTGCATGAATCATATTAGCATTTTAACTTTAATTTGGGAACTTCTGTATAATTATTAAAAATATCTGCTCTGAGCTTTCAAAGCCTTTTTTATGATGGGTCCGATACTGGGGGACTACAAAGCAAGGGAGCCTAGAACTGTAAACCTATGAGGCTTACTTGGAAATAGACAGTTTTTGTTGTATAGTGATGATAACATCAATCTAGGACTGAAGCAATTTGGGGGCAGAATTGATGCAATAATGCCATGTGGAAATGCCCAGTTGGGATCCAGTCTTACATTGGAGTATATTTAGGATCTCCAAAAGCTGACAGAAATTTGCCACTATTACAGATGTTTGCCTATGATGTTGCACTGATTGGCAGCTCTCTTTGTTTTTCTGTCCACCAGGATGTCTCAGGCTCCAGAGGATGAAAGCAGTGAGATGGCAGAGCTGGGGCCAGAGGTCCAGTCCCTCATCACAAGCCACAGCAATCATAAAATCGACTGTATCATCTGCTATTGCTCCTATGATCTGTCAACCCACCTGCCTCGCCGCCTCTACTGCGGTCACACTTTCTGTCAGACCTGCATCAGGCGCCTTAACATGGTGGCTAATGAGCAGTGGTGGATTCCGTGTCCACAGTGCCGCCAAAACACACCCACCCCTCGTGGAGGAGTGACCATGCTTGACTTGGACTTGACAGCCTTCTTAGCAGTCAAGTCTGAGAAGGAGCATCCTCGAGTGGTGGGAAAGGTAGAATCTGAGCAGGTCTCAAAAGTACCTGCCAAGGAGAAGCCAATCACCCAGCAGCCCACTGGCCTTTGCCAGGAGACACTGCCACAGCCATATTTTCCACAGAATAACTGCTGTGGCCACTGCCTTTGCTGTGCCACCACAGCTGCTTTTCAAGGCTGACTGAGTTTTTGATATCAGAAGCAGGGGCTGGCCCCCATGGAGTCTAGAACTAGGGCCATTTTAGGTCTGTAAACAAAGCCTATTGGCAAGCCCAGCCAGGCATTTTCTGAAAGTGGTCACCTTTTCCAGCCATCTTGCAGGAAATCCTTTGTCTTGATTGTTCCCAACCTCATCTCCTGATTGGCTGAGAGCTGTGTATAAACCTTCCTGGGTCAGGTCGAACCACATTCATGAACATTCTGTTGGTGATGACAGACGGTAGCTTACAAGAATGCCAAAGCTGTGTTAGGCCAGTCTTCTTCAACCCATTGTCTGCCCTTCTACAGTCCTTTCCTGTGGATTTTGGCAATGGTTACTGCCCATTTTATCCACAGAACTGATCTAATCTTCGACTGGACTTGGTAATGGATTCCATAATGGCAATGGACAATGAGATACTGATGTCTGCTGGGGAAATACCATGTTATGGGCCTATTTCCTTACTTCAAGTTATGTAACAACGTGTTCCAACCTCTGATACTGTGATTAATATTAACGTGGAGATTTTTGGGTGGGGAAGCAAGGATGAAGAGAACAGGTTGGCTGTTGCAACTTCTTTTGCAGCCTGAAGTAATCACATAGTTCTGTGATTTTTGATACCACCAAAATTATGCCCTACCAGGTGTACATCCTTCTACATTCTGCTAAACTGAAGGGGGAATGTACATAATTTGAAAATTGAGGAAAGGAGGAAATAAACCTTGTAATGAGTTGTGAAATGTGTATATGTGTAAAAACAGAAAGGTTTGGGAGAACAAAGATAAGAAAAGTTATCCATTTTGTGAAGTCTGGTGAATAGTTGGCCACATACACAATCACAATTTAGAGAAAATATGAATTTTGATAAAGCATGGGAGGCAGCTGTATAATACTGGAACCTCAATTGTTGCTGACCGATGTGCTTGTTATTTTCATTTCCTCATGTGATTCCACTTTGATTTTAGAACAGGGAAAGTTAAACTAATTAATCCCAATCTAAAATGTTTGAAGGATTTAATATCATATAACACATGTAATCAAGCAGTCACCAAAAATGCATAATTTGCAAACATGTCGAGTCGTAACATTTCAGTTCAAGATGTCTTGATTCATTGTTCCTAGGTTTTTTAATGAAATATCCATGCATGCGTTTGCAAATATGTTTTATATGTGCATTTCAGAGTTCGTAAATTTGTCTGGTCATAGTAAACTTCTGCCTATTTAAAACATGGAAATAGGTACACAGTCTATGTGGTCTGAACTTGAGTTACCAGTGTGGCGATGAAAAAGCAACTTGTGGTGAAGGGAGAAGAAACTGAAATATTAATTTCATACTCCACATTTTCTTAAAAGTCTAACCCCCCAAAGGTTTTTATATAGCAATAAAGCCTTGATTGATGACTGGTGGTTGCTCTCAGCTCTTGGAGTTTGTGTCACACCTCATCACTATGTGTGAAGACTGAAAGGAAGCTGTGACACAGGAGCTCTATCTTTTAATCTCAGATGTATGTGAACGATATACCATCAGTCATCAATACAGCATGATCAAATATGTGTGGCATTTTACAGAGTACAAGAAAACAAGTCCCTATCCTGAGGAGCTTGCAATCTAAAACCTGATATGAAGGGAGGTGGTAGAATAAATAGGGAAATAATAGGGGTCCTTGATGGCATTTGAACATAATTGGAGGCCCTGTGGTGTTTTATTAGAATGTCTTGGAGCCCAGTGCTAGATTTTTGCATCAATAGCAAAATCTAGGATTAAGTCTACATAGCTAATACCTCCAGATAGCAATAAGTACTGCTGGATTGCTTTCTGTTTAGCATTATGTTTCAGCATTAAGAAATGACAGGAATCCTGTTGACCTAGGAACGGTGCCATCTTCATATATAAAGTCAATACACCTAAGACTGCGATTACAGGTCAACATAAAATAGCTTTTGTCACTCTTGTTCCTCTTGACGCAAGCTGGTTTTCAACCCATCCAAGTGAATAAATACAGCCATTGTTAACAGGTTTTCCTGGGCACATTTTGTATCTTTTTCCAATTCAAGTGTCTTACTGTCTAAAGATAAAGGAGCCCTTCTTTGTGTAAGTTCTGTAAATGTTCTAGAGTATGTCAGCTAGGTGAGGCATCAAATGTAAAAGCATCAAGAACAAACTTTTCAGTAAATATCACAATGATTTAGAGGTATGGGACCTGGACAGGTGCAGCTTTTCCGGTAACTGACAGGCAGTGTGATGTAGTGGATTAATGTGTCATACTGGAGAGCTGGGCTCAGATCCCTACTCAGCAATGAAGATCATGGAGTGACTTTGACCCAATTACTCTCCTAGCTTACTTCATAGAATTGTTGTGATGATAAAACGGAGGAGTTCATCTTGAGCTCTGTGGAGGGAGGCTGTGATAAAAATATAATAGACAAACCACCATGTTTCTGTACTGGGAATAACCTAACTTCTTGGTTTCTTCCCATTATGGCAGTATAAAAGGAACTGAATCTCTTAGCCATTTAGAAAGTGGTAATTGTCAAGGTTAAAAATAGATTCTTCTTATCTGGCACGGCTCCAGATTATGTTAGTAGTTGCAAATGATTTGGTTGTCCATCTTAAAACAGAATGGACAAAATGCCCTTTCGCTTTAAAAAGAAAAAGAGAGATGATATTATAGAATGTAAGGAAATAATAAACACATTTATCCCCTTATTTAAAATATTTAATCTACTTTTCTTCAGTAACAGACTCATGGTGGCTTTGGTTTTATGTTTGGGCAACTGATCAATGATTAAATTTTGGCTAAGACAAACAATTTTGATCAGTTGATAACCTTATGGCAGAAACTGAACCTATTCATCTACCCCCAGCACTACAAGTACCATGAGAGGGAAAAGCCCAAACCTATTTAATATTTCTTCTTGTCCTTGCAGCTGAAAAAACACTCCCCCCCCCCCCCCCCCCAACTGGCAACTTCGTCTGTGCAGAGCTTCAGTGCTTGGCAGTTGTCCTGGCCAAAGTTCCCTCTCACAACAGGTAGAAAGGCTACATAATTTTTAACTTGATTTCTTTTTTTGGATGGTGCGCAGGTCCCATTTGTTTCTAATGACCTATTTCTTGTTTGCTCATTAAAAAAATAAGAGGTAAGTAAAAACAGGCCTCATCTAGGCCTAATGGCACTGAGCGCTCATTAAGGCCTACTAGTTGACTGTTAAAAACAAAGCCTGTTTAAAGTTGCTGCTGGGCCTTAGATTTGTAGGGTGTGGGCTGTGTTCCCAGTAAGAATGTTATCATATACACAAGAGCACAATCTTTAGTTCTGTGTGAAGTTATCCAGAATCACTACATCTCCCAGTTCTGTACACACGAGCATACCACCACTGATGTTAATTATAACAGAAACCCAGAATGTTTGAAAGCCTGATCAACAGGACTGACAACACTCACCTCCCTGAATTATGAATATGGTGAGATATTTGAAAGGTTTTCATTTTTGTTATCTGTTATCATGCTGTTGTTGTTTTTGGTCACCTCAGCACTTGAATGAAATCACTTAATAGAAAGTGGTTAATCACATAATCACATAAGTGGAGGTGAATGGTAGTCATTTTGTGGGACATTCTGGTGGTATGTCATCTCCAAGTGTCTTGCAGGGCTATCTTTGGAACTTATTTCCCATTCTGTGATCATGGCTTTTATAATAAAAGTTTTATTTGTTTAACTGGGGTTGACCTGGATTGAATAGTAAGCTAGCAAAAACAAGAGAGAAAGCTTACAACCATTTAAATATATGTAATTTGGGCAATGTGGCATTTTATGTAGTGGTTGGAGTGTCATACTAAAGATCTAGGAGGCCATAGTACCCAAAGTAGCTTGTATCATTCTCCACTCCATTTTATCTTCACAACAACTCTGTGAGTTACATTAGGCTAATATAGGGTTGCCAGCCTCCAGGTGGGGCCTGGGGATCCCCCGCTTTTACAACTGATCTCCAGCTGAGAGAGATCAGCTCCCCTGGAGAAAATGGCTGCTTTGAAGGGAGGACTCTATGGCATTGTACCATGCTGAGGCTTCTCTCCTCCCCTAACCCCGCCCTCTCCTGGATCCGCCCCCAAAGTTTCCAGGTATTTTCCAACCCAGACTTGGCAACCCTAGGCTAAAAGTATGTGACTGGTCCAAGGTCACCAACCAGCAAACTTTCACGGTGGAACAGAGATTTGAACCTGGGTCTCTCAGATTCTAGTCTAGTGATCTAACCACTATGCTACAATGGCTCACAATGTTGTAAAACAAGGATTCTGGCAGGCTAACTGTGATGATACTCTTGTTTCAGGCTGACAGAATTGGCTGTGATGGGCAGAACTGAGCTGAGCCAGAAAACAATTCAAGGGGTACTGGGGTTGATCCTGGCAAATTCTGGTGAGAAAATACTGCAGACAGTGAATTTTAAAATTGATAATAGGAGGTAGACTCGGTTATAGAAAACAACCAGAATCAATACTCTTAAAGTACAATGTTTTTTAAAAATGTAATCTTGACTATATGCTAGAGCAGATAATTTGTTATGAACCATACCCCCCATACTAACCGAAGCCTCTTGCCTCTTCCATGAAATCTGAAATGCTGGTTCTGCAAGGAGGTAGCACAGTTTACTGTATGGCCTACCAATGTTTAGAGTGATGTTATTTCCCCCCCCCCTTTTCTTTTTGCATAAAATATTCTGTTTTGAGCCTATAATTCTGAAGAGGTGAATATAATGAGGATGTCCAAACCAATAGCCATGAAGTTGACAGTGGGGCAAAACAGACAAGAAACAATATTAAAAGGTGCTGTAACTAAAAAGAATCTCTTAGCTGCTCAGACCAGTGACCAGTCTGATCAAAAAGATTTCACAGAGGTTAAGAACTGCTCTGACTTATTGGTGCAAGGAGGAATCTCCTTGCATGTCCCTCCCCTGGCCAAAATTGACAAATTCCCTCATGATATCTTTTATATTACAGGTTCTAGGCTTACTGTGGGATTTAACCCTGACAAGAGGCAAAACTGAAAAGGAATTAAAAGCAACAAACATTACAACATTGGTTAGATGCATCAAAGCTAAATTATGTGTTATGTGGGAGATCTGTCACTGGATTCTCCAATTTATTTTTTAATCTTTAAAACCAGCTGTTTGAATCAGGGTTGTGGCGTTTGGAGCAGTGGTGGTTGGTTAACCCTTTCTCTCCATGCTGTTTTGATAGCAGAAATTCCCCCCTCTACCAAATTATAATGGCAGCTTGGGAAGTAGAGATTTCTACAGGGAAAAAAGCAGTTGGAAAGTTTAAAGAAAAAAAATTCAATGGTTGCACAACTCAGATCACATCCTCACCCCCCACAACTGCTTTTTAAAGGTGAGAAAAAGTTAGGGGACCTGATCCCATGTGATATGGAATGGAGCTCTTCTTGTTACTCTTCTGTGCAGTACTGGGACTGTGCCCTCCAAGATGGATCCCATACAAGGAAGAACTTTGTCTTTATGTCGCAGACGGGCCTGCTCTGTCCTGGAGGGAGGCCAGAATCTTCTGCCAGGACCAAAGAGCAGAATTGGTTGTTATCAAGAATTACAACAAGCAGGTAAGAGGTAGCTTTGGCAAGCTGGGAATACCTAAGAGGGGTGGGAGTTGAACAGTGGAAAGAGAGAAAGCCAAGTGGTCAGTCTGAAGGGTTAGGTATAAAGACCTGTCAACATTCCCTCTTGGATAGGAATATAATCTTATTTACTTTATGTATTAATTAAAATATTTATAATAGTGGCTTATAATTATAAACTAATGTCTACAAATGACTTGCCTCCTTAATGCCCCCCCCCCCCCGGAAAATGCCTGTAACTTAAACCCCATTAAAAACCCTAGCAAAGAAAATGGCCTGAAAGCACCTTATAAAAACATGTAAGAACAGTGTCTTCTTCACATCCTTGAGGAGCCCATTATAACAAGATGGGAGTCACTATTGAAAAGAGATGGGCTCATCCCTCTTTTACCTTGTTTGGGTTGTCAGCCTCCAGGTGGTGGCCGGAGATCTCCTGGTATTACAATAGATCAACAAAAGACCAAGATCAGTCAAAATGGCTGCTTTAGAGGATGGATTCTATGGCATTATATTCTGCTGAGGTCCCTCCCCTTTCCAAACCCCACCCTCTACCCCCAAATCTCCAGCTATTTCGTAACCTAGAGCTGGCCATCATAGTTCTGGCTGTTTTCATCATGATTTGTCAGCTAAAGGTAAGCTTGGAGCTCAGCTTACTTGGGTCAATATTTCCTATCCTATTGATAGGAAATGATGAAAATACACATGGAAATATATTATGCTGAAATATTGATTATTTTACCATCTTTTGGTTTGTTATGATAGTCTTTGCTATGATACTCTTTCATGCTTTATATTCTTATATTATGCAATGTCCTTAAAATGTGTTTAACAAATGATGTTTTATGCTTCTCACCTTTCCCTTTGTCCTTTTTCATTTTGTATTCCCTTAAATGGTAAAATAAAAATGTTTTTAAAAAGTAAGTGACCAGTGCTTGAACTCAGAGTGCCAGTCACTCACAAAACATTGCACTTGGAGTCAGGTCTCCCCTGGCCATGGGTTGGGGCTGGGGAGTAAGGTTGCCAGATCCAGCTTGGGAAATCCTGGAAATTTGGGGATGGAGCCAGGGGAGGTCAGGGATCTCAGTGGGGTACAGTGCCATAGAGTCCACCCTCCAAAGCATCCATTTTCTTCAGGGAAATTAATCTCCATAGTCTGGAGACAAGCTCTAATTCTGGGAGATCCCCAGGTCCCACCCTTGGAGACTGGCATCCCCATTATCTAATATATAATCTATAAAAAGGTTACACCGGCTAGGTAGGAAAACTTATAAGCAAAAAACATAAGAAGAGTAAGAAAACATTTTTCTTTGTACAAGGTTAATACTATCATATAATAACTAGTAAATATGTAACTATAAAAGATTAATGAATATAACTATGAGAATATAATTATACAGTTTTGAATGTTAATCAATTCAAATTTCTTTATAACTTAAACTGATTAGCAGTGGTCACTTTCAAAATCACACATTCATTGTATGGGTCCCCATGTCCGTTGCTATTTGTCCATGCAGAAGAAGACTAATAGAATATGGGCAGCTACTGTAACTCTTCTGCATGGTGCTTCCCCATGTAGTTTCTGGTTCTTCAACAGTAGTGTTGCTGGAAGTTAACCTGAGGGTGGATGGACATATTGAGATCCAGTTCTGATATGGGTGTTTGCGAGACCACAGGTCCTTTTAAAGCTCACTTTCATGTGACTTGTTTGCCCAGGATGGATGCTGTCAGGAAATAGTCCCCCACGCCCCACTTCTCCACAGCATCATGATGCCTTCATGTGCCTCCTGGGGTTTCCCATCTTTTCTATGATATTTCCCGAAAGCTGTTCTGCTGTGGTGTTTTGTGAAAGATCATATTTATTTTTTATTTTATTTATTTTCGAATTTGTATCCCGCCCTCCCCGCACTGCTGGGATGACTGTCATGTGGGCAGGGAAGTTTCTCATCCTTCCCATATCATCACTATTTCCCTGCCCCAGTCTCTGTGGTGGTCATTCCTCCCTGTTCACTACTGGTGAGCTTTTGTGAGGTTGTTTTTTTTTAAATTGGCAACTGAGCAATATTATAGTATACTGATATGCCAAGTACTGGTTATTTTATTTTTTTTAAAAACCTTGGGGAAGGGGAGGGAAGCCTGTTACTACATTTCACGGACCGGTGCTTCCGCCCTTGGAAGGAAAGTGATAAGATCATTTCTGACACGGAAACATCGTACTGTATTTTGCCATCTCCATGCATGAGGGCAATGCTGATGGTCCAGACTCCACGTGTGAGGCCTGGAGCAATTGCCTCCAGTGCCTCCCCTTTGGAAGCTTCCTAATTCAGAGTCTCAGTTATCCATTGCTGAAAATGGAGTGGGGAACCTGAGCTGGAGGCTGCATCCTGTGCTGGAGTCTGAAATGCAACAAGCAGAAGATCCTACTCTGTAGACTCCTGAAAACACTTTTATCATGTCTGCTTGTTTACTGCTAGAGAAAAGTGACACAGATCCATCTTAACTTTGGCTGCCTTGCTGCAGATGTTTCTGACGGGCCTTATAGATGGTGCCAGAAGACGTGCTTCTCACTATTGGATAGGGTTGATGCGGCAAGAGGCAAAAGCTCAGTTTACCTGGGTGGACGCAACTCCAATACCACAGAGTTGGTACAGGTAGGGAAGGAAGGTTTATTTGAGTCAGATCATAAAAGTGCTTGGTTTGCATGCAAAGGGTAGTGGGATCAAGGATGGGGGTTTTTTTACGTGTACACCCTGGCCAACTATGAGGTGGGGGAAGCCATTTCTGTGCACAGCAAAAATGGTGTGGGGCACATTTTGTTCCTGCCATCAAGTCACAGCTGACTTATAGCAACCCTGTAAAGGTTTCAAGGCAAGAGATGTTCAGAGGTAGTTTATCATTGCCTCTGTGTTCGGACCTTGGTATTCCTTGAGGTCTCCCATCCAAATATTAGCCAGGGTTGACCCTGCTTAGTTTCTGAGATCGGATGAGATCAGGCTAGCCTCGGCTATCCAGGTCAGGGCAAAGTTCTTTAGGACAGCATACAGCTGTAAGAACAGAGCCACGTGCCAATCAGAGTTCTTTTCTCTAGCATGCCTCTTAGGTTTTTAACTCTTCTGTTTTATCAGTAACTGGCTGCAGGGACATCCCAAGAAGGGGCGCTGTGTACAGCTGGTGGGCTTCTACACCAGCCAGTGGCGAGACTGGGACTGTAGTGCAAACAGCTCCTTCATCTGTGAGATTCCAGCAAGAGGTATGATTCGAATTCCTCTTGTGGGAGCAATGAGGCCACCCCATCCTACACCTCCCAATTTTAAATTCAAAATCCAGCAGGGTATAATAAGAGCATTTGAATCAGGGGAATATGAAGAAGAATTTACACAAGCAAATTTGAGTTAGAGCTATTTATAGGATCATTCCACTACCCCGCCAGATTTGCTTCAGCTCTCTTTGCTCTCCAAATTTGCTTCAGATCTCCTACCAGGGATCACAAATACACCTGAGAGCTCGTTTGGAAGAATATTCTGCTTCTCACAAGGGCCACAAGCATGACCAGACAACCTCACAAAATGGACAGCCTTATCTTAAGAGGCCAAGCAGAGTCAAAGAACACATCTATACTATATGTCAGTTTGATATGAGTAACTTTTATGGTTTCCTCCAGAGTCTTCTGAGAACTGTCGCTTGATGATATTGCAGGGAATCTTCAGTTAGAGATCTCTAGCTCCAACCTCACAAAATTATAGTTCTCTGTGAAGAGGGGATGACAGATCTCTGTGTGGCATGGCCATAGACTTTGCAGCTGTATCTCCTTAGATTCACACTTCTTCCTTTCTTTTCTAGATGCCTTCCCTGGCTCTGTGAGGAAGGTACGTTTCAGTTCCTACTGCTACGCCTTCCATTTTCCATCCTTCCGGGAAGTGAGGTCATGGAGAGAGGCCCAGGCTTTGTGCCAGGAATCTGGGGAGAATTTAGTGACCATCCACAACGAGGAGGACAATGCCTTCCTGTCGTGTAAGGTCTTTGAAATGCAAAATAAGGCAATGGTCAAAGTGAATTTGGCACAAAATAAGGCAGTTGCCAAAGTTTCTAACCTGTCTCATTCTGTCAAATTTATTTTGTGCTATTAAGGCTATGTTTTGAGAATATCCAGTGATAAGTTGGTGATGGAATGGCCGTTTGGTCTTTTCAAATGGTCAGCAATAGTGGTTCTGTTGCTTGCCTTCCAGATGCCTTTCCTGTAGATGGCTGGTACATGTGGATTGGATTGCGCTTTGGCACTGCATGGAAGTGGAGTGACTCTTCATTCCCTGTTTATTTCCGGTGGCATCCAGGTTAGGCTGTTTCTTAGAGCTTGTATGTTCCTGAGTCCCACATTTCTATGGTCTAGACGGAGCGCTACAATCCAGAAGCTTTGCTTTGCTTCTCTGTCTCTGCCAGCCTCATTGGCCATGAGAGAACTCCATAAAGGCTCTAGTAGGTGTGTGGAGCTCTGTATGAAGAGGCCTGTCCAATTCATCATGCTGTCCTAAGCAGAGTTAAACCCTTCTAAATTCATTAACTTCAATGGACTAAGAAGAGTGTAACACTTCTTATACTGGCACTGATGTTGTATTACTTAACAACCATTGGTCATCACAATATTATTTGTATGCATAAACAAGATATAAACCATCTTGCATAGTGTGTATCTCTATGACTTAATTCTGGTCCCTAAATTAGGTGGCCCTACCTGTACAGTTTACAGCTTTGGTTGGAGCAATTTATAGTTATTTTTTCTGTCTTACAGCAAGTAATTCCAGTCTATATATAACACCTGTATCTGACATAAGAAGAGCCCTGGCCCCAATACAAATCCGTATGGGACTCTGTTGCTCATTTACCTCCATAGTGAGAACTGTCCATTTATTCCTGCTTTCTGTTTCCTGTTTGTTTGATCAGTTTTTTAATCCATAAAAGGATCTGTCCTCTTATTCCATGACTACTAAGCTTGCTCAGGTGTCTTTGGTGAGGTACCTTGTCAAATGTCTTTTGGAAGGCCAAAATATTGTACAGCTGACAACTGAACACAGATATCCTCAGGTCCCTATGGATTATTCCAATCCTGCTGAAATATCAGCTTCCCAGGGAATCCTGGGTGTTAACTCCATTGCTGGCAGATTTCAATCCCGAAATAACCTGTTCTGTGGCAAAATATCTATCAATAACAATCTGTCTAAAATGCTGTTGAAATGCCCCCTGTTTTTAGTCATAAAAGAGTTCCAAGATCAATCTAGATCTTAGATATTAAGGGAATCGTGTATTTATTATACTCTATTTTCTTCTGTTTTAAATTTTATTGGGTTTTATTCTTTTATTCCATATATTTTTCAAGGTCCCTTACTTATGTGGATTGTGATTTGCAATGATTATGTGATGATCACCCAACCTATCTCTGAACTTTGTTTTACTTGCTAGTTTAACTGCTGTTAACGCAATGTCTTATGTTATGTTATGCTTAAGACCTTTGGTCAAATGAGTTAACAAACAAAAGGAAAGGAGAACACATATATGACATAATCTGATCAAACCTTAGTGGGTAGGAGGACGACATGGCACAGAAGAATCTCTCTCTATGGCTATTATAAAGAAGATATTATAAAACATACTATTCAGTATCCACCACACCATCGGGAATCCTGTCTGGGTTTTTTTCTCTACAAATTTGCTGTAGTATAGAGTTGAATTTGTCATCCCTTTCCTTTTGGTGGTAAAAAGGCCCTTTAGGATGGGAACAGAGGTGCCAGCAACAGCAGTAAGGGATTCCAGAAGGCAGTTCTCCCTCAAATACTAGGTTGCTATGCAGCAGAAACAACTTCAAAGGGCTCCAGCTACCCCTAATTATTCTCTTTTGTAGACAAAGCCCCAACTAAAAAACTGGACCAATGTGCAGTGCTGAGTCTCCAGCCAGATGATGTTGCCCGCCATGGAACATGGAAAACCAGGTCTTGCAATGCACATCCTACTTCTGAGGCCATAGGCTTTATCTGCCAACACAAGCATGGTGAGTGCTATGAAGAAAAACAGGAAAGCCGCTAAGGGACTCAAGAGAGATGCTCCTTCTGGACCAGGCTTTTGAGTTGTTCAGCTGGCAAATTGTTAAAATTGAACTAATCAAAAATGAACTTCTAGAATCAAATGCTAAATTTAAATGTAGTACATTACAAGGGGCTGCTGATGGTATTTACCTGACAGTTTTGTAAAAGCTCAGATGGTTATATGTTTTTAGAGTATCTATCACTAAAATTTTACTCCTTGCCAGAGGATTAAAAGGTAGCCAATATAAACACCAGATTCTTTTTTTTAAAAAGGATGATGGAGGGAGCAAGATCCACAAGGTTTTACACTGTCAACCTGATTTCAGTCCAGTCCAAGTAAATTCATAGAAAGTGTGGTTAAAGCTAAATGTGTTAAGCATATAAAACAGGTATGAACAATTTTTTTTGCCTGAGGGCTGCACCTGGATCTCTGCCCACATTTGTGTGCTTTGCAGTCTGCTGGCTCTGGAAACAGGAAGTCCTGGTGTGTCCAATTTGGAGTCCTGAAAAGCTGATGTGGCCATCCCCTCCACTCTTGCTGCTTTAAATACCACTTTGCTCTCAAGCTGTTTTTTGGGTGCATCAGCCTGGTAGCTAAAACTGCTGTTTGCCAAGCTAGTGCTCCTGGCAAATTATTAAGCAGCTTGAGGGCCAGATGAGAAGGCCAGATGTGGCACCTGGGCTATCATTTGCCCACTTCTGATACAGTAGAACAAGATCAATAGTTCAGTGGCTAAGCAGATGCTTTGCATGCAGGAGAGATGCTAGAAAAGCTGGGGAAGATCTGTTTCAAAACTTGGAGAGCAACTGTCAATCAAAGTTGGCCACACTGGGTAAACCAGGCCAATGGCCTGACATGATGCAAACTTCATATGTTCACAACTAGCTTTGCTGAGAAGCACTCATTCTGGTTTCTGCAAAAGAGAGGCTTTTCTCATCAGTCTTGTAGAAATTTTTTATGGTGATTACAAACATACAGAAAGGGCTCATGCCTTTCAAGAACCTTTTGACACAATCACTTTTCATTTGCACCGGACTAAGATTGAATTCTAATATGCCACTTAAAGCACCAGAGCAAGAAATACCACCCCTTTTGTTCTGCCTCAGAGGGGTAACTGTGGAGTGGCTGTGAGTGGAGCATCCACATGGATGTTTTGTCCACAGCTGATCGGGCGGGGAATGAAAGTTCAGCTTTTCTCACTCCCCCCATATTTCCAGCCATTTAACAGGGTTATTCCATGGTTCAGTTATGAAGTGGAAAGGTGGGGAAAGAGGAATTGCTGGGCCAGTGCAGCAAAGGGAAAGGGTGGGGGGCATAGCTCCAGCAGCAAGCACTGAGGGCACTGGACATGTGGACACCATCCCCACCCACATTCACCACACTTTTGCTTTGGCAGCGAGCATACTTTTTTGCTCCCCGATGTAGAAGCAGTCACAGTGTTAAATGCCGTGCCAGAATGTTGATCTGCAATTGAATTGCCTTCCTACACTCTTACAATGTGCATGAGATTTTAGTCTAAACAATGTGGGATCTACAATTAGAATCTCCAATATTTTGTCAAGGTTAAAAGCAGCTTCTTGTATGTGCGTGCATGTGTGTGAATTAGATCAAGGCTTCAGCACTGAGGGGACATAGATTAATCCTTTTCCCTTGTGCTGTTTATTTTCTTGATTTACATTTTCCTTCCAACTGTTGCCTCATGGGAAACATAAAGATACTGTGAACCAATGTAATGTGCCCTGTGACATTTCCCCTCAGGTTTTGCTAGGGATATGTATATTTTTCTGAAAAGTACGCACATAATTTATTTTAGATGGCCATCTGCTGCTGTTTGTCTCCCTTGGCTTTGGGGTTCAAGAAAATAGGGTTAAGCCTAATGCAATTTTGTCTGTGTTGTCAGATTTTTGCGGTCCGCTGGAACCTGTGGAATTTCCCCTCCCTGGTGGGATGGGTCCGCACACCACGGCTGATGTTGTCTTCACGTTGCCTGCTCAATCTTCCTGTTCTTTGTCCTTGATTGGACAGCATGCCTACACCACCTCTTTCCAGCTGAATCTTGTGTCTGATGCCACTCATGTGTATGGCAGCATTGTGGCTGAACTTGGCAATATTTCAGTTTACAAGAATTTCCCTCGTGTGCCTTTTCCCCCTGGGCTCAACACATGGAGTTTCATCACCTTCCCTGATGGCATTGCAAGCTTCTTCAACCACCGGGAGCACTTCCGACTTTCTGATGCACAAGACATTTCTTTTGCTAATCTCAGCTCCTTGCGGATGAGCGGAGTGACTGTGGCCAATGCATCCCTAGGTAAACTGAACCAAAACAGGGAGCAGCTTTAAATGCAGGGCCTTCTTCTAACTAGGTCATTAACTGAGACCTAGAAGAAGTGTCATAGGACCATTCAAAGGGTTATGCATAAACTGCAGTACCATAGATGCAGTACCACAGTGTCTGTTTTCTCAGGCACATAATTCAGTTTCCTGAGTTCCTTTCCTTTCATTAAAGAGGAACGTCCAATTTCTAGCCCATACGATTGCCAGATAGTCCATACGATTGCAAGAATATGCTTGAAAGCATGTTGCTAAATAATGTTTTAAGAGTTTAGGGATTAGATGTCAATGCCCTGTTGGTGGTAGAAAGTGCCATCAAGTCACAGCCAACTTATGATAACCCTGGGTTTTTTTTCAAGGCTTGAAACTAACAGAGGAGGTTTGCCATTGACCTTTTTCTGTGTAGCAGCCCTGGACTCCCTTGGTGGTCTCCCGTCCGAGCAGTAACCATGGTTGATGCTTCTGAGATCTGAGGTAGCTTCTGAGATCTGACAGGCTAGCCTGTGCTCTATCAGCAAAATGAAAATAAAATATGTAAAACAGTGAACTGCAAAATAAATTCTGCAAAGGAAGAAGCTTATACAAACTAGCTCAGTATACATAATTGATACAGATCTCAGAATTTAATATTTCTTGGTCCAGAGTTTGGATTGCTGAGATGTAGAATTTCAGATTTCTTTTTAAAGGAGAAACAGTGTGTTCAGATCCCACCATTGGCCCGGCTGTAATCTGAGCTAGATCTTTTTGATCCAGCATTGCATGACCAGACAGCTCGCTTGTGAAGCGCTTTACCGCACGTGATTCCCACGGTGGATTGTCTAGATGGCATCCACCATAAGGAGCCATGCAGTTGGCTTTTGTTTAAAAAAATCCTGTCTGTGCATGCGCATATACACCTCACCATATACTTGTTTTTCCGTGCATGTGTGGACTAAAATGGTAAAAGCGCTGCCAGCGGTACATTCCTCTAGGTACCCTTTCAGTTTATAAAGCTGATAAAAGTTCAGGGGACTGTCAGAAACATTAAATTGTTTGGATCGCTTGAGCGGAGCTCTGGGGAATCGCATGTTTAAGCGGTTATGCACGCATCACTAAGAGTTTTTTAAAATGGCAGTCATTCAGGATGGTCTGGAAACCATCCCTACAGGCTGATTGTGTGCTGGAGGTATGCCCTGATGGCCAGCTTTAGACTGAACTTTTACTATCTTTAAGTACGGATTACTCGACAGGCTACTTGTGGAAGTGGCATGATTCCCAGATGTTGTGATCTGGACGTGCACTTTAAATCCACCAGGTACTCATGCCTGGTGTGGCTCAAAAGAACCACCCAGAGTTGATCAAACCCTGATCATATTCCAGCTGCCCAGTTCTGCCATCTGTGGAAAGCTGTGTACATTTGTTTATTTTATACAACTGTTTTTTTAATGCTAGCCATGAGGATTGGCAAAGAGCTATAGATGCACTGAGCCTCCCTGCTGCGAGCTGTTAAGATTTCTCCAGTTTTAAAGTTATGTTATTCTTGTAATAAATAGGAATATCATTCTTAAATATAATAAAGAGCATACTTGCAGGGGTGGAGTGGGGGGGGGTGGATTTCTTAGTGAAGTCTGAGTGCCAAACTAGACATTTGCTTTTTAAAAATTATCCTGGTTCCTGCAGCCACATAGCAGTTATGGAGAATGGCTATTGGAGTATTCCATGCACATGCACAGCAAAAACTCCCCATCCCAAGCTGCAGGAACCTGCACTCAACTCTTTAAAAAAGCAAATGCCTTGAGTCCCAAGATGATGAAAAGTCGATTGGCTGTTGTCTCTTCTTCTTCTGATGGTCTCAGTTATGCCATTTGGTAAATTGCCGGGGGTGGGGGCTGTCATCTGGATACAGGCACAAATGTTCCCCAAAACATGGTTTGAAAACTGCTGCTTTGGTTATTCATTCCTTCCCTTATTAATGGCAGAGAATTGGATTTGATGGTTCCCTTTTGATGCTATTGTTCTGTGATTCTCTGCTACATACTTTAAAGATCCACCTCTGATCATATCTAAAATGAACTGAAGAAGAAAGCTTATAAGAATATTGCAGTTTTGGGCTTCTCTTAGGTGGCCATAGAGCAGGGAGCTCATGCTACCAGTGTATGGGTTCCTAAGAAGATCTCTTTCTTCCCTTCCCTTCTAGAGTATCGCCTTTCCTCTGACCTGCACTTCCCAGGTGGCAGCAGTCTGCAGCTGGAGAATGCCATCAGTCACTACCTGGGCAACTTCACCATTGGCCTTTGGGTTCGAAGCAGCTTCACTCTCTCACCCAAAATGTGTCTGATTAGCTACTCGCTGAAGTGGAGACCACTGGAATTTGCACTCTTTCTTCTCTCTCCTTCAGGAATGGAATTCCATGTCAAAGGGTAAGAGACTTCTTTCCATTTTAAGCAATGTGGAACTTGTGGGAAGAGTTATAGAGCAGAGGCTTTTTATGCAGAAGATTCCAGGTTCAGTCCCTGTCATCTCTAGGTAAAAGATTCAGTATTGGGACAGATCGCACCCAAAGAGTGCTTGTTAATCGTTCCTTATCCTCTTGGAGAGGAGTGACAAGTGGAATGTTTTGTTCAACATCTTTAGAAATGCTTTGGATGAAGGAATAGAGGGAATAATTGTTAAATTTGCAGATGATACTAAATTGGGATACAAATATGGTAGAAGACAGAGTCAGGATACAGGATGATCTTGACAGGCTGGAAAACTAGGCTAAAACAAATAAAATGAATTTTAATGGGGATAAATGTAAAGTTCTGCATTGAGGTAGGAAAAATCAAATGCATAATTATAGGACCGGGGGGGGGGGGCTTGTCTTGGTAGTAGTATGTGTGAAAAGCATCTAGGGGTCTTAGTAGACCATACATTGAACATGAGTCAGCAGAGTGATGCAGTAGCTAAAGAGGCAAATGAAATTTTGGGCTGTATTAACAGAAGTATAGTGTCCAGATCATGCAAAGTGATGGTATCACTTTATTCTGCACTGGTTAGACCTCTCCTAGAGTATTGTGTTCAGTTTGGGGCACCACAATTTAAGAAGGATATAGACAAGCTGGAACATGTCCAGAGGAGGGCAACGAAGATGTTGAAGGGTCTGGAGACCAAGTCCTATGAAAAAAGGTTGAAGGAGCTGGGTATGTTTAGCCTGAGAGGAGATGACTGAGAAGTGATATGATAACTATCTTCAAGTACTTGAAGGGGTGTAATATAAAGGATGGTACAGATTTGTTTTCTGTTGCCCCAGAAGGTCAGGCCAGAACCAGTGGGTTGAAATTAAATCAAAAGCGTTTTCGGCTAAACATTAGGAAGAACTTCCTGACAGTTAGAGTGGTTCCTCAGTGAAACAGGCTTCCTGGGGAGGTGGTGGGCGTCTTTCTTTGGAGGTTTTCAAACAGAGGCTAGATGGCCATCTGTCAGCAATGCTGATTCTGTTAACTTAGGCAGATCATGAGAACGAGGGCAGGAAGGGTTGCATCGGAGCTTGGTTCTTGTGGCCCTTTCTTACGCGTCCAGGGAAATGCTGATTGCCGCTTTGGGATCAGTAAGCACTTTTTCTCCAGGCCAGTTTGGCTGGAGATCCTGGTGGGTTTTTTGTCCTCTTCTGGGAGTAGAACAGTGGTCACTGAGGGTGTCGGGGGGAAGTATTCGTGAATTTCCTGCATTGTGCAGGGGGTTTGATGAGATGACCCTGGAGGTCCCTTCCAACTCTGATTCTGTGATTCTGTCCTGGAGAATGTGGAGAGTCACTGGCCTGTCAAGACAATACTAAACTAGGTGGGCTCATGATCTGATCCGTATGACCTCTGTTGGCTGCATATATTTATTACATTAATATTTATAGCACATCCTCTCTGCCTACTAATTGTTGAGTTGGCGTATAGTGAAAATGGTTTCTAATAAAAACAAAAATATTACTAGCAGCATAAATATTGCAAAGATTCAAAGTATTTATACAAACCAACAAGCTAGAATCTTAATAAATGGTTATTTATCAGAAAACATTGAAATAGCAAAAGAAACCCATCAAGTTTGTTCAATATGACCACTACTATTTATTCTGGCAATGGAAATATTGACTATAAAAATTATATGATTAGGATTTCTGGAATAAAAAAGATAAAGAAGAATACCAGATGAAAAGCTATGAGGATGATGTTGCTTTATCAGTAACAAATCCAAATATTTGAATTATATAATAGAACAAATTATATAATGGAACAAATAATTAGATTTGAAACTTATTCTGGACATAAATTGAATAAAAAGAAGACAAAGATAATTCTATTAGTGGCAACCAAAACAGAAGAAGAGATAGGAAAAAAACAGAATGCGTTGTTACTAAATATACATACATATATATGTAACATGAAGAAGAAGAAGAAGAAGAGATTGGATTTATACCCCGCCCTCCACTCCCCAAGGGAGTCTCAGAGCGGCTTACAAACTCCTTTTCCCTTCCCCTCCCCACAACAGACACCCTGTGAGGTAGGTGGGGCTGAGAGAGCTTTTTCCCAAGCTGTCCTTGAGGGAACAGCTGGTACAGAGCTATGGCTTGCCCAAGGTCATCCAGCCAGGTGCAGGTGGAGGAGTGGGGAATCAAACCCGGTTCTCCCAGATTAGAGTCCGCGCACTTAACCACTACACCAAACTGGCTCTCATGACAAAATGATAATCTTTTTAAAGATAATTGTCAAAAAGTTTGTGAAAGTATTATCAAAGATTTACAAATATGGAAAAAACTGAAAATATCATGGTTAGGGAGAATTTCTGCAGTCTAAATGAATACGTTACCAATTCATAAAGACTTTTTTTCAAATGTTACCAATTCATATAGATGAAAAGATCTTTTTAAAAATGTCAGAAAAAAATAAATAACTTCGTATGGAGTGGAAAGAAGCCAAGAATAGGATTCACAGTATTACAGGTTGAAAAAAAAGAGGAGGTTTAGCAGTACCAAATATCAAACTATATCACCAAGCAGCTGCACTGGTCTGGGTGTCAGATTGGATCATAAATTCAAACCAAAGGAATGTTAAATTGGAGATAATTGATATTAAAGAAAGAATACATAATTATTTATGGACTAAGAAATCATTAAAAATAATTCAAACACAACATGGTAATCATATTCTGAGAGATGGTCTATTAAGAATATGGTTTCAGTGTAGAAATAGAATAAGTCACCAACCTTGCCATTAACACCCCCAGTTGATGTTTATTGTGATAATAGTTCAAGAAAGAAATTTGACCATATGACTTGTGAGTCTATTAAACAAGGAAAAATAAAACCATGGCAAGCAATTCAAGATGAAGGGAAAAACATTTTGTGGTTGTTATATCTTCTAATGGTATCCAAACTGAAAAAACAAATAGCAAAAGAAGGGGTTGATTAAGAAAGAAAACCAACAATTCAACAATTAATCACCAGAGATTTAAGGCACCTATAAGGGAAAAGTTATAAAATGTTATTGCAATATGATACCGAAACAGAGCAAATAAAAAACTGTATCATAAAATGGATGGAAAATTTTGGAGACTTATAGCAAAAACAAATAAAGACTATAATGAGAAGTGCTGGAAAAGTCAAAACACGGATGCTACATTCTATCCCATGTGGTAGACATTCAAGAAAGCAAGAAAATATTGGATGGAGATTAATGAAGAAATACAAAAGTTATTGAAACTTAAGTTTGCAATGGATGCAAAAATATGCTTTTAAATATCTTGCCAACTAATATTAAAAAATACACAGTGAATTATTTAAGTATATGGTAATGGCAGCAAGAGTAATATTTGCAGCAAAATGGAAGGCAGAGAAATGCCTAGACTTGAAGGGATGGAAAAATAAACTAAATGAATATACTACAATGGCAAAATTAACATTGTTTATACATAACAGACCAACTTCAAAACTTCAAGAAAAATGGAAAGTTTTTTCCAATTATATAGCTAAAAATCAAGAACAAAATTAAATTAAAATGAAGAATGACAGGAAAGACTTTATATAATACATGTTCATAACTGTTTTAACTGATGTGTATCTGTGATACATGTGTATTTGTTTTAACTGATTGTTATTTTAAGTAATTTATAAGTTTATGATAGGTTTTATTGTATTTTACTGTATTTAATTGTATTTTTGAATTGTTTGTAAGCCGCTCTGATAATGATGATGATGATATTAGATGAGAAGATAGATGGAAAGATCCCTGCTGGTCAGACGGGAATATAAATTTAAATAAATAAATAAATAAGATAGAATAAAGATATTTAAATAGAAGTGAAATATTAAATGTAAATTTAAGTTAGTTCTATATGAGGCCGAGGCTCCGCTTGGGAAGTGGGGGAAGGGAGCCCGTTCAGACATCCGCAGCTGTCCCTCGGCTCCCTTCTGCACTTACGCGCTTTGAAGCCGGTTTCCTCTCGTTGTAGAAGGACACCGAGAGAAACCGGTGTCCAGAGGCCGTCTTCCGCATGCCTCCCATTTTCAGGCAGTGTGAACCGGAAGAAGGCAATTTGTGCATGAGCGTTCATGCGCACATACGCACATGTGCACATAGGCATATTGCCGAAAACAGCCCTGCCACAAGCTGCGGAGGCTGGCCCACCCAGGGCTGCTCTGCAGCAGTCTGAATGCTCCATAACAACATCCTTGCACAATACACTGGCCAGTGTGAATGGCCAGCCCCGGGGAATTTTCCCCCCGCAGCTTTTGCCTCCGGATTCCTTCCGTTCCAGATTGCCAGTCTGTCCTCGGCCTAAATGTATGACTGAATGTAAATGATTATAGTTTATATTTGATGTTTGCAAATTAAAATAAAAATTATATTAAAATATTACAAAGATTGATAAAAAGCATCTTAATACATAAAAGCCAGCAAAACTATAAAACTCCCCGTGGCACAGATTAACAATGCAATCCTTCTGTCCCCTGAAGTCAGTGGGTTTAGAAGGGTATAACTCTGCTTAGAATTGAACTTTTAAGAGCTTTAAAAATCATCTAAAGGCCTGTGTAAATTTGGCATTTAAAGCTGCTGACCTTATTCATATATTTTCAAGTTCATGAGAGTTAAAAACATGACCTTTTTTTAAAGCAGAAAGCTGAGATTCTGCAGAAACTGGATGCTGTGCCCAACTGACGTCTTTAAAAAGCTGAATACTGTGACCTATAGAAAAAATGTATGTGATATATATTTGCATACTTAGCCAAATGTATATGCTTCTGCCACTCAGGGGGCAGAGAAAAGAGCTAAGGAGGGTGCTAAAGCCCCAGCTTCTTTCTGATCACAATGGAAATCTCCATCAGTCCTTTCTCTGGTTCTTGAGAATTCACCAGTTTTGCCTATATGCTTACAAATTCATAAGGGCTAGAACCTTTTTTAAAAAAATAACTGAAAGCCTCATAAAGCCAAGTTATGTTCCCAATACCATGTTTTGCTCTGTACATCGACAAAATTGCAGCCTACATATGGCCCTGGTTCTAGAGTCAATGATTTTTACAGCTGCAGTAGCAATTGTGTGGGTTTTTAGAATGTTGATAGTGATTTCCTTTGAACCCTCCTCCTGATTGTTCTTTGCAGAGCAGTGATGTTTAGTGGTACTAGTGGCTGTCTCTTGGATGGATCCTGGCACCACGTGGCTGTGTCTGTCTCCAGCATTCCCCGCATCATCCCCTTCGGGGTATTTGTCGATGGAGAATCCTGGGAGCCAGACTATGCAGATTTCACCAGCTTCCTGCACAAAGGACTGTCTCTGGGAGGAAAACTGAGTGTGGGGCAGCTGGAAGTGGACAGCAGAGGTGAGTCCAGGGGTTTTGTCTGTGTCCATCATCATTGATTTGAATACCTGTAGGTATCTTAGAATTTTCTTAACCTGGATACTACTATTGTGTCTTGTAATGTTTTCAGTGGTTTATTTTTAATGGCAGCTTTCCAGCAGTTTGCTGCACAGATTGTGTGGTGTGGTGGTTATGGTGTCTTATTAGGATCCAGGTTCAAATCCCCACTTTGCCATGAAGACTGCTTGTTAATCTTTGGCTATTCTTTTCTACCCTAACCCACCTCACAGGGTTGCTTTGAGGATAAGCTGGGGAGGGGGGAGAGACTGATATGCACCACTCAGAGGTCCTTGGAGAGATACAATGGGATAAAAATGCACCAAATAGAAATATACATTTTATCCTTCCCAAATGGAAATAGTCGTTGTTTTGTTTCTTACACATTCTAAGTATTTTGCAATGGATCTTGCAGATAGGTTCGTGTGTGTGTGGTAAGTAAATGTCTTGACTTGAGTCTAGCTCTCACAACACAATAAACCATGACTCTGTCTTACAGTCTTCCATTCCCTGAATTTTAGAAGCACAGTTTAGTGAATATTCTCCATCTGGTCAAAGAGCATTGTGTGTGTGTGTGTGTTTATAGCAACATGTTTGCAAATGTCTGTCTTGAGTTTGTATTGCAAGGGCATGGAAACAAACACACAGGGAGCATCAGGTACATATGATCATCTGCGGGCACCACCACCTTCCTTCCAGTGTTTTTTCTACATGTTCAAACCAGCCCTGACAGACTAGAATTCCCCCCTAGTGTCCATTGTTGCTCATTAGTAGCCAGAGATTAAAGGATGGGCCATTTTGCGTAATACAACATCCTGATTTGCACCAGGCCACAGTGGCTTACCTGTCTTACATGTGTACAGATACACACAGACCCAAGTCTTCCAATCAAGTTTGGCCTGCGGCCTTCCATGTTGCTGTATTGTCTGTCTCTTGCCTTGACTTTCAGGGACCAGATTCTATGTGGGTGATGTCAGTGAGGCCAATCTGTGGGATCATGTTCTCTCTGAGCTTTCTATTAAGCAGCTGGCAGCCTCCAAGACCAAGTGGAAGTACCCTGGTAATGTGGTGAGCTGGAACCAGATGCTGGCTAAAAGACCTGTTACTGTGCAGATCAGCACCCCAAGCGAAGACCCCGGTACGCATGTGCTTGGCAGAAGACGTTTTCCCACCATTTGCACATTTTGTTTCAGCCCCTCTAAATGAGCTAGTCCAGATTTCCTTATTATGTAAACTGACCTTGCAATTTGCTCTAATTTGCAAGATAAACGAAGGAGAAGTAAATGAAAATCAGCTCTTGACCATATGCTTTAAACATGATATTTCAAGGGTCTTGTAGTCCCCTGTGAACCTGCATGGCAGTTAAGAATTTTCTTCAGAAGCCCTGTTCTGTGTGTCCATCTTCAGAGGTAAGGAGAGTGGCTGTCTGAGACATGGCCTTCTCTATTGTGGCACCTGTCTTTGGTAGAGATGCCAGCCTCCAGTTGGGACCTGGGGATCCCCTGAAATTACAGCTTACCTCCAGACTACAGAGATCAGTTTCCCTGGATAAAATGGATGCTTTGGAGGGTGGACTCTGTGGCACAGTTAGATCATCACAACAGTTCTGCTCCCTGTCCCCATCCCCACCCCAACCCCAGTGGCCCTTTAGGCCTCAGTTCATTCCTGGGCTTTTTATGCCAGAGAGCCAGTGGGGTGTAGTGTTTAAGTGTGGCAGACTGTAATCTGGAGAACTGAGTTTGATTCCCCATTGCTCCATGTGAAGCCTGCTGGGTGACCTTGGGACAGTCACAGCTTCTCTCAAAACTCTCTCAGCCCCACCTGCCTCACAGGGTGCCTGTTGTGGGGAGAGAAAGGGAAGGCGATTGTAAGTCACTTTGAAATTCCATAAGGTAGAGAAAAGTGGGATATAAAAAACAACTCTTCTTCTTCTGTTGTCTCTGTACTGTACAGGTCTGTTCAGAGGGCACCAAGACTGATGACCTTCCAAAGGACTTGCTTTTTGTAGCTGGCTTTCTTTTGTAGTGTATGGGTGCGATCATACGCACCCATTTGCAATGTGAGAGGGACAATTCCCCACCGGCTCAAAGTGGCGCGATCACAGCAGCACACTGGGAAGCATCCCACAACTGTTGTCAAACTGTCGCAAGCCGCTTTGAACCGGTGGGGAATCGGCGTAAAAAGCTACCAGTGAAAAGGCAGTATCAAATGGTTTGTGACAGCCCAGAGCCGGACTTTCCCTGTGTGATCGCGCCAGTGCAAACGTGTGGCGTCAGGGATCAGGCTTTTTCTCCCCCCCCCCCCCCCTCCAGTATTCGCATCATCGGACGACCCCCAGGGTGGAGAGGCAATTCATCAATCCCTTGTTTAAGCGAATAAGCAAATCGAAAACGGCCGGAAAAAAACCCCCAACTCGCCTGCAGTTGCGTGTGATCACGCAGCGGTGGTTTGCCCTCGCAGGTCCACGGGCCTGTGTGATCATGCAAATGTGGCGCAGATTGCACCAGTACAAATTTGTGTCGATTCCCGTCTGGATTATCTCGCTAGTGTGGCCGTGACCTATATGTTCTATGTTAGGACATGGAATTGATTTATTATTAAGGGCAATAAATAAATATCTGGCTATGTTTTTGGAACCTATTGTACATGGTAAATTTTGTATTATTTTTTAACCTGTTCTTGCTGGTCTAGTAGCCCTGTTTTGTAAGCTGCCTTGGGCTGCAGGGGGAGGGGAGGGTATAAATATTTTACGCAAACAAAACAGGGTGCTGAATCTGATGGAACTTGTTCTGGTCCAGCAGAGCTCTTTTGTCCTGAAAACCAACTATGAAACATATCATGTCACAATGGAGCTTCCCAGATTTTTCCAAATAATTTCCCCACATCACTGAAAAAATATAGCCAATCTTACATCATTAGGGATTGGTAGTAAAAAAAATTGAGGGAGTGGGACAGTTTTAGGTCTGGGCTTTCCCCTTTTCATCCAGTTGTGTTTTGCTTTCCCCCAGATGCTGCCTTTGTGTGGTTTGGCCTCCTCCGGCTCAGAGGGAGAAGTTCAGTCCTGTGCACTGATCCAGAGCGTTCTTGGGTCTATATTGAGCCTATGCCAGAGCTGTGCCTGAAACATGCCTTTTGGGGGTTACAGCTGAATGGCCGAGTCCGCAATATCGCAGACCCCTCCTCCTGTCTTCTGGTAGGTAGAACTGATGTTGTTTTCACACCTAGGGGTGGGAATAAGCAGACTGGAGGGTTGAGGTCTTTTATAAATGTCCCTCCCAGGTATAGATGGATGTCAGGTGGCATCAAGGCATGAGTAGGGGCTTAAAAAGTAAAGGTAAAGGTTTCCCTTGCTCGAAAGCCAGTCGAATCCGACTCTAGGTGGCAGAGCGCATTTCTGTTTCCAAGCCAAAGAGCCAGCACTGTCCAAAGACTTTTCCATGGTCATGTGGCCAGCATGACTAAACACTGAGGCGCACGGAATGCTGTTACCTTCCCACCAAAGCGGTACCTATTTATCTGCTTGCAGTTTCTTGCTTTCGAACTGCTAGGCTGGCTTAGGCACATGTTAATTTGAAAAGTGGTCTGAATCCGCTCCAACTATGTTAAAGCACTATGTAGAGATTTTATGAACTTAATTTCTTGGGATCTGATGGGTGCCCTTTCCCCTTCTCCCCTCTTCTTTCATCTACCTGTTCACCTTTCTCCCTCACCCCATGCAAGAAAAGAAAGAAAAGAAAGAACAAAGAGAGTCCTGGAGTTCAGCACCTGGAGTTTCAGGAGGAACATTGCACATGCACAGTTGTATTGCACATGCACACACACACACCTCTAACCGGTTGATGTTGCAATAACACATTAAGAATCATAAGCTAATACGCTGCATTATGCTGCAGTTTCACTGTCCTTAAAATATACTGTGCAATTTTAAAGAAAATCTTTGGCTGAGCTTTGGGGGAAAATCTTCACACTTCTACACATTTTTCGCATGGTTCAGTTTGAAGGGGAGAAAAAACAGATTCCTCCTCCTAATGCATTACATCTCTGGTGAACACCTATTGGCTAGCACTCATGAATCATCCACCTCGAGCGTTTTAAAATGTTTTTGGCAAAGTGAAGAATGAACGTATTTATGCATAAATATGTACTTTTGCAGGGGGGATTGGACATATGTAGCTGGTGCATGAGGGGAGAAACAAGACTAACAGCTAACGCTACCATTTGACTTGCTGTATGGAGAGTACAGAGATGACCCCTCCCCCTCAATATTAGGACAGGACACTAATTCCTGAATCAACTATGTTGATGTTGTTTGCTTTGTGTAGGTGGCACCAGACGGAGTCTCTCTGCTGAGTAACTCAGACTGTTCCACTGATGCCAAGAGCTCCTTCCGCCTGCTGCCAGACCAGCGCCTGCAAAACCTCAACTCTGGCTTCTGCTTGTTTCAAGAAGTCATAAGTACCAAACTGTACTTGCAGAAATGCACATCTGAAGCCTTGTATTTTGCTTTGGACTGGGGTGCGTTTTTAGAGAAATACTATTGTCCAACTTTTCTCCAAGGAGTTCAGGGCTGTCATATCTTACCTCCTCCTTGTAGTCCTTCTTCACAACAAAGTAGGCTAGGCTCATGATCAGTTGCAGTGAAAATCTTCTGCTCAGCTACAAAGCAGATAGGCTGTCAGACAAGGAGTTGGATCCTATGGCATTGTTCCCCTTGCGGTGTTCTCTGGCCACCGTGGAGACATTCTTGCACGGTGGTGGTCACTTCTGCTACTGCTAGCATTCCTGCATATGTATGGGCTTCTTGAAAAACATTGATCTTGCATGGAAGTGCTAGCACATGGAAGTGCTAGCAGCAGAGGAAAGCGTGAGAAGAACAATGCCATAGGATCCAAGCCAATACTTTAAAAAAAATGTTTAATGTAAGTACTTACAAAGAAGAGGCATTCCCTTTTCTCTCACACACGGGATGGAATGCCTCTTCCAGGCTGGTGTAACTTGCAGCAATGTGTGCATCATCTAGAAACAAAGAATGCTTTAGGCTTCATAACAGCGGTGTGTTTTTTTACAAATATGCAGAGTTGATTGATCCATTAACCAGGTAAAATGTCTTTAATCAGGTAACAGCCTCACTTACATTTTCTTGCTGTCACATGACAAAGCAAGGACATTGACCTTTGTGGGGAAAGATCTTGCTGGGAGGACATAATTGAGGGTGAGGGGAGCTGCGGCGCTGAGCCATCAGCACCTCACTTATTTCTTAGAGAGCTCCAGGGGCGTAGAGTTTAAAAACTCCCGAGGGGGGTGGGCAGGGGCTCTTCCGTGCGCGCGCACAAAGCGTGCGCGCCCACCGGGACCATGTCCCTGCTGCCGCCTCCCCCCCCCAACTGCTCCTGCTTCCATCCCTCCCTCCGTCCGTCCAGGGGCCAGCTGGGCATTTGCTTAGCTGGCCCCTGGACGGAGGGTCAGAGTGGCCAGGCTGGGGGGGGGGGGGGAGAGAGAGACGGCGGCAGCCCTAGGAAGGGCCAAGGGAGGCACGGCGGAGGGTGTACCGTTTTCCCGGCGAGGGGCTCAGTCCCCCCCGGGAAATTTCGGGGGTGGCTTGAGCCCTCGATCCCCCCCGTAGTTGACGCCTATGGAGAGCTCCACTAAGCAAACTAGTTGCTGACTAGGGCCAAAAAAGTGAGAAAATGCAGCAGTCTGCAAAGAATAAACAAACTTGAACAGGAATCTGTAGATTGTGGATTCGTGTTTTAGGTTATACCTTCCTGGGGTTTTTCCCTGGGATCCTGCACATTTGTTTTGCATCTTAGCCCTCACAATCTCTAACTGTTAGAAGATAGTTCCCAGCAGGGGTCCTTTCGTAAAAAAAGAGGTGCAGGAGCTCATTAGCATAACTCATTTGCATATGCCACACCCCCTGACGTCACCGGAAGTGTCAAAAGGCCACACATCCCTGACGTCATGGGCAGTGTGTCAGAAGGCAAGACGGGAGGGAGGGAGGGGAAAGGAAGGAAGGGGGGAGAGAAGGAGGAAGGGGGGAAGGAAGGAACAGGAAGGTAGGTAGGTAGTTGGGGGGGAGAGAGAGAAGGAAGGAAGGAAGAAAGGGGGGAGAGAGGGAGGAAGGGGGGAAGGAAGGAACAGGAAGGTAGGTAGGTAGTTGGGGGGAGAGAGAGAAGGAAGGGAGGAAGGGGAGAGGGAGGGAGGAAGGGAGAGGGGAAGGAAGAAACAGGTAGGTAGGTGGGGGGAGAGAGGGAAGGAAGGGAGGGGCGCTTCTCCCCCCCACTGGGGCTGGCATTTTCCCCCCCCCTTGCTTGGGCCTGAGTGGCGTTAAGCCACTCAGGCCCGGCTTCTCCCTCCCTTGGGCCCGGGGAACTGTTGAGTGCAGGAGGGAGGGGGGGTTCTGGGGGTGACTGGGGGAGGGAGAGTTTTTTTCCCCGGGGAAGGCGACTGGGGGCGGGAGGGTTTTTTTCCGGGGCTGGCGGCCAGCCGCGGCCCCGTGAAAGCGACTGGGGCCGGGACGGGGCTCCTCGGCGGGGCCTGCGGCGGCCAGCCGCAGCCCCGCGAAGAAGACTGGGGGCGGGACGGGGCTCCTCGGCGGGGCCGGCGGCGGCCAGCCGCAGCCCCGCGAAGAAGACTGGGGCCGGGACGGGGCTCCTCGGCGGGGCCTGCGGCGGCCAGCCGCAGCCCCGCGAAGAAGACTGGGGCCGGGACGGGGCTCCTCGGCGGGGCCGGCGGCGGCCAGCCGCGGCCCCGCGAATAAGACTGGGGCGGGACGGGGCACCTCGGCGGGGCCGGCGGCGGCCAGCCGCGGCCCCAGAGAAGGCGCCGGGGCGGGACGGGGCTCCTCAGCGGGGGCGGCGCTCCGGCTCGCTCCGGCCCCAACGGAGCCCTGGTTCCCAGGATTGAGCTCTAGTTAGGGCCGAATCTTCTATCATTTAAATTATGGCTGCATCATGTGATCCAAAAGATGCATCCCTCAGTCCCTTGTGATGCCACAGAGGATGCTGGAGTACAGCTCTCAGCTCATACACTGCTTCATTTGGTCTCTCTAACAATACTGTTGTCCTAACAATACTGTTGTCCCAAGACTGCTTGGGTTACTTGTGCCGTGGGGTTGGCCCTGGTGCTGGGAAACTCATGGTCAAATAGTGTCCTAGGTTTGGTTTCACAGCACTGTGTCTGCCTGCTGTTTCCTCACCAGATGTGCACTGCCCTCAGTCCCGAGGATGGAGAGCCAGAAAGGATAAGTGCTTCTTGTTTGTGCTGAATGTGGCCCTTAAGTGGCAGCAGGCTCTAAAATTTTGCCAGAGATTCCTTGGTGGGAGTTTGGTAATGCTGAACAGCCTGCAAGAGCAGGTGAGCATCTTTCTTGGTCAGAGCTTTATTCCAGTTCTCACTAGTAGGAGCTGCTATCAGTACTCTGAGCTGCAAGCAAAAGGCAGGTCCTAAGATTGGTGGAATTTACACAGAGTCACAGCCAAAAAAAAATTGGGGGGGGGGGGGAGAAAACTTATGTGTATGTTGGGGTGTGTGTGTGTGTTGAAGAATCAGTACGGAAGAGCCAGTGCCTAAACACAGGTAGCCTAACAATATGGAGTTATCTAATTAAATATTAATAAAAAACAAATTTAATGACATACATGTTTAATAAATAGGTGCCTATTACTGGTCATTCATCTCAATGTCTTTAAACTCATAGGCCAGAATTTTGGAAGGATGGAGCAGGTGGAGTTCTTAATGAACAGTTAGGTAGACTCCTGCCTGCACATTTTGCTTTAGATCTCCATGAATAGGCTAGAGGCTTTTTTTTAAAGAAGCAAACTGAACATCCAAGGGTGGGGGCAGGCATAATCCAGGTGGAGGTTCTGGACATGTATCATGAGGACTATTGCAGCTGATGGCATGGATGGCCAACAATAGGTGAAAGAATGAGTCTCTGGCACTTGAAGATCATGAGGGCCAGGCAATATAGCCTACTGGACAGGGTTGTTGTGGGGATAAAATGGAGAAGTGGGAACCAAAATTCTCCACTCCAAGCTCCTTGAGGAAGGGTGGGAATAAAAATGTAATCTATAAGGAAGTGTTTGCCCTGAGTTTATAAACTGCAAATGTTATAATGAGATACTTAAGAGAGTTACAAGAATTTATCTTAAAATATGTTTTTTTGCAATCTAATCTCAAATGATATAGCCTTTGGATCTTGCTGAGTCTTTGCTGAAATATGAAATGGTGCCCTGCTGTAAGAGGAATTGAAGTTTAACATTTTAACTCAAGTCCCTAAAGCTTCACCCATTGTACTGCCGCCTATCATTTGTAGCCAAAATCTCTCTACTGCCCTCTAGTGGCTTTTCAGTTTACTTTTTTTTGGTTCTCTGAATTTGCTGTAGTGGACCTACATAGCACAGACTGCATTGTATTTCTCCCCAGGCTTGGCTGAAGAATGAGCTGCCTGTAAGTGTCTGGACTGGTCTTCACAGCAGTGTTGAAGGCTCATTGAGCTGGGCCAATGGAACACCCTTGAACAAGGCTTTGCAGCGGTAAGGTTCTTCCAACCAGTATGTTCGTCTCTGCTTATGCACCACCAGGGCCGGTGCCAGGCTTTTCTGCATCCTAGGCAAGGCTAACAAGGATAACCCCCCACTGCTAACCAATTATCAAAACCAGATGAATTCTAGGAAAAATTAAAAGCACAAAACTTGACCCTGCTAATTTTTAAAAAAATTGTGTGGGCTTGGGCAGGCAGGGTGCAAGGCAAAGCTGAAGGGAGCTGCTGCTGCAGTTGCCATGACTTTCTGGAGGAGGAAAAGAATGGGAGAGCTGGGGCTGGTGAGTGAGTGTGAGAGCCTGTGGCCAGTTGGAGGGGTGCTGATTGTCCGTTTCTGCACTCCTCTGAGGTCTGCGCCCTAGGCGGTTGCCTAACTTGGTCTAATGGTAGCACCGGCCCTGCGCACCACAGGGAAGCTCAGGGGAAGGATATGAAGTTGGTGCAAGAGAGAGTTTGCTAGGGGATCTGTTGCAGTTAGGGCTCCCAGCTTTAATGGGTTCATCAGTGCCTTTGGTATGTGAAGGCTACATTTTTCTGTAGGCCTATTTGGGAGTAAGTCAATGAACTTCAAAAGAGTTATTTTGTGTAATAACAATAGTGTTTCTACAGGGTTCCAAGAGCTTCACAAACATTATTTTGATAGAACTCTTACAACAGCTTTATAAATCACATCAGAATTATTATCCCCAAATTGCCAGCCTCTTTGAGTTCATGGCATAGGAGATTTAAACTAAGGACTTCCCTAATCATAGCTCAGTCTTTTAGCCATTTATGACTGTCGTATAAAATGTAGATTTGCCTGGATTTGCATCTAAGTGCCAATTTGCTTACCTATTTTAATTGGGAATGTCAATGGTCTTGGGGAACAAATTCTCCTTATTGTTGCTCTCCAAAAAGCAGCCTTCTTTGAGCAAAAGAGTATGGAGCTTGGTCAAAATGATGTTTGCGTATTTTCCCATTTGCGGATGGATTCAGCCTTTCTGGTATTCTAAACAAGGTATCCAGTGACCCTTGTCAGCAACTAATTTTTCGGGGAAGATTCTTTGAAAAGTGAGGGAAGAATAGTGGTCCAGTTCTTTTATTCCCTGCCCCTCAAGTAACTTGCCAGAAGTTATTTGTTTGTTTGTTTGTTTGTTTATTTATTAGATTTCTAGGCTGCTCTTCCCGCTGTTGCAGGCCCAGAGCGGCTTACAAGACTTGGGAAAGCCAAGATTCATAAATACAATAAAAATTAAAACAGATTAAAACATTATAAAACATAACAACATTCATACAGCACTCAGTAGAGTTAAATGGCGAACCCTCTGCCCCAACATTTCCAGGCCCCGATGACAAACGGCAACATCAAGGAGCCAGATGGTATTCTCCGAGGCCCCTTGTTGATGGAAATAACATGGGGGAGAAAAAGAGGGGGGGTGGCGGCCCCTATTCGAAAGCCTGGCGGAAGAGCTCCGTCTTACAGGCCCTGCGGAACTGCATCAAGTCCCGCAGGGCCCCGATCTCTTCCAGGAGCTCGTTCCACCAGGAAGGGGCCGCCACCAAGAAGGCTCTCCCCCTAGTGGCAGCGAGCCTGGCTTCTCTAGGACCTGGTACAACAAGGCGGTGTTGGGCCCCAGACCGTAGTGCTCTCTGGGGTATATATGGGGAAAGGCGGTCCTGAAGGTAGGTCGGACCCAGGCCATTTAGGGCTTTAAAGGCAAGTACCAGCACCTTGAAGCAAATTCGGTATGCTATAGGCAGCCAGTGCAGTGCCACCAGCACTGGTCGGATGTGCTCCCGTCTAGGGAGACCCATCAGCAACCTCGCTGCGGCATTCTGCACAGCTGCAGCCTCTGGATTTGTGACAAGGGCAGCCCCATGTAGAGAGCGTTACAGTAGTCTAGCCTCGAGGTGACCGCTGCATGGATCACTGTAGCCAGGTCAGCACGGCTCAGGAAGGGAACCAACTGCCGCGCCAACCTCAGATGGTAAAAGGCCAACTTGGCAGTGGCTGCTAACTGGGCCTCCATAGTCAGAGAAGGATCCAGGAGCACACCCAAATTCCTGACCACCAGCGCAGGCACCAATGGCGCCCCATCAAAGGCCGGGAGCAGGAGCCCCAACCATGGCCCACCCCGACCCAAGCACAGGACCTCTGTCTTTGCCGGGTTCAGCTTCAGCCTACTCAGCCTCAGCCAACCAGCCACAGCGTGCAATGCCCGGTCAAGATCGTCCGGTCCAGAGCCAGACTGGCCACCCAACATCAGATAGAGCTGGGTGTGATCAGCGTACTGATGACAACTCAGCCCCGCCCTCTGGACAATCGGGGCAAGGGGGCGCAAATAGATGTTAAATTGCATCGGGGATAAGACAGCCCCCTGAGGCACTCCGCATTCAAGCGGGTGCCTCCCGCTGCTCACCTAGCACCACCCTTTGTCCCCGACCCTGGAGAAAGGAGACGAGCCACTGTAAGGCAAGCCCCTGTATCCCCATGTTGGCGAGGCGACAGGTCAGCAGTCGATGATCAACTGTGTCGAACGCTGCCGACTGGTCAAGGAACAGCAATACCACTGCCCCTATCCAGATGTCTCTGGAGGTCATCCGTGAGGGCCACCAGAGCCATCTCAGTCCCAAACCCCGGGCGAAAGCCTGACTGGAAGGGATCTAACACCAAAGTGTCATCCAGGAAGCTCTGGAGCTGTATCACCAGCGCCCTCTCTATTAATTCCATTGCCAATGAGGCTACTTTCTCCACAACTTTTTTGTCTCCAGATTGGTAACTGGTGGGCAAAATGGTACCTCTTAGGGTTTAGATTTAATTACATCCTCCAGTTTGTGTGCTATGGTTTGGCTCTGCCACATGAAATTGTTGTGTTTTAAAACCATGGCTAATGAGGAATGCTGCCTGTGAGGAGAACTGGACCACAGGAGTGTAAGCTTCTGTTGTCTCAAAAAAGAGACTCGGTGTGCCCAAGCTGTACTTTATTCTTTGCATATTATAACTGTAGTGTGATGCATTGTCCATACATAATAGATGGGAGGTGGAAAATAGCCCTGTAGAAGAGCACACATTATGCTGTCCGGACTAGGGTGGGGGTGGGAAAGATAGTTTGCTGTGCAACTGACCCCACCCCAACCACCTTTATAGTAAACTGGTTAGGAATGGGCTCTTGGACAGAACTTCTGAAGACTTCAGGGCACAAAAACAAGTTTTGTGGTAATAATAAAGGACAGACAAGTGACCACAATTAGAAGAAGAGAGATTTTCAGAAATCCCATGTCAGTTTCATCATAGCAAACAAAGCTAAGCATCTGGCTTTGCTGCCACAGGGAGCTGAAGTCTTGCATAGTCTCCTATAAAATCTTAGGTAAGAGCTCAGGTCTAGAAAAGTTTATTTTAAGCAACTTGCAAAAAAGGTCTTGTAAGGAATTCTGATCTGAGCAGCTCAGTTCCCTCAAAGCCTACTGATATTTAGCATTCAGAGACACTCTTAGGTTGCCATGAGCAGTTCTTGGAATGCTTCCTTTGTAGTAAGATCGCATAAGAAACCTCAGTGAGGATGGAGCAGGATCTAGGTAAAGGCAGGAAGTGAGGTTTCAGAGTTGGGGAGGATTAGGGTTGCCAACCTCCAGGTAGCACATTACAATTAATTTCCAGGTGACCAAGATCAGTTCCCCTGGAGAAAATGGCTGCTTTGGAGGGTGGCATTATACCCTGCTGAGGCCCTCCCCTCCCAGGCTCCAGCCCCAAAATCTCCAGGTATTTCCCAATGCAGAACTGGCAACCATAGGGGAGGATGGTCAGGCCTAAAACAGAGTGTCTCGAAAGTGTGAGAGTTGGCAGGCCTGCCCTCTGCTTTCCCTCCTCCTTGCTGACATCAACTCTGCTCTTTGGAGCCAGCTTCATTTTCTCTCAGGGTGCCTCTAACATGATAAGCTGCATTCTTGCACTGACGTCCGGTTTTCTGAAGGCTGAATCATGCCAGAGACCTCACCGCTGGGTATGCCAGACCTCACGTAAGAGCGGTAAGAAGAATGGGCATTGCCTACTTTGGGGGCTTCCTTGCTCATCCGCTTGGTGATGGAGCAGGTGCGGGTTGTCTCTCTGCTGGGCAAGGGCGTAGACTTTCCAATTTCCCAGGTGGGGGGGCTGGGGCTGGGCCAGAGACATTACAGGCCATTGTCTCCGGGGAGGCTCAGCATGTCCTGGAAAAGTTCGGGGGGGGGGGGGCTCCAGCTCCCCAGCCCCCCTGAAACTGACGCCTATGCTGCTGGTGGGATATCTGCAGCATGGCTGCATCTTTTGCTTCACTTCAAAGGGGACTGGTGGATGGGGAATCTTGGAATGCTGCCATTCCACTTTGCTCAAATTTCCCTTCCAGATTTGTACATGACGTTTCCAGGAAAATATTTCTACGGTGCCTGGACTGCCGATGTGACCTTTCCCTCTCTGTCAGCCGCCAAGCAGCAGTGCACCAAACTGGGCAGGGTCTGCAACATGGTGGTCAGCACAGTAGCTGGCCACCTCCTTGGTTTGGGGACACGCTTTGCTGCACTGGGGGAGACTTCTGCGGACCCAGTGATTGCTGTGCATGTCAAATCCAAGTGCTTCCCTGGCTATTCTGGGGAGGATTGCCAATCTATGTGTCCCCACTGTGAGCCTGGTGTGAGCTGCAATCCACTGACGGGCCTGTGTGATGGTTTCCTGTACTACAGGGAAGCGCTTGGTATGTAGGGAAGCAAATGGGAGGGATGTTATTATGGCGCCTTGGTAAGATGCCATCATTGTCACTCCTCTGTGCTAAGAGCAAGGGGTGTGTGCATGTATCATTGCTAATATTAGGAGCAGGTATACCCCTTGTGCTCCTGAATTGTTTCTCTGGGCAGTAGCAGCAGGAGTCCCCCAAAGAGGCATGTGAGCATTTGAGCTTGCCCGTTTGCTTGGCTGTGTGAGTGGCAGTGGCACTTCTAGCTGCAACTGTGGCTTGCTTGCCCACCCATTCACTTGCTGATCTTTCTTTCTCAGGGGACCAAATTAGATGTGATAGCATTCTCGTGTCTGCTGCAGGGATGCCACTGTCATTTTGAAGTGCTGCCATGCTATAGGCATGATCAGGATCAGGCTGTGGTGGCGTTTTTAAATCTCCCATTTTAAGCTTTAAAGAAGAAGAAAAGAAGAGATTGGATTTATATCCCGCCCTTCACTCACTTGGAGTCTCAGAGCGGCTTACAAACTCCTTTCCCTTCCCCTCCCCACAACAGACACCCTGTGAGGTAGGTGGGGCTGAGAGAGCTCTGAGACAACCGTCCTTGAGAGTACAGCTGGTACAGAGCTATGGCTTGCCCAAGGTCATCCAGCAGGTGCAAGTGGAGGAGTGGGGAATCAAACCCGGTTCTCCCAGATTAGAGTCCGTGCACTTAACCACTACAACAAACTGGCTCTCCACACCAAACCGGCTACACCAAATTGGCTTTAAAATGGCAGTGTTGTTTTAGCAGCAGGCACGAAGATGCCATCATGTCTCCTTTGGCCTAGGGTAGCAGCGGCTGGCAATCCCCTTAATAGAAATGTGCAAGGGAAAAGGTCAGAGACAAAACTCAGCCCAACTAAACAGGACAAGCAATCAAAAGGTTAAGAAGAACTGATAGTGAATCAGTGAAGGAGGACAGAAATTTAATAAATACTTAATCCCATTAGCAGACTCTGCTGCTACCTTCAGTGGGTGGCGGGCAGGCTGATACAAGCAGGTGGAATTGGTCATAGCCACTTGCTTCCGCAGGCAGACAAACAGTGGCAAGCAGCTGCAGAAGGAAGACAAGGAACCATGTGTTGCTGGTGCAGTAGGAGGAGGTACTTCATATGCCCTAGAAGAAAAGGGCCCGAAAGAGGCAGATGTCTCTGGAGGGATGGAGACCTAATCCCTTTGGGGACACAGTCCAGCTCTTGCTGCTATCACCAAGAGGCAGAGGAGGTAAACTGCAGTGCTGTGTAGTGGTGGGTCAGGGTCAGCAGTGACCCTGACATACGTTCAAGGCTTTTTTTTTTGTAGAAAAAGCCCAGCAGGAATTCATTAGCATAATAGGCCACACCCAACAGCAGAAACTCATTAGCATATTAGGCCACACCACTGACAGCACAGCTTATTAGCATATTAGGCCACACCCCATGTTATCAGACGAGTGGTCATCTAGCCATACCCATCTTTTGCTTCTTATTGTGTTTACCTTGTTTGTTGTCAAAACCCAGGGCTTTTTTTGTAGCAGGAATTAATTTGCTTGTAAGGCCACATACCCCTAATGTAGCCATTCCTAATAAGTTTCTACTGTTGGGTGTGGCCTATTATGCTAATAAGTTCCTGCTGGGTGTGGCCAACTCAGGAGCCAGCCAGAACTCCGTTCCTGCCCAAAAATAGCCCTGCATACGTTCAGTAATACTGACCCCACAAATATGCTCACAGTGGTCCACAAAAATAGCAATAAACTTGTCAGTGGAGTGTTCCAGGGCTTCTTTCTTCTGTACCAGAAAAAGGGTGTATGGGTGGAAAGAAGAAACCTAGCTTGGGGATGTTTGCGACCCCCAGAGTATCAGGTGGATGAATGTAAGATGGGTAAACATGCAAGATTGCCTGTCTGACACCTCAGCCTCCTTAAGAGGAGACTCATCACACCCTTGGGCCGTCCCCAAACCAATCAAATTGAAAAGGAAGGTTTCATAATCTCTTTCCTAGTTTGGTTCAGTTCCAGTGGTGATGTTAGGGAACATTGTGAGCACACAGTGATAGGCTAGAAATCTGTTTCCATCTGTTACTGGACCCATATCCTTGTGCCAAAGAGACCTTGACTGTTGTCTTGCTGGTCTTCAACAACTAGGCGGCAGCTTCTGTTATGTTTTTCCATCGCTCTGAGAAGACAGTGAATGTCTGTCTCCTAAGAGAGCCCCTTTGCACCAGGATAGCTGAGGCCTGGACAAACTGCAGACAGTCATGTAATGGCATCACTGCGCCTTCAGGCTGTTCTCTGGCATTTTTGGAGTGCTTTTGATTCTCTTTGGATGGAAGACACAGTGCAAACTATTATAATGATAATGCTTGGCCCCAAACTATTTTCTAGAGTCGCCATAGCTGGCTTCACAAGTTCTCCTCCACTTCCTAGCATAACATACCCCCCTCAGGCGATTGTAAAAACCATTTGGGGGCTTGCATGGCTATCCATCCATGCCATTGGTATAACATACATCCCCAGAGCCCCTGCAAGAGCCCCTGAAGGCAAGAGTGCTGATGAGGTTTACAGGGCTTATTTCCCAGGGAGGGGTAGTTGTGTATTTCTCCTTGGAACTTGCATGCAAGATGCACTGCAGCCTTCACAACTGTAGGGCTAGAGACAGGAGGCAAGGCTTGGAGGCGTGGTATAGAAGCTTTGGAAGAGTGGTTGATTTCTCAGAAGAGAACAATTAGAGCCCATGCCTGCTGGGAAGCTTCCTGCCCACAGCCCCCTGTTCTTTAATGCTGTGTCTTTTACTCAGTGGGTAATACAATGGCAGCCTATACAGGCTTAGAGGCATTTATTTATTATTCATTTTTATTAGAGCGTTTCTATGCCACTTCTCCCCAAAGGGAAGCAAAGTAGATTTTAGAAATGTCCAAAATAGTATAACTTAAATAAACAAGACATACAAAGCAAACAAACACATACTTGGACAGATCCTCGTTCACCGTGCTGGCTATTGTGGGCTCCAAGCTGCGAGCCAAGAGTTGAAGGCCAAGCGTTCTTTGGCTGTTTCCCTTCTGCCCATGTGTTAAGGAGTTATACCTCTGGCAGTGCCCTGGCTTAAGTACTTGCAAGGAGGGAAGAAACAAAGTTGGCTCAGATGGTACTCAGCTGCTGCCAGGTAGCTAACAGGCTCTTCCCAACCCCTTCAGATATTCCAAGACTCAGCCCTGCAGCTGAGAACCAGACTTGAGACTGAGCCTTGGCACACAATGCAGTCACATTTAAAACTCCAGTTTAAATTAGGATCCCAGCAGCAACCCCAAATTTTATCAGTGTCCTGCCCATCCATCTCTTGACTCTCACCCAAATGTGAGCCTATTTCTCTGCCTTTGATTTCTTTTGACAAGCTTTTTCTTTTTGTATTCAACCTAACATCCCTTTACTTAGCTTCAAATGCATTCCGCCTCTGGCTGCCTTTCATCTCTGACTTCTCTGTATTCTCTCTCTTGAAGTGGATGCTTTCTTCTGGTTCTTTGGGGCTTGCTAAACCTGTAATTTCCCCCCTCTATCTCATGTCTTGTGCTTTTTCTGTTAATGCTCTTTATCTGTGGGACTTTTTTTGTTTGTCTCTTAGATTCATTCCTGATTGACTCCTTTTTAAAAAATGACTCATTCATTTCAACTAAGCTGTATCTAATTAACTCATGACCAATTCACTAGTTCCAGTTTGTTTTCAGCATTTGATTATAAGGCTTTGTTATGGCCTGTCTTATGTATTGAACAGTGCCTAGTTTTCAGGTTTCAGCTTTCTTTCCATTTCTTCTTTTAAATCTAAGTCCCACAACATAACACTAAAAGAATAATAAATATAGGTACCCACCCCATGTCCGATGACACCCCTCCCTAGAGGACCTCAGAACTCTTATATTTTTCCATAAGCCCTCAAGACTGAGTAGCAAAGAGCAGGGGTCCTTTGGGGCCGGAGCGAGGCGGAGCAAAGCTCCGCCAGCTCAGGAGTGGCCACTAGGGCAGCCACAGGCCGAATCAGATTCTCTAGGGCCACTAGGGCAGCCACAGGCCGAAATTTGGTGGCAACTTTAAAAGCGACTGGAGGGGAGGGGGTTTGAGGGAGAGGCTCCAAACTTGCAAGGTAGCTGCTGGCGCCTATCCTTGAAATACCCACCAAGTTTCAAGAAGATTGGACCAGGGGGTCCAATTCTACAGGTCCCCAAACAGGTTGCCCCCATTCCCTCGATTGTCCTCTATGGCAGGAAAAAAGTAAGACTTTTTCCCACCATAGAGAACAATGGAGGGGATGGGACAACCTGTTTGGGGGCCCATAGAATTGGACTCTGTGGTCCAATCTTCTTGAAACTTGGTGAGTATTTCGAAGAGAGGCCCCAGCAGCTACCCTGCAAGTTTGGAACCTCTCTCTCAAACCCCCTTTCCTCCAGCCCCTCATATACCCTATGAGTTTTTGCCATTGATTTCAATGGCCCATAGGGTATAATGGGGCTGAAACTGACATTCCCTTTCTGACACACTTCCGGTGATGTCAGGGGATGTGGTATATGCTAATGAGTTATGCTAATGAATTATGCTAATGAGCTCCTGCACCTCTTTTTCTATGAAAGGACCCCTGGCAAAGAGACATTGGCCCATTCTGCATCTAGCATTCGCTCTGCTGTTTTACCAAACCCACATTAGAACAGAAATTCCTCTCTACATTGCATGCTACTTTCACTTTGATTGTCAGATTTTATGGCAGTGTCCAGACTGCATGTCGCTTTCACTTCCTTCGATCATCAGGTTTTATAGTACCATATGCATAGATTTATGGTCATTTTATGGCCATTCAGGGGTGACTTTACACTCAGTACAGTATTGGCCCGGGGTATTTTAATGTGGTTTTGAGCTTTTTCTGTTCCAGTGTGGGTTCGGTGAAACAAGAGAGCAAATGCTAGATGCTGAATGGGCCTTTGATAGGCTAGCAGTGTGTTGTGCTGCAGGCAAGCCAGCATATTTTGCACAAACTTAAACTTCCAGACAATGGCAGTCTCTAACTATAGTAGCCAAATCTTACAGTTACCAAGGGCATGGAAGATGACAATAGTGCATAGCCATTGTCTTGACACTGTTCTCTGAAGGATCACACATCTCCTGGTCCTCGTGTCATTTACATTCAGCTGGGTTCCTTTTCACATAATGACTCTCTCTGTCATTGCTTGAGCCTGAGTATTTTCAGTCATTAGCTGACCTTTATGGAACAACTTGCCTGAAGAATGGATGGGTGATCCCCTCGTAAGTTTCAGAAAAGTGAGCAAGATAGACCCTTTCCACAGGACCAAGCATAACTTGGGCTATACCTTTAGTCTATTTTTGTACTGAACTTTGATTGGTGTTTTTGGTAGCCCTAATGATGCATTGTATAGTATCTTTTGCTTTAGCGTGCTGCAAGTTATCTTGAGTCTTAGGACAAAGGTGAGATATAAATAATTTGAATGAATACAAATTCTCTTTTGGTAATGACCAATCCCTTTTCTGTAGCTGTATATACATCTCTGAAGTGTTTACCCTTTGGCAGTTGGGTATTTGAGCATGGGTCTTGTGTGGCATTGGAGCGCTACAGCAGGCAAGAGGAAGCTGAATCTATTTGCAAGAGATACCTGGGCGCTAAAGTGTGGAAGGCCCAGAATCCCCTGCATGTGGTGAGGAACCCTGTTAAAGATTTAGGGTAGTGGCTTGGGGAATGGGGAGGATGGGCTGTGATAGCCAGATTCTTAATTCATCTTATGGGGAACCCATTCCATCTTACTCTTGTGCAACTTCCCTCATTTACAAGATTGGGATAATTTTAATGGCCCAGACTACTATCTGCAATATGGGAAAAACAGCAGGATGAGGGGCTGAGAAAGTTACTGACACCTATTAATTAGTGTTGCCAGCCTCCAGGTGGTGGCTGGAGATCTCACACTATTACAATTATCTCCAGGTGACAGAGATCAGTTAACCTGGAAAAATGGCTGCTTTGGAACATGGACTCTATGGCATTATACCCCACTGAAGTCCCTCCCCTCCCCTCCCCTCTTCAGGCTCCACCCCCAAAATCTCCAGGTATTTCCCACCCCAGAGCTGGCAACCCTACCTATTTTCTACCACAGTTCCTGTCACTGAAAACCCTTTAACTGAATCATCTTCCATATGGACAGGGGTATCTGAGGGGATACCTCCTTGAACTTACCTCAGTCTAAAATCAGCTAGTGCTCCTCTTCTTGGCATGAGTGCCGTGAATGAGATGAGATTGGTAAGGCACAAAAGAGGGCCTTTTTTGCTGTTACCCCCTTGGAAGCCCCTTAGAACTCCATGCCCCAAGAGAGCCAGTCAGCCCCATCTCTACTGACCTGCTATAGGGATGGAGTAAACAAGTTTGTTTCTACAGGGTCCTTGAGACGAAACTACTTTTAGTAGAGAATTTTAGTGTTGCATATTTGCTTTCTCTCTGGTTTTTTCTGCTTTTTTTGCTGTTTAACATTGGACAGTTTTGCTGTTAATCTGATATCCATCCAATTAATTTTTGTTGCTGTTTTGCTTAGTTTACATGCAGGTTAAAGTTGTATAATTTTAGTCTGCTGATACGGTTTGTGATTTTGCAGCTACATTGTTTTATGTTTTAATGGGTACTGCAGTAGAACAGTAAAGGATGTAGTGAATAGAAGAGTAAATAATACATGTGAACTGTTTTGAAACATACAATATTTTGCTATATACAAAGCAAGCCATTGTTGTCTTCTTATTTTCAGGTGCCGATGGGCTTTTCTGGAGCTGAAAGAAGAGTCTTGGAGACAGAAGCCTTCCTTTGGGCTTGCCAGCGACCTGAAGGTGGGAGCCCCTGTACTTGCAGAATGAGGCTGTTTCCAAAGCTTCACATATGTATACTCATCTTTTAAAAATGCGAGTATCAAACTGCAGGTGGGGGAGTAATGGCTGACGTGAGTCTTTGAACACAAAGCTTTTTCATATAATTGCTTTATAACGTGAATGTATCATTGCAGTGGGTAGTGTGCTCATCTGCATTACAAAGACTCCTCTCTTGCTTTCTTTTTGCAATTAACAATATGTTGAATAGTGGGGGAGAGGTTCCTCTGCAATTTGAGGGTCAAGCTAGATGAAGGAGGAGGATCCACATGAAGCTATCCACCTGTCTTTCTGCTTTCTGTTGAGTGGGGTAGGTGGGCCTGATTTGAACTGAAAATGGAACTCATTAGGGAGAGCAGCTAAACTGCGCCCCTGCCTTGTCTTACCTCACTGCACTCTGGCACTCTAAGTGTTTTTCTCCCCAGCCCTTCTCTGATTCTGGAAATGAACCAGGCTGGGAAACAAATCCCTATGAATTCAGGCAAGAGATTGGGCAGAGTTTAGATCCTCTCACCTGCACACTCTGTTTTTGCTAAAAATAGACCTCGCTATCATCTGCTTTGCCTATGAATGGGAAGATGTGTGACTCATGGCTCATTCACTCATTCATTCATTTGCAATTCACCTTTCTCAGTTCAGTGCATATTGCACAATTAAAAAACAATGCAATAAGAGGAGTACAGCACATAGAACAAGAAACGTAACAAAACCGGATTATAAAATTAGAGAACAGTGCAATAGAAAGCGTATAATATTTACAATGAGCAATGAAAACTGTCTAAAATTTCACAGACATTAACCATGAAACTATTCCCCTTATAAAAATATCCTACTGAACAAATCTGTTTTCAACAAAATTAGATGTCACATGTTTTCTCCATATACCAGCTGCCAATCCCTGTGGAGAACACCCTCTAAAAGTGCTGTGGAGCCCTGATTCTGGGTAAAATTGCAGCATGGGGGCAGGACAAGCTTTGGCTGCCCTCCACACCATTTTTCTGACCTGAAACAGAACTCGCTGGGTGTTATTTGCCCCTATGGCAAATACCCACCCCCCTGCTGTTTAGGGTCAGGAAAACAGCACCAAGGAGAGGCAGGGGTCTCTCCTCCCCCATGTGCTTAAGTCCTGACCAGAATCAGGGTTCTGCAGCACCTTAGGTGGTGTTCTCCATGGGGACCAGCAGCTGGTGCATGGCTGCCTGTCCCCACAGACAACATGTAAAAATGTCATATCTAATTCAGTCCTACACTGACCACAATCCTCTGTGCCATTCTGTGGAAGTGAGATGGCCCCGTGATCTAGTGCTCCTGGAACTGGTCCATTAGATTCCTGTGCCCAAAATGTGCCTTTGGCTCTCTCTCTATGATATTAGGTAGATTTCTATTGCTTTGCTTTGGGGGCTTTGTTAGTTTGTTTTTCTGGCAATGTTACCACTCCCTTTGCAGATGTGGAGCTGCCATCATTCAAGGAAAAGCTGTTCATTTCGCTCCAGGATGCTCCCTTGCCACAGAAGCGCGCATCACTACAGGAAGCTAAAGATGCCTGCTTCTTGCAGAAGGAGCACTGCACTGGGGTGCTAAGCTTGCATGGTGCCTATTACATGGTGGCGGGGACAGTGCTGGTTGATTGCCCTGGCTCAGGTGCCATCCTCTATGTAAAGTCAGGTTAGTGACTCTTTGGGGTACGAGGGGGAGGCAAGGGAAGGGTTGGCGATTGTCTCATTTCCTCTTATAGTCAAGGCTGCCCCAGAGCTTTCAGGCTGTTTCCCCAGCAGTGCCAATGATGAAGATGAAATTCACACTGCGTGGACCAGGGGTTCTCAGATTTTTGTCTACAGTGAAGCCAGAACTAAACCTAACGGACTTTGCATGGTGTCATGTGTCAGATGCAGGGGTCATTTCGTAGAAAAAGAGGTGCAGGAGCTCATTAGCATAACTTATTTGCATAACTCATTTGCATATACCACACCCCCTAACATACCGGAAGTGTGTCAGAAGGCAACACCCACCCCTCAGGCTCCACTCCACAGGTGAGTGAAACTGACCTGCTCTTCCTCCATTCCCTTCCCCATCCAATACTTTGTGCAATAAAAATAAGTGTAAAGAACACACCCACATTCTCTTCCTGCTCCCTTGAAACCACCAGGTTTCAAGTAGACTTGAGATACCCAGGACATGTGCACCACCCATCCCTTTCCCTTCCCCTCCCCACAACAAGACACCCTGTGAGGTAGGTGGGGCTGAGAGAGGTCTTTTGAGAACTGCTCATGAGAGAACAGCTCTGAGAGAACTTGTGACTGGCCCAAGGTCACACCAGCAGCTGCATGTGGAGGAGTGGGGAATCAAACCCGGTTCTCCCAGATTAGAGTCCAACTCCTGACCACTACACCAAACTGGTGGGGTGGAAGCTGCTGAAGGGTTGGTGAAATTTCTCCAGTACTTATGTGCCATGTGCCCAGATAAAAAATTGTATACTTTGAAAATTTATATGCTACCTCGAGCAAGTCTCTGGAAAAGGAGCACACAGTCATAAAAGGAACAATGAAAAATTATCAATATTAAAACAAAACATTAAAAACAATAAAGACCCTAGCAGGGCTTTCCCCAGGGCGCTGTGCCTCTGCACTGCTCGGGGAAGCCGAGGAGGGGGCGGGGCTTGGTCATGTGCCCACCCCCTGGGCTCCTCACTCCCGGAGCTGCGCTCCTGTGCGCTCCCGCTCCGACAGACCCCTCGTCAGATGTGACAACTTCTGGTGATTTTCTCCACTCCCATGACCACTGAAATGAAGAAGGGAGTGTGAAACTGTTCACATGCTGACATTATGGTAATTTCCATGTGTGGAGGTACTGCTGCAGATGAAGTACAGTGGCAGTGGGGCTTCCACATGGCAGATTTCCCTGCCCCCAGTCCTCCAGCGGTGGCCACCCCTTCCCCTGAGCCACCAGGGCATTTGCAGTTTTTAAAATTGGCACTAGAATATCATTCTATCATACCATTGTAATGATAGATGTAATAGGCTGCATGAACTCCCAGGTTTCATTTAAAAAATAAGTCTCTAGCTGCTTTCATTGTGAAGATGTGCCTTGCTCTTTACATCTTGGCAAGGGAAGGGGCTAGAGTGAAAATTCAGCTGAGAATTCTTGCAGCTAACTGTTACAATGGTATATCTGTATAATGTTATCATAGTATTGATTTCTTTTAATAAAATAAAGAAGCCCATTAGGTGCAGGGGAAGGAAGTAGCTGCTATGTGGGCAAGAAAATCTGAATTTTCCCACCCAGCCAGCAGTCATCCAGGGTCTGCTGTGATCTTTCCTAAACTTCAGCACAAAGCAGGTTTGAGAAAGACTGGAGAAAAGCCACAGAAACCACAGTCAGTGCACGAGTGCATCATGATGCTATGGGGAAGCAGAACATGGGGCAGATAACCTATGTAGAAATGGCCTACATCGTGTGTTGTGTATTATTGGATATTAGTATTGAGTTTAATGGGAATTGGAGCAGCATTGTGGCTGACTTTTGATCCGGGAGATTCCTAATTCAAGTCTCACCTCTGCCACTAACTGATGAGGTAGCCTTAGTTAAACCACTCACCCACCGGCAGTCCCAAGATCTGCAATATGGGGTAATAATAGTGGCCTGGGTTACAGAGCTGTTGTAAGGATTCCAACAGGATAATGTACATGTGAAGAGCTTTGAACAACAACAGCTTTATATAAAATTATTATTATTAGTTAGGATAACATTTCATGTCCTCCAAGGCTTCAACAATCTGCAGACTGTGGAACTTTTCCTCCATGCCCAACAATCTTTTTTCCTCTCCCTCTTATTCCTTTTATTGTGTGCATTGTACCTAACATCCAGCCTGGGGAAGAGTTCTGGAGAACTCAAAAGTTTTCATACAACTTTATGGCATTTTGGCTGGTCCACTGTCAGTGTACACGACTCTATACAGAATAATGTGTAGCAAAAAAGACAGCTCCAAGCCCCCAAGGGGTGTGCCATCTTGCTAATACATTTCTATGTTTTCAGCCTGTTCTGTTGGCTTCTGTGGAGACAAATGCCAGAAGCATTGCCCTCCTACTTGCTTGAGCAGACACACCTACAACCCATTGACGGGTCAATGTGATGGCCTTTTGAGCTGCGTACGCCAATTCAGCCCTTCTTGTCTTCATGGTAAGGAACTTGTACCATGATATTTACGTGAAAGAAACACCAAGGCTAACTGATTGTTTACAAGTGGAACTAAGCAAAATGTTTTAGCAAATCCCAATTAAAATTGGGCAGAACCCCTCCTTGAAGCTACTTTGGGAGGCAGCTGGATCCCACCTATGGGCTGCCAGTTAACCACCCTTGGCCTAGGGATTGCTTGCGAGGAAGGTATCAGGAAAGAAAAGAAGGAATTGTTGGGCCTGCAGGACTGAATGTGTCCCTCCCCCCCCCCCCCCTTTTATTGCTTTCTCAGGCCTGGTGAACTCAAGATGTCCTCACAGTCCCGGCTGGTGGTTCTGGGATGGACACTGCTATTATGTGGAGGAGCACAGCAGCAAAAGTTGGAAGGGCGCCAAAGCCGCTTGCGAAGCCTATGGCAAGGATGTGGGCTTGCTGGCTCTCACTAGTGCCAAGGAAAAGGCATGAAGACGGAGGCGGGTGGTGGCAGCTTCTTTGAGCAGTCACTGAATTGTGTGCACGGCTGGGGAAATCTCTTGGAGAAGATGTTACGTGAGAATGGTCGCACTTACGTGTCAGAGAGACAATTCACACGGAGGTTCAATCAGAATACAGCCTTTATTAGCGTGGTTTGCAAAGCACGGAGAACGAAGGGGGAGGCAGTCTCCACCAACGCTCTGCCTTACCTTTAGATTGATCATCTTTTATACCCTTTCTGGCTGAAGGAGTCAGTTGACCCCCTCCCTCACAATCTATCTCTGGAAATTTTCCTACCATTGTTCTATCACCCTGTAATTAATATTCCCCTTATACTATATTGGTATACTATATTGGTTTCATGGTTACATTGGTTACATTGGTTACTACTTAATTACCCTTATACTTAATTACCTTTTTCGGTCACACATACTGATTACACAAACATTTCATCTAACCGTTCCCCTTTTGCTTTCTTGTCCAGGCATGTCAGTGTTCAGGCATGTCGGCACCAAGTACATCTTGGCCAGTCCCTCAGGGTTCTGAACATTCCTTTCCCCTTTCAAAGACAGACCCTTAGAGATTTGCCTGTGTTCAACAGGAGAGGCAGCCTGAGTGGAATGGAGTCAGGATAGTTCGTTTCTCATGCCAGCATGGACCTAGCAACCACATTCCATTCAGGTTGCATCCTTGAGTCTCTGTTAAAATTAGTAATATCGAGTTTGCCACTAGCAGAGCTTACACAGATGCAGAGGATCAGGCCAACTTCATTTCCTTGTTTGCCACTGTTCAGTAGTAGAGCACTTGCTTGTACACAGGAGGCTCACAGGCTCAATCCCTGGCATCCCCAGTTAAAAACATCATGGGCAGCAGATGCTGGGAAAGACCATCCTCTGCCTGAGAGCCTAGAGAGCTGCTGTCAGTCAGAGGGGGTAATACTGAACTAAATGACCCAACAGTATAAGGTGCATCATATGCTTTCCCTGCTCCCCCACTTGCTGGTGGACAGTACCGGCAGCTTCCCCTGTCTGGGTTGCAAACTATCAGCATTCTTTGTTTGAATTAGATCTTCAGTAAGTGAGCCTCTTTCCTTTCCTGCAGGCCTGGGTAATGGCCATGGTGCAGAAGGAGAGCTGGATAGGGCTGAATGATGTGGACAAAGATGGGACATGGACATGGGCAGAGGGCCAGGCTGCTGATTTCTCTCTTTCCTGGTGAGTATATTTTTGGGATTTGCAGCTGCCTTCATTTATAGATGGACAGCACTGTCAGCAATCAAAGACAAGTGCAATAAGCTGGCTATCTCCCATGCAGCAGAACCTGCAAGTATTTCCCCAGTTAGAGAACAGGAGGCAGCTTGCCTGAACCAGATGACTGGTCCATCTAGCCTCCTGATGGACAAGAGGCTCTCCAGGCTCTCAGGAAGAGCTCTGTCCTTGCTCTGCTAACCAGAAGTCCTTTAATTGGATTCATTTGAAAGCTTCTGTGTACGAAACATATATTTGTACCACTGAGCTATGCCCCCCCCTTGACACAGTGTCCCTACTTTGATCAGCTTATTCAGGTATTCCCTCAGAGGAGTCAAACATTTGACCTGCCTGGAATTATTCCTTTGCATCTTCTTAAAAAGCAGCTATTGCCAGTAAAGATGGTGGGGCAGCGAACAAATCCAGGTGTCAGCTGGCATGCCTTTAGAACTGCATCTCCAGTTTGCAAGACTCAGTGCACTCCCCCCCCCCCCCCATTAGTTTGGGATCCCTTGTCCTCTCCTCTACAGCCAGAACTGAAGGTTTGGTTCTTCTGGTGCTTGCCAAACAAATATTAACTGCTCAGTTCCCCCTTGTCATCCCAAACCATGTACAACCTTCTTTTGCTTCCCCCATTAGGCTGGCTGATGTGCAGCTTATGTCAGGTGGCTGTCTTGGAATTGGGCCTCAGGGAGAGCCAAATTTGGTTGCATCCTCTTGCTCGGAACCCAAGCCATGGGTCTGCAAAGCAACTGTGCGTAAGTAGTTTTTCCTAAGCTTTGAGGGGGAAGAAACAGCATAGTCTGAGTCCAGCTGCTCTTGCCATGCAGCTGCAACTGGTGAGGTCAACAGGAAGCATTCCTGGCCATGGAACCTATCAGCAAGAAGGTATCCAATGGGTCTTTTTGGTCCAAGATTTTTTTGATTTAGCTCAAGATGGGTTTTGGGAACTGGGAAACAAAAAAAGCTGACCTGGTCTCTCCTGAAGTGATTTAGTTTCATGTTCTTCCTGTTCAATGAAAATCTTTTCCTCTCTGGTGCAGCACCCCAGAGTTTCTGTCCCACAGAGCCTGGATGGAGACCCTGGAATGGCAGTTGCTACTTCTGGGATTCTTCCTTGGTCAGTGGGTGGCATGAGGCCCTGCAAGTCTGTCAGAGATTCAGGAAGACAGAACTGGTGTACCTGACTTCACTCCAGGAGAAGGTATGACCCCAGATTTTAAGTGCCTCTGCAGAATGAAGAGCTGGGCATTTTGGGGAGGGGGGGGTTCTGGTGACTTCTGACCCAGGGGAATTGGCTGTGGGGCAACAGGCAGCAGGCTATCTAGGAGGGAGCCAGTGCCAATCCCACTGGAGCTGTATAGAAGGGGGGAGTAGACCTATGATATTATATATTAAAGCTATTTGTAGAGTGATCAGGGAGAGGACAGGAATGCTACAGTGCATCTGCTGTATATTGTGATATGCAGAGTGATGCATCTTCTGTTACCACTTATTGAAGCTACTTCTCTTTGCCTTAGGCAGGCAGGGGCTGGTTAGCTCTCACTTGGGTCTGCTGTTGGCTGCCCATATCTCCTTATACCTGAATTCAACTCAGATTCTGTCCCTTTAACTACCAGCAGATGCCACCTGGACAATATGAACCTATGAAGCTGCCTTATACAGACTATTGGTCCATTTAGCCCATTGTTTACTCTGAGTGGCAATGGGTCTCCAAGATCTTGAGCAAAGAAAGGTCTTTTGCAGCATCTGCTGCTGGTGATGCTTTAACTGGAGATGCCAAGGTTGAACGTAGGACCTTTTGTGTGCAAAGCCAGTAGTCTGCTACAAAGCCTCAATCCCTCTCCAATGGGACTTAACCTGAAGAAGTAACAACTAGTATTTAGTCAGAGCAGAAGCTTTGAGATCCTCACAAGGAGGGTAGTGGGGGAAAGAGCTGATGTCCCATTAAGAGTCAAAGGATGCTTTGATGGCATCCCACACCCCACTTGCGATGGTTGCTTTCCCCCCTTTTACCCACGACATCTTCTCTATCCTTGTAGCAAACAGGATATCCACTTCTTTGAGGATAAGCAAAAGTTGTTTGGCCCACACTGATAGTGTGCAGCATGCTCTGTAACAGCCCAGGCTCTGGCTTTTTCATTATTTATTTATTTATTTATTTATTGGGATTTATATCCCGCCCTCCCCGCCAAATGGCAGACTCAGAGCGGCTCACAACAAAAGTTAAAATTACAATCAATTTAAAATAAACATTCCACATTAAACATTAAAAGTACATTCCACACAAGATTGGCAGCATTTCAATTTTACCCACAGGTGGGTCCGAGCAGCATTCATATATAATCCCTGTGTGAAGACACACAGGCTGGCAGATAGAATTGCCGGCAGATGGAACTGGCAGATGGAGCTGGGCCAGGGCTAAGATGTTTGCCCTGGGCGGCCCCTACCTAAAGGCCTAGTGGAAGAGCTCCGTTTTACAGGCCCTGCGGAACTGCATCAAATCCCGCAGGGCCTTGACGTTCTCCGGGAGCTCATTCCACCAGTGCGGGGCCGCCACTGAGAAAGCCCTGGCCCGTGTTGATGCCAGCCGCGCCTCCTTCAGTCCAGGCAGGACCAGTCAGTTTTGGGATCCAGACCGTAGTGCTCGCTGGGGAACATATGGAGAGAGACGGTCCTTCAGGTAGGCAGGTCCCAGGCCATATAGGGCTTTATAGGTAAGCTCCAGCACCTTGAACCTTACCCGGTACGCTGTTCATATCTGTGGAACAGCCTCCTGCAAGAGGTTGGGGGGAGGGGGCTCTACCTTTCTGACTGTCTGGCTGGGCTTTAACATAGAACTATTCTGCAGAGTTTTGGGGGCAGTCTGAGGGTCAAACTACACAATATTTTTGGCCGTGCTTTCAAAGCATGACAGGATCAGGACTTTAGGAGTACTAGAGGAGGAGGAGACCTGGTTCCACCCTGTGGTGGTTTCTGGAGCTGAAATGGCTCCAGAGGTTGTTCTGTGCCTCATTACAGCACTGCATGGACAGTATTAACCCTGACCCACTCATGGGCAAACATATTGTGTAGTTTGGCTCTCTGAGGCTGGAGTCACACTGGAGGCTTGGCGCAATCTGGCTGCGCCTCTGTTTGTGGCAGTTTAAATAGGAAGTTTTGATTAGACATCCCACCTGAACCAGTTTAACTGCATACTCGCCCCAAGGTCAATTGTTCAGATTGTTGAGACATTCTTTTTTTTTCTTTCATCCACGTACGTAAGCATGTATCTGAAGCTCCAGCTCCTTTTTTGACAGCTCCGTAATCTCTCTGGCAAGTACTCCAGCCCCTCTCAGATGTAATTCTGGGAAATCCCCAGGCCCCACCTGGAGTTTGGCAAGCCTAAAAAGTTACCAGTAAATGCAGCTCTTCTTTCTTCTATACCAAGGGTGAAATTCTATTGTTGTTCCTTCCAGGAATGGGTCAGTTCAAACTTTGGAGGATCTTTCTGGACAGGCTTGAATGACCTGAAGGATGAATCTGTCTTTCGGTGGACAACACAGGAGTCCCTTAGTCAGCCTCTGGCACAGTGAGCACCCATAAGTCTTGCGGGCCATGTGCACCGGCCCAAGGCCATTCCCCCAGAAAAGCTGGCCCCCTTTCTCCGAGAAGGACTGCTGGGTGGGGGAACTGCCAGGAGGCAGAAAGATGGAGCTTTTATAGCATGAACACATTCAAATGTCACAAACAAACTTGAGTTTGTGAACAACTGAAACCTTGTGTTCTAGTGCTCCCTCCCTTTACCACTTCCCTCATCTTTTTGTGTGGGGAACTGAGATTGAAGAATGCCTGTTCTAGTAACTAACACCAAATTCCATTGCCTCGTCCTGACAGAATATGGCACTTCTGGCATTCTGGAACAATGGCCACACTGCATGTTATAGGTTTTCTGACCCTTTGAAGAAAATAGAGTGAACTCTTGATGATGATGATGATTTCTGTGTGTAGCACTCAAAATAAACTAAATGCATTACAAAAAAATAGAAAAAGACAACTCCTGACATGTGGAATGTTATAACCTAAAGCAGCCTTTCTTAATTTTTGATAGTTCCCCCCCAGTTAAAATGGAAGGCATGCCTTGTTTTTACAAACAAAAATGTTTGTTTTGAAAGTATGAGAGAGTCACTGTTCTAGGCATATTTCCTGATTGGGAGGAGACCAGCATTCATGCAGAGATACAACAGGCAGCCTTCTCTAAGGGTCAGTAATTCTGCTGAATTTTCCATCTGGAATGATTTGGATACACTTGATGCAGAAATGGGTTCTGTGGATGGTTCTCCCCCAGCAGGAGCTGATTGGAAGGAAACAAGGATACAGCAGCAAATCATGCAGAGATGCAACAGTCAGCCTTTATGGCTGGGTACTTGGATTAAAAATAATTGAATTAATGCTTAGCATGCCTGGCACAGAGTCAAAATGAGGGCCAAACAACATATTCATGTTTTTAAAGAGTTGCATTCCCTGCAGCCACACAGCCGCTACAGGAAATGGCTTTTGAAAAATAAAGGAGTGTTAAAATGGGCTCAGAACACTGCCACAGGGGAAGGAAGGGTTGCCGCCTTCCCCCCTAGGCTGTTTTCCCAGGCTGAAACAGTGCTGGGGTGAGTACTTTCCCTGTTTTTGCTGGTCCATGTGCACAGATTACTCCACATGGAACAGCAAATGGGGAAATAACTCCCCCCTCCAGTACTGTTTGCATATGGGAAGATGGCTTGGGGGAAGGCAGGAGCTCTTCCTCCCCCTGTGGTGGTGTTCTGAGCCAGTTTGAGCTGTCTTTTATATTTTAAAAGCCATTCCCCGAAGCTGCTGTGTGGCTCGGGGAACCTAAGTTGGATCCAGGGAACTCAGATCCAACCCTTTAAAAACACAACTGTGTAGTTTGGCCCTGATTTAGGGACTGGAATAGTGTGATAAGGAAGTATGACAGAAAAAGAGACTTTTATCTGCAGCAGTCAGATATGTGCGTATATTGCACACAGGACCCCTATAATTTGTGAAGCAGATTTGATTCTGGCACACCAGCATATTGGCTGAGAAGACTTGCAGTGTACTCACTCCAACAAGGGATGTTGTGACTTACAGGGATATTGTGACTCTCCTTCCCAGCCTTGGAGTACAAATGTCCCTCCCCCCTTTTTCTCCGTTATGATGGAAAAGGTACTTGCACGATGACATGGCAAATGGTGGCCTGAAGGATTGTGTGTGGTTTGACACAGTGACTGGATTTCTAATTGATGCCAGTTGCAAGGAGAAGAGGCCTTTCCTCTGCAAATGTAGTGAAGGTAAGAACCTCAGTTGTGCAAGAGCAGATGAGCAACTTAATCCACCCCTCTCCAAGGTACCCTTTCTTTATCCTCAACACTTTCCTCTAAGCTTTTGCATATACAGTCTCTGCAATGGAGCAGTAAACAGCCAAGGTTCCAGGAAGACATATTGCTATTTGATTCTTGGGGCAGGTTCTGACACCACTTTGCCGGCTGTGTGGTAACTAACGAGCAATAGGTGATCTGTGTGGGAGACAGATTCAGCCTCAGTAGAGTTACGTGCTTGGGTAAACCTGAGCCCCAAGGGAGGCTGTATCGCTTTCCTGTACTTATGATGGTTGATGGGAGGTGCTAGAACAGTCCCCATAAACCTTGGTTGTCAAGCTAGTTTAGGAGACCTTTCCCCTTCAGTCTTGCAAGGAGGCAGCTAGGTAAGCAGCAGCCCAGGATGGCTTGAACCAGTTTACTAGACTGGGTGTCTCATTCAAAGGGCATTGTTTGAACTGTGGAACAATTCCACTGGGTTGAACCAGTCAAGATCCATGTTTCAGAATGGATGGGAGAACTTTGTCCCTATGCTTGTGAGAAGAAAACTGATTTGAACATAAAGGGATGATTCCCCCCCCCCCCCATTTTGGCCATGTCAGTAAAACTTCTGGAGGGGTTCTTTGAAATCTAGTGAGGAAAAAGTCTCGGGGGGGTGGGGGGAACCAACTACCCTTTCTCTGACCCAGGCTGTATCAGTTCAGGAAAAGGACAACCTGATATTCTGTGCTTCTTATTGTCCTTGAAACTTGCTGCTGCATAGCAATTGTTAGTATTAACCAGAAAAATGCCCCCGTCCTCCAAATGGTAGGGAATTGTATGGATTGTTTTAGCTGTCACTTACTTCTGCATGCCCACTTCCATTTTTGACTGTTGCTAGATTTAACGTGATAGCTTTTCCTTCCTCTCCATAAAAGTGTCGGTTGCTAAGCATGCAAATACATAAAGGCATTGGCTTTGTTAACAGCCCAAAAAGCAGGTTAAATGTATGTAGCATGAACTGGCTGTTTGATGCTTTTACACTGTGTTTTGTTGAGAGCTCTGCTGTTGTCCTTCCCAGACACAGACTGGTTTGAGGAGCAGTCTGGCCGTGGCGCAGCAGGAGACCTGGAACTTCTGTACCCATCCATGGAGAGCCTGGAGCAGGCAAAGCAGGAGTGCCTGCTGGAACGTACCACATGTGTTGCTGTTCTCCAGACAGACAAGAGATTCTATTTGATCAGCTCTATGGAAAATATTATCTCCAAACCAGACTCAACTCTCTACACATGGTCCAGTAAGTGGATCCTGGGGTGGAGGCGAGACGAACAGGCAGCCTCTCAAATCCTTTGCCTTGAGTGGGCAAAGCAACCAGTGTCTGTTAACCATGATGTTTCAATGTAGCCGGCATTTTAATTGGTGAAATATCTCTGAAAAAGACCTCCCAGAGGCAAGCAGGGTGGTGGAGGGAAAGGTTGTTGCCTTCATTTGAGGGAAAGGCACTACTGGCATGTAATTTCTACATGACTCACCCCAGGGTTTCATGAAGTAGAAATAAAGAGTGTCTGAACATGTGCAGAGTACATGCTTTTCACCAATGAATAACAGTACACTGATCCCAAACATCTTGAATTAGCTAAATGCCAGCTCCCATAAAGACTAGAACCAGACTCCTTCAAGCCTGGAGCCACAAGTCTGAAACTAGAGGTCCCATCTCTTTAGTGGGACTACTCTTGATTCTGCAGACTTCCATAAATTAAGGAAGTAAAGTTATCTCCAGTGCTACATGAATCCAGGCGGGGGGATAATTTACTGGATTTCTGTCTGCCAAACTGCTGCTTAAATGCAGAGGAACTTATTACAAAAAATTAGCAACACCATCTTATTTAGTTGGCCAGCAGTAAATGCTTGGTTTCTGTTGCTTTTCTTTGTTATCTTATAAGAACCCCTTAAACCTCATGGCTGCCCTGAACTTTTCCTGGTGGGCTGGGAGCCATGTTAAAATAGATCAAGATGGCTACCACCTGTGAGTATTCTACTGGTGGCTACAACTATGCTAGCTCCAGAAATTGTGTTGTGGAATGCAAGAGGTAATGCTGTTGCTTCTTATATTTGCGTTCTATTGCGTTCACAAACTTGCTCTCTTTCCCCATTTTCTTGCAGTTTGTGCGAAGGGCTTTAGCGGCCCACACTGCCACAAGGCTTTGACACCCCCACCACGTCCAGCCTGTGACTGTAGTGGCAGATTCCAGACAACAGCCAAGAAAGGTAAGGAGGGAGAGAAAGACAGCAAGCAGATGGAAGGCAGGCTGGCTTGGAGGGTGGGGGCATCAGTCTGCACCATAATGATGGAGCCTATTTTGGAGCTTACAAGAACACAGTAGGGTTGCCAGCCTCCAGGTGGTGGCTGGAGAGCTCCTGGAATTACAACTGATCTCCAGGCGACAGATCAGTTCACTTGGAGAAAATGGCTGCTTCAGAAGGTGGACTCTGTGGCATCCTACCTCACTGAAGTCCCTCCCCTCTCCAAACCCCACCCTCCTCAGGCTCCACCCCCCAAATCTCCAGGTATTTCCCAACCCAGAGCTGGCAACCCTAGAACAGAGTAAACTTCCCAGTTTTGCTGCCAAGCCTGGGTCTGCAGTGTGTGTGTGTGATGGGCTGCATGTTGTGCCGGTCTAGTAAGCATTAGAAAACACCTTTGTCTGATACTGAGACCCTCACATATAATGAACATTTGGCAGGATTGTACCCCAAATATTACTACTAGTGTATATGTACCTTGCATGTGTAAGATTCAAATCCATAGCATCTCCAGTTAGTTTCCAGGCAGCAGCTGTTGTGAACCAGTGAACTTGGCTAGACCAGTAGTCTGCCTGTACAGCAGTTCAAACGTTAGTATTATGAATGGAGTAATGGAGTGCCACGTGTTGTGTTGTGTTGTGTAAGGTTCTCTACAGGCACAATCCCTAGCGTTGGAGAAATGACGGAGGGAGGGAGGGAGGGAGGAATGCTGATGCGTATTATTGGGAGGGGTGTGGTTGACTTTCTTACGTAACTTGTTCAAAAAGCAGCAACAAGAAAGTTCAGTATGTCATTATCAGTAAAGGTGCAATGATCTCTGCTGGCTTGGCTTTGTCAGGTACCTGATGTTACTCAGCGTTCAGTCATTCCTTAAGTGAAAGAAGGCAAGGCTTCAGTTGTCATGGGAACAGAGCTCTCTGCTGTGCCCTCAGCACCACATCTCTGGGGCCTGGTGGTATGGCTCCTCAGAGATGAGGAGAAGTCACTGGGTCCCGAGATGCTGTCCAGATCTAGGGGCAGCCCTCCCCCCAGCCAAGAATGCTGGCTTTTGGCGGGGTTTTCTCATCTTCACCTGATCCTGAGCATCTTCTAGAGCCAAGGATGAGATTCTGACTTTGGGCAAAATCCTTCCTTGTGGCTGTTGGTGCTGAACGATTAGTTTTCTTGGTTTGCCACCTGGAGAAGCAGCCAAAAAGTTGAATTGGTACATCCAAGTCCCACCAAAAACTGTCTTTCACTCAGGCCCATCCACATTATACAGATGTATAGCTGTTTTATACTGGTTTAATTCTCCCTCAAAATATCCTGGGAGTGGCAATTTGATGAGGCTGCTAAAATTCTGTTAGAGATCCCTTTAGCTGTACTTTGCAGAACTGCAATCTTGAGAGTTCCCTGGGGTGAGGAAAGTACTTAAACCAGTTTGCAACCATAGTGCAGGTATGCCCACAGTGACCATGGGGGGGGGGAGGGGGAAGGCAAGCAGAAATGGGAAATGTTGAGGCCTTCAGGCTCCAGATAAATGACCATGTGGTGTGTCTTGATGCAGTTTGTGGCATCCCAGTACAGAGCTGTGTGGATGACTGCCGCCGCATGACAACCTGGAAAAATTGCTCGCTCTGCCTGCCTGCCTGCACAGGTGAGTAGCCAGCCTCCCCTGAGTGAGCTGGACTGGGAGCACATGGGTGGATTCATGCTCCCTGCCTTCTTTGTTTCCTCTTTGGGCATGGTTCTCTTGTTCCTTTCATATTGAGACTCTCAAAAACCATGTCCCCGTAATCTGGCATACTATATGATAAAATGTTCTGCCGGGTTGCCACCCCTGTACAAGCTGATTAAATAAACTTCACAAAACTTGAGTTTCCCAGTCAAAGCAGAGTTCCTTAAAAGACCTTAGCTTCTTTGCACTTAAAGAGGTAGTTTAAACCTGAGCTACTGAGTAGTTTTGATCTGAATTCTTGGAAGGTCTAAGCAGGAAATATATTACTATGTCGTTATAATTCAAATATTCATTGCCGTATGATCTAAATGGATGCAAATGTTAAAATGTCCCATAGCTGCCTAGTCTCTTCTGGGGTCAGTCTGGGTCATCAGGTGGAGGAGCTGATCAGCCCCCCCCCCGCCCCCCCCCCCCCCTTTCTGAGGGCTGTTACTTTTGCACAGATGCAAACTGGGCAGTATCTTCCTCTATGGCAACCTGTGCTTATGTGGCTCAGGCCTTTTCCCAGTTAATATTTTACAGTTGTGATACTACAGGTGGGTCCAGGGGGAGGGGATCGATGTGATCCTGATGATTTGGACAGTATAAAGTGCTGAAGGTCTCTAAACAGCTAGACCCGGGTAGCTTACAGAAGGTGGGAATCGTCGTCCTGCTGCCTACTGCTCTTTAGCATCACCTCTGCAGATGGCCAGCAGGTGGCACTGCAGCTTCTAGCTCAGCAGGCATATAGTAACAAGGTCCCAGTAGGGGTTGACCAGATCCTATAAATTCCTCTGGTCTGAGCTCCTCAGTCTGAGCAACTTGTCACTCAAGTACAAACTAAGCTGCTCTCAGACTTTGCATCCCACTCACCTGCGGACCAGTGCAATTGTACTGATGGTTCCCTGCCACATCACTCTTCTCTGCCCACATGCAATGTCTTGCCATGTATTCTTGCACTGTCTTGATGTGTAGTTTCTTCTAGCAGTGAAATGCTGCATGTTGTACTGGTATGAAGGGCCCTTGCACTGGCTGTTGTCCACTCACTTCACACAGGAGACAATGGAATTTGCAGAGCAAGACTTTCTGTTGCAGCCGATTGAGCCTCCCCCACTTGTTTCTGGGGTATCAGCAGACCCTCAAGAACAGCACAGGGGTAAAATGGGGTGTACTGTACAGTTGGAGGGGGGATCAGTGGGAATTGCCCCCCCCCTCCACAAACAGAGATGACATCCCATCAGAGAAAGTGCACGGTTGGATACATGCCAGTAGGTTCAACCTGATCATCTGAATTTTGAAATGGATAGGTATGCAGCCTGCAAATCATCTCATTATTTTTCTCTTCTTTGTCACCCAGAGGCCAGCCTGAGCAATCTGGACCCCGAGGAACTTGCTCTCATAGCAATGATTCAGTTTAGAGTGTCACACTCGCTCAACCTCACGGCAGAAGATGAAAGGGACAGAGGAAACTCATCCAAAATCATATATGACCCCAGATACCCATGATAGTTTCTCGTACCATGAAAAGAATGGAGCAAAATAAAGGATGTTAAAGACTTGGGGAGTGTCCGTGTGCTTCCAACCTAGGATCACATTTCATGTGTCTTTCTGCTTTGGGTATTCTCCAGTAGGCAAACACCGTAGACCCTTGTTCAGCAAATCAGAATGGAGACAGACATAACATATGCAAAGCAGTGGGGCTGCTCTGGGGATGCCCTCACTGCATTCACTCCAGATGTACCTTTTCATGTCCACAGTTGAACTCTGAGGGGGGAGGGGAATAATGCTTCTATAGCTCTGAAGCAGAAGCCAACAGTGCAAGGCACTGACTAGCTGGCCACTCTGATGTCACCAAGAAACCTCCCCAGTCTCTTGAGCAATAAAAAAATTAAGCTGGACCTGCTCCTTGTCTGAGGGGAACCATCTGCAAACTCTTCACTGATTATTGTCTGTCTTCTCTGCACCTTAATGTTGCCAGTGGCCATCTCTGAGACGGTGATTGTGGCCAAGGAACAACCATCAAATCTACAAGATGCCAGCAAATCAGTGCCAAAATGGTCACATTATCCACACCACGCTTACTTCGTTTATCTGACAACTGGCAGGCCTAGGCAGCTCCTGTTAGAACTGGAAATGGCCCTGGGATGCCAGCTGCTGACCCTTAATGTAGACATAAGGACCATCTAACCGGATCAGCCTGATCAGTGTCTATCTCGTTCGCTAGTCTGCTCTCAACAGCAGCAAATCAAAGGCCTCTGGTGAAGCTCTTGAGCAGTTTATGGATGACCGATTACCCCCATCGTTTGGACTTGGCCCCTTGTACTCAGAGGTTGACTCCGATGAGCAGTTGAGGTTCCATTTAACTTAGGACAGCTAATGGCTATTGCTCAGCTTTTCCTCCTCCATGAATTGATCTAGTGCTTGCTTGTTTGCTTGTTTGCTTAAAAAGCCAGCTAGTGGCCCTCATCTTGTCTTGAGGTAGTGAAAAGTATGTGATGCAATGTGCAAAGCCATTTTTCCTTTGTTTGTCTTGTACAGGGTAAAATCCCTGCCTAATGTGTCCTACAGGCTGGTTGTGAGCCTTAAATGTCACTCCTAAGCTCCTTGAAGGAAGGAGGGTGTGGGAGAAAAAGACCTTTTGTATGACCTTCAGTTAATAACAAATAAAACTGATTGATTGACTGATTGGCAGGATAAAAGGTGACGTGCAAACAAGTAAACGGATTAATTTCCCTGGCACGTAGCCAGCGGAGAGGAACAAGGTGGCTGGCACCAGGTGAACCCGGTTGCATGTACCAGGGCAGCTTGGCACAGGTCTGTTGCGGGAGGGTGACTGGGCCCATAAGGAAGCTGTGGCTTTGCCCCTTGGCAGGCGAGGCTGTTCTGTTAAAATATTTGCTAAGGAAGAGTAGCAGCTCCACCCAGAATTAACTGCAAACTGAAGAAGAGCAAAAGAGCAGCTGGGCTAAGTTGCGCAGGACAGAGGCTGGCATTCAACACTTTGCTTGCAGGAGCAAGAGTTGCTGAGAAGAGGAGTCCAGCCTGGGTCTGACCAGAGAGAGACCTGCGTTGGACATTCCCCCTAGAAAAGGGTAGGTTTTAAGGAGAACCTGGCTGTGTGTGTTGGCTCAGGGATGAAGGCAGGTATGAGAATTCTTCTCCAAAGGCCATTTTAGCCCCCTTTATGGCTTGGAGTAGTAGGAACCAAAGGCTCCTTTTGCCTGCCAGAGGCTCTGGCATCCCCAGCTGTCGAATGCTGCAGACTGGCTACATCTTCACTGTTGTCCTTCTCTTGCCACTGTCCTCCTCCTCTGGCTGCCCAGCTGTTTGCAGCTGCTCTTCGGGGGAGGTGAACTGCATGGACCGCCTGCTGCATCTTGTGCCTGATGACCTGCCAGCCAATACCACCACCATCCTGCTGGACTACAACAGCATTGCAGTTCTCCGGAACCGCACCTTCATTCACCAACATATGCTGCAACGCCTGAGCCTTCACAGCAACAGGATCATGAGTGTCCATTGCCAGGCTCTGGTGGGCCTTGGCATGCTTCAGGAATTGGACCTGAGTGGGAACTCCCTGACCATCCTTTTACCAGAGACATTCTTCCCTGTATCAAGTTTGATGGTGCTAAATCTGGGAAACAACAAATTTGTGAGTCTGGACCCTGAGCTTCTGGGGTCCTTGCCCCACCTCCAGACACTGTCTTTGCACAGCAACGCTTTGACCTCACTCTCTTCAGCCTTCTTTGAGAACCTGCCTGCCTTGCACAGTCTCAGGCTTGGTAACAATTTGTGGGTGTGCACCTGTGGCATCCAGCCCCTCTTCCAGTGGCTCACTGATAATGTGGATAAAGTCCCAGGTGAGCAGGACATGGGGAAGCTGTTAGAAAGTCTACTTGCAGCAGTTGGCTTGATTGAAGTCCAAATCCATCCCCTCTTAATTCTTACCCTTCCGTCAAAGTTCTAGCAATAGTAGGCTGCTCTTTTGAGACCAAAATTCACGGGACTCCTCTCAGAGCCCAAGTAGCTCAGGGACAAATTTGCATTCAATAGTTCATACTTTTATATTCTTTGATACCATGTTTACGGCACTCTAAGTTATATTTCAGGGCTGCGATGGCTCAAGTGGTTAAGATGCTGAACTGCCGACCTTCTGTTCAGCAGTTTGAGACCCGAGTGCTGCATGATGGAGTGAGCTTCCGTCTCTGGTCCCAGCTCCTGCCAACCTAGCAGTTCAAAAGCAAGAAATTGCAAGTAGAGAAATAGGTACTGTTTCGGTGGGAAGGTAACAGTGTTCCATGCGCCTCGGCATCTAGTCATGCCAGCCACATGACCACGGAAACGTCTTCGGACCGTGCTGGCTCTTCGGCTTGGAAACGGAGATGAGCACCGCATCCCTAGAGTCAGATTCGACTGGCTTTCGAGCAAGGGAACCCTTTACCTTTACTAAGTTATATTTCAGTGGTTAAAGGTGGATGGTAGAGGCGTTGTTGCCATGGCAGGCACATTCACCCCATTCTGATCTCTGGTCAAGGGTTTCTGAAAAGCTTTCAAAATCTGAAAATCCCCTGTAGCCAGAGATCATACTACCTTCAGCTCTTATTTTCAGTGAAAGCCTGTTTCTGTCTTAGACATGAAATAATATGAGGACAGAAGTGATCCTTGGTTCTGGCCTAAAGGGTGTAAATGGAAACCTTAGAGAGAAGCATTTTAGTAGAGTGAAATCTCCAGACTAGATATAGTCAAGACAGCTGGAGAAGAAGGAAGGAACGCTGTGGGAGTAAGCCGTGTTCAAGAACTCTGAAGGAGATGAAGGTATTTGCCGTGGAAAAGATCAGTATTGTACCAGTCTTATCTAGACAAGTGTGTTGATTGTGGGAGTAAGGCTGTAATCTGAAGATCATTTTCCTGGAGTAAACCCTGTTGAACAGAATGGGACTTACTTCAGAGTAGACTTGCTTAGGACTGATATCTGTAAGAGTTTTTAAATACTTGTGCATGCAAGCCTGAGAAACTTGACTGGCCCCTATTTCCCTGACCCATGTGCACGTTTTCTTGCAGTGGTCAAAACTAGTGATTCTGAGAACACTTGGGGCGGGGGGGGGGGGTCTGCTTGTCAGCAACGGACAAGGAAATGGAAGTGGGGTCAGGCGGGTCACTTTGGGTGGCAGATTTGGAGGGATTAGTAAAAGGCAAATAATTCATCTGTTTTATTATTTTTTACTGTGATGTGGAGGCTTTCATCTTCAGAGTGCTGTGGGACTCCTCTGCATTGGAGGAGACGGAGAGACTCGCTGAAGGTGTGAGGGAGAGAGCATCTGGTGCCTTTGCACCTAGAATTTTTGGTAGAAGCCCTAGCATTTAAACCAAAAAACACTTCCCAAGGAGAGCCAGTTTGGTGTAGTGGTTAAGTGCGTAGACTCTAATCTAGGAGGACTGGGTTTGATTCCCCACTCCTTCACTTGCACCTGTGGGATGACCTTGGGCAAGCCATAGTTCTGGCACAGCTGTTCTTGATTTGATTCCCCACTCCTCCACTTGCACCTGGCTGGATGACCTTGGGCAAGCCATGGCTCTGTACCAGCTGTTCTCTCAAGGACAGCTTGGGAAAGGGCTCTCTTAGCCCCACCTACCTCACAGGGTGTCTGTTGTGGGGAGGGGAAGGGAAAGGAGTTTGTAAGCCGCTCTGAGACTCCAAGTGAGTGAAGGGCGGGATATAAATCCATTCTCTTCTCTTCTTGAAAAAGAGCAGTTTCTGTCAGAGCTCTCTCAGCCCCACCTACCTCACAGGGTGTCTGTGGTGGGGAGGGGAGGGAAAGGGAAAGGAGTTTGTAAGACACCCTGAGACTCCCTTGGGTAGTGAAGGGTAGGGTATAAATCCAATCTCTTCTCTTTTTCTTCTTCTCTTTGTTTGTACTGTAGAAATCCTGTAGTGTAATCCATGTTGCCTTGCCCTAAGTGTGTTCTCCCCTCCTTTCTTTCTCTAGATGCGAAATCCATCGCTTGCAGTCTCCCAGCTCCACTTGTCCAGTACCCCATCCTTGACATTGGAAACAAATCTTTTGCTCACTGCCACGAGCCCTGGTTGCTCCCACAGGACTATGCCTTTTTCCTGCTCATCGGCCCGTCCACCTTCCTAGGCAGCGTTTGCATCTCTTTCCTTGTTGCCTTCATAGCAGTGGCCTGCACAAAGATGTGGACAGCGTCACACCCATATCTCAGGCCCCCAACAACACGTGCTGAGCGCCAGCGTTTTAGTCATCCTGCCTGCAGATAACTCTTGTTGCATTCAGATGGTACTTCTAATGTGCAAAGGGCTCTTCTCTTCAGTCTTGACATACTCAGTTTCACGCTGACCTTTTTCTCTGATACCAGAAGTGTGCCTGGCCAAGAGAAATTAAGTTGCAGGGGAGGTGCTTTTAGCATCAAAAGAAGCAGAATCACAGCCCCAATCCCTGCTTCAAATTGCCCCTATTGCTGTGTGGCACAACCTGAGTTCCGAGATGGGGTGGTGGTGGTGGTCATACTGCCTTGCCTTCAATCAGTGACTTTTTAATCAGAGGAAATGATTTAGGCGGTATTGTAAGTCTATGGCAAAGGTAGCATTTGAACACAGCCCTTAGAGAGGAAAGCCATCACTTGTTTATGTGGATTGCTGTTCCTGTCACTTTGATCCATCACTGGGCTGCTCTGTTTTTTGGCAGGGCAGGGCAAGGGAAGGGAAGAGTCAAGTCAGTGCTTTGAGGGATCTTTTTACCTGGATTCCCACCCCCCCTTGGTTCAGGCAATAAACTGTAGCAGTTTTCTCCAAGCTTGTTTTCCATTTGTCACCTTTCTGTGCTTTCTTCATCATTCCACTGAGCTTTGTCAAATCAGACAGAAGGTGCTTTGACAAACCACAGAGAAAGGACAAGGAAGCCACAGAAGCAAAACACATGGGAAACAATGGTGTTTTCCCCAGAGGGGCAGGCCTGTGCTGAGGGGCTGAGCCTGCCAATACAGGGCAGTGGTAAGTGGGCTCCCACGTGACAGGTTTCCCCATAGTTTCCCTACCTGAGCCACCTGAGCCCCCAGGACTTTTTCTCTGTGTGTGTGTGTGTGTGTTTTTAATTTGCAACTGAATATTGTTAGTGTTATAACTATCTATGCATCAGGTTCTCTGACTCTCCAGCTTTCATTAAATAAAAAGGAAATCTTTAGTCCATTTTGGTGTAGAGATATGCCTTTCTCTTTATATCTCTTGTATGAAAGGGGCCAGAAACTCACTTTAAAAAAATGGGGTATGCAAAGAATCTGATCAACAGATTGTTATAACAACATTAAACTGCAGGTTTAAAACAATTCTCAGTCATGGTAACAAAGCTAAAGATAAACATGTGGAGCAGAGGTCCATCAGTGGCTATTGGCCACAAGGTATAGATAGGAACTCTCAGTCTGGGGCAAGTGATGCTCTGTATTCTTGGTGCTGGGGGGGGGGGGGCAACAGTGGGAGGGCTTCTAGTGTCCTGCCCCCACTGCTGGACCTCCTGACGGCACCTGGTGTTTTTGGCCACTGCATGACAGTGTTGGACTGGATGGGCCACTGGCCTGAACCAACATTGGCTTCTCTTATGTTCTTAACTCTGTCCCCAGTGAGATTCATCTGTCCCCTTCTGTTGCCACTTTCCACCAGTAGGTGAAGACTTTTGTTTGTGTGAACTTAGGCAGATCATGAGAGGGCGGGCAGGGAAGGGTTGCCTCAGGACTTAGTTCTTGTGGCCCTTTCTTACACACTCAGGGAAATGCTGATCGCTACTTTGGGTCAGGAAGCAATGTTTCTCCAGGCCAATTTGGAGATCCTGGAGGCTTTTTGTCATCTTTTGGGCATGGATAACAGGAGTCACTGCAGGTGTGTGTGTGGGGGAGGTATTTGTGAATTTCCTGCATTGTGCAGGGGGTTGGACTAGATGACCCTGGAGGTCCTAACAATGATTCTATTATTCTTTTGTCATTCCTCTTGATCTCTTTTTCCTCATCAGTGTTTTGTATGTGTTTTAACTCTGTTTTTTAATTGTTTAAATGTTTTGTGTTTGGGAGGGGGATGATTATAATGGTTTAAAAATTTAATTTTATTATGTGCGTTTTAAATTGTTAACTGCCTTGGTGGCCCTTGTAAGGGTGGAAATGTGGGATACAGATTCTGTCAATAAATAACTTTTAAAAGCTCATGGGGGGGGGGAGGAAATGACTGCCATGGCCACAGGGAGAGGGATCATCGCTGCCATTTGGGTGAGACTAGGAAGATCCAAACTTCCCACCCACACAGCAGCTGTTATGGCTTTGTTGGAATCTTTTCCCAAAACTTCTCAGCAAGGTCAGAGAAAAGTCAGGGAAAGCCAGAGGTTCATGGATGCACCATTATACCGTGGGGGTAGGAAACAGCAGTGAACAAAGAGCAAAACACCTGTGTGGAAATGGTCACTGTCAAGAGGAAGCTCAGAGAAAAAAGGCTGCACTTCTATTCCCAAAAGTCAGACCCTAAGAATGGGATTGGGGTTCAATGGCTCATAGCCACCTTCCTCCGGCTTTAAAGAGAAAAGGCTGAAAATGCCATCCATGATTGTGTTTACTACCTGGAAGCTGGAACACTAGTTCCCCCTGCTGATGATGTTTGAGCCTTGCACCCATTTGATGCTTCCTACCCAAAGGCATTTGGGACAACCGTAAGGCCTGTTCACTCTTTCCTCTTCCTCTCCATCCTAGACATGCCAAATTTCCAGAATTCAGCTGGGTTGGGCAGTTTCTTCCTGGCTGCTTGTCAGCAGGAGAAAAAAGACGTAAAACCAGAAAAGTATGTGTGATTTTGTTATTTCTTTACTTCTTTTCTGGGTTTCGTTTTTGTTGCTGAAATCACAAAAAGCCAGTGCCCTTTAGTGAGGGCATTCTGAACAAAATCAGAGGCATTGCCTGCAGACCTGACTTGTACTACCAACCTTCCAGGAGTTGAGATCTTGGAGAACCTGAGCTGACAATGTGGGCTGTGTGGTTCTGCAGTCTACTGTGCCCCTTTGCTCTGGACAACCTCATCCGCACAGAAGCCACCAACTCACCTTGCTGCCCTTTCAGACTGTTCCTCTGTGATGGCTCGTCCTTGTAGCTCTTCTGGTGTCCATAAGCAGAAAGAATGGCATAGGCGTCCTCTGCAGCCTCTCTAGCCTTTTCAGCTCTTGTGAACAGAAAAGCTAAGGCCCAACTTACACCTCCCCTCTGAAGTAATTTGACTGCTGTCTTTTCCCAGGCCCATTTCATGCTGGTTTCAAATTTCACTCCAGGGGGTCTGAAGAGTACTAAGCAACAGCATTTGTTTAAAGCAGTATAATGCTGGCTTGACCACAGGAGGGCAATTAACGAATGTAAACAATAATTTATAAACGAGAACAAGTATGGTTTGAAACTAGAAACAGGTATAGACAGGGTTTTTTTTAAACTAGAATGATTCTAGCGGGGAAGTCAGATGTAAATTTGACCTAATAGGCACTGTGTTGTTTTCTAAAAAATACTTTGGTTCCTTCAAGAAAGGAAAGGTATTTTGTGCATGCTCAGACAACTGTTGTCCTTAGGTCATTTTAAAAAAGTCTTTGTCCTCCTTGGAGGGGCACTTTGTATATGCTCAGGCATTCAGTTCAGGGTGTCCGATGCCTTGATTACGGGTGTCATCCCCTTTAACGCCTTCCCCGGCAAAGCCTGAGCCACACGGCCAGCTGGATCCACACCCTTGCAACTTGGAATAGAGATGAATCAGAATGGAAGCGGATGGTGGAGAAGAGGGTTTGGCAGGCCGCTGTGCACGAAAACACCCTCTGTTTAGGGCATTACATAAACAACAGCTGATTCTGCCTACCACAAACATCTCTCCCTTCAAGAAGGCACTTGGAAATGCTACCCCCTTTAGTCAGCCAGAAGCAAACATCACTTGTAAACAGCTGTGTTTGCACATGCATGCCTTACCCATGTAGGAAGCACAAGCGGCCCATGTGGACAGTGAAATCCTGAGCAGGATCACGCCTAAATCCATCGACGTCAATGGACTTGCACAGTAAGTCCAGATTTTGTAGTTTGTGTGTTGAGAGATGAGTCATGCTGATGACTGCAGGCCAAAAAGCTGTGGGTGTTCACTGGCGATGGCAAGAGATGGAACGGAGCAAGAATGGCTTTGCAAACAGGAAAGAGGGGAAAGTGCACTGGATACGTCCCTATTCCCTCCTTCAGCAGTAACATTCTCATTGAAGGGCCAGGACAATTCTGCATCAAGATCGCTTAAAGCTGGCAGCCTCCCTACATTTTTCATCTAAAGCCCATTAGTACAATTGTTCTGATTTAGTGCTAATTGTGTGGTTTTCCCACAGCTGCTTAGTAATCTGCTTAGAACTAATAAGTTAAGAAGCAGTATGAGGTAGAGATGTCTTTCTAATTTTGCACGGTTTATTTTGGTGTCCATGATTGTTGTGAGGGCTAAAGAGCTCTACAGTGCACTGAGCACCACTCCTATCCTGTCCCCCCCGTAAATGGGAGAGTCTGTGGCCAAATGATAGAGTATCTGCCTTGTATGCACACCATCCCAGGTTCAACCCCCAGCCTCTCTCTCCAGTTAAAGAGTGTCAGTTCTCTGGTGCTGGGGGAAATCGCTGCCCAAGATTCTGGAAAGGTGCTGACAGCCAGGGAGTTAGACAGGGCAATGGACCAACTCAGGATAAGTCAGCTTCATACCAAGAAGAGCCTACGGCTCAAAGTTAAAACACACTCAGAAAGTCCCGACTTCGATCTCTAACATAACCAGCTGAATCTTAGGAAACAGTCGAAATTTTGTAATCTGCCCGAGTCTCATTGAGAAAGGCAGGCTATTAAGTGAATTAAATAAATCAAAAGTCATTTCTCTGCCTGAGACCCTGGAGAGCCTCTGCCACTCAGAACAGGCAGTACTGAACTAGATAAGACCCATGATCACATCAGTCTTATTCAGACGCCTTTCTGGTTTCTGAGATGTCAGGTGGCCAGAAGCCCCCTTGTGTTTTGCACAAATATACTTGATAACACAAGCTGTGAGACAGCAACTTGTTTTTTTTAAAAAAGAGAGAGCTGAGATTTGCAAGAGGCTGATTCTTTCACCCAGTATTCCATTTTACACATTTTTTCATGGAGTTGCAGCATACCCAAAGCCCTGCCTGAGAAAATCCAATGTACGTACAGAAGCCAGAGGGCCCACACTGTTAGTGTTTTGCGAGGGAGGGGGAGATGCATCCATGAGCATCAATGCATTGCCTTTCCCCCTACATAGAGTTGGATATGGATAATAGAGACACAGCTGTACTCCCCAAGTACAATCTGAAATTTGTTCTGGAATGAATACCCTGAGTGGTTACAGAAATACATAATGTAATTGTAAATAAACATGATTATTATTCATAGTCATTGGATGCTGATGTTCAGTTAAAAATCCCATACACGCACACACATCTATTTACAGAAGAACCCATGTAATTCTGGTTGTGTATACAAGATTACACACTTTATAAAAAATCCTGATTAACTAATTGAGAACAGCTGTTGCCCCTCCCTCCTCTACCCAGGTTCTGTACTGAGAGTTGCAAACCTGAATTAGAATCTGGATGTTAACAACGATTGGAAAGAGTGCAACGAAAGAAAACCTTACTGCCGTTCTTTGCTATGTAGAAAAACACGCTTGATACATGTTCAGGGTTGCCCAGTCCATGTTCAGTGCCCCTGTGCATGTGTTCCAGGTTAGCATTGTTTTACAATGCAAAACCAGTGGAGGGGGTGGGGACAGCTTGGATGCTACTCTGGAAGGCAGGAAAAGCTATCTCATTGTTGACCTTAGGCTACTGTAATCTCTTTGTGGGGCTGCCTTTGTTGACTATTCAGAAGCTCCAGCTTGCTGTGGGAAGGTGGCAGCTCACCTCTAATGGAGGTGAATTGCTGGCCTCTGCCAAGTTTTTATTGCTGTTTTACGAAGAAGAACAGAGACGGAAAGAAAGAGATTTCCACAAAGATCTCCCGGTGGCCTTTCTTAGCTCTGTGGGCACTTTGAACCTAAGTCTTAAAGCACCAAACCTACCTAGGAGTACTTTGCCTGTACTTCTGGTCCTATGAAGTACGTGTCCTTTAATCTGGATTAACTAATACATGTGGTTCTACACTCTCAGTCCTACAAATGTATTAGAATTTCCTGTCAGTGTTATCGTTGACACCTCACATTCAAAGTGTTCAAAGCACTTCTTCATATGTTATCTCAGTAGTCCTTATAACATTTCTATAAGGTAGGCCAGTATTGTTCCCATATGAAGACAAGTAGTGGGGTTGAGGCTCCCCCGTTTATGACCCTAACTGAGTGTTCAACATGGTCCTTTAAAAGGGTTTTTTAAAAAATAAAAAATCCTGCAATAATAATGGTTAGATATTTTCCTCTTTCATGGCATTTTCCCATGATACTCCTTGATCATGGTGGCCACCACAGAAGTAATCAGCCCTACACAGCCTGACCTCTGGTCCTGAAGCCTGCACATTTTTTGTTCAGGAGTCTTTTCCCAGAGGTGGAAATGTGCACTGGCAGAGTTCTACTCACTGGCAAGCTAATTTCTGGGCAGTTATGCCCACATGTTGTGCCATTCACTGGTGTAACTCCCCAGTAGCCACTAAAAGTAGCCACTCTGCGAATGTGGCTTGCACATAGAATGTCCCATTTACATGGATCTTGGATAGTGAGGCTAGGATTCTAGGACAGACTTCCTGAGACCTTGGAGAGCCTCTGCTACTCACAGGTGACAATTCTGAGCTAAGTCTGACTTGATATAAGGCCACTCCATATAGCTTACATTTTAAGAAGGTTGAAGGGGAGGCAAGGCCAGGGAGAGCATAGGCACTGCATAAGAAGGAACAACTTGTTTGTCCCGATTCACCACCTGTTCTTTGCATCAAATGCTACTTTCTGATAATATGTATAGTGTGAAATACTGTCAGGTGCTGAAGCTTAGCTGTCAAATATGTCTAGACTAGCAAACTAGAAAAATCAATGTTGTTGGCCTTTGCACTTTCAGAGGCAGCCAGAAGGTGGCACAGTTGTGATAACAATGAGTTACTGGTTTGGAACCATAAAACCACTCCTCTGCTACAGCAGATTTAGGGTGGACAGGACTTTTTGTCCTCTTGATTTTCCACCTACAAGGACAGAACCCTAAAGCAGAGAAAAGTGAAAGCTCATGAAGTGCTACAAAGAGGATTTAGTTTGGATGTGGGATGCTCCAATTCAAACCCCAAATTAGCCGCAAAAGCTCACAGGGAAGGCTCTACAAAGTCACTAACCTTGCGACTCTTTCCCAAGCTGCCTTGGACAATTTTCTTTCTTTCTTTCTTTCTTTCTTTCTTTCTTTCTTTCTTTCTTTCTTTCTTTCTTTCTTTCTTTCTTTCTTTCTTTCTTAGCAGCAGCTTATTTATATAAAGCACACAAACAACTGATCACACAGGGCTGTTGTGAAAGCTAAATTAAGATGGGGAGATCCTGCAACCCACCTTGAGCCCAGTTCTCAGGGAGGTCAGGAAGGAAATCAGGCTTGTAAATAAGCACTCATCTCCTTGTAACCGCAACTGAAGGCAAACAAAACTTTCCAGAGGTAGTGGGAGATGTGGTTTCCCACCCCTTATGGTACATACAAGGCAGGCTGCTGTTTTGCAGAACTGTGTCTCAGAAGACATCTGGGCTATTCCTGGACGAATTTTTAGGCCATAAGTTTGACAAATGGGAGCAGAGAACACCCCTGTTGTCCGCCTTCACTTTTGTAACGTTCCCTTTGTATATTTCTTTACCACTCTGGGGGAGTGGAGAGGGAGGTATCAGAAGTTCCTTTTCAACAATGAGCCAGAAACCGAAAAACAGGGAGGGGATCAGATACCCCTAGGCAAATGACAAAACATGGCATTGTATGTATACAGGGGGCAGGATCATCCCAGTCACAATCAGAGAGGGCTCCCTCTCTGAGGTGATGGACATCGGAATATAGATGGGCATGTCCTTTGCATGGTGTGCTATGTACAATGACCCGTGAGCGCTGGGGGACACGGATTCCCCTCCATAGTCCTCTTACGTGGTGTGAAAATGGGATAAGGCAGGCGTATGACTTTCCATACATGCATGTATGATAAAGAGACTCTCCTCACTGCAAAGGAACCAAGTCTGCTTCAATGAGTGCTAATATCCTTGGCATGCTTGCTGTGCTACGTGGAGCCACCTTCTCTGTCTCAGTTGGTGTCGAAAACAGAAATAAATGGAGGCCACCAGCTATGCAAAGTGGGGTTTGGCCACTCCAAGGCCTCACGTTCTGCAGTTCATCCCAAAGCTGGGAAGTCAGCTGGCCGAGGAAGAGAAGGGGATCTACAATGGAGGGAAGAAAGCAATGCAGACACTGTGGCTGGATGGCAAAGGCTTCCCTTCGGTGTATCCAGAAGGACCTGTCAGAGTCTCCATTGGTCTGTCCCTCGTGTGTCTGCCTGGCCACAACCGGCGGTGACAGTGCCCAGATGTCACACCACGGTGCTGACCGAGGGGTCGGAGAGGTTGAGCTGCCCAGTGATGTCAGTGGGATGATACTGCTGCAAAAGACAAACAGACAGACAAAAAGGGCAAGGGGTTAGGCAGGGCTGGGCCTGGTCACCCAGCTCAGTTGAGATGCATGCCCCTATGGGAGATCGCTCAGGGATGATGCAAGGGCTGCAGAGGCGATCAAAGCTTCCACTGCCAGCCAGGAATCTCTGCAGCTCACCTCTGGTGAGAGCACTTTTCTGCATCACCTGGTTGAGTTTGTCTCTGTTCCGGGGTGGAACCTCAAAAGAAACTGGCTATACAAAGGGTGCAAGCCAGCTCATGGGGTTGCTTATTTTTAAGAGGCCTAGCTGGGGCTAAACAAGGAAGGTCCCCCCACATACCGCCCCATAACTTCCTTCCCTTTGCAGCACATTTCCCCCACTCCTAGTTCCAGAGACCTGGAATTTGGATTTAGTGGCAGATGAATAAAGAAATGCACAACTCAGTTTGTTTGGTTTGTGATAAACTGAAAAGACAGTTGTTAAGGTGAAAATGCCGACATATGTCATGTGTTAGAGACAAGGCCTGTAACTGAATCTCTGCTGTCCCTGCTGGAGGGGTTGGTGCTAGCCCCTTGGGAAAGACCAATTGGTTTACTCCAACTGGAAACAAAACCAGCTTATTTCGTCATCCTTCTTTCTGCTGGGAAACTCCTTGACGGAGTGACACTCCTCCCTAAGCCCACTCCTTTTCCTAAGTGTTTGAAACCCAAGAGAATTGGCGTGTCAATCAATATTCTTTCCCCCCCCCAAAAAATATTCCGATCTATTAGAGTTGAACAAAGTTGCAAACAACTTTGACTCTGCCCCATAGCGATTTTACAAATAAGATTGTCGAGTACTGCTTTTGGTGACCTGTGGTTAAAGGCAGTTAAGGGTGTGTTCAGATTTGCAAATCAAAGAGGAGACTTTCAGCATTTCTGATCTCCACAGGGCAGACAAGTGGACAGTATTCCTCAGCCCTTGTTGGCATTCACCAATCTGCATGACTATCAAAGACCAGCATATGAGAGATCACAACTTGAAGAAGAATATTCCGTGGGAAGCCAATATCTTCATGAGACTCTAATTTAATTTTCCTTTTCCTGCCCTCCTTATGATTTTTTGCTATGTGGCAGAGTTTAAGGTTGTTCTGGTGCCTTTAAGCGCACTGCCAGGAGTTCGGCTCTGTTTGCCCTCGGCTTGCACCTTCCCACGCTTCCCGCCATGACAGCAGAGATACGCATCATCTCTCAGGGATTCCCCGGAGGACAGGGAGGGTTATATGATAACATTGGTGGCCCTTTTCCCACATGGCAGTGGAGAGCCAGCCCCCTCTTATGATGCTCCAGTGGCCATCAAAACCAGTCACCAGTGGCAGACCTGGAGGTACTTCCAAACGTGGGCTTTTTTATTTCCATAAATATATATTTGGATATTCCAAAAAAAAAGTTCAAATCAAACTCTTCCCCACCCACAGACCTCCAGGTCCCCTCCCCATGGTCTGCAGGGCCTGCCGTTCTCCCCTTCCCCCCCCCCCCTTTTTTGCTGTCCCTGCCTCAGCCCTTTTATTCTCTGCACATTGTAAATCCCCCATAATACAGGTCTTTGGATACAGGACAAAAGCGAATGAACATTCAGGACAAGAGCCCACCCTGTGCTGAGCAGCTCCTGAAGCCGGGGATTCTCTACAGGGCTTATCTGCAGCTCACGGATTCTGGGCGTGGTGACATCGCGGGGCTGTCTGTAGGGAGCAGGCGCATCAAAGGGATTGTCTATTACAGAGGCATCGGCTGCAGTTCCAGAGTTAAAGGCAAAATCGTGTTTTGCAAAGAAAGCAGGAATCTACCCTTGTCACTGTGCCCAAAAGAACGCCATCCTGCCCGCCCAACAAACCTGTGGAATTTGCCCTGGAGAAGACTAAGCAACCCTTTAAAATGTCATTTCCCCCCACACATGAACATTTCACTCAGTCAGGAGATTAGCCTGTCTAACCTTTCCGGATCCCAAGATGGCTGTACCATACCCTACAATTGAACCTATTTTGTAGATCTGGTGTTTGCTTTCTTGCCAGCTGATTTGGTTACTGGTATATGCTGAATTTCATCGAATGATACGAACATATGCCTTGCTAGGTTAGACCTGTATTTCCAAGACAGGCCTGCCAGGTGCCACTGGAAGCTCAAAAGCAGGCTGTGAAGATGGGGGGCATCCCTTGCTAATTATGACCCACTGGTATTCATAGGTAATCTGGGTGTCAGCATGAAGGTTTCATTTAGCTCTCCTGGCTAATAGCCATTGATAGACCTGTCCCCTGTCATGCACGTAAAAGGCTTTTAAAAAAAAAACCAACTGAAGCCCAAAGCTGACTCTGATCTTTGCACAGACAAAAGTGACACTGGAATTCCTAGGCATGTGAGGCCCTGGTCTGGCTTGGGACCACAGCACAGGAGAAAAGGGGACTCAGCTTTTATTACCTTGAGGCAAAACTGCCTTGGGGGGCTATCTGATGGCTCCATACGCATCCCACAGCACAAAAAAGAAGCCACCTCCTTGTGCCGGATGGGCCTAAGTTAGTGGCTATGAATGATATCTTTTGCACATTTTAAATTTTAAAAAGATATCTGCCCTAAAAGTCAAATAATTTTTATTGGATGACTCCTAGTTCTTCAAGTCTGACATATGAGGGAAATTTCTCTCTGTGCACAGTTCAGAATTGTGATACATACCACCAGCTTTAGTGGCTTAGCTGGTATAAGATCAGCTGTTCTATTTTAAAACAACCCTTCAGAAATTTGCTGTGAAAAGTATTTAGTGAAGCTAGTTTTGATTGAAAAATATTCATATTATGTAGAAGTATAAAGGAATGATTCTGGGATTAGCAGAAAAATGAACACTGTTCAGCAGCCTGCACATCATGGCCCACCATGCTGAAATGGCCTAACAGACACAAATGGCAGCTCCATGTAGGCCCAAGTCAGTATCCTAAGACTCTAAACAGCAGGGATAGTCAAATACATGATAGGCCATATGTAGTTGGCAAAAGCTGAGCTGTGTTTGGTTTGTAGGGTTGCCAAGTCTGGGTTGGAAAATACCTGGAGACTTTGGGTGTGGATCCAGGAGAGGTTGGGGTTTGGGGAGGGGACGAGCCTCAGCATGGTACAATGCCATAGAGTCCACCCTTCAAAGCAGCCATCTTCTCCAGGGGAACTGATCTCTGTCAGCTGGAGATCAGTTGTAAAAGCAGGAGATCCCCAGGCCCCACCTGGAGGCTGGCAACCCTATTTTGGCAGGTCATAAATTGGTAAAGCCTCTTTTTGCAGTTATGGTTTCCAATGAGCTGTGTCCATTGCCTCATAGTTAGGGATGCCAGCCTCCAGTTGGGGCCTGGGGATCTCCCGCTTTTACAGCTGATCTCCAGCTGACAGAGATCAGCTCCCCTGGAGAAAATGGCTGCTTTGAAAGGTGGACTCTATGGCATTGTACCATACTGAGGCCCCTCCCCTCCCCAAACCCCACCTTCTCCTGGCTCCACCCCCAAAGTCCCCAGGTATTTTCCAACCTGGACTTGGCAACCCTACATAGTACTAACTTGTTACCCTGCAAACAGCTTTTGTCCAGCTATGTTTAAGCAGGACAAAGTTCCATTATCGAAATACATTTACTTTGCAGCTTTTATATACGCTTTCTCCTGCATAGATAAGTCTGTTAGTTTTTTATCTGGCAAATAATGCTGGAGAGTATGGGGTATGCTGTAGTTTGATGCAGGGGGTTTGAGCGAAATTCCTACCACCCTCTCATGACTGCAAATCCCAGAGTTCTGTTGGGGAAGCCATGACAGTCTGTTAGGTTTGAAACTATTTTAAATGTGAGGAGTAGTTAAATGAGGTCAGCCGTTTTAAGATCTGACTGATTCTGAGGGGGAAGTTTCCTCTGAAGAAGATTTTTCATGCCTGTTTCTGTCACAGCCAGAAACTCACAGTGGCAAAGGCCCTCAGGTAAAATAATAATAATAATAATGTCAAAGACCATAATCTCTTGTTTGCTGCTTCTCAGCAAAGGTGGTTCTCCCTTTCATGATTCCCCTCATAAGATTTTCTTCCTGTTTGATTTCAGCAATGTGTGTCTAAACTTTTGGGATGCAAAACCCAGCGGCAATAGCAATTTTTATTAAGGGCAGGCTTTGGTTATCCCCTCAGAAAATGTTAAGCAGGGACAGAAATGTTAATAGACAACTCTAAGGGGACATTTCCTCCCTCCCTCCCCCCCAATCAGAAAGATGGTGATTCCAGTTTTGGACAGAGGAACTTAGTTATGGAGAGCAGAAAATGATATTTAATGACAAATGAAAAATGCCTTCAGTAATAATGGCTGTTAAGAATCAACATCATCTTTCACAGTTCAGTCTGTGGTGACAAAGGTGCTGTCAGTCAAGATAGCTGATCGCTCTTGTCTGCATTTAGTCTCCACTAAGTTTCTCTTTCTCGTCTTAGAGCCCAGGTGTCGATGTTTGTAAACATCTGTGGGGGGTATTAATTGAATGTGGCAGCCATCTTAAGGCATAATGTCTCATACTTATACAAGGTAGGTGAGAGGCAAGTGTCTGAGGGAACATATTCTCTGAGGATTATTTCAATACTAGTTTATGATATACTGAGCATTTATGTACCACTTTTCCTTAATGTTCAAAGAATGTCACATATTTTAGCTTGGTAATTGCTTACAATACACTATGAGGTAGCCCGGTAATCTAATCTCCGTATTGTGAGAAAATGAGTTTCCTAACGATATGTATAGAACAATCCTAATGGGGCTTATTCCCTAGTAAGTGTGTTCTGGATTGCAGTCCAAACTGAATTAATGACTGAAGAAAACTTATAATTGTACCTTTCCAGAGCAAAATCTGAGCCACAAATTTCTGGCTCACACTTAGTCACTATAGTGCATGTAAAGTTGGCCTGAAAATCGTTCATAAACATTTCTTCATTTACTCCTGAAATTCTGCCATGGATCTCTGGTTATACAGATTAATATATGTGGAGAGTTTGACTGATTAAATTGTCAAAAATAAGGATTGATTTGCATCACGGGCCTTAGACATGAAGAACTTCTATTATGTTTTATAGGGCAGTGGTTTCTTTCTAGGGGGAGTTTTAAAAATGGCTGCTCCATAGTGGAATTTAGCCAAAAAGTGTTGGGTAGAAGCTATCAAGTGCTGATTTGATACATGACAAAAAAGTAGTAAGGGGGCGGTAAGAATGCTAAGTAAAACTTCACAGTTCCACTCCTAAACAGTGGCCTCCATGAAGGCATATGCAGCATAAAGCTTTTCCACTTGACTGAGAACCAAACTTACATGTGATACTGGAGATCTGTGACTGGATTTCCTGACATTTATTAGAAGCCGAGGAGAGACTGAATTTGGATTGGGGCTGCAATGCTAGGCAAGTGGGAAGGCCAATCCTTTCTCTCCTGTCTGTTTTTCTTACCAAAACCTCTCACTCTGCAGTTAGAATAGAGATTCCCTACCTGTTTTCTCTGTTGCAATAAACTGCAACTTGGAGGGGGGGGGGAGATGATCAGGAAAACCCTGAGACCCTGCCACATCACACACCAATTTAAATCAGGGCTCCTTGTGGCTGCATTTTAGCAACAAAATACATAGGGAAATTTTAATGGCATCTATTCAATGCAACATCCATTTTGACCCTGAGGACTCACAAGTGTTGTAGACCCCACATGGGGTTCCCTGCAGTGGTGAAAGGGGCAGGTACAAAGAACCAGTATAAGGTTTAATGGCAGTACTATAGTCCTATCAGAAGGTATCACTGTAAATCATTTTGTGAATATTTTGCACCACATATTCAAAATATTATTATGGAAAATTAGAGAATTGTTTAATTCTAAAACAAGCGGTGTCTGAGCTAAGGCCTACATGGCCCTCTGCCTGTCAAGAAGCCCTCTTGTGGAATTTGATTGGGGGGATCAGCTGCTGTTACCCAGACAGAGGTGAGGGAAAGTCTCTCTGTTCATGTTCAAAGGTAAGCCTCTTACATATTATGTAATGCTTTAAAATTAGTTGCTTTAAAAGAGGCATGGCTATACACAGGAAGGAATGGCATGAAACTAGAAGGTGGCTAAAGAGGAGGAGTGGGCCTGTAAGAAGAGAAGAAGAAGAGATTGGATTTATATCCTGCCCTTCACTCACTTGGAGTCTCAGAGTGGCTTACAAACTCCTTTCCCTTTCCCTCCCCACAACAGATACCCTGTGAGGTAGGTGGGGCTGAGAGAACTCTTTCCCAAGCTATCCTTGAGGGAACAGCTGGTACAGAGCTATGGCTTGCCCAAGGTCATCCAGCAGGTGCAAGTGGAGGAGTGGGGAATCAAACCCGGTTCTCCCAGATTAGAGTCGGCATACTTAACCACTACACCAAATTGGCTCTGTAAAACTAGTAGTACTTGTAAGAGATTTTCCACAACCCACAATCTTGGCTTTCCAGCCACAGTTGTATACTTTTAATTCCCATGGGTTTTTGTTGGAAGTGCTTGCTTATATTTCTCCTACTGAAATCTATAGAACTTGCTTAACGTTGGCTGGATTGTGACCAAACTGGGAATCAGATCATATTGGGTATTCTAGTTAGATATTCACCGTTTATCCATTTTGGTCATATGTACTGCATCTGTGCTAGATATTGACCTACCAGCCCTGCATGCAGTTACAATGCTAGTATGTGTTTAGTTCAAAATTCTGGAAATAGTGCTATTTGGGGTGCAACAAAAACATGCCCATTTTCAGACTTGAAAAATGTGGGGTTTTTGTTTTATTGTTGCTGTTTTTTTAGGTAGAATTTAAAAAAACACAAAATCTGACAGTGGCATGCTACCATTAGCCCTTGTGGAAACATTTTTTTTTAAAAAAAACCTTCAGTAGTTGACTAGAATATTATGAAGTTGTTAAGAATTTAAGGAGAAATAGATGCATCATGCATCAATGGCAAAAGCTTATCATTTGCAGAGCCTCATTTTTCAGTAAGTGAGGCACAGGTCCAAGTAACAGAGCCGTAATTATCTCTTTCATGATATGTGTCGCTAGCATTTACTTACACTGGAGCTAACTGACTTGATTACAGGTAGGGCTGGGTGTATGGCATGAGAACACAGAAAAAGCATAGGAGAGCCAGTTTGGTGTAGCGGTTAAGTGCGCAGACTCTAATCTGGGAGAACCGGGTTTGATTCCCCACTCCTCCACTTGCACCTGGCTGGATGACCTTGGGCAAGCCATAGCTCTGTACCAGCTGTTTCCTCAAGGACAGCTTGGGAAAGAGTTATCTCAGCCCCACCTACCTCATAGGGTGTCTGTTGTGGGGAGGGGAAGGGAAAGGAGTTTGTAAGCTGCTCTGTGACTCCAAGTGAGTGAAGGGTGGGGTATAAATCCAATCTTTCCTCTTCTTCTTCTTCTATTTGGCATGGAATTCAGCTTCCTAAGAATCTCAGCTAAGCAAGGATCTAGCTCTCCTGATTAATAAAATATGCACGAATGTTTGGGCAACATTGCTAGGGTCTCAAAAGCCAAACAACTGGCTTTATAAGATGCCCAGTTTTCAGGGGTAGAGCTTGAGAGCCCTTCCTCATAACTAATGACAGAAATTATGCCAAATTAAGAAAATTCAGGCAAATACACTTAATTTGTATGATATATATGTCCACCAAATTCAAGTTTTCTTGGGATGGAATGATGACTTCTCTTTTAACAAAGAGTGTAAATAACCACATTTTTGAGGCACTGTTTTCTCTCCATGATGTGATGAGGTTGTTGTCGTATAGACTAAAAGAAGACGGAGAATCCCAGATGGATGTCTGTTGCCCACAGGCGCTGAAAGGTGGAAACTGATGGAGGACCCTATCCAGGCCTTCTCAAGGCTTTGGGTCAATCCTAGCACCTCACTACAATACAGTCTTACTGAGAGTCCCTTTAATTGAGACCAGCCAAATGATACAGAAGTGTGCAAGCTTTTAATTTCACTAGAACTCCATTAAGCTAAAATAAATAAAAATAATAAAAAGAGGTGCTGAAGAGATGAGGTCTCTTCTTTTGAAATTTAAATTAATTTGTTGTGTGATTTTGGTTGGTCCTAATGAAAGGGATTACACAGATTATGTTTGTGTTATTGGATTTTGCTTTTAGATCAACCTTTGAGACTTAAATGGGAAACTATAATACTGTTATGGGAGAGGCTAGGAATCTCTACTACTGAATTTTTCAGCATGCACCAAACAATGTTTGCCAGGATTATTTGGAAGCAGTCATTGCAGTTAACCAATCATATAAATCTGTAGTGTAGACATGACCTTAGAAATGACCATCGGTCATCTGGCCCTATCACCTGCTCACAAGGAGAGCCAGCCTTTCAGCAACTGGCCTCTGCAACCCAGACAACATTTAATGCTATTGGTAGAAAGTGAGTCCTCTGTAGAGATAGGTCTGCAATGCAGTTTCCTTTGATAGCTTGTATAGGTGAGCCAGCCAAACTGTATGTGTGGCAGGGAAAGTATAACAATACCAAGACCAGTTCTGAAAAAAGCAGGTGTTCAGCCCTTAGTCTGCCATTTCCCCTGGTTGTACTGCTCAGTTTCCCACTATTTGCTCCTGGGCTGCATTCTGACTCACATCTCCCCCCAATTTTCCCTACATCTTCTTGACATTTATTTATTTATTTATTGGATTTATATCCTGCCCTCCCCGCGAACAGGCTCAGGGCGGCTGACATGGGGGAACTTGGGGGAAGATGCAGGTCAAAATGTGGCTGCGCAGCAAATAGTGGGAAATTGAGCAGTACAACTGGGGGAAATGGCAGGCCAAGGGCGGAACAACTGCTTTTGTGGAATCAGTCCAAGTGTCATTAGACAATCTGACCTGCAGCAAAAGAATTATTATCTGATGATTGGTTCATTTAAAAACAACAGATGAAGCCGGAGATCATCTGAGATGTGGATACCAGTAATAGCCTTGTTGACTACCATCTTGATCTGACAAGGATTCAGTTTGGAGAACTCCACTGCTAAATGGTGGTAGTCTTTTAGCTTTCACTGAGCTAGTTCAGTGCATGAAGGACATATACAACATTAAGCTGCATCTAGTCAAGAGAATCAAATGATCTGTGATCAGATCTCCAGATGTCTTTAATTGTATTGAAAGACAGATGTTTTGAGATTTTGGAATGAAGCTATGAAGCTGGGGGTGGGGTTTGACCCTGGTTAGACCCCCCCCCCCCAGCCATAGTATGACAAGTCAGACACTTTAAAGATTCTGTGTAGAATAGTGAGCAATCAAGTGGAAGCCTGTGGGCCAAATCCAGCTTCCTAAAAGATGCTGATTGGTTCTTCAGTTGCCAGTTTAGGGATAAAAGAGGCATGAAGGCAGGCTAGAGCGAGAAGGCTGAGGCAATGACTCACCAACCTTCTCAAAGTGGCCCTCCAGAGTGGCAGGCCAATCTGAACCAACTGTGTGCTCAGCTTCAAGAAAAGGAGCATCTTCTTGACCACAAGGTAGACAGAGTGCCACTAAGGAATCTATCTCAGAATCTGCATGAAACAGTTTTCCTAGCAAGTTTTCCCAAACCTTCATAGCAGCGCAGGACAATTTTCCTGACCCCTCGGGCCATCCAAAGCCACAGGCTAGACAAAGGAGCAATGGACTGGCTCTAAAAAGAGCTCAGTCTTTTTTGATATTGGAACACCTGTCTTGGCATTAAATTGGGTTCACTTTTCTCTTACTAGCAAAGCCACAATCCAGAGAATGCACATGGTTTGGGGCATGTCTTCAGATGTGACTGTCTAGTCCCTCTGATTGCTGGAGGTTCCAAAAGAAGGAGGAATTGTGTGGAAACCATGCCCTCTGACCAGAAAAGCCCCTTCCTTAATCCCAGATCTGTGATGGCTGATTGTGATTACTTGATGAGAGAAATGCTCTCTGCCTGTTCTCAGAAATAGTCTCAACATTCTTATTTTTATGTTCCACAGCTGATCCCCACCACTATACCTAAACTACATGTACAGGAAGTGGGGCACACAGTTTGACACTCCCAGCTGTACCCCTGGGCAGGGGGATGGTGTTCTCTTGCCACCCATGCATTTGTGTTTCTAACACCGTCCTGATCAACTCTAATCCAGGGCCAAACAATCAAAAAAGACCCCTCCCCCTAAAGAAAATGGGAAAAGTGTAAAAATAAAAAATTTTAAAGCTCGCAGCAGGAAGCAGTTTTGTGAGCCAACTTCTTGTGCTGCATAGCGCAAAACATAAATTATGTTTCCTGCTTTCCAAACGTTTTGACGTGCAAAGGGGCATCCATCAGAGTTCATGCAAACAGGGAGGTGCCCCAACCTTGATCGAGTTGTGCGTGCAACCCCCTCCCCTCCACCAGAGGGGGACGTTTGAAAGCAAGAAGCTTGTAGCAAGCAGGAGTTTCGACACCACCTCTCGCCTTGCGGGAGACATATTGTGCCAAAACAGAACAGTGCTTTAGTTTCGAATCATGTTGGCTTTCTTTTTTTCTTTTTGGCTTGGCTTCATTTTGTTTTTCTTTTAAATACATTTTTGCTTTTCAAAACTCCTCCTCTCCAAACCATCGTTGTCTCACCCTATACTGCTCTGACTGTACATGTCGTAAGCAGAGACAGATGTCAGTTGAGCATAGAGACCAAATTCTGAAGGTTCTGACCTGTCACTTAAACTTTTTCAATCACAAACAAAAATCACAGGTAGAGAATGTGATAAACGTATGACCCAAAGTGAGGTGAGACAGTGCCCAAATTAAACTGGGGCAGAATTGGGGGGTGGGGGTGGGAAGAAGTGGGGGGAAAGGGGGGTCAGTGACTACTTTAGTCATACAATGACAAACAGGTACAAGAACACTCAAAAACAGGAAAAAATACATCTGTTTTTCTTTCTTTTTTCTTTTTTTTAAAAAAAGAGGTCAACACCAGTAAGGTGAGGAAAATGTAAACCATATTTCCAAATAAAATGAAGTCATCCAGTCCAAAAAACAAAACAAAACAAAAAAAGAATCGAGAACAAGAAACTCACTGCAGTAATCTCCAAACTCTTCACAGGACACTACAAAGCAATCAAGACCTTCCTTGCCCTCCAGGACTTTGGAATCTTTCGAGGGACACGGGAATGACTGACTGACTGACCGACTGACTGACTGACCGACTCTTGACGGACATGAGGCTATGGTAGGTTACACTGGCAGCTTCGGGATGGGTGTGTGGTTGTTGATGGGATGACAGAAGAGAAAGAGCAAGAGAGAAAGAGAGAGAGAGAGAAAGAGAGAGGGCATAATTGGTCTTCTTCCTCTTACCGTGTCTTTGGAGGACCTACGTCTCTTGAAGCTGGAGGCCAGGGTAGAGGTGAAGGACCTAAAAGTGGCTTTCTTTTTAGGGTCTGGTTCTGCTCTACCACTTTTTCTATCCTAAAATGAATATGTATATAAGCGATTAGATCTCCAGTGGGTGGTTGGGACCTCTACACCTAGATGAACACTGCCCCACGTCACGATCCTTGGTTTTACTCTGCTTTTTTTCTTTTCTTAAATTGTAGCTAAGCCAATGACTGAGATGTTTTATGGCTGTCAGTCCCAAACATACAGGGCCCTAACACTTAGCTCTGGTCTTACACAAGGGTTGACATGTTCTCTATGGTCTAAATTGGAATGGCTTTGAGATTTGAAGGAAACAAACCCCGTGAGGGCCGGGAGGGGACAAGCGGCTGCATTTCTGCTGGGTTTAAAGTTCAGAGGCCTTGGGATCTAGCTAACTTGGCTTCCCCATGAGAACCGTGCATGATTCCATGGCTCAAACCAATGGCCTCTTTGGTCCCTAAGAGGATTAACCCCTTCCTGCCAAAGCTGATCTGACTAGAGAGAGAGGTGAGACACTTTTCACCTACCACTAAATAAAAATGCTCGGGGCCTTTTCTGAAGGTGAATCCTACGGCCACAAGAGAGAGAGAGGACTGCATTGAAAGAGAAGGTCATTGTATGTTAAAAAAAAGGTATTCCAAAAATTTCAATGACGCTTGGCGCAAAGCTGAACTGGTTTTTCCAAAGTAAAAACAAAAAACAAAACAAAATTTGAAATTAAAATCTCTTAAACAAGGAAAATAAAGGGAAAAAAGCAAAGCGTTAAGGCTTTGGATGATGTTAGGGATGGCAGGAACTCAAAGAAACGGAACTCAAAAGAAAATAGCCATAGGTGGTAAGCTGTCAGACCTGGTCAACACGTGGGGCCTTCTCGTTTTCATGTTGGGGAGGGGAACCCAGCCAATCACAGTGAGACAACTCTTCTTGTGGCATATCTTGTTTTTAAAACCGCTTTGTGAGTGGAGAGGGTGTAACCAGGTCTGGCTGCACCAGCACATGGTGGGGGTGACCAAAAATGTATCCCACTGGTGCACGAAGCATGCGCGGGGGATACATTTCCTCCTCCTTTTCAGTTTCCTCAAATTTTTTTGCGCGCATGCATAGAAAAAAAAAAAGAAAAGATAGCAAGAGAATGGGATGGGATGACTTTTTTTGGGGTGCCTTTCCATGGCATCGCTGAAAATAGCCACGGCAAAACTGTGATTTCCCCCAGGAAACAAAAACCCCCGTTATAGATATATATATATAGATATAGATATATTTGTTTTTTGTTTTTTTTCTTGAACAAAGAAATCTTTCCACTTGCCTACCTTCTAGCAATGTACCAGATACTAGTGGTCTGAGGGATCCTCCTGTGAAAAAGTCTTACATTGTCAAACGGATCTCTTTAGCGTATTTCTGTTTATATAACCCACGGGGTGGCATGCTTGGCTGACAGCCCCAAAGATTCTTTTCCCCCAATGACCCAGGGCAGGATTTTTTCTAGAAAGTTGGCAAGTGAAAAATGGCAGTGACTAATGTGCTCTGATTCCCTGTGGACTTAACCCCTTCAGTGCTTCTGACTGGGCCAGAAAGGGGGGGGGGGGGGGGGTAAGAGAAAGAAGGGGAGGGAGGATAAGAAATGGCTTGTTGAACACTGTAATAGTGCATAGCTTGTGGTCTATATACCAGCTCATCTTTCTTCCTCACTCTGTGCTTCAATGGCCTGATTCTACTTCCATGGCCCATGGGTTCTGCTATTTAAAAACTCCCTTGGGAAAGTATCTGGCCCTATCATTTTTGCATCCACTCTATAATGAGCTTTGACATGCTATATAATAATGGTAATTGCTCTTGACTGCTTGGTTTGTGCAAAACTGTCAGGGGCTCTATCTGACAGGTCCTGGTGATTAAATTCTTGTTTATTTCATTTTCTTTTTTTGAAGAAAATGAACTAGGGACTCAGACCTGGCCTTTCAATCATTGGTCAGAATCCCTGTGCTATAATCCTGGATGGGGTGGTCCAGGTGAGAAGGGCCCTCTGCACTTACTCAAGGGTACCCCAAAACCTCTACTATAGGATTTAAGAATTTCGTGGCTGAGATTTGGCAGTGAAAACAGGCCTGGAGCTAATCTCTTGCTAAAAATTAAGTTGTGCACAGGCCACAGAATGAGGCCATCCAAACATTAGTTCTGCTGACTAGCTATGGTCCCTCAGGATCCCAAGAGATAGGCACAGGGATGCATTAATTACATGCAGCTGGTGGTACCCCTTTTGTGGTCTCAATTCTGCAACTGAACGTGCCCAGACTAAACAACAGCTGGCATGTTACAGCAGTCAGCCTTTCACTCAAAATCTGTTCCAAGTGCTTCTGCTTGCAATCCTTTCTTCCAGCAGCAGGCAGTGCTTAACGCCTAGCACTTAGTGGAGCAGCTGCCTTGGGTTCAGCGTGCTCTGTTACCTTCTAATCTGGGAAAGCGTGGAACCTTTTAGGATGGCTTCAGCTAGGTGCATATTGGGATGGCAGTTGCTATGCTAAAGGTCACTGGAATATTTTATTTTGCCAGAATATCAGAAAGGGATCTGGAGCAAGGCAGGGTAGCCAAAGGGGTTCCTTCTGCCGAGTATAGCCAAATATCAGATTTACAATGCAATGGCTTTCCAAAGGACCAGAAGCTTGAACTGGCCAAAAAAAAAAAAAAAAAGAGCCACCTCTGGAAGAGCAGCAGTTGGCCAAGTGCAAGGGGTGGAGATGGTGGCGAGAAGGGAGAGTTGGGCTAAGTGGGGCCTATCTTAGCAGTACAGCAGATTCAAGGATGCACAACTCACCTTCCAAGTGCTGCAAGGGGTTGCATGCTAATGCTTAGCGGAGCATCGGGCTCATGGTCACCTGTCAGTGGCACACCTGCAAGAAGGAGCTGGGGCTGGGCTGGGCTGGGCTGGGCATGGGGCTGCGGGGAGTCTGTCCCTGTGCTATTCCCACATAGCACTGTAGTCACTGGTTGGGTGAAGTGATGGGAAACACAAAAAAACCGCACCTGATTTGGAGGTTTGCTCTAAAAACGGTCTGTCCTACCTGCAGGTTTTTCCGCCACACATTAACGGCTGCAAACGCCAGTTGCATCTGCTTCCTCCGAGCGTCTTTATGCCTTTTGTAAGCTATTTCTATGAATATTAAAAATATCCCGGCCACAATACCTCCAGCCACCAGCATGAATACACCTGTAAGAAGCAGGAGAGTTAACCCCCAGGAGAGGAAGACGCAGCACTGCAATACCCTCCCTCCTTCCCCATCTTCCCCTTGGCCCAGCAAGGGAGGAGATAGAAATGGTGGCTTAATTAGAAGTGGGGGCAGTTCTGAAAGCTCTGTCATTGCAGTTTACCTTTTTCTGTCCTGGTGCAAGCTCTGAAAAATTGGTTTTGGTACATTTTAGTTATGAACTGGGGCAAAACTGGCTATGGATGATGCCTATCAACTGATAATGGAAACCTTACCAAGACACCTCTTCCTCCCAAATTCCTGGAGCAGAATTTAATAACAGCAAGATCTTCCATTGGACCAGTTCACACTTTGTGCTGGTCTGGAATGAATTGCTTCCCACACTTCAGCTTGCACCAGTGCTATAGTAATGGCACAGTATTTGATGGAGCCAATCATTTTTAAAAATCTCCCTGCATACAGAAAATCAGTATGTTAGGGGTAGGCTTCTCACTGACTTACTCATTTTCTGTCTCCAGTTAATTTTTTCATACAGGAGTGTACACGCATGCAAGTCTTCCTCCATAACCTGAAGTAAATACTCCATAAATAGTTTTAACCCATGGTGACTGGGTTTTAGACTCAAACTACACACTTTGAGCTACCAACAGATGGGTCTTGCACATCTTCCCAGTAGCTGACAAAACAGTGTGATGTGACATTGTGATAATATTTCCCACCCCCCCTACCAGCAGCCAAAGAAATGGGACTGGAGATGGGGATACATTTTCCCCCCAACTACATATTACCGCAGAGATGAGGGGGCATGGATTGGGAGTCCCTGTGTGTCTGCTCACAAGGTGTATTTAGACAGGTTCCCGTAAAGAGAAGGGTGTGGGACATGTGGAGGGAGTGAAAAGTCCCTTAACAGCTTTCTGGTGCCCCATGGAAACACCCTCTTTGAAAGTTCAGGGAAGGCCAGAGGGAGATAAGGGGGTCAGAAGATGGGCGAGAAGGGAACAAACCTGCCATGTTCTCAAAGGTGAGAGTTGCTGGAGCATTACTTCGGGAATCACACTCCTGATACCTCACCCAAGTCTTGTCAAGCTCTTCCATGAAGCCGTTCTCATGGAGGCTGGAGACATAAGAAGAGTATAGAACAGTCACTGGGGTAAGTTTTTCAGCAGAGGCAGGAACTGGTGATGATGTGGGGGGGGGATATTTGATTTGGTATACATATTGTATTGCCTATTCCAGGTTTCCCAAACTTGTAGCCACGCAAGGCAAGGCACAATTATTATTTTAGGCTATAAAGTCCAAGGTATGCTTCAGTTTTGCATTGATGTTTTTTTTACCTTTTAGAGTCTGACAGAATAATTACCTGCTCTGAGAGGAGTGTTATCCCATGACTTCCTGCAAAAGTTACTGATCTGGGTGTACCTCACCAATGAAAGGAGGTGAGCCTAAAGCAATTACTTGTGCAGAGATGGGCTGTCTCCTCTAGAAGTAAGTAATTCTGCTGTGTCTTTTGATTTTACACCTCTCTTGGCTCTTGGGCTTCTTAAAGCTTGAAATGTATCAGGAATCCCTCTGCCTCCCCCCTCACAACATACTGATCAACCCATGCAAGCTACATAGGATTCAGCATTCCCACTTGGAGATGGTACAGACTTGAGGATGGCCAGGGAGACGTTCTGCTTCCAAGGGCTGTCCTTGCGCATCCCGATTCCGAAGCCAGAGCGGAAGAATAACTCCCCTGTTGTCACCAGGTCACACTTCTGTGATGCTTCAAATTCTAGCACAGCTGAATCCCAGATGAAGGCATGGAGCTTGCTGCGGGAGAGGGTAATTATCAAGTTAATTTGTGTGAGATGAGCTTACTGGGTCACAGCAAAATCTTCTGTCATTATTGTTTGTTTATATATTTGATTTTTAAAAAATTCTCTACATGTCTCAAGAAGCACCACTCCCCCAGGCACCCTGTGAAGTTGGTGGAAAGAACAGTGCTGTCCCTTACTGCTGGACTACTGTAATGTGCTCTATGTGGGGCTGCCTTTGAAGGTGTCTTGGGAAGGTCATCTTGTGCAGAATACAGCAGCTTATGTTTTAGCTGGCACTGGGCATCTTGCACGCATTATCTGATTTTTACAACAGCTGCAAAGGGTGCTAATTTGTTTTGGGGCTGAATTCAAAGTGCTAGTTTTAACCTTTAAAGACAAGCTGGGGACTCACATACTTGAAGGAAGTCAATCTGTCTTTCTCTCACCCTTCCAGTTCAGCCCAACAGTTTATTCAGCTCAACAGTTGCCACTAGGGGTCCCCTCTTTCAGGAGGTTTGTTGTTCCATAAAGGATGGCTTACCAGAGCAGGTGTATAAAGCAGCTTATTTGATTCAATTCTGATTATTTATTTATTTTATTTATTTATTTTTCGTATTTATATCCCGCCCTCCCCGCAAAAATTATTGTTTTTGTGGTTTGCCATGTTATTTTCCGGCAAACAGGTTTCTGTATCTGACATGCGTTTTAGTGTGATATTGGTTTATGGTGCTTAAGTGATCATTGGAAGCTGCTTCAAATGCCGTTAGATACAGCATAGAGATTAAAAAATAAAGTATGTTGAGGACAGACAAAAGAAAGTACTTTAAACAATGCATAATTATTTTGCAAAACCTATAGTCACTGGATGGAGTGACAGTTACTAGCTTAGATGACTTTAAGTGGAGTTTAGACAAATTCATGAAGGAAGAAGAGGAGGGGAAGAAGGAGGAAGAAGAAGAAGAGGAAGAACTGGATTTATATCCCGCCCTTCACTCGGAGTCTCAGAGTGGCTTACAATTTCCTTCCCTTCCTCTCCCCACAACAGATGCCCTGTGAGGTAGGTGGGGCTAAGAGAGCTCTGAGAGAACTGCTCTTGAGAGAACAGTTACTGACCCAGCTGGCAGCATGTGGAGAAGGGGGGAATCAAACCTGGTTCTCCAGATTAGAGTCCGCTGCTCTTAACCACTACACTGGTGAGAGCCAGTTTGGTGCAATGGTTAAGTGCGCAAACTCTAATCTGGGAGAACTGGGTTTGATTCCCCACTCCTCCACTTGCACCTGCTGGATGACCTTGGGCAAGCCATAGTTCTGGCACAGCTGTTCTTGAAAAAGAGCAGTTTCTGTCAGAGCTCTCTCAGCCCCACCTACCTCACAGGGTGTCTGTAGTGGGGAGGGGAAGGGGAAGGAGATCATAAGCCGCTCTGAGACTCCCTTGGGTAGTGAAGGGCGGGGTATAAATCCAATCTCTTCTCTTCTTCTTCTAACTGGGTTTGGTGCAATAGCATGTGCTTTGGATGCCGCTCCCTGATATCTGAATTAGAATATTTCAGTACCATGTGTTGGGAAAGATAATTCTTGGCTTGAATCCCTAAAGAGTTATTGGAAGTCAAATCAGGCATCATTGAGCTGGAAGAACTAATGGTATTACAGCAGGTTCATACATATATGCATATATTGTAGTGCACATGCATTATGTACAGAAGACCTCAGGTTCATCTCCAGTTAAAGGATGTAGCAAGCAGCAAGTGTTGTGGGAAGACCTTTCTCTGCCTGCTGGGCCCCAGAAAGCCCCTGCCAGTGTAGTAGAGAGAATACTGAGCTAGCTGGGTCAGCGGTATAAGGCAGATTCATATGTTTATAAGTAAATGGTGATTGATTTGGCTCAATTTGTTCCCCAAATCTCTTGCCCCATTACTTACTTATCCCTGACGGCCTGGATGGCTTCTGCAGCACTCTCATAGTTGTGTTTCTCCATGTGGCGATACATGGTGCTCAGCTCCACCTGACGGCGGAAGTAAATGTCCACCGAACTTTGCTTCACCGTAGCATATATGAACTTATCTGAGGGATTTCGCAGCTGGAAAAGAGTAAAATGGGACTTACAAATTTTGAGAGCTACAATAAGGAAAGAAGCAAAAACTTAAGGAGTTTCTCTTGAATTGGATATGATTCTTGAATTGCTTGTTTTTCTTAATTTTTTTTAACCAATTATGGATTCTGTTGCATTTAGGTTATCAGAAGACAATATAAACAGCTCAGGTTCGTGAATTCATACTTAGTGCCATTGTTCTTAATCAGAACTTGCCTGCTCTGCAAACATATATACTGTACAGCAGTTTAACCACCATGGCTCCCCCCCCCCCCCCCAAATATTGGCTATTATAGTTTGGAGAGGATACTATGTTTGAGATCCTTAGGCAAGCCACACAGAATCATAGTTCCCATGGTTTCTTGGGGTGAAGGAATGGCAATTGAACAGGAGCTGTACAGTAGCTACACCCTCGAGATTTAGGATTTTTTAAAAATGTCCCTCCAGAGTCTAAAATCAATGTTCAAAAGCCTCAGAAGCTTGGTTTGAATTTATCAGAGTAGGTGGCTCTGTTTCATGTTAGCAGTTTGTGTTTTTGATGAACAGTACAACTTTGAAATAGCCCTGTATAATGGATATTTGGCTTTGGCTAAAGAGATCTAAATGTTTATTCCTCACATTCACTGGATAACTCTTAAAGTTACACTGAGTTTTATGCAGGGTGGTCGGGACTGGGATCCTTCCTTGTCTAGTGCCTTTCATGCACTCATCAGCTACAACTTTTCTATAACAGAAGACTCCACTCTAGAAATTTGTTTCTGGTTAAATTGATTTATACATTACATAGCCAAGCCACAGCACTGACAGGTTCTGAGGCTAAGTTCCAACTGGGACTTGAATGTAAGTGCTCTTGCCTGCCATGCACCATGAATCCAAAAAGAGGAACAGGATTGCCCCAAGCCCATACATTTCCCCTATCACTCCTGTAATATACAGCTTGCTGCTTCCTACACAAGCGAACTCCCATGCCTACTAAAATCCCAAGTAGCATTTCTATTACCCTGGGATCATTAATGCCCGTGATTCGTTCCTCAGGTCTGTCCAACACCAGGAAGGCAGCCAGGTTGGCAGTATATGAGGCCACAATAATCATAGCAAATCCAGCCCACACCATTCCAAGAATTCGAGCGGAGAAACTCCGGGGAGCACCTGACAGGGAAAGGACAAGAGGGAGTCATGAAGCACAGGAGATCCATAAATAGCCTACATTGGGCTTATGACCAGGTCCATATCTATGGCAGGAGGATAACTAGGACAGGCCTTGACACATTAAAATTTAGGAGCCAGACTCATTTTTCAGTTGTCAGAGTTTTGTATTTTAATATAATTATTGCTACCACAAAACCTAACCTTTTCACATTTTTGTAATGTTATTAAATCTATGACAAAAGCATAGGACTAAATTACCACAGCAAAAAGCTAACCTCTAACCTAACTTCTTAATTCCATCATCTAATTGAATATTGCAACCAGAATAGAAAGCAACTGGTTAAGAAATGAATTTATCCACCACCACCAAATGGTGTAAAAGTCAGTTGACATATAGGCCGCGGTCACACGGCCCTTTAAAGCGGAAGGAACTCCTGTTTTCTCCTGCATTTAAAGGGACCATTCATACCGGCTGGGACAACTCCCGCACCAAAGCAGGCTCAATCACACATTTCTTGCGCATTTTCCAACCCCCGGGAAAATCAAGTATTTTCCGGGAGGTCGCACGAGGAACCTGTGATTGAGCCAATCTGGACAGCCTTCTCTTGCAATGATTGCAAGAGAGGGCTGTCTGATTGTTGCTCCTGGTTTTTTTTTTCTTTTTTGCACTTGGGTGCTTGGGCACTCAAGTGCCCAAGTGCAAAAAGGGGGGGAAAACCACCCCACACTCTGCTCCGGGCCTTGAGCCCTGCTGTCTGCCGCCGCCTGCCCCCCCCCCACATGCTCTGACCCAAACTTACCAGGCGACAACCGGTGGGGCTCTGGGCCCGGAGCAGAGTGCGGGGCGAGCCAGCCAGCCAGGATGGGGCCGCCACCGCCAACTGGCGGTGGCTGGCAGCAGCAGCGGAGGGGTCTGTAGAGCGCTCTCCTGTGAGCAGGAAGGGTGCCTCCCCCTGCTGTCACTGCCGCCGGTGGGGTTGGGATGTATGAACATCCCAGCCCAAAAGAAAAAAACCTGGATAAAATCCCACTGGGATTTTTTCCAGGATTCGGGTGCCACGTGACCATGGCCATAAACAAGCAATGACAAGAACTTTATGCCCATTTATTTTTATGTCGTACCACAAAACATTCTGACAGGAAATCATAATTAAGCTTTGGATTGGATCCAGCTAGCTTTTTCATTCAATCCCAGACAATTCCCAATCTTATCACAAATCTCCATTCCATGTGGCTTTTGCCCATATAGGTCCCATAGGATTGTGAACTCTAGACTGAGAAATTCCTGGAGATTTGGGATGGAGACTGAAGAGGGCAGGGTTTGGGGAGGGGAGGGACCTTAGCAGGGTATAATGCCATCCAGTCCACTGGAAAGCAGCCATTTTCTCCAGGGGAACTGATATCCATAGCTTAGAGATCAGTTGTAATTCCAGGAGATTTCCAGGCTCTACCTGGATGTTGGCAACCCTACGTGATTCCAAACATAGGCTTTGGGTGGTCAAAGGAGATTCTGCCTTCTTTTTTCACCAGTGGAAAAACTGGTTAGATCCAACCCTTTGTACTTCCACAGAGAACTGCTGAGAGCCAGTACAGTAAGATCATTGCTGAAATTTTTTAGGTGTCATAGCAACCTGGTGCCTGGGATTTGTCAAGCACGACGGAGTGAGCTCCCGTCTCTGGTCCCAGCTCCTGCCAACCTAGCAGTTCGAAAGCAAGAAATTGCAAGCAGATAAATAGGTACTGCTTTGGTGAGAAGGTAAACAGCATTCCGTGCGCCTCGGCGTCTAGTCATGCCGGCCACATGACCACGGAAATGTCTTTGGACAGCAATGGCTCTTTGGCTTGGAAACAGAGATGAGCACCGCATCCCTAGAGTCGTATTCAACTGGCTTTCGAACAAGGGAAACCTTTACCTTAACCTAAACTAAGTGTATAATGGGGGTAAGGGTGGGGTGTAGAATCATGTCAATACAAAATAACCTGAATACAAATAGTTAAATACATTCAAATTAAATTGAAAATGGATTAATGTTGGTAGCAATCCATAAACAAATGGGATAATTTAGTATCCCAAAACCATGTGAGAAATTCCGATAGGGAGAATTTCATATGCTTGCCCAATGCCTTCACCACTTCATGGTGCAAAATGCCTGCTGCCCTCAGTACCTCTTATCAGATAATGCTCTTGAATGCAAAAGGCATTGCAATAATACAGTCAACTTGGACTCTCATCTGAAGAGTAAGACATGTCTAGCTGCACTCATCAGAAAGAACATGCAGGGAGCTTGCTGCAGGGAACAGCTATAGTGAACTTCCCTTCCGCAACCTGACAGAAAAACCTTGTTCTAATTACCAGGTGTCTGTGAGACTGCAGAAGTGAGAGAAGGGACACTCTGACCTCTGCCACTGGTCAGAGGATCAAGGACTACTGCGAAGTTCCACCCCTTTCCTCCCAAGATGAACACCAGGAAAGGAAGGTCAATTATGCCCAGGCTGGATATAAGTGCTGACACTAGTAGACTGGTCTACTTCCATTCCCCTTCCACTGTATGTTTTAGCTTTTTACTTTGTAAGCCTAACATTGGGGCCTGAGTTTCTTAAGCAAGGTGAGCCTCTTTGGGAGGCCATTGTCTGCAAAGCAGGATATAAACATCATCAGTCAGCTCTCCTCACAGCCCTCATTCTCACCTACTGAACTTACCTTCTCCAATGCCAGAGTTCAGAAGGACTCCCCAGGAGAACCACATAGCAGAAGAGAGTGTCAAGGCATCCTCTTCTTCTTCCTCACTATTCACTTTAAACCGGCCAAACGGGCTGCAAGAGAAATACTAGACCAGTTGCCCAATTCTTGCTATTATCTCCTCTCTACAGTAACAGGTACAAGGACTCTGCATGTGTCCTGTGACTCCACACAAGCATAAAATCCGGCAAAGGATGCACAATAGGACTTTGAACTTTGATTTCCTGGATCAAAACCCAACACTGGCTGTTTTCTGAACTCTTCTTCCTACCCCCTTCCCCATCTTATTTGCCTGCCCCCTCACCCAGGTACTCTGATATACAACTTCACTTGTGTACATCTTGTTTTGTGCACACCTTGGAACAATGCAAAGTCTTCCTTACTCAAATTGCATTAATTTCATTAAGACTTATGCAGGGGAACTACTCAGTGGACTATATATAGCCCAGATCAAATAATGTTGGCATATGTGTGCATGTATAAAATGTATGCCTGCTCCAGACATTCATGAAACTACCCAGTGTCTCTAGCTACAGCAACTATTAATGGCTGCCATCCATACTCCATTCATAAGGGGTGGTTACCTGAACCGGTCGAGGAGATATAACATCACAGCTACCACATGAACCGAGAGCCCCACCAAAAGCCACAAAGTGCTCTGGAATGGTTGCATGAATGAGTCCAGTGTGCTGCGGGGAATTTCCTGGAACACAGTGGCAGAGAAGGGAATAACTGTCACAAGGTGAGAGAAGTCTGGGTTCAAACACATCTGGAGTGACCTCAACGGCACAGTTTTGTAAGAATTGGAGGATTTTCTCTCCCAAATGTATGCAGGTTTAGCTGACTATATGCAAAATGTCATTCAGGGTCTAGTCCTGATACCAGCCAAGAGATTTGGTGTTAAAAGAACACTGAGAACAAAGTTCACACCAAGGTTGGTGGGTATCCATCAGGAACAGACTGGGAAATTGAAATGGTCCAGGAACATGCCAAGTGGCCACTACAGTGCTGGCAGTGTTTCAGGGGCTGCTCAGCTCTGCCCCAGCCAGTGGCAATGATAAGGGAGCCTATGACAGTAGTTGCCACCACGGGTCAGGCTGAGGTCTGACCTGAGTGGCTCCTACAGCACTGCTTAGCTTGTTCTGGCCTGCCAGTGGTCCTCCTGAGCAGCAGCCCACTGGGAACTTTTTGGTTACAAAGAGCCAGTCTATCCTTGGTGTATGTCAGCCCAGTCTGAGACTTGAGCTGGGAGCCCCTTTGCATTCCCATCACCAAAATGGACTGGGGACTTGGCTCATTGCTGGAACTCTTGTTCACTTAGTGTCCATATTTTTGCCTTTAGGTTGACAGTTGGGTTAGAGGGGAGCAAGTAGCACTTTCAGAGGGGTCAGATTTTGCCTGAGGGCAACCAGTTATTAACCCTTGGCCTTGGCCCTTCTGTGCAGTGCTCCATTCCAGAACTTGCACCTGCTGTTTTTTTGTGTCTTAGTTGCTTAAAGTCCAGTGCTGACAGTTTTCCACTAGGTGTGTAAACATGTTACCTTTTTGACCAAGATGGTGAGTCCCTGGTATTTGAAAGGCTTGGAGAATTCAATGTATTGTGCTCGCTCGTTGTTGATGGTCAGTGGAGCCACAATCATGTCAGCCTGGCCACTCAGCAGCTCCCCCATCATCCCATTCCATTCTTTCTTGTTGCTGTTGTTCACCTGCAGGGGCATCCCAAGTGCTATTTTAAGTATCTGATCTGCAAGCGAATTCACTCTGAAATTTGCAGCAATCATCCACTTACAATTTAACCAGCTCCCTTTCATATTCTGTTCTGTTGGGAGCACTGGGGGCTGAAAGTGAAACCTGGTTGAATGAACTATTTGCAAGCTGTCTGTGCTCAGACCCCTAGAGCCCTCTTCAGCCACCATGAAGTCTAGATGGACAAGGCCTGAAATGAATGCTAGGAGCCTGGACTTCTGCTTTTGCTTGGTCAACAGAGTGGCATCTTTTGCTTTTTGTGCTTCAGAATCCCCATAGTTGGAGAACACCTTCTCTGTATCTGGACTTCCCTGTAGCCCTGAAACCTCTTCCCAGTTACTGGAAGGGATGTCAGAAACTGTACTTTGACTCCTAGCAATTTCAGAAGTTACCAACCTTACACACTTTAGCTGAGCTTGCATTTAACAAATGGAGAGGAAGATGATATTCCACATAACCACACGTACCCGCTCTTGTGTCCCAAATTTACCATCAGCTACAAGGTGAACTTCATAGGTAAAATTCATTGTCTTAGCAAGCTTGATCAGTAAGTCGATACAGAAGCCATAGCAACACAGCATCACACTGGGGCGTCCTATGGAAGAACAGCCAAACAGATTTGTGGAAGATTCCCTCAACGGCAGCCATTCAGATGCCACAAGCATTCCTCCCCACTATGCCTCAAATGAGAAATCCAGAGCAGAGGCAGCTAACTAATTTGCAATAAAATCCACAGAAATCTGTTATCACATCTATTTTCTTAGGTCTGAGCCAAAGGGAAAATGTGAGCTGTTTGGATGTTGTGCCTGCATCTAAATTTGGGCACTGGGTTATGGCATTTGCAGTCTTGGGTTATTCAAATGTTGTCCCTGCACTTTTGATCAAGTAGGCACTGAATCATGGAATTTGCAGCCCCCCCACCAGATGAGCATACATTCTTATGCCTGCATTACTGGGAACTACACAGCACCATGTCATTGATAGTTATCGAGATGTCTATTTCTTTCTTCCTTCTCATTGTTTTCAGCAGAAGAATGGTTCTGCTTCAAGCCAGTGAACAATACTGTAACTAAGTTTACATTTCTTACTGCCATGATCCCTACCATGACTTTGTTTTACCAATTACTTCAGCAAGAAGACACGGGATTACAGCACTTGCTTTTTTTTGGCACAGTTTGTTACCTTGGCAAATAAATGAAACTGTTCCTTTTTTGAGTACATATAGCCACACCTGTGGTTCCCCGGATGTGTCATAGGTCTAGAAATACATGCGTATGTTTCTTCTGAGCATGCTGAGACTCTGAATGCAATGCAGCCGTTAATACCTCTTTTGTTCCCCAGGTCAGCTATGGTTGGGTGATTTTATATGAGCGATCATAATGATAAGGCAACTTCCTGGGTAACCTTTGTTTGGAAGTTTAAACAAGAGCTGATTTAGATGCAATGCAGGTGACAAAACACCAACATGAATGGAGAGGCTCAGGCTTTAACTGCCAATGGTGGTGCTTGGATACAAAAGCTAATAGGCTGAATTTGTATCCTTGTTACTGCGTCCAAAAAAGTGACCACCTTAACCTACGCTTCAGTAGATAGTTATTTTGACACCTGTCACATCTTCTGTTACAGCCTAGTTCATGTTTGCTGTCTGAGGCTCCGTCCACACTGTCACTTTTGTCGCTCATTTCTCCCTATTGCTTCAGGTTCCCCCACCCCCCATATGTTTTGTTCTCTCTAGTAGTCCCAGAGGGAGCAAAACACATGTGGAAAAGGGGGAGGAACCCAAAGCAATAGGGAGAAATGAGCAGCAAAAGTGACAGTGTGGATGGGGCCTGAGAGTCTCGCTCAAGATCCTCCAGTGCAAAATATAGGGAATATTTTATTTCTGTATTTGATAAAGAAAGGTTTTTATTTCAGTTGATACAAGAACATATGAAGCTGCTGTAACAAGTCCATCTGGTTTAGTAATCTGCTATGACTGGCACCAATGTTTTCAGAATGTTAAGCAGAAAAGGGTCTTTCCCCACCATCTGCAATCTGCTGAGACTTCTTTAACAGGAGATGCTAAAGACTGAAACCAGAAGCATCTGAATATAAAGCACAAGCCTTGCAAATGATGGCCCCTCTCCATATAATCTATTTTATATAAGATTATTGATTTATTAGCTTAGGGCTCATTCCTATGTTTCAAAGCCATGTGTCCAAGCTGTGTTCTTGGAATTCTCTGCTGACAACTTAGTTCCCAGGTGCATGCATGGGTCTGATTTGGAGGGGGACTGCAGTGTGTGAGGAAAAGGGGTTTAAGCATTCTCTCTTGCACTGTTTTCCTGACCTGAAATGGCCACAGGGAGTAGTTACATTCCTGCTAGAGTAACTTACATATACTAATGGTGACTCAGGTAGAGAAAAGTCTGGAGATGACAGGTTAAACTTGGGATGTTCTGCTTGCAAATTATGTGCCACTAAGCCACAGTTCCTCCAGTGTTGAGGTAAGATGTTATCACAACATGTGGATCTAATTTTGACTGGCAAAACTGAGAAAATTCATTTCAATTGTTTTGGCCATTACTTATTGCTGGCCAATATTCATTTTTGTTCCCATCTATTTTGCTGTCATTGCAAAGAGTTACCTGGCATAGTTTCATTAGGCCCAGTACAAAGGACTTGCTGCACCAGCCCCCCAGTACTGTTGAGCAGTGGTTTGCACTTTCCATCTAACATGGTTGGTTTCACATAGACGAAGGGTTCTTGGTGGATTGTGACAATCTGCAAAAAGAAGAACCAGGCAGTTGGTTTGTTTAGTAATTTTTCCTTTCCGAAAATGTATGTCAACATCTTTTAAAAGTTCCAATTTCTTTGCACGCTATATAATCAACATGTGGAACTCACCACCCATAAGATACAGTCATGGTCACTAGAACACATGACATCAAAAGTGGACTAGACAAATTCATGGAGGATGCGGTCATCAATAGCTATTTTCAATGATGGCTAAACGAAATGTCCATGTTCATGGGCAATCTATGTTTGGATAACAATTGCTAGTGAGAGTGATGAGGGAGGGCTGTTTTCTTCATTCCATCCTTGAAGGCCTTCTTAGGGTGTCTGGTTAGCTATGGTAAGAAACAGGAGACTGCACTAGATGGAACTTTGGACTAGATTGATCCAACAGGGACCTTCCTATGTTTTTAAACTTTGAATCTAATCTATCTACCTGGGGATTACACATTCTGCCCCCAAACCCCTGCTACCAATCTCAGATTGGAATAGGGCTGTCAGGTCCTCCCTGGCTACCAACAGGGGTTGGGGGTAGGGTTGCCAGATCTGGTTTGGGAAACTCCTGGAGGTTTGAGGATGGAGCCTGGGGAGGACAGGGACCTCCATGGGCTACAATGCCATAGAGTCCACCCTCCGAAGATTCCATTTTCTCCAGGGGAATTAATCTTTGTAGTCTGGAACTGAGCTGTAATTCTGGGAGATCTCCAGGTCTCACCTGGAGGCTGGCATCCTTAGTTGGAAGGAGAGGTATTAGTGGGAAGGGAAAACATATGCTACAATTGAATTTATTCCTATTTATCAGTGACTGCCTGAGATTTCTGGTACTTGTCCTTGTTGAACATATTTTGCCTTTGCAGAAGATTTCAGGAGATATCTTGTTTAAAATGTTGCTTAAGAGAGTTGCAGGAATTGCAGTCTTTGGTACAATTTACATCAAACCATATTTGCTATTATGGGAACAAACCTTTTATAGGATGATATTAGGTGTTTTCTTTCCAAGCATACTTTTGACTAAAAGATCAAACATTGTCTAACCGTATCTCCTTATTGTGAGCTTTACCTTTAATTTTGTTGACATTTCGTAGCCCTGTGGTGTCTCCGTTTCTCCTCCAGGCCAGATGATCTTGCGGTCATTGGGCAGGAACTGTGGAGGCACAGTAGTTGGGAATTATAATGTCCCTCTTGGTTGACCCAGATGGGTGGGCAAGGAATGCAGCAGAGCACTGCAGGCAGATCCCTGAGAGTCTACAAACTTTGGCCCAGGGCTCTGTGTCTGGAGGGCTTAAAGATTTAAAATCCAGCAAGTTCTTAGCCCTTAAGGCAAGAATGGCTTGGTGAAAGCATGTGATATAATCTTTAAAAATAAAAACAGACCTAGAGTAGTGATGAGCAGGTTTCCTGCCATCAGGATTTTAATGCTTTTCTCCTCCCCCCCCCCCCCCAGCTAACAGAAGCAGAGTAAATTATGAAAAACAGGCCTGTGTTTTGCAGGTTTTATACAAAAATTATAGAGTTTCTTTGAATTTGTGTGAACAGTTTTTTTCTCTTTCATAAAGCCTCAAAGCTAAATCTCCCCCATCTTCAAAAATGCTGCACATTTACCTTCCAATCTGAAATCAGGCAAGGAATGCCTACAGCCCCCTCCCTTCCTTGGCCTATGGCCCCATCTGCAAAGCATGGAGCCACAGGTGCCCTCTCAATAGGAGCTGTAAAAACAGGAAGGCTGTGATCACATACACTAAACGATCCACTTTCAGTGTGCTTTCCAACTGGATTTTGCCAGTTCAAAATCCAGTTGGAAAGTTCATTGAAAGTGGCATTATTTAGGGTGTGTGATCGCAGCCTAACACTCCCACTGGTGATAATACTTAAGAGGTCAGAGTAGTGACTTCACTATCCCACATTTCCTCTGGGGACATACGTACGTGGCTACCATTGTAGACTCCAACTTGCACCAGTTTATTGTTCTGTAGATTCATGACACTGTAATTGGCATATTTCCGGTCTCCATCTTCGTTGAACTCCACCCGACCAGTCACACCTTCTGCATACTTGGTCTGCATCAGAACTCTAGAGAAAAGACCATTGTTTAGGTTTCAGAACAGATCCAGGGCTTTTTTTGTAGAAAAAGCCCAGCAGGAACTCATTAGCATAATAGAGCACACCCAACAGCAGAAACTTATTAGCATATTAGGCCACACCCAACAGTGCAGCTCATTAGCATATTAGGTGGGGGCTGGGAAAGCACAGGGCAGGCATGGAAGCTTGCCTCCCCCCACCCTCCTGAGCTTCTCTGCCCCACTTCAGCATTGCCTTTGTAGTCTACACACCCCCTCCAAACCAGATGGCTGGGGAAAGGCGCTGCTTTGAAAGGTTCAGCATTGACTTTCTAGTCTCCTCCCCCACCCCCAACCAGATGGCTATTGTGGAGAGACTTGGGGAAGTGCGGGGGGCATGGTTAAATGCCTTTCTCTCCCTCCCCCAGATCAGGAAGGGAAAGAAAGGCATTTTCAATGTGCCTGGGTTCCCTGCCTGCCCTTTTCCAGCTGCAACATGTCAGCTAGAGAAAGGAAAGCAGAGAGAGGCTTTTCCTTGTCAATTTCTCTCCCAGCTGAGGGGGGGGGGGGGTGAAATTGACAAGGAACCCCCTAGGGGCTCCTCAGAGGGAAAGAGGGCATTTTAACATGCCGCCTTTCCCTCTTGTGTGTAACGTTGGGAGAGCAGTGTGCTCTGTAGCCGTGCATGCCAGAGGTTTTAGTTGTAGGTATGGCCAGCTCAGGAGCCAGCCAGAACTCCATTCCTGTGCGTTCCTGCCCAAAAATAGCCCTGAACAGATCATATTAAGCCCTTAAATAAAAGTCTGTGACCAATTTCCCACAAGCGCTGCCCCGGCGTTGGGTCCTCTGTTTGCCCCGATTGCAGCTTCAATTTCACACTATTTGCTACGGGGTGCATTTTGACCCAGGGCTTCGCGCGGTTTCTCCGGGGCTTCAGTGATCCTCAAAAAACAGGATCACCGAAGCCGCGGAGGAAATCGTGCGAAGCCCCGGGTCAAAATGTGCCCCGCAGCAAATACTGGGAAAGTCAAGCAGGCAATCGGGGCAAGTGGAGGACCTGATGCCAGGGCAGCGCTAGTGGGGAATCGGTCTGTATGTGTGTGTATGTGCACATGTGTGCATGCTGTTCTGAAGTCTGAAAAGTTCAATGTTAATTTTTTAAAATAGTAAGTTTTCAGTATTGATGGCCTAGAAGCAGGTGATTAGTACCACAGGGAGTTAAGAAAGAAGCAGATTGTCAGGCAGGCAGATTATGCAGGCTGTCAAGCAAGCAGACGAATAGCTTAGCTTGTGGCTGAGTGACAATTTGCTCTGACTTTGGTGCCAGGCCAGAGTCAAAGATTAAGATCTCATTGGCTGTGTGTGCCATGGGATCGCTGCTGGGTTGTAGTACCACTCCTGGCCAGCTGTAGTGGTGGTGCTTTTGCAGCTGAACTCTGCCATGCAGTGCTCTCTGCTTGTAAGCTGCTACACTGGCTCACTGAGCCCTGCTTCTAGGCCCTTGGCATGTAAAAACAGGTTACTTGCCCTGAGGGCTACAGAGCTAAGCTTCAGAGTATATGGATGGTGCCTGGAGAAATTGCGGGGGGGGGGGGGGGCATCTCTCCTGTCTACCAATTCTCTCTCCCACTTTGCCTACCTCTCTCACAGACTCTGACCTTCTCTTTTCTGGTCAACTCCCTCTTTCAACAATCCTTTCCTATATGCTTCTGCTTCCCTTGGGCAGCTGACTGCTCCTTTGTTAGGCTTTGCCATTCTCTACCACATCCTTCTGCAGGCCCTTTTGCTTGCCGTATCCCTTTCACACATCAGAGCAGCTCAGCTGGTAGCAGTCAGGCCCTCCTCCTAATTAACCTCTATGGAATGACACTGTCTCTTGTGATAATGGAGGAAAGCAGGCCTGAGGAAAGCAGAGCCAGCAAAGCAGCTACCTCTTGAACAGAGGCCCTGTCTTCCAGATGTTGGTGTTTCCCACGCAGCCCCTTGGTGGATCTGTGATGTTCTCTTTCTCAAACAAGTCATGGACAGCCTGGGCCACCACAGCCACCGCATCTCTGATGTGAGCAGACTCGTTTTTCCCATTCATGAGCTGCAAACCAATGAGCCCTAGAACAAGGAAGACACACGATAAATTTTGTCTTGCTAGATCAGACCAAGGTCCAGTATTTTGTTTCCCAACTATGATTCAGTCAGATGCCTCTGGAAGCTCAGAAGCAAAGTGTGAAGGTATTAGCAATTCTTTGTTGTATTCCAGAGATACACTGCCCCTGAATATGGAGGCTCTATCATGGTCATGGATAGATCTCGCCTCCATTAATTTTTCAATTAAAAAAATTCTATCTAAGACTACTGAGTCTCCACTATATCTGGTGGCACTAAATCATGCAAGTGGAATTAAACATGGTGTGAGAAAGTACTTCCAGCAGGGTAAGCGTCTGGATTTCAGGCGCTATAGGGAGAAAATTCTCCTTCTGTTACCATTCCCTCCACATCCACATTGAGCACAGCGCAGCTCAGATTTGTCTGTACTACCACAAAGCCCCATATGCATGCAAGTCCTCCATCAGCATTTCCCGGAGACCTAGGAAAGAGAGGAGGATGGGCAGGTGGAAAATGGAAGTACCACACATTGAAAAAGCAACAGATCAGAGATGATGTGACTTGAGGATGAGGGCCCCAAAATATTGATAAGCACGATAGGCACTGTACCTTCTGGTGCATGACGCAGGGCATTGCCTGAGATCTCCCTTTCCCCTACCAGCCACACATAGCCTGGACCAGTCATGTTTTCTTTGGCTGCTGATGTGTACACAGTTGTAGCATCATCCTCACTGCAAAAGATCAGAAGAATACACTTGAAAGATGATTCTTGCTCTTCCCTTGATGTTCAACCCAGAGGAACTCTCTGCCAGAGGCCCTAACACCTGGTAGGTCATTAGACCAGGAAATGCATTTCCTAGGAGTGGCAGATGGATCGATTTCTTAGACTGAGGGAGACTCCAGAGTGTGAGATCAGGAAAAGGTGGATATGGTAAAAGACTGCCCTTGAAACTCAAGAGGCAGGGCTTCTAAGCTCATGCAAATCAACAATTCTAGTATAGGTTATGACTGATTTTTGCAAGGATCAGACTGCAGGCTTGTTTGAAATCCACAACATTCCCTGTGTCCAGTTGTCTGGATCTGGTTCAGTTCACAAGGTCGGTGTTTAGTGTGGGAGTCATCTTCCTCCAGCAATTAAACCACTGTTGCAAAAAACAATAATGAAGCAATACTGCAAAAGAAGCATCTTGTTTTCACAGAATCATCCTTGTACATGTACAAATTTTCACAAATAAAAAGCATTTCCCTGCCTCCAATAAGATTACGACACAAATGAGCAAAATCATCAACTGTCCATACACATGTTTTCTCTGTTGTGGTCCCCACCTTATGGAATGACTTGCCTGAGAAGGTCAGGAAGGCTCCACTCCCCTGGCTTTCCACAAACTAAGCGAAACTGAATGATTGAATAGGACTTTTCTGCCCATGTAATAGGGTTGCACTGATCCAGGAAGCATAGTCTTGTTTGCTGTCCATAACATGATAATATGGTGAAATCTGATTGGTTATGTAATGTTCAGATGTCATCCCACTTGTTATGAGATCCCACCTTGGCTAGAGATTGCATTGCCCATATGATAACCCCAAAAGAAAATGCATTAAGCAAAAATTAATGATTGAAGGAAGGAAGGAAGGAAGGAAGGAAGGAAGGAAGAAGGAAGGAAGGAAGGAAGGAAGGAAACAAAAGCCAGTACATCAGCAGTTGTGAGGGGAAAGCAACAGCAATGAACAGAATTGAAAAGGTGGACATTTGTATTCTCAGGTTGGAGGCTGGGGAAGATATTTTGACTCCCCAACAACAACAACAGTGTTTCCAGACCAAAAATTGAAAAAAGGCAAACAGTTGGATGACTCAGACCACAACATCTAACAACTTACCTTGCGGAGAGGATAATAACCCGGGCCTCCAGTTCTTTAGCTTCCAGCAGCAGTGAAGTCACATTTTTTGTTCCAGGTTCAAACTGAAGCACTTTCTCAGCCTGTAAATGGTGTGAGCAAAGCAGGTTAGTTTGCTAGCCAAGCACCTTTGAGTGAGAGCCATGCTTTCTAGGAAAGAGAATCAATCAGACTCTTTCAAAGCACTGCCAGGTATGGAAAGGAAGGGTAGCTAAGTCATTTTCATTTCTTTTCTCTTTTTTTCTTTCTTTTTTTTTTCTTTTAGGGTTCTTTTTCCCCCTTTAATTTTTTTTCTCTAGATCTGTTTTTTAATGGGGTTGGGTTTTTTTGCACTGTGCATGCAAACTGAAGTCACTCAAGACCCAAAAGATAGGCGTGCATTTGTATAGGAAAGAGAAAAAAGGCATATATAGAGATATATACTTATTTATTTTGCAATGCAATTGAAAACTCAAACCATTGTTGTTTTTCAAAAAACAAAAAAACCACGGGAACTGAAAAATCAAAATCAAAATAAAGGTCACAAGGTTTGCCTCTGGGAGGGGGGATATCAACGTGAGCATCTCAACCAAGGAACTGTTTCCTTTCAGGGTGGGAGGGGGAAGGAAGGGCAGGGAAAGCAGGAAGGGATTGGTTCAATTGTCCAAGAAAGAAAAAAAACTTGCAAGTTAATTATTGCTTCACATGCATGTCTCCAAAAGAAATATTTCCAGGGTTGGCTTGCTACATTTCCATTCTCAAGATCAAACCAAACTTATATCCCAACATAAAAGAGCGTGCTACCAAAAAACATGGAGCTTGCTTGCTTGCTTGACATATATATATATTTTTTTGATTTTCTTTTTTTTTTTTACTTTTTATTTTTGGTGCCTGTGGCTATTTCGTCATTTTGCTAGTTAGGTTGGTGGGCGGCGTGCATTGTCCATGCAAATATACCTTGGGTCCTCGCTTGTTGTCAAAGGATAGTTGTTCGAGGTTTTCATAGTTCCTTTTTTTACTCTGATGAACAATGTGCACAGAAAAAATATGTAGACACAGAAGAATATTATAAACAGTTGAAAAAAATGACGTGTAGTAAAGCAATCCAAAATCCAACTCCTCCTCCACTGCTTGCGGAAAGGGGGACTCAATAACACTGGAGCACGCAAAGCCCATGATTGGCGGTGAGGGAGAGCTTTCCATGATGCCGCTGTGCTAGGACGGAGCCATTTTGGTAATGGTCAGCAGCTGAGCCCCTGGGGTTGAATCCAGAAGGAGCCACCTAATCTATCTCCCATTTGCTGATTCATTTGTTATTGACCTCCTGTTCACCTAAAAGTGATATGCAACTGTTCACCAACTGGTACGTAGTCACCATGTAACCACTTGGTAAGTCAGTTTCCTGTAATGGTCAGCTCTAAGTGCTGAGAAAAATTTGATCCTTGTCCTATCTCTGATCAAAATTTATGGAAGCAATGTGAAATGCTCTTCTCCATCTGGCAGGTTGCAGCTTGCTCACTCAAGTGGTGATATGTTACCACTTGGAAAAGAACTGTCTGTATTCTGTTTTGGAGGGAGAACAGGATAAAGGAATGTTCCAGAGAGAGGATGGGGCAGTCCTCCTCCTTTTCCTTTCTCCCCTAGTCTCCTCGTGAAGTGAACTTAAGGACCGGAGTGCCCCACTGGGTCAGACCAAAGGTTCATGTAGTCCAGCATCGTGTTTTTGACAATAGCCAGCTAGATCCCTGTGAAAAGCTCACAAGCAAGGCTCAAAAACAATAGCACTCCTCTGTTGTTGTTTTCTAGTATCTTGTCTTCACAGCTCTGAACATGGAGGTTCCATTTAATTAGCATGACTAATGAACCATTGCCAAACAGGGCCTTCTAATATGCTGTTGATAGAACTGCTAGAGGGCCAAGAGAAATCTACTAATTCATAATTAAATTCCCCAGTGAGTACAAAGCACTCATCCATAGAAGTGGCTGCCTGCTGCATCTCTGCATGATTTGCTGCCCTGCTGTGGCCTCCTTCCAATCAGTCTTTCCCCAGGGTGATGGTATGATTAATCCTGCTCTGTCTTTGCTTCAGATACATGTAGATCATTCAACCAATCCTGACGCAGCAGAATTGCTTGCCATCTGAGGAGCCTTCTGTTGTGCTTCTGCATGAGTCACTGCTCTGAGCTTGCCTCCTTGTAGTCATGCAGAAATACAGGGCATGGACTCCTCAGAGGGTGGATAATTCTTGTGCTCTAAAAATAAAGCTTTTCATTAATAACATATGAACTGTGTCTCTTATTTTAAGGGGGGGAGGCATATGAAGTATTGGAAGTTTGGGGGAAAAACTTTTCCAGGCAGTGTCTCAGAGACCTCATTGGGGCTTACTTTTGGATAAGCATGCTCAGTGTGGAATTGTAAAGCAAATTGTTGCAGCTGATACAGAACTTGAGAATACCTTCTTTTAATTAAAAATAAGCACGTTTCTAGTCCCTATGAATGTGTGAGCTGGTTTCTTCAAAATATATTCTCAAAATAATTAGAGAGGAGGTCTAGGTGCCCCTACCAGTCATCAGAAGGTAGGATGCTGCTTCAGAATGATTCATCTATGGATTAGTGACTCTGTATTTATGTATAGATTGCCCCACACAGTGTTTCATCTGTTTAAAAAGATAGACCCTGGAACTTGACCCTGCCTTGAAACATTAAGGTTTGCCTGTTGCACAGTCACATTTGCAGTGGTGGGAATGAAACACGAGGATCTATGTTTCAGCTGATGTAGCACCGTGGTTAAGAGTCCAAGCAATGCGCTTGGCAGGAAGTTCCTGGTGCAGATCTCTGCTGCTCATGCCTCAGCTTACTTAGCCACTCTCTCAGCCTTAACCTCATATTCTGGAGGACAAGTTGATTTAAATCTGCTAAAGCTGTAGTCGATTAAATGGTTGGGGACTAATTTTAAATGGTGGAACGGAGACTTGAGATCTGTTGGTGGTGCCTTGTTGCAAGAGCCAGCATTAACATGCATAAGGTTGGTGGGCACCCATGATATGATCTTTTCAGCTGTTGCCCTCACGTTGTAGAATTCTCTGAACCTGGATGTATGACTAGCCCCATTTCTTCTTGCCTTCTGTTGGAAATTAAAAATGCTTATTCATTTTGGAATTTTACTGTATTCCTGGCATTGAAACTTTTAGTTTGCTATGAATAGCTTGCTGTTGTTTCCTAGCTGTTCTTAGTTGTTTGGCTGCTTTCACTGTTTTTAACTAGTTTTGTGATGGCTGTGTTTGCATTATGATTATTGATCTGATGTATTTCTATTTCATGGTTTAAACTGATTGTACTGATCTCTATCACTGTAAAACTTTCAGAGCACAGAAAGATAAGACTGAAATCTTCTAAATATTATATACACAGACACTGTAATCAGGAATGAAAAATAAACAATTAAAATGACTTTTTGTCTAACAATGGATGGCAGGTTTTAAATATCATTCACAAATATTACACCTTTGCCAATATATTTAGAGGTAAATGATTCATCAATTAATTTAATCTGTTAAAAGGCAAGTGTTAATCAACTAATAATAGTTTTATTTCAGATGGAAGGGTAAATTGTTTGGGGATATTTGGCTGCACTGATTTTAATAATTAGCCAGTTCTTTAGTTGCTGGTGTTGTTGTTTATTACAGTATCTTACTTGAGCAAACCCTTCCAGTGGAGCCTACATGACCTATGTCAATGTTTTCAGAGTGCTGCTACAGGCCAAATGGGATTTGCCCAGCACTGACCCATTCTGTGCTTATAAACTCAGAAGAGCTCATAAAGAGAGGCCAGTCTGACTCTTAATTGCTCCCTTCCTGGTCTAACCTACAAATAAACACTTGCAGGAGACCTTATAGTCTCAGGAATGCCTGTGTGTGGGGTGGGGGTATAATTTCATATTTGAAAAATTATTAAAAATAAACTTACATGTAGAAAACTAGTGTTTCAGGGAGGAAGGTGTTAGACTAGTTTTCTGTTTTTTGTGGAGGAACATGAATATAATGTCCTGTCAGCTGTCTGAATGGTAATATCTGGCAACAGTTATATCATATGATGCTTTTGCCTATGTACATCAGCCCTTTCTTTCCTACACAATATGTTTGGGAAAACGTGTTGAATATATGGAGTTGAGGAAGTGGGCATGTTGTTATAAACTGATAGAGCTTTGTAGAAATGGGGTATTACCCATACAGTAATTAAGCATCTGCACAGTACAGCACAAGCCCCCTTTCGCCTTCTCATGATTCCTACTGGTGGTGATCAGTCATATATTGCTGGTTTTAGTTTAACTGCTGGCGCTAGTTTCATTTTCACATTGTTGTTTGGTACTTGCTTTTAATCATTTTATGTTTTTAGGGTACTTTATTCTTGTTGGAAACTATCTTGGGATTTTGTTGTGGAGCATGAGATCTTTTAAATAAAGAAATAACGGCCGTGACCCAAAGGCACTGATTGTACCAACATAACAATGTGACCTTCTACATATTATAATGAGGAAGGAACGTTCTCCTTCTAGATGTTGGCTTTATTGGATTTTTATTGAATGAATATAGGAGAGGGGTATCAGTGCTAGGGCAAGGACAACCCGGAGCTCAGGGAGGTTGGAGGTGTAAGTTTCATCAGAATGGGACTATTGGCCTATCCAGGACTGAGAAGCAGGCAGAGAGACTGAGAAATAGGTAGGGGAAGCTGGAAACTTCAGCTATGTGAAAAGGGCCAGGTAAAGACTATGGCCTGGACTGGGTGTGTTTGTAGTAGCCAGGCTAAGCCAGAGCAAGCTAATGGGCTTCCTGGATGGGTGGTGCTATACTGAAACCTGGGATGCTTAGTAAACTGTTTCTACCATCTCTCTGCAGCCCTGAGCAGCCTGTTGCTTGTAAGGAGGCCCCCAATTTGAACCCTGGCCATCGCCAAGAGGAGGTCTTTTACTAAACTGGTTGGGCTTCTTTGTCGCTGAAGGATGGGAATTTGACGAGCTCCAGGTTATGCTTCCCCTCATTTCACAGTTGTTGTTGCTGGTTTTGTTTTGTTTTGTTTTAAAATGTAGGAGATTTTCGACCATGGCAAAGCAAGTGAAATGAATAAGAGTACAAACTTTTGTCAGGTACTACTCAAGACACTGTTGATGCTTAAAGCATAATGTTAGTCATGTTAACAATGGGAAGAAAAAAGGTGTTTTACATACAGAAATCTACATACATACAACAAGCCTGAGACTTTAAAAGGGTTTGCCGTAATGGCAACATTTTAGATGGCGTGATGTACTGGATACTGACCTTGGATTCTTTTTCTTCCAAGAGGGTCTCTAGCTTCTTTTGCGCAGCCCGCCCCTCATGATCATCGCTGACAATGAGAATTATGTGGTTCCACTTATAAAAGCGCATCATTTCAAACCAGACATTGGACTGGTGGGAATAGGGGGGGACAGTACGCAGGAAAGATAAGTGGATACTCTGGAAAGAAGAACAAATACAATTTTAAGATGTTAATTAATTAATTAAAATATGTATGCCCTGCCTTTCCTTATAGCTTAGGATGGATTTCTGTGGCAGCTGGTCATCAGGGCTCTGTGAGTTCTACATGAACACAGAAATGGTGTGAGGGGGCCCTAACATTAATGTGCTTGGAGCTTTTCAATTTAGCAAAAAATTAATAATAAGAGGGGAGTAGAACATGATAGGACTTTATATACTTATGTGTGCTGGGAAGAGAGAAAAATTATTCCTCCCTCTCTCAGATCTCAACTGGGGAGGGGTGTCACTCACTAAAAACAGATTAGCTATAGGATCAGACAAATAAAATTAATTTCTTCTTCATGCAATGCAGAATGAATTCACTGTATGGAATTCACTGCTGCATGAGACCACTAGCTTGGATAGAAAAAGATTATAAAAAGTCAGGGAAGAGGAGGAGTCTATCTGGTAAAAGAGAAACCTCCATATTGAGCATGTTGGCTTCTTCAAAGGCAATATGGCTGACTTGTTTTGGAATTAAGATGCTAGTCTCGATGAACCCTTGGTCCGAACCAGCAGACTGTTAAAAGTGTTTTTAACATTCACTTGTAATTAGCCCAGCTACAGGGTCAAACTAGATGAGATGCTGGGAGTTCCATGTTTGAGGATCCCAAGTATTATTTTAACTAGGACTTGGTTCTGATCAGGACTATGGTGCTTGTGAAGGTGAGTAAATTATCCATGGAGCTGCTATTTTCCCCATTGGGGCAAAGATATAGGCAAGAAACAGAGGCCAGCTTTAAGGTTGCTTTATACACTTCCGACTTCCTTCCTAGAACCCAGTTTAAAATGAGTGGCCTGCTGTAGTTATCATTGCAATCCATAATTATGTGTCTCTACGCCAATTCGATTACCACACCAGGTATCTGAATGCCTCTATGCATTCTCCCTTGCTGCCCTCTAAACCTTGCCCTCCCTCCCAGAATGCTTGAAATGCACGGCCGCCTCTGCCTCTCTCTGCTTTCAGGACCTCTGCTTTCAAGCCTTCCTTAGTATCAGCATTTCTCTGAGTTCTGATTACTTTGCCCTCTTCCAGCTCTCCCCCTCCATCCATGGTTTGTCATCCATGCCTTCCCTTCATCTCACTCTCTGGTCTCCACATCTCTGCTTGTATTGATCAATTGATTTTATTCTAAAATGTATGTCCTACTTGTTAGCTCAGTATAACTGCATACCAGGGGTCCCCAGCATGGTGCCCGTGAGCACCATGGTGCCTGCTGACACCTTTTCTGGCACCTGCCAAGTCTTTTTTGGAAGTAGGTCAGATAGGGTTGCCAGCCTGCAGGTGGAGCATGGGGATCTCCCGCTTTTACAACTGATCTCCAGCTGACAGAGATCAGCTCCCCTGGAGAAAATGGCTGTTTTGAAGGGTGGATTCTATGGCATTGTACTATGCTGAAGCCCCTCCCCTCCCCAAACCCCACCCTCTCCCGGATCCATCCCCAAAGTCTCCAGATATTTTACAACCCAGACCTGGCAACCCTAAGGTGGGGCCAGGTAGGGACCAGCAAGGCTTCTGACTGACTATTGGAGATCTGATTGGCTGTGCAGATTTTTACAAATGTTGCTTTGGCGGCAGCTACCACCACAGCAGAAGGGTCTACACTGTGTTACTGAAATTAAGCTGTGTAATCATTTTGTGGCTGGTTCTGCCTCCTGTGGCAGCCATTTTGTTGCTGTGCCCACAATGCCATTTCAGAATTCCAAATGTGCCTGCAGGCCCAAAAAAGGTTGGAGACCCCTGCTGTAGACTCTTCAAATCAGAAACCTATCATTTGGGGGTGGGGGTATACTAGAAAGTACGATATACAGTGATATCCAAGTAACCACATCAGAATAATAATAAATCAGTTTACCTTATCTGAATATATAGACATGCGTGTTGTCAGACCAATGACAGGGATCCTATAGAAGCCAGCTGTGTATGACACAGGTGTTGGTGTTAGGTGGTCATTTGGAGCTGGTGGGTGGCTCACCAAGATGGCATAGACCTGTAGGAAATAGGATATCAACACTGATTTACACATGCGGCCCCCATTTTGGATGATGACTTGAGCGATGTGCTGGAGCAGACTGAACTTGAAGATGGGTGGATTGTTTAAGGAGAAGTTGCTGTGCTTTGCCTCCAGTTTTGCAATTTACTTATTAGGAAACTGAATGACAGTTTGGTTTTCAGACATATCCCTCTCCAATGTAAGATTATTCTTTCATCCCTCTTATTAAAAAGAATTGTAAAGAGCTGCAAAACTTCTCCAGGGGCAGAGAAGGGGGGAGGAAGGGAGACAGGTTTAAAATATTTTGGACACCACTAATGAGAGCCCTCAATAAGCAGATCTTCCCATTCCCAACTCAAGCCCACAGAATGGTATTTTTAAAGTAAGGCTGCATTAGAGCTAGTATGTGAGTATACCAAGTAGTAAAACTGTCTCCACCACTCTCAAATGGATATGTCAGGTACAAGCCGGGAAACAGAAGTGTGTGTGTTTTAAAAAAAAAATTTTTTTTCCATTTTCAAAAATATTACATGGGAAACAGAGTTGAGATGTTGCTTGCTCACATTTGCCTGTTTATTCAGATCCTTCAGTCTCTTCCCTCCCTCTCATTTATAGAGATATCATATCTGAAGGTATGAAGGCCACCCACTTGCAAGCTAGACTTGTGTGCATCCTGCTTGATGAAAGCCAGGGGAGGCAGTACCATTTGCTGGCTGAGATTATTAATGCTCTTTCAGAGATGGTAGATGCTGTGTAGTTGGATGCAGGCAAGGAGACAAGACAAGACAGGATTCTTAACACGTTTTATTCTTATTATAGCCCCTGCTCTACATTTTCCTCCTTCTTTTTTTCCTCTTCTTATTGTGCCTTTTTTTTCAGTTAGGAGGTTTCTAGTCTGCCCAGCAACAGAGTACAATCTCCATAATGGGACAAACATCTAAACATCAATACCGAAAAAAATCATAGCTATTAAAACACAAGAGAGTAGTTTCTGAATGGAGAGAGATTTTTTTTAGAGACCAAATGATACTTCGAAAAAAGAGTTGCTACTTGCAGTGTGTACGTGTGAAAAGTGTGCGTACTTGCCATGCAAAGTGAATCCTCTGCCAGTAATGTGGTGTCATCTGCATTGTTAATCTAAATTGACATCTAAATTGTTAATGTTTATTCCACCAGTTTCACTCCACCTTCATCTAAATCTGATCCAGTTTTCCTTATGAAATGTTCTGCATACAGATTGAAGAGATAGGGAGATTAAAAATAGGGAGCTGCCCTGAGCCTGCTGGTGGGGAGGGTGAGGTATAAATTGAATTGATAAATAAAATAAATAAAAATACATTCTTGTCTGCCAACATTGCCAACTAGAAACGATTCTGTTTCTCCATGTTCTGTCTTAACAATAGCCTCTTGTCCAGAGTACAGTTGTACATCAAAGCAATCATATGACCCTGATGCTAGCACTAAGGGAGTTAGTCTGATGTCATCTGAAAGTTTGACATCAACATCATAGCGAGCACTTATTTGCAGCGCTTGCAAACTGTACTATTATTGTAATGACTATTTTAATATATTTAAATTGTCTTAACTGTTTTATTGTGACTTGGCACTGAGTGCCTCATTGTAAGCCGCCCTGAGCCTGTTCGAGGGGAGGGCGGGGTAAAAATTGAAATAAATAAATAAATAAATAATGTTGTGGCACACCCATTTCAATTAAAACCAACCATAGCTTTTCATGATCCACACAGTCAAAAGCTTTGCTGTAGTCTATGAAACACAAGCTGATTTTCTTTTGATATTCTCTTGTGATCTCTAGTGGCTCTTCCTTTTCTAAATCCAGCTTGAACATCTGGTATTTTTCAAGTTGTAAGATTTTGAGCATCACCTGAGAAATTAACGTGATGGTCTGATAGTTGCTGCAGTGTTTGATGTATCTATTTTTTTGGAATTGGGATGTAAATTGAGCATTTCCAGTCTGTGGGCTGTTGTTATGTTTTTTATATTTGCTGGCATATTCTTGTTAAGATTTTGATGGACTCTGTTTCTGTGGCTTGGAATAGCTCTACTGATTTCCCATCTATTCTTGATTTGTTTTTCCCAATTGCTCTCAGTGCAGCTTTCACTTCCTTTCCTAAAATGGTAAATTCTTCTTCTAATCTTTCTTCTAGGAAGGAATCTGTCATCCTTTCATCTCTTCTGTATAGTTTCACAGTGTTGTTCCCATCTTTTCTTTATTTTGTCCTGTTCAGGGCTTTTTTTTGTAGAAAAAGCCCAGCAGGGACTCGTTAGCATAATAGGCCACACCCAACAACAGAAACTCATTAGCATATTAGGCAACACCACTGACAGCATAGCTTATTAGCATATTAGACCACACCCCCATGTTACCAGAAGAGTGGTCATCCAGCCACACCCACCTTTTGCTTCTTATTCTGTTTACCTTGTTTGTTGTCAAAACTCAGGGCTTGCAGGAATAAATTTGCATGTTAGTCCACATACCCCTAATGTAGCCAATCCTAATGAGTTTCTGCTGTTGGGTGTGGCCTATTATGCTAATGAGTTCCTGCTGGGTGTAGCCAACTCAGGAGCCAGCCAGAACTCCATTCCTGTGCGTTCCTGCCCAAAAATAGCCCTGGTCCTGTTCAGTTAATGTATTTCCATGTTGATCTTTCAGCATGCCTAACGATGGTTTAAATTTCCCTTTGATTTCCTGGATCTTGTGGAACAGATCTCTTGCTCCTTTTTTTTTGTTCTCTTCTATTTCTTTACACTGTTTATTATAATAGTTCTCTTTGACTCTATGTGCAACTCATGGGAACGCTACATTTAGACTTCTGATTCTATTTCTTTCACCTTTCTCTTTTGCTTCTTGTCTATCTTTAGTAACTTTGAGAGTTTCATCAGTCATTCATTGAGGCTTTTCATTTCTTTTGGCTACAGGAATAGTCTTTATGCATTTTTCCTTGATGATATCTCTGGTTTCAGCCATTATTTCTCCTGGTTCATGTTCAATAACTCTGTTCTTTATATGTTCTTTAAACTCTTCAGGAATGTTGTTTAGATTGTATTTTGACACAATGAATGTTTTGGTGTTTTTCTTCAGCTTTATTCTAATTTTTGATATTAACAATTTAATCAGCTCCTGGTCTTGTTTTAGCAGAAAGAACAGAGCCTCTTCATATTCTGCTTCTGATTATGCAATTTATCTGATTTCCACATTTGCCATCTGATGATGTCCACATATACAATCATCTCTTTGGTTGCCTGAAACATCTGTTTGCAAAGAAGAAATTGTTGTTTACACAGAATTCTATGAGCCACCCTCCTGCTTTATTTTGTGCTCCTAGCCCAAATCTTCCAACAATATTTGATTCTGCTTTGCTTCCCACTTTTGCATTCCAGTCACCTATGATTATCAGCACATCTTGTTTAGGTGTGTGATCAATTTCTTCCTGGACACTTGCATAAAAGTTTCAATTTCTTCTTCATCGGCATTTGTAGTTGGGTCATAAACTTCAATGGTGGTTATGCTGATAGGTTTTCCATGAAGTCTGACTGATATTATTTGGTCAGACTTTGCATTGTAACCCCTGACTGCTTGTGTTACATCTCACCTCACTATTAGAGCAACTCCATTTCTTCTGTGTTTGCAATTTCCAGAGTAAAACACTTTGTTATTTTCTCACTGAAAATGTCCTAATCTGGTCCCCTTTCGTTCACTCACTCCCAGCATTGCAATGTTTAAACATTCCATATCTCATTTTACAGTTTTGAGCTTACTTTGATTCTTCTCTTCTTGCATTCTTAAAAACCTTACCTAGATGTAGATTTCTTGGTCATCTAACTACATGTCTCTGACTCTGTCTTTCTGTTTATATATATATTGTCCAGAGCTGTATTTTTCTTCCCATGCCAATACAGCATAGTCATTAACTGCTTTGTTCATTCTTTAAAAGACCATTAATATACCTTTACACATGGGCATGGCTTTGTGTATTCCATAATACAGCATAAAATGCAGAAACCACCAGAAAGAAATACTGGATATGGAACAGTATCCCCACACTATTAGCTCTCATTTGGAAAAAGCAAGTTTCTAGGCCTTATGGAGGTAAATATATGCTTGCAAGTATGTACGTAACACCTGCACTGGGATTGAGCTGAATAAGCAGTGCATTAGGACCTCCTCAGTGCCTTGTATTGCTTCAGAATAGAGTATGTAAGATAAGAGGCAAGCTGCAAGCTTGCTCAATTTCTATCAATTATATAGGCTGCAGAAACCAGCAGTTCTTAGGCAGAATTTGGACTGTGTGGGCAGAGTTTTAAATAGTTATAAGTGTGAAACATTTGAATATGTCATCTTACTTTTGAATTTCAAAAAAATCACCAAACATCATTAACAATATATTAGTAAAACAATTATATATAAACCAACTACATAGTCCATAAACTAGTAAAAACCAGTTATAAACCACCACAATCAAATTAATGTAAAGTTGCAACTGATGTAAACCTCACAGGGAGAGAAGCATGAGACTAGATCAGCTGGCTCAGAAAGGCTTTAAAGAAGACTCCAAGTGTTCCTGATCAGATCTTTACTACTAAAAACCAGAGTAGTGACAGGGATGACCCAATTTCCCCAGGAAGGGCATCTCTTGTGTGTCCCAACTCACTGCAATGTAGAAGGTGAAGAAATGCGCAGCAGGGCTTCAGATGTCAATCTAAAAGCTGGGCATGTATATATAATAAGAGACAGTCTTTGAAGTAATCTGTCTCTAGGCCATTTAGGGCTTTCAGAGTCAACACTGACATTTTTATTTTGGCCTGGAAATTAATAGGCAGCCAGTGATGATTAAATGGTATTGTAGAAATATGCTCCATCCTGCAGGCGCCAGTTAATATCTCAGTGTTATATTTTGTACCACTGAGTGTTGTATTTTGAACCAACTGCTGTCTCCAGACATTCTTCAAAGGAAGCCCCATGTAGAGTGTATTACTGGAGATTTATCTGGCTGTTACTGGGGCATGGGTAACTAAAACAAGACCAGTCAGGGTAGACTCTGCACAGCTCATATGAAGAGAACTGGACTGCTGTGGATTTCTGTTGTCCTTAGCTGAGCCAGGTTCATTTCTTGAATGCATTTTCAGGGCAAGCAGAAACCTCCACTGAACAGACAGGCTAGATAATGTGATTTATTTAACCACACATTTAATACGCAAGTGTAATTTTCCTCAGAGGACTATTTCAAACTAAGTGGTTGGCTGAGATTCTGGGCAAGGGAAGAGTAGAGGGAATTTTTAAAAATGCACAAGTATACACAAGTGCTCTTTCCTCTGCAGGATTAAATGGCAGTGTGCACGGGAGATGTTTTGCTTTCCCCAAGGCAATGATCCTGTGAAAAGAATGTGCCAGTTGGGGAATGTCAGTCGCACTCTGGTAAGGATGGATGAATATGCCTTTTTCATAGCACTGATGATTTATTTATGTAATGTATATGGCATTTATATGTACAAAGTATGTCATTTATACATACATTATACTATAATATATAATGCTGATTTATTGAACATTGAAAAATGCATACATTTTCCAGGGTTAGGGGAATGGTGCAGAGAAACAGGAAATGACCCCCCAAAATAAAGTCTCACAGATTTGATTTGCGCAAGGGAGAAGCAAAATCAATGCAACAATATTTGAATTGAACCAGCAAGCTTGTAAAGTTCAATAGCATCCCTGGCTGAAATCAGTGGAGCTTAAGTGGGTCATGGGTAACATGTCAACAGCATTCAAGCATGTGGGCCATAATTTGAAGAACTGGCAAATATATACATCTTTATTTACATAATTACAATCTTTATTTACGTAAGTTATGCGAGTAACTGAACTCTTTATTTACATAATTTATGCGAGTAACTGAACTCTGGTCACTTTCTTTGCAGAGAATATATATTTAACATGATTCATAAATAAGATATGGAACTACGTATTAACATATGCAGCTGCCCCCAGTTGAGTCAGACCCTTGTTCCATCCATACTGGCAGTGACTCTCCAAAGCTTTAGGTAGAGAGAGATCTTTCCCAACACCTGTTCCTGCAGGTGCTTTAACTAGAGGTCAAATCTGGGACCTTCTGCATACAAAGCCAAGTCCTCTACCTCTGCGTCAAAACCCCTCCCCAATATCAAGAGGCCTCATTGGTCTCTTTAGCTGTGCAGTATCCATACCCCAAAATGGTCGTTCCCAATGCCTGTTGTTTGTGTGTGTGTGTAAAGTGCCATTGAGTCACAGCCAGCTTATGGCAACCCCAGCAAGGGCTTTCAAGGCAAGTGAGAAGCAGATGTGGTTTGCCATTGCCTTCCTCAGCAGAGCCTTCTTAGGTGATCTCCCTTCCAAGTACCAGCCCTGCTTAGATTCTGAGATACAACAGGATCGGGCTATACCATGCCACCTTCTCTCCCACCTACTACTTGAGATCCTTTAAGATGGTGATGCCAAAGACTGACCTACATGCAAGAAACATGCTCTTGCACTAAATTGTTGATTCTCATTAAAAAAAAATTGCCTGACTGATGAATTAGATACTATATATTCCTGTACTTCAACGACTATATGAGAGGTGGACAGACAAACACCACTTTTAGGATAGGCAGAGTGTAGAGACAAACAAAGCTGGAATATTAAGGTGAGTATGGTGGGCATATTCTGCAAAGCTTGAAGAATTATTTGACCAGTTTGTGTATCATAAGCAATGCTGGCTCTGATGTTACGGGAATCTTTTTTCATCTGTGAGAAAACAAAATCTTAAACCGGCAATACCTTTTGTATTAGCGCCCACCCTTTGGGTTGGATCCAACCAGTTTTTCTGGTGGTGAAAAAAGAAGAGAGTCACTTAAGAATGCTGTGCTGGGGACCATGGGACCTGAATGAACAAAATCCATTTAGGACAGGGGCTGTAGCAAGGAGGAAAATTGGGTAAGGTATAAAAAGCTGGATGGATCCAACTCAGTGTTTCAAAATAATGACGAAGCTTTTGAACTCCCCAGAAATCTCCATAAGACAGAACATTCAGTAGCAAAACAGGGGGGAGTATGTTTTAAGGCCTGATGGAAAAGTCCCAAATCTGCAGTTTATGGAAGTCTGGAAGCAGAGCCAGGACATTATTACAGACTTAATTAGGTTTGAATTTTTGTACTGAACATTCATCCTGATGCAAGATCTGTTTGCACCTACAGCCATCAGATGTCCTCATGTTCTCCATCTAAACTCCTTTTATATTCCATTTTAACATGTCTACAAACTGCAGACTTGAAACTTTTCCATCAAGCCCAGAAACCAGTTTTTTCTTTCCCCACCATTGTTTTCCCCACAGTAGCCATCATAATGATCATGATGATCATCATCATAGTGTCCATGCTTGTGTGAATGAGTTGCCTAAAGAAACTCATGAGGAACTGTTGTTGCAGTCATAACTGGAAAAAAAATCCATTTCTGGTTCAGTCACCATATACCCTTCCTTTGGCACACTGCAATGGCACAGAAAATTGTCTTCTCTATCTACCCACTTCCTTTCTAGATTTCCTCCTTGCTTCATATGCTGTATGCTTCTCTTTCTTGACCTTTAGTAATGATAGCTAAATAGAATTGCAATGTACAGGCCTGGTATATTTCTGAGTACCAAATATTGGTGGGAAAGCAACAAAGGATGACCATTAGCTTCACGAGTCGTACCTGGAAGCATCTCTCTTGGACACCCATAAGCTGCCTGGTATTGATCATATTATAATACTCTATATCATTGCATGTTAGCTATTAGATATTATCAGATATCAAAAGGCAGATATAAAATGCTGGAAAAATTATGAGCTGATACTGTAACCATAATAAAACAAATAATACAGCAAATAATCAGATATTCAGAGAATAGCTAGAGAATCTTAGACATCAAAACTCATGGAGGAGAGCCCCCCACCCCCTTTAGTAAGGAGCTACCTGCTTCTCAGTTGGTTCAATTAATCTGCCTAGTGCAGCTGCTTTTCCTGTCCTGCCTGAAATCTTTGTAGTCCTTGCTGAATTTCTGCCTGTCAGGGAACTGTTATGGGAGTCTTGTTAGACAAAAAGGTGAGAACCCTTCAGCTTCGACTGTGCATATCAAAAAAAAGGAAATGTGAAGGCTGCAGAATTAGGAAAGGGGTCCAGAGTTTAGTTTGTAAAAATGGGTTGCTGGGGTTCTATCACTTTTAGCATCAGCACCCCAAAGGCTGGGGAGAGGAGCCTTCTCCTATTCATTTCAATTTTTTATTATTGACTTTCCTTATTGTTTGCCGGCCTTCCAGGTGTGAGGATCTAAAGAGGATTCTTTCTCTGTGTGTGTTTTATATTTCTCTTTTTCCCTGCACATTTTTTATAGGTTAGCTGTATTCTGTTATGTAAAAACCCTGCAATGCGGCTGGAGGAAAATGGAGGGGAGGAGTGAGAAGGAAAGGGAGGGAAGTGTGAAGGCTTGGGGAGGGAGCAGGAGGAGGGACAATGTGGAACAAGAGAAAGGTGCTGGGGTTTAAGACAACCTGGAGTCTATACCCACTCCCTACAGGTCTTGCCCCCTTCTTAATACTAAATTTGTGGACTATTGTTGCAAACAGAACTCTGCACATGCTCAGAGTTAACACATGCTGACCCTAACTGGCCATGGTCTCTGCCACGGAGGATAATCCCTTTTGACCCCAACTTCTCATCAACAAAACATTCTAGGTAGGCACTGCCCTCATGGGCATCTCCCAGTTGAACCACTAACCGAAATGGCTACATTTTTTGGTGGCATCTGCCATCCTTTGCACAGGCAAGAAAGGAGAGAATTTGCTCTGCACTGAAAAAAATGTATTGAGCTCTACTGATCCTGGGAACACACCTATGACTGCAAATTCTCCAGATAACTGATGGCACATCACTGCTGAATTTTAAAACCAGAACTATGTTTCTATCCCCTACTGTTCCAGAAACAGAAATGTTACATTCTTAAAATGGGGGGGGGGGGGGGTTTAGAACAGATGCAGATACAGATGTGGCTTCAAATTCAGTCGCATTTCCCCTTCCAATACAATACTCAAAATGAAATATTGCAGGTTGACTGAAACCCCCCCCCCCAATTAAACCTCTTGACTCTTCAACAGTGTGCATGTGAAAACAGTGCTCCTGCCTGTGCTTGTTGCTCTGCTGGCTCCTTCCTGCATGAGTTTGGAAGGAGGTGTGTACATTTGCTTGGGACTGCGGGATGCGTGGAGGCGCTATTGCTGGGGTTCACCTATGGAACGCAGCTAGGTGGAAATCGGGATGAGCCAATTGTATTGCTTTGGGGATGGTCACTTGCCTCCCCAGTCTTGCTCCTCCCCAACAGGGTTTGGAGAGGAAACAAAGGGAGCAACCCCCCCCCAACCGGATTGCTGCCAAATTGTGCTTGCAAAAAAGATGCTAGACAGAAAGCAGGCTTTTCTGTTCCTTTCCTGCAAAAAGACACACAATGCTGCCTGCAATGCTCCTTCAAGGGGTCTGTTCACACAAATGGGCTCTACTGTGCGCCATGGTGTATAAACTAATCCGGATCAACTACCACACCCTGGTTTCTGCACTCACCACCCCAGCCACTATTACTGTTTAGAATAGCCTTCATAACCACCAGGGCATTGAAGGGGAAGATGGGAAACACATCCTCGACAGAGAGATCTTACGACAGAGAGCGTGTTAAGAGATCCTAAAAACTCATTCTGTGCAAACACGTAGAGAAGTCTGCAACCTCCTTATCTGATACACACCTGCAGATTACTCATAGATCACACAGAACAGCGCAGAAACTGGTCATACATTAATGCAGCACACACACACTGCAAAACACCCTGATTCACGTCCAATAGATGCACACATCACAATGAGGGAAGGGAAAAACTGCTTGGTGGGATCCTAAAGATCCGGTGTCACCCCTCCCCAAACCCCACCCTGTGTCTCCCTGGCGTTCACCGAGGCTTGACCTGATCAAGGTATTAGCAGTGAGGGAAGCAGAGCAGGGGTATCGGCATGGGAAAAGATAGGTGGCTAATGGTGCAGTCTCTCTTGTGCTCTGCTTGGGAGCTTCCCAAGGGTATCTGGCTGGCAGTTCTGCAAACTAGATTGGGTGGACCATTGGGTTTCGATCCAGCAAGGTGATTTTTTGAGGACAGTTGGACAAGTCAGTAGTGACAGGCAATTTTGGAAGGATAGAGGGAGCTGTGCCCGGGCAGATGGAGGCACCAGTGGGGGTGGGCAGCAATGCTCCCTCTAAGCTGTGGAGTCTTGTGAGCAAAAATTCTACTGGCATTAAAGTTGTGAGTGAGCCATTTGGCTACTGCATAAATTAGTTTGCTCTGGAGCCATCCTTCCTGCACTAAGACAAAAATCTGTGAGCTGGAGGCTGAAAAACTGTGAGCTAGCTCACACTAACTCAGCTTAGAGGGAACACTGGTAAGCAGAAGGGAGCTCGGTTGAAGAAGCAAGGGAGGAAGTAACCAAGGGGCAGATGGATGGATATCGGGATGGTTGATAGTGGAGGAACGGTAGAAAGAGGATTATGGATGGATGGCAAGACTACTCAATGGAGGGATGGCTCCACGTGTGGGTGGATGAAGGGATCGATGTGGCATGGCCAAGTCAACCTAGCCAAGCACAAATCTATGAATGCGTGCAAAGGGATGCTGGGGGGGGGGGAGCTCTGGGCGGGAGTGCGAGCTGGGGCTGGTACCTGGCTGGAGATAAGATCCTCGCAGACGGACAGGGCCATCTGGATGGCATTGGGCTTGTGCGTGACCGAGGTGGCGTTGAGCTGGATCTTCCAGGTGCCATGGCGCTTGTTGGCCTGGTTGATGGCCTCGCGGAAAACCTGCTCATGTTTCTTGGTGCTCAGCACCGCGCCGATATTGACGATCTTAGGCTCGCAGCCGGCGCGGGCAAACGAGAAAGAGACGAGCACAGCGAGAAGCAAGAGGCGCATCGCGCTCATGGACCACCGGCTCCCTCAGCCGCCCATCGCCCACGCCGAGACAAACTGTGGTGCTGTCCGTGGTGCTGAAATCCGTCGCGCTGTCCGTGGTGCTGAAATCAACTGCCGCCTGCTCCTGCCCCCGTTGCGACTTCCTCGGCTGAGACCCCCTAGCAGCCCCCTGCAAGACAGAGAGACGAGCAGCGTGCGCACCGCCAACCAGCCCAGCCTGCCAATGCGGCAGCGCTTCGTCTTGCGGCGGGGGCGGCAGCTGAGCTTGGGGTGAGGGAGGAGGAGAGGGGATGAGGATAAGGACCCTGGAGTAGGGGGTGGGCAAGGGAGGGGCAGGTGAAAGCCAACCCTGTCCAAACCTTCTAGATCAAGTGAGGTCCCCCCCCAGCTTCTGGGATTTCTTTCCCTAACTAGAATCCAGGGAATGAGAGTGGGGAGATGGGGATGGGGAGAAAAAATCTAGTCTCCAAGCAACCCTTTTGAAATCTGGAGAAAATCCCCCCCCCCCCGTAGTCGTCCTCCCTCTCCAAAGAGGAGAGTCTGCCAGTTCCCCAGATCAGATTAAAGAGGCTTGGTCCCTTCTTCACACCCTTCTCTGTGGATTCACCACAGAAAGGATGTATCTCCAGTTCACCTTCGCCAGCTCACCCAGCAGCAATACCGGCAGGTGATTTTGGGAGAGATGCAGCAGCTATGTTGGAGACCCAGCCAAAAGGATGGATGGAAGGGGGTGAGGAAATAATGCAGAAGGGTGGGGAGATGGATGGAGAGAGAGTGAACAAGCAAAAGACGATGGCAAGCAAAAGACGATGGCAAGCTAGGGTGAAATGGAGGGACTGTTAGATAGACACAGGCTAGATGGTGCCAGGAGAAGGTACAAGATGAGGCTGAAGAAGAGATGACCAAAAAGCAAGAAGGGTGGGTGAAGAATTTAAATGATGTCCCTATAGTACAGTGGTCAGCACAAGGGAACCATTTAGGGAGGGAGGACAGGAAGAGACGGGGGTGGACTTGGATGACTGGATCCAGATTTCATGCCTTCTGGATGTTTTTCTAGTTGGTGAATTCATGAAGACATAAGTAGGTGCCGCGCTCCCTTCAGCATCATAAGTTGGAATGTCCACTATTAAGGCTGCATTCCTAAGCACACTTATCATGGAGATCCATTAAAATCAGTGGGACTAATTTTGAACACGCTTTGGATCATCCTGCATGGATAGTTTAACTATTCAGCATTTAGCTGATCATTACACTGATTGATTATATGTGGCACCTTAAAGATTCATTATAGGTTTTCCATAATAAATATGTTAGCCTTTTAGGTGCTACAAGACTGTTCTGTTTTATTGTAACAAACTAACACCATAATTACTCTGGAATATTATTATATATTAATAAAAAAGAATGTATTGTCTTTGGAAAACGTACAACAGCAAAAAAGTAGTAACAATAATAAATCCAAAGGAAGATTAACTATACACACAGAAGCACCAAGATTATGCACACATATAATAATATTGAGGAGGATACCAGAAGCAAAATTATCTACATGTCTTTTTGTTTCCAGCATCCTGAATTAAGTTTCTGTTTTCTTTTAGGTATAAGAATGTATCGTGCTTTGAGCAAAGATAGCAATGGTGTGTGTTTGTGTGTGTGTATGAATAAATATATTTTACCCAAATAAAAACAATTTTAAATCAGAGAAGTTTCCACATTCTTTAAAGAAATCCATAAGCAGGAAAAATGTTTGTCCACTTATGTGTAGGGATATTTCTGATGTGACAATTAGCTATGTTTTCCCATTTAGCAGTGACTGAAGCTACAGACAGACAATAGTTTGTCAGCCAATTCAAGGAAGTTTGAAAGAGGAATCACTGCTCGTGGTGTTTATGTTTATCTCATTTTGCCTCTGGTCAACAGGATCGGCAGGTTTTTATACTACTGTGTGATTTTTGCATCATTTAATATGTCATATTAATACTTATGCTTTGCTTCAGTTCTGTTTTTAGATTTCTGGTTGATTCTACAACCCTAACTCCTATTGCTTCCTTCACTGAATGTCCCATCCTGTTGATTGTATTGATTTACTCTGCATAATGCACCTTGAGTCCAAATGAGACAGGTGGACTATACATAACTTATATAAATTTAAATAAATAAAATAAATATGCCAAATCCCCTGCAAAACCATATTTGACTAGAGATTATGAGGGGCCTTCATTTTAGTCCTTACCTGGTGAACAGAGCAGGACATTGTGCCTGTTTCTAGTCTTGGCCCAAGCCTTCCTGCTGAAGCACCCAGCCCTTGTTCTTAACCAAAGAAACCCTGAAACCGAGGAATTACACTGCAGAACAGGATTCTGGTATGACCATTCATGGCCACAGTCTCGACTTGGCTCTATGAGTGTGTTGAGTTTACTCTTTGCCATTGGTTTACATGTTTTGAACTGGCTTTGCAAATAACTAGCTTGCAGTTTGATTGAATGATATGAAGGTACAAGACTGCCTTATACTGAACCAAGATTTTGTGCAGAGGAAGAGAGAGCCAGTGTGGGGAAGTAGTTAAGTGTCATACCAGTATCTGGAAGACCCAGGCTTGAATCCCCACTCATGCCGTGGAAGCTCGCTGGGTAACCTTGGGCCAGTCACAGTCTCTCAGCCTAACTCACCTCACAGGGTTGTTGTGAGGATAAAATGGAGGATAGGAGAATGTTTTGGGTCCCCACTGGGGAGAACAGCAGGGTATAAATGAATTTAAAAATAAATAAATTTCCAGCACTTTTAAATGGGCATGTTGTAGCTGAAGATGCTAAGGACTGAACATTGAACTTGGAACCTTCTGCATGCAATCTAGTTCTCTCCTGCTAAGCTACAGTTCCTCCATCCCATGGAAACAGAGCTGAAGAAAGAATATACACAGACTGCCTTGACAGGGTAGAGGTTAACAGTTGGCAAAGAAGGCAGTCTGAGATCACTGTGATGTAATCTTGCTGAAGCCCATTTAATTTCATATTGATCTGTGGTTCTTTCCTATGAAGAATGATCAACTGAGGTTTTAGCAATGGCTATACTATATTAGTGCCTTAAGGGAAACTCAGTCAAAAGCCAGAAAAGGTTCATAAGACTTAGCTCCAGAATGCATTTTCACTGCTCACCCATGGAATGTGAAGGAGCAATAAAGATAAACAGAGTGAATCTGACAATGTGCAGAATGCCTTTCTCTCACTATTGAGGAAAACGTCTGGGATTTGGGCACACTGTTACTGGGTCCCAGTCTCTGGTGAGTTTTCCCCATGCATGTGTAGTATTGGCAGGCTAGAAATAATCCAGACTCTATCATCCAAAGGTAGAGAGGTTGGTTAACCCAAACAGAGATGAAAAAAAGTTGCATTGCTTTAAAAAAAATTCCACCATGAATTTTTATACCAAATTTGACAGGATGTTCTTTGAATGCTTGATTTTTTGCTGAATAGTTCCTAATATTTGGTGAATGCCTTTAACATCTAATAACTTATTTCAGTATTTGATAGTTAACTTTTACATTGTGTTTCAATCAGTTGATATGGTCCTTCAATCATTAACTATGTTTTTTGATACAGATGCTTGATATTTTACGTTGGTGTTTTATTGAGTTAAATTGATGCGTGACATTGATATTTGATTTAGATATTTGGTATTTGACTGCATTTGATAACTGTCACATGATGGTATTCAATATCTCAGGACACTGGGCAGAATATCTGACATCATAAAAATCTTCATTGAATATTTAATATTATATATATATATATATATGTAAAAATAGTTTTTTCGACCATCTGAAGATAATTCAACATCCAGATTCACAGATGGAAATCTGGGGGAGCAAATTAAATTCTGTTCTACTGCCTGCTTTCCTTTTCAGAGGAGTTTGTTTTTCTGCCCAGCATGTGCATGTAAGCAATAATTCAAGCTGTGCATTCCAGAGCATTCCTCTTGGCAGCTTTCACCACCAAGAGTAAATTAAAAGGTTTTGTAGATGAAGTGCAGAAACAAAGGTTTTCTAATCTGGCATGACAAACGCCACTACGTATCTGGCGGGTGTACTTCTATATATATCTTTTCTCCTTGCCGTTCCCAAATGTTGACACAGCTCACACCTTCCCTGTGCTCAGTATAAAAGAGCTGAAAGAGATTATTTCTTCCCCCTTCCATCAATGTAAATTTGTCCTGGTGACGTCTTTAAATAGTGCATGTTGCTATGGCAACAGTTCCATGTCCCACATTCTCCAAATGTGCTGCAAGAATTAAAAAAAAAAGAGAGGGGATTCTGCGGCAGAATAGGGGAGGGGGTGTTACATGCTCAGTAACAAGCCAGGATTCTTAAGGCTACTGAAAGGTCTTGAGATTGAAGTTGCAGCGGGGGGGGGGGGGGGGAGAGAAAGAAGGCAGTTGTCCCTCGTTCCATCTTTATGGCTATGATGACATTTGCTAGTTATGAAATCAAACTGGCTCCATGCAACCAGAGAGCTGCTTTAGTGCACAAATGCGGATAAACCCCAGTGGCCACATTTGCAGGGTATGTTTAGAACAAAGCAATGCACCAGAAGCCCCCTACAGCTCATATTATGTTTTATCTTCTCCCCTCCCTGGCACCAAACTGCTGTTTCTTGCATAGAATGTTATCTAGTCTTCATTATACATTTTCTCAAGCCTGTCCTAATCTGAAGCTCGTTTATTATTTACATACTAAGCCTAGATTGCCAATTTGGCCCTACATATATTCATTATAAGTCTTCCGCTGCGGGTGATTAGTTGGCACTTCTTACATATGTTCCTATGCACCTACTTTGGTCATCAGGCAGCCATCTGTTGTCTGTCCCACCATTTAAGATGGCCTGTCTGGCATCAACCAGAAGCTGAGCCTTTTCCATCGTAGCTCTGTAGAATGGGGTCCCTGAAGAGGTGGAGGGGGCCCTTTTGGGGGATCTTGAGGAGATGCTGCAAAGCCTGGCTGTTTTCCAGGATTTTGCAGCAAGGTTAAATGGCAAACATCTTTTAAGGGGGAGGGATGTGAGGCTTGCTATTTTATCTTTGGTTTAACCGGGGATGTTCTAACTATTATTGTAAGCCATCTTGAGCCAAGAGGAAAGGTAGGATATAAATGTTTTACTAAATAAATACATCAGTAAAATAGGAGTATGCCCCAGAGAACACATCATAATATCATTGCAAAGAGTTTGTGCATAATTTCTTAATATTCTCCCAAGTAAAGTTTCCATACTTCCTCCTGTACTCCCAAAGGAGCCATGACAAAATGAGCAGGCACTGCAAATCTGGAGTCAGTTTATTTTGTTTTGGGTCCTTCAGCCTGGGTGACTGAACCATTTCTGGCCAAGCTGCTCAGGCTATAATGACATCACCACACCCCCCCCTCCACCTCCTCCTCCTCCTCCTCATCATCAGGAGTCATAGCTCCACCTATCAGCTTTGCTGGGAGAGTCAAATATCAAGAATCTATCAAAAATTTGAGCATTTTTTTGGAACTAGTACTACATTTTCAGCTATAGTTCTAACAAGGTTGCGATAATGCCCCCCTCACCTCTTGCCTGACTTTGGATCATAGAAAGATGGGAAGACACTGATCTTTCCCACCCATTGCCTATTGATCTGGCTGGCTCCCTAGTGGTGCTGTGTTGCACCCAAAGGTACTGAATTATGAAACCTGGTCCTCCTGTCTGTTTAACTGTGCTGTGACCTGAAACTGATCCAGTAAAGAATACAGTGTGAGCGACTAAGACTTAATTCCTATGTAAGGATTAACTTACTTTTGCAATGCTGGAAGATTTCTGAGTAACACACAAGGAAGGGTGAGAAGAAAGGAAGAGGGAAAGAAAGAAGGAAAGAAAACAAAGCAATTAAAATGGTTGCATTGGTTATGTTCACCATTCTATTATTTGTGTTGCTGTGCAACAGAAGTTTGTTAGCAAAGAAGGAGAGGATTAATAAATATTTATTTAAATCACGTTGTATTGCTAGGGTGATATTACTACCCATGTTTACTTCAGAACAAAGAAGCAGAAAACAATTTTGTTGACACTGTACTCGTTGAAAACTGGAACACCATGAAATGAGAAGGCTATTTGAAGTCTGTGGCTATATCACAGAGTTTTCAAGCAGTTGTTCCTGTGCATCTCTGCTTCTTGGACTCTGGAGCTAGGCATGGTGGTGGGTGAGTGGCTTTCAGAAGCCTCTTGCTCAAGAGTTACTGCTTGTGAGTGCTGTTAAACTCACTTGCATGGGTGGTGCTTAAACTGCATAAATGATTATCCAAAAAATAAGTGAAACTGGACTGCAGCAACATCTACACACATTATCTGTGGGAATTCCATGCCACAGATTCCTTTGGTATTCTGGTTTGAGTTAGAAATCTGCTGGACACGACCAAAAGCTGGAGTGATATGGCTCTGATGGGAGAAAGAAACTGGGGAATTTGTGGTGCCACAGAAAGTAGATTTCTGTTTGTATAGTGAAAATGAAGCTCCTTGATCTTACATGATTAACTTTATGAAGTCATCTATGCAGGAAAGTAGCATGCAACTTGAAAGGGCCGTAGGTGAAAAGAACCATGGCACTAGAGTTGTGTATGAATGTTAATGGGGAAGCTCCTGATTCAAATTTTCCACCAATTTGATATATGGTATGTGATGCTATACAAAATATGATAAGCAAAAAGATGGGTCTCATCCTTGGAGCTGTGAGGGACTGCACAATTAAAGAGGCTTAGAAGTGCTGTATCAACAACTAAAGGACTGTGAAGGGTTAATTCTTCTCAGAGCCAGAGAGCCTTGAATGACAGGCTGCTCCAGGCAATCTGATTTTAGGGATAGAATAAATTCCTTACCCAGTCAAACAGGGAGAGTTATCTCTGAGGAGTACCAAGATCCCTAGTCTGGTGTGATTAGAAACTGCCTTTAGAGACCTTAAAAGTCAGTTATCAACTCCAGAAGAGTACAGGTGTTCCAAGAGAAGGGGGTTTGGGTACCAAGAAGAAGGTACCAGCCTTCTGGGCACCAAAAGGGTCAGTGATCATAAAATATAGTGTATTAGAGTGTTTGGGAAAACACTGGAACTAAAGCCTCTCAATATAACAATTTAAAGTAACTGTGAATAATTTAAGAACCTCTCATTAGGCTGATATATAAGAACAAAGGTTGTGCTTGTATTAGTTTTACCTCAGCAATTTCAACCCCTGATTTCACCTGACCATTCCCCTCAATGTGAAATAAAACCTTTTGTTATTTTTGAATTTCAAAGCATCTCAATTGGCATTTTCAAGGGTTTAAGTGTGATTGTATCTCTTCCCTCAGGTTCCTAGGCTTAGCAAATAGCCATCTTACTGAAAGGGTGGGACAGTCAAAGTTTCTTCTTCAGGGGAGAAGGAAACATGTTATCAGGGCAGCTCAGTCAGTGAAGGGTGAGAAAAATGGAGGGAAAATCTTGCCTCTGAGGAAGGGAAATGGACAGGGTCTGTCATATTTGGTGGCAGCATCGTGATAGGAAAATAAAACCCACAACTAGTTTGTTCCTCCAAAGATATAAACTAAAATAAGAATACATTGTATGAATTTGTGAGAAATTACCACAGGATTCCTGTCACAAATGGTACCACCCCATAAAGCTAAAGATGTGCAGGGGGATAGTCAGGGAGAGGAGGCAACCACTGAGGAAAATCCTAGTCAGGATGTAGAAATTATGAGAATGAAAGTTGAACTGGTGAAAATAGAAGCAGAAAAAGCCAGAACTGAGAAAGAACAGAATTAGCTAGAATTCAGGCAGATAAAGAAAAGGCCAATATGGAAACAGAGAAAGCCAGAATTGAAAAAGAACAACTATTAGAATTAGCCAGAATCCAGTCATCAGAGCTAGAAAAAGCTACGATGGCACAGCAAGAGAGAGAGAAGGAAGCTGAGAAGGAATATGAAAAAGAAATTTATAACATGAAAATGAATGAAATTCAGTTAAGGGCAGAAATGCTGCTTCCACAGAGAAGTGGGGAAAGTACCTCAGTGGAACAAAATAAATTTACACGTTATCAAAATGGGGATAATGTGGAGGCATTTATCTTCAGCTCTGAACAAACTTGAAGAGATCTGGGGGTTCCAGATGTGGATAGAATGATTTATTTGTGCCTACAAATTTGTGGAGGACTGAGTGAAATTTACTCGGAGATGAGGGACGATGAAACCTCCGATGATTTGCTTTTTAACTAGAGGGTCAGAGTTAGATTTGGGCTGACCACTGAACAAAGCAGAAAAGCTTTCAGGGAAACTAAAAGAAAGCAGGGCAAACATACACACAGCTAGTTGTAATCTGCACAGAGCCTTAAATATATGGGCTGAGGAAAGTGAAGTATAAACTTTTGAAGAATTGAAGGAATTAATATGTTTAGTACAATTTTTCAGACAAGTTCCCACACAACTTAGATGGTTTCTGAGGGATAAAAAGTTAAAAACAGTAGATGAAGCTACCACTATTAGATGAGATAGAAGGGGACTTGGGAGGCTCTCTTTTCTCACCCCCCATCAAGAAAAATAAAGTTTGGGGCACCTCAGGGAAAGTTGAGCAATCTGAAACCAACCCTGCAAGGCGGAACACCCCCAAGCCAAATAGAAAGGGATAGTATGCTTTAACTGCCAGGAAGAGGGACACATGAAAGTATCGTTTTTCAAAGCTAGACAAAGGAAAACAGCACACTTCAGCCAGGACTATCAAAATAGTTAAAAGGACAGAAGCAGCCACAGAACTCCCACCAAACCCTGTACCAGAAGAAGCCCAAACAGAGAGACCAGCCAGAGTTTTACAAGTTTGGAAAGTGCAGGAGGATATAAACAGGGAATATTTGGAGTCGGGAGACATAAACGATGAAGAAGTAATAGGCTGGAGGGGTACAGGGGCAGAAGTCATCTTAAAAAACCTAACTTAGCAAAGAAAGAACAATACTTATCAGGAAGAACATACAGAATTAAGGGAATCAGTGGCCCAGAGTTTGAGGTGAACTTGGCAGACCTCCCCATTAAATACAAAGGATTCCAGGGCAAATGGATAATGGCAGTGTGGGGTGAATTGGACGTCCCAACTCTATTGGGGAATGACCTGTCCTCACAAACTAAAGTAGTTAAAGAGTAGGCCTCTGAATCAGGCTTCAGTGCATCAGTCTAGGCCTAAAACTCAAATAGTTGCTATGGAAACCAAATGTAGAAGAAAAATTACAAACACAGCCCAGAATGATAGATACAGAATAAGTCACGAACTTATTAAGCAGTCTTAGGAAAGCTGTTACCTATCTGCAACATGAAGATAATAGCACTAGCTTTACTTTTCAGGACTGTTGCATGGATTCCTGAGAAAATTAATGCAAAGTCCTTTCAACAAAATATCTTTGATGGGAGCTCAAGTTTGCCAGTAATATCTGTGACATCTCCAGTTAAAAGATATTTTAACAGCCCATTTTATTAGGTTATAATAGATACTGTTTTCTTGTCTAAAAATATTGGTGCTGAATATTTTGGATATTTTAAAACAAATATAAAACCATTTTATTGCTTTGCATTGAAATATGTGTTTAAAGATACCTTGTTATGAACGGATCCAAATGTTAATGGAACTTTCCCCCCTATATGTTATTTGTTAAAAGTTCAAATTTAAAGTTTTTTAAAAAGAGATTTCACATAGCAGGGCTGGGAGAGATCTCTCCTCGAGGCCCTGGAGAGCAGCTGCCTGTCAGGTAGGCCGCCAGCAAGGCTGTCATTCCCTACCGGGGCTGAGGGGAGGAGGTGTGTCTGAGCCCTCATGGCCAAAAGTTTCCTTATGAGCGGATGGTAGAGGAGCGTCTCCCAGAAGCAGAGGCCATCATGCGGGTGATAATACTCCCCATGGTGATGAGTGGCCATGGTATTGAGGTCTTGTGTGCTGAGTGTCATGGACACTGCTACCACCTGGCCCCAGCTGTGGGGGCCAGATCCTGCCACCTACTGCCTCCAACTATCCCCCATTGTCCTGACTGATGTCCCTCCACCCAACAGGTGACTTGCAAGGAGGGAATGCTGCCACAGACCCATCCTCCTAGGTCAGCAAGGAGGGCCAAAGATGCAGTAGCAGCCAGAGCATCTGTGAACTGCTCCCCCACCACCATAGAGGAGGTGACTCTGCCATCGTGATGCCCCCATATCCACAGCCGGGGTGCTCCTATGACACCCCTGAGACCTTTTGCCGTGGACCTTGCCCCCATGTATCTAGCAAGGAGAATATGGAGCTGAGTAACAAGGAAGAAGACAAAGGCAGCCGGGCTCCTGGGGGGCAGGGTGCAAGGGCTCAGCGCCCACCTGGGAGCACTCATAGACTGACTGCTGGGTTTTCCCCATGCCCAGGTCCCTATTTCCTGACATTCACTGCTGATGTCGTGGACCAACTACGCACCCTGACCCCGAGGAGGCGCAGAGCAATGGCAGACTCCATGCTCCTGCGGTTGTTTGACATCATGGGGTCCCTGGCCCCATCACTTGAGGAGGAGGCAATGCAGAGGGCAGACCTGACATCTTTGGATGGCAGAGGCTCTGCTCCAGCAGACAGAGGGGGCAGGAGGGAAGTGGTGGGGCAGCTGCCTCTGGGCCAGGTGTCAAGGCTGCTGGTGGCCCAGAAGAAGGAGAGGATACTGGCCCATCCCACCCACACTTTCCTACATGTGGGCGGCAATTGAGTGGGAATGGCTGGAGAGCTGTCATGAGAGGTGGGAAGCCTTTTCCAGGGGACAGCAATGGATAGAGGGGTTGGCAGCATTTGTAATGGCAGCTGCCAGGCACCTGAAGGGGCGTCTTGCCATAGCGAGGGATGTGGGTGCAGGACAGGGGTGCATTGAGAGGCTGCTGGGGGGCCTGTCTGGGGGACCCAGCATCCCCCATGTCCCATGCCCCTTTTCCTGCTGTACCTCCAGCAGAGGTGGCATGCAGGTTGGCATGGGGGTGCTCTCAATGGTGCGGGCACCCTACTGGATGCCACAGCCAGAGGTGAGTTGGGGGTATCCTCACATCCACATTTTTGTCTGTTGTCACCCTTTGGGGCCCTGTGTGTTCTGTGTGTGGAGCACCACCATGGGTGCCTGCAGGGCTGATGGGTGACGCCTCTCTCCCCACTGACAGGTGGCCAGGGCTTGTAACAGGAACAGTTCTCTTTAAGGGGTGCGTGTGTGTGGCAAAGAAGGAACATCGCTCCTGTGGCTTGCCCCTCTTCACACCCTGCCAGTGACAGACACTTGGCTCGACCTCCTTGACTCATGGCTCCCATTGGTCCTGCCTTCCCTGTCTATCATGTGACCCCCACTTTACAACAATGCTGGAACAGAACACTGCAGTAGGATCGCCACGGATGCTGCAATAGAAGCAATGCCTGGCAACACTGTTGGGGCATCGTTTTTCTCATTTGGCTGCCACATAACTATCCCTTAGGGAGGCGACTAGTGGCACCACAGCTGCGCCATGGCTGGTCACCACAGTGCTGGCACAACACAGGATTTCTCTGCCCATGTGTTGTTAGTTATACTGTGACTATATAAGAACTCTTCCGACCAAATCAAATCCGCCCAACAACAAAAACTGGTGGGAAAGCCCAGTCCTGCCCTGCCCCCCCAGCTTCAAAATTTCCAAAATTTTTACATTTCTAGCTTTAAAGGACCACTGATCCGACTCTGTCTTCTCATGGAACACAGGATGGTGGATAGGGTTGCCAGCTCTGGGTTTGGAAATTCCTGGAGGTTTGGGGGTGGAGCCTGGAGAGAGCAGGATTTGGGGAGGGGAGGGGAGGGACCTCAGTGGGTACAGTGCCACAGAATCCACCTTCCAAAGCTGCCATGTTCTCCAGGGGAACTGATCTCTGCCATCTGGAGGGCACTTGTAATTCCAGGAGATCTCCAGGCCTCACCTGAAGATTGGCAACCTTAAGGGACTGGCCTTTTACGTTGTAGTGAAAATGCCTGGTGACCTGTTACACCACATGGATGTGGACAGCCAGGAACAAGCCAAGCTCCAGCAGTGCTGACAGCCTTGCAGAGCTCTCTCAGATAGCCACAGTGATCCTTTGGGAGGAGGCACTGGGCAAACATATGCTGGTTGTACCTGCTACCATCTAGGTCTGCAAGGAAGCCACCACCATTGGGACCCATCTCACTTTCCTCCTGCACCCTGGTAATGTTCTAATCTGTCTCAGCAGTCTCAAGAAGTAATATGACTGTTGGGCTGCATTTGACTAGCTGGTTCCTTAGAGATATTAGCCCAAACCTGGAAGCCTCATTCTTGCTCTCCAATCTCTTCTTCTCACCAGAGCTTTGCCTCCAGCTGAGCCAAGCTTCTCAAGTATCAGAGAGAGGCAAGAGAACAAACACCCAGAGCAAGGAGTGACAAGAAATGAAGCAAGCCTTCCCAGCACCATACCTGGCCTTCTGTGTGCCTGGCACTGTTTGAACATATGTGGGAAGCATGAGATTTATTTAAACTGCAACCCACATCCACAAGCAGTTTTTCTCCCACAGGCACCTTTAAAAGATGTCTCAGGTGTGACTGGAGCCAGGGATTCCATGGGGCTTAGCCAAAGAACCTTTTGGAATGCCACAGCTCTTCTTTGGGTCTTGGGAAACCACAATAAAGACTGCTTCTAGTCATCTGCAGAGTTCCTGTCCTTTACGACTGAGTAACCAGCCAACACATACACACACACACATGATTGCGCGCATGGGGGGGGGGGGGGAGAGTCCACATCAGAGCCCCAGCACCTTTCTTTTTACTGTTCTCACTAGGCTGATGGCTGATGCCCCTGATTACAGAGTAACCCAAAAGATCGGTGAATGGTGGTACTTGAATCTTTTGATGGCTGGCTTACTGAATGTTTAGGGGTACAGAGTGGTATAATAATATCATTAATATAGAACTTTCAGCTTTATAGATCACTTCATAGATATTATCGTGTAATTATTACAATATCCCTGTAAGGAAGGCCAGTATTATTAACCTCCCCCCGAGGCAGGGTATAAATGAAGAAACAACTTCCTCACATACATTAATTTCAAGAATATCTTCAATGGGTTCCAAACCTCTACATGTACATTTAGTGGTTGTATTATTATTATTTCTCTATGAAGGCAACATGTAATTAAAAATGACTCATCACCAAACGCTTTAAAAAAAAGAGAAAGATAAGAAGAAGAAGAAGAAGAAGAAGTAGAGGAGGAGGAGATTGGATTTATATCCTGCCCTTCACTCACTTGGAGTCTCAGAGCGGCTTACAAACTCCTTTCCCTTCCCCTCCCCACAACAGGCGCCTTGTGAGGTAGGTGGGGCTGAGAGAGCTCTGAGACAACTGTCCTTGGAGTGGGGAATGAAAACCCGGTTCTCCCAGATTAGAGTCTGCGCACTTAACCACTACACCAAACTGGTGAGAGGCATTGGGCATGTTAAAATTATATGGAAACTTCCCACTTGAAACCTTTGTTATTAAAAGGGCAAACTCACTGGTAAGAAGAGTAACACAAAGCAGGTGTAAAGTGCTGTTCCACAAAGAGCAACTTGGACCCCTCACATGTCTAGGATTGCCAACCACAGGTTTGGCAGTACCTGAAGATTTGAGGGTGGAGTCTGAGAGCCTGGGGTTTAGAGAGGGGAGGGATCTTGGTAGGGTATAATGCCATGCAGTCCACCTTCCAAAGCAGCCACCTTCCAAAGCAGCAGGATAAGTGAAATAAATGTTTTAAATACATAAATAACAAATTTATGTAGTCTGGAGGTCGGCTGTAATTCCAGGAGATCTCCAGCTTCCATCTGTAACCCGATACATGTCTAGCAGTATATATTTTTTTTCCAAATAATTTTTATTAATTTTTCAGTTTTCTTTAACATAAACAACAGTGATAAACATGTGTAAATAAAATGTTTGTAACAACTTCAACTACAACAACAACAACAAGACGCAGTGGAGTTTACATGGTATTAATTACTTCATAGTATAACTGTGGTACAGGAAAGTTAGTAGTAATATCATTGTTAAAAGCCGACTCCAAGAAAGGAAACCATTTTGTACAAAAATCAGAGTGTTTAAAAGGATCTTTTCTATATGAAATTTTATCAGAGATTTTATCTAATGCATAGAATTCCCATATCTTCGAGAACCATGAAGTAATTGTAAGAGTATTGGTAGATTTCCAATTCCTAGCTATAACCACTTTTGCCGCTGTTATAAGGATAGAAATAAGGTCCCTAGTTATTTTGGGTATTGCGTGATCCCTCCATAAATCTAAAAGAAAAATTTCAGGGCAGAGTGGGGGTTTGTGTCCTGTAATGTTATTAATAAACGTAATGATTTTTTTCCAAAAAATTTGGACGTCTCGACAGGACCACCAGCAGTGAATAAATGTGCCTTCCTCGCCACAGTTTCTCCAACAAAGAGGTGAGTATTGATTGTTGATTTTATGGAGATGTGATGGGGTAAGGTACCACCGTGTTAATAATTTATATGCTTGTATTTGGATATTTAGAGAGTGTGATTTTAATGATGGAGAAGTCCAGATATCTTCCCAGTCGGCTGGTGTCAAAGTAAAATTACAGTCGGACTGCCACTGGGTTTGATAACTCAAGGGCTTGTGCGATTGACTTTCTTTCAGTATATTGTAAATATATGAAATATAGCCCTTGAATGAAGTTTGATGAGTTTGAAGCAGGCGTTCAAAGGGGGTAAGTGGTCTCTTAGGATTGGAGGATGTAATCAAAGAAGACACTAGGTGTTTGACCTGCACGTATTCGAACCATGGGAGCGTGCAGTTGTATTTTTGTTCTAAGAAATTCTTGTCAGCCATTTTGTTATTTATTATTAATGTATGTAGCGTAGTGAGGTTATTATCCTTCCACACCTTGTAAGAGTCAAGGGACTTAGCTGGTTTAAACCAAGATTGGTTCAGAAATGTCAACATTGGTGAGGTCGATGGTGCCAAAATGGGTTGTTTTCTGTCCCATGCGTGGAAGCAATTTGGGAGAAACATATTTTCCGCAATTGTTTTGGGCCTGTTGGTTTTTGTTTCCCATAAAAGAGAATAACAAGGGATTCAGTTTAAATACGATTCTTCAATACATTTCCAGTCTGCAGCCTCATGGTAAGCCGGGAAATCTGGTAGAGCAAGACCACCTAGTTTAGATCGTCTCTGTAGAGTTTCTAAGGAAATCCGATGTAATGATGAATTCCATATGAAATGTGTTATTTGACTTTGCCACAGTTTGAAAGTATCCTTTGGGATCCGTATAGGAATAGTCCGAAATCAGAAAAGAAATTTAGGGAATATAAAGGTTTTAACAATTTGTATCCTTTCGATCCAAGGTGAAAGTGCTATTAGTTTACGTTCATGGTGGTCCGCAATAAGCGTTTTCAGAGGCAAATAGTTATATTTGAACAAGTCCGTCAAATTAAGAGGGATAAGAATTCCAAGATAGGGCCATGTTTTAGTGACCCAGGTAAAGTCATAGTGCTTTTTAATAATATTACTATGATATCTAGACAAACAAATAGTGTATAGTAGCGTCTTAGAGGCATTGATCCTTAGTCCAGATACTGTCCCAAAGTCTTGTAGTGATGAGTAAAGAGCTGGTAGAGTCTGAAGTGGGTCGGTAGCATAGATAGCAATGTCATCAGCAAACAGGCTGAGTTTGTATTGCCTGTCATCTAGCTGTACCCCATGTATCCGTGGATGAGTCCGTATAGTTTGAGCAAGTGGCTCTATAGCAAGGGCAAAAAGTAAGGGAGAGAGGGGACATCCCTGTCTCGTGCCTCGTGCTAAATCAAAGTATTTTGAAATTTGTCCATTGATGAGGAGTCTTGCTTCCGGCGCGGTATAAAGAGAGCGGATTGTTCTAGTAAAGTTTGGTCCAAATCCAAAGGAGTTTAAGACAGCCAGTAGGTAACGAGGTTCCACGGTATCAAACGCTTTTTCGATATCCAATGATAGGCAGAAAGAAGAGTTAACTTGTTTGGTCTTGCAGAGATGGATGAGGTTTAAAGTCTTCCTGGTGTTGTCGGAAATATCTCGGTGGGGGATAAAGCCTGTTTGGTCAGGATGAATTAAGGAAGAGATGAATTTGTTGAGACGTCTCGCAAGGGTGGCAGTGAATATTTTGTAGTCCGTATTTAGAAGGGATATGGGTCGATAGGATCCAGGGTTGGTAGTATCGCGGCCCTTCTTTGGAATGACTATAATGTTGGCTTGTCGCCAAGTAGGGGGCATGATGCCTTCTAGCAAGGCTTGATTGCAGGTAGAAGTAAGGTGCAGAGCCAAAGTGGAGTTAAATTTTTTATAAAATTCAGACGTAAATCCATCATTGCCTGGTGATTTATTATTTTTGAGGGTCTTGATAGTTTCCAAGATTTTGGCATCTGTGATTGGACAGTCCAAATATTCCTTTTGTTGTAAGGTGAGAGACTTAGAGAGAGGATGTTCGGTTAGATAGGCCAAAATAGTAGAGGGATCCGGGTTGTCAGACGAGTATAATTTTTGATTAAAAAGTGTGAAAAGCCTGGAGAATACCGTTGGTAGTAAAACAGAGATTATCTTTCGGATAGCGTATGGAAGCAATATAGTTCTGAGCACGTTTTCTCTTTATCTTCCAGGCCAGAAGCTTGACAGACTGGGGACCCTTGAGCCAATAGCGCTGTTTAAGGTAGGTGATGTTCTTTTGTATTTGTGAGGTTTCAAGAGCCTCCAACTTTTTCCTTTCTATTAAAAGCTTCTTGTATGTTTTCTTCCGACCGTATTTTCGAAATTGTTCTTCAAGTGATGTTATTGTGTCAAGTAGAGTTTGTTTCAGCTGATTTTGTCGTTTTTTGCAGGATGCAGCGGCCGCGATTAGTTTGCCGCAGATAACAGCCTTGAAAGCATCCCATGTTATGTGTTGTGAGACACCACAAGAGGCATTCAGGAGGAAATATTCTTTAATGCTTTCGTCGAGTCCTTCTGTGACAGAATGTGACAATAAAAGGTTATTGTTTAATCGCCAGTTGAATTGTCGAGTATTTTGTTCACCTTCAGATTTACAACACTCTACCCAAGAATGGTCGGACCAAACACGATATCCGATATCCGCAGACGTGAATGAGTTGCTGAGAGTCATTGAGGATAAAAGAAGATCTGTCCTTGTGTGAACTTGGTGTTTGGGGGAGTAGTAGGTGAAGTCTTTCTCAGTCTGGTGTAGAGTGCGCCAAATATCACAAAGGTGAAAGTCTTTCAAAAGCGTAGAGAGTTGAGTAGGTGAAGCATTAGGGCGTAACTGTTGTTGATTGCATTTATGCCTTGGGGAAGATCTGTCCAGTGTAGAATCTATAATAAAATTGAAGTCTCCTCCAATGACATATGGGTTAGAACTCTAGTTTACTTAAGGTTTCTCTTAAGAATGGTATTTGACTTGAATTAGGTGCGTACAGAGAAACTAAGGTAATGGGCTTTCCACACAGAGAACCTTCAATAAAAATAAATCTGCCCTGTGGATCTAATTTGGTCTTTCCAGGTATGAAATGTACTTTTTTACTAATTAAAACTGCCACTCCTCTGGATTTTGATGATCCCGGCGCTAAGAGTTGATGGGAGAAATATTGAGAAGTAAAGATTTTATCTTGCTTTTTATTCAGATGTGTTTCTTGCAAGAAAATTATGTCTGGTTTTCTGGACATTAAAGCAGACAGGACTCTTTTGCGCTTAATAATATTATTTAAACCACGGCAATTATAAGACAGAAATTTAGTTTCTAATGAGTCAGACATCAGGATCGTTGTGGATTAATGTGGATTAGATTGACCATCAGTTGCCTGCTAATAGACTTCAGATAGTTAAAAAAGTAGTTTCCAAATTGTAGATCAAAAGTAACATTATTAATCCTATTATCAAAAGGCGGTAAAGCCAGTAGAGGGACATAAGACATAGGTATCCATAAAGCGAAATTAGACAATGCCATAAAAGCCTCAAAACAAGAACACTGCGTCAAACTACAAAAACATAACAATAACCAACCAAACATGGGCAGAACTACACTAGGAAGTCTGCCATTCCTTTCAATCAGGATAAAAAGGCACATTAACTTTAAACTAAGGGAATAGAAAGCCCCTATCAGGGGCACAACCAACGGGGGTGGGATCTAAAAGTTTCCCACTTTTCCCTCCTTTCAGTGTTAACAGTATGAGGATATCAAACAACATTGACTTTGCATAAAAAAATAGCTGTTGATATATTTCCAAGTCTACAGCTTGTATTGGGTCCAAAAGAGGCAAGACAAGTAAAGGCTAAATCAAATAATACAACAATAAATATACCACACGTTGCAACCGTATCATTAAATTAAAGGTAAAATAGGTCTGCCCATTGCAGATAATATTATGCATTTTTGTAAAACACCCAATTTTAAAGTTGAGTCTTGCTGGAGTTAGGGTATAACAATAATAACATTGCAGATAAGAAATAAACATTTTGTAGGGTCTTATTTAAAAGGAGCCCTGTACATATTAGGCTTAATAAAGTTCAGGTAGAGCCTCAAACATAACAAATAAAACTTATAGTCTATAAAGCCATCTAAATTGAACAATTTAGAGACCAGTAAACCAATAAAGAGGAGTAGGCTTGTAATCTTAGTATCCTAAACACAGCACCAAAAAAAAAGGGGGGGGGGATTGTGAAGCTGCTAAAAGTTAATCCTCAATTCCTCTAAAAATCGTTAACCTAAGTAAAGTGGCTCACAAAAGGTTGTTGAATAGACCATTCAGGGTATAGTCAAATGTAAATGCTCTGGAAAGAAAAGTAATGGTGGTAATAAATTAGCATTACAACAAAAGGATGGCTTTCAGAATGCCTCATTTAAAGAGGCTGACTGTGTGTTACACTTATTACAACTTAGTTGGCATTTTAGTTAAGGCAAATAATAAAATTGTGATTTAAAGATAGACCCTTACTAAATAGCATGTTAACCTTCTATCAGATTGAGCTACACTGACAAACAATCCCTTTAACCATATTAAGAAAGCATGTTGAGTTCTGCATTCAGTGTGAGGCTGGCTTGGAGGGCATAAGAGATCTATTGGTTACAATCACAGCAGTAATAAAATGCAATAGCTTTGATAGATTTACATTAAGGAGAAGGAAAGAAAAACTACGTTAAAAGGCTTATGAAAGTATAGAACTATAAACCAAAAAGGTTCATGTTGTGAAACCTGGGCCAGGCCGACTGAGGCTTTGCAAAGAGGGTGCAGACTGTAAAGTGTTTTTTTTGTAATGCAAACGTCTGTGAAGAAAAGCTGGCGGGGTTAATTGAAGTCCCGGGCTTGCTTCTTCTTAGCGGCTTGGCGCCAGTGGTTCAAAGCTTGAGCAGAATCTTGCACAGGATCTTCTTGCTGCAAATCTCGAGGGACAGGTAAATGAAGGGACGAAAGCAGTTGAAGACCAGAGTCAATATCGTCTGCTTGGAAGGTTTGATCTTGGTGCAGAACTTGCCGTTTGCAAAAGGCAACCCAGCGATATTTAATGTTAGCAGAGGTGAGTGCAATGGTGATTGGTCTGAGTTGCTTCCTTCTAAGAAGAGTTTCAGCGGAGAGGTCTTGGAGGACAAGGACTTTATTGTTATGGAAAGTAAGGTGACCCTGGGCTCTAGCTTGGTTTAAGATTGCAGTTTTTGTACGGGAATTAGTGAATTTAGCAATGATGTCTCGGGGCTGTGTTCCTTGTTGTTGCCGTCTCTCTGTTCCCGCCCTGTAAGCCCAGTCTATAAGTGGGGCTGCACCATCTTCAAGGTTAAGAATGCTCGCCAGCCAATCTGCCAGGAAAGAACTTAATTCTGTCTGAGCTTCCAATTTTTCTGGCACCCCGCGAAATTTGAGGTTATTATGCCAAAGTTGGTTTTCAAGAACTAAAATTCGATCTGTAGCCCAAGCCTCTCGTTTATAAAGATATTGTGTGTCTCCCTGAAGTGCTAAACTAGCCTCCATAGCAGACTCAGCCGTTTGTGCTGCAGCTGTTATAGTTTCTTTAATGGCCGAAATTTGTTCAGTTAAGGGTTTCATTAAGTCTGCAAAAGTTTGAGCCATAGTCTGTTTTAAGTTTTTCTCCAAGTGCTCTAATGAGGAGAAAAATTCTTGGCGGGATACTGCTAGTCCTCCCTCTATCCCCTCGATTGCTTCGGTCGCCATGTTACCTGCCGATAAGAAAGGGGTGATGGGCTTTGAAGCCAGGAGATTAGATTTAGTTTTAGCCCCAGAGGTTCTGCCCATGCCTTCAGGGTTGTTAGGAAAGAGTTATCAGCCAATGTTGATGGAAAAGGAGGAAATCTTAGTGGAGCTCAGAGATCAGGCTGCCATCTCGTTCAGAGTCGAAGCCACACCCCCCATGTCTAGCAGTATAGAGCAAGTTGAGAATGTCAGTAGAGCCCTGATGGAACTGACTAATGGTCTATACTTGGTCCAGAATCCAGTTTGCCATGGTAGCCAACCACATCCCTACAAGACCCCCAGCAGGGGCACAAAAACCAAAGCCTCCTCCTGGTGTTGCCCTCAGCAAATGGAATTCCAGTGTACTCGGCCTCTGAACATGGACGTCCATTCAGCTATCACTGCTAACAGTAACTGATGGACCTATATTCCATGAATGCATTTTGTGAAAAATCTTTGTCTGTTAGGTAGGTTCTGGCTATTCTCAGTTTATACATTAAGCACTGAAGACCTGGGTTTCTAAAGGGATTTTAGGAACCTGTCATAGCTGCAGATGTTTTTGCCACCAGACTGAACACCAAGTGCGAGAGGTTCTGCTCTCTGGGTGGTCGGGATCCTCTTTCTCTCGGGGACGGTCTTCTACACTCCTGGACTGAGGGGTTTCTGTACCTCTTCCCCCCCTTTCCACTGTTAACTGGAGTTGTTCACAAGATTCTACACGACGGGGCCGATTGCATTCTAATATGCCCCTGGTGGCCCAGACAGCCCTGGTTCCCGGTGCTCCTGTCTCTAGCAGCGAAACAATTCCACCACTTCCCCCCTCAGCCGGACCTCCTGAGTATCGCCAACTCTCCGCTGCTTTATCACGACATTCCCCATCTGAAGCTCACGGCCTGGAGAATTACCCCTCAGCCTTCACCATCTGTGTAGCCAATGTACTTCTAAACTCTCATAAGGCCTCTACTAGGAAATCGTATGCTTACAAATGGTCACACTTCTGCTCAACACTTTCTGCAGACTCTGTATCGCCATCTTCTGCAGGATTGCCCAAGATCTTCGACTTCCTGCTTTCTTTGGCGGATGCGGACCTTGCAAATTCCTCGCTGAGGGTTTACCTTGCGGCTATCTCAGCCTTTCACAATCGGATTGACAACTGCTCTGCATTTGCTTATTCACTACCTAAACGCTTCCTCGGGGGTCTGCTCCATCTCTACCCTCCTTGCACAGTACCGGCTCAGCCCTGGGACCTCTCGCTTGTCTTGCGCTCACTCACAAGAAAGCCATTTGAGCCACTGGCGACGTGTGCCCCTCATCTCCTTGCATGGAAAACTGCGTTCCTCATTGCCATTTCATCCGCGAAGAGAGTAGGAGAACTCCTCGCCTTTAGGCATGACCCTCCTTACCGCTCCTTTTTACCCAGTACTGTTCACTTGGTTCCTGACATCTCCTTTTTGCCTAAGGTGGTCTCAGAATTTCATTTACATGCTGAAACTATCTTACCGGACTTTTATCCGAACTATCTCGGAAGAGGAGACACTCCTTCACAGCCTAGATGTCAAGAGAGCTCTCCTATTTTATCTGGACCGTACCAAGCACTCCAGTAAGACTCTGAGATGCTTTGTTTCTTATGCCTCCAACAGGCTTGGTTCTCCAATCATTGCCCAGAGGCTTTCCAAGTGGATTGTAGCTCTTATCCGTCTCTGCTACGCGCTAGCTTGCACTCCACTCCCTGGTCCAGTTCATGCCCACTCAACCAGAGCCATTGCTGCTTCTATGGCCTTTCTCAAAGGGGCCTCCATTTTGGACATTTGTAGTGCTGCCACTTGGGCTACACCCAACACCTTTATAAAGCACTATGCCCTGGACACCCGGCCTGCTGGATGTTCCTCGTTGGGTCGCTTGATTCTCTCTTCTGCCTCTCAGTGACAGCCTGCCTGCACCCTCCTCCAGGTAGGACACTGCTTGCTACTCTCCCATCAGTGTGAAGCACAGAGACCACGTCGAAGATAAACAGGTTGCCTACCTGTAACTGATGATCTTCGAGTGGTCATCTGTGCATTCACACTACCCACCCATCCTTCCCCTCTGCTTCCAGGCTTCTACTCTGTTTACATTGCTTGGCTGCAGCGGTCAGAAGGAACTGGTGGGATCTCCGCGCCCACTCCCCTGGGCATGCGCGGTGGGGGCTCCGCACATGCCCAGTGTTGCTGGGCATGAAAATCCGTTAGAGCTGTCTACAATACCGATGGATTCCAGGGCAGGCGCAGTAACCCATCAGTGTGAATGCACAGATGACCACTCGAAGATCATCAGTTACAGGTAGGCAACCTGTTTTTCTTTCTCAGTTCCTCTGCCAGTGGTTCTATGGCAAGAGCAAAGATGAGTTGTGATAATGGGCATCCCTGTCTTGTTCCTCGTGTTGGGAACTGTGTGAACTGGCAAAATCCAGTTGGAAAATGCACTGAAAGTGGATTATTTTGTGTATATGACCACAGCCACAGTGGGGTTTTTTAAAAATCATCTCCTTAATTAAAAGCCAGGATAAATAGTAATGTTTTGGCCTGGTGCCTAAAATAAATCAATTTAGGCTCCAGGTGAGCCTTAAGGGGAAGGGCATTCTGCAAGTGAGGTGCCACTACTGAAAAAGCCCTGTCTCTGGTTGCCGCTTGGCTTATCACTGAAAGCAAGGGCATAGAAAGCCAGGCTCGTGAGGCAGATCTTAACTGCTGGGCTGGACAATATGGGAGGAATCTATCCTCAAGTACCCTAGCCCTTAGCCATTTAGGGATTTAAAGGTAAGAACCAGCACTTTGAATCATGCTGGGAATCAAGTGGGCAGTCAGCACAGATTTTTCAGCCTGGTAGTGATACGATCCCTGTATTCTGCACTGACAATAGCCTGGCTGCTGTGTTTTGGACAAGTTAAAGTTTCCGTACCATTTTCAAAGGCAGTCTCATGTAAAGCACATTACAGTAATCTAACCTGGATGTAATTAGAGCATGGACCACTGTGGCCAGATCACACTTTTTGAGGAACAACCATAGCTAGCGTATCAGCCAAAGCTGATAAAAGGTACTCTGTGATCTGGGCCTGCAACTGCAGACCAGGATCCAGCAATACCTCCAAGCTATGAATCTGTTCCTTCAAGGGGAGTGCAGCCCCATCCTAGACAGGCTGACTCCTCAGTCCTCAAGCAGCTTTGTCATTGACCAGCAGCACCTCAGTCTTGTCGGGACTGAGCTTCAGTTTACTGGCCTTTATCCATCCTATTACCTTTTCCAGGCACCTCTTCAGGACTTCCACATACCCACCTGACTCAGCTGAAAAGGAAAAGGAGAGCTGGGTCTCATCCGCATATTGGTGGCACCTTAATCCAAATGCCTCGATGATCTCTCCCAGTGGCTTCATATAGATGTTAAACAGCCTGGGGGACAAGATGGAACCTTGCAGGACACCATAGTGTAAATGCCAAGGGGCCAAGCAGCAGTCTTCCAGCATCACCTTCTGAAATCAGCCAGTCAAGTAACAGAAGAACCACCGAAGCACAGTCAAGTAACAGAAGAACACACTGAAGCAAATTACACTTGCCTCCCAAGTATATCCTACTGGGATGGAGGGCAGAGACAAAAAATGTCATGTGTACTGCCATATGATATCTGAAGAAGGGCCTCTCAAACACCATGCCTTACTTGTAAAATTGTAAGCAACAAGATATACAATTTCCAGCATATCTGTAAAATGTGCATATTAGGAAAGTAAAGTGTTTGACACTTTTCTGTGGAAGCCAAACATTTCTCTTACAGTTTGTTACGCCATAAGAAAGATATTCCTCTAATCCTGTGAAGTGCATAATTAAGTGAAAGTCTTCATGCTTGAGTGCTTCTGAAATTTCTGAAGAACAGCTGCACCTACCTGATCCCTTCTTAAGTAAACAGGCATGCAGTTTCCTCTGAATCTTTAAAGGATGTAGTGGTAAGGGAAAATCATTGGAGGGCTCACATGATTCAACTGGGCCACACAAAGAAATGACTGTGTGAGATGCTAAAGCTTCTCTGTCTCAGCAGCCTCTTCCTCCTCCTCTCTTGTGAAAGCTGGCATAGCGGCTAAGGAATCCAAACTGTGACCCAGAAGCTTCCAGTTCAAGTGTTGCTTCTATCACAAACTAAGGCTGCCTTCAGCAAGGCCCTTGGGTCTTCGGTGCAGGGATATTACCTTTCTATCTTAAAAGGTTAGGGTTGCCAAGTCCTACCGTAGCTGCAGTGGGGGGAGCCCTGGCTGTCTCTGGGAGTTTATTGTTGCGCATGCAAAGTGCGTGCGCTGCAATGACATCACCCAGAAGTGATGTCATCATGTCGGGCATGTTGGGGGCAGGACCACTGTCATTCGAGGGAAAAACATAAGAGTTTTTCCTTGAATGATACAGCGTCCCCCCCCCACAACATGTCCGACGTGATGATGTCACCTCCGGGTAACATCATCATGCCGGGCATGTCTTGGCGATCCCAGCAATTTGGGGGTGGGGTTCCCTCCAGTGGCCCAATCTGGGCTGGCGGGTAACAGACCCATCGAGTGGGGGTTTCCCCGCCCCCCTCCAGGGGGGACCTGGCAACCCTGTAAAATGTTGTTGTGAGTGTTACTGAGAACACAAAGCACTTTGCCCAGTATTGCACAACTTTATACGTGAAGACTTGAACCCTCTTAATGATTTTGCATCCATATTTTAAGAAACTGAAGATTTTATTGTGCACATGTTGGCCTTACTTTCAAACGTGAATCTAAACAGCATTCATGAAGAGTTGCCCTGACCTGGATAGTCTAGGCAAGCCCGATCTTGGAAGCTAAGCAGGGGCGACTCTGGCAAGTACTTGCATGAGATTGATTTTTAAACCTTCTTTGTCACAGAAATCTGCTAACACTCTCAATAATCGTTTTAAACCTATAGGAATTAAATACAATGGCACTGTGTTATCTGCATATAGAGGAGTTGTAAGATGACGCAATGCCAACTTGGGAGGACAGTATTTAGGATCTTCTGGTAAACAAATTAAACAACACATCCTAACGCTGTTCCATGTGGTGCTCCACTGCTTACATCCTGCCATTGTGAGAACTGTCCATATACTGTTCCCTGCTGCTTCTCATTTAACCATTTTTTAATCTATAAGAGGACTCACCCTCTTATCCCATGACTACTGCGTTTACACAGGAGTCTTTGGTGAGGGACTATGCCAAAAGTCCAATTATACATACATTGTTCACTCAACCACCCTTAGCTTATGGATTTTCCCTCAGAAGTCTTTGGACTTGTGCAGGGGTCCTCAAACTACGGCCCGCGGGCCACATGCGGCCCGCCTAGGGCATTTTTCTGGCCCGCTGGGTGTGCCGCTGCCTGTCCTCCAATTCCCAGCAGCACACAAAGCAGCGGAAAAATTGCAGCCGACTTGTCCCGGGCCACATGACAAAGCCCCGCCCCCCCTGCTTCCAGTCAGCCAGGAGGAGGCAAAAGGAAGACTGGAAGAGGGTAAGTGTGGGGTGGCAGGCGCTCCGGCTGGCCCCAAGTCTCCTAGCTGGCTGAGAGGCCTCTCAGCCGGCTAGGAGACCTGCGCCAGTCCCAAGAGCCAGGCGGGGGTGTTTTTCGAGACTTTTTGTGCTGCTGGGAATCGGAGGGGGAGAGAGAGAGAGAGAGAGAGGTTTCTCTTTCCCATCATGATGCCTGCAATAGTGGAGTTTCAGGGAGAAGCAGCTGGGGGCTTGCTGCCTTAAAAGTTTGTGAGGATGCCGAGTTCTTTGTTTCTTCGGAGAGGGAAAGAAAACAGCCCCGTCAAGGGTGCCTTTTTGCACACCTCCCCCCCCCCCCCGTGCGCCTTCCCTACCTGCAAAATAACATCTAAAATCTCCAACCAGATCTAGACTAACTGATGCACACTTGCATCACTTGTTACGACTAGCAGTGACAAATATGGAAACGGACATTGACCATCTCATTAGCCAGAAGCAGGCCCATAGTTCCCATTGAAATACTGGTAAGTTTGTTGATTTAACTTTACTTGTTCTTCATTTTAAATATTGTATTTGTTCACATTTTGTTTTTTTACTTCAAAATAAGATATGTGCAGTGTGCATAGGAATTTGTTCATAGTTTGTTTTTTTTAAACTATAGTCCGGCCCTCCAATGGTCTGAGGGACAGTGAACTGGCCCCCTGTTTAAAAAGTTTGAGGACCCCTGGTCTTGTGTGTGCTGGGAAGTTCTATCTTGAACAACAGTTTTTACTAACTAACAGGAACTACTAAATAATTAACAGGCTAAACTAACTGGTGTGTAATTTCCTAGATCCTCCCTAGACTTTTTAAAAATTGTTGTAATATCCCCTACTTTCCAGTACTCTGATAGAAAGGCTGATATTAGCAACAAACAACATACATATACTGGTTAGAAAATCACCAGTTTCCTATGTGAATTCCTGAAGAACCCTTGGGTGTATGCTGTCTGGACTCCCAGATCTCTGTGTACGTGTTCTGTCAAGTGCTGTCAAGTTGTAGCAGACTTATGGTGGCCCCATAGGATTTTCAAGGCAAGTGGTTAAGCAGAGGCAGTTTGCCATTTTTCCCCATTGAATTTATAACCTGCCCTCCCCTGTAAACAGGGCTCACTCTACAAAGTCTTCCTTGCCTTACTCTGAAAAGTCTTCCTCAGTAGTACCCTATCCAAGTACTGACCATGCTGAGATCTGATGAGATTGGGCTATACCAGGGGTGGGCAAACTGTGGCTCGGGAGCCGCATGCGGCTCTTTCACATATATTATGTGGCTTCCGGCAGGGCGGCTGGGGAAGCTAAATATCATTAGCAAACAAATATCATTGGACAAATTAATATCATTATCAATATCTGCTTTTACCCCTTTTGTTATTATTTTTGGCAGTCTCATTTAATGTTAATAAAAAGCAAATTTGCTTATTTTCCAATAAAAGCAGGTAATATTTGTTCATGTCTTGTGGCTCTCAAACATCTGATGTTTATTCTATGCGGCTCTTACATTAAGCAAGTTTGGCCACCCCTGTTCTAGGTGGCTCTTACGCTGAGCAAGTTTGCCCACCCCTGGGCTATACTATACCATTCCATTCCACATCCCCACCCTCGGAGACTTAATACTTTGTCCATTAATCCTAAAACTTCATCTCTTAACAGCTCTATTTGATGCTGTTCATCTGACACAGTTGCTAAAAACAGCAAGTTCAGCATTGGCACATGGCATGCCTGCATTTTTCAAGGTGTGGATAGAGGTAATTAATTTTGTCTGCCATCTCCCCTTCTTCCTTAAGCAGTTCCTTTAACCCCAGTTCTGTGCAATGGCCCACTGCCTCCTTGGCCAACTTCCTGTTTTGGATACACATATAAAGCAACCTTTTGTTTGTCTTAATGTTTTTATCAGTCTGCTCCTCAAACTATCTTTGTGCTTGGTTTATTGCCAACTTATGTGTACTTTGCTGGAACCTGTGTTATTTTTGGTCGCCTCTCCAGAAAGTCTTTCACTTTTAAATGGGAACCTTGCCTTTTACGACTTCCTTAACTTGGGACGCTCCCCTAATGTGAGGCAGGCATATGCTTTTGTAAGTTCAATTAATGTGGAGGAAATTGACTCTTCTTTTCTGCTTCCTTCTGACTGGACCCCTCCTTTTTGTAAACTTCCGTCTTCTGAAATCAAATGTGATTGCTTTGGCATTTGGAGGCAACTTTTCATTGGCCCAAATCCTGAGCCGCAGGCATTACAGAAGGGATGGGGATGGAGCGCTCTTCTTGGCCATGCTTCTCTGTCAGGGGCAGCGTGTCTAGCTTGCGCGCCCGGCCCATTTGCAGCCCCGTCCCGCCCTGCCCCGCCCCCAACCAGGTGGCGGCTATAAGAGCTGCGGGGATAGGCCCGCCGGTGCGAGCAGGAGGCGATATCTGCGGCTCGATGGGGTTGGGCGCGCTCTGGGTGGGCGCCGCCGCCGCGCTGATCCCCGCCGCGTCCTGGGGGCTGCCGCTCTTGGCGCTGCTTTCGGCCTTCGGGGTCGCCGCCTGGTGGGCTTGCTGCCGGCCCTTGCGGCTCTGGCGGAGCCCGGAGGCGGTGGGCTACTTGGGCGAGCCTGGTTGGAGCCGTGCGCAGGTCGCTGGGCGAGTACGCAAGAGCCGCCGCACCGGCCAGTTGCCCCCGGTCTACCCCAACGGCTGGTTCCACCTCCTGGAGTCTGCCGAGCTGGCCCGCGGAGAGGCGCGCAGCGTAGCCGCGCTGGGTGAGTGAGAAGCAGGGCTTGCTCGGTCACAGAAGGTGTGGCGTGGCGAGTGCCTCTCTGGGGAAGCCCGAGAGTTCTGGACATGTGCAGAGCGCGTTGCTTGTGCTGCCTGGCCCCTGCCCGAGCAGAAGACGGGGAACGGGGAGGTCTTGCGCGCCCGGGAAGCTGCGCCCAGTGCTTCTGGGAGACACTTATTAGTCCTCCTGTGTAGCAACTTTTCCCCCAGTGCAAGGATCAGCCTTGGGGTCAGTGCTCCCTCTAAGCTGAGTTAGTGTTGCTGTTTTTTAGCCCCCGGCTCACACATTTTTGTCTTAGCTCAGGAAGGATGGCTCCAGAGCAAATTAATAGCCAAATCGTTCGCCCACAACTTTAATTCTAGTAGCTCACAAAGTAGAATTTTTGTGCACAAGACTCCACAGCTTAGAGGGAGCATTGCTTTGGGTATATGGCGTCCTAATAAAAGTGTTGCTGAGTAGTTACTGCGTGTATACTCGAAACAGTACACTCTCCATACATAACTTTTTTGCCTTTGGGGGGGAGGAGGTGTGTTTCTCAAGGCAAAGTCCAGTTGGGGAAGTGGATATGGTGTGCCTGCGATGGTAGATCTGGTTTTGAAGCCAAAGTGGCTAGTGAGAGAGAGAAAGAGAAACCAAGCTATTCAATTCTAGTCAAGGTGGAACAAAAGTTGCTCCTTCTAAGTAATGTGGGTCAGATTGAGTAGCATGGAAATGGGGCTTCTGAGCTCAGAAAGCTTGGGGCAAAAGTTAGGAAGCCCTTTGGCAGGTTGTATCAAATTGTTCCTCCACCCCCGAAGCTGATGTAGGGTTAGATGGCAGGGAGTTAGACCATGCCTGGGTGGCTGGGGAGTGGGCACAGTGGAACGTTCTCCCCAAAGAAAAGATTGCTGTCCCTAGAAAATTAGTATGTTGACAATAAGGCTGTAACCCTTCTTGACATCAAGTTTTCTGTGTACGGGGATTCTAGTGTACAGATAGTCCAATGTGAGATCCGCACCTGCAGTTTAAAAAAAATGTTACCTATTTGTTTGTAGGTGCTAGGATCTTATGTTAAATAGTGAATTTGTAATAGTGTTTCCTTTCCACCTTGATAAAGAGAGCCAGTTTGGTTAAGTGCATGGACTCTAATCTGGGAGAACCAAGTTTGATTCCCCACTCCTCCACTTGCAGCTGCTGGATGACCTTGGGCAAGTCATCGTTCTGACAGCTGTTCCCTCAAGGACAGTCCTGGAAAGAACTCTCGCAGCCCCACCTACCTCGCAGGGTGTCTGTTGGGGGTGGGGAAGGGAAAGGAGTTTGTAAGCCGCTCTGAGACTCCGAGTGAAGGGTGGGGTATAAATCCAGTCTCCTCTTCTTTTCTTCTTTAAAGAGGCTGTGCCCCTTGGGATCTTGAGGGACTGTTTTTGGATGCAAAAATATGAATTTTTGTTCTTGTACTCAAAATTGTTTTGTGTTTCGACGATTACTGAAGGATGAGATGAAGGAAAAGAAATAAGGTGTGGAGTAATGGTTCTGGTGAGCAAACAGTTAAATTGCAGTTACTGCAGTAAGCTTTTGTTTTTAAATATATACTTCAAAGGCAGATTTCAAGTATGAAATTTCTAGAACCCTAGTGGTTTCTGATTGTTTATAACACAGTGCACCTTTTATCGTCAGAGGTTATGGGATCTTTTAAACCCCACTGTTGGGTTTTCTGTTTATTCCTTTATAAAAGGAACAAAGCATACGTGTTGCTAGGGATCCATATTCAGCTCTCCAGATGAGACTTGTGTTTTAGTTTCAGCCCCCACCTGAATGAATTGGGGCTGGGGCATTAATTTTTCCTTCCCATGTCAATTCCATGATTGGAAATGGCTATTCTACACTGCTTTAAGCCTCAGGAGTTAGAAGGATAGGGAAACCTGTATTGGACTTTTCCTCCCCTCTCCAGTGTTGGCAGAGTAATTAGTACAGCAACAGTGCACTACCTGATTAAAGAGTAGATAAAGGTTTATTTAGGAATTAACATACTTGATAGGAAAGAGGAGAGAGAGAGATAGGTTCCTAACCACATCTCTAGCTGAGAGAGTGAGAGAGTAAGACTGAGTGTGGCACTTCCAAGGAGAAGGGGGAAATTGCCCTAAGAGTAGCAATCTGGAGGCAGACAAGGAATGACATGTAACAGGAGAGAAGGTGCTGACCTCACTATCCTATCTAATTGTCTTCTTGCTGCCCCTTACAGGGTCTTCTTCTCTTCAGTTTGGTGTAGTGGTTAAGTGCGCAGACTCTAATCTGGAAGAACCAGGTTTGATTCCCCACTCCTCCACTTGCACCTGCTTGTGTGACCTTGGGCAAGCTGTAGTTCTGGCACAGCTGTTCTTGAAAAAGAGCAGTTTCTGTCAGAGCTCTTTCAGCCCCACCTATCTCACAGGGTGTCTGTCGTGGAGAGGGGAAGGGAAAGGAGTTTATAAGCAGCTCTGAGACTCCTTTGGGTAGTGAAGGGCGGGGTATAAATCCAATCTCCTCCTCCTCCTTCTTCCACCAGACATTGCCTTTTCCAACATCCAATTGGTTAAGCAATGTGGCAGTAAAAATACTGGAAATGGCTGGGAAAGTTAACCTTACCTTCACCTGCACAGTTCTGATTTATATCTTATGCCCACCTCCCACAATTGCTTTTTAAAGCTGAAGTGGGCACCCTGGCTGGAATCTGCAGTTTACTTCAGAGCCTCTCGAGTCTCTCAACTTGCATCAATGTGCAGTGACTTTTCCTGTCATGGCGGGGGGGAGGGGGGCAGAGCATCTGGCACTTTTAAAAATATTCTGACTTTAAACTGACTGTTTACGTTAGATTTTGTCACAATGCTCCTGGAGGCAGAACTTGGAGGTTCTCCCTCTCTATATACATTATTACGAAGGTGCTTTTCTTCCACATTAAACGTTATGTGGGTATGCCATACCTGTCAGTAGAAGCTCACTGTTGCCTGCTTATTTCATCTCTTTGTTCGGCTGCACTGTTTAGTGCACTGTAGAATTCTGACCTATCTTTTCAAATCCCCCTTGTCTGCCCTTCGTGACGGAAACTGGTTTGTCTACATGCAGAGGTCAGCATCTTTTCTTCTGGCAGTGGCCTTGGAGATGCTTTGGAAGGTCAAACAAAAGCTGGTCATTGTTCCTGGTACTTCTTTTTGCATAGGAAAGAGCTTACCCAAGTTTGCCAACTATTAAGCAGGCCCTTTGAGAATTATTCTTGAAATGAACAGCTTCCCTTTGTAGGGAGTCTTTCTGTTAAACAGAGAAGCTGTTTGAAATCATTCCTCTTTGATTGTTCCAAAAAAGGACATATCTACATGGCAGACCTAAAACCAGTTTCAAACCTGTTACATTGTCTACTATTCAATGCTAACTGTGTGTTGTGAGAAGTACTTTCCCTTTCCTGTTCTGAACCCAATGCTCATTGGCTGCATTGAGTGCCCCCAAGATGGAATATATTGGCAGAAGAAGAAAGTTCTTTATCCCCTTCCTCTCTATCAGGCAATTTGTATAAACAAGTTATGGCAAACCAGGCCCCAGTGACCTACTTAACCAGAAGCGACTTTTGTAGAAAAACGGCACTGAGGATGTGAAGAGTTTGAGCTCTGAAAACAGCCATTGACTTATAAAATTTTCAATTGATCATGATTTCCCCATGCAGTTCTAACAGTGGGAGTCCCTTGGCAAGTCAGTCCTGTGGATGAGCAGTAGCTGTTTAAATAGGCACACCTGGTATGAAAGCTTTGACAAGTGCTTTGGAGAATAGCTTTGCTCTGGCAGGGTATAAACAGTAATACCTTGGAACTATTATATGCCATTTTATGAAAGATTTTGGCTGTTAGGGAAATGTCCCTGTGCTTGCAGGTTCCTACCTGCTCCTCATTTCCTAAGAGACTTGGGTCAGGTTTATCCACACCTATGCACTGGGCTACCTAAAACTCCAACTTGTCATAATCTTGCACAATTCCTGTCATTCTGCAGAGTATGTAGAGCAGAAATATTCAGGAGGGCATTAGAACTATAGTAGAACAGAATTAGGGATTAGAAACACAGTAGAACGGAAGAAGCCAAGAGGGTGCCTTTATAATGGAACAGGATTGTCACCCACTGCAGTGATTATTCTAGGTATCATCTTGCTTTTGCTGCATTGCAATTCCACTGAACCTTGCCTAGACCGTTGTGGTCAGCATTGTCTACTAATTCTGTAACCCTAGCCCAGTTGCATTGTTCATGAGCAGTCTTACACTGTATGACTGCATTTTTAAAGTCTGTACTCTGCCTCGGTGCTCAAAGGTGAGCTATAATACATAAACATGTTGCCTGTGCAAAATGGCAGTGGGGGACAGTACTCAAACGTGTTGTGCATGGCCAGAGTGCGAAGAACTTTTCCTTAGGGAAAGCTATCACAGCTAAGGTCATTAATCTCAGAACCATCACTTGCATCTCCAAAACTGTGGGAAGATAAATGAAACCATTGTTTTTAACTACTGCGGTTGATCATGTTTAAGAGGTTGTGTTCCACTATGTCCTGAAACATCATACCCTTACCTTCACTTTTGTTGGGCTGAATATTTGCTTTCACAACCAAAAGGCTTGATCAGAGACCTCATTTTCTTGGGTCCTGGCACTTGTGTGTTTAATGGTAAGTGCAATAGCAGAAAAAATGTCTATTACAAAATTCTTCTGGTAGGCAAATTGAGCAGGTGTGCATTGTGGATGGATTTGACAGGTAGTCTTTTTATTGCTTTGATTAACAGAAAATGACATCAGTGGCTAAAGTTCGTAAGCACTGTTTTTATTACTACACTTGTAATTCATATTGATTTAAACCTGAGAAGAATGCAGGGCATTTAGGCTGAGAGAGCCAGTTTGGTGTAGTGGTTAAGTGCGCGGACTCTAATCTGGGAGAACCGGGTTTGATTCCCCAGTCCTCCACTTGCACCTGGCTGGATGATCTTGGGCAAGCTATCGCTCTGTACCAACTGTTCTCTCAAGGACAGCTTGGGAAAGAGCTCTCTCAGCCCCACCTACCTCACAGGGTGCCTGTTGTGGGGAGGGGAAGGGAAAGGAGTTTGTAAGCTGCTCTGAGACTCCAAGTGAGTGAAGGACGGGATATAAATCCAATCTCTTCTTCTTCTCATCTCCCTTTTAATGCCCAAAGTACTAGGACCTGCACCATGGGGAGGGTAAGAGGAAAATGAATGGAGATTGTACTCTAAGATTTTATGATCTCAGCACGTATTCCATATTTCCCCAACCAGCTTTTCTTGCCCTTCCACTTGGGAGGAGGGGGCTGGAGAAAAGGTCATAGCCGATGAGTAGTTCCCTTAGGGAGTGGCACCCAACAGCTGCCCATACCTAGGACAGCCACAGAAGAATCTGCAATAAAACTAATCCTTAGACTGCCCCAGGAAGTCAATCTGCTGTCAGCACCATTTGCCATGGTGATCTGATTGGCTCCACTAGTGGAGAATGCTGAGAATTGAGAATCCAGCTAGACGTAAGCTTACATGTGAAGAAGCTGCCTGGATTGCTTTGCACCTAAACTGGTTGACAATGCATTTTTAAAACTGGTGGCAATTTTTCAGATATACCTTTCCTCCTCTGCAACTTAGCCGACTTTAACCTTCACTCCTTAGACAAGGTAGCTGCAGAGGATGGTCAGATATTCTGGGGAAATATATCTGAAAGAACACAAATGTTCCATGTACAACAGAATGTCACATTCAAATCTCCCTTTAATCATTAACTTGCTAGTAATGCAGGGATACTACTACTGGCCAACCTAATTGCATGGTTTTAAGGACAGCATGTTTGACAGGACACTGTAGCTGCAACCAAGCAACAACCAAGATTCATTTCCAAAAGAGCGCTGGTGAAATGGAAGGCTAAGATGCACATGCATTGATAGTAAAGCTGCCATTTTAGTCATTAAAAAACAAAGGCCATAAATTAATAGGCCTACAAGATATTAGGGCAATATTAGTGTTTTAAAACAGCTTTCCCAAACAAGTGCCTTCTCTATTGTGGTCCCCACCTTATGGAATGGTCTGCCCCCCCCCCCCCCATTATGCCTGTGAAAAATTAGCTGTTGATGAACTCATGAGTTGCATATGCCTAGTAAAGTTTATTGTTTCTATGTGCTCATGCACTGCTATGACTGTGTGGTCATGTGGTCTGTGGCTGCCCTGGCCCCAGGAGAGCCTGTGTGGTCATGTAGTTAAAAGCGACAGACTCTAATCTGGAGAACCTGGTTTGATTCCTTACTCTTCCACATGAAGCCAGCTGGGTGATCATGGGTCAGTCACAGTTCTCTCAAAGCTCTCTCAGCTCCACCTTCCTCACAAGGTGTTTTTTGTGGCCAGAGGAAAGGAAGGTGATTGTAAGCCACTTTGAGACTCCTTGGCTTAGAGGAAAGTGAGGTATAAAAAACCCATTTCTCCTCCTCGGCTCAGTACCTGCGAGGGACAGGCCCATATGCAAGGGCCGATAGCACAGGGGCCAGCTGTGTGTGTGGCGGTCTGTACTGGTCTCTCCATTGCCGTGGGTGCTTTCAGATGCCAGCTGCTGGATGACACGTGGACAGATCACTTGAGGGATTGTCCCTGGCAAGGAAACAAAATGAGCAGTAGATTGGTGGTGGGGATGTGTATTTACCCATCTGCAAGATCCCAGGGTGGATGGGTTCCATGGTTGCGGCTTGGGACAGCCCAAGGGCCCTGGGAAGAGTTTGTGGCCTTGAACCTCACCTGGACTACTCTTGGGGTTACCCAAGAGTCAAGGCAGCACCTCTGACAACAAGGACTCCCATGATTCAACCACCCAAGTGGGCCACCCAAGTAAATGACTGTGGGAGATGCTAAAGCTTCTCTGTCTCAGCAGCCTCCTTCTCCTCTCTTATGAAAGCTGGCATAGTGGCTGAGGAATCCAAGCTGTGACCCAGAAGCTTCCAGTTCAAGGGTTGCTTCTATCAAAAACTAGGGCTGCCTTCAGCAAGGCCCTTGGGTCTTCGGTGCAGGGATATTACCTTTCTATCTTAAAAGGTTAGGGTTGCCAAGTCCTACCGTAGCTGCAGTGGGGGGAGTCCTGGCTGTCTCCGGGAGTCTATTGTAGTGCATGCAAAGTGCGTGCGCCGCAATGACATCACCCAGAAGTGATGTCATCACGTCAGGCATGTTGGGGGCGAGACCACTATCATTCGAGGGAGTTTTTCCTTGAATGATAGAGCTTTTCCTTGAATGATAGAGCAGCACCCTGCAATGTGCCCGATGCAGTGATGTCACCTCTGGGTGATGTCATCATGCCAGGCAGGTCTCGGCGATCCCGGCAATTTGGGGCTGGGGTTCCCCCAGTGGCCCGATCTGGGCCGGCGGGTAATGGACCCATCGAGCGGGGTTTTCCCCGCCCCCCCGGGGGGACCTGGCAACCCTGTAAGGTTGTTGTGAGTGTTACTGAGAACACAAAGCACTTTGCCCAGTATTGCACAACTTCATAGATGAAGACTTGAACCCTTTTAATGTTTTTGCATCCATATTTTAAGAAACTGAAGATTTTATTGTGCACATGTTGGCCTTACTTTCAAATGTGAATCTAAACAGCATTCATGAAGAGTTGCCCTGACCTGGATAGTCCAGGCAAGCCTGATCTCGGACACTGGCAAGTCTTTGCATGAGATTGATTTTTAAACCTTCTTTGTCACAGAAATCTGCTAATGCTCTCAATAATCGTTTTAAACCTATAGGGGGTTAAATACAATGGCACTATGTTATCTGCATATAGAGAAGTTGTAAGTTGACGCAATGCCATCTTGGGAGGATGGTATTTAGGATCTTCAAGGGTCTCAACTAACAATTAAACCAGGGCTTTTTATCTCGGGGAATATGCTGGAATGGAGAAAGTTGAAGGCAGCAGGAAAAGAGGAAGACCCAGCATGAGATGCATTGATTCAGTCAATGAAACCATGGCCCTCAGCTTGCAAGACCTGAGCGAGGCTTAACAATAGGTCATTTTGGAGGTCATTAATTCATAGGATCTCCATGAGTCCAGAAGCAACCTGATGGCATTTATCACACTCAAGGAGCTTCCAAGGGTAGGGTGCAAAGACATCTATCTCTTTTGGGTTTTACAAGAAACAAACAACACAAACAACCTCCAATCCTCTGCCTACTACCCATTGCATGCACATTGCACACTAACACACAACCGCCCTGAGTGCTTCTCATTGTACCTCCTACGCTGTTGGATCAGCATATCATGATGAAGCTGTGCTTGAGAAGTATCCAGGTGAGTTAGGTAAAATCATGCCAAGTATGTGACAGTAAACTTTTCAGCTTTGCTCACGTGTTGGTCCACATGTGGTGCAAAGCAATTGTGTACACTGCTGCTGCTATTATCCGTGATGTCATACAGTAGTTCCTTGAGAACTCCTTGGATTCATATTGGTGAGGCTCACTCTTGCATCAGTGTGCTGTTCCTTGGAACACTGAGAGACTTTCTGTATACTGTTGTCATAGTGGTCTTTGATCAAAGCAATTCAGAGTTGTTGCTTTTGATGCTCCTTGGTGGAAGCAAAGCATTCTTTTCTGAAGAAGCATATGTAGTGTGTCCAGTTACACACAAGGAGCAATAATTTGCACGAAGAAAAAAGAGAGCAAAGGAGAACAAGAAGGGCACTGGGCCAGAAAAAGAAAGGGGGAGGGAACCACCCCTCAGATCCCCTGTCGTGATTTGCCACAGTGTTTCCCAACCCATGGGTTGGGAAGCAAAAGTGAGTCATAAAACCTCTGCAACTCAATCTCACACTACCCCTCCCTAATGGCTGTCTCTGCCCTTTCCACGGCTGTCTTTTGTATTTTGAAAAGCAAGATCCAACCCTTGAAACATTAGTTGGTATATTTCTTCCCACCCTATCATACATTAGTTGGTATATTTTCTTCACTGCATATACATATTGACCATGTAAAATGTGTCCTGATGGTTACTAGAGCGAGGTTCTTAGATTCTTAGTGGGGTTTAGAGGGAGTAATGGAAAAGGAGAGGGTAGGCAAAGGCTGGACTGTAATCTTCATATGCAAAGGCTGTGCCACTTGCTTGGGGTTCAGTTGAGAGCAGCTATGCACTTTGTGCAATGTTTGTTGGTTTCTCAACATCCAGTTAGCCAATGTTGAAAATGAAACGCTGAACTAGACAGGTGCCAAGGTCATAATTTGCCTAGGGCACCATCAAATCTTGGGCCAGCTCTGACTAGATCACACTGTATGCCGTAAATTTGCATTTGTGGGTCACCATATCAAAAAGGTTGGCAACCACTGATTTACCAGCTTGTTTCCTCAGGAAAATGCCTCACTTCTGTCTGGCTTGGGTGCAGGAAAGGAGAAGAAAGGTGAAGGCAAACTTCTCAACAAGTGCAGCTTGTCAGGACAGTATTTCAGGGGCTTGAAAAGCTTCATCTTCCATAGTATTGCCTATCCACACAATTGTAATGGTGGTGATATTGATGTAAAGGGAAGGGGGTAAACTAGGTTTGCTTGAGGTTTCAGTCGATTTTATAGAGAAACTAGGTTTGGGGGAGCCAGGCATGTTTCTCACTGTTTTTACACAACAGATCTACAGTTCCGTTTCTAATAGTCACTAAAGGCAAGAGCAGACTCTTAGATTCTGAGAATCAATACAAATATACTTTAAAAGCCTCAGAAAATCACAAATGGAAAAGTTGAATATTTACTTTTAAATACAGATAGATACAATTAAGTGGATTCCAGGTCAAAGGCCATGTTAATCTGTAGCAGCAAAATAATAATACAACAGTCCAGTGGCACCTTAAAGAGTAGTGACATTTATTCCAGCTTTCATCTTTTGAAGAAGAACCTACTGTCTTAAAAAGTGAAGTGAAAGCTGCACTGAGAGCAGCTGGGAGAAAAAAATCACCAGGAGTAGGTGGGATACCACTGGAACTATTCCAAGCCACAGAAATAGAGTCCATCAAAATCCTTGCAAGAATATACCAACAAATACAGAAAACAAAACAATGGCCCACAGATTGGAAATGCTCAATTTACATTCCAGTTCCAAAAAAAAGATATCAAAGAGTGCAGCACCTATTGGACCATCGCATTAATTTCTCATGCGAGTAAAGTGATGCTCAAAATGCCAGATGTTCAAGCTGGATTCAGAAAAGGAAGAGACACTAGCGATCATATCACAAATTTATGTTGGTTACTGGAGCATATGAGAAAATTTCAGGAAAAAATTGGCTTGTGTTTCATAGATAACAGCAAAAATTTTGACTGTGTGGATCATGAAAAGCTATGGTTGGTTCTAAATGAAATGCGTATACCACAACATCCATTTGTTTAGATGTGCAACCTCTACTCTGGATTAGGGGCTGCTGTTAGGACAGAATATGGACAAACAGAAGGTGTCCGACAAGAGTGTTTTTTACTTCCCTGTCTCTTCAGTCTATGTGCAGTACATATCATAAGGAAATCTGGATTAGATGTAGATGAAGGTAGAGTGAAAACTGGTGGAAGTAACATTAACAATTCGAGATATGCAGAATACAGTGGCAGAAAATAGTGGAGGCTAGAAATGACTCCTAATAAAGTAGAAAGTGCCTAAGGAGGATTACAGCTGAACCTCAAGAAGACAAAAGTAATGATTACTGGGGAATTACACTATTTCAAAGTTGATGTTGAAGAAATTGAAATTGTTCAAGATTTTGTATTCCTTGGCTTCACCATCAACCAAAAGGGAGACTGCAACCAAGTCTTCAGAAGGAGACTGAGACTGGGAAGGGCTGCCATGAAAGAACTAGAAATGATTCTTGAGTGCAAGGATGTGTTGCTGGTGACCAAGATCAAGATAACTCATATCATAGTATTCCGCATTACTTTATATGGATGGGTGTGAAGGTTGTACAATGAGGGCTTTCCCCCCCAGTTTTCAAAAAGATTATTTTGTTTTATTTACTGTATGTATACCCTGACTTTCTACCCAATGGTGGAGCCCAAAGCACCTTACATTGTTCTCTTGTCCTTCATTTTTATCTCATAACAGTGCTGTGAGGTAGGTTAGGCTGACAGTGTAAGACTAACCTCTTCTCTCTTGCTTTTCGACCCAAGGTAACCCAGCAAATTTACATGGTAGACTGAGGATTCAACCCTGGATCTCTCTAATCCTAACCTGAAACTCTAACCACTACACCACAGAATAATAGACTACTGTGCTGTTACGTTACAATGCTCTGTTGTCATGATCTGCTAGTTCCTTTGAATTTGCAGCTTTCATTTAAAAATAATTAATTCTCCAACCTTTTCATTGTGGAGATTTCCTTAGATCTCTGCTGCAAAAAGGACTAGAGACTTATACAAAATAAATGAAAGCTGGGATTTCTGAGGAACTAACTGATCACGTTAATACATTGTTATAATAGTACAATGCTATTATGTAACAGCAGTTATTATTTTTAAAGCCTGGGGAAAGCCCACTGATGGTGTGGCAAGGGGAAAATGAGGACAAAATGGTGGCTGATGGAGGAAACTGGAGAGAAGTCCTGTGCCAGTGCTCTGTTGCCAGTCTGAATGCTTCTGTATTTGCAGCAGTGATGACAGAATCCTAACAGGAGTTGCAAAGGTGCAATTTCAAGAGTATTTAGGGAATCCCAGGTATTCTGGTAGCAAATATTAAAAGGGATACTTAAGATTTTCTGTTAGCAAAAAAGTGGTGTCCTCCCCAATAAAGAGAATAGAGTTAATCTCTTTCTACTGTGGTCCTGGAAATGAGGAGGATGCTCCGATGCTGCAAATGGTTTTGTTGCAGGTGTTTGTGGTTACAAGTTATCCTTGGTGAAGGTGGCTTCTTGGCCATCTGCTTTCTTGGTAGGACTGTCCTAGGTGAGCCCAGTAGTCAAAATGTTTCTGCTCTCTATCTGCAAATGGACTTTTGATCCTATTCAGCAAACTGGGCTTGCTTTTCCTTATTGCTTATTGGCTCATAGCCAAATGAGATTTCTTCTACTTATACCCATTATTGTTGGACAGAAGAATGCTCTGTTTTAGACTAAAAATATCTCAAGTTACCTCTTTTATTTTGGTAACGCAACACTCTCTTAAGCAGGTACACACCATCTAGATGTTCATTGAAATTATTTTTCTATAGTTATGTGGCATATTGTATGGAAATGGAAATGTTACAAGAGACAAATTCAGCCTTGCAGCCTTGCAGTTAGCCGCAGGTTGCAATAAGCAGGTTTCCATGAAATATAGGAAGGAAGGTGAATTTGCAAGGAGCAATCAGTACAGGAGACCCGTACCCTTAATGGCCTCCTGGATAAGAACATTCAACAGGTAGAAAGGGGGATTTTTCTGCTATAACATAAAATGTATAATTTATAACTTAGTTTGCATATACAGTTGTATTAATTGGCATATTTATGGAATTTAAAAGTATAAATATCCTTGTTTTCTATAAGTAAAATTGCAAGTACACCCAATGCTAAAGCAAGAGAGAGTTGTAAACTGTTGAACCCTGTTCTATTTGGAGCCTCAGACTCAGAAGTCCTTTATTGCTTCAGGTCAGCCATAGCAATTAACAAAACACAAAAAAGAGAGAAAATACAAATCATACTAATATCAAATTACAATTGCAATACAAATGATCAATAAAACAATAACACAGATTGACATAACCTTATTAAGAAGTATAAAGCCATCAAAACATATATAATGATGGAATAAATCCCACCAAAAGAAATTTAAACAAATTTATTTACACATACAATTTACTTCAGTTATCTTAACTGTGTCTTGGTAACTGATGCCACAAACTTTGCCATTTGCATAGTGATCCAGCTATCTTTATCTACCAGTAACAGAACTGATTTATTTTGCTCTGACCCCTCTGGTAAAATATTTCTCAGGTTCTTCTCCCGAACAGTTACAAACCTTGGCCATCAAAACGTTATCATTCACATATAGAAGAACACAGATGGCCCTGCTGCCAAGCCTTACTGGAAAAAAAAATGTGCTCTTGTAAGAAAGTCCACCATATCATTTATATAGAGATTGAAAAGTAATGGTGCGAAAAGACAGCCTTGGTGCACCCCCTTTGGAGTTGTGACTGAATCAGGTAGCTGTCCATATGCACCTAGCCTAACTTTTAATGAAGCGTTGGAGTAAAGCCTTGTATTTGCTCCAATGTCCTATTATCTATTCTGAGCTTAAATATTTCATCCAGGGGTGCTGCTTTGAAACTGAATCAAATGCTGCTTTGAGATCTATAAAGGAAACATATAATTGCTTAGATTGTTCATGCATATATTTCTTTATAACTGTTGTAAAAGAAAAAAGTGACCTAAAGTTGAACAACCCTGCCGAAATCCTATTTGTTCTGGTGCCAGTAAAGTCTTTTCATTCCTCCAATTTCATGTAGAGATGCCTGGCAAATAATTTTCCTATGACATCAAGAAGAGAAATTGGTCTATAATTAGATGGATCTTTTCTTTCTCCCCTTTTTGTATATAGGTACAATAATGGATGCTGTCCATTCTTTAGGGATCCTACCAGTTGCATCAATTATGTGTAAATAAATGAGTAAGAACTGGTACCCACCATTCTTAAAAAACCTTAAGGATATCAGGGGGAATGAGACTTTCTCCTAGGGCCTTATTGCTCTTGATCATATTTACTAGATATTTTATTACATTAAGAGTAGTAGATGACCAAGCAGGTACAGGGTCTAATAGAGTTGTCATAGGCATTTCTAAAATCTCATCCTGCCCTGTATCATTAAACAACTTTTAAAAAATGTTTCTCCCAGATATCCTTTGATATATAAGAATCTAATTCATATGTAATTCTCCCATCAGAGTTGAGCAGTTGCCAAAATTTTGTCATATCCTAATGCTAAAGCCAATTCTTGCCATGACTTTTTATATAAGACAAGGTTTTTTTTCTTAAGCAATTGTTTATAACTATTGCAAAATTAAAAAAAAACTTTGGGGAGATATTTATTTGGAATGTGTTTGTATCTTCTAAGAATTTATCCAAGTTTTCTTTTCGTATTCAAACATTCCTTATCATACCAGGAATTACTGATCCTTGCCTTATTTTGAACTATCTTACTAGTCTTAATTAGGAATGGTCTCAAAGATTTAATCAATTTGTCATAGAAGGCCAGAGCATCATCATAGTTTTGAATGGCAAGTATTTTATTCCTGAATTCCTAAACTATTTAAGGCTTGCAGTACTTCATATTGAAGTGTAGGAGACCATTTTAATTAACTATCAACAGTAATTTCCAGTGGATAAAATTCATTATTCAGAATTTTATCAAATTTAGCTAGAGGATAAGTGGCTGATGGTCACTTTCTGGGTGAGAACCCATGGAAAAATCATCCAAAAGGTTTGGGGTTGTTAAAATATAATAACACTTGCTCCCCTATTAGTAAAATAAGTAAATCCACCAAATTTATCACCGTTCAGTAATACTAAATTTGAATTCCTAATCAACTGACAAAAAGCTTTCCAGATTTATTGATCAAGGAATCTTTGGGTCAAATTTATAGAGATCTGTACTACTGTCATAATTCCATTCACTTGTACTGGGATCACCAATCCGAGCATTAAAACTACCCAACAATAAGATCTTTTCATTAGGATATTTAATCTCAAAATCTAGTAAATAATTTTTCAATTCATACCAACAATCTTTGTAATAAAAAGTACAAGGAAGAATATAAATGTTAATTAGCAAAATTACAGCTTCTTTACATGTCAGAAAACATGCCATTGCCAGGGAATGTAAGGGCTGTCAAAGTATTACAGAACATTTGACTGATGTATCAAACAAGCCAAACCTCCATTCATTCGTCCTCTATTTTCTGATGGAATAGCATAATGAACATATGAAGTATACCCATTTAAAATCAAATTAGAAGTCGACCAGGTCTCTTGAATAAAAGTGGTATCTTGGATGCTATCAGCCCAACCTGTTACATTCCAGGAAACACAATTTAGATGTTTTCTTTCTTTTCTGGAACCCTAGTAGTCAATTTTGAAAATTTACAGATAGATCATTCTTTGTAGTTGAATCTATTGTGGTTTCAGTGCCTCCTGTAAGTAAACTACTATCCAAAATATTCTGATCTTTACTTAAAAGCAGCTGAGTAGGAGGCTTATGTCCTAATGGCAACCACGCACACGGTCAGAGAAACGCACATGGCCGGGCTGGCTACCGGAGCTTCGCTTCGGGAGACAATAGCCCGGCCAGATTGTAAATTAGACCAAGTGTCCACCCAGGTTCCACCAGGGACCTATGGTTTAAGGTAACTCATGATTAATCCTATCAGGAAGTTTGGGCGTAATCTTATCAGGGTAATCCTATCAGGGAGTTTGGGCAAGGCCGGGGGTGTGGTTTAAAATATATTTAAGCAGACCCCTGAGCCCCGTTCAGCAGCCTGGAATTGTACCATCAATAATCTTATGAGCTGATTTCACTGCAACGTGTCTCTGGGCTAAGTACTTTATAAGGCTGTAGTCCAGATAACTGTCATCTCTAAATGGAATAAATAAGGTGTCAAAAATACGAAAGATTCGGCCTTATGGACATCTAAATCTGATTGTTGTATTTGGCTACATTCAGGTATTAGCTCTGATATAGTTGATTTATTTATTTTTACTGATGGAGTCCTCATACTAGATAAGTCCTCAACTTCGTAAAAATTTACTCTAACTCTTGTTAATACTCCAAGCTGATTATTATCATTATTAGTCTCAACATCTTCTTGCATTTGTATATCAGTGTCCTCATGTTCAGGGTTGAAATTATATTTTTCTTCACTGTGGGCTTTTGCCATCATAAGAATCTGTAGAATTAAGCTTTGATTTCTCTGGGAAAAATAAGTAAAAAAATTCAGTCTTGGTACATAAACTCTGCAAAGATTTCTTGAGATTATTTAGATATCATCAGTAGTCTGCAGGAGATGTTTCCTGAGGGTGTAGGTCCTTATGTAGATCTCAACAAGGCTGGAGGAAGTTATGGGTCTATTGATGGATTTAGCAGCCAATCAAAAGGTAGTACGCACAAACTTCTTTAACACTTTTTGAAGATACATTTGATGGTGATGATGATGATATCCAGTGAAAATCCCCTTCCAGCAGGGTGGTGCTAAAACTTCTTGTAGGGCTGACTGTACTCAAAATAAAATAATAAAATAATACATAATAGAGCAAGAAACTTTGAATATTGTGTCTGAGATGTGAAAACACAACTACATGGCTAAAGATGGATGAAGAGGAGAACTTTGGAGCTGTTTTCTCCTAGCAAATGTGTAATGTCCATTTTTGCAGGCTTGCTTCAATAAAACCTAGAGAGAGAAAAAAAAGTTGAGCAGAAATACGGTTCAATAATTTCAATAACTATTAAGTGGGTAAACAATGATCTCCAAGTATCTGATACCCTACCACATATTTTGTTAGTCTTTAGTGTGCTAATATTTTGTTAGTCTTGCAGTGATCTTCAACAAACTGTTATGGACACTGGCCAGGGGAAACATAGGATCTTCAACGTGGTCTCAGTGCTTCACACCGATGGGTTACTGTGCCTGCGCTGGAATTCTTTGGTATCATAGGAAGCTCTAACAGATTTTCAGACCCAGCACCTCCAGGCATGCGTGGAGCCCCCACCACGCATGCCCAGAGGAGTGGGCACAGACATCCCGTCAGTTCTCTTCTGACCACCGCAATGTTCGCATCTCTTTCTGTCAGCTGAGTACCTTTTCTGTGGAAAGGTCTTCTTGCTTGCTTTCTTCTCTTAAATTTTCTTAAATTCTCTTAAACCTTTCTCTCTTTCTTTTCTATTGAAAAAAATTACAACCCCCCCCCGTTCTTCTCTCTCAGATGGGGGGTTCTTCCCTTCTGCCTTTGGGTGTCCCCCCCGCCTCTATCTTTACTTCCACTATTTACTACTTTTTAGCTCCTCTGTATGGTTAAAAAGTGGGGTTGCTTTAAATGCTGTTCTTCTTGCGGCAGCAAATTAGTGGCTCCTGACAGTCATTCCCTCTGCATCCTTTGCTTGGGGGAAAGTCATAGACCTGACTCCTGCCCTCACTGTGCTAAATTTAGCAATCAGACTTGAAAAAACTTGAAAAGGTTCTTAGAAATTTCCAAAGAAACAATATGAGATATCCAGATTTACTTACAAGGAGATCTTTAATAATGCATCAAAGTTACAGAAGGTGCCAGCTAAGCTTCTATCCGCTGGCCTCGAGTGCTCACATACACAGCAAAAACAGACCTCGAGACCGCAGGCATGACTAAAGCTACATGTCTGATATCCTAAAACCTGGCTGTGTCAAAGAATGATTAATTAGGCTATTACAAATTAGGCTGACTTGCACCTGGCTTCCAGTGGGGAAAGAAGCAACCCATGCTTTGAAGATAATAGCCGCTAATAAGTATGAGAGAGACAGTGTGTTCTTTTGGATGCAGACAGCCAGAGATTTCTCATGATACTCAAGGCAACTAAGCACCAGCATGTGTGGAGAAACACCACCCCCTCTGAGTTTTAAAATTGTTTTCCCCCTTTGGAAGTGACAGGAAGCCAGTTCCAGTTGCCTGCTAGGCAGTTGGTTCCCTTCCGCGAATGCAACGACTTAGCAACAGTGATCCATGCAATGGTCACCTCGAGATTAGACTGTTGTGATGCTCTCTACATGGGGCTGCCCTTGTTGCAGATCTGGAAGCTGCAGCTAGTGTAAAATGCAGCGGCTAGGCTTTTGATGGGCCTCCCTGTGAGGGAGCACATCCAGCCTACCCTGAAGGCGTTGCACTGGCTGCCAACAGCATACCGGATTTGCTTCAAGGTGCTGGTTGTTACCTTTAAAGCCCTTTATGGCCAGGGTCCAACTTACCTGAGGAACCGCCTTTCCCTATATATACCCCAGAGAGCACTACGGTCAGGGTCACAGAACCAATTGGCCCTCCTGGGCCCCAAGGACGCTAGGCTGTTTGTAACCAGGGCCGGGCTTTTTCAGTGGCAGCTTCGTACTGGTGGAATGAGCTCCTGGAAGAGATCAGGGCCCTGCAGGACCTCTCAGAGTTCTGCAGGGCCTACAAGACAGAGCTCTTCTACCAGGCTTCCAGCTAGGAGCTGCCACCACTACTATTAACAACTATAACAGCTGGTAGAGGCTGGTTCGTGATTGGCTGCCCAACAGCCTATGTACGCCAAGTATTTATGAGGAAGACCAGTGAGCTGGAAAGTTAACTATGGAATGCACTCACATGATAACACCATCATTACAATAGCAAACGATCTAGCTAGCACTTTAATATTGTTCTGTTTATGAATTGTTTATCAAATTTGAGTGTCAGTGTGTATTTTAAACTGTGTAAACCGCCCTGAGCCTACTTTGGCGGGGTAGGGTGGGGTATAAATCATAATATACATAAAGCTGATGGACAGATAGGAAAAACAATTAAGATTTAGCACTAGGAAGTCTTCAAGTGATTTCTGGAGGTTTTCCAGAAAGCCTTCCAAGAGAATAAGATGAGTTGGTTTTATAACCCCCCTTCACTACCCAAAGGAGTCTTACAATCACCTTCCCTTCCTCTTCCTACAACAGACACCCTGTGAGGTAGATGGGACTGAGAAAGCTCTGAGAACTGTGACTGACCTGAGGTCATCCAGCTGGCTGCAAATGAAGGTTCTCCAGATTAGAGTCCTTCAGTCTTTAACCTCTATACCACAACTGGCTCTCAAGGGCTCCCAGCATGCACCTGTGTGTCCCAGGATGCACCTGTGACCTGGGCAGACCAGGCAAAAGGGGGTGGAGTGAGTGATGTAAAGTGGGTGGAGACACAGGTTTCATAAAAGTTCTTCCTCCAAGGAGGGAAGCTTTCTTTCTCTCTTGGTGCTGGATCCTCAACAAGGGCGGTCCTTTGGCTAGTCTGGTCACTGTGGTGGCAGTCTTTCTTCAGACCATGTGGCCTTTCAAGTAAATGGAACAACAAAGGAACAAACTTGCAATATTTTATCATCTGGTTAGGGCATGTGTAGGAAACAGGGAAAGGAGGATGCATTTCTAGCCAAATTCTCTTTGCATTCTGTTTGCTCATCTGGTGCTGTGCTTAAGCAAGCTTGTAAATATTTTACTTTTAATAAATTATTTTTTGATTATGAAGGACTGGCCTTTAATCTCTGTACCACAGAGCTCCCCCCACCATCTCTGGACATCCTAGGACACTCCCGGGCTGGGAGGAAAGCAGCCATTGAGCACGTAGCTATTTCTCCAGGGGACCCCCAAAGTTGAACTTGGTCCCCATGGTAACCAGCTGCTGTGTAGCCGGAGATCACGAGGCCAGGCCTCAAAAACAGGAAGGGGAACTAAAATGAGCAGGTGGTGGCAATGAGCACCCTAGTGAAAGGAAGTGGTAAACCCCTCCAGGAGTTGGCAACCCAAGGAGTGGGTGGGCAGAACAGAGTCTGCAAGTCCAAGCAGGCCTGTTCCGTCAAAGCATGTAACAAAGATGGAGTCACTCATGCCATACACAAACTTCAATAGATAATAATTTAAACAGTCTGAATCCAGTTTACAGTCCTCAGTAATGTTTGGCCGGGCTGATTCCTTTTCTTCAAGTAATTTAGGAGAATTGTAGGAATGCTGGAAGTTATTACTTGGTTGGGATTGTGATAGTGAATCTTGTTCTGTTTCTAGAGCTTCATATCTATTTGGTGAATTAAAAACAGATGAACGGTTTACATCGTCCTTGAGAGAAAGAAAGTCATCAATTTTGTTTTGCATTCTTGGGCAGCAAAGACTGGCTTTTGTTTTTCTGTTCTTAGGAGAACTCATGATTTACAGCTTGTTATCTAGAACAAAAGTATCGCTGTCCAGCTAGAAGTCAAAGGAGTTATTTGTTAATGTCATAAAACATCAGAGCCTATTAAGAAGCTTCTAAAATTAAAAATAAAAAGACCCTAAAAGGAGAGTGCTTTGTGACGCAGCTGTGTACTGAGTGCCATTATCCCAAAGGAGGGGGGGGCATTTTAGTACTTCCCAAGCCTTCCCAGTTTTTCTGTTGGAAAAACTAAAAAAAGAAAAAAATCCTCAAATTTATGCTATATATTTTGAGTGAATGAAAACCTTGTCTTAAAGCATTTCACTCATTCCTGAAAAAGACCTTTAAAATCTCTGTTTCTCCATAAGAAAAGCTGGGGGAAAGTCACTGATATTTTTGGAGGAGCCTTCCCATCTCTGTTGTTACCGAGTTCTTATGAACGGAAACTTGTAGGTGGCTTTCTACCCTGGTAGTCTTGGAAATCTCTCCCTCCTTGCTAGTGTTTCAGCCAAGTATTGTAAAGCACTAGAATGAGTTACAAAATTGTAGTAACTTTAATTAAATAGCACCAGAGGACTCTTATTTGGGTGATAAAACTTTTCATTAATGCATGATCTGCCTCAAATTTCTGGCTACAGGCCTGGGATGGACCTCCTCTCTTAGCGTGCAGCTGCTTGGATGTAGGGAAAATTAATCCATGTTGTCTTTTCATTACATATTTTCAACAGGTCATCCCTAATCTCCAACTGGTCTGGCCCTTAAGGCTGGCAGGCTGGCAATTATGGAGCCACCTAGTTCAAGAAATCATACTGAATTAAACTAATTTTAACAGGCTAATGGATTAATCTGAACGGGCAGGGCTCTTTTTTGGCCGGAACACACCGGAATGGCGTTTCGGCTGACGTCCGAGCCCCCCCTCCCCCTGCCTGCCCTCTGGCCAGCCAGCCGGCAGAAAAGGCTTCTTGGCTCTCTGCACTCAAAGGGAACTTTCCCTTTAAGAGCAAAGAGCTGTGGGGAAGGGGCCGGCTGTCGCAGCTCTCTCCATCCAGCTTGTTGTCATGCCTACACTCTCCCTGCTGCCGGTGCCTCCTCTCTCTCTCTCTTCTTTTCTTTCTTCCTCTCCCTTCCTTTCTCTTTCTGTTTCTTTTCCCCCTCCCTCCTTCCTTCTCTCCCTCCTCTTTCTTTCTTTCTCTCTTTTCCCTTCCTCCCCCCTCTCCTCCCCCCCAATCTTGTAAAGGCTTAATGTGTAGAAATGGGGAGTTGAAGCTTTCTATGGCATGAGGGTAAATAGCATCTCATCAAGCCTCTATTAAAGGGACAGGGCATTTTCCCCAGGCTGTTGGCAACCCTGGATATAAATCCCATGAGAAAACTTGTTTCAGTCTACATTAGAGGATCAAATCAAATATATGCCACAAATTAGAAATAGTACGAACAAGTCCTGAAGGTCAGGATGACTCTGAATTGCAAGGAAGGGGGGCTATAAAAACTGACTTCCTTCCAAAAATGAGAACTATGTTTTAAATAGAGTTCAGTGTAGAGGTATAACTGACAAGCCATTCCTCCAAGAATTGTATACCAAAGGCAGGGCAAGTGGGCATGTAACTCAGAAAGGTAGGATTGCATACCATCTTCACCTGGACCATTCACTACTTTGAACCAAGTACTCTGTCAAGCCACACCTGAAAGTTTTATGCTGCTGTTGCAAAAGAAGTCCTGAAAATTGCCTCAAACCAGAACTTTAAGAATAAGGGAATGACAAAAGCAAAAATACAGGAATGCAGCAGTGGTTGGGAGGAATGTTGTCTGAATTCTCAGGAAAATATGAGTAACGAATGAATGGTGTCCGTACCGGTAAAAATTTTATTATGGAAGCATCCTAAGATTCTTTCTCTCTCTCTTTCTTTCTCTTTCTTTCTTTCTCTCTTTCTTTCTCTCTTTCTCTTTCTTTCTCTCTCTCTCTCTCTCTGTCTCTCTCTGTCTCTCTCTCTCCCTCTCTCCCTTCCTTCCTTCCTTCCTGTTCCATTTTGTTCTTTGTGTTTTTGTAAAAAAAATTGTTGGAAAAGGGGAGGGATGTAAAAAAGCAGAGAGCCCAGGAAATGCTGGTTTTGGCAATATTTTTAATTTTTGAGAATCTCTTTAGTTTTCTCATGGCATCTTCTGTTTAAGTAAAGTAAGTTTGAAGCCTGAGTGTTAACTAGTTCATTGCTGTGTCTTGTTGGGAATGGGTTGCAAATATATGTGTGTCTAAAGTCTGTATTAAAGTAGTTTGGTGATAACTGCCATGCAAGAGAAAACATCTGAAAAAGTAGCTTTATTGTTGTGTGTGTTGGCAGAACACTTGACTGTTGCATGGGGGACTTTAGGGGACATCTGCAGAGAAACAGAGTTGTAACTAAAAATGAGCATGGTCAGCAACACTGTGGAGATTGCCTGTTTTGTGAAATTTAAAAAGTGGGCAGAGTTTCTGAAGAAGATGATTGCCCCTCTTCTCCTGCCACTGGGTTGACATCTGCCTTTAATAGGCCAGCAAAGTTGATGTTCTTAAACCTCCTAATAAGAGAGATTTCTGCTTCTGAGGAGTTGACTTCGAATGATTGGTGATCTTGTGATGGTAGTGATACTTTGATGTGGTAAAGCCCATCTTTTCACAGGATCATTTTACCTGTGGGACAGACTCTGCATGGTAACCACTCCACTGGTACATAATTGCTTGTAAAAATATTATAGTGTAATAATTCAGGTGGGTAGCCGTGTTGGTCTGAAGGAGCAGAACAAAGTGGGAGTCCAAAGTTTCATCCAAGGTATAAGCTTTTGTGTGCATGCACACTTCTTCCATCTGAAGAAGCGTGGTTTCATCTGAAGAAGTGTGGGTGGCACATGAAATACCTTGAATAAAATTTTGAACCTTGAATAAAATAGCCCACAAACTACTCCCATCCAGTGCATCCACAAACCTAGAAGAAGAGGAGATTGGATATATATCCCCACCCTTCACTACCCAAGGGAGTCTCAGAGCGGCTTACAAACTCGTTTCCCTTCCCCTCCCCACAACAGACACCCTGTGAGGTAGGTGGGGCTGAGAGAGCTCTGAGACAACAGCTGGTACAGAGCTATGGCTTGCTCAAGGTCATCCAGCAGGTACAAGTGGAGGAGTGGGGAATCAAACCCGGTTCTTCCAGATTAGAGTCCACGCACTTAACCAGTACACCAAACTGGCTCCTTGGGTTGTTCTGCCAGTGAACTAGGGTTGCCAACTCCAGGTTGAGGAAATCCCTGGAGATTTGGGAGTGGAGCCTGAGGAGGGTGGGGTTTGAGGGAAGGAGGGGCATAATGCCATGGACTCCACTTTCCAAAGCAGCCATTGACCTGATCTCTGTAGTGTGGAGCTCAGTTGTAATTCCAGGAGATCTCCAGACCCCACCTGTAGGTTGGCAACCCTAAAAATTCATATTCAGTGTACTAGTTCTGCAGGAAGGCAAGCTGATTTCCATGGGAAACTAAACTTTAGGAATTGATTCCAATCCAGTGTGAGAATAATTGTTGGACATAAGATATTGGTTCAGGCAAGATTTTGTATAGATGGGACAGAAAATAAAGTTTTTATTGGTTTTGTCAAAACTGTTTTGGCAACAAACAAGCTAAACAATAAGAAGCAAAAGGTGGATGTGGCTGGATGACCCCACTTCTGGTAACATCGGGTGTGGCCTAATACGTTAATGAGCTGTGCTGTCAGGGTGTGGCCTAATATGCTAATGAGTTCCTGCTGGGCTTTTTCTTCAAAAAGAGCCCTGTGCATGGGTATGCATAATAAGTTTTGATGGAAGAGAACCTTTGTCTAGCTGAAGCATGGTCAGACACTTTCCCCTTACTTTGTGTCTCCAAAGACCCCACTGTCCACCAACATGGTGTGTCCCAACCAGTGTTACTGGGGGAGGGAAGGGAGAAGTGAGTGGGAAGGGCAAGGGCTTTTCTGAGGAAGCTCTTCCTGCCAGCTGCATTTCTTTTAAATGCTTACTTCAAAAATGTCTGTAAATCCATGGTCTTTATCAGGGTGGTTTATCATCCACCAAAATTGGGTGTTAAGAGCTGTTTAAAGTTATACTGCTATGCACACTTACCTTGGCATAAGATCTATAGAACACAGTAAGAGTAAACACAAGTTGTGTCAAATATTGTAGTTCTCTCATCAATAATATGCCAGTGTGATTTGGAGGTAGTACTGGAAGTATCAAATAATTGATGCCAGATCTGGCCCAAGGAGCCGTACGCATCCCTTTGAGTATCTAACTGATACTAAGTCTTTTTGGTTACTAAGAGATGAACCCAAACAAGTAACTTTGCGAACAAGTAACTTTGCGTGTAGCTAAATTTTTAGCAGCTGAAGTAAAATCACATTGTCACCTAGGCACTAAACCTTAAGTCTTCCTTGGTGTGATGGCACACTATTTATGACTTTTGTTGTGAAAACAGTAATTAAGATGATCTGACTGGTTGAAACACTCTGCTCTTAATTTCACTAGGCATCCACCCATCTTTGGGTATCATACTTTTGCTATCCTGTAGTAATCATTTGCAACTGGGTTAAGTTGTGTAGACCAGGCAATGCATTTGCAAACGTTTGCTATAGTCACATCTGCACTTGGAGGGATTTGCTATCAAGAATTCTCAGGAAATGCCTGGAGAATTGCTGCTGTTGAGTCCTTTACAGAAATCTTATGCAAACACTTGTGAATGCATCTACAGTGCCTGAACAAATAGAAAGCCTTTCTATTACACTTGAGGTCTCACCATTCTTCACCCCCTAGAAGGTTCTTCTCCTGCTCCATGTGACCAGCAGATGGCAAAGACATGAAGGATGTCTGTGGCGTTATAGAACCTCTATGTTCAGAATCAGTATATCCCAAAGTACCAAAGACAGGGGTCAAATTTAATAACCATTTACTTCATCCCACCCTGCTTGAGTGTAATTGTCCACTGTTGAAAGCTGTCTGATCCTGTGCAGGAATTCTTGGTTTATGTGGTTTTATTGTTCAGCTTTCTGTGGTTCTAGACTTTGAAATTTGTAATTAGCAAACAGATCTGCACTAATATTAGATACATCTAAAAAAAATTCTGTTGATCTTTGAGTGGGACATGGACTTTTGGAATCCTGGGGCCAGTGTGCCAATTCTAGGATTGTTGACTGGGTCCCTTGATGCTCTTTGCATTTCACCTCTCTCTCTGTATTTAGCACTAGTATTTACTGGTGTTTGTAAAAGAAGGCAAAATGCATTTGACAATGCTCCAGTGATAAAGGCCTTAGTTTAAGGTTTAGGAGTGGCTGATCACAGATTAAACACCTGCCTTTAAAAAAAATGTTTGAGTTCCTTTTGTAGTGGCAAAACAAATTTCTTGGCCAAAGGTTGCTTCCTATAAGTGGCCGTGACTGTTGCACAGAGCTGTTCCAACTTGGCACCCTTGCTCCAGAAATTTGCCTAGTTTTAGATTGGCCTGCAATGCTTTCTCTGTGGGCAGGGCCCAAGCAAATGTGTAACCCGTACTGTTCATCCATACAGTCTTGTGAGAGTTGTAAAAGGGAAATCTTTTCTCTTTACAAGTAGGCAATATCCTAATGATAGGCTTGCAGCCTCAGCTGGGCTATCAGGACACAATTACATACCCTGCACCCTTGTGAAATGTACCTATTCCCCACCTCTCCCCCACTTTCAGCCCTGTCTCTGAAAGTCCAAAGTGACTTTTACACATTTTAAAAATAGCCCAACTGCTGATTGGGACTAGGTGCAGGAACATCCATTTGACCCGGGTACCCCAAAGGGACAGCAAGAGTCCAACCTGTGTAAATGTTAAAAATCAGGCCAATATGCCTGGTTTCTCATTTGTATGATTCATTTCCCTTTTCTTGGGAAGGAATACAAGCACTGAAGCAGTTCATCTGACTTCTGGAATCTCCCCGGGCACTGTTTGTATGCTTTCAAGTACATTTTCAAGAACAAGGGCTAAAACGTTTTGTGATCTATTGAGAGAGAGAGATTTTTCCAGAATAGAGCACTCAGTGCCATGTGCTATAATGTATACACTCTGTGTGTGTAGGGGGTATTGCCTGCAGTTGTAAATCCCCTTTTCTGTCTGCATCTCCTGGAAAAAGTTCCTTCTCATCTGTTTTATCATTGCCCACCTTGTTGGGATGGTTTGCTTTCTGGCTGTGCCTCTTTCCTTTTTTGAAGCAGCTACACGGACTTTCCCTGTTTGCCACAGGGCTATTTTTGGGCAGGAACGCACAGGAACGGAGTTCCGGTTGGCTTCTGAGTTGGTCACGTCTACAGCCTCCCCCCCCCCGGGGTTCCCCAGGCACCTCGTAAGCCGCAGGGCACCGTGGAAGCCAAGCTGATCCAGCAAGCTGCGGGGCACCTGGGGAAGCTGATCCTGGGAGGGAGCTGTGCTGTCAGGGGTGTGGCTTAATATGCTAATGAGTTTTGGCTGTTGGGTGTGGCCTATTATGCTAATGAGTTCCTGCTGGGCTTTTTTGGCTTGTCAGTTTGCAGAGTAGGTAAAATGGGTGAGAGGAGGCAAACTGCATAGACTGCTGAAGGTAAAAATGTTTGCTCTCTGATGGCTGTAAACCTGTCTGTTCCCCCTGTAAATCTATTTTTGCAGAGTAAATGTTCTAAGTTGGCTATGTGGTAGAAGGCACTTGTGGACTGCAGATCAAGGAAGGTGATGTGTTATCCCACTGGAGCTAGACTTCATTTAAAACAAGGTCGTAATCAGTGTTTAAATTTTGAATGGCAGGAGAATAAATGAATGTTGCCTTCCTCTCCACAGATGGTACTTGTATGGTAGATTGTGCCTTTGGTCTGCGGGCTGATGGGATTCTGGGTTCCAGAGTAATCACTATCTATTCATGTATAGTCTGCCTTTCTCACTGAAACTCAAGGCAGACCAGGGGCGTTGAGTTTTTAAATTCCGGGGGGGGGGGGGGGCGAGGGCTCATGCGTGCACGCACGCGCTTTGCCGCTGCCGCCACTGCCTCTCCCCCCTCGCCTGGCCACTCCTGCTTCCATCCCTTCCTCCATCCGTCCAGGGGTCAGCTGGGCATTTGCTTAGCTGGCCCCTGGACAGAGGGAGGGATGGAGGCAGCCAGGCCGGGGGGGGGGGGGGAAGAGCGAGAGAGAGAGGTGGCGGTGGGCGCTCCATTTCCCCGGGGGGGGCTCAGTCGAGCCCCCCCCCGTAGTTGACGCCTATGAGGCAGACTACAAAGTATAAACAACAAGCTGACAGCATAAAATATCCAGTAAGCAATGCAATAAGACAGTGATTACAGAATTAGAAAACAGAAACCTGTCTAAGGCATTGACGTGCCATAAACAATGCAGAAAGTGGATTACAGATGTAGAAGACAGTGCTGTAAAAGCAAGCTGATACACAAGGGAAACATTACAGTAAGCTACAATCCTGTTCCCTCCTGGACTGTTCTATTATCTTGCAATTTGATTCCCTTTATTCTCCCCGCTGCCCTTAAACTTTTCAAACTTAAGATTATACCACAAATACTGTATGGAACCTTTTTAGGCCCTTCTGATTCTCGCTTTTTGCCATTAGAACAGGTTTGATCTAAATTTCTAAGGGCAGTATTACCAGTCCCAAACTCTGTCTCAAATTCCATGATTCGATTAGAAACAGGGATGGAGAAAATAACTGCCAGAATAATTCTGTCTTCATTAAACCTTTGGTTTAAAGTAAATAAAAACTCTTGCGGTCTTGCATCATTAATTTTGCAGGGCAATTTTCAATCAAGGGGGCTCAAAACAGTTCAAACCAAGTTAGCTCAGTTTGGGTTTTCCCAATTCAGTTCTTCATCTGTGTTGTGATACAGCTAGCCAGCTCCTCAGGCAGAGAGTGGAAGACATAGAACGCCAATCCAACATTTCCAAAGCAACAAATTTCATTGTTGCCCCTCAAAGACACTATCTTCTGCAAACCAAAGAAGAGCCTTTTCTCTTGCAAGGCTAGCAGTATTGCCATCAGCAGTTGTTGAGGGTAGATATAATAAAATCTCTCAAGCTGAGAGAGTATGTCCTTGTAACGTTGATGCGATAGAGACAATAGCACACGTTTTACTTCACTGCTCGATATACAATGAAATTTGCTTGACTTTTGTTTCACCGATACTATCGAAAGGTCCCAAAATTTCTGAGGAAGAGATTGTTAATAAACTCCTTTTTGATGAGAACACAGAGACTACTAAGAAAATAGCAAAATTTTGTGCTCCAGTGATAAAATTACGTACCATCTATGTTTCTAAAGAAATGGTGGGAACTTGATTTGCATAGCTTGTCTTATCAGAGTTTTAAATTTGTGCATTCAGTTTTAGTATATTTTTAAATCATGTTATTGTTTTTATTGTCTTTCTTACGTGTGGTAGTTATTTCCGCCGAATGGCGGGGAGGGCAGGATAGAAATGCAAACATAGATAAATAAAATTTATTTATTTACTGGCCGTGGACCATTAATAAAAATTGACTGACTGATTCCCTTTATAAAAACACCCTCCTGAACATTACTGTTCATCGATATGGTCACTGTGCAGTTGCGCATCTGGGATCTGCTCTGGCTTGCCACAGGAACTGTCTTCAAAGTTTTCCAAGCCCTAGAGGGCATCCTCCCCTCCCACTGGCCTTCCTGCCAAAACAGTTACCCGTTAAGTTTGGGGAGCGCACCTGCCTCCTCAGGCCTCCTCAGGCCTCTTTCTGCTGCTGCCAAGAGAAGAGCTTGCAGCTTTCGCTGACTTTTTCCCCCTTGAAGGGACAGTTCTTTTTCGCTTTCCAGTAATTTTTCTTCTCCTCCTTCGGCAACTACTTTCTCATTGAGGTGAACTTCCAGTAAAAAGTGTGCCCGATGTGGTAATAGGATCCAAACTGCCACTCTCATTGTCTGTGCTTCAGTGAAGGCCATAACGTCTCTGCTTGCTTCTGTTCGAGATATTTCTTAGTCCTGAAAAGGGATGATGGCTCTCAACCTATCCTAGATTATCAGAGACCTAAATGTCTGTCTTACAGTTTCCAAGTTTAGTGTGGTTTCCTGGACTGATGTTTTGTTATTACAAATAAATGCTTGGCTTACTGTTCTGGATTTGAAAGATGCTCGTATTCCTATTCCTCCAACGTCTAGGCAGTGTCTCTGCTACACCGAGAGTGTTTATTAAATGCCTGGCTCCCCAGTGCGATTGTTACTCTTTTCTGAGACATTCTGAATTCACACGTTATAGTGGCTGTAACAACCCTTGAAGATCTTAGCCTCTAGGTCAACTGGGACAAATCTTCCTTGTCACCCACTCAGCGCATAGCCTATGTTACATTTGTGATTTGTACAGCACCTACATTTGTGATTTGTGTGCAGCGCCTACATTGGGGCAGTATTAGATTCCCACACTAGTAGGGCCTTGCTACTAAAGTCTAGGATGCACAAATTGATTAATCTCTCCTCCTCTTTTCTGAGCTATCATTATCACTCTACCCAAGGGCATGACATTCAGCAGCATCTATTAGGGATGATGGCATCTGCTATAGATGTTCAACTTCTAGCATGTCTCTATTTGTGGGCCCTACAGAATTAGTTTGTTAGGGCATTTAACCCTATGGAGCAGTCATGGGGAAAACACTTAAATATCTCTAGAAGGGTTTTGCAGCCCTTAACCTAATGGTGGATCATCCCAGCCCATGAGTTCTGGCTACTGGTTTCTAGGTATCACAGGCACCACTGATGCTTCTGTTCTAGGAGGGCGGGCACATGGAAGTTCCAGGCCCCTAGCCACAGTGGTGCAAAAAGGGGTGGAGTCCCGTCCCATCAGTCATTTGTCATGCCCCTCCAATCAGCACTAGGGGTTAGTGTGAAATCTGTCACACATCTTTCAAGTGTAAATTATTTTGTGTTAAACAAGAAGGAGTTGTGGTAAAGAGGTGTGAATCCTTTCGTAAATCTTCCAAGGATGAATTCTCTATACAGTTGGCTAGACCAGGATTCTCAGTTAGCAAACCTGATTTTAAAAGCTTGGGGTGGGGGAGTAAAATCATGTTGGAGTATAGCAGAGAGTGAGATTAAGGAATGATAAAATGGTGCTGTAGCAGACTCAAAGGAAAGTAAAGAAAAAGGATAAAGAGAACAGGACAGTGTTTCACAATAGTCCTGTAGAACTCTTATTGCTGGGGAAATAATTTTTGGCAGAACAGGAGACAAATAATAAGGGATTTAGGCCCAGAGGTAAAGAGTGCAAATCTTCTTTTGCTAATATATGCTATTTTACAGAAATCTTCTTGACAGGGGAAGGTTAAGAACATAAGAGAAGCCAATGTTGGGTCAGGCCAGTGGCCCATCCAGGCCAACACTCTGTCACACAGTGGCCAGAAACACCAGGTGCCCTCAGGAGGTCCAGCAGTGGGGCCAGGACACTAGAAGCCCTCCCACTGTTGCCCCCCCCTCAAGCACCAAGAATACAGAGCATCACTTGCCCCAGACTGAGAGTTTCTGGTGCTGCCTTAAATAGAAGCCTCCCCCAGCAGAGGGTGTGGCTAGCAGCTATTCAAATGCACCCAGACACTCAATTGCAGCCAAACAATGGCCCTTTCTCACCCTTTCTCAAGCAGCCAGCACTCTGCAACAACTCAGAGATCACTCACACACTTTCAGACACAATCCCCACACACTATTGTGGTGTTTGCTCTGAAGATGGAAAGTTGCTGGGAAAGGATCCCTTATCTGTGGACACCTCAGGGATCCTGCCACTGTTACCTGACCATATGTTTGTTCACTTAGAAAAGAATCCTACTTACAGCCTGATCCTATGCATTTTATTTATTTATAGTATACCTTTCTTACTGACACTCAAAATGCATTACCCAGTGTAAATCAATGCAGTCATTCAGATGAGACATCTAATAAACAATGCAATAAGACTAGGATTACGGCATATCATTACAGATGATATGTCAATACAGAAAATGTAGAAAAGGGTAAGAGTCCAGTAGTTCCTTAAAGACTAACAAAATTTGTGGTAGGGTATGAGCTTTCGTGAGTCTCTGCTCACTTCTTCAGATGACATTACAAAGGTAATATAAATTGTATTACAATGGTAGAAAATGGTATTACAAAGGTAGAAAGCAATGCAGTAAGAGCAGAATAATACATACAGCAAATAGATAATACATAATATATTGTGATACAGTTCACAGTCTGGTTCATTTTATAAAAGCTCCTTCCTGAACCATTCCGTTATCCTATAGCCATACTATCTTTATAAAAATGCCTTCCTAAAATAGTTTGTTTTACATAGTTTGCAGAATGACAGATGTGTGGGAACTTTCCTGACTTTCTCAGAAAAGCCATTCCATAAAATGGGAGCAAAAAAAGAAAATACATGTGCGTGGGCAGTTGCTGATCTTACCTATTTGTTGGGTGGCACGATTAGAAGCCTTGAGCCAGTGATTTACAAAGAAAAGTATTTACAGTTGCAGTATTTACAGTTATAGGTTTCAGTAACTGGAAGCCAGGCTCCCACACTTCTTTAATTCTGCATACAATGTAAAACAGTTGTTTCGGAGATCATTTTTATAAAGCTAATACATAACAGGACTGTAGTCTACGCCACAGTGTGCACTATAATTGATTTGTTGCATATTCTATCATGCTCTTACAGAATTGTTTTCATTTGTTGTAATTTCATTTTCTGCTTTGCTTGACATAGCATGTCTGATATTTTTTATACTTTTATTATTTTTGTAATCGTAGTCCTATTGCATTACTTATTAGCTATTTAATGCTATTTGATTACAATGTTCTATACCATGTAATCCACCTCAAGTCTCGCATAGAAAATTGGTAAATAACTAATTAAGTATAAATAAATTGGCCCTCTGATAAAAATTTTCTGGCTTCGGGTCTGTCTCCAACATTTTCTATCCTTGAGATCAACCACAAATAGATCTTTTGCCCCATGTAAAATTGGCCACAGGAGTGACTGCAGCAGCCCGAGATGCTGAGAATTTTACAGCTTCTTCATGTTCCTGCTGTGGAGAAGAGGGAATGAATGGTTTTGTAGCCTTGATCTTTGCTTTGCCTTCCCTTGCAGACACATGGCCTCACTCTTTAGGAGAGTTCCACAAAACATGCAGTTGGTACTGCTAACTCTGGTTTGTTATTCAGAGGATTTCCCTTTGGCCATATGAGATGAGACAAATATTTAGAAGCAAAAATGTGTTTCTGCCTTTGGGTTACATTGCAAATTTGCCAGCAAGTTAGCAAATGCTCTTGGCATGCTTCTGACAAGTTTCCTAAGATCTTTTTCTCACGCAGTAGCTGCTTCAGCTCTAGCTTGGGTATATCCTGGCTAATTTGCCTCCAAGTCTCTCTCAGTGTAAATTAGACTTTGCTTATAACAGGCAATAGACATTGGATATCCACCCACACTTCCAGCATCTCACAAAACTTTTTGACAGGATAGCTTGATGTTTCAGCCCGGGGTCAGGCCTGAGCTGGCCAAGTCGGAAGTCACTTGCCACTACTTTCCCCCGAAAGACAAATTGACAAAGTGTAACCATCTCAGTGTGTTGCAGCCATCGTATCAAAGGATCTTCTTCGTGGTCTCTGTGCATCACACCTCTGGGATAAAGTGCGCCTGCGCCGATCCCGATCGGTAATCTTCAAAGCCTAACGGATTTTCGCGCCAGCTCCCCGGTCACGTGCACGTCCCACTGCGCATGACCCGGGGAGAGGCACGAGGATCCCGCCAGTTCTCTTCTGACCGCCGCGTCGTGAGGACCCCCTCTCCGCTCCGGTCGGTAGTTAACTTTCGTTTCTTCTTTTTCCAACTTTGGAAAGGCCTTTCGGACTGATTTTCTTGGCTTTACTTGACCTACGGACTGTTTTCCTGGACTCTCTTTTGGATTCTCCTCCTTCTTCTCCCCGCCCGGCCTATGGCCCAGCGGTGGGGTTTCTTTAAACGCTGCCTTAAGGGTGGGAGTAAAATCCCCCCCCCAGACAAGCACTCCCTCTGCTTGCTGTGCCTAGCCGAGTCGCATCGTGTCGACTCCTGTTCGAGTTGCGCCGCGTTCTCCAAACAAACTCGTAAGAACCGGGCGGCCCGACTCAGAGTGGCTCTCTTGGAGGCAGCGTTGTCACCGAAGATGTCCGCAGCCGACGCCTTGGCAACATCCCCATCGGTACCGACGGGCCCGACGTTGCCACCGATGCGAAGCCCTTCCGGCACCGAGAAGTCGGCACCGAAAAGACCCCTCTCACTGCCACGAACTCCCGCTAAGAAGCGTAAGGAGGGCAAAGAGGGTAAGGGCAAGCTGAAGCACAAAACCTCGAGTGCTTCGTCGACGCATCCCGCGTCCGACATGACCCAGCATGGGTCTCCACAGCTTGACCCTCCAGGGCGCGAGCGACCCCGGGGCAGCCCCGTCTCCCCGATGCCGCGACCCATCCAGCTCACAGATTCCGAACCCGACATCGAGCTGACGCAGATCCCTCAAAGCAGTCCCGAGACCGGGCCCGACCCGATGCTGGCACCGAGAGGCGAGCGAGACTGGCGCCTCCCCCCATCTTCGGTGCCGTGGGACGTCCGTCAATGGCGATACCTGTATGGTTCCTCCTACCCGCCACCTCCACAATGGTACCCAGCGGAGTGGGATCGCCAATCGACATCGTCAAGAGTCTCCCGATGCCGAGATCCCCCGGCCCCGCCTCCGACTCCGATACCGAAACCGATACCAAAACTAACGATGCCGATACCCACCTCACCCGATATCGACCTCCCTCCTTATCAGCCAGATCCGTCGACCCCTATGTCTCCCTCCGAACATTCCGACCATTCGATGCCCGAATCTCCCGAATCATCCGATGATGAATCTCCCATCCAGCCGTCACCATCCCCTGATGTGGCTGAAAATTTACCAATCTCCCCCTCCGAGGACGTGAAATCCTATGGAGAACTTATCAAACGCATGGCACATTCCTTGGCGCTTGCCACGGTCCAACCAACGCCTACCGCTACCGATGCCATCTTCGACATCGTACAGATGGATACATCTACCGCGGTAGCGTTGCCACTAATTTCGGTGCTCTTGAGCACTGCCAAAGAATCCTGGGGCCACCCCTCCTCAACCCCAATTTCCAACAAGAGGTTAGACCACATGTATAGGCTCCAAGAGCCAGGGGCAGAATTCCTATTCATCCACCCCAAGCCCAACTCAGTCGTCGTGACCCCCTCGGCTAGGGGACGTAGCGGACATTCCTCCCCCTTGGACAAGGAGGGACGGAAACTAGATTCTTTCGGAAGACGATTTTATTCAGCCGGTGCACTGGGCATAAAAACGGCAAACTACACCGCCTGCATGAGCAGGTACCAGTACTCCCTATGGGAACAGATGACACCACTTCTGGCCCAGCTTCCTGAGGATAAGCAACGCCTTGCTAGGAAGATCCAGAGGGAAGGCATGGTGCTAGCAAAGCATCAGCTTAACGCATCCAAGCATGCTGCGGACGTCACGTCCAAGACACTCACTTCAGCAGTCGCCCTTCGTCGCCACGCCTGGCTGAGGTCGACTTCGCTTCCACAAGACACTAAGTCCTTAGTGGAAGATCTCCCTTTCGAGGGTGAAGGACTGTTCAGCTCCACGACGGACACAGTTCTTCATGATTTAGATAAGAGCATCAAAACATCTCGAAACTTGGGTGTCTCACAACCGAGACAACAGAAGCAGAAAACATGGCAGAGATCTTGGTCCAAACAGCAACCGCGAAGATCTCCCACTGAACCCCAATGGCAGAGACCGCCGTCTACTGTTTATCAACAGAAACCTTATGGCCATAAGCCACGATTCCCGTCCGTTTCCGCTTCCAAGACTAAACCACCCAAGCCGAACAAGCAGAGTCTTTGACTCTCCCATTCGCTCCGATATTCCCACCCGTCTATCCCCCTTCCTACTAGCATGGCAACGTATCACGACAGACAAATGGGCACTGTCGGTCGTAGCAGAAGGCTACAGAATAGAATTTTTCCAGATTCCACAAGAATCGTACTTCGTAACCACCCCTCCCTCCGACACCCTATCGTCGGAAGTCGAAGCCCTCCTCTCAAAAGATGCCATAGAACAGGTACCAACAAACCATCTTCAGCGGGGGTTCTACTCCCGCTACTTCACGGTCCCAAAAAAGGATGGCGGACTTCGTCCCATATTGGATCTGTGGAACCTCAATGCGTTCATCACCTACAAGAAATTCCGTATGACCACTCTACAGACCATCCTACCGCTACTAGAAGCCAACGCGTGGATGGTGACGCTGGACTTAAATGACGCATACTTTCATGTGACGATCCACCCGTCACACAGACAGTACCTACGCTTTGCGATCGGTCCGCGTCACTTCCAGTACAAGGCCCTACCCTTCGGCCTCTCTACAGCTCCTCGTGTCTTCACGAAGCTTATGGCAGTAGTAGCGGCACATCTGAGACTCCAAGGTGTCCACCTTTACCCCTACCTGGATGACTGGCTTCTAGTCGCCCCCTCTACGACGGAACTACAGAACCACATCTCTACTACCCTTCATACCCTAGAATCACTAGGGCTGACTATAAACCTCAAAAAGTCCATGCTTATCCCTTCCAGACGGGTTCAGTTTATCGGAGCTATCCTGGACTCCTTGCAATGCAGAGCATTCCTACCCCCCAACAGAGCAGCGGATATAGTCTCCCTTCTCCAGTCTATCCAAGAGACCAAGGAGGCTACAGCCAAACAAATCCTTCGCCTGCTAGGCCTGATGGCCGCGACAACAGCAGTAATTCCCTTCGCCAAATTGCAAATGAGACCACTGCAGCTTTGGTTCTTGAGGCGTTTCCGCCCCAAATTCCACTCCCTCTCCAAACTTTTCCAGATATCTACCCAGGTCCTGGAGACCCTGAATTGGTGGCTTGTGCCCCAGAATTTACACTCAGGTGCACCTTTCCGGCTTCCACCCCCCTCAGCGACCGTCACCACGGACGCATCCCTATGGGGCTAGGGAGCTCACCTGGACGGTGTAGGTGTGGGAGACAGGTGGCACCCCTCTGTGGCACACAACCATATCAATTTCTTAGAGCTGCTGGCAGTTCTCTACGCAGTGAGATCTTTCCGCCAATCCCTAACGGGGAAAACGGTGACTGTCCTTACAGACAACACCACCACTATGTTTTACATCAACCGCCAGGGCGGGACGGTCTCCCGTGGACTTTGCCGGTTAGCGATAGAACTGTGGAACGAGTGCCAGGCACTAGATATTCACCTGGTGGCGACTCATCTCCCAGGACTACTCAACGTCCAAGCGGACTTCCTAAGCAGAGGGGGAGCATCCCTACACGAGTGGGAGCTGAACCCCCTCTACCTGACTCCGATCTTCGACCATTGGGGACATCCATCCGTGGATGTATTCGCCTCTTGGGAGAACAAGAAGTGCCATCTATTCTGTTCCAGAGCAGGAACGGACCCGACCTCTCTCGGAGACGGTCTCCTCTTCCGGTGGACGGGGAAACGGTTGTACCTATTTCCCCCAATCCCTCTCATACCGAGAGTAGTCCACAAGCTATTGACAGAGCGACCGTGGGCAATTCTAGTTACCCCATGGTGGCCGAGACAACCCTGGTTCCCCACGCTCCTCAGCCTCTCACGAGGGACGTATCTCCATCTCCCGACGGACCCGGACCTCCTCGGGATGCGCGGGGGCCGAGTACTGCACCACGATGTGCCCAGGCTGAAATTGACAGTGTGGCTGATCCAAACTTAGGGTTAGAATCACGCATTGCTCAAGTTCTACTGAACTCACGCAAACTCTCCACTTGACGTTCATATGAGTCAAAATGGACTAAGTTTTTAACTTTCCTGGCGTCTGTGGGACGACCCTCAGTCCCCGCCGGACTTAAAGATGTTTTTGGTTTCCTCCTGTCATGTAAGGACAGGGGACTGTGTCACTCATCTATCCGAGTCTACTTGTCAGTCATCTCAGTCAATCATCCTAAGATTGATGGCTATTCGGTGTTTTCCCACCCAACAACGAAACAATTCCTCAAGGGAATGAATCGCCTCTATCCCCCAGTGCAGACACCAGTCCCGGCATGGGACTTGCCCCTGGTTCTCACTAAGCTGATGGGAAAACCCTTCGAACCCATGGCCTCATGCAGTCTTCAGCTTTTGTCATGGAAGGTTGCGTTTTTAGTGGCCATCACGTCTACTCGACGCGTGAGTGAGCTCTCGGCGTTCCGTTGCGACTCACCATACCTCACGTTTCATCATAATGCCGTCACTTTGGCTCCAGATGTCGCTTTCCTGCCTAAGATAGTCTCGGACTTCCATATAGGGGCGGATATCACCTTGCCGGTATTTTTTCCTGATCCCCAGGACCCAACGCAACGTAGTCTACACACTTTAGATGTCAAGAGAGCCCTGTCTTTCTACTTGCACTGGACAAAATCCTTTCGCAAGTCTCCAGCTCTCTTCATTTCTTATGCCTTGCCCAGGCAGGGACAGAAACTGTCGTCTCAAAGACTCTCGAAGTGGATAGTTGAGACGATAAAACTCGCCTATCTTCTGGCCAAAAGGCCACTGCCGGCGTCCCTCCGGGCACACTCCACTCGAGCAGTGGCTACTTCCACAGCATTCCTCAAGGGCATTCCCCTGGGAGACATCTGCAATGCTGCAACGTGGGCGTCCCCTCACACGTTTGTGAAGCACTACGCCCTAGATGTCTGCGTCCATCAGCGTACTATGGTTGGCCGTGCAGTCCTGCAAGCAGCTCAGATGTGAGACCTCCAGCACCCACCTCCAGGTATGTGGTGTTTATTGCTCGCTATTCTCCCAGAGGTGTGATGCACAGAGACCACGAAGAAGATATACAGGTTGCTTACCTGTAATTGGAGATCTTCGAGTGGTCATCTGTGCATTCACACCACCCGCCCTCCTTCCCCTCTGCTTTCGGTCTCCCTCACTTTTTCCTTGGGGGCTGTTAGCAGCGGTCAGAAGGAACTGGCGGGATCCTCGTGCCTCTCCCCGGGTCATGCGCAGTGAGACGTGCACGTGACCGGGGAGCTGGCGCGAAAATCCGTTAGGCTTTGAAGATTACCGATCGGGATCGGCGCAGGCGCACTTTATCCCAGAGGTGTGAATGCACAGATGACCACCCGAAGATCTCCAATTACAGGTAAGCAACCTGTATATCTTATGGCACACTGAAGATCACCAAATGTATTGTGGCATGTGGAGGGAGGCAGGATAGACTGAGCCCTGTCTCCTTAAGTGGATGTACCCAGGACTCCAGAGGATGCTGTGGAGAAGTTACACAGTGTTAAAAAAAACCTTACTTTATTGAGCATTGAAGGCCAAGTCAACGTTGGTGCACATTCTAAATTCCAACTTGGAATCCCTGCACCAACCCCCTGAATCCATATGAGAGATAAGAGGGACGAAAGATGCAGAACAGATGTTGAAGTAACATTGGAAGAGAAGCCGCTAATGCAGTGATTTAGGGTTATGCTTTGTGGTTGCTCTTTGACAGAACAGGTGTCTTGGTTGACAGAGAGATCTAGCAGGCTAAAATGGCCCAGTGGAGGTGTCTCTCTGAAGGAGCTATTAAAGCTGCAGACCTCCTGTTGGGACAAAGGCTCTTTTTGAGCCGGCTCTCCACAAGTTCTCCAGTCATGCTGCAGTCTCCAAATGCCTCTGGCTGTAACTTGGGTGCCACCTAGTGGCTACTAGTTGGTTAAATGCCTCTGAAGAATGATTAGCAACATCATGATGCAGTTGTCTGGCACTTCTTAACCCCTGCCCCCAAAGTCTAGCCTGCTGCAGAACCCTGGGCACTTCAGCACAATCTGGTTGAGCCAGAACAAAGATGCATTTAGCGCAGTAGTCTGTTTCTACCCACTGCCAGCCAGAAGTCTCTGGGGCTTGCTTGGGGAGACATCTCTATCTGTCCCCAACATCTGATCCTCGTCCTACTTCTGAACATGGAGGCTCCACTGAGTTATCATGGTACATTGTCTATCAATCATCTTTGTTTAAAGCAGTAACCCCTAATAGCCACCTCACATCTCATAGTAGAGAATCCATGAAGAGTTTTTCTTGTAACACAGGGGATGGGCTGTCACTTAATGGCAGAGCACTTGATTTGCTTGCAGAATGTGCCAGGTTCAATCCCAGGCATTTTAAGTTTAAAGAACCTGGGATCATAGCGGTGGAGACTTTCTGCGTAAGACCCTTAGAGCTGGGGCGTTGAACTCATTCGTTACGAGGGACGGATCTGACATAAATGTCACTTTGTCAGGCCGGGCCATGTGTGCCATAAAACATAATGCCATAAGGGATATAAACTGTATAAAGGACAGCAGCTGGTAAGCTCCGAGTTGTTGTATCCTCACTGCAAGGCCACATGGGCTGGGGGGGGGGGGTGCACGGGAAAACCCATCTGGGAAGAATGGAGGGCCAGCAGTGCAGCACTTGGCAGATGCTCCCACGCTGATTGACTGCTGCAGACGAGGTTGTTCCACCATGCTGAAGCCATGATCAGAGTGACTCCGCCCACTCCCCCCAGCAGTCTCCTGGTCCCTCCCTTGCACTAGCTGCTCGCGGGCCACTTCTGGCCCCCAGGCCTTATGTGTGACACCCCTGCCTTAGAGATTCAGCCAGCCAGAAGAGATGGGACGGAGCTTGATGGAACAATGGTCTGACTCTGGTATAAGGCCAGTGTCATGTATGCTTCTTTCATCCTGAATCTAGATTAACAACTCAGTGCTCAGTCAGAACAGCGTAGGCTTGATTTTTCCATTTGTGGAGGCTGCTGACAGTGCCTTGAAGAGTCATCTTTCATCTTCTGCTTAACTTCGACACATTTTTTTTTAATTGTCCTGTCCTCTGTGTTACAGGGGAACAGTTTGCAGTGTTCCGAGATCTCAGTGGGCAATCTTATGTGCTAGATGCCTACTGTCCGCATCTTGGTGCCAACCTCTCTGTTGGTGGTCGTGTGGTGGGCAGCTGCATTGAGTGCCCCTTCCATGGCTGGCAATTCAGTGGCAAAGATGGCAAGTGTACCAGAATCCCCTATGCTAAAAAAGGTGAGTTGTATCTTCTTTTGTCTCTCAGGCCTCATCAGGATCTGAGCTGTTCCTGCACATCCTTATTGTTGCCCTCTTTCCATAAAATGAGAGTTGAGTTTATTAAAGTGGCACAAAGCCTGCTTAATCAACTAAGCTGTAGAGCTTTCTTATATTTATTTATTTCTGTATATATTTATTCCTTCAACTTCTATCCCGCCTTCCCCTCTAGGTGGGCTCAGGGCAGCCTATGAGGTCACCTGCTGTTATAATGGAGAACAGTGTATGAAGTACAACAGATAATTTTGAAATTTAAAATTTCATACTAAAAGGAGCCAGAACAGAATTAACTCAGTAACAACACTCAAGTGGAAACCTTCTGGGAGATGTTATGGGATGTCAAGCCACTAATCACTAGGTCAGGGCTGTCAGCACTGGAAGCCAAAAGGTGGGATTTGGACACCCCACTGCCTCAACTATAAGCCTGGTGAAACAGCTCCATTTTACAGGCCCTGTGGAATTGCAACAAATCTCTCAGGGCCCTGATCTCAGATGGAACTTGTTCTGCTTAGCTAGGGGTCAGGGCTGAAAAATGTCCAGATGTCCTTTGGGCTAGGGACAACCAGAAGGTGTTGGTCAGTTGAGTGCAAAGCTCTGTGGGGCTCATATGGGAGGAGATGGTCCCTGAGATATGCAGGTTCCTGGGCTTTCAGAGCAGCTTCACTGGGATTGTTGTTTCAAGGGGGGGGGGCTGTGGATGCTACCTGACTAGTCTGCAGCTAGTCATGGGGAAGTTGTAAAGCTAACCTCCCAGTTTTGACATTTCTAATTCTCTTTCCTCCCACCCCCACCCCCCCTCCAATTTCTCCAGTGCCAGAATTTGCCACGGTCAAGGTTTGGCCATCATGTGAGGTTGGTGGTATGATCCTTGTCTGGTACCACTGTGATGGTGTCAGCCCAACATGGCAAGTCCCAGAGCAGGAGGAGGTGGCTTCTGGAGTGTGGGTCTTTCGTGGCATCACTGAGCATTTTGTCAATGCACACATTGAGGTATTCTATGCAGCTTATGCCATCTGTGCTCAGGGAAGTTGGCAAGATCTCTTTCCCAAGATATTTACCCTAAAATCGGGGGTGGGGGTACGAAAAGGAGAGGCTAGCAAGAATCTGTGCAGATGTGTTTATACGTGTTTTAGATTGGATGTAGTGGGGGATTGGTTTCTTGGCCAAGGATTGAGATAGGGTGCAGAGTTCAAGGTAGCTGTAGATAGTTGTAGTTGGCTGGAAGTTGTATGATGCACTGAATGAATACAGTGCCTCCTTGAGCCTTTGCTGGGGCAGGTTTGTCTCACAGATCCCAGTTTGGGTAGGATGAGCTACGTGAGATGATCGACTGTCCACTTGATTCTTGCCCCTGATCTTTTGTATCCTGTCCATATAGTGGCATGCAGATGGCCCCAGGTTCATTCCTTGATTTCTGCAGTAATTAAAGAAACCTTTCTCTGCCTAAGAACTCAGAGATCTGTTGTTGGTCTTAGTAGTACTAAGCTGGATGGAGCAATGGTCTGTTCCAAAATAAGGTAGCTGTTTTTGACATTCTGCTGCTGATAAACTCCCTTTCCTGTTGGGCCAGGAAATTCCTGAGAATGCTGCAGACATAGCTCACCTGTCTTTTCTCCATGGGCCCTGTATTATGAATGGGGTAGACCTGCGAAACACAAAATCAAAATTCTGGAAGTTCATCGAGCATAATTGGAAGGTAACTGGGGTCTTTTCCGGGGGGAGGCACTGGGCTTTCAGTGTAAACACTGTGATGGCCACAGGCATAGACAGCTGTAAAAACCATTAGACAGATTCATGGCTACTAGCTGTGGAGCTAGGAGGCAACATCAAGGAAAGAAGAAGGAGATTTGGATATATACCCCACCCTTCACTACCCGAAGGAGTCTCAGAGTGGCTTACAATCCTTTCCCCCCCCCCCCCCCACAACAGACACCCTGTGAGGTAGGTGGGGCTGAGAGAGCTTTCTTGAGAACTGCCCTTGAGAGAACAGCTCTGAAAGAACTTATGACTGAGCCAAGGCCACACCAGCAGCTGCGTGTGGAGGTGTGGGGAATCAAACCTGACTCTCCCAGTCTAACCACTACACCAAACTGGCTCTCTGTGCCCTGCTGTTGGCCCTCCAGATCAACTGGCCAGCTGCTGTGTGAGACAAAATGCTAGACTAGGTGGATGTTCTTATGTTCTTAATCTTCTTATCCCACCACCCTAACTATGTCAATGGGATACTGACCACCATTAGTTGACTGAATTGACTTGTGGTACTGCAGGTTGGTTAGTAGTTTTCTGCATTTATGTGGTCTCCTAGCTGGGTGGCTTGGGTGATGTGTCCATGATTCCGCCGCGCCCCCCCATACAAGCAGTGTTGCACTGCCTTCAGACTCACAAGGAGAAAAGACAGGTCCCTGACCCAGGAAGCTTCTAGTCTAAGTTTTGATATTGGAACAAACAACAAAGCGGGGGGGAGAACAGGAAAACAAGGGATGAATGTCTAAATCCAAATGCCATGAGTAATACCTTTTATTAGGATGTATCAAAATGACACACGAACACATGCAAACTTTTGTTTCTTGGTTTTGCTTTGGACCACCATGGCTACCTGCAACCGTTTTGTAGGAAGAGTGAGACTTGGATCGATTTCCCACGAGGCGCTGCTCCCGCGTCATTCTTCCCTTTGCCCCAATTGCGTGCTTGAATTTCCCACTATTTGCCCTGTGCCACATTTTGACCCGCAGCTTTGCTCGAATTCCCCTGTGGTTTCAGTGATCCTGTTTTTTGAGGATCACTGAAGCCACGGGGGAATTCAGGCGAAGCCACAGGTCAAAATGCAGCGTGGGGCAAATAGTGGGGAATTCAAGCACACAATCAGGGCAAAGGGAAGAACAACGCTGGAGCAGCGCCTCGTGGGAAATCGGTCTTGGTTTCAATTGATTATGAGAACTAGGAGCTTAAGCCACTGGGGTTCACAGGAAAGAAAGATTTGCATAGTCTTGATAGAACCCCAGATTTCTCTTCCTAGATTAATTCATTCCAAAGAGAATGGCTATGAAGCTGGTTTCAGCTTGCAGTGCAGTTGTTCCACAGAGCATCTCGCTTGGCACTATACAGTGCATACCTGATTTCAGCACGGTTCCTTTGCAGGTGAAAGCTGCTGAGGGATTGGGAGCTGGGTGACTTTTGTCTGCATGGCTTTTCTCCTGGCCTTGTTTTTTCTGGCAGTGGCTTCTTCTCTGGCATGCTGTTAATCTGGTGGTGTGTGTTGCCATTTTAGGCTGACTTTAATCCTTACAACACTTTGTGTCTTAGAGGGCATTTTCTTTGAAAGGTGTGCTACAAATATTTTCAAAATAAAAAATGTCCTGTGCTCAGATCTGCTTCTGTACTGTTTCCTCACACCCCCCCCCCCCCCGTGCTGCATGTCTTAGTTTCTTGTGACAATTGTGGCCAGAGTTTGAAGTCCTCATTTGTAAACTGGTTCTTGCTTGTTTCTCTTCTAGGCAGACTGGCAGCCGGATCCAGAGCCAAACACACACTGTTCCTGTATGTCTGTGAAACACTACCTAACCGTTTTTGGCAAGCACTTGCCCTTCATGGATGTGACTGTCTTAGCCAAGCAGGTACGGCATTCTATTGCCATGACTGAGGTCCTCTGCTGTGCTCAGTGGGAAAGTGATACAACGGGTAGCTCTTTCTTTAGGCTGTCCAGAAAAAAGGCTAGGAAAGGTAATTAGCCCACCTCCCCTTAACTAGAAAACTTCTTCAGCAGTGGTCACTAGCTGAAACCAGAAGTACCTACACAGATAGCTGAGTGCATTCTTATCCTATGTGCAAAGGCAAAAACTGGTCGTACGCACAGAGTTCCATGTCCTGATGATGTCTGCTGTGTATGTTACTCCTGCATTTGTCTTATCCTTATGGCTGCTGAGATGCTTGAAAGTATGTGGTTTGAAATTTTGGAAGGTGGGAGAGCTGCACAATAAGGATTTCCAGTAGCTGAAAATGGAGCTTCAGTGCCCTCTTCTTTCCTTCAGACTTGGCAGAAGCAGAATAAATTATGCAAAACTAGGTGAATTCTGCCACTAGGATTAAATGTATGCAAAACAAGCTGCAGAATCAACAGTGTTTGATCAGCAAGTATCCATAGCTTGGCCCAAGACTGGAAATTAAAGAACCTTCTACATGCTATGTCTAAATAGCTGGTGAACACAGGAAGGAGCTCTTCTGTTGCTTCCCATTTAGGGTCACCTTTCCAGTTAGGGTCACCTCTTTAATTTATCTAAGAGGCATGTGGTCCCATTTAGGGTCACCTCTTTAATTTATGGATCCATCAAATGCTACATTTGGGCATCATTTTGAATCTCTGTCCTCCACAGAGATGCTTCCTTGCAGCCACTCTGCAGATTCCACTCTGAATCACAGAACAATATCTGAATCACCAGACCTAAAAGGGAAAGTCCCAGGAATGGCATGAATCATGCTTGGAGTGGGCATGATGTCGTGTGGATGTTCTGCTTTAATGCGAGGGCCTCTTGCTTTCCATGTGCAGGAAATTTCCCTGTGTGAAACCAACCTAAAATCCAGAAAACAGGATTTTAAGAAGCTACTTCAGTAAATTGATTTCACTGTAACTTGTGACAGTGAATTTCATAAGTCAGTTTTGCACTGTGTTGAATCAGTAGGTCATCCCTACCGGCCGACTTAATGTCACTCTCTCTCCCCCCCCCCCCACCAGATTGGGCCTGGCTTGGTTTTCCTGTTCTTTCACCATTCTTTCCTGGGCCATGGGATCATGATTCACAGTGTAACACCTGTGGAGTCTCTTCTGCAGCATGTGATCCATCGGATGTACTACCAGAGAAGCATACCGGGCTTTATCCCCAAGTTCATGTTGTGGGCAGAAAGTGTCCAGGTGAGCAGGTGTCTGTGTGCCCACACAGGCTGTTGTATTGTTTGAAAGGAGACCTGGGAGTCTGGGTGAAGAGGAGAGGAGAGGTCTGAGGAATGACTAGCTAGAGCCACCCTTGCACTCTAGTGAGGGCAGCAAGCAACATCTTGCATTGCAGCAATGTGAGCTTCTCTTCCCTAGTGCGCCTCTTGCCAGGCTGTCTTCATTGCATAGGAGAGTGCCAAGCCCCGTGATGACAGGATCCAGGGTGCTGTTAGGCCAACCACATGCCTCTTAGATCCGTGTTCCTTGTGGCTAGTGAAAGCTGGCGGTGAGGGAATTCAGGGTCCCCTGGTAGGCATTATCAATCTGTCCCTGGGTTTCGGGGTCTACCCCAGGGGGATGGAAAGAGGCTGTGGTTGTACTACTCTTTAAAAAGCCAACTTTGGATCCTTCAGATCCATCCAGTTACCGCCCAGTCTCGAACCTTTTGTTTCTGGGTAAAGAAACAGAGAGTGGTTGCAGAGCAGCTCCAGACTTTTCTGGAAGACACATCGGCCCTGGAGCTATTCGTCTGGCTTCTGCCCCCTCATGGGACGGAGATGGCTTTGGTCACCCTCATGGACAAGCTCCGCAGACAGTTGGATCGAGGTGGGTCGGCACTGCTGATATTGTTAGACCTTACAGCAGTGTTCGAAACGGTTGATCATGTTCTGCTGGTCCACTGCCTCCCTGACATTGGAGCACGCAGGGTAGTCTAGAAGTGGCTCATCTCATGTCTCCAAGGTTGGGGACGGAGGGTGGCGCTGGGAGAGAGGATGTCACCAAGGCACCCTTTGATATGTGTGGTCCCTCAGGAGGCAACCCTCTCCCCAGTGTCATTTAACATCTAAATGCACCCCCGTGCCCAACTGGTGCAGTGGTTTGGGTTGGGGCATCACCAGTATGCTGATGACACCCAGCTTTATCTGCTGATGGGCTGTCAGCCAGACTCTGCCCCAGGAAAACTGGCTGAGGGGCTGGAGGCTGTGGTAGGATGGTTGAAACAGAGCTGGCTAAGACTGAATCCTTCCAAGACAGGTTCTGTGGCAGGGAGATTCTAGTTCGGGGTGCCAACTCCCAGCTCTTGACAGTGTACCCTTCATACCAACACCAACTGTCAAGAGCTTGGGTGTGATCCTGGATGCCTCTCTGACAATGGAGGCCCAGATGACAAATGTCGTCAGACTGGCATTCTTCCAACTGGACCAGGTCAGGCAACTAGTTCCCTACCTGTCTCACCCCGATCTAGCCACAGTAATCCATGCAGTGGTCACTTCCAGACTGGATTACTGTAGCTTGCTCTACGTGGGCCTATCCTTGAGGATGACCCCCAGACTCCAACTGGTTCTGAATGTGGCCCCATGGGTCCTTACGGGGACTCTGCATACAGCACACATCCACCCTGTGCTGCGCAAGCTGCACTGGCTTCCAGTGGCGTACCAGATCAAGTTCAAGGTTCTGGTAATGATCTTTTAAGGCCTTTAATGGTCTGGGACGCATGTGTCTTCAGGACTGCCTCTCCTGGTATACCCCCAGGGGAGCACTGCACTCAGCAGGTCAAAATCTGCTGGTGGTCTCTGGCTCGAGAGATATCTGACTGTTCCCAACCAGAGCCAGGGCATTCTCCATCCTGGCGGAACTCTCTGCCAAATAACATCCATGCCCTGCGGGTCCCTGATGAAAGGTCTGCAGGGCCTGTAAGGCAGAGATGTTCCGCCAGGCATTTGGTTGAGGACAGCGACGGCGTCATCCTTTCTGGCACTCCCACCACCTGCCTCCCCGTGAGCCAGCAATACCAACAGAATTTTTTAATGCCATCTTTTGGTATTGCTGTGTTTTATTGGTTTGAATCTGTTTTTAACAATGTATATGTGACATCAGGTCATGCACTACCTTGAGCCGGGTTCTTCTGGGGAAGGGTGGTCTAAAAATCAAATTTAATACATAAATAATAAATACATAAACTTGGTGGGGTAGAAGCTCCTCAACATAGGAACAGTAAGGGCCAGAAACATACTGTTAGATTTCAAAAGGCTAGGCTAGGACTTCTGTCCCTTGCTCTTATTAATCTAACTAAATAATGTAGAAGAAGAGGAGATTGGATTTATACCCTGCCCTTCACTACCTGAAGGGTGTCTTACAATCTCCTTTCCCTTCCCCTCCCCACAACAGACACCCTGAGGTTAATGATCTCTTTTGAGAACTGCTCTTGAGAGAACTGTGACTTACTAAGGTCACACCAGCAGCTGCATGTGGAGGAGTGGGGAATCAAACTCGGTTCTCCTGGATGAGAGTCTGTGCTCTTAACCACTACACCAAACTGGCTGTGGAAAAACAAATGCATGTTGATTTGCTTAATTTGTATGGAGCACACTCAGCCTTAGGCATCTTGTTTGCTGGGCCTTTCTGATACATAGAAGCTTTTAATCTTGTCTTCCCCTCTCCAGTTTGAGAGGGACATCATGATCTGGAATAACAAGCAGTACCTCTCAAAGCCACTGCTGGTGAAGGAGGACTCTGCCATCCAGAGGCACCGGCGCTGGTACTCCCAGTTCTATAGTGCACACAGTGTGAAGTTCACAGGTCAGAAGAATGGGCTAGACTGGTGACTACAACAGCGGCTTGCCTTGCAATGCAATCGGAAACCTTTTTTCCTCCAGCCAAAGTGAGGCCATGTGAAAAGGTGCCGTGGACTCCCTCTGTCTTTTGAGGGCGGGGGGGGGGGGGGGGGGGCGGGGAGTTAAGAAATTTTATATTGAGTGTTGTTTGCATCCCAGAGAGACTTTTTGCTTGCTGTTTGGATGGAATAGAGACTTTGTTTTCCAACGCTGACACATGGAGCAGGCACATCCCTACTTCTCGACCTTGGAAGACTGTATGAAAATGAAAAAAGGGCCTTTTGCACTGTTCTGCTGAAGATGCTTTTTCCAGTTCCATTCCTGTAGCCACCTGCATTGGGGGCTACGAAGCCCCACCATTAAGGCAGCTCCATCAGAACCCGTCCAAAGGAGCAGCCTGGTCTCCCGACCTATCACCCCTTGGCTTGTGAAAACCTTTCTTCTTCCTGTTCCCTCCTACAAATTTGGTATTTATGACCTAGACCTGGTGAGGCACAGGGATATATTGGCCTCACACTGAGAGAAAGAAAGGGAGGGCAGACGGGCAATGTGATTCAGTATCTGACGAGCTGTGAAGAGCAGAGCATTAGGAACTGTGCACCTGTAGCTGAGACACTGAACACAAGCTGCCTTTCCACTGTTGGCTTCCTCTTAAGTTGCAGTGGGCCAACTGGGTGTTTACTTGAGTGGGCCAACTGGGTGTTTACTTGAGTGTGTGCCTCCCTAAAATTGCTGTCTTTGCTTGCAAATGGTATGCATGATTTTCCAGCTGTGTTCTAGGGCCCATGAAGAATATCCTTGGGTGATAAGGCATTTCTGGCTTTGAATGCAACCTGGGTTGTCGGCTGCAACATTTCACTGAAATCTGGGCCCACCAAACCTGCCCTTTTCAAGCAGAGGCCAAGACTCTTGTCCTCTTGCAGCAGGTGTGTGTGAGACTAATCTTCAGCAAGGCAGTGGAGGCTTTCAGATGATGCCTCGGAATGGGAGTGTCTGTCTCCTTCAGCATCTTGCAGGTTAGAAAACATCTTGACAAGGTGATGATTCCAGGCTTGGATGACAAGGCAAAGATTTTGCTGCTTCAGAGGAAAGTTCTTCCAGCATCCATGGTGACTCAGCACAGGTTTACAGAGCAGCCTGCTGGCTAGCTGGTTCAGTGGCAAAATACAAGTGTCTACTGTTGCATTAAACAGGAAGCCTCATTTGGTGGCGTTGCTGCGTGTTTTGCAAGGACTGCCTTTTTTGTGGTACTGCATCTGATCACTAGATCTGAACCATGTGGACAAGCTGCTAAACCAACAGGTGCCATTTTGTTGGGCTGGGGCATACCCATGGCACTGGGAAGTCCCTGTGTGGTGTTTGCTCTGTGCTGTGGCACATCCAGCTCAACTCTTTTCCATCTGAGGGAGATTGCAAGATCTGCTCCTTAGCTTTTAAGAAGTGGTAGATGATCCCGTTCCAGGGTCTAACTATGGCCACCTGGCTATGTACTTGCCTTGGATATTAATGACTTTGTTTTTTTAAGTGGTTATATAAATAAAAGTCATTTTTGGTCTTAAGTCATTTCAGGTTGCTTGGTTCTGAGGGGAACATCTGGCATCCTTGGCTGGACTTCAGTCTATTCTCAAAAGGGATGAAAAGGGGAGAGGAGACATGCTACATTTTCCAAAGACTGTTTTATTGTAAAATCATAAATACAACACTTGACATGAATCTCCCAAGAAACAGCTTCTTAGAGGGTACAGGTTCTTATTTTATGTCTTCCACCTGGGCATTTTAACTTGGAAAAATCTGTCTTACAGGAACGTTCACAGGAACTTTAGAGCAGGGCTGTTGTCTATTCTGGTAACAAAAGTTTATGGTAAAAAAACTTTTCTTGTATAAATTGAGTCAATTGAGAAATGCAGATCCCCCCCCCCCCTACTTTGCTTAAATTTAGCTAAAAATCCCCAAAGACAAATTCCTTCCAACCCCACCCCAACTAATTTTAAAGCTAATTCAACACACATTTTCAATTTGTGGCCTACAAGGCCCAGCAAACTGATTTAAATGCAAGCAGAGTTTAGGAAGCCAAATCCTGCAGTTGAGGCATTCTGGTGCCATTGTGGCCTATACACACACATTGTATTTGAAGAAGTAAGCTCAGGCTCAGGAAAACTCATACTGGAATAAATATTAGTCTTTAAGGTGCCACAAAACTCCTGTTTTGTTTTGCTACCAGCTCTCCCCCCCCCCCCCCCCCCCCGCTTTAGAGTTTCTTCTGCGCTACTGCTGGGAAGCTAGTTGGCTTCATTAAACCTTGGATACAGGTCCCCTCCATTCAGGTTGATTTCAAGTAGCAATTATTGTTAAAGGGGCTTGTGTGGCTTATTAATAGCTTTCCACACTGAAACCAGCCAATTTCAAAACAGCAGGGAATCCATTAGGTTTATATTTATTTCTCCTCCTAGCTTACAATCTTCCCACCCTTTCCTTTTCCCCCAGGCAAAAGCTGAGAATGTTTAACAGTTTCAAGTGTTTCTTCACAGAAAGAAAGGTCAGCTACTGAGTTTGTGCAGATAATGCACTTGGGAGACCATTCTTGAACACCAACCATACAGGAGACTTTGAACAAGAGTCTTTCTTTATTTAACACACAGCAAGCGTGACAGTAGATAACCTTTTTTTGTTTTTTAAATACAGTACATGGTTTGACAGGAGGGTCGGCTGCCCTTGACCGGTTCCCCACACCCCCTCCCCCCAATCATGAAGACAAGCCAGTGGTGGCGATCTTTATAAAAATAGTGTGTTGCTACAAAAGTATAAATTAATGCTACCGGTATTAAGAAATATTAAACACAGTAAAACTTATAAGGATTAAGAAAAATATTCATTAATACCTGTAGAAAACTCTGGCCTAAAAATATTTTTTTCATATTTTTAAACTTTTTCTGTAATTTTTCTCTTTTAAAGATGTTAGTTTTCTGTAACTCTCAGGTAGAGAGATGCAGGTTACTGCATCTCTGGTATTGCCTGGAACATTAATCTACAACAAAGGAAATGTACATACTTCACTACAGGTAGAGAAGGCAGGGGCAGAAAGGTAATTGGTTTTTCAAAAAACAGACAGACACTTCCTCCCCTTCCTCCTAACTGAATTCCAACCACCCATAATAGGATTCAGCTCAGACAAAATGTGAAAATGGTTTGTTGTCACTTCTGGGGGGGGTTGAAGTCAGGATTTTACTTGCAGACAATCATTCAAATCCTGGTTTGCCTTGTAAAATGCTGGCTTGATTGCCTTTACTCCTTTGCCTACAGTGATCTAGCTGGTATCTAAACCACCGTTATGCTAGGGCTTCAGACCATACCTTAATGTATCACAGCTACGGATCAGTGTCACGAGGCTTACATGTACATGAACTGAGTGTAGGAGCAGAGGTGGTTGGCATCTTCCTACCTGTTACAGTACAGGGCCAGATTAGACCAGGCTGGCTTCAGAATAAGGTAAAAGCAGAAAGCATAACTGTTTTTACCATAAGCACAAAGTCTTCCACACAGTGATGTTTCTCCAAGGTTCTGTTGTAGCAGTTATCAGTTAAACTCAGCGGCAATTGGCTTCCACGTATGTTTTAGTGCACATCTTTCTTAACTGGTAACACATACTGCTATTGTTGATTACTAATTAAGCCCCCCTTCCCCAAGCTTGTGGTGGTAGTGGGGATGTGGCTACTGGGGTGCCAGTGTGGGCAGGGCTGGGAAAGATCCACACTTGCCCATCTGTATAGCAGCCACTCTAGCCTTCCTGAGATCTTTTGAAAAACAACATAGGAACCAGGTGTAGGAAAGATCATGGGAAAAGCTAGGTGGTGCATGAATGCACTGTACTATGTAGAAGTGGACCAAAACATGCAAATTAGCACCTGAGCTGACCAAAACACTGACGTGGAAGAGATCATAGAGGAAAGGCAATCCCCATTTCTTTCACAAGGCTACGTATGGTGGCCTATGCCTGCATCATCTGAATCTGCATCCTCATATGATTTTATTCATACTGTGCAAAAGGAAAAGGTAACTTGAGTACTTGTAAAATAGATTTTATTACACACACACACACCACACCCCAGCTACCAGGCCTGTCTCCTTCGGACTGGCTGCTCCAGAGTCACTGTGGGTGACCTGCTGCACTTGGAGCTCTTTTTCCTGTGAACTGTGGAGCATGACAGTCCCCACCACGAGGCTTACAGGCAAGAAGTGTTGCAGTGGGGAATGAGCTGTCCAGTCATGTAAACTGTTCTACAGGGGCTCTTTTCAGGCTGGGGTTAGGTAGTATGAGTCAGGATGAGCTGCTGTTGTTTTTTTTCCTGAGCATCTTGCTGCAGCTCACTCAAGGGCCCAGAAGTGCATGCAAATCACCTCTTTCCCCTGACAGCCCAGCATGAACTCACAGGAATGCATGCAGCTATCTTACTGCACATCAGAGCACTGGTTTAGCAGAGCCAGCATTGTCTGTGCTGAGTGGCAGTGGCTCTCCAAGGTCTCTGTCTTTCCCATCCTACCCCTAAATCCTCTACAATCAAGAGGGTACACAGCCCCGCATTTACAGCTGTGGGAAATGCTTTGGCTTACTAGAGGTTGTTTGGTACAATGCCTTTTCCTACTTTTGTGACAGTCAATAGCCAGTTAAGCATAGCTTTAAGTCTCCAGAGGCCATCGACCTTAACTGCCCATTGCTGAAGCCTGAGGCACCTGGGACAGAAGCAGAACTCACCTTTGCTCTCCCTGGTTTGCAGGAGATATGGGTGGGACAACCTCCCCCACTCACCCCTTAGTTGCTTCACAGGGTTCAGTGTTAAGATAAGCGGTTGCCCCCACCATTCTGAAGCCAGCTGGGGCTCTGTGTGGGACGAGGGGGAGGGGAACAGTTGGTAGCCGTGAACAGGTCTGACTAAGCTTAAATTAGGGGTCACTTCCAGAGGCATGTTAAGCCCTTGCTCCTGTTGCCCGATCACTGCTGCTAGTCCTGACCCTTTTCACACACCAGCTCTCTCCACTGCCTCCACCCAATGAATTACAGCACGAAGCAGCAACACCCTCCCTGTTGCCATCATGCTTTAACGTAAATCTACTTTGTTCAACCTAAGGCTGCAGTGCTCGACTGCTTGCCCCTTGCTTTGTGAGGAAAATGCTGGGCTGCGGGGGGGAAGCCCTGCCTGTCATAATCATGTCTTAAGTGGGCGAGTGGTTGTTTCAAGGAGGGATGGTGCCACTTTCACCTTTGCTCTACAGATCCGGAAGGTTTCCCTAGGATTTCAAAAAGATGCATTGCTGGTAGGGTGAACGATGAAAGGTCTGGATGCGTGCTTGGAGAAGCAGATCCTTTCTCAGCCTACTGGCAGGCTCCAGCTTCGTGCTAGTGTGGGGTAACAACTTTCCTCCACAGCAGGGGTCCCCAAACATTTTGAGCCCTCAGGTACCTTTGGAATCCTGATAGTGTGGGGGGCTCAGGCACAAAATGGCTGCCACAGGAGGTGCCCCCCCCCCAAAAGGCTGTCATGGCTTACCTTATGACACACACTGAAGATCTCTGTGTCACACTAGCAGCTGCTGCCAAAGAAACATTTTTAAAAAACAGTACAATCATATTTCCAATGGCCATGGGCACCGGGGGGGGGGGGGGGCGGCCTGCTCTAAAGAATGCCCTGGAAGTCAGAAGCAGCTTAGCATTTTCCAAGGTCAGCCTTTTCCCTAACAAGGGAGAGCATCACTCACAGAGTTGGGCCATGCATCAGACAAGGTGTCCCAAACTACTGCCATTTTCTACTCTTTTTGCAGTGTAACCAAGGAGGCAGGTACCTGGCCCACCAAAATCCAAGGTGGGGTAAGAGGGACACCTCCTCTTTGCAAGGAGCAAGGGCAGACTTGCCTGTTTCTCAGCCACATCACAACAGGGAAAACAGAGGCTTTTAAAATGAAACCAGCTCTTGTTGCCAGAGTAGGCTGTGGAGAAAAGAAAAAGCCCACTGGCCCTGAAACACTGCGGAGGGCATGGTTTTAGGTAGCCCTTGTGGCAATGTGCCTCACCTGCCAGAGCATGACAATCCAGACTGAGCCTAGTCAACGTGGCTCTGGGAAGTCGGTCTCCGTCACCACAGGGGCCAGGGCCAGAAGACAGCAGACTCAAGCTGTGCATGCCATCTCTTCACACACACCCCCCCCCCCCCAAACCTCCACCTGCAACATCCACGCATCAGAGAAAACCACGAGACTGACACATCCCGTTGTTGCCTGTAGGACACGCAGTTAAAGGGAATTACAGCAGTTAAAGCAGACAAAAGTATTACAGTTAGGGGAATAAACACGTATATGGCAAGAGTTTGGAGATGAAGGAGAGGCACAGACTCACTTTGTACCAAGCTTCCAACTGTTTGGGGGGGGGGGGGACAGCACTTTGACACTGAAGGGCTTCACACTGCAGGGTGAGATTGTCTCCCACAGCTACTCCTGGCCCAGCCCAGGCCTGCAGGAAGAGGTGTCTGGATGGTGACTGCTCTGATTGACAAAGCATCCCCTGTACGGTTTTTTACAGCAATTGTGACTGGCTGAGGAGCTGCCTAAGTCAGGATTAGACCACTGGCCTATCTATACACCACCGCAGTAGAAAGGAAACGGACACACTCAGTGTCGAGACAGCAGGGGGAAGCAAGCAGGTCTCGGCAAGTACTGGCCTACAGGCTCATCTTACCTTCTGTCCTTCTGTAAAGGACAATACACTGCACCAAGATCAACTATTGCTTTGAATGTGGGTATCCTAAAGGGAAGGACCGTGGCATAGAAGCACAAAAGTTCTTAATCTCACAGTAATTTTGGAGAGGGCAAAGAAGAAAAGGGGTTCTGACAAACTCAGGTGTCAGCCCACTGCTGTCAGCATTTCACCTTGAGCAAGAATCCAGCACCAATCCACCATCTCTCTCTCAGTGCTAGAATCTGCAGAGAGACCTTTCGTTATACACCGGCGCAAGCAGCCAGTGTAGCCTGGAATTTTACTGGGGAGGGGAGGAGGTCATATTGTGTATATAGAAAAATAGAAACACCTATAGAAAAAAACAAATCTGTTACAGACATTCTTTGCCACAATAAATTCTCTCAGGTCTTTTCAAAAGGCAGAGCTGCTAGCTATCAAACTCAGAATAGGAGAGTGGAGACAGAAAAGTTATTTTACGTTCTTTTTTTAAAAAAACCTCTTAATAATACTAAAATTCCTTCAAGTGTCCCTTCCTGATTACTAGAGATAACTGGTGTTTTGGAAACACAGCTGCCCTTTGTGAACTTGCAATGTTATGTTCAGAAGGCTGAGGTGAAACGCCTTCCTGGTATACAGTTATCTCAGGACCAAAGTCCAGTGTGGATCTGAAAAAGCAGGTATGATTTGGCAGGGGGGCCCATGAGATGGTTGGGGAGGGGGGTGAAACAGAACAACAGGGAAGGAGAAAGAAAGAGAAAAACCAACAACAATTCAAGTCACTAGAACTCAGCTGCCTGAAGACGTCAGAGTGTAAGCATCCAATTGGTCTGCCCCCCTCCCCAGTGTAAGTATGTCTATCAAGTTCACACGCACACACGCACGCACACACGCACTCTCTCTCTCAAGGAAGGAGTGTGTTCTTAGCAGAGGTGTGGCTCTGGCACACACCCAGCATTCCTTTCCAACCTAGCTTTTTATACACACATTAAATATATAGATATAGATATATATAAAAAGCAATTTTGTTTCCCAGGGCAATCCGAAATGAGGTCCACAGTGTTTAGAACTTAAATTGGATTCTTTTGGAACAGTGTTTTGTATGTGTAGAGGGTTGCGTTGGAGGATAACTTTCCCCCACCTCCCTCCCTCCCCTTCCCTCCCACTGAGTTTTAAAGCATGTTAGACTTCAAGAACATGAGCTTGTTCATGTCTTCTGGACTGAGCAGCCGTCTCCTCTTGATCAAGAGGGCCTGCTCGCACATATTTACACAATTGCTTCTGGCACCAACAGCAGGCACTGCTAGGAGCCAAAAGGCCAGCTTGGCTAGTTTTGTATGCTTCTGAGTAACGCAGGACCAGTACTGAAAGAGATCGGGCGTGGCTTGGAAGAGGGGCTCCTGCAGGTAGTCATAGACTTGGTTTTTGCCCGACCGGTCATCTTCCTGAGTTGGTGAGCTTTCACTTGAGGTCCGTGGTTTTTTGGTGGAAGGCTCAAACTCTGGCTCCTCTGCCCAAGACTCTTTTACTTCATTGATCAGCTCGCAGACCTTGCCAATGATCTCCTCATGTTGATATGGTGGGACCGGGCGCAGCTTCTGCTGTGGATCCAGAATCATGGCAACCTTGTGTGCCGAGTGGACTTTGAAGTTTTCCTTCAACGCTTCCAGAAAGAGGTGGCACAGTTTGCTGACGATGCCTGCGTCATTGGCTTTGGAAGTGAAGAGCTTCTCCAACTTCACGTAGGTGGGCAACACCAGCTGTAAGGTGGGCCGGCTCTCGTTGCTCAGTTCGATGACGGCTTGCTTCACCGGAGCCAAAATGGCAGCCAGGTTGCTGAGCAAGTGCTTGTTAAGGTTCTGGATGAGATTCATCTTCTTGGCTCTGCTGTAAAACTCACAAATCTGCTCGTAGCGTTCGTGGACGAGCAAGAGGGAGTCCGTCACGGAATTCCAGCAGGGCGGGGGTGATGTCTCCTCAAGGGAGCCAAAAGTCTCCTTAGAGATCCCTGTTGAACCTGCCAGATCCTCACAGACATTCAGCAGCTCAATGACTTCGTGCATGTTGCGAGCCTGAAGAGTCCGCTTGTTCAGCACACTCTGCACAACTGAGTTCAAGGCACATGCCGAGCAACGCAGGCACATACCTGCCTTAGAGAAAGCGGAGGAACTCACCTTGCAGTCTGTGACATACACCGTTCTGATCTCGGACATCACGAACTCAGACAGCACGTTCTGCACCCAATGGTGGACCAAGTCCCCGTTATCTCTGGTATCCACCCCCTTGATCCCCAATACATAGCTCTTGATGCTATTGCCTTCTGCCTGGTAAGCGGTCAGGATGTAGCACGAGTCAGGGCCAACGCTCTGCGAGTGACACGTGACACCTATGCCCGAACAAGCATTGCTGCCCAGGGCACAAGTGACCTTCACCTTCACCTGGTTGTACATCCGAGGCAAATGCTTCAGAGCCAGCGTGTTGAAGTTGCCCAGGATCTCTGTGACTGAGAATGCACCATAGCGGGCGCCACTGTCAACAAGGGTTTGAGCCAGCTTGATGAACTCCTTGCCACTCACCACGCTCAGTGTCCCCAGGTCAGCACACATCACCCGCAGCAGCCTCTCTGCGATGTTCTGCCGCTCCTTTTCCGGGATCGCACTGTTTGTCAGTGAGCTGCTGGCTGAGGCTGTAGGAAAGCGGGAGGGGGAGAGGAAAAACCTTTAGCCACAACAGGGGAGACCCTGCAGCAGGGCAATTACAATAGCAGCCTGTCCAGCCTCACGCAAGGAACTGACCGCACAACTAGAAGCCAGCAGGTGTCCTTGACCTACTAAGCATGGACCACTTCTGTAACAGTACTAAGTGCTGAGTGGGTAGCTGGTTTCACAAGTTTTCCCAATGAGGTGGCCTCTGCTCTTGGGGCTTAGAAGAGCTGATGCTCAATGGCAGAGCTCATGCTTTGCATGCAGAAGGTCCCTGGCCCACCCACTGCTGATCCCTACTCTGAAGCACCTCAATATGCAACACTCCCAGATACATACTGTTGTTAGCATTGTTTCTTTGGAGGTGTGGTTTCCACTTTTCTTCCACCACTGCTGGAGGTGACCTGGGGTGGTTGGAGGCGAGGCTATTCTCGTTGTCAGCTGTGGGACACAACAAAAAAGGAGGCAAGAGAATCTATTATTTACTTTCAACTTTTAAAAAAAACACCTAGAAGACTCCACTTACTCGACAGAGTCTGCCTCTGTTCTGTGGTGCACTGGAATAGCATTATGCCCTCAAAAATAGAAGTGCCACTGTCTCTTCTCAGCACTAGCTTGGCTGAAGTTTACAAATAATGGGATCTACTTGTGCAAGTGATATAATACCTGACTCTATAATACAGACTAGAATTTTAAAATTTTAAAATGCACCAATTTTAAAATGCATCGATATCCCTTCTTCAGACTTCACATTGCCTGCACAAATAGATGCTGTTATTTGTGACTGTTCAGCTGAGGCGTGCTGCTGGCCCCCAGGGCAATGTCCCACTGGTAACTTCTTTGGTAAATCGAAGGGTGAATCCACTCCCACACTTGCATGAGATTACAGCTCCTCTTCCAGTGAAACACCCAGTTAATAAGATTAATGAGTTTCAGTGTCATCTTCTTTTACCTTCCAGGCTGTAAACCTGGGATCTCAAAACTCAACAGTAGCAGGACTGAGCACAAGTTTTCTGTTTGGCTCCAGATCCCTTAAATCAACTTCTGTTTAGCCAGTTGTTTGTGCACATTAGTGAAAAACTGCCGAAATGGCACTGCAGCAGTATCATCAAACCAGAACAAAGGTACCCCCAAGTGGCACTCAGGATCGTATCCTGTCTGGCATATAATTATCGCTGCTCCAATCTGGGTTTCCTATTTGCATTCTAATTCCTTGTTCCCCTCGCACAGATCTCTGCTTGGTGCTATCTTAATTACCCAGCAGCAGTGCCCAAGAATGCCTCTAGGAGACCTAGCTGGACTCTACCTTCACCCTCAAGGCTACCACCTCTGGCACCAATGATAAAAAGAGCCAGGCATGATTCAACTTGCTTGCACACTTATTTAATCCATTTGTACTCTGCCTTTCTCCCCAATGGAGACACAAAGCAGCTTATAGAATTCTCCTCTCCTCCATTTTATCCTCAAAAAATCCTGTGATGAAGGTTGGGCAGACAGAGTGTGTGACTGGCCCAAGGTCACCCAGCCAGCTTCCATGGTGGCCTGAGTGGGGAGTCCAGTCTGGGTCTCCCAGATACTAATCCAACACTTGTAACTAATACCCCATGCTGGCTCTTCAGAGGCAAATGATACATGGCATCCTAATAGGAGATGAAATGCACACCCAAAAGCCTGCAATGTACAGAAGGGGTCACTTTCTCCATTATGTCTCCTTTCCTCACATCCACTGAAGTTGCCTTTGCTTTTGCAGAATGATACAATTCCCTATTGAATCCCTATTCACTCCCGCTGACCCCGCATCCAAACTGCCAGCCCTTATCAATTCTATATATACACGCAGAAAGCAAGGAGAGACGCAGGGGGAGAATGGAAAAGCAACAGGAGCCCAGTGACCTTATTCATTGTTTCAAGTTTTAATTCTCATATAGTTCATACTTGGCTCTGCCTGTTGCTCTCTCATCATTGGCCACACCTGGCTAGTCCACTAGCAAACAGCCACCCTTTCCCCCTCACTTAGACAAAGAGGACAAACTGTCTGCAAGCCCTGCTTGTGGGCTTTTCACTGGAGGCATCTGGTGGGCTGCTGTATGGGAAACAGAAGGCTGGGCTAGATGGACCTTAGGGTCCAATCCAGCATAGCTCTTCTCAAGGTCTTCTTTCCATTTGTGCTCATTCAAAAGAACAGATGTGTCTACTAATACAGCATTTCTGGCTGCTGCCCAAGACAGAAAATAAAACTTGATCTCACAGGGAAACACATTCATGAGAAAAACACCCAAATCATGCTACAGCACTTTCCAGGGAAAAAAAATCTATACAGATTTTAAGTCTCAGGAAGTTTGCTACATGAGGCTACTGGATCAGGTTCATGGTTCTGGGATTAACCTTTAGGGCCCTGAACAGACTGAGACCAATGTATCTACAGGACAGCCTCTCCTGGTATGCCCCCCCAAGAAGCATCACGCTCAGGAGAGAAGAGCTTGCTGGTGATCCCTGGTCTGAAAAGTGTCTGACTGTCTTCAACCAGAGCCAAATGAGATCTATGCCCTGCGGGACCTAATGCAGTTCCACATGGTTTGCTCGACAGAGATGTTCCACCAGGCCTAGAGATGTGAAGGTCCAGAAAAAAAACAGGTTTTTTTTCCATTTTTCCCTGAAGCCTTTTTTGTTTTTTTCCAAAAAAAACTGAAAAATTGAAAAAAGAAGAAAAAATGATTACAGAACGTTTTATTTTAACATGATGAATAAAATATTTTAAGACAAGGTGTTCAAATATTTTCCAAATCACTTCTAAAAAGTATGTATGGTATCAGATTAATCTAATTTCTGTGCACTGAGGACAAACAAGTCCTAGGTTACAAACTGAACTCTCCAATGCAAGAACAAGATGCATTTCTTCCTTTAGGAGATGCTATTGTCACAAGAAAAGAAAAAGGTTTCAGTTTTGTTTTTTAAAAAGCAAATTCTATTTGTAATAATTGTTTGGATATTTTTGGATATTTTTAATATGCTAGTTGTGATAATTTCATGCCAAGTAAAATTGTCCATAGTCATATTTTATGTTCCTAAAGACAGAATGACTTTTAATCTGGAAAAGAAAAAAGTGCTGCTAATGTAGCATTTTTTTCAATTTTTCCAAAAATTCCATTTTTTCCCCCTTAAAAAACTGGAAAAAACCTGGGGGGTTTTCTGAGCTTCAGAAATTTTGGAAATTTTACATCTCTAGCCAGGCCTATGATTGAGGACAGGAAGAAGGAAGATGTAAATTATTATTGAATTTCAAGGTCTTTTAGAAGGAAGAGGAGGAGATTGGATTTATACCCCACCCTTCACTCAGAGTTTCAGAGCAGTTTACAATCTCCTTTCCCTTCCCCTCCCCACAACAGACACCCTGTGAGGTAGGTGGGGCTGAGAGAGCTCTGACAGAAACTGTTCTCTTTCAAGAACAGCTCTGACAGGACTATGGCTTGTCCAAGGTCATCCAGCAGCTGCAAGTGGAGGAGTGGGGAATCAAACCTGGTTCTCCCAGATTAGAGTCTGCGCACTTAACCACTACACCAAAATGCCTTTAAATTGTTTAACTGGACTGTAATGTTGTCCAACTGGAAATGTTGTTCCCGACTCCAAGTCCTGATGCACAGGGGATGGCGGGTCACAACTCAAACAAACAAACAAATAAATAAAATGTTCTGGAGAACTGTTCCACCAGCACTCCCATGAGAAGAAAATGTCTGCTGGGTCAGAAAGCACCACTGAACCTGAGCTCATCTTTGTAGCTCTACAGAAGCGATTGAACAGACTTACCAGCATGGGACTGCATGTGTTCCAGGAGATTGTTGTAGAACTGGAATTGGATCCCGCAGGCCCCACAGGTATATGGTTCTGAAAGAGGAAGGCGAGAATAGGAGAGTTAGACTCTGCCAAGGTACAGCCTGCCCACACCTCCACAAAGTTCAAAGAATCTTGCTGCTCAGCCCGGCTAATGGCAGCTTCCTGCAGTCAACTCTGTTTGGGGCAACAGAAAGTGGGGCATGCAGAACTGCCCAAAGAAATTCCAGTTATGTACTCCACACCCCAGCCAGGAGCCCAGAATCTACCTGCCTGAAAGGGGAAGGCTAAGTGAAATCTTCCCACTGCTGCTGCCTGGAACCTCACCAGTGGGACTCCTGCTTGAAGTCTATACCTCTTTGCTGGAGCATGCCCAGAGTCAGCAGTTTCTGCTCAGCAGAGAGGATCGCATCATCTTCCTTCCCAGAGCTTCTGCAATAAAGCCTGGACTCCTGCAGGGCCGCCAAAGGGGCGACTCCGCAGGGGGTCACCACCAATGCTCCCTCTAAGCTATGGAGTCTCGTGAGCAGAAATTCCACTTTGTGAGCTACTGGCATTAAAGTTGTGAGTGAGCGATTGGGCTACGGCATAAATTAGTTTGTTCTGGAGCCATCCTGCCTGAGTGAAGGCAAAAATGTGTGAGCCGGAGGCTAAAAAATTATGAGCTAGCTCACACTAACTCAGCTTAGAGGGAACACTGGTCACCACTCTGAGGGAGCCTCTTTGATGGGGACATGAGGGGGAGGGCCTGTATCCTTGTTTATAGAGCTAGATGTATTGGGAGAGCTAAAGGGCCTGTGATTTGGTTGCGGGGTGGGAATCCCAATCTTCAGTTGCCTCCTTACTGGGGAGATTGCCTCAGGGAGGGGGCTGCCATTCCCCGGAACCTGGGTAGAGAGAGATATGGCAGTGAGATACAGACGGGCCATTCTAGGAAAAGGAGGCCTGGCCACTGTTTGGCCACTCCTCCTTCAGTTCTGCCTTGCAGCCAACGGAGACCAGGTTGCACCGAGGCTGGGCCCCTTGGCCTTAAGATCCTGCTGCTGAATGCCAAGTCACTAAGTGGAAACACTACCACCATTCAGGATTAAATCCTGGATGAGCAGGGTGACCTGGCATGTATTGCAGAGACCTGGCTGGCTGGGGCCTGGAGTGTTAACTCAGACCCAGCTCTATCCTCCAGGTTTCTCTGTACAGCAGGCCAGGGGCATGAGGGTACGGGGCTGCTGGAATGAGATCCCAGGGGAATGGGGTAGGGGTCTACTGTGGCTCCATCCATCTATCAAGGTGCCTCATCCCGCAGCTCCTGAAGGCGGGTGACTGGGACAGGGTAGGGATTCTGCTGGTGTACCGTTCACCCCACTGCCCAGCCATCTCTTTTCCTGAGCTAGCCAATCTGGTCTCCAATGTGCTGGTGGAGACCCCAAGACTGGAGGTCCTGGGTGACTAACATCCATGTCAAGGCCAGGGTGTCAAGAGTAGTGCAGGATTTCATGGCCTCCGGGATGACCACAGGCCTCTCCCAAGTGGTTAACTGGGCCCATACATTTAGCAGGGCACACACTGGACTTGGATCTATTACACTGCTGGGGAGGGTATCCCGGAGGTGGGGGAGTTAAAGCTTACTCCCTTGTCATGGACAGATCATTACCTGATAGAGATCAGACTTACTGCTTCCTCTTTCCTCCGCAGGGGTGCTGGACCCATTAAGATGGTCTGCCCCAGGCGCCTGATGGATCCTGATGGGTTCCTGTCGGCGCTTGGGGATTTTCCCACCTCGGTTGCTGACGATTCTGTCGAGGCTCTGACCGCTCTCTGGAATAGGGAGATGGCTTGGGCTGTTGACACAATCGCCCCTAAGCGCCTTCTTCCCCCCGACAGAGCCAAGCAATCTCCCTGGATCACTGGGGAGCTGATGGCTATGAAACGGGAGGGACGACGGCTAGAGTGCCACTGGTGGAAAACCCAGAGCAAGACTGATCGAACATAGCATCGAGCCTATATTAAGAGTGTATTTCTGTGGTGGTGGTGACAGCGAAAAGGCAGTATTTCTCTGCCGCCATTGTGTCTGCACATAATTGTCCAAGCTGAGCTGTTTTGTGTGGTTCAGGGACCTTTACATCATAGCCTCAAGGATTTGGACTCTGACCGTACACTGGCCCACTATGACCAATTTGCCACTCTGCAGACAAAATCGCTCAGATCTGTTCTGGGTTAAATGCCGGTGTGGATGCATGCTCAGATAACATACCTTTGGCATCTGCTTGTTTGATTTATATAGATACTTTTCAGCTTGTGGATCCCGAGGATGAGGACAAAATCCTAGAATGGGTGAGATCTACCACCTGTGTTCTGGACACTTCCCCTTCCTGGCTGATGGGGGGGGGGACTGACTGAATGAATAAGGGGAGTGTGGTAAATGCTTCCTTGAGAGCAGGAGTTATGCTGCCTGTGCTCAAGGAGGCAGTGATTAGACCTGTTTAGCACCACATTACAGTGATTCAAGTCTTATCGGGTACGTTGATCTCAGAAAATAGGGTTGCTGCTCTGCCCCACAGTCATTGACCTGTGGGGTGCCATAGGGTTCCATCTTAAGCCTCATGGTATTTAGTTACATGAAACTACTGGGAGAGACAATCAGGAGGTATGGGCTGCAATATCACCACTAGGTGTATGATACCCAGCTCTACCTTCCTTTTCTACCTAATACCTAATGTTCTGAACTAGTCACTGATGGGCTGGATGAGGGTGAACAAGCTTAATCCTGACAAGACAGAAATTATCTGGGTTAGTAAAAGGGCAGACCAGAGACTTCCAATCTCCCCTGTCTTGGACAGGGTTATACCCTCCTTGAAAAGCCAGGTGCTGCTTGACTTTAGAAAACGACATGGCTGCTGTGGCTCAGAGTGTGTGCCCATTCCTGGGTCAGTCAGATCTAGCCACAGTGATCCACGCCTTAACTGTGTGAACTGGCTCTGCATACACGCCACCTTGATTAGCTTCCACCCTAAAGGAGCCCCAAATGAGCACAATATGGTGTGTTTTGTTTGAGGAGTCCAGCACACAGCGCAGGAGCAACAGAAATAGAGAATCTGCAGCTCTCCCTGCTCGGCTGCTGTCAGCACAGTGAAGATCCACAGGAAGATCTGTCATGAATTCTAGCAGAGGGCACAGTTCACCTCTAGGCAGCCAAGCATCAGCTCAGCAGCTCTGGGCAAGCACACCTCTCTTTGCAGGCTTCCAGCACCCTTCCCCACTTCTACCTGCTAAGAAGGCTGCATCCCCTGTTATCTGGATGCACTGGCACAGTGTATATTGCGTGGACATCATACAATTCACTCATCATTGCAGCCCATATGCTTTAGAGGCTCCATTTCAACGGGGGCTCATGAAAGGGATAGGGAGTGTTGGGCCCCGAGAGATCTCGGGGCACAGCTAGAGGACACGGTGTCCCCGGGGATGCCACCGCCTTTCATCTCAGGATCTGTTGCTTTAAAAATGCCATGGGAGCCCAATCCTGCTCGGGATCATGGTCCTGTCTCCTCTCACCTCCCCTATTTCTCAAGAGCCCAAATGTCCCAGAGGTTTGGTCTCTTGAAAAACAGTGCAGGGAGAAATAGGATCCCCTCCCCCCCCCACCACAGTCTCGAGCAGGATCAGGCCCCCCCACAATATTTTTAAAGCAACAGGAATCCGGAGACTAGACAGCTGCAGCCTCCCCGGGTTGTCCCCAGGGATACAGTGTTGTCTAGTTGTACCCTCTGGAGACTGTTCTGGGGCCCAAAGCCCAACTCTTGGCACCATGGTCTAGTTCTATGAGACAGGATGATTGTGTTGGAGCTGGCATAGCAGAGCAACAGACCTTCAACCTCAGAAGCCCCTGGTTCAAATCTTATCTGCCATGAACTTTGGGAGGCGGCTTTAGGCAAGCTGCTCCCGCTCAGCCTCTGCATTGCCCCCACCCCGCCCCACCTACAGGATGGGGATCATACCCTGGACCTAGTGGGCTAAAAAAATGAAAAGAAACTGACTTTTTAAAGGCTTTCCCCTTCCAGACTGTAGTTGGGTGCTCACATGACTGAATGGTCCTTCACGGAGGGAAATACCACACAGAAAACTGGAACATTAGGTAGAACACTAGGCTCTTCTCTCTGACATATGAACTGCCAATGTGCAGGCAAGCTTTTAAAAAGAAGTTCGTAAGAGTGTTCATTCACATGACCCCCAACCTTCTGCTGAATTGTTACAGCCTAATCATACGCTGCCCTGACCTGGATGGCCCGATCTTGTCAAATCTTGGAAGCTAAGCAGGGCCGGCCCTGGTTTATATTTGGATGGGAGACCACCAAAGAAGTCCTGGGTTGCAATGCAGAGGCAGGCAATGGCAAGCCACCTCTGAATGCCTCTCGCTGTGAAAACCCTACAAAGCTGCCGTAAGTCGGCTGCAACTTGATGACACTTTCCACCACTGCCACCATACGCCGGCCAGCTGCCGCAATGAGCCCTGGTTCCACGTCTGTACGATGAGATGCCCAAGCTGTCTTTCTGCCTCCATCACCACTCGCGGCGGTGAGGGATTCTAGGCAGTGTGACTGCCCAGCTCCTCCCTCGTCTTGCTCGTCTTTCAAGAGCAGTTCCAGTCACCAGCTAAATTCTGCTTAGCACTGTTCTTCATCAATGCGTTCTCAATCTGGGATTCCAGGACTGGAATCTGTTTTTCTTCCCAAAGCCCACTTTGGCAACTAACAACTTTCACTCAGTCTTGTATGTACAAAGTTTGCACCGCAACGTCCACACTGCAAAATACCCAACTCAAGTTGGCAGCTTGCAAAAACCAGCAGACACCAATTTCCAGGGGGACAAAAAACATGAGAAAACTGGTGCCCTAGGTTGCCAGCAGCTCTCCGCCCACTGAAGCCCAGGTGGGACCCCACCTCAGTTCCCTGCACTCGTTTCCTATCACCTTCAGTATTCAGCACACCCTCATTTTTAAAATTCTTCATAGCCTACACATATGGCACTGATGCTCTGTATTTCTTCTTCATATTCTCCCTGCCCATGGTTCCCTTTTTCTACCACCCATAACAACTCACACATCTCCTGTACCTTTACTATACCTGAGCCTTTGAGTCCTGTGACTAGCCCTCTTGCAACACAAGAATCCCAGGCAGAAGCTGGGAGGTTACACTTATGGAAACTAAGCAACCAAATGAGAGAGATGCTGCTACTACAAATTACCATCTCGGCACCAAACCTGCTAGTTTAAAATATGTCTCAACCAATCCAAGCTCATGGGCCCCAACAGCACCCCTTTCAACATTCTCCCAAGCATGTGGCAGCCACTTCTCCTGTGTGTGGGCCTTTCACACAGATTCTATGGGCCTGTCCCACTGAACTGGCACCATGCTGGAAGGGGGAGACCCACGCTATCATCCCCCTCTGTTGCAGCTAAGTTACTGAAACGTTTTCCCAGCCACGGTTCCCATGCAGTTGGAAGACATCTCATGTTAGCTAGAAATCAGTCCACAGATTTAGGGAAACACATCAAAGCTTCATACATGCACAAGCAACTGCAACCGTGCATTATGGCACCATGCATGATGACTTCTCTCATCTGAAGCGCAGGATACTTTTAAAATTAAGGGGGCGGGAGTGCATGGTGGTATGTGCACACACCTCACTATATCATGGCCATCAGCTAACCGAAATAAAGCCTTAGCAACCCTTAAGAGTCAGAAGAACCAATGCTGAGCTAGATGGACCGACAATATAAGGCAGCCACAGAGCATCAGCTTTGCATTCAGAATGGCCCCGATTCAGCCCCTGGGCCCAGCCTCTCCAGCAGAAGGATTTCCAGCAGCAGGGTCTTTCTCTACCTGAGACCCTGGAGGGGAGCTGCCAGTCTGTGTAGTGATCCAGGACTCTGCATACAGGAGCTTCGTAGGTTCATCTCATATTGTGCTGATTTTAAACTAATGCTGTTAGCTTCCAGTTGGTTTCTGGGCCCAATTTAAAATGCTGGTTTTAAAATTCAAAACCCTGAGCAGAGACCCAAATGACCACCTGTTCCCACATGAACTCCATATGCTCAGAGCCTGTCCAGAGAGCTCTGAGAATGCCACTGTGGGAAATCCCACACGAGGACTTCACGGGACAGGGCCATGTAGAAAAAGACCTGAGGAAACCCCTCCCAAGGGAAATTTTATTTTTGGAACCAGGATTCAGAGGCTCTTGTCTTAGTCTGTTCACTGCTGCCATCTTCTGATCGCTGCCTTATCAGGAGTTTTGATCAATTGTGCTTTTCAACTGGCATAAACTGTTTTTAAATCTGGCAACTGTAACATCTTTTCAGTAAACAGCAGGTATGAAAACCAGAACCAAACAGCAAGGTGTGCCATTAGGAAATCCCTGCCAGACTCATTAGGTGGCCTCCAGCAAACTAGTCTCTCTGCCTCATCCACCCCTCCCCCAGTCATTCTGCATATGGGGGTTCTATTCCACTGGCCTACTTTGGAGGGCTACAGTGATGGTTCTATGAAGATAATGCCTGAGAAGAGCTTAATATGATCAGCACAGAAATCTTCAATGCATTAGCAAAACTGTTCTTTATAAAGATCTCATCTCAAGCCCTGCTCTCCACGTCATGGAAATGAGGTAGGCTGTGGCCAGAATCAGGGTATTCTCAGGGGTAGCTCCCCATCTGTAGGATGCCCTCTTTTGAGGTCTGCCTGGCACCTATTAGGCACCCAGGCTTTCATCTAAGCTTTTATTCCATTGCTGTGTTGTTTTAGTCTGACCTCTCTTTTCACCTGCTGGAGCTTTCTAGGGGATGCTTCTGTACCCTGTTTTTGCGCCTACATTTGTTTTACGCTACTGATTTTCTCAATGGACTGCTGGCTTTAAAGTCTATGAAATGCCTGTAGGGCTAGATACAGAATTCTTCTTTTTTAAACCACTGCACTCTGTATTGTTTTAAATTTGCATTTTTGTTCTTGTTTGTTAGCCTTCTCAAGCAGATTGTGGAGAAGCTGGGTATAAACCATTCAAATGGATATGGCTGGAGGTGGGGAATGGTGATGCTATATATAAAAAGGGGCTTGGGGAAGGCACTGCAGATCAACGCCAAGAGTACCAGGAGGGGAGTTCTTCCTTTTCCTATTTACACTGCTCCTGCTCATCACATAAATGTAGAGCAGGAAAGCTAGCTGGGTCATGTTTGAGGGACACTGGATGGAAAGAGCCACCTAAGCGCAGCACCACACGCATCCATCACACTTACTTTGCAAAAGCGGGAAAGGATTTGAAACCAGGGGACTTGCGGTTTCTGAAAGAAAGAAAGAGATTCAGAGATTGAGACAGAGAGAGAGCCTGCGCCATCCATCCACCACAGCTCTGGACCTGCTCATCTGCTCACTGATGCGTGGGCGGCAAAACCAGTTCCTGAGGATGATGACAAAAGGGTCATCTGCTACCCTAACAAATCTTCTAAGGATTATAAGGACTGCCTTATACCAAGTCCAACCACTGGTCCATCTAGCTTAGTATCGTCTCTTCTGACTGGGAGTCACTCTCCAGGATCTCAGGCTTTCCAAACACTAAAGATCCTGTGACTGGAGATGCCAAGGCTCAAACCTGGGAGCTTCTACCCCTGAACCATGGGTCCCTCCTGGATATCAAGGTGCCTTATGCTGAGTCAGGCCACTGGACCGCCTTGATCAGAGGCAGCCGCTCTCCAGGGTCTTGGACAAAGAAAGGCATTTCCCAGCAGTCATCCTTCGAATGGAGATGGTAGGGATTGAACTGGGGATTGTCTGCATGCAAAGCAGGTGGTCTGCCCAATGAAACAAACCCTCACTCATCACCCTTTAAAACCAACTCTGTTTTATAGATACAGCTGCCATGGGGTTTCCTTTTCTTTTTGGAGGCTGCCAATTAAATGTGGAAAAATTTATTACACTGTCATTGATTTAAAGGCAAACATTGATTTTTTTAAAAAGATGTTTAAGGTTATCTTGAAGTATTTGGAAGGATCCATCTTGAAATTTAATTGCATCGCTTCTCCCACTTCGGCTCTCACTTCTGCTGCAGGCTAATACTGGCAGGGGTGGAGTACATCGCCACTGTAAAAGTTGGGGCGTGTGTGTGAGTATAGGTGCAGCTCGATTAGCACAAAGGGCTTATCTAGCACCGTCTGGCGATGTGGTGAAGTGGCTGCAGTGTCAGACCAGGATCCGGGAGACTCCAGATCCAAACCCCCACTCTGCCATGGAAGCTTGCTGGTTGTCCTTGGGCCAGTCACATACACTCAGGTGAGCCTACCTCACAGGGTTGTTGTGTGGAGGAGAGGAGAACAATGTAACCTCTTTGGGTCCCCACTGGGGAGAAAGGCAGAGTATAGATGAAGCAAGTAAATAAATCTGGAGAGGAAATGACCAGCAGAGGAAAAAAGACAGAAATCTCCACGTCCTTGGAGAAAAAAGAGGAGGCAGTTTTTACACCTGTTAATATAGGTTTCCTATAAATACTTGCAGGATTTGGCTGCAAGCTGAGATTTGCAGCCACTTTGCTTAAGTCTTCTGGAGACTAGGTTGGGCACCGTAATGATCACAAGCAGAACAGCAAGGCTGGCCAGGAGACCATTTTGCACCACAGAGGGACTGCCACAAGGGAATGTCTGAAGTGTCTGAAGGAGTGTGGGGCTGGAAGTGCTTTGAACACGGAGAGCTTCAAGACCTGCTTATGTTGTGGGGAGGAAAAGAAGAGGCAGGAATGGACCGAATCACACGCTAGCTACTACGAAGACCTGCAAAGTCTGGCAAGATCCCCAAAAGATCCCTTCTGCATGCTGTGATGCCTCTTTCAGAGTCCTTGCTTCTCACATGTGAAGCTGCCTTATGCAGAGGTCAAACCATTGGTTCTTCTAACACAAGACTGTCTCCTCAGACTGCCAGAGGGCTCTCCAGGGTTTCAGACACTGAGAGGTCTTTCCTCCCAGCACATGTTAGACGCCTCAGATGGGCAGCAAACCTTCTGCATGGGCTCTACTACCAAACCAAGGTCCTTTTGCCAAAGTACCCCTTCTGTATTACTAAACTCTGGGAAGAGAGTCCCATGCGTCCATCCACACTCTCCACACTTTCAACGGAAGGGAACAGCTGGAGGTTAGTCAAAACCAGGTGTAAGCAGACTTCAAGTCTTGTGTACTATATTGTTCTTCTTAAACTGGAATCCCTGATCTGTTTTAGATTGATAAGGCTAATGTGCACAGTTAGAAACAGAATCTGATATATAAAGACCACCACCATAACAGAAAGTTACCAATCCACAAAATAAAGGAAAATGTAAAATAAAAAAGCACATGTCTGCTCACAACCTCCTATCCACATAGTATTGCAACCCACATTGCTAATACATGGAAAACACACAAAACATGCCAAGAGAGGTATCCAAGGCCAACAGGATGCTGAGCACAGAACCTGCCCACGCTGGAATAATGGTTTCAGCTGGTTGTTAATACTTAGTTCTTTAATAGAAATGCCACCACTCCACACCTGACAGTCATGGTAAGAAGCAGTGTGTGGCTTCCTCACGCACATTCTTTATTCCCCTCCTTTCCAGAAAGCCTTGAGCACAGACCTCCCTTCCTCCCTGCTGAAACAAAGTCTAAGTACCTAGAATGGGACAGAAAGATTTAGCCTGTGAACTCCTCAGGGCAGGACCTGTCCACCAACTGATTTTAAGGCCACATTGATTTTTTTAAAAAGAAGATGCTTAGGGCCATCTTCAAGTATTTGTGTAGATTCCTCTTGGAATTCAATTGTACCACCGCACCATTAACTACTGCAGAGGGAATGGGGGATACATGGTCACTGTGAGTGCTGGGGAGGGGTGGGTGGGACCTACCTATCGATATACATATGAGCAGCAATCATTTCTCATGCGCCCGACTTGTGCTCTTTAGAGTCTTTGCTTACACGCTAAAGGTCCCCACAGGGACTCACTGGATGATTTTTACAGTTCATATGAAGCTCTCTCTCCATGTAGCTGTTAATAGGGCTGGGCTGGACTATTCTGATGGGATGCTTACCCAGCTTCATAGGTCTCTCTCTCACACACAAACACACACACACAGGGGGGGCTGAACATACTGCTCCCCACCTCATTTCCAAACCTTAACTTTCCTAGAAGCAGTCCTTCCCCCCTTCGCAACACCATTAACACCACCCCCCCGCCCAACTTCTTCCATTCTCTTTTTGCTATCCAGACAGGCAGAGAGACAGAGGTAGCTGTTTGTTATTACTGGAACCTTACCTCCCACCAACTGGTAGCCCTGATATTATTTGGGGAAGGCAGAGAAGTACATGAAACTTTCTAATACCAAGGACATCTAGTTCAGAATTGTCAGCACCAGCTCCCCAGGGTCTCAGGCAGAAAAAAGTATTTTCCAGCACTTGTAACCTGAGCCCTTGAAAGGACATTCCTTGGACATTCTGCATACAAAGCAGCTGCTCTTCCACTGAGCAATGGCCCCTTCCCAACATGGTACACAGTCAAAAATTTATATACACAAAACCAGGGATCATTTCGTAGAAAAAGAGGTGCAGGAGCTCATTAGCATAACTAATAACTAAGGCGGGGGGGGGCTCTCTCTCTAGGCCTTCCCTATCTCGCCCACTTCAGCCGTGCCGGGGAAGGCACGGGGAGGCATTTAAATGCCTCCCTGCTCCTTCAAGAGCCTTCCCCGGCTCGCTCGCCTAGGTGGGCAGACCAGGGAACGGCGGGGGGCTCTGCAAGCCTTCCCCAGCTTGCCCACTTTGGTGGATGAACTGGGGAAGGCACGGGGAGGCATTTAAATGCCTCCCCGCTCCACTGGGAGCTGGGGTTGGAGGTTGCCACCACCGCCATATGTGCCTGCTCCTGGGCTGCCAGAATGCCGTTCCGGCTCGTTCCGGTTCCAAATGACCCCTGCACAAAACTATTTGGGTGTACCCTGATCAGAAGGACTGCTTCTTTTCCCCATAATGTCATCAACCCACCACACCTATAGCTTTAATCCAATATGATAAGACCTGTGCAGGTTTATTTTACATGCATGGATGAACTATACATTCTGAACAAGAACATACAACTTTCCTGGGACTTACTTTGGAACATGAGCAGAGCAAGTGACTATTTCTCCATGCCAAAAAAAATCTCCCTGCAGACAGAAACGTAGGGAGGTCTATCATAGCCTTTTTCTTGGCATGTTAAGTTTCTGTCTGCCGAAAACTTGGTTCTTAAATAAGGAGTATTCACACCTGTGGCACCCCAACACCAACACTGCATTCTGAAATGATTACAATCCGAAGCAGGTTAAATCATGTGGCTATTTCAGAAGGTGTAGAATTCCAGTTATAGCTAAGAATGCACAAAATCGACACATTGATTGTCTCGCCCATGTCACCTTTGGAACCCAAGTCAGGAAAATCTGCATAGAAGGAAGCGTGCCTTCAGTAAAAAGCTTCACTAGCAGGCTTCCTCTGCCAGAAATTCTGTTCCACCTCTTGAGACTACCCTATTGGTAGCTTTCTTGCCTAAACCTGCAGGCCTTACCTGGTTCAGAGGCAAGCCTCAGATGCTGCTAAGTCAGATAAATTCACAAGGAGGAAAAGGGAAGCAGATTTTCACAAAGTGGCAAGAGGAAACAACAGGAAACGGCCACAGCTGTGGTCTCCCCCAACTCTGGACAGACTGATAAGGTAAACCATCCCGAGAGGAGGCTGAGCCAAACGGCCCCTGCAGTGCTGCTCAGCTCACTCCTGGTTGCCAGATGTTCACTGGGACAGCAGCCCCCAGGAACCTCCCTCATGAGTTAAAAGGGCCAAGCCATCCATGCCCCATTCCCACTCCAAGGAACAGCCAGGTAAAGTAAGTGCCCCGAGTCCAGTGCTTTTTTTTTCCGGGGGGGGGGGGGGGAATGGCATTTCAAAAGAGCAGTTAGCAAGGGAGCGAAGGTACTTACCGCTCGAGTGTTGGGAGCTGCTGTTTGTTTCTTCAAAGTTGTTTTGCGTTTTACTTTCCACTCTGCGGCTGAAAGCACTTTCTGCGGGGGGGGGGGAATAGGGAAGACAATGGGCCAGGTGAGTGCCAGTCCAGAACAGAACTGAGCAGATCTTTTGGGCACTAAGAACAGAGCATGAAAGGTTCAGAGTGGACCCACTTGGGCACTGAAAAGTATCATTTTTTTTAATGACCCCCCAGGTTTAATTTTAAAGACTCCCTGCAAGGAGAAAATTAGCTCAGCAAGGAAAAGAGGTTCCTGTGCTAGCTTTCTCCTTGAAGGAAAGCTTTTTATGAGAGGAATTGTTAAAATCTGTCTCTTGCCATCTGACATGGTATAGTCTTGAGGTGGCAGAATGGGCTACACTACTTCAGTCTGCTGCATGTGAAAATCTAGACCGCGGTGCAGGTGACCTGCCTTGGACCTCAAGCTCTAGCTCTTTCCATGGGAGAACTTAGGTAATACCACTAAATCCTTCTCCATTTGTACATGAGAGAAAAATTACGCTGGTGATACTCCCGCTTCTTTTGAAATTCTCTCTCCTCTTCAGCCTGCTCTTGGAAAGGGAATGACAATGAGGATTGGTGCATGTATTGTAAGACATGCAACCCATAGCCCTGTTTTAGGGGCAAGCTATCCTGATTCCCACCCCAAAACTGCCTCTTCAAAATGACCATACTGCTTATACACGCCTACAGAACTCCCCCAACTACCAAGGTCAAGTGAGAATTTGTAAGCAGTTAGACTATTTATAACCTTCAACAAAGCAGTGCCTTCGTAGCCTACCTCCATTATGACAGCTTCTGCCCAACTGCTAAACTCTAGATGACCATTCATGAACTAAAAAAGATGAGCTAAGAGATGACCTGGCACCCTGTGGACTTCTGCTTTTACAAAATTTGGCTTTCTGAAAAGGATAACACTGGCTGCGGTCACACTGGCACGGTATGGTAGCACCCCTAATTGTACCAGTTTAAAGTGTTGCAGAGCATATAATCCAGACAGCACACCCTGCTGCGCATTACCCACGTGGCCGCCCTGTGGTCAAGCATCCATATTACTGCAGTGCCTCAGCCATGGAGTGTGCTTCCCAATCAGTTTTCAAAATGCAGGTGGTGCATATGCATACACATGTGCTCGTACATGTGCACATGCGCTCATGTGCATGTGTGCACATGCGCTCATGTGCATATAGGCAAAAACTCAAAAAACCCACCCTAATGGTGGAAATGGATCTGCAGGTTCAGACGTCCCTTCCGGGTTCCTTTCGCTGCAGGAGAGTTCAGACGTCAGAAAACCCAGAGGGAACCACGAACAATTCGTTAATACCAGACTATCCCTGGTATCTGTTTATTCCACTTCCATTGCGGAACAACATGGGCTGCCAATGATTGCACCATGGGAGGCAGATGTTCTCATCCAGAGGGCCCATTTATTCCACTCAGGTAACACTACTATAGCGCCACAAACTGCTACATCCAAGCCAGACGTATTGGAAGCTGCTACCCACAATAACCAAGAAGAGCAGCTGACATCTGTGGGGCTGGCATCAGACATTCCCCCGGTCAGACACTTGCCAAGGCCCTTCCGGGGGCACAACCTCAACTAAAGACACTGGGTCAATCCTCCATTTCCTGTTAGCGGAAGCAGAGTGGGAAGAATTGGTGCTCTAATGCCTCTTCCACACCAGGACCTCAGGCAACACTACAACAACTCCTCTTTGCTACTGACATCACCAAATGCTAAAAGAAATTCTAGAACGTCACACTCTGCAATGAGGCAAGGGAGAAGGCAGCCATGCTGGAAATTAGAGTGCTGCATCTCAGACCTAATTCTTGTTTCCATGTACCACTGCCCTTGTTGTCTTTCTTCTTATGGTTGTGAAAGAGGACACCCAATGCAGCGTCTCTTGTGACCATCATTCAAGGCTGGGCTTAGCCCATCCACCTTCAGCCTAAGCATACTTTGTAGACCATACACTGCTTCACTTCCCATACATATAAGCACTCGACTTTACTATTAACCCTTTGAACTTAAAATCCTCATTCACTCCACTGAACAAGAGTCAGGCTGGAATTTTTGACACCACCTTTGCACCAGTCTCCCTTATGCATCAAGTGGGGGCGGATGCGTAAGGAGAGCAGAATCTAGAAGTTTCACTTAGAAGTTCTGTTATACTTTGGACAGAAAAGGAATTTACCAGCTTCTTGATTATTTTAATAATCCCTCCCAAGCTTTAGTGAGGAAACAGCCACCCTACTGGCTCGGGTGGGATGGAGGGGGTGACGGCAGCCATGCAACTGAAAGCAGCTGACAGTAGAAAGTGGAACTGGTACCTGTGGTGGCTTTGCTTCCGGGGGATCCAGAATTTGGAGCACGGAACATCTGGGACTGGGATGCCGGCGGGACACTGGAGGGAGTGCGGTGGAAGAGGGTGGAGCAGCGGATAATGGAAGCTGGTGTTTTTTTGCCTGACGGACTTGCTTCTGTCTTCACTGCCACGAAGAGTGGAGATCGAGAATATTCTGGATATGAACACTTAGAACTAGTGCCGGGACAGACAAATCAATTCCCAGAATGTGTGCCCACCTGTCCTTTCCAAATCCCTTCGCATTCTGGGGCATGCCTCCTGACACAACTGCAACCATCTCTGAAGCCACCCAACACACTAGAGTTCCCCCGCCCACCCTGCAGGGCTACATCCCACCTAGAGCCCCTACCTTCCATATCCAACACACTCCATACATTAAAGACCTCAGCAAAAACACTAGCTGGTTGTGAGGTGTGCTGAATTATAATATTGGAGCAAACAGAAAGGCATGTTGGATGCATTCAAGAGGCAGTCTTGTTTTCTCACATTTTCTCACGCAACGATGCTCCCTAGTCTTGAAAACAAGAGGCCCACCTTGAGCTAGCCTTCAAAAAACAGGGGAGGGGTACAGAGATGAAATGCTCCTACAGTATTAATACAAATACTTTTTTGCAACCATGCATACTTTTAGGTCCTGCATGAACTGAGGAAGGCCTGATTTATTTATTTAGGGAATTTTTATGCCGCCTCTCCTGGGGAACCCACCCGATGTAAGCTACTTCATTTATACCCCACTTTTCTCCACAACGGGAACCCAAAGTGGCTTACATTGTTCTCTTTTTACAAAGTAACATAATAAAACATAATATAAATTCAATTCAATTAAAACCCACCCTTTAAAAAACCCAGGCACAGAATTAAAAAAATAGCCGAGCAGTTTAAAATGAATTTAATAATTTTCAGACTAAAAGCACACTATAAAATAATTTTACAAAACCAAACCCCTTAATTAAAATGTATTTATTTATTATTTATTTTTGCATTTATATCCCGCCCTCCCCGCCATTTGGCAGGCTCAGGGCAGTTAACAACATAATAAATAAACATTAAAATCAGTCAGTATAAAAAATACAGTAAAATACAGCAAAAAATGGCCACTTAGCTGTAAAGCTATGAAGCCTTGGTTGGTGGCATTGTTGGTCCTGGTTGGTATAGTTGGGTGAACCGGCCAGGGCCATAAAATTGAGGCAGCACCCTACTGAAAAGCCCGGTGGAAGAGCTCCATTTTACAGGCCATGCGGAACTGTACAAGGTTCCACAGGGCCCTGATGTCCTCTGGGAGCTCATTCCATCAGTGAGGGGCCACCTCATATAAGGCCCTGGCCCTCGTTATAGCCAGCCTGGCCTCTTTGGGCCCTGGGAGAACCAGGCGATTTTGGGAACCCAATTGTAGTGCTTGCTGGGGTAAAATCCTGGGTAAACAACATTTTGGCCTCACACCTGAAAGAAATGAAGGGGCCAAGTGACCGTCAGTTGGGGGGAGGGGGCAATCCATAGACTACTGAAAAAGCCTTGTCTCCAGTTGCCACCCACTTCACCTCTGAAGGTGGGGACACAGAGTGTGGGTTGTGACTAGGCAGAGCTTACCTGGCAGTCTAAACAATATGGGAGGAGAGAGTCCCTCAAGTACCCTGGCCCTAAGCCATTTAGGCCTCTAAAGGTAAGGACCAGCACTTTGAATAGTGCCCACAACTGAATGGGCAGCCAGTACAGACCTTTCAGTGCCACAGTAATACTGTCCCCCATATCTAGCCCTTACAGTAGCCAAGGTAACATGTTCTGGACCAACTGACATTTTCAGAATGTGTTCAAAAGCAGCCCCATTTATGCCCCAAGCAAAGCGGAGAAGATCACTAGGTATTTTGAATACCTAATGCCTAAATGCAGCTGCGAAGGGACAGTTTCTTGAGCTTGTGGTCAAGTAAACAAACTGAACCTTAATCCAGACAAGATGGAGAGGATGCTGACTGGGAAGGCTGGTGTTGACTTTCAGATGTAGACAGGGTTAAGCTTTTCAAAGTACACCAAGTCAAGATGCTGGGGGAGCTCCTGGAGCCAGTCTTGTGAATGGCAAAGCACGCTGGTGCTGGTGTTAGGAGTGCCCTCTTTCAACTGCACCTAACTTTTAAGCTGGCCCCTTACCTATACCCTGCCAACCTGGCTACACTGATCCATGCTACCACAGCCTCCAGATAGGGCTGGTGTAACACTCTACATGGAACTGCCTTTGAAAATATCTTGGAAGCGACAACTGGTACGCGATGCAGCAGCAAGGCTTCTCTCTGGGGCCTATTCAGCCACTCGGAACACACAGCTCCAGTGCTGCATCAGATGCATAGCTACCTATTTGCTTCCAGGCCCCAACCCAAAGGTCCCATACTCAAAGAGCTGGTGATTACCTTTAAAGCCCCTCATGGACTATATATCAAACCACATCTCCCAGTATACTCCCTTATGCCAGTAACCATCTTCAGCCAGCCTTCTCTTTAAGGTACCCTCCCTTAGGACGCCCCATCCAGCCTCAGCAAAATGATGGGCCTTCTCTGTGAAGGGTCCAGTCCCTTGGAACACCTGCCAGAGTAGGTGAGGACAGTGCCTTCCATTGCTGCATTTTGAAAGGGATGTCAAGCAATCCTCTTCCAGCAAGTGCAAGTTTGCTGATCTTGTGTGTTGCATGTTTTTAAACGTGCTTTTAAATTGGTAATATTTTTTTGTGAATAGGATTATTTATAGATCCAGGTGGGCAGCCGTATTGGTCTGAAGCAGTAGAACTAATTTTGAGTCCATTGGCATCTTTAAGACCAACAAAGGCTTATTCAAGGTATGAGCTTTCGTATGCACGCTTCCTTAGATCCTTCAGGTATCTGAGGAAGTGTGCATGCACCCAAAAGCTCATACCTTGAATACACCTTTGCTGGTCTTGAAGATGCCACTGGACTCAAAATTTGTTCTCGAATTATTTATGTTCTTGCAATGTGGTTGCTACACTGTTTGCTGCCTTGAGACCAAGGAAGTCAGATGGAACAGGAATACTCTAAATAAATAAAGAGCTTGGGGAGAATTGTTGCCTATCTTTTCTGGGCTGGAAGCACTTTCCTTGCCACCTTGGCATAAAGAGCCCTCATATTAACTTTTTTCCTCCCATAGAGAACAATGGAGGGAATGGGGGCAACCTGTTTGGGGGCCTGTAGAATTGGACCCCCTGGTCCAATCTTCTTGAAACTTGGTGGGTATTTCGAGGAGAGGCCCCAGCAGCTACCCTGCAAGTTTGGAGCCTCTCCCTCAAACCCCCTCCCCTCCAGCTACTTTTAAAATTGCCGCCGAAATTAGAGAATCTGATTCGGCCCGTGGCTGCCCTAGTGGCCACTTCTGAGCTGGCGGAGCTTTGCTCCGCCTCGCTCCGGCCCCAACGGACCCCTGTGCCTCTCCATACAGTCCTGGTAAGCCAATGCTACCTCTCCCATCCAGCTTTTTCAACCCATCCCCCCTAAAAAACTTCATACAGATCAAATGAAACACAAATATATCACCAAAGGCACAGTTCCCCGTACAAACAGGTAAAGATGAAAATGACATCCCAACTTAAATTTCTAATAAAAGGCCAAAGCTGCCATTGGCCATGATTCTCTATGGATGCAGAATGGTGTCGCTCTAGGCCTTGGCATCTCCATGGTGAAAACTCCTCTATATTGGCTTTGTACATTAGAGGGGACATCCAATTCCATTTGAGACTGAATGTGCCAATGCAGACTGTGACATCATTAGAGAAGGCCTCACCTGTTCAGCACGAACAAGCATGCAAAGCACCCCTGGGGCTCTTGAGTAGGGTTGCCACCTCTGTGTTGGGAAATACCTGGAGATCTGGGAACTGGAGGCTGGGGACAGGAAGGACCTCAGCAGGGTATGCCATAGAGTCCACCTCCCAAAGCAGCCACTTTCTCTGGGGGAACTGATCTTGATTGTCTGGAGATCAACTGTATTAGTGGGGAGATCCCCAGCTGCTATCTGGAAGTTGGCAACCCTACTCTTAAAGGAACAGCCATGCCCCAGTTTGCAAAGGCAACCATCTCTATGGGTTTCACCACAAACTGCATAGGATGATAATCAAAAGTGGGAGAGCAATTTCTGGGGGAGGACAGCCTATACCTGATGCTGTGTTGGTAAACAATCAGGCTTAGCCATCCACTCAGAGAATAACTTGTTGAACACATGAAGCTGCCTTATACTGGATCAGACCACTGGACCATTAAGTCTGGTCCACTGTCTACTCAGACTGGCAGTGGCTCTCCAGGAACTCAGGTGGAGGCTTTTTCACTTCACCTACCAATGCCTGGTCCTTTTAACAGGAGGTGTTTGGGGATTGAACCTGGGACCTTCTGCATGCCAAGCTGGTTCCCTACCACTCAGCCACAGACAAAGGCCCCTTTCACATCAACCACCATATTTTGATTTGAAATTATAAACTATTGGGTTTCAACTCTGTTCACCTCGTGTTGACAAACACTGCTGGCAACAGGGGCCTCTCAGAATCCTTCCCCCAGACAATCATCACAGGAAGGGAGGGGAGGATATCTATGACACAGAAAGGATGAACTGTCTGCTTAAATCAATCCTAATTCCTAGACTGCCTTTTCCAACCTTGTTAGTTAAATGGAAACATCTAAGATTAAAACTGCTAAATTTCATTACCTACTGAAACCAAACGCAGATATGATAACCTACAGTCATACATTCCCTCTTGCCTTTATCATCCTCCTATCTGCCAGAACCAGCATTAAAGTACAAATGCAGGAAACTCGACTGCATAATTTGTGGTCAAAGGAGGATGTGCGGGCCCCAAGCACATCAAGACCCCTAGAAGGAGATTACCTTGGAAGCTGATTGTGGTGGAGAACTCAACCAGCCCCTCCAGCTCTGGAACCCTGCAGGACCTCAAGCACAGTGGTGAGCCCAAACAGAAGCCTGGGTCCAAAGAGGGGAGGGGGTTCACATCTGGAAGCTAGGGTTGCTAGATCCCCCCCCGGGGGGGGGGCTTGTAAGCCATGCTGTGTCCCAGCTGGGAAGTATGGCAGTATATAAATGAAGTGAATAAATAAATAAGTTGAAAAACCACACACTGGTTTTTCCCCCCCATTTTCATCCTAAGGAACTCTGAATGCTTTTAGAATAAAAAAGCAGGGTAATTACCTCAAGTGTCAAGGAAGTTGATGCCACAAGGACCCAAAAAATGGTTTGGAGGATCCTGCTAACTTTTCTGCTTGATCTTGTTCAATTCCCCTCCTCAATGCTGCCTCTACTCCACATGGCTTCCCCTCCCCATGCAAGTCACACACTTCCTGCCATAGTTTTTTCACTGGGCAAAAGGGGTTTTTGCCACTGGATGAGCAGATAAGAGCCAACCCTATAACTGAAGCCATAAGAACACAAGAGCCCTGCTGGAACAGACCAATAGTCCATCTAGTCCAGCATCCTGTCTCACACAGTGGCCTACCAGTTCCTCTGGATGGTCAACAAAAGGGCACAGAGGCTGAGGTCTTCCCCTGATGCTGCCTTCTGGCTCTGGGATTCGGAGGATTAGTGCCTCTGAACATGGAGGTTCCCCTCAGTCACCGTGGCTAGTAGTCATTGATAGACCTATCCTTCATTTATCTATCTAATCCCCTTTTAAAGCTGTTTATTCCAATGGCCATCACTATGTCCTCTGGCAGCAAATTCCACATTTTACTCTCTGTGTAAAGAAGCATTTCCTTTTGTCCTTCCTGAACCTACTGCCCATCAGTTTCATTGGATGCCCTTGAGTTCTAGGATTTTGGGAGCGTGAGAAAAATTTCTCTTTCTCAGTTCTCTTCACCCCATGCATAATTTTATAAACCTCTATCGTGTCCCCCTTAGTCAACTTTTTTCTAAACTGAAAAGTCCCAGACTTTTCAGCCTTTCCTCATTGGGCAGGTGCTCCAACCCTCTAATCATCTTGGTTGCCCTCCATGGTGCTTTTCCCAGCTCTGCAATGTCCTTTTGGAGATATGGTGACCAGAACTGTACACAGCATTCCAAACGTGGCCGCACTATAGATCTATACAGGGGCATTACAAGATCAGCTGTTTCATTCTCAATCCCTTTCCTAGTAATACCTAACATAGAGTTCGCCTTTTCCACTGCTGCACCACACTGGGTTGACCATTTCATTAAGCTATCCACTATGCCCCCAAGATCTTTTTCCCTCTCAGTCTCAGCAAGTTCAGACCCCATTAGCCTATACTTGAAGCCTATACCCCTTCTATCCACTCTTGGGTTGTGCTTGTAATTTTTCTTTCCCCGTTTTGCTGGGCTTTGCAGACTTTGGCCCATTCTGCATTGAGCATTTGCTCCGTTGTTTTACCAAACCCACACTGGAACAGGAAAACATGCGGCTCAAAACCACATTCAAATACCGAGAGCCAACGCCGTACTGACTGCAGAGTCACCCCTGAATGGCCATAAAATGGCCAATGAATCTATAGACAGTACCATAAAACCGAGAAATCAGAGGAAGTGAAACCAGCATGCAGTGTGGAGGCTTCCATAAAATCTGACAATCAAAGGAAGTGGAAGTGGCAGGCAATGTAGAGGGGAATTTCTGTTCCAGTGTGGGTTTGATAAAACAGGGGAGTGAATGCTAGAGGCAGAATGGGCCTTTTTCTTGCTCTGCTGTAATCTAGTAGCTTCCATTGTCAGGATAACACACTGCGGCAAGGCATCGTTGGGTCTCCTGGGAGTTGTATTATTGCCTCATAAACCAGCACTGCCATCCACTACGACCCCAAGATCTTTTTCCCTCTCAGTCTCAGCAAGATCAGACCCCATTAGCCTAAGTTGGGTTTTTTGTCCCAACGGGCATCACCTTACACTTACCAACACTGAACCTCATTTGCCACTTTGTAATAAAGAGGTGACTTTTGGGCATAAAACACAGGAAAAGAACACAAAGCCAATTGCGGTGCGCAGTGTACAATTTGAGAAAATTTCCCCACAGATTTCAAGAATTTTCACATGAGGGATTTTTTTATAGGGAAACGCCTTTCCTTACACAACTGAGTCTGATCCATTTTTTAAAAAATCCCATGGAAATGGATTTTGGAAAACAGCAGGAAGAGTTTTTACATTACCACCGCACCACATTGACTCCACCCACCCTTAAGCCTCACTGTACCCAAAGAGGCTGCTTCAGGCATTTTGACTGCTTTTCCTCTCTCTTTTTTTTTTGGGGGGGGGGTGCCCTTCCCTTTGGGGTCTATAAATACAAAGCAGAACAACTGTTAAATTACCCCCCGCCCCAGTGCAGAAACTTGCTGTCAGCCCATTCCCCAAGGGGAAATTCTGTCCTTTTTTATTTCACTTATCGTCCCTTTCTCAGCTGCTGCCTCCTTGTCCATGGCGGCCATGTAGCGGCCCCCCTGCTCCCATGATGCCACTGGGTGAGCACCCACTCACAATCCAATCCTTCTTCCTGTAGGAAACGAGCAGAACCCTCAACACACCACAGGTCTCAGCTGGATACTCACTGATTGGGGCGTGAAGCGCCACGTGCTCCTGGTAGGGAGTGTAATACTTGTACTGCTTGCCACAGAATTCACACGTGTAGTTGCCAGTTTCTGGGAAGGAAAAACAAAAAAAATGCTCTGTAAGAAAGGAGAGCAGCCACAAGAGAAGCCCTGCTGGATCAGACCAAAAAGTCCATTTAGTCCAGCATCCCGTTACCTGCAGTGGCCAACCAGAAGGCTCACAAGCCAGGAGACAGAGGCCAAAGCCTCCCCCAGTACCCCCCCCCCCCCAAAACTGGTATTTAGAGATACATTGCCTCTGAACATGGAAGTTCCATTTGCCTATATCACAACTAAAATGATGGGCCTAAACTCTAGGAATCTATCTGTCAAAGCCATCTCTGCTAGTGACACATCAATACATCTTGTGGGGGTGGGTTCCATAAAGTAAGTTAGGCATTGTGTGCAGTAATATATCTCTTTGCCTGTTTTGAATCTACAGCATGTCAGCTTTCATTGGCTGACCCCAAATATTAAGGGAGACAGTCATCTCGATCCACTTCCATCACAGTCTGCATACTTTTATAAACCCATCCCTCCCCCGCACCCAGTCTGCATGTACAAACTGATGCCACTTAGTTCTAAGAGGGCACAAGGTCCCTGGGGCTTGACCTCATTCACACATAGAAGTCGGTGCTCAGTGCTGCAACTATCAGATTAGGAACAGGGTTGTGTGAACAGGCTCTTGGTCTACGCTACAGCAACTCAAAAGCAGCTGCAGGGCATTCTTGGAAGCAAAACAAATTTCCCTGCTCCCACAGAAAGAACACCTGGCCACAAACAGCAGACAACCCCTTTTCTAGAGGTAGAAAAACAGAAGATCAGGATACAGCCACACAAAGACTATCAGGTGCCTTGACTGAGTGTAACTCACGTGACTGTAAGAAGCTGCCTTAGACAAGTCAGGCAGTAGAATCCCTTGCGAGTTGTGACTATCAGTGGCTCTCCAAGAACTCAGACAAACCCTGCTCCTTGAGATCCTTTAGCTGGAGATGCCAGGACTGGAGCAGGGACTTTCTGCCCATAAAGCTTGAGCACTAAGCTATGGTCCAGCCCCCAAGACTGTGCCCATCCATATTAGCCCAGACAGCAGATTTGGGAATTTAGGAGGGTCAGCATGAAAGCTGGAGCACTAAGAAGCACAAATAATACTGCGAATGCAGGAGCATTAAGAAGCCGGAGCACTAAGCTCTTGTTTGCAGAAATTCTTGTCCAAATTTGGGATTGCATGATTATCCACTTTTTTTTTTTTTTTTTTTGCTTTACTTTAGTTTCAGTTTTCCAGGGGCCAATTTTGACAAAAACTCAGAAGGATGGAGCAGCCTAGAGACCAGTGTTCCCTCTAAGCTGAGTTAGTGTGAGCTAGCTCACAGTTTCTTAGCCTCCGGCTCATACATTTTTAAGGATGGTTCCAGAGCAAACTAATTTATGCAGTAGCCAAACTGCTTGCTCACAACTTTAATGCCAGTAGCTCACAAAGTGAGAGGTAACAAGAGAACCACAACCCCAAAGACCATGAACGTGAAAGAACAAAAAAGGTTGTGTAATTCACTAATTATAATGTAAATAGCATAATAAACATGACAAGTTACAAAAATACAAAATAACAGGTGATAATTAACAGGCAGTTTTACAGGTAAGTATTTCAGGTAAGTAGTGACGAGGTTCTCCGGAATACAGTCTCGTTTCATGGACAGACTTCATCCGAACACGAACAATATCATATGTAAAGTTGCTTGACATATGATATTGTTCGTGTTCGGATTAAGTCTGTCCACGAAATGAGACTGTATTCCGGAGAAGCTCGTCACTACTTACCTGAAATACTTACTTACCTGTAAAACTGCCTATTAATTATCACCTAATTGTTATTTTGTATTTTTGTAACTTGTCATGTTTATTATGCTATTTACATTATAATTAGCGAATTACACAACCTTTTTTGTTCTTTCATGTTCACAGTAGCTCACAAAGTAGAATTTTTGTTCACAAGACTCCACAGCTTAGAGGGAGCACTGCTGGAGACCAGAGTAAGGAAGAGCAAGCTATGGTTGCAACACACTATGAGATGTCCAACCCCACAGACATCCTGGAGGTCTGGTTCAGACTTTCTTGGGCACCTGAGATTTCGGAGGCTGGCTCCCCCTTGTCAATGAACACTGTGGCCAAGAGATTGGGGGGGGGGGTCCTACAAGAGAAGTATACGTCCAGCTCATTAAATCCCACCATCACCGAGGGATTCAATGCATATCCTTCACTTGGCTACAGGATCTAAAACCCCAGCCAACTGAGCACTCTTTGGCTGCATATCTAGTGGCAAAGGCCAGGCCTCACAAAACCCACACTATATACTTCGAAAGCTGGTTAATTACTTAAGTTGCAAACTCGGTAAGTCATACTTGGACCAATCTTCTGAAACGGCTCAGGCTCCTCTTCTTTCACCTCATCCTTGGCTATGATCGTTTGGTCGTAGGGGTCTGGAAGAGAAAAGGAGCAGCCACAGGCTGGCAAGGTCCCCCATAGCCAGAGCAGCTGGCAAGCAAGTGCATGTCGGTGTACCCTTAAATTCCAGAACTCTATTTACTTACATATTCGTACCCTGGTTTCCCCCCTCAGTGGGGATCAACAGTGGATTACAATGCCCCCCTCTGTTTTTACCCTGACAACCACCACCCTGTGAGCGAGACTGACTGGCCCAAGGTCACCCAGTGAACTTACAGGGCAGAGTGGGGATTCGAACCCGGGTCTCTCAGGTCCTCGCCTGACATTCTAACCACAAATAAACTCTCCCCTTTCTTCATTTCTAATTCAAATCTTTTACACCGCCATCCTCTTGTATTAATTCCACTAGTGATTTATCTATAAAGGGAGAGATATTTTACAAACTAATTCTTGCCTCCCCCTTGCACCCCCCCCCCCCCCCCACGGCCACATGCAGCTCATTTTTCCCTTCCTGTTTCAAAGCGTGTTTGAACTAAGGCCCATTAACTGCTTATACACAAAACACTTTATCTAATGAATGGACTGACTCAATTTAAATGCATTGGCATATTACCAGCAAAGTATACTAGCATTTGTATTGATTCAATTTAACGGTGTTTGCACAATGAATTTGGGGCGGAGGGGGGGATATTGAAAGAAGTATGACAGAGCTTACAAATACGATACAGTACACAGAAGTGATCATGTGTTATTAGGTTATCTTCAGGTTTCCTTTCATTTCCTACTTCAAGGATACGCCAGAATGAAAGTCTGTGCCCTGTCAACTAAAACTGCCCTATGCCAATTAAAATTGATAGACACAAGTGTGAACTGCATTCCAATCCAGAAAGGGCCCCCCCAGGAAGGTGTTCCTTCACCTGCTTCCTTAATCCAGCCCAATTTTGATCCAAATTACCCTTCCCTTGTTTCTCCAAAACCTACAAATCTACAAGAACAGATGCCTGGAACCTCACAGGACTGCAAACTATAGAAGAGGGGGCCCTGAAAAACGATCTGCTAGAGAAACTTTTGGAAGTAGCAGAGCTAGATAAAATGGATCAAAGATCTAAACTGTATACGCAAGAAACAAGAAATAAGGAGAAAGACTGTTGGTTAAAACTTTTAGCGTGGATAGAAAAGAAATGAACCTGAGGCTCAAAATTATGTTGGAATTATACTTATAAGTTTTGTTATTTTAATTATGAAAATGTAAAACCAATTAAATATCTTATAAAAAAAAAAAGAAGAGGGTCCCCCTGTATGGAGCTCCTTCAGAGACTGAGACGTCCCCCTTTAGCAAGAGTGCTGCAGGAGATAATGGTGGGGGTTACATCCAGTCACATGGTAAATTTCAGAACGTTTGAGTCAAGTGGCACCTTTGAGATCAACAAAGTTTTATTCAAAGTGTAAGCTCTTTGTGCAAAACTGAAGTGTATTTTGCACACGAAAGCTTACACTTTGAATAAAACTTTGTTGGTCTCAAAGGTACCACTTGACTCAAACTTTGTTCTGCTGCTTCTGACCAACACGGCTACCCACCTGAAACTATGGTAAATTTCAGTTCAAGTTCTTTTTCAAAAAGTGCTACTGCCTATCAGTAGTGCCAAAGCACCAAGCAGGAATATACCATGTCCGGGTACCTGAGTCTCTGCCACGCGCCTAAAAATCATGGTTTGGAAGGAAAAGGGGATGTGGCAGAAGGGAAAGGATGCTTAACCCTTTATTTCTGCACTGCTCTCCTCTTCCTGGCTGTGGCACAGGAAGCCTACTGGGGGAAGGGGAGTGTAGGGAAGAAGCAGGGTGAATCAGCTGCATTAGGCACCTCTCCCCCACCCAGTCAATCTTATCCTCCAAAGCACCTCCCCAACATGGTTTCAGATATTCATCAGAGAGCCAAGCCCTCCCCAGAATAATGTCACGCTCAGTCTTAAGGCTTGCCCTCTCCCCCCCCCCCCCCCCACAAGGCAACATGCGTCCTGGGTGGAAAAGCAGCACCGTGTGGCCAGTGGGTGTGACTGTGGGGGGCTCCTGAGTGCTTTGTAGAAACAAAGATACACAAAGGATCAGCAACTTTCCTGCCTAGATTTCTGCAGCCAACTTCCACACTAAAATCTAACACAGAATAGTTGAAAGGGGCGGGGAAGAAAAAACAAGAGAGAAATTAAAGTCCTGTATGACAAGGCAGAACTCCTTGACCACCACTTAATCAAAGATCCTCCCTTTCTCATTTTCCCAGGCAGTGCAGGAGAAATGACAAATAACCTGGCATACCCAGACCTAGAGCTAGGAGGAACCTCAAAGCTTTTGTTACTGCACTGATACTGTGCGTGCATATCCAGGCTGAGAGGTATACAAAGCTGACCTTATGATGAATCAGTTCATTGGTCCATCTGTCTCACTGCTGTCCATTATACCTGACCGCAGCTTTCCAGGGATTCAGGAAGAGAAAGGTGTTTTCCAATACTTGAGAGCCTTTGGCAAGATATACCATTCACTTGCAAAGCTCATCCTTAACCACTGAGCCACGGCCCTTCCTTCAGCAATTGGAGATGTGGAGTCCTGCCTTGCTGAACGACACTGCATTCTGAAGAAGTGAGCAGTGACTCAAAAAAGCTCATCCCCTGCCACAAATTTTGTTAGTCTTTAAGGCGCTACTGGACTCTTGCTCTTTTCTATCGCAATCTAAGTCAACCAAACCCCAGCCGATGCAGGGGTTAGGTGATGGTGGAAGGCTCAAGGGAACCCACAGCAGCTATCACCTCACTCCCAAGCAATGAGAGGGCAACAGGATTTGCTGACAAGCAGAGGTTGGCTCTATGGCTTCTCTCATCTCACAAAAACTAAATCAACGACAAGAGAGGAGAACACACTCACCATCCACAGCATGCAGGTCTCGGTGTTCTTGGAAACAGCTGTAGTATTTGTACTTCTTCCCACAGATATCACATGTGTACCGAAAATTGTCTGAGGAGGAAAAAGAGCACATGGCTTGAGAAGCCAAAAAGAAAGTCTGCAATCTTTCCAAAAAAATGTTGCCTTACCACAGAGAGCCTCCGTATGTCCAACATGTTACCACCCAGCCTTCCCTTCCCCTCGCAGTCTATTACAATGCTATCCAGGTACACCTTAAGATAGGCCAAGGTAGTAATATGATCCCCAAAGGACACAATCAAAAGAGAGGAGAAGAAAATGCATGGGCCTCTAAAAATCTCTAAAAAGACAGCAGGTCTGGAGCCTTCTAGATAGTGCAGGCTACCTATGAATTACGCCAGTAGGCAGAAAGAAGAAAATGCATGGGCCAAGAAAATGCATGGGCCTCTAAAAATCTTATTCAGGTAACCACAGATTTTGGACATTTCTCTGAGCTTGCAAAGGCTTGGCAATTTTTTGACATCTAGGAATCTGAGCATGAGCAGCTGGACACAGGCCCTTGTCAGAAATCTCTCACAGCGTGAGATGCAAAGGCACTCTGAGTCCTGACCCAGTTTGATGGCATGCCCTCAAGATCACTTGACCTATCCTTGACAGAGTTGCCCATTCACACACTTTGACCATTCTTCCAATTCTCTGTGTGTACACACATATGGTTTTGCAGAAGTCTAAAGATTCTAAAGAAGTCTATTTCAAGGCCAGATGCACAGCAGCAGGAGAACGAGGTGCCATAAGTCTGTGGGGGCAGAACTGAGTGCATTGCTGCAGAGTGCAGGTGGCAGATTCCAGCACTGCACCCTCTTCTGCATTGAACAAAACCTTCTTGCAAATAGAAACCTAGCAAGTAGGGAAAGATGCCCCCCACCCCTTTTGCTTGCTAAGAACACAGATACACAGAGCTGATTTTTGAAGGTCTGAACCCTTTAAAATCTAGAAAGAGAAAACAAGCACGCGCTCAAGGTAAAGGTACTGAGAACGTGCTCAACCATCACAAACACTTGGTTTCTCTGACTCAAAAACAGCAGCAGCGATAGGGGAAGGCCAGTCAGGCTGGTGGCGGCAGCAAAGCAAGGGATGCTGCTCACACAAGGGAGGGGACTCGGGTGTCTCTTTTGCGCCTGCGACCCTGTCAGCTTCATTTGTTAGACTGCCATCAGTTTGCACAGTGCAACAAACAAGACAGCAGGTCTGGAGACTTCTAGAAGGTGCAGGCTACCTATGAATTACGCCAGCAGGCAGAAAGAAAAATGGAACAGCTTAACTCAGAAAACGTCCCCTGCGCCACAAACACACGTCACCCTCCCCCATTCTGTTCTGACCCCATCACCCTGTCTGACACACATACAGGAGGTTTGTACTTACTGCCTGGGGAGGCACCTTCGCCTGAGGCAGCTTCCGTGTCTGCGCAAAGAGAAAGCCTGGCTTAGAAGTTGCATTGCAAGCCTCAAAGGCACATTTCCAGCAGAGTGGGCCCCCAATATCCCGGCCTCCTAGTGTGCTGCATAGACTTCCCCGCTGAATTGCACCCAACCACCCCACAATAACCAGCATGAAATGTGAGGCTGAAAGGCATCTTCCTCTAAGTCAAATTGGGTTAAGGCCCTCAAGGCGTTCCCCTATTGCACGCAGCTTCGCTCCCTAACTGGAGTCACTCGGAGCTATTATTGGGCTAGAGAGGGTCAGTGGCACACAGCTATCCAAAGACCTAGGAACTGCACTTTGCTTCCATTTCCCCTTCCTATGCCACACATATCACAAGAAAAAGCAGGTCAACATCCCCTGGAAATACTAAGGGCTCATGACAAGAACTGTGTCTGTGCTATGCTCCTGCAGGTGTGCAGAAAAAGTGCAGAATGTGGAACTAGGTGCAGGATTCAGCTTCCCAAGATTTCTTCTTCTTTGTCAATAAAACAAGTATCTCCCATTAATCATGAGATCTAGGCAACTGAAAGTACAGACTCAGTGATACTTCCAGCAGCAAGGGATTCAGCTCCCTGTGCAGCATATAGCCCCTTCTCAGTGACTAACAAAACGAGAATTTTTTTTGAAGTGTTGGAATACACACATCCAGGCTCTCTTATCCATGGGGAACATGCAAAAGTGTATAGGACAGCCAGGTTGGTAGCTCTGGTGAGTGACATTTACAGCTCCATAGAAAAAACACAGAAGAACTGACTTAAGACCGAGCGAGCCAATAAGGAAGTGTGGCAGAAACATCCCAGGAATGCCAGATTAGAACTGGGCACAGAATTCAGTTTTCCAGGAAACTCAGCTTCCTTTTTTTAAAAAAACAAAAAACAACAACAACAGGAAGCTTCTAGACATCCTGATTGCAAAGACAGACTTGCTAGAGACAGCAAACACAAGTTCTGACTTGGGAGTCATTCTGAATCCTTAATGTATGAATGAACATTTGGAAGAGGATGCAAATATAGCAAGAAGATTGGAGAGTAGATGACCAGTACCTGTGTGTGCACGCACGTGGGTCTGGAAGCAGTTGTAGTACTTGTATTTCTTCCCACATATCCCACATTCATAAGATCCTGAAAAGCAAAAATACACTCATATATTAGCTCAGACCTCAAATGAGAGGTTCTATTCCCAAATCACCCAGGGTATTTAGACTATAATCTTAAACCAGTGGAAGAAAACACACAGTTTTCAGTGCCGGCATGAGCATATCCCATTCCTCCATTCTTAGATACTTCCAAACAGCAGAGGGCGCTCTTTCTATTTACACAATTTTAGTCTGAGGTATTTTAGATATTTTAGATATTGTACAAATGAGTTTAATAATTAAATGTGTATATTATGTTAGGGATCTAGTTTTATCTAAAAATTGTAATAGCCAATGGCCATACACAATAAACCTTATTCTATTCTATTCTATAAACATTTTACCTGATAGCTGATCTTTAAAGGGAGAAAGTCCTTCTCCAAATAGCCAACATTCTCTTTTTATGAATTAAGATGACAAATTGATCTAAATATTTTTGATCAGTCATCTGCCAATGAAACTTAACCAACAGCTACTACAGTTGTGGGGCAGGAAAATTCCCCGTGACTTATTCTTCCATGGAAAATTTTCCATTTCTCTAAAGAGTCACTGATTCATAAAATTACAAAGAATGAAAGGATGCTAATGACAGAACAGTACCAGGCAAGCTTGGCAGTTTCAAAGTTTCAATTGAATGTTTTCCAGCTATTATCCTTTGCATTTGGGTGACAGGCCCATAGCCTGGGGGGGGGGGCCACAGTTGGCGGCACCCCCTACTGAATCTCCAATGCCCCAAAGTCAGGGCAGGATTAGGAAGCTGCTCTGATCAGCAATGCGCACTCTCTCCCTCCTCAGTTATACGGGAGGGGGCACCTGGAACTGGTGGCCTGGGACTTCTGCAGAGGGGCTTGGCCAAAGGAGAGGGAGAATCAAAAGACCCCAAAGACACCGAGTGGGATCTTCCCTTGGCTCGGAAGCCAGAAGCAGCAGGGAAGCAGTTCAGTCAGAGCTTTTGGGACCCTGCATTGTCTAAAGAGCCTCATCTTGCCCTGGGGAAGAAGGGAAGCTGGGGGGGGGGGGTGAGGAAAGCCAACTAAGGAGGATGGTGAGAGAAACAGAGTAGCTGGAGTGCCAAAAGAAGGAGGGCCAGAGCAGGAGAAAGGCAACGGAGATGAACTGGGGAGGGGCTTCAGGTGGAAAGGTGGAAGAAATTCTTCCTGGGGTCTGGATCTCACACATCTCCTCCCTTCTCAGAAGGCTTCCCCAAGATGAAGTCCCGTTTTCTCAATGCCCTGCTGCACAGGCTTGATTGTGCGACAGATTTCCCCCTCCCCACAACCTCCGGACAGGTTGGCCAAATGTTATGCAAATGCATCAAACACTTGTTGGAAGTGTGAAAAAAACAAAGGAACGTTTTTTCATATGTGGTGGAAATGCCCAAGAGTCCAAGAATATTGGGAAAATATATCAATAATGATACAGGAAATTTTAGGGTTAGAATTATCTTTAATACCTGAAAGCTTTCTATTAAATATGCTCCCGGAACATCTAGATAAAGCGGAAAAAATTTTCATAATCTACATTACAACAGCTGCCCGTATTATCTGGGCTAAAAATTGGAAACTTAAAAATAGCCCCTTAATAGAGGAAGTAATATTTAAACTTATGGACTTAGCTGAAGCGGAAAAATTAAGCCAGATATTAAAAATGAAAAAGACTGAAATGTTGAAGGAAAAATGGTCAAAATTTTATGATTGGTATAAAAATAAAACAACGACTCAAAAGAAAAGACTTTAAAATATAATTTATATACATATACACATAAAACATATTTTTGAGATATTTAAATAAATATGAGACAAGTAGACAAATAGATAGTTGTAGTAGGGATATCTGTATAGTTTCAATATATTGGTACATTTATGTATTATTTTCTGCCTTTGTATAGGAAACATGAAGTACAATGATTAAGGACATATTGTATAACTATTTAATTTGTTTCCTATTTTCTCTTTGTTAACCAAATGGACTTATATTCTATATGTAAAATAAAATAAAAATTTTCTCAAAAAAAAGAAAAAAGAAAAAAGGAAGGTTTAAGAATGTAATCTAATTAGCGCCTCCACACCCCCTCCCGGAAAAATCCTGCCTACAAGGCTTTTGGTTGACAGAGTATGTATGTTTTTAGCTATTTCTGAACCAGGGTGGAGAAGAAAACCACATATACATAAAATAATCCAATTCAAGATAAAGCTAAGAATGCACCCAATTGGCTAGGCAGGTCAAATCAAAACCAAAGCTGCTATTGCCCTGTGAGCAGAACCACATGTACAGATAAGTGACACACACAATTCCTCAAAAGAGGTAGAGAGCGGCTCCCCAGGATTGTTTCACCTCAAGAAAATGGCACTGGGGAGGAAGGCTTAAATCCCCTCCTCCTCATAGACCCACGTGTGCCTGGGAATTATGTACCCAGCACAGAACTTGCCATGCATGTCTAAACACGTAGATCCACTGCAAATGCATGGGAAAGGTAAGATACAGCCACAAAGCTCCCTGGGTCCCAGTTTGAGTCTCTCAGCCACTGCTAAATTATACCCTTACTTAACCTAGCAGGATTGTATCTACTGCTAATTGAAACTATTCTAAATTTCAAACTGCTGCTAGGTTGTTTTGTTTTAATGTTGTTACTGCTGTGAGTATTACTAATTTGCTTTTTAATTACCCATTACGTGTTTATGAATTGATTTTTATCAAAGGCAAGATGAATCAGGACTTGGGGGGAGGAGAAGAGGAAGCAGATTCTTAACTGCGGTTCTTCGAACATGTAACTTGTGTTTTCCCTCAGTTTCTGTAGACGTTTGTAAAATTGTTTAGGCTGGTCCACCATGATTCTTTTGAAAATGGGAGGACCCGAACCTTCAGGGGTTCAACTAGCCAGCACATCCTTAACAGTTCAACTGCCAAGCTCATTTGCTTGTTACCCCCAGGCCTTACTGTGATGCCCCAGAGAGATGCGGCAAACGTTCGTGGGAAAGGGAGGAACCCCCCGGTACCCTCAAAGACACCAATCAGGTGGCACACGCCTGCTTCCAGATAAAACAAAGAAAGCCAGCCCCATGCAATGGACAGGATGGGATGGTACCCCACATAGATGGGGCCATAGATCAGTGGCAGAGCTAGGGTTGCCAGGTCCTCTTTGCTCCCTGGTGGGGGGTGGGAGGGAACTCTCTGGGAGTGGGGAAGCGGGTTGACGTCACTGCGTGCAATGTCCCCAAAGTGATGACATCATGTGGAAGTGACACCATTACACTGGGGATGCCATGTGGCAGCGCTTTTGCATTTTGGGCAAAACTCTATGGTTATTGTAGAGTTTTGCCCAAAATATTAGTGCATTTCTATGCGGCGTCCCCAGCATTATGAGATCACTCCCGCATGGCGTCATCACACTGGTGACGTTGTGCCAGGTGGTGGGTGTTGTGTGTGGAACTTCTCCCTGCTGACCAGCTGGCCAGTGGAGGATTGGAGCCCACCAAATCAGGGGATCCCCTGCTCCTACCTGGGGGCTGGAAACCTTAGGCAGAGGACCCCCTTTGCACACTAAAGTTCCATGTTCAATCCCCAGCATCTCCAGTTAAAGAGTTTCAGTAAGCAGGGGCTAGGAAGGACCGTTCTTTACCTGAGACCCTGTAGAGACGTTGCTTGGAATAGCAGATATTGGGATAGATGGACCAAAGGTCTCCTTTGGCATTAGATAGCTTTGTGCATTCATATATCTCAAACAGAAAGTGACATCACAACATCATCAGTGAGAGTCCAGAAACAGTTGTCAGAAGCAGGTCCCAGGCCCAATTCTTTTTTAAAAACAAACTAAGACAAGCTTTAAAAGACAACAAAAAGGAAGAAGAGTTGGTTTTTATACCCTGCTTTTCTCTAGCCTAAGGAGTCTCAAAGCAGCTTACAATTGCCTCCCTTTCCTCTCCCCACAACAGGCACCTTGTGAGGTAGGTGGGGCTTGAGAGAGAGCTGAGAGAACTGTGGCCCAAGTTCCCCGAGCAGGCTTCATGTTATAGAGTGGGGAACTGAACCCGGCTTGCCAGATCAGAGTCGGCTGCTCTTGACCACTATACCACACTGGCTCTCACTTTAAGGTATCTCGCCACAACCATCTGTATTTCCTTTGCAACAGAGAAGTCCGTGGCATGAGACCTCATAGTGCTCTCAAACAACAGCATGTCATCGTCATCCACAGCCAAATTCCACCGCAACCCAACATAGCTGCCATCTGTCAGTCACACAAACACCCCAACAAGACAGAAGCAGTCCAATGTTCACTGGACCCTGATCCACCTTAATTTCTGTGCCCACAAACTCAAACCAGAAGGGGGAGCTGCCGTGTAGCTTTGAAGGGCACTGTGCTGTCGACCTCCTCAGACAGAAGTGCCGTGGGTAAGCAGGAACCTGCATCATGTGCATAGACATTTGTAGGCACACCTACCTCTTTGCAAACTTTTAGTGAGATAATATTCTAGCAAAGTAGCCATGACGGCTGCTAAAATGACAAACACAAAACCCCCACAAACATATAACCCTTTTTTGGAAAGGGGGGGGGGAGTAATAGAGGTACTCATTTGCCACTTGAGTAATATGCTGTGCAGGCACTCCATTAAGAATCCCATAAAATTAAACTTTGCTTGTTACAAAGGTCTTGCTGAGAGGAACTGTTCCACAAGTTAAAATATGCTTACGGGCATTTGTTTCTGAATTCTAATAAAAATATGCACACAAAACACACAAGTTTACACCCTGCAAATGTTCCTGTCACAGCAGGAACTGAAAGCATTTGAAGGTCACTGATAATTCTTCAGTCTACGCAATTACAATTGTGACTCAAATGTACTGATTGTAGAGCTAGATTTTTAAACCAGAAGTTCAAAATGAAATCTTGCTGGAATTAATCTTTGCAGCGCTGAGGAAAGACTCCTCGCTGCCTGGATCCTTGAGAATTCGCAAAACGTTTCTAGTTAGGCAAACTTTCCACCTGCAGAAACCGTGAAGGTGTTTGAAGAAAGGTGTTTCAGTGAAAACTTTAGATCTGCTCCATGACACTGCAGAATATCTGATCGGATTGTTAAAAGAATTCAGTGTTGATGGAGCCATTTTTATGAGGTTGTAATTGATATGCTGTGAGCCTGTCGGAGGTGGAGTGACCAGACCCTGCTCCCTTGCTGCAGCCCCACTTCCCTTTTTCCAAGGGCCACTCCACATGGCCTTAGGTTAAGGAAGGGAGGGGGTTTATGGGTATTCTTCTCCTCCTCCTGTTGGATCTCCTCCACTGAGTTCTGAGGGGGCTCTCCTCCCGTGCAGCCTGGAATACACAGTTGAGAACATCCTCCTCAGCTGCCTCTCAGGTTCTATAAAAGACCTATAAAAGAGCATGAGGCTAGCTACACATGCCCCTTCCAGCCTCTTGTGAGAGTTCTCCTTCTGACTCTAGTGGGAGTCATCCCAGCCCCACACATGCGGCCTCTGTGTTCTGCCTGACCACCACTGCTCAACCATTTAAGGGCCCCTTCCACCGTTCAGATGAGCTAAAACAGACAGAATTGCTAAAGCTATATTTCCTAGCTCCTCCATCACCACTGCCACACAATATCTATTTGCCATGCAGTCTTGTTTTGGAAATCCAAAGCATATGTTTCCTCCAGAGTTTGCTGAGAGGTACATGTATTGCACAAAAGCTTGAAGACTTGTTGACAATCATAAACCAAAGCGGCTATGCTAAATTTAGCAAATCTTGCCTAGGTGGCTATTAAGTCTTGCCAGAATTTTCTAGCTATTCACACAACAGACTGTAAATCTGATGCTTGAGGGCAACATGCTGTGAAGGAATTGTTTCTAAGCATGCATGGAGCTGATATATTTAATGAATTTTAAAATTCAGAGTTACACCTTACAGCAAAGACAGGTGAACTCAAGGCATGAATTCTCAAAAGAAACACCCAGTATCTTCTAACATCCAGAGTACAGAAAAAACTTTGAAATTTTAGCTCACAGCATCAAAATTTTAGGCAACTGTAGTGCATGAGGTCTGGTCTGTAGAGCATTCGTAAGACTTCTACCCTCTCAAAGGCTGGCAGGAAAGACATCTAAAGGAAATTTAAAGGCCAAATGGTGCCCCTCCCACAACTGCTGTTACCTTGACTGAAAACTGCTGGTCAATTTCCTTTAATTCCTAACAATACTTAAAGAGATGACAAATCATACAGGCATCTAATATGTACGCATGTGTGTGCTAAGTTTAAAAGAAACTCTTTTGTTTTCAGTTAAACAATATACTCTGCTTCAAGCTTAACAAAGCAGACCAAGCAGAACACAACTGTTCAGCCCTGCTTCTTTTGTATGGCTCAGAAGAATGGCCGCCTCTAGCATAGCATATGCAGTGGGCCACTGCCTCTGGGCAAAAAGGTGCCTTTTAGCCAAAGACAGATCAACCCTCTGTAAACATGTTTACAGTAGACCTTCACCATTCACATATTCATGCCTCCCAATTTCACTTATTTGCAGTCCACGGTCTGATCATGTGATGCGGTCTCCAGCTTGGTTTTACTCCCACCTTGTTATCATTGTAATAAAATGGAGAAAGGGAGAATGCTGTAAATCATTTTGGTCCCCAGTGAGGAGGAAAACAGAGCATAAAGGAATTAATTTGTAAATTTTGAAGAAGTGTTGTTTTGCTGTAGCATCACGTGTGGGCCCAAGAAACAGTCAATCAGTTCAAATGAAAAAGAATCAGTAACTTTGCCATGAGTATCATGAAGAGTATGTCAATCACCAAAGAAGGGGGTTGTTTTTTTGAGGGAGACCCAGCCCAGCAACCAGGAAGGAGGGAGGACTGAAAGTTTTTCTGATGAACAAGCACAGTGTCTTTTATTCAGTGATTCTTTGGTGTTTGTTGGTTGGGGAGAGGAGGCACATCTGTGCTCTTCCCACCCAGACAGGAAGTGAATCCTTTATTCCCTTATAAAGGTAAAGGTTTCCCTTGCTCGAAAGCCAGTCGAATACTACTCTAGGGATGCGGTGCTCATCCCCGTTTCCAATTCAGTACGCCATCTGAGGTAAACATTAGAGCACTGGCACTTTGTTTTACTGTATTCAGAAAATTTTATTGTATTTACTGTATTTGATATTTTAATTGTTTTTATGTGTACTTATGGTCACTGTAGACTAATTGTGTAAGCTGCCCTGAGCCCATCCTACTTCTAAGAAGAAAATACAAAGGGAGAATTGACAGACTTTAACCCTTTGTAATTTGTATTTTATTTAAAGAACTCTCGTTGTAAGATGACGTTCTTGTTTATCATTGCACAACTGAATCAGCTAACATTTTTACAAACTTGCTTTGTTTTACTTACGCTTTTAGAAAGAGTAAACATAGCTTTGGATTCACTGTTTCATTCACCTCTATTGGAAGACCGTAAATCGAGCCCTGCTGGGTTTTTCTGGCCTTTCTTTCAAAGCATTTGACAAAAGCATTACCTAGCCTTCAACAGCTTGTTGTTCGCATTGTTCTGTAATTCTGTAATCCTAGTTCAACTGCATTGTTCAATGGTTGATTTATGCTGTCTCACTGCTCTATTTCATACCCTATAATCCGCCTTGAAACTAGTGAGAAAGGCAGATCATAAATAAAGAAAATATATAATACAGAATATTTTAGAAATGCAACATTTGTTTGAAGACAGCTATACTAGTTTTGGCATCTAAAGATTTGTAGAAAAAGCCACCAGGGCAGGTAGCAGAAAATGCTAAACAAAAAATAAGTCTAACATCAACAAAGTAATATGAGCAAAATAGGAGATTTATTACAAAACTTGAACCTGCTAAAAACATAATATGTAATAAAAAATGTATAAATAAGAAACAAAAGAGAAGCCACATGGGCAATTAAAAACAGCTAATCTTGCATTTTTTTTTGTAAGAAAAAGCTACATCTGGCCTAACCAGAGTGTGAGCTACTTGCTGAGATAAATACAACACAGAGATCTTACCGTGCCATTCTGTATACATATAAGCTACTATCTCTGATCACCATTAGGGAAGAGAGGGCAACAATAATTGAGAGAGGCCTGCTTCCCTTTTCAATTCAGCAGCTTATCCCCGCCCAGCCTCAGTCACACCCCATAACAGAAGCATGTAACTCACAGTGCAATCCTAAATAGAGTTATGCTTTTCTAAGTCTACTGAGGTCAATGGGCTATAACTCTGCTAAGAACTGTGCTGCCATTCTGTTACCTCCATATAGTAAGTTATCAAGGCAAATTACTCACCATGATGGGGGGAGAGTTGGGTGTCTGCAGTTATACCCCTACTCTTTGGAAAAATCTGTTTGTGTGGGGAGGGGTGTTCATACTTCTCTCAGGGCTCTTCCACTCCAGCAGGCATGCCACTTGGGGTTGCTTCTTGCCTGTGATCAGGGGCTGATGGCAGCTCCCCGTCTCCTTAGAGCAGCAGCCGTATGAATAAAATTTAAGAGCAGAACAAAAATTCAGGCTGTGGCATTGATTTTCAGGTAACACCTAAACCACAAGCCAAAAGGGACTATATCAGCGACGACAGAGGTATGTGCCTGACTTGTATGCTCAAAGGTGTTCCAGGATCAGCAAAGGGAAAGTCCTTGCCCCTACCCTAAACACCGACTTAAGACACAACCTCCATTCTTTCCCCACAAATGTAACTGGAATGCTCTTGCCACCAGCGCAGAAGGCTGAAGTACCCTACAGATAGTCAAATAAAACAAACAAAACCCCCCCCACAAGGTAGTAAGTTGAAAAATTCTATTTTGGCATAGGCCCACCTAGCTGAAGAGCACAAAGCAGCAGCAGGAGTGCAGTTGCTATTTTAAATTACAAATTTAAGTTGTAATTATAAGCACAGTGAAATTAAGGTTTAAAAGCAGTATGCTCTCACAGGCCCCTCTTCCAGGCAGGTCTGCAAATCTTTTTAAAATACATACAAACATTTTTCGGTGAAGTATTAACATTAAAGAATGAGGCTTCACAGTTTGAATTTCAGATTTAAGACAGTTAATACTTAAGTCACTTCACATGATGCTAGTTTCTGTGGCTTGGCTGCTGGCATAGGCACTGGAGGACTCAGACCCACTGTCTTTCAGCACGGAAACCTCATCCAGATGCTGATGGTCCCACCCCAGCCTGGGCTACTGTTCTTGGGCATTGTGCCTCCACTTTTTACAACCCAAACAGACAGCACGTGAAGGCAGCCAGTCACAGCAGCAGCCCTTACACACAAGGCAATCTGTTGCCAAGGAAGCACCAGGGCTTTTCTTGATAGGAAAGAAATCCTCCATCAACTGTTGATCACACAGCAGATTTTGTCCCTGACTTGTGTGATTCTCAACGCACAAGCAGGTATTCATTTCTTTTTTTATAATCTTTTTAATTTTTGTAAAACAAAGAGATAATAAAAAGAAAATATAGAAAAGAAAAACGATTGCATATCGTAATTGTGTGTGTGTGTGTGTGTGTGTGTGTGTGTGTGTATAAAGATGACTGTAAATAAAATATATGAAATAGGAAATATTTCTCCCCAATACCTCCTTCGTTACATTCAAAGGTTTGGGGGACCCTGTTTACAAAATGCTATAAAACTTACTTCTGTTGAGATACATTTATATTCAACTTTATACAACCTTTTACATTTCGAATTTCGTAACTAATCTGTTTTTCAGCTGAATTATTTCACCAGTGCTGCATACTCAGTACAGCATTTCTGCATGCTCGCTATCACTTCTGGCAAATAGGTAATATAACAAAAATACAGATGGGAGGACTATTGTATATCTTATAATAAAAAATAAAAAATGTTTCTCTTCAAAACCCACTTCCTTACACACATTTATATTCAACTTGTTACATTTAGAACTGATTTTGATTCTGCTTCTTTATTGCAATACAATTGCATACAGTATTTTAGACTACCTCACATTCTAAATTTGACTCTTATTTGCCTAGTACACACTTCATCTCTCCTCAAATTTCATAACTAATCTGCTTCTCAAATCAGTTGTTATATTCAGCAAGTTTATTTTCCCATTCTTCTAAGCACAGACAAAAATCTGCTTTCCATTTTGCTGCGTAGATAATTCTAGCCACTGTCACCATGTATTTGAATACCTCTTCCAAAATTTTTGGCAAATTATTAGGCAATATACCTACTAACATATTCTTGGCTTCCATGGGAAATTTGAATTTTTAAAAATTCCTTATTTCTCAATGTATTTCCTTTCAATTTTTTTTTTGCTTTTTTACACATCCACCACATATGGAAGAAAGTTCCATCCATTACATTTCCAACATTTTCCTTTGTTATTTTCTCTTGCAGTATCCTTTGGAGTTACATACCATCTAAAAACATTTTGTACCCATTTCCTCTTAACGCCTGACTGGCTGTAAACTTGATACCTTTTCCCACAGCCGTTCCCATTGATGCATGGATATCTGTTCTTTATAGGGTTGCCAGCCTCCAGATAGGGCCTGGAGATCTCCTGTTTTTACAACTGATCAGCTGGCAGAGATCAGCTCCCCTGCAGAAAATGGCTGCTTTGAAGGGTGGACTTTATGGCATTGTACCATGCTGAGGGCCCTCCCCTCCCCAAACCCCACCCTCTCCTGGATCCACCCACAAAGACTCCAGGTATTTTCCAACCCAGACCTGGCAACTCTAGTTCTTTAAGATTCTGCATCCATTTAATTAAGACATTTTTTCACTTGTTCTTCTGTTTCTAGCTAGAGTAGTAACTTATATATCCATCATAGTAAATACTTTTTTTGTTTAATAATCAGCTGCTCGAACTCAGTTGCATCTGTTAGCGCTCCACCTTCAGTATTAATGATTTTCTTTAGTCTTGAAGCTGACTGATGATATAACATTGATTGAATATTTATTTCTTCATCTCTAATATCTTACAATGACTTAATTTTCCCCTGAGCATTTATCATGATACCATACGATAGAAAATCATTTTTATTTCTCATGTTCTTTTCTTAGTGGACCTCTACTGGGGACATGAGTGAAGAGAGTTTGGAGGGCTCAATAAATTCCAGTGTGCAAACTATCTCTAATTACATAACTTCTTTCTTGTTTTAAGTTCTTGAAGGTTCTTTTATATTTGAAGCTGCTAATCCTCTCTTTTTCTCATCTCGTAAAATTTTAAAATTTACTCTACATTTCTTGCCATTTCAAATAAATTTATTTATTTGTCTCTGCCATTCTTTCAGTGTTCATTTTTCTATATATATAGGTAGCATTTAAAACAGAAAATTTAGTTTTGGCAGTACAATTCATTTTAATTGCAGAAATTCTTCCCAGACATGAGATTTTTAATTTTTTCCCATCTGGATAGATCTGCTTGTATCCATTTCCAAATCTTCTGGTAGTTATTTTTGAAAAGATTACAGTTTTACCCAGTCACATTTATTCCCAAATATTTAATGGTATTGATGGCTACTCTACATTCTGCACTCTTTATAATATCTGCTTCTTGTTGTTGCATTAAAAAATTCATTATTATTTTTGTCTACTTTCTGATTTTGTAGCCTGAAAAGGATCCAAATTCTTCAGTGTGTTCCATTACATACTGTAACAATGTTTGGGGATTTGAGACTGTCAGTATCACATCGTTTGCACAGCTTTTCATTTTAAACACCTCATCATCTACTTTTATTCCCTTGATCCTGGCATCATGTTTGATCTTTGTAACTAGAATTTCCCATCGCTAGGATAAATTGTAGAGATGATAAAGGACATCCCTGGCATGTGCCTTTTTTTGATTGAAATTGTTTCTGTTAATTTCCCATTTATTAAAATCTTTGCTTGCTGATTCATATATATATTGTGCATCAAGTTCCAAAATTCACAACCATAGATCATATTCTGAAGTACATTCAGTAAGAAAGGCCATGTTAAATTGTCAAACGCTTTCTCTGAATCCAGAAATAAAAAAGCTGCTTTCTTTCATTTCTTATTTACAGATTCACTTGCATCTATTATGAATTATCTATTATCTTTCATATACCTCTTTGGTATAAAGCCTGTTTAGTCAGCGTGTATTAAGTTTGGTATACACTTTCTTAGTCTATCTGCCATTACTATAGCAAAGATTTTATAATCTCTATTCAGCAGACAAATAGGTCTATATGATTGTGGTAGTCTTGCATCACTACCCTCTTTATGTATAAAAGTTATATATGCCTCTTGCCATGTTTGAAATATTGTCTTTCCTTTTTTTATTTCATTCATAATTTTTTGTAATGGTATCATTAAAACTTTTTCAAAGTATTTATAATTCATTGCTGTCAGCCCATCTTTTTCAGCGGGGAGGGCGGGGTATAAATCTAATAAACAAACAAACAAACAAATAAATAAAATTATTTATTGCCTAAGAAATTTCTTGAGTTGTTATTGTTTGATTTAAATTTTTTCTATGTTCTGATGTAAACTTTGTGATCAGGATGTATTTTGGATATTCTGTTAATCTTTCTTCTGGAACAGACTGCTTTTTGTATAATCTTGAAAGAGTATTAATAAATTGTTCCTGTATTTCTTTTTCTGCATATGTAATTTGACCTCCTTTCTTTACACCTGTTATTACTCTTTTTTATTTCTCCTTCCAAAGACAATATGCCAAATATCTGCTGGGTTTGTTCGCATGTTCGAAATGCTTTTGTTTTAGAAACTGTAATTTTTTTCTGAACCTCTTTCACTTCTAACATGTTTAATTGGTTGTATAATTGTCTGATGTTTGAAAAAGTGAAAATAGCATATCTCTATTAAGATTATTTTTATGCTCTTGTTCCAACCTCTGGATTTTTTCTTCTATTGTCTTGGTTTGTTCTGATTTTTCTTGGGGGTTTTTTTGGCAGCAGCTTCTAGTAAAATTCCTCTCATAAAGGCCTTACTTTCTTCCCAAATTGTAGCTGAGAACATTTCTTATGTATTGTTTATTTTTTAAAAAATCTTCCAGGTCTTTTTTGCACTTCCAGTTATTTATTTCTTAATGTGGTGGTGGTGGTGGACAGTGCTGTCAACACACAGCTGACTTAATGGGTCCCCTCCATGCTGGCAGGGTTGTGGAGCTAAGGGTACGTATTGGCATATGTGGTGGTCATATGAAAAAGTGAAAATCTTCTGGAAAAATATTATATATACTATCTATCAAATAGCTGATTACAAAATAGCCTTAGCACCATATACATTAATATTTAATTTGTGGAAGGAACTAACTTCCAAGATAATTAACAAAACTCTCTAAGAAAATCTATGTGCAGCAGCTAGACTAAATATAGCTAAATGGAAGAGCACTAAACCATTATTAATTACTGACTGGATATCTAATACGTGTGAACTTTGTATACTAGATAAAATGGCAGAATCAAAGAAATCACGAGGAATATCAGTCCAAATTCATTTCCATATGGTTCTCATTTTTGGAATATCTTTTGTTAAAAGAAGAATTCTCATCGAACCTTGATACAATTATTGTAATATAATGGTTTTTTCCTGATGTTTATCAAGTTTACTTGTTATTGTTATCTCTAGACTAAAATATGTTGTATATTGTATTCTTTATTTCTATTGCAGAACACTGTATTTTGTTTATTAACTCTAATTTTTTTAAAAATTAAAGTCTCAGTTGACTTCTGGCAACCCCATGGGGTTTTCAAGGCAAGAGACACTCAGGTGGTTCGCCACTGTCAGCCTCCATGTCAGGACCCTGGTATTCGTTGGAGGTCTCCCATCCAAATATTAACCAGGACCAACCCTGCTTAGCTTCTGAGATCTGATGAAATTGAGCTAGCATGGCATATTCAGAGTCAGAGTTCATTTCTTAATAGCAACTTGAAAATCTTTTTAACGTTGTGCAGGAGATTACAACTCCCATCAGCCTATGCAAACTGCATGTGTGAAATGCTGCCAATGCAAATAGATCAGCAGCCAGGAGGCAGATGACCACCAATTGTTTAGATTTTTTTCAAGTTACAGTGTTTTTATTTGAATGCACACAACAATGAAAAACAGAGTTGCACTTACCTGTCTAGACACACAATGGGCGACTGCGCTTGTGCAGACCAGCTGCAGGACATTTTCTTTCTAGCTCAAAAACTCCAAAAAGGGGGCACCCCATCCCTTTCAGAGCCGACACATGCGCAGGATTCCTGCCCAACGTTTCATGTGCTCCACTGGCAGGTGCACCCTTCCCTCAGTTCCCACTAAGCCACTGTGAGTCCCCTTCCACGGCACAATAGGCCCTGTGAGAGCTTACGGCAGGGCAGAAGGGAGGGAGTGTGTGTCTGAACAGAAGACATCGATGAACAACAGTTACAGGTAAGTGCAACTCTGTTTTCATCTTCTGTCTTCTTGTGCAGCCCCCCATTGGGACCAATAGAGGGCTACTCACCAGAGGAGGTGGAGTGAGTCTCTCACTGGAACAGAGCCTGTAGAATAGTGTTGCCCACATCTGCTTCTTTCCTCACCTGAAGGTCTAAAGCCTAGTGCTTTACAAATGTGTCCTCTGTCAACCAGGTTGCCACCTTGCAGATGTCCAGCAGGGGAACTCACCAATGAAGCGTGGCAGGTGACCCCTGCGGTCAGGTGGAGTGTACCTTCACATCGAGTGGACACAGCTCCCTGGATGCCATGTAGCAGGAATGGATGGCAGGAATTACCCATCTGGACACAGACTGGGCTGAATCAGCTTTGCCCTTCTTGGTTTGTTTTTATGAAATGGTTTGGTTTTATCTATATAGTAAAGGAGGGCCCTCCTAACATCAAGGGTATGTAGGGCCTTTTCCTCTTCCGAGATCAGAGTGGGGAAAAATATCGGTAGACAATTTCCTGTGTTAGATGGAACTTGGAAACTACCTTAGGCAGGAAGTCTAGACTCAGGTGTAATACAACCCATTCAATGAATATCTAAAAGGCTGAAAAAACTCTGTGCCACCAGTTCATTGACTTTTCTAGCTGAGGTAATAGGATCTAAAATGCTACCTTCCTTGAGAGTAAAGCTAAGGAACAGGAGGTTAGAGGCTCAAAGGGTAATTTCATCAGTCTGGCTAACACTAAGGGCAATAACCACTGTGGGACAATATGGGGTGTAGGAGGGAAAACACTGGACAGCCCCTTTAAAAAGTGCTGAGCCAATTTATGAGCAAAACAGTACTCCCCTGCACCTCCTCATGAAAAGCAGCAATGGCCACTAGGTGGGTCTTCACCAAAGACACCACTAAACCAGCCTTTTCTAATGACAACAGGTATTCCAAAACCAATGATAACAGGCAGTTAAAAGGGCATTCACCTCTAGAAAAATCCAGGACTCAAATCGAGCCCACTTCCTGTCACAAGAATATCTGGTTAAAAGTTTATGGTCTTGAAGCAAGATAGCCTGTACCCCTTGGGAGAAGGAACACCCTATGGCCAGTAGTTGTTTATTAGTATGGTCAATGACCAGATGCATAACACAAAAAACCCGAAGAAGACATCAGCTGGTACAGCATTAAAATTCATACAAACACAATCCAAAATATCAAATGTTAAAATATTAAGAATAAATATGCCATCAAGTGTAGCCATGCTACACCACATTCTACATTAGAATACAATCCATTCGATCAGCCACCATCTTCCCTTGTTTAGCAGAGGGAAGACAGGGAACGCATAAAGGAGTGTGGCTGACCAAGGGATCTGGAATGCATCTCCCAGGGAAGTTGGATCGCTGCCCACAAGGGAACAGAATTCTGGTGATTTCTTGGACTTGGATGTGGCAAACAGGTCCACTTGAGGATACCCCCAGGTGTCGAAAATCACCTTGATGTATATGTGCTGGACAGACCCTACATAGTTGGTCTGCTAAACCCTGCTCAGGTTGTCTGCTTCTGTATTCGAAGTCCCTGCTATGTGGATGGCCCTGGGAAGAATCCCATGCTCAAAGCTATTTCCCAAGCTGCTATTGCTTCTAAGCAAAGCCTCCAGGAACGCACGTCTCCTTGTTTGTTGAAATAATGCACTGTTGCAGGGTTGTCTGTCTGGATCAGCACCCTCTTTCCTCTGAGAATATCCAAAAAGGAGGTAAGGGCAAATTTTACTGCACAAAGTTCCAGAGCATTAATATGGAGAGTATTTTGTATTAAAGGCCACTGGACCTGCATAAAAAGACCTTCACAATGGGCACCCCAACCCAATAGCAAAGCATCCATGGTCAGAGTGACCTGGGGAGCCTAGAAAACAAACTGGATCCCTGAGAACAAGTTAGCATCATCAAGCCACCACTGCAGAGACTCATCTGTGGACTGCAAAAAAAGAGTTGATCCCTCATAGGGGAGATCCTCAACTTTATAATGAGTGTCTAGAGGGAGAGCAGTATTACGTAGTCATGAGTGCCTTCTGAGAACTATGGCAGAGGCCATCAATCTGGCTGATACATCCGCAGCATGTCTGCCCTCGTTGATCTCCTGTTTCAAGAGTTTAACTGCCTCAGACTGGGTAAATTTAGCCAGAGACTTGGATTCATTAGGCAATTTGTCCAGGTACTGGGAAAGACTCTCCTAGAGGAAAAGTTGGTAGCCTCCCATAACCACTTGATAGTTTGCTACTCAAAAATTGAGAGTGAAGGAAGCATGAAACTTTATTCCCATAGCATCCAGATGGCAGCTTTCCCTGTCGGCTGGGGATGAATGCTGGCCAGGCTGTTGGCATGCCTGTATGACTTCTGTGACCAATGAAGACCGTGGTAGGTGCGTGGACAGAAACTCTCAGGAGTCCTGCTTTACCCTGTATAATTTTTCAATCTTACGAGGTGTGGCCTGAATGGAGGCTGGTTTTTGCCAGATTGGAACCGTGAGGTCAGAAAGACCCTCCTGGATTGGAAATGCAACTATCCCTGGAGCGTTGGTGTAGAGATGACTCAAATTCTGTCCTTTGGACTGTTGTCTGAAGCGGAAACATCAGTGTCAAGGGCTTTTGCCATTCTTAGCATTTGTTCTCTGTAGAGATGAAGGAAGGTCTTCACTAGGAGGTGCTGGGAGCAGGTCGCCCATGGTGATGGGTCCAAGGCACTCTATATATAACAAGATGCCGCAAACACCTCCTCTTCAGGCTCATGGTACAGAGACCAGAATGGAACCAGTGTGGAGTGGGCATCCATGTATCTCCATGCATTCAGATCATGATCCTCTAAAAATTGAGGGGGATGTCCAGCCCATCTATTTAAATAGGAATGGCGGCATATAGGAAGAATGCTGAGGTGGCCCACTTGTTGCCAAGATAAGGGAGGTCCCAATTTCGAGGGTACCAGTTATCCCACAGGGATGCTAGGTTGGTCATCATCTGCATCCGACAAGGAACTGGCAAAGGAGGCTAGATGTAGCAAAGGGGTGTAGGGGGAACCAGGGTGATGTCTCTGGACCCTTAGAGAAGACTTGAACCATCCCAACTTGGGCAAAGACTTGGTATGCTTCAATTTCTTATGCTTCTTCACAGGAGGTTCCGAATGCAACCGGACCTTCATCAACAGTCCTGGAGAAGGTGAATGCGGCACCTAGATTCTGCCTCCGGAGTGACTGAAGCTGCCCTTTGTGGAGGGGTCAAAGCCGTCATCCTAATAGTCAGGCCCATAGGAACTGAAAAAACCAATGGGGGCCCAGAACTGGGTTCAGTAGTCGGAGCCAAGGGAAGCAGACCCGACATAGTAGGGCCCAAGCTCAGATTCACCCTGGAAGGAACCGAGGTCAAAGCCTTCTCCCACAGTGCAGCCTTCAGCCTAGAGGTCCTATCTAGCCAAGCCTTCAGGGTAAAGCGCTGGCAAAGTGAACAAGCTCCAACACTGTGGGTCTCTCCAAAGCACAGGAGGCAGAGTTCATGCTCGTTGCTATGCGTCATTTTTGTTCCACATTTTGAACATTTTTTAAACAGTGCCTTGGACACTGTGATGAGGGATCATGATCGGGCTTGCCTCTCGTGAAACAGATTCCCGAAGGAGTGTGAAACAAGTCCTCGATGGACAAAAAGGAGTCTTTCATCCACAATGACAACGAAAATCAACGGTGCACACTAAAAAACTTCCTATCCTTGCAGCGGCAAAAAAGGAACTGAGGGAAGGGGTGCCTGCTGATGAAACACATGACGCACTGGGCGGGAATCCTGAGCATGCATTGGCTCCGAAACGGGTGGCGCACCCCCTCGCTGGAGTTTTTGAGCTAGAAAGAAAATGTCCTGCAGATGGCCTGCGCAAGCACAGTCCCCCAATGTGGGGCTGCACGGGAAGACGGAAGATGAACTAAACCTCCAGTCTTTCATTCAGAAATAGAAGGGAGGTTATGCGAATCCCATTTGTTAGTCAGGGAAAAGTGATGATATTGGAGGTATTTAAGGCCCAAATTCAAAGTGGATGCAAAGGTCTTCTATTTACACCTGTTATGGTTTTGTTATGTGGTCAGGGACTATTTCGGCAAGTAATCCTGGAGACTGCACAAAACCTGCGAAGGAGCAAAATCTGCCTTCAGCTTTATGACACTTCGTTACACTCCCTATAAACATACGCTTGTAATGCATGAAAAGTTGCTCGCATTTTAGGACTATGTAAATAATAAGACTTAGATAGTGTTTCTCTTTTGAGCTAATTCCCCCTTACGAAACAGCCACATTTATAATTTTTTTCCCTAATCAGCTGTGGAGAACACCTTAGGAGTCACTCCTCTAGTACTGGTGTAACACAGACCTAAATAAAAGATATACACAGTAGTTATTTATGAATGACTCCACACACCCTTTTATTCAAACAATTCTCAACTACAAGATTCTGCTGACCCAAACAAATAAGTGGCCTTTACCATCAATAACACAGACTTGGATAAACAGCAAATGGTAAGACATTTAAAAAGAAACAGTGTTTGTTTCCCGACTGGTTTGCTCACTCTTTATTTAAACAACTCGCTACAGAGCAGCACACAGCAATGGCAGGCCTGTTAGGGAGGGGGCTATGAATCCCACTGGTCTGTGGGAGAAAATGCACCGGTGAATGCTGACAACTGCCCTGTGTAATGCAAATACATGTAAGCTGAACCACCCAACTAGCTCGAACTGCTCACAAAGACCTGAAGAAAAATTGGTTCCCTGCTTGCAATGAACGTAAGATGAACCAGCGACTGCTCGACAAGGGCAGATTGGCCATTATAGCCACTGGAAAAACTCCCAGTGGGCTGGTAGCCCAGGGGCTGCCCAGTGGCCGTCACCCTGTGGGAAGCAGGCAGGAGCTGCCACTGCTGCTGCAAGCTGGCGGCCAAACCACTGCTGCCACAAGCTGACTGCTGAGCTCCATGCAGTGCAGGGCATGAGGCCAAATGCTATGTGGTTTGGAGGTGCCCAGCCAAGGTGCGCAACATGGCCGGGGTGGAGGGCTGCAGTGCATTTTTTCCAGGGCTGGGCCTCCTCCCAGTCTGCCCCTGTTGCTTAAGCACCCTTACTGCATACAGATGTGCCTAACAGCAATGCTGGCACCATTTTCCCCCCAATGAACCAAAATGATGATCACACATTTATTTAGGACAGGTTTTATCCAAGTAATATCAAAAGTATAAAACAGGTGGGGCCGGAACAAGGCAAGAGTTATCCCAAAACACTTCAAAATCAGGGGCTGCAGTCTGAATGGAGGAGAGGCTTCACTGACTCTATTCACTGCTCCACTCTCTTGTGAACCAGCGCTCCTCTTTTAAATCCTGCACCTCAGTCACTCATTTCCATTGACGCAGGAAGGAAGAACTCTGCCACGCTGCTAATGTGGTAGTAAGAACCATTTTGCCACTGTCTCTATATACAGGTTGCTTACCTGTAATTGGAGATCTTCGAGTGGTCATCTGTGCATTCACACCTCTGGGATTAAGTGCGCCTGCGCCGATCCCGATCGGTAATCTTCAAAGCCTAATGGATTTTCGCGCCAGCTCCCTGGTCACGTGCACGTCCCACTGCGCATGACCCAGGGAGAGGCACGAGGATCCCGCCAGTTCCTTCTGACCGCTGCTAACAGCCCCCAAGGAAAAAAGTGAGGGAGACCGAAAGCAGAGGGGAAGGAGGGCGGGTGGTGTGAATGCACAGATGACTACTCGAAGATCTCCAATTACAGGTAAGCAACCTGTATATCTTCTTCGTGGTCTCTGTGCATCACACCTCTGGGAGAATAGCGAGCAATAAACACACCACATACCTGGAGGTGGGTGCTGGAGGTCTCACATCTGAGCTGCTTGCAGAACTGCACGGCCCACCACAGTACGCTGATGGACGCGGACATCTAGGGCGTAGTGCTTCACAAACGTGTGAGGGGACGCCCACATTGCAGCATTGCAGATGTCTCCCAGGGGAATGCCCTTGAGGAATGCTGTGGAAGTAGCCACGGCTCGAGTGGAGTGTGCCCGGAGGGACGCCGGTAGTGGCCTTTTGGCCAGAAGATAGGCGAGTTTTATCGTCTCAACTATCCACTTCGAGAGTCTTTGAGACGACAGCTTCTGTCCCTGCCTGGGCAAGGCATAAGAAATGAAGAGAGCTGGAGGCTTGTGAAAGGATTTTGTCCGGTGCAAGTAGAAAGACAGGGCTCTCTTGACATCTAAAGTGTGTAGGCTACGTTGCGTTGGGTCCTGGGGACCAGGAAAAAACACCGGCAACGTGATATCCGCCCCTATATGAAAGTCCGAGACTATCTTAGGCAGGAAAGCGACATCTGGAGCCAAAGTGACGGCATTATGATGAAACGTGAGGTACGGTGGGTCGCAACGGAGCGCCGAGAGCTCACTCACGCGTCGAGTAGACGTGATGGCCACCAAAAACGCAACCTTCCATGACAGAAGTTGAAGGCTGCATGAGGCCATGGGTTCGAAGGGTTTTCCCATCAGCTTAGTGAGAACCAGGGGCAAGTCCCATGCCGGGACTGGTGTCCGCACTGGGGGATAGAGGCGATTCATTCCCTTGAGGAATTGCTTCGTTGTTGGATGGGAAAACCCCGAGTAGCCATCAATCTTAGGATGATTGACTGAGATGGCTGACAAGTAAACTCGGATAGATGAGTGACACAGTCCCCTGTCTTTACATGACAGGAGGAAACCAAAAACATCTTTAAGCCCGGCGGGGACTGAGGGCCGTCCCACAGACGCCAGGAAGGTTAAAAACTTAGTCCATTTTGACTCATATGAACGCCGAGTGGAGAGTTTGCGTGAGTTCAGTAGAACTTGAGCAATGCGTGATTCTAACCCTAAGTTTGGATCAGCCAAACTGTCAATTTCAGTCTGGGCACATCGTGGTGCAGTACCCGGCCCCCGTGCATCCCGAGGAGGTCTGGGTCCGTCGGGAGGTGGAGATACGTCCCTCGTGAGAGACTGAGGAGCGTGGGGAACCAGGGTTTTCTCGGCCACCATGGGGTGACGAGAATTGCCCACGGTCGCTCTGCCAACAGTTTGTGGACTACTCTCGGTATGAGAGGAATCGGGGAAAATAGGTACAATCGTTTCCCCGTCCACTGGAAGAGGAGACCGTCTCCGAGAGAGGTCGGGTCCGTTCCTGCTCTGGAACAAAATAGGTGACACTTCTTGTTCTCTCGAGAGGCGAATACATCCACGGATGGATGCCCCCAAAGGTCGAAGATCGGAGTCAGGTAGAGGGGGTTCAGTTCCCACTCGTGAAGGGATGCTTCCCCTCTGCTTAGGAAGTCCGCTTGGACGTTGAGTAGTCCTGGGAGATGAGTCGCTACCAGGTGAATATCTAGTGCCTGGCACTCGTCCCAAAGCTCTATCGCTAACCGGCAAAGTCCACGGGAGACCGTCCCACCCTGGCGGTTGATGTAAAACATGGTGGTGGTGTTGTCTGTAAGGACAGTCACCGTCTTCCCTGACAGGGATTGGCGGAAAGATCTCACTGCGTAGAGGACTGCCAACAGCTCTAGGAAGTTGATATGGTTGTGTGCCACAGAGGGGTGCCACCTGTCGCCCACACCTACACCGTCCAGATGAGCTCCCCAGCCCCATAGGGAGGCATCCGTAGTGACGGTCGCTGAGGGGGGTGGAAGCCGGAAAGGTGCACCTGAATGTAAATTCTGGGGCACAAGCCACCAATTCAGGGTCTCTAGGACCTGGGTCGATATCTGAAATCGTTTGGAGAGGGAATGGAAGTTGGGGCGGAAATGCCTCAAAAACCAAAGCTGCAGTGGTCTCATCCGCAATTTGGCGAAGGGGATTACTGCTGTTGTCGCGGCCATCAGGCCTAGCAGGCGAAGGATTTGTTTGGCTGTAGCCTCCTTGGTCTCTTGGATAGACAGGAGAAGGGAGACTATATCTGCTGCTCTGTTGGGGGGTAGGAACGCTCTGCATTGTAGGGAGTCCAGGATAGCTCCGATAAACTGAACCCGTCTGGAAGGGGTAAGCATGGACTTTTTGAGGTTTATCATCAGCCCTAGTGATTCTAGGGTACGAAGGGTAGTAGAGATGTGGCTCTGTAGTTCCGTCGTAGAGGGGGCGACTAGAAGCCAGTCGTCCAGGTAGGGGTAAAGGTGGACACCTTGAAGTCGCAGGTGTGCCGCTACTACTGCCATAAGCTTCGTGAAGACACGAGGAGCTGTAGAGAGGCCAAAGGGTAGGGCCTTGTACTGGAAGTGACGCGGACCGACCGCGAAGCGTAAGTACGGTCTGTGCGACGGGTGGATCGTCACATGGAAGTATGCGTCCTTTAAGTCCAGCGTCACCATCCACGCGTTGGCGTCTAGTAGCGGTAGGATGGTCTGTAGAGTGGTCATACGGAATTTCTTGTAGGTGATGAACGCATTGAGGTTCCGCAGATCCAATATGGGACGAAGTCCGCCATCCTTTTCTGGGACCGTGAAGTAGCGGGAGTAGAACCCCCGCTGAAGGTGGTTTGTTGGTACCTGTTCTATGGCATCTTTTGAGAGGAGGGCTTCGACTTCCGACGATAGGGTGTCGGAGGGGTGTGTGGTTACGAAGTACGATTCTTGTGGTATCTGGAAAAATTCTATTCTGTAGCCTTCTGCTACGACTGACAGTGCCCATTTGTCTGTCGTGATACATTGCCATGCTGGTAGAAAGGGTGATAGACGGGTGGGAAGATCGGAGCGAATGGGGGAGTCAAAGACTCTGCTTGTTCGGTTTGGGTGGCTTAGCCTTGGAAGCGGAAGCGGACGGGAATCGTGGCTTGTGGCCATAGGGTTTCTGTTGATAAGCAGTAGACGATGGTCTCTGCCATTGGGGTTCAGTGGGAGATCTTCACGGTTGCTGTTTGGACCAAGATCTCTGCCATGTCTTCTGCTTCTGTTGTCTCGATTGTGAGACACCCAAGTTACGAGATGTCTTAATGCTCTTATCTAAATCATGAAGGACTGTGTCCGTTGTGGAGCTGAATAGTCCTTCACCCTCGAAAGGGAGATCTTCCACCAAGGACTTTGTGTCTTGTGGAAGCGAAGTCGACCTCAGCCAGGCGTGGCGGCGAAGGGCGACTGCTGAAGTGAGTGTCTTGGACGTGACGTCCGCAGCATGCTTCGATGCGTTAAGTTGGTGCTTTGCTAGCACCATGCCTTCCCTCTGGATCTTCCTAGCAAGGCGTTGTCTATCCTCAGGAAGATGGGCCAGAAGTGGTGTCATCTGCTCCCAGAGGGAGTATTGGTACCTGCTCATGCAGGCTGTGTAATTTGCCGTTTTTATGCCCAGTGCACCGGCTGAATAAAATCATCTCCCGAAAGAATCTAATTTCCGTCCCTCTTTGTCCAAGGGGGAGGAATGTCCGCTACAGCCCCTGGCCGAGGGGGTCACTACGACCGAATTGGGCTTGGGGTGGATGAATAGGAATTCTGCCCCTGGCTCTTGGAGCCTGTACATGTGGTCTAATCTCTTGTTGGAGATTGGAGTTGAGGAGGGGTGGCCCCAGGATTCTTTGGCAGTGCTCAAGAGCACCGAAATTAGTGGCAACTCTACCGCGGTGGATGTATCCATCTGTACGATGTCGAAGATGGCATCGGTAGCGGTGGGGGTTGGCTGGACCGTGGCAAGTGCCAGGGAATGGGCCATTTGTTTGATAAACTCTCCATAGGATTTCACGTTCTCGGAGGGAGAGATTGGTAAATTTTCAGCCACATCAAGGGATGGTGACGGCTGGATGAGAGATTCATCATCGGATGATTCGGGAGATTCGGGTATCGAATGGTCGGAACGTTCGGAGGGAGACATAGGGGTCGACGGATCTGGTTGGTAGGGAGGGAGGTCGACGTCGGGCGAAGTAGGTATCGGCATCGGTGGTTTCGGTATCGGAGTCGGTGTCGGTCTCGGAGCCGGGGGATCTCGGCATCGGGAGACTCTTGACGACGTCGATTGGTGATCCCACTCCGCCGGGTACCACTGTGGAGGTGGCGGGTAGGAGGAACCATACAGGTATCGCCATTGACGGACGTCCCACAGCACCGAAGATGGAGGGAGGCGCCAGTCTCGCTCACCTTTCGGTGCCGGCAGCGGGTCGGGTCCGGTCTCGGGACTGCTGTGAGGGATCTGCGTCAGCTCGATGTCGGGTTCCGAATCCGTGAGCTGGATGGGTCGCGGCATCGGGGAGGCGGGGCTGCCCCGGGGTCGCTCGCGCCCTGGAGGGTCAAGCTGCGGAGACCCGTGCTGGGTCATGTTGGACGCGGGATGCGTTGACGAAGCACCCGAGGTTTTGTGCTTCAGCTTGCCCTTACCCTCTTTGCCCTCCTTACGCTTCTTAGCGGGAGTTCGTGGCAGTGAGAGGGGTCTTTTCGGTGCCGACTTCTCTGCACCGGAGGGGCTTCGCATCGGTGGTGACGTCAGGCCCGTCAGTGCCGATGGGGATGTTACCGCGGCGTCGGCTGCGGACATCTTCGGTGACAACGCTGCTTCCAAGAGAGCCACTCTGAGTCGAGCCGCCCGGTTCTTACGAGTTTGTTTGGAGAACGCAGCGCAACTCGAACAGGAATCGACACGATGCGACTCGCCTAGGCACAATAAGCAGAGGGAATGCTTGTCTGGGGGAGCGATTTTACTCCCACAATTAAGGCAACGTTTAAAGAAACCCCACCGCTGGGCCATAGGCCGAGCGGGGAGTAGGAAGAGGAGAATCCGAAAGCGAGTCCAGAAAAACAGTCCGTAGGTCAAGAAAACAAGAAAAATCAGTCCGAAAGGCCTTTCCAAATTGGAAAAAACGAAGGTTAGCTACCGACTGGAGCGGAGAGGGGATCCACACGACGCGGCGGTCAGAAGAGAACTGGCGGGATCCTCGTGCCTCTCCCCGGGTCATGCGCAGTGGGACGTGCATGTGACCGGGGAGCTGGCGCGAAAATCCGTTAGGCTTTGAAGATTACCGATCGGGATCAGCGCAGGCGCACTTAATCCCAGAGGTGTGATGCACAGAGACCACGAAGAAGATCTATATACTACTAGTGATGTGTGGCTCCAATCTGCAGATACCTAAATCTGCTGATTGGGGCTAAATGGACACTAAGCAGATTTTTCAGCAAACTTGGGAGACTCTCCAGGTTTTCAGAAAAATCTGAAATAAACATTAATATATACACGGGAGTTTAAATCCCCCCATCAAACACATTTGTGTTTTCTGCGCATGCACAGACAGTGTTTTTACCTAGCCTGTCTGCAGATCCCAGCAGCTGCTCTGGGCCTGCCTGGCCTCAAAGTCAAGGGAGGAGGATGACAACAGCTGAGCCCAGTGGTGAAAGAGGACGCCAGCAGTCATGCCAGACCACAGAGGACACCAGCAGCTGTACTGGGCTTGGCAGAGGATGCCAGCAGCCATGCCAGGCTCAGCCACTATGGTGGAAGACGCCAGCAGCCATACCAGCCCCAGCAGACACTGGCAGACACGGTGGGCTTGGCAGCAGCAGAGGAAGATGTCAGTAGCTGTGCCGTGCACGGCAGCAGAGGACCCTGAGCTCATTAGTAGTTGCACCCGGCTTGGCACTGAGTGGGGGGGAGATATAGGATTCCCCCCTATGGGTCTCCTCCCTCAACTAATCTGTGTGGGGAATCAGCAGTGGTGGGGGTAAGGATTCCCCCTGTGAGTATTGTGGGTCCCCACTTGTACATTACCTATACAGATTCCAGTTTTATCCCACTCTTCCACCAAGAACTCAAGGATGAGAACATAGCTCTTCCCTCCATTTTATTCTCATAACACTCCTGGGCTGGTAGAGAAGGTTGGGTCCAAGGAAGCCCGCTGAGCTCAGTGACCAAGTAGGTTATTTGAACCAGAGCCTCCCAGACTCTCAAACCAGCATTAACCATTACAACCACAGTGACATGCAATCTAAATTATACCCCCACACAAACACACACAAGCTATTTGCCCCATCCGGAGAAAAACAGAGGCATGGTTCAAACACCCATACTTCCCTCCCCTTCAAATAAACAAACCAGCACCCCAAAAGGGGTAAATGTTATTATTATATTTTAATCTTGTTTTAAACTGTTTTATCTGATTGGCACTGTGTGCCGTTTGTAAGTCATCCTGAGCCCGTTCGCGGGGAGGGCGGGGTAAAAATGTGAATAAAATAATAAAATAAATAATAATAATAAAGGTGTCCTAAGTTTCCAAGTTACTCCTCCAAACAAACCAGCAATTCCCCCATCTCCAACACACAACTGCAGTTAGTTAGACAGAAAGAAAGTCAGTGCATATGGGGGGGAGGAGAGGAAATGAGCTATGGGATCAGGGGAAGAACATACCTGACGCTTTTTGTATGTTTTGCCTCAGTTATGAAACACAAAGAGCGACACACTAAAGGAGGGATCCCCAACCTTGTTGAGCCTTCTAGTGCTTGCAGAACTCTGAGAAAGGCTAGCGGGTACCTCTCTAAAATGGCTACTGTAGTGGTAGGGCCAAATACAAAATAGGCGTCAAGGGGCTGGACCAATCAGAAAGCATTGGGAGAAGCTAAGATAGAAAGGCGTCTTCTTAAGCATTTCCTGCACTGAGATGATGAAGAAAAAGTGTAATAGGCTTTTTGCTTTGGATACAAGGAGGCACCATGGGATTTCAGTTACCAGAGAAAAAGAAGGGTTTGCTCCCTGCACAGTCACAGCCCAGAGACATAAGGAAGTCAGTCAGCTGGTACAGAATGGCCTAAAGCTTCCTGTTTTTTCCTGCTCCATTCAAAGCCCCTGAAGCAAACGGGGAGCAGGAAATACACTGTTGGGCATCAGAATATATGAACACAAGAACAGCCCTGTTGGATCAGACCAGTGGTTCCCTGGGAGGGGAGGTTGCCTGTTTCACCCAGCAGGCAACAAATTGCCATGGAGGGGCAGCAAACACAGCACAAAGGCCAAGGCCTCCTCTGGATACTGCCTCCTAGCACTGGTATTCAGATGTTTGCTGCCTCTGTATAAGGAGTTCCTCATAACTCACTGTAGCTATAAACCATTGATGGACCTATTCTCCATGGATCTAATTCCTTCCTAAAGCCATCTATGCTTGTGGCCATCACTACATCCTGTGGCAGTGAATTCTACAATTTAACTACCTGTTGTATAGAGAAATATTTGCCTGCCCTGGCATCATGTTGAAAATTACTGCATTAAAGGCTGGATCCTGAAAGGGCCATAGGACTTCCATGATTCCTGGGCCATCATTTGATCCTAAAAAACATCCACAGAGGTCCAATATAGATTGGGGCTGTGGTGCTGGAGAACTTTTTCTCAACCCCCAGATACTTTAAACCATGGCAGGCCAAAAGAAATGGCAGAACACTGTGCTTGTCTCATTTTCCTACTGGGACTGAAAGCAGCACAAAGGTGTTTATTTTCCACCACACAAGTGGCATGGAGGGGAAAGAGCTAACACATACATCCCTTCCCAGCATTGCAGCTTCCCACCTCCCAACCCGTCCAAAGTCCTCATCCCACCCTTCCTGTGGCTGCTTTTTAATGGCAAAATTACACATGGGATGCTCAAATCAGGGAATCACACCTAGCTTTGCTCTGAGGAACCAAACTATTAAAATTCCTCTTAAAAGTCCACTGGAGAATGGCACACTCCCTCAAAACATGTCAGAATCCGTTTACTCACACCAAATGGTTTTTGTATCCACTTTTAAAACTCCTCGTCACAATGATTTAATTTTGAAGGAAGTGTTCAGACACCCACTGCCAAACAGGTCAGTGGCCCCCAAAACTACAGACACACCCAAAATGGTTGTGAAATGTTGTATCTATCCCCTTTGTAGTCTCCCTCCCCACAAAAAAAAATTGGGTAAAGGTTAAACCGATTGACCACCGACCTAGCTTACCAAGCGTCTGCTGGTTACGGACCCCACCGATCACCACGCAGATCTCGGCTGGAACTTCTCCTGCCTCATCTTTCAAGCTCTTCTTAGAATCTTTGGCGTCATCCTGCCAGGCCACTTCCTGAACGTATTCATCTGGTACCTCTGTCTTCACTTTCACCTCGGTCATAGTTGCAGTCTCCTCACTCGGCAAAGAATGGGACGTTGCAGAATCTGAGCCTTCTGCTTTCATGCTTTTCTGGCTCCTTTTTAAGCGTTCCCTGGGAGGGGAGGTTGCAAATAGAGAAAATGAGAGTTGTCACGTCAATAAATAGCGACCAGTACCAAAATCATTCATCTCTAATGCACCCAATACAATTTAACTAAAGACAAGGAAGGGCTGCAATCAGTTTGGTCCATGACAAGTCTGAGCCAGGAAGTCTTCCAGGTCTTCTCCTCGCAGCTTGGAAATGGAAGACTTCTTATTTCTATCTGGACTGCTATCTACGTAGAAAAGATGCACCAGTAATCTGATCCAGTGTACTGCTGCTTCATATGACCAGCCATTTTGTTTTACTGCTGTGAGTCTGAAGGCTGTTGAATATTTTGGCAGAATTCTTTAACAGGATACCTTGTTTGATTTGTTTCTAAGCCATCTGGAACTCTTGGGTGAGGCAGGACAAAAACCATCTCAGCTAAATAAATGTTTGAGTTAATTATTTCTTACCTCCTCCACACTTCCCCCCTGAAGTTTCTGTCATTATTGCAATACGGCTTCACAGTTAATAACACTTCTGCACCCCCTATGTGCAATTGAGGCATGTGGCTGAACCCATCCATTCTATGACTTTTTCAACACAATATCTTTCACAATTATGAGGCTCATAGAAAAACACGCACATAATTTTCTCAAAAGAGAGAACAGGCCTGCCATTCTAAGGCCAAGGTAGCTACACATGTCTTGGACAGCATCAGTCAGATCACAATCCCATCACCTTAATCTGTAAACTGAATTAAATTTGCCAGTATGGTTTATTCTGTTCTCTGCTAGTTATTGTTGCTGCTTGATAAGAGTGTTAATTTCCCTCTGCAATAGTGCAGTGCAGATAAAGCAGACAGTGTGAACTTTAAGTTAATACTCGGAGTCAATGTGTGGGTTGAGAGCTCAAAAGGCCAGATATGAATATTTTAATTAATTAAAAATATTTAAAGAACAGTAGCTTGTTTTCATTCACAAAATAGCACTTTCCCACTTTCACTTTCTTAGTGTAGTCCACTGAGCCCCCTCCAGAAATTTTGGTCCGGGGCAGTTCACAAGACCCTCAGGAACAGCACAGGAGGTAAATAAATAAACAAAGTGAGGGGCTGCAGTGGGGCAACTGGCAAAACCTTAATAATGCCTTGCATGCTTTTTGGGAACTAAACCTCTCCCTGTTAAACTGCCACTGATGTATAACTGATGTGTTTAGAATTTACCCAGGTTGTCTAATCGCTTGTATTTTGTGACTTGCATAGATGATCACCAGGAACACTGGAAGGAGGCTGATGACAGAGAGGAAACAGTGGTGGAGGAGTGCATTTGTGAGTGTAAGTGTTGTCTTGATTTCATCCTACAAGTCAAATTTCTACTGCAATATGGTAGCCAGTTTACATGCACCACATACAAAAATTTTTTTGCCATCTTCTGGGCATGGAACAGGAGTCACTGGGGGTGTGGGGGGTATTTGTGAATTTCCTGCATTGTGCAGGGAGTTGGACTAGATCAGGGCAAACTTGCTCAGCATAAGAGCCACCTAGAACAGGGGTGGCCAAACTTGCTTAACGTAAGAGCCGCATAGAATAAACATCAGATGTTTGCGAGCCACAAGACATGAACAAATATTACCTGCTTTTATTGGAAAATAAGCAAATTTGCTTTTTATTAACATTAAATGAGACTGCCAAAAATAACAACAAAAGGGATAAAAGCAGATATTCATAATGATATTAATTTGTCCAATGATATTTGTTTGCTAATGATATTTAGCTTCCCCAGTCGCCCTGCCAGGAGCCACATAATATATGTGAAAGAGCCACATGCGGCTCCCGAGCCACAGTTTGCCCATCCCTGGACTAGATGACCCTGAAAGTCCTTTCCAACTCCATGATTCTATGAAGTTGGTTACTCTGCCTCAGGGACACGTACTGCACAAATTGTATCTTATATGTTAGCTCAGCAAGCAACTTTAAAACAAAAAATGCTACAGACACCTTCTTAGGTTAGCGACGTCTGTCAAACCAATCACTGATGCCTTGAAGTGCTATATTGGTTTAGCACTATAGCACTCAACTTAGAACGTTTAAAAAAGTCTGCAGAAGATCACATGATGAAAAGGGTTGGGGGGGAAGCAGCATTATAGGAAGCACTATGGACATTTTTAAACAGCACACCACAGCAATTCAGAAGTGCAGTGAAGGAGTAGAAAATGAAAGAAAGCAGTTTCCCTCAAAAGGGGCTCAATCACTCTGCTAACCCAACGCAAGAGGGTTTGTACAAACAGGTAAATAAATTCCACTAGCAACCAATCACTAAAATGGGTCTGTCTGAACAGAATAAAAAGGCAATTTGTAAAGGTCCACAGTTTGACAGAGCTTCAAACAGATTAGCAGAACAGCGAAAGAAGCAGCAGCAGCAGTGTTGGTTTTATACCCTATCTGTCACTACCCAAAAGAGTATCGGAGTGTCTTACAATCACCTTCCCTTCCTCTACCCACAACAGACACCTTGTAAGGACCGAGAGAGCTTTGAGAGAACTGTGACTAACCCAAGGTCACCCAGCTGGATTCATGCAGAGGAGTGGGGAATCAAACCTGGTTCTCCAGATTATAGAGTCTGCCAATCTTAACCACTACACCAAGCTGGCTCTTGGTATAGTGGTTACACAAAGCAGTGTTCCAACCCACCCGTCCTAGTACTTTTGTTTTACTTAGTTGTCCATCATAAAAGGCTGTTCCTCTGGACACTGTCCCTGGACTTATTGAAACTCCTGGGCACCTGCACCAAACCCACCAGAAACCACTGGGGTCTCCTCACAGCTGCATCCCAATACCTGCTTCGGGAAAGGCTTTTCTCTGTTTGAGTCCCTGAAGAGCCACTGCTACTGCCAACTTATAAGGGCCAATGCAACTTCATTAGGTCACACATGGAGCCCAACAACAATAGCTTCAATTTCTGCCAGATTCAAACCCCCCCCCCCCCCCCCCCCCGGTCTTCTCTTTCCTTTTTTACAAAATTCTGGGAATTTTTGACCTTTATTAGAAATCAGGCTTACATACCTATTGTTAGGGGAGTTCACTTAGCATCACTCATTTATTTATTTAAAACATTTACGCAGAACTCAAGGCAGCTTACTATATAAACTTAGCTACATAGGTTGGAATAACTGCTTAAAAATTCCAGCAGATAGGAGTTGCGGAACCATGAAGCACAGCAATCTGAAAAGCCCCAATATTTGTGATCCTTCTAACTTAAAAATCTGCATAGCTGGGCTAACATTCCTATTTCATATTCCCAGCTTCAAAAGGAGCTAGAACATTCAAGAGCATTCAAACTTTTATTACACTGAGTACTGGAGACATATGTTGTTTCTACAATGTCTTTGTTTCCAAATATATAGGTTGTCCAGGTAGAAGGCATGCAGGCAGCACTATATGATGCTAAGATCTTCTTTTCCTCTGCACTGCATTGTTTCTGGACTCTACTAATGCCATATAAAAAGCAGGAAAGCCTTTTTAAAAAAATTGCTCTAAGTGGCTCTCCAATTCAGTCTACAAATGTTGGAAACTTTGATATAGATCTTGGCATCTACTGTTAACAGAGGTATTTCAGCGTGCATGGGAAATTATTCCTGGTTCTTCCTGACTGTGAGGAACAGAAATCATACTAGAGACTTACAGTGTTCCGGTAATATCTGTTATGTTTCCACACATATTGGTCAAACAGGTGGGAAGTGAGCAGGCAGTGCTGTGTGGCACTAAGATTGCCTTTTCATCTCCATTATTTTGTTTCTGAATGCTATTAATGCCATATAAGAAGCAGAAGGTTTAAAATTTGTACATGACTGTCTCATCAATGTACAGATGCAGGAAATTTAGGACTGGTTCTTAGTCTCTATTTTAAGAGAAATTTTTAAATTTTCACTGGAACTTATGCCGAGTTCTTCCAAACTACAAGGAATGCAAACTGAGCTGAAGACTTGAGGTGTTTCGGTAACGACTGACACACTTCCATATTATACAGGCTGAACAAGTGGGAAGCACACAGATTGCACTATGTAATGCTCAGATCTCCTTTTCACATCCTTTGCTTTCTTTCTCAGTGCTATTAAAGCCATATAAGAAGCAGAAGAGAGGCTTTTAAAAAATGATCTACATGGCTCTTCGATTCAGTCTACAAATGTGGGAAATTCAAATCCAGTTCTCGCCATCGGTGTTAAGAGACACATTTCATTGTACACCAGAATTTATTCTGCGTTCCTCCCACCAGTGAGAGATGGAAGTCAATTCTGACATAACGAACGGACCAGACTACCTGTTGCAGTTGGAAACACAGGTTGTATCTAGACTTGGAGTTTGCATTTATTAGAAGTAGACCAGCATAACAGTAATAATAAACCAAGGCCCCATGCTTAAAAACACATACTGTTCCCCTATGAAAAAGTGGGGAACCTAATTCTAACAGGGCATTTCTTCCAAGTCGAAATAATTTGTCATACAATTCTGGGAAGACAGCAACAGATGAACAAACACTTCATTTTTGTCCTTGATGGATCTTAGTTTTCATATATGCTCAAATGCAAGGCTGGAAGAGACAAAATATTTTAGGATCCTAGATACTGGCATCTAATTTTTCAGAAACTTGCATCAGGATTTTTTGGCGACATTTTTATCCTGCTTCTGAAGAGGGCTTCCAGAATTATCAACAACAAAACAGCATCTTCAAGAAATCGTTCTAAAAACCCAAAACGATAAATACGGCAACAATCCAGTCAGAGAAAAACAGCAGAAACAGCTGGCAAAAGACAGCAAGGGGAGGAAAGGGGAAAAATCTTCCATGTTTCCATTTTCAGCCTCCAAAAGTATGCACACACATAAACACACACACAAGCAGTCCTGCATTTTAAAAATGCCCCCCAAAAGAGAGAGAGCTAAAAGTTAACTCAGCAGGAGCACAGCTAAATCCTCTCACACTTAGCTCAGCACCCAGAGCAGGTTTCAAAAATTGCAGCTTGGTGGCTAAAACGATCCAGTTGTTAACATCATCCCACAGTCACTTCTGGCTTGCCTGTGTGCACATCCAGGAGAGTTGGCTTCTGTGCCCCGTAAGACTCATACATATTTACATTTGCAAAGTGCTAGCGTCTCTCTTTAACAGGGCTTCCCAAACTGTCCACTGGGCTCCTTGAAACCTGATTAGGGGTCCTTAATGAGAAGTAAATCAATAATACAGAACAAACAAGAGTTTCACAAATGTCGATCCTGGGCCACCAGTGGTACTTGCCATTCCCATCAGCAGTCACCACTGATTTGGATGCCTAGCAGACATATCCCCTCGTTTCCCACTATCTCTTCAGATTACACTGAGTGAAAGAGGACTCTGCCAATTTTGAGACCCCCAATCATACCCTGTACCAAGTCTCGGGGAATGTAGTAGAGGAACAGCAGAAAGCAGGACAAAGGCTCACAATGCTTCTCTCCGATCTCCCTGAGAAACACTTAATAACACCCCTTCCCACATTGGTCTTCTGAGCACATCTAAGAAGTTGTGCAAGGGGAGGAATCAGTGGCAATCACAAACAATAGATTATTGTTAAATCAAGGCAATATGTGTGGACTCCTATAGAATTTTCTTCCTAAAGAACAACATACAGCTTGCTAGGACGAATGTCAGGGTACTCATTGAGGCTCAAAAACTCTTTATGACTGAGTGTGTGTCCTGGAACATTCCTCACAATCAACTGCAAGGCAGAGGAGGGTCCACAGTAAGCATTATGAGTGTTCCTCAGTAGATGTGACATGGGGAAGGGTTCCTTGAAGCTCAAGAGTTTGAAAGCCACTGTGCTGAGTGAAAAGGGAAATGAACAGATGCATCTGACAACAAAAAGGTTAGCCAAGGGGACAGGGAAGAAGCAGATTATGTTTCATAAGCGCTTAAAGATTTTGCCATTTTGCCTGTCATGCATTGATCATATGTTCGCAACAGCACAGAAGTGACAAAGCAACTCTCCTGTCTGTATTAACTTGTGTATAATATCCCAGTTTTTTCTCCCATGAATGCGATGTAAAGTTTTGGAATAGGGCATAAAATCTGGTGCCTAATTCAGGTTTGCAACTATTCATCACCACCATCCTGCATAAAGTTATGAAGCCAATCTGTGCCAGGAGCAAAGCTCGCTTAAAACGGTGTCACTTCTGAATCCTATGAATTCCATACAAAAAGCAGAACTTAAAAAAAAAAATTGCTCTGTGTGGCTCTCCCATTCAAATTACAGTTGAGGGAAACTCTGATCTGTTTCTTAGCATCTACTTTATGAGAAGTATTTCAGCCTTGATGGAAAATTATTCCTGGTTCCTCCTGACTATGAGGAATGGAAATCGAACTGGAGACTTACAGTGTTTCGGTAATATCCGCTGTTTTTCCAGCTATATCAGTTGAGCAGGTAGGAAGCGAGCAGGTAGTGCTATGTGGCACTAACATCTCCTTTTCATCTCCGTTGCTTTGTTTCTGAATGCTATTAATGCCATGTAAGAAGCAGAAGAGAGGTTTTAATATTTATTTATGTGGCTGTTATTCAATCTACAGATGCGGGAAATTAAAGTCTTGTTCTTAGTACCTACTTTAAGAGAAATACTTTAATTTTCACCGGAAATTATTCCGGATTCCTCCCAGCTATGAGGAAAGCAAACTGAACTGCAGACTTACGGTGTTTCGGTAACATCTGATGCATTTTCACGAATACTGGTTGAGTCGGTCGGAAGCATGCAGGCGGCATTAAGTGATGCTAAGTTCTCCTTTTCATCTCCATTGCTTTGTTTCTCAATGCTATTAAAGCCATATAAGAAGCAGAAGAGAGGCTTTTAAAAACTGACATATGTGGCTGCTTTATTTAATCTACAGATGCGAGAAATTCAGATCCGGTTCTTGGCATCAGCGTTAAGAGATGTGTTTCAATGCTCACTGGAAATTATTTTGTGTTCCTCCCACTGAGGAATGGAAATCAACTGTGACACAATGAACAGACTGGACTGCATGTTGCAGTTGGAAACAAATGCTGCATCTGGAGATTGCATTTTCAAATGTAGACCAGCATGGCACGAATAATGAAACCAGGAACTAAAAGCTGTTTAAAACCCCACACTGTTCTCTTATGAAAGAGTGGAGGCTGGGAGGGGGACACAGTTCTAAGAGGACATTTCTTCCAGGTAGGAATAATTTGTTACACAATTCTGGGAAGACAGCAACAGATGTACACGCACTTCATTTTGCTCCTTGACAGATCTAAGATTTCATAGATGTTCAAATGCAAGGCTGGAGAGGAAAACATTTTTGGTTCCTAGGTACTGACAAACTTTTTTATTTGAGACATTTTTATCCTGCCTCTGGTGAGGGCAGGATATCAACAATAGAACAGCATCATTCTAAGAGTAACTTTAAAAAACCAAAAATGCTAAAAATGGCAGAAATCCAGTTGGAGAAAAACAGCAGAAACAGCTGGCAAAAGTCAGGAAAGGGGCAAAAACAGGGAGGGGGGCAATCTTCCATGTTTCCATATTCAGCTTCCAAATGTCCACACACACACAAAAAAAGTAGGCCTGCATTTTAAAAATGCAAAAAAAAAGGAGAAAGAGTGTTAAAAGTTAACTCAGCAGGAGCACAGCTAAATCCTTTCACACTTAGAGCAGCACCCAGAGTAAGTTTCACAAATGGCAGCTTGGTGGTCAAGATGTTCCAATTATTAACATCATCATTCTGCCTTGCCTGTGTGTACATCCAGGTGATCTGGTTTCTGTGCTCCATAAGGCTCATGCATGTTTACATCGAAACAAATTAGCTGTGCTGCAGTGGCACTCAGGCTCCTTTGGAGCCCAGCATGAATCCCCTTCCATTCTGTGCCCAGGGGAGCTGCTCCATTCCCCCAACCCTTATTACGCCAAAGAACCGGGGAATTGCCAAGCCTGGCCCAAGAGACTGGCCTCAGGGGTATACAGGAAAAGTTGTGATCCTTCCACAACAAAAGTACTAACCTCTTCTCTAGATCAGGACTTCTCAAAGAAGCCAAGGCTCCTTGAAAACTTATCAGGGGGTCCTCACTTAGAAGTACCTTGCCCATGGAGATTTACTAATTTGGCGCCCAGGTGCCAATGGTAACTGCTGCTTTCCCACCAGCGACCACCCTTGACTCAGATGCCTAACACGAAGTTCCCATTCTCTTTCCCCACAATCTCTTCAAATTACAGTGAGTGAAAGGGGACTGTCTCTGGTGCCAATTTTGAGACTCCCAACCCCGCCCTGTTCCACATTTTGGGATACTTAGTTGAGGAACAGCAGAAAGCAAAAGCACAAAGACTCACTCTCTTCTCTCTGATCCTTTGAGAAAGACTTGACAATACTCCTTTCCTTCCCTGGTCCTCCTGAGCTGAAATAAGTGGCAACTGCAAATAATGCCTAATTACTGAGTCAGTCCAACTAAGTCAATCCAAAACTTGTGGACTCTAATAGAAAAATAAACATTCTTGAAAGACAGCTTTGCCTTCCGCTATTGTTTTTCATCTGCTATGTGCAGCTCCTAAGGGGAATGTCAGGAGTACTCACTGAGATCCAATAGGCCTGGCCAGAACTCTTTGTAACTGAGTGCACATCTTGGAACATCTGCACAACTTTCTATAAGACACATGAGGCACTCAGCAAGGCTCATGGGATTCCTTCCTCACTTTTAAAACTGTTCTGGTGGGACACAAATATTGGAAGTTTCAACTCAGTTTGTTGAAGAATCAGAGTGTGTGATCATTACCTACCACAGAGATGTCCGGCTACTCACCTGCCTGTGGATGCTCTTGTCCCCACACTGCTGCCTCCTTCAGTCTGAGGGGAGAGAATGAGAAAAAGATTAGAATTCTTGTGAACTGTTATCATCTATATAAAGCCACAAATGCATGAGCATTAATAGCTTCCTTAAAAACATTTTTTTAAATTAAAGGTTCAGAAATATTACTGAGAACATAAACATTCATTAAATGCAGACGTCATTAAGCCAGGATATGACTCAACAGCTATTTTCTAATGAAAAAAAAGTCTCAGATACTTTTAGCCAGCGCAGAATCCCCCATCTTCAGATTTTGACTTTACTTTGAACTAGCATATGTTTAGTTTTCTAGTCCTTCTGGTTGCCAAGAAAACTTAAAAATTATGGCTGGATCTCTTGCAGGTTTAAAACAGACCTTAAAACATTCTGGTAGACTGGTAGATGGTTGGGGATCCAGTTAGCTTTTTAAATTAAATTTTGCCTGATTTCCTATTTTATAATAGCCTTCCTCCCACATGGTTTTCTGTATACACCAGTCTCATGGTCCCCAGCACCTCCCTTTTTGGTGGTCAAAGGGAATCCCACCTTCCTTTTTTATCAGTAGAAAACATGGTTGGATCCAAGCCGGTGTCTCCAATGAATCAGTTAACACATAGTGTAGATGAGAAAGGCCATCTTGGAAGGGTATTTCTTCCTACATGTGAGAACAGGGAATGCCTGTTCTAAAAGGCTACCGCCTGTGACAAGTGTATGCATCATCTACATATAAAGTATGTTTTTTCTCCGGAACCAATTTCTCAGAAGGAAGATTATGCAGACTCAACTGATCAACAAACTACTGTAACAATGCAAAAGCCTTACTGAAAATATATGGCTAACTCCCAGTGAAAGAAGAGACAATGGTGTGGGGTGAAAAAAACAGATATTGGGGGGGGGGGGGCTTCAGCTTTCTGCATCACTTTTTGCCCCTCCTCTCCACAGCTTCCCAAAGCATTTTTAAAAACCAAGTAAATACAGTCATATCCTTATTTGCAACTTTTCTCCCCAGAGACTTCCACAGAACTGAGTTTTAAATATTATTTAATAAAAATAAATTAATTATAACTACCAATTAGGATGTTCACTCCCCATCTGCCCACCTTGTGGTACATTGAGGAAATCAAAGAAAAATAGTCCAAAAAGGACGGGAAAGGGGGACAGAAACTATGAAAGAAAGGGTAGTAATGATAATTTTTCATTGTTCTTTAGGAATACATAAACTGCATAAATATGTAAAGTACACAATGATATTAATGTAGCTATTATCGTGGTTTTATCCCCTTCCTTGAAGGAGTTCAGAACATTATATAAGGTTCTTCCCTTCCCCTCCCCATATTTTATCCGCCTAACAACACACTTGAGGTAAGTTAGGCTGACAGAGAGTGACTGTACCAAGATCACCCAGTGAACTTAACTAGCTATGTGAGAACTTTAATTCAGGGCCCCATCTTCCAATTCTAGACATTCTAAGCACTATATCATCAGGCACAAGATAACAAAATCCATAAACACTGAAAGTCAATGAGCTTTTATGAAACTAAGATCCCTGGTGGTATGGAACAGCAGTCTGTCTACCATTCTGTTTCCCACTGTGATCCACCAGACACTTCCAGAAGGCCTACAAACAGGCCACCGTGGCCAAAGCTTCCCAGTGCTGTTGTCCCTAACAACTGGCATTCAGAACTGTTACTTCCTCAGAACATGGAGGTTCCGTTTAACAATCATGACTAATATGTTGTCAAAGGCTTTCACAGCCAGAGTTCATTAGTTGTTATAGATTTTCCAGGCTGTGGTCTTGGCATCGTAGTACCTGACGTTTCGCCAGCTGTGACTGACATCCTCAGAGGTATAACACAGAAAGATGGAGAACTCTCTGTGTCAATGTGAGAAGATTATGCAGACTCAACTGATCAACAAATTGACACACTCCATTGACACAGAAAGTACTCCATCTTTCTGTGTTACACCTCTGAGGATGCTAGTCACAGCTACAGGCGAAATGTCAGGTACTACAATGTCAAGACCACGGCCATACAGCACAGAAAATCTACTACAAGAAGCTGTCCAATCTCCTTTTAGAACATTCCAAGCTAGCAGCCATCACTGTATCTTAGAACACTGAATTTCACAAATATGTACTGTGTTATGTAGTACTTTTTCCCTGAACGCAGTCAATGTGCCTCATCAACTTCTTCTGATGTCCCCGAATTCTTCTACATTGAGAGAAAGAGAAAATGGTACCTACATAATTAATAAAAAGCAGACTTAGTCCACAAGCTTCCTATCTCAAATCCCAGAGTCCTTGATATGGCTAAATAGCGGGAAAGCAGTTGAACCAATATTCACACTGCCCTCCCCCCTACACTGTTGCCCTAATTTGAGAGTTTGTCCTGTTGTCAGTTTTCCAAGCAAGGGCTCCCTTTTTTCTGGCCTAGCCCAGACTGGGAGTTTGAATACCATGATACTAAACCTATGAGGCAGATTTTCTTTCAGACTTGACTTGCTATTTAGGTCAAAGTGAGAACCAAAGGCAATGACAGGCTCAAGATTTCTGCTAGCAGCAGTTTGGCAACGGCCTTGCAATGCTGGTATTTGCTTCTCATAGCAATCAGAGCACTGTCCTCTTTAGTAGGCCGAACAGATGCCAGGTAGAGGTCTGTTGTTGATAAGGGCACTGTTGACTCTTCTCCTGTGTCTCAAACCCCCTTTGTCCCCAAGTGCATAGACCACCTTACCAAAAGATCCTGCATGAGGCCCCCAAAGGTCCCCCAATTCTTTAATTTTATTTCCATTTGCTAGTACATAAACATAAAATATAAACTATAATCACTTATATTCAGAATCATACATTAATATAGAACCTGCTTAAATTTACATTTAATATTTCACTTCTATTTAAATATCTTATCTTTTCCATCTATCTCATATCTAATAACATTTTTATTATAAACACGATATCTAAACTCTTTCCTTCTATCATTCTCTATTTGAGTTTAGTTTTGTTCTTGATTTTCAGCTAAATAATTGGGGGGGGGACTTCCCATTTTTTCCTGAAAATCTGAAGTCGGTCCATTATGAATAAAAGATGTTACTTTTGCCATTGTCGCACATTCATTTAATCTATTCTTCCAGTCCTTCGAGACTGGGCATCTCTCTGCCTTCCATTCTGCTGCAAATATTACTCTTGCCACCATCACCATATACTTAAAGAACTGACTGTGTATTTTTGTGATACTGCTTGGTAAAATATTTAATAGCATATTTTTCGGGTCCATTGCAAACTTGAGGTTTAATATCTGTTGCATTTTTTCATGTATCTCTATCCAATATTTCTTGAAGTGCCCCAATTCTTGTTGTTTTTCTCTGCCGCCTTTTGCTCACTGCCTTTCGCTCTTATCCTGAGGTTTTCCCTAACATTCCACACAAATCACTGCTATTTCAATCTAGGCCTGAGTCTTGCCCGTCCCCAATATAACAAGTTCATGAACATTCTGCAATATCAGAGTAGCCAAAGCATTTGCTTAAAATTTGCTTAAAATAGGCTCTTGGGAAGGGGGCACTGACTCAGTGCTAGAACACCTGCTTTCTATACAGATGGTCCCAAGTTCAACCCTTGGCATCTCCAGTTAAATTTTAATGGTTAAAGGATCTCAGGTAACAGGTGATGGGAAAGACCTTCTCCTGCCTGAAATCCTGGAGAGCCAGTCAGAGGTGACAATACTGAAGTGGAAGGCCCAATGGTCTGACTATGCCAGGCAGATATGGGGGGGGAATGCCTCAATGGTGGACTGCCTGCTTTGCATGCAGAAAATTCAACCCCCAAGGAAGTTTTATTGCTAGAGAGCCACTGCCAATCAAAGTAGCAAATACATAGTTGGTCTGGCTTGCGATAATGCAGATTCAAATGTTTATGAAACTGCATTTTATCCATGTGAATACATTATGGCTTCCCTGTTGCTAGTTTCTGTCTCAGCTTGTGTTCTGGCCAGTATTACCTGTAAAATAAAGCCCACTGTATGAATCTAAGATTGCACAGAATGTCCAGAAGATATGGGCAATCAACCAGTTTCCCAGGCCCACCAAAGCCCCTTCTCTGCCTTATACTCATTGTGTAAGCATGACACGTCATTAATTTTTGACTGATTGCTTTGAATTATGGGCACCCGATAGCCTTTCTGCAGCCTAACAGCTGTATAAAAAATGAACATATCAGCTCTTGTAAAAAGACTGGAGAACCAACAGAAGCAATTACTCCCTCTGCTCTTCTTTTTTGTGGTGAAAAAGAGGGAACTCTTACGCAAAAACTTAAAAGTTACAAAAGCCCCCCCCCCCTAAAAAAGCAACTGTGGGGCATAAAAAAGGCATAATTAAAAATAATATTTCTCTAAAATGTTCCTGCCCCTGATGTTTGCAGGTAAAACTTCTCTTTTTACAAAGTTTCAGGTGATAAATGAAAATAATAAATAAAACAGCAATTTCTCATCACCATTTGGGGGGGAGGGGGTTGCTATTCCTTTAAGATTGCAGAATTGCTCCAATGCACTAAATGTGACCTCCATAACTTTTAAATTAAGAATTTATGCCGGCTTGAAATTTATGAAATATTTCAGCATGAAAGAGAGCTTTTTTCCCTCAGGAAAATTGAACAATAAATCACCCAGCTTTCGATTTACTGCCCTAAGGCTGGCCAGAGATAGGATTTTCCCCCCTTCATTCTGGAAAAAAAAGTAATAGTATGAGACAGCTTAGCTTCTATCCTCCCACTCTCTAGAATTTTTAATTTTAGCTGTTTCTGCTTGGATTTATTTCCAATATTCCTGCTTGGCTTTTCAATTTCCTCAGTTATTAAATTTTAATTCAGTGCATTAGCATTTAAATTAAAAAAGGGGTTTATTTTATCGAAGCCGCTGTCCCCGCAGCACATGAATTGTCTGGTTTCTGCCATTCACACAAAAAAAAGTGAAATGCAGCTGATGTCCCCTAAAGTACATTTACGCAAATTCTGAAATAAAAAAAAATTCAGGGTTCAAAATAATATGGTTTTTCGAGGAAACTCTCTCATTCAGAACACACTTTTTAAATAATTGGGGGTGGGGAGAAAGGCCTATGTAGTAACATTTAAAGAGGAGGAAAAGGAATGAAAATTATTGCAGGCACTGGGGGGGGGGGGGGAACAAGCTTGTAGCAATACTGGGTTTTGAGCTAGGAATTTGGGGACGGATGTGAATGTGGCCTTTAAAATTCCAGATAGAATTTTGATTAAGGAAAAGAAGCATGCAATGCAGTCTGGCAGGATCCCAAATGGCTGCTGAATAGTTCGTGGTGCTGTTGATACAGACCCCAGCTCAATAATAGAGATAAGCAGCCCCATATATATTCATTCAGCAGTTATACCATACAAGTGTTGATTCATTATCAAGCACTCAGATTCTACATGAGGACATTCCCAGCTCCAACCTGAATGAAGGTTTCTAAGGCTGTAAAATGGCCTTGGAAATGTGTGGCTAATGCTCTGTGTGAAGTATCAGAAGCCATTCCCAGTGCCATAGATCCAGTCAACAAGGGTGAATGCCCTTGCCCTGCATACCCAGGCCCAAATTCCCTTTCCTTCCATGTCATGACCCCTGCGGGTTTCCACCTTCTGCCGCCAGCACCCCGGACTTAGGGTCTCTTGTGAAGGCCTAGGGTACCCTCCCAAGCCCAGCCAAATGCCCCTTGTTAACCGAGAAACATAGGCATGATGACCAGGCAGAGAACAATCAAACAAAAGGGTTTAATACAATACTGGGGCAGGGAAAACGAGACAAGGTGCATTAAAATCAATAACAGTGTTTAAAGGCAAAATAAACAAATCTAATGAGACTGTTTTTCCTTAACTGGTACTACTTAAGGCCTACAGCCTCTTATACCAGGCCTCCTGCCTGTACCCACTCTGTCCCAAGTGAGGGAACTTTCTACCAGCCCAGACTCTTCCCTCAGCTTGACTCTGTATGAGGAAAGGCCGCAGAAGAGAAAAGTACGCCATTTTACATTCCACACAGCTAAAGTTCAGTCTCCTCACACATTCCCCAAACTCCCACTGGCTACCACCACCAACAAGCATCATGGGAATTGTAGGCTGTCAGCCCTCTACCCCCACACAGGTCTCTCCTGTGCCTAGGCCGCACTAGGCCTGTCTTCCCAAGCAGGCACAGATCATGACACTCCACAATGTCCAGAGAGCAGTGGGGGACTATTTGCACCAGGCACTGGGTAGGACACAGAAAAGGACTTGCACTTCTGCTGTCTTCCTCTGAAGTCCAGCATGAACTGAAAGACTGTCTCTAGCCATTTCCCGAACATGGCTGCTAAGCCAAGCCAGAACATGCAGGTTACTGGATCACACGTGAGGGTAGAGCAATCGCCGTCCCTACTCCACCACCATTCTAACTTGGTGGAACACCTAAGAAAGGGAGAAAATTCTCAGTTTTCATCCCCCTCTTCTTCCTTGTCAAGGAGACTCACAGTGGGTGCCTTTCGCTTACTCCTAGCAGGATTAGGTTTCAAGGATCATTGCTTCTTGCAACCAAGGTTTCAAGGATCATTGCTCCTTGCAACCAGTCAAAGCAGTGTTAAATCATACAAAACATAAGCATAATTGCTTGTTTACATATATTTTGTTGCATGATTTGGGTTGCTTTGGTACATTTTACTATTTGGGGGTGAAAGCTGGCAACTTTATCGCTGAACACACAATATCAACAGTGCAAAATGAAAAGATCCTTTCCCCCTGAGACTGAACCTGGGACCTTCTGCAAGCAGTTTAATTTAGCTAATTTTGTTTTTATTCACTGCATTTATAATCAGGGGTCATTTCGAGCAGGAGCTCGGGGGAGCACAGCTCTGAGAGTTGGTGCCAGCCCCCCACCCCTACCCACGGGGGAATGCCTGCTTGTGTCATGGCTGCAGCAAAATGACCCCATCTCTGGAAAGGTCCTTGTTCCTCCGACCAGCCTTCTGAAGGCTTCAGCCACCACTGAAGCTATCCTCCCAGAATAGTGGTATTTCTGAGGCATGGATTAGTAGCTGCCCACGCTCTGCCAGCGCTTGCTTGCTTTCCTCCCTCCGTCCCTCTCTCTCCTTTCTTTCTTTCTTGCCTTCTGACATACTTCCGGTGATATCAGGTGGTGTAGCATATGCAAATAAGTTATGCTAATGAGCTCCTGCACCTCTTTTTCTACGAAATGACCCCTGTTTATAATCATACCTTTTCCAGTGTTGTGCACAGGATTCCTGGGATATTTCCTTTCCAGGCACTGACCAGCTCAAAACTGGCTTGCCTTCAACAAGGCTACAATTTCCATTGCCCTTCACCCACACCTGGGATTAAGGGTTAAAGTGAACTGAAATTGATTATTTTTTCCGTAGAGAAGAATCGGGGGGGGGGGAGGATTGTGGAGGGGGAACCCAGACTTCTGCTACAATAATTAATTTTGCACCATTGTCTAAAATTCCAGGCCAACTTCAAGAAATGCAGTTCACACTCTTAAGCAGGCCCCAAACACCGAAACATGAATACAGCTTGCATCTGAAGTCCCACTGTTGCAGTGGCAGCCCCTTTGCCCTGTTCATTCCACATCTGAATAATCAATGGGTTGCAGCTTTCTTTGGGTAGAAAAATCAATTGAACAGCCAGAGCAAGTTACTCCAGAAGAACAGCTTCAGTGCATAAACTGAATACATTCCAATAAGACGAAAATCTTGAATGTAGATCTATCAGCTAACTAAAAAACAGTGGCTGGTTTGCAAAATGGCAGAAAAAATGTAGTTGCTTTTACTTTTCTTCTTTGTGCATACCCCATCATACAGTATATACAGACCCTCACTGCAGCTGACAAAGACATCAAGATGTCTTGTCTTGAGTCAGTCCACTGGGTCCATCTAGCCCAGTACTGTCTACTCTGACTGGTATCAGCTCTCTAAAGTCACAGCACGGGGTCTTTCTCCAGGATTAATCCCAAGTCCTTCTGCTTGCAAAGCACGTGCTCTACCACAGCACACTGGCGGCCGCAGCTAAAACCAATTCATTCAATTAAAATGATATCAACAACAGCTCAGGCACTAAAATCAGACTGGCAATCTAGTATACAGCACAACCTGAAAGAGGAGGATAAACTAACAATGCATTTAAAAGGACCTACAGTTTATGTTCAGGGAAAAAAGGTTTTAACTGTCCTCTGGAAAAAGACAGCAAAGCCAGGCAGGTGGGTTTTATTGGAGAAGGAGTTCCAAAAGGAGGACACTTCATCTACAGAAGCACTGCTGCTGACCTTACTCAAGGAATATTTGAGGACAGGGTCTAGGCACGGGTCCCCAATCTTTTTCAGTGTGTGGGCACCTTTGGAATTCTGACACAGGGTGGTGGGCACAGCCACAAAATGACGGCCGTAGGAAGCCAATCCAATCACAAAATGGCTGCCGGAGGTGGAGCCACAAACACAGAGGAAGGTCAAGAGCAGGGAAGAGGAGGGCCTACTTTAACACACACTGGGAAATGGGAGTGAGGGAGAGTAAGATCAAATGTGTGGTGACAGCTGCTGCTGAAACACCATTATTTTAGTCTATACAGCCAATCAGATCTTCAGTGGCCAGTCAAAAAAGCCCTGCTGAGCAGCAGCTCTACCTGGCTCTACCCACTTTCTAAAAATACTTCATGGGCACCAAGAAAGGTGTCAGCAGTTACCTAAAGTCAATAGAGACCAGTGGCCTAGGGGCTAATTATTCACCGTGATGGCCTAAGACACCCCCTCAGCCCAGCTGTAGCTGCCACCTCCATCATCCCATGATTGGATGCCTTTTCCCTCTTCATCCTCCCAAGCCTCCCAGCACAGCAAAAGTTGAGATTCCTGCAAGAGTTCAGCCAATACTTTGACTACCCTGGCAAATGTGCAGGAGTGAAGAAGCGTTGGCTCCTCTAGCTCCCAACCAGGGGCAGAGGTGAGGTAGGAACGAAGGCAAATGTGGTGTAGGAGAAGGCTGTTACAATTCTCAGTTATCTGCTGTCTGGGTGACCATCTCACCTTGCCTCATAGATGAGCCAGCCCTATTCTTCCTAATATGTTTTTATCCTAGTAACTCAAAGTGGCATTCATGGTTCTCCTTTTCTCATTTTATCCTCACAACCACCCTGCGAGGCACATTAGGCTGATATAGCAGTGGCCGGTCCAAAGTCGCCCAGCGAGACTCATGGCAAGGTAGGAGTTTCGACCTGGGTTTTCCAGATCCTAGTTCAACACTTTAACCACTACATTACACTGCTCAGATCCAAAAGATTCAAAGAAGTTTTCTTCAAGGGCATGGGAACTAAGTCATGCCAAATGGGAACACAGATACTGACCACCTCCTGGAGCAGCCTAGTTGCATAAAGCCAGCCTCCAAGGGAAGAGTCAAGGGCACAACTAGTCAACCCAGTGTTCTCAGCACACCCTCAGATGAAAACCAATCCATCCACTCAACTGTGGACAACAGATCTACACTCAATGACACACGTGTGGCAGAACGAAGAGGAGAAATGTTATTTGCAAAGATGCCGTAGTAGAAAGGGCTCCCACACCAAAAATAGACACGTCAAATATTGTCAGCTGACCACCTGTTATTTGATTGCTTTAAATATTGTCAAATATTCTCTAAAGCCAAGAATGTTACAGTGTCAGGGGCCATATCCCTGGTTAATTTCATTCAGGCCTCCCTTTGTTAACAATGCCAGGAGTTAAGGATGGTCGCTTCCAGCCCTACAGCAGTTGGGAGCAAACTTAGCTGCAAGCAAGCCAGGAAGAACTAGCATTCTGCCTACTTAGAACTTAAAAACTGGCTGTTTAAAATACCTGATGTACTTTTGCTTCATTTCTGTTTTAATTTCCTTTCTAAAAATTTGCAGCTGTAAAATAATTAAATGGATTAAAATCCTTATGTTTATTTATTTATTTATTTATTTATTTATTTTATTCGATTTCTAAGCCGCTCTCCCCGCATAGCAGGCTCAGAGCTCATAGCATTCCGTTCTTCAACCAGTAACCCTGGTGTTTTCAATGAGAACAGCCAATGAGAACAACCAATCAGACACATTTACCCCGGGGGGGGGGGGGGACTTTAATTCATTACAAATGTTTCACAGTAACAGTTAACCTGTTTGTTTTGGTAACTAGCCTAAACACTCTTGGTGCTTAAAGTATCTTTTTTTGTTGTGATAAAAAATAATGCTTTAAAAATACTTTTAACAATATTTAACCATATTTGACTGGTCAATTGACCAAGCCCATTCTGACCAGTCAAACGCCCAATACTAGACAGTGGGCAACTGTAGGTCCAACTAGTTCACCCTTATGGCCAGGCTGTAACAGGGCTTTTACAGACTTCTGCTGGACAGCACTGTGGAGAAGTCAAATTTCTTCACCAGCCTCACTGCAACATAGCAGGTATTCCAGTGGTCAGGCAGATTCACCCTGAATTTTCTGCCATTGTTGCTCAAGTCAAACTTCTTGCTAAATCGCTGGCCGTCATTCCTAGAAGACACATAAACTCCATGCAGGAAAAAGTAACTTAGAAGTATCACATCAACTGGAGAGGAAACCAAATTCCAAAAGCTATCTGGTCTTATTTGATCTGCTTCATTTTGATTTCATTTCTCCCTTGCAAGAATGGTTTTGAGCCTTTATTTCCATCATAGTTTTTCCTATGATAATTAACACATTTTTTCAACATTATTATTTTACATCAGTTGCATATATAAATGGAATAAAATAAAGGCATCATTAATAAGGGCTACAAAAACAGGGCAAATTGAAACTAACAATGACAACAACATACAAAACAAAGTGAAGGGGGGGGGAACAAACATGGCCACGACAACTCCATTCTCAATGGTAACAGCTCAAGTTAAATCAGCATTCCAGATGTCGCATACAGCTACAATAAGGTGCCCAAGTGAAATTAACTTGGCAAAACCACTACAGCCTTCTGGAAACCTGCTGGATCCATTAACTGCCAGGGTGGACCAACTTCAAATGATCCGTCTCCCCTGTAAATACCAGTTGCACACATGAAGAACCATTTGTCCATGACAACGAGCAATTGCTAATCGGTCCATTAGGTAAAAACCCCAAGCCTAATAAACGTCCTGTCATGGGATCCCATAAAAAAGCTTTGGTAATATACATATTTTTGTTGTCCTACTTACAGCCCTTTCAGAGTTCTTCTATCTGTCTGTCTGTCTACCTCCCACTTTCTTCCACCTAGGAATTCAAGTCAGCTCTTGAGAGGTCTCCCATCCAAGCACTGACCAGACCTACCTCTGCTTAGCTTCAGCGAGGTTGCTATATCATGTGTTCTCCACCCATGCCTTGGGCCCAAATTGTTTCACCTGCATCATCTCAACTGCCCTACAAGGTAGGCCAGTATTACCACCTCCACACTACAGAGTAAGGATGAAAGAGTAGCTTGGCTAAAGCCACCTAATGATTTTTTGACTAAGGCAACATTTGAACTGGTAGCCCCATGAATGAGTGAGACTCATTCTCTTAGCCACTCTACTACATGTTTTGCTATAAATCAGTTCATTAATAGGGAATCTGTTCCCAGGATCACCAGAAATGGCAAAATCTGAAAATATTGTGAGTCAGGGGGTCTCCTAGTAGCTAAACCCAGCATATCAACCATGAAATATAAGCATGTAACAATGACCATGGTGGCACGGGGGAAGTAAAAGCAGGCTGGAGATAGCACAGTGATGCCAAAAATGTACTAACAAGCATTTTACTCCTGCTCATCACCTTTCCCCACCATCTTTACTGCACTCTGCATCACTCACTTTTCTTTTTGGCACTGTAAGGCAACTAAGTGTTGTGCTATATCACATGTGGTCAGGTCACAGTCTGCAAATAAGTGAAATTGAGAGTTGCAGATGGTGAGGATCTACTGTATTTTAAAGGTTGAAGACAGCAGAGAAAGAGGAAGACCCAACATGAGATGGATTGACTCAATCAAGGAAGCCACAGCCCTCAGTCTGCAAGACCTGAGCTAGACCACTAATGACAGAATATTTTAGAGGTCATTGATTCATATGGTCACCATGTGTTGGAAGTGACCTGATGGCACTTAAAGCACACATACACACACAGTTCAAGTTTGCAGTTGTACTTAAACGAAAAAAACATCTACTCATTCTTGATAGGTAGAAATCCCAAAGCAAAGCTGTAAAGTTTAATGCAAACAACTCTTCAATTAAGGTATTCAAAACCTATGAACAATAAAATATACTTTTAATAAGCGTTTGTTTTAAATGCTGATAATTCCAGTTAAAGCCATCCTATACATATAATGCAGGTGGATCGTGCCACCTTAGAAGAGACATCCCAGATTTTATTATACTGCAGGGAATAACTCTTTTGAGCCACCTCAGAAGAGGCATTTCCCCTTGTTTCCCTCCCACACAAACATAGAAGGAATACAGATTCAGGTGGGTAGCTGTGTTGGTCTGAAGCAATAGAACAAAGTTTGAGACCAGTGGCACGTTTAAGACCAATAAAATTAAAAATAAAACTTTGTTGATCTTAAAGGTGCCACTGGATGCAAACTGTTTTACAGAAGGAATACTTCTATGATGGTGCCCTCTGTAAAACCTATTGTCTATGATGGTGCCCTCTGTAAAACATACTGTCTAAAAAAAAAGGATGCTTTTCTTTCCAGAACAATTTCATTCATATGAAAATTTATGCAGATTTAATTGATTAAAATTCACATGATAAATCAACTGACATTTCTTTTCTGAGGTGACAACCGTACAAAAAAGCAATACATATTAATACAAGCAAGGATCCTCAGATTAGCTTAGGGTCAAAAGAAGCTTGCATCAGATAAGAGGCAATATATCTGAGTAAAATACTCATGCCTCAAAGAAGTCAACTCTGGGGGACCATAAGAGGACAGGTTACACAGCTTAATGCTAAAACAGCACCCCAAATCCATTGAAAGCTTTAAAGGTAGCTGGATTGCCCAGAAACAGTGACTGCAACCCTATCAAATTCAACATACAAGCAAATGGAAAGTTGTCCAGAAAAATCTAACAGTTCTATTTAATTTCAAAACAGGGAATGTCTTGAACACTGAGGTTAGCAACAAACAAAAAAAACCCTTAAGGGATACTATTTAAGAGGGCCATGTTCCTACAAGAATTTGGAGATCATCTTAAAAAAACATATTAAATACTTTACCAAAGTCTATACCATGGACTAGAAAAGGCACAAAGAGGACACAGTTACAGAGTATCAGGTTAAAATGAACAAAAAACAATAACCTATAGCAATCTGGCTTAAACAAACAAATACACAAGCACAAAATCTGTCAAACCAAATATCAATTGGTACTACACTGATTAGCATGCTAAGAAGTACTGTGACCGACTACACTTTTAAAAACTTAGAAGTGCTGTACAAACAGGTAAAGGACTGTGAAGGGTTAATTCTTCACAGAGCCAGAGAGCCTTGGGTGACAGGCTGTTCCAAGAGATCTGATTGGTTAGCATCAGCTGAGCAGAGAGAGACTTTAGAGCTGAATGCTGAGGAGAATTCATTTGGAATCCAGCCCTGACTGAGAGCAGTTTAACACAGACAGGAGAACTGGGGGAAGCCAGCAAGGACCAGTGGGTAGTTAAAAAGAGACTCCCATTCAGGCCAAGGAAAGGGGATAGATCTTCTAGACAGAGAAGAAAATTCCTTACCCAGTCAAACAGGGAGTTAGCTTTGAAGAGTACAGAGATCACTGGTCTGGTGTGGTTAGAAACTGCCTTAAGAGTCAGTTAAAAACTCAAGATGAGTACTGCTGTTTCAAGAGAAGGGAACTGGGATACTGGAAAGAGTGTACCAGCCTTCTGGAAACCAAAAGAGTCAGAGAATACTTAAAGAAAATGTACTAAAGTGTTTAGGGAAAACACTGGAACAAACACCTCTCAATATAAAGATTTAAGTAACTATAAATAGCTTAAGAAACTCTCATTAGCCTGAAATATAAGAACTATAGTCTGTGCATGTACTGATTTCACCTTAGAAATTTTACCTGATTTCACCTGACCTTTCCCCTCTATGCTGAATAAAATATTTTGTTAATTTGGAATATAAAAACTTCTCGAGTGCCATTTAAGTTGTGTAAATTAAAGGGGGCTCCCATTCCTTCCCTCAGGTTCCTGGGCTGAGAAAACAGCCAAAATATTATACTGTGATAGGGTGAGACAATTCTTTCCAGAATTCTTCAGGAAAGAAGAAAACAGACAAGTAGGGTGGCTCAGTCACAAAAGGGAAAGAAAAACGGAGGGAAAATCTTGCCTCTGAGGGAGGGAAGAGGTCAGGAGCATCATAAGTGCCTTTCCAGGAGATAACTGTTAACTTGAATGTATGAAGTAGTCTTATACTAACTCAAACTATTAGCCCATTTAGCTTAGAACAGACTACCCTGACTGGCAGCAGCTCTCCACAGTCTCAGGCACAGGTTTTCCAGCACTCAAGATTCTAGCTGATATATTGGAGAATGAAGCTGGGAACTTTTGACCACAATGGAGGCTCCACTGCTGGGTCACAACCCCTCCCAAAGTAGGAGAACACCAATTTTCACATTTGTTGGCACGTTATTCCTATAATGCAGTTGGTTTGGGTGGGATTTGGTTTTTGGTTTTGTTTTTTGCCTGCCCAACCAATTCCAAACACAGAGGTCAATTGCTGGCAGATGCAAAACTGAACTTGAGCATGAGCAAGAACTTCTAGTGCAGCTCCACTATAAATTGATCACGAGAAAGAAGAATTGGAAGAACAAATTTTGCAAGATGTACAAATCAGTAACAAATACTTCTTTTTAAGTAACAAAGAGAAAAGAAAGGTGCCAGGGAAACAGTGGAGCAATTACATGACAAAAGGTATAAAAAAGAAGATGGAAAAAGAACATAAAATTTGCTCAAGAAATTCTTGGCTGGTTTGTCTTCCCTGCAGAAGATGGTGGAGGCAAATTCACGCCCTGAACCATGCCTTTTTTTCCTGGCAGTGCACCAGAAAAACTTTATCAAAATCGATGGGAGGTTGACGTTTCCGATGTAACTGGCAAGTTAAAAAGTAACACACCACAGGGGCCAGGTGGCATTTACCCAGGAGTTCTTATAGATGTCCCATGTGAAATTGCTCAACTATTAACTAAAAATATGTAACTTATCACCAAAAACCATCCTCCAGTAAAGACACTTGGAGGGTAGCCAATTAAGCACTGCTTTAAAAAAAATTACTCAGGAAGTTCTGGACTTGTTAATCTCTTTCCCAAATAAAACTGGCAGAAGAGCTTAAGAACTGGCAAATATAATTTTTAAAAAGTCTTGCTAAGGACGAATAAGCGGAACTTGGCCAAAAGAAACTCTTGCATCACAGAAAACCCACTATACAATCCAACTTCCAAACAGCCTTTCAAGTCCCTACCTTCTAAGGAAACTTTGAGCTTCTGGGATAAAACACTATTCAAGCTGGATTGATTTTAACCAAGACAAATTAAACCAAAATTTAAATTTTGGCCTCTCTTTTTGGTAATGTTAAATCTTCCATTTTGACATCCAGCTATTTCCTGAACAAGCATGCATCCTATCCAGGTTCTATAAAATTTACTGTAACCAAACAGTGAATTTACACAATATAACCCAAAAGATTTGGTTATGCTGTCCACATGCAATGCATAATTCTACCTTCTTAGTGACTGGGGACAGATTCCTGCCTGGATGTTTCTGTACACATGCAAGGATACCAAGCAGGATCACTTACTTGAAAGCCAAAATTTGCAAAGACCTGCTGCCTATCCAGAGGGAATCCACAAGATTTACTTCCAAGTAAGCATGGACAATGCAGGGCTGTAAAGGCACGGAATGTTCCAGAAGCAAAGGGTAAGGGTCACTAGGCAAAGAGTGTTTCTCCATAAAGGGCAAGTTAAATGTCCAGGTTGTCTGGTTTGTAGCATCATAAATATTCAAGCTTCAAAAACTAAATGCAGAGACGGGATCCTGAGACAATCACAGTGAGATACCGAATGGCATCACCTGGATCTTAGCATATCTGGTAACTTTCCAGTCTAGTCTAGAATCAAACATTGATAAATATAGTACTTGAATGAATGTGTTACAGTGATACATCGGAAGCCTAATAATCTTCCTCTGTTCTCCTCCATTAGAAGTACCCGTTAGCTCCATGAGGTTGATAAAACAATCACAATTCATTTTTAAGAGATTATAACTGAAGATTTAACATGTTTGTATGGAGATCCAGCGTTCTTCTAAACCAGGACTGCATCCCCACAAGGATTTTTCTCCACATGGACAGAAGGATGTTCCCACAGTAAATGGGAACATCCACAGAACAGCATGTCTAATCTGGACACAATTCTTATGGATCCTGTTTTTTCACTGCTGAGCCAGAGAAACCAAAATAAAAAACCCAACCCTCATTTTCTCCTGCTCAAGAGGAGAAACTGCGGAGTGGGTTGAGGGTAGGATGTCCAGGCTGACAGTAGAGCCACAGCCCTTGGGGGCTGGGGACAAAACTAAGGTGTACTTTAAGACTAGGGCAGATCAGCATGATACCTTATACTGGTCAACCCAGTACGGTGGGGAAAGAGGGCAGCTTTCATTGTACTTGTATGTTGCCAAGGGCTGGCTACTTTGAGACAAACCAGGTGAACTGGAAGCATGAGAATTTTATTTTCTCATTCTATAAATCAGTATGTGTGTATTCTGTTTTTAAACAGGAAGGGGGCAGAGTAACCCATTAAGCCAATGCCCAAATCAGACCATAAAGGAAAACAATTTTTTCCTCCCCTAAATTTTGAGCTGAAACAATAATTACAGAGTAAAGGAAAGACTAAGATAGTCTTTTAAAAAAATAAGGAAAAAGCAGGCTTAATGTGGAAATCTTAGAAATTCTTGTAGCAAACTAATTCCCCTTCGGCCAACCACAAAGTCTATAAATACCCCTTGATTAATTTCCCAAGCGGGTATAAAAATAAACAAACAGCAAGTTTACCCAAAAAAATGCTGAATTCTTTTTACGTCAAGAAAGGCTGGTTTGTCTGTAATAGTTAGTGAAATGGGGGGGGGGGGGAGGAATGTGTTGGGGGGGATTTCAAGATGAATTTTTAGACTGCCTAACTTTTTGAAAAAGCATACTGGTTAGTTTATTTTTTGTGTGTGATTTTTACCCCACCTTTCCCAAAGGAAGCTCATGGCTAATTTGTTTATTTATAACAAACAAACTTGTGTCCTAGAACTCTTAGCCAAGGGGGCTTTCAAGTTGGCATGTGGCATACAATTAAAATATCAAATTACAATTAATACAAAAGCAGCACTAATACAACAGCCTGTACAACCAGAACAAAAATAGCACCTCTCAATTAAATATAAAAAACAAAGAAATAGAAACAGCAATGTTTGATGACAGGAAAAAAACAACAAAGGGTCACATAAGACTATTGGAACATCAATTAAAAGCCTGAGGTAAAGAGCTTATTGTGACTGCATGGCAATTAAAAGCCACTCAACTATTAAAACACTCCTTGGAGGAAAGGCAGGATAAAAATATAGAAGATAAGATCTTGCTGGAGGAAAGACTCCACGGCAGAGTACCCGTTTTGCATTTATAATGTCCAGGTTCAGTCCCTGGCATCTCCAGCTAAAAGGTCTCAGGCAAAAGGTGATGAGAAAGATCTTCCTCTACCAGAGATTGGAGAACCACTGCCTGTCTCAGTAGACAAAACAGAACTTGAAAGATGAATTATACAGCTCAATATAAGGCAGCTCAGTGCACTCTTGCTCCCCATCTCCGTCTGTCCCAAAAAAACCTTCCCTTCACCCATGGCTTGGAAATTAGAGATTTCCACTTTTGCGGCCAAGCAGAGTTGTATTTAAAACAACCAGCTGCGGCTAGCTATCAGTCCTCCCAACCAGGACTTCAACCCACAACTAAACTTTGTTCTACAGGGAAGAAACCAAACTCAGACAATATGCCGAACTCTGGTTTGTCACTATCTGGGTACTCATTTGCTGCTGTGCTGTTTTCACTATATTGTACGACAGCTTCACTGCATACAGAGTATATATAGCATACACGGCCCTTGACAGAGCAAAAAGCAGGTCTCCACCTCAGGAATCTACAGAGAAGGATTCCTGCTCACCTGCTGTGTGGAAAACAATGTAAAGGTTTTGAGGCACTAGAAACAACTAACATTTACCATGGCAGAAGTTTTTGAGGGTGAAGAGTCCACTGAGTTGAACAAAGATTTCTGATGGAATCTTCTGATGATGTGGTTTCCAGTCTACAAGAATTTCTGCCACCACAGACTGGCCATGATGACTAAAGAGAACCTCCACATTCATAGGCAGTAAACCTCAGAATACCATTGTCAGGAGGCAATATCAGAAGAAAGCCCCTATGCCATGTTGTTGGCCCTCCAGAGTAACTAGTTGTCCACTGAATGAGAAAGGACCATTGGTCTGATCCAGCACAGCTCTTTTTGTGTTCTTATGTTCTTAAATGTGCCTTCAACATGTGTAGTAAGGAGAAGGTTTAGCTGTCTTGCCTGCATAGTTTCTGACAACAATTGGACTGTAAGATTTTTCATTTCTGAAAGCTGTCTGAAAGTTCTTGGCCAGGCAGAGCTATAAACCAAGACAATACACACACCCCCATTTACTGCAGACAAATATATATGTGGCCAGCAAAAGGGAAAAACAGTAATAGTAACCAGAACTAAATGTTGCATGTTTGACTTCAGGTTTTCAGCAATTTTCCTGTTCGGCATTGACAATGAAATCACAACATGTTGAAGGCACAGAATTCAGAGGTGGGGTGGGAGAAATTCCATTGCTGCATTTATGAGCTTGCACCGTATGTGTGACCCAGCACGGGGGGGGGGGGGGGGGGGAGACTCAGAAAAATTCAATAAAGATATGGCCAAGCAAGGGTAGCACCAGACAGATCACAAGAGAAGCAGGCCATGTTTTTGTTTCTACCATTTACCCAGATAAAAGAAAAAGTTTAAAGCGGAGAAGGGGGGGGGGGGGGGAGAAAAACTGGAGCACCAAAAGGTTGAACACAACCAAATTAAGAGAGCAATCCTGGTTTCCGGTCGGAGGAATGGAGGTCTGACACGCTTTGCAAATGCGCAAGGTGGACAGCGGCTCTTCTTGACAGCTTGGGTGGATAAATCCACCCGACGCAACCTCACACAGGTAGTGTGAGGACCAGCAAGCAATATAATCCAGGTTTGAGCAAGCTCGGTGAAGGAAAAGTCTCGGAGGAGACTTTTACAACACCTTGAGCACTGCAGCCGAAGAAGATTTCTGCAAGTATCTCTAAGGAGCCGAGCTGAGCTGATTAAATCAGCATAAAATCTCCAATTCCCCTGATTCCTTAACAAAGAAGACAAAGTTTAAAAGTTGGGACCACATCTGAAGAGAAGTAACAACATAAGGTAACGGGAAAAAACTTTTTGCCTTACCATTACCGTGTTTTGAAAGACGAAAAGCAGATCTGGTGAAGCAATAGACTGTTGCAGATTGGATGAGTGCAGTTTTGAAACGTTAAAAAGCTGAATTTGAACTTAAAAAGCCACAAAAACAAGTTGTTTAACATTCCTGCGGTTAAGAAGAGTCGGGAGGGGGAGCCAAGCATCGCGAGACAAAGAGGGGAGGAGGGAACCAAGCATCGCGAGACCAAGCTGTGAGGATTGAGACAGGAAGTGACGGCTTGAGGAGCAGACAAGAAGGGAAGCAGAGAAGAACCGGAAAAGAGCAAAGGGGACTGTAAAAACTGCCGGACCAAAAGGACCACAACAGGAAGTGACGTGCGGAGAGCAGACAAGTAAGCAAGAGGAAGGGACAAAAGGAAACTACAGCAAGCCAGAAGCAAGGTAAAAAGATTATAACCTTTGACACAAACCATAGAGAAGTTGCGCCCGCCATTTTGGATTTATAAAATTTTTAAATAGTAATATCTCATAAACTATATAACTTAGAAGGCTGAAACCAACGAAATTTGACTTGGCAAGACTAGCTTGTGTGATCACATTAAACGGTGTGTGATTTGGAAAATAAAATAAAATCGATCTTTTTTAAAGAGACAAGACGGACCGCGGGCTAAGATCGAGAGCAGCTACATGGTCCTCTCCTACAATGGCAGCAAAAAAAGAAAAAGAACTACTAGCTGTTATGGAAGCAATGGGAAAAAAATGTTAGACGCTATAGGAGAGGTAAATATTAAAATGAATGGCATAGCTGCACAAGCAGACAAAAATTTTATAGATTTAAAAGCTGAATTACAAAAGTTAACCACTAGAACACAAGACATAGAAATTAAAGTAAAAGAACTGGAAGAAAATACTCAAAAAACAATGAAGGAAAATGACAGAATGGAAAAGATGATGCACTATAGAGACATGCAAAACCATCTGAGATTTAGAGGTATAGAGGAAAAATCAGGGGAAGATATTTTTACAAGAATGCAAGAAGCATTAGCAGATTGTTTACAAGAAGAAGAGGAAGCTGTTAAAGAACATATGGATCTTGTTTACAGAGTCAATTCTACATACGCAAGAGACAAAAACATACCAAGGGACGTGGTAGTTCAATTTACAATGAAGAGAACAAAAGAACAAATCTACAAGAAATGTTTTACAGAACCTTTTGAAATAGGTGGAAAAAAAGTTATCGTAATGAAAGAACTGCCCAGAGCAATTTTGCAAGACAGGAAAAAATTCAAGCGTCTGACAGACAAACTGAAAGAGAAAAAAATAAGATTTCGTTGGGAAATACCACAAGGACTGAGTTTTTATTATGGTAATAACAGAATGGTGATCAAAAATTCAGCAGAAATGTACGCCTTTGTTGGTGAGAACAAGGAAGAATTTGGTGATATTTAAGACTACAACAAGATGGATTACAAAGCACTTTCATGGAATGTAAATGGACTTAATTCACCCCAAAAACGTAGAATGGTAGGTCACTGGCTGGAGAAACAAAAATGTAGTATAATTTGTATACAAGAGGCCCATCTTAAGAAACAAGACTATAAATATTTAATAAGAAAAAAGTTGGGAGAAGAATTTTTTTCATTGGCAAGTAATAAAAAGAATGGAGTTGTAACATATGCCAAAAAAGACTTGGAACCTAAACTAATATTTAAGATAAAGAAGGAAGATACTTAGCTATTGAAATTTTGTTACACGGACAGAAGACTTTGATTGTAAATATTTACGCCCCCAACGGAGCTAAAGAAATTTTTTTAAAGAAGTACAAATGGAACTGGACAGTGTAAACTATGAACAAATCATAATGATGGGAGACTTTAATGGGACTGTGAATAATAAAATAGATAGGCGCTCAAAGAGAAAAGACGATACACTAGGGAAACTTCCAAAAAAAATTTTTGAACTGATAAAACAGGAAAAGCTGGAGGATATTTGGAGGAAGGTTAACCCACAAGGGAAAGACTATACTTTTTACTCTAACAGACATGATTCACATTCAAGAATTGATATGATCTGGATGTCTACTAATCTAACATTTAAGACAAAAAAAGTTGAAATTCTACCTAGAATAATCTCAGACCACAATCCTTGTCTATGGATTTCTGGACAAACAAAAAGGCAAAGGAGATGGAGAATAAATGAGAACTTACTAGACAACCAAGAAATAGTTAAAAAATTACATGAAGAGACAGATTTGTATTTTCAAGCGAACATACAAAAAGAAGTAAAAATTCAAACTGTGTGGGATGCGTACAAAGCAGTGATGAGAGGATTACTGATATCACTGAACGCTAAAGACAATAAAAAGAAAAGAGAACAATATGAAAACATTGTACAAGCCATTAAAACAAAAGAAAAGGACCTGAAGAACAGACCAGGAAAAAAGAAACTACAAAAGGAAATTTGGATGTTACAAGACCAAGCAAAAGCTATTTTGAATCAAGAGACTTACTGGAACCTGAAAAAATTGCAACAAAAAACATTTGAAGGTGCAAATAAACCTGGAAAGTACTTAGCATGGCAATTAAAGAAAAAACGTGAAAATAAATTTATTACTAAAGTGATACGGGACAATATTGAGATAATAGACAATAAGGGAATAAAAAGAGAATTTTTTAAATATTATGCAAAGCTTTTTAAGAAGGAAAACAAAGACAGAAGAAGGATTAAAGAATACCTACAGTCATTAAAATTACCAAAACCAACAGAGAAAATCAAAGAACTACTTAACTGCCCAATATCACTACAAGAGATTAAAAATGCAATAAATGACTCAAAATTAGGGAAAGCACCTGGATCAGATGGATTTACAGCTAAGTTTTATAAATCGCTACAGGAATCGATCTCACCAGTGTTATTGCTATTAATGAATGACATAGGAGTGACAGGTGAGGTCCCGGAGACTTGGAAAGAAGCAACCATCTCACTCATTCCGAAAGAAGGTCAAGATTTAACCAATGTTAAAAATTATAGACCAATTTCTTTGTTAAACAATGACTATAAGATTTTTGCCAAGATTATAGCTGACAGGCTTAAGGAACATCTTAAAGAGACAATACAGACAGAACAAGCAGGATTTTTACCTAATCGCCAAATAATAGACAATATAAGAGTAGTAGTGGATGCAATAGAGTACTATGATAAACATCCGGAGAAGGAAGTGGGCTTTCTTTTTTTAGACGCGGAGAAAGCGTTTGACAATTTAAATTGGGATTTTATGTTTGAAGTGCTGGAACATCTTGAAATTGGAGACTATATGCTTAATCTTATTAAGTCAATATATAGAGAACAGAAATCCTCTTTAATAATTAATACTGAAAAAACGGATTACTTTAAAGTGGAAAAAGGAACACGACAAGGATGCCCACTTTCGCCGTTGCTATTCATTTGGATTTTGGTAGTCTTGTTACTAAATTTGAAAGAAGATAAAGAAATTAAAGGCTTAACAATAAAAGGTTTCTCTTTTAAATATAGACCTTTGCAGACGATGTGATGTTTATAGCTGAAGACCCTATGACTACACTACCATATCTGTTGCAGAGAGTAAGAGAGTTTGATGATTTGGCTGGGTTTTATGTAAATAAGAATACATCGAAAGTGATGTGTAAAAATATGCCAAATAATAAGCAAATTGAATTACAAAATCTTATAGAATGTGAAGTGGTGAAAAAGACAAAATATCTAGGTGTAAACCTAACAATGAAAAACATTGATTTGTATAAGAATAATTATGAGAAATTATGGCAGCAAGTTATGCAAGATATTAAAAGGTGGAATGTATTAAATTTGTCACTGTTGGGTAGAATTGCAGTGGTTAAAATGAATGTGTTACCAAGAATAATGCTTCTGTTTCAAACTATTCCAATTGTGAAAGATGTAAAAACATTCAAATGCTGGCAGAAGGAACTGACTAAATTTGTGTGGGGAGGGAAAAAACCAAGAATTAAGATGAAAATAATGTGTGATGCTAAAGAGAGAGGTGGGTTCCAGTTACCAAACTTAAGGCTATATCATGATGCAGTATGTTTGACTTGGGTAGGGACATGGACTATGTTACAAGATAGAAAGTTATTGTCCCTGGAAGGTCATGACTATAGGTTTGGGTGGCACGCATATCTGTATTATGGTAAAACGAAAATGGACAATATGTTTAAGCATCATTAATTGAGAAGAACATTAATCGATACGTGGACAAGATATAAAAACTTTTTTCCAGAAGAAATGCCTATGTGGATTGTACCTGCAGAAGTTTTAAATCCATCATCTCACTACAAAGGACAAGACTGGTTGAAATATAGAGACCTGTTAACAAGACATGGTAAAGACTTTAAATTGAAGGAGCAGCAGCAGATGGACTTTGATTATGGCTGGTTAAGGTACAGACAAATATATGATATGTACAGAAGTGATAAAAAATCTGGTTTTAGAGAAAAAAACAATGAAATAGAACAAATTTGGGAGGAAGATGGGAAAAAAATGATTTCTAAAATGTATAAAGTATTGTTAAAATGGTTTAACGCTGATGAAATGGTAAAGGAACAAATGATAAAATGGGCGATAAACTTAAACAAAGACATTGAAATGGAATCTTGGGAATTTTTATGGAAAAATGCTATGAGTATTTCTACATGTTATAATTTAAAAGAGAATTATTTTAAAATGATGTACAGATGGTATATGACACCAAAAAAAATTGCAAATATTAGTCAAAATATGTCTAACAAATGTTGGAAATGTAAAAAGAAAGAAGGTTCTTTTTATCATATGTGGTGGACTTTTGATAAAGCGAAGACTTATTGGTCTACAATACATGTAGAAATGGAAAAAATCTTGAAATGTACATTTAAGAAGTTGCCTGAAATGTTACTGCTTGGACTTAAACTAGAAGAGATAAATGTAAAGAAAAGGACAATAATATGGTATATGATTACAACAGCAAGAATGGTGTATGCACAAAATTGGAAAAATGAAAAAATACCAGAAGTGTGGGAATGGTTGAAAAAATTGTTATATATGGCAGAAATGGATAAATGGACTAGAAAGTTGAATAATCTGTACTCAGAGACTTTTTTAGAAGATTGGAAGGATTTGAAAGAATATGTTGAAAAATATTGGGACATGAAAAACTACATTTATACATGGTTATAATAGCATAAAGGAATAGAAATTGAGTATATGAATGTACTAAGGATAATTAGACAATGAAGTTGTTTTTTAGAATTATATAAGAATATAGAAAATAAGAATTGGTATATAAGTATTTTAAAGATATATAACCGTTACCAGAAATGTAAACATAGATATAAGTATTACTATTTTGGATAAAGTGGAAAATGTGTTATGCTTCAGATGTGGTGGGAAACCACCAATACAAGATAAAAGCAAGACTATACAAATAGAACAAAATGTTATATAATATGGAAAAAAGGATTTGTATAAAACAAATGTATTAATTTTAATGTTTTGAAAAATAAAAATTTTCTTACAAAAAAAAATAATTAAAAATTAAGAGAGCAATCCCAAGCAGATCTACTCAAAATCCTATCTGGGTCTATTCCATGGGGATTACTCACAGGGGAGTGTTCTTACAGTGGCATTAGAAGTCCTCTTTCGTTATCTTCTCAAAATCTAGGTAAAAAGGAATAAATACTATTTTGAGGGCCTTTTGAAGGGAAATATTATTTTTAAAACATGCAAAGAAAACAGTTGCCTGAGTGAGCAGATGCTGTTTTCAGTTTTTTTTCTCCATATCCTAGGTATGGCAAAGCATCTGATATAAACAGTTTGCTAATGTTTAAAGGAGGCAATTTTTGGCTACAGGCTTTAAAAGCAGTTTTAAAGGAAGAAAAACATCCTGCGTAAGTATTGGCTGAATGCAAAATAAATTGTTTCTGTAAAGATGGACACACACATAATGCATAATTAATATGGAATATCACTTGTATGGGACGCTTCAAGAGCTGCCAGAAATAAGTGGACTTTTTAAAGGATCAAAATTACCATTGAGCATGTGAACCATAACCAGAGGCAGTATATCTTACAGTGCTGGGAAGGCATAACCGGAGGGGGCTGCTGCTCTCATGCTCTCTCAGAAGCAAGTGGCTGGCAATTGTTGGAAACAGGATGCTGGACTAGATGAACCTGTTATCATCCAGCAAGACTAATCTGACGTTCTTATCTATCCTCAGTAGTAATATGCTCCCTCTAAGCTGTGGAGTCTTGTGAGCAAAAATTCTACTTTGTGAGCTACTGGCATTAAAGTTCTGAGTGAGTGATTTGGCTACTGCATAAATTAGTTTGCTCTGGAGCCATCCTTCCTGAGCTAGGACAAAAATGTGTGAGCCGGAGGCTAAAAAACTGTGAGCTAGCTCACACTAACTCAGCTTAGAGGGAACCCTGAGTTAACATCTTCTAAATACATGATGATAAAGGCAAACTACAATTTATTTATTTGTATCCTGCAATGTATTCTGCTTTTCTCCCCAAATGGGACCCAAAGCAGCTTACATTGTTCTCCTTGCCTCTGCTTTATTCTTACAACAACCCTGTGAGGTAGGTTAGGCAAGAGTGTGTGACTGGCCCAAGGCCGCCCAGCAAGCTTTCATAGCAGAGTGGGGATTCAAACCTGGGTTTCCCACATCTTAGTCCAACATTTTAACCACTACATCACTCTGGCTCTCCGTGAAGGCTGTCTTCTTAATATCCTGCTTGAAAGCTTCCCAAAAACATCTGGCTGGCCACTGTTCAAAACAGGACACTGGGCTAGGTAGGTTTCTCAAATGACTGACCCACTCTTATGCACAACTATTTATTAAGGGCATATTTATAGTACTTTTATATGCAAAATGTTTCATAATCTTCATAAAATGTAAACCCACAATACTGAGGAGTCAGTCACCATCTGGGCGTGGTAAATTCCAGGGGCCCAGTCCAGCACATTCGCATGATGGGAGGAAGCTCCCTTATACTAAGCTGGATCATAGGTCTATCAGTCCAGAGCATTCTGGTCTGACTGCATACAGTCAGCACTGCTACCATGGACCGAACCCAGGATCTTCAGCATGCAAGCCATGTGGTCTAGCACCAAGATACGCCAGCATCACTTGTGGAGAAAGTCCTTGCTCTCCTACAGTGAAATCCCAATCCCTTCTGTATGGCTTTATGAATTCTCACTAATTCACAAATGAAGAGACTTTGGCTTCATCAGCAACCCAACTCAAGGTACCGAATTTTCACCACTTGGACGACATGTCCCTTGTCAGATCATGTCAATGAGAAGCCACCTTTATACCTCAAGTCAAAAGTGTCTACGCTGACTACTGGAGGTTCTCCAAAGTCTATGGGAGATGCTGGGGACTAGACCTGGGAACTTCTGAATGCAGAGCAAGCTCTGCCCTTGATAATCCCACCCCCTTCCCATCCAGCAACGAAGTCTGAGCATGCAACGCAGCATTCCTTAGCAACCCTTCCCTCCCTTCCGCTCCCCTTGCCCCTTCAAACCTTATTTATTTATTTATTTATTACTTTAGATCTGTGAATCACCCGCTCCCAGTACACACAAGGCTCTGGGTGCTGTACAGCCATTAACACAATGTTAAAATTAATAAAATCTATAAGTCAATTACATACTCTCAGATGGTGTCAATTTTCATCATACCCACTCCGGACTGTGTTGCCGTCCCGTGGGCAGGGCGAGGAGGGAGCCGAAGTGCAAAGATGGAGGAAGGGAAGAAAAGAGCGCCTTGCTGTCAAACTCCAAAGCCAGATTACTCTGTAGAAGTTACTAATCCACAAAAAAGGGGGGGGGGTTCTAAACTTCCACCCTCACACAAATGGGAACACCTATTTTCATCCAGTTTACACAAACCTCCCTACCTGCTCACCTAGAGGTGATCTTTAACTGCCACAGGTAGGTAAGAAATAATCTACTTGACAAGTCTACTTCAAACTACAGCGTCCTTGGGGCAGAAACCTGTAAGTTCCTTTGGAACTGTAATGCTTTCACTATAAAAAGCACCATGGATGCCAATATGTAATTATTTCAGTTTTATTTCTTGGGGGAAAAGAAAGCTGCATGCCAAACCTAAGTTTTTCACAAAGCTTTTACCCAAAACTCAGTCACACAATTTTCCCTACCCCCAACCAGTTCTCATTGGCTATTAAAACAATTTTCGGAGGATTTCCTTCCAACTTTTACAGGTTTTTTTTAAAAAAGGTGCAACCACCTTTTGTTCGCTTGGCTTTAAACACTGCACAACTGCTCTACCCTAGAAACCAGTTCATCCTGTTTTTTCCCTCTCTGAACATTGTCCACAAAGCCCATGGGGGGGGGGGAATAAATACAGTGCTTCAGGAGAACAGAAGGTATCCAAAGAAGTTGGAAAGGGAGGGGGGGAAATCATATTTCTCCTTCAAATGAAACAGCTGCTTGAATTTCAATACTTTTCTTATGCATTGACAATTGACAGCAGGTCAAATATTGGCCCACTGCATCAGAAGAAGCCAGGTGTGTCTGCTGGCCCTGACCCCTGTATCCAAGATGCTGAAATAGGAGCCTGTCTGCTGGTGCCACCTAGGAAAGGTGGAAGGAGGGAGAAAAAAAAAACACTGAAAACCTGAGAAATGCACACATGAAGTTTTCACGTACATTATGTCAATAACCTTCACAACCACCGCTCTATAAGGTAGGTCACTGCAGATGGAAGGGCTGAGGCTTAAACAGAAAGACTTGCATTTAGACAGCTTGTACCCAAGGTAAGATCACAACACAGGATCTTCCCAGTTCACAGCATGGCCTCTGAGCCACTATAATGCACGAGCTCTTGATACCACAGACAACCCAACACAAGCACATCGATTTTAGGCACATTTGAAATACTATTTATAAGCCGTGGAAAAGAACAAGAGTCCAGTAGCACCTTAAAGACTAATAAAATATGTGGCAGACAGTGTTCCATCTAAGCTGAGTTAGTGTAAGCTAAGCTCACAGTTTTTTAGCCTCTGGCTCACACATTTTTGTCTTAGCTCAAGAAGGATGGCTCCGGAGCAAATTAATTTATGCAGTAGCTGAGTGATTTCAGATGCCAAATGACATTAGCAGACAAATGACAATAGCAGGAGAATGACAATAGCAGATGTGACTGGATTTAGGAGAGGTATGCAGAGAGCCAATAGGTGTAGAGAAATCAGCATTGGTAATAAGACAGGAAACCTAGGTCTCTATTCAATCCAGGTGGATGCATTGTCTTGAGCTTCACTATCAGTTGCAATTCAGCAGTCTTATAAGCCCCCATCCTTACCGTGCCCTACCCCCCTCTCCAGTCTCACGTCCCACTGCACTCTGCCAGTGCTACCACTCGCAGCTCTCCTGCTCCCTCTAAACTTACCCCTTGGACTCGCAGCTACTCCTGCTCCCTCTAAACTTACCCCTATCAAAACTAAGGCTGCACCCTCAGGTGTTCTGCTCCACTTGGCTGCTGCAAGGGAATATCCCAAAGAAAGCACAGAGAAAACGTTCAAGTGGATGCTCCAATGCTGCTATGAATGTCTGCCCTTGCAGCAGCAATAACTCCACAGAGAACTGTCATTGTGTGGATGCAGCCCAAGCCTAAGCACTGGGATCAAAGCAAATTCTTCCTCCATTTATCCTCATCTCCATCCCCTTCCTTCTGTTGCCTCCCTGGGTCAAGTTTTTGAATGCAGGCTCCTCAAGGTGGGGACTCATCTTGGTGCACTCTGCAAAGTGCCTTGCAAGTTACATTGATTGGCACTATATTAAAAAGTAATAGTAATATAATCTAGCACACTAGACACACTATGCCTCTGTGAAGCGATGCTGAATGCACGCATTATAGATCATGGGCCAAGCCTTGCAGACCACAGCCCATAAGGAGCAAATTGCTGTTTTTTTTCCCATTCAAGTAAGAGTCCCCTAGTAATTCCCACTGGAATACTTTTTTTAAAAAAAATGGTGACCTCCTTCCAGTCTTCTAGGAAGAAGGATGAATTTAAGGAGAAGAGTTTATTCATTAACAGTTCTGCAGTTTTACACTCTAACTTCTTACAAATTTCTGGGGAAATGTTATCAGGCCTAAGGAACTTTCCTTTTTAATTGCCTCTTAATTTTGAAGCTATCTCCTCCATCGTAGCTCAGTGGTAGTAGCACACCTGCTTTGCCAGAAGGTCCCCTGCCCCACCCCCGGCAACTCCAGTTAAAGGCTCAAGGGCTGGGAAAGGCCTTACTCTGTGTCAGAGGACTCAATCGGCTAGTGATCGGACTGGATCGGACTGGAAGAAGGCTGCTTCACCGGGTCGTCACCACTCTTTTGTCACAGATCCCCATGGCATCAATAGAAAAACAGAGTCCCAGAAAAAGATACATCTGCAACATTTCCTGCAACAAGCGCCAACACAAAACAAATTTGTTTTGCATCTCCAATCTCTCCCATCCCATTGCTTCTTTTAGCTCTTGGCAATGAACAAGCCCCACAGCTCCCCTAGTTTCCTGCATCCAATGTATTGACATTTCTTTGTTATCCAAGTACACACCTTCAGCAATTTGCTCTTCATAATTCTTCCTTAGCTTACCTTACTGCAGATTTATATCTTAATGAGTTGTTCTTAGAGCACAGAAAGGGAAGGGGGGAAGGAGAGGGTTGGGTCCAATTTGGAGGGGGGGGTCAAGAGTTGGTTACTCCAGAGCTCAGGAACTGCTTTACTGTTGTTGTATATGTATTGTTTTTAAAGCTGGTTTTGTAATGTTTTATAGCCGCATGCTGCTTTAAGGACCAAAATGGCATGGAAAGGCATCATAAAGGTATTTTAAATAGTTTTAAAATGTTGATAAATTTTTCACCACGGCTTAAGTTGGCTAAACAATACATAATTAAAAGCCATTCAGTAACAATAAAATCCTAATTTGCCCCCAACCTAACAAAATGCCTGCAACTCACCATTAAAGGCTCTGGCAAAAAACAAACAAAAAAATACCCTTACAGAGCCTTGTCTTTCCCTGTCAGGCCTGGAGGCAAGATGGAATTTGAGCAGCAACTTTCCAGAGAATTCAACTCACTGGGAAACAGTGGCCACACTGAGGTGTGGGAAAAGTCTCAGTTGCATAAGACCTTGAAAAGATGATGACCCCCCCCCCCGTCCCCACCTCACCCCACCCACCCCAAAACTTGACTAACAAAATTAATTTGCCAGGAATCCCAGCATCATGCTGAGGCTCACAGATTATTATTATTATTATTATTATTATTATTATTATTATTATTATTATTATTATTATGCCCTCCCCCTGCATGGGGCTCAGGGCAGTTAACAACAAATACATTTCGATGTATTTATAATAAATAATATATATATAATGTACATTCAGATTAAAAAATTAAAAACAATAAAACAGCAATAATTAAGTCTCATCAGATGGCATTTGAGTGTTGTGGATCCTTCTCCGGAAGGGGAAACGGGGAGACCAGGCCTGATAGCGGACCGTTCCTGTCCTCAGCCATAGGCCTGGTGGAACATCGCTGTTTTACAGGCCTTGAACTGCATTAGGTCCCAGAGGGCACAGATGTCATTAGGCAGAGAGTTCCACCAGGCTGGCACCAGAGCTGAGAAAACCCTGGCTCTGGTTGGGGACAGCCAGATATCTTTTGGATATCCAAAGAAAAGCATGGGCTCAGGCATAGTTCACTGAGTTTACACCATATATCCTTGAGTCCCCCTCCCAATGACTCGCCCCCTAATCTAAGCCTGACTTGTTTGCTGGGAGAGTTCTTTGCCTTGTATTCCTTCCTCTCTGCCAGCGACTCTAATTTAAGCTCATTGAAATGAAAACACTTAACCTTTGGGAAGAGTTGCTTTCTCTTAATGAATACGCCGCAGCTCCCTATTCATTACCGCCACGAGGAAAACGGCAAATCCGTTTCTGCTGCATTAGGCAGACAGAAGAAGGCCTTTGCGAGCCACATGCGGAGAGGAACCATGATGACCCGGGAGCTCGAAAGATTATCAGTGGCTCTTCAAAACTGGAGGGGAAGGGGGGTGAATGTGACTTCTGGTTGCCATTTCTGGAGATCGGTCACCTGCCAATTCACAGCGGCAGTGGAGCAACTCAGGATTTGGACACAACTCGAGAGTAACACAGCAGGATATTCTGCCAGAAAACATCCAACCTGCCCTGGAATGGCCACTTCTGTTGTACCAAAGAAGCCATCTGAAAGCCATTAAACATTGCGACTGACCACCATTTCACACAATGAAAAATGCGTGCTGCATTTAGGCTCCCCCTGGTAAAGTGGATTTGGCAACAGACAGACCATATTTGGACTGTGCACTCTCCAACCACAAGTCCCTAAGATCAGGAGATGAAGGTGAGGGCCTAGAGTGGCACCTGAGGAAAGGAGGTCCTGTTTCATTGGCCCAGTTAGGGCTCAAGGCCAGGCTTTGCACATTATGCATGACTTGGCCAATCTGGAGGCCTCATATCATCTACCAATCATGAAGGCCACTGCACCTGACTGTACCAGAAGGTAAAAGAAGTCTCAGGCTCAATTCCTGCCATGACCTCAGGCTGCAGATCTGGGAAAGACAGAGCTAGGAAAACTGGTCAGAATCGAGAATATCAAGCTAGGTGGACCAAATAGTGTGACTTGCATGGATAAGGCAACTTCATTTTACAGGGCCAGATTCTACCTCTGGCACCTGTAGCTCAAGGAGGCCAAACTACAAGTGATATCTGCCAGAAGATGTTACATCAGGGAACTAGCGTTCTGAAGTGCAGGTTCAATTCAGCTCGGGAGCACAGGATAGGAGGGGCTTCAGCCTTTCACCCTGCACTGTTTTCACAAACCGTAATGGCCTCAGGCGGTCTCTATTTGCCCCATTAAGGGACTCTATGTGCACTGACTGCAGTAAGTGGAAGCTCACAATGGGACAAAGGCCCCCCAGTCATTTTGGCTCATAAAAATGGTGCTGAGGGAAACTGAAGCCTCTCCTTCCCCTGTGCTATACTCCCAAGCTGAATTGGGTCACAAAGTGCTTGGGAATGTTAGTTCCCGAGGTAATGTCTCTTTATAATTCAGGTTGGGGAATCCCGATTTATGGCAGACATCCCGACTAATCCAGCCCTTTGATAACAGGCCAGGAAAGGCCTCTGTGAGACAGAGTAGATAAACTGAGTTAGATGGTCTGACTCTGTATAAGGCATAAGGTTCCCATTTGCCCATTTATGGGAAGAGCCCTCCAAGTAATTGCAGCCCTGGCCTGCCAATGCTCACCTGGACAGCAAGTGAAAGTGGGGCACAATTGTCCTGGGGAGAAAAATTAAAAAGAAATGTAAGTCCTCATCTACTTACAGGAAGTTCTGACCGAGGAGTTCCTGGTGATTCCAAAGCTACCTGGAAATGACAATGGGTAGGTCTAGGAATCACTGTGATCTCTATGGTAAGACTACCGTACAGTTTCTGGCAATTCCAGGAAGTTCTGACCATGCAGTTTTTGGCAATTCCTAGAGCTGCTTCTTATCACTTCTGGGTAGCTCTAGGAATCACCAGGAATGTTATGGTCAGAACTTCCTGTAAGTAGACAATACCTTGTTCTTTTTAATTTTTCTCCCAGGATGCTGCCCACCTACACACCTCCTACCAACTGCCAGGCACTGCCTGGCAACCCTAATTAAGGCAGTTTCATACATTCAGCAGGGGCCAAACATAACATCTCTAGGTATCAGTCCTGGGAACTGCCATTTGCCTGCTTCTCTTTTAGGTGAGAAATGAGGCAGATTGCAGAGCCTGCAATCGCAGGGAGAGCGGCTTAGAAATCAAATCAAATAAATAAATAAATAAATAAATAAATAAATAAATAAAATAGTGATTTTTTTTTTTTTACAACCAGCAAGTTTTCTAAACTCAAATTATTACTGAGCGGGGCAGATGGGATGATGGAACATATAAGCTATGCTTCATCTCCCCTTTCTGCCCCTCCCAGTAATAATTCAAAGCACTTAAGGTAAGCTGGTTTATCTTTTCCCTTGTGAAAAGGTCTAACAGCTTTCCTCCTTAACGAAAGTTAAATTTAAAAGAGAGGAGGAAAATACACACTCTTCGCCCACCCCAGAGGAGCAAAAATTTACATGCATTCTGGTAACCGAACAGGTTTCCCTTTCCTCTCCGAGATCAAGAAGACTTTGTCATCAAAGGGGGAAGCTAAACCAAGCCTCAGTACAACAAAACAACATGCCACGTGCCTAGACGTGGCAAGGATACTATTTGATGAATTAGTAAAGAGACGGAGGTTTTCTTCTGGAACAGTTATGGATCTGAGGGGCTAAGGCGTTTGCTAGTGCTGGGGCCATTCTTTTGCATGTGTCAGATGGGAATTACTTCCTAGGAGAGAAAGTACCAGGGCAAATAAACAGAGCTGGCATTGTGAGGGGATTAGGCAAATTCACAGGAGACAGGGCCATCAATAGCTATAGTAGCTGTCATGGCGAAATGGAAATCCATGTTCAGAACTAATTACTTCATTTATATCGCAGTTTTCTTTCTAACTGGAACCCAATGCAGCTTATCATATTCTCTTCCCCCTTATCCCCAGAACAACCACCTGGTGAGGTAGGCAAGGCTGAGATATTTTGATGGACCCTGGGTCACCTAATGAGTTTCCATGGCAGAGCAAGGGATCACACCTAGTTCTCCCAAGTCCTGCACCAACACTCTAACCGCTGTGCCACAGTGGCTCTCAGTGCTAGTGTACCTGAATGCCAGCTGCTGTGCGACAACAAAAGATGCTATGTTGCAGGCCTTCTGGGGGTTGGCCCCTGTAGGAAACAGGATGCTGAATCCTGCAGGGCTCTACTTATCATGGAGGGAAGGAGAGTAGAATTCTAATACGCCAGAAATATTCATCTGCTCAAAGATCGCATATAAAAGCACAAAAATATCATCAAAAATCCAGACATTCAGTAAAATTGGCAACTAGGCAAAAGATTATTATTATTTTTTGTTCAGTGCAAAAGAAGATAGTTTGTAGTTAAATCTTTAAAAGGAATAAATATGACATTAGTTCTCACTGACTAGAGCTTGCTGATTCTGGTAATTTTTAACAAACAAAAGCAAGCGATGCCGGCCTACTTTACAGGGCTGTATTCAAGCCATTTCACATGTAATGTTTATTGGATTTGTATTCCACACTTCTTCTGAGGAGCTCAGAGCAGTGTACACTGTTCCATCTCTCCACTTTTATCCCCAAAACACTCTAAAGGTAAAGGTTTCCCTTGCTCAAAAGCCAGTCGAATCCAACTCTAGGGGGGGCGGTGCTCGTCTCCGTTTCAAAGCTGAAGAGCCAGCACTGTCCGAAGACGTTTCCATGGTCATCTGGCCGGTATGACTAAACACCGAAGCACACAGAACGTTTTTATTTTCCCACTGAAGCAGTACCTATTTCTCTACTTGCAATTTCTTGCTTTCGAAATGCTAGGTTGGCAGGAGCTGGGACCAGAGACAGGAGCTCACTCAGTCACGCGGCACTTGGGTCTCAAACTGCCAAACTACAGAACTTCCGGTCTGCAGCTCAGCGTCTTAACCTCTAAGCCACCGTGGCCCCTCCACAACACTCTAGCCCTGTTCAAATGTTAGTGAATGCATATACAACTGTCCATGTGTACACACCTGTTTATAAGGAAGAAACAACAAGCATTAACTTTACAGATTAAAATGGTGACCAATATCTGGATAAATACAGGGTTTCGATGCACATTCAGCAGTACATACATTAGCCACTGTGTGACACAGAGTGTTGGACTGGATGGGCCATTGGTCTGATCCAACATTGGATTCTCTTATGTTCTTATGGATGTAACATGAGAATTACTCACTGCATGCATTCAGTACAATCAAGTGTAACTGTACACAGATTGTACATATGTTCACTGTAAATTGTGAACAGCACTTCTATAAGGCATGTTACACTGAGAGAATGTGATCACCTCTCCAAAAGTTACCCAATTTGAACCCAGGTCTCTCTCCTATCCTAGTTTGACTATGTAACCACTACAACAACCTGGCTTTCACACGTGAAATGCCATGTTCTTCCTGCATTTTTCCTTGCCTCCAACTCCCTTAGCTCACTTCTGTCAATTTTTTATAGTAAGCTCCCCGAGGCAGAGAACTATCTTCTAATACTTTGGAAAGCACCATGTATATGGATGGTGTGGTGGAACGTGCTTGCAGAACCCAAGGAAAAGAGACCGCCTTCCTGTTGCAAGGAGATCTTAATCATATCTGTTTCTCCAACCACTGACCTGATCACGCCAGGTCAGAGAACTGTTTCCTAGGGCTTCTTTCTGGAGATTACTCCTGGATCTGTTCTAGCCTAAAGTCCTCCAGTCTCTGTTCCCTGCTCTGAGAAGGTGAAGAGTGACTCACCCAGTATCTCTCCTGCTAGAGGTGAGCTGAGGTAAGTGTGGGAAGCAACTAAACTGACCTCCCCCACTCAAAAGAAACTGTTAAAACGCAACGTGAAGATTTGGCTCATTTCAAACCTCCCAGGGGAAAAAGCATTTCTTCACAGGCGGTATATTAATAATTTTATTAATAGTCTTAGCAGCAGCCTTTGATGGAATTTCTTTAAAATTCCATAAGTACTATTCAGCATTTTGGGGCTGCAGTGATTCAAGTGGTTAAGATGTTAAACTGCCAACTGGAAGGTCGGCAGTTCAGCAGTTCGAGACCCGTGTGCTGCATGATGGAGTGACCTACCGTCTCTGGTCCCAGCTCCTGCCAACCTAGTTGTTCGAAAGCAAGAAATTGCAAGTAGAAAAATAGGTACCACTTCGGTGGGAAGGTAACAGCAGTCTAGTTGTCTAGTTGTCAGCCACATGACCATGGAAACGTCTTTGGACAGCGCTGGCTCTTCGGCTTGAAAATGGAGATGAGCACCGCATCCCTACACTTGTATTTGACTGGCTTTCGAGCAAGGGAAATCTTTACCTTTACTATTCAGCATTTTAGAAACCAAAGAAAGCTCGGCAGAAGCCTTCCTCACAAACATAGGCAATAGGGAAAAGGGGTGCAAATTTCAGAGCAGAAATAAGATCATAGCATCTCTTTGGGTATCGATACAAAAAGCCCAGCTTCTGGAGTATTCTGCCAATGTATCCTATTTATTTTTGAAGGGCCAAACTGGGGCACTATACTATTAACATTCTATTTTTCCCCTTTTGCTTGTTTCGTGGGAACAACAACAGAAATTATAACAATAATCCACCAAGAGGTCAAAAAAGCCTGCCAATTCTGCACCCTACACAAACCTGAAAATTGAATGTGGCACCTCGGTGAAAACAAATATATAAAACGAAATACAGAAAAGCAGCTTTAAAAAATCTGCACCCACTCAGTCATGTCTAAGCAAGAGTGAAAAACGAAATATGATAAAGCGTGCTTTAGTTACCTCAGAATACTCAACGCCTCGGAGCCACACAGACCAGAAATGGCTCATCAGGCTCCACGCTTTCTCTCTTGAGGTCCTCATTGCTTGTAACCCTCTCTCCAAAGACAATTCCCTCCTTCAGAATCCTACTCAACACCAGCCTCTTTTTCCCACGAGGCCTGAGCGTAATCCCTTCTTCCTTACCCCAAAACGCCTAACTCTACGCATCTAAGCAAATGCCTAACTCTACATGTCTCATCTTCCCCTCCCATGGTCCCAATTTGGACTGCAAGCTACTTGGGGCAGAGACCTATCTGTTTTGCTTATGTTACTTTACAAGGCATATTTTGGGATGCATTAACTACACCTATCACTGCATCAAATGGCAAACCTGACTGCCTATTAGGAGCACAGAGAAATGCAGTCACCCGCAAAGGAGGAGTTTCTGAGGGGGGGGGGGGCAGGGGATAGGCCTTCACAGGTATGCAGAATAGTATTTGAATTTTTTTTCAAAAAAAGCTGTTTGAGGAGAACTGAGCATGCTCACTGCCCTCCAAGATGCAAAGAATGTTAAGGGCAGAGGGTGGGGGAAGGAAAGAAGATCAGCAAGGTCCAGCAAGCACAGGACTGTGTCCACCAGCAGCCAGCCTGATGCCCCTGGGGAGGGTCACAAAACAGGCAAGGAGGCAGGCAACAGACCTCCCCTGCTACCTGTTCCTAGCACCTGGAACCCTGAGGCAAAGCAAGCCACATGCAACACCCCCCTCCCAAAAAAAAACCCCAGCTCCCCCTCCAACCCCAAAGTCATTGTCAAGCTACTGGGAAAACACTTAAAGCAATGGAAAGCAGCAATTAAAAGCACCTGAAGGAACACAGTGGATGGTTAGGAAATGCATTAGATTGGTACATTTCCTCCGTTCTCTGAGTAAAATAGCCAGAGCACAGAGAGCAACTGGAATAAGGAAGCTACAGAGGGAAAACAGGCAGAATATTGCAAGTTTTCTGCAGAAATCCCAGTTGTGACAACAATCCATATAAGGCTTCTGAGTGTTCAAAGACCTTCACGCGCATTATTTTGCTGTAATCCTTACAATGTAAAGGAAAGGCAGGCCTGTATTATCATTTCTGTATTGTTGGGGGGGGGGGAGGCTCCCTTGGCTCCCTTTTTTTTGCCGTCAAGTCACAGCTAATTTATGGTGACCCCATAGTGTTTTCAAGGCAAGAGACATTCAGAGGTGGTTTGCCATTGCCTGCCTCCAGGTCACGACCTTGTATTCTATGGTGGTCTCCCATCCAAATACTGACCTAGGCTGACCTTGCTTAGCTTTTGAGATCTGATGAGATCAGACTAGCCTGGGCGTGAAGCTTGTTTAAGGCCTCCTAATACGTTCAAGGCCGAGACAAAATTTCAAGCTATAGCCGCCTCTTAGCTGGCCCAAAGTGGGGGCAAAAACATCTTCGGCACCCCTTTATCCCTCAGATCCTGAACTCAGAACCCATGCTGTCAGAGGAGCCAACATACGGGTTGCCAACTTTTGAAGCAGCCCTTGTAGCTGAGCCTGTAACAAGGACTGCATCATCCATAATCAGCATACGTTAACATTTTTCTCCATGTGCTGAAAAGCCTCGGCTGCCAATCTCTGAACTTTAAGATGATGTTAAAGGCATAAGGTCAGACCAACCTGGCTTTTTATTTAATCAGTTGGCAGTTCTGCCCAGATCTCAGTACTTGGTATACTCACAAGCTTGGCATTAATCCACAATCTGGTTTCTGTCCATTACACCCAACAAAATCCACCCTCAATGATTCCAATAAGCTTCCTCCAGACCAGTATATGTCAAGGGCTCACTGAATGAAGAATCTTGGGAGTTCAAGGCACAATGTGCCCTGGACTATACATGTTCAGGATGCAGAGCTTTCCTCAGGTGTGGAAGGAAATAAGGGTGTGAGGTATCTATTTCCATGGACTTCATTCCCACACTGTGTGTCCCACAAAAGAGTGAGTGACATGCGATAAGAAAAATCAAGCTACCATGTCGAGTGCATCCACCTCTTTCTTGCCTTTCTTTCTTGCTCAAGCAGCAAGGAAGCTCTGAAATCATCCAGTTAAGATAGGCACCTAAACTGTGGCAATAAACCCACTTGGAATATAACAAGATTCTCAGTTGCAGCCTATAAAGAAGAAGAGATTGGATTTATATCCTGCCCTTCACTACCCAAAGGAGTCTGAGAGCGGCTTACAATCTCCTTTCTCTTCCCTCCCCATAAGAGACACCCTGTCAGGCCCATACCCAGGATTTTGTAATTTGGGGAACCATTAAATAAGTTGGGGGGCACTGACATCACAAAATAAAAATAAAAATTAAAAAAAAATAAAACTCACTTTTGTGGCATTCACATTCTGCCTTGCCTTTGCAGGGACACAAGCCATGCTCAGGGAAGGGGTAGTGGTGGGGAGTCCTCCAGGCGGCCCAGAGAGTCAGGAGTCCTCCGGGTGGTCCACAGAGCCGGGGGGCTGGGACCTTGGCAGGAAGTCGGGGGACCTTGGCAGGAAGAAGGGGGCCAGGCCCCAAAACCCCCCACTGTAGATACGGGCCTGCACCCTGTGAGGTAGATGGGGCTCAGAGAGCTCTTTCGAGAACTGCTCGTGAGAGAACAGCTCTGAAAAAACTTATAACTGGTAAAGTAAGTGTTGGGCACCAGAAGAAGAGAGAGGATCCTGCACCGTAGCCAATCGTACAAAAAACTGCCCCACCAAAGTAAGGGAGGCAAGAGCAGCACTAAGATTCTACTGCAAAAGAAGCTGCCCAAATAATTAGAATTTTAAAAACATGTGTGGGGCCAGAGGCGATCATGGGGAAAACATAGTATGGAACTGTTGGGGAAGAGCATCTGTCTGGATCCTCAGGAATAAAAGAGCAAACAAATGGGTGTGTAAACTGACAGTGGGGTTTACTATGGGATCTATCCAGAGAGTGAAGCATTTTTCTAGCTGTAATCTGGGAGGGATGCATGGGGGGGGGAATCAAAAACATTTACTCTGTGTAATCCACCTTGAGTCCAAGTGAGAAAGGCTGACTATAAATAATGTAAATACAATACAATAAACACTGTCCTAAGAGCCTGGCCTCAGTGGAAGCCTTTGCTTTACCTCCAACAATTACCTTCAGATTAAAGGACACATGAATCCAGACAGACCTCATTTTCCTTGACCCATCTACCTGTAACGCTATCAATCACATCTGACTCCCCAAGCCCCTTAAAACTCCTTAGCACCTCTGCACACAGGTCAAATCAACAGTTACATGTGTGCAGATGTGCCAATTCCCAGCCATTTCTGTCAGAAGAAATGCCCAACGGGTTTAATCCCTCCCCCATGATCGATCGTTCAATACACCAATGCCTTGGCCCTCTGTTTCCATGTCACTGGCTTCAGTTGAGTTAATTTCCTCTGCTTTCGGGCTGACACAAGTATATCTGAGGATCCCCAATGACAAAATATTCTTGGCAGTTAGATGTTACACTATTTATTTTTCCCATGCCCCCCCCTTCTCCTTTTATCCCCCATTCTGCTTATTTTTATAGGATTCTGCCCACCCACCTGCCCAGATTGTTTATGCTTTTAGAAAGCCAGCTGCTCCTGGCATCTGCCCGGACTTTTTTGCAGTACTGCTTTTAACCTGGTTTCTCGCTTTCTCCACATATATTTCCCCAAATTTCAAAACGATCTTGGAATCATTCTGCAGTCAAGCTGATGCAACAAGCTAGGTACTAGGGAAGCTGGTGGGCTCTGCTCCCTTCCTCTGACGCATTTTAAAAAGGCATCACACACACAAAAAAATGCCTTTTGCCAGGCCAAAAATTCTAACTGTAAAGACCAGAGGAACCAGCAACCACTGCCGCCACCTCTGCAGCAACTAGCATCCTTCTCTCCTGTCTGGATCTGGCTCCAGCTGAGATCATCCAGTGCTCTTGCTAAGGTCTCCTGAGGAAGAAGCAGCAGCAGATGGACTGACCCCTCCTTGTGCCTGGCTGCCACCCCAGCTAGTGTTCTAGGGCCCCACTCTCTCTAGGGAAGAGCTCCCCCTCCTCCCAGCTCCCAAAGCTGAGGCCCGAAGAAGAGGCCACTGTCAGGCATTTTCCCACTGTACCTGCATTCAGATCTGGCTGAAAGCCCCAGACCAAGGGTGGCCAAACTGTGGCTCGGGAGCCACATGCGGTTCTTTCACACATATTCTGTGGCTCCCAGCAGGGCAGCTGGGGAAGCAAAGGAGTGGTACATTCCTTCCTTCCTTCCTTCCTTCCCCCTCCCTCCTTCCCATCTATTTGCTTTCTCTCTCTTTCTCTCTCTCTTTCTACCTCTTTCATTCTTTCTTTCCATCTTTCTCTTTTTTTCTCTCTCTCTTAGACAAATCAACATCATTAGCAAACAAATAAATATCGTTATCAATATCTGTTTTTATCCCTTTTGTTTTTATTTTTGGCAATCCCATTTCATGTTAATAAAAAGCAAATCTGCATATTCTTTTAAAAAAATAAAAACATGTGTGTAATATTTGTTCCTGTCTTGCTGCTCTCAATCATCTGACGTTTATTCTGTGTGGCTCTTATACTGTGTCAGTCTGGCCACCCCTGCCCCAGACCCAGCTGCCATTACTGAGGCCACAGAGAGAAAGGCAGTGGCCGGATGTCCTTCTCCAGCAAAGAACTACTCTCCTTCCTGTTACAAACTGCCATCAATGAGGAGACGGCAGGAAGCAGTCAGGTACCTCGGCATCATGCCTGGATCCAGCTCTGTTGCCCCACAGTCTCCAGAGGAGCTCTCCCCTCCTCCCATCTAACAAACTGCCAATCCTGACAGAAGGGTCAGCACTCAGGCACTCAGTTCCATCCCTTCCCACTATAAACTGCCATCAGAAGGGTCAGAAGAAGAAGAAGAGGCAGCAAACAGGAACTCCTCTACTGTGGTTATACAAAGAGTTCACGCCAAATATATTTCAACAGATATTTATATTCATTTTTAAATTCCTGTAAGCTGCTTTGGGTGCAGATTGGGGGGGGGGGGGGGTGGAGTTGAAAAGCAGAACTGAAAAAAAAAAACCTGAACAATTTGTTAATAAAGCCACATTCCTAGCTAGCAACAGAGACAGGCAGGGTGGATAAAAATCAATGGTTTTTTAAAAAATAAAAATTTGGGTTTTTTTAACATTTAAATCGGATTTTTTTTAACTTAAATCGGGTTTATTTAAATCGGATTTTTAAAATTTAAATTGGATTTTAAAAAAATAAAATGCTTCTTGAGGAAAAATCTATCTAAAGCCATTACAGTCCAAAGGTTATTCATCTTGAAATAAGGATTAGATTTTAATTATGTAGCATGAGGCTGTACATTCATGCAATGTTTAAATTTTTTGGTAAACGAATTCTATTAACCCATTCACAATGTCATGCTCTTCCAGTGGTTTCTGTAAGACTACTGGGCAGTTTTTCTGTCTAGGAGATATTATCACAGATGCTTGGTTTTACAGTTCTCAAAACTGTGAATATGTGTCTGCAGAGTTCACATGCCTCTTCTTCACAGCAAAAATGTTATAAAATAACATGCATCATGTAGGAGCCAGAAGATTTAACTTTAACAAACTTTTTAAAAAGAACAAAAAAGGGAGCAGGGAAAACAAATAAGGCTATCAACTATTTGACATGAAATTGATACACATCATGACATTCAGAAATATCTGCTGAAACTTCCAGAAACTTAAAAGTTTCAATGGCTTTGCAGCCCACTAAGAATTAAATGTATTACTGAATATTCTAAACATATCCCTTCAAAAGAGAGCTTCCAATATTACTACCATACTTGCTGAATTCGAAACTTATATGTACACATTTTGCAAAGGCATTTATTCATACCATCTCAAATTCATTCTTTTCCATTAAAGAGCATTGTTGTTATTATTAGGGTGTTTCATGCATGACAAAGAAACCAAGCACTTGGCCCTCCCAAGGAAACCTGATAACTGGAAAAATCTGGAAATCAGATATTTATAACATGTCACACCATTTTAACATCAAAATATTCCAAGCAAGAAATAAGAAGTGAGTCAAATAAAAATATTAACATTTAACAACCACTACACCACTCTTTTCAAAAGTAGCACATCAAAAAACACCCAAACTATCAGAGCCTTGGCAGGAGAAGGAAGCCTTCACTTGCCTCCAAAAGGAAGCTAATGAAGGCGACAGGCAAGCTTCTAAATGGAAAGATCTCCAGTGTTGGGGCAACTACTTTGAAGATCATGCCCTTAGCAGATGTCAGTCTTCCATCTATCTATGATAGTATTCTAAACAGAGCCTCATTCACAGATCTTAAAATCCAAGGAAGGTCTCTATGGCTGCAGAAGGACCTTCAAGTGCTCTGGGCACCAATTGTTTATGGCTTTCAAAATCACTACGAACACCAAGTGGTGGGCCCAGAAATACATTGGCAACAATCAGAACTACCGCAGCACTGGTGTTGCACCCCCATCTGCCTACATCCAACAAGAGATGGGCAACAATGTTTTGTACCAAATGACATTTCCATACAGTCCTCAAGGGCAACTCCACATACAGTGTATTGTAATAGTCTAATCTGCAAACCTCCATGGCATGGATGACAATAGCCATGATTTTTGTTTGAGTTGCAAGCTAGTGAATCATCTGAAAATGACCCTCCAATTAAAAAAAGACACACTGCCAGAGTCACGTTTAGCACCACAAAAGAGACATTTGAAAGCTACTTCCTATAAACCAGGGATCTTGAAAGCACTGTAGGCACCATAAACATATACAGGGCAACGGCCACAGCAGTGGAGCAACAGCAGTGTTCCTGATGGTAGGCATGCTAGCTGAATCTGTGTGCTCCCCACACTGCAGGCACATAGCCCAGTCACAAGGAAAGGTTACGTTCACCCATAGGTTCCAGTATGACAAACGTACACAATCTGGCTCTCTTTCTCTGCAAACTGCTTTGTACGCAATTAAGTCATACCTATGGGCTCACAGCATGCCCCAAAATGGTTACGGTATTTCTAGAACACCCAGAAAATAAAAATTTGTACAAATTCATTCAAACCATGTTGCTTCCCGGGTAAGTCTGAAAATGGGGCATGTTTGCATTTAACTGTCAAAACACAGGGCGTAACATTTCTCTCATTATAGAGGTCACATTTCCAGCACAGCACAAGACCAGAATGTTGAGCTGTGGGAAGTCAGGGAGGAAGGAGCAGCCAGGAACATGGGTCCATGCTTGCAAAATGCAAAGCTTCATTTACTAATATTTTATAAACAAGCTAAGAGCATAGAGAGACCAATCAGAAAAAAGTTGGTTTCTCATTTTAATTTTTTTTTTTTTTACCAACACAGCATTTTTAAAATGCCTCCTCATTTAGCATGCTCCAAAATGATTTAACAGAATTATAAATAGGAAGGGTACAGACATTTAAAATAACACTGCTAATGTTATAAACTCAGGACATCCATTAATTGATTACAGCCCTGATAAAAATCAGCCGGCCACAGTACTTGGTCTCAGTGTTTCATTGGTTGTGAAAATGTCTGCCTGCTATGGAAATTGTGACTTGGAAGTTCAATTGCAGGGTGGGGGCTGTTAGGTAACTGAATTATTAAGTTAGTCAGAGACATGTTTGCAGTGAGAATGCCACAAAGCAGTGCATTTAGAGCCCTGCAATAATGGAAGGATGGGTGTTCCCCCCCCCCCCCTTAACGCTTTTGGGAGGAACATTTTTTTGATCATTAAAAAAGGTACAGGGGGAACTGTATCAAACTGCACTTGGCCAAACTAAACAGATATCTCTTAAGGTCATGGGCCTCTTCCACATCACAAAGGCTCCCTTACTCAGTTCAAGAGATCTGTATTTCTGAGGCCCCTGAATTAAAGCTGGGATCATACTTGATTCAGCACTAGGGATGCACACCTTGAAAAGAATTGGTATTTTTCAGATCTGGGTATCAGGGAGGCAGAAAACATGGTTATTCCCAGTTATCCAGGTTCCAAATACTGGTTTGGTATTCAGATTCTTTTTTTAAAAATTCAGATCTGTCCCTCCCCCCCCCCCCCCCCCCCCCCCCGGCCAAGATTCCAATAATATTCAGCTCCATTGTTCCCTATGAGAAATCTTTCTGGAGGGCTGGAGGATCTGGGTTGTTTTTGTTTTGTTTTTTGAGCAAATGGCACCAAAATTCCAGTGGAGCTGCTGGTGCCCATCCATTAAAGAACCCTCAAGTTTCAAGTGAATTGGACCAAGAGGTCCAAGTCTATGGGCCCCTAAACAAGGTGCCCCCAGCCATCCTCCATTGTTTCCTATGGGGGGGGGGGGTTTCCTGCTTCCTCCAGGGCAAAGAATAACCAAAGACAACAAGGAAAGCAATCACTGGCCAAAAGCCTCGCAAAGCAGACAGAACCAACTAGCCCAAAGAACCAGTGGAGAACCAGGCAATCCCAGGAGAAGTATGGGACAATGTGGTAAGCCTAACACAACAAATGTACAGCCCGAGAATCAAAACCAAGGTCAAACCAGAGAATCCTCCAAACATAACCCAATAGGGATGCTGTTGCAAGCCCAATAAATGTAAAATCAGAGAACCCAAGCCAATGTACCAGCCTAGAATCCAAGGCGATGCCAAACACAAGAATCCACTGCAAACCACAAAACCACACAAACCAACTTGAGCAAAGAACACAGTGCTGCAAGACCAAGAAAACCAATTTAAAGGGACAGAGTCAAAGCCCAATCAATATGGCAAGCCAATACCAAGCCGTGAAAAGGCAAGGACACACAAGAGGAAATTAAGAAAAACAGTCCTGGGAGCCTTCAAACACTGGGTCCTGATATTTCCAGTTACTCCCAAATATTTCTGGGATTTTTCAAGACCCATTTCCCAGTATCCCAGAAAATCCTGGATACCATTCAGACAGATGAATATATCCAGAAAATCAAAACAAAAATAATACCATCAGTACACATAACACTGAATAACGCAAACAATATTTACCACCACAGCAAGTAATTAGTACAATACAATGGATAGACAAATCAATACAATGGATAGACAAATCTCCACACATACAAGTATAATACAAATAAGAGAAAAAAGAGAAATGCAACTGGCAGCTCTCTCTGCATCAGGAGCAACTGAATGAGTCTATCACACTAATACAAAAGATAAAATGACTTCAGAGAAGGCCAACTGGAAAGAAATGGGGAAGAGTTAGGAACTGATCTTCCTTTTAAACCTGACGTTTTCCTTCTCAATTATGTTACAGTGGTGGATGGTGGATGCTTCCCATCAAGATGTGGTATTAAACTTAATAACAGCAGCAAGCCTTGTCAGTTAGAAGCCTCTGTCTGTACCAAACCAAAGGGAATGACTACTGAACACCTGAGTTATAGTTAAAATGGTAAAGTTAACCATAGAAAAATGCTCTAAAGAGCATTGGGAATCATGCCAGCTTCTGTTGTTATGCTAGGTTAAGAGGGAGTTGATAGAAATGCTTAACAATTAATTTACTCTATGTTATTGTGATTGTAAATAAGGTGTTAGTAAATAACATGTTAAGATAATTTAAATTTGTATTTCCTCAGTTCTCTAAAATAAAAAAATGGCTTGGCTGGAATAAAAGGAAGAAATTGGGTTAAATCATTTAAAGATATACAGCAGCCACCTTTCTCTTTCCATAGGTGCTACAAGCTGGCCCTTGCATTTTATTCACTTGTTGCAGTAGTGATCTCTCAGGATACACCAGAGCAGTTTGCTGCAATAGAGGAGCAGATCTTCCCCTGGTAAGGAAGAAGTCATATCTTTTGTGAGGTTTTTTTAACCCTTTGTGTGGTTTGAAACATTACATCTTGCAGAAGGAACCAGACCTGTGCACCGCTTCTGCTTTTGGCCCTGAGCACAGGTCTGTGACTGTAAAAATAGAACCCATCCCCTACACATCAGTACACACACCATGGGACTCCGATGTGGAGCCAGCTCCCACATCTCAACACCACAAGCAGAGGTGCCTCATTCTGTGTCACACATTACAAATGAGCATACAGAGATTCGGGGGGGGGGGGGGAATCACTCGGCTCACTAATTGTTATTCTTAGCTTTTCTGCTCGTTTGTCCAGACCATCTGCCACATCAAATATTGATATAAACGCTCTGTAAATCCAATAGTTTCCATCACAAATACGTTTCGAACGATGACTTGATCCGTCCTTTTGGTGTACCCAACAGGGTGACAAAGGGCAACTGATTTCTTTTATATATAATTTATACCTTTAAAAAAAAAAACTCCCAACTTTTCTTTCTTTAAAAAATTAACACACTGTACCAGCTTAAGGTACCAGGAACACTCTTAGTACCATTTAGCTGAAAAATGAAGGGAACTGCACTGCCCTGTCTTGCAGGACTGCTTGGATAACTAAGATATACATACATCAAGAGCACTGGCCATGCAAACCATGCCATAAAGAAAACTTAACTATGGCTTCCCAGCCTTGGGACAGCTGAGTCACACTATTTTTCCTTAATTAAACCTGGAGGCATAAAATTAAAAATAATAATAATGCACCATTTACATACATATTATTACACGATGTGCACAGTAATATTACTGTTACAAATCATGTCACGGTGTAAACCATGCACTCTCAGATAAGCCAGCCCCCCTGTATGTCTGCACAAGTCACTCCTCTATGAACACACAAAGCTGCCTTATACTGAATGAGACCATTTGTCCATCAAAGTCAGTATTATCTACTCAAGACTGGCAGCAGATCTCCAGGGTCTCAAATGGAGATCTTTCACTTCACCTACTGCCAGATGCTTTTAAGCTGGAGATGCCAGGGATTGAACCCAGGACCTTCTGCATACCCAGCAGATGCTCTGCCACTGAGCCACAACCCTTCCCCAGCGCCACCCATCTGAGCATAGCTCCTCACTTGTATGGAAACCAGCCCAGATCTGTGAGTTGTGCAGAGACAATACAGGAAGCCTCCTTTACAGCCAGGTAACTCTTCTTGGCCCTGACCTCAATTGCCCAAGCTAGCCTAATCTCATCAGATCTTGGAAGCTAAGCAGGTTTGCCCCTGGCCAGTATTTGGATGGGAGACTTCCAAGGAATACCAGGGCCAGGACACAGAGGCAGGCAATGGCAAACCACCTCTGAACGTCTCTTGCCTTGAAAACCCCATGGGGTCGCCACAAGTCAGCTGTGATGCAACAGCACTTTCCACCACCAACTCTTCTTGACCTCTGAAGCATTTAGTCACTTCTGACGCGTTCAGGCTTGACAAAGAGAAGGAGAACATCCTTCAAAGGATGTTGACTGGGAAAAGAAAACGCAAGAGCAGTGACTCATGAAGTGACACAGCAAGCACCCTCTTCATGCTCACAGGCATCCCTTATTAACGGAAGCCTTATTTCCTACAAATATACTCTAGCCCCCAAATCAGGTAATCATTGAACTGATTACTGGTCCAGCCAGCCCCTTGAATTTCACAATCAGAGTGAATTCTGGAAGCTGTCTGGTACATTTGAGTATCTTCACCACCAACAACAAAAATGAGGGCATACCAAAACTAACTACGGATTAAATCAACAAGAAACTAAAATAAGAACCTAAGAAGAGCCCTGCTGGATCAGACCAATAATCCATCTAGTCCAGCATTGTCTCACACAGTGGCCAACCAGTTCCTCTGGAGGGCCAACAATAGGGCATAGAGGCTGAGGTCTTCCCCCGATGTTGCCTCCTGGCACTGGGATTCAGAGGTTGACTGCCTCTGTACATGGAGGTTCACTTTAGTCACCATGGCATAAAATGGTAATTACCAGCTCATTCCTACTCGAATCATATCCGGGGGGGGGGGGGACCAGGGAAATGGGGAGATTGCAGTTGTACAGTGGGAAATCTGAAAATACGCACATATTTTGGAACATTGTTTTTAAAAAATTACACAAACATTTACACCTGGGAAGGGGAGGGTCCAACTCCAGTGAACACAAACCAGCAACATGATTCTAGACTCTCTAGAGCCCACCCAAATGGGCTTCATTCTCCCATAAAAGTCCTTCCAAAGGTCACCAATGATTTCTTCCGGAGGAAAAAGTGCGGGGAAAAGTCCAATTTGGGACACCAGTCTTGTTCCAGGTATTACATGCCAATTTTTGTACCTGCCCAGCAATGGCAAGTTGGTACTACACCCGTTTCTACAGGATATGCAGCCCACCCTTTCTTTTAGCAGTCCATGCAAATTAATTGCCTCACTGGCTTGGTTCCTCCCCCCTTACGATTACTGCAGAAAACCACCAACTCCCAGTAGCTTTGCAGAAGAGGCAGGGAATCCCGTCTGCCACCAAAGGAAGCAGCAGAGACCCGAGTGTCCCCTAGCAGTTATTCCTCACATAATGAACACGATAAAAAGCACTGCCAATTATTATTCCCTTGTCCCAAACCAAAAACAAAACCCACCCAAATAATCAATAGTCGTTAATGCAAAGTCAACATTTCCAGATGTAGCCTGCATGTTAACTGAAAAAAAATTTTTTTTACTCGACTGGCACACCAAAGAGATTCTTACACACATACAAATCAAACAATTTGGGGGGGGGAGGAGGAATAAATAAAAAGGGAAGAAAAAGAATTAAAAGATTTTTGAATCAATTTGCTATGTTCGTAGAGCTACAAATTTATACACTGTTGTAAAAATTCAGGTTACAGTTGCAAACTCTCAGAAGAGAGGAGGGGGGAAACAGACACAACAAATAAATAAATTTTGTTTAAAGCACTGATTTCCATTGATGTCATGGCAGACTCCCAAATTTGCATAATCAAAAATTTATTTAACTGTCTATCAAAACACAACACGGGAGGCTCCACGTTAAGCAAGTGAAGGCTGAATTAAGGCTGTGGGGAGTTGGCAAAAACAATATGTGGAATTATTTTAGAACGGCAGCACACAATCTGGCCAGCTATTTCAGATGAATACAGAGGAATCGGTTATATTTTTATCCTGTCCTTCCTCCCAGAGACTCCACCTCGGCTCTACCCCCTTCTCTTTGTATCCACACAACCCCCCTGGGAGCAGTGTTCCCTCTAAGCTGAGTTAGTGTGAGCTAGCTCACAGTTTTTTAGCCTCCGGACTCACACATTTTTGTCTTAGCTCAGGAAGGACGGCTTCAGAGCAAACTAATTTATGCAGTAGCCAAATCGCTCACTCACAACTTTAATGCCAGTAACTCACAAGGTAGAATTTTTGCTCACAAGACTCCACAGCTTAGAGGGAGCATTACCTGGGAGGTATGTTGGGCTGGGGGCGCTGACTGGCCCAAGGTCACCCAGCAAACTTCAAGGCTTGAAGGGGGATTTGAAACCTACCTTCGTGTCACTCATCCTCATCTGACACTCTAGCCCAAGAATCTACAACCTGCACCTCTACAGCCAAATGTGCTTTTTTATAAGAAAGGACATAAAAACGAAGTTAATATTGGACGGGTAGGCAAGGTGCTAAAATACCCAGTATGTGAAGGGAACAGTAAGCAAAAATTTAATAGGACTAAAGGCCTTCTCGGAGATGTTTTACACTACCTGGAAAGGGAAACGGTAAGAGGTGAACGACTGCCAGTAGTCCGACGGCAAATCATGGAGAGATCTTTGGTGATGCACTCAAACAACGGGCACAGGGTTTATGACTTATAATGAAACCTCATGGATGGCACTTTCAAATAAAAAAAACCTCACAAGATCCCAGTGTTAGGGCTGCAGAAACTTCATGGATTATTAATCAACATGTCAATTATCAGTAATGTTACATTCTATAGTTATCATTACGCAAATGGGCTTTCTTATAATACCTCTTCAGCCACAAGGCATAGATGGAACACTATGTCTGGGGCAGTGATGCTCTGTATTCTTGGTGCTTGGGGAGCAACAGTGGGAGGGACTTCTGGAGTTCTGGCCCTGCTGGTGGACCTCCTGATGGCCCCTGGGGTTTGGTCGCTGGGTGACACAGAGTATTGGACTGGATGGGCCACTGGCCTGATCCAACAGTTTTATCACAATGCGTATACATGGACTGTCTCTCGACCAAATCATCCTTTGGTTTCCTTTGCAGCAGGATCCTGGATTTTTCCAACACTTCATTTATACCCAACATTTCTCCTCAGTGGAGGGTCCAAAGCGGCTTATAACATTCTCCCCCTTCTCCATTTTATCCTCACAACAACCTTTTACAGTTCTGCACGGCCTGCAAGATGGAGCTCTTCCACCAGGCCTTCAAGTAGGGAGCCGCCCTAATAAACCAAGACCCTGGCCCCAAACTAACACCACTACCATCATGTCAGTGTTAGACCCAAATGGCCATCATCTCTGACATATCAGTGTTAGATGCTGCTAATGACCGCCATGATCCATGAACAGCACTAGCACTTTACGTTGTGTTTTATAACTGTATTGTTGTGGTTTTATCTAATTTTGTATTTTAGTGTGCTCTAATATGTTTTATGTAAGCCGCCCTGAGCCTGCCTCAGCAGAGAGGGCAGGATACAAATCAAATCAAATCAATAAATAAATAAACCATAGGAGGTAGGCTATGCTGAGAGCGTGTGACTGGCCCAGGGTCACCCCATGACCAATCTTTCCCTCCCCCACAGAAGTTGCAATGTTTGTGAATATTCTGTGATACCATAACATGTTGGGAGGACTCCCAAGGATGCAAAAGCCTTTTATAGCACATACGGGTCAGGAAGCACTACATCTAACTCAACCCAGAACCAAAGAAGGCTCCCCCACAGGTCAGCTGGGCCCCGATGTCAACCATTAGCCCACATAACCCAGACTCCATGGTGCCACACAAACAATACAGTACAAAAGGCACACCACACCAACTTTCCTGCAGAGCAAGCTGAGCCTGAGAGCCATGCAAATATTATTAAATTAATTTTTACCACACCCTTCCTGCAAAGAGCTCAGTAGGGTGTACCTGGTTTCTCCCCCATCCCCTGTTATCCTGGGATTTTAGCCGAGACTTAACCACTGCCCCACGGTCCCCTAATGAGCTTCATGGCTGAGTGGGGGATTCGAACCCAGGACTCCCCATCACAACACTCATCCAATCATATATATCTATGGAAGGCACTCACTGCACACCTTAGATGGCATGGTGAATTCCTTTCTCTGGTGGAAATGCTTTGCCAGCTCCCAATGTAGCAAAATCTGTTTTGAACCCCCAAATACTACATTCGGTTCCAGTTTTCCCTCTAAGCCGAGTTAGTATGAGCTAGCTCACAGTTTTTTAGCCTCCAGCTCACACATTTTTGTATTAGCTCAGGAAGGATTGCTCCAGAGCAAACTAATTTATGCAGGAGCCAAATCGCTCGCTCACAACTTTCATGCCATTAGCTCACAAAGTAGACTTTTTGCTCACAAGACTCCACAGCTTGGAGTGAGCAGTTCAACCAGAGACTGCTGACTTCAGTACTCTCAGGGTCCCTTCTTGTCTCCAGACAGGAATTTGGGGGCTCGGAGCATCCTTTACGATGCCAAAATGACCTCCATCCAAGTGGTCAGGATCCAGAAAAAAGCCTGCACTGCCTAGCAGCCATAAGCCTCTGTCAGTTACAGAGTACACGTACATGAGCTTAGCATTTCATCCAAATATGAATGTATCTTTCATTTTTATCTTTCTCTGCCTCTGACAGCATGTTTCATTGTTGACGCTGCTTTAAAACTTTGGTTTTAATTGGAAACAGCTTTGAGTATTTTAAAGCGATCTATAAATACGCTAAAAGGGGAAAATAAAAATTCACAAAAATTAACATATGCAAGATCAAAGAGCAGCAACAAGAAGTTTACTTCTTGCAAGACGAAAGCTTTTTTAAAAAAAAAAGACCATCCCAAGTGTGAGCAAATATTTTATCCCCTAATTTTTTTTATTTTTTTTTAAATTCATAGTTCCACCAGGGACCAAATAAAATCACTCCAGGGACAGGGGCGGTTCTTCAGGCATCCTCATCTTAGAATGAAACATGACCCAAAACCCATCCATCAAGACTGCCTGAAAGAAATCTGCAAGCAGTACAGGGTTGCCAACCTCCTTACCAACCCATGTTCCTATGCCTTCAACAGAAGCTTAATCTGAGGTTGTCTGTAAGAACAAGCCTCTGAAATATCTCATGTGCTGATTTTTGTGGATTAAATTGCTGTTAAATTCACAAGACAAGACCAGGCTTTATTTCCCAGGTCATTTGGCAACCATGCTGAAATGCAGTGCCGGTCTTATTTATCTGCATTCTTTTATAGTCTGCTTTTTCAACTAAAATAAATCAGAGACTTTGGTTAATGATGGCAGTAACAACAAAGCCAATATCAAAGGTGAAACATAACCCAGAAGTACAGCAGAAATTAACAGTCAGACCCTCTGAAAAAGTGACATTAAAAATCTCTCTGTGCCCCAAAGAGCTTGCAAACTACAATTCAACAATGGGGGGGGGGGGGAGACAGGAAAAGGAAAGGGGGCATTGAAGGAAGAATTCACAAGCGTTCAGGCTTATATATTCACAATTAGCCAGAAAAGAAACAACTGTGCTCAGTTACTTTCCAACAGCAAGCGTCTACAGACACCTGACCTTGGAATGTTCCTGGGAAGCTGGGTGTGGCCAGCAGAAAGGAGGGGTAGAGTAGACCGCAGTGGACAGGGAAGGCAGCTAGGTTGTCATTTTGGATACCAGCTGAAACCAGGGCCGGGTACAACATACCACACATTTGTATCAGTAGCAGATTTCCTTCTTCTAATTGCATGAATTAAAAAAGACACCCCAAAGGCCATCCAGCCAATCTCCCAATGCAGTATATGCCCACATAAACAAGGGAGACACTAAAGAGAGCAGATGACCTGCAAGACAAGCTTATGGAGCAAAGTACTCCCAGCAAGCGAGCCAAGCATTGGGGGCCAAGATGCATCTACCCACCATTAGCCAACACTGTGAGATGGGGGTCAAGAATCTTACCTAATGATCTATTACATTTTCATTCCATCCTCAGGGCTGTGATCATAGTTCTCCCCTAAACCACTGCATCTACACAACTGCCCTGCAAGGTAAGCTAGGCCAAAAGAGACCATCTGGTCAAAAGTCACCCACTAGCGGAGTTAGGATCTGAACCTGATTTCCCCCTATCCTAGTATGACACTCTAACCACTACAACACAAAATCTCAGCTACAGTACAAAACGCAGCTTACTGGAGCGCTGTATTGGTTTGCATTCAACCGGAGCTGCTTCATATTGGCCCAATCATACATTCAGCAGCAAAAATAACTTGGCTTGTCACCTCAAACCATGGCTCCCTAATGACTGCAAACACAACTGTCCTACATAGCCAAAGAGTTCACCATTTGCACTTTATATTTTCAAGTTTGCACCTAAACACCTTATGCAACTCTATGCAACAGGATCACTTTGCACAAGCACCATTCATAGTGCTCAGCAGTATTTAAGGTATAGATTGCACAAGATGGCACTGGATGTGGCACAACAGATTCACTGTGCACACCTACGAAACATACCTCCTCTCAACCAACGGGACCAGCTACACCCTACCTCACAGGACTGCTGGAAGCAGTGACAACAACTAAAAAGACTGCCAGGCACTTTGGCTGTGGTCACACTGGTGGCTTGGCGTGATATGGTGGCGCCCCTAATTGAACCGGTTTAAAGTGTTGCGGGGCATATCAGCCACACAGCACACCCTGCTGCGGTTTACCCATGCAAACATCCCGCGGCCAAACATCCACATTATTGCAGCACCTCAGCCATGAAGCACGCTGCCCAAAACTTTTCAAAATGCATGTGTGCTCATAAGTGCACATGTGCACACATAGGCAATTTTTAAAAAACCCAACATCCCTAGCGGCAGAGCAGATCTGCAGGTTCAGACTGCCAAATCTGTTCTGTGTGCGCTCCCCCGCATTCAGACATTCGGCCATGTGCAATGACTGCATGGGAAGCCAAAGATACCACTTGTGATGTGGTGCCTTTTTAACCCGGCTCCAAGTCGTCCCATGACAGGATAAGTATGGCTGGGGAACACCTGACAAGTGTGGCTGTCTGACTGCACTCATTTGATCCGGAGGGGAGGAGTGGCTGTGTCGGGCCAATGTGTGATCACAGCCTTTGTGTGGACAGCTTGCTGCATCAATCCCATCTCTTCATTCAAAGATGGTCCCTGCTTTTGGAAACCTCAACACCTTTCCTGGACCTGTCTTCCATCAGCTAAAAAAACCCCTACAGCCGAGGCTGGAAACAATTCAAATTCCAAGACGCCAGATTTTTACATGACCTAACCACTAAGTCATCTGAAATTTTCCAGCCCTGCCTTCAGTTAACAACCTTCAACAGTGTGTGAAGGGGAACAGCAAGAGGTAGACAGGGCTCCTTTGGAGTATCTGGGGGGGGGGGGGGGATAAGCTTATAAAAGCCCCATGCCAGTTCCACACAGTATCTTTTTCTCCTTTTAGACAACATATGGGCCATGGACCACTTGCAGAGGGGAAAGGTACAATGGTAGAGCACCTGTGACGTAGAAGGTCCCTTGTTCAATCACCAGCATCTCCAGTTAACAGGATCTCTAGAAACAGGTGATGAGACATGTCTGTGCTGGAGAGCTGCCACCAGTCAAAGGAGACAATGCTAAATCTAGACAGATCAATGGTATGAGTCAGTACAAGGCAGCTTAATACATTCAAACATAGGCTTGTGTGGGTACTTAAAACTAGAAGAAAACTGCTACGATCTACAAAGTTATATTTTTTGCAATACTACGCCCTAAAAAGACAGCAGCGTCTTCAATAGTATTACAGAATCCTCTCTTGGATCAGATCTAATCCAGAGTTCTGTGGTCACTGGGCATCTCTGAGAAACTAAAAAGTGGAGCATAAAGGCAATAGACCACCTGAACTAGGAGCCAGCATAACAACGGGAGGCAACACTTCCTCTGAACATGGAGGTTCTATTCAGCTCTTCAGGCCAAATGCAATCAAAAAATTATCCAAGAATGTATTTTTTCCAAATCTCATAAACTAGTGGCTATCAGGACATCTTTTGGCAGCCAACCCCATTTTAAATCCCTATGTGCCAACAGCAAATAATTAGAAGTCAATTGTCCCATGATTAAGCAGCAGCTCTGGGAAGGGATGGGGGGGAGAGAATATTAAAATCTTACATTTATCCATGCAAAGTCCTGGGGCGAGTTTGTCTAGGTTGCTGATAAGCACTTTTTAAAAAATTAATGACAGAAATATCCAGGTTAGCATTAAACCACTGCAGTGGCCATCTTGTTTTAGACACACACAGAACACAGTTTGTTTTAAAACAATGTGATCTCTAGTTTACCATATTGGGGGTGGGTGGGTTTGAGATGGGGAGAGCACAGATGCAAATGAAACCCACTTCTTATTTTGCAATGTTTCAGAAGGGGAGGTTTGAAATCTATTGTGTGTTTATTCACATAAAACATTCCATGAAAATGTAGAACTGGCACAAGCAGGCAGGAGAAGCCCCCTCCCCTTTCCCTGGCTGTGTTGGCTTCTATTTACAGGACATTGACAAGGAAGGGGAATCTCCCCAAACATGAGACCTCCACCTATGGTCTACAGTGGCACAATTCACGCTATCCACTCAGCATTCTAAAGCTTCATTCCCACTGCATGCATGGACCAGGCCTCAGTTCACACAGGTGTCAGGACAGCTCAGAAACAGCACACGCACTTCTGAGGCCCCTCCTGGCAGCACCTGCCTCCAGCTGCTGTCCTCCCCTCCAGGCAAGGCCTCAGAATCTGAAGAGAGGTGGTCTCCAACACTACCTCACCCCTCCTATCCCTGCCAGTAGGCTGAAAGGGTAAGAAATGCAGCTGATATTCCTCTGTCCCTCTAATATACTACTGCATGCCACCCATGCCTCAAAAAGGTATCTAGGCAGGCCCGTAGCTATAGTGGGGCTCCACCCCCTTTTTTAGAGGCACAGCCCCACAATAATTTCTCCTGTAAATTCTTTTTTCAATAATTAAAAAACATTTTTAAAGGTATGCGCTCCTTTAAGCAGAGTGGGATGCTGTAGTTGACTAATTCCCACAGTGAGCAAGGAAGTTGGTGTAGGTGACCTCTAGGATCCCTTCTAACTATGTCAAGAAACTGGTCTCATTCAAGACAGTTTTTCTGCATAAGTGTTAGCTTCCTTGACTGTAGAAGTCATCATCCCCACCTGCCAGCTTGTTAGCAGAATTGTTGCTCAGGCTGGCAGAAATTATTAACTTCCAGCAGCTGAGAATTGTTATCTAAAGTGGTTGACAGCTTGCAGTTTAGAGATCTATCCTGGTAACAGCGTTCAATTGGCTAAACAATTTTTCTTTCTGCACTGAGAACTTCAGCCCCATCAGAAAAAAACCTACCCCACAAGCCACAAAATCCTGGCTACAGGCCTGTGTCTAGGTACTCACACGGGTCTCATCTCCAGTAAGAGCTTGGAAACAAAATTGGGTTGACTGAGGAACGTGTTTGGATGGCTGCTTAACTCAACTAGGGTTATCTGGCCCAGTATAGAGTCCAACCACAATGATGAGGATAAATGACCCAATTTTGGCTGCCAATAGCCCCAAACCACAGCTAGTCAGGAATTCCAAGCCTGGCATCCCCAGGAAGGTGCCCAGACCGGTGGGGGCCTTGCCATAACTTCATGTGAGACAAGAACACACTCAACCTTCTACAACTATGCATTTGTGGTTGAAGATCAGCAGGAGTTGACCACACACTCTTTCAAGGAAGCTCTCTCCTGTTACTGGCTCACTGAGGGAACACTTCAGAGGAACATCAGATTGGTCCAATTCAAACTACTGGTATAACGGACAGAGAGTGACCAGGGCTCAAAGAACCCCACCAAGTCAGCAGAGAGCCATGGGTTTTATACCCACACACAAACACTTGTGTCCCCCCCCCCTCACACACACACATCCCACAGAGGTTAAAACGCAATAAAATACTGCACATGACATCCTGAACATCTTGGGGATATAAAATGTGATGTTTGTAAGGGGAAAGCATAACTCAAAACTTTCAATGGATTGTCACGCTACAAGAGCTGTACTACTTTTATTAACAATACTCAAGATGTATTATGTAAAACTGCCTACTGTAATATGAGTCAACCTGACTAATATGGTCATTTTCCGAGGCCCTGCCCTGCTTCAGGGGCTCTTACCATCTGAGGGTAGATTGGTGGCAACTCAGGAAAGGGCCTTCTCAGTCATGGCACCCAAAATTATGACTCTTCACAGGGAGATCTGTCCGTCCCCTTCAATCACTGACTTCCACACCAAGTGGGTGAAGACTTTTTCATTTTGTCTGCCATTCCCTCATTTATTCTCTTCCTCCTTTTCCTGTGTTAAGGTTATGTTTCCTGTTTTCATATATGTGTTTTTGATCTTGTTTTAACGTTTTTATGGTTCCCTACCTTTGGGGCAGAAAGGCAGCTTAAAAATGTTTAAAATAATAAATCATGGACATTACCACAACCCTACTCACACCATGCCTGAAGGGCAGGCCAATATGATTGCTTCATCATCTTCCCCACAAGTCTGATCAGTGCCTGGATGAGAGACGTTCCGGGAAATCCCCACCCCACCCCACCCACCAACTTGAGTCCCATGAAGGAAGAAAGGTGTAAATATAATAAATAAGACTATACAGATGAAAAAGAGTAAGCACATAGCTGGACCTCTCATGGGTTCATAACACAGACATTTGAACTCTGAACCACCTCATAGCCGAAATCCTTAAAGACCACTGTCAGCCAAAGTAAAATCTGAAGGAGCAAATAACTAATGCCTCAAACTTTAAATGTTAATTACAATTTCATCCTTGCCACAGCTGCTCTAACTAATGTGGTTAATCACGAGACAATGATTCCTTGGATTTTATTAAACAGCTGAATGGCATTCAACCCAGGTCACCAACTAAACAGTCTGCCTTCTCACCCAGATCTTCTTCAGAGGTCTTGCTCCACAGTCCCCCACCGTCTGACGTATAACAGAGCTACACAAAAGCAGGGCCTTCTCAGTGGTGGCATCTAAATTTCAGAGCTCCCTTCCAAGGGAGACTTGCCTGGATCCCACTTTAGAGTCATTTAGACAACAGGTTAAAATCTGGTTACTTGAAAGGATATTTGGGTTAACGGATTATAGACTCCTTTTGCCTTCTTCCATTGACAATTTATTTTTATTGTTGTTATTTATACTTATGTTGATGCAAATCCACAAGGTCAGAAAGAGGAGGTACAATTTTTTAAAAAAACAGTTAATAGAGTATCACTGCAAGGAACAAACTGAGGGTCAGCACACACACCCCAAAATCAGACTTCACCCCCACAGTCAAGCCATCAGTTGCTATTTCTATATCAGCAACAGGAGGACCAGACCAGACCTCTGCCCTGGGATCAGATAATCAAAAAGAGCTTGTAGTTGCACATCCCTGATACAAATGCAAAACTATAGTGCACCGGGGGGGGTGTAGTTTACTTGCTAGAAAAGCTAATTAAATCTCCACAAAAAATCAGATGGGTATCCTTCATGTTCTTTTAGTATTCTTTGTGCACAGACCCAGCTTTGGAGGATGGCAGCATGCAACTTTCCAGTCTTTTGAAAAATGGTGCTAAAATTCTGCATATATTACTAACATAATCCAACATGGCCTCTTTTGCAGTGTGCCAGAGCTCAAGATGTCACTGATCCTGGTTCAAAAGAAAATTGTTCTGAGTTTTATCACCATCCAGAAGTCCGACCATAAATCTCCTCTCAAAAGTTCTGGTAAGACTTTCAAAATCTGTCACCAGAGAAGCAAGTAAAATCAACACAGCTACCTATCACATGGCCCAAATTAGTTTTAAAAATTGGAAATTTGATATCTGCATCTCGTCTTAAATAGCATCACCATACAGCTTCGGCATGCTAGAAGCACAAGCCAGGAATAAATCTGTAACTGAAACACATTGAAAGTCCAACAACAGCTAACCATGTCATGCAATCTGTGAGTGACTAATTTTGTTGTGTCACATTAATAAATATTCACAACACTAATATTCTGGCCTCATTTTAGTGCAAGGAAAGTCATCAGGAAGAAGGATATTTTTAACTGTTACAAAAGAAAAAAAATTACCACTATTGCCACTGGGTGGATTAAAAAAAAATTGTCTATTTTGCTGCTATTCTAGAAACTTCCAAAATGCCTGACATTCTTCCTTTCCAATGTGTGGGTGGGTGGGGGGAGAGAGAGAGAGAGAGGATTGGTTAGAGGTAAACTCTTTAATCGCTCACACCCCCCCCCAACTGAACAAGACCAAATTTTCAATTAAATATTCCATTACAATTTAGAGGGCAATTAAGCAAAATTAACAAGACATCAACTTTTCCCCTCAAATTCTGAAAAAAATTTTCTAATTCAGGCTAGAAAAGTTTTAAATTTTCTAAACACATTTGCCTGAATTGAGGTTCCTGGATTGGTGAGAGGATTTAAAGCTGCAGAAAAAAAAAGAGTTCTGTTCCAACACAGAAATGCCCTTTTCAAATTCACTGCTGCAGCTGTGCAGTCGGCCATCTTGATATTTTGTTCCCATTTTAAAGTGGAGACTCTGACAAGATTTTTTTTTTTGCAAATTCTGTGTTGACCTGCTCTTTTTCCTCTCTCCCCCTCAGACTGCAGAAGCTGCACGTTCAAGATCTTTCCACAGACATTTGTTTAAATGGAAATTCTAAGAATTACAATCTCACTCTTTTTCAAATACAGAAAAAGAAAAAGAAAAAACCAAAAACAGAAGCAATAACCAAAAAAACTCAGAGACAAATCTTACCACAACAAACTCATATGGGGTAGCCCCAAAATAACCTAGCATCATACAGTAATACAATTATGCACATTAAGAACCATAAATTAGTGTTAGCTTTGGGTTTGGTTTTTTTTACATAAAATTAGCATTTAACTACAGGGGGTAGAATACAGAATCACTCAAAAGGGGGGGAAATAGCAGTTTTGCACTTTTGCTTTCCACCCTAAAAAATCTGCAACTTCATGGCTAGTTTTTCTAATTATTACTTCTGCATTCACAATTAATACAGAGACACACTTAAAGCACAAATTAATACAAAGAAATTACATTCATAACATTTTATGTTGTCTTACTGTGTAGGCAAAAGCACACACAAAAGGATCCCCCCCACTGCAAAAGGTTTAAAAATTAAAATGCCAGAATTAGGTTTTAATTGTGCCAGAAAACAAATAGCTTCAGAAAACATATGACATTTAAGAACAAAAGACTTCATTGTAATCTTAATTTCACCCTCGATGACGTTTCAGTTTTGGATTGTGTTTGAAAAGGGGTTGTTTCAAAACCAGATTTACATAAAACCCTAAAATTATCTCCCCCCCCCTCAAAATTGGGGTGTGTCCTCAGAAAATTTCCAATAGCATATGTTTAAAAACATAACCTTAAAAAACTTTTGATTGCTATAAAAACAAAATTTGTAATTTAACTGCATTCAACCAACTGAAATTTGCAATAAGTACAATTCTTAATTACTTCCTTACAAATCAAGCTGCTTCTCCAAACTGATCATTTCTTGAAATTGCTCAGGTTTTTCTACGACTTAATTTCGTTTCCAAACACAATCGGCATAAAAAAATCTGTTTTTCAATCAACCCCCCCGATTTAATTCAAATTCAAGTTTAATTTAATTTGCATATTAAAAAGGTTCCTGCTCTAAAACAAATTTTGCTGACAGCAACCACAAGCACACACTGGCTTGCTTTAAGAGTGCTTCTTAAAAAACCCCAGAGAGACGCTAACAAAACCAAACGAAAAAAGACGTTTAAAACTCCTAATCAGCATTTCAAGGATTGAAACTTTTCCTTCGAAAATAAAGAAATAGAAAAGATTTCCTTTTTCCCCCAATTTTAATTTCTTTTTTCTCTATTTACGAAATAGTCTCCTCTAGGTGGCGTCGTTTTAATAGGAAAAAAACTAGCGTTTGGAGAAAAAATTAGAAAAAAAAATTGAGAAAGAGAAAGGTTGGCCCTTCGTGGGGGGAAAAACAAGGGGAATCGCGGGTTGCGGGGCGCGTCAAAGGAGGGGCCGAGCCCCGGAGCCCGGGTAGGGCAAAACCGGGCTCCCGAACGGGCTGCCTGCTAGCCGAAAAAGAAACCCCCCTCTTTGGAGAAAGCGTTTGCAAAAGGCGAGGGGCTGATTTTTGCCAAACGTGAATTGTCCAGACTGACATGGCTGCTCCAGGCTGCCGTTCGGAGACTCTGCGAGGGCCGCTTTTGTGTGGTCCGGACCGGCTTGAGGGGCAAGGTCGGGCCCGGGGGGCAGCCCCATGAACCAGAGGGGCTTCCCGGGAAAGAGCTCGCCTCTCCCAGCGCCCCACTCCCGCCAGCCACGCTGACGGAGGTGCACCGATGGTGGCGGCCGCCTGCCTGCCTGCCAGGCCGGAACGCGGGGAAGCGATGCGGTGCGCCCCGCTGCTTAGCCCGGCCAACCTCCACCTTTTACCTGCGCTGCGGCGTGCTCGGTAGCAACAGCGGCGGCGGCGACTCCTCCTTCTCCCGCCGCCGCCGCTCCGGAGCCTCCCGGCTCGCTCATGGGGCTGGGGTCGGGGGCGAAGGCGGGCGGACGGGCGAGCGCGGCTCCTCCCGGGCCTGGCTTCTGCTACTGCTGCGCGGCGCACAATGCAGAGCGCCCGCCGGTGCCGCCTCCCTCCTCCGCGCATCAGCGGCGGCGGCAGCAGCCTGCGATGCCCCCGCCGCGGCGCGGGTGGGCGGCTCGGGCTCCTCCGCCCCCTCCCGGGGCATGGGTCGGAGGACGCTGCTGCTGCTGCTGCTGCTGCCGTCGCTCTGGCTCCTGACGCCGCCTTCAGGGCTGCCCGGCCGAGCCTCGCCGGGGTGGAGAGCGCGCAGTAGCCGTCGCCATCACTGGCTAGGAGGGATGCGGCCGCCTCCTCCACTGGAGGAGCAGCAGTGGCAGCGGCGGCGCAAAGGGGGTTGAGGCGGCCCCGAGTACGCCTCCGCCCCGGAGCCCGGCCCGGCCCCGCTCGCCCTACTCGGGCGGCACACAAAAGCGCGCTCCGGGCAGGGCACGCCGCGGCTTCTTCGGCAGTCAGCCTGCTGCCAACTTTGGGCCCAGCCCGGCTCCTGCTGGTTTCAGCACACACCTTAGACTCCACGTTAGTTATTGAACCTGGAGCCATTCCACACATTTAGTAATCCGGATTGCGCCCACATGCCTTTCACTCCGGATTAGTAAAATGGAAGTGACTCCACCCACTCCATAATCTGGAGCCCAAGGTATGTGGAGTCGCTCCAGTTGAACTAGCCTTTGAGTGTTTCTGCCCATTTGGGACCCTTTCCTTTTTTTAAAGTGGAATGACTTTTAGATTTAAGGTTAATCAGGAGTGAGTCTACATACCCTGGACTCCAGATTAGTTAATTTCCCAAACTCTGTTGTTGTTTTTTAAAGGCCTGGGTGGTGGATTATAGTTTAAATTAGTTGCTACTAGTGCAGCATTTCAGAAGGGAGAGACTGAGGCTGATAAAATTTGGGGCTTGTTGCATTAGAACTATGCTGTCTTTGGTAACATGTATTTTGGTGCTGGGATTATGCAGAGAAATTAAAACCCATCCTGGAAATTGAATGCAATTTGAGAGCTCTTTGAAATTGTAATTAATGTGAACTGTAATATATAGGTATATATATTAACACAAATTTCTTTAACTTTAATTATTAGCAGTCAGACCCCTCCTCCCACAGAGGGGTAGTTTAGCACACAGAGAGATACAGGCATAAACACCCTGCATACAAATACCACCTCAAAAAATCATAAATATGAGACACTATCTGGCCTACAATGACACAAAATGAATGGCAGCCGGAGAAAAGCCTGGGAAATATGTTTGAAGGTGAGTTATAAACTGGCTGACTGACTATTACTGACAACCATAAGGAGATACATAATTTCAGGAACAATGGGGCCCCCAAATTAAATTGCCTTACCTTGGATTAACCTCATCACATGCCTAGCCTCACTTCTCCCTTGCCCATTTTACCCCAATTTAGCAACTTTTAACACTATTTATAAAAAACTGGTAGTCCCCCCCTCAGTATTCAAAGGGTCATCAAGAACCATTAACACCTATAGTTCAGATCAGGTGATTTCATCAAAGTTTCACCCAAGTTAGTATCCATCCCCCTAAAAGTGATCAACTCATTGTTTTGGGGGCAAGCACATCAGCATAGCTCCAGGGAACATTTGTCCTGTGATTGACCTTTAAAGCCGTATATGGTCTGGGGCCTGCCTACTTGAGGAACAGCCTTTCCCCATATGTTCCCCAGAGGGCACTGAGGTCAAGCTCACAACACTTGACTCCCCCCGGTCCAAAAGACGTTCGGTTGGCCAGCACTAGGACCAGGGCTTTCTCAGTGGCGGCCCCATACTGGTGGAACAAGCTCCCGGATGACATCAGGGCCCTGCGGGACCTATTACAGTTCTGCAGGGCCTGTAAGACGGAGCTCTTCCGCCAGGCTTTCGATTAGGAGCTGCCACCAGGGAATTCAGGATAATATCACCCTGGAACCGCGGGCCGAACCTCTTGCCACTGCTTTCAACCATGAGAACGCTGACTGCCACCAGTACTCGTTGTTTGTTGTTTTAACTTTGATCTGTTTATTTCTATGTTTTAAGATTGTAAACCATTTCGATAGTACTTTATTGTTGGTAGCCACCTTGAGCCAGCTATCTGGAAAGGCGAGATAAAAATGCGATAGATAGATAAATAAATAAATGCCAGCACCCTGCACCATAGCAGTATTTGTGTGTTCTTGGATCCAAACTTCGTACCCCATTTATGTGTGGGTCTTCTTTCGCTCCTCTCTCCACAAAACACTGGTTTCGTCGCTCCTTCCATGGAACTCATTCGTCTAGATTGGTAACAATCGCTGCTGCAAAATCACATTCTCCCTCTCTTCCCTGATCTCCTCTTAGCTAGCCTGTGTGCTTTGCAGTGTGTTTGTATGTGTGTTTTGGCCTTTTATTCTTTCTCTTTTTTTTTTTTGTAAAGAAATTTTTATTTTTCAAAAAAAAAAAAACATCGAAAATAATACATTTAACCTTATACAAATCCCTTTTTCCATATTAGATAACATTTTGTTCTATTTGTACATTCTATTTTTATCTTGTTTTGGTGGTTTCCCACCACATCTGAAGCATAACACATTTTCCATTTTATTCAAAATAGTAATACTTATATCTATGTTTCGTTTCTGGTAACGGTTATATAGCTTTAAAATACTTATACTTATACACCAATTCTTATTTTCTATACTCTTATGTATTTCTAAATAAAAACAGTTTCATTGTCTAATTTTAACTAAAACATTCATATAATATATTTCTATTCCTTTATGCTATTATAACCATGTATAGATATAGTTTTTCATATCCCAATACTTTTCAACATATTCTTTCAAATCTTTCCAGTCTTCCAGAAAGGTCTCTGAGTAGAGATTATTCAATTTTCTAGTCCACTTATCCATTTCAGCCATATATAACAGTTTTTTCAACCATTCCCACACCTCTGGTATTTTTTCATTTTTCCAGTTTTGTGCATACACCATTCTTGCTGTTGTAATCATATACCATATTATTGTCCTTTTCTTTACATTTATCTCTTCTAGTTTAAGTCCTAGCAATAACATTTCAGGCAACTTCTTAAATGTACATTTCAAGATTTTTTCCATTTCTGCATGTATTTTTGACCAATAAGTCTTTGCTTTATCACAAGTCCACCACATATGATAAAAAGACCCTTCTTTCTTTTTACACTTCCAACATTTGTTAGACATATTTTGACCAATATTTGCAATTTTTTTTGGTGTCATATACCATCTATACATCATTTTAAAACAATTTTCTTTTAAGTTATAACACGTAGATATACTCATAGCATTTTTCCATAAAAATTCCCAAGATTCCATTTCAATGTCTTTGTTAAAGTTTATCGCCCATTTTACCATTTGTTCTTTTACCATTTCATCAGCATTAAACCATTTTAGCAAGACTTTATACATTTTAGAAATCATTTTTTTCCCACCTTCCTCCCAAACTTGTTCTATTTCATTATTTTTTTCCCTGAAACCGTGTTTTTTATCACTTCTATACAAGTCATATATTTGTCTATATCTTAACCAACCATAATCAAAATCAATCTGATGCTGCTCCTTCAGTTTGAAATCCTTGCCATGTCTTATTAATAAGTCTCTATACTTCAGCCAATCTTGTCCTTTATATCTTGATATTGGATGTAAGACTTCTGCGGGTACAATCCACATGGGTATCTCTTCTGAAAAAAAGTTTTTATATCTTGTCCACGTATCCATTAGTGTTCTTCTCAAATAATGATGTTTAAACATATTGTCCATTTTTGTTTTGCCATAATACAAATATGCATGCCACCCAAATCTACAATCATGACCTTCCAGGTTTTCTCAATAAAAACCTTTCCGGTAGAACATCTGCCCAGTTTATTTTGAGAGTTCTCTACAGGAAAGATCACCGTAAACATTGGTGGAGATCCCAGTTATCCACCTCTCGCTTTGTCTGCTTTACAGCTAATTCCCCCAAATAAATAAGAGACTGCCTCTTTGGGTAACATCATCACACTTTAATTCCCACAGTGCCTTTAACTCCAGTAAAGTGTTAAAAATTCATTCAGAATTTCCTAGGGGTAAAGATCCAACTGTTGTTCCTGTAAAGCAACAGGCACATGAGGCATCATCATCTATTATTATTATTATTAAAGCAGAGGAGCTGCAATGAGTCATTAGTGAGAATACACTTTTTGGAAGTTTCCTAGTGGCCCAAACTTCTCCTGTCCAGAATCCCAGAAGCTATTAGGAATTCCAGCAAGCCTTCCCCTAGAGCAGGGGTGGGCAATTGTTTTGGCTCGGGGGCCACTTTGTGGGAGCGGAGGTTAGTGGAGGGCCGCACCTTTTAAAATGATTGCATGCATTAGTTAACTTTGCATTTCAGAAAAGGTATAAACTGTATAATAAAAATCAATAAATATAAATTAAATTAAATAATTATAAATATAAATAAAATAAAATTAAAAAGGAGGCCTGACTGAAACCACGTGGCCGAGTGTCTTGGAGGGGGGCAAAAAACTCTGTGGCGGGCCGCAATTTGCCCACCCCTGCCCTAGAGTAGTGCTTGTTGTGCTCCAGGGGCTGCTTAGCTTGACTTGGCTGGTTCCTGGGCCGTTTTAATTTCATGTCCCCACCCCAGAGTGGATCTGATTGGTGATTCATCTACTCCATCATCATGTTAACCCCAATTGCCCTGGAAGGCCTTCAAGCAAAGACACAGAGGCCAAATCTTCCCTGTTGTCCTCCGCCCCCCTCCCTCCCCCAGCAGCAACTGGTGTTCAGAGGTATACATGGAGGTTTCATTTCATTTAGCATTCCTGCGGCTGATGGGGACAAGGGTAGAAATGGGAGATTGTCCATTGTGAAACTGCATTACCAGTTGGGACTAGAAAATATCGTGTCTCAGGAGTGGAGGAAAGAATTCAACTCCTGCTGCAACCTTTTCTCTGAGTTCATTTTGGACCAATGTTATGTATTGACCATGCGGTCGCCATGTGCTCCCTTCATTGCGACCGTATGGCCAGAGCACATGGCCAGAGCATGGCCAGAGCACATGGCCAAGAAACTACCTGAGCTTCAGCCAGGTAGAACAAAGGCCAGGTGGATTCAAACCGGCCACCAATCCTGTACCTAGGTTTCTCCCAGGGAACCTATGAAATGTAAATAGACTTCTAACAGCCTATCAGGCCAGTTGGGTGAGGTCAGGGGATTGTCCCTGACCAGCATAAAAGGAGGGCTTCGAGCCCTGGGTTGTATGCTTCATCCTGACCAGCAATAAAGATCATGCTGTTTCACTGTTCCACGGACTCCCGACCCCAATACTTATTAGTGGCGACGAGGATGGGATCCCGATGAGTGACTCTTCAGCCGACCACAGCAGCACAGCGAGCTCCGTCCCGCCGGCCGCAGGCATCTCCGAGCTCCAGCGCTCACCGCAGGCCGCTCTGAGCCCAATCCTCCGGCACTAGCCAGCGCCGAGCCTCAGCGCTCCCCGGCACCGCCGCAAGACACGAGGACATCGCTCAAAGAGCCGCCGCCACTCCTGCTCTGGTAAATATGGCAAACGCTCTGGGACCAATTACCCCTTTCGATACGTCTCGCCCCGAGACGTGGGAGTCCTGGCTCAAGACGCTGGGTTGCGCCTTTAAGGTCCGCGGAATCACAGATGCAGACCTGAAGAGCGCCTGGCTCTTGAGTTCCGGAGGGGTGGAGGTCATGCGGGTGGCCCAGAACCTACTAGCCCCGCAAGACCCCACCGAGGTGTCTTACGACGTGCTCACCAAGACACTCGGCGATTACTTCACCCCAAAGCCATCAAAACTGGCCAGGCGCTGGGAGTTCATACAGCGCCAGCAGCAGCCGGGGGAGTCAGCCGCCACTTTCCTGGCTGAACTCCATCGACTAGCCATGGGCTGCGAATTCCGCCACGTGGATGACCACGTGGAGACCGCCTTCATGGGAGGGGTCCGGGAAGCCAAGCTCCACCGGCGCCTCATTGCAATGCCGGAACCTACCTTGGAAAAGATGCTCCAAACGGCAGCAGCCTTCGAGACAATGCAAAAGGACAAGGCAGCTACCAAAGTCCACCAGGCGGCTCCTCCCGAACCCGACTCAAGCGAAGAAGAGGACGTCCACCGGATGCAACCACGCTCGAAGAAGGGTGAGCCCGGCGTCCCCAGGCCCAAGGGCCGGCGCCCAGCATCTGTCTCTGTTCCCTCTTCTGCTTCCCTCAACAGGCAGGCCCCAACGTGCGCCAGCTGCGGGGACCCCCACGACAGACGGACATGCCGCTTCCGTGATGCCATCTGCCGTGCCTACAGGAAAGCAGGACATCTCGCCCGGGCCTGCCGCCGGAGGAACAGCCACCGTGCCCCAGCAGCGAACTTCGAAGAAGTGGGTAGTGTTGTTCCCACGGCTACGGTAATGAACTTGCTCCAGCCCATTCCGGGCGCGATTTCCGTGTCTCTCCGAATAGAGGGAGTTCCTTGCTCCATGGAACTGGACTCAGGGTCAGCATATTCAATTGTGTCCGCAGCTACGTTCCGCCGCCTCTGCCCGAAGGGGGCACGCTGGCTGCGGCTGCCGGCCGGGTTGGTCCTCCGGGACTTCCAGAAAAACCCCGTGGCTATTAAGGGGCTAGCCAGGGTCCGGGTCCAGTACCATGCCTTTAACGGGCTGCTAGACCTTCTCGTGGTGGAGCGCAATCTAACCAGTCTCCTAGGTCGCGCCTGGTTCAAGCCGCTCGGAGTGCAGTGGACAGGAATACACCGTGTGGGCTCCACCAACTTTTCAGCCATCTGCGAGGAATTCCCCGCCGTTTTTGACGGCTCATTGGGCTGCTACAAAGGACCCCCGGTTTCCTTCGACCTGGACCCGGCAGTCCGGCCCATCCACGTGGCCGTCCGACGGCCACCGCTCGCCTTCCAGCCCAAAGTGGAGGCGGAGCTGGAAAAGCTCGTGGCACAAGGGGTGCTCGAGCCGGTCTCCCACGCCAAGTGGGAGACTCCCATTGTGACCCCCCTCAAAGCTAACGGGGAAGTCCGCATCTGTGCAGATTACAAATGTACAATTAATAAGGCATTACAGGACCACGCGTACCCAGTGCCGGTGGTCAGCCATGTTCTGGCCTCCCTCGCAGGCGCCAAAATATTTGGAAAATTAGACTTGGCCCAAGCCTATCAGCAGCTTCCCGTAGACGAAGCAACGGCCGAGGCACAAACGATTGTGACTCACAAGGGAGTGTTCAAGGTAAAACGCCTCCAATTTGGGGTCAGCGTAGCACCCGGAATCTTTCAAAATCTAATGGATTCTCTCCTAAAAGATGTTCCAGGAGTGAAGCCGTTCTTCGACGACGTCCTCATCGCCGCCCCGGACGCCGACACATTCGCAGCTCGCCTCCGGATGGTGCTGCAAAGGTTCCAGGACGCGGGTCTCAAGGTTCGAAAAGACAAATGCACCCTGGGAGTCTCCTCGGTGACCTTCTTGGGGTTCCAAGTCTCCGTGGACGGCATTCACCCTACAAAGGAGAAGGTAGCGGCGATTACAGGTGCACCCCGCCTGTCCTCAAAGGCGGAACTCCAGGCGTTCTTGGGACTTGTGAACTTCTACCACGCCTTCCTTCCGCACAAGGCGGCGGTCGCCGAACCCCTGCATCGTCTCCTGGACAAGGGAGCAGCTTGGGCCTGGGGCCCCAAGCACGATGCAGCCTTCCGGGCCATCAAGGACCTGTTAGTTTCGAATGCGGTCCTGGCGCATTTTGATGAGAGGCTCCCTGTCATCCTGGCCTGCGACGTGTCCCCCTACGGCGTTGGGGCAGTCTTGGGGCACCAGCTACCCAACGGGAAGGAGGTTCCGGTTGCCTACTACTCCAGGACCCTGTCGGCGGCGGAACGGAACTACGCCCAGATCGACAAAGAGGCTCTAGCAATCGTAGCCGGCATCAGGAAATTCCATGACTATCTGTACGGGCGGTCGTTCACCGTGGCCACAGATCACAAGCCGCTGCTGGGTCTCCTTGCCCCCCACAGGCAGACCCCTCACATGCTGTCCCCGCGGGTCCTGCGGTGGTCAATTTTTTTGTCAGGCTACTCCTACGAATTGGTACATCGCCCGGGGAAGGCGATGGGTCATGCAGACGCCCTCAGCCGTCTTCCCCTCCCATCCTGCGACCCTGATCCGGCTCCCGCTTTCCACGTCGCGCTCCTAGAGGACCTACCGGAGCGCCCCGTACAGGTATCGGATGTGGCCCGTCGCACGCAGCGGGACCGCATCCTTTCCCGTGTCTCGGACTGGGTGGGAAGGGGGTGGCCGGAAAAACCGGGACCAGATTTCACCGCTTTCACGGCACGCAGGCACGAACTATCGGCCCACAAGGGATGCCTGCTATGGGGATCTCGAGTGGTGATCCCCGGGCCCCTGCGGCCCCAAGTGCTAGAGGCCCTACACGAGGCTCACCCAGGAATTGTGCGCATGAAAGCTCTGGCCCGGAGTTACGTATGGTGGCCAGGCCTGGACAAAGACATTGAGGGACGGGTCCAGAAGTGTGCCAAATGCCAGGAGTCGCGGCCAGATCCGCCACACGCTCCTGTCCAATCCTGGGAATCTACTAACAAGCCCTGGTCCCTCCTGCACCTAGACTTCGCGGGACCGGTCCAGGGCCGGTTGTTTCTTATCGTTGTTGACAGCTACAGCAAGTGGCTTGAGGTAGTGCCGGTAGCTTCGACCTCCACCAACGCTGCCTTAAGAAGTCTCTGGCCGATCTTCGCGACACACGGAATGTCAGAAACTCTCGTGACCGACAACGGGACTGCCTTCACCTCCGGTGAGTTTCAACGGTTCATGGAAGCCTGCGGTCTGCGCCACATCCGCTCCGCTCCGTTCCACCCTGCAACCAACGGCCAGGCCGAGCGCATGGTGAGGACAACGAAGGACGCGTTAAAGAAGATGGAGCACGGCGACTGGGAAGAGCAGCTGTACAAGTTCCTGTTCTGCCAACGGAACACACCCCACTCAGGGACCGGGCCCCGGCCAGCCGAACTTCTGATGAGAAGACGACTGGGAACCGTACTGGACCGCCTACATCCCGACCGAGCAATCGAGGGGAACCCGACAACGGAAGACCGGCCAGCTGCCCGAGGATTCGCTCCTGAAGACCCTGTATATGCAAAGAACTTCGCGCGGGGTCCGACATGGCTCCCCGCGAGGATCGTCCGAGTCACAGGGCCTTATTCCTACGAGGTCCTTACGGAAGATGGCGTAGTCTGGAAACGGCACATTGACCAGATTCGACGCCGTACCCAGAACCACGATGATACCCAGGCCCCCGAACTCCCTGCACCAACAGACCGTGACATCGACACGACTCCAGAAGCAGCGCCAGACCCTGATCCGGAGATTGCGGAGATGCCGCTCCTGCCTGCGGACGAAGCAGTCGCACCATCCACACCTGAACGACCCCCGAGCAGACAGTCCCCGCCAGCAGAACAACTACCCACACCGCAACCTGCCGACACAAGCAACACGCCCCGCCTTACAACCCCCCGGCGCTCGGGACGTGAGCGCAGACGCCCGGACTATCTCAAAGACTATGTGTGCAGAGGGGTTCTGGACTATGGGGGGAGGGGTGTTATGTATTGACCATGCGGTCGCCATGTGCTCCCTTCATTGCAACCGTATGGCCAGAGCACATGGCCAGAGCATGGCCAGAGCACATGGCCAAGAAACTACCTGAGCTTCAGCCAGGTAGAACAAAGGCCAGGTGGATTCAAACCGGCCACCAATCCTGTACCTAGGTTTCTCCCAGGGAACCTATGAAATGTAAATAGACTTCTAATAGCCTATCAGGCCAGTTGGGTGAGGTCAGGGGATTGTCCCTGACCAGCATAAAAGGAGGGCTTCGAGCCCTGGGTTGTATGCTTCATCCTGACCAGCAATAAAGATCATGCTGTTTCACTGTTCCACGGACTCCCGACCCCAATACTTATTAACCAAGGTACTCCAAAGCCTGCTCACTCCCATAAGAACCTGTCAATTAAGCAAGGAACGCAGAAAGAGAAATGCAGGAAAACCAAAATGGTTACATACCTAATAGAGAACATTGGCATAAGATGGGTACTTCTGGGGGTTCCACCACTGAGAAGGCCCTGCTGCTTGCCTAATCAAACTTTGGTTGGATTTAAAGACTACAATCTTGAGCTGAAGCTTTTTTCAAAGTAAGTAGACCCATCGCATTATCTCTGGTAGACAAAAGATGAGAACAAATAACCCAGATGGACCCTTACTCCTTCCCATCACTTTTAATCAGCATCCAACACTCTCTTCTGTGTGCCCTCATTGTGTATTGAGAGCTTTGAGTGAACATTTGGATTGGCCGCCCTTGCCAACCTGGCCAATCAGGTAACATCAGCTTGAACGGTGCCCATGTAAATAAGGGTTCCAAGCACCTATATAATCCTATATTGGTGTATTTGTATGTTGTGGGTGTGTTTTAGGTTGGGGTTTGTGTATATTGTTGCGGCTCGCTGCATGTGTTATGTTCCTGAATAAAAGAGCTATGCTGAAATCACAATAGTCTCCTGAACCCACTATTTTAACAGCCCTTGCCTTCAGGATAAGGAGGCTGAACACCAAAGACGGGGTCCTCTCTGCTGTGGCACCCAAACTGCGGACATCTTTCCCCAGACAGCATTTCTTCTGCTTTCAATGCCATGCAGACAGAGTTTAAGAGGTGATCTAAAGGATGAGGGCAGGCTCATGCTGGAGAAACCAGTCCTTCAGATATTTTGCGTCGGATCCTGTAATTCTCTTCCACTGAATTATATTGTGTGACTCATAGGCATAGAGTACAGGGGGGCTCAAGCCACCCCCAAAATTTCCCAGGGGGGGGCTCAGCCACCCACAGCAAAATGGAGCGCCTGCCGCCGCGCCTTCTCGGGTCCTTCCGAGGCCCGGACGCCGCTGCTGGAGAGGGAGAGGGAAGGGTGGCCGGGGGGGGGGGAGGCACCGGCAGCAGCGGCTGGCGGGCCTCGGAAGGGCCCAAGGAGGCGCAGCAGTTTCCAGGGGGGGGAGAACATCGCCCCAGCGAGCGCGCTTGCTAAGGAGCCTCCGCCCCCTCCAGAATTTCCAAAAGTCTACGCCCCTGGTGTGACTTTCCTCCATCAAGACTGCATCTAACAAAAGAAGACTTCCTACAACAAAAGGAGGTTTCTTCTGAAGGAGGAAAGTATTTCTGCATTGGAAAAAGCTATTCACTGTTGGAGGAAGCAGAGGAGAGTCTTGAGATCCAACCTCTTGGTCTTGAGTCTGGACAGACCACTCCCCTTCTGAAAAGCTCCTGTCCAACCCTTCAGCATTTACCCAAATGACCCCTAAAAACAGGCTCTCATTCATACCCTTGTTCTGTAGCTAAACATTTTACTCATATAGGTATGACTTTTTTTCCCAAGGAAATATACAGGTCATGTATTTTTTTAAAGATAAATTATCTTGTCAATCTACAGGAAGAGGGCTGTGGTTCAGAGGCAAAGCATCTGCTTTGTATGCTTGTAGGGTTGCCAAGTCTGTATTACTCACTGGCGGGGGGGGGAGTCCTCTGTCCGTCGGGAGCTTCCCCGGCGCGCGAGCTTTGCGTTTTGCGCACGCCCGGTGACGTCACCAGAAGTGACGTCAGCACGTTGGGGGCGTTGCCAGGGTGACGTTCTGGCAATCGCCCCAAAACTCTATGGTAGAACGTCACCCTGGCAACGTTGGAGAAGTCGTCCTGGATGGACGACTTCGGGGGTGGGGTTCCCCGCGCCGGCCGAATGCTGGCTGGCGGATCGGGAACCCCTGTAGTGGGGGATCCCCCACCACCCGGGCTGACTTAGCAGCCCTATATGCTTGCATAAGGTTCCAGGTTCAGTCCCCAGAGAACCTGGAGGACCACTGCTAGTCAAAGTAGACAATAGTGACCTTGATAGACCAAAGATCTGATTCAATATAAGGCAGCTTCATTCACTACCATATCATGCCACACAAACAGGATGATGCACCCTCTCCTTTGTCATTAGAATTGGGTGAGGATTCTCCCAAATAGCCTCTTTGCTCCCCCCACCCCCCCGTAAACCCATCATACAAAACCAGAAGCTTCATCCCTTCTCAGCCTGCCGGGTCACTCAATCAGACAAGAAATCCATAACTCACCATATAGTTAAGATGCAGGCAGGGGCAGTTTGCAAGGGAAATAATATTCTTTACCCAAGTCCCAGTCATTCGCATAGATAAAGTCCAATAATTCATTTTCTCTTCTGTTTCTTGTTGGATGTTTGTTTTCTGCACGGCTGCCTTCATGCAGCAACCACATTCTAACTTCAGGGTAAAAGATGACAGCAAACACTGGAGCTTCTGTGCGGGAGGATCATAATGCCAGCCGACCACACCAGGGTGGTTCTGAGACTTGCTAAGATAGTACGCCTGAAGTGCTATAACCACTCAAAGAGAGGTACAGAAATGCAAATTAGACTTATTAAAGATTGCTGCCCACCTGTGCAAACTTACACTGTGCATGTTTACCTATAAGCACGTCCCACTAAGCTTAAGGGGGGCTTACTGCTAGGTAAGAATATAAACAAGTGTACTCTTGCCCAGGCTAGCCCATCCTCATCAGATCTCGGAAGCTAAGCCAGGTCAGCCCTGGCTAGTATTTTAGGGTTGCCAAGTCTGGATTGGGAAATACCTGGAGACTTTGGGGGGTGGATCCAGGAGAGGTCGGGGTTTGGGGAGGGGAGGGGCCTCAGCATAGTTCAATGCCATAGAGTCCACCCTTCAAAGCAGCCATTTTCTCCAGGGGAGCTGATTTCTGTCAGCTGGAGATCAGTTGTAAAAGTAAGAGATCCCCAGGCCCCGCCTGGAGGCTGGCAACCCTATAGTATTTGGATGGGAGGCCTCCAAGGAATACCAGGGCTGTGATGCAGAGGTAGGAAATGGCAAGCCACCTCTGATCATCTCTTGCCTTAAAAACCCTACAGGGTCACCATAAGTCAGCTGTGACTTGACCGCACTTTCTACCACCACCACTTTTGCAGCGCTATCCTGCACACTTCCTGGGAGTACATCCCAGTGAATACAGTGGGACTTACTTTCTGAGTAAACCTGTCAAGGATTATGATGCAATCCTCAGTTTCTTATGAGTAAGCCCTGTGGAATTCAATAGAACTTCTCTGAATATGCATGTAAGAATGTTAATTTGGTGTTTGTACAATAAGATCTTTAGCAGTGAGGACTGCAAAAATCACGTATGTGTTGAAAGAGAAGCCCTAAATATTTCTAAACTAGTTTTCAAATGGAATAACAATATTTACATTTTCCACCTCCTACACAGAAAGGAGGAGACATTCTGAAAAAAAAACACAACCTCAAGGCACTGAAGTGGTTAAAAAAGGGCAAACAATATTATGAATGATTAAACCAGGAAGAGAAAGTAAAAGTAAGAGAGGATATGGTAATACCGCGATGAAATTTATGGTATGTCCACCCACACACTCAGTACTCAGTAGATTTCTTCCACTTTTTACCCTGCAAACCTGCTAAAAAAAAAACATTCTAGCAAAACAGAAAGCATTACAAATTATGCCAACGAAATATCCCACATGGCAAAATATGTACAGGTTTTCTTATTAATGGTCCTGGTTGTCACCAGTGAATCTTGGAAATTGTAGTTTAATGTGGACAAATGGAATTCTGTTAACAATCCCCTTCAAGGAAATACAAATCTAATGATTCCTCACTAGTAAATCAGTTTCGGCCTGCAGTATAGGCTGAGTTCTCACCAAGGGGGTTAACCCGTGTCTACACTCTAGACTACAGTTGACCTCACTCTAGACCACAGCTGAGGCCTTCAAAAATATTCTTTGCGCACAGAAAGCTAGCAAGTCATTGAAAAGTGTAGGCTAGAACGTTTTTCTCTGGAATTCTGAAAATCTTTTTATGCACAAATTTTCTTCTCCGTATAGAGAAGCATTTGGTCCTGTGAGCACCACCACCACCCATGAAGAGGTACCATCCAGCACAGACAGGCATTGCCCACCTCAATGAGAATCAGACCTCTGTCGTGAATATCACGTGAAGAAAAAAAGGCTAAGAGAAATGTTGCCACTGCTGTCATCTCCCTAGAAATGAAGGACTGATCCTGGGGCAGACTGAAGGCCCCAGGGGGATTTTGAAAAAATGTTGCTCAAAATACGAACATACAAAGCCGCCTTATATTGCTCCGAACATCAGTCTGTCTAGCTCAGCGTTGTCTGTTCTGACTAGAACCATCTCTTCAGGGCAGGGCTCATTTCATAGCAGGAGCTCCTTTGCATATTAGGGCACACACCCCTGATGTAGCCAATCCTCCAAGAGCTTACAGTAGCCCCTGTAAGAAGAGCTCTGTAAACTCTTGGAGGATTTGCTACATTAGGGGTGTGTGGCCTAATATGCAAAGGAGCTCCTGCTATGAAATGAGCCCTGCTTCAGGGTCATATGCCCGGAAATGTCTTACCCATCTTACCTACAGCCCGCCTCCAGCAGAATCTAACAAACCAGCCCCAGAATATCAATACAATTCAAAACAGAACCACTGAGAATCAACAGAACAATTTTAATAGGAACAAAAAAATTCCCCAGAAGTTAAGATACTAGTTTTAATTTCGCTCTTGGTATTGGCAGGGATTAAAACGATAATTAGAGATTACTTTCCCTTCTAGAAACAGGTGCCAGTTTTTGATCAGTAAACTGGAAATTAATCTTATTCTTTCTTTCATCACTTCAAGAAGGGACTTATAATGAGATTTTAGTAATATACACCTTTATTTAAATTCAAATAGTTTCATTCATCGATTCCCATGAGTTAAAAGGTGGACAATTTATTTAAGTAGAGCATTCTGGCAGGCAGAGTGCTCTTTCCTCCCTGAAAACGTCAAATTCAAAACACGCGGCTGCATTTTTGTAATATAAATAACTTTAACAGCTAGTAATTGGACTGGAGGTGCCCTGGGCTTTGCACTTGACTCTTTGCAATGCAGGGGGCAAAGTGGACACCCCAAATTCAGGCCAATTAAAAAGCTTTTAAACACAACCACACAGCCAGCTCCTCTTTCTATACATAGCCTATAATGTGCTACAGGTATTTGGGAAGAAACGCAAACGAGTTATTAGCTACCCTGACAGGTCTCCTGACCTACCTTAAGCAAGGTCACTGCGCCCAAACAGCTAGCTAGTTTTGTAGCACCAGCAGGAATGCTAGGTGCTGTACAAAACACAGCCATCAAAATGACCCATGTTGGGATTGAAATCCATGGAATATCTCAGGAGAGTTCCACAGACTTGCAACTGCTGCCTAATTTTGCCCAAGGCTCCCAATAAGGCAAAGCAATAGAGGAAATTTGTGGGTGGGGTGGGGGAGAGATTTCATAAGAACATAAGAGAAGCCAATGTTGGATCAGGGCAATGGCTCATCCAGTCCAACACTCTGTCATACAGTGGCCAAAAATACCAAGTGCCATCAGAAGGTCCACCAGCGGAGCCAGGGCACTAGGAGTCCTCCCACTGTTGCCCTCCCCAGCACCAAGAATACAGAGCATCACTTGCCCCAGACTGAGAGTTCCTATCTATACCTTGTGGCTAATAGCCACTGATGGACCTCTGCTTCATGTGTTTATCCAATTCCCTCTTGAAGCCATCCATGCTTGTAGCTGCCACCACCTCCTGTGGCAGTGAATTTGATGTATTAATCACTCTTTGGGTGAAGACGTACTTCCTTTTATCCGTTCTAACCCTACTGCTCATCAATTTCATTGAGTGCCCACAAGTTTTTGTGTTGTGAGAAAGGGAGAGAAGTACTTCTTTCACTAACTGCTCTATCCCATGCATAACCTTGTAAGCCTCTATCATGTCACCCCTCAGTTGTCGTTTCTAGGTGAACTTCAGTTAAGTTCAACTATATTTTTCAGGTGCAGGGTGTCCTAAGTCTTCAGGAATAAGCAAAACTTACTGTCATTTTAACTTAAGGCACGGAACTGATACCACTACATTGAATTGTGTCAAATCCAGGGTTCCCATCTCTGGCTTGGGAAATTCCAAAAGGTTTGGGAACAATATATGGGGAGGCACTTCTGTTCCTCCTAGATTTTATAGTATACCACAGGTCTGTACTCTGAAGTTGCCATTTTCTCCAGGGCAACTGATCTCTGTAGTCTGGAGATCAGTTATAATTCCAGGAGACCTCCAGTCCCCACCTGGAGCTCGGCACCTCCAAATCTCTACCAACATTCAAATTTTGGAAAATAGTTTTTCCAAGGAAACCTGCTGCCCAGATATTTCTGTCATCTCAAGTATTTTACTTGGTACCGGTTCAAAAGTTTTGCTGAATGAGCCAAACACACAAGTGGGGGTGGGGTGGGGAATCATTTTTGCTATTGACTGCAAACCCCCTCCCCCGCCAGTCCCCACCCCTTGATGTTCCAAACTTCCACTGGGCTGCTGGTCTGTCAGAATCCATCAGGATTCAGCTTCTGACCCACCAAAAACTCTCCCAGCTCCAACCTCTAACCAACCAAAACTTACAACTGATTCTGCAGGCTGTCTCAGTATTTTGTAGAGCCAAAAGCTGGCGATTCTAACCAGAATCAAAAACTGAATTCATCCAGAGGGCTTTCTTACCTTCCAGATTTACCCTATGACTTCCTACTGGCATGATATGCTAAACTTTTCATTAGCGTTTTGTGAACACAAACATTAAGGATCACAGTAAAATAAAACATACAGCCTTTTACTGGAACACTGACAGCATCATGAGCTTTGGCCAAATTTCAAAGTACTTAATGAAATACTGTTTCCTTTCCTTTCTTAAGGTTCTTAAGGAAAACTACAGCTCCAGTGCATCATCCCATAGACTTTCTCATGTCACAAAGGTGCTTTCTTTTTAAAGTTTCTCCTGCATTATCATCTTCACAACCTTATTTTCTCCTTAAGCAACACATAAGTTAAATAGCAGAAGAAAAGCTTCCCCTTGAAGACCAAAAGTATGTACACTTTTGAGACGAAGAGTGAAAATGAAACCATTTGTGGGGTTTTATTATGTGCTAAATCTGCCACGCTTAACATCTACTTCTTTAGCACAGTAATTTAAAAGAAAACCAAATTCCTTTCACTTTTAAAAAAAGAAAGCTTCATTTCTCTGTGCAAGATGCAACACCATGCTCCAAGCTAACCTTCATGGAGCTGCTCTTAAATGAACAATGAAAGTGGAAACATTTAAAGAAAATATCATTAGAGGTCATAAGTTATTAGTGTGTTCTGTTAGAGGGTACAGATGAATCCTGCTGCAATTAGAGCTGGAAAATAAACTCTCTCTCCATAGGCATAGACTATGGGGGGGCTCAAGGGCTCAAGCCTCCCCCAAAATTTCCCGGGGGGGGGGACTGAGCCCCCCCCCAAAAAACGTAGTGCCTGCCGCCGTGCCTCCCGGGGCCCTTCCGAGGCTGGCAGCTGCTGTCGCCGGTGCCTCTCCCCCCCCCCCCACCTGGCCACTCTTCCATCCTTCCCTCTCCCTCCCTCTTTTCCTGGCGAAGGGAGAGGGAAGGAGTGGGGGGGGGGGGGAGGCTCCGGCAGCAGCGGCTGGTGGGCCTCGGAAGGGCCCGGGGAGGCGCGGAGGTTTCCCAGCGGGGGAAGAGGAGGCACACACCCTAAAGAGCCCCCCCCCCCGGAATTTACAAAACTCTACGCCCCTGTCTCTCTCTCTCTCTCTCTCTCTCACACACACACACACATACACATCACTAGTATATCAGCTGAAGCTAAATTTAAATATTCTGGCATCTTTTTCTGTTCTGATTTCAAACTTACTTGTTGCTTTTGCAATTTTTGTCTCAGTGTTTCCCAGATTTGGGCATATTTTCTTTCTGGATTCATATTTAGCGTTGCCAGCCTCCAGGTGAGGTCTGGGGATCTCCTGCTTTTACTACTGATCTCTAGCTGACAGAGATTAGCTCCCCTGGAGAAAATGGCTGCTTTGGAAGGTGGACTCTATGGCACTGTACCATGCTGAGGCCCCTCCCCAAACCCCGTCCTCTCCAGGATCCACTCAACGTCTCCAGGTATTTTCCAGCCCACATTCATATTGAAGATACACTATTCATATTGAAGATACACTAAAACAAAACAAAAGTCATTTCTGTATTAAAAAACTGAAAATGAAATATCTCTTGATCAAGTGCGAGAACAGGAAGGAAGGCCCTCTCAACAGCTAGATAGCCCAGTTAGTGTTACCTTTCTGTCAGTTCATCTTCCTGTTTCCTAGCCAGGGTTCAGAGGTGGCACTTCCTTTCTGGGCAAAAGTGATGTTTCTGGGGTTTCCTTGGACCAATCAGATGGGGTGCAGGCTGTATCACCCAATGTCAGGCCATCCAGACACCATCAGGATGACATCACCACCCATGCATGGGCAAAAAAAGAGTCTGGATCCCGTCCCATTGTGATTGATAGTACCAAGCTGGGTTGGTTTGGGTGAGTGGGGCCAAAAGTTAATAAACACCTCTTTTCAAGAGGGTGTAGTTCTAACTGCTTTGAAAGAAGCAGTCACCAGACCACGCCTGAAGAAAGTATACCCAAGTTACCTGGATAATTACAAGCCAGCCATTAAATTCCTGGGCAAAGTGCTCAAACGGATTGTGGATATGCAGCTTCATGTGGTCCAGAATACATGGATTATCTATTATTACTACTTGTCATAGTTAGATATTTGACTGGTAGATGGTGTTCTGCAATCTGAGATCTAGTGAAGTTCTTGGGAATTGCAGATATATCTTTGTTTTTCCAAGCAACAGTCTTCACGAGTTGAGCTGGAGTTATTTGCTCAGTGCCCAAAATGTCCAGGTGTTTCTTGAGGCTTCTAGCTACTGCTCCACGGGCTCCAACGACAACTGGCAGCATGGTCGCTTTCTTCTCCCAGAGATGCTCTATTTGTAGGTCTTGGGATTTTGTGATCTTCTCCTGTTCTTTCTTTTCTATTTTGCTGTCTCCTGTGGTTGCAGTGTCAATGACCCAAACCCTATTTCTAATTTTTTTCTACAGTGGCGACATCAGGGGTGTTATTCTCCATGTGTTTATCTGTTTGTAATCAGAAGTCCCAAAGAATCTTTATTTCATCATTCTCCATTATCTTGTCTGGTTTGTACTCCCATGAATTGCTGGCTGATGGTAAGCCATACTTAAGAACATAAGAACATAAGAGACAAAATAAGAACAAAATTCTGAGATATTTGTAGTTTTCTTTAACACTTAGTTCAAAGTTCAACACTTAGTGTTTTGATGTTGTTGTTTGGCATCTTGATTTCTTCTTGTTCATCAGTCTTTCCCCTATTCAATTATAATGCTGCACACTTATCAAGGCCAAATTCCATTGCTATATCTTTGCTGAATATCTGAACTGTATTTAGTAAAAAATCAATCTCTGATTATAACTTTCCATACATTTTCAAGTCATCTGTATATAATAACTGTGAAATCTTTGGACCCGTCTTTGAAAGCTGGTATCCTAGGCCTGTGCTGTTGCGAATGATTGTGAGCGGTATTGAGGCAATGACAAAGAGCAGCGGTGATAATGAGTCTCCTTGGAAAATTCCTAATTTGATATTAACTGTTCCAATTTCTTCTCCATTCATTATCAACCTGGTGTTCCATTTACTCATGGCAGTTTTGATAAACGTTATTATGGTTTTGCTTATGCCTACCATTTCTAGTGTTTTCAGGATCCATGTATGAGGGAGTGAATCAAATGCCTTTTCTGTAATCAATCCAGGCAATATTCAGTTTGTTTTCCCTCAGCTTATAATAAGTAACTGATCTTTAGTGCCTCAGGATTTCTAGAAAATTCCTTCTTGCTCATGTGGTAAAATTGAATGGATCTATAAAATATCCTTATTCTTATTATTCAGTCTGGGTTTGGGGTGGAAACACCCTTGGTTGCCCCGATACTCTTCCAGGAAAGTGAATGGAGCAGTGTGGCCACGTTAATTCTGTTGACACATTCACACAACCAGGAAGTGCGACTGTGATAATCGTGCACATGCAAACCTATGTATTTATTTAGAAAATGTATATGCTACCTCTCTAGAGATTAGCTGAAGGTGGCCTACAGAGTAAAAATAAAACAGTAAGAACATAAAAATGATCAGTAATAACCATCCCCTTAAAAACAAGCCATGGGCATTAAAATAGCGGGAAGCAACATTTAGAAGCCTAAAATGATATTCATAAATCAGTCTTCACGCTAGAAGCAGATCAGTTTGGGGAGGGGGGAATGGGCAACAAATCCTAGTTAAAATGAATGAGCTTTGACCCTTAACAAAAGCTAACTTGTGATGACCCTGTAGGGTTTTCAAGGCAAGAGACGTTCAGAGGTGGTTTGCCATTGCCTGCCCCTGCATCACGGACCTGGTTAAATAGGGATGCCAGCCTCCAGGTGGGACGAGGGGATCTCCTGGAATTACAAATCATCTCCAGATTGCAGAGATAAGTTCCCCTGGAGCAAATGGAGGGTTTGGAGGCTGGACTCTATGGCACTGGACCCCACTGGGGTCCCTGTCCTCCCCAGGCTCCATCCCCAGATCTCTAGGAGTTTCCCAACCTACATCTGGCAACCATACTCCCCATCTCCCACCAGGCGGACCTGAAAAGTCTATGGAGCTCTTCCATCCAAATACAAGCCAGAGCTGACCTGGTTTAGCCTCCAAGATCTGACATGATTGGGCTAGCCTGAGCTATCCAGGTCAGAGGTCAACAACAAAAGTAGGGATGAGCAAAGGATTCCCTTTTCATTTCTACATATATTTCCCTATACTTTTGTTGACTGTTTCAGTTCTCTACTTTCTGCTCTTGGTTTTGTAGATTCAATTGCAGAGCTTTTTTTAGTGTCATTTAAATGTATAATATGCACATTATGCTGATTTATTGATGAACAAATAGCACTGTAAAATGCCTACATTCTGCAGAGGAAAATGTCAGTCCCGGGAAACAGAAAGCGGCTTAAAAACAGACTCACAGGCTCAGTTTGCACAAGAGAGAAGTGAAATTGAAACAGAGATTTTGGAGATGAAGCAGCAGGGATGGGGGGAAAAAAACCCCAAAATCATCCTTAGGTGAAAGTCAAGGCGAGGCAGAGAAAACTCAAAGCCTACATAGCCTCCTCTCCTCTAAAAGAGGTGGTATAGCTTTAAAGATCCAGAAAAGGTAACTCAGTCAATTGACACCTACAATAAGGATGTATCCCAGCATGCCTCTGTGTGCCACCTTGTTTACTGTTCGCCTGGCCGAAAGTCAGAGTATATATGCAGGACTGCATGTGTTTGTTTTCCACATTTCAATGAGCTGTGAAGCAGAAGTGCTGCCTCCTTGTGGTCAAATCAGGCTGTTCTGTACTAGGAACGTTCACAAATGGGCCATAATTATTGAGCATGGTTTATTTAAACCCCATAATTAATCTGTAAAGGAGAGAGAGAGAAGCACCAATACTTAAGCAAGGAAGTGTCTCTCTTAATTCCAGAGGTCCGAGGGTTTGCCGTGGTCTCATGGCGCAAGCAGGAAAATATTGTGTGCCGGTGCCATGAGTGTGTCTCTGCAGCCCCACCCCTTCCATATTTGAGGGCAAGGCACTTTGAAAGGGACAGGCACATACTGAACAGCCACACGTTTTCCAGAGAAGCCTAACAAGGAATTTACTGAGAGTAGCAACCCCACGCTGGTGCTACAATCCACCAAAATAGAATCACTGAGAAGAGATTCTGGGGATGGAGTCGTGCTGGACATTGATTCAGGAAACTCCGGGATAATGGGAATGGGGTGTTTTGCGTACTTGGCCATTCCAGTGAGCTGTCACAGGGCTAATGTAAAGAATGGGTTGAGGGCTGTTTCTCCTGATGGCCTGAGTCCCTGTCTTCCAAAGTGTTAGCCAAATTGCTCTATTTGCTTTAATAAAGGGTTGGGGAATTATGATATTAATGTGCAACTGGCATAACTACAGGATCACGGCCTTTGTATACCAGAGTCCCACTTTATCCAGGTCACAGAAATAGACACAGAGACTAGATTACAAAAACAGTGGTCTCTTTACTGAAGGATTCTTAAACTTATAAACAATAATCAAACATTCATACACACAATACAGAACTAAGGAAGCAGAGGGTGATTGATAGGGAATAGAGGGGGTGAGTTATGGGGTGATACTACCTGTCCAGATGTGCAGAGGCCCATGAAGAAAGGATTATGGCCTAAACCCAGAGGGTAAAGGGGTGGCCTGCCAGTTGGCATCAGGGCAGAAACACATGGTCTGAGGCCATGGACCTAGATTAAGGGCATTGGAAAACAATACAGACCAATGCAAGGTCTTGGGGGCTGGTCTCAGGTGAGAACAAAAGATCACCTGGGCCAATCAGGTGTCCCAGGAGGTGTGTGACATCAGGATGGGCAAGGCCTAGATGTGGCCAATGAGCTTCCAGAGGGGGCAGAGTCTGGATTAACAACTGGAGCCAGGTGGGCTGGGGCTAGCTGAATGGATTTTATGACCACTGATGGTTCTGCCAAGGCAGCTGAATAGGTTCACAGATACAGACGAAAGAGGGAGATGGGTCCCTGATTGGCGTCAGGAAGGATTGTTAATAATTTGAATGTTTGATTGGTATCTTGGTATCCTGAGGGATGGGGCAAGGAGAGACAAGGAACATAGACATGAGATGACACAAAAAGGGCTGGGTGAGGTTCTGGAGACAGAAGGACTATTTGCCAGATGAATAGCCTTTAGAAATGTAGATACTTCCCCTGGTGGAACCCATTGTTATCCCATAAACATAATCTCTTCTGGGTGGAGGGGGAAGACTGGAAGTTTGCTTTGAGGGTGCCATTTGAAACCTGAATATGAAATCCCTGTTTCCAGAGCTATGGCTTGCTCTGTGTTCCAGAACCAGGAGTGTCTGCCTTGGCCTGAGTTTTGTGGGTCTCTGGCTCAAGTTAGAAGTCGGGTGCCCCTTGCTATTGGGGCTACCCAAGAGTAAAGACAGCACCTCTGGCAACAAAAGGCAAAACTTCTCAGAGCTAAAGTGGATACACCTCTGTGTGCCACTTTTTCTGCACCTTTCCCACTGTTGCTATCCCAAATGGCAGCTTCAAAATGCACATCTATGCATGAATGGCAGCTTCAGTGGTACCAGGAGTCTCCATGCAAAAGGATGACGTTTCAACCTTCCTGTATTTTACAAGGCTTATATTATTTTGGTCCTAGAGTGGGGGCAAGCAAACAATTGCTGCCGCTGGATGGAGCCTTGAGACAGAGTGCGTGCACAAGCTTCTGTCTGAGAATCTGATGCAGGGTTCATGTCTTTGCTAAGTGCTGTAGGAGCACCTGTTTACCTCCATCTCCCCCAAAAGCAAACATTACGGAGATCCCAGAGGACTCCAGTATAGTCCCTCTCTTACCCAAATGAAGCTGGGGGTGGTGGTAATTGGGGTAAAAAAAAAAAAGATCAGCCATTCAGTATTTAAGCTATTTGTATGCCAATAAAGGTTGTGTAGTGTATTGTATTTAAGCTATCTTTTAAGGCTACCATTGAACAAAATAAACCTGACTGGAACTGAAACATTCTGCAGGGGGAGCCTTATTCATGAGATACTTTTTAATTTTCAAAAGTACAAGGGTGCCAAATGTTAGTATCTTAACCTGGATAAGTGACAGAGGATGACACACTTTGACTGTCCACAGGAAGATCAGCGATGGAGAGAGATGCACATCTTAGGGAAGGGAATTCTACGATGTGGGGGTCTTGGCCACCAAAAAGGCCCTGTTTGTAATGCATGTCAATCTTTCATTCATCCAGAATGCTACAGTGAGCAGATCTTTGCTGACAACGCTCAACAAAAAACGCTATATTCAATCAAAATTCTATAACTTGAATATTAAAAAGATGGTGTATAATTATTCTTAGAAAAATGGTCCATAGACTCACAAACTTGTATGAAAATTGTATGAAAATTTTACATAAAGAGATAAAAAATATTTTATACATACAGGATATCTCCAGAATTCTTGTGTATGAAATTAATCAGAGCATTCACAAGAATTCTGGAGACATCCTGTATGTATAAAATATTTTTTATCTCTTAAGTAAAATTTCCATACAATTTCCATACAAGTTTGTGAGTACTTCACACATGCCCTTTTGTATATTTTCACAAGGATCTTATGGTCTATGTTCAGATGAAGTTTCCTTCGAAACGAAGATCCATTCCGGAGACTTTCGTCAACTGATTGGGTCTATGGACCATTTTTATTTATTTTATTTATTTATTAATTTAGATTTATATCCCGCCTAACCAACATAGCGGCTCTATTTTCTAATAATAATTATGCACTATCTCTTTAATATTCAAATTATAGAATTTTGATTGAATATAGCATTTTTGTACAGTTTCTTTTGGTTCTTTGCATTGCACTCTTTGGACTGTGACTTTCTTTGACTCTGCACTGACAGATCTCAGCAAGCAGGATGCAAACACAGAGATCTTGCCAGAAAAAGTGCTACCAGTTCAGCCTTGCCACCTGATTTGGCCAGCAAGCAGCATTATCATATTAAATTGGGAGGCTGCTGTAGCTGTCAGAGCAGTTGAAATAAAACCAGAGAGTCACATCCCTTCCTAACAGTGGCATTCCCCCTTTCCACCCATTGAGACCTTTGGGGTACCTCTTCCTAGTTTCCCTGGGCCAGTTCTGGAATGACAATGCATTCAGTTACCTTCAGTTCTCTGGGTGGCCCACTCCACTTTCAGGCCTGTCTCTGACAACCCTCCGAGGCATGAATTATTACCCCATAATTCACTCCTTGTCATGTCTTCTTGCCTGAAGATCTCCTAAATGACAAAGCAAGATTAATTAAGTAGAAAGACAGAACAATGGCACAGAAGAAAACTAATGCTAGGAAACAACAGATACAGGCTGATTCATTTTCTCCACTGAAATGTTCTCATGCTATCACTGGTGGGGACACGCGTTGCCACAAGTGCGTGGAAAAACTATCATTAATATCTACTTTGCGTTAGTGCGTGCAATTGTAACAGTGCCCATTTTGGTGATGTATTCCGAGATTTACCTTAGACATAAAAGGTCACCTGTTGCATTCACTACAAAAAGCATGCCAATAAATTAACAGCATTCATTTGCACTATGAAAAGTTTCTTTTTTACAAGGAGATGGAAAAACACAACTCTCTCTAGTTCACATGGGCCTGTCTCAGCACAGCTGTGCCGAAGAGGACATCCTGGCCAAGACAACTTGTTCCACATGCAAGGGAAGGGGCATTGCTTGAAGCTAGAACACCTGCTTTGCATGCAGAAGGTCCACAGTTCAGTCCCTGGCAGCTCCAGTTGAAGGATCTCAGCTAACAGGCTATGCTCCCTCTAAACTGTGGAGTCTTGTGAGCAAAAATTCTACTTTGTGGGCTACTGGCATTAAAGTTGTGAGTGAGCGATTTGGCTACTGCAGAAATTAGTTTGCTCTGGAGCCATCCTTCCTGAGCTAAGACAAAGATGTGTGAGCCGGAGGCTAAAAAACTGTGAACTAGCTCACACTAACTCAGCTTAGAGGGAACACTGCTCACAGGTACTGTGAATGAGCCAGTGCCAGTCAGAACACAGAAAACTGAGACAGGTGGACTCAACTTCATATTTAGGGAGGCACTGGGCTCAGTGGCAGGACACCTGCCTGCAGGAGATCCCACTTCCAGTCCCAGGTGTCTCCAGTGAAAGACTTGAGCTAGCAAGTGCTGGGAAAGACCCTTGTCTGCCGGGGACCCTTGTACACTGGACCCCAGCCAGAGTAGACTATGCTGAGCTAGAGAGACCAGAGGTCTGACTCCATATATAGCAGCTTTGTGTGTCACCTAGTCATCAGAAAAACCACACCACCCAGGTTTGTTTCCTTCTCTCATCCCCCATTCTTCTTTGTACCTGGTCAGTGCAGATGGGTTTCAGGAAAAGGCTGTCTAGGCCTTGGATGTGAAACTGAGCCAGAGCCCAGTCTGAAACACATTGGGCTATGGGGTCCCAGGGACTTAGGCTCAATATCTTATTGGTAACAGGGTGACTTCTAGATGAGCACAACCCCAAACCCATCACTGTGAGAATATCAACTTCTTCCTTCCGCGGTCCTCAACAGAGCTGTGCCAAACGCTTGTCTGTATGCTGATGTTCCACATTTTGCAGACATGAAGCTTCCTTAACATCCCTTTTAAATCGTCTTGATGTTGACAATGCTGATGTCTTTGCCTTCTCCGTTCCCCTCCTCCCTCCCATCAACATTTTCTGCAAAGTACCTGTGCAGGGGGGAGATGAAAGCATCCTTTGTATTCCTGCCAGTCTCATCCCCACCGTTCCAGGCATCACCTGTAATGAAAGAAGATGGTGGGGGGGAGAAAGAACAGCCGGTAGAGAGATGAGGTACTGGACTAGGAGGTTTGGGGAAAAGGGTGGCCGCCAGGTGTCCACTGGCCACTAGGAGGCACTCCTGAACTACTCATGAACATCTTTTCTTCAGGCTTTCTGCCCCTAGTGCAACCAGGTTCCCAACATCTGCAGTGGGAAATATGCCACTGGGGAGCGTCAGATTACGACCGGGGGAAACCTGACTCTAAATCCCCACTCAGGACCCACCTACAGTTTATAGGATTCCCTGAGTCACAACCAGACACGTGCTGTGTGTTCTATGTTGGGACCTCAGTTCCCAGATGCCCAGGGTCTGATTTGGATTGAAGAAGAGTTGGTTTTATACCCTACCCTTCACTACCTGAAGGCGTCTCAGAGCGCCTTACAATCTCCTTCCCTTCCTCTCCCCTCAACAGACAACCTGTGAGGTAGGTGGGGTTGAGAGGGAGCTCTGAGAGAACTGTGACTGACCCAAGGTCACCCAGCTGGCTGCATGTAAAGGAGTGGGGAATCAAACCTGGTTCTCCAGATTAGAGTCCACTGCTTTTAACCACTGCACCATGCTGGCTCTCAGCCTTTGGTGCACAGATGGAGAGGACTGATTCCTTCTCCTACTGCCTTTGGCTAGGCACCCTTAGCATAACCTGTCTCAAAAGGTTGTTGCCAGGATAAAAGTGGAGAAGGGGAAAGGGAGATAAGCCACCCAGAAGATCTTGGGCAAAAGGGTGGGATAAAAACATAACAGATGGATAGAAGTTGTCTGCTGAGGAAACGCGAAGCATCAGCAGTAGGGCCACCTTACAGTCTTTTCAAGGATTCAGTGTGCTTCACGTACATTATCTGATAGTGGTCTTCCTGACAACCCTGCATGGTTGGCAAGCTAGAAAGAAAAGCTTCCTGGTAAGGATGCCAGCCTCCAGGTGGGACCTGGGGATCCCCTGGAATTACAGCTCACCTCCAGACTACAGAGAAAATGGATGTTTTGGAGGGTGGACTCTATGGCATGGTACCCCACAGAGGTCCCTGTCCTCCCCAGGCTCCATCCCCAAATCTCCAGGAGTTTCCCAACCTGGATTTGGCAACCCCAGTGCCCCCCCATCCCCCACCAGTGGCCGGGGGGGGATCTGGCACTCCTACTTGAATGAGGCCACCAAGAAAGTACACCACAAAGGCAAGACTGAAAGCAGGAACTTCATCACTCAGCGTCTTGGCCCCAGTTGCTTAAGCCCAGTGAAGAAGTGGTTAACAGTAGGCATGAGTCAATTACACAGATGAGAAAATGGAGGCCTCCAGTCAAAAGTGGGCCCAAATGGGTAGCCTCGTTGCCAACACAGAGGCAGTGGAAGTGTGCTCAGGGAGTAGGGGATGCAGCCAGGATTGACCCAATATTTCATGCTGCTCGGAGTGACTTAAGCTCCCCACCCTACCCTGTATCTTATTCAGGCAGCATCACAAAACAATTCAGGGCTGATCAGATGCTCTTTTCATCTGACATGCCTACCACACCTTTACTTCTCTTTCCAATGCCGCTTACTGTCCGAGGACCTGTAGGAGATCAGAAGGTGTTCGGCTGCAACAAGATACTTGAAGGACCATTTCCTCCATTCCTGCAGTTCCAAGCAAGCAACAGAACAGAGAGAGGGAGATTTTATCGAGCTCCCGATGAGCCACCACATGTGGCACATGAGCTGCTTTTGCCTTGGTGGACTAGAATGTGAAAACACACCAGGAGCCGGGGGGGGGGGGGGCTAGACCTGCAGGAGCAGCTTAGCTCGGACCCAGGCACTGGCAAATAATAATTACAAGCAATGCCAAACTGAGCTCCCCTCATAGGGTTGCCTCCACCTCTAGGGTTCACCTTGTTCCTGACCACTGGCAGTCTTCCAAGGTACCCACTGGGAACTTTCCTAGAGAGCAGTGTTCCCTCTAAGCTGAGTTAGGGTGAGCTAGCTCACATTTTTGTCTTAGCTCAAGGAAGGATGGCTCCAGAGCAAACTAATTCATGCAGTAGCTAAATTGCTCACTCACAACTAGGCCAGTAGCTCGCAAAGTAGAATTTTTGCTCACAGGACTCCACAGCTTAGAGGGAGCATTTCGAATATAGCTGATCTGTCCCGGGTGGGTGACACATTGTTCAAGGAGGACCACAATCTTTGAGAATGCCTAGTTGTAGGAGGGGTGGAGGGAAATGCTCTGCATGCATTTATAATTTCTTTATGACTTGAAAAAGGCTGTCATCCATTCTGCCCAGAAACCCACCAACCACCCCAATTATAAAACAATAAAATATACATACACAGCACAGAGCAGGTTATGCATTTTTAATTTTTTTTCTTCTTCCAAAGACAGAAAATTCTAATTAACAATTTCATCATTTCCACATGAAAGACACACTGCGTTGAGCAGGGCTGGTTTTATTTTTGCCTTTTAAATGTCAGCAAACAAGCTGATTAGAAGACATTAGACTGAGCCTACGGAAGCTTATCTTACCTTCTGGCTTCTCGAGACCACCGCTTCTTCCACAACCCACTCCCAGTTCGACAACTGCATCTTGCAACTCCAGTGATTCACTTAACACAACCTGTTGCACACTGGCATTGTTCACCCACACAGCCCCTTTGTGGGGTAGAGTTGCTGGCTTTTAAACCCAGAACTGTAGTGGTGCCTTTAACAGCAGCCTGATCACCAGGGATTAGAAGGTGATCATGCCATAAAAAGCTGTGGCTGCTCATTTCTGCAGAGGGAGCTGCAGCTAAAGGCCCAAGAACAAGTTAGGATTTCTTTTCTGGTCAGCTGGCAACTCAGGGCTCAAACAACATGATGTAGGGATGCCAGCCTCCAGGTGGAACCTGGGGATCCCTGGAATTACAGCTCATCTCCAGACTACAGAAATCAGTTCCTCTGGATAAAATAGATGCTTTGCAGGGTAGACTCTATAGCATTGTACCCCACTGGGGTCCCTGTCTTCTCCAGGCGCCATCTCCAGATCTCCCAGAGTTTCTCAATCTGATTCTGACAACCCTATCCCTACTGATCCCCCACTGATGGCTGGGGGGGGGGGGGGAGGACCTGGCAACCAGTGTTGCCTCTAAGCTGAGTTAGTGTGAGCTAGCCCACAGTTTTTTAGCCTCCGGCTCACACATTTTTTTCTTAGCTCAGGAAGGATGGCTCCACAGCAACCTAATTTATGCAGCAGCCAAATCACTCGCTCACAGCTTCCATGCCAGTAGCTCACAAAGTAGAATTTTTGCTCACAAAATTCCCCAGCTTAGAGGGAGCATTGCTGGCAACCCTATGCAGCCTGACACGTGTTGAGTCACAAGAGTGTGACCAGACTTGCATTCAAAATGAGAAATGATGGCTGAGAGTAAGACGCTTAGACAGTCATAACAAAATACCATACAGGTACATACAGATAAGGTCCTAATGTTAGTTAATAACTTGTAACCTGTGCCTGTTCCCCAGTTGCAAATGGTCCCCCATGCTACTTTTAGCTCCAGTTGGGGGAGCAGATTACTGGCCCTAAAACAAATGGAAGAACTTGCTATCAAAATAGTGCCTATAAAGTATGGTATTGCTGGAAATGGCAATGTCTGGTGTATAAAGAAGAAGACCCTGCAGGGGGCAGCAAGAAGACAACTAGATAGGATAGTGAGGTCAGCACCTTCTCTCCTGTTAAGTGTCATTCATTGTCTACCTCCAGATTGCTACTCTTAAGGCAATTTACCCCTTCTTCTCAGAAGTGCCACAATTAGTCTTACCCTCTCTGTCAGCTAGAGACGTAGTTAGGAACCTCTCTCTCTCTCTCCTCTTTCCTATCAAGTATATTAATTCCTAAATAAACCTTCATCTCCTCTTTAATCAGGTTGTGCACCGTTGGTGTGTTAATCACTCTGCCAACAGGTATAATAAGCATGTGGAAATTTGGAAAAGTAGCTGTCAGTGATCAAACTGTATATCTATTAAACAACCCCCCCACACTACATTCCTCAAACAAGATCTTCAGATATTATTCTCCAGGTTTTGACATGTTGCATAGTGGTAAACTGTGAATAATTAATTTGGGGGGAGCTTGCAGGGCCCCCAGTATTGGATTTCCTATAACTTAACAGCTTCCAGAGCTGCATTTTTTTTCAGTGCTTGGCCTGTGTTCTCAGCCTAAATTTTCTCTTAATCCCTTATTTGGATTTTATGAAACCTGGTTAAAATGTGCTAATCTCTAGGGGGAAACTAACTGTTTTGTTGTTAGTTTTACACTTGACTGTGTTTGTATTCATAAACCCCATCGTTACTGGAATGCCTTGCAGAAGTAGAACCATGAAATTTGCCGAATGGGAAATGTTTGCTTGCATATTAAAGGATAACTCATCTGTTTTAACAATTTGGAATCAATGCCCTGAAACCTTTAGCCTGGAATATTAGAGCTAGGCACAGTTTAAGGAAGCAGATCTAGAGACTGTGGGTTTGGTGCTGGAATTCAACCTCCAGTTCTGACTCTAAAAATGATTTTGAATTAAATCAAATCAAAAGGGAGGCACTCTAAAACAAATCTGAAATCTTGATGATGTTTATGGCAAAAAAGATGACATTTATTTAGCTGTTTAGAAAACCTACTTTCCCCCCTGTACAAGCAACATACAGGGCATCTCACAAGAGGAAATTAACTATTATGAAATTATATGAGAGATTTTTAAAAGGAACAAAAATTAAAATCTAAGAGTCAAGCCAGCAATAGAATGAATACAGTCAATGATACGATCACTAGCAAGAGGCTATATGAAGTGTTGGACCAGGTTGGAGCTGGGTTCAAATGCTTGCTGGGTGACCTTGGGCCAGTTGTACACTCTGAGCCTAACCAGCCTTACAGTCTTGTTGGAAGGATAACATGGAGGGGAGGAAAATGATGTAACCCACTTTGGGTACCACTGGAGAGAAAGATGGGATGTACCACTTCAGAGGGAAGGTAACAATTCCATGCACCTTGGCATTTAGTCATGCCGGCCACATGACCACGGAAGAAGTCTTCGGACAGCACTGGCTCTTCGGCTTGGAAACAGATGAGCACCGCCCCCTAGAGTTGGATTTGACTGGCTTTCGAGCAAGGGAAACCTTTACCTTTACCTAAAATGAGTAAAATTTCCAAATGCTCTCTGGAATAAAATTGTTTCTACAATTTTCTGGAAAGCCAAAAGAGAGGTGGCTTCATAGATTTCCAGGGGCCCATGGCTGAAAGGGCCTTGTCCCACAGGATACTAGGAGCCAACCACAAATTAAAAGCAGCTGTGTAGTTTTGTATTGACATCAAAATTAGCTAATGCCAGCCCTGACCTGGATAGCCAGGCAGGCCAGATCTTGTCAGATTTCAGAAGCTAAACAAGGTCAACTCTGGCAAGTACTTGGATGGGAGACCTCCTTGGAATACCAGAGGTGGGTGGTGGGGGCAGGTTTTATTTTGCCACCTCTCTGGATATCCTCCAGGCCCCAGTAGGGGTCAGTCACCAGAGGTTGCCATGACTTTCAGGTACGCACGCACGCACGCACACACACGTTAAAAAAATACCCCAAAAAATTACCTAATGCCAAACTACTATTAGTTGCTATTCTTAAATTATGGAGTATGTCCTATAGGCTTTTAAGCCTGAATAAAATAAAACCCCAAATAATAATAATAATAATTTTACATTTATGTTTCCCTCTGATCTAGAAATATTCCAGAACATGAGGACTAGCAGGGTATGAGCCAAACGACATATTATTAGATGGCCTGAAACTTTTTTTAAAAACCCCGAACAGCTGTTGCCAATTTGCATAGAACAGCTTAAATTTTTTGCAAGCAAGAAAATTTTGCTTTAGAGCTGCCCCTCCACCCTCTTGCAAATGTATTTTCAGCTGTGGTTAAAATCCAGCATGTGCTTGTCTGCTTATGTAGTAGAACAGGACTGGCAAAGGGGTCCCCCCTCCCTCCCTGGAGTTTCTATTATGAGCTGTGAGCTTCAGAAATCGAATGCAAACTGCATTCCAGTGGCTTATTTATAGATCCAGTGGCAAGGACTGCATTCTGCCAATCTAAGCAGAAAACGCTGGTTCCTCCCCTCCTGCCTGCTACCTTCTCCTCTGGGCCAGTCTCTCTGGTTGTGTGGCTGTAAGAATTTTGAAATCAACTCAGGCCCAATTTACACCTCCCCTCTGAAGTAGTTTGACTGCTGTCTTTTCCCAAGCTCATTTCAGGCTGGTTTCAAATTTCACTCCAGGGGGTCTGAAGAGTAGTAAGCAACAGCATTTGTTTAAAGCAGTATAATGCTAGCTTGACCACAGGTGGGCAATTAACGAATGTAAACAATAATTTATAAACTAGAACAAGTATGGTTTGAAACTAGAAACAGGTATAGACAGTTTTTTTTAAACTAGAATGATTCTAGCGGGAAAGTCAGATGTAAATTTGACCTCAGGCAGACAGAGGTGCATTCTGGTTCCAAAACACATCCTCTTAAGTTTCAGTAGAATTCTCTTGTCAAATCACCTTCCCATATTCTCTTTGATACCTGGGCAAAAAGCTCGTTAAAAACTGCATGGAGATCCAGGATTGGCAAGATATAAGAGTTTAGGTAAGGGGTAGGGGGTATCCTCAAGCTAAACCCGATTCCTTCATTCACACAAAGGCATTGAAAGTGCCTTGTTGAATGGGACCAAAAAGTCTTTCTCTTCCAGGATTCCATTTTGAACCGTGGCTAGCTAGAGGTCTTTGGCCACCTGCAAGCAAGGGGGTTTGCCAACTTGGGTTGGGAAATCCCTGGAGATGTTGGGGAGGGGGGTGTGAAGCCTGGAGAGCAAGGGGTTTGGGCAGAAGAGGGACCTCAGCAGGTTATAGTGCCATACAGTCCATCCTCCAAAGCAGCCATTTTTCTCCAGGGGGACAGATCTTCATCATCTGGAGATCAGCTGTAATTCCGAGAGATCTCTGGAAGTTGGCAATTCTAGGAGAGGCCTCCCTTTAGGGTGTGACCTGATATTCTGTACTCCGAGGTAGACTGCCTCTGAACATGGATGTTACATTTTAGACAGAATCTCCCCATGATGCATCAGTGGTACCAAAAGGTATGGGAATATTTTTTACTGAACAAGACTAGCATCTTGCGCAACAAGATAGACAGGTTACCTCTACTAGTGTTATGGCCAAATGGTCATAATGGCTAGATGCTTTTGTTGACCCAGAAGGAACTTTACAGAAAGCACCTTTAAGTGGTTCACACACTTTATATTTTTGCCGTTAAGTAGTTGAAGGATCTTTAAAACTGGCTTGAACTCCATTTCTTTTTCTTTTTAATTATTTAAATGATAAGTTCAAAATTAGCAGATAACTTGTAATGGCAATCCTTGATTCATCACTTAATGATCATTTTGTAATTGTTTTCATTCATGCTTTACTAAGTACTGCATTGTATTTTATTTCAATCTTCAGTAAACAGTTTAACATTTTAAAAAACTTTGTCATTGTTCTTTAAGACAACTGTCTGCTTACAGTACATTTAAATATATTTTCTTGATATATTTTGCACATGTTGTCATGGTATTTGCTAATCTTAGTTGTTTTTTACTGTGACCCATCTACTTTCTTAACTCCTAGGAACTGAGCCAGGCATTATCTGTATGGCCCTGATGGAATGCACAACTAAGATACAGAAGCGGCAATTCTACTATAGCTTTTGCCCCACAGTAGCTGGCATTTAGAAGTGCAGGAGACATTTAACCACCTTGGCTAGTAACCTCTGACGGATTTATCCTCCACCAATCTGCTTAGTCCCCTTTTAAAGCTTTCCAAGCCAGTGGCCATCACACCCTGTGGCAGTGAGTTCCACCGCTTAATTTATATGAAGGACTTTCTTTGTCTGTTTTGAATCCAGAGCACATTAACCTCTTTAATTCCCAATAGTGTAGAAGGGGCAGGAAAAAGTCCTCTGTATCCACTTTCTCCATGCCATAATTTTAGAAACACTGCACTGAGCCTCCCTTTAATGGTCTTTTTCGTGAACTGAAAAGTCCCAAACTCTTTATCCTTTTCCCCTAGATGAGAACGTCAGAGGAGCCAAAGAGTGTCCCCAAGTATATTCATATATCCACAATACGCAGAGACAAGAGTACTGCTATCTGGGTTATATATAATAGATGCATACATACATATCTAAATATATATAAACACTTAAACACTTGCAGGCTTATTTGCAAAGCAGCACACTATGCAAATATAATTTCCTGATGAAATCACAAGCCGTCAGAAGCCGAAACAGGTGTCTGAAGGTATAAATGCACAGCCTAATAAATATTTTATCGGCAATGATTTCAGAAATGTCATCTTTGAAAACGTGGAAATACTGCCTCGGGAGAACCAAAATATTTAATTTCTCCGGGAGTGATTTAAAAGTTCATTGTTCTTTATCAAAACCATCCCAGTGGGAAGTTGAAGGGGAAAATTCTTGGTGGCTGAGCAGGTCTGGTTTTTATCCCCTTTCTGATCAGAGCAGCCCGCATAGCCCTGACTAGCCCTCTAAGCCGGGTTGGAACATGGATGGGAGACCGCCGAGGATGACTGGGGCTCCTTTGCAGAGGAAGGCAACGGCAACCCACCTCTGCTCAGCTCATCCCTTTTCTTGGAAAACCATGAGATGGAACTTCATGGGGTCATCAGCAGACCTGTAGCTACAGTGGGGCATCTCGGGGCTAGGCCCCCTGACTTCTTGGCAAGGCCCCACAACTTCCCATCCAGCCCAGGATGTCATGGCCTTCTCCCCTCGGGAGGGGCAGCTCCAGCTGAGGGCCTCTGGGAGGGAGGGAGGCTAGATGCTTACAGTGGGAGGGAGACTCTGACTTGCCAGTGGTCAGAACGGAGATCAATGCAGCGCAGGGTTCCTACGCCCCACTTTCTTTAATTAAATTACCTCTAATTACCTTTAATTCAATTAGCTGGTGCCCCCTAAGAAATTTGAAGGCCCTCCGACTTTAAAAATCCTGGCTATGGGCATGGTCACCATTTGTCAGTTGCAACTTACCATGGCCAGAGCACGGGACAGAGTTTGAATGAATCGCTGTAATAATTACACAGAGCCTCCCTCTTCAGGGGCAGTGTACCTTTGAATGCTAGGCACTAGACATCAGTGACACGATGACATCACTTCTGGGTGATGTCATCACATTGGGGATGTTGCCTGGTGATGTCCCTGTTTTGGGGTGGGGCTTCCCCTGCTGGCCAGCTGGCCAGCGGTGTATCACCGCCCCAAAAATCGGGGGAACCCCCACTCAGACTGGGGTATGACAACCCTCACACAGACACACACAGAGAACCTTTTTCTAGGGGTAAACCCAATCGAATCGAATCCTCTCTAAATCTCTCAGGGGGTGGGGTGCACCTTATCTGCAGTTCCCATACATATAAATGCCTGCACATGAAAGCCACAAAAGTTGCCATTTCACACCCTGTACCTGACGTGGTATATTTTGCACTGCCAATAATGCACTGTAGGACACATGTCACTCTAACATGCAAGTAAAACCTTGATTTTTACATCCATAGAGAAAGGCAACTCCAGGAAAAGGCTTCAACTGCTACATATTTCTTGTAGGCCTTCAAAGAACACCTGGTCGACTACTGTAGGAAACAGGATTCTGAACATCACGGGCCTTTGCTCTGATCTAGCAGGGATAATCCAAAGCAGATGTCCTTAGCTACCCAACACTCCGGCTCCACTGGACTGATACTGAACTCCAAAGCTTCAGTGGACCCTGCCTCCTCCTCTACTTGGCTGGTATATCCAGTTTCCACTGTCAACAAGGCTAATGCCATCGTCTGCTTAATGGATTTGCCTCCTTCCACAGTCCTAGGGACAGTGTTGTGCAGTGGTTAGAGCAGGCAGACACAAGTTCAGATCCTTACTCGTTACACAGATAAAACAGAGGGGAAAACCTTGAACTCCTTGGAGAAAGGAAGGGATGAAAATGTAATAGGATTTACCCCCTGGTTCCTCTCTGCCTCGTGCCAGCACAACATCAGTGTACCCTTACAGCATACAAGCTTTCTGAGGGTTCCTTCCCAGGACTTGAATCCTAACTCACGATGCAAGACCGAGGCCGTAACAGGTGCTTTGCAGCCTCTCCAGCAGATCGATCCCACTGTCTCTTGGCAGAGTTCAGTTCTAAAGAAACGGAGGGTTTTCACAGAGGCTGTTGCATTCTGTGAATTAGACTCCAAATCGGCATGTCCAAAAATGTCGAGCATTGAAAGATGACCTTACCAGGAAATGGAGTCATTTAGACACATCCTCCAGCATGTCAAAACTGAAGATGGCTCCCCAAATTAAGCCACCGGCGTACATTTGCCGCACACATTTTTCACAAGTAATAATGAGCGACAGAAATAACTGACCTAGTTAACACACCACAAAATACCTGTAATGCACATTCATTGGGGCTCGGAACAGCAGGGAAGTGGTTCAGACAAGCCAGCTCTTGAAACTCTGTTTTGATTTAACCCACATTAAATTGAACACCTTAGAATGTAATTTTCTTCCGCATCTTGTGCAAAACTTGTCCACCATTGGTTTCTTGGGGGATTTTTTTCCAGCTTGCCTGAATAGATTTTTTTTAAAAATAGCCTAAATATATACTTTTCTTGAAGATACAGGCTTATGTTTTTCATCATTCTGGACCGCTTGCTATATGGAGGGTTGCTACTGAAAAGTGCAAACATGTAATTCATTGCCAAGTTTCTAACAAATCTGCCACTCATTTCTCCTGGACCATAATGTTTTCCTTGTTGTTGCATCAACAAATGTTAGACTCTTGTAAATTTAAAAAACAAAACAAAACCCAAAAAATACTTGTTCAAAAACGGGGTGGGTGGGTGTTCTCCTAGTAGTTTAACTCTGTGACATGTAACTGACATCATCCAATTCTGTGCTATCCTACAGAAAGATATGTACACATACAATGAGCAAACAGCTTTAAGACTACAAAACCCATTTTCCAGTGCAACAGATTATAGAAACACATTTACAGAAGACAAAGGGTGTGATTTGTCCATCACATTTTTATCCTGCTGCTCATCCATGGAGCTCAGGCTGCCTTATGATCCCTGCAGGTTTTCCTTTCCTTTGTATTTTCTTCATAACAGCCCTGTAAATTATGGTAGGCTGAAAGCAAGTGCTCCAAGCGAGCTTTATGAGTGGGGATCTGAACTAAACACCACTGAATAGAAAAGAACATACTTCTGAGGATTTAAGCATAGGATTGGGCAGTGCACACAAACGCAACTTTGACTACAAAGTTGCAGGGCAGCAGTCTTCAGGCCATGGGTTAAGACTCTCAGGTGGGTAGCTGAACCCAACCCTCTGGGTTGCGAACCCCTCTAGAGCAAACTCCCCCCCCCCCCCCCCCCGCCATGCTGCTAGTGCCCATGCCTAGAGAATAAAGGTACTACAGCTCCTGGTTCTTTTTTGCACACATGCTGAGAGGAACAGTAGGATGATGAAAGCTACAGTGGTAGAGAGGATTCCTCCAGGGTTCTGACCTGTTGCTTGATTCCCTCTATATTTTCCAGTGTTTGGCCTTTTTCCTGATCCCTGGTTCTCTTGGTCTGCTGCAGGTCTGCCCTTGATGCAGGTGAGATTATAATTCTAGACCCTCCTCTTCCTGTCACATGCTTGTGATGTCAGGTGCTTATGACTCTGATCTGGAAATAATAAAGACTACAGGTGTAGTCCACGGGGCTCTCTCCATGCCCTTCAGTACTGCAGCAGACTTTGAATGCTTGTGCAGATCTGGATCCGAGATGAATTTAGGCAGACAAAACAACTCTGCCTAGATTAAATGAAGTGGCTTTTCACAGCTCCATGGCAAGGATCAGCTGGTGCTACTCTTGCTGGCACTGCTAGAAAATGCTTCACCTGATGCCTTCTTGCCTGTGCCACTCTACAGTCGTTCCAAGCAGAAGCTCTGAACACCCATTATAGTGATGGTACATATGCTCCATGTAAAGCAGATACATGATTTTTCATAATCATGAGCAATACTTACATTATATTCAATTAATGTGGGGATGAATGTACAATTTAAACGCCACATTTATCCAAGTGCTGGCCCCTGGTTTTATTTTTAAAGCAAACATACACCAGCTCTTTCTTAAAACAGCCATATTTGGATGCATATTCACTGTAAAGTGTGTGCAGTGCTAGATTCTTTTTGCACAGAAGCTCAGCATCAGGTGGGGCTAAAAATATGTATTTATCATTTTATACCCCGCTTTTCTCTCTAATGGAGATTCAAAGCAGCTTACAAAATACTCCCCTCCTCTCACAACAACAACCCAATGAGGTAGGTTAAGGAGAGAGATCTTAGTCTGACACTAACCACTGTACCAATTAAGGATGATGCTACTGAGTTGTGCGGGCACACTTTTTATTTTAAGAATAGCAGTTTCTAACATGGGGTTTCCCCACTCGGGCCAGAATGGCAGTCATTGTTTTTCCTCATCATACTTAATAAAATTCAACAGAACTTTTGAAACCGATGCCTGTTTTTAGCACTACAATAACATCAAGGACTCAAATTTGGGAACACCAGAAATGGGCAAACAAAAAGGTATGCAATGCCCCCCCCCCCCAATGGAAAAGAGCCTCTTTGTACATTCCTAGTGCCAGCACAAATTCTCTGCAGGACAAAATATCCACTGCTCCAGTGACTGCCAATATAGATTTTTCAATTTAATTTAACTTTTTCAATTTAATTTGCAGCACTATGTATATGCCATAAAAAGGCAAACATGTCTGGAAAATTATAACTACGCTTACTTTTTAAATTTTTAGTTCTAATTAATATTAGCCATCCAGGGCCCCTTCTTTGAAGGTTGGTAGCTTCACAAACTTGATAGACTTATCTCAAAACTGCCAAGGGGTTGTATCCAAACTGAACTATCAATTCAGATCCTTCTCATGTGGTTCTTCAGGGTCACTCACCCAGGAGTAGTATTTCATGGAGATCAGTTTGATGCAGTGGGAGGGGGGAGGCAGGAATATTTCTGACAGAAAATTTAGTCCAGATTCAATCCACTGCAACAGTGTTGTTGCTCATGGTGTGTAGCAAATCAGACCAGGGTCAAGTGTCTTGTTTCTTAGTACAGTTACAGAGCCAGGATGGTGGTTAGAGTGTGAGACACAGGCTCAAATCAACTTAGTGACAGGTGCCCCCTCGGCCTAGCCACTCCCTGAGCCAACAGGATCTTTGTGAGGAAATTCGAGCTACATACACTGCTCTGAACCTGAGATAAAAACATAACATAGAAGAGAGCTAAATATCACAAGGTATTTAAGACTGAATTCAGCACCTAGAAGGCTGACAGAAAAGAAAAGTAACATCACAGGAAAGAAGAAGCCTCTGGGCCAAACTGGGCATTATGTTCTTCGGCGGGCTGTGTCTAGGAACACGACCCAACTTGTATTCCCTGTAGTCACAGAGCAGCTGCAGAGAATGTCATTTTAAAGGTAAGAGGGAGTCTGTCATGAGTCAGCCAGGGCGCGACAATAGCGAGGACTCCTCAGAAGAGGAGCCCCATGTAGCCAGCTCTGAATCAGCAGAAGCTGGCAAGCAGGAAGATGAGCTGCGACACCCCCCAACCCCAATTCAGCAGGTGAAACTCAGTTGGCTGCTCCAGCCCTCCAGTATCACTCACACCCTTAGAACGCCACAGACAGAGGCTAAGAACAGAGCTACAGGAGAGAAGACAAAGTGCATGCTTCCTGGCCCCATGTTAGCTGTTTGCTGATACCAAAAATGAGTATCTGCAGGATTACTCTTAAGCACTTGGCTGCAAGCATGACCCTTCAGCATATGGCTATAAAAACCAGTTAAGGGAGGTTGTTAGGTGTGGATACAACAAGCTGGACTCTTTCTGACACTGTGACCACTGCATTGGATCCTGCCTTGCTCCTGTGACTATTTGGACTGTACACTGACTCTGCCTTCATCTCACCCTTGAACCTGCTCATAATGTTTGGACTTCCAGACCTTGTTGTTCAGACTGACCTTTGGACCAGACTACTGATGGCTCTTGACCCTGTGCTTTGACCTTGGACTGGACAGTGACTATGCTGCTTGAGTTGGTGCCCTTGCCTTACTCATTCCACGCTCTGATAGAGTGGCCTGTGCCACCCTGGCCCAGCTCCTGACAGTGACCTTTTCAGCTTGGAACTGTGGGATGGGGAGAGGAGGGGCTTCTGCCTCCCTCCACACCGTTTTCAGAAGCTGAAGCATCAGGGAGTTACATAAATTTGGAGGCACACGTGGCAGATAAGTGTTTGGCAGGGAGTGTTTCAGCAGGACCCCCTCCCCCATGCCTCAGATCCAAGCTGAAAAGGTCCCTCTCTGATTGATAAATGACATTCACTGCAGCTGCTGGGTGACCACAGGGAACATGAGTTGGGTTGGGAAACCCAGACACAACTTGCCAAATACATAACATGTTGTTTGGCCCTTAGAGGTTTAATAAGGAGGTTTTATTGATCCACTCAGATGTCCCATCAGTGCAACCCAGATATGGAGATAAAGTGGCAGACTGGCCATTTCACTCACAGGGAAATTTCCCAGTGGGCCACTGTCCTAGCAGCAGGGATGCCAGTTCTGGGTTGGGAAATACCTAGAGATTTTGGGGGTGGAGCCAGAGGAAGGCAGAGGCGTGGGCAGGGGAGAGACTTCAGTGGGGTATAATGCCATAGAGTTCACCTTCCAAAGTGGCCATTTTGGCCAGGTGAATAGATTCCTGTCACCTGGAGATCAGCTGTAATAGCAGATCTCCAGCCACCACCTGGAGGTTGGTAACCCTACTTAGCAGGCCACTGGTGGCTAGGTGTAAACGCAGCCAAGCCCCGGCCATTATGCCAACATCTCAGAGGCCACTTGGCTCAGGTCACCAGCAACAGCAATCAGTGTCTGCTCACCTACCCATTGTCTCCTGGACGGCTGTCAGGTTGAAAGAGGGAGCAAGGGATGAGATAAGGCCTGTGGCTGAGTGGCCCCTGCTGCAGCCCTGGCTTGTAGCGTCACAACGGCCACTCAGCTGTGGCGCTCCTCCTGCTCATCCTCTCTCCATCGTCTTGCCATGAGCCCTGTGTCCTCCCCAGGCCTCAGATTTGAAGCAGAGGCGGTTGGCTTCACCTTGCTCCTGTCCTCCCCAGGCAGCCTTGAGCTGAGCCTACTTCTCCACTCTGGCTATCGTTGGGAGCCTCCCTTTTATCTTCTACTGCCTCTACCCCCTCCCCCCACTGGCACTCAATCCCAGGCCGGATTCCACCCCAGCTGGTGCCTTGACCAATCCCTGGCCTGTGACCTTTATTACCTCTTCCCCTTGCCTACGCCTGGTCCTTGCCCCACCCTTCTCTACCTCCTGCTGCCTCTTCCTCAGGCGGGATGGCCAAAGGGCTGATGGGTCTCTGGACCCTTCCCACCTCACAACAAGCCCTCCCTCCCATTGCTTCCAGCAAGCCTGGCCTTCTGGCTGGACTATCCCCAGCTGCAGCCTGCCCCAGTGACATCATCCCCACCCCCGGCAGACTTGGCCTGCCCCAATAGTCCCAGCCCCAGTCTTGTTGGGTGAGGCTGCTCTTGGCTGTTTCAGCATCTCCCCCCCCAGCCCCCGCCCCCTTGGCCACTGGGAAGGACTGCAGCGAGAGCAGGGGAGGCAGCCCTCAGTCTGGTGCTATCTCTGGACATCAGCTTGACGTGTTCCAGGCCCATGTGACTTCCCAGTCCACTCCCAACTAGGAGGGAGGCACTGAGGGAAAACTAATGTCCTGCATGGCACCTCAAGACGAAAAATCCCAGGCTAAACTTGACAGGCCCAGCAGCCTTCTGAGTAAAATGTTACAAGCACTGCTGGTAAGTGGAAGTCTTAACAAAAGGCACAGTAAGGCAAGGGAGTGGAACCCGAAGAGCTTTCCTCTCACCAGCTGCTCACACAGGCCAGTGACCAGGAGAGCTGGTTGTCTGCCTACAGGACGTGATGAGAGCCAGTGACATAGTGAAACCCGGGAACTTGAGCCAGCAAGAGCCAACTATGGTTGTAATTTTTGTATGTGGAAACTCTGGAAGAAAATATCACTTTTAAAGGATCCATCTTTCCCCACCCTTGAAACATGTGTGGCTTTTCTGGGGTCAATTAGCAAGATGGAGCAGGGTCAAATCCCCCCCTCATCTGCACAGTCAGAACCTGAACGCACAATTTGCTAGGTGAAGATCTGTGATCCTGCCTAATCTGTTTGCGCTCCAAGGTTCTGGTTCTCGTGCACAGGTAGAAAAGGTGGTGGCGCCCTAACCTGGCAGAATGGATAGCACCAATTCACGACTGAAGGTGGCAAATCCCATCCTTCGCTGTTCCTTGGCATGAAGAACTCACTACAAATATCAACTAGCATGTTTCTCCCACCCCACTTACATTTTGTGCTGGTTTCCTATCCGAAGAGGGCTTTTTATGATATGGGAGGAAGGTGATCGTCCACCTGCAGGCCAAACTGATTCTGCCACCTCAGCATTCTCCCACGCCGTGCCCACCTAACTTGCCTACATGTGTGAATGATGTCTTAAGGCTCTGGCACTCTCCAAGGCATTCAAACCCAAGCGCAGCTCAAAGAGAAAGACTTTGACATACCCGAAACAAGTATGAGCGATGAATAATATATGAGAGAGAAAAGAAAAGCATGCTCAGGAAACAGACGCCTGAGTGGTTAATTGCCGTACATCCCTCAGAACAGACACAAAGGAAAGAGGCCTTCCAGATGACTCAGAGCAGCCCAAATGGAGGCCCAGAGGTGTCCCACAACTGTGTGTCTCAAGCTCAGCCCATGCCGGCGCTTTATCAGGTATCCTAAGCAGAAAAGGCATCCCTGCCCCAAGGCGCTTACAGTCTAAGGCTGGAGAAAGAAGACAGTGTTTTAGGAGATGCTTCCCACACATTTGATGCGTTCTTGTTGGAAACAATACAAAAAACTTGCAAGAGACCAGAGGGATGAGCAAGCGGAGTGCACACACCAGGAACACTAAACCCGCTTTTAAAACTGCCTTTGAATCACAATAATCTGGTCTTTATCCCAGTTTTTTAGAGTGAGAGAGAAAAAGTAGACGTTTGCTACTGCATTTGGATGTCTTTTGGTTAAATATCAGCTGGGGATGAGAAATAGGGTTGCCAGCCTCCAGGTGGGGCCTGGGGATCTCCTGCTTTTACAACTGATCTCCAGCTGACAGAGATCAGCTCCCCTGGAGAAAATGGCTGCTTTGAAGGGTACAGTCTATGGCATTGTATTATGCTGAGGTCCCTCCCCTCCCCAAACTCCACCTTCTCCTGGCTCCACCCCCAATGTCCCCAGGTATTTTCCAACCCAGACTTGGCAACCCTAATGAGGAATGAGGGGTCAAGCCAAAGGCCTTCACAGAAGAAACAGCAGCATTGGGGAGAGATTTGAATGTGGGGGAACAGGAAATGGCAAAATAAAGGACTTGGGGGGGCAACACGAGGGAACAGCAGGAGCTGCTGGAGTCAGCAAAAAACCTGGGGGGCAGCTGAAGAGGGTGGGGTTGGAGAAGCAAAGGGCACAGACAGGCTTTCTTTCTTTTTTTTTGCCGTCAAGTCCCAGCCGACTTACCGCGACCCTGTAGGGTTTTCATGGCAAGAGACATTCAGAGGTGGTTCGCCATTGCCTGCCTCTGCGTCACAACCCTGCTGTTCCTTGGAGGTCTCCCATCCAAATATTTCCCAGGGCTGATGCTGCTTAGGTTCCGAGATCTGATGAGATCAGGCTAGCCTGGGCTACCCAGGGCAGGGCAGGCATAAAACAGGGAAATAGATTTGGGTGGTGGGATGGCTCTGGAACATTTGCAAAGGAATGAAAGACTAGATCAGGGCAACAAAAAGGACAAGAATATGCCTGCTGGATTTCAAGGAGAAGCCATAGTTCACACAGAAGGTCCCAGGTTCAGCCCCCCCCCCCCAAAAGCCTCAGCTAAAGGATCTTATGGAGCAGGAATCTGAAAAGACCTTTCTGCCTGAGATCCTGGAGAACCTTGATTTGGAGGGCCTGCGCACGCAGAGAATCCCAAATTCAGTCCCTGCAACAAACCATCTCAGGAAGCAGAAGTGCAGGGTGGGAACCTGCAGAGACCCATCATTGGTCCGAGGGGACAAGCTGGGCTAGATGGACTAATAGCTTGATGTGGTAGAAAGTGCTTTTGTATGCTGTCATTCTTGCAAGAATCCTTAAGTAAGCCAAGATTTGTATCTGATCTTGCAAGGCAGCATTGCTTTTGTCTTAAGCCCAGGTGCCTGCCCAGGATGACTGAATGTGGACTGGGGACATACCTTCATTCTGAACAGGCTTTGCAAACTGATCGGTGGCTTGGGGGGGTGGGGGATGAGATTCTAGTAAAAACAGGAGACCCCACAAAACTGAGTATTCTTGCAAATAGATGGACTTTGGTCCAATCCATTTTTTAGGATTCCACCTTATGGTACACATCCCTTCAGTAGCTGCATTTCAAGCCTAGGTTGTTGTTGTTTTTTAATGAGTGTCAACAGAGACAGCCTGTCGCCTTTTGATCTGTGGCATCCTATATTGTTCTGTGTGTATTTGTTAAGTCAACAGCATCTCTTTTATAGGTTCATTTGCCATTTGTCAGCCCCAGTAACACAGATTCAAATTCCCTGTTTGATGTTTGCATGTTATCAGAAAACACTTTTAAGTCAGAGCTGTCAAATTCCTATATGTGCGTATATTAAAAAAAAAACCACATAGAAAGAGGTGATATTGATTAAAGGTGGTGATGCCCTCTAGTGGATGAAGGGGGAAATTAAATGCAAGGGGAAAAATGTTCTAAAAAAGTTCCAACACGGATTACGTTCCCCTCCTTCTACCTTCTCTATACAGGCCAACGAGAAGGAATGGGGAAGACAGAGGTCTCACCCACAGCCGCATCTTGCCCTGTGACTGCTCTTCATACCTGCATGGCCTCTCCCACCCTTACTGTAAACTCTAACAGGTTTGCTTCAATAAGGCACCCTTAGAACTTGCTGGTCCTCCGATCTCGTCAAATCTTGGAAGCTAAGTAGGGTTGGCTGTGGTTAGTATTTGGATGGGAGACCACCAAGGAAATCCAGGGTCATAACACAGAGCCACGGAATGGCAAGTCACCTCTGAGCATCTCTGGCCTTGAAAACCCCACAAGGTTGCCATAAGTTGGCTGAGACTTGGCAGGGAGAAAAAAGAATTCACTCATTTCAAAGACAGGTCTGCAGCACTTATTAGTTGGGGGGGGGGGGATGTCTAAAGGCTGGGGAAACCTCCAGTCCAGCCCTGCTCAGTGGATGTATCTGGAAAATACAGCGGAGCCAGTGGACCTTTGCTAAGTTCAGCTCTGGAGAAGCAGATGAGTTTTGCCACATACCTGGCTTGCATCTGTACCCACAATTGTTATGCCACCAGTTGCCCCCTTGGGGCTCTATACAGAGGACCCCCTCCAGACTAAAGGTGAATTTTTCACCTGACAACACCTTTCAGGGCCACTGAAGGTGCTTCATATTTCTGTTGGGCCTAAGTGCTGTCCGACCTTGCTGACTGCTTTGTCCTGTTGCTGACTCTCTGCTATAGTTCTTCTACTAGCCTGAAGATGGCAGCCAAACTTCACTTTGCTATTCAGTCTCTAAAGCAGGACATTGGAAGTATATGCAACTGGTGAGCCAGGAGTACATCCCCCCCAAAGGGCTATTTCCAGGGGCCCAGCCTAACTCCTCCATCCTCTCAGTTTTACTTCCCACAATGAGAGAAGATGCCTTCTCACATTTATCCCCTATTTTGTCATATTTATTTCCTTGCTGTCCTTTCCCTCTCTTAGGGTCATTTTACACCTCCCCTCTAAAGTAGTTTGACTGCTGTCTTTTCCTGTGCTGAATTCACAGTGGTGTGAAATTTCACTCCAGGGGGTCTAAGTGCCCTAATCAACAGCAATTGTTTAAAGCAGAATCAAGCTGGTTGAATACTAGCTTGACCACAGGAGGGCAATTAGTAGATGTGGACATTTCAGTAGCAGCCCGGTTTCACACCGCACAGAAGTGTGGGCAGGTTTTTTTGGAACTAGAATGATTCCAGCGGGAAAGTCAGATGTAAAAACAGCATTAATAAATCAATGCAACTGTTGACCTTATAACCTTAGCTTCTTATTTAGTGTCACTTTGGATATCTTAAAGCATTTGCATCGTTACATGTTAATTTGCTGTTCAGCCTGTGTCTATGAGTTTGAAACCTAGCTTCTTTTCCAATGTATTTGACAAAGTGTGCCTTGCACATGAAAACTCATACTTTGAATAAACCTTTGTTGGTCTTAAGGGTGCCACTGGACTCTAAATTTGTTCTACTGCTTTAGACCAACATGGCTGACCACCTGTAACTTCCTCCAACCCAAGGAACTCACCACAGCATACACACTTTTGCACACCTCAGCCACCTTCTTCCCAGCTGAGACACTGAAAAAGACCTCCTTAATCCTTTCTTCCACAGAGCAAACAGCAACAGGGGCTTTGAGTGATTTGCTCCCATGCAGGTTAGCCGCTCATTCCCATCTGCAAACTGTAGCCACTGGCAGATGTAAGTGACTTGCTGAGGACCGAAGGAGACTCTGCTGCTGTTCACAGTGGGGAGGAAGGGGTTGAAAAGCACTTTGCTTATGTCAGGGCAGTGGGCAGAGCCAATGTAAGTGGCCCATCAGCTTCTGATAAAATGTGTGAAAAATTCATTGCTGACCAGCACACCAGGGCTGTCTACAGTGGACTGGGGCCCAGAGCTTATTCAGATGCAATGTGCTCTACCCCCACCAGGTCTTTCCATGCTTACAGCACTCCTGTGCATAGATCAGGAAGGGAAAGAAGGAGGGCCGAACAGAGAGAGAAAGAGAGAGAGAAAATGAGAGACTTATTCACAGTGAGCTTCAGAGGAGCCTAGGCTGCCTAGGTATATGAAATCTGGGTCCTTCCAGAACGAGTAAGCACTCAAATTGCCAGACCCCAGTGCAGGTGGTGGTAGGATGGAATCACACTTTAAAATTCTTCATAGGAATGTTACTGAATTTGATCATAGAGTCATAGAGTTGGAAGGGACTCCCAGGGCCATCTGGGCCAACCCCCTGCTCAATGCAGGAAATCCACAAATGCCTCCCCCTCACACACACCCAGTCATAGGCATAGAGTACGGGGGGGGGGGGTTGAGCCATCCCCGAAATTTTCCAGGGGGGGCTCAGCCACCCCCAGCAAAATTGAGTGCCTGCCGCCGTGCCTCCCCGGGTCCTTCCGAGGCCCGGCCGCCGCTGCTGGAGAGGGAGAGGGAAGGGGTGGGGGGGGGGGGGAGGCACTGGCAGCAGTGGCTGCCGGGCCTCGGAAGGGCCCGGGGAGGCGCGGCAATTTCCCGGGGGGGGGAGAACATCTCCCCAGCGCACGCGCGCTTCGTGCGCTAAGGAGCCCCCCCCTGGAATTTCCAAAAGTCTACGCCCCTGCCCCCAGTGACACCTGTTCCATGCCCAGAAGATGACAAAAAAACGTCCAAGATCCCCGACCGAACTGACCCAGAGAAAAATTGTTTCCTGATCCTGAGGAGAAGGCTAGTTCAGTCCAAATTGGAAAGCTTCTTTTATGAATCTCTTACACACTTGAGACACATTGAGGCATAGTTTTGCATCAGTTTAACACCCCCAAAAGGGCAAAAAACAAACTAACAGAACAGGAACATTGACAGAGAGAACTGGCAGGATTTTTAAAAGGGGTATTTCATTGCCATGCACAAAAATTAAAAGCACCAAAAATGCATATTTGGCCTGGATGGCCCAGACTTAGGGCTGCCAGCCTCCAGGTGGGGCCTGGGGATCTCCCGCTTTCACAACTGATCTCCAGCTGACAGAGATCAGCTCCCCTGGAGAAAATGGCTGCTTTGAAAGGTGGACTCTATGGCATTGTACCCTGCTGAGGACCCTCCCCATCCCAAATCCCGTCCTCTTCGGGCTCTACCCCCAAAGCCTCCAGGTATTTTCCAACCCAGACTTGGCAACCCTACCCAGACTAGCTTGATCTTATTAGATCTTGTAAGCTAAGTGGGGTCTGCCCTGGTTAGTACTTGGATGAGAGACTTCCAAGGAATACCAGGGTCATGACGTGGAGGCAGGCAACGGCAAACCACCTCTGAACGTCTCTTGCCTTGAAACCCCCACAAGCTGGCCATAAGGTGGCTGCAACGTGGTAGCAGAAATAACCTTCAAAGCATAATATAGAGAAGGTTCCACGCATGTCAAAAGGTAGCATAACAGGAAGGAAGTTTTGCCCTCTCCCCCAAGCTGTGCTTATTTTCTACCTGCAGGGAAGCCTGGTATACACAATGGCCATTCAGAAAAGCAATTCTTCCACCTGCTAGCTGAAGCGGTAAAATCCAGACAGGACCCCACCACATCTAGCCTCCAGGTGGGGCCTGGAGATCTCCCAGACTTACAACTGATCTCCAGACAACAGAGACAGTTCCCGTGGAGACTAGGGCTGCTTTGGAGGCTGAACTCCATAGCATTATAGCCTGCTGATCTCCCATGCCTGGCCATCCTTGCCCTTCCCCAGGCTCCTCAAAATCTCCAGGAATTTCCCAACCCAAAGTTGGCAACTCTGCCACATACCTTGGCTGAACCCTGTAGCTCAGGCCTTGATTAAAAGCTGCTTTCACAGGAAACGCTATCTGTTTTTTAATTTCCTGTCTGCTCCCACAGAGTTCACGCTGTGCAGCTGTGGGCATGCTCGTGCCATAAAAAAATATGACACTCATCTTGTGTTTCTTTAGGTTGCCATCTTCAGTTCAAAACAACCAGCAATGCACCTCTCCGGGGCTGCAACTCTAGAGGAGAACAGGGTAGTCCCCACCAGCATTGGTGAACTGCAGCATTTCATACGGAATTAGGTCCTAAGACCAGCCCTGCTGGATCAGTTCATCTGGTTTCCCTACAGTTGCCATCAGATGCCCTCAGAAAGTCCATAGACAGGAGAACAGAGGCCAAAACCTCCATGCATTATTGTCCCTAGACAGCTAGAATTTCAAAAGTTCACCGTCTGTCTCTGAACATGGAAGGTCCATAATAGTTATTGATCCATGAAGCAGTCTAATCCCTTTTTTAAAACCAACTAAATTAACTGCCATCGTTAACACCTTGTGGCAGTGAGTTCCACAAGGCAAGTTTGTGTGGTTTGTCCTTAATCTACCACTCAGCAATTTCATTGCGTGCCCCTAAATTCTAATATTTGGGGAAAAGGAGAAAAGCTCTCTATTCTCTTTCTCTACAGCATGCATAATTTTAGAAGCCTGTCTCATGTCTTAGTCATATTTTTTTCTAAACTGAAAAGCCCCAAACTTTTGAGGCTTTTTTTTTAGGGAAGGCAGGAGAACTCCTTGATAATCTGGGTTCCCCTTTTCTGGATCTGAAAAATAGCTTATCTTCTGTATTATAATTCTCATAGTTTATTATTATTACAGCCCCTGGCCAGCATAGATCGAAGCAAACTAGTTTACATAAAATACAGAAAGTGCACAGCCATTTGTATGGGAATATTATAATAAAATGTACAAAGATTTAAGAAAGACGTACCGTATTTTTCGCTCCATAAGATGCACCTAGCTCTGCTCGGTGCCGTGGCTCGGGAAAGGTGAGGGAAGTTTAAGACGCACACACTTTTCCCCCCAATTTTTTTGGGAGAAAAAGTGAGTCTTATGGAGCAAAAAATACGGTATTTAAAAGAAGGAAAAAAAGATGCAGGGCCTAAGGTACATTTTATCTCAGCCTACACACACACACACACACACACACACACACACTCTTCTGGTTTCAGGAAAAAATCAAGGTTCATACAGGACATTGCGCCTCTCAGTCGCAGTATTTGTTCCTTATCAGTGAGACGTTGTGAGATAAACACAGAGCAACAGTCTCAGAATGACCACTAGATATCACTGTTGCCTACAGGAGATTGTGGAACTGTCTTTTCGTTATTTTCTCCCCACCCACCAGAACAAGAAGCTAAAAATAACCCAAAGGCTGCGGCAAAGATGTACATGTCCCATATGTAATGCCAACATCCAAAGTAATCCAGTTACCCTCAAATTGCCAAGTGGCAAGGAATCCCAAAGGCCACCTAATTTGGCCAGCACATCTAACGCAATATACAGACTAGAGCCCAAACAGCAGATTCCAACCTGGATTTCCCAGATCCTAGCCTAACACTATAACTTCTGTTGGAAGTTCCAAATGTGATGTCCCGTCTCAGACCTCCAGACTGAGTGGCAAGAGAGACTAGATAGCTAGACAGGCACACTGACCTTTCCTCCTGTCTTTACCCTTCTGCCATTGTCCCCTTTGAAATGCAGATTGTGTTCTCAGGGATCAACTTCCCTTTCTTCCTTCTTCTTCTCCCTCTCTCTGGATGAAGACATGCTCTCTACCTGCATGCACCAAGAGAGGGACATGCGGGCCTCTCTTGGCATAATGGGGCAGATGGGCCTCTCACCATCCGCCTCCATCCTTTAGCTAGTAAATTAGTAATCTATCAATCTCTGCTCCTTCCTATTTAAAGTGTACTTCTCAAATAAAGAGAGAAGTATTTCTATTCTAAACTTGCAGTATGGCTCTGTGTAGCATTGTAAGCTGTGTAACCTGGTGAAGTGATGCTCCTGCGTTTGTAGCTTTATTTAAGCTCTCTGCTAACTAATGGTGACTGGACTAACCACACCAGTTAACCTCAATAACTTCTGTACCACGATGTGTAACCTACCAATGTGTTAGAGATATGAAAATGGCTCTAGAGCAGGGGTGTCGAACTCATTTTTATGGAGGGCCGGATTTGACATAAATTGGACTTTGTCGGGCCGGGCCATGTGTGTCATAAAATGTAATGCCAGGTAATGGAGATATAAACTCTAGAAAAAACACAAACACAAAGATTTTTTTTAACTTAAAATAAAAACATGCCTGAAACATTAGCATTCTTGCAATATCTTGTTTATTTAACAGTCTCTGATAACTGACACTTCTTGCTCTGAATTACTGCATCGAAAATGTCTGTGCTGTAGCAACCTGGGAGCGGGAGAAGCCTCAGCCCAGTGCAGGGAGCAGAATCTTGCCTATCTATCTCTCCTGAGCGATTGAGAGAGTCTAGGAAAGCAAGCTATGACACAACAGCAAAACTGGAGAAAGAAGCAGAAGACAGCTAGTCCCTTGCGGGCCTGATAGATAGGGTTGCCAAGTCTGTTGAACTTACCGGCAGGGGGGAGTCCTCCGCTGACCGGGAGCTTCTGGGTGATGTCACCGGAAGTGATGTCAGCACGTTGGGGGTGTTGCCAGGGCGACGCTCTGGCAATCGCCCCAAAACTCTATGGTATCATAGAGTTTTTGGGGCGATTGCCAGAGCATCAGCCTGGCAACACCCCCAATGTGATGGCGTCACTTCCGGGTGATGTCATTACATGGGGGAAGTCGTCCAGGCTGGACGACTTCGGGGGTGGGGTTTCCCCCGCCGGCCCAATGCTGGCTGGCAGATCGGGAACCCCTGTAGCGGGGGATCCCCCGCCCCCCGGGCTGACTTGGCAGCCCTACTGATAGAAGCCCTCTGGGGGCCTGATCCGGCCCCTAGGCCACATGTTTGACACCCCTGCTCTAGAACTAGCTGACTCAAATTGCACAAGGTAAAGAGACTGCCTACTACTACTACTACTACTACTATCATCATCATCATTTATAGTCCACTTTTTTACTAGGACTCAACGCTGAGTACAAGTGTGATAAAACCCTTTTCTGTGCATCAGTAAATGGACTACAAAATATGGTAACATCATTCAGCAAATTACAAGCTATGACAGCAACACTTGAAGCTAAAAGCAAAGATCCCAACTGGGCTGGGACTGTAGAACAATGGAAGCAAGCATATCTGCTTAAGGCAAGGCAACATGACATTGAGTGTAAGAAGGCACCTCCTGAGATGATGCATTACACTGCAGCTTTACTCTGTCTAGGAGAACAACTCTCTCTTGCACATTTCGCAAAACCATAGAAACAGCGGGCCTGTCATCATCACAGCTGCTGGGTCACTATCAAGACTGCTGGGACTCAGCGCAGCTTGCTCCTGGCCACTACCAGCCCACCAGGAACCTTCCCAGGAAGGTAAATGACCAATCCACTCCTCTCAACAGCTGCCACAGCCTACAAGTTAGCACTTCAGCTGGTCTCTCGACCTCTTCTTCCTGGGCCTGCCATTTTCCTCTTTCCTGCCAACTGTCCCTGCTCTCAGCGACACAGGTGGGGTGGAATAATTTTGCACGTGCAAGATGCTTTCACCCAAGCAGGAGGGATATTTGCAAAAGTCGGCGGGAAGAGCAAAGACATTGGTGTAATCTCTCATTAATTACGAGAGCTGCCAGAAAGTGTTGCCCAATGCAAAATTCAAGAGGGCTCTGGCGGTTCCTACTTAAGGAAAGCATCTCAGAAACGTTGAGAAAAGCACAAAAAAAGTTTATATTAAGATCAGGGTCTAAACTGGGGCAAAGTACAACAGTAAAGGTTTCCCTTGCTCGAAAGCCAGTCAGATCCGACTCTAGGGGGCAGTGCTCATCTCTGTTTCCAAGCCGAAGTGCCAGCGCTGTCCAAAGACTTCTCCATGGTCATGTGGCCGGCTTGACTAAATGCGGAGGTGCATGGAATGCTGTTACCTTCCCTCCAAAGTGGTACCCATTTATGTACTTGCAATTTCTTGCTTTCAAACTGCTAGGTTGGCAGAAGCTGGGGAGTTCACACCGTCACGCAGCACTCAGGTCTCGAACTGCTAAGCTACTGATCTTCCGGTCTGCAACTCAGCGTCTTAATCTCTGAGCACTGGGGCCCTAAAGTATGACCTTTTTAGGACAGTGCATTAGCCTCCAAATTCTCCTCAACTTTCACTTCAAATGAAAGTTCAGCAGCCTTTAGGTACGAGTGGAATCACTCACCCACCCAATGCCTTGTACTTACTTGAAAACTTGATGCTAGCTTACTTGAAACTTTTGGCTTGGATATTTGACCTCACTAGGAAGAACCGTCAAAATTCATCTCAAAATTTAGCTTTAGCTAAGGCAGTGATCCAGGTGATTCCTGCCTTCAAAACAGTTGCCACCAGAATGGATAAAGCTTTAAGCCTCCTTGAGGTACAGGCCTTGTGCCAGGGATGGAAGTAAATGCAGCTCTCTGTGAGCTGCATAGTGAGTGGCACTGAGGTAAAGTGTCCTCACTTGTAAGCTGCCCTTCACCAAAGCAGCTCAGGTTCTCTCCCCCAGTTATCCTTACAACAACCCAGTGAGGTGGGTTAGTCTGAGAGAGACTAGCCCAAGGTCACCCAATAAGCTTCATGTACTGTTGCTAGCTCTGGGTTGGGTAATACCTGGACATTTTAGGGGTGGGGCCTGAGGAGGGCAGGGTTTGAGGAGAGGAGTGGGGTATAATGCCATAGAGTCCACCTTCCAAAGCAGCCATTTTCTCTAGGTGACCTGATCTTGTTGCCTGGAGATCAGTTGTAATAGAAGGAGAGCCCCAGCTGCCACCTGGATGTTGGCAACCCTAGCTTCATGGCTGAGAGGGGATCTGAACCCAGGTCTCCCCAATCCTAGCCTGACACTCTAACTATGACAACACCCTGGCACAAATTCCAAATTTAGGATCTGCCATCTTTTGGTCCCCATCACTGTTGTTTGCAGAGGGTGATGGGAGCAGCCACAGATCTAACTGGCACAGCCATTGTCTGTCGATGACTCTCAGCCCAACAATAGTTTTCCCTGACAATAACAGCACTTCAGTGACCCTCTCCCACCGACACTGAACTCCTTGCCTTTGATCACTCCAGGCTGCCGTCTGGGAACAACACACGTGTGTGAGGCATCCATTATTGTCCGAGAATATGGAGGCCTGAGGCAACTTGCCCCTTTCACCTTCTCTCACTCCAGCCTCTGTCAAAGGCCCACCATGCCCTGGGCCGCCTTCTTGTCCCTCCACCCACTGAGCACGTTTGGAGCCCATGTGTTTACCTCAGGGCCAGCTGCTTCCCGCACCCCACGTGTTGGAGCAGTTTCAGTCACTGGATTCCGGGTGCCTCTGTTTAAATATTGGAGGGTTAGAATTCAGGCTGGGTAATTATGGTTTTCTTGTCTGGTGTTATTAAGTTTTTATAATATATCAAGCATGAGGAGATGAGAAAAACAAAAAAATATACTCAAAAGAGGAACAAATAGCCAGGCAAGGAGATACAAGCATGAAGGGTTGCCAGCTTTGGGTTGGGAAATAGGTGGAGATTTGAGGGTGAAGCCTGAGGAGGGCGGGGTATCTATATATCTAATAGCCAAGATGCCCCCTCTGTGCGTATATCTAAATCTGCACATCGGGGGCACCTGGAGGGTAAACAGATTTTCCTGCACACTTGGGGCACTCCCCAGGTGTGCAGAAAAAACTTAAATGTAGAAAAAACTATACAGGAAATACTTAAAACACGAAAAGGGCTAATCTCAAAAATATATCAAATATTATTAAAGATAGATAATTCAAAAACGCTGATGTACAAAAATACACGGCAATTAGATTGCTCCACAGTTATTACTGATATACAATGGGACGCTATATGGACTTCATCCTTTATGGCGTTAAAATCTAGTGCTCCCAGATTAACAACATACAAACTAATCACCCATTGGTATTTAACCCCCATACAATTACATCATATGAATACCTCTAAAAATCCGAAATGCTGGAAATTGTGTGGTGAGAAGGGGACATACTATCATTGTTGGTGGTCATGTTATTATATTGCTGAATTCTGGCAACAGGTATTGAAATTGATTCTATTAATAACAGGATATTCACTCCCTTTACGACCTGAGCTAATACTGCTTAATCTATGGGAAGATATTCCAATTCCACAAATACGAGACTTTGATTGTTACATTATTAACTGCCGCAAAGACAGCGATAGCTTCAAAGTAAAAGAACAAATTGGCACCTTCAGTTTCGTTATGGATGTCTAAGATATGGGACTGCTATATTTTAGAAAAAATTGCAAATAGACTGTTACAACTTGAACATAAAAACTATCAATCTACTTTTGTTGAAAAACGGTTTCTGGTCATAAATTACATGGCACAGAATGGAATTATTCCTGATTATTTAGTTTTATCTGAAGTGTTTATTCTATAAACCCCGGATTTAGAGTATGTTTTAATGGTGATCAATAAATATTAGCTAGTTGAACACAAATTCTTACATTTATATTAGATGGTTGCTAACCCAACTGTATTATTAGAAAACATGTTAAGAGTTTTAATTAGTTAAGTTTTTTAGATAGATATACTGAATAGAATAGCAAGAATATGATTAATGTCAAATAGTTTGTATTGTTTGGGATTCTCTGTATCAATTGTTTTATATTTATTTAATAAACATTATTAAAATATTTAAAAAGCAAATTTGCACATTTTCCAGTAAAAAACATGGGTTATATTTGTTCATGTCTTGTGGCTCTCAAATATCTGATGTGTATTCTATGTGGTTCTTATGTTAAGCAAGTCTGGCACCCCTATGCTATAGCATGGCTCAGCACATGCAAGGTCTGGGAAGAAGTCCCAGAGGGGTCCTCATCAGGTAAAAATGGTGATACGCTCCCCCCACACACACACTTCCTGGAGTATTTTGAGAAGGGGTAAGGTGTGCCACCCCAGAATGGCTGCCACAAGAGGTGGAACTAAATACAATACCTTCCTCATTTATTTGCAAAAGAACTATAGAAAGAGAACAAGAACTGAGGGGAAACCCAAGTGGGAGGAAAGGAGCAAGAGAAGGGGCAATGGAACCACAAGTGCTTATCAGTCCTTCCGATCCTCCATGGGTGGCAGCTAGGGATGCCCAGTCTCCAGGTGGGACCTGGGGAGCCCCCAGAATTACAGCTCATCTCCAGACTACAGAGATCAGTTCCGCTGGAGAAAATGAATGCTTTTGGACGGTGGACTCTGTGGCATTGTACCCCACTGAGGTCCCTGCCCCCTCCCCCCAGGCTCCACACCCAAATCTCCAGGAGTTTCCCAACCTGGATCTGGGAACCCTATCCTACCCATCCTCCACCAGGGAGAACCTGGCAACCCTGGGACAGCTGTATTTGTATAAATATGTAACCATGTAGATATGTAAACCTGAAGCTACATCCTGTTTTTTGACACACCGTTTATTTGGAACTAGAATCACAGAGTTGGAAGGGGCCATACAGGCCTCTAGTGACTAGTCCAACCCCCTTCTCAATGCAGAATCAGCCTAGAGCATCCCTGACAAGTGTTTGTCCAGCCACTGCTTAAAGACTGCCAGTGAGGGGGAGCTCACCATCTCCCTAGGCAGCTGATTCCACTGTTAAACAACTCTTACTGTAAAAAAGTTTTTCCTAATATCCAGCAGGTACCTTCCCACCCTTAATTTAAACCCATGATTGTTAGTCCTGTCCTCTGCTGCCAATAGGAACAGCTCCCTGCCCTCCTCGAAGGGACAGCCCTTCAGATACTTCAAGAGAACAATCCTGTCCCCCCTGAACCTCCCCTTCTCCAGACTAAACATTCCCAAGTCCCTCAGCCTTTCCTCCTAGGGCTTGGTCTCCAGGCCCCTGATCATCCTCGTCACTCTCCTCTGCACCTGCTCCATTCTGTCCATATCCTTTTTGAAGTGAGGTCTCCAGAACATTATTGGAGAGTTCTGTTTTTCCAATACATCTTTAACAAAAAGTACAAATACTTTCCTCACTTTTAGTGGAGGACAGGCAGTGTTGAGAGCTCCCAGTCGGGAAATACCCAGAGATTTGGGGGTGAGGCCTGATTAGGGTAGGGTTTGGGGTAAGGAGAGACCTGACTGGGTTATAATACCACACAGTTCACCCTCCAAAGTAGCCATTTTCTCCAGGGGAACTGATCTCTGTCGCCTGGATATCAGTTGTAATCCCAGGAGACCTCCAGCCAACACCTAGAAACTGGTAAACCTAAGGCTACTGCAGAGATAAACTGTGGGCAGTGCAGATTAATGAGAGTATGTTAAAACAGCACTGTTTGTTATGAAAATAAGGCTGTTTTGAGCCCTGCCTGGCCCGATGCCCATACTAAGCCTCTGAGCAAGCAGCTAACTTCCATATACCGTCTTAAATACCTGCCAAAATATTTCAAACAAAAAATAAAAATTTAGATCATTTAACATTCTTGTAATATGCATACTGCAGAAGTTTTTTTAACATTTGTTTTGTACCCCATCCAGTTTCAAGCGGCTGCCCCATCATCCACCTTTACCAAGTGCAAAAGTCAAAGCAAAATCAAGCAGGTTCCCAGAAAGAGTGGAGCAGAAGACAAAAAACTGACCGAGTTGGGGAATGATGTTGCTTCCAGAAGCAACTGAAATCAAATTCAAACTGAATACACATTTTCACCATGTTCTTTAGTAGCAGAGGCACCAATTCCATAGAGTGATAAGCATAATGTTTCAATCCAGCCCCTCCAGAGAACACACTCAGAACTACTAAGCATTGCTCAACCAGCCAGCACAGAAGTACCCCCATCATCAGTTATCTTGTAGCCCTCATTGGCTGGTTGGGAGCCAGTGGGATTCTCCTGAGTCAGTGACATCTGCTTAGCTCCCTAAGATGACTCAGCATTATCTGGCTCCAGTTTCAGGAAGCAGACAGGCTTAATTAGCAAATAAGGCCAACAACTTGGAGGGATTCTAATTAGCTGCTTCAGTAACACAGCCAGAGAAGTTTAAAATTAGAAGCCTGTTTCTATTTTTAGACCCATCCTCACACAGTTGGAAATTTAGCCTTTTCAGCCTCCATTCCAACAGGAAACTGCATTGCTGAGTTCTAACTTTCTGCACCTGCTCTTTTTTTTTTTGCTCAATTTGTACCCATAAAAGGAACACAGATTGTTTGTGCAGCTTCTGCCACATCCCATGCCCTGGCCAATCAGTGCTTCACTTTCCTTCTGCACAAGTTAGCTGTTCATCAAACAGGCATCTTTGACAGCCATTTTGTCTACTGTCGCGTCAGAAGTACATAGATGTAAATTACATACTTTATTATCTTTACTGTTTTTGCAACCAAAGTCATAAACAGCAAACTCGTACATAAATTACATACAGCTACCTATTCAGTCATCCCATGCAAATTCTCGGGGGCAGGACAGTCACCTATAAGTCTGATAAAATAGGGCTGCACCCCAAAAACATAAGAGCCTAAAGGTCTATCTAGTCCTGCATTCAGTTTAGAATGGTCCACACAGATGTTTGCAAGAAACCTCCAAGCAGGGCAGACGGCAACAGCTCTCCCACAATGTTTGTGCTCAGCATTTTGTATTCAGAATACAGGAGCATCATTTGGCTAATCACTGCCTGGCATGAAAGAATTGGTCTGCTAAAACAATGGCTACCACCACATCTAATTGGGAAGTTCTAGCTTTGGACTTTCTTCATTGATCAGGGGGTTGGATCAAATAGCCTATTAAGCCCCTTCCAACTCTAGGACATCTTGTAGCACAGAGTTCCATATGCATTTTGTGAAGAAGCGCTTCCTCTGTCCCAGCAGAGAGAGAACACATCACAGCAGTCCACAACATCCTAATACCCTGTGATCCACAATAGCTGTGATCTCATAGCCTTTGTTATTGTTATCTTCACAGACTGAAACAAGAGGTCTTTAAGGCTCCATCAGTGTTCAGTTATCAACTGCTTAGAGTCTGCTAGAACTGACCTGAAGCTTTTAATTGATCAATCTGAAACAGTATATTTTTAATCATGCAGATTTTCCCAACTGTTAATTATTTTTAATTTGCTAAAGTGGCAGGCAACGTCTTAGAAAAGACATCCCAATTTATCCAATACTTAGAAAAGCCAGATTGGTGTAGTGGTTAAGAGTGGTGGACTCTAATCTGGTGAACCGGGTTTGATTCTCCACTCCTCCACATACAGCCAGCTGGGTGACCTTGGGTCAGTCACAGCTCTCTCAGAGCTGTTCTCTCCAGAGCAGTTGTCCCAGAGCTCTCTCAGCCCCACCTACCTCACAGGGTGTCTGTTATTGGGAGACTAAGAAGGAGATTGTAAGCAGCTCTGAGACTTCAAGTGAAGTGCAGGATATAAATCCAATTCTCCTCCTCCTCACACAGGAAGGAAAGCTGAGGAAAACAAGGAAAGAGAAATGGGTGTTTCTTTCCAGGAAGTAATGAAATTGAAACAAATGGATGTTTGAATCTAACCAGGCAGTTTTCAGAATGCGGCCTTATCATCTCTACCAAAATGAGGAGTGCAGCAAATTGCCCCTCACCTTCCACGATGACTTTTCTCTTTCCTTGTTTTCCCCATTTAAAGGAAGGAAAGCTGAGAAGAGGCATTCTTCCATCAGGTCTCACATACAAGGGAAAGCCTCCCCATTAGAAATGCCTCTTCTAAGAACCATTCCACCCCCAATGGTTTTATTCATATACTAAAGCATGCAGATTCTGTATTTTCATGATCTTGTAACAACTGTAAATAACTCTAATCATACATGGACGTATATAGAACTTTAACTGCTTTGCCATCAGTAAGAGAAGGGGTCCCCAACATTTTTGAGCCTGTGGCACCTTTGGAATTTTGAGAGGGGGCAGTTAAGAATTTAAGAACATAAGAGAAGCCAGTATTGGGTCAGGCCAATGGCCCATCCAGTCCAACACTCTGTCACACAGTGGCCAAAAATACCAGGTGCCATCAGGAGGTCCAGCAAGTGGGGCCAGGACACTAGAAGCCCTCCCACTGTTGCCCCCCCCAAGCACCAAGAATACAGAGCATCATTTGCCCCAGACCTAGAGTTCCTATCTATACCTTGTGGCTAATAGCCATTGATGGACCTCTGCTCCATATCTTTATCCAATTCCCTCTTGAAGCCGTCCATGTAGGGCTGCCAAGTCCCCCAAGAGGGCGGGGGAAACACCGATTTTTAAAGCTTACCCCCGCTTTTTCAAAATTGGCCACCGGGGGAGGCAATGGCTGCCAGCAGGAACGCAGCCTGAACTCTTAAAAGGGAAATGTCTGCAGAGAGCCTGCAGTAAAAAGCCTCAACAGACATTTCCCCTTTAAGAGCAGAGCGAGCAAGAGAGCCCCGCCCAGAGATTAAGGAGGTACTAGGCTCTTTCTACTGAAGGGCGTGCTTTTGCATGTGGCTTGCAAAGTTGCTGCTGGGGTAAGTGCTTGTGCCAGCTCTTTTCCTTCTCTCTCTCTCTCTCCCCCTACCCCTTTCTTTCTTTTTTTCTGTCTGTCTGTCTGTCTCTCTCTGTCCCCATCCAGCCGAGGTCTATCAGTGGCTATTATTAGCCACAAGGTCTAAATGGAACACTTTGTCTGGGGCAGTGATGCTCTGCATTCTTGGTGCTTGGGGGGCAACAGTGGGAGGGCTTCTGGAGTTCTGGCCCCACTGCTGGACCTCCTGAGGGCACCTGGTATGTTTGGCCACTGTGTGACACAGAGTGTTGTACTGGATGGGCTGTTGGCCCGATCCACTGTGGCTTCTCTCCTGTTCTTATGATATGAAAATCATATTTAGCACTTGTGTAGCACTTAGTGCTTCATATTCTGCCGAGATGAGGAAGGATTCAGTAGGGCCGTTGATCAGTGATAGAGCATCTGCTTGACATGCAGGAGGTATCAGCCTCTTCAGCTAAAAAAGGATCAGGTAATAGGTGACATTAAAGATCTCAGCCTGAGACCCTGGAGAGCCACTACCAGTCTGAGTAGTCAATACTGACCTTGATGAACCAATGGCCTGATTCAGTATTAGGAAACTTCATGAGTTCATGTGTCAGCATGTGGAAGCAACATCACAGGATGTGACATCACAAAATGATGTCACTTCCTTTCTCCTGGCTCCACCCCCAAAGTCTCCTGGCTCCACCCCCAAAGTCCTCAGATATTTCCCAAATTGGACTTGGCAGCCCTACGTCCATGCTTGTAGCCGCCGCCACCTCCTGTGCCAGTGAATTCCATGTGTTAATCACTCTTTGGGTGAAGAAATACTTCCTTTTATCCATTCTAATCTTATCAGCAATTTCACTGAGTGCCCACAAGTTCTCGTATTGTGAGAAAGGGAGAAAAATACTTCTTTCTCTGCCTGCTCTATCCCATGCATAATCTTGTAAACCTTGATCATGCCACCTCTCAGCCGTTGTTTCTCCAAGCTAAGTTGCCCCAAATGGCTGCCATAGAAGGGGGAGCCCAACTCAAAATGGCTGCCTCCTCACTCAGCAGAGTCAAGGTTAGTTTTATCTGTATCTTGAATGGACCGTAAAAAGAGACTGTAAAAATAGAACAAAGCTCCCTCTCTGCTTCACAGAAGAAGCTCATGGAAACAGCTGGTCAATGGAACTACACAATGGCTTAGGAAAACCTGGGTTGTTACCAATCCTCCTGCAGCTGCTACTGCAGCCATGAAAAACCCTCTCACTTGAATAACAGCAGCCAATAACAAGTCCTGCTTTAAGGTGGCCCCATACACTTAGTGAAAAGCTCAGCAGCTGCCATGCTGGGTGTTGTGTACTAAGGATGCGTCATCCCTAAGTTAGCCCTGGGATCAGAGTGAGCTTGTGTCCACAAACAATAGCTGGTTCGGATCCTAGAATAGACCAATAGAGATCCAATAGGATCCTAGAATTAGGGTTGCCAAGTTACTTACCCACTTGAGCGGGGGAGTCCCGCTCTTGGTCTGGGACCCTTGTGAGCGTGCAAAGCACGTGCGCAGCGTGATAACGTTGCCCAGAAGTGACGTCATCACGCCGGGCACGTCACTGGGCGACACTCTGGTAATCGCCCTAAAAACTCTATGGTACCACAGAGTTTTCAGGGCAATTACTAGAGCATCACCCTGCGACGTGCTCAGCATGATGACCTCACTTCTGGGCAACATCATCACGCTGGGCACGTTGGCCTGATGTGGCCATTTTGGGGGTGGGGTTCCCCCCGCCAGCCGAATCTGGACCGGCAGATTGGGGACCTATTTAGCGGGGGAATCCCTGCCCCCCAGGGGGACTTGGCAGCCCTACCTAGAATAGACCAGTAGAGAAACAGTGTTGTGTAAATAGCCTATCGTTGGGAGTGGGGTATGTTCGGGGTGTGGTGTTTGCATGCATAAAAACCAGGCTGCTGCCTGGGGTTTTTCTTTCTTCTCCTTGCTGAAATCGCTAATAAAGTATTGCTGATCAGTAGACTTGGGGTCTGTTCATCCACGAAACCCACTATTTAACATTGGGGAACCCTGGTTTAGGGCACCCTTGACTTGACATACTGTAAGCAGTGGGGCCACATGACTTCAAAACGGTCACACCTGGGGATGCAGATCCTCCCCCAGGCCAGGAGGTACAGTGCCTGTGAACAAGTAAGTTCCACTTCCGCTTGATAGGCCAACTATCCTCCCTGCCTGTGTGTCGTTCCTTTCAAGGCCTTTTGAGCCTGCAGTCACCACCACGTCTGGTGGCAGCCAATTCCAGAAGTTAATTAGGCGAAAGCAGTACTTCCTGTTGTCTCTCTTGGAACTACTGCCCTGCCAAGACCAAGCTCTAGAATTCTGAGGGGTGGGTGGGAGAGTCTCTCTATTCATTCTCTCCAGACCATTTATAATTTAGTAAACCTCTGCTGTAAGCCAGTGCCAGCAATGGTAAAGTAACTCTGAATGGGAAGATCAGAAACTATCCATTTACTAATATCTGCCCTTAATCCCTAGAGCAGAAAGGCCCATACAACAGAATAAGCAAAACAAAAGCGCTTTGGGGGAGGGAAGGAGCGAGAATGTGGGAGAAATCCTTAACCCTTTGCCAAACCAGCTGGGAATTGTCTCAGATCCCCCCCCCACAAGAAAAGTTTCCCCAAATGAGTTATAGCACAGAAGACTAAAGTGAAACAATCAGTTTACAGCTCTGAGCAGAAGATAAAACTGCGTGCACAGCAAATCCTCATCAGCCAACCAAAGGTATTTCAACTTCAAAGGCAGAGAGGTTCCTTTAAAGTTGTAAGATCTGGATTCCCAGGAATCACTGCAGGCAAGTGGCTCCATAGCTATGACAGAGAACACCCACCCAGATGTAGCTACCAGCTTAGACAGAACTGCCAGATGAGCAAGAATGAGATGAGATCCAACAGGCTGCCAGTTAAAATCTTACCTCGGCCACAAGCTCACCATGTTGCCTTCCTTGGGCAAGCCACTCTGTCTTGCTCTCAGTCTCCCCATCCCTTGACAATATGGGGAATAATGAACCTGGCCTACCTTACAGGACTATTGTCACAAGGAAGCATTTGAATGCAGAAAGCACTTTAAAAACCACCAAGGATTTAATAAGGAAGGAAGGAAGGAAGGAAGGAAGGAAGGAAGGAAGGAAGGAAGGAAGGAACCATTGTTAGAAGGTACTGCAGCCAGTGCCATGTGGTGGTGGTGGTGGAAAGCGCTGTCAAGTCACAGGTGACCCTCTATGGTTTTTTAGGCAAGATATTAGGTGGTTTGTCATTGCCTACCTCTGCACAGTGGCCCTGTATTTCCTTGGTGGTCTTCCATTCAAGTACTAGCCAGGGTTAACTCTGCCTCGCTTCTGAGATCTGATGAGACCATCCAGAGCAGGATGGCTGATGCCATAAAGCACCCTGAAAATAGCCCAGAAGTAAACTGGCACCCCACCCCGCCAGCAGCGGAGTTTCAAACCCAAAAGCAGACCTATGTTGATAACCTTGTATGGTGGGAGGGAGAGGTCGCTCAAGGGGACCAGCTCAGAACAGGATAATGACAGGAGAAAGGCAAAGCATCCTTATCCTGTTCTCCTCTGGTCTCAAGCCCTTCCCTCCCACCATATAAAATAGATGGCCAGGCAGAAATCTGCTCAGATACAGAGCCTTCCTCTGTCCCCAGCTGCAGTGATCAGGGCCCAGCAGCAGGTGGCGTATTCTGACAGACTTGGGGAATTTTGCTTGGCCATCTCTTTGGTCACATTTGCAGCAAACTGCAGCAAGACGCTTTTCTGGGCTGCTGCCTCCCATTTCTGAACACAGCTGCCCCCTCTAGTCTAGCAGCCGGGGCCCCTTACCAGCACCAAGGAATAATCTACAAACAAGGCAGATTTTGTATGTGTCTTCTGTTGCTGTTTCACCTACCTGATCAACTTTGTGCAAGAACAAAAACAGAAAGACAGCTACTTCCAATAAGTATCCAGACGCAAGCAGAGGACAACCCAAAATGACATGGGGCAGAGGTGAAGTTTGCAAGCAAATGGCAATTAAGAGGCCCTGATAAACACCCAGTAAAAACTGCAGCCAAAACAACACAGAAATGCTTTCTTCAGATGCATGGTTGCCAGCCTCCAGGTGGGGCCTGGAGATCTCCTAGAATTACAACTGATCTTCAGAGATCAGTTTCGTAGGAGAAAATAGCTGCATTAGAAGGTGGACCCTATGGCATTATAGTCCACTGAGGACCCCTCCCCGCCCCACCCTCCTCTGCCCAAGCCCTGCTCTTCTCATATTCCACTCCAAAATCTCCAGCAATTCTCCAACCTGTAGATGGCAACCCCAATATTGACCATCACGGAGTGTGCCTGCTTTCTGCCTGTGGCTTGAAACGTTCAGTGATGATGTATAGAGGAAGATGATCCTTCCCCCCTCTCCTCCAGAATGAAGGCCCAGTTCCCCTGGCCAAATTCCTGGAGGTCAAGGGCTTCCCTTCCCCCTGGAATCTCCCACCCTCATGTGAGCTTGTGTTTGTTATTCTATGCAAAGGGGCATGGAGAAGCTGTATCCACACAGCCAGCAAACATTTGGCTCCAGCGCCCAGCCCAGGCAGCTGGGAATACTCCAGCCAGCCTGCTTTGGAATGAAACCACCCTGGGAGGGAACCCGAGGCCAGCCGGAGCCTCCCCACCAGCAAGCCACCCACAGCTATAAATACACCCAGTGGTCCAGCTGGGGAGAAGGATTTGCAAACTCAGCCGGCATCTGCTGGACTCGTCCTTTGGCCACTACCGATAGGCCTTCTAATTCTGGCTTTGTAGCCCGGCTGCAACGGAGAAATGGCTTGTTGTTGCTGGTGTGGCACAAGGATCTGGGGAGGGGACATAACTCAGTTGCGGAGGCCATGCCCTGTGTTCAGGTTCAGTCTTGGTTGCCTTTGCCTTTTCCCATTCAGCTGGCAGGTGTGCATTCCTGATGGTCAGTGCAACCGCAAGAGAAAATCTAAACTGCAGCAGATAATTTTGACAGGTGGGCATTTTTGTTGCCCAGACTGACAAACAACGCCAACAATGGCAAAAACTGACAAGCAGCTCTTTTTGTTGCTATAAAAGTTCACAATATCCTGCTGCTCCACCCGGTGATGATGATGTGGGTCCAAGCGGCAGCACACCTCTTCCCATGTGCCAGAGACCCAAACACCAGCCAGCCTCCTGAAGAAACCCAGTGGCATTAAGAATAAGAACATAAGAGAAGCCATGATGGATCAGGCCAGTGGCCCATCCAGTCCAACACTCTGTGTCACACTTGCAAAACACTGCTAAACCAAAAAACCCAGGTGCCATCAGGAGGTCCACCAGTGGGGCCAGAACTCCAGAAACCCTCCCATTGTTGTCCCCCAAGCACCAAGAATACAAAGCACCACTGCTCCAGACTACAGCATAGGCGTCAACTACGGGGGGGCTCAAGGGCTCGAGCCTCCCCTGAAATTTCCCGGGGGGGGGGGACTGCGCCCCCCCCCCGGAAAACGGAGTGCTCGCTGCCGAGAGTCCCTGGGCCCTTCCTAGGGCCGCTGCTGCCGCACCACCACCGCCTCTCCCCCCCCCCCCCGCCGGCCTGGTTGCCTCCGTCTCTCCCCCCCTCAGTCCGTCCAGGGGCCAGCTAAGCAAATGCCCAGCTGGCCCCTGGACGGATGGAGGGAGGGACGGAAGCAGGAGTGGCCAGGCCGGCGGGGGGGGGGGGGGGGAGACAGCCCCACAGGGAATTTAAAACTCAACGCCCCTGGACTACAGTACTTTCATACTTTCACACACACTAAATAATGCACTTTTGATTCACTTTCAATGCACTTTGCAACTGGATTTCACTGTGTGAAGGCACAAAATCCACTTGCAAACGGTTGCTGAAGTGGATTGAAACTGCATTATTTAGCATGTGTAAAAGTGCCTATAGTGTTCCATCTATTCCTTATGGCTAATAGCCACTGATGGACCTTTGCTCCATATGTTTATCCAATCCCCTCTTGAAGCTGTCTATGCTTGTAGCTGCCACTACTTCCTGTGGCAGTGAATTCCACTTGTTAATTACTCTTTGGGTGAAGAAGTACTTCCTTTTATCTGTTCTAAGCTTACTGCTCATTAATTTCATTGAGTGCTCACGAGATCTTGTATTGTGAGAAAGGGAGAAAAGTACTTCTTTCTCTACCTTCTCTATTCCATGCATAATTTTGTAAACCTCTGTCATGTCACCTCTCAGTTGTCCTTTCTCCAAGTGAAAGAGCCCTAACCTCTTTAGCCTTTCTTCATAGGAAAGGTGTTCCATCCCCTTAATAATTTTAGTTGCCCTTTTCTGTACTTTTTCCAATGCTATAGTATCTTATTTGAGGTGAGGTGACCAGAACTGTACAAAGTATTCCAAATGAGTCCACACTATAGATTTATACAGGGGCATTATGATACTGGCTGATTTGTTTTTAATCCCCTTCCTAATAATCCCCACAGCATAGCATTTGCCTTTTTTATTGCAGTCGCGTACTTTTATTGCAGTCACACACTGAGTCGACATTTTCAGTGAGTTATCTACCATGCCTCCAAGACCTCTCTCCTGGTCAGTTACCACCAGTTTGGACCCCATCGATGTATATTTATAGTTAGGATTTTTTTGCCCTGATGTACATTACTTTGCACTTGCCCATGTTGAACAACTTAGTGTCGTCCGCAAACTTAGCCATTTTCACTGCTTACTCCCAACTCCAAATCATTAATGAACAAGTTAAAAAGCACCGGACTGAGTACTGAGCCCTGCGGAACCCCACTGCTTACCACCCTCCACTGTGAAAACTGCCCATTTATGCTCACTCTCTGTTTCCTCTTAATTAACCAGTTTTTAATCCACAAGAAGACTTGTCCTCTTATCATATGACTGCTGGGTTTACTTAGGAGCCTTTGATGAGGAACTTTATCAAAAGCTTTCTGAAAGTCTAGATGAACAGCATCTAAAAGGTTAGTGAGACAAGATCTTCCCTTACAGAATCCATCCTAATTCTTCCTCAATAGCTTTTGTTCATCAATGTGATTACTAATTCTATCTTTAATAATGGATTCCTCCAATTTACCCTGTATCAACATTAGACTGACCAGCCTGTAATTTCCTGGATTTCCTCTAGAACCTTTTTTTTTTTTTAAGATGGGGGTTATATTAGCTACCTTCCAGTCCTCAGGAATGGGGGCAGATTTTAGTGATAGATTGCATCTTTCAAGTTCACACTCGAGCTCTTTCAGAACTCTTGCATGTTTGATATCTGGGACTGGTGATCTGTCAGTTTTTAATTTGTCCATCAGTCATAGGACCTCCTCAGGTCTTTCGACACCCCTCCTGAAATCAGTGGTTCTGGACTGGGCAAGTACCTCCCATCTTCCACAGTGATGACAGAAGCAAAAAATGCATTCAGTTCCTCTGCCATTTCCCTATCATCCTTCAATAGTCTTTTCACCCCTTGGCCATGTCTGAGGGGCTCACCTCAGACCCAGCCAGTAGGGATGCCAACCTTCAGGTGGTAGCTGGAGATCTCCCACTATTACAAGTGTTCTCCAGGTGACAGAGATCAGTTCATCGGGAGCAAATGGCTGCTTTGGATGGTGGACTCTGTGGCATTATGCCCTCTCTGAATTCCCTCCCCTCCACAAACCCTGCCTTCCTCAGACTCCAGCCCCAAAATCTCCAGGTATTTCCCAACCTGGAGCTGGGAACCCTTCCAGCTGGCGGCAGCACAAAACCAAGGGGCAGCATGCCTTTTCTCCCAAGCTGCCTCTTGCTGGGAGCCAGGCAAGCCCCAGAGGCATGTGGGCTCCTTGGGGGCTTGCTGTGGACTTAGTGCTGATCCAGGAGACAATGAACGATGCAAGCAATAGCCATGACCTCCTGTCAGCTGAGAGCAAACCAAGTCTCAGCAATGTTGGTGTCCTCGCCTGACTGTGCTCCCCCCCCCCCCCCCATGGCTGCTTGGACTAAGAGCCAGTCCTGTTTCAGAATATCCTTTTGAAGACATGATTGCCAGACATGCTGGTAAAACTGCAGAGCCATATAGTCAGGGATGCACAGGGAATTGTGGAAAGGTGACAAGAGGGCCCCAGGCTCCATCCCTGAGGATCAAAGGGTTGGGGGAAAGCTGGGGTTTCAGGTATTGAAATCCCAGGGAGGGCTCCAAAACGATGCTGCCGCAGCCTCTCTCTCCCCCCCCCCCCCCGCTACTCTTCCCTCCTTTCCTTTCCCTCCTGGGGCTCCAGACAAATGCCCAACGTGATAACCAGGTGACACTATCACGTTGGGCATTTGCCCGGAGCCCTGAGAGGGAAGGAGGGAGGGAAGGAGAAGTGGGTACAAGGGAGCCGGGGGGGGGGGGAAGAAAGAGGCTCTGGTGGCGGTGGCCAGCCGGCCAGCCGGCTGGCAGGCCTAGGAAGGGCCTGGGGAGGCGGTGGGGACAGCGGTGGCAGGTGCTCCGTTTTGCCGGGGGGGCTCAGTCCCCCCCGGAAAATTTCGGGGGTGGCCTGAGCCCTCAAGCCCCCCCCCCGTAGTTTACGCCTATGGGGGGAAAGAACTTTCTCCACTTCCAGTCTAGGCTCAGTGCTGGGTCAGCTGAGCACTGAGTGAGCTGGAGCAATGGCCTCACTCAGTAAAGGCAGCTTTAAGGTTTGAAACCCATTCCAGTTGACCAATTTCAGATTTGAACAGGGCTGGAAAAATCCCACGCCTGAGATCTTGGGTTCCTGTCAAAGTAGACGACCACAGTTTGACTCAATATAAACAGCATCATTATGATAGTTGATTTAGATATTTACACTCTGCTTGTCTCCCCAGTGGAGACCCAAAGCAGCTTACCAAACTGGTCTCCCACCCCTTCATTTTATCCTCAGAACTTCCACCTAGCAAAAATAAAGGAGCCACTGACAGGGGCGTAGCCAGAAAACTTTGGTTGGTGGGGCATGGGGAAATCCAGGGGGGCACCCGGGCCACGCCTGCTGCTCCTCTTCTTGCAGCAGCAAAAGCAGCCGCTCCGGCTCCATGGTGAACTCTAGTCCTCCTCTAGTTTTCTCAGTTGGAGAGACTCAATTCTGGGCTGTTTTTCTGTGTAAGCCAACGTGGGGGGAAGCATCTCTGACTCACTCTCTTTTGCATTTTGCAATTTTATTTTATTTTTTGCAATTTTATTTGATTTTATTTGCATTTTTTAAAACCTATTTTTTTGGCCCGGAAAAAAGAAAATGAAACTGAAGCTTCTCTGACTGTGGCCGGAATCATTTTGGAAACCCCACACACGCTACATTTTAATTTAATTTAAAATATATATTTTTAATTAAAAAAATTATTGTCCATGGGGGTGGAGCCACTCATCTGGGAGGGTGTTGCCCTTAAATGCCCCATGTGGCTATGGGCCTGAGGTTAGTTTTTTCTGCTGCTGGTTGTGAGTATGGGACTGACCCAAGATCACCCAGCCAGCCTCCAAGGCAAAGTACGGATTCAGACCTGGGTCTCCCATATCCTAGTCTGAGACTCGTAACCACTACACCTAGCCAGTTCCCCACTTTAGAGTTTGTAACTGAGACACCACATTTGTTGGAAGCCAGGCTGCTGGGGGGAGGGTACCAAATTCTAGGGCCAGGTCTCCTTGGGCAGCCAGGCAACTAGGGGAAGTGCAAACAAGGGAAAGCAGAAGCACACCTGTGCTAGCTGAGCATCTTATGTGTGTTCCTGAACATGAAGGGAGCGCCCGAGGGAACCTACCTGGAGGCCCTTGGTAGCTCTGCTTTGGATCAGATTTTTTCCCAAGGGTGCAGGTGAACGTGCAACACCCCCAACAGTGCGCTTCAAATCATCTGTCTTGTCTATTAGGACACTGGTGGGCCAGCTGTGCCTGGACCACCACTGTTGGAAAGACAGTTTCCTGAGCCGCAGCTGTGTTGTCTTCCGTTTTTTACTCTAAGCTTAACTCTTTCCTGGCATATTATTTCCTTTCCAGCAAAGCAGCATCAACACTCCCAGCTGTACAGACTTCTGTGTGTTTGGCTGTGCTCCTAATTGGCCTTGCTCCCTCCCCCACCTTGGCATCCTTCTAAGAATGCCCCTCCCTCCCTGGCATCCACCTGCTTCCTCCACAGGAGGCTCTGCACTGCTTAGGACTTTGAGAAAGGGGGGGTGTCTCCCGCTTTAAAAACCCACAACTGGACATTCACTGCTGCCCCTCCACTCCAGAAGAGTGCGGGGCGGGGGGAGGGTGTTCTCATGCAGCACAGAGGGAGGGAAAGACCTGCCTTGTGTTTGCAGCCAAAGTGAATGAATGTGGCCATCTGTCTCCATTGTCACTGCGGGGAGCCTGATTGGGTTAGGAGCCGTGATTGCAAACCTCAACAATGTTTCTCTGTGTTTATAGCCTTTATTCCTAATTTAGGTTGGCCCCCCCTCACCAAATTGCTCCCGAGAGACCACTGGCTAACAGGACTTCCCCCCCAGAACTCTCTTTGTGAAAGAACAGTTGATACAGACCATCTGCTAACCCCGTTTTTGGAAACAGCATGTGTGAAATTAACAGCCCCGGCTCTGGCTTCACTCCACGTCTCTGCTGAAGTCCTGGCTTTTTAAAGTAAGCTGCAATATGCAAGAAACCTGCTGGGGCACCTCTGTTTACTTTGCCGTCCTGCTTTTCTGAGCGTGAAGCAGCAAGTTCCGGCAGAAAATCTCTCTCATTCATAAGATCATCAGAAGTAGTTTGTCATATTGGATCATCCGGCTCATCCAGCCCCCTCTTGCCAACAACAGGTGCCAGTTTTCTCTGGGAATCTCAAATGCACTCACAATCACCCAGGATCCTGTGTCGTAGAATTACTGTACATTCCCAGCATGTGTAACCCTGCCTGGGTAAATAACTTCAGTAGCTCACACAAGAATGAAGTCAGTACCTCACTGAGTTGGGCAGTGCTCATTGAGTGGGCAAGACCCATAGAGAGCAACTGATGCTAGATTAACAACTTTTAAACTCATTATGCACTGGTATCTTACCCTGGTCCGACTGAATCACATGGATACTTCCGAAACCCCACTGTCTTGGAAGAAGAAGAGAGAAGAGATTGGATTTATACCCCACCCTTTACTGCCCAAGGGAGTCTCAGAGCGGCTTACAAACTCCTTTCCCTTCCCCTCCCCTCAACAGACACCCTGTGAGGTAGGTGGGGCTGAGAGAGCTCTGACAGAAACTGCTCTCTTTCTAGAACAGCTGTGCCAGAACTACGGCTTGCCCAAGGTCATCCAGGAGGTGCAAGTGGAGGAGTAGGGAATCAAACCCAGTTCTCCCAGATTAGAGTCCGCACACTTAACCACTAAACTGGAAGCAGTGTGGATGTATGGGTTCTTATTTGCATTGCTGGTGGGCTTGTATCCACATCGCTAAATTCCAGCATATGCTTACACTCGTAAGTTGCTCTGTCACAGGATATTCAATCACCAATGACTTCCAAGTTAATACTCCTAAATCTGTGGGGGGAGGACCAGATTCCACAGGTTTGAAAACACCTGATAATGGTTGGAGGAATGGAGGAATGGTTGGAGGAATGGAGGAATGGTTGGAGGAATGGAGGTCTGACACGCTTTGCAAATGCGCAAGGCGGACAGCGGCTCTTCCTGACAGCTTGGGTGGATTAATCCACCTGACGCAACCTCACACAGGTAGTGTGAGGACCAGCAAGCAATATAATCCAGGTTTGAGCAACCTCGGTGAAGGGAAAGTCTCGGAGGAGACTTTTCCGACACCTTGAGCACTGCAGCCGAAGAGGATTCTTGCGAGTATCTCTAAGGAGCCGAGCTGAGCTGAAAAATTCAGCATAAAACCTCCAATTCCCCTGATTCCTTAACAAAGAAGACAAAGTTTAAACGTTGGGACCACATCTGAAGCGAAGTAACAACAAAAGGTAACGGAAAAAAGTTTTTTGCCTTACCACCGCCGCGTTTTGAAAGACGAAAAACAGATCGGGTGAAGCAATAGACTGTTGTTGATTGGATGAGAGCAGTTTTGAAGCGCTAAAAAACCGAATTTGAACTTAAAAAGCCAAAAAAACAAGTTGTTTAACATTCCTGCGGTTAAGAAGAGTCGGGAGGGGAAGCCAAGCATCGCGAGACAAAGAGGGAGAAGGGAACCAAGCATCGCGAGATTAAGACGTGAGGACTGAATCAGGAAGTGACGGCTAGAAGAGCAGACAAGAAGGGAAAAGGAGAAGAACCGGAAGAAGGTAAAGGGGACTCTAAATACTGCCGGACCAGAAAGGGGACTCTAAATACTGCCGGACTAGAAAGACCATAACAGGAAGTGACGTGCAGAGAGCAGACAAGTAAAGAAAAGGAAGGGACAAAAGGAAACTACGGCAAGCCAGAAGCAAGGTAAAAAGACTATAACCTTTGACATTAACCATAGAGAAGTCGCACCCGCCATTTTGGATTTATAAAATTTTTAAACTGCAATATCTCAAAGATTATATAACTTAGAAGGCTGAAACCAATATAATTTGACTTGGCAAGATTAGCTTGTTTGAATGCACTAATTGGTGTTTGATTTGGAAAACAAGATAAAATCGATCTTTTTAAAGAGGCAAAACGGACCGTGGACTAAGATCGAGAGCAGCTACATGGTCCTCTCCTACAATGGCGGCAAAAAAAAGAAAAAGAGCTACTAGCCGTTATGGAAGCAATGGAAAAGAAAATGTTAGACGCTATAGGAGAGGTAAATGTTAAAATGAATAATATAGCGGCTCAAGCAGATAAAAATTGCATGGAATTAAAAGCAGAATTTCAAAAATTATCCACAAGAACACAAGATATAGAAACTAAAGTAAAAGAACTGGAAGAAAACACCCATAAGACAATGAGAGAGAACGAGAGGATGGAAAAGATGATGCATTATAAAGATATGCAAAATCATTTGAGATTTCGAGGGATCGAGGAAAAATTGAATGAGGACATTTTTACAAGAATGCAAGAAGCAATAGCAGATTTTTTACAAGAACAGGAAGAAGTTGTTAAAGAACGCATGGATCTTGTTTATAGAGTTAACTCTACATATGCAAGAGACAAAAACATACCAAGAGATGTGGTTGTCCAATTTACAATGAAAAGAACAAAAGAACAAATCTACAGGAAGTGCTTTACTGACCCTTTTGTAATAGATGGAAAGAAAATCATAGTAATAAAAGAATTGCCTAGAGCAATACTGCAAGAAAGGAAAAAATTCAAGCGTCTGACGGATAAACTGAAGGAGAAAAAAATCAGATTTCGTTGGGAAATACCTCAAGGACTAAGCTTTTATTATGGCAACTCCAGAGTAGTGATTAAAAGCACAGAAGAAATGTATGCATTCCTGGGAGAGAATAAAGATGATTTTGGAGATATTTAAGTACATATCAAAATGGATTACAAAATACTTACATGGAATGTAAATGGACTAAATTCACCCCAAAAACGTAGAATGGTAGGTCATTGGTTGGAAAAACAAAAATGTAATATAATTTGCTTGCAAGAAGCTCATCTTAAAAAACAAGACCATAAATATTTAATAAGGAAAAAATTGGGAGAAGAATTTTATTCTTTAGCAAGCAACAAAAAAAATGGTGTTGTAACATATGTCAAAAAAGATTTGGAACCTAAAGTAATATTCGAAGACAAAGATGGAAGATATTTAGCTATTGAAATTTTACTGCAAGGATTGAAAACTTTGATTGTGAACATTTATGCTCCGAATGGAGCTAAAGAAAATTTTTTTAAAGAACTTCAAATGGAATTGGACAATGTAAACTATGATCAAATTATGATGTTAGGAGACTTCAATGGAACTGTAGATAATAAACTAGACAGGCGCTCTAAAAGAAAGGATGAGACGTTAGGGAAGCTTCCAAAAAAATTTTTTGAACTGATAAAACAAGAAAAGTTGGAAGATATTTGGAGGAAAGCTAACCCACAAGGAAAAGATTTTACCTTTTACTATAACAGACATGACTCACATTCAAGAACTGACATGATTTGGATGACTACTAACCTAACCTTTAAGACAAGAAAAGTGGAAATTTTACCCAGAATAATCTCAGATCACAATCCGTGTTTATGGACAGCTGGGCAGATTAAAAAACAAAAGAGATGGAGAATAAACGAGGACTTATTAGATAATCAAGAAATAATTTAAAAATTACTTGAAGAAACAGACCTATACTTCCAAGTAAACATGCAGAAAGAAGTTAAAATTCAAACCGTATGGGATGCATACAAAGCAGTGATGAGAGGACTATTGATATCGTTAAATGCTAAAGATAATAAAAAGAAAAAAGAGCAATATGAAAATATTCTACAAGCCATTAAAACAAAGGAAGAAGAACTGAAGAAGAAACCAGGGAAAAAGAAACTGCAAAAGGAAATTTGGATGCTACAAGACCAAGCAAAAGCCATTTTGAACCAAGAGATGTACTGGAACTTTAAAAAACTTCAACAAAAAGCATTTGAAGGTGCAAATAAACCCGGAAAATACTTAGCATGGCAATTAAAGAAAAAACGTGAAAATAAATTTATCACTAAAGTGATAAGAGATAATATTGAGATAATAGATAACAAAGGAATAAAAAGAGAATTTTTTAAATACTACGCAAAACTTTTTAAGAAGGAAAACAAAGACAGAAGAAAGATTAAAGAATACCTGCAAACATTAAAGTTACCAAAACCAACAGAGAAAATTAAAGAACTATTTAATAATCCAGTATCATTACAAGAGATCAAAAATGCAATAAATGACTCAAAATTAGGTAAAGCACCTGGACCGGATGGATTTACAGCGAAGTTCTACAAAACGTTACAGGAGTCCGTTTCACCGGTGTTACTGCTATTGATGAACGATATAAGAGTTACTGGAGAGGTACCAGAAACCTGGAAAGATGCATCCATCTCACTGATCCCGAAAGAAAATCAAGATTTGACCAATGTTAAGAATTATAGACCGATTTCTTTACTGAATAATGATTATAAGATTTTTGCTAAGATTATAGCGGATAGACTAAAAGAGCACCTTAAAGAGACTATACAAACAGAACAAGCAGGGTTCTTACCTAATCGACAAATAAGGGACAATCTAAGAGTAGTAGTGGATGCTATAGAATACTACGACAAACATCCTGAAAAGGAAGTGGGCTTTTTCTTTTTAGATGCGGAGATAGCGTTTGATAATTTAAACTGGGATTTTATGTTTGAAGTTTTAGAACATCTTGAGATTGGTGAATATATGCTTAACTTCATTAAAGCAATATATAAAGAACAGAAATCCTCATTAATAATTAATACCGAAAAGACAGATGATTTTAAAGTTGAAAAAGGAACAAGACAAGGATGCCCACTTTCACCGCTGCTATTTATTTGGATTTTAGAAGTTCTACTGTTAAATGTGAAGGAAGACAAAGATATTAAAGGCTTAACAACTAAAGGTTTTTCTTTCAAATATAGGGCCTTTGCAGATGATGTGATGTTTATAGTGGAAGACCCCTTATCCACATTACCACATTTGTTACAGAGAGTAAAAGAGTTTGGTGACTTAGCAGGATTTTATGTAAATAAAAACAAATCGAAAGTAATGTGCAAAAATATGTCAAATAAGAAACAAAACGAGTTACAAAAACTTACAGAATGTGAGGTGGTGAAAAAGACAAAATATCTGGGTGTAAACCTAACTATGACAAATATTGATCTTTATAAAAATAATTATGTAAAATTATGGTTGCAAATTATGCAGGATATTAAAAAGTGGAATGTATTGAATTTGTCATTGCTGGGTAGAATTGCAGTGGTCAAGATGAATGTGTTACCACGATTAATGTTTTTGTTTCAAACTATTCCAATTGTGAAAGATGTAAAAACATTCAAATGTTGGCAGAAGGAGCTGTCTAAATTTGTGTGGGGAGGGAAAAAACCAAGAATTAAGATGAAAATAATGTGTGATGCCAAAGAAAGAGGAGGGTTTCAACTACCAAATCTAAGGTTATACCATGATGCAATATGTTTGACCTGGGTAGGGACATGGACTATGTTACAAGATAGAATGTTATTGTCCCTGGAAGGTCATGATTGTAGATTTGGGTGGCATGCATATTTGTATTATGGCAAAACAAAAATGGACAATATGTTTAAACATCATTATTTGAGAAGAACACTAATGGATACGTGGACAAGATATAAAAACCTTTTTTCAGAAGAGATACCCATGTGGATTGTACCCGCAGAAGTCTTACATCCAACATCAAGATATAAAGGACAAGATTGGCTGAAGTATAGAGACTTATTAATAAGACATGGCAAGGATTTCAAACTGAAGGAGCAGCATCAGATTGACTTTGATTATGGTTGGTTAAGATATAGACAAATATATGATTTGTATAGAAGTGATAAAAAACACGGTTTCAGGGGAAAAAATAATGAAATAGAACAAGTTTGGGAGGAAGGTGGGAAAAAAATGATTTCTAAAATGTATAAAGTCTTGCTAAAATGGTTTAATGCAGATGAAATGGTAAAAGAACAAATGGTAAAATGGGCGATAAACTTTAACAAAGACATTGAAATGGAATCTTGGGAATTTTTATGGAAAAATGCTATGAGTATATCTACGTGTTATAACTTAAAAGAAAATTGTTTTAAAATGATGTATAGATGGTATATGACACCAAAAAAAATTGCAAATATTGGTCAAAATATGTCTAACAAATGTTGGAAGTGTAAAAAGAAAGAAGGTTCTTTTTATCATATGTGGTGGACTTGTGATAAAGCAAAGATTTATTGGTCAAAAATACATGCAGAAATGGAAAAAATCTTGAAATGTACATTTAAGAAGTTGCCTGAAATGTTACTGCTAGGACTTAAACTAGAAGAGATAAATGTAAAGAAAAGGACAATAATATGGTATATGATTACAACAGCAAGAATGGTGTATGCACAAAACTGGAAAAATGAAAAAATACCAGAGGTGTGGGAATGGTTGAAAAAACTGTTTTATATGGCTGAAATTGATAAATGGACTAGAAAATTGAATAATCTCTACTCAGAGACCTTTCTAGAAGACTGGAAAGATTTGAAAGAATATGTTGAAAAATACTGGGATATGAAAAACTACATTTATACATGGTTACAATAGCATAAAGGAATAGAAATATATTATATGAATGTTTTAGTTAAAATTAGACAATGAAGCTGTTTTTATTTAGAAATACATAAGAGTATAGAAAATAAGAATTGGTGTATAAGTATTTTAAAGATATATAACCGTTACCAGAAATGAAACATAGATATAAGTATTACTATTTTGAATAAAATGGAAAATGTGTTATGCTTCAGAGGTGGTGGGAAACCACCAAAACAAGATAAAAATAGAATGTACAAATAGAACAAAATGTTATATAATATGGAAAAAGGGATTTGTATAAGGTAAATGTATTATTTTTGATGTTTTTTTTTTTGAAAAATAAAAATTTCTTTACAAAAAAAAGAAAACACTTGATAATCATCTTACTCACAGTGGCCAAACTAGCAATAGCTTCAAAATGGAAAGAAGGAAGAAATGGAAAAAAACCCGTGGCTAGATAAAATTTGGGATTGCTTTGTTATGGAACACTTATCAGACAGATTATTACAATCAGAACTTGATCATTACCATTCCAAATTTGTGGAATAGTGGTCCCCATTCTTAGATTACATGGCTTTACCACCCATACCTTATCCTAGGTTTTAATGCTCCCTTATTCTTTACCTATTGAATATACATAGAACAGTAAGTTGCATTCAACTTCTCCTAACATAAAACTTGATTGTTTGCTTGTATGCCTAAATGTGTTATGGTTATGGTTGGTTATTTTCATGAATGTTTATCAGATGTCAATGCTACTGTATTAAAATTGTTAAAATTAATAAAAATTATAAATTCAAAAAAAACCCCACATATCCATAGACAGATCTTGCACCCACTTGGTCACACAGTTCACACGAGCGCCACTGCTACATGGGGCTGTATCAGATGGAGATAACTGCCAGGAACATGCATGAAGAGGACGTCTGAAGCCAAGTGCTACCAACTGAGGGGCACCATTAATGGAACAGCCCCAAAGAAATGAGCTGCCCCCTCAAGATCTCCTAGACTGCTCAAGGCCTTGTCTTTGGATATTTGAGACAGGTCATCCTCCGGGCCAGGAGATGGGAGGTTTTCCCAGAAACTGGGAATTTAAAGCATCCCATCTAAAAGCCAGAGCAAGAAGCGGCGCCTGGGAAGGGCCTGTGGATGCCCATGTTGGTTTAGGAGAGGTTAGGTTGCAATTTCTGATTGACCACTAATGACAGAGTGGAGCCTGGGAAAGCTGCAGAGAGCAGGGCCCTTGGGGCCTCTCCGGCGCTGCCCTCTCTCCCTCAAGAACTCCTGGAATTCTGTATCCAGAGTCTTCAGACGGCGATTTGAACCTCAAGGTAGCATCCAGCTCTCCCTACCTCTTTGCTACTTCAGAATATGCAAAGTTTAAAGAAGCTTTCCCCCAACACATTTTCCTAGGGTTGCCAGGTCCTTCTAAGCAGTGTTCCCTCTAAAGTGAGTTAGTGTGAGCTAGCTCACAGTTTTTAAGCCTCCAGCTCACCCATTTTTGTCTTAGCTCAGGAAGGATGGCTCCAGAGCAAACTAATTTATGCAGCAGACAAATTGCTCACTCACAACTTTAATACCAGTAGCTCACAAAGTAGAATTTTTGCTCACAAGACTCCACAGCAGGGGTGTCAAACGTAGCCCGGGGGCTGGATCAGGCCCCCGGAGGGCTTCTATCAGTCCCGCACTGGAACTGGCCATCTCCTGATTCCAGGTCTGTTGCTGCTGCTGCTGCATTATAGCTTGCTTCGCCAGACTTTCTCAATCGCTCAGCCATTTCATGTTTTCCCCTGGGTCCTAGACTCAGAACTCTGAGCATGAGATTTTTGTGGTGAATGTCAATAAATCAAAAGTAGGGCTGCAGCTTACAGATACACACTTGAACAGCATACTCAAGACTGCAACACTACAGACATTTGGATGCAGTAATTCAGAGCAAGAGGTGCCAGTTATCAGATACTGTTAAACAAAATATTGCAAGCGTGCTAATGTTCTAAGCATGTTTTTATTTAAGTTTAAAAAAATCCTTTGTGTTTGTGTCCTTTATAAAGTTTATATTTCTGCTACCTGGCATTACAATATTTTTAGACACGTAGCCCAGCCCGACATGGTTTCATTTATGATCTGGACCTCATAGCAAATGAGTTCGACACCCCTGCTCCACAGCTTAGCAGGAGCATTGCTTGTAAGTCCCTGGTGGGGGACTTTGGGAGGGCGTTACTGGAGGGGGAGTGGGTGTACTCAACATGATGATGTCACACAGAAGTGGCAAGAGGTGGGGGGGGGCCCCCTGTGCACCTGCACTCCAAGCCACAAATCCCTTTAAATGCTGTTGGGAAGAGGTAGGGAGGGGAGGCAGGCACGAATAGCCACCCCCTCCCTCCCTCCTGCTGGAGGGCCCTTTAAATTTTGCAGCAGGCGTGGCCAAGTGGTCGCTCTTGGGGGCAGGGTTTCCCCCTTGTCAGCCAGCTGGCTGGTGGCGGGAAGGAGCCTCCCAAATCCCGGCAACCTTAACCACAACTCGTGTGACTGCTACAAGGTAGGGACCCTGGACTCAGCCTGTGTTCCCTGCAATGTGTGAATTGGCCTGATTCAAAGTTTCGTTCCTGGGATAGAACCTGGGGCCTTCTTCATGCTAAGGAGGGCATCCACCACACGTCTGGCCACAGAAGCACGTATAAACTAGCTCAAAGTGTCAAAAATATTATTATTATTAATTTATGATGACGATGATGTGACTGCCAGAGGACTTCTTGTAATATATTGGGCTCTAATAAATTACTCTTTTTGAAAGGTGTGTATGTTCTAAGGGAATGTTTGTTTTCTTTCATTTTCCTCCTTCAAGGAAAGGAAGACAGGGCAGAGCACATTCCGGCAATTTCAGAAGATAGAAAGAAGGCTCTGTTCCTCTCTCTCTGCCGCATGAAACAGACAGCAGAGCCTCCAGGGGTTTAGAATTATCTTTGGCCCTGCGTCCTCACTGATATTTTTAGCTCCTCCGATAGATATCTAACAGTGACAGCTTCCATCCTGAGGCTAATGAAAGTTTGGAAGTGGGGTTGTTATTCTCTCCCCTCTCCAAATAAAACTGAAGTGCTAATTTGATGGCATTTTGAGAGGGAGAAAGGGGTGGGATGGATAAACTTTCTGAGCCAGTCTGTTCAGGATCCATTTCAAACACAGATATACCTACAGCAAAGAATCTGCCATATGAAACAAATTCCAAAGCAAGCATTTGTGCCCCTATTTTTATCGCTTTTGCCAATGGAGAAGGGGGCATGAAGTGGCAACCAGCACGAAAGCCCCTTGACCACTGCAAATCCTCCTTAAACATCCACCATTTCAGATAGGTACAGCCATTTTGCTAGCTGGAAGATGAAACTTTATTTTACATTTTGAGCTTTCAAGCCTCTAAGTCATGCTCCCTGCTTGTTTCAGGTATTCACCCCCTTTGGTATCCTCTTGGCTGACTTGTTCTTCTGGGAATCGATCAGCATGCTGTGACAACCTAGCACATTACCACATGGGCCATGCGCATATACATCATGCTGCAAAGATCATTGCAGGAGGATTCTGTCCCTGCTGCATGGGCTGCTGACCCTCATGCCAGACTGGTATGATTAGCATTAGAGAGGCACAACTGGAGATAATGGACTCCTGCTTTTAGTGCTCTAAAGCATAAAGTTTCGGGTTTCCTGGTGGTCACTCCACAAATATTCTATTTTTAGCTTCTTAACTTGTCTCAGTACAGAACATCTAAGATGCTCAAGAGTCAGTGCAAAAGAACCCTCCCTTTGCATTCCTGGACTCTTCCAGATTACTGAGGACTGCAACTATCAAGGGGAAAACTGCAGTTACAAAACAGCCACTGCGGATCAGAACCCACAGCTGGAACTTGACCATCACTAAGCATCATCTGAAATTCTATCATTTTCTCTTGGGGTGCGTTTCACATGCCAAGCTGCAAGTCCTGGAGCAATGAGAATGGCATGTGCATATGTGAATAAGCTTTTCAAGCCAAGCAACTTGAAATTTTGCATCTCTCCTCCTCCTACACTTTCCAGCAATATATGTTATGGCAGAGTTACAGCAGTTTTTCAACAGTCTGCGTCATCAAAACACACAGTGCTTTCAGGCAGTAGCCAGTTGCCGTTTCATCTCAAACGCCCCGGAGGACAAAGTTTGAGTCCAGTGGCACTTTAAGACCAACAAAGTTTTATTCAAGGTATAAGTTTTCTTCTGTGTGCATGCACACTTCTTCAGGTTCAGGAGGAGTTACACCCAAAAATAGACAAGTGTTTGTGTTTGTTATTTCTTTGCATGTTTTAATTTATGCCCAAAATCTTCCAGACAAGTTCTTACTTAGGTTCCAACTTAAGCACAGGAGCTTGTGCTGTTCTCACAACACAATATCACCCATCCATTGAAATCATGCAGGAATCCAGGAGAGGACTGAGAGGTGATATGATAACCATCTTCAAGTACTTGAAGGGCTGTCATATAGGGGATGGTGCGGAGTTGTTTTCTGTTGCCCCACAAGGCTGGTCCAGAACCAATGGGTTGAAATTAAATCAAGAGTTCTCGGCTAAACATTAGGAAGAACTTCCTGACAGTGGAACGGGCTTCCTCAGGAGGTGGTGGGCTCTCCTTCTTTGAAGGTTCTAAAAGAGATGGCCATCTAACAGCAATGCTGATTCTGTGAACTTAGGCAGATCATAAGAAGGGAAGGGGCAGAAAGGGTTGCATCAGTGCTTAGTTCTTGTGGCCCTTTCTTACAGGGAAATGCTGATGGCCACTTTGGGGTCAGGAAGCTATTGTTCTCCAGGCCAGTTTGGCTAGGGATCCTGGAGGGGTTTTTTTAGGGGGGGGGGCTCTTCTGAGCATAGAGCAGGGGTCACTGTATGTGTGGGGGGAGTATTTGTGAATTTCCTGCACTGTGCAAGGGGTTGGACTAGATGACTCTGGAAGTTCCTTTCAACTCTAGGTTCTGTGGAGGAAGGGTATGGCAAAGAGGGAGGTGTTTTAGGGCCTGACTCAAGGACTGGCAAGGCCAGATACTTGCCAAGAGTTCAAGGCACATAAAGGCACACACAATGCCTCCCCACCAACATTTCACAAGCAAAACCAGGATGCACTTAAAACACATGATTGGTCCCCATTATGGCTTAAACCCCTTCTCTTGCCTCCCCCGTGACCACTACTAGGGGCTCTACTCTGCCTTCTATATGCTGTTTCCATTTACTCCTCAAGAACCTGATTTAAAAGTTAAGATGATGTTTATTCTTTGAGCTGAAAACATGGTGTTAGATTAGGGTTGCCAGGTCTCGGTTAGAAAATACCTGGAGACCTTGGGGGTGGATCCAGGAGAGGGCGGGGTTTGTGGAGTGGAGGGACCTCAGCATGGTACAGTGCCACAGAGTCTAGTCTTCAGTTTGAGCCAGTTTGGTGTAGTGGTTAAGTGTGCAGACTCTAATCTGGGAGAACCGGGTTTGATTCCCCACTCCTCCACTTGCACCTGGCTGGATGACCTTGGGCAAGCCATAGCTCTGTACCAGCTGTTCCCTCAAGGATACCTTGGGAAAGAGCTCTCTCAGCCCCACCTACCTCACAGGGTGTTTGTTGTGGGGAGGGGAAGGGAAAGGAGTTTGTAAGCCGCTCTGAGACTACAAGTGAAGGGCGGGGTATAAATCCAATCTCTCTCTCTCTCTTCGAAGCAGCCATTTTCTCCAGGGGAGCTGATCTCTGTCAGCTGGGGAGCAGTTGTAAAAGCGGGAGATCTCCAGACCCCACCTGAAGACTGGCAACCCTATGTTAGATTTGTGTATCAATTTGTGCGATAACTTTCTACTGGGGGGGCAGAGCCACATTGAGCACAGGCAGCCCATGCTCTGTAGGTTATCAAAACAAGACCTCAAAACTGCAGGGTGAAAACCCCAGCTGGGAGCCACTGCACAGTGCCTGCATTCACACGAGTATGCCCTACAGACAAGAAACATCCCCCCCCTCAATTCAGAGTTTAAGAGAGACCCCAGGGAGGGAGGGAGAAATGACAACTCTAGCAATCAATGCTAAACATTTGCACAAGGCATCCCCCCAAGGGAACACACACAACAGGAACAAAAGCAAACAATTTACCGGGAACAGGGAACATATATTCTCACTTGCATGGATCACCCAAGAAGGTCAGCAGCAGGGAAAGAATTCTCCGTACACCTAGCATCTTCGGAGGAACCACCACAGACCTCAGGTAAGGATTTCCCCCTTGATCCTCCTGGTATGTTTAAAGAAACACGCAATGTTAAGGGGAAAAAATGGGAGCAGGGAAAGAGAGAAGTACAACTCCACAATGCTTAAAAAGCCTCTCGAAGAATCCAGATGCTCTCCCTTTAAGCCTTTGCTTAAATGGAAAAGATGGCAAGTGTTCTTTTGCAGTAGAACAACACTTGCTATGATTTCAAGTCAAGCAAGGGGTTAAGATGGACAGCTGTGGATCCCTGAGGAAGACTCTAGCCATGGCCAAAGCCCCAAGACTGAAGCTATGAGCCTAGCCCCAAGAGGCGACTTGCTTGCTCTCAAGGGAGGGAGGCTGCGTGTCTGGCTTCTTTGCCCCCCCCCCCCCAAACAACCTGGATATGGAGAAGTTTGTACCCACAGAGGCCCCCCACCCCCTGCAGCCCTGTCAGATTCCACTCAGCGCCCCCCCAGCTTGGAACTACCAAGGTTGCCAACAGGCCTGATTGGAGGGAGGGGAACAGTCCTGTCCCTTTAACAGAAACTTCTTCATGTATGGAAATTGGGCAGCTGAAGCTTTTCATGGCATGGAGGTAAATAACATCAACTGGAAAGCAACACCCCGCTAGGCTCCTATTAAAGGAACAGGCAGTTCCCCCCAGGCAGTTGGCAACAGTAGCCAGCACGATTGGTTCTATGCCCGGCCTTGGACCGCTGCTGTCAGTTCTCTTCCCTGGCTACAAGCCTCAATCACGGCCCTTCCTTTTTGCTATTTTTAGCTCTGCTGCTATTGTCTGGGAAAGTAATCACGAAAGGCAACCAATAATAACCAGTTTGTAGGGAGTTTTCATAACAAAGACCCCAAAAGCAGGGAACTTAGTTTCGTGACCTGTATTAACTAGGCAAATTAGGACATGGGCATATATCTGCATAATAGATTCATCTTCTAACCCCGACACTGGATGGGCAGAGTGGAAAGCAGCGGGGAGAGGCATTTTAATCAGAAGGGAAACAATAAGAGGACAAACAGCAGAATCCCCTACAGCACTGCAGCCCTGACACCAGTAGACCTGATCACAGAGCCTCAAAATTGTGTGCATCTTGGCCCTCAAAAGAATGCCATGTTTACAGTCCTGGAAGCAAAGGGTCATAGATGAATGTGAGATGTGTCGGTTGCTAGGCATGCAAATATACCTAGGGTGCAAGCTAGGGTTGCCAGCCTCCAGGTGGGGCCTGGGGATCTCCCGCTTTTACAACTGATCTCCAGCTGACAGAGATCAGCTCCCCTGGAGAAAATGGCTGCTTTGAAGGGTGGACTCTATGGCATTGTACCATGCTGAGGCCCCTCCCCAAACCCTGCCCTCTCCTGGATCCACCCCCAAAGTCTCCAGGTATTTTCCAACCCAGACCTGGCAATCCTAGTGCAAACAGCGATTGGAGTAACCGTTGTTAATTCTAAAGCAGGCTTTGGTGGCTCCCTAAAAGCAGAGCAATCCCCCAGTGCAGTTCCTAGGGGGAAAGAAGGGGGAAGTTCTTTGGGACTGGAGGTTCTCTCCCAAAGAAATGGTGCCGGTTCCCCAAACATAGTCTATCACTCTCCTGCCCCCTGTCTGTCTTGCTTCCACTGGCAAAGAGATTCAAGACGGACAGATACCCATTCCCCTGCTTCAGGAGTTCATTTGTTCATAGGGCTGCCAACTCTGGGTGGATAAACCCCTGGAGATTTAGTGGTGGGGCCCGGGAAGGACAGGGTTTGGAGAGGTGAGGGATGCAAGTGGGGCATAATGCCAAGAGTCCACCTTCCAAAGCAGCCATATTATCTAGGGGAACTGATCTCTGTAATCTGGAGATCAGATGTAATTTTTTTGGGGGGGGGGATCTCCAGGTCCTACCTGGAGGCTGGCAAGCCCATGCTTACTCTGCATTATCAGTGGAACTCATCAAATAGTCCAAACAAAATTCTTTGCGTATTTTATCCTTGCAGTGTGTTCCTCTTGTTGCACTGTATCTGATATTTCGGGATGATGGGCAAAGGAGCAACCCCCCATTCACTCTCTGTGCAGCGAAGGGATAAAAAAAAACAGCGACCCAGCTTGCATGCCACGAGCTTGCCAAGTGCTGAAGGCTCCCGGGAAGCCAATTTGCAAGCTGTCAGGTCAAGAGAACAGCCGGCTCTCTCGCTGGGGGCCTCTTGGCTCTCGCCAATGAGTTTCGATCAGCTGAGACTGGCCCGAGGAGGCTTTCTCCTCCAATTAAGAGTGACAGAGACAGGCCTCTGTTTATGTGTGCTTTATAGAAAAGGGGTTACATAAAAAGCTGGTGTACAAAGGGAAAGATCCATATAACTGGGCTGCACAGTGGAAAAGACCTGGGGAAAGAAATGGGTGCTGACAGGTTCGGAGACGAGCCTTTGCTGTTGTTCTCTCCTTGACCACCAGCAATGGTGTCGTGGCTGGAGTGTGTCAGGAGACCCAGATTCAAGCCCCTGCTAAGCCACGAAGCTAGTGACCTTGGACCAGTCACACTTCTTAGCCTAGTCTACCTTACAGGGTTGTTGTGAGGATGCAGTGGAGGAAGCGAGGAGCGGAGGTGCTGCTCTGAGCTGCTTGGAGGAAGGGTAAAAACGTAAGAAGCAGTGCCAGAACATTCCTGCTCTTGGGCATCCTCCCTCTGTTTTCCTTCCCTTCCCTGTTACCCCTGTTCCCTCCCTGGGAGCTAGTATGGTATAGAGCTAAGAGGCCCTTTCACACAGGCTGCAGTCCACTTTCAATGCACTTTAGCAATTGTTTGCAAGTGAACATTCTCACTTCACACAGTAACATCCAGTCGCAAAGCAGACCAAAACCGCATTGCCTTGGCCAGCCCCGTAGTTAGGGATTTTGGGGGAGAGGGGGCCTTGGGGGGCACAGCTAATTAAATAAACTAAACTGTATAGTATGGGTTCGGGAAATAAAAGTTAATTGCATTAATTCAATTTGGGGCCAGCCCTGGAGGGAGGGGCCCCAGAAGAAACGCTAGGGGGCCAGGCCCTGTGGGCCCCTTGTTAGCTACAGGCCTGCTTGGCTGGCTGGCAGCTCTCAGAGTGGGCAAGTGCAATGGCACACTCCTCCACCGCCTTGCCACCTGCCTGCCGTCCCTGGGGGGAAAGGGGGCATTTAATTTAATTAACTTTAATTTTATCAACTTGGTGCCCCCCTAAGGAATTTAAATACCCCCTGAAAAAGGACAGCGCTTTCACACATGCTAAATAATGCATTCAGTCTATTTCAGTGACCAATTGCAAGTGGATTTTGCCGTTTCACATAGTAAAATCCAGTTGCAAAGTGCATTGAAAGTAGATTGACAGTGCATTCTTTTGTGTGTGTGAAAGTGCCAAGGTGCTATATAAGATGCTAAATATTGCATTATCCTCCTTCCCCAGACCGTTACTTATCCGACTCTTACTCCTAGGATCAAAGCAGCTGAGCCAATGAGAACCAGCGTTGCTTCTGTGACATCATGGCAGCATAACCAATCCTTGCCACGATGGTGTCTTCACAGAATCCTTCCTCAAATCACCACGTAAACATGGTAGATGTGGTCTTTAAGGAGCATCTACATAGCGCTTTCAAAGTGATTCACCTATATTGCCTGGCCTTACAATAGCCCTGTATGGTGGTGGCAGCCATAGGTTACACCAATGTTATTATTATCATTGCTATATTGCAGAAGGAGGCACTGAGGCTGAGAAAGCATGGCTTGCCAAAAGCCATTCACCAAGCAAGTCTGCAGCACTGGTGACATTTGAACTGGGGACCTGGGCACCCACTCACACCTCATTCTTTTAACCACTATGCTATGCTGGCTGCAAAACTTCTCCAGAAAGTTTAGCCATTTCTTACACATAGCTGGAGTCTGAAGCATCCAATTAAACATTTATTTTCCTTGAGTAAGAGAGAATTTAATGATGGTGTGATGCAAGAACCAGGCAGCCAAGGATTCACACACACACACGCACACCAAACCAATTAGCCATTAAAAGTCACACAATCTCCAGCTGAGCTCTCTTGCTAGGGAAAGAGCAGTTCCCTGGAGGTCAGTTTTGGCTACAGGGCTACAGATCCCTTCTGTTAAGGGATAGCCCTTATTCCCAGACAGCACATTTCCCCATGTAAGGAGAGGAAGGAGGACAGATAAGAGCTACTCATTGCTCTGGACAATTGGGAGCTTCATGTTTGTGCCGAATCTCCTGTAAAAGAATCACTAGCTATGACTGCAAAGTGTTAAACAAAATCTAATTGTGGAAATATGTGGGAGGGATAATTCCAACTGTGGCAACATCCTGCAAGGTTGCCTTGTCCCTTTAAAAAAAAAAAACAGGTGGGCCCCTTCATTTATCTTGACATTCTGTTTTTCTTGCTTGCAGTGCCAGTTCATAAGAAAATCTTGCCTACACAAATACTGTAAAGACTTCCACTGACAAAAAGGTAGCCAGAAGGAGGGGAAAGGAGGCCTCCAACTATTGTTGCAGTGGGGAGGGGGATTGCAGGCCATGGAAGTTTTTACATAGGTATTTCAGCAAAGAGGTTGATTGGGGCAGGATTAATGTCTGTGTTCCATTTTAGCAATCGGGGAGGAGCTGTGGCTCAGTGGTAGAGCATCTGCTTGGCATGCAGAAAGTTCCAGGTTCAATCCTCGGCATCTCCATTTAAAAGAACCAGGCAGTAGGTGATGGGAAGGACCTCTGCCTGAGACCCTGGAGAGCCGCTGCCAGTCAGAGCAGATGATACTGACTGGGTTCGGAGACTTGTTGAGCGATCAAAGCTCGTTGGAGGCTGGAACAAAGCTGCTCTGCCAGAGTCACAGGTCCACTTATATCCCCGTTCTCAACCACACCCATGCACACACACAACACCCGTGATTTGCTCCTTACAGTGATCCTGCATCCTAGTGGTCAATCTATGGATGCAGGCTTCCCCATTGGTCCCTACTTGGACCCGCTGGGTCTATTGTCTCTGGAGGTGAAGCTCAATGGCTTCACCTGGCCAAGTGTTTGGCCGACCGCGTGCACGGCTCTTAGGACCGAACATAACACCCCTCCCCCCCATAGTCCCAAAGACCGCTGGTACACATAGTCTTTGAGGTAGGCGGATGGCTTTCTCTCTCGGATGGACCTGTGTACTCCCAGAGCTGGGCGTCCCATTCGGGTGCTGGATCAGGCCTTTCTGGTTGGGTCGGGGGAGCGTCTGCAATGGCTGCTTGCGGTTCTGTTGTTAGGGAAGGAACACTCTGGGGAAGCCCAGCCACCTCCGTCATTGGTGTGGCATCCTGGGCTGGTACTTCTGTGTTGGGCTCTTGGCATGTGTTAGGCGGGACTCCCCATCACCCTCGTATTCGTCTGCTGACTCCTCCGGGTCCTCGGGCAGGACCCGCTGCCGGAGGTGGTTGATGTGCCACTGCCACACTTGTCTGTACTCCCAGAGACCTCGTAGGACAAGGGGCCTGTCATTCGGACTACCCAGGCCAGGACCTATTGGGGCCCTTTTGTGAAGTTCCGGGTGAAAACGGAATCTCCTGGGAAGAACCCTTGTGGCGCTGGTCAAATCTTGGGAGCAGCGCTATGTTCTGGGGCCCAGTCGGGGGTACAGGCGGTCCAACCAGGTGGTGAGGCGCCGGCCCATCAGGAGTTCTGCCAGGTTGCGCCCCGTCGTGGTGTGGGGGGTCGTGAGCTGGCCAAACAGGAAAGTGGCCAGTTTGTGGTGCCAATAACCTTTGTCCAGGCGGTGCAAGGCTTCCTTAGTGGTGTGGACCATACGTTTCACCTGGCCATAGGTCGAGGGATGGAAGGGTGCTGAGCGGATGTGCCGGATCCCATAGTACTGGACAAACTCCGTGAACTCCGTGGATGTGAAGGCGGTTCTGTTGTCCGAGACTAGGGTGTTGGGGATGCCATGTGTACTGAAGATCTTCCACATGGCTCGGATGGCTGCTTGAGAGGAGGTGGAGCCCACGGGGATCACCTCTAGCCACTCGGTGTAGGCGTCCACCAAGATAAAAAGGATTTGTCCCTGGAATGGCCCAGCAAAGTCTATGTGGAGCCGTGCCCATGGTTTGTGGGCAGACTCCCAGGGTCTCATGGAGGCACTGGGCGGCACCGGCCAGGATTCTTGGCATTGGTGGCACCTCTTGATGTGGATTTGATCTCCTGGTCCAATCCCAGCCACCAGACGTAGCTCCGGGCCAGGGCTTTCATGCGGATGATCCCCGGGTGCGTCTCGTGTAGCGCTCTGAGGACCCTTTTCCGCAGTGGGGGGGCACAATAACTCTACTTCCCCAGAGGAGGCACCCCTTGTGTGCCGACAGTTTGTCCCGCCTGGACAAAAATGCTGTAAAGTCCGGTCCCGCTGCAGCAGGCCACCCCCTCCCCACCCAGTCCAGGACCCAGGCAAGGAGGCAATCGTGGGCTGTGTGGCAGGCCACCTCCACCACCTGGACCGGCTGGTCGGGCAGGTCCTCCAGCAGGGCGATGTGATGCGCCAGGGTGGGGTCTGGGTCGCAGGTGGGCAGCGGAAGACGGCTGAGGGCATTGGTGTGTCCCATGGCCTTGCTGGGGCGGTGGACCAGCATGTAATTGTAGCTGGCCAGGAATATGGACCAGCGGAGGACCCAGGGGACAACATATGTGGGGTCTGCCTGTCCGGTGCTAGGAAGCCCAGGAGCGGCTTGTGATTGGTCAGAATAGTAAAGGGCCAGCCGTATAGATAATCTTGGAACTTTTTTGTTCCTGCCACGATAGCGAGGGCCTCTTTATCTATTTGTGCATAATTGCACTCTGCTGCGGACAGGGTGAGTGAATAGCATGCGACCGGGACCTCTCTGCCGTCCGCTGAACAGTGTCCCAGGACCGCCCCCATAGAGAGATGTGTGCCATCGATTGTTATTTAGTACTATTATTGATGTTATTTATTATGTTGTAACTACTATTTGGAATGTTAGATATTGGATTACGTATTTATTGTCTTCTTCTAACCCACTCTGAGCCTGCTTGCGGGGGAGGGTGGGCTAGAAGTCAAATAATAAATAAATACATGTTCCTTCCATTGCCACTGTGACATCCACAGTAGCAACAGAGCATCCAGACTAGTTTCCTCCACACTTTCCTTGCCTCAGAACTCCATGAGGGCTATTCCACCTCACTGCACCATTGGAGGAATTTTTATTTTTCTAATGGCAATTGACATTGTACAAGATGGCTCTGGAGTTTTCTTGGCCATTAGTTTACCAACAAAACACAATTTTATCTAGCACTTGTGCTGTTCAATGCTGTTTGCATATATTATCATGTTGTGATCTATACAACAGCCCTATAAGGTGGGCCAGGATTATTCTCTCCCTATTGTGGATGGTGGCCTGAGGCTGTGAGATTGGCCTAAGAAGAGACCACCTCTTATACTAAAGGCACAATTTGAACCAGGCAGTTCACGGCTCACTCTCTTAACCACTAGCTGTACCAGTTTATATGCAACTGTTCCTACCCAGGGTCATCTTGGGAGCACTTCCACACCTGCACAAACCTACACGTAGGGAAGCCAGCCACACGAGAATGGTGTTTTGGAAACATGCCATGCTGATTGATTTTGTGTACATTTATTCAGAAGTAAGACCTGTTTTGCACAATGGGACTTATTTCCAAGTAAGTGTGCACAGGACTGCAACCTTAGCCTTTTCATCTCACATGGCAAAACAGGTCTGGAACTGATGCCTTGTCAGATTAGCTGGGTCTTGACTCAGGAACTTTCTGTAGTCTGTAGACTAGTCCATTTTGCTATCAAACTGATTAGGAGCGAGGGCATCACGATTCCCCCATTTGATTACCTCAACTATCCCGTAAGATACATTAGCAGAAAGAAGGAGTGATCCAATCTTCATGGCTGAACAGACATTTGAACCCTGGTCCTCTCTACTACAGTACCATAACAACTGTCATCACACTGGCCTTCCATTACTCCCTCCAGATCCTAGAATGACAACCAGCTATTTAACAGGGGTGCACAAACCAAAATTCCACAGGCCAGAATTGACCTTGACTGGAACTAAATGGGCCATATTGTGAAAGTATGACATCAACAAGCCTCTCTCTATGACCTCATCAGGTCTTGCCAGGTGAGTTTCAGGGTTCAGAATGCTGGGGACCTGGCAATGGACAGGTCCCAAATGGACAGTAGAATGGAGTAGACTCAAATGGACAGTAGAAAGAGCACCATCTCATTCTATGGATAAACTGCAGGTTCCTGAAGCCGCAGTTTTCTCAGGGCTGTGCAGGGAAGGGAGAGGGGGTTTAACCCTTCAGTCTCCACTCAGCTTCACTATTCAAAACTTGGCTCCCTGATTTGTTGTTAGCATTTTTAAAAAAATGTTCTGGGTGTTAGCAGCAGCTTTCCTAAGATATACAGTCCATCTAGGCTTGCCAACCTCCAGGTGGTGGATGGAGATCTCCTGAGGTTACAACTGATTTCCAGGCAACAGAAACCATTTTATTGGAGAAAAATGCCCACTTTGGAAGGTAAACTCTATGGCATTATACCCCACTGGAGTCCCTCCACTCCCCACACCCTGCCATTCTCAGGCTTCACCCCCCAAATCTCCAGGTATTTCCCAACCCAGAGCTGGCAACCCAAATTCCATCTTTGACTTATTTACTTTACCTACACTCCACCTTGCTCCCCAATGGAGACCCAAAGCAGCTTGCTGTGGGGGAATATCCCAAACCCTGTGGAGTTCTGTCCAATGGGTGGATGGAGACAGGCAAGGGAACGCAGGCCTGCAGAGGAAAAGGACCAGAGAGAACAATAGCTTAAAACTCAAACTATTAACTCTTTAAACCTTACACAAGTAATACTCAATAGCATATGAAGGTCTCAATACCTGACACAGTGTACACTTTTAGAAAGCACAAGGAATGTTCCTGGACTGCAGGACCAAGACCCTTAGACACACTGGTGGGGTGTTGGCCAAACAGCCCAGAACAAAGCCCCAAAGCCACATTTTTATACTCTTTCCGGTCTATAGGAACCAATGGAGGCGTCAACGCAGAATGTACTAGACCAGCTCACCGTATGGTGATAACATGAACTTTTGTTAGGGTGAACTTTTGCCTAGATATATTTTATTAACTGCGATGTCAGCAAGACCCAGACAGCTACCGCATCTCCATAGCAGTATCTGTTTAGGCTTTGGAGCCTGGCACTCGGAGAACAGGGAATGTCAGATACGAATTCAGGCAAGAGTGCATTTACAGGGCAAGGCCTTAGATTTTACACCTAGGCTGCCAGCAAAAAAGCAAAGGCTTATGGGACTTCTGGACCAAGAAAACCAAAGTCAGTTATAGCAAAACCTATATAGCATAGAACAGAAAGGCCCAGGCTCATGTAACCCCAAATGCTGCAACACTTACCTCGTTCTCTCCTTTTTACGACATTGTTCAATTGGCTCCCAGCCACCCTGACACTACAGAGTTGGGCCCTGGTCAGGGCTGAAGCCAATCAGAGACTAGCAAAACCCACTGAGTCACCAACTTGGTGATGGGGCTTCAGGCCACACCATACCTTGGTGGGTTGCCTGCAGCCCGTGGTTGATACGTTGTTGACCTTCAGGCCTATTGGCTTTCCCAGATGAGAAATGTATAGGGTTGCCATTCCCCCAGTAGGCCCAGGGGATCCTCCATTTTGGGGGGCCCCAATCTGCCACCAGCCAGCTGGCGTGGGGATGCTGCCAACACAATGACGTCACTGGTAGTGACGTCATCATGCTGGGGGCATCACGCAGCAACACTCTAGCATTCGGGGGGAAAACTCTATGGTTACCATAGAGTTTTTGCCCTGAATGCTAGAGCATTATAGTCCAATAGTCCTAGTGTGATAATGTCACTACCAGTGATGTTATTGCACCCCCTGCACATGGCAGAAGACCCCCAACAAAGAGCCGGGAGCCCCCAGCTGCAGCAAAGGTGAGACCTGGCAACCTTAGAAATGTTTCCAGCTTAAGTGTAACATTTTGACTGCTCGATAACAACCTCATTTGGGCTGTGGCTGGCTGGCTTCCTATCTTCTTCCAGCCTGTTCTTAACTGTCCCTTTGGGTCAATATTTCACCTTTGACCTTGGCCAGATCAATGTCTCCTGGACTTCCAGTGGCCCTTTACTACGCAAGGATATATTGTGAATCTCCAGCCAACAGTTTCCTGGAACTCCGTGGCAATGCTGGCCCCGATCCAACTGCGACAGTCTTGGCTCTGTCTGGGCTATCTGTGATGTGGGAAAAACACAGTCATAAACTGGTATGACGAAACCAAAACGTCCGGGGCGGAGGGATGGTGGATTGACAGCTCCACGCCTGCAGTGATTGGGACGCCAGTTGAAACTAAGGACTTGGCCAAAGGGCGCTTACACCCACTCTCCTACCCACAGCCCTTTTCTGCCAGGCCTGAAATAGATGAGCAGGCTGGCGTGGTTTTTTCCCAAGCTGTTCAGCCAACTGAATTCCCATTAACTCTTTTTGCCGTAGCCTCGTGAATGCCGAGCTGGGGAATCAATGGGCTGATTGTCTTGCACAAAGGGGCATATTGTCTTCTGGAGAGTCACACTCTTTTATAAAGCGGAAAATAAGCCGAGGCTGCTATTGTTGAGGCTTCTACTCCCTTATCAGCATCAGTAGCCCCGGCCACACCAGCGGGGACTCAGTGGAAACACTCAGCCGTCTTTGAGCTAGAAAAGACCGCTGGAACCACCGGGGTGGAAATGTGACCACTTCTGCCCACTGGCCCCTCCTCCCCGCCCTGGAGGCCTGCACAGAATAGCAGAGGACAGAACAAAGTGAGGAGGGCACAGATATCATGAGGACTAGCCACGTGAGGAGCTGAGGGACAGAAACATGCAGGGCCCTTTCTGGTGCCTCTCTGTCCACGAGCCATCCCCTAAATTTACAGGGCAGGACTCCAGAATGTCTTTGTTGCCTTGTTTTCTACTTTTCCTTTTCTACTTTTCTTCCATCTACTGGGAAAAAACACAAGCAACCAAATTTGTACAAAATGAAGCCTCAATGAACTAATAAGAGAGAGCACAGCTCGATAAATGTATCGTGGTAAATGATATACAGGAATGAAAGATCAGGTTTTTATTAGGGTAACACGAGTGTATCAGTTAAACCCAGACTCAGAAACTGAGCTATTCTTTTTCCTGCTTTCAGCAGCATTCCTGAGCATTCTTTAGCAGGTCTACTCTGGAGTAAGTCCTATTTTATTCCGCGGGGCTTACTCCCATGAAAGTGATTGCAGGCCATGTTACTTACTGTTTCAGTGTTCAAACGGGATTTCAAGGCTTCAAAGCACTTCAGAGACAGTACAACCCACTCGAGTGGATAGACCCGAGTAAGATTCTGAGTAGACCTGCTTAGGATTGCTCTGATGACAGCCCTGTAAGGCAGGCTAGAGTACTGTAACCCAGGTGTTGGAAATAAGGGCGCAAGGCTTAGGGCCTCCTTTCTTAAAGCCCCCCTCCCACTCACACACCTTGGCTTAAGCAAAACAACTATTTATTAGAACAAGGAAAATACAGTTCTGCATCATTGGGTATTGTACTCCCCGCCCCCAAACTCCTTTCCCTTCCCAAACCAAAGGTCCAGTAGTCAGTGTTCCAGAAGTACTGTTCTCTTGTTGGAGTTACTCCAGTCACAGTCACTCAGCAGCAGGCCTCCAGTGGGAATGAAACGCAGTCCCTCAGCAGCAGGCCTCCGGTGGGAATGAAAGCTCTCAGGGCCTCTCTCCTCACCATCTGAGAGAAGGAACCAGTGTCAGTTCAAAGTCAGATATATCTGGGGGCTCACCTCCTCCAGAAGAAGTGCTGTCCATCATGGGAGGGCCCAGACAAAAGCCTCTCCAACTGAGGCCTTTCAGCAATCAAGACCTTGGAGAGACCAACGACTAGGCCTCTCTTTGCTCCTCACCCTCCTCAGGTTGATTTTTCCCAGTCACTCACTACACACACTCCTCCCAATATGCAAATTAAACATTTCATTGCTCCACCCAACAGCATATATCCCCAAAGTTCTACAGTACTCATGCCCCTGAGAGTTACAGAGGGTGGGGGACAGAGGTTATTGGGACGAGGACAATGTTGTGGCATTGGGAGTAGCAGTGCCCTGTCTGTGGACTTGCTTCAGTGCCTCCGGGTACCAGCTCCACATGTAAACGATTAGAGAGATTTCTTCTCTAAAGAAAGCCTGGTGCAAATGCTGCCCAGAATTTCAGGCAGGAGGCTCCCCAAAACACCAACACCCATCTGCTCAGCAGCAGCAGCGTATCCCCAGTCTTTGATGATAGCCTGGATCAAAGACAATATTGTGGTTTCTGCCGTACTATTTTTGGAACACACAAAATTACAGCTTCAGCCCTTGTTCCAGAGAAGCATGACATGATCTTGGGATAGGAAACTCTGAAGTAAAATGTACAAAAACACTGGAGTGACTCCTTTCTCAAAAGCCTCATTCTACATTTTTTTAAAAAGTGTGTTTGGCCTAGTGCCCCTTTTCTTCCAACCCTGAAGCGGGAAGATCTCTTTTGGGGTAGACAAATTGCAGAACGATCTCTCACCGCAAGTCACTCTTTCCAAACATGATCTCAGCCTGGAAATATTTATGAATGCTCCCTTGCTCTTTACTGGATACTGTTTGCCATGGTTATGAATAATCAGAGTTCTAGAAGGTATAGTAAGAGGAGATGCTTGGGATTTAGAGGCAGAGACTAAAAGGGTGTTTAACTCTGGCATTGGCTTGGCATTGGATCCTAAGTAAGCCAGTCACATCTGGACAACCCTCTCCCCTTCCCCCAATCCATTCCTCCTGAACTGAACTCTTTAAAAAACACATATCTGGAACATCTGGTGAAAGACACCCTCCCCCCAGGTAAGCAACCGTGACTGTGTTGATCCTGAAAGAAAGGAAAGGAAAAATAGCTTTTTAACAATAAAAGCTCATATACTTTATTATGTTTTGTTTTGTTTTAAAAAAGGTAAACTTGCATTTCACTGGATTCTTTGCCAGGAAGACCAAAAAGGAAACTAAGTTTCAAGCATATACAGAGAGTGTTCAGAGAGACAAGAGGCCCTTGCCTTGTTGATCTCGAGCTCAGCTTTTTTTTTGGGGGGGGGGGGGGAATCAAAATTCTACACCACGGGTGTCGAACTCATATGTTATGAGGGCCAGATCTGACATAAATGAGACCTTGTTGGGCCAAACCATGTGTGTCATAAAATGTAATGTCAGGTGGCAGAGATATAAACTTTATAAAAGACACAAACACAACGTTTTTTTAACTTAAAAACATGCTTAGAACATTAGCACTCTTGCAACATTTTGTTTATTTAACAGTATCTGATAACTGACACCTCTTGCTCTGAATTATTGCATCCAAATGTCTGTAGTGTTGCAGTCTTGAGTATGCTGTTCAAGTGTGTATCTGTAAGCTGCAACCCTACTTTTGATTTATTGACATTCACCACAGAAATCTCATGCTCAGAGTTCTGAGTCTAGGACCCAGGGAAAAACATGAAATGGCTGAGCAATTGAGAGAGTCTGGCAAAGCAAGCTATGATGCTGCAGCAGCAGCAGAACTGGAAGCAGGAGATGGCCAGTTCCAGTGCAGGACTGATAGAAGCCCTCTGGGGGGCTGATTTAGTCCTAGGGTTGCCAAGTCTGGTTTGGAAAATACCTGGGGACTTTGGGGGTGGAGCCAGGAGAGGGCGGGGTTTGAGGAGAAGAGGGGCCTCAGCAGGGTACAATGCCATAGAGTCCATCCTTCAAAGCTGCCATTTTCTCCTGGGGAGCTGATCTCTGTCAGCTGGATATCAGTTGAAAAAGCAGGAGATCCTCAGGCCCCACCTGCAGGCCGGCAGCCCTATCTGGCCCCCGGGCCGCGTCTTTGACACCCCAGTTCTACACCAGGGAAAAAACAAATTTGCTTGTAAGAGTAAACAAGGGATCGAAGCACTGCACTTACTTGAGATCTCAGCACTTTGTTGACCGTATCTGGAAAGCATCCATAAACTTTTAGACATTCGTTTTTTTCCTAAAGTGAAACCTAAAATCTTCAAGATGTAGAACTCTGCATCCAGTATCTCATGTTCTGCTCTTGGGCTGCACTCATACAGAATCACAACATACACAGCCATGGTAGGCTATTTGTAAAGTAAAGGCACAAAGGATGGATCCCCTTTCCCTTCTACCTGACAAAGAGTTTTGCAGTTCAAAAGGCTACATATTCCTGTCAATTTCCACTGTTCCTGTCCACTGAGAAGCATTCTCTTTACTCCACCGGGCATTTGGGGCCTGCCAGATCCAGTTGTCCATAACCTTGAGGATGGGCTGCTAGAATGTGGTCATCATAAGGCTGCTTCGGACCAGACAAATGCAATTCTTTTCCATACCTGGCTACCAGCCAGCATTTCAGTGGTCTAGCTAGTAAAGCTGTGTCATCAGGAAGCCCATACTGGGGAGGAAGAAAAGCCAATAAACTACAGATGTTGCCAGGCACCAGCTGTGTCCACCAGGGTCTTTCTTCTGCTCCCCCTGATCCTACCCACAATTCACCTGTCCTGTCTGGCCTGGCTTCAGTGGCCCTTCCCAAGGCATGAAATATGTTTGGAACAATGTTGTAAACCACTTTGGGTCTCCAGTGAGAACATAAATAGCTAATTCTAATATTATTAGTAGCATTATATCTGCTCAGAAATCTTGTTTCCACCCCCTGCTCTCCTGCTGAGTGATTTTGTGATGAGCAGAGGGCCTAGTTTGGCCTGGGATGTGTAAGTTGCTGACATTTGCAGAACGCAGCCATAGATGAAGGCTGCCAGCTCTGAGAGATTGATTTGCTTCAAGTAAACTGGATATTGGATAAGAACTTAATAGTCTTTCTTTGGATATTTTCCTTTGGCATAATACATCACGGTTGTTCTGTTTATTTCCACCGCCCATCCCGTGATCTCTCCTCTTGGTTTGCACTGACCTGGGAAATACCTGTTGGTTTCACGGCAGTGCCGGGGGGGGGGGGGGGAGCGGGGAGAGCTCGGTAGTGGAGGTGATGCCATAGAATGTGCCCTCCAAAGCTGCCATTTTCTCCAGAGGAATTAACTCTCCAGTCTGGATTTGCTTATAATTCTGCAAGAACTCTGGCCCTCCCTGGAGGCGGGCAACCCTGGGTCCAAGCCCATCTCCACTTGTATAGAAAAAGGTTCTTGGAAGAAAGTAAACACAGAAAAGTCTTTCCAACACTTTCATCTTCCTGTTGCTGGAATGCTTTCTTCCTTTTGATGAAAATCAACCCCGCATCAGAAGTATCTTTGCTACAGCATAAAAGATGTCATGAATTATTAGAGGAAGCTTCCAATAATTTCCATAAGAAGGACATTTTCTCTGGGCATGCCAAGTGCAGCAGGAAACGAAGAACGACGAAGGAGCAAGCTTTTCATTGTCCAACAGCTAACATGGTGCACAGACTGAGACTCAGATTGAGAAGATCTAGGTTCAAATTCCTGCTCAAATACAAAACTCAGCAGGTGGCCTTGGGCCAGCCAGAAGTGAGGCCTTGCCTGTTTCAGGCCCTGCTGAGTCCTCAGCCAGATCCAGTTCCTGACACTGAAAGGCCACTGAAGAGATACCTGTAGTCAATAAGAAGCGACCATTCTAAGGCCTGTTGTTTTAAGCCAGACCTATAGACTAGAACTGCACACGTTAAAATCAGTGGTGAGCAGGTTGAAAAGCCACCCCCTCCCTTCTTAGCCAGGCAGCTAATTTTTAAAACCATTAACTATTTTTAAGGCAGGTATCTATACAGGTGGTAGACGCCTCCAAGAAGAGGCATTCTGCCGTTCTTGTTCGCACTTGAAGGCAATACTTCTTCTAAGATGGTGACTGATGCAAAAGAGGCATGCCTAACTGCAAGAAAGAAGCATGCTCCTGGCTGTATTCATGAATGCATGTAGGCCATTGGCGCTGCTGCAAAGAAGAACCCATGGGGCAGCTTGCACTAAAACAAATCCCAAGCACAATCAAGCTAAAAATAATAACTTAAAAATCAAAAACAAATATTAAAGAAAAAAACACAAGTGCACAGTAAAACAAAATAAATTTCAAGGTGCAAAAATATATGGATTTAATGGCTTCACTGATTAATCATATGGGGAAGGGACAGCCCTAGTCTGCGGACTTTCTGTAGACTGAAAGATACATGACCTTGTTTGAATCATTATCTTTTAAAACTGAGAGAACAGCCAGTAAGCCTTTATGCTAATACATCTGATCTCTCCCTGTTCCTCCTTCTCATTTTCACGTTTTGTGGGTGATCACTTCTTAGAGAGTTTACAAAGAAGAAACACTGACACGGCACTGGAGACTGGGAAGACAGCCGTATGAGAAATCTGGATTCATGAGCTGGTCAGAGACTGCTCACGTCCGGAAGAATGCAGGAAGCAAACCACCAACCCCTGTCCTGTTTGCCAACTCCCTGTGGGTTCCGCTTCCCCTCCCACGCATGAGCTCATGATTCAGAAGTGTCTAAATTCTGCTCTGTGGAAGTCTAAATTTGATCTTGCAAGTGTTTGATCTGAAAGCTGGCTGCCTTTCCAGGATCACATGGCGGCACGCCTGACTCTTGATTGGACGGCCTTGGAGTACGAGACAGATTGCCACTTCATTCAGAAATATCACTAAATGAAACAGGGCCTGTTGGGAAGGAAAGGAGCGTGAAATAAATGCCTCGGGTGTTAAATGCCAGTGGGGCAGGGAATGCTATTCACATTGCTTTTAAGTGTCGTACAGATTTGCTCACTCGGTGCATCGTGATGCTCAAAGCTAGAGGCTTTCAGACTCCTTTTAGGAAACCAGATGCTTATCAGGGTGCTCCCGATGAGAAAATCAGTACTGTCAGATGCCTCAAAAGACAGCTTGTCCAACACTATTATCTTCCCCTGTAATTTGCAGCCAGGGGGTGGTGTGTTGCTTCATTATTCCAGGGATCATCCCTTGTTCACATAGGGTGAAACTAAGGTCGAAATGGACCTGGACGGGGGCACACTCCCCCTGAACTTACTGTGCTCCGGCATCTTCTGCAGTGCATAGAAATTATGCGACTAATTTGCCTTTACTTAGATACTTTATTTATATCCAGGGCTTTTTTCCTGGGGGAAGTCTAATGCAGGACGCAAACCACCAACTGCATTCTGGAGTTCTGGAACCGCTTTGACAAAATTATTTTTAAAATGTTTAAAAGTTCATGAGTTTTCAGTATACAGATTGAAAACTTCATTTCCTTCTTGGGAGTTCCGGCACCAGTTTGGTGTAATGGTCAGGAGCATGAACTCTAATCTGGGAGAACTGGGTTTGATTCCCCACTCCTCCACATGCAGCTACTGGTGTGACTCTGGGTCAGTCACAAGTTCTTTCAGAGCTGTTCTCTCACAAGCAGTTCTCGAAAGAGCTCTCTCAGCCCCACCTGCTTCACAGGGTGTCTGTTGTGGGGAAGGGAAGTTAAAGGAGATTGTAAGCAAGGGCGTAGACTTTCCAATTTCCTGGCGGGGGGGGGGGGGGCTGGGGCTGGGCCAGAGACATTACAGGCCATTGTCTCCAGGGGAGGCTCAGCATGACCTGGAAAAGTTGGGGGGGGGGGCTCCAGCTCTCCTGAAGTTGACGCCTATGTTTGTAAGCCACTCTGAGACTCCTTCGGTAGTGAAGGGCGGGGTATAAATTCAGTCACTTCTCTTCTTCTTCTCTTCACCTCTTTTTTTTTTTAAATCCTGTTTATATCCCACCTTTTTCCCCAATGGGGAGCCAAAGTGGCTTACACCAGTCTTCTTTCCTCTATCTTATTTTCATAACAACCCTTTGGGGCAGGTTAGGCTGAGAGTGTGTGACTGCCCAGCAGTCAGCCCAGCAAGCTTCCACAGCAGAATGGGGATTCAAACCTGGTCCTAGTCCAACCCTCTAACTAGTACCCCATGCTGGCAGCAGTGTTCCCCCTAAGCTGAGTTAGTGTGTGCTAGTTCACAGTTTTTAAGCCTCTGGCTCACACATTTTTGTCTTCGCTCAGGAAGGATGGCTCCAGAGCAAACTAATTTATGCAGCAGCCAAATCACTGGCTCACAACTTTAATGCCAGTAGCTCACGAAGTAGAATTTTTGCTCACAAGACTCCGCAGCTTAGAGGGAGCATTGGCTGGCAATAACATAAAGAGGTTCTTTCCTGAATAAGCCAGCATGGAATATACTCCCTGAAAGCAGGACATCAGAAAGCTTCAGCTGTGACTCAGTGGTAGAGCATCTGCTTGGCATGCGGAAGGTCCCAAGTTCAATCCCCAGTATCTCCAGATAAAAGATCTGGCAGTAGGTGACGGGGGAAATCTCTGCCTGAGACCTTGGGGAGCCGCTGCCAGTCTGAGTAGACAGTACTGACTTTGATGGACCAAATGTCTGGTTCAGTATGAGACAGTTTCATGTGTTTAACCCTTATCAAGCGTTGGGGCAGAAAAAAGGGTGGGTGGTAGAAGCTGGGTATTGTCCAGTCTGGCCCATGGGATGGGGAGGACACGGTCTGTTTGACCTTCAGCTAAATTGCCAGTAGACAAAGCCTCCATAACACAACACAATATAGCCCTCAGCATCTCCTTCTGGAGCTTCAGAAGGGTGTGTCACTGAGCTGAACACACAGACCAGCTCTGTTGGCCACCACTTCCACCTCCCTCTCCTCCCTTGGCTGCTGCCCCTTATCAAGGCAGAGGCCCACTTCCTGTACAAGGACCACCTGCACTGATGGCATCATAACAACAAGGAGAAATTGGAGGCCGGCAAGGTGTCACCGGAGGTGTGGCTCAGGATAAATAATGGGGAAATTTCCCACCACTCCAGTTAGCGATGCCAGCCTCTAGGTCATCATCATCACCATCAGCAGATCATTTCGTAGAAAAAGAGGTGCAGGAGCACATTTGCATAACTTATTTGCATATGCCACACCCCCTGAAAAAGGGCAGGCGTGCGATCCGGGGAGGGAAAGAAAGGCATTGAAACATCCCTTCCCCCACTTTCCCTCCACTCTCCGAGTTTCTTCACAGTAGCGGAAAAGGGAAGGGTGGAGGAGGAAGGGAGGAGGAGGAAGAGGCATGCTTCCATACCTGCCCTTCCCTTCCCCAGCCTGCCATGGTGGGCTGGCTGGAGAAGCAAAGGGCAGGCATGATGGGGAAAGGAAAGAAAGCCATTTAACCACCCACCCCACACATACACACTTCCCCAAGTTTCTCTGCAAAAGCAGAGAGGCTCAGGGAAAAAAGGGGACATGTCTGCCTGCCTGCCCTTCCCTTCCCCAGCCAACCTGCCACGGCAGGCTGGCTGGGGAAGCAAAGGGCAGGCATGCAAGCATGCCTGGGTTCCCTACTCCTGGGCTTGTTACTCCTGGAACGCCTTTCCTGCCTGTTCCCCCTCAAAATGACCCCTGACCATCATCGTATGGCAGTGTGTGTAGTATAGCCAGGAGATCCTAAGACTGTCTGGCAGTCAGAAGTTCTAGCTCTTTTAGTGTTATGCACCACTAGGTGGCAAGCGAGACTTGTTTTTGAGGCAAGAGTTTTTTCAGAGGTAGTTTTGCCATTGCCTGCCTCTGCATCACGCCCCTGGCCCTTGGTGTTCCTTGGAGATCGCCCATCTAAATACTAGCCAGGGCCGACCCTCTGTTGTCGAAGCAGAGCTGATGTGTCCTGTTGTTCATGAAACTACACAACTGAAGCCAGCAGAAAAACCACCAAATGATGGTGTCTGCTGGTTCTCTCCTCCTCTTAGGCCTGTTCTTTTCCTGGATGGGGCACAGCCGCTTTCAGCTCCTCCTGCCTTGGCAGCAGCTTTTATTCTTGGGCTGTTTCTTAACCTGGCAGAGAGAATGTTGTTTTAATATACCCCTAAGTGCTGAGCACAGGAAAAAGAGAGAGAGACTGGGGTGTATTTTTTTCCATCTGTTCTTCCCTGCAGCCGCGTGTTTTTGCCAAGCAGAAAAGACTTCTGTTTGAAGCACAAAGCGAAGGAAGAAACTGAAGTGTGGGTCAGCTCAGCCTGTGAGACAGGACAGAGCGAGAGATGGTTTGCATGCAAAGTTTGCCAGGATCAGTCATATCTAGTTAAAGGATCTCAGGTAGCAGATGCTAGAAAGGACCCCCCTCTGCCCAAGGCCTTGTAGAGCTACTGCCAGCCCAAGGAGAAAAATAAAACTAAACTCCACAGTCCAGTAACTCCATTAAAAAGCAGCAGATGCATACAAGACCTATGGTCTAGGAACACAGGCTGTGATGCTCCAGGAGATAGATTTGGCTACCAACAGACTCACAGCTTCTGTTTTTAAAAAGCAAGTGATTTAAAGAAGCAAGTCTTGCAAATGGCTGGAAGGCTCCAATATACGCCAGTCTGCTTTAGGGATGCTGCTGCCGTAAAGGCTAAAATTGTCATTTGGAGTGCACATTAAACAAATATCACAGTAATGTCAGGGATCTAATAATGAAACTGGCCTAGCAGAAGCAGCCTCTTGGAAGAGTGGAGCCAGTCGAAATGACACACAGGACAAGAAGAAGAAACCAAACACTATGGACGTATATCTGGGCAACACAGGGTGCCGAGGAGAGGTAGTGAGGAACAGCTTAGAACACTGCAAAAGAGGCAGGTGTACACTACAGACTTAACCAGCATTCCTATCTTTCCCAAGGCATCCTGGGAAGCTTAGTGTAAAGGAAGCTAGATCTCATAGAACAGAATTCTCAGCACCAAAAGAAACTACAGTTCCCAAGATTCTTGGGGGGGGAACTATGAGTGGTCCAAAACACATATAAGTCTACAGGACAGGAATGTCCTAAATAGGGGCAGCCAAATTATCCAAAATATATCCCCCTTTTTCAGTTAATTCTGATTGGTTCTAAGTGTCCCTCTCATGCACACTTCAGAATTATTGCACAATGTGCCTCCCCCCCTAAAACATTAAGCAAAACATCTTTTTGCTCAAAAGGTACCTCCAGATCAGCTGGAAAAACTGCAAAGAAAGCATTTCCTGGAATGTTAAATCTCAACACACCTCCTTAGTTATTTTTGGGATAAGATGTCCCGGGCAGAGTCCGCAATGCTCCCCAAAGGATACAATACTTGCTTATATCTGGCCTGGAACATGCCCTCCCCATACGGCTGCTGGCTCTCACCCTCCCAAACCATCTCAGCTTGCCAAGCATTGCAGCAGCCACGAAACACTGGCCAAAGGCCACAAGAGCCAAAAGGTGGGCTCCACGGTGTCGCTGGAAAGGAGCTCCAGACGCAAAACATGAGGGCACTATAAGAGCTCTCTTCTGGTGCCTTTCAGGCAAGATCCAGGTCACCCACAAGAGAGTGTGTCAAAAAACATCGCCCCAAGAATGCGATCATGTGCCGCAAGGATCGCCTCTCCAAGATGCCTGGCCTTTTTCTCCAAATTTCCAACTTTCATTTTTTTAAAAGTACATCTCTAGCCATTTGGTTTACAAAGATATTAAGAAAATCCATACAGCTGTTGATTACCCAATTTATCAGTTACCGAGAGGGAAAGAGAACCGTTCCTGTGGCTATGAAAGTTTTCCATAATCAAGGCTAGAGAGAGACTTCTAGGGCTGTGTTCCAACTAGACCATAAAGCAGCCCTTTCAGGAAGGAACTCCACAGAAGGTGTCATCCCAGGGGGTTCCCACTGTACTTATTTCATAAAGGGGGAAAAAGAAAGGCACAGCATTATTTGATTCATAGCCTTGTTGCCCCTAACAACCCATCTCCGTCCCCTAAAAATAACGTGGCAGATTTTTTTTAAAAATGCAACCAAGCAAATGGAAAATGAAATGAAATTTCCACAGCATTATATCCAAAGAAATCTAAGCAAGCAAGGGAACCCTGGCTGTTGTGGGTGGATTCTCCTGTTCTTTTCTAGCCCCATGGTAGAACAAGCGCTCTCAACATGTAGAATTCCTGGCTTCGGGGGCAAACTTCTTCAATGTAAAGGTGCTCAGCTCCATAGCAGGGCTAGGAATGAATTCCAGACCAAGCTATTAGAGGCCTGCTACCCATCACCATAGGTTAGGAGGTGGGTTAAGGGGATCTTTCCAAGCAATTTTTCCATAGATCCAGCAAGGAAATGTTGGAGAGAACAGATCAAAATGGAGGGTCACCTTGATCTGGATAGCCCAGGCAAGCCTGATCTCATCAGATCCCTAAGCACGGCCAACCCTGGGAAGTATTTGGATGGGAGACCTCCAAGGAATACTAGGGTTGGGAGGCAGAGGCAGGCTATCAAGCCACTTCTCTGAATGTCCTCCATGCCCCAGTAGGAGTCATCACAGGTCGCCATGACTTCCAGGCATGGACACACACATACACACACAACGCAAAAAAAAAAAAAAAACCCGGCAAAAGGTGGCTGATAATTTCCCCAAAATCTCAAGGTATGCCTTCCCTGGGAGCCAGCATGGTTTGGTGGTTAAAGTGATGGACTCTAATCTGGAGAATGTTTTGATTCCACCCTCCTCCACTTGAAGCCAAGCTGGGTAACTTTGGGTCAGTCACAGCTCTCCCAACCCCCCTGAAATAAGCCTAGCTCTCTGCAGAATGCTAAAAAGGAGCTGGCGCTTCAGGCTGCCAGACAATCCTAGGATCTCCTGGCTACACCACACACAATGTCGTATGATAATTTAATTTTTAGGGCAGGAGAGTGGGAGGCAATGCTTAGCACCCAGAACCCACTTTCTAGAATCTAGAATGGGCACTCCCTGGGTGGGTGTCGATTGACTGCCCCCCCCCAGGGCAACTCCGACCAGTTCCCACTCCTACCGAGGTTCAGGGCTTCCCTCTCAGAGACTGAAATGTCTCTCCTTGGAGCTATTAAAGTGCTGCTCTGGCAACGCTTTTCCCTCCCCACCACCCATAAATCAACATTGGCACCGCTAATTACAGACCCGTGAAACTCTAGGAAATATTTGCCAATGGAAAAACAAAGTGAGGCTGTTATGCAGCTGTTTGGGCTAGAAAACATGGCTGCCCTTTTCCGAAGAGAGCACCTGCCAGTCAACAAACCAGCGGGCCCTGCCCACTTCCCTCTAGCAAGAGGAGCGTTTTCCTTCTGTGTAAACTGACGTTTTATTAACTTCAGCCATCATACAGTAGGGCTTTTGTGATCATGAGAATCGCCTGTTATGGGCGGATTGGGCCAGAGGAGGTATGTACATAACCCAGTTCCCAGCTCCTGTGATGAACGTTTCCAATGTTGCCCCAGGAAGCAGCATTTTCAAAGACAGTGGAAGCTGAGCCTGGAGGGTCACCTGGAAAATCTGCGTTCAGGCCCCTTCTGTTGCCCTTCCAGTTTAGATTTCCTGTGCTCTAGGGCCAACACACCAGCAGCTGTTTATCTGAATTGCTGAATCACCTTTGAATACAAAAAACACTGCCCCCATCGTCCATATGTTTGGTGTTTTCCAGATTAGATCACTGCAATGCAGTGATGCCTTAGGGCTGACCTCGGAAACTGTCTGGAAATTGCAGTTAGTCCTAAAAGTTACCCTTTTCTCAGGGACACACAGAAGAAAAGCAATTGGCTAAAGGCCCATAGCTATGGTGGGGCATTCTGGGGCCCGCTCCCCCGACTTCCTCCCAAGGCCCCCACAACTTTTGGGAATAAGTGGGGGAAGGCCACACACGCAAATTCACATCTTGGAGTGCTGGCGTGCGCCGCCCCCCCCGCCCCCCCCCGCTTCTCCCCCCAAAGTAAGACGCTGAACTGCAAACCGGAAGGTCGGTAGTTCAGCAGTTTGAGACTCGAGTGCCACATGACAGAGTGAGCTCCCGTCTCTGGCCCCAGCTCCTGCCAACCTAGCCATTCGAAAGCAAGAAATTGCAAGCAGATAAATAGGTACCACTTCAGTGGGAAGGTAAACAGCGTTCTGTGCGCCTTGGCGTCCAGTCATGTCAGCCACATGACCATGGAAACGTCTTTGGGCAGCGCTGGCTCTTCAGCTTGGAAACGGAGATGAGCACTGCACCCCTAGAGTCTGATTCGACTGGCTTTCGAGCAAGGGAAACCTTTACCTTTACCTTTAAATGCTTTGAGGAAGCAGCAGGGGGGAGGCCACAAATTTCAGCCCCCCCACTTTTTAAAAGCCCCCCCCTCACTTTTAAAACTGGTGGTTTTGACAGATGATGGCATTAAAAGATTCACCAGGATCCAAAAAGTACTCGGATGAAGCTTCTATCTCCATACGAGCCTTCCCACATATTATTTTCTGCCACTGAAGACCTACATAGGATGCCACCTCAGGTAGCTGCAACCTTAGCATCTCAGGTAGATACAACATTACCATCCACCCAGTGCCTGGCCACTTTGGTGGCTGCCTCAACGATTTCCCTGAAGACTCCAATTTCCCTTCACTTCCTATGTTTTGAAAAAGAACACTTTTTTCTTCTGCCAGGCTTCTGCCTTGTTCTACTGTTTTTATTCCCCGAACCATTTTGGAAACTTACAAGATAAAAAAAGCAATATAGAAACATTGCAGATAAACAAACCTCTGCCTGAATCGCAGATGCTTGTTCGCTGTTCGATGACAGCAGAAGCAATGGTGGAGCTTTATCACCCTATTTCAGAACGCTGAATTGTCATTTCAACTGAAGTCATCGAGCCGTGAGTCATCAAGGGACGTGCGTCACACGCCTTCAGTAAACCAGCTCCAGTCGGTTCGGCAGCAGGAGCCCTTCGCCTGGAATCTGGGCACCGCTAGCCATACTCTGGTCATAACCAGGTTAGATTGCCACAATGAGTTATACGTAGGGTTGCCCTTGAAGACTACTTGGAAACTCCACCTCAAGCAGCAGTTTTGGCAGTGGCAGGGGGCACAAGCCACCAGATGACTCCAGCATGGCCGGCTCAGTGGTAGAGTGGGGAGGAGGAGGCTCCCAGGGCCAGGAGGCAATTGTTGAGTAGAACCCCTCCCCAAAGGTTTCAGGCCTTTATGCAAACCTGCAGGGGTTCCCCAAGTTTAGAGAATGATCTCCCTTCTGTCAACGTGGCCCCAATCTGTAGCTTGAAGTAACTATAGATGAGGCCACATTGCCTATGTGATATATTGAAGATGACCGTATCCCATCTATATTAAGATGGGTAGCCATGTTAGTCTGTCTGTAGCAGTAGAAAAGAGCGAGAGTCCAGTAGCACCTTAAAGACGAACAAAATTTCTGGTAGGGTAGGAGCTTTCGTGAGTCACTGCTCTGAAGAAGTGAGCAGTGACTCATGAAAACTCATACCCTACCACAAATTTGGTCAGTCTTTTAAGGTGCTACTGGACTTTTGCTTTTATCTGTATTAGAACTCCACTGTGTGTTTCCAGTCACAAGTCAAAAATTGATGGCTTTGACCTATGAAGTCCTAAACATCTAACTGGTGTTTCCAAAGGATGACCTACTCTTACATGAATGTACATGGCAAGAGATCTCAAAGAGGCCTGCCTCTGCGTATCCTCACCTTTGCAGGTTAGATGAGCAGCTACCAAGGACAGTGACTTTCCAGTGGTGGTACTACCTGCATGACTCCTCTCCTGCATCTGCTGAACCAGAGCCAACATTTTAGGCACCAGGCAAAGATATTGTTGTTTCCAACGGTGTTCATTGTTTTACGATATTATTATTATTTATTTTATACCCCACCCTATCCCACGAGTGGGCTCAGTAAAGTCTTAAGCAAAGCTACACCTTTTGAAGCGAAGCCCATTGTCCTCAATGGTCTTAAAAGAGTGCAACTCGGCTTAGGACTGCCCATTAGTATGTTGCTGCTTTTGAATTTGTTGATTGGTGTATTTTTCTATGGTGATCATTGACAGATGTTTAACCTGTTTATAAGCCACTTTGGCAATTGCAATGAAGGGCAGAAAATATTCCCATTAGATAAAGGTGTGAATCACAATCCTAAATGGGTGTGGGGGGTGTTGTATGGGGGAAATCTGGGAATTTCCAATAATTAACAGTAGAACCTCTTCACCCATCAGGGAACAGGAGACGCTGCCTCTTGGTTAGACCAAAGTCCGCACTGAGTAGTTTTCGCATGTGAGGTTACAGAGGTGCTGTTTAACAGTTTCAAGTCAGCTGGGGCAGTAACATTTAAATAGGGCACCATAAGTATGCAGCAGACAACACCCAGTTGCCTCTCTCCTTTCCATCAGTCTGGGGAGGCTGAGGAATGCTGAACTGTCCAAAGTCCATATGGGAGGGAGTTGAATAAAGTTAATCTTGACAAGCTGAAAGGGACTGGAAGGAATGCTGACCCAGCAGTAGGTGCACAGCCTGTTTTTGAAGGTGCCAGACTGCTCCTTAAGACTCTGGGTCCCTGACTTGGGTAGCCCAGGCAAGCCCGGTATTGTCAGAGCTTGGAAGCTAAGCAGGGTCGACCCTGGCAAGTACTTGGGAGACCTCTAAGGAATACCAAGGCCGGGACGCAGAGGCAGGCAATAGTAAGCCACCTCTCTGAAAAGTCCAAGCCCCACTAGGAGTTGCCAGAAAGTCAACCATGACTTCCAGGCACACACACACACACACACACACACACACACACACACACACACACACAAATACTCATTCCCTCCCCCCAAAAAGACTCTGGGTTCCATCTCAGATACAGTGCTGCTTGTAGCTGTCCTGGGGGCATCACTGCCTAAGTGTGCTTTTCAGGCAGTTTAAGCTAGCTGATTGTCTCTGGTCTTTCCAAGACAAGAATTAGCTAGCCTGTTACTTGTGCCTTCATGACATTCCATTTGGATTAGCTTGGCAACAGTTGCTGGTCCAGATCACAAGAGGGAGGAAATGGTTGGGGTGAGCTGCTCCAAGCAACCTGGAATAAGTCTTAAACAGGTTTGAAACTGAGCCAGCCGACCCAGGTTGAAGTATTGGCTTTGACCTTTAAAGACCTAACTGGTCTGGACCTAAGCTATATGGGCCCTCTCCACAGACCTAGGAAATTACTGGAGGACAGGTTTTGTGAGCCACCATCCATGCTGGGGGGGGGGGGGGGAGTTTAGACAAGGCAGGGCCTTTTCAGCGATGGCACTGGCACTGCAGAATTTGCTCCGGAGGGATGCCTGTTTTGCCACATCTCTACTGGCCTTGCAAAGTGACATTCAGGCAGCACTTGCTCAGATTTTGGGACCGACTTTGGTGCTGCTTAGCTTGCTTTTATTTGGAGAGAACTAAAATAAGTGTATATAGGGTGCCATGTTGATTGTGAGCTCCATTAGGAAGAGCCATAGTGTGGACGGCAGTACAGATACTTTACAAAAAAAAAATCAACACAGATATCTCAAATTAGATAGCTCCCATCCTCAATTTCCTTGCCTTTCCACCTAGGGCACAATCCCATAAAGGAGTTATTTAAAAACTGCTTGCTCGTGCCTCCCCATCACTACCAACTATGGGGCAGGAGAATGCTCAGAATGCCAACCAGAACAGAAGGCAAGAGAACAAGCCCAGGTCGGCCACGGAAAAGAGAGGGCACTGCCATGGAAGGACAGACAACCGCTGTGGATGAGGAGGAACAACTCCGCCTCCTCTAGAGACAGCCCAGAGGAAGAACCCTTAGCAGCACCTGAGGAGAAAGAGTTTCCAGCAGCTGCACAAGAGGTGCAGCCAGGAGAGACCATTCCTTAGCTGGGGCCAGCAACCCCAGCTACAGACACCCCAAGGCCAGGCTCCCCGCCTAGTTCCCCTGAGTACCCCAGACGGAGGGTACGGCAGAGGCTGACTATGCAGGAATTGGAGAAGAGCCAGGCTGCAGCTCCAGCAACGACAACGAGAGGAGTTGTAAGTCTTTGCAGGCTCCACTCCTAAGGGAGGGAGGATCTGTTTAAAACCCCTTGGTGCACCTGGCCCAGCGTGGCAACTCTGCAATACCAGACCTGCTTCTGAGTGCGCAACAGTCACTCCTTGCCTTTGGAAACCTGCATTCTTGAAAAGACTTTCTGGCTACTAGACCTTTGGCTTCTCATTGACCTTGATTCCGGGTCGTGTCTTCAGCTTCTAGCATATCACCTCGGTGGCTGCCAGCCAAGTCAGCACAAAGAACCTGCTTTATGTCCCAAGCCAGGGAAATATCTCAGAAGAGGGGTGGAATTTGAAAATATATCGTTTACATGGGCTCTTCCTCCATGCAGCTGTAGCCGGAGGTGACTGTGGACAAAAGGAGGCAGCTGATGGTTAGCCACCTCCTGGTCTAGCCCAAGGGGAATGGAGGCTGGCCACGGGAGATGCTTGGATCTGCTTCTTGCCAACCAGAGCAGCTGGAACCAGACTGGGAGAAGAGTCTTCCCTTCAACAGCTGCTCCCTTCAGCCACCAACAAAGTCTTAGCAAGCTTCACTCAATGAGGATTAATGGGACTTCCCTAAAAGGCCCCAAAGTAAAGGTCCACTCAAGGCCCGGGCTGGGCAGAAAGAAACATGAGGAAGACTTACCTTAAACTCCTCCACTGCAAGGATTTTGCCCTAGCTTACTTTTTAAGGTCAGGACCCAGCTATGAAGCTTGAGCTTCAGGAGAGAAGGAGTCTCTGGAGCATGTACGGAGAGTCTACTCTGATAAAAACCAAAACCAGCCCTCCTATAGCTGGGAGTGGAAGAGTCAGCGGCCTGACCTCCACTTGTTCCAAAAACTATTTGTGGGAAGAAAAGCTGTCTTATTTTGAGGGGGGATTCACCAAGGGCAGAGCCCAGATGCCAAAGGCCAGGGACTGCCCTTGAAGTAGAATAAATTAGGGGGAAGGGAGGGTAGAAAACAGGAAGAAATAAGGAAGCCAAGAAGAAGTTCTATCATCTCTTTATTTATCCTAAATAGCCATGACGTCCCCAAAAAAATTGTTTTTACTAACTGCAGAGATGGTTCTGAATTGTAAACCAGGCACTTGGCCAAGAGGCTGTCTGGCAGACTCCTTAGAGGAAGAACAGATAAAGAGTCCTTCTGGGCCAAAACACTACCAGGTAGGCATACACACACACACACACACTCTCTCCCTCACACACATGCACACACACTCACATACAGAGTTTTCTCACACACCCTCTCCCAACCTGACTTACACTGCGCAGAGATTTATACAGCTGGATTTATCTATACAAAGTTTGCCACCGCAATGATATTCCGCATATCTCCCCCCCCCCCCCCCCCCCCGGATTTAACAATCACCCAGCTGCCTGCTGCTGGGGTGGGACACATTCAGGAAGGACTCGAGACAGTTTAAAACAAAAGGCGCTGAACACACACTCAAAATCCACATCCATGCCACTGCAAGACACCCTCCCCCCCGAAACAGGACATACATTAAAAATGAAACAAAAGATATTGCACTTAAATTTTTAAAAGGAGAGTGGTGGGGGGAACTTAAGGAAGTTGACAAATTCTCCCAGACACAATTGGTCGTGCATCCGGCTACAACAGTTCAATAAATAACCCTAGAGACAAACGATTCGGGGCAGGGGGAGAAGAGAGAGAGTGGCAGTCGGTCTGCCGATGGAGTCACACAATGAGGAGGAGAGCAGAGATACTGAAGCGGTGGTCTTTCCCAGTCTGCAAGCCTTCCTTCGTCTACTTTGAATTGCCAAGAGATAGAGGAGTCCTTTGGGAAGGAACAGCAACGTTGCCCACCTGCCCACGAAATCCATCTGGTCTCCATGTGGGGTCCCTGTGTTCAAGCCATCTCCAGGGTGTCAGAGGGGGAAAGACAGCTTTGAATTTCACAGTGGTCTGGTGGGATCGTGGACCCTCAGTCCTGTTCACGAGGACATTGTCGTACCAGAGAGTAAAACAAAACAAACACAAAGCAGTTCCAGGATGGGATGGTGCCTGACTACTTAGCTCTCCAACCCCGGGTCCCTTCCAGAGGCAGATATGGCTTCCAGGTTCTGGCAGTCCCCTACCGAAAGGCAGCCACCACTCATATGTAAACGTACACCTCCCGTACAGTCTTCCTGGAGAAGCAGGCCCCGCTCCCCTCTACAACACAGGGCTGGGCTTCTTCTGGTTAATGAGGTCCAAGTACAGCTCTGAGCGTAGGAAACGGGGATACGAGTCCTTCTCCATCAGCCCATAGATACGTCTTTGGGCAAGGTCGAAACAGCTCCGGGTAATGTTTTGCATGTTTTCTTTGGTGTGCTCCCGAGTATAGGAGTCTAGGTTAACCTGGAAAAGCAGATGCCAAAAAAAAAGAAAGAAAGATCGGTTACTTTAGCGAGGCACAAGGACAGAAACCGTAATGTCAGTTCCAGATCAGCAGCAGAAAGGAGGGCAGATGTGGGTGGAACAGCTGAACTAGCAAGAGGGAACACCAGGTCACATCTTGTTTGGCTGCACAGACAGTTTTTGCATGGAGCTGAAGGGGATGCGATCAAGACACCCTTGCCGATATTGCGCACACATGCTCCGTTACCATCTCTGTTCACAGATGCTGCTGCAAATACTGTCCAAACCTGTGGCAGCAGTGGGACGACAGACACAAGAGCCTACTCAACAGGACACAGCGCCTGGGTCAATACCCCCAATCAACTCGCTTGCCTGTCTCCAACCTGCTGCTCTGCCAAGCAGCCCGCTAGCCCCCCTCTCAGATGGAAGCAAAGTGGGCTTCCTTGGAAGAGAGAGTTAACGGCTAAGCCTCTTTCAGCCCACAGCAGCAGGAGTTCTGAGAGGAGGCTAGCTGGCTGTTTGGCAGAACAGCACATTGGAGACAGGCAAGCAAGTTGATGGTGGCGTTGACGGACTTGCTGTGTCCTGCAGGGTAGGCTCTTTTGTCTCTTCTCCCACAGTTTGGGCAGGGATTTGCAATAATTCTTTCTTCCAAGGGAGCCCTGGGGATTCTAGTCCTCTTGAGAGAAGGAATGGGTGCCGGGGATCTCGAATGCAGCGCTTTTACAGTGCAGCCATAAGAACCATGGATTCCTGCAGCACCTCTAACACTAACGTGTTTGGTGCTGGAGATGCTTTTGACTCTGACAAAGTCCATGAAAACTTCCATTACAATAAACCTGTCAGCCTTTGAGGCACCACAGGGCTCCTTGTTTACCTCACTATCTTCTATTCCCTGGAGTTCTTTTGGGAAAACCATGGCAGGTAAAGTGGCATCATACCCAAGCTTAGATGTACACAATGTAGCGAGAGAGAGAGAGATGCCGCCTCTCTCCATGGCTGCCTCTCCATTCACCAGTGAGGCCCACAAAAGGGGTCTTGAGAGGCTCCCAGGCAAACAAAACAAAAACGGGGAGGGGGGAGGCTCTCTATGCGGCATCAAGTTAGTCGGATATATTAAAATCAATGTTCAGTCCCAGAGATACGTCTGGGTTTCCAACAATTCAAACTCAAAGTTTCACCAAAGTTGTGAACTGTACTCTTTCCAGCTCCAGACCGAGGGCCCAAGTATATGCTGTGTGTTCCCTACATCCTCCCTGGGTCCTGTCAATAAAATAGCGTCTGGGAGTCCTGTGCGCAGAACCAAATTCCCAGGCACGTGGGGGCCCAACCAGGAATGGGACTCCAGCACACAAGGAGAGGGTGGTTCACCCTGCTCTCCCTGGGCCATTTCTCCTACCTCGTTTTGGGGGTAGGAGTGGGGCTATTTGCCCCACTGGGGAAACTGATGTGTAGCCCAGGGTCCATAGAGCAGACAACAGCTCCCTGGGGTCATTTCACGTCCAGGAAATGTCTAATGGGGGGCTTCAACCTCCTCATGCACTACGGTCCCAATCCAAAATGTGGCTCTACATGCCTGGGCACTGAGTTCTGAGCCTGGAATTCACAATGCGTGTCTGACTGACGGGAATCCGGGAGATTGTGAGGAAAACAAAACACGTATTAAGGCCTTCAGATGAGCCCCCTGGGTGTTGCCACATTCTGTAGCCCAAAGTACATCTGGACATTCCTTATGCCGACCCCGGAATTATCCTGAGGCTCAAACAAGAGCTGTGGAGTGGGGGCAGAAGTCCTTGACCAATTCTGCAAAAGCAGTTGTTGCACCCTTGGTCACCCTAAAAAATAAGGATCAAGAAGACGCAGGGGAAATTGGGGGGGGGGGGAGACGAGGGTCAAAATGCAGCTGCGCAGCACATAGTGGGAAATTGAGCAGTACAACCAGGGGAAACAGGAGGCTGAGGGTGCAACAACTGCTTTTGCGGAATTGGTCCTTGTTATTGGGGAGGGGGGAGGAAAGCACACTGGCTACAATCGTTGTTATATGGCCTGGGGTTCGTATTACTTCACATAGGCCCTAGACAAAGGATTGGGGGAGGGGAATAGAAGGAGCTCCTTTGTGAAAAAAAATCTAAGTTTGCTCTGCATGAGCAAGACACCTGCTTTTGTTCACCCCCCCCCCCGCATTCCGACACTCACTTCTTTGCACGACTGGATGGCAATGTATTCTGCAAAGATCTTCTTGGCTTTCGATGTCATCTTGGACTGGGATTTGATCTTCTTGTAGTCCTCGCACGACAACCAGAACTCCAGATTCTCCTCACTGAACTCAGTGCGCAAGAAGGCGCGAAAGGCCGCCAAACCATCTGGAAGGAAGGAGGCACAGCCTTGAAATCCAAAGCAGGCACGTTTGGAACCAGAGGTTTTCTCAACAGCCCTGGTCTGCTATCCTTTAGGGCACCTCCCAACCCACAGGGGGAAAGATATCCCTCTAGACACAAACACATGAAGCCACCTTATGCTGAATCAAACCCTTGGTCCAGCCAAGACAGTACTGTCTGCTCAGACTGGCAGTCATTCTCCAGGGTTTGACAGAGGTCCTTCACATCACCTACAGTCTGGTCCTTTTAACTGGAGATGCTGGGGATTGAACCTGGGACCTTTTGCATGCCAAACAGATGCTCTACCACTGAGCCACAGCCCCTCTACTAGATACAGAGTAACTGCTTCTAACAGGAAACTTCCATATGCAAAGACAGCATACCCCTGAACATCACATGCTGGGTACAAGTGAGAGGAGAGGGCTACTATCTCCCTACCACCACCACCACCACCCTTTTAAGAGCTTCCTGGAAATGTCTGCCACGGCTAGAACTTTTGCCCAGATGGGACTGCAGTCTGACATCTGCTAGCCTTACTCATCTGACATAGCAAAGTGAGCTCCGGCTCCCAAAAAACTTTTGCCACAATGAGGTTTGTTCATTTTTAAGGTGGCACCAGGCTCTTTGTCTCTTTCAAGGGAGGTCCAGAGCAAAATTACATTTTGCTTACATTTATGTTGAAGCAGCTTTTCCAAGGACTCTCCCCATTTGAGGGCTTCTTCCACAGTCGGCCTATGGGGGGGGGGGGTGGGAGAGAAAGAAAGAGAGCACTTGGTTTGAAAGGGAGACTGGAATGGCAGGCGGAAAGAAGAAAATTCCCCTCCCACACCAGGTACAATACCCCCTCCAAAAAAAAAAAAAGAGTTTGTGCAGAGAAAGGTTTTCAAACACTGCTTGTTCAATTCCCTTGCTCACAAATGTGAACATGTGTTCTCCTATTCCCCTCCCCAAAAATGTTCAGTTTTGGAATTCTTCTTTCCCATAAGTGCTTAGCTTTTCAGACATGCACTTTATCAGTTCAGTTCAATTTACTGTAATTAGCCATTCGCCGTTACAAATTTGCAGAACTCTCAGCAGTAAAAACAGATTATGAACAAGCTATAGGTTAATATCAAAATACACAGAAGTACCAAAAGTCAATAACAAAATATGACTAATTTAATACAATAATCTAGATAACGCCCCTTCCCGTTGCCACCATGGAACGTATATTCTTTGCAGCGAGGGCAAATAATAAAACTTAGTAAGAAACATAAGCATCAGGGTCAGATAACAAAAATGAGATTTGATCCTCAACTGGAGATACACTAAGACCAGCTAAAATACCTGCTAAAAATTTAGCCCTCGGACTGGAGTACAGTGGGCAAAAGAGGATATAGCGAGGTAAGTCCTCAAGTACATGGCTGCCGCAAATACATAAGAGACATACACTTATCAAAATTCAGATTTTTATAAAAACCAAGGTGTAAAAGTTAATACTGCAAAAAAACCTCTGAAAATTCTTATCTTTTTTTTTTAAAGCCTCCCCAAGAAAAATACAAAAACCCTCAAAAGTTTTTAAAATGTCATAAAGTTCTGGACTGGTCCAAAATCTGCTCCATCCATGCCAGTTCCCCCCATTGCCAGAAACCCTTCAGAGCTCTAAGCAGCCTCAGCAAAGGGAGTCAGACTTAAGTCAAACAATGGGGAAGATTTCCAGGCTGACTCCTTGGGACTGTGGGGGCCGCTGGTTCCTGCAATCTCAGCCAAAGCACTTTGTATTAAGGCACAGAGTTTTGGGGGGCGATTCACAAACAAATCAGGGATGGGGAGGGAGACTATGGTCTACTCTGAGAACAAAGCAAGCGCCAGCCCAGAGTTGCGTCTCTGGGATCTGGGGAGTATGTGTGGAGCAAAAAGCCTAGTCCTCCTCGGAGCTGTGGAATGCATTCTCCTTGCCCCCTCGGAAAGAGAAGCCCAGCATCTGCTGCCCAGGGGGCCCAAGACTTACTTCAGAGACTTCGGGACTTTGTCCAGTTTGCTTGCGGGGTGTCCTCCGGGAGATTCGTTCCGCCGTCGGAAGATGCCCAAACGGTTCTTCATATCTTTGGCCCTGCGAGCACAAGACAGGGCGGATTAGCGGTAGAGGAAAAGAAGGCATCGGCACTTCCACTACTCAACTCCTGCCCCCCCCCCCCCCGCACTGCCCTTGAGAAACGGTGCCAGGTGCCGGCCAGCCCCCAAAGGCATCCTCAGCTGGGCATGCTTAGCAGGGGCCTGCAGCGCAAGAAGGCACAAAGCGCCTGGGCGTTAAGTAGAGTGCCTCCCATCAAACAACCACCCGCATCCAAGAGCCAGGCGAAGGAATCCGAAGTCTTGTGAAAGACCTTGGTCGCTAAACAAAGAGTTTTCAGGGGGGAGGCAAAGGCACTCTGCATAGGCTCAGAGGCAAGCCGAGCAACCAAGACAGCAAGGCGCCCCCCCCCCCCCCCCTTTCTGCTAAAGCGCTCCAGCCCAACTGGGGAGCTTGGCGCGCCGGCTTCTCTCCGGCCGGAGCGACCTACTCTTTCATGGTGTGCCGCCGCTGCAGGCTGACGCCGAGCCGAAGCCCCCGGGGCGGCGCGCCGAGCAGGATCTCGGCGTGGAACTCGACGGGCTGCGGCTTGGCCGGGTCCCGAAAGAAGGGCATGGCGAGCTCCGTTCCGTCCTTGCCGCGAGCGCTGCCTGCCTGTCTCTGCCCCGGTTGCTGGCGCCGCACTCCCTCCCGCCCACCCGGCGGAGGCCGCCTCCCTTCCCGCCTGCTGCTCTTGCTGCTGCTGCTGCGGCACGCGTGTGCTCCTCCAGCAGGGCTGCCCGGGACGCCGCCTCCCCCAAGCGGCTATTAATAGCCGCGCGTAAGGAAGCCAGAAGCCGGCCCAAGCGCGACCCGCCACGGGCTCTGCGGCTGCCAGGCGCGCAACGCCGCCTACTGGTGGCCGAGCCGCGCAGACCTAGTCGCCGGGGGAAGGCCAGCCGCAGAGGCACTGGGCACAGAGGGCGGCGGGCCCCCCGCTTTGGCACTCAGTCGGTCGTTGTGGCCAGCGGGTTTTAATTCTGTCCTTCCTCCAAGGTGCTCAAACCGTGGACCTCCCCCTCCTTCATTTTATCCACACAACAATCTTGTGAGGCAGGCTAGGCCTGAGCTACCCACCACGAACCATGGCAAGTGGGGATCTGAACTGGGTTTCCCTGGTCAGCACACCATGGCTGCTTGGGATCTTTACCCAGTTGTAAATTTATCTTCCCCAGCAGAGCGTTTGTCCCAGGCATATCACAAGCTGCCTTATACACTGACCCATGTAGCCCAGTATTGGCGGGCACAGATCTTAGGCAGAAAAATATCCTTCTCCAAATTTTAATGTGCCAGAAAAGAGAGCAATCTGAGACCTTCCCAGCCATTTCAGTTTTCTGATGTGTGAGGTGTAGAAACTGTACAGGTGAAGCTATGCAGAGAGTCCACATTTAATTAACTGGCTTTTCACATCCTGCACCTCCTCCAAAGGTGGGCTGGAATACATTCTTCCCCATCTACAAGTCAAATATGAGGCTATCCTAGCTTCACAACACTCCTGCAAAGTAGGATAGGCTGAGTTTGAGAGATTGGCCCGACTTCAGGGTTCAGTGATTTATTGCACATAAATCTTCAAGTGTGACACGCTCTAACCACTACATTGTATTCTCTTTTCTAGTTTCATTGCCTGGCATAAGGAAAGTGTGCCGTTACCTAGATATCCCAGGCTAGCTGGAAATCAGATCTCGGAAGGTGAGCAGGGTTAGCCCTAGCTAGTATATACATGGGAGACCAGCAAGGAATTCCAGGGTCTCTACACAGAGGCAGGCAATAGCTAACCATCTCCAGTAGAAGTACATAAGAGCAGCCGAGGTGGATCTTTCCTCCAGGAGGAGTACAAATGAGCAAGAGTCCAGTAGCACCTTAAAGACTAACAAAATATGTGGCAGGGTAGGAGCTTTTGTGTGTCACTGCTCACTTCTTCAGCTACTTCTGAAGAAGTGAGCAGGGACTCATGAAAGCTCCTTAGTCTTTAAGGTGCTACTGGACTCTTCTACTGCTACAGTCAGTCAGTCACGGCTACCCATCATGATCCCTCTCCACTAGGGGTCGCCATAAGCCAGCTGTGACTTGATGGTACTTTCTACCTATACAGAAAATGTACTGTTGTTAATTACTACATCTTTAAACCCTTCAGGTCTAAAAGGGTGAGGCAAATAAGCCAACACTCCATTCAACAATAAACTATTAAAAACTACACCAGTCACCCTTGTGAGCCTGAGAACAAGAACACATCTTTTTTCTTTTTGCTGAAATGTTTGTACAGCACCCAGCACTGTATAAATCAAACACGATCCATCTATTTATTAAAAACTACACTGCAGGGAACATAAAGGTCATTTAGTCCAATCCATCTATCTTCCAAATGGAGAAGCATCTCCCACCCACCCCCATTCCTGGCCACAAACATGGGAACAAGAGAAGGTACCTGCTCTAAAGATTACTCAAGCAAGTGATCCAAGTCAGATGCTGCAAGCTGGAAGACAATTCCCGCCTCCCCAACAAATAATTATGCCCCAGAGAATCAGCAGAATTCTTCCTACTCCCTCCTCCATTGTTACTTATTTTGCAAATTTATCTATTGCCTCTCCAGAGGCTGCTCTATGCAGTGCCTTCTATCTTAGATAAGCCTCTTTCCTAAGTGACACCCCAAGGACGAGTTTATGAAGCAAACCGCACACAGCGTTCTGGTTGCAAGTGCAGCAGTCCCCAAAGCTTGGTACATGTCAGTGTCGAATTTTGCATTTTGCATGGGCAGCCCCCACACACACTTCAGTATTCTTCCATGCTGTCATGTGAACTGTTCACCTGTCCTGCCATGTATTTCTAAGAGGAAGCCGAGGACCCGGGCACTGAAGGACTCATCGCTGCCGTCCCCCCCCCCCCCCCCATCCCACCACCCCTCAAGGCTTCCCCTCCAAAGCAACAGACCTCCTGCCGCCCTCCCAGACCCTGGAACACAGAATTGGATCAATTTGCCCTCATAGAATTCTTTTCAAAGGAAACACTTTCTTTCTCTCCTCCACCCTCCTACTCTCTCCCGCATACAAAAGAACATATATTCAGGGGAGGCAAAATAAAGAGTTTAATTGCAGAGCAAACACAGGAGAGAGATGGAGACTCTCAGGTGGCTTCAGCCCCCGCAGCCCGGAGCCAAAGATCACAACGCGCCCCTGACACAGACAGGCTGTTTCTCGCCGGCTGAGCAGCCACGGAACGCCCCGGATCGGGGCAAGTGGTTTCTCCTCCACATGCTCAAGCCACACGGCACCAACTGGAAGAACTTTTCCCAAAGAATTCAGACACAAACAGCGGGTCTCTTTGGAAAGGAATTAGCCGCTGCTTTGCGGGAGGCTGGCAAGGAACCCGACCGGCTCCCCCGCCTCAAAGAGAGGGGGCTACGCTTACCTGGCCAGGTACCACTCCGAAACGCCCCGGACAGCGGGATGCATCGTAGGGAAGAAGTTTCTGAGTACGCTGCAGCCACTGGAAACTGAGAGGGGGGGGATACAAAACCCACCAGAAGCCTCCCTCTTAAGGGACGGGCAAAGACTCTCTCCTGTTCACACATGCAAAACGCAAAGTTACGCCACAGACACCGGACGCTGACCGACGACCATCCTTGCGGCTGCAGCCTTAATAACGCAGCTGGAGGCAACCGCAGCCTCCCCTCCCCTCGCCGCCCAACCGCAGACAAGCGTGGAAACAGCGGCACCTCGCGGCACGGCCCTGCCATAGCAGCTGCACACCCTACGGCGGAAGGTGTTACCGTTTCCCGACCGACAGCTACTGGGCAAACGCAGTCCTTGCAGCACATGCTCAGAGACACTCCGCGAAGCCGCGCCAATGCCCTCTTCTTCCGCAAGCGGGAGAATCTAGGTTTCTTTCCCTGTCTTTTTGGTAAAATGTTACAGAAGTGAAACAGAATATTATTTTAGGGGGGTTCCGACTGTTATAAAGCAAAGGCTTTAGGAGACTGCAGTCCTGCTTATTCCTTACGTGGTAGCAAACCCAAAGACGCTGGCAAGTAAGAAGGAAAGTGCCACCGGGCGGGGCCTGGAGAGCTCCCGGACTTCCAGCTAATTTCTAGACGACCGAGATCATTTCCTCCTAGAGAAAATGGCTGCTTTGGAGGGTGGACTATGGAATTCCCCAAGCCAGAGTCGGCAGTCCTAGGGAATAGCATGCAGGTGTTCACTAGCCTTGTTGCTTTTGCAATCAGAAGCAAATAGTGGCTTCCGCTGATAGCTTCTGAGCCCTCTTAAATGCCTTTGGTCACTCAAAGAGCACCTTTTCGCTCCTGACATAAAGCAGCTTTGGTAGCTGGCTTGTTTGTCTTTAAGGGCAACATAAAAGATGCACAGTTAAAGGCACCATTATTTTAAATGCACATAGACGGAACGGGAAAGTATAAATGTTTTTAACGATTTAAAGAACCCTCCATTATACAGAAATGAAGGAAATCTCCCCCCTCCCACTGAATACACACAACCTTTTTTCTGGATTTACGCTCCCCTATTTCAGAAAACTGCAGAGGAGGATAGCATTCTGAGAAAGTCACTTTCCAGGGGAGATAGGGCTGCCAAGTCAGCCTGGGGGGGTGGGGGATCCCCCGCTATAGGGGTTCTCGATCTGCTGGCCGGCATTCGGCCAGCGGGGGGAACCCCGCCCCAGAAGTCGTCCGGTGAGGACGACTTCCCCCATGTGATGACGTCACCTCCGGGTGATGTCATTATGTCACCGTGGCGCGCGCGCAAAGCGCACGCACAAGAAGAGCTCCCGGGGGGAGAACAACTCCCCTCCGCCGGTAAGTCGCCGGTACTTGACAGCCCTAAGGGGAGATTGCCAGTGATTGTGATGTGTATCTATGTGTGGCCTTGCCCATGTAGCCTGGCTCATTTGCACTACTAACATTATCCTTTCAGGACTTTTCTGTTCCCTGACCTGGATAGCTCAGGCTAGCCTGATCTCATCAGATCTCAAAAGCTAAGCAGGGTCATGCCCAGCTACTATTTGGATGAGAGACCTCCAAGGAATACCAGGGTCGTGATGCAGAGGCAGGCAATGGCAAACCACCTCTGAACGTCTCTTGCCTTCAAAACCCTACAGGGTCACCATAAGTCAGCTATGACTTGATAGCAAAAACAAAAGGACATTTCCCTGATGTATCTGGTCTGGATGGTGCAGGTTAATCAGTAGTGGGGGAGAGGGGCTGGTGGATATGTGTAGTAATAACTACACTGCAAGGAAGCAGGTATCTCTGAGCACATGCAGAATTCCCTTAACAGCAGGTAAGCGCTGCCTACAAACAGAGGATCACATCTGGGAAAAATGAAATAACAACAACTTTTTTGAGCCAACAGGCACTTTCATAATTCTGACTTAGCGTGGTCAGCGCAACCACGAAATGAAGTCATGAGTAACTCTAGTAGCAATTCTTCAACATTTCAGTCAGGAGCTCTGTTTAACAGGGTGCCTTTTAAAATGAACATATTGTTTAAAAATACTTCCCAGCATAGGCAGAACTTACCTTCAGCCATGCAGTGAAGACCCCTGTGCTGTGGTGGCCGCTGCTGTCAAAGCAACTTTTTAAAAAAATCTCTACTGTCACTCAGATCTCCAGTGGCCAATCACAAGGCCTGCTAGGTGAAAGCCCTACCTGGCCCTGCCCACTTTCTAAAAACACTTAACAAGTGCAGGTGTCACTGGGTACCATGTTGGAGACCCCCGGGTTAGAGTGTTTCCATACTGCTACGAAACTCACTAGCAGTATAGCCGTGGGCACAATCATACCCTTTATGGCCTGTTGATTTCAATGAACTTGGGAGGAGGGGCCCTCTGCTCACGATTCCACTGTAGGTGAGTTGCTCACTTTCTCACAGGGAGGATTGTGCTGAGTGAACACATGGAATGGCCTTGCATGGAGTCAGACCATTGGCTCATCAAGGTCAGTCTTGTCCACTCTGACTGATGGGAGATTTCCCATGGTCTCAGGTCAAGGTCCTTTGCATCATTCACTTCCTGATGCTTTTAACAGGAGATGCCAGGAATTGAACCTGGAACCTTCTACACACCCAGCAGATACTCCTCCACTGAGTCACGAACCCCCCCCCCCCCCCCATGGTGGAGAATCAAGCCACTGAGCTCCATGGAGGAAGGAAAGGATAAAAACGTGATCAGATAGCAGGAGAGATAAACAGAAGAAGTGCCTTCCCATTGTCAGTGAGAATTCAGCCAGCCCTTGGCTCTCGGCCATAAGGGTGTGGCTACCAAGCTGAGTTCAGCCTCAGCATCTGAAGCGCTAGGACTTAGGCACAGAGAACCACGCTTAGAGCCTACTGCTGGTAACTGGGATTATCAGGCCTCATACTTACAGGTTCTTGTTCATCCTTTTGCAGACAGCCATGGCTTCTTGGGCACAGACACAACCAGGATCCAGCATATGCTGCTGCTGTGGGCGGCGGGGAGAGAAGAATATGTGTCTTAGTTATTGTCCGTTATGTACATACGTGCACATACCCCTCAGGACCATAGCATATAAGAACATTAAAATCTAGGCTAATCATATTAAAAACTGCAAATTCAATAACTGGTGACGATGGCGCTAATGCTTAGCAAGAACTGAGCTTGCTAGATTAAAAAAGCAAAAGAAAAATTGCAAGATAGCTTGTTAAAAAATAGTCTTGCAATTCCTAACTTATTAGTATAAAAACTCAACGCAGCCTTTCAGTTATTATTTTTTAACTGTCTTTATTCTTAATTTTGTAAAGCAACTCAGATACTATGAAACTAGGATCCAAATCTAAAAAAATAAAATTAAAGAAAACTGCAATTATTGGATTTTAAGATAATAAAGTCTCAGCTTTTCAAAATTCAAGACTTCTATGTTTTCCAACAGCTCTTAAACCCAAGCGCAACACTAACTGACAAATGCACTTTGGATCTCCTCAGGAGCATCTGTTCTGACTTCATGCATAGTGCTGTGCTGCCTCAAATAATGCACGTGCTTTTACATTATATTTATTTCATATTTATTCTGCCCTTCCTCCATAGCGATCAGGCTGGCATGCCCTACCCTCTCCCTTGGGCTCACAACAACCTTGTGAGGTAGTTTGAGCTGTGAGAGAGTAATTGGCTGAAGGCTACCCAACACACCTTGGGGCTGGGATTACTAGCAAGTAAGCCCTACTGTGTCCAAAAGTGCTTATTCTCCTAGGGTTGTGCATCACATCAAAGCCTTGGGAGCACATGTGTTCCAGTTGTTGTAAGCAGTTGAAGAGAATTTTGCTTGAGAATCTGCACACACAAACATGCCGTTCATTTCTGCTCCCTACTCCTGCAGACCCAGCCGTGGGAACCGACTCCCCAGCCAAAACCTCAGGCCCCGAGTTTTCTTGGGCTTCCTTCCCCACTAGGTGAGGCTTCCGGAGTTTATCGCAGAGGCGGCCGCCTTCCCAGGCAGATATATCTCCCTGCATTCTGTGTGCAGCAGGCACTTCCAGCTAGCCTCAAACACATTTCCTCCCATTGTTGGTGGGGGGAAAACCCCCCACTCTGCTTCCATGCAGAGACAAAAAGCAGAGAGCAGATGAGTGCCACACAGCTCTCCAGCAGCACTGAAAACACATACAAATGCATGATCCCATTGGAATGGGTAGAGAGAGGGAACAACCCATCCCGGGCAAGGAAGGAAGACTGCTGTGTGTTTGTACAAGATTTTATAGCTCTGAGCATGTTTCGTTTCTATAAAGTACTGGGTCCAGAGATGCATTGAAGTGAAATCAGCTCATAAGTTTATTGATGGTACAAAACACGACTGCTGAACGGGGCTTGGGGGTCTGCTTAAATGTCCGCCTAAACCGCACCCCTGGCCTCGCCCAATCTCCCTGATAGGGTTGATTACAGGTGACCCTATACCACAGGTCCTTGGTGGGCTATTGTCCACCGAAGCAAAGCTCCAGTAGCCAGCTCGGCCACATGCGTTTCCCTGACCGTGTGTGTGGTCACCATTAGGACACGACAGTTTCGATCTGGATTGCACTGATTGATAAGGTGAAGCTGGCTGACAGACGGGCCTGATTTTTCAATATGGAGAGGCAGGTGGCCTTTTGGGTCTCTTCCAGTTCTGTGGTTATTTGGGTGGATGCAGGCTGTTATGATAGGCATGCTGAGAGCACAGAAACTATGCTGAGTGTTGTCCACAATCTCAATCCACAAGGGTACAAACTGGTGCTGCCCACAGAGTTCTGGGAGTCTAAGATGCTCAATGTTTTGCCCGATTTCCTTTGAGGATTCAGTGATCCTCAAAAAACAGAATCACGGAAACCATGGGGGAAATTGTGCGAAGCTGGTCAAGATGCGCCCCGCGGCAAATAGTGAGAAATTGAAGCATGCAATTGGGGCAAAGGGAAGACCGACAGCGAAGCAGTGCCTGGTGAGAAATCGGTCATGATGACCTCTGGTGACTAACCCCTACCGGGGGCCTGGAGGATATTCAAAGAAGTGGCTGAATAAAGCCTATGTCTCTCCTGCTGACTGTTGGTATTCCAAGGAGGTCTCCCATCCAAGTATTTTCCAGAGCCGACCCCACTTAGCTTCTGAGATCTGACAAGATTGGGCTTGCCTGGGCTATCCAGGTCAGGGCAGAACTCTGTCCAGTTCTTCATGCCGAGGAAGGCTGAAGAAATTAAGTATTGTCCAAACTGCTCCTTTCAAAAAATCCAAGTGAAAGAGCAATAAATCATGGTGATGCTTTGCAGAGGTAATTTATTATCAAAGATTATCCAGACTAGCCTGGTAGAATCTACACAGGGTTGATACTTAAATGGGAAAGAAGACAGGAGCTGCAACGCTCCCCCTAAGATGTGGAGACTTGTGAACAAAAATTCTACTTTGTGAGCTACCGACATTAAAGTTGTGAGCAGGTGATTTGGCTACTGCATAAATTGGTTTGCTCTGGAGCCATCCTTCCTGAGCTAGGACAAAAATGTGTGAGCCGGAGGCTAAAAAATTGTGAGCTAGCTCACACTAACTCAGCTTAGAGGAAACACTGGCTTAGTAAAAATCCCGGCCCAGTTAAGGATTTGCAGGAAGTCCATTCTGTAAAATGGTAGCCATAGCAGCTGACCTGTGCAAAGGATTATAACGGGCCACATGGTTTAATAGAGCAACAGACTTGACAAACACCTGTCTTGTAAAGCTGGCTACGACAGCTGTTCCATTTCACTGTGTTCACAGCCCAGTCACTGGTTGTGTTGTTGCAATGTTACAAAGCGCAAACAAACACTATGGCAGAAGATGCTGGCAACAGAAAGTTAATAAGTACCAGGGCTATTTTTGGGCAGGAATGCACAGGAACAGAGTTCCGGCTGGCTTCTGAGTTGGCCACGCCTACAGCCTCCACCCCTCTAAGGTTCCCCAGGCACCTCGCAAGCCGTGGGGCACCTGGGGAAGCCAAGCCGATCCAGGGAGGGAAGGCCGTTTAAACTGCCTCCCCCTCCTTGGGTTCCCCAGGCACCCCGCAGCCATGGGGCACCTGGGGAAGCCGATCCTGGGAGGGAGCTGCGCTGTCAGGGGTGTGGCCTAATATACTAATGAGTTTCTGCTGTTGGGTCTGGCCTGTTATGCTAGTGAGTTCCTGCTGGACTTTTTCTACCAAAAAAGCCCTGATAAGTAGGATAGCTTTTGTGAGGGAACTGCAAGGTCAGTTCAGGCGAGAAAAACCTCACAGTGCCAATTTTATGTTGGCTGAGCAACTTGTGCTCATGACAAATGATTCAGACCCCTCCCAGACAGTAATGTCCAGGCTGGGGGGGGGGGAATAGCCACTAGTCAGTCAGTCATGGCCATCTTCTCCTCAACCATCAGTCTAGCTGTGTAAATCAGGCTTGAATTGCACATGCATTTATTTCCCTGCCTTCACCAGCTGTCAAGTCCACTAGAGGGCAGAAATGCACTTCTAGTATCCTCTGGGAGGGTCTCACACAGGGAGGAAAATGTATTCAGATGGCAAGTTGTCTGAGCTCCATTTACAAATAGGGAATGCACTGGGGCTGGCCAGTCTCGGCCCTACCAGTGATCTTGGCTTCCTGCAGCTAATTGAGTTTCTGCAGGTTCCTGCAGAAGTTCCTGCAGCTAAATGAGTGCATGTGAATTTCTGGGCAAGAGCTCCAGCCAAGGCTGAGTATCATTAGATAGACCTGCCACAAGCTGTAGCATTGTGCATGAGCTCATAGTACCCCAGAGCTGCCACTCCAGATATAACCTACACTGTAGGCGGTTCAGGACCACCGCTTGGGTTTATCTCTCCTTAAGGACCCCTGAGATTGTCAGGGCAAGCTGGTGCGTTTGCTAAGTGGAAAGGCATGCAAAAATGTGGTACGTTCAGCTCTGTAGATCCTCATTGCAAGATGAAGTGGAAGGGAGATGATAAAAAACAGAAAAAAAGATTATTGTTATAATTGGCTACTTATATTTCCTGCCTGCCCCTGCAGACCTTTTGTATAAGAACATAAGAGAAACCAATGTTGGATCAGGCCAGTGGCCCATCCAGTCCAACACTCTGTCACACAGTGGCCAAAAGTACCAGGTGCCATCAGGAGGTCCAGCAGTGGGGCCAGGACACTAGAAGCCCTCCCACTGTCCCCCCCCCCCCAAGCACCAAGAATACAGTGCATCACTTGCCCCAGATTGAGAGATCCTATCTATACCTTGTGGCTAATAGCTACTGATGGACCTCAGCTCCATATGCCTTTAAGAGGAGGCCGAGAGACAGAAATTTAACATGTGAAGTATTTTTCATTTCTGCACCTCCGTGCTGGGAAGCTGTACCTGTGGAATTTCAGCCATAATCCTCCTGAAAGCCATTTGCCTTGTTTCCCCCTCTTCTATTGGATGCACCACAAAGAGACTCAGAATTAAAGATCCTTCTCATCTTCAGAGCAGAACACAAGAACTGGGAGTCGGGGAGAGTTCCAGGCAAGATCACGTGTTGAAGGGAAGGGTTGTGGCCCGCCTCCCAAGAACAGAGGCCTTGGAGTCATGGAGAGTCTCCACTCTGAAAGGTGGGGCTGCACATTAAATGGCCAGCCGGAACTAGAGGAAATGGCTGGCTCCAGGGTGGAAGTGGGGAAACCAGCCAAGAAGTATGGGCAGCTCAGGGTGGGATGTGGGCTCAGAGTCAGCGTACGAAATGCATTTGTCCTTTCAGAGGTGATGCAGCATAGTGGATCAGAGAATGAGCTGTGATCTGCTCAGATCTCTTCTCTGCGACAAATTCACTCCATGGCCACTCTCTGTCAACCTCAGCCACCCCTGTACAATATGGTGATAACAACACCAGCCCGCTTTACAGGGCAGTTATTGTAAGCACCACAGTAATGCTTTTATTCATTATAGAAGATGAGAAGGTAACGGATGGGAGGCATAAAGTTGGTAATGAGACTTCCAGGTCTCACAGAATTCTTCACCAGGGAGAATGACAAAAAGCTCTGTGTACCTTATATGTACACTAATACCTAAGCATGTCCAATGACAAACTTATTTTGCATGTTGCCTCCTTTCTAAGGCAGGAACCCTTTGGATACTTACTGTGGAAAGAATTTGTGGCTTGGTTTTATTGATTTAGTTGGTTCAGTCCTTCCTAAGTTTTAACCCCAGAATCTGTTTTTGATGCAGCTTAACCCAGAGTGCCCCAAAGTATGTGCAGAGTACCTTTTCATCACTGCTAAGTAATTGCAATACATGTGCACATCTGGGGTTAGAGGGGTTTTCAGCTTCAAAAGGACAGGTTCCAGGCAGGACCGATCCTCAGTTCCCCGTACCTGGGATGTTATATTTGGTTCACAGCCTGGTTTATCAGGCTCCTGGCGGACAAGGCTGATGTTTCTGAACTGGGATGCACAGCAGGCGTGCCAGCCCAAAGGCACAGGCACTTCAAGGATTAGATTAGGGAAATATGTGACCTTGTCCTCTTCTGGCTTTTCCAGGACAGGGAATGCATCTGAGAGGGACATTCAATCCTAGCTTCAAAACCTGAGGGGCTAGAAAATTACTTTAAACAAAAACAAAAGCCTGAAAAAAGGAGATTCTTCGGAGGCTGAATTCTGAGCCCAAGAACAAAATTGCTAGTTCTTCAGCACTTGTGCAGAATTACAGGATACCCACGGCTCAGAGTGCCTCTGAACATGAAGATCAGAAGGACAGCTATCTTCAAAAATGAAGCCCCAGAGCTTCTTGATCCTGTCAGATATTGGAAACTATGCAGGGTCGGCCTTGGCTAGTATTTGGAAGGATGGCCTCCAAGGAATACCAGGGTCACGACGCAGAGGCAGGCCTCTGAAATGTCTCTTGCCTTAAAAACAAATCTAGCTTGCATAGCGCTAAAGAGTTGGAACTTCTGGCTGTCAGACAATCTTAGGATCTCCTGGCCATTCTACACACAATGCCATACAACAGCAGCAGCAGCAGCAACAACAACCACTGCAAAGAGAGACATGTCATCCTGCCTGAACTAAGATCAAGTCTTCCAGTGCAGGGCTGGCTCATTAGAATCCCATAATAACATCTAACATGCATGCTGTACTTTCTTCGTTGAAAATGCTCCACATACATTACCACACAACCATCCAGGCCTACGTTGCTACCCCTACACTGCAAATGGGAAAGCGAGAGAGATGGGCTTGCCTAAACTCACCTAGTAAGTTTGTAGCAGAGGCAACATTTACACCAGGGACTTCCCACATAATAGCTCAGGCCCAAACTACGTGTTCCAGCTGCTTGGAACAGCACTGAAAAAAATAAAGGACGGCTCAAACAGGCTCAGACTGATGCCGTGGGGGAGAAGTGGCTCCTGTCTCCACCCCCCCCCCCGGCCATTTTCCAATTTTTGCTGCTCCTCATGGAGTATTCCGTGTACGTGGAGCAGCAAAGGCAGGGAAATAACTCCCCCCCCACCCCGGTCATTTCCATGCTGTAAAATAGCGGGGGCGAGGGGTAGGCATTCCCTGCCCATTTGACCTCTCCTTTCTTTTTAAAAAGCCAGTCCCTGCACGTTTGATGTGGCTGCAGGGAACCCAAGATGGGTCTGGGGAACCCGTACCCAACTCATCAAAGCCCTGAATGTGTAGTTTGGCCTTCATTCTGTCAGCCTCTACTGCTCTCTCAGATTTGAGCCAGAAGATGACCTCTGCTCCTGCTCCTGAACCTTTGGACCATAGGTGTCATCTTCAGGGGGGCTGGGGAGCTGGAGCTCCCCCTGAACTTTTCCAGGACATGCTGAGCCTCCCCCAGAGACAATGCCTGTAATGTCTCTGGCCCAGCCCAGCCCAGCCCACCCCCCCCCTGGAAATTGGAAAGTCTACGCCCTTGCTTGGGACCGCAGTCTCCAGGGCCAGTGGGCTTCCCTCCTTCCCCAAGATTTCACTGATATTTCCCCTGCTGTGTACTGACTCTTTAAGAGGCTATCCCTGTAGCCCCCAGACCAAGCAGGAGAGCAGGAGGGACTCGGTGCTTCTCTTCTCAGTCTCAGGAATGCAGAGCCTACAACAAATCTGCAGAACCAGGCCAGGACAGCCGTGGCCTAGAGCTCTAGAAACAGCTTAAGTGTTATTCCTTATCCCAATAGCCAAGTTACCTGCCCTACAGTTAATAAAGAGCCCTTCAGCCAAACGGAACTGGGTGTTTGTTGTTCGCTCCTTCACTTACGGAGTGGGGAGGAAACTGCTATTGGAAAAAAACAATGATGGGGGGGGATCAGAACTTCACCCCCCAAACAGCATAGAAAACAGCATGATGTGGGGGCAGCAAAACTAGTTAAAAGAGGCCTAGCCCTCCCTGTTCCAGGGCTGGTGCCAAATCCCATAGCCTGCCTGTGAGTTTCTGAGCCCCTCCAGCCCCAACCTCCCTGCAGGCCCCAAAGTCTGCATACCTTCCGGTGCCCCGCAAAGAGCAGGCCGAACTGGTGAATGGAGCTCCCATTCCCGGTGAGCTCCTTTTTGAGCGTCTTGGGGGATGGCATCGTCCAGCCGGCAGTGGGGCTCTGTGCTTCAGCATAATTCAGGCTGGTATCGGAGCTGAAGCAGTGACCGCCACGGGTCTCGTGGAGGAGGCTGCCTTCGCTGTGGGTGCGGCGCCGCAGGGAGCTCTGCACGCTGAGGCGGCAGGCCGTCTCACACTCCAAGGTGTCAATCATGCTGGAGCGCTTAGTCTCGCCCCGGCACAAGTAGGCCTCGTCATTTTCCTCCTCCTCTTCTTCCTCCTCCTCCTCCTCCTCTTCCTCTTCTTCCTCCTCCTGATCCTCTGGGCTTTCAAGATCCAGAGTGGCAACGCCTGCCATGCCCTGGCTGAAGGTGCTGTCCAGCTGCAGTTTAGGGATTGTGAAGGCTGCAGGGCGACTGCAGGGCCCTGTCTCCTCTGGGCGCTCCAAGGGGCTTGTCTCGACCCTTTCCACAGGGGCGTCTGGGAGTTCCTTCACAGTCTCCTCCGGCATTCCCTCAGCTGAGTCCCCTTTCAAAGAGTGGGCAACAGGGCTGGTCACGTCTTCCCCCACAGAGGGCATGGCCCCTGGTTTCTCTGACTCAGGCTCAAACATCTGATGGAAAAGAAGGAGAAAAAGGGAAAGAGTGAAGTACAGGCAGTAAACCTATTCCAGCGTTTCAGGGAAGGGGAGATGACAGAGGATGGTGCCTTCAGACACAAAACTGATCTCACACCTGCCTGAAATAGATCCATCTGGAGGCCCTGTCTCCAGAATTCAAAATCCTGTTTAATCTCGCCTGGTTTCCTGCAAAAGGATCATGGGAAATGTAGCTCAAGGAAGGGGCAGAAAGATGTAGCGACAGTCAGGAAGAAGAAGATTGGATTTATATCCCGCACTTCACTTGGAGTCTCAGAGCGGCTTACAAACTCCTTTCCCTTCCCCTCCCCACAACAGACACCCTGTGAGGTAGGTGGGGCTGAGAGAGCTCTTTCCAGAACTGCCCTTGAGAGAACAGCTGGTACAGAGCTATGACTTGCCCAAGGTCATCCAGCAGGTGCAAGTGGAGGAGTGGGGAATAGAACCCGGTCCGCACATTTAACCACCACACCAAACTGGCTCTCCAGTTGGTGAAGTGAATTCAAATCATTCACAGGCAAGCAGCCATTCATTCAGCTTACCCTACCTCACAGGTTTGTCATGAGGACAGGCAGCTTGTAACGACAGCCTGAGCTCCTTGGAAGAAAGATGGGATAATAATTTCGTACTTAAAATCACCCTCCCACTTCCGTTTACAGAACTAACAATCCTCAGAGCGGTTTCTCATCTGGAAGCCGTGATGGCTGAGCAGGACTGGAACCCTGTCTGTGTCACCACAAAATGGGGGCGGGGGAGTGCTCCCTCTAAGCTGAGTTAAGTGTGAGCTAGCTAACAGTTTTTTAGCCTCCAGCTCACATCTTTTTGTCTTAGCTCAGGAAAGATGGCTCCAGAGCAAACTAATTTATGCAGTAGCCAAATCACTCCCTCACAGCTTTAATGCCAGTAGCTCATAAAGTAGAATTAAGATTCCACAGCTTAGAGCAGGGGTGTCAAACATGTGGCCCGCAGGCAGGATCGGGCCCTCAGAGGGCCCCAGTCCAGTCCCCAAGGCCCTGGCTGTTTCCTACTTCCTTTTCCAGTTCTCTTGCTGCTGCCACATCACAGCTTGCTTTGCCAGTCTCTCTCAATCGCACAGGAGAGATAGATAGGCAAACCTTTCCTGTGCAATTGAGCGTGTCTGGTAAAGAACTGGCTGTGTCCTTTGTAAAGTTTATATCTCTGCTGCCTAGTATTACATTTTATGACACACATGACCTGGCCCAACAAGGTCTCATTTATGTCAGATCCGGCCCTCATAACAAATGAGTTCGACACCCCTGGCTTAGAGGGAACATGGGGCCAGTCAGAAAATGCTGGGAGGTTCTGAATCAAGAATCCGCCTGCAAAGGAGGCAGCTGTTTCCAAGTTGGTGCTCCCTACAGACCCAAAGATGATGCCTCCAGGGCTCTTCTGCAACTACCTCCTGGTTCAGTGAGGTGGAAGAAAGCTAGGATCGAATCATTGTTTTGGAGTAGGAAATGGGCATCAGAAAACACATTGACTGTCACCGTATTATGGAAATCCCATGGTCACTGCACTGATCACTTAGTAAAAGGCAAGCCAACAACATCTCCAGGTACATTCACCAGCCCAGGCCTGGGGAGACAGGGGGAACTAATCACACCCAACCCTCTCCTCCACCCAATGCTGTGAACCAAAACTGGCCTTCCATTAGCACACCCATTGCCCCCAAACACCTCCTGTGGCAGAATAAGGGGGAAACTGTCTCCCACACACCTGCCACCTGCCGACCACCTCTTTAACAGGAAGGCAAAGCAGCCCCAGAGGAAAACCACAAATCTGGTCCCAACAGCGGCTTCTGGCAAAACAGAAGGGAACATTGGCTACGGTTCAGCTCTAGAAAAATTCTTTTGACTCAGCACCACTTAGTGAAATTAGCCCTGCAGCCTTTTGGGGCCCATTTTGCCACCACAGTGTCTGCAAAGGCTGTCGTCACCAGGCTGCGCCATCAAAAGTTCTCTCCAACCCATCAGGAAGATGAAATGGCCCTTAGTCCCCTGGCTATTGACTCCCAAGTGAGTGTGAGTAGGACTGCAGTCGGAGAAGCACTCTTAGCTTCCGGACTTCTTGCGCAGGCATTCTCTTCTCAGAGGGCTTTGGCGACTCCTTGCACCTAACTGGCAACCAGACATAATTCTAAACTCGGTATAATGCGAACTGCTCAGCTCCTTCTTCATTTCCCTGATCCCATCCACAGGGGTGAAGGATTCTTTGGTTGGCAGAGTGCTCAAGGCACATAATGCAGCAGAGCCAATCTGGTTGGGTGTGTGCTGATAAGAAACCAAGTTACACATGGAGCTTCTTTATCTTTGCAAAACTAACATGAGTCTTTTATTTTAAGGAACTCCATTCTAGACAGGATAGGAACAGGATTCTAACCTAATCTAACTAGCTAGGATGGATCGAGATGCAGGAATCATGTCCTGCTCTCATGGTGCCAAGATGGAGAAGGCTAGCATAGTGCGGAGAGAAGGCGTCAGACATGAAGGAAGGAAGAATCCCTGAGACTAGCAATCGACACATAAGAGGAATAGTATCAGAGAGTAAAGGGAAAGATAGAACAGTGTCCTGGTCTTTCTATCTCTCTGACTCTCTTACAGACTCCCTCTGAAGTCTGAGGCTAAGAGACAATGCAAAGTCCTTCACTTCCAGCAAGGGGGAGGAAGGAGGTTTAGGAGGAAGAGCTCCGTTCTGGCAGCCTCTTCCCAGAAAAGAACAAACTGCCAGAGAAGTAGGAGTGGTACTGAACTCCCTGGCCAGGATCTTAGGCTCTGGGTCTTCTTTGTTGGCTACAAGCCCCACCCATGAAGGGCCTGGGACTGGTGTGCACAAACCTCAGGAAACTGTAAAAGGGAGCCACTGTAGAACTCAGCGGTTTTGTCAATTCGCTTGGTGATTTTGTGCAGCGAACTGGCTGAAAGGGAAACTACCCCTCAAGACTTTGCCTGTGGATTGTAATCACTCTCCGGAAAGGCTGTAGAGAGACTCATCCAAGAACTGCCCTTAAGAAGCATCCCTGTGCTGACGACATCCCACATTAGATAAAGGCTACACAGGAAATGAGCAGGCTCTTTTAAGATGGGAAACATTTTTTGGATTAAATTAAGCCCTTCACAAATTCAATCAAAGGACCTGACGCGAGCGAGAGATGAACTCGAAGAGCTACTAGACGCTCACGGCACTGAAACGCCAGACCTGCGGCTCCTCTCCTTTGAAGTTGGATGTGAGCACAATAGACAATAACATGAACAGTTGTGTTGGGGGTTAGGGTTGCCAACCTCCAGGTGGCATAAATATAATGGCAACACAGTGAAAGTAAGTTTTGGTACAAAAACACAACACTGAGGCTGTAGCACTGTGTAAAGAAATACAAATGGATCTGTGAAGTCCTAAAGATAGTCTTATTGAAAATTTGTAGTATAAACAGCTAATATCTCAGCTAACATCTAATACATTCATACAAATTCAATATGGTCCACACAGGACTCCTTAGATAAATTCCAACTTCCAAAAATTTCAAATGCAATTCAATACATAGAATACGACCAAGCTCTTTTCCAGACTTCAAATACAATTCAGTACATTAGAATACAGCTAAGTTTTTTTCCTGTTCAGCCAAAGTCTTCTCTAGAGTGGTCAGCGGTGACAAATGCCTACTCTTTGTTTCAGTTTTCCTTCCTTCAAGCCACTTTCCAGAAGAACCTGCCAAGCTCACAAAACCTCCTATTGACAGATGCATAGCAGTCTACAAAGCTTCTAGTTGACGTGAAATGCAGGCTTCCTTGAAGGAAGGTTTTGTGAACTTGGCAGGTTCTTCTGGAAAGTGGCTTGAAGAAAGGAAGGTGGGCTCATGGCATTAGGTAAAGGTAAAGGTTTCCCTTGCTCAAAAGCCAGTCAAATATGACTCTAGGGATGCGGGGCTCATCTCCATTTCCAAGCCGAAGAGCCAGCGCTGTCCAAAGATGTTTCCGTGGTCATGTGGCCTGCATGACTAGACGCCAAGGCACACAGAACACTGTTACCTTCCCACCAAAGTGGTACCTATTTATCTACTTGCAATTTCTTGCTTTCAAACTGCTAGGTTGGTAGGAGCTGGGACCAGAGACGGGAGCTCACTCCGTCATGCAGCACTTGGGTCTTGAACTGCTGAACTACCAGCCTTCTGTGTCTTAACCACTTGAGCCACTGCAGCACTTGAGCCACTGCAGCATTACACCCTATTAAAATCCTTCTCCTCCCTAAACCTCTCCCTCTAGTTTGGAGCCAGTTTGGTGTAGTGGTTAAGTGCGCGAACTCTGATCTGGGAGAACAGGGGTTTCATTCCCCACTCCTCCACTTGCACCTGCTGGGTGACCTTGGGCAAGCCATAGCTCTGTGCCAGCTGTTCTTTCAAGGACAGTTGTCTCAGAGCTCTCTCAGCCCCACCTACCTCACAGGGTGTCTGTTGTCGGGAGGGGAGGGGAAAGGAGTTTGTAAGCCGCTCTGAGACTCCCAAGTGAGTGAAGGGTGGGATATGAATCCAATCTCTTCTTCTTCTTCTTCTTCTCAGGCTGCACCCCCCAAATCTCCAGGTATTTCCAAACATGGAGCTGGCAACCCCGGGGGAGGTGGCAAACTGAGGACCTGTCTCCTAATCCTGGCTGTGTAGGGACTGGCTGTGGTTACTTAAGGAGGGAGATGAATCCCGCATGGGCTCAAAATAATAGTTTCTTTCCCCAGCCTGCCTGCTGGCCCTGCTGAATCAGACCAGTGAGTTCATCTGTTCTGGCATTCTGTTTCCAACACAAGATGGCTAGACAATTTGCAAAAATTTACAAGTGGGGCAAAAAAGCAATACCCATGGCCCTGCTTGTGGCAAGCATCAGGCACGCTCAGGTATTGTACCTCTCGATGGCAAGCTTCCAGTCTATCACAGTTGACAGCCATCGGTACAATGGCAGCGGCTGCCGTCACTTGGGTGCAAGGAGCAGCTGGCTCTTGTCCTCCTCGTCCTTCGCTCCCTCCCCCTAGCCTTTCTTTCCATAATTCAATCGGGTTGGCTTGCTCCTTCTTTCTGCCCTGACGCCAGTGTGGCCAACTTAAACAAACAGATGCAATCAACTTTAATACGGCCTGAATTCTTCCTGGGTGGACGTCATACAGCAGTTTCTTTATCAGCCCGCAGCTGCAAAGTTGCCACTTATGGAGCAGAGGGAGGACCCTGGGGCTGATTAGCAGGAAAACTGAAGAGGTACTTGTGGGGCCTCCATCGTGTGCTCAGACAAAATACAAGGGCACCTCTACATTAGGGTGGTTTGGGACTGGGTGTGCCTCTCCGGTGCATGTTTGGTGTGCTTGACCTCTGAAAGTCTTGTGGCTTTGAAACATGCGTGAATCCTCCACGTGGCAGATGCCAGAGTGGTGGGTTGTGCACTTGTGTCGCACAGTTTGCACAGGGCATGGGAGCTTGGTGAGCAAGACCTTGACACCACATGGAAGTAGGGTTCCCAGGTCCCCATGGCCACCGGCAGGGGAGGGGGAGGTAGGGTTGCCAGATCTGGGTTGGGAAACTCCTGAAGATTTGAGGGGTGGAGCCAGGGGGGGACAGGGACCTCAGTGGGATGCGAGGTCACAAAGTCCACCCTCCAAAGTTTCCATTTTCTCCAGGAGAACTGATCTTTGTAGTCTGACAAAGAGCCGTAATTCTGGGGGACCCCTCAGGTCTCACCTGGAGGCTGAATCCCTACATGGAAGACAAAGATGCAAATGCAACTCCAAAATGTGGCAAATAATTCCCCCCCCACCCACCGCCAGAGCAGTTTCAGCATGGGAAAGCTCTGGAGCCCTCCCTCCCTCCATTCTGTGGTCCCAGGCTGCATGGGGCCCCTGCAGTTAAGCAGTTCCTCACAGCTGCCCTGTGGCTTCAGGGAAAGCAAGCTGGGTCCAAGCACCCTAAACCCAACCTATGAAAAAACAGACAGATTGAAACCCACTAGCCCCAGTCAACTGCCAAGTGTAGAGCTACTTGATCTTAACAGGCCAAAGATCAACCGTTGTTGCTTTAGCATTCCAGAATAGAGACAACAGCCTATATTAATTCCAGCCTGTTGTGCAGTTGTTCAAAATAATGCTCAGGATGCTCAGAACAGCAGGACTACCATACCTTTCCCAGCAGAAAGACTTCGTATAGGTGAGCTGCTCTGCAGGACTGGAAGAAGATGCACCAGCCAAAGTCCCCTCTTCAACCCACCCGTCCCAATACAGAAGTCCTGTTTTTCTTTGCATCCGGTCGTTCTACCCACTCACGGTTTACAGGCCAGGCACAGTGCCAGTGGAGAAAGGCAGATGGTCCACTTGTATTATTAAGGAGTTTGGGAGAAAGCATCATACGTCAATGCAAAACAAAAACAAAACCACCACAAGAGCAGACATTTGCGCATGTTGTTAAATGTAAAGTAATAAAACTTCAGCGGCGGTAAACCAAAAGTGCAATCGGTCCCAGTGCATGTCGATCGTTCCTGTGCCTCTGCTGGAAGATGAGAGCAGCTTGTCTTCTTCTTGAGAACCTACATAAAATATCGCCTGCCTCTTACATCTCTGTCATATCGCCTGCCTCTTACGTCTTTGTGAGTAAAAGGGCTGGAAGTTCACTTTGAAATAAACAACCCCAGAAAGCTACGATCAACAAGAAGGGACTCGCATTATCTCTGCAGAGGCTACCCTTCTGTGACCCACTCATCAACCCCACTTCTCAGGCAGCAGTCCCTGTCCGACTGCAACAGCCGTCAACAGCCAGAGGCTGTGCTAGGGAGAAGTGGTAAGGGACTGCAAGCAAACACTATAATATGTCTCACCCCCCCCCCCCTTGCAAGGAGGCAGCTGGAGAACAGCATGTCTGCACCAGCTAATCTGCCCCTCAGTCCCACATCCTGTCCCACTGAGCACTCCTGGGTTTTTTTGGCATCAAACAGCAGAAACACCTACCCAGTTTATGCCTCTCCAGGCTGCTGGTCCAAGCCACCCCCTGCAACTGCAACCCCAAGCAACCAGCACCACGGCACTTCCCCGGCACCCTCCAGAGCTACCCGCTGCCTGGGTCTGGTGTGAAGATCTCCCTGCAGCCAGCCGATCCTTCTACACTTATAAATGCTGAAGGTGTAAAAGCTGCTCCCAAGACAGCCGGTCCTCAGAGTTCATCGTTCTATTTCTGGCTCTGCCAAGGCTCCCTTGAGCATCTTACACACCACAACAAGGAAAGGGGCAAGTGACCTTCACAAACAGGAAAAGCCCAATCTTTGGCTCTTGGATTAGCTTTCCTTGGGCTCCCTGTTCCCTTGGGACAAGGATGGATTAAGTCATTTGGGAACCCCTCTGCCAAGCCTGATTCTAAGAGCTCTGCCCTTGAGTCCATAAACCATGCATCTGCCACTGCTATAATCCGCAATCATGTTCTTATGCATATGCATAAGCCACAGGTGAAATTTCTAGCCTTAAGCCATGGAGTTCCATAGAAAACCTGCCTAACCATTCACTTTTCAGCTGATTCATTTTGTACTGCCATTTCAACACTGTCAGTTGCTCATTTCAGTTAAAGGACTCTCACACACACCCCACCGTTTTGCACTGCACCACATGTTTTGTATTATTAAGGTAGCCTAAAGAGGTTATTCCCCCCTTCAGTCTTACTTCTTCAAATCAATTTGCCATCGTGGAGAACTCCTTAGGGTAGGGACTATGAAATGCCACATACGTTGATGGCTCTGTATAAATAATATAAAGAAATAAAGAAGAAGAGGAAACAATCCAGCAACATAGCCAAGGCTGTTGTCACTCAGCACAGAGCAGCATGGGCAGAGGGCAGGGCAAGACCCTGAGGGTGACCTATCGAGGGATGGCCCGGCCAGCCTGCATTTTCATTGGCTAACGCTGCCTTATATCTTCAGACCCAGCCAGCTGCCCAGTCACCTCTTGTGGAGTTTGGCAGCAAACAAAAGGAGAAATGAGGGGGCTGCGGGAGCAGGAAGCTTGCTGAAGAGCAGGTCTGATTAATAGGAGCTCTGGCTTTTAATTGGCAGTTAAGCCTCTGATGGTTTAATCACACCAATGAATCAATGCATGCTTTTCAGCCCCACTTGTTCTATTTAAGAGAGACAGTGTCACCACCAGATTCTTGTCATTTGGCTGGGGGAGATTTAAGCAACACTGAAGGGCCTGGCTTGCTTTTGGATACATTCAAGGGCACGTTGCAAAACAAACAAATAACCAACCCAGAGCATAGGTCCTCCTTCTCTTTTTTTTGCAGCTTATGGCAGCTGCAGCTACAGCTACATAGGATGGTCCTCCATGGATTCATCTAAGCCCCATTCAAAAGCCATCCAAGCTAGGGGTAGTCACCATTGCTGGTGGCAATAAACCTGGCAGGGGAATCTGCTCAACAGGACAGACGCTGCCAGGAAAGGTCTAGCACTGGTGGGAACGTTCCCTTCCTTCCTCTCCTCCCCACATACGGGTAGCCCATTGTGAGAGCACACTGCACAGGCTGACGTGTGAAGGTGCAGAGGAGCCAGTGGCCATTTCAGCCACAACAATAAGCACCAGTGGGCAGTCTCTTCCACACAAGACTCCCTCGAAGCTGTGGAGTCATACTTGGTGAGCTACTGGCATTAAAGTTGTGAGTGAGTGATTTGGCTACTGCATAAATCAGTTTGCTCCGGAGCCGTCCTTCCTGAGCTAAGACAAAAAGGTGTGAGCTGGAGGCTAAAAAACTGTGAGCTAGCTAACACTAACTCAGCTTAGAGGGGACATTGTATCCACATACCCCTTTTTATCCTGCACACAGCATTCTAACTACCTGTGTGGGATGGATCTTCACAGAAGTCCACAGCTATCAAATGTCTTCTCCCACTCTAGATGTGTTTACCTATCACGGCTCTGATGGCTGCCCTTCCCATTTTTAGCTTCACATTCCGTGTCAGCTAAGCGCTAATTATGCAACAGACTCACTTATCATTAAGGCAGGCTGAAGTGCAAGTATGGTTCCGGCTTTGGAAACAAAGAGGTTCTGGTCAGGCTCCAACACGCCTCAGTGCACAGGGAGCAACTGGCAGGGCCTTGTCATCCCCCGAGGGATTGTGGGATGTAAACACCTTGCTGCCAAAGTGGGCCGCTGTGCAACATCACAGACACCTGGTGACTTCCCCTTGGCTCACACCAAAGAGCAAGTCTTTCCAGTGAGCACATTCAGGTCGATTCAGGAGTGCTGACCTCATATTCCCCGCTGCGAGGCAGAGGAAGGTGGGGTAGATTTGAGGCACCATTTAAAGGGCAGCCAATGGTTAGTTATTTCATATATGTATTTGTCTGACGATTGATCTCAGTGCTCTTACACACTGTTGTATAAAACGTTGTATAAAAAACACACCTGGGGGGGGAGTGGCAGCAAATGTGTATAAAATTTTAAACATTGAGTTTGGGTGGGTGTTAAGGAGATGGAAAGGGAGATCTGGAAGAGGATTTCTTTTGTGGCCCTTGACAGAGGAATCACAACATCAGGAATGTGTGTGTGTGTGTGTGTGTGTGAGAGAGAGAGAGTGTATTACCAGTTTTGGGGGAGACCAGGTCTGCACTTGGCTTTTCCACTTCTGGTCCAAGAGCCAGCAGCTTTTCTGCAAACTCAGTAGATGGGCAGTAGATTGAAGACAGACAAAAGGAAGTACCTTTCCCCCCCATACAATGCAGTGTGGGTGGAACTCACTGCTACAGGATGTGGTGATTACAAGGATAGATGGCATTACAAGGGGAGCAGACACCTTCATGGAGCAGCACTCTCTCATGGCTGTGAGCCATGACAACTGAACGGAATCTCCGTGTTCAGAAATGGTATAACTCTGAATACCCAGTTGTTAGAGGGCAACAGAAAGAGAAGGCCTTTGACTTCCATGCTTCTGTTTGTGGGGCCTTCCTGGACATCTAGCTGGCCTCTGTGGGAAATTGGATGCTGGAGCAGATGGAATTTTGGTCTGATCCAGTGGAGTTATTGCTAACACTGGGCTGAAAAGAGGTAACAGCCAGGCAATGCAGAAGTCAATAGCACAGTCCTTTATGATACGCAAGAATGTCCTTTAGGTCACTAGGATGGCAACTGGCTTTCCCACCACCACAAACACCAGACCATTAATGTGCCACCAAACAGTGGCACAGTTAGCCAAAACTTGGGGTGGCTTCTTAGAAAGCTGTGACAGATAGCATCAACATTCAAGCCTGTCTGTTCCCTGATCTGAAACTCCTGCTCCATATCCTTCTGGCCATTAAAGGACAGGCTGTGGCTATTCATTGCTGAGGACAATATAGTCTGCAAATACTCAGAGGCTCTCTTGGCTTTTGTTACTCCTTCAGATAAACTCTAGGGCTCACTGAAAAATGGGTTCCAGGCTTGGAGGAAACTTAGTGCAAGACGATTTCACATGTCATCCTAAGCATTTGCGGAGAAAGATGTGACGTAGACATGATCAGCTCCTGCAACCAACTAACCAACCACTACCCTGAACTTATTTTCCATGCCAGGGTTCAGCCTGCAAACACATAAAATAATCCTAAAAGAAGAGAGAGTGCTTCCAACCATGTGCAGAGTGCTTTCCTGCACCAACAAGTATGCACAAAGGCAACGCTCACATGGTGTCCAAAACCTGGAGTGATTCCATGTGTGGTTTTTTACCGACTGAGCAATTTGAGTGTGTCAAGGTGCGTGTTTGTACTCACTCGACTCATGCGGAAATCCCACACTTTCTAGTGTTCTTTTTTAAAAACTTGAATATATACAGACAGGACCACCAAGGACAAACCCTTCCATGTGGAAGCACCCTTCTTTCCAGGAAAGACAGTACTCAGTGGATTTTGGAACTACACAGACAGGAAGGTGTTGATATCTGCATCACCCCACCCATATCTGGCAACCACTTCCAGCCTTTTCCTCCCCACCTCCCCTAGGATGTACTGGGTGGGGTTGGCAGGCACAAAGGGAGAGCATGGAGAAAACTGCCCCGTGGCGGCTTTGAAGCACAGTGACCATAACAGCAAAACAAGGAATTGTCCCCACAAGGAAGCAATCCACAAAAATCTCCGCCTAATAGCGTGGAGGGCATTATTCACTTCAGCTCCTTAGATTTTTCTCTACCATCCTGCTACCATCACCCTAAGCAAGATACCCACAATAAGCATGTGCAAATGCCAGAAAGTCCTTTGAACCCAGTTTTTTGCAAGAATAGCTTTGCTTAGTTGATGAGCTCAGTTAAGGCGGGGCGGGGGGGATGCAGTGTGGCCCCTGTCTGTACAACAGCGGCAAGGAAAGGTTCTATGCCCTTGCCCCCCTTCTTACTCCCCCCCTACACCATCAAGTGCTTCTCCTCCCATTAATCACCGACCTCACCACCTGATCTACGGCTCCACCCACGTCACCACTCCTGATACACAGGTGCCACTTAAAAAAACCAAACCAGTGCTGCTCCTGTGCCATTAGCAGAAATCAAGCTGAGATAAAACGATGGGGAAAAGGTGCAACCTGCTTCACTTCTATCAGTCAGGCTGCTACAATAGCCGAGGAGCACAACCGGGGAAAGCATTTTTTAAAAAGCTGCCGATCCTCCAACTTCTTTTGCGAGTTGTACTGTACTTTGCAAGAAATCCCACCAAATAAAAACCACTGTCAGACCTTATAGTTGAATGCAATACAAAGCCCCAATTCTTTCATTCCAATAAGACCAACACCCCCTTGACCTTAGCATTAGTTAATCTGGAATAACTACCACACTCTGGTTCTCTACTTAAAGCCAGTAAGGAAGACCCAGTATCCCTCATAAGTTGAAATCGTCCACTTGCTTTGATTAAGAGGTAAAGCCTGTTCCTTTAGCTATCCCAGCTGTGAGTTTTGCTGGATGGCTTACAACACTTTAATCACCTGTGCCCCCAAAATGCTCACAGTCACATATAAATGGCGATCAGCATCAAGAAGTCACAGGAACATTACAACAAGATGATTTTAAAACCAAGCAAACGAAGGCTAAAGGGTGCTGAAAGCGAACAAAGCCTTCTTAAGTGATCACACATGTTTGTTCTCAAATCCACCCAGATAAAGACAGAATACATACATGCCAAGCAGTTCTACTCCCAGTTCTTGATCCGAACTGGTAAAAGGCAGCATACATACCACAGCATCTAACAAAGTCCTGGTGCAGGGGGCAAGAGGGCAGGAGAGCAGGCACAGAAGATGCCAACTCCCAGCCTTCACGACGAGCCTGCGATCTCCAAAGCTACCGCTTGGCACCACATCGTATAAAAGGACCCAGCCCTAGAGAGACGGGCAGCGAGGTGGGCGAGGCTGCTGCTGACCTGGTGCCAGGCATCTACTTAGCAGGGTGTCAGGAGGGGAGCTCTGGAAAGGGGCTGCAGGCCACAGGAGGAGAGCCAGGGTGGACGGATGGATGTCTGCCGGCTCCGTTTCTCCTCTCTGCAGTGAGCAACTATCCTTGGCTGGGAGAGCGACACTCACACAAGATTTTATTGTCCTCACTAAATCACATCATCATTGGATTAAGCGCCAGTTAGGACCTTTGCCAGAAAGCAGCCAATTCAAATTACCCTCATAACTCCAGATGCTGAATTGATCCTGGCTGGACAGAGGCAGGCACAGCCGGCTCCCATCCTTCCCAGGGCTGGCCAGGAACAAAAGCGCAGCTTTTAAAACAGGCCTGCCTTCAGGAAAGAAAATCCTCACATTGGCCTGGGCCGGAGGGGTTCCGGTGTGCATCGCCTCCCTCTGGGTTGGAGAAACAAGACTCCATGGTGCCACCAGTCCAGTGCGAATGTTCCTAAGACTGCTCCCAGGAAACTGACCACAGAAAAAGAAGGGAAAGGACTGGGGGTGCCACCTCTTTCCCCACAGGGCTCTTGCACCTTAAACAGCAGCAGAAATCTTGTGGGTGAGCCCTTGCATTTTGCTTGAGCCACCCCGTAGCCACCATCTCTTCCCTGCCAACCAGAGGGCTTTTTAGGTCTTTTAAAATATATATATCAGTAATTGTCACATCACTGTAGCCTATATGTCCATTATGGGCTTTAAGCTATATGCCAGTTACATTTGGGAAAGTAAGTATGCTATAGTATAAAATCAGTAACTGACAAAATATTATAGCCTACTGCTATAGCAATATGTCAGTTACCAAGTTTCTTAAAGCCCCAAACAGCCTTCCATGCTGGAAGGAGAAGCCAGCCTTCGTATTGTCATGGACTCGCCACTTCCCCAAGCCATGAGGAGCTGTAGGGCAGGAAGGCAGGATGCTGTTCCCTTTCAAATGAGAGAGCACTGGAGCCTTACAGTGCCTTCTCTGGTTCATTTGTTTGTAAAGAGACATGCAGAGCAGGCAGACAGACCTAGTCCACAGAGCAGTATCAGTTCCTCCCAAAGCAGGCAGCATCCAGCTGGGGACCCTCTCCCTCAGCACCTTTTCCCAGGCACCTGCACAACTCAGGTCTGCTTCCTCCTTGCTGGCCACAGGGCATTCCCCCAGCAGTATTTTCTCTCTGCCACACCACATAGAATCACAGAATCATAGAGCTGGAAGGGGCCATACAGGCCATCTAGCCCAACCCCCTGCTCAGTGCAGGATCAGCCTAGAGCATTCCTGACAAGTGTTTGTCCAGCTGCTGCTTCAAGACTGCCAGGGAGGGGGAGCTCACCACTTCCACAGGCAGCTGGTCCCACTGTTGCACAACTCTTACTGTAAAAAAGTTTTTCCTAATATCCAGCTGGTACCTTTCCGCCCGTATTTATTGCGAGTCCTCTCCTCTGCTGCCAACAGGAACAGCTCCCTGCCCTCCTCTAAATGACAGCCCTTTAAATACTTAAAGAGAGCAATCCTGTCCCCATTCAACCTCCTCTTCTCCAGACTAAACATTCCCAGGCCCCTCAGCCTTTCATCATAGGCCTTGGGTTCCAGGCCCCTGATTGTCCTCGTCGCTCTCCTCTGCACCCGCTCCATTCTGTCCACATCCTTTTTGAAGCGAGGCCTCCAGAACTCCACACAATACTCCAGGTGTGGCCTGACCAGTGCAGTGTACAGCAGGACTCAGCCTCTCATCCTGACTGTTGTTCATATCCTGGCTGCTAGTAGCTTCCTGTCATCAAAAGCCATTGAAGGAGCCCCTTCCTCAGCACCCCAGGTAGAAACATCCCCTGATCTCCATTAGCAAGCAAGCGATATATCCAGGGCAGAGAGGGAGGTCTGCATAGCTATTATTATGCCATATCCCCCCTCCATATTACAATAACAAATCAGGACCAAAACAGCCTTGAAAAGTAAGCAAGAGGATTCTCAACTTGCAGCCTCCACCATCAGAATTTGCCTTTGGAGTTCAGTGGATCATCCCTTGAGCTGATCAATGTACTTTGCACCCCGATCGATAATCAACTGGAACTGGCAGGCCAGGTGGATCTCCCAAGGGCACAGCCTTCCCAGCATCTTTTCTCAGGCTCGCTGGCTTCCTTACCTTATTCTCTGCAGGAGGGGCTGTCGGCGTGGTCATCTGCTGCTTCGCGATGTTATCAGCCAAGCACCAACAGACTCTCTTCTTCTGCTCATAGGAGTGAGCCTCCAAGCTCAGCAGGCACTCCAGCTTCTAGCATAGAAGAGAGCGGATGAGGTTAGCCAAAACTCTGCTTAACACCTGGATGGTAGGAGCCACAAGTTCAAGATTCACAAGCTGGGCAACTCCAACTGCAGCAGCTGACAAAGTCCTGTGCAGCCCTCACTGGCTTCCACCCAGCATACCTGAGAGCCAAACTGTCTCCAACCTAAAGGTTCTTCACAGCCTCTAATATCTATGGAGGACCTCTTTCTCAGGGCCAAATCACATGTGACTCAGATTCTCAGATGTGTACTTTATTTGCAAAGAGCACACCAGGGGAGGGGGAAGCAAGAGGACAATATGGATCTGGCAACAGCACTAAGAAAGGTGGGTAAGTTCACCCCCTCCGTGTTGCTTTCCCAACAGGAAATGTTTTCCTGCCCACCTGCCCCCACAGGTCCTTTAAACATCATGAAGGAAAAAGACAGACAATGTGTGTCTGTCTTTTTTCTCTTACCCAGGATTAAAGCAACTGGGAGGGGTGTTCCTAAACTGTAGACAGCACCCTTTTCATAGCAGTACGGCCCTGATCCGTATTATCTCCACACACGCTGTGGCTGTATTTTGCAGCTCAGATATGTATCTGGGAATCCTTCTACCGATGCCCAGCATAATGTGTCATTTAGTCCTTAATGATACCCTACATCCATCAGGTTCAGACAGGAAGTATGAGAAAGAAAGCACCTCTCAATGCCTACCTCCCAGTTACGGAGCTCTTACCCACTAGAGACTTGCCAAAGTCCAAAGCTTCCAGGATGATAGGCATACCTGGTTTGGCATGGCACTGGGGGCTCAGGGTTAAGTCAGGAGACAGTGGGCATGGTTAAACAAAGCAAGGAAAATGTCACTTTGTTAGTGGGTGGCGGTGCTTTTGTAACCTGCCCTGAGCCTTCAGGATGGGGCAGGCTATAAAACAACATTCAGACAAACATATTCAGCCAGACAGATTGTTTTTCCATTACATCACACATGAGGACTGGGCAGGAGGCGGGTGCCTGGTTTTAGCAAAGATGCCTCTTGGGGCTCCATTGCCCAGGAAACAGACCTGTTGCTGAATGGCAGAGATTTGTCATTCACTTACAAAGGTTGCCCTCATTGCAACAGTGGCTGTTAAAACAAAGCCTGCCGCGAGGAGGAGGCAGTTGAATGGTACAATAATTGTACAATCTGTATGCTGCACATGCATGCTTCATCACTCCTTCGGCTTGTCTCTGTTTTAACTGGATTTGCTGTTTCTGACGGGTGTTATAGCTGCCAGGACTCCCATCTGGGTCTGAGGACTCCCATCCTGGTTTGTCCCCAGCAGCTTCAGTGGTGCCCAGCTGCCTCCTTTGCCTCAATAAGTACCCATTTTATTCCCACTGGGATCTCTGCCTGCACACCCATGACTTGCAATATGACTCTTAGGGCAATTCTGCATCGGCTTTTCCCTCCGTTGTTACACCAAATCCACGCTGGAACAGAAATGCCCCTCTGCATTGCATGCTGCTGTCACTTTCTTTCATTATCGGATTTTATGGTTCCCTCTACACTGCGTACCACTTTCGCTTTCTTTGACCATCAGGTTTTGTGGTGCCCTCTATACCGTATGTCGCTTTCACTTTCTTTGATCATCGGGTTTTATGGTACCTTCAGCATAGATTTATGGCCGTTCAGGGGTGACTTTGTAATCAGTATGGTGGTTTTGAGCTGCACCTTTTTGGTTTTTTAGAGGAAAAATAACCGCTAGAAGTTCCATTTGTGGAATTCCCAGAACCTTGTGTAGTTGATCCCAGAAGCAGTCTAGAGCTGGGGCTTTGAGATCTCGGGTGAGTCCACTGCCTGCTCTTGGAGGCTTTTCCTTTCCAGGTGGCACAGTTCCTAACACGCCCTTGCTCCTGCTTTTCTTCCCAACACCACAGGAGAAGAAGAGTCCAGTTACCCTGGGCCATTTGAGAGAAGTGCTTGGAGGAAGCAACACAGTGAGAATCTCTTACGCTCTGCACCCTCCACTGCCTCCAGGCTCTGGGAAACAGAAGATCTGGCAGGGCCCCCGTCAGGCTGACCCCTGATACTAGCCCTATTCTGAAACCAGCCTCGAAGTCCAGCTCCTTTACGATCCCATAGAGACATCTCCAGGTTCTCCTCACCCAATTCTTTTGCAGAGCCCTGCAAAGTGATGGGTGTGTGGCTGTGCAGGGACATTTAGAAATTTGCCTTTTTAAGTTACCTGCCCCCAAGAACAGCCCACTGTTCTGAAGGAAAGGGAACACATCAATGAGACATGGGAACATGAAGAGTGAGATGGGTGGAGCAAGGGACATAGATTCCCCCCCCCCTTAAAAGAGTGCAGCACTGGTCTTGTACCCTCACATCCATGAAGCATGATCCAGTTGGTCAGCCGTGCTGGTCTGAAGCAGTACAAATTTAGAGTCCAGCGGCACCTTTAAAACCAACAGCTTATAGTGTGAAGTGCCCTCCACACCTGACAAGAGAGAATGAAGATTCCCAGTCCCTTCCCACAATTAGAAAATACACCTTTAGACATTTATCTGCTAGTGTGACATATTTATTGCTTTACAGCTGTTGACCTTATAACCTTAACTTGTTATTTTAGTGTCACTTTGCATATCTGGATCATCATCATGTTGCATGTTAATTTACTGGCTATAAGTATAAGTCTATTTGATAAATTGTGCATGCACATGAAAGCTCATCTCTTGAATAAACCTTTGTTGGTCTTAAAGGTGCCACTGGACTCTAAATTTGTTATACATGAAGCATGTGCTTTAGCAGAGGGCTCCAGCTGGCTCCTTGGAGCACCAGGAGAGGGTGGTTTACAGGAAACCAATTCTGATTAAGAAGGCACAAATGGAACGGGGACTGGGGTTGGGGGGGGGGACGGAATTGGCAGTACTATCCCTGTAGATAGTGCACCATTTGTGCGGCCCATCAGAATGTCCCCCAAGAGGCAGCCGGAAAGACATTTCCAAGTGCTTTCCATCAAGAGCAATTCAGAAGCTCGTCTCCTAATCCCTCTGCCCTCACCACAGCTAATGGAATTAAAGGCTTGCATCAATTCGATTAGGCCTGGCTGACAGTAATGTCGTGCACACTTGCTGCACAGAAAGGGGGGACGCTCCAAGAGATGGCTCACATGTGTACCTGGCTCCCTTGTTCCTCCCCATCAGAGGAGGCAGAGTATTTATTTACTTCTATCCTGCTTCTTGGGTACTTGACTTTCAAAGTGGCTTCTGATAAAATACAAAATCTGGTACTTCTACAGCAGGCTAGGCCCAGCAGCCTGGGGGGTAGAGTGGCCTTCGTCTGTCATAACCCACTCCTCTGACTCTGTTCAACAGTCCCCACCCTTTGAGGGTTTGTACTTTATGTCACAAGACAGGTTAGGGACCCTGTTGGTCCAGGGTTGCTGGCAAACTGTGGGAGATTTTGGGGGTGGAGCTTGGGGAGAGGAGGGGAGAATCACGGACCTGATGAGGTCATTTCCAAGTGAACACCCAGAAGTGAGGTCACAGCCCCCCTCCAGAATTCTGTCACTCTCTCTGGTAAATACCAGCGAGATAGGGGAATTCCTAGAGGATGGTCACTGGAAGTAACATCACAGTGTCTATAACATTGTCCCTTCTGTTTTTCTCCTACTGCTTGGCTGCAGGCAATGGAGAGGGGGGATGGGTGCTTGCCCATCAGAGGCAGGCAACTGGCAAACCTGTGTTGGTATACCATCTGACCTGCTGCCTAACCTGGTCAATACCTGAGCTAAGCTGCTCCCAGCATTCGTGTCAGAGATTCCCAGGCTGATGGTATTGTGGGATTTCAACATCCATAATGAGTTTCCACAATCAAATGCAGAGCCAGTTTGGTGTAGTGGTTAAGAGTGGCGGACTCAAATCTGGAGAACCGCGTTTGGTTCCCCATTCCTCCACATGCAGGCAGCAGGGTGACCTTGCGTCAGCCACAGTTCTCTCAGAGCAGTTCTCTCAGCACTCTCTCAGCCCCACCAACCTCACAGGGTGTCTGTTGTGGGGAAAGGAAAGGAAAGGAAGGAGATTGTAAGCCGCTCTGAGACTCTTGAGTGAAGAGCGGGGTATATATCCAACTCTTCTTCCTCTACTTCTTCTTCATGGATGCCATGACAACCATGGCCCTGTCTCAGGCCATATGGCCCCATGCACATAGCTGGTCATACTCTCAATGACATGCTCTATACACAGTGCATATCACCTGCTCTGGGAGTGAAGGAGATGAATGAAACCTTGCTGTCCTGGACAGATCATTACCTAATAGTGTTTAGACTGATGGAGGCTCAAAGCCTCTGCAACAATGGCGGGCCCATTGCACTGGTACACCCCCAGAGAAAGATGGATTCCTGCTAGCCACTGGGGAGGGGAGGTTCACCTGATATGGCTGGCAGTCATGCTGAAGAATGGACACATTTCTGGAATTAGGAGGCATTGTGTGTCCTCTCCCTTGCATTGGGTCTCACTTGACCCCCTAATTCTTAGCAGAACTGGGGGGGGCAGGGATAACAATTAGAGTGACTGTGGTAGAAAACTCCAGCTGAGTCAGACCAAACACAGGCTAGAGCCCATTTGACAACTTACTCTGTGACCCTGACCGCAGCAAAGAAAAGGCGTTGTTCAGCTAACTATTGCTTCTGCACAATGCTGTTTAGGGTTCTAAGATGGCTATTATACCTCTCTCTAGGGCAGCCAACCTCCAAGTGGGACCTGGAAATTTTCCAGTATTACAGTTGATCTCCAGGCTGCTTTGGAGGGTGGACTGTATAGCATTGTATCCGGCTGGGGTCCCACCCTTCCCCAAATCCTGCTATCCCCAAGGTCCACCCCGCCCCCAAATCCCTGTATCTCCCAACCCAGAGTTGGCAACCTTTTATCTCCCCCTTCCCCCGACCTGGGGAGCAAACCGGAGAACCATCAACAGCTCACTGTGACCAATTTGCTAAGCACTTTGCAGACAAAAATGGCTGCTATTCAATCCAGCTTGGACTCCCCATTAATGCCAGTTAAACAGACAAATCCTGATGTTTCTGTTTGTACCATTCAACCTTAGGATTTAGAGAAGCTTCTCAGAGTTGTGAGGCCTACTACGCAACCTCTAGGTTTATGGCCTTTGCAGTCCCTGAAATCAGCCAAAGGTGATCTGGCACAGTGGTTAGTAGTACCTTTTAGCAATGCCTTTAGAAGGTGTGATTTACATAGAACAAAGTTCGAGTCCAGGGGCACTTTTAAAACCAAGAGAGGTTTATTCAAGGTACGAGCTTTCGTGTGCATGCACACTTTTTCAAGCTCATACCTTGTTCTACTGCTTCAGACCAACACAGCTGACTATCTGGATTTACATAATTACATAATTATAGATCAGTTTCAAACCTCCCATATCTAGGCAAGATCTTAAGAGTGGGTGGTAGCCAAGCAGATTTAAGTATTCTTCTTCGAAAATGAATATTTAGATGCTTTTTAGTCTGGATTCAGGCCCAGTTACAATACCAAGACAGTCTTGAGCACTCCATTAGATCATCTGCACCAGACATCTCAAACATACAGCCCAGGGGCCATAACTGGCCCATCCAGGGCTCTTATCCAGCCTGTGAACCACTGGGGAGAAACCAGTCCAAATGTGGACTGGAAGCGCCTCTATGAGGGTATTATACCCCTTGCTGAGGTCCCTCCCTTCCCCAAATGCAGGCCTTCCCCAGGGTCTTCCCCCAGATCTCCAGGGATTGCCCAACCCGGAGCAGCAAGGAGGGTTGGTTTCATCCCAAACTCCACTGAGGAGGGGTACGGGTCACAGTCAGTGGCAAAATAACTCTGGTACCTGGCATTACACTTTATGGCACACATGGCCCAGCCCGACAAAGTAACATTTATGTCAGATCCGGTTCTCTTAGCAAATGAGTTCAACACCTCTGATCTACACTCATCCACCAACAGGAGGAGTGTTTGTTGGTCCTCCAGGGCTGCTCTGCAGTTTTTGATACCACTGACCATGGTATTCTTCTAGACCAGGGCTGGGCAAACTTGCTCAGCGTAAGAGCCACCTAGAACAGGGGTGGCCAAACTTGCTTAACGTAAGAGCCACATAGAATAAACATCAGATGTTTGAGAGCCACAAGACATGAACAAATATTACCTGTTTTTATTGGAAAATAAGCAGATTTGCTTTTTATTAACATTAAATGAGACTGCCAAAAATAATAACAAAAGGGGTAAAAGCAGATATTGATAATGATATTAATTTGTCCAATGACATTTGTTTGCTAATGATATTTAGCTTCCCCAGCCGCCCTGCTGGGAGCCACATAATATATGTGACAGAGCCGCATGCAGCTCCCGAGCCACAGTTTGCCCACCCCTGTTCTAGACAAATTCTGGTTAAGATGAGCCTGTGGAGAGCAGTTTGGCACTGCCTTCCTTGAGGAGAGGTTCCAGAAGGTAGTGCTGGGGGACTTCTGCTCAGCCCCACTGGCTGGTAACTTACAGGGTACCACAGTGGTCCATCTTGTCCCCCTTTGCTCTTTAACATCTACATGAAACAACTTTGAAAGAGCAACTGGAGATCTGAAGCACAGTGTCACACAGCAGATTCCAGGGAGGTGATACAAGAGCTAAAGTGGTGCCTGGAGACACTGAAGAACTGACTGAGTGTAAATAATTTAGACAAGATATAGATGCTGTGAGTGAGGAATAAGACAGATCTATTCGGGGTCTGCAGCTTGGAGGGGATTTGTAGACTCAACATTGCCCTTGGATAAACAGATTCTGAAGTTGCGTGGACCTCTTGCTTCCAACTAAGGCTAGTTCACTAGCTGCAGCCATTCTCAGAGAAAGCCGAGTCTGCCTCAGTCACACACATGCCTTGGTAACATCCAGGTTAGATTACTGTACCATGGTTTATGTGGTGCTTGATGACTGTTCAGAAACTTCAGTTAGTACAAAGCTCAGCTGCCTGTGTCTCCCTCACTGGGTTGCACTACAATAATCATATAAAGCCAGTGCTAATCCAGCTGCACAGTCCCCAAACTCAATTCAAGGTTTTGTTGCCACCACAGAGAAGACCCTATCTCAATAGTCACCCCCTTGTTTCTGATGATGGCTGAACCCAAAGTGGGACCTCTACAGAAGATGTATGTATTTAGAAAACGTATATGCTGCCACACCAAAGATCCATTCCAGGAGGCTCACAAAGTAAAAAACTGTCCAGTAAAGCCATGAGATAAGAATGATCAATATTAAAAGAGGCCATAAAATCAAGCCAAGGGAGTAGAAACAGGATGGTATTCATAAAAAACGGTCCTCGGGCTAGAAGCGGACCATAAAAGCCGTTAAAAAAAAAAAAAGATGGAGCCAGCTCAGTTGAAGAGCCTGCGTAACTATAAATGTTTTGGCCTGGTACCCAATAGACAGTAAGAGGACAGCACAGGGAGCCTCAAGATTTTCAGGCAGGTCACATGGGGGGAGTTAAACCCAGTGCTTCAACCACAATGAGAGGACTCCTTTTGGGAACTGAGAAAATCCTCTTGTTACTTTCTCTCCCAGGACAAACCCACAGACTTTGCAACTTGGGGTTTCCCAAAAATTTAACAGGCCAGGGATATATTTTCTTTCTGAGCTGGAACTGGAAGAATGCTTCCCACTTCTTATCCCTTAAAACTGTTTACTTTTTGAGCAGGACTAGGCAATCCTCAACTCACACACCAAACAGCAGTGTACCAAACCATTTTGGCTCAGCATGCAAGGGCAGTGCTCCAACCAAGCCACCAAGGCAAGGCGAGCCCCTGAGGCACTGACAGCACCACTGGGATTCAGCTTGCTCAGGGTGCGTTTGGCCATATACAGCTCTCCTCTCTCCCCGCCTCCTTCTTGTCTGCTAGCACACCAACATTGTCATGGGTAGGAGGGTTTTTTTCCCCCCAACGCTCAGGCCAAAAAGGTTGCCTGCCCCTGTTCTAGAGTGTGTAAGCCTCCTCATGTTTTTATATAAATAATTGGCTGTGACTCATGATAGGGAGGCAGCAAGCCCTGTATGGTGACTCATGCCCAGATGTAACGGGCAGCCTCCTCCAAGAATGGAAAGTTCTGTTCATATTTGCATATGGGGTGTGACTAAATTATGCAGTCACACTGGATGCAGAAGGTTTACCCACTCTCTCCCACTGCAAAGTGTAATGGGAAAGACCCAAGGCCAAGAACAGCTACTCATGCAGAGATGCAGCAGATGGCCTCCTCTTATGAGGGGGCACTATATCTCACAGAGAGCTTTAATTTTCTTTTCTCTCCCCCTCCTTTTGCATGCTATGCTGTTGTCGCCCGGTATGTACCCTGGAAATTATTGTCTCTGCCAGGTCTCACCTATTTCAGCACTATGCTTTAAGCCAGCATCTAATACATTCCATCTATGGGGCTGGCAAGGCACGGCAGAAGGTTCTCCGTGGTATTAGGGGGACTTCAAAGAGATACTGACTGAAGAAGCAGGTGCTCTCTCAATAGGATCCCCTCCTAGTTCCAGTTACACAAGGCCTTTGCTGTAGAGAGAGTCAGGCATTATGCCAAGGATATCATCTCCTCGTATTTCCTCAAAGTCACAGCTATTTCACTGTTCAATGCACACAGATGCCCCCTGCTGAGAAATAAGGCACAGTGCAGTCCTGTTATTGTACTTCTTGAGATATAAGCAAGGCAGCTGCTGGCCGCAAAGATCAGGAAGAATTTTGTTCAAATGAAGTTGGCGTGCAGTCAGGATGCTACTTGTTAACGTGAGTGACTTCGGCTTGGGCTGTGTGCTTCAATACATCGTGGGATATGCAGTTATACCAACTGTTATTTATCAGGGGACTGATGTCTTCATTGAGTCGTTCATATGTATACAGCGCTTTCCTCAGCCAGAGAGAGGTCTAAACAGTGAGGAGAACATTTGAAATCTATAGTATGGCTATATACTATAGTATATAATGAAGTTGCAGGCTAAAACTTGGGAGTTTTCAAAGGGGCAGATAGGGCTGAAGGCAGAGTAAGAACTGGCCTACTGGCTCAGGATGCCACAGAAGGTCTTCCACTCTACTTTGAGAAAGTCCACCTTCCATTGCTGCTGTCCCAAGGTGAAAAGTTAGAGGTTTCCCAAACACAGTCTCTGTTACCTTCCCCTCCCTTTCAGCTTCCTGGAGGTGACACACTGCCTCCACCAATAAAGTGACACAGGAGAAGCTGTTTGACAGATAGAGGCTCCACGTCACAAAACCCGGGTTTGTCCATGAAGTGAACAGAGCCCCCAAAGTCCTTGGCAGGTTCAGATGCTCCCTTCCTCTGTCCCCTCAAACAACAAGCGGGGTCTAAAGACTTCCTGGTTTCATACACACTGCAGTTTGACATGACCTCTGAACTGGGTGAAACTGTGGTTTTGTTCCATTGTGTACAAACCAGGATGGATCAGAATCCTGGACTTGTAGGCAAGAGAACAAAGGTTGATTCAGTAATGAAGCTATATGGTCATCTGAGTAACTGAAAACATTACAATCTCTTTGTGCCACAATGTCTGTTACAAAACAATCCCCAATAATTGCACTTGTATCCTGGCCAGAGAATAAAGCCACAGTTTGCCATTTCATCTGACTGAGACATCACAACCAATTGTGGTTTGTACCAAACTAGGAGGTTTTCAGTGTCAGCCATTTGAGATAGGGGAGGGGGAAAGCAGGACTTGGTGGCTTGTTTGCAGCACAACCCATCTAAGCTTTGTTCCTGACATCTGAATGCAGCTTCTCAGCCTCTGGAACATTATCACAGTACATACAAATACATACCTCAGCCAGGTAGAGGATGCAGAACTTTAGATCCTCAGGGGAATCTGTAAAGGAAGAAATTAAAACCCCATTTTAGATTTACATACGCACTCAGAAAGTGGCTTTCACAAGAGGACTTGTCTTCCAAGATAGAATAAGCTAGAATCATAGAGTTGGAAGGAACCTCCAGAGTCATCTAGTCCAACTCCCTGCACAATGCAGGAAATTCACACACCCCATACACACATACCCAGTGACCCCTGCTCCTTGCCCAGAAGATGGCAAAAACCCCTCCAGGATCCCTGGCCAAACTGGCCTGGAGAAAATTGCTAGGGGAGTTTATTTTCTGTTCTGCTCATCATTTGTCTGCTTTTACCCATCCCCCTGCACACCCCAAAACAAGAAAAAAGGGTTGAATCCTATAATTCTCTTTCACTGTTTTCATCCAACAGAGAAAGGCTCCCTCTGATGGAGAAAGTCTTTCACCACTGGAAACAGTCATTCTCCATAGGAAAAGGTGTTCCTTTGTTGAAGGAAGACTTAGTGGAAGGGAGTCATAGGATCCAACCCCCCAAAATGAAGGGATTCTGAAATAACTGGCCTCATCCCACCTTCTGGTTGCTTCTGCTGCAGACCAGTAAAAACCTTTTCATGAAATGATCCTAACATTATTATAGATAACCATCCACAAGAGAGGCTGGATAAGTCTGGCTACCAGTGTGGGGCATTTTGAGAGCCAGTTTGGTGTAGTGGTTACGAGTGGTGGACTCTAATCTGGGAGAACCAGGATTGATTCCCCACTCATCCACATGCAGCTGTGTCAGTCACAAGTTCTTTCAGAACTGTTCTCTCAAGGGCAGTTCTCAAGAGAGCTCTCTCAGCCCCACCTACCTCACAGGGTGTCTGTTGTGGGGGGGGGGGGGGGGAAGGGAAAGGAAAGGAGATTGTAAGCCACTCTGAGACTCTTGAGTGAAAGGTTAGGTATAAATCCAATCTCTTCTTCTTCTAAGTATTTGGAAATTTTGTTAAGAAAAAAAGATACCTCAGGAAGAAAACATGACAGTGGTTTTTACAATTCTGGAAAATGTGGTTAAGAAAGAATATTTTCCCTACCATTTTTTCCATGTGCTCATGTTTTCATTCACTGTATTACTGTATGAAATAAACTTTAATGGGGGCAAAATGCTGAAACATATAACAATAAATACTAGAATTCAGAGCCAACCCATCAGGCTGATTGGTAGTATGTGGTTCTGGAAACCATTGCTTCAGGATGTGATGATGCCAGATGCTTATATTTTATTTTTAAAGTTCAGAAACATTTGTAGAGGATAGGCTAATCAGCCAACAGAGCAAAACACAACTTCCTTGTTCAGATGCAGTCTACCTCCAATGCCAGGCGCTGGGACAGAGAAGAAGGGAGGGCTGTCACTTTCGAGGCCCTGCTTGTAAGTGTCAAAGAATCTCTATTGGAAACAGAGTGCTGAATTCAATGGACTGCGGTCTGCCTGCAGTTGGACAGCTTGCAAGAATACAGATGTTGAGCCCCAAAGCCCTCCTTAAGCACGGCAGACTCACCCTCTTGCAGTCTGACATCCTGCAGGTAAAGGGGATTCCGGAGGACGTTGCAGCGGCCTGGTTCGTCTTCTTTGGTGAACAGCAGCAAGTCCGAGTAGATGAAGAGAGTTACCTGGGCAAGGTAGGAAAAGATGTTAAGGCTCGTAGGGCTGGAAGGAATTAAATGCCCCAGCTGCCAAGGAGATTACTGTATGCACGTAAAAAGCACCAGCCTTTACCATCTCAACACATACAAAATATAAGGCTTGTTTTTTACCTTTAAAAAAAAACAGTGACTCATTATTAGCAAAGAGAGAATTGCAAAACAAGTTGATTACAAAGTCAGCTGAGCACAGTCTAAGGCTTGATTTAAACTTGATACCGGCAAGGCAAGAACACTTCCCTATGGGACGCTGCACTCACTGGGGTGTTGCTTATGCCAAACAGCAGGCCGGCATGAATTCTCTGCTGGGATGCTGCATTCACTTAGAGTCTCATTCAAACAGTGCAAAGGTAGCTGTCGTGTTTTAAATAAGACATACCACAGGGAAATGATTTCACTTCAGACGGCCCCTCATTTAAATGAGGTCTATTGCTCTTCTTCAGGGCTTTACTGAGAATTCCCAGCCATTTAGAAAACAGATCACAAAAATAAGATCTCTGGTGTTTTAAAGTCTTCTGGATTCCAATCAGTTTACGGCCTTTGGTTCCAGGACACAACAGCACCCTTCCCCAGTTCTGGCACTAACCCCAATGAACTGGTAGAGCACTGCCATCCGTCCCCTCTCATACATATTTCCTTTACGGTAAACAGGTCATGTGCCAAGAGAATGCTGAACAGGGAAGTCCTTCTCTGCCACATACCCAGAAACCCACGACCCAGATCTTAGAAAGTCATGGCCGTGGGAACTGCCATGTCTAGACAGGATGTGACTGAAGCTGGACTAAGGATCCAGGGAAAGGACCAGTTCTGGCACAGATCCACACACACTCCGTAGCCACCACCCCTGCCCTCTCTCCCACTCCATTTCATTTATATACCAATCCATGTACTTTTACCCAAGTTCTTATCAAAGGTCTTGAAGTGGCTTCCATAAAATGCAAAAGACAATGAAATCACCATGGCAACAATAATTAAAAGTAACGCAGACAACTGTACAGTTTTTTAAAAGAATTATACATATCCCGCTTTCTTCCCCAATGAGGATCTAAAAGTGGTATACATCATTCTCCCCTTCACCATTCTGTTCTCATAACAACTACCCTGTGAGGCTGGCTAGGCTGAGTGTGTGTCCCTGGCCCAACGTCATCTCACAAGCTTGCATGACAAAGCAGGGACTTGAACCTGGGTCTCCCAGATCTTAATCTGACACCATAAAATTATACCATGCTTGGCAACACTTATCATAGCCAAACTCAGCAAGCACACACACCAGTACAAAAAACTGCAGACTTTGTTGATAGAAAGAAATCAATCTCTGGCCATGAAAAAGCCTTCACGGGAGACAAAGAGTGACTGGATGAGGGGAAGTGGTGTATCTCTTGGGAGAAAGTCCCCCAGAAAGAGTGCCACTTCCAAAAGAGTTCTAGTTTTGGTCATCTCACTGGCTGTCCTTCAGACTGTGAGGGGCACATCCCACATGGCCCTTCTGAAAGGTCTTAACTGCATGAGGCTATCCAAAGTGCAGAAACCTGCCTGATGCCTTCTTGGACTTAATCACTTCCAGCTGCAAGTAGGACACTGCATGCTTGCATCTTCCCCTGTCCACAGAAATCTAGTACAAAGCCAGGCATAAAGCTTTTCTTCCTTCTGTGCTGGCTTTCTAAGAGCAGGGAGAATTTTCTTTAAAAGCAGCTGAAGCTTTCAAACATTACTCCAAACTATATATGAGCTCCAGTGACAGAGAGCTTTTCTTGGCCTGCTCCTGTATGCATTCAGCTGCTGTTTGGCACACAGAGATGTGGCAACTGGGGCTTGACTCACCAGTCCATGCTATGCACCAGTCCCGTATCAAAAGCACAGGAGCAGAAAAGAAGGCAGCGCTGCCTCGCTGTGAGCAGTCCTGGAAGTGGCTATTCCCAGGACAGCCAGCACCACAGGGCAGCTCTGATGGGAAGCAGGTGCATAGTCATATACAAGCCAGCATTTCATAGTGGTTAGGAAAGGACTGGGCTTGAAGCTCCCTTTGGGCTACAAAGCTTCTTGGAGACCCTCAACCAGTCACACACTCTCTGTACCCAACCTACTTCAGTTCACAAGGCTGTCCGGAGGATAAAACAAGGGAAGGTCGAACCACAAATGCTGCTCAAAGCTCCCTGGGAGAAGGACAAGATTTAAACAAGACACACACAGATGACTCCGTGGCAGAAACATGAGGGAAATGGGGTGTGTTGCTTTTGTTAAGACTTTGTCCCCTTCCCATGTTCCGGCTTTGGCAGCATAGGAAACTGAATGCATCCTTTGTTTTCTTGGTAATCAAGGCATCAGAAGAGCAAATATTGGCTTGCTTCAATTGGGGAGTTAGTGTTAATAAACATATACATTGATGGGAGGGAGGGCCAAGATTCTTACCTTTGTAGGCTTGTTTCTGGTCTCATGAAGAAGCAGCTCTTCCGACAAAAGCAGCGTTCGGGCCGGATTGCAAAGGTCAAGAGGCTATAAATAAGAGAAATGGACACTTGGGATTTTGGTTGTACAAGGAACTCCCCCCCACACACCGCTCGCCTCCCAGTAAGAGCCACATCAGCTTCTCACTCCCTCCAAGCCCCTGAGCACAAAAGCACCTCTTGTGGATGGAAAGTCCACAGTCCAGTGAAGTGATAAGAAGGGGTGGGAGTGTTTTGTGAGTGGGGGGGGAGGGAGGGACAGACCACTTCACACTTCAAACACCCGCATCATGCAGGAGCTAAGAAAAGAACTGGTGCTCTCTGCTTCTGTGTGTGGGGGGGGGGGCGATCTTTCTGCAAAGCTGGAGCACGGCTGTAAAAAGCCACAAGTGGAAAACTTGGCCACAACAGCCACAGCGGCAGCCCAGGTGCAGCACGTGGGAAGCAGGAAGTGTTTGCAAAAGATGCCCACATGAGAGAGGAGACGGAAAGCCCTATGGAGGGTAGCCTCCTTCCCGCCCACAGCTGTCAACCCCCAAAGTCTGCAGGTTTCTGAGTGGGTACTGGAAGCTGACAATTGAAACTTTTGCCAGGATGCCCCAAATTTGCCATACCTGCCTCTCTCTCCCTTAGCTATGTGATTATGTTAGGAATGGCTTGACCAGATTCGAAAAACTAGGTACCTTCCCAGGGCAGCGCAGCTAACCACCTCTATACCCACCTCCCTCCCTAGCAGTGTTCCCTCTAAGCTGAGTTAGTGTGAGCTAGCGCACAGTTTTTCAGCCTCCGGCTCACAGGTTTTTGTCTTAGCTCAAGAAGGATAGCTCCAGAGCAAACTAATTTATGCAGTAGCCAAATCACTCACTCACAACTTTAATGCCAGTAGCCCACAAAGTAGAATTTTTGCTCACAAGATGCCACAGCTTGGAGGGAGCATTGCTCTCTAGTACACTTTCATTCTGCCTGTCCTCCAAGGAGCTCAGGGTAGCGTATGTGGTTCCCCCAGTTTGTCTTTACAACAAGCCTGTGGAGTTGGCTAGGCTGAGGTACTAGGACTGCCCCAAGGTTACCCAGTGAGCCCCACAACTGATGGTGCTTTCACACGTGCTAAATAATGCAGTTTCAATCCACTTCAGCGACTGTTGGCAATTGTATTTTGCCATCTCACAGAGTAAAATCCAGTGGCAAAATGCATTGAAAGTGGGTTGAAAGTGCGTTGTTTAGTGTGTGTGAAAGCGCCCTCAAGCGGGGATTGGAACCTACGTCTCCTGGATCCAAAATCCAGCACCCTAACCACTCCACCGCACTGGCACTCCTGACAGGTCTCTCATGCTTCATCCAGAACATACTGCTTTCCCCACAAGCCACAAGGGTACCCCAACATTATCTGAAATATCACAGGGTTCTGAGAAGTGTTCCCTCTAAGCTGAGTTAGTGCGAGCTAGCTCAGTTTTTTAGCCTCCGGCTCACACATTTTTGCCTTAGCTCAGGAAGGATGACTCCAGAGCAAACTAATTTATGCAGTAGCCAAATCGCTCTCTCACATCTTCAATGCCAGTAGTCACAAAGTAGAATTTTTTCTCACAGGACTCCACAGCTTAGAGGGAGCATTGGTTCTGGGGTATATTTCCATTCACAAGAACATGCTGTACGCTACCCTCCACCAACACCAAGGGAGCCACAAAGACAGTCTGAACCAGACCTGAACTGTTTCCCCATCTGGCCACCTGCTCTCTATATCCACAATGCTTCTGTTCCTCAGTTTTCAAAACATGGTTGGCAGCTGCAGGGTGAGCATCTCCTCTTCTGCCTGCCCTCACAATACTTCTTGCCCCCTTTCATCCTCTAGACATACGGTTGCCAACTCCAGTTTAGGGAATTCCTGAAGATTCCCCCCAAATCACCTGGGGAAGGGAAAGTTTGAAGGTGAGGAAGCTCAGCAGGGATGTAATGCCACAGAGTCCGCCCTTCAAAGCTGACAGTTCCTCCAAGAGAACTGATCTCTGTAGTTTCGAATTCAGTTGTAATTCTGGGAGGACTCCAGGCCCCACCTGGAGGTTGGCAACATGAGACTGAGCAAAGACCCTGCTGCTGACTCTTAGCCCCACCCCTTCACCTGTCCTTCCCCTCTTCCATATATACTATTCATTTAAGTCCCTCTTCTCTGGCCCCATCTCCCTCTTCCACCATCAAAAGCTGACTGTAAGCCTCCAGCACCCAGGCCATGGATATGAGGACATCTCAGTGCACATCAGCGGTCTTTCAGACAAACCTATTGGCAAGTAAGGACAGCTCAGAATCACGGTGCCTGGCAGGCAAAACCATACACAGGAGGGATTGAGGGATTGCCTGTTACCAACTAGACTAGCCAGGTGGGTACCAGACGTGGAACTCCTGTTGTAATGGCCAGTTTGGTGTAGTGGTTAGGAGCGCGGACTCTAATCTGGGAGAACCAGGTTTGATTCCCCACTCCTCCACTTGCAGCTGCTTGATGACCTTGGGCAAGCCATAGTTCTGTCAGAGCTGTTCTCTCAAGGGCAGTTATCGAAACAACTCTCTCAGCCCCACCTACCTCACAGGGCGTCTGTTGTGGGGAGGGGAGGGGAAGGGAAAGGAGATTGAAAACTGCTCTGAGACTCCTTCGGATAATGAAGGGTGGGGTATAAATCCAATCTCTTCTCTTCTCTCTCTAATTCCTTTGCAACAGGTAAGCGCTTCTTTAAAAAGGATGTCCTTCCTACTGGGCTTCCTGGTCATCTGCTACCTTCAGTCACCGACCTCAGCAATGTCTGCAAGCACCTGAGAGACCTACCTGCACAAAGATGGGGAAGACCAGCACTTTGGGAGCCAGCGTCACATATGTGCCATAACTGGAGTGAGCGATATTGGGCCTCACCAGGGTGCAGTTCTGGGAGTTGCTGCCATGGCCCTTGATGGTCTGCACTGTCTTCATGAGCCGGGATTTCTTGCCATGAGAACCCCCTTTACACGCATTGCCTAGAAACAGGGCAGGGGACAACAGTGTGTGGGGAGGGGTGATATTTTTTGGTAATGTTGACCCCAGCTGATTTGATCCCTTATACTAAACCAACAGTAGCTTAGTGCCAGACCACACCCCACACCGGGCCTACCTGTCCCAATCGGTAATTTATTTCTGGGTTATTATCAGTTCGTTACTGCCAGGACGCATCTTGCTAGTGAAGCTCATCTGGAGAGAGGATTTCATACCACCCTTCTTGCACCTAGGCTGACCAGATGGCTAGGGTTGCCAGCTTTGGCTTGAGAAGTGCCTGGAGATTTGGGGGTGGAGCCTGAGGAGGGTGGAGTTGGGGAGGTATACTTCAATGGGGTATAATGCCATAAAGTCCACCTTTCAAAGCAGCCATTTTCTCCAGGTGAACTGATCTCTGTTGCCTGGAGATCAGTTGTAATCCCAGGAGATCTCCAGCTATCACCTGGAGGGTAGCAGCCCTATAAATGGCATAGAGCTCCTTTTTTAAAACAAAAACAGCTACATGAAAAAGAAAATTTTGGACAGCATAGCTTTTCTGTCCCCTGCACAATGAGCTGCCCTGGCCAAAATTCCTTTCACATCAAAGCTTTTTGCTCCCCCCCTTCCCAATATTTATAGGTGGATTTCAGACTGAAAACTGCTCACAAAATGGTTGAGTTAAAAAAATACAAATAAAAGCAACCCATACAAAATGGAAAAACAATGCAACTAAGCTCATAGAAATAGAAAAAATAAAAACACACAAAACCACTGAAAGTGTCCATTAATCTCCAAACACCAAACTGTATAAAGAACTTACATTTGTCTGTGAAAAGAGACCAGGGAGGCACACATACAGTCTTGCACATCTCTGGAGACACCACAGAAAAGGCCCTGCTTCTAGATGATGGCAGCTTTGCGTCCCTAAATGAAGGGACTCACAATTTCAAAAGCTCTTCCCTCCTCTGCATCTGGTTGTGCCCATGCATTGACTGAAGGCTTTATATCTCTTGTGGGCTCAGTCAGCAGTTAAGCTGGCTACCTCCTCACAGATCTTCATAAAGGTGTTCTGTTAGTTAGACCTGCTGTTTATCTGCTGGCAGTGGTTACCTGGTTTGTCGGTCTTTTTGTCCTTTATGATTTTACAATCCTCCAAAGTGGGAGGATGTGCCCATGTGTGTATACATTTGGTTTGCTTTGCAAATCTAAGCCCTAAAGAGCAGCCAAGCAACTGTTATATATGAAAGCACTAGTGTCAGAGCTTGGAATAAGGATGTTTATGCACTGCTTTTTATAACAACCAGTTTACCTTAAAGGAACAATAAGCTCTAGCAGTTGTTCCAGGAAGTTTTCAAGTTAATCAAAGCTCTTCTTTAAGCTGAATTTTTAAGGGAAGGGGTGTGTGAGAGAGGGGTTTTTTTTGTTGAGCACGATGGGATAAGCTCCAGTCTGTCCCAGCCTTAAGAGAGAATGGAGGTGCAAAAAAAGATATCAGGTTGCAAAGAGCTGCTGCTTTCCCACTAAAGACAGAAATGCCAGAATTCAGATGTCAGAATTCCGATTTGTACCTAGTTTTCTGCATAAGCACTGGAAGCAAACTAAACTCTGCAGACAAAGAAGGCAGATTGTTTGGTGCAGAATATAGGTTTGCTTGGTGGATACTGTTGGCTCCCCTTTCCAGCATGAAGAACACAAAACCCTCCATGTGGTTTTAACTGGCTCAGAACACCCGGAAACAGTCAAGGAATTGTTTTTGTTACTTATTTATCCACCACATGGCCTCAGCGCAAAACTTTTCCAAGAGTCAATAGGAAACGGAGCCTAACGGAAACGTTGAGTCAATTCAGGTTATTGTTGGCCAGTCGGAGGCATTTCAGCAAATTTCCTACCCAGTGAAGCTGGAAAACAAAATCGCTAGCACACAGGTTCCACTGCCTCCATTTCACACTGTTGTGTCTCTGACACAACAGCAACCCTAAAGGTTGCATCTGTTTTGCCAAGTTTGGCTTTATTGATATGAAGAGAGCGCTGATGACATAATCGTTGGGCCAGGCTGGCGCAGACCGTGCCACAAGGTGAGGCGCCGCCCCCACGGAATTTGGAAGTCCAAGGCAGCCGTGAGAGAATGATCCAGCCTACAGAGCACAATTTTAATCCTGGGGTTTTCAATAGTTGGCGCATTTCTGAAAGACTTTTATGCCAGTGTATACTTTTTTTGTGTTTTATCTTCAGCAACTTCTCTGGAGAGGTGGCATAAAAATTTTCTCGATAAGGAATGTCACTGTAGTGATTGTTTCAATATTGCAGGTGAAAGTCTCTAAGCGCAGAGGAAAAGAGCAGAGGAATTCACTTAGGCAATTTCTTTCTTTAGCCGAGTGGCTAAAAAAACAACTGTAAAACTAGGGTGCTTATAGCATGGGCTGGTGGTTGGAGTAGGATCTGGAAACCTGGGTTCAAATCCCCACTCTGCCATGGAAGCTTGCTGGGTGGCCTTGGACCAGTCACACTCTCTCAGCCAAACCTCCCTCACAGAGTTGTTGTTGTGAGGATAAAAGGGAGAAGGGAAGAACAATGTCGTAAGGTGCTTTGGGTCTCCACTGGAGAGAAAAGCAAGTATAAATATCTAAACAAATAAATATTGCCTTTGCTATGAGCTTGTTAAAGCCTGCCTCTCTCTCTCTCTCTCTCTCTCTCTCTCTCTCTCTCTCTCTCTCTCTCTCTCTCTTAGCCTCCAACCCATTTGCAATGCAAGGCCAGCAATAATGATCTACCTTGCAGGGTTCCTGTAAGGATTACAAAAAGGTGACTATGCAAAGCACTTTGAAAAGTGCTGAACTAATACTAAGCATCTGCGAATCTTCCTGTGTTGTTTTGTCAGCTTTCTCCTCCTGTATCAATTTGTTAGCAGATGGTAAAGTGAAAGGCTACCTTTGGGGGACCTGCAACCTTTAGCCTGAGTTTCTCCAGAACCCCTTCTCTCTAGGAACTGTGCAGGAAAATAACATTGCTCTTTCCCTGCTTCCAGAAGGCATCAATGCCTTGGCAGCATCAGCGACCGTGATACCAATCTAGCCCCAACCCTGTGGATCAAACCTATGGATCAGGGTTCTCTGGCTTGGGAAATACCTGGAGATTTGGGGTGGGGGTGAAGCCTGAGGAGGGCAAGGTTTAGGGACATTTCAGTAGGGTATATTGCCATAGACCCCACCTTTCAAAGCAGCCATTTTCTCCAGGGGAACTGACCTCTATCACCCGGAGATCAGTTGTAACCCTAGGAGATCTCCAGCTGCCAGGGGAGTTTGGCAACCCTACTACAGGCATACTTTCTAACCAGCATGCTTCATACTAAGGAATGCATGGCATGGGGTGGGAAGAAAGGGGCTGGCCTGCCCACTCTTCTCAGCTCTATTTCTGTCTTGACAGCCAGATTTCCATACACATCTCTCTAGTTCTATTCGAAGGGCATTCCTCAATCGAAGCCATGCTGGGAAAGATGGAAAGCAAATGAAACTGCAGTCCTCCCGGAACCACGTAGCCGACACCCATGCCCAGCTTGCGCTGACAGCAAACGCTCCTGAACATGGCTGGAGAAACAGATAAGGCCTGGTCCAAAGTAAATAAGTCTGGCTTATTCCATTAGCCCTTCGGAAAGAGCTTGTTTGCTCGGAGGTAAACAACAGTCCAGACAGAGCATGTTAATTGGCAAGGGCTCAGAACAAGCTGCTGCTTGCCATTTGCCCAGGGACCAGCCCCAGGTGAGGGTGAGGGGGGAGACCATAAACACTTCCAAAATCCACCGAGAGAGACGAGCAGACTTTTTAGGAGCTCTTTTGATGCTTCTTGGCCAGCAGCCACTAAATGGCAGCAGTAATAAACGATACTTTGCATTTCTACAGCACATTTCAAACATTCAAAGAACCCCCCTGGACATTTCAGGTTAAATTCTTACAAGAGCTCCATCAGTTAGGCCTATATTATCATCCTTCCTATGGTGCTGTTAGGTGTGTTGAGGGTGAGAAAGTAGTGGTTCACCTAAGGACCAAATGACTGAGATGGCAAAGTTCTATGATGGAAACTCCCAGAGTCCATTTGGCCCTACCTAAAAGCACCCACATAGGGCTGCAATGGCTCAGAGGTTAAGATGCTGAGCTGCAGACTGGAAAGTCGGTAGTTCAGCAGCTCAAGACCCTAGTGTTGCGTGACGGAGTGTGCTCCCACCTCTGGCCCCAGCTTCTGCCAACCTTGCAGTTCAAAAGCAAGAAATTGCAAGTAGATATAAATAGGTACCACTTTGGTGGGAAAGTAACAGCATTCCGTGTGCCTCGGCGTTTAGTTATGTCGGCCACATGACCACAGAAAAAGTCTTCGGACAGCGCTGGCTCTTCGGCTTGGAAACCCTAGAGCAGGCCTGTAGCCAGAATTTTTTTAGTCGGGGGGCATTTAAATTTCTTAGTGGGCACTGGCTAATCAAATGAATACCTGGCTCCTTCCCCACATCTGCCACCACTTGGGGGCCCTGGGCTGGATGGGAAGTCATGGGGCCTTGCCAGTAAGTCAGGGGGCCTGGCCCTGAGATGCCCCACTGAAGCTACAGGCCTGCTCTAGAGTCAAGTTTGACTGGCTTTCGAGCAAGGGAAACCTTTTACCTTTACTTTAAAAGCATCCACAGGGAGTTGGATATGGATCAGGGAAGGGGTTCTGGGGAATGGGGGTTAATCCGCCCCATACCATTTTCTGATTATAAAATAATCCCCAGAGCACTTTCAAGCCTTGTCAGTGAAAAAAGCAGGCTCAGTATGTGTACCTGTCTTTTCCCCTGACTGGGGCTTAAGCAGTCCAAGGAGGAAATTTCTGACTGGATAACACACCTCTTGCTCAGCACCCCAATCCATTTCTCCCACAGCTGCTTTCCTGGATTTTCCAGTCAAAGATCTCCAAAATTATACATAATTTGACCCTATGATTGCCTCGTAATTCTGTGGCTGAGAGATAACTTGACCAAACCCACAAGACATATTGTGTGACTACCTCATGGCAATCCAAAGCAGCCAACACAGAGAAGAAAGCATATCTACCTAACTTATAGCCCTGATGTTATAACAAACAAAACAGGCATTTTTACACTAATTTTTTAAAAGCCAAAAGGTTCTTATGGTTTTGTGTATAGATAGAATCTTCAAAGCAAGGCGCATCCACAAATATCAGAGCTTTTACAGAGTTCCAGTACATTCTCTGTTTTTGATTATAATCATTTTTTCAAGAGCAACTTCATGGATGCCAACGAAACACAGGCAGACTTCAGCTTTGTAAAGGGACTGGAGGTTTGAAAACCAGGTTCAATTTCACCAAAAAGTAGCTAGTTCTGTTTATTACGGGAGAATGGAAGTAGCTATTTTCTGATGAAACAGCAGAAGTGTAATAGTGTCCACAAGTTGTAAAGTTATGGAGGACTTGCTGGGTAACAAGTTTCACACAAAATGATAGCTCATGCTCAAAAGCACTTTGCACATGACAGAGAGCAGAAAAGGACAGCGAGATTCAAAATGCAGACACATGATCGTACATCTGTCTCTGGAGTGCTTATCATTACGTTTAATGCTTCTTACAATGCCTGCCTGCTAGAGAAAGCCAAGTCCCCAAACCGGGAATATTCCCTGACAAACCCAACAGCTAAACTCACCTCCAGGGGCTTTGCCCTCCTGGTAGACAGGTCTCAGAAGCTGAAAGACACAAAGCAAGGAAACTGGACTTTACCTCCTCCATGAAAGCACCACTACAGCTACTAAATCCTCCCTACGTGCTGATCTCTGACCTTAATAAACCATTAATTAATTCAATCAATCAATCAATCAATTCTCCACAAAATTGAATGTTGGGAGCAGAATTTTGCAAATGGGAAACCTTAGTGTTCATTTCCTAATTGGGGAGCAACATCTTAAACAAAATGCGGCCACCGCCACCGCCACCGCCCCAAAAAAACCACACCCTGTTCCAGGAAGCCTGGAGACAGCATGCCTGGCTCCATCTTGGGAAATGTATTAAGACCCAGCTGATGGGATGACAGAGGCTCATTCTGGAGAAACAGCTCATGGGGGAGGACAGTTCCCAGACAGTAAATGAAGGATTCCAGGTCTGAACCCACTCACCCCATATAAAAGAAATCCCTTTCCACAGAAACCTAGCATGTCAGGGAAATGGCTATGCTGGAATCTGTCTCCCTGACATCTAATTTTCTTCATGCAGGTAATTTCATTTGAAAGCATGCATTCTATTCTGCAAGCCCCCATCTGCAATCAGAGGTGGTTCACTCCAGGAGCACTTCTATCATGCAATGAAGCTCGGGGGGGTTTCGGGGTGGTGGTGTTTGTTTTTAACCTAGGCAAGTGAAAAGGGCAGTGCCAGTTCTGAGAACAGATGTGCCTTTTCTGAGAGGTGTAATGAAGCCTTAAGAGACATGTGAACAGAATAGTTGGCTGGGGCTGAAACCCTCCTTGGGCTACTAGAAGAGCATGGGTAAGCCATGGGCCTGACAATCTCCAGAAGGGCAGGGTTGGATTTTCTTCTGGGGTGCCCATACCTGGCTTCCTGGATCGAGGGGTGCCAGAATGATGTAGTTCTTGTCCCCACCTGAAGAGGGGGGTCGGGAGAGTGGGGGCATAGTACGCTGGGTGGCCTTCCCAAGCTCCGTGTAGCGCTCCCAGCTGTTCAGCACCAGCCCCTCATTCCCATCATATACAACGTGGCAGCTTTGGCGGTGCTCGGGTGGACGCGGCCGCAGCAAGCTGTTCTTTTCCCGTTTGTTGGGTGGGGACTGCAAGTCATACGTTGATTTGCAAGAGGAGCGGCGGATGACGCCTTCCAGGCCAGGCTTGACCCGAGGGACAATGCGCCAGACCAGCAGTATGATCTCCCGTGAACAGTTTCTGCAAGAGGCATAGGTATGAGAGGGTGGGTCAGTGCAGAAGAGGACCACACGGGGTTTCAGATTTACCGTGGTCCCTCTAAGCTGAGTTAGTGTGAGCCAGCTCACAGTTTTTTAGCCTCCAGCTAACATACTTTTATTTATTTATTTACTTTTCAAATTTCTACCCCGCCCTCCCACCCAGAGCCAGCTCAAGGCAGCTTACATAAAAGCAGATAAATTACATTAAAACATGTTACAATTGAAACAATTCTAAAACCATAGTAAAGTGCTAGTAGTCGTTGTTGATTATATAGTGGTAGCAGCCATAATTCAGTATTTTCAGCTCACATTCAGCTCACAGTGTTCATTTTGATTGTCTTTGTAGTGCTTGATGTTCTTTAGGCTGTTGGCAGCTGTTTCCAGAATCCAGGGCCCTCTTGCATTCAGCCATCCATTGTTCCTCATTGGTGGTGGCGGCAGCTCCCAAAAGCCTGGCGGAAGGGCTCAGTTTTACAGGCCCTGCAGAACTGTAAAAGGTCCCACAGGGCCCTGATCTCCTCCAGGAGCTCATTCCACCAGGATGGGGCTGCCACCGAGAAAGCTCTGGTACTGGTCTTAGCTTTTGGTCTTAGCTCAGGAAGGATGGTTCCAGAGCAAACTAATTTATGCATTAGCCAAATCGCTCACTCCCAACTTTAATGCCAGTAGCTCACAAAGTAGAATTTTTGCTCACAAGACTCCACGGTTTAGAGGGAGCATTGGTTCAGAACCCCCCACTCCCCGAGACACCCCAAGCATCATGAGATGGTATCAAAGCTAATTTCACTCATGACCTCATGATTTCAGAGCCTGCTGCCCCGCTGTCATCAAAACAGACCTGCAACTTGCTCAGCCCCAGACTCACAAAGGTTCCCCTGCCTCCCCGCTTTAGAGAGTCCTTCACAGAGGACACCTATTTGCCATAACAGAGGATATTACAAGCTATATGCCATGAAAATCCAATGCAGCCTCTGTGAGCTGAGGCAATAGACTTAAGTACCAGATGCTGGAGTCAGACAAGTCAGGAGGGGTGTTGTCATAGACCCCTGAATGTGAACTTCCCCAGGTAATCAGGGATGAATTGGGAAGAAAAGACTAGACAAATTAATGGAGGATACGTCCACCAGCAATGATTATCCACAACAGTTAAAAGGAAACTCCTTTGTCCTGAGGCAGTATCTCTGAGTTCCAGATGCGGGGACTAATAATTGAGAATAGCCATTGCTGGCATGTCCCAGTAGGACTACAGTATAATGCCACCAGGTATGGTATGTGTTATCTTGGTCTTAACTGCATTATTTTCCGCCACCGTAATTACATTTTCTGCATTGCTTGACATACTACATCCAGTGTTCCCTCCAAGCTGAGTCAGTGTGAGCTAGCTCACAGGTTTTTTAAGCTCCAGCTCACACATTTTTGTCTTAGCTCAGGAAGGATGGCTCCAGAGCAAACTAATTTATGCAGCAGCCAGATGCAGCCATTTAAGCCAAAGCAGCTTAAATGCCAGTAGCTCACAAAGCAGAATTTTTGCTCACAAGGCTCCACAGCTAGCATTGACTATATCCGATCATTTTTGCATTGTTTCTAAGGCTTGCAATTCTAATCCTACAGCACTGCTTATTATCCTGAAGCATTTGACTGTGTTGTTTTGCACTTGGTCACCTGTCCTGAGTGTCAGTGAGAAAGGGGGTGGGGCTATAAATAGAGTAAACAAAATCATGGGCTCCTGGAAACATTTGGATGGCCACCGGTGGGGAGAGACAAGACTCTGTAGGGCAGTTCCTCAGACTCTTTCACAGGAGCCTCATTCCCATCCCACTCTCCCTATCCCCAGGACACTCAGAGCTTGGCTCCACCACAGCCACACCACCCATCAACACATGTGCCATAGTCACCGGATCTCGTGAGCCAGTTCCACACACTTCCAGTGCTCAACAGGTCGTTCATTGAGTTTAAGGACAGTGTCTAGTTGCTGCAAGCCGGCCTTCTCTGCGGGACCACCTGGAAGGGAGTGTGTGTTAGAGCTTATCTGCACACAGAGATTCTCTAGAAACTTACCTGCATACAATGTTTTCAGATATATATTTATTTATATAGTTCTACCCATATCCACCCCCCAGAGTGGGGGGGACACGAGCAGTCTCCTGCCACTGCTTGCACTCACTCTGTCTGGGGTTCAGGCTGCTTACCTAAACACACCCACCCTGCTGGGGCTTGGTAGTGGCCAATCACGCCTGCCCCATGCAGGGCTTGGCTACCTGACTTCCAGTGGCGGGTCCTTCCCGTCTCACGTAGGGCAAGGGCTGTGTCTCGTTTAGGCCTGGTGGGGGGATGGGCATGGCAGGGGGGCTGGCAAGAGGTGGCAGTGATTTCGGGGCCCCATCTTGAACTGTTTCCCAGGGCCCCAGAATCACCAAAACTGCCCCCCCTGAGGGACACTGGGGATCTCTAATGAAGAATCTTTATAATGTATGCCAAAATATAATTACTAGCTTTTTTCTCAAAGGAAAGCCAGGACAGTTGTAGCACAGATACACCCTTTTTTAAAAAAAAGGTTGTGGCAGGTGTCAAGAGAAGCTCAAAAACAGTTCCTTCAAAAAAAGACTACCGTTGCAAACCAAATCAATCAACCCACCACCACTCAGAACCACTGCCCCTGGTCTCACCAGAGTCCACAGCCTGCACCCGGACAGGCGAATCACAGCAGATGGTGAACCCAAAGCCATTCTTTCCTCGTGGGATCGTAATCTGAAAGCAAAAAACAAAACTACAGATTTCAGTGGTGTTTTTAAAAAAGAAAAATTGCATCGTAACTTGGTATAGCCCTACACTAGTCACAGAAAGGCAAAATTTGGGGCTTGGAATAGGGAATAACACGAGATGAGAGTGGGACAATCCAGAAAGGCCCTGTGTAAGCTCAGATCTTAGAGCTGCAGCTGGTCATATTGGGTCCCATTTTGCTCTGTCCTTGTGGTCTAACTTCAGGAACTTTCCATTTGCCTAACGTGGAAAGTAAGCAGAAAGGTTAAACCTATCGTGTGGAGGACCATCGAGCCCACACATCCATTACCACAGACATGGTGCTACCTAAGCCACATCCGGGATCACAGAAACATGCTAACACCACAGCAGCTATTATTCAGAATTTGTCATAGTCTCCTGCCTACTCAAGGGACTTTCCAAAAGTCAGAACTCATAAGATCACTCTGTGGTTTAAATCTTTAAAAGGATTTGGTACGCATTGCAAAGACCTTCAATTTCATCAGCTAGCATAATGGAATGCTGCCTCTCGGTCTTCTCCAAAGTTGGTCGAATTCTTGAATCTTTGTTTGCGGGCAACAACAGGCCAGTCTGTCAAAGTACCCATCTTTAATGGTCAACCAATGGCAGGAAGGAACCAGGGAGTACATGAGGCTGAGGTCTTCTGAGGCTCGTTATGGGACCAAGCAAACTGCAATTTCTCTTGGCTATCTGAATACAATAATTATCTGCACTGAATACTCACCAGCTTTGATTCTTTAATAGCAAATCTCCCACATTGAATTGCTTTCACTTATTACAGTATTAAGATGCAATGATTTTGTTTACACTTGTACTGAAATTTAGGAGAGCAGCTCTCAACTCTTTGAAACAGTTCTGTTTTTACTTTTGTCCTACTTTATCGTATGTGTAATTTTAAATTTTAGATTTGCTATATAACTTGCTTTTACATTTTTTTGGATCGATACCATTCATCTCTCCTGGGATACATGGAATAGGACCTTAAAAGGGAAGGGGAGTGGCTTTTCGTGGGAAACACTATCTCCATAGCAATACTAGAACTTTCCCAAAAAGTAAATGGGTGTGGAAACTTGTTGCATCCACATAAGAAGCAGAGCTTGTGTGGCTTGCTAGAGGTGTGTGCTGTTTTCACACCATTACAGAAGTATAGAAAAGAAACATCCTGCTGTTGAATACCATGTGGCAATGAAGCTATAGATTAGTCGTACAGAAAACAGATAGCACCGGCTGTTAGGCGGCCAGTTAGCTCATGGTCCCAATCCAAGGTGCTGATTCTTACCTTTAAATTTCTCACAGCCTAGACAGTGCCTACCGCAGAGGATCTCTCCCACACATGCATACCTCCCTGTTCCCTCAGGCAAGCACTGCTTTATGTCTTCTCATTTCTTGAGGATTCATAGTGGCACTCCCACAATTCTGACCCCTGCCCTATGGAAGTCCCTTTTTAGGAAGATAACCAAGAAAGTTGTTTTGGGCAGTCTGAGCTTGTTTTTAACTCTTGCCTGTTGCTTTGGACATGTTTCCTCTTTTGCTTTCTAAATAGTTAACGTTGTCTGGTTTTATTGTACATGTGCAATGAAGTTTGTTCTTAATGGAAAAGTTCAATAGACCAAAGCAAGACAGTTCAACTTGATAACCAAAGGAAAGAGAGGAAACGCTGTGTGACAGGCAGCCTCCACTAAGGGCTCTCCTTGAAGTGACCCATGGGGCATACCCATTCATGGTGGGGCCAAGATGCTCAGAATCGCATCTCTTGTCAAGTCCTGGTGATTCCAGAGATGTCTGCCAAGTTTCCTGTTTGAGCAACAAAGGGGAAGGACCTGCCCTTCCGATTTCTGGGAAAGGCAGCCAGAAGGAAGATACCTACTACTGAGGCCTCCCATGTGAGCCCCCAGGGCCCGGCCTAATCAAAGGAGACATTAGTTCAATGATATTTTTGTGACACCTCTTTCTACCTTGGGCTGTAACAAAAAAAAGAAAGAAAAGTCAAGTCAGTGCCAGGAGCCACAGTACACACAGTCTTGAAGACTGGGAGACATGGAAAACTTCCAAGGACAGCTTGCAGCAGACCCACTGAAGTTAAAAGACTGCATCTGAAGAAGTGTGCCTTGCACACGAAAGCTTATACCTTGAATAAAACTTTATTGGTCTTAAAGGTGCCGCGGGACTCCAACTTTGTTCTGAAGTTAAAGGAGTATGTAGGCTTTTTCCGGTTTCGCTTCATTCTCGGTCACATACATACCCATTTCACTTGCTTAATAGGATGTCAGCATTATTGAGGCACTTCCACAACAGAAGAAATCTAAAATTTAGTATGCATGCCATGTGGGCGGGGCCATAACTCAGTGGCTGAGCATCTGCTCTGCATGAAGAAGATCCAGGCTTCAATCCCCAGCATCCTCCATCTTAAAAAGTGTTGGGTGGCAGGTGATGTGACGAACCTCAGGACCCTGGAGAGCTGCTGCCAGTCAGAGTAGACACTACTGACTTCGATGGACCAATGGTCTGGTTCAGTTTAAGGCCGCTTTATGTGTTCATGACACCTGATTATGAGAAATGGCTGAAACGCATGCATAGAGAACCAGCGTGGCGTAGTGGTTAAGAGTGTGGGACAAGCAACTCGGAGGCCCAGGTCTGAATCCCCACTAGTGTCATGGAAGCTCGCTGGGGAACCTTGGGCCAGTCACACTCTCTCAGCCTGGCCTGCCTCACAGGGTTGTTGTGAGGATAAAATGGAGGAGAGGAGAACGATGCCAGCCACTTTGGGTCCCGATTGGGGAGAGAGGCAGGGTACAAATGAATTAAATAAATAATAAATAGACTGGGTGTGGGTCACAACCGCTGTGCAAGCCACAGAGGAACAACTCTTAAATCATCTGGGTGTCCAGCTTGCACCCTGACTAAGAAAGCAGAAAGAGCTCGGAGTTTCAGTCAAGGTAATATTAGAGGAATGGGCAGGCAGCTCTTCCTTCTAGACAAACCACAGAAGCCCAAGACGCATAATCAAAGGATTGAGAGTTACCACAAAGCTGTCCAAATTTAACCCAAGCTCTAGGGTATGACAGCAGACCCACTAATTCCCTTTCTCTTGCAGACAACCATAGAAGTAGGGATGCACCATGGGAAAGCTTTATTAAAAGGAATTAGACAAATTTGTGGGTTTAACAATGGCTGTTAGTCATGGCGCCAGGCAATGGAACTTCCATGTCTATGAGCAGTATACCTTCAGTAACAGCTGGCAAGGTCACATAAGACGATGATTGCTCTCACTATCTTGTCCTGCTTAAGAAGGCAGGATCAGCTCAGCTTTGGTTCTGAACTAGAACAGTGGTTCTTATGAGATAAAAACAAATGTGTGCATAAAGCCACACGAAGCCAGAACAAACCGGAAGCTACATGCAAAGGACAGTGCAGAGCGGTCCCATGTGAGTTTATATCTCAGCTCACCTAGGACCTCACTAGGTGGCTTTAGGCAAGCTACTCTCTATCATCTGCATTCCCCCCATCTGTAATATGGGGATAATTATAGCCTACCTCACAGGGGTGTTCTTCCACTTCGAGATAATGTCCACTTCGAAAAGCAAATTGTAAACAACACTAAATATTAGAGTATTTACTGCTGTTACATCTCCCGCATAGACCTTTCACCACCAAACCCACACTGCAAGCCTTAAATGTGGTCAGGGAGGCTTCAGTCTAAAGGGTCAGGCTCTAAATTGGTTGGAGAACAAACAACGTCACCCCCCAAGCCCTTCTGAAAGCCTGTCTGTGCCCTACATGGCCTCTTTATAGTCCTGTCACCCAGGAAACAGACAGGGCCCACGGTATTTAGCCACCACTGGAAGAATCCCGGGGCGCAGTGCCTCCTAAGCTGCCCCTTGTTTTGCCTCATGCTCCCACACCGCCGCCCCAGAGGATTGCACGGCCTTTACCCCTGACACAGGCGCACACCGGCTTTTGGGATTCAGATGCACCGACCTGCTGGTAGCGCTGTTCGGAGCACACCCGGCACAGTCCATTGAACCGACTCATGTCCAAGGCCTCGAGGCTTGCGGCCGGCCCATTAAAATCACAGCATCTCCCTTTCTCCCAGGCAAACCAGAGCAGGAGAGACCCCCTGTCTCCTTGCCGCCAGGCAGCTGAGAATAAGCCTCCGTGGTCCTGGCATGGCTGCCCATGGGAACCCGGCGGCTCTGCAGAAGAATGGCAGGAAGCCACCCCTCACCTCCCAGGCCGCCTCTGCCATGTGCTGCTTGATGATAAGCAAAGAGGCTTCCTGAGAACTCCGAGGGATGAGGAAGAGAGAGAGAGAGAGTTCAGAGTCAAATTCCTGTCAGCTCTCTCGCTGAGGCGGCCTTTGTTCCCTGCCGCATTGGCTACCCGCGTTCTCACAAACACTTGGAGGATGTTGAAGCAGCCATTCGCTGGCGCAGCCACTTCATGACAAAAGGCGGCCGGGGGGGGGGGGGGTGCTGTCTTGCATTCACATTCATATTCAGGGGGAAGGACTGCAAGCCGCCAAGGCAATAATGCTGTTTTATAGAAGACTCCCTTTCACACACACAAGCACACACTCTTTGCCAACAGAGACCCCAAGCAGCGAGGTCTCTTGACCCTGCTGGGAATTCGCAAATTCTCATCTTCAGATCCAAAGACACAGAATAACAAAAACCCCTCTTGACTAAGTTCAAGGCATGTTTGAAGCTGGGCCTTTACAGCATACACAGCCTTCTCTTTGCTCGCACAGCAAAACCCTTTAGCGGCAGGACAGCCCTGAGCATCATCTGCAAAGACAACAAGGTGGGGGCGGCGGGGGGGGGGGGGGAGTTACAGCTGTGATGCCTCTTCTCTTCCTTTCCTTTCAAAGGAGCTCTTTGCCTTTTAGCAGGTGCACACCAGGCAGAAAAGATGCCATGCAATGCTCCCTCTAAACTGTGGAGTCTTGTGAGCAAAAATTCTATGTGAGCTACTGGTATGAAAGCTGTGAGTGAGCGGTTTGGCCACTGCATAGATTAGTTTGCTCTGGAGCCATCTTTCCTGAGCTAAAACAAAACTGTGTGAGCCAGAGGCTAAATAACTGTGGGTTAGCTCACTAACTCAGCTTAGAGGGAACACTGGCACTGAATGCTCCTTTAGAGCAGAGTATCAGGGAAGCAGAGAATGCTTCACCTTTGGATTTCTGCCTTCTTTGCAGGCTGCTGAAAAACACAAGCCTTCCTCTGCCCAGAAGCAGCAACTGCAGAGAAAGAGCTTCTATAAAATGCTGGTGGCTTAGAATTTGGAGTAGGGGTGTACATAGGAGAAAGGGTGGGGGGTTGTGTCTATTTTCCCTGCCTTTTCCAAACTGTAAGCCAAACTGTCTAGGATGGCCCATCACTGACAAAAGCAGCAAGAAGAAGAAACACTTTGCATAGGAAAGCAGCAGGGAGATGAAGGAAGTTTCCCTTATAGCGCTCCTCCCCCCAGCTACTTTTCATCCCAACACAGCCCACAGATGTCTGCTGAAGAGGCAAAGATTTGAGTGCCTCCACCTGCCCACCACTTCTTCCCGACAAACTGCACCCTCCCATTGCAGCTTTGCAGATATTCAGCCACAACCAGCAGTTCCCTCTGAATATATTCAATTGCTTAGGTAAAAGTAAAGGTTTCCCTTGCTCGAAAGCCAGTTGAATCCTACTCTAGGGTTGCAGTGCTCATCTCTGTTTCCAAGTCGAAGAGCCAGCGCTGTCTGAAGATGTGGTCTGTGGTCATGTGGCTGGCAGGATTAGACACCGAGGTGCACAGAATGCTGTTACCTTCCCACCGAAGCAGTACCTATTTATCTACTTGGAATTTCTTGCTTTTGAACTGCTAGGTTGGCAGGAGCTGGGACCAGAGACGGGAGCTTGCTCTGTCATGCAGCACTCAGGTCTCGAACTGCTGAACTACCAGCCTTCCAGTCTGCAGTTCAGTGTTTTAACCACTGAGCCACCGCAACCCCTATTCAATTACTGCTTACCAGCAATTTTAACCTTGGGAGCTTTGATCAGAAATCGGCTCCCGGCTCAGACCCCAAGCAAAAGAACCCAGGTTCAGCCTCTGACATCTCCAGTTAAAGCATCCCAGGTACCTGGTGTCAGGAAAGACCTGTTTCTACCTGTGAAAGTTGCTGCTAACCAGAGCAGATGAATATTCGGCTAGCGCGCCTAATGAACTGACTCAGTCTGAGGCAGATTTAGGTGACGTCTGTTGGCCGCTGTTGTAAGGATTTTGAATCATAGAAACTGGAGCTCCAGACTGATATCAACACAAATGATCTACAAGTGGCTGATCCCAGCTAGCAGCGCAAGTTTGACATCCATGAACGAGGTCTGGCTAAGATGCTCACACCTACCTTGAGCTGCTCCGCATTCTCACTCTGCTGGCTCCCCAACAATGAGGCTGGCTGGGCCAGCATCAGCTCTGTAAAGCAGTAAGGGGGGGGGGGGGTCAGTCACCAAGCCTTGGCAAAGGGCCTCCTCAGCCCTGAAATGTCCCACTTCCCAGTCCAGCAGATCCTGAAACCAGAACTGCCATTCACAACTGGGGGAAGAGTTAAAACCTTGCACTGAAGGATGCCATGATGATAGTGGAGACAATGGGTGCCACCTGGCTCCATAGCGCACTCCCCACTCTCACTAGGGCCCCTCTCTCTATCCCTTCACCTGCTTGGTGCAATTATGGGCACATCACCAGCAATTTCATATTGTCAAAGGTGCACATGGGTAGCCCAGGAACTGTTGGAGTCTGGGTGCGAAGAAGATGAAGAAGAAGACAAGGAGGAGGAGGAGGAGGAGATTGGATTTATACCCCACCCCTTCACTACCCAAAGGAGTCTCAGAGCAGCTTACAAACTCCTTTCCCTTCCTCTCCCCATAACAGACAACCTGTGAGGTAGGTGGGGCTGAGAGAGCTCTGACAGAGACTGCTCTTTTTCAAGAACAGCTGTGCCAGAACTACGGCTTGCCCAAGATCATACAGCAGGTGCAAGTGGAGGAGTGGAGAATCAAACCCGGTTCTCCCAGATTAGAGTCCGCACACTTAACCACTACACCAAACTCACCAAAGTGAGCAGTGGGGAAAATCCAGGGGCTTCATGCCTTGGATCCCCAGGAATAGAGGCTGCAAATACCCCAGGACACCTGTCTCCCATGTCAGGCTAGCAAGGGCATTTCTCAGCCCTTTGGGAACCATTTACGGCCCACTGACCCTGCCTTTTGAGGGGAAGTCAACTCAGACCAGCTCAGGTGAGAACTGGCCCGTCCAGTGCTTCCTTGCCACACAGGGAATCTGTGCAGGCAGTTCCGCAGTGACAGTCCAGCCAGAAGGAGAGAAGCCCATCTTCCATAATGCTCTCTCCCCACCCTCCACAGGGACTGGACAGAGGGACCCACCTCCACTGTGCTTCAGCCGTCGTGCGGCCACTTTCAGATGCTTTGTCCTGCCCAGGTCTTCCCCCAGCAAGTAGTACCAGCCGCTGATCTCCTGGCCACAAAGGAAAGCAAAGAGGAGAAAGATGCAGAAGATCCTAAATCTTTCATAAATTAGAAACACTTTTCCAGTTTGCAGCCAAAGGTTTCTATCTCGTCCATGTGACGTTGTCTATAAGCAAAATGCCAGTCACTATAAACCCTATATCTCTCTGTGTGTAAAATAAAGTGCTTGTCTAGCACAAGGACCTCAGCAGATTGGGGGGGGGGGGGTCTGCCTCAGCATGCACATGATGTTCCCACTTGTAAGTCCACTGAGGAATAACCCACCCATTATGACAGATGTGGTGGGAAGGTTTATTGGACTGCACTGCTGTCACCAAGAAGCAGGGCCTTTCCCCCTCTCTCTCCCAGGAATGAACAGCAACAATTAACTTACATGGGAGAAAAGAGACATAGTTTGGGACACCATGGTGGGGGGGGGGGTGTTCAACCTGCTCTCTAACCCTGGTGATCAGTCATCATCTGATACACACAAACACATACACACAAACACACACAGGGGCACTGAGATTCAGATCTGCTGCTATGTGTATAGCTTGAACCCCCTTCATCTGCAAAGCCCCCACCCTAGATTCTGTTTCTAGGTTGTACTAGTCCGTGGTGAAAACTCCAGTCCTTGGTTCTCCATCTTTAAAACGGGAATGTTGGTGCCCTTCATCACAGGCTTACTATAATGGGACAAAACTGATTTCAAGCCACATGCTAATTGCCAGGAATTATTTTTTTAAAATGCCATAGAAAACAAGTCTCCAGCAGAGGGCAACAATATTCTGCTAACACTCTTTTCTCTCTGAGTTTCAACAATCAAGACTGCAAATTATTAAGAAAGAGAAGAAAGTGGGAAAGGCAGCGGGGAATTCCCTCCAAATTCACATGTAAAATATTATTATCCAAATACAAGCCTGTTTATTTTAACATTCTAAGCTTTGGGGCTATTTGATTTGAGGACGGGTGGGGTGGGGTACTACCACTTCTTCAAATTACTGCTCCCTCCCTTTCTTCAGTTCCTTCTGTAAAAACCACCCTGTTCCACGAAACCTTTGGTACAATGCCTTGGTCTTCATTCCCTACAGAAGCAGCCTAAGCATGCATAAGCGGGATTAATGGAGATTCTGCCCTTCTCCTCACCTTCACCTTCCTTCCTTCTGTTAGTTGCATCTCATGTCAAGTTTCAGATCTGCAAGCTCCTAAAAGAAGTAAATCTCTATCCCCTTTAACTGCACAGATATGTCTTTTCCCTTATGCCTCTGCAATGAAAGGGATTGGAGACTTACTTTAAAAAATGAAAGTTGGGAATTCAAAAAACCCAACATATGCTACAATGCTATAATGATACAGCAACTGCTGAATAAAATATAATGCTATAATATGGAAACAGCTGAATAAAATATAATGATATAATGATATGGCAACTGCTGAATACAAACAAAACGCCCCCCCCCCCCCAACAGCAAAGGTGGGGATATGGCTACTAAGAGAACGGAGGCAGGGAAAATGTAGGAAAGCCAGGCCTGTGGGAACCCTATTGCTGCTGCACTATATCAGCAATGGTAAAACCACACAACCCCATTCCCATGTGGGGAAAAACAAAGTCAGTAAAAACTTGGAAGTGTAGCTCTTGTACCACTTCAGACCTGCAAACGGAGGAGAGCAGAGAGCATGTGCTTTAATGCTCTTCCATCAAAATTATTCCATTAACATAGAAAACTAGGATATCAGGGAGAGGGCTAAATCCTTCTCTCTGACTACTAGCTTTCCACAGGCAGGGAATTTTCAACAATTGATAGAGTAAGGGTGCTGAATTCTGCACCATCCACGTTTCCAGTCGCCTGTGCATTCAACCCAAGCAGCCTCCGCTGGTCAGCTGAGCTCACACACCATCCCTCCACACAGCCAGCCATGCTCAGCTTAGGAAGCAAGCGCCCTCCCCCTCCTCCTTACGTTCCTTCTGCTGTTCTTTGCTCTGGGGCTAAATGTCTCACTGTCACTCCCAATCTTTTCTCCCTGCCATGCAGCCACTAAAATACAGAGTTTCGTTCTCTCCAGGACAAGAACTGCAGCTGTGTCCCCCCCACCCCCCGCACAAGGAGCCATCTATACCTTGTCTGGGCTCAGCAGGGTCTTCACACCAAAGCTCATGCAGCCGATAAGTTCACTCTGCCTGGGGAGGAATTGATAATAGAGATAAGCATCTCTTCCACGGCAGGTTCTGTTCCTCCCATCCCCAATAAAGTCCACACTGCTGCATGACCAAGGACATTTCTGAACAGGAGTGGCGGGGGGGGGGGGGGGTGTGCTCAAGATTACACTTTTAGCCACAGTGCTATACCAGCCCATTTGAACTTCACTGGGCAAGGTTCCAGGGAGGGTGAAAGCACCCCCACGTGTCTGGATTGAGGGAACCTGGAAATCCAGACCAATTCTGGACTGACATTTTTGTCACTCATTTTTCTCTATTGCTTTTGGTCCCCATCCCCCCCCCCCTTTCCACATGTGTTTTGCTCCCTCTGGGACTACTAGAGAGAGCAAAACACTTTGCTGGGGGGGGGGGGCCCTGAAGCAATAAGGACAAACAAGTGACAAAAATGTCAGTCCAGAATTGGTCCCAGATTAGGGCACTGTGCCCCTTAAACTGGAACTATCTAGACATTCCCCAGGAGGTGGAGGAAACCATGAAGCCATACTGTTCTGTTTTTATCCAGTTAAAATTGGTAGAACACCACTCAGTATGATCCTCCTGAGGTGATCTGTGAGAAGAACACAGCAGCATAAACATGTCATTTTAAAGCATAAATAAAAATACACTAAAAGCCTGCAGAGAATAAGCAAGAAGAGGAAAAGCTGACTATGCAGTATTAGAAGTCAAGCAGCCATTGCATTGGCAGAGGGGAAATAAAACCCACTGGAAACCTGGGGAGAAGGAAAAGACTTTGGCTAGTCCTTTAAATTTGATACGCGTGACGTCAGGCGAGCTGTTGCAGGGAAGGAATCCCATAGTCAAGGTGCCACCAATGAGAAGGCCCTGTTCCAGAGGGATGAGGTGCTGGTGAACCAGGGCCCCAGAAGAAGTGTGGCTCGGTAATGCTGTCAGTCCAGCACTCTGGACAGCTCCCTGGTGCTGATGGGACTGGGGCAGAAATTCTGGTTCCATTAAGGTGAGCCCTTGCAGAAAGGCGAGGTGGTGGTTGTGGTGGTGGCGGAATGCAAAGTTTAACACCCAACAGCTGCAAAAGGATCTACTAGAAACTGCTGATCTTCCTTCCACTGGCCTTGTGGTTGTCCTTGGAACCTGCAGATGGCTTCTTTGATTTACATTCTGCAACATGTTTAGAACTGAGCTCCCAAAGGCTACACTTATCCTGGTCAGCAGTGGAACTCCAAGTGGCCAGGCCGAGAGCTCCAGGCAACCTTGCACAGAGCTTCTGCTTTGTGCCAGTTCAAACGTACTCTAGTCTTGACCTTACCTGGAATTCCTCGGTTGATTCCAAGCTGTAATCAGCAAACGCTTTCTCTCATCTTCATCTTGCAAAGGGCTAGAATAGGAAGTGGACAGGACGCAACTGTGAGCCCCCAAAACACAGCCAGCCTTGCCAAGTAGCTAGAGATGCAGTCAAAGAGTTCTCCCCATAGGACCTCTCGTGTTGACAGAATCCAGCAATGATGCGAAGCTGGACACCAGTCCCTCATTTACAGATATTGCCAAGCAACTGGACTTTCCCCAGGCCAGTACAGCCCCCCTCCATCCTTGAAAAACCAGCCCCAGGGACAAGTGCTCTTGAGCTAAGAAGGACAATCCCAATCCCAGAGGAATGGCTATAGAGAAATACAGTTCAAACAGCAATGGACTTACACTGTAGAAAGAGAACAGACATCAGCTCAATACCAGCACTGCCCCAGATTCAAGATTTCAACTCCAAGCAAAAAAAAAAAGTTCAGCTACCCAAACCATCTGTCCTCCAACTCCACCGAGGACATGCGACAGCTTCCAGAAATCCTTTTAGCCAGCTTAGTTCGCCCCTGCATCACGGGCAGCACAGAGTCTAGGCAAGGAAGTCTCTCCTCCACCCCATTCCAGACAGAAGCTACTAAAATTAAGAAATGCCAAGGGTGGGAAGGGCAGAAGCTCGCCTCTCCTGCTGTGTGTGTGCTGACAGCCCACTCTGTGCAAAGATTTGAGGCGTTTGGGCTGCGAGAAACGGGAGAGCCGTATCTGTCATGCCTCATTTTGACGCAGCTGTTAACCATGCATGAGGCATGTTTTTAGACTCAAGAGGGGAGAGAGCGAGAGAGCACAGAGAGGTATGTGGAAATCTCTTTGGCTGGGATCCTTGGCTAACTCTTTTGGTAGACTGGGCCCAGGCGGAATGACTGAGCTGATGGTGGGCAAAAGCTGATCCCACCCCACCCACCCAGTCCCCTCCCTATACTCACAAGACAAAGTGTTCATGGAAAACTGGATTTTTATTGTCTGGAACAGTCTTGGTCTTTTGCCTGCACCTTCGATCCGTGTCTGGTACAATAGACATCTTCATTGGAAAAGAAAGAGAGACAGCTTCTTAACCCCCTCTGTGTGCGGTGGGGGGGTTGTCCAATCAGACTTTCTACCAATCCAGCTCTTTAGCAGAAAACCAGTCAGTGTGTGTGTGTGTGTGTGAGAAAGAGAGAGAGAGACAGACAGACAGACAGACTGACAGACAGACAGACAGAGACACCTGGCTTTCACACCAAATGGAACCACAACTGAAGCTAGTCCATTCAAACTCTGCACTGGAATTTGCAGAGGGTGGTGGAAGAATATCCAAATTAGCCCCCCCCCCCCAATATTGCCAGTTTTCCCCAAAACTGGAAGGTGGGAGAAACGAAACCCAAGATCAGCACAAGAGGTTGAGACAGCTTTACTAGGAAAAGTCCATAAACCAAAGATGGAGAAAGGTACCACTTACAAGGGCCCTCGGCAGATGTTCTTCCTACGGCAAAAAGGCAGTGGTACAGCACATCCTTTGCAGAGTTAATGCAGGCTGCACCAGAGCTGGAGAAAACCTTTGCAAACCCCCAACCCACCCCCAAGAAAGAATCAAGAATGCTCCATTATCCCAGGCATTTTATGCACCAAAAGGATCGACCAAGCTGCTGCAAAAGATGCCTTAAATCCCACAGCCACTCAGAGAGATGCTCAGTGCCTCTTGCTTCCTCCTTCAGGTCTCACAAATCTCTGCTGGCAAATGGAGGGAAGGTTCTTTTTATTAAAAAAAAAGAGAGAGAGAGGGAGAAAGAAATCAATGGCCACAGACAACGCAGTCAGCAGCCTGGTTTGGAGGAGGGCCTGAGCAGAGAAGGGGAGAGCAGCCCTGTGGGAGAATTCACCACAAAGGGATTGTGCGCGCCAAGGAAACCACAGCCCCATCGACTCCCTCCTGGATAACAGCAGGCCCACCTTGACAAAGGAGTTGCAAATCCGGTATTCTTTCCCCATCAGGCCTTTGGCTTCCATAACTAGATGGGGGCGAAAGGAAGGGGGGAAACTGCATTTCAAAACCTGCATGAAAAAAGCTGCTTGTCATAGAACACACCAACCCCTTAGCTGATAGGGGAAAAAATGGATCAAAAGCTGACTTAGCAATTGCTGGCTGCGCTGCACACATACAGAGCCCTCAACCCACAGCTTCCAGCCTGTCTCTTACTCTCCTGTCTCCACTCCCATGTGCCTTCCGTTCTCCACTCAGCCCAGCTCCTGGCTGACTCAGCATAACCTGATTAAAAAATGTTCCTCTCCTTGAACACAGACAAGAGCCAGGCTTTAGCTGGGTTCAACCCCAGCATCATGTGTATTCTCTAATTACTCTGCCCAAGTGTGGGATTTGGTTGGGTGGGTGCAGGATTCAGCATCCTGAGAATCCAGGATAAGTTTATAGCCCCTACGATGACAAATGCTGAACTGATTGGTCCTAGAATTTGCAATGCTGACAACTCCCCCGACTTACTGGGATCTGAAAGGGTACCCTTACTTGGCAGTAGGCTGGCTTGTGCCTGCCCAGTAAGAGCGAAATCTGAAAGGAGAGAAGAGTGTGTGTGGGCAAGCATACAATGCTCTGCCATTACTAAAAGCCTACTAAAAATACCCAAGCCTGAGAGCTTGGTTGGAGGCAGAAGCAGTCCTGTCTCCAGATGCCAAATTGCATTTCATGTGCCTGACTTCCTCCGGCTCATCGTGCTGGGCTCCGTGCTCGCGGCCCAAAAGCATCATCAAGTTAAATACCAAAGGCCGCATCCTGATCTCAGCTCTGACACCCGGCTGCTCCACCACCGCAGTTAAAAAAGAGAGGCTGGGATATTTCTGTCGGGAGCACGGGAAGCAGAATCTGACCCCGGCGTGCTCTGAGTCCCATGAAGCAAACAGCTAGAATCTTTCACGCACAGCATTCTGCTTTGACTGATGGACCCACCTGTTCCAAGTAATCTCATCCCGTTCCATGCCACAATGGGAACAACAGTGTGGTATTGTTGGCAGACAGCCCAGCTAGACAGTTGGGGGGGGGATGCAGGACTGCCACTGAAAATAGCAGTAGCAAGCCTTTTCCCCCTTTCCCCATTTTAACATCTGGGTGCACCTTACCTATGTCCTGATAACATCTTTGCTTTGTTTACCTGCCCCAGCTCCGTAGCATTGGATGCTGCTGGCATTAGGTGAGGAAATGAAGAAGGTGGTGATGCCAGGACCCAATTAAGTTGTACTTCAGCATTACAGTGCTGAATGTGGTGGGGAGGAAGTAGACTCACAGCTGCCGTTTTCAACAGCAATTGTCTGAATGTCAGTTTTGGCTTTCTGTTCATTATGTTGTTTACCTCCTAAGCATATGTTTGGAACCCTACAGGAAGAAGTCATTGTAGGGGAAGGAGATATAGCAGGGAAAAAGCAAGCCGAGGAAGGAGCTAAATACATACCTTCTCTGCTCCACACTTTACCACCCCAAACTACTTTTTCTCTATAAGAAGCAGCTGCTAGGATTTTATTTTTGATGCAGACTCATGCACAAAAAACCTTTTGTCTCTAAAACCTAAAAAACCTAAAAAAACCCAAACACAATGAACATGCTGTGTTTCAAAAATAAAGCTATCAATTTAATCTTGGGCCTACAGTAATGATGAAGGAGCTTCACTATTTTAGAACGTTTCTAAGAACCTGCCCACCTTCCTGGAAGACAGGTTGGATACCATGGGAAACAGCACTCGAGCCACACGTGGCTCCGGAACCACTTGTTATCATTGTCCTAGCTGATCTGCCCCAGAGCAGTCCTGATGTGGGAGTAGGGGACTACCAATCAACCTGTTCTGGCTTCTAGGTGTACAGGGGTTCCCTTGGCAAGCATAGCTGATCTCCTGGTAGTTCCCTCCTTTGGTCAGACCTGGGTCACTGAAACAACTTCCAACATCTCTCTCATTCAAGATCTGCTGTGGGCGTGAGGCTAAGAGCCATCCTGCCTCTCTCCAGTGTCCCCACACACACAAAGCAGTGCAGGCACCCTGATCCCATTAGACCCAGGCAGCAGCTACTCACCGTACAGCATAAGGTCCTTGCCTTGCACGTTGATAGAGAGTTTGAGCTGTCCTAGAAAGGACAAGAGAGACCATGAGTGGCAATGTGAGGCCTAGCAGACAGAGAAGATGGAACATAAGAAGAGCCCTTCTGGACCAGATCAGTGGTCCATCTAGTCCAGCACCTGGTCCCACTTACTAGCCAAACAGGTGCCTTGGAGGGTCAACAAATGGACCAAGGACTTCCCCTGATAGTGCCTCTTAGCACTGGGTTTTAGAGATTTGCTGCCTCTGACTGTGGCGGTTCCCTTTGGTCACCCTGGGTAGTCTCAGTGGCCTGCTCCAGTACACTACACAAGAGGGGGGAGAATGGTAATGAGTGGCCAATGCGCTAAAGCTCAGTCAAAGCCTGCCTTGCTGTTCAAATGGGAGAAGAGGGGATTAAAGGGCCCTTTTGCCATCTGGCAGAAAGTCAGTAGGCAGCGATCGATGTTGCTAGACTCTCAGCTCTTCCTCAGTTGAAAATACAGCTCTGGTTAAAAATAAGTTGTGGACCAAGGGCTTAATGGATTGTCGCAGGGATAAAACACAATCAAAATTTTGAGGCGCTCTGCAAATGGCAAGTTAGAGAAACAGCAGCTGCAGGCATACAACCAGAGTAGCCCTAAAGACAGCAAGAAAAGGGCCAATCCAGTCCTGTGCATCACTCAGAGCTGCTCTCCGGTGCCTTGCGCTCTCTAAATATCTTCTTGAAGGACACCTTCTGTGGATTTCACCTTCTGTCTGGCTGTCGAGCAACGGAAAACTTTACCTTTATGGTTAACATATAGTTTGCAGGATAAAATTACAAGTCAAACGTCTGATTTCGATCACAACTTCAGACAGAATTGTTTTGGCTTGTTCTCTGCTTTAATAATATCAGACAGCCAACAAGATGGCAGTCCACAAAAGTGGAACTATAAAATAAAACAGTAATCCCGGAGATGATTCTTGAATGACAGCAACTTGCAGCAAACCTAGGGAAGATCAAGAAACGTGCCATGCATGCAGGGTGCCCCCATGCGGACAGCTGAGGGAAACACAGCTCACATTGCAGAAGGCTCCTGGGGCACAACTTCAAATCACCATGAGTGTAAAAGACTGTGTGTTGAAGGGAGGGGGCATACAATAACTTCCCTGCTCAATCAGACCAAGAGCCCTTCTCACCCAGCATTTTATACCCTGCAGCCAGCCACATGTCTCCGTAAAACCACCCAGCTGGGTGTGAAGTCAATAGTTAGTACATTATCTGTTTTCTTTGTATGTTACTCAGAGTTATCCTGCTACTGAACATGGAAGCTCTAGTTGGGAACCATGATCAATGGTCTCTAGTGGACCTCCATGCCATTGTCTAATTTTTCTAAAGTCATCTAGGTTAGCAGCTTTCTCTACATCTTCTAGTTGCAGTGAATGCTGCAGATTACTTATGCATTGCAACAATTTTTATAAGGATTATATTGATCAGCTATAGAAGAGTAGATGCCAGGCAAATTCCTACAGGAACAGAGGGCCATGGGTAGGGTGCCATCACAGAAAATGCTCTTTGAGGTCCTTACATAGTTTTTATCTTTAAGTTTGTTGAGGCGGCTCCTTGGTAGCCTAAGTTCTGTAAGATGGGAATACCATAAATGGGGGGGGGGTGTGTTTTCCAGTTGGTATAGTGGTTAAGAGCAGTGGACTCTAATCTGGAGAACCGGGTTCGATTTTCCCACCCCTCCACATGAAGCCAGCTGGGTGACCCTGGGTCAGTCACAAAAATAAACCTAGCTTGCCACAAAAAGAGCTAGAGTTTCAGGTTGCCAGACAATCTTTGGATCTCCTGGTTATACTACACTCACTGCCATACGATAATTATTATTAATTATTACCATAAATGAGATATGCTGAAAGCTTAAGGTGTTTACAAAAACATTATTACAAAAACATTATTCGCATCCTGTGTGGTTTTGTGAACCAGCAGTTAGACAGAGATCCCCAACGTGGTGTCTGTGGGCCCATGGTGCCCACTAACACATCCCTTGGTGCCTGCCAAGTGTTTTGAGAAGGTGGATGGGGCCAAGTGATGCTCCTGCCCACCAGGGCTTCTGATTGGCTGTGCAGATTAAAACAGCACTGTGCTGGTGGCAGCTGCCACCGTAGCACTGGTTTTATTCTCTCTCACTCCTCTTTCCCAGTGCATTTTTTAAATTCACTCCTCTTGTCCCCTGCACTTGGACTTCCTTTATGTGTGTAATAATTATAATTATTGTATGGCAGTGTATGTAGTATACCTAGGAGATCCAAAGACTGTCTAGCAGCTAGAAGTTCTAGCCCTTTTTTTTAAGCATTAGGCACCACTAGACGGTGAGATGGTCTTGTTTTTAAGGCAAGAGACGTCTCAGAGGTGGTTTGCCATTGCCTACCTCTGTGTCATGCCCCTGGTATTCCTTCGAGGTCATCCTTCCAAATACTAGCCAGGACCAATCCTGCTTAGCTTCCAAGATCTGACGAGATCGGGTTGGCTTGTGCTACCCAAGTCAGGGACTCTGTGTGTGTGTGTGCACACGCACATGAGCATCTGTGTGGCTTTGCCTCACATGTTGGCCATTTTGTGGTTGCATCCACCACCCTGTGTCAAAATTTCAAAGGTGCCCACAGGCTTAAAAAGGTTGGGCCTGCCTGGGTTAGACTGCTGGGCTAGGATTGGATTCAAATCTCCCCATACCTATGAAGTTCACTGACATCGGGCTGACCACTCTATTTCAGTCTCAACTACCCCCCAGGGTTATTGTAGAGATAAAACGGAGGGGAGAACCAAGTCTGCCACCCTGACCTCCTTGGAGGAAAGGGGGGAAAAGCATGTAATGAGTTAATAGACAGAGCTCTTGCAAAACGCCAGAGATGCACCTGGAGTTAGAATACATGAAGAGTATCTGTCTGTTGCAAATGTCTTCCCACCTACCCCATATCGGAGAGGGAAGGGATGCATACTGGAGCACCTGTCGGGTTAGGAATTAGCCAAAAGTTTAGAAATTGCACAGATCATCCCAGACTCCTCACTTGATCACTGCAGTCCTCAGCCGTTTCAGCAGCAGTTTCAAGCATGTTTAGGATTTCAGCCGCATAGGACCACTTCAAGTGCTACAAAAATGTCTGGAAAAGTCTTTCAGTTGTATCTCATGTGCAAATCCTATACACACTGCTGTGTGAAGAGGTGCTGAGGACCCATGTTGTCCCAATGTGTATGCCAAAAAACTCAGCAAGACAGACCATCTTCCCTGCCAGCAACTTGGGATTCATCCAGAGAGGGTCCCAGCTTTTTCTAGGAACTGACAGGGAGGTGGGACCACGGCCAGCTCCTGCTGCAGACATGCACACTATCCCCTGCTGTAAACCCTCCCCCTCTCCATGCCTCAAACAGAGAGGCACCAGTCCCCAGAAGGAATCACCAACTCCTGGCAGCCACCTCTGCCCGCCCCCGTCCTCCCCACTTCAACTCACCAAATATTTTCAAATGAAAGGAGGACTCTAAACGGTCCACTGGCCTAGAACACAGGGAGAGTCTGTGGACTGTTCTGCACTCCATGGCTCCCAAATTGCCACGGCAGAAAATAGTGGGCCTGTTTTTTCCAGGAGCTGAAGTCTGTAACGAAGCTGGGCAGCTTCCAAGAGGCCAAGTTTTGTCCCAGGCAGCAGGGGCCCGGCTTTGTGTTCTAACCGCCACTGTTTGAATAGGACAAAAGGCACCGGATTCCCATTGGTGGATTTGAAAGCAGAACTGCACCTGACTGCTGAAGCCACCACAGCCTTTGCCGTGCCCGCAACGTGCACTGTCGCTTCCGCCTGGAATGATTTGCATAGCCGCAGTATTTGCTTTTTCCTTTCCCATGCTGGTGCAAACTAACTAGCCCTGGAGGAAATCTTGCCCTCTGTACACACTGCACTGATTCACCTTGTCAAAAGGCCTGATTTCTTGCTTTGATCTCAGATGCACCCGTTTTGTATGTGAGCTGCTACGTGTTGAGAGCTACAGCATTTGGACACCGCTTACACAGGCAAAAACAGCACAAACTTCTTGCGGCATGTAACAGTTTTGCGAAGTCTGCCTCCCTGATCCGAAAGCACTCTTGTAGCCCCTTGTTTATCAGGATGCAAGTCCCACTGTGATTTACTGAAGACTCAGCCATATTTACTGAGATGTTAAGCCCCATTGATTCCAACAGAAATTAACTTATGATAACAGGAAGCAAGCTGTTTACAGGAGACCACTCAAATGTTCATGGAGTTCACCCCAAACTGTTCCAAAGAGTAATACTCCAGGTAGGGGCTATAATGTGTAAAAATCTGCCTACTGTAAGGATCCCCCCCCCCCCTTTGCAGAAAGCACCTCCAAGCCAGCACCATGAAGAGCTGGAAGTTTTTCACTGCTGGTCTTCTCTGAAATATTCCCAATCGACCCCCCCTTCGTTCCCACACCCCTATACAAAAATTATCTGCAATTATTATTATTATTATTATTATTATTTTTAAAAAAGCATGTTAGACTGAAAAGTTCTAAGGGTAGCCCTTTTCATGCTGTTCTGGTTTCCCATATGCAGGGAATTACTAAAGAGATAAAAACTTTTTTAAAAAATGTGATCCCTCACTCATAGTGCAGTATTCCAAGCTACCACCTGCTGCATATTTAGACCAAGGTGTTTCAGCACAGGGACAGGTTGTGCAGTTTCCCATTGCTGCTGCTGCTGCAGCTGCCAATACAACAGAGCAGTGGCAAAATGGAGGTTGACAGGTTTCCTCACAGTTCCCCTATCTCAGTCTCCTGGCTACAGGCACCCCCTTTCCCCATGATAACAGTCCCCCCCCCCCCAAATTTGTGTTTTAATCACAACTGAATATCATTATAGCAGTATAATGTTATAACGATATGTGTAACATGTTCTCTGAATATGCAGCTTTCATTTTTTAAAAAAATACTAAGCTCTTTTTTGCTGCAGATATTTGCCTTTCCCCTTAGATCTTCACAACAAAAGGGGATAGAAACTTAATTTAAAAAAAACAATCCTGGGAATTCAGAACATGTGAAACAGATTGCTACAATATTATATTGCTATAGGTGAGGTAAAGGTAAAGGTTTCCCTTACTCGGAAGCCAGTCGAATACAACTCTAGGGATGCAGTGCTCAACTCTGTTTCCAAGCTGAAGAGCCAGCACTGTCCGAAGACATTTCCATGGTCATGTGGCCAGCATGACTAGACGCCGAGGCACATGGAACGCTGTTTACCTTCCCACAGAAGCGGTAACTATTTATCTACTTGCAATTTCTTGCTTTCGAACTGCTAGGTTGGCAGGAGCTGGGGCCAGAGACGGGAGCTCACTCTGTCATGCAGCACTCAGGCCTAGAACTGCTGAACTACCAGTCTGCAGTTCAGCGTCTTTAATTGCCAGGTTGTTGTTTTTTTTAAAAAAGCTCCTTGGTGGCAGGGGGAGGAAATAGCTGCAAAGGTACAGGGCAGGGAAGATGGCTGCCGTTGAGCAAGACTTCCTTTAGAGAATTTGCAGGAAAGTCAGGGAAACACAGGGAGGTGCACATGCTGCTGTGGGGAAGCCGGGGGGGAAAGCTGCTTCCCAACAGCGTTGAACCCTGAGCAAATAACCTATGTGGAAACAGGCCTGGTTTGAGATCCAGGACAATTGCTGCCACTCAGAAGAAATGATACTGAATTCAATGGCCGGTGTTTGCTGTAAGGCAGCTTCAGGTGTTCATACTCTACCTCACTTCACTAATCTACCAGGACCTACCCTTGCCTTTCACACATGCATGGCTGATCTTTCTCCGCCGCCTCAGGAGCAACTCCGATTGCTTCCTCGGTAAAGTCTGGACTCTGAAAAAGTCTCTCTTTGGAGGCTGTCCAGATGCCTGGCCCTCAGGGCACGTATTGGACTCCATCCCTGAAAGGAAAACAGAACATATCATGCCAATAGTACTTATAATGTGCTATGTGTGACGCAATTGTACACCCCAGACACAACACCCCTGTGAGGTGACTACTGTTCTCATAACAGTGTGACCCTCAGCGGGTGTGCCAGTGGCTTTCCTTTGTGATTACTATTCACTATCACTATGTTTTGACCTAGGGTTGCCAACCGCAGCTTGGGAATTTCCTGGAGATTTTTTTGGGGGGAGGGCAGAGTTTGGGAAGGGGAGGGACCTCAGCAGGGATGAGATGGCATAGAGTCCACTCTTTGAAGCTGCCATTTTCTCCAGGGGAACTGGTCTCTGTAGTCTGGAAATCAGTTGTAATTCCAGAACTTCAGGCCCTTCCTAGAGAACAACAACCCACTTTAGCCTAAAGCTATGCCTGGGGGGGAGTCAGAGAGTTTGACAAAAATAAATATGAGTGCTGTGGCTGTGGATTTTTTCTCAACAGCAGCTAAATGGTAGGAGACACTACTAGCCATGATGACTAAAGGGAACCTCCATCCCCAGAACCAATAAACATCTGAGTACGGATGCCAGCCTCCAGGTGGGACCTGGGGATCCCCTGGAATTACAGCTCATCTCCAGACTGCAGGGATCTGTTCCCCTGGAGAAAACGGTGGGTTTGGAGGGTGGACTCTATGGCATTGTACTCCACAGAGGTCCCTATCCTCCCCAGGCTCCATCCCCAAATCTCCTGGAATTCCTGAACCTGGATCTGGCAATCCTACCTGGCCCTTCCCCCCCTCCCCGCCCCCATTCTCTGTTGCTGGCTAGTGGGGATCTGGCAACCCTGTCTGAATGTCAGTGCCAGGATGCAGAATTATGGAGGGCTTTGTACCCTGTCTGTTGGCCCTGCAGGGCTACTGGTCAACTACTGTGTGAAAGTGGATGCTGGAATACATGGACCACTGGTCTGATCCAGCAAGGTCTTCTTGTGCTGAGATGAACTTCTGACAGCCCTCATGCTCCAGGTTCCATCAAAGCTTGGAGAAGATGTCACCACTACTGCTGAGGTGAGGAGATCGGCCTATATGCTTATATATGTGTGGCAGAGTGCCCAAAGGCGGGAATGAAGCAATAAGAAAAATTAATCAATAATTATGCTGAATAGAACTCTGCATATTGCTTAGTAAGTTAGAAGCTTTGAAACGCAAGGTCAATGAAACAAGATTATTTGCTATTATATGGAATACTAACAACATCTAGCTAACAGTCTTCCATTGTTTAGCGTGCCATATTATTGCTCTTAGGCTGGGCTAAAGAATCATGGGAACGGCAGACAATTAGCAACATCTAGGTAAAGACATTCCTAACACTTGAGTAGTTAGTAAGGCGGAGCTACATCGTATGATTTGTAAACGAATATGATGCTGTATGATACTGTCCCTTCCTTTCTGTGCGTTCCCACCCGAGTAAAAAACGCCAAGCCTAAGTAAAATCTGGGCTCGGTAACTTTGATGGAATACCATTGCCGAGACTGATGTCATAAATAAAAGCTTTTTCTTTTAACTGATGTTTGGACTTTAGGTTTTATTGGGAGAATCTTTGTTTTGGATTTTGTTGCCTTAACTGTAAAAACAGAAGCTGAGAGAGAAGTAGTCAGGTGCAAGTTGGCTGCAGGTAAAACCTTGTAGAGTACAGCTAGATGTCTCCTCAGTACCACCTTTCCAGGACCTGAGGTAAAACAGTGTATCTACTGCCTTATAGAAAAGTGCCTCTTCAGTGCTAACTGTGCTTTACTTGTATATCCTACCAACTGTTCCCTCAGTGGCTGTTGGTAGGTTTAACGAAATGGCAGTTACCTGTGTTTCTAAGATGGCTGCTGTCTGTGGTTGTTTGTTTAAAATGTTCCCCCAATAAGGTTCAATTGAGCTGTAGTTCCAGAGACGGCCCTGCAGGGTTGATAAGTATTGGAGTCGGGAGTCCGTGGAACAGTGAAACAGCATGATCTTTATTGCTGGTCCGGATGAAGCATACAACCCAGGGCTCGAAGCCCTCCTTTTATGCTGGTCAGGGACAATCCCCTGACCTCACCCAACTGGCCTGATAGGCTATTAGAAGTCTATTTACATTTCATAGGTTCCCTGGGAGAAACCTAGGTACAGGATTGGTGGCCGGTTTGAATCCACCTGGCCTTTGTTCTACCTGGCTGAAGCTCAGGTAGTTTCTTGGCCATGTGCTCTGGCCATGCTCTGGCCATGTGCTCTGGCCATGCGGTCGCAATGAAGGGAGCACATGGCGACCGCATGGTCAATACATAACAAGGGTATCACTCACTGGGTTGAATGGAGCTTCCTCATCTGCTGGCCCACAGTTCCCAGCTGCCCCAAGGCCAAAAAGTGCGGGAAAAGAGGGTGACGTGGCAGTCAGGGTTTCACAGCACAGTAGAGGCTGCCGGGGGGGGGGGGGGATGGAAAGCTGAACAGTGAGGCATTGATGAACAGATGGCATTGATCAGTTCCCCTGGAGAAAATGGTGGACTCTGTGTCCTTATACCCTGCTGAGATCCCCCCCATGACAGCCAATGTGACATGGCAGTCAGGGCTTCAGAGCACAGTACAGTCTGCAGGTGGTGGGGGGGATGGAAAGCTGAACAAGTGAGGGGAGAAAGGGTAGGTTGATGCTCGGCTGGGAAGAAGAATGGGTTGCCAACTCCAGGTGGGAAATTCCTGGAGATTTGAGGGATGGAGCCTGGAGAGGGTGAGGTTTGAGGAGGGGTGGGGCCTCAGACAGGTAGAATGCCATGGACTCTGCCCTCCAAACCAGCTTTTCCCTCTTGGGGAACTATTGTTGCCAATCTCCAGGTGCGGGCTGGAGATCACTCAGAATTACAATCTTCAGGTAGCAGAGATCAGTTCCCCTGGAGAAAATGGTGGACTCTGTGTCATTATACCCTGCTGAGGTTGCCACAGCAAATTGACACTGAGTGCCCAAGGCCTTGGCACTCTCCCAGAGCCTCTTTCTAGAGCCCATTATATTTATTTCCACAACGGGCCTTATTCCTAGTCCATAAATAACACAAATATCACAAGGATCTAGGCGATTCAGGTTTGAATTCTCCCTCTGCCATGGAAACTTACTGGGTGACCTTGGTCCAGTCACTCACTCTCACAGTGTTGTTGTTGTGAAGATAAAATGGAGAAGGGTGGAGGGTAATGATGTTGTAAACTGCTTTGTGTCTCCATTGGGAAGGAAAATGGAATGTCAATGTCAAAGCAACTAACTAAACAGTGCTGTCTCATACCCAGAAAACTAAGCCCAGGGGGGGCCTTGTCAGAAAATCTCAGTGCTCAGGAAAGAGGAGACCATGCGATACTGGTGGCAGATGTAGGGTTCTGGTTCCTTGGAAGAAACTATTGGTTTATCTCTTGATACATGTGGGGCATTCACTCTTTTACTTTACGGGATCGCCTCTTTGCCACCATATTATCTCTGCTTATATATTTGTAAACAAGACAAAGAATGCTCCAGCAGTCTCATCCAAAGGAAACCAAGCCCAGGAAGCACTGCCCTGGAAGGGTTCAGGGAAGTGAGCAGCACCTAACAATAGAATTAACTTCGTGCCACATGATAATTCTGTGGCAGAAACGGCCTTTCATGTCAAGCTAGCAAACTGGCTGCACTGAGGGGCGCAGCCTTCCTACTAGAGAACAATGTTTTCCCCCAGAGCAAATGACTTTCCCTTGGCTATGCTTTAACGATATTAACCCAGTGCACATAAATTCTCAACCCTTCGCAGAACAATGGATTGGCATCTGGAATGGACTCGTTCCCTCCCTACCCCCAAGAGAGCTGTGATTTCAGACTGAGGGAGTCTATAAATCAGGATGGCTGCCTAGATCACCCTCTGGGGAATTTCATTATCTTTTCAACTGGTTTGTTCTTGGAAATCAGGAAGGGAACTGGGTCCTACACACCACTGCAGAGAGGTAACTTTGCATATTTGCATATCTACAAATTAAAAATTAGACAGCAATCCTTGACTGGTTCAGCCAGATTTACTTAGTGGGGCTGGTGGAACTAAGCATACACCTATTTAGCCTTTTTTGGTTTGGGCGTGTTATTGTGTCAAGGAATGGGAAAAATATTAAATATGCCAGCTTCTTAATATTAGATAATAAGCTGTCTCACACTTCCTTCACTCCCCGCCCCCCAATCTAGACTGAGGTCTTGAGAATACAAAATGTTGTTAAACTATAACTGGTTCATAAATCAATTAAATATTTAAAAGCAGATAGCCAGCTAACCATTGCTTTAGGTGGACAAAATATTCACACAGCGCTTAGTTTGTGAAACTTACTGCCCCAGCATGGCAACTAGCCTAGATTATTTTAAAAGATTAGACATGCTCCTGGAGCCGTGTTTCCACACAGGGGTTTTGCTACAGTTTTTTTCTAAACTGGAATGGGGGGGGGGTGTTTTGGTTTTTGGTTTGTGTATTGGAGCATCCACACAATATCGTCTCAGTCTGTGTTTTCACCACTTAGCTGCAGTCTTTCCCGTCCCTGAAAGTTACACTGATATATCAATTATAGATTTAAGGCACTGTAAATATGTTACCAAATGTAACCGACATACTGTTAGTGTTTAAAATCAGTAACTAACATATCACTGGAGTGTAACACTACAGCCACAGGACACTCAGGATTTTTTTAAAAAGCCTAAAAATCCCTCTAGTGTTGTGTGGGGGACTCATAGCTGGGAGAGGAAGAAAAAAGCAAGGGAAACTACCACGTGGACATTCCATTGCCACTGCCAATGTAGAGGCATTCACAGCAGCAACAGAAGTGGAATGGACAATCATTTCTGTGTGGCTGCAACCAACGATAGGTCCTTCAGTGGTTATTAGCCATGAGTGCTACATGGAATCCGTGTGGTTAGAGGCAATGTATCTCTGGGAGCCAGATGCCAGGGGACAGCAAGAGTGAAAACCTGTAGCTTTTAGCGCTGTTTATGGACTTCCCAGAGGCACCTCACTGGCTAGTGTGAGAAACAGGATGCTGGATTAGATGAACCTTTGCTTTGATGTAGTAATGTAGTGAGGCTCCTTTTATCAATGTTCCTCCCAGTTAAAAACAAGTGACACTTAACATTTATACATAGGGTTGCCAGCTCTAAGTTGGGAAACACCTGAAGATTTGGAGGGGGTAGAGCCTGAGGAGGGTGGAGTTTGGGGAGGGGTGGGACTTCAGTGTATAATGCCACAGAGTCCAGTTTCCAAAGCAGCCATTTTCCCCAGGTGAACTGAACTCTGTCGCCTGGAGATCAATTGTAATAGTGGGAGATTTCCAGCCACCACCTGGAGGTTGGCAACCCTAATTTCCAACATTCAAAACCCTTCATATTGCTGGAATATGCAAGCTCTATAGTTCAGCCTTATGAAGAAGTTCTGAAGATCACCCTACAGGGGGGACAGCTGAAGGACTTGTAGCTAGCATGGCTAAATTAGGGATCTCCCACAATTTCAAATTATGTCCTTGCTGTCTCCTGATTGGCTCTTCTGGAGACTTCCTGCTCCTGTAGAGCTTCTTCTTGTTGTTGTCCCTCTCACAGCAGTTAGGCTAGACAATTAAGGTTCTCTCTTCTACGTCCTAACAGTTTGTTCTTCTTTAATAAAGCTACTTATTTTTCTCTAAACAGTCAGTACTCCATTTCCTTTGCATATTTAAACTCTGCCAACTTATATATGCTTGGTAAATCTTCATAATAGCCCTGTGAGATAGGCCAGTTTTATGTACACTATATAGCAAAGGGTGAACACAGAATCCAAGTCTTTAATGTAGTGGTTAAGAGCAGTGGATCTTCTAATCCAGAGAACCAGGCTTGATTCCCCACTCCTTCACTTGCAGCCAGCTGGGTGACCTTAGGTCAGTCACAGTTCTCTCAGAGCTCCCTCAGCCCCACCTACCTCACAGGGTGTCTGTTCTGGGGAGAGGAAGGGAAGGCGACTGTAAGCCACTCTGAGACTCCGAGTGAAGGGTGGGGTATAAATCCAACTCTTCTTCTTCACAGCCCCCAATGAGTTTGTGGCAGGAGAAAGAAATGAATGGCCTAGCGGCTGCATGAAAAAGAAAACTACCAAGAGAAATAGGAAATGAGGGAGTTCAAGTTCCATCCCAACAGAGATACAAACACAGGCTCTGAGGCTCTGTAAGGCCAGGCCTATTTGCAGAGACTGGCAAAGCTAAGCAAAGTTACGGCCTTCTGAGTCCACTGAAGGCAATTATCCATGGTGGCTAAATGAAGTCTCCAAGTTCAGAGGCAGCATGGGACCACTAGTTCCTAGAATGCAGCTTTACTTGGGGGCTTCCCAGAGGCATCTGATTGGCTACTGTGGGAAAAAGAGTAGACGAACAAGATGGACACTTGGCCTTACGTTCTTACGGAGCAAGGATTTCCCTGCCCACAGTTCATACCATGACCGCACGTCAGCCAGTGCCCAAAACTGACCCCAATGCAAGCCCCCACCAATCCATTCTGCCCCTTATATCAGGCAGCCCTTGTATTCTTCTAGGGCCCAGTCCCTTTCCCCACCCCCCACCCCGCCCCCAATGCCAAGCTGCTGGCTCTCCATTTCTAAACACAACAAGCATTTTTTTCTTCTTGCCTTGCATACCGTTGGTTGTATCCTAGAAACTCCCTCAAATGTTCAAACACAGCTTCCTAAACTCTGCATTTTATTGCAATTTTTCTCTCTCTCTCTAAATCTTCTGTTGAGGAGGAGACAGAAGAGGCTCTGGGAAAAATGAGGGAGAGTAAGCCAAGGTCATTGTTGCTTTAATACAGCTGGGGCGAGGGGGGTAAACTTGAGAGGCTCTCTAATGTAGCCCAACAAACAAGGAAATAAAGAGTACTTGCAGGGTGGGGGAGGAATTCTTGAATCTCTAGCAAAGCATTTTTTTTTGTCAGCAGGCTGCTCAGCCAACAGAATCAAAAAGATCTGTTGCCAGCAAACTTTTGTTCCTGGTATTGACCAATCTGTTTTATTGTTTTTGTTTGAATTTTTTAGCTGAGTTTTTTAGCTGAGAGGGTTGAGGTATAATGTTTGAAATAAAATCAATATCCCAAATTTGGTGCTTTTTTGGTTAAATTAACCAGTTCTATAAGGACCCGCACTGGAAAACAGCCAGATGTTGGGGTGACTGGATGCCAAAGGCAATCATGCTCCTGGATTTTTATTAGCAGTGCGGGTACAGAAAGCTCAGCTGGTGCAATTTTTCTGAACTTTCCAGAACTTTTCCTTCTACACAACTGTGAATATTGTTTATTACATGTCTTATGCTGTCAGATAGATTTTTAAAAATATCTTGAGCCCCAGTGAGAAAGGCAGGCTGTAAATGAATAAAAATAAAAATAAATAAAAGAAGTACTGAAACATTTTTAGCTCCACCCGTACTGACCGGGAAAGAAATCTAGCATGGCCTATTCCTGTGCCTTTAGCAGCGGCTTAATATGCAGCAATCAATAGGTGCAGCTTCTCACATTATGGCGATCATAAACACTGTTACCTGCTAATGTCAGAATGTGGAACTGCTATTAAAGGCATAGCTACAGAGCCTGATTGACAAGCTGGCAACGTTAGCAGGTACATGTGAATGAGATAGGACTTTCTCACATACACTGTTGAGAAACAGTGACAGTGTACACCCGCGTGAGACCTCCCAACCAAATCCGTGTGCACCCTGGGGTAGCAAATTTCACCTCATGGTCTCCTGAAGTTAATCAGTTGCAAATCTGTACTGTTCAGAAGTCCTTGCTTTAATGAGTAACCTGTACTTTGCTCTATAGTTGGAGGCGGGTGGGCAAGGGGGGGCTCTGTCTCCTTTAGCTAGGAGTAAAAAATGTTTGCACGGGCACTTGAGACACACTTGAGACAGGCGAATGGGCTACACCACTTAAGGTGGAGTATCACATTTTGGAGTGCTCCTCCATGTTAAGAACTCCCTGCAAACAGAAAACTACCACAGCAGGGTGAAGAGAGGGAGAGGAGAACCTTCCTCCCCAGCCGTGATAGGTTCCTGTTGTAGAGAGCTCTTTACCAAAAGGGATATATTCAGAACAGGAATCCACCCACTGCTAGTTGAAGTGGCACAGCACTCGCACACATGTGAACCAGACCTATTCCAAGGAGGTCTCCCATCCAAGTACTTGCTGAAGTGGATCCTACTTAGCTTCCAAGAAAGATCTGGTGAGATTGCGCTTGCCTGGGCTATCCAGGTCAGGATGCATCTTCTTTCCCATCTGTGAGTCTATACCCATTATTATCACTGCTAGCCACGCCCAATTTGAAGGCCTCCCCCCTCCCCGAGAAAAAGCAGGGTTTTCTAAAAAATGGGGGAAATTGCAGGTGAGAATCAGAGGGTACTGAAAGGGTTAAACACACATAACACCCCATCTGAAAACGTCCCACCCCACCCACCCCAGTTCCTAAGCCTGCTCACGATTTTCCTCTAACCAAGGAAGGTATGGGATTTTTAAAAAACAAAACCTTGTGAAGCTCAGGCAATGCAGAAAACTGTTGTCTTCAATTCAAAGCCGTTCTGAGTGCATGACTTCAAAATTCAGAATTAGTTGTTGGATTTTATCCTCTCCCTGCAACTCCAGGATGATACACTGTAATTGTTTCTTTGTGCTGCATCATGTGGAAAATTGGAATTTTATATATATATATATATGGCTGGTGCACTCTTGACAACTTCGAGCTCAAGTGATGGCCTGCCTATGTGAATGCATCACTGTAAAATTTAACACTGCAGATGGGATTTTTCACATCACTTCCTATGCAGTGTTTTCCATCAGGCTCTGTTCACCCATTCAACTGCTGGTCCATCAAATAGATGAGCAATGAGAAACACAAGAGAAATATATGCGTGCGAGTGCTAGCGCGAAAAGAACTGCACAGCACATATTAAAAATGTTGCAAGCCTCTCCACAGGCATCCCTGTGTTCACCCCTTCGGTACAAATATGTTCCTATTAATGAGAAACTGAGGCTAACGGTGACTCATGCAAAGCCATTCAATGAGCCCCTCGCAAAGAACTTGAACTCAGACCCCCTTAGATGTCAAGTCCAATTCTGACTCTTGGATCACATCAGAAATGTCTCCTGCTTCCAAAGCATCCAGCCTTGCCTACTTCAGTTGTATAAGCCCTCCTTTGACCCGCACGGCTGAACACTCTTGAAACAATTTTCAAAAAAGCTACGCCTTAGGACTTTTCACACAGCCGGCCCCATCATTTGCCTATCCATCAGCCTTCAAACAAAACCATCTCCTACAGAGAGGCAATCTGGCCCTTACCTGTAAATGGGGCCAAGGAAATATCCAAAGGAAGAATAAATGGCTCTCAAAGGACCAGACAAACGGATAAGCTGCCAGTAAGCCGCTGATACTGGGATTGTCTGTCTGCTAGGGATAAAAGTGTGTGTGTGTGGGGGGGAGAATGGGAGGATTAACAGTTTCCAAAGAGGAGGAGTCCCAGAACATGCCTGTTTTTTTTCTTACAAGTGTGGCGTTGCCAAGAGAATCCCAAACAAGCTGCAAGGACTTTTGCCCCAGGGAGTCCAGCAGAAACTTACAAGTCTGTTTCGCCTTCTGGTAGGAATTTTTGAAAGCCAGACAGACTCCCTACCTGGACCTCCTTCTGCCTAGGAAGAACACATACCTTTTACCAGGCTGTCCGACTGAAACCAGCTTTCCTCCCCAGTTCAGAGATAACGGAATAAGATGCGTTTTGTGAAGGATGATGCTCAAAAATAACAGTGCCTCAGATTCTTCTCTTCTGGTTTGCGGAATGTGTTTGCCAAATATTATGTTTCAAAGTCAACCTAGATCTCAATTTCCACCTAAATAATCAAATAAGGAGCTAGAGCTGCACTACCTTGAGCCCTGTTTGGAACTAACTTGAGCAGAGGCATTAACTTGAGCCTTGTTCACAAAGCAGCACAGGAGGGGAGATCAACAATTTTGTGGGAGGAATTGCAGAGGAGCTTTATTTCCTCCCCAGCTGAGCTGCTAAGAGACTCTTCCCCTACCCCCCGCAAAGCCTGAGAGCCTGTGTTGTTTTTTTACTACCAAGTCAGAACATATAGCCTTTTAAAATCAAAGGCAATACATTCCAGAAGGCCCACAGACAGCAGCCAGAGTTTACGGTGGCATGAAAAAGCTTGCTCCTGTACAGGGAAAACACTTTTTTCTCAAAGACCGATTCCATCTATACCCATCCATTTAGTTCAGGGGTGGCCAAACTGTGGCTCAGGAGCCACATGTGGCTCTTTCACACATATTGTGTGACTCCCGGCAGGGCAGCTGGGGAAGCACAGGGGAGGCATGCCTCCCCATCAGTCTTCCCTTCCCCAGCCAGGAGGCTGAAGTTGGTTCCTTATTCGTTTGAGGCAGGGGGAGCAAAGAAAGAAAGCAACTTTAAATGTGTTCTCAAAGCGCCCCGCCGCCGCCGCCACCTACAAATATCATTGGACAAATAAATATCATTATCAGTATCTTTTTTTACTCCTTTTGTCTTTATTTTTCACAGTCTCATTTAATGTTAATAAAAAAGCAAATTTGCATATTTTCCAATAAAAATTTGCATATTTTCCAACTCAGATATTCATAGGTACTAGGGTTGCCAAGTCCCCCCAGGGGGAACCCTACCCCCAAATTGCCGGGCTGCGGAGACATACCTGATGTGATGACGTCACCCAGCGGTGACATCATTGTGCTGGGCACGTTTTAGGGGGGGACGCTCTATCATTCGAGGGAAAACTCTATGGTTTTCCCTTGAATTACAGAGGTCCTGCCCCCAACGTGCCCGATGCAATGATGTCACTTCTGGATGACATCATCATGGCGTGTGCTTTGCACATGTGCAAGAAGCCTCCCAAAGAGGACCGGACTCCCCCAGCTATAAGGTAAGTTAGACTTGGCAACCCTAACAGGTACTGGTATAGGGGCCAAAATAATGTGCTGGATTTTATGCTTCAGATATTTTCTCATTTTAATGATGCTTTTTAAAAGTAAGTTTTATATTGTGATCTTAATATTTCTAAGCCACCCCGAGAGCTTCTTTATAAGTAGAAAAGCAGCAAGATAAATTTCCTAAATAAACACAACTATCTGGTCCCTTTGTGGTTGGTCTTGGTCTCTACAATGCAGTGCAGTGGTAAGTCTAGCTGTGAGTCTTGAGTTCAAATCCCAACTCTGCCATGAAACCTGGAACCAGTTACCAACCCTACTTCACAGGGTTCTTGTGAAGATGATTTTGGCAGAGTTAAAACATGCAGAGAAACAGAGCACCATTTAAAGAAAATAACTCTGTTTATTAAATAAGAAATAAACTCAGATAGAACAGAGGAGAGGGAGACAGCCTGAAGTAACTGACTGCTGTGAGAGACAGAATGAAGGGAGAGGGCTCAGTTGGAGCAGGAAGTCTCCAAAGAGCCAACCAGGAGACAGTGAGGACATAATTTGACATTGTGGGAAGTCCCTAATCTACCTATGCTAACTAGCAGTCCTTCAGCTGTCCCCTCTAGGCTGTTCTTCTGATCTTCCTCAAGTAGGTGCACTATAGACCTTGTATATTCCAGCAGATGAAATGCAGGAGGAGGGGGTTAACTATACACTCTGCCCTTGGAAAGATACAAATCCAATCAATGAAAAAAATCATCAAGCAGCAAGAGCTTCAGAAAAACAGCACAGCTGCTTTCTCAGATGAAAGGGGAGGGATGAGGAATCAATGTGCTTCCTGGACAATCACATACACAAAGAGGCATTTTGCTTTTCTGGGACACATGAGATAGGATTACAAATGTATATGAAATACAAACAGGCTCCTTTTCCCCACTCCTTACATGGGAAACTGAAAAAATGTTTTGCCACAACTTGATTCACATTTGGGGGAGAGGAGCAGACAAAATGACTTCAAGGGTCTCCTTTGGCCTGCAAACTTGTCATTTGGGCATCCCCACACTACATCTGAATTGCAACAACAGCAGAGATCCGTCACAGAATCTAGACATATATTTCAGATTCCAGGGGAGTAGCCACAATACTTTGCTGCAGCCAAACCACAAAAAGCCTTGCGGTACCTTAAGGACCAATGCATTTATCGTGCACCAGCTTTTGCGAGAAAGGATCTGCTTGGTCAGAAGCCAGTCCAGATTTCCCTATTACGGCCTGCAATGAGTTATGCAAAAAAAATAAATTTTAGTCCAGCAATAAAATACACCTGACATCAACCCTCTACCTCAGAAGGGTAAAAAGTTAACTTTTCTACAGCACCTGTGCCTCTATTATCAAACTCAATCCTTTCCTGATTACAGTCACAATTTGCAAGAAGTTAACAGGAGAGTTGCATCCCTCAGAATATTGGTCTGTATAGTCAGGAACATTATCCTCTACTTTCCTCACTGTAGGCGCACGTCCCTTGGACAGGGATTTCTTGTAGCTCTGGTTCCAGGCAGCAGAGGGCATTGGTCAGACTCCCCAAAAGAAAATCAGTGCAGGTGCAGCCCAGTTATGAATCACAACTCACCAACAAAAGGCCAAGTAAGCTCCTGCTTACGTTCCATCTCTACCTTCCATAAGATCAGTCAGCAGAAGATGAAAAAAAAAAAAAGGCTTTCAAGCAAAGGATCGATACACCACAACCTCAAGGTCAGACATGGCGGAGCCGGAGACTGAAATGTTTCATACTCATTTCCGTACTACCTAAAATGTCTGTTGGGTCACTTGCCCTCCATATGTCTGCTGCATTTCCAATTTTGCTTGAGGAATTGAGTTCTATAAAATTCCAGCGATCACAAACACCCTTCACCAACCCAAGTTGGTACAATATTTTTCTAAGCCTTGTTCTGTCCTGATGTGATTTCCAGTTCAAGCTTGGCTTGGCCAACACCAAGAGAAAAAGGCATCAAGCTGCACTAGCTGAGTTACACCCAGGAGCTGCCCAGATTAAAGGTTGAAACCACATTTGCTTGACAGTGCGTGTCCAGGAAGAACAGATTAAAGCAAAAGTCCAGTGGCACTTTAAAGATGAACAGCATTTACTTCAATATGAACTTCTGTAAGTCAGAGCTCACTTTTTCAGATATACAAAGGGCAGGTAGTCATTCTGCTTTTCCCAGGGACACACACACGCACACTCTGCCAGGGAAAATGTTCATTTTGCCTAGAAGTATATTTTGTTTGGGGAGACAAGCTTGATGTTTTGAGCCTAGAAATGCCTGCCTGTGTGATTGCTTCTGCACCCCTACAATGTGTGCATTTGTAGATAAAAATATGATTTCAAGGACATCAACTATCTCTTGACTTTTTCCCACACCTTCAGTAGAAAGGTAGACAGTTCCTGGAGACAGGTCTTTTTCTGTGGTGGCTCACCATCTTTAGAACTCCTTTCCCTACAGCTGTTTGCCTGGCACCAAGCTTATTCAGCTTCACAAGGCAGCTGAAAGCATTTTGAATTGAATTGAATTATCTGCATTGATAGTTGGTTAGAGAGCCAGTGCAATACAGTGATTAGAGTGTCAGACTAGGAGATTGGAGACCCATGTTCAAATCCATACTTTGCCATGGAAGCTTGCTGTGTGACCTTGGGCCAGTCACTCCCTCTTACCCCACAGGGCTGTTGTGAGCATAAAATGAAGCAGAGGAGAACTAGGAGAAAGTCAGGATATAAGTGAAGTAAGTAAACCGATTCTGCTTTTAGATCAACTCTATTTCAATATTCTTTCACCATGGGCTCTATGACTTTTGTGTTACGTATTGCTTTATTGCTAGATTTCACAGCTCAGGTTTTATATGGTAATTTGATGTTTCCATTTCATTCCCTGTCACTGTCTTTGTTCTTCTGGCTTATTTTTACATGCTGTTTTAGCATTTATTTTTAATGTGAGTTGTCTCATGAATAGCTGAGAGTGGGATATAAATTATTAAAAAAGAGGTATCAATGTGGTAAAATGACATCATTCTCCAGGTATTTGTGTAAAAAAAATTTCCCCTCATTTTGCTTTATGAATGTTGGGTTTACACTTTGTGAATGCTCAAAGGTTAAGCTCAAAGTGTCCCTAGCAGAAGCGTGGTCAAAAGAAACAGCAGAGTTTGGGATATCACAGCCATTACTATGATCATGAAGGCAACCCAAGAGACAGGATGGGTGGGCTTTGGGCACCTCCATAATTAGGAACTTCCAGCCTCAAAATGATGAAATGGTTCTAGTCTCTTCTCTGCCTGGGGAATTTACATGGGAGTGGTTTTGAGGGTTTGCAGAAGAAGCAGCTCTCCCTTGGAGGAGAGGAACAGGCATTCTTGATGGGAGGTAGTCCTGCTTGAGCCACATGGAGACACGTTAAGGACTCCATGGGAACTTTGAAGGAGGCACACACTGGCATAGGATTTGATGGCAGGTGACCTGCCAAATGGAGAAAAGCAGTAAAACTCAGATGCACGGAGCCTGACAAATGAACCTGGACCCATTAAGAGACGCTTGCCTGACTCTTTAAGAGCAAAAGGATAAGTTTTAGATCTAGGAAAAAAGGACTGCGTTTATTTCTGTTTCACTTTCTCTATGCTCAAATGCTTTAGTCTTTTGCTGTTCGACTGTATAGTTTTACTCACTGTACCTATTGTTTGCTTACATTCCTTAAAAGATTTTTCTTCTTCTGAAACTGGAGTAATTCAGTTGTTTCAACTACAGAAAGCTCTGACCTGGATAGCCCAGGCTAGTCTAATCTAATCAGATCTCAGAAGCTAAGCAGGGTCAGCCCTGGTTAGTATTTGGATGGAGACCACCAAAGAATACCAAGGTTGTGACACAGAAGCAGGCAATGGCAAACCACCTCTCAATGTCTCTTGTTGCCTTGAAAACCTCATGGGGTCGCCCTAAGTCAGCGGTAATTTGATGGCACTTTCCACCACCAGCCTCATGCTTATCAAAGTAAAAGAGAGAAGCAGGAGAAACCTGCCTTATTGGAAATACCTCTAACCAGTGAGATTTCAAAAAATTTCCTGTTGGCTGGATTGGGGAGGGGATTCTGACACCCCCCCCCACCCCCCAATAGTCTTGCTGCAAGTCATTAGACTCCAATTCTATTAGTGACCTGCTGGTGACAGTGGAGAGTAAACCATATTTGGGAAAGGGTGAAATGAAGCTGGAGAAGCAAACTCCTCATTATGGGTCTAGACTACAGCCTGAGACCTGGGCCAGCTGGGGTAAAAACAAGGGTCTGAGAGATCATTTTACCACAAGCATTTTTTCCGCCATTTGCTTCTAGAGACAAGGACCACAGAAGCAGCAAAACTGAAGATGTGGGATTTTAATGATTCTAAGCCTCAGAGCATCCAACCTCCTTTGAAAAAAAGAAGTAATCGCCTTTGGCGCAGGCTGCCACGCGCGCAACAGATGCCTGCCCATCCTTTCAGATTTAAGTAAGATCCTGGGAAGCGTTCTCGCTGCACTCAGAGACAAGTGGGGAGGGAGGAGGAGTGTTAGGGGATCGGAAGAGATTCTCCTCTGATTTCTGAGCTTCTTCCCTGAGCCACAGCTCCTTGTTGTCAGTTGAGAGATCACCCTGAGGTAGTGCAGCCTCCTTCCGGATTGCGATCTGCTTGCAATACTGCTTGTACATGGACTCGCTCTTTGACATTTGGTGAATACTGCTGTCATAACCTGAGCAAAAGGGAGGGGAAATGCATGGATGCATTCAGCAACAGCGCCTTTATACATACATGCTTGAAATAACAGGTTTGCAGTGCTTTTAAATTCGGCATTACTGACAGAAGCACAAATGGCATGGCACCTGAAGCCTTTGCCTCATCCTTGGTTGGAGCAGGAGCTGCTTCCCTTCTTGGAGAGAGAGAAGGGTTCCACAAATCCAGGCTAGAATACTGTATCATTCTGCCTTGGAAATATGTTCAGAAATTTCAACGTGCAGAACAGGAAAACTAAACATATTGCCTAGTGTTAAAAAAAAAAACCTCTACTGGTTTCCCAATTTGTTTATAAGCTGAATTCAAAGAGCTGCTGTAAAGATTTAACACCCCAAATGGCCTGGGTAGCTAAAAGACCAGAGTGGGAAGGCCCCACATTTGACCCTACACCACAGCAACTGGTATTCAGTAGCATTACTACATTTGAAACTGGAAGTACCGTATAGCTGCTGATGGACTGATTCTCCAGGAATCCTCTTGCTCTCCTATTTGCTGCTATTTCCATTTACTGATAACATGGCTTTTCAAGACACCAACCTTAGCCTTGTGCTGTAACAGATGGCCACACTTACCCCCCATGAACAGACTTGCTCTGTTGCTTTTGTACTCCACAAACTTCAAAGCAGCCTTTCTTCTGTTTATGGCCACTTGTGCTGTCTGAGGACTACACTTTGGCAGGTGCACCTTCTCTGCAGACTGGAGAGGATAAGTGCAGACAATGGTTATATAGCCCACAGCCTCAATGGTGGTTGTATCTGGACCACCAAAATGCATATTCAGAAAGTATGACACACTGAAAGAACTAAACTAGAGGCAAAAGTTGGGCACACCCCAAGGCTGCATAACTTAGCAGCACCCCCACAATTTTGCTTTCACAGATTTTGACTGATTTAATAGATGCAACAGACATCATCTCTTCTCATGTGAGAAGATTAGCATGCACAGTTAATTCCCTAAAATTACCATCAGGTTTTTTTTTTGCTTTTCTAGTCAAAGTTGCTCCTCATTTTTTTCTCTTCCCCCCCTTTATTATTTAATTTTCACATACAACATAAAACAATAACAGAAACTATAAACAATGTAACAAGATATACTTTAGACAGTCTTACAACTACTCAAACATATAAAGCTATGCCATGACCTGGATGGCCCAGGCAAGCCAGATCTCAGAAGCTAAGCAGGGGTGACTCCGGCAAGTACTTGGATGGGAGACCCCCTTGGAATACTAAATTGGGAGGACAGAGGCAGGCTTTCAGCCACTTCTCTGAATATCCTCCAAGCCCCCAGTAGGGGTCAGTCACCAGAGGTCAAGGTGACTTCCAGGTGCAGACACACACACACACCAAAAAAACCCAACAACATATACAACTATAATGCAATATCCATAAAGAAAGAATGACATCATAAGCCAATAACAGTACCATACCTATAATATAATGTACATATTATAATAAGTATAAAGATTTTGAGCATTTGGGAATTTCCTCAAGCTGTGACAAAAAAAAAATCTAATATAATAAACCACACTTCTGCAAAGTCATTGTGTGGTCGGTTATACTCATACTCACTAATCTGATATGGGTTTTTTTCCCCATTACATAAATCTCCCATATCTTCCGATACCATAATGCAAGTGCAGGTGGATCCGGACACTTCCATGTTAAAGCTAAGACTGATTTTGCTGCTACCAAAAGGATAGAGAAGTTTCTTCCTGATCTGCGGCACTAAAATTGCCATCATAACCTACTCTGTTCCCCTCAGCTCTGTGGCATGGTGTGCAATCGTGATAGTGAACCAGACAATTTGTTTGCTATCACTTACAGCTTCCTGAGGCAGAGAGGTTTGGCACGGCAAGCTTTCTCCTTCACTCCTTCGGCCACAGGACTCTGAAGTCTGGAAAGTCAAAGTAGAGCTGTTCAGCTGCTGTGCGAGGGCTGACACAAGGTGCTTTGGAACCCCAGGGCCTAAAACAAGGTCAGAACAAGCAACTCAGCTTTTTCTAGACAATGTTATGGATACCACCTAGATCAGGCAGTACACAAAGCCAGGTTTACAATATCCAAACCTTGTAAAGGAATCTGGAGTTGGCTTCGGATTCTTCTTAGGCCTCTTTCTTCCACAGGAACCTAAAGAAAGCAATAAGGGTGGTGTTAGAGGATGAGAAATGTATTTAGGATCAATCATGGTCTCTACAAGGTTTCTTGCAAGCCAAACACAACAGAATCATTTGCACCCCAGACATCCATAAGTGAAGGAATCTGGGTCACAGAAGGCTCAGTGCACTCTGACACAATGGATAATAAGACAAAATCTATTATCTAGTGTGATTTTCTTACTAACAATGGGTAATATCAGTTTAGGGGCCGCGGGGGCTCAGAGGTTAAGATGCTGAACTGCAGACCAGAAGGTTGGTAGCTCAGCAGTTCGAGACCCTAGTGCCAGGTGACGGAGTGAGCTCCCATCTCTGGCCCCAGCTACTGCCAACCTAGCAGTTCGAAAGCAAGAAATTGCAAGTAGATAAATAGGTACTGCTTTGGTGGGAAGATAACAGCATTCCGTGTGCCTTGGCATTTAGTCATGCCAGCCACATGACCACGGAAAAGTCTTTGGACAGCACTGGCTCTTCAGCTTGGAAACGGAGATGAGCACTGCCCCCCGGAGTCGGATTTGACTGGCTTTCAAGCAAGGGAAACCTTTACCTTTACATCAGTCTATATACTTTACCTAGTTTCCAATTTTCCATTTCTTTAACCAACAACCCCGCTATAGTTCTTTATTAGGTCATTTCCAAGGTAGATTCAATCTTTTAAAATCCATTAACCTGAATATTATTTCAACAGTGATTATCTTTCTTCCCATGTTAGGGGAATTAGACATCAATACGCATAAATGCATCCAAATAATTTCTTAACAATACATCACACAACTTTAAACACAAAACACATAACATCTTGGTGATCAAGAAAGCAAGCCTTAGCCCTGACCAGGATAGCCCAGGCAAGCCCGATCTCTTGGAAGCTAAGTAGGCTCAGCTCTGGCAAGTACTTGGATGAGAGACCTCCTTGAAATACCAGAGGTTGGAGGCGGGGGCAGGCTTTATTCAACCACTTCTCTGAATATCCTCCAGGCCCCCAGTAGGGGTCAGTCACCAGAGGTCACCATGACTTCCAGGTGCACTGCACACACTCACATGCACATGAAAAATACAGAAAAAGCAATCACACACACACAAAAAGCAAGCCAGCCATACTTCACAATGTTGAAAACACCAAGAAACGCAAACCAAAGCACCAGCTATCCTACAATGAAAGAGGAGAAACTAGATTAAGGATTAACCATTCATTAATATGGTGATAATCTTGCATCCTGAAAATATGTGGATTATACCCATGGATTTTCTCTGGCACCTTGTAACATGAAACAACTTTTAAAAGAAAACTGCTTGCACCACCAGGAAATCCCTAGGTCTACTAGAGACAGCTCCACCTCCCCTATGGAAGGGATAGGAGGAAGGAGGAAGCCCTGATACATGTAAACAAGTCTTACTTCTGCAGAGGGCCACAGAGATCCACGCCAACCTAGAAACACTGGTTAGAATAGCTTCTGTGCATGCACACACAATTTGTCCAGTTAGGACTGAGACACCAGCTGATGAAATACAGCAGAGAGGTAGAGAGAAGTCAGGGCCAATCCAGCTCTTCCATCAAATTAAATGTATGCCTCCTTTGAAAACTAGATCTGGAGAGAGAATATAGTACACCAACAAGGGGATGGGGCAGCTAGTCCCACTGAACCTTTTAAAAGTCGGAAGCACCCCATGGCTGCATACCCTTCTTTCATGAATAAACAGAAAAGAACAGGAAAGGAGGGGGAGGACTCAAAATCCAGCAAAAAGAGCCAGAAACGCCTGCCTGCTGTCAATTTAACCACAGCTCTACAGAGGGTTTTTAATACTGCAATGCTATGTGCATTTCTGGATATAAGACCTTCAGCCAAGAAACACATATTCCCCTTTAATTTCTCCTCCAAGTTCTCACTTATCTTAGGTTCAAATCTTTAAAAACCAGGTACCTTCTGCACAATAAGTGGGAATTCTTTGCTGCCTTGAAACACTCTTTTCTTGTTCTCCAGATGGATAGCAGTCTTCTTTTGCATGTCTGCTAAGGGAGAAAGCTGCAGGTGCTGTGGGAAGAATTTCCTCTTCCCAGCAGGCCTTTCCACAGCCTTCCTTTCTTTGTCTGTAGGACTACTTTGGAACAGAAGAACCAACACAACACAAGTCACTGCCCTGCACTAAAAATACACAGCTCCTGAGCATGGAACTGTGATCATTTTCATTTTCCAAAGGATGCAAATGTTCGCAATTATGACATTTGTATTTTCATCAGGGTTTGAAATAACTTGGCAAAGCCTCGAAGGGCAGGGATGACACTTCCTGTCCCAAAGGCTCCTCAATGCTCCTTTGTCACACTGAATTTAGTGAGGCAGGATGCCAACCTAGTTCTTTCAGCAGCAGGATTTGTCTTCAGGCTCTTCCCTTACCCAAACTATAATTCAGGAGAGCTGCAGCTTGTGACTGACCTTGATTTGTTGGCAGGAATCTTTAAGTTCCTTCTTAGATGCAAGAGGTAGGGCTGGCCTCCTGTTGGGACTTTATTTGACTTTTTTCTTGTCTGTAGATTAGGGCAATGCTAGCAAAAGGGGAAAAAGGCATGCATCCACAAATGAGAAAGCCAAACACACAGTTTTACCCTAAACACCGAACCCTGCCTCATGCCTACCAATGTCCCCTCCACCCAGGGGGGAAATGGGAAAGAGGCCCACTGTGATGTAAAAGTTGTGGGTATAAGGTACTCAAGGTTTACATGGAGGGCCCTGAATGGGCAGGCTATACTCCAAGCTCTGAAGGATGCACTGCACAACTCAGCCATTTAGTACCTGCCACAGAATTACATATGTTGAACATTCTCCTTAATCTTATACACTTCAGCTTGGAAACCGAACACTTGGGCTTCTTCTGTTTTGGGAGATGGGTGGCCACTGGTCCCATACCTACACTCGAACAACAGCCTAAGTCAAATATTTCACTTGAGTTCAGTTCTGTTCCATTTCCATGCTAGCCACAGGCTGTAACATAATTCCTTATAAAATAAGGTCACAAGACATAGTCCATATCTTACAAATTACAGCAGACAGAAAGCAAGTAACAGAAAATTTGTGGCCACAACAATGATTATGGTAACACTACATGGCATCAGGCTCTATAAAGACCGCACTGAGACTGAGTAGATGAAGCTTTGTCTCTGTCTCGTTTAGTTTACTGAAATGTTCCATGACCATCTATGACAACAATACAAAAAAAGAAATAAGCAACAATAAAAAATTCCCCATGAAATTCGGAAAAGCAATTATACCTTGGTGTTAGAAAATTATCAGGAAGAGATAACACTACATTATGCCTTTATTATTGGCTATTGATCTCTGTGAATTCAAAGTGTTGTGTTCATCCTGGTAAAGAAGTCAGGAGCGACAGGAGAAGAAAGAGGAAAAGGGAAAGGAGAAGGAAGGAAGGAAGGAAGGAAGGAAGGAAGGAAGGAAGGAAGGAAGGAAGGAAGGAAGGAAGGAAGGAAGGAAGGAAGGAAGGAAGGAAGGAAGGGATAGGGAAGAAAAAGTGGGACAGCCAGAGATAGCAGATCCTAATCAAGGCGGGTATCAAGAGTCAGCATGGTAGGGCACCTGCAAAAGTCCACAGCCCAGAAGAGGGCCCACCCCCAATGAGAGGCTCTTGACCCATCTGTTCCAATAAAGAACATGAGAAATAGCTCCAGCAGCCCTGCACCTTTGGTGTGATTTCCCATTTCCCAATGGGATTGGGTCTACAAGGCAGAGTGTTCCACAGCTCACTCATGTGAGTACCACACTCTGCTCCCTCCTGGCAATTCACCAACCAGGAAATGGGAGCCTGTGATGCCATAAGCACCTCTGAGTTAATCCTCTGTTTTGGAAGGGGGATAAGTTAAAGAGGAAGCAGTGAGAGACAGTAGCATAGCAAAATTTCAAAAGAAAAAAAGAAAGTAGTAATAATAAATAAAAAATAGTGCGCCCTCCCCCTCACACAGAAAATCTCCCCATGTTCAAATATTCTGCATAGTTTTTAAACATGACAAAGCAAGTGGACAAGCTGGCATCTCCAAGCTGCTCAGGCACCTCTGTCTCCTTCCTCTTTGGGGGTGCCCATGTACTGCAGCGTTAAGTCCAGCACCAAAAAGCTCCTATCAGGTTGCAGTTCCAAGCTGAAGTGTTGGCCAAAGGCGCCAAGGCGGCAGAGCTGCTCCCCAGCCGGCTGCTGCGCAGTGGAGTCCAGCCTCACAAGCACCACCCGTTCTTCCTCTGTCAGTGGGCTGCCCTGAGCAGCCAGGCAGAGGAGCAGGGCTCTCAGTGCCAGGCATGCTGCCACCCCTTTCATGCTGAACTAACTTTTTATCTGAGAGGGAAGGTGGCACAAATACCTACTCAGCAAGGCTAAGGCTCCCACAGCACCTTGCAGGGCAGCAGCCCGAGCACGGTTCTCACGGGGGAGACTGAGCCCTTGGCTGGATGTCTCGCAGCCTGGAAGGAAAGGAAGCTGAGGAAGAGCTCGGTTGCTGAGGCGCCCCAGTGCAAATGTGCAGAGGCAAAGGACCAGCTACCCACCTCCTGAGTGCCTCAGCTGTTCGGCCTAAATGCGAGAGCTGGAATAGTCCACATTTCCTTTCATTTTAGTCGTGTGGGGACCCACTGACAGGTTCGGGGGCACAATACTTGCCTTGCCCCGGGTGCTGGCAACTCCTGCTACGCCACTGGTGAGAGAGCTACTATTGTATAAGAGAACCGCTTCTACTTCCTCTTTCCAGCATTTCTCTAATGAGTAAATGGAAGGCTATTCCAGAGGCCCCTGTGGTGTCACAGTCACCTCCATCACCTGTTGCCTGGTTATGAGACATGTTATCCAGCCCACACACCCACTCAAATTCTAGAACTGGCTCTGGTCTCAGTGGCTGTTGCTGTGAGGCACTATAGTTGTCATCAAAGCACTCCAGAAAGGCATCCCATGGGCCATAGAATATGTATAAGATATTCCTTTATATATACATGTTACAGGTCCTGGAGAGTAAATTCTAGGATTTCTGTTACCCAGTCATCAACATTAGGTACAATTGGATTTCCAAGCCTATAACAGGACACTTCATGTCAGGAAAAGCGTCACTTATGAAATCTTGATGTGTGTCAGGATGCTATTACATAAAGGTACAGGAGCAAGGCTACATTTCATTTAAAGGCTATCTGCTTTTTAGATGATTTCTAATCTAGCAGTAGGAAGTAGAAGACTCTAGACAGGGAAACTTACAGTCTCGCTGCTGTTCTTAAAAGACAGGAGGTTTTCCAAAGCAAGGTCTTTCACACACATTCGTTGTGTAGGAGTCCGTCTAAACAAAGAGAAGCTATACTGTTGACGCCTTATGGATCTTCTGTGAGAATTACAAGGGTCATTTAAGAGGTAATTACAAGCAATTCCTGTGAGTGTTAACAGGATGAGGCTCTCTATGTTTGTAACTGCACTGTGCTGGATTTGTTGGCAGTGAAGCGAATCTTTTGCTCTCAAGCTTATACCAGTTCAAGATCTCTCCAGTTGGGGGTGGGAGCTGTTTTTAGTGCATACCATGTGAGATTGTGGATGTAGTAAGCTACTTACGTTCTTGTGGATGGTCTCTCACTCTGCAATAATTTGTGCCGTATATCTGGGATCCACCTTACAATCAAATTCCCATACGTAGGCTGGTAACCCAGTTTGGGTGCAGCAAGATCACTGAGATCTGTCACCTGTATCTAGCATGGGGGGGGGGGGGTAGGGAAGAGATACTGATAAGGAAAACCTGTAGCCAGTTGCTCTGAAAGAGCTCACAAAGATCACAGTTTAAATTTTCCAAGTAATCTAAATGCAAGATACAACGCCTAAAAAATGTAATACCTCCTCAGTAGCTTAGAAAGTGGCTACATGAGTACTTCAGACACAGATTAGATATTTTTGGTGATGTGATAAGCAACACAGTTCTGCCCTGCCTGACTTATTTATTTCTCAGGGTTGGGAGGGAAGGCTATAAGCTCCCCAAATTACTTGTCTGTGAATTATACACACACACACGTGATGAAGTTCCAGGGTGAGCAATTTTCTTTGGACAAATGGAAACATATGGTGCCTGTATAATATTTGCCTTGTTTATAAATATACAGAACTACTAGTCTATTTCAGATGTCTAGACAAACCCTGCACACCAAGTTGTTTAATTTGACTGATCTTTGAAATGCAGCTTTTAGAAGCACACCTCTGACTTTCAGCAGGAAGGATGACATCTTCTCCAAGCTCTGATAAGGTCTTAGCAGTTATCCTCCTCTAACACTTAACTCCTATTGACTAAACATCTACAGCCTTTAAAAAAATTAATATTCTTTTATCAAAGGCCCTGATTCTGACTCTGGAACCAGAGCACTCGACTCATTCATAGTGATCAGACGGGCACCCAATTTTAGTTTATTAAAGTAAATTTGAATCAGAAGGGCTGCCATTTCATTTGAGGCTATTTACATTCTGTGATAGTGCTAATAGGGTAAAAAGAAGAAACCACTGAAGAAGACTACCTTTCTTTTTAGCACTGAATGGCAACTTCTACTTATTAAATTGCACGTGATCTGGAAGGATGCCTACACTGATATTTAGGAATATGTAAGCTTATTTAAATATAACTGACTGATAAGTCAGTCAGCAGGCAAATTTTCATTGTTGTTTCAATATCATGTTAGTTCCCGTCGGGACAAAAAAGCAGGATATAAATGGAAGGAATAAAGGCTACAATAAAGTTGTAGCAGATCTATGCAAGCCCTAAATAAAGTGAGATTACCTAAGAGCTAGAGCTGCCAAGTCCCCCGGTAGAGCGGGGGAAACACCGATTTTTAAAGCTTTCCCCCGCTTTTCCAAAATTGGCCACCGGGGGGACAAAATGGCTGCCAGCAGGGGAATCTCGGAGCCTGCCCTGCTGGCCTCTTCAACTTCTTAAAAGGGAAATTTCCCCTTTAAGATCTTATCGAGCAAGACAGCCCCGCCCAGAGATTAAGGAGGGACTAAGCTCTTCCGTGCAAGGTTGCTGCTGGAGTAAGCTGCCTAAACTGGGCTTCCGTGCAAGGTTGCTGCTGGAGTAAGCTGCGTAAGCTGGGGTCTGCGAGCTCTTTTCCTTCTCTGTCTCTCCCCCTCCCCCTCTTTCTTTTTTCTGTCTGTCTGTCCACTGTGGTTTTGTCAAAGGAATAAACTGTCACTTCCAAAGAGGTAAACATCACAAGGAGAGGTTGCCTGTAGAAGGTCTGGGAAGAAGGTCTGTTTAAAATGTCTTGTCCTGGCTGTTTGGGTCCCCCCAATCCTCATTTCCCTTCTGCAAATAAAAGTTGGGATTCCTCATTTTTATGCCAATTTTCTGTTTCTTTCAACCATGTCCCCCCCCCACCCCTCCGGCAGTAAAAATCTGCATTTTTAAAAGCATTTGTACATCAAGTAACCGGTATTTTAAGTTAGGGATGGATCCAACTAGCTTTTCTGCTGGCGAAAAGGGGAGGACAAAGGTCCTCTTTAGCCACCAAAAAGCTTATGCTGGGGGGGGGGGGGAGAGAAGTTATGGGACTTACATGGACAACAGCTGGGTGAAACAAGGGCCAGAAAGAAAGCCTGGGAATTGGGCAAGAGTAAGTGAAAAAGCTGTCTGTCTGTCTCTCTCTCTGTCCCCATCCAGCAGAGGTCTATCAGTGGCTATTATAGCCACAAGGTCTAAATGGAACCCTTTGTCTGGGGCAGTGATGCTCTGAATTCTTGGTGCTTGGGGGGCAACAGTGGGAGGGCTTCTGGAGTTCTGGCCCCGCTGCTGGACCTCCTGAGGGCACCTGGTATTTTTGGCCACTGTTGTGACACAGAGTGTTGTACTGGATGGGCTGTACTGGATGGGCCGATCCACTGTGGCTTCTCTCCTGTTCTTATGATATGAAAATCATATTTAGCACTTGTGTAGCACTTAGGGCTTCATATTCTGCCGAGATGAGGAAGGATTCAGTAGGGCCGTTGCTCAGTGATAGAGCATCTGCTTGACATGCAGGAGGTATCAGCCTCTTCAGCTAAAAAAGGATCAGGTAATAGGTGACATTAAAGATCTCAGCCTGAGACCCTGGAGAGCCACTACCAGTCTGAGTAGTCAATACTGACCTTGATGGACCAATGGCCTGATTCAGTATTAGGAAACTTCATGAGTTCATGTGTCAGCATGTGGAAGCAACATCACAGGATGTGACATCACAAAATGATGTCACTTCCTTTCTCCTGGCTCCACCCCCAAAGTCTCCTGGCTCCACCCCCAAAGTCCCCAGATATTTCCCAAGTTGGACTTGGCAGCCCTACTAAGAGCTAAAAGAAACATTATTGAAACTGGTGAGGAGCACAAGAGCTGCCTGTACCTACCCCAAACACCCATCCCCAGAAAATTGTTGAACTTACTTTTTCGACTTGTCTTAAAGATGTGAAACTTATTGGTGAATAGTGGGGAGTATGAGACTCCACCCTAGAATTCAGCCCTGGGAAGTGATCTCTTTCAGAACTGAAATATGCAAACAAAAAGAAAACGCTGAAAAGCTCAAGCAGACTATGTGCAATGGACAGAACTTCTGTCTAATAAATACTCACTACTGTTCAGTTTTGCCTTGTTATTGTTCAGTCGCACAGTTGAGTCTAACTCTTCACGACCCGATGGACCAGACTGCAATCCACCAGCACATTCATTTGCACAGGCCAGACTGAAATGTACAAGGGCTGTACAAAATCAGTGTCTCATTCTTGTGGCGCCAGCTCATCTTAACAGGGCTTGCACAGGCGAACTTTCTGGTGGATTCCTGTTGTCCAGGTTGCATCCAGACTAGTACCCTTTTGAGCTACTCAGTCACTCCTTATCACTATCCACTGCAAGCAGAACTGTGACACCACACAGCACTCAGTGCAGTGCTACATTCCTCATACATTCTAGTAAATTTCCCCATGAGAAACACCATACTATATGTCTGTTTGGATGTAAGGCTCATTGAGCAAAGGTTCTATTCTCTCTGCAACTGACCCTTCAAAGTTTGTGTTTGTTTTACTTGCTTATCTGTTTAATTAGTTACTGTATGTGAGTGGGTCTTTACATACAGCAGCTAAAGAAACTGCTCATTAACTTTTCTGTTTTACATTGTTATAATCATAATTTTATAATGGTATAATTACAATCATAGAAAAAGGAAGAGAATAAGCAGTCTAGTTAAAAAAAGCAGTCAAGGCTGTGAACTTGCTAGGGAATCCCACTGAGGTCAAAAGAACTTACTTCTGAGTATATATGCTTAGGATTTCACTGTAAGGTTCCTAGTGTACATAGTGTTGGAAGTGAAGGACTTTGCGCTTTCTCTTAGCCTCAGCCTTCAGAGAGGGACTATGAAAGAGAGAGAGAAAGGCAAGGGCACTGAGCACTCTTTCCTTCTCTCCTCTGACATTGCCCTTTTGATGTGTAGATTGCTACTCATAGGAAAACTTCCTTCCTTCCCTTCTCATGCATTTTCTCTATACTTTGCCAGACTTCTCCATCTTGGCAGCATGAGAGCAGGACATGCCTCCTGTATCTCCATCCATCTTAGCTAGTTAGACTAGGTTAGAATCCTATCTCTACTCCATCCTGTCTAGAATGAAGTTCCTTAAATAAAAGGACTCATATAAGTTTACAAAGATAAAAAGGCTCCATGTTTACCTTTGTTTCTGGACAGCACACACTAACCAGATAGACCCTGCTGTGTTATGTGCCTTGAGCACTCTGCTAAATACCAATAATCCAACACACATCACACTGAAACAGGAACCAGTAAAGTTCCCTATATCAAAGTTCTGTTAAGGCTGCATATAGGAATGAGCAGAAAATGATTATTCAAAAAAGAGGGAAGATGTAAAACAGAGGAGCAAAATGTAAAGGAACAGAATAAAACTTAAATAGTATTTCCCCTTCCAGATGGACAGGCTGGTGCTTAGGGTTGCCAACAAGCCTGGAAAAAAGTGTCCCCTTAATGTGTTGAAATGAGCAGCTGAAGCTTTTTCTGGCATGAAGGTAAATAAATAACATCACCTGATAAATAGAAGAAGAAGAAGAAGAGATTGGATTTATATCCCGCCCTTCACTCACTTAAGAGTCTCAGAGCGGCTTACAAATTCCTTTCCCCTCCCCTCCCCACAACAGACACCCTGTGAGGTAGGTGGGGCTGAGAGAACTCTTTCCCAAGCTGTCCTTGAGGGAACAGCTGGTACAGAGCTATGGCTTGCCCAAGGTCATCCAGCCAGGTGCAAGTGGAGGAGTGGGGAATCAAACCCGGTTCTCCCAGATTAGAGTCCGCGCACTTAACCACTACACCAGACTGGAATCCTATTAAGCCTCTATTAAAGAGAAAGTATATTTTCCCCCTCTAGGCAATTGGTAACACTACTGCAGCTGCATTTTAAGTTTTAAAAAAGCAACATAGATGGGGTATTGTAAAAAACAGCGTTGCACTTACCTGTAACTGTTGTTCATCAAGGTGTCTTCTGTGCAGACACACATTGGGACTGCGCCTGCATAAGCCAGCCACCAGAGGCTCTTTTACAGCTACTCTGGTATTTCTTTAACAATCCAAGGGGAGCCCCTCCTCTGCAGAGCTCATTAGAAGCCATCTTCCCACCAAATGGTCACATGCTCTGCAGGGAGGAGCCCCCCTTCCCTCAGTCCACCATGTCATGAATGTAATTGCATCCTATGGCCTCACAGCAGAGTAGGAGGGAGGGAACGTGTGCCTGCATAGAAGACACCTCGATGAACAACAGCTACAGGTCAAGGGCAACACTTTTCTCATCTTCAGTCCTCTGTGCAGTCCCACTTTGGGAGACGGGGTGAGTTTCAGTGGAACAAGGAGTGCAGCACAGCTCTGCCAACTGCTGACTCTCTCTTCTAGCACTCACATTCACAGAATAGTGCTTGGGAAGGTGTCCGATGATGACCGCGTTGCTGCTTGGCAGATGTCCTCCAAGGGAGTGCCTCTCCAGAACACTGCTGACACCACCTGTACCTGTGTAGAAAGTGCCTGAAGCTCCAGAGGACTGGCTTCTTCATACCCCACCCAAATAGCCGAGACCATCCATTTAGAAATGGTCTGTGCTGAGGCTGGCCTCCCCCTTGAGCTACCAAGTAGCCTTTCATTCTGTCTTAGTAAAACATCAAAGACCTCTTCACAAATAAGGAATGTTGTGTTTCTTTCCGCCTCCAAGGTAGGGGGATGGAAAAAATACTGGAAGGACAATGTCCTGAGCAAGGTGGAAACTAAAGACCACCTTAGGTAAAAAATGTAAACTGAGTTTCAGAACTACATGGCTAGCCTGAAATTTAATAAACAGATGGTCAGCCCTCAAAGCTACCAGCTCTCTCACTCTCCTGGCTGATGTGATTGCCACAAAAAACACAACCCTGAAAGGCAAGAGTCACAAGGTACAAGAACCTAGCAGCTCTAATGGGGCTAACATGAGTTGGGAGAGAACCACTGACAAGGACTACTGCAGCACTATGGCTGGCTGTGAAGGAAACACATTAAACAACCCCTTCAAAAAAAACCTCTTGGATGCTGGGTAAGAAAACAGCATCCTGTCTTGGATCCTGGCATGGTAGGCAGATATAGTGGCTCAATGTACCTTAAGGGAAGAAACTGCCAGACCAGATTCTTTAAGAGACAGTAGATATTCAAATACCAGGGCAATAGGACAATTCTCTGTGTGAGCTCCCAGTCAGAAAAACAGACCCACTTACTCATATAAGACCTCCTAGCAGAAGGTCTATGGGTGTTAAAGAGGGCATTCACTACCTGGTTGGAGAACTCAAACTGGGATCGTTCAGCAGCCAAGCAGTCAACTTGAGCCTACACACCTCGTGGTGGACCATAGGACCCCTGCGAAGTAGGTCTGCAGCTAAGGGAAGGTATATGTAGAGGCCCTTAGACAACGTTAGGAGGACCTGAAACCAGATTTGTCTGGGCCAAAAGGGAGTGATCAGAATACACCACGTGGGCTCCTCTCAAATTTTGGTCCACACCTTGTGGATAAGTGGGAATGGCGGGAAGGCATAAAATAAGAGTGTCATCAGATTTTGAATGCATCTCCTAGAGAAAGGTGATTGGTACTCAGGGCTCATTTTGTAGCAGGAGCTCCTTTGCATATTAGGCCACACACCTCTAATGTAGCCAATCCTCCAAGAGCTTACAGAGCTCTTCTTACAGGGGCTACTGTAAGCTCTTGGAGGATTGGCTACATCAGGGGTGTATGGCCTAATATGCAGAGGAGCTCCTACTATGAAATGAGCCCTGTCGGTACTCACCCTGGAACATAATGCCAGGGTTTTCACTTTGGCATGGGTGGCAATGGAAATAAACATCCTGAAGATCAAGTGCACAAAACCAGCAGTTTAATGTTAACAGTTGCAGGACCAACTCCAAAGACAACATTTTGAACTTTATAACATTCAGAAAAAAGTTCAGATCCCTCAGATCCAGGATTGGCCTAAACCTTTCTTGGGCATCAGGAAAAAAACGTGAATAGAAACCTATGATGGGGTCTGAGTCAGGAATCCTCTGGATAAGGAACAACAGCTCCCGTTTCAACTCAGGCATAGAGTTATTCAGAGCCTGATTAGGATGTTGGAGGGGTGGCCATTGCCAAAACTCTAATCTATATCCCAAACTAACAATTTACAAAACCCGAGTGTCATGAGTGACCACCTGCCATTTGTCACTATAAGCAGCCAACCTGTCTTTAAAGGCGGTAGGTGGCTGATCTATTACAGGCAGTGTTCCCTCTAAGCTGGGTTTGTATGAGCTAGCTCACAGTTTTTTTGCCTCTGTGTAGGATACTGGGATGAGCGAGGCTGCTGGTGTGAGTGCCAGGGGTATGGTGACTGCGACTGGTGAAATTTGTACATCTGCTGAGGCCTGTATGGAGTGGTGGGACCTGCTGTGATGCCAAAGAAACAAACTGTTTGTTCTGCTTGATTTGGGATAAAAGATCATCAGTCGATGAAGCAAACAGTATTGTTCCCTCAAACGGAAGGTCTTCCACCTTCTGCCAGGTGTCAAGAGGGAGAGCTGGGGAGTGCAGCCAAGCATACCTTCTCAGCACGAGTGCTGAAGCCATGGCCCTGAATGACGAGTCAGCAGTGTGTCTGCCTGCGTTAACCAGAGGCTTCTTGTCTTCAGGGAGAAGTTCTATATAAGCAGCCATCTTTTTCCAGAGAAACAACTGGTTTCCTCCCATAATTACATTATAGCTGGCAATGCACAGTTTGACTGCAGCAGAAGAGTAAACTTTTCTACTAACTGCATCAATTTCTCACCTCTCTCTATCAACTGGTGAGGAATGTGCACCTCTATGCTGTTTTGCCTGTATCTCCTCAGCTATGAGGGATGAAGCTGGAGGATGGCCAAATAAATAGGTATCACCTTTTTGTTGCACCCTATATAAATTCTCCACCTTTTTGGATGTGACACTCCAGGATAGGGAGGGTGATTATACCAGATGACTCTGTGTGGAGTTTTCCTAAGGTCTTGTCTCAAGGTCTTGGGTTGCTGAAGGTCACCTCTATTTCCAGCAATTTTGCCATTCACATAATTTGCTCTGCATAGCGCTTCGGATCTTCATTAGGTGATACTGGATCAGGGTCCCCTACAGTATCATCAGGGGAAGGGTCCGATGGTAAATCTGAGCCCGGACCAGTGTGGCAGGGCAGTGCAGGGGGCAAGGGTCTTGGCATGAGTTAGCAAAGTCAAGAGTTCAGTCCGCAAGTCAAAAGCCAGAGAGTTGTTACTGAAGCTTTGTTAGAGGAACAGAGTCAAGAGTTCAGTCCAAAAGTCAGAAGCCAAAGGGTCGTTACCGAGGAGCTGTTCGAGAGGCGTAGTTGAGAGGTCTCAGGGTCGCTCTAGCTGGAGTCACACAGAGCGAAGAGTTAAGGTCAGGAGCTGGTCTAGAAGTCACACAAGCAAGGAAAGATCTGAAGCAGTGGCCCCAGAGTCAGTGGTAGAACTTGTTGCTTCCATGCCTAATAGCCTCCCTTGGCTGGTTTTCATAAGCATGAGCCTAAGGGTCAAATTTGCAGCTAGCTGCTCAGGAGTAATTCTGCAACTACTCAAGCAGCTGGTGTTGGGCCAGAAGGTGAGCACTGTCTTCTCTCTTGTAGTTCTGCTTGTAGCCTATCTACGGCACTCAAGGGGTGTAGGTGATACTGGAGGGCTGGGAACGATTAAAGAAACACCAGTGTAGCTGTAAGAGAGCCTCCAGTGGCTGGCTTACACAAGCGCAGTCCCAGTGTGGGACTGCACAGAAGACTGAAGATGAAAATCAGGTTAACAGGGAAAACATTGGAATGCAGCTGGTTGGCAATAATGTCATTTGCATTGCTCATAAAAACAGCATTAATGAATTATATCAATTCCAAACTGAAATATATATGTATGTGGAAAAGGACAGCATTGCAATTTTCTTCCTCAGGTAGCAACATGTTATAAATGTACTGGGTTGGCCCTGCAATTTAGGTTTAATTTACTGGGAACTGTATGGCGCAACTTTGCTCTGGATTGCCAAAAGATCTGGAGAAAAATATCATTTCTCTTTAATGGAGGTTAAAGTGGCTGAAGCTTTTCCTGGCATGGTATTACCTCCAAAATAACATCCCATTAAACTTCCATTAATTGGACAGGCCATTTTTCTTCTCTCCCGGCAACTGGGAACTGTAACCATGCAGCTCAGTGTTTGTCAAATAATATAAATCCAAAGCCCTAACTTCTAGAAGCACGTATGTGTGAGGAAAAGATAGATCTGAATCTACTGACCTGTGCTCGCTTCGGCAGCACATATACTAAAAATTGGAACAAATGTACTGACCTCAGTACAGATATAGGGGGAACAAAAGCCTCAATCATCGTTGGACTTGTACAATAGTTACTACTATCTTTGATGCTGATGATGGAGCTGGAACTTTTAGCATGCTTGATCCTTCTACTATAAGAATAATTGAGTGGGAGGTTGAAGATTTTCAGTGTTGGCAGTTCATCTGAAACAGACAAAACAGCTGTAAAGCACAAATAATGGTACAAGATATGCAAACAGGGAAAGCTTTTCATTTCACGTGTTACTGTTTGTCTGTTTTAAGTAAATAGCATCTTTTATAAATATACCTCTCCATTTTACTTTCAATCCCATTGGACTCTAAAAAAGCTAATTAGAACATGCAACTAAGAAGGAGCTTAAAAACAATGTTGCTCTTATGTTCCTCAAGAAAGTCAGATTTTAAAATATGGACTGTATGTTTATAACACAACACCACTCTACATGGGTATCTCATTCTGTTACAAGAAAGCCACCATGGTGTCTTGTAGCACATTAAAGATGAATAATTTGATTGTGGCAGCTTTTGTGGACAAGAGCCCATTTCATCACATGAATCAGGTGCAACTGGCTCTCAACCTTGAAAACTTATGCCACAAAACCTCTGAGAGCTTTCTGGGTGCCACAAGACTCCCCTCTAAAATATGACTACCAAAACGAAACACAGGATCAAGGCTTAAATATGCCCACTATAACTACTATTGAACAGGCTCATAACTGATTAAGGGGAGGAGCTCAGTGGCACTTCACTGGCTTTGCACACAGAACATCCAAGGCTCCGGGTCTCAGGTCGTGTTAAAAAGATTATCTTTCTAGGCCTGAGACCATGGGGGACCGCAGCCAGTTAAACTACAGAGCTAGATGGACAAATGGCCTAATATGATATAAGAGAAGGAGATTGTATTTATACCCCACCCTTCACTACCTGAAAGAGTCTCAGGGTGGCTTACAATCCCTTCACCTTCTCACAACAGACACCCTGTGAGGTAAGTAGGGCTGAGAGAGCTCTTTCAAGGACTGCTCTTGAGAGAACAGCTCTGCAAGAACTTATAACTAGGGTTGCCAGGTCTGGGTTGGGAAATACCTGGAGACTTTGGAGGTGGAGCCAGGAGAGGGTGGGGTTTGGGGAGGGGAGGGGTCTTGGCATGGTACAATGCCATAGAGTCCAACCTTCAAAGCAGCCATTTTCTCCAGGGGAGCTGATCTCTGTCAGCTGGAGATCAGTGGTAAAAGCAGATCCCCAGGCCCCGCCTGGAGGCTGGCAACCCTACTTATAACTGACCCAAGGTCACACCAGCAGCTGCAAATGAAGGAGTGGGGAATCAAACCTGGTTCTCCCAGATTAGAGTCCACACTCCTAACCACTACACCAAACTGGCTCTCACAGCTTCACAAGTTCTGGAGTTCAAACTTGACCAATGTGGCCTAGCATCTATTTGCTACCAGAAGATACACGCATCAAGCAGGCAGCTGATTCCTTTCCGGCTGAATGCCTGCTTACCTTCTGTTTCTGGAAAAGATCTCTCAAGCGAGTTAAAGTTTTTAATAAGGATCCGTGGGTTCCCCTTTTCAATCCTCCGCATCGCCTCCCAGCATGGCGGATGTTGGCAAGCAATCATATTGCAAATGGTTTCATCCCACTGGCTGATGTCTGTGGTCACCATTTTTGTAGCTCTTTCTTGGGTTAAGGAGCAGTCTGAAAACACTCTGTACAAAGAAGAATGCGAACCAGGAATCAGCAAGCTTTACAAAAGGAATGGATTACTGGCCAGTAACCACCCCAGCTCCAATAAGAACTCTGTCAGCTACCTGATGTCTTCTGGTCACAATTTACAGTATTGATGCTGGTCTCTAAAGGCCTTAACACTTTGATTCCTACTGTTGGTTATTCTTGGTAAAAATATATTTAAGCAGAGTAAAAATTGATAAGCATCAGCAGAGTACAGATTGAGAGACTGAGTCCATATGTATTTAAAAGGTAAAAGTTTACTATAAACGTAACATGGGAAAAGGTAAACGGGATATAAAATAATAAAACAGAACTAGATTGCTACATCCTTACGGCTAGAGAGATAAAAACAGGAATGGCATCTCCTTCTCCAAGCAAGACAAAAAGGCAGGAAGGAGAAACTATAATATGTTAAAATGCCTAATACATGGTTTTCCAATCAGAGAGTGAAGGTTCTTACAAAGTTCCTGGGCTTTCTATTGTGTAAACAGATTGTGTACAAACAAACATGTGACTTCCTGTTGACTAATATAAACAACATTAACCCTGTAAATACTGAAGTGTTTTAAACTTGTTATACCCAACACCTAGACAGGACACAGACACCAGCTCCGCTTTGTTGTGCCATCAAGACAATTCAGATCCGTGTAGAGTGCCCTCTTAGAGGACTGTGTCACCTGCATGCAACGTTTTAAACTAGGAACAGAGCTTTATCAGCCGCAGCACCTCATGTCTAGAACGCCCTCCCCATACCTGCTTCATCTGATGTGTTTAACCTTTCCAGATTCAAGCACCAGATAAAGATCTTTTTCTTACTCAGATTTTTGGTTGATTTTTTTTTTACCTGCAATCTTGAACAGAGTTACACACCCTCCTACTTATTATATTTCTGAATTGCCCCACCACTGCTACTGCAGGGCTCTGGGCGATGTACAACCAGAGAGAAAACAAGATAAAATTAATTAAAACCTTAGTACAATATTAAAAATAAACAGATGGTGAATAACCAACCCTCCTTCCAAATCCTACCGCTGGCTACTTTGTGGACAGGGGAGAGGAGGGCAAAATAGATGTAAGCAACAGGGAATGGGAAGGGTGCCAGCCAAGATGGAACGGTTGCTGTCCTCAATCAAAAGCCTGGCGGAACATCTCTGCCTTGTGCAGGCCCTGCAGAATTGCATCAGATCCTGCAGGGTCCTGATGGAATCTGGTAGAGAGTTCCATCAGGTTGGAGCCAGGACCGAAAAGGCCCTGGCCCTGGTTGAGGACAGCCAGATGTCTTTAGGGCCCAGGGTCACCAGTAGATTGTACTTGAGAAGTATGTAACTCTGCTTAGGGCTGCACTGCTGGTTATTTTCCCTCATGTCTCATTTGATTAATATAATGGTGTTTTGTTTCATACTGGTTTCATTAAAGAACAAGTTTTACTATTGTACTTATAGCTGTGTGGGCCTCCTTGAAATTTTTAGTTCCTGAATTTTTATTTAGAGCTGCAGTGGCCTCTTGGTACTGGCAGAAAGTGCTGCCAAGCAGCAGTCAATTTATGGCAATACCGTAGGGTTTTCAACGCAAGAGATGTTTAGAGGTGGTTTGTCACTGCCGACCTCTCAGGAAATTTAATTTTCCGTTTTTATTTCCAGTGCTGGTTTTCTTCTGTCATTACATTATAAACTGCCCCAGTTGCCATTGGCTGTGAGTTGCAGGTTACATGACTTTTAAATAAATAAATGTGCAAAGAGTAAGTACTTTTCAAGAGATATTCTCAGTGGCTGTCTTACAGCCAAGCACCTCCATTTCTCTCTAAATCTAGAATCTGAGCCTGTATATTTATGCCTTTAGGCTAGCATTTGACAGCCATGATTTAACAGTTGTAGATCAACTTAAAATTTAATTGGATATTTAGCTTGTCTAGTCCTTTTGTAAAAAGATGAAAGAGTATAAATAGCACTGTACATAGAACAAAAGTAGCAAGTTGTCCCACTTGGGAAAGCAGATGTACTGAGCCATCAAATATAATCACTACCACAATTATAAACAGTGGAAGAATTACAAAATAATAAAAAACATATAACTGGATTCATGCTTCTTATTTTTTCGGTTTGTTCCCTGTAGGCTTTTTTAAAATCAAAGTCCCATCTGACTTGAAGTAATTTTGGGGCAGCAGTGCCTAACTCAGATTCAGGGTCCTTCTAAGAGGAGCTGCTCGATGTGTCTCCATGTCTTCCCAAATCATAGTTGCTGTGATCTGATGACTTGTCATCCTGTGCTGTTCCTTTCGATTTGTCTGTTGTTTGACACTGCTCCAAGAAGGCTATGTCTTTTGTAACAGAGTCCACTCTTTCTTTTTTGTCCTTAAATTTAAAAGTGAGCCCTTCAGGAAAGAGCCATTTGTAGGATGTGGAATTTTTCTGTAGAAAGGTTGTCAGATTTTTATATTGCTTCCTCTTTTTCCTGATTTCAATTGGAATGCCTTTTAATACCTTTATTTCTGTACCTTCGATTTTTAGGGTAGTCCCATTAGTCGCTTTAAGTACTTGATCTCTGCTTGATCTTTTGGAGAATCACACAAAAACCTCAGTGGGCAGATTATTTTTCTTGATGTAATCTGGATAGGTCCGATAAACCATATCCAATTCTAAACATTTCGCTGTAGTATCTGCAACTGATGCCAAGGCATCGCTTAAAAGCTTCTTCAGATCTTCTCCACTGTGTTCTGGGTCTCCCTGGAATCTCAGTACATAAGTTGATCTTTTCATCTGCAATTGTAACAATTGGTGTTCATCCAAGGTTCTCTTTTTTTCCACTACCTCCAGTTGTTGCTTAAGTTTTTTAGTCTTGGCATCCACTTTTTTAACTGATTTGGCAGTTTCCTCTGATCTCAGATTGGTTTCTTCAAGCCGTTTTTGAGGAGTATCAAAATTTGTGTTGAGAGTTGTCATCCGGTCCTTTCCGCTTTAGATGAAAATGTATTTGAACTGGCAGTTCCAGGAGAAGGTCTGACTTTAGGCGCCATAATTTTCCAAGTCAGAGACAGGTTTTTTATGTTAGGGGAAAGTTCTTGAAAAGTCTCTGGAGAAAATGGTTTAGGCTTATCCGGCTCCTATTTCAGCTGAAAGTGCTTTAGTTGCGCTCCTCCTCCTCTCTGATGAATTTCAAAGAGTTCTTATCTTTGTGGGGTGGAGTTAACTCCCCCCCCCCACTGCTTTAAAGTTGAGGATCAAGGGCTTAAATGCTTATCTGGCCTTCTGGATTAACATATGAAAGACTCACGCTTTATCAGACATCTTGCACCACGTAAGAGAAAGGCTTTTGACTGCTTGCTCACTCGTCCCAGTGTGAATCTCTGTCGCCATTTCTGGTCACACAGCGGCAGGCCCTATCGGGGCAAAGAGGAGCCTCAATCCTTCAGCATTCACCTTGGGAGAGGCACCTCTCGCGCCCCAGGCTGAGAACTCCCTACAAGGGCTCACGGGGGGATCAGGTCCAGCCGGTACCCCTTCCAGCCGCCATGGCCATAGGCAACTATCATCGGAGCTCCAATGAAAGCATACTCGTCCACTGAGTGCCAAAACCAGAAACAGCTACCAGCAAAAGTGGAAGAAGGGCACAGCCATCACACTGGAGTGCGAGTAAGGTTGAGCCCAATCGATTTTCTAAGGAAAGGCCAGTTTCCATCCAAGGTTTCTCCATCCAAAACAGGTCTCATGATCTGGATTGAGTTAAATTGTTGCACTTAAGAATGCTTTCATTTCTAAATAAAAGGCACCGCTACTCAAGGTCTCACCTGCATATCACAGTGCCCGTGTATGTGTGGTGTGCAGAACAATGCTTTCCTCTCCTCTCCAAAGACTCAATTACTTTGTCTATTGGATTCATGCTGATTCTCTCAGTCCAGGAGAGAATGACCAGCCTAACATCAACTAGTGATCTTACTAGGAATCCGAACCCAGGTTTCCCATCACTGTACTCACTAGCCTATTCTCAGACAAATATTTTGAACCAGCTATCAGATTTTTAACCAGCCCATCCCCCAAGTATCTCAAAGTGGAGTAGATGGTTATTTCCTTCTTCATGTTACTCTCCCATGAGATAGGCTAGGAGTGAATCAAGAATGACTGGCCGAAAGGGATCCTGCAAGCTTCATCGCAGAGTAGGCTTTCGCAACATGATCTACTGTGAAGCTGCTTGTGGTTTGGGCGGGAGGGGGGAGAGCTCTGTACACACTCAGAGACCCTGTCTCCAGTTTGGGAAATTGTTGGAGGTGAAGCTTGGGGAGGGGAGGACCTTAGCAGAGTATAATACCAAACAGTTCACGCTCCAAAGCGGCCATTTTCCCCAGGGGAACTGTAGTCTGGAAATCAGCTGTGTAATTCCAGGAGATCTCCAAGCCCGACCTGTAAGTTATTACCCTTAAAACACCCTGAGCCAATGCCAAACTGCCTTGTTTAATGAGAAGTTGGAACAGGTTCCAGAGGTAAAACACAGCAGGGTATCTATCCTATACTCAGAAAGCCTCCGCCCCCGTATATTCCCTCGATGCTTAAAGAGAAAAACATTACCAGCCCTCACATAGAATTCTCTCAAGCAGGGCCTTCTTCCCGCCTTTTTCGCCCCTGCTTCCCCCCCGTCCCAGCGACGTTCAAAGACTAGCACACTTAGACCCCCGCCTTGGCCTAGGTCCTGGGAGGTTTCATTATGTTGCCAGGCAACGCTGAACGCTCTCCACTAGCTTCCGCCAAATCATCCTCCACAAACAGAAAAACAGAAAGGCTAAAGTGACGCAGAAGCCTCAGCTTCCGGCAAACAGAAAAAAGTATTACCGCTCTATCCCCAGCTATCTCTATGATAAGAAACCCTGGCAAGCAAGGGTAAGAGACTTTTATCTGTTTTATACCGGAAATACTCCTCAGAGAGAGATGAGCGTAGTAGTAGTCACTCTGGACCTTCTCTCTCTATGGCAATGGGCTAGAGTCAAGCGGTGCCGGTGAAAGCAAAGCGGTAGGTCTGTAAAGCCTGTTGCGGAGCACGCTGGGACGGAGGAAGAGGGCGGGGCTTAGGGAAGTGCGGTTAGGAGCAACGAGGCGCCTTCCTTCGCGCGCCTTTCGGACGGTGAGCTAGCGGGAGAGGGGCTTCTCGGGGTGCGGGAGAGGAGGGATTTGGCTTCTCCCTTTAGCAGCCGGGGGGCGGCCGTCAAATTGGTTTGCATTCTCTGCATGCTCAGAGGTTGGCCTTTCCTTAATAGAAGCAGGATTTCTCGCTACGTGGGGTGGGTTCATATACCTTTCTCCTGCAGGTCGAGGGAGTGTTAATTGGCCCTCCTGTGAGTGGGTTTGCATCCTTGGAAGATCTCCCGTCTCCCCCTGGAGGCCATTTTTATCCTGCTCTTTCTCGAAAAACTTAGAGGTCCCTTTTCTTGCATTTTGCCTTCACAACAATCCTGTGAAGTAGGTTAGGATGAGCGGTCCAAGGAAATCTTGGTGAGCTTTGTGGTGTGGTATTGATTTGTGCTTCTCATGAGAATGCCTCTCCCTAGCATGCAATAGCCAGTGGTGTCTAAGCATATTCATATTAACCTGGTTTATGCAGTCAGACTGCACTGACTATGTAAGTTCCTAGACAGGGCTTTTCTAGGCAGTGTTCCCTCTAAGCTGAGTTAGTGTGAGCTAGCTCACAGATTTTTAGCCTCTGGCTCACGCATTTTTGTCTTAGCTCAGGAAGGATGGCTCCAGAGCAAACTAGTTTATGCAGTAGCCAGGTCACCTGCTCACAACTTTAATGCCAGTAGTTTACAAAGTAGAATTTTTGCTCACAAGACTCCACAGTTTAGAGGGAGCATTGTTTCTAGGGCCTGAAATCCTTTGTCTGGAGATGAGAGGGAGTGAGCCATGACCTAACCCTTTCTGTTTGCTGGGGGTTCCTTTCTCTAAGCCTCTTGGTAAGGTTCAAAAACACATACCCTGAGGGTAGGGAGAGAATCCTCAGTGCAGAGGCCAGTAGCCAATTTGTATTTCATATACTGGTGTAGAGGCTGGATATTACATTTTATTGTGCCTTCCTTCACAGAGCACAGGGCTCTCCCTTTCCTCTGGAGTCAATAGTGTAGTGGTTAAGAGTGGTGGACTCTAATCTGGAGAACTGGATTCGATTCCCCACTCCTCCACATGAAGCCAGCTGTGACCTTGGGCCAGCCACAGTTCCTTCAGAGCTTTCTCATCCCCTAAAAAAAGTCTAGCTCACCACTAGGACAATGCTAAGAGCTAGAACTTGCAGCTGCCAGACAATCCTAGAATCTCTTGGCTCTTTTACACACGATGCCATATGATAATTAATTCCCTTGGAGAACTGTCTCATGAGCTGAGATTTCTGATTGAATGGGGGTTTGAACCCAGGTGTCATGATCCAGTGCTCTAGATACTGTATCATGCTTGCTTCTGTAAATGGGCTAGAAGCACAGTCCTTTATCTTTTCATCTTTATCCAACCTCCTCTTACTCCTGTTTCCAGTTGTCCACAATGGCTGAACGGCCCGAAGACCTGAACTTGCCCAATGCCGTCATAACCCGCATCATCAAGGAAGCGGTGAGTATGGGGTGTTTGGAATCTGAGAACCCTGCTGGATCAGACCAATGGCCCATCTAGTCCAGCATTGTTTTTCCCACAGTAACCAAGTGAGTGTACTTGGTAAGGAGTAGTTTTAGAAGTCCAACATGAAGCAGTTTGCTTGCGAGTTGGGCAGGCAGCTGAACCAAAGGTTCCTGCTACATACAACACCCAAACAATCATATCATTCCTTGGTATCGCTTGGTTCTAAGATGTATTTCCCAGACAAATTAGCATCTCTTTGGTCTCCCCCCCCCCCCCCCCAGCTTCCCGATGGAGTGAACATATCCAAAGAAGCCAGGAGTGCTATTTCCCGAGCTGCCAGTGTGTTTGTGCTGTATGCCACATCATGGTGAGTGTTACTTCTGTCAAGGTGCAGAAATATGAATGTATGACTAGTTTATCTGGAATAGAAAAATGTTACCATTTAAGCTTTCACAAATTCTGTTTGCCAATGGGCTCTGTGGTAAAGCTTCTGCTTTGCATTCAGAAAATTTCACGTTCAATCTGTGACATTTCTTGTTAAAAGTATCAGACAGTAAGTTATGAGAAAGACCTTCTGCCACTCAGTGTACTAACCATGGTAGCTCAATTGTGCACCAGTTTTCTGTTTAATGCAACTGATAATACAGTTATTTAAATTTGGTCTTATTAGTTCAGTCTGCAAAATGTTGACAAAGCTCAGGCTCCTCTAATAAATACATGCACAAACTCTTTTATCTTTCACAACATTTGGCAGCAATGTAGATCTTGTTTACAGGAACTGTTAAGCACTACTCTTTATACTACTAAGAGTAGTGCCTAACAGTTCCTGTAAACAAGATTTCTTTAAAATATTCTGTGCCTGCCAAAGATGAATAATTTTCACTTTGCTTTTGCAACCTCTTCCTTATTTAGTGCCAATAACTTTGCAATGAAAGGGAAGAGGAAAACCCTGAATGCCTCAGATGTCCTCTCAGCTATGGAGGAAATGGAGTTCCAGCGATTCATTGCTCCTCTGAAGGAATCTTTGGAAGGTAGCACGGAACTTGTCCCACTGTTCTTCCGCTCTATTTTCTGCAAATGGATTCTCCTTAAATATGGGCTGTGTCTAACTATGGCGCATTTGCTCTCTTAGCTTACAGGCATGATCAGAAAGGCAAAAAAGGAGCAGTGGAGATAAAAAAGAAAGACAAAGATAAGAAGGAAGATTCTGTGGATCCAGATAAAAACCGGGAGGATGAGAATGAAGATGAGGAAGAAAGGATGGAAGAGGAAGAACAAAATGAAGAGGAGGAAGTAGATAACTGAGCAGCTTGATCACAAGACTGCCGAGGCTAGCCATCCTTTGCATATGGAAGGAAGTGATGCTGCCTTATATTTTGCAGTAGACTGCCCTACTGGTCTGTAAGGCCCACTGCCTTATTTGGGAAGCCCCAAAACAAAAGTCTCAGACTACAGCTGCTTGGGGCAAAACCTGTTTTGGAACAAAATGACAGTGATGCTGAAAAAAGGCTACTTTCTTCCATTGCCTGGATGGCTGATTAATGTAAAAGACTGGGTGTCGATATGAGTTCAGGATGGAAGCGCAAGGATACCTTCTCCAAAACTGTGAGAAACAGACATTAAACGAGTTAGCTTTGCTAATGGTGTCTGAAGTCAATGGTGCTTTGGTGCATCTCTGGCTGGTTGGGTTCAGGTTTGAGGTGTTCAAAGCTCAGGTTGTAGAATAGGTGGGGCTTTTACTCAGAGCTGCCCACCTTGGCTTGTCTCACCGTGCTCCAGCTGTGCCTTCTCTTGATTTCTGAGGATGCTGATTGGGTCTCTTCGTGTCCAATGTGTCCCTACTATGGCCACCTGTACCTACAGCTCTGGTTTTCCTGATGCCTTTTCATGATTTGGATTTGGACTTACTGATTTCTACTGTGAACTATCCAAAGTGTGGTTTGTTAAGATGAAGCTATTCTTCTAAAGCAATGTCATTAAAAGGACCAAAAAACTAAGGTAGTATTTCTCTTGAGTTTTTGAACTGCAAGGTTAGGAGAGGCTTGGGTCAGGTTGTCTACAGGAGGATAGTCTTTCTTCAGTAAAATTGGTGGAAGGTTTTCTGGCTGGCAAGTGTGACTTTCTCTCCCACTGCAGCCCAAAATGCCATTCCATTTCAGCTCGGGGGTAGGATCCATGTCTTAGTCTATCACAGTCAAAGGTGAAAAGGAGAAATATGATGCTAGGTCACATCCTTCTGCCTTTCTGATGGCTTACGGGGTGGGCTTGTCCTCACCCTATAAAAAGGGTGGCATATCCACAAAAGCTGTCTGTGGAGACACTCTAGCCAATAAAGGTACAGATTAACGATTTACAAACAACCTTATTGGAACGAGCAGGTGCTGTGTTACTTTGCCAGGAGAGATTCAAGCTTTTCAGCATTTGAAAGAACAATTAAAAGTGGAAATATGGAAAACCGGGGGGGGGGGGTGTTATAATAATAGATTTGGGGTATTCTTTTTAAAAGTGGAGGGGATGAACCCTGAAAACTTGAGTGCCTGATGGCTTTCCCAGATTATTAACTGAAGAAGGGGCTCCTGCCTTTGAATGTGTACCCAGAGTAGATCCTCCCTCCCCAAAGCAGAGATCTTGCCCACTAGGTTTTATTGCTAAATTTATGTGCAAAAAAACCCTGGAGAGTTCTCTGTGGAAGATGAATGAACTCAGTCTCAGAGTGTTCCAAGGGTAACCATGTTCTGTATGTAAACCATGGGTTATACAACTTTAGTGTTAAAGCACTCATAGAGCATGCAGTTAAAAGACAGAAAATGCTGAATGTTCTGAACAAAGCCAGACTTGAAACCGTAATGATCCAAGGCACCCCGAGTAAGAGACAACCCAATTTAGTAAAGGTTAAAACTCCTGATTCTATTCTAAACACATCCCTTTTCTCAGTTTTTAACATTGGATTTATATACGCACACTCCAGTGCATGTTAGCTTCCTTGTTCAGCAGGAACATTTCAATTACAAAATGTGTCCTTTCCCTACATCTACCATATTCATGTAGTGCCACCAGTATTGAAAGATGATTTTATCTTCGTGTTGGATATAAATTCAGCTATGCAATTATGAACTAAGGTAGAATATGACAATCTTTTTGCTAACTGGAACATGGGTCTCCAACCTTTTTCAGCTTGCAGGCACCTTTGGAATTTTGACACAGAGAGGTGGACACAACTCCGAAAGGGCTGCTGCAGGAGGTGGAGCCCCCCCCCCCAAAAAAAAAACTGTCAGAGAGTGAGGTCATGCATAACTAATAATAACTTTTCAGCGTTTGATGCAGAAATTCTGCTTAATAGGATGCATTTTTAAATGAGGATTAAAATATTTTCTTGCTTACACACAATTTACCTTCAGTAATGCAGTGAAGATCCTTGTGCTATGGTGGCAGCTGCTGCCAAAGCAACTTTTAAAAACTGCACAGCTAACCGGATCCCCAGTGGCCCATCAGAAGCTCCACTGTGCCCAATCAGAGGCTCTGCTGTGCAAAAGCCTCACCTGGCCCCACCCACATTGTAAGAACATTTGGTAGGTGCCAGGAAAAGGTGTTGGTGAGCACCATGGTGGGGACTCCTGAACTTGAGCATCATAATCTTGTGGATCCACCCATTTCATGCTTTCACTCATTCCTTGGTGTCTTAATACTGCTTCTGTAACTAGATGAAGTAGTTAGGAATCCATAGTTGCAGTGTAAGAGTGAATACTCCCTTTACCAGGCACGGCTTTTTCTGTAATCCCAAAATGCCACTTCCTATCCAAATATCTCCAGAAACTATCAATATCAAGATCTTCAGAAAGTTTATTGGTGTGTAGGGAGGGAAGCAGAACATCCTTGTATTTTTAAATCACACTCTCAAAATGTATTGTTTGCAAACAACCTTTTCCACAGAATTTAGTACGCTGAAAGCTAACCATTTCATTTGATCAGTTAGTAAATCTATGCAAAAATTGCTTTTAAAAATGATTCTAATAGCAACCATTTTTTTCAAATATTTCCACCTAAGATGCTCAAATATTTCCACCTAAGATGCTATTCAAACAGTTTGCTCCAAAAGAATACTGTTTTCCATTATGTTAATGTGTTAGTATTAGATTAAAAAATGTGCCATTATCACCTTCCATTCATGGCTGTTAGTATAATTTGATTGGTGGCCTCCCCCCCCCCCCCCTTTTTTTCCTTTTTAGAATTTTAGCCTCGGAATGGCAAAATACAGAATGGCAAAATGAGAGTGGTTTGCTCTCTTTTTCTCAAAAAGTGCCATATAAAACTTATCAAGTACTTATCATGATTTTAATTCCAGAGGAGTAGCTGTATTAGACTTTTAGCAGCAAAGTAGAAACAGGATCCTAGTGACTCACAAAATGATACGCTGGAATATATTCTGTTAGTCTCTAAAGTAACACGAGACTCCTGTTCTACTTATCCAGCACAGCATCTCAGCCATTCTTTTAGTCTATGATAGAACCTACTATGGAGGTCAGACCTGGGCAAAGGAGAGAGAAAACAACTGCAGGCAAGTGGAATTTCCCATTCTAATAGATCATTTATTGACAGTATGTTTATGGAAGCCACCCTGTAGTATCCTAGGGCTTTTCTCATGGCAATTTATGGACGAACAGAAACCAAAACTCAGGTCTCTTCTGAGGAGCTTGCTATCTGCATTTTGGTAGAAGAGGAAGGGAGTGTTGAGGAAACCAATAAGACCCGGTATGATATGTCAGTCGTAAAAGAAATCAACCCTGACTGCTCCCTGGAAGGCCAGATCCTGAAGCTGAAGCTCAGATACTTTGGCCACCAAATGAGAAGGGTGCACTCACTGGAGAAGACCCTGATGCTGGGAAAGACTGAAGGTCAAAGAAGAAGGGGACGGTAAAGGATGAGATGGTTAGACAGTATCATCGATGCAACATGAAATTAAGCAAACTTCAGAGCATGACAGAAGACAGGAGGGCCTGGCGTGATGTGGTCCATGGGGTCACGAAGAGTTGGACTCGACTGTGCGACTGAACAACAACAAATTATATGCTGGTACTATCCACTCACAGGGCTGTTGTTCACCTCCCAGTTTAGTAATACAAACACACAGAAACACAACTACTGATAACAAGCATTGCCCAGAAGGCATCCATCACCCTCCCCACGGATCATTCTGCACCACCCAGACCAAAGTGTGTTGCAAGAAACGCAGGTGAGCTGTTTCAAAGTGCCAGCAGTTGGAAATAGCCAAGAGCAGAATACTCCCTGATCTGGCTGAGGGTGAAATCCTTTCTTGATCTGTGAGCAGTCAAAAGCAAAGCTCCAGAAGGAGAAGGCTTTGCTTGACGGCTCTGCAACCAAAGCAGGCTTATTAGCCCCAGATGGGGGTGGATGATGAGATAAGATCAGCACAGTGCCAGTGCGTAGGAAGAGCTAGTACAAGTGACTGATATGTGTGCTGGCCTTTCGCCTTTTATGATGGCACTGTGGGTAGGAGAAGCCTTTGCAAAGCACATGGTGTGTTAGCTTCATGTCCTAATGTGCTGTATGAATTTTAGGATCCCTTTAACCGCTGGAAATGGATCTATTAGGATTTATTTATTTATTTCAATTTGTATTCCACCCTCCCCGCAAGCGGCCTCGAGGCGGATCACAGCAAAATCGAGGACATCATAGAAATTTCAATACATATCACGTATAATTTACAATTAAAACAGTTTAAAACAGCATAAATTAAAACAGGTCACACTATTCAAGATGGTGCCATTTTCTTTTTAATCTGGGCTACATAGGGATGGTAAACTTCAGGGGTGGAAGTGAGATTTTATTGGATGCCTGCAGAACAGCTCTGTTTTACAGGCCCTGCGGAACAGTAATAAGTCCTGAAGGGCTCTTATTTCAGATGGCCGGGGCCGAAAAAGCTAAGCGGACGGTCCTTGGGCCGGGGAAAACCAGCAGGTCTTGACTGGCAGAGCCCAAGGCTCTCCAGGGCACATATGGGGAGAAGTGGTCCTTCAGGTATGTCAGTCCCAGGCTGCGCAGGGCTTTAAAAGTCAACACCAGTACCTTGAATTGGATCTGGAACTCAATCAGTAGCCAGTGCAATTGGCATAGTGCAGGCCAAATGTGTGCCCGCACAGGTGAAGCAGTCATTTCTTTATGTTAAATGCAAAGCTAGGAGAGACCCCAACGTGTGTCCACAGCACTTCGCTACAGAGGTGGAGTGAGGGTAGCTAAGGAGCACTGCTTATGTTGTCATGTTGAACCTGGCACTGGAAATGGGGCTTGGGGGATCTAAAGGTAGCCCCTGAGCCCTGACTCCTAGATTTCCTTGTTCCTGGGAGCTCATATAGCATAGCAGCTAAATGAGAAAGTTAGGAAGTCCCCCATTCAAATCATTCCTGGTCCAGCCACTACCCCAAAAGAGCCAGTTTGGTATGGTGGTTAGGAGCGTGGACTCTAATCTGGGAGAACCGGGTTTGATTCCCGACTCCTCCACATGCAGCTGCTGGTGTGACCTTGGGTCAGTCACAAGTTCTCTCAGAGCTGTTATCTCAAGAGCAGTCCTTGAAAGAGCTCTCTCAGCCCTACCTACCTCACAGGGTGTCTGTTGTGGGGAGGGGAAGGGAAGGCGATTGTAAGCCGCTCTGAAACTCCTTTAGGTAATTAAGGGTGGGATATAAATCCAATCTCTTCTTCCTCTTCTCTCACAGGGTTGTTATAAGGAATCCAACAAAACATACTAAGTTCTTTGAACACGGAAAGAGTGAGATAAATGCTTAGAGTTATTACCGTGAATCAAAATGCTAATGGTTCAAATTTCACTTCAGTCATGAGCTGACTCAGTGGTACGCTGATTTCTGTCAGTCAGATCTTGTTCCTCTGTCCACAATAACCCCTGACCTAGATAGCCCAGACCATTAGATCTCGGAAGCTAAGCAGGGTAGGCCCTGGCTAGTATTTGGAAGGGTGACCTCCAAGGAATTCCAGGGCTGTAACACAGAGGCAGGCAATGGCAAACCGCCTCTGAAACGTCTCTTGCCATAAAAACAAGTCTAGCTTGCCACCTAGTGGTACATAACACTAAAGAGCTAGAACTTCTGGCTGCCAGATAATGTTAGGATCTCCTCGTTATTCCATACACAATGTCATACAATAATTATTAATTAATATTGTCCACAATATCTGACTAATAAAATTGGCTTACCATACACAGTTGTCATAAGGATTACGGGTAATGTCTACGAAGCTGTGCAAGCATTCTAAATGCTACCTAAACATTTAGTTCATTTTGGGAGCAGAATGCCGTTTTTCTTTGCTAAACTGAAGACATTCTATTCACAAGGCCTTCTTCTCTTCAGCCAGGCCCTATTAAATGGGTCCTGTTAAATGGGTGTGAGAAACTGCATCTCAACTGTGCTATGCTGAGCATATATATATGATGGTTATAGCGGATGCCAACTTACAAGCTAGCCCCAAACACCTATAGGAGCTCCACCAAGGCTTGGGGTAGAGTCCCTGTTTTGCACACCAAAAGTCCCACATCAACCCCTGGCATTTCTGGCTAAAAAAATCTCTAGAAGCATGAGATAGGAAAGAACTTCCTCTGCTAAGGAGCTGCAGTCAGCTAAACAAGACAATACTGAGCTAGATGGAGCAATGAGATGCTGCAATAAAGTAGATCTGCATCAACTCGGCTTGAATATGACTCCAGAAACGGAGATTTCTTAATCCCAGAGAGCAGGAGTTAGTGCCATTGGCCAGCAGTTCTTATTTCATTTATTTCATTTATGTCCCGCCCTTCTCCGCAAACAGGCTCAGGGCAGGTCACAACATTTCATTAAACACCTTGTTAAGTAAACACAATAGCATTAAAACATAAGAGATAAAACCAAATTGAAATCCAATCGGAGGGATGGCAACTATTCAAGGCAGTTCATAGTGCCTCCTGCACAATGCTAACATGGGTGGTGTTAATAGCAACCAGTTTTCCGACAACGCTCTGTTGACCTCTGCTGGACAGGGCAAACTGTAACAGACAGTATTGTGAGCTGTGCGAGCAGCGGAGCCAGCAGTTCTTATAAGACTACAGAGGAAAGAACTCCGGAATGAATCTATACAGTCGGGAAACATTTTTGCATCTTAAAGTGGTGTACACTGGGAGATTCCCAGTTCTCTGATCTAGGCAGTGATCAGCCCAGACCTGCTTTACTCAGGATGGCTGTCGGCACATGTCCCTTCCGACCAAATCGCGGTCCCAGTTTAGGGGACGCAAGATTTCCACATCCTGGACTGTGGGATATAAATCCAATCTCTTGGATTGGATTTAATCCAATGCTGTGCCGCTGGATCAACTTAATGCTGCACTTGCCTTGTTACAACACAGTGTGTATTTCTTATCATGCATGCCATCATTCTGCAACTTACGTAGGAATATTCCAGCCCTGCCTTGAATTTCCTTGTGTTTTTGCCAAGTGAGATTTTGTAATAGTTTCCCCTATTTTGATTTTTTCCCCTAACGGAGACTCAAAGAGGCTGACAGCATTGTTCTACCCTCCTTCATTTCATTCTTACAACATGACAACAACAATCCTGTGAGGTAGGCCAAGGTGAGGGAAAAAGAGAGTGTGGGCCAAAGTCACCTAGCAAGGTTCGGCAGCATAGTGGGGTCTCCCAGGCTTTAGTCAGACGTTCAGACCACCATGTTAGGCTGGCTGTAGTCCAGCCCTGTTGAGCAGAGATATGGCACATGCCATTTTGTCAACCAGATGTTCATTCCAGTCTCAAAAGGGCGTGTTACCATGTGACAGAAACTGGGGTTCAGATTTACAAAACTGCTATGCTGTCAGACTTGGACACTGGGCTTCCCCTAATCCAATGGTTATAGGACTAACTGCTATTCTGTGATAACAAAAAAGCTGTTCTGTATGGGCTCAGAGACTGCAGGTGAAACAGGGGAGGAATCTCAGCGAACCCATATGGACACAGGAATTTCAATGATAAAGAAAAATAATTCCAGGTCTGCATTAATCCTTAGTCCTCCAGGACCATCAAGTTGTGGATACAGTCAGGGCTATTTTGGGGCAGGAACGCACAGGAACGGAGTTCCGGCTGGCTTCTGAGATGGCCATGCCTACAGCCTTCCCCCCCCCCCCCTTGGGTTCCCTAGGCGCCTCACAAGCTGTGGGGAGCCTGGGGAAGCCAAGCCAACCCAGGGAGAGAAGGCAGTTTAAACTGCCTCCTCCTCCCTCGGGTTCCCCAGGTGCCTCGCAAGCCGCAGGGTGCCTGGGAAGCCAAGCCAATCCAGGGAGGGAAGGCAGTTTAAACTGCCTCCCCCTCCTTGGGTTCCCCATGCACCCCAGAAGCTGCGCGGGGCACCTGGGGAAGCCCATCCTGGGAGGGAGCTGCGCTGTCAGGGGTGTGGCCTAATAATCTAATGAGTTCCTGCTGTTGGGGTGTGGCCTATTATGCTAATGAGTTCCTGCTGGGCTTTCTTGAATGTAGGTTAGATAACTTGCCTAAGTCCCTACATATTTCCCAACTAGAGCTTTGTCGATTCCATTGGTCAGCTCTTACCCTGTACTGAGGGGGGGAACACCAATCTCCTTGTTACTTTCTGTTCCAGTGAATCCACTTGGACATGTCAAGCTGGTGTGAAAAATCGTCACATGCTCTAGGCAGGTGTGGTCAAAATATACTTGGCACAGCAACTTTGGCTGTAGCGGGTTCAGGAGCCTGGTCAATGCATGAATAGCAACCTCCTGTGTACACCACGATAGAAGAAAGTTATAAAATAAATGCAGCACTAAATACATAATAAACATATCTAATAAATGATTTTACATGTTCTCAATGTAATGGTGGAGCCATAAGAAAGAAGCTTTGTGCTGGCAAACCACAATATAAAGGTGATTATAAAACAGGCTCCAGTTTGCCTTTGGGGGTTCAGGGTATAAATCAAAAATTTATTTATTTGTTTAATTCATTTGTATTGCACCTTTTCCCCCAGTGGGGACCCAAAGCAGCTTACATCGTTCTCATCTCCTCCATTTTATCCTCACAGCAACCCTGTGAGGCAGGTTAGGCCAAAAGAATTTGACCAGCCCAAGGTTACCCAGCAAGCTTCCATGACACTGTAGGGACTGGAACCTGGGTCTTTTAGATATTAGTCTGATGGTGCAATCCTGTGCAGAGGTACTCCATTTCAAGGACATTGACATCAATGGATTTAGACTGGAGTAACTCTGCACAGGATTGAACTGTGAGAAACTTAACAACTATACCAGACTCAGTATAGTATGAACATAAGAAATATTATGGTGCTTTATGGTTTCAAACAATACATTTGACTTGAACCTATTAGTTTTGGGTCCTCACTGGGTAGAAGAATGACAAATAAATGATTCACTAAGTAACATACTTGAACATAAGAAGAGCGCTACTTGATCAGAGCAAAGACTGATCTAGTCCAACACAGTGTTTCTGACAACAGCAAGCCATACACCTTTGGAAACTGCTGAGTGGAACCTGACAGTGGTGGGGGGCCTTCCACTACTGTATAATCCCACCATCTGGGATTTAGGGATAGACTACTTCTATATATGGAAGCTCCATTTAGGAAACACCACTAATAAATTCCAATAGGCTTAACCTGTTCTGTAATGCTTTCTCATTTCTGTGAGAAGGCAAACCCTGGCCCTGAAAACTGATGCTGGAGTCAGCTCCAGCATCAGTTTTCAGGGCCAGGGTTTGCCTTCTCATCCAAAATCTCCCTCTCCCAAAGTACCCAATGAAATTAATGGGCAATCAATTCAGGACAGATAAAAACCAAAAACTTCTTTACTCAAGGAGTAGCTAAATTGTGGGAATTACTGTCAGTGGACTGTTGGCCAGGAGCAGCATGAATGGCTTTAAAGGGGGATAGAGAGATTCATGGAGGAGAGGTCCATCAGTGGCTACTAGTCAGGGCGACCAGGGGGATGTTCATAGTCAGAGGCAACAAACTTTTGCATATGAGTGGTGGGGGCAGGATGAAAGGGAGGGCTTGGTATGTGTTTTTTGGCCCTCCGGGGCCACTGGTGAACTGCTGTGTGAAACAACCTGCCAGACTAGATGAGCCAGTGATCCGATCCGCAGACCTGAAATAAACCAGCGTATCAACGTGGCCCCTGAGAATGTGCAGAGTACGTTCCCCTCACCGTTGAGTCAGTAACGCGAACCCCTAGCACATCCAGGAAAAAGAGAAGGTCTAAGTCAGCAGGTTGCTTTCCCACTCTGAGCTGAGCTCCCACCATCTCCTCACAAAATAAACCATCGTGCTTGGAATCACACACAAGCCTCCTGCACGAATTCGAAAGCAGGGCAATGCGCACTAACGCCAGGCGACTCTGCGACGTGAACCTGACTCTTCAAGCTGCACTCGAAACTGGGCGGGGTCATGCAAATAAGGGGCGGGGTGGTGGGGGCTGATGGGAAAAGCCTGGGGGTTCTTCCCACGCGCGGACAGTCATCTGTGCGTAAGGACGAGTTCCTAGTAGTGGGTAAGCTGCATTGGGGTGCCCTTGAATGCACTGATCGTGCGTGGCCTGATCTAGTCGGACGAGAATCCGGGCTTCTGGAAAGACGCAGGACCGAGGCTGAGTTGCCGCAGGGGGAGGTCTGCGGGGCTTGTTCTGTGGGATAAGCGTGTGGGTTTTGCTCTGTGCTGGACGGTGATCTTTGTCCCGGACGTTTGTTCTTCCTCCTCCTCCTTTCTGTCTTGTCGCTTTCTGGTCTGTATTTCTGGGATGAGGGCCAAGAAAAGACTGCTCCCATTTTCAGTGTATTTAGTACTTCCTTTTCCGACCGACTTTTACAGTGTGGGAAATGCTTTGCAAGGACTGCATTCATTCCAGCTAGCAAGGGGTTAATGACTGGCTCATAGGGAGTAAAGTTGACGGAGGAGAGTGTGGCGCGTTCAAGGTAGCTTCTTGGGGGAACGACTCAGTGCTAGGGGCTGGCGGCTTGGCTCTTCTCGAGCTCGCTTACCCACCGAATGGAGCACGGCTTGTGAGTTCCGCAGTATATTGTTATTACAAGGTACATGCAACTGGATCTTGGAAGCAAGCCTTCCTGCATTCCAAGGGATTTATGGGCACGGTGGAAGTTTAAGGCTTGCGTTTACGTGCTGGGTAATAACCGAAGACGGGAGTTCTCCTTAACGGTTAACCTCTTCGCAGATGTCGTGTTAGCAAAGTGAGAACTTGGGTTTTAGGGGCAGGTCTACTCGGAATCCTGCTCTGGTCTATTCAGTGGTGCTTATTCCCAGCCAGGACAGCGTTCGTAGGATTGCACGGTTTGTTACTCAGCATTATGTGGCTTGCGGGTGAAAGCGTAAAGCCTTAGCCACTTGCACGAACTAATTGCAACTGAGCACATGACGTGGCCTGGGGTGAGAAGGTGTAGACGCGAAAGTGGTGTTTGATGTGCGACAGATCAGCTGCACGGGTGAGCCTTTTACGGGCTTCTCTCCTTTCCTTTTACTTTCCCCAGGGACGAAATGTGAATCGTTTTAAGTTTGTATGTAACTAGCTTAGGGCCAGGGATCTTGTCTGTTAAGCTCTAGGTACTCCTAGTAAGAATGCTGGCAAACCACCCAACAATAGTGTCTAAACTTCCCATGTATCTTGTAGTCATTACAACAGCCTTAAAAAGGGGACCAAGTAATGTCACCCACTGAAACTAATTAGCCCTTGTCTTGAAACAGACCCAAACCAGCTCTGTGCTTAAATTACAGAGTTAGTGGCTACCAGTTGTCTTTTAGATGGCCTCAAAAGGGGGTGGGATGAGACAAAGGGTGGACAGATCTTTTGATGGGCTTTTGGCTGCAACACCTAATTGGCGCTTCCAAGTTTGGAGGCAGGGAATACTATTTGCTGAGAGCACAGGCAGTAGTGTTGCCTTTGTGCCCTCTTTTGTGGGCCTCACAGTTGCATCTGGCCAGCGGTTGTTGAGATCAAGATGCCAGAGGTGCGCGTCGATCTGATCCAGCAGGGTTTAGCTGCTGAGATGATTTTTTTGGCCAAATCTTCAGCTGTTTTCTTTGCAGCACGTTTTTGTGTTGCAGCAGTTACCATCTCCTCAGCCCGGCTTTGAGTCCTGAGAAAAACTGAACCGTAAAACACATCTCAAATTCTCTCGCTGCTATTTTTTATAATGTGTTGCACTAAAATATGTAGCTTCATGAGTAGTTACAGGCAGTATTTGTACGTGGTGGTATTTTTCCTGCTGTTTGTAATGGCTGTTTTCTGTATGTGCAAAGAAGAGATTGGATTCATACCTTCACTTGGGATTCTCAGAGCGGCTTACCATCTCCTTCCATTCCCCTCCCTACAACAGACACCCTGTGAGGTAGGTGGGGCTGAGAGAGCTCTTGGAGAACTGCTCTTGAGAGAACAGCTCTGAGAGAATGGTGACTGGCCCAAGGTCACCCAGCTGGCTGAATGTGAAGGAGTGGGGAATCAAACCCAGTTCTCCAGATTAGAGTCAGCCTCTCTTAACCACTACACCAAAGGCAGTTTGACCCATTTGGTACAAGTGGAACCTGCTGGGGGCTGTAGGTTCTGAGTGTTGAATATTAGTCTGTAAAATTGGTGGTGGTGGAAAATGCCATCAGGTCACAGCTGACTTAAGGCAGCCCTATAGGGTTTTCAAGGCAAGGGATTTTCCCAGGTGGTTTGCCATAGCCTTCCTCTGCATAGAGACTCTGGACTTCCTTTGGAGGGGGAGTCTCCCATCCAAGTACTAACCAGGGCTGACCCTGCTTAGCTTCCGAAATCTGATGAGACAAGGCTAGCCTGGGCCATTCAGCTCCGGGCAACAGATCTTGGACTGCGACACATAAATGGACTTCACTGTCACAGCAAGTTTTTTTATTATCTAGGTATTTATGTGCAGCTTTTCTTCCCAATGGGATCCAAAGCAGCTTACTTACATTGTTCTGTCTTCTCTGTTTTATTGTCTTAAAGACAATGCTGTGGGTTAAGCAAGGCTGAGAGAGTGACTGGCCCAAGGTCACCAAGTGAGCATCACAAAATACTTCTGCAATGATAAAGCAACTATCAGTTTGTACTGGAAGACTTGAAAGGGGGAGGGAGCAAGCAGAGTTTAAAATCCCAAAGAGGAAGTGCTGGGCAGTTTTCAGGCTACTTGACAAGGCAGTTAAGGCACTCAGCACATACTTGTACGTTGTGGTTCCAGTGTAGCATTGAGCCTGGGTTCTAGGATGAGGCCTTGCCTCAAATAAAAGTTTTGCCTGCAGCGTTGTTGGGGGATCTTGTAGAGTGTGTGTCCCCCCTAAACTGATCAATCCTAAAGAAGGTGGGCCGGAAGTAGCCAGGCCTTCATGCCTGGATCCAGACCTCCTTTCAAAAGCCAATTCTAGGTGGAAAGCAAAAGAACAGATAATGATGAATTTCCAAAATGAAAGGTGCTTTGATCTTTCTTGTGTAAGGGACACACAGCCTACCTTAGAAACCACCTCCTGTTACAGTAAAGCACAGTTGTAGTTACCCTGTAGAGAGGAGGGAAATACCTTACACATGTTCAGGGGGACTTCTGTTCATGATATGCTGCTTGTATTCTAAGGCTATCTCAGATTAAGTCCTTTCCTGGGAGGCTGTGTGTATCCCAGTTTGATTGCACTTTGTGAGTGAACTGGTGCCCTGTATTACGCCAGAGGTTTGCAAAATGCATGCCAAAGGAACTCCATAGTTCTTTGGATCATTATCAGGGATTTCTTCATGTGAAAATAATGAATGGCAGCTGAGCTTTTAGAGTGCATGCCAAACTTACAGCTGTAATGAACACTCTAGGGGTGTGTTCTGAGGGCAACAGTGAAGCCCAGGACTGCACATGGTAGAATACGAGTGTGTAGGTGTGAGACTTCTGCTCAAAGTAGTCAAGGATCAGATCTTTGTTGATGAAACACAGTTCTTTATTTCCAATCTCTACATTGGTACAGGTTCTCGGATTATTGTCAGAGATAATGCATATGACAGAAGCAGGTCTATTATACCTTTCAGAACAGTTTGAATTGCCCATAGGTAACCAATCACTAAAGGGGAAAAACGGCGGGCAAAAAGGGTCTCTGGCCGTTTGCTTCCCACAGGAAAGAAAGTGAGGTGTTAAGTTGTAAATTTCCCTTCCCAAACCAGACCCCTTAGATGTAACCATTTCACATAACAATTGTTGGCCTCAAGGCTTTCGCACGTTGATAAGAGATGGGTCCTGTCCTCCCTTGACATTCCAGCCGGGATGAATGGAATGTGGAGGCAGGAGTGTGAGAGGCCCATTGTTCCCATACTTTGAAGTTGTCATTCTCCCGGGCAGACAGTTACACAGACCAGGCCTGGTCAGGGTCATAAACCTGGGGTCACATAGCTTACATACATACTGGCCAAAGTTAGGGTTACATGGTAGGCATAGGGGCAACTAGAAACAAGAAGCATGTATACATAGTGCCATAGATCAATACAAAGCAACAGAAATCATAGCAGCAAGCTAAGCTCCAGAAAACCTTGTCTGAATCAGCGGATTCTGACAGTAGGAACATGTTCCATATTAGAACTACTCTGCTTGGTGGCTGTTTGTATATTTCAGACTCTCTTCAAACAGAACTCTACCAGTGAGCTCTTACAATGCAGCTAGAGTCCCTCTTGCACAGTGGCTACTTCCATCCTGTGCTTCGCTCATGGCAGACGTCGGCCACTGCTTTTGATGCCACCAATCTCATCTACCCCATCTTTGTTACGTAAGTCAGATGTACAAGTGCGTTTGTGAGAAGAGGGGAATATGTATTGTTAGCTAACTTAGTGCTCTGCGTATGTTATCTTGTGATCCTTAAAATGCCCCATTAAGGTAGGCCAGTATCATCCCCATACTGCAGACAGGAGGGGGCTTAGGGGCCAAAGAGAACACCTATAGCCACCAAGTTAATTCATTGGCAGATTTGAGTAGGGTACTGTCGGGTTAGCTGCCACTCAACAACAGTTCAACTAGAACTCAGATCTTGGGCTCTCTGCCTACCAAACCATACCACTTCCTTGGCAGTGAGAGGCATTGAAGTATGCAGCACCCCCTTTTTCAGGGTAGCAAAGTCTCAGACCTTACTAAGCCACTGTCAGTGGCCTCCTGGCTGCTGTCATTGGAGGGGTCAGAAGTCCTTCAGTTTACCAGCAGCAAGAATCAAATCAGACTGAAGGAAAGAAAACCTCTTGGCAGGCTTCGGCTTCCTTGAGATGGATGCACTGTAACCAGACTGTTGGTCGCATCCTGCCTGTTCAGCCATTTCCTTTTTCCCAAGACCTGCAGGATCTGGCCAGTGCTATATTGTATTGGGTCACTGCAGAAGTGCTTTCTCAGGCTGCCGGCCTTTTCCGCTTCCCTGACTTGCTTTCAGCCTGAGCCAAGAGCACAGCCCGTACCAGGCGCCTCCAGATGGCTTATCTTTCTCCTGTTTAACCCTTTCAGAGACAGCCCTGATGCCGTGGAGCCCATTCCCAGTCTGCCTGGCCAGGCCCGGTAAGTCACTCAAGGCCTCTTTTCATGGGCATGTGGTTTCTCTGTAGATATATCTTACGCCACTCCCAATTGTTCTGGGGCTCTCCGCTTGCAGGAAGTTTCGGAGAGAGAAAGCTGGGAAAGGGTCATGGAGGTCTGTCGCAGCTGTTTGTTTACAAGTGTATAAGTTGAGCAGGGGCAGTTGACAGGCCTCCAGATGTACAGTGCTAAGTCTGCAAAACAGTCAAGGCGTCATTTCTCTGGGCTTGGCACAAAATTGAAACATGGGCCCTGCTCCCATCCCATTATAAAATCTCATGAACCATGGAAGAAAGATCTATTTGAAATATCCTCTTTGGTGATAACGGTTGCGGTTAGGACCCCCTGAAGCCCCACAGCCTGATAAGGTGTTCCTGTCCCCGCCCCAGATATGAAAGCACCATCAATTCATAGCTGATTCTTCCCAGCTAGCTGCAGAACAGACATATCTCTTTGTCTGGCTATGTGCTAACTCAAAATAGTTTATCTCTAGGCTTGTTCTGTTCGCATTCACTAGCCGGCTTTGGTCTCCGTACTCTGGCCAGTAGGTGCATATAGTAGCCACCAGCCACCAATGGCCATAGGACAGACACCTTCTAGCCTCCTTTCACTTAGCTAATAGTTGATTTTCTCACTTCATGGCCGTAACAGCATGAAAGGAAGAAAATGTATGAGAAGGATGAGCCACATTGAAAATTCCCACCCCTATCCCCAGTTTGTTCCAGTAACTCTGATCCAGAAACTTCCTTTGTAATCTGTCCCTCCCATGTGATGTCCTTATTTCACACACATCAGACAAAGGAATGTGAGATACAGCAGCAGGAAAACTAACACCTAAGCCCTGTGGGTAACATGTGGATTAAGATAGGATGGGTTTGGAGAGCCTTACTAGGGGGTGAGGAAGGTTTGATGAAGGGGTGGGCGTGACTCATAAGAGGATATCGGTGAGTGGGGCTGTCCTTCATTAGGGCAAGTAAAAACCTGGGTAGGGATATATTTATTTCTGAAGCTAGGGTGCAGCTAGTTTCTCCGAGTGATATGGAAGAAGGGAATGTGAAGACGTTACTGCTTGCCTTTGCCCTGGACTTGCATGGGGGGAGGCGGTCTCTGGGGCTTGAGAGATAAAGGAGACTTCGAGAGTAGAGCCAAAGCTCTCCTCTCTCCAAGAGGGTATGGCTCTGCCTCCCCAAGATAAAGGCTCTTTTGTTGCTGGCTGCAAATGGAAGTTGAGAGATAAGGTTCATCCCAAGGAATGGGCCCACTCATTTGGTGTCAGATAAAACTTGCCCATCCCTAATCCACCCTGGCTGTTTGGGGAGCCCAAAGCTGCTTGGAGGTCCAGTCTCAGCTGTGTCAGGACCCGTGTTTATGGTGGCCTGAAAGTTTTAATGATCCTCTTAGCAGCAAAGGAGGTTGGCCTGGATTCATACCAAAGGAAGAAGAAGAAGAAGAGATTGGATTTATACCCCGCCCTCCACTCCCCAAGGGAGTCTCAGAGCGGCTTACAAACTCCTTTCCCTTCCCCTCCCCACAACAGACACCCTGTGAGGTAGGTGGGGCTGAGAGCTCTTTCCCAAGCTGTCCTTGAGGGAACAGCTGGTCCAGAGCTATGGCTTGCCCAAGGTCATCCAGCCAGGTGCAAGTGGAGGAGTGGGGAATCAAACCCGGTTCTCCCAGATTAGAGTCCGCGCACTTAACCACTACACCAAACTGGCTAGGTAGGTAGGAGATACTTGGCCCTCCTCCCCCAGTTCCCTGATAACTTTTAATTTCATGTACGGAGAAGGTAAAGGTTTCCCTTGCTCGAAAGCCAGTCGAATCCGACTCTAGGGGGTGGTACTCATCTCAGTTTCCAAGCTGAAGAGCCAGCTCTGTCCAAAGACTTCTCTGTGGTCATGTGGCCGGCATGACTAGATGCTGAGACGCACGGAACGCTGTTACCTTCCCACCGAAGCGATACTTATTTATCTACTTGCAGTTTCTTGCTTTTGAACTGCTAGGATGGCAGGAGCTGGGGCCAGAGATGGGAGCTCACTCCATCACGCGGCACTCGGGTCTCGAACTGCCAAACTACTGACCTTCCAGTCTGCAGCTCAGTGTCTTAACCTCTGAGCCACCGCGGCCCCTATAATTTCATGTAGAAGCTCATGATTATAATTTATATAAAACCATCGATATGCATGGTGCTTCACAGAATATCCTTTACAAAGTTTAATTCTGTGACAGTCCTGAGAGGTATGGTAGTGACACTGTTGTAGGAAATGCTGAGAGTTATTAGAAGCTTCTCAGGGTCTCAGTAAGAAGCTTGAGGCTGGTGGTGCAGATTTTTGCTCTGCAACAAGCTGTTACAGGAGGGTGGCAGATACATTCTGAGACGTGCTCAATAATCTGTCGTGTGGCATTGAGACCCAATACATCTGGCCGGAACCCTGCATGAACAGGTTGCGTGTCTGAGAACACTCCCCCCCCCCCCCCCCCGTAAAAGTCCTTTGTAAGTGTCACTGATTTTGTGGCAGACCTGACCAGGTGAGTTCTGTGAAGACAAAGGTTGAGGCTGAATTGGGAGGTTTTGCTACCATCACAAAGTTGTGCCACCTACTTCTTTTCCATCTTGTATGTCTGACTTGCTCCCTGGACCTTAGTTTAACTGCTTAAAAAGAAGCGGGAGTCCTCCAGGTCCAGCTTTGCTCCTTACTGCATCTCTATGTGAAGAAGATCCTGATGTCTTGTGTGCTGATCTGACCCTCCTTCTCCTCAGGTATGGCGTCAACAAGCTGGAGGAGATGCTGCGCCCCCTAGTGGATGATGGGCTGAAGTGCATTCTGATATTTGGTGTCCCGACGAAAGCAGCCAAGGTGTGAAAGGGGGGCAGCAGTGGTGTGATGGCAGTTGCAGCATGAATCTGGGACCTTCCTTATGCATAGCCTGTGTTCTCCCATTTGGCTATGGCCCAGTTCCTCTAGTTAGGCCACATGGCATCCCCAGTTACTCATATCTTTGTCCCCTCTCTACAGGATGAACGAGGCTCTGCAGCCGATGCGAAGGACACACCGACGATCCAGGCTGTGAAGATGATCCGGTCTGGATTCCCAGAGCTGCTGATAGCCTGTGATGTCTGCCTGTGCCCGTACACTTCTCATGGGCATTGTGGTAAGTGCTGTGGGGCACTGATGCTTCTGCCCTCTGTTTATAGGGCCAAGATGCTGTTTGGGTTATATGTCTGTTGGACTAGATGAGGCCAGAGGGGGGAAGAGGCAGCAGCCTGGGCGGCTCTGCCACTGTGTCTGGAAGGACATTTCACTGAAACCAGAACTGATCATTTGTATTCGTTGTTAGTTGTTTTGAGAACCAGTCTTTGTTGTTGTCAAAAGGCAAGGTAAAAACACTAATCAGGAACAATATCATATCTGCAGCAAGAAAATTCTGCAACCCGGTATGTATTTTCTTCTGGGTCAGCAAATTGTCAAGGCAGACATTCCTTACTGCATGGGACTAGAGATCTGTGCAGAAGAAGGAGAAGAAGAGAAGAGATTGGATTTATACCCTGCCCTTCACTTGTAGTCTCAGAGCGGCTTACAAACTCCTTTCCCCTCCCCTCCCCACAACAGACACCCTGTGAGGTGGGTGGGGCTGAGAGAGCTCTGAGACAATTGTCCTTGAGAGAACAGCTGGTACAGAACTATGGTTTGCCCAAGGTCATCCAGCCAGGTGCAAGTGAAGGAGTGGGGAATCAAACCCGGTTCTCCCAGATTAGAGTCCGCGCACTTAACCACTACACCAAACTGTGCTGTTTTCTGACCACTGGGAATACTGTTCAGGGTTTACTGCACCCTCTGTCTCCTGTGTTTCTTTTTCTGTATTAATTTCATTAGGGGCTAGAAACCAAGTTTTTGTTTTTAATACAAGGTGAAATGGTATGGTAACAGCCTGGGCTACTGCTTCTGCAATAGATCAGTCTGGTTCTTGAGCTTGCTTCACACAGTTCTGACTGAAGCAGTGAGAAAGTGGGAGCAGGTGGAGAATGAGGCCTCTTCTCACCACATCTGGGATTGGACACGGACAGTGGTTTTTATGGGTTCACTTGGTCTTTCAGGCATCCTTCGGGAGGATGGCACTCTCCAGAATGAGGCCAGCTGCCAGAGACTGGCAGAGGTGGCGCTGGCTTATGCCAAGGCAGGTGAGTGTTGAATCTGTTCCATTTCAGTTCATATACACACACATATACATATATAAATATGCCTTAAGCAATAAACATCATAAGGAAACTGTCACTGGATCAGGCCAAAAGTCTGTGTGGCACAACATCCTGTTGTCAACAGTGGCCAGCCAGATGCCCTGGAAGACCTGCACACGGGGCACTGAGGTCAAAGCCTCGCCTTATACTTGCCACCCGAGCAACTGGCACCTAGTTATACTGCTTCTGAACATGGAGGTTCCATTTAGCCATAATGGCTAATAGCCATTGATGGGACCTGACTTCCGTGAATTTCTCTAGTCCTACATCCTGTGGCAGTGAGTTCCACACGATAATTATGTATTACATGAAGAAGTACTTCCTTTTACCTGTCTTGACTCTATTGTCCATCACCTTCATTGTGTGCTAGTATTTGGGGAGTGGGAGGAAGTTCTCTCCATCAGTTCTCTCCCCCATTACACATAATTGTAGAAGAAAGAGGTTTATATTGATATATAGAAACAAACCAGGAATCATGCAAGCTGGCTTTCACCCCTGTGTATTTAAATAAACCAGCCAGTCAAGGTGTTAATTGCATAGCTTCATTGTTACCTGGAACCTCTTGTGCCCTTCATGTTTCTTCCAGGATGCCATATTGTGGCCCCCTCGGATATGATGGACGGACGCATCCGTGCAATCAAGGAGGCCCTGATCTCCAATGACATGGGCAACAAGGTGGGCAAGAAGGCCACAGAAGGAGATTGGAGGCTGCCATGCGAGTGCCCCCTAGCTACTTGAGCCCCACACCTTATTTGTGTACCACACCCTGACCCTGCAACAAATCTAGGTACACTGGGTGGTGGCTGTGAAGATGAGTGCTTTTGGCTGAACACAACTGCAGAGCGTAATTATTTCCATGTCAGCTTGATCTCAAATACTGTTTCCTGTCTGCATGTCATATTCTCTGTAGCTCTGAAACCTCCAGTCAGTTTTCTCTTTCTTCAGGGTTGTGGCAGGTTGAGCAGGGGGGGTATTAGTAAGGGTTCTAGAGCATGATTAGGCTCTTGAGACACACCAGTTGTGGTTTTCAAGAGCCTGTTTGGAGGGCATGGTGAGAGGCCTCAAACTGAGCCCCTGGCACACCCTCATCTCTCTGTTGTTTTTGCAGGTTTCAGTCATGAGCTACAGTGCCAAGTTTGCTTCCTGCTTCTACGGCCCTTTTAGGTGAGACTGTGTTGAACCGCAGAATTCATTTCTGACTTCTGAACGGGAGGGTTTCCATTGGCCTAGCAAGCTGGGGCGATATATTTCATTGTTGACCTATCTCTAAGCTGAGCAGTAGATCTGAACAGACCCAGTTTGAGGCCTGTCCTCCCCCACAGGTTGCCAGCTCTGGGTTGGGACCAATGCTCCCTCTAAGCTGTGGAGTCTTGTGAGCAAAAAATCTACTTTGTGAGCTACTGGCATTAAAGTTGTGAGTGAGTGATTTGGCTGCTGCATAAATTAATTTGCTCTGGAGCCATCCTTCTTGCGCTATGACAAAAATGTGTGAGGGAGGCTAAAAAACTGTGAACCAACTCACACTAACTCAGCTTGGAGGGAACACCGGTTGGGACATACCTGGAGATTTTGGGGGTAGATTCTGAGGATGGCAGGGTTTGGGGTGGGGAAGGACCTCAGCAGGGTATAATGCCATAGAGTCCATCCTTCAAAGCAGCCATTTTCTCCAAGGGAGCTGATCTTAGTTGTTTGGAGATCAGTTGTAATAGTGGGAGATCTCCAGGTGCCACCTGGAGGTAGGCAGCTGTAGACCTATGCCAGATTTTAGATAGCTTCTCAGGACTGGGAGTGTGTATTTTATTCTGCAATTGCTATGAACGTAGAAACTGTATGAATACATAATGATTGCAACTTCTGCAGAGGTTGATGGTACTGAAGAATCTCTTTTGGGAAAAGGCCGTTGGAAATTTTAGTTGAACTTTGCAAGGCCTTGCTTTGTGTGTCTGTGTGTTTTTAAAAAATGTGTTCTTTTCCGTAAATTCACAGTGAAATAACACCATTAATTAAGACATCAAATACTAATTTGAGTTAGTAAAGCAAATTTATAAATATAATTACAAATGTCATAGAAATCTTAACTGCGAGCGGTGTTAAAAATAAGATCAAGTAAATACTAACATATAGTCAAAGCTGCAATTTTTTTAAAAAATCCTAATTTTGAGCCAAAGGAGGGAGTTACAACTTGCTCACTTGTATTTGGAAGTTAAAGTATTGGCTATCTTGGGATCTTTGCTGGTGTAACATAAAATAAACCCCTCTATCCTGTCCCCCCACTTCTGAAAGGAAGGCCAAAGTTAACCTGTTTTTCTCAAAAGGCCTCTTAGAGGTACTGTATAGGGACATATCTTGTAGTAACCTTCCCTGATCTCCCTCCCCACCCATCCTCGGTAGAGATGCAGCCCTGTCCAAACCCGCCTTTGGAGACAGACGGTGCTACCAGCTTCCTCCAGGGGCTCGAGGATTGGCTGTGCGGGCAGTGGTGAGTTACCCTATCCGGAGAGGCCTCTTGAGTGTCCCAAGCTAGGGGATTCCACTTGGCCCTGAAGGAAGAGGCCTCAGCCTCCAACCTTGTCCTCTTCTCTCAAAGCTTTAGCTGGTGCTGTACTGGGCGCCACATAAAAGCACTCAGCTGGGAAGACGTGGGTTCATTATTCTGAGGGACTGGGGCTGTGAAACTCCACCACCCTGGCCTTCTTGCAACACAGATCAGAGATCCTCTTAGTGGATTTACTTTGTTCGGGAATGGAGATTAAGGTTGAGCTTGATACTCATGGGATTGTCTGCTAGAGATTGTGCTGAGGTTTCTTTCCCCTTTCTGTCCCTGTTTGTTGAGAGCATACCATTGGGGGGGCGGGGGGAGGTTTTGACCTGGTAATGAGGTGGGATCAAAATCAGGCCCTGGCTAACTCTAAATGGGAGCCCTTTGATGGTAGAGCACATGAGCTGCATGTGGCAGGGTCCAAACTTAATCCCTGCTATTTCCAATTAAAGAAACTCCAGCATCTGCACTGGGAAAGACACTGATGGCAATTGCTTGCCAGTGTGGTCTGCTCCCACATGCTTCCTCCACCCACCCACCCACTCCTCTCTTCCTCACCTTCTGCAGTCAAAGTTAGTTAATGACTGGGTTTAGTGCAAACCATCATTGTAATTAGCCTTGATCTAAAAGACCCCACTATACACAGTAATAGTCTGAAAGTCTCTCTCATGAGAAAGATACACTGAATATATAGATCTTTATTTATCGTTGTTTATTTATTATTTATTCAGCTTCTATCCCACCCTCCCTGCCAAGGCAGGCTCATCAGAGGATAAATACATTAAAACAGAATATTAATCAATAAACCTCATACATTTAAACAGAATAATTATTCAATAAAACTCATTCTCTGTCTGGTCACCTGGAGGGAATTTCTTATTAAATGCAGGTGACCATTTGAGAGGCTATTTCCATACCTCGCCTTGTTGGACAGAAATTACTGCTACAAAGAAGGCTTGTCTTAATGAAAAGGGGCTTTAGTTATGGCGTAAGAGAATTCCCAAGGGGGCTGCAGTTTCTCAGGTGCAGGACAGCCTCTCATGTCCCTTGACTTATACCCTTAAAAAAAATGCTGGGTACAAATTATGTCATCCAGCATCCTGTCTGTGGGCAATCCTTCATGACCCAAAGGAAGAAGGGGGGGAAAGAAACCTAAACCCCTTACAAAATTGTCCCTTCAGAGTTTCCATCCCTAATAGATAGTCATCTGGGGGGAGGGCAGGTTTGCTAAGCCAAATGACTATTATTGGCACATGATGTGTGGGTGGAAGAAGACAACATGTGCAGAAACAGGGCCACTTTGTTCTTCTGTGGGCTCTCTTCCTGTTACCTGGAGTCTTTCTATTGCCATACGCATCAGTCATGCGTGCTGTGCTACAAGGATTTTTCATCAAACAGCTTCCCTCTGTTTGTCGCTTTTCCACCCTACCCACAGGACCGGGATGTGCGAGAAGGAGCAGATATGCTAATGGTAAAGCCAGGGATGCCCTATCTCGACCTTGTGCGGGAAGTCAAGGATAAAGTAAGTTCCCTGCTTCCCCTCCAGAATAACGAGGGATGGAATTGGCTGACTTTACCTCCACCACTTTCCCCATAATCTTGGGGTGGACTAAGGCATTCTGGCCTGTGCAGCATCTTGGTGGAGCTGTGCACATGTGCTTCTTTTCCAGCATCCCAGTCACCCGTTGGCTGTTTACCATGTCTCAGGGGAGTTCGCCATGTTGTGGCATGGAGCACAAGCTGGGGCCTTTAACCTGAAGACTGCAGTTCTGGAGGCCATGGCGGGGTTCAGACGAGCAGGTGAGAGAAGAAGGAAGGTCAGAGGGGCCCAGAAGGTGCTATGAGGAGCCCGATGGCAAGAATGTGTTCTTGTGTGGGCCAGAGTGCCCACTGCCTTCCTGGGTTGCTAGCATCACGGACACAGGCACTGAATCTTGAAGCATTCCTTCTGATGTGCTTGTGTTTTGCACGTCAGTAGTCTTGAGCATCTACATAAAAGCAGTCAGCTCAGTAAATTAAAGACAGGTGCTCTTCCTACACATATTTTATGATTAAATGTGCAATGTAAAACCATTGGATGAAGGAGGGGTTACAGCTCAGCAGGGAAGTACATGTGTTGTATGCAGAAGATCCTGAGTTCAGTCTCCAGCATCTCCCATTAAAGGGTGTTGGGTAGCCACTCTTAACAAAGACCCGGCTCTCCTAGAAACCCAAGAGGGCCACTGCTTATCATTGTAAAGAACTAGATGGGACAATGGTTTGATTTGGTATAAGGCTATGTACATTCAAAGGAACAGTAGTGAAAGAAAGAGGATATTTTGAAAAGTGCAGAAAATTACAGGGATACCAGAATTTTGCAAATAAAATCAAGAAACTGGGAGGAGCATAGAAGACATTTATGCCAGGTAATAGGTATGTAAATAAATGGTGAGACTTTAGGAGAGGCTTGGAGTTGAAGTAGCCTAACAATAGAGCATAAGTTTGGAATGTAGAAAGTTCCTAGTTCAATCCCTTGCAATGATCCCCTATTTATTACATTTTATTTATTTATTATTTGTATTTATATCCCGGCCATCCTGCGGATGGGCTCAGGGTGGGTAACATCAGACTGTAATAAATACAATAAATGCAATTAAAATTTAAAACAAAATATAAACATTAAAATTGGTAGTTACAGCTTAAAAGCAAAAATTCAGCTGACTATAATAGGTTCTGGCCCATTAATATATAGATAAAGTAGTGGCCGGTTATCAGTGAGTGGATGACAGCAACCTCAGAGAGGCTGTATACAGGTGCCCGCTGCCTCAGCCAAAGGCCTGGTGGAACAGCTCCGTCTTGCAGGCCCTGTGGAATTGAAGAAGATCCTGCCCTTCTTCAGGGGAGCTCAAGGCAGCATGCATGGATCTCCTTTTATCCTCGCAGTGATCCTGTGAGGTAGGTTGGAAAGTGAGAGGCCAAAGTCACCAGGGATCATCATGACAGAGCAGAGGTTTCAACCCTGGTCTTACTACTACAGGGTATCTACAAGCTGCTGTGGTCTGCAATAAATAGATCAATTTTTTAAATTCCAGGGGCTGACATCATCATTACATACTACGTGCCTCAGCTGCTGCAGTGGTTTAAAGAAGACCAGGCGTGAAGCATGCGTCTCCCTCTTCCCTGCGCTGGGAGAGCAAGAAGGAGCTTCGAAGGGGCTAGCAACAAGGGGCAGGCACCGCATGAATTTGAGAGATCAAGCCCGGGAATGGATGCAGACTGTGCACCCTCCTGCCTGTAGTGCCCCTCAGACACCAAAGGAATAATCCCTCCTAAAGTGCTGCTGTAATCAAATCCTGAGGCCCTTGCATCCCGAGCTGGTGGTGCACCCTTCTCCTAAAGCCAGGACTAGTTCTACAAAATGTGTATGTTTAAAAATTCCATAAGCAAGGGATTGTTAAGTTCTTTCCCCTGCAAAAATCCTTGCTGCATCAGTAGATTAATTGGACGTTTTTGTACAGCAGGAGTAAATGCTTGTAAAGGTGCCATTCAACTGTGAAGGCTGGACTTAGGCCTTGTGGGAATAAGGCCAGCCCTTTCTCAATGATCCTCTAATTCAAAGTCTAACTGGGATGACAAGCGCTCCTTTATTCTGCAAATTACCATGTTGTCTAGAAAAGGGGCAAAAAAAGCCCGCCAAAACATGCCGAAACTGCAAAAGAGTGACTGTAGGACTGACTATAGACTCTCACTGGTACCTTTGTAGACTCATCCTGTATGTGAGGGATGTGGTTATTTTGAGAATATGGGCCATATTTTAGATGGCGTCTAATGTGACCACTACTTTTTCCCTGGTAGGATTCCCGTGTTGTTAACCAGCAATATGATAGAAATCTAGGGTAGTTTCTCTTACTGAAATGGGCCTTTTTATACACAACAGCTGGCCAAGAAATGGACTATGACTTGATCAGTTAATCACTAGTTTGTTAAAGTAGACCGCAGAATTGGGGTCATTTGTAGTCCAGATGAAGCCACTGGGGCCAGGCTAAGCCTGGCAGATGAGCAACTGGTTTGTAGCCTAAGTGTATTATAGCTGAGCGCACAAGCTTTTTGCCCTTTCATGTATTTTGACCACTAATGAACCTACACCCCCTTCCCCATGCCGTGTTTCCTTGGACAATGAGAATATCACATACATCTCCTACAGAGACAGAGTCTCACTTTTCTTTGTATCATTTTAGATTAAACTTTGGAGGGAAAGTAAAAAATACTGCTATTTTCTGGGAGCTGTGGCTTATTTGCTTCTTACGAAAGCATGCAAGAGGAAGGAGGGTTTTTAAGGAGGATATTGCTCTGCATATGAGCAGATGAGGAGGGAGGCTACACTGGTAGTGGAGGTATGTGGGAATGGTTGCACATAGCTGTGTAAAATTCTGCTATTTATGGAGGGTGTCTCCTGCCTGTAGGAAATTCTCATCTGCTGCAGTGCCATCTGTGATTTCACCAGTTGGTGTCCCCACACTTTCAAATCTATTTTCCTGTTATTTTTCATGGATGAATGTTTTTTATTTATTAAAAAAATATTCCCTGCCTTTCTGCCCTTATACATATGGGTGCCAAACTCCAGGTGGTTGTAATCCCAGATCCCCTGGGATTACAACTGATCTCCAGGTGACATCTCTTCTACTCTGCAGTTCCCAGGGTTTGTTGGAGGGAGGTGGCCTATAAAACTTGTAGGAGGTTTGTGGCAGTTTATAGTGCAGGCATAGTCCACAACAGTAAAGGGAACTCTGGGTCGTGGGGGATAAACTTTGTTAAATATTTCCCTTCACATTCCCCTCCGACACATGGCTAATAGATTGGATGTATTCTTTATTTTCAAGCTTGTTGACAAGCAAGACTTGGCTAGTGCCTTGTGTGAACTATGCCCTAGAAGGTGTCCCAGAATACTTCACAACATGCAAGGGGACATTGATGTGGAAATAATTAACTAAATGTTGAAAATTTGGAAACTGCTCTCTTAGTGGGAAAAGGTCTATTCCAGCCCAAAATACAGATAGTCTCCTGCGCCAGTTAAGGTACTAGCTCTACCTTGCCTAGCGGCATTAGTCAGAAATGAATATGATGTGGCAATTATTCTTCTTTAGAACCAGCTCAAAGTGGGTGATTATGATACTATGTCCTCCAGATTATCCACCACTTCAATTTGTTTTTTCAGAATCCTTTACAAACTCCTTTAGATGTGAATAACAAAAGGTGAAATGTGCCGACCACAAAAGAGGGAAAACTAGCTCTCTCAGCATGCCTTTGATAGTTGCCCTATAGACAGGATTTAACTGGTACCATTTCCCCCATCACTGCTGCTTTATGGTTGGCGAAGCTTCACCTGTTGTATTTCTGGCTGTCATATAGCCTTTAAAAGACGCAGGAACACTGCTAAGAGGGAAGAAGTATCCGTTATATGCAGCAGGAGATAGGGTTACCAACTTCCAAGTGAGGCCTGGTGTTCTCCAGGAATTAACAACTGATCTAGTAACAGAAAATCAGTTCCCCTGGAGGTAATGGGCGGGGGGGGGGGGGGGGCATTATATCGCTTTTCAGGTTCCCTCTCCTCAGGCACTGCTCCCAACTTTCCAAGAATTTAGAAGGCTGGAGTTGGGAGCCCAAGTAGAAAAGCAAACAACTCTACGTGCACTCAAAGATAGACAGCCTTGATTCTGACAAGTTCCTGGTGAGGTCTGTGACTTTTTCTGAGGTTTGACACATGAAGCAAAGATTTCCCCCGTGAAAATCTGCAGTGATAAGAGTGAGGCTGCACCTGTTGAATTTCTGCCTACCTGACAAGACTAAAAGGCACTGTAGGCTAGCAATGCAAAATCAAGTAGTGAGTGTCAGTCCTGGATGGGGTTAAACTCTGATTCCCCGCCTCTTCGCTGGCCAAAGAGCCCTGTACAATCAAATAGGGCAAAGTGAGGGCGGAAGTGACTTCAGCAAGCATCTCCCCGAGTATTTCGTACATACTCAGTGCAGACGGGAAGCTGCGTGAGGCTTGGTTGACAGGTAAGGTCGGGACGGTGATCCAGAGGGGGTTGGCTGTTGCACGCCCCCTCTGTGAGTCGGCCACTGTGTTCTTTATTCCTGTTATAAATTATCCACCCACGGTTAAAGACAAATCGCCATGCGGGGGGTGGGGTGGAGGGGGGGTTGCTACTAAGATGGCACTGCACGACAAAGCAAAGAAAATCAGCTTTGTGCTGCGGGCAAAATCCCGACCCAGCAGTCGAAATGGATTCCGGACCAGATTTAGTCCTGTGGAAGAGGTGGCGAGGAATGTCATTCTTTTTTTTCTTTTTTCTTTAGTCAGATGCAAACATTTATCTCTCCGCCCCCGCACGAATGATTCTGGGGTTTCTGAGACTTCCACCTAAATATGTGATGGACAGATTGCAAATCATTGCAGGCTTGCCTGTGGGGGCTTTCTGTACATGTTCATAGGCCATGCTGCAATTAAAACATACAGTAACAAATTGAGGAATGCTGGATTTATTCATTTATTTTTCATCACTTGTGTGTTCCTGTTGCTTCAGCCCCCCCCCCCCCCCCAATGTGTTTTGCTCTCTCTAGTAGTTCCAGACGGAGCAAAACGCATGTGAAAAAGGGGGGACGGGACGACGATGCCCAAAGCAATAGGGACAAACGAGTGACAAATATGAGAATGTGGAAGAGCCCTATGACACATTTTTGGTCTTTTGACTCTCCAGGCAGCTAACAAAATCATAGAGCAATACAATAATAAACATCTAAACCATTTTAAGAAGTGATGGTGGAAGAAGCTAGGTAAAAAATAATTAGAAGTTCACTTTAATACTGTAAATACATTTTGGAGCATTGCTTTATTAGATTTTTATCCTATTATACCTCCAAGAAACTCATGATTCCTGCTCATTTCACCCTCACAACAGTCCTGCAAAGCATGATGCACAAAGAGACCACTCAAGGTCACAGTGTAAGCTTTATGACTCTGTATTCGAACATTCTAGCCCTTACCCAATACCTGACTTAAATGATAAACCGGATATTTTGCAGAAGGAAGGGAAGCTGCCTTAAACGGAGTCCATGTATTGGTCTATCTAGCTCTGTATTGTCTTCTCGGACTGGCAGCAGCTCTCCAGGGACTCAGGCAGAGAGAATCCTTTGCCAGGCTGAGCTCTTCTAAGTAAAGGTGCCAAAGACTGATCTTTGGATCTTTTGCATTCAAAGGGGTGCTGGGAAGAAGAAGAATGTGCCATGGAGTCACAACCAGCTCATGGTGACCCCACCTGCAGGGTGTCCTGGGCCAGAGGGGAGCAGGGGCAGTTTGCCATTGCCTTCCTCTGCATAGCAACCCCAGTCTTCAATGGTGGTCTCCCATCCAAGTACTGACCCTGATGAGCTCCCAAAATCTGATGAGCTGGTCTATTCAGGGTCCCGGGGGGGGGGGGGGGGGCAAAATTCCAGTTCTCCTGGTCACCATAGGGACCTAGGCTGCCAGACAAATCATGATATTTGTTTTCATGAGATTTGGGGGCTGGCTTTCTATCCTTTTCTATCAGTGCTGGGGTGGTTTGCAAAGCTATAAAACCAGTTTTAAACAAACCAGTTACACTTCATTTTTAAAAATAAACAAAGCAACTCTTTTTTTCCCGGAGACACGTAGTGACTGGTGAGAACCGGCATGGTATAGTAATTAAGAGTGGCGAACTCTAATCTGGAGAACCTGGTTTGATTCTCCCCTCCTCCTCCTCCACATGAAGCCTGCTGGGTGACCTTGGGCCAGTCACAGTTCTCTCAGAACTCTCTCAGCCCCGCCTACCTCACAAGATGACTGTTGTGGGGAGAGGAAGGGAAAGGTGATTGTAAGCTGCTGTGAGACACCTTAAGGTAGAAGAAAACAGGGTATAAAAGCCATCTCTTCTTCTCTTGGTAATAACACATGCTTTACCACGGAGTCACACCGTCTTGCCCAAGAAGGGCAAGTGTGAGATCATGGAGTGAATCGGACTCTCAGAGACAATTTAATTTCTAAAACAAAGAGAGGTGCTGGGGCTCATAACTGCCTTATGAACTAGACATGGTCTTGGGGTGAGCAGATATGGTATGATACCTGATATGATACTCTTCACCCACTGTGATGAGTAATGTACTCTTCATCCTCACCCCATTCTTAGAGAGGAAGACTGATTGCTGTCAGAGCAAGCACAATGAATGGCCATCACCCACCGATTATGAGGCAAGTGGCAGGTTTGACTGGTTGGTTGTGTGACATCGTCGCCACGATAATGCTGACATTCTGGTTTAGCCCTGCCTTGTTTTAACCTTTCTGCCCAACTGGTTTGTCTGCCCTTTCCTGCTGGGCAATACAGGTTGAAATGGGCATGCTGCAACACCCTGACCAGGCAAAGATAGAAGGGGAAATCTTGCCAAGAATCGGGAGATTTAAGGACTTCACTGGTTTTAAGAGTTTTTAGAACCCATGAAGCCACCAAACTTGCACTGGACTTAATATGATCATAGAGGTTTATAAAATTAAAGGTGGTGCAGAGAAAGTAGATGAAAATCATATTTCTTTTGCATTACAAAGGGGCACTCAGTTAAGATGAGGGAGACCGCCTCAGGAAGGCAAAAAGAATTGCTTTTTTTGCACAATGCATAATTAACTTGTGGAACTCACTGCCACAAGATGGAGGTATGTGCATTAGAAGGCTTCAATATGGGACTAGATGTCTTGGGGTTCTTTACTAATTTTGATTTATTGCAGTCCATGGGCTGAAAATTAACCTATATTTTGTGGGGGTGGAATAAAAAAATAAAATAATATGTAAAATTGAAAGAGTTTTCAAATAAAATGTAATTTATGTATATATTCTAAGCAAATCTAAATTCCCAAGAAAATTTGAGTTAGAATTGTCTTGAGTTCCCCCCCCCCCCCGCAAATTCTCATTACTTTCACCCCTACTAAAGATCCCAGGGCCGCGGTTGCTCAGTGGTTAAGATGCAGAACTGCAGACTGGAAGATTGGTAGTATGGCAGTTCAAGACTCGAGTGTCACATGACAGAGTGAGCTCCCGTCTCTGATCCCAGCTCCTGCCAACCTAGCAGTTCGAAAGCAAGAAATTGCAAGTAGATAAATAGGTATCACTTCAGTGGGAAGGTAACAGCGTTCCGTGCGCCTCGGCGTCTAGTCATTTCAGCCATATGATCATGTAGAAGTCTTCGGACAGTGCTGGCTCTTCAGCTTGGAAACAGAGATGAACACTGCCCCCTAGAGTCAGATTCGACTAGCTTTCAAGCAAGGGAAACCTTTACCTTTACCTAAAGATCCCTCTTGTGGTCTATTGCTTCCTCTGTGCCTACAGGGAAGGTTACCCATTGTGTCTCTGCATGAGTCATTGGTCTGAGTCACATAGAGCTGTTTAAGAAGGAAGCTGCCTTCATCTGGCTAGTCACTACAGCCCACCTTCTCTTTCCCAGGCACAGTCTCTGCACTGTGCTCTGTCATTTTCAAATCACCTTTAGTGAATTATTAAACAGCCATTCATTCCGCTTGCTGACCAGATGTCAGTTTAGTAAATCATTGTACTTCTAATTTGCATTTTGCTATTTTGGAACGTTCCGTATTGGCGGAGATTGAAGGGTGTTTTCGTAGCCTGGTGTCTGTGCCAAGTCAAGGTTAACTTCCCCAAGAGCAAAGATTCTTCCCTATCCCACCCGCCCCCTCTATGAGCAAAGCAGGTCCATTTCCCTGTTCTCAGAACTTGGAGAGGAGCACCGTACAAGATATCACAGATACTGAGGTTCTCTTAAAGGGGACAGTCAGGGCCGTAGCCAGGATTTTGTAATTTGAGGGGGGGGGGCTTTAAATAAGTTGGGGGGGTACTGACATCACAAAATAAAAATAAAATTTAAAAAACTCACTTTTGCAGTGTTCACACTTTGCTTACCTATGCAGGGAAGTAAGCTGCGTTTGGGGAAGGGGTGGTGATGGTGTGTCCTCCAGGTGGCCCAGAGAGGAAGTCAGGGGGCCTTGGCAGGAAGTCAGGGGCCAAGGCCCCAAAATGCCCCACTGTAACTATGGGCCTGGGGACAGTGCTGCTAAATGGCAGACACATCTGCTAGAAATGAGCTGACAGCCATCTCAAACCCTTGTGTTAGGGTGGGCTATAAATCACAGCAACAGGAAGGTGTGACAGGATTTCTGCTGTTACTTCCCCTGTCTGTCATTCCAGGCCATTTGAGTGTTTTGCCACAATGCTGAAGCTACGGCTTTTGACATGGGATGTGAAAGATACTCTGCTTCGACTCCGGTTTCCTGTGGGTGAGAGTTACGCTGCTGAGGCCCGGGCCCATGGCCTCCAGGTGAAAGCCGAAGCACTCAACCAAGCCTTCCTCCAGGCCTACAAGGCTCAGGGCCGGTGCTTTCCCAACTACGGCCTAGACAGAGGCCTTAGCTCAAAACAGTGGTGGTTGGATGTGGTCATGGAGACCTTCCGGTTCTCAGGAGTCCATGAGGACAAAGTCCTCCTGCCCATTGCAGAGAAACTCTACTGTGATTACTGCAGCAAGCGCAACTGGGAGCTGCTACCAGGGGCCAGTGAGACCCTCCAGCAGTGCCAGCAGTTGGGCATCCGCATGGCGGTCATCTCCAACTTTGACCGGAGGCTGTCAGAGATTCTAGCTCAGTGTGACCTCCAGCAGCACTTTGAATTTGTCTGGAGCTCTGAGGACTTGGGCTTTGCTAAGCCAGACAAAAGGATATTTTTGGAAGCCCTGCGGATCTCCGGGGTACCCCCTCCCTTGGCTGCCCATGTTGGGGACAGCTACATGAACGATTACAGGGCACCGAGGGAAGTGGGAATGCACAGTTTCCTGATTAAGACAGCCGGGAAACCTGCCAGCTGGGAGACAGAAGTGCCTCAAGAGCACATCTTGCCCTCACTTATATGTCTGCCCTCTCTTATAGAGAAAGGCTAAGTGAGGGACTTCAGTATTTATGCAGAATCACTGTTGACGGTCTTCTGATTGGACCACTGCCATTGCCATTGCCATCCTAAGCAGAACTGCACCCAAGTCCATTGAAGTCAAAGGGCTTAGAAAGGTCTCTATGCTTAGGATGTTACTGTTAGAATAGCATGGGGTTGCTTTTTTCTTTTTTTGTTGCTTCCCTACATTAAAAAAAAAATGTAGACAGCTAGCACATCAAAGAGATGGTGACCACCATGACATGCTTCCTTCCCACACACGAACAGCTTTTTTATATGGGAAATCTTTCAAAAATGCCCTTCCTGCCCTGAGCTGGCCCGATATTGTGAGATCTCAGAAGCTAAAAGTAGGGTCAACTCTGGCAAGTACTTGGATGGGAGACCTCCTTGGACTACCAGCAGTTGGGAGGCGGGGGCAGGCTTTATTCAGCCATGTCTCTGAATATTCTCCAGGGCCCCCCCCGGGGGGGCGTCAGTCACCAGAGGTCACCATGACTTCCAGGTGCCACATACACACGCTGCCACAAGATTTTACTGACTGTCTAAATCCACCATGCTCTTCTTGCTAAGGAGGGCAAGAAGAAGGGAAAGGGGGGCTCAGGTCTAACAGCCTGGTAGAAAATCATATGGGCAAACTAACTCATGGATGTGTGGCCTCCTTTGGATACTCCATGTTTCTAGTTCAAGTAAAAGTAGCAGCTGCTATTAGGAGAGAGGAAAAATCCAGCGTTTCTGAGACTGACTTTCCTTCCCAATACTTAAAAAAACCCATTCTAGTCCTGACTGGGATCAGCCTCTCACCAACCTTTCAGTGAGCCTGTTCAGTAGATGGAAAGGTATGGACTGCAGGCGGCCTCTTAGAAAAACAGCAGCCTGCTCAGAGCTGTACAAATCAATGAAACGTGGGAGGACTTGAACTCAGGTCTTCCTGATTCAAGTCTAGTTTTGTAGGATACACTGGACAAGAGTCTTGAGGTGGGAGGAAAGAACTGACAAACTAGGACATAAGTGGGGGAGTGATGTGTTTGGGGCCAGAGACTCCAAGAACACGCACACTGTATACTGGAAAACATAGCGTAGCACAAACTAGAAATGTCTCTTATGGAAAGACCTAACCCATTCTGGCCTCAAACTGAACATACATACACAACACAAAGAGCTTAGAGTGTTCCAGGTTGCAAAGGCAAGTCTTTATTGATTGGGGGTGGGGAGTGTGTTTCCAGCCATGTTCCAGATGGATGTTCTCTCAAAACAAATCCAGTTTAAACTCACCTGTTCTGACAATTCATACATAATGCCTCTCATGTGAGGTACTCCATCTTCCCACGGCATTTGTTCCTAAGAAAATGACACAAGTTCCCACAAGGCCACTGCTGAGGTTTTGATTACTGTATGAAATGTGGTTGCATACATTTCACAGCAACCTACTGGGCCAGTATCTACAGCAACCAAAGACACACCTGCCAAACACACAATGCCAGCACTGTTTCGTGGTTCTGAGGGAGGGTTGCAGTCCTGTTACCAACAGCTGGTAAGTGCCTAGCCCTTATACTTGTGAAAAGTATTTAAAAGTGTATGGGCAGTGCTTGCAACCAGAAGGGAAGAAAAAGATTTCCATTGGTGGGGCTCCTTGCCCTTGTTGAGAGCTTGCAAAACCATGACAAAGTATGCATAATAGTAAAAAAAATGCAGATGTTGCTATGAGAAAACAAGAGCAATTATATGTGCTGAATGCGTATAATTTATGCAGGTCAAAAATGTTCAGTTTCACTTGACACAGAAATTGGAGTGTACAAGGAAGAATTTTGGTCACTGTTTGAACATGGGTGACCAAACAGTCCCTACTTGTTCCCCCTCTTTTGGGTCATCATAATAGGGAAGAGTTGTGGCTGAAGCAAAGCATCTGTTTTGTATGCAGAAAGTCTCAGGTTCAATCCCTGGCATTGCCAGTCAAACGGAACGCAGGTAGAGGGTCTTGGGAGTGTTACTACGAGTCAAATGAGACAACACAGAACCAGAAGGACCAATGGTCTAAGGCAGCTTCGTATGCACAAATATAACGTAACTGTCTTTTTCAAGATTACATGGAATGGCCCTCCACACGCATGCCCCGTACTGATTCATCAGTACTGCCTGACACACAGTAAGCAGATAAGTACCTCCACAGACTCTCTCTTTAACATACAGACGGCCAAACCACAAGCCAGCGTAGATCAATTGTATCATCCCACCCAGTAGCAATGAGGATATTCCTACTCACTGGGGTCTTGACATGGTGGAATGACTGGTAAAATGGTTGACTGCAGGTGCACCACTGATTAAAAATTTAACTTCTCAGATTCCTGGGGTTTCAGGATCCCTTCAGCTTCCTCCGTTCTAGCCAGTGTAGCAGCAGCAGAAGTCATCGCGCATGGAGTTTAAGTTGTGCTTTGGATGTGTTCAGCCGTCGGTGCGGGCTAGTAAAACGTTAAGGAACCCCAACGCCACAAACTGTAAGGAGCCATAAATATAGCATGAGCTGTACAGTTTTAGTCTCAGTGTTCATCAGAGATAAATACGCCCTCTTGGCCTGCCCCTCAGCAGAGTCTCCCTTTCACTGCATCAGGTAGATACTTTGATCAGCTACAGCCAAGGTCGGGTATATAGGAGCAGTGAAGTTTTCATGGTGTGCATGGAGAACAACGCAGGATTCTGGGTCGTAAAACAGCAGCTCTCCCCCATCCAAGTCCACTAGGACCCCAATTTCCATTGGGCATTTGAGGAGGTCCACTGTTTGGTGGCAACTGTCATGTGAAAACCGAAACTCCTTGTCATAGCGGGAGAAGACCCAGGAGAATGGGTTGTAACCCAGGCGGGCTTCAGGACCTGTGCCCTTACGCTGCAGTGATTTATACGAGATGCCCAGCTTGTAGGCACCGCTATTCGCCACGCTGACTCTCCATGCGTGGATCCCTTTGTGGAATGATTCCTCAGCCAAGGCATTGGGCCAGTGGTCAAACCGTTCTGGACCATCAGGCTCACTCTTTACTTTCTTAGGGCTAAAGGTCAGCTTTTTCTTGTCTTCTGAGAGCGTCAAGAGTGGGCTGACTGTTTTCTCATCAATGTGGATTTCATCTGTGCTGAGAGGAGGAAGAAACTGGTTAGTGCATGTTCGGCAGACAGCTCGCATTAGAGATCTGTGCCATGGCTAGTTTTTTGTACATCAAAGTACTGAACTTGACTTGTGTGGTCTTTAATATTGAGCTTCAAAGTACATTAGCAGGACTTTTAAAAAAATTAAGCATCCTTTGGAACCCAAACATTTAAAAACAGACTGTGCAATTTCAAATTTGAGTTTCCAAATTGTATTACCCCTTTGTAATTTTTTTTCAGTTTTGCTTTTACAAAACAGGCATTTCGATAACTTAAATATCCTGCTGTTTTGTCATATAAATGCCACACAAGGACGAAGAAGAAGAAGAAGAAAGGAAGCAGAAATCAGATTTATACCCCGCCCTTCACTACCCAAGGGAGTCTCAGAGTGGCTTACAAACTCCTTTCCCTTCCCCTCCCCACAACAGACACCTTGTGAAGTAGGTGCGGCTGAGAGAGCTCTGAGAGAGTTGCTCTTTCAAGAACTGCTCTGACAGAACTATGGCTTTCCCAAGGTCACCCAGCAGCTGCAAGTGGGAGGGGTGGGGAATCAAACCCAGTTCTCCCAGATTAGAGTCTGCACACTTAACCACTACACCAAACTGGCTTTCATAAGATCATAACATAAAATTAAAACATTAAATAGATATAAAACAGCAGCCAAATAAAAGCAATCATAACAAGCAACACAGATTAGATAAATTTTTAAAAATGGTTTGGTCATAAAATTAACAATAGGTCATATCATCTATAGAATAAAACAGTTTCAGGGCATCCATGACAAATACCCTTTGGAATAAAACAGTTTATACAACTTTCTGGATGCCACACCCTGGGGACCACCAATTTAAAAGCCCCGTTTCACTGGTGGTCAATCCCCACAGAGAGATGGGTCATACAGATGATCAAGGAGGCAAACTGTATAGAGCTTCCTTAGAGGGGAGGGGCTGTGGCTCAGTAGCAGAGAATCTGCTGGGCATGTAGACAATTCCAGGTTCAGTTCCCAGCACCCAGTCTGAATAGACAATACTGACCCTGATGGACCAATGGTCTGATTCAGTATAAGCCAGTTTAATAGCATCAGTTCAACTTCAGCTGTGTGCATGCATGTAGCTAGACAGTTATCCAGAACTGAATTCTGTGCAACTAAAGACAGCTTCTAAGACTGAGCCTCAGTTTGAATTAAGGTCTGGTTCCAAGGCATACACACACAGAGAGAAAGCTACTCAATGCAACAATATACACCTGCAGTCGTATTTAGAGAGTGCAATATGGTCAAAACCAGTCTCCATTCTCTGGGAGGATGAGACACTGACCTGTGTTCCAGCATAGAATGGCAGCAGCCCACAGCCGGCTCATTAATGGACTCTGGATGCACTGCGGGTTAAATTTTAACTTCTCAGATTCCTGAGGTTTCAGGATCCCCTCAGCTTCCTCCATTCTAGCCAATGAAACAGCAGAAGTCATTGTACTTGGCATTCCAATTATGCTTTTGGAGTGTAATCTGTACAACAGTCGGGGGATGTTAGGACAGATCTGGTCTTCCTTATGAGCTATACCTACATTTCTGACAGCAATACTAGCCTTGTAAAGTAGGCCAGGAGTATTAGAGCAGTATGCCTGCATCTCTTATTAACTGTGTGGATTTCTTTGTCCTCAGTTGCTCTCACACTTTTTATCTACTGTTTTTATTGTTTAAGCGGTGCTTTTACTCCTCTTCTTAATTTCTGCTGCTTTTATTGATGTCATTCTATGTTTTTAGCTCTTTGACAGCTTATAATTCAAGGTACCTAACGTTTTTTCTTAATGGAGTGTTGGCTAAGAAATGTTTTTCATTAACAAATTATTGTTTCCCGATGGGAAGTTGTCGGAGGCTGAGAAAAAGCAGCTTGCCCAAGGCCAATTCATGAGCATATAGCTTCTCATGCTTTCAGCCACCATGCTACACTTATTTTCTAAAAAATGCACAGAACGTTTTGTGGGTCTCTGAATGGAGCCCAGGAGGAGAACAAACTATAAGTTTTCCTCTTAATGGTACCAAAATTATGCAGCAGGACTGTGGCTGTTTAGAAGGATGTTCAGTGGCAGGTGAGAATCAGTAGTTAGACCCTAATCCTGAGCCATTTATACAGCGGCTGAAAACAGGAGGCACACAAAGGGTTGCCAGGTCTGTGTTGGGAAATAACTGGAGATTTTGGGGGTGGAGCCTGGGGAGGGCAGGCTTTGGGGAGGGGCCTCAACAGGGTACCATGCCATAAAATCCACCATCCAAAACAGCCATTTTCTCCAGGGAAACTGATCTATGTAGTCTAGAGATCAATTGTAATAACCAGGAGATCTCCAGGCCCCACCTGGAGGATAGCAACCCTAGGCACACACAACCGCTTCAGACAGGTTTGTATCCCAGTCTCCATAGTTCTGCAGACTCCACTGGGCACACAAATATTGCAGGTCTGTGGGAATGCCTAAGTGCAATCTGTACATCTGTTGCTGCAGAACATGGCAGCCTGGGAATTGCAGGTGTATTTAAAAAATGACAAGGTTCTAGCCCTTAAGTCTAGTTATGCTCCAAAGGATGTCAACAATGCCTGGTAAAATTATCAGAAGGCATTTTAGTACTCCATATGTCTTTTGGTTGGCCAAAGCAGAATAAATGGGGGAAGCGGAATCCTCCATACTCCCTCTGCAATACAAATACACAGATGCATAAAGACAAACACGTATGTGACTTTCATGTATATGTAATACCTATGCCCATTTCACCTATCTACGCAAATCTGTTTAATTTAAATCATTTATGCATGTCACAAATTCCTGCAATATTTGGATTCCATTGATACATTTAATTTTGCATGCATTGTTCTGTGCAGGGGACTAGAACCCGGGCAAAGCTACAGAACTGAGGGTGAGATGGATGGTGCGCTCAACCCCTGTAAGAAATTGGGGGTGGGGGGGAGGAACACATGAGCTGGTTATCAGAACAAAAGAAACCCACCTTTCATAGATTTCCTCTTCTGCCTGCTGGAGTAAAGGAGAGAAAGATGAAAAGATGAAAGCATCCCATGAATCATCTTGGACATATGGCCCAACATTATAGGAGCCGAGTGGGTATATCAACCCCCTGGATTGGAACTCTAAATAAAGGTGGAATGATACCCTTTCAAAGAAAGAGAGTGACTGCATCTGTTTTTAGCTCCGAGGCAATCTCAAGACTGACACCTTTTGCTGCCAGCTGCCAGAAAATAATCCAAGGCAAGGCTCCCATCCCATGCACACACCCAGGCTTAGTTCACACCCACACACAGGAGAAGGTGATGCCAGAACACAGCGGTGGTCAAATGCTCATGACAGGTCTGACGAAGGGAGCTTTGGCTCTCAAAAGTTCACACCCCCAAAAATCTTGTTGGTCTCTTAGGTGTTACTGGACTGGAATCTACCTGTTCAGGTATCCAGTGGGAAAATACAGCTCTGAATATTCCTTTGTATAAAAATTCCTTGCAAACAGAAACCTAGTTCATCAGGGACCAAGAATTTTACTTCCTCATTGCTTGCTGTGCTGGTCTTCTGTTTGCAGAGGGCTTAAAAAACCCAAACCCCATAGTGGTGCATTCCAAAATGTGATCATCCAAAACCTCTTCCTCGTAGGAAGCAAAGCCGTCCTGGACTCAGGGCTCTGTCACATCATTCACCTGCATGTGTGAACCAGGCTTTATTCATCGCATCTCCAGTGGTGTTAACCAGGATCATAAACTCAGATTCTGAAGACAGTGAAGATCTAACCCTAGTAGATGTGAATACAGCCACACTGACTAATTGTGGTTAAGGTCAGCAAGGGAGGAACTGCACAGGTGAGGGGAGGGGGTGTGCAATTCTACAGTTGTTCCCTTAACATGTAGCAACACACACAAAGATGGGAAAAAGCTGCAGCTCCACCACTGCCAAAGTGCAACCCCGTCTAACCTTGAACACAAGTCTCCGTCAATCGCAGGCTTCATAGTAGGTTGCCAGCCTCCAGGTGGGGCCTGGAGATATCCTGGAATTAAAACAGATCTCCAGACTAGAGAGATCAGTTCCCCTGGAGAAATGAGGTCCCTCCCCTCCCCAGGCTGCACCTCCAAAAATCTCCCGATTCAGAGCTGGCAACCCCAAGTCCCACCACAAAGAGAGGGCAATAAACTTGCAGCATAAAGAAACTGCCTGGCAAAACAAGGGCCGCTTGTGACAAAGCAAGGACGGTTACCACAAGGCTGTGGTCATCTGTAGCAGTGATCATGGCCACCAGATAGGTACGGAGAGCATCCAGTTTCCGCAGCGACTCAGTCCAGTGGACCTGCTGGGTGAGGATGTTCTGGTGGGCCCGCTCCTCCTCCGTATGCACCATCTCCAGCAGCCGCTGCTCCTCACTCTCACAGACGTTCCTCACGAGGTTCAAGCGCTGGATCAGGACCTCTCGTGCACTGCTGGCCGCACTCTGCAAAAATACAAAACAGACTGAACCACTCAGGGTTACAGTTCCTCATGACTAACTTGTCAAGGGAATTCAGAGATTGCAACATCTGTGGTCACAGGGAGGGTATCTCCATAAGGCTGTTTCGGGAAGGGGTGGGCTAACTTCCATCTGGCATCACCTACTTCTTTTTTAATAGATTTCTCGTGGGACACCAATATTACTTAAGAGATCCTGACGAGACACTCTCTTTTACAGACACAGGAAGTCCACTTAGGTAAAATTTCTTGGGAAGAACTTGCAGTAGCTAGCAGTTGTTGGATTATTCTGCCCCCACTCACACACACACAAAAAATGGACAAGGACCTACCAATCTAGGCTGCTACAGTGTAGTGGTGAAAAGAATGAGCTGTGATCCCAGAGGTTGCCTCAGACACAAACTCAACCCAGTCGCTCAGTCCCCTCATCTGCACTAATACTGGCCTACAAAGTTGTCGGTTGTCACAGTCACACAGTACACACATAATCAGGGATGTCCAACTGGCTGCAGTCTGTGAGTTGCTGGTAGGTCATCAGCTGCTGCAGAGTAGTTTGTTCAACCTTGAAGACCCAGGAAAAGATCTCAAAAAGATCTTTGTTTTTGTTTCTAAAGCTCATATTCCATAGGATTTTTCTGCATGTTGCTTAGCTGATAGCCTTATTTCCAATGCTCTTCCTAATCCATGGCTGTTTCTAGGACAAAATAAACCATGGTAACATGTTGGGGGGAGCACAGAGCATAATGCATCCTGGGGGAGTGCACAGCAGCTTGGAATTTTTTTGTTCATTATTCAGACATACCACTAGATAAAGAAAAGGTTGGCAACCCCTTGTATATATGAAGGGCTCTGAAAAATGTCTACATACATGAATGCAATGCCAGGTTGTCTCAGGACTAGGATTGTCAACTTTTTTCAGCCAGCCTTGTTTATATCAGGAGATCAAACTGCAGTAATTAAACAGAGGCGTGAAACTCTCCCTCACTGCTCTTCCCTCTCTCTCCACCTGCTAAAGGGCTGCTCTTAAAAACCACAGAGCAGGGCTAGAAAATAATGATCATAATCTAAAAACACAACAACCCAAGAACTAGCTGGGTTATTTATGTATTTATTTAAAGGAACTTCCGTGCTGCATCCCACAGTGGATGGCTCCCTAAACACAATACAGAACAACAATAAAAGCAATTTAACAACAAAATAGGTCCAGCGCTTATTAAAAAAAACACACCTGTCTGAACATTTAAAACCCCTAAAAAGGCCACCATAAAATTAGATTAGCCAGTTCGAGGCATCACAGTCCCCTCCCCACCTCAGCTGAAACATCTCATGACCAGGCAGAAAAATGTGTGAGGGGGATTTATGGAATCGTGGGGAGGGAGAGTGACGAGCAGGAATTTACTGTTTCCTCCTTGCCAAATTTCTTGCAAATTCTACCCTAAAAACTCTCAGGAACAGAAGCATTTTTGTCCCATATTAAACCCCCTCTCCAGCTCATGATATTTTAAGACTGGCTTGTGAGGCCCTGCTTAGGACACCATCTTTTATTAAAGCCTTTATGAACACCAGGAATAGTCCTGATATCATAAACATGGGCTGGTCTTCTGAATCCTTTGGGAAGCTAACAAAGGCATTTTTGTTCAGCCAGGCTTTTGAAAACGGAGTCCTCCAGTTCCTGGAATTAATATGTTTTGAAAGACAACTGAACCTTGTCTGTTCTGTTCTTCTTTATTAAAATTATTCTGTCCCATTTTTACATTGCAAACTGTTTTGTAAACCAAGCACTGAATAGAGACATATTAATGTTTCTAATAAAATCAGTAAACGGTCAGATAAGACCTGCAGAGCAAGTCAACTGAGGGTCTTTTTTCTTTCTCCCCCTGAACAGGTTTCTGTACCTTTCACAACTTCATCATATGCCCCTGGAATTCTACCAGTGCAGTTTTTCATCTCCCCATCACTCATAGCCTGGTCAAAAAAGCCCTACCCATCCCATGTCTGTCTGCAGTGCAGTGGCTCAAAGAGGCAGCTGCTACAGAGGTGTTGAGGAGAGAGGCACTCTGTGTTGGCCCCAGTTAGTGGTAGAAAGTGCCATCAAGTCGCAGCTGACTTATGGCAACTCAACCCTGTAAGGTTTTCAAGGCATGAGACATTCAGAGGTGGCTTGCCATTGCCTGCCTTCAAGTCACGACCCTGGTATTCTTTGGCGATCTCCCATCCAAGAACTAGACAGGGCCGCCCCTGCTTAGCTTCTGAGATCTGATGAGATCGGGCTAGCCTGGGCTATTCAGGTCGGGGCTGTAGACCTCATCAAACTATTGTTTCCTCTACTCTGACTGGAAGAATAGTCTAATTCAGTATAAACCAGATTCAGGTGTTTATACACTAGGCTCTGCAAGAGCCCAGGCAGAGAAAGGCCTTCTTACTTTCTTTAAGAGGCTACGCACCTGAGATTTTGCTCATGCCCTTCTCTTGAATAAACAAGTTCAACACCCATCAGCATTATACAGCGGAGCATCTTGTACCTTATACCAAGTAAGCTCATTGTCCACATAGGCCCAAATTGTCTGCTCCGACTGGTGGTGGTGGTGGCTCTGCAGGGTGCCAAGCACACTATCAAGATGCTCAGCTGCTGGAGATGCCGGGGATTGACTCAGGGGCCTTCTAGAAATAAAACAGGTTCTGGGGACCAAGTCACAGTCCCCAGTGCAATGGGAGCATCGCAAGCTGACCCCACCCCTTCATCCCAGTATCTCCTGAGAATTCGTACCACAACATGCTGTTTCTTCTCCGGCAGCACCTCTGCCACATATTTAGCGGTCACGGCACTCTGCAGCTGAAGCGTCTCACACTGATCTACAATTTTGTTCTGAAACAGAAGAAGCAGGAAGCTATAATTGCTTACCACACACACGAATTAGTCACCATCTGAACAGAACACAAGAAGAGCCACACTGGATCAGACTTTCTAGCCCAGCCAACCAGATGTTTCCAGCCATGGCCAACCAGATGCCCATCACCAGAAGGTCTCGAAGCAACATCCAGAGGCCAAAGCCTCCACCTGCTGTTGACCCACCAGTAACGGATGTTCAGAGGTGGACTGCCTCTGAACTTGAAGGTTCATGTAGCCCTCATGGTTAATAGCCACAGGTGGGCATCTTCCATGAATTTGCTTCGTGCTTGTCCTTTAGGGCTAGCAGCCAGCAGTGTTCCCTCTAAGCTGAGTTAGTGTGAGCTAGCACACAGTTTTTTAGCCTCCAGTTCACACTTTTCCCCCTTAGCTCGGGAAGGATGGCTCCAAAGCAAATTCATTTATGCAGTAGCCAAATTGCTCACTCACAACTTTAATGCCATTAGCTCACAAAGTAGAATTTTTGCTCACAAGACTTCACAGCTTAGAGGGAGCATTGGCAGCCAGCTGTCATTCTGCGATGGGAGTGGTACTCAAGACTACAGGTTCTGAAGTCCAGACCACCACTTTCACCACCCATCTCCAGATATTGGCGGGGGGAGCCTCAGTTATGCAGTAGGAGGCCCTTTGTGAAAGCCCAGAGGGAGCCAGCATGGTGCAGCAGTTACTGACAGACTAGGATCAGGGAGACCTGGGTTTGAATCCCGACTCTGCCACAGAAGCTTTCTGGGTGACCCTGGGCCAGTCACACACTCTCAAGCCTAATCCTCCTCATTTTTAAGGGGGAAAAGGAGGAGAAGAGAACCATGTAAGCTGCTTTGTCATCATTAAAGAGAAAGGCAGGGTATAAAGTAAGCAAAAAAATAAATCATCACACATTCCAGAAATTGCAGTCGCTTAAAAGAAAAAAAAAGTTCCTGGTAGGTGTTTCTATAGCTTTAATAGCTAGCTGCTGGATTTCATGCCAGAAGAGCGTTTCCAGTTTATTATTTACTTATTTTATTTCTTTGATTTATATCCCACCCTCCCCACAAGCAGGCTAAGGGTGGCTTACGAGGTCACACAGAATGCTGTTTCAGTGAAACAGCGCATAATATCCAATAATTACATTTTAAAATTTGAGATTTAAGATTTTAAAAGTTCAAAGTTCCATATTTAAAAAAAACAGTAAAAGTTGCCTCGGCAGCAGCACTCCGATGTAAAGCTTCCCCGCGGTCAGGCCACTAACCACTAGGCCAGGGCTGTCAGCAGGGGAGGCCAAGAATGGGAATTTGGACGCCCGCTACCTCAACAGAAAGCCCGACAGAACAGCTCCGTTTGAATTGCTGCCTGAGGCACAGCTGAACAGCTGAATTGCTGCCTGAGGCACAGCTGATAAAGACGAAGACGACCAGGTTTTTAAAACAAATTGTTTAAAAGAAGTTCCGGAGAAGAGTACTACAAAAGGGAGCCCGGGGGGGGGGGGGGTAAGGGGACGCTTCTTTTTACTCTCCCACAGCAAATACCCTGCCGTGCCGCACCACCCCAAAGAGGAACGCAGCAGCCCGCCCCGTCCAGCCTCACCCGCCGCTCGGCCGCCTCCTCCGCCAATCGGCGCACGCAGTGGCCCCGGCAGCTGCCCCGGCTCGGGCACTGCGCGCACACCAGCCGCCTTTCGGTGCAGCAGAACCAGTCCCGCTCCAGGGTGTGTTCTGGGCAAATGCCAGCGCTCTCGTGCCCTTCACCGTGGCCTTGGGCCGAGCCCCGCTGGTCCTCGCGCCCATCTGGTCCCCTCGGTCCGGGTTCCTGGGCCATGACGGCGGAACTAAAGGAAGGAGCGGCCAAGGCACCTGCTACTCAGGTGGGCGGAACGAGCTACCAGGGGAGCCTCGGGCACCGCCCTTCTCGCCCTGGACACGCCCAGCCAGTGTGGAAATCACCGCGCTGCCTCGCCTAAGGGGCTGGCTTTGCCCTGGTGTTTGCATGTTCACAGTTCCGCCGTCTGCATTCGTTGGCCCGGAACTTCCATGGACAGGAGCAGTCTAGCCCTAAAGATCCAATTCTTTTGGCAAAAGAACAAGGGGCGTTTACCATTATTCCGCAATTGCTTGGGAACTTTCCAGAGAATAATGGCCAGCAAATTTTGGAGACTAGGTGGACATAGCTGAATCAGACCAGAAGTAACGACCATCTTTTGGGTTCTGGTGTGGAGTAGATTTGGCAGCCCGCCCAGTTCTGGAATCTATTTTGAATGCCAGAGTGCCTGAAAGGTATGCAGAAAAACAGCCACAAAAAGCAGTTCTAAGCAGGTGCAAAGGGCCTCCCTGAAACACTGGGGGGGGGGGGGGGGAATGGTAACTTGAATGTTAGCATGCATGTACGCTCTGCATTTGTCTATCCAGAATATCTGCCACCATCACCTTGATTAGGGGCTGAATCTATCATGTCCAGGAAAAGTGGATTTCTGCTGAAAATTAACAATTTTAAAAACATTCTACCCAGCAAAAGCCCAAATCCAGATCCTCAAATTTTGAGTGGTTTCCTCTTCTATTTTGGAATGCTGTTGTACATCAACAGGTTTTTTTAATTAGTTTACCTGTAGTGCAGGGAAGACGTTCCAATTTATTATGACTATGAAAGTGGGAGATGATTGCACCACGACTCAGAAGGCCTAGTCTGCACCCTCTTTTTGCTCTGGCACCTGTCTGGAACTCTGAGGGTCCACCCAGAAAAATGTGTAATGGTACCCCTGAGCATGTCCTCATTTTAGTTAAAAGGTCATTTAAGGGAGGCTCCAGAGGGGATTATGAAATTTGGCATAGTGTGAAGAGAGTGGACAGAACGAACCTTTTCTCCTTCTCCCAAAGTACTAGAATTCGGGGCCGTCTGATGAAATCGATGGGCAGCAGATTCAGGACTGACAAAAGGAACTCTTCTTCTCGCTGCACATAGCTAACCTGTGGAACTCACGGCCACAAGGTGTAGTGATGGCTATGAGCAGAGATAGTTTTTAAATGGACTTCTAGACCAATTAATGGAGGAGGATAAGGCTATCAACAGGGACAGTGTCACTACTGAAAACACTAACGAAACCTGTTGCCGATGGCATCAATTGTGATTGAATGACCACACTTGTATATTTTTGAGGTTTCGCACCAAAATGTTATCAGCAGTTTCTCTTCCATTTAAGGCTTCTCTCAAAAGATTGTTCTTCTCTCCCTGTACACATGTGCTGACTGGAGATACAGTCCATGCGTCTGATGAAGTGGCTCTAGCCCACTGAAGTTGATGCCATAATAAATTGGCTGGTTTTTAAGGTGTCAAAGGATTCATGATGACTACTGAAACCTTCATGTTCAGAGGCAGTATGCCTCTGTTGGGAGCGACAGCAGAGAAGGGGTTATAGCCCTCAGACCCTCTTTGCAGACTTCCTATGAAGCGGCTGGCGGTGTCAAACAGGATGCTGTACGAGATGTCCCTTTGGTGTGATGCAGCAGGGCTCTTTGGAGGTCATTGTGCCTTTTCCATTCTGCCAAATCACCACAGCAAGCACGTTCAAAAGAGCCCCAGTGTCTCATACTTTTGAAGCTAGGCACAGCCTCCCTTCTCCAAAGTCTCCTACAAAATCATCAGTCTAGCTGCAGATACTGGAGGGTCTGGGGTTGCGAACAATGTCGTGCAACCAAGGAGCGCTGGATCCGAGCCCTGGCTCTTGGTTTGAGAAGGGAAAACAAGCCCTGAGCTCAGTCAGACAGTCCCTCCCTGGCAGAAGAGTCTCCGCCCCCTGACGACTGGTCGCCAGGGACGGAGTGGCGGAGCAAAGCTGGGAGGATGCAGAATACTGGAGAGATTCAATGGGAGGCAGGCAGGTAAGGACAGGTGGCGGCAGGGAGGGAGAAGAGGCCCCCTTCAGCCAGCCAGCCCTGGGGGAAATCACAACAAGAGGGCTCATCATTGTAGACCCCTGCAAAACAGATGCCAGAGGGGTTCTTCTCTCATGCCCGTCTTGCCTAGGTTGGCAAATCTCCACACAGTGATCCCCCTCCTCTTTTCCAAACGTAGAAGAGAGGCAACCACCCCCTCCCTATCAAGAAAGGCTGAAGCACTGGGGACTTTTTCTTCGGTATAGAGAGACCAGCCTGAGATTTTCTTCCTCCCCTAATAATACTAGATCTTGGTGAAAGGAGAGGCATTGATTGATGGCTGACTGGGCATACATGAAAGAAGACACTTCAAACACAGGCCCAATCTGCATCTAGCATTTGCTCCTCTGTCTTACCAAACCCACACTGGAACCGAATTCGCATCTGCATTGCATGCCACTTTCACTTTGATTGACTGTTGCATTGTATGGCAGTGTCCAGACTGCATGCTGCTTTCACTTCCTTTGATCTCTCAGTTTTATGGTGGCTGTCTGCAGAGATTTATGACTGTTTTATGGCCATTCAGGGGTGACTCTGCAGTCAGTATGGGCGTTGGCCTGAGGTATTTGAATGTGGTTTTGAGCTGCATCTTTTTCTGTTCCTGTGGGTTTGGTAAAACAAGGGAGCAAATGCTAGATGCAGATAGGGCTGGCTCCATCAGTACCTGTGAGCCAGGATAGCTAAAGAGAACCTCCATATGCAGAGGCAGTATGTTTGTTGAGGCAAACAGGAGGGCCGCAGCCTTTGTGCCCTGCTTTGGAGTTTCTTTGGGGGTCGGTCCTCTGTTGGGAATGCAGAGTTGTACTAGATGGACTCGTGCTCTGATCCAGTAGGGTTATATTCTTAAAAAGTGCATCTACAAACCAGACAAAATTTAATTTTTTATTACAAAGAGCCCTTGCTGGATCGAACCAAAGATTCACCTTGCGCTGCATCCATCCCCAGCCAGCTAGGATGCTTCCCACAAGCAAGTCATGAACGCGGAAGCCGTCTTCCATTGTTTGCCCCACTACACCTGGTATGCAGGGATGTACTGCCTGTGAATATGGAGGTTCCATTTAGCTGTGATGGATAATAGACCTGCCCTCCCTTTTTTGCCAGGTCAAAAGTCTTCCAAAAATTGATTATGAAGTTGATAATTTATATTGATATTCTGTTGCTGTGGGGAGAGAAACCTAAGGATGATCAAATGGAGCATAATACTGGGTTTGCAATGGCTGGACAACAGATTATCCTTTAGTTTTGGGGGGTGTATAGATACAAGGCTTAGCTATGTCTCACTGCTTATTTAGTACAAGGGGGTAAAATCAGAATAGTCTTCAAGAATGCAGCTCCAGTTGCCTCTGGCAGCTGCTTCATTAGCCCATCTCTAGATTCCTACAAATGTTTTTTCCCCCAATAATACTTATTATTTTTCAACTAGGAACCAACAGGTTAATAATGTTCCCCCCCCCCCCCCCAGCCATTGTAGGAGCTGCAGACAGTAAAGTGCCAACAGAGGAAAGCTACAACCATCAATCGAGCAAGAGCATTGCTAGCTAGGGAAGAATCTAATTTACTAGATTCTGACTGAGGAAGGAAACAGAACCCTTTTGGATATGTGAGAATCTTGGCCAGAAGTTTGATGGTTGCGGGTTTGAGAGTCATCGTTTGCTTCTTGTGTGGTACCACAAGCTGTGTATTTGTCTGTGTATGATTCAATTGGTGTCAATACAGGCCTGTAGTTGCTTTACGAATTGCACTTTTGGGTCCTGGAAATGGAATTCCGAACAACAGGCAGGCAACATTAAGATTCAAAGAACTGCAATGTACGAGGGTACATAACCATGTTGCCTCAGTAAATTCACCTAGGTTTAGTTGAATTTATACATGCTAAGTATCCCTGACCTCAGTCTGCCCTGGTTAGTACATGGATGGGAGACCACCAAGGAAGTCCAGAACTGCTACACAGAGACAGGCAAAGTTAAACCACTTCTGAACATCTCTTGCCTTGAAAACCCAGTCGGGCCACCACCAGTCAGCTGTGACTAGACAGCAAAATGAGAAGGATAAAACGGAGGGCAACTTTACCTTGCCTTTCCCAGTCCTTCCCCATCTTGAAACTGGGAGTTCTCCAGACCAGTTTGTGAGATGGAATGCAGACTCGGTGTTCAAAAACAAAAGGTTGAAAATGCATCTGGGGTAGTGTGGGGGTGCACAATTTTTTTTGGGGGGGGCATCTAACAGTGTGATCCAATGCATGTGTACCTGAGAGCACACCCCATTGAGTACTTGTGGGCCTAGGATCATACTGTAGTGTAGCTTTTTAGATCACGGCCATTTAATAATTTTGATGGAATAGCAGGGAAGCAAATCAAGAAATTAAGTATCCTAACACCATGTTACAGTAAAAGAAAGATATTTAGGTAAATGTAAGTTCAGAAAGAGATTAAAACGTCCATTTCAGATAACTCAACTTGGAATGCTTCAGACCCTCCGTGTGGGAAGATCTCTTTCAGGAGGACCAAAGGAAGACTGAACTTGCACTTGCCATTCTCAGCCATTCTTCTATCATTGCTGTGCACATGTGAAAAAAAGATAAAAACAGAAGGGCAGCTTTAATCGCACTTCTGCATATCTGCAGTACAAAAAAATTCTAAATGCACTTGTATACAGTTTCTGTGTTGACTGATGGCTGGGCAAGAAGACTGATTCACAATTGCATTTCAGTGCCGATTTGACTGTGGTCCTAAAGTTTCCCCAGTAGCTCAATTCAGGCCTCCTCATATTTTCTGCCTAAAGGCTAGTTTTATAAAAAAAACATTTGGCAAACCCCAAACCATTGCAGACAATAATTTTTTTAAATCAAAGATCTTCTGTCCTTCCCCCACCACAAAAATGAGCATGCAGATTCACTAGACATTTCCTTAGTCACAGTGACAAAAATCAGAAACGTTCCAGAGTGATCCATCGTCTTGGGTGTGAGGCAGCATCTGACATTCCTCCTTGCTCCTTCCCTTTTTTTGGCTTATGCAAGCTTCATGCAGGAATAAAAATTACGAAATGTCTGTCTAGGGCCAGATCACCCAGATCACGCACATGACTTCATTTCTTGTCACTTTTTGAACAGCACAAGAAACTTGGAGTTCAAGGAGATCTAGGGCAAGAACACCGGCTCTGTCGATGGTGTTTGGTCCGTGATAGGACCATTCACACATGCATGTCACCGTTTACTGCTGCGGCCACAAAGGCATGAAACCCAAACAAGCCCCACTGAGCCTACATAATAAATAGGAGGGAATGTTAAAAATACAAGGGGTAGATTTTTTAAATTGTACACCTCTCTGAGCACTCTTGCCATTCATAAAATTTTAAAACTAAAATGCACTGTAATAGGCTTGGTTGCCAGATGGTTCTAGGGTCAAGAAGGAGGGAATGAAGGAACAGGGCAGGGGTGAGGATGAGCGAAGAATACAAGAGAATTAACTAGCGGAATAGGCTCAGGATCAGCAGCTTGCTGTGATGTGAGCAAGTTAAGTCCCTTTTTAATTCCCTTCCTTGTCTTTCAGCCCGGGATTCTTGCCAGGCTAAACCCTTTCCTTTCTGCTTACTCAAAGGATATCATGGGCAAATTGCAGAGCAAAATTCGCAACAGGCCGTCTAAATACAGGTAAGGGGGAACTGCTTGGCTTCCGCAGTGTTGTAATCTGGAAGGGAGGTGTGGCAGTGGTTTCAATCCTCGGGTTCTGTTCTACTACGAGTGGCACTTTCCTCTACAGGGTGAATCCCTCCACTGACGCAAGATGCTCTTTGAGTCTCTCTGAGTCTCTCGCAACAGGGAAAGTCTCCCTGCATCAGAAGGAAGCACTACCAGATGGGGAATGGATCTGTGGAATCCCTCCCATCCTTGATCGATTTAGCTTTCTCCTTTGTTATTTATTCATCTGTTTATACCATGTTTATCTCCCCAATGGAGACCCAAAGCAGCATGCAACACCATTTTCTCCTCCATTTTATTTTCCCAACAACATACCTGTGAGGTAGGTTAGGCTGAGAAGGAGTGACTGACCCAAGGGAGATTCTGTGGCAGGGAGAGGATTTGAACCTGATTCTCCCAGACCCCAGGCCAGCACTCTAAGCACTGTCCCTCACTGTCTATCATGTATCTGGTCTATTATTATTAACTTTTTCATATCTTGCCTATTAAGTGTATGGTGCTTTACAAAGTACAGGACAACCCCAAGAAGCTTACCATCTGAAAATGGACCCAGAGAACAAACAGATGGAAGGGACAAAGATGGAGGTGGGGAGAAATTGGGGATGTAGTGGTGTAATGGTTAAGAGCGGTGGACTCTGATCTGAAGAACTGGGTTTGATTCCCCACTCCTCCACATGCAGCCAGCTGGGTGACCTTGGGTCAGTCACAGTTCTCTCAGAGCTGTTCTCTCAAGAGCAGTTCTCAGTGCTCTGTTGTGAGGAGAGGAAAGGAAGGAGATTGTAAGCCGCTCTGAGGCTCCGAGTGAAGGGTGGGATATAAATCCAATTCTTCATCTTCTTTGTAGGTTTTGTTTCAGTAGGGAACTAAGGGATTATGTGAAAAGGTGACTGAATGAGACAGTTGAATGAGGGAATGAAGGCCTGGTACTGAATCCCCATTTCTCTTTTCCACCTGCTGGACAGGGCTGAGGAAGAGAGCCCACCTGCCACGACTGTTCTGCAGTACAGCCCTGCTCACAGGGATGCTGTCGCTTCCGTGGCTTCTCTACCACCAGACCTGTGCCTGTCGGGAGGAAAAGACAAGGTTGGTCGGATCTCACTCTTGGCTGGCAACAATTGGAACCTTGGTCTTGACAGGCCAGCTGTCTGCCTTGCTGTCTGGTGGCTTCATAAGATCTAGCGTCATTTCAGTTCATTCTTAATGCAGTTCAAGACCAGCACAAAATCAGTTAAGACATTACTTCGGGATCATATAAATATAGGGTATGCAATTTTAAAAGTTTAAATTTAAACATAAAACAAATATTACAAAATACTGCATCTAATTATTAGAATTCAACTGCGCCCCTTAATCGCTTCCTTGCGAATTTTACAAGCTGCCACAAAAAATCTGGCACAAGATAATGTGATCTGAGTCTTTGCGCCTGATAGAAACTTCCTAATAACTTCAGTGACCAGAACAGAACAGGCCGAAGACCTACCAAGCAAAGGCAAAATAAACTTTGCCCGAATTTCCTGGTAGGAATGGCAGTATAGCAGGACATGCTTAGTTGTCTCCATCTTCCCATCCCCACAGGGGCAAACCCTCTCTAACAACAGAATCTTCTTGTATCTCCCCTCCACTACAGCAGCTTCATAAGATCACATATGTGGCATGGGAACTGTGGATTCAGCTTTCAGAAGGATTTTGGCTCAGTGGCAGAATACCCACTTTGTACACAGAAAGTTCCAGGTTCAATCTTTGGCATCTCAGGTATTAAGGGAGTCCTTTCTGTGCCTGAGACCCTTATGAGAGCCACTGCCAGTCAAATATGGGACTAGATGTGTCAATGCTCAGTGGCCTCCCCATCAAGCCATAGTGCCCAGAATTATTTGCTTAAACCAGCTTGTGTATAGTGTGCCAAGCCATTAGTCCAAAGTAAAATATGTTAAAAAGTAGGAAAGCAGTGATACTGCTTGAAGTGGCCCATAAGAACCTATCAGAATAATCTCTTTCTCTCTTTTCAGATGGTTGTTGTATACAACTGGAGATGTGGCACTGTGGTCCGGCAGTTCCTGGGACATGAACGGGAAGTCACAAAGGTAAACCGTGAGCTGTTTTGTTTGGAAGAATGAGGTGTGGCCCAAGAAGGTCCCTGGTTCAAAGCTTTCCACAAAGATGGCTTTCAGCAAGTCATTGTCAGGGGAGAAAAACACTGGTCTGTCTTACCGGGCTGTTTAAGGGTTACAACATGATCATGTGTATGAAGCATTTTGTACAAATGTTAAATTGTATTATTAATCCTACTTGCAAACTTGTTTCCTCTCCATCCCTTCCTAAGCAGATGGGGGTGCTGTTGACATCCCATCCCCAATGGTGGAAGAATTACCTCTCTGTTGCTTTGGCAAACTAGCACACTAGCTCCAATTAACCACAAAAATGCACAGTTTAGCCCTGACCCGGATAGCCCAGGCAAGCCCGATCTTGCGAGATCTGAGAAACTAAGCAGGGTCGACTCTGGCAAGTAGTTGAATGGGAGACCTCCTTGGAATACCAGCAGCCAGGAGGTGGGGGCAGGCTTTAATCAGCCACCTTTCTGAATATCCTCCAGGCCCCCAGTAGGGGTCAGTCACCAGAGGTCACCATGACTTCCAGGTGCACTGCACACACACACACGCACATATGAAAAATAAAAGCTCTGTTTCTCCTTCATCACTCCCTGCCCTTTGGAATGGGGTTTCAGAGATGAGACCCCCCCCCCCCAGCTTTTACAAAAGTGTGCAGATCCTTGTTATTTGGGAGGGATCTCTGTTGAGGGCACTTGGTCATTAATGATAATCTTTTTGGCAGGCGGGTTTTTCCCCTTTGTTAGCTCAATGTGTCTCCTTGCTGTTTGTTTTAATTGAAAGCTGCCCTGATAATGGGTTGGAATTTTTTTGAAAAATGAATAAATGTTCTTAAGGAAACAGTTAATACCCTTGGAGTAGCCACTGGCCATCTATTCCGGGGCCAGTGTCAGGGTGGGGTAATTGTGTTGTGCAGTGGTTTGAGTTTCATCCGGGAGGCCAAGGCTTGAATCCATACCCTGCCATGGAAGCTTACTGGGTGTCCTCTGGCCCATAAAAATAACTTTAGGCTAACCTAACATACAGTATTGCTGTGAGGATAAAATGGAAAAGAGAACAATGTAAGCCATTTTGGGTCCCCAGTATAGGTTGAAAAGGGGGATGTAAATAAACACTGTACCTCTAGAACACCGATTTTCTCCACTGAAGAATATTTTAAAATCCCAGTTATTATACTATTAAATGTGACTGCGGGGGGGCGGGGGGAGTGCTCAAAGAGACAAGGGGATACCTTAAGGAAGTTATTCTGAACTTTAACAACTCTTTTTCATTTTTGATGCTGTCCCTCTTAGATGCTAAACTACACAAACATTTGAGCCTAGCAACAGGGGTCTGGGAGTTTCTGTTGCTATTAAAGAAATCACAGATCTTTCTTTTTATGTCTTTGAAGCCCCATCTGGAAATGGGGCAGCCCCACCTGGTGAGGAAAACTCGCTGTTGTCTGCCAACGAGGGCAGGCTATATAAAAAAAACCCCTCAAGATGGAGAGAATATAATCTCTTTTGCCTAATGATGTTTACATAAGCCTCCAAGAGGCAATATATATCGCATAATGATGTTTACATAAAGTGTTCAAGGGGCAATATATGTATATTATTGCAGTAATCCTTATGACTGCGCTGTGTAATGTAGGCCAGTGTCAGCATCTCCATGTTACAGATAGGGGTGAGTGTCTGAGGCAATTTGGTTTGTCTAAGACCACTTCTTAAGTCTGTGGCAGAGATGAGATTTATTTTAGTGTTGATTTGTACTTCTGTACTACAGTTATATGTACTACAATTATATGGGGCGGTGGTGGCTCAGAGGTTGACGCTGAGCTGCAGACTGGAGGGTCGGTAGTTCAGCAGTTCGAGACCCGAGTGCTGCGTGATGGAGTGAGCTCCCGTCTCTGGCCTCAGCTCCTGCCAACCTAGCCATTCGAAAGCAAGAAATTGCAAGCAGATAAATAGGTGCCGCTTTGGTGGGAAGGTAACAACGTTCCATGCACCGTGGTGTTTAGTTGTGCCAGCCACATGACCACGGAGAAGTCTTCGGACAGTGTTGGCTCTTCGGCTTGGAGGCACGGAGATGAGCACCGCCCCCTAGAGTCGGATTCCACTGGCTTTCGAGCAAGGGAAACCTTTACCTTACTACAATTTATATACTTTTCACAACATTGTGTTGCAAATGTTAAAAACCAAATGAGAATGAAGAACCAGCATAGCCAAACATAATCAAAGTCGACTCACTGTCAGCAGTGCTGATAATCCCGACCATAAAAACAGCAGCACATAAACGCATGCACACCGAAAAATTAAGCTGACTCTCGTAGCCTCAGACTCAATGGTCAAGGGCATGCCAGGATGGTAAAATGCTCCAGCAGGAAACTTGCCAAGCCAAGTCCCGTGCTGACTTTCTCTGAACTGCTAGTGGCCCTCTTGGGCAGTAGCCTTCTCTCTCTGCTAATGGAAGACATTACGCATGATGTGAACCAGTGACATCCGGGATCACAGTCATGTTGCTATGCCAGGCCAAACAGCGTGGTTTTCAGATAACCCACATGCCAGGTTTCCTCAAGGGGAAGAAGGTTTGTTTGAATCCACCATTATTCTCTCCTGCCCAGGTCACCGGTCTCCCCCATTCCAACTGGCTTTTCAGTGCTTCCCGAGACAAAACAGTGCTGCTGTGGGATTTGCGTGGGACTTCTGGGCCGGTCCAGTGTTTCTCAGGACACGATCTGGTAGTCACCGGTTTGGCTGCTAGCCCAGGTGAGGCAGATGTGGATCTCACCTTGGAATTCTCACCCGAAACAAACTTCTTGCCGTGCTTTTTCACAAACACTCTCTTGCTTGTTCAGCTTTCCGACAGCTCTGCACAGGTTCCCGTGACAATACCATCTGCGTGTGGGACATAGAGACGGGCGACTGTTTGCACAGAGCTGCCATTTCAAGGAACCTGGTAAGAGCAGCTGAAACGTCTCTGTTCCTTCTGTTGAAAAGAAAAACCTCTCCTAATTAGGCACACCAAGGATGCAAATCTTTGTTTTATTTTTTAAAAAATAATTATTACTATTACTACTATTATTATTATTACTATATTACTGTCACTATTTTCTTTAACACGTGAACAGAGCCTCCATGTTCAGAGGCAATATACCACTGAAAACCAGATGAGCGAAACAATATGGGGAGGGTTTCAAGTCCTCTTGTGGGCTCTTGGGAGAACTGTAGCTAGGCACTGTTGTGAATTTGTTGTTGTTGTCGTTGCTGTTAAGTCGCAGCTGACTTATGGCAAGCCTGTAGGGTTTTCAAGGCAAGAGACATTCAGAGGGGGTTTGCCATTGCCTGCCTCTGCATAGCGAACCTGGTATTCCCTGGTGGTCCCCCATCCCAATACAGCCAGGACTGACCCTGCTTAGCTTCCGAGATCTGACAAAATTGGGCTAGCCTGGGTTCTCCAGGTCAGGTGCTGTTGGAAATAGGATACTGGATTTAGATAGAGCTGCGTTCTGATCCTATCAGGGCAGGTCTTGTGTTAATTAGATAGATTTGTGAAGGATAAGCTGATCAGTAGCCATAACCTATCATGGCTAAATGGAACCTACATGTATAGAGGCAGTATACCTCCCTGTACCTGGTGCTGAGGGCAGGCAACAGTAGCGAGCTGTTGCCATCATGTCCTGCTTGGGAGAAAGCATCTGGCCAGCCACGGTAGAAAAAAGGATAGTCCTATAAGTCTGATCTGGCAGCACTCTTCCTACATTCTTAAAAGGTTTCGACCTACGCCAGTAACGTTGTTCAAGAAACAATTGCAATAAATGCTTTGGCAACCCACTGCTTGCTTGTAGTTTGACCTTGCATTATCCAAGAGCTGGCCTTGAACCCTACTACCTTCCCTGCATAGAAACAGCAGCCCTGTTGCCATTGTTTCTGTCTTGCAGGTAACACACCTGTGCTGGATTCCTGGTGAGCCGTATGTCATCCAGACATCAGAGGATAAAACAGTCAGGTCTGTGTCGCTGATCAAGAGTTCAAATGAAATTTTGCATGAATTCAGCATCTCGGGACTAAACTGCTCATTAACATTTAGTTCCGGGGTAGTTTTAAAAGAGTGGTTTTTTCTCTTCCAAAATGCTATTATTGAGGCTGCTTTTCCAAGTGGGTCAAAGAACATGGTGTAAGGAGAGGGGCTTTTTAGGCTTTTCCTTCCCTGCTGCTTTTAATCTGCTAGAGAAGAGTTACAAGTATCTACTAGGCCGTGTAGTACAGATAGTTTAGGGTGGCAAAATATCATGGGTTAACGTAAGAGGGATTTTAGGTCAGTGGAAGAGCATATCCTCTGAATATAGAAGGTCCGTGTTCAGTCTCCATCATTTCCAGATAAAAAAAGGTCTTGTCGGTGTTGGAATATACAAAGTCTATAGTGCACCTACCTTAAGAAGATCAGAAGAACAGTCTATAGGGGGCAGCTGAAGGACTTCTGGTTAGCATAGCTAGATTAGGGACTTCCCACAATTTCAATGTCCTTCCTGTCCCTTGATTGACTCTTTGGAGACTTCCTGCTCCAACTGAGCCCTCCCACCTTCGTTCCTGTCTCTCACTGCAGTTAGTCAGTTAGTCAAGGCTCTCTCCCTCTCCTCTGTTCTATCAGAGTTTATTTCTTCTTTAATAAACCGAGTTATTTTCCTTAAACAGTTGGTGCTCTGCTCCTTTGCATATTTAAATTCTGCCAACATTCAGCAGGTGCTGAGAATGGATGGAGCAGAGGTCTCTCTTTAAGGCAGCTTCCGGCTCTTGGGTTCCAGAATCTGTTCATTCTTGTCTTCATTTCAGGATCTGGGACACCCGGGAACTGCAGGTGGCACATTCCTTTCCTGCCAAACAGCACATCCAGACATCCTGCGACGTTAGCCCAGATGGACGCTACTGCATCAGCTGCAGCTCTGGTTTTGGTGGGGAAGGCTGTGAAGCCACGGTGAGGCGAAGCCTGGCAGACTCCCACAGACAAAACACCACCCAAGCCCAAAATAATGGAATGGCGGCAGAGCTGGGTGGAGTTAGCAAAGGCTGTTTTCTCTATTCAGTTTCTATTTTCTGGTCCTGCTCCCTGGTAAAGTAGGCTCTGTCCAAGATATCTAGGCTCTGCTTGAAGAACAGTTTCCGAGGTTTCTTGCGGGAGAGAGACTGACTTATTAAACCAGTTTTTAATGTTGACGTGACTTAGTTACCCAGTTCTGTCGTACTTTTTGTACATATAGGGCTGTGAAAAACGGATTTAAAAGAACGTAGGCAGCAACTGCTGAAATTGCAGGAAGGGCCATCAGGGTTTCCTGAAGTGTGTGTGGGGGGTCATTATAAAACAAGAATCCCCTTAAATAACTTGCAGCATTTGTTTCAGTGTGAGCTTTTGTGAGCTTTTCAGTTCTTCATATGGGCGAAGGGGAGGTCACACTGTGCTTGACAGTAAAATTGTAATTGGCATAGTTAAAATAATAATAATAATGTGGAGCAGTGATATAAGGCCCCACTCGTAAACCAACCTGAATAATGGGTGGGACTGGCAGGACTCTCCCCCAGCAAGATGTTCCTTTTCCTTTCTAGCTCTGGGACCTGCGGCAGACGAGGAGCAGTGTGTGTGAGTTCTGGGGCCACTTCCAAACCACGATGTCCTGCATCTTCCTCCCCAAAGGCCTCACCCCCTTCCCTGCCATTGCCACTTCATCACATGACAGCACGATAAAAATGTGGAGCCAGGAGACTGGAGGTATAATAAATCTCTGTTGCTGGGGGGGCAACCAAGCATAACAATTCTCTTCCTGAGTCAGGTCAGGGTCCATCTCGCTCAGCGTTTTGATTCCAACATGGGCAAGCCAGGTGACTCTCAGATGAGAACCAGAGCATGAAGCCATCAGCCCTCTCCCGTCGTATGTCCTCTGGTGTTCTGAGACATACTGCCTCTGAACATGAAGGTTCCATTTAGCATTAGCACAGACTCTATAATCTGGGAGAACTGGGTTTGATTCCCCACGCCTACACATGTAGCAGCTGGTGTGACCTTGGGTCAGTCACAAGTTCTCTCAGAGCTGTTCTCTCAAAAGCAGGTCCTCAAAAGAGTCAGGTAACTCTTAGAAGATGAGAAGGAGAGCATTAAGCCATCAGCCCCCTCCCATTGTATGTCCTCTGGTGTTCAGAGAGATACTGCCTCTGAACACAGGGCTTTCTCCTGGAAACTACAGCAGTGTGGGAGAAGATGGTGAACTGACACCAGTCTCCATTATAACTGATGAAGGGTCTGAGCCAAATGGCCCCTATGACTTCTGCAGAGTTGCTAGAGCTTGGCTCTGCTTGCTCGTGGCCACCAGTGGCCCACCAGGGAATTTCCCTGTACGTTGAATGGCCTGTCTGCCCCTGTCTAGCAATCTTCACTTCATCCTGTTGCAGCTGAGTTCCATAAGTCAACTGCACATTGTCTGCAGAAGTATTTCCCAACTTCAAGTGGTTTTGATTTTTAAAAATCCCTTTTTATTTCCCCCAACTTCCAACCCTACAACAAGGATGGGATGCAATTTCCAGCTGGTATGTTAAAGGCCAGATCCTCTCTCCCATAGCTGCCCAGAGAAGGACAATAGCAAAAGACATCTTTGCAGGTGGCCAGTTAAGGCCTTTGGCCATTTGCAGAGGGGAAAAAGGCAGACTCTGTATGCAATGACCTCCATGCTGTTGCTTTCTGAGCCAGTTTGGTGTAGTGGTTAAGAGCGCAGACTCTGATCTGGGAGAACCGGGTTTGATTCCCCACTCCTCCACTCGCAGCTGCTGGTGTGAGCTTGGTTCTGTCACATGTTCTCTCAGAGCAGTTCTATCAAGAGCAGTCCTCGAAAGAGCTCTTTCAGCCCCACCTACCTCACAAGATGTCTGTTGCGAGGAGGGGAAAAGAAAAGAGATTGTAAGCCGCTCTGAGATTCCTTTGAGTAGTGAAGGACGGGGTATAAACCCAATCTCTTCTTTTCTTCTTCTTCTTTCTCCCCAGCCTGCCTGACCACCACCTGCCTTGACGGTGCTGGGCCTCTGCCTTCACTATCTGCCTGCGAGACAGGCGGCCTCCTTTGCGCCAGCTCAAACTCTGGGATTCATTTGCTGAGAGTCAGCTCTGCAAAAGCACTGGAGTTGCAGGAAGTGGCCATGTTCTGACCCTAAGAGAACAGCTAATGTGGCAAACTGTGGCATCGTGGATGAATGGGCATATGGGTAGATGGGGTAGAAACCTTCATTTGGATGTGTGGCCGTCTCATGAAGCAGAAATAAGGTTGCCAGCTCTGGGTTGGAAAATACCTGGAAATTTGGGAGTCTGGGGCATGGGCGTCAACTACGGGGGGGCTCGAGGGCTCGAGCCTCCCCTGAAATTTCCCGGGGGGGGCTCAGCCACCCCCGGCAAAATGGAGTGCTCGCCGGTGGCCAGTCAGCCAGCCAGCTGGCCGTTGCCGCCTCTCCTTCCCCCCCACCCCCGGCCTGCCCTCCTGCCTCCCTGGGGTGGGGGGGGGGAGAGAGGCGGCGGGGACATGGTCCCGCGCTTCATGCGGGCGGCAGTCAGCCGGCCAGCTGGCTGCCGCCGCCACCGAGACTGCGCGGGTCTGCCTCCCTGGGGTGGGGGGGGGGGGGGGAGAGAGAGGCAGCGGGGACATGGTCCCACGCTTCGTGCGGGTGGCAGTCAGCCGGCCAGCTGGCTGCCGCCACCGCCGCCGAGACTGTGCAGGTCTGCCTCCCTGGGGCCGGGGGGGGGGGGAGGAGCGGCGGGGACATGGTCCCGCGTGTGCGCATGAGAAAGCCCCTGCCCCCCCTGGGGATTTAGAAAGTCTACGCCCCTGGTCTGGGGAGTGTGGAGGTTTGGGGAGGGGATGGATTTCAGTGGGGTATAAATGCCATAGAGTCCACCTCCCAAAGCAGTCATTTTATCCAGGTGAACTGATCTTTGCAGGAGATCTCCAGACACTACCTGGAGGTTGGCAACCCCAAGCAAAAGCAGTAAATGAATGAGAAGTGCCATCCATGTTGAATTTTGTGCTGCTGTTAGTGTGATGTGGAAGCTTAACTAGTGCAGGTGGTTGGACTTATAGCAGCTGGGTACAGGCAACAGAGACCCAAGTGCTCTTTCTGCTGGCTGAAGCACAGCCAGAATGTACTGGGGGGGGGGGGCAGAGCAATCCCTAGGGTTGCCAACTCTGGGTGGGGAGATTTTGGAAGTAGAGCCCAGAGATGGTGGCATTTGGGGAATGGAGGGTATAAAGCCATAGAGTCCACCCTCCAAAGCAGGCATTTTTTCCAGGGGAACAGATCCCTATTGCCTGGAGATCAGTTGTAATACCGGGAGATCTCCCGGCCCCACCTGGAGGCTGGCAACCCTAGCAGTGCCTTGTGATTCATCCTCTTTTCATATTGTTTCTATCTGGACAGGGTTTTTTTAATTAAATAGCAAGTGAATGGCATAGACCAGGTAGGAGTTACTGTCCCATTTCTCTCCACCCGACATTATTTAAGAGTCTTGTCGCGATATCTCACTCTTTCAGGGAACGCAGGGTGCTCTACCAGGAATGAGATCCCATTTTTTACCTTCACAATAGTCCTGTGAAGTAGGTTAGACTGAGGCTGACTGTAGTCACCCAACAAGCCTCAAGACCCAAGTGGACCCTTGTTTCTTGAGATTAGAGTGTCAGATCAGGAACAGATTCAGGTGGGTAGCCATGTTGGTCCGAAGCACCAGAACAAAGTTTGGGACCAGTGGCACCTTTAAGACCAATGAAGCTGAATTCTGAGTATAAGCTTTTCGTGTGCATGCACACTTCTTCAGATACATTGGAACAGACTTTGCCAAGTCATGTATTTACAAGAAAGCTGATGCCCAGAATTAAACTTTATTGGTCTTGAAGTTGCCACATTGGACTCAAACTTTGTTAGATTAGAAACAGGGAAGAGACGGGTTTAGATTCCCAATCTGCATGAAGCTCACTGGACCCATCACTTATTCTTAACCTAATTTATCTCGCAACATGGAGGAGGGAGAACCGCATATGCTACCTTGAACAACTCAGGGACAGGTGGAGAAAAATCTAATGAATTCAATTAAACCCAGGTATTTCCCATGTGTTACATTTCTGTTCTACGAGAACTTCAGGGCTGTATAGGTGGGATTATCCCATTTTATCCTTATACCTGTGAGTAGGTTAACACAGGGAATACCAGCAAACAACTGAATGCCTGGCTGACAGCAGAGCTGAATAGTTTAGGAGTCTGTACACTCAAAAACTTTGGCAGACAGTCTTAATCTCTGGAACTGGCAGATCTGCTTTGTTTAAACTAGCTTTTAAGTGGCCAAGAATACCAAATTAATATATGCAGCATCCTCTGTAAAAGATGGCACAGCCCCTGAGCAACCAGTCAAATAAGTGTTTCTGTAGAGTTTTCATAGACAATACCCCATCAAAAATTTTCAACACATCCAGTTCAAAGTTGTTGCTTTTAATTAACCCATCACCACACACAGGTTTCTTTTACAAACCAGCACACTTATTTTCACATCTTAAGGCCTGATCTGATAGATCCATTCTTCAGCACCACTGTGTATCTTACATTTTACTAAGTGTCTAAACACCCTGGTAATATACAGCATCCCAGAATGCTCTGCACAGTGAGCCATGTGGTAAGACTCTGGTCCCAAGACTAGGCTCACAGATTAGATTAGTTTCAGGTCTTCAGGGCACTGCAGCAACCTCTACAGTTAGTAGGCAGGTCCATTTGGAGGACTGGAGGTAAATTTTGTTCAGGTCTCAGTAAGAGAGATTGGGGAGGGGGGTGTTTCTTGGGTCTTTCATTGGTAGACTGTGATGGTGCTTCCTCTGAGTTTTTAGAGTTTTCAAACCTCTTCGTTCCAGCTGTGTGGCCTCAGAGACAGACCTCTTTGTCTGTGTAGCTGAATAACCTTCACAGTGACTGGCAGCAGCTCCCTAAGCATGTCTCCAGCCCTGCTACTAGAGATCCTTTAACCTGGAGACGTTGGGGGCTTAACACTGGGCACCCTGTGTAGTCTTCTACTGCAGTAATGGGCTCCTCTTCCCAACTGCATTGTATAAGTGCAGAATATAGGACAGCCTGAGAATAGCAGTCCCTGTTTGTTTGTTTTTTTAAATGAAAGCATGCTTCTAGTCCACTTAGTTGTAAAGTTAGGCTTGAAAGTCAGTAGCCAGTACCTGGTGAAATCTCAGAAGCAACAACCTCCAGTGTTTGAAAGGTGCAACATCTGTGGCTTACAATAGTTTCAGAATTCTGCAAATAGTGTACATGACATTTCCTTTGAGATAATGAAAAAAACAATAACACAGAACACCTCCCATTTTTCCTCTTGAATATTAAAAATGAACCCTTGGCTCTGAACCTACCAAGAGCCACTGCTTCTCCTTCCTACACTGAAGGTTCAGTGGAAAATACTGAGTTTGCTCTAAGACACTGAGGCAGGTGGTACAGGTCCAAGTTGCTAGCACTCCCCAAGAAGGAAAATGTAGTTGAGCATTTGTATGTGCTTGGTATAAACTTGCAAAAAACCAAGAACCCAACCTCAAGCCAAGCAGCTGGTACGGAAAATGAATGCTGAAGGAAGAGCTGAACCAATCTAGGCTTGGCGTGGCAACCCAAGAAACACAGCCACAGGCAGCATCACCACCACAAACAGCACGGCAGCAGCACAGATCATACTGGGGTAGTTTTCCAACAGGAGACGACCCAACTCCCTATACACAGATCTGGAGGGATGAGTGCTGATGAAGTTCTGGGGCTGATTGTCTTGGGAGGTGGCTTTGAACAAGTCCACTGTCACGAGAATCTTCACACCCTCTTCTTTGGAGTCTTCCGGTGGCCTTTTCAGCCAGCACAGGCGAAATCCATCCATCCAGACCTTTTCGAGCTCTCGCATCCATGGAGGAAACTGCTGGATGACTTCCATGTTAGCTGGGAGGCTGGGGACCCCTTCTCAGGAAAGGGAGAGGCTCTCTCGGCAGAGAGGGCAGGAAAATGTCTGGTTTGGCTTCAGGAAGGCACACAGCCTGGCCAGGCACTCCAAGCAGAAGGTATGAGAGCACGGCAAAAGCAAAGGAGTGTTGAACACATTGTTATAGGCAAGGTAGCAAACAGGGCACTCGAGAGTGGATGCCTGTGTTTCCTCTTGCCCGGTGTGGTTTGCAGGAGAAACATCCATTGCTTACCTTTTCCCCTTGTCCATTTCAGCAGCTGCTTAGAATCATTCAGGACCAACGCTACCTCCCAGGGGTGATGCTTTTCCCTACTTCAGTGATTTTGCTGAAATGATAATCTGCTATATTCCTTCAATGTCCTGTTCTGCTTCTCTCACAAGCGGCGTGGTGGTGGTGGTGGTGGTGGTGGTCTCATCAACCCCAAATTCAGATGGCCAACAAAATATCCACCTCTTCTAGCAACACTTCTAGAGTTTCAGGCAGTAGTGTGAAGGCTCTTATGAGGCTCTTCCAAGGTGCTTGTTACATCCCAGAACTCCTTAGGAGTTCAGCTCTTCCAGACTACCAAGGCTACCTCTGACTGCTCTGCAGTCCAATTCTCAAGCCCAGGTCCTGGGCCTCCAATATGTTGGAGAGTCTTGGCAACAGATACTTAGCTTCAAATGTTTCTTTTGGCTTGAGCCAGTGAGTGCCTCTCCTCGCTAAGCAACCAGGATTTGTCTAAGCTAGCTTGTCCAGTCTGGCATGACAAGGCAGAGAGAGTGAGCAAGCACAAACTCTAGGAAGGTTGGCGGGTGGTTTATGACAGGGGCCAGTTATTCCTAAACAGACAGGAACAGCCGGTCCTAATGAGTACACGTGGGTTTACACTGTTTGTCACATTCACACATTAAGCATGTCCCTAAGATGTCATGAAGGAAGAGGCTCTAAGCATATATCTAAGGGAAAATGCAAAGTAGTATGTGTTATATATGTTTAAAAAGCCAGTTTCCAGCATACTGTCCACACAGTAGCACGACCAAGTAACAAATCCCGCAGTGAGCCTGTACAGATGAATGAGTAGAGCTATGCTACTAGAAGCAGGTCTGTCTCAAGATGGTGAAGGCCACTTTCCCTACAAATGGGTGTTCACTACTTGCTCTTGCAACGAACAGTGAAGCGCTGCACTTGGGGATGCTGTTGGAGCCAATATTCCCTCTCAGCTGAGTTAGTGTGAGCTAGCTCACAGTTTTTTAGCCTCCAGCTCACACATTTTTGTCTTAGCTCAGGAAGGATAGCTCCAGAGCAAACTATGCAGTAGCCAAGTCGCTTGCTCACAACTTTAATGCCAATAGCTCACAAAGCAGAATATTTGCTCACAAAACTCCACAGTTTAGAGGGACCACATCACGCCAAGCCCTCTTATGAATAAACATTGGTTGGGGCTAAGGCAAAACCAGCTCCAGTCATTAGCAAAGCTGGAACTGAGGCCTGGTCCACATATGGAGCAAAATTAGGGGAACAGAAGCTCCCCCCTTACAATGTCCTTACAATGCATAGGCTCTCCATCCCTTCTTTTCCAGCTGGCCTGTACAACTTGTGATCCACCAACCAAATGCACCCCCACCCCTGCTGATAGCTTTTCCTGGTTTCCCCTGTAACTGCAAAAACAGGAAGGTGTTTGTCAAGCATTTGGCTAACCTTAATACAAAGGCGGAGGAACACTGCCTAGAGATACAGTGTTGTGTAACAGACAATGCTAGATTAGCATCTTTAGGACCAAGTTCAAACCACCTGTAGCACTGAAAGCTCATTGGAGAGGGTTGCCAACTCCAGGTTAGGAAATTCCTGAAGATTTGGGGGTGGAGCTTAGGAAGGGTAGGGTATAATGCCAGAGAATGCACCCTCCAAAGCAGCCATTTTCTCCAGGGGAACTGATCTCTATGGGCTGGAGATCAGTTGTGATTTGGAGGGATCTCCTGGCCCTAGCTGGAAGTTGACACCCCTAACACTGGGTGACCTCACACCAGTTCTTCATGCTCTCTCTCAGCCTACCCTCCCTCACAGGGGTATTGTGAAGATAAAATGAGGAATGGAAAACCACATGGACCACTCTGAACTCCTTGGCAGGATAAAAATGTACCAGTCAAAAATGTACAGTTGTGCAGGACTTTGTGATGAAGGGCAACTCACAACACCTGACTCATACCAAAGGTCTACTTACTCGGGCTGGTGCCAGTCACAAAGGTCTTAGGCACAGCACCCAAGATCCTTTTAACTGGAGGTGTTAGGGCCTAAATTGGGACCTGGAGCATGCACGCATATGACCTGTGCTACACCAAATCACACATGATGGGGGCAGGGGGATAGGTAAGTATTCACTGCTCCAGGAGCAGGTCTCCAGGATGCCAAGCAGAGAAGGTTCCTTTCCCAAGGGTTAGGGTTAGCAATTTAACCTGGCACTTTCTGGCCACAAGGCAGATGTTCCATCAAAGCCCCTTCCCGTTAGAGTACTTCTTCTGCAGAATGTAGGCTATCTGTTTCAGCCTCTGCCAATAAAACATGCTGGAATTCATAAAACACTGCAACCGGTCATAAATCCTAGCAAAGTGTGTATTCAACAGAAAGTCCCCAAGGATACCAGATAAACATGAGCAATCAAAGGCTTCAGCCCTAGCCACCACTCCAGGTTGAGCCCAGGGTGCAGGTTACAGCAAACACACAGGTGGCAGCGAGTGATAAGAACCCCTTCCTTGTGTAACAGGCTATTTGGGGGCTTCCCCACTTAGGTGCCTTTGCAAGAAATAAATGTGGTGCCTGGAGGTCCATCAAGGCCATAAACCCGCCAACAAGTCCTGCATTCTGGCACCTCTTTCATGATGGCGAAGTCCGCCCAGAGGCAACCAACAGGGTTCTGCTGATAAACAGCCAAGATCTACGGGGCCTCAGCTGCAGGGAACTATGACGGAAGCCTTCTGCAGGAAACCAGGTCAGAGCTGCAGGGGTTCCATGGTAGGAAGGAGGGTGGGATGAGACAGTGAATTCAGCATCTCACAAATCTCCAGTTTTCCTTTAAAAAAAATTTTCTAGCCCTTATGAATATAGGTTTGAATTTTTTTTTTTTGTGAATGCACCAAATATACATGGTTATTCCAGGAATTGAAAGCCAGCCCTGTAGGTGCTCTTCCACTCCCTGCATGGAGGACATTCTCAGTGTATCTGAGAAAGGGTCAGCCCGGCCTAGTCCTTTCAGCATCTCCATGGCAGCCTCGGCCCGCCCTCTGCCGCCTGCCTTCCACCGCTCTCTCCCTCTTCTCTCCTCCAGCAGCAGATCTTTGCAGTAAACAACAGCTGCCTACCAACCTCACAGAACAGAACACCAAGCCTCACTCAAGGGACAAGGTCCCTTGGCGATGGAAGGAGGAGGGTGAATACCCTTCAAGTTCAGCGGTGCCAGCCAAGGAAGCTTTGGCCCTGGCGGGGCTCCCTGCCCCCTTCCGAGCTGGAATTGGCCTTCTCTCCAGATGAACTCTGCTCCTGCCAGCAGATAAAACATCAAAACAAAGAGGAAGCAGGAGAAAAAGGGGGGAAACGGAATGGAGGAGCAGGCAGCAGCGTCTGCTACTCGGCTCCTTTGTGCCTGCCAAGCTGCCATAGTCTTCCCTGGTATCCAGGCAGGATGAGGCCTCACAGACCACGGCCCACTTTCATGGTAAGTTTTATGGGGCAAAAGTAAAATGAGGGGGTGGGGTGGGAGAGGGCTGGGTGGCCATGTTGTCAGACCCACTCCAAGCATAATAAGGCATCTGGCTAGAGTCAGGTGCTGATCCAGCTAGCCCTTACTAATAAGAGACTGTCAATGGACATAGTACTTTACAAGAATGAGAAACAAAAGAGGCCAAATCTCTGTCCCTCAAGATTACCAACTAAACATTCCAGAGGGGCAGGCATGACAATCCAGTGTAGCAGAGAATCCAGAAGAATCTTAAAGACTTCGTTAGGACAGGAAGTTTTTGGGACTACAGCCCACGTCAACAGGTACATGAAGTATCTCCACACGAGTACCAAAGGGGGAGAAGTCCTTACCAGTTTGTCATTTCGTCGCCTTTTTGACTCCACTATTTGTTTTTATTTTGCCATGAGTTTGTGTGTAGTTGCCAGTTGAAGACCCACTTCACCTGCCTGTTGAAGGGGCTCTATTGCAACCATTAACTATTTTGCACATGCTCAACAGTAGCGCTTTTTAGTGCTTCTGCATATTCCAAGCAATGCTCCCTCTAAGCTGTGGAGTCTTGTGAGCAAAAATTCTACTTTGTGAACTACTGGCATTAAATTTGTGAGCAAACAATTTGGTTATTACATACATTTATTTGCTCCAGAGCCATCCTTCCTGAGCTAAGACAAAAATGTGTGAGCTGGAGGCTAAAAAACTGTGAGCCAGCTCACACTAACTAAGCTTAGAGGGAACACTGATTCCAAGGGTCTGAAAACCGGTTCTACAGCTAAACTCAAAAGAAGCCCTGTCTCCAGTTCTCCTCTCACAAACCACAGGACCAGAAGTAATTGTTCCATCCACCTCTACAGATGAGATACATCACTTAGCTGTCACCATCCATTAAATTTTTTACACAATACTTGGATTGCCTCAGCAGCCACATCTATCATCTGCCCTTGGTTTGAGATGGCTCCTTAACTCCTTGTGGGCATTTTGAAATGTCTGAAGATTATTTTGGAAATAGAATATTCTTTTTTAGATAACAGAAACTTAAGTTAACTAGCTTATTTCAGGTATTCAGCATCAAACAAGGTAGAGAATAGTTACCAGGCTGTCTTGAAAGAAGGGATTATACACATTCATAAAGAATTATTATTAACCAAAAAAAATAGTGTTCATAGTGCATTTCAGCCCTGGGCAAATTTGCATGAGTTCTGATAGAATTTTTGCTTACTGTGGATTTTTATTTACTGTTTTGCATATTCTGGGTTTTGATGGCTACGGGAAGGAGCAAGGCATGGTGGAAGGCACTGAAGTTTTGTGTCTCCCCCCCCCCTTGGAAATTGTCAGCTGTCCCTTCTAAGGTTTCTGCAAGCACTGGCTGCATACTTTCAGGCATAGCCATATTTTATTTATTTATTTATTTTATTTATTTATTTATTCTTTCGATTTATACCCCGCCCTCCCCGCAAGCGGGCTCAGGGCGGCTTACATGGGCTCATCGGCCAATAATATTATACATATAGGCTACAGACTTTTTTAAAAGTTCAGAATTGCAGGATACTGGCACTAGAGATCATTTACCACATTCTGCACCCCTTTTATAACCACACTATAAAGTTCTGTGTATGTACATCAGTGCTTTATGCGAACAGTTCATCAAACATCTAGTGACATTTTTGTCTTTCCCAGGCAGCAACCTAGATTTACTAAGTCTGTGGCCCAGGCTGGGCTCCCATCCCATCAACAGCATGACTGAGAAGCAGAGCCAAGGACCGGCAGCCGACTGCCCAGTTTGCTGGAACCCCTATGACAACACCTTCCGCACACCCAAGGTGCTCCAGTGCCAGCACTCCTTCTGCATCGAGTGCCTGGCTCACCTGAGTCTGGTGTCCACAGTGCGAAACCGGCTGCAGTGCCCGCTCTGCCGTCACCCAACCATGCTCCCCTCCGACCAGACAGTTACTGAACTTCCCACTAATGATGCTGTCCTGCGGCTGCTGCGCTTGGAGCCCAACCACATCATTCTGGAAGGCCGGCAGCTGTGCCTCAAGGAGCAGCGCAAGAGCAGATACTGCTTGCGCCAGCCAAGGGTCTACACCCTTGACCTGGGCCCAGAGACAGACTCCAGCACTGTTAGTCGCCAGGACCCGACTACCACAACCACCACCCTGCCCAATAGCTCTCCACCATGGAACTGTGTTCGTGACCCCCAGCTTCGCATTTTCAGCTACTTAATGGCCATAATCTTAAGTGTGACTTTGCTACTCATTTTCTCCATCTTCTGGACCAAGCAGATCTTTTGGGGCATCGGTTGAGAGCGGGAACTGAGGGGCTACTCAGCGGCTTTTATGAGGGACATGTACAGCAAGGAAGCAGAGGCCCTGCATTTGGAGAGACCATGTGGAACGTGGGAACTTTCCACTTCCAAATGTGGTGAATGGGAGCCAACAAGACGGCGCACTTGAATTGATACCTTCCATTGTGCCAAAACCCCTGCTTCAGCTGAAGGATACCTATTCCACTGCTGAAAGCAGGAACTTGGAGGGGTGAAGGGAGGGAAGGCGATAGAATCACTGAGGCTTTCTGATGTCTCAGATCTTACCCTCTACCCCTCCTCTGTCCTGAGCTGGGGCACAGCTGCAGCCCTCCGAACACTGATGTCTTAACCAGATTGAAAAACCATTATGCTGGTTGTTTATTTTGTAACCGTGCTACACCCACTCATGACCTGCTTTATCTCCTAATCCACTCCAAAAGCACTTGGTGGGTTCTACCTTAGGTGGGTTTTCCTGGTTGGGGCATGCTAGTCCATAAGAACATGTCACGATACTTTCTGTAAGTAGACAGCACCAGAAGTTAGGAGAAACCACTCAACTCCTCAGGAAGAAAGCAGTTATTCCAGGTGCTCCCAAGCCTATTTTTAACGGGTCCTCAACTGCACTGGCTAAAAATGCCATTATGAACCGAAGGCAGGCTGCAGCCTCTCAAACTCAGTCCAAGAGAGCATTTAAATTCAAGGACAGATGCGTAATCTACCTTTTCTAACAGCAGCAGTGATTTCTATGATTCAGCTATGGGGTACTGGGGGAAGGAAGGGAAGAGGAGGAAGGAGAGAGAATTCTTTCTCTGATCGGGCTTCTCCCAGTCAAGGAAGAAACTGTAGGGGGCCAACTCACGGGTCTAAACTGGCATTGTGCGAAGGGGTGTTCAGTGAAGCAGGGCTGAACACCACTCGTGCGACTGACATTTCCATGACATGATACTATCTCAAAAGGAGGGTCACATGGAGAAGCTTGCCAAGCTGGCTAGGGTACCTGAAGCCTTCCAGGAAAAGCTGACTGCTCTGTAGAGGGACCTGGCACAAATTAGGCAGAACCAGTGGCCTAATGGCAGGCAGTAAAGACAAAAGACCCTTGCCTCTTTGGCCAATTACTGTGCCAAAGGTTGCAGAAGAGCAGCAATGCAGGCTGTCTACACCAACTACTACTACTGAAAAGATAAGCAGGCACAAAGAGACAAGGAGGCAGGTAGTGTCGGGAATCTGCCCACTCACTTATGACCAATGTGCCCTCTTCTGCTTTGAGACCTACTGGCATTAAAGTTGTGAGTGAACCATTTGGCTACTGCATAAATTAGTTTGCTCTTCCTGAGCGAAGACAAAAATGTGTGAGCCGGAGGCTAAGAAACTGTGAGTTGGCTCACACTAACTCAGCTTAGAGGGAACACTGCTTATGACTGTCCTTGGTTGAGCAGTGAAGTGACCAGCTGCAGCCCTCTCCCCCATTGCATCAAGTTCCCCAACTACTCATTGTAGCTCCTTCAAAGCTAGGGGGAAATAATCGTTTTGGGCAGCAGCTCAGTGGGACAGCACCTGGTTTTGCATGCAGAAGGTCCCAGGTTGAATCTCCAGCATCTCCACTTAAAAGACCTCAAGTGCCGGGAAAGATCTTTCTCTGCTGGGACCTGCTGCCAAGCCAGAGTAGGCAGTACTGAGCTAGACGGACCAACGGTCTGACTTGGAATAAGGCAGCGTGCCGTGTTCACACAGCAGCATGTATTGTGAAGGATTCCTCTCCCAGCTTAACAGTGCTGTGATAACTCAGCAGGGTGGGGGCTAGTAGATGCAAACCACAGCATGGCCGACAGTATGCGGTAGGCAGACATCCATTTCTCTACAGCTCTGGAGGCAAAGTTAGCAGGCACTGAACATGGCTGCCTCTCTTTGCAGTGGGACAAGAGTGCATCTGTAGGAAAGACACGTGGGACAAGGCTTCGCAATTCCAGCAGCATTTAATATCTCAAAGAAGCCTCTATTTAACGTGGCATGGGTTTGTGCCACAACCACCCAAGAGGCAAACCTCTGCTGGCACAGGGTGTTTTTCCAAAGGTGGCAAGTGCCAGACTAGCAAGAAGGGAATTCCTGCTGCAGTTGGTCAAAGTCGTAAGTGCACACCCCAAGTCTGTTGGAAAGGGAAAGAGGAGAGGGACAGTACAAAAATAAAGCTTCTCAGGGGCAAGGGTTTTCAGACTCAGTCTAGCTTGATCAGGGTGTGTGGAGAACCACCTTTGGCCCCTGATCCTACTGCAAGTCAGGCACTTCCACCAGTGGAGCCCGAGTTCTCACATCAGGTGTATTTCTTTGCTACGGAAGCTGGGAAGGGCCAGTCCTGATGAAGGGAACCGCCTACTCCGCCATCCAGAGCTTGAAGGTCCTGTCGTAAGAGCACGTTGCAATCAGCTGGCCATCCAGAGAGATATCCAAGCCCATCACTTTGCCCTCATGCCCAGCCAGGGTTTTCAGAGGGGACCAGCCTGGATGAGTCCAGACCTTCGCTGTGTTGTCGTAGGCACCGGTGAGTAGAAAGTTGCCATGATTAGCTGAAGAGGGAAAAACAAACATGCACTAAAGGAGTAGGAATGCTCAGAAAATTGGAGATAGCGCCCCCTCCCAATACATTGGTTATACTGTTCAATCTTCCCACCTGGGCTCTCTCAGAAAAGGCAAAGTAGAGTGACACCTGGAAAAAGCTATAGGAAGAGAATGGGAAAGGTACAGGAACTGTGACATGAGGTCAAGGGGGCATTCTGAGCCCGTTTACGGGGAGGGCGAGGTATAAATTGGAAAAATAAATAAATAAAGACTGTTTCGGAACTGCTGGAGCATCTTGGGGGGGAATGGGGCAGCTCCCATAGTGCACGGAATCCTAGGTTCTTGTGTGAAAGAAAAGCAAGAATCTAGTTCAAATGGTGGCAGAGAAAAGCGTAAAGAATACTTGAGTGGACATGACTGCAGCCTGCAGTTGCATTGAATTCCCACATGGGCCTCCCTCTACTGGTTCCTCTCCTGTCCCATCACTCAGGCCCTCTCAGTTGCTCTGCTGTTCCCAGGTATCTCAACTTGGCCTGTGAGGTTTCCTTACAATGCTGTGGGTAAAATCTTCTTGACCCAGAACAAATCAAGTTTCCTGTTTGGAGAAGTTGTTTTTAAATCCGCACTCAGTTCTGGCTGCAAGGAGCGGGCAGCTGCAATGAGACTTACGTTCAAACTTCACTCCAGTCACTAGGTTCTCGTGAGCAGGGATGGTGTAGATGCATCTCCTCTGGCGCAGATCCCACACTTTACAGGTGTTGTCGCCGCTGCCAGTGGCAATGTGGTACCTGTGGCGGGAGAAGGGAAAGAAGCTCAGGAGCTGGAAGGGAGGAGGAGCATCAGTGTTTGATGCCTTCAGGGACTGATTCTTACCCGTTTGGCGAAAAGTTGATCCCATAAATCTCCTTAAGGTGACCCTCCAAGAACATGATGCAGCGTCCCGTACGAAGGTCCCACACCCGGCCGAATGCATCCAGGCCACTAGAAAGTGTCAGAAAGAAGGGAAATGCACACAGGCCTTCAAATACTTTTGCTCTGGGCATTCTTGGCCCTTTTTACTTCTCTGCTTTACCCCCGCTGGAGGTTCCTGAACAACAGGACTGAACAACTGCAGGCACTGAACAGCTTTCTGTGAGCAGAAGGTACTCTATGTGTTTATCCCACCCTCAGCAGCTGAAAACAACAAATATTTCATTTATATTCCACTTGGTCTTCTATAGGGACCAACTTACATTGTTCTTCTCTCCATCCTCACAACAACCTGGTCAGGTAGGTTAGAAGAAGAAAAGATACGATTTATACCCCGCCCTTCACTATCTGAAGGAGTCTCAGAGCCACTTACAATCTCCTTTCCCTTCCCCTCCCCACAACAGACACCCTGTGAAGTAGGTGGGGCTGAGAGAGCTCTTTCAAGAACTGCCCTTGAGAGAACAGCCCTGAAATAACTTGTGACTGACCCAAGGCCACACCCGCAGCTGCATGTGGAGAAGTGGGGAATCAAACCCGGTTCTCCCAGATTAGAGTCCGCGCTCCTAACCACTACACCAAACTGGCTCTCAGAGTATGTGACTGATCAAGGTAACCCATTGAGCTTCCATGGCACAGTGGGGATTTGAACCCGGGTCTCCCAGATCTAGTCCAACACTCTAACCACTGCACCACACTGGCTGTCTGCCAAAATTTAAGTTTTTGCTAAAGCTGCATGACAAGGTCCTGCAAAGCAGAACTTTGATGGAAGCTCCCCAGCAAACTATGGTTAGCAAGTGTAATAAATTAGTGCTTTTGCAAGCAAGGAAGAAGCAGGGAATGTCTAGATCGGTACTTACAAAGTAAAAATAATATTTCAAAAGCATCTCGTCACGTCAAGCCTTAAGGTTCAGCCACAGGAAACCCCTTACTTATTTAGCAACATTCATTCAGGGTGCAAACATCAGAATTTCTAGCCTAGGTTTTTTGAGTCCACTCCCACATGTTAAGAATTGGAAACTGGGGTGGGATCTTCCGTGCCAGAAGCCTAGTTCTCCCTCTTTGGGAATTGTGTGTGTGTGTGTGTGGGGGGGGCGCTAGCAAGAACAAACCCCATCTCTAGTTAGTTCTCGCTCCTTAGCCACCGCTGCAAGGTTCAGTTTGCATGCACAGGTTTACCCAGTGCCGGTCAGGGAGCCATCAACGTGGAACGCAATATCGTAGACCCCTTTGCTGTGTCCCTCCTGGTGCAGAATTTCTTCCTGGGCCTCCAGGTCCCACAAACGCCACGAGTGGTCATAACTGCAAGTTGAAAAAAGAAAATAGCTGCATAGTTTGCAATATGGTACTAGCAGCCCCCCCCCCCCCCGGGGGGAGGTCAGGAGGATGCTTAAATGCATCCTGAACCCCGACCCTGAGTCAACCTGTCCTTTCTGACTGTTTGCATTTAATCGAAACTGGGTTTGGGCTCAGCCCATGCTAAAGGTGTTTAGAAGGGCAGGCGGGTGGCAGTAGGGGGAGGTGTTGAGCGTGAACAAAAAACACCTGTGAAATTTAGTAGGTGTCTTTGCCAACTGGGATACAAGCAAGCCCTTCAGGCTTGTGCTGCCCCCCGATCAACTTTTTACACCTTCCCCTTCAGGCAGATCTTGGAGTTTCCTTTCATTCATCCTTTCAGGGGTCCCTTCCGGCTGTGCTACTCTCCCCTCCCCTTTAGTTCCATTACAATTTCCTGTTCTCACAATGTGTGCCCCAGAGGGGGAGACGCCCCTTACCAAGTGGTGCCCAGGAACCGGCCAGAGGGGTGCCACGCCACCCGTGCCACTCTCATTGTGTGCCCCTCAATGTCAGCCACTGGCTCATCACTGAAAGAAACAAAAAGATGCCTTAACTGAGACCACTTGTGACCCAAAGAAACTGAAACGATGCACATATGGGGATGGTGCCATTTTCCCGGGGGCACAGCATCTGAAAAAGGGCAGGCATCTCCAAGTTTTCAAAGAGGAAAGGAAAACTTACACTTCATACCCAAACCACAAAGTAAGAGTACATATGTCTAATAAGAACCTTACAAAGGCAGCTACTGGCCAGAAGGAACTGGAAGCCCATAACAAGTGAGGGAAATCATCTGTACACTACTTTGTACTTTGTATTCCAGTTACTAGAATGGTTTCAGTTATTAAGAAGTCTTCTGGCATCTTAACTGACAAGGTTTTATTCTAGCAGAAGCCTTAACGGACTTGAGCCCTCTGGCAAAAGCTCTTCCACAGCTGGAATAGTAACAATAGTGTAGCTGCTACAAGTATCTTGAAGTATAAAACATGCATGAGATCAGTGGTGGCTAGGAGCCACATATGTGCTCTGGAACACCAACTGCTAGTCCTACAGGTTTACAGGTTGGTTGTGGTTACTAAATGCCAAAGCAACAAAAGTTATACCTTGCCTTTCTGTCCTCATAAAGGACACCAAGGTGGCTAATACATACATAATAAAATCACACCTTAAAAGCCACCAAAAACACATCATTAAAACAATTAAAATCAAAGCTAAAACCCACATACAAGATTAAAAACAACAATTCAAGCATAGTGCAGGAAGAAGGAATCACTCAACCACACAAAACAAAAAAAGTCTTCACCCACTGGTGGAAGACAGCTACAGAAAGGGACAAATGGTCTCTTCTGGTTTTGGTGGCTTAATGGCGGGCGCTCTCCAGCGGAGCTCCGCATGGAGCGGCCCGCAACCTCGGCGAACGGGAGGGGTACTGGCTGGATTCCGGCTCCCCCCGGAGCCCTTGTAGGGGGCTCCCAGTCTGGGGTGCGAGAGGCGCCTCTCCTGAGGTGACGGCCAAAGGATTGAGGCGCCTCTTTGCCCCGTAAGGTCTCAATGCCGCGGAGCCTCTGGCACCCAAAGAGGCACACTGGACTGGCGAGCAAAGAACGTAGCAAAGAAATGAAACAACCCCTACCTGCGGTGCATCCTTGAACGAAACGTGAGTCAGCGGGTTCACTCAACTGGACTAACAGGCGTCCTGAAGCCCCAAAATAAAGTGGTGAAGGGGGAGGGAAAGTTTTGGCCTCCCCTCGTTCTTTTTAAAAGATTGAAAAGCAGATGGCTTGGACTATTGGCGCTGCATAGGGGACTCAAGTAACATGTAATCCTTCTTAAAACAGCTTCTTTAAAGAACTTTTTGTGGATTTTTTAACTCCTCTGAAAAGTAAATAATGGCTGGCAGAGGGGGAAAAATGGCGCCCAGAGGGAAACCATCTCCAAAAGCTACATCCTCTTCCGGTTTCTAGACCGGAAGCTACCATAGACATTCCAAACATGTTGTCTATAGCATTGTGCCCTCTGCTGGATCAGATGACCACATTGAACCAAAGTATTGATACACTTCAGAAAGAGATTAAAGAATCTAATACCAAAGTAGAAGAGGTGGCCAAATCAGCAAAATCAGTTGAAACCAAAACAAAATTATTGAATCAAAGACTACAAGTGGTGGAGAAAGAAAGAGCAACTGACAGAGATCAACTTTTGAGACTGCAAATGGAAAAAGTATCTTATGCTCTATGATTTCAATGTGTCCCAGAACAAAAGCCTGAGAATTTGAAAGAAATCCTAAGTGAAGCATTGGCTCCAAAAACAGGTTTACAAGCAGAATATTTGCAAAGCAAATATTCTACAGGACATATCCTGATTTTGAGAAGAAGAAAAACCTGCCAGGATAAATTGTGGTGAAATTCTCTAAGAGAACAACAAGGGATGTGGTGCTCAAGGCCACTAATGGGACAACCCTAAATATCAAAGACATGGAAATCAGGGTCTTGAAAGACATTCCATTTGAGATAAGAAAAAGAAGGAAGCAATATAAAAATTTGACAAATTTCCTGCAAAAGAACTCCACCCCTTATAGATGAACTTTTCCTGAGGGCTTGGTATTCAACTATAAGGAGAAAAAGGAAAAGATCACCTCTCCCAAAAGTGCAGAGACTTTTCTGGATTTGTAACAAAGACTTAGAAAAGAAAAGAAGACAGCAGAGGAAGAAGAACGCATCATACATGACTTGGAAAGTTCTGAGAGTTCATCGAGTAGCTCTTCAGAGGACTCTGACTCGGCAAAGGGGGTGGCTGCTCCTAAACAACTGACAGTCCAAAGGGATTCTGTTAAACCAAAAAGAAGAGGGAGGAAGGGGAAATAGCTATGTATACAGCTTGGAAGTTTAAGAAATTTATTTTGTCACGTGCTTGAATCCTACATAGAAGAAGAAGAAGAAGAGATTGGATTTATACCCCGCCCTCCACTCCCCAAGGGAGTCTCAGAGCGTCTTACAAATTCCTTTTCTCTTCCCTTCCCCACAACAGACACCCTGTGAGGTAGGTGGGGCTGAGAGAGTTCTTTCCCAAGCTGTCCTTGAGGGAACAGCTGGTACAGAGCTATGGCTTGCCCAAGGTCATCCAGCCAGGTGCAAGTGGAGGAGTGGGGAATCAAACCTGGTTTTCCCAGATTACAGTCCGCGCACTTAACCACACCACCAAACTGGCTCTACATATGCATAGCCAGTACTATTTGAAACATATTATCACACTTCAGTATACTGTATTTTGTTATATGGGGAATTTCATTCATTTATATTTTTAAAACGATTTATATTCTTTGCTTTAAATAGGGATAACTTTGTGGTTCTAGGGATATCTTTTATAGTTTGTAGAAAAGCAATAAAAATTATATTAAAAAGAAAGGGACAAATGAATATCCCTGGGAAAAGAGCACCAGAGTTTTGGTGCCACAACCAAGAAGGCCGTCCCAGGTTGCAATGCACATAAACTCAGAGGGTGTATGTGGGGGGGAGGGGGAGAGGCCTTTGAAGATGACTGAAGTGGATGGGTAGGTTCATAAGGGAGAACTTAATTGTTAAATGCTCAGAATAGGGTGGCCAGGTAAAGTTGCCAGATCCAGACTGGGAAACTCCTGGAGATTTGGGGATAGACCCTAGGGAGGGACCTCAGTGGGGTACAATACCATCGAGTCCATCCTCCAAAGCAGCCATTTTCTCCAAGGGAACTCATCTCCATAGGCTGGAGATGAGGTGTAACTCCAGGGGATCCCCAGGTCCCACCCGGAGACTGGCATTCCTAACTCAGAAGCACTCTTCACACTCCACATTTCACGCAATATTCAGAAGAGGTTCTGGAGTCCAGTTCCAAGGGCAAGAAGGGCCCCTATTCTACCATCTCACAACTTCCTGCTATGATGAAAGGAAGGACTGCTGAGGCATAATGTGCGAGTCCGGGACCAATTTACCATCATTGAAATTTCTGTTTGCAGCAACAGTATGAGACAGAAACAAACCTTTTCCCCAAAGGGCCAATTAAAGAGTGAGTCTGCTCCTTCTCAGCACGTCCCTCAATATGCCCCAGACAAACCTGCTGCTTCCCCGGAGAAATGCAGCACTTGGGAGTAGGCTTGATCTGTGGGAACAAACCTGGCACTACCAAGAGGGGACACAGCTAGGGGAGAAGTGCAGGCAGCCAGAGCAGTAAGGAAAACCAGAGTTAGGGGCGTTGCAGTACTGGCAGGTGCAGAGCCTGGAAGCACAATGATAATCCCATGCCCCCTGCCACCCGTGGTCTGTGTCAGGAACACACAAACAGTAACCTGAATAAATATCTCCATACAACTTTAGAAGGAGCAGTGTTAGGGGTGGAAGGGAAGAAAAAAAAGAAACGAAACGTCAACAAGTTGTCAGCAATTGCAGAAAAGTTCTCCCAAGGCCATTTGTTTTTGATTTACCCTGCTTTGGATGTGAGATTCTTGAAGTAGCATGTGTAGTAGCAAGAACAACAAAACCAGCAGCAGTTTAAAATCTAGAAGCACTTCAACTAACAGCAGATAAAATAGTAAGAAAACAGTAAAAAAAAAAAAAGAAGACCTCAAGAACATACTGGGGAGGGAAAATCCCACCCTCCCAGCTGCTGCTCATTCTGTTTTACTCTGCCTCTGCCCCCCCCTTAATCCACCCTATCACTCAGTTTTCCTCCCCATCCTGCCCAATCATCCCCCCCCCCCAATCTGTTGTTTACTTTCCCAGGTCAATCCCTACTTTAAAAAAAACAACTTATTTTTTGCCTGGCAGTGAAGTTGGCTAAGTTTTTTTTCCACAAGGCTGGCTACTGAGGGGAGGGGGTGTAGGAGTGTGAAGGATCAAAATCAAGAGTTCCCTCTCCAGATAACCCAAAGCATCCAGTTTAGTTATCCCTCCCTATCTAAAGATACCTCTGCATGCTTGTCAATTACACTGCCTCATTTAAATAAGCCTCCACTCCTTGATATAGTATGAAGCAGGCAAGGGGGAAAAAAAGAACAAACCCCACGCCCTCACAGCCAATTAGAGACAGCCCCCCCCCCAACTCGGCTTGGCCCCAAAATTACCAGCTAACCCTATACAGAGAACAAATTAATATATACACACTAATCTCCAAACAAATCCACAACTGCATGCTAAAACACTCACGCTTGTTTCTTATTTATTAAAGACAACTCCTTCGAGTGCATCGTCTGATATTGTTTAAATCCATATTTCAAGGTGTCGCTGAATGTATTTTACAGTAATTTTCGTGATTTACTCCAATCAGTTGTTGTCTCAATCAAGTGGGCAACCTGTGTTCTTAGAGGAGTGTTATCAGTAGGCAGTGCTCAGGGACCCCTGAAGATTTTTCCCCACTGGTGATGCTATGGTCTACTGGAAATAGTCAAAAGGATGAAAGGGCCTCTGGGCTTCTTGGGTCCAGAGTTACCTGTCAAAGCTCCAGAGCTTGACTGAGCCATCAGCTGCACATGAAGCCAGGTTCACATCCTTCTTGTCCAGGGAGATGGTTGCCTTGGGGTGGAAGACAATTGCCCCAACATTGGTGTTATGTCCTTGGGAAGAGAAGAAAGGCAATTAGTTTATGGACCTAATTCTGCTGCTTAATCTGGCTGCTTTCACTTGACTGTTGCCTCATCACTGCCCCCACCAGGACAGCTGCAGAGGGCAGCCTCGTTGGTTCGCAGTAGGAGACCTAGATTCAAGTCCAGTAGTGCCTGAGAGACCAGCAAGATTTTTGGCATGTAAGCTTTTGAAAATCAAAGCTCCCTTCATCAGTATCTGACGAAGATACCAATGAAGGGAGCTTTGACTCTGTAAACCTTATATGCTGAAAATCTTGCTGGTTCCTAAGGTGCTATTGGACTTGAATCTAGCTCTCCTACCAGAACAAATTCTGGTATATGGCTGAAAAGATGCTCCATGTCAGAGTTACCAGTGAAGCATTAATAAAACACCTAGATATTTCAAATACTGCATTACAAGGACTCCACACACCTCGCATACATTAACTCAGCAATTCTTACAAAAGAATAGTACATGGTACGCCAGCATCATTAGTCTGTACAGCAGATGGCGGGGGGAAGAGAACGAGAGAAGGCCATGTTTTAGTGATTCATGACTGATATAAGGCTTCAGTTGGGATCTCATGCTTTTAACCACTTTGCTACGCTAGCATCTTATATCCTAGGTGGGTTCCTGCTGAAGGTATAGTAGAGGGAAAAATCACCTCTCTGGATTCAGGACAGTCAAGTTTATTCACAAAGGACTGCTTGTGATGTCCCTCCTGCCCCCAAATCTAAAGGTTTTGTTCCTCCTCTCCCCCCTCCACAATGAGAAATGAATGGTACAGGGTTGCACTTAATAAAGATCCTTGGAGATGGTTTTGCTTAAATTCTTTCTGATCACTGCTATTTGCTTGAGGACACTTTAGCTTTGACTAAGATAGCCACACGGGTGCTTTTTGGACCAAAATTGGAGGATGTTCTAATTCAGCAGCTGTGCATTTGGCACCAGGCACATGACTTTCATCTTTAGAGGCCTCACACACATCTTTGTCTTGTGTCTATTGCTCTTGCTGCTTAACTTTCCTTTTCTTGGTCCTGTACTAATTTATTTGTTATCTTACTGTAACATGTTATATTGTAACATGTGTACCTCAAACTGTTAAGACCTCTGAAGGAGGCCTCCAATAGGGCTGAAACGCGTCAGGTCATTTGTATTGGCCCTTGTTTGTTTTTAACTACCTTTCTAATAAATACATGTATTTTTGTATAAGTTTTAACTAGGTTTTTAATACTGGCCCTATACTAGACTTCTTTCTTACCCTTGTGGTTCTTGACACTATTTGTGGAGGCCAGGAAGGAATCTTCTTACAATTCAGACTGGCTATTAACCTCAGACTCATTGTGCTTTCTGCTGCTCCATGTATTCTGGCTTACTCACTTAAGCTCTCTCTAATTATTTACTCCATGGGCATCTTGATGCAATATATACACTCAGGAGAAAGCTGCCAGGAACCTCTCCATTTTGCTTGGCTCCTGCTGAAGTCCTTGCGTCCCCACCTCACAACTGCCTCCAATGGAGCTATCTGAAAACAGGAAGCAGCTAGGAATTCCTCCTTCATATCTGGATCCAACTGAGCCAATAATACAGAACTTTTGTGCTAAGTTGTAATACCATTTGCATTTTGAAAAAAAATTGCATGACACACTTTGGAAACCAATGTTTGCAGATGAGTGGGATGAGAATTATAATAAATATCTCTTCTCTGCTCTCTGAGATCGACCATTGGTACTTACCGTGAGGGGTCCTTCTCCTATGAGGACAGGAGGACATCTCCATGGGTTATTCCCACTGTGCCTTTAGGGAGGCAGGAAGTAGTTTTTCCTTCTTCCTCTAGGTGGCCTCGGAATAGCCCATTCTCCAGTTCTGGGACTCCGAAAGCCGTGCAGGTCTCTTAATCTACGAACTTCCCCTTCATAGGAATATAACTTTACATAACTCATTAACCTATAATAATCTCAATCCAGTAAGGATTGCCAGAAATCAGGGAACAGAAAGAACAATAGTAAGTAAGTCGTAACAAGTAGTCAGAGACAGACCCAGCACCCTTAGAAATCAGTAAGATTCGGAAATATATAACAAAAAAGTGGAAAAAATGATGACCCTGGGAGGGCCGAGATGTCCTCCTGTCCTCATAGAAGGACCCCTCACGGTAAGTACCAATGGTCGTTCTCCCTATGAGGCGGAGGACATCTCCATGGGACCTCCTCGAGCAGTGTCCCCTTATCTGGATGGGTTGTCATCATCTTCCCCCATTAAGACGTGCTGCAAGATTCTTCTCCCGAACGCCGCTTCTGCAGACGCTATGGTGTTGATTCGGTAGTGTCTGATGAACGTTGAAATGGAAGACCATATAGCGGCCCTGCATACTTCTTCTACCGATGCTCTATTGTTGAATGCAGCGTTGGTGGCTGCGCTTCTCAAAGAATGTGCTGTAATTCCCCCGGGGGGTGCTTGTCCTGAGGCCTTATAGGCCTCTGCAATACATGTCCGCAATACTGAACTGATTGCTGCCTTGGACATCTTTTCCCCCTTGCGGGGTGGAGCGATGCAGATGAAAAGAGCTTCCGTTTTTCTCCAAGTCTCCGTTCTTTTGAGATATATTCGGAGCGCCCTCTTCACGTCTAGGGAATGCCACTCCACTTCCCGGGGGTGCTTTGGCTGCTGACAGAATGTGGGTAGGCATATCTCCTGTGAGCGGTGGAAAGCAAAGGCTACCTTTGGTAGGAAGGAAGGCTCCAGTCGCAAGATTACCTTGTCCTTATGGAAGACACATAAGGATGGCTTGATGGACAATGCACCCAGCTCCGACACTCTCCTGGCCGAGGTGATGGCCACTAGGAACAGAATTTTCATTCTGAGCCACTTCAACTCTACCTCTCTGAGGGGCTCGAAGGGTGCCTTCGTGAGTGCTTTAAGTACTGTGTTGAGCTTCCAAGTTGGAAACCGGTGTACCTGTGGCGGCGATTTCACCTTGGTCCCCTGCAAAAACAGCTGTACGTGTGGGTGTCTGTTAATTCTGCTCCCTCCTATTGTAGGGAGCACGGTCGCTAGAGCTGCCACCTGTCTGCGAAGGGTGGACGGTTGTAGTCCAGAGGTCAGACCCTCTTGCAGGAAAGACAGTACTGCCGAAATTGAAGGTGAAAGAGGTTCGATTTTCTTACGTCTACACCATCTCACAAAGGCCTTCCACGTCGCGTTGTATATGCGTATTGTGGACGGTCGTCTGGACGCTAGGGGAGTGTCCAGCACTTCTGTCGGGTATCCGAATTCCGCTAGGTTGCGCCGCTCAATCTCAAGCATAGCCACTCTGGATCCGGATGCCACACTGGCCCCTGTGAGAGCATGTCCGGAGCCACTGGGAGTGTTAGTGGTGGTAGGATCGCCATCGCTTGTATCGCTGAGAACCATGGACGTCGGGCCCACCTTGGTGCTACCATTATGACTTCGGCTCTTAGTTCCCGTATGCGTCGTATCGTCTTGGAGATCAGCACGAATGGGAAAAAAGCGAACAGCAGACCCTGAGGCCATGGCGACGTGAGGGCGTCTGTCGCTTCCGCTTCTGGGTGGTAGTACCGGCTGAAGAATCTCGGTATCTTGTGATTTCTTGCTGATGCGAAGAGGTCTACGGATGGCTGGCCGAGGCGTTGAACTATCAGCTGGAACATTCTTGGGTGTAGTGCCCATTCTCCCTCTGAGATGGTCTCCCTGCTGAGCCAATCCGCCTGAACGTTCTCGACTCCCCGTATGTGCTCCGCCCTTATTGAAGTGACGGTCCTCTCCGCCCATTCGAGGATCTTCATTGCCTCGCGGTGTAGTTGAAGCGACTGCGATCCGCCTTGCTTGTTGATATACGCTTTGGCGGATATGTTGTCTGTTCTTATTAGTACGTGCAGGTTGATCAGTCGTGGTGTGAAGTGTGCCAGGGCTAGGCAAATTGCTCTCAATTCCAGAAGGTTGATCGGTAGCATCGCTTTGTGGGCCTGCCAGACCCCCTGCACTGGTGCTCCCATTAGGGTCGCTCCCCAGCCCTGTAGGCTCGCATCCGTGAACACCTCCAGAGTGGGGCTTGCGTAGTATATCTTGCCTTTGGAGAGATTGGTTGGTTCCATCCACCATAGCAAGCTTGTCTTCACTGCTGGTGGTAACTGAAGGTTCAGTGTCCGCTTCTCTGCTATGTGGGCCTGGTAGGGTCACAGGAATGCTTGCAGTCGTCTGGCATGGAGTCTGGCCCACTGTACCATGTCTATGCACGCGATCATCAACCCTAAGAGTCTGGGGCTAGGGTCATGAGTGGTGCACCCCTGTTGCGGTATACCCTTGTGGCAAGTTCCTGTATCTTCTGGGCCTTGTCTCTGGGGAGGACCAGGGCATTGCGAGCGGTGTCTATCACTGCCCCATGATGTTTGATTTGTTTGGTCGGTGTCAAGGCGCTCTTCTTGAAATTGATCAAGAATCCGTGTTCCTGAAGGCACTGAATCGTGGCCCTGGTGTTCCTGTCGGCTTCTGTCTGACTGTTGGCCTGAACAAGTAGGTCGTCCAGATACAGATGCACGTGCACGCCCAAGCTGCGGAGCTTGGCTACTGGGTTGACTATCAACTTGGAGAACAAGCGGGGTGCTGTAGACAGCCCAAAGGGAAGAGCACGGTATTGGAAGTGCTGATTGTACACGCAGAACCGTAGGAAACGCTTGTGTGACGGGTGGATCGGCACATGTAAATATGCCTCTGTGAGATCGATGGATGTCAGGAACTCGTGTGGAGATAAGGAGTCCGCCACTGCCTTCAGGGTTTCCATATGAAACCGTCGTAATCGGATGTACTTGTTCAGGAACTTCAGGTCCAGGATTGCTCGCCAGTCCCCGTTCTTCTTGGGTACCATGAACAGGATGGAATATACGCCTCTGCTCCTTTCCTCCGGGGGCACCGGCTCTATTGCTCTGATGTCCAACAGATGTTGGATTGCGGAGGAGAGCACAGACATCTTGAGCTTGGATCTGCTTGCTGGGGACTTCAAGAACCTTTCTGGTGGGGGGTGGTGGAATTCTAAGGTGTAGCCCCGTGTTACGGTTTCCACTGCCCACGCGTCCGTGTTGGCCTGGGCCCACGCCTCCGCGAAGTGTAGAAGGCGTGCCCCCACCGGAACAGACGCAGCGTCATGCTTGTTTGGGTTTGGGGTCTCTATCACCCCTGTTGCCACGGTTGAACCCGGCTCTGTGGAACCTCGGGGTGTAGGAGCCTCGTCTATTGGGGGCCCTGGGTGGCTCCCACTGCTGTCGCTTGGCATCCTGACGAAATCTCGGCAGCGTGTGCTGAGTCCGAAAGGACTGGTTGTTGCGTCCCTCTGGTCTGCGCAGGGACCGGGGCATGGCCTTCTTCTTGTCCCGTGTCTCCACCAGTATCTCGTCCAGGGCCTCTCCGAAGAGGCGGTCCCCCTGAAACGGATATGCTGCAACAATGGCCTTGGATCGCGGATCTGCTTGCCAAGCCCGCAACCAAAGCAGTCTGCGCGCCACCGCTGTGGAGGCCATGGCCCTGGAGGCGAATGATATGATGTCCAATGTTGCGTCTGCCGTGAAGGCACTGGCCTTCAGGATCCGTGACGCGCCTTCTAGTAGGCTGCGGTTGTCTTCTGGCACCAATTGTGTCAGCTTGCGCACCCACACAATGGCCGCCCTAGATGAGATAGATGCCGTGGACGCCGCTCTCACCATCATTGCGATGGCCTCATGGATCCTCCAAAGAGTCGCTTCCACCTTCTTATCCGTGTGATCGCGAATGGTACCGTGTCCGTCCTTGGCCAGTAGACCCGTGGACTGCAGGGCGGCTATGGGTCCGTCCACTGGAGATACCTGTAGGATCTCATTGGCATAGCTGGGTAAGGCGTACAACCGTTTGGCAAAAGAGGGAAATTGCCTGCTGACCCCTGGTTTCTCCCATTCAGACTTGAGCTGGCGCTCAAAGAATTCAGGGAAGGGGAAGACCTTCTCAGCGTGGGTCTCTAGGGGGAAAAATTCAGCATTTCCCCCTGATCTGGATTTAAATTTGGCCCTTGCCGCCTTCTGATCCTCAGCTGGGGGTAGATCACGCAGTTCCAGTGCCTTAAGGGCCTTAGTCAGGAACTGCTGATAGTCCTCCTGCTTGAAAAAGCGGCTGGACTGTTCTGGGAGGAGCATCTCCTCCTCTTCATCCTCAGAAAGAAATTCCCCCTCCTCTCTCTCTTCCACAGAGGAGGCATTAGACTCTATCTCCTCCCTCCAGTCCTGTCTGTTAGAACTCTCTGGGCCCAACTGAGGGACCTTGCCACTTGTCTTGGTGTTCCAGGCTGATGGGGCTGGCAGGGAAAACCCCTGGTTAACAAACTCCCTGGGGACTATTGGGGCTGGCAGAGAGAAGCCTTGGGTAGTAAGGTCCATGGGGCAAGGGGTCGGGGCCTTGGGCTGCAGCATGGCGAGCTGCTGTTGGATGGCCTGATTAATCAAGGCCATCAGTTCTGGTGAGCTAGCCAGGGCCCCCCCATCAGACTGCTTACCCCGTTCTGCCGTCTTGTCCCCGGTAGGAAGCAGGTCACTCCAGGCCCTCCATGGGCCGAAGGGGCTCCCGGGAGGATTGGAGAGGTGAACTCCTGACCTCCAATATGGCCACCACTGGCTCTCTCCCGCTCCGCCGCGGCCGCGTGGTCCTCCTCCTCCTCGTGCTGCCGCCGGCGTTTGCTGGCGCGGGGCGCCGCTGCTGCGTCTGCTAGCTGCGTTGGGGGAGCGCGATCATGCCTATGAGGCTGGTCGGTCCCCTTTGAGGCTTGTGCGCTTGCCGGCTCTGCGGTGCGCGTGCTTCCCTCGTCGTCGGAGAACTCTTCGGGAGCAGTCCGGGTCGCCATGGCGCGGTCCGTGTTGAAGCGCTCCACCCGGCTCTCCGTTCTCCGTCGTCCTCTCTTCGCTCCGACGGAGCCTTGATCCAAGCCCTCCGCTCTCCGGCGCCGCGGAGGGGGGGGGGGAGGGCCGGCTAAGGAGCCCCGTCCAAAAAGAAAAAATTTCTTTGCAGGAATAGAGAGAGGCAAGGAAGATTAAAGTGGAGGGACAGATAGAAAACAGGAGGACTCAAGCCTCCAGCAAGAAAAGAGGTGAAAATAGAAGAAGGATAGTTGGCAAAAAGCCCTAAAAAAGGTCAAAAGGTAAAAGGTAAAAAGTCTAAGCCTAAGACTTTGCTGCTTCTCCCTCTGAGGCAGGAACAGAACTGGAGAATGGGCTATTCCGAGGCCACCTAGAGGAAGAAGGAAAAACTACTTCCTGCCTCCCTAAAGGCACAGTGGGAATAACCCATGGAGATGTCCTCCGCCTCATAGGGAGAACTGGTCTGCATAAGTTAGCTGGTATGGTGTGTGTGTGTTGGGGGGGGGGGGGGGGGTTGTGGATGATGCTTTTATTTGCCTTTCTCCACCAACTTGGAGGAAGGCTGGTAAAAGCATGCTACTTCATCAGAGAAGGTCACAGTACCTCGCAATGTGTGGACGAGATTGCAGTCAGGCACAGTCCACAGCTTGCAAAGTCCGCTCCTGTAGGAGTAAAAGTGAGGCGGTCATTAGGAAGGGGCTGTGCTCCCTTCAGTCTAGGCTGCCAGACACCTACGATCTCACTGGATGCCCTCCCAACACCCTGGCAGCCTCTCCTGCACAAGATGCAAGAAGTAGTGGGGAATGGAAGACAAGGGGGCTGGGAATCCTTACCAGCAGGCTGTAGCCAGGAGTTTAGAGTTAGGGCTGAAGTGGCAATATGAGATTGGACGGTCATCCCCAATTTGGCTGCAAAAATTATTCAAAGACTAAAAGAGGTGGGAGGGGAAAATACACATATGTTACCATCAAAACAATCAAAGTGTTAACTCAAAGAGAACAGAGCAAAGAGGAGCAAAAGGGATCATGGATTCTAGAAATGTAAGCTGCCCTCTCCCCAAGTGAATCAAAAAGTGGTGCAGTATCTTTTCTATGAATGAAACTGCCTTAGTTGGAACCAGACCACTGGTTGGTCTAGATCCACATTGTTTCCTCTAAGTCTCGGGAACAGAATCTACAGCACCTGCTAGCTATGATCCTTTAACTGAAGATGGCATGGATTTAACCAGGGATCCTTCAGCAGGAAAAACACATGTTCTATGACTGACCTATAGGGCAAGAGGGGAAGAGCAGACAGACAGAAAAACTTAAGACAACTCGTTCAAAGCCTTGAGACTGAGAGATGAGTCTGGGCTGCAGTTATCTTGTGCCTGGAAGGTTAGCCATGGCAGAAAGAGTCCTAACCCTCAAAGATTTGTGCAGCTCCTGTTTCTGAGATGTCCTTGTGGCTTCAGGGATGTCCTTCAGCAACCGGGCCTCTTCCAACCGCCTCATGGCCCTGGAACAGAAACAATGGCAGATGCATTAGGCCTTCCCCAAATAAAATCAGCCCTTGCACCTTGCCTTCAGCCGGCCTGCTAGTCACCGCAATGAGTTTTTCAGCCAGCTGCGTCCTGCCCTTTTGCCAATGTGTGTTTAAAGACCCTGCACATCCAGGCCCTTGTCCAAGCTGACATTATGTCCTCAATGCCTTACCGAGGGAGGGAGTAGTTGGCAATCCACAGTCTGGCGGTTTTCAGGGTGTTTGGTCCTTCATGGTACCAGGTTTGCTGATACTAAGGCAGCAAAAAACAAACAAAACAAACAAACAAAGCAGAAACCTCCAGTGAGATTTGGTTAGTAGGTGAGGCCATCAGAGGGAGGGCAGGAAGCAGTCAGTCATCCCCCCAGCATGTCTCGATCCAGCTAAGAGTCCCCCTCACCAAAGCACATTTTGCACTGAGTTGTAATAGTCATGTTTTGAGATGATGCCAGCATAAAGAAAGAAATATAGATTAAAAAAGCTGTGTTGTGCACTAAATACAATTTATAAACTAAGTTATACAGAGTACAAAATTAAAGCGAAACAGTTTGCAAAATACACTAAGGTCCAAAAAGGGTGTAGCTAGTTGACAAAATTCTTGAATTATATGCATTGCGACATACTACGCATTCCTGTAGATTTTCTTCTATGAATTGAGCCTTCAAGACAATTCATATGGTCTGGTTCAGATGAAGTCTTCCGAAACAAACTTTTATTCCGGAAAATTTTGTCAACTACCTACAGCCTTTTTGGACCTTAAGTGTATTTTGCAAACTGTTTTGCTTTAATTTTGTACTCTGTATCACTTTGTTTATAAATTATATTTAGCACACTACATGGCTTTTTGTTATTTATATATTTCTGTCTTTAAGGCTGTGATTCTCTTATTCTATTTGGGCAGCATAAAGACGACAATGAACAAGTAGGATAGTGACTTTGCTTTTTATAATAGGTGACATGAGGCTTTATTAACTGTACTAATCGACAATTCTTTACAACATTTATAGCATGTGTATCAAAGCTCTGGGGCCTTTTATGAGACCCAAGAACAAGAAACTTGCAGTACGTATATGTTTGTGTGTGTGTGTGTATCCAGATTAATCATGACATCTTTTTAGTTAATCAGAAGGTATTTACAGTGAAGTCTTAAGCAGAATTCTACTCTTCTAAATCCATTAAAGCCCATGGACTTAGAATGGTGTAACTCTGTTTAGCCCATTAACCTAACATGGTGGTTTTTAACCTTTGTAGACTCGCTGTGCTGCAAGCAGATGGCATCAGTGTCATGTGACAGGAACAGAAAGGACCAAAATTGCATCTGGTGTCAAGAAGAGGACCCTGGAAAGAGACCAAGAGAGCTGGGGACAGGAAATATAAGCTGAGCACCAAGACAAGTAATATGGTGAGGAACAAGCCAAAGGTCAAAGCCAGTGATGAATCCTCTCAACCACCAAGTGACTTTGTCTTGCAGTCTAGCTGCTACTCTAAGCATGCATGCAAAGGGTAGCAGGTGCTCTGGTGCCCTTGCTCTCTATCTGTGCATGTCTGCAGGTTCTTCCGGAGCTTGTGACCCAGAAGATGGAATTCTATAAACCTAGCAGACTGAAAACAGCAGTCCTAATTGAACCATATTGGATGACAAGCACAGGAGAAAGAAAAAACTGCAAAAGGCAATAAAAAGCTTTCCCAGAGGCTACTTTATACTACGCTTTAGATTTATTACCTCTTCTTTTGATTTTTTAGATTTTTCATCATCTTTCTTGGTTTTCTTCAAGGCATCTGTGCCAACCACTGAGAGAATATTACGTAACCTGAGTAGAAAAGCATCAACAGTTCAGCTAACTCTGGTTAGATTCAAGCTGCTCTGTAGGAAAAACACAGAGTATGGGTGACATTCCTCCTCAGTTTCTCTCACCTTTCCCTCCTCTCTGCGGGGCCTTCACCAAAAAGTGTGATGGGCTCCCCAAGAGCTCGTAAGCAGGCCTTGACTTCAGAGTCATCTGTGGAAACGTTGATTTGTCTGGCTCGTTTCCGGCGTTCGAACTCAGCCAGCACTTCAGCCTGGCGCTCGCTCATATGATCTTCCAGGTCAAAGACTTCACCTGGCCCCAGAATAAATCCATGATGTTAGATCAGACTACCACTGAGTCAGGCCCAGAATGCACCTCTCCTTCTAAATGTCCCCTACAAACCTGGCTCTCTCGTAATAAGGGACTAGGTTCGCCTTGCTTTGTTTCCATCAAGCCATAAGCAGCAAATGTGGCCCTCTTTCCTTCAGACCCCAACTCAACACACAGCTTTTGAAGGAAGACTTTGGTTTAACCTTAGTACTTAACTGCAACTAAAACTAAGAGCAAGAGTACAGCAGCACCTTAAAGACTAACAAAATATGAGCTGGTATGAGCTTCTATAAGTCACTACTCACTTCTGCTACTCTCAGCATTGGCATATATTTACTCCATCATCCTTCTCTGCTTTGTCGCACTCCCCCCAGCACGTTTAAATGATAAGCCTCTTGAGTTTTTTGTCACTTGTTATCTTCTTGGTACATCTGCATTATGATACACTTCACATTTTCTTCAAATTCCTCCTCTAAACCCACCAATTCTACAAAGGATTTGGCACAACTCTTCACCTCCTCCACTCATTAAACCTAAGCACAGGTAACAGAAATGAACATAGATTCTTCCTGTTTGTCCCTACCTCCAACTACTTCAAAAGTTCAACTGAATCTCCTTGGGGAAAGGCCTTGTTGTCTTAGTTTATAAAATGCAGTGATAGTACTGAAAAGTGCTTGCAAGCTGCAGGCAACTTATGGGGACCCCTTACAATTTTCAAGGTGTTCAGAGGTGGTTTGTCATTGCCTGCCTCTGCATAGGGCTTCCTTGGTGGTCACCCATCCAAATACTAACCAAGGCCAACCCTACTTGGCTTCCAAAATCAGGCTAGCCAGGGCCACCCAGGTCAGGGTGTAAAATGCAAACCTGATAATAATGCTTGCACATTAGCCAACAGCCTTTCCTCTGAACCAGCATTTATGTCCCAAACTTTCACATCCAGGTGCCCATATGGCTCATGGCCACTTCTCACCAGTCGTGATGTTGATATTGCCAGCCTCAATTGCAGCTTTGACCGCATCCTTGCTCAGCATCCCCGATTCCCCCTTAGAGAGCCGCTCTCGTTCCTTCTCTTCCAGGCTTCCATAAAAAATAGGGGCCTTCTTGGCAGGAGGTGCATCACTGTCATCTGAAGCCTTGGTTTTTGCACCCTGCATGGAAAAAAAACCCCTCTTAGAACAAGTCTTGTATAGAGACACAAAAGTAAACATGGTTTATTCGCCCACTTTCTAGAAAGATGTTACCACAAGATGAACTATACACAGGAGAAAGAAATTCTCTCCTCTCTGCCTCGTGTTTTACTTTGAAAAAAGAAAAATATCAATCCCTTTTGCCTGAGAGTAGGGATGCCGCGGCAGTCCACCCCGGTTTAATCGTCAGGGCAATGGGGGCACATATTTTCCCCCCGCTAGCGTGAACGATTAACTCAACTTTCCCTTATTTACCCTCTTTCCATTCTACGTATATAATAAAAGAATTAAACATACAACCTCTCCCACAGCTGGAAACTTCCTCACAGACACAAATTTGCTCACCGCGGGGGGCCTTGAGGCCGCCATCACGCTCGCTTAACTCTCCACTTAGCCCGAAAAAACTATCTGAACATCGCCCGACGAAGTACTTCCGGGTCTCCGGAGCGAAGGCTTCCCTTAGCAACGGCGGCGCTCCCATTCAGCTCTAACGGTGCGACGCTCTAGGCTTGCTTTGGCCGCTCTCTCTATGGCCACGCTGCGGGACATCTCTCACAAGCACTTCCGGGTGCCTGGCAGCGTTGGGACCGTGGGGCGCTCAGAGGCCCCGGAGGCGAATCGCTCAGGGGTAGTCTGCTGCGGCTCTGTCGTGGATTGTTTAGAGCAGCTCTCAGGATGCTGCGGCGGAAGCCGACGCGTCTTGAGCTGAAGCTGGATGACATCGAGGAATTCGAGGGCGCCAGGAAGGAACTCGAGGTAAGATGCGTTATGGCTAAACGTGCCTGTGTTAGAATTGCCGACGGGCGTGGAATAAAATGTCCTACTCCGTTAACAGAGGCTTAATATGTGGAAACGGGGAGGTTTTCATGAGAAGGCAAATAATACCCTGTTGCGCTTGTTATAAAGGGGCAGGGCACTTTTTCTCAAGTCAGTTAGTAGCCCTAATGTGAGCTGCGTAGAGAGAGTGCTCTCGAGCGTGTGCAAAGCGCCCGAAGAGATTCCAGCGTGAGGCTTTTTGCATGGAAAGTGGACTCTCTCCTAATGAGCCACAGCCTCTCTGTTGCATGAACCAAATAAAACAGGAAGCTGATGCTGGAGTAAATTTTGTTGGTCTTTAAGGTGCCACTTGTCTTCTGTTTTTCTTTGTATAGAAAAATGTTTTGCCGCTTCTCCCAGGGGCCTACTCAAGGCAACTTTTATTTTCCTGCTAAAGACTAATGTTACAGTCCATTGGGGATTAATTGTTTCAGTTTATATTCCACCCTCCCCGGAGCAGGTTCACAGCGGATGACAACAAAAGTTAAAATATTTCACAGTAGGAATTAAAATACTTCATAAAAATCACCCATAATAAATAATTTAAACTGAGCTACAAACAAAATAGATGGCAACAGCGGTTTAATATAGTAGCCACAAAACTGGAGCTGCTAGGCCGTTGACCAAACTATGGGTCTTCACCTGATGGGCCGTTTGAAGATGGAAGGGTTCAGCAGGGGAGGCCAATGGATGGAATTATTGGATGCCTGCCTGCCTGCCCAAAGGCCTGGCAGAACAGCCCAATGGGAGCATGTTCCACCAGGTTGGAGCTAGGTCAAAAAAAGCAGATGCTGATCTGCTGAGTGCAAGGCTCTCTGGGGCACATAATTTAAACTAACAATTTAAGAAGGAGAAGACAAGAGGAGATTGGATTTATACCCTGCCCTTCACTACCCAAAGGAGTCTCAGAGCGGCTTACAAACTCCTTTCCCTTCCCCTTCCCACAACAGACACCCTGTGAGGTAGGTGAGGCTGAGAGAGCTCTGACAGAAACTGCTCTTTTTCAAGAACAGCTGTGCCAGAACTATGGCTTGCCCAAGGTCATCCAGCAGGTGCAAGTGGAGGAGTGGGGAATCAAACCCGGTTCTCCCAGATTGGAGTCCACGCACTTAACCACTTTCTAAGAACTAAGAAGTTCAATATATGTGAACATAGGAAACTAGGGTTTAGACTTGGGTATCTTCTTTGTGCAGAACATGCTGCATTGCTGGCTTTTCTTTCTTTCTTTTTTTTTGCAGAGTCGTAAGAAGCAGCGTGAAGAGGTGGATGTAGTGGGAGCCAGCGATGGCGAGGGAGCTCTGGGACTGAGTAACGACCACAAGAACCGGGAACAGATGATTCATGACCGCATTGGCTACAAACCACAACCCAAACCAAATAATCGTTCTGCTCAGTTTGGAAATTTTGAATTTTAGAAAATGGGAACTTTGAGCAAAGTAGGAATCCATCCATTGTTATGAAAGTCTGGTTTGGCTTGTCATCTCTGGGATTTGTCCAACCAGGGGGAAGCCATTTTCGTATGTGAAACTAAGACTGGATTCTCTTAATTTGAAGCTATCTTGCAGCCTTAATGACTGTGTTTTAAATAAATGTGTGCTTTTTAAGTGGGTGGTACACTGGTAACAGAAGTAGAATGGTAAGCCTTTTTGCACTGAAATGGGAGGTGGTAGCCTTATGGGCTCTGCCAAAGGGTGGGGTTGTGGCTTAGTGGTAGAGCACATGCTTTGCATACAGGAGGTTGCTGATTCAGTCCCCACTTAAAATGTATCTCTGCTATGAGGAATGCTCAAGAAATATTAACAGTTATAAGCAGATAATGGGCTAGATCATTGATACTAGAGAGCCACAGTGGCAGTTCTCATCAACCAAGAGTGCCACGACTGCTGTATGCCCTGGGCAAGTTCCCTCTAAGCTATGGAGCTTTGTGAGCAAAAATTCTACTTTGTGAGCTTACTGGCATTAAAGTTGTGAGCAAGCGATTTGGCTACTGCATAAATGTTTGCTCTGGAATCATCCTTCCTGAGCCAAGACAAAAATGTGTGAGCTGAAGGCTAAAAAACTGTGAGCTAGGTCACACTAACTCTGCCTAGAGGGAATCCTAGGCACTAACCAAATGCACATGAACAGAAATATAAAACGTAACCCTTTAATCAGCAGAGTATTACTGAGCATCTAGAGATCTTATGCCACTACTGGGACTTTTTTTTCAATGAGCCAGTGTTTAACAGTAGTAGTATTACAATACTAGCTGCATATGCAGACCCAACCTCAAACAAAAAGCTCCTACCTCTGGAAAACCTTAATATGATTGTCATGGGCAAGTTGTTTTAAAACAATTTTATCCTGTTGTAGGGCAATTATAGGCCAAATGCTACATCATTAGAGTAGGATATTAGTTAACTTTTTGGAGGTAATTATCATCATGATTGTAATGCATTATGATTTCTAGTACCAACCAGTAGTAAGATCATCCCCCCACTTAAAGCTGCTAAGTTAATTTTCCTGCATGTGGCATGAGAGACTGATCAGTTTATGGTGGTGTGATAAAGAGGCTAGCAGTGCCTGTGCATAAGCATTTATGGTCACTGGCCTACTATGCCAGAGTCTCATTTTTAAAGAAGCCATTTAAGGTTGGCCATTTGTCCAGTCAAACAGCAGTTTTGGTCAGTGGACTCATCAAGTATTTTTAAAGCATTAATTTTGAGAGCAAAAAACAATGAAATTTGATATGCTGCTTGAAAAAATAAGTATCTTAGCAAACAATGAAAATTAACTGTTTTTTAAAAAAGTATACAAGGTTAGTGTACGTGGAAGGTTCACTGAACATTTGTTTATTGTCTTGAGCCTGGTGTCGTAGGATAAAAACGAGGGGCTGTGATGGAAGAGCCTCTGCTTTGTTATGCAGAAGGTCCCAGGTTCACTCCCCTGCATTTCCAGCTAAAAGACCTCTGCCTGAGACCCTGGAGAGCTTGGAGTAGACAGTACTGATTATGATGGACCAAGGGTCTGGTTCTGCATATGGCAGCTTCTTGTGTGTTCAAGAAACAAAAGTCTGTTGTGAACATAGGCAGCCATCAGTTCTTTCTGTTTGGAGATGCTATTGTAGGGCTAGGTACCAAGCAGCTGTGCCTCCCTCCTGCCTACTGCTAACAAAAGGTATTACATAATGAAATACAAAAGGGAAGCTGCTACCTATGCAGGCTTTTTTTGGCTTCATGAAATTGGACTGCAGTTAAATAACAGGCTGCCAATCAACAATATCGGACTGGTCAGCTGTAAAGTTGGGATACTCTTATTGCCTTGCTTTTTCAGAAATCAGGACACATGAATCATATGTTAAAACTTTTTGAATGTGGCCCAAGTGTCTGAATGGAGATAACATGGACTGTGTGATTATTTTCTGAAGTGCATACCTAGGAGGTATCTTAGCTGGATCATACAGTTACTCAGCTCTAGATGAGCTATGGTACCCTGTTGTTTGTCACTGTGAAATGGGTTAGGTGGGCTTGTGACAAATGCTGGAATCCAGACTTCTCATGCTTGATCATGTATCAAATGCAGCTACTTTGTGCAGCTTAGGATGGCTTCAACACATTTCACACATCCACCCCTAGAAGATATACTTTGCTTTATTAATGACATACAGGCTGATTCAGCATTTATACAATAGGATGAGATGGGCAGTCTCTAGCCCGTGGATTTGATAATACACACCAAACCTGGCATGTGTTGGAAAAGGCACCATTTGTTACTTAGACACATTTGCCTACAGCAGCAACCTAATCCTGCATGAACTAAGATCGGCTAGGTGAATACAGCATTACACTGCTTCCAGCATCATACACAAGACACACATTGACTGATGAGTACAGTGGGAGAAGACAGATTTTTCTCAGTACCCAGCGAATCCTAAGACATATGCCCTTTGTATAAGTCTGTAAAGGGAGAGCTGCTTGAGGGCCTGAAAGCCCAGGTTCTGCCTTGACTGCTTCAGTTACTACCTGTCAGCTATTAGGTAACAGATTGCCATGGGGTAACAAGCTGATAAACTTGTATAGGCCCAGGGTATCCTCCAGTAGAGCCAGTTGGGTGTAGTGCTTCTTTTCTTGCTGAGTATTTTGTGCGGGTACGTGTGTAAGCCTGGAAATCATGGTGACTTCAGGCGACCCCAGTAGGGCTAGGATGCTTCAGACAGGTGGCTGGATATTACCTGCCTCTGCGTCCCTGCCGTAGCATTCCTTGGAGGCCTTCCTTCCAAGTACTTACCAGGGTCAGCTCTGCTTAGCTTCTGAGATCTGACAAGATTGGGCTTGCCTGGGGTATCCAGGTCAGGGTGGGTGTAATGTTTCCAAAGGTGCCTCATACCACAGAGTGGCAGAGGTATGTCTGATTTACCTCATGACATGTTACAGATAAAACTCTGCTTGACTGCAGGTACTCTGTAGCAAGATTGTAATAGGCTAGTGTACCTTCTAAGGTGCTCTACCCATATTCACCACTGTCAGTCATTTGTACCACATTGAGGGTCTGAAAGCAGTCTTCCAGTTTACAAGAGCTTTTCTTCTAGGTGGCATGAAACAGTCCTCACTCAATGCTATGCGAGAGGCTTTGTACAAGCCTAGGTTATAAGCTGCCATAAGGCAGCCAAATGTCATCTGTGTCCACTCATTACCTTGTCTCTAAGTGGTGGGAGGAGGAAGCAGCATAAGCACAGCCTGCTGCTCAAACCTGTTGGGTTGAAATGGGCAGCAAGATCAAATCGAGATGCACCAAACAATTCAGATTGGTTTAGGAAACAACCACACATTCACACTGCATTTCAAGCTGAAATTCCTTCCTTGCAGAGGAAAGGGATGTTTACAGTGCTTTTTTGGTCCTAACCTGATAATGAGCATTCAGATCAAAACATTGTCAAACACATTATCTTCCTGTATCCACACCCAGTTGAAGGTTTTTATGTTGCTCAAGGCCAACTAATATAATTGTTTTACATACTGAGCAAATAACCATCACACTAAATAAATGAGAATCTTTTGAAACCTTTAGACTAAGGAATGTATTGCGGCACAAGCAGCCATAAGCCACAACCCAGAGGGCATCTTTGTAGAAACACAGTCCTCAATAAATGCCCATCTCGGCTATGCCGTAGGCAGCCTGCAAAGATCAGAAGGCTCTTACTAGTCCTTCGGGGAAGGCAGAGGAAATCAACCCAGGTGCTCACAGGACATACATCCAGGAGTGCAGACACTGGCTCTGCTCTCCAAGAAATTTACATAGAAATTTACAATTTATACTTGTCTCTGGGAATTTTGCACACATACTCCATCCTAATTCACCTTATGGTAGGGCTGATCTTGCCTGTACCCCTTTGAATAATTGTTAGCTGCACACCTTATTAACGCAGGAGAAACTAGTGGCAATCCAAGCCCTGTTCAGTTTCTGCATGTCACAACTTCATTTCTATGCTGTTTGACAACAACTTGCTGAGGAAAGTAATCATTCTCTCCCATGCCCCTTCAAAAAAATCCTTCACTGGAATCAAAGTCTAGCCCCACTGCTGGACCCCAGTGTTTTTGGCCACTGTATGACAGAGAGTTGGACTGGATGGGCCACTGGCCTGATCCAACATTGGCTTCTCTTATGTAAGGAAACTGCCCCCCCCCCCGTTTTCTTGCTTACATTTTTGCTATGGAGGTAGGCAAAGTTTAACTCATTCAGAGCCAGGGGTTTCTGAAGCAGAAGGACATCAAACTAATGGCCAGACATCCACCAGGTCCAATTCAGAATGCATTTCACTTAAGCCACCAGAGATTAAAGCAGCACTTTGGAAACACCTAGCAGAGAAAGTGCCAAGTCAGAACATTCAATTGCTGCCACAATCTTTGTTTGCACTAGCTGGATTTGTAGACTTTGCTCCAAGCCAACTCTTTCTACCATTTGTCGAAAAACTTGAGAAAAGGCATATAATAGTCAGTGCTCTCTTTTCTTCTTGCTGTGAGCCTAGCCCCTGTAACAAATTAGAGGGATGGGAAGAACGTGTTCCTGTATTTATGTTCCTGGTACTGCAGGCTGATTTAGCCTGAATAGCATCAGCAGAGTTTTGCGGCCTTTCTTGAGAAGAATCTGTGTACCCTCAGCCACCCGAGATCTCACTTAGTACTTGGATACAAAAAGATCAGGTTATTTAAACTTTAGATAGGTAAACTGGACTTCGACATACCATACAATTACACAGCACCATAACAGCAATTTAGCAGCAAGAAACTAAAATCTGTAGTTACCAACTCAGCTCTACTGCCTACCATAACTTTGAAGGAACCTGAGGGTGGGGTGGAATGATATTTTCTCATGCAGCTGCTCCTATAAGGAGGCTCACCTCCGTGTGGACAAGATCTTTTAGGGATGATTTTGTCCTTTCTACAGTGAACAAAATACATTAGCGATCTCATCACTCTTGAATCACTTCGTGCAGGTAATCTAAGATGCCCCAAAAGAAACTTCCAAAGACTGATCTGTACCTACTGGTTTTTTACAGGTTATGTTTAAGAACATGCTGGAAATAGCTGCCAAAGTCTGCAACTCATCTGGGATATTTCATCAGGGTTCATTTTCAGGGTTTTGACCCAGGAAACTGTGAACCTCATAAAAGAGGGAAGCTAATTCTCACACTATGTTCTCCCAATCATGGTGCAATTCAAGAAACAGTTTTCTGTCTAAAACTGTAAACCAAGTCCTGTAAAATGGATCTGCTTCTAAGGCTGGAGGTCTTATTTGCGTATGAGTCCTGTGTTGCTGCTCTCTGCCCATACAGGCTGAAGACAAACAGCCACAAGAATGTACCAATATAAGGGGGACCCCCCCCCGCACAGTTGTAACTGCAGATACAGCACAAGGCTGTTTAACCCCAATCTTACATGAGGTAGATCTAGTCATGGATGTAAATAGACTCCCTTACATTAGAAATGAAAACATGCTCTCTTCCTGCCTGCAAACCAGAACAAAGTCAGAGCTTGTTCCACATGTTTATTTAAAATAGGATTTATTTTTTTAAAAAAAGATTGTGGATTTATAGATTTCAGGAGCAGCTAGACACTGCCGGCCAGCAAATGTCACGCTGACCCCAGAACAAAGCGCAGGTGATATGTAGAGCCCAAGGCTGTTTGGGAAAAGCTGCCATTAGGGCTCTGCTGCATCAAAGACAGCCTAACGCTATCTAGGGCTAGAACCAAGCCAGCATCACCATCCGGGGGGGGGGGGGGGGGGAGACGACACGACAACTCACAAAGCTAACCTTTGCCCTGGAGCAAACAAATGATCAGGAGTGCCTTGCACTGGATAGCAGAGGTCTCTGCTGTGTAACCCCAGAGAGGTACTTGTATTAAGATGGCAGCAGCTCTGGGGCTTCCATCAATAGCAGATTAAGACCCCTAAATAAGCTCCCCCCCCCTCAACCTTTCGGCAATCCAAGCATATACTGCCTGACATATTATAAAATAATGTAGGACTAATTATTTTCTATGTTAGCCTGCTAGCTAATTCAATCTTGGTAGATTCTAAAAAATCAAAATAAAACACTAATTGTATCTATTATATAAGCCAACTATCCCCAGTAAACTACTCCGCTGGACAATGGCTCCCTTCCCATCAGTAGGAAGCCGCTTCCTCAGGGAGGAGTGGGAAGCAAGAGGCATGGTGGGGGGGTCACATCCCCAGGCAGTTATTAAGAGAGCATCCCACAGATTTTCTTGGCATGGCTTCCAGTAAGCTTGGGGGTAATCCTTGTCTTTCCAGAGGTTACCGGGAGAGGCTCAGACCCACTGCCAGTGTTAATGGCAATGCTCTGTGATATCCACCACTACCGCCTTTTTCCAGCTGAAGAAGAAGTAGCCTGTGCCTGCACCTGCTGCCACGGCAATGCAGAGATAGGCATTGTAGGTCATGAAGATGAGCATGAGGAAGTAGCTGACCACCACTTGGATTATGTGCAGCACCGTCTGGAAGATGTGCGGGAAGCTCAGCATCTGTTGCCTGTGGAATCGGAAAAGAGGGCCAGGGAGGGGGCAGAAGGAAGATATCGGTGATTAAAGGCAGAAGCTGGATCAAGGAAACAGCAGCAGGATCAAAGAAACATTTCATAGAAGAACAGAATTCCAAGATTAGATTTTCGTTTCTTTAAGAGGAATTTGTGGGACTCGAAGCTTGCTTACTGTTTTGAGACACTGCAGTCAGTCCTAATTAGGGATGTGCATCCTGCTTGGCCGAGCCGATAAAAAACCCGCATAATGCCGTTATGGACTCCCCAGAAGTTGAATCAGAGTCTCTAATCAGATTGGATTTATACCCCGCCCTTCACTACCCAAGGGAGTCTCAGAGCGGCTTACAAACTCCTTTCCCTTCCCCTCCCCACAACTGATACCCTGTGAGGTAGGTGGGGCTGAGAGAGCTCTGAGACAACTGTCCTTGAGAGAACAGCTGGTTCAGAGCTATGGCTTGCCCAAGGTCATCCAGCAGGTGCAAGGGGAGGAGTGGGGAATCAAACCTGGTTCTCCCAGATTAGAGTCCACGGACTTAACCACTACACCAAACTGGCTCTCATGTTTAAATGCCTCCCCAATCTCTCCAGGCTTCCCCAGCCTGCTCGCTTGCACAGGGAGGCATTTAAACATGCCTCCCTACTGCCTCTGGCCTTCTCCAGCCCTCCTGCTTCGGTGGGCAGGATGCGGAAGGCACAGGGAAGCATTTAAACATGCCTCCCCACTCTCTCCAAGCCTTCCCCTTTGGCGGGTGGGCTAGGGAAGGCACGGGGAGGCATTTACCCCCCCCCCCCGAAGTAGCTCAGGGGGGCAGCAGGCTCCTATCATTGAAGGGAAAGCAAATTGCCTTCTCTTCAATGAAGGGAGCATGCCGCCTCTGCAGCACGACACCAAGGGGGGATTTAAACTTTAAACATCTCAGTCTGGAGTTGTGCCACTACTTCTTTCACTGAAGAAAAGGCAGTTTGCTTTCCCTTCAATGGTAGGAACCACACACATCCCTTCAAGGGGGGGAGGAATTATTATAATTGAGCTGAATTATTCAGCAAGTATGATAATTCCTGAACCCCAATATCATACTGATAATGGGATTTGGGAATATCGGCAAATGCCAAAATTTTTCGTGTTTGGTAGATCCAAATCTAAAAAATTCCGATTTTTTTTTTGGTGCCCACCCCTAGTCCTAATATTTTATACTACTGCGGTTTCTGGAATCCCAGAATGAAAAGCTGAAGGATGTGGCATCTGTCACTCACGTCCTCCTGACATCCATGTTAGACTACTGCAACTTGGTCTACTTTCAGCTGCAGGGGGGGAGAAGTGTTTGGAAACTGCAACCGGTCCAGAATGCAGCAGCAAGGACTTTATGAGATTTTTATCCTGCCCTCCCCCACAAGTGGGCTCAGGGTGGGGTACAATGCACCTCAAAAACATAGAAGTAATTTATATAATTTAAGTTAAGTCAAAAAAACAACTAAACCTACATGATGGTGAGATGGTAAAACCTAGACCTTGGATATAACCAAGTATAACTCAGGAAGGGATGTAATACTTGGACCAGCCCATGATACACATCAATGTAACAAAGAGTGTAGGCTAGTTGGAGGGGGGCTGGTTAGAGCAGGGGAGACCAAATATAGTGAGGCCCCTGCTCCTCAACCAAAGGCCTAGCGCAACAGCTCCGTTTTACAGGCCCCATAGAATTGCAATAAATCCCACAGGGCCCTGATCTCAGTTGGGAGCTTGTTCCGCTGAAAAGGCCCTGGCTGAGGTTAGGTGGATGTCTCTTGGGGCTGGGGTTACCAGTAAATGCTGTTCTGCTGAGTGTAAGGCTCTCCAGAGAACATATTGGGAGAGACAGTTCGGCAGACATGCTAGTCCCTGACCGCATAGGGCCTTAAAGGGTAATACCATAACCTTGAATCTTATCCGGTATTCAATTGGCAACTAATGCAGCAAGCAAAGCACTGCCTGCATAGGCACCTGCACAGATGTCTGAAACAGGAGGCGTGCTGCTGTATTTTACACCAGCCAGAGTTTCTGCACCAGATTCAAATTCATGGGCAGCCCTGCATAGAGCAAATTACAGTAATCCAGTCTGGAGATGACCACCGCATGGATCACTGTAGCCAAGTCACAGGAGGAGAGATAGGGAACCAGTTGCCCAACCAGCCAAAGATGATAAAAGGTCGATCTGGCAGGCTCTGTCTCCTCTTTACTTACTGTATTACTTTCCTGTCTACAAGGAAATTATAACCAAAGGGAACATTCCAAAATGTGATCCTCTATCTGCAGTTTGAGGTGATACCAGTCCATTCTACCACCTCTTTCATTTGTGTGTGTGAATCCAATCAGCATCTCCCAAAGACGGCAACGTTTCCTCACCCAACTGTTTTGTGCGTCTCCATCAAGACGGTACCATTTGGTCCTGGGACAGGCATGGAGTTGTAGCGGATGCTGACTTGTGACTTCCGAAGGAGGCTCTCTCGGGCGATCTTCAGGCCCTCATAGAACATGGCGAGGAAGAAGACAGCCACAAATGCACCAGCCATTTCTAACATGGAAAGGGACGAAAGTCAACAACTCCATCTGTCCTCTTGTGAAGTTAGCAGCATCCAGGTCTACTAAGCAAAGCACTGTTAATCTGAGCATGGATATTAGGGTCCAGTTTGCCACGATGATCACTCAGAAACTGGAACCCAGCACCCCATTCTGCGTTATTTGAAAAGGGAGCACAACAGCTTCCCACCATATTTTTTCTTGCTTTTAAAGCCTGTGTGCCTCATTTATCACATGGCCAGACTCAAGAAACAACACTGGCCAGCCTGGCCTTTGTTATGACTTACAAGGAGGGCTGAGTGACTGTGTGGTAGCTACAGTCAGCATCTTTCCTCCTGAAAGAAAATTTTATTTTATTTTATTAATAATTTTATTATTTTCTCAGAAAAAAGGTGGATACAGAAGGGAAAAGGGGGTGAGGGGAAAATATAAATTCATCAGGTTTGTCAAATATTATGAGTTGTTATGTACAACAGGTGAGATCAGATGTATTACCAAATGTATTACATATTTCAAATATAGAAGCAGACATTAAAACATCAATAACCTTCTGAAAGAAAATCTTGAGGCACCTTGTGGCACATTTACAGCAGCCTCAGTTTTTGTAGACAGTAGCCTAACTTTGTCAGATGTATCAAGTGGACAAAAAATATTGGAGGTGTGTATTTATCTGTGTTACATGCACACATAGACACAGGGGCCTGGGAGGATGAGGCAGGGGAAGAAGATTTTGAGATTAAAGAAAACAAGAGGCGGGACCCGCGATACTCGTGGGGGGGAGGAGCTCCACACAGCGGAGGAAGCAGCCGCAGGCGAGTCTTCTCCCCCACCCTACCCCTGCACCCACGGCGAGGCCTAGGCTCGCCAATCCTTCTCCCCCCCTGCACCAACAGTGAGGCCTAAGGCTTCTAGCTGCTAGGCCTGCCGCTTTTCTCCCTCCCCCCCCATGGACACTGGTGAGGCCTGAGTGGCTCTCAGCCGCCAGGCCCGCCGATCACCCCCCCACACACACAGGCACTGGCAGTGAGTCCTGAGCGGCTCTCAGCCACCGGGCCGCCAATTCCACACCCCCCCCCGGGCACCAGCAGCAAGGCCCAAGTGGCTCTCAGCTGCCGGGCCACCAATTTCCCACACACACACACTCCGGCACTGGTGGTGAGGCCCAAGGAGCTCTCAGCTGCCGGGCCGCCAATTCCCCCCCAGCCCCGACACCGGCGGCGAGGCCTCAGCACCTCTAAGCTGCCACAGAGTTCCCAGAGCATTCCCTGGGCATGGAGAGGGAACACTCTAACTTTTTTTGGGGGGGGGGGGATTTAAATATTCCGCCAAAAGTTTAAGTTTTAGGATTTTTCTGCGCACCTGGGGCGTCCCCCAAGTGCGCAGAAAAATATCTCAGCCCCCAATGTGCAAATTCAGATATCCACATGGAGGGGGCGCCTTGGGAATTAGTATATAGACAAGTGGAGACCCGCAAGAAACTGCCTAGGTGGGACCTGGGGATCCCCTGGAATTACTGCTCATCTCCAGACAACAGAGATAACTCTCCATGAAGAAAATGGATGCTTTGGAAGGTGGAGTTTATGGCATTATACCTCACTGAGGTCCCTGTCTTCCCCAGGCTCCACCCCCAAATCTCCAGGAGTTTCCCAGCCTGGATCTGCTGCCAGTGGCCGGGGGGGTACTTGGCAACCCTAGACTGCTGCCAGTAAAAACCCTGCCTTTAACTGACAGTTAGAACCTCCTACCGTCCTCTGAACATTCTAATCTCTCACAGTTGACGTCTGGAGTTAAGAGATCCCTGCAAAGGTCATTTCAAAAGGTATTGGGGGGAATTCAACAGTCCCTGAAGTTTTTTTTTTAACTTTTTGGATTCTTCTGCAGACCGAGAAAGGCCCCTTGACTATGTAGGAAAAGCTGTTAGGGGAGAGTGAGCTCTCTTTTGGCAGATATAAGTATCCACACAGGAAAAAAACTCTTGGAATTAGTATATAGATAATAGAATGGAAGGGCTCATACATAATACAGGGATAATTCAAAATTAAAAGTTCTGGTGACCAGTCATGAACAGGACCCAAGAAGGAGGCTGAGAGGGCCCAGAGACACCCAGTCCTGAAGAATGGTGTGCAAACTGCCTAACGTCACATGTGGCATAAATTATTGTTTGCAACAACCCAATCACCATGATCCCAGTTAAGGTCTGAAGATGCAGAGTTGAACATATTAAAGAGCTCCAGCTTTGCATCCCCAGGCTCTATCTGGTGCGCTCTCCCTGCGACATCTTTTGAAGAAGACTATATGAAGCTTCCTTACTCTGAATCAGACTCTTGATCTGTCTAGCTCAGTATGGTCTGCTCTGACTGGCAGCAACTCTCTAAGAACTTGGGCATAGAAGGGTCTTTCCAGACACCTGCTATCCAAGGTAACTGGATATCTTTTCCTTCAATGCCCAGCCACACAGGAGCTTTGGGTGTTTCCTCAGATGCATTCTCAGTTCAAGTGAGGCCCCTATGGGCTCAGCCTGGATTCCACACAACCGAAGCACGCTCCCAAGAACACACTCTAATATCTTTCGCATAATGCTGGAGTTCCATGGCAGAGGTTTATGGGTTCCTCTGCACTCAAGTCACCATGGAAAGGATGCCCTAAAGTCTGAAAGCCAGTGTTGTAGCAGAGTTACACCAGGAAAGAAGGGCAATTTACAAGATTTCAGTTGAGGCCACCTGGTTATTTTGACCTCTCTCAGCAGCACGAAGAGAGCCACCATCATGCAGAGCCATTCACTCACCTCCAGCTGTGTTGATGACAAGCCCAGAAAACAGCAAAGGCACATTCTTATAGCTAAAGTGGAAGGTCATTTCCTGCACGAAAGACAGAGAGCCGACTTAATGCCCTGACACAAAGCCTTGCATACAGTAAGGGCTTTTGGCATCATAGCTTCAAATGAGAGGAGTTGGGGCTGCAGTCTGGGCCTGTGCAAATTTACTGACCTAAGAACTAGAGTGATTACTCACCACCCTAGCTTTCTTCCACTTGATCAGCCTTAAGTAGAAACCAAGTGAAGTACTGTGTATGCATGTGTGAACGGGGTGAACTGAAATAAGGATGGCCAACATCTCTTCTCCACAATTTTGAACTGGCCTACACCCTGTGACTCTGACCCTCCTTCAGCTCATGGGAGTGACAGGGTCTCAACTGCAACACTGGTCTGAAGCTATAAGAAATCTTTCTAGGTTATAGTGCTTCTGATGCTGCACAAAGCTGCTAGACAGACCCCTTTTTTCCACTTTAGGCTGGAGCAGGTAGCACAAATGCATACACTAGGATAATAAACACACAACCATAAAGCACATTTAAGAGACATACCCATGCCCGTCTCACTTCCAGGGCCAATCCTATTCTCTTGATAATGGTATGGGGGCCAGAATGTATTTGGCTGCACAAACTGGGCACCTCATAAGTGATGAGGCTTCACGATAATGTTGGTAACAACAAAAAGTAAAACCGTCATATTTCTGAAGCACAAGCACTCAGCTGTAGCTAAAACCAAGATGAAATATTAGCATGCAGGTTCTTTCTTGTAAGTGCAGAAATGAAGGCTCACAAAAAAATGCTGGAAAAATGTTTTTTTCCTCCGTTCCCCCAGGAAGGAGAAGAGAAGAGATTGGATTTATACCCCACCCTTCACTACCTAAAGGAGTCTCAGATCAGCTTACAATCTCCTTTCCTTTCCCCACCCCACAACAGACACCCTGTGAGGTAGGTGGGGCTGAGAGAGCTCTCTCAAGGAATGTCCTTGAGAGAACAGCTCTGAAAGAACTTATGACTGGCCCAAGGTCACACCAGCAGCTGCATGTGGAGGAGCTGTGAATCAAACCCGGTTCTCCCAGGTAAGAGTCTGCGCTCCTAACCACTACACCAAACTGGCCCCCTCCCATTTTTCCAACTGGGAAACTGAAAACTCTGGACAGCATCTGTGAGCAAGAAATCCCAGTGGGATGTGAGGTCTGCTGGTCAGAAAAGCAGATGAAAACACATAGGAAGGGGCAGTGCCAAGACTTTCAACCAATCCTACATGTACATCTGCTGATTGCCTCCTAAGATTCTTTTAGTGCAAAAGATGAGTCAGGCAGAGGGTTGTTCTACTCACCATCATCATCATTCCTCCACCATGTGAGTGCTCTTGCGATGGCGTTGTGTGATGGTGCACATGAGGGTCAGGGGTGCTCATCACCGAGCCATTCATCGGATTGTCCAAGGGCACCATATGATTATGATTATGGTCGTGCTGCATCTTGGCTCCTGAAGTACCACAAAAGGGAGATGATGTTAAGGGAGCCTGGAAGAAACAATGGTAGCCATTAGGAAGAGAAACAGAGAATTTGAGCACCTCCTGAAAAAAATCAGCTTTAAGAACCTGGAGGCTCCTTTGCCCTTAGATCAAGACTGTGCATATTCTGAGCATCTGCCACAACACAGCCATTCAATTTTCCTTTTAAAATAAAAGCCAAGTTTCCAGACAAGAGTAAGCAACTCAGCTTGGAAGAGTACATAAATACCAGTGGTTTGTAAAAGCATATATAGTGGTTGCACTGAAAAAAAAGAAAACCGACTAAGAGCCCTTATCACGTACAGGTCCTCTGAAAAAATCTCTACTAGACATTTCAGAGACAGAGAAATACACTAGACTTTTGTAACCACTCTTCTTTAGGAAGCAGGCGGACTCCAAGCCAGGGAACTGTGACCTACAGCTAAGTGTTGAGGAAGGGGGACACACAAATGTGACTACTAAACTCTGGACAATCATACTTAAGCTTCAAGCAATCACCTCATCTGTATTAATGTGTATGGATTAGGGGGCTCACAGATCAAACTGTGCCCTAGAAATCCACTGCTTAGGCCTGTTTTATCTGTGCTGATGTCCAAACACTGGACACCAGCCCAGAATGTTCTGCATATGGGTCCCTCTGACCTAATAACTAAAATTCCTGTTCAGCCAGAACCCATGAGCTAAAAGCTGAGAACACCTGGAGGAAACAGAAAGAGAGATTACTAGCGCCCTAAGAAGTTCTCTATTCACACTTTAATCCTACAGAAATGAGTATTACTGCAACCTGCAGGCCACAAATAGCATGCCTGATGTACGTGTGGTATATGTTCCTCTTGCCTAGCTACCTTGGGATAATGTTGATATCTCCAGTGAATGCTCAGAAGTGAGAGGAAGATGCTGAACAAGATATCCAGTGACCCTGCATCCTTGCCTTTGATCTGCTCACAGCTGCCCTTCTGTGCATATAGACCCCTCCTGTTAGAAGTCAGCAGCATTTACTGATTCCCTGCCCACACCCTTGTTACTGCAGCATCCTGTAGGGCTATCTAAGGTCCTTTAGACCTGGGAGAGGAAGCCCAGGTTGTCCCATGCTTCTTGATCACAACAGGAGTAAAGGAGCACTGCAGTGATATGGTAGCCATCTCTCCTATTCCTTGCCCCTTTAAACACCTGGAAAAACAGCACACAGAGCTCACTGAATGGTACATAGTTCTTTTCCAGAGCTTGGAAAATCAGGGTAAGGCTATCCAGGCTGCCCCTCAGTTGTTAAGGGCTAGATGCAGCAGTCAGTTATAGCCCTTGGTAGGAGGGAGGGAGGGAAGAGGTGCAGGAAGGCTGATGATGGTAGCCAAGAACACCAAGGCAGGCAGGAGGCAACCTTTCCAAAATGTTCTACAAAGGCTCCTGGAGGCATCGTGACCGTGAAAGAGACTGAACAGAAGCCCAGTGAATTGGTGATGTGACAAGAAGAACCTCATTTTAATCAAATTGGTGATGGGAAACTGTAGATATCTCCAACACAACAATAAATAAGGTTAGCTGTGCATCTGCAGGGTTTAATTGTGCCCATGGCTCATTTTAAATTGCATCAAGAATCAAGTGAGCAAAAGGTTTTGCTCCCTCCCCAACTGCCTAAAAGACAGCTCTGTACATTTTATTGAGAAGACAGCCCTGCAATTGCATTAGTGCAAAGAATTAACCAACAGCCAAAAGGTCCCTGACCGCCCCTGGCAATCCAGTTCTCAGAACTTTCGCTTCCTCTCATATCTTCAGAATGGCACTAGATGGGAGGAGCACAGAGAGGCTGCAGACAGAAATCCACATAATCGCATTACCACTGATTAAAGGGGACAGGAAAACTGGCAGCCAACAAGGGGAGAGGGAAATTTCACCACCAGGCATTCAGAACACCAGGGACCTAAGGAGGAGCTGCTCAAAAGCTTACTACACAGTGGCTCCTGCTGTAAGAGCTGAGGGGTAGTTTGTCACCTCTGACTACATGGTAAGCCTGACTAAGAAACAGGACATTGCTGGGAGCCTACTACAGCCCCCCCCCCCCCCAGCTGTTAAATGGTGCCTGTATGGCCTTTGGTCTCTGTTGGTGTTATGAAAATTAGGCTCTGAGGATCCAAAGGACTTCACATATACTTCTAATGGCACTTCTGAGCCAGGGCTCATTTCATAGCAGGAGCTCCTTTGCATATTAGGCCACACAACCCTGATGTAGCCAATCCTCCAAGAGCTTACAGTAGCCCCTGTAAGAAGAGCTCTGTAAGCTCTTGGAGGATTGGCTACATTAGGGGGGGTGTGGCCTAATATGCAAAGGAGCTCCTGCTACGAAATGAGCCCTGCTTCTGACAACCCTGCAATATAAACCAATATTGCTCTCATACTGAGGCAGAGGCCAGTGAAGAAATCGTGTCTAGCCTTTACAAAGTGGATTGCCTCCCCCAAAAGTGACTGCTTACAAAATTGTCTCCCTAAACTGGTAAAGGACAAGTATGAGTGATTCACATTTTGACCTCACTGCCACCCCAGCCTACGTTGCAATAACTACAGTTCTCAAAGACTCAGACTTAACTAACTATTTAGCAATCCAAGCATAGTGTAACACAAAAATAAGGAGAAAAGGGTGGTTTTTATGGTCAAAAATATATATTCTAATCTCAGCAGTAAACTAACTAAAAAGCTAGTAAAGGTGGGTAACAGGGCACAGTTTCCTGCCTCCCTCCCAGTCATGGTCACCAGATGGGAAAACCACAGAAATGGGAATTAGAACTGCCCAAAACATGCTGCACAGTGCTGAGCATACATGCGAGAACTTATTCAACACTCCCTGCATGTGAAAAACTAGTAGGTAAGGAAAGGTTAGTCCCACCACCTCCCGCTGAGCTCAGAGCAGCTGCCGACATCTGCCACCACCCCCAGACCCAGAGTAGCTGCTGATGTCCTCCTTTGCTGTAGCTGAGCCTGAAGTGGCTGCCAGTGTCCTACTGATCCGCTCCCAGACCTGCAGCAGCTGTCAGCACCCGGGCCCACCAGGCCTGGAGCAGCTGCCAACATTCACTGCTGAGCTGGAGAGTCTCCTTAACTGCGTTGTCTGTGCATGTGTAGACAACACAGTTGTATTTTGGTGGGGATTTAACCCCCCTACATATTTTATTTTTTATTTCAGATTTTTCTGCAAACTTGGAGAGACCTCCAACTTTGCAGGAAAAACTGTCAGCATCGGTGTGGCCTCAATCCGCAGAAAGGGACCAGATGTTGCTATTAGTGTACAGACAAGAGGTGGGCCCATGAAACTCCTGGGCGGGAGAATCCCATACCCCCTCCATAGCTGGGGTGAGCAAGGTTCCCAGCCCCACCACTTACCAGTCAGTCCTTCACCACTGCTCAAGCCCAGAGTGCCGACTGGCATCCTTCTTTGCTGTGGCTGAAACTGCAGTAATTACCAGCATCCTCCTCCTCCGTGCCCAGGCCTGCAGTGGTTGCCAGTATCCAGTGCAGCTGGTCCCAGAGCAGCTGCCAGCATCAATGAAGTGCACAGCTGGATCCCTAAATGCGCTGTTCTGCACATGTACAGACAACACAATTCTATTTTGGGGGGATTTAAACCCCCCTTTAATTTTTTATTTCTAATTCTTCTGCAAACTTGGGGAGTCCAAGATTGAAGAAAGATCTGTAGAGCCTCAGTGTGGCACCGATCCGCAAATTTAAGTTTCTGCAGATAGGGCCCCCGCATGTGACTAACAGTATATCAAGATTGCCATCTGTTACACTTTAAGGAATAGCATGAGCTGGGGGGGGTCCCTGTCCCAAGGAATTTACTGTCCGAATTTTAGCAGTGAGCATGAAGGAGGAGAGGGGAAAAAGGGGAAGAAGCCAGAGTAACAAAGAATGAATGTGGGCTAATACTACTAGGGGTCCTTTTGAGCAGGAGCTCGGGGGAGCTCAGCTCCGGGAGTTGGTGCCAGCCCCCCCCCCTCGCGGGGGAATGCCTGCTTGTGTCATGGCTGCAGCAAAATGACTCCGTCCCCTAGAAAGGTTCTTATTCCTCCGACTAGCCTTCTGAAGGCTTCAGCTACCATTGAAGCTATCCTCCCAGAATAGTGGTATTTCTGAGGCTTGGATTAGTAGTTGTCCCCTCTTTGCCAGCTCTCTCTCTCTTTCTTTCTCTCTCTCTCTCTCTCTTGCCTTTGGACATACGGTGATGTCAGGTGGTTTAGCATATGCTAATGAGTTATGCTAATGAGCTCCTGCACCTCTTTTTCTATGAAATGACCCCTGAACACTACACCACCAACTTGGGCTTTATTCCAGTTGGGGATGAAGGCTAAATGGGCTTAGCCAAAGGTTTCATGAGAAAGTGGATTTTGAAGGAGGAAAGAGATCCATGGCATGAAGTTTAAACCTGAAATTATACACCCACATACCGTCCTCTTCCATGGAGCCACAGTCCCTCCAACACTGAAAAGCAGCGAGACTAACAGTGCCATCCAAGGCAGCACTACTCAGAACCCTGCTCAAATCTATTCAATGGGGCTTACTCCCAGGAAAAGCAAGCCTAGGATTGCACTGCAAGTCAGTGGGTAGGAGTCCAAAGATTACAGGCTCTCAGCAGTCAATGGGACAGTAGCAGCACCAGCAGGGATGCAGCTGTGTGTGCAAAAGGCAGAGCAAAAATGCTTCTCTCCCCCTTCCCCCCCTCCCAAGGCCCGAGTCCTCTGCAGTGACGTCCTAGTCAATATGCCAAGGGTTCTCAAGGAGGGTTCTTTCAGGGAGCAGCACAAGCAGAGCTGCACGTTCCAAAGCAAGGCGTGTGCCTTCTTGAGAGGAATCCCACAGAGTACAGCCATTATTGTCTCTCTCTCCTGGGCAGAACTTCAAATAGACCTGGCAGTCCAGCCAGACCCACTGGATAAACTTCAGGGGGTTCCACCTGGAAAAACTATTTGCTCTTTCCGCACTCAGTCTGCTCTGCTTATTAGAATGAATTAAGGACAAGTACTCACACTGGGAGCTGAACAGTTTCTACAGCCGGCCAAACCATCTTTTCAAGATGTCCTCACAAGCATGCCAAAGGTTGTATGGGTTCTGCAATCCTGAGAGCGGAAGCTGGAACCAACTACTTAATTCAGCAGTGGAATCTCAAATTTTACCACCATTTCCTACCCCATCCAGGTGCTTTAGACCACACAACTGGAAAAGATGGGCTTGGAAGTACATAAATAATGCTGAACTGGTCTCTGGTGCACGGGGCACCCTGCCCAACTCCTGCCCTTTTCCTGTGACCAGCCAAATTTATTTACTTCATTAATGCCTTGCCTTTAGCAGAATAAGTATTAGGGCTGAAATGTTTAATTGATTGAATTGATCATTTATCTGTTTTGATTAGCTAAAAATAAGCAGACAAATGAAGTCAGAAGATTTAATTATTTAACAATATAGGTACTTTAAAAAAAACTTGCAGATGGTAAGCACCATCTTAAATCAGATATTCCTCTGGCGAGAGCAAGAAGGAATGCTTCTTCTAAGATGATGTCTCCTGAAGCACAAACATGTGTCACCTAAAAATTAAGCATGCTTTTTTCCCTCTAGAACTATTTTTTCTTGCATGCAAAATGTAAATCATTACTTACTCAAACAGAGCTCATGTCATTACTCAACTAAGACTTCTTTAATTAGATGACCGCCTCAGTAAACATTTTGTATTGGGCACAGAAATCACCTTTGCCTTTTGGCGCAGAATTTTTGATTTAGACAATTCATAGCCAGGATCTAATCACGGGACTAGTTCTGTGAGCTGTGGGCAAATAAAATAAAGGTAAAGGTCTCCCTTGCTCAAAAGCCAGTCAAATCCGACTCTAGGGGGCAGTGCTTATCTCCATTTCCAAGCCGAAGAGCCAGTGCTGTCCGAAGACTTTTCTGTGGTCATGTGGCCAGCATGACTAAACACCAAGGTGCACAGAACGCTGTTCCTTTCCCACCGAAGCAGCACCTATTTATCTGCTTGCAATTTCTTGCTTTCGAACTGCTAGGTTGGCAGGAGCTGGGGCCAGAGATGGGAGCTCACTCCGTTATGCAGCACTCGGGTCGCGAACTGCCAGACTACAAACCTTCTGGTCTGCAGCTCAATGTCTTAACCTCTGAGCCACCAGGGCCTCTTGTGGGCAAATACCCCTCACCAAAATGCCACATGGCAAACTGCCTTTATAACCAAGAGAAATTTCAAAAGTAGTCTGCAAACAGCACACTGTCCATCTGCTTGAAGGTCAAACCTTCCCCTGTGTGTACAAACACTCTTGGATGGCTCTCACGTAAGCATACTTTCGATTTTCACCAAGGGGGAAAAACACAAAACCAAACCCCAACACTACAGCCTTCAGCGGCCAAACAAACTATTTCAATGTGTATTAGTTAAAAGGGAGCCTGTTGAACAACATATTTGGCTAGATTACAGCACAGTACTTCAAATAAATAAACACAAGGAAGCTTCCCTCCCTTAACACAATACCTTAAAAGAAGCACAAACCAAAGGTCCTTGTACTCTCACAGCCCTTACAAATGCAGAACACAATAGGATGGTTTAGGCTTTCACACAGGGATAAAACTTAATCATTACCCACAGTTCTTCTCAGCTTTCCATTGTGCCAGGTCGTTTCAACCCCCACCACCTGAAGCCTTGATCTGTGTCCAAAGTCTGGAAAAGCCAGCAGCCAACATCAGCCTCTCTGGAAGGCTGCCGGGAAGCAGTGAGTGGCTGCAACAGGAAGTTCATCCTTCACATTCTCCCTGGACAGTCAACATGTGCTGGATACTTTGATGCATATAATTTTTAATAGTCTGTTAAAATTTAGATCTGTCTGCAAGGAAGGCAACAAGTACACACACACACACACACACACACTCTCCTACAAAAGTTTTTCTCCAGAGAAAAAAAATGGAGTCAAACCTCCAAGTGTGCATGCACACGAAAGCCCATACACCGAATAAACCTTTTTTTGGTCTTAAAGGTGCCACTGGACTCTAAATTTGTTCTCCAACAGCTATTAGTCAACATCCAGTCTTCCTCTCCATTAAATTTGGCTCATCTCCCCATCATACATGCAAGACTAAAAACAACAGCATTAAGATGCTTGATGAGGCACTGGCAGCCTCTCTTCAGCTGACTGCCAAAATACGTTCTTACCTCAATCCAAGCTTTTTTCAGACTAATTTTCTACAAGCCAAAAAGCCCAGATGGAGCCAAACATGTAGTTGATTCACTGACTCGCTAGCCACGATGGATACCATAAGCCCAGCATCATGAGACCAGAATGCTGCTCTCAGTTTATTCAATTTCCTGACAGCCTTCAGCAATTTTAACTGCTTCCTCTCCAAAGCAAACACCCTCCCGCCTGCTGCTCAAATATTTCCTCAGAGTTGCAAAAGGAGCTAGTTAAGGGAACGATTTATGGGAGGAACAACAGGGGTTTACTTGTATCCATCCACTGCAGCAAGTAGAAAAAAAAACAAACAAGGAAGAGGAAAGGGCCTTTGCCTCCTTACATCTGGAATACACTTCTTGTATTTTCAATCTCTTTACTTCCTTTTATTTTACAGATTGTATTGCCTTGTTCACGTCCTTCCCCTTTCCCTTTCTGTACTCTCTCCTTTCCCTCCTGGATCCACATTGACTCTTCCGGTGGAAATTTAGATTACACACTTCTTGAAACATGAACCATCCTTTATGAGACATTCAGAACACAACCATGTACATTTGGGCAGCGCTAGATTAACAACAAACTACAGGATCAAACAAAAAATAATGGGAAAGTCGCAATTCTTCATTCATGTATTCATCCCATCACATCTAAAGCAGGGGATGCCACAAGTATTCCCTCTAAGCTGAGTTAGTGTGAGCTAGCTCACCGTTTTTTAGCCTCCGGCTCACATATTTTTGTCTTCGCTCAGGAAGGATGGCTCCAGAGCAAACTAATTTATGCAGCAGCCAAATCACTCGCTCACAACTTTAATGCCAATAGGTCACAAAGTAGAATTTTTGCTCACAAGACTCCACAGCTTAGAGGGAGCATTGGATGCCACCCACTCTTTATACATATCCAGCTGAAGGGACTACATGGAAACAAGGCTTGGGTAGGAACAGGGTTTAGCTACCTTTACCCCAGGCTCATTTTGGTGTAAAAAGCAAACCCCAACCCCACCTCTCACCTACCACATATACACGAATTGGGCCCATATCAAACATGGCTGCCCCTTTCACATCAAATTTTTCTTAAGAGACTGGTACAGCTGAACCTTTAAAATAGTAATTTATTAGAAAGTTATCAATTTTTAGAAAAGCATTAGGAGGGTATACCTTGTCCCAAGCCCTCCACAGACGTAGGAGAATACTGTCTCCATGCATGGCAGTGGCTATGGCCAACCAGCCTCTCCCTACAACATTAGTCACTGTCCATACCCAGCCCGCGGGTTTCGCCCACAACACCAGTTCTTCAGACTGAGCTTGTGGGTGGATGTCTAGCGCCTCCCTGGCTGGATCACTCCAGCCTTCCAATCCTTCTAAGCTGTCAAGGTGAGCTACAACCTTCCCTGGCTACAAAGGGGCTTTTGCTTTTGCCACTGCTAATGGAGAAGCCCAGAATTCAATTAAAGCACTTACACCAGGATATCTTTGCCTATACTAAATATGAGACAATATTTGAACACAGTCAACTGACCACCCTACCAGCTCTACCAGACAGCCTCTCATAAGTTCACTGAATCCAGTCCCTCTAAGGAAAAATGCAATTGGTACATGTCGTTAGTTCACAGTGTGGGCGTACAGCAGGACTGTGTGGTCATTTCCTTTATTAGAATACCCTGACGCTGCTTCCTTTGTGTACCCGGAAACTAAATTCCAAGAGCACCAGATTGCATGTGACCGTTGCTTTCTATGACACAACAAACCACCAGCTCAGAAATTATTTATGATGGGCCATAACAGTGCATAATACATTACAAGGATATACTCCAAAAATAATGGGCAGTTCTTATTCCTCTCTGTGAAAGCAATCCACAGGGCTATGTTCACTTTTAGGTACAGGTTGTACAACTTTAGTCAGGACACAGATAAGGTGGCATTCAGACACCCTTTCATTACACTGCTCCCGTGCTGCACCTCCACACCTGATGCTTTCTTTTGAATATTTATAGGCCACTTTTGACCTCAATGGAGACCCAAAGTGGCTTACAAATTCATTCTTCTCTCCTCCATTTTATCTTCACAACAACCCTGGTGAGGTAAATTAGGCTGCAAGAGAGAGAGAGAGACTGGCCCAAGGCCACCCAGCAAGCTTCCATGGTAGAGTGGGGATTCAGCCTTGGGTCTCCCAGATCCTACTCTGGCACTCCAATTGCTGCATCAGCAGAGAATGATGTACCTGGAGAGCACTGCCTTTATTCCTATTTCAGAGATGCTAGGTCTGAAAATCATGAGACCTTCCAACCCCCTTGACAACAGACACACATGTGGTTCAAACGTAATCCTTGGGCACAGTCTCCACACACTTATTTGTCTCACTCCAAACTATCCCTTTAGAACACAGGACTTGAGAACATACAGATCAGGCCATGGGCCATCAATTCTTTGGAAATGTCATCTTGTCTAGAATATGGCCATTAGGTTTTTGACCAGAGCCTGCTGAAAAGAGCCATAGAACAACCAGTATCTAAAAATGTGCACAGATTCCAGGCACAACTCAATATGCTGGTCAGTGACCTTTAAAGTACTAAACTGTCTAGGAGCCAGGTACTTTCCTCCATATGAACCTGGCCAGCTGCCAAGATAATCAACTGAGATCCTTTGCTTTGTGCCTGCAACTACTTGGAGTTGAGCATCTGCCTACTGCAGAGAGGGCACTCTGCAGTGACAACCTGCATGCTGAGTTCCCTCCTAATGAAAATCCACCTGGTGGCTTCCCACGGATGCTTTATGGCAACACCCACAGGCCCCCCCAAATGTTTTGGTATTAAGTTGACTGCCTTGTAAATGGGCTGTGTTCGTTTTTAGTTTATTTTAATTCACAGTAGTTGCTTCTACCTGCTGCTGTATTTTTCATTCCTGCCTATACCCACACTTTAACTTTATTCTTAAAGTTTTGTTTTGCGGTTCACCATGAATACATTTGTGGAGGGGCATTAGCAAAGTGCTGTAAATAAAATAATTCACACTCTTCACTTCCAGCAATAAGTAAAGGGATGTTTCTAGAAAGCTCACAAGCAAACAGCCCCTCCCTACAATCCCCCCTTTCTTTCCCAGACTCAAAAAATTAACAGCATACTATACCCAATCCCACTTTTAACCAACTTCCTTGATTGTGTTTCTTAAGCCTCAAATAAAACATTTGTCTTTTTTTTACTTTAGAACCTGGCCAGCTGAATGTTCAGTTGCCCATTATGCAAACCGCTGGGTTTTTTTTGGGGTGTGTGTGTGTGTTGAAAGACCTGAGTCAGATTGAGGTGATAAGAGAGGAGATCCTACGACTGATAGACAACTCAAAAACAAATAAATCACCCGGCCCGGATGGCATACATCCGAGAGTTCTGAAAGAACTCAAATGTGAACTTGTGGATCTCCTGACAAAAATATGTAATCTTTCCTTAAAATCTGCCTCCATTCCCGAGGACTGGAAGGTAGCGAATGTTACTCCCATCTTTAAAAAGGGTTCCAGAGGAGATCCAGGAAATTACCGGTCAGTTAGTCTGACATCGATACCGGTTAAGTTGGTGGAAACTGTTATTAAGGACAGAATTAGTAGGCACATTGATGAACAAAATCTATTGAGGAAGACTCAGCATGGGTTCTGTAAGGGACTTGTCTCACTAACCTGTTAGTGTTCTTTGAGGGAGTAAACAAACATGCGGACAAGGGGGGGGGGGCAATAGATGTTGTTTACCTTGACTTCCAGAAAGCTTTTGATAAAGTTCCTCATCAAAGACTCCTAAGTAAGCTCAATAGTCATGGGATAAAAGGACAAGTCCTTTTGTGAATCAAAAACTGGCTAATTAAAAAGAAACAGAGTGAGTATAAATGGGCAATTTTCTCAGTGGAGAGAGGTAAGCAGTGGGGTACCGCAGGGATCAGTACTTGGTCCGATGCTTTTTAACTTGTTTATTAATGATTTGGAGTTGGGAGTAAGCAGTGAAGTGACTAAATTTGCAGATGACATAAAGCTGTTCAGGGTGGTGAAAACCAGGGAGGGTTATGAGGCACTCCAAAGGATCTGTCAAGGATGGGCGAGTGGGCATCAACATGGCAAATGGGGTTCAATGTGCCAAGTGCAAAGTGATGCACATTGGAGCCAAAAATCCTAACTATAAATACACGTTGATGGGGTCCAAACTGGCAGAGACTGACCAAGAGAGAGTCATCTTGGAGTCATAGTAGATAACTCAATAAAAATGTTGAGACACTGCAATGAAAAAGGCCAACGCTATGCTGGGGATTATTAGGGAGGGAACTGAAAACAAATCAGCCAGTATCATGATGCCCCTGTATAAATCGATGGTGCGACCTCATTTGGAGTACTGTGTACAGTTCTGGTCGCCACACCTCAAAAAAAGATATTATAGCATTGGAAAAAGTGCCAAAGAGGGCAACTAGAATGATAAAAGGGTTGGAACACTTTCCGTATGAAGAAAGGTTGAAGCCCTTGAAGCTCTTTAGCTTGGAGAAACGATAGCTGAGGGGTGACATGATTGAGGTTTATAAGATTATTCATGGGATAGAGCAGGTAGAGAAAGATGAACTTTTCTCCCTTTCTCACAATACAAGAACTCGTGGGCACTCCATGAAATTGCTGAGCAGTCGGGTTAGAACAGATAAAAGGAAGTACTTCTTCACCCAAAGAGTGATTAACATGTGGAATTCACTGTCACAGGAGATGGTGATGGCTACAAGCATGGACGGCTTCAAGAGGGAATTAGATAAACATTCGGAGCAGAGGTCCATCAGTGGCTATTAGCCACAAAGTATAGATAGGAACTCTGGGGCAAGTGATGCTCTGTATTTGTGGTGCTTATGGGGAGGGGAACAGTGGGAGGGCTTCTGGTGTCCTGGCCGCACTGCTGGACCTCCTGAGGGCACCTGGTGTTTTTGGCCACTGTGTGACAGAGTGTTGGACTGGATGGGCCACTGGCCTGATCCAACACTGACTTCTTATATGTTCTTATATACAGTAGGTAAAAGCTTCCCCCCTCCAGTAGGTAAAACACACATAGCTGCCTTATACTGAAACAGACCACTGGTCAACCAAGGTCAGTAGTGGCTGCTCAGCCTGGCAGTGGCTCTCTAGGGTCTAAAACAGAGGTCTTTCATATTGCTAGTTCTATGTGATTCTTTCAGTTGGAGATACTGGAGAGAGAACTTGAGGTCTCCTGCATGACAAGCAGATGCTCTACCACTGAGCCATGTCCTGGCAGTACCTCCTAGGGTAATCTTTCACCTAAGGGCATCATGGTGCTTGTTCCAGCCCATACTGTGGTTACAGATGCTGCCTCTCCTGATCCACTAAGCCTGAGAAAGCCAGAATATGCAGCCACGGTAAACACTGTAGCACTCACTTTCTGAACAAGGAGAGCACCTGCGATCTTATCTGGCTTTTCCTAAAGCTGGAAAACTAACAGGAGGACAGGACAGAGGCTCATTCTGTCCATCTGTAGACCAAATATCAGAAGTCAAGCAGTGGCTGGGGTGGGGGGAGAAAGGTATCACACCCCACCTCCTATTAGGCCAGAAGTTCTGGCCTGAAAGGGTTTGGTTTCGGAAGGCAGGATGATTGACAAAATTAGCACCAAAGATGGTGTCTGCCATTAGGTGTGGCAGGATCAGGAAAGCACTATCAGGGGCAAAGCAAGGTTGCAAGGGACTCAAGTGCTTCTTATCCTGCTATTCCTGCCCCAGAGGGAACAGCACAAACCCGCCTGGTTTAGTTACCAACTAGCACCATGGGCAAGAACAAAGCAATCCTGGAGTGAGGCAGGCTGTGGGAGAAGACCATGACTCCATGCACTTGCAGAACCAGGGTCACTAGTTCCTGCTGCACCAGATTTATTTTCTGAAATGTGGCTCTTACTTTTCCCATTTATTAAGGAAAGAAAAAACATGCAATTATCCCAAGTGTTTTAATAATATTGATTCATGGACTGACAATTGGGCACCACTTCCCTAATTTCACAAGGAGCCACGGGGGGGAAATAACTACATACGCTCAGGGTTTTTAGTGTCATCCACTTAAGTGTCATTTACTTGCCATAATAATTTGAGGCATTGCAACAGGCTGCCACAATCCAGCTGGCACGGTCTAGCTCTGTGGCCCATATCTGACCTCAGAAAAGAAGTTAAACCTGTTCACAACAAGGTTCAAATGAATCTATCCAGCATCACAATAATACGAGAGCAGTTTTGGCTCTTACTGACATAGGGACACTCACTGGCTGCCTGCAGGCCAAATCCAGCTTCCAACCCTCTTCCAGGTTCTAGGATGGAAGGAACCCCTTTCAGTGGGGAATGAGAAGGTACCCCAACAGCCTCTAAATGACTTTTCATTTCCCAGTGGAAGGAGTGCCTATCAGGGCATTCATCCCAGGTGCTGGACTTTCCCTAGTCACAGGAATCAAGAGAAGCAAGCAGACATTCTGACCCCATTGCAAATTGACAGATCAGTTCTTGAACTGATGTGGTGGTTAGTTATTGAAATACAACGAACAAGGTAGCAAAAACTGTGTAGCAATGACGCCAACAAGGAAACAGTAGCAAGACTGGTATGATAAATTGATTTCATACGATATATGATATTATAAAATTCATATAAAACTTCAAATTGTGAAATCACAATTTATACAGAGTACAGGAAAATATTCCAAAAGAAGTCACAACAAAGACTCTAGATTTCCACTCCGTTTTGCAAATCTTCTTCAACGGTGACTAGATAAACTGTTTCAATAGCACAATGTAGACAAATAACTTAATCGGGAACAACAGTGCCAACAATATCTTCACAAATGGGCTACCATGCAATAATTCCAAAGAGCATCACCTCCATCCATCTTCATCTGATTAAGATGGATGGAAGTGATGCTCCTTGGAATTACCGCATGGTGGCCCGTTGAAGATTTGCAAAACGGAGTGGAAAAGTAGAGTCTTCGTTGTGACTTCTTTTGGAATATTTTCCAATACTCTGTATAAATTGTGACTTCTTTTGGAATATTTCCTACACTCTGTGTAATACACTTTGTGTATGAGGTTTTGTATGAATTTTATAATACTATCGAATGAAATCAATTTATCATACCAGTCTTGTAAACTGTTTCCTTGTTAGTGTCGCTGCTACACAATTTTTGTTACATTGTGGTTAGTTATTGGCCATCACTGAGATACTGGGTGGGTAGAATTTAGAAATCTGAGCTAGTGTAGACAAATGGCTGGGAACCACAAGTCCCTGGTTTGAGTATCACCTCTGATTCAAGTCCTGCTGCTGCCAAGAGCTTGCTTGGTGACCTCAAGAAAGCCACCATGGCTCTGCATCACAGACATAGTGGCCAGCCTGACAGGAGATAATGTACATAAAGTGCTTAAGAATGGTCAAAATGTGGCACAAAAATGCTTATTTTACTCATTTTAGGTCACATTTACAGAGAAGGATTTTTGTCTATGTCTTCTCAGGGGACATTCTCAACTGCCTGAATTTCTGGTGTTCCCCGCCACCCTGATCTGAATGGTACAGGTTGGCAGGAAGGGGCAGAGTAACGTTTTTGCTATAGCAACCGCTGTGCAACTTTGAACCCTGGAGCAGCAACCAGCTTTGTCTTGGCATTGCAAAGCTGATAGGCAAACAGATCAGAGGTTTTTTTTAAAAAACTGTATGCAAGTCTAATACTTGCCAGGGGGCAGATTTGTGACAAACAGGAGCAGCAAATAGCAGAAGGTCTCCTCCACCCCACTCCTTTAGATTACTTGTCTATGCAACAATACTATTGCCATGGGAAACTGGCTGGGTGAGGATACCAGAAACTTCTCCGTGTGCTGGCATTTACAGAAAGAAGATAGGAGTAGGATAATGGGGATGGGAGACAAGATCAAAAGATACATCAGGTAAAACAGCTAATTCGAGCAAATCTTTGGGATTTCCACATCTCTGGCACCAACAGGCAGCTTCAAAAGATGAGCAAGGAAGAATGACTAGAGCAGGCCAGGCAGCATCTAACATTGGGATGGGTGGCTGTTACCAGTGCATACCAAAGAACAAGAGGCCAAGCACATTGGCAGCTCCTCTCCACATTGTACAGCTACCATTAGTTCAGGAATGTGGGCTTTCCAAGGGAATGTCCTGCCTAATAGTGCAACAAGCTATGAGGAAACATTTTGCTTCTAAGAAAGGGCTTATTCTGGCTGTACGCACTGACAATTCCATCAAACAGGCTTTTGCCAAGACTTTTTAAAAAAAAATGTGAAGAGCCACCACTTATCTTTAGAGTACGTGTTTGTAAGATCTCAGGAACAGTCTCCAGCATTTTTACTCAATGGGGCCCTGTGGCTATAACTCAAGTGGGCCACAAACCTGAAGGCTCTTTTAAAGCCTTTCTTGCCACACTATTGGTCTGTTCTATTTAAACCAGAGACATCAGAATGGCACCAACTCGTCATTTAGATGATGCACTAAAATATTTTTATCCCTCCAATGTTCTTAATAGTTGATCTAGTGCTTCAGGCTCGGTTTAACGAATGCTCTTCTATTTTGCTAATAAATTGATTCAGAGCACTTTTAGTGAGCCTTCCTCCCACAAGGAACTCAAAGTGCACTACAGTGATTAGTTACAGCATAGTCATAAAGTGTATATAATACAAACAATAACTAAAATGCAAATCACAACATTTTAAAATCTGGATATGTTTCTCAGCTTTAGCTAGTAGCTGGGAAGGCTTATCTTAACAGCTCAGTCTTACAGAGCTCCTTCCTGACACATTCTGTAATTTAGGGGTTACAATCAAAAATGCCTTTTATTTACCTTCATAACCTAATAGGCCATAATCTAAAGAGCACAACCGAGGCTTTGTGTCCTTGCTTGCTGATTAAAGTGCTTTCAATTGCTTTGTAAGCTGCTGTGACACAACCCTTAAAACAGGCTTCAAAATGCTGCTCATCAGAGTACCGGGAGGTGAAGAGTTACATCTCCATCAGAATGGAGAGCTTTGAGTGACAGGTTACTTCAAGCACTCGGATTGCCCAGCTACAGCTGAAGGCAGAAATTTTTATTAGCTGGGTGCTGAGGGGGAATGGGGATTCTGACAGATTCCTGATTTAAGAGAAGATAAATGATTTCACTGTTGGAAAGCTGCTCTGAGGAAGAATTCAGCTGAAGAACTGAAAGAGTCTGTCTCCCAGCCTGTGCTGAAAGCAGTTCTACACAGACACAAGAACTGGGAATGAGATTTGGCAAGGTGGTTGGGTAGTGAGATGAGACTCCCATTCAGGCCAAAGGAAAGGGGATACATCTTCTAGGGAAGTAAGAAGAATCCCTGCCCAGTTAAACAGGGAGACTTATCTCTGGGAGGAGGAGATTCCTGGTCTGTAGTGAAAGGGAACTGCTTGAGACACTTCAAGAGCTAGGTAGAAATTAGGGATTAAAACAAAGGGAGTTGGGTACTGAAAGAAGGTACTAGCCTCAAGGAAATAAGAGGAGAAACAGGAAACTCTTATTAAGAAGCATTGTAGTGTTCCATAAATGCAGGGAAAAGCCGCTCGATATTAGGATCTCAATAACTCAGGAAATAATCTTCAATTACTCTCATTTGCCTGTATAAAGAATTACAATCCATACAACCACTGAATTTTGCCTCGGTTAACAACTCCTGATTACGCCTGACCTTCCCTTTTTTTTTTTAATACAATATTTTGTTCTGTTTGGCTTTTACATTGCCTCAAGTGCCGTTCGAAGTTCAACCCAAGAGGGCTCCTTATTCTTCCCCCAGGTTCCAGGGCTAAAGCCAAATTATATCTCTGTGACAGGGTGGGACAAACAGTCTTTTAAAGACAAAGAAGAAAACCATGTTACTTGGGGTGGCTCAGTCACAGATGGGAACAAAATTTTGAAGGAAAAATCTACTTCTGAGTGAGGGAAGTGTGAGGGGCTGTCAAAGCTGAGTTGGGGGCTTTACTGAGTGGAATGGAGGGGTGTACATTTTCTAAATAAATTTAGCTGCACTCACTTCCCCGTGTCATACCTCTGCTAATCTGTCTCTCTCACTTGATAAGTGAATACTTTGAAAACAGTGATCTGGTATCAGGACTATGAAGATTCTCTGCCCAGGATCATGGAGAGCTACAGCCAACCAGTACCAAACTAGGTGGAACAACAGTTCAAATCCTGGTGGCAACTCCTTCTCATTTTCCAAGCCACACTGGAACAAACAGAAAACTGTTTCTATAAATTCCTATACTTAAGACTAACAGCATATACTTTTGTTGACTTTAATCTTGTAACAGTTTCCTCTGTTAAGGCTGCTCCTCAAGTTCAAGGGTCAGTGCCTTCAAAAATGTTGCCCTCATTCTATTTGTCATGGGTATGTCTGCATGTGGGGAGATTAGGGTACAATAACAGCAAGGCCATTATTGCGACAACTATTTGGCCATAATAAAGACACAGTGATGCCCAATGACTAAAATGTAGATGAGAAGGACATTGGATTTATATCCTGCCTTTCACTCGGAATCTCAGAGCAGCTTACAAACTCCTCTCCCTTCCCCTCCACACATCAGACACCCTGTGATGTAGGTGGGGCTGAGAGAGCTCTTTCCAGATCAGTCCTTAAGAGAACAGCTGGTACAGAGCTATGGCTTGCCCAAGGTCATCCAGCAGCTGCAAGTGCAGGAATGGGGAATCAAACCCAGTTCTCCCAGATTAGAGTCTGCGCACTTAACCACTACACCGAACTGGCTCTGTACTTGGAATTACAACAGTGCCACTAGGAAGTATGGACACAGCTCCTTTTTCTTTCCAGTATTCCCTACCATTCAGCCCCAGGGATAGTCCCTAGCCCAGCATAAAGCACAGACCTTGCACCAGAAGGTCCTAGGTTCAATCCTCAGCATCTCTATTCTAAACATATTTCAGGTAGAGGTTTATACCAGCCCAACTATGCTTGACTATTTCTGTTGGAATAGACCATACTGAGCTAGACAGATAATCCTAATCAATTTATTAAAGACACAAGATATATATCAACTACTGATTGCTGTACGGATATTAATTTCTCCATGGTATCAGGAGAAAGGGAACACAGGGGACTGAAATGAAAGAAGACCTTTTCCTACTCATAATATTAATTTCGGGAGAATTATCCTCAATACCTTTTATACAGGAGCATGAATGCTGCTTGTCAAGCCTTACTGAATACAGGGAAAAGGACAAAGATTTGGGGGAAAGCACCAAGACTGAGATCTGTTTTTCCATAAAGCAATATTCATATTTCAGTGTGTTTATGTTAATTGATTTTTCATCCTTAAAGGGCTATTTCCAGGTCAAAAACTGTACAGTGAACTACTAAAGAAGGAGGATACACCTGTACTGAGAAAAGATAGGGCCACAAATCATATGCTCTGCAGGCAAGAGATCTCTGGTTCAGTCCCCAGCATCCATAGTTAAAAGGTATTAAAAGTTAATAGGAATGGGAAAGTCCCCTACTTCAGACCTTTCCGATCGTAATAGATGGCACTGGCCTGATCAGAGCAACAGTATGACTTGGTATGAAGGCAGCTTTAGAAGTACTGTGTTACAGCACCGAGGTGTCTCCAGTTCTGAACTGTCTTGAGCCGGGAACATGTCAGAGTATCCTTCAGTAGGCCAGATGGGCATTTACTTCAAGTTTCTCTAGTCATCCCTGGCAAGAGATCAGTTTTTCACCCACGGCAGATCAAAGTTTCTCAAGAGCAGCATCCAATAGCGCTGACACACAACATCCAGAATTGCTGTGTATATCTGAGTCGTAATTATTAACTTCCATGCTGCTCCAATTTGAGTGCCTATCTTCCAAATTCTCAGTGTAATCCAATTACCCATAGGAGCTACAACAATTCATTCAGCTCAAGGCGTTGGTGGAGGACTGCAAGAGTGAGAAAAGGGCAACACAACTAACTAGTGCCTAAGCAACCAACTTCCACAAAATATCACTGTTTCCAATTATCAAAGATTATGTGTGACCCAGGACAGGCAGAACTGGCTCAGAAAGACTATCACCCTAACCTCAAATAGTCTCTCCTCAAAAAAATTCCAAAAAGATTTTTCTCATTACACTAAGGAGTCTCAGGTTGGAGCTTAAACCTGTGCACAAGACAGTGATGTTGATGAAAAGGGGGGGAAAAGAGATTAAGATTACAGGGTATGGGACACATATGTAATGGGACCAAAGCTTATTTTCCAGCATGGCGACTGCTTTGTCACTGTGAGTCCTATGTGCAAATCAGACCCACAGTCTTGAATTCTGCCAACCTTTTATTGCTGTTGACTGAAGATGACAGGCACTGCTACTCAAAGCAGTGTAAACTATTCTGTAGATTACCATGCACTTGTCAAGGCATCACATGGTATAATTACGGCACAGGCAACTGAGCACAAATTATAGGCAAACCCCAAGATTTCAGAAGAAGGCCCAGTCTGCTGTTCAGATTGCTTCTGGCTTTGCAGGGGGGAGGAACAGGGGAGTGTTTCACTTGGTCTTTTACACAGCCCCCATAGTAACATGTATCAGCTATGGTAAGGGTGCCATATCAGCCTCATGAACATGTCCTATGTGGTATTTCACTAAGGTTAATATTGTGAAGTCTGTTTGCAATAGGCAAATCTTGACCTTTTATCTACGAATTACAGTTGTTATGTATACAGTTGTTATTGTTTTAAACAATAATCTTGGCTTTCAAGGGAAAGCAAACAGCAGTTGGAAAAAGGATGCCATAAGAAATTCACCTGTGGGACTCCATTCTGAAAATTGCACATGCTGCAACACATAGAAAATGTGCAGGACTCTGGTTACAGCTTTGTCAGTTAACACATGCTCATTATGGCATGACCAAACTTGACTAGTATAATGGGTACTTTGCTCATTCAGTGCCCAGTCTCATACCCAATGGCCACTGATTGGCATTTAAAAAGAAACATAGCGTTGAACGCGGCTGCTGAACATAATGTACAGATGCTCTAAATTACTCATGCCATACTTACTTTAAAAGTAATTACATTTCTTTTACCTTATTTATAGTTCACCTTTCTAACTTGGACTCAAGGTGGATTATACACATAGTGAGTCAATACAATCGACAGATGGGACATTCAATAAATAATGCAATAGGATTAGGGTTGTAGATTCTATGATTCTGTGACAGACTGGGTGATAATTGGCCACATTGTTTTTTTGTAGGGATAGTTTTTTAAGTAGCAGCTGGATAACTGCATCTTTGAGTGGCTGAGGGAAGGTGCTCTGAGTAGGTGGCTGATTTACAATATATGCTAAGGGTCTGTTGATGCGGTCCTTACATGATTTTAGCAGCCAGGATGGGCAAGGATCCAGAGTGCAAGTAATGGCCTTAACCATCCCCACGATCTTGTCAACATTCACCATGGAAACTGTGGCAAAATGATCCATGACCAGACTGGATGATGTATTAGTCCTGTCTACTAGTGTACCTATGTTACAACTACCATCCAGGTCAGAGTGTATTCTAGATACTTTATCAGCAAAAAACTTGGCAAAGGTATCACAGCTTAATTGCCTTTTCCAGAGACAAAGGCTCAGATCTTGGCATCAGCAGTTGCTGTACTACCTTGAACAATCAGGATGGTCATGAGCTAGCTAACACTATAGAAGCAACATTTCTTTGCCGTCATCACTGCCTCTTCATAGGTCTTTCAATGAGCTTTAAAGTGTAATCTATCAGACTGAGTAGTAGTTTGCTGCCAGCATCATTCTAGACATCTCCCAGCCTTCTTCAGGTCACCCAGTTGCACAGTAAACCAGGGAGCTGGTTTATGCCCTAGAGGTGGGAGTGGTCATAGAAGGGCATCCTTGTTGATAGCCAGAGCCAGCCCCAGGTTTTTTTGCACACTAGGCAAGGCTACCTTCTGGTGCCCTCCACCCCCAAATTTTCAAACATAAATGTATTTTAACCTCTGAGCCACCCCGGCCCCTATATTTCTCAGGGCATATACCCAATTACACATGCACACAAGTTGCATGTATCCCCTTACACAGAAATGTTTAAGCACCGAGGCATGCATTGCTAGAAGCATGGACAGCTTAAAGAGGGAATTAGATAATATGGAGCAGAGGTCCATCAGTAGCTATTAGCCACAAGCAGTGTTCCCTCTAAACTGAGTTAGTGTGAGCTAGCTGACAGTTTCTTAGCCTCCAGCTCACACATTTTTGTCTTAGCTCAGGAAGGATGGCTCCAGAGCAAACTAGTTTATGCAGTCACCAAATCACTCACTTACAACTCTAATGCCAGTAGCTCACAACGTAGAATTTCTGCTCACAAGACTCCACAGCTTAAAGGGAACATTGGCCACAAGGTATAGATAGGATCAGTCTGGGGCAAGTGATGCACTGTATTCTTGGTGCTTGGAGTGAGGGGGGCAACAGTTGGAGGACTTCTAGTGTCCTGGCCCCACTGCTGGACCTCCTGATGACTGAACGCCCAGGAGGAGGGCAACGGAAGAGGCCCGCCATCATTTCATTTTAACACTTCAATTCTGTGGAAGGACAGCTGCTTCTGCTTTCGGAAGTCTCCCTCCCTTCAGACTGTTTCGTAAAGCAGATGCAGGCCTGTGGCAGCGCAATCCTGTCTGCCTGACTCTAGAACAACTGCTGGGGTGGGGATGTTTGAGCTGTGAGTCTGCCCACATCAGAGAATTGGCTCCCCCCCCCCAGGTGGGAGGGGAAAGGAGCGAGGAAGGAAAGTTGAGCAGACCTCGGGACTGGAGAAGAGCTGAAGGACCGCAAGATCCACAGCTGGAGGAGCGTTCTCTGCGCGGGGTGTGTGTGACTCCTCAGCGGGGCTGTGCACTGTACTCACACCCCCCCCCCCCCCGCCAGGACTGTGCAAAGACCCCTAGCTGCCGCCGTTTTTTGGTAGGGCTCAGTGGGGAGCCTGTTTGGCCGTCCAGGATTTGCCACCTGGTTCACAAGGCTGCCCAGTTTGCTCTGCTGGCAGGGGGGAGGAAAGGGACCTCAGCGGCATGGGGCAGTTGTTGTTGGCAGCCAAGGAGGGCACAGTCCCTTTTCTTAACGGAAGGCCAGTTCTGCACTCATCACCGGGGGGCGCCCTAGGCAGGAGGCTAGTCTGCCTAGTGAGCGAGCTGGCCTTGTCGATAGCTTCCAGGACCTTCATGTTCCACACTCCCACTGAAGCCTCAGCTGAGCATGTGTTTAGGATCCTAAATTCCCCTAGAGAGTTCTGGAATCCAGTAGGATTCCTGAGCCTTCGCAGATAGACCATTTTAACCACACCCCATCTCATGCAGGGTGTTGGAGCCACATTTACCTTGGCTTTAAATATATGCACAGCCAACTCTTTAGAGTTTTTATTATCACATTGTCTGGAGCCCGTCCCATCTCTCAGCTCTGCCTCATTCCTCCAGTTATCTTTCATTATTGGCCAAGATCCGCATAACGCCCCTCCTTAAGAGATTCTTGATTCAATGAGCAAGAAATAAGAAACTCACCCAGTAGTACATGAGACTCTTACCTCTTTGCTGTTCCACTGGAAGTCAAGATGAGTTGTTGTTCCAGCAATGTGATTGTCAAGTTGAGGACAGATTCTCACCCTGGTCCGGTTCAGCCTTACTCCCAAAATTCCCACTTAGCATGAGTTCCAACCACAGGCAGCAGGACCTGGGTGCCTATTCACTGCCAACAAAGAAAAATGGAACTGTTGACACCAACACTTAAGAGAGACCAAGAAACATGCATAGCATTTGGCAAAAGGCAGAAAAATGCTTTCATCACATGAAGATTAATTTCATACACTCTTCTCACATGAACATTCTTGGCCTGACAAATACAGTATTCAAGATCAGATGGGTCATTCACCCAGCATAGCAAAGATGCAGAAGCAGTCCTTGCATCTGCTGGCATGCATGCAAGTGTGGACTGCAGTCTAAAACATCAAAAAAAAGCAGCAAAATCTCAGCTCATCTCCTCCTGGGTCTCCCTCAAAATGAGACAAGCACTACTTGAGCAGAGTTCAGGGAATGACAAGCACGTTGCTTGTTTCACTTAAAAACTGATACTGAGATATCCAGGAGATGTCAAACATAAGTTTGATCCATTTCCTGTGACAATTCAAAGGTGTTTAGAATAATACACACAAGTCTTCTCTCTTGTTGCTTGTCTCCTCCATTCATGCGCTCTCTATAATCTAAACAAGGTGCTTGATGGCACACAGAACTTTAATTCACCTACTTCTGCTGAAGTACTTTTCAGAAAACCAACTGGAAGCACAATAGCTGGAAAAAATACAACTGGCTTCTAAACCATCAGTCTAAATCTGGCTTTTAAAAGAAGTTAATCCACAAGACTTCAAAAGATCAATTTTTAATTTATTTTGGAGAACCTGCTGGGCCAACTTTCTGAACAAAGACATTCTAAACTAGCAGCAAAATTGCCAAAGAACCTGGCTGAATTCCCAGAAAAAGAACCTGAAGCAAACAAGAGTGCAGCTTAAACTTAATTTTCCAAAATGCAACAAAACTAACTGCACTATACCTCCAGAAAGGTGTTTAACTCCAAGCAGTCAGCACCCCATTTTGAAAGGCAGCCCTGCACAGAGCTGAGAAATACCTTTCAGGTGTTCTACCAATCAGCAATACATTGTTCAGAACCTAGGAGATGTTATGCTAGGAGCATTTATCCACCTCTGCCCTGCAGTTTATCTACTAAGTATTCAGCAACCATGACCACCGAGAAAGAGCAGGTGGGAAACTATTTCAAGCTACACAAGTTGTCCCCATAAACACCAGCAGCAACTTGGCACCTGGATTTTTCTCCAGATCTGCCTTTTAAGAGTTGCAATACAAAAAACTGCCACTACACTTTAAGAAAAAATGTAAAATCAAGTTACAAAGACCACAGTCACCCCTGTAGTGGCATGTAAACAGTCCTAAGGGTGACACAGAAATACACTGAGCCTGTCCCTCCAGTCTATCCTGTTGGATTGCCACATGCACTTTCCCCCTTTCCACTTCATCCCGGTCTCCCCTTATTTATCCCATCCACCCCCCGTCCCAAAGTGTACTCTGCACAAGGCGGCATCATTCTGACCAGCCGGATCACATTCTCCTCTCGCACAAACTTCCCTTCAAGGAAGCCGCGCAGACCTGCACCCATCTTTCTCCGCTCCCCCATCATGAAGGGCCAGCAGCAGCTCCACCCCACTCTACATTCAGTCTCCCCCTCGCTCTATTCTGCCTTTTCCACACCTTCACTCGCCCCAGCCACACTTTCCTCTCACTACTTCCCCCCACACACTTCTCTTTTCCCATCCCCTTTCCCACCCACCCTCCTTCTCACAGGCCATTTCACTCCCGATGCTTCATACCTTGCCCCCCACCAGCTCCATCCATCCCATTAGCAGCTAGCAATCCCCGCACCTGAGCACTTTCTAACTCCCCTTTTATCAATCTTCTCCCCCCCCCCACTCCATTCATAGCAGCCTGAGCACTTCTCGTTTTCCCCCTCCCTTCTCCCACCTCGTCGCCTCTGCATCACCCCCAATCCCCTGCATCACCCTCAAGCCCACCCCCTTTCAACCCCTCGTTCTCCTCACCCCACTAATATATTCCCTCATAAGAACCCCGCGGCGGAGAAAAAGTGACCACCCTGCCTCGGCCGTCCAAATACAAGCGGGGAAACTCACTTCTTGTTACGCTCCGCCGCAGCAAGCAACCCAGCAACGCGTCTCCCCCCGGGCGTCCCGACCTCCTCAAACGTGTATCCTTCCAGCCGCTGAGCGTCCTCGCCCGCTCATTAGGCAAGGCAGCCATCACGTGTCCAAAACCTCCCGCCTCCCTCCCTCCGGGTCGAATTCCTATTGATTAGGACATGCTTCATTTCCTTCCCTCGGCCTCCCCCTGAGCTGTCAATCTCTATAGTCCCGCCCTCTTTAGGGGACAAGGCCAATTTAGTGACGCGAAGAAAGCGACCGCGTTTCTGGAATAAATTAGGGCTTTTCGGCGCTCCGTAGCGAGCCGAGAGAGTCACGCGCCTCAGTCGCCGGCCTCTCTCACTTCCTAGTTTGAAAAAGGTTACTTTGGCGAGCGCGCTGGAAAGAACGCCGGCTGGTTTTGTGACACTGTCGTGAAAGGAAAGAGCGCCCTCGTGTTTTTCGGCTTCACGGGCCGCTTCTGGGCGGCGAGCGGCTGAGGGAACCAGGGGAGAATGTTTGGGGGCTCCGAGGAGGATGACGCGGACTTCCTGTCTCCCACAGGCGGGTGAGGCCCCAGCGGGGCGGGAGAAGAGAAGTAACACCCGGAAGGGGAAGACTGGGGCGTGAGCCGCTTCCGTTCACCAGCACAGCCCCAGAACCAATTTTCAGCCAGGCTGGCTTTTCTGTCTTTGACCATACACGGGCCCCATTAAGGGTGCCTCTGGGCACGTGCAAAGTGTCCTTTTCTCCCCAAACTCGGGAGTTACCGCAAATTCCCTTTTCTGTGGAATAAAGGAGCTGTCCTGGTGCGAGAACTGGGTTGACCACCCTTGATAGCTTTTCAGCTTCTGAATATGTTTGGGCATGTGCGAAGTGTCTTCTTCACTCAACTAGCCCATGAACCATCTACTATGGGGCGTCATAAAACGCTCTTACTGTAATTCTTATAATGTCCTAGTTGGCTGGTATTGTCTTCGTACTACTATGAAGTATTAAGAGGGACTCAGGATTGCTTAATGATTGCTTTTATAGGTGGGGGCTTGATGGATTTTAATTGTATTTTTATGTATTTCGTGTAAGCTGCTCTGAGCCTGCCTTGGTGGGGAGGGCAGGGTATAAATTGAATTAAATAAATAAAATGTTAAGAGGGAGTGGCTTGCCTATGGTCACCTGGTGAGAGTAATAATAGTACTTATTCTTTGTATAGTACTTTCAATTAAAAAAAGCACTTCACACACATCTCATTTTGAACTTTACAGTGACCCTGTAAGGTAGGCTAGTGGGGGATTGTTGTTGTTGTTCAGTTGCACAGTTGAGTCTGACTCTTTGCGACCCCATGGACCACATCACTGCAGGCCTTCCTGTCCTCCGCCATCCTCCAGAGCCTACCCAACTTCATGGTTGTTGCATCGATAGCACTACCATCTCATCCTTTGCGGTCCCCTTCTTTTACCTTCAATCATTCCCAGCATCAGGGTCTTCTCCAGTGAGTGCTCCCTTCTCATTTGGTGGCCCAAGTATTTGCGCTTTAGTGTCTGGCCTTCCAGGGAACAGTCAGGGTTGATTTCTTTTAGGATTGACTGATTTGATCGCCTTGCAGTCCAAGGGACTCTCAGGAGTCTTCTCCAGCACTATAATTCAAAAGCATCTATTTTTCTGTGCTTGGCCTTCCTTATGGTCCAGCTCTCACAGGCATACATTACTACTGGCAATACCATTGCTTTGACTATATGGACTTTTGTTGGCAGGGTGATGTCTCTACTTTTTATTATGCTGTCTAGGTTTGCCATAGCTTTCCTCCCAAGGAGCAAAATCTTTTTACTTTCCTGGCTGCAGTCACTGTCTGCAGTGATCTTGGATCCCAGGAACGTGAATTCTGTCACTGCTTCCTTGACTTCCCCTTCTATTTACCAAGGATTGATGGGTCTGCACAGTCAGCTCCAGGTCTTGTTTTTACTGACTGTGTAGAACTCCATCTTTGACTGTGAATTATATAATCAATCTGATCTTGGGGTTTCCCATCTGGTGATGTCCATGTGTAGAGTCGGCTCTTAGGTTGTTGGCTAGTATTCCCCCCCATATTGTATTCTCAGATTTGTGGTACTGATTTTCTTAAAAGTGCCTAATGTGCTCTTGGTAGAAGTGATATTTGAATTGGGAACATCCTGGATCATCATTAATTTTCTTAGGGCTCCCACCAGTCACTTATGATATAGAATAAAGGGCTTCACAGGGTGTGATTGCCTTAGTGGGCTTTTCACATCATGAGTTTGTGTAGTGTGTCTTTTTCTTTCAAACACTGAGTTGTATTGATGGTGTTTACCTTTTATATAGAACTTTCAGGGTTCAAAACACATTTTCTTCTAGTAAGCTTTAATATATCTTTAAAAGGTAGGTCAGGATTGTTAGGCTTATCCCTTGCTCTTGGTTTTCTGTTTGAACATCCTTTGAAGCCGAAAAGTTTTTTTTCTGACTTTGTATTCCAAGAGGTTGTTCCTGTGTTAGATGATTTAGACATAGAGTAGGGGCTTTCTGTAAAACATGGAGAAATAGAAACTGTAGTGGTGGTTTCTGACAGAGGGGGGCTTTGACTCTGAAAAGCACATGTCCCCAAAATCTTGCTGGTCAAGTGCTACTGAACTGGAATCTAAGTGCAGTGGTGAGGGGGGTGAGAGTTTTGACTGGGATCTGAGCACTACCTGTGAGGTCTTGAGCAAGCTGCATTTTTATAGTCTCTAGTTTGGAATATTAATTGCTTCTGTCACAGGTTATTGTGAAGGTGGAACAAGCGGCTGCAGTCATGTCAAAGAGCTGTTCAAATGTCCCTGTTCCCTTAAAACCTGATGGGTTGGGTGGCAATTAATTGTCTGGACTCTTGAGTGACTGTTGCAAAGACCTGATGAGATAAGCCAGGAGGTCAGATTGCTCAACAGAGAACCGTGCTTCAAAAGGGGGTGATTGTTCATTGATTAGATCAGGACTGCAGGAATAATTTACTCTGCTGACTGAAAGGAGGCAAAAGAGCCCTGCTGTCAGCCCCAGTCTGGCCAAGACCGTTTCTTCAAAAGTGGAAGGAAGGGAAACCCCCGAGATTGCCTCTGTGTTGGTGAAGGAGTCTGTGGCAGCTGACAAACCAGAAAGGAATGTGTGAAAAACAGGGAGTCTTGAGGCACCTGAAAGGCAAATATATTTAATGTGGCATACGTGTTTGTGAGATGGAGCTCACTTTGTCAATTGCATGGTTCTCAGTGGTAGATATGCGGGTTATGTATACATGGGTGCAAACAGGTATGTTTCTGTATGTTACATACATGTTTAATGCAGACATCTTTCTCAGCTTTAATACCAGAGGTCCTTTTATTAGAGAAGCTCAGGGAGCAGGATCTATGGAATACGTTTGGATTCTAGAATACTTTGTCTTGGGACAGAAGTTTGGAGTGCTTTGAGATTGCTCTGATACTGTCCCCCCCCCCCCCCCCCGAAACAAACTAGACATGTGAGGGTCATGTGATGGAGCAACCAATGAGTCTGCTTCCAAAGCCGAACGGTGTGACAGTGAGATGCCTCTACTGACCTGATTTTCCAGGAAGAAAACTCTTAAGTCTTAACTCTTCTTTCTCTGTCTCGTTCTATGAGCCTCTCAAATATGCTTGTGACAGTTGCTGGTGTCTTTCCAGTAGAAATCCAAAGGAGAGCCACTTTTGCTAGACAGCCATTTTTGCTCACAAGGTCTTGCAGTCCTTGCGGAGATTGCTGTCTGTGCAAATATAAGGTTGTCTTTGGAAATCCAAGCTGCTATTTTGTTGCTGATACTCCAGGATGGGAAGGGAGTGTGGGAGGAGGGGTTACACTTGAAAAAACTGCAATGAAGCTTGAGTTGATAGGACTGGTAGGAAAATCATCCAGTGATCTGGGAGCTCTTGGACCGCAATGTCAGCCCCATGGCGGACGGAATATCTTTGGCAGGCAGCCCATGGGTTGGTTCTTTCTGTGATGGTGCTTTTTTGATTGTCTGGTTTGAGGTGGATCTCTGTTTTAGATTCCTAGAATATTTTTGGTTGGCTGCTAGTATAGCACAGAGTATATTCTATTGGGCTCATCATTCAGTATCTCAAGGACCTTGGGTTTTTTTTTCACTTTTAAAACTTCCAAATTTCTGGCCCTAAGGGTTGTAAGTATGTGAGATTCTGGTCCAGGAATGAATTAAGTATATTAACTCAAATTAAGTATATTAACATGGAAGAAGGCTTGGTTTTGGAATTCTCTGTCATGGGAAAATTAGCACAGCAAGATAAGGTTTTTCAGCTTTTGTTAAACCTTATTAGCTAGTTTCTGAGACTCTCCCCAAATGCTGTAATTTAGATATTATTTCTACTTCAGTTTTCATAAGAAGATTTTATGTCTTCGTTAAAGTATGTAATTATTTTGGAGTTCCAGATGTGCAGATTTGTTAATCTGTGGCCCCATACTAAAACAGGAGTCCTGTGCCATCTAAAAGACTCACAAAATTTGTTTCACCATCAGTTTTTATGATTCACTTCTAATATACGTGATGAACTCAGACTCATGAAAATCTGATTTGGAATAAATTTTGCTAGTGTTTTCAGGTGACACAGTGCTTCTGTTTTAGACAGATCGACTAAACGTTTCCTAATTTATGATTTTGGTAGTAACATGAAAGCAGTATTTTGTGAGCCAGGTATGAATCCAGGAGTTTAAGTTCTTCTGTATTACAGTTTTGTTTTATCTGCTGATTATGTTTTTATCCTTCATGCCTGCTGAGGAGTTCGGGGTAGTGTATCTGATGATGCACGTGCATTGGATGCGATTTGACAGCACATTCCTGCACCATGGCATCAAGTGAATAACGGTTTTTCTCTCCATACAGTGCCAGGTTGGCCTCTCTCTTTGGACTGGATCAAACAGTTACAGGCGCTGGAAATGAATTTTTCCAGTACACAGCACCCAAACAGCCTAAAAAGGGCCAGCCAGGGACTGGTGAGTAATTCTCTATACCACCCTTGGGTGCAGCTACACAACTGCTAAACAGCTCCTTCCAAAATCTTGTGATCCTTCTTTCGGTGCCTGATACACAGCTGTAGCAGAGGCTAATGAAATGGTGTCTAGCTATGGTTAAGGATCAGACAAAGGGGAATTTGTCCCTATAGTTTCTTTTCCTGGAGTCAGTTATGGAAACAAATCCTTGAGAAACATTGGGATCAATTTTATGGAATGCTTCTTTAGAATGATCAGGTAAATGCATTAATTGCATCCTAGAGATGTTTGCTTCCAAGACTTCTGTTGAGAAATGTAAGTTTCTGTTAGAATACAATGACATTTATATGCTGGGCAGAATCCAAGAAAAGCTTGCTGTGACTGAATTCCATTCCACTGCTTACAGTGATTGGAGATAGAAGAGGGCTCTCACAAAACAGCAGTCCAGACACTTGGGACTAGTGTCAAAGATCAGCATGGTGGGGTACCTGCTGAGGTCTGTAGCTAGTGGAGGGGCTAACACTGGCCAGAGATGCTTGGCCCATGGGCTGACACCAAGGACGAGAAATCAGTCAAGAAGTTCCTGCAGTGCCAGAGGAACCTCTGGAACAATCTCCCCCCTCATGCTGGGAGAATCGCCTGGTTGGAACACAATTCTGTTATTCTCCTTTGGCCCTGGCCAGAGTCAGTGAGACTTAAAGAACTATGAAAGTGTCATGTTCTGTTCCCTCCTATGCATGTGCAAAAGGGGATCCTCCTGTAGATACTGGTGCATATCTCTAACCTGGAGTGAACTGGAACTGAATATGTAGAAATGCCATACAGTGCAGCCCTTTCTGGACCTTGCAGCTGTAAATAAGAGAATCTCATGTTTGGAAGCTTCCTTATGTTCATAAAACGTTCTTTCCACACAGAACATTAGTACACTTGATGGGGAAGCAAGGCCAGAAATATTTTCTTCAACAGTGATTTTCCAGCCTTTGATATGGGAAAGGATTTACTCAGACAGCCTTTTATCTGTAGTCTGCTGCAGTGGTACAGTCCAGAATGTTTTATGAAACCCTCTATAGTTTAACTACAAGGCAGGGATGTATCTGTGTATGCTTGCTTATGTTTTTAAGACTTATATCCACATTTCAATCAAATGATCCTCAAGACAGTTTACAAACAGATTAAATGCCATACATGCACCCCTCCACAGCAGCCTTTAAACTTCTGGCTGGTGGCAGAGGTCAGAGGTCCCCCCCAAAATATTTACACCCCAGGAAACTTGGTGCTGTTATGTGCTGATACTTGCTGGGAGATGCTGAATGTTGCACATTTCTTTGTGTACTTCTTCAGCTGCTGGTCCGGCATCACAGAAGTCACCTACTCCCACACCCACTTCAGGAGCACCATCTGTCTTCATTGCTACAGCTGTTCATGCATATCGGTTGTAAGTACCATAGCAGTGAGAATTGCAGTGACTTTTTGTCACCCTTTAGTTTGGCATCTTCTTATTTCCCAGTTCTGCCTATCCAGCATGAGCGCTGCTTGGTCTAACCTGGCTGACTCTGCTCAGGAGACACTGTAGAATCACAATGGAAGCAACACCAAAAATATATTCTAAAACAATGTGGTTGGGGAACGGAGCATGTCTAAGTGGAATATTACCTGCTTTGTGTTCAGAAACTGACTAGCTCAGTCCCTGATGTTTCCAGTTAAAAGATTTCAGATTGTTGCTAGTGGGAAAGACTCTTTGTTAGTGGGAAAGACTCTTTGTATCTGAAACCTGGAGAGTCACTGGCAATCCAGGTACCAGTACTGAGCTAGATAGGTTTGATTCAGGATAATGCAGTTTTCTGTGTTCATCTGTTTCACTTTCAATGCATTGGACTTTGGATATGACACTTTCCCACTGAAAATCCTGGGTAATGCTGAAAATGTATAATAAGGAATTGAGCAGGGCTGAGGGGAATCTGCTTGGTTGGATGCACTGCATTTTGAGTGCTGTCCTAGGATTGCTAGTATGGTCTTGCTGGGTTAGGCTTGGTGTCCATCAGGGGCAGTCTTCAGTCTCCCAGATGTTGGCATAAGCAGCATCCATAAATACTGTATGCAGTGTGCTGCTGTAGGATACAGTGGCATCTTTGCTTGGATGGATTGAAAAGGGGATGACGGATGATCATTCATGCCCAGTGTATCTTTCAGTGGCTAATTCACAGATGATAAGTATTTCAGTGGCTATCAGCTATGATAACTGAATGGAACCATATGTTAAAGTCATAAGCATCTGAGTGACAAATGTTAAGGACAAACAGGGAATGAGTTCTTGTATGCCCTGTTTGTTTCCAGGAATGTCTGACTGCTCACAGATGGAATCAGGATATTGAGGCCCTTGCCCTGATCCAGTGAGACATGATGGCATCCGCAGGAGCTTTGGGGCCAGGCAAGGTGTGAAGTGATGTTACACGGTATGTTGTGGTCACAGCCAGGTGAAAACATCAGCTGACATCACATACGGGTTTTCTCCTGGCCATGATGTTGCCATGTCGTGTAATGTCACTTTCACCCCCCCCTCCACTCTTCTCCCGCTAGCCCTCGATTCAAGGACCAGGTTGGAGGGCCCAGCAGCAGATTAGTGCCCACCCCAAAGCAGGCAAATGGCATGCCTATGTCTCATCAATGTGAGTGCCAAGCTCACTTTGGAAGCTGCTACATAACAGGATTTTTTCATTTTACAATTCAGCGCAAATGGGCAGTATGTGAAACAAGGCAAATATGGAGCAGCTGTTGTGGGGAGCCACTCAACCAAAGAGGTAAAAAATGGTGCAGTGTATCACACTAACATTTCCTTCTGTATCTTAGTTGCATGCTTGAGGTTGCTCATCAGTTTCACCGAGTACCCTCTCCCCAAGTTCTAATATTTGAAAGAAATCACTCTTCTCTTTCCCCCAATATACATACTTTCATTAACTCTTTTTAATTTGTCTTTTCCCTCCTCTTTATTTTTTTCCCTAAATGGAGAAATGCCAAATTTCTTGCCACATAGGGAAGGTGTTCCAGTCCCTTTGCTTGCCCCTTTTTCAATACCTTTTTTTACTTGGGGCTGTCAGAGCTTTACATTGTAGCTTGGATATGAGTGCTAGTTTTACAGTTGCCATGATAGTATTGCTTAGCAGTCTTGTGTGTTCAAGTTACTTTGTCATTTGTAGATGCTTTTGAATGGCCAGTCCACTGGTTTCTGTTCACATTTCCCCCTTCTTTTCTCCCTTCCATCTCTTACGGAATCCAGTACAGGATCCTTCTTTATATCAATCAGCAGCAGCAGGTCACAGCAGCCAGGATCCATTCAGGGTTTGTACTCACGGTAAGTATTATTGCTAAGAACTACTCACTGAGCTGGATCCTGTGGGTCCGTTCTGCTAATTGTGGCACTTTTCTGTGGATCAAGGAATAAGAGGCTATTGTGTCAATAAGACATTTCCTCAAGCTGGAGAGAAGCTCCACTGTTTGCGGAATAGATCTGTGGGTTCCAACCTGTCCCAACTTTTTCCCTCAATAAACTGTTAAGTGTGTATAATTCTTTGTAGGTCAGCTGTGCATGTACTGAAAAAGCTTTCCTTTTGCTTCTTAATTTTAAAAAATTCTAATTCCTTTTTTGATCTAGTCCAAGCTTGCAAGACAGTGTTTGAATATTAAGAATAAAATATTTAAATTACATAAAGCCAAAGCATCAGAACTATATGCAACCGAATGATAGAACAATAATCTCCAGTTGCAGTGTGCTCATTTAAAAATCTATAGAATATGCTTTCTGTGTGTATAGGCGCATTTCTTTTTTCATGTAAGATCCCCCCCCCCTTAAGGCCGTGGTATTCACTCTGCAGCTTGTGAAGAACAGCGTTCTCAATTACCACTAACTGGAAGAGCCACATTTACTTCCGTCTCTGCCATGAGGCCTTAGGGAGGCTTGCAGCTTACCCATTCCTTCATCAGTAGCTGTTTCAAGGTGGGAACCGCCTACTGACCACAAGCCCCACTGGGCAAGCGCCTTGCCCACCTTACTGGAACATGGGGCAGGTGCAGTATTGTGGAATAGTGCTCAGAAAAGCCACACATTGCATGTCAAAGAAACACAGGTGGCTTCTTCCAAGCCACTGAGTATCACTGCCTGAAGGATAGTTGTAGTAGACTGCTGTAGCAGAAATAAACAGGAGACTTGTGTCGCCTTGAAGAGTAACAGGTTTTTACACTAGTATAAGCTTTCATGAATAAGACCCTGCATCATTGAGTGCATATAGTTAGTCCTTAAGAGGCAGAGATGCAATTGTGAAAAACAGGCTGTAAACAGTCGAGTTGGAGGAGGTTATGTAATGCAAGAGGTACAAGGTGAGAAGCTGTTATATGCAGAATTCAAATGTAATAAAGAAGGGTACAGATACAATTCGCAGTAGTAGTAATTGTTGTTAATGCAGTTTCTCTAGTCTTGCTAAGCTGGTTAACACTTGCAGTGACTGAGGAAGTCAAAGTCCTGGTTAAGTCTGTAGAAGATGGCAGCTTTTCAGCGTTTTCTTACGACTTGCTTTTTAAAAGAAAAAAAAGCCTCCAGCAATACACACAGCTGAAAGACTGAGTTGCTTCAGCAGAATCAGTGTGGTGTGGTGGCTGGAGTGCTGGGCTAGGATCTAGGAGACCCAGATTCGAATCTGCATTCTGCCATGGGAGGTTGCTGGGTGGTCTTGGGCCAGTCATGTGTTTTCAGTGTAGCCTACCTCAGGGTTGTTCTGAGGATTAATAGAAGAGAGGAGAATGATGTGAGTAGCTTTATGTTCCCATTGTGGAAAAAGGCAGAGTATAGATGAAGTTAAATAAATAAAATGCCATCTGCTATTTTGAATGTGGGTGGCTTTCTCCTTCTATTCACAGGTCCAGCCCAACAATTACAGTACATTTTATGATGATCAGAGGCAGAATTGGTCCATTATGTTTGAGTCAGAAAAGGCAGCCATGGATTTCAGTAAGCAGGTGTGTGAAAATATGTACTTACTGGGATGGAGAGAAGCTACCTGGTGAAAATCTCTAATTAACCGTACTCAATTATATAAATGCAAACCTCTGAGCAAATGTTTCTGGTCACTTGTTTGGCTTCCCAAGTGAATTTCCTTTTTGCCCCAGAGTAGCAGAGCTTTATGTTGGTGTGCTTTTTTTTACAACTAGCACATACTTTGCTCGAAAGCAATAAATGCTTCACATACCTAAAGGTCTTGCAGTAAGAACTGTGCTCCTTTGTGTGGAACAAGGGAAGGGAAGTAGAACTGGATTCAGGTTCTGCCTAACCTGGAACAAGATGCTGCTTGCAAAGCAAAGGTTGGGCACAGGAAAAGCGGGGTAAGACGGAGGCAGTGGGTGGAGAGGTTTGTTTTGTGGCAAGATCTGAGAAGATGCAAAAGGGATGATTGATCAGAGGTAGTTATTTTATCCCTAATGCATTTTGGGTGTCCTCATTGGAGTTAATTCAGCACTGCACTATTTTATTTCCTTCTAGTGTATCATATAGAAGAGCTGAATCTCTAAATATTTGTAGTGAAAGAGAGAGTTCTGTAGGTATGGTGTATTAGATGGAAATTTAAATAATAATTTCATCTTCTCCACTTCTTTCTTGTTTGTTGGTGGTTCTCCCCCCCCCTCGCTGTTTAAGGAGTAAGAACAGCTGCAGTGTCCCCTTGCTACCCAAGTCTGAGAGCAGGGCTAGCCTAGAAACTTTCATAATGGTCAGGCCATCATTGTATGTGACCCATTCTTACCCTGTTGCTTCCAGATACTATCTTTGGTCATCTGGCTGGTTACCCTGTAGTTCTCTGCTTTGGCCAGAGCTTGGTGATGGCCTCCTGGGTAAATCCTTGTCTGTTCCACCTCAGGCTCTGGATCAGGACCTGGTGTGGGCTGAAGGCCTAATAGGCGAAAGGATATGATTAGTTACTTTATGCTGAGGCACACAATGGACCATGCAATATGGGACAGTTTGTGAGGCAGTCTGGAAGCTCTCCAGGTCAGGAAGCATTTAAAAAAACAGTCCTGAGTTTTTCAGGACAGCAGGTTTAACACCAAGCCATGTTCCCCAAGCTCACTTTTCATTGAAAGCTCTTTGGGACAGGGACCTGTCCTTTTCAGCTTGTGCTGTAAGGCACCGTAAATACTTGTAGCACACTCTAAATGCATACCAGGCAGCTTATGCTGGCATCTAAACCTACTTCAAAAGGGCCATGTATCACTTCTCATCCACCAAACTACTGTATGTGAACTCAGTCCCTGGATGGTTTTTTGTTGTGGCCACTGATGTGGACCAGGGTTACTAAAAGACCTCATTTTCCTCCCTTTCTGTAGCTGTGCATTGCCAAATATAACAGCATTCCTTCCCCTGATTCGGTGCTGCATCAGGATCTGATTGTTGGAGAAGGCCAAGGTGTCGAAATAGGAGACTCTCTGGAGGCTGCCTTTACGGGCTGGCTGTTCCAGAACTGCGGACTAGGACAGGTGAAACTGGGAAGAGGGCTTGATGTTTCATTTCAATTGGTAGTCAGGGGAAACTTTAGCTTCTCGGTAGCCTTGGTAGGGGGGGGGGGAAGGTTCACCTGAGAAAGAATGCATTACCTGTGTTAGTTCAGTGGTGATCCGAATGATCCAGCTTCCCCCAGAAAACCCAGAGGCTCTTTAAGCCACTTCCCCAAACTGGCTGTGAGCAGACTTTTGCTGAGAGATGCTAAAGTGTAAGTTATTATCTCTTACACTCAGTGGCCTGCAAGTAAAACAGTTAAATGTCTCAGCTATGGGTATGGGGATTCACGTCCAATTTCTGTAATTAACTCGGCTGCAAGTTTGTGCCTCAGGTGAAGATGCATGCTGCCAATTTCTAAGTCACTGGGCGAAAATGTTATTTTCCCAGGCATTTTTGGTGGGATCCTTTTTTCATTGGAGATGCTGGGGATTAGATCTGTGACTTTCAGCATGCAAATCTGTGCACAGCTTAGTTATGGTGTCCTTATGGGTAAGATATTGAGCTTTAGTCCCACATTCTGAAGTGGAAGGCCCAATGATCCCTGAGAGTCCATTGTGGTCATTTCCCAAACATCATGCTGTTGTGAAATATCAGTGTGATTTGCGAAAGCTTAGATGTCAGGATTTGAGACTGTTCACCCCACATTAAGTATTATTAAGTGCCATGTTACCATTGTCCTTCACTATCAACAGGTGTTTGACTCAAATGTCAACAAAGACAAGCTCCTGCGTCTGAAGTTGGGCTCTGGCAAAGTCTTAAAGGTAGGTATCCTAGCACCATGATTGAGTGGGTTTTTTCCTCCCTACAGTCTTCATTTCTAAATTATCAGTATAGTAGCAGTTCCTTCGAGAAATCCAGAAGAGAAGTAAAATGCCTGAGCCCAAATCCATGTTCTGATCACTGTGAAACTTGGAGTCCCACCCCACCCCCCCACCCCGCCCCACACACACAGGGAAGGCTCTCTTGGCCCTTTTCAAATGGCCTTTAGATGGTGGTAGAAAAAAAATAACACTTTTCTGGAAAACATTTAGCTTGTAGCTGTTAAGTGGAACTGCCCTAAGGTTTTTATTAGGCTGTGTTAGCTCTCTGGTGTTAAGTGTTCCTGGATTCTTTCTTGTTCTTCTGATTTTTATTGCAGTTCTGGTTTCAGAAACAAATGGCGTCAGGACTTTGGTAAAGGGCAGGATTTAAATATTTGCATAAGTAAGTGCATCCCTCCAGAATGAGAGGTGGGGAATTGTCATGGCTCAGTTAAGAATTGGGCATGAGGACCATTTTCACCAGCTCCTGGCAATGGCATTTGGTGCACACATTGCCCTGATGCCACCCTGTTCCATACAAATCTTCTCATCCACTGTAGTCATTTTCAGAGGTCCTGGTTTGGGTGCCCCACTATCTAAAGCTAGAAAAAGAGCTTTCTCGGTCACGGTAGCAAAACTTTGGAACTCCCTCCCCAGGGAGATTCATCTGTCTCCATGTATCTTCTGTTAGAGGGTGAAGACCTTTTCTGTTTTGTCTGGTTGTACCCCCCAGTAACTGTTACTGGCCCTCCTCCCTGGTTGTTTTTATGTGTTTATATGTTTTTATTAAATTGTTTATTTCATATATACTTTATTTTTGATGCTGTTTTAATTTTGTAATGTTTTGAGGTTTACTGCCTTGGGTACCCTATTTGGCCAGCATGGAAATGTTTTAAAAAATAAATAAATCCCCCCCACTGTGTCACTGCTTTATAAAAGTTTTTGCATATGTGTTAAATGTTTGCCAAACCCTTCTGCAAAACCGTAGTATCTATCCGTCCTTGGTACTTCTGTGCTACATTAGTTCCTTGTGAGAAAGAGCACTTGGAATTGTTATGGACTGTTTTCAAACTTTGTTTCTTGTGTGTGTGGTTCTTGTATTTTTGGTCCCAAAGGGTTGGGAAGAAGGGATGATTGGCATGAAGAAAGGAGGAAGGCGTTTTCTCCTTATTCCACCAGCACTGGCTTATGGGCCGCAGGGAGTAGCCAATCGCATTCCCCCAGACTCGACCTTGGCCTTTGAGGTGGAAGTCAAGCGGGTGAGTAGTTCTTTCTAGACACATAGCCATTGTAGGGTTTCTTTGAATGTGTTACTGGCCAGGTAATAAGGCTACATGGCATGTGGCTTTTGCTCCCTTAGGTGAGGCTTGTGAAGGACTTGGGCTCCAATGGACAGAACCTAGGCCATAGGGATTCTCTTGTGCCTTCACCTGGACCAAACCAAGAAAATCTTTGCACGGATCCAGCAGGGCCGCTTCCCTCAACGTTACCTCCAAAACCAGGGTGAGAAAACCCAGTGGTTTAAGAACTTAAAGCAAAGCAGAACAAACCTATCTTAGTATATTGCAAGTACACCACTGCCTTTGTGTTAGAATTTGACATTGCTAATAAGGTCTTTCTGGATCAGACTGAATCATCCCTTGCTCCACTGTTCTGTTTCCAGACAGCCAGATGTCTCTATACCTTCAACAGCATATGCACTCAATTCTATTCTCCCCCTGAATCACTTGGTGGGGGATGCTGCCTTTGAGCCTGGAGGTTTCATTTGGCTTTTATACCAGCTATTATCAATAGACTTCTCTGCCATCAATTTGTCTAATTTCTTTTTTAAAGAAAATAAGCACATTATTATACTAAATATGTTGTTGAAGGCTTTCATGGCCGGAGTTCATTCATTGTTGTAGATTTTCCGGGCTGTATGGCCATGGTCTTGCCAAGACCACGGCCATACAGTCTGGAAAATCTACAACAACATTATACTAAACTTCATTGAGTTGTGGCTGCAGTGGATCTTTCTGCTCCGAATTGTTGTATATGCATCCTCTTTGTGGGTTTGCTGGGGGGGGGGGTGTCTTCACATTTTTTGGAAATTGTGGGCTGTCTCCTTGGTTTAAAAGCAAGTGGTAGGTCAGTGCAGATAGAATTCTGCCCAACCTTATCCATGTCTTTTGTTCCCTTCCTTTTCTTGTGTGACCAGATACCCCATTTTCTTGCCTGCTTCAGCTTTGGGTTTGCTCTTAGCAAATGTTCTAGTTTGCTTGAAGTACTAACTGCTTTCAGACTTCATAGTGAACAGTGGTGTATGCAACACTGTGCTTAATCCAAGGGACACAAGTAACAAATCCAGGTTTGTGTTTCTGCTTGTGTCTGACTCCCTTTTAATAGGGAGGATGTCCTTTCTAATATTGCCATCTCTGTGGCTTGGCAGCTGCAAGGGATAATGAATTCAGTTATTACATCAAACTACAATTAGCACAAACTGATTAATAAACATTAGTTTGAAATCCTGGTTTTGTTCCAGTTAACAGCTACAGTTTGTTTGGCCAGTTGCATTTAGACTTCACAGCTAACTGGGGTTTGATCAAACCATGGTTTATCACAATGTCTCAATGCAGCCATTGTTTCAAGCAAATTAGAAAAATCATTTGGAGCAAGCCTAACACTGAAGCTAATGATGAAAGAGGGCAAATCATTCAGAGAAGGGGAGGAATATATGATCCCACATAGTTACTGGTCAAGGGTAAATTCTGTTCTCTTGGTGGTACCTTAACCATGGATCAAGAAGCACATAAGAACAACCCTGCTGGATCAGACCAGTGGTCTTCCATCAGCTGACCAGACTCCAAGAAGGGGTACAGAGGTCAAATCACCCCTGCCAGTTGGCCCTCAGAGGTGTATTGCCTTCAGAGATGGAGAGCCCATGGACAGATCTCTCTTCTGTGAACTGTCTACTTTGACAGGTAGTGGCTGTCGCCCATCTCAGGACAGCAAGTCCTGCAAGTTTATTATGTGGATAACTAGTCAGCCTTTCTGCATCATGCCCTGTTGTCTTGACAAAGGGCAAGTGGTTCTACTGGAGACCAGTTTGCTTAATTAGGCAATATTTGAGTACATCAAGCATTTTAAGATCCCTAGAATGCTTCTGCAATGCACAGAAGTATTAAGCTCCTTTCTGTCTTGTAGGGAGCCTGCAGTGCGGGTGAAATCCAACTCTATCAGTGAACAGCTAGCGGTAAGTCCCCAGCTTAGCGAAACCTCTATATTTGAGATACTTGATTTTAAGGTTTTCAACCAAAAGAGATGCAGATTAGAACCCTGAATACTAACAACATGGTACCCTCAATTAATATAGCCTTCTTCAAATACAAGCTGGCAGGGTATGTGTGGTTGAGACTAGCAGTTGTTTTGGGAACATAACTTACATTTTCTGCAAATACTGCAATGTCTGCATGTTCTTATACAAGAACCAGGAGCAAGGCCCGTTGTAGACCCAATACAATGGGCGCTGGAAAGAAGTGAGACATTCCGCCACCCTGCCGCTTTCTACCCACTCCCCAGACCCCTGGGGTCACAGGGCGATGGGATGGCCCGGCCAGCCGCCTCCCCCGTCCTCCGCCCTGGCGGCACACCAGCCCCCCTCCGACCACAGGCTGCCTGGCCACCTGCAGTTGGCCTGGGCCGATGATGACCAGTGTGGCAGCAGCAGGATTGGCCTCTGCCTGATGACCCTCCACCCGCTGGAACGTCCAGGCCATCCACCACCTCCTCGCTTTCTCCCCCTCCTGAGCCCCCGGTGTCGAGGGACGACAGGACACCCTGCCACTGGCTCCCTGCCCGGCTGCATCTGGCTCCCTACAGGCCACCTCCACTGCCCCTCACTGTTTTCACTCCACTTTCTCCCCCCTGCCTCCTGACCCTCTCCCCTCCCCTCAGCGCCATCTGTCCGTCCTACTGGACTCCTTCTGTTGGCCGCGTCCCCAGCTGACATGTGCTGTTCCCGGGGCAGCCGCTGTGCTGCTGCTGCCTGCCTGCCTCCGGCCTGCCTGCCCTCCGTCCCTTCCTCCTGTCCCCTCCGATTCCTGCTCCTGCTGCTGTGGAACACTCAATTATATACAAGGAGAGATTCTTGGAAGGATGATGCAGGCATGAACAAAGCAGTCTTGGTTTTTGGTAATTGAATCACTTGTAGCTGGACCTTGATTGCACCGTCAGAGAAGCACTTGTAATAATGGGAAATTGCTGGGGGGAAACTAGCAAGGAAAAGTCATACCATTGTGAGTGGGGTGAAAAGCTGCCTTTTAAAGTCCCCATATTCTATCAGGTAGTAGAATGACTAATGATGACTGTCAGTGGAAAGTGTGCTTGCTGCATCCTTGGAAAAGGGAATGGTATCCTATCTTGCCATGCAGTAACCATTTCTCTTTGGAAGAGTGAGCAATGTGAACCCTATTTCCTCTTTCCCAGAATCCTGACGTAGCAAAAGCAAAGCTGATCTCACGGATGGCAAAGATGGGGCAGCCCATGTTGCCTTTCCTTGCAGGCACAGCTCCAGCTCAGCTTGACTCAAGTGATTCAGAGATGGAGGTGGGTTTATTTGAGAGGTTATTGGGGGTGGGGCCACTGCTGGTATTGTTGCTGAGACTGGAGAGCTGATCCTCTGGCATTCAAAGCGGATTGCAGCAGGGGCTAAAGCAGTAGCTCAGGTAGAAGCTCTCAGTGGGGTGTTCCTGCAAGTCTTTCTGCCTTTAAATGGGATTTCAAACAAAATAATTCTGGTTATTCCTGATCCTTAGGGGTGGAACAAGCTAGAAGCCCTCACTAACCACATCCTATAATTATGAGTTGCTTTTTAACTCCTGCCGGGTCACAGGTCCTCACTGGGCCCTCTATTGAATTAGCTGTTCTGAAAGTGGAAGGCTTGTCATGCACACCATTCAGTCAGCTGGCCAGTTGCAGCCCAAGGTCAACGCTGTACTTCTGAGTTCCCTGATGTGACAGGAAAAGAGGCATCTGCAGCTCCTCCCATCATTCCCCTCCCCTTAACACACCTGAAGTATTACTTATTTGAGCAAGGTAGGGGTTGGATGGTGGGAGGTGAACAAAAAGGGTCAGGGAAGGGACAGCTGGAAGATGCTGTGGCTATCTTGTCTCCCGCCTCACCAGAAGGAAAGATCCAATATGAACTCTGCAGTGAGGCCCGGCAGCCCTAACATGGGACCAAGTTCTGTTGGTAGCAGGCTCTGGTTCTTTCTATCACTTATCCCATCTCATCTTACTTATTTGCTACACTTACAGCCTGCTGAGACTCATGGTGGATTAGAAAATATAACAAACCCTTCAGTCTTACAGCATAAGACATCCGATAAACAACACAGTAGGGCTAGGATTACCAAATTAGAAAACAATTGCAAACACTGTCTAAGGCCTGACGTACCATAATGCAGAGACGGGGTTACAATGGCAGAATGCAGTGCAGTAAATGCAAGGCAATACATACATACAAGGTGCTGCATATATGCAATAAACATTTTGTTTGGCTTTTCCCCCAGGACCCAAATTCTTTGCGAGGAGCAACAGCCCAGCCCGTGGCTTCCTCCCCCTTGAAGCTGTCCCCTCAGACATCCCTGCCTCAGATGACGGCAAATGGTAAAGAGCCAGGAAGGTTCAGGGCTACGTATTTGTGTGTGTGTGTGTGTGTGTGATCCTTCCCGCCCCCCATGAGAACTTGAAGTGTGCATGTGTGTATTTACGTGCATTCATGAAAGGCCACGAGAACACAGGCAGAGAGATTGCTTAAGCTGTTCACTTAGCATTGGGTCACCTGTCCTTTATGGGCAGCAGGTGCTCTAGCCATGCACCTGAGGCAGATGAACAAGTAGAAAGCAGCAGGCCTCAGGCACTATTTCTTTTGGGCCAGGTGCAAACTTGCAATATATTCTTCCTGTCTGTCTCCCCACCACATCCCCACAGTCAGGATCTTGAATGCATGACACTAAGAATGATAGTAGACTGTCCTAGGCAAATCTTAAGTTTTGCATGGAGCAAAGCTGAATACTGGAATTTGTATAAATTTTGCAAATATATTTTTAGTAATCCAGGTTTTGTTAGTCATGGGGGCAGGGAAGATCAAGGACCTGAAGCCTTCTTTCCTAACCATCTGGAAACCTTTATTATGATATTTGTGTAGTGCTTTTCTGCATGTAGGTGCGCTCACTGCAGTTCACATAATGTGATTCGGAAGACACATGTTACAATCAGAAGAGCAGTATGCTTGTGTAGGTTTAGATACCCTTCTGGCTTTTCCAATTACAGTAGACATGTTTTCTTCACAGCCATAACAGCTAGAAGCTTGGTTTAAAAAAGAAAACCACTATACATTTTGGAGGAAGCTGAATTCACCTACTGCCATACTGTAGACACTCACTGAATGTCAGCATACATGCAACCCTTGTTCCTAGCTTCTATAGCTATGCTGTATGATCAGAGCCTGTTATTGCTATGGAGCTTGTTGCAGTTGTCCCTATCAGTGCTCATCTGGTGCTGTTCCACTTGCCAACTCTGTCCTAGGAAATCTGCGTAGCCTATCCCAGGCTAGGAATGGGGGATGTGATTGATAGCATTGGGCCAGGAGCGACATAGGCTGGTGTGACAGTGCTGCACAGATGTGAAATGTGCAGAGAAATGGAGTGGGGGGAGTGGCGGCACATTTCATCTACCATAACAAGCATAGCCTGTCTGTATAGAGCTGAGCAATGTAAACGTCTCTGGTTTCTTCTTAGTGGCTCAGCCTGCCATTTCGGGGCTGCAGATGTCCTCTGGTGCCATAATGCCTGCAGCCCTCCAGTCGCATTCAGCTGTTCCCGGGACAGCCCATGCTTTTCAGGTACGTAAATGCTGGTTGCTGGTGCTTCATCATCAGAAGATGCTGCATTTAGAGCAGTTCTCTCTGCCCATCCCCCAATACACAAGCCAAAGACTTTCATGGCATTACCACCCTGATGCATTGCCTCTTCTGTGGTCAAGACAATTATAATTAGACTTGGAAAGTGTGGCTTCAAATCGTGCCTTTGTTATGGCTTCAGTTCCTTGCCTTCTCTCAGCCACCCCCAGTTAACATTTAATGAAGTTGATAAAACAACCAAAAAAAGGGGAAAGCCCCTGGCCCTGATCAAATGCCAGTGGAACTGTTTAAGATCGATCCAAATTGGTGGGCACAGATTCTAGCCTCAGTTTTTACTGATATAAACAAGATGGGATGTATTGCTGAAGTTTGGTGCAGTGCAGTAATCGTACCGATTTACAAAAATGGGGACCCAATGGACTTGACAAACTTATCACCTGGTAAGTTTGTTATCCACCACTGGAAAACTCTGTGCTGCAGTGCTTTTTGGAAAACTTAGATCATGGGTTGAAGAAAATAACGTTCTTGGGAGTGAGCAGGCCGACTTCAGGAAAGGAGCAAGTACTATTGATCATTGTCATATCCTTCAATATTTAGTTGATAAATATCCGAGTTCCGGAGAAAATATACTGGGAGCAGCCTTCATAGATCTTAAATCAGTATTTGACAGCATTTCTAGACCCAGATTACGGGGAAAGTTAAAGAATTACAGTATTGACCCTCGCCTCTTATATTTAATATAACAGCTATGCAGATTCCCCACTGCCCGGGTCACATGTGGGGAACAAGGGCAGTTACCTGGGGTACTTTCCCTAGACAAAGGTGTTAAGCAGGGGGGTATTCTTGCCCCCTGCTGTTCAATTTATATAAAAATGATCTTGGACCTTGTCTCCTGAGCAGTGTTCCCTCTAAGCTGAGTTAGTGTGAGCTAGCTCACAGTTTTTTAGCCTCCGGCTCACACATTTTTGTCTTAGCTCAGGACAGACAGCTGCAGAGCAAACTAATTTATGCAGTAGCCAAATCACTCACTTGCAGCTTTAATGCCAATAGTTCACAAAGTAGAATTTTTGCTCGCAAGACTCCACAGCTTAGAGGGAGCATTGCTCCTGAGGAATGATTTTCATCTCCCGTATTTATCCAAGTGCAGAGTTCCAATTCTCTTGTATGCGGGCAATGCAGTGATAATGTCTAGATTAGCTGTGGGTCTCCATAATATTGATAAAAAATTGAGGATTCCTGCAATCATGAAGGTCTGATTATCAATGCAGTAAAATCTATGGTCCTAATATTCAGTAAAAGGAAAAGAACAAAAACTTTTAGATGGCATATAGCAGGCCAACAAATGGAACAAGTGGAAGGCCCAACAATACTTGGGCCTTCTCTCAGCCTCAGTTCCTCACCTGTGAGAGGAGAACTGAGCATCCTGCCTCACAGGCTGAGAGTGACTACAAAGGTAGTGATGCATTATGGAAATCGAAAGTGCTAAATCAATGAGGCTAGAAGCTTTGATTTTAAATCTCTGGGCTGAATAGAAATAGTTTGTCCCCTTAACATTATTGGTTTTCCAACTGTTACAGATTCAAAAGCTGGCCTTGCAGCTGTGGACCCCACTGACTTATTTAGACTTGAAGGTTATGAATTGGGCTGTTAAGTGGGATTTGACACCCCCCCCCCCCCCAGCCACACACACATGCACAGTCGGTTTGGCAATTCAAAGAAGAATATTTTCAAGGTTCTGTCCAACCGAGGCTTTGCCACTTACTCTGTTAAGCCTGACTCTTCTCGCTCCCTCAGCCGTATGCAGGGGTGACGTATGCGTACCCACAAGCCGCTCCTGCAGCTTCTCAGCTCCAACCTGTTGGGCCAATGTACCCTTCTCCTTTTCAAGGTATGCTAAAAAATGTATAATGGGTGTGTAATTGATAGCTGTTCTGAACTGGGTGCTTTGCAAGTCCCTAATTCAAATCACTCCTCAGCCAGGAACACAAGAGGTTTTTGGCAAGCTTCTCTCAGCCTCACCAGCACAATTGTCCCTCTGCCCTCGCTGACTGTCCACTTCCATTCACAGTGCCTGCCTGTGCACCTGGCACATTTCTACACATGCTTGTGCTAGCGGAGGTGGGAGAAGGCAACATCCAGGCCAAGACCCGCTCACCACCCACCCCTAACATTGAAATTCCCTGTCCCAAGCAGTGCGTCAAGCCCCTTTTATTGCTACCTTTCCAAAGGGCCGTTATTGCGTCAAAATATTTTGGAATGCTTTTAAAATTATTTTGTTGGGTTTTATTGCTGTCAGCTGGTTGTAAAGCTTTGGGAGAGGAGAATGCTACTCACTGTTGCCACGTGATATGACACAGTCTGCCAGATTAGCTGTGATAGATAAAATATCCGTGCACTGAGAAACAGGGATAGTCAAAACTGTGTTTCCAACTTTTTAGAAAAAATTATTACAACTCCAGCTATGTAGAGAGACTACAAGGAAGTAGCAGAACAGACTTTTAAAATTCAGCTCAGTATTTACTTAGGATGGGTTTTTTAAGTAAGATTTTAAATTTGACGTGTCATATCTGTTCTAAAGATCAACAGAGTAATGTGATGGGAGATACCTTCTTTTTCTTCTGTACTTATTTCTCCGATTAATAGACTTAACACCACAATATACGTTTGCTGATATTTATATTTGTCCCATTTCTAACACTGAAGACCTGTAAACCTAAAATATGAAAAGGTCTCTAAAAACTTGCATGCTGTCGTCCCCCCCCCCCCCCCTGCAGCTGGAGACATTGGTTCATTCCTGATGACGGAGGCCAGGCAGCAAAACACAGAAATCCGCCTGGCTGTTGGCAAAGTGGCCGATAAATTAGATAATCTAGCGGACAAGGTAATGGGGTACTTAAAGTCTACATAAGAATGAATTTAGATCAAGGGTGTACCTTCATCAGCCAGCTTGAGGCCCCTGGGGAGTTCATGGGCAGGGCACTGATGATTCAGTGTTTCTGTTGATAGTCCAGAATCTGCTGTTGGGGCTATTGTTCCTGCATGTGGTGGTTCTATTTTGCTAAGCAGTCATGCACGTCAGACCAAAGTCAGTGCAGTGGATTCCTGAGCTATATACAGAGCAGCTTATTTGGGGCGTGTAGCTTATGCTGTTTACTCTTCTAAGGCACTGTGGGACCTCAATTTGATTTATTAAATTTCTACCCCCACCTACCTATTGAGCCTCCATTGTTCAGGCAGTCTTTATGGAATGTCTGCAGAAGGCCCACCAAGCCCTTTCCATTCCCATTCTCTTCTCATTTTCTCCGGTCCTTCTGTGAGCACCCCAGTTCCAGCTGCCCTGCTGGCTTGTAACGCTGTGTGGCACATGCATGTGGCAGCATACGGGAGCAGGGTGACTGGTATGCAGAATAAAGAAAAGGCCAGGAGCTATCAGGCGGACTGGACTCGCCTCTCCACTTTCTGCATTATTCACACTGCTAGGAAACACATCAAACTGATGCTGCTGAGGGATTTGGTCACCACAGCACTGAAGAACTGAACTCTTTCCCATTTCTATGCAGTACCAGTTCCTAGTAAATATGAATAGCTGAGCCACTGGACTTGTAGTGATATCCTACTCTTCAGGATATCAGGGTCTGGGCCATGCTTGCAAATCATTCTTGGGGGGGGCAGTTATCTCTCACTTGTTCTGCCACTCATCTCCCTCCATGCAAGCCACACCTCATTCCTGTCCCTTTTTGTCTAAGCACAGCTCCCCAATTCCCCTTCCTGGCCTCAGAGGAGAGGAGAGCAAAAGCCCTGCACCGTCTCTTCTTTAGTGCTAATGTGTCTTAGCCAGTGCTGAGAAGTGTCCTTGCTCAGCTAGTGGTTTGTAGCGAAAGTCTGGGGAGGAAGAGCAAGGGAGTTTTCAGCCGCGGCTGGAGTGCAGTAAAGCTGCTGCTTGGCCTTCTGGTTCTCATCTAGAGTCTGTTGCTAGTCGCCTTGGGAGAGCTGGTAAGCTGCAGGCCAACTCGAGCTTTCCCTGCCTCCTACGGGCTGATGTTAAACACTGCAACTCTGTTCTTTCCAGGTGAATGAGCTACAGAAGCAGAACTCCAGCCACAGTTTATTGCCAGGGAGCTCCTCGGTTACCATGGAAACAGCTATGATCATGAGCAACATCCAGCGCATCATCCAAGTGAGGACCATTTAGCCTCTGAAGGATATCTTCATTGGCTTCTCTGAAGAGAGAAACTCATCCCCTAAGATTTGCCAAGGAGATTTAGGGTCAGGGGAGAAATAATTCCATTGTTGCAAGCTATGTTGCAAGGCATCCTGGGTCCCTTAGAAGTTTGTCAGAGGCTCATTGGTTAGGAGATGAGTAAAGGCAGCAAGCTTCTCTGGAAAAGATGGCCTGTCTGGTGGTTACAGCAGCACAGTAGCTGCGAGGCTGAGCTGACTCCAAAAGGTTCCTGGCTCAAATCTCCCTGCTGATACAGACCTAGTAGATGGGCTTTAGGCAAGCCACGTTCTCTCAGCCTCCTGCCTCCTTTTACAGGGCTGCTGAGGATGTGTGTCAAAGCACTATTTGAGCATCTTCCCTTGCAATAAACAGCCTCAAAGGACTGATAGGGCTATTCAGTTGTATGCTCTGAGTCCATGCAGGGTTACGGGAAGGCTCAAGAAGCCTGGGCAGTGCCCTGCATGAACTGGGTTCACATTCTGGAATGCACTCCGGAATCCTTTGCAGTGCTCAAGGGACAGTAAGTCAGGACTTTCGGAGAGCATTCCTGGAAATAAAAAAACAGAAAATTTCTGCCCCAGGGGAAGAGAGATCAAATTGGAGCTGGGAGGGAGCAGGCCTTAGGCCTCAGTGCTGTTTCCCCCTTTGTTCCCGTTCTGGGATGCTCTTGGTTCTCTCCTGCACTGTTTTCGTGTTGCAGGAGAACGAGAGGCTGAAACAAGAGATTTTTGAGAAGAGCAGCCGGATTGAGGAGCAGAATGAGAAGATTAGTGAGCTGATTGATCGCAACCAGAGGTGAGGAGAGGTGGTGCTCCCCCTTGTAAAAGTGTGTTTTTGAGCAGAGGAACAACTTGCATGCCCTTCTGTATTAGAGGGATAACCCACATTCAGCTCAGCGCTATAAGGAAACCTGGTAGCCTCTACCACTGTGTGTGCTCTGTTATAAATTTATGCATGGCATAAGTATTGCTTTATGCCATTACTAGCTGGCTTTATCACTCCTGTAGACTTCTGGAATTCCCAGTGGGGCCAGTTGACCCAGCTCCTGTAGCCCTCTTTCCCTCGTCTCAGGCTGGTGAGGAGGCATCCTGCCATACCCTGCAAACCTTAGCAAGTCTGTCTAGCCAGAGTAGCAGCACGTTAGCCCTTGGCAACAGTCCTAGCAAAGTTGTCTCAGTCTGGCTAGCTAAGGCTGGGGAAAAGTGAGTAGGAATGAAGCAAAAGGCCTCTAGTAAAGAATGTGTAAAGAGAGGGAGCTCAAATAGTGGGGCACGCAGTACTAGAACTTGGAGCAGGCAGGACCAGAACCTTCCACCAGAAAGAACAGCTGCTTAACTTGGAGAATTTGGGTGTTAAAATGAACAAATTTGTCATACCGTGTAATTAAACGTGGTAAGACTGCTATGGGTCACATAACATAGATTCATGGATCAAACCCACCCCTTAGACCTATCCTGCCATCAGGACTCATAAAGCCATGCGCTGCTTCTTCTCTTCCCAGGTACGTTGAGCAGAGCAACCTCCTGATGGAGCAGAGGAACACCTCGCTGCAGATGAGCAATGAGCATACGCAGGCAAGGGTCTTGCATGCTGAGCAGGAGAAGGTAAACTCTGCAGGAGTGGTGGTCAAGGAGTCTGGATGGTGACCAAGGCTGCCGGGAGGGCAACAGCAGCCCAAGATCATGACCAGTCTGGAGTCCTCTCAAATTGGGTTTACTTGTCTAGATCAGAACCTTGTTTTGCCTATACGGGTCCCTTGAAGTATAAGGGGAAAGTAGAACGTTTTTAACTACACGCCAGCCCCCTTGTTGTGAGAACAAGTGAGTTGCCAAAAGACACTAGGGCAAGGGTGGCCAAACTTGTTCAACGTAAGAGCCACATAGAATAAACATCAGATGTCTGAGAGCCGCAAGACATGAACAAATATTACCCGCACATTTTTATTTTAAAATATGCAAATTTGCCTTTTTTAATTAACATTAAGCCAGACTGCCAAAAATAAAAACAGAAGGGATAAAAACAGATATTGATAATGATATTTATTTGTCCAATGGTATTTGTTTATTAATGATATTTGTTTGTCTAAGATAGAGGACAAAAGAGAGAGAGATAGAAAAAAAGAATGAAAGAGGTGGAAAGAAGGAAAGAGAGAGAGAGAAAGAATGAAAGAGGTGGAAAGAAGGAAAGAGAGAGAGAGAGAAAGAACCAAGAAAGCAAATAGATGGGAGGTGGGGAGGAAGGGAGAGAGGACAAAAAAGTATGCCTCCTCTTTGCTTCCCCAGCTGCCCTGCCGAGAGCCCCACAATATGTGTGAAAGAGCTGCATGTGGCTCCTGAGCCTCAGTTTGGCCACCCCTGCACTAGGGCATAGCTAAATCTGCATTTAGTGATCTTAAATATGTGCAGTTCTTGAAGCAATAGTAGAGCTACATACATTCATCTCCTGTGTCTGGTAATGCATATGCCAAACACACAGAGTGCTGTTCATCCCCAGAGCTCTGCTAACATTTTCCTCTGCTGACGACTCTCTTCTGCTTTTATATTGGTGGTGTTAACTTTCCTTTCCTGTTGCTACTTTTTTTTCCTTGTTAGCACAAGCTGCCATTGGAACAGGGCTGGGACCAGGTGAGGCATTGTCCTCTGATGTCCAGAAAATCTAGAATCCCCCCCCTTGCCATTTCCCCCCCCAAATTCATGTTTTCCTGCCCAAGTGAACCAAGGCTTTCTCCACTGATGGGACAGCCGAGATACTGGTGTAGAGTAGGTTGAATTAGCCTAAATTTGGACTAGTCCAAGACCACTAAGAATTTGAGACACACAGGCACACTTCAGGAGCAGAATCTCCCATACAAATCTTGCACGCTGCAGAGGCAATAGTCATTTGTGGTAAGGGGAAGACCTGTACTCTGCACTCCTGATTCTTCCTGTTGGGAGCCCAGGCTTGCAGGCCATGCTTCTAGGCTTGATGATTATATTTGGAGACAATTTAGGATTCAGTAATTTTGCAAGGTAACAACAAATTCCAAAACGTACATGAAACAAGATTCAGATGGGGAGCTGTGTTGGTCTGAAGCAGCAGAACTAAGTTTGAGTCCAGCAGGACTTTTAAGACCAACGAAGTTTTATTCAAAGCATAAGCTTTCGTATTCTTCAAATGTTGTGAAGAAGTGTGAATGCACAAGAAAGCTTATACCTTGAATTAAACTTTGTTGGTCTTAAAGTTGCCACTGGACTCAAACTTTGTAGATAAAACAAGTCCATTTGAAATGGGGGCAGTCGATTAAAAATGTAGCAAAGGTTATCCCTGTCCTAGCATGTTTGAGCTGTACCACTTCAAGGTGCTGGTGGGGACTTGTGTGACCGGAGGGTTTCTCCATGCAAAAGAAAATCTTGGCACACAGGAAACTGCCATGTCAGGGAGAGGGGTTCTAGGTTAGCCAGTTTTCCATGGTGGCTTTTATACATAATGGCAGACTTGGGATTGCTATGGCCAAGCCTGGGTGATTTTTAGGCTTGCTCACTGCTACATGCCCTTGTGCATGGCCATCCAGATGCATACTCCTCTGCTTTTGTAGCAAATTGTAGTTTATGGTTCTTTTTCTCCTGCAAATTGAGGTTCCACACTCTGGTTTGATGTTGGCAAGCTTGGTTAGCGGGGCCAAGCACAAAGCATCATTTGCCACTTCAGATGTGTTAAGGCAGACCTGTTGTTTGCCATGAAATTACAACTCCAGAGATTTGACAACACAAAAGGAGGAGGAGAGAACGCAATATTTATATCTTTTACTTTTATACCCCACTTTTCTTCTCAGTGGGGGTTCAGAGTGCCATACCACAATTCTCCCCATCTCCAGTTTATCCTAGCAACAACCTTGTGAGGTAGGATAGGCTGAGTGTGTGTGTGTAATAGGCTCAAAATCACCCAGTGAGCTTCTATGGAAGAGTGGTGATTCAAACCTGGGTCTCCTGGATCCTAGTCTGACACTCTGCCTGCTACACAAGAGTCTGAGTATCACGTAGCGACAAATCATTGTTGTGGGATTTCTGCCAGAAACCCCAGCCCCACTGATGAGGAAGCATTTAATCCAGTGAACCCTCACCTGTAGACTGAAATGGTCCAGTCAAGACACAGGTTGATTATCTCCTTGAGATCTGGTCGTCTCAACTCTCACACAGAGATCCCCAGCTGGCTTTGATCTTGACGCATGGTGCCCACAGTGCTTCTGAAAGATGCTGGGACTTTAAGTCTGCAAGGAACTCCAGAGCTGTCAGCACCATTCTTGTAGTATGTAAGTTACCTCTGAGCGGCTTACAACAGCACTACAGTACACACATTAGGATCCGGGAGACCTATTTTTGAATCGCCACTCTGCAGTGGGAATTGCTGGGTAACCTTGGGCATTCTCTGTTTAGCCCACCTCACAGGGTTATTGTGAGAATAAAATAGAGAGGAGAGTGGCGTAAATTGCTTTGGGTCCCCATTAGGGGGGAAAAGGTGGAGTATAAAGGAAATAAATCAACTGGATGGCTTTAAGAAAGGATAAGGCAAATTAACTGTTGGGCTGTGGTCACACGCACAAAATAATCCACTTTCAGTGCACTTTCCAGCTGGATTTTACTGTGTGAACTGGCAAAATCCAGTTGGAAAGTGCATTGGAAGTGGATTGGAAGTGGATTATTTTACGTGTGTGTCCGCAGTCTTGGTGTCTTATAACTGTGATAATATGCAGTCTCCATGTTCAGAGGCAGTCTGCTCGTGAATAACTGGTGCTGTGTACAAACCAACAAGGCTTTTGTGTTCCTGCCTTGCTTGTGGCCTTCATGAAGGCATCTGGCCAGTTGCTGTTAGAAACAAAACTTTGACCCAGGAGAACCCTTGATCCTGTCCAGCAGGGATCTTTTTATGTTGTGCATTCACATGTTGCCCAGGCGACTCTCCTTTCAGTGTGTTCCCGATTACTGGTTACAGCACCATCCTGATTTTACATGCATCCCATGCTGGCTCAGAGTAATCACCTACATTTAGGCTTGCCAGGGGTCTGTAGGCACCAGCAGAACTGGTCTGAAATTTGCTTAATGGAAACTCAGCCCAGCCATCTGGGTCGCCAGCAGAAGCTGCCCCCTGGATAAGCCACCTCTTGAATCCTTTTGGAGGAGCCTTCCTGAGATTTTTCTTTTGCTGTCTCTTTCTCACTCGGCAGGTCAAGGTTGCCGAGGAGCTGGCAGCTGCCACAGCGCAAATCTCCCGGCTTCAGCTGGAGCTAACTGATCATCAGAAGAAGGAGATGGATTTGCGCTCCCAGTTGAACACTGCCCTGAAGGAGGCGGAGAGACATGGCACGCAGCTCAATCATCTGCAGGCCCAGCTGGCTGGTAAGGGAAACTTCGGAGAGGGCCGGACTTGAGGGACTGTCCTTTGCTGTATCTGCCATTGTGCTGATTGAGAACTGCCGCTTGATTATCTCTGGGTGGTGCCACTTAATGATTGGTTCCATTTTGGTTGGTGGCCACTGCCATATGGGCTCTTCTGGATCGTTTTCACACATACTTGATAATGCACTTTCAGTGATGGTTTCTATGCAGATTTTGCTGTTTTACACTGTGAAATTCAGTTGCAATGTGCACTGAAAGTGGATTGAAAGTCCATTATTCAGTGTGAGTGAAAGCACCCTTGGTGGTAGGTTCACAGTCTTCGGAACCAACTTCCTGCTGTTTTCTGCAGGAGCTAAGACTTTGTGATGTGGAGGCAGGAAAATGGCAAACCACTTCTGAACGTCTCTTGCCTTGCAAGCCCTGTGGAGTCACTAGACATCAGCACTGACTTGATGGCAAAAGAGAGAGAGACCTTGGTGGTTTTAAGAGAGCCTTAAAGAGTCATTTAATCTTCCAGGCCATATAGATTAGCTCACCTGGTATCCATTAGCTGGGGATGAGTTTTTAAAAATCTCTTTGCATAGTTGTTCAGGTGAACTGATTTTACTGTCTTACTGTCATTTGTTCTTTTTTACGTACATTGCTTCGAGAACATCATTTGCTGAAAAGTGAGTCAGAAATTTTTCTCAATAAAATAAGAATGCTTCTCAACATCTGCAGAAGGTCCCTTCTCTTGGCCTGCATGAGCAAAGTCAAAGAATTCACCTTACAGAGAAGCTGCTCTTTTCTTTTTTTAAGAAAAGCAAAGTTTTTTTATCTCTTCAGAATTGCTGAAATCATTTGGGTTTAAGAACTTGGCATTTTGTGGTACAGAACTGGCGCAGAGATCTGGTGAAACACAGTGGCTATGGGGGTGAGCCTTGTAGCTTTGGTTCAGGTTTGACCACTGCCACAAACTCACTAGGTTGCTTTTAGGTTGACTATGCCATCTACAGCATGGTGCTAATACTGGCCTACCACTGGCCTACCATGCTGGTCTGTTGTAAGGAGCACAAGATAATGTACGTGAAATGCTTTGAAAGATCAACCAAGTGCTTGTATAAACATTGAGAAATTAGCATGCTGGGCCCCGGGACTTAAGGCACTTGTGTGCATTCTAGCCATGTGGAGTTCCTGAATTGCCAGAGGGTTACTGTGTATTGTAAATAGTTTATTTGAATGAACATTTTTAAATTTTGAGTTCATATTGGGGGGAGAGGTGCGTTTTGATAACCAACTGTGTGTCCTGCCCCCTCCACAGAGCTTCAGCAATCATCTGAGGATACCCAAAGCAAATTCCAAGTTGAGAAGCAAAGCCGTAGGCAGCTGGATGCCAAGCTGGCAGCCCTGGAAGAAGAGCTTTCCGACCTTCGTGTGGAAAAGGAGAATCTGGAGAGGGTAGGGAGCGGTGGAAGGTGTAGAATCTGAGTAGCGATTGCTTATTTATTGACCTTTCCACATGCACCATGCTGGCCACCCTGCAAGGAATACTGTGAACAGGCAGCAGAAAATGTCACTGTTTTTATGGGCCTGGAGTTCTCTGGTGTTGGATCCCGTGGCCTGAGAGAAAGGGCTCTGAGGCCCAGTCCATGTATGTGCAGAATTAAGTGGCAGAGTGGACTGCACTACCTGATTGATTTTAGAAAATGGGTGGTTTTCTTTTCAGCCTTCCTTCAGTTGGAAGAAAAAGAGCCATGCAAGTAGCACAATAAAATGGTAGCATTTATAACACAAAATGAACATGTTAACAGAAGTGCTGACCAACTTCTTTGGCTGTGGCCCCAAACATCAGAGTGCCAGTAAGACTTTTGAATGCTCCCCTTTATTTAAAAACTAAATACCTTCTTGCAGGTGGCAAACTTGCACAACAGGGAGAGGGTTGGCTAAACCCCATTCTCTCTGATGTGCTAAATTTTGGTTTGTGGGTTTTTTTTAAGTGGTGGGCAGTGTTCCTTCTAAGCTGAGTTAGTATGAGTTAGATCACAGATTTTAAGCCTCCAGCTCACAGATTTTTGGCTTTGCTCAGGAAGGATGGCTCCAGAGCAAACTAATTTTTGCAGTAGCAAAATTGCTTGCTCACAGCTTTAATGCCAGTAGCTCACAAAGTAGAATTTCTGTTCACAAGACTCCACGGCTTAGAGGAAGCATTGCTGGTGGGACATTCAAAAGAGATGTTTCCCACATGCAGTCTATAGTACTGGTCTAGCTCCTTGGTCTGCTGCATGAGACTTTCATTTAAAAGTCAAGACCACTGGTCTGTTTGGTCCAGTATTATGTTCTCACTGGCAGCATGCTGTTCAGGTCGTCAGGCTAAGAAAGATCTTGCCCAGCATCAGCTGCCTGAGATAAGTGGAAGTGCCAGAGGTGAAACCTGGAAACCTCTTTGTACAAAGCAGATGGCATATTGTTGAGTTACGATCCTTCCATGTGTAAACCTAGTTTTGCTGTCCAACCTGTGATTCTCTTCCCTCCCCTCCCCCCCATTTCAGAACCTGGCTGAGAGGAAGAAGAAATCCCTCTTGGAGAGAGGACAGGCCGAAGAAGAAATGGATGAGATTCGTAGATCCTACCAAGAGGAGCTGGACAAACTCCGGCAGCTGCTGAAAAAGGCTCGGACATCAACTGACCAAGCAGCTTCTGAGCAGGTAGACAATAGAGAATCACCTCCTTGACTTTTGCCAGAGAAGTTTGGGGGGGTGGGGGGGAGAGTAGTCACCAATCTGGTGGCAGCAGACCAGTTGGTCTTTCATCCTCTTTGCAACAGTTCTGCTTTGGAAGTTTGGATCCCACAGCATGGGGGCCATTATTCTTCCCACCTCATCCAGTTTTTCTTTTTAATGTTGGGCTCACGTGATGCACCCAACTTTGAATTGCTTGGGATTACACCTTCACAAGAGCAGTGTCCAAAGTCAGTGGGCAGTGGTGGTGAAAAGATACAGGAAAATTGTCGTCTGAAGGACTAACAAGAGTGTCCTTGGTGGTGGTGGTGGGTGCTGGCAGCTTTCTCTTATGCAGGTGGAGCTGGAATCCCAGTGGGAAGCCAAATGTGAGCGTATGCTGAGTACTGCCAAAGAGCAACAGGCCCGCCAGTACCAGGAAGTGTGTGAGCAGAGAGATGCCCAGCAGCAGAAAGTGTCCCAGCTGGAAGAGAAAGTAGGTGGCCTGTTTTGTGTGCTCACGTGCATGTCACAATTCCTGCAAGTTCAGGACCATCAATCTCCCTGAGCCTCTTTGACCTGCATTCCATCCCTTCCTTTGCCACCCTGCTTCTTTTCATAGGTCCTCTCTCCACCAGTGCCCAGATCCCATCTTCCACATTTCCGTAGGATACCTGCTGATGCGAGTGTACACAAACCTATGTCCTTAGTTGACTGAAGAAGTGTGTGCATATTGAGTCTGTAGCTTATATTCCCCGAGTACAAGTGAGCACAGAGGTCCAATCTGTTTCAGGTTCCTTCTGAACTATATTTTGAAGGGAAAGATCACATTGTAGACAATGTTTGTACTAGTGTGACTGCTGTATTGGACTTGGGGTATCTCTTGCTGAATGCAAAGTTCCTAACCCTTTACAAACTTGCAATTGAGACTATACTCAGCTGCTGCGGCTTACATGTCAAATTTGGTTTACTTCCAGTTATTGCAGCTGAAGACCACAAAGAGTTCAGAGGATGAGAAGCTCTCTGCTTTGCAGGAGCAGCTGGAACAGCTTGAGCCTGTGAAAAACAAGGTGAGGAGAACCCATTCCATGCCAAGCCTCTTGGCTGCTTTTTTTGCCTTGTACTCACTGGGGACAGCACTGGGTGTATCTGCCGTTAAATGGGGTTTCCAAAGAACATGACAAAATTATCCCCTTTTTTGGGAGGTATCCGAAAGCCTGTGCACAAAGCTGTAGCCCTGGGCTGGGAATAGTGAAACGAAAAACACTCCACCCGGCCATCATGTTTCTGTCACTTTCCTGGCACCAGCCTAAATGGAAACTCTCATCTAAAAATCATCCTGTCCCATCTTGTCTCCAAGGAGCTCAGAGCCATTTATGTGGAATTTTTCAGCTTTAGCTTCACAACAACCCTGTGAGGCAAGCAAGACTAAAAATAAAAGATAGAAAGTCCCTTGCACAAAACTTCAGGCTGAGCAAACATTTGAACCCAGGACTCTCCAGCACAGCACAGCACTCTAACCACTGCATGACACTGGTGTTCTTGTAAAACCTAATTCCTTCTCTTCCTCCCCGGCCCCAGTACTTAGCCTTACAGTCCCAGGTAGCTGCTCTCAAGGCCCACTATGAGGAACAGATCCAGGAACTTGAAAAGCATCATGGAAGGCCTTCACCAGTAGACTCCACTGAAGAGGTGTGTTTTTCTCTCCTTTACTTGTTCAGCGTTGTCCTGAATGGAGTCCAGAGGGTGTGTGTGGTGGGAGGTGCTGGCTTTATAGAACTATGGGGGACCTCATGCACTGGAAGTGCACAAGAATTTCTCTCCTGGATGACTGGCAGTTGTAACTCCTCCCAGGAAGAGTATTGTAGCATTACCATAAGTTCAGAAAACACTGGTAGAAGTGGCTGTAATAACACTGCTGTGCTATTTCTGATTCAGAGACAGGAACCTTGCAACATTATCCCAATCATGTTGTTGCCACAGAAGGCACAGCTGTGGAACTACCTGCTGTAGCCAGAAAAAGTGCTGCAGCACTCTTGCAGCTGTATCTCTCTCCTGCCCTTGATCATTTGTAGTGCTGCTAACCCAGAGCACGTCCTTTCGGCATCCTTTGCTGCTCTGAACTCAGAAGCACAATCTTGATGGCCCCTTCGTATGTCTCAGTGGAGCAGCTTTTATCACAGGCTTGCTGCTTCTGCCCCACCCTGTATGTACCAAAGATGATCATGAATGTAAGATGACCCCATAAAAAACATTAATACAAAGTTTTTAGTAATTGTACATACTTGGAACTCGTATGCAATTGTAGGACTTCTTTTTCTTAATGGCACGCCTAGGAAAAAATTGAAGTTTTCGTTTTGATTAAATACGTTACTTCATGGCCTCTTGGTAGGGAGAGAACCTTCTTCTCAGCCTTTTGGTTTCCTGGCATGTCTTTCTCCAGGTAAAGAAGATCATGAACCGGGTGTTTCAGTCTCTGCGGGGCCAGTTTGAGCTAGAGGAGTCCTATATCGGCAGAGAAGTCCTAGGCATTGTCATGAACACCATCAAGGTAGAGCTGATACGTAAAATTCCAGACTAAGAGCAGCCAAAGTCTGTAACACACAAACTGAGTATGCTCATGCTGTCATAAATTGTATACATTTGTTGAGTTGTATTACATAATTCTGGTGCTGCTGGTCACCAGAGGGGCAAGAACATGGAAGCCCTGTTTATTTCTGGCTCACCTTTTTGGCTTCTGAGATTTGGGCAAACATAGCCCACACACTTTTTAAACATATATTTGCAGCCACAGAGGCTAGGAACTTGCTTTTTAGGTTTTTTAACATTAAAGCTGAGACGATTTGGAAGCTGCATTCTGCATGCAGTTCAGTGTTCTGTACTTTCTCTGTGCTGCCATGTAATCATAGCCTATGGGTACAAATTGGGGGAAGAAATGGCCCTGGAAATGGGCCTTGCTCCTCAAAAGGAGGGAAGGAGGACCTGCCTGGCCAGCCCTGAACAGGAGGTACCTGACTAAGGTGGGCAGCTGAGTGAGGTGAGGCTGGAAAGGCCCATCCTTTGCTGGGTGAGCAAGTAACACATAAAACTCACTGCCGCAGAAAGTGGTCCCTCAGTGACTATAACATATAGAGCAGAGGTCCATCAGTGGTTATTAGCCACAAAGTATAGATGGACCACTGTATCTGGGGCAGTGATGCTCTATATTCTTGATGCTTGGGGAGCAAGAGTGGGCGGGCTTCAGAAGTTCTGGCCTGCTGGTGGACCTCCTGAGAGGACCTAGGTTTTGGCCACTGTGTGACACAAAGGGTTGGACTGGATGAGCCATTGGCTTGATCCAACATGGCTTCTCTTGTTTTTATGAGGCTGGGCAGGATGGTCCTGTCCCATTCAGTCCCTTGCTGTGGCAAGGCCATGTGAGGTAAGGGTGCTCCTTAGGGTGGATCCCTTCCTGCAATGAGTTCACCTTCCCTGTGCCTCTGGCTGGCACCCACCACACTTTTTGGGCTGGGGTCACCTCGGCCAGGGGTGGCGTCCTCAAGCCATCAACCCACTAGGACGCTTCCTGGTGGCTTTAATGGCCAACCTACCCTGTAGCATATATCAACTGCTGCTAGGAATTGATTCCAGCATTAGTACCTCCACTTTCCTTGGGTTAAGACTGGAGCTGTGTGGCCTTCGTCTGATTCTGCTGAAGCTGTGTTAACTTGACCAGTGCAAATTTTACTCAGCCACTCCTGAGATTTTTACCAAGTGATGCCCAAAAGCTTTCACGCTTATTTTACAGTCACAAGGACTAGAAACTTGATTCTTTTAAAGCAAAGCTGAGGTCCTCAGTCACCCATCTGTTTCTGAATTGGGTGCTGGATGCCCTGTCGTTCTGTGGGTAATTTGCAGCCTCTCCACTCCACTCTCCACAAATGCATTTATTTTGATTGATCCTAAAGTATAGACGAATCCTGCTAAAGGAAGGAAAAGAGAAGACTTCAGACTCGGGGTGGCAATGAATGCCGTTGTGCCTTTGTGACGAGCAACTCTTCTCTCCTTCTGTTTGCTTTCAGACAGTAACGCTGCAGCTGCTGGAGAAGCATGAGGAGAGGGAAGAGAGCAGCAGTGAAGAGGATGCACCAGCCCTTGCAGAGAAGAAAAGGGCCAGCCCCGTGGGCCCGGATAAGGAGCCCAGAAGCTCTGCTCCACACAACCCACCACTCTCAGTGCCTTCAGTTCCCCCTGACCCTCCAGAGGAGGTGTCAGCTAATCTTCCTTCTGTCTCTGCTGAAGGAGGCCAGGGCAGCCTGGCTATTGCAGTATCTGAGGCACAGACCTTGGAATCACAGAGAGAACAGATGCTCCCAGCCATTAATCAGACCCCAAAGCCTAATACAAAGCTGGAAGTCCCAGAGCTGGCCAGTGAGGAGGACAGAGACTCCAATTGCTCTGAACAGGTGGAGGCAGGTGCTGAGAATGAAACCTACACAGTAAATTCAACACTCACTGCAGCAGGAACGCCAGACCCTTCCAAGCCAGCAGCGGATGAGGCAGAGCACAAAGTCGAAGAACCCACACTGGCCCCAGATACCGGTGGAGAGAGTTGCCTGGATGTTCCACAGCAGGGTTCTGAAACTGGCACTGCAGCTGAAAAGTGTGGCTCAGCAGAAGCACAGCAAGGAGCGGCACCCAGCCCTTCTCAAACTTCTGGGTCAGTCTCAGAAAGTGTGTGTGTGGGGGGGGGGTGCGCGCACGCTCATGCCTGCCTTGAGTTATGTCTGTTTCACATCCTCCCCGTTCGCTGGCAATGCAGACATGCTGCAGGACAGAGTTGGCATTCGGTCTTAATTGATCTGGGTTTTTTTCCTTCTTAAAATCCCCACAGTCTACCAAACATTTTAAAATTGGAATACACACGGAACACATGAAGCTGTCTTATACTGAATCAGACCTTTGGTCCGTCAAAGTCACTAACGTCTACTTAGATTAGCAGCAGCCATTCAGGGTTTCAGGCAGAGGTCATCATTTACTACCTGATCCTTAACTGGGGATGCCAGCGATTGAACCGGGAATCTCCTGCATGTTAAGCAGATGCTCTGCCACTGAGTCATGCATGGCCCCTTCCCTTACCAAGCAAAAGTGAATACTCAAGATCTTTTCATGGTGAAGGGCTATCTAATCTATGTTGTGTAAACCTGGATTTGTGCTTTTGCTTTGGAAAAATCATGCTAAGTTAGGCCCAAAGTCCACCTAGTTCAGCAGTCTTTGCAAGAACCCCAGCTTACCAGGCAGGCAGTGGTAGATCACTCCCTGCTTTCTATCTGTCCCTGCTTTGGGTTACAGCCCATGTGCCTTTCAGCAGCAATGCCAGCTGAGCTGTGGATCCTTTCCTTTTACTGCTTCCCTGCCGAGCCCTGTTAAGACAGCAAGTCAAGTACTCCAGAAGCTGTATCATTTGGCCTGTATGGTGCTCTGAACTTCCTGCTTGTGGTCTGGCTCCCACGCACAATTTAAAACCAACTGCCTTTTAGCCATTTCTTACAAATTGGGTATACAAGCCAGGACAGAAATGCTAAGAGGTGGGGAGCAGGTTTGCCAGCCCCCAGGTGGGACCGGGGATCCCATGATTTTGTGGGCTCCTGCCTGCTGCTGGTAAGCTGGCCAGCAGGGGAAGCCCCACCCCCCAACTGCCATAACCCAGTGCAATGTCCCCAGTGTGATGACATCACACAGTAGTGATATCACATCAGGGATGTTGCGTCTCCCCCCCCCCCCCCCCGGAAAGCTCCCTCCCACCTCGTCGGTGAGAGCGCAGGACCTGGCAACCCTAATGGGAGAGTGAGTGGGATTTTAATAATAATTATTATTGTATGCCAATGTGTGTGGTATAGTCAGGAGATCCTAAGACTGGGTGGCAACCAGAAATGCTAGCTCTTTTAGCATTATGCACCACTAGGTGGTGGACTAGACTTCTTTTTAAGGCAAGAGACATTTCAGAGGTGGTTTGCCATTGCCTGCCTCTACGTCATGCCCCTGGTATTCCTTGGAGGTCACCCATGTAAATACTAGCCAGGGCCAGCCCTGCTTAGCTTCCAAGATCTGACGAGATCGGGCTGGCCTGGGCTATCCAGATCAGGGCAGTGGGTATGCGGCTCTGTTGTACACAAAAGCTTTTACATACTGCAGCTGTTCACACTCCCCCTTTCTGAAGTCAGATAATTCCACTTTACTCCTGTCCTTTCTTTTGTCAGCCTCCGTGAAGACCAGAGCAATATGTCTAAAGCTGTAACTCGAAAGCCTCACGTATCAGGAGGGCCACTGGAAGAGGATGAGGATGAAGAACTGGTAAGGCTCATTCCAAGAGGTTTTTGGGCTTGGTGCTTTCCAGTGTGCTGTGGAGATGAATCCACTAGCATTTAGATTGGCAGCTCCATGCTTAATGCTTTGAGGCAGTTCTTTGGGTTTCCTCTGTGTATTCAGAAGAATGGGCATTGAGTGCTGACTGGTTGCCTATCTTTTTGCTGTTGTGGGGATGTGGGTTGTTTAAAGACTTCCAGCTCTTGTGATTGGGAGACGCTCTTGGGTAACGTCTGGTGAAATCTTTTCAGGGTCTGACCGTGATTGATGGCAATCTGAGGAGGAGAGGCTTCTCTTCCTTGCCTTGTCTGTGGGTAGCCTAACGAATTGGGAACTCGAGGAGTGGAAGGAGATAGACTTTCCACCAGTGCTAGTCTCCCCCATCAGGCTATTGTAAACTTGTAGGGGTTCAAGCAGGCCAGTATCATAATCCTTCTCCCCGCCCCTCCATTGACACACAGTCCTCCATGCCTACTGACGGCTATTGAACATAGTTCTCATCAAGCTGGTTGGGGGAGAGGTTTACTGCTTTTTTCAGTATATCTATATATACTCACACATCAGTAGTTGTCTTCATACCTAGGAAATCTCCCCAGTGTGCAGAAACCACTCCTTTATCTCTGGGTGGCCCCATTTATTGTGAGGTCCAACTGGGGCCTGTGGGGACACTTTCCCGGACCCAAATACTCCTGCCCAGGGAGCTCTTAAGGGGTTGACCAGGCGAGCCTCTCCTCTCCTCCTTTTTTTCTTCCTCTAACTCTCAACTTTTCCAAGGGTAATGAGCATGCTCAGCCTGCATCCAGCTGATCTTATAGGATTTCTTTTTTTAATTTAAGTGTTCTACATATCTGAAGAATATGTAGAAACTCTCTGTAGATGGCTTGGCCTTGTCGCATTTGTGACTGATGCAAGCCACCTATTTTTACTATTAGATATCATCGTGGTGGACTGGTGGTGGTGATATACGACAGCTTAACATCCCAGAATGTAACCTTTCTTAGCACAAGATGTACACAGTCTCCATAACTCTCTCCTTTTGTGCTCAGCAGTATTGGCCTAACTGTTGTCTCTTGGGGGCTTTCAGAGCATGAAGGGCCGGCCTCCTCCAACCCCACTCTTTGGGGAGGATGATGATGATGATGACCTGGATTGGCTTGGGTGAGCAACTGGACAAACAGTGTGGCGAGACTTTGTGCAGGTACAAGATGATTGAGCAGCTGTGGCCTGAAATGGATGGGACTGTTGTAGTGGAGCTGCCTGGATTGCTTATTTGGGGCAGGGCAGCCTCTGCAAGTTGCTGATCCGTCACTTGTGCAGTGTGGGATTGAAGACACGTCTGTGTGCCCTGACTCCTGTGAGCCTGGACTGATTCAAGAAGCCAGCCTCTCTCTCTCTTCTCTCTTGCATGCACACATCTGTCCTGCTAATCCTACTTATGCAAATAAGGAGATGGAGGAGGGGCTGGGAGTGTGGCCTCCCAGCTACAGGATTCCCTCTCCACGTGAACATCAATACAAAGACTCAGAAGTGTTCAGCTTTTCCCCTCCAACTCCCTGGACCTTGGATGCTTTTTGCAAAAATTCTGTACTTCCAAACCTACGCCTCTGCGTACTCTGGTTGCAGGCAGGTGTAGGTTGGCTAGGGTCATGGGCCAGTTCCCCGTGATGCCTTGCTTGCACATAGAGGGGGGTGGCGGTGGGTAATTTAGCATTTTGGTTTGCTTTCTGTCTGGTGCTCCAGGAAGGTCCAACCCTTTGGCACTGGCAGTTCCTTAAGTGCCCACGTTCTACTGGGAACCTAAATTGCGAGAGGCCTCTGGAAGGTGAGAGGCAGCATGCGTGGGTGATCCTACTGTTATTTTTCTGGATGAGAGGTAGTGAATGCTGTTCTCTTGGCCTTGGGCACATTTCTGCTGACCTTTAATCCTGTTCAGATAGCCTGTCCCAGTAACCTGAGAGAGTGTGTGTGCGTGTGTGTGTGCTGGGGGGGGGGGGGGGGGGGGAGGAAGAGCATCTGTGGCTTACCAGCAAAGCAGATGAAATGTTAAACTTGTCCTGGCTAGCCTTTCCCCTTCAAGTTGTTTTGCACAACATAAGTCATTTTGACCTCCAGTGTAAAACAGCCTGTTCTAAGAAGAGATTTCAGGGTCCTCCTTGTATCCATGAGCCCCACCCACCAACCCACCCACATGTGAGCCTTCCTAATACACATGTCTGAGGCAGATTATTGAATTTTCACCTGGCATATTGGACCAGCTGTTTACCTTGTCCTTGAGGCACAGAGAAGTATTCAAAATGTACTGTTACACATGTACTTTTTAGGGGTATGTTGGATATTACTTTTGCCTCTTTATATCCAGGCAGTCCAACAAGAGTTTGGGATGTTCACCATGCAAGCTTGTTTCAGAAGCTCATGATGACACAAAGTGGATTTCCTCCAGTTCCAATTGTCCGATCATGTGATCATGCACATAACTCACCTGTGGCCACATAGAACTATTTTGGAAATTGCATCCAAAGGATAACCGTGACTTACACATTGGCCTCTGGTACATAATGGTGTTTGGTCGTTGCTGTTCTTGGATGGAGGGAGTCAGCATACTTTATTCAGGGGAGAATGGATATTTTAAATCCGTGATTCAACCTGGCATACTAACTCTGATATTTTATTCCAAGATGTGGTTGCTGCTTTTCTTCCCGCCCTCCCCCCCCCCCCCCCCAAATAATATTTAGCTTTAGACTTGACGGGGGGAAACCCACTCTGTATTGGGGGAGAGAGCACGTTGAAGGAAATGAACGTTTTTGAATTTGTATGGCTTAAAACAAGCCAGGCCCCATGTTATCTCAGCACATTTCACAGTCACAGATGCTCTGTGTTGCCCTCTTGGCCTCTTGGGTAAGCACGGTATTGAGCAGTCTGGAAGTGACACTTACCAGTGCCATGGCCCTCGTCTTGTTTAGACCTAGACAGACTCAAAATGTGATCTCACTTAAACAATAAAAGTGCAATTTAAACTATCTTCTGGATCATCTGGTCTTTTTAAAATCAGGGTTCGTTGGTTGGTTTCAGCTTGGCTTTTGTATCTTGCTATATGAGCTTTAAAGTGCTTCAGCAATCCTCCCCGGTCAGTGTTATCCCCATATTGCCAATGCAGTCTCACACTGAATTTGAGATTGAGACTCAGGATTTCCCTTTTTCTGCTTACAGTCATGGCCCTTATGCTTCACTTGTTCACTTGTAAGCCTCCCCAGATTCATTTGCTAAACCAAAGTTAATTACTTGCTCATTCATTGTACATATCCAGGCTGTAACTTTTCCTGATCTCTGAACAGGTTTATATTCTGAACAAGTACAATAATCAAAGCTTGGCTGGGACCAGCATTCAGCCCCAGAACCTTTGCTTAGGTATTGAATGTGGAATATTACAGTGCTTCTGGGTTAGCTACAAAATGGGTGTCTTTCCCCACTAAGTAACCATGCCCTTTGCCCCATGTGGATTAGTACAGAGGTGTCATTGTTGCACAGACAGTAGTAATTTATGGGATTGCAGATGTGGGTCCAGCAGGGGCCTTCATTATAGCATAGAATCAGTGAAGTTGCCAGGCTTGTAGCTACAGTTAGGCTTTTGGGTCTCTGCCCCCTTTCTTAAAGGCACAGTCTCACAAGAATTTCTCCTGTAAATGCTTTTTTCAATCTTTTAAATACATTTTTTAAAAGACGTGAACTCCTTTAAGGAGAGTGGGGTGCTGTAGACTAATTCCCGCACTGAGCAAGGGGATTGGAGTAGGTGACCTCTAGGATCCCCTCTTACTCTGTGTCAAGAAACTGGTCTTCTTTAAAAGAGTTTTTCTGCCTAATAGAAGTCATCACCCCCCCCCCCCAGCTTGTTATCAGAATTGTTGCTTAGATTGGCTGAAGTGATTGACTTGCATCAGCTGAGAACTGTCATCTAAAGTGGTTGACAGCTTGCAGTTTAGAGATCTATCTTGGTAACAGCTTACTATTGGCTAAATGGCTTTTCTTTCTGCACTGAGAACTTCAACCCCACCAGAAAAAAATTGCCCACAAGCCACAAAATCCTGGCTATGGGCCTGGAAGTTGCTCTCTTTGGCCTTGATTCACTGAAAAGGCTGACTCCCCTGCTTGAGCTACTGAACCAAAGCAATTTCTAAAGGGCACAGGCTTACTGTGAATCAAAGTTAATGTACCTGGAACAGCACCCTTCATAATGGCTTAAGTAGCTGGCATTTTTTACTGTCTTGGGCAGAATCATGGCAGTGAGCCTCAAAGAGCTGCCCTATAATTATCACTCCTTTCCTCATGGCTGGACTTGTGCCTCCAACTTCCCTTTGGTCCCAGACATTTGTCCTCTGCTCAGCAGCTTGTTTTTCCCCTGGAAGGAAGGATGACTGACCAATATGTGTGGTAGGTGGGGCTGAGAGAGCCAGTTTGGTGTGGTGGTTAAGTGTGCAGACTCTAATCTGGGAGACCCGGGTTTGATTCCCCACTCCTCCACTTGCACCTGCTGGATGACCTTGGGCAAACCATAGCTCTGTACCAGCTGTTCTCTCAAGGACAGTTGTCTCAGAGCTCTCTCAGCCCCACCTACCTCACTGGGTGTCTGTTGTGGGGAGGGGAAGGGAAAGGAGTTTGTAAGCCACTCTGAGACTCCCCAATTGAGTGAAGGGCGGGATATAAATCCAATCTTTTCTTCTTCTTCAATATCTTAACTGGGTGTGAATATACCTGCTAGAAAGTTGTATGCCAAATGGAGCACTTTCTCCATGTGTCTTTCTTCTGAATTGGTAGCTTGGGGTGAGATGGGGAGGCTACATCCATGTGTATTTGGAGAACCAGCATGGTGTAGCACAGGGGTGTATAAACATAAGGCCTGGGGCCAGAACCGACCCATCCAGGGCTCTTATCTGGTCCACAAGCAACTAGTGCTTGGGAGGGAAAGGGAAACTGTTCAGGGAAGTGGGCAGAGCCGCTCCAATTGTGGCTTCAGCATGACAGACCAACATCGCCTGCAGCAGTCAAGCAGCATGGGAGCATCTGCCCAGTGCTGCACAGCTGGCTGTCCAGTTCCCCCTATATGGGTTTCCTTTTGTACCCTGCTTCCAGCCCATGGGGCCTTGCAGTGAGGATACACTAATTTGGAGCTTACCAGCTGTTGTCCTTTATATAGTTTATATCTCCAGTATCTGGCCTTCTATTTTATGGCACACGTGGCCCAGCCCAATGAAGTTACATGAGTCTGACACCTCTGGCGGAGTGGTTAGAGCATTGGGCTAAGAGGTGGGGAAGCCTGGCTGGAATCCCAGCTCTACCATGGGAGCTTGCTGGGTGACCTTGGGGCAGTCACAGACTCTCCGCCTACCCTACCTCATGGGGTTGTCGTGGAGGTAAACTGGAGGTGAGGAGATTGATGTAAGCTGCTTTGGATCCCTGCTGGGAAGAAAGGCAGCAGTATAAATGAAGTAACTAAATTTGACCTAGGAGTCTGATGGACAGGTAGCAAGTAAGTGAAAGAAAACCAGGCCCTTTTCCAAATGTCTCTATTTGCTATCTAAAATGATATACACGCTATACAGGAATTTACAAAACAGTATTTTGCATGTAAACAACTCAAACAACCTTTCTGAACCAAATTATTTGTGTTATCCTAAATGCAGAGGGTTTTTTTTCCCTTTCTCCCACCACTCCCCTATTAAAGACCTTAGACCACTTAAACCACTGGATCCTTTTGTGGAACTGATGGGTTTTGGAGTAAGCCTGGAGCTTGCTTGCCTTGAATCTTCCCATAGCTACAGTCAGTCCAGCTGCTTTTAAGGGCAGCAGCAGTTACCATGATTTGGCATAACTATTTGAAAACGAACCACTTGATCCTTCAGGAGCTTAGTCTTCAGAACTGCTGCATGGCCACAGCCAAGGTGTGTGTATGTTTGTTTTTCGCCATCAAATCACAGCCCATTCATGGTGACCCAGAAAGGTTTTCAAGGCAAGAGACATTTAGGGGTGGTTTGCCTTTGCCTGCCTCTGTATAGCAACCTTGAACTTCCTTGGTGGTCTCCCATCCAAATACTGGCCAGGCCGACCCTGCTACCGCCCCCTCAAAAGCATCACTGGTCTTCCAGTTGCCTCCTCCACCCAACCAAGCGTCACTTGCTTTCAAAGCCTTTGCTCCTGCATTGAAATTGGATCCAACTTGGTTGTGTGACCCAACTACATTTGCACTGAAATTGTATAAACAATGTTTGCAATTTATATTTTTTCCTCTTCAAAAGCTGCCTTTTGTTGATAGATCAATGCTACACAATAACACCTCTGCCCTCCATTACTATGTGCCATGCAAAACCTAAGTTTAATGCTTGGAAGTCCTCAGCACCTTTGCAAAGGCTCGCATCCTAAAAGCATTTTTTACTAGCAAGTAAGTCCTGTTGGACTCAGCGATGCTTCACTTCTAAATAAGCATATTGAGAATAGGCTGCAAGACAAACTTTGCTAAACGTCAACTGCTGTCTAGTTTGATTCTAAACTCTTGGAAAGATTTAGAGCTTTGGTCAGCTTGCTGAACGTAAAATGGTTCAATTGCCATTCATAAAGGGAATAAAGAAAACACTTATCTTCCTTTTGGGAGGATTTTTGTAGATTGCCAAGTATACCCGCAATCCCACCCTTGTTAGAAACAAAATGCACCAGGCCCCATCTTCAGGTCCTAAAGTCTGCCAGGCCAGATCTTAATGGGTCTTGTCATAACATGACCTGTGTCCCGAGACCTGTGCAGGGTCCCCATGGCAATGCTGAAGAGGCCAAAAGGTTCCTTCTCGACTCTTCTTTCTTTGGCTGAAAAACTAAAGCCAGTCAATGTCTCCAAGTCTCTCTTACTTGAAGAAGACCAGTGAGAAGAAGATTGAGACGATGAGGAGAATGATGGTCACTGCAAAGCAAAGTCGGACGTTTTCTACTGATGATGGAGGTGCCTGGGAGACCTGGGAGGAGGAATTCCTGGGAAACCCAACCAGCAAAGTGTTCGGTACCTCTTGCAGCTGAAACCTGCCCATGTTCCCCATTCCAGAACGGAGACCCAAGGGGTATGCTGGGACCAAGCTGCTGACTGTGAAGATGGGTGAGTTGGTCATGTAGTTAAACTCCACATCTAAGGATAGAGCTGAGTTGCTGAGGGACCAGCTGGAAGATCCGGATGAGTCTTTGTCATCCGCTGGCTCCTCTCCGGAGTCCATCCCTTCCAGACCTTGTGGAGCTATCTCTTGTAGAAGGGCTTCATCATTCCTCAGGGCCTGCAGTCCTTGCTCAGGCACTAGTGTCACCATCCGGCAAAAGGGACAGACCACAAACGAATAGGCTTGGGTCTGGCAGACCAGCTTTCTCAGGCAGGCCAAGCAGAGGGAGTGATGGCACCACAGAAGTTTGGGAACCCGCCCACGGGAAGCTTCTTTGTAGCCTTCGTAGCAAATGCCGCATTCCACCATGTGCATGTCCAGCCGCACATTGGCATGGGGCAGAGTCATTTTAGTCCTTGAGCTTGGACTGTGCTTTCAGGCTGGGAGAGATGTTCAGAAGCCAACACACACCCTAGTTCCAGGAATTCTTCTCTGCTAGTCTTTAGTTTCTTGGAGATGATTCCTTTGGAGTAGGGAATTAACTTTTCTCCTAGGCACTGCAGCTTGCTTTTATGATCCCAGTTCTTCTGGTGTCTGGCACTGGCGGTCTCCTAGCCTAGTTACATAACAGAGCAGCTTCCCAGTGCGTGGATTGAGGGTTGTGGGCAGCTGATAAAGCCCAGCCTGATTAGTGAAGCCCCTCCAAGGCTAAACTTTAATCCTTAATTGATGACTTGTTAACAGAAGGCTTACCTTTTGTTTGTGTAGGCTGGAAAAGAGTGGGAATGCGGCTCCCAGGAGGCAAAAGTGGGCCTCACACCAAACAAATAGTCTCCTGAAGGAGAAGATGGTGAGCCAAACTGGGCCTGAAAGTTGCGGGATTTAAATTGCTTGGCCACTGAATCACCAGTTGGGAGTGGGTTTCATTGAATCTTTTACACTCTTCACTGGATCTCATTTTCATACGCGCTATGTTGTCGTGCCGCATGCCTCTCTCTCAAATATCTCATCCTTCTGCCCTTGCTTTGAAATAACAGTCCTGCCCTTCACTCTTGTCTGTCTTCTGCCCGTTCTTATATAGATCTGCCAAATGGGCAGTTAATGCATCTGACAAAGCAAGCTTTTAGTCCATTAAAGCTTTCTGCCCTGATAAATCTTGAGTGTTTTTCAGTTACCACAAGACTCCAGTTCAATTTTGCTGCAGTAGATGAATATGGAAGGTGCCTTGGTGTTTCTATTGTATAAACTAGGAGGCCTATGAGAAATTATGGGAAGCACAAACAATTGGAGAATCTTCCTTTGACTCCCTCCCCCTTTACCTTCAGCTGATTTTCACCTGTACTAAACGTACTGGCTCCAATCACGCACACGAAATAATCCACTTTCAGTGCACTTTCCAACTGGATTTTACTGTGTGAACTGGCAAAAGCCAGTTGGAAAGTGCATTGAAAGTAGATTATTCAGTGTGTGTGACCACAGCTGCTGTGTCTGGGAGGATAATCAATTCTCTTTAGGTCATTTGGAGGGTTTTCTTCTTTTTCATGTGGCTATTTTACAAAGTCATATTTTCCTGCATAGCTGGAGAGTCCTCTCAGCATGTAGAAATTCCATCCTTGTCTGTGCGTGACTTAATCCCCAAATGCACATACAATCTTTTATAGTATACACTTGATTTTTCTTTATATCTGCACTGAGTAATTCTCTTGTTACATTCAATGTACATATAGCTGAACATGTGACTGAAACCCCACATTTATCCAGGTACCGGCCCCTCGTTTCATTAGTAAAGTGAATGCACATTTGCTCTTTCTTACGAACAGATGTGCACACATCCATTCAGGATGTCCATGCATTCTCCAGCCCTGTTCACACGTTTACAGTGAACATGGGCATGCATACATCTGTTTGTCAGAAAGAGCCAACAGACATTCACTGTATAGTTGAGACTGGGGACCAGTACCTGGATAAATGTGTGATTTCAATTATACATTCAGCTGTACATGCATTGAACATAACATGAAAATTTCTCAACACCCATATAAAGAAAAATGGTTCAGTGTACACGCATTCACGGTAATTTGTGAGCAGGGCTGCTGTAACATATGAACATGTGAACAGGGCTCCTGTTTTACTGCTGTCAGAATTGGGGGTGGAGCCTGGGGAGGTCAGGGAGCTCAATGGGGTACAGTGCTATAGTGTCCAACCGCCCCCCCCCCCCAAAGCATCCATTTTCTCCAGGGGAACTAATCCCTGTAATCTGGAGATGAGCAGTAATTCTGGGGGGATCCCCAGGTCCCCCCTGAAGGTTGGCATCCCTAAGTGGGAGGGCTCATGAGCAGGGATGCAGAGGCAGGTGAGTGGGGGTGGGAAGGAGGCCCTTCTGGACTCTCTGCCCAGGGTCCTCCAAAATCTGGAACTGGCCCTGCTTGGAGACTTTGTGGGTTTTAACGCAGCAAGGCATGTTGGAAGCTCCAGCAACACCCCGTAAACTCTTATCACACACTTTGATTTTTGTTCATTTTCTGCTCAAACACTTCCCTTTTTTGCTTTTTTTCTTATTTGCTTTTTTGGCATGTCTCATTTCTTCCATAAAGCTTCCTGTTTACACTTCATGTAAATACATCTCTTGTCCGCTTTTAACATTTCCCTGCCTTTGTTTCAAGTTTTATGTTCTAGGTATAAAGCATTAGCATTCCTTCATTTAACTCCAACCATATGGGGATGTAGAGCAGCGCAGTACCTGCAATGTTTGTAGTGCAACAGTTTCATTCTTTTCTTTCTGTTTGTTTTTAAAATTCCAAACCCTGTTTTATTGATTTCCACGCATCTAAATGTCCCTCGACTTTGGACTGCTGTTATGTCTGGTGTCTTGTCCTGACTTTATTTTCCCCTCCTGACTGCTCTTGAGCTCAGTTATTGTCTTCTTGAGGTTATGAAAACCAGTTTGCTTCTACTTTGCTTCAAGATTTCTCCCTCAGCTTTCTAGGGTATATTTTTACAATGTTCCTTTCGACATCTGTGTTATACAGATCTTCTGTATTGTTGTTGGATGTTTTTCCTTTTGATTATGTACTTTCAAAATCTTTTAAAATCCATTGAATCTTTATCCCACCTTTTCTTCATTCAGCTTAAGATGGCTTCTGTGGCTCTCTATTCTTTCCTATTACTCTTGCAACAATCCTATGAGGTAGTGTAGGATAAGAGTGAGTGTCCGGTCAGCAAACCACGTCTGCCCTCTGAAAATGGTATTTGAGCATTTGAGTCGGGTTCTCCTAAATCCTGGTCTGAGATTCTAACCACTACATATTTTAGATTTGGGCTAGAAACATGTATTAAGAACCTTGTGCCAATTTATTTTCAGATGCTTTTATATCAAGTTGTATTGGACTAATCATATTGGTACCCAGTACTTAAAGTTAATGTTGGATACTTGTTTTTCCCTAAGGGGGAGTTTCGTTCGTATATTATCATTTTCAAGGGGCAGTATCACTCTTTAAATACAGTCCTCTCCCCCCCCAACTTTAACTGGATTTATCCTATTAATTTTCAAAATAGTTGGGGTTTTTTTTTTACTTAAATACAGGTATGGCTATCACTTTTTTTCCTCACAAGGAGTCCAGACACTCAGAACCTCATGCTGGAATCTTCTCACAAAATCTGTTTCTGCACTCAGACACATCTAGCACTTAATTCCACTCACAGGACTTTTCACTGTTTCTAGAATCCTGTTTCTATAGTTTTTTTTGGGGGGGGGTGGCTTTTCAAGTTTTTAAATATATTTTTCTGTATTATCTACTGAGTCCCCTGGATATGTGGAGCTTATCTGGATTCTTTTGTATGGTGTATCAAGTTAAGGGGCACATGAACATTTAGAAATTCCACTGTTACCCCCTCATCTTCCCTCTGGGATTCTTGTAAGTTCTTGTGGTCTTGCAAAGGATGATTTAGCCTTCTGTTCTTTTTTCATTTTAACTAACCAGGTTTTCTTTTGTACTTCAGTTAATTTACACTTTTTTTTTTGCATACCTGTGGGAGTGCCATGTCTTAAAACTCCGACTCTGTCTGGAGATGGTCCTGAGTTTGCTAGTGCTGTGGTTGGCATGGAGGGCCGGACATTTTACTATCAGAGATTGTGATCAGATTTATTTGTACGCCTACCAGTCTTTCACTGGTGGGAGTGAAAAAGAAAGGCCCAAAGCGGGTTAGATGTAGTCTGAACACTCCTTGCTCCTTTCCATGTGCCTACAGCACTAACCTTTTTCTCTCCTCTGCTTTTGGGTGATATCTGGCAGCTCCCACCCTCCACACAACTGACGCAAAGCTGCTGATATTGTACTCTTAGCTTAATCCTCTAGGCCTTGAGTTAGGAGTGGGGCCAGGTGAGTTATGTAGGTGTGTGGCAAGCCACAAATCCATCAGCCTTGCTTTGCATGTCTCTGTCAGCTTGCAGCTATGCCCATCCCTCAGCTGTTTCATTATGCAGTGAAATGAACTCGTGCAGAACACGAATCAGAGGATCGGGAAGGATGTAGGACTGATAGGAGCCCAGCTGACGTGGCACTCTCCTCGGATGGCTGCCCAGTAAGAGCAGTGTTTTCCATCACCATGTCTGGCTAAGAGCAAGGCTTGTTTTGGGGGGAGAGTTGGACAAACTTAACTTCAGGAGGCCCTACTGAGCTCCTTGAACAAAGGGTAAGATGCAGTTGTGAGGAATGAATTAACAGAAAGTTTGGGTTTCAGATCCTTTATTTCTCTTCTGGATACATAAAGACAATTACACTGGAGGGACCAACACTGGAAAACAGATTCATGCATGACACAGTGTGGCAATATACCCCCGGCAACTGCCTGAATATGATAGATGACCTCCCAGGGGCCTTGTAACTTTGTCCATCTGTCTTTCATTCCTGTGCCCTCTGGGCCAACCCAAGCAGCATCAGTGAGCATTACCTTTAGCTGAGAATGCAGCGAAAGTGTCTGGATCTGTAATATGGTTTAAATATCCTTCACCCATGAAATCTTGGGAACTGTAGTTCTGCAGAATAACTCAGAGAATCCTTAAGCACCCCTAAGACTCGTTGGGAGAAAGCTAGGTTTAAAATTAGTTGACATCTGTAATAGAGATGACCACAAAACCCACTGTGAAGACAGCACATGCTTGGGCTGCTAGGAGAGTGCTAGCTCAGGTTCAGCGACAGCATTCCAATCACCTTGGCAGAGGGCTTAGACCCCAACCTGGAAACAGAGCCAGCCAGAATGGCTGTCAAGGCAAGAAGCAATTTACTGAGTTTTGTTTTGGCGGGAGGGAGGCATGAGTGGCTCAGATGCCCCAGGAATAAGGCATGAACTCCACCCGAGAGGGAACAAAATACAGCAAGGTGTGTGCAGGGAGGTGAAGTCTGACCTGCACCTGCAGCATTCACGCATTGAACTAACCTGGGCCATTCCAATGTTTTGCTGACCTGAACTGTGCCACCTGCCCCTTAAACTACTGGCAGGGCAGGGTCCTCCTGCCTTCTTTTGGTTGTTGTTAGGCTGGTTAGGTCCAGACAAGGCTGGTCACTGCACAGCCATTCCCATAAGTCTCTACTGAAAAGCTGCTCTCCTGCCACGCCATCCAGGGAGCGAGGAGAGGCATGCTTGTCAGACTGACGCCGTCTCATTTCCAAGCACTGACGCCTGGCCTTGCAGTGGCCCAGAATTCTTTCACTAGGGCACACACAAGACAGTGTGGAATGAGGGCACTGAACAGCGAGATCATTCTAGGCCTGTCTGGGGCCTTGCTCCTGCAACCTATTCCCCTCTTCCCTTGGCTAGCTTACTTTCAGGAGAATGTAGAGGAGGAAGAGCAGGAAGACAGCATGCAAAAGGCTCTCAGTACTGTTCAGGGTGAGGGGCAAAGGGAAGAGAAGCTAAAGCAGGCCCTGATTATTGCTCCACTGGTTTTTCTCCTGGAAGGAAAGCAGCCGACCCTGACCAGTGGCTACTGGCTACTCCTGGGGGAGGTGTCAACTTGGCACTGTGAGCTCAATTACTGACTGATCAACTGAGAGGCACTGTTAACTACGGGGCAGCAAAACTACATCCTCCACCCAACCAGGCCATCTGCTTACGAATCTGCCTTGTCACTGATGAACAGACAAGCAGGAAGATGAGCTGCTCCTTTTTGAGAGTTGGGGGGTGGGCACAGCATCAACGGATTCAGTTGCCCCTCCTCCCAAACTCCATGTTGGAGAGAACAGCAGAGACAAAGGGAATTGAGCATGATGGATATCAGGCCTGTAGAAGTGGGCTCAGCAACAGTGGAACATGTCTGTTGTCACCTTTATGTCTGCTGCGTCACTGGCAGTCTTAAGGCTGGCTGGAAAAGCGAGCGAGAGTGGCTGGAAAAGAGCAGTCAGCAGCACGTGCTCCCTCCAGCTCCTTCTTAGTGCAAATAAGGGACACCCGCATGGCACCTTTGACCCACCAGCCACTGCTGCATCACAGTCAAAGATCTGTAATTCCTTAAGTTTCCTTGTGGTGCGAAAGGAAGACATTATCTCCCTCCTATTGAGACCTCTGTACCTGATGCCACAGGCAGGCAGGGTTGGTCCCTGATAATTCCAAATAACATTTTCGCTCTGTACAAGGCCGGATGCTTTGGGGGGGGGGGGGGGGAATCTTGCCAGCTCCATGAAATCTGAGGCTGGCTTTGAGGTATGGGAAATAATTTTTCCCAGCTCGGGCCATGTGAGTGTCTTTCTGCCCAAGCTGTGCTCTCTGCCCAAAATGTCTCCATCTTGGCCTCTGGACCCCTGTAGAGGTGAGTGACTAGCAATGGCAGAGGGAGGGGAACAGCAGCCATGCTTTATGAGAAGTTGATGATGACACACAGGCATATGAGGTGCAAGGAGGTAGTGCAAATCGAAGCTTTCCCCGTGGCAACCCTTGTCCCCGAACCCATACAAGGGTAGAGGAGGGTGCGGGATTTGTGATGGGAAAGGCTGCTGTGTTCTCCAGAGCTCTGTGCTGGCATCTAGCCACTGTGGAAGAGGCGTATGCGCTGCAGGATCTCCTTGCGGCAGAGCGGGCAGATCTGTAAGGCCTCGGAGCAGGTCTGACAACAGCAGACGTGGCCGCAGTTCAGGAAAACCATTTGGGCCTGGAAAAGAGAGAGAGAGTGAGTCCTCAGGCAGCTGTTACACCAAGACTTTTCTCACCAGGCCAGTCCCTCCCTCTGACACCCTTCCCCAGCTGGGGTAACAGTATCCTTACAGACCGAGAAAGGAGACCAGGATGCACATTTTACTTGGCGGTCCAGGGAAAACACAACTGGAAGCAGAAAATATAGTAGAGGCTACTGCAGGCTCATAGCCATGGAGGGGGGGGGAGGCTTTGGGGGGCAGTGCCCCCCACAGATGACCCCCCCAGCCCTTCCCTAGAGGATGCCAGACGCCCCTCCCTTCCCACTGCGGCCTTGCCAGCCCAGGAAGAGATTTAAAGAGACATCCGTCTCTTTAAATACAGGCGCATGCAGCTCCTGCTTTCTTCTGTGTATTTAAAGAGATATATGTCTCTTTAAATACCCCTCTTTTTTACCCACTGCAGGGCTTTGAAGCAGGCACTTAAAGAGGCCAGTCTTTTTAAGTGCCAGTCCCAAGCTGGCCCATGCTGCCAGTGATGTAGGCATGTGATGTAGGCCCCCTCCCCCCCCCCCCCCCCAAAAAAAAAGATTTCCTAGGCTACTGTACTGTACTGTAAATGGGCTTGGGCTACTGCACAAATCAGCATGGCATCTGTTACAGAACTGGGACTCCTCAGAATCTCAGCACTGAAATCTCATTCTCAGTTTGTGACTGAGCATGAGAGCTCAGCAGGACTCTCTGTGACCATGAGCTGGGGAAGCAGTGTGCCACATGCAAACTTGAGCAGGTGCTCTGTAGCGACCCTGTTTCTACCTGGCACCCATAAACCAGCACCCAGTATCCACATGCCCCAGGTGGCATTACCTCTTGCTCCATACAGACCACGCACTCGCAGTTCCGCTCTTCCAAGGGGGGCGCAGAAGCCGCCTCACTGGGTCCTGGAGCAGAAGGGGCTGCCTCTTCTTCTGACTTCAAGAGCTCTGCGAGCAAATGAAAGGAAGACTGAGCGCTAGTGGAAGGTGGAGATCAGCAGCCTCAAAAAAGAAATGGGGTGGAGGGGAAAGAGATGGCGCTTGGGCTGAGCCCCACACTTAAGCCTGCTCAAGGCCTGCCACTCATCCCTGCAAAGATAAGAAACAACCGTGAAACAGCAACTAAGCAATGTAGACAACTGTATTAACAACAACTGATACCGCAGAAAAATCATCCATAAGTTCAACAGAAAGACTCTTAATAAGGTGCAACACTCAGTTCAGGCTTGGTCCAATAAAGGTAAACTGAAAAATAAAGTTCACCGATATTTAAAGTAGAGATGTGATAAATAGGAAGTTCTCCTGCAATGTAAACAATTTGCTATTTATCACATCTCTACGTAGGAAGTTGGAATATTTGGAAAAGTCTCTATTGGAAGTCTACATATTCTGAATGGACTAATTTGTGGCACAGAGCACTTTAAATATTGGTGAACTTTATTTTACACTGTACCTTTATTGGACTATGATTGAAGTGAGTGTTGCACCTTACGAAGGGTCTTTCTATTGAACCTATGGATGATTTTTCTGTGGTATCGGTTATTAACATAGTTGTTCACATTGCTTAGTTATTGTTTCACAGTTGTTTCTTATCTTTGTTTCTACTTCTTTCCATGATACTCTGTGTTGTTATACTCATCCCTGCAAAATAAGTTGATCGGCATATTTTTGTTCTGGGCAATCCATTTTCATAAGTATGTGGCTGACCGGCCTGCTTTGCTGTCAAAGTATTCTGCTTACATTACCTTGTAAGGATTTAGCACACATCTGCCCAGAGTGGCTCAGATTTGTATAATATTTGGATGGGCTGAGGCTCAATGGCTTGTCTGCCACAGTGAGTGAGTTGAACCAGGCCTGTTCTGTCTCGCAAATCACGCTCTTCATTTGCCCAGTCTGCTGGCTTTCCAAGATCTCCAGGAAGAAAAAGTCTTACTCAGTCCTCCTAAGTCCTCTTTTAGCAGGAGTTGCTAGGGACTGGACCTGGGATTTTAGGTATGTGCCCAGCCACTGAGATCTGGTCTTTCCTGTCTCCTTCAGAGGAAGTGAGACAGATTTCCAGGAACATTCAGGTAACTTCTGCAAAAGATTCCTGACAGAGGAAAAGAAGTAACATTACCTGGTATGGTTTTAGCCACGGCATGTATTTCCTGGGCCCTTCGGATAATGGAAAGTTGCAGCCCAGTTTCCGTTATTCCAATCTGAAAGAGAAGGAGTTTGGTTAGCTCTGTCACAGCGAACAGTGTGCCAGGAATTCTCTGAACCTCCTGACCCTCCCCAAGAAAAGATGTTTCTATCTCGCTCAATGCTTGTTCTCCAAAGGGCAAAATCATGCTGAATTAGCAAAGCACTTGGTTTGCATGGGTGCAGATTATTTAGAAGTCTTCTATCCCACTACCCATCTCTACTAGATCTGAAGTGGAGCTAGTGGACAGGGGAAAGTTCTTGCAGGATCCCCAAAAGCTTGTTCAGACTACAAGGCATTGGTATTCTCCAGTGAAGCCACACAAAGGAGATTGCCCGGGCCTGGTGCTTAGAACTTATGCTCAGGAAGCAACCTGCTCAAGATTGGCAAGGAAGGAGAGGACCCACTATTGTCCACCTTGTACCTTGGCCAGGTCACTGGGGGCCATGGAGCAGAGCGTTCCTAGCGATATCCGGTGATGAGCGAAGATGGGTAAGTACTGATCAGCTGACAGGTCAGTTAGCAGCTTCACGAGCTGCTTCTCCAAGCCTTCCTCCTGTGAAAAAACAGTAGATGAACAAACATCATCAGTCTCTTGACAGTAAGCCAAGCCTGGGGCAACCTGGAGCATGCCACAGGGAAGAAAGACCCCAGAGATAGCCTGGGAACCCGGCAGAGCAATGGTGCAGCTTCCTGGCTTTTTTTGGGGTTCTCCTGGCATCTGCTTGGGCTGTCCCTCAACTGCAAGTCACCTGCAGCCGGAGAGAGAGGGGCTTCTGGTTCAGAAGGCGCTGGTACTGGATCAGCCAGTAGTTCTCCTGCTTGGTCTCACTCTTGGCCTCCAGCTCCCGCTGCAAAGAAAGACACTTTCTTACTTCAAGAGAATCAGTCAACAATGAGCAGGCTCGTGTCTCTGGACATATTTATTTATTTATTAGTTTAGATTTATAGCCAGCATAGCCGGCTCAAGGCGGTTCATAACAGTTTAAAATAATACATAAGTTAGATTCACAGCATAAAATTAAACAAACCACAGAAAATTAGCAGCAATAATGCTTCCAACACAAAACGCAACAGCCCAATTGGACCCAGCTGGGAGGCTTCACTAGGCGATTTCCTGGGCCAGAGAATTCACTCGGCCCTACCAGAGGCCCTTTCCCCCAGTGGTGGCTCCTAATTAAAAACCTGGCGGAAGAGCTCCGCTTTGCAGGCCCTGCGGAACTGCAAAAGGTCCCACAGGGCCCTGATGTCATCCGGGAGCTCATTCCACCAGTGAGGAGCTGCCACTGAGAAGGCCCTGGTCCTTCTCTCGGGCCGGAGAGGGTCAGGCGATGTTGGGTGCCTGACCACAGCGCTCTCTGGGGTGTATACAGGGAAAGGCGTTCCCTTAGGTAGGCAGGCCCCTGACCATATAGGGCTTTAAAGGTTAAAACCAGCACCTTGAACAGGATCCAGTACACTATAGGCAGCCAGTGCAGCGCCCTCAGCACAGGCTGGATGTGGTCTTGTGCCGAGAGGCCCATCAACAACCTGTCTGCAGCATTCTGCACTAGCTGCAGCCTGCAGAGCTGAGACAAGGACAGCCCCATGTAGAGAGCATTACAGTAGTCCAACTTCGAGGTGACCACTGCATGGATCATTGTCGCCAGGTCATTGCGTTCGAGATCTGGGAAGGGGTAGAAAGGCTGGCCCAGGCATCAGAGAGGCACACTGAGATAATCCATTCTTCTGACAGCCCAATTCAGACGTTACACTCACAGGGGGCCAGGCCTGGTCAGTGATGTTTGAAGGAGGCATCTTCCACTGTTTTTAGCCACCTACCATACTCCAGCACCTGCTGACACCCAAAGGTGCTTCCCCAGTCCTGGCCAACAAGATAAAAAATAGCTAAATGGTGGAAAAGACCGGCTAAAAGACTGAACTGGGAAGTCCTCCAATTCATTGTTGCTCCCGGCATGAACTTGACAGCAGGACTTCGGCAAGCTGCTCTCCCCCAGCCTCAATCCTGCCTATCTGCAATAGGTAGATGATAATACTACCCTACTTTACAAAGTTCTTGTAAGAATTACAAATACAGGTGAATTCCTTTGACTCTGAAGGAGTGTCCGAATGAATTATTTACTAATCCTTTGGGGGATTCCCTCCAGCGGGACACAGACTGGAGGAGAACAAAGAATCCTTCGACTCCTGAGTGGGGTCGGGCTTCAGCCCTGCTTTCCAAATCCCCAGATGAACTGGCACTGGTGCTCTTACCAGGATCTCCTGAAGCTCCTCTTCCCTCTGCCTCTTCTCTTTCAGCAGCTGCTGCAACAGGTTGGTCAGGGCTCGCCGCTGCTCCGCTATCGCCTCCTGAAACACAGCACGACGCAGACATTGTTGGTCTGACTCTAAACCTCCCTTCATGTCCCCCCCACACCCTTTGCCTAATCCTGCAGCCCTCCAACAGAGCACAGAATTAATCTGGGAAGGTGTCCTTATAACAGAGCTGGGGGTGCCCCTGCCCAGACTCTTCAATGCTTTCAGTATAAGATTAGCTTTCACTTGGGCAGTGTGGAGGTGCCGTTAACATGGAAGTGTCACCACCTTATGGCGTTCAATTCCTGTAAAAACTTCAATCCAAAACAGGCTTTGTAAGAACTGGCTGGTCCTGCACCACAAAGGAAGTCACCCTCTGCAAATGGATCAGAGAGAGACAGAACCAGCCTGAACTGCCTGCCTGCCCACTTGTGTGATCGTGACCCGGTGAGCTCTGGCCCAGGGCTGTGTGTTTCCCGGAACTTCAAAATTATGTGCGAAGAGAAAATTGAATCCAGCCATGTGTATGGGTTGTGCAAATGCACCAAATTTACAGCATTTCTTTAAGGGGAAGGGCAAGGAGCCAGCCACACAGGCTACCAAACATCCAGCCCACTGGATAAGCCGAGAAGCTTATTTGTCTTCTGAGATTTCATCAGCCACTGGTGTCGGCTTTCGACCTTTCTCTGCGACCCAAAGGACTAGCAACTTGCCCCTTCATGAAATGAAAGTGGGGATTCTTACTGGGGCTGAAGTCTGCATCCGAGATCATCTTACTTGTTAGAAACAATGAAAGACACACAGCCCTGGCTCTGCCCACTAAGCAGAGTGGATGCAGCTGGAGGGATGAAAGGTGCTCTCTGGAATGTTGCTTTTGAGTGGATATTTAAAAAAAAAATCAAAACAAACCCAGCAAAAGTCATGTAGCAAAATGTGAAATGTTTGGCAGGGGGTTCCTTTGCCAGTCGGCTTCGAACCCAACCGAGGCCAGTGCCTTCCAATGATTCCAGATCTTTGAATGCAACAGTGTTTGCAGGAAGCACCAAGCCAGGGGAAACCAGGACTGAGATATCCCCTGCCCGCCCCCGAACTCCTGACCAAGCACCAAGTGAAAGGGGTGAGAAGAGCAGGAGTGAGCAGATGGTTCAATATCGGCAGCCCCAGAAGCCCAACCTACCTGCAGTGCCTCTGTGTCCAGCTGTTGCCTCTTTACCTCCAGCTGTGTCAGCTGCAATAACTCTCTCTCTATTAACTTAATCTAGGCAGAAGATGAAACAGGGGTTTTTTACTTGCATAGGAAAGGACTCAGCTGTCACTGGCTTCAACTCTGGCCCCAACGAAACTTCCTGGGGCCCCACTGTACCCCTCCTGTGCTCTCACTAGGCTTAGCAGGGCTAAGCAAATGCCCCCTGCAGCAGCTTCTTAGCAAACAGGCATGTTTTGATTTGCCCTTGTTGCCTTGGGAAAAGGTAGCCACGTGGCAACTGTCTAGATTTGTAGCTGGGTACTATTGCATCGGAAAGGCAGGTGCCTTCTTTCTTGGGGACATGGCATGCACCGCTAATCTCAACTGCCTCCCTTGTCACAGGTACTCCTGACCAGTGGGGAGCAGACATCTTGAATGATCACACTTGATTGCTCTACATAAGCCACATGCTGAGATGCCCAGGAAGAAAGCTGCAGACATTGGCTCTGAATGACAGATTGGAGGAGGAAAAGAGGAGCAAGTACAAGGAGAGCTCAGTAGGATCTCCTAGCAAAATGGAGGACAGACCTCTTGTGCAAACCTAACAGGCCACATTGCTTCTCACTGAGCCTCAGACAAACATCTGCCATTCTACATGCACAATACACCAATGGAATGTAGTGGCAGATGGAGCGTGCCCCTCGGGCATCTCTGGAGGTGAAGCTGGAGCTCCAGCAGAACCCTGCTCTGCTGAGCTATGACAGAGCCTCACTCTTGGGAGCGGAAGATTCTCTCCTCCAAAGGGGACCAGCAATGTATCATCTGACGAAGGGAAGGACTCACTGAATCTAGTGCTTCGAGTACACTTCCCAGAGACACTGGGTGCAACAGTAAGCTTCCCAGAAAGGTAACATGGTACTAGAGCTTCCTACAGTCCAGCAAAGCCACCACAGAAGAGCAAAGTCAACGAACACCCTTGCCCAGCACCTCTTAGAAAGTCCTCTCCCAGGTTTACAAGACTGGAGGCAAAAGTACCCTTTTAACTGAAGGAAGGGGGCGTGGGAGGGAGGACACACTGTTGAAGAACTTGCAAACTCTATTGCCTCAAGCCTCTGGCAGCAGCAATTCAATTCAATCCGCATCTGCTCAGTTGGGTTATGGCGACATGCTCTTACACTGATGTGCTTCACTTTTGCCAGAATGGGTCTGAACAAGCAGGTTGGTGATAGAAACAGAAACTAAAACACAACCATAAATCATGAAGTTCATGCATTTATGGGCCATTCTCTGAAGTGGGATGGAAATGCAATGGAGTTTCCAAGAATGGGGCACACCTCACTGGCTCTGAGGGAGTGAAGCACAGGACCTGGCTTGCAGGCCAGGAGAATTCCACTTTCCTGCCACATGGGTTCCCAGGACTGGACTTACAAAGGCAGATTGCAGAGAGGAAACCTGAGGTGGTCCCTGCAGAATCCCAATTTCCACTCACCTGATTCCTGATCTGGCAGTGCATAAGATCTCGCTTCACCTGGAGAGCTTCGAAGGCAGCCTTCTGCATTTCGCTCTAAAAGATGGACAGCAAGAGACAGGTATGAAGCTCCCAGTAACATCACGGGTCCCTGTAACTCAGCAGTCGACTCTAAAGTGAAGAGCAAGGGCCTGAGATCTGGTTACTGCAGATGCTAGGAACAGTCATTTGCATGCTATGCCACCAAGCCATGGCCCCTCCCCAGAGATGCTCTTATACATGTGTCTGAAACAGCCTTCCACTGAGTCAGACCATCTAGCCCATCCTGCCTCCCCTACCTGGTACTGGCTCTTCGAGGCCTTCCCAAGCTCCAGTAATAAAGAACCATCTTTAACTGCAGATGCAATGAATGTACCCTCCCACTGAGCAGTGGCTCCACCTTTAGGCAGAAAGGTGTCCGACTGGGTTGGGATATCTGGACAGAGCCTGCTCATGTAGGAGTTTCCCCATCCATTAAGATTAGTATCAGAAGCCCTCTTCAGAGTTCCACTGTCTTCAGAATTGAAGTGGGTGATTATCAGAGACAGGGATTTGGGGGTGGGGGGGGGCTGGCTAGGGAATGCATTCCTCAGCCAGGTTTACCCGCTGCCTATGTTAACGTCTTTCAGGCATAAGACAAACGCTATCACTTACGCTTTTAATTATGGACAATGAAGAAGAAGAAGAAGAAGAAGCCAGTTTGGTGTAGTGGTTAGGTGCGCGGACTCTAATCTGGGAGAACTGGGTTTGATTCCCCACTCCTCCACTTGCACCTGCTGGATGACCTTGGGCAAGCCATAGTTCTATCAGAGCTGTTCTTGAGAAAAAGCAGTTCCTGTCAGAGCTCTCTCAGCCCCACCTACCTCACAGGGTATATGTTATGGGGAGGGGAGGGGAAAGGAGTTTGTAAGCTGCTCTGAGACTCCTTTGGGTAGTGAAGGGCAGGGTATAAATCCAATCTCCTCTTCTTCCTGGACAATGAGTGAACACAAGGCACTCATGGCTCTTTCCCTGCTTCCCCCTTACACAGCAGCCCACTGTGACTCCCCAAAAGGCATTGCCAGAGACCACAGTCTTGGTGTGGCATGGTGCAAAAGTCACTGGGGGTGGTGTACAAGGAGGAGGGGGAAATTGGGCAAAATCATCACCACCTTTCCCTTGCACCAGTGGACCTCTTGCTTCTTCTGCCAGTCTTTCTGCGGTGCGAGAATAATGTGGATCCAATCCCTACAAATAATATCCACGCTTCTTTTAACTAACGTCTTGCATTTTATTGCTGGATTCTTAAACCCGTTTAAGATCTTTTGGTTTACGGTGAGTTTTTTTAATCTGCTTTTTTCCTGGCTGTTCTGCTGTGATGGGACTTTGTGTTCACGCTTGTTAGAAGTTTTTGCGAGCTGCTGTGAGCACCTCAGTGGCAGAAAATTGTGATGTACACTTTCTAAACTGAAAAGTCAGGGTGGTGTGGTGGTTAGAGGGACTAGGGTCTGGGCTAACTCAGGTTCAAATCCCCCCTCTGCCATGTAAGCTCACTGGGGGACCCTGGGCCACTAACACACACTCAGCCTAACCTACCTCTCAGGGTTGTTGTAAGGCTAAAATGGTGGAGGGGAAAACAATGGAAGCTGCTTCAGGTCTCCCCATTGAGGGGAAATGTAGGATTTAAATGAAGTGAATAATAAAACAAAGTACAAAAATACATAGAATATTTCATACATAAAATGTATGTTTCAAAAGAGCAGAAAATAAGTAGAAAGACCTAAGAGCTGTGCAGGGAAGTTACATGGTATAGCTTCCCTTGGACTGTAACAGTTCAGGTGAGGAAACTGCATACTCATCATAATCTCTGTGTGATGTTTCTACTACATTAAAATAAGGAGCTGACCAGGGAAAGGCTATGCTAGACTCCTCCTACCTGAACTGCTATTTTTCTACAACTAGGGAATTGGCTGGTTTCTCTTCTACCTAGAGTTCGAAGTGAGAAAGTGTGGGAAGACTGCATTCTACTTAGATATGTATGGCTTTAGGACCTCTCTGAAAAACAGAAGAAAGCCAAAACTATTAGAATATTCTAAGCCAGCCAGCCAGCCAGCCAAACGTGACAAACGTAAAATTAACACTGAACTCTACCCAGTCGCCCCCCAGTCGGTTATTCAAGTTATGAAGTTCTTGCAAAGGCTGGTTGTTGTTTTCTTCTGGTGTACTAGAAAAACATAGGAATTGCTTTGCTGGGCTAGACCCAAGGTACAAGGTACATCGAGTTCAAGATTCAGTAGTTCAGATCAGCCTGACAGATGCTTCCAGGAAGTCCAAAAACAGGAAAAGTAATGGCTATTCCTGGTAGTTTGCTGCTCAGTGGCTTGCACAAAGACTGCCTCTGAACATGAAAAGTTACAGCTAAAAGCTACAGGCTGAAGCATGGGTATGGCTGCCTCTGGAACTGTTCCGCTAACGGTACAGCCCTCCTCTGATGGAAGAGGTATTTCTGCCATGGAAATATTCCTTGCACCAGAGAAAGGCTCTGTCATTAGAGGAACAGGTTCATAAAATGCAGCTCTTTGAAGCTCCACTTCGGCACGTGCCCCCCCCCCCATCTAGTGCAATCCGTATCCTTTGCCCCCCCTCCCCCAGCCACCCATTCTACCCATACGCAGCAGCACCTCCTGCAGGATCTGGCTGATGGCTTTGTTCTGGTCCAGCTGTTGCCAAGCCAGGATTTGCTGCAATTGCTCATCCATCTTCGCTAAGCTGCAAGAGAAACAATCCCAGAGGTTATCTCTGTTGGTCTGTGGTTGCTCAATGCAAACGGGGTGGGGTGGGGTGGAGAGCTGGGCCTTGAAGCAAAGCCTGAGGCCCTGAAAGTTGGGTTGCCAGTTTGGGGGAAAGTTGAAGGAACGGCAGAAGAAGGAGCCTGGTGAATGGCAGTAGTTCTGAAGATAATGGCAAATGTTTCCTCTTTGGTCCCCTGGCTGACTATGGCAGAGCAGGTGGTGGGCATAATTTGTCTCCATTAAAATACAAGGGGATGCAGGAAACCCACTCATGTACAGCTCTTGAACAGTGGCAAGGGAAAATAGCATGCCAAGGATGGGCTGTATAATCAAGAGCTGGAATTCACTGGTTTGGTAAAGTAACAAGAAATGTTTCAATAAATAACTGGCGCGTTGTTTCCAAGTGCACAGTTCAAACACGAGCATTAAGTGAAAATGCCATTGGTGGGTTCTATTTTTAAAAGATCCAGGCAACCATTTCTGTCACACAGTCCAGACGTCAGAAAAAAACAACACCCAAACTGGAGGCTGGTATTTTTTTGGCTGGCTGGGAACTCTAAAAGGAGTTTCAAGGTGGTGAACTGTCACAAATAAAAATCTCTGCCCAGAGCTCCTTGGAAGAGGGATGGGGGAAGAAATACCATCTCACAGCCCACATCCTGCCTGTAAGTACCTAGTGCAAGTCTGGTTGACGAGGTCTTGGCGGCGTGATTCAAAGGCCACCTGGACGAGCTTGCTCTTGTACGTTTCTGCCAGCATCTGCTGCATGGCCGCTGCAGGGGCAGAAAACACCAGCAGTCAATAGCCTCCCCAGGCCCCTCCTTGTGCTCTTACAGTGATCGGCTTCTGGAAAACTGCTCCCTTCTACACTTCAGAATGGTAGCAATGTTTCCACAGAAGCAAACCAGGAACCCATCTAAACAGCTTCTTCTACTTCTCACCGTTTCAAGTTCTGGCAGAGAAGACGAGGGGAGAGCTAAGATTTTTCTTCGAGGGGCAAAGCAAAGAAGAGTTAGGCCTGCCTCTTGGATAACAGGAACCAGATCAGCAGGGCGTTTCTTGCTGGAGGAGAAGAACTGATGTGTGCCAATTCTAACTGTAAAAACTTGGGTAGCTGTATGGGAGGGGAGGGCAAGGCACAGCTGGAATTAAGCCTTCTCACACCACGTGGTCTCAAAGGTCAGCCCTAAACACTCTACTGCAAATGCACCCCACCCTTCCTGCTAGGAGTTCAGGTAGCCTACACTGGGACCTTCTCTGCTGAGCAAATGAATGGGTGACTCGGTGCAAGTTGGGACTTGAGGGAGCTGATGGTGGCACGGACGGAGCCTTGCTAAACATGCCTATCAACAAACTCACAGGCCACTTCCCTCCTGCGCAACTGCTCCGCCTCCTCCTGAGTAATGGCCATCAGCTGCTCCATCCTGATCCTAGAAAGCAATGAGGGAAAGTCAGCCACTGCGTGGTCAAGGCAAGAGCTTCCCTGACTATTTCACAGTCTGCCTTCTGTAGGGCACCCTATTGCTGGCTCTGACTCAAGGTCTATCTAGTCCAGCATTCTGCTTCCAGCACTGGACAGCCAGGTGCCTTTGGCGGTTCACAAGCTGATGGCGGGATGCTGAAGATGAAACATTGAGGAACGAACAAATGTCTTTTTGGCATGCCAACCCAGCTGCTGCGCTTCCCAAAGCCATCCCAAGGACAGACAAGAACTCACCGATCATTCTCCAGAGATTTCAGAATCTCAGAGTTCTGTTTTTGCCTAGAGAGACAGAAAGAGGATGTTGTCAGACCAAGAAGAGCATCCTCCTCCTAGACTGGAGTTCTCACTTGTCCCCTCCTGCCCATACATCTCTTTCAGTCCCTCCCCCCCGATTCCCAAGCTACAAAAGAGTTCTGCCCTTGTCAAAAACAAAACAGAATGAAACAAAAATAAAATAAAATATGGAATTCCAATTCTAAACATAAACAACTAAATACATCCAGGGAGCTTTCTTTTGCCTTTCCCATTGCTCAGTCGTAGATAGTTTTTAAAAACCTTTTTAAACATTCAACAAGCACTTAAAAATGTCTTGACTTTTTATAAACATGTTCTGTGCCCTTGATTTTTAATATTATATTGTACTGACAGACATATTTATTGCACGTAGCCAAAGGCCATCACAAAAGAAAATTAAGAATATAGAGCTAAAGGGTCAAACATGATTACAAGAGTGGTTTTAAACATTGTTAGAAATAAAATGCTATTAATTACATACAATAAAATTACAAATCTCTAAGATATATCTGGTTAGTCAGATTCATTTACTGAAGCAGCGATCTTGGCCCTAATTTTCCTTGCAGCCAGGGTGAAAAGTGAAACTCTACAGGTAACAAACAGATTGGTGTCAGATAGTAGAAAGACCAATTCATCCAAATCAGAGGGGACAAATTGTCAAGAAATTTAATTCTGACTTCTGTATACATAGGACAAAATAGCAGATAATGGAATATATACTCTGGAACTGAAGCACCACATATACGGACATGTTGAGCCATTGGTGTCTGAGAATATCTTCCTTATATTGTACTATTTTAACACACAAGTTCAAGTGTCTTGTTATTAGGGACAACTGACACTGAATTCCTACCCTGAGTAAAAATTCACATGACCTGAGTGTTCCCTAATCAAGGATTTCCCTGACTCTGGCCACTTTTCCTTTTGGGAACCTATGGAAGGGAAGGGTTGTGGTTTGGGCCCACCTGCTTTGTCCTGTTGCCCCAGTGTTCTGGGGTGAGTGTGGGCAACTGGGTCATCTCCCCTGAGGCTTTTCTAAAGGAGACTCCTTGTGAATCCTGATGCCATAAAGTAACTATTTGTGCAACCTACTGAAGCAGGCTGTCCTTGGTTGTTGGGAAAAAACTGGGTACATTGACTTGAATACTTGTTAGATTGACTATCATTACTTTTTAAATAACCAGAAGAGTAGTGAGTGAGCAAGTGAGAGGAAGGAGAAAAGGAGGGGGCTAGAAGATGGGCCGGGTAAAGAGAAGGAGCTGTCAGGGTTCACGTCCCCTGTTATGATGTGTGGCTGAGGCTGCTGACGGAAGCCGGGTTCTGCTGCTAATTATATTTGAATGGATGCTTTCTCTGTTTGAGCTGCCTTGAGATCCAGCTCTTGGGATAAGAAGCAGAAGTATACATTTTAAATAAATGTTGGTTCATTCATTTAACTACTGCATTATTAGAGACACCCTGACCTGGATGGCCCAGGATAGCCCGATCTCATCTGACCTTGGAAGCTAAGCAGGGTGGGCCCTGGCTAGTATTTGGGTGGGAGACCACCAAGGAATTCCAGGGTCGCTATGCAGAGGCAGGCAATAGCAAACCACTTCTGTAAGACTCTTGCCTTGAAAACCCTATGGGGCTGCTGTAACTTGGCTGTGGCTTGACAGCACTTTGACAGATGATATCGGAGCCAGTGTGGTGTGGTGGCTCAAGTGTCAGGCTTGCATCTGGGAGACACAGGTTCTAACCCTTCCTCTGCCATGGAAGCTTGACAGGTTACCTTGGGTAAATCACACACACTTGGCCACACAGGGCTCTTGTGAGGGTAAAATGGAAGAGGGATGAATCTTGTAAGCCACTTTGGGTCCCCGTTGGGGAGAAAAGTGGAATATAAATTAAGTAAATAAATAAACAAACACATACTACTGAACAATTAATGATATTTTGATTATTAATATTAGTCTCTGGTACATTTACTTCGTTCTGATTCAAGAATCAGGAACTTTCTGGTAGCCAATCTTGGGACTTTCTTTTCAGTTCAGAATTGCAGGTTGGTTTCACCAGTGGACTGCACCTGGACTCTGACTCCTCCTGCCAAATGTCCCAAGAATTATATTCCATCTGACTAACAGGTACTTTGGGGTCACGCCAACAAATCAGACTCTCACCGAGCCTTGTCTCAAGAAAACCAGCCGGGACTGCTGCACCCACTCCCACCCATCAACACCTCTGACCTCTGGTTCTCTTCCAGCAGCTTCTGGATTCGGCTGGTGACCCCCAGCTCCATCTCTTTCAATTGCTCTAGCAACTTCATGCGCTCCACTTCCAGGCGTTGCTGGTGTCGTGACAGGCCCTGTTCCAGCTTCATTTGCTCCTGCAGCCAAAAGGAAACCCACTGTTCTTAACTCAATCTATGGAAGCACCAGGGGTCCGTTGGAGCGGGAGCGCACAGGAGCGCACATGACCAAGCCCCGCCCCCTCCTCAGCTTCCCCGAGCAAAGCCCTGCTAGGGTCTTTATTGTTTTTAATGTTTTGTTTTAATATTGATAATTTTATCACTGTTGCTTTTATGACTGTGTGCTGCTTTTCCAGAGACTTGCTCAAGGTGGCATATAAATTTTCTAAGTATACCATTTTTTATCTGGGCACATGGCACATAAGTACTGGAGAAATTTCACCAACCCTTCAGCAGCTTCCACCCCATCAGTTTGGTGTAGTGGTCAGGAGTTGGACTCTAATCTGAGAGAACCGGGTTTGATTCCCCACTCCTCCACATGCAGCTGCTGGTGTGACCTTGGGCCAGTCACAAATTCTCTCAGAGCTGTTCTCTCATGAGCAGTTCTCAAAAGACCTCTCTCAGCCCCACCTACCTCACAGGGTGTCTTGTTGTGGGGAGGGAAAGGGGAAGGGATGGGTGGTGCACATGTCCTGGGTATCTCAAGTCTACTTGAAACCTGGTGGTTTCAAGGGAACAGGAAGAGAATGAGGGTGTGTTCTTTACGCTTATTTTTATTGCACAAAGTATTGGATGGGGAAGGGAATGGAGGAAGAGCAGGTCAGTTTCACTCACCTGTGGAGTGCAGCCTGAGGGGTGGGTGTTGCCTTCTGACACACTTCCGGCATGTTAGGGGGGGTGGCATATGCAAATGAGTTATGCAAATGAGTTTTGCTAATCAGCTCCTGCACCTCTATTTCTACAAAATGTCCCCTGGGAAGCACCATCTCTCCCATGCAAACTTTTGGAATTCTAAGCTTTGCAGGAGAAGCCTGGCTTTGGAGTCCATCTGTTACTAGAGAATGGTGACGTTTTAAAGCTTAGATTTAAAAAATGGAGTTGCCTTAAAGCACATTAGATTTATTAGTCCCTTTAGCCTAGAGCTATCTTGCTGCCTGTCAGTGACTGTCCAAGATATTAGAAAATGTGTTTCCTAGCTTGGCTACCAGTTATTCTTTGAACTGGAGATGCTGAGGATGTCTACTTAAGTATACATATGTGTAGATGGATCAAGACGGGTATCCATGTTAGTCTGTCTGTAGCAGCAGAAAAGAGCAAGAGTCCAGTAGCACCTTAAAGACTAACAAAATATGTAGCAGAGGGTATGAGCTTTCGTGAGTCAGATACAGCTGGAATGGGAGTCCATCTGTCCTATTTATTGGGAAGTGGAGTGATTTCAGATGCTGAATGACATTAACAGGTATTGTCATTCACAATAGCCTGCTATTGTCATTCACCTGCTATTGTCATTCAGCATCTGAAATAACTCCACTTTCCAATAAATAGGACAGATGGACTCCCATTCTAGCTGTCTCTGAAGAAGTGAGCAGTGACTCACAAAAGTTCGTCCCCTGCCTCATATTTTATTCGTCTTTAAGGTGCTACTGGACTCTTGCTCTTTTCTACTGCATATGTGTACATGGTTCTTCATGGAGTACATTGACCATCTCTGACTGTAGGAGATTACAATCTAAATGTGGACAGTGGGGCAGGGAGGGATAACAGGCAAAGTGGAAGAGAAAAGGAAGCAGAACATTAAAAGAGCTCAGTCGGATTGGACCAGTGGTCCATCTAGTCCAGCATCCAACAGCAGCCAAGTAGATATCTTGGAAGGCCCACAGGCAGAGATACAGAGGCCAAAGTCTTCCCTTGTTATTGCCCCTCAGCAACTGGTATTCAGAGGAACCCTGCCACTGAGCATGGAGGTTCTATTTAGCCATCACAGCCAAAGCTGATGAACCTATCCTCCACGAATTTGTCCAGTCACAACATCCTGTGGCACTGAGTTCTATAAGTTAATTATGTGTTGCGTTAAGAACTATTTTGTTTGGTCCATCCTGAATTACCTGTCAGTCAATTTATCTGCCTTATTGCTAGTATTACAGGAGAAAAAGAATGGAAAGGGAAGAACGGAAGAGTCAAGGGAAGAGAGAATGAACACAAGCCTCATTACCGCCTTCATACTCTGGAGGATTTCCCCCTTTTGGCTTTGGCTCTGCTGCATCAACTGCGCCTGCTCCCTCTGCTCCAGGCCTAACCAGCGTTCAAACTCCAGTTTCTCCTGCATTTTCTGCTCCTGTGAGAAGAAAGAGCCTTGTCAACATATCCAAACCACTCTGGTCACGACTCAGGGTGTGGACTAAGCTCTCCCAAGAAGCAGAGGAGAGAATAAACTTGCACTGGGATTGTACCACTTCAGACTGCAGTGCAGGTAGGGGCTGTCATGATTGTATTTAAAAAAAAATCCTCACAAATCAAAAAACTAACACACCAGGGAGGAAACCAGGCACAAATCAAAAAACCACATCAGGGAGGAAACTTCCCTCCTTGACATAATGGGACTTTTAAAAATGTGCAGTGGTATATGTTTTGTGTGGAGAGGTATTGCATCATCCAAGGGCCTACCTGCAGCATGAGGTGGTAGAGCCCAGGTATAAGTTTCCTTCCTCCTTTGCTGCTTGGGGGACTAAGCCAAAGTCAATTTCTGCAGCTGGTGAAACCCAGAACATTTAGTATGGAAAACTGATTTTTTTCCACCAAAGAGCTCAAGGTGGTATACATAGTTCTTCCCTGATGTGGGTTAGGATGAGGGACTGGCCACCCAGCAAGTGGGGAGCTGAACCCAGCTGTTCCCAGTCCCAACCTGACACTGGTCACTCCCTCACACTGACTCAATTGGCCCCACCCTCTCAACTTCTGGGCAGTCCTTCTCCCTCTCTCACTTGTGACAGCAAACTAGTTCAAGAGGAGAAAACAAGCAGCTGGACAGGCAAGTGGAGACACGGTACATCACCCCACAAAATGCGCAAAAAGGCTTTAGTTGTATTTAGTGTTTCCGTTTTCCAGGTCAAGAACTTGTCTCAGATGGCCACCTAGCCGAGGGCTTGACAAAAGTGACCGCTCTGCCAACCCTGGCTCTGTGGCTTCTGCACCAGAACCACCTCTCCTCTGCTCTCCTCAAGAGCTCCAGGAGGCTTTGCTCACAGGGAATGGCAAGAGAAGGCTCAGGCTGGTTGGCCACAAAGAAGGGCTAGTCAAAGGAAGACTTCTTACCTTCCGCTTCTCATACTCCAGGAATTTGTTCTGAAAAGGAAGCACAGACAGAAAGGAGAAGTGAACTTTGATGGGCATTCTGAGAGCCAATGCGATGTCATGTTTAGAGGGTCAGTCTAGGATCCGGGAAACCCAGGTTCGAATCCCTCCTCTGCCATGGAAGCTTGCTGGGTGACCTTGGGTCAGGCACTCTCTCTCAGCCTAACCTCGCTCACAGGGTTGTTGAGAGGGTAAAATGGAGATGAGGTGAGTGATGTAAAGCACTTGGTATAAATTAAGTAAATTAATAAATTACAACCCACCCAACTAAGAGAGCAAGGGCCGATGGTTAGGCTGTTCTTATGCTGTGAAGCAGAAGTGACCATATCTGAGCCAGAAAGAGCACACTGAGGGCACCTTGCTCAACCCACAGCATGAAGGCGACCTGTGAAAGGAGGACAGACAATGACAACCTGACAGGAGCTCATGGCCCTCTGGTCTTAGTCCAGTGGGCAGCAACTGTCACTTCCTTGGGTGGTTATACCGGGAAGCCTGGGCAGAACCCAGAAAGGATGGGCTGCTTTGGGGGATTGCCATCATTGCTCCTAGCTAGCCCAAGGGTCCTTCTGCAGCCCCTTCTGACCTCTTCCTTTGGAGGTAAGAGCCTAGAACAAGTGGCCGGAAGAGACTGCCACACTCACCCCCTAACAGGTTTTGCCCACGGGTTGGATTTTAATTGCTCTCAGTCACTTTGGGCACCTTGGTTGGCTGAAGAACAAAGGTGGTTTAACCAGGACATTTTCATTCTGCCTTTCCTTCAAGGAGATGAGGGTGGTGAACTGCGATCTTCCTTCTCTAAAGACCATGAGGTAAGTTGGGCTGGGACTGTGACTAGCTCAAGGGCACCCAGTGAGCAGAGTGGGGAACTGAACCTGGGTCTCCGTAGTCCAACCCTCTAGTCCCTAAAACCCTATGTGAGATGGGAGTCAGAAGTCGCAGTGGTAGTGGGGCTCTGGTGCCCTATCTATAAGGCCCACAAACCAGGCTGTGGCCCTAGGAGCCCGTCTCCACTCCTTGCCCTCGGCCACTTCAGTAAAATAAAGGCAAACCATTTCAAGGCTGGTTTGTACACTGCATTAAACTTGAAGCACTTGCAAACCCGCACTGCCCCCCCCCCCAATGCTGCATTCGACTAAGCTAGACCTTTGGTCAGGCTAGTACAGAATCGTCTCTTTGGACTGACAGCAGCTCTTCAGGGTCTCAGGCAGAGAAAAGTTTCTTTCAACACCCAAGGTCCCTTAACTAGAGATGCCAGAGACTGGCTGCCACTAGCTGGGAAGATTCTACTAGGAGAGACGTTCCACATTCCCAGAGCAGCCCCCCGCTCACCTGCCACTCGGCTTCATTGTTCGCATATTTACAAACCGTCCTGCTGACCCCATCCACCGAGGTCTCTCCTCCATCGCTTTCCAACACCGGGAGTAAATACTGGGATGGGGGGTTATATTCAATTCCAGATTCTAGGAGGACAAAGAATGCAGCACATCACACCACAAACCTCTGTGAGAGGAGGTAAGGTTCAGAGCTCAGAACCAGCCTAGTGGACCGGGGAGATCAAGATTCAAACCTCTGCAGAGCCGTGAAGCCCGCTGGGTGGCCTGAGACAACTGTGAGTCTGAGCTACCTTATGGATAAAGAGGAAAGGGGATAATTCCATGTTCGCCAAACCTGCCCACCCAAATTAAAGCGCACGACTGAATGCCCTTATTTTGCCCCAGGGCACCTACTGTGTGTTATCAGGAGCGATTTGAAGCTGAACAGATGAAGCTGCCTTATATGGAGTTCAGAGTATTAATCTGTCTCACTCAGTATTGTCTACTCAGGCTGGCAACAGCTTTCTAGAGTCTCTGGCAAGAAAGCTCCTTCCCAGTACCTGGGATTCTTTAACAGGAGTTGCCAGGGATTTAACCTGCTTAATTAAGGAACCCTCCAGCTTAATTCATTGGGACTTAGATCCAAGGACATGAGCGTAGGATAGCAGCCCTATGGAGCAAGAACTATTTCCCTCTCTTTCAGAGGTGCACGAAATGTCTTCTCCATTTCAGACTCTGAAGGTTCTCAGCCTTACTCACCTTCACACAGAAACTGCTGGATGGCTTCTGTGCCTGCGCTGCTGATGGTGTCTGGGGGATACGTCATGGACGAGGCATCCAAAGTCAGCGTCTGCGGAACATGAACACACGCAGTCGGAACTGTAGCTCTCGAGTTCTGCCTAACCTTCAAATCAAACCAGATCCCAGAAAGGCCAGCACATCATTCAGCCTCAAAAGACACAGATCGGAAGCGTCGGCTGATTCCTTATGCTGCAGCATTATTGCTAAGCTGGGCTGCTTTTACTGTGAACATACCCAGTGGATTCTCAAGCAGCTACACTGGCTATCACTTTTACTTTTTACCCATGTGAGCCGCCCTGAGCCCGCTTGCGGGGAGGGCGGGATATAAATGTGAAATAATAAATAAATAAATAAATAATACTTTGAGCTCAGTTCAGGTGCTGGGACTTCCTTTTACAGCCCTTCATGGCCTTCGTCCATGAACCTGAAGGACCGCCTCTTTCCAGATGAGCCTCAGACCCTATGAAGACCAGCTTAACCTGCCTCACGGGCAGTACCACTCCCCCACACTCTCCAAGCAGGTGAAAAGGATGAGGGCCAGAAATCAGTTGGAAAGCCAACAGAGAAATTATAGAAAGGAAATCTTTTTCAACTTGGTTGGAATTTCCCCTTGCGGGTTTCACAGCATCCCGGCAAGCAAAGAAACAAGCCCACGCCAAACAAAGAGAAGACCACCAAGCCCTACCTCCAGGGTCCGGATGTGAGCCAGCGACTGAGGCAACACTCGCACCTGGTTCTCACTAATGTCTAAGGTCCGCAGGCTACGTAGGTTGCTCAGACTAGAGGGCAGCTCCTTCAGCTTATTGCCTACAATGGGAAGGGGTGGGGAAGATAGATACTCATTACTCAGTCCGTCATGGGATACTTAAACTGGTGTGAAGCTGTTTCCACATTCATAGCACAAACATGATCTATGTCATAGATGGCCAACTTCTTCACCCCGAAGAGCTAGACCTTTCATGCAAAGTGCTGCTTCCACCTTGGTGGGCATCTTGTCCAAAATAGGAAAATTACTCAGAATCCTCTGCATTGTTGCAGAAGTCTTTGGGATGTCATTCCACTGAGTGCGACAAAAAACCTCAGCTAGGTTGGAAGGTTTGCCAGACAGGTGCAGTTCCCTGAGTGAAGTTGCTTGAAGAAAGATGCTGGCCAACTTGGGGAAGTTCACAAAGAAGGAGGCCAAGGGCTGGGCATGGTCCATAGGCTGCAGGTTAGCCATCCACCCTCTAAAGTGGATTTGTATACTGGGTATAACACACAGCCATTGCTCTTCCTGTCTCACAGTTGTGCATATAAAACTACAGAGACTGAGACCAACCATTGCTTGGTCAGGCTCAGTACTGTCCACCCTCACTGCCAGCCGCTCTCCAGCAGAGGAGGAACCTTCCTAGCCTTGCTACCTAAGGATCCTCTAATTAGAGACACCAAGGACTGAACTTGAGACATGGGACCTTCTGCAGGCAAAGTATGTGCTCTGTCACTGAGCCACAAAAGCTCTTCCACTATATATATATATATGAAGGTACCTTATACAGAGACAGTCCGCTGGTCCATCTAGTTCAGCATTGTCTCCTCTGACTGGCGGCAGCTCTCCAGGGTCTCAGGCAGAGAATGGTTTCCCCGCCACTTGTCACCTGAGACCCATCAACTGGAGATGCCAGGGACTGTGATCCCAGTAGCTTCTGAATGGCAGTGGAGCTCGGGCAGGAAAGCAACTTTCCCAACAACTGTACCTGAGATCTTTTAAATAATACCCCTACATTCAGGACGTCCCTTAACCATGGAGTTAGTGGGTGCCCTTTTACTTTTTCTGAACTGCTCAGTCTGTCAGAAGGACGGTGAAGCTGTCGAGCCACTGGTTTAGGTTTCAGGAAGCGGAGTGTGGTTTCCCTCTACCCCATGCACATACCCAGAGATGTTTCATCCTACCTTTCACATTGAGGGTCTGCAGCTGGACAAGATCCCCTATCGAATGTGGAAGTGCCTTCAACAGGTTCCTCTCGACATTCAGCACCTACAACAGCAGAGAGATGAGACTGGAGATGCTGATCTCTCATTGTCTATAAAGTCCAGGCCAAGGCAGAGGTTGGCCACACTCAAATCCAGGCCTCAAGGATACACCTCCGGGTCTGTTACCACCCTAAGCTGTAGCGCTACATGCAGCAAGCAAGTGACACCGCCATGTTGCCTAGGCTATGCAAGGCTCCTCATTTTCTCATACACACACACACACACACACACCAGACGTGGCCAATCCAGGGGCTGGTGTAAGACACTCTTTTCCTGTTGTGTCTGAAAAGCAGGGACAGGATTAAAAGCAAGAGTGGACATCTGCCAAGACCCAAAGTGTGACAGAGGACCTGCAGCTGACCAGAAATGCTTGGCCCATGTACTCTTGCTGAGAATGGAAGTTTACTGCAGAAGCTCTGTAATATTGCAGGGACTCTGGAAAGATCTCCCACTTCCTCAGGACAGGAGGCTAGGGAGGTAGTAGAGCACAATTATTTGGTGGTCCCACTGATACTGATATGGCTTAAGGGAGCAGAAAGGGGCTACATGCATCTTCATACAGATTTCCTGTTGGGAGAGGAGGCTATACTCCTGTACACCAGCCCAGCACTGGCAGGGATAAAAGAAGCATGAGAAAGGGACATTCAGCTCCTTCCTACAGGACAGAGTGGGCACAAGCATGCATAGGAGGGCAGCATGTATTTAGTGGTCGGGGCTGCTGAAGGGTATCTCACCCAGACTTCCCTCCATCTCAAAGCTGAAGACAGCTCTGAGGCCTGAGCAGGCAGGACACGGCAACTCAGTCAGGTAGGTCTTTGACAAAGGTTTTAAAGCTTTCATGCAAGCTCCCAAGTCCCGACTGTTGCCCAGCTTCATGTGGCTGAGCAGTAAATGAAAACCCAGGAGACAGAAACAACCTTAGACATTCAATCTAATCACGCTGGCTGGCAGAAATGTTTCTGAAAAGACTCCCTAGGTCGGAAATAGCTCTTTCTTTACCTGGAGAGATGTCAGTTGACCGATATCAGCAGGTAGTGAGGTCAGCTGGTTGTCATGGAGATCTAATACCTGGAAGAAGAGAAGACAGGCAAAATGAGGGTCACCCACCAAGGCCCCAAAGCAACAGGAAAGGAAGATTTGGTGCTTTAGCTGGGAATGTTAAAGCGGACACACTTCTGTGGTATATCAGGAGGAAAGTTGGCATTGTAGAATGGAGTGAGAAGCAAGAAAGGAGTTCAGGTGACTGGTCCAGCTCTTTCTCCCAAAACACACAATGGGGCTCTGTGCCTTCTCCTTCACTTCAAGACCAAGAAACCAGCACTTAGCTGACTCCCATTCCCCCTGCCCCAAGTAACATGCAGCGCAGTTCTAAGCAGGTCTACCCAGAATCCTACTGAAATCTGCTCAATAAAGCTTACTCCCAGGAAAGTGTTCTAAGGATTGCACTGTTAGTTACCTTCACAGTTATGAGATACAGGAGATTGCAAGATTTTGGGACCAGAGACGTCAAGCAATTTGTATGAGCAATCAGCACCTAGGAAAGAAATGAAAGTGGTGTTTTTATAATGGCACTGAGAGTCATCATGGGATTTCTTCCCCCCCCCCCCTCACCAATTTAAAATTGGAGAGATGAAAAAGATGCTGGAATGTATGGACCAATGGCTTGATTCAGCAGGGGTCTTATATTTTTATTAAGAGAAAAGAAAGGAGAGGAATAGACAACAAAAGAAGAAAGAAAGAAAGAAAGAAAGAAAGAAAGAAAGAAAGAAAGAAAGAAAGAAAGAAAGAAAGGGAGGGAGGGAGGGAGGGAGGGAGGGAGGGAGGGAGGGAGGGAGGGAAAGAAATGAGGCACAGAATTCTCCCCAGTGGAAACAATATCAGGACTGGTCCATAAGAGCATCAAATTACCTTCAAGTGTAAAGTAAGACCTGGAAGATGGTGTGGCACAGTGGCTTAGAGAACAAGTTGTGATCTTGGGGAGGCCCAGTTCAAGTCAAGCCACTTTCACAAAGTCACTGGGTGGCTATAGGCAAGCCACTCTCTCTCAGCCTCAGCACCTCCATCCCCCCACTTGCAATGTGGCCCACCTGATCAGATTGTCATGAAGCGCTTTGAGCTCTGAAAGTTTTCAGGGTAGCTTGTTTTTAAGACTGTGCATCCAGGATTCCTCATTTCCCCAACAAAATTAAAGATAGGCTGATGGCAGCACCAAGGAATTTAAAAGGAGCAAAGAAAACAAAGCAAAATCATTCCACTTTCAAATGACTTTGGCCAGTCTCATGTGCTGTGTCAGATACTGCACTGGAGGGTTCCCAGACTCACTCTGTGAGGTGTGCAGAGAGCCCCAAAAGTTCCTGTGTGCACATGGAGGCCACCTCTGTATCCCTTACCTTTTTCTGCAAGACTTTACAGGTTGAAAAGGCTCCATATGGAAGCTGAAACAGTAACACACAAAGAAACCAAGTCTTGGTTAGATAAAATATCATGAAAATAATCATAAAGAAAGCCACTTTCATGGCTTACGGCATATGAACTTAAATACCCTGCCTTCCATATTGAGAAGGCAAGCAACAAAGCAGTATGTGTGCATGGGGGGGCCGAGCAGGTAGATGGCTGAGAATAACAGCAGCTGAACACCTGAAGTAACTTTATATGGGAGACGGGACTGCCTTTCCTGGTATACCCCCCCCCCCAAAGAGCATTACACTCTGCAGATAAGAACTTATTGGCGATCCCTGGCCCGAAAGACATCCATTTGTCCTCAACCAGAGCCAGGGCCTTTCTGGCCCTGGCCCCGACCTGATGGAACTCTCTGCCAAATTATATCTGTGTCCTGTGGGACTTTATGCAGTTCCGCAGGGCCTGTCAGGCAGAGCTGTTCCGCCAGGCCTGTGGCTGAGGAAAGCGATGGTTTCCATCTTGCCTGGCACTCCCTTTCTTCCCCTCCCTGCCATGAGGAGGTAACAGTATAATTTTATTATTTTAAGCGCCATCTGAAACTGTTTTGAAATTATCTTAAAATTGTTTTTGCTTTTAACTGTCTTATCGATCAATGAATGTGCTTTTATATTATTGTTCACTGCCCTGAGCCTTGTGTTTACAGGGAAAGGTGGACTAAAAGTCTAACTTATAAATAAATAAATATAAATTACACAGAGCCAGGCTGCTAGTCCATCAAGCCTCGTATTTGTTGCTCTGTCTGTAGTGGTTCTCCAGGTTCTCAGGCAGAGAAAGGTCTTTCCAACAGCTGCTACTAAAGCGCCTTTCGCTGAAGATTGAACCGGAGACCTTCTGCATGCAAGGGAAGTGCTCTGCCACTGAGCTATAAGCCCTCCCACCTTGACTCCTGAAGTCTTGGTTCCTGCTTTATTGGTGAATAACAGGAATCTTCAGTCTGCAATCTGGCAATCTTAAAAAATAATTTCCAATGTACTGGATGTTTCCTCCAAAGAAGATTTCTATATTGACCCCAACCCATATTCTGGAAGCAAAATTTTCCAAACTATAGTTGGCAGATAGCTGTTAGTCCTCTACAGTTACCTGACAACTCTAGCTTGGAAAATTCCTGGAGATTTGAGGGGAAGGCAGAAGTTAGAGAGGAGGGGGAGCTGAGTGGGGATGTGAAGTCTTAGAATCAATCCTCCAAAACTACCATCTCCTTCAGGGAAACTGATCTCTGCAGTCGGGAAATCAGTTATAATTTCTGGGGGACTCCAGGCCCCACTTGGAGGTTGGCAACCCATCAATGGCCCAGCTTCCCAACCCCAGTCTTCCCTCAAACCACTGACCCACCATGTGGGAATCAGCACCATACCTCTGAAAGTTCGCATTTGGATATATCAAGGATATCATCAGCTCCAGCTTCCTTTGCCTGGAGAGAGAGAGAGAGAGAGGACGAGAGGGGTGTGTGTGAACACCTGCAGAATCCTAAGTTCATTTTCACTCTAAGATTGTTGGCGATTTTTTATCTCAAAGCAGAATCTGCTCAGGGGTCCCCAGTCTTTTGGAGCCTGTAAGCACCTCCGGATTTCTGACTAAGGGTGGTGGGCGCAACTATAAAACAGTTGCAGCAGGAGGTCAAACCAACCACAAAAATTGTCGCCACGGGAGGCCGAGCCAACCACAACATGTCAGGGGTGAAGTCATGCATAACTCTGAGAGTAACTTTCCAAAATTTCAAGAAGCAGCTCTGTTTCACAGGACGCCTTTAAAAATGAACATATTGTTTAAAAATATTTTCCTGCATACAGATCGCTTACTTTCAGTCACTCAGTGAAGACCTGTGGTGGCAGCTGCTGCCAAAAGCACCTTTTTAAAAGTCCACACAGCCAATCACATCTCCAATGGCCAAACAGAAGCCCTGCTGGGCAAAAGCCCCACCTGGCCCCGCCCACTTTCTAAAAAACCTTGGGGGCACCAGGAGAGTTGCCAATGGGTGCCTTTGGTGCCCTCAAGCATCACACTGGGATTCCCTCATCTAACCAGTGTTTTTAAAGAGTTCAGTGTAAGTGAGCACTACCACATGTCCTTCATACAGTTTTCCAATTGTAATGCCATGCTTCATGCTCCACCTAGGTATGGGTGTAACCTTTAGCAAACCACTGCATCACAGCACAAGATCTGGTTCTAGCGCCTTGCTGTTTTCTTTTGTGCTTGTCTTGTCTTCTACAGGGAGAGAACTGTGTTCTAGTCCTGTGGAATGGTTTCCTCCTTTCTCAGCTCGCTCTTCACTTTCAGGGGCAGGTCTAATTCTTTCTACTTTAGTTTGCTTCAGATCTTGTGTTTTTTTAAAGTTTTTTTTTATTGCTTTTCACTACACACTACATACAAAAACCACTAAACACTACACACTATACTAAAATTACAGCTAAACAAGGGTCATATATCATTATTTCATAGATAGATTAAACTGAAGTTTCTTCTACATTAAAGGTTAAAGGAATAAAGAACTCTTCTTAGTATTTCACTGTCAAACTAGTATATATGGGTTTAGCTCAGGTGAATGCATTTTTAAACAAATCAAAATTTCAGCAAGGTACAATTATGCCATTTAAATCACTTTCCCTCCCTTACTTTATTTTTATCATAGGTCCATCTGACTTTAAGAAGTTTGGGGGAAATGGTCCCCTTTTTCTGATTCAGAATCTTCTCCTGATATACTGCTCGTTGAATTCTCTTGGCTTCCCAATCCATGTCTGGTATCTTCTTCTCGTTCGTCATCTTCCTCTGTTTCCTCTTTGTCTTTCACCATACCTTGTTGCTGCTCCAAAAACTGCTTTGCGTTTATAACAAGTCAATTTTTTCTTTTCTCTCTTCATAGTTGAAGATAAGTCCTTCTGGTATAATCCATCTGTAGGTGGTGGAGTTTTTCTGCAAAAAAGTAGTCAGTTTTTTGTATTGTTTCCTCTTCCTTATTTCAAATGGAATATATTTTAGGACTCTAATTTCTTCATCTTTGATTTTCAAGGTTGTCCCATTAGTTACTTTCTGTATCACATCTCTTGTGGATCTCTTTAAGAACTTCACAACTATTTCACAAGGCAGGTTTTTTTCTTAATATATTCTGAAGATGTCCAGTAGACCATATCCATATTGTTTTGTGGTGATTCCGCTTTAATACCTGTCACTGGAGCCAACACTTCACTCAAGGTCTCTTTCAAGTTCTCTCCTTTATGCTCAGGGACACCTTGGAAACTCAGAACATATGATGCTTTTTCCATTTGGAGTTGTAAAAGCTGGTCTTTATCAGAGGCTCTCTCTTTTTCCACAACCTCCAGACTTTGTTTTATCACTTTGGTCTGAGCTTCAACTTTTCCTGATTTTGCAACTTCCTCTGTTTTTATATTGGTCTCTTTCAGTTGTTTTTGAAGAGTTTCAAAGTTGTTATTGAGATTTGTCATCTCCAACATACTGGGGAAGTCAGTATGTACTTCTGGTTTAGTAGCCAGAAGTGTTGAGCTGGCAGTTCTTGGAGAAGATTTTATCCTTGTCATCATCTTTTCTGCCCGATGTGTCATTGTTTACATTACAGGAAAAGTTCTTTTAAGTCTCTGAAAGTTTATTAAATCAAGCGCTTTTACTCATTCAGCATTCTACTTGGCTAAATCATCAGTGTTCATGGAAAACCTGTCACTCTTTGCCCCTTGTATTTGCTCAATCAATCATTTAAAATGTTTTCTGGGGGTGGGTGCGCTGTTTACGGGGCATTCGGACGGCCGCTGATGCACTTAACTAGTTTGAGAAGACATGCACTCACGCTTTATTTCATGGCTATTCATAAGGTAAGGAAGGCTTCAAAGTGCCAGATCGCTTGCTCGCTCGATCTGGTGTGCGCCTCTTGCGCCATTGCTAATGCCGCGGCAGCGGGACCTATTGGGGCAAAGAGGAGCCTCGATCCCTTGGCCGCTGCCTCGGGAGAGGCACCTCTTGTGCCCCAGGTTGGGAGCCCCTTCCAAGGGCTCCGTGGGGGTCTGGAATAATCCAGTACCCTGCCCAGCCGCCACATTTGCGGACCGCTCCTATCGGAGCTCAGCGGAACACACCCGCCCGCAAATCACCAAAACCGGAAGTCTGGTTTGGTTCAGATCGTGTCTTCTGTGGGGAGAGACCTGTGTTCTAGTCCTGTGGAAGGTTTCCCCCCCCTTCTCAGCTCACTCTTCTCTTTCAGGGGCAGGTCTAATTCTTTCTACTCTGGTTTGCTTCAGATCTTTCTGCTCCTAGATTGAAAGCTTCAGGATTTATGGGCCACCTGGAAAGAGAGAATTGATGGGTCCTTTCAAGCCGCAGAACTGAGTGCCCTCCTCTGCCCAGACAGATCAAGCAAGCAAGCCAAGCCACATTCTGTGAATATAATATTGTCAGCAAATTCTGTAAGAATAAGCTGTTACCTCTTGACAAAGCCCTTCCACTACCTAGGACAAGCTGTTCAGCCTGTACAGAAAAGAATACATGGACTGACACTGGATGCTAAAAATGACAACATTCAGAAACTAGAGGGGGACTATTTCAGCTCAATGGACCTCTTTGTTTCAGACCTGAAAGTCACCATTCTTCAACAAAGGAATCACAAAGTGAGATTTCAGTCTGAAATTAGAATTCATCATTGGGTCTGATTGTATTAACCAGGATCTGAACAGAGAAGATACTTTCTCCGGCTATCACAGGTGCTGGACTGCATTATCACCAGTTAGATTTGAGTCTAGTAGCACCTTAAGAGACCAACAAGAGCTTAGGGTGTAAGCTTTCCAGAATCAAAGCTCCCTCTTCATCAGACAAATTTTTGTGAATGGCCACAGAGCTTATCTGCTGGACTCTTAAATTACAAAAGAAATGTCACAAGATTAACCTTTTGTATTTTATTTTAGTGACCATATCTGTGTGTGCCATATGTATGTGTTTATGTATACATACATACGAACATATCCACACATATATTACTGCTGAGTCCAGAAAGCTTATGGCACAATAGTACAGCAATTTTAGAGTGTTATTCCAGCCTAATCCAAACAAAACCAATGGATTTTGCAGATTAAGTCTCTTAGCCTTCCAGTGCCACAAGACTCCTTTTCGGTTTTCTTGTTTTGCAGATTCACCTCCTGGGTTGATGTGGTGCTGACGGAAAGTGCCATCAAGTTGCAGCCGACTTATGATAACCCCCCCAAAGGGTTTTCAAAGCAAGAGACTTTCAGAGGTGGTTTGCCATTGCTTGCCTTTGCATATTAACCCTGGACCACCTCGGTGGTCTCCCATCCAAATACTAACCACGGCCAACCCTGCTTAGTTTCCTGGATCTGACGAGATCAGGCTAGCCTGGGCCATCTAAGCCAGGGGTCTATTTTGATAGAATTTATAAATATGCCCCTTTTTTCTTTCTTTTGATTTTTGTGCATCATGGTTATACACCTTTTTATTTTGCTCATTCTGACTGGTAGAGGTCCTAATAAATTTGGGGTTCAAGCTTACACAAAAATCAAGCAAAAAATTATATTCATTCAAAAGTTGGGCATGAGAAGAAAACCGTGCCCCAAATATTAATTACTTCATTCCTCATATTTACCTCTCCTCCAAGGAGCATAGCAAAATAATGACAATGGTTCCATTTTCCCCCTGCACCACTGTCATGAAGCTGGGACTTCACATTCTCAGTCCCCCGTGCCTCTTTCTCTGAGCTGGCAAGTGACCAAGGCGGCTTAGTTCCCTGCCTATGTATGTGTGAGATGTCCCAACCCCTTTTGGGAAATACTTTCCTCCCCAAACCACTGCCTGAGGTTTTGGGGACCTTCTTCTCTGGTAGAAACTGCCACCACTCAAGGCCCCCCCTAAATGTTGTTCCCACTCCTCTTCCTAGACCCCTGAGTCAATAGAAGGGGGGAGGGCTTCCTGCCCCCACTGCTGGACCTTCTGAGGGCACCTGGTGTTTTTGGCCACTGTGTGACAGAGTGTTGGACTGGATGGGCCACTGGCCTGATCCAACATTGGCTTCTCTTATGTTCTTACGCATGTGTGCATGGCCAGGCATTTGAGTAAGAGTTTCAGTGCAGTCAGACCACTTTAATTAACTAGCACAGATCAATGTTCCCTCTAAGCTGTGGAGTCTTGGTGAGCAAAAATTCTACTTTGTGAGTTACTGGCATTAAAGTTGTGAGCGAGGGATTTGGCCATTGCATAAATTAGTTTGCTCTGGAGCCATCCTTCCTGAGCTAAGACAAAAATGAGTGAGCCAGAGGCTAAAAATCTGTGAGCTAGCTCACACTAACTCAGCTTAGAGGGAACACTGGCTGAGGACAGACTGGCAATCTGGAGTGAGATGAATGCAGAGGAAACTGCTGCGGGGGAAAAACTCCCCGAGGCTGGCCGTTCACACCGGTCGGTGTATTGCACAATGGTGCCGATACGGAGTGTTCAGACTGCTGCGGAGTGGCCCCACGTGGGCCGGCCTCCGCAGCTCGTGATAGGGCTGTTTCGGCAATTTGCGCATGTGCGCACATGCGTTTTGCACTTACCCGTCTCCCACTCGCTTTCCATCCGCTTTAACAGGACACCGGGAGAAACCGGTGTCCAGGGGCCGTCTTGCGCTTGCCTCCCGCTTCCAGGCAGTATGAACCAGAAGAAGGCGGGAGGCGGGAGGCAAACTGGCAAAACGCCGCGTTCACACTGCCGCCTCCGCTTGCCTCCTGCCTTCTTCTGGTTCATACTGCCTGGAAGCGGGAGGCAAGCGCAAGACGGCCCCTGGACACCGGTTTCTCCCGGTGTCCTGTTAAAGCGGATGGAAAGCGAGTGGGAGACGGGTAAGTGCAAAACGGAGCCGATGGACAGATGCGCATGTCTGAACGCGCTCCCTTCTTCCACTTCCAACGCGGGGCTGTCCCGCTTTACATTGCCAGTCTGTCCTCAGCCACTGACACAGATCCTACAGAAAAGCCAATATGGATAACTGATCAGGGCACAGCTAGAGATGCCGCAGAGCATCAGAGAATAACCGGCTAACTTAGACTGATCTTCATTTTACCTCAACATTCCTCTTTTGAGAAACGGGTTCAAAGGCCGCTCTCCAATCTTGGCACAGCTTCAGGCTTTGTTCTCCTGATTCCTTCTCATCTTTTGGTAAGTTTTCTCCAAGCAAGCTGACTGTTTTAATTCCTCGCCTCCCAGCTAGGAGGGACTCATTGGGACCAATCATAACTTAGGGTGGGCTGGTTACTCACTTCCTGCCAAACTTGCATCATCTAATACCCCCTGGTCTTGCCCTACTTGCTCTCTTTTTAGGACTTCAGATTTGAATATTAAAACTTATACCTCCTGGTTCCCCATGACAGCTCAGCCAGATGGGAGGTGCTTTCTCTGGATTTTCACTCATTTATCAGCAAAGTTGCCTTCCTTCCTCCCTGGATGCAGTTTAAGCCTTTTATAGCAGAGTTCACAGAGACAGATGCATTGTCCTGAGGTAAACAGTTTTCCATTCATTACAACAACTACTTTTTGAGGTAGATTAGGCTAAGAAAATGACTACCCCACAGTCACTCCGTGCGCTTCATGGTCCAAGAGGTTTGATTCACACAAGTGAGAAATGAAATTACGATTTTTGAGTCAGATCAGTGGGGCTGTGAAATTTGATGGCATTTCTAGACACTGGTACCAATTTCTTTTAATAGAGGCAATTTGGAAGCCTAGCCAAGGAGGATGGAGCAGCAAAGGCTGTTTCTCTAAGGTTTTGGCCAGCTTCCTTTCTTGGTGAGACTCATTAGCTTCAGGGTCCTGGCAACTGTTCCACCTTGCCACGATCCTGTTCCCCAGGGCAACTTACCAGGTACATCTGATATTCAAGACGTTTGCGGGCTTCATCGCTGGGTTTCCTTTTACGGAAGAAGAGCAGCATCTTCCTCCTGTTTCCCTGGATCTTGACTCAATACCTGAAGGTGGTCAATGGAAAAGACAGGTGAGGCAGAGAGGGAGGAGCAACAAGAATTTCTGGATCATCTCAACATCCGTCTGACAACTACCTACCTTGTCAGACAAGTTCTGCTTGATAAGCACCTCCCCAGAGCTATTTCAGAAGTAATTTTTGACAGAACTCCAGCCCTGTTTATGTGTTAAAAATATTTCTGCCAATTCATGTGGGCAGGAAAAAGGGCTAGATCAAGTCTCATATTTTATATCCATCTAAGAAGAAAGAGCTTAAATCCCCTGGCCTCTATACTGGGAAACCACATACTTAAATGCCATATTATACCTGAAAGAAAACCAGAAACAATCAAAGTGGTTGGACCTGGAGAAGGAGTCACTGGAGACCAATTCCCTAGAAAATATGGCTTGACAATTAAAACATAGCTGATGCCTTATAAACAACCCTTTCATTTTCACTATGTTCCAAGTGTGGAAGCACTGAAGAAAACCTTACTCACTAGGGTTGCCAGGTCCTCCATGGCCACCAATGGTGTGTGTGGGGGGGAGTGTTACTTTACTTTACTTTACTTTAATGATACAGCGCTATCAGCCTAAGGATCATAAGCTAAATCACAATAAAATCCCCTGAGAAAATCACTCAATCATTTTCTATCAATCATTACCCTGGGAATTTTTTTTTGCAAGGGATCGGGTTCCATTAAGATTTGACCCAGCCAGCAGAAATTTCAATTTGTTGCCTATGGGCACATCAATAACTCCTTGCAAACAAGGAGAAATCAGTTTCTTTCCTTATATGCGTGAACAGGCTACACGCTAAAAGACAGCCCTCCAATGTGTTTATCTGCCCCAAAGCACCGAAGCACGTCCTATCAAAATAAGGCCTATTACTATATCGACCATATAATAACTGAGATGGAACTGCATTTAGCTGAGGCAGCAGAAAAGCTGTCCAGTAGCGTAGCACAGGAGATAGACAGACAGACAGACAGACGGCCTTGTGGATATAAAAGACCCAAGCAGATAGGGGAACAAACCCTTTGTGCTCACATACATAAGTTAAATAGATCTAATTCAAAAAGCCGCTTGGAAATTAAGGTATTAGCAGAAGCCAGCCCTAATGCTGTTGGGTCCTTAGGCAGGGAGGCAGGGTTGCCAGCTCCCAGTTGGGAAGCTCATAGAGATTTGGGTGTGGAGCCTTGGAAGGCTCAGTGGAGTGCAATGCTATAGAGTCCACCTTCCAAAGCATCCATTTTCTCCAGGGGAACTGATCTCTGGAATCTGGAAATAAGCTGTAATTCTGGGGGATCCCCAGGTCTCACCTGGATGCTGGCATCCTTATTACTCTCATTTCCCCCTTCATAAATCAACCTAACTTAAGGGTGAGTACCCAGATCAGCCACTTTTCAAACTGGTGTGGATATAAGCTCTATAGATTTTCCTGATTTCATACATAACACATCCATATGTTATGTATATTATATATCCATATCCATCTGTATTAATGGGTTGGAACTTTCACCAGTAGCTATAACTACTGATTTTAAATGTTTATATTGTGCTTTTAAACCTTATTGTATTGTTGAGAGATGATGTGACCCACCCTGAACCTGCTCACAAGATGGACAGGATAGAAATATGAAAATAAATAAATAAATAGAATATACTGCCAGAGGCTCACATTTCAACAACAATGAAACGTTCATATGTATGCACTGATATGAAAATTTGCAAGTGGCACACAAGTCAGTTCTTCCTTCTCCAGAAACAGTTGAAACTGGAGCTGATTGCCTCTGAAAATTAATTTTAAATAGAACTGCCCACCTCATAGGAGCTGTCTCCTTATATAGTTTACCAGGATCTTATGACTGGAAAGAAAAAACAAATTACATGAAGGCACAGGAAAACAAGATTTAAGGGAACAGTAAGGAGAAGATGTTCATGATCAAACATAGCAATCACCATCTCCCTTAAATGCAAGATTAATTAATGTGAAAAAAATCACAATAAAAGGGAATGGCCAACAGCACTTCATGCCAAATAAACTCAAATGGTGTTCAGCGACCAACTCAGATCTGTGCTGACAGAACTGTGGCTGGAAGGGTAATTTATTTCGTAGCTGGTGGGCCTGGCCTATGGTCCTGAAATACTGGAGTAACTTCTCCAGCACAGAAAATTGTGTCACTGAATACATCCTAATAACAAAAAACCCTAAAGTTACCCTTCCGAACTTCCAGAAGACAGATCAAATCCCACTCAGCAAGTAAGAACTGATCTCCTCTCTTTTAACAGATGCAAGAATGCAAACCGCAGCACAATGGAAAAGTAAACAATTCCCATCAGTACAAAAGTGGACTGAAAGAATATGGGATCACAGTCAATAAAATAACTACACAATGAGATTAAAGACAGTAAAAGACATATAAGCTACTTCCTTGCTGTTTTCATTATACTCGGAACAGGACTTCTATATATTTGTTTAGAAAGGCATACTTTCTTTGTTCTCAATACATTACAGTGCAATCTTACGCAGAGTGACTCCAGTCTAGGCCCCTTGATTACAACTGGCTTAGACTGGAGTACCTTTGCATAATATGGCACTGTAACAGGCAAAGGGAGCACTGACTCTTGAAAGCTTATGCCCTGAAAATCTTTTTGGTCTCTAAGGTGCCACTGGATTCAAATCTAGCTGTACTACTGCAGATCAACACAGCTACTCTCTGAAACTGTACCAGAGTTAAAAAGGTTTCCCTTGCTCGAAAGCCAGTCAAATCCGACTCATCTCCATTTCCAAGCCGAAGAGCCAGGGCTGTCCAAAGACTTTTCCATGGTCATGGGGCTGTAATGACTAGACGCAGAGGCACACGAAACGCTGTTACCTTCCCACCGAAGCGGTACCTATTTATCTACTTGCAACTTCTTGCTTTAAACTGCTAAGTTGGCAGGAGCAGGGACCAGGGATGGGAGCTCACTTCGTCACGTGGCACTAGGGTCTTGAACTGCCGAACTACCAATCTTCTGGTTTGCAGCTCAGCATCTTGAACCACCACCCTTCTAATTCCATTGAAGGCAATGGGTTGCAGGGAGAGAGCAAGCAGCTGCTGCCCTCTGCTTGCAGAGCTTTTTATTTATTTTATTATCTCAATTTTTTTCTCTCTCTTTTCTGACTGTCTTTTCTGGCAGCTTATCTTCCTGGTCTTTTATGTTAACGAGGGTTTTATCTAGACATGAAAGGGAGGAAAATTTGAAGGGATTTCCTGGGTTGTGTTTTGTCTGTGGCCAAACAAGGGAGGTCTGAAGGTCTTGGGAGGGTGCTCTGGGCCTTCTCAAGGGATCCTAAATCCAGAGTGGTGGCAGCATCAGGTGACACCCCACCTGAGCTGTGACAGGCTTACTCAAGGTCATCCAGCAGCTGCAAGTGGAGGAGTGGGGAATCAAAATTGGCTCACCCAGATTAGAGTCTGCGCACTAAACCACTACACCAAACAGAGATCAATAGACACACAACACAGTAAGCAGATTAAAAAGCCTCTCATAAGCTAAAATGGAAACTAGAAATACTTTGAGAGATGAAAAGCTTCCTAAAACAGTTCTAACATGATTCCAAAAAGTCAGAAGCAAAGGGACAACAGAGGCCTGTGTTTCATCACACTGGACATCAGGTCAGCAACTGACCTTGATCTAAATTCTTCTTTTTGTGGGGGAGAGATGTGAGAGTCCTAACCTTGAGGCTTGCCATTATTTTATGAATGAATTAGCCTGTTGGGGGAGAATCCCAAGAATGTATGAGGCACAGGAACAACGACAGGTTGAGCCATTGACTACAGGGCACAGGAGGGAGCTTTGTGTCTTCAAAAGCAGCCTAAACAGGCAGAAATGCAACAGGTGTGGTATTGCTTGGTATGGACATATAGCTCCAGGAAAAGGAGTATTTTAAGCAGTTATCTGGAAGTTAGAAATAATTAGGCTCAGGCATTCTGCCAAACTATCTCTCAAGACTGCCAGAGATTCTGAGCCTTTATATGCTGCATAATTGCAAGTTCCCAGCAGGAAGGTGCAGTGATGGCAAATGCATGAGCTGATGGATTTCTGTCAAGCAGCTGGTAAAGGCACATGAGTGCTGCCAAGAAGAATGACAGCCCTGGCATGCTAATTTTCTGTGTGTCTGGTTGAGGGAGCAACATCTGGAAGAGCACTCAGACTTGTGATCCATAGTGTTGTGGATGAGCTGTAGGTCAATGGCAGAGATCTGCTTTGTACACAGAGGATCCAAGGTTCAGTTCTGGGCATCTCCAGTGAATGGATTTCAGGTAGTGAGAATCCGGATCCTGTGAGATTTGCTGCTTGTTAAGAGTTGACAGACCCAGGGTAGATGGATCAATAGCCTGGCTATATATAGAATATATGCAGTCTGAATAGTCTAGGTACAGTTATTTCTCCCTGCCTCAGTGAGAACTAGGCGCTTAAGCACTGCCATCATCTTAAAGATTAAATAAAACAGGAGTCCAGTGGCACCTTAAAAGACTAATAGAATTTATTCCTGAATAATTTTTTGTGAGATAAGATTTCACTTCCTCAGATGCACACAGGTATAAATTCATCAGCTCTATTTTCTGTACACAACAGAAGGGGAGGTGTAATCAACCTTGTTCAAAACAAGATGCAATACAAAGAGTAACCAGTTCACTCAGCATGGGTGTAGGTGTTTGCACCTCTCATTAGATAGGCAAAATAACCAGGAGGAAGTGAGATAAAAAGATACAGTAGGAAATGATAGAGGGATAGCTGGAGTAAGCAACATCTATATGTGGCGGGAAATGCAAGATATTAGAACCAATAGCGACTAAAAAATGCTTTTCCCCTGCCATCTTGGAATGTATGTGGTTTTATTTATTGATCTGTTTTATGTAGTTTTAATGTTGGTTTTAATTTAAATCATTTGTTGTACACTATTTTGTTGTAAGCTGCCCTGAATCCTACTTGTAGGGAAGGGCAGCCTAGCAAATCTAATTCAATAAATAAATAAGTGAATAAATAAAATACCCTGCAGACTTTGACAGCTGCTTGACACCAGCAAAAGCAGGTCCTTGGTAAGAGGTTACTAGCCCAGACTGGCATGATCTCGTCAGATCTCGGAAGCTGAGCAGGGTTGGCCTAGTATTTGGATGGGAGACCTCCAAGGCATACCAGAGTCATGAGCAGGCAATGGCAGACCACCTCTGAATGTCTCTTGCCTTGAAAACCCTGCAGGATCTCCATAAATCAGCTGTGACTTGACAGAACTTTCCACCATCTGTAAGAGGCTGGTGGCAAGGAAGAACCAAAGGAGTTTCAACCTCCCCTCCCCCCAATTTGCCAAACATAGCTGCACCAGTTTTGATTTCCTGCAGTGGAGGATGTAGGCCTGTATGACAGGTAGGAATCCAACAGGTGCAACCTTATCCAGCAATGGGGAGCAGAGCAGAAGCAAAGCAGCTTCAGTTTCGCCTTCTTCACTCCTTATTTGCCAAGCAAAGCTGCACCCGTTGGGTTCCTATCGGTCTTATCTTCCTGCTGTCAAAAACTCAGCGAGCTTTTAGCAAGCGGCAACCCCAGATTTTATATCTGGCACTGCAACAACTGGAATCTCAGACTCTCGTGGGCACACCCAGAATCAGAAGAGGGCGGAGGCTTTTGTAGAGGAGCTCCACCCCCCAATGCTGGCTTCTAGCCCAGGGCCGAGGGACTTAAGAGACGCCTCACCCACCCGGCCGATCCCTTACCGCGCCCCGTACTCACCGGCGCATAGCTACACCGATCCTTAATCCCCTTCTCGTTGCCAACAAGATACAACCCTAGGAACTCCCCGGATCCTCCCCGGTCTCCGCCCCCATGCTTGTCATATCCCATGAACACCCTCTCCCTCGCCACCCACAAAGACGAGAGCTCAGAGCGTTCGCCGACGATAGCCCCAAAGCTGTTTCCTTGTTCCCCCAAACTAAAATGGCGTAACGAGCCTCGCTCGCTGGAGTCCGTGCTTTGTCAGTGCCCAAAACAGTCATGGCAGAGAAGGGCTGTAGAATCTCACGAGACTGGGATTTGGAAAAACCGTCGGAGTTGTAAAATTAGATTGACTGAAGTTGTTTTAATCCATAGGGATACGCAGCTGTAGAATGTTTTATCGGGAACTATCATATAATAGACTTGTCCACACATCCAAATTTTCTGGGGGGAAATTGCACAAGGGGTAAAAATCATTAGACTACTGAAAGGATCCTTTAGATTTAAAAAAATCCAGAAATAGTATCGACTTTATTGTCGATAGCTAGAATGACGATTGAAACTAAATGGAAAGACAACGCTTCTCCTGCTGTTGAATCTTGGTAAAATAGAATGTGGGATCATTTTATAGTGGCAAGAATATCAAGATTCCTCATCTCATTTGGAGTCTAATACTTATATACCAAAATTTGTAGAAACTTTGTTTCCGATTGTTCAATATTTGATTGAAAACTATATTATTCCAAAAAATCCATTACATTCGACTATTTTTTTTTTAATTTGATGTATGCAGATAATCTTTATTTTATTTTTAAATCATCTCTGTTTTAAAATTGATCTTATATAATGATTAAGAACTATTTTATAACAGATAGCTCAGTTCTTATGTTATAACGGACATTGTTTTATTTACTAAAAATTTGAACATAAAGTTATTTAAAAAGAAAAGAAACGATCCTATAACATTCCGTTGGTTCTCCAGACAAGGGATAGAGCACCGTCACCACTCACTCAAGCCAATCTGGGCTTTCAATTTGACACCGGAAGTTTAGCCTGCGCGTGTGTCAAAGAGATTTTTTTTTTTTGTCCCCACGGGAAACGCCCGCCTGAGAGTTCCTTGGCATCATGACGTCTAATCTCGCGAGATCTCGGCGACTATATGAGCTGAGATCGTGGCTGGAAGAGCCTCTTGCCATCTTTACGGCAGAAATCGGGGTGTTATTGGTGCCTCTATCCGTTTCAATCCTGCCCGGTGCTTAGCCCGGCACTCCTTGCGACGCCATGCCGCCCAAATTCGACCCCAACGAGATTAAAGTCGGTAGGTATTAGAGCCCCAGCCTTCTGTCCTCGATGCTGGTTTCGAGTTGCAGAGCGCCCGGGATGCCTTCCTGTGATTTAGGCCTGGATAATGCATGCTGGCAAAGAAGGTGGGAGACTGGAGTGCTCCATTTCGAACTGCAGGGGGAGGATCCCAGTTTGGAATCTTCGCCCTTTCCAAAAATTCTCTGGGAATAGAAAATCAGCTCAGTAAGCAACGAAAGGGAATGCCGCCTTTCTTTCAGATGTGTTAGTTTACTGTGTGTAGAGGGTTGTTTCCTTTACACACTCGAAAACTGAAATCCACCACCTGCCGCTCGAAATGGTGCCATCCACTTTACAGATTTAGGATTTTGCCACTTCATTCCTTTGTATGGGTAAATACAGAGTCTGGGCAGAACAGGGAATTTATGAATGTCAAGATTGCACTTCAGTCTGCCTTTACCTGTGTTTGGTATTCTGGTTTGTATTGTTCTTGGAATTATTGGAACGTGTTTGGCTTTGTATTTTCTTAATGTCCTGAGGTCTTGAGTACTCTTAATTAACTGTGTAGTATATCACATACTATTTGGATATGTCTTCTATCCTGTTTCACTTATATTGCTGCAATAACCCAATGGCTGTAAGATGGAAATACGCATTTAGACAAATCTGGTTTGAATGTGGGCCTCTGCCATGAACAAAAGGCAAGCAGCAGTCAGTGCCCAACCCCCACCCTGTCTAATATGGGGGAAATTATCAGTGAGGCTAATCACAAAATAATGCCGCTGAAGGGCCTTGATTGCTTGAAGGGAGTGTATCTATGCCCAGAGAGTATATAACTCCATTTCTGTCCTGAGTAGTATGGATGGACCCATGCCTTAAAATGTCAGTCTTCAAAAACTACAAATCCTAAGAAGCTAAGGGCATTCTATGTAGATTTTCTTTCTTTTTTACAATGCTGTTAATGCAGGTGATTGTGAGTGGATAAAGGTCAACCCTGGGAGCTTCATACCAGTAGGGAGGATTTGAATTTATGTCTCCTTGGGCCTAATCTATCTGTCATCTTCACGTACTTTGTGAGCTACTGGCATTAAAGTTGTGAGCGAGTGATTTGGCTACTGTATAAATTAGTTTGCTCTGGAGCCATCCTTCCGGAACTAAGACAAAAATGTGTGAGCCAGAGGCTAAAATACTGTGAGCTAGCTCACACTAACTCATCTTAGAGGGAACACTGGTAGGGAGCTGACCCAGTATGAAAGCTTCATTCTGCATCATTTCCTAATAGAAGGGATTTCTGTTGCAAGCCACTGTTGGTCACTGTAGGGGTTGCTTGACTTTCATATGGCATAGTTTATGTATTTAATTGGTCCCTTGGCTTTCTCCCCATTTGGGGAACCCAAACCAATTTACATAGTTTTCCTCGTTGCTGTTTGTCACAACAGCCCTGTGAGGTAGGTTAAGCTACAGTTCTTCCCACGGCTCCTCATTCTGTATACATTAAGAGGTTTTGCTGTGTGGGATAGCAGTCTGTGTGAGCTGCAGCCCCAGAATGAAGGTTTACATACATTTGTTTGTTCCTCTTCTGACCTTGCTTGCAATTTATTTCCCCCCTCACAGTGTTCTTGAGATGCACCGGAGGTGAAGTTGGTGCCACTTCAGCCTTGGCTCCTAAAATTGGGCCCTTGGGTTTGGTAAGCGTTTTGCGATTCTTCCTTTTGTTTCACGACTGCTCTATTAAGTTGAATTGCCAAATTCACCTATTTAACCTAGATGCCCACTTTTTTCTGACAAATGTCAGTTTTAAAAGGATTGGCTGAAGGGAAATTTTTATGATGTAATTTCAGGACCAGCTTCATCTTATAAATAGACACTTTTAGACAGGGAAGCTTTTCAGGATAGCTAAATGACTTATCAGTATGGCACCAGAAAATAAGTGGCAGGCTTCTTCTGAACTGCCAGGAAGATGGTCCCGTTGCTGATAGGAGAAAATGTTGCAAACAGTATTGGGACGGGGTGCACCAGATTGGGGTCACTTTGAGAATTCCCTAAAAGCTATGGTTGACCATTGGGGAAAGCAGGCCCAAATAGGCTGTTTTTCAGATGGGGCGGAATGGCCACTGTTCATAACTTCCATATGCTCTTGTTTAGCTAACTGGGCTCGCAGGTCAAAATGGTTAGCTGGGTTTGGTTTACTGCTCAGGCACTGTCTTAGATGCTTTGTGTCAGAGCTGCCTTCCTCCCCTGGGCCAGGTGACTTGTGGATCCACAGCCGCCCAACAGAACCGTGCATTCTGCTAGAATGAAGCCTGCCACACCTGGTGGAATACTTTTGATTGCTGCGCTGCCACTTTCCAGAGCAGCATTTCTTATCATGTGCTTGTTCTTCCAGTCTCCCAAAAAGGTTGGGGATGACATTGCCAAAGCCACCGGTGACTGGAAAGGGCTGCGAATCACCGTGAAGCTGACCATCCAGAACAGGCAAGCTCAGGTACAGAGAACGCCACAAGGGATGGCTCTGCAGCTGAAGCATAGGGCTCTGAAAATGACCCACCTTGCTGGTACTGCGAGCCGTAATCCTGGCAGGGTCAACTCAGCCCTTCATCCTTCCGAGGTCGATAAAATGAGTGCCACACAGCTTGCTGTGTGGGAGGCTTTGGGAACCGGGCCTCAGAAGAGCGGTCCTCTGGGAATGGGATGTTGAGATGACAGCAAAGGCACTCCAGATTTCTGGGTTTGGCCACTGAAACGCTGCTTCTTGATGGGAGCATCCAAATGCTTGGACCTGGTAATTTATAAGGATGGCAATGAAGGGTTTTGTGACCTGGAGCTATAAGCTGTGGCTGGAGGGCATGCAGTATAGCAGCCTTGCTGAGACAAAGCAGGTCTGGTCTTGTCAGTACTGGATGCAGGACCTTTTAGGACTTAGGCACCCCCTTGAGAGCCAGTTTGGTGTAGTGGTTAAGTGCGCGGACTCTAATCTGGGAGAACCGGGTTTGATTCCCCACTCCTCCACTTGCACCTGGCTGGATGACCTTGGGCAAGCCATAGCTCTGTACCAGCTGTTCCCTCAAGGACAGCTTGGGAAAGAGTTCTCTCAGCCCCACCTACCTCACAGGGTGTCTTGTTGTGGGGAGGGGAGGGGAAAGGAGTTTGTAAGCCGCTCTGAGACTCTTAAGTGAGTGAAGGGCGGGATATAAATCCAATCTCCTTGCACATGGTTTGCCTTGAGGGGTTCACCAGTGGATGAGTGATGGATTATAAATAATAGCAAATCAAAATCTTTACAATCTCAAGTGCCATCTCCAGATCCCAGAAATTCTTTGGACTTTGCATTGTATTTTGGGTCATAGTGTTTTCCATATGCAACTCAAGCCCTGGAAGGTAGGTCAGTCGTCTTGTTCCCGTGGGTTGCAGATTGGAGAAGGGAGGCCGGCTCCAAGTTTCACCAGATGATTTTATGGTGGAGGCAAGATTTGATCCAGGATTTCTAGGTTTGTGTCTCACGGCTCAGCCGTTACGCTGCTGTGGTGATCTGAGGACACGAATGACTATCGCAAAGTATTCTGTTGGTTTGTTAGCTGCTTCTATTTTTTTTACTGCTGCCCTTTTTCCAGGGTTTACAGTGGTGCACATTTGTCCATTCTTCATTTTATCTTCTCACCTACCTCCCAGGCTTGCACTGGCTGCAACCAGCCCGAGATGGCACTGTGATATTTATTTATTTTCTCTATACCCCGCCCTGCCCCCCAAAATGGGCCCAGAGCAGCTTACAACAAAAAACCATAAAACAATAGATGGCAGCAATGGATGATTACAAAAAAAACCTTGCCTCATATCAGGCAGGAATAGTTACCCCAAGAAACTCCAGTGCCCAAGTAGTTTCCAGAACAGTAAGCGCACTGGGAAAGGAGCCATAGTTGGGGGAGGCCAGATTGATTGAACGTCCGCCACCTCAGCCAAAGGCCTGGCGGAACAGCTCCGTTTTACAGGCCCTGCGAAACTGTAATAAGTCATGGTACAGTGGGGTTTGAACTGCGGTCTCTATATTCCAGCGTTCAACAATTACATCATGTTGGAGAGAGAGACTGAAGTCATCTGCTGCTTTCCTGCCCACTAGAGGCTTACTGTATATTTGCCTTAATGTAACCTTTCTGGCATGTTATAGTTGGGTAGTACAGGCACGTGTCTGGCGGTGACTCCTGCCAGATCCATTCCTCCTGAGCTGAAGTAGGTTTTGGGGAGTTGAAAAAGGCAATTCTGAGTTAGTGGGATGATGTCTTCACCCTTGAAGTAGAGATGGCCATTGCAGAATTGCTGCTGACTTAAAAGTGGATCAAGAAAATAAGATAATCCCACAGAGTTGGGTTTTTTTTTTTTAATGTCCACATTCCCCAGATTTGCATTGCAGGCTGGACCTGGGAGAATGGTGGGAGCTGAGTTGTACAGTCTGTGCAGCTGGGATGGTGCCTTAAGAGTTGTGGCCCCCACTGTCTTGTAGCCTTTCGGCTTCCTTGCAGCCACCCGCCACCATGCCTTTCGTGCACCAGTGACTGGCATGTTCCAGTGGTAGGCTGAGAGCAACCCCACCTCAGGAAGCAGGGCTCTTCCCTTTGCCTGTGGTGAGTTCTGTGCCGAAAAGTTGGAAACACAAAAACAAAGGTTGGAGATGAGGGGTAGCTTTAATGCCTGTTTGTACTGTGACAGTGTTAACTGGAAGTAGCTCTCCTGCTCCAGTCCAGGCTTCAGGTTTGCACCGCTTCTGGTTCCACTGCCTGCCACTCAAAGTTATCATTTCCTTATGAAATTGGAAGTTGGGCACTCCAGCAGCTGTGGAGGGTAGCTGGGAAAGAAAGTGATGGTGGCAGAGGCATTGTGTGCAGTTGGGTGATGTGGATTGTGGATCACTTACTGAGTATGAAGGATTGGAGATGGTGTTTGGAGGAGGGCAGTTGGTCTTTGTCTGCAGAAGACCTGTCCTCACCAAAGGATGGTGGGCAGTATCCCACCATAGGCTGGAGAAAGTCTTCAAGCTTTACCAAATGGAATGGTTGGCTGCAGGTCATTGGCCAGCTTCTCTTCTTCACCCTCCCTCGTCATCAGTTTAACAAGACTCCAACTTGGCTTCTGCCCTCCAGATTGAAGTGGTCCCATCAGCCTCCGCCTTGATCATCAAAGCTCTGAAGGAGCCACCCCGTGACCGCAAGAAGCAAAAGAACAGTAAGTGTCCTTGGGTGGTGGGGTGGTGTCTGTCCCTTGGTCTGGTTGGGTGAAGGAAGGAGGCATATGGCTCACGCTGGTAGCACCAGTCAGTCCTTCATCTCCTCCAGCCTTAGCTGGAACAGTGTGCAACTTTGACCTGTGTGTAGTCAGGAGAAGTCAGCTGACATGTAGAATATTTGCCAGGGGGTGGTATCCATGTGGTAGGCTAAATCTAAGCATGCTTCATTATCTCTCACTGCTGCCAACCAATCTTGGGAACTTTAGTTCAGCAGTGAGGGAATTAACAGAGCTGCTGCTGAAATATGGAAGGGGCAAGAAAAACAAAAGTACTTATTCAAAATAAGGTGAGCCGACTTATTAATGCTTAAAGCCCATTATGGGGAAAGCATGGGTGCTGTTTTACTTTTGAGTGCCTTAAATGGACAGTGCTGCTGTTTTCTGCACAGCCATGGGTATGTGCGACAGCCACCCGCCACTGTGCCTGCCTTGCATTCAGCTGTGGCTGGCACAGTCCAGTGGTGAGCTAAGAGAAAAACCCCCATTCAAGGAAACAGGGTTGCTCTCTCTGTGGGCAACTCTGTGCCGAAGACTGGGAACAAAAGGCGAGGGACAGCTGAGAACTCTCTTCCGGGGCAGCATGACTGACTGCGCTCTTCCTTCATTGCAGTTAAGCACAGCGGCAACGTCAGCTTTGATGAGATCGTGAGCATTGCCAGGCAGATGCGGCACCGGTCCTTGGCCCGGGAGCTCTCTGGTAAGGGGTGAAATAACGTGTGCAGTGGAGGGATGTGTCAGCCCTTGTATGATGATGGTCAGACTGAGGAAACTGCCAGTCATCCCACTGATTGCATAGTCCAGTAGTGTCTACTCACTGGCACGGCCTCTTAAGACATCCAAGGCTTGGGTCTTCTGTAGCCCTTCTTCCCCAAATCTTTTGAACTGTGATGCTAACTCCAAGAACAGTTAAGACCTCATGTACTAGGTATGCAGACTAAAAAAAACCTGACCTTTTTACTTTACTTTTACTAGAACTGCCTAAGGAGTGACCCATGTATGACTACTTAGGCGTGAAAGGGACTGTCTAGTATATTTGACTGCCCCAATGTCTAGTTTCAAGACAGAGTGGGGACTGGAACTCACATCGCCCGGACAGTAGTTTGCAACTGCAATCTAGAGTAGAAGAAGAGTAGGTTTTTATACCTCGCTTTTCTCTGTCCTAAGGAGTCTCAAAGTGTCTTACAGTCTCCTTCCCTTCCTCTCCCCACAGCAGTCACCTTGTGAGGTAGGTGGGGCTGAGAGAGTTCTGAGAGAACTGTGACTGGCCCATGGTCACCCAGCGGGCTTCATGTGGAGGAGGAGTGGGGAATCAAACCTGGTTCTCCAGATTAGAGGGCCCCCCCCCCCACTCTTAACATCTACACTAAGCCTTTGAATAATAGTTTATCAGCCTATTCAGTCCTGGCAGCAAGATCCATCTCCTATTTCATGTTGACTACTCTGAGAAAAAGCTCATGACTTGGCGCTGTGGGAAATTGCTCAAGCCTTTCCATTGAGCATTGCCCTGCATAATACTTGGCTGGTTTGTCCTGTAACAACTGAATGTAGGGTGCTTTCTTTGCCCCACCCAATAAGAGATGTTGGGTGCCATCCTGCTTGGAACTGTGTCCTGAAACCTTGAAGCCCTTAATTCTACTGCCAGAAGAGCAGGGATTGGCTGTCAACACCTTGAACAAAATATTGGCTGCATATGACTAGATAATTTCTCATTATTTCCAGCACCATACTAATATAGGTTCTTGACTGAATCCCTGCCTCAAATTAAGGTCCCAGACACGTAGCCCTGGTCTTCTGGACAGTAATGTAGCATGCCTAGAACTCCTCCGGTGTCCTTGGCTGGGAGTGTAGGCCTTCAGAATGCAGATGGATTGAGGGAGCTTGGGTCCTAGGGAAGGCCAGGCACAGGTGGCCCTGTCATGGGACAAGGTGAAGCAGCTGCTGGGGGGGGGGCAAATTGAGGGAGGCTTCCAGATCTGACCATTAACACACAATAGACTCTTCAAGTTCTGCTGAAGTAAAGAGGAGCTCTCAAGTGGATTGTGCCATGTCCTCTTTGAGCTCAGGCACTTAGCAGAGTGTAGTTGGGTGTTCTATTCAAATGTCACTCTTCTCTGCAGGAACCATTAAGGAGATCCTGGGAACGGCACAGTCAGTTGGCTGCAATATCGATGGGAGACATCCCCATGACGTCATTGACGACATCAACAGTGGCGCGATCGAATGTCCAGCGGTAAGTGTCCATCTGTTCTGAAAGAGGCTGGCAGCCTCACTGGCCCCTTATCTTGGTGCTACACTGAATTGGCTTGTCCTGTATCTTCTCCCCCACCTCTCCACAGAGCTAAGACGGCAGCCCGTGTGAACTCAACACAGCAAGTTCCACAGTGTTCTACAATCCTGTGACTATTCATAATAAAAATGCAATTTGTCTCAACACATCTGTGTTTTGTTCAGAGGTCTGATTCTTTGCTTGGGGGGGCATGCTCTTTTCCACCTCACGCCCGTTCTCAAGTAGGTCCGGGTAAGTAAAGATCAGAGCTGAATGTGACATTCTTGGACATGGTTGCCCTTTCACCCACAGATTGAGCTGAGGTTGTACATGCAGCAGGGTAACCAGGATTTTGTGAAAACAAGAATCCTGTATGTTTGTAACTATTAGAAGTGTGGCTGCTGTCCTGGGTTACTTTTGGAGGAATCAGGGGTGTTGGGTGGGTTTAAACATGTGAGTAATTAGGTGAATTTTAATGGTTATTGTCCACTAAATTGGATGATATTTCATCTTTGGCTGCAGCACACTCTAGAACAGGGGTGTCAGACATAAGGCTCGGGCCAGAACCAGCCCGTCCAGGGCTCTTACGTGGCCTGCCAGCAACTGGTGCAAGGGAGGAACAGAAGACAGCTGGGGGTTAGTGGTGGAGCCACTGTGATTGTGTGGCTTCAGCACAGCAAAACCTAGTCTTCAGCACTCAAGCAGCATGGGAGCATCTGCCCAGTGCTGGACCACTGGCTCTCCGGTTCACCCATGTGGGTTTTCCTCTGCACACACCTCCCCCCCCCCCAGCCCATGAGGCCTTGCAGTGAGGGGATACACCAACTTGGAGCTTACACAGTTTATATCTCCGGTACCCAGCATTATGTTTTATGGCACACATGGTCCAGGCCCGACAAAGTGACATTTATATCAGATCTGGCCCTTGTAACAAATGAGTTTGACACCTCTGCTCTAGAAGCCTACAGTTTTAGTTAATGTATTTGTGTGCAGACTAAATTTCCCCCAGCTGTCTCTAGAATTTGGAGTCTTCCACTTAAGGAAGCAAGGGTGGAACACTACAGGAGTAGAAAGGATTTTTAGAGGGTCAGCTGCCTTGCTCATTTCCTTAGTATTTAGAAACTCCTTGAAGCTTCTGTTCCACATGCATACACCACTCATTCTCAGTTTAGTTTCCTCGACACTTCTTCTACTTGTTGTGACTGGTGCAGACACTCAACTGACTAAGGACAGTAGGGAAGGTGCTCTGCTTTTAATAAATTTCAGGCTGTATTCATAACATGAGCTGCCTTGAATGCTATACTGAACAGAAGGAGGGTGCCGCAGGATCACAGTGTCGAAAATGGTCCTGTTTCATGCTTCTTGGGTCTCCTCACGCCTTGGATGTAGAAGCTTGGTGAGCTGGGCAAGCGGGCAGAGTGTCCAGTCTCCACATTGTAAGTGCCAGGCCCTGGTGTGCCATCTGCAAGACAGAATAGAAATGTGGTGTGCCTGAGCTTACAAAGAACTGGAACTTAATGCCCATCCAAGAATACCCTATGGATGCATTAGCAATTGAAGTGCTGGGTACATAATACACAAAACAACCTTTGCCAATTTCAATAGATACTATTGTGAATACCAGTCCAATTATGCCAGTGTCTAAGTCCAATTATGCCAGTGTCTAGTTGACCATTTCATAATATTTCTGACCACACCCTGACCTTATTTTATCTATTCTGCACAATAATTCACAACACTGTTGGTATCTGTTCTATTCAATAAGTTGGTTTTGGCAGATAAAACAACAGCTCAACCTAGCATACCAATTTCAAGGGAGGACCTGAAATTGCAAAAGTACTGAGGAGCAATAAAAGTAGTAACCAGAAAGACAGCAAAACAGAATTTTGTAGTTTCGGGACTACAAAAAAGGCCCTGTTGCATACGGTAGCTGCTTTAGCTTTCATGGGAGTTGGTAGTTAATCTTCAATTCCACAGTGGGACTGTACATGTAGAAGAACTGCATGCTCCCATATGAGCCCTCTTATGCATTAAAATGGGCCAGTATGATCTTACTCCAAATCCCATTTCTAGATAGCACACAACTGGCTGTGGTGCAGCGGGACAGCACGTCTTACATGCAAGAGAAAACTTTTACTTACCTTTGCTTGCCCACCTGTAAGCCTGTTCTGGTGCAGGACTGATAATGAAGGATGGAGCTCTTTGTAGTACCTGCTGATAGCCACTTACTGTGTTGTACATATTGGGTGCTGGTTCATATGGAGCATCTGCAACAGATGGAATGAGAAGGGAAGAGGCAAAGGGCTATCCAAGATGGGGCAACAAGCTAGCAAGCTGTTGCAGTTACCAGAAGATGATCTGAGGGAGCTTTCTGTAATACCATGTTCCCCCCTGGGCTCCCTGTTGGTTGCCTTGTTGAACAACTAGAAGCACTAGTGAAGGAGGAGAGCAGGTCCGTTTGAGCAGAGACTTCAGTACCCTGCCTGTTGACATATCTCATGGCATGTACTTGCTTCTCCAAAGCAAAGTCCCGATCCTGGCTTTTCTCTGTACGTCTTAGAAGGTGCTCCAGGCAGCCCTAAGAGGCATTGCTTTCATTTCTACAGGAAGCATCCATTATAAAAACAGCTGCCTCCAGTATGGATTGGAAACCACCCCCCACCCCCCAATCTGCACGCAGTTTGTCCCCATGGCAGCTATTTTATTATATTGCCCATTGCCTGCTCTCAAAATTCCAAAAAATGTCCACAGGTTCAGCAAGGTTGGGATGCCTGGTATAAAGGCAGGGGCTGGTTATCTGAGTTCACATTTTAACTTGTCCTTGAAGCTCACTTGGTGACCTTGGGCTAAACAGTCTCTCAGCCTAATTTACCCTACAGGCTTGTGAGGATAAAATGGAGGGAAAAGCCCATGTATGGTGCTATATGGTAACTGGAGGGAAGGTGGGGTTTAAAATGTGTTATAGGGGGCATTTGGGAGCAATGCCCCCCCCCCCCCCCGATGAGTGCTGTCCCCCTCGGGCAAAAAAAAATTCAGAGGAATATTTTTTAAATGTAAGATGTGTGTGGGGTTTCCAGAATGACCCCGGGCAGAGTTGGGAAAGTTTCAGTCTCATTTTTTCTGGGCCGAAAAATAAATAGGTTTCCCACTGAATTTCCCCAATTCCCACCAACAGAAATTTTCTGGCTACACCCCTGTGGAGTATAACTACCCAGAGAAGAATGGGACAGGTAGCTCCTGGTCTAGAGCCTTCAGAGAGAGCAGAAACCCTAGAAAGAGTGAATCCTTACCTTTCCTGGTAAAGGGGAAGACGCCCTTCTTTCCGAAGCTATAGCTGGGACTGCTTGGCCTGTTGGCTGGTTTGGAATCTGGGGACTGACTGTAGTGGAATGGAGATGGCCACTGCAACACAGAGATGGGGCTGCGTTATTCCTTGTACGAAGTATGTCCTCCCCTTCCTGAAACTTAAAGCTGGGGAGGCTGGAAGAATGCGGGTGAGAAATGCTTTTCACATTATGGAAGAACCATGCCTAGTGTTCATGCAGCTGTGGTTAGTGGAAAGGGACGGTGGCACATAGAGTGTTTAGTTTTTTATTTTTGAGGCTCAGAGTCAGCACATGGCAAGATATTATTTCCTGATCTGCTTTAATCTAGAATTAATTTGGGCTGTATTTAGGAAGCACATGAACAATTTGGGAAGTACTTGTAGAGCGTTCTAGCATGTGTGGAACTGTACAGCAATTCACACACACACCCGCTCTGCATTTCTAGGCTCTTTGTTCCACTTCTGATCTGATTGGGTTCAGCTTAAAAACATCCCCACCCCTCCTGCAACACATACGTTTGTTTCGCTGCTGAAGTCGGCTTTCTTGGTGAAAGGGTTCTTGCTCTGGAACCAGGTTTTCTGCCAGGAACGGCGCCCTCCGCCCTCTGGAGAGATGGAGAAGATGGAAAGAGGTTGCAGCAGGAAAGGGTGCTGCAGTAATAAGAACGTGCCTTGAACAGGGTGCCTGGCCTGGACTTACAGCCATCATCCAAAGGGACTAGTGGTCAGTTGATGTGGTTCTCCCACCACTTTGAACACTGATGCTGAGAAGCTTCCCAAAATGAGACTTTTCGTGTACGTTTGCAAAACATACACACATTGTAAAACATGCACACCAGCTGCCCATAACATATACTATCCTGACGAATCAGCAACCAAAGTACAAACAGAACCTGTTCTCTCTAGGTTTTCAGATCTCATCCTATCTGGTCTCCTTGTATCAGTTTTTCCTTGCCCCACTAGACAAGCAGTTGTTTTACAGAATATCTCCAACCTGCTGTAGTAGCCTTTAGCAAGTAACTAGATACCTGGAAGCAAGCATTTCCACTCCCTCAGTACCTTTAGGAGGGGTCTTCCATCCAAAGGTGTAGGATGGAGCCGTAGTTTCTCTGCAGTTGACACTGGGGGGTGGGTAGGCTGCTGGCCCAGGGCTGTCCACATTCACCGTCAGCGGGGGCCGGCTGTCAGTTGCCCCTGGATAGAGCATAACAAGCTTAACTTCTGCAGCAAAAGGTAACACAAAGTCCACTGGGGATCAAACTCATATGGAGGGAGAATGGGATCCAAGCATCTTGCAGGAAGGGTTCCCATCTAAGCAAGTAAGAAAAGAGATTGGCCCGCTTGGATGCTTTTAAGGTGTGTGGCAGAAATTCAAGCTGAGGTCAGTCTTGAGTGCCAGTCTCACACAGCTAGTAATCGTGATTTATTTATTTACAACATTTATATTCCACCTTTCTGTCCAATTAGGCCACAAAAGTGGCTAACAATTAAAACAGCATGATATAATACATCATGAAACGGTGCTAAAATACATATAAGAAACAGAGGACAGCAAATAAAACCCTCAAGGCAGCAAGGGAGGAATCACTGAGGGAACGACAAACAGAAAGTCTTCCCCTGCTGGCGGAAGAGAGTAATAAAAGGGAATAAAGGAATATCCCTGGGGAGGGAGGGTGTGCAGGATTAGTGTCAATAAAAATATGAATAGTTAGAAGCAGTGTTCCCTCTAAGCTGAGTTAGTGTGAGCTAGCTCACAGTTTTTTAGCCTCTGGCTCACACCTTTTTATCTTAGCTCAGGAAGGATGGCTCCAGAGCAAACTCATTTATGCAGTAGCCAAATCGCTGGCTCACAAATTTAACACCATTAGCTCACATAGAAGATTTTTTGCTCACAAGACTCCACAGCTTAGAGGGAACATTGCTTATAAGAGGGGGGACTATCGCTAAGAAGTCCTGAGCCAAAAACCAACAGGGTGAATTTGAAGGAGTTTCAGGATGGGAAGCCCCAAATTCAAATCCCCATCCGTGAAGTGAACTGGTTGACCTCAGCTCATATACTGTCTCTCAGCCTAGCCCATCACAAAGCTGTTGTGTTGGGTGGGATGGAATGTTCTCATGCAAAAAGCCAAAGATGCATGCTCCTATTGTATCTCATTTTTAATTCTTTAAAAGTGTGTGTGTTTGTTTTTAACTTTAAACCTCATAACACCTTTGGATTATTTTATTTTTTTGGAACTCCTGGTGGGCTAGCCTATGTTGCAGAAAAAGCCAAAGGAGCTTGTGGCAGCTTACAGACTGAACATAGCCTCTGCTTTTGTGGTTTAGAGTGGTGGTCTTCAGCCCATGGGCTGGGACCCTCAGGTGGGTCATGGAACCCCTCCTGCTAGCCTTAAGCTGCTGTAGAGCTGCCATGCCCCTTTTGCTATAGTCTTGAAGAGACTGCTACATAGACAGCAAGGGTATCATAGCTACTGTCTCACTTTGCACATATGTTGCAATGAGCAGCACATAGGGTTGCCAGGTCAGGGTTGGAAAATACCTGGAGACTTTGGGAGTGGAGCCAGGAGAGGGCGGGGTTTGGGGAGGGGAGAGGCCTCAGCTTGGCACAATGCCATAGAGTCCACCCTCCAAAGCAGCCATTTTCTCCAGGGGAGCTGATCGCCATCAGCTGGAGATCCGTTGTAAAAGCGGGAGATCCCCAGGCCCCCCCCCCGGAGGCTGGCAGCCCTAGCAGCACAAGATGGCAAGGTGGAATCACCATCACACAGGTCTGGAAGGGATTCCTTTGTGATTCTGACCCTTTACTGGTTCCTCACTATGCTATGCTTCCTAGTACTTGGTTTGTGTTTCCTGACCCCACCTGTTTTGGTCCACTGCTCATGGCAATAGCCTTGTGTGAGGTTAAATTTCTGGCTCTCCCTATTCCTGTCATGTGACTGTGATGCTTCATGACTTCTGTCATGTGCCTTAAAGAAAAAATTATAGATAACGGAATTAAAAGCCCAAGAGGCCTGGTCAGTGCTATTTTGACACAAAAGTTTGAAGTACCTAAGATCAGCATAAGCTAAATGCAGTGAGCATTCAGAACATGCATTTTTGGTAGCAGTGTTTCCTCATAAGTTAAGAAGCTTAATACTACCAAGCATTTCCATATCGTGGCCTTTTTATGCTTACTTCCCCCTCATCTTGTATGATATATGTCTGCTGAGGGGACACTGTAGCCAAAGCCTCTGCTAGAATAAACCTGTTAGTATTTGCAATGACACAAGATTTTTCTTTTTTGCTTGGCCCTGGGTATCTCAAAAAGTTTCTGCAATAGGCTTGACTAATGGTAAAGTTCCGACTAGGACCTGGGAGACCCAGGTTTGAGCCCCCACTTTACTGTGAATCTTGCTGGGTGACCTTGGGCCTTCTCAGCCTCATGTGTGTCACTGGGCTGTTCTGAGGGTAAAATGGAGGACAGACCAAATTATGCTGCCCTGAGGTCCTTGGGAGGAAAGAGATTATTTATTCTAAAAATACACTGAGAATGAGCCTTTTGCTTCCCTGTCAACTGCCCCCAAAGGAATGCCCCATTGGGCGTCTTTCCTACTTACGACTGTGCACGCCAGAGTGAATGTCTGGGAAGAACGGAGATGTATTGGGCTGTCTTGTCTGCTGACTCCTGGAAACCAAATACATACAGTTTGTGAGGGGAAGGAAAAGGATATGATACCCATACTGAGTGACTGGGCAATCTCTGGTGGATAGAGACTGGTGAACAGCCCACCATGGGCCCTACACTACAGGGCTGTGCCACTGCTGCACTTGGAGTATTCATTTACCCAGTCTAAGGAGTATTTTTTAAAACAACAACAACAGGTTTTTACATTTGTTGTATGATAGCTTCCATTTAAAGGAGCTCAAAATCAGTGGCAACTGGCCCCCAGTGTATTAATCTGCCTTATTCTGAATATGACTGTGAGTCTATCGAGGTCACAGGTCAGCAGCTCTCCAGGGTCTTGGGTACAGGTATTTCATATTATCTGTGATGACCTGATCCTTTTACTAGTGATTGAACCTGGGACGTTTTGCAAGTAAATCAGATGCTTTACCTCTGGGCCACATCCCTTCCCCAGATGTCACGCCAAACTCCACCAAGCTGACTAGGGTTGCCAAGTCTGGGCTGGAAAATACCTGGAGACTTTGGAGGTGGAGCCAGGAGAGGGCGGGGTTTGGGGCAGGGAGGGGCCTTAGCATAGTATAATGTCATAGCGTCCACCCTTCAGAGCAGCCATTTTCTCCAGGGGAGTTGATCTCTGTCAGCTGGAGATCAGTTGTAAAAGCAGGAGATCCCCAGGCCCCACCTGGGGGCTGGCAACCCTAAAACTGACTCACACAGCATTAAAGTGGGATGGGGTAAGGAGACACTGTTTTTAGCTGTAATCTGCCTTGAGACTCAGCAAAAAAGGCAAACCATAAACAAAGTAAATAAATAATCCAAGGAAGTAGTTATTGATTTAAGGAAGGTGTTTATTACAAGCAGGTAAAAGTTTCTGACCTTTTAAAAAAAATCAGCTTCTGATAACAGTGTTAAAGTACTGTTTTGCAACAGAGTTTTCAGTGCTAATGCTGGCCTTAGCATGAGGCAGATGATGTAGTCGTCTCAAGGAGGAGATTTTGGCGTACCGTTAAAAAAACTCTCAATTATATTTATCTGGACAAGAGGGGGGAAGGATCTGGATTTTCCGGCTCAGCTTGTAACCTTGTATTGCCTTTTAAAATTCAAAAATTTAAACCCTACCTCTCCACACAAATATTTGCTAGGCAGTTTAAAAACAAGATTTTTTTAAAAAGCAGTAAACCAATAAAACAACATAATAAAAGGATTTAAAACTGCAGCCAAAAGAGATGCAACAAATCCATTTAAAATAACGTCAACACAGGAAGCACGTCTCACAATCCTAAAAATAACCACCAGGAATTTCCTTTAAAAAAGACAAACACCTGTGGGATAAAAAACAGGCAATCTGATAATAACATTACAAATGGGAGGGGGATGTTAAAGAAAATAAAAATGTTTTGCCTGACATATCAAAGCTTGTACAGCTGATATAGGGATGGAATTGCAGAGCTTGCGTGCCACTCAAGGAAAGGTCCATCTTGGCTGCTCACTCATCTAGCCTGTGAACATGGGGGGCACCGAGTGCACGAAGACTCTGATGAAGCTCCCAAATGGACATCCTGGCTGCTAAAGGATGAGGTGCTTTTTCTTAGCCTTGCCCTTTTGGCTTTACCGTTGGTTTTGTGCATGCCTCTTGTACAGCAAAGGTATACTTTTTGGTTTTATTGGCTGCTTGCTGCTTAGGTACTTCTGTGCCATGAACTTAGTATTTATCTGCTGGAAGTCCATTCTTGCAGCTCCTCGCTCCTGAGGCGGCTTGTCGATGTTGACTCATGCCTTGCTTCTGACTGTCCAGAATGGCGGTCACACATTGTGTGACATCGGTGGGTTCTTGTGTTCCGCTTTGGATTCTGTTCTGCTTTATTGTGCCCAGGTTCCCAAGATGGCGGAACAACAGTGAGGGAGAGTATGGCAGGAAGTTTGGGGCCCCCTGTAGAACCTCAAGCTCATACCTGAGGGAGAGTTAGGTAGGCACCCCAAGGAGCAGATTTGGGGCACTATGAAAGAGCAAGAAATCATTAATATAATTTCCCATCCCAAAACCCATTTCCATTAAGACTTTGGTCTCTGTTGCCTTCTGAGCCTGCATACATGGAAATGTATTCTCTCCCCCCCCCCCCCCCCGGTTTATTTCAGATAAGTTGTTGCCAACATGACTCATATCAATGACGTGACAGCAGCACTAAGGCTTACAAAATAAATAGACAAAATCTACAGAGGTAGTGGAGAAGGAGGGTGGCATACATGATTCTCCGCCATTCATCCTTACAACAGCCCTGCCAGGTAGGTTGGGTGGTGAGAGAGTGACCAGTTAATGGTTACCCAGAAAGCTTCACATCAGAACAGGGATCTGAAATCAGATATCTCGGATTGTAGCCCCCCCCCCCCCCCCCAAACTGCTACAACCATACTGGTTAATCTTCCTTTGTCTTTGGCATTTTCTTGAAAGAGAAAGGGTGCAACCTTCCAGGAGTCCTAGGCCCTCTAACTGGTGGCTGAGGGCAGTGTTCTTTCTCTTCACGCAGCCTGCAGTTTATCTTTTCCTCTATCTTCCTACCCAGTATTCCATTTCAGACTGGAAACTCTTCCGGGCAGGGGCCTGTCTTCTTTTGAGTTGTTTTAAACTGCCATTAAAAAATCCAAAATATACCCCTCAAATTCATGCTAGCCACATGACCACGGAAACGTCTTTGGACAGCGCTGGCTCTTCAGCTTGGAAATGGAGATGAGCACTGCATCCCTAGAGTCGTATTCAACTGGCTTTTGAACAAGGGAAACCTCTACCTTTACTATAGATAGAAACTCTCAGTCTGGGGCAAGTGATGCACTGTATTCTTGGTGCTTGGGGGGGGGCAACAGTGGGAGGGCTTCCAGTGTTCTGGCCCCACTTGCTGGACCTCCTGATGGTACCTGGCATTTTTGGCCACTGTGTAACAGAGTGTTGGACTGGATGGGCCATTGGCCTGATCCAGCATTGCCTTCTCTTATGTTCTTAAGCAAGGAAGGAGTTAAAATATTGCCAGCTAGAAACAGAGAAAGGAGATGGATGATGGATATGAGAGAGAGAGAGAGAGAGAGAGAGTGTCTTAAAACAAATCAGGTATACTTTGGCAGTACAGTATTTAGTTCAGACATTTTCAGACATCTAGACCAGATACACCTCAATGCAGTCCTTGCACCTCGCCTATTAAAAGCTGCCTTCCCTTTGATAGCACAGTCTAGCCATGCTTCTCTCACCAAACTTCTGTATGCAGGGGAGCTAGTGGTTGAATGTTCCAGAGCTGTTTTGCAATCAGCGGCACTTTTCTCCGGTTGAAGGAAAGCACCGCAATTAGTAGTGGACTGGATCCATAGAATTAGAATCCATTTCAGGGCTCTTCAGCTTTGGAGACTGACCAGCGTGATAGCCAAAACTGTTTTTAAGGTCTGCGGTTTCCAACTTGGAGTAAGCTTGCATGCCATGTGCAGATAAATCGAACATGCCTTTTAATCTGTTGCTCTATAAAACACCCACCCAACTGATACACCAAGGGCTCCTGGATCATCCCTGCCCGAGGAAGAGTGGGGGATATCTTCTGTACAAGGAACAATTCAGATGTTATGACAGCTGATGACAGGAAACCCCTGCAGTAAGCAAGAATTTGCCCCAGGTTATAAGTAACCATGTAGTAAGTCGGTCGTAATGCCCCCACCAAATTTTTACGAGGGTATTTGCTTATAAGCATGCAAGAAAAATCCAGTTTCTCTTTTAACCGGGAAGGTGGCCAGAGTCCACGCGGAAGCCCGGCACATCATAGGGAGCCAAACAGCAACCATAACCACCAGGAACGAAATCCATTTAATACCTTTAATTAGGAACAACCACATTGACAGAAAACGTGGCTCGCGCTTCCCGAGGGTTAATAAAAGGAGAGTGGTCTCCTTTAAGGCTGAGCGCAACATCCCTCCCTCCTCCGCGCCCCCCGCAGGTGTTTGCGGAGCCAGCCAGATAACGGTTAAAGGCAGCACCAGCAAGGCCGTGACGTCACTCGCCGTCCCGCCTTCTGGTTTAACAGACAACTTCCGTTGAAAACTGCCATGGTGCTCTAGAGTCGAGACGCTGCGCAGTAGCGCTTCTCTAGAACTTCGTATCATTATTGCAAAAAGCAACCTCTCTATGTGTGTGTTTGTGTGTATGTATATCTATATCTACAGATATATAAAATAAATATACTGCATTTTTGCAACGTGATTTTCAACACCCACACCTAATATGTCTAACATATAATGTTATTAATATGTAAATACTTGAAAGAACTGAGTAACTGTCATTGAATGAAGAAGCCGGCTTTTAAATTTTCTTGTTACCATTTCAAACGACGGAATAATTCAGAGCATTGTTGTATTCTTTCGGCATGCTGAGCTTATTTGTTTGAATATATATTTGTATTAAAACCATACAGAAAGGAGTGTGACGATTTGTTTGATCCTAATAAAAATATTACGCTGATTCCAGAAGGCCAGCTGCCATTAATCTTGGAGGCGACAGAAAGCGAAGAGACCGTCCTCCTCCGCTCCATTAAAAAAAAAAACTCGCAGGGGTCGTGACGTCACTCGTCGGGCGGCCTCATCTCCTCACGTGACCCTTCATTTTGTGCATCATCGGGGCGCCGCCGAGCGCTCATCGCGCGCGCGCGCCCGCGCGAGGTGGAGAGAGCGCGAGACGGTCGAGGAATGAGTGACGCCAGAGTGCGGCTCGCGCTGTGATTGGCTTGCGAGACTAAGGGTTGGCGGCGGCGGTGGTGTGTGCGGCCCCGCCCCCTTCCCTCCTCGGGCGTGCGCGAGGCGGCGGCGCGTGGCAGGGGCAGCGGCGTCTCCGTCTGCGACTCCCCTCTTCCCTCCCCCTCCCCCCCTCCTTTTTTTTCCTCCTCTTTTTCCCTGACAGGCCAAGGCCATGACCGACTTCAAGCTGGGTATCGTACGCCTCGGCCGGGTGGCCGGCAAGGTGCGGGCGGGGCCCGTCGGGACGGGAGGAGGGAGGAGCCGGCGCGGGAGGCCCCCTCGGCCCATCCCCCCTCACGCACACGTGATGCGATCTGTGACGTCACACAGCGCATCTCCACTCTCCATCTGTGACGTAACCGGCCTTCGGGTTCTGTGGGTTTTAGCGGGGAGCCCCTCCCCCTCCCTGGCGGGTTGTCTATAGGAGCTGGGGTATTGGTCAATTGTTTCTCTATGCAGAAGATGCCTGTAGCTGTGATTTCCCCCCTCCTTTCTTTTTGGAGTCTTCTGTATAGCTCACAATTAGGTCGCTAAGACGAGAGAGGTTTTTTTTGGGGGGGGGGATAAAATAATGAACTCTGAGCTGGTTAAGCCCTGGGTTCAAGTCTCATTTTGTCTAGAAGATCGATTTAGGCAGGCTGCTCTCTAATTTTCTGTCCTCCCCCTGGTTGCAGCATGGGCAAATAATAATATGAGTCTGCCCCATATGGCTGTAAAAATTTCTGAGAATTTCTCACTTCAGAGGTAGAGCATAGTAGTGAAGAGAATGAAAAGTGATCTCGGTGGTCTTCAGTTGAAATTTGGTGGTAAAGCTGGCCTGTCTCACAAGTCACGCTAATGTGTGTTGAACTCTGTAAGTCCTGTGTAAATGCTAAGTATTGTTATTAGTGTATGCATGATTGGTTCCAAGTCTGGTCTAAGCCAGAGGTGTTGAACTTATTTGTCATGAGGGCCAGATATGACATAAATGTCACTTTGTTGGGCCAGGCCATGTGTGCCATAGCGTGTAATGCCAGGTACTGGAGATATAAATTGTATAGAGGACAGCAGCTGGTAAGCTCTGAGTTGGTGTATCCTCACTGTAAGGCCTCATGGGCTGGGAGGGGGGCGCAAAGGAAAACCCATATGGGCAGACTAGAGAGCCAGCAGTGCAGCACTGGGCAGATGCTCCCACACTATTTGACTGCTGCAGATGAGGTTGTTCTTCCATGCTGACGCCACAATCAGAGCGGCTCTGCCGATTCTGTCTTGAGCAGTCTCCCGTTCCCTTCCTTGCACTAGTTGCTCGTGGGCCACATAAGAGCCATGGGTGGGCCGGTTCGGCCCCCGGCCCTTACGTTTGACACCCCTGGTCTAAGCAGTGGTGAACCTAGTCTGGATAATTCAGCTGAGAGACCAGCCTTGTGAGTTCATATATTTTGGTGTAAGGTCTTAATGTTAGTAATGTGGCCATTTTCAGGGGAATAGCTGTATTAGGTACGTTCATAGCAAAAAGAGACAATCTCCTCACAGCACTTCAGATGCTGACAGGTGTATTTGGCTATGAGCTACTGTGGATCAGAATCCACTTCCTTAGGCACAGTTATTGGTCCCCAAGCAACAATGCACCTTTTTGACAGGCTGATGCTTTTTCCTCCAACTCCCAACTCAGAATCAAAGAATGTTGTAAGGGGACAGGAAGTTTAAGCAATGAGATATGGCCACAGACTACTTGGGGGCTTTGGCCCATCTTCACTCTCCTTTCCCAAAGTGGTCCTCCAGCAAAATTAGCTGCTTTTCTGATGGGCTGTTTGGCAGATACAAAAAGAGGAGGGTCATTCCTTGCTCATCTTTCCTTGGTTTAGATCAGATTATGCAATTGGGCTTGCACAGAAATTCCTTTTAAAGTGGATTTTTATTCCTTTATCTTCATCAGTCAGGCTCTTTGGTGAGCGTCACATTCCCTGGACTAGTTTAGTGTTGTGGTGAAATGAATAAGAGTGGGGGGTAAATGCTGGTAAACTTGGTTTCTGCATACTGTATTTCACTTTTAATTACCTTTTCTAATTTCAGACAAAATACACGTTGATAGATGAGCAAGACATTCCGCTCGTAGAGAGTTACTCTTTTGAGGTAAGAATCTATCCCTGTCATGCTGGTGATTATGGTGTTTTTTTTTTGCCATGTTGCTCCCCCTTTCCAGTCACTGTAGATTTAGCAGTAGCACCTGATGCTCCATTGGTAAAATCTAGCCTTCTTAGGGGTTCCATGTGCCTCTCCCTTCCCCCCTCCCTGTGAATTAGGTGGGAATCTAAAAGACGAGATGGGAATTAGCAGTATCCCTGGCAACAGGAATTGGCTGAAGACACTCGGGGTGGGAAAGACATGGTCCAACTCCTCATTTGCTTTTTGTAATGTGCTTCTTGCAAAGCTGTTTTCTGATTATGGCTCTTAGTTAACTTTATTTGCTCCTCTACCACCACATTGTTCTCCATCCTTTCCAGTCCTCACTACACAGTATAGTAGAAATCATTGCTTTCCTTTCTTTCCTTAGCCCTGAACTGCAGGTTGTAAGCTCCTTGCAAAGGGACTGTGTGCCTTCTGTGCACATCCAATATGCTTTTAATTATAGATCTCTATACATGTATAAATTATTATTAAAATAATTTAAAATCTGTGTTGGCCATTCTATTAATTATAGATGGGTGGCTGAAAGACATTATTTTGCCCCAAAGCTAGGCAGTATGTCATCAGAATCCAGGTCTCCTGGAGCTGCCCAATTTTCTAGCAATTGGACCAGATTTTTAAAAGGCTCCTGTTTATATTAATTGTCAAGAGGAGTCACTCCCCTGTTAATGTGAATCTCTTTTTAATAACAGTTCTGAAAGGAAAATTAGCAGGGGTCCCATTCATTATAACCAGGCTGAACAATGATTGTGCATAATGATTGCACCAGGGCAGGTGTGGGGAGACTGATAGAATCCCGTCTTGAGAGGAGATGGGCACCTGGAAGGAATTCCAAGCCTGTGCCTACTATGTAAGCCCTTGGTATGGTTATATAAGCATCAGAAAGAGACCTATGTTAGAATATTTATTTGGAACATTTATATGCTCCCTGTCCAGAGACCTGCCTGTGGTGGCTAACTACCATAATGGTAAAAGTGTAAAAATAAGTTATTTCTTGTATATATTAGTCTCACTGTAAAATAGTAGCAGAAGTGATAGCTTTCATATTAGTGTTTTTATTTATGCTTAATTTTTTCTTAGCCCCAGGTTTTCATGAAAGTTGTTGGAGTGGGGGGCAACTGCCATTGTGCTTTGTCCTGGAGTGTGGTTGGAGGGTATAAAATTCAGCAAACTTGCTGAAGCTAAACAGGTATGGGTCTGTCCCATTTCTGAGTGAGTGAGTGACCTCTGGGGAAAATGGTGTATGCTGGCTTAGTCCAGTTTATTTCTTGCATCTTTAGGCTGTTTTGCAAGGAAGGTGCCTTGAAACTTGTTCTGAGTGCCCACTTAGTCAGTTCAGAATAACTAGCGAGCTGCCATGCTGTGAACAAGGAAGCAGAGTTCCTAAGGCAAAGTTCTCCTTCCAGTCAAATACCTTTACTTTCCTTTTCCACTGTCTCCCACTCTCTGTCTAACTGTGCTTTCTTCCTTTGGTCAGGCTCGAATGGAGGTGGACGCTGATGGAAATGGTGCTAAAATATTTGCATATGCATTTGACAAAAACCGAGGAAGAGGGTCTGGACGCCTGCTACATGAACTTCTCTGGTAGGTACTTTTGTACAGAGGATGAGCATTACAGATTTCCAAAAGGGAAGAAGTACCCCTGTATCTTCTGGCTGGGCTTTATAATGTGTAGAGGGAGGAAGCAGGACCTGTGATGTACTTAAGCGTTCTTTCCCCTTGTTTTGTTTTCTTCACAAATTGATAAACCATTGATTAGCTTTTCTCCTTGTTAAGATGTTGAGAGCTAATGAGTCCTGACTGCTGACATAAGAAACTTCTGTGTGTAATCTGAATGGGAATGTGCAAATGTCCTTTGGACCATAATGCCCTTGATGGCATGTTCTGTACCATCCCTTCCTTTCTGTCTCCTTCCTCTTACCTCTGTCTCCCACCTTCCTAGCAATCTTGAGGAAGTAGAGACTGGATGCCACCCTTCTCTCACTTCCTCACATTCCCTGAACCTTTACAGACACACAATACAGGGGGAAGAGACAGGCAGGAGGATGGGAGTGTGGCACTGGGGAACCACAGGTTTCCAGGGTTTGGCCTTCTGTGGCCTGCCACTTAAACTAATTGCCGGCCAGAAGCATCTACACACTCTGCTTGTCATCATTTTCAGGGAGAGACATCGGGGAGGCATTGCTCCAGGATTTCAAGTGGTGCATCTCAATGCGGTGACAGTGGACAACCGTCTAGACAACCTGCGATTAGTTCCATGGGGCTGGAGACCCAAAGCTGAAGAAATTTCTAGTAAACAAAGGTAAGTCCTGGACAGGTGAGAATTACAGATGAGAGGACTGATGGCAGTAGAAGTCCCTCAGTCTTCAGGGGCCAAGGTTTTTTTTTCAATTTTTTGCATTTGGAGGAACTAACAGTGCTACTGTGCCTTTCTTAGAGCAGTCTTTTCCCCATGTCCTTTTAAGGTCTGGGTAAAAGAGTGTGAGTTTAGAGCTTCTGTAAAGACTTCAGTTCAAACACGGTTTAACAGGCTTAAGATGAGTAGTTAAAAGAGTATGCCGTTCGGCTGCTTGTCTGAATGCAACCGGGTGCCCGAAGTAGGAAGGATTGAGGATGGATCAAAGAAATAACTTGGGCTCAAGTTCTGGGACTGGGCTGTCTGTTTCATGGAGCAAGCCAATATTGGGGACCTTTTAAAAATTCTGGAAACATGCTTCATATAGAACACATTTTCACCCATAAGTGTTCAAATAAAGCAAAAAGAGAGATATTGTACGGCTAGTTGGTTGCTTTTTGAATCAAGACCTTAAAAACATGTTTTTCTTTTCTTTTTTTTAAAGATTTTTTATTAGTTTTCAGAAAAAAGGAAAAAAACACAAAACAAGAGAGAAAAAGAACCATACACCACATATGGAGACTGTACTATAAGTATCTAAATGAATTTTCCTAATGAATCATTTTACCTGCAAAAGTTTATAGGTTCTACTTCGAGCATACATATTTGATACAGATTTATTTACCATTTATTTAAAATAATTTTCCAACCGTTTATAGAATCTTGTACAATTATTTTCAAAAATTTCTTCTTTTTTATCTGAGAGTTGCATAGTTAATTTGTCTATTTCTGCCATTTCCAGTAGCTTGTAGATTATTTCCTCTTTGGATGGGACCTCTTCTCCTTTCCAGTGTTTTGCATATAAAATTCAAGCCATATTAATTGCATGTACAATCATATATCTGTCTGGTTTTTTTTTAACTTTATATTTTATTTTATATTTTTGCGACATACAATAAAGCTCGAAACTATTAACATTTTACACATCCTAATAAAAACACAACAACATTCAAATACAGTTATTAAACATTAACATGGCAACCCTTTAACCAACTAGGTTCTTATTTTAACAAAAGCCATTAAAGTACTTATAAAAGATAAAGGCGTTATAGTTGTCAAAAGATACAATAGTTTCATTAGTTTTTATTTTAACATTTTAAAGAAAGGGAAACCATTTTTCATTAGTCTAAAAAATTAAAAACTAAAACAAATTATATGTATTTTTCTTCGTATTAAACAATTGCCAACAATTAAACTATAAAAACAAAGACAATAATAATAGAAAAAACTAAGCCCTTTTCAGGCCAACTTCTTGGGGCTCTCCTTTACAGGAAAGTAAGGGGAGATATCTAAGTGTCTCCCTATCCTAAGTCACAACCAAATATGGGGGAAAATTCTTAAAACTATGTTAAACAACAGTTTGTATTCCTTTCCTTCCTCCTGACACTAGCTTATTTATTAATTAGTAAAACACTAAAAAAGTAGTAAGAGAATATTTGTTTTGGAAAAGTACCCAGATAAATATATGTATCAATATAAGCTCTAATGAAGTCTCGTTTTTGGTATCAAACTTGTCCTATAAATAGTAAACAATGTGAAGGTTTAAGTTAACTTGTTCTTTTCCAAGTGCAATGTGATTCATAATAGTTTTCATCAGTCTTGTCACACGCATTACTTTTTCTATGTCTTAATTTGTTGTAAATATAATATATCCAACCAAAAATCTTAAAAACAGTTTAAGCTTCCCTCTTACTATAGTACTAACTTTACCGAAAATCTTATCAATCTATCTATATTTCTATCATATTATATCCCATTTTTAAACTGTTAATTACTATTGTAGTATATATTATGTGAAAAGCCTTAAACTATTCAATAGGAAATAACTTTTAACCATAACTCTTAAAAGAATCAGTCTTATCGCACAGATTATTATTTCTATGTCTTAGTTTGTTACAAATATAATATACCCAAACAGGAATCTTAGAAATAGTCTAAACTGCTTTCTTACTATAGTATTAACATTACCTAAAGTCTTATCAAACGTCCTATATTTCTTTCAGCTTCTAATTTATATTAAATACTATATATAAAAAACCTTTTCAATAAAATAATTTTTAACCATAACTCTTAAAAGTATTTTCTTTGGTATATAATGGTAAGTCTTGTTTCAAAATCAAAGCCTATATTTATAATTTTGCCTCTATTTTTATTCTACTTCCCCCCCCCCCCATTTTATCAACCAGCTACCTTTCCAAAGTACTACTATATTTAATTTAAAACTATTAACTATATAGCAGACTTGCTTCCTTTACAGTGAATGCACAACAATGAAAGTATCAAAAACATCATTTCTTCAGTTTAGAGTATGGATATCGTCTTCTTCCTCCTGTGAGAGATTAAGATTTAGTGTTGCTAGCAGCTTTTTCCCAGAGTCTAAGTCAGAGGCTTGAAGCACAGTTCCGTCTCTAAAAATCATTATGTCCGATGATTGGCTCCATCTGAACCGTATTTTTGCATCATAGAGCTTTTTTGCAGATGTTTTTAGAAGTCTTCTGTTTATCAAGCGCTTCTGGGGAGAGGTCGAGAAGGGTGCGCACCTTTTCTCCCTTACACATTAGCAAGCCTTGTTTCTGTGCCTCTAAGAGGATTTTATTTCTAGTGCGTGGATATACAAATTGCGCAATAATGTCTCTAGGTCTTCCTCTTTGTGCTAGTGTTATGGGGCGCACACGATAGGCTTGTGCAATAGCAGGAGCCAAGCGATCTTCCAATTTCAATGCTTTAGCCAACCACAACGAAATAAAAACAGCTAAGTCTGCATTTTCTTCCACATTTTCTGCCAGACCCTGAAATTTCAAGTTCTGCTGTCGCCATCTCTGTTCTAAGATTGCAATTTTATTTGTTAAGGTTTGTTCTCTTTCTTGTATAGTTTTAACGTCTACTTTCAGAGTCTCCCCCATGGTTTCTGCCGTTTTGGAGGTCTCTTTCAATTCTTTAGATAGCTCAGCTAGTTTACTGTTAATGGGGTCTAGCATTTCTTCCATCATTTCTCTGATTGACTTAGTTATATCAAATTTAAATTCAAATAAATCTTGCTTGGTTAAATACCTTGTTGCACTCTCTGCGAGTTCTGCAGCGGGCGCCATCTTGGGTTCGGAGGCCTCTTCTTTCTCATTTGTCGATTTTAGTTCTCCTCGAGGAAAGAAGGATTTTACTGAAGTGATTTCTTTTTGCGATGATTTCACCTTCGGTCCTCCTGTCTTTCCCATGTTTTAGGAAGCTTTTTAGTAGTTAGCGTCTTGTGCTTTAGTTGTTTTTGGAGGAAGGGTATCAGGAGCTCTAAAAGTTTGCCATCTGTCTGGTTTTTTAAATGTCTCTGGGATAATGTTTAATAAAAATAGCTCTGGAACAAGTGGTATGGTCAAGCCTATTAATTTTTGCAATATATCATGAATCCAAACCCAATATTTTTTGTAACAAAAGTGTGTTTTTCAAGAGGGTTTATTTTACAGTGAAGGAGAAAATCTATTGATAACTGGCCATTTATGCATCTCCATTAGCATTTGGGATTTATGAAACCTTTGGAAGGCAGAGAGCAGATTAGAGAAAACACAGTAGCTATTATTTGGGAAAGCCTGTCTGTTTGATGTCTCCTTGCTACCAGAGTTTGGCTAAATTTGAGTTTTCCCACTCATCCCTTTTAGAAGAGGAGCAGCTCATTCAATGAAAGGGGTTGGGTCCTCAGTGTCAGTGAGAACTTGTCTTGCTGTCCTTTTTTTGTTGCAAGGTGTTACATTTTTTATGTCTCTAACAATGATAAGCACTTGCTGAATCAGTGCTTAACTTGTTGGTTTTTATTGAAGGGAACAAAGCTTATACTGGCTGGCGATACAGCAGCTTCCCACAGACCCTATAGAGGAGCAGTTTCCTGTGCTGAACGTGACGCGCTATTATAATGCTAATGGGGATGTCGTGGAAGAAGAGGAGAACTCGTGCACATACTATGAATGTCACTACCCTCCGTGCACAATGATTGAGAAACAGGTGTGTTAAAAACCGAAAGCGAGTTGTGGATGGCAGTGTCGCTGTTATGCTGACTGTTTGCTGTTTGGCAGTGATTTGCCAAAGTGAAAAAAGTGTTCCTAGCTACAGCTGATGGACTCTTTGTATTATCTTGCAAGAAACTGATCCATGCTTATTTAACCTAAGTCAAACAGGTCTTCTGCAAGGGTGGCTTCTGTTCTGCATACAGGTGACTTTCTCATGTATAATCTTTCCTTCTGGCCCTCAGTGTGGTCAAAATACAGTTATGTTAATAGGCCCAAAATCTGCTTTCTTACTTCCTGTTTTACTTCTCACATGGGGGGGGGGGGGGGCCAAGATCAGCAACCCTACAGCAGCGGTTTAGTTCTTGTTAAACAAGTGCATGGAGGGAACTTGAACAGGTCCATTTGCAAAATAAGGCTGCTGAGTATGTATGCTTTTATCTGAGTGCAATTTTGAATGCTTTCACAGACAGCCTGGGAAGGTAAGAGGTTATATTGGACATGTGTCATAACTATAGGCTGTCAGGAAACAAAATATGTACTACATCACTGAAAAAAAATGCAGGTAGTCTTCATGGGTAGGATCCCACAGATCCATTTTGCTAACTGGCACTTACCTCTTTTGTAAGGAACCTTCAGCTGATGCAAGATGCTTGGCAGAGTGGAAGGCTTCCTGTGTTAAAGTGCAAGCTTTAACATAAAGTATCCATGGGATCCCCAGGCCTGCTATAATTTAGAATCTGTGCCAAGTACTATAATTTTTGTAAGAGGAGTTCCCAAATCTGAGAAATGCAGAATATGCTCTACCTTTTGGTTGGCTGCTTTGGGAGTGGTTCTTCCTGGAAGTGATACTGATTATTGTCTTGTGCCCCTCTCTCTAGTTACGTGAATTTAACATCTGTGGGAGGTGCCAGGTTGCACGGTACTGCGGCTCGCAGTGCCAGCAGAAAGACTGGCCGGCTCACAAGAAGCACTGTCGAGAGAAGAAGCGAGTCTTCCAGCAGGAGCTTGGACCAGAGCGATGACTGGCTAGCCGAGGCCTTAGCCCCACGGGCACCTTCCTGGAGGGCAAGGGGAGGTGTCTGCTTTGCACAGACTGTTCACTTGAAGCCAGAGGCACTGACAACAGAAAAATTTTTACAAACCAACCCCTGTGATGCTTGAGGAAAGGGACTGGCTTTCCCCTTCCAGTGTTAGTCTCAAGCAAAAAAGACTACTGGGGAAGTTCTCCTGGCAGGAAGCTTCCCGTTATTTATATGTTAATATGTTTGTAAACTTGTGTACAGTTTTTTTTTTGTTAGCAGTTCTCTTATATAGGACTCATTTACTGTAATGTTCAGGTGAGAACACATTGTTGGTCGAAATAACTGTCCTGTAGCGAAAGCTTTTCCTCTCCCTGTGGCTGGGAGAAGGCCAGGGGAGCTAGCTCAGACATCAGCAGTTAATCTGAACAACTCTGCATGGAAGCTGTTTTCAAGTAAAGGATTGGAATGGAGTGGCTGCCTTCTTACTCTTAGTTGGTGTGAAAATGGTCAGTATTTGGAGACCCCATTTGTTACTGCTGAGCAACTCAGCTTCTGTGTCTTCACATGCCATTGTCCCCGTCTCTTCTCAGGTTCTGAGTGGCTGCTATACCACTAATCTATTATATTTCCTGATGCTAGCACATTGGCCATAAGATGACACAGGCAAGTGGCAGAGTGTGTTTGCAAGCCTCAGTGAGCAGCCCCTAAAAATGAGCAGTTAGTCTTGCTGCTCCCTTTACAACTAAATCAAAAGGGTACAGCCCTTATTGGTGCATTCAGTTTGTATAGGTAAGCTGTCATTGCCCAGGGTACCTGGGTGATCACCTCTACCCCATGTGCTACTGTAATCATTAAAGTAGATGGAGAAGTACTCTCTTGGTCACTGACCTTCAGATTTTTAATTCTCTTCTTATGGAGACCTTCCAAAGTCCATATCACCTTCTGCATGTGGCATGTTTTTATTCAGACCAGATTTTCTGTGATCAGGGATAGGATTGAATCGTTTACTATATTATATGTTCTTGCCCAAAGCTTGGGGGTGGGGAATAGACCAGGCTGTAAATCTGTGTTACAGTTTTCTAAAGATGGAAAATTTACCATAGAGTTGTAGGAATAGAATGGTGTTCATTTAGCTTCCAGGGTGTATAATGGCAGCTTTGTTTTAAACCAGATGCTCCAGTTGTGTTTTGCCATCAAGTCGCAGCTGACTTATGGCAACCCCATAGAGTTTTCAAGGCAAGAGATATTCTGAGGTGGTTTGCCATCACCTGGCTCTCTGTAATGGCCCTAATATTCCTTGGTGGTCTCCCACTCAAGTACTAACCAGGGCTGACCCTGTTTAGCTTCTGAGGTATGATGAGATGGGGCTAGCCAGGCGAGGGCAGTTGAAGTTGTGTGTTGCCCCAGTCTTTTTCTTGTCTCTGAATTCAAATGGTTTGGGTTTATGAAATGATGTTAGGATACTGTACTTGCTAGGGTAGTGGTACCCTAATGCAAATGCATGCTTTAAGCCTTGCCCCAAGTCCAGCTAGTTTCTCTAGTGCCTTGGGCTATTGCTCACAGTTTAATAGGGGATGCTTCCAATGGCAGATATTTCTACACAGGAAATGCATAAAAGTGTGCACGTCTGTGCATGTACATGCTGCTTACAGTGTCGATCAAAGGCAGGTAAAGCCAGGTGAATCCATTTCTGGGGCCAAAGCTCTTTTGCAGCATGTGAGTAAAATCTGGCCCTCTGAAGAATACCACCTGGTATCTTACTTGCCAGCTTTCATGCAAGAGACCCATGGGAAAGGACTGGTAAACAGAAATGTTGACAGTCCCCTTTCTGGGAAATGGGGCTCTGGCTGGCCCCACTCCATCACCTTCTCAAAGTGGTGCTTGAAGAATGAGTTGCTTACCAATGCTGCAGTGTCACCATTGCATAGTGCTTGAAGTACTCATGACTTGGAGTTGCTATTGTGCTGTACCCTTAATCTGAGACTTAAAAAAAAAAAAGCCCTCCCTTCAAAAAACCCTCAGGCTAGTCTTGTAAAAATGTTGGGTTTCCCCAGGTGCACTTAAATCTGCCTAAAATCTTCTGGAATTACAGTGGCTGGACACTATCCAAAGCATTAGACAAGGGGGTATGAGACTGTTCAGCTGCTTTAGATATTCCAGTGCATTGAATGGAATAGCTGTTGAAAAACAAGCCATGGAATAAGAGAGACTTCAGACCTGATTTTATTACGAAGCATCCACCCATGCTTTTGGGTTCATGGCAAAACACCTGTTGCTGTTGAACCCTGTCATTTGAAATGTGCAGGCCTGAGGCACATTATCCTTTCTGTATACATAGAAGTGCACACTGTGGGTTTGGTTTCTAGAAACAGAGCTGGACGGGACATTATAGTTCATCTAGTCCAACCGCCTTCCCAATGCAGGATATTCACAATTCCCTCCCTCCCCCATAAATGGAAGTATGCTAAACCATCAAAAGTGGCCTTTGGGATACATTTGTATGTATTTCTCAATCAGCTGGTTTGGCCAGTAGTAAAAGTTATTTTCTGTAGTTTGCAGTGCCAACTTAACATTTACTCAAATAACTGACAAACCACTGTTATTTAAGAGCATGAATTCACCTACACAGTGGCCTATTATTTTTCTGGGTATGACTACTGGTATGTAATTTCACCATGCTTTCTTTTTAATTAACATCTCCCCATCCTCATGGTCTTGTAGATTATGTGAGGATTTGGGTGTTCACATTTATATCTTCGAAGCTGTGTAAACAGGACAACAAGAGTTGCACCTTTTGGTGTCAGAGCACTGCTGTTGGCTGAGGCTCCTTTTTCAGATATGGGGGTGCAAGCAACTTTTAAGAAAACGAGTGCAGTTTTGGGTACCTGATTAAAATAATTTCCCCACTGCCTTGCAATTAATGCGTTTGGCCATCTTGGAAGGTTGTGTACCATGTGAATAACCCATGATGTGATTGTGCTAAGAACGGACTGTGCTTGCACACATCTGCTCAGCCGCAATTTTAAGTTAACCGACAGTCTTATCGCCCTTCACCAGTATAACAGCCCCAGTCCCTGATTTTTTAGAGTCGGCACAGCTCTTACAACGCAGCGCGAAGACGGCTGGCTGGGTTTTGACGGGGAACTGTTTCAAACCCTGATCCGTGCCTCTCACTGGGCAATGTTGGGCTGCTGCGGTTACGAAGATACAGTGGGAAGAGGCGGAAAAAGCACCCCATCAGCCTGTATCTGATTTATTCAAGATGGCTTACTCCCAGGCTGGCGCACACGAGACTGCAGCCGTGCTTCTCGGAGGAAGCCCGGGATAAAAAAAATGTCACAGTGACGGGAGCTAGAACTGCCGCAAAGGGCTTCTTTCCCCGGTCTACGGTGGTGCGCTAGGATAGAGGAGGACAGTTAAGGAACTCCACAATGGCCGCCTTCCCGGCGGCAGGAAGGAAGGAGCGAGAGGGGAAGGCGGAGGCCTCAGGTCGCCTTAGGCCGGGCGAACAAGGCGGAGGCGCGTCATTGCCCAGCTTCTCTCCTCCTCCTCTCCTTATTCACGCCTTTCGGTAGTGAGGAGACGAACAGAGGGGGCGCGTTCGCGGGGCCGTGGCGGTGAAAGCGGCTGCAACGCCTCCTGGGCGCAGAGCGAGAGAGCCATGAGGAGGCCAGACATTGATCCCGTTCCCTAGGTGGGGCGTGGGAGGCGGGGGCTGCCTTGTGGTATTGCAGCCTCACGCAACTCGGTTAAGCAGCAGGGAGAGGATGGGGTGGGGGGGGGGGGGGTGTTGGGGTCCACGCTCAATCATATATGTGTACTTCTAGTGTGCCTTTGAGGCAGGTGCGTGTGGGGGTCCCGCTGTCAGGGCGGACGGGAGTCCTTTTGTCTCTTCCCTACTTCTCTTCGGGAGATGGACTTGGGGGAGGAGGGGGGGGGGGTGAGGTTGTTTTGTCATGGTGGTTTGCTTCACCAGCCTGTGCTTGCGTGGAGCTGGTAGTGGGGATTGCAGTTCTCCGTTAAACTCGCAAGTTGCCCCAAAGTCATTGTGTACATAGCCTTCAGTTCTTTGCATTAGAGAAGTGCCTGGGTTGGGTGTGTGTGTGTGTGTGCTTATTACTTCCCAAGATGGACCTTGGGTGGGGTTTTTTTCCCTGTGGGTGTTGGTAGGGGAAGGCTCTAAAATTCCCAGGGAGAAAGAGAGAAAAAGGCCGTTCGTTTATAATACATGTGGTGTGACTTTGGTCTACTGGTGTGGTGTGTTAAGGAAGAGAACCTTTAAAGCCCTACTTATAGGCCACTGGAGAAGTGTGGGGGTACGTATGAGGGTAAGGGGAATGTGGATTTGGAAAACAGACTGCTTTAATTGTTTGTAGCTCAGGTGCCAGAGTGGCAAAGGGCTTAAGAGGGGAATTTTTGTTTAAACCCCACTAGGCTCTGGGGATAGACTGTAGGCAGTATGACAGGGCTATGAGATGAAGCATTCACAGATGTATCTTCTGTTTACAGTGAGGGCAGAGGTGTGTTTGGGAGGGGGCTTTAAGCTTTGTGTATGTTGTAGCTGTTTTGGTGGGGGTCTGAAAGTGGGAACTCTCATCTGCACGTTCCCTGTTAAAGGGCATCTTGTGAGTTCAGAATTGGACTGTAAACATGTGACAAGATTATGTGTTAAGAAAGGATTTCAATCCACATTGGTGACTGTGAAGTTGAAGCTACAAATTTGTAACTATGCCAGGTCAGTTAATGCAACATAGAAGGAGGTACTTAATGATCTTTAGGGATTGGATTTGGCTGCTTGGCCTTGAATGTTGTGTGTGAGTGCAGAATTTCAAACTCACTGATTTGTTTTCTGGGCCTCCCTCCTTTCCTTCCAGACAAGGATGAGTGTTATCTGACATGGCTTTGCAGTGCAAGATACAAACATTGCAAGTGGTGGACACGGAATATAGTGCTGATGCTGTGGAGTGGTGCCCTGTGGAAGGCTGGCACAACATCCTGGCATGTGGTACCTACCAGCTGAAGAAACCTGATGGCAAGGTGAGCGGAACAGCCTGCAACAGGCAACGATCTGTGATGGTTTCAAGACAGCATTGGATTCAAGTTAAGAGACTGGTTGTTAGGATTAGTGTTTTGGCGCTTTGGATGTAATTTATTGAATATTGAGATGGATTTATTCTGTGTTTCGTTCTTTCTCCCTTTATCTCCCCCCTTCCCCCCCCCCCCCAAAAAAAATTCTGGGACATTAGGTTCAGAGTGTCGGCTGCTAGAAGCAGAATGAAGTCAAGTGCAGGGCTCATAGTACAAAGTCTGTCATTCACAATTTTGCCTGTGCAAAAAATGCACTAGTTGCCCTCAGACAGAATGCTTTTCTCTCTGCTTCTGCACTTCCGCCTCCATCTTTGTAATATGTAGGGTGTAATACAGGGGTGTTGAACTCATTTCTTATGAGGGCCAGATATGACGTAAATTGGACTTTGTCAGGCTGGCCATGTGTGTCAGAGTTTATATCTCTGCTACCTGGCATTACATTTTATGACACACATGGCCCAGCCTGACAATGTCCAATTTATGTCAAATCCTCGTAAGAAATAAGTTCGACACCCCTGGTAATGGGTGGGTAGAAGAACTAACCGACTTTGCACAGCTATTGTAAGAATTACTGAGTTAATGCATGAGAAGTATATTGAACACCCATATTGATACAAAGGTTTTTGTTTGTTTTGCTGGATTGGTGCATTTTTTTGACGATTGGCAATATTTCACTTGGAAGTGAACTGTTCTTTTGCTAAAGAATAAGACAGCTGGATGATACTGAGGGCACATTGTGGCATTGTGAGCCCTAGCTTTCTGGCTTTGATCCATTGAAAGCTGGAAGGTTTCTCTTGCATCTCCAACAAGTCTGAAGAGGGTTGCAGTGACCTGTCTCCCACTGGGGATGTGATTGTGGCCTTTGTCCTCAAGTAAGGTTTGATTTATCTGAGAATCTCTGATCTCCTTTATCTGTGAGGCAGTTTTCTGATTCAAAGATAGTAAGATGATGAGCGTGGATGGGCAAGAGATGCTAAAAATAGCAAGTTTCTATTCTGCTTCCTTTCACAGAACCCTGATGAGAGCAATGAGCCCCATGTCCGACTGGGCCGACTCTACCTGTATCACTTTGAAGAACAGATTTTTGCACCACTGACTGAGGTCCAGAGGCTAGAAACAGCTGCTGTGCTGGATATTAAATGGTAGTAGTACAGGCCCAGATGAGATATTTTGAGTGGATCTCTTGCATATCATTACGTTACTAGTATCTGATAGTTGTTTTGTTGGTATGAGGGTGGCAACATTCCACAGCCGGCATGTATATGTTTTTACCAACCTGTACCCTGAAGATGTTGCTTTATACATCTCCGATGGAAGCCACTTTTGAATCTGTGTTCACCTCTTCCATAGGTGTTGTGTGGCCGTGGGCAAAGAACCCTGCTTCTGCTTCAATCTGTAAAACTGATAGTTGCCAACCTCATAGCATTGTTGTGAAGCTAAACATGATAGTGTGAATTGAACTGCCTGTTTCTAATTCGAATCTGCATTGCCACTTACTAAATAGTACTGGTGGTGACCAATGCTCCCTCTAAGCTGTGGAGTCTTGTGAGCAAAAATTCTGCTTTGTGAGCTACTGACATTAAAGTTGTGAGCAAACGATTCGGCCACTGTGTAAATTAGTTCGCTCTGGGGCCATCCTTCCTGAGCTGAGACAAAAATTTGTGAGCCGGAGGATGAAAAACTGTGAGCTAGCCCACACTAACTCATCTTAGAGGGAACACTGGTGGGACACAGTTTTCTAGTATAGATCAGTGAAACATTTACTGTCTTTAGGACTTGGCATGGTTACATACACTGGAAGCTGCAATTAAAATGGTTCAAGTGAATTAAAAGGATCCCCTTTTGCATTTCCTTCCTAAAGAAAGGCTTGATGTGGTGCCCATTCTGTCGGACATCAGGTAAAGCTCTTCTTGTGGATTCCTTTTCAAGGTCCCATGTTCCTGTTGCAGAACATCCCTTGCTGGCCATTGCAAATTCCAAAGGAGCAGTGGAACTGTGCAGCCTGACAGGAAATGAGGTAGGTGACCAGCGTGTGAGATGGAGACAAGCAAAGCAGCTCCCTTCACAAATTGTACTTTAGTGCTAGAGAACAATGTCCTTGAGGAAAAGAGAACAATCAGAAGTTGATTGGTGGGAGAACCAATAAGGGAAATGAGCTGCATTCAGACATCACAATAAACCATAAACCACAGTTTTATCAAACAGCCACAATCCTATAAACTGGGATTTCAATCTAGTCTTTGTAGCTGGGTTTTTTTTTTTAAAAAAAAGCATACTTGTACTGATTGTGGTTTGTTGTAATGGCTGAAGTCACAAACATTTTGAGTAGGGAGGATGGGCTCTCTACCAAGAAGGGGAGAGGAGGCAAGAAGCAGATAAAACCGAGGTTTATTCACAAACGGAGGTTTATTATGCCTTGTAGACTAGCTAGAGTTGGTTGCACAAAGCATCATTTGTTTTGATGTCTGAATGCAGCTGTAGAAATATGAACACAGTTGGAGAAAAGATTGCCAGAAAATTCTTGTGTAATAACTGTAGAATCCTTCACGCACTTAAGGTGGGGTATGTGAATTCCTAACCCTAAATCTGGGGAGAATACCCTCTCTCTGTTACAGGAACTGAATATCACTCTCTGTTTCTTGCTTGTTTGTAATGTGCTTCTTTACCTAAAGAAATTGCACCTGCAGGGGTGTCCAGCTGGGTTTTGGAACTGGTGCTGGATTACGTGCTCTTTTTTAGGCCTGTTTGACCTTGATCAGCTTCCTTTTCTCTCCAGTAGAAGAAGAGCTGCAGGCTGGAACCACTGTGCAGCATTGACCTAGGAGATGAATGCCTCGCTTTGTCTCTGGATTGGTGTACGGGACAAAAGCAGGGGTGAGCAGAGGCCAAAAAATGGAAAACTTGGTCAGTTGGTGGGGATAAAATTTCTCTAGCATTGCCCTATTCCAAGAGCTGAGGAAATGCAACTTGTTTCTGTTTGGCCACTATGGGGAACAGAATGCTGGTGTAGAAGGACTTTTGGTCTGATCCAGCAGGGATTTTCTTGTAATTCTTCCACCAAGCTGAAATTTCTGTTGATTTTGCACTAGATTTTGCACTAGACAGGAATGCTTCCTTTGTATCCACTTTTTCCTTTCATTGCTGACATGTAGGACTGAGCTATACGTGTCTTGGACGATGGCAGAAACAGTTAAAAGGCATGGCTGCTTGCAGCCCTTGGTATCCAGTGTGGCTTGGTCATAGTCACATTTCTAAACTGTGTGTTCTTGCTACCAGTGGCCACTGATAGCAGCTGTAAATATCGCATTTACATTCCACCTTTACTTGAAGGAGCTCAGAGAGGCATACCTGATTCTCCCCACCTTTCCCCTCACAAAGTGGGTTAGGCTGAGAGACTGTGGCTGGCACAGTGGGCTGAGTGGGGGATTAGAACAGAAGTCTGTCCAGCCTTAGTCTGGCATACTGTTATCTGATATATTATTTTTTTAAATTGCTGCATTACCTGTGCATGGATAGTAGGAGGAAAGATTTAAAAATGGGTAGTCACACTCATCTCTATAGTGGAAGCTTCCCCATATAAGGACCACCAATTTATCCTTTGTGGCTTTGTACTTCTTGTTAAAGGGGACACCCGCTGCAGTTGGTCAGCAGTGATTCCAAAGGGAGACTGAGCTTGCTGTCTGTCGATGAATCGTCACCTGCAGTGCGCATTCTAGAACAGTGGAAGGCACATGATTTTGAGGCCTGGACTGCTGCATTTGACTACTGGAACACACACGTTGTCTACTCAGGTCAGTGAATGGCAGGACTTTGCTTTTGCAGTAAATATTGGAGACTTTCCCTTCTCATTTCCAGTGACTGTCATGTAGGACTACCACCAGCATAGCCTGAACATGTGCCTAACTGCATTTACACCACTAAGCATAGACTGTGGCACCTTGGCAAAGTGCCCAAGAGGTCTAGGACCACGATACCCAAAGGGTCTCTGCCCAGTTGCTAAGATTCTCAGTGAAGGAGGGTCCTGTTCATTATGTCCCCACTGCCTGAAGGAAAGCGGGGCTTCTAGGACAGGGATTTTTCTGTAGTGGTACTCTGTTGGTAGAGGTCTCCCCTGTATCAGGTTGCCTGGCATTTAGGCGTCTCTCCTCCTACAAACCCATCTTCTTCATCTGACTGTGATTGTTTTATTATGTTGTAATGTTCAGAGTCTTCAGAACTAAAGGGACATTTTGCCAAAATTCCATATTCTGACCGCTTGTGTGATTGTGCATCTGTTGCAATAGATGGTGAATTTTTTGTTATTCTGCCATCAGTGGGCAGCCCCTTTGGATTACTCCCATTTTGAGTAAATATTGACTCCCCCTGGAACCTTGGGTAATAGCCCCACTGCTGGCAGACTCAGATCTAGAAATAACATGTGTTGTGGCAAAATATCTAACAGTAACCTCTCTTAAACAGCACTGATATGTGCTTTGTATTAACCACAAAAGAAATGGTAGGTTTACTTACAAGACCTACTTAATAGGGCTTTCAGATTCATATATAAATTTAAACTGGCAGTTTTCGAATTGTAGAAGTCTGTATCTTATCATTCTCTATTTTATCTTCTTGTTTTATATATTTTATATTCTATAAATTTTAATATTTTATATATATATATCTTATGCTTATAGGGAACATTGTATACTTTTAACTATTTATCATTCACGGTCTTATATCTTGCGGAGATGATGATTTTGTGATGCTTATTGTTTTAAACATTGTTTTACCTGCTGCTATATATCGCTGTATGCTGTTTTAAAGTGTTGACAGGTTGTGCTTATAAGCCTATAAGCTTAAGACCTATGGTCAAATGAGCTAATAAATAAATATATGTTGTATTGTTTGTAAATTGTTGCTGTGTGGTATGTTAGTGATTTCTATATAGTGGATGCTCTCTGTTCCATGTGTACTGCAAAGGAAGGACATCCTAGATGCAGTCATTTATAGCGGGAAGCTGGGGTGTTACCAGTTTTGTTATTCTTTTTTCCAGGGGGAGATGATTCCAAACTAAGGGGCTGGGATGTCCGTGGCAGTCCAAAGGCTCCTGTTTTCACAAGTGAGAGGTAAGCAGTTGCTGTCTGCATGAAGGTCCATTGTAAAGGTTGCCTCCTTTTCACTGGCAGAGAATAACTGGACACTGAATGAATCAGTGGGAACCCAATGATATTCACACTCATAACAGCCTTTGTGGCCCCAATTTGGGCTTCCATTCCATTTACAGGCACTCAATGGGGGTATGCAGTATTCAGTGCCATCCACTCCGGGAGAATCTGCTGGCCACAGGAAGGTGAGTTTCTCTGTCATATTGTCTGTTATACTCATTCTGACCCAGTGATGGAGATGTGGGTAGGGTGAAGGTGTCGAGCTCACTTATTACAAGGGCTGGATCTGAAATAAATGTCACTTTGTCAGGCTGGGGCATGTGTGCAATAAAATGTAATGCCAGGTACCAGAGCTATAAACTTTATAAAGGAAAGCGGCTGGTAAGCTTCGAATTGGTGTGTCCTTACCATGAGGCCCCCTGGGCTGAGGTGGTGGTGCAGAGGAAAACCCGCATGGGCAGACTGGAGATGCTCCCATGTTGCCTGTGGGGGAGGCAAACCCCATCCCCCCCCCCGCTCCCACCATGAATGCTGTGAGCCTAGGCACCAGTGGAAAAACGCAAAGCAGCTGGGTGTTGCAAGCTCCTCCTGCCACCGAGCCACATTGCAGTGGCCTCCGACCTATCAGTGAGGCTGCCACTGAAGTGCTCTGCTTGACTGATGCAGAAGTTGTTCTGCCATGCCAAAGCCACAATTGGAGTGGCTCTGCCCAGTCAGCACCCCCCCCCCCCCAGCAGCCTTCTGTTCCCTCCCTCACACCAGTTACTCACGGGCTGGAGAAGAGCCCTGGCTGGGCCAGTTCCAGCCCATGGGCCTTATGTTTGACACCCCTGGGTAAGGCATTGGTTGCTTGTGCAACCTGGGATAGCAACCTGTAGTTATCTACATGATGATGAAACATTGGACATGGCACAAGAAAAATGGGGGAAATTCTAGCTAAGCTATACCTTATTGGGTGGCTTTGAAGATTGAAATAGGAATTGCATACTTTCCGAGAAACCACATATTTGAAACCTGTTGGATGTTCCTCCAGCTACGATGAACATGTTCTCCTGTGGGACACTCGAAACATGAAACAATCACTGGCAGACACCCATGTGCAGGGTGGAGTGTGGCGGCTGAAATGGCACCCAACAAGGGAGCACTTACTGCTGGCAGCCTGTATGCACAATGGCTTCAAAATCCTCAATTGCCAAAGCGCTATGGGTGAGTGGGTTTTTTTGTTTTTTTTTGAGTGAGGGTGGAAGGCTCAAGAGTAGCTTTGTCTGGTTTTACAGCCCTCCTTAACTGGTATAACAGTACACATGAAACTTGTGTATGTTTTTTGACTACCAACACTCTTAAATGCTTGAGTAATGCTTCAAAGAGAAAATTGATCAATTAGGCCTAAGCACAGAATCTGTAGTGCCAGGTATCTTAAAATCTCAGCCTTTTAATTACATATGCTTTTAACCCCTGTGACTGTTGAGGAAAAAAGAGAGGCATGAACATGGCAGCCTGTTGGTATCCAAGGAGCAACTAAGGACTAACTAAGGAGCAAAAGCAGAAATTTTGGGGGCAAATTAAAATATATGCAATACTTACTGTCATATCAAACCTAAACTAATTTTACTGCTTTAACAACATAAAATGCATAGTTTATAACTTAGCTTATAAAACGGCAGTATTTGATGTATGGAATTTAGAAGTTTCAAATGCCTTAGTTTTGTACAAGCAAAATTGCAAATATACTCAATACCTGAGAGAAAACTGCAAGCTGATGCACCCTGTGCTCTCTTACCTTAATTTTGCTTTCTGGTTAGAAAGTTTCTCAATAAAACTTTTCGTTATCATGAAGCATTGGTAGTTTCTGCCCCCACTTCCTTCTGATCTTTTTGTCCATCTTGAAAGGTAGGGTAATAAGCTACTTTTTACCCAGCCTGTGGTTATTACTAAATGCGTCACAGTGGTTTAAAGGAGAGGTGAAAGGACAACCACATCAGGTCAAAAGGTTAAACACCTTTAGTTTTAACTGGACATACATGCACACATAATCCAGTGTGTCTGCCTGGGAAACAGATTGATAGGCTGGTATAAAGTGTGGACTGGCTTGTCCTAGGTGGCCCATTTGCAACATGACATAGGCAGCTGGGCTTTGTGACCCTTCTGGACAGGAGTTGGAAGGTCAGCTGGCCAGCTTGTACTGCTGCCTGCAAAACCCCATCAAGACACCAGGGGCCTACTTCTGGAATATTGGGTAACATATGTGGCCAGAAAAGCCTCAAGCATGCTGGTCCTGACAGGGATCTAGCTTTTATTACTGTAATACTCACATTTGTCCTGTTAAATTACTTTCCCCTGAAATGGCTTGAAAGAGATTGACTTGTGGCATACAGCTGTACAGAAATAATTGGGCATAGCATCATTTGTATTCTTACTTGGAGAGACAATAGCTGTTAATCTGCTCTCATCTCTTCCCAGCTCAAAAGAACACTAGTTTTAATCCTGTTAAAGAGCTGTGGAAAAAATACATTGCTATTGTACTTAGGATAGGCTCTGTAAACTGCTTTCAGCGTTATAGAAAACTGTGATGCATGAGTTTTAAACTAACTGTTGTTCTTTAAAGCAGTAGATGTGAATGTTCCACTGAGTCTTACTTTGTTTTACAAGCTACTGTTCTTTTCAATTCATTAGCAGAAAACAAAGAGAGATGCCCTGTTCTTTCATCCTATGTCTTGCATAATTCCTTGGCTTATGGAGCTGATTGGTCAAGGCTCACCCTGAACAATCCTTTGGTATGGTCTACAGAGATGCCAGTGGTTCATGTAGACGAAGCAGCTACAAGAGTGGATCTTGAAGTCCAGAATCTGAAGATAGTTTATGAATCTCCCACTGCCACGTTTGATGTGTTGTTAGATGAAGATCAAACCCCTGCCTTGCCAGTCCAAGTAGAAGGAAGCTTTGACTTTCAAGGACCAGGTCCTGGTGGGAATGGGTCAAATACCAAAGTGTACAACAAAACTGAATTGTCCAAAGCCCAAAGAGAAACCAGCCTCTTGGCAACATGCTCCTTCTATGACAATGTCCTACATGTTTGGAAATGGGAAACTAGCCAGAGTATCTCTTCAGCCTAGACATAATTATCAATACTCATTCTGGAGTAAAGTTCTAGTTCATTTTCCTTTCTTCTTGGTGGACCTTTTAGCACCAAGAGGAGAGGGAGTAGAGGAATCTGTTGAGGCAGAACTTCTGTGCTGTCCCAATTGCTATTCCTATATATTTTCTTACATGAGGTTTCTAGCTTTACTCCTGGGGTCTTATGGCTCTGAGAGCTTTGAAAACTCCTTGGACACTTCACTGTTGATCTTTTGGCTTAGTTACATTGCATTAATTCTGTTATTGTAGTTGGATGTGTGTCTTGGTAAGATTTAAAGGGCCTCAATCATAGCACAAATTCAGTTATCTGAGGGTTTTAAAAATTCTGCTGTTTTATTCATAGCACTCCTCCTTGAGATAATATAAGGTTCTACTGCTACCTACACCCAGCAATTTAATCCCTTTTTACTTTCATTGTAAAAAAAAAAATCCCTTCTTTGGTATGTTGGAAGACTGGGGTGCAGCAAGAGAAACCGGCCTCATTAGCCCTTTATTTTTTGTTGGGGAGTTCCGTTTTCCTGGTTATCTTTTCCCTAAACACCAACTTAAAATAGACAAATAGAAAGCCTTTCTGCCAACTGCATCATTTGGTGGTCCTTTAATGGTTTAAAATCTTTTGTTTCCAGCCAGGCACCTGAAGGAGGGGAAATAGACTGGCAGTATTAGGTTTATATTTCTGTAGTCCAAACCCTGTACCTAGGAAAGCAAGAGACTGCTCTGAATATGCTACTGGGGGTATGTTAGTAATGGGAAATAGAGAAGCCATTTGGCCCATTCTTTCTGTAGTCTGGCTCAGGGCTAAGATAGCTACCACTTATTACTATGACATTTAAGTATTGCTTCCATTACAGAAAGAACACCAGCAGCAAACAGCATTAATAGCAAGGATACTTTCTTGAAACTTAGGAGACCATGCAGGTTCCTTAATTCTGCAAGAATCCTTGTTGAAGGGCAAATATTTCTCTTGAAACACTATTCCTACCACACAGGACACTTACATACAAATATGCACACTGTGAACAAATCACTTGTTTAAAGTATATATTTTGGACCTTTCTAAAATAAACAGATCTGACTTCTATCTTTGTTTACTGTTTTTTGTTTTGGGGTATGAGATTTCAGGGAGTGCTTGTAATGTTATTTAGTAATTAAATATTTATATCCACTCCCACCATTTTCATGGTTCAATGTGGCTTACAAGTCACAGTTTAAAAAAAAACAGAATAAATCCCCAAATACATTCCTTCCACCTGTAGAATGGTCCCTGTGTTAGGTGTAAGCCTACAAAAAAAATATTTTCCTTTTCTAGAAGCAGCAGAGAAGTTCACTTTCACTTAGCAAAGCATGAAAGTTCTTTATACTGAGTCAGGCTACTGGATAAGTAAACTATCTTGCTATGTAATCCAGAGGGATACTTGGCAGGACTGCAACCACTATGGGTACAACGTCTCAGTCCACATGTAATCCTGCATAGTCCTTTTCACTTCCTCCTGGTTCTGCCACACACCCAGTAGGCTATCAGTTAGCTATAGTAGCTGGACAGGTTTGCTCTGGAATTTGGTAGTAGTAATGGCCTCAAAAATGTCTAGAACATAATTTTGGATCAATCTTAATCAGAGCAGGACCACCCCAGAATTAAATGTTATGTAGTATGCAACCTGCAGTTCAAAAGTACTACTGGAAGTCTACTAGCTAGATTACACAGCTGAAACCCAGAATTCAGAAATTCTGCCCGAGACGGCCTCCTAGTATCTTCCTTTTTAATTTTAAATGCAATCATAAATTGCAGGATATTCTAGCAAGGAAGGAAAGCCTACCTTAAATGCTGATGGGCTGGCAGTAACAGACCAGGAAAAAGACTTGGTGTTGAAGTGGGCAGCTAGCTGACAGTGAGTGACTTGGTGTGCAGCAGCGATAAGACAAATTCCATTATATGGATTATCAGCAAAAAAAAAACCCTGTTGTGGCTATTTATTTACTGCAGATAGTTCTGGTTATTACATCCCAAAAAGGGAGAAAAGAGGGCAACTAAAGGGGGTGATGTGCCAGCCAGCCCCATGAGGCAAAGCTAAAAGCATTTTGGGCTGCTTAGTTAGACTATGGCAAGCTAATACGTCAGGTATGGTTTAATTCTTGACTGAACTTTTCATCCTAGGTTTTATAATGAACTATTATGGCATTTCTTATTATGTTTTATTTTTAAGCTCCTCAAGTAGGTTCTCTGAAGAGGTGGCACAGAAGTGTTCTGTCAACTCCCACTGGAAATTTACCCTGTATGTCCTTGACATCTTAACTAGCCTACAGGAGCATCCTCCCCTCCCCTCCTGATTGCTGCAGGGTTGCTCCAAAACTTTTGAAACATCAACTTTCCTGCATTACCTTATTTAGAACATTCTTTTACAGCCTCTCCAGGAACCTGCCTGAGGCAGCTTACAAAATAAAATTTAAAGATATTCAATTCCAGCATTAAAAAGCTCCAGCTCAGCATAACAAACATAAATAAGACTACGGACAACTTAAAACTAACATTTTCCCAGGCTAAACATGTTCGTGTTGTTTTTCTTCTTTCCCCGCTTTAATCAAAATTGCCCGTGTAGCAAATTGCTCCCCGCAAAAGTCACCTCACACAGAGCCATGGTTAAGTGCGCTTTTTAATTTTTGCACCACAGAACGTTCAAAGTTTCCATGCTTTGAGTCCAACACCCAGCGAAGGCCCTCTTCCGCCGTCATGGAGCAACTGAAGCCGACTCCTCGTCACGAGGTGGGAGAAGAGTTCGTTCTTCCAAGCTCGCTAGTCTCGGCCTGCGGCTTTCCCCCTCCTCCTCCTCCTATCGCACGAAGTTCTTGGGGAAGAGCTTGAAGAGCTTCCCCTCCTGGCTGGGCTCAAAGCCGTATTTCTCCAGCTTCTCCGCATCGAAGGTGCCTTCCTCGAAGTCCTTCTTGATGCTGGGAGCGGCGAGTTCTTGGAAAAGGTCGCGGGCGGTGAGGGGCGGCTCGCTGCCTGCGGGGGCGCGGTAGGACACATACGGCCGGAGCTTGAAGCCGGTCAGGTCGGGCACCACTAGCTTGGGCACCATCTCGGGCACCAGCTTGAACTTTCCGCTACAAGTGAGGAAGCCGGCTTTTTTAGCGCCTCGGCTCTTGTAGAAGGTCCGCGGGCCCCGCTTGCTAGTCCAGGGCGCCATTCGGTCGGCGCCACGCACCAGGCCCCGAGTCAGTTCGCCCAGAAGCCCCATCGGAAGAAAGGTTATGGGGGGGAGAGAGAAAGCCTTGAGATGACTTTCGCGCCTTTCCTACTCTCTCTGACCAGTTTTACCTCAACTCAAAGGCCGCTTTCCGTTTCCTCAGGCACTCAGCAATATCGCTTGTCCTCATTGGCTAGGTCGCACATAGCTAATCGCCAGGGGAGACTCCTAAACTCGGTGCTTAGGGCGGGAGCTGTTTCCCTGACCAATCAGAGGTGTGTTGTGAGTAGGGCTCATCGCAGACGTTGGGTGTCATCCACGCACGTGACCCTGTGGTACAGCCACTCCTGGAATCTTTATATTCTGATTGGGTACGTTACTCCCCACCCCCCTCTTCGCTCCCACTTGAAAGCTCCCACTTGGTTGGCCGTTTTTACACACGCGCCTACTCATTGGCGGAAAGATCCTGAGAACTGAAAAGTTTCTGACGTGCTGCCTATAGAGGTAGAAAACGTCTTGTGCGCAATTTAATCTTCCGGGTTAAAATTGAAAGTAACTATATCCCGCCGCTCCTTTGCGATAAAAACACTCGCTTTGCCGTGATGAAAGGACTCTGTGTGACCCCGAAGGTCCCAACGACACCCCTCCGCGGAAGTGACGATTGCGGAAACTGCTGATCGGAGGCTTCCTGCTCTTTTCCCAGTGAACTTTCACACTTGACCTCTAGGTCTCGGTTCTCAAGGGAGAGAAAGTAACCGTTAGTGGGTCGCGCTGCCCCCACCCCTTCCTTTCTCCGGCCTCGGACCCCTTGAGTTGGCAGCACCATGGGGCATGATTTTTCCCCGTCGCTGCTTCAGGTATGTAGTCTCTTTCCTCTCCTGGGCCTCTTGGACTTTCTGCTTTTCCCACTTCGCTCTTATCATCACAGTAGGCTTCTGTACAACGCTTCCCGGTTTGAAAGTACTTTGCAGACTTTGTCTGGCATTCTTTGCAACTCTCTTGTGAGGTAGGCTAGTACTGGGTATATCAAAATGGGTGGCCGAAAACAGAAGTCCAGGGGGGAAAGTGAACGGTGACTCCTGAAAGATCATATTGAATGTTACTGGCCTTTAAGGTGCCGTTGGACTTGTGTTATATAATAGGTATTTCACCAGTTCCTTAATTCAAGGAATTGCCGTAGGAATCATGGAAAAGATGACATGCATCATCAAACTGCAAGGAGCAACCATAATACATTACCAAGGTGCTTTATGCTAATAAAGTCCTCCTAATGTTCTGACACGTGGAAGATCTTTTGTTTAGTTCTCACCGGGCCTTTCTTACTTTGGAGCTGTTTTGGCAGCAACGTAACCGGTAGTATTACCCTTGTGATAGGTGGGTTTGGGGGGGGGGGGGAAGATACTCTGATGAAATTGTGGCTGAGATGTCGTTTGAACATATATATTTCTGGATCACAGTTCATTTTCATAATCACTGTACTGCAACAATTTTGCCAGCGACACATCCCTACACTTAAGAATCTTTTCTAGCTCCTTCATGGCTGCCTTTCCCAGTCTCAATCCCCTTCTAATTTCTTGGGTGCAGTCTCCCTTTTGGTTGATGATGGTGCCTCAACCTATAGGCAACCTATAAGTATGTGAAATGTCTCTGAGTGTATGTGCAGAGTATTTGTCTCTGTCAACCTGGTCCCTGGACCACTGGTTCAATCCAGCAGGTCTCTTATGTTCTTAACCACTGAGTCTTCTTTGTTCTTTGCTTTATTTACATAGGCTTTTTGTATTCAAAGTGGTTCACATGTCATCTTTAATTTATAAAACATATATCCTGTCCTAGAGCTCCCTTTGTCAGATAAAAGTAGCAATGGAGATCTCCGAGACCTTATATCGCAGTCAGAAGGTGGGGGGAGTGTTGCAAAGAAGCAATCACAATGTAAAAGTACAATGCAAAATGCAGTCAGCTTGATTACTGCAAGAGATCAATGCTTAGGGTGAGAAAGTTAGCACTGGTAGTGAGATAAGAATGATATGTCTCTGTTACGGCATGAGCCCAGGCTAGCCCAGTCTCATTACGTTTCAGAAGCTAAGGCCCTGGTTAGTATTTGGATGGGAATACAATACTTACAAGGAATACGAGGGTTGCAACATGAAGACAGGCAATGGCAAACTACCCCACAGAGTCACCATAAGTCACCTGTGACTTAAGGATAGAAGAAAATCAGCCCCGGGGAGTGGAGTGGTCTATCGTGAGTTTGTGAATGAACTCAAGTTCAACAATCTCACATTGTAGTCTCCCCTTGAAGCTTCTTTGTTTGAGGAATGTACTGGACTGCAGACCAGTTTCATTTGTACCCCACCTCTCTTCCCAGTGGTGACTTAGAGCAGTTAACCTCCTTCTCCCGGTCCATTTTATTTTCACAACAGCCCTGAGTGTATGTGAGATTCAAAAGCCCGGGACTGCTTGCAATCGAATTAATATTTTTGGAACAGTGAAAAGTGTAAAAGCGGGTTGGATCCAGACAATTTTTCTGCTGGTGAAGAAGGGAGGAGAGTGTGCCTTTGGCCGCCTGAAGTGCTGTGCTGCAGATCATGATACCTAAATGAACAGAAGCCTGTAGTAAGGAGGGGAATTGGATGAAACAGTGAAAAAACTGGCTGGATACAACTCAACCAGTATTAAAAGCTTAATCATCCACAGCATTGATAAACCTGCCCACTATATGAAGACAATCCCCCACTGGCTTATTATAATTCTTATAGTAGCCCCATAAGGACCAGAAAGTCCTTCCCCTCACTTCTGCTGTTGAAGCAACTGAGGGAACGTTCTGCCCTATCCCAAGTCTAGCTCAAATTAGTTGTGACTGGGTCTCACTGACCACCATGAGCTTTAAGTGCTGAGTTGCTGGTTTTGATGAACCAGTTAAACAGGCTTTAGCTGAACTGGAGGTCCTTGAGGTAATTATTTATTGGATGCCACTATTGTGAACTTTTATTTAAAACACGAGTTTAGACAAAAGCAGTTTTATGAATATGGCATCTAATACATAACAAGGTTGTGGCAAGTTAGTTGTGACTAAGGCATGTTGAAACTAGTTTGGAGTTACTGAAATCCCATTCTGGTCAGTGGAATTCAGCTATGACTAACTTGACTGGGGGGGGAGGGAGGAGTATGATGTTAAGTACTGGACTCAACTGTCCTAAAGTAGGATGCAGCCCTCAGTTGTTATGAACATTGCTGCAACTTTTGAGGGTTCCATGGGGATTTAGAACAAAATGTAATCTTGGCTTCAGCACTGTAATATGCTACCATATGCCCCTTGCCTTGGTTTTGCTGATAGTACAGAATGCCATGACCCAAATTTCCCTCTCTCTTGTCCTTCCCTTTTGTAGTTTAGCCAAGTTTTAACTGTAAACTTTTTTTGTAAATCTGCTTAGTTCTTTTCGTGCAGGGATGCTGATGTAAAGAGCTGGCCAACTAACCAGCATCTTATGGGCCTGATTTAATTTAATTTGGTTGGCCAGCTGCCAGAACAGGAAGAGGAGTGTAGGTCTGATGCCCCCCCCCTACTTAATAGCAGGTGTTCAAGAGAAGGAAAACAACTCTGCATATGTTCAGAGCATTCAGTCACAGGAACTCTTGAAAACTAAAGTTGGTAACGCTGCCTATAAGTGTTGGTTATTGGTGTACCAAGTAAGCTAGAAGTTCTATTCCAAGATGTGTTGGTTATAATGATTGATTCACACACTGTTTTTCAGCAGTCAAAACTACACTTTGAATTGCATCCAGAATCCACCTGACAAACAACATAGTTGTTTTAATGCATAACATTATCCCTATATGATATCGCTATATAATCCCTATATAATATTATACCTATGTGAGACTCCAGTGTGTTTTCTCCAGACTGTGTACTTTTATATGTGTATATTCTGTGCTGATACTGAAATTTCTTACTGTACCTGCTTGACCACGATAGTGTTATTTTGTTGTACATGAAAATAAATGGATCGCATTACTTTTTTTACCATGTACCAAATCGTTGATTTCTGAAAGTTCTTAACTGTATGATAATAAATGTTCATATTAATGAACCTAAATGCGAGAGTGCATTTTTTGGGTTGTATGTTTTGTAACTACTGGCTCTTCCATTGTCCTGGAAATTAAAAACAAAAACAGAACTGACTTCCTGCCCATAGTTTAATTGCTCTGGCATAAATAGAAGCTCCAGGACTTTCATATTATCCACCTGGGTCTATTTACCTTCACTTTGGCTCTTAATCCTGTACATACTGTGGTTTAAGGTATGAATTTGTATTAACCCCTAAGTTAAGGTAAACGTTTCCCTTGCTCGAAAGCTAGTCGATTACGACTCTAGGGATGTGGTGCTCATCTCTGTTTCCAAGCCAAAGAACCAGCGCTGTCCAAAGACGTCTCCGTGGTCATGTGGCTGGCATGACTAGACGCATATCTAAAACTGCTTCTTGGAACTGGTCTACTTTTTGAAGGTGCAGGTGGGGGAGAGGCCCTCTGGCTGGCTTGTTTAGAGCAGAAATGAATCCCACCTCCACCCTGGCATGCCATAAAGCACAGCATGCAAGCTAAGCATCTGAAACTTTTGTCTTTAGGCTGGCTTCTCAACAAGCGCAGACATAAGAATGCGAGTTCTTCAGTTTGTAGAAGACAGATTGCAGACAACCATGGTAATGTAGCACGTGTGTACAATTAATATTAGTTCAGGCACTTCTGAAGGGAAGAGAGCACTGAACTGATCTTGCCCCGAACTTTCTTCCAATAGCCAAAGTTTCAGGTTTCTCCTGCATGGCTTCCACATCATTGCTGGTGCTGTGCTAAGGTGGTGACACTTGTCTCTGGTACTGCTTGTGGAGGGGTCTTTTGGGGAGTGGGTTTATGTATCAGGCTTATGGTGGGGGGGGGGGTCATACATATTAGATTTTACCAATCAAATGAAGCAGAGTTCTTTCAAACCAAGTGTGGTTATTGTGGGGGAAAGTGCAAGTGTTGAGCATTTCCATCAGGCTTGACCTAAGAGATTGGGGGGGAAATGCAGTTTTTAAGACTCATGCCTCTTGTTTAACTACTTCCCACAGTTAACTGGAATAATCATTGGAGCAGCAGTAGCCTTGACCCTTATTGGGATTGTCGTGTGTCTTGTTTACAGGAAGGTCAAACAATCGAGTAAGTGTGACCCTCATGCTTAATTGTTCCTGGGCGGAAGTGCATTAGAGTTTGGTTGTGGTGGGGCTGTGAAATTGACTTGGACTGTAGCGTGGGTGGTGGCATGTGGATTTCATGTGCTTACTTGTTAAGTTGATGTGGGGTAAAGCCCAGTTTCTCCCTCTCTGATGGAGATTTTAATGCCTCCTGTAGCCATTTAGCATTTTCTTTTCAGGATGTGTAAAAATAAGAAGAATGGGGGGAAATGAGCTTCAGTGTAGCTATCTGTAGCTTCAATGTAACTAACCTTTCACAAATATCCAGACTAGTTCTTTTTATCTTCCCAGCTCTTTCCTTGCTGGGTAACTATCCTGTCTTTGTCTGTCCTGAAAAAGTGGGATGTATACCAAAGGAAAGGGAAAGCTGGGTTGTGGAGGTGGAGAGGAGGGGCATTCAGATTTTGGAGGCTCTTGCCTTGTGACATTCCAATGTCTTTTATTCACAAACACCCCAAAAAGGAGGACCACACTGGAGGTTCAGTGCCCCCGAGATAAAAGGTGGCTGTTGCTCACACAGCATCACCCTCTGTAGGAGTCAATCATGTTGCTGTCTGCTGTTGTAATTTTTCTCCTACTTTTCCTCCACGGAGCTCTGGTTGAAGTATACCGTTCTTCCCTTCTTACATTTTACCCTGTAAAACTAGGGGTTGAGAGAGTGACTTGTCCAGGTGCACATGTGGCTGTACAGGGATTTGAACCCAGGTGTTTCTGGTCCAAATCCAGCACTCTAGCAACTACTCTGCTCTGGATTCCGTCGTCTCAAAACATAAATGGGTATTTGTTTCCCTACACCAAATGGAGAGCTTAGGCAGGGTGCATGAGCATGCAGTGTCTTGCTTTGCATCCATCTTAGCAGTGAGGAGTGCCCGTGTAGCGGGCAAGTCTGGAAGATTCTTGGTGCTTGTCCTTAAAAAACAGGCATATCTCTTTCAGAGCAACCTCAGCCACAAGTGCCTCAGTACCGGTTTCGCAAGAGAGACAAAGTGATGTTCTACGGCCGCAAGATCATGCGGAAGGTAAGATTCTGTAACGAGGTGGAGGAGGTTGGTAGCAAATTCAGCCTGATAGCTGTAATGCCAAGCAATCTTGTTGTATGCTAGAACCCTCCTTTTAGTATTTATGTACACAAGTTGGCCTTGGTTTGATTTGAGGGCTGCTTTGGGAACTGTGCCTCCACCCTCCCCTTATCTGTCATAGAGATAAAATGCTGCAGGGTTAGCTTGTTTTCTGTTGGAAGTAGTTGGGCTCAGTTCACTGCTTGCCTCTGTTGATGGCTTTGCAAACTGTCCATGCCACACACTTGTACCACTGGCTTGTTCACAAGACTCCTGAAGAAACAGGTGTTCTACATGGTTGGTGTTTGGTGCTTGCAACTGAGCTACAGATAATAGTGAAAGATTGCTCCACAGGGGGAGAGCATGGCTTAGTTGCTTAACAACTGGCAAAATTATCTGATTTATGCTCACACATTAAGAGAGAAGACGAGGAGAGTGTGTGTGCATGCACGCATATGTTCCTGGGATTCCCTTAGAATTTCACTGTCCCTGAAATGCAGACTGATGTAGAATAAATTGGGGCTTGGGCAGGACTGTGGCCTCTGTAGCCTCCAGCGTTCCCTCTTCTTGAGCACAATGGTGAGGTGCTTCTGAACTCTGCACCAGTGTTCCGTGGGTGATATTTTCTGAGCTTGACTAGCAAATGAACTGCCTGGGCAAACCATTGGATGCAATGCATGCCTTGCTCCTGTAGGTGGCACTCCAGACACTGCTGTCACTAGGGGAATCTTATGCCCTTTGTCTCCTAGAGCCACCTTCAGGGACCGAATGCCCGACATGCCAGTTAAATAGCATCTCTCATAGCACACAGGGCTAAAAGAAATGTCTTTCAACAGTGGAAATCATTTTATGTTTTCTAAATAGTTATAGGTGGGAAACTTGTTGGATCTCGCTGTAACTGGAGCACTAATCTGTTACCGACTAAAACATCTTGGTTGATTATGACTCTTGTCTGGAAACCAGTTCCTGAGTTAAATCAGTAGCACAATTTTAACCTCAGTGTTCAAAGCACTTGGGCATGCCCCTTGTCTGGTCTTCACTGGTGCAAACACAAACTGAAGTTACCCATTCTTTTGGAGCTGCTTGTTCATTGGCCCAGCAGATCAAGAGCTGTGGTACATTTCTCCTGTCCTTTCTGCCGCTGAACCAGGTCTTGCTCTTTAAGGACTCTTGCTTCCTTTTAGGTAACAACTTTGCCAAATACTCTGGTTGGAAATGCTGTGCCTCGGCAGCGGATGCGGAAAAGGGCCAAAGTCTTGTCCTTGGCAAAGAGGTAGGGGGCATGCAGGGCAGAGAGTCTGTGCTGTTGTTTGGGTGACGTGAACCAGAAGGGGCTTCCACCCACTGTATCTCAGATGAGTTTCTTTTATGAGCTCCAGGAAATAGACAAAGGCGTTGCCTGGGTGTGCATACAGATTTGTTTTCATGGGAGTCAATGTGTGTTGGTGGACCAGGCACAATGTCCTGAACTGACCAGACCCAGTTCATAGGTTGACTAATTGTAAACTGATGGGGAGTGCCTTTGTGGGGTCAGAGTTGGGGAAGACCAGGTCAGATCTAGGGTGGAACTGGGTCTAGGCAGAATGCAAAGCAGGATCAAATCCAGGGTGAAAGCAAGGCAGAGTCACCAGGAAGAACACCGCAGAATGGAAGGAAGAGATGAGATGGAGTAAGCAGTTTAGTCGCAATAAGTATGTGCAGTTTTTAAACTGGCTTGACAAGTGATCTCTCTGTATTATTGATATGACTGTATTGTCGTTGGTTGCATTCAGACCCCACCATAAACTGTGGTTTGATCAAATCCCATTTATCTGTGATGTCTTGAGTTCTGATGGGATTTCAGACTTGGGCTTGTAGCTGGCTTGTGAACCGTGGTTTGTGCTAATTGTGGGATAGTTATGACATTTGAATTCGCAAATCAGTTGCACTGCCCCTTGTGGCCACAGAGGTAGCGCAAAAAAGGAGAGGTCTTCCCTGCTGAGAGGCAGAAGAAGAGGCAAGAAAAAAGGCAATTTGGGGCTTGCACAGACCATGGCTTATCATGACATCTGCCTTATTGTTGGCTGTACTGCTGTGCTGGCTTGCCAGGGACCTCTATTTTCAGCTGCTGTATTTCTTGCCTTCTTAATACTGGTTGTATTTTATCATTGAATTGTTTTTATTGCTTTCTTTTATCGTAAATTGCTTTGGGAACCATTGACTGAGAGTTGTGGTTAATAAGCCTTTTAATAAATTTTCTTGCCTGTAACGGGAGGGCAAAATTGTCCTGCTTTGTCTCTTGCAGGATCCTGCGCTTCAAGAAAGAGTCCCCGACCCTCCAGCCCAAGGAGCCTCCTCCCTCCTTGCTAGAAGCAGACCTAACAGAGTTTGATGTGAAGAATTCCCACCTGCCCTCTGAAGTCCTGTACATGCTTAAAAATGTCAGGTAAGGGCTAAAGGTAGCGAGAGGACCGGGACTCTGATGGGATTCAAAGGTGATTACTTTTCCTTCGCTTAAAGGTTTGCATAAGAATTGGATCTGACATGATTTGATTTGGAAAGAATAAGGATTGACATGCCGGGCCCATCTAGCTGGCTTTTCCTGTTGGTAATCTGGGCAGCCAAGGGCCTCCGGGGAAGTTTGAAGGCAGGCCAGGATGGCAGTCTCATTCACCACTAATCCCCAGCATCTGGTACTCAGAAGGATGCTGCCTCTGAGGATGGTTGTCTCCTGACTAACGCTGGCTGGTTGCAGTCCCTGATATTTCTCCTGTGTGTGCATCTGGTCCCCTTTTTTTTAGAAGTAATTTGAAGTAGTAGCTGTGGCAGGGTCCTGTGGCAGCAAGGACGGCGGGCTGATTCCATATTGTATAAAGAATAGCTTCCTTTTGCTTTGAACTTCTTGCCTGCCTTTTTTTCATGGGCAGAAATCCAAAAAACAACATCTGTGACAAAAATAATAGAAAATTCTCTTCTGTTACCGCTCACGTGCAACGAATGCTGTGCAATGTAAACAATTTGTTTCACAGTAATTGCTTTATCTGAGTGTGCAACAATCACAGTTCTTATCACAAGAAGGAAGAAGACACACATTCAATTGTAAATACAACTTAAAAATCATAATAAACCATTACACTCAAAACTGTCCCTTTCTACATATCAACTCTTGAAGGAAACATTCCATGCTGACTGTTATTAACTGAATGTGTATCAATTATTGAATGTGAAAGCAATTATTGTGAAACAAATTGTTTACACTGCGCAGCATTCGTTGCATGTGAGCGATAATAGAAGATAATTTTCTACTGTATGACTACAGTAAATGTTTTTGCAAACACATCTTTATTGACTTTTCATTATTTTTGTCGCAGATGTTGGTTTTTGGATTTCTACTTCCTCCCGTGATATCTCATTTTTGGCTTCTACTATTTTTTTTCATGGGTGGCTGCCAGTGTTTTGGGATGCATTGTGGTTTTTTCTGTATTTCTGTGAGCGGCAAGATGGTCAGGGAAGGAGAGCAGGGCTCCTCTCCCTTTAACAGCTGTCCGTAGGAAGCGCTGACAACAGCTTCTCTTCTCCCCAACCAAGGCAAGCTGTGTCTCTTAATTCTGTTTTCTGCACAAGTATTAAAAGTCCTGATCCTCAGTTGCAACTGGACATCCTAGTTGGGACCACCTGCCAATCCAAAACTTGGCCTAAGGTTGGCTGAGTGTATTAGCTTCCCTCAATAGCTTGTAAAACACATTTAAAACAAAAGGCACTGTTTAGCGCTGCTCTGTGCTCGAATGAGTGCTTCAGACTGGAATCTATGATTTACACCATTTCAGACCTATGAGCCTCCTGGCCTAGTACTGTCCACTGTGCCTGGCTGTAGCTATGTACGCCCTGAGGCAGAGATCTACTGACTGCTCTCTTTACAGCTGGAGATCGAACCTGAGACTTCCCGCGTGCAAAGTTTGTGGTCTTCTAAAACAAAGTCTTAGTTTTTCCCTTGGCCTGTCTTCACACCGGCTAAGAAGATGCCTTGGCTAGCTGTAGGGCATTTCAAGCGTGGTTCTTTCCCCTTGCCATCACCACATCTTTTCCCACAGGGTCCTTGGGCACTTTGAGAAGCCTCTTTTCTTGGAGCTCTGCAAGCACATGGTCTTCGTGCAGCTGCACGAAGGAGAGTACATCTTCCGCCCTGGGCAGCTGGACAATAGCATCTACGTGGTACAGGATGGAAAACTTGAAGTCTGCATCCAGGAGAATGTAAGGCAACAGCAAAGAGGAGTTAAATATCCAAGGCCCATTTTGTATATCTGATAGCACTGAGTGATAATGCTTTGGTGGACTGTACCATTTGCGGTTGCAAGGGGTGGAGCAATGTTGCATATTTGAATGCTTCCCTATGGAGATAAAATCCAGCATCTAGGAAAGTTGCATGTTGGGAAGAAAGCTAGGCTGAAGCCTTCTCCCTGACTTGTTAGTTGACTGCAGGGAGAAGAGTTCTTTTACCCCCTTCATTGGTGAAGATTTCAAACATGCATACCATTCCATCCCTTGCCTTGAGATGGCAGTGACCCAGGCAAAGCTTTTCTCACTTGAGTCTGTTGAAAATATTAACTGGGTGTGGGTTGTATAACAACTTGTATTTATTTATTATTTAAATGTATAGACCGCCCTACCCCTGAATACACACAGCTCAAGGCAGTGAACAACATAACAATAAAATCATTAATAGATAATAGAACAATTTAAATAATACATAGATAAGAACATTCTCAGATGGTGATGACGTTTTGAATTCAAATTATGTCAGTTCCCCACAGGAAGATGGAAAGGAGGCAGGAAGGAAAAGGGGGGGGGGGAGGTGCCAGGAAGTACCTGTCACTGTCCTCAACCAAAAGCCTGGCGGAACATTTCTGCCTTGCAAGCCCTGCGGAACTGCATAAGGCCCCAAAGGGCACAGATGTCGTTTGGCAGAGAGTTCCACCAGGTGGAAGCCAGGGTGGAAAAGGCTCTGGCTCTGGTTGAGGACAGACGGACTTCTTTGGAGCAGTCCCTTTTTTCCAATCCTAATCTCAATTGTTAGGCTTCCTCATATTTGAGGACTGTGGTTCTGTACTGGTCTGTGCGGATGAAGAGTAGGGCTGCTTAAGGCTTTGAGTGTGCCACTCCATTGGGAAGGATACATCTCTCTCTCTCTCCAGTTGCCTGGGCTTGGAAATTCAATGCTTCGGTCACTGAGGGGGATGATTGTGAGGGCAGCAAGGTCTTCTGGCCAGCTAATGACTATTCCCTATTGTCTCCATTCCACATCCCTGGTGTGTTTGAGTCTCATGCACAGATAAACTTCTTTTCTGGAGGTGCAAGTTGCCTTTGTTGTAGTGGTTAACTGTGCGGACTCTAATCTGGGAGAACCAGGTTTGATTCCCCACTCCTTCACTTGCACCTGCTGGATGACCTTGGGCAAGCCATAGCTCTGTACCAGCTGTTCTCTCAAGGACAGTTGTCTCAGAGCTCTCTCAGCCCCACCCACCTCACAGGGTGTCTGTTGTGGGGAGGGGAAGGGAAAGGAGTTTGTAAGCCGCTCTGAGACTCCAAGTGAGTGAAGGGCGGGATATAAATCCAATCTCTCCTCCTCCTCCTCTTCCCCCCCCCCCAGTAGGCCATCTGTTTCCCCTCCCTCATCTTCTATACTATGTTTTTAATTCCCATAGGATGGCACAGAAGTTGTGGTGAAAGAGGTTCTAGCAGGAGACAGCGTCCACAGCCTCCTCAGCATACTGGATGTCATCACTGTAAGTCCACCATAGCTGGGACTTGGAGCTCAGGGTGTTGCATTAGCAGCTGTTTCTGCTATTCTGGTGGGGGAGCATGAGCTGGCTCTGTGAAGGAATGCACTGGCTGCTGGCTGCTGTCTGAAAAGCTTGTGTTGTGCTGTTTGTGGGGTTGCTTTTAAAAAGTGCCTGGAGTGTGGCAGCTAGGGTGCTAATTGGAGCAGGCTGCTTGCAATGTATTGTACTGATTTCTGCCATACTTGTGGTGGCTCCCAGGTGCCTTTCAGTTTGTGCTTAGAATTCTAAAACCTGAAATGGTCCATGTGGAGGACCATCCTAAAGAGCCTGTCCAGACATTCAGGTCTTCCTCAAAGGCCCTGCTCCACATGCCTTGGCTGTCTCAGCACCAACGAGCAATGGCAATGGACAGGGCCTTTTCAGCAGTGAGTTCTCTCATTCTTTGTCCCACCATAATGATGCCCATGCTGTACATTATTATGTGTGCTTCCAGGCTCAATACAAGGTGCTGGTTTTGACTTTTAAATTCCAGGGGGAGTCTACTCCCATTCCTTAAGACTTGGCCAGTAAGGACCTATTCTAAAAACCATCACAGATGGAAGACATGTTGGCATTTCCCGGAGGAAGGGCCTTTTGCATGGTGGCCCCAGTGTTGTAGAGCTCCCTCCCTTTTCAGACTTCCCTTCCTACTTCATTTATTTTTATTTTAGGTGACAAGTGAAGCCCTGTTCATTCTGCCAGATTTTGGGTGGTGGAATTTAAGCTATGTTGGCGGTTTCTGCATGCTGCCATTTCTGGTGATTTACATTGGTTGTATGTTTGTTTTGAGAAGTTTTTATACAAGCAGCATAAGAAGTTGGTAGATGTCTTGCGTATGTTTGATTTGCATTTAATATTAGTAAGCTTAGGATTGCCTGGCCAGGAAGGCTGCTTATAAGACAAGGCCAGGCTTGCTCAGTTTTCTTGCTAAATTACTTGGGAGGTTTGTTTGTCACGTCTAGCCTTGCAAGCAAGTCTACACACAAAATACCTAACCTATGGTTTGTTTGATTTTTCTTTTGCTTGCATTTATGTATTGGAACAACATGCTTGTGGCATGTCAACAGTGCTAAAAAGGGGAAGAGGAGAACCTCATTTTTCTGCTTACAAATGCTTTTTTGGTCAGAGGTGAACCGGCAAGTGACTACTTACCTCATTTATCCCGCACCTTTCTCCCCAGTGGGGACCCAAAGTGTCTTGTGTCATTCTTCTCTCCTCTGCTTTATCCTCACAACATCCCTGTGAGATGAGTTAGGCTGAGACCATGTGTGACTAGCCCAAGGTCACCCAGCAAATGGCAGAGTGGGAATTTAAACCTGGGTCTCCTTAGTCTGAGACTCTAGCTGCTACACAGCACGGTCTCTCACTAACCACTTTTGTGTAGTGGTTAAGAGAAGCGGACTCTAATCTGGAGGACCGGGTTTGATTCCTCACTCCTCCACGTGCAGCTGCTGGTGTGACCTTGGGTCAGTCAGAAGTTCTCTCAGAGCAGTTCTCGAAACAGCTCTCTCAGCCCCACCTACCTCACAAGGTATCTGTTGTAAGGCGAGGAAGCGAAAGGAGATCATAAGCTGCTCTGAGACTCTGAGTGAAGGGTGGGGTATAAATCCAACGCTGCTTCTTCCTGATGTATTAATTGAATAGATTGTCGGTCTGTAGTGTTCAGATCCTGCACCTTATCTTGGCGCCAGCCAGTCCCTCCCACGCTGTTTGTTCATGAATCTAATTGTGATCACCTTTTGTCTGCAGAGCCTTGGGCCAGCTTATTGCTTGGGCAATTACTTTTTCTAATCTCATGTAATTAAAAACCAGTCAGCCAGTTGGGAGCATAGTAATTATCACTGCATGAAACCAGATGAGTTTCTCTTTTTTTTTTTCTTGTGGCCATAGAAGGTTTTGTGTTTTGGAGAAAGCTTGTTTGGGGGGTCAAATGCTGGGAGGAAAGGTGGTGATGGGGCAAAGGAGGCACAACCCTGATGATGAAGGGGTGGGCTGGAACCACAAATCAGCTTGAATGAAGGTCGTTTGAGAGTATTCAAGAACACACAGGAAACCTGCAAGAAAACTATCACCTTGCCTTTTTCCTGGTGGTGAGGGTAGTGGAGGCTTACTTCTTGGACAGCTCTGTCCTGTGACAGCAGAAGTTGGCCATAAACGGGCTCATTGCTTCGCTGCTGGTGGTCATGCCCCAAGGTTCAAAGTTATTGGGTCAAAGTGTTAAGCAAAATAGAAGAAATCCTAGCAATAAAACTACCATTTACCCCAGAAAGCATACTGCTCAACCACTGGGAAGATCAACAACTTACAGGTACCAATAGAGAACTTGCAGCGCTACTATTAATTGCTGCAAAGACAGTACTTGCCCAGAAATGGAAAACTAATCACTTACCAATGCTCAGGCAGCGGTTTGTAAAAGTGTGGGATATTGTAGCTAATGATAAACTGGCCATGCAAATTGTGAAAATGGAGAACCCTACAAACTAAAGAGTGTTTTGTAACAAAATGGTTTAATTTTTTTGACTATATAACAAAAACCAAGGATTGTAGCACAGCCTTACCTGAAAAATTTGTGGATTTTGTATTTTACTAAGGAGAAAAGATAAGCTGTAGTAATTGTGTCATGTTATTTTTATGGAAATTTGTTTGAAATAAAAAGAAAGTTATAAAAAAATTTTTTTTTAAAAAAAAAGACTGCCAGTGAGGGGGAACTCATCACCTCCCTAGGCAGTTGCACAACTGTTCCTGTCAAAAAAATTTTCCTAATATCCAGCTGGAACCTTCCCGCCCTTAATTTGAAATCATTATGTCAAGTCTTCTCCTCTGCTGCCAACAAGAATAGCTCCCCGCCCTCCACTAAGTGACAGCCCTTCAAATACTTCAAGAGAGCTATCATGCCCCCCCCCCCTCAGCCTCCTCTTCTCCAGACTAAACATGCCCAAGGAAAAGATGCATGGACCTCTGCAAATGATGGGGGAGACGTGAGTATGTTTTCTCCGTTCTCTTTTGCAGGGTCACCCTGCCCCATACAAGACAGTTTCCGCTCGCGCAGCAATGCCTTCCACCATCTTGCGGCTTCCAGCTAATGCATTTCACGACGTCTTCCAGAAATATCCTGAGACCCTTGTGAGGGTTGTGCAGGTGAGGCTGATGTGGTTCTGTAGTGAGATGTTTGAGAGGACAGGTTTTTAGCTTGACAGAGTGGCTATGAAAATGGTTGTATTATTGATGGTGGGAGTGGAATGTATCTGGCCTACGCAGTGCAGTCTATTAAGATGTCTTCTGTACAAGCTCTATGCACTCTTGTGCAGCTCATCTCCATGTGAATCTATGAAGTTGCCTTGTACTAGGTCAGGTCCTTGCTTCATCTAGCTCGATACTTACCGTACTCTTAACTAGCTGCCGCTCTCCAAGGTCCTGTGCAGAGACAGTTTCCCAGCGCTGCTGTTTGAGAGAGCCTGGGGATTGAACCGGAGACCTTCTGCATGCAAAGCACGGCCCTTCCCCATTAAAAGGGGCTTATATGAGAAAGCATCCTGCTGAACTGTGTGTTATATTATCTAGTGGCACTGGTGCGCTCCTTGGATTTTTCACCTCTGGTACCACCTTGTGTTTGGCTGGGCTAGAACTAATGGCCTTTAGGTCCCTTTGTTGTAATAATGGGGGTGGGGGGAAGGTCTTTGGTACATTAGCTCCAGAATGACCCCACCCATTAAATGTGGTTGTCCATCCTCTCCCTTTGCTCTAAGGATATCTGTTGTGCTCCCATGTAGTTCATTCTGGTTCCTCTGTCCTTGAGCAAGCTTTAAGCCCCAACAACCAGGCCCCCCTTGAGAGCAACCATAACCAGTATTCTTGCCTGCTTTTGATCTTCTGCTCCTAGATCATCATGGTGAGGCTCCAAAGAGTGACCTTCCTTGCCTTGCACAACTACCTTGGTTTGACCACCGAACTCTTCAATGCTGTAAGTATAATACAGCTGATGTCCCTGGGGGCAGCAGATCTGATTCAAGATGGGCAGTAGATTAAGGATGGACAAAAGGAAATAATTTCTTTGTACAGAGGGTGATTAAAATGTGGAGTTCTCTGCCAGAGGATGTAGTGATGGCCATGGGAGTAAACAGTTTTAAAGGGGGATTGGATAGACCCATCCTCTATGAATCTATCGGGCTACTAGCCATGGTGACTGAGGGGGACCTCCACATTCAGGGGCACTAAATCTCTGAATCCCAGAGCCAGGAGGCAACATCAGGGGAAGGTCTCAATCTCTATGCCCTATTGTTGTCACTCCAGAGGGATTAATTGGCTGCTGTGTGAGACAGAATGCTGGATTAGATGGACCATTGGTCTGATACAGCAGGTTCATTATGTTCTAATGTTGTTAAGAGCCAGTGTTCCTCATTCCTGCTTACAGAGAGAAAGCGGGATGTGGTGGTGTTGGCCTTATTATGGGCATTTGAAGCTGCCTTCTACCTGAGTCAGACCATTGATTCACCTACCTCAATATTACCTGCTGTGACTGGCAGTGGCTCTTCATGGTCTGTGGCAGATAAACTTCTTTTCCAAAGACTGTGATCCTTTAACTGGAGATGCTGGAGACTGAATCTGGGACCTTCCGTATGCAAAGAATGTGCTCTACTGTTGAACCCATCACTCTTTTAAAACAGAGATTAAGCACATCTAGAATCCACCCCTCACACTCTACAGAGCAGCTCTTAGGAGCAGACATAGACTGATAGTATCAGCCCGATGCTCAAAGACCTGCATTGGCTGTCTATCTGTTTACAGGCACAGTTCAGAGTGCTGTTTCTTCCCTTTAAGGCCTTAAATGGCAGGGGAGGGGGGCAAGGCACTTGAAGGAACCACTTCCTCATGTACTGTCCAGCCCACCAGTTAAGAGCCTCCTCACAAACCTTGTTCCCTAAGCCCCCCACTTGCAGATGTGAGGTTGGTGGTGTCCAGTGACAAGGCTTATTTAATGGTGCCACCTTGCCTGTGGCATGCCTTTCCCCTTGAGGTTTGCTTGCTGCTTTTACTGTCTTTTGGGTGCCAGGCCAAAATGATTCTTTTTTACCCAGTCTTAATCAAAAGGGTTGGAATCTTTTTACATTGTTTTTACAGTCTGTTTCTAACCTGAGACTCTTCGAGACTCCTTTAAAGCTACTGAATATTTTATGCAGTGTTGTGTTCTGGCTGAGATTTGTTAATGCTGGTTTTAATTGTTGGTTAACTTTTAATGATCTTATTCTCTTTTTATGATTTTATCACGTTTTATCTTGTAAGCCACTTTGGGCAGGTTCTCTGGAGAGGTGGCATACTCATTTTCTAAATTAATAAAACAAGACAACTTGGGGAAATCTCTGCTTAGCTGTGAAGCTCACTTAGTTACTACAGGCCTGTCTTTTCTCAGCCTAACCTACTTCACAGGGTTGTTGTGAGGATGAAATAGTGTGGCCCCTGTATACTGCCCCTGATCTCACTGGAGGAGAAAATGATTCCTCCCCATTTATGATTGACAGAGCTCTGATTACTTTCTAGCTTCCTTCCATCCATTGTGGCATTTGGGGATTAATCTGTGCTCAGTGGGGCATTCCTCTTTGCACACTCTGTAAACTGTGGTGTTAGGGGAGGTTCACAGTTGAGTTTTGGCTCATTGGTTGGAGTTAGAGCCACAGCAGGGACACAAAGCACCACCCATCCATATTCAATGTTTCCTGATTTGAATTGCACTTCCTATGCCTTACTGTATCTGAGAGCCAGTTTGGTGTAGTGGTTAGGAACGTGGTCTCTAATCTGGGAGAACTGGGTTTGATTCTCCACTCCTCCACATGCAGCTGCTGGTGTGACCTTGGATCAGTCATAAGTTCTTTCAGAGCTGTTCTCTCAAGGACAGTTCTCCAGAGAGCTTTCTCAGCCCCACCTACCTCACAGGGTGTCTGTTGTGGGGAGGGGAAGGTAAAGGGATTGCAAGCTGCTCTGAGACTCCCTTGGGTAGTGAAGGGCCAGGTATAAATCCAATCTCTTCTTTTCATGTCATGTCCTGCCAGGAGAATCAGGCCATCCCACTTGTGTCAGTTGCAAGCATAACCTTTGGTGGGAATACCAACAAAGTGATGAAAAGGCAGCTGTCTAACCTGTCAGAGGAGGAGAAGGCAGAGAGGCTGGAGAGACTGGGGGATTCTTTGGAGACTGGTAAGTGTTCCCTTCTTAGAAGTTGCTCTGAGTGGCACGGTCCAGGCTTTGGGTCTGAAGACTCCTTCCCACTCGCTTACATGTACTTGGTACACCTGCTTCAAGGCAGTTGTGTCCATGCGGATGCCATTGTGTTCAGCAGAATGTGCTGTGGGATACATGGAAAGCCAAGCATCCCTTGGTGACTGGGTTGCTCACATCTCACTTGCATGATTAGCATGTGGTATTGTGATAACCTAGCTGGGCCATGACCATGGGAATGCAACAGCTATCTCTTGCCTCAGAGCTGGGCTCTCTCTCCATTGTGTTAAAGACATGAGACCTTAGGCTCAGTAACCGGCTTGGGTTCATGCCGGGAACGTTGTACAGAATGGCGATTCTGCTGTCACACCTTCCCTCTCCTGGATGCCAAGAGCAGGGTTTGCTTAACCCAAATCACATATATGGGAAAGACTGGCATGGAACTCTTTGTTTTACACCCTCACCAGTGTTGCCTCTAAGAGGTGTGTGTGTGAGCGGCCACTCATTAACCCAGGAAGCCCTGCTCAGCAGTAGTCTGGGTCTTGCACTGCCCATTGCCCGTTTTAAGATTACAGCAGTTACATTTTGCTCAGGATGTGAACTGTTCCATTCAGTAGGGGAAAAAATTAGAGGGAACATTGCCTCCCACCCCAAATAACAATGAAGACCTCTTTTGTCTTGTGCATCCCTTTGTGCTGGGAAAACACCATGTCTTGGGAGTTTTGGTCTGGTCATTGTGCTTATGTTCTGGATCACAGACACAGGAAAGGCTCTTGGATCTGAAAGTACCCTTAGGAGGAGCTTGTCTCTGACGTCTCCCTCTGGATCTACTGACAGTGCTGGTGAGCAGGTGTTGGGAGGGGGAGTCAATGGGGTTGGGGAAGGACTGTTGTTGTTTAAAAGTGCCTGGTGCCTCTTAACAGGGTTCTAGAAGAAAGATCCTTGCCCTGAGCAGCCTACAACATAAAATTGCCCTAAGGAAGGGGATGGAGGTGGAGAGAATTCATATGCTTAGGCTTAGCTTTAGTAGGGGAGCGGGGATTAAGGAATTTGTGCCAGAGGTTTTAAAGCAGGTGATTTTTGAGGAGGGGGCTGAAGGAAGTGAGGGAGGTGGCACCATGCAGGTGTCCTGGGAGGTAGTTTGAGGCATAAGGGCAGCAAAGGAGGCAGGGGAGACTCATTGACAAGAGCAGGAGACTTTTGAATGACTGAGGGTGGTGGGGCTGGAGGACTGAAAGTCACAGACAGGGGTGCATTGGGGTCAGAGAGTAAAGGGTAGGCCAGGAAGGGCTGTAAAGGTTTGTACTGGGTCCAGAAGTAAACAGGAAGCCAGTGGAAGGATTTAGAGCTGAATGATGAGCATCTGGTACTCAGTGTTCCTCCAGATCACTTCTTAATCTCTGCCCTTTAGTGGGCAGGTAGACATGCAATAGAAGCCTAGGAGGAATGGTGTTTGAAACCGTAGTTTACACTCTTTCTCCTGTTCTGTAGGAATCTCAACTGGAGCAAAAGCTGACCTGGACATGGCTTACGAGAGAGCCCGAGTGTCCTTCTCCTCGGAAGAGGGGCTATCCAGCACTGCCACATGCAAGGTAGATTTTCCTGTGTCCTGGCACTTTTATTTGGTTGAGTGAACTGAACCATGGTCCTGAGCAAGTGATAGTGCGTAGCTGAGAAATCTACCAAGTGATATGTAATTTCTGGGCAGTTACTCATGACTAAAGGGGCCTGTTGAAGACATTTCCCCTCCCCCTGTTTTCTTTGACCCTTGACAACTTGTGTTTCAGCAAGCTTGATCAGTTCTCACTGTGTGAACTACTTTTTAAAAAATATTTTAATGCTCCGTGGTTCCAGCATGTTGCTTTTGAAGCAGCCTCCATACAAGATAAAACAGTAAACACCTGTATGAAATAAAATTAGATAAAGCCCCATTAAAACTAACACTTAAAAACAGGAAAAATAAAACAAATCAGAAAAAGAACGCAAAATGTAATGATGGGGAGCAGCCCCCTCCCCAGTAGATGAGGACAGAATGAACAAGCTAATTAAGGATGGGGGGGTGGGGGGGTTGGCTATTGTTTACTCTTCTTCTGCTGCTATTTACTATGTATTGGTTTTATTTAAACCACTTTTGCTCTGCCGGGTTTTTCTCTACATGCAGATTCAAGGTGGCTTACCGGTCAAATTAAACATGTATGATATCATTAAGTAATGGGAGTCAGATTTTCCCAAACTATTGTTAGTACCCACAAAGCATCAGCTTCATCCACACAAAAGCACTTAACCATCAGTTTAAAACAGTCAGTTAAAAACACACCTAAACAATTCTGCCTTGCTTTAACTTCCTTAGTTTTCACGGAATGGGTGCCTTTCCTATCTGCTCAGGCAAGCTGTTCCACAATGGTGTGGGGGGAGACCACTTCAGGGGGCAAACAGATGGCCAGAAGCTGTCCATGCCAGTTCACAAGTGGGCACAAAAAGCAAGTCTTGGTCTGTAGGGAGAGATCAGGAGAGGCGACTTGTGCTTAGGCTGTTGGCTTGACAGTTTTTCAGGCTGTCCTAGTTATATCATATACCCGTGTCTTCTTGTTGTGAGCTTCCTTGAAAGCCTTGGTTGAGGTGGTCAAAGCAGGGTTAAGGCTTCCCCTCAAAGAGTATGTACACTAAAGTGGCCACCACCAGTGTTGTTTTCCCTTGCTGAGCTGTAGAATTTCCACTGCAGTTGCTTGTCATCCTCTTTATTTATTGAAATGTTTAATTTCACCTAAGCCGGTTGGGTGGATAACTGCAGTAGACAGCGGTTCAGTAAAGCGGCTATTGCGATACTGCGTGCTTGCTGCCTTGAATTGTAGCAGTTAAAAGCAAGCCAAAAGAGGGGCTTATATTAACAAGCACTAATGAAAAATAGCCGCCTCTTGGTCTAATTGTGCACCAAATATACAGTTGGAACGGAAGGTTTAATTCATTGCATCGATTTCTGTCATCTTTGTGCAGTGTATCCTGTTTGGCTGGACCAGCTTTTGTTTTCCTCTCTTAATGAGGTTTTCAGTTGTTTGAAGCAATTTTCTGTTTGGAGAATTAATTTAAACTGCCTGATTTCCAAAAGCATCTAGGGCAAGGTTTCAACCAGTGGCTGGATTTGGCCTCTTCAGTGGTGCCTGCTACTGCTCACCCCTTTCTTCTTCCCATATGGACTGTGGAAGAGGCAGAAATGAAGCAGACAAAGGCTTGTGTTCCAGAGCTGGCTACACAGTTGCTCGGGCCAGAATGGTGGTAGCATGTGAGAAGTGCAAACAGAGAGCCTGTGAAGCTGCATTATGCCATTGGTTGATGTAACTCAATACTGGCTGCTCTCCAGGGTCTCGGGCAGAGAGGTCTGGTTCCCAATGGCAGCAAAAGTCTTTCTTAGTCCCCCAGATCCTCTAACTGGAAGTGCCAGAGCCTGAATCTGGGCCGTTCTGCATGCAAAGCAGATGCTGTGGCACTGAGTCACTTTTTTCACCCACACCCCAGATACCTCTGGGGCACACTCCAACTTTGACTGGTTCTTAGGACTACTAACGGGAAAAAGGAAAAGGCCCTCTGCCTCCTGCCACCTTTTCAGTCAAAATCCGTTGCTGACCGTAGAGCTAGGTGTTCGCACAGTCCAGGACCTGCAGTGTTCCTGGATCTCATCACCCAGCATCTGAAATCCCATTTCCTTCTGGACAAATAAGAGTGTAGAACAGATAATGTATGTTGTCACACACGTCTGTGCAGCATGGAGTAAGTAACCACTGACATTTCTGATTTTGAAAGTCCATCTTGAAGAAGACGGTGACTGTGACGGAAATGCCCTCGGCTGTCTTCCATTACTCGCAGGGCAACCTCATCTCTCAGGAGCCTGGCGCCAACAAACAAGTGGACAGCATCTTTGAGGCTGCCAAGAAGGATCTCCTAACTTTGATGAAGCTGGATGTGAGTGCTTGGGAAGGGCCACCGGGGGCTCGTGGTCTTAAAAGGCGGGCTGCAGCAAACAGGATGCCATCTCTGGGCATGGGCAAAGTCTGGCTTTGGACACTCTGTATTCTTTAATGTATGGCATGCCAAACCTGGTCCCCTTTTCCTGGCCAAATACAAACTTTACCAGGCCTCTGCCAAGTGGCGATGTGCTTGGTTATTTATTTTTATCCCACGTTTCTGCCAGAAATTGGTTCCCAAAGCAGCTTGCTGGAATCGAAATCTGACAGAAATGACAACATACCATGAAAAAATGTTCCTTTTGTGGGAGGGGAGTTCTCAGCAGAAGGTAGATCCAGGCGTGATGGAGGGAGTGCAGGGCAGCTTCCTGCCCTTTCCTCTGATGGTTTCATCTATGGCAGTTGGGAGCTGCAGCTGGGTTCAGGCAGGATGGTTGGAGTTCCTGGCTGCTGTCTCTGTTTCTTCGGGCCCTGTCAATGATACATTTGTTCCAAGTTCTTGCCTGTGGTTTCACTTGTACAGAGAAAAAATCAACTGTTTCCAGATGGCAAGAGAAGTTCACCACACTTCAGTGTTCCAGCTCCCTTTGTGGCTTGCATCATTTCTATGGCTCTGTGTGAGTGCATGTACTCCATAAACATGGGCTTCATAACTGTGGATTACTGGAGTATGCCAGTTTAATTAAGAAGCCCTGCTGCTTATGCGTGACAGTGTGGACTCTCCAGCCCATTGTTTGGGGGACTAGAGTGAATCCTAAGGCTAGAATGGCATATCAACAGGATGGCATATTCGATGAACAGTACAATAGGGTCTGGAATACAGAAATCTGAAAAAGAGCTGAAATGAGGCATGAGCTTTTAAACATGATACATTAAGTGGTGTGGAAAATCAGTGCAGGAAGAAGATGAAGAGAAGAAGAGATTGGATTTATACCCCACCCTTCACTTGTAGTCTCAGAGCAGCTCACAATCTCCTTTCCCTTCCCCTCCCCACAACAGACACCCTGTGAGGTAGGTGGGGCTGAGAGAGCTCTGACAGAAACTGCTCTTTTTGAAGAACAGCTGTGCCAGAACTACGGCTTGCCCAAGGTCATCCAGCAGGTGCAAGTGGAGGAGTGGGGAATCAAACCCGGTTCTCCCAGATTAGAGTCCGTGCACTTAACCACTACACCAAACTGGCTCTGGAAGGACTTTATTACACCTCAGCTTTGTTCCTTCTGCAAAAAATGCCCTTCTGAACAGCTCTGTCTTGCACACTTTGCAAAATTATAGAAGTGGGGTGGGTGGGGGGATCTTCCTAATAGCCTCTGGTAGGCTGCTCCACAAAGTAGGACCCACCGCAGAGTAAATGTGCAGAATGGAACCTTCAGAAGGTTTTGTTCAGATGAGCAGAGCTGTCACAGTGGAATATGGCAAGAGAATGTGGTCCTGTAGGTGTGTGGGCCTGATCATGCCTTCAACAGCTTTGTAGGTGATAGCTAGCTCCTTCAGCCTAGTATCTGATTGGTAACTGTTGCCTGATAGTAGCTGAGCCATGGCGTTCTGTACCAACTTTAGTTTCCAAGAATTGTCTCTAAAGGTTAGATGCATTACAGCAGTTCAGCCTCAAGGTCGTCATATCATAGATCCACATGGCCAGTTCAGGAGAGTTGAAATAGTGGCTATCTTCTGAGCCAAGCTGAGTTTGTTGAATACCATTTTTTTTGCAGCTGCATCATCTTGCTTCTCAAGCAATAAAGCTGGAGCAAGTGTCATCCCTAGGCTCTAAACCAAGTCAGAAAGAGTCAGCTGGACCCCATTAAAGGCAGGGAGCCCCATGTCATTCAGGACCTCAGCCTTCTCACCCATTACCTCCACTTTGTCTGGAGTCAGTGTATGCATGATATTATGAAACTAAAAGCAAGATTAAGATAAATGTCTCCATAGCTGTGCTACTTTCAGTGAAGACTGCAGGTTTTTCCTTCAAGGGGACCTGAGAGGGCCATTTTGTGATTTCTTGTTTTGTGATTTTCTTGTGTGGATAGCTGTAGCCCAGCAGGGGAAGCTGTAATCCACAGCCTTGCCCCTAGGTGGTGCTGTGCCATTGTTTCCCACAAGAAGGAAAACGTGGACATCTGTTCCAGCAGTGCCTTCCCTAATCTTAAATCTGCTGCATGTGTGTGTAAAGATTAAAAAAGAAAAGCTGAAATTCTGGAACCTTGAGAACACTGTGTATGCTAAGCAGTTCCTACATAGATCTGCTTATTGCACAAGAGTTTTTTTTGTTATCTGGTCCATCGTAGTGCCTTGGTTAGAATTGAGGAGACTCGGGTTCAAATCCCTACTCAGACATGAAGCTCACTGGCTGATGTTGGGCAAGATGTGTGCACTCAGCTGTGTGGATAACATGGAGGAAGGGAGGATCATGTAACTGCCCTAAATCCCTTGGAGTAAAGATGGGGTTAAAAGTCCATGGATGAATACATAGACATGGGGACGGCAGTGCAGTCTGACTTACTAGGTCGGACATTGGGCGGGGGTTCAGTGCCCTGCAGTCTGTGTCCCTCCCCTCCCCCAGCAAGGTCTCCAAAGCAGAACATATACCATTCAGTTTCAGGTGGGTAGCAGTATTAGTCTGTAGTAGCAGAACAGAATTAGAGTCTAGTAGCACCTTTGAGACCAACAACATTTCCCAGGGTATAAGTTCTCATGAGTCAAAGCTCACTCAGTCAGACATTTCCGAAAAAGTGAGCTTTGACTCATGAGAGCTTATACCCTGGGAAATGTTGTTGGTCTCAAAGGTGCTACTGAGACTCGAATTTTACACGGCATGCCGCTTTCCTTGATATTTCAGGAACTTCCTAATGCAAAGTCTGTTAAAAGCCCAGTCCTAAAACTAAACAGCTTGGGTTGTGCCTGAAAAAGTTGTACGTTAATCGAGAAAACTTTGTCGCTTCTAAATGTAAATGAGAGGAATGTGGCGCATGGATCATTAATCCAGGGTCTGTGAATTCTGTGATGTTGACCTATGGCATTGAGTAGCTGCCTTTTGCTTAAATTGTCTTCCTTCCTTCCTTCCTTCCTTCCTTCCTTCCTTCCTTCCTTCCTTCCTTCCTTCCTTCCTTTCTTTCTTTCTTAGGACCCTTCTCTCCTGAATGGAAGAGTGATGCTGCATCAGGTTACTGCTGGGACAGTGGTGTCAAGGCAGGGTGACCAGGTAAGTGCTTCATCTTCTTTGTAAGGTGAGAGAACGCACAATGATTTGATCTTCTCTGACCTCGAGTGCCTTTTAGCTGCTTTTAGAAGTTACGTTAGGTTATAAGAAAATAACAAGAATCCTACTGGCATCCAGGAAGCCTGCCAGCAAAGCGTGGTGGGAGTTAGCTGTCTCTCCTGTTAACCCTGCCATGTAGTACTCCAAGGTATACTGCCTCTAAATGTGGAGGTTTTATTTATCTATCATGATTGATTGCCTCAGAGGGATCCCTCCTCTGTAAGTCAGTCAGTGCCAATGTAGGAGGAGCCCTGCTGGACTCTTTTTGAAGACCTACAGAAGAAGAAGAGGAGGAGATTGGATTTATAGCCCGCCCTTCTCTACCCAAAGGAGTCTTACAATCCCCTCCCCAAAACAGACACCCTGTGAGGTAGGTGGGGCTGAGAGAGCTCCCCCGAGAATTGCCCTTAAGAGAACAGCTCTGAAAGAACTTATGACTGACCCAAGGTCACACCAGCAGCTGCATGTGGAGGTGTGGGGAATCAAACCCGGTTCTCCCAGATAAGAGTCCGAGCTCCTAACCACTACACCAAACTGGATGTCAGATGGGCTGGGGTGGGCAACCTTATGGTCAGTGCACAGTGTTGAACTTCCCCATGCTGTACCCTTCTGTCCATGCTTGCCTTGTGTGTCTTCCAACACCAAGAGTCTTGTTGGCTCTTATCCTTAAACAACCACAGCTGAAATTTATATGGAGAAAAAACCTGGGTGGTTTGTGTTTTGGGCTTATCCTTGCAAGAGCAGGATAGAAACCCAAGTTGCATGGCATCTCTATCAGATGTAGCCACACAGTAGAATGACATAGTGGAGCTCTTGGACTGTGCTGCCTCCGGTTAGAAATGGTGGTGATAGAAACTGCCATCAAGTCACAGCTGACTTATGGCGACCCCATGGGGTTTTTAAGGCAAGAGACATTCAGAGGTGGACTGCCATTTTCTGCCCCTGTGTCATGACCCTGGTATTCCTTGGAGGTTATCATCCAAATATTAGCCATGGCCAATCCTGCTTAGCTTCTGAGCTCTGACGAGATCAGGCCTAGCCTGGGCTATCCAGGTCAAGGCCATTAGAAATGGTACAATCTGGGAGATAATGCAGACTTGGGCATCCCTCCCAAGGACACCTGGAGGCTAAATGGGCTGAGAGAGGAGCCTGCCTGGTTGGATGATGGTCGTCTTGGTTTCCAAATGGATTCAGGCAGAGTACACAAAGCAGAAGGGAATTCCCTCTTTTTGTCACTTGGTACAACCGTGGCAGGACCTACAGAATGGCAATTCAAAGGCAATAGTCCTTGTAATGGAGAGTGCCATCTTCAGATCCTCAAGGGGGCACTGCGAAAAATAGTTGGGCATCTGTTGCAAAGCTAATCTCCCCATACTCAATGCGTACAGCTGGAAGGAATGCTCCCTCCGGGAGGCGTTGCACTCCAGAACAATTGTGCTGGAAATGATTTGCTGTGCTTTGCCGGGTTGGTGTTTTCAGTTACCTAACAGAGAAAGCTGTTTGTGAGAATGTGCAGGAAGCCAAGGGCAGGCAGAAGAGAATGTTTGTTCATAAACTATAGCAAAGTATGGAAATGATAAGGGCAGGCAGGGCTTTTTTTCTCCCGTTCTGCTACCTTCTCAGCTTTAATATCCAAAAGATTGCAGTGCAACCAGAAGGTTTTCTTCAGCCTTCATAAAACACAGGCGGCGGCTGGGTTGCTGCAGGCGGTAATCATCTGGCATGCGTTTGCCACTAAATGTGTATCACCTGGTGGAGCCCCAAGCAGATTTTATTACTGTCTCTGTAATACCTTCTCTGTGTCTGTTCTTCCTCTTCAGTCTCTCTCACTGGCCCATTTGTATGCATCGCTCCAGTCCCGTCACTTACAGGCAATGTGACTTCCTTGGTGAAATGGCTCAGTGCAAATAAGATGATCTATACGGGCTATTTCTTTGCCTCATTGATGTAGCTCTCAAACACCAGTTTGGTGTGGTGGTTAGGAGCGCAGATTCTAATCTGGGAGAACCGGGTTTGATTCCCCACTCCTCCACATGGATCTGATGGTGTGACCTTGAGTCAGTCACAAGTTCTTTCAGAGCTGTTTTCTCAAGAGCAGTTCTCTCAGAGTTCTCTCAGCCCCACCTACCTTACAGGGTGTCTGTTGTGGGGAGGGGAAGGGAAAGGAGATCGTAAGCTGCTCTGTACAAGCCCCTGCCCTTGACACCTGTAGTGTGGGGTATAAATACAGTCTCCTCCTCTCTCTAACAATGTGCTGCACTTGCATCCACAGCCTTGTCTGTTTGTGCTTTTCTCTTCCACAGCTTTTCCTCTGTCTTTTTCAAGGTTATCTGTTTGGGCATAATTGGCAAAAAAACACACACCCCTATTTCCCTAAAAAAATCTGTGTGCTGAGTTTTAATTTTACATCTCATTTGTTTCTCTTAAGTCCCTCAACACATGATCTTAAACATAGCTTGGACTTTGCAAGTAGAGATCTGAGTGGCGGCAGCAGTCATGGTCGTGTAACAAATCTGATGTGATTCTCTGTCTGCCTCTGCAGGACGTCAACATCCGGTTCGTGATCTCTGGGATGCTCCACGTGTACCAGCGGAAGATTGACTCAGAGGAGGAGACCTGCCTGTTCATTACCCACCCCGGGGAGCTGTTGGGGCAGCTGGCCGTCCTGACGGGGGAACCACTCATCTTCACCATCAAGGCCAATCGGGACTGCACTTTCCTGGCCATCTCGAAGTCCCACTTCTACGAGTGAGCCCCATTTTTCCTCTGTGTGTATATTGTGTAGGGAGCACTAGGGATTCCTGCATGAGTCATACTTCTGGTCTGGCTCCATGAGTGTTGGAGGCTTGTTGTGAGCCTCTGGGCACCTCAGACTACTCTGAAGTTGGGCTGCTGGGGCAGCAGGTGGTGGCTGAGTTGCGGAGCATCGGTTTTGTATGCAAGTGAGCCCCAGGTCCAATCCCTGGCTTTTTGCTTTCTTGGAAGGATACTCCAAATTAAGTAGAGGCCAGTCCACTTGGACCTTTGAAAGACAGCGGGCTTTTTCAGTGTGCTGTTCAAAAATGCGAGTCTGGATTGGTGGGGTTGTCCCCCAGGTGTCAAGGGCAGGGGCTTGTACAAGTTTTACTAAAGAGAGCCAAAATCCTGCATTAAGATCTTAGGCATTCTGTGCCAAGTCACACTGGACTCTGCTGCTTGTACCCATTATGCCAATGAAGCAGTCTCAGTCTGGGGCAAGTGATGCTCTGTATTCTTGGTGTTTGGGGGGGGGCAACAGTGGGAGGGCTTCTAGTGTCTTAGCCCCACTGCTGGACCTCCTGAGGGCATCTGGTGTTTTTGGCATCTGTGTGACAAAGTGTTGGACTAGATGGCCTGACCCAACATTGGCTTCTTTAGTGTTCTCTTATCTTCTTAAGCAGATTTGTTTTTTGTGACTAGAGGAGGTTATCCCTGTGAAGGTAGCTCCTCTCATGTCTGGGCTGGGCTGTGGTGAAGACTTTACCGCGTCCTTCCCTTTCCAGTGGGAGGCAGACCCCCCAGCATATGCCCAGCCTGATCTGCAGAAGCAGCATTTTGGGAGCCACTCCACTACTCTTCTGTTGAACAGCATCATCTCTCTCTCTAGGACAGGGGTGTCAAACATAAAACCCAGGGGTCAGAACCAGCCCATCCAGGGCTCTTTTCCAGCCCACAAGCAACTGGTGCGAGGGAGGGGGCAGGAGGCTGCTCGGGGCGGGGGGAATGAGTGGAGCCACTCTTGACTGTGGCTTCAGCACGACGGAACAACCTTTCCCGCAGCAGACAAGCAGAACTCCTTCACTTTAGTGGCAGCGTCACTGGTAAGTTGGGAGCCACCCCACATTCATGCTGGCTCAGGGTTCCAAGGCGAGGTTGCATGCCTCTCCTTTCAGCCTGCAGCTCCAGGAATGCTGTCCCAGATGGCTGTGGGGATCAGCGTTTGCACGTGGGGGACTGCAGATCTTCGGTGGTGGGGGCTGTGTTTTGGCCCATGGGGGGGTTCTTTGGCAGTTTCTTCCATACATCGGGGGCCCAGTCCTGCAACCAAGCACGCAACTTGGCAGCTAGGCCTCCATCCCCCCATGGACCACTTGGTGGCCTTCAGCCGTAGGCAGCTGCCTCATGGAGGAGGGGCAGTGCAGGTGATCTCAAGTTATACTGGTTCCTGGGTGGCCTGGGGCCTCCACCACACACACAACCTTGTGTATACGATGCCAGTTCCCCCAACAGATGATTTGGTGGTCTTCAGCCTGAGGCGGCAGCTGCTGCGGCATGGGGGTGGCACAGCTTGCCAATGATCTCTGGCTTCAGCCCCCAGCATCGCCCCACCATGGATCTCCAGGAAGCCTTGGCCAGAGGCAGCCACTGCCTCATGGGCATCTCTGGCTTATTGGGCTTTACTTGGTCTGGGTCCTGCCACACATGTGGCCTTGGACCTGGACCAACACCACCACCCCGCTTCCAAAGGCGGAGGAGTTAGTTCATCTTGTCTTCCCAGGCCCCTTCCATGGTGGCTCGGGGGCAGGGGGGGGAGTTCGCAATGCCCGGCCACTTCACATTTTTACCCTGAGGCCCAGGTTCACAGCATTGGCAGTGGGAGTGGGCTGGGGAAGGGGTTTGCCTCCTCTCCAGGCAGCAGAGGAGCTCTCCAGTACCCCCATGTGGGTTTTCCTCTGCACCTCCCATAGCTCTTGGGGCCTTGCAGAGAGGACACACCAACTTGGAGCTTGCCGACTGCTGTCCTTTATAAAGTTTATATCTCCGGTACCTGGCATTACGCTTTATGGCACACGTGGCCCAGCCCAACAAAGACATATTGATGTTATATCTGGCCCTCATAGAAAATGAGTTCGACACATAAGAACATAAGAGAAGCCAATGTTGGATCAGGCCAGTGACCCATCCAGTCCAACACCCTGTTACACAGTGGCCAAAAACACCAGGTGCTCTCAGAAGGTCCAGCAGTGGGGGCAGGAAGCCCTCCCACTGTTGCCCCCCCCCAAACACCAAGAATACAGAGCATCACTTGCCCCAGACGGAGAATTCCTATCTATACTTTGTGGCTAATAGCCACTGATGGACCTCTGCTCCATATGTTTATCTAATTCCCTCTTGAAGCCGTCCATGCTTGTAGCCGCCACCACCTCCTGTGGCAATGAATTCCACATGTTAATCACTCTTTGGGTGAAGAAGTACTTCCTTTTATCTGTTCTAACCCGACTGCTCAGCAATTTCATGGAGTGCCCACAAGTTCTTGTATTGTGAGAAAGGGAGAAAAGGACTTCTTTCTCTACCTGCTCTATCCCATGCATAATCTTAGAAACCTCGATCATGTCACCCCTCAGCTGTCGTTTCTCCAAGCTAAAGAGCCCCAAGCGCTTCAACCTTTCTTCATAGGGAAAGTGTTCCAATGCTTTGATCATTCTAGTTGCCCTTTTCTGCACTTTTTCCATTGCTATAATATCTTTTTTGAGGTGTGGCAACCAGAACTGTACACAGTACTCCAAATGAGGTGGCACCATCGATTTATACAGAGGCATTATGATACCGGCTGACTTGTTTTCAGTTCCCTTCCTAATAACCCCCAGCATAGCGTTGGCCTTTTTTCATTGCAGTCGCACACTGTCCCGACATTTTCATTGAGTTATCTACTACGACTCCAAGATCTCTTTCTTGGTCAGTCTCTGCCAGTTCGGACCCCATCAACGTGTATTTATAGTTAGGATTTTTGGCTCCAATGTGTATCACTTTGCACTTGGCCACATTAAACCCCATTTGCCACGTTGATGCCCACTCGCCCATCCTTGACAGATCCCTTTGGAGTGCCTCACAATCCTCCCTGGTTCTCACCACCCTGAATAGCTTCATGTCATCTGCAAATTTAGCCACTTCACTGCTTACTCCCAACTCCAAATCATTAATAAACAAGTTAAAAAGCTTCGGACCAAGTACTGATCTCTGCGGTACCCCACTGCTTACCTCCCTCCACTGAGAAAATTGCCCATTTATACTCACTCTCTTTTTCCTTTTAATTAGCCAGTTTTTGATCCACAAAAGGACTTGTCCTTTTATCCCATGACCATTGAGCTTACTTAGGAGACTTTGATGAGGAACTTTATCAAAAGCTTTCTGGAAGTCAAGGTAAACAACATCTACTGGGTCCCCTTTATCCACATTTATTTACTCCCTCAAAGAACACTAACAGGTTAGTGAGACAAGATCTTCCCTTACAGAACCCATGCTGAGTCTTCCTCTATAAATTTTGTTCATCAGTGTGCCTACTAATTTTTTCCTTAATAACAGTTTCCACCAACTTACCCGGTATCGACACCTCTGATCTAGGAGGAAATAACATTGACAATGTGCCAAAGAAGAACCTTTAAGAGGTCTGCTGCCTACTCAGTTTCTTTTGCTTGCCTCAGCTGCAGCCAAAGCCAGATGGTGGCAGCTTCCTAAGGTGTGGGGAGACCTGCCGTGTGGAGCTGGGGTGGGAGAACCATGGCGGCATCTCACCAGTAGTGTCCTCCAGAGACCTAACCAGAGTCCACAACAAATGGTCGGCAAAGGTGTGCTCCATCAGGATTCCTCCCCTTGCCATTCTCTTGGATACAGATGGCTACTCTTTCACTTCCACTGCCAGTCTGTGTCCCCCCCCCCCCGCCCAAGGCTTTGTTAAGCTGCATATGGTTGCAGTGATTGCTCCTCCCCCATTGGCTCAAACTCCCGAGACCCAGGCCAGCCCCACAGAGGGGGAAAGAGACCCTCTTCAGAGCCCAGGCTCCTGTCTGCCATCTTATTTATTTATTTATTGTTCCACTTATATCCTGCCCTCCCCACAAAGCAGGCTCACACGGGGCCAGCCTCGTATCTGTGCTTGGATAAAACAGGCAATAATAAAAGAAATTCAGGGAGGTTGTGCCAAAGACAGCATAATGAATACAGGCAAAAGTGCTCACCCTCCTCATGTCCCTTCCCAGTCAGGAGTAGGAAGAGGGCAGACACAAGGGCCAGACAACTCTTCAGAAAACCCCAGCCAGCTCTCTCCAGATCCTTGTGACATAGCTGGGAGAAAGGAGACTGTGAGCAGACTCCTGTCCTCAGGACTCGAGTTCCCTGCGTGTTTTATCAGAATCAACGTTCTTCTCCCCCCCCCCCCCCGCCAGACCCAAGAGCAGGTTCTGGTTTGTTTTTTCAGACAAAAAATATGTCTCTCCTGCTGTTGAGCATCTGAAAAAGAAGAGGGAAAACTGTCAGGGATGGACGTCAGCACTCATTCCCCTCTTCCTCCAAACTCTTCCTCCAAACTTTTTTTTTTGCAGAGGATGGTCTCCTAGCTGAAGCTTCATCAGTCTTGCATGTAACCAGAAAACAAACAGTCTCCAGAGCCCTCAGCCAAACTTGAGGGGGGTTTCTCGTGTCTTACCCCAAACTAGAGCTGCCCCACATGTGATTCCTGGAGTCCTTGGAGGAGGCCATCCAAAATGAATAGGGCACCCCTACAGCCTAGAAAAATATACTGCAGTGCCTCTAAAAATCACTATACCCTCTGTAGAGCCAGGCTTTCTGAGCAATCTCTAGGCACCTGAGATAACCAGTTCTGGATTGTGTCACTTCTGTCAGTAGTTACAAGCTTCCAAGATACTTGTCAAAGTTCAAGACAGAAGGAGTGGCCATGCCATCAGTTGTCCCTGGCCCAAAGGCCTGCTTTAGGCCTGCCCTCTAGTTTCCTTGCAGAGTACAGGTCCTCAACAGGGCTAGTCAGGAGAGGGGAGAATTGATTTTCATAGCCATCTATTAGTGAAGGAGGTCTTGGAGCTTGTGGTCATGGCAATTTACCCTTCATGGATCCATCCCGCAGCACATGACTTCTGCACTTAAAATTTGCTACAGCACCTCACCCCTGAATGACTGCAGCCAGAAGTTGAAACGAGGGCATTAGGGAGGTTTGGATACTCAAAATCAGTCGACTCTACTGGCTTCCAGGAGAACTTTGACAAACAGGATCTGTCGAGTGACAAAGAAGGCCATTACCAGACGGTGCCAGTACAGACTCACAGGCTTCTCATCAGCAGCAGAAATATTCTTCCACAAGGGTCTCCAGCAACAATTTAATTCAGATACTCTGAAAGACTACGGAAGGTCTCCCTGACCTACCTTTTCCACATTTATGAAGCGTTACAAATTGGACATCTGGGCCTTGGCTGACGCACCATTTGACCGCAGTATCCCAACAGATTCTTCCTCAGTAGCCTCCTCAGGTGTTTCCCATTCAGGATGGTACAATTTTTCAACACTCCTCCACTAATGAAAAATGAAGCATGGGCTTTCCGTGTGGGTTTCTTTTTATTGGTGGATAGGAGGGTGTCCTTAGTCATCTAGGCTGTGATCAGGATCTTACTGAAAACTGAGAACTTCCACTAGAAGGGGGGAAACTCTACCGAATCCTTCAGTAAAGTCCTATCTCTTGAGTGGATGGGGAGGAGTAACCCTCACGGGGATACTCTCCAATCCATTGATGAAAAGAAATCCTCACGAGAAGCTCAAAGGCTCATTTTGTTTAATTCTTCTGCAACCCATGGGGAAGGGTATGCAATTGACCTTCACGCTTTCCAAATGAATCTCATCAACCCTAAGGACTAGATACTTGATTTTTAAAAATATGAGATTCTTGAGTTGCTGAATTCTGTACTTAAGCCTCTTTCTGTATAGATCCCAGAATACACTCAGTTCTGGTTGGAGCTAGTTTCCACATATTATACCTTCCCGTCTGCTGTGGAAAGCGTTATACCTTTTCTGTCTTTCCCACCCTTCTGAACTGATGTTGTAAAGACTCATTGCTGGGGAAGAAGAAGGTTGAGGAAGGCTGGTGATTGTCTTCAGTCTAGCTGTGGGCCAACAACGGCATCAGCTTTGCAGTGTCATAGCCCAGCCTGGTACTGGCATCCCTCTTGTGGGGATTTAAGTGCAGGGCAGATGCCAGCTAATTACATGGTTTCCCTGAACTCACAGCTGTGAAGTGCTAAGTGCAGGGTGCCTCTACTCTGGCTTGGGGTGGGGAAGGGGGCGGAGTTGCCTTTTGAATCTAGCTTCCAATTAAGCCATCACTGGGACATGGGGAAGATGGTGCAAAGGCTTTGTGGTGCGTGACTTGTTGAAGGCGTAGAAAATGGCTGGCTATAAATAACTGGTATACAGAAAATCCCATTAATTGGGGGGGGAGGGGACACTCCCAAGCTTTGTAGTATGGTTACTTATATAATCATCTTGGGTGGAGGGGGAAATTTGGATATGTTTTTCAGGACAGGCGGTCCTCTTGATTTCTTTTGGTTCCTACTTGTGAGCTCTCCCCTGTCTACCTTTTTGTGTCCAAATGCTAGCAGCTCCTGCTTGGACAGTGCCTTTCTCAGACTTGCCTTGCAAGGAATCATTCCGTACCTTGCTGGCCTTTTTGGAGTACTCCCATTGAGCCAGCAGGCCTAACAGCTCATGCTTGGGATGGCTTATCTGTGCCTTCACTTCTTCTCATTCATACACCTGCTTTGTTCTCTTTTCTTGTAGCCTTGCCTTTCTGCTTTCCTTCAAAATACCCTCAGTTCTGTTCTGCCTGCCTGTTTTCTTTGCTTGGTTGCTCCAAGTCTTCTTGGGCCACATCATTGGCTCAAAGTTTAAATACCGGGGGAGGCTCAAGTGCTGCACAGCCAGATCTTCTGCTTCCTGATGCCAACTGCAGAGCAAACCAGAGCTCAGTGGAGGGGGGCATCTCGTGCATGCTGGTGTGGTGTCCCATCCTGGTGTTGGCCTGGCCCAAACTTGCTTAGCTTTGGAGATGGAGCAGCGATCCAGGCTACTCTGCAGAACTGGGAGTAGGGGATAGACTTGGTATGCCTGTGAGCTGCTTCACATCTTGCAGAATTCTTGCAAGGGAGGGCTGCATGGTATGAAATTCAGTTTGGATTATATCTATTAAAAAGCCTACCATCTTGAATCGCAGACTGCTAAGCAAGCAGAGTAGACTTCGCCTGACATCTAAAAGACAACACAGAAGGATAAGACAGATCAGTCTCAGAAGGGAGTTCCATTAACGGTGCAGCCACAGTAAAAGGTCATTGTTCTAATTACAGAAATCAGAGGCTCCTGGGAAGGGCCTTTATGTTGATATTGGTAGTTAGTCAAGTTGATAGGGATAGAGGTGGTAGGCCTTCAAGTGCAGTGGTGTTACATAAGTCTCAGTGAATGACCCCAAGTGGCAGTTCTGGTTTTCCCAGTGATTCCTCCTTCAGATGTACTGCAACTGCCACTACACTGTCTTGGGCTTCGCTGCAGTGGCTCCAATTCTGCGGGTTGGTCTTCCCGAAATGGTCAAGTGGACACCTTCTGTTCTGATCTCCAGGAAACTTTAAGGTTGAACTGATTTGGAGGGGCTTTGTGGGTGGCTTAGAATGATAGATGTTCTGCTCTGCACTGTTTCATGGTGCTGGAACTGGGCTTTTCTGAATTCTCTTGGAAGGCATTTGAGTTCCTTTTGGGGGGTAAAAAGGAGAGTAAATTATTTAAATGTGAGTAATGAGGAGTGAGTGTGCATGTGGTATACAGGTGGGTAGGATCATGCCCATGTGAAATGTTAATTCTGTACAGAATCTCCTTCCACATAAAGCTTCTGTAATGTGCAACGTAACCCTGAGTTCTACCAATGGCTAGCTGCAGTCCAGCACAGAGCTCAATGGCTTTATGCTGATTAATTTTAGGGGCTTACGCATCCTTAAATGGCCAGCTGTTATCTTGTTGTCTTTGCAACCTTCTGGGCTGTGTACATCTTTTACTTTTTTTCAGTTTTCTTGAATCTGTCGTGCAATGTAATTGGAATCACTCACTCACACGTAAGGAATCAAGTAAATACAACAGGTAGCATTACAAAGCAGCCTTCAGGAGACTAAATCTTAGCATTCCTGTTTACCATTTTCCCCCAAACAAAAATTGTCTAGTCAGTTGTTCTTGAAAATATCCTTTGCTTATCTCTTAAATGGGGTCTTTTACATTAAGTTGGTTTTCTTTGGAAGAAACCTATCCTGGTTGACAGGAGAATGAACTGAAAACCCCAGTTTTTTGGCTTGGATCAGTTTTGCACTACCAGGTCTTTCTGTAGCTCATGTATCTGCTTGCTAAAGGAGTTCTGATAACAAGAACCCCAGGTCCCTTGTTTGATATGCAGCAAACCCCTTGTGAACATCACAATCCCCATTAATACTTGCAGAGGGATGAGATGGCAGAGACTCAGGGTGTTAAAATGGACATGCACAATTCCAGACTGCAGGAAGGGAAATCACACTCCCCCATTCTAAAAGCACCCTACACATAGAAAGCCAGCACAGCAAGCAGAGAGAAGGTTTGGCTATTTTGTGTGTGCTTGTGGGGGGAAGAGGTTATTTGAAAGGACATTCTAAGCTGAAAGCATTTTGAAGCCCATTCTACCACCTCTTACTGTTTGCGTTTGCGAACCAGGCCTGAATGCTGGGTTTTGGCAAGACTGTGCCTTTTGAAATGCTGTCTGGTTGTTAAAGATGGTGTGCTTCTGAGAAAGAGACAAACTCTCTGGAATTCTTTTAAAAAAATGTGATTAGGAGCCACAAATAGATGAAAATATGCAGATACAGCTGCAGGTGTTCATAAGCTGTTGTTGACTGCTGGATGATGCTTATTCCCCGAACAGCACTAATTCACCCGAGGTGGCATTTATTTTGCACTGCACTGCCTAGTTCCTAAATCTCTCCTGCTATAACTTTGGGCTCCAAAGTTATACAGAAGGCTTGTAAATCGCCACTGGTCTGCTCAACGACTAAGATTCTCTCCCTCCTTTCTCCCAAATGACCAGACAAGGACACCTTTTGCCAGCTAGAGAGCTTGGTTATTTTTCCCCTTTCTTGTAGGCTATTGACAGACCACAAATAAATTTAGCAGCGATGGGGACCGCCCGGTAGACTAATAAGATTTTGTTGTTGTTGGCTTGTAAACCTTGTGGATTTCCTTGCAAATCAGAGGGTACTGTCCACTCTCTTTTTCCTTACTGTTCTTTTAAGTCTTTCTGTGCTTAGCTTAAAGTATGGCAGGGCAGGATATATAGTTTTTTTTTTTTTTTTACAAACCTGCAGAAGAGGTACTAGAGTAGGTTATTACATGCAGGAGGTCCTGGTACCTGTCCCCAGCATCTCCATTTAAAGCATCTCAGGTAACAGGTATTGGACCCCAGAGAGTCATCGCTGGTCAGAACAGACACTGCTGCTGAGCTAGATGGAGCAGAAGTCTGGCTTGGTGGGAGGCAGCTTCTTCAGGGGGAGGGTGGGGCATGGCTCACTGGTACACTACATTGTGCACAGAAGGTCAGTCTTCTGTTAAAGGATTCCTAGTATTGGTTAGGAAATGCCCTTTCTCTCCATGAGACTCTGGAGAGTAGCTGTCCATTGGAGGAGCTGTAGAGACCAATGGCCTGACTTGGCTGTCCACCAGCCAAGTTGTGTAGCTACCCTCCGTGCATGTGCAAAACCTCTTCTTAACAGCTTGGCTTTGCTCTGCAGCATAATGCGGGAGCAGCCAACAGTTGTCCTGGGTGTGGCTCACACTGTTGTGAAGAGGATGTCATCCTTTGTGAGGCAGATCGACTTTGCTCTGGACTGGATGGAAGTGGAAGCCGGTCGTGCTGTTTACAGGTAGGGTGTGCAAAAACCCTGAGCACCATCTGGAGGGAGGGGGTGGGAAACTGCTGTCAGCGGTTCTGTCCCTGAGAGCCTGTGTAGTAGTTAAAGTAAGACTAGGAGCAGGGAGACCTGGGTTCAAATCCCCATTCAGCCCTGAAGTTCCTGGACTTCAGGCAGTCACTCTTTCTCAGACCAGCCTACCTCAGTGGGTGGTCTTGAGGATAAAATGATGGAAGGGAGAGCTACGTATGTTGCCCTGAGCTCCTTTTGGAGGAAGGGCAGAATAAGAATGCAGAGTATGTAGTGTTGCTATTGTTTTGTGAGTTCAGGTTGGCCAAACTGGAATGCTTTGTGGCCCGCTGCACAAAAGAGACTATGTGGCCTATGTACATGTACAAAGAAATCAAGTGCTGTAGCCTGGCTTAGACTGTAACACTCTGAAGTATGAGCAGGGGGAGGGGGGATGTCCTCATGCATTTGGAATGTGCCACCAGGCTCAACTCTCATTGTAAACTGAAATGATGGACATGAAAACAGGCATTCATTGATTGGTGGTTGGTTTAGACTGCTCTGGCCTTTGATTTTATTTTTGCACTTAAACACACAATAATTTCAAAAACCTCATTGGGCAGAAAGCCAGTATGCTGAGAGGATAGCATAGCTGTCTCAACATTTTACTTTTCTACGTGCAGGGAGGGAAGGGTAACGTATGTGTGGTTTCCCTCCCTTTCCTGTAGTCTGAAGTGAAGCTCCACATCACGTGGCTTCTCTGGCCAATGCCTTGGAGGCCTTCGTAGGCCTGCACTTCTTCCAAAAACAAGAGAGAGATGTGCCAGGGTCTTCCCTGATCCCTGGTGTGATTTTGTGTGTGCGTATGTGTGCGGACTTAACAATGTGTGTGGATTCCTCCATTGTAGGCAAGGGGACAACTCAGACTGCACCTACATCGTGCTGAATGGGCGACTCCGCTCCGTCATCAGGATGGATGATGGGAAAAAGCATTTGACCGGTGAATATGGCCGCGGGGACCTGATTGGTGTGGTAAGAGACTGGCAGCTGTGCAGGCTGCTCTTTCTGGCTTGCTTGCTGTATTGGGGGTGGTCTCCACCAGTGTTCCCTCTAAGCTGAGTTAGTGTGAGCTAGCTCACAGTTGATTAGCCTCTGGCTCACACTTTTTTGTCTTAGCTCAGGAAGGATGGCTCCAGAGCAAACTAATTTATGCAGTAGCCAAATTGCTCGCTCACAAGTTTAATGCCAGTAGCGCAGAAAAGTATAATTTTTGCTCACAAGACTCCACAGCTTCGAGGGAACATTCTCCACTTGGTAAACTGATTTCGCACGGATGTGAAATAGGAGAGGGGATCCACTTACCTTTCAAGGTGCCATCAGCACTGGAGGCTGGTCAGCCAGGAAAGGGGCATTCTCTGAGCCACTTAGTGACCAGCTGCCTCCTGCTGCCATCAGCCCAAACATTCGCAGCTTGGTGGAACCAGATGGAACTCTGGCCGGCTTCTGTACCGTTGGATCCTTTTGGGCTGGGAGCTGCAATGCCCCCCCCCCCTTACAAAACTAACACTTTTCACAGAAACGGACCACCTTCAGGCAGCTATCAAAAATCATTTTAAAATTATAATCATATTAAATGGCGCATGACATGGCATGGTGTCTCACAGAGGGGAGGCAGTTTGGCAAGGGAAGTGGGGCTGAGCAGCTGGTGCTGATGGAGTTTGCGGTGGCAGCTGGTCTTCCCTTCTACAGTGGTGGCAGCGCAGCTGAAATGAGGGCAGCAGTTCCCTTCTCTTGCAGGGAATAAAGTCTCCTGGGCCCTCCTGCCAGAGTCCCCGGTGGCCTTATGGTCGCAGCTAGACGCTTGATCTGAAAGGAAGATCCCTTAAATTCCTGGTGTCTGATTAAAAGGATTAACAGAAGTTCAGTGCCAGAAGTATATTTGAGGCCTATAAGACTTCTCTGTTTTACTGTGAGGCTGGCAGGGATATACATGATTTCCAGAGAATTGGGTAAAGGATTCAGCATTCCAAGAGCCTTGACCTTCTTCCTCCCCTCCCAAGTTTCCTGTTGTCATCCATGAGAGTTTCAGTGCCCTGCTCGGCTCCTGGACTTCATGTTAAGTCCTGAGCTGCCTGCCACAAGAAGACCACTAGTAAAATGAAATGATTAAAGGCTGTCTCCCGTCAGTGCAAAGCTCCTGCCACAGAGGTGACTGCCTGGTGGGCTTCTCTGAGCTGCAGTTCTAGACCACCCTGCTTGCCGTCAGGAGGTGTGCCCAGAATAGCAGCTCTTACCAAAAAAAGGGGGGGATGATCCCTTCTGCTGGAGGGAGTCATCTCTCCTTTGCTCTAAAAATAAATTTCTTGAAATTTAATTTCAAAGAATGAAGCATGTCTCGAATTTTTATTCATGCCCACCCCCCAGAATCCCAAAAGGAACAAATTATACAAAATAAGCACCATACAAAGTTGATTTTAACTTTTACCGTTAAAAAGGGTTGCAGAATTCAGTGTTCCTTTACTGCAGGATTTGAGTACATTCTTTTTAAAGCACCTGGCAGTTAAAAGATCTCTCTTTTAAGTAAACCACGGCAGTGAAACAAAAGGCTTTCAAAGACATTTCCACAACACCGTTCTGCCCAGCAGCCAGTGATACATTGCTGCGAAGATGAAATTAAATTAGCAAATGCCGCAGTGAGCCAAGTTCGCTAGGCAGTGAATTCCATTTTACGCTCCAAGAGATGGGAATATTATAGCTTGCTCTAAACGTTCCAGTTAATTGGACTAATAAATATTAGCAGAGGGGTAGTGGCAGTGAAAGGGGGTAGTCCAAAACCAGTAGTGGGGTGAAGAAGAATAGTCCAAGACCATCAGCATAAGGGCCGTTCAGACTTGTCTGACTGGAGACCAAAGAACTGCACAGTTAGTTTTGCATCATCCACTGGCTCTTTGAGTTTCTGTTTCTTGCCCCATGCCGTGGTTTGACCTGTTTTTTTAAAACTCAGAGGAGGGTTTCAAAAGCAAATGGTGATTTATTTTAGACTATTTATACCTCTTCTTTCAGTATATTTCTCTCAAGGTGACATCCAGCAGTGGATGTGAAACAACCAGGAAAGGCAGTGAAACTATCGGTGTGCAAACTGTATCGGTATGCAGTCAACAAGACCCACAACAATCCAACAGTAAAACCAACAGTAAAATCATAACACCCCTAATAAAAAAGCAGTAATGAAACAAGTAGAACAGATCTAAAATCTCTGTAGGGGAAGAATGATTTCTTTTTAAAATAATGAAAAAGAGCAGCACAAGACTGGTCTAGGGTTGACAGGCTGCCTCTCAGCACCCCAAAGTGCTCTGGGAGCAGGGCAAGGGGCAAACATGAAGTAATTTGACATCAGAACATCTGCCGACGCTCTGAACTTCTCCCCAAACTCTGTGGTATGACCATAGAGTTTGGGGGATATTTTTTAGAGGCAGCTTCTCATCTTAAAGCAATACATATTATTTTTTTATTTCCTTCTTGTGGCATTCAGTACAGTATTTGTGAGACCCAAAACAGCCTCACTGAAACATACAACAATACCAAAAACTGACTTTCACCAACTGGAATTTGCCCTCACTGGTTAATCGACCAGTGTTTCAATTATCCGACTGACCAAATTGTAAAAGCCTTCGAGCCCTGGAGAAAAGCCGTAATGTTTATTCAGTCCCTAAAGAAATTAATACCGCAATTAATTCCTATTTTGTGTAGTACTGAGTTGCAATTTCCTGTGTGACACTTGATCAGATGCAAACACGACCTGTGGTTCAAAACAGAGTGCCAGTTATGGTATCTATAAAAGGCTTTAAGATTAGCTTGATGTAATCAATCTTTCATGAACCCCCACTGTGTTCACTTTCCCCCTGTATCCTTCTGGTTTAACATACAGTTTGGCATTTTGCTCAGCATCCTTGCTAGCAGGCATCTTACAAGTGAGCAAAATGGTGTTTGGGGTTTTTTGTTGTTGTTCAGAAATTAAAAGCCTGCAGGAACTGTTCTTCCCCAGAGAGTACTGGTCTTTCTTTTTACAGAGGCAGCCCATCTGCCCCTTGCCTCTCCAGTTTTTCAGCAAAAGGCTAGTTTGAGATCCAATCTGGTTGAGTTGAGTGCTCTACCTGGTCCAGAGAGACCTGGAGTCAACTTCAGATCCCAAAGCATGGCTGGGGGGCATTCTTCTGATCTGAAACAGTTCTGGTTCTTCTCTGTTTCCTTTTTCCTGCTTTCTCCCAGTCTGCTTTTCTTCCTTATCTCTTCTTCTACATGGCTGATTGATCTAAAAACCTATTGCCTCTTTTCCTCCTCCCACTCAAAGGGGGAGAGAGGGGGGGTTATGTGGGCCATTTCTATTGCTGGGTTTTTTTTTTCTTCCACTGACTTTCCAGAACAGACAGAATTCTCCTTTAAATGAATTTTAAAAATCTTTAAATTAAAAGCTGAAATTCACACATTGACCGGGGGGAACCAACCCAGCCAGATCTTTGGCTGCAGGCCTCTACTTCATTATTAAACCTCTTTTCATTTTTTCATTAGTTTCTAGTTGCCGGTAAATAGCATGATCCTGATTATTCCTTGCGCTGCCTCCCTAAATGGACAGAACCACGATGAAGCTTCATACGGTTTTCTCTTCAAAGCTGTCTTTTGTACAGTGTCAGCATTTACCCCACCCTTTCTCCAAGGAGTGCAGGGTGCTGTACATGATTTCCCCTCCTCACAACAGCCCCTTGATACAGGCTAGGATGTGAGAAATGGCTGGTCCAAGGCCACCCAATGAGTTCTTCATGGCAAATGGAGGCTTAGGTTGCTCCCATCTTATGTACTGAGATGGTCATTCCCTGGAAGTCACTATTTTTTTTTCAGGGCTGGGGAAGGGCCCAGAGGTAGGGAAAGATGGAAGATGCCCTCTGTCATTTAGGATGAATCTAGGTTCTTGTGTGAAGCACAATGCAAAAAATCCACCCCAGAAGCTGGGCGAATGCTCCAGCAAAAAAACCATCTTGACAGCCGCTCTGACAAGCCTGGTTCCTCTAATGTGAAGAGGCTTGGCTGCCTCAGAGTTTGCAGCACAGAAGCTGGCCTTCTGTTGGTACCTTGGCAAGGGAGGCCAGACACTCAAAAGCCTTCCAAAAAGACATGCTGTACTCTGTGCAACCTTTAGACTCGCAGCCCTGCTGATGGCTGCTCCTTTACCGCCCATCTCTGCGTATTGCCTGGTTAGCTAAAGAACTCCGCAGGCACACTTCAGTTCTGCAGGACTCTACGGAACATGCAAACAGTGACGGAATGCTGTTGCTTGTGAATCTCTGCTTTCCGGGGTGTGTCTTTGCATGAAGGCAAGTTTTTACCCCTTGTGGCTCAGAAGATCTGCTCAAAAGTGTGTGGTCGTGCCTGATGACGTCTCAGAAGCCAGAAGGCAGGGGTAGGAGCTGAATAAAATTTGGAGCAAGACTGCTTTCCCTTCCCGTTATCAGCAAATCCAGAATAAATGGTACAAACTTGATCAGTGTAGAAAATGCACATCGCCTGTGAAATTCAGTTTCTAAGGCACATAGGTTTAGAAAGCCTGGGTATAAAATCTTAGATCCGCCCTCCCCCAAGCAGAGTGTATATAATCCTGCCTAAAATAGGCTAACCTTCCTCACTGTGTAGTTGAGGAAGAACAATGTCTTCCCCCCCCTCGCCCCAAGTTCCTTGGAGGAAGGGTGGGATAAAAATGGGGTGGGTGGATAGATAGATGGCACTAGCCACAGGCCCTGCAGGGGTTCAAGGATGGGAGTTCCACACTGGCTCTAAGGATCTGTAATTCTGCACCTCATAACCACTTTTCTGGAAGTGCACACTACCCCTTTGCCCACCCTGGATGAATGGGAGGTGCAGCACCACAAGTGAGACTTCATTTAGCTAGGAGAAGCGATACAGTTTATGGTCTCCAAGAAAGGAGGATTCTGTCTGTTCTGGGAAGTCAGTGGAACAAACATGGGACATTGCTCTGTTCTCCCCCTCCCTTATTCTTCCTCTTATCCACTGCTAATCCTTTGATCCTCTTTTCCCCTAAGCCAGGACAAGAATCTGCATTGTGTACTGAACTTGTCTTGCATTCAGGGAAGCTCCCTGAGGGGTGTGGAGTCTGAATTGGGCAAAGGTGGGGGGAGGAGACCTGAAGTCTTAAGTAAAAACCTTGATTTTCTAATGAGTGGATTTGCATATATGTTCTCCAATGCCTCTTGCAGCAAGGAAACGGTACCAAGTAGCAAGTGACCTCCGTTCTTGTACCAGAGTCCATTAGTTGCTAAGCGCTGGGTCAGCTTGGTTGCTCCATCTTCACTGCCACGCTCTGTGTGTGGGATTTCATTCCAGCCGCCTGTGTTTAGTGTGGCAGGAACCAGGCTGTGTTCCCGAGCAGGGAAATGTCAGCACCTCCCTCTGGGCAGCAGGTGACGTGGCTTCATGCCACACGTGGTCTCATTAAGCTGCGAGTCTCCCGTTTCTGTTTGAAGACAAAAAAAATGGGCACCAAGAGTACAGTTTAGAATTAGAAGACGGAATTGTTTTGCAGTCGCCTTGAAAACCGTGTCATTTTGTTACATGTACATTCGGGAATTCTGAGGGCATTACAGTTCCCCCCTCCCAACAGAGCCATCCAAACATTATATGGATAAAAATGGGTTGGCTTCCAAATTTTTGATTGATTGATGAGCCAGAATTTTTTTTTGCTGATTTAAGTGTGGGATCCCACTTTGCTCTTGCATTCAGGAAAGTTTCATATATTCGATGTACAAATTTGTATCCTGCCTTTCGAACTCAAAGGCCCTGCAAAATAAAACTGTCTCGCAGTCCTGTCAAAAAGACATTCCGGAGAGCTTTGCATTTTTCTCCAGTGCAGCACTCTGCAAAACAGGGCCCACCACAGAGAAAACATGAGCCTTGGCAGAAGATAAATGGATCTGCTTGCGGGGGAGGGGGCAACAGTGAGTGAGGCCTGCTGAGCAAACCTGAACTGTAGTCTGGATGCATACAGGGAGTGATGGTCCTTCAGGTACATTGGTTCCAGAGTGCGACGGGCTTTATTGGTAAGAGCCAGCACCTTGAGAACTGAACCTGGTAACAAATCGGAAGCCAGCGGACTTGCTTTAGCATTGACTAAATATGAGAGCATTGCCTGCTAGTCAGATTAGAGGCATATTTTATGCCTATTGCTGCTTCCAGGTTGTCTTTGAGGGGCTACCCCATGCAGAGCGTGTTGCCATAATCCGACTCAAAAGCTATAGAAGCATGGGTCAGTGTGGCTGGATCTGCTGAGTCTAGAAAGCCAAGCTTCCTGTGTAGAATGTGAAAGAGAACTCGCTTCCTCAGAGCAGTCCACCTTTCATTTCTCTGTGTTAATTGCTGTTCTGGGCATGCCTCCTCTGAGTGCAGGTAATTCTGCTGCTCCTTTGCTCGGAGAGCTATTGGATCATTTGCAATGTAGAGATGCAGCAGAGTTAACCTGTCCTAAGTTACTGGAAGAAGATACTGCCAGAGCAACAAATTGTGCAGAGGTGTAGCAGGCAGCCTCACCTGTGGTCTGGTACGTGAGACTTTAGTAAGTCTTTAGGGTTTTTGTTGTCTTGTTTCTCGCAGAACTTAGTGCTTGCATGTTCCACAAAACCGCAGCTGTGCAACACAGTTTGTATCGAGGGGAATTTGGGACACTGCTTTGGAGCATCTTGTGGATGCAAACTGAGGCTGGGCTGCCTGAGAACACAGAGGCATATATGAAGCCAGCAACTGATAAGGGCCATTCACACTTCTTCTGCACGAGTTCTAGGAGCACCATAGAAATCACCAGTGTCTTCTCATTAGCCATTTCTTTCCTTTGTTTCCCAGGTAGAGGCCTTAACCCATCAGCCCAGGGCCACAACGGTGCATGCAGTTCGAGATTCTGAGCTGGCCAAGCTTCCAGAGGGGGCACTGACATCCATCAAGCGGAAGTTCCCGCAGGTAAGGAAGTGGCACAGGATTCCACTCTGGGCCAAGTCAGAAACAGCCTGGCAAAGAGTTTTGGTTTTGCCCTTTGGAGAAGGAGTAGAACCACGCTGCCTTTTCTTTCTTCAGCAGAACAGTTCCTTCAGCTGTACGGCAACCTCTTCGACATCTAAAACCCCTCCCTTACTATATCCTTTTCCCTCCGACGGACAAGTGACTTGCTTGCTTCTGAGATTCTTTGGCATGTGGCATCTTCCTAACATTTGGCTGTATTTCTCCATGCTTCTGAAAATAGTGAGGAGGGCAAATAGATAATGGAACCCTGGCTGAAACAGCCAGTGGGGCACAGTGGTTAGAGTAGGCTTGAAGAGACCTGGGTTCAAATTCCTAGATGCTTTCTTCTTTTCTCACTCTGCAAGCTTACCTCACAGGGTTGTGATAAGAATAAAACGGAGGAAGAGAGAACCACAGACACTGTATTGCGCTTGGAGGAAAGGTAGGATAAAAAAGTGACAGCTGATCTGCTTCCAGGTGGGAAGTATAGACATATCTCTGACTGGCAGCAGCTCTCTAGGGTCCCAGGCAGAAAAGATCCTTTTAACTGCAGGTGGCAGAGATGGAACCCAGGACCTCCTTCATGCAAAGCACAGGCTCTCCCCAAGCTGGACTGGGGCAGCATTATTGGCTTGTTGCCTCCTGAGTCCTGGTCTTATAAGACTGCCTGACATGCCCAAGTTGTGGCACAAGCAGGTGTGTTATGTGCTGTCGTGTAACGGAAGTCCTGTTTCTCTTGCCTCCACTGCAAGTGTGTTCTGTTGTGAGCAGTCAGCCTAATGAAGAGCTCTGTGGAACCTTGAAAGTTTGCTTGCTACCTGGTGACACTTTGATTTGATTAATTTTTTTTTTAAATCACACAGTTGTTTTTAGATTCCTAGGGGGAGGCTGCAAAACGTTTCGGGGGGTGGAGGTGAGCACAGTATCCTATATATAGCCCCCTCATTTGTAAAAGGAGAATAAATTATTGAAAACAGTAGTTCAACTTGGGAAAGGGACATAAGACATGGGTATAAACATTTTGGTTACTATGCACAATTGTTGCAGCAGTGTTCCTCAGCTGGTTTTACTAGATTTACCCTTGGGCCCTGGCAAGTGGTTTGATTTTCTTAATTTTTGCTCGGCTTGCTTTTTTTTTAAGTGCCTCAGTGGAGGCCCTGTTGCCTTTGGTTTGGTGTAGTGGTTAAGTGCGCGGACTCTGATCTGGGAGAACCGGGTTTGATTCCCCACTCCTCCACTTGCACCTGCTGGATGCCCTTGGGCAAGCCATAGCTCTGTACCAGCTGTTCTCTCAAGGACAGCTTGGGAAACAGTTCTCTCAGCCCCACCTCCCTCACAGGGTGTCTGTTGGGGGGAGGGGAAGGGAAAGGAGTTTGTAAGCCGCTCTGAGACTCCAAGCGAGTGAAGGGCAGGATATAAATCCAATCTCTTCTTCTTCTTTGAAAGAGGAGCAAGAGATGTTCCCCTTGGGCCCAATATGCATCTCATGCTTCTAAACTGAGGTTCACTGTGGTGTGAAATTTGGCAGCTGGGTTGAAGACCGCCTGTGTGGTGGGAATACTACCCTGAATACATAAATGGGTCCCGGGGTACAGCTAGAAGACACTTGACACAGCAGCCTCGTTGAAGCTAAGCGACTCTGGTCAGGGCCTGGATGGAACATGTGGTTAGTATTTTGGACCAGGACCAGGAAGACCCAGCCTCACTGCCTCTCAAAGCTCACTGGGTTGCCTTTGGCCAGTTGTGCACACTCAGCTTCTTCGGCTTCAGAAGGCTGGTAGGAGAATAGTGGAGGAGGGTTCAGCATAGTGGCAGGGCCACTTGCTTTGCATGCAGAAGGTTGCAGTTGTCCATTCACCTGTTCCTAAAGAAATATGCTCTTGGTGGAGGAGACTGGAACAACTGTCATCCAGACTCCAATGTGCCAATCATGAGCAAGGTGACTGAGCAAGTAGCAGCCAGATAGCTTTATGGATTCCTGGATGGATTGTTTTGGATCCTTCTAGTCTGGTTTCAGACCTGGTTATGGGACTCAAATGGTCTTGGTCACCCCAGTGGATAACCTGTGCCAGGACGTGGTCAGAGGGAGTAAAATCCCATTGATTCTTCTGGGTGTCTCTTTCTTTTTTTTTTTTTTGCAAGATTCTTCTGGGTGTCTCAATGGCGTCCAGCACCATAAATTTTGCTGTCCTTCTGGACCTGCCTTTTGGGGTTGGGACTGTGAGGCACCATTTTGCAGTGATCACATTTTAATTTCTTTTTTAACTGTTATTGCCTTGATGACCCTAGTTGAGTGGAAAGGTGGGATGCAAATGTTTTAAAGAAACAAATAAAATCTCCTGCTGCTGAGAAGAACTTTCTCTGCCTGACCCCCTGGAGAGCTGCTGCCAGTCAGAGTAGACAGTTCTGTGATAGATCAGTGTTCTGACTTAATATAAGGCAGCTTCATATTGTCCAGCTGTGTCCAGCCCATGCAATACCGGCTCTGAGCTTCTTGACAGGAGAGTGAGGATGGCAATGCAATAAGCTCTTTGGGAACTCAGCGCATGCCACCGTGGATTCCGTAATGGAATATAATAGAATTAATCAAACTCTGCCTGAGACCCTGGAGAGCTGCTGCCCGTCTGCGTAGACAGAGGCTGGCTTTGATGGACAAAGGGTCTGATTTAGCAGCTTCATGTGTTCACATGAATAGAGTCACTCTAAAGGGGACAGTCAGGTTTGGGATGTTATCTTTACTTGGTGTGATAATATTGGCGGAGAGAGTGACCTTCAGGCTGGTCTGTGTAGCTGACCTAGATGCTGATCTTCTGGCCCCCCTCTTTGACTACATTTTACTCCCACGGCACTTTCCGTGTCACTCCAAGAATGTCTTCCAATGTTCTGCCTTTTCTGCTTTCTCTGCTTTTTAAAGGCTACCCTATTTTTAGGAGAAAGCTCCATCTGTGCATTATTGCTAGCGGGGTTGTTGTCTTCATATGGAAATGAGGGTAGGGAGCTGGGTTTTGATGTTTCACTTTAACAGGCAGTGGGCTATTGTGCCCCCCCCCCCCAGCTAATTCTGTTTCGGTGGTCTAGTAGGTTTAGGAGCACTGTCACCTATGGAGAGAGAAAGAAAAAGATACTATCAATCAGCGATTTGCCATCGTGGCAAGCACACAGAAGCTTTGGATGGAGGGATGAGGCAGTGGCTGAGAGGGAGAGAGACTGAGACATGAGTGCCTGCACTCTGGTGCTCCGGAATCCTCTTAAGCTTTGTTCCTTTTGTTCTTTTCAAGCACGTTCGGAGTGATATTGAAACTGTATCTCCAAGTACTGGAAAATCAAAACTCTTCTTGCAGATGCAAGCAGTTATGAGCCCGGCTGATATTTCCCAGGTGCCAGATTTGAGCCGCTTCTTGAGCTCTACTTGGAAATAATTATTTTTGCCGTCACTTCTCCCCTTCCACATGAGACTCTCAGTGGCATCCCAAGGGACTGAGGACTTTCACACCTGCCCGGCATCAACAAGGCCGCAGCAATAGGTTCTCCCAGGCCATTTACGGGGCCTCGGATTGTCATATTTATTATTTTTAAAACCTCCATGCATAAGTTTGGGTCCTGTGAGTAACCATGAGGGGTGGGGAACAATAGCCTAGTAGCTCTATAGTGCTGGCTGCTAAAGTTTAAAACTAAGCGAGCCAGGAACTATTAATTTCCCCTGAGTTCAGCAATCTCTTGCAATTGTGTCTTGGTTGTACCCCTTCACCATGCACCCCTCTGCACCTAATTTGCAAGCATCCTCCTCTATATTGTATAGCTGTCGGAGGAGATACTCAAGGCCCTTTCTTGCCTGCCCATGAGGTTTTCTTCTTTTGATTCCACTGCTCTCGACATCCCAGACCACCCGGAGGGCAATGAGCTTGTTCTCTTTTCATTAGATCTTTTTTGTTCTGTTCTTCCTTTTTATTTAGTGATCCCCCCCTCCTGCATACTCCCATGTACACAAATACCCCTACTTATCTGCCAGTGGCCCATTTCAAACACAGGACCATCAAGTTTTCTATTAAAGAGGGGTGGTATTTTGCATTCAGCCATGCTGGTTTCTTATGTTAAAATATCTCCTACACGGATAGTCTGGAACAGACACGGTGGACACCCAAGTCTGACATCTGCCCCAATAACCCTCTGCATTCGGAGGAAGGAGAAGGCCTGCTCACTGGTGATCATTACTTTGTATAAAATGGGCTGCCACAACTTTTGCTGGCCAGGTAGTTTGACCAGAAGCTGTTCTGTTGGCTAGAACTTTGCTTTTGGGGGGCACAGACTGGAATAGATTGCCACAGGCCGAGGGTGTTCGTGTGCCTGCTTTGGACCCCTCCCCAGGAATCTCATATAAGGATCAGGGTCAGTGGTGATGCCATTGAAGCTTATAAGAAAAGGAAATTAAGAACATAAGAGAAGCCATGTTGGATCATGCCAATGGCCCATCCAGTCCAACTCTCTGTATCATACAGTGGCCAAAACCCAGGGGTCATCAGGAGGTCCACCAGCGGGGCCAGAACTCCAGAAGCCCTCCCACTGTTGCCTCCGAAGCACCAAGAATACAGAGCATCACTGCCCCAGACATAGTGTTCTTTCTGTACTTTGTGGCTAACAGCCACTGATGGACCTCTGCTCCGTATGTTTATCCAATCCCCTTTTGAAGTTGTCTATGCTTGTAGCTGCTACCATTTCCTGCAGCAGTGAATTCCATGTGTTAATTAGTCTTTGGGTGGAGAAGTACTTCCTTTTATCTGTTCTCAGCCTGCTGCTCATTAATTTCATTGCATGCCCACAAGTTCTTGTATTATGAGAGAGGAAGAAAAGTACTTCTTTCTCTACCTTCTCTATCCCATGCATAGTTTTGTAAACCTCGATCATGTCACCCATCAATTGTCATTTCTCCAAGCTAAGAAGCCCTAACTTTAACCTTTCTTCATAGGGAAGGTGTTCCATCCCCTTAATCATTTTAGTTGCCCTTTTCTGTACCTTTTCCAGTGCTATAATATCCTTTTTGAGGCACGATGACCAGAACTGTGCACAGTATCCCAAATGAGGTTGCACCAGAGATTTATCCAGGGGCATTATGATACTGGTTGATTTGTTTTCATTCCCCTTCCTAATAATCCCCAGCATAGCATTTGCCTTTCGTATTGCAGTCGCACACTGAGTCAACATCATCAGTGAGATATCTACCCCAACTCCAGGATCTCTCTCCTGGTCAGTTACAGCCAGTTCAGACCCCATCAACCTATATTTATAGTTGGAATTTTTAGCTACAATGTGCATTACTTTGCACTTGCCCACACTGAACTTCATTTGCCATGTTGACGCCCACTCAACCAGCTTCAACAGATCCCTCTGGAGTGCCTCACAGTCCTCCCTGGTTCTCACCACCCTGAACAACTTAGTGCAGGGGTGGGCAAATGGCGGCCCGGGGGCCACATGCAGCCCGCCACAGAGTTTTTTGCAGCCCGCCAAGACAGTTGGCCACTGTCAGCACCTGAGGAGCTGCAGCTTGAACTTATTGACATGCAGTCAGATCACACTGTGAAAGAAATGTTTAATGCTGTGACATTAGTTGACTTTTACAAATCTTTGTCTGCTGAAAGGTTTCCATGTATGAAGAAATTTGCTGGGAAAATGTTCTCTATATTTGGGTCTACATATATCTGTGAGCAAAGTTTTTCTTGCATGAAGATCAACAAGAGTAAATGTAGACATTAAGAGACATTTGACAGACGTTAACTTGCAGGCTGTGATGAGAATCTCAACAAGCAATCTCACTCCCGATTTCAAAAAAAGTGTAGAAAAGTGTGAGAGGGTACATTTGTCTCATTAAACGGATTCTAAAATTAAATGTGCTTGCAGCTATAGATGATATGAAATTAGCACAATAAATAAATTGAATAAAACTACCACTATTTTATTTAATTTATATTTATGGATTTTTATGATACAATTTATACCTTTTCTGAAATGCAAAGTTAACTAATGAATGCAATAATTTTAAAAGGTGCGGCCCTCCACTAACCCCCACTCCCACAAAGCGGCCCCCAAGCCAAAACAATTGCCCACCCCTGACTTAGTGTCATCTGCAAACTTAGCCACTTCACTGCTTACTCCCAACTCCAAATCATTAATGAACAAGTTAAAAAGCACCGGACCGAGTACTGAGCCCTGCAGTTCTTTACTGCTTACCACCTTCCACTATGAGAACTGCCCATTTATATTCATTCTCTGTTTCCTGTTAATCAGTTTTTAATCCACAAGAAGATGTGTCCTCTTATCCCATGACTGCTGAGTTTACTTAGGAACCTTTGATGAGGAACTTTATCAAAAGCATTCTGGAAGTCTAGGTGAACAACACCTACTAGGTCATCCTTGTCCACATGTTCACACCCTCAAAGAACTCTAAAAGGTTAGTGAGACTAGATCTTCCTCAATAGTTTTTGTTCATCAGAGTGCCTGCTAATTCTGTCTTTAATAAGAAACTGAAATTTCCAGGAGGCAGATGATTGGATGTGTGCAGTAGAATGAAACGGGGACACCTTAGTTCAGGGGTGGCCAAACTTGCCGCACACATAAGAGCCACACAGAATAAAAGTCAGATGTTTGAGAGTCACAAGACAAGAACAAATATTACACACACATTTTTATTGAAAAATAATGCAAATTTGCTGTTTTGTTAACATTAAATGAGACTGCCAAAAATAAACAAAAGGGGGAAAACAGATATTGATATTTGTCCAATGGTATTTATTTGTTTGCTAATGATATTTATGTGTCTAAGAGAGAGAGAGGTGGAGAGAGAGAGAAACAAAGAAAGCAAATAGATGGGGGAGGGAGGGGGGAGAGATGAAGGAAGAGAGCGAGAAAGAAAGAAAGAAAGAGAGAGAGAGAGAGAAAGAGAGAAAGAAAGAGAGAAAGCAAATAGATGGGGGAGGGAGGGGGAGAGATGAAGGAAGAGAGAGAGAGAAAGAAAGAAAGAAAGAAAATAGATGGGGAGCCTCCTGGGAGCCACACAATATGAGTAAAAGAGCCATGTGTGGCTTCCAAGCTACAGTTTGGTCACCCCTGCCTTAGTTAAATCTGTATTTCAGTCCACAGTTTCCAAGCTGGGCCTTACAGGGACCAGAGATGGGATTGTTATTCTCTGATTTGAAGCCTGTCCCATCCTTGAGGGCTCAGGGTGGCTATCAAAATGTGCTGAAAAAATAAAACTGTAAGAAGAGCCCTGTGGGTTCGGACTAAGGGTCCAACCAGTGCCACATTCTGTTTCCCGCAGTGGCCAGCCAAATGGCCCTGGGAAGCCTGCATGTGTAGAGCATAGAAGCCAAAGCTTCCCTCTGTTCTTCTGCAATAACTGAATGGGTCTTTAAGGGGTCACCATGCCATCTTCTCTCAGTTGTAACCAGTGCTTTAAAAAAAGTAGGGCCACTATGGTGCAGTAGTTAAAGTGCTGGATTTGTACCAGGGAGAGTTGGGTTCAAATCCTTGGTCATCTATGAAACTTGGTGGGGCGAACTTAAGTCAAGCTCAGCCAAAAGTAACCCCGCCTCCCAGGGTTGTTGGGGAAACTGCATATACAGCCCTAAGCTCACCAGAGGGAGGGAAGGCTCCATTTTGACTCCTTCTTTCCAGTCCAGGATACAGGGTGATATTTTAACGCTAGCTCTTACTGCTTTCTTATTTGCATTGTTTTTTTAAGTTGTTAACACCACTTTGAAAATTAGCTTTTGGAATATGGTATAGAAATGTATTTGATAGGCATGTTTTCAATAAACCTCCATCCCAGTGCCATTCAGAAGAGACAGTAGGAGGATAAATGGACCATTGCGCAGGCTCTCTGTTGCTTCATATGCCTCTCCGATTGGTCATGTTTTGTTCTGCACAAATCGGTGCCAAGCTTGTCCTCCAGCTTTGCTTTGTGGTTGGAGAGCGTCCCTGGTGTAAAGTAATAACAGAGTCGGTGGCTCCTGTCCACCTTGGATGAGCCCCTCCCCTCTTCACCCCTGCTTTTGTAGCTGAGCAGTGAACCTCAAAGAACCTCTATGATCCATGTAGACGCTGCACATAAATCCAAAGGCACATAAATCCAGAGGCATCTCTGGAGCCTGCAGTAAATTAGCTCTGTGTGCCCCTGCCGAGGGAACGAGTCCTTGGGGAGCAGCAAGGTTGCTTGGGTCTTGCAGTGCAGACACTGCGGTTGCTCTTGCGCATGGGCTCTGTTGCTGCAGGCATGTGCAGGGCAACGGGCGCTCGGCTTCTGAGTGACTGCTACCAAGCGATTCAGTTCACAGTTAATGTAGAGCTGGGAAAGGGCTGCCACAACAATGAAGGTGGTTGGAGCATATTCCCTGCAAAGAAAAGTGAAAGGGTTCAGAGCAAAAGGGGGCACCTTAGTTTATAAAATGATCATTAATGAGTGGAGAATGTGGATGGGAAGGTCTTGATTCTCCCATAATACTAGAATTGGGGTGGAGGGAGTTTGCAGCAAAATAGGCTGGCAGCAGATTCAGAGCACACAAAAGCCAAGTATTAATTCGTAACAATGCATGTTTAACTTATGGAATTCACCATCGCAGGATCTGGTGGTGAATGCCGGCTTGATGGCTTTAAAAAAATAGTTGATAATGTGTTTTTTTGGAGGAGAGTTCTGTGAATGGCTGTCAACCTTTCTGTTTTACACGGTGCTTCCAAGAGCAGAGGCAATCTGTTTCTGAGTGCCAGGTTCTGGGGACAAACGGGGGGTGATTTGCCTTCCTTGCCCTCCTTGTGTGCGACTGGCTGCTATTGGAGGCCAAAGGCAAGGAAATTTCTAAATGCCCCCTAGTGCAGCATGTCAGAGTTCAGAGGGGCTGTCTTCATTGGGGAGGCTGGGGCTTTTGTTTTTCCCAGTCAGCCTTAGAACTTTCCCCACAGCTTTGCCCAAAATGGCTTTTTGCTTCGCTGAGAGGTGCTCGTGCCACACGTTCCAGCCGCCCTCGTGAGATCAGAAGAGCTTGGGCGTACGGCTGGGAATATCGGCAGAGCTGAAAGTTTTCATTGGCATCTTAAAAGAATGGTAGCAGAAACCTTTGTATTTCTGTACGGATATATATATATATATATATATATATATATATATATATATATATATATATACACATATTAAAAAAACACACTGCGTGCCCTTTTTATGAGAGAGATACTTGGCTGAAAACTCCAAGGAAATCTCGTGCCACTTGCCTTTGCTCAAATCTGAAATTGATGTTCCTTGCGCGTTGCCATGGTAGCAGCGGAGTGACTCACCCAGTGGCAGTAAGCAACCCGCTGTGTGCTCTGTTGCAGAGGGCCTCTGGAGAAACAACATTTCCAGAGTTAAACCAGAGCCGTTTTGAGTAACTAATCAAGGGAAGGAGTGGGGCTTTGGACAGTAACCTACAAATCCCTTTCCTTGTGGTGTTGGGGTTCAAGAAGTAATAAATGGGACTGTGAGTTCTTTGTACTTCGCGCTCCCCCCCGCATCTGGAAATTTTGCAGCACAAAAACTTCTGGAATCCCTGAGCTGTATAAAAATAAGCACACTTGCATATTTTATTTGTTGTTTTGAATTAGAATTTTTTGAGATCCTTTGTCACAAACCTATAGGTGATCAAAGTGAAACATCAAAGTTTCAGCCGTAAAAATCAGCAGCGCCAGAAGTCTCATGTTCCTCTAAGGAGCTCAACGCAGTATATGTGTTTCTGTGCCCCCCCCCCCCCCCCAATCACCACCGCCGTTGTCATCCTAGCAGTAACCTCTGAGGCAGGTTATTGACAGCGACTGATCCAAAGACAGCCAATAACTTTAATGGCCAAGTGGCGACTTTGAATGCATAGTCTCCTTAGTCCTAGACAAACGTACTTAACCAGTCCACCTCTCTGAAGAGTAGCTCACACTACTGGAAATATTACTCAGTTTCTCTTTACTTCTGCAGTGGTGTAGTGGGATAGCATTTCAAATTCGAACTCTGGATTCAAATCCCTCTTCAGCCATGCAGCACTTTGATAACCTTGAACTAGGGGTTGATTCTTCTGTCTGACCTGCCTCACAAGTTTGTTAGGTTATGGGCATCAGGACATAAGAGCAAAAGAAGAGCCTTGATGGGTGTGTCCCCCCCCCCCCCCAAAAGAGGCATGGAATAGTGAAAGAATCTGAGCAGTCGTCTCTCCCTACTGCCCCTCCCAGCAGAATGTTAATCATAGACTTATTGCTTCTGAATATGGTGGTTCCATTTGGCCATCACGGCTGATAGGCCTGGGTAGACCCCATGAATGGCAGCACCCTGCAAAGGCCACCCCAAACTCTCCCAAGACAAATATGCAGTCAAATAAAATCTTGCCAGGCATTTTCACATCTGTCCTCATATGTAAGGTTTAGAAGTTCCATTTGCATTTAAAGACCAGGTAATCAGGAGGCAGTGGCCATCTGAGAAGGCATGTGTCTGCTATCCACTAACCCTAATTTCACCCCCATTCCCATTCCAAGATACTATATACTATTTGGGGCTGTGCCCCATTTGCATTTGGGGGAAAAGTCTTGTGTGTGTGTTGGAGTGGGTGAATGTGTATATGCAGTTAATTCAGGTCAGAAGTAGCACTCTCTCCAGTCCTAATCGATCTCCCTGCCAGGATACTTTTAGTTTCAAAGTTGTCAGACTCCTTAAAACCTGGATTGGTGGGGGTGGAATTTTAGTTTGGGGATATACTCATTGCGGCATGCATCCCTCAATTATACTCTGCTCTTCTAAGGTATTATTACATTACTTGGGACTTGAGTGGGCAGATTCCTCCCCACTCCCTTTTTGCCCTATAACTATTTCTCAGTTGATCTCAATTGGTATCTGAAGAAGCAAGCAGTGACTCATGAAAGCTCCTCCCCTGCCAGAAATTTTGTTAGTCTTTAAGGTGCTGCTCAACTCTTGCTCTTTGCTACTGCTACAGATAGACTAACCCAGGCTGAGGACAGATTGGCCGTCTCGGCCGCATCTGCCCCCAGGAGGCGGCCCGGACGCATTGCGTCCAGCGCCGAGCTCCTTCCGCACCAGCCGAGCACCACTTCAAAGTGGTGCTCGGCTGCTGCGGTGCGCCCTGCGTGTGCGTTCCACCCGCCGGAGCGGGTGTGAACGCGTGCGGGCAGGGGCAGCCGCGCAGCGTCCGCCCGCCACTCCAGGAAGCCGCCTGCAGTCTGAACGCTGTGGGCGGCTTCCTTCCGGCGGCGTGCAAACGCCGCGCCGCGGGGAAATTCCCCCGCCCCATTCTGCGGAGGCACGGCAGAATGGCAATCTGTCCCTAGCCCCAGCTTTATCAGTTGCCCTTGATATTCCGAGCCTCATGGAGAGCAATGAGAGGGTTCACTGTGCATCAGTCACACTTTTTGAAGTGTATGTCTTAATATTTAATTCACAAGGTAACATTTTCCTGTATGTCCAGGGAGTCCTCTCTCCCAGCCTCCTTGCTCAAGTATTCACCAATCTCTGACTTGTCTTTGAGTGTTCCTGTTTCTCTGCTTTCCAAGTGCACACTCAGCCGTCGAGTTTGCTGCTAAAAGGTACAATAATCTTGCTTATGAGGAGCAGTTAAAACCAGAGCCTAAATAGCAGAAAGCTCCCCCCGCCGCCTTCTTTCACAAGCAGTTCTTTTGCTAAGGTGCAGAACTGATCGCCTCCCTTGGCGCTGTTGTGCTGCACAAAGCTCACAACTCTTTACACATCTTGGCCATGCTCTTTTTATAATTTCTCCTCCTAAATCTTGATGCTGCTGTCAAGACGCTCCCAACTCAGAGCTGTTGCCCTGACTGTGCTGTTTTCTGTATTCTTCTCTCCCTGCCAGGTGGTGACTAGGCTAATCCATTTGCTGGGCGAGAAGATCCTTGGCAGTCTTCAGCAAGGGGGTAGGTCATTAAATTCTGGGCCCCTGACAGGAGGCATGGCCAGATGAGTTGGATAGACTGTGTCAGGGTCAGATCCTTTGCTGCAGTACAAGTCTGCTTGGAGGGATTTTAATGAAGCCCTGCTATTGATTAAAGAGCGAAGGCCATAGCTGCAGCGTTGCTCTCCAAGGCACAGGAGCGCAGTGCAGTTCTCGATCAACCACGGTTCTTTCTGAGTTCATATCTGATTGGTTCTCGTTAACTGGAACCTTTTCTTGGAGCTTGGATTCACCCATCCTAGCTGTGGTTCCTGTTGCATATATGAATATTCTTATTCTTGGATGCTCCCAGGCCTGGTAAACGAAGCTTAGGCGGGTGAGACGAATAGAGTCCCTGAGGACTGTAAGAAGTTCCCTGCTGGATCAGACCAGGGGTCCAGCAACCTGTTTTTCACCGCATCCAACTAGTTGGTTCCAGAGGGCCAACAAACAGGGCATTAGAAGCCAAGGCTTATCCCTGTTGTTGCCTCCTAGCACTGGCTTTTAGAGGTTTACTGCCTCTAAATATGGAGGTTCTTTTTGCACACCACAGCTAGTAGCTGTTGATGGACCTAATCTCCATGAATCTTTCTAATCCCCTTTTAAAACCATCTGTGCTTATGGCCATCACTACTTCCCCAGGCAGCAAATCCCACAATTTAATTACTTGCTGAGTAAAGAAGTATTTCCTGTCTGAGGTCAAGAGCAACATCGGCAGCAGACCTTTGTCCTCACAGGGCCACCAAACAGGGTTGAAAACTGGTTTGGTCACTCTTGTTTAAGTGTTGGATGAGACAAAACCATAGTTGATGTCAGTAATGCTAAATGCCATGGTTGGTTGACACATGTGCACACACACGCACCACCCCTTGAGCCCAAAATGATTTCTCAAGAGGCTGGCATTGTGTCTGCCATCTCTCTTAGGCTTCTGTATCCAGTGCTTCATATTTAAGGGAAAGAATATTGTTTGGGAAATGCAGTGCTTATTTGGCTGTGAAAAGATTTATATGCTGCTTTTCAACACAAAGTACTTACAAGCAATGCTCCCTTCGTGAGCTACTGGCATTAAAAGTTGTGAGCGAGTGATTTGGCTACTGCATGAATTAGTTTGCTCTGGAGCTGTCCTTCCTGAGCTAAGACAAAAAGCCAGAGGCTAAAGAACTGTGAGCTAGTTCACACTAACTCAGCTTAGAGGGAACACTGCTCACAAGGAGGCTCACAACCATCTGTCTATAATATTGCAAAAAGTAATCTTAGAATTCAAGAAATAAAAAGAAGAAGAAGAGGAGATTGGATTTATACCCCACCCTTCACTTGTAGTCTCAGAGCGGCTTACAGACTCCTTTCCCTTCCCCTCCCCACAACAGACACCCTGTGAGGTAGGTGGGGCTGAGAGAGCTCTTTCCCAAGCTGTCCTTGAGAGAACAGCTGGTACAGAGCTATGGCTTGCCCAAGGTCATCCAGCAGGTGCAAGTGGAGGAGTGGGGAATCAAACCCGGTTCTCCCAGATTAGAGTCCGCACATTTAACCACTACACCAAACTGGCTCTCATTAATTAACATCAGTGTCCAGTGATAAAGACATTAACCTAGTAGAGGTCAAAATGAAGAATAATAAGCTTTCCCTTAACTTGTGTTTTCATACCAAGGTCCAACAATCAAAGGAGGCCACAGAATGAGAGAATCAGCAGATCCCAAACTGGAAGCAACTTTCCCTCAAACAGGGCCCCACCCCCCCCCCACTTGAACTAAAAGCCCTACAAGACAAAACTTGATTCCATCCTCCAAAAGGACTGGAAGGAAGGTCTGATCCAGGCAGTAATGAAATACAATCCCAATCCTCCAAGCCTCATTACTGTTGACCAGGACTAAGAGTTGTGGAATAGACCACCACCACCACCCCCAGCAATCCTTCCCACTTAACTTGGCCCACTTCCCCCAACACTCACAGAGATGCTGATTTTGCTCCCTCCTCATCCCAGGCCTCTGCACTGTGTGCCACTTTATAACATTGGGAAGAAGTTTTTGACCACTGTGTGACATAAGAACATAAGAGAAGCCAATGTTGGATCAGGCCATTGGCCCATCCAGTCCAACACTCTGTGTCACACAGTGGCCAAAAATACCAGGTGCCATCAAGAGGTCCACCAGTGGGGCCAGGACACTAGAAGCCCTCCCACTGTTGCCCCCCCCCCCCCAAGCACCAAGAATACAGAGCTTCACTTGCCCCAGACTGAGAGATCCTATCTATACCTTGTGGCTAATAGCCACTGATGGACCTCTGCTCCTTATGTGTATCTAATTCCCTCTTGAAGCCGTCCATGCTTGTAGCCACCACCAGCTCCTGCGGCAGTGAATTCCATGTGTCACAGAGCATTCAACTGGATGGGCCATTGGCCTGATCGAGCATGGTTTCTCTTATGTTCTTAAGTTAACTCTGATCCTTGCTGTTCCATAGCGAGAGACCACCTTGCGAGTGTCTGATGATCTGTTCTTACAGCAGGTCACCCCCTTGGATTGCACACTTCCGGCAGCAAGTGGGACGCCGGCAACCCGGCCAGCAACCTCTCCACTGTGGCGATCATGCCTGTGTCAGAAGATGTCCCACTTGCCACCTTTACCTTGGAGCTCAAGCACGCTCTCAGCGCCATCGGTAAGGACTAAGCTGGCTGCCTTGTGCTTGGAAGGATGGGAGCAGGAAGGGAAATGCAGGAGGCTCCTTCTGTTTGGTGGGGAGGTGTCAGCTCTCTCCAGGCAAGCTAACGTATGTGAAACTCTTTGAATGCTAAAGGGCTATGTAAATGGCTATTGATTTCCAATAAGATGTACACCTCAGGTTTATCTTAGGCCTCTCCAAGGTTCTTCAGATGCTCTTTTTCCCCTTCTAACTTTGCTCTTTCCTCCAACCCAGTAGTTCCCAAGCTGTCATGAAAAATAAATTGCACAACTTTAAGAGCTCCCCTGAATCTCAAGTATCCAGTGGGAGGGGAGGTTTACTTTTACATCTCTGCATGATATCCTGCTCTGTCCTTGCCATCTTTCACTCAGCCTTTGATGGAGGGGGGACACTAGGTAACTCAGTTCTGCCCCATCTGTGCTTCAGGTGGTGACTGAAACATTCAGTTGTTCGTGGCTCAGAGACTCAGTGGAAGTACCCACGTTCAGAAGAAGCTGTCTGTTTTATCTCTGCGCAATCCATGCTTTGCGTTAGCCCCTTTATTCTCAAGTGATGTGCAAAAGAGCACAAGGCATGTTCCTCTATAGGCAGGTGTTCTAGAACACACTAATGCCTTTTGGGGTCGTGAAAGTGAAGTATTCCACCCCTTTGAGTTCAGCAAATAAATGTTCCTTTGCTTACCAGAAGCTTTGGCAATGCTACTGCAGCCCTCCCAGTTGGAAAGAACTCCTTTGTTGTGACTGGTAAGGAAACAGCATTCTTGGCTCGTTCCCTTTGTGAGACACAAAATAAAACAGTACACCACTGGAGAGGTGAAAAACTAAATAGTATCATGAATGCTGTGATGCTCAACAGTAACCTGCCTGAAAATCCAACTTTGTGCTTCTCACAATGTCAGTTTTCTTTTGGTTTGAGCGTCCCATATACTTGGGTCGATTGGCTGGCAAGTTAAAACTAGCCGTCTTTCATGTGTGCTGCAGTCTGCACAGCTGGTGGCGGTTGCCATCGTATTGGCTCTGACCTTACTGAACTGCTGTGGTTGGAACTGTAAATTTCTTCACCTTTGCGTTCAGGTTTGAATGCTGTGAAAACTGCAATTCCCATCAACCTCAGCAGGGAATTATACTGGGGAAGCTTGTGAAGAATGATTTAAAGCAAAGAGATACCCCTCCCTGCCACAGGTTACTCTCCCCCTTCCCACCCCAGGTTGGAAAGGTAACATTTGTGGTTCGGGAGATGGGAGGACAGGCCGGGGGGGGGGGGGCCTGCATTTTGCAAACATTCCATCGAGTAGTCACAAATGCCCACCAACTGTCTGAATGTTAAGGATGCTAAAAAAATGCAGGCAGTTCCGTGTTGATCTCGGGGGTGTTCGAAAACCCACTATTATGTCTTTTGATGGAGCATTGCTGGATTGCTGAAAATGGCCTGGCAAGCAGCAATGCAATCATCTGCTAACTTTGTCAGTTGAATATTCCAAGAGCAGCACTGCTGAAGGGTCTGGAGACCAAGCCCTATGAGGAAAGGCTGGGGGACTTGGGAATGTTCAGTCTGGAGAAGAGGAGGTTGGAGTGGGGGGACATGATGGCTCTCTTGAAGTATCTGAAGGGCTGTCCCTTAGAGGAGGGCAGGGAGCTGTTCCTGTTAGCAGCAGACAATAGGACTCACAGTGATGGGTTTAAATTAAGGACAGGAAGGTAGCAGTTGGATAGTAGGAAAAATTTTTTTACAGTAAGAGTTGTGCAACAGTGGAATCAGCTGCCTAGTGGTAAGTTCCCCCTCACTGGCAGTCTTTAAGCAGTGTCTGGACAAACACTTGTCAGGGATGCTCTAGGCTGATCCTGCATTGAGCAGGGGGTTGGACTAGAGGGCCTGTATGGCCCCTTCCAGCTCTGTGATTCTATGATTCTAAGGTTTTTGTGGTTTTTAAAGTAGACCAGCAGACATTGTGTGTACCCTGCAAATGAGATGGTATAGGGACTTCTGAGTGTGTTAGCGTGGCTAGCATCACTGCCATCAATTTATTTTACCACAGGCCAAGAGCAAGAACTACATGAACTCAGGAATGAGTTCTGGGTGGTCCCTCCTCAGTCTGTATTTTACAAGCACCCGCATCATCCCACTTTCCTTTTCCTGCTCTGTGTTGGATAGCAGAAACTGTTTGGGGTGGGGCAGCCCAGGTCAGTTTAGATCTAATGACTGGAGAGAAGTCCCTTTTGGGCCCCGGGCCAGGAATAAATCTTATCTGGATCGAGGCCAAAGACAACACTTAACTAGGGAAGTGATAAGCTCGTAGTTCAAGGCCCTGGTAGGAGATGAAGCCAGGAATAGACTGGCAAGCAGTGATCGGGGGAAACAGCAAGTAATGAGGAGGCTGTAGTGCTCCAGGCAGGGGAGATGGAGTGCTTTATGGAAAGCCAGCGTGGCGTAGTGGTTGAAATGTTGGACTAGGTGATCAGGGAGGCCCTGGTTCAGATCCCCACTCTTTCTGGGTGACCTTGGACAATGTCATGCACAGTCAGCCCAACCTACCTCACAGGGTCGTTGTAAGGATAAAAAGGAGGAGAGGGGAATAATGTTAGCCACTTTGGGGTTCCCATCGGGGAGAAAGGTGGGGTACAAATAAAGCAATCAAATAAATAAAAGTAAGATTGTGGGAGAAAGGAGGCAGCCATGTTGTGTGGCAGGTTGGTGGGAATAACTCCTTGTTGCTCTCACTTCTGCATTCTGTGAGCGGAGGGGTGGGGGGGGGGCTTGGCTTAAATAACCCTGAAGCCCCCACTCCTCCATCCCCTGAGTTTCCCCATAGCAGATGCCCCAATAAACTCCCCATGCTCTGCTCACAGGCATCTTGCCGATGCCAGAGGGAGAAGAGACAGCAGCCAAGGCACCCTTCCCCCGTGCTTGGATCTAGGTCCTGGTGCCATTAATGTGGCCATCAGAGGGCAGCCAGGCACCCCTTTGCTGTGCTGCAGCTGAGACTCCTGCCCCCTCCTCCCAGTTTCAGCTGCAAGGACAGACAGAAGAGAAGCAATAGCCAGGCATTGTCCCATCATATGTGTTCTAAGACCTCACTCACATTTGGATTTAGTATTTTGAGCTGCAAGCTTCTTTGGGGACCATTTTTTAAATTTTGTTCATAAGGTAGGTACAGAATACAATAAATCTGTTGTTTTGCTTGCTTCATTTGTATTCTGTATTTCTCCCCAGTGGGGCCCCAAAGTGGCTTGTAACATTCTCTCCTCTTCCGTTTTATCTTCCCAGCAGTGCTGTGAGGCCAGGTGGGCTGGATCTGTGTGACTGGCTCAAGGTCACCTCGCAAGCCTCCATAGCAGAGTGGTGATTTGAACTTGGGCCTCCAGGTCCTAAGCCTGACACTATAACCACTACTCCACACTGAGTGAGGGCTGTGGCTCAATGGTACAGCATCTGCTCAGCATGCAGAAGGTCCTGGGTTCAACCCCCGGCATCTCCAGTTTAAGAGAATGTGTCAGTAGGTGATGTGGAAGACAGGCAGCCTCTAAGCATAAGACCCTGGAGAGCTGCTGCCAGTCTGAGTAGGTAATACTGACTGTGCTGGACCAAGGCAGTATAAGACAGCTTCATGTGTGCCTTAGGCAACACGGGGCAAGATGAGCCAATCTGCCTGAGACTTTGGAGAACTAATGTGGGCCAGAGGAGACCCTGGGAGTTGAACCTGGTGTCTTCTGCATGCACAACAGTCGCTTTCCCCTCTAAGCCTTTGGTCATTGGGACCCTATTCTGAGGACACCTGTCAGATTAGCTATCTGTCATCTTGTTTTGTTGTTCCTTAGCATTTTATTTATCTGAGCTGGGAACACGCTCACTGTGGTGGAGTTTTAAGTGGCCCCTCATAAATTTAGCCACACACACTGCGCATCCTGGCCCACGCTTGTGGGACGCCTGTGTCCTTTGTTCATCGTGCTTAACTGCCTATCCTGAAGTGCAGCTGTGGTTGCATTGCTGCCATTCCTGGCTTTTTTGATTCCCGTCTCATTAAACCTGGCTGCAAAGAAGCCCCAGCTCGGTTCTGCAAGCCCCTGCTGGCTTTTTCAAAAGGCTGGGGCCGTGTGACCTGGTTCTGATCAAAAGCGGCTTTGTTTAACGGGCTGATGCCGTTTCCTTTTGAGTTCTGCCCTGCAGGCAGTGCTGTGCGCAGGGACCCTCGTCATCACAGTTGCTTGCGTGAACGGATGACGTCTGGTGGGGGGGAGCAGTGTTTGCGGAGGCAGCCTCTAAGCTAAAACGAGCCTGCAAGGCTGGTTCCTAGCTTTCTGATCCAGAAGATCCTGTCTCTTATGAGCTTGCTGTTTAGGGACAGAGTCATACTAGACAGACAGATCCTTGGGCTGGATCAGGTGGAACGCTTAGAGCACTTTGGTGTAGTGGTGAGGAGAGCAGACTCTAAAACAGGTTCGATTCCCCACTCCTCCACGTGCAACTGCTGGTGCGACCTTGGGTCAGTCACAGGTATTTTCAGAGCTGTTCTCTCAAGAGTAGTTCTCAAAAGAGCTTTTTCAGGCCCACCTACCTCACAAGGTGTCTGTTGTGGGGAGGGGAAGGGAAAGGAGATTGTAAGGCACTCTGAGACTCCTTTGGATAGTGAAGGGCAGGGTATAAATTCAATCTCCTCCTCTTCTTCTTCTAAAGTCAGTCTAGCCCAGCATCCACAGTGGCCAGCCAGATGCCTCTGAAAATCCAGCCAGCGGGCGTGAAGACAGTAGCCTTCTCCTGTTTGTCTCTAGTGTTTGTTATTTGAAGATATTCTGCCTCTAGATATAGAAATTGATCTTGCTATTGTGGCTAATAGCCCCTCTCTCCGTGAAGGATGACCAGTGTGGTGTAGCGGCTACTGTGAGGCTGGGGTGAGGGCGGAGACTCCAATTTAAGTACCTGCTTAGCCATGAAGATCATTTGGTGATCTTGGGCAAGGACACTCTCTTAATCAAACCAACCTCACAAGGCTGTTAGGAGAATAAAACGGGGAGAGTAAAACTGTGTACCCCACCCTGAGCTCCTTGGAGGTACAGTGGGATAAAAGTATTGTGAAAGAATGTCATCTGTTCCACCATGTATGTTACAATCTGTACAGTTTCCTTTGAAAACCATCTAAGTTACACCCTGACCTGGATAGCCCAAGTAAGCCTGATCTCGTCAGATTTCAGAAGCTAAGCATGGCCGACCCTGGCAAGTATTTGGAAGGGTGACCTCCCAGGAATACCAGGGCCAGGGTGCAGAGGCAGGCAATAGTAAGCCACATCTCTGAATGTCCCTTTGCCTTCAAGCCCCACTATAGGCTGCCAGAAGTCAGCTTGACTTGATAGCAAAAAACCCCAACAAAACACCATCTAAGCTACTGGCCAGTGCTACAGCCCTAGGCACTGAATTCCGTAGCTAACTGTGCATTGTGTTGAAGCTGCACGCTTATCAGTCTTTGACCTGGCAGCTTCACTGAGTGATCATGACTTTTAGTATTGTGACAGAGGATGCGTCTGATCTCTCTCTCAGACTACAAAATGGAGGGTATGGGAAGGGGCAGAAAGTCATTGGAATATCTCCTAATCATGCATGCGTTTTTAAACACTGCATCACTCTAAAGGGGAGGTGAAACCTCTAAAAAGTCACTGGCCCTTTCTGAACCTTCCATGGAGCAGCAGAAATTCTCGGGGTTGAGTAATGGTGTGTAGTCTGGTGTGAGACCCGAAAGTCCGACTGGGGCTGCTGCAGCCCACGGGCTTCCTTCTAACAAAATCCGAATGCAGCAGCACCAGCACCAGCACAGCCGCATTGCAATAAGGAAGACAGCTGAGCATGTGAGAGGCACACGCTGCTTCCTTCTGTGCTGAAGCGGTGACTCATCCCAGTGCAGACTTGAAAGGTGGGAGGAAAAAGGTTGTTTATTGGGGGGGGGCATTTTCGTGTCCTCTAACTGCTGGCAGACGAGAGCATCTGTTGTACGTTGCAGAAGCTGGTTGGCGGTGGTGGTTGCCGAGACATCTCCTGTCTGTGTGGCTGTTTTAGGCACTAAACTTTGAGCAGTGGAGAAGCATCCAAAGAGCAGTGTAAGGGGGGAAATCAATAACTAATGATAAATACTTCTCATTACTTTTAAAATGGTGTTGCTAGACCCTTTGCAGCGGGACAGTTTCTGCCCTGCCCTGCCGCAGAGATCTGGGTGGTTTTGACACTTACACCACAATAAAAACTTCAGTTACAAAAATACAGCACTCATCCATAAAATATAAAATGCATCAAGTGACAGTTAAAGCGACAGCCCAGTCACTGTGCAGAAAGAATTTGATCTTCTTCGTGGTCTCTGTGCATTCACACCTCTGGGGTATAGTGCGCCTGCGCTGACCCCATCGGTATCTTCTAAAGCGAAAAGGATTTTCACACCCTCTCCCTGGTCACGTGCAGGGCTCCAGTGCACATGACCAAAGGAGGGGCATGACAATCCCGCCAGTTCTCTTCTGACCGCTGCGCTGGTAGGACCCTCCTCACTTCGGTCGGTATTTTCTTCTTCTTCTCTCCTTTTTCTACTGGATTTCCTGAAAGACTTAGGTAATTTGGACAGAACTCATTTAGAGTACTCTGCCTCAGCAGATTACCTCCACCCCCACCCCCGATTTATGGCCAAACGGTGGGGCTTTTTTACGATACTGATCTGGATCGGTGCAGGCGCACTATATCCCAGAGGTGTGAATGCACTGATAACCACTCGAAGACCCCCAGTTACAGGTAAGCAACCTGTATTTGTTGTTGTTCACTTGCACAGTCGAGTCCGACTCATTGCGACCCCATGGACCACATCACGCCAGTCCCTCCTGTCTTCCGTCGTGTTCCGGAGTTTGCTCAACTTCATGTGCATTGCATCGATAACACTGTCTAGCCATCTCATCCTTTGCCGTCCCCTACTTCTTTTAATCTTTCCCAGCATCAGGGTCTTCTCCAGTGAGTGCTCCCTTCTCATTTGGTGGCCAAAGTATTTGAGCTTCAGCTTCAGTATCTGACCTTCCAGGGAACAATCGGGGCACCTTAAAACACAGATGTTGTCAAATTGGATGGGGGGGGGGGAATAGTAAAACCAGTTGCATAGCCATGCTTATCTCAGGTTCACAGTTAGGTAAATTGAAGGAATGGCAAAAAAAAGGGAAGGTTCTAAATGTTTGCAGGGGTAGTGCCAGATGTGCCTGTTAAAAGAGAATTCCACGATCTTATTGGTGGTAGAAAGTACCATCAAGTCACAGCTGACTTATGGTGACCCCTGAGGGGTTTTTCAGGGCAAGAGACATTCAGAGGTGATTTGCCATTGCCTGCCTCCATGTCACAGCCCTGGTATTCCTTGGAGGTCTCCCATCCACATGCTACCCAGGGCCAGCTCTGCTTAGCTTCCGAGATCTGATGAGATCAGGCTAGCCTGGGCTATCCAGTTCAGGGCCACCATCTTGTTATGACCACCAAAAAAAGGCCCTGTCGCATATAGCCATCGAATCTGGAAATTAATTTTACAGTAATACAATACAGCAGGCTTTTCAGCTGTGTTACAGGGAAACTCTCCTCCCCCACCAGTGTTTCTCAGAAGCTTATTGAAGATTCCTCAGTGGGAAGATCAATATTTATATACTTAGCTGGAGTAGTGATTGGAGGCTAATTGTAGCAAAGGCCGTGGAGAAGGTGGGGTTTTGAGGAGAGATTCGAAGGGACTGAGGGGAGAGATGTTACATCTGAAATGGCAGAGGGGCTTCCGTGATGGGCACCTTGCCCACCATTACAACAGCCACTGCATGTCCTAGGAACTTTTGCAATGCATAGGTGTCCTCGGCAGGGCTGGTGGAAAGAGTTTCCTGGAGGCAAGTGTGAAAACCAGAGCAGTGTAGTAAGGTTGCCCCTCTCTTCCTAACCCACAAAGTCAACCTCCCCATCTGAAAAAAAAAAAAAAGCCACCGCACTGAGAAAGGGGGAAGAAGTACGTGCAGGGGTGGTATGGAGGTAGTGTCAAGGTTACATAAATCCAGCTCCCTTTTTCATTCCTAAATTTCATTGGCAGACCTGGAGCCTGCAACTGGATGCATTTTTGTCCTGGTCGCCTAACACCTCTGCAGTTGGGTGCCCTGGCTGATAGACCTGTTGAGAGCTGCTGGCCATTATAGTTGCATGGATCAAACGGGAAGGCTTTGTCATACCCCTCCTGGAAGCATCTGGCTCGTGACGAAGGAAAACAGAGTGCTGGACTAGGAGGATCGTTAAGCAGTTCCAGCTTGGCAACTCCTTGCAATTGTCTCATCTCACTGGCGGCCAGAAGCATGTTTAAGGAGCCGAAATGAGACTCGCTATAGCTGCAAAGTCCTCTTAGGGCTGCATCAAGTGATATCACTGCCTTAAATGAAAATTAAATTTGTGCTGCCTCTTCAGTCTCGTGGAGGATTCCTGCCACTAGCTTCAGGGCTTGGAAATGGGGGAAGACAGTTGGGTTCCTCCTGCAAGCCTCCCCTCTCCCCCAAGGCAGAGCAATAACTCTTAAATCCTGACAGCCTGGGCAGAATCTGTCTTGCCTTTTTGCTTGTGCTGGCCACGAACCCTGTCAGATCACCCACCCACATCGCCCTCCCCTGAGCCCTTAATGGTGTCCTAAATGGGTTGCTGCATCTCCTTTTTAATAAGGTGACTGATGGGGCTCACTTGCCTATGCAAGACAGGGTTCTGACCATACGGTTACTTGATTTTTGAGGCTGTTGATTAATTTAGAGATGTCCACTAAGTCTGTATCTGCATATGCATACTGCAGTAATTCCAAAGGGGAGGGAGGCATTCTTTGTTTCATGGAGGATGCTTTCATGTATATGAACAGGCAGCATCTTAGAAAAGGTGTTTTCTGTCCTGCAGGAGGTGAGGAACGCCCTTTCCTAGGAAGGACCTTGGTGCTCTAGAAAACTGGTGTAGTGTAGCAGCTAAGAAGCTGAGCCACAAACCAGAAAATCCCTGACTCAGCCCTCACCGCTGTCGTGAACTCCCTTGGTGGACTTAAGCAAAACCAGTCTGTCTCAGTCTAATTCATTCTCCCTCTTTTGACAATATGAGAATGATAATACTGGTCTACCTTTCAGGGCTGCTGTACTAGTTAGTAAGATAATGTTATGCAAGGTGCTTTGAATACTAGAAAGCACTGTCAAATGCTAGCTATTAGCATTTCTGTAGCACTTCCAGCATTCAATGCGCCCTGCATATATTATCACAGTAATCTTCGCAAAAGCCCTGCAAGGCACGTCCAGCATTATATTCCAGATGTGGGAGGGGTGAGGCCAAGAGTGAATGAGTTGCTTGGCTAACGCCACCTAGTAAATTTGTAGCAGTGAAGAGATTTGAATTGTTGACCCTGGAATCAGAGCGATTTCTCTGAACTTCTATGCTATATCAACTCCCATTATTGCTATTACAAATGCTGTTGTTGTAGGTAACAATACTGCTGGGCAAAGATTTGTAAGAATACAATTAAAATGGATATTTTCTAAAATTCTATTGCCAGATCACATTTTTAAATCAAAAATAATTGTTATCTGAACACTGCAACATTTTAATTTTAATTTTCCCAACAGGAAAGCCCACAATGTGACCCCCCCCCCCAATAATACTTTTCTCATTTTTTTTTTAAAAAAGGAACATGTTGTCATAAAGCTTTGGTGATGCCTCCACTTCCCCTGCTTTAGCCCCCATCCTCCTCCTTTCCCTAGTGTGGGCACTCAAGCACTGCGCAGCTTGTTACTTTAATTCACAGTCTCAGTTTTTGTTAATAGGAAATTGAGCTATTTTGCCAGTCAGCTGCCATTCAGGCAGGGTTTAGATTTCATGTTTTGCTAACCACCAGCACTTCTGTCAATACTGCTGATGACCTTTCTCTCTAGCGTGATGTTTATCCCCCATGGGTCTCTTCTACACACACACACCCTTCCATTTGATGTGCCGTACAGCTGCAATTATTCTGGAGGGGAAACTTTCACTCTTTGTGACATTTATAGCAGGAAATATAAACAGGGGCAGAGGATGGCTACAGCCTGCAAGCTGCTTCAGGGGCTTTGGATCAACCATGCTGAAGAAAAGAAATATCCAAAATCTGTTTCTTGAATAGCTGAGAACTGCCTGAAAGAGGGTGGAAATTGGTTTTTTGTACTTAACTCTAGGCTTATAAGTGCAAGTAAAAAGGTATGCTTATAAATAGATGCTCTCCTGGTCACTTGGGCTGAGCTGAAATCTCTTTCAGGTGATCAGTCAAGGAGATCTGTAAACTGGATTGAGAGTTCGTTCCCCCCCCCCCCCCCATAGCATCCCTGTGGTCTAAATTAGGGGTCAACAACCATTTATAAGTAAAGAGCTGAAGGTCTCTTATCTCAGTAAGTCAGAGCATGAAATCAGCAAAAAGCCAGTGTAAAAAAGGCCATTTGCATAACTGAAAGTTGTACATGTCTACTTACCTTTCCCATATATCTTAACATAAATACTTCATTTTCTTTTTTTAAAGAGCCATGTTTGTTTCTGTGCTAAGCCCCTTTAAACTCTAGATCTAAAAGCTGTGGACCCCTGCCCTGCTCAGCCTCTCACGTTCTTGCATTGTTAGCTTGTTTTGTCACAAGGGTTCGTTGAACATATGAAGCTGCCTGGTGTTGTCTACTCTGGGGGACATCTTCCCATCCCATCTACCTGAAATTATTTAACTGGAAGTACCAGGAATTTAATTTTGCACTTTAATTGTGGAAAACATGCCCTCTGCCATTGAACTGTGGACCCTCTCTAAGCACATATGAATGGGCATGCTGGTAGATGATTCAGTGAGATGGAACTTCTCTCTGAGAGTCTGACTGCTGGTGGTTGCCTGAGGTAGTCATTTTCAGCCCTGGTACCTGCCGTCCAAGCACTGTATCTGGCATTTTCACCACACAAAGTGTGTGCCCAGTAGTGAAACCTCCTTGCAGTCACATTCTGTGATAAGGTACCACTATGAAAGCTGAAATGTTCATGATCTTATTCTGTTGTCAATCATCAATGTGTTCTAGCCGCTTTGGATTTGTTTGCAAGGTGTCTTGGGGTATCCCGTTCTAGACTTCTTGAAGTAAGGTGACAGAAAATGCATAACCTGCTTAACGGTTACCAACTATCTGTCCTTCTAGGTCCTGCGCTTCTGCTTACCAGCGACAACATCAAGCAGCAGCTTGGCTCTGCAGCACTGGACAGGTAACTAGTCCCTGTTGTCCACGGAACTCCTGTTGTCCACGGAACTGTTGTAATCTGTTCTAAACTTCTGCTGCACTATTTCTTCAAGAAGCTCAGAGCATCGTATATTGGGTGGCGTAAAAGCTGAGGGTGGGATGGAGTGACCAGAGTGCTCTAGCAGGTACAGTTGTGGACACGGGCTGATCAGAATGTGGGTTCAAATTCCTGCCTGGGTGAAGCCCTCTCAGATTAAGCAACTTTGCAGGATCGTTGTGAGGTTTAACTAGGATGCGCTTCTTCCTCCCCCCCCCCCCCCCCCGCACACTACTCTTAGCTTCTTGGAAGAAGATTGGGACGCAAAGTGAGATAAATTAAAGATAATTCAGCCATTATAGGTTTATGATTCGCCAATCAAGAGAGGAAAATTGGACATATTTTAAACTGCCATTAGGCTGAGCAAAAAAACCTTAATTTCCCGGCAGCTCATTTTTTTTACTCGTCAAGTCCTTGCCTATCAGGCAGCTGTCAGCTTAATTAGCCCTGCTTTTTGAACAAGTGGATGTTTTTGCCTAGTTTTCGAAAGTTGTCATGAAATGTCTGATTAGTGGCTGGCAGCCGCACATCCTGCGTGTCTGATGTGGGGCTCTTCATTAACAAAAAGTAGAAAAACAAAACAGCCAGTGAAAGGGGGAGGGTGCTCTCCGTTGGAGGGGTGAGCTGCGAACAGGTAAGTGTGGGGGCACCATCCCGCAGTCGGTCCCCCTGCATGGTGATGCTCTTGTGTGGTTCCCACTTGTCTTAGAAGAACTTCCTGATGCGCTGCATATTTTGTCCTTTAGCCCATTCAGCTTCCTTCCTCTGCCTGTTTTGATCTTGAGTTTCGAAGAGCCAAAGCAGATATTACCCCACTGCTGAAAACAGAACTGCCTCTCTAGTCTCTCTCCTGTTCAACACATCACATCTAATTGAAGTTATCTTGTGTCCTGATATCACTGCATTCTATGTTTTTCCCTGCTCTGTGTCGTTAGTCATGACCAGCCCACTGAAAACCGATCCTTATACTGTGGGGGGGGGAAAAACACGCTTTGATTTTATGTCATTTCTGTTCCCTGCCCCACCCCCCCATCTCTTCCTGACTCAGCATCCATGAGTACCGGCTATCCAGCTGGCTGGGGCAACAGGAGGACATGCACCGCATCGTGCTTTACCAGTCCGACAGCACCCTCACGCCATGGACCCAGCGCTGTATCCGGCAGGCTGACTGCATTTTGATTGTGGGCCTGGGAGAGCAGGAGCCCACCGTCGGAGAGGTAGGCTGTTTCAGAAGGGGTGAGGGGTGGGGGTGAGGACACCTGGTCTTTGGCGCCTCGGGAGAAGCGTATCTTTGTTGGAGTTCCTTTCTGGCTTGAGTTAAACCATCTTCAGGGCCAACCCTAGGAGTAATAAAGAGAAACCGCTGGACACGTGCGTTCTCTTACTACTGAGTGACTGAGGAAGTGTGCTTGCACACGAAAGCTCATACCTTGAATAAAACTTTGTTGGTCTTAAAGGTGCCCCTGGAACATAAGGACATAAGAGAAGCCAATGTTGGATCAGGCCAGTGGCCCATCCAGTCCAACATTCTGTCACACAGTGGCCAAAAATAGCAGGTGCCCTCAGGAGGTCCAGCAGTGGGGCCAGGACACTAGAAGCCCTCCCACTATTGCCCCCCCACCAAGCACCAAGAATACAGAGCATCATTCGCCCCAGATGGAGAGATCCTATCTATACCTTGTGGCTAATAGCCACTGATGGACCTCTGCTCCATATGTTTATCTAATTCCCTCTTGAAGCCGTCCATGCTTGTAGCCACCACTACCTCCTTTGGCAGTGAATTCCATGTGTTAATCACTCTTTGGGTGAAGAAGTACTTCCTTTTATCTGTTCTAACCCGACAGCTCAGCAATTTCATGGAGTGCCCACGAATTCTTGTACTGTGAGAAAGGGAGAAAAGGACTTCTTTCTCTACCTGCTCTATCCCATGCATAATCTTAGAACCCTCAATCATGTCACCCCATAGGCGTCAACTACGGGGGGGCTCGAGCCACCCCCAAAATTTCCCGGGGGGGGGCGGCTCAGCCACCCCCGGGAAAATGGAGCGCCCCGGCTGGCAGGCTGCCGCCGCCGCCACCGCCTCTCCCCCTGCTCCGTTCCTCCCTCCTCCAGGAACCAGCTGGGCAAAGGAACGGAGGCAGGAGCAGGCGGGGGGGGGAGGCGGCGGGGCAGGCGGCAAGAACCAGGAGCCTGACTTCGACTTTGCCGGCCCCCGCTGGGGGCGGGCGAGCAGGGTCGGCGTGGCGGGGTTCGAGAGCGCCTCGCGCCCCAGGAAGGGGGGGGGGTCGGGCTCGTCCCTGACCACCTCCACAGGCACCCCGGCCGCCTTCGCTTTCCCGCCCCTCCCGTGGGGTTCCAGCCGCCAGGCTCCCTCCCCCCCCCGCACGCGCTCGCCCTGGAAGTGGCGCGCCCGGGGCTCCTGGTTCTTGCTGCCGCTGCCAGCCAGCCAGCCCCGTGAGCGGACCAACCGCCCACCGCGGCACGGACTAAGCGGCCGGCGGGACCCTCCAGCCAGCGGCCCCCGGAGCGGCGGCCGAGAGGCGGAGGAGGGACCGGCACTGTCGCTGCCGCCCCTCAGGACTGAGCCCCGCGGCCGCTGCCCGGGGGGGAGGCGGCGGGGTAGGCGCGGGCTGCCGCCTCGTTTGCCCACCCACCAGCTGCTGCTGCCGCCTCTCCCCCCCCCCGGGCCTGACCTGGCATGGGCCTGACCTGGCCCCATGGAGGCAGGAGTGGCCAGGCTAGGCCAGTCCGGGGGGGTGGGGGCATGGTCCCAGCGCGTGCGCGCACGCACAAGAGCCCCCGCCCCCCCCCCCCCGGGGATTTTAAAAGTCGACGCCTCTGTGTCACCCCTCAACTGTTGTTTCTCCAAGCTAAAGAGCCCTAAGCGCTTTAACCTTTCTTCATAGGGAAAGTGTTCCAATGCTTTGATCATTCTAGTTGCCCTTTTCTGCACTTTTTCCAATGCCATAATTATTTTTTGAGGTGTGGCAACCAGAACTGTACACAGTACTCCAAATGAGGTCGCACCATCGATTTATACAGGGGCATTATTATACTGGCTGATTTGTTTTCAGTTCCCTTCTTAATAATCCCCAGCATAGCGTTGGCCTTTTTCATTGCAGTTGCACATGGTCTTGACATTTTCATTGAGTTATCTACTATGACTCCAAGATCTCTCTCTTGGTCAGTCTCTGCCAGTTCAGACCCCATCAACGTGTATTTATAGTTAGGATTTTTGGCTCCAATGTGCATCGCTCAAACTTTGTTCCACAGAGTAACTGTAATTCTCATACACATGCACCAATTGAGAAGCTGGGATTTCCAAATCCAGCTATAAGCAGAAAGCTCCTCTTGAGAATGTAGATACCAACTACCCTTCTTGTTGGTAGTTGTTTTCTTTAGGAACCTGTACAAGCCTATAAGATCTTAATTTGTTTTGAAAAGAGCAAGTTTCTGGTCCTTACTGGTGAAAGTGAACATAAATGAGCAGCTTCAGTTCAAAGAGATTAGGGCAGAGTGGAGCTTACAAGCCTATTTCAGAGCCTCGTGACTCCCTTGTCCCCTCCTCCAGTGCTCCAGGGGGGCTTATCGGTTTCATTGTCAACCGAAATAGTTCCCACAAATTTTACTATTTCTATAAATCTCTTAATTTCCAGAGTCTTTTATGTTCTTGGTTACATTTGCCCTTTCAACAATCCTCCATAGCTTCCTATTTTTTTCTCCCATTTTAAAGATGAGGCTGGAAAGGACTCGCCCATTTGAATCCCAAGATTAAAAAGCACCCTCATGTTTTCCAAACTTGTAGCTTGTCTAATGCTGGCTGTAGAGAATGTATCAAAATTTCAGTATTCCTGTGTTTGATCACGCACAGTGTGAAATTGGACTGGAAGGGACAAATGAAAAGAAACAAAGATAGAGCAGCTTTCTGGTTTGTAGGCTGCTGTTCACGATGGCCACCCCTCTGCAATGAAGAAACTTTCTGCTTGCCAAGCTTATCAGCTCTTGTGCTGTAGCTGGTGCTCCAGATTATACTGCGAGCACAGGATTTTCTGGAGCAGGAAGTGGGCCACATAAGCTGCTTTGTGTTGGATTTGGAGTCTGATTGTTACCAAAGTAACATGACATTAAAGAGGGAGGGGTAGGAGCTGTGGCTCAGTGGCAGAGCTCTTGCTTTGCATGGAGAATGTTCTATGTTCAGTTCTTGCCACCTCTGGTTAAAAGGATCAGGTAGCAGAGAAAGGAAGACCTCAAACTGAGATCCCGGAGAGCCATTGCCAATCAGAGAATACTGGCCTTGATAGACAAATGATCTGATTCAGTATATGGTCAATTCATTGTGCTTGCTTGCCTTGCCTTCTGTTGTGACTCTGACAGAGCTTGGAGGAACTGGCTCATGACCCAGTTCTTAGGGTAGCTGACATAACCTTATAGCTGACATAATTTTATAGGTTTTAATGTTTTGATTGGCCATTGGCCCATGTAAGCCACCCTGAGCCCGCTTGCGGGGAGGGCGGGATATAAATAGCAAAATAAATAAAAATAAATAAACCTGTATTTTTCTGTGTGTGCATATTGGGAAACACACACCTGTGCATTGTGGTATGATGCAGCAGTGTGACCGTGGGATACACGAAGCCTAGAGTGACATGTGGACCCATCAGTGGCTCAGCATAGTTTGGTGGGAAAGGGGAGAATTAATTCAGCACTTCCAAAATTGCAAGATATCGTGAGCCCAGTGGTTATTAAACTGTGGGATGCCACCTGAAAATGAATCACAGGTCACACACCTGTATCCAACCATGCAGTTCCAGAAATTTAAAGATACTTAAATTTTCTTAAGAGGGGCAGTGAGTTCCACCAGTTCTCCCTCCTGTTGTAACCTAGGGGAACTCCCTGACAAATTTTCCTGACACTAGTAGGTTCTCAGAAACTGCAGTAATCAGTTATGTGGCAGTCTAATAAGTTCAGAAGTGGGTACCATTTCAAAGAATTTGAGAACCACAACAGTGCAGGAACAATGATGTTAAAACCAACAAGAAAGTTACAAGGAAATGAGCAAGCTTTGGAGAACATCATAAACTCTTTGTAAGGGATCTCGTCAGGTCTTGGAAGCTAAGCAGGGCCGACCCTGGCAAGTACTTGGAAGGGAGACCGCCAAGGAATACCAGGGCCAGGACGCAGAAGCAGGCAATAGTAAGCCACCTCTCTGAAATGTCCAAGCCCCACTAGAAGTTGCCAGAAGTCAACCATGACTTGCAGGCATGCACTACCAAAAAAAAAGTGAACCCCCCCTCCCCCCCCCCCCCCCCCCGTTTGTAAGGCTGGGTAGTAAGTTAAAGAGGGGCAGGGTAATTGTAGGAGGCGACAAAGGAAATATTTCCATTTACCCTGCTAATCCCCCACATCTGACCACAAAAGCAGTGCAGCATCAGTGAATCACAGCGAATCAGTTGTCATGCCATAACAGTGGATTAATGTCCTGAGTTTCAATATGTTTTAATATGAAATACTAAAAAGATCAAAGGTCACTTAATTTTTTTAGGTGCCTCCTTACCTCCCCAGATTGGCGCTGATGAAGTTTGCTGTGAGGGAGACCACTTTCCAGCCAGGAGGTCTGAGGCCAGAATACTTTGCACCCCCGCACCCACCTCACACCCCTGCCCCCAGTGGCTGCTTGATGGCTCCTTAAATCTTTGCTGCCCTAGCAGTAGCCTTTTGCTCCCTCTCGTGAAGTGCTTTAGAATCAGATGTGGGGCTGGTCTTCCCTTGGCATGATGCACAAGTTCCACTCTGCGATGCATAAATTTAATTAGGGTTAGACTCTGCTTGGTGAAAAAAGGTTACTCTGCAGGCTCCCTTCGGAGAATGTGAAAGCCCGCCATGATTCAGCTCTGTCTCTGGCACTAACTGGAACTAAGGTTGCCAGCTCCAGGCTGGGAAATACCTGGAGGGGACAGAGCCTGGGAGGGTGGGGTTTGGGGTGGGCGAACCTCTGTGGGGTGTAACGCCATAGAGTCCACCTTCCAAAAACACCATTTTCTCCAGGGGAGCTGATCTCTATGGTCTGGAGATCAGTTGTAATTCTGGGGTCTCTCCAGGCCCCCACCTTGAGTTTAGCAACCCGACTTGGAATGTGCAGACTTTCCTTTGGGAGGCAAGATTCTATATTTGCACAGGCCAAGAGACAAGCCTCAGAAGTTTACAGAGTGACGATTCAGAGGATGCCAGCTCCTGAGGATCTCATCAGCCAGCTGGAGGACGGGTTCTTGCATGAGCGCCGTGCGTCCCATCCTTTGGAGCACCTTGGCCCCTCAGGTCATGGCCAGGCAAATTCAGCCCCCTTCCCAAACACATTGCACATATTTTTTTAGACTTTGATCTCTGGGTTTCTACTTAAAGCCGTTACTTTGAAAATACTTCGAAAAGGGCTGTGTGTCATCTGTTTGGGGGGGGGGGGGGGGGAACAAAGATTGAAATTCCACATGGAGGTAGCCCAGATTGTGCAACAGGGTAATCTAAAACCTGCATCCCACGTACATTAATGCAAAGTAAGCTTATTTGCATATTCCAGTCTCCCCTTGACCATGGATTATCTTTGGATATTTCTGTACTATGGTTTTTATTAGGGTTTTTATAAAGTTTGCACTAATTATTTTTATATGCTGTGAAACATTATCAAAGGGATGGTGGTACATTAGTGTACAAATCCAGTTAAATTTAAAAAATAACACTGTGCTTCCTCCCTCAGCTGGAGAGGATGCTGGAGAATACAGCCGTCCGAGCCCAGAAGCAGCTGATCCTGCTCCACAGAGAGGATGGTCCCCTTCCTTCCCGAACCGTTGAATGGCTCAACATGCGGAGCTGGTGTTCGGCCCACCTTCACCTCCGCTGCCCCCGTCGCGTCTTCTCCCGACGGAGTTTGCCAAAGCTGGTAAAGAAAATCTCATAGGGGGTGAAGTGGAGGAGGTTCCCTGTTGTGACAAGAGCAACTTAATGACTGGTTTCTCAAGGGGATGCTGCCTGGTCAAAGTCAAGCTTGCGGCCAGCCAGTAAGACCCAAGGTGTCATCGAACAAGTGCTTGAGAGATGCAGTGCGGCTACCGCTGGCATGGTGTAGCCTTGTCAGGGCTGGGAGCAGTGTTTCCTCTAAGCTGAGTCAGTGTGAGCTAGCTCACATTTTTTTACCCTGATTTATGCAGTAGCCGAGGTGCTCGCTCGCAACTTTAATGCCAGGAGCTCACGAAGTAGGATTTCTAGTAGAATCACTAGATTCTACAGCTTAGAGGGAGCACTGGCTAGAAGTCTAAGGTACAGTAGGGATCAGCATTCTCAGTCTGTGCCTGAGTGATGGTTTGCTCAGTCCGAGGATCCAGGGCAGAGCCGGTAGCTTTATTGGGCCACATGGAATCCAGTTGGCTGTTTGGTGTCACCTGACACTTGCTGAGCTGGGAGCTGCAGTGTCACCATCTGACCATCCTCAGTAATGCTGCATGCAGTGGAACAAACAACCGGCTGGCAGCTCCCTCCAGAGAGCTCCTGCACACGGCAAAAAGTAGCAGCACCTGGGGCTCGTTGCCAGGGTCCCTGGTTCAAGAATCCTCGGTCTTTACATTCTAGGCTATTGTTCTGATGCAGCTAGGTGGATTAGGCATTTTCTCTGCCGAATAACCACTGCTGCCAATTACAGCAGAACATGGTTTCCATGGGTTTTCACAGTCAATGTGCCATCTTAACGGTTAGGTTAAAGATGTTTCCTGAACGTGTTCCTGTCACCCCCTGGCAGCGGGGACAGCAAAAATGGTCAAATCATTCTGTGTAATTTCCCAGTTTTGTCCCTCCCTTGTCTCTGTCATTTACAGTCCACGCTCCTTCTCATGGTTCCTCAACATAGGCAACAATATGAGGCACTGTGTTGCAGTTCAGCTTCCCTGGAGCCAACGGCAGTTGCGTGAGGGGCTGTATTGTGCACCTGGGTGTTCCTTCCTCCCCAGGTAGCTGACAAGCACGTCCTTGGGGGAATGTTGTTTTCTTCACACTTCCCCATCCTTCCCCACCCTAGGGTGGCTTTCATCACATCACAAATGATTACACCACTTGAGAGGACAAAGCTCAGCTCGGCTGTTCTATTGTCCTGTTTTCTGTGGTCTTACTTTCTCAGAAACTGTCTATTCTTTTCTGAATATAAACAAGTTCCCTTCTGCATCCTGGCTGGCCCGTCTGATCATGACAGCTATATGTTTTTAATGATCAGAATGGTTTTTGTAATGCTTGCTCTGAGTTCTTATTACTGCTGGGACTTGGAGGGAGAGCAAAGAGAGGAAGGAGGTTTGAAAACAGTGAGAACGGGTGTGTAGAGGCTGTGAGAGGGGGCCCCACTCCCAAATCTCACTTCCACTATAAGCTTGCTAGGTTGCCTTGGGCAAGCCAGAATTCACTTGAGATATGGGGTTAATAATACAAGGGAGGTGGTAGAACAGATGCTTTGCATCCATAAGCTTCTAAGTTCAATCATTCCCTGTTAGCAAGTGTTGGGAAAGACTTTTCCTGCTCAAGACCCTGGAGATCAGCTGCTGGTCAAATAGACAATATTGAGCTAGATGAACCAGTGATCTGATTTGGCAGAAGGCAGCATCAGATGTACAGGTATGCTCATGCATAAACTGGTCAGTTGCATTTGGTTGGGTAGGCCACAGGTCTTAGCAACAGCTTCAGAAGTTCAGTACTGGCCTAACCTACAGAGATGTTTTAAGAATTGTTGAAGTTATGTATGTGAAGTTTCATGCTCTCTAAAGCAAAGATGAAATCTCACGACTGGATTTTACATGATGGGCACATGCTGGGCTAACTGTGTGAATTATTCAACATATGTCTGGATGGTCACCAAATCACCCTTATGAAGAGAAAAAGCTAAATTGTTGAACTCTTCCTGGTCCAGAGAGAGAAAAGACAGCTGTAACTGTGTCATGGAGAAAATGAACTGGCGGGGGGGGGGGGGGGGGAGTCTCTCACAGTTTCTCCAACCAGAACACTGTAGAGCCAAGGAGTGAAACTGATGATCATCAAGCTTTTAAAATTAATGAAAAGACAGAGGCTGTCATCCCACCTGCAGTCAGTTTTATGGGGCAGCAGAAAGCATAAGTGGCTTTGTAAAGGAGAGGTGTGGGAAAAGCAGAGTCAGGGTAGCCAAATATTCCATCACCCTATATCACCCTGTATTCAGAGAGGCTGTACCTCTGGCTATCAGACTTTAGGAGTTAAGGTGAGAGGCAATGCTCCCTCTAAGCTGTGGAGTCTTGTGAGCAAAAATGCTACTTTGTGAGCTACTGGCATCAAAGTTGTGAACGAACGATTTGGCTCCTGCATAAATCAGTTTGCTCTGGAGCCATCCTTCCTGAGCTAAGACAAAAATCTGTGAGCTGGAGGCTAAAAAACTGTGAGCTAGCTCACCCTAACTCAGCAGAGAGGGAACACTGGTGGGATGGGTCTTTTCATCGCAGTTTAATTTTGAATCTTCCTGGAGCATTTTGTGCCCATTGTTGGTAAACAGAATGGTGGGCAAGAGGGACCCTACTGATTCGACCCAGCATTTTTGAAGTTGTTCCCCTCTTCCACACAACTTAGTTAATATCTGGATAGGCTTGGGTCCTACCTTCAGTCAGAGTCTGGGCAGTAAATTGCTTATGCCCATGAGGCTTGGGAGCCCTGGTGCATTGCATGATAGAAGTCCCTTGCCAATGTGGCCGAAGTTAGTCCTGACCAGTCAGGAAGGTGTCTCCTCCTTTCTCCTCCACAGAAAGAAATGTATGAGCGTGTGTTTCAGAAGCCTCCGGAAAGACATTCTGACTTCTCCCGACTGGCTCGTGTCTTGACTGGGAATGCAGTCGCTTTAGTGCTTGGCGGAGGTGGTGCACGGTAAGACCAGCCACATCCTTAGGCATGTCTGGTGCCACCCAAATCTAAAACTGACAAAATGTGGGAGGAGAGGTAGAGAGCAACAGAAGAAGAATCTGTTTTCATTCCAGTAACATGTGCTTAGTCTTCGCTTCAGTAAGGAAGGAGTGCTAAGGGGTTGTGCCAAGGGCTTCATGGAGAAGGTAGGTTTAGAGGAGGGATTTGAAGGAAGCATTGTGCCAACGGTATCAAACTGTGGTCTTGAAAGCCAAGCAGTTCCAAGTAGGTGGGTAGGAAGGAAGGAAGGAATCATCCTCATGGAACTGGAGAAACACAGGTATCAAAACAGAAGGCCACAGAGAGTCCTGACAATAAGGATGTGGAGTTTTTGCGGACTCGGGTAGCAGATGGGAAGCCAGCATAAGGATTCAAGGAGGGTTGTCACATAGGATGATGGGAGGCAAATGGGAGACAGAAGTGAGGGGGCCAATACATATGGCGAAAGAAAACCAGAAGAAAGGAGGTTGCAGCAGTCAGGGCAAGAGCAGAGCCTCAGATCTATCTCTGTGACCCCAAAAAGTATCCCAGCTGTGTATCTGTGTGCAAATGCAGAGTGTCTTGCAGGTGTCCAAAATTGTTTCAGGCAGCTTTCTTCAAGAAGAGGCATGAGGGCAAATTCCCAGCACTTGCATTTCTGAAAAGCACTTGCTCTCTTTGCCCTCCAGCCCTCCTCCTTTTCAGCCTTTTGATCACTCCAGTTACAGAGGTAGCATTTTTCCTTCTTAGATCCTTGGTAGCTGTTCATGTTCGGGATCATTTAAGGGCTCTTGGTCTGTTCTGAGCGCTTGTAAATGTCACCCCTTTTTGTCCTTGGAATCATTGCACTTGCAGAGGTGTGGGGAGGGAGGGGTGGAGAGAAGAGTGGCCGCGTACAGCGTAATCGCAATGAACCTTGAAATTTTCTTGTCTCCTGCACTTTTGCATGGGTAATTAGTTCCCTGATGCTTGGCTGCCAGCCCCTCCATGATTGTTCCGGGGTTTGGGAGAAATGCCATGAAGTGAATTCGCCCACACTTTGTTCCAGCCCAAGGGAGTTTTAATGCCTCCCCTCCTTTTGTTAACATTCTAAATGCCACACTTGCTCTCCTTTTGCTTGAAGCTGACAAGGGGAGAAAGCGAGCAGCTCCTCAGAGTCAATGGGAGGAACTGGAGTGAGGGGGGAGCGGCCCTGAACCAGCTCAGGAGAACTTGAGAATTACAAACTCCACGGGTACGGTGATTGTTTTTAATTCTGAAAGGCCTTCCCCAAGCATCTATTATCCTGTCTTCTAGAGGTTTTACTTTAGTTTTTCAACTTGTATATTCTCGCAAGCGTCCTGTGAGGTAGGTCACAGTGCTTCATCCTGCCATCTTCCCCTCCCCCCACCACATGCGCAAACGTCTCCTCAGAGAGCAGTACGTGACTGCAGTTTTAATTCTAACATATATGAAATGTCTTTATCCCAAAGTAAAATGTTCAAAGACGTATTTTCAGGTGAAACTTCCCCTACCCCCAAAAAATATTGAAAAAAGAAGCAGAAGGATGGAGGAATAGAAGGCCTGTGGCACAGATAATCAGAGAAACAGTGACAAAATGGACCCGGGGAATTCACTCTATATACTAATAGACAAGTGTCCCCTGTGCATGCAGATATCTAAATCTGCACATCGAAGGCACTTGGGGGGCAGAGAAATTTTCCTGCACACTTGGGGGACTCCCCAGGTGTGCAGAAAAATCTGAAAACTTAAAAAAAATACTATATGGGGAATATTTAAATCCTGCAGAAAAGTAAAAGAGCGTTCCTTGCACATGCACAGAGAATGCTCTGGGAACTGTGGCAGGCCGCTGGCTGGGAGCCGCTGAGATCTTGCCACCGGTGCCCGTGGGGGGGAGATCAGTGGGCCCGGCGGCTGAGAGCCACTCAGGCCTCACTGCCAGTGCCCATGGGGGGGGGGGAGATCAGCGGGCCCAGTGGCTGAGAGGCACTTAGGCCCTGCCACCGGTGCCCGTGAGGGAGGAGATCAGCAGGTGCGGGCCTTGCCGTCGGTGCAGCTGGGGGGTGAGAAGGATTGGTGGGCCCAGGCCTCGCCATTGGTGCCGGGGAAGGGGGGGGGGGAGAAGGCTCACCTGCGAGTGATTCCTCCTCAATATGGAGCTCCTTCTCCCCCCCCCCCCCGCGAGTATCGCGGTCCCCGCTTCTTGTAATAGCTAATAGAGAAACTACTTCAACCGTAACCTCTTAGTCTTCCTTAACAGAAACAAAGCTTTGTTTCACTCATTTTTCTCCCATTCATCCATTATTAGCCTTTCTTGCCCCTGTTATTGACATTTTCATTGTGTGCTCCTTGTGTGCTTTTCTTTTTCCATTTTCTCTCTTCCACTTTTGTTGCTTAGGTGAAAGGTCACGTGCCCTGCAGACAACAGATAAATAGAATTGATAGAGCTTTACAGAGCAGCCGTGTGAAAAGAAGGTCCCTGCCCCAAGGAGGGTAAATGGGGGAAGAATGTGCATTCAGTTCTGTACACTGGGGCTTAAGTTACAGTGAGGGCACTATATATAGCATATAATGTTTCATTACTAATACTATAGTAATAGTAATACATTTTAAAGATCTTAATTCACACAGTGTGGTTTCCTGTTTTCAGAAAGCAAGTTGTGCTGATGGTGTCCACAGGACTTTTGTGTACTCTGCCCTGTTTTGAATTAAATTAAACTGTGCATCATAAAGAGCAGAATTTTGTGACATGTAGAAATTGTGTACATTTGCCTTAATTTCCTTTTTTTATAATTCTGTAGTTTAAAAATATTGTCCATAATTCCAGGTTTTCTATTTATGTGCCAAAGTCTCACTCCGGACAACTGAAGATCTTTGGCCTCTGAGATTTCAACCTGGCCTTACGCACGCACTTCCAAGCACAACTGTATGGGTTTTTCTTTTTCTTTTTCTTTTTGTAAACCGAAGTAGAATTTCCCAAGGAAGCTGCATTCAGGAGTCAATACTCAATACCACAGCCTCTGCTTCCGAGGAACTGCAGCCTGCACCTAGCCTTGACTGTCCCTTCCTTTATTTCGGAAGGCCCAAAACTCCAGGAGTCGACACTATGCTAAGATTTGACATCTGTCGCTACTGCCGAGGAAGGGTGATGAGGCTGATGTTCCCAAGGATAGGGCCTCTTCATTTTTTTAATCTGCCCGAGAATCAGTTTTTGCCTTTTGGATTATGACAGTCGCTTAGCGTTAATGGTGAGCGATTGTTTTGTGCAGGCTCTCTCCTTGAATCGTAGCCAGAGGCACAAAGGCAGGCAAAGACTCTTCTGCTCAAACGGCATTGTGTTCCAGAAGCGGGGATAGGCTAGGCATCTCAGGTAACAATTAGGTTGCAGGTGCCTTTCCCCGGGTTGTTTTCCCCCCTTTACTTCCAACCAGCCACTTCACGGTAATTATCTTTTTGCAATTTGTCATGACAGACAAGAGAACAGAACCTGTGCGTGCGGCTCTTCCTGTCTCTCTCTCTCTCTCCCCTCTACATGCTCCCCCCTCCATTCCACCTCCCCATCATCTTGGCGTAAAAAAATGCAACAGTTCTAACAGACACCACACTCAAATTACAGCGTTTCACATTCACAGAACAGCCGTCGAGGGAAGGGAAGGGGGGTTCGATAGCTATCCAAGCACACTCCAGCATAGCTCTTTTGTTCATGCAGCTATGAGAGGGGGATGAAAAGAATAGTGACACCTGAACACATCTTGGCCAGAGCTTCAGCTTACTCCTGTCTTACCAATCAGCCTGTGAGGTTCACAGGCGGTCCCACTGTAAACCCTGGCTAGAGTCAATTCTTGTAGTTTGATGTAGTGGTTAGGAGCATGGACTCTTACCTGGGAGAACTGGGTTTGATTCCACACTCCTTCACTTGCAGCTGCAGGGTGACCTTGGGCAAGCCACAGTTCTCTCAGAGCTGTTCTCTCATGAGCAGTTCTCAGAGAGCTCTCACAGCAGGGTGTCTGTTGTGGGGAGAGGAAGGGAAGGAGACTGTAAACTGCTCTGAGACTCCGATTGAAGGGTGAGGTATAAATTCAATCTCTCCTCCTCGTCCTCCTCCTCCTTCTTTTCTTCTCCTCCTTCTCTTCTCCTCCTCCCTGGCTGGAGTCAATTCTTGGTGTAGTTTGGTGTGGTGGTTAGGAGCACCGGCTGTAATCTGGGAGAACCGGGTTTGATTCCTCACTCCTCCATTTGCAGCTGCTGGTGTGACCTTGGACAAGCCATAGCTCTGGCACAGCTGTTCTTGTAAAAGAGCAGTTTTTGTCAGAGCTCTCTCAGCTCCACCTACCTCACAGGGTGTCTGTTGTGGGGAAGGGAAGAGAAAGGAGTTTGTAAGCCACTCTGAGGCTCCTTTGGGTAGTGAAGGGCAGGGTATAAATCCAATCTCCTCCTCCTCCACCACCTCCTCCTCCTCCTTTGCATGGGGGGGAGGGTGCAATTAGTTCCATGAGGAAAGGGTGTGTTGTGTGAGCATGGGTTGATATAATAACATTTCAGGCCTTCCTTTGTTTGGGTTTTTTTCCCCCTGTCAAGTTGCAGATAACTTATGGCGGCCCCCTAGGGCAGGGGTGGGCAAACTGTGGCTCGGGAGCCACATGCGGCTCTTTCACATATATTATGTGGCTCCCAGCAGGGCGGCCGGGGAAGCTAAATATCATTAGCAAACAAATATCATTGGACAAATTAATATCATTATCAATATCTGCTTTTACCCCTTTTTGTTATTATTTTTGGCAGTCTCATTTAATGTTAATAAAAAGCAGATTTGCTTATTTTCCAATAAAAGCAGGTAATATTTGTTCATGTCTTGTGCCTCTCAAACATCTGATGTTTATTCTATGCGGCTCTTATGTTAAGCAAGTTTGGCCACCCCTGTTCTAGGTGGCTCTTATGCTGAGCAAGTTTGCCCACCCCTGCCATAGGTGGTTTGCCATTGCCTGCCTCTACATAGCAACCCTGGACTTCCTTGGCAGTCTCCCATCCAAGTCCTAACTAGGGTTGACCCTGCTGAGCTTCTGAGACCTGAGGAGATCAGGCTAGCCTGGGCCACCCAGGTCAGGGCCTTCCCTGGTAGTACTAGAAAAGGGGGCGGGAGATATGGAAGGAGGAACAGAGAGAACAAAGGAAGAACGTAGGCTTGGTCAACCTTTCAGTTGGGACAGAAGCCTAATCAGCTGTGGAAACTCCACCCTAGTCTTCCATAAGGGGGCCATCAGCAGATTTTTTATTTCTGCTGAGAGTGAAGTTGAGGAAATTTTAGAATGAGAGAGTCCGGGCTTGGCAAGAAGCAAGCTGAATTTCTGGTGCCTCATCTCAAAGTTTGTGTGAGTCCAGAACAGCACAAGGCTCAGTCACAGTTCAGCGCCCATGATGACTTTCAGTGCCAGGGCATAGGAGAGGATAGCGAAGCAGAGCCAGAGCTTGTGCCGTGTCTTTTTTCTTTCACTGGTAACTGGCGGCAGCCAAGACTCTGTGGATGCCGCAGGAGTACAGGCACAAGCCGCAGGACAAGCCATGGGCTACAGAATCCAGCTTCCTGTGAATCTCAGGTCTCCTTGTTTAAAGCAAGTTTCTGTTCTCTGTAAGTGTAAAGATGTGCTTGGAAATTTGTGGGCAGTGCTTGCTGAAATCCCAGAAGCCAGAGGAATTGTTAGATCCTGTTTCCAGTGACCATGTGAGCTGGGCTTCCATGCCCCAGGTATTGCTTCTTGTAATGTGGCAGCAGGACAATAAATTATGCACAAAAATGTACAAATATACTCTATTTGCATAATATATACAGGCTACAGAACTGCCCTTATTTCGGTGCATATCTGTTGGAATGTTGCACTTTCTATCCTGACTACACAGGAGTTTGTTCTTCTTTCGATGGCTGCAATTTGGATTTTTTTTCTTCCGTCAACTGTGCCTTTTCCCCCATGTACATTTTTCTTTTCTCCCCCCCCCTTCTCCCCTCTCACACTGCCCTAGGGGGTGTTCCCAAGTGGGCGTCATCAGGGCCTTGAACGAAACCGGCATCCCAGTCGACATGATTGGCGGCACCTCCATCGGGGCCTTCATGGGTGCCCTGTACGCCGAAGAGCGCAGTTACACCCAAATGAGGATCAAAGCCAGGCAGTGGGCGATGGTAAGGGGGATTTCCGTTTCGGCGAGAGAGGTCTGAAAGAGCCAGCTCGGTTCAGGGGATGGCTGATCTTTTGTGCTTGCTTCCTCAGCTGGAAGGGATGTCGCCAGAGCCTTCAAATCCCTTTGCACGTTCCCAGATCTCTTAAGCAAGGGAGAGCTACTGAGGCCTTAAATGAGCTGCTGTTTCCCCGCACAGAGCAGGCTCCGGTCAGGCCGGGGTGGCGGAGGGACAGCTCTCCCTGAGGGAACATTTCCTTATTCCTCACTCGGCAGGCCAGCTGTCCCGTTGTGCATCAACCGGAAACCTTGTGTTTTCATGATAGCATCTGTTTGCCAAACCTCCCGCAGCAGAACGGTCGTTCCCCAGGGCTGTTTGCACCGGCAGACTCCAGCAACATCACGATATTTTGTTTAAGGCGGTTGACCTGCCGCTCCTGCTGCTAGCTTTCAGTGGGGTGCTGTCAGCTTTGTGATTCATTTTTTTTAAAACAAAAAGTCATGGCAAAATAACTAGGGAAACTCTTGGGGGAGCGGCTCACAGGCAATACGCCAGTGCAGCTTTTGGCAACGGACACAAATTCCAGTACCTTGAGAATGTCAGCTGCCAGTTTCTGTGTTTGAAGTAAACGGTTTTTATTTATAAAGACAGGAAGAGGAGATGTGCTGTTGGTGTCTGTGGCACTTTATAGGAGACAGATTCCTTCTCCCAGGAGCTGAAGCTTTGGTTTGGCTGGGGATGAAGACTCCAGCATTGCAGAAAATACAAGCCATGCCTGGAGGCATCTGAGAAGTCAAAGCAGTGGGGGCAGGGTTCCACTGGGCTTCCAGTGATCTATGGGATGGAGCCTCAAGGCTCTGCATAGCTCTGCCCTCACAGAGGGCTTCAGCCGATGGCTCTAGTGCCAAGTGGTGCTTAGTACAGAACCAAACATTGCTCTTTAAAAAAGAAAATGCAGTCTTTAAGGTATATTGGAGGGGTAGGTGAGGAGCTAGAATACCCACTCGGTGATGGGGATGGCAGGCAAAGATTTTCGTGGGACTAAAGAGCTTCTGAGAGACACTTTGCACTACAGAAAGTTGCCAGTTATCCAAATGCAAAACGTGCACAGATTTATGCATGTGTGCTAAAGCAATTGCACAGGGTCTTCCTGTATATTGATGACTTCTTGCGAGATCGCACTTGTGTCATTTCCTAATGAAGGACATACAACTACCAGTGTTTGGGCTGCAGAAACCTTACACCTTCTTTATTATCATATCAGTTATCGGTAATGTTAAGTTCAATAGTTTCACTTATAGCCCTGACCAAGGTAGCCCCGGCAAGCCCGATCTCATCAGATCTTGGAAGCTAAGCAGGGCTGACCATGGCTAGTATTTGGATGGGAGACGTCCAAAGAATACCAGGGCCAGGAGGGAGAGGCAGGCTATTAAGCCACTTTTCTGAATGTCCTCCATGCCCCAGTTGGAGTCACCAGAGGTCACTATGACTTCCAGGCATGGGCGCTCACATTTACACACACATACACAGACGCACATACAAATGCAAAAATACAAAAAAAAATAGTTTCACTCATGCCAACAGGCTTTCTTCTACTGGCTCTTTGTTGATCTTTTGCTCTCAATTTTATATACTTGGGCTCTTAAAATGTAAAAGGTGGTAGTCCTTTGAGTTAGCAGAACCACTTATGCAATATGTGCAGATCTGCGGTTTTCCTTGCATTTTGAGGCTGCGAATTTGGCTTGTTTGGTAGCACTGTAAGGAGAGAAATCTTTTGCAATATGGATACCAAAGTTAGCTTGCTAATAAATGGAGCTGTGGAATTCTCTGCCACAAGTTGTAGTGACAGCCAGGAGCTTAGATGCTATAAAACAGCATTAAACAAATTAATGGATGAACCATCTGTCAATGGCTGTTAACCTTGATGGTTGAATGGCACCTCCCTGTTCAAAGGCAAGGCGTGCTTTAGGTGCTGGTTGCTGTGGGAAAACAGCAGGGGAAGGTTTTGGTCTGCCTTCCTAGTTTATAGGCCTTCAAAGGACATCTGGTTAGCTGTAGTGGGGAATAGGATGCTGGAGAAGATGGGCCTCTTGTGTTCTCTAGCAGAGTCCCAGTAAGTAGGCCCCAAAAGAAACCATGCCTGTAGAGGGCAAAAGAAAAGAGCAAGAGTCCAGTAACACCTAAAGACTAACAAAATTTGTGGCAGGGTATTAGTTTTTGTGAGTCGCTGCTCAATTCTTCAGAGGGGCAAAGTTCACACGTATACGACTATGGAAGCTATATGTCCGGTGTTTTCCACTCTTGCTACGCTTCTCCCTGTAACTTTCTTCCTTTCTCCTCTCTTCTTCCACATGCTGTCATACTGTGAGTAGAACTGACTGGCTGAGGTAATTCTGTGTCTATTAAAAAGCTCCCAAGGAGCAGCAATTCCCTTGGGAAGGAAGGAAAATATGTGTTTGCTAAGAATGTGTTGTGCTTCCCCCCGCCCTTTTCTTTCCCTCATCTCTTTCTAAACGTTGCTTTTTGAGTTGCCAGAACACCCGGTTTGTGTGTGGAACTGCATCCACTGCCTCAGAAATGAAGCGATAATTCCACCAAAGTGTACATTTGACATATGGCTCCAGCAAACATACCATTTGATGGATCTTTTTGTCTCTGGAGAAGCATTTCCCCCTTTTGATGTATCATGTGAAAGGGAATTAGTTTCATGGGGATTTCCAAGATGGACTGTCAGGCATAGAGCTTAATTGAGAAAAAAGAGGTCTGAAGAGAGGAACGGTGACTACCTCCATCACTGCCCGGTTCCTGTTGCCTGATGGGTCATCTCTGAATTGGGATTGGTCAAGCCGAGAGTAGTGCAGGGTTCTTTCTGTTAAGGCAAAACGATGAGCGTGTGAAATGTCTGTGAGTTCTGCAGCACGACCCCCACTTTCAGCACTTCAGCTGTAAAAAAATACAAATCTGCCTTGTTCTGAGTGAGCCCATTGTTCTCTCTAGCTCACCACTTTCTGCTCTGCAGGTCCTCCCCAACACCAGACTTGCCAGGGATTAGACCTGGGACCTTCTGCATGTGAAGCAGGAGCTCTGCCACTGAGGCATGCCCTTCCAAATGGGAGAGAGGAGGGGCAATATAGTGGGCTTCCCCCTGCCTCTCCTGTCATCTGTGGTGAAGGAAAAGGAGAAGGGTGCCATCCATCTTCACCCCTGTAATGGGTTCCCATCTTCTCTTGCAAGCGAGGGATGCTGGGCGGGGGAGCTAGAGAGCAGCTCTAGTTTTGCATCTGGTGTGCTCTGGTTTTGCATCTAGTGTTTTTTTTTTTAAAAAAGCACTGAATTAGCTGCTCACTCCCCCCCCCCCCCCCCACCAAGCAAGAAGTACTTCCAGGTGTCTGAATGGCAATTTATGATGTGGTGAGAGTGACACTGGCTAAAACTACTTCTGCAGGGTCAATGTTTATATCATGGCTTAATTTTTTCCAAGGCAGCCAACACAAGTATGGGCTGGTGAAAGGGGTCGTGTCCTCCCTGCTCTTTCTGTAGTTGACCTGCTCCAGACACGGGAAGGGCCAGGGACAGCAAAGCTGGGACTGAGCAGCACGGACCGTGGTCGGTTCCACTTTATGATTGTGGCAGAAGCTTTAGTGTACCAGCCCAAGCGTCGATGCAAACTACGTGACGGCAGCGGGAACTGAAAGGCAGCCCAGGCCTGACGTTTATTTTGGGTGTGTGGCTTGGGTTCCTTTGGAACACAGGGCACCTAGCACAGCTGTCAAAAGGTCTGGCTTCAGACAGGGTGCCAGCGGAACAGCCTGGCCTTGGGTGGCCCCCTTTGTCTTGGCCTGCCTCCTGCCTCTGCTAAAGAGCTCCCACCTGTTCTCCCCCCCCCACCCCCAACTAAAACGAGATGAGAAATGACTGCAGGTCAGAAAGGCTTTTAGGTATTTTTAGCAGTTGGCCTCTTGCTCTTTGTGTGTCATGAGCGACAGAAACCAGGTCGCTGGGATTACGAAATAACAAATGGAAGGCCTTTGTGAATCTTTTTTTTTCCCCAGGCCATGTCTGTCATTCCTGTGTTCATCCACCTGCCTCATGTGCTTAGGGCTAGAAAAACAAAACACTCCGGCTGGATGAGCCAGGCTGGACTGCTTGCTAAGCTGTGAGAGCAGAACCCACTCCTCTCCTTTCTTGTAGCTGTGGAAATGGAGTTTAAATTCCAGGGTCAGTAGAGCCGAGTTGCTTTGGCTTCTGTGACCATTACAGCAAAGGTGGCCAAATTCTGTTTTCTCCAGCGCTACTCTAGCATGCCAGATGGAGCTCAGAGGGCCAGCATGATACTGGTTCCTCTCATGTTTTGTTGGGTATATAATAAAGTTATCCTGTAGCAGTAAGGACTTCACAAGTATGGCCTCCTAGTACGTGAACCGCATAATGTCATTAACTGGAAACTGAGCAGCAAAGGTACTCCTGCAAAGACACGCTGCCACCGCTTGCTGCCACCGCCCCCCGGAACTCGATAGTGGGCATTTGCTTTTGGGATTTTGTTTGAGGTGGCCATGCAATGACACATAGATGAAATAGCAGGGATTTCTTGCTGCTGGGGGTACATTATGTGAAAAAATATCACTTTAATTCTGTACCAGGCAGGGCACGCGTATCACTTTAATGAAATAACGGGAGTATTGTGAACATTCCGGAAAGTCATTTGAGAAATACTGCGGAAATGCTCCCATATTTTTATTAAAACTAATTATTCCCTTTCCAGTTCTCCCATGTGGAATGAAAATGAGAGAGAGAAATAAATTACCCCCAGCTTGATTGGTGGTGCATAGGCCCTTTAAATGTTAAAGCACATGGTTTCTTAATGGTGTAGACCTGGCCTCCAAACTCCAGTGGCCAAGGCTACTCCCAGGGAAATAATGGCCCTTTAAACTTTAATTTCCTGTGGGTGGTTGACCTTGCCATCTCTGCAATTTGGAGGTCCCAGGAAATAACAGTCCTTAAAAAATTTAAAGGGTAGCATCACCAACTAGCTGTAGGGCATGCATCCACCTCGCTAGCCACTCCTGTCTTCCCAACAGGATTCCCAGTTCCGATATTATCAGGAGTGGTAATATCGAATTAAGGAATTGTGTTGGGGAGATTGCAATGGTCTTGGGTACTGCCAACCCAAAATATCAGTCCTTTTATCAGGTCGGCAATTTCTTAGTTGCTGCTTCTCCTTTCAAAATGATTGTGCTAAATTAGTTCAGAGGAAGGACAATATTCCTTCGATTTCCAGGCTTCCATACCCCTATTACTGAAACGTCTCTTCTTCTTCTTTTAAAAGAATATGAATTCAGTGTTTAAAACAGTCCTAGATTTGACGTACCCAATCACCTCCATGTTCTCCGGAGCCTCATTCAATAATGGCATCTGCAATATCTTCAAAGACAAACAGATTGAGGTAAGAGGCTGGCTTTGCTGCATGTATTACGAACAGTAACACTGGAACAGCAGTCTGCAATATCCTCAGGAGCTGGGCTGGCATGTCAGGTGGAGGAGGCCATGGGCTGTTTGCACACTATGTAACTCCTTGGAATGCATGGAATTTATGGTCAGAATTTCAGATTCTTTGCTAAAGTGGTGAGTTAACCTGAGATATCCTGGAGCCCCTGGATTTGCTAGCAAGTGAACCCTGTATTTGTAGGACTGTATTTGCAAGCAAGTCCGATTAGTGAATGCATTAAGTATTTTCTCTGTAGAGAGAGGTCATCCACATAGGGTTGCATGTGGTTCAAAAGCAAACACTGGCCCAAGTCATTCCTGCCTTACAATTTTTATCACAGGGATGACTTTAGAACATAAGAGAGAAGCCAATGTTGGATCAGGTCAGTGGCCCATCCAGTCCAACACTTTGTCACACAGTGGCCAAAAACACCAGGTGCCCTCAGAAGGTCCAGCAGTGGGGCCACTGCTTGTTCAGTGTTCAGGACTTGTTCAGCGTTCAGTGCCACTGCTTGTTCAGGACTTGAGTGTTCAGACTGATGTTGTTGTTGTTTTTTAAAAAAATGCCCCTTCAGGTAAGCGGTCTCCATTTCCAAAGAGTTCCTGCTACAGATTTGGCATGCTCTGTTGCTTCTGAGCCTGTCTTGATCCATTGTGTGCTGCAAGAAAAACAAAAACCCCTGTGAGGGCATGGTATTTCAGCTCAAAAGACGAATTCTCTATGCAGTGATGCACCTTCTGGATTTAAATTGTTTCAGTCCAGATTGTATCGTGTTTGGAGTTCTTTGTTTTTAAATAATCCCACTCTGACCCTAATGCTCCTTAATATATATGTATTTCTTTTAACTTGGCTGTTGCTTAGAGAGATTTGGGGCTACAGAGATTTTGAACTGTGAGCAATGCTCATCTTCATGCTTTCCTATCCCAGCTTATTTTAAGATTCTGTTTTAAGCCCATCTTCTCCACCAAAATCATTCCTTTTTTTTTTTAATCATTCCTCATGGACTCCAGTTAACAGTTCTTAGTGTCCCATGAGATACCTTCCCATTTAAAAATGCCAAGGTGTAGTAGGGAGTAATTTGATTTGATTTTGATAACTGAATAATTCTCTTTATTGTGAGTTAAAATCGGAGAACTGCTCTGCTCCTACACTTGAAGAGATTTACTTTCAGACTATGACAAACTAACAGCTATCCGCCCTCAGTGCAGTCCTTTGCCTTTGTTTTCTGCATAACTTTGATTGACAGAAGGCAGGCCCAGAGCGCTGACCTGTACAGAGAAGCAGTGGACAGTTTCCTCTGAGGGCAGGTAAAGCTGCTGCTTTCTCTGCAGTAAGAGCACAATCATACCCAGTGGAAATGCAAGACTGTAGCCTGCCCTCAGTAAAGGCCATTTCTGTTCTGACCTTCTTGTCCAGTAAACCATGCAGAGATGCAACAGGCAACCTCCTCCGTGGACTGGCTCTTTTAATTGCTTCTTTTTTTTTTACTGTAGGACCTCTGGATTCCTTATTTTACCATCACAACGGACATCACAGCCTCGGCAATGAGGGTCCACACGGATGGTAAGCAGATCTGGGTTCCGAAGCCAAGAGCAGCAGACTTGCTTCGAAGAGATTGCAAGATGTGTACAATATTTTTAAAAGCCGTAACAACAATGGCCATTCTTTATCACAGCACTGCATTTGTTTCAAGGTCTCCTTAGTTGTACCTGACATGACCTGTGCCCAGTCATTCAAGCTGCGTCTGCTCCTTGCAGAACTGACTAGGGATTCTGAGAGCTGTTGCTCTCCCTGCCGCAGCCCTATAAAGAGACACTGGAGGGTCAAACCAACCCCTTGAGGGACCTGCGTTCCAATGGGAGCAGGACTGCTTGAGAAATGTGCTCTGATGCACACAGGTTGTTCCCTCTTACTGCTCTCATGGTGATTCATGACTTTGCAGATTATGATGTTCTGAGCTGTGCTGTTCTTTGCCTATGAAGGTGGTGGTGTTTGCAATGACCAGTGGTCTAAACGCTGGTTCTTGCAGGGTGTGTTGAAGCTAAGTAGAGCTAAGAAGGCTTTATAACTAGCTTAGTAAAACAAAAGGCTAGTAGCGGCACCTTAAAGGCCAGCAGCCATTATTTCAATATGAGCTTCTATTGGACCAAGCTTGCTTCTTTAGATCAGTGTAGGGGAAATTGTACTGGGGGGACTCTTATGGGGAAAATTACAATATGATCTCCCTTTTGCATATCTGAAGAAGCGAGCTGCGACTCACAAAAGCTCATACTGAAATAAATGTTGTTAGTCTTTAAGATACTACGGGGCTTTTGCTGCTGTTGTTGCGGTTGTCATTACAACAGACTAACATGGCTTCCCCTCTACAATACTCATAACTAGATTATCAGATTTTCAGAAGTCCCATCTGGTTCAGGGTGTCAGACTGGGATGTGGGTTCGAATTCTACTTGGCTATGAAGCTCATTGGGTGATCTTGGGCCAGTCACTTACTCTTAGTGTAAGCGACCTCACTTGGTTGTTGTGAGAGGAGAACAGCAAATGCCTCCCTGATCTCCTTAGAGAAAAAGAACAGGATCAAAATGTAATAAAAATAGTTGGATGCATCATCATAAGAACTTAGGGGGGGGAATCTTTGTGTGTGTTTTTTTAAAATATCAAACAGCTGCAGGGGGAAAAATACATCTGAGCTTCACAGGCTTGAAACAGCTATTAAAATGCTTAACAGTCTGGACTTGTAATTAACTAATTAGGGCTTTTTGGACTGCCTTATTCCCTCCGGCTCCAGTCAGGTTACAGTGGGCATGCATTACCCTTAATTCTTATGATTAGACACACATAATATTTCCTGCTTTCCTCCGGCCGCAGGATAGGTTGCTAAAATTTTTTAATAATTTAAGGGTTGCTTTGTTTCAGAAATATGCACCTGGACTCACAGGCCACTCTCCACTTGCAGATAAAAATTGCACAAAGGGAACACCTTGACCCCCCCCCCCCCACACACACACGAACACACCCCAGCCCAGGTGTCCAGACTTGAACCTATCAGGAGATGCGGTTTTGGGAAGGGCCTCGCAGAATGAATTTCAGGGAGCAAGTCTTGGGCATCGCCGCATTCTGTGGGGAAGAAAGCCAGTCCACTTGTGCTGATTAAACCGCTCTGCTTTTAATGGTTATAAATTCCCTCATCATGCATCTTTGAATAGAAGTCATTGAGCTGGCTCGGAGAACGGTGGGTTGCCGGCCAAAGCATTTCCACTGGATGCTATTTGGCTGCTTGTTGGCCGTACCAGAGGGTTGGGGGGGGGGCAGAAAGAAAGGGAGAGAGGCACTTGGTCCAGAGAAGCCATTGCTAGTTCTCTCAGCTTGCTAGAATATCCAGTGCTTGACAAAGTAGAGGCCAGACTACAAAACAACTCCTCCCCCACAAATAACATCCGTGGTTCCCATCCAGTGCTCAAAGCAAGAAACATGAGCCTCCTTTCCTCAAGGAGCTTGGTTCATGAGGCTTTATTGCCTTATGTCCTAACAACAACCCTGTGAGGTAGGTTTCACATAAAGCGGCTGGCCCAAGGCTTCACAGTTCTGTGTGGATTTGAACTTGGGCTCCACCACTGTATTCGTTCATCCCCAGGTAACATGGAGGGGAGCCCCCCTCCAGATTTGTTGCTGCTGTTTTATGTCAGCGAGAGACCAGTCTCCTTTCTGTTTTTTTCCATAGGCTGCCTCTGGAGATACGTCCGGGCTAGCATGTCCCTCTCTGGTTACTTGCCCCCCCTTTGTGATCCAAAAGACGGGCATCTCCTGATGGACGGGGGTTACATCAACAATCTTCCAGGTGCTGTTGCCACTACCCATTTACGCTGCTATTCTGCTCCCGATTTGTGGGTGGATTTTGCTTCTTGCCCAGGACCCAAATGACCAGGAGTCCATTCCATGCTGAGACTGTGGTGCAAGGTCTTGGGGGGAGGGGGCAGGGAGTTGAGAGACTAGGCCTGCACAGAGGTTGAAGTTTTATATGGTACTAGGGGTGGGCATGAATTGGGAAAATGGAGGTTCGTTGGAGGTTCGTGGTTTTCACAAACCCCAAACCATGAACCTCCAGCAAACTCCTCCATTGTATGAACTGGTTTGTGATTTGGGGAATTCGGCCCACCCAGAAACAAGCTCTGAAGGCATTTAAATGCCTTTGGAGCTTACTTCTGGGTTGAGCTGCCTGACTGGAAGTGAATCCTGGCTGAGTTCTGAGGGTGAGCTTTGAAGGCTTTTATAGGCGTTCGGAACCCCCTCAGGTCAGGCCATGAGGCACATCAGGCATTTAAATGCCTTCAGAGCTCACTTCTGGTTGGGCTTCGGAGATATTTAAATGCCTTTGGAGCCTGTACAAACCTTCCCCAAACCTCATGAAACTCCTTGGAGGTTCATGGGTGGATCATGGGAGGCACGTTCTCCCAAATTCCTGGTTCAGGAACCACAAACTGGTCTGGTTTGTACTGGGTTTTATTTGCGGCTTTGTGCCCATCCCTAATGTAGACCAAAATGAGACAAAAAAGATGCCTTTACACATTTATCCCCTATTTTGACATATTTATTGCTTTGCTGTCCTTTCCCCCCCTTAATTAAATCAAAACAACCTTTGACCGTATAACTTTAGCTTGTTATTTAGTTTTGTCTTTGCATAAAAATATCTTCATCATGTTACATGTTAATTTGCTATTCAGCCTCTGTCTATAAGTTTGAACTCTAGCTTCCTCTCCAATATATTTGAAAAAGGGCATGCATACAAAAGCTCATACCTTCCTTTAATAAAGCTTTGTTGGTCTTAAAGGTGCCACTGGACTCTAAATTTGCTCTACTGCTTCAGACTAACACCTGGCCACCTGGAACAAAATTCTGTGTGAGCTTTCTAGTTGCATTACATAGATGGTCCTTTGATTTTGGATTTTGATTTTGGACCAGCATAGTTGTAACAGGTTTTGCTCATCACAAGTCACACAAACAATATTGAACAGGCGCTTTCAGAGCTCTGCCCTCAGACCCTCTCAGTGGTGAGGCTTTGGACAGAAACCTTGGTTTGTGTAAAACTGAATGTATCCTGAAAGTTAGGTTAGGATCAGATTAACCAATCTTGATTTTCAAACATAAAAATATACATTATAGATATGACTAGGAATAAGGCCCATTGTGGAAATAAATACAACAGGCTCTAGAAAGAGGCTCTGTGAGAGTGCCAAGGACTTGGGCACTTAGCGTCATTTTGCTGTGGCAACCGCAGCAGGGTATAAGGACACAGAGTCCACCATTTTCTCCAGGGGAACTGATCAATGCCATCTGGAGAGCAGTTGTAATTCTGAGTGATCTCCAGCCCTCACCTGGAGATTGGCAACAGTGGTTCCCCAAAGGGAATGGCTGGTTTGGAGGGCAGAGTCTATGGCATTGTACCTGTCTGAGCCCCCCCCTCCCCAAACCTCCCCCTCACCAGGCTCCATCCCTCAAATCTCCAGGGAATTTCCTCCCTGGAGTTGGCAACCCTATCTCCTTTCCAGCCAAGCATCAACCTACCTTCATTTTCCCCTCACTGTTCAGCTTTCCATCCCCCACCCCCAGCCTCTACCATGCTCTGAAGCCCTGACTGCCATGTCCCATTGGCTGTCATGGTGTGGCGTCTCAGCAGGGTATAAGGGCACAATGAGTTTTCTCCCAGAGGCCAAGATAGGTGTGGAAAGGGCCCTTTACTGACAGAAACCAAGCTTGGTTGACCAGCAGCAGGCACCAAGGGGAAAGTAGAGTTCCCAGCTCTGAGTAGGGAAATACCTGGAGATTTGTGGGGCGGATCCTGTGGAGGGCAGTGTTGTGGGGGGGTGGAAGGACTCAGCAGGAATTTCCCAACCTAGAGCTGGCAAGGACTGGCCCCAATGAGTTCCTCACATAGGTGTAGAAAGGGTATTGTTTCTTTGTCTTTTTACTGACAGAACTAAGCTTAGTTGCTTGCCAACCGCCACTGAGGGAAAAGTTAGAATGTTTTGGCCGCTGGCCTTTATGGCATTCTATTCAGCTGAGGCCTTTCCTCCCCCCACCCCCAAACTCTGGCTTCCTTAAACTGGCTTTCTTACCTGGAGCTGGCAACGCTATGAGTTCCTCACTACAGCCACTGAGGGAAAACTTTGTCCCCCACAGGAGCTGAGCAAGAGAAGTATCTTCGTCGTGAGACATAGTGCTTCTGACAGAAAACAGTGGCTGAAAGGGGAGTGGGCAGGGAAGAGGAGCAGACCCAGCACTCAGCCAATGGCATGCGAGTACTCTTGAGTGACAACTGATGGGCCAGTGGCTGAGGGAGAGCATTTTACAGCTAATGAGAGCACATGGAATGTTGCCACCCCACCTGGACTTTATATAATAGGGACAGGATAAGTTGAATAAATTGACAGTTGCTAGGCAGAGTGCAAAGTGCTGCTTCTGTATTCCAATCTTGTTGACAAACAGACCCTAGACCAGAGGTGTTGAACTCATTTGTTACGAGGGCTGGATCTGACCCAAATGTCACTTCGCTGGGCCAAACCATGTGTGCCATAAAGTGTAATACCAGGTACCGGAGATATTTTGCTACTGACTGTGACCCATACCTCTCCTTAGTAGAGCTCGGGGCCAAACCAACCCTCCTCGCTCCTTATGGTTGCCATCTCTGGGTTGGGCAATTCCTGGAGATCTGGGAGAAGACCCTGGGGAGGGCCTACATTTGGGGAAAGGGGGACCTTAGCAGGGGGTATAATATCCTCATATAGGCCCCTTCCAGGACTGGTTTCCCTCCCAGTTGCTTGCGGGCCAGATAAGAACCCTGGATGGGCCAGTTCCGGCCCCCTGGCTGTATGTTTGACATGTCTGCCCTAGACTCTTTTTGTAAGTGTGTAGGGTGCATCTGTAAAGGGCATGGTGCTGTCTGGAAGCTGTCTGTTTATCTGTAATAGAGAAAGGAAGACTAGGGTGCCGAAGCACTGCCTACTGCTCCCTTGAACACATGAAGCTTACTAAGTCAGACCCACTGGTCCACATAGCTCAATGTTGGTTTCCTCGGCCTGGAAGCATTTCTTCCTCTATCTTATATTCTCAACCTGGGACCTTCTGACATGCAAGGCAGGTGCTGAATCACTGAACCACGGATGTTCTTCATGTGGCTGCATCATAGGCTCTCGTACCATGTTCTGGAGCCTCATGCCTCTTTGAGCTTCCAGGGTCCTGATTAATGCCATGCCCTGTGCCCTTTGCTGAGATTATTGGTGATGGATGGAGGGGCTGGGGTGCATCCACCACTGTTCACCAGCATCCCAGCCACTAACTCTATGGATGCAAGCTCACAGCCACAGGCATTGTTTGAGGGGATCATCTTTTCCTCCTCCCCTGTTTCAGCTAATGTGATTATTCTCATTTTTGCAAACTCACTGGTTCTCGGCACTGAAACACTGGTATGACATCCCAGAAGTTTTCAGTCTCTTGACCTTTGGGAATTTCCCCCCACATTAACTTGGCTGCTGAGGGCCTCCTGTGCATTGTAAGATATTCTGGAACACATACTGTCTGTTCATATAGGGCTGTGGCCACGACTACTAGACTACATGGTTGCTCTGTATGAGTTGAGAATGTACTTTAAACACACACAGCACTCTTTATTTTGATTGCCTGGTCAAAGGAAAGATCAAAGCTGCCGTTCAGGGAGGCTGGTTGAGTACCCTTCAGAGAAGGGCTGTGGTTCAGCGCTAGAGCACCTTCTATGCATTGAGAAGGTGCCAGGCTCAATCCTATGCAACTCCAGATAAAGGATCTTAAGGAATAGGTGCTGGAAAAGCCCATTTTGTGCCTGATGCTCCTGGAGAGCCGCAGCTAGTCCTCAAACAGTACTGAATAAGGGCTGACTGTATAAGGCAGCTTCGTATGTCCCTGTGTTTAGAGGAGGGAGCCATGACTCAGAGCTAAGCACAGTAGGACCTGGGCATAACAGAGCAGAACTTGGGGTGTCTAGGGCTTTGGATCAATGCCTCTGTGAGGGATGTCTCACCCGGGGGATGATGCCCCCACAAAATGGCAATATTGGTACTCATGTGACTTCCTTATGACAGCAGCATACATCCTGCACCCACGCAAGACAGTGTAAGCGATGTATGCAGAAAATCCCGCGTGTGCATTCAGAAGGTGCCAGGTTCAGTCCCTGGCATCTACAGTTAGAGGATCTTGGGTAATAGGTGTTAAGGAAGACCTTTTCTCTCTTGGAAATCCTGGAGAGCTGCTGTCAGTGGAAGGAGACAAATACTGGGCTAGATGGATCAGCGGTCTGACAGTATAAGGCAGCTCCGTATGTTCATCTGAGGAACCTTCTGAGGAACCACAGACTTTCCAGGAAAGTAGTTGGGGAAGCGACTCTTGTAAACTGATGGGCTGACCTACCAGGTGTGCATACTTTGCCGTGTTCACCTTATACGGATAATATTGCTGTAGTTCAGGGGAAATCATTAAATATCTGCAACAAATGTTCTTGAAAATGTGCTGCTTTTAAACCTGTTTAATCTTGAATGTATCCTCCTTTACCCCCTTGCTAAAGTTTAAATCTTTCCTCCTCTCTTTCCCCCGCATCGATCTCTGAAATGGCCCTTTGTCACAGCTGCCTTTCACTTTCCTCTTTCCTTCTCACCCTTGCCTCCCTAAGGGACACTGAGTCACTGCTCTTCTGTGAAAGGCCTTTCTGTAAAAGAGATACTTTTCATGTTTTGGTTTAAAAGCAACTTCTGGGAACAGAGCGGGGGATATAAATTACCCTAATTCTGCTGAGAGTGAATGGATTTGTACAAGAGGTAAAATGACCCTCTTGGCATGGTGCCCACAGACGTCTAGCCTGGGAGAAATGTTAGTAGAGATGTTGCCAAACAATTGCCACCAGGTAAGTGCCACAGAGGTGTCACGGGCGAAGTGTAGCAGCAAATGACTCTCCCTTGTCATCCCAACAGCGGATGTCGCGAGGTCCATGGGTGCGAAAGTGGTTATTGCCATCGACGTGGGGAGTAGGGATGAGACGAACCTCACCAATTATGGCGATGCCCTCTCTGGCTGGTGGCTGCTATGGAAACGGTGGAACCCCCTGGTGGAGAAAGTGAAGGTATTCATAGAGTTTCCAAACAAGGTGGCTCATAATGACCTCTGGCCCAGTTACCTGTGGCAAACACAGTGTTGTTTCCAGGGAGCCAGGAGGAGACTTATTTATTTATTTGTTTATTTATTTGGAAGCTGGTTAAGCGTCCAAATCTCAGCATGCTCATAAAACTACAGTTCCCACATTTCTTTGCAGAAGGGAGGCAACAGCATTTCAGCAGAACCATTTTGTATACAAGTAACGCAGTTGTTGCTTGGATTTGGCACTGTGCAAAATTCTGCTTCCTCGCAAAAGCAAAAGAGACCCTCACAACGACTCTCCCTTTCTGTATTTGGTAGGTGCCAAACATGGCCGAGATCCAGACCCGGCTCGCCTACGTGTGCTGCGTACGGCAACTGGAGATGGTCAAGAACAGTGACTACTGCGAGTACATTCGGCCACCTATTGACCGCTACGGCACCCTGGACTTCGGGAAGTTCAACGAAATCTGTGTCAGTTGAGCAGGGAGTGTGTCGGGGAAAGGAGTAGCTGATGGGGCGGTGGAGGGAAGGTGTTAGGTGGGTGGGATTGTTGACTTGGAAGCCTCAAGTGATCCCAGCTAGGACTCCATCAGCAGATGAAGCTGAGAAATGTCCACTCAAAGGCTGTTCCCTGGTCAGCAGCTCCTTTTTGTCAGAGGCCTTACTTTGACTTGAACAAGGGTCGGAGTACCAGCATCGGTTGCTACTCCTGTTGACTCCCCGCACAGCCACAGAGTCATTGGCATCACCTTCTGGTGCAGTCTAGCTGCTTAGGAGAAGGAACATCTCTTTTGTCCTCTGTTAAAGGGGGAGGCAGAAGTTCTCTGTGACAGTTTTGCCCTTTATTCGCTTCATCTTTGGTATCCTGCTGTTTGCTTGGTTTTATAGATACGTAAAAGGGGTAAATTCTGCCAAGACCTCTATAGGTTTTCACACTGAAGGAGAGGAGTGACTTTAGAAAGCGTGCATTGGAGAAAGTGGTTCTAGTCCATAATACAGGGGAGGGCAGTTGCCATCATGCCTTGATGGCGGGCTTCTCAGAAGCATCTGATTGGCCCGTGTGGGAAACAGGATTCTGGGCCACATGGATCCTTAGACCAATCCAGTGAGGGAGCTCTTTGTGATCTTATGAAATGTGACAGTGTGTTTTCAGAAAGCCTGGCAGCAAGTCCTACTTCCAGGGGAATCACTCAGGGTGCTGAAATGTTGCATATTCACCCTGACACCCTGCTCAGCACTGAAGCCCAGAAAGAGAGAGAAAAGCGCCTTAGCCATTATCTGTTGCCTGACTCTCTCGTTTTATGCTCTGTAAAGTGCTGTGTAGATTGAAAGCCCTATATAAATAATGCCTTGGTTCAGTGTGTCTTCTGACATAGCGTTACTAGACTGGGCTTACCAGAAATAGAAAAGCGTTGCTGCTAAAACGGGCACCCCAGGACTTCTCTGGTGGAAACAGTGCATTGTGGACTGGGCTGAATGCAGCAAAATAGGCAATGTAATAATAATGGGAGCCAAGCTCCTGCTTCCATTGTAAATATTAACACAAGTTTCTAGCCCTTATGGACACAAAGACATACCTGGCAGTATCGGGCAGTGTCCTGGAGACATTTCAGAAGACAGTGAGATGGCTGAATAAGGTTTTAGTGCTCTTCTCCCTTCCCACAATTAGCAGAGGCAGGATAAATTATGCAAAATAAGAGGGCCCATGTACAGTTTTTCAAGTGGTCTGATCCATGCAGGTTTCAGAATTTGGGTAGTCTTAGCACAGAAATCTAATTTGTGTATACATGTGTGTTACATGCAACTCCAACTGAGGAGGATCAACATTCCTATAACTGCGGGGAGAGGGAGATGCGTGTCTGCCACACGACCTGGCCGTGGCACGTGACTCCCGCTCAGCTGTAGTGACGGACAATTCAATGTCCTTCCAGGAAGTAGGTTATCAACATGGAAAGACAGTCTTTAACGTCTGGTGCAGAAGTGGCGTCCTGGACAAGATGCTGAAGGACAGGCAGGAGCTCTGTCAAACCAAGCCCTCAGGCGTAAGTATGGGCGGGGGGGGGGTGAGGGGGGGTGAGGACAAGGCTTTGTCTGTTGTCGCTTCTTACAGTCTCCTGGGTGAGATAACATTTGCAAAAACGGGGGATAGCAGCATCTTGGTTTTTGTTCCCACGGTCTTGTTTGCTAGGTGGTGGCATCTTGGCTAATGCAGACCTGCTGTGGCCCTCTTCTCCCAACCCTCCAGATTTCTTCTCCCGTTGCCTCTGTATCATTCTCTGCAACTCAATGGTTCCTGGCGCCCCAATCTGGGAAGTCGGGGCCCCCCCCCCAATATTTTGCATGGAGGGAGCCAGCGCTGGGGGTCTGGAAGAGTAGAGCCAATCTCCCTTCTGGATCCCTACCTTGATTTGCTGGTAGAATAAACCGATGGGAAGCAGTGTTGCAGCTGTCACCTTGTCCCCCATGATGAGTGGGGCAGGACAGGGTAAAGAGCGGCAAGAAAAGTGAGCTTCCAGAAACCCTGACGATGGTAGTTGTGGCTGAATCTGACCCAGAACAGCAAGTTAAGGCTGCTGCCTTCCACATAGGCTTCACTTCCTGTAAAAGATAAAGGTTTCCCTTGCTCGAAAGCCAGTCGAATCCGACTTTAGGGGGCAGTACTCATCTCTGTACTCCGTACTCCGAAGAGCCAGCACTGTCCAAAGACGTTTCTGTGGTCATGTGGCCGGCATGACTAAACGCCAAGGTGCATGGAACGCTGTTACCTTCCCACCTAAGCAGTACCTATTTATCTACTTGCAGTTTCTTGCTTTCAAACTGCTAGGTTGGCAGGAGCTGGAGCCAGAGACGGGAGCTCATTCCGTCATGCGGCACTTGGGTCTTGAACTGCTGAGCTACCAACTTTCTGGTCTAAGGCTCAGCGCCTTTACCTCTGAGTCACCACGGCTACCTTCCTGTGGCCCTTGCTAATTCAGGAGATGTAGCTGTGTTGGAATTGAGAGACTGCCTTTCCCCATATGTGCCACAGAGGGCACTGAGGTCAAGCTCACAAAACCGCTTGACCCTGCCCGGTCTGAGAGATGTTCGGCTGGCCAGCACCAGAACTAGGGCTTTCTCGGTGGCGACCCCATACCGATGGAATGAGCTCCCGGATGACATCAGGGCCCTGCAGGACCTATTACAGTTCCACAGGGCCTGCAAGATGGAGCTCTTCCGCCAGGCATTCACTTAGGTGTAAACCATTGGTTGATGGTATTGAATTGTTGGCAGCCGCCTTGAGCTGGTTCGTCTGGGAAGGTGGGGTATAAATACAATAAATAAATAGCCTATACTCTGTCTCCCCCGAGCCAGGGAAGTTGGCCAGCATATTCAGATCTGTGGAAGATTTGAGGACGAGAAGAGCTGCTTTACACCTTTCTTTTGCTAGACACAGGAAAATATTAGGGGAGGCAGCCATGCAACACTTCCCAAATCGTTGGGGCTGTGGTGATAGCCTTAAATAACAACTGGATGTTCCTCTAAACAGCAGTATTTAAATGTGGGCATGTTCCACTGTAGGCTGCATTTTCCAGCACAAGGTTGTGTTCTTGTGTTGAGGGGGGGAGCGTAACCACATGAAGCAGCCCTCACAGTAACCACACAACTGTCATTGTCTTCCCATCCAGATTGTGTCCTGTCCCACAACCTCTTTCACAGATCTGGCAGAAATAGTATCCAGAATTGAGCCGGTCAAGGCTGCTGTGGTGGATGGTGAGTTTACCCTCTCTGGTGCAAGCTGCTAAAGCTCTCATAATCCAATTTGGTATGGGTTTTTTGGCAGCATGGTGGCGGAGGGGGAAATGTGTCAGAGATGAAACTTCAGGTGCCTGATAATGTGGAAACTTCAATAGTTTAACAGTATCCGTTTTCAGATCTTTCTACGGAGCTGATTAGAATTCGGGCTTTATTGTCAAGTGCTGGAGGCCAACAGACACAGCTGTCCACAGTCCCATGTACCTTTAATATATTGTCCATTCACGTTGAGTGTTTTAGTTGTTATAAACCACACTGAGAACCAGTTCTGGCTGAAATTAATAATTAAAACCAAAGATCCCGGTTTTCTTGCAGCCCCTGCCAAAGTCATGAGGGTTTCGACACGTGCCTGAAATGCCATTCTGAGGAACCAGTTGTAAGATGGATCCTCTAGGCTTTGTTAGAATGCAGCGCTAGCTTCCCTCATGTTGTTGCTGGCTTGAAACAGTTTCTCCGTCTTCCTCTCATGTTCAGATGAATCTGACTATCAGACAGAGTATGAAGAGGAGGTTCTCGGCAGCCACAAAGATGACTATGTCAACTTCCTGAGCAATCAGACTGAAGAGGACTCCGACTCCGTAAGATACCAGCTGGCGGGTGTGGGTAGGGCTAGATGATGGCCACAGCTTAGCTCCTCAAAAGAAGCTTGAGGCCTGATGGTCTCACTGGAAGCCACGTCTTGGTTCTCACCTACAAGATGGAAGTGTTCTGCATGTTCTTGGGGTCACTCTTGGTTTCATTACTTCCCAGAGGACTGGACTGAACTCTGGAAACGGGCTCAGGGACCAAGTCCCAAAGGGTTTCTGCTCAAAGTAAATAATGTCTTCGAGTCTTTCCACCTGTGAAGCTGGTACAGCTTCCACAGCTACAAGGTGGCAGAGGATGGATCTAGTTGGGTGTCCTGTGGTCTAAGGGTGGGTGGCGTCAGTGCTCTGCATAGCTTCTTGTTCCCCCCCCCCATGAGTAGCAGAAACAGATTTAAAAATAGGTATGACAAGCAAATATTTACACAGCTTTTGTGAATTAGACTTTTTTTTTTAAGTTACAGTTCTGCCATACCAGGATGGGAAGCCACTGAGCTTTGTCAGGCAGAGCAGGACAGAGAAATGCATAACATTCTCTTGGGGATTCGAAGACTTCACCAAGCACTGCTCAAATGCCTTCAAGCCCTGAGTTTCATGACCCTAAGCATCAGGAATCTATATGTGCCTTTGTTTTTAAATGGCAGTGGGAGAGTTCAGGTTGCTGGATTTTGCACAGTCCACTCACAGAAGAACAGGCGACAACACAATTTTATTTGTGCGCTTTCCTTATTGCATTTGTTTATGTGGATATAATTAGCAGCACCGGTGCCTTTGCAGAGTACAAAATGGCAGGTTACTGCTCCAGGGAGTTTCCATTTTTGATTTGCGGCAAAGAGAGGGCTATTTCACCTTACCAGCAAGGAGCATAGAGCAGGAGCTGAACAAGGCACCTGAAAGTTGCTTCCATGCCCCCCACATGCCTGGCTGAACAAATCCTCTTCTTTTCTTGCCCCCAGCAGGACCCAGAAGTCCGGCTACGGAAGCGTGTCAGCGTCACCAGCCAGGACAGCCAAGCAAGCAGTGTGTCAGAGCTGAGCTAATCTGCCTTGGGATTCTTGAGCAGCCGAGGCCCCTCTTCACGTGCTCTTCTCGCCATTACAAACGTGCCTGGTTGAGAGATGGCTGTATCGTTTCCTTTCTTGCCGAAGGGCTGATGCTCAGGCCCCCCCCCAAACTCTGCCCCCTCTTGGGGGCATATCTGCAATAAACCTCCAGTGTGGCCTGGGGCTGGCCCATGGGAATTCTGGGACAGTGATATTTCAATGGGGGAGGGTGTGTGGGGAGAATTTATGACTGTTATTTTGTTCCATGAACAAGAGGGCGGCAGGAGGCGGGTGGGGCAGGGAGGCTGAGTCTGGCCGTGTCTGCAGCCTAACCGGCTCCTCTCTCTTTGAAGGGGGCCCAGCTTTCAGCGTTCTTAAGCTGATATCTTGTTTAGTTCTCTTGCTGGCATCTGCAACAGAGAAGGAGAGGTGCAGTTGGCAACTAGCCCCGAACAGTAACGTGTAAATGAATCGGGATGTTCCTTACTTGCTTCTGACACAGTGTCATAATGAAGCCATCTGTTGGGAGTCATCTCAGTCGGCAGCTGCGGCTACCTCCCCTGGGATCCGTTGAAGTGCCTTCACTGGGAGTCACTTTATTGCTCTCTGCTGCAGGCCAGCAAAGAGCAGCCCAGCTCCTTCATGCCTTTCCAAAACTTGCCGGGCCCGATGCTTGCTTGCTCCATTCCCGCTTCGGCCAACGCTCGGGAGATGCCTTGCGACCGAGTCTGCCTCTGTTCAGAACTTTTGAAATTAAAAGAGAATTAGCAACCAAATCACTTTGTGCTGTTAACAGAAAGTGTCTGTGTTTTCCCCCCCGCCCCCACCATCAGCTCTGCTTGTGTCTGGGGCAGTGAACTGTGCTGTGGGCGGGGGGGAGCTGGACTGTACATTTTATTTTGGGTGCTAATGCCCCACATTCTCACTCTTAATAGAAGGTTTTCACAATGGCTGACACATTTTCAAATCACGATATGACCAATAGAAACAGTAAATTAAAAACCAAGCTGTGCAGAATTCTGCACAAGATCCAGAGGGGTGGCATGATCGAGGTTTACAAGATTATGCATGGGATAGAGCAGGTAGAGAAAGAGGTACTTCTCTCCCTTTCTCATGATACAAGAACTCGGGGGCACTCCATGAAATTGCTGAGCAGTTGGGTTAGAATGGATAAAAGGAAGTACTTTTTCACCCAAAAAGTGATTAACACATGGAATTCACTGCCACAGGAGGTGGCGGTGGCTACAAGCATGGATGGCTTCAAGAGGGAATTGGATAAACACATGGAGCAGAGGTCCATCAGTGGCTGTTAGCCACAAAATATAGATAGGATCTCTCCATCTGGGGCAAGTGATGCGCTGTATTCTTGGTGCTTGGGGGGGGCAACAGTGGGCGCGCCCCACTGCTGATCCTCTTGAGGGCACCTGATGTTTTTGGCCACTGTGTGACAAGAGTGTTGGACTGGATGGGCCACTGGCCTGATCCAACACTGGCTTCTCTTACATTCTTATGTTCAGTATAAGTAGCAATAAAACCATCAAGACTCATGACACTTAAAAGTTTTGGGAAAGAGAAACAATGCCAGATACTTGTGTTAATAAGTGCATGCAAACAAAAGCACCCCAAGATTGCCAGGTGTGCCTGTATTGCAGGTGAGGGGTAAGGCAGGGAAGGGAGGTGCTGTAAATTCATGACAGAGACATGAATTGGGCCTGGACTTCCTGGCTCAATCTCTCCACCAGCATCCCACACCAGTGCATGTCCCCTTTAACAGCACAGAGAAGGCTTATGGCTGTAATACATCTCAGTGAACTCACCTCCGTCAGTTGAGAAGTGAGTGGAGGTTTGCTTCCTTCCTAGCATAAAGAACAGCTGTTTTTTGCTGACTCTTAATGTTCCTTTGTTGTCAGAGAACCTGCTGTCCAAGTAGATGAGCAGGACAGAGTAGCAAACAGTTCTCTCGCACAGCTTGATGAAACTGGACACGGAATGTCAAAATCATTCTGCTGGCAGAGGCAAGGAACACTCTGGTGTGTTTCACAGAGAAAAAGATGTAAGCAGCGTGTAGGCACTGGGTTCCTGGAGATGCAATTCAAATGTGACATTTCTGCCGTCTTTCAAATAAGCAGATGGATGAGTTAGGACAGGCCCCACGCTAGTCTCTAAGTGTGGATTGATTTTGCTCATGCTCCAGGTCCAATTTGCCATAATTGGAAAAGGGCAGTTCTTCAAAAGCTGAAAGTGACCGGGGTGGGGGTTGAGGGGAATGCTGTTAATATAGCCAGTGACACAGACCCAACCAAAAATCGGTGCTGCAGTTCTAAGTGCCTGTTGACAAGGCCCTCTCCCTGGACTCCGGAAGAGGCCAAGTTGACTTTTGCCCATGTGGAGCTCCTGACAAACACCTGACCTTGATAACTTCTGTAGTGTGTCTTGCCAACAATTACAAAACTTTCAATGGGCCTTGGTTTTAACCACAAAAGAAGGGGGAGGGGGAGAGGTGTTCTTGGGGACAGGAAATGGGAACAGCCCAGACTGCGGTTGCAGGCTTAAGGTGATAACAATCTGATTAATTTGTGCCTGATGCAAAAAGTTCTAAGTTGCACTGAGGCCTGCTGGGCCAACGAGGCCATGAGTGTTCTCCTTTCGATTATATCAAAGGCAGGCAGCCAGTGTTCAGATCTGTCTACCTCACTGATTATAGGTTTCTTGTAGAGCAGAAATAAAGGAGAAAACATCATATTGGCAAAGCTTGGGGTTAATTGTAAGTAACTTGCCTAACACAGAATTCATAGAAGTCAAATTGAGAAAATAACACAGAGACGTTGGAGGCCATGTTGTTACGCCTTAGATTCACCTTCTTGACCGTCTTTCTGTTCTAAGTCTCTGCTCAGCCAATACCCTTTCCCTTACTCCCCCAGTGGAGCCAAACTTCTCTCTGGGTAGGAGACAAGCAACCAACAAATCTTTAAGAATATCCCTACAGAATTCGTTTGTACACCTGGCACTCAGTATCTCTGTTGCCATTTAGAGGCTCCACCCGGCTGCTATTAACTCCCACTTTGCTTGTACTAGCTGGTGCAAAGATGATCAATTACACCTTTGCAATTCCGAGCTATTGCACTCAAGGGAAGGTAAGCTCCCCCACTGCCCTCCTTTACCTCTCTTTGGATAGCAAGGCCAGATAAAACTGGTGTGCTTTCAAATATCAGGCATCAAGCATTCAAAATACAAGAAAGTTTAAGAAACAAAAATAGAGTGCATGTGCTCTGGCAGGCGGAACCAGGAGACAAAAGTGGTGAAAACATGCAGTCTTTTACATCTTAAACTCTATACTAATCCCCAACAGTGTTCAGTTAGGATAGGCCAGTGATTCCTGGAGAACTTGGAGAGCCATTGCCGGTGGGTATAGACAATGCTGGAATGGATGACCTAATGGTTTGACAGGGCAGCATTTAATAGAGAGGGGCCATAAGCAGGGGTCATTTCATAGAAAAAGAGGTGCAGGAGCTCATTAGCATAACTCATTAGCATAACTTATTTGCATATGCTACACCACCTGACATCACCGGAAGTATGTCAGAAGGCAAGAAAGAAAGGAGAGAGAGAGAGAGAGAGAGAGGGGACAGCTACTAATCCAAGCCTCAGAAATACCACAATTCTGGGAGGATAGCTTCAGTGGTGGCTGAAGCCTTCCGAAGGCTGGTCGGGGGAACAAGGACCTTTCCAGGGGACGGGGTCATTTTGCTGCAGCCATGACACAAGCAGGCATTCCCCTGCACCGGGGGGGGGGGGGCAGGGGCCCTGGCACCAACTCCCGGAGCTGCACTCCCCCGAGCTCCTGCTTGAAATGACCCCTGGCCATAAGTAAGAGTGTGCCCAGTTCACTTCCTGATGATCTAGGGTAGAGGGTGTTGGGTAAAATCCTTCTCTGTCAGTAAGAGTAGACAATACTGACTTATATGTGTTCAAGAGGCTCTTGGGCCATCAGGTGGCTTTTGGGCTGTTCTTGACATCTCTCTGAAATACGTTTCTCGGTGCCAGTTTGGGCTCATTTCGTAGCAGGAGCTCCTTTGCATATTAGGCCACCCCCCCTAATGCAGCCAATCCTCTAAGAGCTTACAGAGCTCTTCTTACAGGTGCTACTGTAAGCTCTTGGAGGATTGGCTACATCAGGCTTAATATGCCAAGGAGCTCCTGCTATGAAATGAGCCCTTAAGTAAAATCTTTGTCTTCCTCCTTTAATTTTTCATCTGTGCACCTGGGGCTTTGAGCGTGCATCTGTTGGTCTGTGCTTTTTTTTTCTGGTGTCACATGGAGTCAGGAAACTGTCAAAACCTACCGCCGCCCTCCTTATTTCGGCACAGCAGGAACAGTTGCCTCCAACCACGTCTTTTCAGCTGGGAGAAGGCCGTGGCTGATGTCTCCACCCCACCCCGACACTCACATCCCCAAGCAAGCACAGGCTAATGATAGTGATTATGGTGCCACCTCAGTGCTTTTGCCTCTTTGCTGAAATTTGGGTCGAGCAGGGGAAAGGCTGAGTGGCATTGCATGGGGGTGGAAAGTCAGTGGAGACCATGGGTACAGGAACCAGACCTGCCAGTGCTTACACTTGGAGCATGAGATAGCTGACTGCAGGCAGAGTTTGGGAGGACTGGGTGCTCTGTGTGTATATATTCCCAGTACAGTATGAAGGCCAGCCAAAGTCTGAGCCAAGGAAATTCCAACTGCTGAATTCTGCAATTGGTCAACTGTGGCATCTGCCCCCTGCTTTCTTGAGTTTCTTGTACCCATAGGTAGTCTTCAAGAGCGTGATGGGAGAGTCTTGAAAATCTTTTGTCTTCCCAGCAGTTCTTTTGTCTTCCCAGACCTCACCAGACCATTGGCCATGTGTGTTCAAGCCTTTGTTTATTATTAGGAGGTCTAGAAACTTGAGCAATTCTTTCAAGGTGAATGAAGGCTAGTTTTTGTTTGTGTTAACAAAAGTGGCAGTTTTCCAGATACTGAATTTTCAGAATCACTTATGAATCACTATCTGCTCAGTTTCACAATAAACTCCACAATAAACAAAAAAAACCCTGTTTTTAATCTCCTAGGCAAGCATGGTAGCATACTTGCCACCAATGCTCCCTCTAAGCTGTGGAATCTTGTGAGCAAAAATTCTACTTTGTGAGCTACTGGCATTAAAGCTGTGAGCGAGCAATTTGGCTGCAGCATAAATTAGTTTGCTCTGGAGCCATCCTTCTTGAGCTAAGACAAAATTGTGTGAGCCAGAGGCTAAAAAATTGTGAGCTAGCTCAGAGGGGACACAGCTTGCCACTATCCCTTTTATCTTCATAACAGCCCTGTGAAGTAGGTTAGATAAAGAGTGAATGACCCCAAATCACCAATAATAATAATTATCCAGTTGGTCAGCCTTGTTGGTCTGAAGCAGTAGAACAAATTTAGAGTCCAGTGGCTTATTCAAACCAAAGGTTTATTCAAGGTATGAACTTTCGTGTGCATGCACACTTTATCAAATACATTAGAATGGCAGGCAAGGTTCAAACTTATAGCCAGAGAATGAACAGCACATTAACATGCAACATGATGATGATCAAGATATGCTAAATAACAAGGTTATAAGGTCAACAGTTGTAAAGCAATAAGTGCAATGTAAAGCAATGCAATGTAATGCAATAATGTAATGTAAAGCAATAAACTAGCAATAATGCAATGTAAAGCAATAAACTAGCAGATAAATGTCTTAACAGTGTCTTTTCTCATTGTGGGAAGTGACTGGGAATCTTCATTCTCTCCTCTCAGGTGTGGACGGCACTTAACACTACATCCCCCTCCAAAAAAAAAAATTATTGTATCGCAGTGTGTATAGTATAGATTGTCTAGCAGCCAAAAGTTCTAGCTCTTTAGCGTTATGGACCACTAGGTGATGAACTAGACTTGTTTTCAGGGCAAGAGACATTTCAGAGGTGGTTTGCCATTGCTTGCCTCTGCATCATGACCCTGGTATTCCTTGAAGGTCACATTTCCAAATACTAGCCAAGGCCAACCCAGCTTAGCTTCTAAGATCTGACGGGATCAGGCTAGCCTGTGCTATCCAGGTCAGGGCTCCCAACTCTCCAAGTGAGCGCTATGACTCAGAGTTGCCAACCTCTAGATGGAGCCTGGAGGTCTCTCAGAATTACAACTGATCTCCAGACTACGGAAACCAGTTCCTGCGGAGAATATGGCTGCTTTAGAGGATGGACTCTAGCATTATACCCCACTGAGGTCCCTCCCCTGGCCAGGTTCCACCCCCAAATCTCCCAAACCAGAGTGGGCAACCATACAACTCAGTGGGACTCTGAGCCTTGGCACTCTGAACAGCTCTATGAAACAATCCCCTATTGCCTTACTCCAAACCATCTCCGCAAACTTTTCACAGTGCTGCTGCTTTGATCTGCCAATATTTAAGTAGTATTGAAAGCAAGGCAATGGCTAACAGTGCAATGCAGTCCTAAGCAGCACTCTACCTATTGACTTAATTCACTTAGAAGGCTGTAACTCTGCTTAGTATTGTACAAGAGAATGAGCGATGGTTTGGAGACCCCCTGTTTAAAGGTCACCTCTGCCACAGAGTCACAGGGCAGCTTTACCTATTCTCTCTCTCTCTCTCTCTCTCTCTCTCTCTTTTGACCTCTATCTCCCTTATTGGCAATCAGGGATAAATAATAGTGGCCTACTTTATCAGGCTGTTGTAAGGGTTATTTGCACAGGTTTGTTAACATGGACGTTGGGTAGAAATGCTAAATAGTATTAGAATAGTTCATGTATCCAATCTTTTAAACTTCCACCAGCTTCTCCCATTACCAGATGCACCTATTTCAACAGGTAACATTCCCTGTTTTTATATTCCCCCCAGATGAATTGGCAGGACTTTTTTTTGTTGTCATCATTGTTAACACAATTTTTCCCCCTGCTGCTGCAGTAATTAAACTTAACGTTGCCATGTCTTAATACCTCCTGGAGGACATCCATCAAAAGAACTCCAGTGTCTGGTGCCCATTATCGTTTTAATTTCGTTGGGAGGTTTCTTAATGGTGCTAGTAATCAAAGCGAGCCTGGCAAATGTGAAGCACCCAAGCAGGTCATCTCCCTCCAAGCTAATGAAGCCCAACCTGAGCTGCTGCATCAAAGCAGAGTGCCTGTTGCAAGTTGAAAGGCGCCAAGATGACTCATTACACCTCAGCTGCTAACCAGCTTGACAGAGACACCCATGTAATTTTCCCTTGAGACTTTAACTTTTCTCTGGCTTACTGGTTCTATACACTGACATATCATGCACAGCAAACCCGGAGCTGCTGCGACTAAAACAATACGGGGGGAGGGGGCATCCTCTGGCACTCACACTTCCTCTTCCCTGGCACTCAAGTGATGCCCGCACTTTTGTGGAAAACTGCCACAAAAATCGTTGCATCCCCATCAGCAACTTAACAGTATGCCATCTTTCCATAAACCAGGATTCCAACCCTATTTTAACCCCAATCTGCATGGAAAGGGTAGCCAGCCTAGCAAACAGTTTGCCATAGCTCTGGGGCATTCTGATGGTCTGGTCAATTCTGAGGATTTCCCAGACTTGTACACAGAGTGGCAGACCATGGCCTGACCATGGTCTGCCACTATGGTTAAATCAGTGTGTGGATCCTGTAGGTCTGTTCTGTGAATGGCAGTACTTTCTTCTGCCCCAAAGAGACGCTTGCTGGTGTTCTAGTATCACCCGAACATAAGGCTCTTTGGCCAGAGGAAAACATTGCCATTGGTACAGTGGACTCATAAGATCCAACCCAGTTAACCATTTGTCCAAAAGTGAGCCTTGGAACCTTCAATTGTGTGTACATGCACACACGCCCTGCTACTAAATCCTGTGGCCTCCTCACTGCAATAGCTTTTCTGCAGCTCTGAATTACAAACTTCAAACATAAATGTGAGGACTGAATTGGAAGAAACGGGAGATTGGGAACTGGGACAGTCCACTGAAGGCACACGCACAAAGACCACCACAATGCGCTTCCTTGGTCGGCAACTAATTTGTCTAATGGAGCTAGAGCCTGAAGGGCCAATGATGGTTCGGTTTGGTTCGGTTCCACCACCCACGCAAGCGGAGAGGTAGCCAAAAGGTTCTCCGGCCTCCTGCCCTGTGGGGACAGCCTTTGGCAGCAGCCTCTCCTCAATCCACTTTAGCAGCTCAGTCCCTTACCTTGTATCTTGGCTCATGTGTCGGAGAGAGGGGAGTAGAGAGACCTCTTTCTTTCTCTCTCTGTGCCATAGCCTCTTCTGCAGCTCATACAAGGGGGAAGAAGATTTAAAATGCCCTTTGCAGCTGAGATGGGGAGGGGAAGAGGGGAGGATGAGTGCTCAGAAGTCAGGCCCAGGCTTCAATCAGAAGATGTGGTGGGGAGGGGGACTGAATTGGTCCCTTGCTGTTTCCCAGGGGGGGGGGGGTAGAAGAAGAAGAGATTGGATTAATCCCCCACCCTTCACTACCCGAAGGAGTCTCAGAGCAGCTTACAATCCCTTTCCCTTCTCCTCCCCACAACAGACAACCTGTGAGGTAGGTGGGGCTGAGAGAGCTCTCTCGAGAACTGCCCCTGAGAGAATAGCTAGGGGGAAAAACTTGTGACTGACCCAAGGTCACACCAGCAGCTGCATGCGGAGACTCAAACCCGGTTCTTCCAGATTAGAGTCTGCACTCTTAACCACTACATCAAACTGGTTTTTTCTCCCCCCCCCCCCGAAAAGTAAATAATATTAAGCAGCCCAATATGAGCTGTACGGCCGGACAAGACTGCCTGAGAGAGGCAGTGTGGCATGGTGATTCCCAGCTGTCAGATTAGGACTGTCCATTATTTGTTTTGTTAAAGCATATCCCACCATGCCTCCTCACGCAGTGGAAATCACCAGATCCGTTGTGTCGCCAATGGTCAAACAAAGACAATTGGGTAACAAGTTTTAAAGGTTTATTTCCTAGCCAAATAGGTGAGCACAGAGAGAAGTCTGCAAGCACCCACCCCCAACTAAGGGTGGGCTAGACAGTTGTAGGCATTGGTTACATAGTATGTGAGCATGCACAACAAGTTGGGTTTTTTCCTTTTCTGTACTTAAGAGATTCTGCATAAATTTTGACTGCTGATGCCTGCACAACCCCAGGAACAGTCTGTGTTAACGGCAGCATCTTTGATTTCTGCTGTAGTACTAGAAATAATTGCTAACCATGACATTTGCTCACCAGCTTCCTTTAGATAAGCTGTTTTAAGCATCAATCCATACTTCTGCTTTTTGCAAAGTGAGCACATTATATGGGGGACAAATACAGCTGTCCTAATGCTCAGATATACATTCATATCTCACTCCGGCTCAAGGCAGCTAACACCTGGTTGGAAGGTAACTGTTTTTTTGTAAAAAAAAATTTTTTTAAACATTTATTAATATTTTATAAGATTTACAACACAACTAGGAAATATTTACAGTCAGTGAGCGATAGTAATTGAGCTTAGTGAATATACTTGCAGTAAGTAAAACAGTAAATTACATACAGTCCGGTTTTTGCCTGGGACATGGGACGGAGACTGCACTGGTCGCCCTCACAGACGACCTTCGGAGGCACCTGGACTGAAGTGGGTCAGCAGTGCTATTGTTGTTAGACCTGTCGGCAGCATCTGACATGGTCGACCATCAGCTACTGATCCACTGCCTCACCGACTCTGGAGTTCAGGGGCTCGCCCTACAATGGCTTGCCTCCTTCCTCCAGGGCCAGGGACAAAGGGTGGCACTAGGGGAACAGCTGTCCCGTAGGCACTCACTGATTTGTGGAGTGCCTCAGGAGGCGGTACTTTCCCCAATGCTGTTTAACATCTAGATGTGCCCCCTTGCCCAGATTGCCTGGAGGCAATGCGGATGACACCTAGCTCTATCTTTTGTTGGGTGTCCAGTCTGACTCTACCCCGGAAGATCTGGACCGGGCGTTACAAGCTGTGGCTAGTTGGCTTAGACTGAATCCGACAAAGACAGAAGTCCTGTGCTTGAGCTGGGGTGGCCCGAGGGTAGGGATCCCACTCCCGACCCTTGATGGGGCGCAGCTGGTGCCAGCGCCAAAGGTTAGGAGTTTGGAAGTGCTCCTGGATGCCTCTTTGACAGTGGAGGCCCAGGTAGCATCCACTGCCAAGTCAGCCTTTTATCATCTTTGGCTGATCAGGCAGTTGGTTCCCTTCCTCGAACGCAACAACTTGGCAACAGTGATCCATACGATGGTCACCTCAAGGTTAGACTACTGTAATGCTCTCTACAAAGGGGCTGCCCTTGTCTCAAATCCGGAAGCTTCAGCTGGTGCAAAATGCTCGGGCCAGGCTGTTGATGGGTCTACGTATACGGGAACACATCCAGCCGATGTTGAAAGCACTGTACCAGCTGCCAATAGCATACTGGATTCACTTCAAGGTGCTGGTTTTGACCTTTAAAGCCCTTTATGGTCAGGGCAGAGCAGAAGTAAAGGAGAAAACATCATACTGGCAAAGCTTGGGGTTAATTGTAATTGTCAGGGTCCAGCATACCCAAGGGACCGCCTTTCCCCATATGTTCCCCAGAGAGCACTGTGCTCGGGGGCCCAAAACTGATTGGCCCTTCCAGGTACCAAAGACGCTAGGTTGGCAATGGCCAGGGCCTTCTCAGTGGTGGCTCCATACTGGTGAAATGAGCTCCCGGAAGAGACTCGGGCCTGCAAGACGGAGCTCTTCCACCAGGCATTCAACTAAGGAGCAGCATTATACATGGAGGAGTGTCCCTGAGCCCTGGCCTCACCATCTTCAGCCCACCCATGCTGCACATATATAAGTAGATCAACAGAACTGGCGTAGGAATATCATCATCATTGTCACCTATGGAGTATTGTTTAACTTTGAAATTTTCTACTCTCACACTTTATCTGAATACCGTTTCAGCACTTTAGGATAACTGGTTTGTTTATGGTTCCTAGTTGTTTTTATGATGGATTTTAATTGTATTTATACATGTATTTTTATGTAAGCCGCCCTGAGCCTGCTTTGGTGGGGAGGGCTAGGTATAATTTAAATAAATAAATAAACAGCGAGTTGTCTCTCAATGGACCCACTAAATACAGGATTTTAAAAAACAGATTAGCTTTTAAAATGCAAATGATTAAAATACACAGAATGAAAAACACACAAAATCAAAAAGAGGGCAGCTACATTCTCCAGAACAGTTTACCCAAATGCTCCTTTCTACCCAACAGAACAGTTTACCCAAACCTTTCTAACTGTAGCAAGTGAAGGCAGTCATTCCAAAGGATGTACTATGGAAAAAGTCAGTGGCTAGGGAAATCTGGGTTCAAAACTCAGGGTGGGACGGGACCTTGGCCTAGTCACTGTCATGGAGGCTATCATACCTCACAGGCTTGTTGTGAGGATGAAACAGACAACTACGTCTGCTGCCTTGGCTCCTTGGCGGAAGACAGGAGGGCCACAGCACAGATAAACAGAATACATAAAGCTCTTTTCACGGGCTGAGTTACATTCTCTCTTTGGCACTGCTGTGGCACCTCCAATGAAGTATCACCTTACTTATCTGTGACCATTTTGTCATCCCTCCGTCCTGTCATCTCTGGAGGGCTGAGATAAACTTCATTAATGGCTCTGTTGGCTGGTTTCCCCAGAAGAGGAAAGGCTGAGAAATAAAGAAACAGGCTGATGGTAAATTGTGTGTGTGTGTGTGTTGCAGAATGGAATCAGAGGTGTTTTCATCCAGGAAGTTGGCTTTGGTGTTTTGCCACATCTGCTTCTTCCTGTCAGTTTAGGAACTCTGGACACAAGTCCTTGCCAGACAAAACTGGTTGCCAACTGACTTGGGGGGGGGGGACAGCCTGGTCTACGATATTCCCTTTTGCTTGCATGTCAGGAATAGGATACCACCCGGGTTCCTGCCCTTAGGCTCACACAGCAGTGGTGGGTACACATGAACAGATGAAGAGCCAATTTGGTGTTGTGTTTAAGTGTGCAAACTCTAATCTGGGAGAACTGGGTTTGATTCCTCACTCCTCCAGTTGCAGCTGCTGGATGACCTTGGGCAAGCCATAGTTCTGTCGGAGCTGCTCTCTCAAGGACAGCTCTGGAAAGAGCTCTCTCAGCCCCACCTACCTTACAGGGTGTCTGTTGTGGGGAGAGGAAGGGAGAGGAGTTTGTAAGCCAGTCTGAGACTCTGAGTGAAGGGTGGGGTATAAATCCAATCTCTTCTCTTTTTCTTCTTCTTATGCTGAATCAGACCCTTGGTCTATCAAGGTCAGTATTGTCTACTCAGACTGGCAATAGTTCCCCAAGGTCTCAGGCAGAGGTCTTTCAAATCACCTACCACCTTGTCCTTTTAACTGGAGATGCTGGGGATTGAACCTGGGACCTTCTGCATGCCAAATAGAGCCTCTCCCACTGCACCACAGCCAAAATGACATCCATTTATTAGCAGGATGACACAAGGATGGGAGCAACTAATTTCAGAAAAATGGGCTCTCAGGCTGTCCACAATTCCAGCTAATGATAGAACTGACCCGCAGGGACGCCACCGCATGAAACGAAAGCATCACATCAAATATTAGAGAGTGGGAACAGCCTGTTCCATTGTGATGTATACAATAAATACACTTAAGTCTGCTCTTAAACCTTCAATAGCAGCGTAATCTGTACAGACATCAGCTAGCAGTGATTTCACAACACAGAGCTAAAGATTATCAGATGCTAAAGCCCTGCAGAACAAGCTGCTGTTGAAAGTACGGTTGTAGAAGGTAGTAGATTGGCAGCTCTAAAAAGCAAACCCACCTGTAGAGATCTTCAGTTCAAAATTTAATCTCTACCTTTTAAGTATTCAGACAGCCTTCGGAACATCGCTGCTTCCCAACCTCAATTCCCAATGCCAACTGTGAAGAATGAGGACCTGATTTGCAGTGTTGTTGAGTGGGACAAGGAGAGAAAGATATTAAAGCTCTTTGCCAATTTTTTAAAAAAACTCTATTGATAAGCAGGGTCACCACCTTTGCCGGACTCCTTTGCCATCAAAAGAGTGGTGTGATGAGCAAAAGTACACCTGGTGAGCTTTTGCTGGGAGTCTTTGCTAGCTGCATTTCTGCCTGTCATGCACATGTTAAATACACAGGCAGTCTAGTCAGGAAAAACTGGCAATATTAGCAGTGACTTCATGCTCACAGTGAGTCTACTGTTTTGTACTGCTAGCAAACTAAGATTTCTGTTAGGGTCCTCCCATGAACAGACAATTCTCACTCTGCCTATGAGTTGGTGGATTATTCTGAAGAAGTGTGCATGCACACAGAAACTTATGCCCAGAATTAAACTTCGTTGGTCTGAAAGGTGCCAACTGGACACAAACTTTGTTCTATTAAACAAAAGAAAGAAAGAAAATGCAGTTAAGTTACCTCCATGCCTGAGAGGAGACGAGCGGAGAGTCTCAGTTCACTTCCCACAGTTAGAAAAGATACCTTTACACATTTATCTCCTATTTTGACATATTTATTGCTTTGTTGTCCTTTCCCCCATAGTAAATCAAAACAACTGTTGACCTTATAATCTTAGCTTGTCATTTAGTTTTGTCTTTGCATATCTTGAAACATCTTCATGTGACATGTTAATTTGCTGTCCAGCTTGTCTGTAAGTTTGAACTCTGCCTTCCATTCCAATATATTTGAAAAAGTGTGCATATACACACATGAAAACTCATGCCTTGAATAAACCTTTGTTGGTCTTAAAGGTGCTCCTGGACTCTAAATTTGTTCTGCTAAAAATCCTGTTAAGCCTCTCCTGGGCCCTGGCAGATCGCATCAGGCTCCACCCATGACATCGAGATTATGTGTTTCCTAGCCAGCCAGATTCCTCCAAGCGTCGCCTCTTGCCTATCAGCTTCTGTCTTAACTTTTCCCATAACCCACCAGTGTTCTGTCTCCCTGATCCTGCTCTGGGCTGCCCGAATATTTTCCAGATTGGAACTTGGAAAGCAGGACATGCTGTGAGCCTGGTGCCTCTGTCCTCGCAACACATCACTAACTTGCCCATTTCTGCCCCCTCTTCCCATTGCAACATACAAAGTAAACAGATGCAAAATTTCCTGATTGGCATAATTTTTCCCAATTACGCTATTTGGAGTTCCTCTAATGAGCAGCTTTGAGCACAGAAGCGTCGGCCCCTGATTGACTGCACCGCCCCGCTGAGATGATAAGAATCTTTGGCACATCTGCAGGACGTGGAGGGAGGAATACATGTGTGTGTGTGTGTGTGTGTCTGAAACTTTTGGTGGGTGTTACTTTGGCTCCACCACTATTGTAGCTTACTGGACAGACATTCATGAGGAGTCTTCAGTTCATACATGTGACCATTCTGCCCTACCCTGGCAGTCAGCCTGTGGTGAAATTGCTACTTGGTAGGATTAGCACAGGAATTTTCTTGAAACAGAGTCAGACCATTGGTCCAGCCTGCCTGCTATTGTCTGCTCTGAGGGAAAGCAGTTCTCAGGCTTTGCTCAGAGAGGTCTTTCTCAGTGCCTTCTGTCTCACTGAACTGGAGATACCAGGGATTGAACCTGGGACCTGCTGCAAGCAAAGCCAGAGTTTGAATGTTATTTATTTACTTGGATATTTATAGCCCACCCTTCTTCCCAGTGCGGACCCAGAATCGGCTTATGCCCTTGTACTGCCAGCCTCCCTTTTATTCTCATAGCAACAACCTTATGAGGGACGCTCCACTGAGACAGTGTAACTGGCCCAAGGTCACCCAGCAAGCTTCCTCGGCAGCCTGGGGATTCGAACCTGGGTCTCCCAGATCCTCGTCCGACACTCTAACCACTAAACCGAGATGGCTCGGTACTCTCGCCGTCTTTCAATGCTCCTTTCACGTTCTGCTTGGAACGGCAAAGGTTTACCCACAAGCAAGTACGCTCTCAAATTGGCACCTGAGTACAGATTTTTCAGTAACACTACGCTGAGCCTCTTGTCCTACATTGCTCCTGTGTGGGTTTTCGTACGTGCACGCTGCAAACGCATAAAAGGAGGACACGATCAAACAGGGACAGGAAGAACCAAGGAGGAGCAATTCCAGAGAAAGCCAAATGCAGCCCAAGCGCTCTGGTTGCAGACACAACCAGCCCCTGGGGCTTCTGTGGAGAAGGATTCAAAACATAATCCCATATTATAATACCACCGCTAAAGTAAGACTTCATCCACAGTGTGCTTTAGTAATTCTTGGCTCGCCCTCTAGGCCTTTGGGGGTCTTTGTGGGTCTCTTCTGAATCATTTCCAGTTTGTTTGAGAGGGCTGCGGACTCCGTTGTGACCGGCATGTTACCTGCCATGGCCCAGGTTTCATTGTTTGCTCTCCATGCAGGGTAGTTCTTTTTGTGTGCCTGCTGACAGTTGTTGGGGCCGGTATTCAGAGTCCAAATTGCCGGTGATTTGCTGCAGAGGAGGAAATTGGAGCAGGCCGGCCAGCCAGCAGTACTCAGCTGTCTGGCCAATTAAGGGCTTCATAGGAAAAGAAGCACTGCAGCCGGGCAAACATCCCCTCCATTAGAGCCCTGACGAGATTAATTTTCCGGGAACTTCTGGTGGAGAGGGAGACAAATTGGAGCTCTTAGCTTCTGCAGCAGCGTGCAACCGCAACAACTTGCACTTCCTGGTTAAAAAAGCGCTCATGACAGTACCTGAACTGATCCGACTGGAGGAACGAAAGGTGATTTTTCTTGTTTGTTTGGTCATGTCACCCTTCAGCGGGATGTGCCTCTAGTGGTTGTTGTGGCTCATCTTCCCTGCAGCAGTGAGATACACGACCCTCGACCACCACCACTGTGAGTACGCTGTCTCCAGAGATGGTGTTTTGTCACAAATGAGGCTACCACTGCCACCCTTTCCAGCTGAACTTGCTTAGAAAGTCTTCACCCATGGCATTTTGGTTAGCGTACACCCTCAAGACATTTAAAGTGTACACCTAAATAATTCAGCTGGGGAAGACAGCAGAGCACGAATCAAGGGCATGCACTCCAGCAGTCCCCATTTACCAAGGATGAGCCTTTTTTTAAAAAAATCTACCTATCCCTAGTAAATCACTGCCCCAGTTTGGTCATGGTTTCTGGCTTTTAGGAGTGCCTTGTTAAGATGTTGTTCAGGCTCCTTTCAAAAGTTTCATTCTTCAGGGCTCAGTTCCCTTTCAAAGATCTCTAGAAGTTAAATCTCTGCATGGGGAATGAATAAAGCTCGAGTCCAGTGGCACTTTTAAGATCATCAAAGTTTTATTCAAGGTGTAAGCTTTCGTGTGCACGCACACTTCTTTCAGATACATTGAAACGGAAGTTACCACTGTTCCCTCTAAGCTGAGTTAGTGTGAGCTAGCTCATAGTTTTTTAGCCTCCAGCTCACACATTTTTGTCATAGCTCAGGAAGGAAGGCTCCAGAGCACACTAATTTATGCAGCAGCCAAATTGCTCGTTCACAACTTATAAAGTACTGGGTCCTTAGACATGTTGTTGTGAAATCAGCTCATAAGTTTATTAAGAGGTCAGAACTAGACTACTTAGCCGGACTCGCAGGCCCGCTTAAATCCCTGTTCTTGACCACACACCCCCAACACCCGTGATTCACTGTTTACAGTGCCCTTGCATCCTATAGGTCTATCTATGGATGCAGGTTTCCCCATTGGTCCCAAGTTGGATCCTCTGGGTCCATAGGTGTCAACTACGGGGGGGGGGGCTCGAGGGCTTGAGCCACCCCCAAAATTTCCCAGTGTGCCCTCTGCCGTGCCTCCCTCGGCCCTTCCTAGGGCCACTGCCGCCTCTCCCCCCCCCCCCAGCCTGGCCACTCCAACCCTCCCTCCGTCCACCCAGGGGCCAGCTAAGCAAATGCCCAGCTGGCCCCTGGACGGACGGAGGGAGGGATGGAAGCAGGAGCGGTCAGGCGGGGGGGGGGGGGGGAGGCAGCTGCGGGGGGGGGGGGGAAGCGCGCGCATGGAAGAGCCCCTCCGGGAGTTTTTAAACTCTACACCCCTGTCTGGGTCTATTGTCCCTGGATGTGAAGCACGATGGCTTTGTCTGGTCACATGTTTGACTGACTGCATGCACAGTTCTTCGGTTGGAACATAACACAACTTTAATGCCAGTCGCTCACAAAGTAGAATTTTTGCTCCCAAGACTCCACAGTTTAAAGGGAACATTGGAAGTTACCAGTTCATAAATAGGTAGAGGGTGAGCAGCAAATTAGCGTACGACGTAATGAAGGTGTTTAACAGATGAAAGGACCAAACAGGGAATAACAGGTTTGGCTTAAACGGTTACCATCTGTTTGGGTTTAATTCCGGGAGAAAATATAGCGAAGGAAACAAATGCATCAAAATCGGAGATTGATGGGCAGATATACCTTTCTTAATTATGGAATGCTGTGAGATATTAACTGAGACCCTGTCCTGATGCTCCATCCGTCATCTCATCTCTCGCACACATCTATGTGAATGCATGTGCATGAATGCTGAGGGGCTATGCTGTGTGCAGCCATCTTTTCATATGCTGCAGATGAAGAGGGATATTTTGGACTGGGATAGCATTACTGTCGGACAGCAGTGTACTTTTAACATATCTTTAACCAAAACAAACTTTAAATCCATGGAAGAGAGACTGTTGCAGATTACTTAAATCATGGAGAAGGCAGAGTAGAGCTTTCATGTTTGGGAAATGATTCAGCAATGATCTTTGCCATAAGAACTGAGGTGTTCCTATTTTCACCTAATAAATGTTGGAGGGGAAAAGTTCCTTGGTCAGGGGCCTTTCTCCAGTTTTTTCCCCCTCTCCAGCAAATCACATATGATTTGAGCTCTGCTATGGTTCCTGAGCAAGCACTAGTTATTAACAGGATGGATGCACCTGCCCTATTTCCATACCTGTGCTGAGCACTTGACATAGCAGTCCTTAGGTACCTGTGCCCAAAAGGCTTCCCCTTGCCAACCTGGGATGCTTCTTCAGCCAGAACAGGTGCTGCTTTGTGATTGAGTGCAAATCAGGAGCCAAACGGAGACTGGAAGGTAAAGCGTTAACCTTTCATGTTCAACTCACAAGCTTTCTGACTTTCATGCCCAATTTCCATCCCAAGGTCTAGCTCTCCTGGGGACCCTGGAGAGTCACTGTCAGTTCGAGCAGGCAGTACTGAGCTAGATGGTCTGATTCAGTTTGAGGCGCTTACTGGAATACGTGAAGCAACTTTCTACCAAGTCAGACCTTTGATTATTGAGCTCCCGTCTCTGGCCCCAGCTCCTGCTAACCTAGCAGTTCAAAAGCAAGAAATTGCAAGTATATAAATAGGTACCACTTTGGTGGGAAGGTAACAGAGTTCTGTGCACCTCAGAGTTTAGTCACGTCGGCCACATGACCACGGAGACATCTTCAGACAGCGCTAGCTCTTTGGCTTGGAGATGGAGATGGGCACTGTCCCTTAGAGTCGGATTCGACTGGCTTTTGAGCAAGGGAAACCTTTACCTTTACTGTCTGCTCTGACAGGAAGCAGTTCTCCAGGAGTGTCAGGCAGAGGTTTTCCACACCACCTACTGCCTGATCCTTTTAATTGGCAGTTGTGTGGACTGAACCTGGGACTTTTTGCATGCCATGGACATGTTCTGCCACGGCACCACTGCTCTGCCACTGCTCTGATTCATAATTTTGTATTTGCCTCAAAGTAGACTGATGGGTTGCACTTGGCTATGAGTCTTGCAGGGCAGGGATGCTGGTGGGACCTAAGCCTTCCTGGAGGATGCTGCCTTCCTGCAAACTCATGATGTGCATCTATGGAGGATGGCTGCTGATATTAGTGAAGGAATGATACTTATGGTTGTGGGAAGGCTGCTATCAGTGGCTTTCACTCCTACCCTTTACGGGACCTTGAATCAAGGGCCAGTTCTGCATCTGGCATTCGCTCCACGTTTTCTCAACTGGGAGGAAAAGGTGCAGCTCAAAACCACATTCAAATACCCTGGACCAACAGTGTACTGACTGTAAAGTAGCCCCTGAACGGCCATAAAATGAATATAAATCGATGCAGAAGGTACCATAAAACCCGAGGATCAAAGAAAGCGAAAGCAGCATGCACTGTAGAGGGTACCAAAAAACCTGATGATCAAAGAAAGTGAAAGTGGCATGCAATGCAGAGGGTACCATAAAATCCAATTATCAAAGGAAGTGAAAGCAGCTTGCCATGCAGAGGGGAATTTCTGTTCCAGCGTGCTATAACAACGGAGGGAAAAGCCAGTGCAGAATAGCCCAAAGATAGGTAGAGAGTTCGCTGGCAGTGGTTGGTCAGTTTGTGTAGGCATGAGCTGCCATTGCACTTTGCACATGATCAGCAGTCCTTTGGTGGTAGATGTTCGTAGGGCAGCTAAACTTTGGCTGAAACTGCGTCCCTCTTGTTGTGATGTCATCACTTGCCATGTGAGACGGAAATGCACTTTGCATGTGCTCAGGAGGCTGAGCAGCTTCTTATTTCAACCAAGCTTGCGTCTAGGTCTAGGCAATGGTTCTGGGATGAAAGCCTGGCTGTCATTGCCTAGCTGTGGATTCCCTTTACCTCCCCCAGTGTTCAGATTAAGTGATGCAAATTCTGCAGGGGGTTCTCAAATCTCCCTCCTGTGGCAACAGGAGGTTCTAGGGCAGGTGTGGGCAAACTGTGGTTCGGAAGCCGCATGCGGCTCTTTCACATATATTATGTGGCTCCCGGCAGGGCGGCTGGGGAAGCTAAATATCATTAGCAAACAAATATCATTGGACAAATTAATGTCATTATCAATATCTGCTTTTACCCCTTTTGTTATTATTTTGGGCAGTCTCGTTTAATGTTAATAAAAAGCAAATCTGCTTATTTTTCAATAAAAGCAGGTAATATTTGTTCATGTCTTGTGGGTCTCAAACATCTGATGTTTATTCTATGCGGCTCTTATGTTAAGCAAGTTTGCCCACCCCTGTTCTAGGGTGATTGGATGTCTAATTCCACCCATCAGCTCTGGTTCCCCTATCCTGATACCAACAAGCTCACCTGGCGCCTACCTGCTCAGAGCCATGCCATGAGCGTTTATAGTTATTCACACTATTTTATAAATACTGCTTTGCGTTGGTTCGCACCCCGCCCTCTTCAGGATCCCCCCCCTCTATGATTAAAGCTGGCGTAATACAGTGTATGAAAAGCACAGCACAGATCTGAAAAGGTGTCATATTCCGATTCGATCTTCATTGTTAAATACCCCCGCGAACTTGCTTTCTGCACGTGCTCAGAGGCACTCTGGCGCCCAGCTCTTCCAGTCTCTTAGAGCTCCGGGACAGTGGTGAGCCGCCAGGCTGTGCCGGTTCGCCTCCCCCTCCTGATGTCAGCGTCGGGGGGCGTCTCGCGGCCGCCCAAATATAGCCATGCTGCCGCCCGGCCTTCCTGCGCCCCGCCCCGCCGGCTCCCTCCTGCGGCGCTGGCGCTGCAGTCAATGGGCAGCCGCGATGCGCGACGAGGGGCGGCCGGGCGAGGCGGCGGCTCCTCCTCCTCGTCTTCCAGCGGCACTCGCGGGGCCCGCCGGGGAGGCGGTGGCGGCGGACTGAGAGCGGTCCGAAGCAGCCGCGCTCGCAGCCTGGCCGGGGCCCCGGGGGGGCGGCATGGTCGGCTTGGCGCGGCGGCGGGGGAGATGAGCCTAGACGACCACCATGGGCACGGCCGTCTCCAAGCGCCGCTCCCTTCGTAACGAGGCGGTGGCGTCGGTGGCGGCCAAAGTCAGGTGAATCGCGGGCGAGAACGGAGGGGGGTGGGGGGGGACGCCTTTGCCGAATAGGGGTGGGGGTGGGTGAGGGGGGGCGCCAGAGACTCGGGGCACCGAGGGAGCCGTGCGTACACGGGGACCGCTGCTGGCGGGCGAGGGCGCGCGGGGGAAGAAGGGCGGTGTGTGTGTAGGGTGGGGGGGTGTCCCGTCCCTCCCCCCCCCAGGAGAGGTTGCATGCAGAGAGAGAGTGTGGGGGGGGGGGCGAGTGTGCAAAGGGAATCGTGAACGTGCACGGGGGGATCTGAGTGGGAGTCCAGATCTTGCAAAAAAAGAACATATTCTAGGAAGGGAGGGGGGGCGACTGCCTGTGGAACGCGGAGGTGTCATTATGCACGGGAGGGGGCGAGCAGGCGTGCAAGGGGGGACTTGACCCAGCGCGTGTAACCGACCGGCCGTGTGCCGTGTTCCATGCGTGGAAGCAGTGTAGCGGTGTATCTCTGGGTACCAGATGCTGGGAACAAAGAAGGGGGGGGGGCTTTGCCTTCACGCCTGGCACGTGCGTGTTCCTCCCGGCCGCTGCTGGAGACAGAAGGCAGGACTCGCTGGATCTTGGGGCTGCTTTAGCAGAGCTTCTCCGGGGGGACGAGTCCCTGCAAGGAAACGCAGGCACCGCCACAGCCGGGGTTGGAGGGATGGACCGCGGCTTTCTTGCGCCTTCCTCCTATGGGAGAGCTCTTGCATCATTTCAGCGGCTGCCTGGCCCTGCTTCCCCACTCTCTGCTTTTTTGGGGGGCGGTCAGAGGGGAAGCCAAGCCTGTCCCAAATGCCAAGTCTTTTCTTGGGGTCTTGCACAGTTTCCTCCCAGCAGAACGGGAGTCCGTTCCCTGAGCATCCTGTCTTCTCCATTTGCTTCATGTACATTGAGCCTGGATCCGGGGATGGATGCAGCCACCGCCGCGGTCCTCTCTACTCTCCCACCATGCAAGGGACTTGTGCACGCTGCTCTGTATTTTTAGTCCAGCTGTCGCTTTGCACCATGTTGAAATAGCATCTGACGTGAGGTGTGAAGTATCTGGCACACTGCCGGCCGGGGACCTTTGTTGGCCCAGTCCCAAAGAGCCCACGGCAGCTCCTGTGAACTTCCAGCTCTGGGAATGCAGCACAGGGCTGCGGGTGAGCTGCCTGCGCAGTTGTGCCGCTTCCTAGGCAGAAAACGCCAGCTGCTGCCTTGGCTCTGGGGTCTTGGGATCTCCTCTGCCAATCTTGGACGAGTCACCTGCAAGGACTCTACATCACATTCACCCACAAAAGGCGTCCCGGATATATGTGGGGTGGGGGTGGCAGGGTCTCTCCCTTGCCACTGTGTTCTGTGCTTTGTTAGTGCATGCTGCGTTGTATGTACCTCCTGCCACTGTTGCTCAGCCAAGCCAAAGGTGTGGAGGAGGAGGAGGAGTAAATTTGCAGGCGAAACAAAACCGAAATGAATTGCAAGCTCTATAGAGGATAGTTTAGAAAGGTAGACAGGGCCTTAACAGGGAGGATGGACACCATCAGAAATAGAACCCATCCTGGACCGATGTAGGCTGCTTCACTTTGTGTTGCTACATTTTAAAGAAATATAAGAATGGATGAAAAGAGAAAGAGCTGGTTTGGCAGGAGGGTACCAGGAATGCTTTTGGAACTGTGAGAATGCTGTTTGGAGTGTTTACTGGGCCCAGTTACTTGTTACAAAGACATGCCCTGGAGTTCCATACTTCTCAGCTGCTTGTGGGCCCAATCCAGACCACAGGTAGAAGGGGCTTTAATTTCCCAGCCGGGCCTGAGGTGCTGTTTGCCCCACTGGGAGAGCTTGTGTGTAGCCGTCAGTACATGCAACCAGATTTGATTTCTTTCCCTTTCTTTTTTAAAATAATAGGTTGGGTTCCGGTAAGAATCCTACATAAATTCCAGAGCGGTAGATATGTTACACCCTGACCTGGAAAGCCCAGGTTAGCCTGATCTTGTCAGATCTTGGAAACTAAGCAGGGTCAGCCCTGGTCAGTATTTGGATGGGAGACCGCCAAGGAATACCAGGGTCACTACACAGAGGCAGGCAATGGCAAGCCATCTGTTTGTCTCTTGCCTTTAAAATCCCACAAGGGGTTGCCATAAGTCAGCTGCGACTTGATGGTGTTGGGGGGAGATCTGTTATAGTGCAGCCCGAAACAGAGCCGTATGGACTAATAATTATCCTACGGCAGTGGGTGTAGCATAGCCAGGAGATCCGAGGACTGTCTGGCAGCCTGAAACTCTAGCTCTTTTTGTGGCGAGTTAGGTTTATTTTTTGGGCTGAGAGAACTGTGACTGACCCAAGGTCACCCAGCTGGCTTCATGTGGAGGGGTGGGGAACCAAGCCCAGTTCTCCAGATTAGTGTCCGCCGCTCTTAACCGCTACACCAAGCTGGCTCTTCCATGGACTTAGAAGGGTATAACACCGCTTAAGACTCCACCGTTAGTCAGTTGCAGCCAGAAGAATAAAGAGTCCTTTGGCACCATAAAGGCTAATGAATTCATTATGGTAGAAGCTTGCATGAGTCAGAGCGCACTTCATTAAACACATGATGTAGGAGCCCTGTGACAGTGGGGTGTTGGACAAGATGGCCCTTCAGTTGTCGTGATGCTAGGATGCTTTTTTAGGATTCTGAATTTTAAGATTCTGCATTGATCACAAAGAGGAGTAATCTCTCCCACTGCAAGAGCAGAATCCTTCATTTGTCTGTGCAGCGCAGGTCTCTGACAACACCAGTTTTCATCAAGCGTGGGAATTTGTTTGAGACTGCAGAATTCTCCTGTTTAGTTGTTTAAAAATCAAGGCCAGCAAGATTCCAGCTCTTAGTCTTTAAAACTTGTGGAAGGCTGTTGATAAAACGCTGGAGACCATGGAGCAAAGTGGACAAAATCAGCATGTGGCAAGCTAGAATCTACATGGCAAACAGGAGAACCGTAGGTCAATGATAATGGAGCAAATCCTTTACACCCAGAAAGACCCAGGTTCAAATCCCAAGCGCCTTTTACTTTAAGCCTCTTGGGTGTTGGGAAAGACCTTTCTTTCTCTGCCTGAAACCCCAGAGAGTCCTTGCCAGGTAGAGGACACCGGACCAAGTTAGCAGGACTGCCTTTGTGTAAGTCACCTTGACATATCCAATGTTGACTTTTCGTGATGCAGAATTTGGCTTACCTTGGTGCAACAGTAAGACATATTTATTTCAGTACCAGGCGTATGCCGATGTTGACTGTAGAACAAATTTAGAGTCCAATGGCACCTTTAGGACCAACAAGGTATGAGCTTTCATGTGCATGCACACTTTATTAGATTTCATAAAGTGTGCATGCACACGAAAGCTCATGCCTTGAATAAACCTTTGTTGGTCTTAAAGGTGCCATTGGACTCTAAACTTGTTTTACTGCTTCAGAGCAACATGGCCAACCAACTGGATGTTGACTGTGACAGCACTGTGTAGAATTGGGGAAAGTGAATGCACACCTCTAAGCTTGGAGGAGCTGGGTAGCCAAGGCCTGCGAAGGTGTGCTTGCTTCAGGAAGCCGTGTGCTTGCAGAGCCCTCTTGCTGGTAAATAGATCACAGTCAGTTCCTCATTCAGGTGCAGGCAGCGCTGAAAGTATGCGGGTGGTGATACCATGAGTGTGTGTATGCGTGTCTTTCCGCAGGACTGATAAAATGCTGAACTGTCTTCCTAGAAACCATTTCCATGATCTTTCGTTGCTGCCTCACCCTGCTCGCCCACACAAAGCAAGCCACGAGTAGGAGAGGTGTGCTTTTGCATGTCTGTGTTTTTACCCACATTTGGCCATCCTGTGAAGCAGTCTAATAGGGTTCTCCATGGGATGAGTGGTCATGCACGTGTATTTGTCACTTGACGGCCATGCAAATCAAAAGTTACCGACTGAGTTTCCCGTGGAATACCAGGCAGAGCAGTCTCAGGGGTTGGTTTGTGCATGCACAACATCAGGTTGTGAACGGGCCAAAGACCACAGAAGAAAATGTTCGTGACACATTTGTTCACCAGCTGTCTGCCGTCACGTACTTAAAACAGAGAGGAATCAAAAGAGAGAAGGCAGGTGTGACCCAGTGCCAGCTGCTGAGCCGTCAAGTCATGTATATCTGTGTGTGAACAGGACATTTAAGGGTTTGAGAAAATACAAGACAGTGGAAAGTAAGATTAACACTGCCTGCGTGCCCCCTGCAAGCCACACTCTACCCAAAACCCCTGGAAGCCCCTGGGAAGATTTTAACACATCCACAGCACAGAACGATGCCTGCTTTGATAATGCATGATATTTAACGACGGAACGTGCTTTGCAGCTCAGTCAGCCTCGCTGCAGACTTAGGAGGTGGGTTGCCGCTGTCCCTGTTTTACAGAAGGAGAAACTGAGGATGTGGTGCTGGAGTTCTGTGATTACAGCTAGACACAGAATTCGACCTGTAAAAATGGGGACAGCGGCAGCCCACCTCCCAAGTCTGCAGCAAGGCTGACTGAGCTGCAAAGGACGTTCCTTCATTAAATATCATGCATTATCTTAGCTGGCATCATTCTGTGCTGTGGATGGAACTGCAGGGACAGAATCTAGATCGGGGCTCTAGCCCTGGAAGAGAGAGTTTAACTCCTTTTCCACTGTCGCCAGTGCAATCCCTTTGACTAGATCCCCCCCCCCCCCCCCGCACACTTGCTTCTTTAAGGGAACAAGAAAACCACCAGTACTGATACTCTGCCTGTCTCCCCCCCCCCCCCTTGCTGGGGTTTCAAGCCCAAGAGGGACCCTCTCCTAATGTAGCAACAGCCCAGGAGTGGAGTAGGGGGAGTTAACCCTTTCTTCCTCACTGCAATAGCCCTGATCCTTATTGCTTCCCCTGTCAGTTGCATTTTAGTGCCAAATTACTGTTCTGTTCTTTATTGCTACGATCATTTGACCAGAAAGTGCCAAATTACTGATGGTCCCATTGTGGATCTCCGGCATCCAAGGTAGTTTGGCCTCAAGGCTAACAGAATTCAGCTTGTCCAAGGCAAGGCAGTGTGCCCTCCTTGGTAAAGATGGGGCTTGAAGTCCGTATTTTCCAGTAGGCAACAGAGTCACGGGGTGTGCCACAAGTGTATGGAAAAGGCTTGTTTTTAGGGGCGCCGACACAATTCAATAGAGCACTGCTCTGTAAACGGTTCCACAAGCCTATTTTTTTTTGGGGGGGGGGGTTCTTGTCTAACAGTTGCACCCATATGAAGTGACGATCCACCAGAATATGTGGGGACCTATTGGCCTCTAGGGTGCCACCCACTGCAGCAGACCATGGTGGAAGGTGGGATACCCAGGACAGCAGCCTTAGTGGCCTCTGTAGCTGGCATCATCTGGCAAGAGCACCAAGTCCCAGAAAAGGACAGAGACCTCCACGAGACATGCCCAGCTTGCTGCACATGCCTTGAAGGAAGTGGCTGAGCAGGAAGCACTCTGCATCCCACCCAGACAAGCAGCAGGTGCCGGCAAAAAGGAGGGAATGAGTGAACCCTTCCTGTCTCCATTCTTAAGGGCTCTCTGGTGCACGGCAGGTGAAAAAGAAGAAGAGGTTGCATTCATACACCATCCTTCTCTCGGAGTCTCAGAGTGGCTTACAAACTCCTTTCCCTTCCCCTCCCCGCAGCAGGCACTCTGTGAGCAATGCTTACTCTAAGCTGTGGAGTCTTGTGAACAAAAATTCTACTTTGTGAGCTACTGGCATTAAAGTTGTGAGTGAGCGATTTGGCTGCTGCATAAATTAGTTTGCTCTGGAGCCATCCTTCCTGAGCTAAGACAAAAATGGGTGAGCTGGAGGCTAAAAAACTGTGAGCTAGCTCAGACTAACTCAGCTTAGAGGGAACACTGCCTGTGAGGTAGGTGGGGCTGAGAGAGCTCTTTCAAAAATTGCCCTTTCAAGGACAGCTCTGACAGAACTATGGCTTGCCCAAGGTCATCCAGCAGCTGCAAACCCAGTTCTCCCAGATTAGAGTTTGCCGCTCTTAACCACTATGCCAAACTGGCAAGGGAGGAGAGAAAGACTTTGGAATCTGCAAAAAAAAAAAAAATTAATCAAAGCAGGGGGGCTTGGGTTGATAAAGTTTGAAATCCATTGCAGTGGAGTAATGCTGAGCTAGGAAATCATTAATGCTCCGTCTCAGCTCCGTAATTGGGTCTAGGCCAGCTTCTCCTCTCTTCTCCCCTGCCTCCCCCCCAGCTACGCAGCCAGGGGCAGCAGCCCCATCTCTCAGTGGGAAAGCAGCACCAGCTGATTGCTCAGAAGCGCTGCTGGAAGTCTCCAGGTTCACTCAGTCGCTTGGTTTTCAGTCCCTACATAGCTGATGGGAGCCCTTCCCAAGATGGTTAATTAAGTTCGACACAGCTTTGTCTTGTCCTCGTAAACAGCCAAATGGAGGCACACTGATAAATCACTTTTTGCCAAGGCAGGGAATGCTTCTGAATGCTGGCCCCTCAGATGCACAATGCCGCTGCTGCTTCTCTGGCGGCGTTTCGGATGCAAGGAAAGGAGGGAGGGACAGAGGGCCTCCCAGGTTAATTTTGCACATACCGAGAATTTGATGAGCCCTACAGGTTTAAAAAATCAGACTCTGCGACGTTTCTATACACTTAGCCTCCGATTCAATCAGGCCTGCATTAACAGCTTATTACCAGCATAGTGTCGCGATTAGCATGTTGGCGTGGGATCTGAGAGACGCAGGTTTGAATCCCCCCTCTGCCATGAAGCGTGCTGGGTGACCTTGGGCCAGCCACACAGACTCAGTAGTGCTGAGGATAAAATGGAGGAGAGGAGAACTCTGCGTATCACCCCTGAGCTCCTGTGCGGGAGGGCGGCATAAGAATGGGCTAAACAAACACATTAACTCCTGTTTACAGGACTCTTATGTATTAAATAAGATGATTAATTATTTGGGCCCTTTTTGAGGAGGGGGAATTAATCAGACATCTGCAGTTATGTCTTTTTTTTAAGGTGGGTAGTGTCAGGGAGAGGCGGGAGAGAAAAATAGGCAAAAGGACAGAGGAGTCAGAGGTGAGTCTCGGTGCATGTGTGTTATGAACAGTCGCTGTTTCTAGCTTTGGTGGTGGAACGTGCCGTGAGGTTGCAGCCGACTTATGGCAACTCTGTAGGGGTTTTGAGGCATGACAAGGACAGAAGTGGTTTGCCTCTGAGTAGCAGCCCAGGACTTCCTTGCCGTCTCCCATCCAAGTAGAAGAAGAAGAAGAGATTGGATTTATACCCCGCCCTCCACTCCCCAAGGGAGTCTCAGAGCGGCTTACAAACTCCTTTTCCCTTCCCCTCCCCACAACAGACACCCTGTGAGGTAGGTGGGGCTGAGAGAGCTCTTTCCCAAGCTGTCCTTGAGGGAACAGCTGGTACAGAGCTATGGCTTGCCCAAGGTCATCCAGCCAGGTGCAAGTGGAGGAGTGGGGAATCAAACCCGGTTCTCCCAGATTAGAGTCCGCGCACTTAACCACTACACCAAACTGGCTCTAGAAGAGAAGAAGAAGAGATTGCTACCCGACGGAGTCTCAGGGTGGCTTACAGTCCCTTTTCCTTTCCCTCCCCACAAGAGACACCCTGTGAGCAATGCTCCCTCTAAGCTGTGGAGTCTTAAGAGCAAAAATTCTACTTTGTGCGCTACTGGCATTAAAGTGGTGAGCCAGCAATTTGGCTACTGCATAAATTAGTTTGCTCTGGAGCCGTCCTTCCCGAGCGAAGGCAAAAATGTGTGAGCCAGAGAGGCTAAAAAATTGTTAGCTAGCTCACACTAACTCAGCTTAGAGGGAACACTGCCTGTGAAGTAGGTGGGGCTGAGAGAGCTCTCTCAAGAACTGCCCTTGAGAGAACAGCTCTGAAAGAACTTATGACTGACCCAAGGTCACACCGGCAGCTGCATGTGGAGGAGTGGGGAATCAAACCCGGTCCTCCCAGATTAGAGTTTGCGCTCTTAATCACAACACCAAACTGGGTTTCTAACTAGGGATAACCTTTCTTAGCTTCCAAGATTTGAAGAAATCAGGCTAGTCTGGGCCATCCAGGTCAGGGGCGTTTCTAGTTTTAGCAGTCTCTTGTCTTCTGCAGGCAATTGTTGAAAAGGGCGCCTTGTGACTTTATCTTTCAGCACTTTGCATCCTTAGTTAGGGGTCCATTGGATCCTAAAAGGGTCTCCAGCTGAGGGTGATGGAGGTCTCAGGTTAAATCTATGACACGACGATTTAAAGGATCTTGAGGAGAAGACCTAGGATGCCTGAAACCCTGAGGTACCACTGCCATTAGCAGCAGACATTGGGTCAGATGCACCAGTGGTCAAATGCTGGATAAGGCATCTTCTGTCCATGTGCAGCTCCAAAATGGGGTGAATCACTGCACCTCAGGCCATTTCAGCTCAGGAAAATGGTAGAGAAGAAGGGAAGAAGAGTTGGATTTAAACCGTGCCCTTCATTCAGGCTCTCAGAGTGGCTCACAGTCTCCTTCCCTTCCTCTCCCCACAACAGACACCCTGTGAGGTAGGTGCGGCTGAGAGAGCTCTGAGAGAATGGTGGCTGACCCAAGGTCGCACCAGCTGGCTGCATGTGGAGGAGTGGGGAATCAAACCCAGTTCTCCAGATTAGAGTCCGCTGCTGTTAACCACTGCACCAAACTGGAGCCCCTCCTCCCCCCCTGTTGTGGTCCCAATCTAAACCCATCCCTCACAGACCTTTATGGTATTGTTTCCATCAGTCGCTATGTGGCTATGGAGTTAGTTGGGTTCAGGGACCCTGGATTTGGTTTGTTAGAAAATGTAACTGCGAAGTTTGACACTTGGGGCTGTGCTTTAGTGTATGCTTCACGTGCAGGAGATCCCTCATTCAGGCCCCTCCCAGCATGTCCTGTTAAAGGGATCTCAAGTAGCAGCTGTTGAGTCGGAGAAGATAATAGTGAGCTAGGGGATCAGTGGTGTGACTCTATGGCTGCGGCCACACGGGCCTTAAATGCGGGAGGAAAGGCAATTTCCTCCCGCATTTAAAGGGGCCGACCAGACGGCCGACCCCTAGTCCCGCGCTGAAGCGGGATCCAATGCGGGTTCCTCCCGCATTTTCCGACCCCGGGAAAATCAAGTATTTTCCCGGGTGTTGCAGGAGGAACCCGCATTGGAGGTTATCTGGACAGCCCTCTCTCGCAAGCATTGCGAGAGCAGGGCTGTCCAGATAGCCCCGCCGGCCATTTCCCCCCCCCCTTTTACACTTGGGCGCATGGCTATCCATGCGCCCAAGTGTAAAAGGGGGGGAAAAAACAACAACCCCGACTTACCAAGGCGGATGGCGGCTCGGAGGCCGCCACTGCCACTTGCTGCTCAGCTGGTGTCGCCTCCGCCGCCTCCGCCGACGTCTGGTTTCCGCCGCCGCGGCCGCCGCTTCCGCCGCAGCTGCGGCGGCTGCCTCTTCCCCCGTGGCCTCCGCCGGAGCCACGGCCGTTGTTCCCGCCGCGGCCGCCAGTTCAGCGCCGTGGCCGACGATCTTGGTGCCACAGGGGTTGGGATGTTTAGACATCCCAACCCGCTGTTTAAAAATGCGGCCCCTTTAAATCCGGGAGCCCTCCCAGATTTAAAGGGGCCGTGTGACCGCGGCCTATGTAAGGAAGGATCCTGTATCTTCCACTGTCCTTTTTCGGGGGAGGGGGTTGTATTTTTCATATGTCAGTGTGTGTGTGTGTGTGTGTGTGTGTGCGTGCAAGAGGAAGTCATGGCAACCTCTGGTGACTGACCCCTAGAGGGGGTCTGTAGGATATTCATAGAGATGGCTGAATAAAAAACTGGAGAGTTTGGTATAGTGGTTAGGGGTGTGGACTCCAATCTGGGAGAACCAAGTTTGATTTCCCACTCCTCCACATGCAGCTGCCGGTGTGACCTTGGGTCAGTCACAAGTTTTTTCAGAGCTGTTCTCTCAAGGGCAGTTCTTAAGAGAGCTCTCTCAGCCCCACCTACCTCATAGGGTGTCTGTTCTGGGGAGGGGAAGGGAAAGGAGATTGTAAGCCACTCTGAGACTCCAGGGTGGGGTATAAATCTAATCTCTTCTTCTAATGCCTGCCCCCACCTCCCAACTGCTTGTATTCCGAGGAGGTCTCACATCCAAGTACTTGCCAGAGTCGACCCTGCGTAGCTTCCGAGATCTGACAAGAACAGGATTGTCTGGGCTATCCAGGTCAGGGCCTGTATCTTCCACTGGTGATTCTTGGTTCCCCATGCCCTTTGTTTGAGAAATCTGAGACTGCCATAGCAACATTTGGTGATGCATATTTCTCCTTCACCCCCACCAGCATTTCACTTCTCAAAAACCTTTTCCTGTGGGGTTCCACTCTTGCATAGCAAAGGGGTTGAACTCGTAAAATGCTTTGTGGAAAAGGAGGGATTGAGAAGTGACGGAAGAGTTCTGGGAAGGTAGTTCTAGGCATAAGGTGGGCACCAAGAAAAAAACAATGTGGATATGGCTGAAGGAAGCAGATGACCTTCAGACCAGTGGAAGTAGTAGGGCTGGAGGACTGAAGGTCACAAGCAGGGAATCTTAGAATAGAGATAGACTGGGTGGAGAAGAAATCCCCCCCCTACAAATTGATAGCATTGCTGTTTTGCCTTCTTCTTTGAAGCACATGGCTGATCTTGCTTGCTTGAATCTCCTGGAGTAATTTGCTCTTCCGAGTGCTTTCTTGCAAGGCACTTGCTCTGTGTTTCAGGGTGTGTCATGGTCTGGATTGTGCAGGTCACCATGTGCTGTGGCAGGAGTGTGAGTGATTTGGGGAAGGGGTGACAAACTACAAAGCCTTTTGACACCTCCTAGCCTGGGCAGGAAAATATATTTAACATACCTATGTGTGTCACTGTGCAGTGTCCTGACAATCATGCCTGTGCGACTCTCTTCTGTGCATCTAAGGTTGAGATCCTGCATTTAGATCGCACACTGCTGCACCTTGCCCCAGGCCATGAGTGCTTCAGTGTGCAAATACTCCATTCGTGGAAGCCATGTTGTTTTCCTTGATTAGAAAAGCAGCCGTCCATCGCAGGGCAGCTTCGGATCTCTTTGCTGTGCTGTTCAGTCACTGCGTTTTTATGCGCCGGGGCACTGTGCATTCAAAACATTGCAAACTTCGCAGGGTTAAAATGCACGCCTGAAACAACCCTCGCTCTGCTTCCTCGTATCTGGAAACTATAACTTTGTTGTACTCATCTTTTTCTCCCCTTCAAGCAATTCCCACCGCACTCTAAAATTGCAGTAGTACACTGTGTGTGCAAAAACCCAGTGCCCTTTGGGCTCCTTTGTGTACCCACTGCCTCCCAGGCTCCCTTCCTGGCTGCTGTTGCCTCTTTGTTCATTTCCTTTGGGCGCTGCAATGCCAAGTGTGTTGCTTTCCCTTAGGCACCACTCTGTAAGCAGCATTGCCTCTGCTGCAGAAGTGCCTTTGGAAGCCTGAGTCTCGCTGGTCTGCAGAGCGTCTCCCACTTGCCAAATTAATCACTCCGTCATAACAAAGAGAGATGGTTTCTGCCCGATGTCCCTCCCCATCATCCCCAACGTTGGAATTTTGAGCAGTGTGGCTTTATGTTGTCTCTGTGTTACCTTCACCACAAACCTGCTTTTTCCTCTTGGGATTAGACGCGGCTCTTTGGGGAGGGAGGATTTTTTCACTCGCTGTGTGCACACAGGTAGCTGCACCTTTTGAAGATGCCGGCAACTTTGCTCAAGTGTCCTGGAAAATCCAGGAAGGATGGCCTGTGGACATCTGTGTGTGGAACGGAAAAATAGCTGGGGGTGTGTGTGTGAGTTTTTGTTTGATGAAAACTGGTGAATAGATGGGCGGTTTTTTGTCTTTAAGCAGAAAACGAGGAAGACCAGGGCTGGGATGAGGAGCTCAGCGAAAATGATTGCCTGGGCAAAATGTAAGGCACGATGATTAGCATTGATGGAGTACTTTGGAGCCTTACTGAGCGCTCATCGTGTACTTGCCAGGATCCTTACAGCCATCCGGCGATTACGACCATACTGTAGACGTTGCAGTAAAGTTAGCACATAATGTTGTGGCTCTGACTTCCATGCTGAGAAAATTAGAAATGGCGCACACTAATTAGGACATCAGAACAGGCTTATGGGCTGCTTGTGTTCTGGGCATACTGTATCACCCTGAAAGGAAGGCAACCCTGAATGGAAGGTGGTCTCCTTAAAGAAAAATTGCACACACAGAGGTTTGATTCTCTGCATAACTGTAACCTGTATGTGAATTGACGATCGCTCCCTCTTTTTCTTCATGGCACATGTGGAAAAAAAAACCTGGTCAGCACTGAGCAAATCCCCTTCCTGTCTCTTCCCAGTGCTTGTAAAATTGCTAAGTATTATTGTTGTGCATCATATTATTCAGAGCACTTTTATTATCTCTGTAATTCTCTGCCCCTTTAACCTGGATGGATATTATCCCCATATTGTTGTGTAGTGGCTGATGCTGAGAAAGTGGGACGCATCACATAAAAGGCTTATAAGAAAGGTCGTGGAAACCGTGAAATAAGATTGCAGGCACGGTTGGGGGAACCTGTTGGGGGAAGCATCCAAAGAGTTTGTTCCTGCGAGCACCATCTTCCACCCCCAGTTCTGCCTGATCTGGGTCCTCCCCACCTGGTGAGCTTATGGCAGAGGCTTGCCTCGAACAGAGGACTCCCTGATTTACAATTCATTTTCTTTGGCCCAAACAACACATTACATTTAACATGTCCCACCAGCAGCAGGACGGCAGCCACAAATTCCTTATGGGAACTCCATTCTAAAGGGACCTGATTCGGATTGGGAATGCCATATGAAGGGAAGAGGGACTCCAGTCTCCCCCCTGCCTGTTCAGTATTCCCAATCCAAGATGGTCCTGGAGTGGGAGGACTGTGCAGGTTCATCACTGTGCTACGGCAGCTTTTCTTCAGAGGGTTCACGCCAAGTAGGTCCTTTGCCTGGCCGTTTTCTCCTCCTGGTTGTCCCTTCCCATTCAAGATAGGATATCTGTCTGTGCACGTGAAATGGCCTTTAGATAATACTGATCTGGGTCCTTAGATGCTTCCCCCCAAAATCCTACAATCTTATTTCATGGTTTCCACAACCCTTCTTAAAAGTGATCTGGTTTGGTGTAGTGATTAGGAACGCCGGCTCTAATCTGAGAGAACCGGGTTTGATTCCCCACTTCTCCACATGCAGCCAACTGGGTGACCTTGGGTCAGTCACGGGTCTTGCAGAGCTGTTCTTGAAAGAGCAGTTCTGGTGAGAGCTCTCTCAGCCCCACTGACTTCACAGGGTGTCCACTGTAGGGAGAGGAAGGGAAGGAGACTGTAAGCCACTTTGAGACTCTGAGTGAAGGGCAGGGTATAAATCCAAACCTCCTTCTTCCCTTCTTCTTATGTGTGTAGCCTGTCATGGTGGCCTTGGTTTTGGTTTTGGTCCTGTAGGGTTTCTCTGAGCATCTGGTCAGGAAAGTTGGTCCGGTCCTTGCCAGTCTTCTACCACACCACACAGTGGAGAAGGACTGATCGGTCCTGCAATGAGCATGGGATGTTCTGGGAGAGAAGCACCCTTGCTTCTAGTTTTGCACTGCAATGCAAGCAGAGACTGTCTAGACAGTGTCCTTATAGCGGTGCAGTGGTCAGCCCTTCGCTGCAGGTGTCTTGCTGCTGGCCGGCCTGTTTTCCCCCTGTCCTCACTCTTTTCCAGACAAGGGAGCTGGAGGACATGCATCGCTTTGCATTCCTAGGTAATTTAAAAAGGAGAACAGGGGAGAATGCTCTTTTTTAAAAAAAATCTGCATGTAGTCTGCGTTACGTTCTTCTCTGGTTTTGCTTTCCCCGATTCAAGGATAGGAATGACAGAGGAGTCCCCCTCCCCCCCACAGAAAGGAGTTGCAGAAACCACCGAATAAGAGTCCACCAGAGGAAGCATCTAGGGATTTGCTCCCTGTGTCCATATTACGATCCACCCCTGCTGCCTTGGTTGATCTCATTGCTTCCCACTGCTTTACCTGGGGGGAAATGGAACCATGCCCAGATATTCATTGTCGCCAGAGGCTTTATTACCCTGGGGTGGGGTGGGGTTTCGCGACACAGACAAACAGGAGTCCGCCCGTGCGGAACAACTTTTAGTGAAGCGGTGGGCTGTGAAATGCTAATTAAATGCTTACGTTTCAAAGCCCGCGTAGATGGGAAAACCCGCTGGGCAAGCGTGGTTTGGAGGTGACAGTCTCCAACGCGCTGATCTCCGGGGCCACCGCTGGGATTCTTCTCATTTACCTGTTCAGTTAGCGGAGCCAAAGGCGGCACCTGCAGTCCGTGCGCACGTGGCCGTAACGGGCTGCTTGCTTTAACCAAGGGAGGTCCGAAACAAAGAGGGAGAGATCACCCGGCGGACTGCTGCCACAACCTTGAAGGGCGGGAGTGGGGGGGAGGCTGATGCGTTCCACAAGCCTTGTTTTAAAAATCAAAGCCGTAGCAGCGCTGAGCTGTCGTACTGTGTCTGTTTGCACAAAACTACCAGAGAAACGGTCTTTCTTTTGCAGAGGGAAAATTAGTCAGAAGAGGGGAGAGCTGAAGCTTGTGGTTTTTCCCATTCACCTCACCGGCAGAGTGAAATGCATCTCGCTAGTCAGCTTCACCTCTCCCGGTTAGCTGGGACGCTGTCCCTTTATGGTTCTCTTAGATGGGAGACCCCCTCCAAGGAAGGCTGGGGTTGCTATGCAGAAAAAGGCCATCGCAAACCACCTCTACTCCACTCCTGCCTGGAATGCCCCATAGATGGGGTTATCATGAGTTGTCTGTGAAAGGTGTGTGGGTTACTGCTTCCCCCCTTTCATTGTTTCCCTGATCACCTCCTCTCCAGATTGCTTTATGTCCTGGTTGGGGAACAAGACAATTCAAGACAACTGTGAACTGCTCCCCCCCCCCCCCCCGGGAAAAAAAACTGGAACGAAAACCAATCAAAGGTGGCATTTTTGATTGAGAACATGGCACCACAGGGTGGAGTTGAGACCTCTCTTCTTCACTGCCAGTTTGCAGACCATATTGGGGCACCCCAAGCAATTCTTAGGTCAGATTAGACGCCTGTAATATTTATTGTGGAACTCTGTAATCTTGGGTGGTTTTGTCCACTTCTGATATCCATGTGCTTCCTTAGCATGGATTGGGCTGGGCTGGGCAAATGTTTGAGACTCCTAATTATCATCATTTGCTTCTTGGGCACTAGCCTTTTACAGCTGTGTCTGGGGAAGGGCAAAATTGTCTGCACCAAACATTTAGACAATTGGCTAACCAAGATTTTATTTGCTTGTTTAACCCTGTCAAGAATTGGCTGATCCTCCCATTAAGAACATAAAAAAGAACAGACCAGTGGTCCATCAAGTCCAGCATCCTGTTTCACATAGTAGGTGAACCAGCTGTTCCAGGGTGCTAGGTAACAGGGCATAGAGGCCTTCTCCTGATGTTGCCTCCTAGCACAGGGACTCAGAGGTTTACTGCCTCTGAATATGGAGGTTCCCTGTAGTCACGTTGGCTGATAGCCATTGATGGACTTCTCATCTGTGAATCTATTCCTCTTTTAAAGCCATCTATGCTTTTGGCTATCACTACATCCACTGGCAGTGAATTCCACAATTTAATTACTCATTGCGTAATTGTCTTGAATCTTGTGCAGCAACTTCATTGGGTACCCCTGAGTTCTATTATTATGGAAGAAGGAGAAAAATATCTCTCTATTCACTTTATCCATCCCATGCATAATTTTATAAACCTCCATCATGCCCCTCCCCGCACCATCTTTTTTCTAGGCTGAAAGGTCCCAGACTCTTCAGCCTTCCCTCATAGGAAAAGTGCTCCAACCCCTTGATCATATTGTTTGCCCTTGACTGCACTTATTCCAGCTCTGCAATATTTATTTATTTATTTTAAGATATGACAACCAGAAGTATACATTGCATTCCAAATGGGGCTGCACCAAAGCTCTATATATGGGCATTGCAATATCGGCCATGTTACCTTCAGTCCCTTTCCTGATAGTTCCCAGCATGTAGTCTGCCTTTTTCAGTGCTATCACATGCTAAAATGACATTTTCATTGAACTATCCACTGTGACCTCAAGAACTCATTTCCTTTTGGATTGTCAGTTCAGACCCATCAGCATATATTTAAAAGCCTTTGTTCCAGTGTTCATAATTTACCTACGTTGAACTCCATTTGCTATGTTGTCACCCAAGCTGGGGACATCCTCCTGCATCTCTTAAGAAATGCTTTTTTTCATCATCCTGAATAATTTGGTAACTTGGCTGCTGTTCTGCTTACCTATTCCATCTCCATCCCAGGTTTTTCTTTTCTTCCTCCCCTATAACCAGGAAAGCAGGATGTATCATCCTGCCACAATGAAAAGTCTGAGAAATTCATTTGTTCTGCAGATCAGCCCTTGGCTTGTAAACAGCTACCCATCTGGTGCTCCGTGGCATGAAATTAGACTTTTAAACTAGGGTTTGTAGCTGATCCGTCTGATGTCTTAATTTACGAATCAGTGTTTGTTGCATCACGCTGCCTGTTGTGGTGGGCACAGAAATGGCAGCATAACGAGAGTGGTTTCCCTGTAAGGGAGGAGGGACAAGAGGCCAGAAGTGGATAAACTTAGTTGTGTGACTTCAATCTGCTGGACTAACCAGAGTTAGTTGCACAACCCATGGCTTCAAGGAAGCACAGGTCTGTGGGTTCTGGATGCAGCTGTTGCAATTTGCACTGTAAGCTCAGGGCAGAGGCCTCTACTTTTGGTTTCTTCCAGAACTCTGTAAAATGCCGTGTATGTTTGAGCATGAATCCTGAGCGATCATGATGACTGACATAGATGTGTGGCTGATAAAAACAGTAATAGGCTGTAATGTTTGTGACCTTGTTTGCTCACGCCTGCAGGATGTGAAGAAATGGTAACATATCTATTTCAGAATAGCTTGGAGAGGTTTGCTTCAGTTATAAAAATTAAAAGCAGGGCGGTTGTAGGGCTTAGAAATACCGAACTCGAGTTGGGAAGACCCGGGTTCATATCTGTCCTTGGATGTGAAATTCAGCAGGTCACCTTGGGTTATGCTTTCTTACTCTCGGCATGACCTACTGCACAAAACTGTGAGAACAAAAGGAAGAGGGTCAGGTTGCCACCTTGAGCCCCTTGGAGAAAGTGTGAGATTAAAATCTAATAAAGGAGAGATTTTAAAAATTCTTTTGGGCAGCTTTGTGCAGAAGCGGGACCTACTGTAAAATTCATCTTTGAGCTATTCTGTATGCGGGGGTGGGTGGGGGGTGGGATTGCACTACTTGCATTTGAGAAGGGCATCATAACTTGTACCTTTATCTCGTCACTGATACTGGATGTGAGGGTGCTCTGTCTGTGACATCTGCCTGTCATCAGTGATAACTCAGCTCCAAATACCTGGGATTTATGAAAATCGGGTTCCAGACCCTCAGGCCTTGTTCCATGCAATTTTGAGCTTCTTGTTTTTTTTGGCAAGACAAGCAGGGAAGTATCTTCAGCCCAAGGCTGTGAATGGAAATCAGTGTTCCCTTGAATGGCACAGTATTTTTGGTTGTGGTTCGATGAGGACTCTGTGTTCCTTCTGTGGGTGATTCAGGTTGGAAAGGCCGAGGAATTTTCCATCCGTAAGTGGCTCTTGGTCCTTTGAGCTTCCCCTTCTCTCTGGGCTGCAAATGGCAGCGCCGCTCATTTCTGCGGCCAAGCAGGCTTGAAAAGGACAGAACAAAAGGCGTCCTTGAGCACCTTGAGAACTTAGCTGGGACAACAGCGGCAAAGGCTCTGTCTGGCTCCTTCTCTCTGAGCAGCCTGGCTGGCAGTGAAATGGGAAAGGGGCTGTGTGCATTCCATGGCTGGGCTCCAAGACTTGGGGGGCCCTTGGCAAAGCTTGATGCACCCCCTGAATCTGGAAGACAACGGGTGTGCAAATTCTCCATGCTTCAAGTGAACTCTGAGGAGTTGGGGAAACAGTGGACTGCTTTCCTGGGGTGTGTGTGTGTGTGTATACATATGTGTGTTCTCAGTGAATGTCCCTCCTGGTAGATGCTGCCTCACCGGTGGACAGTGATCTCATAGTATTTGCATTAAAAGTTACAACCTAGGGCCCACGTATCTGAGGGACAACCTATCCTGGGTAGACCTGCATGTATATGAAGGTCCACCCCAAGTATCTCTACTGACCGTCCCTTCTGATCCAGCAATATGGTTGGTGGGAAACTGGGCTTTTTCTGTAGTTGCCCTGCCCCTAGCTCTGGAAAAGCTGCCCTGAAGTAATATGCCAAATTCTGACTTGGCAGCTTCCATGAAGAAACGATTCTCTGTATGGGTCTCATTGCATTTGCAATGGCAACAGAACATCTGCACAGATGTTTTCCTGGCATTTTCCTTACATTTACAAGCCCCCTGCAACCACCATTCCCCCCCCCTCCACTGGAGAGCTTTTTTTTAAAAATGTAATTGTTAGATAGCTATCACACTATAACGATGTATTGCCACAGTCTACTACCTCCCAGCTTTCTGTTTTAAAGCATAAATGAGTAAAATGGACCTTTTCGTTTTGGAGTGAAAAGAGCTAGAAAATGACTTTAAAAAAGAGAAAGTTGGAAACCACTACATTGTATAAATAATCCATTGTAATGCTATGGCAATCTAGCAGTTACCATTTTAATAGCCCCCCAAAAAACCTGGGGTGTGAGTGGCAGCTGTGGGGATGAGGTAAGGAAAATGGTACAGATGTGGGTGGGCCATGTGAAAATGTGCACCTTCTTATCCATGTGGCATCCCAAAATGCCTTGAGTATGATATTTGCAAAAAGATTGCATAAAACGGAGTTTGCAGACGATTCCAGCAAAACTGGGGGTGGGTGGGTGGATGGACAGAGAAGCAGGACAAATGGAAAACAATGTCATATGGATGCTCCTGAAAACTGCGCTGATGTATGGAAACAGCCTAACTTGGCCTTTTGGAAATAGATGAAGACAGGTAGTGGTATTAGTCTGTCTGTAACAGTAGAAAAGAATAAGAGTCCAGTAGCACCTTAAAGACTAACTGCCTTAAAATCTTTTCTACTGTCCTTTTGGAAAATACGCAAGTTCCAAATTACCAGAGGGCCTTTTGCTGATAGTGCTAGATAGTGAGTGGGCCCTGTTGTTTATCTGAGTGGCAAAACCTGCATCTTCTTGAGGTTTGTGTGAGTATGATGCCTTATTATGGGGGAGTCTTTGAAGTGTAATGGCTGTTTTTAACTTGGGCTGTTAGCCACTTGGGGCTTCGCTAGGGCAAGCATGATATAAATGTCCTAATTAAAATACATATAAAAGTAGAGTGAGAAGAAGAGAGCATGCACTCCTACAACTGTGATGATGTGTGTCCTACCGCTAGTCTTTATCAGTTCTAGTATAACTGTCAGCCTACCTACACGCCCACCCTCTAAATTCCTAGGAATTGTTGCTTCACGTTAGAGCTGATTATTCTCTTAGAGATCTCTGCTCCCCACCCACCTCAGTCAACTACAATTCCCAGCGTTCTTTTCGGAGAAGGAAATACTGTTAAGCTGATGTACATATGCCTTGGGAATGACAAGAGAGTAGGATGTATACATAGAACAATAATTAAAACTTGGACCTACATTTCAGGTTTAAAGGGGGGGGCTGAGTCAGCAGAGGTTGAAACCTACTGCACTACTCCGTGTTGGATGAGTGGTAGAATTGCCAGCTTCTGGGTAGAGCTTGGAGATCTGCTGAAATTACAAATGATCTCCAGACTGCAGAGATCAGTTCCCCTGGAGGAAATGCTTCAGAGGGTGGACTCTATGTTGTTATACCCTGCTGAAGTCCTTCTCCAGGCTCCATCCATAAAATCTCCAGGAATTTCCCAACCCAGAGTTGGCAACCCTATTATTGAGTGGGAATAAAAAAGAAGGCGCGGGACATTCTTGGTGTGGCTGCTAACTCTTCTCCTTTCCCTTCTGTTTTTTCCATGCTTTGGCACTTCCTGGCTGCATCAAGAGCGGCAAGGGCCTTTGGAGACTACCTGTCCCAAAACCACCCTGAAGGCAGAAATGGCTCAGGTAGGAGGCATCACAAAGGCAGACCTTTTCATTTGTGGGGTGGGCTGTTTTGGTGAGGGGCTGCAGTTCATATGATGCAGAAGGTCCCAGGTACAATCCTTAGTATCTCCGGTTAGAAGATCTGTTAGTAAATAGGGGTTGAGAAAGATCTCTCTGGAGAGCTGCTGCCACTCAGAGTAGACAATATTGGGTGAGAGGTCTGACTTGATAGGAAGCATTTATTTGTCTTTTTGTTTGTTTTTTGCTTTCAAAAGTAAATCCTGGTACATAAAGGTGACTTCTGTGTCACTCACTGCTTTCTTTGTGGAGGCTGTACATGTGCAGTCTACCTTATGCTAATGTGTTTGATTTGCATAGTATATGCACATGGTTGTATTTGTGATGTATGCTGTCATTTTGCAAGAGTGTAGCGGAAAGGGAGATAGCGGGGGAGGCATAATTTGGCTTCCTGAGGATCTGGGCTTTTGGTAGCAGGAGAGGGGGGTGTTGTTAAAGCAAATTTCTCGCCATTATGTTTGCACTTGCAACTATGTCCTTGCCCAGGGAATGCCCCAGAGATGCCAAAGGAAGTCTCCAAAAGCTGGAAAGAGATGATTTTGAGTGGGTGGATGTGGGGCTCCTTGCCCCCCTCCTCTAACTAGCAAAACCAGCATTGGGGGGAGAGTGTGTGCATCTTCTCCATTTGCGTAATTGATACAGATCTCAGAATCCAGCCGTTGTCATTGCAGAAGCTGTTGCCTTTTGTGCAGCATTTTCTTTTAAGTGCAAAGAGTTCTGTTTGCGTTTTTAAGATCACCTGTTGGCAGAATCCTACGTGGGACCAGAAGACTCTCCGGAGATGCACCAGGCTGCCCAGAACAAACGCCGGCTGTCACTCATTTCTGATGGCAAGTTTGAAAGGAGCTTCTCGGAGGAGCGTGGGGAGAAGCTGACAGGAGAGGGCCCCAAGCCCCGTGTTTACACCATCTCTGGCGAGCGGCCCATGCTGTCCCAGCACCAAAGTGAGAGCATGGAGCTGGTGGTCATCAAAGGACCGGAGGCCGAGGAGGAAGAGGAGGAGGAGTGCTCCCAGGGACAACCCCTGCAGAATGCTGGCAGCTCCCATAACATCAGCAGGCACTGCAAAGATGGCTGGACCAGCAGTCGGCAGGTGTCCAAGGAGTTCCCTGGCTGTGCCCAGTTGGCCGCTGCTTCGCAACATACCTTTGATCTTGAGCATCATCACCACCACCATCACCACCAGGCTGGCGAGACTGGCTGGCGCCGGAAGAAGTTGGAGAGGATGTATAGCATTGACCGCGTGTCAGGTGAGTGAAGAATAAAATTAAAAGGGCTGCTGTTTTAGCGAGACCAAAGGACTATCTAGGCCTTCGTTGTGTCTCCAAGATTGGGCAGCCAGATGCCTATTGGAAGCTCATCCTCCATCACTTATACCGAGCATATAGTTCTTGGAGGTAAACTGCCACAGAACCAGGAGGTTCCATGTAATTCTCATGGCTGACAGCTGCAGGTAGACCTAGTTTTATCTATCCCTTGTTAGAAAGCCATCTGTACCTACGAGAGCCAGTTTGGTGTAGTGGCTAAGACTCTAATCTGGAGAACTGGGTTTGATTCCCCACTCTTCCGCATGCAGCTGCTAGGATGACCTTGGGTCAGTCATAAGTTCTTTCGGAGCTGTTCTCTCAAAGGCAGTTCTCTCAGAGCTCTCTCAGCCCCACCTACCTCACAGGGTGTCTGTGGAGGGGAGTGGGAGGGAAGGAGACTGTAAGCCTCTCTGAAACTCTTAAGTGAAGGGCGGGGTATAAATCCAATCTCCTCTTCCTCTTCTTCCTCCTCCTCTTCTCCTTCTTCTTCATAACCTGTCCCAGTTAGTTCCAGAAATGAATTATGCATTGGGTCAGGGGTGTCAAACCTGGGGGCCAGAACTGGCCCATCCAGAGCTCTTATGCGGCCCATGAGCATGGCAGAACAACCTCATCTGCAGCAGTCAAGCAGCGTGGGAGCATCTGCCTGGTGCTGCACCACTGGCTCTCCAGTCCGCCCATATGGGTTTTCCTTTCCACCATATAACAACTTGGAGCTTACCAGCTGCTGTCCTTTATATGGTTTATATCTCTGGCATTACATTTTATTGCATACATGGCCCAACCTGACAAAGTGACATCTATGTCAGATCCGGCCCTTGTAGCAAATGACTTTGACCCCTCTGCATTGGGTGAAACGTGTCTCTTTTGTTTGCTGTTGGCTAGCTGCTAGTTACGGACAAGCCCCGTTGTAATGTTTTGTGAAGCAGGTAGGCCTGCATTAGCCCACCAAGTGAATTGGGACCCACCTAGAATGTATATTGAGAGGCAAATTTGCTTACTGGAATGTGGGATCACCCAGTGAAGCTGATCAGCAGTTGATTCAGGACAGACAAAATGAAATAATCCTTCAGACGATGCACAGGTCGCTTGTAGAATTCACTGCCACTGGTACAGTTGAAGTTGCTTTAAAGAAAGATGATGAGACAAATTCATGGAGGATCAGAGGTCCTATGATGGGTGGCATCTGTGATGTCTAAATCACATCTCCATGTTCAGCGACATGGTCTGTGTCTGTGTGTGTGCATGTGCACGCACAGCATCAGGGATGTTTTCTGCATGCTGGGGAGGTAGCTGTGGCTCAGTGGAAAGCCTTTGTTTTGCATACAGAAGGTCCCAGGTTCAATCCCTGGCATCTCCAGCTAAAAAGGGCCAAGCAGTAGGTGATGTGAAAGACCTCTGCCTGAGACCCTGGAGAGCTGCTGGCAGCCCAGGTATACAATGTACTGATGGACTGAAGGTCTGATTCAGTATAAGGCAGTTCCATCTGTGTGTTCATGCTATGCTGTAGGCCTTTGAAGGCAACTGGTGGCTGGGAAAGGGGATGAATCATTGGTCTGATCCTGCGAGACACTTCCTATGTTCTTCCAAAGGAAGATTAGAGCCCCTGTGCCATTTTTATTGTTTTTCTTTGTAAATGCTTTGTCTCTGCGAGATCCCCTTTTAAGGATCCCTACTGTATTCTAAGCTGGTTCATGCCAGCCCTTGAGCATCGCGTAAATACCTGGAAAGCAGCCTAATGGAGGCCCCAGGGTCTTCCTTGACAACACATCCATTGTGCAGCGCTGTGTGTTCTGACACTGCGTTTGTAATTCTACCAGCAGTGGCTCAGCCTGGCAGAGCAGGGGGTGAAATTTCCAGCCTGTCAGATTGTCGTCCTGTGTGTGGGACTGAACAGATTAGCTTTTTTGACATTCTATCCTTGTGCTCCTAGGCATTGTCGGCTGATAAATGTTCTGGCTAATTTTGGATTTAAAATTCAAGCATGGCACCCAGGAGTCAAATCCATGCATGCACACAAGTCCTGTTCCAAGTTTCCCAAAGAAGTCAGATTTATATTCAGGATGGGAGAGAATGCCAGCAGTGCTTATTGTGAAAGACCACTGATGGATCTCTTTCTCAGTGGCCTAAAACACCTTGCTAGAAGAAGCAGAGTAAGATCTGTGCAATCTCCTTTGCTCTCTACTCAGGATGTGTTTAGTATATCACTTGGTTGTTTGAATTGTATTTTAGTACTTTCTGTGTGCTGTTCTGGGTCATTTTGCAGATAAAAGCACCACTGAAATGGCTAAATAAATAAATAAACAAATAAATAAAACAGCATCTTGACATTGACACTATATGTCAGAGGAAGAATACTTAATAACTCCATACAGCTTTCATTATGCACAGTGCTTCACTTACCTTACCTCAGTATTCCTGACAGCCGCTGTGTATGGTAGCTCACTGTTGTCCCCATCTTGCTGATGGGGAAGTCCATAGAGTAGGTGAGCAACTGAGGTGAGGTCCGTACCTGCCACTTCATGGCTCAGAGCCCACCCTTCTAATACTCTCCTGCTTACTCAGCAGGGGAGCTTCTGAATTGGTCCCCTGGCTATTCGCCAGACCCATCTCTACAGGAAGGATTGCCAGGTTCCTGATCTGGCGCTTCATTATGTGGTTTGGAATTGTCATAAGTGATGGAAGGATTTGTTTCTGTTTTGTGCACTTCTGATCTGCATTCTCAGCCCAGCGCAGCTTCCAGAGCAGCTTTTTGACATCATGCCAGAAACTTTGTGGAATGAGACGTCTAGGGCTGCCTGTATTTAATACACCGCACAGGCTGAGGATTCACTACTGTGCAAAGGACTCAGCTTACTACAGATCTTTTTTAAAAAAATTAAGAACTGAAGGAGCAATCCTAAACAGGTCTACTTAGAAGTAAGCCCCATGTGAGTGGTGCTTACTCCTAGGAAAGTGTCCTTGGATTACGTCCAAAGTATCTAGCCTGGATGACTTCAAAGATAGGTTTCAAACTCTGTGAGCAAAGATATATAGTCTCGGAAGCCATGGGATTGAACATGATTTCAAGTCTGTGTATGTCGGGATGTGTGCGTGCAATGCTTCAGTGTCCTGCTTTAGTCTTCTCCATGGAAAGTAAATGTAGAATACGTTGCACATTTATAAAAAATATATATTGATGAAATTTACCTAATATATACAGTGTGAATGTAAGCTAGTGTTCTTTAAAAAACGTGTTCCCCATAAGGCATGATAAAATTGTTGATAAAAAATACAGGGTACTGCTTCAATCTTTATAGAGACTCATAACCAGCTATAGGGACTCATACAAGTGACTGGATACTGGCAACTTTTCCACTGGCACAAGAGGGAGGAGAGAGCCACTTTTGACCCCTGGAAATGCTGTGCTGGGGATTGTAAAGCTCTCATGAACAAAATGCCATGCAAGGCAGGGTTGCAGTGAGGGGAGAAACCTGCCCCTACTTCCTCTTCTTCTTGCCTGTGGTAAACCTGGTAGGATCCTACCCTAGGAACACAGTTGGAGAGAATGAAAAACAGACCATTCTTTCAGAAACACATAAATTAGCACATATACCTTATTTTAAAAAGTTCAGAATCCAGTTGGGAATGTGTGTGTTGGAATATATCTGGCCAAAACAAAGACAAATGCTGCAACTTTTTGCATTTTCTTATTGTTGCTGTTTGCCATCAAAAAGCTAACTTTGTAGACTCTTGTCTTTTCATCAGCTGTGGGGAACCTCTCTCTTAAAGTGGATTATTGGGCAGTGAAAGAGGAATGTGTCTGAAATTTGACCTATCTAAATTCCCCCCCAGTATTTTTTTTCCAGATTAACTGATCTTCTTTCTGTACTGGAAATGGAGGTATCCATTGTTCCATTTTTAATTTTCTGAATTTTATACTGAGTGCTGTGTGCATGCAGCTTGCTGCAGTGTTCAGTTCCTTCCATTCATTTGTGTCTCCCCCTTTCCATTTTTATTGTTAAATAAAAATACTGAAACATTTTTATTGTTAAATAAAAATACTGAAAAAATACTGAAACAAACAGTCTTGATGTGGGTGCATGAACACATGAAGATTCTTTTTGCGTCCTGTTTTATCAATGGTCAGAAGTGTTTGCAGGCATCAGGAGAACACCATTCACGTACAGTCCATTCAGATACAGTCAAATCAGGATTGCCTTTTATGGTATTTTATGGATGCACATATGTGCAAGTCATTAACGTACAAGGATGCAAATGGATTTCAGGGACTCCAAGCTGTGGCTAGTTGTGCATGTTCTGATTTTCAGAAGTAATTTTGGAAATTCTCCTCATTATTCTAAAAGGAGTGCAACATGAGTCAGAGCAAAATACTGGAGCAGAAAAAGGGGTGGAATAGGCCAACACTGGTCATCTACAAAATCTAGACATTGAGATACCCAGCTGTTGCCAGTTCAGAATTTAGAATCACAACAAATCTGCAGTATACTGGTACATAGAATTTAACCATTTTCATTGGGAGCCAGCGAGGTGTAGTAGTTTGCCAGACTAGGATTTGAGGGACTGAGTTCGAATCCCTGCTTTGCCATGGAAATTTTCTGGGTGACCCTTGCCCAGTCACTCCCTCTCAGCCTAATTTCACAGGGTTGTTGTGAAGATAAAATGGATAAGAGTGTTCTTGGATAACAATGTTTCAAGCCACTCTGGGTCCCCATTGGGGAGCAAAATGGGGTATAAATGTCCAATCCTGCCCTGGTCTAATCTGCTGAGTACCAAAGATTAACATAGTCACCTTGTGGCTCACAAAGATTTTGGGTGCTCTTCTGATTTGTGCTCCCTGCTTCTTTCCCCAGAGGTTCGCTGACATTTTTTCATTTTCATCTTCCAGATGACGTCCCGATCAGGACCTGGTTTCCCAAAGAGAACCTGTTCACTTTCCAGACAGCTACAACAACTATGCAAGCGTAAGGAAGACTGTGATCAGGGAGGGGAGGGGTCCTGCGGGCTGCTGTGGCAGCGAATGTCTACCTGCACAATCGCCTACCCGGTTTCGTTGTTGTCTTAGTCGATCTCTTTATATAGTACCATCCACATTCATGCCATTCACAAACCAGTATCAGAAGAAAGGCAGGTTGCTTACCCCACATTGTAAATTTCAGCTGGGAGGAAGGGGCAAAGGGAGGATGAGCAAAGGGTAACACGAATGAGTGATTTCTGCCTTTTGTTAATCGCTTCTGCTTTTCCTATGAAATGTCCTTTGTTTTGGCTCTTCCTGTTTGTTGAGCAGTGTTATCTTGAGTCACAAGATGTGCATTTCAGCTGTAAGTGCTTCTGCACTCTTGGAAGTGGTGATGGCCACTGTTTCCTTGTATGGTAGCATCTGTGTGAATGTCTGCTGAATGGCACAATCTCCCCACACGTTGTGTGCTAATTTCAACAAGAAAGCAGCTTGCCCATTAAGTTCTGGTTGCCGAAGTATGATTAAGGATTGGAAAGGGGGGGAGGCTTTGTGCTGGTGGTAGAGTAGTTTCCTGCTGCAATTTTGTACAGGTTTGAAGTCAAGTAGTCAGTGTTGGAAATACAATTCTTCCAAAATGTAGGGTTTTCTTCTTTAAATTTCAAAATGGGTTGCTTCTGCAGGGAAAAAAATGGCTTAACTTGGAAGAATTTCTATACTAATACCTATCTTTTTCTCTTCTTCCTCCCCCTGCCTTGCTTGGGATCTTCAGCATCTCGTAAGTACAGCCATCATTGCTGCCCCCCCATAACCTTTTATCTCTTGTCTTTGGAGAAAATCCTCAGTTTCCATGCTATTTTGTTCCTACATAAATGCACCAAAATGAGTTAATTAAGGACAGTCGAGCCTTATCTCCTGCAGAATGAACTGATGGGTCTAACTGGGTCTGGAATAACAGAGATGCTTTGTCTCTGGGGTCCAGCCCTCCGTTTTTCCCCACACCAACCTTTTCCCCTACATCTTGGCTAGTTTCATATCTGAGAACAATGATTGGCAGCTCATGGATCAAACCCAGCGAAGAACAAAAAGCCACAGCTTGTGCATCAAGCCAGTCCCTCTCAGCTTCCTCTTCACTCTCCTGCCTCCCTCCTCCTTCTTCTTCACCAGCAGTTTGTTCCAGGAGACTGGAATGATGAAACTCTGACAATCCTTCCCTCCTGCTTCTAGGATATTTGCTTTTTGGTGCAGTGGGAAAGGGAGAGAATGGGAAGCTTTCCCCTCCCATATTCCAAAGAGGGGAAGTGTACCCAAATGGATGTGGAGAGATGTAGGGTCAATGTGTCCATGCTAGCTTTGAGCTCTCTTTCCCTGTGTTTTGACGAGATGCGATCTCCTGGTTTTCCTTTCCCTAGGACCGATGTGTGCCATACATTCAACATCCTTGTCTGTTCTTTCCGTTTCTCTCCCGTCTTGTTTGTGAATCATTTTGTGGCCTGCGTCGCCTCCTCCTCCCTCTTTTCATCTTGAGGGGTTCGCCTCTCGTCCAGTGGGAGCACTTCAGCTCTCTGTCCTGTGTTATTTTTTTTTCCATGTTGTGTCCCAGTTTTGAAGCTGTTCTAGTTGGTTTAATGGCTTGAAACTGGTTTCCCAGGGCATTCAGGGGCTACGCAGAGAGGAAGAGGCGGAAGCGGGAAAATGATTCTGCAGCTCTGATCCAGAGGTAGGGGGCATCTCTTCCTCGCACGGGTTCAATCCTTGCCTTGTTATTTGCATGTGCCACCTGCAGGGGGCACCAGCACTGCTTTTTCTTTATTTTTAAAGCTGGCGGGTAAGTTGATGCAGATGCCGAGTGTCCATGCTGGGAATCTTTTCAGAGAACGTGCTGTGGGAAATAAGTAGGGTAGTTCCCGTATTCTTAGCAGGACACTGTCACAGTGGAATTCCAAACCAGACATGGGGAGAGCTTGAGACCAAATATCTTCTGAGACTCCAGTGTATAGAACTCATATTTTTTGCTCTTCCTGTAAATAAATGATTGGCAGAAAATAGAAGTGCGTAAGCATTGTTTTTATACACCCATGTCTCAGTTTCTTACAAAATCAAGGTGACAAAGGACTGTTTTCCTGGATTGAGCTAGTCAATTTGCAGCTTTGTGGGCTGAATCTATCCTCTCCAAAGCTGTTTTATTCATCCCCAGGCAACCTGACAGAATGTTTAATAAAGCTGTGGTAAAAAGTTTGCCTAGTTTCCCTCCAAAGAAGAAGGAAAAAAGGTTTCCATGTTGTAGGAAACAGATATCCCGTAGTTTAATGCTATATCTGGATTTTGGATTAATTTCCCTGGCTACATGAAGGAAGGACAGACATGTAAGGCTGCAGTAGCAATCCGCTCCACATTGGTGAAGTCCTAACAGGGTAGCTTTAATATGGGCCCTGACCACATAGGGCTGCCAGCCTCCTGGTGGGGCCTGGGGATCTCCTGCTTTTACAACTGATCTCCAGATGATAGAGATTAGTTCCCCTGGAGAAAATGGCTGCTTTGAAGGATCGACTTCAATGGCATTGTCCCATGCTGAAGCCCCTCCCCAAACCCCACCCTCTCCTGGATCCACCCCCAAAGTCTCCAGGTATTTTCCAACCCAGACCTGGCAACCCTAAGACCACATGAAGTGTGGTAGGCTGTCTGTTTGTGTGGCAAATATTCTTTTGGGGCCCAGAGTGGCCCCAATAGTACAGAAGTCAGTCATCCTTGCCCCAGACTGTAAATCTGTTTTTTCCCAGATTTGCTGTTTCAAACTACTAACGGCTTTGGATTAAAAAGTGCCCTCATTTGAGCGGGAAGTATCTTCTTATGAGCAGAAAAGCGCCTGGCAACAATTCTGTCGTTTAAAGCCAACCAAAGGCTTAACATTTATGTAGCATTTTTCAGAAGTGTTCAGAGCTCTTCAGATACTTTTATCTCCCTAATTCAAGGCCGGTATTATTATGCATATATTGCTGATACAGTGGCTGAAGCTGAGAGTTGTCTGCCTAAAGCCTAAAGTGAGCTGGTTTGTGGCAGAGACAAGGTTTGAACCGGCTCATGCCCCCTTAAATCACCATTGGATGCCAACTTTTCTACAAGGAGAAGAGCCACAGGTTTTCCTGGGCTCTGCCAAGCTCGGTTTTGCTGTTTTTTTAATAGGAAAAGCTCAGTTTTGCTATTTTTTTAATAGGAAAAAAATAAAGGATGGAAAGCTGTCTTGAAAGTGTCCCATTAAGAAGGCTGTGCCGGAGTGCAGAATTCCTCCAAATGGTGCTAGTTCTGTCTTGGGGAAGTGGACTTAACTTTCTGAGTGGTTGAGTGGACACAACCAGGAGGTTGTGGCAGTTCAGTCCTCACTGCTTTTGCCTTTCCAGCTTGGAGGGAGCCAGGCTGAGCGCATGCTAATCCGGGGGGGGGGGGGGGGGGGGCTGAGCTAGGGCTTAGCTACCCGCATCGTCTCTTGAAGCCTGGCAGGGTCAGATCTTGTGAGTGGTTGAATCTGAAGCCAGGCTGGATGGATGGTCTCTGCTGCCTTGCCTTGGCAGGATCCCAAAATGCAGTGCTATACTCTTCCCTTTTCTCCTGTATCCCAGATCCTTGCTCAGAACCTATTGCATGTTTGGGAGCAGATGTGAGCTTGAAACACATGCTGTCTCTCCCTCTCCCTTCTGGTGCTAGGCTGGCCTGCTCGATCTCCTTGGCTCTTAAGAAGCGCTTGTGCCGAACTGCACCTGATAACAGTCTACAGGAGCAAGGAAGTGGGGTTATTGAAGCTGCATTGTTAAGGTTGGGAGGGGGGCATTGCTGAATATGGCTGGAAAACTGGGTGTGGCAGATTGTTCTCTAAAGGGACCTTCATGCTGCTGCTCCCCAGGGATCCTGTGCAAAAGGGCTTTCTGAGGGTACTTAGTTGGAAAGGTGGTGAAGCTTTTCCTGTGCGCGTGTCAGACTTTCCAGGTGACATCTTGCTAGGCAAGTGAAAAATCCAAGGTAGAGGGTTTTTTCATCTTTTGTATGAGCCCTTCTTTCTCCCCCGGTGCCCCGTCTCCCAGTCAGGACTCACAGTTGATATCATATTGCTGTGCTCATATCCTTTGATAGCTTCCTTGCAAAGATGGACAGAGTATATGGCTCTGTGAGGGATGGAGGGAAGATTTTGGGAAAGGCAGAACAGTGAGGTTCTGCAGAAGATAGATGAGGGAGAGCCCCACCATCTTTTTGGGGTTCTTTGAAATGCCTGTTGCCCAGGTATGGGAATATGCATGGGGCCAGGTTGTTCCAAGCCTGACTCCTGCTGAACCCAAGAAGGCGCCCATGAGTGTTTCCGTGGTAACCAAGCCTAGCATGAATGTGGCCATAGTGAGCTATTGTGTTCTTTTGGAAGAATGGTCTGGTTTTGTTCTCAAATTACGTCTTTTCTGTGACTGAAATCTGTTCTTTGTGTTTGGATTTTTAAATACTGCCACCCACACAAGTGTAGTGAAGGGATTCCTGCATTGTTATAGAGCCGCTAACTGACTCAGTAACTTTTCTTCTCCTCCCTTAGGGACAAGGACTGGGGGGCCGGGGTGGGGTGGGGGCTGTTTTCCTGTCCTCATTCACACCGTCAAATAGGCAGGGTTTGCGTTGGCTGTTTTTCTGCATCACAGCACCCAACAACACCTAGTTATTGAGGTCTTTTATATTCTCGTGAATCTTGGCTCTAAGAAGTTTTGGAGTATCCTTGTTTCTCTTTTGTGGGAAATATCTTGGATGTTTTGTACTTCAAGGGGGGGTCCCTTTTAAAATGGTGTTATGTCAATATACTCTTGTCCTCCTGGTGTATCAATTTACTTGGAAGAGTATCAGCTTTGTGGTACCTTATACCAGATGAATTTATATCTCCTATCTTTCCTCATGTATTTTAAGGATGTTTGAAAGGATTTGATGGTGTGTTGTTCAGATTGGCTACTTAGAGGCATGTATGGGCCAAAACATTTTGGTGTCTGAGGTAAAAACGCCCGGTAGTTATCCCCCCCTCCCGTGGTAGTAAAAAATATACTATTCAACCCTATAATGGTAGCCAAAATCTGCTGCCTGTGATGAGTGGCCCTCTTCCTCTTCAAAATCTGGAGGCTGACCCTGCTTGAAGTGGTACACTGAGCCCCCCCCCCCCAGTCCTGATGTATTAATCTTGGAGCTGAAAATGTTGGAAATGATGTACATTTTCCCTCTTCTCCCTCAACAAGTAACAGATCTTGAGCTTACTTTTGAGCAAAGTTGTAGCAAGTAGCCCAGTGATTATGGTGCCAGTTGAAGAAATGCTGTCAAGGTTTACTTCAGAGGGTTTTTTTTAAAAAGTTATTTATTTATTTGCAAAATTTATATCCCACCTTTCTCCCCTCACAAGGGCCACCAAGGCAGCTAATAATTTAAATAATACATGATAAAATCACATTTTAAAACCATTGAGATCATCCACCCCAAAACACACATTGTTAAAACAAATTTAAAACAGAGTTAAAAATACGTACAAAGACATAAAAGCAGCAGTCGAAATATTCGTCAGAAAGGAGGGAATTGTTCAGGGAATGGCCAAACGAAACAAAAAAGTCTTCACCTGCAGTTGTCTTACAGAGATAGAATGAGACATTTTGGTCCATGAGACCAAAAATCTGACCAGAGGGACAGGGGTAATAATACATGTTCTTACTAAATAATAACATTAAAAATCTACGCTAATTTAGAATCAACTATCGTATAGTGAAATGTTCAGATCTGCCACTTGAGACAGACTGATAGGAGGATCAGCCTTGGTTTCAGGCTGTACTTTAATCCTTGTTAATTTCGAGATGTCAACCATTGAAATTAACTTCCAATTCGTTTGTTAATTCAAGGAATAATTTAACCTAAAATAATTGGCAAAGGGGCCACTCTAGGAATTCATTTCTGCTCTTGAACAGAGGTGGTTATCTCAAGACAATGACTCTAGGAGCAGGTCCCTGGACAGGTAGCATATAAATCGCACAAATAAATTTTTAAAACTTCTGAATCTTGAACAGTAAACAGTTCCCCAGTGATTGAATAGAAATCTCTTTTTAAATTCCTCAAGTGGATGAAATGAAGGCAACCTTTCCCCTTGGGTCACGGTTATCATTAATGTTTCCTCTTTATTTACTGCTTGCCTTATTTAAAAAGGATCCCAACAAAACAGCAGTAACAGTAATTAATATACAGACCCATTAAATTTACCAACACAGAGAGAATGTTACAGTAAAACTTCACTAGACAGTGAAATTAAATATAAAAATATGTTCCTCATAAGGAAGGTCTTATCCTTCTTCATGGGTTCAACATTGGTATAGTGATTTCAGTGTTCAGAGCACTTCATTTAAATGATCTTATTTTAATCAGGGAATTCCCAGATCGCTGTTCATTCTCTTACTTATGTATTTATGGATTTGATTTGATTTGATTTATATCCCACCCTCCCCACACAGCAGGCTCAGGGCAGGTTCCATCATACCAAGTCAAGAATCATGGGCATATGCAAAATAACAGTTAAAACCAATTAAAATACATCAAAATTAAAAATGCAAATTGTAATTTCCAATACTCCTGACCAGAGCTTCAGCAGATGAGGTCTAGTTGCTATGCTACATCAACTTTGCCATGGCTGGGCATCCATGTGAGTCCCAAGGAACGCCATGAGACCAGAGCAGCTACTTGAAAGATCCTGCTGTCTCACTCCATCAGATCACACAGTCCTTTTCAGAAAAGGGATTTGTATATCCAGATTAACCGACAGACATGGGGCAGTTTGTGACAGACAGATGAAGCAAGGGAGCCCTCTGGTGGTCATTGTTGGCATGAACATGCTCACTAACACCTCACAGGCTCAGAGGGTAGCAATGTTGGTCAGCGGTCGAGCAGTTAGATTCAAGTCTGGTAGCACTTTCAAGAGTCAACGCTCCCATATCTGATGAAGGGAGATTTGACCCTCAGAAGCTTGTACCCTCTGCCCTGACCTGGATATCCCAGGCAAGCCCGATCTCGTCAGATCTCTGATGCTAAGCAGAGTCAACTCTGGCGAGTACTTGGATGGGAGACCCCCTTGGAATACCAGTGATTGGGGGTGGGGGCAGGCATTATTCAGCCACCTCTGAATATTCTCCAGGCCCCCAGTAGGGGTCTGTCACCAGAGGTCGTCATGACTTCCAGGTGCACACACACACTCTCACTCACATGCACATATGAAAAATACAAAAAAAACCAACAACCAAGAAAGCTTGTACCCTCAAAATCTTTTTGGTCTCTAAGGTGCTACTGTACTCAACTCCAGCACTTCACAGGCTGTATCCACATAGCAACGATTTTTTGCTTAGCTCTCATTCCTGCTGTAAACGCCGAGTTCCTGACACTGGCAACAGAGCATCCACATGACAGTTTTCGGTGCACCTTGCTTCAGTTGTTCCCATGGCTGCCGTTTCCCCCTGCCCGTACCACTGGAGGGCTCTATCAGGCTTCTAAAATAATTGCTTATTGTTTTTTTCTAAAGACTTCCAGTGGAAGGGGAAGACTAGAAATGGTGGACACAGGGGTTGAGGTGAGGAAAATGGCACCAATGCTGGTGGGACCCTGTTTTAAAAAGCGTACCTTCCCATTGATACAGTATGCAAGTGCACTTGGTGTGTGACCTTTATAGGAAGATTGTATGAAGCCAAAGCAAGGGAAAACCTGAAAAGTGGACTATTGGAGGATGATGACGTGTGGAAGCTCCCTCTGCCTAGAAAGGGAGGTCCACTTTGGGTGACCAGCTGGAACAAAGCCTCAGTGTAAAAGCAACCACAGCCAAGTGGTGCTATTGTGGCTCTCTCTCTTAGAATTACTGTGAGATGTATAGTGAACTGTGGTTCTGGTTGTGCTGATCAGCTCTGTCATTAGCACAAGCTTGTTTGTGAATGGTTGTCACCTCAGACATCCATTTAGGATTGGAGTGTCTTCAATCAGGATCCTGGGCAGTTCCAGATGTTTCTCCTGGAAAGCTGGAGAAAAATCCTTGCTCTTCTGACTCCTCTGCTTTCCGCAAACTCAGCCTGATATATAAATCGACTTGGACCTCCCCGTGTTGACTTTACCTTCTCTTGGATGCCTGGTGCTGACAGCCTTCTCTTTTTCGTTTCTTCCAGAAATTTCAGGAAGCATCTGCGCATGGTGGGGAGCCGTCGCATGAAGGCACAGAGTGAGTGAGGGAACTGAGGAGGCAGGAGGCTGTACTGACATGCCCCAGGTCTTGGCATCCGCTAGACAGTTGCTTTTGCCTTGCTTTGGATCAACCCATATAGACATTTAGCCTTCCTTTCTGTCTTCTGGTGTATCCATAACAGAGTAGTTGAGAGCATGAACTTTCGAGCCAAGAGTGTGTCATTGTTGGTCGTAAAGCTGTAATAGTTGTTGTTTTTAATCTTTGTAGCATTTGCCGAGCGGCGAGAAAGGAGCTTCAGCCGGTCCTGGAGCGACCCGACTCCCATTAAGCCTGACAACCTCAATGACTCCCGAGAAAGTATGTCCTGGTGATTGTGTCCTCATCCCCCATCCAAATTAGCTGGCTTGATGTGGCCAATGTCAGAGGAGGATATTTGGTTAGACAGCATGTGCCAGCACTTCCAGCAGGGGCTTCGGTTAGCCAGGGCCTGTTCTCTCCCGTTTGTCATGGCAACTTAAGCCTTCTTCATGCTGTGCTTGACACTGATTGTTGGGGACCAAGGAAAGACAGTGTGGTAGCATGCTGCTCTGTAAAGAGCTGCAGGGTTGATGCACAACCAGGGGTACTGGGTTGTCTTCTGCATGAATTTCTGTGTGCATGTTTAGAATACACAGTACCTCTGTTGGGAGATGGTGTCCGTGCCCCCTCTGGATATTTTAGAAGCAATTCCATGGATGAGTCTTTTTAGGGTTAGCTACCAAGTGATAAGGGGCTGTAGTGGCTCAAATGGTTAAGATGCTGAACTACAGACCAGAAGGTCGGTAGTGCAGCAGTTTGAGACCCGAGTGCTGCATGATGGAGTGAGCTCCCGTCTCTGGTCCCAGCTCCTGCCAACCTAGCAGTTCGAAAGCAAGAAATTGCAAATAGATAAATAGGCACTGCTTCAGTGGGAAGATAACAGCGTTCCGTGTGCCTCAGCGTCTAGTCAAGCCAAAGAGCCAGCCACCTGACCACGGAAACGTCTTTGGACAGCGCTGGCTCTTTGGCTTGGAAACGGAGATGAGCACCGCATCCCTAGAGTCGTATCCGACTGGCTTTCAAGCGAGGGAAACCATTACCTTTCCCTTACCTTACCAAGTGATAACAGGTGCCAGAAAGAACTTGCTGTTAGGTGGGTTCTGAGGAGCAAGAGAGAGCTGAACCCCACGTATGTAAAGGCAGAGCATGGTGAAGTGAAAGGGGTAGGTGGGAACAGGAATGGCAGAAAATGAACCAAGCAAGAGCTGTGGCATAGCATCAGAAGAGCCCTGCTGGATCAGACCAGAGATTCGCGTAGTCCAGCATCATGTTCCCCACTCCATCCAAACAAACGCCCCAGAAGGCCTACCAGCAAGGCTCGGAGGCAAAGGCATTCCCTCTGCTTATCTATCAGAAGCTCATATTCAGTCACGTCCTGCCTCTGAACATGGAGGTTACATTCACTCATCATGGCATTGATGGACCTAGTTCCTTTTAAAAACCATATACATCAGTGGCTGTCACCACATCTCGTCACAGCGAGTTCCACAAATTAACTACGCGTTGTGTAAAAGAGTACTTTCTTGGCACCTTTTGAGTGATGGTTGCCTGCGGCCTGTACAGAACTGAAAGGTCCTGTTTGTTTTCTCCCGGGAGCAAACCTGGGCCTGCCATGTCCTTCAAAAAGGCAGTTGCCACAGCTTCACAGCTGCACTTGGTGTTCTTTGGGGTTCAACAGCAGGCATCCTGCTGGTCCCTTTAATCACTGCGCGAGCCAAACCCCCAAAATAACTGAAGCAGACCAATGGAGCTGATGTTAAAAGTGAAGAACTTATGCCAGCACTTTATTATTGTGTTTTGGTTTTAACACTGTATTCTTATTAATTGCAGTTGTGTTTTTATATGCGTTGTTGGATTTCTTACCTTGTTTTGTAAGCCGCCCTTGGCCGGGAGGGCGGGATAAAAATTAAATAAATCAAATCAGATCAATCCTTGACCATCTGCAGGGCAGCTTAATTACTTTCGCGTTTTGATTAGTGAAGAGAGCACTAAGCATGTAGGCCACCTTCTTAACTTGGGTAGCTCAGGAGTGGCATGTGCTTGCTTGCATAACACTCCTTGTTGATTTGCACCCCGCAGGCCATGATTTCCAGGACTCCTGCTCCACACTTGATAAGAGTGTTGACTTGAACTGGGAGGCAGAGAAAGAGCTTGAAGCTGCTGCCTGCAGTGGAGAGGACTTCATCCCACCCAAGATCATGGCAAGTGATACATGCAAAATCTCAGGAGACCCTTCACCCCATACTAGGCCAGTATGATCTAGGGTGGGGAGAGCAGATGTATTCCTCTTTCTCCCATTTTCTCAGTTGCAGCCTCTTTCTTGCTCCATACAACTGAATGGAGCATAAGTCCCCTTCTATGTACAGAATATAGAACAAAGGTTGTCTTCAAAAGGACCTCTCCAAGAGGGAAGGGAGCACAGTGGTTCTCACTGGATATGGCATGAAGATTTTCACCCAAGGCAGTAATGTAGCTCAAGCCAACTATAGTGATATGGCTGTAGCTTTTGCTGCATTCATAGAGGATGGAAAGTAAGGAGGAGAAGCTCCGAATGGCTCAGGACACAGAACATCTCTGTTGTGAATCTGCACAGCACCAATCCGGAGGCTGCCTGCTTTCTTCCTTGGAAACACAAATACAGCAGGCTCTCCAGCAGTCCCTGTGTGGACAAAACCACAAACTGTGAATGTTTTGGTTGTTTGTTTTTTTTAAAAAACAGTACGGTAAATTCAAAGGTTTGCCCCAAAGGCAGTCCAGATTCTGTTTCAGGAAAAGGTAGATTTTGCCACTTGTAAATAAAGTATGTTTACTTATGCAAGCATTGTAGAGCACTGAAGCCTCCACAGCAACAAGATTTTTGCCAAGCACTATCCGTATATTCTTCGAATTTACTCCCGCCCCCCAGCCTTAATGGAGAGAAATTTGCTTTAATCTAGCAAAAAGCTAAGCTGAAATGCAAGGTTTTACATCAGCACGATGTTCTGCTCTTGGGATTCACACAGCCAACTCTGGCAAAAACCAAAGAAGTAAAAAGAATGGAGGGTGGACAGGATAGTTTGGGGTGTGAGGGATGGTCAGTCTCCCTGGCTTGACATCATTTGGGTGGTAAACCAAATATGTGAAAGCCAGCCTAGCAAGGACTTGCAAAAACCAGGTACCTGTCATTAGTTATTTATTTTAGGTATCTATAACTTGCTTTTCTTCTCAATGGGGAGCCAAAGTGGCATGCAACATTCCACCCACCCTCCCTCCCCTTCGATCCTCACAGTAAGCACCCAGTGAGGCAGGTTAGTTTGAGAGAGAGTAACTTGCCCCAGGGCACTAAACCATTTTCCATGGCAGAGTGGGGATTCTAACCTGATTTTAGCCCAGCACTCTTAACTGTGACACCATGCTGGGTCTCACTCCCAATCTTGTTCTATCTCTGCCCATTTTCCAGTGGAGTTTCCCTGCTTCAGGGTAGTTGGAGTGGTTCCCACCAAGGAAGGACACCTTCTTTTTTCTGGGGGCCAGGCCTCCAGCATTTCAGCTCCCTTGATGTGTGCAAGTTTTTGCTTTGGAATTTTCACACTCTTGAGTTAGTTGATGGCTAGGAAAATCTTGCTGGCATGTCTACAGCAGCAAAAAGCCCTGCACTTGATGAGCAGTCTGTGGCCTGTACACGAGGTGTCTCGAGCATCCCCGACCTTCTGTGTCACATGAACCTATTGTAATGGCATTCTCCTCCCTCTCTTCCAGCTCATTTCCTCCAAGGTGCCCAAAGCAGAATATGTTCCAACCATCATCCGCAGGGACGACTCATCCATCATACCCATTCTCTATGTAAGTTGGTCCAGAGTATCTTTGTGGGTGATGTGCCCTCCCAACTGCCCAAGCTTGGGGAGGGGGACCATTCTTGTGAATTTCTCTCGGGGGGGGGGGGCTACTGGATGCTGATGTAGTCGCAGGTGCTGTATAGTGTGTGTGCAAAACCAGAAGGCGTGCAGGGAACTTAACGAGGATTTGACTTTGTGCTAGTGTTGGCCCTTTTCCTTTGTCTTGGGATAATCTTGACATAATGACGTCTGCTGAATCACTGATCTGTGCATGAGCGGAAACTGTACTCGTGCTTCTTGAAATACTTTACCAGATTAGTTAGGTGGGTTGCACATCCTCATTGGAATCATCTCGGCTTTTAAAGGGGATAAGACAAATTTATAGAGGAAGGTCCAACAACTGGTGTTAGCCATGATGCTGGAAATGGAACATTCATGTTCACTGGTGCTGTATTTCTGAATACCTGCTCCCAGGAGGCAACAAGGAAGCTTTGTCCCCTGTGCCTCTCCTGTGGGCCTTCCCAGGTATCTGGTTGGCCACGATCAGATACTGGGCTACAGAGCCTGCTTGCAGGGTAGGCGATTCGTAAATTTAATGAGATAGATAGATAGATAGACAGGCAGACAGACAGGAAGACAAATTAGTTGGATCTAGCAGGGTTCTTATACTCTTAAATTTAACTTTTGGTTTGTGAGATAGTTTCTGGCTCCTCAGTTGAAATATCCAGAGAGGAAAAAGTGCTTATAAAGCACAGCTAACTCACACTTGAAACATGATCACTCCTTGTTACATTAAATATTGGCTATTTTGATATCATCCTAGGCAATCTGTAATGGATATTAATGACCTCTGTTCATGAATGTATTGCTGGATGCCATAGGTTTCCAGTTGTATCACAATTCCAAACAACCTTTCATTGGGTATCCATTGGCATAATTTGCTTAAAAATCCCCTGCTTCCAAAATACATTGAATTGCGCTAATGCCTTAACAACACGTTATCCTAATATAATACATGGGCATCTCAACATAATGGAAGCTGGATAAAGAGAGATTGTCATTTAATATAATGCTGTTGATTTTGTCCATGGCCCATTATAGGGTAACATAAGCAAAAAGGGTGATCAGTTTATCAGTTCCCTTCTCAGTAGTTTGGGTCTTGGGAGTGGTTAAGAAAGCCAATCTCTTGCCTTTTTAAATTTGAAACAGCATGATCCAGTACGACTTGCAAACAGTTACAATGCAAAGAGGTGCAAAATGTGAAAGTAAGGTTCTTCTGAAATCTGTATTATTTATTGTACATTGATTACTATGTAAGTAAAGAAATTATACTGCTACTTTTAAATAAATATATATATATATTTATATATACACACACACATACACACACCCTGCCTTTCTTTTACAAGGGGACCCAAAGTGGCTTATATAGTTCTCCTCTCCTCCATTTTATCCTCACAATAACCCTGTGAGGTAGGTCAGGCTGAGACTGTTTGACTGGCCCAAGGTCACTCAGCAAGCAGGGGAGATTTGAACCTGGATCTCCAAGATCCTAGTCTGACATTCTAACCAATGATTCCCCTCTCCTCCCCTTGCAGCTGCTGGATGACCTTGGGCAAGCCATAGTTCTATCAGAGCTGTTCTCTCAAGGACAGTTCTGGAAAGAGCTCTCTCAGCCCCGCCTACCTCACGGGATGTCTGTTCCGGGGAGGGGAAGGGAAAGGAGTTTGCAAGCCGCTCTGAGACTCTGAGTGAAGGGCGGGGTATAAATCCAATCTCTTCTTCTCTTCTTTTTCTTCTTCTACACCACACTGACTCTCAGTGAATAGGTCATTTTAAATTCAGAGTCACCTACTTTTATGTATAACCTGTTTTTGCGGAGGCAGAGGGTCATCTGACATTCATGGTCATCTTCCTTTCACGCAAATACAGTAGATAAATTGTGGGACTTTTAACCGTGCCTCTCTTTTTTTTCAGGACCATGAGCATGCTACCTTTGATGACATTTTGGGTATGTAAGCATTTGGCAGAGGAGAAGGGAGAGAATGGGGTAGAGGTGGTTTGTGGGGCTTGGTTTCTAACATACCACTTGAACCTGGCTTTGGAGTCACTAGGAACACACTTGTCACAGACTGTGTGGGTAGTGATGGATGAACACAAAGACAGTGATGTCAGCAGCAGCTCCTTGGCCCTTTAGTGGCTGTAGAGAAAACACAATGGAGGCCATGATGCCTACAGAAGACTGGTAGGGGATGCCTTTGCCAACCTCCTTTTGCTCCTCCAGCCTGCCAAAATGTAGTAGGGCCACTTATTTTTATTTTGTACATTTTCACCCAGCCTTTCCTATAAGGAGCACAAAGTGTGGAATACATGATTCTCTCCCCTCCTCCATTTTATCCTCATAACAACTTTATAGGGTAGGCAACTGTAAGAGACAGTGACTGGCCCAAGGTCACCCAGTGAGTTTCATGGCAAAGTAGGGATTTCAGTACTCTAATCACTGTGCCACACTGGGACCGATTTCCCACAAGCACTGCCCCAGCGTCGGGTCCTCCATTTGCCCCGGTTGCCTGCTTGAATTCCCCACTATTTGCCACAGGGTGCATTTTGACCCGGGGCTTCATGTGATTTCCTTTGATTTCCTCTGCGGCTTTGGTGATCCTAAAAAAACAGGATCACCGAAGCTGTGGAGGAAATCGCGCGAAGCCCCGGGTCAAAATGCGCCCCGCGACAAATACTGGGAAATTCAAGCAGGCAATTGGGGCAAATGGAGGACCCGATGCTGGGGCAGCGCTTGTGGGAAATCGGTCCGGCTCTCACTTGTTATAGGCTGACTCCATCCCCCACCCCCACCTACCTCAGTGAATAAGCCCAGCCTTTTTCCAGCTTTTTTCCCCTGCTCTCCTGAGTGGCATTTAGTGCCATATGAATGAGCACGTGGTACATGTACACAGACATTGTTCCACTTGTTTCCCGCCTTCTTGCACTGACAGAGTGACTGTTCATTCTGCCCACTCCAGATGTTACTGTCAGGCTCACCTCCAGGATTGTGAACAAGGTGCCCCTTAACTTAGAAGAAGGGCGTACACATTGCACACTGGTCTCTTGATTAATTTAGGGCCCTGTGCTAAGTGAGAATGGGAGCTTTGCTAGGGTAGTGGGCCTTCTGATCATCTTGGGGGACCTTGGCAAATGCCTGCCTTTTCCACTTTTGGGCTCATGTGTCTCCCCCCCCCCCCCATCTTCTTCTTTTGCAGAGGAAATTGAGAAGAAGTTGAATATCTATTGGAAAGGCTGCAAAATTTGGAAGCTGCTAATTTTCTGTCAGGTATGTAAGTGCTGCTTGGAAGTCCATCTATTTTTTGTTTGCTGCTGCAGCAGCGAATGTACTGGCTTCAGCCTCCTGCAGCTGTGATACCTGAGCATACCCTCCCTGAAGGATTGTTGAAATGGTGGATAGTGATGGATTGTTCTCATAAACCACTTCTTTCCCCACCCACTGCTGTTTATGAGGAGTCAGGCTTCACTGGAACACCACCATCTTCTGAGCCTGGGCCCTCTCCCTGGCATCAGCCAGCACCAGGTGCATCAGATTCCTGGTGGGGGGTTGAAGAAGACAGCTGGAAAGGGTTTGTCTCCCCTCTTACCCCTGGCACCGTGTCTCTTAATCCTTCTGACTTGTTCAGGGCTGGCTTTTCTCCTTAGCTGCCTAAAAGCCACCTTCTAAATCAGGGGTGGCCAAACTTGCTTAACATTAGAGCCACATAGAATAAATGTCAGATGTTTGAGAGCCACAAGACATGAACACATTTTTCACATTTTTACTGGGAAATATGCAGGTTTGCTTTTTATTAACGTTAAATGAGACTGCCAAAAATAATAACAAAAGCAGTAAAAGCAGATATTAATAGTGATGTTTATTTGTCCGATGATATTTGTTTGCTAATGATATTTAGCTTCCACAGCTGCCCTGCCGGGAGCCACACCATATGTGTGAAAGAGCCACATGTGGCTCCCGAGCCACAGTGTGGCCATTCCTGTTCTAAATTATATTTATTTACTTCATTTCTAGCCCACTTCTTTTAGTGAGGTTACAGAATATAAAAATTTTCCACTGACCTGGCTAAACTATAGTTCAGCCTGCCTCCTTGTGCCTGTTTAATTGTGAGCTGCTGAAATTCCTGAGACAAACTGTGGTCCCCACCCACCCACAACTCACATGTGGGAAAAGACAAAAAACGGGGAAAGATCGAGCCAAAGACAGCACTTGTTCACACAGCACGTGATCAGTTGCCATAGTTCATGGTAGTAGTCACTGAAGATGGCTTTTGAAAGGATTAGGTGCATTCACAGAGGATAAGCCTGTTAGCCATGAGTGCTAAATGGAACCTCTCTGTTCAGAGGCAGTAACCATATCAGAGGCTGGTGACTACCAAAAGGGGGAAGGGAAGCAGGATCTTTATGCTATGCTTTTGGGCTTCCTGGAAACTTCTGTTGGCAATGGGATGAGGCTTTAGATGATTTGATCCAATAGGGTGCAGCCTCTGCTCATGGGAGAATCTTGAGATCTGGCTGTTATTCATGTGCTGTAAACTATGCCCATTGCTTCATCTGGGGCAGGGAATGCACCAGACAACTTCCTTTGTAGGGAAGAGCTATTCCAGAGAAATTCAGAGTTTGGGCTTTCTTACTTTGCAAGCAAATCCGATTAATACTTCCCCCTGTGTACCATAATAGAGGCAAAGGTGGTGCTGGTGGGGTAGATTTATCAGGGTGACATGAGTCAGGTGACCGGGAAGAGGCATGGTTTCTTGCTGGACAGAGTTGTTCAAATTATGCCACCGCAGCAGAGTGGCTGCCTTCTCGAGGAATGGCTTACCTGTTTGTTGCAGACTTTGCCTTTTTCCTCTTGCAGGGTGGCCCAGGTCACTTGTACCTTCTGAAGAACAAAGTCGCCACTTTTGCCAAAGTGGAGAAGGAGGAAGACATGATCTAGTGAGTAAGAGGCTGTGGTGGGATCTGGCTCCTGATAGGCTGCCCGCTGAAAGGCTGAGGTTCCGTGGAGGAGCATATTCTTTTAATGCCAGAAGTCACAGATTCTGTCCTCCATATCTTCAGCTGAAGGGACTCAGATATTAGATGTTAAGCAAGGTCGTCCTCTGCCTGAGATCCCAGAAAGCCAGTCAGTAATGAGATAGATGGACCAGTGGTCTGACTCAGCATAAGGCAGTGTCATATAGTCATGTAATCGCTCTTGGAATGAATAGAGGGGAAATAGGTATGGATGGTAGGATTTGTCCCATGTCAGGATCTACATTAGATCTGAAGTCCCTCCATTCACAGTTGACTTCACAGGGAATGCACTGACTCAATTCCTTGTTGTTGGGAATGGGTGCCATGGCTGCCTCCTACCGGTATGCACCCCGTATGCTCAGGCCATGTGGAGAAGGGCATTGAGATTTTATTCTTGTTAGCATTTTTAGAGCATTCTGCCATCTTGTCCCTCAGTTTCTGGAAGCGGCTGGGCCATCTAATGAGCAAACTGAACCCTGAGCCAAATGTCATTCACGTCATGGGGTGCTACGTGCTCGGAAACCATAATGGAGAAAAGGTAAGGATCTACTTCCTGTCTCCATGTTGTTGTCCCCCCCCCCCCCAGTTTCACAGGGGAGGAGCAGGTGCTGATTATTTCTCCTAGTAGAGGAGGTGTTTAAGCCAGCGAATGTACTCTGATCTTGCTGAAGTCTAGTTCTGTTCTCTGTGCCAAGGGGTGTGTGTGTGTGCTGCTGCTCATGATTTTGTACAGTCCAGCTGATTTCCTAGCTTCTCAAGAATCTGCTGTCCTCCACTACTGATGGCAGGGCTGTGCTTAGTGCTGGGCTTGAATGAGAAGCTAACTGACTGAACTAGATATCCATAGTCCTGGCAATCACTGGCTGGTGTGTGCCTTGCTTTAAATGCCACCTTGCAGGCTATGCACAGTCTTTTCCACACCTTGTGAGACATTTGAGTCTTACAACAGCAAGCGATACATCCCCTTCTCCTCCATTTTTGTCTCTTTGCTGATGCACCTGCCCCGTTGTCTAAGCCACAGAACCACTGTCACCGGCTGGTGAGCTCCTCCTCCCCTCCCTAATTGCTGGAAGTGGCCCAGTCAGCTGTTCTGTCAAGTTATGTATCTCAGTGTCCACTTCAAGGCAACAGATGATATCCAGGAGGTGACTGTGGGATGTATTTGTATTTCAGCTTTTCCAAAACCTGAAGAATTTAATGAGCCCCTGTCGAGTTAACTTTGAATCTCCACTAGAACTCTCTGCTCAAGGTAAGCGCTTTGTTAACTGTTCAAAGAGTTAGATTGTGCTTTATGTGCAGCAGCGGGTGTATCGATATTGGCCGCAATATGAAGAATGAAAAGGAAGTTCGCATAGCCAAATACTTCAGAGATGCCCACTGCAGTTTGATTCATCTTGTGGCATGTGTATTTTGCAGTTCTGCAGATGAACATCTCCCTGTTCATAGCTATGATCATCCATTCACTTGCAGTACCCTTTAAAGTGCAAATCAGCAAATGGGGTTGGGTGGCCTACTTAGAAGCTGCTGTGTCTCGGGCCCAGTAGTCCCACTTTGGTTCACTTCCCCTTGGTAGGAAAAAAAAATTAAGGCAAGGCTATGGGCTTTGAATATTGTAAAGTCGATCTTATTTTTGTAAGGAGGTCTGCAGTCCTCATGATTTTGTTCCAAGCCTGTGAAAGTTGTATTCCTCAGGACCTTTAAAATCTCCTAAGAACATTCCATCATATGGTCCCCTTTTGTTGTGAAACCCAGGTCCATAATTCAGAGCCAGCGCATGTATGTAACAGTTAACCAAAATGTGGGGATTTGGCTGCTGAATTTTGCCCACGGCACCCTTCCTTATGCATGTGAATTCTGCTTAACCAGGATTCTAAACTGATATTTAGGAGCCTTCTTAACCTACTGGTCTTGACTCTGAGAGGGTGGATGTTCACTTGTAATGCACGCCCCCCCCCCCAATTCTTTCCACCACAGCTTACATTGATACAGTTTTTCCCCTCAACTGAAAAAATAGGTATATATATGTATATGTTGCTTGCAACAATTTTTTCTGCACCTCTCATTGGCAATGGAGCATCCACATGGCAATTTTTCCTGCACTTTTCTTGACTCAGGGCCATCCCCTCCAGATCACTACAGGCCCTTTTCAGGCTTTCTTTAATTGGCAATTGCTATAACATTATAGCAATACAGCCATTACCTTTTTTTAAAAAAAAAAGCCTGAAAAGAGCCCTTTACTGGTGCATGGATGTGACAAGTGATTGGGAACTGAGTAAGGGGGAATGGTGCTAATGAGGGCAGGACCTCCAGAAATGTCCATCTTCCCATCCAGATGGCACACAAAACACTTTGACTGATTTTTCTTGAAAGATCATATCAAACCATATTTAGGAAAGATTAGAGCAAAGCAGGGAAAACATGGATGGGACAATTAGACCGTTGGTTTTTTTTTTGGGGGGGGGGGGGGGGAGTATCCAAACTACATTTCAGTTTGGATGCCAAACTGCATCAAAATCTCCATATGGAAGAACAATTACCTTTTTTTAAAAAAAAACTTATTTTACATCTGAATTTAATACAACAATATGCAATGGCTTTGTGTCTCAAACTGAAAGATCAAACAAAACTCTATTATACTGACTTGGGAAATATACTTTTTGCCTATATGATCCTTACTCAAGTTTCACCAGCTAATATAATCTTCAGATACAGAGGTAAAGAGTGTGTTCGCCCAAAGGACAAACTAGATTCTGGTTATTGTAAAAATTATATAATCTTTCTTCCTGCTTTTCTTAGAGCAAATGCGGGTATAAAATCATCAGGAGAGATTTCTGTCAGACTCCGTTCTTACAGGGAGAATAGATGGCGATGTCTTGATGGCAGCAGTCTTGCTGGTTAAATTACAGTCAGCTCTGCCGTCTTGATTTTGAACACCCTACAAGCCTGCGACTTGATGGCACTTTTCCATCACCAGTCTTGATGAGGCCACCTCCTTATGTGAGGCTTGGGATGATTCAACCCCATCCCTAAAAAGTGCATGCTAACCAGAGTTAGCCTGAAACAGTAAGAGAGAACACTTTACCAGGGTGTTGGGGAGGGAGATTTGAGGTGGGAGAACAAGGAAGTCATCCATGCAAGAGTTGCAATACTGCAGCCTTATGAATGAGGCACCTTATGAATGATGGAGCACTGAGTTATGCTTATTGTGTGTGCTTCTTAGTATTCCGGTGAGTAGGAAAATATTTATGTTACAAATTGATTTCTCTGTGAAGGATTTAAAATAAGAAGGGCTAAATAGACACATTGACACAGGATTATATGCTTGTGAAGAAGTTTCTCAAAACGAAACAAAGGCAATTAAACTTTCTTCAGGACTTCTCCGAGGCTTGGCTCCTGGAATAAATAAAGATTAGTTAGTCATGAAGTGTATAATTAGTAATAGTCAGGAGTTATTTCATAGAAAAAGAGGTGCAGGAGCTCATTAGCATACATATTAGCATAACTCATTAGCATATGCCACATCCCCTGACATCACCGGCCGAATGTCAGTTTCAGCCCCATTATACCTTATGGGCCATTGAAGTCAATAGCAAAAAACTCATAAGGTATATGAGGGGCTAGAGAAGAGGGGGTTTAAGGGAGAGGCTCCAGACTTGCAGGATAGTTGCTGGGGCCTCTCCCCAAAATACCCACCAAGTTTCAAGAAGATTAGACCAGGGGGTCCAATTCTACGGGCCCCCAAACAGGTTGCCCCATCCCCTCCATTGTTCTCTATGGTGGGAAAAAACATTACTTTTTCCCACCATAGAGAACAATGGAGGGAATGGGGGCAACCTGTTTGGGAGCCAGTAGAATTGGACCCCCCTGGTCCAGTCTTCTTGAAACTTGGTGGGTATTTGGGGGAGAGGCTCCAGCAGCTACCCTGTAGGTTGGAGCCTCTCCCTCAAACCCCCTCCCCTCCAGCTGCTTTTAAAGAAAAATTCGGTGGCAATTCGGCGGCAAGCCGAATCAGATCAGAAAATCTGATTCAGCCCATGGCTGCCCTAGTGCCCACTCCTGGGCTGGTGGAGCACTGCTCCGCTGCACTCCAGCCCCAAATGTCCCCTGGTAATAGTTATTAAGTAATATAAGGAACTTACCTGTATTTACCTGTATTGTATTCTGTTATGAATGGTGAAATAAGCATTGTTAGGTATAAATGTGTTTATTCTAAGCATCTTACTCTCAGCCATTACTTCTTATTTTGATCGAGATTTGCAATTCTGCAGCCTGATAATAGTTCCAAAGCCATGGTTAACTACGACATCTTGCATTGGCCATCCCTGTTTTTGGGTGGTGGTGGGTTGTAGGTTCTGCATTTCCTTGTTGTACAGACTTGACTTGGCTTTGTCTGCATTCTTCTTCCAGGGAAGCAAATGATTGAAACTTATTTTGATTTCCGCCTTTATCGCCTTTGGAAGACCCGCCAGCACTCCAAACTGCTGGATTATGACGACATCTTATGAGGGTGGCCAGAAATCTCCCAAGAGTGGTTGGTTTCAGCATTGTCCAAGTGGCCGACCTTCGTGCTGAGAGACCTTTTCCACAGGCACAGGGGAGGCCTTTGGAGCCCCTTGGTGGTGGCAGTGCCACTACGGAGCTAGACAGGAACGTTGCTGGGACGTCGAGAGCGTTGGGGAGGATGGCCTGCTACCTCAGGTGTGCAGACCAGCGCGTATGTCTGTTGGAGAGAGCGCTGTGGAATGGGCCAGGAAGGGACTGAGCTGATTTAGTTCACAAAGGGCCAAACTCATCTGCAGGTCCTTTTTAAAAGACACTTAAAGCTCAGGTTTTCTTAACTACAAGAACTCAAATGACAATCTTTTTCTTTGTGCTACTGAATAAAGGGGGGAGCATCTGTGTGCAGCATCCTCCTGTTTTTCATGCACAGCTGTCTCTCTTTTGGAGGCAACGAACGCCATATTCAACCCTGCGTGCTTTGAGCTGCAAGGTCCAAAACCTTCGCATTGATCAGAGAAAATCCAGACTTTAAAGATCTCATTCATTTTAATAGGGGGAAAAAAATAAGTGCAATTTTTATATGAATAGAGGGAGTATTTAATTCACTATCGACATTAACACACATCAGTAATCAATAGATGAAATATTTTTGGTCTGCTTGAAAATATATTTGAAATAGTAATATATCTTCTGTAGACATATATACGTGTGTGTGTGTGTGTTGTACATACATGTGTATATATATATATATATATATGTAATCACCAGCAGGATTGGTTTTTCACGTGCTAATTCGCAGACCTGCATGTCTGCAGTTTTTATTTGGATTCCAGTCTAGCTTGGGAGGACACTTTAACTGTAGGTTCCCGTTAAGGAGATTGTTCCTGTGTTGAAAGAACAACCCACATTCTTATCTGCTGCTTGGCAAAACTAGAGTTTTGTCTGACATTTTTAGTTTAGAAATATGGCAACCTAGCCAAAAGGAATTTCAGTCTGTTTTCATGAATATATATAACAACCAACTAGAAGTGAAAAGCCATGTTAACAGTCTCGTTCACTGCTCTTGATCCTGTTGTTTTTGGGGGAAGGGGAGAAGGAAACCCAAAATATGGGTTTTAATTGTTTGGCTAATGTGGGGAGCTAGGTACACCAGCCACGGCAGCTCAATTTTGAAGGGAAAGTCCTCTGTTTGTGTGTGGCATTGAAGTGCAATGAAGAGGAGCGTGGTTCCCCAGGTAATCTTTTCATGTTTTGGCACAGAAAGGAGAATCTGCCAGTGATCTGTTTGGTAGGAAAATTTCCAGTGATCTTTGTCCATTCCAGACAAAGCAGGTGTGTGGTTGTTGTTTGTGTGTGATTGTACTTGGATGATCTGTGCTGAACACTTTTTGAGGAAATGTTTTGAAACAGGTACATTGGGTGTGGTTTTTAAAAATTTGTAGTCACCTTCCTGTTCAGGTGACATGAATATCCATGGAGGCTGTGCTCTCCGAGACAGGTGTAATCTTCCTGGTTATTTGGGGTGGGGTTTGCTGTTTGTTCTTGACAAAGAAGTAAAATGTTTGGGAGACAAATTCTGGAAGTTTCCCCTGTATTCTTAGTTTTCTGAGAAGATTGTGACGTGAAAACAAGTATACATTATGAATCTTCCTTGTGTTAAAGTGGCAGTCCCACTATAGCAAAATACGTAACCATGGTCCCTTCATTGTGGTGATGCTTTGCATCCTTTCTTGCTATTTGTTCCATGGGTAGCGAAACCACCAGCACTGATTGCTGAACACCAACACTTTTATCGTCTGTCTCAGTGCTACAAAACTTGTCTGAGCATCTGAGTCAGAGAGTGGGCTAAGAAGTACAATGAGATTCAAGATTTGGCACACTTTAATTGTCATTACAAAAATGTAACACTTCATAGTTTATTTTTTATTTTATGTTTTATTTTGTTCAGTTAATACCCCACCCTCCCTGCCAAGGCAGGCTCAGGGCGGCTTCCATAAAATGCATATATAAATACAATTAAAATCCATCATAAAAACATCAAAAATCATAAACATGAACAAAGTATTTACAACCATCATGTTTTGGTCCCAAATTTTCAAAATTTTGAAAGATTCTTTTCAAAAACTAAAGCGTTGTGGGTTTTTTGGGTCAAACCTGTTCATCTGTCTTGGTTCAGAATTAGCCTTCTAGTTTCCACTTCTTTACATTATGCCTTTCTCAGCAGCCCTTAAATCCAACAGTATTCTTCACTGGACATGTTGTATAAATTTCTTGATATGTGGATATAATTTTTTACACGGAAACCTGAGCGAAGACCATTTTTAAAAAATTTACCTCTTAGAAATCCATTTCAGCAAGTGGAAATTGGCGGTCACTCAAAATAATGATAAGAGATCATAATTATCTTGACAGTTAGCTTATTATATAAAGCTAATACCTCCCCATGAAGTGTTTTTGGTAGTTGCTGCTTGTTGAGGGAGGCAGAGGGCTCCCGTGCTTATTGCAGGCTCAATTGAGCAAAGAATTGTACAGAATATTTTAAATAATGCAAGTAAGTTATATGGTCTCCAATAATCTGCACCTGGGGGGGTGCCAGATATGTTCTGCCATGACACAAGACTAATTCAAAGAAGTCAGATGGTGGAGCTTTGATGTTTCAAGGGCGTCTTGATACATGATGTTTTTCGTACATCAAGGCAATCTCCATGTACATGAAAGCATAAATGCAATCAGATTTGGAGTACAGTTTGTGGGTATTTTACCCTGGATCAGGCAGCTACTGCAGGTGACTGCTCTCCAATCTATGTATTCGTGGCATAATAAGCACTCATGCCACGCTTTGAATTGTGGGATAAGAGGTCTGTCAGACTGAGCAGTCAGTGGCTGCCCAGTTGCCCCGGCAGGGAAGCTGTTATAAATGGCCTTTGCTCATGGGGGGCTCTAATCTTGGTCATCATGGCTTTCAGCAACAAATGGATCTATCTTCCATAAATCTTTTGTGTGTGTGTGTGTGTGCGCGCGTTTAAATACCTCTCTGCTAGCAGCCATTACAGACAAGTCATCTTGGGACAATGCCAATTACACATTGTAGTACTCTCTATTTTCTTAGATGCCCACAGTGCAGGGAAAGGGTTACATCTGTAGTGGTAATATTTAATGGGGTGGGGTGGTATAAATGACTCAAAGTAGCCCTTAGATGTGGCCCTTAGATGCTGCCACTTGTGTGCATTGTAGAAATATATAATTGGAAGGGCTTCAGCCAGACCTGATTTCCCCCCCCCCCCTCAAAACCTCTAAGGCAAAGGGAAGTCCACGACATCCTTGTTCACCTTGTTCCATTCATTAACTGCTGCGCTTCAAGTCAGCAAATGGTTCCTCCATGTTTTAAACCAGATCTACCTCCCGGTAATTTTAAAGCCATTGGTCCTTGTCTTATTCCCAGTGGGCAGTTACTCTTCTCCTTCGTTCTGGCTTTCTCTTACATGACTGTCGGGACCCTGCCTAGGAGGTGACCTCAAAGGTTACAGCTGAAGCGCTTCTGTTGGGACCCTTAAACTTTGTCAGCTCCTGACTGGGGAAAAGAGGCTTACCTCATCGTTAGCTGCTGAAGTCCTGGATTTTTAGGAGGGGTCTAATCTTCTCTGTTTTCCTCCTACATGACCTCCTGGTGCCGTTATTCCGGGCCAAGCCCTGTTTGCTCTCAAGGCCTGTTTCCTCAGTCACTGGGTGGGGGGGCTGATTCCTCTCAAATACCCCCTTTTGAGGATCCCTTGGCCACTCCCTGTCTTTCTGCTGTTAAGGCAATGATTATATCCAGCTTCGATGGCACTTCTCTGCTCAAGATCATCCCAACTCACTGACCTTGTGGATGGGGGACGGGGACGGGACTATACTACTTTGTTGCAAAGTAAATTCAAAATGATTCACAACACACATGGAATATAAAGCAAAAGACTTCAGAGCATCCCCTGCCAGTAAGTCGTTTTAAAAAATAAAACAAGTAGCTTACAAGCCCATTAGGATACAAACAGGCAAGTCAAAATCTCTCCGAGGAGCCTCCCCTTATAAAAGCTTCCCTGCTAAAATCAGTTTTTAAGATGGAAAAGGGCAAGCCAGAAACCATCCTGGGTGCCTCATAAAAGTTCCCCGGGGGCTTTCTGGGCAGGGAGAATGCCACAGAAGTAAGCCTTCTTCCTCGCACAATATGGGAAGACAATGTAGGGCCTTTGCTGTAGATCCCCTGTAGGGGATGCTTCCTAGATGGGTCACTTTTTGTCTTCCTGAGATGCTGACATTTCAGTCCCCAATGATGTGAACCCGGTAAAATTGCCATAGTCCTGTGGCCTTTGGCACCAATAATATGCCCTCCTGAGTGATCAAACATTTATTGATGCTCTGGGGCTAATGCAAACGCCTCCCACTGTTCTCATGGGTTGGCTTTCGTGCATTTTTGCCAGTGATGGCCACACCTCAGCAACCAGGCTTGCTCAGAATATTCTCTTGGCAAGGTGCAGGGGGAAAACCCTGATTTGGCAGAACTGTCTTGAACACAACACAGTGATGTCCTTTGTGCAGCTCAGGAAAAAAAATCAGAACAGCTCTGAAAAAATTATGAGCATCTTTTAGACCTACGGAACCGCCTTGCATAATAGTCAGCCAGGTGGCCTATCTTAGCCAGCATGGTCTGCTCTGAGTCCCATTGGTTCCACAAGGTCTGCAGCAGACCTTCTTGGCCTCGCTACGTGAGATATCCAGATATGCTGGAGATTGAATCTAGGACCTTCTACATGCAAAGCATGTGTGCTCTGTCACAGAGCTCTGGCCTCTTTTTAAACACCAGCGCACACTATACAAAATAGACCATATTCTTCCCAGTGCCCAGTTTTTAAGTTTCTGGCTGCCAGCGAGGGGGTGGATGACAATCCCAGCATACAGGTTCATTCACACACTCCACATATGAAGTTACTTCTGGATTTTGAAACTTTCAGTCTCTTCATTCTGCTGAAAATGTGTGTGTGTGTGTGTTTTAATGATGTTTGGAGTGCATTGATTAGATAACAAGGTAGAGCTTTTATGCCTTCTCCAAAGTTTTTCTGATTGCAAGCTGTGGTTCTTTGTTTTTGATCAGGCTGCATAATTTATACCTTTAAAGGCTAAAGATCCGTGGGAAGTGCCCTTATACTGATGTTGCATTGGAGCCAACTCCTTCCTCTAGGGGAATATAAAAGCAATAACACATTGGGGTCTCCTAGTAGGCCCATTCTTTTGACCTTTCCTCCTTCCATGCAGACTCAGCTGTGAAGGGTTTCTTTGTGCATAACCATCTTTATCTCCAAGAGGATTCCCATTTCCCATTGAATGTGGATCATACAGGTCCCAATGCAATTAGAGTCCTAAGTTTAGGGCAGGTAGAAAGTATAGATTTGGCCCAAATCACAGTGTTTTTGATGCATGGATGGTGAAGCCTTAGGGTATACTTACAGAGATCATCTTGTTGGGATGTAACTGGGGAGGGCAAGGTCTAAGCATCCATAAATTCTCCCCAAAAAGTCTATAGAGTAAGACTGAGGCCTGGGTTGCAAAGAAGTTTGTATGTTTCATAAACCTCGACATAAAATCCTACAAGCTTATTTAGTTAAATGGGCATTCAATGTGTTTGCATAATCAGAAGGTGAGATTAACCCAAAGAGGTGGTGGTGACACAGCTGATTTGTTGCTCCTGTGAAAGAATGATTCTGTGTCATTCAATTGAGTTAATTTTGTTTGAAAACTGAGGCTTGAATAATGGCATCCTGTCTTGGATGCTTCTAGGAGGATCTTTCTTGAAGCAGTCCTACAGAAAAGGGAAGCACAAACTCCAGATTCTTTGAAGTTGTAGCATGAGTGAGAGTTTTAGTAAGTCATGGATAGGGCCCTTGATCCTGGCACCCTTTTTGCAGTTTGGATCCTAGGCAGCTTTGTAGCATCGGCCTGTTTTTTTTGGGGGGGGGGGGTGTGAAAGACACAGGCTGTGATCCAAAGAAGGGACATATACTAGCAGGAACAAGCAGTGTATGCAGTTGAAAATTTGTTTGGTCCTTTCAACACAGGTGTTTCCACTGCAAAAAAGGAAAGCCTCTAGCTGCGTGGTGGGTTGTATCTTCTGCAGTTGGAGACTGCTGAAAACTGCAAAAGTTCTGGCTGTACATGCAGTATTCCCCCTTCTTTAGCTAGCAACCACTGGCCTTGGAAGGTCAGGGGAGTTCTTTGTGAACATATGACTTGCCTTGCTGGGTGACACCAAAGTCTTGCCTTGCTTTCATGTTCCATTTTGCAATCCCTGGAGACATCTGTCTGGCCATGGCTGTAAAGGGAATTTTGGCCTATGACTCAGCAGTTCTCTGAGTCCCCAAGTCTCTCCTTCTACGTGACCTGAAGTCATGTTGTCAAAGACTGAACTTGCTGGCTCACATCCCAGGAGAAGGGCTTTTTTGTCTGGCATTTCAAGCTGGGTCTATCCATCTCTTGCTTCTCTGTATTCAAGGATCATTTTCCAAACAAATGGACGTTTCTAGGTTTTAAGAAGTGGTTTAATAAAAAGAAACCTTGAGGACGACAGAGAATTGATTCTTGTTCTTCTTTTCTCTTCTCCAGCCGCACAGCTTTTCCCTTGTTCATCTGTCCTGTACATTGTCTCCAATCTAAAGGGATTTAATGATGGTAGAACAAAATCAGGTCTCAGGGTTGGTTCATAGTAATAAATTTTATGGGGACAGTAACAACTTTGTGTTTGTGATTCTAGTGTGCCTCTCTGCACAACACTCACCGCACAATTGAAGCAGATCTAAAAACATACAGTCTTATCAGCTGATGAGTGTTCTGGTGAGGCTATCTTGTCCCTTTGCTGTAGCCCGTTTCACTTTCAATTCCAACCTTGTGTACTGTTCGTTTTTCTTTTAAACTCTTGAACTGTTGAAAATGTTCATAAACATTCCACAACACTCCACCTGCTTAGCCAGTGGCGAAGGGCGTATCGCAGGCAATGGGTTGGATCCAGACTAAGGCTGCGGTCACATGGCAAGCTTATCCCAATATTTTCCTGCTATAGATTTGATTGGGAATATTTTATTTCGAGTTGGGATGATCACACATCCCTCCCTGAACCGCTTGCATCACGCAATGAGGCTCCGGGCACCGTCCAGATAGTCATGAAGCTCAAGCGATGGTGCGGCTTGTTTATTTAAAAAAAAATCCCTTTGTGCATATGCACATGGCTGAATCACCGCTCCCACTGGGACTCGCCATACTCCCTTGTTTTTGCAGGTCTCCCCCACACACACAGTGAACAAAATTAACTGGCAACATACAACCAAGTGCTGGAGTCTAGATGTGCGCTTGAACTTTTATAGATTGAATTTATTCAGCGCAGGATTGCTCATGCACACAATGACAGAAGCTTGAGGGGAAAAAAAACCATCCCGAGAAGGACATTCAGATGACCTAATCACGATCATTGCAAGAGATGGCTGTTCAGATCGGTGAAATTGCGGATTCAAAGCGCAAATACCCAGGAAGTACTTGATTTTCTGGGTGTAGGAAAACTTGCTAGGGAACCGGGAGGATTGTGCGAGTGAGCCCACTTCGGTGCTGGAGATGGAAGCAGGCACATGATCAGCAATGCGAGAGGGAACACGGTGAAACCTGTTCAAAATGACTGTGTGACCACAGCCTCAATTTTCCACTCACCCAGAGCACCTTTTCCAGTGAAATGGAACATTCCTGTCTCCCCCCAATCTGTCAGCAACCCACTGATCTCCTGAAATGCTGCTCCCAGGGCTAGGAGACCCCAAGCAACAGCATGAAAGGCAAATTGGGGGTCTACAGCAGAAACAGGGATTTGCTGGAAATTATCCCTCTCCTCCTGTTAGCAACCCAGTAGCTATGGAAGTCTCTAATCCTATAACCCATACTCACTTGTGTCCCCCACCCCATTTTGCCAAGTTTATCTGTTGGTGGAGGGTAAATTAGCAAAAGCACAATTCTCTGCAAATACATAGTTTCCTTATCATCTGATATCTTATTTGTCTCTCTATGCCCAAGAGCAGAGGCCTTAAGAAGATCATCCAGAACTGCTTATTTTTTGAAAGCAAGGATAGAGAAGGACCAATCACAACTCATAGTGTCATCTGTAAGCTTTCAAGAGCCAGTATACTGCATTGTGAAGTTTGTTTAGTCATAATAAAAATGCTGTTTAACTACCCTTGTGAATTTTTCTTACCTTTTAAGCTCAATTTTAAGAGAACGGACCAGAACAATATGAAGGCAAGAGCTTTCCAAACTATGCTGGGAACATTTATTTGGGTCCATGTCAAAGTGCACCCTATAAAAGCATACACTTTTCTCTCTGGCATTACCTCGTGAGGCACCAGGGAACTTAGTTTGTACAGAATAAGGGCGAGACAGTTACGGCACAGATTTGTGAGAGATAAAAAATTGAATGGGTGAGTTTTACAAGAATGGCTTCTCGAAACCTCACATTGGGTGGAGTCCCTCATCAGGCCAAGAATAGAAAACTGCAGTTTTCCTGTTAGGCTCTGATAAAGGGTTTTGTAAAGCAAAGCTGTAGATACACATGCACCTTAACTATCAGAAGGTTGTCTAAAACCTCTGGTTTAAAAAGACATCAGCTTATTTTGTCAGCAAATCAGCATGATGTTGGTGTTCCTTCACTTGGAAATTAAATGTTTTCTTTCCCCCGGTCCCTGCTTACCCAAATAACTGCACCTCAGAGCGCAGAGGCTATTAGTTAATAATTAATATTTTATATTAGACAGCACTCTGTACATTGGCCAGAGCAGTTCCCCAACTAAAATACAAGCAACGTTAAAGCCAACAAACGGCTTCTTTGAAAGGATTTGGCCTAGGATGTGACCAAATCTAAGATTTCAGGAGTGTGAAAAGGTAGTGATGTGATAAAATCCTTTCTTACTGTTTGTAATCAAAGTTTCTAGAATGATAAACTTGATCTGAATCTAACGAGGGAAAACTCTAAATCTGAATTTCACTGAAGTGCTCACAAAGAATAGTCAATATATAAAACTGAAATTTTTGAGTTGAAACAGCATGAAGCCATTGTCTGTGGCTGCATTCAAATGTCACCCCTAAACTCAATCAGAGGACTGTTGGTCTCTCACACCAACGGGGAGATCTCCCCACCATCTCCATATCTAGCATACAGAGCTTGTTTGTAATGCTTCCATGTTTGATCAAGCTTGCGTTCATCATGACATCTCGATTCAGGCACCTCAGCAAACTGGAATTTGTTTCTTACAAATCAAGGTTTCAAAGTGGGATTTAACAGAGGTTTATATCACAGCAAATTGGTAGTTTGGTCAAAGCGGAAAGTGTTCTATCAATTTTTGCACAAGAAAGGCAATTCGAGGGGGACATAAGCTGTATCTGTGCCCAGGATCGACAGTCCTTGATTTCGTTAGATCTTTGTGACATCTGAATGCAGGTAGTGTAATCCAGCATGAGACAGAATGAGCATAATTTAAGATGGCCCTAAAAATGTGTGGGAGAACAAAAAGGATTTAATCTGGCACTGGAAAGTTGATGGGTTCACTGTCAGTTGGATGTTTATGGGGAGAGCATTGCAAAGATGAGGTGCTGGTACAGAAAGGGACCTGTCTTTCATGGTCCCTCACTTCACTTCGGAAATCAAGGGTACCTGGAACAGGATCTCAGGAGGAGGATATTTCCTGTCTTCCTACAATATAAGGAACTAGTATTGGTCTTCCATGTCTGTGAGGGTTATACTGTGAAGGTCTCAGCTTGAGAGTCAGTTTGGTGTAGTGGTTAAGTGTGCGGACTCTAATCTGGGAGAACTGGGTTTGATTCCCCGCTCCTCCACTTGCACCTGGCTGGATGACCTTGGGCAAGCCATAGTTCTGTCCCCGCTGTTCTCTCAAGAACAGTTGTCTCAGAGCTCTCTCAGCCCCCACCTACCTCACAGGGTGTCTGTTGTGGGGAGGGGAAGGGAAAGGAGTTTGTAAGCTGCTCTGAGACTCAGAGTGAAGGGTGAGATATAAATCCAATCTCCTCCTCCTCCTCTTCTTCTCCTCTTTAGATATAAAAATACAGATGTTTGGTGTTCAGGTTATTTAAGCATTTATATACCTTTTTTAAAAAATCAAGGCATTTTTACAAATGTTAAAAGGAAATACAGCAGTGACTGTAAAATCCTAATACAAATCTAATATCAGCACTTTCCATCCAAAGGAGACGCTTCTCAGGAGGCTGCATACAAACTTGTGATGAGTTTGAATTGCTCAGCTCTACTGCTTCAACCCCAAATGACCTTCAGTGTCATTTCTTTCTTGTGCCAGTCCTGGCCTGGCTGGCCAAGGCTAGCTTGATCTTGTCAGATCTCAGAAGCTAAGCAGGCTGACCCTGGTTAGTATTTGGATGGGAGACCACCAAGGAAGTTCTGGGTCTCAATGGAGGCAATGGCAAACCACCTCTGTTCGTCTCTTGCCTTGAAAACACTACCATAAGTTGGTTGCAACTGGACAGCACTTCTCTCTCTCACACACACACACACATGTGCAAACTGGGCATGTAATTCTATATTCAAGCCATTCTCTGTTTCCTCACACTGACTTGTTCACCTAAAATGTACAAATCTCTCACTACTATCTGTACACCAATGCATTAGTATTATTTTTGTTCAATGTAAGAGCCCTGGTGGCTGGTATGGTGGTGAGGGAACGGCTGCCGGCAGGGGACTGGGAGAGGAAATTGGCCCGTTGATGCTGTGCCATACTGGCCGGTGCAGCAGCCATGGAGAAACCACCTAAATCTGCCCCCATGTGGAAACCGCCTCCATCTTCAGGGTTGTGTACGTGAGACAGGCAAAGGCCTCCCAATGCTAGAAATCAAGGAGTGGGGGAGGTCCACTTTCCATCCTAACTTCAGGCCAGGGCTGTCCTTCACGCTGGGCAAATAAGTTCTCTCAATGCAGGGGAACTGCTTGTGGGCCCAGATGTGTCAAGGACATTGGCAGCTCTCCACTCAGCCACTTCCCTCTGCACAGTTGCATCAACATAAGGAGGTCTGCCCACCCACCCCTCTCAAGCACTTTTAATGTTTAAACATTTACAGCAATATCTAAATTGTACACAAATCCTTATTGTGTAATTGTTTAATATTTTACGTTGCTAGGACAGGGCCACCAAAATCCTTTCGCTGGACCTTGGGTGATAGGTGGGCTCCTAATAGGTTTGGCCGTTGGCTCTCAGGAATCTCCAGCAGAAGATCCCTGCCCTTTGCCCCGGAAAAGAACGACCTATTTGAGAATCTTTCCTGCATGCCTTTTGTGGGTGTGGTTGGCAGAAAGAGAGCTCTTACTCTCTTGACCTTTTGAGATTTTTCTCCCTGTTTCCTGCAGGTGAAATTGGGCCAGGCTTGAAACTTGTAAAGGCTGTGACTTGTAACCAATGCTCCCTCTAAGATGTGGAGTCTTGTGAGTAAAAATTCTGCTTTGTGAGCTACTGGCATTAAAGTTGTGAGTGAGCGAATTGGCTGCTGCATAAATTAGTTTGCTCTGGAGCCATCCGTCCTGAGCTGAGGCAAAAAGGTGTGAGCTGGAGGCTAAAAAATGGTGAGCTAGCTCACACTAACTCAGCTTAGAGGGAACACTGCTTGTAACTTATTGCTCGTTTCTTGTAACTTGTTGTCCCAGATGGGTGTGAACTAACTTCACAGGTAGACTGAACCACTGATCCTCTGACGGGTGTTAAGTCAATCAAGAACGAGAAAGACGATTCTCAAAGAAGAGCAGGACTCTCCCCCCGCTGCCAATCTGAGTGTAATTAAGTCAGATTGCTTTGATATTCAAAGGCGTGACCTCAAAGGCTTGTCATCTTGGCCCGGGAACAACAGAAGAATGATAGGCGTTTGACATGGAATTCTTCCCAGTGTTATTCTTTAGGCTTGGATGGCACATCAGAAAACAAGCTGTTGCCTTAAATTCACCACAGGGCCAAATGCTGATGTTTAAGTTGTCAGGTTGATCAATACGGAGGTGACCATCTCTCATGACACCTGGTGGGTCACTGGTCAGCAGTGGGCCGTGAGCCTTAGCAGCTGTCACACCTCACCTGCCCCTGAATCTAGCTCTGCTGGGCAGCATATTGAAATGCAAGCCTCAGCCCTAAGTATCTCCCTGAGTCACTTCCTGCGCATCTCACACACGTCTCAGGTGATAAATAGCCCTGCACCTGAGTAAATGAAGGTTAATGGAACCTTCCCTGTTACTTTGTGGTGAGGCACACCTCTGAATGATCCTTTATAGTAAGGCGTTGGATTCTAAAAACACGTACACAAAATGGATACCCTTTTCAGGGTGAAAGCATGAAGGGGAAGCTCGCAGGGAGGGGGGGGGGAATGTGTGAAATGAATAGGAAGTATTTGCACATATTTCTCTTCTCCAACCCCATCACACATCTTTCAGTGCCTTTATGTAAATTCAGTGGAGCGATAGAATTACTGGGTGCCAAGGTCCCTGTCAAGTTTTTAAAGGAATCCCAAATGCACTTGGCAGACTTAGCATTGAAATCTCTCTGTCATGTTAAGATCTCTTTACAGAAAAGGTCTTGGTGCGTGATATATGCATGCTGTCTTACCTGTCTGTCAAATACACCCTACCTAGCATTTTTTGTGTGTAAACCAACCTGGGCAGCTCATGATACGTACAAATCTGTATGGTGTGTAAATGATTTATTGAATGTCACAGGCCTTTCCTTGGGTGTAGACGAGCATGGAATGGTTTTCCATAGAGTTGGCACATCAGTCAGGTTATAGGGCAGGGAAAATACTTCCACATCGCCTTGGGTGCTGAGAAACCTCCTTCCAATTTGACCTGCTCATATACATTTTGCACAACAGTCTGTTTCCTGATTTTTTTCACATCCCAAGAACAGTTCTTCCCCACAATTAAAACTGAAGGCATGCTTGATTCTTAAAAATCAGGGATAGTTTGGGATGCTTGAATGCATACAGGCTCAGTTCACATGCTGTTCACCAGTTGAGAGCAGGGAGACAGAGTGGTTCAGCTGTTTGGAAACACTTTGAGGGTTTAGGGTTAGGGTTAGGGTTAAGAGAACATAAGAGAAGCCAATGTTGGATCAGGCCAATGGCCCATCCAGTCCAACACTGTCACACAGTGGCCAAAAACACCAGGTGCCATCAGGAGGGCCAGCAGTGGGGCCAGGACACTAGAAGCCCTCCCACTGTTGCCCCCTCCCCCCATCAAGCACCAAGAATACAGAGCATCGCTTGCCCCAGACCGAGAGTTCCTATCTATACTTTGTGGCTAATAGCCACTGGTGGACCTCTGCTCCATATGTTTATCCAATTCCCTCTTGAAGCCATCCATGAAAATATGGAACACTTCACGAATTTGTGTGTCATCCATGCACAGGGGCCATGCTAGTCTTCTCTGTATCGTTCCAATTTTAATACATGTGCTGCCGAAGCAAGCAACATATAGTTGCCTGACATGACCACCCTGGGGTAGCATCAATGTCACCTGCTGGACAGGTGCACACACAAACTCCCCACGAAGCAAGGAAATCAGACTTCATCACCACAGATAGTCTAGTGTGCTGTCCTGGGCAACAGCTGGTTCATGAGGGATCATGGCTGTTGCACATTATATGTTCTTGTATTGTACATGATCACTGCAATATATATATATATGTGCATGCTAGGCCAGTTAATATGGCCTCCTGCCACCCCCATCCTTCCTTTTCCCCAGTGATATTTGGCTCAGGGACTGGTCCATGTTTTCCGGACAGTGGTGATGTTGGACTCCTTTGCCATCATCAGCTGTAGATGGGGTTACCAATTGCCCATCAAGGGCAGACAATCCCCTGCCACTGCACACATCCTCCCAGCCCCAATTAATTTGATAGGAGAAGAAATGGAGGGTGTGGAACAGCATCACCAGCACCATTTTGTCATTTCCGTGTAACTTCACCTGCAAGTGATGTCACAACCTACTGTGACAGTCTAGAAATCCCACCAGTTGCTATGGTTTTCACCATAAAGATTTGTGGCATTCCTAGAACGTGACAGTAGGCTGAGACATCTCTCCTGGAAATGACATAACAGCATCAGCAACTCTGTTTTCCCAGGGCTCCACCTAGAAGAAGCTCCCAGAGATTCGCAGCAACAACTTGGCAACCACAGCTGTAGAAGAGGACAGCATTAGAGAATGCCAGCGCATTGACCAGTTCGGTCAGGACTTTGCTTTCACTCAATCTGAGCCTAGAGCAGTCCATACAGCATCTGTTTTCAGGATACCAGTGTTCAACAGAAGCACCACTTTGTATTGAAAACCCACCAACCACTAAACTTATCTATGTGCTTCCAGTCCTCCCGCCCCCCCCCCCAGTACATCGCACAATCCATTTTCTACCGCCAAACACAAGATTAGAACCACCTTTGCTTCTATTCCTTTGACAAGGACTCACACCTGAGGGATTAGCAACAGGCATTTTTGGGATTATAATATCCACCTGGACACAGTGAAGTGAAGAAACAGATTATCCTACTGCATGACAAGCCCCAAAGAGATAAACAAGAGAATACATCCCCCAGCTCAAACCAGTTCAATTAGGGAGACTGGAGGACTCCCAGAATTACAACTGATCTCTAGACTACAAGCCAAGAGGCCAACTTTGCCCTATGTACATTCAGGCAATACCATTACAGGACCTAACAACATCAGCTATAACAGCTCTGGCTCATGCACTTGCTCCACTTCCAATGTAGTAGATGCCATTGTATGCCAACACTTGCTTTCTGCTCGCTACATTGGACAAATAAATCAGTCCTTATGCCAAAGAATGCATGATCATCAAAATCTGACAATAAAAACAGCAGTGTTACAAAACCAGTGGGAGAACATTCCAGTCTGCCAGGACACTCTGTTTCTGACCTCAAAGTCACCATCCTTCAACAAAAGAACTTCAGAGGGAAACTCCAGCGTGAAATCACCAAATTGGGATTCATTAGCAGGGTGGATGGGTGGCGGCGGAGGAAGAGGAGAAGAAGAAGAAGAGGAAGAGGAGGAAGTTGGATTTATACCCCGCCCTTCACTTGGGGTCTCAGAGCAGCTTACAAACTCCTTTCCCTTCCCTTTCTCTCCTCACAACAGACACCTGTGAAGTAGGTGGGGCTGAGCGAGCTCTTTCCAGAGCTGTCCTTGAGAGAACAGCTGTGACAGAACTACGGCTTGCCCAAGCTTATCCAGCTGCTGCGAGTGGGGGAGTGGGGAATCAAACCCGGTTCTCCCAGCTTAGAGTCCGCACACTTAACCACTACACCAAACTGGCCCCATAGCCATGGGGAAGCCCCCCACCCAAGAAGGAGGGAGCACATGCCTGGCTAGCCCTGAGAAGGAGGTGCTTGGTTAAGCTGGGTGACCAGGCAGGGTGAGGCTGGGTGTGCCTGTCCTATTCCTCACCACAGCAAGGCCAGGTGGGTGCATCCTATCCCTTGTGGTGGTGAAGTGTGGCAGGCCAGTCTTGTCCTTGCCGCTTTGAGGATGGGCTGGGCAGCGGCGGGCCAGGAGGCTGCATCTCTCGCCATGGCCATCACTCTTTCCCCATGCCTCCAGCTCATACCTCTCTTTGGGCTGGGGTGGCCCTAGAGAGGCTGGCCTGCAGGTAGGGTTGTATATTCATACATTTCATGGAAGCCAGTGGGCTGGAGAAAGTGCCGATAAACAGGGCAGACTTTATCTGACAGGTGGGTGACTGGTGAATTTCGCTGGGGAGGAAGTTTCGTAGCAGAGGTGCCACTACAAAAACAAGAACTGCCAGTCTTCCGAATGGGCGTTCACAGAGAATGGACATAGCATAGGATTTTAATCAATGTACTGGTCCATGTGAAAATAAGCGGACTGTAGGATACACTGTAGGCTGCAGTGGCTCAAGTGGTTAAGATGCTGAACTGCAGACTGGAAGGTCGGTAGTTCAGCAGTTCGACACCTGAGTGCTGTATGACGGAGTGAGCCCGTCTCTGGCCCCAGCTCCTGCCAACCTAGCAGTTCGAAAGCAAGAAATTGCAAGTAGATAAACTTTGGTGGGAAGGTAACAGCGTTCCATGTGCCTCAGCATTTAGTCATGCTAGCCACATGACTGCGGAAACGTCTTTGGACAGCGCTGGCTCTTCGGCTTCGAAATGGAGATGAGCACTGCATCCCTAGAGTCGGATTTGACTGGCTTTCAAGCAAGGGAAACCTTTACCTAGGATACATATAAGGGATGTGGGATGGTATAGTATAGACTGATCTTGTAAGATCCCAGAAGCTAAGCAGGGACAGTACTTGGATGGGAAACCACCAAGGAAGACTCTGAAGAGGAAGACAGTGGCAAACCACCCATGCTTAATCACTTGCCTTGAAAACACTATGGGATCATTTAGATGACTGAGACCTGGCAGCACTTTACCCACACATACAGGACACATATAAAGCCACATATTCTTTGGGGTGTTCCTTGCAGACTTGGCTGTATGTTCCTTCCGTGAAGAAGGTGTGACATGTTGAGCTATTCAAGGCAAGGCCTTCTCTGGAACGGCACCTAACTGGTGGGACGCCATCCACAGGGAAGTCCACAGTGCCTCACTGCTCTTGGTGTCAGACAAAGGCTGTGACCTTCCAGAGGGCATTTTGGGATTGGATATACACTTCAGGCACTGATTTTTCTCTTGTGTATGGCCAAATTTGTTACTATATTTGCTGTTTCGACCAGACACTGAGCTGCCTTCATCACTGTTTTTTAATTAGTGGGGCATGCAAATATTTTGCTCGATAACGAATATATTTGAAGAGCAGCAGGGAAATGTGTGCAACACTGGAAATAAGAGAAGAACATAAGAACAGCCCTGCTGGATCAGACCAGTGGTCCGTCTGGTCCTGTCTCACATGATGGCCAACCAGTTCCTCCAGAAGACCAACAACAGGACATAGCAGCTGAGGCACTGGCCATTGTAGAGTAGGGTAATTAAGGTAAAGGTAAAGGTTTCCCTTGCTCGAAAGCCAGTCACATCCGACTCTAGAGGGCAGTGCTCATCTCCGTTTCCAAGCCAAAGAGCCAGCATTGTCCAAAGACTTTTCCGTGGTCATGTGGCCAGCATGACTAAACGCCGAGGCGCACAGAACGCTGTTGCTTATTTCTTCTTTATATCTTGGTTTTTAGATTTCCTTCCCCCCCCCCCCCCCCGGTTTCAGTTCTCTGCTTTTTGCACTTGGTTTTGTAAATACTGTTGTACAGTATTTGTGTACGTAAGATGTGACTTGTATGCATAATCCTAATTTATTTAATGCACAAATAATTTATTTAATGCACAATTTATTTAATGCACAAATAACGTTGAACAATGTGTGAATTATGAGAGAAAGAGAGCAAGGAAATGGAAAAAGCTGCAGGAATAAAGAATCACGGGTTCAACTTTCAAAAGGGAAGCTGTGGTTTTGGATCAAAATAGGGATCTGAAATTCAGAATACTCTGGAGGATGGGAGGGGGGTTGTGGTCAGACAGGTCCTCTTTCCAAAAATCAAGGTTTTTAAAACTTCTTTTCTGAGAAGTACTGAGACACGGAGACGTGTCGAGTGAAAACAGCTCATAGGCTACTAGCCGGACTCGCAGGTCCGCTTATATTCCCATTCCAGACCGCACCCACACCCAACACCCATGATAGGTTCAATAATTTGTATGACACCCGATTGGTGTCCTCCCAGGATCCTGCTTCCCTGATAGGGTGCCGCCAGGATCCTGGGCATCTATTGTTCTTTGGAGCAATGCTCGGTAGCTTCTCCCAGCCATGTGTAAATCCGACCACATCTATGGTCCTCTGTGAGGACATAACACTATCCTTCCCGCCCCCCAAGAACCAGGGATCCTTATCTGCCATTGGCAATAAGGGATGGGGGGCGCTAGCTTCCTTCATGGTATCTTTGTTTCTCTTAAATAAATCTGTTTTCCGCATTCTTGTCTCTCTGTCAGATCTCTCAAAGCTAATGAGCCAGTTCCTGGGTGACCTTCCCTTGATAAGCTGCTAGAAATTGAGATGTAGGATATTAACTAGATTTAGCTGGTACCTAGCTTAGTGCCGCATGCCAGACTGCTGGGGGCTGTTTGCCTGGGCTGCAGGGTGAATTCTGTTCAGTGTGGGAAGAATCTTATATTTGGTTCTCTTCACTGTCTGTGCATCTGGCTCTTGCTCAGTCAGGAGACCAACAGGCCAGAGAAATAAACTTAGACATGTCTTATGTGGCACCTCCTCTCCCTCTCTTCCCTGGGTGATGTTCTCAGTTGCGATGATGACCTATGGAAGATTCCAGAACTTTCCCCCTCCTGCCCTCATGATCCCTCACGGGTCCCCTCATGGATATCATCCCCCTGACTGGACCAATGTTTAATATCTGCGTGTCTATAGACTTGGAAAACTGACAGAAGGCACTTGTAACATCCCATATGCTAAGGGGTCCTGCCACAGTGGCTAAAAAGCCACAATTTGATGGGTGTGTGATCATCTGCCACACATTGGCTACTACCAGATGGGGGTCCCAGCAGCTAGTAGCACGAGGACGAGTACAAATGGCATTTATTGTTTTGTTGTTCAGTTGCACAGTCGAGTCCGACTCTTTGCGACCCCATGGACCACATCACGCCAGGCCCTTCTGTCTTCTGTCATGCTCCGGAGTTTGTTTAATTTTACGTTCGTTGCATCAGTAACACTGTCCAACCATCTCATCCTTTGCTGTCCCCTTCTTCTTTGACCTTTGATCTTTCCCAGCATCAGGGTCTTCTCCAGTGAGTGCTCCCTTCTCATTTGGTGGCCAAAGTATTTGAACTTCAGCTTCAGTATCTGGCCTTCCAGGGAGCAGTCAGGGTTGATTTCTTTTAGGATTGACTGATTTGATCTCCTTGCAGTCCAAGGGACTCTCGAGAGTCTTCTCCAGCACCATAATTCAAAAGAATCTATTCTTCGGCACTTGGCCTTCCTTATAGTTCAGCTCTCACAGCCACACATCACTACTGGGAATACCATGGTTTTGACCATACGGACTTTTGTTGGCAGGGTGATGTCTCTACTTTTTGTTATACTGTCTAGGTTTGCCATCGCTTTTCTTTCAAAGAGCAGGCATCTTTTAATTTCCTGGCTGCAGTCACTGTCTGCAGTGATCTTGAATCCTAGGAAGGTGAAGTCTGTCACTGCTTCCACGACTTCCCCTTCTATTTGCCAAGGAATGATGGGGTCGGATGCCATGATCTTAGTTTTTTTGATGCTGAGTTTCAAGCCAACTTTTGTGCTCTCCTCTTTCATCTTGAGCAAGAGGCTCTTGAGATCCTCTTCACTTTCTGCCATTAAGAGTGGTATCGTCTGCATATCTGAGGTTATTGATGTTTTTCCCAGCAATCTTAATTCTGGCTTGTGATTCATCCAGGCCAGCATTTTGCATATAAATTAAATAAGCAGGGTGACAATATACATCCTTGTCGTACTCCTTTTCCTATTCTACACCAATCAGTTGTTCCATGTCTGGTTCTAACTGTTGCTTTTTGACGCTTATACAGGTTTCTCAGGAGACATGTGAGGTGGTCTGGTATTCCCATCTTTTTAAGGACTTGCCACAGTTTGTTGTGATCCACACAATCAAAGGCTTTAGGCTAGCATAGTCAATGAAGCAGAAGTAGATGTTTTTCTGATACTCTCTTGCTTTTTCCATAATCCAGTGAATGTTGGCAATTTGATCTCTAGTTCCTCTACCTCTTCGAAACCCAGCTTGTACTTCCGGCAGTTCTCTATCCACGTACTGCTAAAGCCTAGTTTGTAGGATCTTGAGCATGACCTTGCTAGCGTGTGAAATGAGTACAATTGTGCGATAGTTTGAACATTCCTTGGGATTGCCCTTCTTTGGGATTGGAATGTAAACTGACCTTTTCCAATCCTGTGGCCACTGTTGTGTTTTCCAAATTTGCTGGCAAACTGAGTGCAGCACTTTAACAAATGGCATAGGTAAAGGTTTCCCTTGCTCGAAAGCCAGTTGAATCCAACTCTCGGGATGTGGCGCTCATCTCCGTTTCCAAGCCAAAGAGCCAGGGCTGTCTGAAGATGTTTCCATGGTCATGTGGCCGGCATGACTAGATGCTGAGGTGCATGGAATGCTATTACCTTCCCACCGAAGCGGTACCTATTTGTCTGCTTGCAATTTCTTGTTTTTGAACTGCTATGTTGGCAGGAACAAATGGCATACAAACACCCTATTCCTGCACCACTTGTTCTGCTGCTCTTCGCCCCATCACCACCCCTCTTTGTCACACCTGCTACATAAGGTTACCAGCCTCCAGGTGGGTCCGGAAGATCTCCTAGAATTACAGCTGATGTCCAGAATACAGAGACCAGTTCCCTTGGGGGAAATGCTGCTTTAGAGGTTGGACTCTATGGCATCACACCCTTGCTGAGCTCCATCCCTTCTCCAAATTCCACCCTCCACAAACTCTGCTCCAGAATATCCAGGTATTTCCCATACTGGAGCTGGCAACCCCATGCCTGCACAATGTCCAGCCCCCTCCTCCCATTCCAGCTCTTTAAAAACTGGTTCCTCCGCCCCCCCCCCTTTATTTCCCCCAGCCATACTGCATTGCTACAGTGCAGCTTGGTAAAGAAATGAAAGAAGCCCCACAAAATTCTGGGGAGGCGAAGGTTAACCCCATTCCCCCCCAATGACTTCAAGGGAGTCTCTAGATGGATGCACCCCTGAAGGTTCCGGTCTACTTTAGATAAAAGTTTGGGTGGTATTTTCTTCAGAGGAACAGGGTGGAGGGAAGAGACAGATGTATACGGATCGAGCACAATGCTGTCCGGATGCTTCCCTTTACTGTGGGGGCTTCCTGCAGTCTGCTTCCCTTTGTAGAAGCAGCGTTTGGTTACAATAACGTTCAGAAACAGGGAAGTTTTGGGTCTAGGGTCAGCATGTGGAATGTGCCTTGACCTTGTACTTGTGCAACTGGCACAGAGCAAGCCGAGTCACCCATAAAATAGGAAGTCGGACTGGGAAGTTCCATACTCTTTTCCGCCTTTGAATCAAACTTGCAACAGTGGGGAAGTGAGATTTTAACTAGCAACCAGAATGTTTATTGGAAAGTACTGGAGTCGGGAGGCGAGTGATAGTGGTTTCATAGCAAAGCTCTTTATTGAGAGTCAGATAGAACATGAGAAACCCCGGGCTCAGAGCCCTCTTTTATGCCAGCCAGAGACAATGCCCTGACCTTGCCCCCAAGACCTGATAGGACCTTAAGTCAGTGGTTGCAGTTCATAGGTCCCCCAGTGGGAGACCTAGGCTCATAATTGGTGGTCGCTCAGGATCCGACTGGCTATTGTTCTACCTGGCCGAAGCTCAGGTAGATTCTGACCATGTGCACTGACCATGTGGCGGTCGCCATTACGAGAGACCAGGCGACTGCGGTCTTAGTACACAACATTTATGCTACAAGGTTTTATTGCAGGATTTTGCACTGCAAGATTTTATATTCTATACAGTATTGTTTGCTGTATTTTATATTGTTGTAAGCTGCTCTGAGCCTGCTTTGCTGGAAGGGCGGGGTAATGGGTTTTGCCTACAAAAGGACCTGGAAAATTGCTCATGCCCCTAAAAAAGGTGCTGCAGCAAGCAACTGTCTTCTCAGATTCCCTTTGATTTATGGTTAATTAAGGGATTAATTAACGGGGCCTCTGCTGCTTTGAAGCCAGAAGTGGAATTCTGCCTCTATCAGCTAATGAGTGATGAATGGATATACCTTGAACGAGGCCCGTGATGTCCTCTTCCCCATTCAGCCGTCACAGTCTTGAAGGTCAATTTATCATGCTCTTGCGGGTTTGTGCACTGTTCTCCATGCATACTCTGTCTGAACAAGAATACAAGGAACATGGATAGGTGGTCTTGGTGGCCGCTCTAGAAGGCTGACCAAGAATGTGAGATTTACAAGAATTTGTTCCTTATCCCTTGGGGTTCCCCAAACCCTGAACCTGCCTCGCTTTTTGAGGTGCTTTAAAGGCTGCATGTTCAGTTCAGCAGTGTCCCCTCCCACTGATACACCCTTCTAACAACAGGGATAGTGTAGAATTGCATAAAGGCTGGAAACACCAGTGGTTGAGCATCTATTTTGCAACCAGAAGGTCCTAGGTTCAGTCCCTGGCATCTTCAGTTAAGCCAGTGGGCACTGGGAAAGTCCTTCCTTTGCCTGCTACTGGAGAACTGCTGCCATCCTGGAGAAGATGGAAGAGGAGGAGATTGGATTTATATCCCACACTTCACTCAGAGTCTCAGAGCGGCTTACAAACTCCTTTCCCTTCCCATCCCCACAACAGATACCCCGTGAAGTAGGTGGGGCTGAGAGAACACTTTTGAGAACTGTTCTTGAGAGAACAGCTCTGACAGAGTCACAAAACTATGGCTTGCCCAAGGGCATCCAGCAGGTGCAAGTGGAGGCGTGGGGAATCAAACCCAGTTTTCCCAGATTAAAGTCCGCTCACTTAACCACTACACCAAACTGGCTAGATGGACCAATGGTCTAACTTGGTAGAAGGCAGCTTGCCCTGACCTGGATGGCTCAGGCTAGCCTGATCTCATTGGATCTTGGCAGCTAAGGGGGATCAGCCCTGCTTGGGAGACCACATGAATGGAAAACCACCAACGAAGACCAGGGTTGCCACAAACAGGCAGGCAACAGCAAACCACCTCTAAATGCCTCTTGCCTTGAAAACCCTTCAGGATTATCATAAGGTTGTTATGCTCAATAGCACTTTCCACCAGAAGGCATGTTCACACAAACTGAGCCCTACCCAGAGATATCCCACAGCCATTCTGGTGGTCCTTCTGGCTTGTGTGAACCGCCTCTAAGACTTCTCAGCTGAAGAGAACTTTTTTGTGCTGTCCTACATTGGTTATTATGGGAAACATTGCTGTGTTGTTGTATATAAATTAGTGAAGATGCTGGGCCAGGGTTGCCAGAAGACACATACACAACAAGGCCTAGTGTCTTGGCATGCAGGGAGAAGAGAATGGTCTCCAATGGGCACATGAAGGGGTATCACATTGATTCAGGCCACTGGTCTACCTACTCCAACAGTGTCGGAACATAAGAAGAGCCCTGCTGAATGGGACCAAAGGTGCATCCAGTCCAGCATCCCATTACCCAGGCACAATGGCCAGCCAGATGCTTCTGTGGAGCCCCTAAGCAGGGCGTAAAAGTGACCAACTGTAGCATTTGCTCTGCTGCCTTTGCACATTTTCTTGCACAAACAGGGCTGCCAGGCCCTCTTGGCCCCTGACAGGGGATGGGATGGGGGGCTTACAGTTGCCAGATGCAAGTTGGGAACTCAGGATATTTGGGAGTGGAGCCTGGGAAGGACAGGGACCTCAGTGGGGTAGACTGGAGATGAGCTGCAATCAGGTCCTCACAGAGGTCAAGAGAGGCCCGAGCCACTTCCATTTTTGAGGGCCCCCCCCAGTAAATTAAAAAAACCTAGAAGAAGTGAAAACAATGATTTAAAATTGGTAGTATTATATTTTAAATGTTTACATTTAATACAATAAGAAAACGAATGCTGTAAGACTTTGTAATAAATGTTCCCATTTTTATTGAACATGTGATTTAATACCAAAGGTTTAAATTTGAGGCCCCTCGAGAATGTGAGGCCTGGGCCAAAAGGCCCTGCTCCCCCCCCCCCCCCGCCCTGGCTACAATGCCGGGGATCCGCAGGCCCCACCTTGAGGCTGGCATCCCTACAGATTGGTCAGACTAGCCCTTGGTAGGGAAGGCTCTCTCTCTCTCTCTCTCTGTGTGTGTGTGTGTGTGTGTGTGTGTGTGTGAGTGAGAGAGAGAGATATTCTTATAGGCACCAGCTGGTGGTTAATGGGCAGCCAAAACTAAAAAAAAAAAACCCTCCAGAGGAAGTTTAGAAAACTGATAGAGGGCCAAAAGTTAAAAACAAAGGTAAACATACAAAAGAGTGTTTATTTGAAAAACATATAAAAACATAGTAAGGGCCCAAGTAGAGCCTCATAAAATGTTCAAAGTTACATATAGTGTATGACCTGACGCGTTTCGGCTCACAAGAGCCTTCTTCAGAGGTCAATTAGTGCAAAATATAAGCAACATAGTCCCTGTAACACATGTAAGGAAATGAACAATAAATAAAATAGGACCAAAATTGGAATGTTCCAATATGGAATTGAATGACACACCAAAAAAGTTTCTATTTGGGGCCGCAAATATATCTGGCCTTGTGTCAAAAGTAGTTGTATGACCTGGAAATAATATGTGCCTTCCAATTTACGTCCTAAGAGTGCAAACAGAATTTCCTTGTCTGGGACAATGTGCCATCAATATGTAACAGTCAGTGGGTTAATGGGCAGCAACAAATCTCTCTTTTCCTCCTCTCCACCTCCATTTTATCCTCACAACAGTGCTGTGTGGCCAGTTAGGCTGAGTGTACATGACCAGCCCAAGTTCATGCTGAGTCGGAATTTGACCCCACTCAGCTAGTCCTGGCCCAACTTTCTAACTCCTACATCACACTGGCTCTCTCACCAAGTGCCAGCAGGACTCTCCCCCTGAACCTGACCTGGATAACACAGGCTAGCCTGATCCTGTCAGATCTCAGAAGCTAAGTAGGGATGACTTTGGTTAGTATTTGGAAGGGAAAACTCCAAAGAATACCAGGGTTGTGACGCAGAGGCCAGCAATGGCAAACTACCTCTGAAACATCTCTTGCCTTAAAAACAAATCTAGCTCGCCACCTGCTGGTGCGTAATGCTAAAGAGCTAGAACTTTCAGCTGCCAGACAATCCTAGGATCTCCTGGTTATTCTACACACAATGCCATACGATAATTGTTCATTAATTATTCTTCCCCTGGAGGCAGAAAGCTGCAAATCTGGAATACAACTGGATGCAGACCAGACCAGTGTTTCCAGTGGACATCCCAATGTGAAGCAAACACAGTTTATTTATTCTGGCATTTCTGTGCTGCTTTTCTGCCCAGAGGGACCTAAAGCATCTTACAGAAATTTCCCAGGCAAACCAAATTAAACAATAGAATTTAAACAAACAAAACAAGCAAACACATCCTGGGCTGGTCCTCATTCACTGGACTGACTATCGTAGAGCTCAGGTTGCATGATCCAAAGACCAACATAGCCCTTTGGCTGGTACCTTTGTCCACGCCCATACTTTTATGCTGGCAGAAGCGCAGCCAGATGTTCTGCAGCTGGCTAGTTGTTCCCCCGAACTCCCTCCTTCTGCTAGGGAAGTAGAGATGAACAAGGACCAAAAATGGAAGAACCCAAACCCCTGCCCTGGTCCTAAGAGAAGCAGGAAGACTGAGATTAAATAAATATGGGCCTCTGCTCCAAGACAGACATCTAACAGTTAATCCTCATAATTTTTGGCAAACTATAGTTCCCAGGATCCTTTGGGTGAAACCAGTCCTACTAAAGAAGAATAAATCTGATATGTCGGTAGTTGTGGATATTGTGACCTTGTTTTGCCTTTTGTTGCTGTGCCATGTGTGCTGGTGATGTTAGAGAAATCCTGGTTGTCCCCAGATAGATTTTTTTGCACACGGGTTTTCAGTACCCTTGACGTGCTTTTTCAGCATGTCTCCAAGAATAACCATTGTGTCATGAATAGACTGTGGAGGAGGCAGGCCAGAACAGAAGTCTTCAGGTGAGTGGTACTCACTGGCATGGCCAGGAGGGTGACTTTGCTGGGTACTTGGGCCTCGCTCTCTCACTTCCACAGGTGCTCCTTCACCTGCAGCAGTTTGAAACAGGAGAAGCCAGTGTAAACACCGTGTCCTTGATCCTCTTTGTGGACCCATCAAGGAAACTGTTGTTTAATTTCTTCCGTGTCAAACTGTGGCGACTGGATACGCTCTGCTAAAGAAGTTGCTTGGCTCGGGCCCGGCCAGTAAACAAACCTGTGGGCAAGATATGCCAAGAGGGGGTGTGCTCTCCGTGGCCAGGAAGGGGGAAGGAAGGAGAGGATTCCAGTAGCAGTGACGGGTGGGGAGGGAGGAGGTGGGGGCTTGATTAACAGAACAAACTTCGACAAGCAGGCAACCTTTGCACAGCCACACGTCAACCGGAGCGCTGCTGGGTGGTGACAAGTGTGTTGATTCTCTCTGGCTGTGGTGCCCAAGAGCCTCACCCTGCTTTGCCATCTGGAGGTAAGTGGCAGATGTCCATTTCTCCTCTCCCTGCCCCGGAGAACCAAGCATGCAGGGGTCCCTCCGTGGGGCTAATTATTAGATGGACATGCCTTTGGCCAGTTTCGAAAATGTTGCAATACTGGCTGAGGACAACGTGGTTGAGAGAGGTAACTCTTAGTCATACTTTTTCTGTAGCGATTATTTTGTTTCATTGTTTGAGGCACTTGGTATGTATTGTTTCACTCATCTTTGCAGCACCCTTGAGAGGTAGGTCAGTCAGCCTGATTTAGCCTCATATCACAAAGGAGAGTCAGGCTGAGAACAGAGGCTTGGCTGAGGTGTTCTCCTGCATTTTTGTGGCGGTGATGAAGTTCGAATAGAAGACTCCCATTCTATAGCGTTCGGGTCACCTCAGATTTGTTGCATGCCTTGCTGGCTCATTGTGATTGGTGATTTAGCAAAGGACCTCTTGCCCTGTCGGATGTCATTGGGAAGGTGGGGGAAGATCTGCGAGGGATGCTTTGACCTGCCTCGGAAGGAGGCCGACCTTGCAAGCCGTTTAGATATCCCTTCCATGCAAAACCGATATGCCATTTGCGGATGAAATAGATGTATGGGGGACGGAAAGGAGACCAATCTAGTTGTACAAATTAGAAAATTTCTTTTCCTGATTGGATGGTTGTTGTGTTCCCTGTTTTGGATGCTGCTGGAGCTGGGATTTTTTAAAATAAACAGTGGAGCTTAGCTAGTGAATAGTTTCACGTTATTGCCTTCAAAATGAATGAACAAAATCCATGAATGGAAGAAGAAGAAGAAGGAGACCTTTTGCAACCAGAAGGTCCTAGGTTCAGTCCCTGGCATCTTCAGTTAAGGCAATGGGCACTGGGAAAGTCCTTCCTTTGCCCGCTACTGGAGAACTGCTGCCATCCTGGAGAAGATGGAAGAGGAGGAGGAGGAGGAGGAGATTGGATTTATACCCCACCCTTCACTCGGAGTCTCAGAGTGCCTTACAAACTCCTTCCCCTTCTCCTTCCCCTCCCCACTACAGACACCCTGTGAGGTAGGTGGGGCTGAGAGAGTGATTTCCAGATCTGCCCTTGAGAGAACAGCTCTGACAGAACTTGTGACTGACCCAAGGTCACACCAGCAGCTGCATGTGGAGGAGTGGGGAATCAAACCCGGTTCTCCCAGATTAGAGTCCACGCACTTAACCACTACACCAAACTGGCTCCTTAAAAACAGTGTTCCTCAAAGTCAAAATTTTGAAAAACGAAATTTGAAAACTATTCGGTGTTAAGAGATTACTGATCGAATTCTGGATTTTTCAAAAGTGAATGTGAATTTTCATTTCATCCCTTCCAATGGAAAATTGACTTATGAAATAACTAAGTAGGTTAGGCCTTATGTCCCTGCCCGGTATCAGATGGAACAGTCACACCTCAGTCGCAGGTTCCCCACATTCCTGTGTATGTTGTGTCGAATTCAGACAGGGCTGTGCTGTGAATGGAGAAGGGGTTCTGGTCTTCCCCTTTGCCCCATTTTCCCAACCCAAAGAAGTCTCGGAGGGCACTCTTCGGGGAAATCCCTGTGTTCCATGGGATATCTGTGGGTTTTCTTGACAGGCCAAATCCCCCCCCCCCCCCCGAATGTTGGAGGTCAGAAAAATTATGTCAGAAAAATGAAGACTGAAGCCCTTCTCCCTAAGCGCTATGGGTCCTGATGCGAATTAGACACCACATGTGGAGGAAATAAGGAGAACCTACAATTTACATGTGACTGTGTTATGTCTGAGACAGGCTGTGGACACCAAACACAGCCTATGTATTTGGTTATGTGTTGAAAGAACTTTACAGCAATCCTGTAAAGTAGGTCAGTATTATAGATGGAGGGGGGGGGGGGGAACTAAAGCTGAGGGACCAGAGGCCATTTTAAGCAACTTCTCAGCAGAGGCAAGGTTTGAACCAAGGTTTTCCCAGTTGGTTGTTAACCCTCTTAACCACCTTGCTGCAACAGCCCTTATTCTCTGCCATGGTAATCAGTTTTGGGGGAGGGTTATGTCTATCAGTCCTGGTTAGTATTTGGATGGGAGACCACCAAAGAAGTTCAGGGTCCCTACACAGAGGCAGGCAATAGAAAACCTTCTCTGAAAACCATCTTCATCCGTAAGGGGTTGTTATAAGTGGGCTGTGACTTAACCGCAGTTCCCAACACCATCGTGTCTATGTCGGCTTACAACAGGGGATGTGTTCTTTGACAGCTGGAGATGGCATAAATCCACCTTGGGAACCATAAACATTCTGAAAGAGCCTGCTTTGTTTTGTTCTTTTCACAGTGCTAAGAACTGCATTTTTGGCTTGGAGTGAGAGTGGGTGCTCTCCCCCCCCCCCCCTTTATTTTAAGCTTTTAAATATATTTGACAAGGAAAAGAGCCAGTATTCTTCTTTGCAACAATAAATGGATGCAATAAATTACTTAACAAAACCCTCTACAAATCTTAGCTGCTATTTGTAGAGGGTTTTGGTTTGGTTTGGTTTCCGGAGGGTTTTTTTTTCTTTGCAGTTTCAGAACTAACTTTTGCAAATCCCCACCTCAAATTTCCTGGTTCTGAGGCCCAGCCAGAGAGCAGATCACCAGATCGTTCCCAAGAGGCTTTTCTTCTGAATGAAATGCGCTGAAAGTGACCCACGCTGAACGTTTTGAAAGCTTGGCTAATCATTTACCTTAGTATTCAGCTTCATTAAAAGGGTGTCTCAGCCAATCAATGCGCTGTGCTCTTTTCTTTAGGCATTTAGGAGGACAATCTACACAGGTATACCCGATTGCCCTTACTCCCGTGAAAGTGTTCTTAGGGCTGCACTGTGGATCGCTTGTCTGAACGAAGTCCTGCTTCTGTGGGAAGTTACCAGCCCAGCTTGCATGAATTAGGTCCCTTGGGCAGAAGACCTCTGCTAACAACAGGTCTTATCACCCAGTTGGTATACAAGTGCGAAGAGGAAGCTACCAACTCCAAAACATTAACTGAGAGGAATGAAAAATGTTATTGTAAGCCTCTCTGCCTAATACACTACAAAACTAGAATGAAATCAAATCAGATGCATGATATAAGAACACCAAGACAACATATATAGCTATGTCAAATAATACGGAATACATAAACAAATAAGGTGCCTGTCTAAAGTACAGTTCTCAGCTACAACCAGCCCTCAGTAGAGGACACATTGAATGGTGGAGAGATGATCCATAAATGGCTATGCACTGCAGATAGACCGATTGCCCAAGGATGAGCACAAATGTAGTGCTTGTCAGCTATTCTGAATACAAAAATACTATTTGCCTCCCTCCTGACCTCCTGCCTCTTTAGTTCCAGCTATGTTCCACAGCAAGCAAAAGCAGTTTCATAGCTTCCTATTCAAGGATCCAGGAAGGCTGGCAAAACGGGACCCTCGCAGGTTTGTGGGTCTCTCAGCCTTCATACTCCTGAGGACTAAGAGCAAAACTAGATAACAAATAGGGTTGGGGGTTCTCTTCACCTGACTTGCGGTCATAAGCGCCATCTGGGAACTAACATTCCCAAGTGCCTGGTTTAGTTCAAGAGGAAAGGGCTTCAGCCTTCCCTCCCACACCATTTTCCCAAGTTGAGCAGATGTATTTCTGAGTGCCCTCCTTTTTTTCTTTTTTGGCAGCAGTTCCTCGGAATGTAAACTAGGGGTGTTTGCCCCCAAAGCTCAGAGCCCTTGTTGTACAGGGGAGTGGTTCCCTGAGTTTGTCTCAAGCCGCTTCTGTATGTATAACTTATAAATACTACAAGGGATCGTTAAAAATGGATTGAGGCAAGTGGTGTGCTATGCAAAGAAGGGAGGAGATGGTAGAAGTCTCCACTTGTAGGTATATAAAGTGCCATCAAGTCACAGATGACTTAGGCAAATGAGAAGCAGAGGTGGTTTGCCATTGCCTTCCTCTGCAGTCTCCCTTCCAAGTACTGGTCTCCCTTTGGTGGTCTCCCTTCCAAGTACTGGCCCTGCTTAGCTTCCAAGCTTAGTCTCAAAGCTCCACTTAGTGCTCCATTTTCTACTTGAATAGAACATTACAGGCGTTTCTGGCATTCTAAGGGGAACTGATGACTACTGGGGAGATCAACACAACAACCCATCTCTGCATTTGCTTTGGAACACCTTTGTAAAGCCATGCGGCTTTTCCTGAGTATAGGAAAACTTGAAAAGTAAGTTTTCTGAACCTGTGGAGAGAACCTTGTGTGTTTTTATACCTGTGAGGGGCTGCAGTGGCTCAAGTGGTTAAGACGCTGAGCTGCAGACCGGAAGGTTGGTAGTTCAGCAGTTCGAGACCTGAGTGCCGCATGACGGAGTGAGCTCCCGTCTCTGGCCCCAGCTTCTGCCAACCTAGCAGTTCGAAAGCAAGAAATTGCAAGTAGATAAAGAGGTACCACTTCGGTGGGAAGGTAACAGCGTTCCGTGCGCCTTGGCATCTAGTCGGCGTCTAGTCATGGCAATGGAAATGTCTTCAGACAGTGCTGGCTCTTCGGCTTGGAAACGGAGATGAGCACTGCATCCTTAGAGTCGTATTCAACTGGCCTTCGAGCAAGGGAAACCTTTACCTTTACGAGGATCTATAAGGTGGTTCCTGTGAATGAGCATACATTAAAGGTGATGCTCGGTTCTTTGAATCCATTTTCCTCTGGGCACCCACCCGTGTCTGAAAAGGTTGTTTGCATCTTAACAGCGGCCTTAAAGCACTTTCTACTTCCTATTCACATCCAGGCTTTTCTAAATGGATCCTTCCTCAGTTATTTTTTTTGGGGGGGGAGCATCAGTTACAGCTTTTCTCTTTTCAGCAAAAACAATTGTTCATTCTTGCTGTTCCCATAACTGCACCATGGGGATCATGAAAAACAGAAGAAAATGAATGAACGGTCTTTGTGGCTGCAAAGGGAAAGCTGTAATTAAAGGCACCACCACCTCTCCAAGAATATATCTATTCAGGGATGTCAAGGCTACTGTTAGTTAACAGGAAGTTATTAAGCAAAAGAGCATATGGTACACTGTGAAACCAAAGAGGAAAGTTACCAATTTAAAAGCATAATTATTGAGGGAAGAAGCAAGACCTTATTTCCAAGGATCTTACCACTGGATTGGATTGGGGATTAGGGATGCCAGCCTCCAGGCGGGACCTGGGGATCCCCTGGAATTGGAGCTCATCTCTAGACTACAGAGATCAGTTCCCAGGGAGAAAATGGATGTTTTGGAGGGTGGGCTTGGTAGCATTGTACCCCACTGAGGTTCCTGCCTTCTCCAGGCACCATTCTCAAATCTCCAGGAGTTTTTGAGCCTGGATCTGGTAAACCTATCCCCCATCCCCTGGCAGTGGCCAGGGGAGACCAAGCAATCTTATTGGGGATCGCTTGATTTTTAAAATGGGAGGGGGTATAGGGCTTAATTAAGTGGTATGTGGTTTTAATTTTGTCTGCCCTGGATACAGGAAAGTGGTCCTCATGGAGGACAAAAAGGGTCATAGTGTGAAGCGATCACAAGCTAACTGCATTTTAATAAGCCACATGTTTTGTTTTGTTAGTTTTTGTGGCCCTTTCTCACACGCCCAGGGAAATACTGATTGCCACTTTGGGGTCAGGAAGCAATTTTTCTCCAAGCCAGTTTGGCCAGGGATCCTAGAGGTTTTTTGTCATCTTCTGGGCATGGAACAGCAGTCACTGGGTGTGTGGTTGTGGTGGTGGGGAGATATTTGTGAATTTCCTGCATTGTGCAGGGGGTTGGACTAGATGACCTTGGAGGTCCCTTCCAATTCTATGAACTTATGTTAGGTGGCTATTCTAGTCAATGTAAGAATTCAGTATGCAAAATGTGATACAGATAAAAAAGCAATCATGCAATCCTGTGTACAGATACTCAGAAAGAAATCCCTTCAAGATAACACAATTTACTTTCAAGTAAAAATGCGTAGGATTTGGCGTGCACAGTGGGGGAAAGGAAGGCTATGCAGTTGGTCAGAGTGCAGCCACCTGCTCCCTCACTCCAGCAAATTTGATTCTAGTCATTAATGAAAACCTGCGCGGAAAGCAGATGTACAAAGGGCTTCACTCCCGTTACAGGTGTTAATTTGGCATAGCAAAGTTAAGTAGATTGTTGTGCCATTGCAAATTATTGCTACATCACTGTGCTTATCTTAACTATATTTCCATAGAAATCTCAGTCATGTGTTTCATCTGTCCTTTGGCCCCTTTGTTTTACCATTTGTTTTACTTTATGCCTGTGATTGTGTATGTACACCAGTTAAGCAAGGGTATCACTTCATGCATCAGATGAAGTGGGATTTAAGTCCATGGAAGTTTCTGCCCCTATATATGCCTATCACCCTGTAAGGCACCCCAAGGGTTTTGTGCATATTATTGTAACAGACTGAATGTGAGTTGCTGCATCCACCCTCGTATAGCCAGCTCTGTTATGCAATAATAAGGATGTGAGATACAGCAGGGTGACCCTGCTTTCATCGGTGAAATGTCGGATAACATACCATTGTTAAACTTGGCACAGGGACAGAGCACATGTTTGACATGCAGAAGATCCCGGATTCCCTCCCTACCATCTCCAGTTGTACATTTGCTTGCTGTGCAGAAGGTCTGAGTTCCATCACCACATCTACTAGTGGTGTGAAGGACCTCTGCCTGAGACCCTGGAGAACTGCTGCCAGTCTAAGTAGACAATACTGACCTTGATGGACCAAGAGTCTGATGCAGTATAAGGCAGGTCATGTGTACATTTTGTCTAGCAGTGTAGGGAAAAACCTATCTCTGCCAGAGCCACTGGAGAACTGCTGCTGCCTATCAGAGGAGACAGTACTAAGATAAATAGACTGTCTGATGACAACTTAATAAGATTGGGTTTTATCTATAAAACACGTATCCACACACTGATGGGTGTTGAACTTGTTTATTTAAGGCAGGGGTTGTGACTCAGCTTTATATGAAAAAGGTCTCAAGTTCACTTCCAATTAAAGGAAGTAGCAGGTAACTGGAAAATTCTTTCTGTGCCTGGGGAACTGCGCTCGTTAGACTACACAGAGCTCAATGGGATGGACCAATGGACAGACTCTGAAGTAATTTCATATGGTTCAGCTCCTCCCTTGCCTCTTTGGAGACTGATCTCTTACCTCTGCTCATTGGACTGGACTTCCCTGTCATTAGCAAACACAGAAAGCAAAGAAAACCACAAAAGGAGAGTGAAATGATTTCCTTGAGACATAATTAGCACTGCCTGCTGAATTTACCTTGTGTTTACCTTGGTGTAATCTACAAACATGCTTCAGACTCATTCTCTCCTAAGCTGTGCCAGCAAACCTGCCAGAAGGTACAGGTTAACCCTTCTTTGCAAACCCCAGAGGCCTTCCCATCTCTGCAGGGCTTGAGTCCCTGTCAGTGGCTTGTGGGGTGACAGGGAAGGCCATAGCAGCATTTCCAGAAACTTGAATAGTTTGGAATGCTTTTAGTATTCCAAATGAAAATGAAAGGTGCCATTCTTTTGTTTCCGTAATAAGTCAGTATTCTGGGCATGGCTCTTGATTGACTCACGCAGAGACACAACCTTCTCTGAAGGTGATTTCTACATCAGGAATGGCTGAATAAATCCAATAAAAACTTGATGTAGGGAGATGTGGCAGAGGCTGGCAGGGAAGGAGGCATGATGATCCATGCAGTGACTCATACAAAGATGCAGTGGGTATGCTGTTCTGCAAATGGGTGTTTTGATTTTATAGGAGGCTTTAAATGATGTGCAGTGCCATTCTAAGCTCATATACCCTTTGAAGCCTAATTTAGAAGGGTGTAACTCTGTTTAAGATTGCATTGTTGACGTATCCATAGCATGCTATCTCAGAAAGACTAGCCTAGGAAACCTGCCCCAAGAGAAACTGTTATCATTTCTTAACTCAACTGAGTGAAACCCCATGCCATGTCTGTCCCAGGGGGTGTAGGATGACAAGGTTTCTGAGGCACACATCAGTCTTCAGTTACTTGTGTCATTGATTCTGGCATATAGATTGGTTGAAGGTGATGAGCATCAGTCTGAGAGGTTCTCAATCTCAAGTTGTTCTCACGCAGAGTTAAAAAGAACATTGGGAGTTAAAGGTCATATTTTAGTGTATTTTTATCCTGCCTTTCTGCAAAGAAGCTCAGGTCAGTGTACATTTCACCTCACAATAATCCTGTGACGTAGAATGGACTGACAGTGTGACTGCTCCCATATCACTGAGTTAACATCACAGTAGAGTGGGGATTTGAACCTAGGCCATGGTGGCTCAGAGGTCGAGACACTGAGTTGCAGACTAGAAGATGGGTAGCTCAGCAGTTTAAGACCTGAGTGCCGCATGATGGAGTGAACTCCCGTCTCTGGGCCCAGCTCCTGCCAACCTAGCAGTTTGAAAGCAAGAAATTGCCAGTTGATAAATAGGTACTGCTTCGGTGGGAAGGTAACAGCGTTCCGTGCACCTTGGTGTTTAGTCATGCCGGCCACATGACCACGGAAAAAGTCTTCAGACAGTGCAGGCTCTTTGGCTTGAAAACGGGGATGAGCACTGCCCCCTAGAGTCGGATTCGGCTGGCTTTCGAGCAAGAGAAACCTTTGCTTTTACCTTACCAGCACTTTAAAACTGCTACACCATACTGGCTGTCCTATAGGAATGAACCAACTTGGTGTAGTAGTTAGAGTGTCTTATGAGGATCTGGGAGACCCATGTAGCCAGGTTCGAATCCCCACTCTGCCATGGAAGCTTGCTGGGTGAGCTTAGGCCAGTCACATACTCTCAGATTAACTTGGTTATGGGTTATGGTGAGGACAAAATGGGGGAAAGGTGAATGATGGAAGTCATTTTGGGTTCCCACTAGGGAGAAAGCAGGGTTTAAATAAAGTAACTTAAATAAACAAGTGCATAATCCAAATATGACTAAGATGTGATTCCAGAAGTCACAATTTATAGGTTATAATGTGCAAGATATTCTATGAAAATTCTATCTAGTTTATAATGTGCAAGATATTCTATGAAAATTCTATCAACATTCAAATAAAAGAAACTGAAAACCATAACAATACACACACTCATCCGTCTGCATTGGTGTAGTGGTTAGGAGTGTGGACTCTAATTTGGAAGAACTGGGTTTGATTCCCCACTCACTCCGCATGCAGCTGCTGGTGTTATCTTGCGTCAGTTACAAGTTCTTTCAGAGCTGTTCTCTCAGGAACTGTTCTCTCAGAACTCTCTCAGCCCCACCTACCTTACAGGGTGCCTGCCTGTTGTGGGGAGGGGAAGGGAAAGGAGATTGTAAGCCGCTCTGAGACTCCTTAGGGTAGTGAAGGGGCAGGGTATAAATCCAATCTCCACCTCCTCCAAAATCAGTCTACATTGGAACTCCTCACACTGCCTCTGCATGACACAGGCTCTAGATTTGGCAAACCACAAAGGAGTATTTCTTTACCACAGGATGTGTTAATGATAGCCATTAACTTCAATTTTTTTAAAAACAAAATTGGGTACAATTTGTGGAGAGCGTTAGAGCTAACAATGGATCCTCTGTGTTCAGAAGCAGTGTTCTGATTACCAGGTGCTGGAGGCAAACTGCAGCAGGGGAGGGCTAGATGCACCCTGCCCTCTTTGCGATGTTCCCAGAGGCATCTAGCTGGATACTGTTGAAAACAGAAAGCTGAACTTGATGGATCCTTAGTCCTTGATTGCGTAAGGTAATATTTACATTCTCCTCCCTTTTTTGCTCTTAGAAATGGGTATCAAATGGAATGGTTCCTACATCCCTGTAGCCTTCCTGGTTTTGAGCATAGTCTCCCTTATTGCCCTGATTCTCAGCTTGGTGGGTATACACAATGCCACGCTGCCCCGGCAAAATAAGGTGAGTGCAACCTACTGCTCTGAGACAAGGCGTATAGAACAAGCAAAGCATGTTTCAGTGGCAGGATGCAGGCTTTTAAGTCAGACAGGTCTCTTTCTCAAGCTGGCTGTCCAAAATAAAATGGGCGGTTGTTTTTGTCAACCAAGGAAAGTAACATACTCCATCTCATGTCTGCAAACTGTTTCCTTCCAAGATGAAAGGCGGGTTATCCCAGTAAAGTTTTCAGTTATACAAAATCCTCCAGGACTATGTTCATAAATTTGGGAAAGCAAGTTTCTAGCCCTTTGGTTTGTAAGGAAAGAGAGAGAAAAAACATGCCCCTCCATGTATGCAGATAATGCATATGTTCTTAATTTTTCTGAGTAATGCTGGATTCTGCTCCCCCCCCCCCCTCGTTATATACAGACATTCCAATTCCCTGTCCAGCTCTCAGCCTGGGGAAACCAGTTCTTCCAGTTTGCGGCTGAAACCAGCTCTGCCCAGCTTTAATCGGCTGGCGCATGTCACAAGCCCATCTCCTCACAGGAGCTTTGTAGCTTATAAAAATAAATCCCCCCCTTTAAAAAAAAATGGAGAACAGAACCAACAAATGTTTACATGAATGCTGTGCTTTAAAAAAAGAGGTTATAGCTTGCTCAAAGATTGGGGGGAGGAGCAAGACAGGTGACTGATGTGTGGGGGTGTGGTATGGGGCAGAGAGAAAGCACCAGCTGTTTGGGCTTTCTACCCTACAGTGTGCTCCCTCGTAAGGCCCAGCATCTAAAGTCATTGCTGGGAGTATCTGCGAATTCTCTCCCTGATGTCATGAAAGAGTTAACCTGTTTGCTAATAGTTAGTTAGTTAGGACCTATGGGGTGTAGAGTAGAAGTCCCTGTGTTAGAAGGGGAAGGCCTTATTCATAATGATCTGATCTCTCGCCTGAATCTGACCTCTAGCCTAGACATTGGTCAGTTCTTATTTGGAAGAGATTACCTGAGTTTGGTCATGTAGGCATTTTGGTTCTTCTTCCTCCCTGTGTTTAAACTTCAGAGACTAGAATGCAAGACTCCATCTTACAGTTAACATCAGTTAGGAAAATGTAGCTAGCCAGTTAGATGGTTTGTTATTTTATTTCCTCCATGTAACCCTCCCTAATATATTAGTAAACTTTTTTCTTTTAGCTAATTCACAGGCCTGTCTGCTGCATTATTATTTTTATGTGCTAACAGTCATCCTGAGCAATAAGCCCCCCCTGTGAGCTTGGAAGGGGCTCTGATTTGACTTGGCAGCTCAGGTTTGCCTAGTCTATACATCCAAATCTTGCCTGACTTGTTTTTCTGAATTCCTTCCTTCCAGTATGGACTGGTGTTTGATGCAGGCTCATCCCACACCTCTCTGTTTGTCTACCAGTGGCCAGCAGATAAAGAGAACAACACGGGCATGGTCAGCCAAACCTTCTCCTGCCATGTTAACGGTCAGTTTTCCTCTTTGTGCCAGAGGTGGTGGGAGAGAGTGGTGGTTGGCTGCTATAGCTCCCAATGTTTGATATAGGTACAGCAGTCGCTGGGTGATTCTGCATCTAGCATTTGCTCCCCATTTTCTCAACTGGGAGGGGAAAGTGCAGCTCAAAACCACATTCAAATACCTTGGGGCAATGGCGTACTGACTGCAAAGTCACCCCTGAATGGCCATAAAACTATCGTAAATCTATGCAGAAGGTACAATTAAATCTGATGATCAAAGGAAGCGAAAGCAGCACGCAATGCAGAGGGGGATTTCTGTTCCGACGTAGGTTTAGTAAAACAATGGAGGGGAAACCCAGTGCAGAATCAGCTACTGTGTCAGATCAGAGGGGCAGGAGTGGGCACAGAAAAGCCCTTTGGGCCTGATGAGATTCCATGCAGCCCAGAAGGGTTTGGGTTCAAGTTCAGTAGGGTGTAGCAGTCAGACATATGTTAGACTAAAATTTGGGACAACCAGGTTCAAATCCCCACTGTGCCCTGGAAGCGCACGGGGTGATCTTGGGCCAATCATTCTTCCTCAGACTAACCTACCTCACAGAGTTGTTGTGAGAATAAAACAGAAGCGGAGAACAATATTGTAAGCTGCCTCGAGACCACATGCCTTGAGCAAGGCAAGGTGTGTGAGGTTAAAGGTTTTTTTAAAAAATATATTTATTTGTTTCAAAAAGAGGGGGGGACTTAGAATCCAGCAACTAAATATAGTTTTTAAAAGAAAGGGGGAAAAGACATACATAAAGACAAGACAAAAATATAACAGAGGTGGCAGCAGAACTACACATAAGTTTCTGTAAATGGTTTCCAAATATCCAAAAATAAGTCCCTACACAATTGCCGTCTCTATGGCACGCATTCAAATATTGATAGCGTTCCAAGGTCCTCAGTCCTTTGATTTGCCGGAGGGAGCAAGTTTTAGCTCCCCTTGCTGTGTTGCCATGCTGAGTCATGATGAGAAAAGAAACCAATATATTAATAAATATATTAAAATAGACACACCCACCCTGCTTTAGGATGTGAACAAGTGGACAAGTACATATGGATGCATTGATCAGTCACATTTTTATCTCACCCTTCCTCCAGGAGCTGTGGGTGGCAGACATGGTTCTCTCCTCTTCCAGTTTCTCCTCACAAGCTGTGAGGTAAGTTAGGCAGACAGTGAATGAGGACAGATGGCTGAAGGGCCACCCAGTAAGCTTCATGATGGGAAGGAGGGTGGGACTTGAACCCACATCTCTGCAGCCCTAGTTTGGCACTCTGGCCACTACACATCCAGTGTAACCTTATGAATGATGGAGCATGGCGCCTTACCATGTTACCTAGGGAAAAAACTAGTAGCTTCTTGCTTGCAGGGAGATTACAATTTGCAACAGATAATGGCAAAACCAACAAAGAAGGATGAGGGGAAACCACAGTGACATGTAATTAGACCTTTGTTGTGGTTTGTCCTGAGGAAGAAGGGGTGCCAAAGATCACAAGACATAACTGAGATGTGAGGAAAGATTTGAAGTGAGCAGTCTAGCATGTGTTTTTTTTTTAAAAAAGCATTTTGTTGAAAGAAATGTTGCAAAGTTACAAAGCACATGATGCATCATACTCAGGTGTTGAAATATACATGCACATTTTTACCGGTTTACATGTCAGCACAGCGCTTTGCAATACTGAGTAGTGAGTGTTTGGTTGGTTTTGTTAGTTATAGACCACAGAATACAAGAATTAACACCCTCCAACTGACCCATATAGCATGTTGCTCTCTCTGTTCAGGTCATCCAGGCACAGGGTGACCCCTGACCCTGCTTCTTGTCTTTCAGCATCTGGGATCTCAAGTTTTGCCACAGATCCAGCACAGGCAGGTGACTCCCTCAGGGAATGTCTTGATGCAGCCATGAAAGTGATTCCTGCAGAGAGGCGGCGGGAGGCACCCACTTATTTGGGAGCCACGGCTGGGATGAGGCTACTGAGGTACATGCAGTACCTGGTTAATTCCAGATACATCCCCCTCTCCTAGGGTTGCCAGGTCTGGGTTGGAAAAATACCTGGAGACTTTGGGGGTGGGGTTCGGGGAGGGGAGGGGCCTCAGCATGATAGAATGCCATAGAGTCCACCCTTCCAAGCAGCCATTTCTTTCCAGGGAAACTGATCTCTGTCAGTTGGAGATCAGTTGTAAAAGTGGAAGATCTCCAGGCCCCATCTGGAGGCTGGCAATCCTACCCTCTCCGTTTCCATCTAGACCTGAGTTCCTCTGATAAATCCTTACCTTCCTCACCCCTCTCCTTAACGTTTTGCCTTGTATCAATGTCAAGGCACTAGGCCTTAGGTAGAATTATTTTACTGCCATATTTCTCCTAGCTAGCTAATTATTCTCTCAGTTCTCCCTGCCAATTGTCACTTAATGATCTACCTCCAGATCTACCCTGTCCCCTTTTTAGCCTGTCTTCCCCTCAGCTTAGGTTAGGGTTGCCAAGTCTGGGTTGGGACATATCTGGAGACTTTGGGGGTGGATCCAGGAGAGGGTGGGGTTTGGGGAAGGGAGGGGCCTCAGCATGGTACAATGTCGTATCCACCCTTCAAAGCAGCCATTTTTTCCAGGGGAGCTTATCTCTGTCAGGTGGAGATCAGTTGTAAAAGCGGGAGATCCCCAGGCCCCACCTGGAGGCTGGTAACCCTAGTTTAGGTCTAAAACCAGAAGTTAGCCCTATCCCAAACACCACACTTCCTCAGCCCTCCCCCTTTCTGACACCCAGACTACGGGTGACCAGGAGACTGGGGTGTCAGTGCCCATGTGGGGGTGCTTGAACTTGCTTGTAGGGAACTCTGGCCCCTCCCCATCCTGTCCCTTAGGTAGCTTGTCTCCCGTCAGACTATCAGGCACCCATCAACTTCGCCAGCAGTCTAACTGATTGAAAGTTTGGGATTCTGTGTGTGCGTATGTATATGGAATAACTATTCTCACTCCTCCCAACCTGCCTAAATCTCTCTAGCTCAGTTAGGTGTTTGGTATCTCTGCATGGATAAATAGCCAGGCGCATGGATGACAGTTAAACCGCAGTCTAAGAGCTTGACAAGGGAGAAAAAAGATCTTTAACAACTAACAAAAAAACCTCTGCAGACTAAGAGCACAAAAGCTTGAGAATATATTTCAGAACATTGTACAGGTATTACAGAGAAATATGAAACAAAAGGCAAAAGGAATACCGGCTGAGTTAACTTGGCATTTCTCTCAGAGGCCTGGAGGCAAGACTGAGGCAATGCTAAAACAAAGGGTGTTCTCAGCATTTGGGCAGACTATCTCTGTTTTTTCCTGTCCCTCTAGTCTTGGCATGCTTGAACGTGTAACCCTTTCATTCTCTGATGGGAGGGATTCTGGGTCCTGTATTGGGGGGATAAATCACTTTCCTCCTATCAAGCTGTCTTTGACCAATCATGTAATATTGTGCAGTACCAGTTTTTAGGACTTCAGCAGGGCTTATTAAAAGTAATCTATCTTCCCCCTTCCTGAAAGGATGCCCAAACGGGCTCCTATATTTTCCCCATTTGTTACAATAAATGAGTGTGTTTCCTGCACTGAGCATAATATGATGATATTATGGCAGAGATGACAGTGGAGTTTGTATTTCCCTGGTGCTACTAGCCCTCTTGTCCACAAGCCTGACAGAGGAGAAATTGGCTTGTGGGCATTTGCAGGAGAGAATTTGCAGGAGGGGTTATCGTACAGATGTTTAGCAAGGAGTAGGGCCAAATATTTCACTTCTGGCTACCTGGTGTACATTGCAGGCGGCAGTTATGCATGCACAGATGTTTGCCCATCACTTGAGTTGGGTAAGGGCTGGGTAGTTCACAATCTTCCATAGGCATATAACTTCTGCCTGCAATATGCAATCACTAGCTGGAAGGGAAATGTTTTTATGATACGCTCTTACACTTCCCTTCTACCCACCATGTTTCCCTTACAAATGACCCCGCATTCATGTTCTCTCAGCAAACACTGTTTAGGGGACACTGATTTGCCTGGATAATACATAGTTCTTCCCCTTAGCTGCCAGATGTCACCTCCATCATCTCCTTAGCTGTTGATCCAGAAGGACCAAGGTTTGGGTACTTCAGATACATCATGTGGCCAGCCACAAGCATCCGTCTCCTGAACCGAGCTTGGGGAAGGGGGCAGATGGAGCAATCCCTTCCTACCTGGCGAAGCCACAGAGGGTAGAGAGGAAAGTCTGGTGATCCTATTTTTCTCAGTGTTCTCTAACAGGTATACCTGCTGCAGGTACAACTAGCTTATCTCAAAGGGGATATGAGCCAGGACTGTATAGTTCTTCCCACTCAAATGCAGAAGGGCAAGTCCAATCCAGTCTCTGTGTGTTCAGAAGTAAGTCCCACTGGCTTCAGTTAGACAGGCTCCAAAGGAAATAACACATAGGATTACCAGACTCAGATTTGTCAATGAGCCAAATTTGTCAGGAAGTGTTTTCTGCTGTTTTTAATCTTTGGCTGTAATTTTTTTGTTCCTGGGCTCTATGACTCATGTTCAGAGATTTCTTGGACACATTTCTTGTGTGTTATGTATTATACTTTTTTTGCCTTTCTGACATAACCTGGGTCTGAAGCAGTTTATGTACTTTATTTTAGAGCAAAGTTCAAGTCCAGCGGCACCATGAAGACCAATAAAGGTTTTCCTGACCACCCTCAGGCCTTTTTTGAGATGATTTTATCCAGGGCTTTTTTTGTAGAAAAAGTCCAGCAGGAACTCATTAGCATAATAGGCCACACCCAACAGCAGAAACTCATTAGCATATTAGGCCACACCACTGACAGCACAGCTTATTAGCATATTAAGCCTCACCCCCATGTTACCAGAAGAGTGGTCATCCAGCCACACCCACCTTTTGCTTCTTATTCTGTTTACCTTGTTTGTTGTCAAAACGCAGGGCTTTTTTGGTAGCAGGAATTAATTTGCATGTTAGGCCACATACCTCTAATGTAGCCAATCCTAAAGAGTTTCTGCTGTTGGGTGTGGCCTATCATGCTAATGAGTTCCTGCTGGGTGTGGCCAACTCAGGAGCCAGCCGGAACTCCGTTCCTGTGCGTTCCTGCCCCAAAATAGCCCTGATTTTATCCCCCTGTTCCTTCCCTGGGACCCTGGGATAAACCCCCTCTTTGATAACATACTGAGCCTGGATTTGGACCTTTGCACACACAGTAGAACATGCCAGTAAAAGCAACAAGTTTTATTAAAAGAGATTAGAAAACAGTTCAGTCTTATAAGCAAGCAAAGCAAGTTGGTGCTATAATATAACAAATCTAGCTTTCAACATAGACTCACATACTTGGAGATATATAGGTTACGACAGCATGAGGTTGGTGCAATGCGAGATTCCTGGTCTTCCTGATGGTGGAAACGGGCCATGCTGGTAAAAGGTCTTAAAGGTGCCGCTAGTCTTGAACTTTGTTCTGCTGCTTCAGCCCAACACGGATACCCACTTTATCTTAATCTATTTTAATTACTGACCTTTCTTTTCTTTTCTTTCAAACTCCTTTGATCCAATGAGCAGCAGATAAGGAGTCTTTATTTCTTTAAGGAAAATAAGGTAGAGAGATATTTGGCCACAGCCAGCGTAGTCTATGGGTCTCTGTCCACCAACAGATAGGGGACTAGGCTGCCTTTTAACACAGCAGAAGGTAATTTAGTTAAAATAGGGGCAACCCATAACTCGTGATAAAAGTTATAACGAGGGCATTCCAATATCACGTGGGATATGGAGCCAACCTTTTTCAAATCACATTGGCAAAGCCTATCCGGATAAGGCAAATGACAATATCTCCTGTGTAGAACCGCTGAAGGGGCAGCGTTCAGATGAGCAAGCATCAATGCTCTGCAGTAGCAAGGAACTGTTAGATATTTAATGTAGGCTGGAATGGTTGGAGATGGAAAAATGCCAAAAAACTGGGTGGCACATACTCTCTGGGCTCATGTAACTGAGCTGAAATAATCTTTTATTTGAGTAGTTTCTGACCCGCTTCATTTACAGCCCTCCTTTCTTACTGAGACTCAAGGTGATTGTCTGGGTGTGTAAAGTGCTGTCAAGCCACAGTGGACTTATGGCAACCCCTGCGAGGGGCTTTCAAGCCAAGTGAGAAGCGAGGTGGTTTGCCATTGCCTTCCTCTGCAGTGTCTTCCTTGGTGGTCTCCCGTCTGAGCACTCACCAGGGCTGACCCCTTCAGCTTCTGAGATCTGACGAGATCAGGATGTACCACGCTGCCGTCCCTCCCCAGGCGATTACAAAAAATGAAAACAATGTAGTCAGACAACCTAAGACAGTCAAGGAACAGTGCAACAGTACCAGGATTACAGAATTACAAAACAGTGCAAACAAATACACAAACAGGCATGAAAATTGATTTTAAAAAGGCAGTGGAAGCAAGATAATACATACAATAAACAGTACAGTAGAAACTACAGTCCTGTTCTCTTTATAAAAGCACCTCCTTTGACCTTTTCATTATACTACTGCTCTAGTTCCCTCATAAAAATGCTCTCCCGAAAATTTCTCCCCTGCACATTCTGCAGAACTATAAGTGAGGCCGTTCCACAAAGTGGGAGCCACAGCAGAGAAAGCTCAGGTTTAAGAATCTGAAACAAAAGGTGATAGAACATTAAGAGAAAAGAAAACCAGTTCTGAAAGGCAGTTGTGCTGGTCAGTGGGAGAGTCTGCTATTAGATGTGCCCCTGATTCCTACAGGTAGGCAGCTCTGCCCTTGTTAAAATCACAACAGGATAAAATTAAAAGGGAAAAGGGAAAGCCACCTACTCAGCTGACAGCCTTGGTTTTGTGGAATATTGAACAATACTTGACCAGCAGGCCATAACTAGATGGATCCCGTCTGAATGAGCCAGTTTGGTGTAGTAGTGGTCAGGAGCATGGACTCTAATCTGGGAGAACCGGGTTTGAGTCCCTACTCCTACACATGCAGCTGCTGGTGTGACCTTGGGTCAGTCATGGCTTTCTCAGAGCTGTTCTCTCAAGAGCAGTTCTCAAAAGAACCCTCTCAGCCCAACCTACCTCACAGGGTGTCTGTTGTGGGGAGGGGAAGAGAAAGGAGATTATAAGCCACTCTGAGACTCCTTTGGGTAGTGAAGGGCAGGGTATAAATCCAATTTCTTCTCTCTTCTCTTCTTATGCTTGAAACAGAAATGCTGTAGAGCATCTTCTAAGCAGACTTTGGGAGAAAGTTGGCAGGAGCTGAGCATCTGGTCTTGGGCTAAATAAACCTAATCTAACATTAAGTGCTGATGGTAGCATCCTAAGAAATTAATGTTGCTTATTCTCCACCAGGATAGCCTTGCTCACCAGAGCAGGGCCTTTCTGCAGGTGGCACCCTGCCAATGGGCAAAGTCAATAGCTACTCACAGCTGTGTTGTGGCTCCCACCTTATGGAATGGCTTGCCTGTGGCGGTCAGGAAGGCTCCTGCTCCCCAGGCTTTCCATAAAGTAGGCAAAACTGAATTATTCATGAGGGCATGTCTATTTAGGTCATATCTCTGTACTGTAACAAATGATTCGAAAAGACACTTGGGTAAAGGATTAGGGACTTTGGTCTGTACTACTGTGTATAGTTGTAGTATCTATAGATCAAGACGGGTATCCATGTTAGTCTGTCTGTAGCAGTAGAAATGAGTAAGAGTCCAGTAGCACCTTTAACAAAATTTGTGGTAGGGTATGAGCTTTTGTGAGTCACTGCTCACTTCTTCAGATACAGGTATATCTGAAAACTCATACCGTACCACAAATTTTGTTAGTCCTTAAGGTGCTACTGGACTCTTACCCTTTTCTAGCTCTACTATCTGTTGCGGTAAATGGAATCCTACTGTGTATTTTTTGCATCAGTTAACAACAACAACCTTTATTGGCATATCAGATGAAAGAAAAGCCAGGTACAGAAATTTCGCCACCGTTTCAATAATTACAGCACTTTGGCTGGAAAGAATTTTGCATCAGTTAATGAACCATATTAATACCTGTGATTTGTTTCAATTCTGTTTCAGACGTTTGGTTGGTTCCAGATTTCTACAATCCAAATCCTATTGCACTGTTTACTAGAAGTCCCTCCCAACCTGTTGATTGTATTGACTTACTCTGAGTCATCTGGGATTGTGTCCCAGTGAGAAAAGCAGACTGTAAATAATGTAAATAAATAAAAAATAAAAAATTCTTAGTCGTTAGGACATCTGAAATAGGACTGAGTGCATGGGATTCCTTGCATAGAGCAAAGAAACGAAACTGGACGTAGGCCTTAGGAAGATTCCCAGTGTCCAAAACAATCCAATAGATAAAACCATCATAATGTGCATAACTGGCAGTTATCTTTACATTTCCCTGATGCAGAATTCAGATTGCCTTGAAGGAGAATTTGTTTTCTTTTTAAATAAAGAGCTGGCTATGCTTAATCCTGTATCCCAAATTACCCTCACATTTTTACAACATTTTCTTTTGGATCCTGTAGCCGAGAGAACAAGACTGCAGCAGCACAGATCCTGGAAGAAGTTGGCAAGACTATCCGGGAATATCCCGTAAACTTCCAGGGGGCCAGAATCCTTACCGGGAAGGAGGAGGGTGCTTATGGCTGGATCACCATCAACTATCTGCTAGAGTCCTTCACCAAGGTGTGGCCGGCGTTTCCAAACTGTAACAGGGTTGAAGTTTAATATGGGAATTTACACAAAATTCTGTATAAAGATAGGATGGAAAGGGCTCCAAAAGGTGGAGAGTTATGTAGCGTTTCACTGGGAGGAGTGTGAAAAAAAATAACCCCGTCTCCTCCCCTTTTTGCTGCTGTCACAGCTGCCTTGACTTATTTATAGCGCCTCTGATCCCACCCACTTTCCAGGGAGCCAATCCTGGCTTTGAGGCAGGTCTGTTTCACACATTCCTGTCTCTGTGTTTTCAAGATGGCGGTTGCCAAACAGCTCTTTATTGGTTTGCATGGATCTGGAAGGTCTTTAAAAATGTGCCTTTCATTGTAGATAACAGTGTTTTAAGGAAGGTAAAATCTGGGGAGAATTTTTTTCACAAGAAAAAATGTCAGGTCTCAGAATTGTATCTCTCCGCCATCTCTGATTCCATTCGCACTGTCCTGTTGTGTCTCCTCAGTATTCCCTTGAACATCGGGACTGGATTCACCCCTCCTCAGGCAATATCTGGGGGGCACTGGATCTCGGTGGGGCATCGACCCAAATAAGTTTTGTCCCAGCAGACCCAATCGTGAAGAAGGAGGAAGCAGCAGAGTTCCGACTTTATGGGTTTGACTACACTATCTATACCCACAGCTATCTGTGCTACGGGCAGAATCAGGCACTCCGGCACGCCCTCCGGGCTATTGTCGTAAGTCATCCATTGACGTTCATAAGCTGCCCAAGGAAATACCATGGCGCATAGGGTGGGGCAGTGGTTCAGACTAAAAAGGAAGGGGATATTCCTTGGGCAAACAAAGGATTTTAAAACTTACTCCAACCAGCAGTGACTTTCAAGCCTCCCAGGCAAAAAACGGTCTTTCCCATGGTGTTCGATGAGATCCTTGTACTAGAGATGCTGGGGATTGAATCTGGGCTGTTTTGCAAACAAACTATGTCCTCTGCCATAGTCTGTTTCCAGCAGTAGCATTTGAACATTATGAACTTCTGTTAATGCCTTTTACCATTGAACTATCTAGGGCAGGAGTCCCTTTGGGAGCCTCTGGGCACCTTTGGAATTCAGGCGCATTGTGGTGGGCACACCCACAAAATGGCTGCCACGGGAGATGGAGCCAAGTACAAAATGTCAGGGAGCAAGATTATGCATAAATCTAATAGTAACTCTTCAGCGTTTCAGGCAAAAGGCCTGTTTAACAGGATACCTTTTAATCCACACAGCCAATCTGATCTCTAGTGGCCAGTCAGAAGCCCTGCTGGGCAAAACCTCCACCCGGCCCCACCCATGTTCTAAAAACAGTGGGTAAGTGCCAGGAAAGGTGTTGGTGGGTTCCTTGGCTTCTACAGGCACCACACTGGGAACCGCTGACCAGGATGAGTCAGACCATTGTTCCTTCATGTTTTCTCCCCTGACTGACCACCACTGTCCAGGGCCTAACTGTACATTGCATTATCCTTGCGTTCTCATTGGGTCTGCCCTAAGGCTACTTTCAGTCAGATGTGCTTTGCGAGTTTCATGCTCAGAACTCAGTTCCCAGGCATGTGGGGACCCAAATCAAGTCAATACCATGGTATGTGAGGACAAGGGAGCCCTCAGCTTCTCCCCTCAATCTGTTGTCATGGCTTTAAATGGCCCTTAACACAACACTATTTGCCTTGTTTGGGGACATTTACCTGTTGCCTTCAGTTCATGTAAATTTCCCCAATGGGACAAATAGAGGCTCCTAGGAACATTGCAAGTGAGGAAATTGTTTGGGCGGGGGAGAAGAACACCCTTTTCATGTACCACGGTTCTGATCTGAACTGGCCACCCACATATCTGGGAACTGAGTTCTGAGTACAGAACTCACAAGGTACATCTGATTGAAATTCTCCAGGACAGATCTGAAGATAATGTGAGAGAAATTGAGGGTAAGGTAACATAACAGCTACACCCTCAGTCACAAAAAGGCCTTTCCCAATCTGTTACCTGAGATCTCTGAACTAGAGATGTTGTGGACTGAACCAGGAACCTTCTGCATGAAAGCAGCTGCTCTGACAGTGAACCATAACTCCTCCTGTGGTAGCAGGGAGTTTCAGGGTTGCTTTGTGTGTGTGTGTGGGAGGGGGAGATGACTCAGAGCACTTTAAACAACTCTTTTTATGTATGTCCATGAGGAACACGAGAGAAGAGAGGCTGCAAACTCAGACTGCTTGTGCTGGGCTTTGAATCAGTGTCCGCTCGCCCCACCCCCACCCCAATGCAGCATGAATTGTGTGGCAATTCCCCTCTCACCCCAAGCTCCTTTTCCCTCCAACCCCCCCCCAAACCTCCCTGTTTTCTCTGCTAGCTACTTGTTCAAGAAAGCAGTGTATGTTATTTATTTTTTTAGATATTTGTACCCTGCTTTGTTCCCAAGGCAGCTGACATGGTTTTCCACTCCTCCTTTTATCCTCACAATAATAGCCCTGTGAGGTAAGTGAGGCTGAGGGTGACTGGCCTAAGGTTGCCCAGCAAGCTGTCCTTGGGAGAGTGGAGATTCGCATCGAGGTCTCCAAGATCTTAGTCCAGCATTCTAACCACTATACCATGCTAGCTGTTTAGTAACTAGTTGCCATGAGCCATTCAAAGTTATCAACATTAATTTAACCTGGTTTTCTCTTTTCCTTCACTGTGCACTGGCTATTATGTTATGGCCTAGTGACGGGGTTAACGTTTCACTCTGGCTGTTGTCTCCAGAATTCAAGCACCTTGGATCAGTTTGATCACCCCTGCTATCCCCTGGATTACACTGAGAACATCACGAGGACATCCTTCTACAGCGGCCCATGTGCCAAACCGCAGGAAACTGCGTCCTCTGGGAATGTGACTCTAAAAGGCCTGGGTGATGCCAACAGATGCCGGGAAACCTTCAAGAAGATCTTTAATTTCTCATGTGATCACAACACATCCTGTGGATTCAATGGGGTCTACCAGCCAAAAGTCCATGGAAAGTTCCTGGTACGATATGGCCGTAGTTGTTCATAAGAATGTAAGAAGAGCCTTGCTGGATTAGACCAGTGTTCCATCTAGTCCAGCATCCTGTCTCACACAGTGGCCAACCAGTTCCTCCGGAGGGCCATCCTTCCCTGATGTTGCCTCCTGGCTCTGGGATTCAGAGGTTTAGTGCCTCTGAATGTGGAGGTTCCCCTCAGTCACCATGGCTAGCAGCCACTGGTAGACCTATCCTCCATGAATCTATCTAACCCTCCTTTAAAGCTGTTTATTCCTGAGGCCATCACTACATCCTTTGGCAGCAAATCCCACATTTAATCACTCACTGTGTAAAAAAGTATTTCCTTTTGTCTGTCATGAATCAGCTGCTCATCAGCTTCATTGGATACTCTCAAGTTCTAGTATTTTGGGAAAGGGAGTACAAATTATCTTGGTCTACTTTCTCCACCCCATGCATAATTTTATAAACCTCTATCATGTCTTCCCTTAGTTGTCTCTTTTGTAAACTGAAAAGTCCCAACCTCTTCAGCCTTTCCTCATTCCCCTAATGATCTTGGTCACCCTCCTCTGTAGTTTTTCCAGCTCTGTGATATCTTTTTTGAGATATGGTGACCAGAACCATACACAGTATTCCAAATGATATTGCACCATAGATATATACAGGGACATTATAATATCAGCCATTTTATTTCCAAATAATCCCTAACCCAGAGTTTACCATTTACAATGCTGCAGCACACTGAGTTGACACCTTCATTGAGCTATCCACTATGGCCTCAATATCTTTTTCCCCTCAATCTCAGCAAGTTCAGACCCTATTACCATATACTTGAAGCTGGGATTTTTTTTTTTTGGCCCAATGTGCATTACCTTATACTTACTGACACTGAACTTCATTTGCCACATTTTTACCCACTCACCCAGTTTGTGGAGATCTTTTTGGAGTTCTTCACAGTCAGCTTTGGTTTTCACCATCCTGAATAATTTTGTGTCACCTGCAAACTCGGCCACTACACTACTCACCCCTAGTTCCAGATCATTCACAAATAAATTAAATACTACCGGCGCCAATACCAATCCTTGTTGGATCCCACCGTTTACATCCTTTCATTGTGAGAACTGTCCATTGATTCCTACTCTTTGCTTCCTGTCATTTAACCAATTTTTAATCCATAAGAGAACCCATCCTTTTATCCAGTGACTGCTAATTAACCAAGGTAAGCTGTCCTGAGCTTGCTTGTGGGGAGGGTGGGGTATAAGTTGAATAAATAAATAAGTTTACTCAGGAGTCTTTGGTGAGGTACCTCATAAAAAGCCTTTTGAAAATCCAAATATGTAATGTCTACCAGGTCATCATTGTCTACATGCTTGTTTACTTTCTCAAAGAACTCCAAAAGGTTGGTGAGGCAAGACTTCCCTTTGCAGAAGCCGTGCTGATTTTCTCTCAGCAGGTTTTGTTTGTCTATGTGCCTAAATAATAATTCTATCTTTGATTACAGTTTCAGCTAATTTGTCTGGGACAGACGTTAGGCTGACTGGCCTGAACTTTCCTGTTTCTCCTCTAGATCCCTTTAAAAAAATTGGTGTGATCTTTCCTAACACTTGCTTCCTGAATAGGATTGCCAGTTTTTTAAACTGGTCCCTCTAGCTGCCCTTAAATAGCTATTTTAATGCACAAGTAAAGCAGGTGATATTATTGTATGATATTGCATGCTATTTAAAAGCTTCAGCTGCCCATTTCCACTCATTAAACCGCTATTAAAAGGATGGGACATTATTTTCCTGACCAATTGGCAACCTTGCCTGAGATCCTTTAACCCAGAGAGGCCAGTCACTGAACCTGTGATGATCCTACCTGCAAAATGTGTAGCCTGCTACAGTCCTTCCTGTATTCAGGTGCCCTGGGCAAGACGGGAATCAAAGAACCTTAACACCGTAATGCAGTAGTTTGTAACTGTGGGGCTGCCACTGAAAAGCCCTCCTTCGTGCATCCACCAAACAAGCTTCTTTGATGGGACAGTCAGGAGGGCCTCTCCCTGTGATCTTAATTCTCGGGCATTACTGAATGCCATGCATTATATGGGGAAACTTCAGCTGCTAGCCTACAGATTAGGCTGCATGAGACTGGAGCTGTGTTGCAAAGTGTTTTTTCTCATTCCAGCCAAAGTTTGTGGTGTTTGCCTACCCCCAAGGTCCTGCCTTTGAGGCAGCGCTATTTTTGGGCAGGAACGCAAACTGTGGGGTGCCTGGAGAAGCCAATCCAATCCAGGGAGGGAAGGCAGTTTAAACTGTCTCCCCTCCTTGGGTTCCCCAGGCACCCTGCAGGTGCAGGACCCCTAGGGAAGCCGATCCAGAAACTGCCTTCCTTCCCTTTGGTCCCCCATGAGCCCTGCAAGCCGTGGGGCACCCAGGAAAGCTGATCCTGGGAGGGAGCTGCACTGTCGGGGGGTGTGGCCTAATATGCTAATGAGTTTCTGCTGTTGGGTGTGGCCTATTATGCTAATGAGTTCCTGCTGGGCTTTTTCTACAAAAAAAGCCCTGCCTTTGAGGGCAGTGCAAACATCTTCCCTGGAATGATGCCCTCAGCCTTCCTGGCTAGACTGCCTGCTGCCTGCCTTTCCATCACACCACCTGAGTGCTCCCATTGACCCCCTGCTCTTTGTCCACCAGGCTTTCTCTGCTTATTACTACACCTTCAACTTCCTGAATTTGACCGAGGGGCAGCCACTGGCTGCCGTAGAAGCTGCCGTTCAGACATTCTGTGCCAGAAATTGGAACGAGGTGGGTACTTTCCTGTGGTATATGGTGGGCAACGCAACCTGGCTCACAGATAAAGGCTACACTTGCTTGCTTGTGGTCTCTTTTGTAAGCTCTGAAGCAAAGTATTCCGGTTAGGGGGTCACCAGATGAAAGGAGGATGGGGCTCCTGGACTATGTAATGGTGGAGTAGAAGGAAGAACTCTGAACGTTGTTGCAGATACAGCTTTTCCAAGCTGGGCCATATTAGGGCATGCCAAATTGCACCCATCAAAATTCTTCTGCACAAGTATTGTGAATGTGAAGATGCAAGATCTGTGCCCTCAGTCACCATGATCACAGCTGGACCCATCCCGCTACTTTTTTTTCTTTTTCGCTGGCAAGTCGCAGCTGACTTACAAGGATTCCTTAAGGGTTTTCAAGGCAAGTGACGTTCAGAGGCGGTTTGCCATTGCCTGCCTCTGCATAGCAGCTATGGTATTCCTTGGTGGTCTCCCATCCAAGTAATAACCAGGGCTGGCCCTGCTTAGCTTCCAAGAACTGATGAGACTGGGCTAGCCAGGGCAGATCAACTTCTTGAGAGCCAGTTTGGAGTAGTGGTTAGGGTTTGATTCCCCACTCCGCCACATGCAGCTGTTGGAGTGACCCTGGGACAGTTACAAGTTGTTTCAGCAAACGGTTATCCATGACGGCATGGATTATAACCTTCAAATATTGGCTGTGCCTTCATTTTAGAAGTAGCCCAAATAGTCTTGTGACCCTAATGTTAACAGAATCTCATCTAGCAATTTGGCTGACCAACATAGAGAAAAAAATCTCTGCAATGGGCTGCAAGTTTGATGATCTGTTACCCTTGCTTGAGCAGAAAGCTTTCTATTTACTTAAACAAAGACTCCTGGAGATAGAGGGGCAAGAGCTGAGAAGGCTTGCACATAGACATTGTTCCCCTTTGAGTTTGGGACTTTCCTTTAGTCACATCTCTACAGGTTACCTGACTACCTTGTTTCAGCCCCACCTCCGTAGGGCTTTTATGCTAGCTCGGTTTGACGTCTTGCCCTCAGCTGCACTTTCGGGAAGATTCCAAAAAATCCCCTACAGAGAGAGATTTTGCCCATGTGGGATGGGGGAAATCGAATCTATTGGTCATGTGCTTTTACACTGTAGTTTTCATAACGATATTCGTCTCGCTTATATTGAAGCGGTGATCGCCCCCCTCCGGGATCAATCCGAGGAGTTCATTATTGATATCTTGTTGTCATCTCAGAGAGCTGAGATTCTTGAGACTGTAGCAAGTTTTTTATATGAGGTCTCTAGGAGGAGAGCCTTGTATTAGGTTGGACTGGAAATCTTGCTTTACCTGACTATTTTGTGGTATATCGCCGGGTGCATTGTATCATTTTTATGCCAATAAAGGTATTGTTATTGTATTGTTAAAAAGTTGTTTCAGAGCTGTTATCTCATGAGCAGTCCTTGAAAGAGCTCTCTCAGCCCCACCTACCCTACAGGGTGTCTGATGTGGGGAGGGGAAGGGAAAGGAGATTGTAACCTGCTCTGAGACTCCTTTGGGTAGTGAAGGGCGGGGTATAAATCCAGTCTCTTATTCTTCTTTTTAAACTATTAATTTTATGTGCCAGTTGCAAAGCAGTGGAGAGAGTATTTCAAGTGGGAAGGGATGTTGAAACCCTTGCTCCGTATACTATTTCACCCTCCCACCCTCTCATCTTGATGAAAATTAGTCTGGTATAGTAGCTAGAATGTCAGTCTAGAGTTAGGGAAGCCTTCCTCTTACACATACAAACCCCCCAAATGTAAAAACTGTTCTAAGATTGGAGGGAGGAGGGAGAAGAAGTGTGGGGGTAATCTCACAGGTACTAGGCAAGAGATGCCCTCCCTATGCAGCTTTTCCCCTATTCAAGAGGAACTGTAGCATGGTTTTTCCCCACGGCTCGCTCAAGGAGGGAAAAAAAAGTGCTCTTGTTTACAGAGCAGTGGAATTGCCAGCAAAACCCATTCTTCCTCCTCTTAAAATCTTACGTCTTGCTTTTTCCCCAGTTAAAGTTAAGTTACCCCAACGAGAGGGAGTCTCTTCTGAAGAACTACTGTGCTAGTGCCAATTATATCCTCACCCTCCTCGTGCAAGGTTACCGCTTCAGCAATGACACCTGGGACAATATTGCCTTCCGGATGAAGGTGAGGGCAGAGGCCAAGGGGCCTTTCTGCTAGGACCAACAAACCAGGGATCCTGGGGTAGGGATGCCAGCCTCCAGGTGGGGCCTGGGGATCCCCTGGGATTACAGCTTCTCACCTCCAGACTACAGAGATCAGATCCCCTCAAGAAAATGGATGCCTTAGAAGATAGACTCTATGGCATGGTACCCCACTGAGGGCCCTGTGCTCCCCAGGCTCCATCCCCAAATCTCCGGGAGTTTCCCAACCTGTATCTGGCAACCCTTTTCCCCCCCACATACTCTGCTGGTGGCCAGGAGGTACCTGGTAATCCTATCCTGGGGAAAGGAACCCCACTGCCACCTTCCCTAGGATTGCCAGTGCTGAAGGGACGGCACCCTTGTTTCCTCCCTTGATTGCCCTGTGTTCTTTCCTCCTGCAGGCGGCCAATTCAGACATCGGCTGGACCCTAGGCTATATGCTAAACCTCACCAACATGATCCCCACTGAATCCCCCCGTTTGCTGAAAGGACACGAGGAGGAAGTTTGGATAGCAAGCATTTTCTTCATTGCCCTGATGCTGGCGCTGTGCCTCGTCTTTCTGCTCGTCCATTTTCTAAAGTGACCGAAACAGCTTTCAGACAATATGTACCCAGCACTTCAGGATTTTTCCCCCAGTTGGAGGGGCGCCTCACTTGACCCGGATTCACAGCCCAAATAGCAGAGATGCTCTCCTTTTGTGGGAAACACTGACTTGGTGATGCTTAGGCCTACCACCCCAGCCAACCTCTCGAGGAACCCTCTGGCCTAACAGAATGGACGCCAGCTGGTTGTTCAAACTGATTTAGTGCTTATTTTTTGTATATGCAGAAACTGCTGAGGTCAAATTATTTCCTACTTTTTCTGAGCTATGCCTATCATGGACATGGAACAGGTATTCCCCACTTCAAGTTCTGCCTCCACTGGAGATTTACCAGGTAACCTAAAGCAAGCTACACATTCTTAGCCTACCCATTCCATGTGTAGCATGGGAAATCATGATACTGGACTACCTGACAGGGCTGCTGTTAACAATACTGAGACAATTTATGGGAACAGCTTTAAACACCTGAAAAGCACTAAGACTGTGCATATGGTTGCTTGTAATACCACATGCAGTTCAGACAACTGCCCCCTTTAGTGTTTGTGAACATGTGGTTGCAGTTATTTCATTTCAATGGTTTCCCACCCAAAAAGACACTATTTGCACACAAAAACTTGACATCAGTCATGACAACAGAATTAAAAAATCTGGGAGCTAGGCCTTTTATATCAAAGTCATCTGTTCATGTGCACTTATGGCTTTGGTTGAGGGAAGATAAAATGGCATCTGCTGTAAGCCATGTTATGAATGCCAGATACTGCAGGAGCAACAGCAGAGGAAGGCGGTTGCCTTCAAGGCCCTGCTTATGAGCGTCCTGGAAGCATTTTGTGGGCCCCTATTGGACAATGCACCATAGTTTGGTCTAGGCTAGCCTGATCTTGTCAGATCTTGGAAGCTAAGCAGGGTCGGCACTGGTTAGTACTTGGATGGGAGACCGCTAAGGAAGCCCAAGGTTACTACGCAGAGGCAGGCAATGGCAAACCATCTCTGTTGGGCTCTTGCCTTGGAAACCCTACGGGGTTGCCATAAGTCAACTGCAACTTGAGAGCACTTCTCACCACCACTGGAAAAAGGATCCCAGATTAAACAGACCCTTCAGCTCTTCCAGCATGGCCTTTTCATGGTTTAAAACAACCACAAATTCTCAACAAAAAGTAAAGGCATTGGGCACCCCCTAGATCAGACCCGGTCAGCAACCACTGTTGAAATACTTTGGCTCTTGAGTCCCTGTGCCAGATGCTGCTTCCCCCTGTGTGAACCGCCAGACCTATTTTCAGGGGAGGGTTAAATCCTTCTTTCCCCACAGGGAAATAATAGTGTCAAATCACCTTCCCTTCCTGTGGAAACCCCCCCCCCCCGGATGTTACACTCTTGGGACCCCTCCCCTGATTTAATTTGCAACAGTCTTCCATATCAAACACTGCAGCTTGCCCAGAGGGGTCTCCTTTGCTTCTATTACTCCATGAAGGACTGCGTAGACAGTAGTCACAGAATAAATTCTGCAGCATAAGCAAAGTCACTTCATGCACCTGACTTCTGCAAGCTAAAGAATCCCTCTTTTGCTGGTGTAGAATGGAGGTTACCTCGGTGCAAGGTGTTGATTTATTTCTTAATACAGAGGAGAGTGTCAACAGAACCCAGTTTGCAGTCTTCTGCGGCAGTAACAATACACAACTTTGTTTATTTCCTTTTAAGTAGTTTCAGGATAAGGGTAACAGAATGCAAGGATCCCTCAGTCCCTGGAAGAAGAGGCAACAGTGTCAGGGGAGGGGGACGGAAGAAGAGCAGCAGGAGCAGTGCTCTCTCGCACAGCAAAGCATTTGGGGAAAATCCCAACAGTCCCTTTGCAGCGCCCTTCTAGCCATTCCTCGTTCACTGTGGAAACAGAAGAACAGGTGATGGGTTTGAGGACAGGAGAGGCAAAGCCAGTAGTAGACTGGGCCAAAGGCAAACAGAAGGGCTCCAGGGTTCCTTTAATAATCGGGGAGAAGTATGACAGACCCATCTTGCCACATGAGGTCGGGGGAAACGACACCTGCAGGCATCCCCTCCTCCTCCTCTGCCTTTATTAAAGGAAGCAGAAATACTGTGCCCAGTGTTGACCCAGAGGAGAGTTTACAGGCGTAGCAGGAGGTGCCGCTCTGTGCCACCCCACCAGAAATGCGCTACCTTCAGAGAGGATCTCCAGTATGTCGCCTTCCTTAAAACTCAGGTCCTCCAGTCCCCGGGCAGAGTAAGAGTGTCTTGCCACCATCTGGTAGAGAACACGTCTGCCTGTGCTGTTGCCTTTGCCCTTTGGAAAAACATAAGTGGGTCTCGATATCTATGCGTGTAACATCTCAACAGGGTTGAAACTGGAGGGAATAGAATGCATTGCACGGCTTCTGCGTGCAGGTGTAGGAAGCCCACTTTTGGATAGGTATGTTTTTAAAAACTCCTTGCACATAGAAAATGAACACAGCATGAAGAGGGGTTGGGAGTGTCTTTTTAAGAGGAGCCTTGCCCTTATAGTCTGACACAGGACAGTCCATTCTTCCCTCCCCACAGGACTCCATCACTTAATTCCCTCTTCTAGACTGTATCTAGGTATACAGCCAAAAAAACACGCTAGAATAGAGTGGGAGTCTTTCAGCCCGAAAGCCCAGCAATAAAGAATCCATACCTGGCACCAGAGGGTCAGGTGGCTGCTACTTTGTACCTCTTGCCATACTTTCCTCAGTTCCTCATCATTGTTAATTGGGAGTAACTCGTCACTGCCTAGAGGTCTGTACCTGCAAGGGGCCAGGAACACAGCTAGGCTGATGGTTCATGCAAAGGGGTCATTAACTCGTGGGACTCTGACACAGAATATAGAAATGGACACTCTGTGTGTGTGTGAGTGTGTGTGAGTGTAAAGTGCCATCAAGTCACAGCTGACTTACAGCGACCCCGGCAAGGGGCCTTCAAGGCAAGCGAGAAGCAGAGGTGGTCTGCCATTGCCTTCCTCTGCAGAATCTTCCTTGGTGGTCTCCCTTCCAGGAACTGAGCCTGCTTAGCTTTCTGACGAGATTGGGCTGTCCCATGCTGCCTTCCCTCCCAAGAGGGACACTAGCTTGGCTTCAAAAAGGAGGATTAGAAAAATTCATCATTGGATAGATCTGTCAGGGGCTGTTAGCCACAATGGTACCCCCATATTTTAGTACACATTGCCTCTAACCTCGCCTAGCCTGGTCTTGGAAGCTAAGCAGCATTGGCTCCGGTTAGTGTTTCGGATGGGAGACCACCAAGGAAGCCCAGGGGTGCTACGCAGAGGCAGGCAATGGCAAACCACCTCTGATCATCTCTTGCCTTGAAAACCCTACGAGGTCGCCATAGATTGGCTGTGACTCGATAGCACTTTCCACCACCACCTCTGAATTCCAGTTGTTGGGGGCAACAACAAGGAGAGGTTAGATATCTCTTTTGCACACTTCAGAGGGTTACACTTTAAAAAAAAAAAAAAAAAAGCTCTTATGGCTTCTCTCAAATAATCCTGGGAATTGTAGTTTGGTGAGGATTCTGTTTATTCCTCTCTCCCAGAACTACAGTTTCCAGAATTCCTTGGGGAGACAGAATGGCTGTGAAACCAGTTTGTCTGAATGTAGACAACCCTTTGTCTCCTTTTCACCATGGGGTGCCCTTGTGCCTTGGATTCCACCTCCCCCCCCCCACACACAGCTCCTTTACCTGCAGAAAATCAACATGCAGAAATCAAACAGGTGAAGATCTTCCACTCCAACTTAGTTCTGGATATGAGGAGTCAAACCTGCCTATTTTTCTACACATTTTGCAGTTATTAAAGGTGCAGGAGCTATGCCAGAAGAAAGAGTTGGCAACCTGAACTACGCATGGAACTTCTCCTTTCTTCCTCTCCTTTCACTCTGCCAATGGCCCTCTTCTCCTTCAGGTCCACTGCCTGCTGCCACCTAGACCACCACAGAACATACCTTAGTGTCATCTTCACAGCTTGCCGGCAGCATTCTTCCAGCAGCATGGCACTCAAGTCATCCAGGGAGGGGGCATGACTCATCTGCATGTTTGCAGTGTAAGATCCGTGGACTGTTAGCAGGATGGGTCTGCCATTGGTGGGGGAGACTTCCTCCTGGGCCAGTGGGGCCTGCACAGAAGAATGGAAGCTCTGCTCACCCCAAGCAAATGATTTTGAACACTATCTTACAATAGGCAATTTGCAAGGTGGCATGTGACAATTTCAAGATGCAAAAACAGACAACCCAGTTGCTATGCGATTAAACCAACAACAAAACCTAATGCAACATAAAAAAACATGCTTTTTTGTCTTTAAAAAAATCTCTAGAGGGTTGACAAGGAACAGGATTTCACAAGCACATGCACTGAATTCTAGCTCTCCCCTGCCCAGTTCTAGATGCTTGAGTGGTAATTCAGGGTTATCACCTTCACATGGCCACCCTTGGGTCACAGAGGGCTGGGGCAGCCATTGGCTGAACTGCTCAGATCTTTGAAAAGAGGCAGGGCAGTTGGAATGTCCACAAGAAGAAGGGACATCTAAGCCATCCTGAGCTGCTTTGGAGGAAGGGTGGAATAAACAGCAGGAGCCCCAGGCAAAGAAGACAGAAGCTCACAGATTAATTTAAAATGACCCTCCCCTTTGGCTGCTGGTTTGGAAGCTACCTTGGATCCTTTCCAGGTGTTTGCACTCTTCTCTGGAATGTGATCTCCACCATCCAGAGACAACCACCCTGATATTTGATCAAACCAAGATGGGATGAAGCATAGGAGAGAGGGCACTTCTCCTTCACCCTCTGAACATTTGCGCTGTCTGGCAATTGCTCTTTGCAACTACGACTGCTAAAGCTGCAATTGTAGAGATCAGGGTCCCTGTGCCAGGGCGGGCTTGTGGTCTTACCTGCAGGTCTGCTTTGGGGTCAGCGCCATTCATGCCCACGTTCCTCTCTGTTGGTCCTGCAAAGAAAAATTCATGTCTTTTGTTACATTATATTGATCTTCGTTATATGTTTTTATTCTGCCCTTTCTCCAAGGACCTCAGGGTAGTACACAAGGTTTCCCAATCCCTCCTTTGATTCCTGCAATAACCTTGAGAGATGGGTTAGGCTGAGAGTGACTGGTCTAAGTGAGAATTGTGACCAAGTCTGGATTTGAATCAAAGTCTCCTATGTCCTAGGCTGCAGGCACATGGCTATTTTGCACCACCTTGGCTATTAAACTGAAGCAATGTTTTTCAAAGCATCCACACAGTGCTGTCCTCCGATCACCCACTTCCCAAGGTTTCCCAAACCTGCTTTTTTACAGTCGTTCCAGAAACAGAGCCATTCAAGCAGGTTTGCACCTCACCTCTAGACAGGAAGGGATGTATTTTTAAACCTCCCACTAACATCAGCACTATTACTGCCATCATGCAGTTTCCAGTTCCTGGTGCTTGCTGTGTGGACAACGTGGGCAATCTGGTTTGTTCTACCTGATGTGTCCATCTCTGAAATCAGAATGTGGATCTTTAAACAGAGGGGTTTGGGTCTCACAAGAGTGCTGAAATCCAACCTCTCCACCAGTCGTCCCCATCAAGATCTGCCTCCTTTTGTTCATCTGGAAGAGCTCCAGTGCACCTAGTATTCCTCTGGTGAAACAAAACTTTCAACAACTGTGTCTCTGCCCAGCATGAGGGAGCGGGGGGGGGGGGGGGGAAAGGGCAGCTCTTCTTCTCACATTTCTGTGTGTCTTGTAGATTTAAAGGCAGAAGAACACTGCCAGCGATAAAAGGCATTTCTTCAGTAATCCCAACTATGCAGCTTACAGTTCCTTAGCACTGCCCATGCTCGGAGGTAACTTGATATGACTATGATTGATTGCATGTAAACGATGGATAAGTTCCCAATACTAAAATAGGTTTGTGGGGAAGGGGAGGAGTCAGACGTAACCCCACTTTAAATTCCAACACTGCCCCAACCCCTAACCCCCACATTCCGTTGGTGCTGCTGACCTGGAGGCTCCATCCTTGGCCTCTCAGGGGGCCGGTTGGGGGGCACTTTCTCAGGGGGGAGAGGGATGCCACTGTGGATTTCCTGCAAGAACACAGAGAGGGAAGGAGTGAAACAGGCCAAGTTCCTTGCTAAAATAGGTCATTCTTTCAGTGGGATGACAAAACGGATGTGTGTGTGTGGATGTAGAAGAAGAAGAGGAGATTGGATTGATACCCTGCCCTTCACTATCCGAAGGAGTCTCAGAGTGGCTTACAATATCCTTTCCCTTCCTCTTCCCATGACAGACACCCTGTGAGGTAGGTGGGGCTGAGAGAGTTCTTTTGAGAGAACAGCTCTGAGAGAGCCCATGATTGACCCAAGGTCACACCAGCAGCTGCATGCGGAGAAGTGGGGAATCAAACCCGGTTCTCCCAGATTAGAGTCTGTGCTCCTGAACACTACACCAAACTGGCTCTATGTTCAGGACTGCAGGAGGAAGGCACATCTGCAAAAGGCTAACAGAGTTGCTAACCCTTCAGCTGGCTCCTGTCACTATGTCTTTCTCAGCAGCTTTTAATACTCCAGTTATGGCTGTTTCACGCATTGAAGCCTTATACAAGTTGTCTGGGGTGTCTGGGATTCCCCATTTTGTGCCCTTCATTCTCCTGGGTGTGGTGCCAGATTTAGACTGGGACTGTGGCATGTGGGAACACCGCTTCAGTCATTCTCTGGTGCTTTCCCAACCTAAAACAGCCCCAGCTGGAAGACTGAAGCCCCTTTTCTTCATGGTCCTGATTTAAATTGGGAGTCCCAAGTTTGGGAATGGAAAGGGACCCACAACTCACAGGGAACCCATGCATGACTGGGCAGACTGTAATATGTCAACTGGCCTGACTGTAGCAGGTGAAAATGTTCTATCTTCTTTCAGTGTAGTTTTGCTTGCTGATCGCTGGGTACAGTGCTCAGCTGGCAGTCCTAATGGTCATGGGCAGCCAGTGGTGGTAGGGAATCTGGGGTAGGGTTGCCAACTCCTGGTTGGAAAATTCCTGGAGATTTTGAGGGTGGAACCAGGGGAGGGAGGGACAGCTTTGGGGAGGGGAAGGGCCTCAGCATGGCCTAATGCCATACAGTCCGCCCTCCAAAGCTGCCATTTTCTCCAGGGGTACTGATCTCTGTAGCCTGGAGATCAGCTGTAATTCCAGGAGCTCTCCAGGCCCTACCTGGAGGTTGGCAAGCCTGATCTGTAAAGAAGTTCTAAGTAGCAGGCAGATCAGGCAGTACCACTAGACACAACCTGGAACATTAAAAATGGGGAACAGACAAGTTTGGAGGGATCAAGTGAGGAAGAGGATGGATCAGACACAAATGGCTCCTGCAACAGTGAGAACTGTGGGTACCATTGTACAATGGGTTTCAAGAAGTGAGAGATTCATTAAAAGATAAACCCTTCTGTCTCACTGAGGCCTATGCCACTGCCCATTGGCTGGTCCCGACTGTGGAATAAGAGAGTTGGAATGTGGGGACAGAAATGGGATGAAACTGGATTCTCGATGAAGAGATGAAAATGTAATGGAGGAGGAGGAGATTGGATTTATACCCCTCCCTTCATTACCCAAGGGAATCTCAGAGCAGCTTACAAACTCCTTTCCCTTCCCCTCCCCACAACAGACACTCTGTGAGGTAGGTGGAGCTGAGAGATTTCTGACAGAAACAGCTCTTTTTCAAGAACAGCTGTGCCAGAGCTATGGCTTGCCCAAGGTTATCCAGCAGGTGCAAGTGGAGGAGTGGGGAATCAAACCCAGTTCTCCCAAGTTAGAGTCCGTGCACTTAACCACTACACCAAACTTACCCCTTTGCTACGTCCAGCAGAGCTCACGGGCTCCAGGTGGGAGACTGGGATGCAGACTTTCTGAGAGAGAGAAAAACATGCAACCAAAGTTTAACCATCATCTATGTGGACATTTCTGGGAAGGTCCAAGTATAGGGATGAGAAGCACTTTTCTTGAAGGTGCTAGAAGTTGTAACACATATGCATTTTGCACTGTAACATGGAGTTTATAGTCACTAATATGAACACTTAATGCTGTTGTACTTCTATTCCTGTGAAATGAACTGCAGTGTGGAATCTGTAGTCTTCAAGGAACAATGGGTGGTCAACACACAGTTAAACGTCCAACTGAAAAGTTAGGACAGAGAGCTTGACATGAAGGACTCTTGAAGAAAGCATCACAGAAATACAGGTGTTGTGAATATTCAGGTGGACTGAAGTACAAAATTGTTGGGGGGGGGGGTGAGCATATACGCTGGGGATCCTGAATGAGATCTGAGTAGCCTTAAATAGGTTCTGAAACTTCCAGAACCTGCTTAGTGGGTACAGTAAAAGCATTCTTGATTTCTAAAAGATGGACATTTCAGACATCTTTCAGGTTCTCAGAATCCCAGTAGTTGCCACCAGGCCTGCCAGTTGCTCAGTTCAAAAGCTGGGCCAGCTAAAACAACTTCGCTACCTAGAGATTATTTTTGACACCCCCTTCTTCTCCACACCTTGTTGCACTTGAGGTGAGGGAGAAGAATGACGATTCCTCCTCAAGGGCTTTTCCCAGTTGCCTCCCCTCTTCCCCATGTTCTACAGAAAGGCATGGTGAAAGTGCTCAAATCAGAAAACTGCTTGAAATGTAATAACTAAACATGAAGTTGGGCACTGATGCTCCATCCATGTACAGGGAGCAGGAAAAAAAAGGGCTGCAGTCAGAAGATTGTGGACATGAACATATGCACACATGGTCCCCACAGCTCTGACCCAGTTGCTCCAAGGCAATTGTATTCATCCAGAGGGATCTCCCAGTGAACTCAGAGCCTGTAAGATTCTGCTGCCCCGGATTATCACAGCAACATTTAGAACTTCCCGATTTCCCATGAGGCACTGCTCCACCGCCCCTCTTCCCTTTTCCCCGATTTTGTGTGTCAGTTTCTCACTGTTTGCCCCGTGCTGCATTTTGACCCACGGCTTCGCCCAATTTCCCCTGCAGCTTCGCAATCCTCAAAAAACAAAACTAAACTAGAAACTTTTTTTAAAAAAAAAATGAAAAGCAAGCAAAATGCAAATGGCTTACTGTATGCTGGTTCAAAAGATCATTTGTTCCTTTGCATAGATGATCTTGTTGAAATCCTTGCAACACCCTTGTAAGTTAGGCCAGCATTATTATTCCCATATTGCAGAGGGGCGGTGTGGCTGAGCCTGTTTTTTGACACAGTTTAAGGCTTCAGCATGTCTTAATTCATCCCTGGGTTTAGTACAGCTGGAAGCCAATGCCAGCGGAGAAGCTGTGTTAGGAATTTATTTATGCATGTCGTGGAACAAGGTGGGAAATGAGGTGGCGGAGCTCTGAGAGGATGGAATGGACTTCAAGCTGCAGGTGGTCAGCTCCAGTCTTAGATATTCCCTCTCATTAAAAAATGCCCTGCAAATAGAAAACTAGCACAGTATGAGAGGGTTCTATTTGCAGGGAGGTTTTAACACAGGGAAATATTTCAGACTGCCATCTTCTCCCTGCAGTCTGATTTGGACACATTCTTTTTCACTAACTCTATTTTGCTACCTCTTTCTCTGCAGTGTATGAACCAGGCAGGAGACCAACAGACTGAAGATGAGGCTTTCATCATCAGATGCAACAGATTGGAAGCTAAACAACCTTTGTGAGGAATACACACTAGAGGTCGCCAGAGACACATTGTTTGTGGCTGAGGTTGCACTTTAGCCACACCAGTTCAGAGCAAAAGTTAAAAAACCAAAGTCCATGTAATACCTTTTTAGGACCAACCCAAATTATACAGTGTGCAAAGCTTCCGAGTCCTTCAGAATTCTTCACCACGCTGGACGCAACCTCTTTCTACCTTGAGAATATCCAAATTCAGCTGATAAAAGAGGGTTCAACTGGAGGGAAAAGAACCCGAGGGAAGATTGTGCTTCAGGGTTCCCCCCACAACACAAAATAATGCTACTCAGGTCCCGGTCACACGAGCGAGATAATGGGGGTGGGGAGTGAGGCTATTTGCTCTGGAGTAATTTGTCCCGCAGTTGTGCAATCACAGAGTTCTGTGAAGCTGTGGGCACAGCCCGCCACTGTGTGATCAGACGCAATCGCGGGTGAGTCGGGAGGGGGGGGATTTTTGCTGTTTTTTTCTGATGCACTTAAACAGGGGATTGATGAATCACATCTCCACCCTGAGGGCTTCCTATGGCAGTATGCGATGATGCACATAGTGAGAAGGGGGGGAATGGCATGGCGTCGGGATAGCCTGATCAGACTATCCCTGACGCCATGAGTGCGCGCTGGAGCAGTCACACGGGGAAAGTCCATCTGTGACCCGTAGCAAACCTGTCTGATACTGGACTTTCCCTAGTACCTTTTAACTCCACTTCTTTGGTGGAGAGAAACAGGTTGCCAACAGGTGTGGGATGCTTGCCAGATGTTCTGGTGAGACTGCGTCCTTAAAATCCACATGGCATTCGTGCCTATCGTGCGGCTAATTCTGTGTGTGATCGGGGCCTCAGTTGGGTTTCCATTGACTCTCTTACCTTGGGCACCAACTAAAATCAAACCTCTAATACTGCTGATACAAGGAGAAGCACATTTTCCTTCTGCTCTCAGCCTTCGGAGGGATCTGATGTTAGAAAGACGTTTGAACAACTGCAGGTGCTTCGGGTTTTCAGTGGGATGCTTCCATTCCTTTGCTTCCTCTTTCCAGAGGGACAAGAATACACCCTGATGTGGCTTTTGTTTTTAATTATGCGGCTCTTGCTTTTGGTGACTGTGGTCATTTGGAGGGGTCCTGTGGTCATTTGGAGGGGTCCTGTTCTGTTCTTTGGATATTGCACTGCAAGTACACATACAGAGGAAACTTCCTCCTCCCAGCTTAGCTTAGTATCACCATCTTTGACTGGCAGTGGTTTTCCAGGGTTCCAAGTTGAAAAAGATCTTTCCTAACACCTCCGACATTTAGCTGGAGATGCTGGGGAGGGAGGGAACAGGGGCCTTTTGCAAGCAAAGCCACTGAGGTACGACCCAGAGTATAAACTGAACATTATGGGTTTTCTTCAAATGAAATAAAATAAATAAACAGAGCCAAACACCCAGCCTGTGGCCTAATCACTCACGGGGAAGGATCCGTTCCAGGTTTATAACAGCACTGTGAAAAAAAACCAGGCTTCATGTATGACCTCAGGTATGGAAAAGATGAGCCTGTTTCTCTGCCCAAACCTTCCCTCCAGCCCTCAAGGCAGAGGTAATGGTGTCCCAGTGGAAACTACAAGCAAAGTGACTGCACAAGTATGTGTGTGTTTGGAAGGCGTCACACCATGCCCCTACATGTATTCACTCAGCTAAAGGGCAAAGATTTCTATTCATGGGAAGTAATTTTGATGGGGCTGGCACTTTGCCTGCTCTGTGCCTTTAATAGTCACCTGAATCACAGAAATCCAACCAGCATAACAGACTTCAATCAGTGGATCTGTAGGAAAAGCTGCCTCTGATTGTAACATGCACCCAATGCATGCTGGGAAAAGCTTCACCAGTTGGATTTGTGCATGCCAGGCAGCTGTTAAAAGTGAAAGTGGGAGAACAGCAACTATCTCTATCAGGGGTCATTTCGAGCAGGAGCTCGGGGGAGCGCAGTTCCAGGAGTTGGTGCCAGCCCCCCCGCGGGGGAATGCCTGCTTGTGTCATGGCTGCAGCAAAATGACCCCGTCCCCTGGAAAGGTCCTTGTTCCTCCAACCAGCCTTCTGAAGGCTTCAGCCACCATTGAAGCTATCCTCCCAGAATAGTGGTGTTGCTGAGGCTTGGATTAGTAGCTGTCCCCTCTCTGCCAGCTCTCTCTCTCTCTCTCTCTCTCTCTCTTTTTCTTCCTTTCTTCCTTCCTTCCTTCCTTCCTTCCTTCTGACATACTTCTGACATACTTCCGGTGATGTCAGGTGGTGTGGCATATGCAAATAAGTTATGCTAATGAGTTATGCTAATGAGCTCTAGGACTGCCAAGTCAGCCCAGGGGGCGGGGGATCCCCTGCTATAGGGGTTCCCGATCCACCGGCTGGCATTTGGCCGGCGGCGCAACCCCGCCCCAGAAGTCGTCCGGTCAGGACGACTTCCCCCGTGTAATGACGTCACCTCCGGGTGACGTCATTACGTTGCCGTGGCGTGCGCGCAAAGCGCACGCGCCAGAATTGCTCCCGAGGGGAGAACAACTCCCCCCCGCCGGTAAGTCGCCGGTACTTGGCAACCCTAATGAGCTCCTGCACCTCTTTTTCTACGAAATGCCCCCTGATCTCTACTACAACTCTATTTTTTAAAAAAATTGCCAAAGGCTCTCGAAAGGAAAAAGATAACACCTGCCCCCCCAATGCAACTGTCAAAAAGCAGAGGAACCTAACCGAGAATTAGACATCTGCAGCCCTGGCCTGTCTCACAGACATGAGCCTGGGACTATCCCTCATGCCTCCCCCATATTCCCTAGCTCACCTGGGGCTGTGGACTTGGAAAGCTGCTGGCATTTTCTTCCTCAAAAGCAGAGGCAATGACCTGTAATGGGGAGAGAGGGATTGACAAAACTAGAGTTTATGAGTTAAACAATGGATCTTGACTGAAGTTCTCCAGAGGAATCCCCATGCCAAGTTCCTCATCATCTTCCTTTTATTGTGTTTATTTTACTTCACTTATACCCTGCCTTTCTCCCCAGCAGAGAGCCAAAGTAGCTTACATTGTTCTCCTCGCCTCCAGTTTAACCTCACAACAATCCGATGAGGTAGGTTAATTTGAGAGCGTCTGGCCGGCCCAACAAAGTCACCCAGCAAAGCTTCTGAGGCAGAGTGGGGATTCAGACCTGCTCTCCCAGACTAGGGTTGCCAGGTGAGACTGACAAGCTGGCGGGGGACATTCCAGGAGCCTTTGGGAGAGGGGAGGAAAAAAGCATGATTGATCTCCAAAGGGAGTTCTAGCCATCACATTTAAATGGACCGTGTTACTTTTAAATGCCTTCCCTCCATTGGAAATAATGGAGGATGGGGATACCCTCTTTTGCGGCTCATAGGATTGGACCCTCTGGTCCAGTCTTTTTGAAACTTGGGGGGTTTCTTTGAGGAGAGGCACCAGATGCTATGCTGAATATTTGGTGCCTTTACCTCAAAAAACAGCCCCCCAGAGCCCCATATACCCACAGATCGATTCTCCATTATACTCTATGGGGACCAGACTCCATAGGGTATAATGGAGTGTCCAGTGGACTTTCCCCCCCTCTTTCTGATAACTGTGAAGCGGGGGGATCCCCAAACCAGGGGATCACCTGTCCCTAGCTGGGGATTGGGAACCCTATCCCAGACCCTAGTCTGATACTCTAACCACCATGCCACACAGGCTTTCTTTTTGGTCTTCTCCTGGTCCAGCGCACCACCAAGGGCTACCTTCAACCTATGCTAGCCCCCTTCACTCCCATCCAGGCTTCCTTTTCTCCACCACTTTTGGAAAGTTCACATGTATAAGTAATTCCCCGCAGACATAAAACTAGTGAGTTAGAAGTCAGCAACGGTCATTCTCCCAAACATCTAGTTTTTTACATTCAAAGAATGGGGTGGGGGACTCTTTCAGTCCCAGCCTGAAACAGTACAGCCCAGACTCAAGGTTATCCCCTCAACAAGAATACCACTTCTTCCATGGAAGGGCCAGTAGATGCTACCTTGGGTTGGCCCAGGAAATCTTTTGCTTCGAGTTCCTCCACGTCCTCCTTCCGAGGTCTGAAGAATTCCCCCTGTGGGATGCTCCTCGGTTCCAGGAAGAGATGCTCCTAGGACAAAGGATAGTGCAGGGCAGACCCTTGAGAACATGGCTCTCTTTTCCCAGCATCAACAGAAGCAAATAGACCCATCCTACATTCTGGGAATCGGTGTTTCGACCTTTCTCCGCTGTACAGAAGCTTCACTATAACAGGTGCTATTTGATACGGTCAAATTAATTGTGCTGCCCTATTTTTGTTCCCCTAAATAAAACAGAGATTGTATGACATTTTAAAGAGCAACCAAGTTTATTCCAACAAAAGCTTTCATAAGACAGAATTCACTTCTCCAGATGCATGTTTTATTTTATTTTCATTTATTTTAAACATTTTCTCTGCTACCTTTCCACCCAAATAGGGTTCCCAAAAAAACACAAACTGACATAACACTAAAAAACAGGGAGGGGGCCAATAGCGGTTATTCGAGGTGCCAAACAAAAAAATGAAATGGATATTTTATGCAGATTCTTATAACCAAAATCACAGAGAGAAAAAATGATGGGGGCAGGAGGAGAATTCTCTGCAGCGGTCAACCAGTGTTGTGTTCACAAGTCCACAGCTACAGGAGAATCTTTGAGGACCTCACAGGGTATTCCAAGACTCTTTTCTACATAGGGTTGCCAGCTTTGGGTTGGGAAATACCTGGAGATTTGGGGGGTGGAGGGACCACAGCAGGATATAATGCCATAGAGTCCACCCTCCAAAGCAGCCGTTTTCTCCAGGGGAATTGACCTTGGTTATCTGGAGATCAATTGCAATATCAGGAGATCTCCAGGTGCCCCCTGGAGGCTGGCAACCCAAAAGTCTCCAGTCCCTTTTATTTATGGGGTACAGAAAAATATACAGGAAGGTTTCCATCTAGTTGTTTAGCAAGGTACTGAAAAAACTCACAACCTCAGTGGTATTTTTAAAATTAATTTTATATGATTTTACTAAGCTTTCGTAAGAACATTCATATGTAATACAGTTCTAGAACTTTAAATGCATTGGGCTGTTTAGGCTCTGGCTTCCTAACAGAGCGTTAAAAATACCCTCACTTTTTCTGGTGCTCGCAAACCTTCTGAAAACGGCTGTTCTAGTTTTGCAAGAAGACCGCCCCTATGTTGGGTTTTTGCAAGTGTTACCCATTCAGTCATGAAAGAGTTAAGCTGTTGTTTCTGTATGCTAGTGTTAGCTTAGAAACAATCAGGTGTAGAGTAGAATCTTCTCACCTAGAAGGGGAAGGTATTATTCTTAATGAGGTGACCTTAAAATTGACTATTGGCTAATCAATATGCTGGAGGATAGTACATGCTGTTCCACATACACAAGGGGTGGAGCCTTTCGGGGAAACTTCCCTTTCCTTTGTTCTCACACACAGAGATGTTAGAACTAGAAATATGAGTTAGACTGTTGTTGCTTTTCTGCCCATGTAAACCTTCCCTGATTTTCTAGTAAACTTAGAAGTTAAACACACACATCTGTGGTTACTTTATTCCGCTGCACTTTATTTACTCTGCTAAATATCCTACACTCTACCTGCACTTGCTCCAGAGCAGCACTGAGGCGTAAGGTTTGACCCTTGGGAGTCCACTCAAAGGCCTCTTCCAAGGTGCGTTCAGCATCCTGCCACTTCCCAAGCTGGCAGTAGACTGCAGCGGTGTTGTACAGCACCTGCAGATAGCACCGTAAAGAACATCTCAGCTGGACGCAAACTTCTTGGGCCACACAAAATTCTTCCTCAGGAGGAAACAAAGGATGAATGTTCAGACAGATATGACCTTCACTAGCCCATGTGGTCAAACTTACTCCAGGTGGGGCCTCAGGATCTCCTGGAATTGCAGCTCATCTCCAGACTACAGAGATCAGTTCCCCTGGAGAAAATAGCTGCTTTGGAGGGTAGATTCTATGGCATTGTGCTCCACTGATGTCCCTGTCCTCCCCAGCCTCCACCCCCAAATATCCAGAAGTTCCCAAACCTGGATTTGGCAACCCTACCCTCTCTCCTCACCGCCAGCGGTCATGGGGACCTGGTAACTATATGCCAAGAGATGTGACTGAAATCCAGCATTTTAAATATCAGCTGATCCAGATAAGGGTGTTGGATTTGTCCCAACCTGGGTTCAAATCCCTACTCTGCCATTAGAGTCACTGGGTGGCCATGGAAGCTTCCTGGGCGACTGTGGGCCTGTCATACATTCTCAGCCTAAACTACCTCACAGGGTTGTTGTGAGGATAAAATGAAGGACAGGAGAATATGGAAGCGGCTTTGGGTCCTCCTTGGGAAGAAAGGCAGTGATCAGCAAATAAATGCTTCGCTCTCAACCTACTTCACAAGGTTTTTGCAAGAATAAAGTAGAAGGAGGGAGGACTGAATATCTGAGCTCCTTGGAGGACCACAAGATGGGTAGTAGTTTCACCCACTTGCTCTGAGAGTCTGATTGCATGGGACCAAGATAGCTACAATGACTAAGAATTATCTCAGAATTTTGCTTCTTAAAGCGAATTAATCTTCTTCATTTCGAGTGAGCCTAGGTGGCTATTGGGGTTGTGGTGGCTCAAGATGCTGAGCTGCAGACTGGAAGGTTGGTAGCTCAGCAGTTCAAGACCTGAGTGCCGCGTGATGGAGTGAACTCCTGTCTCTGGCCCCAGCTCCTGCCAACCTAGCAGTTTGAAAGCAAGAAATTGCAAGTAGAGAAATATTAGCTGCTTCGGTGGGAAGGTAACAGTGTTCCGTTTGCCTTGGTGTTTAGTCATGCTGGCCACACGACCACGGAGACGTCTTCGGACAGCGCTGGCTCTTCAGCTTGGAAACAGAGATGAGCACCACCCCCTAGAGTTGGATTTGACTGGCTTTCGAGCAAGGGAAACCTTTACCTTTGCCAATTTACACTATTTTTTAAAATATTGTTTGTTACCCCCCCTCCCCAATCTTATTGCAGATGGTAGGTGACGCTCAGAGAAAGGCTTGCTTGTGCTGCATAATGAGTTTTTGGCATAGATGAGATTTAAGTGGGAGGTATCTCCGAGACCCACAGCCATATCTCATTATCTTAGCCACCCACTGCCCCCCTTGGAAGGTGCTCAACCACGCTGCCCCCCCCCCCCCAAGCTGACACTGTTTCAGCCTCTCCACTTCTGCTCAATTTCTTGCTATATTCCACATTGCTATATTTTACTGGAGGCATGGAGGGCTTGGGACCCACTCCCAAGTGGAGAATTCCCCATAACTGACCCCTGTGAGTCTCTCTCCCACTCAGTGTTCTGCCATCACCTACCTCCCAGGCAGACAAGACAAACTTCAGACCCAGCTGCTTGTAATCGATAAAGGAGTTATTTCGGAGGAGCGTCAGAGCCAGTTGGCAGTCGTTTAGGGCTTCTTCATACCTGCCACAGGGAAAAGACTGGGCTCTAGAAGAAAGTCTTGCTTTCAGCTTGTGTGTTACTGACTCTTAGCCAGGAAGTCTGCAAGGAAGTTGTGAAAGTCATAGCACATCCTGCTGTTGCCCCATCAAAAGTATTCAGAAGTATTTGCCTGCCTCTGTCTATGGAGGTTCCATTTAGCCACCATTAGTACATTAACTTGTCGAGTCCCCCTTTCAAGCCATCTTGTGGCAGTGAATTATATAAGTTAACAATGTGCTGACTGAAGAAGTACTTCCATCCTGAATGTATTGCTCGCTGATTTTTTTTTTGGTGGCCTAATACTGAAGCAGAAATTTGGTCCGTTTAGCCCAATGCTGTCTCCTCTGACCATCAATGGCTCTCCAGAGGATCTGTTCTCAAATCTGTAACACAAGATCCCAGGAATTGAACTGGGGCTCTTCAGGAGCAAAAGATGTGATGTCCTGCAGAGTTATACTCCCTTCATGGGGTTTTGCTGAACTCATGATCATTTATATTTATTTTATTTATAAGTTCGATTTATAAACCACCCTTCTCTGTGTTCACAGAGCTCAGGTAGCTTTAATTCCAAAGAATTAAAATAACTAAAAACATTTTCAGATGGTGCTCAAATCAACTTACAAATTGCATGAGTGTCTTGCAATTAGATGGAGAAGAAGCAGGAGGTGGGAGGGAAAGTGAGTGCCAGATAAGATGGTACCCGTTGCTGTCCTCAACCAAAAGTCTGGTGGAACATCTCTGCTTTGCAAGCCCTGTAGAACTGTTCTAGGCCCCATGGGGCATGGATGTTATTTGCCACTTGCCAGAGAGTTCCACCAGGTGGGAGTCTGGTCAAGGGCAGCCAGAAGTCTTTTGGGCTAGGAATCACCAGCAGGTTGTTCTCAGCAGAGTATGAGGCTCTTTGGGGGACATACCAGCCCCTGGCCTCAGAGTCTCAGTTCCCCTGCCTGACCATCAGGGTGATAAGCCTTTAGGCTTACCTGATGAATGTGATTTTGTGGTGACCTTTATTGGGTGATTCTCATCCCCTGTGACCGTACAGTGCCACTCACCTCTCCAGCCGCAGGCAGATGTAGCCTCTCTGGTAGAAGCCCACAGCTAAGCAGGTGTCCTTGGAAACCGTTTGGTCAAATGCCTGGGATGGAGACCCGGGGGGGGGGGGGGGGAGAGACACACACAAATAACACTCCCAGTTAGCACTGAAGTCGCCGACTTTTTAATGCTGCTCCTGTGATTGTAACTGCAGCACCGAGAAATTGATTTGTGCCCAGCGTTGCCAGCTCTGGGTTGGAAATACCTGGAGATTTGGGGGCGGTGCTTAGGGAGGGAGGGGTTTGGGAAGGGGAGGGACTTCAGCAGCATACAATGCCATAGAGCACCTTCCGAAGCAGCCATTTTCTCCAGGGGAGCTGATCTTGGTCAGCTGGAGAGCGACTGTAATAGTGGTGGTGGTGGGATTTCCAGGTGCTCCCTAGAGGCTGGTAGCCCTGTTGTGCCCCCTTTTCCTGTCGCAGAGATATGCAAGGGAAGATCTTCACTTTAGGGCTCCCAGCCTCCAGGTGGGGCCTGGAGATCTCCTGCTTTTTCAACTGGTCGCCAGACTACAGAGATCAGCTCCCCTGGAGAAAATGGCTACTTTGGCAGGTGGAGTCTATGCCATTGTACCATGCTGAGGTCTGTCCCCTCCCCACTCCACCCTCTCCAGGCTCCACCCATCCCCAAATCTCCAGATGTTTCCCCAGCCCAGAACTAGCAACCCTAGTTGTTTCCCAGCCCAGAACTAGCAACTTGCTTCATGATAGCATGTCGGGCTGTCAAAGGCGCAGGAGCAGGGAAGGGTAATAATGAAAATCTACCATGAACGCAGTTACCAACACTGGTAAAGATCCAGGACATTACTGTCTGCCACTGGCAGGGCTCAGGCATGCTGGGGTCCTGGGGATGAAGCATGTGCGACAGAAAATGGTTCAGGCTGAACATAAACCAGTGCAGTTTATAATGCATTTCCAGGGAATTTTGGATAAGCTTTGCATAAACTAAGACACAGTCCCATAGTAGGAAGCGCTCCTTTGCAGGCCCTGATGAAATTAAGAAAAGCTGCATGCAGTGGGGTTGCCAAACTCCAGATGGGGCCTGGAGATCGCTTGGAATTACAACTCATTTTGCTGCTTTGGAGAGTGGACCGTATGGGATTATACCATGCTGAGATCCCTCCCCTCCCCAAACTAAACCCTCCCCAGGGTCCAGCACCAAATCTCCAGGAATTTCCCAAACTGGAGCTGGCAATCCTTGGGGACCCTATTTGGGTTGGAAAGTGGCATATAAATGTTTTAAATAAACAAACAAACCCCTAGGGCAAGGGGACCATAGCAGCTCACATCCATTTCAGTGAGGGTGGTATGGCTGAAGAGTCTGCCGGGATATGCCCACGATGACTGCCTTTTTAAATAAGAAAATCTGAGCCAGAGTTCAGCCCTGGGACATGTCACATGACCATGAAGCCCAGGGCCTCTGATCATAGGGAACATGTCTTTCTTCAAGGATGAACTCCTGCATTTAAAACAAAGACTTCTAGAACAAGGCTTAGATGATTTTGCTTGGCATGCTGGGCTGGTTTGCTGTCCAAGGGCCTAAGGTGAGATCTGGCACTGGAAGACTCTGTGGCTTCACTTGCCCCCAGGGCCACGGATCCAGCTATACTTGTTCTTTGTGGCATCCATCCTCCTCCTGAGCTCCCCGACAACTTGGGAGTCAGCGGACCCTCAGGAGCAGCCAATGGGCAAAACGGTGGGAGGGGGAATTGGCAGAAATTGCCACCCCCTCTTCTGCAAACGAAAATACTGCTGCATCAGAGAAACTGCGTGTGCAGCTGGTGTGTGCAGCCAGGGCCGGCTCTATCACTAGGCCAACTAGGCAGCCGCCTAGGGGCGCAGCTGGCAAATGGGGCGGCGGAGAGACTGAGAGAGACTCAAACCAAAAGACAGTGTGCTTTATGCAAACCATGACTTACCATTATGTCTGAATGTAGCTTTCCATTCAGGCTAAGAACCAAACTTAGCCTTGGGCCAATGCAGACAGACTTGTAGGCGCTGCAGCCAGCTGGTGCAGGTGGCTGCTGGTGGGGCTGGAGAGCTCCTGAGCCCGGGCAGGCGGGTGGGCAGTGGGGTCGGGGGGTGTATGTCCCTTGCGGGTGGGTCTCTGGCAGTGGAGAGGGTGGCTCTGTGGTGGTGGGGGCACTACAAGGCAGCCTCACCTGGGGGGGTGCCACAAGGTAGCCTTGCCTAGTGTGCAAAAAACCCTGGGGCCGGCCCTGTGTGCAGCCAAATACAATCTGCATCCTCCCCTTCCCCTTTTAATTACTGGCAAACCACTATCTCCAGAGGTGTTATGGAAAGGCTGGCACTCAGGTCATCAAGGTAGTCTACCCCAGTTCTATTTATAGAGGAAAGACTTCCACCTTTATTGCCCAGGGGGCATCATCAAGACTGTGAGTGAACTGGCTGTCACATTTTGGTAGTCCAGCAGCCCCATATTTAGAGTTTACAGTTCCTTTTCAGTGTCATAGTTTTAAACTGAGAGCCAGTTTGGTGTCATGGTTAATAGCCGTGGACTGTAATCTGGAGAACAGGATTTGATTCCCCACTCCTCCACATGCAGCCAGCCGGGTGACCTTGGGTTAGTCACAATTCTCTGAGCTGTTCTCTCAAGAGCAGTTCCCTCAGAGCTCTCTCAGCCCCACCTACCTCACAAGGTGTCTTTTGTGGGGAGAGGAAGGGAAAGGAGATTGTAAGCTGCTCTGAGACTCCGAGTGAAGGGAGGGGTATAAATCCAGCTCTTCTTCTTCAGTGATGTTCCTTGGTGCGAGATATGAACTTTAATGACACACTGAGATGGAATGTGAAGGCAGAAAAATGATGTCTGTTCTGGAATCTGCCAGCTGAAGCAGCTGCTTCCTGCTTTCCGTTTGCACCGAACCCACTCAAGAAAGAGGCACCCAGGAGGCAGCCTCTGGTTCTCACACATGCCAGAGAGAATAAGGGGGGAAGCAAGTGACAGAATGGACCGCACTACATCAAACTGCAGGTGGACAATCATATTTTGGAGGCTCTGCTATGTGACAACGTTCTGTTTGCAGGAAGTTTTTCTGCAAAGCTAGAATCCACTACTTGTGCCACCTATCCTACCACTTTAGGGCTCTTTCATCTCATTTTCTGGTCAGTGGGAACTGGGCACGTGTCACTGTTCTTAAGTGTAAAAAAGAAACATGGCGCAACTCAGACCTGCCAGGAGATGACAGGGGCCTCTCTTTTGGGCCTGGAAACTTGACTTGCTTAATTCTAGATGAGTGGTATGGGCTGCTGTTTGTGGAGGGAAAGAATCTTTGGACATGTTCAGAAGCATGCTCTTTAAATAATAATAAAGGAGGATGAGTATCTGGATCTGTTTGACATGGGCAAATTCCAGGATTTGGGGATGGTGCTGACTCATTACTTCTGGGACTCATAAATTTGCTCAGCACCTGCTCCTCCCAGATATTTCTTGCTTCTCTGGAAAGCGAGATATCATTCTCTGCCTCTCATGTTAAAATGGTCTTGCTTTTCATTGTCTCTTCACACTCTGTACGTTCAGTGCACACCTAAGATTTTTGTTTACCTGGACCCATAAAAGGGCTAACAGTTTCAACGAACTCAGAAGGGTGTAGCTCTGCTTAGGATGACACTATTCATGTGACAAATGGGATTCACAACACATGTGCCATGCAGGTCTGCTTGTTAAAGAGCATGGATTTCCTGGGGTTAACATCAGCAGCAAATCTGGCCGGATCAGACCAAGGGGATCCATCTAGTTCAGTATCCAGTTTCACACAGGAACTAACCAGAGCCACATAAAGTATATCAGCACAGCATAGAAGTCCAAGCTGCCATTTTGTAGCTCCTGCCAGTAACTGGCTTTGAGAGGTACACCACCTCGAAACACAGAGACTGATTTCTCACAAGGAGCTGCGGTGTCATCGCTCCTCTCTTTCCCCCAGTTCCATTGGTCAATTTCCCACTAACTGCCATTCGGCCACATTTTGATCTGCGGCTTTGCGCAATGTTCCCCGCTGCTTGTAGATCCTCAAAAAACAGGATCGAGAAGCCGCGGGGAAAATTGTGTGAAGCCACGGATCAAAATGCGACCGTGCGGTGATTAGAGGGAAATTGACCAATGGAACTGGGGGGAAAGGGAGGAGCGACGGCACCACAGCTCCTTGTGAGAAATCAGTCAGAGATTTCTTTTAGGCATCCTGACTAGAAGCCATCAATGGACTTCCCATTCAGGAATTTGTCAAATCCCCTTTTAAGTCACAGTTAATTCTGTGTTTTCATTCCAACTATTCTGTTCCATATTCCATCCCAATTATGCTTGCAAGCACTTTTTTCCCCCCTGCTTCTCTACACCATCTTGGTATATTCATGCACTTGCGGAGGTTTCCACAGCTTTCCTCCAAACTACTTGCTTTGCTCCAAATCTTTGAGAAGGATCGCAGCACAGCCTGGATGGTCACCATATGGGTGGGAAAGTTCAGATTGTCCTGGTCCCACCCATACAGCAGCCATCTCCCCCACAGTAGCCTCTCCCAGTCACTGGGGCTTTTTAAAAATCAGTGACTGAATGGAGTTATAATAATAGCCTGTTATACTAATATAGGTATCACCTTCCCTGACTTCTCAGCTTTCATTCTTTAAAAGTGCTGAAATGTTTTCACAGCTAGATTCGAGCCCAGTAGCACCTTAGAGACCAACACGATTTTTGGGGTATATGCTTCTGAGAGCCAAAGGGAGCTTCGCCTCACAAAAGCTTATTCTCAAAAAATCTTTATGGTCTCTAGCAATGCTCCCTCTAAGCTGTGGAGACCGGTGATCAAAAATTCTACTTTGTGAGCTGCTGGCATTAAAGTTGTGAGCGAGCGAGTTGGCTCCTGCATTAATTAGTTTGCTCTGGAGCCATCCTTCCTGAGCTGAGACAAAAATGTGTGAGCCGGAGGCTAAAAAAACTGTGAGCTAGCTCAGATTAACTCAGCTTAAAGGGAACACGGGATGCTCCTGGACGCGAGTCTAGTTGTTCCACTGCAAACCAACATGGCTACATTCTGAAACTAGAAAAGTTTTTGGAGATTGATGTTCTTATTGCTGTTTTTATTGTCCTGTGTCCACGAGGTAAGATGGCTTTATTTTTGTTAGCTGCTTTGGGTTCCAATTTTACGGTGAGGAAAAGGTAACTCTATATATCTTCTCAATACAGAGATACCTTTTACAGAGTTCTCAATACAGAGTTACCTTTTAACTCTATATATCTTCTCAATACAGAGATAGGGATGCCAGCCTCCAGGTGGAACCTGGGGACAGCCAGGAATTACAGCTCAACCTTCAGACTACAAAAAGCAGTTCCCTTGGCTCTGACCTGGCTAGCCCAGGCAAGCCTGATACTGACAGACCTTGGAAGCTAAGCAGAGCCAACCTTGGCAAGTACTTGGAAGGGAGACCTCCAAAGAATACTGGGGCTGGGACACAGAGGCAGGCAATAGCAAGCCACCTGTCTGAAAATGTCCAAACCCCACTAGGGGTCCCCAGAAGTCACCATGACTTCCAGGCACACAAGCGCGCGTGCGCACACACACACACACACACACACACAGACACAAAATCAGTTCCCCTGGAGAAAATCAGTTCCCCAGGTTGGGGGATTTGGAGGGTAGACTCCATGGCATTGTACCTCCCTCCAAGGTCCCTGTCCTCCCCAGGCTCCACCCCCCAAATCTCCAGGAGCTCCCTAACCGGGAACCGGGAACCAACTCCCTGCCACCCCCCGCCAGTGGCCAGAGGGATTTGGTAACCCCAATACAGAGATAACTGTTGTCTGTCCTAAGTCTTCTGCCTACCAAACTTATCAAGTAGCTTCAGAGTTTTAGTCTTTCGAGAGAGGAAAGGAAGGCTCCCGCTCTCCACATTCTCCACATCATGCATTATTTGAAACCCAGGTTTGTTGCTAATTAATGTATAAAACGGCCGTGACGTACCTCCAGTGCTTCTGCCAGGTTTCCTTTTAAGAGATGGATGCAGCCAATGTTGAACTCAATCTTTGAGGGAGGTCCTTTGATGCTTCGGAAGATCTTTAAGGCCAATGCCCAGTCACCCTCCTCCAGAGCCAGGATGCCTTTATGCCAGTTTCTTACCAGGTCTCGGTAGGCCATGGTCTCACTCAGAAACTGTTCGGAGCTTGCTCTGATGCTTCTTGTTTGCTTTCAGATACCGGTGCAAACCAGGAAATTCAGGATCCTCAGTTCAAACCAGGCTTGCCTTTATTGCTCAATATGAGCACAAGGAAATGCCACTCAAGGAGGAGTCACCTGGACTCCCAGGACAAAGCATTGCCTGTCTGTGCAGGACTCTGAGGGTTTTCTGTTCCCTGTGATCGCTTCAATTGTGTCTGTACCTATTGGCTCCTCCTGGGACAGTTTTCCTCACGGTGTGATCAGGTTTCTGGCATGTACCGAATTTCGCAATTCTGAACATTTTTGGAGTTTTGCACTCCGGGGAAACCACCTCCCTTTTAAAACAAGAAATATTATTTCCTGTTTGTGCCCCTTCAGTGATTCCCAGCTCTGTACCAGGGCATGTTAGTGCTCTGCAAGACAAGATAAGGCTCCAGTGAGACATAAAGCACACATCCACAGAGGAGTTTGCCTGTTGCATCTCTGTATGAGCCCTTAGGATGGTCTTCTTCTGGTCATTCTCTACTGAGGACTGGTAGACGCTGCTGGATCTGCATCAGCTGTAACTGGATTATTCAGTCCCTTCCAATAGAAACGATAATGCAAAATGACCAGAGCTTAGAGACTGCTGCCTGTTGCAAGTCTGCACCAGTCACTGCCTCCTTCCAGGTATGAGTCATGGTTTTAGGCTTGGGAATGCCTGTTCACATACGGGCATCCCTATAAATTAATCAGACACGATCCTGCTCCATCTACTCTCTATTCAAAGCTAAATTATTTCACACAGATCCTATGGGAGCCTCAAAAGGGAACTGTCTCTGAGATTTTTGCAATATGCAAACATATTTAATCGAGTGGTTTTAAACAACTTGCTTGAAAGCCAGTGAAACAATTTCCATTTGTCATGTCGAACATTACAAGGAATGGATAAAGGCAGAAGAAGAGCCCTGATGGATCAGATCAGTGGTCCATCTCGTCTAGTATCCTGTTTCACACAGCAGCCAAAACAGAAGGTCAACAAAGGTTGCGGTCACACACGAGATAAAGAGGGGGGGGGAGGCGATTTCCTCCAGTGGCATTTGACCCGCAGTTGCAGGATCACACCTCCCTTTGCAGCTGCGGGTGCAGTCCGTCAGTGCGTGATCAGACGCAGCTGCAGGTGAGTTGGGGAGGGTGTTGTCCTGTTCCCCCCCCCCCCCAAGCACTTAACCAAGGGATTGATGGCTCACGCCTCCGCACTGAGGGCTCCGAATGGAGTTTGCGAAGGGGGGTGGGGGGGAAGGCATGGAGTTGGGATGGCTTGATCAGACCATTCCGACGCCATGAGAGCGCACTGGAGTGATCAGACGGGAAAGTCCACCCGTGGCCCATCACAACCTGTTTACTACTGGTTTCTCCCTGGTATCTTTTAACTCCGCTTCTGCGGCAGAGCAAAACGGGTTGCCGACGGCTGCGGGGTGCGTCCCAGATGTTGTCTGATCACTCCCATTAAATCCGCCCACCATTCGCACCTATGTCGGGTCTAATTGTGCGTATGATCACCACCAAACAGTGCACAGGAGTTAAGGCCTTCCTTTGTTGCTGCTTCCCAGTACTGGTAATCAGAGTTTGGCTGCCTCTGTGTATGGAGGTTCCTTTAGTTGCCATAGCTAGGAGCCACTGATGGAGCTCTCCTCCTTGAATCTGCCTAACCCCCTTTTGAAGCCATCTATGCCTATGTCCACCACTACACCTGCTGAGAGTGAATTCCATAATTTCTTTACTTGTTGAGTAAAAAAGTATTTCTTTTTATCTCTCCTGAGTGTATTTGCCCATCAACTTATTTCGGGAAAGGGACAAAAAGCTCGTTATCCGCTTTCTGTCTTGTGTGCATAATTTTATTTTTTGGTGAGGTTTTGTGTGTGTGTGTGTGTGTGTGTGTGTGTGTATGAGCTTGTGTGCCTAGAAGTCATGATGACTTCTGGCAACCCCCAGTGGGGCTTGGACATTTCAGAGAGGTGGCTTGTTATTGCCTGCCTCTGCATCCCAACCCTGGTATTTGGAGGTCTCCCTTCCAAGTCCTTGCCAGGGCCAGCCCTGCTTAGCTTCTGAGATCTGCCAAGATCAGGCTTGCCTGGACTATCCAGGTCAGAGCGTGTGCATAATCTTATAAACCTCTATCGTGCCCCCTTAGTCACCTTTTTCTAAACTGAAAGGCCCTGACGTAGCTTTTCCTCATAGGAAAGGTGCTCCAACACCATAACAATGTCGGTTGCCCTTTTCTGAACTTTCCCCATCTCTTCAGTATTCTTTCAGACCGGAACCGTACACAGCATGGCACATGGGGCCACACCACAGCTCTGATCGAGGCATTACAATATTGGTTGTTTTATTTTCAGTCTTCTTAATTACTGTTTTTCACAACAGAAATCTTAAAACAGCGGGCCATCACACACCTTCAGAGTATGGCCTCTATGGCGTCACAACCCTGCTCAGCTCCGTCCCCTCCCCAAACTCTGCCTTCACCAGGTGCTGCCCCTCAAATCTCCAGCGACTGCCCAAGCCAGAGTTGGCAACCTTATGCAGAGGCAGGGAGGACAAAAAACCCACAAAACTGAAAACCAACAGAATTTATTGGTCACTTGTCAATATAAAAACAACAACAAACACCCCACAGTGAGGGTGTGATTGTGGAGGAACTGCTGGTTAAATTCCAATATATTATACTATATACACATCTGAATGCCATTTCTAAATACAATATGTACACAGCCATACAACAGCCGAAAGAAATGACATACAACCAAGCAAGGTTAGTTTTAAAAAAAACACAGGAAGGCCTTGTCTGGGATGAAGGAATTGTATGTGCTCCGGGACAAATGGCAGATGGATCCACAGTTTCAAACTTCAAGTAAAATGGAAAAAGAAAAAAAGAAACAGATGCCCCCCTCCCCCTCCAGAAAGACCAGGACAAATAGTAGGCAAGAGGTACAGAATCACTGCTCATTTATGAAGTAATCCAAAACCATTTCCTGTGAACACGGTGATGCACTACAAGGCCTGGCTGTGGCCCTACTTGCCAGTTTGCTGGGCAGCTGAAGCTTTTGGCGATTGGCTTCTAGCTTTACCAGCTGACCAGCCTCTGGGCTCTTTAACAGTGACAATCTGGAGAAATTTGCTGGTGATGCTTTATTTGGCACAGAAATGTTAACGTCTACAAGATTCTGAAGACTTGAGCTGCTGTTAAAAAGACACAGGAGCAGGGGTGAGTAAAAAAGCTTGCAACCACACTAGTTTTTCAGGTGGCTATGGATTTAGGTTGCCAGTAAGGATATCCCCAAACCATGCTGTACTCTCCCACCAAGGAAGCTGTAGCTTAGTGGTACAGCCCCTGCTTGGTACTGACCACTGGCATCTTCACGTAGCAAAGCTAGGAGAGCCCCAGAACCACGGCCGGTCAATGTAAACAGTAGGGGGCTACAGGGCCCAGTGGTCTGACGGTACCACTTTCCCCCGATTCCTCCCGCAATCAAGAGGGAAAGCCACATCCAAGCATATGTTTTACAGGGGAAAAGGAGGCAGTCGGACATAGCGGCTAGAAGCTGGGCGACTCTTCATTTTCCCTGTAAAATGGGTATAAGGGCCTAACTACACAGTACATTGCTCTTGCATCCTGATCGTGTCTAGCACCGGTTCTTCCTGTCCATGAGATGGGTGCTAGAAATTTTGCGCTCAGGGCCAATTCAGACTGGGTCTGCGGCATGTGGGACAGGGTGTCTAAGCCCTTCTGCTTGCACCATTTCCCCCCAGAATGAAATTAACTCAGGCAACTAGTTGTCCCTGTGGGGAAACTTACATGTGCTCATCCACTTCATGCAAGTTTCCCCAATGGGGCAAACGCTGGCTCTCCGGTCAGGAAAATGAGTAGGGAGGGGTGACTTGAATTCCCTCTCCTTCTGTGTCACCGTACCGACTGGAATCAGGCCCCTGCGTCCTGCGGTCACACATACTAGCGAATCTACTTCCAACACACTCTCCAACTGGATTTTACTGTGTGAACTGGCAAAATCAAGTTGGAAAGTGCATTGAAAGTGGATTGTTTAGTGTGGGTGACCACAGCTCATATCCAGGAATTCCGTTCCAAGCATGGAACTTCCAGTGCATATCTTATGGACAGGACTTGCGGTGAACATGACGACGATGTAGTTAGGCCCTGAGAAAGGCCTACCTCAAAGGGTTGTTGTGAGAGCAATTGTTTTTAAAAGCACATTCTACATCTATCACATTTTTGTCCTGCCCTTCCACTAAAGGGCAGCATGCATAGTTCTTTCACCCATTGCTCTGTCCTCAGAACAAGCCTGTGAGGTAGGTTAGGCAGAGAGAGAGCTAAGCCGCCCAGTGTGAGCTTTGTACCACGGCCGGTAACTGAACCTGGATCTCTCCGGTTTGACACACGGGCCACGACTCATCTCCGCTCTGAATTGGAGCTGGGCCATGCGTTTTCCACCCTATGACCTCACAGAGCTCTGTCCCAACTATGAGGCCATTCTGTTCAGCATCCCACCCAATGAAATGCAGAATCGATCCTTGCCTGAGCCAGGCAATAAACTACATTATGGAATGTTTATTAACACTCTAACTTTGGAGGGAGAAGGGTTAGACATGGAATGTTGAAACTCAAGGCAGCTGCTGTTAGGGAAGTAGTTCTGGCCATGAGAAAAACAAAACCCTCGCACAGGGCCTAGGGACGAAAGAGGGAGGAACCTGCGGGAGGCTGAAGGCCAGAGATCTCTGGAGGGAGGAGAGGATGGGTAGGGCATAAGAAGTTGGAAGGAGATGGGAGGGGAAAACAAGCTACAGGATTTAGAGGGGTTTGACAGGAATTGCAATGGAATGCAGGCAAGGGGAGAAAGCTGAATTTCACATTCAGAATAACTACACTAATCAAACTTTGGTCTAATGTTCAGCACAGAGTGACAAACTGCAGCAGGATGCAAGAACCCATGGCACAAGCAATGGAATTGCACAGGGGCATAAATATCTGTGATGGGAGACAGGGAGCTAGGCGCAACAAAGAGAAGTCACGGCCCATTAGGAAGCACATTGTTCGCAAAGCCAAACCTGGCTGGCCATAGCATGAGTTTTGGAGATAGTCAGAGACCACTGGTCAACCTATGAGGCTACAGTCGTTTGCATATACATCTTAACTAATTAAAAAGGCTACAGTCCAGTATTGTGCCAAACTCCAGTTATTCAAAAATTCCTGGCTTCCCAAATACACAGCATATTCCTAAATAATCTTTTAGAGAAAAATAATTTTAGGGTTGCTGCCCCCCCCCCCCCCCCCGTTGCTGCTTAGTTCACTTGAGGGCCTGCTGACAATGACCCCCCCCCCCCGAAAGTACAAGACTGCAGAACCCCTTTTTTGAAATAACTTGCAATCTCCTGTCCTACCATGACAGCTCCCGGCGCCTCCTAGCTTCAAGCACAACAAATCCCACCACCTATATGGTCTGTACAGGACCCACAACAGGCACATTAGTAGGAGCACTGGGTTTTGCTCCTAAAACAGTCAGTCAAGGGAAGATCACACTTTGGTGACTGGGCCTATCTACATCCCAGGCATGATAATCGTTTCTTCTCCAGGGAACCCTGGGAATTGTATTTCCAAAAGGGAGCAAGGATGACTAGTGGTCTTCAACAGAGAATTCTGAGCACCCTCTCTGAACTACAGTTCCCAGAACTCTTCAGGGGGGTCCATGACAACTCACAATCACCCACAGCAGTCAATCAGATTAGTGTACCCTATGCAAAACTCCACCTAGCTCGCCCTAAAGATATACCTGATATAATGCATTCTGCATCTTCAAGCCAAGAGCAGAGGGCCAGAAGAGACAACTGGAATTCTTGCTAACTCTGCATACACACATTCTCTCCCTCTTTTGGGCTCTACTCTTCCCCCCCCCCTTTGGTGTTCAGTCACAGCTGACTTATGGTGACGCCATGGGGTTTTCAAGGCAAGGGACATTCAAAGGTGGCTTGCCATCACCTACGTCATGACTCTGGTATTTCTTGGTGGTTTCCCATCCAAGTACTAACCAGGGCAGACCCTGCTTAGCTTCTAAGAGCTAACGAGATCGGACTAGCCTAGGCTAACCAGGTGCAGGCACTCTTCCCTACCTATCCCCTTTTCTGAGACTGCTGGGTGTTTTCTTTCTCTAAAACCCCCCAGTGAATCTCTCAGCTGTGCAGCACAATGCCCTTAAAACCCAGTTCCATGATTAGGAAACAGGATTTGGTCCAGAGATATTTCCAAAAGCTTTGATGTACAGATATATACATAACAAAGAAAGAGAGAGGAAGAAATTCAAGGGAATTAAAAAAGGGGGGTGTCTTTCCACAAGGCAGAAAACAGGTTGTAAGAATATGAAGTTAAGACAGGTGGAGACTCCGTGTGTGAATTTTTTACGTCCTCTTTGGAGTCTTCCTAATGCAGGACCAGGATACAGGGTGAATTGCACATCAGTCCGTTTTGGCTACAAGTTCACAAGCACAAGGCAGTAGTAACAGTGTCAACTATTTCCCTCTACAAAATCCCCCGCCCTCACCCCAAAACCCCTTAATTGTAAGCTAATGGAAGGCCCTCGGGTCCAGCGGCCTCCTTACGATCATTAACATTCATTTTTTAAAAAAAAAGAGAGAGAGAGAGAAAATCCAGTGTGGAAAAATTCACACATGCCCCACTCACCACATCACTAACATCCAAGGTGTGGAGGATGTCACCTTGCAACTCTATTTTGGGTAGGTCTTGCTGCTACAAATGGCGCCCCCCCCCCATTCTTTCCCCTAGCAACTGTTGATGGGTTTCCCTCAGCAAGGAAGACAAACCAGCAATGGCTTTCAGGGAGAGTCAAAACACCTTTCAAGAAAGGAGACAATTCCTGGAAGGCTGGGTATCTTATTCCCCCAGATGGGTTTTTGTTTTGCATTGGGGGGGTTCCCAGGCATCTAATGATGAGTAAGAAGAAAAGGGGTACAGACCCTCTCACAGTATTTCCAGACGGAATGCAAAATTATTCCATGAGATGGCATTTTCTCGGCCTTGCGGAGCCGATGACCACAGGTGGCTGAGGGAGGCAGCAGCTGTCATGGGTGCCTCCTTTGAGGAGAACTCACCCAAAGTGGGTTCTGACCAAGGACACAACGCTCCACAAGCGTGACTCTTCTACTCTGTCACGGCAACCGTCTGCACGACCTCCGTGGCGTCTCACATCGTGAAATGGCATCTCGCCCTGTGTTACAGATGAATCCCAGGAGGTCGTCATAACCTCAGCTGTTTGTCTGCAATCCACACAGTCTCACAGACTGTGGGGAAAAAGCCCACCTGAGACTCGGGGAAGGATAGGCCAAGCAGAGGCAGCCCTGATGTTATCGCCGTCTCTACCACGTCCCTCAGGCTCTTCTGTGGGTCAAATGCTCCCATCCATTTGCTCCACGAGAAACAGGTGGATGGCCTCGAACGCTGGGCGGTCCTTGATATCTCGACTCCAGCACTTCATCATCAAGGAGAACAAGGGATTTGGACATAGTGGCGGTTGAGAGAGATACGCCTGTGGATAAGAGAAGCAGAGTCAGGGGTCAGTAGAAAAGGGGGAGGCGAAGGAGGGTCAGCTAGACAGCCAAGGTGATGTAGCGGTGAAAATGCTGGGCTAGGATCTGGAAGATTCGAGTTCAAATCCCCACTCAGCCATGAAACTCTCTGGGTGACGGAGGATCTGACATTCTCTCTGGGGCACACCTACTGCGCAGGGTTGTTGTGTTCATACACAAGGGAAGTGTGAATTGTGTACCAGGTCTGCTTTCCTTGTGTACCAAGTCTGCTTTCCTTGTGTACCAAGTCTGCTTTCCAGGGATGGGGAGGGAAGAAGCCAGTGCCGTGGCTAAAGAGCTGGCAGCCGTGGTTGTGGTGGTTCTGTTGGATAAGTCAACACACCCTTAGGGGAAGCAGACTTCATCTAGTTCAGCCCAGTGCCAGTAAGAAGAGTCTGACCAGGCACGCAATGGGCAGAGATGGCACATCCCCCTCAGCCTACAGTGTGTGTGTGGTGGTGGTGGGGGCTAGGTAGGCAGAGCGGGGTCTGGGGCACAGAGAAGAAGAGGAGGAGGAGATTGGATTTATACCCCACCCTTCACTACCCAAAGGAGTCTCAGGTGGCAGTCACATGACCAAGATAAAGCAGGGGGGAAGCGAGGCTATTTCCTCTGGCGTGAGTTGACCCGTAGTTGCGTGATCACACAGACTTTTGTAGATGCGGGCATAGCCCGCCACTGTGTGATCAGACGCAACCATGGGTGAGTTGGGTTTTTTTTTTGCCATGTGTTTCCAATGTGCTTACGTGGGGAATCGATGAAGCGCACCTCTGCCCCGAGGTCTCCCTATGGAGTGTGCAACAGTGTGCACTGATGCGCATTCTGCAACAGGGTTAAAAAAAATGGTACGGAGTTGGGATAGTCTAATCAGACTATCCCGACGCCATGGAAGCACCTTGGGGCGATCAGATGCAAGAAAGTCTGTCTGTGGCCCATGGCAACCCATTTGCTACAGGACTTTTTTAAAATCCACTTGTGCGGCAGAGCAAAATGGGTCGCCAATGGCTGCGGGGCACTTCTCAGACGTTGTCGTCTGATCGCGCTCCTTTAATCTGCCCGGCATTCGCACCTATTTTGGGGCAAATTGTGCATGTGATCGTGACCTCAGAGCAGCTTACAATCCCCTCCCATTCCCCTCCCCACAACAGACACCCTGTGAGGTAGATACGGCTGAGAGAACTGCTCCTGAGAGAACAGCTCTGAAATAACTTTTAACTGACGCAAGGTCACACCAGCAGCTGCATGTGGAGGAGTGGGGAATCAAACCCGGTTCTCCCAGATTAGAGTCCGTCGCTCTTAACTACTACATCAAACTGGATCCAGCTTTTAGGGAGGGCTTTAAAGGATGTGGGGCAAAGATCAGGGTGGAGCTGAAGGTCCTGGGGAGGGCAGTGAGTGATGTGACTTTCTGGCTCCCAGTCAGGACTCAACTCTGTAACACGGCAAGTGGAAAAGTAAACAATACAGCTGTTGGGTGAGGCAGGTCATGAATAAATGCGCACCCTCAGTGAGTGGCGAGAGGCAAGGAAGACGTGCTCTGCTGATGGAAATCCCACAGACAACAGGACAACAGTTCCTATGTGTTTGATTTCTCCTGTCCAAAGATTTTGTAATTCAAATTTGACATTTGAATGTTAGCACAGACAGCTTTGAAAATGAGATTAGACCAGTTCTTGAAGGTATTCGTCACAGTAACTAAGAAATTTACCTCCGTGTTCAGAGGCAGGATACACTGTCAGAATTGCTATTTATAAAAACAGAATTTTTTTTTTTAAAAACCTCCAGCCAGATACTTTTGAAAACTTTAAGCATTGTTTATAAATTTGAAAGAAGAAGCAAGAAGAAGAAATGGAGGAGGAGATTGGATTTATACCCCACCCTTCACTGGGAGTCTCAGAGCGGCTTACAATCTCCTTCCCTTCCTCTCCCCGCAACAGACATCCTGTGAGGTAGGTGGGGCTGAGAGAGCTCTGAGAGAACTGCTCTTGAGAGAACAGCTTCGAGAGAATTGTGACTGATCCAAGGGCACCCAGCTGGCTGCAAGTGGAGGAGTGGGGAATCAAACCCAGTTCTCCAGATTAGAGCCTGCAGCTCTTAACCACTACACCAAACTAGCCAGGGCTGTTGAGTATTAATTTTTCAAATAACCCGTTTTCACATTTTGTGGGTTTTTGTTTTCTTGCATAAATCCAGCATAATCTGTAACTAGCCCTGTTCACAAGCTACAGTGAATGCATATACAACCCATGTACAGGGTACACTTGATTGTTATTTTACATGTCTTGTGGAATTCTTAGTGACAAGCTGTCTGGATTGTTGCAGCTCTGGTTCGAACCACTTTGCTGGGCATGTTTCCCATACCTGCCGGCCTTGGTCTCGGAAGAACTCCCCTGTGTTCTCGATAACCTGCTCGTCTGAGAGCCAGCTGTAGGGCTGCTCTTTACACAGTGTGAACATCTCCCACAGTGTCACACCAAAGGCCCAGACATCACTGGCTGTGGTGAACTTGCCCTGTGTGGAGGGAGAGGAAGACCGTGAGGTCAAAAGGCATTCAAAGATTCAATCTAGCCTGGATGTTCTGCCAGGAGTCATCTCATCCTACCTTAGTAAAGAAAGCATGAGCAACCAGCTCCTCCACTGGGCACCCACTTTCCACTAACAGAACCTCACAACTAACTGAACACATGCAAACCAGCAAGATTAACTAGCTTATACTGTCATCCTCCCCCCCTAGAAAATCCTTGGAAGTGTACTTCAGGGGAGGGTGGTGACTAGGGGATCTGTAAAGGGAAATTCTCAACACTCCCTGCAAACTATAATTCCCAGAATTCTTTGTAGGAATCCATGACACATGAACATACGAAGCTGCCTCAGACTGAATGAGACCATTGGTTCATCAACGTCAGTCTTGTCTACTCAGACTGGCAGCAGCTCTCCGGGGTCTCAGGCAGGGGTCTGTCACATCACCTCCTACCTGATCCTTTTAACCGATATGCCAGGAACTGAACCTGGGACCTTCGGCATGCCAAGCATATGATCTACCACTGAGCCACAGCCCCTCCTACATGAAATTGGTTTATATCAATGTGGACTACTGGCCATTTGGCTTAGTATTACTTATTTTGGCCCTGGCTCTTCAGGTCCTCAAAGAGAAAGAGCCTTCCCAATACCTGCTACCTCAAATCTTCTAGTTGGGAGAGCTGGGGATTGAACCTGAGACCTTTTGTATGCAAAATATGTGCTCTAGCACTGAACTACAGCTAAGTAGCATCAGACCAACGTAAGTTTTCAATACAGATAGGATTTAGTCAGTCTTTCACTCCTCCCCCTTCTTTCCATGCCATCTCTCATGGACTTTAACCTCTCTAAGTGGATAGTATCATTCTGAAAGTTTTGTACAGTGCCTTGCTCAATGTGGATTCCAGATCAGCGCATCGAATTGTCACTTTGGCCCTAAACAAAGAAAAGGAGGTTTTCTGCCTGCTGCCCCACCCTCTTACCAGCAGGATACTCTCCCAAGCCATCCAGCGGATCGGCAGGACCGCCCTGCCCTGGATCCGATAGTAATCGCCACTGTACAGATTCCGGCTCATGCCGAAATCGGCAATCTTGATGGTGTAGTTGTTCCCAACCAGGCAGTTGCGCGTAGCCAGGTCTCGGTGCACAAAATTGAGGGAAGCCAAATACTTCATGCCAGAGGCAATTTGGGTAGCCATGAGCAGGAGGTGGAGGCAGCTGAAAAGGGCAAAAAGATATGAAACAGTCAAAGGTGAGATCCTTTGGGATCCAGTCAAAGCCACTCCTCCCGCCCCCTGTTTGTAGTTACAAAATAGGAGCCAGTGTGGGGAGCAGGCTAACTTTCTCCATGTATAGCACAGTCATGATCTGAACTGGGCAGAATGCAAGGATAGGATGCCTCCGAACATGGAGGTTCCATTCTTAGCTGTCTATATAACTAATTCCCAAGTGTGCCTCCTATCTGTGGATACCTAAATTCACAGATAGGGGGCACACTTACCCCAAATAGATTTTTCTGCAAACTTGGGTGACCCCCCCCAGGTTTGCAAAAAAATCTGAAAAGTAAAAAAAAATACACTGGAGGTTTAAATTCCCTCCCCCCAATAAAAAGCATTGTCTGCACATATGCAGACAACACACTTAACATAGAGCAGCTAGAGAGGGGCCTGGTGGTTGCTGCTGCAGCGGTGGCAGACCCCGGGAGCCATGCAGGACCCAGCTGCAGCAGATGGCAGAACCACTCCAGGCTTGGAGTAGCTCCCAGATGTCACCCCTGCTGTGGCTGTGCTCCAAGGGAGTTGCATCAGAGGGCGATGGGGGGCTTCGCGGGCACCCCACTTGTTATGACGAATACCTGAGGACAGACCAATCTTCCATGAATTTATCGAAGCCTTTTGCACTAATGGACATTGCAATGTCTTAAGACAGTGAGTTCCATATGTCAGGTGTGGATATGAACTGTTTGTGTGCAAAACCATAAGAGAATGGCTACCAGCCCTACTCGCTGAACCAGTTGGTCTCCTCTGACCGCACCCCACCCTTTTCCTTTTGGTCACCTGACACAGGGAATGTTATTGGAGAGCGTAAAGGTGCTTCTGCTCTGCCTTTGCAACAGGAACTGGTGAAGATCCCCGTTCTCCATGTACTCGGTGATCATGCACAGTGGATCATCCCGCACACACACACCCAGCAGGCGGATGATGTTTGGGTCCTTTAGCCGGGACATGATCTTGATTTCCTTTAGAAAATCGTTCCTTTGAAAAGGAAGAGAACGCACAAGGAAACTCACATAATCATGCTATAAAACCGCCCAAACCCAGATACTGACAAGTAGATCAGACCAGTGCTTCTCACATGGGTTCTCATGTGATTCTTGGTTCTTGCTGGACTCTTATTTTTTCAAATGAGATGACCTGCTATTGTTTGTTTCTTCTTCCCAAAATACAAGTGCTGTAAGTTAACTCCTGCAGCACTACCGGCATCTAACATCAAAGGCAGCCTTTTACCATCTATGGCTTATTAGGCAGTTGGTTCCCTTCCTTGAACGCAATGACCTGGCCACAGTGATCCATGCTATGGTCACCTTGAGGCTGGACTATTGCAACGCTCTCTACTTAGGGCTGCCCTTGTCTCAGCTCCGGAGGCTGCAGCTGGTGCAGAATGCCGCAGCCAGGCTGTTGATGGGTCTCTCGGTGCGGGACCACATCCAGCCTGTGTTGAGGACTCTTCAATGGCTGCCTATAGTGTACTGGATCCGGTTCAAGGTGCTGGTTTTAACCTTTAAAGCCCTGTTTGGTCAGGGGCCTGCCTACCTAAGGGACTGCCTTTCCCTGTATATACCTCAGAGAGCACTGCAGTCAGGTACCCAACATCGCCTGACCCTCCCCGGCCCTAGGGAGGCCAGGCTGACAACCACCAGGACCAGGGCCTTCTCAGTGGCAGCTCCCCACTGGTGGAATGAGCTCCCAGATGACATCACGGCCCTGCGGGACCTTCGGCAGTTCCACAGGGCCTGTAAAGCGGAGCTCTTCCGCCAGGCCTTCAATTAGGAGCCGCTGCTGGGGGTGGAGGGCCTTGGGATAACACCATGATAAATCACCTGGTGCAAGCTCCTGGCCAAGGGAAATTGCTGTATCTGCTCTGGAATGTAATGATGGCTGCCAATGAATGCATGAAATTTCTGTGAAATATTGTAGGTTGCTGTTGCAGTTATTTATGCCGCAATTTTATTGTAATTACCTGTTGTGTTTTACTATTGTGAGCCGCCTAAAGCCAGCTAATGCTGGCTAGACAGGATATAAATACCAATAAACAAACAAACAAACAAACAAACAAAGGCTGGCAAGACAGGGTTTTAAGAGCTTCACCTGGGAAATCTGTGTCTTTCCTCCTTTTTAAAAATATATTTTATCAAATTTCAACCTCTTACAGTTCTTTATCAAATTCTACAATAATATAATAATTGCAAAATTCTCACCAGAACAAACAGTGGATCATTGAAAATTATAACAACCTTATCACATTAATCAAACTTCAGAAATATAACATCATTCTATACTGAAGATTCTTAGGAATTTTATCTTATTCTGCCATATAACTTAGAAGAGGGTACCAAATTGTCATGAATTTAGATTTGTAAAGATCTAAAGATGAATTAGAAGTAGTATAAGTAATTTTACTCAAGCTACATTGATCCCATATTCTATTATGCCATTGATCAATGGTAGGTGAATTTTTTCCCATCCATTTTGCAGCTATTGTTAATCTTGCTGAAGAAATCAAAACTAAGATTAGTTCTATTTCCTGTTTGTTTATTTTGGGATCTTTTAATTTGTTGAGAAGCAAAACTATTGGGAAGAGCGGAATGTTATAATTTTTGATCAATTGTTTTCTGTTGGATCACCTGTGTTCAAAACAACTTTATATCTTTACAGGACCACCAGCAATGGAAATAGTCCGCCCTTTCTTCACAATCTTTTTTCATAGGTTGGTTCAAATTCCTTGTTAATTTTATGCACTGTGACTGCTCCTTTGTTTTTTAATTTTTGTAACATCTAGCCAGGGTGAAGAATCCTAGAAAGCTTGCACAATGTATTGAGTCATTTTGGTTGGCCCCCGCAAAAGACATTATATCCATGCCTTGTTTATGTCTTGTTCTGGATTTTGCATGGGCCATCATATTGCTATTTAAACCTTTTTCTCCTCCATCATGCTGTATGTCCAGCACAGCTGAGGACTCCTTCCCTGCAGCTTCTACCTGCCATTGACAAGGCCATCAGATGGAGGTCCAAAAGCAGCCTAAAATCTCTCTAGCCCTTTCAAGGCACTAAGTTTTTGGCACTCTTAACTTATATGTCAGCAGAATGCACAACATGCAATCTCAATGGGTGCAATAGCCATTCTGTGTGAATAAGGCAACACACATATTTCCAGCTATGGTATATGAGATCAGAAACCCAGGCTTGCTGTGGGCAGGCATTTACATGTATCAGTTTGAAAAAAAGAAAACATATTGCCCTATTTATGCAAAATGGCAACCATGTGTTATTCAGAGAGTTGCAGGTAGTTCATTCTCCTAGTAGGTTTGCTAAGAGCACTGAAAAAGGAGCCTAGGAGCATGACTGAGAAGGGTTTGTACCACGCCTGGATCCAGCTCCAGTTGAGAATTCCCTTTTTGAGGAAGTTTTCTGCATAAAAGTCAAGTTGACATTTTAGTTTTTGATTCATGTGAGCTAATTTCTGGTTGAAAAATGAAATAGAACAAAGCCAAAAAAGCAAATAAATAGGTTAATTTCAGTGAAATCCAACACTGGGTAAAGATCAACATTGCTGTGGGAATGCGGTCTTTAATCCCAGATGAATTTTTGTGAATACCTGAAAATGGAACTTGGACGTACACAACTGAATTGATGCCAGGAGACTATCAACATTCGTTGAGATATATCTGAGCTTTCAGACATATTCAAAACTAACATCCTCGTCACATTGTCAGCATTTGCACACAAATGCACCAAAGTCACTGAATTCCATACAATCACTTGCTGTAACAGATTGTATAAAAAGCATACAACCCTTAATTGAGATTGGTTTCACTGCAGACTCATAGTGGAGGCCACTCTTGTTCTGATTTTAAAGGCAGGGTTGTCTTAATCAAGCATCACTTAATGGGTTGATGCCACCTGGACCTCCAGAAGACTCTGTCATCCAATGGCAGACCTTCTTTGGACTGAGCTCACCTGGCTGTCTTGGTGACGTTGGCTCTGAGCATCTTTACGGCTACTAAGGCTGCCCTGCTGGAGGCCTCTGCAGAGCCCCGACCCAGGAATTCAAGAAGACCATCTGCTTCACACAGATGGACCTGCAGAAGAGATGCCATGGAACAAGGTCAGACAGATCTAGAGGGAGGAAAGGCTTCTTATACCCTCTGGGGAACCCACACACATACTGATGAGTTAGGAGCAGAATGAAGTCACTCACAATCAACCCGGCTCATGTTCCAAGAATAAGTGAAAAGGAAGACCCAGCTACAAGGGCCTGTGAACAGGAGATCCCAGCAGGAGCTCAGGATCAAACATTTTTCCATTCCCTTAACAGGCAAGGCTTTGACAGTAAGCAAATTCTGCAACAAGGAAAGCTGAATTCCAAAGCCAGCTTCCATTGGCACAATTTCACTTTTCTTCCTTGGTTTATTCTGGGTCTGATAGTTATGGAGCAGGAGATGAGGAACAATTCAGAGTATTGGAGCACCACCTTCCAGCCACTGGAAATCTTATCCATCCGTCTCGCCTGCACCCTTTCTCTGACCTGAACTGACCCCCGAGGTGCCACTATTTGCCCTGAGGAAGCTTACATGTAGATACTAATAAGCGACATATAAGGTTCCCCAGTAAGGCAAATAACAACCTCCTGGGGCTGTTTTCGGTTTGGAAAATTGCACAGAGGGGAAGGCTCAAGCCCGTTCTCCTCAGGTGCCACAGTCCCGATCCAAATCTGGTCTGTATGTGTCTTAGAATTAAGTTTCCACACAGAACTACCAGCACCTGTCTGCCTGAAAGGATCCAGGGTAGACCCAGAAATAGTGAAATGTGTCAGGCTCTTGGAGAAACTGGATTCCTTCTGCAGGGGTGAAGATCATATTGTACCTTCTCTTTCAACATGTCTTCATAGCAACAGATATGATTGAAAAGTAACACCTGTCCAGTGGGTCGGCTGTCAGATGGCAGGATACCCACTCTTATCAGCCTATTGGCCTGTTTTATGACACCAACTCTCTTTTGGCCTGGGCCAGACCATCTGAGGGGAAGGAGGACACCTACCTCCCCGAACTGCCCTTCCCCCAGCTTCTCCTTCAGCCGTAGCTGCTGCCTCGGGAACTCAGCCACAGAGATGTCCTTCTTGGTCAAGGAATCAACAGTGATGGCCGGCACAGCGTATGTGTTGTTGCCCGTCACGCCCTGCAGGCTGACGATATCTGTTTCAGCGTAGTGTGGGACGTTATTCTGGAAGCCCTGGTGAGGTGTGCACTTGGTAAGATCGGGCTCGGCGTAATCACCACTGCAGGCTGAAAGAGCCAAAATGAAGAGTTCAGTTGGACAACCCTCAGGTGCAACTCAGGTCAGCATCAAGATGTCATGACCACGAATTACTACCTTTCTGCAGAAGACTTGTTACTATGGTTGCAATCATACACACAATTAGATCCAACATAGGCACGAATGCTGGGCGGATTTAATGGGAGCGATCAGACAACAACAGCTGGGAAACGTCCTGCAGCCGTTGACAACCCGTTTTGCTCAGCCGCAGAAGCGGAGTTAAAAGACACCAGGGAAAAAACGGTAGTAAATGGGTTGCAACAAGCCACGGGTGGACTTTCCCCCGTCTGATCACTCCAGTGCACACTCAAGATGTCAGGATGGTCTGATCAGGCCATCCCGATTCTGTGCCGTTGTCCCCCCCCCCCCCCCCAAGTATGTGCATCATCGCAAACTCCATAAGGAGTCCTCAGTGCAGAAGTGTGATACATCTATCCCTTGTTTAAGCGCATGGGGAAAAAATGGGACTGAAAAAAAAGACTCACCCACAGTTGCGTCTGATCACTCACTGACAGACTGCACCCGCAGCTGCAAAGGGAGGTGTGATCGTGCAACTGCAGGACAAATTCTGCTGGAGGAAATAGCCTCTCTTCCATCCCCACTTTATCTCAGGCGTGTGACTGCAACCTATGTCTTACAATGACGGGGGGGGGGGGGGGTCCTGCAAGCAGGTGGGTGAACCACACACAGGCAGGTGGGAGGCATAAGGATAGGTAGGAGGGTATGAAGGTGTGAGTAAGGCCAAGTGGGGGGGGGCAGAAGTGGGGAGGAGGGGCCTCGGAACTCTCTTTCCCGGGACCTCCCAAAACCTAGAACCAGCCCTGGATAAATCTGTTGTTCCTTACTTTGTTCCTGCTGCTGTAAAATAGCCTCAAAACTGTGTCTGAGAAAATACTTGTTATTCTAAAGACTAAACTCTAGGAGTAATATTGGTATGGACTTTATGTGTTAATTTTACAGTTCAAACAGTGCTAGTTGAAAATCTCAGAAGCCAGAAATCCAGATAAGATTGCAGGTTGTTGATGGCAGGGCTTCAGTGTTCTGCACAGCATTCCCCAATAGCTAACGAGGCTGAACAAACTATCCAAAACAATAAAAAATGCAGAATGATGGAAACCGAGAACGTGTGCAAATTTATGCACATTGCAGAATTCAAGGTTTCTTGACACAGAATTGTAATTATTTGAGCACAGAGCACAGACAAAGTTATTACAGCGCATAAGGAAAAATCCAAATGGCATCTACCATAGTAGTTAAATATTGATGCTAAATTTACTTAGCTTTTAAGAGGCCTCCAAAATCTATCACCCAAGACAGGTTTTTTTTACCTGCCTAACAGTATGGGGCAGAGTTCACCTTTTTCTTTCCATGTTCCCTGAACTACATTGTTAACCACTTCCTACCCGAGTCCTCAGCACTTTGGGAGAGCTCTGGCAGTTTCTGGAGCAGGGTGGTGGGCTGGTGATATTCCAGGTCCAATGGGAAGACTCTCTCATAGGTGGGGTTGGTCTGGTGGATCTGTGTCTGACCGCTGACAATCCTGGAGCTGTAGAAGGACAGTCGGACGGTGGCGTCTTCTTCCAGTATTCGCCGAGGAGCCTAGGGAAGAAGAAGAATGTTGAGGGCGGCCTGGGCAGAGCACAACAGGTGGCACAGGGAGGAAGTGAGGCTGTGGAAAGGGCACTTCTGCCAGCCTGCAGGCCCAGGAGGTGGTGGGTTTAAGTCTCCCTGGATTCAAGTCCCCTTTTGACCTTAGTTGTTTTTTTTTAGAGAGAAACAAACCACACCTTATGCTAGAGTTCTGCGACAGGACAACGTTTTTTCAGTGGAGGCACATTGCCTGTGGACTTCCCTCCCCCTTGAGGCCTACCTGGTGCCCTCCCTACTCTTTTAGGTACCAGGCCATAATATTGCTTTTGACTCAGGCTTTTAGCTAAAGGACTTGATCTTTTAAAATTGTTTGTACAATCTGCTTGTAGCCTAGAGTTGCCAATCTCCAGGTTGTAAAAACAACAATGGGCAACAGAGTCAAAGAGCTGCTGTGACCAATTAAGAAAACTCCGAGAGTGGGCTGCCTTCCAAATACTCCCAAACGATGTATAAGTTATACCAGTAACAACTAAAGCTTCTAATGCAAATAATACTACACTTTGGTCAACTGTAACATCAATACTAATACATTCACAAAATTACAAGATTCCAGTTACCAACTTAATCCAGTAGGATGTAGTTAAACAATTACATAAGGAAATAGCTAGAACCTCCTACAGACAGGGGAACAATGACCTTCACAAAGCACTGGTAATAATCGTACAAAGTAATTACATGCAGACGTAACAAATACAATGAGTAGAGATGACATCAACAATGAGGAGTAAAATTTCCAGTAACAGCGATACAAGGTCCCGGTTTTCTTCCCTTGTTTCTTTAAACGATCTTCCTCAGTCGCTATCACAGAGACAATAATTCTGTATTAAGTGAAACAATGAGCAAATCTTTTCATTTCAAGCCTTCTATAGGAGTAACATGAGTGAACCCCCCTGGTTTCCCATCCAGGATTTAGAAGTTCTATATACTCATCAACAAAGAACATATACTCCACAGTCAAATTGGCACAGCCTGATAACGTTCAATGATGCATTAGAAGCTTTAGTTGTTACTGGTATAACTTACACATTGTTAGGGAGTATTTGGAAGGCAGCCCACTCTCAGAGTTATCTTAATTGGTCACAGAATCTCCAGGTAGTGGCTGGAGACTTCATGGGATTACGACTGAGCTCTGGGAAACAAAGATCAGTTCACCTGGAGAAAATGGCTGCTTTGGACGGTGGGGTCTTTGTCATTATACCCCATTAGAGTCCCTCCCCTCTCCAAACCCTGCCCTCCTCAGGCTCCACCCCCCAAATCTCCAGGTATTTCTCAGCCTGGAGCTGGCAACCCTATTGTAGCTTGAGGACTATTTCAGAAGTATCATTTCAGGTGGCTAAATGTTTTATACTGTTTTAACACTCTGGCAGAGTTTCTAACAGTCTGCTTATTTTAACTATTTTAATGATATTATCATTTTTTACTTTGTGAGCCACACTACAGATACATTGTCTAAATAAAGGGGCTTTAAAAAGCAGCCAGGGAGGGTCCCAATCCAGTTCAGTGCTACAGTGGTAGGGAAGGGAGAGTTTAACTCTACTTCTCCATGCAATTTCCCTGATCAAAGCAGGTATCATCACCCTGGACTGGTCCAAGCTGTGCTGGGGGGGAGGGGGAACAAACCAAGAGCTGGCATATTATGGATACCTGTCATTTATCCACACCAGGGCCGTGAGAGGGAGCATTTCTAATTACGGAAGGGCCGGGGCAGGGAGAGTGTTAGAAAGGTAACCTTCCCTTCCCCAGTACAGTGGTCTCCAGTCCAAACTGAGCTTTTATTGAGCAGATTACAAATGTGGAGTTTTTGCCATGGAGCTGCAGAATCAGATGCTGTAAACATTTGCGCAAAAGGCATAAACTTCGTCAATGTAGTTCCCCCTCACCAACACATCCATATGCCAGGGAAACAACAATTATGAAAGTTCCAACTGTCATATCAGTGTTTCTCAAACATTCATCAGACAGGGGGGTTGGAGATCACTGTCTGGAAGATGACTGATCAGATCTTCAGTGTTTCTTTTTAAAATTTCACCAAAGCTGCTTTTGGGGTGGGTCCCCAGATCAAGTCAGGGAAGTGGTGCAGGACCTAGAAAGTATTAACTTTCTCCCTCTGGGCTGTTTCTCCTGATCTAAGTTGCCCAATGAACTTGCACCACCTTGGAGGAAACGTACAGATATTACACCTGAGGAACAGGCTCCAAGGAAAGCCTAAGCACCCCTTAATGGGGCCAATCCCTCTCCTTGTTGGAGGAGGGACGACGGAGCTTGGGATGGTGGAACCTGAGGTTTCCTAAGCAAGTCGGCATGCTGCAGGACGCACGTTACCGTCTCCAGCCGCTTCTGGGCGTACTGCCTCCACAGGATGGCAATGATGATGATAAGGAGAACCAAGATGATGGCCACAAGGCAGCCGACCAAGCTGGAGGTGCTCGATTCCTCGGTTTTGGGAGCTGTCCAGGGGCTCGTGGCAAACAACGTGGTGGTCCCTGAAAGGACAAGCAGAGATACCGTGATGCAGCCAAGCAGCGAGATCTTCCAGAGACAGAGCTACAGGATTTACAGCGCAGTCCTAGAGCAGAGTTCCACCCTCCTAAGGCCATTGACTTCAACGTACTTTAGAAGGGTGTCACTCTGCTTAGAACTGCACTGTCAAAATTCCTTTGGATGAAGGAGCACTTGAGAGTTCCATTAGATGTTACTTTAGGTCAAACCAGGGTGACAGGTTCATTCATATCTCCACCGCCCAACAAAGAGGAGCTTTGTGGCACCTTTGAAGGCCAACAGAATTACTGTGGTATTCTGCCACAATATATCTGTTAGTCATTACGGTTACCGCAAGACGCCTCTTCGTTTTTGATGCAGTGAGCTGACAGAGTTACCCCCTCTGGAATGCACCCCCCCCCCCCACTTTGCCGTCTCTTTTCTAAACAAAGGAGCCACAAATGATTTTGCCTGTCTGCATAGGAATGATCCTTTGTTAGTGTGCATGCTTACACTGATTTGGCTGTGCCACTGAGCCCCATTCTTACCCCAAGTCCCCTCTGTCACATTGGGCTCCTCCGAAGAGAACACTTCCATTGTTGTGCTTAAAGCCACAGTGACCACAGTGGGGCTGACAGCATCCATGTCTGCGAGAGAAACAAAAGGGTAATGTTAGCCCGTTATTTGTGGCCTGGACATTCCGCACTGAGTGGAGCCGGGACAAGGCTGGCAAGATAGGGTCACCCAATCATAGCTGGGACGACCTCGCAAATGACTGGCCCAAAGGCAATACTCCTGTCTCCAAAGGACTGCCAACCGGAAGAAGAAGAAGACAGAAGAGGAGGAGGAGGAGGAGGAGGAGGAAGTTGGATTTATACCCTGCCCTTCGCTACCCGAAAGAGTCTCAGAGTGGCTTACAATCTCCTTTCCCTACCCCTCCCCACAACAGACACCCTGTGAGGTAGGTGGGGCTGAGAGAGCTCTTTCTAGAACTGTCCTTGAGAGAACAGCTGTGCCAGAACTACAGCTTGCCCAAGGTCATCCAGCATTTGCAAGTAGAGCCATGGGGAATCAAACCAGGTTCTCCCAGATTAGAGTCCACGCACTTAATCACTACACCAAACTGGCTCTCAAAGGTCTACAACTGCCATTTCTACTCTATGTGCTGCAAGTGAACTGCCAGAATGCTTTGGTAATTAAATTTAATTATAGGTTCTTTTTCATTTAACCATCCTCTACAGAAAAGGTTGCCTGCTGCACCTCTGCTCTGCCTTTGCCTAATCAACTCCTATTGGGGACTTTTCATTCTGCCGTCTCTCGGCGCCGGGTGTAACCAGACCATTCAATTCTGGCCAATGCAAAAGCCACAGCAAAATCACCAGCTCACAGAGGAAGGTCCCCACCACATCCTTGCCTGAGTGCCTGGCTCTGAGCATTGACCTCCTTCTGCTCACCTGACTGGAAGGAGATTTCACTGATCATCATCCAGCTGTCGGCAAAGTAGAAGTGGCAGAGGATGGCTTTGCCCACACGTTGGTTGAGGGGGACGGTCACAAACCGTGCACTGGGATTTTTGTCATCCAGGACAGTGTCCACACCCACGGGTTCGGGCTCCCACTCTGCAATCAGCCGCGGCTTGAAGAAGCACTCCACCCGCTGGAAGATCTTCACTCCCTTGGAAAACATGTTATTGCAGTGGATCTAAAAGGGGAAAGGAAGGGGGAGAACGATGCAGTGGCTGTTCTCTGTGCTCTTCCACTTGCAGAAAAGGCAGGGGTAAGAAATCAGCCATCATTAACCTGGGCCTTTTCTGTAGCTGCACCCCGCCTATAAATACATGAAGCTACCTTATAACAAGCCAGATGATTGGTCCATCTAGCTCAACACTGTCCCCCCTGATTGCCAGCAGCTTCCCAAGGTCCCACCAAGGGCTGCACGGCTGCAAAGGTTTTACCTTCATGGAGGTGAAGTTCCTCTGCTGGTCAAACTGGAACTCCATCTCCACAGCACCACCACTAAAACTGTCGTTCCTCCAGCCAACATAGTCATAGCCTGGCCACACACGGTACTGGTGGCTCTTTGTAAAGTCATCCAAGCCCAGAACGCCATCCGTCAGCTGGCCCAAACCACCATGCAAAAGCCTGAGGAGAGACCTTTAACAGTTACATACTGCCAAGAAGCATCACTAGATGGAGGCCCAGTACTCACAATAACATGTCCAAGGCAATAGGAGCCCTATGCCCTGACCTAGATAGCCCAGGATAACCCGATCATATTTGATCTCGGAAGCTAAGCAAGGCCAGTCCTGGTCAATTTTTGGAAGGGAGACCACCAAGGAAGAACAGGGTCATGACATGGGGGCAGGTAATGGCCAACCACCTCTGAATGTCTCTTTCCTTGAAAACACCAAGGGGGTAGCCATAAATCAGCTGTGACTTAATGGCAAAAATACAGCACCACTCAAGAGAGCTGGTCTGCGTGTATATCTTTTCCAGAGTGCAATTCTGAGCATCATCATGCATCTGCAGGGTTGGTTTTAAAAAACAAAACAAAAAAACCCCTAATTTTTCACTGAGGGGTTTTGCTTGGAAGTGTGGCATTTTATGTACCAATGGTAGCGCATGTGTTCTGGCGAGTGATCTGCTCGGCCACCACATTTCCCATTGAGGCACAGTATCCTCAGGTTGTTCTATAGTCATCTCTGTCGTTTCCAACCATTACTGACAGGCACACTGTTCCCAGACACCAGACTACAATTTGCTCCGTGGGATGCTGCTCTGAGCCACTCCCACATTCTACAAACTGTCACAGGAAAAAGAGAGTAGGGGGTGCACGTCAAATCAATATGTCACACAAGGTAACTATGCCATGCCAAGAGACAGCATGCGCAGCGACCACACATTCACTGCATGATTACCAGGCCTGAGAACTGCTGTCTGAGGGTGAAGATTTGAGTCCAACCCCCCAGGGGTATTCCAGGCCCTTTTTCGTTTTCACAAAAAGAAAGGCGGGTTTCTAGCCCTTTAAGGGATAAGGCACACATGAAATTTAATAAAGACCACAGCGAATTCTTCACCAACAGTACCAGCTTTATTTTGTCCACTTTTTGTCCAGCGTTGCAATTTGCAAGGCAGATTATACATGCCAACAAATCAAATGCTGGTTGAGTCTTGCCCCTTGTATCATACTTCAGTTGGGCAGCCCAGCTCTAAGAATTTTTTTTGAAATTCTTTTCTTCATCCTCCTTATGAAACCCCCCCCCACACACACACACAAAAAACCCTAAAACTAAAACAGTAGCAAAACTGCTCCAAGGACAGGCAGAGCAAAGGTGTCTGAGGTTGCAGTCACACATACTAAATAATGCACTTTCAGTTTCAATCCACTTTCAGTGCACTTTCCAACTAGATTTACTGTGTGAACTGGCCATGTTCACATGAGCAGTTTGACCTGCTGCAGCCACTCCTCCCTTCCAGATCAAATGGGCGCAGTCACACAGCCACATCTGACAGGCATTCCCCCGGCATACTCATCCTGTCATAGGACAACTTGGAGACGGGTTAAAAAGGCACCAGATCACAGGAGGTGTTTTTAATTCCCTGTGCATTCATTGTGCATGGCTGGATGTCTAAATGCGGGGGAGCAAGCGCAGAACAGATTTGGCAGATCCGTTCCCACTGCTGAACCTGCAGATCCGTTCCCACTGCTAGGGAGGGGTTTTTGTTTCTTTTTTAAATTGCCTATATGTGCATGTATGCACACATGTACACTTATGTGTGCGCATGAGCGCACATGCATTTTGAGAAACTTCTGGGCAGCACGCTCCGTGGCTGAGGTGCTGCAGTAATGTGGATGCAGTAATGTGGATGCATGGGTAACCTGCTGCAGGGTGTGCTGTCTGGATGATATGCCCTGCAACATTTTAAACCAGTACACTTAAGAGGCACCACCCTATCATGCCAAGCCGCCAGTGTGACCACAGCCTTAGTGTGTGCGTCCACAGACTGAGTAATATCAAGAGCACTGACCTATCTGCTTTGCAGAATCTTTTTTTCCCCCAGACCTCAACACTGGTAAGAAAACAGTATGGACATGGATATGGTGAGGGCATTTCCAAACTGGCCTTTATTACTCTGCAAACATTGTGTCTGCAAACATTGTGTCTGCAAACTGAGTGTGTGTAACCTAAATATTTGAGTGGAATTGGCACCATCTAAGTACCATTTTGGACTAACAAGTCAGCTGAAATGCCTCTTCTCCCCTCCTCCCCAGCCTCCTCTTACTTGTGTTCCTGGTAACCATCGTAGGTTGAATCATTCAGGTAAACAATGGGGTGACCAGGAGCTGTGATCATGCCTCCCTCTGGCATGCTGTACGACTCCAGGCCATCTGGAAAAGGGGATTTGGGTGTCAGCAAGAAGATCCCAGTTCCTCTGCCCATATGAACCACTTTGAGCAAGAAGCAGCCAAAGATGGGGCCAGATTCTTCTTTCCATCTCTTCTGTCCCTGCACTACTGGTGGACTCCAGGTCCGTGTCAGGAGACAGAACTGCTGGTTTAGATGCAAGCCGGTACCACCCAGATGGGCAGTCAAGCTAGGAAGCAAGCCAGCTTTCAAGCCAGTCAGGAGGACTGAGTAACTTGACCACAGATGGATCTGTACCCAAATTGTTCATACTGAAGCCCCCATGTGATTACTGCTGAACTATCAGCAATACCACCCCCTGGCCATCTGTAACAGGGGTGCCAGCAGCTCCTTCCTCCAGCAAGCTGTGTACCAAAGAGAGGACAGGAGCCCATCTTCTGCTGCCCCGTAAGCTCTTACCAAACCAAATGCAGCCATAGAGTTCCACTCGCATGCAGACAGTCATGGGCTGCTCCGTCACCGGGATCACTCGGATGTAGCGGGCAATGACAGGCGGGCGCAAATCCTTCAGCACAACGTCATAGGTGTCAATGTTACCTTGAATCACCTAGAACAGCAAAGACATGGCTAGATTTTGCCCAGTCACAATTTGGTTAGTTGATAATAAGGATGTAATACCTGTACAGCTGCTATGGTATCTGATGACTGGGACTTTGACTCTTGAAAACTTATACCCTGGAAATTTTGCTGTTCTGTATGACGCTACTGGACTTGAATCTAGTTGACCAGTACAGTTGTGTGTCTTCTTAGGACATTCCCCCAGGGCCCAACAGCCTTGTCATTAGCTGATCCCAGATCCCAAAGATTTCAGACAACAGGCAGTTCTGCGAGGACCAACATTTCAAACGTGGACCTATCAAGGGTTTACTTTAGGGCACCTACTCAAATCTTCTCCTCACCTCTATTCTTCCAGTTTCCAAAGGAAAACAACAAATATCAGACAGCTGTACCCCTGAACATTACCTCCCTGTCATGTAACTGCAGCCTGCTTTGGGATTAAGGAAGAGGGCTTCCTTCCCAGGTGACAGAACACCTGTGGTGAGCCAAGGTGCAGCAACCTCTCTCTTGTTCAATAATCTTTTGAAACGTTAAAAAAATTACACCTTGGTGTGGTATTCACAAACCACTGCTAAGCGCTATGCTGCTACTCTGACCCTGCTCCTCGTCATCCCTGATAATCAATCAATCAATCAATCAATCAAACAGGTCTGATTAAATCCTTCAGAAGCACAAGTGATGGATCTAACCTTAGCCTCTATCCTATTATTACAGAAGATGCAGTGCAGACTTGAAAATAACCACTTGCCTTTGCCTACAGCAAGTTGGATGATCACCTCCAGATGAGCTGGCACAGAAGGTAAGGGGGGGGGGGAGGACTAGAAAAGTTCATTCCTTTCTACTTTCAGGCTGTTGATATGCCAGAAGCGACTTGCGTGAGTCCACGGCAGACAGGCAGGCTGCTAAAACTGTCATGCAAATGAGTGACTTTTGTAGCCTCGTTTGCAAAGCCTTCTTCTTCAAATATGTTCCAATCGTTTCTCACCCACCTGCCTGTTCTGACGGTCCTTCCAAGACAGCCAGCGCTCCCCGTTGCGGCTGTAGTCGATTCGGTAAGCACGGGCAAATTCCTTCCCGGTGGCTCGTGCATGCCGCCCCTGAGTTCCCACTAGCGTGATGAAGTAGAGTTTATGCAGATCTATCTGGAGAAACTGCACGTCCTCTGGCTGCAGGAGGCCAGCAGGGCACCAGGCCCCATCCCCTTCCTCCCTCAACAACCTGAGTGCGATTACAGAGAGAGAGAGAGAGAGAGAGAAATGAAGGTAAAAAACCGACATCCCAAAGATCAGAAGAAGGAGGAAGCAGAGAAGAAAACACAGCTATGCTGGCTAGGCAGGTTATAAATCTAAATAAATAAATAAAAACTTCACTGAATGCAGAATTTTATAAAGACTATTTAGTGAACATATGCATCTTCCTCATACTAAGTCACAAAACCGGTCCACCACGCTCAGTAGTGCCTGTTCCTAACCAGGATTATAGTCAAGACTTTCTTACTAAGGGGAGCCACCGTTTTTTTCTTGTGGGTTTCAGAAAAATGATTGGAGAATCAGTGACATCTCCAGAACTATCAGAAATGCCCACAATCCCCTTGCAAGCTCAGAAGCTTTCCTTAAATTTGTAATAACTTTCTGAAGTTATCCCTTCTAAGCCCTCTGCCAAGTTCCTGGTCATAGCAAAGTGCAATTTGTTTCAGTGGAATGGAGGGGTTCATTTTTACCAATCCCTGCCTCTGCCCCTCAGCTTCAGAACTCTGACTTCACTGAGGGCAACCCTGGTTCTCAGAAGCAGCATTTGGGGGAACATTTCAGCCATTTCGGCAGGATAAGGGAAGCCGGAAGGTCCTGTTTCGCTGAAGGAAATCCTTTCCATCAGCAGAAATTAGTGCTGAATCCAACCTAAAGTGCTATGCGTTCTGTCATCTTACCTATGGGTCTCTTGGCTGGGTTTATATAGGAAATGGGTGGGGGCTTTGACTGGATGCTCTGGAGGCATGTGATTGGCTACTGGAGAGACATGTGATTGCCTGCAGGCTTGATTGGCATCCTAAACTGCACTGGTGCTTTGCACTTTATGGTATGAATGACACATAAAGGATGTTTAGCACTACAGAGGGGACAAGGATTTTTAGATCTAAGTCCCTGCTTACCGTGCATACTGTGGTCCTGTAGAGTCATACCACTGGCTGGAAGCTGTGATATCCTCATCTCGGATTGTCCCTTCATGCATCCCCAAAGGGTATCGGCATATTGCTAGGGAAAGGAGGAACAACGCAATATTTCCATCAGTATACAGACAGCTGGCTAATTACACAAAGTACTGATGAGAGACACACCAACACATCCCATAATGTATTCCTCAGGTACAGTTTTCATCTTTCCTGTTCTCAGAACTAGTTTGATGTTAATTCTGGGACCAGTAGTTCCTGAATCTCATTTGCTGTCCCCCCTCCCCTCCCATACAAATACACACATTTAGCTTGTAAATAAAGAGGTTCTTGCCCTAAGCCACATGGACCAAACAACTGTCCTGTTGAACTGGACCAATTACCCATCTTGTTCAACATCATGTCTCCAACAGAGACTGGATGCTTCTGGGAATCCCACAAAAGGAGAGGGTCTTGCCCTGTTCCCCAGCCTCTGCATCCCAAGCCACATGGTTAGCCAGTCTCTTAGGAGCCAGTTTGGTGTAGTGGTTAAGTGCGCGGACTCTAATCTGGGAGAACCGGGTTTGATTCCCCACTCCTCCACTTGCACCTGGCTGGATGACCTTGGGCAAGCCATAGCTCTGTACCAGCTGTTCCCTCAAGGACAGCTTGGGAAAGAGCTCTCTTAGCCCCACCTACCTCACAGGGTGTCTGTTGTGGGGAGGGGAAGGGAAAAGGAGTTTGTAAGCCGCTCTGAGACTCCCTTGGGGAGTGGAGGGCGGGGTATAAATCCAATCTCTTCTTCTTCTTCTTCTTCTTAGGCTCTCCATCTGTCCTGCTTGATTAATTATTCTTAGACCTGTGGTTCTATAGCTGGTTGCTTTACTAATTGCTTCTTACAAGTTTGGAATGATTATTGTTCTAATGGCTACTGCTGCAAGCCACCTTGGGAGCAAAAACGCTACAAGAGTGGGATATCAGTAAAATAAAAAAATACACCTCCTCCCAAGGTACCTGCCCAGTAAAGGCCACCCAGTATTTTGGATGCCACCACTTCTGGGAACATGACCAAAAAAGACAGGGCTTTTTAGGTGGTGGAAACTCAGAACCTAACTACATGATACACTTTCCCCAGGAATGTCTCTGAGTCAGGTCAACAGACATCATCAGGGAGTTCCATGCTTCCCCAGCATGCAGAGGCCTGATAAGGATGAGGACCACAGCATTGTTCTAATGGCCCTTTCTTACATGCCCAGGGAAATGCTGATTGCCACTTCGGGGGTCAGGAAGCAATTTTTCTCCAGGCCAGTTTGGTTGGGGATCTGAGGGGGTGGGGAGTGGCCATCTTCTGGGCATGGAGCAAGGGTCAGTGGGGGTGTGGAGGGAGGTATCTGTGAATTTCCTGCATTGTTCAGGGGGTTGGACTAGATGACTCTGGAGATCCCTTCCAACTCTGTGATTCTATGTGAGGAGAAGGGCGTATGCCTCCTCCCATGCCTTTTGTTCAATCTGAAACAAGGATGAAAATGTTTCCCCACTGAGGAACCATAACAGAATAGCTTCTTCACAGCTATCTTGCTAGCCCTGAGCTCAGTATGTTTTCAGACTCCACCTGACTTTCGTTAACATTTATCTTTTAACTTATACACCATCTTTTAGCTGAATTTGTTGAATCTGTCAACCTCCCTTTTAACATCTCTTGGAATTGCAGCGTGAATTATTTCTCTCTTTCTGCTCTTCATTTTAAACAATATTTGTCTGCTCCTAAGCTTACTGCTATGGTGGGTTTTTTTAAATTGCTACTGTTCTATTAGAGGGTATGCTTCCCTGCTCTTACCCTATAGCTGTTTGGTCTGAAATCTGCTGCTCTGATCTGTTGGTATTTAACACTTTTATTTGCCTCTGCTATTCATTTTACAGCCCCACCCCAAGACCAGGTTCAAAAGGGCTTAGAAAGACAACTAAGCACGGTTTCCGGTCGGAGGAATGGAGGTCTGACACGCTTTGCAAGTGCGCAAGGCGGACAGCGGCTCTTATTGACAGCTCGGGTGGATCAATCCACCTGACGCAACCTCACACAGGTAGTGTGAGGACTAGCAAGCAATATAATCCAGGTTTGAGCAAGCTCGGTGAAGAAAAAGTCTCGGAGGAGACTTTTACAACACCTTGAGCACTGCAGCCGAAGAAGATTCCTGCAAGTATCTCTAAGGAGCCGAGCTGAGCTGATTAAATCAGCATAAAATCTCCAATTCCCCTGATTCCTTAACAAAGAAGACAAAGTTTAAACGTTGGGACCACATCTGAAGCGAAGTAACAACATAAGGTAACGGAAAAAAAGTTTTTGCCTTACTATTACCGCGTTTTGAAAGACGAAAAGCAGATCTGGTGAAGCAATAGACTGTTGCAGATTGGATGAGTGCAGTTTTGAAACGTTAAACAGCTGAATTTGAACTTAAAAAGCCAAAAAAACAAGTTGTTTAACATTCCTGCGGTTAAGAAGAGTCGGGAGGGGGAGCCAAGCATCGCGAGACAAATTGGGGAGGAGGGAACCAAGCATCGCGAGATCAAGTTGTGAGGATTGAGACAGGAAGTGACGGCTTGAGGAGCAGACAAGAAGGGAAACAGAGAAGAACCGGAAGAGAGCAAAGGGGACTGTAAAAACTGCCAGACCAAAAGGACTACAACAGGAAGTGACATGCGGAGAGCAGACAAGTAAGCAAGAGGAAGGGACAAAAGGAAACTACGGCAAGCCAGAAGCAAGGTAAAAAGACTATAACCTTTGACACAAACCATAGAGAAGTTGCGCCCGCCATTTTGGATTTATAAAATTTTTAAACAGTAATATCTCATAAACTAAATAACTTAGAAGGCTGAAACCAACGAAATTTGACTTGGCAAGACTAGCTTGTGTGAATACATTAATTGGTGTTTGATTTGGAAAATAAAATAAAATCGATTTTTTTTAAAGAGACAAGACGGACCGCGGACTAAGATCGAGAGCAGCTACATGGTCCTCTCCTACAATGGCAGCAAAAAAAGAAAAAGAACTACTAGCTGTTATGGAAGCAATGGGAAAAAAATGTTAGACGCTATAGGAGAGGTAAATGTTAAAATGAATGGCATAGCTGCACAAGCAGACAAAAACTTTATAGACTTAAAAGCAGAATTTCAAAAATTAACCACAAGAACACAAGAAATTGAAACTAAAGTAAAAGAACTGGAAGAAAGTACTCAAAAGACAATGAGAGACTATGACAGGATGGAAAAGATGATGCATTATAAAGATATGCAAAACCATTTGAGATTCAGAGGGATTGAGGAAAAAATGAGTGAAGACATTTTTATAAGAATGCAAGAAGCATTAGCAGATTTTTTACAAGAACAGGAAGAGGTTGTTAAAGAACACATGGATCTTGTTTATAGAGTCAATTCTACATACGCAAGAGACAAAAATATACCAAGAGACGTGGTTGTCCAATTTACAATGAAAAGGACAAAAGAACAAATCTACAAGAAGTGTTTTACTGATCCTTTTGAAATAGATGGAAAGAAAATTATAGTAATGAAAGAACTGCCTAGAGCAATACTGCAAGACAGGAAAAAATTCAAGTGTCTGATGGATAAATTGAAGGAGAAAAAAATTAGATTCCGCTGGGAAATACCTCAAGGATTAAGCTTTTACTATGGCAACACCAGAGTAGTGATTAAAAGCACAGGAGAAATGTACGCATTTCTTGGAGAGAATAAAGATGACCTCGGTGATATTTAAGAATATATCAAGATGGATTACAAAGTACTTACATGGAATGTAAATGGACTTAATTCACCCCAAAAACGTAGAATGGTAGGGCATTGGCTGGAGAAACAAAAATGTAGTGTAATTTGCATACAAGAAGTTCATCTTAAAAAACAAGACCACAAATATTTAATAAGGAAAAAATTGGGAGAAGAATTTTATTCCTTAGCAAGCAATAAAAAGAATGGTGTTGTAACATATGTCAAAAAAGATTTGGAACCTAAAGTAATATTTAAAGACAAAGAAGGAAGATATTTAGCTATTGAAATTTCACTACAAGGACAGAAAACTTTGATTGTGAATATTTACGCCCCAAATGGAGCCAAAGAAATTTTTTTTAAAGAATTACAAGTGGAAATGGATAACGTAAATTATGATCAAATCATGATGTTGGGGGACTTTAATGGAACTGTGAATAACAAATTAGACAGGCGCTCTAAGAGAAAAGATGAGGCATTAGGGAAGCTTCCAAAAAACTTTTTTGAACTGATAAAACAAGAGAAGCTGGAAGACATTTGGAGGAAAGCTAACCCACAAGGAAAAGATTTTACCTTTTATTCTAATAGACATGACTCGCATTCAAGAATTGACATGATTTGGATGACTACTAATTTAATGTTTAAGACAAGAAAAGTGGAAATTCTACCCAGAATAATTTCAGATCATAATCCGTGTTTATGGACTGCTGGCCAGGTAAAAAAACAAAAGAGATGGAGAATAAATGAGGACTTACTAGAAAACCAAGAAATAGTTAAAAAATTACAGGAAGAAACAGACCTATACTTCCAAGCAAATATACAGAAAGAAGTAAAAATTCAAACCATATGGGATGCATATAAAGCAGTGATGAGAGGACTATTGATATCATTAAATGCAAAAGATAATAAAAAGAAAAGAGAACAATATGAAAATATCGTACAAGCCATTAAAACAAAAGAAGAAGAACTGAAGAGTAGACCAGGGAAAAAGCAACTGCAAAAAGAAATCTGGATGTTACAAGACCAAGCAAAAGCTATTTTGAACCAAGAAATGTACTGGAACCTAAAAAAACTCCAACAAAAGGCATTTGAAGGTGCAAATAAACCCGGAAAATATTTAGCATGGCAATTAAAGAAAAAACGTGAAAACAAATTTATCACTAAAGTGATAAGAGATAACATTGAGATAATAGATAACAAAGGAATAATGAGAGAATTTTTTAAATATTATGCAAAACTGTTTAAAAAGGAAAACAAAGACAGAAGAAAGATTAAAGAATACCTGCAAACATTAAAGTTACCAAAACCAACAGAGAAAATTAAAGAACTATTTAACAATCCAGTACCATTACAAGAGATTAAAAATGCAATAAATGACTCAAAATTAGGAAAAGCACCTGGACCAGATGGATTTACAGCGAAGTTTTGTAAAACACTACAGGAGTCAATCTCACCAGCGTTACTGCTATTAATGAATGATATAGGAGTCACTGGTGAGGTCCCAGAAACTTGGAAAGACGCAACCATCTCACTTATCCCGAAAGAAAATCAAGACTTAACTAATGTTAAGAACTACAGACCGATTTCTCTACTAAATAATGATTATAAGATTTTTGCTAAGATTATAGCTGACAGACTAAAAGAACACCTCAAAGAAACTATACAAACAGAACAAGCAGGGTTCTTACCCAATCGCCAAATAAGGGACAATCTAAGAGTAGTAGTGGATGCTATAGAATACTACGATAAACATCCTGAAAAGGAAGTGGGTTTTTTCTTTTTAGACGCGGAAAAAGCGTTTGATAATTTAAATTGGGATTTTATGTTTGAGGTTCTAGAACATCTTGAAATTGGTGAATATATGCTTAACCTCATTAAGTCAATTTATAAAGAACAGAAATCCTCTTTAATAATTAACACTGAAAAGACAGACGATTTTAAAGTCGAAAAAGGAACACGACAAGGATGCCCACTTTCGCCGTTGCTATTTATTTGGATTCTAGAAGTTCTACTAATAAATGTGAAAGAAGATAAAGATATTAAAGGTTTAACAATCAAAGGTTTTTCTTTCAAATATAGGGCCTTTGCAGATGATGTGATGTTTATAGTGGAAGACCCTATGACTACACTACCATATTTGTTACAGAGAGTAAAAGAGTTTGGTGACTTGGCTGGATTTTATGTAAATAAGAACAAATCGAAAGTGATGTGTAAAAATATGTCAAATAACAAACAAACTGAGTTACAAAATCTTATAGAATGTGAGGTGGTGAAAAAGACAAAATATCTAGGTGTGAACCTAACAACGAAAAATATTGATCTTTATAAAAATAATTATGAGAACTTATGGCTGCAAATTATGCAAGATATTAAAAAGTGGAATGTATTAAATTTGTCATTGTTGGGTAGAATTGCGGTGGTTAAGATGACTGTATTACCACGATTAATGTTTTTGTTTCAAACTATTCCAATTGTAAAAGATGTAAAAACATTCAAATGCTGGCAGAAGGAATTGTCTAAGTTTGTATGGGGAGGGAAAAAACCAAGAATCAAGATGAAAATAATGTGTGATGCTAAAGACAGAGGTGGGTTCCAATTACCAAACTTAAGGCTATATCATGATGCAATATGTTTGACTTGGGTAGGGACATGGACTATGCTACAAGATAGAAAGTTATTGTCCCTGGAAGGCCATGATTGTAGGTTTGGGTGGCATGCATACTTGTATTATGGTAAAGCAAAAATGGACAATATGTTTAAACATCATTATTTGAGAAGAACGCTAATGGATACATGGACAAGATATAAAAACTTTTTTCCAGAAGAGATACCTATGTGGATTGTACCCGCAGAAGTTTTAAATCCAGCAACACGTTACAAAGGACAAGATTGGTTGAAGTATAGAGACTTATTAACAAGACATGGTAAAGACTTTATATTGAAGGAGCAGCATCAGATGGACTTTGATTATGGTTGGTTAAGATATAGACAAATATATGACATGTATAGAAGTGATAAAAAATCTGGTTTTAGAGAAAAAAATAATGAAATAGAACAAGTTTGGGAGGAAGATGGGGAAAAAATGATCTCTAAAATGTATAAAATTTTGTTAAAATGGTTTAACGCTGATGAAATGGTAAAAGAACAAATGGTAAAATGGGCGATAAACCCATAAAGACATTGAAATGGAATCTTGGGAATTTTTATGGAAAAATGCTATGAGTATATCTACATGTTATAACCTAAAAGAAAATTGTTTCAAAATGATGTACAGATGGTATATGACACCAAAAAAAATTGCAAATATTAATCAGAATATGTCTAACAAATGTTGGAAATGTAAAAAGAAAGAAGGTTCTTTTTATCATATGTGGTGGACTTGTGATAAAGCAAAGACTTATTGGTCTATAATACATGCAGAAATGGAAAAAATTTTGAAATGTACATTTAAGAAGTTGCCTGAAATGTTATTGCTTGGACTTAAACTAGAAGAGATAAATGTAAAGAAAAGGACAATAATATGGTATATGATAACAACAGCAAGAATGGTGTATGCACAAAATTGGAAAAATGAAAAAATACCAGAGGTGTGGGAATGGTTGAAAAAATTGTTATATATGGCTGAAATGGATAAATGGACTAGAAAGTTGAATGATCTGTACTCAGAGACCTTTTTAGAAGATTGGAAAGATCTGAAGGAATATGTTGAAAAATACTGGGACATGAAAAACTACATTTATACATGGTTATAATAACATAAAGCAATAGAATTAGAGTATATGAATGTACTAAGGATAATTAGATAATGAAGTTGTTTTTTATTTTAGAATTATATAAGAATATAGAAAGTAAGAATTAGTATATAAGTATTTTTAAGATATATGACCGTTACCAGAAATGTAAACATAGATATAAGTATTACTATTTTGGATAAAGTGGAAAATGTGTTATGCTTCAGAGGTGGTGGGAAACCGCCAATACAAGATAAAAACAAGATTATACAAATAGAACAAAATGTTATATAATATGGAAAAAAGGATTTGTATAAGATAAAAGTATTAATTTTAATGTTTTGAAAAATAAAAATTTTTTACAAAAAAAAAGAAAAGAAAGAAAGACAATTAAGCACGATGCTAGCACTTCTCTGAGATATATCAGTGGCAAGCCCCACCAGCCTTGTGCCGGCATCGTCCCAGGATAATGGGACTGGCATAAACCTGGATGGTATCAAGGATGTCCCACAGGCACAGAAGTTTCTAAACTCCTCCACCCAAATACATCTCCAATGCCAATGTAATGTTACACCAGTGAAAACTCTGGCGTAGTCCACACAGACCCATGCAAAGGGTAAAACTAAGTGCCCACCATACCTCTCTGCCGCCATTAAGCACCAGTGTGGCTTAGGATGCCAATCAAGCCTGCAGGCAATCACATCCCTCCCCAGCAGCCAATCACATGGCCCCGGAGCACACAATCAAAACTCCCACCCGTGACCTATATAAACCCAGCCAAGAGACTCATAGGTAAGATGACAGGACACACAGCATGGGACCAGATCTCTCTAGCCCATGCTATGTTCACTTACAGCACACAGCTTTGCACTTTATGGTGTGAACAGCCCATAAAGGGTGTTCAGCACCACAGAGGGGACACTGAACACAAACAGCTGAGAGAGCACACAAGCATTGTCATTTTATTTGCCAAACATTACTCTGCTCACAACCCCAAAAGATATTCAACTTTAAGACAGTGACACTACGTGGTAGACCATGCTCCCCTCAATGGCATACAGAAGGACAAAGCACCCCACACAGTTAAGCCAAAAAAAAAAACATTTTAGTTACTAATTGCTAGTAATATTCATTATTAACTTAGAGTTGTGATTGGATGCAGAAGTTTTCTCCCAAGGTTTTGTGCCACAAAACCCCCTTGCCCTACATTACATCCCAGAGTAAGTCAAAGAAATAATAAAATAGTTACCCAGAGAATCTGGAAACCAAGCACAAAGAAAATCTCCAGCAATGGAGCACAGTTACATTTTCCCAGCACTCAACACTCCCAGCTGTTTATCAATAACAAGCACTTCTTGTATCTCCAAAGGCTACACCAGGCTTGCTGGGTTTCTCCGATTAGCCCCCTACCCAAGCCTTTGCTTAGATCTCTCTGTATACCAGTGCTATGTTTCTTTATAGCCCTACACATGCCCAGTGAAAAAGGATAGCCGCTGCTTGTAAGCACCCATCTTTGTTTTTAAAAGGTAGCCATTTTTTTTCTTTTGAGCCTGCAACACATTGGTAAAAAACAACAACACAGCAGTTTGGACAGAGGAGCAGGTGGTTACAAGGACCAATAGCTATATAAGAAAAGCCCTTGGCACTGGGCATAAAGCCAGGATGGGAGTCTACCTAACAATTTAACACTGCACTAGTAGCCTCCTACCAGGATTCACTTCTGAGCTGGAGCAACAGGTGAGGCCAACCAGCAGTAGGACTGGCAAACAGAGCATCCTTGGAGACATGGGAAGAGTTTCCCCGCAGCCCGTGGGTCAGTCGGGCGGTGCTCCCTGGCGGTCAGTCACTGCCATTCAAATGTCTGAAAGAGACAGAGAGAAAGATAATTGGCTTGGAGAGAGTTCCAGCTTAGGTGGGTCTGTGTGGCTTCATAAGTTTAAAAAAATTACTGTCATAACTCCAGAAATTATTCTAACTGACCCACAAAATTTAGGGTCAAACTGGAGAAGACACTGAAAGATCTACAGATCAGTACACCCCGGACATTTTTTTCTTGGGAATAGCAGCTTGGCCGGGGAGGTGGTTAATTCATACCAACAATATTTTAACAAGGCACCTAAGACAACAATTTGGGACCATGTACAATAAGTACAAGTGGGAAAAAAGGTGACACTAAAATAAATGACTAGCAATATTTAAGGAAGTGTTGCTGGAGACCAAAATCAAGATAACTTATACCAAGGCATTCCCCATTATTATGTAAGGATGCAAAAGTCTGACAGTGAATAAAGCTGTCAGGAAGAAAACTGATTCATTTGAAATGTGGTGTTGCTCCCTCTAAGCTGTGGAGTCTTGTGAGCCTTTGTGAGCTACTGGCATTAAAGTTGTAAGCAAGCAATTTGGCTACTGCAGAAATTAGTTTGCTCTGGAGCCATCCTTCCTGAGCTAAGACAAAAATGTGTGAGCTGGAGGCTAAAAAGCTGTGAGCTAGCTCACACTAACTCAGCTTAGAGGGAACACAGTTCTATGGATAGTTTGGTGTAGTGGTTAAGTGCGCGGACTCTAATCTGGGAGAACCGAGTTTGATTCCCCACTCCTCCACTTGCACCTGCTGGATGACCTTGGACAAGCCATTCTGGCACAGCTGTTCTTGAAAAAGAGCAGTTTCTGTCAGAGCTCTCTCGGCTCCACCTACCTCTCAGGGTGTCTGTTGTGGGGAGGGGAAGGGAAAGGAGTTTGTAAGCCGCTCTTGAGACTCCCTTAGGTAGTGACGGGTGGGGTATAAATCCAATCTCCTCCTCCTCCTCCTCTTCTTCTTCTACCATGGACTGCCTAAAAGACAAATAAGTGGGCTCTAGATCAATTCATGCCTGAATTCTCCCTAGAAGCTAAAATGACTAAAGGAAGGCTAATACACTTTGGTTACATCATGAAAAAACACGACTCACTGGAAAAGACAATAATGCTAGGAAAAGTTGAAACCAGTAGGAAAAAAAGAAGATGCAACATGAGGTGGGTTGACTTCCTAAAGGAAGCCATGGCCTTAAGTTTACAGTCTGCAAGACCTGAGCGAGGCTGTTAATGATAAGGACATTCTGGAAGTCATTAATTCATAGAGTTGCCATAAGTCGGAAGCCACTTGATTGGACATAACACACACAGTAATGACTACTGGGATGTACTGTGTTCCTTCTGAACGCCTATAAGAATGAACAGACTTTGCTCTAGGGTTTCCCAATCACCTGCAGAAAATCAGTGCATTCTTATAGGCATTTTCTGTCATTCCTTTTGGCATCACCCCCCCCAAATAGGGACCATCCTTGGTAAAAAAGAATGGTTGGAGCGTATACAGATGGGGAGTCTATCAGAGTATCCCTTTAGACAATGTGGATCCACTTGATCCCGGTCTATGGTGATTTTAAAAACCAGCGTATATTGGCGAAAATCTAGCTGTCTAGTTTCTCTTTCTCCTTCCAAAATGCACACATCTTACTCCAATGGTGATGTGAGCCCTATGCATCATCATCCTCTGTGTATGACTCTTCACTCCAAACCTCTCCCCTCTGCTCAAGCACGGAGAGCCAGGTGACAGCAAGAGAGACCAAAGCCCTCCGCTGTGATCTGATGGGAGAGACAGGAAAGCGTTAAACTCTCCTTGCCGGGGGCCCGGGGCGGATCCAGTTGCTAATTGCTTTCAGCTGGCAGCATCCATACTTTAAAAAAAAAATCCTGTTACAGTCATTGAAGGAACAGAAACTTCTCCTTGGCCTGGAGAGCCATCTAGGCTGAAAAGGAGGTGGTGGGATGGGAGGGAAGGAAGGAAGGCGCCAACACAGCTGGCTTCAGCCTTGGATGGAAAGCACCCATGGTCTACCCTTCTGATGCCAGGCAAACGCACAGCATTCCTGCCACCCTCCTCCAAGAGGAGTTCTCCACAGAGAGGAAGAAGTGCATTGCTGAGGCCCTGCAGCATCTGCCAGCCTTCTGCTCCCGTCTCCAAAGCCTTTTGTTAGATGATGAGATCCTCCTGACCAACTCTGGCCGTCCCCTCTTTACCATTTTTTTGCAGTCTGTCTGGGAAAAACCCTGAGCCACTGTCAGTACATGACATTCTCAACACAGTACACATTCAAGTGGCGAGAGGAAATAAATAAATAAATAAATTTGCAAAATGCTAACCCCCCCCAAAAAAGCCAAAAATAGGTGGCTCTGCATTTAATGCATCCATGAACTGTCCTTTATGTTCCCTTCCTTGCCACTTTTTCTATTCCCTAGACCAGCCCCCCCCCTGTGATCTCTCATTTTCATGGCCTAACCTACTTTACAGAGTTGTTGTGAGTTTAAAAGCACCATGAAGAAATAACACTTTCCATTCTGAGCTCTTTGGAGGAAGGATAGGATAAAGCAATGACAGTAATAAAACCCTTGCACATTTATGTATAATTGCACACTTTCTCTCACAAAGCATTGGGTCAAGCTGCGCCTGTAGTGGGATCCAGCTCCATGGAGTTGAACCTGAAGCTGGAAACATCTAAGCCACCAGTTTATATTCACCCAAATATAAAATACCCAAACCCTTCCTTTCCTCAAGGAGCCCAAAACTTAGTGCCTGCATCCATATTTGACTGCAGGAAGAGTCCCAGCAGAATGAAGCTAACCTGCAAGCACAATGAAAGGAGGAATGTTGGGGATCGAAGCAGAGACTTGGAGACAAGTAATTTCAGAAATATTTACGAAGTCTGTACTTTGGTAAAGAGCTCTGGCTCTGCACTGCTCAGCTACCATGCCCAGCTAACTAACTGGCCATCTACCTGGATGGTTCAAGATTGCTTAACAGGATAAAGATTGGCAAAATTTGAGGGATTTAGTGTCCAGATAGTAAAACACACTAACAACAACATAAACCAAGGGTGAGAAGACTGTTATAGCACAGTTAAATGCAAGGGCATACATTTAAGCAAGAAGACGGCTAGGCACTGCCTCCTAACCCATATGATCCCATCTCTCAAGTCCAGCCCTACCCATAAGGCAAGTCAAAGCGGCCTGCAGATTTTGGAGCTTATTTCTTTATTTACTTTATTTATAGTCCACCTTCTTTGCTGAGACCCGAGGCGGATACCATTAAGGGTATGGAACTGACAGTCCTTTCACTGATTATTTTTACTGCTATGAGGGGCTGATTACACATTGGCTTTTCCCTGTTGTTTTACGAAGCCCACATTGGAACAGAAATTCCCCTCTGCATTGAGTGTTGGTTTCACTTCCTTTGATCATCGCATTTTATAGCCTCCACACTTCATGCCACTTTCGCTTTCTTTGATCATTGGATTTTATGGTACCTTCTGCATAGATTTATGGCTGTTTTATGGCCTTTCAGGGCTGCAGTCAGTACAGCATTGCCCCGAGGTATTTGAATGTGATTTTGAGCTGCACTTTTCCCTCCCTCCGCACTGACATTTTTGTCACTCATTTGGTCTCTATTGCTTCAGGGTTTTTTCCCCCCAAAGTGTTTTGCTTTCCCTCTATTAGTCTCAGAAGGAGCAAAACACATGTGAAAAGGGGGGGACGGGACCCAAAGCAGTAGGGGAAAATGAATGACAAAAATGTCAGTGCAGAATTGGTCCCAGTTAAGAAAATGTGAAGCGAATGCTAGATGCAGAATCGCCCAGGGATGCCAGCTTGGTTTTCTGCCTCAGGTACCAATACTGATGCGAAAAGTCGTGGTTCCCAAGAGGATTCAAAAAGCAACAGCCCCTATCATTATCCCCACCATCTGTTTCTGGGTGGCACCATTTCCCAAAAGATAGGCAGAGAAACAACGTTATTCATGTCACCCTTTCCAAAACCTGAGGGAGGAGGGAAATACATCCTACTTCTCATGCTCCCCCATAACTGTACCCATTGTTTAGGGTGTATGCTGGTGTCTACCATGTAACAGGCCCTTCCTGGCCAGCTTCCTGAGTTATTCTGTTTAAACAAACCAATAAAGCGCATCATTCTTTTTTGTCTGCGCTTGTATTATGGGCACTTTCACACACACTGAATAACACACTTTCAATCCAGCTTCAGTGCACCCCGCAGCTGGATTTTACTGTGTGAAATGGCAAAATCCGCTTGCAAACTGTTGCTGAAGCGGACTGAAAACTGCATTGTTTAGCATGCGTGGAAGAGCCGTATGTATTTATTATCCATTTGTTGTGCGCTGTTGGCACATGCGGGGGGGGGACGGGGGACGGGGACGCTTTCATCATGGCAATTCTGCAGATTTTCGCTGAAAGTATACTGGCGCATCTCCCCGCTCTCCTTTGAGGGGGCAGTTTGCATTTTCTGCACACTTAAGAACAATACTTTCGGACTTGAGAAAGCCCGACCCCTTTTCCTTCCCAGCGAACAGCAAACCGAGCCAGAGTCGATGTCCTCTGCTTCGACTTAGGCCGCAAGGGAGGGAGAGGCGCCCGTAAGCCCCTCCTGGCCTCCCTCCGGCCCACGCCCGCTTCCTGTCGCCAGGGCACCCCGCTGAGTCCCCTCCTGCGCGGCGTGACAAGAAGGCGCGAGCAGACAGGCCCGGCCCTGTGGCTCCAGAGGCTCCCCGGCGAGCTGCCAACATTGTCTTTAGGAAAAGAAAAGGAAGAAAGCGCTCGGACAGGCTTGCACGGACGCGCGCGCGCAAACAAAAAAAAAGCTGGGACCCGAAGAAAAGTGGGGAGATGGAGGGGGGCCCCTTGGAAAGAAAGGCCCTACCTGCCCAGGCCAGCCTAGCCTCTCCGCCGCCTCCGCCACGGCGATCCCAGCCTCTCTACCGCCATGGAGCCAGCTGCGCTCGGCTTCCCAACATCCCTTCCCCTCGCAAGCAACTTTTCCAGCAGCAGCTCAGCTCAAACTTTCTGAAACTCCTCCTCTGCTCCGTCCCTCTCCACAGAGGCCCTGGAGACTCCCGTGCTTTTGTCACTGCCGTTCCTATGGCAACCCCTGACGGAGGCCACGGAAAAGAGCAGATTTGGGGAGGCAAAGCTGCTGTCTCCGCCGCCTCCCTCCTCCTTCCTCTCGTCGTCCCCTCCCCTCCAGCCCCTCTGGCAAGGAGCGGCTTCTCTAGCGCTTGGGCCAGGCCTGTCTGGACAGGGGCCAGGCATTGCATGCAAACGAGGCAAACCACAACACAAAAGCGGCCTCAGAAAACGGGGGCCAGGGAGCCAGAGCCAGGCCACGTCCCCCCCGCTTCTGCACTGTTCCCACACGCTGAGAAGCCGGGCCGTGTTTGTTCTCCACTTATGCTGCTACTTCAAGCAGACCCAGGGCTGATTCTCCATTGGCTTTTCCCTCCGTTGTTTTACGAAATCCACATTGGAACAGACATTGCGGTCTGCATTGCATGCTGCTTTCACTTCCTTTGGTCATCGGATTTTATGGTACCCTCCACACTCCATGCCACTTTTGTTTTCTTTGATCGGATTTGATGGTACCTTCTGCATAGATGTATGGCCATTCAGGGGTAACTTTGCAGTTAGTACGGTATTGCCCCGAGGTATTTGAATGTGGTTTTGAGCTGCACTTTCCCCTCCCAGTTGAGAAAATGTGGAGTGAATGCGAGATGCAGAATTGCCCCAGGACTGAAACTCACTTGTGGCAAAAAAAAAATTATGGCCCAACAAAATCAAGGATGACTTGCACAGGCATTGGTAAGTAGAAGCGCGGGGTGTCTAGCAAATGCACTTGTCAACACATACATTAAGCATGTTAAGAACTACCACAGAGACAAGGATACTTGTACAGCGTGTAACATTCAAACCTTTCTTAAGGGCAAATTCAGTGTCTGTTATGAGCCCACCCTCAAGGACCAAGTGATTGCTTTATGTACAGTCAGGTTTGCCTCTTTCCCCCTGCAGTCAAATTGTCTAGTGAATTAACACTCCACTCTGGATTGAGAAATATCTGGAGATTCTGGGGTGAAGCCAGTGGAGGGAGGCATTTGAGGACACATCCCTGCTGAGGATGCCATAGAGTCCACCCTCCAAAACAGCCATTTTCACCAGGGGAAATTATCTTTGTAGTCTGGGGATCAGTAGGAATTCTGGGAGATCTCCAGGCCCCATCTGGAGATTGGCAGCCTTAGTTCTGCCAGCATAAGCCTGTTATCTACGCATTATGCAGCAGCAAACCTGAGCTTGCCATTGACTCAAACATTCACCAGGGAGCAGCAGTTCATTTTGTTTGAGAGTAAACATCCTAGGAGTGTTTATCCTCTTCCTGAAGTACTTCACAGTATCTCACAGCAACCCTGTGAGGAAAGTTCAGTCTTCTCTGCTCCTGCCCACAGAGAGTTTTCAATACTGGGATGAGGCTGAACAATGGCCTAGTCCTCTGGGTTGCCAGGTCCGCCTGGCCACCAACGGGATGGGGGGTAGAGTTGCCAGATCAAGGTTGGGAAGCTCCTGGAGATTTGGGGATGGAGCCTGGGGAGGACAGGGACCTCAGTGGGATACAATGCCATAGAGTCCACCCTCCAAAGCATCCATTTTTTCCAGGGGAACTGATCTCTGTAGTCTGGAAATGAGTGTAATTCCAGGGGATCCTCAGGTCCCACCTGGATGCTGGCATCACTACCTCTTTAAGCGGTAATCCTGTGTCTGGACTGTACTTCAGAGTAAAGTTAGGGGCTCACATGGTTGAATGCTAATCCATACCAAAAATAAAAATCCTTGCACATAGAAAACTTAGCATGTTAAGGAGAAAGGTTCTTGCCTAGCCTCTTCTCTGCTAATTTTCTGTGGGGAAGGAAGTTGTTGCCATGGAAGAGAATTCAGTCGTTTCAGCCTCACTTGCAATTTAAGTCCAGAATCCAGACACAGATCTACCACCTCAGAAAGAATTAGGCCATAGTAGCTTACCAGACTCTACCTAGTAAATTCAAGATATGATGTGAAATTTTGAATCAAGAACTTTCTTGCTCATATAACAGCTGTCGAGACCAGTAGCTAGGATTACCACCCTCCAGGTGGGGCCTAGGGTTCTCCAAGGGTTAGAACTGATCTCCAGATTACAGAGATCAATTTCCCTAGAGAAAATGGCTGCTCTGGAGGATGGACTATGGCCTTATACCCTGCTGAGGTTCCTCCCCTCCCCAAACCTTGTCCTCCCCAGGGCAGACCCCCATATCTCTGGGTATTTCCCAACCTGGAGTTGGCAACCCAGGGAAACTGTGTGAAACAAGGTGGGTCTGATGCAGCAGGGCTCTTCTTGTGCTCTTATGTTAAACTTAAAATGTCTTAGGATGTAAACCTAAAAAAAATGTAAACCATGGATATTTCCACACAGACATTTTGCTCTGGCTTGGATGCCATTCTGCAGCTCTGTTTTCAGGAGCACTCACTCAACATCATCCTCTGTTCGTCTCTGCGGTTATTTTATTCGACACTTTGCTTCCCAAACCCGATTTCTTTTTGTACAGTGTGAAACCGCTCCACTTCTTGCCCTGTATGTTCCTCCCAGCAATGCACCGGATCCCCATCCTCAGGCCGTTTATTCCAGGATAGTTTATCCGCTGTGAATAATTACAGCTTACGCCACGCAGCTTGCAAGTTTCACTCTTTGGGAGTGTGACTCCGGGACAGGCATCCCAAAGGCCTTTGAGAGAACAGCCATTCTGATTACATCAACTGACCTTTTTCTTTTTTGACAGTACAAACTGGCCAGCAGTGAGCTCTAATGAGCCAGTTCTTATATAAACATGGGGGGAGACGGGAGTAACCAATTTTTAGTGTGTGCAAACACCCCAGGATGTATCCCTGGTCATTTTTTCTCTCCTTCTGGACACAAAGGAGAACAGGAAATGGGAGCCCCTATTTTCTTGTCCCCAACCCTGGCAGATCACTGTTTCTCTTTTAGGAGATGCTTGGGGGATGTCATGCTTTAGGGTTTAGTTCCTCCCCAGCAGTTGAGAGGAATGCACTTTGTTTTCAGTACACAAATCGCCCAGTGTCTGTATGCATGAATGCTAAGGACCAAACCAGATTAGTCACAGAGGAGAGTTCTATGTACTGAGCTACTAAGCAGTTTATTTCATAGTGAAATAGCCACTGTGCAGGACTCACTCTGATTTGGATTGGGGCAGGGGTCATTTCCTGACCAGTGCCATTGTCCTGGCCTCTAACAGCCTTGCAGAAAGGGTTGCCAACTGTTGGTCAGGAAATTCATGGAGATTTGAGGTGGAGTTGGGGAAGGACTGGGTTGGAAGAATGGAGGGACCCCCGTGGAGTACAATACCATACAGTCCATCAACCAAACCAGCCATTTTTTCTAGGGGAATTAATCTCTGTAGTCTGGATATTAGTTGTAATTCCGGGAGATCTCCTGGCCCACCTGAAAGTTGGCAGTGCTACTTGCAGAGCTGCTCTTTGCCCTGTGGGACAGTTTCAGATCAGGGACATGGTGGGCCTTAAACCCTCCTCCCACCGCACTGTGGTCTTGATCTAAACTGCAGTTTCACACGCAAGCTATTTTAAAGGGAAAAAATTGCTTGGCATCGACATACAGAGAATTCACAGTGACTTCTTTAGCACTAAGGTCCACGCTGGGAACATTTTGCACTTTGCAGCTGCTGAGGTACATTTTGAACTGCTGAATATGTATGGGTTATGCACACAACCCATTTCTCCCAGGGGTAAGTTGGTTTCCTTTGAAGAAAAGACCATTGGGGACTTAGGGCTTTTTTTTGGGTAGCATTTGCTTTAATTAAAAATGTTCCGGTGGAGCATGTGTAGAGAGGCCCAGGGGCATGCTACTGGGCAGCACATCTGCTACTTAACCTTAGATCCCTAAAGAGGGTCACCCTGTGCCTCCCATGGTGCTCAGCCAACTCCCAGTAGTGGCTGTTTGCTCCTCTTTCTTTCAGAATCTAAAACTGCTCTTTCTTTCTTCTCACATAAACGCCCTTCTGCCCCCTTCTGCTCACCTCTTCAGCCCTGATGGACACAAGCAAAATAATTTCCCATCCCAAAATTAAAGGCCTATTGAGGAGATCCTGACAGTCACTGAGAAGTATTATGGTTCCTTGTTTCAGGTGACATGCCATTTTAAGCCAAGTGTGTAGAGCAGAAACAATCCCAAATACCAAACCTGCAACATCTTCAACAGTATCGTTCAATATCGGTTTTCCTTTAACATACTAGCAACATTCAAATATTGCAACACAAGCCTCTGACGTTTGTAACAGGCACAAATACTGTTTGTTGTCATGCCTCTCTCCCTTCTTCCCTTGCACATGAAGCATGATTCATAGGTTCTTGTTTAGGGACTCTTCAGTCATACTCAGGTCGCAATCACACACAAAGTTCGCCCCAACATAGGTGCGAATGCCAGGCAGATTAAAGGAGCGTGATCAGACACCAACATCCGGGAAGCGCCCCGCAGCCGTTGGCAACCCGTTTTGCTCCGCCGCACGCGCAGAGTAAAAAATCACCTCAGAAAGTCCACAGATGTACTTTCTTGTGTCTGATTGCACCAGCATGTTCCCATGGCATCGTGATAGTCTGATCAGGCTATCCTGACTCTGTGCCATTGTTTTTTCCCCGTCTCAGTATGTGCATCAGCCCATTCCATAGGGAGAGGTGTGAATAATCAATTCCTCGTGTAAGCGCATGGGGAACAAATGGTTAAAAAAAACCCGACTCACTGGCGGTTGCGTCTGATCACGCAGTGGCAGGCTGTTCCCGCATCTACAAAAATCAGTTTGATCATGAAACGGCAGATCAACTTCCATCAAAATACCCTCTCTTCCCCACCCCCATGTTATCTCGTGCGTGTGGCCACAGCCTCAGTTTCCTTTACATCCAAATGCAGGTGTTGGGGTAAATCTGCAGGTTTTTCCCCTCCCCACAAACAGGGATTCCAAAGCCTGTCAGTTTTGAAGTCCAATTTTTGGAGGGGAAACAAAACTCCTTTTGTCTATGCGTATGAGTTTGGACCTCACAGCTGACTGGAGTTTGATTCATGTCTTCCCAAACCAGGAAATGTTCAGGTGTGCAAGCGCAAGAACAAGCTGTCATAAACCAACCAAAGTCGGTTGCAACAACTATATGCAGCTATCTTCAGTCAAAAGGACAAACAGGAATGTAATTTCTAAATCAAAGGATAGACTACTACAGGATAAATGAACAGGCTACGCAGCAGGTGAAGTAAATCCTTTGATGCTGCATAAGGTGTAAGTTTAAACACACACATAGATGCTTTGCAGTAATGGCCCAGTTAAAAACAAGACACTGCATGAGTGCAGAGTCACACAGGTGAAGTTCATTTGTCTCAGACAGCATCATGTTTAAGCCAGGCACAACAGTGGAGAAGAAAGGTGTGGAGAAAGATCCTTGTTAGAAAGATGGGTCGGTTGCAAGCACATCTGAGTTTACACCTGTGAAATGTTGGAGTAGATAAATAGGTAGTGAGAAAGGAAGGCATAAATTTCTGATAGCAAGCTCCCAGAGGTAGCAAACAAAGACACTTAATTAAACAAAATGTTTAAAAGAATGATTGTTTAAAGAAGGAATGAGACTATTTAAAATATTTTTATCCTGAGCTCTCAGGCAGCTTCCATAAACATTACAAAAGCGATAATCATTTAAAACAATGGCAGAAACTAGCAATGGTGGTGAAAATGGCCATTGAGTCACAACTGACTCATGGAGAGCCCGTAGGGTTTTTTCAAGGCAAAAGACAAACAGGTGGTTTGCAATTGTCGGCCTCTGCATAGCAACTCTGGACTTCCTTGGTAGTAGTCTGCCATCCAAGTATTGTCTAGGGCTGACCTTATTTAGCTTCTAAATCTGACAAGATCAAGCTACCTGGGCCATCCAGATCAGGGTATCTAACAGCAAAAGAGCAGCATCTAATGCAACCATGCAATATTGAATGGCACAGTATAGCCTGATCTTGTCAAATCTTGGAAGCAAAGCAAGGTCAGGACCAATGTTCCCTCTAAGTTCCACAGTCTTGTGAGCAGAAATTCTACCTCATGAGTGAAAAGCGCTAGTAGCATTAAAGTTGTGTGCAAGTCTACATGTGACTATTGCATAAATTATTTTTAGAGTATTTCCATAACCTTGTAAAAATCTCAGAATGAATTATTTTAAACTATATTTAAACTATATATAAAGAATAGGTTAAAATTACAAGAGAAAACAGAATCAAGTCAAATTTCATTACACAAAATGTTGTCCTTTACAGGGGTAGACTAGGCCTCCGGAGAACAGGGCTACCCACCCCTTCCCACTATGTTGGTCAACCTGGCCTTGAACCATCACCCTGCACTGACCCTTAGCACTGGGCGGGGGGGGGGGGCACCTCTTGCAGTCTTTTTTTTTTTTAGTGAAATATGACAACCAGCATTACAGGTAAAGAATAACAGAGATGAAACAATCACTGTCAGAACGCTGCCTAACATAACAAACAAGAAGTTGTTTAAATGTTATCAACCTGTCCAAACTACTTATTTAATCAGATATTTCCCCACTTTTCCCTGTGACTTAAGGCAGCTTACAAATCGTACTGAAAAGCATAATAGGGGTATGCAAAAAAAATCATTTTTTCTGGCTCAATTATAGCCTATGGGGACCATTATAGTCAATGGCTCTAGGGATCTGTTTTTGAGGCAGAGGCACTAAATTTGCAGCACAGCTGCTGGTGCCTCTCCTCAAAAAACCCCCCCAAGCTTCAAAAAGATTGGACCAGGAGGCCTAATTCTGTGGGCCCCAGAAGGAGGTGCCCCCATCCTCCATTGTTTCCTATGAAGCACTTTAACCCAAAACCAGAACCATCCCAAGATGAAGGTACTCAGACACCAGGATCAGGAAAAACTGAATTTTTAATGGCACCAGTCTCGGCCTGAATAAAGTTTTCAGAATCAAATTGCCGAGCCCCGTTTTCATTTGGGGCCGGTCTTTTAAACCAAGGGGGTGGGGAGTTACAGAAGAGACTGGGGGGTTAGTGTCATTTTTGTACATTAATCGTCATTCTCGTAAGCAAAGTATTCAATTACATTCTTGAGCATGTCAATTACAATCAGAACAACAGGAATGTCTACTTCAAGCAATGCTGCAATATAGTGAAAGTTCCCACAGCTTCTCATGGCTAAAGCTATCCTTTGTAGTAGCAAGCAGTAGCGGGCAGAACAATAAGCGTTTGTTTCTTCGCTCAAGCGTATGTGTGCAGTGTAACAACAGAGAATCGTGTACGTGTGTTTCTGTCCTTGCGGTTTCGGCTTGCTAGCTAGCTATTGCTCATTAGTATGGCTTTTTGAATTTTCTTCTTTCGCCTATGAATGCTTGGTTGTGAGCTGAACAGAAATCCTCTGAGCTGGCCTCTGAAATGTTGTGCACCAGCACCCCTTAGCTCAGCTTAGAGGGAACTGTGGTCAGTACTTGTATGGGAGACCATGAAGAAAGACTTTTCAGAGGAAGGCAGCGGCGAACCACCTCTTCTTAATAACTTGCCTTGAAAATCCTGTGAGGTTCCCATAAGTTGGCTGCAACTTGATGGCACATTACACACACCATAAAACCATAGCAAAATAAGACTTTTAATTTCAAGAAGTAAGCAACTGTGGGGAGAGAGTTCTGAAGACTGGATGCCACCACAGAGAAAGCCCTGTCTCTAGTCACCACCACTCACATTAGAAGGTGGGCACACAGAACAGGACTGCTGGAGAAGATCAGGCGGCTTCATATGGAAGCATGCAGTCCTTTAACCCAAATCATTAGGTCAGGGATATGTATGCTGTAACCAGAATTTGCACCAAGGTAATCTGCAACCCTTTAAACCATTCAGATTTACACCTGCTTCCTTCAAAGGTGTAATTTATTCTGTTTCTGATAGCCAGAGTCAGGGGAAAGAACTATGCTACCCATTGAAGCGCCATGCCCTGACTCCTGGAAATCCTTCTGAGCCCCCTTTCCCCATTTTGATTGCATCAGGCTTTGCCCATACACTATGGCATTTATCTTTCCAATTGTCAGGACTAGCAATTTAAGCTTTTTAAAAAAAGTCTAACACTGAGATTTTTCTGGAGGCTGCATTCAGTGCTCAGCAGTGAATTCTGCCATTTTTTCCTGCACTTGCCCTGAATCCTTATAGTTGGCTAATCAAACCGGGGGCTATGCAAGACCTACCTTCCAGCTTGCATTTTAAAAACAAATCCCCTCTCTCTGCCTACAGATCTTCTTGGAAGGTGGCCTATCAAGCCCTTCCCAGCATTTTGTGTTGAAGGATGTGGCACCAATTTTTTGCCGTTAAAGATACACAGCCCAGGAAAACGTGGTCAACCCTGTTCCTGCTTACACATCCAATCTGCAGAGACCCTCCCATAAGTCTGATTTGTTTTTACTTTCATGGTGGCTTTGTAAGGAAGGCAGCCATAAATGTGCGCTGGAAATGCTTCATGCTCAGATGAAAGGCTTTGCAGTAAGCGACACCGTACAACGCAGACCTCTTTTCAGCATTCAGTTCTTCTGTTCTAAGTTTGCTGTAAAACATCAGACCTGCTCTCATGCTTCTGCTCACAGCCTGGCAGCACAGAAATTTAGCAAGTGAAGCTTTCACATGGCATGGAAACAAATTTCTAGATGTCATTGCTGGAGCGCTGCCAGATCTCCTGCTGGCGATTCTTGAGCGTGCTGCCACTTGGTAGGGCAGCAGGAGGAAAAGTGTGAGGAAAATAGCCGTCACTGTGATAGCACAACATCACTTCTGGTGCAAATCTGGAAGTGATGTCATTGCATTGGGGTGACGTTATAGGATTCCACTGAAACTCTATGGTAACTATTGAGTTCCAGTAGAATACTAGAGTTTCATTCCAGTTCAGTATTGTCTCCTCTGACTGATGTAGTGTCAGAAAATACCTCTAATAAAAATGCCTCCATTTAGCAATATATGATCCACTCTTAACAGCCAGTAGTTCTCTATGGTCAAGTGGAGAAAGGTCTATCTCAGCACCTGTTACTGAAGATTTAAGGTATAGCCAGCTTCTACTCTAGGAAGAGCTGTCATATTTTGAGATAGGGCTCCAAAAGCAATGAATGAAAGGAAAAACATTAGTAATTTTCCCATAGTCAACCAAAACATCTGTAACTCTGTTGCCAAACCCATTTATAAGTATTGGAGGCATCTATGAGAGAGCCAGTTTGGTGTAGTGGTTAGGAGTGCAGACTCTTATCTGGGAGAACTGGGTTTGATTCCCCACTCCTCCACAGCTGCCGGTGTGACCTTGGGTCAGTCATAAGTTCTTTCAGAGCTGTTCTCTCTAGGGCAGTTCCCGAGAGAGCTCTCCCAGCTCCACCTACCTCAAAAGGTGTCTGTTGTGGGGAGGGGAAGGGAAAGGGATTGCAAGCTGCTCCGAGACTCCTTTGGGCAGTGAAGGGCAGGGTATAAATCCATTCTTTTCTTCTCTTATGTTGAAAAACAGTCTCTTAAAGGTCAGGAGTATTTACATGCATGCTTATAATGAACACCTTTCTTGAATCTATAACAATTTCCTGGAGCTACTGCCGGCCCCAGTTAGGAACTCTGTCAAGGGGAATGTTGGATGGGCAGAGCTGGGTGGGTCAGACCAGTAGAGTTTGGAGTATGACCACTGGCACAGGGCGGGTGGGGGGGGGGGAGCTCCAGCCACCGCTTATTTTCTTTTTTTAGCAGACATTTTCCTACTGTGACAGTAAGGTTTAAATAGAAGCCATCACAAATTTAATGCCCGGATTTTTAAAATATAAATTCTTATTAAGAGGAGCAGCTTAATGCTGCTGCTGGTGCAGTGTATCCATAGGCCCCACCCCAGTTGGAGCCCTTCCTGTGAGATACTTGCCAGGAATAAACCCTGGGAGCCTTCTGCAGGTACTCTGACACTGGCCTATATCCAGGGGAAAAACAATGCCATTTCTCGGGAACACGACTAACCATAATGCAGGATCTTATCCTAGAAAGAGGAAGCAAGCAGTCAAAAGAAGGGAAGAAGAGAGGTTGGGGAAATGGAGACGTAAAAGAGGCACGGTCTCAGATTTTTCTGCTTTCCCAAGATGGATTCTGGAAAGTCAAGAGTGTAGGGTGGGGTATCGTCCCTAGGCAGATGGGATTAACCGGGAGGAAGAGCCAAGCAGCCTTGGCCTTTCTGGGAACAGCTTGTACGGCATGAAGCCCCACGCCCATCGATGCTTAAGGCCTGGGCTCCAAAGCAAACCCAGAGAGGTGGAGCGCAAGAAGTTTACAGAACACAAAGCTTGCCTTTTTCCTGTGAGACAAAGCAAGCACTCCGTCTTGTGGCAGAGGAGAATTTTGAAAAACAGGCTCCAGCTTTGAAGTTTTTGCAGTTACTGAGAGATCTGCACAGATTTGTAATGACGCTTTGTATGTAGACAGCATTTTCGTGAATGCCCTTTCCCCTCCCCCCTTCTGCCTCTGGATGATCTGCTGCCTTTATCAACACCCTGGGGTTTCTCTCCAGCCCAAGCCTGTGGTGACACTTGCAGTAGCTATCCCCCCATCAAAGCTCACTGGATCAAGTATCTTCTGGCCACTGGCAGTGTTCCCTCTAAGCTGAGTAAGTGTGAGCTAGCTCACAGTTTTTTAGCCTCCAGCTCACACATTTTTATCTTGGCTCAGGAAGGATGGCTCCAGAGCAAACAAATTTATGCAGTAGCCAAATCACTCACTCACAACTTTAATGCCAGTAGCTCACAAAGTAGAATTTTTGCTCATGAGACTCCATAGCTTAGAGGGAGCATTGACAACTGGTATAATTTTTTTTTGCATGGACCTTTATTTTGTACCCACACAAAAATTATGACTGTTCCAGGTGGTCAGCCGTGTTGGTCTGAAGCAGCAGAACAAATTTAGAGTCCAGTGGCACCTTTAAGACCAGCAAAGAAAGCTCATGCCTTGAATATACCTTTGTTGGTCTTAAAGGTGCCCCTGGACTCTAAATTTGTTCTATAAATTATGATTGCTACTTAAAAGGGCAAATGTTTTAAAAGGGAGAGCATTGTGTCCTTTGCCTTTAACTGTATCCTGAAATTAAATGGCGGAAGCTTTCTTAAGCTTTATCACTATGCTAGGAAACATTTCATTTGTGAAGTTTCTGTGTGACAGGCTGAGTTTTAAAAAAATTCCAGAGAAAGGGTAGTGTCAAAAGTTGATAAACCTAGATGAGCAGCTACTGGGGGGGTGGGAGATTTTATAGACACCCCCTCCTGTGTGTGCACACACACATACTGCACATGTTCCACTGTGAAAAGGATACTTCAAAGATTCCCACTGGGGGACAGAAATAGGATAAAGCATATAAGAATGCCAGATTTCATTTTGAAGAGTCATCCAGTACCTTTAATTACCTGCAGAATCAAGAAGTTGGGCTGTGGCTATCCTCCAATCCCCCTCCTCCCCGTATCAAGCCAGACTCCAGGTATACTGCACAAGTTACTGGCAGGGGACAAAAGGGGGAAAGACAGAAGGAGAAGCCACTGTGGCCTTGTTTGCAGCTTAGTGACAAAATTAGAGGCACCGGGAGAATCTCTGGGTTGTAGATTGGCAACCTCAGCAACATTCCTGCTCAGACGGCCAATGACCTTTTCAACCAGTGATTGCAGCTGTGCCTTTGGCTGACCCATAGAGGCTTTTCCTGCATGCTGTGAGCCTCTGTCTATGTATCACATTTTTATCTTCCTCCAGGGAGTTCAGGGCAGCATACGTGGTTCTCTCCCCCCCCCCCCCCCCCGCCCTGTATTTGCACAGCAGCTCTGTGGGGTAGGTTAGGCTAAGATGGAATGACTGGCCCAAGGTCACCATAAAGTGAGTGTCTTGGCAGAGTGGGGCCTTGAACCCCAGTTACCCACATCTGAGTTCAACACTCTGACTACCAAACCATGCCCTGACTTGGATAGCCCAGGATAGCCCAATCCCGTCAGATCTCGGAAGCTAAGCAGGGTTGCCCTTGGCTAGTGTTTGGAAGGGTGACCTCCAAGGATGACCAGAGTCGTGACACAGAGGCAGGCAATGGCAAAGCCACCTCTGAAATGTCTCTTGACTTAAAAACAAGTCTAGCTCACCACCTAGTGGTGCATAATTCTAAAACAGCTAGAACTTCTGGCTGCCAGACAGTCTTAGGATCTCCTGGCTGTTCTACGCGCAATGTCATATGATAATAATAATTATTACTACTACTACCAAACCTCACCAACTCTACCCCAATGCTGGGTTGTTATGGTTGAGAGGCTACAGGGCTAAGTGAGACATGGGGGGGATCCTTAGATTCAAGGCCATCATCACCTTAGAGAGCAACAAGATTTCCAAGGTATAAGCTTTTGAGAGACAAAGCTCACTTTTGCCAGACATGAATAGGACTGGAGATCTGTGAGTCTTTATATCACAGTCAAGAGGTGGGTGGGATGCTGTAAAGAATGCTTGTAAAGGATGCAGAGGTACAATGAATATAGTAATTACCTTGACTAGGGGAGAGGGGAAATGCTCGGGGGCAAAAAATTAGCATGTGTAGTGAGATAAGAATCCTGTGTCCCCCATGCAGCCCTAGGGAGGTTCCATTGTTCTGAAATTGTGAATGAACTCATTATTCCTTATTCGTTCCCTATTCGTGACTTATTCATGAATTCAGCCGAAAAAACGTTGAGGAAAGTTTGAAAGCTCTGGACCCCAAAATAAGGTTTGGACCAATGCTCCCTCTAAGCAGTGGAGTCTTGTGAGCAAAAATTCAACTTTGGGAGCTACTGGCATTTAACTCATGAGCGAGCGATTTGGCTGCTGCATAGATTAGTTTGCTCTGGAGCCATCCTTCCTGGGTGAAAACAAAAATGTGGGCGCTGGAGGCTCAGGAACTGTGAGCTAGCTCACACTAACTCAACTTAGAGGGAACACTGGTTCTTTATCACTGGTGAACTTTATCAACTTTATTAACTGAAATGGTACCTAGAGGAAGGTACCACTGGCGGTGCTTTTACCATTTAAGTCTGCACATGCGTGGAAAAATGAGTGGACAGTGAGGCACATATGTGCATGCGCAAACAGGATTTTTATTTTTAAAGTCAACCGCACAGCTCAAGGTGGATACCGTCTAGACAATCCACCGCAGAGTCATGCACAGTAAAGTGATTCACAGGGGAGCTGTCTGGTCGTGCAACGCTGGGTCAAAAAGATCTAGAGCAAATTACAGCCAGGCCAATGGCGGGATTAGCTGCCTGTCTGAACGCACCCTAAAAATAAGGTGAGCACCTTTAATGGCATTAGGCCAGATTAAGCCCCTGAATGCACCAGCCAGCTGAAAGAGGGAAAGGTTGCATGCAGCTCTCTCTCTTTCCTTCCACACAGTCCCTTCAGTGCTCTCATGAGCGGGCAAGCAAAGGGATGCCATTATCCAGTCAACAGGCCTGAGGTATTTTCGTGCAATATTACGGTAGACAAAAACTGTCTCTTGGCTTCAAATTAAGATCATTATGAGACAAAAAAAAATAGCTCTTGCTAAAGAGCTATTTAGAGGAAACACCTGGAGGACGAGGCTGTGCATGCCAAAATTGCTGCCCACACACCCTCGGGCAGAGGTAGCAGGGAGGGCGGACTGTCTGGTCCTGACGTTATTGGGACTTGGCAAGGGTTTGCTCAAGTGTGAACTGGCCCGGAGTTGGGGGAGCAGCCCCCCTCCCTCCCTCTTATTGGAGGTAGTGATTATATATGTTTTCCTAATGCTGCTTACAGGTTTCAATGCAAGCAAAACCTTCCCACGTCAAGGAAGATGCTTGCATCTGTTGTAGAATGCTTTCAGATTGCAAAGGATGCTGGAACACACACCAGAGAGCATCCACTTTATCCAGGAGAATTTATCCCTGGAGTCTGAAAACATAAATCTGGTATCTCTCCAGGCTCCACCTGGAGGCTGAAGCCAAAAGTGAGAGATCACAGGAGGAGACAGAAGTCCAAACAAAACATCTGTGACGGAAAAGTTGATGAGTCAATAAAGATATATTTGCAAAAAATATTTACTATCACAGTTATGATTCTGTAGAAAAATATCTTCTTTTATCGCTCACACACAACGGATTTTGCGCAATAACAACTACCCGTTTCACATAGATTGCTTTGTCTGAGCGTGTGGCAATAACAATTCCTATCAACGTATCCACTCTAGAAATAAACATCCAATGCTGACATTGGATGTTTATTTCTAGAGTGGATGTTTATTTGGATGTTTATTTCTAGAGTGGATGTTTATTTGGATGTTTATTTCTAGAGTGGATATGTTGATAAGAATTGTTATTGCCACACGCTCAGACAAAGCAATCTATGTGAAACGGGTAGTTGTTATTGCACAAAATCCGTTGTGTGTGAGCGATAAAAGAAGATATTTTTCTACAGAATCATAACTGTGATAGTAAATATTTTTTGCAAATATATCTTTATTGACTCATCGTCATTTTTGTCACGGATGTTTTGTTTGGACTTCCATCTGGAGGCTGGTAACCCTACCACTGCCCCTCTTCTGCTGGCGGCCCTGTTTGTTGTGAGACAAGAAGTGAACTGAATTGCTTTATCTGAGCCCGTTCACGGGGAGGGCGGGAGATAAATCTGAAAAATAAATAAATAAATAAATATCAACAATTTTGGGGTGTCAAAGTTTTTTTTGCCCTCTGTAATGTCTTTTGACGTTTATGGGGAAGGGCGTGACCCCAAAGTAATTTTTTTAAAATATATTTTTCTGTATACCTTGTGTTTTTTTGGGTTTGCAGAAACCTCCCTACCCCTGCATGGTCCTGTTGTACAAATGTTTTGGTAAACACTGGAGGGGCCACACTTTGCTATTAGATAGATAGTTGCACGAGGCTCTTCTTTGCTGCTAACCATGGAGGTTGCATTTAGCCATCATGGCTAATAGCTATTGTTGGACTATAATTTTTTTTTTAAGCTACCCATGATTTTTTAAATATCTACACAAGTAGTTGTCATTATACTTTGTAGAGATGGGTTATATGAACTGCGCGAAAAAGGGTTATTTTGTCTGTTCTTTTTTTAAAAAAATATTTATTTATAACTTTTATAACTTTTACAAACAAGAACATAGAGTGTAGGATATATAACATCGAATCTGTAATTCCTGCATTACAAAATGCTCTACTTACAATCTAAAAATAAGATTAACTGTCATAAAATATAAAAAGGAGAGAAGAAACATCATAATATTGTTTTTACTTTGTTACACTTTTATATCAAAGAAGTCATCTATAGCTGATACCATCGAATATAATATACCTTCTGTCCTAAAACAATGAAATAATCTCAAAATACCTTTTTGGAATAGTGGCACTTGCGATACTGTCGTTGAATGCTTCTTCAATATATGGAAGCCATTTAGAATAAAAACAGGTGTGTGCCTTACATGAATTAAAAGGGGGTACAGATCACACTATTTTCTCCATGGTATAGTATTCCCAGACTTTCATATACCATTGGTGAGTAGTTAAAGAATTAGTACTCTTCCAATTGGAAGCTATAACCAATTTGGCTGCCATAAGGAGCGTTGATACTAAATCCTGCGTTATCATTGGGATTTCATCATTTGTCCATAGGTCTAATAAAATAAGTTCAGGTGATAAGGGTAAATCTATATTGGTTATGTCGTTTATTATGTGCAAATTATCTGTTCTGAATCTCTCAACATCAGTAGGAACTATGGGGGGGGATCCTTTGTATCCACTTTCTCCACTTCACACTCTAAAAGTTCTGTATCTTAGTGAGTGATGAATGCAACTTATCTCCGCAACTCATTCATGTACATGCGTGAACTCTAAGGCATTGCATAGTTCGCATGGTATTCCTTCACATGCTGATGAGGCTCCTTTTGTGCTGTTGACAAGAGACTGTAGAATAACTATGTTCCAGGATATCTTTACTTTAGTTGCTTTTAAGAAGAGGACAGGGTACAACAGAATAAATGAACATTACACATATTAAGTATAAGTGTACTATTTTATTTATTTATAGATTTCTATGCTGCCTTTCCACCCAAGTAGGGTCCCCAAGATGGCAGACATCAGTCATGAAAACACATCCATGTACAATAAAGTGTATGTACAATAATTCAATGAAAACCTATAAACATGCATAACACCAAAAATCAGGGAGGAGGCCAATAACAGTTATTGGGGGCATGCCGCATAGTCTTCACAGCTGGCAGAAGTCAATGATAGTGGGAGACAGAGAAATCTCCCTGGGTAAGGACTTGCAAAGTTTTGATACCATGGCTGAGATCACACACACTAAATAATCCACTTTCAAACCACTTTCATTGCAGTTTAAAATTGGATTTTGCCAGTTTACACAGTAAAAATCCAGTTGGAAAGTGCACTGGAAGTGGATTGAAAGTGGATTATTTAGTGTGTGTGATCGTAGCCCATGACTGAGAAGGCTGCCATCTGTCTAGCCTCAGATGGCAGGTACTATGTATCATTTGCATATTGCTTTCAGGTATTCAGAGTGCTTCACATCCTTTATCTTGGTGCAACATAAGGGCTACTGCACCCACTCTCTGGATGCAATAGCCTTGAGTAACAGGTAGTGGTGGGAGCACATGTGCAGTAACCCTTCATAGGATAATAGAGCTTAAGCAAACCCCTCTTATTACCTGTCAAATGTTTCCTCTCACAATCTTTACCTGAAATTCTCTGAACCTCTTTGTCTCACCTCTGAGTTCCTTTCACACATTATGCAATAGCAAACCTAGGCTGACCTCTCTGAAGATATACACAAAAGGAACCGCAGACAGTGCTGGCTTCCAAATGAATGTGATATGTGTGTGTGCAAACACGAGTCCACCTGCCGTTCTTGTTTACATGCCAAGTACATGCTTAAAACTTCTTAGGGGTACACCTAAAAATAATATGCAATGAGTCCTTAAATCATGATATTGTTAGTTAACTGCAATTAGCTATTGGTGTTAAAAGAAAAGTTTGAACTACCTCCATAACAGTTCGGCGTGTTCCCTCTAGGGTGAGTTAATGTGAGCTAGCTCACAGGTTTTTAGCCTCTGGCTCACACATTTTTGTCTTAGTTCAGGAAGACTGGCTCCAGAGTGAACTAATTTATACAGTAGCCAAATCAGTGGCTCACAACTTTAATGCCAGTAGCTCACAAAGTAGCATTTTTGCTCACAAGACTCACAAGAGGGAGCATTGGATGGGCCCCTAGAAGTTCTGAAAAATACAAGAGGGTTCAGAAATATTTATTAAGCACCTACAGAATTACATGCTGCACAACCAATAAAGTGTAGTTAAAGCCTGCAAATTTGCACTCTGAAGAAAGGAACAAACTGACAAAGGGGGAAAAATGGGGAGAAGGAAAAGAAGGAAAAACAGTGACTTCCCAAGTTGCTCAGGAGGCCATATAGTTAATCAGAGAAGCTGCTTGATTTGAGAAAAAGAACACTGTGATGCAACAAGTAAAAAAAACAATCCTACAGACAAAATATAGAGATGGTAGAACCCTGGCTTATCACACTAACCTCTAAGCCAACAGAGTACTTTCCTGGAGGCAGGGGATGTCCATAGCCTTTGGGGCCCCAAAAGAGAGAGAACTGGAATGGGCCTGCCAATTATTTGGTTCAAGAGGATAAGCTCACAAGTCCAAGTCCTCACACCATGCCCTAGACACAAGTGGCAACAAAGTCCCTGACATTGTCCTGAGAACTCTCAAGATCTTCTGCTGAAGTTCTGAATGAACCTGCCCCAGCTCAGCAAACCAATATCCTTGATGAACTTTATCTGCAGATCTCTGGGTGGAAGTCTTTGAAGCAGCTATGCCCTTTCTTCCTTGGATCACTGCAAAAACAGCTCCAGAAATCATGGGTTATACAGAACCCACTTGGCTTTTGGAGATGCAGGCAATCCCACTCATTTCCTGAATGGAAGGCTTTCGTATAAAGTCGGTTCTCTCTCGAGGCCTGTTGGGAAGACTGTTGGGCTCATGTCTCTCAAAGCAGTTCCATTTCCTGATAGAGCCTTGAGGCTCTGGGTATCTGGGGGAGCCTCACACAGTTGGTCCTCAGCATAGCCCTGGCTGCTGCTGCTGTCCTGCATCTCTGGGATAGGCTCCTCCATCAGGATTTGCAGAAGGAGAATGCCAACGAAAATGAGAAGCCATCGCTTAATAGGGTCACTCTCCTTTGGGAGGGTACGTCTTCTCACCAATGGAGGGTATAGCACTCTGCTAGGCTTTCTGCCTTTCCAGGCTGGGTGTCTTGGAGATTTTGCTGAAATTTGTTGTATCTGATGACTCTCAAAAGTTTCGATCGCTGAAGGTCTTCTGGAGTCTGGTGTCACCGCATCACAGGGCATAATTTTATTAGCCAAGATATCCATTTGCCAATGTGGGGGGAAATTCCAGGGACTATGGAAATCCAACAGCAACTTGTCTCTGCTGAAAAGGATGATATTAATAAATCCTATCCAAAGCCTCCATCTGTGGCTTGTTAAGGCATAAGATTTAGAAATGTGGAGGAGCTGGGCTCTTGCTGTGATTTTTTTAGCCTCTCAGAGTTACGCTTATCTGATTGTCTTTTTCCTGGGCTATAAATACTTTTATTTGCCTAGTGGAGTTGGCCTGGGAGGAGCCTTTCTGACTCACAGGTGACTCTGCACGGCATCTGCCCCAAAACATTCACCTGTTCACACACCCACGGGTGGGGATGGCGACCAAGGCCAGGGGCTTCCTGTGCTGCTCCAAGCAAAATGCTCAAACCTGGGGCAGGGCTCTGAAATATGCCGTGTGTGCCAAGCAACAAATCAGCTTGGGTGCTGGGCAACCACAGTTTTGGAATGGCCTCTGTAAGGGCGGGCAACATTTTGCCTTTGCTAACTGTTTTGGGATCTTGAAATAACATGCTAGACAAACAGCTAAATAAATTGAACCAGGAAGATGTGAGTTCTAATCTGAGCTGTCGTGGAACCTTGGACAACTCACTTTCTCACTCTAACCTGTCTCATATAATTGTCTAGTGAATATATGGAGTGGCAGAACCTTACCAAATCCTTGGGTAATATACATCTAGCTCAGTATGGCTTACTTTGACTGGCAACGACTCTCCAAAGTGGCAATGACCCTCCAAAGAAAAGGGCTTTCCCATCACCTGCTCCATAGAGGCTGGCCTTGATGTGAAAGGCTGAAGCTCAGTGGCCAGGCATTGTCCTGTCTATGCACAAGACCCCAGATCATTCCCGACCACTGCACCAATCCAAATACTCGAACGACTTCTTCCATTCAAGAAAATAGTCCTGGGGTGGAGGGAGGAGTTAACCCACCCCTTCTCTGGTACTCTTTATCTGCATCAGCCCTTCCCCTGGCTGTTTTCGTTCTGGCTAAATTACACATCTTGTGCTCTAATCAGTGATCTTCAGTATCACTTGCAGTTGGGCCCTCATGATCCTCTATAAAATACAAAAACCAATAAAATCCACAAGGTAAGAATAACCAGTAGAATTAAAAATTCAGCAATAAGTACATCAACCTAATAACTTCCCCAAACTCTTGCAATTAGCCAGGGCTGCAAAATATCTCCAGTATCATCAATCAGGAGGTTAAAGGTTTGCTTTGTGAAACTACTAGACTTCCCCCCCATGCTGTATACCCAAGCAAGCAAAATGTAATCATGGTTGTGTGCAGCATGTGCTTAAGAAGCCCCAAGAAGAAACCTTAAATTCTGTGATGCATAGGGTTTTTTTTTTTACTGTGTATTAAGAACAATTTTATTCCATACTTCTTTCCTCCAAGGAACTCGGGGCAGCATATGTAGTTTTCTCCTGCTCAGTTGTATCCTTGCAACAACCCTATGAGGTGGTTTAGGCTAGGAGAGAGTGGCTAGCCTAAAATCACCCAACACGCTTCATGACGGAGTAATGATAAGAAACATAATTTTGAAATTATGTAAATGCATACCGTTTGTCTTCTTTTGCATAACCTATCCACTAATGTTTACTATTTTGCCTATCCCCCTCTGATCATGGGAAGTCTTTTCCAGACATTTCTCTGTAGGGATATGTGTTTGAATATTTCCAGTCCAAAAATATACCCCCCAAAATACATTATAGGTATTTATCGGATATATCTGGGTTATACAGATGGTATTTGGGATATTTCAGGACACCGCTAAATGGGTCCTGAAAAATTCTGGAAATATTTGGGACTATCCTAGCATCCTTTTAAGGCTCCCAGGACCGTTTTTCTTAAATTATACAGGGTGTCTATATAGGGTCTTCTTGCCAGGTCTTGGTATTGGCTTGGCCTTGCAACAGAGTCCCTTGCTTAAATTAGTTTGATTTGGATTCTCTTGTTTTACACTGGGTTGGATTCCCTCATTTGACATTTCCAAGCCTTCAGGAAGTTTGGTTTGGATTGTCTGGTTTGACATTGGCATGGATTGTCTGGTTTGACACTGGCATGGATTCTCTAGTTTGACATTGGCTGTGTTAGGCTTGCCATATTGGCCTATGGTTCTTCTGTGATTCCCTGGTTCTGCGTTGGTTCTTTTGGGCTTGTAGGTTCTGTTTACATTGGGCCAGTGGTTTGCTCTGCTCACTGCTGCATGTTTGGCTATTGTTTGCCCTGGAGAAAACATGATATCTCCCCCCCCAATCAGTGGAAGATGGCTGGGGGTGCCTTGTTCAGGGGCCCATGGAACTGGAGCTCTTTATCCAATCTTCTTGAAACTTGGGGCTTCTTTAGTGGACAGGCCGCACCAGCTCCACTGCAATTTTTGGTGTCATTTGCTTGAAGAGCAGTCACTCCAGCCTTGCCAAAAGATTTCCCATGGGGAATAACAGACCTGAATAATATCCCCCCCGCCCCCCAAAAAGTCCAAATCTGTTTACCAAAACCCGTATTTGGGACCTGAATAACCTGGAATACTGATAATTATGCCCTCCCTGAAATCTAGATCCCCAAAATGCCATATGTTTCGTATGCACACCCCTACTTCTCTGATTCCTAAAATTTCACCAGACATTGCCCATGCACTTTCAAGCATGTCTTACTACCATTAGGGGTAGTATTCTTTAGGGGGGGAAACTGAGATTTTTAAAAAGCTGACACCCAAGACTTCACATCACACTTTTCTGTGTTCCCAAAAAATCACTGCGTGCAGATATTCCTGACTGACCTAATCAATTTGTAACACAATCCAAAGCAGAGTTACTGTGGTCTAAACCCACTGATTTCACCTGGCTTATGGCCAAACTAGACATGATAGCATCATCATGGCTGCCACATAGACACCACTGCCATTTGAAAATCATTTAAAAACGCTGCAATAGCCTGATTCTGATTGGGCCCATAATGTGCTCGGCTGAGGCATTGTTGTCATTCCCCCCCACACACCTTATCAACTGCTGAAATGGCTGTACTGCCCCCCTTGGCTGTTTTGGCACTAGAAACAGTACATGGGGGACACAAGAGTTCTGCACTGAGGGCCTGATCAGGATTGAGTACTTGCAGCATTTTAAAAGCCAACAGTGGTTAAGAGCAGTGTAATGATTTCATGTTTTGGTGTGTGTGTTTCTTTAATTGTTTAGTGTGACTGCAGTAATGTAAGGAGAATGATAGAGGGAGACAAGTGTGATGTGATTGGCTGAGACTGTGGGAGGAGAGATTTCTCTGAGGAGATTCAGTGTTCTTGAAGAGACGAGTGTGGAGAAAGTTTAGCCTGTGTGGCTATATGAGCAAGAGAATTCAGCCTGTGTGGCTATATATGAATGGAGAGAATTCAGCCTGTGTGGCTATATATGAATGGAGGGAATTCAGCCTGGATGGCTAACACAAACAGTTTAGCCTGAAGGGCTAAGAGATACAAACAGTTCAGCCTGTGTGGCTATATGAGAAAGAGAGTTTAGACTGCGTGTCTAAGCCTATCAGAGTTGAGTTTTGGTGTTTGAGTGACTGTGCATGATACCAAGCTTTGTCAGTTATATTTTCTTTCTTCAACAACAGTTCAAAAATACCCAGAAACCTATTTTGTTCTTGTATAGACAAATCCTTATTTGTTTAAACTTTTCCCAGCAATCAGATCAGTCCTTCCTCAGGGCCACATAGTCCTCTGAAATGCCCAGACACTGGGTCATTCTATCAAAATAGAGAGAGTTGGAATTTTTAATTCCTGGTGGCAGCAGAAATTTACTAAGTTCATGTACACAGAGTGTGTTTTAAAGGAGAAATAGTCTCCCCAATAAGCGAGGACATCACAAGCAGCAAGACTCTAATCCAGAGAACTGGGTTTGATTCCCCCCTCCTCCACATGAAGCCTACTGGGTGACCCTGGATCAGTCACAGTTCTCTCAGAACCCTCCCAGCCCCACCTACTTCATAAAGTGCCTGTTTTGGGAGAGGAAGGGAAGGAGATTGTAAGCTGCTTTATGACTCCTTAAGGTAGAGAAAACCTGGGTATAAAAACCAACTCTCCTTCTTCTTCCTCTTCTTAAAATGACCGTAATATGGCAGTGGCCTCAGGGCAGCTAGAAGGACACCACTATGTCTAGTTTAACCCTTAGTGAACTCTCAATAGGACAGAACTGTTGGCCTCTTAGCGATCTCTAAAATTCTGCATCCGTATTTGTAGCTTTGTAGTGGCGTTGGCATGGCAACTTCTTCCTTTTGAAGTCTCCAGTGTGGGAGTGTTGACCTAGACCTTTGTAAACTTGACTGCAATACAGGATCACGGCAAATTGTTGCTGTTAACAGTCAAGCCAGGACAACCTATATAACATGCTTCAGGTGTCTGGTTCAAGGAGGGTCCTTCATTTCAGGAACAGGAAGTGAAATTAAACAGAAGAGACAGTGTGCACTGTCTATCACCCCTTTTCAAATATCCCAAGAATGTGGTAAAGCCTTTTTTAAAAATTATGCTTAGGTAACGTTGTTGGGGAGAATTATTCTATCAGGAGCGTACACAAACAGCAATATCTTAGTCAGCTGGTAACTGTGTCAGGTCTTTTAAAGTTATCCCCTCCCCCAAGTGGCCTACCAGTACATGAGGGGAATCCACTGTGGCCCCAGGTTTGGCTAGCATTTACGGACGGCTTAATTGATTTTAGCCTGCACACAAAACAGGGCTGAGAGGCACTAAGCACTTTGTTTGGAGAGCAACAAGCAATGGGAGTCATGAATACCATTCAAGAGGGATTGGCACCCACTCCCTGCTTCAACATGGGACTCAGAGTGGGAGGGGGCTGAAGGGGTCTTCCAGTGCTTGCACAGGTATGCTTCTGCCGGGGTGGGGGGTGGGAAGGGTCCTCAGGAGGCACACGATCCCAGATCACTGGGAATTTGTGTCCTGGCGTGGGATGGAGGTAGAGGGACAGAGGACAAGGGTTGCTTGGATGAATGGGAGCAGGGGTATAAATAAACCCAATGGATTGCTGGCCAAAATGATTGATGTCTGGGACAGCCAATCACTTAGGGCAGCCCATCCCCAGTGGTCATGTCTGATGTGCAGAATCTTAGTGTGCCCAGAAGGACTGTGTGGCAACTATCTCCATATGGGCTGCTTCAGCAAACAGGCTTTGCTATGGGTTGGCTTCTTAGAACTAGGGGTGTTGATGGGATGTGCAGACACCATCCCCACACATGTCCACCGTGCTTGCTTCTGCCTCCATAGAAGAAGAAACTTTGCTCGTGCCCCTGTGGAAGCAACCAGACTATTCCCGTCTCAGAGGAGTACACAATGACACCCTGCTGCCAATTGTGAAACTGTCAGTTGATCAGTTCATCCAGCTCTTTTGACTGTGGTGATCGGACAGATGTGCTCCGGCACGTCAGGCAGAGAAAGAGCCTTCCCATCATCTGTTGTCCTTTAACTGGAGTCACTAAGCATTGAACCTGAGACCTTTTGCAGGCAAAAGACATGATCAGCCACAGTTCCTTTGTTCCGTGGAGCTTATTGCACGGCACAAGACAGCTGCAGTAATTAAAGGCTCCCACAATCCCAAAGCACCCACCCACAGAAGAGACTGCCTGTTCTATCTCTGCATGAGTTACTGCTCCAGTATAAGCTTGGATAGGCAGTTCTGCCATGCCTCTGCATCAGGAGGGATTGAATGATCTAACTGGTGCTGATGCAAAGATGCAGCAGGCTTATTTCCCCCAGAACTGGCTGCCCATTGGGACATGAGAGAAGCATCCCAATAATATTTATTCAGAGAAAAGTGTCTTCCTGCTTCCAGAAGTTTGGCCTGCGTTGTGTTAACGGAACAGGAGTCCTGCCAAGGGAAGAGGTAGCAGCTCTAATGGTTTTCCTGTGCTCTGGCATCTGCATTAACTCCCCGATACTTCCCAGTCACAATTCTTCTCTATAGCAATAAATATTAATGATATTTTATTCAGTTGGGGATTTTCTTTTAGCTAATTGTTTTAAGCGTTGCCACAGTGCTCTGAACCGTAGGGAGGGGGAGGCAGTTTTGCAATTTTGAAATAGATAAGGGAAACAACTATCTTTCAGTTCCCAGGCCAAGTCGAGGGTGCAGGCGAGCAGATGTGAGGAATCCAGATGTTGCTTTTACCGAAGGTGTGTGTTAACAACACTTTTGTCAGGCTTGCGGGAAGGAGGAGGAAGGGAATTTGTTCTGCCTGCACGATCTGTTGGAGCCCAGGGCAATGGAAGGCACACCGCCCTCCTGTTAAGAAGCTCCAGTGAGATTGCTCAGGTGATACTTAATTTTAACAGAACACCTCGGAGCCATTCAGCTCCCCTCCTTTCTTCTGATGCCAGCAAGCCTTTCATTACCAAAGTGGGGGGGAAGGCTGGGTAATTCCCCAGCAGAGTGCCTGACCTTACTCACATCCCCTCGCACTCACTGGGAGGAGCAGACTCTTCTCTCGATTGCTTAGCAACGCCATACATACTGGTTGGCATGCACACCAGGCTTCACATCCTCCTGAGGTGCCCACCTTGCCCAATGTGCTGCAGATGCACCAAGGCATGAGTGTTGGGAGCACTGAGATGGCCAAAGCTGCCCTGACCTGGATAGCCCAGGCAAGCCCGATCTCATCAGATCTCAGAAGCTAACCTGGGTTGATTCTGGGAAGAACTTGGATGGGAGACCTCCTTGGAATACCAGCAGTTGGGAGGCGGGGGCAGGCTCTGTTTAGCCACCTCTCTAATATTCTCCAGGCCTCCAGTAGGGGTCAGTCACCAGAGGTCGCTATGACTTCCAGTCGCTATGACACACTCACACATATACACATGCACATATGAAAAATACAAAAACAAATCCCCCCCCCCCCAAAAAAGAGAGATGGCCAAAGCTGTGAGTTTGGCGGGACCTTTTCCCTGGCTCCTCCCTGAGTCTGCGGGATGCAGGTGTGCTTGCAGGGTCTCAGCTGGGAGTTCAGTATCCAGGTGTGCAGAGCCCAATGCAGATCGGGACTCTGGAGAGTGTTTGTGCCTCTCTGCCTGCGCTGTTTTCTGGACCAGAAACAGGCCGGGGCGGGGGGAGTGCTAATTGCCCTGTTGGGGAAATCTTTGTGTGTCCCCATCAGTACTCATGGCACCCCCATCAGCCAAACAGCCCCACTGGGGCAATTTCAGGTCAGGGAAAATGTCACAAGAGGGAAGGCTGAAGTCCTGTCTCCTTGTGTGCTGCTGTCCCAATCCAAAATCGGGAGAAGCATACCTGGCAGTTGAGTTCCCAGTAGGGAACTCGCTAGAGCACATGGATCACGCAAACTTGGGGAGGATCCAGCACCAGGCAGGGAGGGGGGAGGATGGCATGTAGGCCAGCCCTGAGACCATGATTGGGAAAGGCTTCTTGACAGAGACCTTGAAGACTAGAACTCCATTAGACAGCTGAAGGCTACATAGACCAACTGTCTGGCCTAATATAAGGCAATTCAGTTTTCCTCTGAACTGGAATCATGGCCTGGGGAAAGTCTGGTTTGGTACACCTGATAGCGGATCTCCTCCTCCCGCAACAGTATGACTGTACTGGGCAATACTCGAGTGCTGGGACAGCCAAAAAGGAACCAACTTACCTAGTGGCAGAGCTGTTGTGAAGTCTACCCCATCTCAGCAATCAGGCCGGAGAGTTCTCATGTGTTGGGGCCAGACCTGGAGTTCTGCAAGCCAGGTTTCTGCAGTCGGTTGCTGGGGATGGAAGCTGGAGTGCAGCAGCAAGAAGGTCTTGTTCCAGAGAAAGGCAGACGGACAGACTCATACTGAGACTGGCCAATCCAGATATTTCTGGGTGGTGGTAGTAAGTGCTGCCAAGTTGCAGCTGATTTATGGAGACCTCATAGGGTTTTCAAGGTAAGAGATGTTCAGAGGTGGTTTGCTATTGGCTGCCTCTGTGTTGTGACCCTGGACTTCCTCAGTGGGCTCCTAACCAAGCCGACCCTGCTTAGCTTACAAGATCTTATGAGATCGGGCTAACCTGGGCCATTCAGATCCGGGCAGAGACCACCAGTCAGTTGCAAGGACTTTTCCTTGCACCCTTCTATTCTGTCCATACCAGTTTGGTGTAGTGGTTAAGTGCACGGACTCTCACCTGGGAGAACTGGGTTTGATTCCCTACTCCTCCACTTCCACATGCTGGATGACCTTGGGCAAGCCATAGCTCTGTAGAAGAAGAAGAAGAAGAAGAGAAGAGAAGAGATTGGATTTATACCCCGCCCTCCACTCCCAAGGGAGTCTCAGAGCGGCTTACAAACTCCTTTTCCCTTCCCCTCCCCACAACAGACACCCTGTGAGGTAGGTGGGGCTGAGAGAGCTTTTTCCCAAGCTGTCCTTGAGGGAAAAGCTGGTACAGAGCTATGGCTTGCCCAAGGTCATCCAGCCAGGTGCAAGTGGAGGAGTGGGGAACCAAACCCGGTTCTCCCAGATTAGAGTCCACGCACTTAACCACTACACCAAACTGTACCAGCTGCTCTCTCAAGGACAGTTGTCTCAGAGCTCTCTCAGCTCCACCTACCTCACAGGGTGTCTGTTGTGGGGAGGGGAAGGGAAAGGAGTTTGTAAGCTGCTCTGAGACTCCAAGTGAGTGAAGGGCGGGATATAAATCCAATCTCTTCTTCTTCTTCTCTTCTCTTCATACATTTTCATCTCATTCTTTAAGGAGCTCTGGGTGATGTACAGAGTTCTTGCCCCTCCCCTTTTGAGAACGAAGAGAGTTGTGAGGCTGCAGCACAAACACACTCCCAGTCAGGGTCTTGAAGCAGGGGCTCCGGCAGGTGTCTGACTCTCTTGCACTGTAAAAACTTGTCATAGAGAACTGCCAGCCCTCCCTGGTGTGCTGCAGCGCTACCATATCAGGTGGCCAAAGAGTGGTACTACAGCTATCAACCAGGCAAGGATCAGGTGACACAAGGGGTCAATAGGATTCTACCTCGTCCTATATAGTTCCTGACTCTGGCCAGGATCTTAGTCTAGGCAACTTACCAGCTGTCCTGACATCCAGGAAATTTACTCTGCTGGAACTCATGAGGTCCCCGACACACTTCCACCTGTAACCAATCCTCTCTTCTGAAAATCATTGCTAGGCTAACCGACGCCACATCCTAGCCCAAAGTTCTTTGCCAAACAGATGGGTGAATCAGCTCCTTCTGCTTCTCGTGACCCTCATGACTCATTTGCTTGATAATGATTGTAGTTAATTTCAAAAGATGGACGCCCTCCTGGAGGAAATGCTCTTGTGCTTGGCCAGACAGATGCCAGGCCCATCCGAGTTTTATTTTAAACTCCTGATTGTGGTTTTCTATTTTTAGAGCAATGTTATTATTAATCTGCCACCGCCGGCTGTACAGAAAATGCCACACGGCATCAAAAATAAAATGTGCATGAGTCAACTCACCTGCCCCAGTTCCAAAATCATTGCATAAGGTGGTGTATGTAAAAGAGGGTGGGTTTCTTTTTTTTGTTTTAAATTAAATTGTCACTGACAGGCAGTGTTGCAGGCTGCTTCCACATGAAAGAAACACCCTTTATTTCCTGGGTGCTAGAGCCAAGCTGAACATTTGGCTGTAAAACTACTTGGAGCAGGCATGGAGCCAGGGAGGAGCTTTCAGTGGTCAAAGGGCAAGAGCCACAGGGCTGGTGTCATTGGTCAGTATTGCTGGACAGTGGCCCAGGCAGATTGCTCTGTCTGGACTTGTTGCTATGCAGAAGGATGCTGCAGACTTTGCCAACTGCTCCCCTTTTTCCTAGGAGATGGTGCAGGGGCTTCCCAGTTCTTCTTCTTCCCATCACTGAAGCCGTGGGGGAATTCAGGCAAAGCCACGGGTCAAAATGCGGCGCAGGGCAAATAGTGGGAAATTCAAGCATGCAATTGGGGCAAAGGGAAGAACGACTCCGGAGCAGCGCCTCCTGGGAAATCAGTCTATGTCCCTTTCAAGTTATCTTTAGTTCTGTTGCACTGTTGGGGTGTAAAGGAATGTGGAGGAGTCGTGCTGGAGCTCTCTCATTCCAGGGAAAAGAGGGTCAGCCCTGCTCACGAGCTACTGTGTAGTATGCACCTGATTTTTCTTTAAATGTTGCACTCAATCTATTGCTTTATCGATTCTTTCTCTACTACCTTTCTCTCAACCATATGTTGCAAGAGCCTGGCCTGTTTTTGACTGCTTTTTGTTTTTAGAGTAGCAATATTTGAAAATTCTGCAGTATTAATGCAGTTTGGGGACCAGATTGACACAGCACTATCAATATTTTATAGAATTTTTTTTTTAAATCCAAAATATTTCAATTTATTTCTTTAAAGATCTTATTTGAACAAATCAGCAGTAATACAGAACACAGATGTACTGACAGATGTCTAATATTACGCATGGTGTCTTTAGTTTTAAGTTGGGTACTTTTTACTAACCTCTAAAAACATAAATAGAATGTCTATAATAATAGACAACAATTAAGATTTGGTACATATTTATACTTCAGAAGTTTGATGATATATATATTTCCATTGTTCGACTCAGGCACAATTGGGAAAAAAGTACACTTCTGAAATACAGATATGCTGTATGATTGAATAGTTTTCTGTATTTTGTGGGCCATTAATTTTTCCTTATGCTATTATCAATGTATCTAATGTCACATTTATGCTGCGTGTCTTGTGTTTGAACGAAAGGGAAACCTTTATTGATGTTTTACAAAAATTTATAAAGCAAACAAACAAACAAAATCAAAATTACCTCTTTTTTATGATGATCTTTTCCCTGGTTGTATTTAAAATAGAAACAACTGAATAACACTTAAGATGGCCTGCATTCCCCATCCACCCATTCCACAGCCAGTCCACCCAACAGAGGAAATATTTTTAAAAGGTATCAGGGTACCAGAACAAGCAGCCAGATAAAGAGAATAAAGACGTGTTGAGAGCAGATTCATAGAAAATAAAATGGGGTACAAGATAAAGAGGGAGTATAATGCACCAGCGTGGCGCAATGGTCCCACACTCTAAAGACCAAATTATATGTTACTTTTTCAACTTGCTTTCCCCAAAGTTACACAGCAGCCAAGGGGACTTGTGTTTTTAAAGCCCCCAGGAGCCTGGTTGTACCCAGAAAGACAGCACGGGGGGGGGGGGGGGGGGAGCTCTTGCCTTCCCCTCCGTGCCTTTTCTCAATCTGAAATTGCACTGAAGGGAGTTATTTCCCCCATTTTTGGATACTCCACATGCACAGAATACTAAATGTGGAGAAGCCAGAAAGGGAGGAACTCACCCCAAAGCCATTTCAGGCTGAGAAAAAGTAAGGAGGGGAACGTAAGAGCCCCCCCCCCCCCGTGGTTTCCAGATCAGTTGGGCTCTCTTTTAAATAGAGATTCCCCCCAGCTACTTTATGGTCATACGGCTATATGGGACCTAGACCTGACTCTTTAAAAATGTAACATCTACTTAGTCTTTGGCGTCCACTTTAAAAGCCAGCATGGTGTAGTCATTAAGAGTGGCAGATTCCAATCTGGAGAACCAGGTTTGATCCCCCCCTTTCTCCACATGAAGCCAGCTGGGTGACCTTGGGTCAGTCACAGTTCCCTCAGAACTCTCTTAGCCCCACCTACCTCACAGGGTGTCTGTTGTGGGTAGAGGAAGGGAAGGTGATTGTAAGCTGCTTTGAAACTCCTTAGGTCAGAGAAAAGCAGGGTATAAAAATCAACTCTTCTTCTCACAGGGTGATCTTGGACTGTTCACTTTTTCTCCACCTGACCTACCTCACAGGAATGTTGTGGAGATAAAATGGAAGAGGAGAGATCTGTGTTGGTTGGCCCAAGCTCCCTAGAGGAAGGTTCAGACAGACATGTGATACAAGAACCTGATTAAAAAGAGGGAGAAAAATTGCCATACCTGCATGAAAGGGCCAGGAGCGGCTTATTCAACAGAAGGCTTAACACCAAACCTGAGGCAAAAAATATTTAATAGGCAGCTAAAGTACCTAAAGTTTGAGAAACCAATCTACAAAGACTGCATACACAGGAACACAGTCTTCTGCCTCCAAAAGATGAATGTCAGCTAAACGAAATGTGAACAAACAGTATGTACAACATTTATAACATTTATATTTGCAAGTCATTTGCGGTGCAGGCCTATTCATGTTTACTCTGAAGTAAGTCCCATTCTGTTCAAGGGGGTCTACTCAAGGTAAGTATTTGTAGAACTGCAGCCTTGCGTGAGGAGTGGCACAACTTAGGGGGGGGGAAATCAAGATTGATCAGAATTTTTTAAAAAATAAAAAATGCTCCAACCTACATTTATTTTGAATTTTAAAATGTTTGAGCGTTCTTAAGAAAATGTTATGTTTTGGAAACCGAAAGTATATGAGTGCCCTTTACATACTATTTAATTCAGTAGCACCTCAGAGGCCAACAGGATCTGATTTTCAGTATATAAGCATCCAAGAAACAAAGTTCCCTTCATCAGGAGCCAATTAGATGTAGTGGTTAAGTGCACAGACTCTAATCTGGGAGAACTGGGTCTGATTCCCCATTTCTCCACTTGCAGCTGCTGGATGAACTTAGGCAAGCCATAGTTCTGTCAGAGCTGTCCTTGAAAGAGCAGTTCTTGAGAGAGCTCTCTCAGCCCCCCCCTACCTCGCAGGGTGTCTGTTGTGGGGAGCGGAAGGGAGAGGAGTTTGTAAGCTGCTCTGAGACTCCCTTGGGTAGTGAAGGGTATAGATCCAATCTCTTCTCTTCTTCATCTGATGAAGGGAGCTTTAACTCTCAAAAGCTTAGATCTGGTCAATCCTGTTGTTCTCTAAGGTGCTACCAGACTTGAATCTACCTGTTTTACTGCAGACCAATACAGTTTACCCTTTGAAACTTTATCTACCTTGTTGAAAAACATGGAATTTCTGCCTTTGTTAGGTGTCCTCTGGTTGGTCCTTTAAAAAAAAAGAACTGTGTGGATTGTCCCTTTGAGTGGATTTGTCGCTAAGGGCACAGCCAAAAGTGATACATCTAGGCCTATGATAAATGCCTGTGGATATTTCCTCACAGGGTTTGGAATCTGGCATAAACAGCAGAAGAAGAGCTGCAGTTTGGCTGAAAATGAAGTACACTGGGGTGCAGGGTCTTTGGGGTCTGATAATGGGACAGTAGATCTGGCGCCCTGCAGGAGTGCTTCCATTCCTCTGCTTGTGCTACCCTTGTATATAGTCAACACTGCCAAGACTCCATAAATCTCTAGTGTTCTCCCATCCAAAGGTAGCAATCCTGGTGGTATTCCCAGTGGGACGTTTCAGTACTCAAAGAAGTACTGCAGCTCTGGTGTCGGCAGGGGGATTGTTTGTCCTTGGAAAGAAACTATGAGTTAGCTGAAAGCAAAGTATCAATAGCTACAGGATCTCTCTGCGATTTCCCACAAGCAGCTGTGTGGCCCTCACACTTCTCAAAAAACAAGGATCAAGAAGACATGGAGGAAATCGGGGGGAGATGCGGGTCAGGATGTGGCTGCGCAGTGAAGAGTGTGAAATTGACCAATGCAACCGGGGCAAGCAGAAGAGCGAGGGCGGCACAGCCGCTTGTGGGAAATCTGTCTTTCTCTCTCTTGGAGTCTCCAGGATGTGCATTTCCTGCCCTGTTTGCCCCCACTTTACCTGTATATTGTTTATAGAGCAGGTATTACAATAGATTCCATAAATGTCCACTGCTGTCTCCACCGAAGGGCACCAATACTGGCAGCACCACTCTTTGGAATATCTCAGTGTAAATGGGGAATGCATCCCAGTAATTACACGTTAATCTGATATTTGTAAGAATTACTCTTTTCAAAACATTTCTGTTTCTGATATTGTATACCACCTGCCTCTTTCCAAGTTCTTTCAGTCTTTCTTTATGAACGTTTCCCTCTTTCTTCCTGAGCTTTACTATACTCTGCATATTTAGGGAAACATATGAGGGAACAGGACACAGCATTCAGAAGCACAGAGAGACCGAGGGTGGGCTGGGGAGAGAGACAATAAATGAATAAGAGATACCAGAAAGTAAGCAGGGATAAGATGCCACTGGCGCAAAACCAGACCAAGATTTATTTAAGATGTTTCCCCCACTGGACAAGCAGACAGTACAATGTAGAACACACACACAGCCCCCCTCCCCCATCTAAGAGCACAATATTTTTGTTCCCTTTCTAACACAAGGAAAGAAGGAAAGAAAAATGGCAGAGAAATATGGTGTTCATCTTCATTTTTATCTTATTTCCCCCCTCATAGATTTCTTAATAAATAACCTAAATCCTTATTCAGCCCCTTATTCAGCCCCATATACCCAACTGCACAAAACCTTGCTTCTCATTGCACAATATGTGTCCAGATGCATGTCAGAATAAAATAATAAAATAAGCCTGATCTGGAAGCACTTACAGCCTGGCGAGACCAGGGAGAGCCAATGAGCTGTCAGTAGGTGGAGCCTAAAAAGGACTGCCTCTTTCCCCATCATTCTCCACCCTTGAGTGGCTCACCGCAGTGGGGCATCAGTGCAGAGGTCTGAAGGCTACCAGGCCAAATACAGGTGGAATCTGACAAACAATTCGTGTCTGGAAAACGTATAGTAGAATGAAGGAGATGCCCATGTTGGGACAGGAAAGAAATTACATTATTACTAGGAGGCAGACACTGTTTTGTACACGTGAACACATGGAACTGCCTTATACTGAATCAGACCCTTGGTCCATCAAAGTCCGTATTGTCTACTTAGACTGGCATCAGCTCTCCACGGTCTCAAGAAGAGGTCTTTCACATCACCTAGTGCCAGATCTTTTAACTGGAGATACCGGGGACCGAACCTGGGACCTTCTGCATGCCAAGCAGATGCTCTGCAAAGCCCACTTCCTCCACAGTTCTAGCTCGATAAAGTAGAAAGGGACCAAATGGACTGGAACTATCTATGGGGAGGGGAAGAACCTATAAAGGATTTCTGAGGTTGCAGTCAACTGGCATACATTTCTACTGACCTTTTTTTTTTAACTGAACAATTTCTCGTCCTTGTTCATTTGCGAACAAAACCCAACCATCAGCAAGATCAGGACATCCCTCCCAGGTTCAGAGACGCCCTCTGGCCCGGGATTTCCATCAGCTCTTAAAGCAGATTGACTGTAGCCACTACCTGTTTGCAACCCATCACAGCAAACTGCCGCTCTCCTTTGACATAATAGCTGAGCTGACTGACTAAACTCGCTATGTGGCTCGGTTCGGGGTAAATGCCTTCACTCATCATTTCCTCATAGAAGCAGCTCTGGACATGGCTCTTCTCAAGCAACACAAATGGAACAATCTCCACAAAGCCCCAAAGAGGGTGGACGTGGCTGAGTATGGGACGGAGGGAGGTCAGCAGCTTTTCCACCTTGCTTTGCGGCAGTGGGGGATCAGTGGAAACATGCTGCAGAAGGAAATTCGTGATCTCTTTACCCCCCACCTTGCTTATTAGGATATACACGGCATTCAGGAACTCGTTGGTTTGGTTCGTCAGGAAGAATCTGCTGATGGTCTCCAGCAGGGCCGGAGACATGAGTTCCACCTCATCCAGAATAAACAGGGGAATCTTCTCTTCTATTTCAGCTTGGCTTACCATGTCACTGATCTTCTTGGATAGATCCAGCTGGCAGGCCAAAGATGAAGCGTCGTCTGGGCAGTGGTGCATCGTAAAGTAATGGAGCACAAAACTGTGACCCACGACTGACCGGAAGTGTTTGGCTAGCAACCAGCCAACATGGCTCTTTCCAACCCCACTGGGCCCGTTGAAGGAAATCACCAAAGGCTTGTTGTGTATGTGTGTTGCCAAGTAGTCTTTCAGCAAGGCCATAATGCTCTCAGTGGCCACAGTCTGTCCAAAGACTTCCCGGTGCATCGTTTTCTCCAGCCCATCCAAGTCATACTTCAGGACATTATCGTCCAAGTTCTCGATTGCATTCAGTATCTGGAAGCAAACGATGCCAACGAGCAAGAGGAGGCAACGCTTGGCTTTGCTCTTTTGCTCCATTGGCATGTACCTCCTGGTGCTGCCTGGGTACAACACCCGGGGGTTCCTACTCCGCTTCTTCCGTTTGCTGGATCTTGTTAGCGGTGGTTGCGCAGATGTGTCAAAAGTAAAATACTGTGCCTTCTCAAAGCTTGATTGGCTCAAAACGGAAGCAGATGCGTTACCCAGCTTGGCTTTACCCAAGGAGATCTGCCGCTGAAGGAGCTTTGACTGGGGATCTCCCTGGAGGGTCCTCCTTTCTGTTGGCAAGAGGCCCTTTTTCAGCATGTGGGCCGTCCTCCGTAGGCGGATGATCGCCCGCACTGGGGAAGAGAGGAGAGAGATCTTCTGGGGGCATTTGAGAGCAGCCGCTTCACTGCCAGGCTTCCGGCTGTCCATCTTGACCTCTTCCTGAGCACCTCTCAATCCCGTCTTCTCTGCAGAAGGAAAAAAACACACACACCAAAGAAGTATGAAAATAGCACAAAACTCAGTATGGTGCAGAAGTTGGAGCAGGAGGCAGAAAACACCTGCAGAGTTGTGAAGCTCACTGGGTGGTCTTGAGCAAGCCAGCCTCGAAGCACCAGGGCTGCATTCATTATTCTGCTAAAGAGTTTCTTGATAAGTACCAAGAAGAAGAGCGTTAGCTGATTATCATGGGTTTAAAATGCATCAACCACCCTTATTTAATGATGTGCGGCATGCTTGTGGCTTAATATTGTGCCCCACGTGGTTTTGGAAGGACTGATATATTCTCTCTGAACATCAGGGCTGGATTACATGATCTAGAGGCAGTACGAAGTAGGACCACCCCTGGACACTCTCCCCTCCATACAAAGCACAATTGCTGTATGACCTGCTGCAGTTCACTGAGTGCCATTTGTGGCATTTACAGCTGCACTACACCATAACCCTGTTCACAAGTTACAGTCGTGTACGTTCAATCTGTGTACAATGTGCACTTGGTTGTTTTTAATACATGTGTTAGGTCTTTGTTACATTCAATGCGTGCACAATAAAATGTGTGATAAAAACCACATATTTATCCAGGTGCTGGTCTCTGGTTTCGGTTGCAAAGTGCGTGTCTGTTGGCTGTTTCTTACAAACCAATGTACTGCATGCATTGTCACGTGAGCAGAGGGCTCGACTAGACATGACGGTGCCCCTGTGTCTGCCCGTAAGGGCACTGCCACCATTTTAAAGCTGGGATTCTATATATATAAAAAAAACCACTGTTGGAACCTGATTCTGAAAGCCAACCTGGTGGCACCCTGGCTGGGTGGAGTCCCAGGCAGTCTTCCCTCGGGTGAGGATGCTTGAAAATGGTGGGGAGGCAGATGGAGACAGCACACCAGCAGCAGTGGAAGTGAGACACAGTGCTTGTCAGGCAATGGAGACACCCCAGGCTCTGAACCTGGCCACTCCCCTCATTGCCCAGCAAGCACCACCATGACCCCGACCAGCTTAGATTTAAGAAGCTGAATTGCTGCCTTCAGTTTCTTAGGGGATTTTAGTTCAGGCCTCAGCAAGAGGTGGGGTCACTGCTGCCAGGTCTCCCATCTCCACTCCCCCCAGCTTCCTCAGCTAGGAGAAGAATGCCTGAGCCTCCACCCAGCTGGGGTACCATCAGGTTAGCTTTCAGGATTGGGGTCCTGATAGAGCTGCCACCTCTGGCATGGAAATTTCCTGGACATTTTGGAAGTGGTGCCTCAGTAGTGCTGGGTTTGTGGAGGGGAGGGAGGTCAGGTCGGCATGTTATAATGCCCTAGAGCAGGGGTGTCAAACTCATTTGTTATGAGGGCTGGATATGACATAAATGAGACCTTGTTGGGCCGGGCCATGTGAGTCATAAAATGTAATGCCAGGTAGCAGAGATATAAACTTTATAAAGGACACAAACACAAAGGGGTTTTTTTTTTTACTTAAAATAAAAACATGCTTAAAACACTACCGCTCTTGCAATATTTTGTTCAACAGTCACTGAAAACTGACAACTCTTGCTCTGAATTATTGCATCAAAATGAGTATGCTGTTCAAGTGTGTATCTGTAAGCTGCAAACCTACTTTTGATTTATTGACATTCCCCACAGAAAGCTCATGCTCAGAGTTCTGAGTCTAGGATCCAGGGGAAAACATGAAATGGCTGAGCGATTGAGAAAGTCTGGCGAAGCAAGCTATGATGCAGCAGCAGAACTGGAAGCAGGAGACAGCCAGGTCCAGTGCGGGCCTGATAGAAGCCCTCTGGGGGCCTGATCTGGCCCCCGGGTCACATGTTTGGCACCTCTGCCCTAGAGTCCACCCTTCAAATAACAACAACAACAACAGTACCATGAAGTCTGCCCTGCAAAGCAGCCATTGTCTCCAGGAGAATTGATCTGTGTTGTCTGGAGATCAGTTGCGATTCTGGGATATCTCCAGGTCCACATGGACATTGGCAACCTTAGCCCCCCGCAGGGTTGTTTTTGTTTTTGGAGAATCCCGGCTTTAAAATGCCATCAGCTTATCTATGGCAGACACAGGGATGCCATCACCTCCAGCTGAGTCCAGAGCTCCTTTGGGTACAGGAAACATCTACTACAAAAAGTCATATGGATCATGTCTGGTATGGCATACTCAAGAAACGACCAAGGAAGGCTCAGACCATCATCACTGCCACACTTGTGTATATTTTAAAGTCCTTTTGAAAAGCTTGCCTTTTATTTATTCCGAAAGTAGAAGTTCTTGGAACCAAGCCTACTCCCTAGATATGGATTTTGTGGGAAATGCTATTATTTTAGTCAGACATGACCACTTATTTGCCAGCAGCGCCATCTGGAGGCACAGTCAAGTGTCTTCACACTTTGGCTGAAGATTCCAGATTGGAGTTAACAGGAAAGGTATATTTCTCCTTCTTCTTTTATTTCTATAGTCCCAGTTCATTTTAATGTCATTGTATCTGCATAATCAAACCAAAAGCTTGCCGGTGCTGCTAAGCAAGAGCTTCACAGGGTCCCATAAAATGAACCCAATGTATAGCACAGAGAGGAGAGGATAAAAGTTAACACAAGGCAAGTTAAAGCACACATCTGCACAGCAGCAAAATCTGTTGTGTTACGCAGGATTTGATTGATCCCAAATATGCAAATAAAGAATTCATCCAGGTACAACCCACAAATTGGTATGTATAAGTTTTACTGCCACATTCAATGATTCACCCAGGGGTCATTTCATAGAAAAAGAGGTGCAGGAGCTCATTAGCATAACTCATTTGCATAACTTATTAGCATAACTCATTTGCATGTGTCACACCCCCTGGCATCACTGGAAGTGTGTCAGAAGACACCACCCACCACTCAGGCTCCACCCCAAAAATCTCCAGGTTATTTCCCAACTCAGAGCTGGCGAGCCAGCTTTACACTTTGACTAAAGACACTTTAGGTTTCCTTTGCTCTTGCAGGGAAGCTACCCTACAAGGAGTGTTCCCTCTAAGGTGAGTTAGCGTGAGCTAGCTCACAGTTTTTTAGCCTCCGGCTCAGACATTTTGGTCTTCGCTCAGGAAGGATGGCTCCAGAGCAAACTAATTTATGCAGTAGCCGAATCGCTCACTCATAACTTTAATGCCCGTAGCTTGCAAAGTACAATTTTTGCTCACAAGACTCCACAGCTTAGAGGGAGCATTGCCTACAAGTATGAAAATACAGATCAAGTTAGTATGCTTTTGCTTTTTTCCCACAGCGCATCACCATATGTGCCCACTCCTGGGCTTGTTACTCCCGGAACGGCATTCCTGCGCGTTCCGGCTTGAAATGACCCCTGGATTCACCAATACCAATTTATTAATCATTTTATTACACATGTTTGAATACTTTATAACAGTAGCAATAATGATAGAATCACATTTTATTTAGCCTTTGCATGTTCTTGTTACCAGACCCTTTCCAAGGCACTGAAATCTGATGGGTAGTGTAGCAAATGAACTGTAAAATGCTAAACGGTTTGGAGCTTTTCTAGGCAGGGAAAAAATCACTAAAGAGAAAGATGGTAGAGACTGAGATGAATGGCACTGATAGAAACATCCATGTCTCATAATACCAGAACTTTAGAGCCACCCAAAGACATCGATTGGTAATCATTTAAAGACAGATAAAAAGAAATTAGATCCTTCTACAATAGACCATTAGCTAACATATCACACAATTACTCAGAGCCAGTGTAGAGTAACAGTCAGGTAGCAAGACTTAGGGCCAAACTCTACACACAATGCTAGTGATCTTGGGGGTGGCTGTATATGAGTGGGGGGGAATATAGATCAGGGCTGTAGCACCAGAGAAAGAAGAGAATAACTCAGTCAGGAAAACAGTGCAGGAGCAAAGGATTAGTCCCCACACTCCATACAGGGATGCCATCCTCCAGGTGGGGCCTGGGTATTCCCTGGAATTACAGCTCCTCTCCAGACTATAGAGATCAGTTCCCCTGGAGAAAACAGGTACTTTGAAGGATGGACTCCATGGCATTGTACCCCACTGAGTTCCCTGTCCTCAGGCTACATCCCCAAATCTCCAGGAGTTTCTCAACCTGGATCTGACAACCCTACAACTCCAGCAAAGCAGCCCTGATCAATATTGCCATCAGCAGCTGCTTTCTGCAGCTCTGAAGATCACATTACAGATTCCCAGTGTCTCATTATACGTTTGGCTCTATAACTGAGGAGACCTGAGGTCAAATCCTCAGTTATAAAATTTCATCTTGGTCCAGCCATTTTATAAAACTCAAACCTGCCCAAGCATGCCATCCTGAGTTCCTTGGAGGAAGGGTGGGAATTAAAAATGTAATAAATAATGGAAAAGTATGGAATTCACTACCGTAACAATCACCACCTGTAGATAGCTTTAAAAAAAGGGGATCAAGCTGCGCAACAGCAGTGAGCATCAATGGCTAAATGCATTTCTGAATATGAGATGCTATGGGCAAGCAATAGGAGAGGGCTGTTAGAACCCTGCTGTTAAGGAGGCATCTGGCTGCCCACTGTTGGAAACTAGATGCTAGGCTGGGTGGATCTTGATTTGACTCTACAAACTTCTTTCTGGGTTATGAAAACTGGATCCCGCTTTATTCTTCCCCACTTCCTGCTATGTGCCACATGGCAGAGAAGCAATGGAGACATCTGGTATTTTCTTTCATTCTGTTTTCTTCAAGGAAGCAAATTAATCTATGGGGTTATCTGTTCAGTTTACAGGAAACCAAACCATGAGCTGAATCACACACACACACACACACACACACAAATCAAGGAAACTGCCTGTATGTCTAAGCTGCAGCAGCAAGGAGCCTGAGGAGGGCGGGGTTTGGGGAGGGAAGGGACTTCAGTGGGGGATAAATGCCACATAGTCCACCTTCCAAAGCAGCCTTTTTCTCCAGGTGAACTGTTGCCTGGAGATCAATTATAATCCCAGGAGATCTGCAGCCACCACCTAATTGCAGGGCCCTGACATCTCCCCCCTCCCCCCAATTTTGATTTGCATACTCAGACAGTGGAGGCCCATGGCACCTGCCAGAGCTGGCTGAACATCTTCCTCAATGCTCCCCATTCCCATGTTTTCCACTCCTGCCTTGACCACTCTCAGCACAGAAACGGCAGAGGGGTAAAAACAGCACCGGTTCTGATCACTTCACAAAGGCTGCAATCACACGCACTAAATAATCCACTTTCAATCCACTTTCAGTGCACTTTCCAACTGGATTTTACTGTAAGTGATCTGGCAAAATCCAGTTTGAAAGTGCATTGAAAGTGGATTATTTAGTGTGTGTGATCACAGCCAAAGAGAGACAAGTCAGGTCTGTTTCCCAAGTCTCTGAGCTGCACAAGATCTTTGCTTCCGTGTCATCTAGGGGTTACTGGGGTGAACTACCCTTTAGCAGCCAGCAAGCTCACCAGCTAGTTGTTGAAGACCCCTGATAAAAATGGTTTTAACAAGCTTATACAAATAAATATTGCAAGTGGTGAATAGTATGTGCAGAGGAAATCAGCAGGAAAAAAATTGATGATTTTCTCAAGTTACTAGAATCCAGGGTCACTTAATTAAATTGATTGGGAGCTGGTCAGGGCAAATACACAGAAGCTCTGCAACAATGGAGGCCAGGTTTGTAGCATCACTACTAGCAATGATAGCTAAAAAAATGGAGCCTCCACATTCAAAGGCAGTATATCTCTGATTACAAGGCTAGGGGAATAAGGAAGATAGGATGGTTCCTTCCATCTTGCTGCCTGTGCCAGCTTCCCAAAAACTGCTGTTATGCAACCTCAGAATTATGCAATCTCAGCAGAGGCTGCCAGTTGCATTTTAACACAAGTCCTTGCTCTGGGCCCACTTCCTACCCCCCAAAAAAGGGGGTGATCACAGCAATTCAGGAGTTTACTGCAGTGATGATTTACTAAGGCCTAAGGTGGTGCAGCTTTTAGGAGGAGGGCAAAAGCATTTTTTTTCTTCTTTTTCATTTGTGTAGGCTTCTGGTAACCATGAATGGAATGAGGTGAAGGTTCATTTTATTATTATAATTGGGGCTTTATGGTTTTAACTTGCTCTGAGTCCTTTGGATGTGGCAGGTTATCAATCAGATACAATAAATAGGTAACATTTGTAAACATATCCACACACTTCCTGGTATACCAAGGATCAGAGCATCTCAATCTATTGCCAAGAACCATTCTGTAGCTATTATTACTGCTGGAATTCCTCTGGGCCAGGAAGAAGCCAAACCAGTCAGACATCATTCCTGAATAGAAATGCTTTGCCCCCCAAGAGCTGAAGGTAGCAGTTTCCTGCCCCATAATTCTTCTGTCCCTTGCTGGCAAGGCCCCATAGCACTGAGGCACAAAGGTGGTTTCAGGTTCCTCTAAGAAATACATCCATTTCATCTCCAAGGATGGGATATCACAGAGCAAATAAAATGTATATATAAACAACAGCATGGAATTCTAATGCAGTGTTATATGTGCCATTGGAAGGGGCATGCTTGGGGACTGTTTTCAAATATCTGTTAAGAGCATAAGAACATAAGAGAAGCCACTGTCGGATCAGGCCTATGGCCCATCCAGTCCAACACTCTGTTACACGGTGGCCAAAATACCAGGTGCCCTCAGGAGGTCCAGCAATGGGGCCAGGACACTAGAAGCCCTCCCACTGCTGCCCCCCCCCAAGCACCAAGAATACAGAGCATCACTTGCCCCAGACCGAGAGTTCCTATCTATACCTTGTGGCCAATAGTCACTGATGGATCTCTGCTCCATATCTTTATCCAATTCCCTCTTGAAGCCGTCCATGCTTGTAGCCGCCACCACCTCCTGTGGCAGTGAATTCCATGTGTTAATCACTCTTTGGGAGAAAAAGTACTTCCTTTTATCTGTTCTAACCCAACTGCTCCGCGATTTCATGGAGTGCCCACAAGTTCTTGTCTTGTGTTCTTGTACTGTTGTGGTCAATTCTATTTAATTGTCATCTCCAGTTTCAAGGGACATTTTTTTTTCTTGACCTCTGAAGTGTTCGCAACTCCTCCTGTCTTTGTGTCACCATTAGATTATGATAACTGCTCCATCAACTTCATCATCCATTTCATCCTGCGCCCCATACCGAACACAGTCCTAAACACAAGGCTGAATCCTGCAGAATGCTAGTGGATCTCTATGGGGTAGGAACAACTTCTAGTCTTTACAATCACAGCAGAGAAAGATTATTTCACAAGATAATCTCAATACCGTTTTGTTTTCTAATCTCATGGTCTGCTAGCTCAACTACCAAGAATCAATCGTCCCCCACAGCTCTGTGGATACCATGTGCTGAATCACCTTGACTGATGCCCCAAAACACTCTTCTGTCTCGAAACAGAGTTGCCAACTTTTTAATAAATTAGTCCCGTTCTTCTGATTTTAACAGTAGCACCACAAACAGGAATTAAACAGGTGATGTTTTCCCCTGGCATACAAAAATCTTCACTTGCTGAATTTCTCCATGCCAGGCTGCTATTAAAGGCACAAAAACAGGGTGAATTCAAAAAGCTGACAACCTCACCTAAAACACCCCTTAAGTGGAAAACAAGTCCATACAAACAAAACCAGGAGAATGTCTAGAGAATTTTGAAAAATTAAGTTCAACTAAGGTTGCTGTGGGCAAGGGGGGAAATGCCCTGTCCTTTAAATAAAAGTTTTAATAAGTAGAAATGGGCAGTTGAAGCTTTTTATGACATGAAGCTAAAGAACATTACCTGATGAGATCAAACTGATATTAAATGGCCAGCTAGTTTACAAGTTTGCTACCCCAAAGTCAACACACACACTTCCCTTGCAATTCAAATAAAGCGTTCGTTTCTCTTTTGGAAGGCATACATGTGAATATTCTGCCATGCGTTTTGAAAAAGTTAAGATTTTTTATATGCTAACTAAGAAGCAAAAAAAACCACATTTTCAGAGAAAGCAAGAGAGAGAGAGAGAAATACAACTGTCTGGTAGGATAGGATAGCAATTTCCGGTATGTACATACAAGTCACCCTTCCCCAATTCCTAAACTCTGCATCTTTACACTTTAAAAACTCCCTCTATTGTTTTCCTGCTTCCCAAGTAGCAAAAGCACAGTACCCTTGCCTGGGGAAAAATGGCAAGTATGTGATGCCAACTTGTTACCAACTTTGGCTCCTGCACCTTTAATAACTGATCGTATTAATGCTTTCACAACAACAAAAATTTCTTCACATTCTGAGTTTTGCAGATCAGGTTGTTTAAAGACATAGCAGAAGTCCAGTGTTATTTTTCTGGTCAGCTGGCAACCGTACTCCATAAAGAGGTGAACTTTTCTTCCCGCCAGCAAAAAAGTGACATCTCAGACCAAAAGGCTGGCCTAAACCGGGTTACCAATGCTTTCCTGGCAAAGATTCTTTTGGTTGACGTGCAGAAACACCTCTTTTAATCGCTATACCAGGGGAAAGTTTTGTTTGCTAAAAACAATTTTATGTCATACAGCAGCTGAAGGCACTCGAATCCTGCCAGAAAGTTACAAAAAAAAATAGCCCCTCTTATAGGGTTACTATTTTTTGTACCAGCCCTTGCTGTAGTTTCCCATCTTCTTGATGTGTGCACCTTTAGAAGTAGGATTGCCAATCTCCAGGTGATGACTGCAGATCTTCTGCTATTACGACTGACTCTTCAGGCAAAAGAGATCAATTCACTTGGAGAAAATGGCCACTTTGGAAGGTGGACTCAAACAAGCAAGGGTTTCTGCCTGCCAGATGTGACTTGCCAGACCGCATTGAAGTCCCTCCTCTCCCCAAATCCAACCCTCCTTCAGCTCCACCCCCCAAATCTCCAGGTATTTCCCAACCCAGAGAGCCACCCTATTTAGCAGGTAATAATGCAGGTGGTGAAAGCCTCAATCCTAATGATTTTTTGCAGAAAAGGATGCTATTACAGGCGCAGGAAGAAGCCAGGCTTTCTTTTCTCTCCCCCCGCCCCCAGCCCCGGTCACCTGGCAAATTAACCGCCCTACCAACACCCATCCCCAAGAGGCTGGACTTCCCACCCATGAGCCCCACCCTGCAGACAGAGAGAGTCCATTACCGAGTGCCAGGTCTTCGGTGTCCCAGCATCAGGGAACTTTCTTCCCTCCTCCAAATGAACAGGCCAACCCCATCTGGAGGGCAAAGGGCAGTGTCTGTAAGGGGGGGGAGGTTGTCTGCGGGGGGGGGGCGTCTCTCGTCTCTTGCGCAAAGGGTTTTTTTGAGCGGCCTGTGTGTGAGAGAGAGAAAATGGCAAAGCTGGGAGTGGCCCCCGCACTGGCGTGCTTCCTTCTTACACCCTCACGGAGGCCTTATCTCTCTGTCTTGCTCTGCAGCTGTGTTTGGCCGCTGGCTGGCTCACAGCCTCCGGTGTAGCAAGGAGGTCACACAACACACACACATTTAGGCATGCAGCTCATTGGCTGTGGTCAAACCGCAAAGGAAATTCAGCTCAGGCTGGGAAGCTGACTCAGGCCCCTATCGCCACCCATTCCCATGAGGCGGAGGCTCAGGTCACAGGGAGGCAAGCGATGGGAAGGCAGGCTGGGTGGGATTATGGCACAGACAGACCCATCCCTGCTTCCCAGTTCTGAGGCTGGAAAGTTTAGGCCTCAACAGCCCTAAAACCTTAAGGTCTGTAGTGTCTGCCAACTTTTCCCCTCTTCCCCCCCTGGCAAGGCCGCAGTCCCTTTAACCACATGAAGCTCCATCATGAGGTGTGGTTGCCAACCTCTAGGTGAGGCTTAGGTTTGCCATCTCCTCGATGGGGGTGGGGGTTCCCCCCATTTTCGGGGAGGCCAATCTGCTGACAGCCAGCTAGCTGGTAGGGGGAGCCATGCCCCCGAAGAGCCCTGTTATGCCTGGTGCAATGACATCGCCCAGAGGTGACATCATTGCACCGGGACGCTCTAGCATTTGGATTAAAACTCTATAGTGACCATAGAGTTTTTTGCCCAAATGCTAGAGCATCCCCTGCACAATGTGCCCATCATGATGTCGTCATCTGGGACTGGCCAGGAGCACCCCCAAGACCTGGCAACCCTAGTTGACCTGGCAACCCTAGTAAGACCTGGCAACCCTAGTGAGGCCCCGACATATCCTGCTATTACAGTTGATCTTCAGATGACACAAATCAGTTCCCCTGGAGAAAATGGCTGCTTTGAAATCGAGGGTGGACTCTATAGTGTTGTACCCTACTAAGGTCCCTCCCCTTCCTTCGGCTCCACCCCCAAATTTCCAGGTATTTCCCTACCCAGAGCTGGTAAGCTTAAGAGGCTTTGTGAAAATTTAGGGGTACAATTTTTGGAGCAGCTAATTCAGACATGTTTTTGTTCATCTCAGGTTGTTAGGATTCACCTTGCTGCAGACATTCTTAAAACAGCTGTCCTAAAGATGCCATCAAACAACACTATTATACAGTTATCAATGCCCTTTTGATTACCGATACATTTTAGCCATACATATGAGGGCCCCTGAGTTGTGTGACCATTCTGGCCAAATATCTGTCAAGTCACATTTTTATCCCATCCTTCCTCTAAAGAACTCCAAGTAACGCACCTGATTCTCCCCTGCTTATCATCACAATATCCCATGAGGTAGTTTACGCTGAAAGTGTGTGAGTGGCTCAGGGTTACCCAGTGAGTTTTGTTGCTGTATGGAAGATTTTATCCTGGGTCTTCCCGGTCCTAGGCGGACACTCTGACTGTTGTACCACGCTGATTCCCAGTTAAGTTGCCAACATTTGAAGCAGCTCCTGTGGCTGGCCCTTTAATAGCGATTTTCTCTGCAGCAATTTAGAGGTGATAACATCTAATAAGTAAAGATAAAGGTTTCCCATGCTCAAAAGCTAGTTGAGTCCAACTCTAGGGGGCAGTGCTCATCTCCGTTTCCAAGCCGAAGAGCCAGCGCTGTCTGAAGACGTTTCCGTGGTCATGTGGCCGGCATGACTAGATGTCAAGGTGCATGGAATGCTGTTACCTTCCCACCAAAGCAGTACCTATTTATCTACTTGCAATTTCCTGCTTTTGAACTGTTAGATTGGCAGGAGCTGGGGCCAGAGATGAGATCTCACTCTGTCATGTGGCACTAGGGTCTCGAACTGCCGAGCTACTGATCTTCCAGTCTGCAGCTCAGTGTCTTAACCTCTGAGCCACCGTGGCCCTGATAACATCTAATGCCATGCCATAAAAAGATTCACCTCCTAATTTCTAGGAATGGAACCTCTGTTAAAGCCATCGTGGCAGTTCATGCAGGCTTCTGGTCCATCTCCAGTTAAAGAGCACTGAGCACATCCAAAATGGTTTCATTCACGAGCATTACTCTGTACTCAGGTATCCTGTTTTCAGCTTGTTACGATCTTGTGAAGGGCTGCAGCTGCCAAAAGCATCACCATCTTTTCCCACCAGCCCTTGTAGCTGCCCAGCTAACAACAGCTAGATGGTCAGGAATGAGAAACTGATAACATTTATCTCTGTGCTGCAGAAAGCTTTTACCTGCTGATAGCCGTGGATCAAACCCCTGTTAAAACAACTGTGGGAGACTGGAAAGTTGGCAACTGCATTTATGGCTGCCAGAGATAGAAGCTGATAGAGAGGGGGAGAAAAGGTCAGCTGGGATGGCTGAGAAGAAAAGGCTGGTGTTGAGGAGGAGATAGGCCAAAGTTTTTAAAAACAAAGGCGGGATTTAACAGTGTGGTAGGCAGAAATTCCACAGATGAAGCATGACGAGTTAAAGCTACATCAGTTGAGGCTCTGCCTGTTCTACTGCTGTTAAACACAGATATTCTCTCAGCAATAGCAAAAAAAGGTACTAATGATATCCAGGCAGCCAGAGAATAGAGACCTCCCCCAAACCCCAAAACAGTCCAATGACTGCCACTAACCAAGGGTACTAAACCCTTATCTTGATTTTGGCATACAGCCCTTTGCCTCCTCTCTGAAACTTAAGAACCAGAAAAAAGCAACATCGAAGTTTTACTTCTGACGGCTGAAAAAGCAGCCAGAAAGCCAGAGCAACTGGAAGGTTGCCAACTTATTAACTGGGTGCTGTGGCTATGCCTCCCCAAGCGACCACATGTAGTTACTGAAGACTCACCAGTGCCAGGGTCCCCTGTATCCAGTGGATGTAGGCCCATGGCTTCCTCGCTGCCTTCCTTCCTCTCCAACTTGCACAGCCAGCTCAGTCTTCCTCCAGGCCTTCAGTGGAATGAACTCCATAGTCAGGGGCATGCAAATTCCCTCAGACATGTTCGACAAAGGGCAGGCATATTCTGTCCTTTGCATATCTATTTTAAAGACCGGGTTGGGGGGGTGGAATTCTTGCAAACCCAAATACGTGCATATAAAGACAACAGTGCAAAACTATAGATTAGCTATGTAAATATCTGTTGCATCCAAATGATTTTTTTTTCTAAAGTAACAGGTCCCTTGAGAGGTATGGATAGGCCTTTTATGGCGGCTTATGAGGCAGAAATCAACTGAGCATCTTGCAGCATGGAAATACAGACAGTGGTAGAAGCATCACCTATTGAATTTGCACATTAATGGCACAGAAGAATAGTAACAGCTCCACGTATGCTAAAGGTAATGCTCGAAAGCCAGTCAAATATGACTCGGGGGGGGGGGTGTTATCTCTGTTTCCAAGCCGAAGAGCCAGCGCTGTCCGAAGACTTTTCCGTGGTAACGTGGCCAGCATGACTAAACGCCGAGGTGTACGGAACACTGTTACCTTCCCACTGAAGCGGTACCTATTGATCTACTTGCAATTTTATGCTTTTGTACTGCTAGGCTGGCAGGAGCTGAGGCCAGAGATGGGAGCTCATTCTGTCACACGGCACTCGGGTCTCAAACTGCCAAGCCACCAACCTTCTGCAGCAGGTCCACGTATGTAGGGACCTGTAAAAGATTACAATTTGTTGTGCCCCCTGCCCACAGTATCCAGGGTGCAGCGAATAGTTTTTCACTAGGCAGGGGCAGGGTTGGAAGCTAAAACAGCTTCCAATGAGATCAAAGGGCACAGACCTATAAAGTGTGGAATCCAAGGTAGGATATTTGTCTGAGACTATCTCACAGGAGCTCAGGGCAAACTATATTGTTCTCACCTCTCACACCTTTTCCTCATAACCTTGTGAAGTTGGCTGTGGGAGGAGAGAAGAGAGTACATGCACATGGAACTGGATCAAAGTCAACCATTACACTTCATGGTTAAGTGGAGACTGGCCCCATGGGCCTCAAGCTTTGAGAACAGCACTCTATCCACTATTTCACAGTGGCTGTCAAAGGACACCCAGTAAATTTCCATGGCAGGATGGGGATTTGAACCTGGGTCTCCCAGATTCTCTAATCCAACACTTTGACCACACCTCAAGGCTCTTGGAAACAGAACAAAGTTTGAGTCCAGTGGCAGTTTTATGACCAACAACGTTTAATTCTGGGTATAAGCTTTCATGTGCATGCACACTTCTTCAGATACATTGAAACAGACATTCTGTAGTCTTACATATAGGTAGAGAGAGCATGGGGGTGGGGTGTAAATTGCCAGGAATGGGGAGTAAGCCCCATTGAATGACATGAGACTTTTGTTTAAGTAGGCCTGCTTAGACTTGCCTTGAATAGTAAAATCCTAAAGACACTTACTGGGGAGAAAGCTCCATCGAGCTCAGTTGGACTGTAAAATCTTGCAAAATAAATGTGCTATTTTTTACCATGTTGAACTTTTGACTGTAAGTTGCCGGCTTTTAAACTAGGCCCTCTAGCTGTTCCTTTAATACCTGTTTGAGCAGCAGCAGTTATTGGGTGCAGGGCTGGTGCTACCATTAGGCCAAGTTAGGCGACCGCCTAGGGTGCAGACCTCAGAGGAGTGCAGAAATGGACAATCAGCGCCCCACCAACCGGCCACAGGCTCTCACACTCACCAGCCCCAGCTCTCCCATGTTTTATCTCCTCCAGAAAGTCACGGTAACTGCAACAGCAGCAGCTCCCTTCAGCTTTGCCTCGCACCCTGCCTGCCCAAGCCCACACAATTTTTTAAAAAATTAGCAGGGTCAAGTTTTGTGCTTTTAATTTCCCCTAGAATTCATCTGTTTTTGATAATTGGTTAGCAGTGGGGGGCCTAGGGCACAAAAAAGCCTGGCACCGGCCCTGATTGGGTGATGTCATTTAGCTCCAGGCCATGAAAACGATGCTCCGTTTCTGCCTATTAAACCTCCGTTGAAGGGACAGGCAATGCAACCTGACTCCCATGGACCAACGCTCACCCAAGGGCTGGCAGAGCAAAAGACCAGTGAGACGGGAGCCACCTAAGCCAGCAGTACGGAGAATCAGTAGGCCAGTGGCTGGCTGGAAGAAAAATGCCTCAGTTGCACACACCTAGGTGGTGACTGCAGTGGCTCAAGTGGTTAAGACGCTGAACTGCAGACCAGAAGGTCAGTAGTTCAGCAGTTTGAGACCCAAGTGCTGCATGATGGAGTGAGCTCCTGACTCTGGTCCCAGCTCCTGCCAACCTAGCAGTTCGAAAGCAAGAAATTGCAAATAGATAAATAGGTACCACTTTGGTGGGAAGGTAATGGTGTTCCGTGCGCCTTGGCGTCTGGTCATGCCGGCCATATGACCACAGAAATGTCTTTGGGCAGTGCTGGCTCTTCGGCTTGGAAACGGAGATGAGCACCTAGGGCTGCCAAGTCCCCCAGTAGGGCGGGGGAAACACCGGTTTTAAATACTCACCCCCGCTTTTTCAAAATTGGCCACCGGGGGAGAAAATGGCTACCAGCAGGAAGGCAGGGGAACTCTTTCCTGCCCTGCCTTAAAAGGGAAATGTCTGCAGAGAGCCTGCCCTGCAGTAAAAAGCCTCACCAGACATTTCCCCTTTAAGAAATCAGCAAGAGAGCTTCCACAGCAAGAGAGGTCCGCCCAGAGATTAAGGAGGGACTGAAGGAGCTGCTTTTGCATGTGGCTGGCAACGTTGCTGTAGTAAGTTTCTCTTCCAGCTCTTTTCCTTCTCTCTCCCTCTTTCTTTTTTCTGTCTGTCTCTCTCTCTCTCTCTCTGTCCCCATCCAGCAGAGGTCTATCAGTGGCTATTATTAGCCACAAGGTCTAAATGGAAGTAAGTGCCTCTGCCAGTTTTTTTCCTTCTCTCTCTCTCTCCCTCTCTCTTTCTTTTTTCTGTCTGTCTGTCTGTCTGTCTGTCTCTCTCTGTCCCCATCCAGCAGAGGTCTGTCAGTGGCTATTATAGCCACAAGGTCTAAATGGAACACTTTGTCTGGGGCAGTGATGCTCTGCATTCTTGGTGCTTGGGGGGCAACAGTGGGAGGGCTTCTGGAGTTCTGGCCCCGCTGCTGGATCTCCTGAGGGCACCTGGTATTTTTGGCCACTGTTGTGACACAGAGTGTTGTACTGGATGGGCTGTTGGCGCGATCCACTGTGGCTTCTCTCCTGTTCTTATGATATGAAAATCATATTTAGCACTTGTGTAGCAGTGCTTCATATTCTGCCGAGATGAGGAAGGATTCAGTAGGGCCGTTGCTCAGTGATAGAGCATCTGCTTGACATGCAGGAGGTATCAGCCTCTTCAGCTAAAAAAGGATCAGGTCATAGGTGACATTAAAGATCTCAGCCTGAGACCCTGGAGAGCCACTACCAGTCTGAGTAGTCAATACTGACCTTGATGGACCAATGGCCTGATTCAGTATTAGGAAACTTCATGAGTTCATGTGTCAGCATGTGGAAGCAACATCACAGGATGTGACATCACAAAATGATGTCATTTCCTTTCTCCTGGCTCCACCCCCAAAGTCCCCAGATATTTCCCAAGTTGGACTTGTCAGCCCTATGAGCACCGCATCCCTAGAGTCGGATTCAACTGGCTTTCGAGCAAAGGAAACCTTTATCTTTATCCTAGATGGTAGCAGAAGGGCTATGGTATGGCCAGAGGATGAAATTGGGCAGGCCCACGGAGTTGGAAGAACCAGATGCGATGTCCCTGCGCCTTAGCCTCCAAGAAGCAAGTGACCAGAGAGTTACAGCTAGATAGGCCAACACTAAGCATCTTCCCCTTTACTCTTCTGTTGCTAAACCCTTTGATGTGCAGATTGCTACTCTGGGGGGGGGGGGGAGGTCCCTTTTCTTCTTTGGCACCATGGATACCAGGTGCCATTCCATCTGCATCCATCACTAGCAAGGTAGAGTAGAATCTGTCCCTTTCTCTACCCTGCACTATCCAGTATGTATTTCCTAAGTAAACCTGTTCTTATTTTCTTTTAAACTGATGAGTGGCTCTGTGTAACTCTGTACTCTTACAAGCACAGGCTGGTCAAAGGAAGCTCTGCTGCGTTCTGCGCTTTTAGTGCACTCTGCTAACTCCGAAAGGGATCTGGCTTAACAAACCAGCTCTCCAAACAGGCTGTGTAGAGGGACGGACGATGAGAGCGGGGAGGAGGCGGAGGTGAGCTGGAGGCGCCAGTCTTCCACTCAGCCCGGGTCAGCCGGCATGCCGTGCCTCGTGCTGCGAGAGCAAGGGAGGGCAGGAGCCAGGGCCTTCCAGGCCGCCCCCGGGCGTCCCACCGCAGAACGCGCTCTGAGCCAGACAGTAGCACGGAGAAGCGGCCTCCCTCCCCAAGCTGCTGGCTCGTGCCGCACGGCGCTCGGGCGCTCCTGACTTTGCTCTCTGGCGTCTTGCTCTCTCCTCCGCACGAGGCAGAGCAGCTCGGGCGAGACGGGCTCGGGGTAGGAGTATGCCCTCCACCCACCCACCGACCTTTTCCTGAGGTAGCTGCCTGCTGCGGGGTGGGGGTCTCTGCAGCGCGTTTTCTGTTCTGGCACTGGCTCAGGGATTGGGGTTAGTGGGTGGAGAATCAGGGAGGGGAGTCATTGCCAAGGGAGGAGGTGGCGGCGGGTATAAGGAGGAGCTGTGACTGCCGCCCCAGCCCCGTTGACCGTGGAGGGATTACAGCAATGGGGGTGGTGGGAGACGCTTAGAGGTTGGCTTGCCATTGCTCGTTTCTCCAAAGCAAGGCTAACTTCCTCAAGGGTCTCCCATCCAACTACTAACCAAGGCAGACCCTGCTTAGTTTCGAGATCTGGCCAGATTGGGGTCCCCTGGGCCGTCCCGGTCCAGGATCTTAAACGAATAGCACCGCACAGGTGCACACAGAGTATTGAAGTTCCCTGGCCAGGCTGGCGGGTTCTCTCTGCTACCCCCTGCGCCTGCCAGACGCCATCCCCACCAGAGCCAGTGGGGCTGTAGCCCCCCCCCCCCCCCCAATTTCCCCAGTCATTCTAATGGCCAGTCTGCTCCTGCGGGCTACCTCATCCTGAGGATGTTTTTAAAAAAAGTGATTGTCCCATACACCAATGTTTAGTACCCAGCTGCTAAAGGTATAGGGAAATTTTTAACGTCTGCAAATTCAGGGGTTTGAAACAACTGATCAAAAGACAAAACGTTTAACCCACAAAACCAGCAAGCACCACCATTAAACGAATTGATAATGGGAAAAGGGAAAAAAATAACTTATTACTGAGGAAGTTATCAGAAAAATAAGAAAGTTTAGGAAAATGGAAAGTAATATAATCAGCCTAATAATAAAGATAACGTAATAAGGATAACATTGCCAGTGATCAGTCAACACAAAGTAAACAATATTCACCTTTATATGTATTTGCAACATATTCATTGGATGCGTCTGCAAAACAGATGACTATTTGAAAAAAACCTTAATTCTCTGTATTCAGTTACGTAACAGCATTTATTGTTTACCTTTCGCAAGATGACCTCAAGTCAAATCACAATTAAAAGATTAAAAGCCAATACATATCAATAAAACATCATGAAAAAACATACCGTTTTACAAAAAAGCCCTCTTAAAAAGTTTTTTTTTTAAAGCCTGCATGAAGGACCAGAGTTTAAAGGCTTCCCCAACTTTCTCTGGTAAGTTGGTCCACCAGGTAGAGGTCACAACCAAAAAGGCTTGAACAATTACTGAGACCAGGGCTATTTGGGGGCAGGAACACACAGGAATGGAGTTCCAGCTGGCTCCTGAGTTGGCCACACCTACACCTAAAACCTCTGGCATGCATGGCTACAGAGCACACTGTCCTCCCCACTTTACACACAAGAGGGAGCCCCAGGGGATTTCCTTGTCAATTTCACTCCCCCCCCAAGTCAGCTGTGAAATTGACAAGAAAAAGCCTCTCTTTGCCTTCCCTTCTCTAGCTGGCATGTGACAGCTGGAAAAGGGCAGGCAGGGAACCCAGGCACCTTGAAAACGCATTTACCCATCCCCCCCCCGACTTCCCCAAGTCTCTTCGCAAAAGTGGAGAGGCTCAGGGAAGGAAGGGGCATGTTTGCCTGGCTGCCCTCGGTCTCCCCAGCCTGCGTGCCTTGGCAGGCTGGCTGGGGAGACGGCGGGGGGGGTGGGGCAGCCAGGCAAACATGCCTGCTTCCCTTCCCGATCTTTCAGAGGGGGGGGGGTAGGAGACTAGAAAGGTGATGCTGAAATGGGGCGGAGAAGCTCAGGGGGGAAAGAGGCAAGCTTCCATGCCTGCCCTGTGCTTTCCCAGCCCCCTGCCTAATCGGCTAATGAGCTGTGCTGTCAGGGGTGTGGCCTAATATGCTAATGAGTTTTGCTGTTGGGTGTGGCCTATTATGCTAATGAGTTCCTGTTGGGCCTTTTCTACAAAAAAAGCCCTGACTGAGATGCATCTTAATTGTCTGCAAGACAGGAATCTTCAGCAGGTTCAGTTCAGATGAACAGAGGCGACACAATGGAGCTTAATGGGGGAGGAAGCTATCAGACCACAACCTAAGAAGTTTGTTTTTTAAAAATCCTTGATGCAGGAGTGCATATACTCACTGGCCCCAGCCTGGTCATAGTCCTGCCATTAACAGGTATCTCTTTTAATCTCACCCAATCCCATCCTGACTACAGTTCCCATCTCACATGGCTTTTGTCACTGCAAGTTCCATGACCCTTAGGATAGCCTCTTTTGGTAAGAAAGCACCCCTCCCTTTTTCAGGAGTGGAAAAGCCAGTTGGATCCAGCCCCATGTTATTACAGGCTCTGCAGGAAAAGGAAGTGGGACTCAAACAAGCAAGGGTTTCTGCCTGCCAGATGTGACTTGCCAGACCGCATTTTGGCAAGAAGAATGAGCATCCCTGCTCTTCTGCAGCAATGGAGAGAAACTCTCCAGGGATGTGCCTGGGCCTCCCTGTGAGGAGGCGGGCTCTGAAGCCCTGCTTTCCCCTGGTGTTATCACAGACTCTAGTACAACTGGTGCCTTTTTCTGAATTGTTGTGAATTTAATAGCTGAGGGCACTGCAGAAATATAGCCAGAAGGGCTTTTTGCGTTATTTCTTCACCACACCAGGAAGAGCTTCACCTAGTTCCTCCATATTAGGCTCAGGAGCTCTACCAGAAACAAACAGTCCTAAGCTGGGAGACCTTGGTCTGGGGTCTACCATCCATGTCCTGCTCACATTATAGTGAATGTGTGTGTAACCCACTGACAGTGTAGGCCTGATTTTTCTTTATATAGATACAGAGTAATTCTTAAATTACATTCAGTGCATGTACAGCTGTAAAGCCCACATATATCCAGTCTTTATTTGTAAAGTGAATGCACGTTGGCTCTTTCTTATGAACAGGTCTGTGCATATAGGCGTAGGATGTGTGTTTACTGTAATGTACAAATGAGGCTCTAGAGTCAGCTTTAAAAGTGTCCAGAAGAGGGAATTTCAGCTAGTGCTGAGAGAAGCTGTACCTGTCAAAGTGCCCTACCAAAAGGTACAGGTGTTCCGTTGTTTTCCTGTGCTTCTCTGCCTTCTTCTTCAGCCAGGGGCCTGGGAAACCCACATTCTCAGCATTAAAAGTCCTCTTTTAATCTCTGCTCTGCACATTTGGCTTGTTCAGCCTACTGGGCAAAGGCATCTGTGGGATGGGATGAGCGATAGCACCAGAGCAGCCACAGCGTAAGAAGCGCTTGGCTGTCCAGTTGAACTTGTGCAGAAGAATCAGTTTGGAAACGTCGCTGTGTAGTGTAAGGAACAAATCTTCTCTTCATCATCCTAATTAGCATTTGTGTAGCACTTTCAAAGCCTTTCACATTATCTTGTTTTTCTCACAACAGCCCTGTAATGTAGGCCACAACGAATCCCCCAGTCAGCAGGACTGATGCTGATAGAGCATGGCTTGCCTAAGTCTACCCAGTGAGTTCATGGCTATATGAGTTTTGAACCAGGGACAACATTTCTAGCTGAGTCTCTTAGCTGTTACACAGTGCCATCGCCAGGCTTTCGAACACAATGTGCTCTTCTGTGCAACTGCTGAAAGTATCAGCAGACTGTTTCTCTAGAAAGCAGAGGAGTCTAGGAAATCAGGCCTGGATTTAGGGGTAGGCCCCCACCTGAGCCTCAGGTATCAGGTTTGGAGAGGGAGGAGGCCTAGCACAGGCTTCCTATTAGACTAACGCCTCACCAAGTGATACAAGGCAGCATACAGTGTTCTGCATGCCAGCAACACCTGTGCAGCAAAGGGTGTGTGGGTGGTTGGGATAGCATGCGTGCCATAAAAATAACCAAACATCAGGAGATCAGTAAGCATAAAACAACATTTGTTTAGGGTCTTACAGAATGCATATTTCACTGCTTTGTTGCCTGATTTGCATGCAGTGGGCTACAGACACAATAAAAATGTTCAAAAGCTAATCAGATACAGGTGGGACCGAAGATACTTCTTGACTGTGATAACAGCACAGCAGCAATAGGCTTCCATGTGGCGGTTTTCCTTGCATTTTTCTGTCCCAGTTCCTGCCACTGGGGGTTTCAGTTTGTTTAATGACAATTTAATATTGTGAAGACATTATAACAGTCTATGCTAACAGATACTCTGAATTCCCAGCTTTCACTTAAACCATAAATGTCTCTAGCCCCTTGTGGTGATATAAAGAGGAAAGGTGTTTCTCTGCCACAAAATAGAGGCTTACTTTTTAAAAGTTAAAACTTGATACACAGATTGTGATAATGATAGTCCAAAAGATCCTGCAGGCACAGGGCAGGTAAAATATCTTCTAAATGTGGTTGCTTTGGTTACATTTTAATTTGTTGCTTCTCTTGATGGTCAATATAAATTCTATTTTTTGAAAACTGTCCTATTTTCTATGTATTTTGAAAACTGTTTTAATCCATGGCTACTATTGATCACAGATTATTTTGCAATCTTACTTTCACACATGCAAAGTACTGCAGTTTCAATCCATTTTAGCAACCATTTGCAAGTAGATTTTGCCATTTCACACAGTAAAATCCAGTTGCAAAGTGCATCGAAAGTGGATTGAAAGTGCATTATTTAGTGTGTGTGAAAGTGCCCTATATATGTTGGTAAACTACCTTGGATCTAGTATGTCAGAGGAAATGAACCTCATCAATAAACAAATGCTACTTGATGCAGATTTGTTTATTGTGCTTAATTGCTGCTTCCACTAATTATACAGAGCTAGGAAGACCCCTTTCATTAAGCATACCCTTCAGGCATAATTTCACAGACTTGAAGGCTAGAAACTTTTTTTAAAAGTTGAACCTGATCCTCAGGTTGCTGAACTCTGCACTTGGCAATGCTTGCACCGTGAGCCCTTGAAGGACGTCCAGTTCCAGAACGGCATCCTCTGATATTTGGGTCCAGGCCCCTCTCCAGGTTCTACTGCTTGTGAAGCCGCTGGTGCTGTGCTAGACTAGAATTCCGTGTGAAGCTTTTCCCACACTCCTTGCACTGAAATGGTTTCACCCCAGAGTGCCCCCGGCAGTGCCGGTACAGAGCTGAGCACAGGCTGAACCTCTTCCCACACTCCTGACACTGGTATGGTTTCTCCCCTGTGTGGATTCTCTGATGCTTGATGAGGTCTGAGCTCTGCCGGAAGCGCATCTCGCACTCAGTACACTGGTATCGTTTCTCAGCAGTGTGGCTTTTGAGATGCTGGTGAAGGGCTGTGCTTTCACTGAATCGTCTCCTGCACTTAGGGCACTGGTGTGGTCTCTCGCCAGTGTGCATTCTCTTGTCTCTGAGAAGCTCTATCTGCCTGCCAAAGCTCTTGGCACGATGTCTAGTTATAGTTGATTTTCCTTCTGTGCCCACACCGATACCCTGAATCTTGTGGTGCCCTGTATCGTGATAAGCAGCAGAAATGTTTTTATCCATCATTGATGGAAATCTGATTAGCTTGTTTGTGGTTCGGACCTGGCAGGCCCACATTTTCTCCTGGCTGCAATTCTGCACAAGGTCAGCCGTGTGTATTGCTGGTAAGCTCCCCCTCTGTAGTTCCTCCGTCTTATCCTTCAAGGGAGGCTGCAGCCCTTTTTCACTGGGGATCATTCCATCGTCTGCGGGAAGAAAACAAACTATGTCTACTTCACTTTTCTGAGAAAGGGCACTTTAGAAATTCAATGGTCATTGGGGAGGGAAAGGCAATGTTTTATACTGACGGGTGGGAGGACTTCCAAAACTTTCAGACCTTTGGATTGTTTTGACTTTAGGGGGCCTCAGACATGAACTGTCTTAAATGCTCGGCTGTGACATATTGTCAAACGCTAAATACCGCTGCAAGTCATCGGTCAGATGTTAATATCAAAAGTCAAATATCAAGGATGCCAAGCTCTGATCTCAAATATTTGGAGAATGTTAAAAAAAGCAGGGGGAGAAAAATTTATATAAAGAATTGCAGAGGATATCCTTGTGGAGCACATGTTTGTTTCAGCTAGACTTTGGCATGTTTCTGCCAATTCTTTATCTTGAGGGAAGCTGAAGGTCAGTGTCTCCCTCTGACCGGTGGTTTAGGTGGGACAGGCCTGGCATTCCTAGAATTTCAAGCATTGGGGAGAGAAGGATCCTAATCTGAAGTTGCTCCTGAGAACTTACAACAAACCAATCTCCAATCACTTACTTTGCAGGTTGCTATCGGCCTCCCTCTCTTGTCCACTTTCCCGATAGGCAGTGCTTTGCCCAGGTCCTGATACATCTGGCTCTTTCCCATGTGAATTTGTGGCCAACTCCTAGAACAAACAAGGTGTTAGGCCTGAGTGGAGTGGATATTCTGGGGGAGGGGAGGAAGTGCCTCAAACCTGGCAGCCGCAACTGAAACAGAGCCATGTCCTGCATGAGTCCACCTTGGCTTTTACCATAACATTTCTCCCCCCTCACTACTGTCTCTAGCTAGACTGGTATGTTCTGTAGGGCAGGGCACAGCATCTTGTGAGTTACTCTATAAGGCAGGTACCCTTGAGGCATAATGACAGCTGTCATTGCTCCTTTCCTGCCCTTTCCCTCTAGGTAGCGATGGCTGATACCATTGCTAATTCAGGTACATAAACCAGCAGCTGATGACTATCTGGCAGGGGAAGAAAGGAGGAAGAATAGGAGCCATCATTTCCCCCTCTGGTATGGGCAGAACCAGTGCCACCACCCAGACTGATAGGGCAAGGTGCAACTGGTGTTGCTGTGAAGTGCATTTGTATAGCCCTTGACAGCTGCCCAACAATGCCAGCCCACGAAACGAGTCATGATCCTTAAGCATTACAGTCCTGATTTTGTCTCTCCAAACTATTTCCTAGGGTTGCCAGGTCCCCCTTGTCTACCTACTGGTGATGGAGGGGAAAGAGTTACTAAATCCAGGAGATTTGGGGATGGAGCCTGGGGAGGACAGGAACCTCAGTGAGGTACCTTCCAAAGCATCCCTTTTCTCTAGGGGAACTGATCTCTGTAGTCTGGAGATGAGCTGTAATTCCAGGGGATCCCCAGGTCCCATCTGGAGGCTGACATCCCTAGAATTGGGGCCTCTGTTGTGTGTAGAAATACCCACTGGCATGCTTAGCAACCCCTCCTTGGGATACCTAGCAACCCAGCCCTTTTTATGTATTTCTTTGTTTGCCTAACATCTGGACAAAGCTTCTGGTGAACGTCTGCACCTTAAATTATGATTCTACCAATAAAGAGAATGGGTGGGATCCAAAGTTCAGTTTCTGGGTTTTTTTAAAAAAGGTCCCTTTGGCTGATAGAACAGGACTTTTCTGCTTCACCCGTCCACTGCAGCCTGCTGGGCTTCTTGAAATGGCCACCTGTCCCCAGAAGCAGGGTCTCAGGGAGGTACGTGTGCTGCAGCCCTAAACAATAAGGAGATGATGCTGAGAAGGGAATGTTTGGGACTGTTTGGGCTATTGGATCCACCCTTGAGCATATTGCTGTCAACAACAACATCTATAATAGTAAAGCCAAACTCTGCTTCCCTTTCCCTCCCAACTTTTGAGTTCAGGAATCCAAGCTGAATTTCACAAGCACCTCTCAAAATCTAATCAACGACTATGGTTGTATGGACAAGGATTGTGAGAGGCTTTCTTACTTGCAAAAGTAAGTTGATTTTCCATCCGTCACTCTAGTTCTGTAGCACAAGCAATGATCTCTTACAAATCAGGAAAACATCTGCTGCTCCCTTCCCCTTGTTCCCTAAAGGCACTGCTCTATTCTTACCTGGTGTTCCCATCTTCTGGCCTCTTGATGATTCCGTAGGAAACCCTCCAACAGAGCTACTGCTTGGGTACAGGTTTCAGGGCCTTGACTCCTGAGCCAGCTCTGGGTTTCCTCTGGCAACATGGTCAGAAACTGTTCCAGAATCAGAAGCTCTAGGATCTGCTCTTTTGTGTGTCTCTCTGGCCTCAGCCATCGGTAGCAAAGTTCCCGGAGTCGACCACAAACCTCCAGTGGACCCTTGGACTCTGGACAGCAGAACTGCCTGAAGCGCTGGCGCCACGTCTCTGCAGTGATATTGTGTGTTTTCAAGATGGCCTCCTTCAGTGTTTCATAGTCCTTCACATCAGAGGCACCCAGGGCAGAGGTGATCCGTTGGATGTTTCTATTGAGGGCTGGCGCAAGCCGAGTCACCCACTCTTCTCGAGGCCATTGACAGGCCTCAGCCACCCGCTCAAAGGTGTCCAGGTAAACCTCAATATCATCCTTTTGCGTTAACAGAGGTGGCTGCAAATTGTTCCAAGCTGGGGTTATGGGAGTTTGTAGCACTTTGGGCTGTTGGACTTCCCAGTTCTGAAGTGTTACCCTTTTGGCCTGTTCCTTTCTCACAGCTTGTGGTAGCTCCAACCCTAAGAGTTCATCAAGGAGAACTGCCCTTTCCACCTTTCCATAGTGGGGGCTTACTTGAGCTTCTTCTCTTTCAATGTTGTGCTCCAGCTGAGCTTGGAAGGAGAGACCTTCGACAAGCAGCTCAGCAGCCATTTTGTTTTCCATGAGATCATGGAGGATAGCCTAAGCCGTAATCTTCTCTGAACTTGGGGGTCCAAGATAATTTCTCCAACTCTTCCCACAAGTCAATACAGTTCATAATACCCGACAAAGACCTGTAAGCAGCATGGCACGATCTGAGTTTGAGCTTTGGTTTGAGGGGGGAAAATGTGTGTTCACCTAGTGCTGGAGGAAATGAAAAACTATATCAAAGAAGTAGATTCTCTTCCTTGTGAAGAGCAGAACTTCTCAGTCTAAGTGAGACCATGACAGAGCATCATAAAATCAGGCACAGTCTAGAGAAAGCGGACAAGGAAGATAACCTTTTTCCCCTCTCCCATAAAGCTAGAACTCAGGCTCACCCAACGAAGCTGGTGGGCAGTAGATTCAGGACCAACAAAAGGTAGTAGTAGAAGAAGAAGAGAAGAGATTGGATTTATATCCCGCCCTTCACTCACGTGGAGTCTCAGAGCAGCTTACAAACTCCTTTCCCTTCCCCTCCCCACAACAGGCACCCTGTGAGGTAGGTGGGGCCGAGAGAGCTCTGAGACAGCTGTCCTTGAGAGAACAGCTGGTACAGAGCTATGGCTTGCCCAAGGTCATCCAGCAGGTGCAAGTGGAGGAGTGGGGAATCAAACCCGGTTCTCCCAGATTAGAGTCCACGCACTTTAACCACTACACCAAACTGGTATTTCTTCACATGACATACAATTAACTTGTGGAAATCACTGCCACAGGATGAAGTGGTGGTTACTAGCTTTAAAAGGGAACCAGACAAATTTATGGAGGGTAGGTCCATCAAAGGCGATTAACGAGGATGGCTAATTTAGCGGCAGTGTACATCAGAACACTGCTTGGGGTCATTAACTGGAGAGTAATTTGGCTTCTGTGGCCTGCTTTTAGGCTTCGCAAGGGCATCTGGTTGGTTGCTGTGGGAAATAGGGTGCTGGACAAGAGAGTCCCATCCAGCTGAACTCTTTATATATGTCAGTGAGCCAAACTAGCAGTTATGTTTTAAGGAAGCTGAGAGGAAATCAGCCCGGGGCCTCAGAGGCTTCGCTGTTTGCTCTGGGATGCTGTTGCTTGAGGGCTCATTTCCTACGCACTCAACCTGTATATATTGTAAATGTCACGAGTCCTGCTGAGGATGCAGCCCCGGCTCCAGCTGAGCCTGCGCTCCCGGCTTCCGCAGAGCCCACACCTGACCCTAATGAAACCTTGGAGCTCGCCAGCATATCCCTATCACCTGTCCCAGCAACAGCGGCAGAGGAACAACGCCTGACAGGCAGCCCTCCCGACTCACCTCCTCCGACGGTGCGTCTGCGGAACCAGCTCAGGCAAAACTTAGCGTCCTAACTAAGGTTGGTCCCTCAGCCCTGAGTTCTAACAGAAGCCGGGATGCATACACTGAGCGCTAATTAACCCCGGCACCTGAGGGGTATTTAGCTTCCCCTCCTGATGCTGGTTCCTCGTGCCAGCAACTAGCCAACTTGACAACGCTCTGCACCTACCTCCCCGTGTTCCTGCATTATCCTATGTGCTTTGACTCTCGGCTCCCTGACCTCGGCACTGTACGACTATGTTCCTGGTTTGTACTTTGGACTCTGTTTCCTTGGTTCCTGCTTGCGAACCCTTGTTGCTGACCTCGGACTGGACTTGGACTCTCGCTCCCTCTCGCCCTGCCAGCACCCAGCCCGTGACAGTAAATTAAGAGATATTTTAAAATCCCTTAAGTGTCCAGCACTTTCCCCTCCAACGTAAGATGTCCTTGTAAAGTTGTCCTGGCAGTTCCTCCTTTCAGGACTTCTACTGAATCACGGGCCAACTGCATAACTTATTTTTAATGCTTTGAAGAAATATTAAAGAATACCTCAGATCATGTACAGTTTTGCATCAGCACTGAATACAAGCAGTCCATTCTCATACCCTTCTGGAGTTGGTGTCAGAGCTTCCAAGATGGAGGGCAAAAATGCTTGGTGGATTTGAACCCCCCAGTTCTCACTAACCCCCGAACCCGAGTTCAATTGAACTGATGTGGTCTTTGTGGCCCAAACAAATGGGGCCACACATTGCCCTTGGGGAAAATAAAGTAATTAAACTATCCTGTGACCCTAAAGAACTGATCTAAAGAGGAGACTGCCCATTGTGTCTATGCACAATCAGCTGAGCCTGTTGTTCTGGCCTTTTTCTCCTTCCAGTTGGCCTTCAATGTGGGTTACTCATTCTGCATCAGGTGTGATGGGATCATTCACTCACTCATTCCCAATGCAAAAGGAAAGTAAAATGACTTACCTTCAGAAGTGGCCGTTCACTGTATCTCTGCATGACACTTGTGGGCTGACCTCCTTCCAGTCTGGTAGCATAGCCACTTGTGCAGAAACTCAGAGGGTGTAGAGTGCCTTTTGTGTTTTTAATTTTAATTCAGGGGAAAAGAGTCTCAGCTGTCAAAAGTTTAGAAAATGTTGATGCTAGTTGCCTGATCTTTAACTTTCATTTCTATCCCACTTCTCAAAAAGACCACTTGTTTACTCAAGTTCCCAGTGAACAAGGAACTGTGTTTCCAGAAACAGCTTGTACATTTCAGACACCCATCTCCAAGAGGAACCAGGAAGGAGGAACGAACAAACCACTTTGCTCTGAGACTGCAGCCCAGTTCCGCATAGCTTTAAAGAACAACATTAGTGTAGATTAGAGGGGAAAACAATCCTCCCTTTTATGGACAACTAAGGACTGCAGAGACACCGGACAATTAGAGTTGCCAACTGGCCTCACTCTTGTGCTTTCTGCTACAATCTGACGCCTGGAAGGTTAGTATAAGGGGCTTCATTTGTGGAACTTCTGCAAGCTAGGCTAACATTAAAGGCAGAGGGAGCAGACAAGGGAGCAGACGGGGGGGGGGGGAATCTTTTGCACAAAAGACAGGAGATCTCATTTGCTGGTAGGGTTGTCAGGTTTGGATTGGAAAATACCTGGAAACTTTGGGGGTGGATCCTGGAGAGGGTGGGGTTTGGAGAAGGGAGAGGCCTCAGCATGGTACAATGCCATAGAGTCCACCCTTCAAAGCAGCCATTTTCTCCAGGGGAACTGATCTCTGTCATCTGGGGATCAGTTATAAAAGCGGAAGATCTCCAGGCCCCACCTGGAGGATGGCAACCCTATTTGCTGCAAGAAGGAACTGAGTGAGGATCCCATCATATGCAAGAGATGCCTTGGCTTAAATTAAACACAGCAAGGCTTAAACACAGATTTTTATTATTTTTGTGTATGGAGTGCAGACTTCAGCCCCAGAATGGTTATAAAATGCCAATACTCAGCTCTGGAACACAGGAAGTAATTGTGTCAGAACAGTGCCTTGGAGCACATGCAGAGTGCCATTCCTTCACCAGTAAGTCAATGTAATGAGCCCCCCTGTCTGGGGTAGCCACATGCAAGGAAAGCAGGGCTCCTGCTACACCTTTGAGCCAGCAAGAGAACTTCAGCAAGAGAGACTGGGGCTCAGTTCCCTACTCAGCCACAAAGTCATGACATAGCCTTAAGCTGGCCACTCTCTTGCCACTTAACCTACTGGTTGCCGTGGAGATAAAGAAGTGGGGTGGGGAGAAGAGAAGGCAAGCCAGTGTATGCTGCCCTGAGCTCTTTGGAATCAGGGCAAAATAAGGGAGGGACGCTACAGAGGTCTGGAAGAGGATCTGTCACCCGGGAGAATGCAAAGATGCCTCAGCCCCAGTTCAAGCAAAGCTACAGACAGGATGACTTCTCTCGCCTCTTTTGAAAAGGGATGCCTTGCAAAGAAGATATGCTTCCCAGGCTAACACCCCAGCACTCCTCTCCACAGGAAAGGAGGGCATTGCTACTGGTCTTAGGATAGTAGTTTGTTACCAGTGTCTAGGCAGCTCCATTGCCTTTACCATGAATCTAGTCTCAGTCCAATCACACACACACACCCTGCCCTAGCCCTTCTCTTTATTTCATCCCCAGACCTGTATTCTTTGCTTCACTCTCTGTTGACCGAATGCCCTTCAATAACTTACCCAGCTGCCGGTCCCTGCTGAGAGCACAGCAGGAAACTTGTACTACAGGAATTAGTTCAGAGCAGAGCAGGAAACTGGGATTGCTGCAGTTAACACAGAAGTGTATACATGCAAGCATGTGCCCACATGTGCTCATTTCTGCAGCCACTCTAGGAACCAGCCCTCTTTGGAATTAACTCTTAGGGAGGCTCAACAGCAATTATTTTCCATACCAGAGCTATGTTTGCTGTGATTGCACAGAAGCATTAAATTCAGTTGTATAAGGATCTGGGCTTTTATGTAAAACAGAACCAACTTCTAATTCTTACAGCTATGACAAAATGCCCCAAAGCAAGTTGGCAATACCTGATAAAGAAGGCAGGACTGTCGCTGGCACCTTTTAAGACAAATCATCTGCTGTCTACAACTAATAATACTTATTGTGTAGAATAGCCAGGAGATCCTGAGATTGTCTGGTAGCCAGAAATTCTCTCTCTTAGCATTATAGAATCATAGAGCTGGAAGGGATCTCCAAGGTCATCTAGTCCAACCTTCTGCACAATGCAGGAAATTCATAAATACCTCCACTAGGTGGCAAGCTAGACTTGTTTTATAAGGCAAGAGACGGTCAGAGGTGGTTTTGCAATTACCTGCCTTTGCTGTCACGGCCCTGGTATTCCTTGGAGGTCGCCCTTCCAAATACTGGCCAGGACCGATCCTGCTTAGCTTCCGAGATCTGACAAGGTCGGGCTATCCATGTCAGGGCATCTACAACTAGCAAAACCAGAACTGAAAGTGAGATGTAGTGGGTAGAGTGTTGGACTAGGAGACCTGATTTCCAATCTCATTCCAGCACTCCTCACTGGGTGATCTTGGGCCAGTTGCTATTTCTCAACTTAGCTTACCTCCCCAGGCATGCTGTGAGGCTAAAACAGAAGAGGGAAGAACTATGTTCTGAGTTCCGTGGAAGGAGGGTGAAATAAAAATGTTATACAACTATGCCAAACAAGACAGCTGTAGAAGTCACACAAAATCATGGCAATTTGCATGTTTATAACCTTTTATTGTTCTAAATTTTTTGTGGGGGGGGGGAATAGAGTGAGTCGTTCAGGCTATAGAAAACCTCAACAGCATAAGTTGTGCTTGGGAACTCACGTAAACATATGAGCCTGCTTTTCAGGGTGATGGGTCTATGTCAGTGCTCCCTCTAAGCTGTGGAATCTTGTGAGCAAAAATTCTATTTTGTGAGCTACTGGCATTAAAGTTGTGAGCAAGTAATTTGGATACTGCATAAACTAATTTACTCTGGAGCCATCCTTCCTGAGCTAAGACAAAAATATGTGAGCTGGAGGCTAAAAAACTGTGAGCTAGCTCACACTAACTCAGCTTAGTGGGAACACAGGTCCATGTAGGCCAGTACTGACTGACAGAGGCTCACCAGGCTTTTAGGTAGATCTTTCCCAGCACCTCCTCCTACCTGTGATAATTCAGCTGGAAGACTGAAGCTGGGTCATCATGTACACTTTGCCATTTAGCTATAGGCCAGCATGATGCACTGACTAGTGTTGGATGAAACACCTGGATTCACACACACGCCCCAGGCCATGAACCTCACTGGGGATACAAAGGTGGGGATAAAATAGTTTTCTGATTAACCACTGCCTACCTGACGCAACAGCAGGCTGACACTGATTGGGTCATCCTAAGGCATGCAGTCCACAAGGGCTGTACTTGTTCAGTTAAAACCAAAGCACTTTGCAACCTGATTGGAAATAATCAAGCAGAGCTTCTTACCAGACTCAGACTACATTGAGGAAGGTTAACCTTAATATGCAACCTGAACAAGTAGAGAGCTCAGCTTTAGCAAACTTCCAGGGAAAGGCCCATAGCTGAATGGCAAAGTTAATCTGTGTTATTGTGCTGTCAGGCACTGTATAGACCAAGAATTGCTTCATTTCTTCATTAAACTGTTGGTCTTAAAGGTGCCACTGGACTCCCAACATTTTTCATTTCTCCAGCGAACTATGCTGTTAAACCATCTGACAGTTTCCCAGTCCTGCTCTCATATTCTCATGTAATTCACAGCACTTATTGGTTGACTTGTTCTTCAGAGCAGTGGTCTTGCACTGCCACGCTGCAGTTTCACACACTTATTCCATACGGTGGTTCAAACATACCCATGCTTACCATTGTCTGTGAAGAATGCAGTTCTGTTACCAACATATACATATTGGTAACCAACCAGCCAGCTTCCCACCTACTGATGTGAAAGTGAAAACTGACAAGAGCCAAGAACTTCTCACTCAAAACATGTAGATTGTGTAAGATGATCAACATTATCTCAGTGTATGCAACCTATTTTCATAATTATGCTATAATATGTAGGATAATACACTATTGAAGATTTTATTGTTGTAGTGTGAACTTGGTATCTAAATACGCCACTATTGTAACTGTAGGAGACTATTTCTTCAAACAATACTTTTACCACAAAATTTGTTTTCAACCTTCCTACCTCCAGATGGCAAAAACTAAGATATGTAGCAACTCTCCCTCAAGTACTATTTTTTTTAATTTTGCATGTAAATTCTGTAAGTATGCCAATAGTACAATTTTACATGTTAAATAATGATTGTCTCCAAAACAGAAAGTTTAGGTTTGATAAGCACGGCATATATTTCAATTCCCCCCAAAACCACATTTTTCATGATTTTAAAATTTCCAGTAATGTTAACCTCTATTCCTACCATACATGATTTTCCAAATGGTGCACACTGTTTTCCACCTACACCCAAAGCAGGCCTGTATTAAAAATCTCCCACTTACTGGAAGGGACCACAGCTCAGGAGCAGCATACTTGCTTTCTGTGAAACAGGTCCCAGGGTCAATTGTCAGCTCCAGTGAGAGAGATCTCCAGATGGGTGTGGAATCACCGCTGCTTTAGACTTGTCAGTCAAGTATAGGAAGGATCACCAACCTCCAGGTGGGCCTTGGAAATTTACAACTCATCTCAACTACAGAAATCAGTTCCCTTGGATGAAATGGCAGCTTTGGAGAGCAGACTATGGCATCACATACCTGTTGAGCTCCCTCCCCAAACTCCTTCCTTCCAAGGCATGGCCAAATCTACAGGAATTTTCCCAAGATGGAATTGGCAATCCCAAGTATGGACAGTACTGTACTAGATGAGCCTACAAGCTGAACAACTACAAAACAACTTCATATTCTCTTCTCTTCCCACCAACAGGAGCTCTGCAGATATCCCCCCTGAAGAGGTGGCTATAATGACCATGAAACAACTGCAAATCTAGGGATATTTGCCACAGCATACGATAAAAGTACTTATGCTCATCAGTAGAGGATTATTTACCCAGCAGATCTTACCCAGCAAATTTATCCCCTTAATAGGCACAGATATTGGGCTTGGAGATAGGAAATAAAAGTTGTAATCTCTGCTCAGAAGAATGGGAAGAAATCAGTTGAGGTCCCTGCCCCACCATTTCCAAGAAAAGGTTTAACCAGATGATACATCGAAAGTTCCATGTTAGTTTCCAATTTTTTAAAGTTACTTTGCTAGAATGTCAGAGTAGGATCTGGAAGACCTCCATTTGAACATGGAAGCTCCCTGAGTGACCATGGGCCAATCACTCATTCTTGGCCTAACCAACCTCTCAGGATTGTTGTGAAGATAAAATGATGTGGTGAGCGGTTTGGGGTTCCCACTGGAGAGAAGGGGATACAAAATCTCAACAAAAACTTGCCAGACATGTAGGGGCCCAATTCACATTAGAGCTGCCACACTAAGTGTGTGTGTGGGGTAAACTTTCCAAATGGGGCAAATAGCTACTCCCCAGAGCAGTTTTAGATCAGAAAAATAGTTGTGGGGAAGAGGCTTAACCACCATTCCCTTCATGGTAATGATCCAAATTAAGCCTGTGTGTGGTTGGTAAGTTACCAAAACTTAATACGTTCAGGTGGGTGTAGCCATGTTGGTTTGAAGCAACAGAATGAAGTTTGAATCCAGTGGCACCTTCAAGACCAAGAAAGTTCAATTCAAGTTATAAGCTTTCATGTGCAAGCACACATCTTTGCTGTAGCTGAAGAGGCGTGCTCGCACACGGAAGCTTATACCTGGAATTAAACTTTGTTGGTCTTAAAGCTGCCACTGGACTCAAACTTTGTTCTAAAACTTCATTTGTTAGTAATACTGAATGTGTCTATTTATATTGTCTCTTATTACCCAATTCTCCCTCCTTTTTAACACAATTTTAATCTACGAGATTTAACTCTCTTGAACTGTATTGTGAACTCGTAATTGTTTAATATTAAAATAAAAAGTAAAAATAAAAACTGGGAGGCCAACATTTTAATGCCTCTGCATCCGAATATGCTATATAGGTTGCAGTATTCGCCACAAAAGCATTAACAGACATTCTCCCAGAGCCCCTGAGGTAGAGCCACTCTGATCTGCAGTGGGCATTCCTAGCGAAGAAAAGCCACCAACTTTGAAAGACAAAACACCTTTAATGGGAAAAGGGAAGCCACCAGGGCAGCTGCGTGCTGGAAGCTCATGCTTTCACAGCATATTTCCGAGGGGGATAAAGGCGCTCCTTCCGCTGTTGCTTTTTGGTCTTCAGACCCTCTTCGTGCTTGTTCAACCTGCGCCGCATGGCACGTGTCTTCTTGGGCCGCAGGTCTAGAGGCTTGTACTTCTTTCCCTATTTGCAGGACAGACAGGAGTCAGGCTCAGAAAGAACTGGTATGGTATTGATGTTTTAGTTTGACTAAGTAAGTGCAGCACCTTTGCATAACGGACATTCCTCATCAGTCCCATCTGTTACTTTATGGCTCTGCACCTTCCTTTCCTCTGTCCCCTCTCAGTGTCAAACTCTAGGCTGCAAACATGTTGGGCACAAGGACCTACTTCCTGCTTATTTTCAGTACATGAAAAAAAAGGGATCCTGTGACGTGATCTTAGGCCGATGGTGCCGATACTGTTTCATGGCCTCTTTGAATGTCAGTCTTGCCCTGAGCCAACAGGGAGACAACCCAAGCCTTCTTAACATCTTCCCCACTCCCAAGTCCCCATTCTGGCTCTCTTTCCAACTCTGTGCCAGCTTTTTAGCCAGCTGCCACTCCTTAAGGCATACACTGCCCAAAGGGAACCATGTACCTGCAGGCCAACTGCTCAGACCGGCTGGTCCAGCGAAAGCCACCCGGCAGGGGAATGCTTTAGCAAGAGCAGATTCACACTGCATTCACGGGGTTGTGAGCAGTGTTGGGTGTTTGCCTTGCAGAATTTTTTTAAGGCTCCCCTCTCCTCCAATTATCCATATGTACCTGTTACCTACTAAATTTAAGGTGCTCTGGGATTTTAAAAAAAATAAAGGTCTCTGGATCAGCTCTGTGCTTGCTTAGCTTCAAGAATATTCCATTTTGCCCAGACTCAAATAACCCAGGCAAGCCCGATCTCAAAAGCCAAGCAGGGCTGACCCTGGCAAGTATTTGGATGGGAGACCTTCAGAAAATACCAGGGCCAGGAGGCCAGAGTCAGGCTATCAAGTCATTTCTCTGAGCATCCTCCGTGCCCCAGTAGGAGTCACCAGAGGTGGCCATGACTTCTAAGTATGGGCACACACACAAATGCAAAAACACCCCCCCTCCCCCCCGCAATATTACATTTTTACACGCTGCTGCATGGATGCTGATGACCTGCTCTGGCTCTGCCCTTGTTTCACTCAAATCAATTGCAAGAGATGGGCAGGAGGCAGAAATGGTGGTTCAGACTTACTTTATAGAACTTCCTGAGGTTTTCCTTCTGGGTCTGGTTAATGACTGTCAGTACTCTGGCAATGGATTTGCGCACAACCCGGCTGCAAAGAGAAATGAGGCTAAGGAAAATAATAACAGAGGCAGTACCAAAAGCTTGGTGGTCTCTTTACACACTGGACGCTTTTACTTCCAAAGGACAACTGTGCACTGGCCTCTGACCTGGAAGGACCAGCTTCAAATTCCAGCTCAGCCAGATTTACTGGCTTGCATTTGAGCAAGCCAATAACTCAGATAAGGCTGTGAAATAACCTGTAGATAGGCAAGTATAATTACACCCCTCTTGCTGTGGAAATAACCATAACAAGGACTATAATGCCCTCTGTCCATTATACCCTGCACTAATGATCTTTATCATACTGCAATCATTCCCAAAGGGTAGTTTGCCACAGCAAAATTAAGTGTGGCACCTTAAAGACTTCTTCAGACACCATAAATGGTTCCTAACGGCACTTTTTTTTGCGGGGGGCGGGGGGGAGAGAAGCAGTCAAGAGGTCTGGAAATATAGGGTGACACATCAAATCCCAACCTTGCCAAGAAGAAATACATCTGTTGGTTATGCTCAACTAGTTAACACCTGTAATGGATGGAGAGTGCTGCAATACCACACAGTTACTGGAGCAGGCTAATCCCACCTCCTCAGCATAATGCAAGAATTGCCAGTGCTGAATGAGACCATTCAGTCCAGCATGCTGTCTTCACCAGAGGAGAATCAAATGCTCCAAGAGGCTCACGAGCAAAGCAAGATGGCTTGTCTCAAGCACCTGGTAGTTAAGAGACTGAACAGCTTTCAATACTGGAGAATGAATTAAACAGACCTAAGGACACCCTACTGGAAGAAAGCCCCACAGAGGAGACCTGCATAGGACTGTTCTCCTGCTGTCCACAAAACCCAGCTAAAATCTTTTTTTTTTAAATAGCCTAGAAGCCAGCACTCCTATCCCGTTCTCCGCACTCACAGCTCTTGGAAGCTGCCATGCCCTTTATGCTCCCTGTGGGCACCTGTACAGCATCACAAAAACAGGGCAGCCAAGGTCATGTACAAAGCTCTGCGAGGAGCATGTGAGAAGGAACAAGCAGTAATGAATGCAGCTTCCAACTCTAAAGGTACCAAATGTCAACACCAGACACCCGAACCCCGAGGGCAAAGCTATAAAGGAGACTCACATCTTGGAGAGTTTAGAGGCTGCTCCTCCAGTGACCTTGGCCACACGTAGCTGGGACAATTCTACTTTGAGATCGTCCAGCTGCTTCAACAGCTCTTCCTTCTTCTTCCCTCGTAAATCACGGGCCTTGATTTTCGCCTAGGAACAAAAGAACATACAGAATCAGGATGCAAAATGCAGGCCAAAAAAATGGCATTCTTTCATCGCTCTGTCTTTTGGGTACAGCCATGTAGCACCTTCTCATTTTAATCAGCTTATTACCAAAGCCTTGGTAGCAGTGTAGAGAATGGGATAGGAGTGCTGGCTTCTAGGCTATTTTTTAAAAAAGATTCCTTATCAAGGTCTCATTAATGGCAGATTTTCAGAAGACATTCTTTCAGGAATACACATACTTGAAAAAATACAATACAGACAAGTGGGGACAAACACATATCATGCACATTTAAGCCTAGTTCACATGTTACCATCGTGTCATCTGTGCACCTTTTAGCTACACTGGGATAGGACCTCAATCTGTCTTCCTCTTGACAAGATCATCAACGATGACAGAAATTCAAGAACACCTGCCCTGGTCTACAATGCTTTACACTTCCCCAAGAGTGCCCCCAACACCGTTTCCTGTTTTGTTGCATTCAGTCACATGAAATAACATTTCAAGTGAGGCAGAATGTACATAGAAGGAACATAAAATATGGAAATAAAATTATTTCACATTCTCTTCAGAGAGTACAGGTATATTTGTGTACACTGCCTTCAAGCTATTCCCTCACAAAAACTAGCAGTGGATGACTCTAAAGATCCATCTAGCCTACTACTGTGTCCAGCAATAACCAGACAGTTCTTGTGAAGTTCGCTGGCACAAAAAGATGCAGATGACTTTTCCAAAATCTCAGCTCCCAGATGTACTATCCCTGTGCACAGAGGCTCCGTTTAATTATTACTGTCAACAGACATATCCAACCATCACCTGGTATAATTCAATCTGTACTGGGGACAGTGCCACCATCTTTGGACTCCCCTTCTGTTGTTTCCCCCCTTTCCCAAACAAAGCCTAGCCAAACCCAAACACATTCCTTATCAAGCCCTCATTAATGGCAGCTTTTCAGAGAGCATTCCTTCAGGAATACACATACTTGAAAAAATACAATACAGACAAGTGGGGACAAACACAGATCATGCACATTTAAGCCTAGTTCACACATTACCATAAATCATCTTCTCACAGCCCTTTACTGTGCAACATTACACAGAGTAGCCTTAACTCAGTGACAAAACTACTGCTTGGCATGTTGAAGCTTCCAGGCTCAAGTCCTGACATCTCTATTTAAAAGGATCAGGTAGTAGGGGATGCAAAAAGACCTCCACCTGAGACCCTGGAGAGCCACTGCCAGCCTACTAACCTTGACAGACCCCCATGGTCTGACTCCATAAGACAGCTCCATCTGTTCTGAGGCCCTACATATATCACCATTGTAGGGCCTCAGTTAATTACTCTCAGCATGCCACAGTCGATACATCTGCTCATCAATCTCCAATTTTGACATATTTATTTCCTTCACTCTGTTTCCCCCCAGAATTAAACCCAAACAAATTGTAACCTAAGCTTGTTATTCCTGTTTGGTCCTTGCATCTATTAAATATCTTCATTATGCTGTATGCTAATTTGCTGCCCACCCTCTACCTATATGTATAGACTGGTAACTTCCATTTCATTGAATCTGAAGAAGTGAGTGCACACACGAAAGCTTATACCCTGAGTAAAATTTTGTTGGTCTTAAAGGTGCCACTGGACTCAAACTTTGTTCTGCTGCTTCAGACCAACACGGCAACCCACCTAACTGGTGTTTTTAATTGCTTTTTTTAAATGAATGAACATTCAAAGCATTCTGTTGCTGGTTTTTATCTGAATGACACGCAGAGAGCAGAAGTTTCTTTGCTAAATACATGAAGAAAATATTTACTTTATGTAAAACACTTTTATGCTGCCTTTCCACCAAAATCAAGGTCTCCAAGGCAGTAAGCATAAAAACATTAATACATTTAAACAATTAAAAGTACAAGACTATAAAAGACAACTAAAAATACATAAGCAACACTCGGAGGGCCAATATAGTGACTAGCAGATGGTTAGCGCAAAAAGCATGCTAATGGGGCATGTAAATTTCATTACGGGCTGTTAATCTCCGAGGATCCATTCACACGTACACATCGAGGTCACCAAGTGCTCCATCAAGTTAGGGAGATGCACAGGCGGTAGAGAAACAAAGTTGGCTGTTCCTCTGTGTCACATGTGGTTCTGACAGCATACCCAGCTTCGTCCCTACACAACAAGCTAAAATGTTTTCAGACAGCACCTCTTACAGCCTTTCCTTAACAATTCCAGCCCAACCCATTCAAGCCCTAAAGCCGAAACCAGCAACCCAATACTATAACTTGGAGACTTTCCTGGCACCCCTTCCCCCAGCCAAAGCCCGGCTGTTTCTCTCCAAAACCCTAAACCTGCCCCGGTGCGGCCTACTCTACCCCGCCACCCACTTCTCATTGATCCTCTTGCCACGACCCCTCATTGAGCGCGGCCTCAGATCTTCGAGCCTCCCTCGCCCGAATCCGTCCACGCTCATAACACAAATGCCCCTTCCCGAAGCCGATGGGACCGGATTACACCGCTTCCCCGGCCTCACACTCACCATAGCAGCAGCGAAGATTCAGTGCCACAGAGCAAAAGGAAAGGACGGAAGCCGCGAAGGAACAGGAAACCAGAGGGTGGGAGAGACCAAAGACAGCGCAGCGCGGGGGAAACGAAGAACTCAACGGCGAGACTCCCCCAGTGGCATAATGGTTTAGTCCATGCAACGGGGCGATGCCTGGAGCTGAGCGCGACGGTCTCCGCTAGATCAAGACGGGCAGCTGTGTTAAGTCTGTCTGCAGCAGTAAAAAAGAGCAGGGGTCCAGGAGCACCTTGAAGATTAACAAAAATTGTGGTAGGGCAGGGGATGATGATCTTTCGTGAGTCACTGCTCACTTCTTCAGCTACGCATTCTAGCTGTATTAGAAGAAGTCCTCGTTGGGGAATTGAGTGCTTAGCAATACAATAATCGCATTATTCAACAACAGTAATAAAGCAGCGCGCTTAAATAAACGAAATGTAAATTAAATGCATACTGGACTGCATCTAGGAAATAGGGTTATAACGATAATTGTTGGCTTTGAAAATAGATATTCTTATACTTATTCCAGAATCAGTGTACCGTACCTGAAACCTCGTTCATACATGCAGCAGAGTGAAGGTCAGTTTGGGAGGGAAAAGTCTACGTTATTCAGTGGGGTTTACTCCCAGGAAAGGGAGGTGACAGAATCCTGAAGTGGTTAAATGGATCACACCATAGCAAGTGGAAGGCGGACTCTACGGCATTATACCCCATTGTGGTCCCTCCCCCAAACCTTGCCCTCATGAGGATCCACCCCTAAATCTCCAGGAACTTCCCAACCTGGAACTGGCAATCCTGTTATGATTTGTGAAGTTCGTGGATTGTACAAGATTATTTAGGAAGGGGTGCATTCTAAATGGCCATCTTGCACATAAGCTTGTTTTGCTGGTGTCTGAAGCCCTGAGGCCCTGCCCCATGTAGGCCCATTTCTGGTGGGTGGCAGGCCAGGGACAAGCATTTTTCTGTGGTTGCCATTTAGCTGTTGAATGACCTCCCCAGAGTGTTTTGCCTGGCCTTTTATCTTTTAGGTGCCACCTGAAAACCTGTTCAAGGCTGTTATTTAATCAAATGCAGTCTAAAATACAATACAAGTAACTGAAACTCTCAAGCATTCTACAAAAAAACCAAATACAAGCAAAGCCAATGGTTCCATCAAGTGCATTAACCCTTGTTCAGCCAAATGCCTGCTGAACAAGGTCTCTGCAGCCTTCAGAGGATGCAGCCTTCAGGAGAACGAATTCGTCTCCCATGGAACCAGTGTAAAGGGAGCCTCATTCCTTGTTGCTCTCAGCCTCTGAAGGGCAAGGCACCTGACGTATGGATCTTGCAGAACATCCAAGCATCTGGGATGGGGGGGCAGAAAGCACTTCCTACTGAGTCAGGCCCTGTCTTCCTCTAGCCCAGTATTCTCTACTTCAGCCAATGGCTCTCTGCACTCTCAAGCAGGTGTCCTGCTACCTGACACCCTTTTAAATGATAACCAAGATAGATTGTGAAGGTGATCGCTTGAACCTGACCAAGTGTGCATCAACATGGCAAATAAAGTTCAGTGTAAATAAGTGTAAAGTGATGCCCACTGGGGAAAAACAAAAAAGCTGAACATATATTTATACTGAAGGGATGTGAACCAGTAATGACTGGCTAGGAAAGGTCTCTTGTGGATAGTTCAATAAAAATGTCAGTATGCGGCAGCAGTGAAGAGATGAATTCCATGCTAGGATAATTATGAAGGGGACTGAAAATAAAGCAACCAGATGGCCTCACATAGATCTGTCACGTCGCTCCGTTTCAAAAAGGATAGTGTAAGGCAGGAAAGCATGAAGAAAAGAGCAAAAAATAAAAGAAGATTATGGAGTTTACTTACAGTTCCCAATAAGGAAAAAAAAAGTCTAAAGCAGAGAATATTTGTGAGCAGATAAAAATAAATGTTTCCTCCTTTTGACATGGGCTGCAATCCTAAGAACACTTTCCTGGAAGTAAGCCCCCACTGAATAAAATGGGGACTTACTTCTGAGTAAACCTGTTGAGGATTGCTTCCAGAAGATCTCGGATTCATTCTCTGTAGAGGAATGGAATTAAGCAAGGCAGCCAGTGTTCTGGTTATCATGTTTTACTACACCTGAGGAGACTTGAGTTCACATCCCAACCCCTCAGCCATGAAGCTTGCTATGTGTTCCTTGAGGCCATTGGCTTCTACTACCTTGCAAGAGCTATTGTGAGGACAGAACAAGGGAGGGAAGACCTTCCTGAGCTCTTTGGCAGGATGGTGGATTAAAAATGTCACAGGCATAAAGGGGCATCTTGCTGGAAACTGAATCCTGTACTGTTTGTATACTGGGGTGCCATTTTGGGTTTCTTTGGTTGAGGCTGCCATGAGGGGCGAGGAGGAATACAAAAATCCAGGGGCCCAGGTTAACTTGGGGGTAGGGATGCCAGCCTCCATGTGGGCCTGGGGATGGATGCTTTGGAGGGTGGACTCTATGGCATTGTACTCCACTGTCCTCTCCAGGCTTCACCCACAAATCTCCAGGAGTTTTCCAACCTGGAGCTGACAACCCTATGCCCCTTGTCTTCCACCAGTGGCCAGGGGGGACCTGGCAACTCTACTTGGGAGTGTAGGGAACCAGGCAAGGTGCTGATGGAAGATTATGTCAGCATACTTGTTTGATCAAACATCTTGTTTGTGGTCCTGAATGGGAGGTGGACCCAAAACTGGTGTGTAGGACAGGGGCCCAGAGGGAATCTTTGGCACTGGTGTCTCTCAACAGCCCTGGAGGGGAATGGCAAAGAGATTCCAATGGAGGTAATATATTGTTATATATGCCTCTCTCCCGTGAGTAGTGAGATGTTCCATTTGCCTGGGATGGTTCTTTTTTGGAGGCAGAAGGAGCATTGGGCATTTACCGTGCTTTCATAGTATTTGTTTTATTTACAGATGTATAAGGAGAGCACAAGTGGAGACGCAGAAGCATGGCTACTGGACAGCAGTTACTCCACTTCTCCACATCACATTCCCCAGAGAGAAAGAGATGCTGGATCCTCCGAGGTGCTTCAGCCAGCTCACAGAAATGGCTTTCTCCATCTGTGGCCTGTTCAGCATCAGAGCTGCCATTTTTAAAAACTTCCTGTCTCCCCCTTTATCTGGGCAGGAAGCTTACCTCTTCCAGCCACTTGAACAAAACCATTTCCCAACACTCAAGGCCCATTAAGGGAAGATCTACAACTGCTGACACAGTCATGTAGGATATAGACTGAACTGCAGTGATCAGAGGCCTAATCTGCAGCTGTATAAATGTTGTTCTGTAACTTGGTCTTGGGTGTATTATCTGACAAACTGCAAGTGAAGCAGTGTTGTGTTTTATACCTTGCGAGAATTAGAGATATGGGTGCATCTTGGAGGAAAATGCTGAGCTGATTTTTCTTTTTTTTGTATTTGTTGAGTTTCTGGATCAGTGGTTCTTAACCTTTAATTCACTGCCACCAACCAAGTACGCAGTATTATCATCAGATGCTCCCCCTCCACCACAAATAAAATTTAGGACACTGTGATGGACAGCTAATTGCAGGTGCCTTATATCCATCTGAAAACACTGATTGACAGGGGGTTCAGGAAGAATTCTACTGTTTACCTGAGGGACTTCTGTTGGGAAATGTCAGTTAGGAAGGAAAGGGGGGGGGGAGGTAGAGAGGAGAATAAAGGATATGGGAGCATCCTGAAATAGGGAAGGGGAACTAGTAGTTCTTCCCTTAGGGAAATAGCTCCTAAGAAAGAGGGGTGATTCCTATCAAGTGTTAACAATGGAAAACTGGACCCTATGCATATATTCCTGCCTCCACAGACTTTAGCAATCTTGCGTCAACTAAGTTTGTGCTTGTCTAAATAGCCTAAGTAGCCACAGCAATGATCTCTCGCAATAGTTATAAACACCTGTTTGTAGAACAAAACAGCTACATTTTCCCAATAAACTGTTGCATATAGTGTTCCTCATTCCTGTTGCCTTTCACCTGCCAAGCTTAAACCTGAAACCTCCCTGATAATCTGACTTGATCATTTCCCCGTGGGGGTGAAATAAAACAGTTTATGTGTTGTGAATTAATCTCAGCCCCTCAGGTGCCATATTCAGACATACCAATGAAGGGTTTTCAGTTCCTCCACATCCTAGTCTGGGTCAGACTAGGATGTATATCTATATACTTTTTAACATCTGGGGAATAGAGATGGGAGCTGCTCAGCAAAGTGAAAGGGCAGAAGCATTATAGACATAAAAACAATATTCCAGACCAGGCAATTTTATTTATTGACCTATTCTGTGTAATCTACCCTTGAGGCCAAGAGAGAGAGGCAGACTATAAATAACATAAATGAAAAAAATATGAGGTGAGCAGTACAAAGCAACTCCCCTCCTCATGCTGTCCAAAAGGGAATTAGACAGATACACAAAGGGGAGGGGGAATCTATCCATGGCTACTAGCCATGATAACTAAATGAAGTTGCCACACCCAGCGATAATCAGCCTCTAAATACCACTGCCAGGAGGCAACAGGTGCAGGTCTTGGCCTCTATGCCTTGTTTGTTAGACCTCCCGGACAACTGGTTGGTCCCTGCATGAAACAGGCTGCTGGACTAGATGGACCACTTGTCTGAGGCAGCAAAGCACCTCTTAGATTTTTAAGCCATTCTGAGAAGGGACAGCTGAAAATCTTGAATGGCTGCCCCATTTCCCCTCAAAGTTCTGGATAGATTGTAGATTTCTCCATTGGGGAGGGACGTAACCAGGGTTCCCTCTAAGCTGAGTTAGTGTGAGCTACATGTTTTTGTCTCAGCTCAGGAAGGATGTTTCTAGAGCAAACTAATTTATGCAGGAGCCAAATCGCTTGCTCACAAACTTTAATGCCAGAAGCTCACAAAGTAGAATTTGTGCTCACAAGACTTCACAGCTTAGAGGGAGCATTGGACATAACCCTAGTTAAGAAGCACAGTCTAGATAATATAGGTGCTCAACAAGTAGTCAATAATTAAAATCAAAGACACCCCCCTCACTTGGACCAGACTAAAATGGGGCCCATCATCTTATCTTCAAGGGTGGGGTACCCAAATCTCTCTAGGAGACTTACAGACAGAACAGAGAGACTGCAGCCACCTGCTGTTTGTCCCCAACACCTGGAAATGGAAAAACAGAGGGCCTTTTCAGACTGGCCAGTTGCCTCTCACTTCCTCCTCATTTCCCCCTCTGTGACTCCTCCTGAGCAAACCTGCCGTTTTCGCACTATAGCAATCTGCTCCTCTCCCCCCCCCCCGAAGTTTTCTGTTCCCATTTGGGTTGCTTCGATGCTCTCTGTGCCCGCCCCTTGCATTTCCCCTCCCCTTCCTCCCCCCCAGCTCCTCCCTCGTTCCCCGCTTTTCCTTTTTTTTTTAAAAACGCATGCGTGGTAATGTTATAACGTCATAGTGGAATGACGACAGTGCATCACCCGCCTTCCTCTTCCCAGAATTCATCAAGTCCCTCCTCAGTATTCAAATTTTCCCGCCGTTCTGGGTTGATGCAAAACGATTGGCGGGCTACAAGGAGGACCCCCCCCCCCATTGGTGGATTCTCCGATGTGAACTGAAATGTCGTGTGCTTAACCCGATCAAGGCAACAAAATGGAGGATGGGCAACATGGCGTCAGCTGGCCCGTGTTAAGAAAAAAAAAATTACATAAATGGTGGTGGTGGTGGTGGCAGCTGAGGAGGAGCAGCATGACACGCAGAACAGTCTCCCCGCTCTGCAGGAATAGTTATAGCCCCTTGAAAACAGTTCAATCCATTTCTGTGACTTTTCTGCAAAGAAGCGCGCCCAGCCTGCTCTGCAGGGGCTGCCAATAAACAGCAAATTAAACCCCCCCCATAGTAGATGTGAACGTGTGTTTATTATATAAAGACAACAATTGTGCCGTCTTCCCTTGCTGCATCAAAATTTCATTATGATGTTATAACGTTATAAGGGCCTTTTTTAAAAAAAAAAAAAGGAGGGGGGGAAGTGTTGCTTCAGGATCGTGGGACCGCACACAGGGAGCAGAAAGGAAGGCAAGTTTCCCCAGCCCGCCCGCCCGCTTGCTGCGGCTTCTCCACGGATTGCTAGAGGAAAGCACCCACCACCAGCTCTGCACGGGCTGTTGCCGGGGAAGCCCAAACAAAGGGCAGCAGTTACCGGGGAGCAAGCACATGGAGCTCTCGGGCCAATGGCGCCCGGCTCCTGCTCCCAAGAAACGGCAAATTCACCTCGCCAACGCAGTCCCTGTGGTGCGATCTTGCCTCCCTGCCTCCTTATTTCGATATAACGTTAGGAGGGCTCGTTTCAAAAAAAAAATTCAAGAAACGCCCACCGTGGGGCGGGCCAGATGGAGGGCGGGCGAGTGGGTGTGTTCTCATCTAGGTTTCTCCAACGGAGTAAACAGGAAACACCGCCAGGATCAGGATTTTCTTGCTCCAGGGATACTCCTGAGCAGTGCCGTGAAACTCCAGAGGAGTTTGTGAGCAGGGAGCAACTGATGTGAAACTGACCAGAAACTCCGGTGCTCACTCCCTGCTCGCCGGGGAAAAAAGCCAGTGCGAAAACGCCCAGATTCATCATGAGCTATAAGTCGCTAGTGAGTCTTGGCTCAAATCCCATTGTGCTTTACAGTGGGCAGTTGAAAATCTTGGGTGCCAGCTGCTCCACTGACAATAAACACTGCTTGGTGCAGTTTTTATTTTTGTGAGCGTGTCTGTTTGTATGTCCAATGGAAAATCGGGCCATGATTTGAGTGAACGAATGGATGAACAATTACACATTCAATAACAATAGTAATAATACAGTAATTACATTTAACAACAATAATAATAATAATTACAGATAGCGATCGGCTTACGGCCACGCAAAGGCAGCTCGGGGACCAGGTAGTCAGTCAGTCAATCAATCGATCCAAGAGCCCCTAGGAAGACAGAGCGCTCCCCCCCGCCCCCGCCAGCCCTCATTTCGACGCAGGTAGGCTGCAACTCCCCTGCAACGCTCCACTCTGCCCTGAAGGTGGCGCTCGCCCCCGCTCCGCCTGTGGGGAAAACTGACTGGGATCTCGAGGAGGGCAGACAAACAGACAGTGAGTTCAGCCAATCGAGGGGCACCATCGGCTTCCCCTCGGAGGAGCTAGCCCAATCGACGCGCCAAGGAGGCGGGCTGAGCGATGCCTTGCCCAGGTTAGGCTGAGGCGTCGCTCTCCCCTCCCTCTAGGCAGCCTCGAGTGAGCGGCGGCGGCAGCGTCGCCAGCAGCTCCCTCAGGAACGGCTTCGCCTGGGAGCGCGGATGGTGAGGGGGGCTGCTCGGCAGCGCCTGCCTCGCACTGGCCCGGTCTCCAGGTGAGGGGGCGGCGCGTGAACGGCTTGGCTTCTCTGGGGGGTGCTGCTGCTGCTGCTGCTGCTGCGAAGGACCGGGGACGGGAGAGAGTTGGGGTGGAAGTCTGTGGTGGGTGAGGGCTGGAGGGGCAGGGGGAGTGGGGTCGAGGGATGCCTGTTGGGGGAGTGGGGTGGGGGTCGTCTTGGGGACTCGGTACGGGAGGGCGCATGGGGTGATTCGGGGCAGGAGAGAAGGGGCGGGAGGGTTAAGGTGGGACTTCGGTGTGCCTTGGCAGCGCTCTTCCTGCGGGGTTACGGGGGAGCTGGGCTGGGTTGTCTGGGGGGGGGGGGAGGATTTGTAGGGAAGGATGCGGGGGAGACCGAGGGGTGTCAGGGAGCTGGGGGCCGTGGTGGTGATGGCTTGGTTGCGGCGGCGGAGGAATGGGCTGGTGTGGTGGTGTTGCATTGCTGGGTTGCCTGTTGGAGAGTGGAAGCGCTGGGGGTCTTGGCAGGCGAAAGGCCACGGTTTTCGGGCAGGAGGGAAGGGGATGGAAGGACAGAGGTCGTTAGGAGTGGAAGGTTTCGGGTAGGAGGCGGTGGTGGTGGTGGGTGATGTTAAAGGGTGCTGTGACCGGATTTGTGGTAGAGGACTAGAAATGTAGGGGACTGGGGCTGAGGGCAACGGGATAGGTTGGCAGTTGCGTTGGGGGTTTGTGTACTGAAGTGTGAAAGTCATTTGGGACTGGGGGATGAAAGGTAATGGCAGTGTGAGAAGTCTGGGGTAGGAAAGAGTTGAATGGAGGGACAGGAGGTGTTTGGGGGAAGGGGCAATCTCTAGGGCGCTCGGTTGCCATGGGGGTTTAGGATGCAAGGTGTGTGGGAAGCTTAGGATAGACAATTTTGAGGGTTTGCAGAATGAGGGAGTTGGGGCTAGTGGTCTTGTTAGGGGTTTGGGGTATCAGGAATAGGGAGGCAGTGAATGACTGCTTGTGGGTTGTTCTGTGGGAATATGCTGTAGTTTTGAGGAGGTGGGATGTGGGGTTTGGGGGAGTTTGAACGAAGATATTGTAGGAGTATGGAGGAGCATGGGAGTTGGGTCCCTGTGAGGAGCTGGAGATTTCCTCGAGGGCTGAAGCTGTGTCAGAATGCGAGATAACTGAACATAAGAGAAGCCAATGCTGGATCAGGCTAGTGGCCCATCCAGTCCAACACTCTGTCACACAGGGGCCAAAAACACCAGGTGCCATCTGGAGGCCCGCCAGTGGGGCCAGGACACTAGAAGCCCTCCCACTGTTGCCCCCCAACAGGAGGATGAATAGTAGTAGAAATATGGGCCCAGTAAAGTACATTGCACTTTATAAGGTAGCATGAGTGAAAAAAAAGAGAGGTCTCTGTCCTGAGGAGTGTACAGTTAGAAGTTTGTCAGTTGAGACATGATGGGCAGGTGCCAGGGCAATAAGGCACAAGTATGAGTAAATGCAGGTTGCTTGGAGCTGTTTCCTTTTGAACCATAAGGGAGCTGGAATTACAGGTATTTTTTGGAATACCCAGTAGATTTGGAGAGTGCCCCAACCTCCCCCCTCCCGGACTCAAGGGGGTTTGCAGTTGGGTTATAATGAGGCTGGGCTTAGAAATTCACTGTAGAGACTAGAGTTTTGTATCATTGCCCATATCATAGCAGTAGACCTGCTTGTGGTGCGTGGGTTTAGATGTAGAGAGGTGTGTGTCTGTGATTTTTTTTCTGGGGGACAGGCAGAATTCAGGGTAAAATGGTTAGTGGTTGGTGGCAGTTAGAGGAGACAAAGAACAGGTGAAGGGTTTGGGGTAAGAGGTTCAGGTGTTGGAATTGATGTAAGTTGATCTGTGGAATCATGGTATGAGAGTGTACTGTGTATGGAATTGAGTGATCTTCTAGATGTGGCTTGGGTAGGATTTGTAAGACGAACTGGTGATGCATAGTAGGTGTTTTAGGTTTGGAGAGTGATGTGGGGGTTTGTAGCTCTAGGGAAGAATATGAGGCATGGGTTTATTGGCACTGAAAGAATTTAATTTGTGGCTGTGGAGAATATAACTTTTGGTGTCAGGCTTGTTGGCTATAGAATGTGACTATCCTTGAGTGAGGAGCTGGTGATAATGTGCTGAGGTACCATAGTGTACTACATGTAGAGAAAGTGACATTGGGAATAGATAAGGGCAGTGGTCTATAGAGTCAAAGAGCTTGGTTCATTTTAGAGTAATGTAACAGTTTCATTCTGGCACATGTTTAGGTGGACTACAGCCCACTTCTTCAGAAATTATGACTGGATCCTTGCTACGTAGTCATTTCATGTAGAGGTTTGAGAAAAATATATTGGGGTCATGGAGCCGTAAAATGCCAGGAGTATGGAATTAAGTGTAATATGTCAAACTCTAATGGGAGAAATAGATTGTTAGTTGTGCTAAACTGGTTAACATGCTTAATGTTAGAGGCTTTATTAAGGTAAAAACCTTTAAGTCCGTGTTTAGTTCTTCCAGGGAGGGAGTGCTGAAACTCCTAATAAATTCCAGTTTGGCTATTTAATCTATTGGGGTCCTTGGTTTCTGACCTAAGTCACCATCCATCAGCAAGTACAGAGGGAGGCTCTAGCATGGTACTGTTAAAATTGGGATTCACTAGCAGATGCTAGCTGCTGGGCTGAATTGGGACTTGGAATTTTTATCTCTCTACGACAGTGACTACCTTAACAAAATATGTAATTCCCCACCCGTTATATGTGTTAAGTAGCTTAGAGTAATTAGTGAATACTTTCCATTTTAGATTTGAATTTTACATAATTACACTTCACACTGTACCCTAAATTCCTCTATATAAATTGACTGCATAGCGAGGATTGACCTACAGCATCTGAAGAAGCAGGGTTCACATAGTCCTTGAAAGCTTATGCCGGAATAAAACGGTTAGTCTTTAAACCGCAAAAGATTTTGTTGTTGCTATTATTTTGCTGCTATTACTTTGTGATGGTGTAGTCCTTCTCAGTTTAGTTCTGTTGCCCAGTGGGATTCAGGAGCATGCTTGTGGGGAAGAGGGGTTTCTGAGTGGGAGGTCACTGGAAAAGAGGGCAGCATTGTGGGTTGGGAGATCACATTTCAAATGGGGTCATGGGAGACAGAGATGTCATAGGAGGTTGTGGCCAAATAACATAGGTCAAAATTGGACACAGTCCAAAGGCATAAGGGAGGCTGCTCCTAGTATGGAAGAAGGGTAGATTCTGTGTGTAGGTAGTTTTATCTTTTGCTTGTGTAATGTGTAGAGCTAATATGATTGCAAATGAAGGACACCCAGTATATACTGGCTTCCATCCTGGCTTGATTTCTTGAAGCTGGAATCATTTGAGTGGAATGGCCTTTGCTGTAGTCACGGCTCCTTAGAAGACCTTTGGGAGAAAATGTACAGTCAAATGCAGGAATTTGTAGAGGTTCCCAGTGATGTGTTGTCTTAGGTGGAGTGGGCTTGTCATCCTTACTTGTCCCTGTAGCCCTCTGTCATTGCCTTCTCTCTTCCCTCCCCCCTCTCCAGAACCACAGGCCTGGCAGAGAAGCCACCTCGCAGACGAAGAAGCAGGTAAGCGGATGGGTATCTGTCTTTTCCAGTCCCTTTTCCCCATGAGCGGAGGTGGGTGAATTCAGTGGGCTTTCTAACATGGCTCTTCTCATCTTGTTTTGCTTATCTCCCTCCTCCCCATTGCTGCAGCAGCAGCTTCATGTCTATGTGGTGATCTCCCAGATCTGGGAAGATGGGGTGGGGGGGTAGGAGTGTACAGAAATTACATTTGGGCCTCAAGGTGGTGGGGGGAAAGGTTGTTTTGTGTTCTTATCACCCTGGAGAGGACAAGGGTAGATTGGAGGCAAGAGCTAGGATTCTCAGTGGTTGGTTGTGAGAGGAACCTGGAGAATGGAGTGTAAGCTGCAAACATAGGAATGATATGCCTAGTGCTGCCTACAGAAAGGTGGAGACTTCCCCCTTCCATTTCTTCAGAAGAAATCACTGAAGAGACCGATGTACTTTCTTGGCCTGATGCTAGTTGAAAGAAATCACGAGGGAATCTGTTGCTTAGAGCTTTGTACACGCATTTCTGTGTTTTTCCCTGTCTGTTCAGGCACAGGAACCTCATCCGAAAATGCACACTGCAGTTGTATTCTCCCCCTATGCTCTGCAGCTGCACTTCCTGTTGGCTTCCTTTTCCTTAGTCCAAGGTTTGATTTTTGAGCTGGGGGATCGCTCCGGTGTGTGTAGTGAGGATTATTCCACAGGTTTATCTGCTTCAGAGCAGAAGTCACTATTCCCCATCTCTTTAATATATACGTAAGCAGTCCGTAGTGTGTTGGAGGCTGAGTGTTGCAGGGTGTCTGTTGCTCTCTCTCTCTCTCTCTCTCTCTCTTTTTTGCCAACCGCTGGAAGACATACCTTCCTCCCCAGTTGCCGAAATGACATCAGCTCCTTGTGCGTGTGAATAGACATTTCCTATGTGAGTGCTCTCAGCCGTGGTAAGCTGGCTACACTTGCAGATCTGCCCTTTCACTGGGGCTGGATTGCAAAGGGAAACTCAAATAAGCAAGGTGTCCGTGGGCAGCTGTTGAGAATACTGCATGTGATGATGGCAAGGGATGGGGGGTGGGGGAGTGGTTTGTGCCATTGTGAATGGGGGGAGGGGGTACAGCCTGTTGTGCTATGCACAGGATGAAAAGGCTCCGGAGACAGTTTAGCTTGTGCAAGCATTTTCTCTTCATCCGGTGTCTGCTGCTTGTTGGGAACACTTTCCTTTTTCGTGTCTGTTCTTAGAGTGCTCTGCTAATCACAAGGAGGTCTGAAAAGCTGGTCTAATTTTCCCACCCTCCTCACAGTGGATAGGATGTCTTGAAGGAGGGGGTGAGAGAGCACTACGGAGCTGCTAGGGAGTAGGAAAAGCTACTGATGCATGCAGGAAAGTGGCTTTTGAAGGGTTTATTATTAAGCAAATCCATCACATGGGTTCCTGGCTGCTGCCCACCTTTGCCTCAATGGCTTTGTCAATTCTACAAGTGGCTCAGTTTTTTGCATCTCTTCTCTCTTTTTGTGAAATGTTTGCTGTGTAACATTGCTGGCATCTTTCCAGAGCTGTCAGAATGTCAGACTGAAAATTCCCTTTGGGCAATATTATCCTGATTATTGTCCGTTAGGGAGGGTTGAGGGAGTAAGTACACTACGCTGGAGCTCTGGTGCCTGAGCTTAGCCTCATGTAGCTCTGCAGGTGCAATCTGAGATGTTGGTTTCTGCCTGTGAAGGCTTAGCACTTGAGTATATATGAGAGTACCACCATCTCATAATTCATTGGAGGACTTCCTTTAGATTTGCACAAGGCAATGAAGACAAATGTGTTTTCTAGGGTTGCCTCATAACAAAGAAGGCTCCCTGTTTACCCCCGCCCACACACACACTGTCAGCATCTAGAGGGCCACTTATTAGAGGGGAGGGATGGCAGGTGTTATGTTTTATGCAGGTGGTCTTCTGGCAAATGTGGTACTGCAGTCACAACCAGTCCACACATTTCTCTTCCTTTGGTCATACAGCCCCATGTGCTTCTTTTACACTGCAGAACTGTTTGCTGAAGAGATGAGAGATTTGTTTTGCTTTCTACAGGCATGTGTAGGGTTACTAAACAAAATGACTTACTTGAAGGACTAATACTGAAGGCTGCAATTTTATGTTCTTGTTGGGAAGTGTGTTCAACGGGACTGACTTCTATCAAATGTTCATAATGTGAGAACGTATTTTGGAACCTGTGTCGCTGGAGAGCATAAAATAGGAACACAACATAACCCATGTATAAAGGTGGTATCTCCTGTCACCTGTGATCTATTAGCCTCTCAGATCAGTGAGGGCCATAATAAATATAAGAAATGACATTTGTGATTGGTAATTAATAGTGTATGTATGTATTAAACATTGATTTACCCTCCCCCAAGCATCTGGACAATTGTGTAAACTTCAAGTGCTTAAACATAAATAGATCTAAAATGGCGAAAGAGAGAACCAGCCCAGTCAGTAAATACCACTATTTGCATGGTCAAACCAAACTAGCCCCATAAACAGCCAATTAAGATGGTCTTCTTCACCTGGTTCCTGAACATAAACAGTAAAAGAGCCATGTGAACATTCCACAGCTTTGGTGCCACCACTGAAAAGGCCCTGTCTTGTGTTGGTACCCATCAGACATCAGAAAGCAGGGACACACAGTGCCAGTGCTTAATTTCAGAAGTGGGGTGTTCTCTTCACATTCAAAAAAAATCCTTTAACTTTGTCCAGCCGTAATTAAATCACAACAGGTTAAGAATGAAGATTTGTTTATATTAAATCAAAATTTTATTGTAAACCAGCTTATTTCAGTGACATTGTTATTGAAATGTCAAATAATTTAAGATACTTGTAAAAAACTTTATTTTAGAGTAACAAGACCTGATTTTTTTTCTATATCTAAGTACACTTTAGTTGCTGCACTGCACAATTGTTTTTATTTGTATTGGTGTTGGGCAGCCTGGACTAATATGGAAAGGGGGGGGTAGAATTTTGTTCAGTCATTGACCTTGTGAATATATATTTGTTTCTCTGAGGCATTATTATCCACTCCAGGACCTTTTAAAAATAAAATGAGACTTGATTACTAGGGCTAAAGAGTGGGATGTATCCAAATGATCTGATGAGTAACAGATTCTAGGTAGTGCCAAGCGTTGTACAACAAAGACTGTTGATCTTTCCTGTCCAGGTACTGGGGTGGCTCGATGGTGGACTGTGTTTGATCTGGTTTGCAAAGCAGTCTGTCCCATTGCAGCTTAAACAGAACATAGATAAAGATGAAGTAAAATATTGCCCCATTTTTCACTCCTGAAGAAGAGACAATGTTTGCAAAAGTTGGGAGATTCCACACTTTAATGTTGCATCTCCTTCCAGGTGTTGTATGTCATGCCCTGGCTCTGCCTGAGCACATGTGCTCTGTAACTCTGATCACTTGTGCAACTCAAGCTGCGTGCAACAAAATATACTTCTGGCCTGGAGAATAAAGTTAACTCCCAAGAATGAAGAAGTTGGCCATCTCCCTGCCTTAGGTGCAATAAGGGTAAGAATATTTATTGTAAAAAAAATGTGACATACATGGTCTGAGCTTGCTTTTTTTCCCCAGGGGAGCTGAAGGGATGTGCTTGTACATCGTTGTCTTACTGGTAGTTTTTCTGGCAGCTGTCCTCTCCAGAAATGAGGAAGCTGTTGGCAAAGCAGAATTGTTCCCTCAAACAATCAACAAATGAGATGTTTAAGGGACTGTGGAGTCTGAAGAAAAGTGGCACTTGGGGTTTTCCATTCTTAGCTGTTGGGTCCCACTCTCTCTGCCTGTCTTAAGTCAGTGATGCTGCCTGTTGTAAGTGTGATGAAGTGGCCTTAATAAGGTGTGGCTTGCATAAAATGTGCAGCCCATAAGTTGTCTATTTCCACTCTAGTATTTCTTGAGTGAGATCTCTTACAGCTCTTAAGTGGTCATGTTCTGCTCTAAATAGAGGTGATGGCCAATTGCAAGCAGTTGCTTTATATGATGCAAGTACAAATTTAAACAGAGTAGAAGGCTGGCATAGACTTTTTCTAGGCCCCTGATCCAACAATTAATTCAGTGAGAGGGTGGTGGGCCAGCCTCCACTTTTCTCCCAAGGTGAATCAACACAGCTTCCCTTGCCTCATCTGGAAGCCTTGCTTCCTTATCCTGTGTGCCAAAGAAGTGCCTGTCTGTAGGTCTGCACAAGAGCTATATGCCACAGCCACCAATTGTCCCTGTTCCTATTTTGCCTCTGGGTTGGGAGCCGGAGGGGCAGTTGGTAGATTGAAGAGGATTTCATTTGGCCTTTTTGTCTCTAACTGCTGACTTACTGGCCTACTGCTAATGTTAACTGGGTGAACTGTGATACAGATGCTTTGAGATCTTAGCCACAACACAGGCAGAGCTACAGCTGCTTAGACATTTGGTGACCTGAAGTGAACCTGATTGTGTAACACTTAGAACTTCCAGACTGCCTTGGCCATGGCACAAATGACCAAAAACCTGTGTTGCCCCTGCCTACAGGGCTGTATAATGGTGGGAGAAGCTGTGTTTTGAACGGAGATTAATCTCCTACTGTTATCATCTTCTCTACAATTTGTTCTCTTGCTGCCTTGGGTAAATTGTTGCAAACTGAATGGTATTTGAACTGAAATATCAAGTTACTCAGTCATCAAGGTCCAGTTCCTTCCTGCACAACTTGGCCAGAACCACAAGGGATGGGATCAGTGCCTGGCAGAAGTTGGTGGGGGGGGGATAGTCTTGTTGTGATGATCCATCATCAGGGTATGTAGGAGGTGGTGAGGGGAGAGGCCTTCCTTCCATAAACTGAAACCTGGAGGGTAAAAAAAGCATTCAGGCAAGGAGCTAGCAGGCCTGGTGAATCTGTAGGATATCTTTTGATGATCTACAGATGATCTACCTTGGATTCCTTTACTTGTGTAATAACATCTTGCTGGGGTCTGGAGCAAAGCTTTAAAATGGCCACACCACAGGTTTTGAACTGGCTGCTCAGTGACCTGTGAGGAAGGCTTCAGTACTGGAGTACAAGTTTTGTTTTCTCAGACATGCTAAATGGAAAGGAGCTCAATGTGGATGATCTGCAACTAGAAATATTGGGAATATGCTGTGGGTTTGTATGTTCCCTCCTGTCCTCTGTCATGCACCAATTTCTTCTTGCTGTTTCTGGGTTGGTTTATGTATAGTTAGCTGTAAGGCAAGCCTTGGTTAGCACTGATATTTAAACTGTGGTGTGAAATGTGTTTGCAAATCATGGTGTGGAGTCAGTTAACTGTAGTGACCCAACTGAGATGCCGTGGCAAACTATGGAGGAGGGGATTGGAAGAAAGGTGCTGGGTGGGTTTGAGCCTGCAGCAGACCCATGATCCTCCAGTCTGAGCTATTTTTGTTCCCTTTCTGTCTGCTATGTGGACATGTGGTTTTATCATGTAAGTTATTGCATATCAGCTTTTTAAATACAAAAAACAATGAATAAACTTTAAAAATAAAATAAGTAGCGAAGCCTTCAGATGGGTTGACTGTTCCTTTGGCTTGTAGAAAATGGCTTTGAAGGAACCAGGGGGAACTGAAGGCATAATGCTGAAAGCAGGGAAATTAAAATCTTTCCTTCCTGTCCCTTCCCCATCTACAATGGCAGCAGCAATGCATTAATAAATAGAAAGCTCATTTCCTGCCCTTTTAATAAAGGTAAAGGTCAAATCCGACTCTAGGGGGCAGTGCTCATCTCTGTTTCCAAGCCGAAGAGCAAGCACTGTCCAAAGACTTCTCCATGGTCATGTGGCTGGCACAACTAAACACCGAGGTGCACGGAATGCTGTTACCTTTCCACCGTAGCGGTACCTATTTATCTACTTGCAGTTTCTTGCTTTCAAACTGCTAGGTTGGCAGGAGCTGGGGCCAGAGACAGGAGTTCACTCCGTCACGTGGCACTAGGGTCTTGAACTGCCGAGCTGCTGGTGTGAAACTCAGTGTCTTAACCTCTGAGCCACCAAGGCCTCAGCCCTTTTAATAGTACCCCAAAATTTGCTAGCTGTGGTGAATTGCCTCACCTAACTGATGGCCCTGTGGAAGACCTTGGCTTATGATGGAACAAAGATGAAATCAGCGCTGCATCAGTGAGGGGTAGTGCTCAGAAAGCTGGGGTGTAACCAGGTAGAGTGCATCCAAATTTCCAAGCTGCTGCCAGGCGCACTGAGTGATGTTAGGCCAGTCAGCCAGCCTAGCTTCAAAGGGCCGTTATGAGGGTAAAATGTAGGAACAGGAGAAACATGCTGCACTACCCTGAAATCCTTGAAAGAGATGAAGGACATAAATGCGAAAGCTTTTCAGCATGCATTATTTGTAGTGATAATTATTTTGTTAAATGTACTGCTTGTGTTCTTCCTTAAAGGAGCGTGAACTGGCTACTTTATGCTTCAGAGGCAGTCTGTAGAGTGGGACATACTTTGGCAGCAGAACCGTATTACATGTCTTTAGATGAATCTGTGGGTTGTACTCATAGGGTGATGTTAACAGAAGCATTGTGAATAAGGCTCTAGAGGCAGTGGTGCTAAACTGTTTGGCAAACTGGATGGGTCCTCTACAGCCCCGAGACTCGCTTTTCCTTCACATTTTCAAACACTACTAAAATAACACACAGGCGCCCTCAACAAGTCTTCTGCTGATTTGCAAATAGCCACTTGCCTGGATACATGTGGCAAGTGAATATTTTTTCCAGGTGTTGTGGTAGGGGAGCCTTTGTAAACAGACATTCAGGGGATTATTTTTTCCTTTTTTGTCTCTGACTAATAAATGCATGGAAGTAGTTAGGTCAGCTCTGGCCAGAGTACAGCAGTGGTTCAGGACTTTCCAGACCATCTACGTCTACTCAGTTCCTTCTTCCGTAAAGCACATGGTTTGCATACAGAAGAACCCAGTTTCAGTCCTTGGTGTTGAAGATAGTTCAGTGCCTTACATCCTGGAGAGCTGCTGCCAGACAGAGGAGACAATACTGGGTTAGATGAACCAATAACTTGATTCTGTATAAGACAGCTTCTTACATTCATATGATCCTTAGAGCTCTTCCTCTGCCTGAACTTGTGACGGAGGGAAAAGGAGGGAGCCAGGGCATCTCTTCCTGGTGTATAAGGATCGCATGTGGCCTAGGGTCATTTTTTTAAAGCCTGGAGAATGCTGCCTTGTTCCTTAATCTGCATTTTCCACTTCTTTCTCTAAGGAAGCCAGTGTGGTATAGTGGCTAGAGTGCTGGACTAGGACGGGAGTCCTGGATTTTAATTTCTACTCTGTCATGGAATCTTGTTGGGTGATGTAAGCCACTTTGGGTCCCCGCCGAGGGGGAAGGCAGGGTATAAATTTGAAGTGAAAATAGCTGGCATGTTCTTTTTTGGCAATACAAACATATATGTATGAGCACAGCTGAGATGGCCAAGCAGAGTTTTGTGCATATAAAGGGTATTAGCTCATGGCCAAAATAAACGTTACCTTGCAGTTTATGCCTGTCAAGGGAGATTAGCTGAGCTTGGCTGCAGGATAAAGATTCACCATCTTTTAATATAAATTATGTTTATATAGTTTTTGTTTTAATTGATCATTTTAATTGTAATTTTAATGTATATTTATGTGTGTTGTTAGCCGCCCTGAGCCTGCCAATGGCGGGAAGGGCAGGACATAAATGTAAAAATAAATAGATAAATAAGTCAACAACATTTATCATTCTGGCTTCCTGAGGACGTTGGGCGGGACAATTAATGTAGTCTAGAGGCACAGTGTCTTAGTGGTACAGCAGGTCTTGGATGTTTTTAATCTTGTTGCCTGTGAGAGGGTGGTGGTGACAGTATAAACTATGAAAATCTGCTTGATCCATGACATGAGAGAATAAGAATGACCTTGCTGGACAAGTCGAAAGATTGCTGTAGTCCAGGGCTTTGTCCTCAACAGTGGCTAGCCAGATGCTTCCAGCTGGAAGTCAAATGAGGCTTGAAGGCAATAGCCCTTCCCTGTTGAGCATCTCTATCATATGTTCTGGGGGTGAACTGCCTTATCACATGGAAGCTCCAGTTTGCTCATTGGTAGAGAGATCCTCCATTAATTTGTTAGTGTTCTCCTAAAGGTAAAGTAGATTGGAACATTATTTTATTGGGACAACATACAAATATTCAAAAAAAAAGAAAAGAAAAAAAAGGGCTTGGGCCTAGTCTTGAAAAGCAGTGTCACATTCAGATGGGCACACAGCTTTAAAAGTACCACATAATCTGCATGTTATTGCTGTTCAAATTATTTCATGTTTCTTTTTTGGAGGGCGGGGGGTACTTTTGCATGTTTGTGTGCCTGTGCCTGGAAGTCATGTCGACCTCTGGTGACTCCTACTGGGCCACGGAGGACGTTCAGAGAAGTGGCTTTATAGCCTACCTCTGCCTCCCAATGCTGGTATCCTTTGGAGGTCTCCAGTATAAATACTTGTCAGGGTTGGCCCTGCTTAGCTTCCGAGATCTGACAAGATCGGGCTTGCCTGGGCTATCCAGGTCAGGGCTCTTTCACGTTTCTTATGAAGTCTGTGCTGCTCCAGGCTGCTGTTGGAGAGTATTTGTTTGCATTCTGTTCGTTGGAGAAAAAAGGACTCTGTTTGCACCACGCTGAGTGATTGCAAGTGGCAAGATCTGCAGCAGCATGTATGAGAGGGGAAGATTTTTTTTAAATTCAGTACATTCTTATCCCACCCTTCCTCCAATGAACTTGGAAGGCATACATGGTTTTCTCTCTACTCTTCCATTTTATCCTTGCAACAGCCCTATAGGCTAGGCCAATAGATGGTGACCAGGGATTTAAGTGTGAGTTCCCCTGGTCCAAGTCCAGCACTCTTAACCACGATGCCACACTGGCTCTGTAGATTGACTCCCTTTTCCAGAAGCCACATTACTACCTTCTAGGACTAAAGTTTGATCCCTGGTTTGAACCCTTCAGGCTAATGTAAGTGTATCTTTTGGCAGCTTTCCTGTTGAAACCGAGGGCTCTTTCTGTGCAGATATAACGTTGCTTGATCTATTAACCATGGTTATTCAGTCAGGTAGGGTTGTGTTTGCATTAGGGGACAGATTTAGTTATGTATCTTCCAAAAGGCTTTCTTCACTGAGCTGTCTTCTGAAGAAGCAAGAAATTGCCCCAGTGCTCTGATGCTGTCCAGGAACTTGGCTGCTCTAGGCATGCATTTCCTGACTGCTCGAGGTAAGGGGGCAGGGCTTGGCTCTGCCACTAGCTAAGCTGGCAACTTGCCACTTGATGTGCATAAAATGGAGCTGGCTGGCTTCCCCGTCTGTAATATGAGGACAAGCCAGCCCAGAGTGCCTTAGCTTCTGGAGCAGAGATCTTGTGTAATGGGAGATGCTATATTGTTATGGCCCTGCTATAACAATACCAGGTGTCCTTGGAGTGTCAGCTGATGCCACATATGAACCTGCCATGGTGCTGGCCCATCCAGCCAAGCATTGTCTGCCCTGGATCATTGAAATTCTCCGAGATCTTGGGCAGAGACTTCATTTTTTAGCCTCCTTACCTTTGAACAGGAGTTGCGAGGGACTGTACCTTGGTCCTTCTGCATTGCCAAGCGTGTGTTCTGTCACTGAACTGTGCTTCTCCCCTTCCCCTTCCTGACAGGCTCCTGGCAAAACTATTAGTAATAGTAGCTCTTAAAGCGCTTCATGTGCCAAATGGTAAGATTTGTTAAATGAGGGTTGTAGGGTGCCTTGGAAATATTTGAGAGAGCAGAATATTAACATTTTAAATAAAAATAATCAGTGTTCATGAAGTGCTTCTGTGAAGAAATGCATTTTTTCTTTGGAGGTTTGAAATGAGCAAAACCTCCGTTCTGAGTTTTAAAAGTCCCCCCCCCCCCCCCGCAAAGAACAGGACAGAAGAGGGGAAGTCAGTTCAGTTGCTTTACCTCAGAGCAGGGGCGTTGAGTTTTAAAATCCACGGGGGGGGGGGGGGGGGGTTCGTGCATGCACGCCAGGACCATGTCCCTGCCGCCGCTGCTGCCTCCCCCCCCCCCCCCCGCCGCCTGGCCACTCCTGCTTCCGTCCGTCCCTCCATCCATCCAGGGGCCAGCTGGGCATTTGCTTAGCTGGCCCCTGGACGGACGGAGGGAGGGACAGAGGCAGCCAGGGGGGGTGGGGGAGAGAGAGAGGCGGCAGCGGCGGCCCTAGGAAGGGCCCAGGGACATGCGGCGGCAGGAGCTCCATTTTCTCGGGGGGGGGGGGGGCTCAGTCCCCCCCTGGAAATTTCAGGGATGGCTGGAGCCCTAGAGCATCCCCGTAGTTGACGCCTATGCCTCAGACCACCTTTATACAAATGTTAATAGGTTAAGACAATGGGATGGTCAAGCTCCCCCCCTTTCAAGCGGGGATCAGAGAGCTGGAAGAATTAAAATACTAGAGAGGCTGCTGCAAGGAAATGTCTAGAATCATCAGGAAAAGCTCCCTTGACCTGTCCTTACTGGGTCAGGGGGTAGGGAAAAGAGAGTTGATAAAACTCAGGGGAGCAAGGTGGAAGCTCTTTTCTTTGGGTGCTGGATCCCTGAAAGCAGAGAAAACTCTTAACTGAGAAGGCAACCATTGACTTGTGCTTGCCTGGAGAACTGGGAGAGAGCCTCAAGGTAATGGAAACTGCGTAAAAAATTGTCCAAAACTAAAGAGCCTGTCCTATATCTTAACAACTGATAGGGCATGTATAGAGAGAGGGGCAGAGGATTTGCATTTTACCCATTTCTTTGGATCCCTTTCTCAGTCTGGTGCTGTGCTAAAAGTACGCTTGTGAACATTTTCTTTTTAATAAATACTTTATAACTTACGATACCGGCAGTGGTTCTCTGTACTACATAGACCTCTACCATCTCGGACATGCTATTTTAAAAGGAGCGCCAGGAGATGGCAGGCAGTTGGTGCGGCTATTCCTCCTAGGGCGTGCAAGGCAGTAAACTGTCCTCATGGTCACTGGGCAGTGGGAGACACAGAGGCAAGGCCTCAGAACTTAGAAGGGAAGCTGGAAGCCCTGACCCTCCCAGTGGATAATTCCTGTAAAGGTCAAGTGGTGGCAGCTACCAGAGAGAGAAAAAACTATCTAGGTGTTGGAGAAACCTTGGAAGGCTGGGTGGAATTAGGCCTGCAGGCCGAAGCAGGCTCGTTCCACCACAGCTTCAACTGCAGTATTTATACCCTACCTTTTTCCCCAATGGGGACCCAGAGTGGTTTACATCATTCTCCTGTCTTCCATTTTATCTTCACAAAAACCCTGTGAGGTAGGTTGGGCTTGAGAGTATGTGACTTTTCCAAGGTTATCCAGCCAGCTATTATGGTAGAGGGAATTTGAACCTTGATCTCCTAGATCCTTGCCCAGCACTCTGACCACTACTCCACACTAGACCTCTTAGCCACATCCCTGTGACATAAGCAGTATTATGTCTTGCACTGGTGTTGCCATGGAATCTAGAAGAATAGTCTTGCCTAAGGCCACCTAGTGCATGATTTGAATTAGGCTTGACCTGTAGAATTTCCCTTCTTATGGAAGTGTGCTTCCCCCACCCCCAGTTTTGCCTGTATTAGTAAAGCTCTTTTGCTGCCCTTGAATTCCTTGTGTACTTCTTGGAAACAGGAATGTCTGGATCTTGCCTTGGAATTCCACTCCAAGTAAAATTTGGTAGCTTGGTATGATTCTTGGCACAGAAGGAAAACCTGTATTTCCATCTTTAAGAGTGGATAGTTAGAAATTTCTTTCTGGATACCATTTTAAAGCATTAGAATCTCATTGCGTAGTGACTGAATCAAGTGCAACCTTTCAGTGGGGAAAACTCAGGTGGCATTGTTGGCAGCCTTTGGCCCTTGTATGCAAGAGGTCATGAACTGCAGTGAATGGGATCTCTAAGGGTCAAAGACTGGACAAATGTGTGAGTAATCATTAGAGACAACAACACAAGGTTGAAAAAGAATAGGGAAGAGGATGTGGGATGTCTTTTTCTAGGTTTCCCTTTAGCTTAATACAGTTGTTATATTGTCCTCTTGGATGGTATAGCATGCAGCATAAGAAGGCTTTGTTTATATCATCTTGCTTCTGCCTACGGAGAATGCATGGACTCAGCTAAAGGCCTCGCTCTCTAACAGCTAGCATGTCACACAAGTTGCTGATAGCTTTAAGTTGGGACAGTGTGGGTGGGTCATAGTTGTCCATGGCTATAGTGGGGTCTGTATGTAGGTGGTTTTCTCCTTAAATGGAACTGAGCTGTCATTTAGGTGTTCTGAGTGAACAAGCTGGACCTCAAGACAGTAGGCTTTCCCCCTTATATGGGAGCAGCCACAGTTTCTCCTTGGCAGTATGTAAACTTTTACTTGCATGGTAAAAATATTAGTGTAAATTGGGGTGTTCGTATATATAGGAAGCAGGAGTTTTCATTATTGTGGTAGCGCTTCTTGGGGCTGTTGCAAATGTAGAAATTGATGTGCTGAAGCCATGTGTCACCTGGTTAACACTAATAGTTAATTTTTGTGTGGGGTTGTTCAGATAGGCCTCCAAGGAGGAAGCTGCCTGTATGAATAGAGGTGGCTCAGAGGCACAGATCTTCCTTCTCTATACTAGTTCTCCCCACTTTAGCAGTGTTGTGAGAGAGAAGTTAATTTTAAAATACGTCCTCCTGTACACATACAATTTTCCACGTGGGTGACTGGAGCAAAATAATTATTAGGATGTTGGATCGCAGTAATTATAACAACAGAGTCTCCCTGAGAGTGTCATGGTGGCAGTAACTCTTTGGGGGAAAGAAGACATTAAGTGGGGAAGAGCCATGCTGCGCTGATGCTAGCAGAGGCTGGTTAGTGCTGCCTGCTAGTGACATAAGTTTGTCACAGGATCTTGTTGAGCAAAAAGATAAGGTAGCCTGCTTGCTTGTTGGGTGTCCTTTGCTCTGCCAAGTGCAGTGATTTAACTGGAAAGGGACTATTATTTAGACTCACCCATGCTGCAAGGCAGTGTTGCCTTCACATCAGGTCATATTGATGTAATACTTGCACCCTAGATGTTGGCATGGTGCAAATGTAGAACACAAGTGCTGCAAAAATCTGCTTTCTTGTACAGTATTTTAAAATTCATTTATATCCCGTTTTTCTCCCCAAGGGGGCCCAAAGCAGCTTACATCATTCTCCTCTCCTCCTTTTTATCTTTGCAACAATCCTGTGAGGTAGGTTAGGCTGAGAGTATGTGACAGGCCCAAGGTCGCCCAGTGAGCTTCCATGGCACAAGTGGGGAGTAGAACTTGGGTCTTACAGGTACTAGTCTGATACTCTTTACCAGTACACCGTAGAAGAGTGTCCAGATGGCTCAAGTAAGCAAGCCAAATTAAGTCAAAAGGAATGCAGTAAACCTTTGGGATCACTGGCTACTTAAATTTTTTCCAAACCTGAAGTACAACAGACTGGTTCAGATCTTGTTAATCTTTTATATGAATCAGTGACGATGTTGCTACCGATTATGTTACTGGTTGCTATTGTATAGAAATTTGCTGGGGGCTGTTGGCAGAGCTGGAAGGGATAAAGGCAGAATGGGTCATCAGAGGGGACAAAAGGAGTAGAAATGGAGATCTGCTGTATAGACTAGGATAAACCAGGTAGCGGGGAGGAAATGTCCCAGTTGCGGGGAAAGCCCATATGAAGATGGGTGGAACTTCTTGCTAGTAAAAGGGGCCAAGGAGGTACTGTTCACTCCCTAGTATTACCTAGGCAATATTGCTCATGAGGAAATACAGCTCCAGTGTAGTGGTATCAAATTTAAAGTCCCCCTTTACTGCTCTGGGAAGGGGGCTTTCAGTCTAAGGCCCTTTTCACATTACCATTCTAAACTGAATGTTAATCTGTTGTTGACCCGGTTCCAAGTAAAGCAATATAGGGATGGAGGTTTCATAAAGCAAATTTTATTCCGTTAATGAGCCATCTCAGAAGTGACATGGCCATTTCAAACTGCGCAGTGCTTCCCCCCACCCCGTTTCACTGCATGATTTTCCTTGGACTTTTGGTGCCACTGTAGCACTGAAGTGCTCTATTGGTCTGGCGCTATAGCACTCAACCTAGAACATTAAAAAAAAAGTTCAAGGAAGGTCATGCAGCAAAAAAAGCACGGCGCTCTTGGAAACACTGCAGACATTTTAAACAGCACACTAGAGTGATTCAGGAGGGGAAAGAAGTGGTGAAAATGGAAGAAAGCAAGTTTACCTCAAGAATGGCTTGACCACGCTTTGCTAACTGGACGCAAGCAGCTTTGTATGAAAACATAAATAAAATCCATTAGCAACCAGTTGCTAAAATGGTTGTGTCTGAAATGATACTAAAAATTCATTTGCAACCAGCTACCAAAATGAAATACAAAGGCTGTCTGAAAGGTGCCTAATACTTCTAGATTCTCTCTCTTGCAAATGGTCTCTGAAACCTTGTATGATTAGCTTGATGATTAGGTTATTAATGCCTTGCAATCTTGTTCTTCTGCATGTGCTTTGTCTAGCTTAGAGGTGTCAGCAAAGTCCAACTGCTTACAAGTGGCCATTCTTGTGGATATATCTCATCTGGATATATGCTGAGATATATTCCTAGTGTAGATGTATCCCAAAGGTGCATTACAGAACAAAAAGCACGGGAATAGGAAACCTTTCTTGCTTAGACAGGCCATCAAAGAATCATGTTCCACTCTCTCATCAGGAAGTGGGAGGTCATCCTTGCTTTTGACATTCTCCTTTTTCACTTGTTGACTAAACTCTCTGTGGTCTTTAGAAGTCTATCAGGGTCCCTTGAACCAATTAACTGCAATGCTTTTGTTCTTTAGTGCTGTGTGTTTGGGCCAAATCTTATTGCTATAAGCTGGAGCAATTCATGACTTTAAAAAATGATTTGAAAGCAGATCATGTAACACACACATGGAACAGAAGGAATGGAGTCTGTAACTATATCCTTCCGGCCAACTGTCTCTCTCAAGCATGCCAGGAGTGAAACACGGGCAACCACAGTAAATGCAGACACCTTTCAGTTGGTCACTTTGTAGTGAAGAAGTGAATCGAGGTTCGTGTAACTTCACTGGAAAAGCAACATCTTTCCAAATGAGCTGACAAGGGTTAAGATATAGTTTAGTCCATGTTGGTTAGCTGCTGGTTAATTCTGGTTGGCATGGTGTCGGTTTTCATTCTAAGCCTTTGAGTGTGTTTGTATCTGATCACTTGCTCCTTCCTGGGCCTCCAGCTTTGGAAGTACCGCCTCTTTGTTAACTGCAAAGCTGTGCCAGGTAGAAGAAATTAAGGAAAGGCTGGGTATTGGTAGGCAGTTGGTAGAAGTAGCTAATTCAGTACGGATATCTGTGAAGCTAATTGGGAGGCTAAGTTATGAAATACTTGCTGCTATATAAGAGCTTTCCAGAGACTAATTTCAGTCTTTTAAAAGCTGATATCTATCTGTGAAATCTAGACACTCTTTAAATAAAACAACATATGCAGCATCACAAATTTGCGTATTATAACACCTACTGATACTTCTCTGTTTAAAAGGTGCTAGGGGGTTACCTATATTAAACATGTCAGCTCTATATTTGTCACTGTCTCCTCCCTGGGAATTGTAGTTTGTTGAATGGAAGGGCTGTGGCTCAGGTGTATTTGTATGCAGCACGTCTCGCACTCAGTCCACAGCATCTCTAATTAAAAGGATCTTGAGTAGCAGGTATTGGGGAAGACCCCTCTGCCTGAATGTCTGGAGAGCTGTTGCCTGTCAAGCATAGTCAGTACTTAACCAATAGTTTTGCTCAGTATGAAGTAGTTTTTTATGAGGGTGATGAGAAATCCCTGTTTAACATTCTAACGTTCTTAGGGTACCCTGTGCCATACTTGCCCAGCAAAATACCCTTTGTGGGATAAAGGAACAGTACTTCAGATGAGCTTGTTAATTATGTATGCTATCACCACTGGAAACATTCAGTTTCCCCCCTGGAACATTAGGAACTGTTGCGAAAGGGATCTGATATGTGTCTATGGAAAAATTGCAAGAAAGGTGGCGACTGCTTGTAAAATACCCTTTACTATGACAGTTGGTGTTCAGGTGATATCTGCTAAGGAAGACTTCTGCGTGGAAAGAGTCTCTAGAAGGTGTGACTTGCGGTGGTATCCTAGTCAGTGGGATTTACAGTACCAAATGTCAGTAGTGGGCAAGTTTTCCCCTTATTACATAGTACAGTGCTTTACTCCCCCTCCCCTGAACTGGCTGGTAGCAATTCATTTGCATGGTAGGAAAAGAGTGAGTGGATTTAGGCACCGTTAGGATAATGACTGAGCTATTCCTCTGCCATAATGACATCATATTATGGATCAAGCTTGAACCTGTCTCTATAGCCTATATTTTAGGATCTTTATCTTGGTGACCTCACCTGGATGGTCCAGGCTAGCCTGATCTTGGAAGCTGAGCAGCGTCAGCCCTGGTTAGTATTTGGATATGAGACCACCAAAGAACTCCTGGGTTGGTATACAGAGGCAGACAATGACAAAGCACCTCTGAAGTCTCTTGCCTTGAAAACTCAAGGGGGTTGCCATAAGTCAGCAGCGCTTTGATGGCACTTTCCACCGCCCCCAACTTGATGACAGGAAGGTTTTCATGGTATGGTCAGAAGGCCCCTGATCTAGCAACCTGGAAACAAAGAAGTCTGGATCTGGTCACCGCCTGGATGGGAGACCTTTTGGGAATCCCTCTATTTATGCTGCCATGGGTTCTGCAAGTGAAGGCAGGTGGGATATAAACTTAACAAATAAAATGTTTACTGGCAGAGATGCACATACTGTGCTTCTGTACAGGAGTCTTATGGTCATTAAAGATGTGTTTTTATTTTAGCAAACTTCTTTGACCTGGAGCCATTTTTGTCAGACGTATTTGATGGAATGTGCTGTAGTTCATGAAACTTTATGTTGAAAATAGAAAAAAATAAGCATCAGGAACCTTGGGTAGGGTGGGAGATGAATGTAACTTGTGGCAGGGTTGAGACTAGAATAATGGTTAGCAGAGAAAGGACTAGTTTCTCCCCCATATCTCCGAGCTCTGAATTGCACCTTCCTCTGTTGCATTGTTTAAGGGGCTGTCTTTACATGCTTCCTTACAAGCCCTTAGGTGCCACACATATTTTGCCTCCGGGCAGTCTTCTAGATATGGACATTCAGTGCTTGTTGTTTGTGGCATAATGGTGACCAAGTGGTGAATTGGGGAATCTGCAAAGAAAAAGACAGCCTTTAAATTTTGCTGCATCCTTAAATGGGTTCCTCTGTCTGCCTTCTACCTTTGTTTTCAAATATAGAAGCCTTGAAAGAGGGACGGCTTCCTCAGAGAACTGACTGTTCTGGCATTTTGCAAATCAAATGGCAACGTGACCAAAACTAGTTTGGGTACAACCGTAATCCTCGTCTCTTGTCTCCTTTCCTCAAACCTTTTGTAATACCTGCTCGAAAGCTACAGTGTGTGTCAAAGTGAAGGACAAGTGGAAGGGAACAGCTTTCTAAGCTGAATAGAATTAATCACTACTTATTTCTTATTACTTTAAATACACATAAAGGAAAACCTGGGTTGAGGCTAGGCTGAGACTTGTTCTTGCTATCTTAATTGGGCCTGCTGTTTGCATTGTACCACCGGCCATTGGCTGCTACTAAATGCTAAAAATAACAAAAGGGTTTTTTTTTTTTAGCTCTCTTGTTTCTGCTACCTTGCATGCACCTCCTTGATATCCAAAACAGCACTGCTTTTGTCCACAGGACTCCTGATAGCCACCGTGGCCCCCAGACAAAGATTCCTTCCCCTGTACTATATTTGAGCGCTCCCTCAGAAGGACGCTCACACCAGATGCTTGCTCTAGAATACTTACGTCCCCCAGCTTGGCTTCCTGCTCCCCTTGTGACCCAGGCTCCTGGAATTTTGTATCCCGATCCCCCTACCAGACACTCAAGCTCAGCAGCCCTGCTGTTTGAAGCTTTATGATTTTTCAGTCTGTCATCCTTCCATTACTACCCTTCCCCTAATGTGAGAGCTATTCAGCGGTGCTATGAGAGAACAGAGGGGTGGGAATATTAGCAGCTTAAAAGACAGCAACAGAGAGAGACTGTCCCAGCCCTTGCATCATGCCTCTTCTGTATGGTATGGAAAGCCTGGCTGTGAAGAGCAGCAGTAGCAGCAAATGTTGCCGAATGGCATGCCTCCAGCACCCCAGAAGTGTGCTGAGAAGCTGTGGCTTCTCACCCACGCCTCTATATGATGAAAGTGGTAAGTTGTAGGCCTCCCCCTTCTCTTCAGCCTGCTCCAAAAGTCTGCAGTGGAAGGAATCTGAAGGAGCAGAAGGTGTTGGATGGCAATCACTCTAGTTCGTCTGACTGTACAGAGCTCTCTCAGTTTTTCATGGGGAAAAAAACTTTGCCTTACCACCCCAACTTTCCTGCCTTTTTTTTTGAGTGATGCAGTGTGGCTTGTAGTTTAATATTGTTGGGTATAACAAGTTTAAAACACTTCAGTATTTACAGGGTTAATGTTGTTTGTATTAGTCAACAGGAAGTCATGTGTTTGTTTGTAACCAATCTGTTTACACAATAGAAAGCCCTGGAACTTTGTAAGAACCTTTGCTGTCTGATATTGGAAAACCATGTATCAGGTATTTAACAGTTTATGGTTTCTCCTTCCTGCCTTTTGTCCTGCTTAGAGAAGGCGATGCCATTCCTGTTTTATCTCTCTAGCAGTAAGGATGTAGCAATCTAGTTCTGTTATTTTGTATCCCATTTACCTTTTCCCTTGTTAGGTTAATTAAAGGTAAACGTTTACCTTTTAAATACACATGGACTCAGTCTCTCAATCTGTACTCTGTTGGTGCTTCTCAATTTTACTCTGCTTAAATATATTTTTACCAAGAATAACCAACAAATATACATGTGCAAATGAGGCTTATTTTATTGGCCACCAGTATGTTTCCAGGCCCTGTTTGAGTGCTGGTTTTGACTTGTGAAGACCTAAAAGGGCAGGGTCAGGACTGGAGTATCTCAGGGAGTGTTTTCTATGACACTGGAAACCCCTCCATCCGTGCTTTATTATTTGCCAGCAAGGCCCTGCTCCAGCTACCACCTTCTGTGGTTGCAAATTGAACTCTACTAGGATGCTCCCTCTAAGCTGTGGAGTCTTGTGAGAAAAAATGGTACTTTGAACTTCTGGCATTAAAGTTGTGAGTGAGCGATTTGGCTACTGCATAAATTAGTTTGCTTTGGAGCCATCCTTCCTGAGCTAAGACAAAAATGTGTGCGCCCGAGGTTAAAAAACTGTGAGCTAGCTCACACTACCTCAGCTTAGAGGGAACACTAGGAGAGGTTGTTTTTAGACATCATTTCAGTACTATTACTGCTGTGAAACACCTTCTCTTAAGAGATACATTTGGCTTAACTACTCGCCTCTTGTTGGAAACCAGACCTTTGAGAAAGAGACCTCTGCTTATTAATTGTTCTAGTACTTGGGGGAAGGGTATCTTGTTGCTTGCCTTTTTTTGCTTGCTTTGTCTTTAACTGATTGTAAGTTATATTTTCATAGGAGTTTACAGCATAACTACTGATTGAAAGGCAACATGCACATTTTAATAATGATGTGATGGACACCCAAGCCTCCGTGATCCTTGATGGTCAGGAGAGAGTAAAGCAGGGGAGAAAAGGCCTTTCTTGCTGAAGAGTGAGGGAAGAAGGCATGCTGTGTCTACTGGCAAGCGCCTTGAGGAATTCTGCAAAAACAAATCCTGTGGTTGGGTTGCAGGACATCACTCATTCTGCTATGTAGGGTCAAATATTGACCAATTTCCCACAGTGGTTGTCAAGATGAATACATTAATTTGAAAAGGGGTGATAACTTAGTGGAAGAACACATGCTTTGCATGCAGAAGGTCCTGAGTTCAGTCCCTGGTATATCCAGTTAAAAATACCACATTGCTGTTTTCGGAAAGAACTTTTAGATCTGAGACCCTTCAGATCCACTGCCGTTTATTGTAGACAGTGCTGAGTAAGATGGACCAGTGATATAAGGCTGCTTCATAGCAAAGCACTTTGAATGCGCTAAAAGGCTATGTAAAATGATAAGTGTTATTAATTCAGCCTTGCAAATAAATTAAAAGGATCTGGTTCATGCAATCTGTTACGTGCCTGTCTTGGCTCAACAGACCTGTGTAACTGTTGGGGCATACATATGGCCTGAAAGGGAGGCAAAGAAACTAAATTATGTTCTAGTTTACAAGAGCTCAAAAACTTGGGTTGCTTGGAGATGACTCTGCCTTGCCACAGGAGAGCCAAGTAAATGCCTCTTTGTGAAACTATATTAACGAAGGTGAACACTGACAGAAGAAGTGTGGTGCCTCAGAAAGGTTACTCAATTAGGTATTACTTGCCTGTCCAGCCTCTGGCCCATAGGATACCTGTAGGACTTCTGGGCTTCTTGTAACCCTAGAGCTGTAACACCTAGCCCCCCAAATGCTGCCACTTGGACTGCCAAAGTACACACATGCTGGTAGCATATCTGGTTTGTGACCTCTCCATAGCTTATATTGTGTATGGGAATGTGTTACATGGATATCATTTTCACACCTTGTATACTTGGACATGAGGAAATGCCTGAGCAAAGGCAATTTCTACCTGTTCTTCCCCCACCCCCAAGCTGCCTCCTGGAAGGAAGTGTCTAGTGGGGATAGACTATTGCTTCCAAAGCCAATCTCCCTCTTTCTGAAAACCAACAGAGAACAGGCCAAGTGAGTCTCCAGTGGAAGCAGCATGTCATGGGCATGGATGAGGATGAGCTGACTGAGCCTGCAGAAACCACAGCTGGCCCCTCTGAAGCAGCAGAGGAGGATAGCTGGCAAGTGCCTGTAACAGCAGTCTTCACACCTGGCTCAGATAAGAAAGAACTGCAAACTGAGAGTCCTCTTGACTCACCTCCACGTGTGACTCCTTTAAGCGACTTCGGCAAGAGGCCAGGCTACAAGGGAGGCGCTCAGCTAGCCCAGAGTTTTAACAGGAGCCTGGGTGATTGTGCAGCTGGCTAATTGGCAACAGCATTTAACTCCACACTCTGGGCAGTATTCTTTATGGGAGCAACAAGTCAGCTTCATGCTGCTTGCATCCACCTCGGCTCTTGCACCTAGACCTTCGTACCCCCTGACTTTGAACTTGGCTCTTTGTTCCTGGCTACTGACCCTGGCTCAGCATTGGACACTGCACTATCTTCTTGACTCCTGACCTTGGCTTTTCCAGACTTCCTTTGACTGGCACCCCTGCCTGTGACACAGTACATGGAAAAATTTCAGAGAAAGCCTTACACCTTGTTGCCCTCAGCTTTTAACAGGCAAGGCACCTGCAGTATGGATCTTGCAGAAGATCCAAGTCTCTAGGATTGGGGGGGGGCACTTCCTGCTGAGTCACAACCCTGTGTTCCTCTAGCCCAGTATTTTCTACTTCAGCCAATGGCTCTCTGCATTCTCAATAAGGTGTCCTGCTACCGGACACCCTTTTAAATGATTACCAAAGTGGATTGTGAAGGTGATCTCTCGAAATTGACTGAATGGGCAACAACATGGCAAATAAGGTTTAGTGTAAGGAAGTGTAAAGTGATGTGCACTAAAGAAAAACAAAGCATTTGAATTTCATATCTGAACACTGAGGGGGCCCTGACCCGTATGGTTCAGGCTAGCCCAATCTCATCAGATCTCAGAAGCTAAGTAGGGTCAGCCCCGGTTAGTATTTGGATGGGAGACTACCAAGGAATTCCATGGTCATTATGCAGAGGAAGGCAATGGCAAAGCACCTCTGTTAGTCTATTGTCTTGAAAACTGTGGGGTTGCCATAAGTTGGCTGTGACTTGTTTACATTTGTCTATCTGGATTAAATGGTCCTTTAATATGATCCTGAGATGCAGGGGATCTTATGCATGTAAAGTGTATCTAGACATTGCTGTGGGCCCACCCCACTGCCATACTGTATCCAGACTGTCTCGCTCATAATCATCTTTCTCCAGATCTCTCCTGTTTGTCCTTCTTGAGAAATTTTGCAGCTGCTGCTCTGTCCTGCAAGGTTGCTGGCAGGTTATTAAGGGACAGAGCCGGAAGCAAAGTAATTGAAACTACTGGAGCCTGAAAGAGAATAAGATTTTTTTCTTCATCTTCTAATTTTAGCGAAAGAAGCTTCACTGGGTCACATTGATCAGTTCCCTGGGTCATGAGAAGTTTATTGCGTCCAGGGCTTGGCTGATACTCAGGGAAATAATTTGGCATCTAATTAAACTGGCATTTTAAAAGCACTAAGTTCAGTGAGTGGCATACTGAATGCCACTCTCGCCCAGCCAAGCGGTTTGCTTAAAAAAACTAAAAGAACTGTGCCATTCTGACACACACAGCCAGATGCCAAAAGGAAGCACCACCAAGCCTTGGCAGGCTGCAGGCATCTAACTCTAGTAGTGGGTTATGTTCTCTGGCTTTCCCTTCAATGGCTTGTAGTCTCTGGGTGCAGAAAAGGGGCAGCTAAAATGATCAAAGGATTTGAGAACCATTTGGGGCTTTTTAGTTTAAGGCAGGGGTGTCAAACATGCAGCCGGTGGTCTGGAACTGGTCCCCAAAGGGCTCATATCTGGTCTGGAAGCAACTGGCTCTCTTCTGCTTCCTTCAGTGTCACAGCTTGCTTTGTCAGGCTCTCTCAGTTGCACAGGAGCTACAGAGCAAGGCTTCTCTTCCCCTCCATTAGTTGAGGCTCCTCCCCCTCCCTGGAGGGGAGGGAAAGAGTGAGAACTTGTTTTGCCTGACTCTCTCAATCTCACAGCAGAGCTACTGAGCCAAGCCTCTCTTTCCTCCATTGGCTGAGGCTCCTCCCCCTCCTCAACCCCTGGGGAGGAAAGGAAAGAGCAAGAGCTTCCTTTCCCCAGTTCCCTCAATCGCATGGGAGAGATACAAACCACCTTTACAACCAACAAAGTTTTATTCAAGGCATGAACTTTTTTGCCTTTCTACGAGAGACAGTATGTATATGTTTTGTTGGGCTCGTTATGCCAGGGCTCTTTTGGATGCAACTGGGTTCCCCTCCTGTTTTTCACTGTATTCATGCCCTCATGATCCAGTCTTTCTTAGTAGGAAAGCAGTGTGAACTATTTAGATGAGGAATAACAACAAGTCAGTGAGGTAGATTAAGCTGAGAGTGTGTGCAGACCAAGTTCACCCAGCACATTTCTTTTGAGGATTTTGAATTTAGACTTCCCAGATAGTAGGCTGATACTGACCACTATACATTGCTGTTTCTCTGTTCTTGAACTGCCTTATAGGCATAACATTACATTTTATTCTTTATTCTCTATTCTTGAACTGCCTTATAGGCATAGCATTACATTTTATGACACACATGGCCCAGCCTGACAAGGCCTCATTTATGTCAGATCTGGCCCTCATAACAAATGAGTTTGACACCCTGGTTTGGGGGTGGGTGGGGAAGACTATTAAAATGGGAAGTTGAGTTCATTTATGAATGGGGGAGGGAAGAGACCCCCACTCCCAAGTTTGCCCAATTAAGTGGATTGGGTTGCTGCAGGTTCAGAAGTCCTGAAGAGGAAAAGCACTTCCACAGAACACAAAATCAGTGTATAGAATCCACTTTCATAAAATGTCATGATGGCCACTAGCTGAGGCTTGAACCAAATTGGTAGAAGATCTGTGCTCAAATGTTCAGCATGTCTCCCCTCTGTCAACAACAGCTGTGGGAGGCCTCAGTTCAGATGGGGACTGCGGTGTGGGGGGAGGAAGGTTTTCTTCTTTCCCCTGCTTTGTTTTCCCAACCTCTAATCTCCTCCCCCAGCTGTTACCTATAGCGTGCCTGTCTGTTTTCTGCAGCAGGGCAAAAATCTGCCCAGTGGGAGTGTTTGTGGTTGGGAACATGGTGTTGGAGGAAAGGCTTAATTCCCCCGCCCGCCACTGCAATGGCCACCTGAATAGGACCTCCTGTGACTGTTGTTTTGAAAGGTGAAAAAAGCACTGACAATCCATCTATGAATCTTGCAGCCCTTACTTGGCATGTAGAAAAAGGAAAGTGGTGATGCAAATTCCCAGAGGGTATGTTTTTTTTTAATGACGAATGGAGCCTCCATGTGTAGCAGTGCATCATTCTCTGACTGCAGGGTAGTTTTCAGCAGTGCTGGACTTGCTATTTCAGACCACTAATGCTGATGTAGATCTTGGCTAGATCCTGTGAGGCAGTTTTGAGGTTGGTTTTTTTATGCTGGATGAGCCTCTGGACCAGTTTCCCTCCCCCAATCCCAACTTTGGGTTCAGGTCTGGGGCATTTGGGGACCTATTTAAAAAAGAAACAGCTTAAGAAATTAAAATCCTTGCTCTGTACCACCTGCTCCATCTGGACTTCCAGCGTTCGTTCCTTGAAGAGGCGGAGTGTGAAATGTGCTTCAAATATATCATTTTTCTATCTGTGGATGTGATGTCATTCACGTTATGTGGAAGCAAGGGGAAACTTCAGTGGGGATGAGAGTGGGCATGGCAGATCTTGTGGTGCCCAAGAAATGAATGTGTTAGGCAAATCAAGATCCCCCCTCCAACCTGAAGAAGAGGAGATTGGATTTATACCCCGCCCTTCACTACCCAAGGGAGTGTCAGAGTGGCTTACAAACTCCTTTCCCTTCCCCTTCCCACAACAGACACCCTGTGAGGTAGGTGGGGCTGAGAGAGCTCTGACAGAAACTGCTCTTTTTCAAGGACAGCTCTTATCAGAACTATGGCTTGCCCAAGGTCATCCAGCAGGTGCAAGTGGAGGAGTGGGGAATCAAACCCAGTTCTTCCAGATCAGAGTTTGTGCACTTAACCACTACACCAAACTGGCTCCTTAAGCTTTAAGAGAAAACAGGACCTGGAGGAAGAAAAGCTCTATCCTGGTGAGCCTACAAATGGTCATGTTCTGACCCTTCTCCAGGTAAAGGGCCAACCTGAAGAGTCTTTATCCTGCATAGGAATTCAGTCCATCTCTACTCTGTTTCTCCTGGAGAAGACTGTAAAGGCAGAAGCAAAGCTTGTGAACACTGGATGGAAAATGTCAAGTTGGAGAGCCACAGTGGAGCTCTGTTGAACATTTATGCACATCACTTCGTAGCTCCGGCTGTTATAATACAGTTTACAATAGTTGTTCTGTAGTTTTGGTTTGTAGAGTGATGTATTTAGACCCTCTTCCTTCTTTTTGGTGTCTGTCTTCTCACCTTGTACCTTTAAACTGTGGCTGTCAGCAAGGAGTTCTTTGCCAGAAGCTTGTTGAAGACGAGAACTGTGGGTGTAACTAAACCTAGTACCAATTATTTGGTGTTCCCAGTGTTGCTTGAGAAGCCTGGCAGGTCTGTAAGTGGAAGCTTTCCCCTTGCACACAATTTTGTTGCATTTTTTAATGGCACTCCAAATAGATTTCTGGCTGGGGAAGACGTAGGTGGGCAGGAAGGGGAAGATAGCAGTTTGGTTCTTTTCCCAGTTAGCAGGGCTTCATTTTGGTATTGTCTATTTTTAAGCATCCAGCAATATGTTTCCTGCCATCAGTGAGGTCAGATGAGGCCCTTATCACTTGTGACACCAACTCTTGAGCAAGCGTGCCTGCCAAACTTCTTCATGCCATTTGGTGGATGAAGCATGATTAACGGATCCACATGGTTGTCTTTATTCTGTACAACCCAATTGGGAAGGGTAATGAAATGCTCACATTGGTGTAGACTCTTTCTGTCCTATGTAAAAAGATGATGTATGCATCTCCCCCCCCTTTCCCCCCTTATGAATATCCAGGTAATTAGGAGTTGGCCTGTTTTAGATGAGGTTGCAGTTCCCCTGAAGGAACAGGTTCTCAGCTTGCAGATACTGTTAGTTTCATACCTGAATGTCCTGAAGGGATCGGTAATAGTGCGTAGTGCCTTTAACCAATTATGGTTGGTTCACCAGTTGTGTCCTTTCCAGTAAAAGTGAAATCTGGCCACAGGCATGCTTGCTATGATCGCATCTAGACAAGATTACTGCATTGTTCTTTCCAGGGAGCCGCTTCTGATGATTGGTCAGTCACAGGTGCAGAATTCAGTTCACATCGAAAAGAGAATGTATGTCAGTTTGAAAAGAACCTCATGGGCTGTCAATTCGCTTCTGTGAACAATTCAGAATGCTGATTCTTACCCATAAAGCCCTAACCTGCCTGGAACGAGGGGGCCTTAGGGACCACCTTCTCCTGTATGAACCTGCCTGCAGATTTCCTGGAAAGGGGAACCTCAACAGATGGCTCCCTTTCCACAGTGCTGCCTTGCTTCCGGGACACCTTGTCTACAGCAGTTCGCCTTGGCCCTACTCCCTTCTTTTGAGCTTTAAGTGCTAGGTGGAGCATTTTTAGTCTCCCAAACATTTGGCAGAAATGAATGTTTTCTTGATTTTTTTTTTAAATTGGTGTTTGTAACTACTGTTTTTAGTATATTAATCTACTTAACAACTGCTGCCTCATATTGCCTTTGTTTGCCGCAGTAGCACTGATGGCTTGTTTTAGTTTTGATTTGGTAAAAGCTATTATCTGTATTGTGCATTTTATTTGTGGACTGCTTCAAGAAGTTGTTTAGGAATTGTTCCATAAATTTAAATATTGTGGTGGGGAGGGGGGGGGATCCTGGCTCACAGCATGGGTCCCTGATCCCAGAGATCACCCTCCCTCCTCACTCAACTCAGCCACTTTCTCCAAGTTTCAGGCAAAGGGTTCTTTAGTCACATCCTTTTGCATTGTGAACAGCACGGGAGGCTATGGCAGAGCCCTTCCCTTATTACGCATCTCATCTGATATGTCTAGAAGGAAGGACTCTGCCAAAATATCTATATGCACCCCCTCGCCCAGATTGACCTTTGATGGGGCACTGTTGGTGCCAGCGCCAGAGGTTAGGAGTTTGGGAGTGCTCCTGGATATCTCCCTAACAATGGAGGCCCAGGTAGCAGCCACTGCGAAGTCGGCCTTTTACCATCTACAGCTGATTAGGTAGCTGGTTCTCTTCCTTGAACGCAATGACCTAACAATGGTGATTCGCGCATTTGTCACCTCAGGGTTGGATTACTGCAATGCTTTCTAAATGGGTCTACCCTTGTCTCAAATCTGGAAGCTGCAGCTGGTGCAGAATGCTGCGGCGAGGTTGTTGTGCCTCCCCGTGCAGGAACACATCTAACCTGCCCTAAAAGCACTGCACTTGCGGCCTGTAGCATACCGGATATGGTTCAAGGTGCTGGTTCTTACCTTTAAAGCCCTATATGGCCGGGGACCTAATTACCTAAGGGACCGCCTTTCCCCACATGTACCTCAGAGAGCACTGTTCCCAAAACTGCCTAGTTCTTCTGGGCCCTAAGGAGGCTAGGTTGGCTACAATGAGGGCCAGGGTCTTTTCTGTGGTGGCCCCGCACTGGTGGAATGAGCTCCCAGAGGACATCAGGGCCTTGCGGGACCTTTTACAGTTCCACAGGGCCTGTAAAACGGAGCTCTTCCACCAGGCTTTCAAGTAGGGTGCCACCGTAGTGTCTGGCCCTGGCCCAATTACCAACAGTGCCAACAGTACCACCAACCAAGGTTTGAAACTAGGCGGGAGCCTGGAGGTCTCGCTTAGCTGACAGAAGATCAACATCTATTATGTTGTATTATATGGTTTTATACTTATTTTGATGGTTTTAATGGATATTTTAATGTATACTGTATATGCTGTTAGCCGCCCTGAGCCTGCCAAATGGCGGGGAGGGCAGGATAGAAATAAAAATATTAAATAAATAAATAAATAAATAAATCTTTGTTGGTCTTCAGACTGGAGAGGAGGAATTAAAGCGCCCTTTGCTTGAGTCTCTGCTTGCTGTGCTGAGCTAAGTACTGCTAACACTTTGGCCCCTTGCTCAGTAGAAAATATGGTCTCTCTTCAAAAATTAGTTCTTGACTAAAGACTACATGAGTCCGTTCTGATTACTGAGATAATCATTGAGGGTTGGCCTCAGTGCAGGGAGTGAAGTCATCTGCGGTTAGGGCCTTTTCAGGATTGGCCCTGGTATTTTGGAGGGAGGTGATTGTAGAAGGAAATGTGCTGTTGCAAGGGTGTTTCTGGAGAAAGTTCAAATGATAAGGAATCAAAAGGTGGAAATGGGTGAAATTTTGAGAGCAGCAAACAGTAACGCAGAAGAAGGTGGTTCAGGTAGAAGAGCAAAGGTTAGGGTTCATATAAGGCAACTGGGTTGTTGATCTAATTGTTAAATTATCCAGAGCTGCTGTCTGCAATTTTGACTGCCTCATTTGATGCCTGAAGTACCTCTTGGGTAAAGAGTTGGCATCTGTGAACCATGGAACTGTAGAAGACAAAGTGCTTATTAGTAGGGATTATGCAGCCAGGTAGCAGGGAAGACAGCTACCAGTCTGAGTAAACTGATCTTCATGGGGGACATATTGCGGGTGAAGGAGAAGGGGCTGGAGGCGTGGATCTTTTTGCCCTTTGAATACTGCCTGTTTTGATATGATCATACAACGCTTTGCAAAAAGATACTTCCCCTCTGCCTCTGAAATGCCCAGTGCAGCTGCTTGCTGTTGTGTTTTGGGTTTGTTCTTCCCTTATTCCTTTCTTGTTCTACCCTTTCTGCTCCCCCACCCAGCCCCTGGAGTCCTTGAAGTGCAATCTGATGACAGCAGAGTTTCAGTTGTTGAGTATGCTCGCCTGTTTGCTTTTCAACATATTGTCTTGGGAACAGGTTTTGTGATGAAGGATTATTCAGAGCTCTTTTGCAAGGGATATACCAATTCATAAGAATACACCGTTCTCTTAGAGAGCCATTCAGCTGCTTTTCCTTCTCTGTGCCCTTTTCACTTTGGAGCTGGCATGTTCATATCTTAAATTCCCTACACTTTATTAAATTAAAAGAGCATGATAAGGAGAAAAGTTGAGCTTTGTCATATTCCATTTATGTTGTGCAAGGAGTGTGTTGTTGCTGTGGAGCATTTGGCTGTGCCATTCTTTTTGTCTTGCAGACAGAATTGAGCCTGTTGAAAGAAAAGCTTGGATTTGTTGAATGCATAAGCTGATCCTAAGCCCATGGTTTTTGTAGAAGATGCAGGCATTAAGATCTGCTGAACACTGAGCCAGACTTCTGGTCCATCTATTCCAGTGTTCTCAGACTCTGTACTAGCAGCAGCTTGTAAGATCTCAGGTAGAGGTTTAATGTGTGGAGCTGAACTTGGAACCTTGGGCATGCAAAGCATGTACTCTCACTGACCCATGATTCCTTCTCCAAGAGAGGGCAGTTTTTTTGCCAGTGAGCTCTGAGTTGGTGGTGATTTCCATACCTTTCTACCTACATATTGTGGCATTTGCTGTGTTGGAGAGGAGTGGAGAAGGAGAGGCGTATGCTTACCTGTAGGCAAGAAGGTGGAAGAAATTGGAGCTATTAGGCAAAGGAGACAGTCAGCAACTTAGGAGGGGGAAGAAGGTCAGGTGCATTCCTTGGCATTTTCCCTCAGTTGCCCGTTACAGATCAGTTGTCTAAACTGAATCATTCCACTCTGTGGGAAACAGTATATTTAACATGATGAAGTTATAGGTTTGTCACTTTCTTGTGGTGTGTGGCTTGCACAAGGCCACATGTTGATTCTGTGAACTCTGATTAATGTGAAATAGCCACCAAAACACACTGGCTTTTTCTTATGAATATATAAAGCTGCCTTATACAGAGATATTGCTGTTCCATTCCACTCAATATTGTTTACCTTGACTGGCAGCTACTTTCCAGGGTCTCAGGGTCCTTCACAGCACTTACTGCCTCAGTGATGCCTGGCATGGACTCTGGGGACCTTCTGCACGCAAAGCAGGTGCTTCTCTGAGCTGTGACCTTTCCCAGGGCAGCGTTGACTACTCTGACAGTTGCTGAACACAGGCAGGTTTTAAATTTTAAGCATGTTACGTTTTTAACCATCAAGTTAAGCATTTTGGAAAATCATATGCTTCAATGTTTAGCTGTTGTGTTTTCCGGTTACAGAAAGGAAGTTTGCTCAGTGTGCACCTTTCTTAACAGGGAGCCTTACTCCCAGGCCAGATTCTGTGGGATTGCTGGCATGTACACTCTCCCTGAAGGGAGTTTAAAACTGCTTATCCGCTTAAATCAGATTTTTCAAGCTTAGTTCGAGTGTGGGTTGCTTGCATCTTTAGATTCTTTTGGGAAAGTTCAGTGTAGAAACATGGATCAAAACTGGTGTTTTTGATTTGTTAACTGAGTGTTAAGCCATCACAGTAGGACTATGAGCAGCAGGAACTTGAGTGCCATGAAGAGTCAGATGGGGTTATCCCAAGGCCCAAGCCAACACTTCATATGAAGCTGCCTTATTCTGGGCCAGGCCATTGGTTCATCTAGCTCAGCACAGTCCACTTTGGTTCATCAGGATCTTGGGCATAGAAGGGTCTCCAGTAGTCCTGCTAGCTAATATTCTTTATGGGAGACTCCAGGGATTGAATGTTGATCTTCCCCATGCAACGTGTACACTGCCACTGAGATTCTAGGTGGCCTGAGACTAGCTGTTCTCTGTCTGCAGTGTGGAGATAACCGTTACAGGGTTGTATCATAAGATTGCTGAACTAATGTATTTGAAGAACTCTGGTTACTTGAAGTGTGATTCACAATGCTCACTATGGCTTGCAAAGTTGATACTAGCAGAAAGAAACTGCTCTGAAAACTGAAGTTGTGCGCTTTGATAATAAGGGGCTTTTGTTGCCACTGGGCATTATGTACTTGGAAAACTGGTTACTATTTGATGATTAAAATGGTGTGATTAGATATCAGTGGATGGGTATGCAATAGGTGACAGATTTTATGGGAAGGGCCCTTCAGTGGGTGGGGGAGGCAGCCCTCTCCTCTAGTACACTGCTAGCAGGAACTGTAGCCACAGCCATCAGTTTGCGTCTTGCTCCTTTTGCCGCTAGTTTAAGCAACTGGTAGGGTGTTCAGCACTACTTGGAGGCCAAGTTTTGGCCCTGGGGCCTCCAGTTGCTGATTCCTACTGTGAACTTTTTGATGAAGCCTAGTATGGTCTTAATGATGGCACCCCTTTTTCTTGTTTGTTTCCTTCCTTAACTAGCAGAAATACAAGGACTGCACAAGCACTTGATCTGGGTCATTGAATTCAGCTTTCCTCTGCGCAAAAACCTGGGTGTTTTAAAGTTGAGGGCCATCTATGCTGTCCTGGGTGCATTTGCTGCTTTGAAGGTCTCTCCTTGCAAAATATTTTTTTCACCGTCCCTTTTGGGTTTTATTTTTCCGCCTTCTCTTCCTGGGTGCCCCATTTTCCCTTCTGCATCTGGATATTTTTAGCCTGCTTTGTATGCCTTTTTTTTTTTAGTTTTGCTTTTCTGTCTGAGGCAAGGAAACTGGCATTTTCTCAGTTTGCTCATTTTCTCTGCCCCCCACTCTCACTGTTTTGTCTGCTTTGCCATCCCTCCATCTGTTTCTTCTTCCAGTGGCTTGTTGTGCCCCGTTGTTTACTTGCTTATTCAATCACAGTCAGTCTTGGTGTTCTTCAGTCTTTCTCCACCCGCCTTCCCCCCTTTTAAAATACAGAGATAAAGGTTCTGTGACCAGATCTATATATTTCCTTGGTGTTTGCTAGATAATACTGATGGAAGACTTTGCAGGAAATTGTTTAAGGGAAGGTGTGTAATTCTCCATTGCGCAGGAGCATATTATTTTTGTGTCTCAGTGAGAAGAGTGTGTGTGAGTGTGTGTGGAAATGTGTGAACCTTTTCATAATTTATTGTGCAAGAATATGACTGGTAGGGGACTCTTGTGTGTGGGGACTAGATGCCTATGTTGGTATCCCCTGTTATAGAGAAGGTGGGGGACCGCTGCCTTCATCCTCCTACCTGAAAAAGTCTCACCCCTTAAAGACTTAATGTATAGCTCTGAACTTTGGAGAGGAAAGCATTCAAATGTGGGGCTGCAAGATGGTATGGAAAATGCAGCTGATACAAATGCAGCTGATACAGAATAACATCTGTCACATGCTGACAGGTTGGGTGGAGTTGGGAAGGACATATTTCAGAACAAGTGAAATACCTCCATTGGTTACCAGTTCTTTTCTGAGCCCAAGACCAGTTGGTGTGCTTGACCTTTTAAAGTCTGGAACCTGAGTATTTTTGGAGAGTGCATTCTCCTTATATGACCCCCACCATTTTAAGATCTGTCAGTGAGGTTCCATTTTTTAGGGACCTGGGGGTCGTCCTTTACCAGGAGCAGTGATTTTTCTACGGTGGCCTCAGAAGTATGGAATGTAATTCTTCCCCTCTCCCACCAGAAGTCCTTCTGTGTGTTTTTCTTGTCTCTTCAGGGGCAGAGGATGACTTCTTTGTTCTACCAGGCATATGAGCATGAGAATTTTTTGTTTTAAACTGCTAAATATTACATTTGTATTTAAGGATTTTTATGTTACAGTATTCTGAATGTTCTAGTTGGGAGTTGGGCTACCAATATTGCAAACCAATAAATATAATGCATAAATTCAAGGCATCCTCTCCTTTTATCAGGCCCTAGAAAAAAAACTTGTCCGTTTCCTCTAAAAATTGTCCCTGGCTACCATTTTCTACAGTTGTACTCTTGTAGGCTAAAGGTTTCTCCGCAGCTTTTTTAGGTCATACCTACATTCCTTATTCATTCTCCCCCCCCCCCCCCAATCAAAATGAATAATGCCCATAGGCAAGACAGTCTCTCTGCTGGCTCTCACCAGGCCTTCTGACAATACTGTCAGCCTTTATTTTTTCTGAAAATGGGGAGTAAGTTCCCACTGAAACATGGGCTTCAGGAAAGCTGTGCCGCCAATAGGACTGCGTGGCCTGAAGGAATCCATCACAGTGCGTTAGAATCTATTCAGTGTGACAAGACAGTTTTGTAGGCGAGGCTGATTTGGGACATGGTGGCATGTAAACAAGTGAGTTAAGGAACTCTGGTCAGTTTTCTTCATCTGTATATAACTTGTGCAAAGTAAATGAAGGTTTTGGGGTGGGAGATAATCTGGGTTGGAGGAGGCAAACCCGTTTTTTTTTTTTTAAATGAACACAATCAAGGTTGGAGGAGGACAACCATTTTTTTAAAAAAAAAGAATGAACAAATATGAACAAAATCAAGGATTGGAGGAGGACAACCATTTTTTAAAAATAAAATGAACAAAAATGAACACAATCAAGCCTTCTAATCATAGCACTGCTGGTCAGGAAAGGAGTCTGTGTTCCGCATAGTGCTTGAAATAAAATTGGCAATCACATCACCTCAACTTGTCATCATCAACCTCATTTTGAGCAATGATTGGGGGCTCCTCACAGGTAATTAAACAGAAACAAAGACTAGTGAGATGGCCGGCAGCATCATTTCTTACCCAAACAGTTTTAGCAGAGTTTACATTGGTTTAATCACTCCCCTTAGAACTCTGTAATTCCTGTATCATTTCCCCATGAATGTGAGTTTACCAGGTGCCTGTTGATGACTCGTGCTGACCATTGGCACATGCTGGAGTGCAAGGGATCTGACTCTGGGGGCAGCACAAAAGATATCTGAGGTTGACCATGGATCTCCTGGGAGAAATGGGAAAATCTTTAGCCAAAGTCATTATTTATATTAAAAATGTATAGGATGCTGCTGCCATAGGCCTGTGCTGTCTCATTCCTGTTCCATTCTTCTTGGGTGAGCTGGGCCTTAGTCTTAACTATCATTGTCCAACTGAATGGAGAGTATTGAAATTGTCCTTGTATTACACTAGTGATGGTATTTTCAATAAAGAAAGCTAGTAGCATGTAGCTTAGTTTGTTTACATGAATCACTTGGCGGAATGTTCTTAGATGCACACTACTCAGTTGGTGTGACTTACCAACTCTGTTGCTTGCTGAGCAAAGGGGGTTTATCAGGGGTCTTTTCTGCACCTTCAGCTCTTGGCCATCTTGTGAAATTTGCCTCCTATTTCAGTTAAGGGGAGAATGTGCGGTTTGGCTGTTAGCGAGTTTACAGCATGGCATGTGGTACTAACTGCTGTGACATGCAGTTCTGATTCTCTCTCTCCCGCCCCATCCCCCATATAACCCTTCTGTTGGGTAAACCTATAGTATCAGTAATCGTGAGATTAACAGCTCTGACATAGTAAGAATCTTGTGTTTGTACACAAATCTGATTTAGACAACAACAACAAAAGACTGAGCAGTCTTAAGCCATTTTGATCATGCAGTTCAGTAATGAATGGAGGGAAAGAAAATCAAACATGTTTGTGTGTGTGTGTACACACTCAGCCACTCTTCCCTTGTGTGGATTTTAGTAGGTCCGGGGGGGGGGGGGGACTGTGTGTGTTTTTCCCCCCTCCCTTCTTTATCCTTGTGACACTGTACGTGCCAGAGCCCCAGCTGCAGCATTTGTTCTGAGTCTCCTGCCATCCATGGCTAATGTAGACTTTTGTCCTTTTTTCCCCTTTCCTAGGACTGAGTTTGCCCTGAAAGAAACCATGTCGACGGGCTGTGTGGAGGATGACATCCCTCAGGGAGAGAGAAAAACTGTCACGGACTTCTGTTACCTGCTGGATAAATCCAAACAGCTTTTCAATGGCTTAAGGTCAGTGGGCTTCAGGCGCTTTAAAAGCAGGAATGTACATTTAAAAGAGCCTCTGAAAATTCTGCGCCCAGACCCTGTAGATTTTGTGATGTGCATAAGTTATGCAAATATACACGTTTCTCAAGGTGCTGCAATGTTTACCAGAATTAGTTACACCAGGCAGGCAGAGGGGGCAAAGGACTGCACAAGGGGGCACAGAAGTCCTTTTCCCCCAACCTCCAGAAGTCATTTTCACCCACCCTTTTAGCTTCTTCAACAAGCTTTTCCTGTGTGTTTTCAAGCATCTCCTTGTGGATGTCAGGGCAGAACAGATTATGCAAACGTCCTTGACTCCTATCTTGTGCATAGCTCAAAGAACTTAGCTTTCATTGGTGTGGAATTTTAAAAAATTTCTTCTGAGAATGGAGTGCCCTTTGTTATAGTAACAAGCAGGAGGGTTTGTGGGGACGGAAGAGGAAGGAGTCACAAGTATCTCATGTTGAAGGACAAGGGGGAAGGGACTGTAAAGTTAGGCGGGTGCTTGCATAAACAGAGAGAACCCCATTGTGTCTCAGAAGAACATGGGCACTGGGATGTTCAGAAAATTTATAGGAGCAGTTTGTTTATTTGAAGTGTCATTTTGGTTAGAACATTTTTGTTATAAGCGCTAGGATTCCACCAGCATTTCAGGACCTTTGTTTAGAAGCCTTATCTGTGATTGGGTTATGGCTATTCAGACTCACGGGTCTCGTGCTCTTTGTCTGCTTAGGGAACTATTTTACAATCCACTGGACTCATCTTCCCCACAGTGGTTTCTTAGCTCCCTTATGGAATGAGAAGGCCCTGTTCTCATGGAAGGGCCAGAAGAAGTGAACAGAAACAGTCTGGTTGTGAGGGGGACCCCAGCCTCTGCTCTTCCATTTCCCAAACCTCTGCTCAGTCTTGTGACTAATACTTGTTCCTAATGAATCAAGCTTGGAGCTCTTTGTGCAGAGTGACTTTTGCATGAGCAAATATCAACTTGTTTGGCCAATGAAAAGGTTAGGATTGGCTGACCTAGGCTTTGACTGTCTGACGTTCGCATCTAAGAGAAGACTAGAATGATGAGACATGCCTCTCTGAACATCCAGTAGTGAATTCTGCATTACCATTTGGATGGACCTTAATGGGGGCAGATTGGCCATTAAGGCCACTGGGGAAAATCCTGAGGGGCTGCCCCAAATTGGCATGGCCCAGCATGAAGTAGGTGAATGTGAGTTGCCACCACAAGCCAGTGGCCTCCTTCCAATGCAAGGTAGGACGGAGCCGCTGCAGCCACAAGCCAGCAGCCCTGCACAGTGCAGGCAGGTGCAAACCAGGCAGAAACTGTGAAAAGCATGCTCCTTCTCTCCCCCACTTCAAGGGGGTGGGGTGACTCTGGGGGTAGACCCTCTTCCTCCTTCCCTCCCATCCAGGCAGGTGGGGCTCTTTCCAGGACAGTTTCTGCTTCCCAGGCCACCCTTGGACCATGCCTTGGATGTGGGTAGGTGTTCTACCCATTGTATCTTTATGTATCTTTATGTATCTGTAAACCATAATTGGGCTTTACCCAGAGGGCTGCATTCAGCTGGAACCCAGGAGTGTGAATCACTCTGCCTCAGGGCTGAATGGACCCCTCCTGTTGGTGGTGGGCCAAAATGGCTCAGTTACAACAAAGTACTGACCTTACCAGCTTCCCCAGCTACTTGAGCAGTTGGGAAGCTCCTTTTATTATTGCCTCTGCCTAAATATTTCTCTGTTTATGCTCAGTGAGCCCAAGGAGTAGTGTAAGGAAGAGGAGGGAAGATTGACTGTCCTTGGCCACTCGCTGGTTTTTATTCATGATTTAGCAAGCGTGATTTTTTTTTTTTGAAGGGCAGAACCATTCCCAGATTGTCACATTAAAGTGTGCTAATGAGAAAACTCAGAGCCAAAATTCCTTTCCCATAAGCTGCTTCTGCAACCTTGGGCCAGTTCTTGTTCCAGTGTTTTAAAAAAAGAAAAGAAAAATGGAAGCAACCTCCTACCTTCCTGTGTAGAGGCTTCTGGGTAATAGATAAGATAACATTCAGAAAGTGTTGGGCGGGTGAGGGGAGAGAAATGCTGCATACCCACTTGCCGTTGCTATAGCTGCACTGGAAAGCTGGAACTGAATTAATGAAAAGCGAGATACTGATCAGTCCTGTTGCTGCTCTGTCGACAGGAGTTAGGAGGTGTGCATTGAAGACATCTCCCCACCCAACTACTTATCATACTGAATCTGTGTTCTGTTCCTTCCCTGCTTTTGCCAAGGTGACTCTAGTGAAGCTTTAATTTTTTGTGTCCCAAATACCAATTCCTTCCTTAATGCCCTGTCATAAAGCCAGGTAAAGCAGCCAACTCAGGTAGCTGAATTCGGACATTGTTAAGGGCAGTGAGCAAATACACTGACCCGTGGGATGTGTCTAGGGGCTAAAAAGCCCCCTCCTCATTTTTCAAGTTCCCCCAGGTTTTAGTTGCAGTCTATTAAAACTTCATTTCCCTGTTTTCTTTAAAGTATTTAAAGCAAATCCTTTTTCTCCAAATAATGGTCTTTGGCACTCTTCTGCATCCCCCAAACTAGTTCTTCGTAAGATAAACCTAGAAAAGAAGACAAGCTGGAGGGACAGTAAACAGGAAATCTTGTGGCATATTAAAGACTAACAACATTTTATTATAATATAAGATTCAGTGGACTAGACTTTACTACTTCAGGTGCAAATGCATGGATCCTTGTTCATTTTATAGAGGCATGACAGAAAAAAAGCAGGGTTAAGGGACTGTGAAATGCAGGGTGAAATGTAATTATGTAAAATTCAAATCTAATCAGGAAAGCGACCATTCACTACCTTTGCATAGCTAGTTAACACCTGAAATGGGTACAGCTTCCCAGATTTTGCTAAAATAGTTAAAACTCCTAATAGGTAAGAAATCCAAAGTCTTTTCCAAGCTAAGGTAGAGTAGCATTTTAACTAATCTGAATTTTTTTCTTTAACAAATCCAAATTTAGCAATTTCATGCTAGAGTTTCCATATGACGTTCATTTGTTGAAGAATTGTGATTCGCAAGGTCCGAAAACGTGGCCAAGGAGACTGACATTTGCTAAATGGTTTCTGAATATTTTGGTATTTATTATGAAGCTCTCTTGAGCAAACCCTACTGAAATGAATATGAGCTGCATGAGAGTATGCAAAAAACAATCCCTTTGTGCAGTAGAACAGCAAATGCAAGAGGCACTTGTGTGGCACCAACATTGTTATTCTTCAGGCACCATGCTAAAGCACCACATATGCCTGAGCACTTAATAATAGACTTCCCCAACTGATCCTCTGTTTTTACCGACTTCTATTGCTGTAAGCCTGCCTTGAAAATAGGGTTGCCAGGTCCCCCTTGGCCACCGGTGGGGGATGGGAGGATAGGGTTGCCAGATACCAGGTCGAGAAACTGCTGGAGATTTGGAGATGGGGCTTCCATCTTTTTCCTCAATTGTAGCAGCTAGCCAAGATTTGTGTTTACTCCCAGAGGTGTTCTGACTGATGTCATGGTGTACTTTAGAGGGATTTGGTTTCCCTTTGGAGACCAGTATGAGATCAGGAATAAGCCTTTCTCCTTCCCTCTGTGTTCCATGCTGAGGAGGTGAAGGCAGCTTTCCTCAACTATTATCTTGAGCTTTGGAGCATCTCAGGATGCCTCTGAAAGACTACTGTGAGGGGTGAACAATTCCATGTCACCAAGTGGGGATGTGGTACCATTTTGGTTTTGGTTTTTTAACTTTTCAAAATGCTGCTGGGGACTGTGGAAAGGGGGTGGGATCAGAGGTTCCTCTTCTCTCCTGTTTTCACAAGCTGAAATGGCTCGCATTTTGCCTCTCAAAAACAGCACTAGGGGAAGATAGGAGCCCTTCATCCCCCCCCCCCCCCATGCCATGGTCCCCAGCAGGATCAAGCCTCTGCGGTGTTCTAAAAAGTTAAACTCTAAAATGGTGCCATGTACCCATGGCAGACTTTGGGATGTGGTATCATTTAATTTGGCCCTAATTGTACTGGCCCCACCTCTACCTTATTTCTAGATGAGGGTGTGGTATGGTCTCACCCTTGTACTGTTGAGTTTTAAAGTTCTTTGCTAGAAGGTATTTGCTCAGCACAGTGGAGGATCTGAAGATAAAAAATCTAATGTCCATGCATATGTGAATATCTCAATTTTCAGATTACATTTGGTGCTGGATTTAAAACTTGGTATTCTGGGATTTTAAATCATGGAATTCTGTGATTTTTAATTAATTTCTGTACTTAAGGCAACCACAGATAAGATTTGGAGAGCAATCATAGTAGGCTGTTCACCTGCACTGTGAGCTTAGCTTTATAACTTGCTGTTATGAGTCCCAGCTAATTTGAAGCAGAGTAGGCCACTGATAGTGAATTATCACTGATAGTGATAATTTGAAGCAGAGTAGACCCTTTCCTCATGTCTCAAGTGGACATCCTGCCTGAAAATGGTATATGTACATGTATTCACTTACACAGCCATGCTTCAACTTGCTCCCATCTATCAAATCATAAATTTTGCGGAGCTGTAAACTGCTCTAAATATTGAATGGGAGGGTGATGACACTGGCACTAGCCAGTAGCACCCTCTGTGTTTTGTTTTTCCTTTGTTCAGTCTGAGTCATGCTGGAAACTTGCAGAAATAGTTTTTCAGGAGCTTAGGGCAGAAAGGTGATGGTTCTTTGAAACCAGCTGTATTGCTCTTTGAATGTTATGTCTGCCTTAATGCTTGCAAGACTGTTGTAACAATGACTTGTAGATACTTCAGGACCTTAGCATTTGTATAAAAGCTGACTAGAGGCTGTGTGACGGAGTTCAAGAGCTTTCAGTAAAGCCTTACAAAGAGTGCGAGGATTCTCAGCAATCCCATCATTTGCACAGGTCTAGTTCCCTGCAGGGCCTGCTTGGACACACAGATTGCTCTGCCTGTAGCATAACGAAGCCAAGAGCCTGAGTCGCACTGCGGATTCTGGGCCAATAATTGCCTTCGTTTTGCAAAGGCCTTTTGTTGCGGCTGCATGCTGGGCTTAATAGCGTCTTCCTATTATAAACCTTGAAGAATGGGAATTGTGTGTGTGAAAATTGGCATGCTGAAGAACAGAGCCTCCGTCTCCAGCTAGATTGTGCAGTTTTGTGCATTGAATGCTGGTTAGAGCACCTCCAGCCTGTAGCAGTAGCTGTGCAGTTTTGTGCATTGAATGCTGGTTAGAGCACCTCCAGCCTGTAGCAGTAGCTGTGGTCATCCAGTGAATTTTAGGTTAGATTGCGTGCGGGGGGTGGGGGGGGGTCCTTTCTCTAAGGCATCAGCAACTGTCAACTAAGATGGGGCAGACTGTATCTTTTGCAGCACAAAATAACCTTTCAAAATTCAATTTTCTGAAAACCTTGGGCTTTTACTTATCTTATTTTAAAAATAAAGTTTCTAGCCCCGTGTTTTACAGGGATGCTTGAAAGTGTGTGGACAATGATTGCTAAAACGTAAGGAAGCAAAGAGGTGGCTGAAGATGATTTATAGTGTGTGAGCAGGCAGAGCTGGCTTCAGTGAGCAAAGCTAGAATAAATTTTGTAAAACAAGCATGTGCATAATTTATACCACCTATAAATTCAGTTTTCTTCATAGATTGTTAAAATGTATTGAAATTCCCACAGTCCTGGCCTGACATTCCCCTCCCCACAAGCCAGTAAGAGACATGTAAGAGGCCAAATCAAGCAGGTTCCACTGTGGCTTAATCAGCTATTCTCAATGCATTTGAAATGTCACCATTAGGAGAAATTATATAGCAATTAAATACACATGACATTGCATTCCCTTCTGACACTTTGCTTGTGTCAAGGTGTTGTGCCCAACCATGTCTAACACATGAAATCCTGCGATGCACCTGGTAAGTGGGCCTTGGCATGTCTTCCAGGACAATAAGCCTTGAAGGTCCTCAGCATGGTCTTTGAGACATCTGTCAGCTCAGCATGAGTGGCTGTCAGGCAGTGGGGAAGTTGGAACCCCAGCAGAATACCTGTACTGTGCTGGTCACCCAGCAGTCCGTGTACATACTCTGATGGACAGTGGGCCCTGAGGAAAGGTGGTGGGATTCTTACTAACTGCAGCTGCCCTCTTTCTCCCAACCAAGTATTGCTTCTGTACAAGTAATCCAGCTGGCACTGGCCTGGGCTAAAACAGGTACTTTTGCTTCATCTAGCTGTGTCTCCATTATGATCAACTCAGAGTAATGCTCCCTCTAAGCTGTGGAGACTTGTGATCAAAAATTCTACTTTGTGAGCTACTGGTATTAAAGCTGTGAGCGAGCAATTTGGCTGCTGCATAAATTAGTTTGCTCTGGAGCCATCCTTCCTGAGCTAAGACAAAAATGTGTGAGCCGGAGGCTAAAAAACTAGGGAACACTGACTCAGAGCCCTTCTTCCTTGATCACAGCATCCCTTGTCTTATTTTGAACTGACCTGGCATTAACCAGGAGAAGTTGAAGGCTCAGTGAGAGCGCAAAGGGTTCAGATGAGAGCCAAAAAATGAAAAGCTTGAAGTTGCCTAGTTCTTTTTTCCCCCTCACAAGCTTTGCTATTCCTCCATCTCTTATGTGTGTAAGACAACGTACTTTCCTCTTGCTCCCCCGGTGTCCATTAACTCCTGCCTGGTCCAGTGGAGCCCTGCAAAGTATTCCACAGCAAAGAGAGAACAATAAAAACAATTGCCAAAACACAGCAAAAGACAGGATGGGGGCAGGAATTGGAGAAACCACATGAAGTGCACTAAAATTCATGTGGCTTGGTCATTAGATTAGCAATTAGCCCTCTTTTATTTGACAAATAAGCTTACTCACTCTAATCAGGATAAGCACAGCCCACCAGAAAAGGAAAAGAAAAGAAATGGTCTACTCTCAGTAGGCCTCCTCTGCAATATCCTTTTCTTAAGGAAAACGCCCCCTCTCACAGGGTGTATTCAATTCATTCCAGCAAGGGGCCAAAGTAATCTAATTCCACAAGGAACAGCAGCTACTAAATGCTAGCCCCTTTGACAGCCAACGCTGCTCGTCAGTAGCACCCACTAACTGCCTCTATGGAACAACCGTAAAGAATGATACTCTTTTGTGTGGACTGTTTGGTGTCCCAGATTTCAGCAAAATTCTCTGCTACTTATCTGCTCTTCCCAATTTGTACCTCACTGAATGTGGGCCAGTGTTTCTCAATGAACCCTAACACAAAATATGGCATTTCTGCTGTAAATGAATCTTGGAACTCCTCATTTTGCTTCTTTTCATAATTACTATTACATAATGACTATTATGAAAAGAAGCAGCACCATCAGAATTCCTGGCGCTTCAGAGAATAACAAACAAAAAGACAGGTCACTGCCCCCAAGGTGTTTTGAGACCTAAATTTCAACCATGTGGGAAGGAAATGGAACGTGGGGGAGGTAACCCCTTCTGTAGTCCGTTGCAGCGTTCTCCAGAACTGCAGTTTTGAGATATTTGTGGATCAGGAGCAAAGCCTTTGCTTAATTATGTAGCGTTTGATAAACTCCTAGGAGCTAGTATCAGCTTTTCCCCCCCAAGAGCCCAAAGGGTTTCTGTTCCTGTACCCTATCCATGGAACTGGCTAGCCTGGGACTGAAAATACTGTTCGTTTCCCCCCTCCTGGATGCATGTTGTTCGAGGGTAGCAAGCTGCTATGATGAAAGGTTTATTGTCACAAAGCAGATTCGCAAGGTTCGCCTTGTGTGTTTCTGTGCTCATCAGGTCCTTGGAGCCAAAACCCGCCGTTCTTAGTAGCATAAGGGTGCGTGTGGGTTTAGATCTTTCATTGTGCAGAAGAGGAAAAATACAGCCTGCATCGCTGTGCTTGTGGGGGGTTTTGGAGGGGGGGCATTTCCTCCAATTCCTTCCGGGCATTTGAGTGGCAGTGAGCCAAACCTATGGCTGTATGTTGGCAGCTGCTCCCCTCCTCTTCCTCCTTCCAGTACAGAGAGCCTTGCCTGCCCCTTCTTTTTTTCTTTCTTGCTGTTGAACTCAGCTGCCAAATACAGCCTTTAAGGAAAAGGGGAAACTGGAGCTTGCCAAGCTGTCAGTGGATGCTCCAGCTTCTGCTCTCGAACATATTTCATGCTTGTAGCTGCTCTACTGGAAATGGACTGTTCAAGCGATCCCAGCTGCTAAATAGTAGTATATGGAGGGAGGGGGAGAGTGGGCAAAATTCCAGCATCTTCCCCCAACAAATGAAGCTAAAGAGTGGAGGACACTGCAGCTGGCCCAGATCTGTATAGGCTTATTCTCTGGCTTTCCCTGGTCTTTCCTCTCCCCATCACTCAGGTACATTATTTCATCGAAAAGAGAAAGAGGAGCTGGTGCAGTCTGCTTCTGTTCACGTGGTCTACTACTGCGTGTCCCTCTTTAGCCTTCTCTGACATTTCTAGTGGCTTGTTTTTGGGGAAAGGTTATGACTTACATACACAACACTGAATGTACATGAAAGCACATGAAGCTGCCGTATGCCTAGTAAGACCACAAGTCTTTCCAGGCCAGTACTGGTTACATTGCAGTGACTTTCCAGGATCTCAGGCAGAGAATGCTTCCCACTGCCTGCTCCTTGAGATATTTTAACTCTGGACCCCATGGACTTAATCTGGTGCCTTCTGTTTGTAAAGCAAGCAAATTATCCCTATAAGGGACCACTTATATGTCATCCAGTATATAAAACCAAAGCATAATAGAGCAAAAGATGTAGCCCCATAAGTGACACTGCCCTTGTAGATTTGGCCTTATTGTACATACCTGTTCTACTTTACCCAAAACAGCATTTTAGTATTTTTAAGGCAGAAATAACACACACCCTTGCAATTTCAGGAAGATATCTATGTGGGAAATGCATGCAGTCTAGTACCAAGACTCCAAGGTGCAAACTGGTGTTGGGTTTTTGGTTTGTTTGATGGTGGTTGTTGTTTTTTTTACTGAGCTTGTCCTCTCCTATCTTGGATGGCACCTTTCTCTTTCCAGGGCTGATTATTTGGGTTCCTCCCTCTTTTGTTCTGTTGCAGAGACTTGCCTCAGTATGGGCAGAAGCAGTGGCAATCTTATTTTGGACGCACCTTTGATGTTTACACCAAACTCTGGAAGTTCCAGCAGCAGCACCGGTAAGAGGAACCTAAAATGCCAGCTCTGCATTGGGCCTGCAGCATTCCACTTCCCATAACGTGGGCCAAATTAGCAAGAGAAGGTACCTGTCTGCCTGAGAGCCCAGGCCACTCTTCTCAGCCGGGGAGAAATTCTTGATCAGCACTCAAGTGCGTTGAAGTTGTGACCCAGTGAGACAGAAGGAATAGGTGCACTGTCCTAGGAAGCATATCCTATGGTAGGAGGCATGGCTACATTACAAACATAAAGTGTTTACCAACTGTTCCCTAACCTCAGGGAACTGTAGTTTATTGCTTCATTTATTTTATGTAAAACATTTCCAAAGCACTTTCCCGTAAGCTCAAAACAGTTGAACAAACAAGAAAAAAAACATGACAGAATGATGATGCGACAGAAGTGGCTAAGAATATTCTTGGCCTTGTTGTCAAACTACAAGTCCCAGGAGTCTTTGGGGGAAGCTGTGAGCATTAACCTGGTATAATTTTTGTAGTGTAGGTATGTCCCTTGGACAGGAGTCATTTTGTAGAAAAAGAGGTGCAGGAGCTCATTAGCATGCCTATTAGCATTATTTATTAGCATGTCACACCCCCTGACATCACCGGAAGTGTGTCAGAAAGGGAAGCGGGGGCGGGGGGACATCTTCAAAAGCCTCCCCTCCCCTTCCTCAGCTGGCCGGCCGAATGTTTCACCCACATTATACCCTATGGGCTATTGAAGTCAATGGCAAAAACTCATAAGAGTATATGAGGGGCTGGAGAAGAGGCGGTTTGAGGGAGATGCTCCAAACTCGCAGGGTAGCTGCTGGGTCCTCTCCCTGAAATACCCACCACGTTTCAAGAAGATTGGACCACGGGGTCCAATTCTACGGGCAACCAGTTTGGGAGCCTGTAGAATTGGACCCCCTGGTCCAATTTTCTTGAAACTTGGTGGGTATTTGGGGGAGAGACTCCAGCAGCTACTCTGCAAGTTTGGAGCATCTCCCTCAAACCGCCTCCCCTCCAGCCATTTTTTAAGCCACCCCCGAATTTCAGTGGCAATTCAGTGGCGGGCCAAACCAGATCAGAGAATCTGATTCGAACCATGGCTGCCCTAGTGCCCACTTCTGAGCTGGCAGAGCTCTGCTCCGCCTAGCTCCGGCCCCAAATGACCCCTGCCCTTGGATATTGAAGGTAATCTGAACACATTACTCTTCTTGCTGAGAGTTTACATAAGAACATAAGAGAAGCCAATGTTGGATCAGGCCAGTGGCCATCCAGTCCAACACTCTGTCACACAGTGGCCAAAAACACCAGGTGCCCTCAGGAGGTCCACCAGTGGGGCCAGGACACTAGGAAGCCCTCCCACTGTTGCCCCCCCCCGAAGCACCAAGAAAGATTGATCTTGCCCCTTAAAGAAGCCTGTCTTCACTTAATCCCAGTGAATGTGGGATCATTTTGTTGGGTGCTGAAAGTAAAAGCAATGGCATGTTGTGTGGAACGTAACAGAATGTGGCACAGTGTTATTTCTCCCCTCCCCCTCAGGCAAGTTCTGGACAATCGGTATGGCTTGAAGCGCTGGCAAATTGGCGAGATCGCTTCAAAGATTGGGCAGCTTTACTACCACTACTAGTAAGTAACCTTCAAGTCTTTGAGGCCCATTGAACTGTCCTTGTCATGCACAAAAGAGCAAAGAGATAATACAGCTTCTGGGGAAGCAAGAACAGAGCTGCTGTGTTAAATATGGGAAATGAGTAGAGTTTGCAGTAGTAAAGATAAGCTTTAGCAGTGAGCAGTAGTGGGATTAGGAAAGCCAGGGAAGTGCTGAGCAGGATTTGCAGTAGTTGCTGCATGGAGCTTCATTGATTTGCATTGCGTCTCATAAATAGGGGGAACTATGCAAATGTTCAGACATGCACCACATTCCTTTGCATTACAGCATATCTTTTTTTGTGAAGGGGTGTGTGTGTGTGTGTGTGTGTGCTTGTGAACCTGGAAGTCATGGTGACTTCTGACGACCCCTAGTGGGGCTAGGACGTTTCAGAGAGATGGTTTGATAATACCTGCCTCTGTGTCTTGGCCCTGATATTCCTTGGAGGTAGCCCTTCCAAGTACTGCTTAGCTTATTACAGCTCCTCTTGTCATGAAATGTATGTTCAGTTGACATAATGTTGGCCTAGAATTGAGGCTATGCATATATGCAGAGTATAAGCATATATGCAGAGTATACAAAATCCTTGGTATCCCTTTGTAAGATGGGCCACCTATTCAGGATTCTTTTGTAAGGCCATTGTTTACATTAGTGACTGTAAGATATGAAGAAGATTAGTCTTTGCACTGTGTATTAGGCTAGAGGAGAATCTGTTCTTTAGATACTGGGAACCAAGGGATGGGGGGAATAACCTATTGGATGCTTTAGCTGTATGCTTAGCTGTGGAGATGAGAGAGACTGGACCAATGCGTAGCTTGTAGGATCTGCAATTTTAAACCAGAAACTAGATTTGAGTCCAGTAGCACCTTAGAAACCAACAGGATTTCAGGGTATGAGCTTTTAAGAGTCAAATCTTAGACCTCATGGGACAAAGAGAGCTTTGACTCTTGAAGGCTTATACCTGTAGATCTTATTGGTCTTTAAGGTGCTACAGGACTCATCTAGTTCTTCTACTCAAGACCAACATGGCTGCCCACCTGAAACTGAAAGCCGTCATTGCTTGCAATTTATTTATGTGGGGTAGATGGGTATTCTCTTTGCTTTGTCCCTGCATCTCTATGGTGAAAAGCTCTGTTTCCTTGGTACTGGATGTCAGAGTGAAAGACAGTTCAGTGAAATAATGGGAGTCCCAGTAAGGGCCTCATTGAGATTGGTTCACTTTGCACATAGCCGATAGCTGATGGATGAACTTGGTGTGCAGCCCTGCAGAGCAGTGGAGTCTGAGTCTCTGTTCTTCTTCTGCAGCCTTCGCACATCTGAAACCAGCTACCTGAATGAAGCTTTCTCCTTCTACTCTGCTATTCGGCAGAGATCTTATTATTCCCAAGTCAACAAAGAAGACAGGTCAGGCCATGCCTCAGTCTTGTGAGTTTTGCAACTAAAAAGTGAGATGAATGGGATTGTGGGTTGAATAGCAGTTTTAAAGAGTTATCTGTGACTTTGTGAATCTTGTCTGGTGGGGTTCAGTCTGAAGAGCTGCTTTAGACATGGCTGAGAAGTTGGAAATGCCCAGTGCAGCTTTTGACTTTGAACAGGAGACCACCCCACCCCAACCATGTGTGCTATATCACAAGTTGTTTTGAAACTCTCTAGAGCTGCCCAAGGGTTTTTACCATAAAGTATGAAAGATCATTTTGTTTTGAGAAATGAGTTCCAAGTCACATTGGGGTTATGGTGTTGCTAAACAAAACTTGCTGGGGCGTTCGGGTTCTCACTGCTGCTGGAGGCTCCCACTGTGGCTCATCTTCTCTGAGCTATGTCAGTGGACTGAGATTCTTTACTGTGCCGCTTCATGGGCATGGCAAGACGAGTGAAAGCAGCAGGACCCTTGATAAAGTCAGTCTACAGCATGGCTGTCAGCAAGTATCCAAGTAGGGCTACGACACGTTTCTTGGTTTTGGTTTTGTTCTTCGGGGCAAACTTAAAATTTTACTCCTCGCCCCCCCAGTCATTGAGTGCCAAACTGCATAATGGTATATTCCATTATCAAAATGAGGGGATTTCCCTTGTATTTCTTTGTCACTTGCGATGTTCATTGTTCATTTGCTTCCACTGCTTTACAACAGCATTAATGGTCTAGGTAGCTGGCTCCCAATCTGTCCTCCAGAATGCAGGAGAAATCACCCAGGAAAAGAGCTGCTAAGGTGCCTCTGTGGGTTTCCTTCTAAAGTGCAGGCAGGCTCAGTCTTTTCCTTCTCCCAAGTCAGCTTGCATAGCAGAGGCGGGCAACCCTGGTGTTACAGCATCACAGGCAGTTGCATAGTTTGCCTCTGCAGCCCCAGGACTGACCAGATGATCTGGCGAGGCAGTGGTCTCAGGTGGCAAATTTTGGTGCGTGGCGGCTGCACCATCTCTTTCTCTCCACTGTTGCCAGCAGAACAGCTAATGCTCCTTCCCTCCTTGTTTCCCAAGCATGAGCCCATGCTGTCCTGCCTTAACAAGGTGGTTACGATTAAAACAAGATAATGTATGTAGAGAGTTTGAACACTTGGAACACATTAACATATGAATTAAGATATAGCTAATAGACACAGGTGGTCTGACCACATGGATCAAAAAACCTGCAGGAGAAAGAGGAAACATGCACAGCTAGGGTAAATGTTTCTGAAAGCCCAGGTTTGAAGAAGAATCTTACTAAAAGTGAAGAGTTACTAAATAAAATACAGAATTGTTTTAAACTGTTGGCCACTATTTGGGGTTGCCTAGGGCTTTAATTACAACTATTTGAGAGTCAATTTGGTGTGAGAGCCAGTTTGGTGTAGTGGTTAAGTGCGCGGACTCTAATCTGGGAGAACCGGGTTTGATTCCCCACTCCTCCACATGCACCTGCTGGATGACCTTGGGCAAGCCATAGCTCTGTACCAGCTGTTCTCTCAAGGACAGTTGACTCAGAGCTCTCTCAGCCCCACCTACCTCACAGGATGTCTGTTGTGGGGAGGGGAAGGGAAAGGAGTTTGTGAGCCGCTCTGAGACTCCAAGTGAGTGAAGGGTGGGGTATAAATCCAATCTCATAACAATGGTCAGGGACGGGAAAGTTCTAATGCTTATATAGATCTATCCAGATCTCTGGCATGCTCCATAAATGGGCCCCAGGTAAGTAAACAAGTTCTTGACTTAGATCTACCCCAACCTTCATTTCCTCAGCAATGGAAAATATCTGACATAGTGCTGAAGAATTGCAGGAGACGCTGTAATGTGCAGGAGCCATCATCTTTGCTCAGAGCTTTCCCTTTTTGCTTCTGTCTGCTTGAATAATTCTTTGTTCTTTTCTTTTTTTTTTCTTTTCCAGGCCTGAACTGGTGGTTAAGAAACTGCGTTATTATGCACGGTTTATTGTGGTTTGCCTTTTACTCAACAAAATGGACGTTGTTAAGGATCTTGTAAAGGTAAAAACTAGTCACGCCATACTGATGGAGGAGTGTGTTATGTTTCTAAGCTGCCCACCTCTCAAAGAGCCTGGAGAAGTGTGTTTATCTTTGAAACGAGCCTTTGAGGACTGGGTGGGTTAAACATGACTTCCCCAAGGTCATCCAGTGAGTTTTTATATATGAGCAAAGATGTGGACCTTGGCCCCATTCGAGGAGGGAGGGGTTTTAGCTCAGTGGTCTTTATTTGCTTTGCACGCAGAAGGTCCTGGCTTCAGTCCCTGGCAACTCCAGTTAAAAGAACCAGGTAGTATGTAATATAGATATGCATAAGTAAGGAGTTTTCAGCTGTAAGAGCAGAGCAATTTTAATTTAGTGGTGGGAAAGATGCATCTCAGCATTGGATGGGCTGTGGCTCAGTAGCAGAGCATCTGGGACCAGAAGTTCCCAAGTTCTAAGGTAGCAAGCATCTATTTTTATTTATTTATTTAATTAATTCAATTTGTATCCCACCCTCCCCGCAAGTGGGCTCAGGGCAGGTTCTATCATAAAATTCACAGTACAACAAATTGGCAGTTAAAATATATACCTATCTAAAAACAATATTCAGTAAAAGACCAGTGCCTCAACAGATTTCAGCAAGAAGCAGTTTGTTCCCAGGTGGTCATTTGGATCTGAGGCCGCTGGAGAGGAGGCCAATAGCAGGTGGGCACTTGCTGAAAGCGTGGCAGAAGAGCTTTGTCTTGCAGGCCCTGCAGAACTGAAATAGGTCCTACAGGGCCCTGATTTCTAATGGGAGCTCACTCCACCAGGTAGGGGCCCGGGCCGAAAAAGCCCTGGCCCTTGTTGAGGCAAGTCAGACGTCCCTGGGGCCGGGAACTACCAGGAGGTGTTGATTAGGAGAGTGTAAGTTCCTGTGGGGCTCATATGGGGAGAGACGGTCCCGAAGGTATGCTGGCCCCTGGCCGTATAGGGCTTTAAAGGGAAAGACCTGTATTTGAAGCCCTGGAGAACTGCTGCCAGTCATAATGGAAAATGTTGGGCTAGATAGGCCAGGGGTCTGACTATAGAAAGTAGCTTCATATGTTCATAAGCTTGGGAAATACTGCTGAGGGAGAGCAGGCATAAATACGAGAATGAGCACTTTTGGGAGGTCATGTGCCAAGTGCTGAGGGCATGGGTATGTCGAAAGAGCTTTCTTGTTCTTGTGTCTAGGGGGCTGCTGCCCTTTTATGCTTAAATAAACGCACACATGCACCCACAACCTAATTAAAAATAGATGAAAACACTGCACACCCGTTAAAAGCCACTTATTGCATCTCCTTTTCCAGGAATTGTCAGACGAGATTGAAGACTACACCCACCGCTTCAATACAGAGGACCAGGTGGAGTGGAACTTGGTTCTCCAAGAGGTGGCAGCATTCATTGAGGTAGGGCCAGGCGCAGTCTTCTGTTCTTTTTCTGGAATATGTAAGATCATTCGCCCTCATTCCTCTTATCTACCCAGTCAGAGTGGCGACCACCGTTCTCTAGTATGCAGCAGTTTGTACCAACTACTCCTCTTGTAGTTGGAATTCAGTGTTTCCAGCTAGTCTGGGTTACGTGGGTTAACTGTCACCAGAATGTTTTTTCGTGATCCTTTGTTAGAGGCAGGGTGTCAAGCCTGGTGAATGCATGGGCTGTTTCTGGGTCTGGCGTGGTGTTTGCAGCCTGGTTTGGGTTACCAAAAGTCAATTTAGGCTGGTTCTCTGTTACCAGCAGTAGGCAGCCAGGTTCTCCAAGAAGCTTTGAAACGGGGCATGAAGGGGTAAGGGTGTGGGCCTGAGTAACGTGTAGTAAAAAAACATTCTGCCTGTGAATACAAATTACTGTTTTTAAGCTACTAATAGTTGCTCTTAGACGTACTCTCCATCAATTATCTGAGTTAGTGGCTGTCACTGGTGCTTGTTCTGGTGGCTTTCATATTAAAAGAAATGTCTAGGTGTTTAGCTGTCATCGACTTCAGAGAGTTCAAAAGGCTCCGGAGAATTGATGAGTGACTTTTGTTCCTCCATCACACCTTGTCTGCCTGCCTTCATGTCCTTCCATTCTTCTGTAGTATTCCATTCCAATTATCCAAAGACGGGAACAATCAGCCTCATAAAAAGGGGGGGGGGGAATCAAATCAGACAAAAAGCATGTGTGTTTAAAAAGCTAGTTTGGCATGTATAATTGTATTCCTCTTGATGGTGGGTTTGCACCCAAGGTAGATCGGAATGCAATAAGACAGAACTGGTGAATATGTGAATTCTTTGGTTCACATCTACTCTTAGTGGCCTTGAAGCTTCCAGGGCTGCTTGGGAAAATCAGAGACTCACTGTCAACAGTCCCAGTGCTATTTCTGCCCATGATGAAGGAAATCTTTGCAAAACGAACAGGCTGAGTGTAGATTAACTGGGAAACAGAACAGTGAGTAAGGGTGACAGTTGCATTGATCGTGCTCTTAGTGTTAATCTGCTCCGTTGCCTTTTATCCAGCTTAGTTTAGTTCAGTTTGTAATAAGAGGACCTGAAAAGCACACACACAGCAGGCACAGTATAATTCCAATTCCTAGCTTCATACTGGGCACAATTTCTAGGGGTCTCTCATTGGCAACGCTGCTTATCCTTCCTTGCAAGGCGTAGGCCTGACTGTCCTTGCCTTCCTGTTCATCTAGGCAGACCCGGTGATGGTCCTGAATGACGATAACACCCTTGTGATCCTCTCCAACCGACTTTCTGAAATGGGAGCCCCTCTGCTGGAGCAGGGGATGATTGTGGGGCAGCTGACTCTTGCGGATGCACTTATTATTGGGAACTGCAACAATCAGGTGGGATCCTGTGTTTGTTTGTTTGTTTTTGTTTATTCTAGAAAATAAAATTGACAGTGCTTAAAAAAATGTCACAAAAAGGTCATGTGTTCGGTAGACAATATTGGAACATTTGAGAAACAGATGTGTCTTTAAAGGAGGGGAGGCCACAAGGGTCAAGGGCAGCGATTTCTTGGTGGTGACTCCTACTCCCTGGAACTCCCAGTCCATGGAGGGTCAGCTTTTAGTCCCTCTACATAGCTTGCTTTGGCAGGTAGAAGGATCTTTTAGATCAAAGAGTCTTTGATTATGCCATGGTTTAACTAAGTAATTGCATGTCAAAATTTCCTGGAGAATGAGTACGTTCACTTCCTCTCAGATTTGCCAGCCAGGATTCTGGAGGATCTCCTCAGCACCATCTTATTTTTTTTCTTTCTTTTTAACAAAAGTACCAATGGGGAGGGTATGCGGAAAACTAGTTATTGATATTTCTAGATGCAGGAGGAACAGTCTGAGGCACACTGGAATTGTCAGATATAATATGGCAATCTGCCCACAACTGTCTTCTGTGGACACGTGTCTAGGAAGTGGCAAATTAATACGGTCTCTGGCTGCTAAGATAGATTCAGAAGGCCTTGAGGGTGCCTGAGTAGTGGGAGATCCAGCTGGCAAGTGGCTAGCGCTCAGCCAGCCACCTTAGTAGCGGCAGTGAACAGTGGTAATGCTTTTAGGCATTATGCCAAGACATTTTCCTTGTGCCATGCTTGTACTATTTCTAGGGTTTGGGGGGGGGGCTAAAATGTTTTACTGCTTATATGGTTGGGGCTCCACATGATTTGATTTTTAAACATCCTGTTTTTTCCATTCATGTATTAGGATTTTTAGTCTTTATTGAAAATTAACATTCTGTTTTTAAAGAATAATCTTAATACCTCTGCCTCCCCATCCCCAATAGATAGCCCCCAAAGGACCTCAGTATACTGTGAATGGCAAAGTTACAAGCAGTTCTCTTACAGGTGAAATTCAGTGAGTTGACAATCGACATGTTCCGGATGCTGCAAGCCCTGGAGAGGGAGCCAATGAATTTAGCCTCACAAATGAATAAGCCTGGATTGCAGGCAAGTCTGCTTTATAATTTGTACCGTTCCCCCTCTCACTCAACAGGCTGGCAACTGGCAGCATTTAATTTTGGGGTGGGGTGGGAGCTAATTAAAAATAGACTTGTACCATGCTGAGAAAAATATCAATGCCCTTAAAAAAATATAAAATACAATGGCTGACTTGGGAACATATGTTTCTTTTAAATAGGAGACAGCTGAAAAGCCAGCAAGGAGGGAGAATCCCCACAAATACTTGCTATACAAGCCAACTTTCAGTCAGCTGTATACCTTCCTAGCTGCATCATTTAAGGTTTGTGGGGAAAGGGGGAGTGCCTCTCTTCAGTAGAAGAGTTTGGTAACACAAAACTTCCCTGAACTGAAATGCAACTGTGCCACTGGACTCCTCATTCCCAGTCAGTTTCTGCTGTTTGTTGTTGTGTCAGTGCATTGGTGACCTTGTTATTTGTTTTGGGGGGGGGGGGGGTGCTGCTGAAAAGCAGTCTAAAATCTTAAGTACCCCGCCTTTCCTTGGGTAGACTCAAAGAACCCAAGTATCCTCTGAAATGCAGCTGGTAATGATGTGTTATTGATGTATAAGATGTGCCTCTGTCATGCATTCAAAATTAACACCAACTCTTTTCTTGTCAACATTTCAGGAACTGCCTGCCAATAGCGTCCTGCTGATCTACCTGTCGGCCACTGGCGTGTTCCCTTCAGGTCGTTCGGATAGTGAAGGTACAAATAAAGGAATGCTCCCTGTCATGAGCAGGGCTTGAATTCTCTTTATGATCCACAGACCAGCAGAAGGTCTGCTCCCAAAGGAAAAACTCCTCACCTGGAGTGGTCCAGCTTTCCTTTGCTGACATAGCAATATTAATGCTGTGTGTTTTGGGGGGCTTGCTTCTCAATCTACCTTCAGGTCCTATGTCAGATTTTTTAGGCATCCGATGTGTCGAACCCAGTTCAGGCACTTACCAAGCTGGCAGTCCTCTTTGCACAGCAAAGTGTGTGTGGTGTGTCCATCCTATACTCTTGCTTACCCACTCATTTGTATCCACAGTGCTTTAAAGCACATGGCCCAAGTTCATGTTCTTTCCCCTTTCCTTCTGTAAAACAGCAAGAAGGATATTTTTGCAAATCTGAGTTATGTTACAGATTTCCAGGCTCAGATATCACATTATATCAGGGCTGGGTTGGCACTTCCACTGTGTGAAAATGATCTGTAATGTGTTGAAGTGTCTGAAAACTGTAAATGCTTCTGGGGCTCACTTGGCCCTTTCTGAGTATGGTTTGAACACAGAACAGTTAACCAATGTTAGTAACATCCAAGCATGGCCAGTGGGTAGCTGTGCTTGAAAAGGGCATTAAAAAGATAGATGTTACTCCTTCTCTGCTCATTACCATGACAATTCAAGCCCTTGTCATGACTTTGGTAACTTCCCTCCACCCCACTTTCCTCTTGACCTGTCCAACTTGGCCAAATACTGGGATGCAGCTGCCATCTTTAAAAAGCAAACTAAAAGCTATTAAAAATACACTGTCCAGATCAAACAAACTGCAATGATTTGGTTCCCCAAGATATCATGTTTGCATTAAATGAAGAAATCCTCCCAAACAAAAGTCAGATGAGATTCACTCCATCCACTTAATACTTGCATTCCTTTATACAATGCATGCTTGTTCCATCTTCCTTGCATGATTCATAAACCTTTCCAGATACTTGCACCGAAAAGAAACCTGTAAACTTTTTGTTACAGGTTTTTTACGAAAGTTGATTGGTGTTAGACTTTTCTGTGTGCTTTGGACGCAGATCTGTTGCCCTCCTGATGGCCTATGTTATTGTCTACATTTCCTGCATGACTTCTTATTCTTCCCAATGTACTGCAGAATGAATGTTCCATCACTGTCCTTTGGAGAGCCTCCTAGATTTCCTCTGCCTCTCTTGGTTCCGGGTGATGTCTGTGTGCCTTTAAAAGCCCTCTAGACACCTCAGTTTCTGGGATCAGTTTCACTGCTCCAGCACTCCCAGCTGCCCCCATTCCAAGTGGCAGAAGTGCTTCAGCCCATGCTGATCCCTGCGAGCCATATAGCTTACAGGACCCAGTATGGGGCCAGTTCAGGTAAAGCAGTCCATTTGGCTGACCTTCTATGCTGTATTTGGTGGTAGTGACATAGTGGGAAAGAGGAACTTCTTTCCTTCGGATGCTTCCTGTTCTCCCAGTTGAGTGTTGCACTGAACCAGGAGCATAGAAAACAACCATCCAAGTGAGTCTCAGTCTTCTAATTGTCTTGGTTTTGGAAGGGATACCTGAAGATGCAGCGTAACGCAACAGTCGCTGTTCTCTTGGGTTATGTAGGTGATCATATGAAATTGGTTTGAGTTAAGACAAAAGTCCATTCAGTGCAGTACTTCATCTGTAACAGAGCGAGAGAAGGACTGGTTGCACTTGCCCTTTTAACCTAGGAGTCTTAAATCATGATGTCACAAATCTTCCTTGAATCAAGACTGATAAGTGATAAAGCATTTCCAGTTTGAAACAGAGGGCGCCTTGGTGGGAGTTTCTTGTGTTTCTTTTTTTTAATTTTATTAACAATTTTTCATATTACAAACAGTATAGCTTTACATTCAACCAGTTTAACCAACAGCATTAACAAAATACAAACATCAATAAAAGGAGGAAAAAAAGGAAACCATTATTTAAAAGTTTATCATTTTCCAATATACAGGATTAACTGGGAGAATCTTTTGCTTAATAAGATAACTTGTAATTGGGAACCACACACTTACTATTTTCTTTTGATATAAATCTGGTGAGCTGTCAGAGACTAAGTAGGATAGTTTAGATAATAGGAAATAATCCCATATTTTCTGTAACCATTTCGCTTGTTCCTTGTGTTTCTAATTCCTTTTAAAAAAAGTGAAGTTATGGGTTAACCTGCTGGATTCCTGTACATGATCTGGTTATACTAAAAATATCACTGTATTTTTAAAAGCATTCCCCATCTGGGGATATTTTGGAAGCCAGCAGCAGAACTACATAGAACTTTGTGTGATCAGAGTGGGCCTCCAATCATTGCTTCTTGCTTTTCTTCCATTGGTTGTAACTCCCTGGTCCCACATGCATGATTCCCATGCATCACACCCGCCTTTCCTACCAGTCCCCCAGATCCATAATTCTCTGAAGCTCTGAATCTTAAGAAACAGCAATAATGTGGAAAAAAAGATTCCAGAAATCTTGGTCCAACCCAGCTACTATGGACTGGAGTTCTGATGATTTTTTGCAAAAGTGGAAAGCAGATGCATCAGCTACTTTTAAAATATCCACCTGCATGTTCTGCTTGTTTGACCTATACAGCTGTTCCTTCAAATGCTGGAGGGAAATTTCAGCAGAAAGGGCAAAGATCTTTGAGTAACAGAACAGCTGAGTTTTGAAATCGAAACTTTGCAAGTATCAAGGGAAAGCATTTTTTAAAAGGGAATTGAGATGTGCTGGCAAGCTTTGGGTTCAAGAAATTAATCTTGAAGCTTGGCTTCACTGCACCTCTTGGCCCATCTTTGTGTTACATTTGCAAGACCTCAGGATCCTCATTATCAGCCTTGGGTCTGTTTAGCATTTGAGTGAATTGATATCCAGTTATAAATGGCTCTTAGCGTAAACATGTGACTGCTGTTGTCAGCTTTCACTTAATCAGTCATCACAGATAACTTTGCCTCTTGATTATCCACTAGTGGGATCCCCCTGAGGATATGAGATGCTTTTTGACCCTGTGATTCTGTCTGTAATCCTGATGGTGGTTTGAAATGGCTAGCGAATTATCTATTTGTGGAGGTATGTTCATAAAGTAACCAGCTCCTTTCATCACCAGCTGATTGTGAGGATTAACCCTTGACATGCAATCCTATGGACACTTACTTGGGAGTAAATCTCATGAAACTGAGTGGAACCTGACTTCTTTGTAATTCTGCATAGGCTTGGACTGTAAAGCCAGCTAAGTAGCCACCAAGCAAACAAATGATCTGTAAATCTCCATTGGGAACTGGTTGTTAAGCGTAAAGTCATTGCGAAAATTGCATCTACTTGTTTTGGAAAACAAGTCCCACTAGGCAGTTGTTAAGCTGGGCCTGTAAGACTGAATACATGGCTGATACCAAGAGTGGGTCTACCTGCAGTTCTTCATTTTGGAGCTTTCCAAAGCACACACCTCCAGCAGCTCTGTATTGCTTTTGCCGTGGTAGTGGCTGTTACTGCTAACTCTGGAAAGGTTCTTGTTGATGTATTAGAAGGATGAATTCCAGCTCTTGAATATATTGGTAGTGATGGTTTTAAATATTGGATGTATCGCCCTTTCCTTTATGAAACAAACACGGCTCTCGTTAAAGTAGCCTCTCATAGCTTAGATACCTTTTTGATGCTATGTAACCTAAAGCCCGGATGCTCAGCAGCCCCAAACTGGCAATGTTACCTTGTCTTTGGCGACTCTACCAAATTTTAATCAAAGTTATGGTAGACAGATTATAAAGAGATGCAGTAACCTTACCTTGTTTTCTGTTTTCCAAAATTACAAAATGGGGGATTTGTTTCATTACCAAGTTGAAATGTAGAAGTTGTTTTAGCTTACTTGCACAAACCAGTTGTCCAGTTACATTTGGCCAACTTTGACAAATTCTACTTTTCTCCTAGTTAGCACTGTTTCTCACACGCCGTGTTTGTTTCATTGTCAGCTTCACTGTGTTGCTGCTGCTCATCTTGGCTCCTGTGTTGTTACCTGTAGGTCCCTATGATTTTGGGGGTGTCCTGACAAACAGCAATCGAGATGTTATAAATGGGGATGGCATCCATAAGCGGAACCAGTCATACAAAGAGATGCATTGGTGAGTAGCTGGAAGAGAAGGTTTCAGGCAGCCTCCTGCACTTGGGATAAAATGTTCTCCCATATCTTAAATATGCTTTTAAAAAACTGCTGTCGGGCTATCCCTCTGATCTGCCTTGAACTGTGTGTGTTTCGTGTACGTTCTACCTACCTCCTATACTTCCCTGTTTGATACAAGGATCTGTCCAAAAAGTGTGCACAAACAAATGTATGCCAAGCTTCCGACAGGATTTAACACGAGCTGTGTGAGGCTTAGAAAGACTGTCCAAATTCACACCCATGCACGCTTAAACTGCAAATGTGTGAGCAGGGGTCTGCGTGTGTTTGTGTATATCTTTATAAATAAGTAAAATTGGGAGCAGTGGCCGGGTGGAGATCCCTGGAGAATGTTATGGCAAACCAAGCTTTTTAGGCAGCAAGTTTGGGTGGGTGCATCCTGGATAAGCTATTTTGTTTCTGTAGGATGTATAACAACTCTGGCGTTAACTCCAGGATGATCGTGGTTTAAACGCACCAAGGCCAGACATTGTATTTCTGGTCAGTCCTGAGCCTTAATACTAGGGACAGGAGTCTTAATCCCTTGCAAAGGAGACTAGAGCAATCCTGAAGACTTGTTTAGTTTGCTTACGGTTTGCCTACCAGGAAAAGGAGTGTTACGTGACAGACTACATTCTTGCTGGTTTTCCTCCTTTGGGGAGAATCAGGTGCATAACTAAGGGAAAACAGAGCATGTATGGAACGGCTGCATCTCTTTCTGGCTTCCCAGTGTGCCTCTGAATATTTCTTGTCCTCTGCTCTAGCCTGCACCCTGGAGATCTCTATCCTTTCACCAGGAAACCCATGTTTATCATAGTGGACTCGTCTAACAGTGTTGCCTACAAGGTAAGGCCTCTGCCAAGTGGCTGTGTATAAGGTGTCTCAAAAGAGCCTCTGTGTTTACAAAGGAAATGAGTCTAAATTCTTGGAATCCATACTTTCTGGATGCAGCGTTCTAGTGCTCCATTTGCTGTCCCCTGTGGTCCTTGCGTTATTCTGTGGAGGAATAGTCTCAAAAGTAAAGGTCAGATGCCCACTGTTAAAAATCACTTGGGTTTTTGTGCCCACTTCCAGATTTTGAGTTAAGTCTTATTCTGACCCTCTCCCTGGCTCTCCTGCAATGCACAATGCAGTACAGTGTTAACCCATGGATAATAACAGTATGTTTGAAGGGACCCAATGGTGGTAAAGTGAGGGCTTGCCAAGCTGGTACCATTAGCCGTTTTCATCTACTTGGGCCGGCTGTTTCTGTACAGTCTGACTATTCCTCATGTGAGCCCAGGCATCCAGCTCCCAAATCTGCCTGGATTGTCACAGGGTATGAGGCTTTATTTAGTTGTTTTATTTATATCCAACTGGGACCCAAAGCAGCTTATCACATTGTTCTTCCTGTCTCCACCTTATCTCCACAATAACAATGTTGGGAAGTTGGTTAGGCTGAGAGATTGTGCCAGGCTCCGGGTCACTCAGCGAGCTTCCACGGCAGAGCAGGGATTCGAACCTGGTTGTCCCTGGTCCAGCACTCTAACCACTCTGCTACCCTTGGCCCTTAAGCCTTCTGCTTAATCAGCACCTTGATATAGAAAGAAAGGGGTGAGACAAGTAAGATTCTGATTAGACTCAGCCGGTGTACAATATTTTAACAAGTAAGTAGGAATCAACTTAATGGACTTTAGTGGAGTTGAAACCTTTGAAAGACTTTGAATTTTGGATAGAAACCATGTCATTTATATGCCTGTGCATGCTGACTTAGGACTGCTTCAGTTACTTTTTCTGCTATGAGGAGCATCTTGGGAAGCGATAACTTCTCTTCTGGATGGGAAAATTGGGTGTGTGGGGGGTGCATAGGAAATCATAGAGAGAATGAATGATTGGGCAATTCCCCCATCACCCCTAATCTTCCCCCAAGGGTACCACACATGCAAGTTCTAATTTCTCCATCTCCTAGTTTTTCTCCTCCTCCCCTTAACTGATATCCAACTGCTTTTCACAGTATGTTCCCCCTAGAGAGCAATGTTGAGTGCTCGCAGCTCCCTCAAGCTGCTGTTTGGACTTCTTTAATGAAAGAGAGTTCATAAAGTAGTGTTTTTGCATACCTGAGGTGTCTCCCCAAGTCCACAGAAAATATTTTCTGTGGATTTCCCCTTTGTGCTGCATTATTGAAAAGCACTGGATTACCTTGGTTGTTAGAGGGAACAAGAGACCTGCAAGGACTTGCAGGGGGCATCTCATTTCTTTCTGCCCGCTATTTCTTCTTTCCCTTTCCTGAAAGTCTCTCCCTTTTTCCTGCTTCCTTTTTCTCTTTTTCCTTTTTCCTGCTTCCTTTTTCTCTCCTTCCTACCCACCAGCCAACCTACCTTTATCTGTCCTGATTTTTCTTCTTCCCTCACTCCTGCCCCCCGACAGCCTTATCCTGGGGAAACTGTGGCCAAGTTGTGAAGTGCTGGATCTCTAGGGCAGGGCACAGTTGCACAGCAGGGAACCTCCAAGGACTTGCTGGGGATACCTCTCCCTTGTATCCCCTTCCCCCTTGTATCCCCTTCCCCCTTGTATTCCCTTCCCCCTCTCCTTTGTATCCTCTTCCCCTTCCCTTGTATCCCCTTCCCCCAATGATTTCCTCTTTCCTTCCTCCTGGCAACAACCATATCTTCACCTTTCCCTGCTTTCTTCTCTCCTTCCTACCTATCCATCAACCCAACTTCAGTTATATTTATTTAATCTGTACTCTCTTTCTCCACAAATGGAGACCCAAAGCAGCTCACATCATTCCCTCCTCCAATTTGTCCTCACAATAAGCCTGCGAGCTAAGTTAGGCAGAGAATATATAACTCACCAAGGTTACCCAGTGAGCTCCCATGGCAGAGTAGTGATTTCGATCTTGAGTCTTCCAGGCCCGAGTCTTGAGATTTTAACCACTGCACAGACTGGCTTTTGTGGGGTGGCTGCTGTGGAACAGTAGCAAGCAGCCAGTCCTGGGTGAGTCATGCAAGTTGTGTGGTATCTAGTTGCCCTGTGTTTCCTGCTGGTTCTGGTCCAAAATAGCCCTGGAGAGGCCCCTCCTCTTGCCTTCTACGAACTGAAACCAAGGCTTCAGCTGGCAATATTGTTGTGGTTTTTTAGCAGTAGCCACTGAAAGCATTTGTTAAAGCTACATGTGCTGCTTCTGTCATTTTGGGGGGTTCTAACTCTTCCTCTGTGTGTGTGTGCATGTGCACTAGATTTGATATTTCTCAGCAAACCCTGGGACTTTTCCTCAAGTTTGTAGAAAAATCTGTCTTTGTCTGTCCAGGTCCCCAGTTCCTGGATTTTAAGTCAAATTTTCCCATGTTACAGAATTAAAAATATTGATAGTTTCCTGCCTGGCTACCACATGTAGGAAGCTGAACTTTATTGTCTGTGGTGTCTACTGTACACTATATAATCTTGATACCTGGACCCTGAGAATTTGGGTCAAAAATGTGCGCAGTGGGCCCAGATAAAACCAGGGAGATTTTTCAGAATCTGAATATTTTTTTTAAAGCCTAGAGGGATTTAAAGTCTTTCAAAGGTGTTGTTTTAAAAAAAACCCTCCGCTGTCCTCTTGGGACTTGCCTAGTTACCTGCAGGGCCAGGAAAGAAGAAGGGACTGGCAGTCGTGATTGCGAGGCAGGGCAGCAGTTGCTGCTGACAGAAGGTGGGGAAGAGACCAGTTGGGGAGACAGTTGACCAAGTGCTCCGTGATTTTTCGGCTGGAAGGGCTGGCAGCCTCGGGGCAGCGGGGGCAAGGGGGAAGAGGAGGTGGTGGTGCTGGATGGAAGACATAAAGAAAGAGGGGGCAGTGGGAAGCTGAGAGGAAGAAAAGCAGGGACTTGGGCTGTGGGAAGGGGAGAGGAGAGGAGGATGCAGCAGGAGGGTTGGGGGAAATAAAGATGCAAGGAAGAGTAGGGCAAGGGACAGAAAGTCAAGAATAAGAAGCTGGAGGAAAAAGTGGGGGACCAGCAGGAAAATGTCCCCATGAGTTTGTTGTTGGTCCTTGCTTGTTATACCATCAAACATACAAAACCGATGCTTAGTTCTGTTTATATCTGAGCACAGGTGTTTAACCAAATGTATATCTATTTGTTTAAAGAAATCTGGAATTAGTTTTAACTGTCATGATTTTCTCCCCTCTGCCTCTCCATACCCTAGCACCATCAAAACACTAATTAATGACAGAGCTGAGATGCCAAGCAAATGACAGTCTCTTTTTTAAAAAAATAGCTGGAACCATAACAGATAAAGAACTGCTGTAAACGTTTATTTAAATTTGCAGGGTTCACCTTAAGGGCCTGTCTGCATCATTGCATAGTGTTTCTTTGTTTCATCTGTCCTTCATGTCCTATCCATCTCTTGATTTGTGGATATGTTCTCCAGCCTGCTTTTCCAAAAGGCTCCAGGAGAATAGTATGTGGACAGACATGCCAGAGATTTACCACCTTGTTAGTGATAAAACTGCCTGGCAAGCTCTGATCTGGGACCGTACCCAGTACCTACTGTATACGCACTTGCCATTTGAGATGTGTTCTGCAATGTGTCTTCTAAATAACCAGCATGGACACATTCTTAATAGATGCTTATCTTTATACTTACAATTAGGGATGGGCACGAACTAGCTCATAAACTAAAGTTCATCACAAATTTTGTGGAAGGGCACCCAGCACGAACATTTCACAAACTTTTGTGTGGTTTGTGAGTGGATACATTTCCAGACAGACTGTCTCTGCTCAGTTAAACTGTTTATAAAACTCCAAGGTGGGGTGTGTGTGTGTGGAATTCTCCAGTCTTGGAAACACCAATAGGAGCTCTCCAAAGCTTAACAGGCACTGTCAGCTGCCAATAACAGAGTTCCCATTCTGCTCTATGGGAACAGAATGCTATGTATACCCTCAACTCAGCTCTGTACCCTCTCTTGTTAGCTGTTTGCAGATACACAGAAAGGCAGGGAACTTGTTAAAAGCAGACTAGCATATTTCTGTCAGAATCTGCAGATTCTAACAAGGATTTCTGGGATCTCATGCTATATATTGTAACCTGACTTGGCTATGCTGTGCAAACCTGTTCCTGTACCACCTCTGTAATCATGCCTATTGCTATTTAGTTTGACAATTGTGAATGTATCTTCTGTGACCCCAGGGTTATGGCTCTGATCAGGCCTGGTCTATGTATCTGTTTGCCCGGGAGAATGACAACTTCAAAGCATGAGAACAATGGGCCTCTCACACTCCTGCCTCTGCATTCCATTCATCCCGGCTGGGAAGACAGGGGAGGACAGGGACCATTTCTTATCAACGTGCGAAAGCCTTGGGGAAAGCATTTGTTATGTGAAGATGGTTACATCTGAGGGGTCTGGTTTGGAAAGGGAAATTTACTGCTTCACACCTCACTTTCTTTCCTGTGGGAAGCAAACGGCCAGAGAACCTTTTGCCCGCGGTTTTTCCCCCCTTGTTGATTGGTTACCTATGGGCAATTCAAATTGTGCTGGAGGGTATATTAGACCTGCTTCTATTGTATGCGTTGTCTCTGACAATAATCCGAGGACCTGTACCAATGTAGAAATTGGAAATAAAGAACTGTGTTTCATCAACAAAGATCTGATCCTTGACTACTTTGAGCAGAAGCCTCACAGATTGTCAGAGATAACGCATACAATATCTCGGGAATGTCGGGAAACTCCAACGGCCTGCAGTGAGCGGCGCAGAACTGCAGGTCCCCATCCACGATGCGCCATCCCCGGTGAGCATCCCTGGCCCCTTACTGTATATGGTAGTGACTGTGATAGCACCCGGGACAGGGACCCATGTCCGGGTCCGGGCCCGGGCCCTAATTGACTCAGGGTGTGCCCGGGACTTGATTGGCCCTTTAGTAGTGGACGGGTTAGGGCCCAAAGTCACCCCATTGGGGGAGCCACTTACGTTTACCCAAATGGACGGATCGGAAATGAAAGAGGCATGTGTGGCAGAGACTGAGAGACTAATAGTGGGGACGGGGGAACACTGGGAGAGGAGAGCTTTCGTCATCACCCCCAACACCCAGTTCCCCATGGTGTTGGGGAGTCTCTGGTTAAGCTCCCATGACCCCTACATCAAATGGAGCGAAGGGAAAATCTCCTGGGTGGACGAGAAGTGTCCCTCCTTATTGTGATTCCTCTCCTCTGCTGCTGGAGTTTGGGGGTGTTAGGGCTTGGAGCCACCCCGTTTCTCAGTTCTTGCCAAGCAGAGGGACTTAGCTAATGGGTTCCGTGGTTGAGGACCCACATTTTGATTGTGATTCCTCTCTCCTGCTGGAGTTTGGAGGTGTTAGGTGGACTCAGGGCTCTGAGCCACCCCGTCTCTCAGCTCACGTTGAGCAGAGGGACTTAAGTTAGTGGGTTCCTCAGCTGAGGACTCACATTTTCGTTGTTATTCCTCTCCTCTGCTAGGGTATGGGAGTGTTAGGTGGACTCAGAGCTCTGAGCCATCCCGTCTCTGCTCACACAGAGCAGAGGGGCTTAGCTAGTGGATTCCTCGGCTGAGGACCCATATTTTGATTGGAACTCCTCTTCCTGCTAGGGTTTTTTTTTGGAGGGGTGGACTCAGGGCTACCCTCTCTGCTCATGCCGAGCAGAGGGGCTTAACTACTAGGTGTCTCGGCTGAGGACCCACATTTTATACCCTCCCACCCCTCCTGATTGTGAACCTCTCTGTGCCATGACTGTGAAAGGTGCAAAGGGTGCTAGTTGGGGGTAGGGGGGGAGACGTCCTCCACTCCCCCTGTATCACGGGTCCCCATCCTAGGCACGAAACCCATCCTGCCACCCCACTGGAGCCCACCCCTAGCATGGCATCACTAGGGGTCTTGGAGCCTCCTTTTCCTGATCTGTTCCTGGAGCTCCACACAGGCAAAAGAGTTGTTAGCACTGCCCAGCAGTTGCAGACACTCTTCGGAGAGGACTCTAGCAGTGATTCAGAGAGGGGAATAATCATCCTCCCCTTCAACACAATTCCCTGTTCCTGCTCCTGCCTCAAGTACACCCCTCCATGGCCCCTCCCAGCCCAGCGCCAGGAAGCAGTTGTCCCTCCCAGCTTCGCCAGTCCTGGGGCCCTGTTTCCAGCCCACACTTTGGAAACATTTCCACACCCTCCCCAGTGTCCCCTATGTGGCAGAGTTCCAGGTGTGCCATGCCCACACCCAGAAGAGCGCAAACCCCCAACACTTGTCCTCCTCCATAGACACCTGCAAAAGGTGTGCCCTACTATGTTGCCCCTGGAGGAAAGAGTGGCAGCAAGTGGGAGAAAGAAGAGGCCCTCTCCCTCTCAGCAGAGAGAAGTGGAGGGGGTGGAGGAGGCCCCTCCAAGAAAGGCTCCCCATCCTCAGGGTGCAGTGGGTGGGACATCAATGCAGGCCACCATCCAAGAGGTCATTCTCCCAGGGATGCAAACAGTGCCATCCAGAAGGGCTACGTGGAGGGCCCAGGAAGCAGTCACTCACCTCGTTGGTGAGATGATTGCTGTAGATGGTGAACCCTTCTACCTTTTGGAGGATGTAGCCTTTTACCGGCTGCTGCAACACGTGGCTCCCTGGTACTCTGTCCCCCTGTGGAGGACCATGAGCTGATAAGTCTTGCCCACCATGCACCACTCTGCAGTGGTGATAGCCAAGGCTCAGGGCTCCAGAACACAAGGCAGAACCGTGCACTTTGCGGCAGACCTCTGGAGCAGCCAGCAGCATGGCTTCCTCTCCCTCACCACCCACTGGTGGCAACCAGAGGACCTCTGTCTGGACTGTTGAGGCACAGGCCAGGCCGCAGGAGGACACAGTCCTGCCACCGGGCTTCAGTTGGTTCTGCTCCGTGTGCAGGGGGTGGATGCAGACCACATGGCACAAAACATCACTGCCATGATACAGAGTAGACTGAAGAAGTGGGTGGGCAGCGGCAACATTGTCCGGGGCAGCATTGTTACAGATGCTGGTGTCAATATGCTGGCTGTGATAAAGGCTATGTGTGCCTCAAGGGCATCATCTGCCTGGCACACAGGCTTCATCTCATGGTGAAGGATGCTCTGGGGCTGGGGAGCACTGTCAGGACGACCCAGGACATGGCTACCCTCAAGATGCCGTCCTTGCTTGAGACCTGCTGGTGTCTGGCTACCCACTTCTCCTGCAGCATCAAGTCTGCCTGTCTGCTGTGCAAGAGGCAGGAAGGAGGGATGAGCCTGAACAACAGCTCATCCTGCACTTAACCACATCCGCTGGAATGCCACCTGCACCATGATCGTACGTTTTGTGGAGCGGAAGAGCACAATCTCCTCCATATTCATCCTGCATGGGGAAGGGGAGCTCAGCATCAGCTCCGATGACTGGCTGTCCTCAAGCCCTTCCAGGACACCACCAACAAGCTGTGCCACCCATACAGCCAGCCTTGGGCAAATCATGTCCCTGATTCGAGGGCCGGGTCAGGCGGTGGCCTGTGCACTGGAGCCAGGCCCGAGGGGATGCCTATTCTCCCATGGGTCAGGGCCTTGGCACAGAGGTTGCAGGTTGCATTCTCTCTGCAACGAACAGGAGCACAAGCTGGCCTGTATCTGTGACCTCTGGATAAAAACCAGCATTGCTCTCTGGGATGTAGAGCTCTGTAAAGAAATGCAGCAGATGTGGCCAGAAGGAACAGTGGGTGGAAGAGGCTGGGGAGGAGGAGCCACAGCCCGGCACCTCTGCCTCAAAGAGCCCAGCCAGGGAGAAGCCTTGCTACTGGCTGTCAGTGCTGAACTGGGACGTCAGCAGCAGCGGGGCTGCCAGGCATGCAATGGCAGAGGATTCGGCAGAGGTGATGGTGAGAGTACCTCCGAGTCCCCCTCTGCCAGTCCCCTGGAGTACTGGTCACATAAGGCTGCCATCTGGTCCAACCTCTCTTGCATGGTCTCCTCTCCAGCCCTCCCACCAGTGTCTAGAGTGGGTGGGTGTTCTCCCACCTGGGAGACATTCTCAGCCTCCACTTGGACCCAGCCAGGGTGGACGAGTCAACCTCCCCCTGCTGGGCTACCCTTCTCTGGACTTCAGGGATAAGATCCAGGCTTCCTGTTGTCCCTTTGCATGTCCCCCCCCCCCCCATTCCTCCTCTCTGGGTAGTCTGGCCTGCGAGTTTCATCCTTGGCACTTGGGTGGGAGGATGGCCACCTCTGCCAACACCTCCCTCATGAAACAACATCTGCCTACCTCATAATCACTTTAACTGCAAAGTTCTGTTTTCCACTGGTCTAGTGGGTCTCGGGTGCCCGCCAAGCCTTGGGGAGTCACTGTCAAAACTCTGTGGATGTCTGCTGTTCTGTCCTTCAGAACCTGCCTTTGGAGACTTGGGGGGGGGGGGCTGTGAGTGTAGGGGAATGCTTGCCTTGCTTCCAGTGTCGGGCTGGGGGGCGGGGCTGCCCAGGTGAAGTTTCCCTGTGAGTTTGGTGTTACTGGGTTGTTCCTGAGCTGTTCCATAGACTTCTGTAAGTGCAGCTGTCTTTTCCAGAGAGAGCATTGGGGAGACCTGTTTGGGGGGGTCCGTAAGTGGGACACCAGAAATGTAATCTGGCCCCTACGTGGAGAGATTGTAGAGGTATGGGTGGGAGAGTGAGGTTCCCTGTGCATTTGGTGTATATAGCTTGCAAGGGGATCCATTCTATACACTTTTGAACCTGTGCCTGACATTTCCCCCCAAAGCACTTTCCTGGCTTGACCTTAGTCCTATTGGGTTTGCCACAGTGGCCCTGGCTCTGCTGGGCACATTGCACTGGTTCTGCTAGGCTTGCAAAAATGCTAGGCTTGCAAAAATAGTCCTATTGGGTCTGCCACAGTGGCCCTGGCTCTGCTGGGCACATTGCACTGGTTCTGCTAGGCTTGCAAAAATGCCACCCCTTCAGTTTCTACTGCAGAGGTTCTCTGGGACTTTGATTCTGTTCTTCTGGGCTTCTATTGCCCTCGTGTTTTTTTTTGCTCCCCCCCCCCCCATATTGGAAACAATGGAGGAGAGAGCACATTCTTTGAAGGGCCATAACTCATACCTCATAAAACCAATCCTCACTGAACTCAGAGGGCAGGTAAAAGAGTCAGCCAGAGATTCACTGTGAGTTTGGTGTGTCTAGCTTGTACAGGGTCTGTTCTGTACACTCCTGAACCTGTGCCTGTCATTTTCCTAGAGAGCACCTTCTCTGAGGGCTGTAGTTCAGACCATGGAAATCTAATCCTCACCAAACTTGGGAGGGCAGGTAGAGGGGAGTCATCCAGAGACCCCCTGCTAATTTGGTGTCTCTAGCCCTTCTACCTTATCACAAATCTCACAAACCGAACTGGTTCATCTAGGATAAAAAAGTTTGTGACACTCTGTTGTTTGCAAACTGTGCAACTGTGCACGCCATGAACCAATGCAAACCATTTTTTCCCAGTTCCTGCCCATCCCTACTTACAGCTTGCCCTTTTTGTAGAGCAGCTTATATGGGGCTCTTGAGGCCATCCTTCTAGATCAGGTCCATGCTTCCTTATCTTCACCATTGTTTCAGGACTGCTGAAATCTGTGTGTCTGTCTTTAATCTGCTCTCTTCCAGAATTTCACAAACTTATTTGGACAACCATTGGTGTGCCTACTTTCGCCGACAACATATCCAAAGGCGTTGCAAGGTAGGGAGGTGTTTGCCCTCCATAGCGGGATCTCAGTCACTGGCTAAACTCCTGTATTAGTGCAAATTAATGGTGGTGTTAGCTTTGCAGATAAAAGCCTGTGACAGCACTTTCTTTGCTTGAGTCTCTGAGCCATGGCGAGCAGAGCACCCTGTGTCGTCTGGCAGTTTGCAGTAAACAGTTTATGAACATGCTTGTCATAACTGAAGTTTACCACCCAAAAGAAAACATGTGGCCGGAACGTTTGATGAAGCTGCTCTGGCACCATCTTTGTCATGTTGTTTCACTGGCGGGAGCCATTGCTCAAATTTGAGCAAACAGCCATTGGGCTGTCCATCACCTTCTGGTTCCAGCAGTAGAATTGCAGAAAGTAGTTCATCTGATGAAAAGGATACTGGCTCTCAAAAAGCTTGTGCATCAACAGATTCCTTAGCCTTGAGGTACCACCAGATTCTTGGTCATCCTGGCTGCAGCAGACTAATTCTTGTAGAATATTCAAGGACTGCACCGCCAGTTAACGCTTTCTGAAATTATTAGGAGTACAACAAAAAGCCCGGGGTCATTAGCCTCAGAACAGATCCACAGCACTGCTGCTGGATAGTAGCCAATCAGATATACTCGTTGTTCAACCAATGTGTGTACTTTGGCTTCTGGCTGAAGTGGTCAATTTGGACAACATTAAAAGCTTTTAAGAAAAATCAAGGGTGGTGGGGTGAGAGAATAGTCCACCATGACACACATTTCAACACATTTCCACTGAGAGAGAAAAATAAAACTGGTTTGGGGTGGAAAGGAAGAAGCCTGGAACATTTTATTTCTTATCGGCAGCTTCTTTTTGGCTGCAGACCTTTCATAAGATATGTTGCACAGCGTAAGGCAAATGGTAGCAGGTATGTCTGAAGGAAGTATGTGTGTATATACCCTACTTTCCAGGGCATCTACCTTCAGAAGCACCTTTACTGTGTCAGTGCAAGGGTCATGCATCTCAAAAGGAATTGGAGTGGCATGTTTCTGTGGGCTTTTAGGTTTGGATGGCTAAAGAAACGATGTGCTGTCTCACGACGGAAGCCGTGGTAAGCTGTCTGGCCTAACTTTAATGGGACACTCTGCAGTGGCTAGTGATCAACTGATTAGGGAGCTAAATATTTGCTCAGTGAAAGCTCTCTACATCTATTAACTTTCCAACCCATTTTTCCAGTCCCTATAACTGTAAATGGTTCTGGTGTGTCTCTCTCTGAGAGAGCTGCCCCTTTCCCAGCATGAAGTCCCGTCTGGTGACATAATTTGTGACACAGGAAGGTGGTGGTCAGCAGTGAATGCATGAGAAGCTGGAGACCTTCCCTCTTTTGGCTTTTGAGGTAAGTTCTATTATGTGCTGGAAGGCTTTTCAGTTGAAAAAAAAAAAGTGTTGTCCCCATGAAAATAACACTAAACTTGTCCAGAGAAATGCTGAAAATAATAGAACTTACCTTTAAAAGCAACAACTGTGAATGTCTCCAGCAGGAGGGGAAAGGGTGATGTGCGCACTGATCATAGCCTTAAATCTAGCAGCCTTTGCTTTCCTTTGTTCTACTTGATCTCAAATATATGAATGCAGCTAAGAGCGAGTGGAAGTTGAAGGAACAGCTTTCATCGTAGAGAATAACTGGGATGGTGATGGTGGTGAAGGGAATTCTTGTGTTTGAGGTTGGGGTTGGGATCTATTCCATGAAGGTATTGTGTTTCTTTCTTCACTGGGATAATGGTGCCTGTAGCATCTGATGCTAACATGCTAATATTATACATTTTCTGTGGGTACCCTCCTTCCTGCTACAGACTAGCCAAAATTCAAACATGATCATGTTTTGTAAAACCTAACTCATTGATCATGACTCTGGGGTTCAATGTGGGATCATGGAAGTGTTATGGAATTTCAGCAAAATGGATGGAATCTTATTTTTGGGGGGGTATTTACATTACTTACCCAACTGGAGCCTTCAGAATACGATAGGTTTATGCTGCTAAAGAAATTAAAAGTGCCCACTGTAACAAGTTCCCATGGTTAACTGCAGGGCTCATTTCATAGAAAAAGAGGTGCAGGAGCTCATTAGCATACCTATTAGCATAACTCATTAGCATATGCCACGCCCCCTGACATCACAGGCCGAATGTCAGTTTCAGCCCCATTATACCCTATGGGCCATTGAAGTCAATGGCAAAAACTCATGGGGTATATGAGGGACTGGAGGAGAGGGGGTTTGAGGGAGAGGCCCCAAACTTGCAGGGTAGCTGCTGGGGCCTCTCCCCAAACTACGCACCAAGTTTCAAGAAGATTGGACCACGGGGTCCAATTCTACGGGCCCCCAAACAGGTTGCCCTATCCCCTCCATTGTTCTCTATGGTGGGAAAAAACATTACTTTTTTCCCACCACAGAGAACAATGGAGGGAATGGGGGCAACCAGTTTGGGGGCCTGTAGAATTGGACCCTGTGGTCCAATTGTCTTGAAACTTGGTGGGTATTTAAGGGAGGGGCTCCAGCAGCTAACCTGCAAGTTTGGGGCCTCTCCCTCAACCCCCCTCCCCTCCAGTCACTTTTTAAGCCGCTGCTGAATTTCAGTGGCAATTCGGCAACAGGCCGAATCAGATAAGAAAATCTGATTCGACCCATGGCTACCCTAGTGCCCACTCCTGGGCTGGCGGAGCTCAGCTCTGCCTCGCTCCATCCCCAATTGACCCCTGGTTAACTGTATCAAAAAAGAGAGAACTGTTGCACACAAAATAGAAATCTGAGTTTCATGCAAACTTTGGGGGGGGGGTCTGTTTAGCCATTGTTATGAAAGATTACTTTTATCTAGTAGTGGGAGATTTTTAAATGGCTTCTCTCCACATTTCAGTGAGAGCTGCAGGGTTTCTACTATATGCAACAATCTCTCCTGTTTTGTATGTCAAGCATGTAACGTTGTCATTCTTCTGTTGACTTCTAGATCAATCCCAACGAGGTAGCCTCTTCACCTTCTTTCTGAACAACCCATTAATGGCATTCCTATTTGTCTCTGGATTATCAAGCATGCGCAGAGGACTGTGGGACAAGTGTCATGATTACCTTCGAAAAATCAATCGGGATATTGCACAATTGCTGACTCATTCCCGTTCCATAGGTATGCTTCAATGGAAGGGGCTTTGCAGCTGAAAATAGCTAACTGCTGTTTTTACATGCAGTGTCTCAGATTGGGGAGGCAGGAAATACTGCAGTCCCATTTCTCTCTTTCAGAAATGTATGAAGAACCTTTCTGAATTCAGCTTTCTATAAGTGCCATTTTTTTCCCTCTCTGCAGATCAGGCCTTTCTCCAGTTTTTTGGAGATGAATTCCTTCGTTTACTTCTAACAAGATTCATCTTCTGCTCAGCCACCATGAGGATGCACAAAATCTTCCGGGTATGCCAGGGAACTCTGTCTCCTTTTCTTTCAGCTTGGTTCATTGATAGACTGTTGTGCATTCAGAAATGCACCACTTATGGATAAAAGGCCTGCTATTGGTCATATAAATACTACAGAATAATTATTGGTTTAAATCTCAGGTGTGTAATATTGCTAGTTAACTATAGTGAGAAAATTTACAAAGTCCAGAGCTGAAGGAACCTTTTGCCAAAACTGGGGAAAGCTATAGTCAGGATTTAACCATCAGCTTGTTTTGATATTGAAATTTTGAGTTTCTGGAACTACCACTCCCTTCTGCCCAATAGCAGACCTCTTGAAACTGCAAGGCTTTTCAGGAGATTGCGATATGGCTTGAGGACCTGCTGATCTAAACAAAACTCTAAAAAAACCCTACTGTGCATTCTAACTCTGTAGGTGTGCTTAAAGTAACTCTTTGATTTCCAGTCTATATACATGTGTGTCTGGAATACTTCACTGGATGTTAATTGATACTTTAAGCATTTTAAACAAACAACTGTGAAGGGATTCAGAATGTGGCAAGATGGAGGGATGCTTCTAGATTTCTGTGTGTGTATTTGTTTGGGGTCACCATAAGTCAGCTACAACTTGATGGCACTTAATATGTACATGCATTAACCTATAATTGAAATGAATGGGTGTTTGATTTAGTTTCTCCACTGTGTGGAAGGCATAACAGAAATCTTAGTTTTCAAGAGCTCCAAAGATACCACATCCTGGTGTAATCTTGTATGCATTCCTCGGCCTTTTCATATCATTGACTCGGCAGATACACATGAGTTGTGGAGAATAGTACAGAGCCTATGTGGTGCAGCAGTCAGCTTTGTGCAATGAAATGTGTTTCTCTTCTGTATGATGGCTATACTGTCTCATTAAAATGCTTTTCTGTCTTCTGTTCTCCCCACTTCTTTCCATAGCAGGAAACTAGAAATTATCCAGAATCCTATCCCCAGCTGCCAAGGGACGAAACTGTGGAGAATCCACACCTCCAGAAGCACATTTTGGAGTTGGCTTCCATGCTGGATGTTCGAAACGTGTTCCTGGAGACCACCCTCGATGATTATTAAAATGGAAACATGTTCCGGCTTTCTTACTGCAGAGGGGTGTTCCTAGTCACAGGCTTTTGAAACGGTGCAGTTTTCTAATGTGAAGATCCACAAAAGGAATTTACTTGATTTTTATTTTTAAATTTATGGTTATTTTTTTAAAAAATAAAATGGCTGTAGGCACAGCTGTTTCCATTCTGTATGGGTCAATTTTATATACTAAACCCTTCTGCATCTTTTGAAATTTTAAGACTAAAGATATCCCCTGGTTTTAAATTTTGATTTTAGTGGTTGAAACTAACCATATCACAAATGATGCTAAGTATTTAAATGCTATCACTTTTAGCCCATGTGTGTGGAAATTCTTTATTTTTGTACAATTTTTAAAAAAAATTGGAAGCAAAAAAAAGTCCAAGAAGAAAATGAGCTTCTGTCCCCAAAGATTCTGGATTTAAAATGTGAATGGTGGGACGACACCCTGCAAAAGCAGCGATAGCAATAAACAAGTCTTTCAAGACAATACACTTGATCAACTCAAGAGGGAGCATGATATCTGAAGGGATGCTGGAGTGATCCCAGAAAACGTAGTGTTCCCCACAAATTCCGTATTCTGATATAAAGCTAAGTCACTTGCTGGCTAAGAACGCAGGACATCCCTCTTTGGGCCTGAAATAACTGGTTTAGGGCATATTACCACGTCAAGAAATTGCCCCCCAGCTCTTTACTGGACCACCCTCTGTGCCTCTTGCAGAGCCATGATCCTTCTGCCTCAGGAGGATGGTTAGGACCAGTCAGTTTGGATTCTGAATTGCTCAAGGAAGAACTGCCTTCCTCCGCCACACAAAACGAGTACCATTTCCCAGCTTTGGCCAGAGTCATGCCTAGGAATGGAAAATACCAGCCTTTCCCTGCACAAGGACACACGGCAAGGAGTTGCTTTTAATTTCCACTGCCACACTTTGACTGTGAGAGAATCTTTCATGGCATTCCTCTAGATCCAAGAGAGCTGTTTCAATCCCTGTTTCATGACTGATGACACAAATTCATGTTGTACTGTGGCAAAAAAATAAATCACTGCCTGGCCTTGGTGGCGGCTTGAGATCAATCCTTGTTACAGATGAGAGAGAGAGTCACTTCTCCCTCATTATGAGAAGTGCAGAGTCTTGCAAGAGTTTGGATGAGACGATAGCATGGGGCACATGGTACCTTCACAAGCAGGGCCCCTTGTTTGGGCTACAGAAAGCTCATAGCTGTTGAAGAAAGGCATTTGCTGGGGCCCTGGAGCTGCTGAGAAGCCAAATGGTGGCAGCCAGGAAATCAGCCCTGCGTTAGGAGTACAACACAGAGCATGGAAGTGCTTGTGGAGGGAGGGAAGAAAGGGATGCTGAGGAAGGGTGCTGCTCTCTAATTGTCCTCTGCGCCCAGCTTTAAGATGAGCTGCAATGAGCTGCAACGCCCATCCCAAAAGTCAGCAGTAAAACAGAACCCTCTTGAAGGCGTCAAGGTTCTGTTATGCATGTTTTTCTTTCCAGTCTGCTTTCAGTTAACAAGTGCTTTGTACAGTGGAAATACTGATACCAAGGAAGATGTTCACGCGTGGCTGCCTAACACAGAAACAGTTTCAAGATAAGAGAAACAAGGTGTGGAGATGTTCTGGCAACTGATGGTGCAGGCCTCTTATTTCCATGTCGCAGTTGCTCCAGTGGTCCTGGACAGGTTGCTCCGAGGCTCTTGCGTTATCACATTGCCGTCGGTCATTGTCCAGTATATTCAGGTTTAACCAACAGAACAAGCACACAAATTCAAGCACTCTTTTAACCTTAGTAATACGATTATAGGATTCCTCTGAGCTCAGTAGGAAATGTGTCCCCTCCCCACAAAGCTGTGGTTGAACTGAAGCTGTGGAAACAAGGTTTGTGTGTTTGTTTTCCCCTCCATTGGGTGTTCTGTTATAGTAAATACTCCTTTGCTTGGTATTTTTGAGCAGGCTGCCGTGCAAACCTATCTCAACCACTGCCCAGGATAAGAGGGAATGGCCAGCAATTTGGGAGCAAGGGGATTTGAGGTCCACTGCAGGGCTGGGAAAGGCAGTGCTTAAGAGTGATGACAAAAGGTGCCTTAGGTCGGGCATAAAGTGCAATGGGGAACGTAAGCAATGGGAACAGAGTTTGCAGAGCATTTGCTACCCTAATAGCTTGACTTGAGAATGCTTTCACTTTCAATTGGCACTTGAGAGTAGTTGAATAGCAAAATAGCCTGAAGTGGGCTAGGTTTGGTTAACAAGCACTGGTGCATTTTCTTATGTGGTGCTTTGGTCTCGTGGTCCCCTTGTGCCTGAAAATATGGTGGGGGCTTTTTGTTTTCTTTTTAAGATGACAATGTAGATGAGTGGTGTGTGTTATTGTGTACAGTACGCACTCTGTCTGCCAGTTGGGGGTGGGGGGAGGGGTGCTGCCTATAAATCTGTATATTTGTAGATATTTATATATAGCATAGTCTGAGAATCAAGTGTATACAAGATAAAAGATGTATGCAGAGGTGCAGAGCAGAATTCATTCCATTTGGGGTAGGATCATTCAGGATACTGTTGCTCAAACTGTGATTGCAATGGATCCATGATTCGGAGATGGCTTTTGGCTATATTAAGTTTATTAAAATATTTCACTATCCAGATACTAGGGATCTGTGTATTAAATTTTGAGACAAATGTTTCAATAACTGAACTAGTTGTGATCTCATGCTCACCAACCAGATTCTAAGCTTGTGGTAAAGAAGCTTGTTTGCCTCCCTGTAACATGTTGGTGCCAATTCAGTCCCCCCCCCATCCCCCCCCCCTGGGTATATCTCTGAGTAGGTTTTGAACTCCACATCAGTCCCAGGTACAACTGCCTAGGAATACAGAACCACCTGTGCTTATTTTTGCAGTTTGTTGCAGTTGGCATTTTAGAAGAGTGTCTTTTCTTAAGCTCCCTGTTCAAACAAGGAGAGTCCTCTGGCTCTCTGTGGGGAATATGCTAAGAATGCACAGTAGGCTTCTGAACATCTTGTTCCATTTTGCCCCATTGTATTGGAATAGCATGTGTGCATGATCTTGGAAAGAAGACTTCTTTTAGCATGTCTGTTTTGTATTCTGTTCGTCAAATATTTGTCTGGACCATAGATTTAGGTCATAACGAAACCAAGTATGCCGATCAACAGAACAAGTGCAAAACGCAAGAGATTACAAAACCTGTATAAAAGACAAATAATCATCTACCCCATGAGCATTCATGCAATGTTGTCTTGCTTCTCTCTGCTGCTAATGCAAATGAGGTTTTCCTTTTGCTGTATCAGGTCTGTTGTTATATGCAGCAAATAGTGAGTTCTGCAAAAAACTGAACAAGTTAAAATGAAACGGAAGTTGAGGGCAGAAATTATTTCTGGCCTTATTATGGACAATCAAGTCACAAAAGATATCCTCCACTGTATCAGCTCCCCAAATGGGATTTCTTAAATCATACTGGGTGTTTCTGTGGCTGAGGTCAGACTGGCAATCTGGAGCGGGAGGAAACCGGGGATAAAAGCTGCGGGGGGAAAGTGCTCCAGGGCTGGCCATTCACACTAGCCAGTGTATTGCGGAAGCATGCCATTAGGGAGTGTTCAGACTGCTGCGGAGTGGCCCCGGGTGGGCCAGCCTCCGCGGCTCGTGGCGGGGCCGTTTCGGCAATATGCGCATGTGCGCATAGGTGCATGGCTGCATCAGCAGTCTAGAAATTTAAAATCTCCCCACCTCCTGAATTGGGGCGTGGGTGCATGAGCACCCATGCGCATATCTCCACGATGGCGCGTTCACACTGCTGCCTCCGCTTGACTCCCGCTTCTTCCGGTCCACACTGCCAGAAAGCGGGAGACAAGCGGCAGACGGCCCCTGGACACCAGTTTCTGCTGTTGTTCTTCTGAAGTGGCAGGGAAGCGGGTAAGTACGGAAGGGATCTGGGGAACAGCTGCAGTTGTTTGAACGGGCTCCCTTCCCCTGCTTCACAAGCGGAGCTCTCCCGCTCCACTTCCTGTGTCTGTCCTCAGCCTGTAACTCTGCTATTGGCAATAAAGGGCATTTGCTGGAATTGGTGAGGAAATGCTGGGTGGGGGGGCTATAGCTCAGTGGTATTGCATCTGGGTTTGCATGCAGAAGCTCCTAAGTTCAATACTCCAGTATCTCCAGTCAAAAGGATCAGGTCGCAGGTTATGTGAAAGACCTTTACCAAGGATCCTGCAGAGCTGTTGCCCATAGAATGGCTCAAGGAAAGAGTTTTTATGCTCATGCTTAATCATGCATTACTAAGGGGTGGATTTGGCTACAGAGGCAAATTCTTTGGAATTAATGGAGTTTATCAGTGGTTACTAGCCATGGTGATTGATAAGGCCCTCCACAATCAGAGGCACTAAGCCTTGGAATCCCAGAGCCAGGAAGCAACATCAGGGAAGGCCTCAGCCTGTATGCCCGGTTGTTGTTGGCTGTCCGGAAGAACTGGTTGGCCACTGTATGAGACAGGATGCTGGACTAGATGGACCATTGATCTGATCCATCAGGGCTCTTCTTATGTTCTTAACTGATTTTTTAATCTAGTTTTCAATCACATTTTGGCAATCCATTTTTTAAAAAAAGTCATATTGGGGATATATAAAGGACCTCATCTAATGAACCATCCTTTGTTTATAAATGCCCCCCCTTTGGGGAACATAATGCATTTTGTTGAACTAAGCCTTATTGCTCACAAAAGCTTCCTTCCAGCTTGTGCATATTGCCAAAGTTGGATCAATGGAAGTGTAAGCAGTTGACTTTCTCTTATGACCTATGCATTTAGCACCAAGAGCTTTGACTCTTGAAAGCTTATACCCCCTCCACCAATCTTGTTGGTCTCTAAAATGCTATTGGACTTGAATCTTTTTGCTATGTAGATTCATACTAAAATCTTACATACCCTGCACCCAAATTATTGGCAAGTCTTGATACAGGAAGGTAGAATTAGCAGTAAATAATGTTACTGTGTACTTGCCAGGTTTAAGTCCGTACAAAGGGGGAAACATTGCTGCCTTCTTGCTTGGGCCATTTTTTGAGATCATAGAGCTTCTTGGACATCAATATTGCTCTGTTGCTGTATTGCATTAAAGCTAGCTCAGTAACAAAATATGAACTCCTTGTAACCCCTAAAACTGTAACTAGGTTCTAATTGTATTCTACTGATGTTTCCAAGCAGAATGTTGTCTTGCTGGATTAGTCATCATTGATCAAACTGTTTTTGATGGTTTAATAATGGCCACTAGGGAAACCATTTTGGAGATCAAGGAAAAATGCTGTGTTCAGAGTCAAAGGGCGATGTTAAGAATGTTCCTAAATTCAGCTAGATCTCAAAAGTAATTTGGATATTCACTAACCTTGTAAAAATGTTTTTTTTAAAAATGTGTCTTTGACTTGATTCCATGAAATTGCCTAAAGTTCAAGGGGAGGAAAAATGATCAGGGACTGCATAAGGATTCTTGCTATTTTGGATTTTGATTAGTTTATCATTCAGTCAGCTTCAGAATCCTGTCTAAATTTTTGCAGGCACCTCTGAAGCATGGTCCTTCCTAAAAGATTTATTAGTATTTATGTACTTAAATCCACTCATAACAAAATTCTACCCAATAGTTGGATTAATAGCAACTATATTAATTCTTGTGGTGTTTTATGAAGACACCATCTGATACAGACACTTTTTCTGCGTTAGGTTTCACTGTTGCTGTTGTTGGTGACCATCTGAGAACCTCTATAGTGAAGGGCAAAACATTACACACCAAAATCTGCTCTATCCATCATGTTTGCGGAGGGGCTGTGCCTCGGTGGTAGAGTATCAGCCTTGCATGAAGAAGGTGCCAGGTTCAAATGGTGGCATCTCCGATTAAAGGGTTCGGGTAGGATGTGATATGAAAGACATTCGCCTATGTCTCTGGAGAGCCCCTGCTAGTCTGAGTAGACACTACTGACCTTGGGGGACTAATGGTCAGTATAAGCTAGGTTCATGTTGGGACCACTGTGTGCCACTCTACCAAATGACTGCTACTTTGGGGATTGCTAGATATCATAGGGTGGTAGGCAAACTTGAAGCATTAACATTTTATTGGTTTTATTTGGTCTTCATCTGTTGCTGGATACTGGAGACCAGGATACTGAAATACTGGCCATGGGATCAGTCTGACAAGACTTACAGTAGAAATTACTTTTCACCTGCCTTGTACCTTGACACTTCTGATGCTTGTGGGTAGTGATCTCAACATCTCCCAAATTCCTATTGAGAAACTTTTAGGAGTAAATCCAGCTGACTTCTACTCACCCTTCTGCTCTGCTGAGCTGGCTGTCATTAATGTGGACATTTTAATGTACTCTTTTGTTAGCCATAAAGAAGCTACTTGGAGTGGCTATTAGGTCTAAGTGAGTCTTTTCCTGTGTTATGTTCTTACCAGGTCAACCAAACCAACCCTTAAGATGGGAGTTTCAGAAATCCAGTTTGGTCTGGAGTCATGTATAGTTTCTAATTTGGAATGTTTTGTATTTGCCAAGCTAAACTCTCAAACTCACTTGGAAATTCCAATGAAACAGTTGGGCAGCTTGCTTCAATGAAAAGGTCTCAGTGTTTATGTTGCAAGTTTCTTCAGGCTTGTATTAAGTCACTGGAGGCATGCTAAGCTAGGCAGCAGACCCAAGTCGTAAACTAAATTTTTTGTACGTAATTTATTTTATGCCGTTGTAGTTATAAAGCACAACAATGAATTTTTGCCCTGTTGGGTTGGCAAATGGAAGGGTTAGGAAAGAACTGGGGTAGAGGGAAGTGTTTGGGAAGCAGATGGCATGAGTTCCTCTCTCTAGGAAGTGAAATGGAGAACAGATTATTTAGGATGTACCACTTTTTTGGCAACAAGTAAATTGGCAAGTCTTGTTTTTTAAAAAACTAGTTACTATTTCAGCATTACTTTCCTTTGAGAACTGGGAAGGATGGGAATGAGTATGTAACTGCTTGACCTTGCATGATGAAATTAATGGAACTAAGTACTGAAGTTGCTTATTGGATTCTAGCTTAACTTTTATTGGTGGCTTTGAATTCTGATATCACTAGGGCAAGTTGTGGATCTTTTAAGCCTGTACTCTCAGTGCCATTTTGCATGTTTATGCATATTTTGTTTGCTTATATAGATCTTTTAAGTCTCTAGCTCTGCAGATGCTTTGTTTGGCTACATCAAAGTAGTATATTCTTGGCTGTAGTGAGTCTCCTAGTCTTTTTGGTTATATGGGTACGTTAGGATATTACAGAAGAAAATATAAATTCAGTAGCTTCAAATGGAATTGATTTCTGCTGCATAATTAAAATAAATTCAGATCAGTAAGCATTTTATCAGACTGCAAGCAGCTGGCAGGAAGAGCTATGAGTGCACCAGAATAAATTTTTCAGTCTCTGTAGTGTTTTGTTAGGACTGGGTTCCCACTGAAATTCTAACCAACAAGTCTTAATAAGCTGAAGTCAGTCCCATTGTCTGCACCTAGAATGGCACAATGTTGACGAACTTGTGTGATTTTTTTTAAAAATAAGCTTGTATTAGAAAGTAACATGACTTGGTTTTTTTAAAAAAAACAAACAAACATCTTCTTTGGAAATTGTAATAACTTGCCTCGTTAGTAGTAAAAAGAATTTTAATCTGTGGCAAATGCTTGTCTGTAATTGAAATGTTGTTGAACTGTGATGCCAGTTGTAGGGAATATACAGCTGTATCTTAGGATCTCTTTCACGAAGAGATTGAAGCACAAGCGTTTTTACATGTACCAAACCTGTTCTAAGTGCTGCTAGTCCATAGTGCATGTGATAATGCTGTAGGGTAACAAACCTCTGTAATGGTTCACAAAGCCACTGTTACCTTTGTTACACATAACCACATCTTGGTGCCAGTTTATCTACATTATGACTTGAGATTTTTACAGCAATTCCTGATCTGACCAGTGTGACGTGAGGCTTCTCTTATGCTGAGGAGATCAGGGGCCATTCTTGTTTACAAGGTTGTAAATGATACTTTTTTCCTTGCCAAGAGTTATTGCTTATACATCATAGTCCCCAGTTGATGTGGAAATCTGATGTCTGTATCTTGTAATACTGTACAAACTTTGTCTCTAATGCATCTGAATTACTGAAGCCATAAGCTCAACCATGAATGTTACCTTATTCACTCCACCAGATATTTCTCCCGAGTTTGTCGGCCGATATTGATTCACGCTGTGGTTCATGCAGATGTATTTCCAAGGGTTCAGCGAAAAGCTATCTCAGCAAGGTGGTAACAGTAGGGCCTGTGACCATCTTTTTATAAACCCAAAGCTTCTGCCACTACCCTCTATTCATTGCTGTTTGGAAGACTTATTCCACTAGATAAATTTCAAAGCTAACACTGTGATTCTCTACAGAGCTGACATAGCATCAAGGGAACAAAACACTGTAAAAATACTGATTTGTGTTGTATTAAGTAACAAGGATGACATTTCTGGGGTTTTGCTGTCAGTGTACTGAAGACTTTCACGTTGGTTAATGTTTGCTTGGAATGTGAGTACATTCATCAGTTGTGAATTACTGTACATGAATTTTGTACGAGACCCACTCAAATTCTATGTATTACCAGTATACAATAAAGATATTTGCTTAATTGTGTGTTTGAGTTTTCAGGACTAGGTGGGCTATAAACAAACTGTGGCTCGGGAGCCGCATGCTGCTCTTTCACATAAATTAGGTGGCTCCCGGCAGGGCGGCTGGGGAAGCTAAATATCATTAGCAAACAAATATTATTGGACAAATTAATATCATTATCAATATCTGCTTTTACCCCTTTTGTTATTATTTTTGGCAGTCTCATTTAATGTTAATAAAAAGCAAATTTGCTTATTTTCCAATAAAAGCAGGTAATATTTGTTCATGTCTTGTGGCTCTCAAACATCTGATGTTTATTCTATGCGGCTCTTACGTTAAGCAAGTTTGTTCTAGGTGGCTCTTATGCTGAGCAAGTTTGCCCACCCCTGAGCTAAGGCATCTCCCCAAGAAGGGGCAGGTAGTTTATTCTTTGGTTCTAGAGTTAGAGAGAATACCTGTTAGAAAGTTAGAGTGTATCTGTGAATGAACTGCAGGAAGGTCCTCTGTAATTCAGAAAATTATCAAGCATCTTAATTTCTTAATTTCCATAGATTCTGCATTGTTTTCTGTATTCACATTTACACATACCCCCCCCCCTTTAGGACAAGTGAATTGTGTGAAAATGCTTGCTTAAGAAAGTTTGCCAAAACTTTCTTGCGCCACAATTTCACTTCTGATACGCCTTTAGGTGGCAGCATAGCACAATGATTCCAGTCTCAAAAAAGGTACACATGAGGATGTTCTGCCCAAGGACATACATTCAGACTCTCTGCAGGCACTTTGTTGTGGGGCAGACAAAATGTAACCTAAGAGGTGCTGACTGTGCCATCTTCAGCACATCTACTCAGAATCCTACCTGGGGAAATTCAATAGGGCTTACTCCCATGAAAATAGGGCTTCTTTCCATGTACTTGCATGTGAGTTAAGTGCCATCAAGTTGCTTCTGTCTTATGGAGACCCTATGAATGAATGTCTTCCAAAATGTTCCATCGTCAACAGCCTTGCTCAGGTCCTTAAAAGAACAGAGGCTCAGTGACATCACATGCCATTGTCCCTATCTACGGAGGTGGAGACGTGGGATTTAGGAAGCAGCTTTCCAGAAATTTAGGGGAACCTCCCCCCCTCCCCTTTCCCTGGCCTGGGCTAAACCCAGGAAGAGGTGGGAATTGGCCAGAGGTTATAGTGGTATCTCAGTGGTCTCCTGCAGTGTCCTTTATTTAAATTCACTTTTAGAACAGTCACTTTAAGATCTGTAAATATACATGCCATGTGCAAAAGACAAACAAATGGTCCCAAATTTGAAAGTAAGGAGGGCAACACTAAAAAGCCTGTAGGGGAACATATAAATCAATGTCCTGGACATTCATTTACAGGAATCTTGCTCAGAAATTGAGTGCACAGCAACTGTTTGGTATTCTGGCTCAGCCACGCATTTACCAAACAAAGGCCTCTGTAATACCATAATTTACTAAAATTCAGTACAAAGTCACCCAAGACTTTAAATACTCTGGGGCAATAATAGGTAGTGGGCTGATTCCAAACTAAGTTGGTAATTTCCACTGATTCCTCCTTCCTATTGCCGACCTCCCCGTTCACTTCATTCCTCATGATACGCTTTCCCCCAGAAGCAACAATTCATGGAGCTAAGTGGGAGGGAGGAGGGTGGCAGGAGAGTTTCATTCTGACGCAGGATCCAGCACATTGTTTCCCATGGCTGAGTCCATACGCTACTGCACTTTAGCAGTCATTGGCGATTGGGGCTTATCCATACAAGAAGATCCAGGTGCAAATCACTGCTGTTGCAAAACAACAGTGCCATAGCCACCAATGTGTGGCTACAGCCCACATTCTACGGTGTGTATGCAAGTGCCCTCAAGTTGCAGCACACAAGTGGCAACCCCAACAAGCGGCTTTCACAGCAAGTGAGAAGCAGAGGCAGCTTGCCCTTGCCTTCCTCTTTAGCATCCTCCTGGGTGGTCTCCCATCCAAGTCCAGACCGGGCTTAGCTTCTAAGACCTAACGAGACTGGGCTACAGCTTTCCACCTTCTCTCCTCTCCATATTTTAAAGGTTTCACCCCCTCCCCCAGCCCCCGGACGGCGCCCTTTAACTCTCCATCGCTGCTGGTGCAGCGAGAGGGGGAAGAGGTGCCCCTTAGGAGGCCGGCGGCGGCGGGAGGTGTAGCCCCTCCATGCCTTTTGCACCTTACTACCGTCTTCCCCTCAGCTCTCCGCGCCGCCTCTCAGGCAGCTCCCCTGCCCTGCAGGAACTGCCGACGGGGAGCGATGCAGGCCGGAAGCGAAGCGATTCGAAGCCCGCGAGGGAGGGAGGGGACTGCCCGTCGCTCACGCAGCAGCCCGGTGCCCCAGCGGGGGCGCATGGAGACCTCGCTGAGCTCCCTGCTGGGAGAGCCAGACACCAAAGGCCCGCCCTTCTGATCTGCGGGGCGGCGAAGGAGTACTAGAGAGGAAACAATAGCAGCCGCTTTACAGGGAATGCCTCTCGACGGGTCGGGTTCAGGCAGCCAAAAGGGGCGTGGTGGAGTTAGGAGTTGGGTTGGACTGTTTTCAGCTGGCGACTCACATCAAACCCGTTTGAGAGCCGGGTGGCCAACGGGGGGGGGGGGGGGGGGGTTGTTGTGTGCCAGCTTGGGGGGGGGGGTGCTGTTGGAGCTCTGTCTACAAAGATGGATGTTCAGATCTCTGCTGTAGCACCTTTAACCAGCTCTGGCTGGTGTGCCAGCTGTGGACCTTTCTAAAAAAAAACAGATTTGGCTGCAGTTCTATTTGCTCTCTAGTTATATCAGGATTGGATTTCTGCATCATGTTCCATATCGGCTTTTTTTTAAAAGTAGTTCAGAAACTTCAGTTGGTTCAAAATGAAGCAACCACCATATTGGGCGGGCGGGCGGGCGGGCGGGGGGGGGGGGGGGGTCGAGTATAAGGTTCATATTTTGAAATAGCTTAAGTGATTACCAGTTTGTTTCCGGGTTCAGCGAATTTATAAGACCCTAAATGCTCTGGAGTCAGGACATTTAAAGGGTTCCCGTATTAACCTGTCCAACAATTAAAATTTTCATCAGATCACTTCTAGTGACCTAGAATGTATGACTTCACTCATATTATCCTTTACTCCAAAGACTCTATTGCAGGGAATTATAGGTGACTAGGAATAAGGCCCGTTGTGGAAATAAATACAGCGGGCTCTAGAAAGAGGCTCTGGGAGAGTGCCAAGGCATTGGGCAGTCAGCGTCAATTTGCTGTGGTGACCTCAGCAGGGTATAATGACACAGAGTCCACCATTTTATCCAGGGGAAGATCTCTGCCATCTGAAGAGCAGTTGTAGTTCAGTGTGATCTCCATCCCTCCCCTGGAGATTGGCAACGATGGTTTCACATGAGGGAACAGGTGATTTGGAGGGTGGAGTCTATGGAAATGAACCTGTCTGAGGTCCCACCCCTGCTAAAACCTCACCCTCTCCAGGGTCCACCCCTCAAATCTCCAGGAATTTCCCAACCTGGAGTTGGCAAACCTATCTCCCTCCCAGCCAACCGTCAATGTATCATTATCTGCCCCCTGGCTTCAGCTTTCCATCTCCTCCCTCCTCGAGAGCACTTTAATTCTGAGTGATCTCCAGCCCTTGCCTGGAGATTGGCAACCATAGTTCCTGTGGAGAAGTACTCTTTCTCTGCAAGGGGGACCAAAGCAGCTGACATTCTCCTCTCCCCCCTTTGACTTGCACAACAACCCTGTGAGGTAGGTTAGGCTTAAAGTCTGTGACTGGCCCCAAATCACCTATTCAAGAACCTGGGTCTAGCAGATCCTGCTCTGAAGTGCTAACTGCTACGTCTAGGGTAGCCAACCTCCAGGTGGAGCCTGAAGATCGCCAGGCATCACACCTGCACTCGAGACAACAGATCTCCCCTCCCCCCCCCAGCCATTTTCTCCGGGGGGACTGATCTCTGTCATCTGGAGATCAATTGAAACAGCGGGAGATCTCCAGGTGCCCTTGACTCACTCTCCACAGATCCACTTGCAAGAAACTTAATGTAAGTTCTGGAACTGGAAATTGTTAAAGATGTAGGGTCACACTGTTCTGTTCGGGAGACCCAAGCTTCATAGGAGTTTACATTTCAAGACTAACAGTATCAAACCACAGACCTATAGGGAAAAGAGACTGCAACGAACCAGACAGAATGCTTAAAATGCCACTCCCAAGTCAGGTGTTATTTAGTGATACCACTAAAGGGCATACTAGCTTCATTTCTACCACAGACAAATTTCACCCACAGGAGGTTGGGCCCAAATATAGTGCTGCATGAATGGGGGGGGGGGGGGGGGCAGAATCAGCCATCTGTAGTTTTGGACCTCTGGAAAAGCTGGGATTGGGTTTTTTTAATAGATGCTGTAACTACGGTTGAAGACATGCTCTTTCACTTTAATAGGAACTATCAAACCACCCTTACAGCAGCAGTTTGGTTTTATAGGAAGTAGTACTAGAGACTTTCAGTTTTGTGTTTTCATTGAACTGTGAGAACAGGTAGTAGAAGACCGGGTTCACACACTAGTTAAAAACGGGAGAGTGACTTTAATCCTGCCTCCCTTTATTTGTGCAGCGGGAAAGAGCTCGCTCCGCAATCGCTTTGGAGAGAGAGTTGCGCCGCCTTCCCACCCACCACGCCCGAGGCGGCTGTCTGCAGCGAGCGCCGGGGATGTGAAACCGCCGCTCTCCTTTACCCGCGCTTTCCCTGTCACGCGAGGGGCGGGCCTCTGTCGCCGTCCCACCCCCCGCATAGCCTCCCCTCCCGCCTCTTTGCGCTTGCGTCATCGTTCCCTCTCTCGTCAGTTCCGCCAGCCTGTAGAGACGGCGTTTCCGGGTCCGGAGGTAGTATCGTCCCTGTGAGGAACAGCCGGTAAAGGGGGGGGGGGGTGTTAACGCGGGTTCCCTTTTGTCTAGCATGCGTGTGAAGGGGGTGTGGGCTGCCGCCTCCTCGTGACAGTTCTCTGGCCTTCCGGCAGCAGGAGCAACGCTGGTGTCAGTAACAGTTGGGGGCCGGAGTGGGGTCTTCGCGGTGGCTGAGAAGCGGGCTGACTTTGGTGGAACTTGGTTTTGGCGAATGTGGTGATCAGGAGGGGGGCGGGGTGTTTGCCTGGTATCGCTGTCATTCCTCCGACGTGGAGGCGTGGCCTGGACTTCGGAGGCGGCTGCCCTGGCATTAAGGGGAATACGGAGGAGGAGTGGGCGGAGGCAAGATCAGTAACAAAGGTCCTTTCGGAGAGTCAGGCAGACGCTCGTGAAGCGCCGGTGACAGCTTTTGTGCTTGTGAAGGGCTTGAGCTGTGAGAGTTCTGAGTTCTGTTCGGAAGGGGAAGGGGGAGTCTTCAGAGGCAGTTTTATTTGTGTCTTAGAATCCGGCGGGTCTGAGGCAGCAGAGCACAGTTTGGGTCCAGTGGCATCTTTAAGGCCAACAAAGTTCTGTTCTGGGGATAAGCTTTCGTGTGCATGCAGACTTCTTCAGTTACCAAATTCAGGTGGGTAGACGTCTTGTTCTGAAGGAGCAGAACAAAGTTTGGGTCCAGTTGGCACCTTTAAGGTCAATGAAGTTTAATTTTGGGTATAAGCTTTCATGTGCATGCACACTTCTTCAGTTACCGGATTCAGATGGGTGGCCATGTTGATCTGAAGCAGCAGAACAAAGTTTGGGTCCAGTGGCACCTTTAAGACCAGCAAAGTTTATACCCTGGATAGAACTTTACTGGTCTTAAAGATGTCACTGGACTTAAAATTTTTGTTTCTGTCATGTAAGCTGAGGTTACCAAGAATCCACTTTAAGTAGCTGAACCAAGCCTAAGCTGATGATTGGCACCTGAACTCACAGTTGTAGTGCAAGGAAGCAGACTGTTTCATTTTGTTTTAAATTATTTCTGTTCTATTTGTCTGTGTCATCCATGGAGTCTGCTCCCAGTCTGAACTGTTTTGAGACTCATTTTAAACTGTGATGTGTTCAGCATTTTATGATCTGGCTGGGTTTTTAATGCTAGGGCTTTGGCTTTTTTAAAAAGTTTCACTTTGTAAATTGCCTCAAGCCGGTTCTGTGGAAGTGCGGCGAAGATTTCTAAATAAATAATAGACATAATTGGACAACATGATTCTCCAGGTAGTAGCAACAGGAAATACAAGCTAATTCTCTGCATTCTCAAAAGCCCTCATGGTGGGTTCTGAGGGTTCTCTTTGAGAAGAATGGTAATGCCAGTTATTTTCCCCAGAAAGACTGCTTGACTACCACCATGGGTTTTCCCTGCAACATGCTGCTTTCTGTAGTGTGCCTTTGGGGCCATGTGGGACAGTGGTGAGGCACCCATGTGAACTGAGCATGCATCCTAGAACATTTTCTAGGATCCTTGGCAATGTGCAGGAAGTTTCCTGTTAGACCCATACAGGTTCCTTAGTGGACCATTTTAAATGAACCAGGTCCCCTGAAGACAGTACAGGTGAGAACCATTACTGTATAGAAATCACATGCATATAGAAACCTGCATTATCCTCTGTACAGACTGCACAGGTGCATGCAAACTGCCCCATGTTTCACCTTGTCTTATCTGTCCATAAGCAGCATGCATTTTATGCAGTGGGAAAAACAATGTATGATGCATTGCTTAATAGAATATAGCTACTTTTTTGGCGGGCCACGGTGGCTCAGTAGTTAAAACGCTAAACTGCAGACAGGAAGATTAGTAGTTCGGCAGTTTGAGACCTGACTGCCGTGTGACAGAGTGACCTCCTGTCTCTGGTCCCAGCTCCTGCCAGCCTAGCAGTTTGAAAGCAAGAAATTGCCAGTAGATAAATAGATACTGCTTCGGTGGGAAGGTAACAGCGTTCTGTGCGCCTCGGCGTTTAGACATGCCAGCCACATGACCATGGAAATGTCTTCGGGCAGCGCTGGCTCTTTGGCTTGGAAACAGAGATGAGCACCGCACCCCTAGAGTCAGATTCGACTGGCTTTTGAGCAAGGAAAACCTTTACCTTACTTTTCTGGCATTTGCCTCTAATGTAGGAAGGGAATGCTAGCACTGAATGCAGTAATTTGCTGTTACCCTAATTGAATTGGAGGAAGCTAGTGTGGCTACAAACTTTCATTACTGTAGTGAAGCCATAATTGGAGTGTCTCTGCAAGAACGTGTAAATAATAGAGCATTGGTGCATTTGCTCAGTGATCTTCCTTTCACCATTAGCCACTGCTAGCATGCATATTTCTAGATGATGATTTCCAGGCTGGTGACTGATTTCCAGGTACGCTTAACCCCACAAATACAAGGGGTCTTATAGAAAAGGAAGTCTTGGGAGGGCAGAATTGTGCCCGACCTGCCTAGTACAGCAATTGGTCTAATGTCAATAAGCTCCTCTGAGGATCAGTGTGGCAGAGCAATCAGCGAAGTTGCGAAGAGACCCAGTTAATAATTCATGGTTGCTCAGGGTGATGGTGTCAGGTATATATAAAGGCTGAGTAGGGTGATGGTAGTTTCCCCTGATGTGGCTGAGCCGGGCCTCACCTTAGATGGGCTGCTCTTGTGTTCACAGTGTCTTTCAACTTTTATTCTTCCTCCAAGGAGCTCAGGGCAATGCACTTGATTCTCCCCCCACCAGTGAATTATCACTGCAACCCTGTTAGGTAGATGGGGCTGAGGGAGAGCAAATAATTAGTGAGCTTTATGGCCAAGTGTAGAACTGAACTTGGATTTCCTTAGTTCTAGCCTGATGTTTTAAACACGATACCCATCTGACAGAGTTAGAAATGTCAGGCATGAATCATGCAGCAGACCAAAGCTTGTCAGTCTCTCTTAATAGATGCTTCAGTTGGAAGTACTGTCTGTCTCCTTAGTAATATGAGCACAAGGAGGCAAAATATAAATATTTAAAATAAATAATAAACCCTTAAAGCAGTTGCTAGGGCTGGCTGCCACATTAATTTTGCTTGTAGGGTTGTAGGTGTGTTTTTAATATTGTGTGGAGGAACAGCCACTCTGTGGGCCAGGTATATGAACTAATTGGAACATTTCTTAACATCTTCTTTGAAATGGTTTTCTAAAAGCACATGCTTTACATGTATAAGGCCCCAACATTCTTCTTGGGACAATGAGTATCAGCAGTGCAGGTTCAACTTCTTGCCATTGTTGATGATGTAGAGAAATCATGCAAACCCAAGTTGTCTTGCGGCATAACATTTCTTCTGGTAAAAACAACAGCACAGCAATCACAATTCAGCCAGCTGTTTAAAGACTTCTGTGCATCCCCCTGCTACAGCCAGAGGTTCATAGCTGCTGCCTGTTCCTCTTCATCTCAGCAGCCCTTGTGCTCCATCCCTCCCCATACAGGCTGCATAGGATATCAGCAGTGATGTGGGGGAGGGATGTGAAAGCTAAGGAGCCTTCACTTCTCCCTTGGGAGGACATGCCTATGCACATATGGTAATGGAAAGTGCCATCAAGTCACAGCTGACTGATGGTGACCCTGTGGGGTTTTTAAGGTAAGAGACATTCAGAAGTGGTTTGCCATTGCCTGCCTCTGCGTAGCAAACCTGGACTTTCTTGGTGGACTCCGATCCCAAGTACACATCAGGCTTCGCTTCCAAGATCAGATGATTCTGCACTAGTCTGGGCCATCCAGGTCTTGGTGGGTGAATTATATAGGTTTATAAAATTGTCATGAGGTGGTGAACGTGGAGAGGTTTTTCTGCCTCTCCCCTAACACTACAACTTGGGGGCATCCAATGAAATTTTTGGGAAATACTTTCAGGACAACCAAAAGGAAGTACTTTTCTTACTCAACAAGTAATTAAACTGTGAATTTACTACTAGTGGAGGGTCAGTCAGAAGTTCTTTCAGAGCTGGTCTGGGTGAACCACTGGTCTTATGCAGCAGGCTTTTCTTTATGTTCAGTCTCCCAAACAGAGGTTAGTAATGAGCAGTGGGATAGAAACCAGTCCTAGCCTATCAGACCCCAGTCAAACAGAGAGAGGGCTGTGACCACAGTCAGGCATACGGTTCTGAAAGCAAGGCAGATGAATGGGGTTGCCTTCTCCCTGGAAGACCTGTATGTCTCTGACTGGCTTCAGGATCACAGGTAGCACTGGCCTATCACTGCATGCCTACGATAGTTATGGAGACAACTGTGCCGGTGAAACAACTGTCTGCCAAGTAGCTTGCGAGGGGGCCAGGATGCAATAGCGAATTGGCAAGCCCATAGCAGAGCAGCTAGATGCACACTGGTCATTCAGCTGTTGGTTGTGTTGCAGGCTCAGCAGGTGACTGACATTGCACTATGTGAATGGAGTCCACCTTGGCCTCTTCCTCTGGAGGGTTATTTGCAGAGAGTCTAAAGAGACACATGGATGAAAGTGAGCAATATTCCATGGCAGCAGCAAACAGCAAGTGGACGCCATAATTCTGCACATGATGCTTTTGCAGTTTCCCCAGCCCCCTTTCCATCTTAGAGGTTCCAGCATGGTGGGACACACCTCTTGGGGAATGTGGTATAGTCACTGAGCCGATACTTACTCATCCCTTGTGTGGAAATCCATCAACATTTTCTGCATGCTGTCAGCTGGGGCTGCATGGGTTCCGTTCAAGAGAGGCAGTATGGTAGGGTTTGGATCATGCCGTAAAATGGGACCGCTCTGATTCAGCTACAGTCAGGTTAAAATCCTGGCTAATCTCACTTTTGTCCTGCCATGGTATACTTAGTCTGGTAAAGGTTTTGGATGAACTGTCCAAAGAGTTACAACTGCGAATATCCCTTTGTTGGAAGATGGCCCATTGTTTATTTTTCAGAAGCACTACAATCTCACGTAGTCTGTGGCCACCTCCCAGTGACCTTGAATTCCTAAACAAGGTACCTGCTAAAGCTGAAGCTCTCAAACCCCTTCCCAGTTTCCATGCACCTACTAGGAGGGTCTCAAGACCTACAAGATAGCTATGAAAGATGGGACTTTACAAGTGATTGGCTGATGCTGCCAGGCAAATAGAAGTGGGAGGATTTCTCTGTCACAGGATGAAGCTGCAATTGGAGGAAGGAGCTGAGGTGCTCCTGTCCTTCAGAGCAGCTGGGCAGGGAAGACAGCGGCAGTAAGAAGGGCAAAGCGAAGGAGGTAATTTTCTTGTGGAGAACTTTAACAGCCCTTCCCCCTTTCCACAGACTCTTCTGCACTGCATTATGGGATCCATATCATAACACAAAGGAGTCTCCACATGCTCAGTTATCAGATAGTTTATTGAGTTTGGGGGATGGGTGGACAGAGGAAAGGTGAAAATTTGGTAAATTTAGAAGGAGTTGAAAAACTTTGACAGGAGCTATTCTAAATATAAAATACTGTTCTTGGGAATAGGCTGGGGTGTGTTCGTATAATTGCCTTGTTAGACGTGATCTTTATATGTGTCTCATTGATTTCCAAGCACTGCAGGGCTAGAAGCCCCTTGAGGGAATGAAATTCACCAGATGGAAGTGAGTTCAGGCATAGAGATTTCTCCAGTCCCTTTCTGTGTTAGCTGGCCATCTGATTTGGAACAATCTTGACTTTGAGGGCCTGACACCAAGGATGTTTGCAAAACTGAAGAAGAAGATTGCTGAGGAAGCAGCTACTGTACCACGGCCAGGAGGGGCAGCCAGGATTCCCCGATCATTCAGCAAGGAGTCAATCACATCTGTGGGAGCAGATTCAGGGGATGACTTTGTAAGTAAACAGAACTCTCTCTCTCTCTCTCTCTCTCTCTCTCTCCCCCCAAACACTAGAACTTGAGGACAACCAGTGACGATTATGGGCAATAGATTCAAGTTAGACAATTAATAGTAATCTCCATACAACACATCAGTAATTTATGTAATTTACTGCCGTGGTAGGCAGGGATGGCTATTGGCTTAGGAATCTTAGCGGGATTACGTTGATGGAGAATAGGGTCCATCAGGGTTGGCCCTGATTGGTACTTTGATGGGAGACCATCAAGGAAATCCAGGGTTGATAGGCAGAGGCAGGCAATGGCAGACCGCCTCTGAAGATCTCTTGCCTTAGAAAAAAGGGTCACCATAAATCATCTGTGACTTGACAGCACTTTCCATCTACAGGTCCATCAGTGGCTGTTAGCTATAATGACTAGATGTGACTTGCATGTTCAGAGGCAGTGTACCTTTGAATGCCATTGGCTAGGTGGCAGCTGCAGCTGGAGACATTTATCTGTATCCCCACTGTGGGACTTTGGGGCAACTGGAAACAGGAAGTTGTACTCAGTGGATCTTTGCTCTGAGCTAGCAGGGCTCTCCTCGTCTGCATTTTCAAAGCCAGCTATTCATTTATCCATATTCTGTGAATTGTAGAAGATCTGTAGAATAAAAGTAAGCCAGAAATTGTAGCTAATCATTTTTGGTGGAGTTTGTTGTCTTTGCCTGATCTAAATGTGTCTGATGTAAACAAATACAGAAAAAGTACAACAAAAACACAACCTTAAACATTTCCTGTGAACTCAACTTGTTTTTAAAAGCGAATCACTTTTGTCACTCTCCTAGAGAGTGGGTGATGTGCCACTATCTCCAGCACATGAGGTCTTTCGTCGTGGCTAGCCCTCAGTGATTGTTGGTGCTTCTGCCTAGTTATTTATGCCAGGGAGAATATCTCATGTGAGGATTGATCCATGTTGAGTCCAGCAAAGTATATCCAACCAAAGTGTGTAATCTGATCACAAGAGAGGATCTGGGAGCGGATTGGTATGCCTGTATCTTTTAGCCACAAGGAAGAACTATGGGAGCATTTCCCATGGCTTTAAAATCACAGGAAGATAGCCCTCCTTTTAATAACCCTGTTTCTACTGTTAGGTTAGCTAGTGGAGAGCTGTAGTCTTCTCTTCTTCAGAATCTGTTTCAGGATTTGGGGAGGGCTCTTCATTCTTCCTTGTGCCATGAAACTTACTACTACGGTAGATTTCTTCCCCCTCATTTTAAGTGAGCGTTTCTGCTTGTTCTCTCTAACCTGCCAAGCCTTCTGATGGAAGTAGTTCCAGAGAAGACCTCTCATCTCAGCTCTTCCGAAGGAATGAACAAATACGGAAGCTGGAAGTCAAGCTCTCTGGTACGTTCAGCATTGTGAGCGTGGTGCTGAAACTGGGAACAAGGGTGCTGTATTCAGAAACCACAGACCTCTCTGATGTAAAAGTAATAGTGTTCTGCCTACCCCTCAGGCAGACTTTAAAAGGGCTAGGGCCCATAGCTTATTGGTGGAGTGCATGCTTTGCACGCAAGTGCTCTGTGACTGACATCTCCAGTTAGTAGAGCTGGGGAAGAGCAAACTTCCTGTTCTCTGCCTAAGTCCCTGAACATTCACTACCAGACAGTACCGTGCTAGAGGGATCAGTGATCTAAACTGGTGTGAGGCAGCTTCATATTTTTAAACTTCTTGTTTGACTGGATTCCTTTAATCTGCTACAGTTGATTCTCTGTGATTGAGTGGATTACCAGTACCATAAAACTTCCTCACCTTGGAGCATATGGTTGTTGCCCCCTTATCATACAATGAGGGGACAACCTCTATTGTTAGTTTTTTTTGAGCAGTGGAGTATTTTGAAGGAGTGCCCACCCAAATCAGGGTTGCAGTACATACAAAGATACTTTGGGATAATAGAGGCCTATTCACACATTACATTAGATATAAGTACATACCATCTTGTACACATCTGCGAAATAGTCACAGACTATTGGAAGAGTTGGAAGAACACTGTTTTACATATCAGTCATGGAGACTTGTTGGCCTCTTGGGGCAACCCCCACCCCCAAACCCTGGGGAGTAGATGCACAAGGTAGCAGTGTGGTATCAGTGTATTGTTTGATGTTTGCTGGGACCCTTTTCTCTAGTGTGTTCAGTGGTTATGCTCTTGGGTGGGAGAAGTTCTGCAGGAGGATCTACAGAGGATTCTAGAGGCAGCTACCATTAAAGCTTAACTTTCTGTCTCAAAGCACTAACTGGGATTGCTTTGAGAGACTTTTAAAAAGGCCCAAGACGCAGTCTAGGAAGCAAACTGGATATTATGTGTGACAGGAGTTGGGAAGTGGGTGCCCAACCTGTTGTTGCATGTAAGAACTGGGTAACTTGTTTTGAAAGCGCTCCATTTGGCTGTGGAATGCTGCAAGGGGGGAAGAGGGGCTTCTGGTTTCCCACCCATCCCATTTGTTTCAGTGGAAAAAGCCACGGGGGAAGCTGTTTGCCCCTTTCTCTAGCTCCACATGCCCTTTCCACTGGCAAAAGCAGCACAGAAAGGAAACTGGAACCTCCCCACTCCACAATGCTTTGGAGCAGAACGAAGCCTGTTTCAAGGTAAGCTACTTAGTTCTTGCATGTGCCAGCAAGTCAGGTTGGGCACCCATGTCCTGATTCATGTTACATATAATGCCTAGTTTGGCCATAAGAGCTACTGGCTGGCATGGTATCCATCCCTGTCCTCATGTCAAATGTGGTCTTCGTGCATCTTTGTTGCAGCAAAAATTGAGTCTCTCCTTCTGTCTGTACCTCCTCCATCGTTAGTGAGCAATAGTGGTATCTGTGTTGTCAAGGTTAGGCTGGCTGCTTTGCCTTAATGGAAAAAACGATTTTCAGACTAAGAAAATCACTGTCTGTTTTCACTCACTTTTCCCCCCCTCCCCCCTCCCTTTTTCTTGTTTCTTGTCCACATCTGGCTGGTGCCACCACCTCTCCTCTCTCCCCCAAGATTATGCCGAGCAGGTTCGAAACTTGCAGAAGATTAAGGAGAAGCTTGAAATTGCATTAGAGAAGCACCAGGATTGTACGTATTGTTGTTATCTTTCCCTTTAAAAGGGGCTTAAGAATCCCTGAAAGTGTATGGAGGAAAGCCGGGGGTTTCTTACTTCGATGGCTGTCTGCATAATTAGTTTATGGAACTTGCTGTTGCAAGATGAAGCAATGGACACTAGATTACATGGCTTTAAAAAGGGAGCTAGCACAAATTCAAATCTGTGTTCAGAGGTGGGGCAATTCTGAATATCAGTTGCTGGGAGAGAAGGCAACGGGGCGGGGGGGGGGGGGGGAGGTAGTTGCCTTCATTCCCTGCTTGCAGGCATCATGGAGGCTTCTTTTTGGCTACTGTAAAGACCTAGATGGGATCTCGGTCCAATTCAGTGGGCTTTTCTCTTGTTCTTGTGCAGACCATAGTGATGTTAGTAAGTGTTCCCTTCGTGCAGTAGAGAGAACTTCCATGCTGTATTTCTGCCCAAGGGTCCATGACTGGCAGTTCCCAAATCCAGCCCAAAGTCACTGGAGGTTTGCAGCTGAGCCTGAAGTGGAGCAGGCAAAACTTAGTCCCTGCTTTATTGCTCAGGCAGCAACAGAAGGCCAGGCTGACCAATCCCAAGGCTTCATGCTATCAAAGTTTGGTGTTGTGTGCCCCTATTTCCTGTGCTAGATCACAGCCTCAGTTTGTGACATTCCTGGATCAAGCCTGGAACCTCAATGGGCTGCTGTTACCGTGAAGCGACATGAAGCTGTTGCTTGAGGTGGCAGATTCCAGCTAGGGTGACACTTTTCAGTTTCCAGTTGCAGATGTCATGCAAATAGGAGTTGCCTTTCTGGGAGCAGAGAGAGCTGGCTTATTTTTTAATTTAGCACTTGAGGAGGAAAACATCAAATGCCAGTGTTATTTCTTCCTGCTTTACAATGAACAAAAAAGTTGCTATCTGGGCAGAGGTATCGGAGAAACATGTGTTGCTAAATTTTAGCCAGCATTTATAGCGTCCTGAATTGTTTGCATAATCTATGCATAAGAGACACAGCATTAGAGATGCAAAATTTCTGGATGGGGTGTGCAAATCCCCCCCCCCCCTTCCCTTTTTTTTTGATTTGGGGGGAAAATCCTGGATCCCAATATCAGTGCTGTATTTGCATTCAAGATTTTTTGGAAATCCCGGATTTTTCCGGGTCTAATAGACCTCTTTTGCTGGTCACCTGATCCTGGGCTGACTTCTCAGGAGAAGCCAGCCAGCCCCAAGCTGTGCTGGCAAGGGCTGCAATCTTTTTAAAGTTTAAAGGGACTGCTGAAGCTCGACAAACAGCTGAGACACATTAGCTATCTGCTCCTGCCTTTTGCTGTTTTCAAAACTCAGGATTTTTTCCCCGGTTTTCCTAAGAAAACCCCGATACATATGGGATGGTGAAATATACGGGTATATTTTCGGCTCAGGTAGGTCTGAATGCATACCTGTTTCTGGAATTTTGAAGCCATGATGGGGGGACATGTGGTACTCCCCTAGGAAAAAGCCCTAGATATTTTGGGAAAAAACTGAAATATGTGTAATACTTACTGTCCTAGCGAACCTAAACTAATTTTAACTACTGTAAGGACATAAAATGCATCATTTATACTGTATTTGGCTTACAGAATTACAATATTTGAAATATTTATGGAATTTTAAAGTTGTAAATACCCTAGTTTTCTACAAACAAAATTGCAAATGTAACCATTCCGTTTTACCTGCCTTCCTGAGTAGCTGTGAGACAAGAAGAAGGAAAGTTAAATGAAGAAGAGAAGGACAAAGTTTGCTTTAGGCAGTCCACATACGTTACTTGGACTTGTGTGTTGTATGTCATCCACAGCCTCTCTGAGGAAACTTCAGGAACAGAATGAGGCTCACCAGGCCAGCAGGGCCAAGATGGCAGAAGGAATGACCTTAGCACTTGAGAAGAAGGATCAGGTAACAGTTCCTGCGAAATCCCTGGTATGCTTTGGGTTTGTAGAGAATTGCTAGAAGAGGTACACATTCTCCAGGATACACTGCTATCCCATGGCACTAAATACTTGTTTCTTAAAGAAACCTGTCCTGCTTGATAACCCATGGCTACTTTTATTGAAAACAACCCTCCACAACTGTATGTGTAACAACAAGGATTTCCAGCTGCTATGGTATTCCTTTACTTAAATAGTAAAATTCTGTCCAGCAGTGTACTTTTAACGGAGCTGTGGTGGTGTCTGTTTAGCCTGTTCCAAAGCCATTTGCTGAACTTCCATGTGTTACCAGCGCCTCCTAAACCATTCATACACTTCCATCAGTCTATCCTCTCCAACTCCTTGTTATGATTATTCGTTGCAGCTGCAAGTTGCTGAGCAATTTGCTTCTTTCAGCAGTAATATTTGAGTTCCACTCCACTGAATGACTTGAATGGAGTTTTGGGTTCTTGGTGTGTCTGCCCTAACTTTTGACGGGTGATCTTCCCCAGGTGCGCTGGGCAAACCTTAAAATCCTTTGAGTTGTTCTCTTTTTTCCATGGCTGCCGGAGGCCTGCCCACTAATTCTTTCCCTTAAGTTATGTTTGGGAAGATGACGGCTTCGTTGTTACTTGAGTATTTATGGCACGGATCCAGGTAGTCAGCCATGTTGGTCTGAAGCAGTAGAACAAATTTAGAGTCCAGTGGCACCTTTTAAGACCCACAAAAGGTTTATTCAAGGTATGAGCTTTCGTGTGCAAGGCACACTTTTTCAAATACATTAGTATGGCAGTCAAGGTTCAAACTTATTCTCTGGCTATAAGTTTGAACCTTGCCAGCCATTCTAATGTATTTGATAAAGTGTGCCTGCATATGAAAGCTCATACCTTGAATAAACCTTTGCTGGTCTTAAAGGTGCCCCTGGACTCAAAATTTATTTATGGCACAGTCTGAGGAAGTGAGTTCATATTGAAATAAATGTTGTTAGTCTTTAAGGTGCCACTGGACTTTTGTTTCAGTCTGAGAAGCCCGCATGTGTAGGGGAATCTAGAGTTCTCAGAGGGTGGCTAGTGGGTGTAGTTAAGAAGGCAGAGCACCTTCTTTGGTTGCTCAGTTGTAAAACAGTGCATGCAGAAGACCCCAGCATCTCTACTGAAAGGCTCTTGGGTAGCAGGTGTTGAGAAATACCCTTCTCTACCTGAAACCCTGGAGAGTCATTGCCAGATAATACAGTACAGTGCTTGATGTACCAGTGGTCTGAATGTGTACAAGACATCTTCATAAATGTATTGTCTGATCAGCTTTGGAATGCTGAATGATCACACCTGTTAGTTCCCTCTTGCCCCCTCATTCTTTTCTCTCCCACCCTGGGCATAGCCCCTCAGTTATTCTCCGTCCTTCAGGGACTGTCTCTTTAAGGAACGAGCCCTCGCCTACTGTGATGTAACAACAGCACCTGCAGTTGATGTGAACTGGACAGAGCAGATGGTTTGAGCTCTGAGCCACTTTGCTCTTGGGCTTTGTTACTCCTGCTCAACTCTCCCTGGTTTATTCCTAACGTTCTTTGGTATTTGCAGTGAGGCAGCCCTTCATTGTTTCCTGTAGCCATCTGGAGCAGGCGAGACCATGTTGACTTGTCCTTTTTTCCATTTCCAGGAATGGAGGGAGAAGCTGTCTCATCTTGAAAAGGCAAGTTGGTTTGCTTAAAGCTAACCCCAGATGTTTGAGCAGGCCTGAGCAAAAATGATGATAGTTACCTTCTTGGGGATCCGTCCTTCACCCACCCAGGGGCTCAAAGCTTGAAGCTGTACTGCATACCCTGAGCTGCTTGGTCTCTCTGTCTTTTGCTTTCTCCCCTGTGTGTGGTTCAGTTGCTGTTCTCCAAGAAGCAATGACTGGAGCACATAGTGAATGCTCTTTCTCTGCAAATGAACATGGATGGAAGGGCCTCATTTCCTGGTCATCCACCAGAGGCTGATTTGTTCAGCGGCATGCAGCTGCTCCTGAAATCCCAGGACATGCATATCATAGGGCCCTGGGGGCCTTGAAAATGGACTTTGGGAGGGTGTGTGTGTGGAGATGGAGAAATGCACAGCAGCTTCCTCTTAAGACTCTGGTTGGCTTTTGTGTTGCCATGTTTGTTTCCTAACCCTGTTCTGTATGCCTATTGGCCACCTAACAGGAAAGGAAGATCCTTACAGCACAATTACAAGGGATGCAAGAACAGAGCTTGAATCTCTTCCAGAAGCGAGACGATTATGATGAGCTGGAAGGCTTTCAGCAGCAGGAACTGGCTAAAGTCAAGCACATGGTGAGGCAGTTGGGGCGGGACCAGCTGCTCTGTAACATTGTCCTAGTCAGCCAAGTGCTTGCTTGGTCCTGCCCTGTTGCCTCCAGAATAGGAGACTGCCCATTATCAACTTGTTTCAGGAGGAATGGCAAGCGTATAGCTTAGAATCATAGAGTTGGAAGGGACCTCCAGGGTCATCTAGTCCAACCCCTGTACAATGCAGGAAATTCACAAATACCTCCCTCTCCACACCTCCAGTGACTGCTGTTCACACCCAGAAGATGACAAAAAACCTCCAGGATCTCCAGCCAAACTGGCCTGGATAAAAATTGCTTCCTAACCCCAAAGTGGCCATCAGCATTTCCCTGGGCTTGTAAGAAAGGGCCACAAGAACTAAGCACTGATGCAACCCTTCCCTGCCCTCCCTCTCATGATCTGCCTAAATTCACACAATCACCATTGCTGTCAGGTGGCCATCTAGCCTCTGTTTGAAAACCTCAAAGAAGGAGAGCTCACCACCTCCCGAGGCAGCCTGTTCCACTGAAGAACCCCTCTGACTGTCAGGAAGTTCTTCCTAATGTTTAGCCGAAAGCTCTTCTGATTTAATTTCAACCCAGTGGTTCTGGTCCAACCTTTTGGGGCAACAGAAAACCTTGTGGAAGGCTGTCGGGGAGCTTCTCTGCCTGAGGTCCTGGTGATATAACTGCTAGTAGATAGATGGACCCAGGGATTTACTCCATATGAAGCAGCTTCATATGTTCAGGGTTTGATGAGCCTGGCCCCAGTAGACTGCTGCTTTCCCCCTTGCATCTGAGCCTGCAGTACTTTGTCCACTGTCTCCTGCTGCCACTGCTGGCCCTCCTTCCTTGCTCTGTCCTTCCCTTCTCTATACCTCCCACCCTGTAATTCTGGGGTGGCAGATGCTTATGCGTAACTGTAACTATGGTATAAAAAGTTGCTCTACTGCAGAAGTGCCTCCTTTGAATTGCTTGATGTGTGTGCTCAATTTTTAAAAAAACACAGCTTTTGAAGAAAGAAGAGTCCCTCGGTCAAATGGAGAGAGAACTGGAAGCCTCTAGGAAAGAACTCTCCCACGCCCGAGAAGACCTGCAGGCCTCTAACGCTTTGTCCTCCCATCTGGCTGCCGAGCTGCAGGAGCTACGGCAGCAGCATGCAGACCTGGAGGCCGAGAGGTGGGAAGGGTTAATTTTGCCTCTTGTTTTTTCCTGCTTGGTTCTTGGTGTGAGCATGTTGTGTGGTGGGAGGGCTTGTATGCCTGGATTCCTGGGATAATTGGGGGGATGTGGGGGGAATTCCTTTGGGTGTAGTTTGGTGTCGCGGTTAAGAGTGCAGACTCTAATCTGGGAGAACCAGTTTTGATTCCCCAGTCCTCCACATGTAGCTGCTGGGTGACCTTGGGCAAGCCACAGTTCTCTCTGAGCTATTTTCTCAAGAGCACTTCTCTAAGAGCTCTCTCAGCCTCACCTACCTCACAGGGTGTCTGTTGTGGGGAGAGGAAGGGAAGGAGATTGTAAGCCACTCTGAGACTCCCAGTGAAGGGCGGGGTACAGATCCAATATCCTCTTTTCTTCTTCTTCTTAATGTTGTCAGACGTCTTTGGGTTGTCTGGGATGACCTTCGGGTGAGTTGGCATGGGTGGATTGTCATCTTCACCCTGGGTGAAGAGATGCTGGGGGAGCTAGGGCCTGAATGACCGCGGCCTTGTGGTCTCAGGCTTTCAAGACCTGGCCTACTGATGAGCTAGTTTAGCGTGTGGTGTAACTGGGTGTAGTTGCCCCTGCCTAGGTGTCTCTCTGGACTAAATCCCACTCCCACACCAACCTGTGTTACGAATTCATGAAAACTGCTGACGAGAATTGGTTACCACACTATCCAGCCCCACCCTTCATTGCCATTTACCTTCACTTTGGGTCTCTGCCAGGGAGAATAGCAGGGTAACTTTTACCCCCGCCCTTCCAGCAAGGTATTCATGGCAAATCCCTGCAAACCAGTGGGCAGCTCTGTGTGTGTGTGAGTGATGAGAACCTGTGATCTCATCACTTGCAGCTGTTGACAATCACTTGCAGAGGCTCTACAAATGTTTCCCTTTTTAACTGGCCTTGGAGCTTTTGGATTCTACAGAAGAGCTAGGAAAGAACCAGTTAACTCTTCGTTACATTGGCTCATCTTTGGCCAGTGGGTGAACTTCTTTCCTTTTTGCAAAGGGATGAGCTCTTAGACGCAGAGGAGAGTGCAGAGAATAAGATCACCGATCTGGAGCAGCGGGGCCATGAACTTCAAGCATACATCCAGCAGATGTCAGTAGATCTTCAAAATGTAAGCTGGGAAGTGCTTGTGTTTCTCCCTTCAGTGTTCATCCTTTCTTGCTGGCAGAGAATGCTGCCACAAGTTCCTGTGCCCCTGATGAGTTCACACTTAGTAGCATGCCTAGGTTTGCTTCCAAGAAATGCATGTCATAGCATAATAGCTGGGTTGTTTACCTCTTAGTGGAGTTCATAGTTGTGCAAAGAATCAGCAACTCATGAATGATCCAGGAGCAGTTAACGATGAGGAGTGGTTGGAAGAGTGAGGGTGGCAGGAGTGGTGAGGATTGTCATCCCAGGATGAGAAGCATGCCCCCCGCCCCAAAGCCAGTCATCTAACTTAACCTTGGCTGAATAAATGAGCTCCAAAGCTGTGGAGTTGTAGTGGCTCTGTTTGCAAAGGTTAGAGTTTGAAGGTTTCTCTCTCTGATATTTTAGGCTCAGGTTACTGCCTCCAGTTATGAAAAGACACTGGAAACATTGCAGGCAGAACACAAAGCTCTGAAGCTGGAGTATGAACAACACAAGCAAAAGGTATGTCCTGGAACTTCCCATGCATGAGCACGGCAAACAACCAAAGACAACACCAAGTGCTTGGGCTATGCCAAAGGGAGGACCAAAACATTGGGCCAACGTACTTGTGCAACACTGATGACTGTATTGTTAGATTTGCAGAGCCACCAAAGCTGGAACTGGTGGATGTAGATCTGTTCCCGATGCATGTTACAGGAGGGCTTTCCACAGAGTTTTCATGAACAAGATGACCTGCTGGGGTTATGCTGGGTCCTTGTTTTCTGGTAACTCGCAAGTTATGCAAAAGAGCTGTCCCTCCCATCCCCATTGCTGGAGAGGGCTGTTCCCATATTCTTGCTGAGAAGTGCCTGTTTTGGTTGAAAGCTTCCTCTTTTCCCCTCTCTGCTGAGCAGTTGACTGCCGAGCAATGATGTGTCCCTTGGGTGTTCCAACAGATGATTGTCGGAGTGGAGGAGAAAAACCAGCTCATGGGACACTTGCAAGGGAAACTGACCACTCTGGAGAAGCGATTGGAGGGGAACCTCTCTGGTGATGAACATGTACGGGAGCTGCTCCAAGAGGTAAGAGTGCATCATGGGTAGCATTTGGAAAGGATGTCAAGGCAGTGCACTAAGGACACATACATTTTTTTTGCATGACATATATTATCCCTAGCACCTTCTGAGGCCAGTGGAGTTTGCTTGTTTGCACAAGTTTTTGCTCTGCAAGAGTACCTGGGTTCAATGGATGTGCTTCCAGACTGGGTGCTGGCCTCCATAGAGGCTCTGTGGTTGCCTGTCTGTCAGTCTGTGAGCGGGTCACAGGGTGTGTCAGTTCCTTTGTAATGCAGCTTGGGCTAATGGCTCTGTGTTTTCTCCAGAAAAGTGCTCTGGAACAGCAGCTAGAGAGTGCCCTGCAGCAGCTTTCAGCAGCACGGACAAGTCACGCGGAGAACGTGAGCCTCTTGGAGACTCAGGTATGTACGCTGGACAAGGACTTCGTGTGGGAGAGCTACAGGATTCGTAGATCCTGAAGGACCATTCTTGACTTGGCAAATGCAAGTCTTAATTTGAAAAGTGGTTAGCCTTGGAATCTGCTTTCATTGCCACAGCTCAGGCCTGGGATTAATGAGAGTGTAATTATTTTCTCTGAGCATGTGCAGAGCATCTCTTTCACTGCCAGCCCCATGCATTAGGGATTAAGAGAAACAACTTCCTGGGGAGAAGATCTGAGTATGTCTTTTAAATGAAATTTAAACTGGATTTGTAATGTCATTGTAAACCGATTTTTGAGGGGGGGACAGGGGAAATAGACATATCTTTTCCTTCATGTTGACAACTTAAATGCTCCTTCAGGACACTTGCATGGAGTTCTGGCTCCAGGTGTGAGAATGTCACATCTTTGAATGTCCCCTGCACACACACACACACACTCCCTGCACATATAGAACTGTTGTGTCAGGGAGGACAGCCCATGAAGGGGTGGGCACGGGTATGTTATCTTCCACTTGAAGGTGAAGTGATGGAGCCTGTGAAATCTGCACCAGGCACATTTCCGAATTATGCATCTCTGTGCAATTGAAGGTAGCGACTTGATGCAGAGATGGCACTGAGAGAAGGGAACTTAACTATGGCTTGACATGATGTTCAAACAGACAAGCTATAGTTTGTGGTCAGCTGGCATGCCAGAACTGGAACTCCTAGATTGGCTAGCAAACTGTAGTTGGTGTTAACTATAGATTGGTATGGTGCCTGTATTGACAAATCAGAGTTGCAGCTGTTGCTCTCCTCCCAGATGCTGGGCATGATCTTATGCTTGTAGAAGCACTGAGAGGACAGCAAACGCAAATCGACAAGCAGTTTTAATCCATGGCTGGTCTGGGAAGTTCAAACCATGATTTGAGCCAAAGCATGTTGCATCCTAGATCCACCAACTAAATTGCAAAGTAGCAGAAGGGCAAGTGCAGCTGAGTGAGAGAGAAGAATCCATGCGGAGCATCCAGGAAAGCAGTTTGCACCAGGTAGAGGCAATGTGAGCCTGTGTATTTATTTTTCTCCTTTTGTCATGAATGGGGGTGACTGTACTGGAAGTCAGTCAGGGGTTTTGGACCAGAAATGAGTATGTTTGTTCATCTTGCAGCTGAAAGGTCTGGAACAAGCCCTCCAGCTTGCCAACGAGGCAGCAGCAAAAAGTAAAGATGATGTCATAGAGAGAGAGCGACAGAACCAAAAGCTGGTGAGTGGGAAGGGGGAAAAATAGATATTGAGAGCTTTGGCAGACTGAGTGAGTAAGGAATTTCTCCCCTTCCTCCCTGGCCAAGGCAGGGTGCAGGGATTATCCATTGCATTTTTATCCTGCTCGGCTTCTATCATGGATATCCAGGCAGCACATTCGGTTACTATATAGCTTCAGATTGAAATGGTTTGTACTTATAAAAAACTAGGAGCAAGGCCCGTTGTAGAGCAATACAACAGGCTCTAGCAGCCGTCGGGGCTCATGCGCCCCCCCGCCTGCGCCTGCCGGCGCCCCCCCCGCGGCCGCCCTCCTAGGTGCCTGAGGCCCCACGTGCGGCCGCCTGCGCTCACCAGCGGGTCCCCATAGGCGTCAGCCACGGCAGCGGTAGGAGCGGGCTGAGGTTTGGTGTCCGGCTGGCTCTGTTTTCCTGTGACGTCCAGGCATTGGCGGCTGCCCCTTTCGGCCACCGGCGGAGCATGTGCCCCATCCATGGGTTCGCAGCCTACTGAGGCTGGGTGGTGGTTCTGTGGGCAGGACTATGGCATGGCATGGACGAATCGTGGGGCATGTGGCCAGGGTCCCCGGGCTAAGTGGTGGCTCATTCAGCCTATGGCTGAGGGAGCACATCGTACGTGGCCACCCCAAATCGGCTTTGTAATATAGATAGATAAACCTGAAAAATGTGTCAGAGTAAAGCTTGCCAGTTGAGTAAGAAAGACCATGCAAGCTGTTTTTTAAAAAAAACAGTGCATAAGATTCACCAGGAGGCTGAAGAGGCAGCATATAAACAACTAAATAAATAAAAGTATAAGCACATGTGCACACTTCTTCCTTCTGGCACCTGCAAGATTGATGGGAATGCCTGCCTCTCTTCCTCTCTTGGCAGCAAGCAGACCTGGATCTGGAAAGCATCAAATCGGAGGACGCCATCTCTGCTGTGAAGCATCAATGTGCTGAGCAGGTCAGAAGGCTTGAGGAGCAGGTTGCTACCCTTGAAGCAGTGCGAGAAGCTGAAAAGATGGGTGCCCAGCACAAGATTGTGAGTACCATGTGCAAATCAAGAATCTTTGAACTGGTGAGATTATGCAGATTGAGCTGTTTTGCATAACAGATTCTGGCTTTGCTATTCATGGGAGTGGCAAGGTTACCAAAACCTTGTTCCCAACTACTGAATCTTCCCTCATTCTCTGGCTTCTGGGATCTCTTTGGTCATCATCCACACACTTTGAGGCAAATCTGCACAGCCATAATGGTGAGAAACTTGAGCATTCTGAGACCCAAACTAGATGTCATCTCTCCCAGGAGTCAGATTGTAGTTCCCCCAAGTCCAATTCTGTTCTTTTAAGTCAGACAAGACATCAGGGAATTAATGTACCCAAGTGCACCAGGGCCCAATTTGGCTTAGGCACTGCAGGAGAAAGTGGCTTCAACCTTCTCCCCCCATCATTTTCCTGAGCCGAAATGGGGGGAGGGGTATTTGCCCCACTGTGGGTGCTGCATGTGCATCTGAAATGAGTTAGGTTAGGTAATTAGTTCAGTAATGAGAGACTAAAATGGACTCTGGTGCTTCCCTCGTCAAATTTTGTCCCCAGCATCTAATTCTTGATTTTAAGTTCCTTGGGACAGGGATGTGTTTTCTGGGCGTTTGTAAAGCACCGTGCCCATAAAAGGTGCTGTATAAATAGCAATATTCATCTTGTTGAAGCAGTCCATTGCTTTCCCGTTTCATTAGAGGCAACTAGAGAAAGAAAACGAAGAACTCAAAGACAGCCACAGAGAATGTGAAAGCTCTTCAAGGAGGCAAGAGTCGGAACTGGAGAGGCTAAAGGTATGGGATGAGGAGGGTGGGTGGGCTGGAACTCTGTGTTCAGCCAGATGGAAGCTGGGCTAGATGGGAAGCATGGCCTTGGGGCTGAGCCAAGCCCACACAGTTGATGTTCTGGCAGTGCAGCAGAGAAGACAGAGCCCAAGCATCAAAGCCCTGACCTGGATAGCCCAATCTTGTCTGATCTCCGAAGCTAAGCAGGGTTTGGCTAGTATTTGGATGGGCAACCTCCAAGGAATACCAGGGGTGTGACACAGCAGCAGGCAATGGCAAACCACCTCTGAAACCTCTCGTCTTAAAAAACAAGTCTAGTTCACCACCTAGTGGTGCATAACACTAAAAGAGCTAGAACTTTTCGCTGCCAGACAATCTTAGGATCTTTTGGCTGTGCTACACACACTGCAATACGATAATTATTATTACCAAGTCATAGAGCCAGCAAGCTAGTTTTGGGGCCAGCTGGACTAAAGGGCGGGAGTTTGAGAGACTTCGTTTTTATTCTGTAAATGTTTATTTCTTTATCACATCTGAAGAAATATGACTTGTGAAAATGAAGGGTGGGGTGGGGGAGGGGAGATAATTATAGTTGGTGCTTTGACTACCAGTGGATTTGCAGGCCTTCCAGCAGAGAAAGGTCTTTTCCAAAAACTGCTATCTGAGATCCTTTAACTAGAAAGGCCAAAAATGGAAGAACTGGTGTCTCCAGCACTGGGGAAAGAAGTTTTATCTTCTTGAGACTGTGTAGAGCTATCAAAAACGACTAGATGGCACTGATAATCTGCCTGCATGCATGGTCAAATGAGGGATTCGCAAGGAGTCCAGGTACAGGTCTGGCCTGGACCTGTTTAACTTCAGAAATGGAACTGCTTCAAGCACTACGCTTAAAAAAGAATCTCCATTAACGGAAGTCTTCTGCTTTTGCTTCCTTTCTTCCCCAGTGTTCCTGTTGACAAGTCATTATATGGGATGACAGTCCTATAAAATTTATGTATTTGTGCTATAGAAGCCTTTGATAGAAATTTCACCCAGATAAAACTGGCTAGAATGGGGGAGGGAACTGGCCGGAGAGGTCTCTTCCCCACTGCTCTCAGCTTGATGTCATTCCTAACTTTCCTTCATCAGTAACCTCAAGATTCTTGCTTGTTTGTAGGCAGAATTAAGCAGTAGGGAAACAGTCAGTGTTGAAATAGCCAAAGCCCTGGAAGAGACACGGAAACACAAGGAGGACTTACAGCAGCAGGTGAGTCTGTGCTGCTAGTACTCCATTGAGGGAATCTAGAGCATCCGCTATGCAAAGTGGTTTGCGGTTTGATCCCAAGCTAGCCATTGGCTTACTTCAACTTTGTTTCTGCATGGGTTATTTGCTCTGAGTTCAGTGCTGTGGGGAAGACGGTTTTTCCCTGCTTCACAGCATTGTGGTGCATTTGTGCACCACCTGGGGTTTCCACAGATTTTCTCTGATCTTTTGCAAATCTGCTTTGCTCTAAAGTTTTGGGAAAGACCACAGCAAAGCCTGGGTGGCTACCATATGAATGGGAAACTTTGCATTCTCCTGATCTGCCCACTTCTCTTCTGCCCACTGCAGAAGGTTTTTCTCTCTCTTTTATCAGCAATTTAGTAGTTATATTGATGTACCATTATACCAAAACATGCATCAGATTCTCTGGATTCCCAGCTTTCATGTTTTTAAAAAACAAGTCTCTAGCCTCGCTTGCAGAGATGTATGGAAAAAAGCATATCTCTCCAATGGAATGGGGTAGAAATTACCGTAACTTCTTTTAATAAAAGAAAAGCTGTGGGAACACATAGAACATGATGCATTTTTTAGTATAATGATATATCATTATTAAATTGCCAATTTTAAAAAACTACCAGGAAAATGTGCTGTATGGTAGCTGCATCACTTGTCTCTGTTGAAAACACCTTGGTGGACGTTTTGGTCAGACTGGAATCACTCAAAGGAATCTGCCTGCTAAGAGGAACTGGGAATTGTAAAATTCACCTGGTAAAGTAACTGATTGCCCAATGTGCTCCATCATTCAGCCACTATTTGTGATAGTGTCTTTAGCAGTACTGGGGACAGAAGGACACAGCTGGTGCCCCTCTTGTTCTTTCTCATAGCAGTGGTGGTTCTGCCCCTGCCTCCTGCTGTTCATGAGGAAGACTGCCTTGAAGCTTTCACCCACTGGGGTAGGCTGTTGTGCAGTTAAACCTGCCTCTCTGCCCAGTGAGAAGTCGGAGACAGTAGCCCTTCCGTTGCAAGGCTCTGCAAGGATGTTTTGTGTTTCTGTAGCACCAGTAGGGCTTGGGTGCCACACAGAACGTGGAATTGGCTGGAGAGTTCATAGTAAACACTGGAATGAAAAAGAACAGTGTTGGGATTGATGCTGTTATGAGAGATACACTAGAGAGTGTGGAGGTGCTGCTCAGGATTATTCAAGGCAAGCCTTTAAAAGAAGTGAGGCTTTGAGCAAAATTTGAAGGAGTAAAAATAGACTCAAGCGGCACAGGCGTTCTAAGAGAGAAAGGGGCAGACAGTGAGGGAGGATGAGCTTTACAGGGTGCCCGAGAAGAGGCTGATTTACGTGCGTACTATACATAGCCCAGTACTTTGCCATTCGTGACTGGACAGTCTTTGTTTGAAAAGCCTTGTGTGCAAAGGAGATAACCTGAGCTCTGTCTTTGGCAGTTGATTTGCAGTGGTTGTTTTCACACATGCAAGTTGAATCAAGTGATTAAAAACTGAAATCCATGTGTGAATTTGCCCGTAGTCATGAGTGGAGAATTTCTCAAGTAAAGACCAAGAGCCACATCTTAACTCCCTCGACCCTATTTTGGTGTTTAGGTTGCAGATCTGTCCTTGTCGCTGAAGGAGAAGGACTGGATGATTATGGATAAAACTGACACGCTCCTGAAAAAGGAGGAAGAGCTGAATTGCTTAAAGCGAGGTGAGACCCAGCAAATCCTGACTACTATTGGCAGGGTGGTGATGCCATGGTAACTCCCCCCCCCTTCTTCTCCTGTGACTCTGATGCCTACCACCTCAACATCTGCACATTTTCAGTTCATTTCTCAGGTCTCTTGACAGCTGGCTGTCTCTGGCACACAGCCCCTGGCATTTGTTCACTCTCTGGTGGTGGTATTAATTGGCTGTAAATTGTGTCATCTAGATTATAATCCATAAATTAATGTTCACTTCAGGCAGGGATGGGGCACTTCAGATTTAATCCTAGACTCTTGTTTCAGTGCTTGGCCTCAAGATGTGTGCTAAAAAAGTATGTCTGAGCATGTGTGAAGTCCTTTTTTCCTGCTAAACCACCACCAGTCTGGGATGAAAGGAATTTGCAGAAAGCCCAATTAGACCAGCATTCAGCTCCTTAAGTATTGCCTGTAAAAGGAGTCAATGCATGAAACTCCTGGTATCCCGAAACGGAACCACCTGCGCGCGCGCACACACACTCTTGGTGTTCCTCTCTGCTGTCCCAAGAGATCCATGGCAAAGGAGCTGTTCATAAAGAAACAACATTTCCTCTAACTTGCTCTGGAGTGCTTTATACTCTGGATGTGGGGAGGAACAGCATCTGTACTCCAACATCTCCACCCATGTATTGACCTAGAGAGCGGCTCTGCGGGAAGCTCTTTCTCTGAATTCATGTCTTACTGTGTCCCTCTGCTCCAGGCCACGAGGAGCTTCGGCTGCAAATGCAGCAGTCGCAGACTAACCTTGAGTTGTGCCAGCGACAGGCTGCAGAGAGGGAAGCTGTGATGGGAGAGCAGATGAGCACTTTGCGAGAGCAGCTACAGGAGCAACAGGAGTGCCGGCTAGCCAGCAAGAACCAGGTGAGCCGATGTGCCAGAGCATTCCAGTGAACTGCTTTTCCCAAGTGCTTTTGCCTAGAGTCCTCCTGCCCCTCACTGTATCTGGAGAGTAGCAGAGACACTATACCTGGCTGACAGAGGAGGGATATGGCCTTTAGGCTCTGCTTCTGGGCATCTTGAGGGCAGCTGGCTGGTAATTATTGGAAAGAGCATGCTGAACTAGTTGGACCCTTGGCCTAATCCCATGAGTCCGTATATACATGAGACAATATGGATGAGGTTAGGCATTGGTCTGACTCTCTAATTCTGGGCTTTATGTGTCATGATTGCATGAGTTTGGAAAAGCTGTGCAATGCAATATTGGGTGCATAATTCAACTTTGAGGATTTCAGTGTGTTTATTTTTTAAAATAACATTTCTAGCTTTTATGGTAAAGAGAGATGTCTGGGGGGTGATAGTGCTGGCCAGGCAATGCCTTGAACACATCCTTGCCCGATTCTGTGGTGACAAGAAGTGACGTGTTAGGTAAAGCAAGTGTTCAGATTTGCAGAACTGGCACAAAACTGGTTTAGTGTACATATGCCCTTGCATTCCTTGATCCATATGAGCTGTGTCCATATAGCCTGCTCTGCTAAGGCTAGCATGTAATCTAGAATACCCACCCCTTTGGTATCACTGCCTCTTTCTCCACCTCCATCGTGCATATATGGTAAGAAGAAACCTTACTGTGTTTTTGGTGGGCAGCAAAACTGCTCTGATTATAGCTCTGATCTTGCTTATCCTGGCTACTTTTGTCTCCAAACAGACTGCTGGGTTGGAATTGGCATCCAAAGCCTTGAAGAAACAATTGCACCCCACCGAGGATGGAGAAGTGGAGCCAAACGGGGAAGTGGCTGCTGCAGACATAGTCCAGCTGCAGAAGGAGAACAGGGAACTGGAGCAGCAAATTGCAGAGAAAAACAAAGTAAGGGTGCAATTGATTAAAAGGCTTATAAATCATGTACCATACTCTGCCAGGCCTTTGGTCCATGTAGCTCACTGTTGCCGCCTCTGACTGGCAGTGGCTCTCCCAAGGTGTCAGGGAGAGAATGGTATTTCCCAGTACTTGCTAATTAGAGGAGGGGCTGTGATTCAGTGGTAAAATGCCTATCTGCATGCAGAAGGTCCCAGAAATCACTAGACACAGTGAGCCAGAATAGGCTGAAATATCCAGGGCTTTACTTGCCTAAGTAAACAGGCTCCTGAAGATTAAAAAAAAAAACCCTCAGATACATTTGATTAGCCACAACTTTCAGTCTTGCACTGTTTTATTGTCTTGCTGGCATGGCAATATCATCTGTACAGCAGTGCCACCTGTTCCCATAGAGGATCTGTTCCATTTCCAAGGTTGAATGGCTGCTTTATGTGGATAGCTAATAATAGTGAAATGGTTACCTCCTTCCCGCATAAGATCTAGCTGGCTTATACTAGGAACCAAGGGGGGAGGATAACGGCAGCTTCTGTATGAAATGCTGGGTTTGATTATTCCTGGAAGCTGAGGTGTCATGTCATTCTGCCCCTCCCACCCCCCATGTAGATGATCAAGCAGTTACAGCAGAGGATGGCAGAGCTGAAGAAGACACTACAGAAAGAACTGGTAAGCTCACCCCAAACTGCCCCCAGCCTGAATCAAGACTCCTTCAGCTCTGTGCTTAGGGCAACGTTTGAATGTTTATGGAGCTACTGCACTTTCAAAAGAGTAATGCCTTAAGTGGCCAACAAGTACCATCGTAACTCTCTGCCTTATCAGAAGTTCTCCTCCAAACCCTTGGTCTCCTTTATGCCACAATTCAGCAGGAATGGCACATAAAGTGATAGTAGAAAATATTTGGCTTCCTGATAAACATATTTTTTAATGTAAGTTTCTAGCCCTTAAGACTACAAAAGTACTCTTCAAAATGTGTGTGTAGTCTGTGCTGAAAGCTCAGAAGGCTGAATATGATTCTAGAGGTCAGGGGTTTTTTTGGGGGGGTGGTGTCAGTGGTCTTACTTACCCCCTGCTGTAACTACCATAGCCAGGATAAGTGACTGAAAATAGCAAGCATTTTAGTATAAATTACACGGAATAAGAAACTATGCAAAAGTTGCGAAATAATGGTTTCCCTTGGAGCAAGATGGAAATTGCCTGGGAGCTGAATTTCATTTAACCACCAGCTTTCCAACAAAATACATTCACAAGTGACATGGAAAAAAAATAAAATTGTACCATTAAACATTTAATTTGGTTATTTTCCATATTGTTGTGTTAAGGATTTTAAAGTAAAAATCCTAATCATTTCAACTTTAATGCACCTAAATCTCACAAACTAATGGAAGCTAATTATGTAGTCAGCCCCTTGGAGAATGCTCAGTTGTGGCTTCCAGTCTGCGAGCAGGCCCAGCTGGTCCACTTGTCCAGAGCACAGGGAGGGGAAGACTTGCATGCCTTTTCTTGTTCCTTTCCTAGCGATGATGCAATTTCCCTTCTTGCAAAGAGCTTATTGTCAGGAAAGGATTGGAGAAAAAGTATGCCATGGCATCTGATCTGTTAATTTATGACAGAGGCTGAACTCCACCAGGCCTTTTAATTTGGCACTGTGTTCCTTTCAGAAAATTCGACCAGACAGTGAGGTCCCAGAAGTGCCCAATGCTGCCTTGACTGTGACAAACAACTCAGACCTGAATGACTCCCGGGAGATAAACTTTGAGTATCTCAAGCACGTAGTACTAAAATTTATGTCCTGCCGGGAATCAGAGGTAAAAAAAAAAAGTATTGCTTGATGCTGCCTTTGCTCTTTCTCTCCCCCCTTCCACAAAATACTTAATGTTGTTTTTTAAGTAAAACAAATGAAAGCAAAAGATGAATTCAGATTAAGTAGTTTATAAATTGATCTTGATGTAAAGTCTGCATGCAAGACTGGGCCACAAGAAGCAAGCAGTTTAGCTGAAGATTGCCTTGTTCATTTGGAACCAGAACAGAAATAGACTGTCTTGCCATACAAAGCTGCCATACAGAAGTAGGCCATCTAACTGAGTACTGCTTTGGCTGGTCGTGGTTCTCCAGATCTCTCCCAGCCATGCTGGGAATCATTCTAGAGACCTACCTGCCTGCAAAATATGTGCTTTACCACCGAGTCTTAATGCAGAGTTAATGGGAGATGGTTCTTTAGCTATGTGGCCTGGCTTTTATGATCAAAGCTGAATGCCTGCCTCTCCCTCTGTGAGCCCATGTGATAATTCAGATTTGTTCAATACACGTTTCTGGTTGTGTCCTCTCTGCTAAGTCTTCTGTTGCAGCCCCAGTGTTGTGGTACAGCCTGCCAGAAGTACAGAAGACAGCACCCTTGTTGGGGTTTTACAGGACCTGTAAAACTCTTTTCCCATATATTTCTCTGGCCTATTTGTGCTGGCATTAGTAGCTTTAAGCTCAGCTTCCAGTCTTTCTAGATATTTATTTTTTGCTTTTATGAGTTGCCTTGACATGAAGTAAGGCAGGACATACTTTTCTGAATAAAGGGGCTGTGTGTGATAACTCACTGTGGCTCTGCTGCTGTGTTTTAGGCATTCCACCTCATCAAAGCTGTGTCTGTTTTGCTGAACTTCTCTCAAGAGGAAGAAAGCATGCTCAAGGAGACTCTAGAATACAAGGTGAGGCTTGATCTGAATTGCATGTGCATCTTCATCACTGAACAACTTTTGTGTATGCAAAACTATTATTGAAACCCAACCAGCACTGCTTTCATTACTGTTCGTCATGCAACATTCCCAACAACTCACACATTCATCAGTACACCATTGTGTAGCTGAAACACTGAGCAACGCTTGCCTGCATATGAGCTGAACGTTGGCTGTGTGGTCACTTGCATTTACAGGGCATTAGAACTAAACTGGTATGCCTTCTCAAAATCTTCAAAAGATTAACCTTTTTAGCATCTACTGCTTAAACGATGCCTGCTTCCTGCTCACTTAAGGTCTCTTGTTTTAGAGTGCGTTCTCCTCAAATGCCTGGCTTAAACTGATTTCTTTCCTCATTGCTATGATCTCTTATTACTATGCCATTGGCTCTGCACCTCAGTTCTCTTCAACCCCTTTGTTCCTTCCTCACACTAAGTTTATCAGCAGCTTTCATATAGTATACTTTTCCCCATCAGATGCATGGGATTTGATCTAACCAAAGCCTTTTTGTTTTCTAGCTGCCCTGTCCACAGTAACCCTAGTTTGTAGGACTGCTTCTTACAGTGAAAGAAGCCTCTCTATTAAGTTTGTGGTCCCCAAAACAGTTACTGATGTATTTCCCCATCACAGTACAGCACATTTCTGTTGCTTGCTCTTTTCATAAAGGCCATTGAGTCCAGTCTGTTAAAAGAAGCTGCACACAAGCCATGATTCAGATTGGGGCTGAGTGGAGAGCAAGAGAATGTAACCCTTCAAGCCCAGTTTGTTTTTGCAACCAATCCTGTCTTCTTAGTAGCAATTTTTAAGGGAAAGATGTGTCATTTAGCAGCCTGGCTCTTTTACTTCAAATTGACAAATAACATAGGAAGCCTGGTTTAGTAGCAAACCAGAGCAGAGGTTGAAGGGTTTACATTTCCTTTTTCCATGTGGCTCTGGTCCAAATTACATCTGATTGCATAATTTCTGTTAATCCTCCAGCATGTCTGTTTTGGCCCTAGGATAGTGATTTCCTGAGCCTCAGTGAACAGAAGTTCTCTCCTTGTTGGAGAAGTGGACTGGAATTGAGGATCTTGAGGCACAGGTGCCTGTCGCTGCTTTCATGTTGATGCCTCAAAAAACACATGGCCTTAACAGTGAAAGAACTAGTGTGCTTTAGAATCGATGCATGATTGAGATACAAGTGTGATGGTGTTGTGCTTTTTCCCCTACCAGATGTCCTGGTTTGGGTCAAAACCATCTCCGAAGGGCAGCATCCGACCCTCCATCTCAAGTCCCAGGACCCCATGGTCATGAATGGCTCCAAAGAATGCACTGGCTACTTGCCCTTCAGTTGCTCTTTCTTTCTAGGAAAAGGGTACTGCACCTGTCAACTAAGGTGTGTCTTAATTATGCTCACCATAGTATTTTGTATAAGAACTCTGAAAAACTGTTTACAAAACTGTACTGTAAAAGGGAGTGTCCTTTGCTACAACTGACTCCCGTTGGAAATGCTGAGGTGGACAATGAAGTAGTTGGCTCTCAAGGCCTTGGGGAACTGAAGCACCACTTTTGTGGAGACAGCGCTTGTTAGCTTGGGATGCATTTTTCTTCCTGTCATCACAAAATGCATATCTTTTAAATGAGCATGGTGCTTGCATCATTCCTGACAGTATAAAGGGCTCAAGAGGCTCTTCTGCCTTCTCAGAGCAAACTGTTTGCTTTTAACATGGCTGCTGGAAAGAGCAGATTTGGACTTCCAGCAGGATAACACAACTTTTTGCAGAGTTGGCCACCTTTATTTTTCTTAAAGAAAAATAATTCTAAATGGTCTTTATGACACAACTATTCAGTTGCCTTTTAGATTAATGTAGTAGAGTGTAGGGTGTACAGATGGGAAAGGGTGGCAGCCTAGCTCTGAGCTCTTTTTTTCCCAAAGGTGGGAACATAATGGGGCTGCTGCACCATCCCGAGCATGGTGACATAAGCTGCTTCAGACATATCCTTGAACTTCTTCACATGCTGTCAGTAAAAACAACATGAACAACTGGAGCTAAATGTGAATGAGTTTTTTAAAAAGACACTACATACAGGGAAGCCTTCAATATGGTTCATTTGAGAGGAGAAACCTTTCTTTCTTTACTAACTTAAAAACCAACAATACTTACCTTGGAAGCTAAACTGAAGTACACAGAAGGCTGACCATGTGAAACAGCAGCTTGCAGAACTGCATATTGCTAAGCAACAGGTTTTTACCAGCTGCTTAAGAATCTTAAGTCTGAAGGGGGTCTTCCTTACCATGAGGAAGGCAGCATAAAATTTCAAATAGGCGGCTCAGTCAACCCTTTTTAGACCCAATTTTAAGATCACAGCATAGAAAAAATCCTCAGATGCCTCTCATAGCTCAAGTGTTCAATTTTTTTCAGCTATCACAGCACACCTGAGGTTGTGTATATATTCATTAAATTGTAACTGATGCACTTTTTTCTTGTACAAAGAATACATATGGAGTGTATATAAAAAGCCTTTTTATGGACACTTGGTTTGTCTACCCATTCTGTGTACAGAGGGACTATATTATGTAATGGCTTGTAGAAAGCTAATTTGTGGTGCAATACATTTTTGATTAAAAGTAGAAGCTGCCTTGTTACCTTCTACTGCCAAGTTGTGTATTTAACCTAAACACTAATTGCCCGAATCACCAGCTGAGAATGAAGTTGGACTTCAAGTTATTGGAATAGTACTATTCCCTCATGGAACACAGGTGGATTTTATGCCTTGCCTGATAACTCTGAATATTTGGCCTTCAGTGTTACTAGAAGGATGAATATGGTGGTGCAGGTTAAATGAAGGAGAGAATCCAGCCATTAAGTACTAGAGGAACAGGAAAAGGCACTGGAGAATTGAGCTGTCCATATAGAATTTAAAAGCTGCAGCCTCTATTCTGCCATATGAGCTTTGTATTGTTTCCAAGGAAACCTAGGGTATTTTCCTAAATACTACAGGTCTATTGTCATATTATTAAAGGTACCTTATGGTAAGTTGGCTACAGAGTTCATGTTAGTATATTACGTTTAGCTTACTGTCCTGGGGAAGATTACACAGGAATCCACTAGCAGTATCAAGACTAAATTTATTTCAGCATGAGTTTTTTGTGAGCCAGAGTGTAATACCCCCTGTGTACTAGGCTGGGAAAAACATGCATACAATTGGCTCAGTGAAAGGAACATGAGTGCTACAAGACTTAAAGTGGATGTGCAGGATCTAATTTCAAATCCATTCTTGGCCAGATATTTTGTAGCACATATAAGAATTTTGAGTAGCTATAGACAAAGCACAGGTAAGCATTATAAGGGACATATATGGGGCACAGAACTCCTGCTTGCCTTCTTCCTCTTTTACTCACAGATTCAAAAGGGTTATAGGGGCCCAGGACAAAAAAATATAGGCAACAAGATTGGTATTTTACTGCCCAACCCAGTTAAATGGGGCTAGAGCAAATATGAACCATGTGAGACGGTACAGAATGAACCATGGACTAGCCCCCAAGGACATTCAAAACCCATCAGGGAATATTATTTATTCTAACCATCCCAGAACTTCTAGATAGAGCAGCAGGCACTTTACATGAAACAAACTCTGTATTTAGTCCAGCTATTCTTATCCATATATACAAAAAAGCCCTCTTGCATAAGAAAACCCTCCTCCAACTCCCAAACCTGCCTCTTGTTTCTCTTGACAGCCCAGCTCCACCCCTGCCCCCCACCACACACATTTGTTAAGTTTAAATTAAGTCTCACTTATTCACCCAAGCACACACACACACACCTGGCCAGAGCAGCCACCATATTGCAGACAGGCACACGCGTATATACCACCCCCATTTCTGTTTGCAGCACAAATTGCAAGTAGTCCCCTCCCAGCTCCTGAATCTGATAGTCAGAAAACATTAATATACTGGACCTCCCCCACCACTTCTATGGTTAAAAGTACTTGTTCCAAGAGAGGAAGGAGACTCCCAAAGTATTTCAGTAGATTGCGGATCCTAGAAGGGTAGACCAAGTATCAGCATAGCCAGTGCCGCCTCCTGGCTCCAAGAGAGTTCTCGGTGTCTCAATTCAATTGAACAGAGTTTGTTAAACAGTTTTTCGTGCAGTAAGAACTCTTACTATGGATCCTAGTCCACCTACTGCTAATGCCTGAGGGGTGAGAGAAAGAGAAACACATATTAGTTTAGGGGCCAGTCCCAAACAAGCAAATTTCTCAAAACATATGAAACAGCTCTAAAGGACTTTAAGGTCACTACTGGCCCTGGGTTCACAGAGCAGTTTTTATATCCAAAATAGTATGTCTTCTTACTTCGTTCTTTTGACTTTAGCAGGAGTACTAGCCCTCTGCTGTCTGAAGCCAAGTTTTCTATCCCTAGCGCTCTTAAGTTAGGGAAAGATATGGGTAAAGACAAATCAGTTCCCTCAGGGCACTGCAATTCATGGTTTTCCTAATCAAACATTCTAACAAACCTGCTGTTTCTTCTCTTGAACATTACATACAGAACAACCAGCTGTGCTGACTATACCTAGAGTCTGGGCCTTTCTCACTAAGTGAGGTAAAGAATGACAAAACATGAAAAAAAGCACATTTGTTAGATTTTATGCTCTTCTGGGAGCTCAAAGTCAGTAGTTCTAACTTCCAGGCTCTTTGTGTGAAATCTGGGCATAACAACCCAGCTCAAGACAAAAGCAAACTCATATATGCATTTACAAGGATCAGTTTCTTTAAGTGCATAGCTATAAGGCAGGCTCTGAGCCCAAGAAAAAGACTGGGAGAGAGCTGAAGCAGAGTCTGTGTGACAGGAGGAGAGAGAAAGCACATCTCATCTACCATCAGAGCTCAAAACATTATTTGTTCAGTAGAAGAGGGATACATAAGCTACCATAAGCTCCCTTATCAATTAAGGCATGTCCATGGAGCAGACAATTGTAGTGAACACCTATTTTATGTGTATGCATGAGCAGAAAAGACATGCAAGATCAGTTTTTGCAGCCCTGCTGGTGAAACTACTTTGAGCAGCTGTGGCTTCCTGTCTTCAGACAGCAGAATTTGCTCATGGTAGCTGTAAGAAGCCTCACCATAAGGTAGACATTTTACCCTTGCAGAATGATGCAAGTAAAGGTTTGCCTCAGATGCTGTTCCAAAATTTTTGGTAATGCTTTGCTGCTCTGAGAATTTGGGGTTGGGGGGCTGTAAACCACACACATGCAGACACTCAGCAGTCTTTCCTCCTACCAAACAGGCAGTTTTGTCTGACTTCACAAAACCACAAATGCCAACCTACACTGGCCACAAGCTGCTGTTTCCAATGGAAACAGGGAGCAAGCAGAAACACTCTCCATGTTGTCATGAGAACAGAGCCTGCAACCACCCCCTGGTATGTCTGCAAGAAAAGCTGCATCTGTGAACATCCAATATTGAGCATAATTTCACCAGTAAGCTTTGGAAAGCTATTTGTAGCAGAATTCATATAGTCCTCCATCATGCCAATACTATAGGGCTAAGACTAGTTCTACAGCTTATGCACAGAAGATGCTTCCCTTAAAAGACCAGATCACATGCACATGCTTTTCCCCTCTGCTCTAATCAAGCTGATTCCAATATGCATAGTACCTTAGCATCCTTTACAACATCCCTCCCACCTTCTCACTAGAATAAAAGGACTCAAGAGTTCTAAATTCCTATTCGCGTCTGACAAAGGGAGCTTTGACTCTTGAAAACTTATACCCTGAAATTCTTGTTGGTCTCTAAGGTGCTTCTGGACTCAAATCTGTTTTACTGCAGACCAACATGGCTACCCTCTGAAACTATGGATGGACTGTGTGTTAGGCACACAGCTTCTGTCTTTTGTTCTGGCACTGGAGAGGACTGCCACTGGTACAAATGAAGCCTTGAGGCAACAAGAGCCTTCTTGCCCAGGATCCCAAGCTGAAGCATAAAACATTTCCCTGAACCTTCTCCACCAGTCTTGTGTATTGGGGAACAAAACTGTGGCCTAGGTGGATCTTACCTATCAGAGGTGCTAAAGCATCACTGCGGAAAAACAGGGCCTTGGGCAATTCTAGACATCCTCCACTTCCTACTTAGATGTGCCCTGAACTTCTGTACACACTGTTACCATGATACAGCTTCTCTCAACCTTAATAACCTGCTCTACTACCTCATCCAGTTGGAGGATCTGGATTCTATGCGGCTACATGTGGAATGTTTACAAAAAAGTGGACAATCATTCAAAAAGCCATTATATATATATGGCCTGCTGAACTGTGGATTCAGGCTGAAGGACAGAAATCACATACCTTTTCATGCCACTGGAGTAGTATTGCACTGCTATTTTCTGTTGGCTTTTCAAATCCTTTATAAATGTACTTCATTAACAAATCAATACCATTTCTGTCTAAGGAGTTTACTGCCTGTTCTATCTCGCTGCCTTTAAAAGAGGTGAGGACCTTCATCACCACTTCCTGGGCCAGCTCCTGGAGAAAGAATGAAGGAGAGTAAGGCCAGAAATACAGCCTAAACTCATAACGGCTATTTCCTAGCAACTAATATAACAGCAAAGAGACTTGACAAAAAGAGGGCACCCACAGCAAGGCACCTGTTACCCATTAGGAAAAATGCCATGCTTTCAAAAGGGATTTTAAGCACCAATCATGTCATGCCCATAAGATCTGATTTAGTGACCTTTATATTTTATTATAGTGATGGCCAAAGATACCACTTACCTTTGCTGCTGGGTTCTTAGTGTTGACGGGCAAATTCCGCAAAGCCATGTGGAATGCTCGGAGCATGTCACCTGTGCAGCAAAGCAAGTTAAAGAGCCAAACACTGAGAAGACAGAACCCATCAGACCCAAGACCAGACCCCCAAACTGGGATTTGAACTAACTGGCAGTCAATGCTCTTTCAGCATAATCTTGTTCCCTTAAACCCCTAGGAAATACTACACTGTAACTAATGAATCACAAAGCAAGGTAGGATTCAGTTCAGGAAACGAAATGTAGAAACCCAATTTTTATCAACAAGACTTCCACTCCCCCTTAGTTCCTGGGGAAGATGCTTCTTAGGTATGAGTTCTGTGATGTCTTAACAACTACACTTATCAGACAAACAAGGGAGAGACGTTTACACTTAAACAAGACTTCCAAAAATAAAATTCTTTTGCTCATTTCTACCTGCTGTTTTCTGCATTACATGTCTGATTATCTAAGAATTGCAAAACACCCCTGTTTGCAAGCAAAGGTTGTTTTGCTTCAAGGTTAATTTCCTCCACTCATTTATAAAGCAGTTCTGCGTAAAAATCACAGGAATCCCTTTGTCACCCAAAGGAAGTGTGACAGTACTGGCAGTCTTTCAGATCTAAAGAACTCTTCAACTGATTTTATAACTCCCACTATTATAACGAAGTGGATTTTAATAATCTTTTTACTTCAAAAAAACTTTTTAAAAATTTCCCTCTATACTTGCCAGAAAGCCAAGCAATAAAGAAAAATAATCAATGAAACATGTACATTAAAAAAACAACACTAGACTATGCTGGTAAAAACCAATAGCCCACATTTATTGTCAAATCTCTATGTATGCTCTCAATCTTTTTTTAATTGTTAGTTTTACTCGGCTGAAAAAAGTAAAAGCCTGAACACAAACAGTGCTCTGCTGCTACCCTTTGTGGCCACAAGTAGTTTAAATCCATATTAAATTCACATACCTCATAATTAATGTGCTGAGAAACACTGGTACATATTTCCATACATTAATCCCCCCAACACAGAGAAGGAAAAGTGTCACCTGCTTCAAGCCACCTAGCTAGCATGTACACCCCCCTCCCATACTTACAGATCTACAAACAAGTAACAGCTGCGCACCCAACCATTCCAAGATCTTTCCCTGTTAAAGCATTTTTGGCTGTGGGGGGGGGGGGGGATCATGCTTTGTGCACTGAAGTCCTTGCGCCTCTGAAAACACTAGTCTGGATCCAAGCCTTAGCTATCTTCAAAATACAACCACTGGAACAAATGCTAGTTTCTTCCAAAGACCTTTCAACCAACAATAGGGATTTTCAAACACTGTGACTTCAAATATCCTTCTCCTCCCCTTTCATTAAAATAGGACAGGCTCCTTAAGCTTAGGATGCTACAAATCTCTACAGAGTTTTCATTACTTTGAAGTTTGCTCCAGCTCTTTAGGCAAGCCCATGGTCAAATGCTGCCTTCCCAATGGAGAGGTCTGTGTCCACTCCTGGACTCAGCACCTAAGGAAAAGAGACCTCTTTCTGCTGCAAGGAGTTTTCATCACCTCTCTTTTCCCCACACCCTAACCAAGTCAGGCCAAAGAGATTTTTCCTGGAGATTGCCAGGAATCTCCTTCCTGGGGACTCTCTAGCATTCTGTTCCTCCAAATCTCTGTTCCCTCCTTGGAGAAGGGGAAAAGCTTGACCCACCCATTATTTCTCCTGTCAGATCCATTAGCATTTGTATGAAAGTGAGCTGAGGTATGTTTGGGAAGCAACTGAACTGACTCCCCTCTCCCTTCCCTGCCAGGTGGGGGGCACCTTTAAAACATACAATGGAGGTTTTGCTCATTGCAAACCTCCCAAGAAAAAATGCATTTCTTCACATGGCTAAAAAATGTTTCAAATAAACAAAAAACGTTGAGCAAAGTATTAAAAGCACACGATTCTGATTCACAACTATGGCACATCAACATTTTAAACCAACAAGTCCATAACTGTCTGATACCACCCAAGTGATTCACCATTTTATCCTACAGAACCCAGCCCTGTTAAAAGATCAGGAAACCTCTTTTTCCAGTGATGAAGTGACTGCTCAGGTTTGGGTGTTGCACACCAGATGGAGAAGCCCTTTGCTATTATACCTGGCACAGCTATCGTTTTATTGACAGATGACAAATAAGACAAACATTCCCACTATGCTAGCAGCAGGAAAAGCCTGGCCTGATGCTACTGTCTTCCCATTTAAAAAAAAAACCCTGCAGACTTGCCCTAACCTGGATAGCCCAGGCAAGCCTGATCTCATCAGATCTCAGAAGTTAAGTAGGGCTCACCCTGGCAGGTATTTGGATGGGAGACCTCCAAAGAATACCAGGGTTGGGAGGCAGAGGCAAGCTATCAAGCCACTTCTCTGAACGTCCTCCATACCCCAGTAGGAGTCGCCAGAGGTCGCCATAACTTCTAGGCATGGGTACACACGCACACAAATGCAACTGCAGAGTTCAAACAGAAAGAATAGTGTCCATAGACATTTTGTTCTTGTCTTCTGTGCAGTCTCTTAATAAATGCAGCAATCTGGGTTACATCCCAAAGAGATACATGGCAGTTATTCTGAGCATCTTTATATCAGCTGGGTTCTAATATCTCATTAAAAACCGTATCTGCCTACCTAAGACATTTTTTCAGAAGACATCTCAAAGGGACATCGTATTCACTCCCTGTAGTATTATTACTTAGTTCTTTAATTCAGTTCACCAACACTGGAGATCTTGCAAATCCTGGAATAATTCTAACCAGGTTGTCTTGTCTTGCTCACTAAATAATGGAGACCAGATCCAAAATCATACACATCACTACCACTTCAGTGTTTTTCACATGTCCTACCCCCAAAGAACTTCTGACAAAGTAGGCTCTAGCCCAACACAATTTTTGCCATAACAACCTGTTTTAAGGTGCTACAAGACTCCTATTTATTCTTTCCACATACATTTATCTGCTGAGTGAAAGTTATATTTGTTGCAGATTCTTTGTGTGTTGCAGAATATTCCAGAACTTGCTGTGTTCACAAAGGCACTGGCCAACCTGTTGGGCCTCCCCACTGCTTTATGTGACGTGAATGTGCTATGAATTTCTATGAAAGATAGGCAGTGGTGGACAATTCCAAGGGGGTAGTCAGGTTAGTCTATTGTAGCAAAATAAAAGAGAAGTTCAGGGGTATTTTAATGACTAACAATATTTATTTCAGCAAGAGCTTTTGTGAGTTACAGCTCACTTCAGATACTATGAAGGATGCTTGTCTACCATTACTAATCTTCTGGAGGAACTTCTGGATTCTTCAGAACACAGAATGATTTATGCCAATTTGCAAGGACCCAGTTATTTCAGTATCAAAAATATTAACCCCAGCGGAAACACAAATACGATATCCCAGATGCTTCCACCAACTTAACTTGTTCTCAGCAAAACAGTATAGAGTCCTACTTGCTCCATTTACTTTTAGAAAAGAACTATGAAAACTGTGGCAGAAAAGAGCTGAAGGGTTGCAAGCTGCCAAGTAAAGGAGAAACTGCTCCCTGCTAGAGCCTTAAAAACACTGAAAAATGGGCTGCAAACAGTGTTGAGAACCTCTTGACTATTTACATTTATTTCTGCTTTGTTCTGCTGTTTTTAGCAATGTGCAGTTCTTCCTCACAAAACTTTATGACCCTACAAAGTATAGAAGGCCCAAATGATTAGCAGCCAAGACCCCTCAGAGTAAACCAACAGCAAAAATGCCACACATAAAAAGTATACTGCTTGCACCCATTAATGGGCTGCCAATACCTTTAATTCTATAGCATTCCACTACTATGGCTTTGGAACATGTCAGCTGTCATTAATGAGGGAGCATACTCACACCTCACACCTTTTTCCAGGCTATCAGTAATCCCTAGGAAGACATCGATCCTGCACTGTGGTTATACACCCTAAACAGTGACTAATATTTTTAGCGGAGGCTTTTTTGCTCTTGGAAACAAAGGAAACATTCTTAAAAAAAAATACAGCCTCCTCTTTCAAGATTAAGCAACATGCAGAGCAGCATTTGCTGACCCTAACGAGCCAAGACAAGCCCACCTCAGTCATCTCACTTGCTGGAGCTGGTAAAACCAGTCCTGTCTTGCCCAACTCAGTTCCACGCATGATGGATATATGCATCACAACCTTACATGGGCTCATCACTGGTACACACCATGGGCAGCTCCAGGGTGAGGCTCATCTCATACCACAGCACCCTGTCCCATATCACCATGTCTTTACACACATATCCCTACCCTGTTACTTAAAGCCTAACAAGGTAACACACCTGTTTCAAGTCATCCCTGTTATTAGACAGTCCTGGGTTGTACAGGAGGCGAGAACATACCACACACACACTGCTGCAAACAGTAACCATGACACCCCAAGCAGCTTTCCAAAGGCTGCAATTATTAAGCACAGTTTAGCATTAGCCTACCTTTTATGGTCTTCAAGCACCAGGTCCACCCCTTTCTGCATTAATGTAATACTCCCAAACTCAAGGTCTAGTTTTTGTTGCACAGGGATAAACAGGAAGAGAAAAGGTGGACACCCTGAGGATGAGTTGCTACACTATATTAAATATTATAGACAGGGCAGGGGCAGCAAGACAGCTACTGCAGATTACCTAAATTGCCAAGACAACCTATTGGATCACACTTTGCAAACAGCCAGTCAACTGGGGCAAGTCCTCTCTAGGCAATCGGGCATAAAAATCTTTTAAAAGCCATTACTTTTCCACCAACACCCCAGAGTGTAAATAAGTTATGTTAAGGCACATAAAGGTAAGAGACCTAATAACTTCTCTCAACTCACTCACACGGCCTATATTTATTTTTTCCAGATTTATATCCCGCCCTTCCCGCGAACGGGCTCAGGGCGGCTTACACGGGCACAAGGCCAATTCAGTACATTAAAACAAGTAAAATCACCTAAAAACAGTACCAATAAATAACATAATTTACCATAAAATGCTTCCAGACGTCTTATATTCAGATGGCTACCCAATGGTGGGTCCGAGCCCCCCTGCCACCAGGACTGCCACCATTATCAAGGGGAATGGGTGTGAATTTCCATTAAAGTTGTTACTACTACTCTAAAACCCAGAATAATGGGACATGTGGTACCCTAAGAAACGGGGGGGGGGGGGGGGGGAAGTACCAATACTCCAAAACGCATATAGAAAATATCCCTGAATGTACGAAGGGGAAAGAAGAAGGTGCGGAAGAGAATGAATAACCCTAAGATAGAGGGTTACCCCCAAGACACAAGAAGAGGGCTTCCAGAACACACTGGCTCCCCCACCCCCAACACACACTTAAGGTGTAAGCAGAAGCGGGGGGGGGGGGGGGGGAATACCTGTCCCGTAAAAGAAAGGACCGGGATTTTCTAAGGGCGGGGGGGGGGGGGGAATCTTCACGAGCTTCTCTTCCCATCCCCCACCCGCGGGTAAAGGATATTGCCGCAGCGCCGCCTCCACCTCCGGGCCGGGCCCTCCGTCAGTCTCAGAGGCGCCAGTCCCAGTGCCGGTGTCGGCCCCGTCGGGCTCCTCCACGAAGCGGTTCTCGTCGAACTGGTCGATGTCCAGGCGGCGGAAGCGCGAGGAGAGCGAGTTCCGCGCCATGGCCGGCCGCGGCGAGAGAAGGGGACGTGAGGAGACGAGAGCTCCTCCGGCAACGCTGCTCCAACCGCCGCCGCCACCTCCGGGCCTCCCCTCCTCCCACGCTCCGACCGGAAGCGGAAATCTCGCCAGTGGACGGCAAAAGGGAGAACGTGATTAGCGGGGGCGCCAGCCAATCCCCGCGCGGCGCTAAATAGCGTCAGGTGGGAAGTCTGGAAAGGGGAGGAGCTTCGCCTCGGGCACTCTGACTGAGGTCCCCAGTGGCCCCGCCTTCGTCTTGCCGCCTCCCACGTGATAGGTGAGCGGGTAGCCGCGAGCGAGCGGGCACGTTTCGATGAAGGGAAGGGGGGCGGGGGGGGGGGGGGGGGCGGGTTAAGGTGTGTTAGTCATTTCATCGGGCGTCTGTATGTATGAGGCTGACTAAACCCGTTTTCCCAAGGCGGTTTCCAATAAAGCCGCAAATTGCAATTCAAGGAGAAAACGCGATAAATTGCACGCGTTCCCACGGCCGGGCGCCACCCAATTTCTCCCTGCCTGGATGCATTCAGTTTTGTCACTTTACGGTTATTTTCACTCAAGTCGCTTCGCCCCAGTCGCCGTTACCTTGAAAGGATTTTACATCTCGTGTTCAGATCGTGCAGGTCCAGTCCCTTCGGATCTGTCCTCCCCTGTTATTGTCACCAGTGTTCCCGCTAAGCTGAATTAGTGTGAGCTAGCTCAGGTTTTTTTAGCCTCCGGCTCGCACATTTTTGTCTTAGCTCGGGAAGGATGGCTCCAGAGCAAACCAATATATGCAGCAGCCAAATCGCTCGCTCTCAGCTTTAATGCCAGTAGCACACAAAGCAGTTTTTTTTCTCACAGGACTCCACAGCTTAAAGGGAGCACACTATGGCATATCTCAAATTTAGTTCTCGGTTCGGTGCACATAATGCTCTGCTCAAATTAATAGAGGTTTGATTTGAACTCGGGCTTCATCCACCTATGATCAGTGCTCCCCAGGAAAACTTACCTCGGTTTGCTTGTTTCTTTCAAGATCCTTTCATTTTAACTAAAATTAAAAAGTAAATAAATAATAATGCATATTAACGGCCTGATGCGGGTCCATCTGCCATTGGTTTCACACTTCACTTTAGTACTGCAACCCATTCCTTGGGTTCTGCCATTTAATTTACTATAATTCCTGTAACTGAGTACCTCAGAATTACTTCAGTCATTTTCAACGCTATTCCTATAGGAAATTTAAGCCATTTTTAATTATAAATTTATTAACAACAGTCATCAATAAGCAGTATAAGAACAAGCCTTACACTATGAGACATGAAAGACAATAATTTTATCCAAGCGTTTTTTCTTTCTATCTAGATGCTATAAGTAGCAAATAAGTAAATACAGTGAAGAACTGCAAGTATAAGTTGTCTCTTCTGGTTTGACTTTGTTCCAATAATTTATAAAATCCACCTTTGTACAGAAAGAATCTATGCATGCCCCCCCCCCCCCCCGGTGGGCAACTCTCAGTTGGGATAAACCTGGAGATTTTGTGGGTGGAGCTTGGAGATGGTGGAGTCTAGGGAGGGGAGGGGCCTCAGCATGGTACAATGCCATAGAGTCCCTCTTCCAAAGCAGCCATTTTCTCCAGGGGAACTGATCTCTGTCATCTGGAGATCAATTGTAATAGCTGGAGATCTCCAGGTACTACCTAGAGGTTGGCAACCCTGCCCATCTCAGTTGTTTACAAACTGATACTCTGTCTATGACCATGGTCAACCAACACCTCCTAAGCCAGGCCTCAGTAGCCAGCACGTTGGCTTGTTTCCAGTACCTTGTCACTGACAACCTTGCAAGAACCATCCTATTTCTGCAACTTAGCTGTGCCTCCCCCTCGCCCCATGCTTGAAGCAGCTCATTGAGTTCAGTTTCCTTGAAAACTTACTTCAGCTTGTTTTACCTCAGAGATGCGCTATTGCCTCACATCTTAACAAAGATGGTAAGGTCTAGAACAAAGTTTTAGTCCAGTGGTACCTTTAAGACCAACAAAGTTGAAAGTTTGTTGGTCTTAAAGGCGCCACTGGACTTAAACTTTGTTCTGCTGCCAACATAGCTTACCCACTTGAATCTGTGGTAAGGTCTAGTCACTACTGCATTTATGGTTCAAGCCCCTACATTCATTACAGAGCCCGAGTCCCATCATGTAGTGTAACCACTGGACATCATTTCCATAATGTTCATTATGCTGTCAGAACACAATGAAAAACAGGGACAGGAAAAAAGAAATAATCAGCGCTTCCAACAGTTGTGTTTTGAGTGGCTTGGGTGTGCTGGTGTCATGTCATGTTACAATCTATAGTCAAAACACCTACTGTTCATTAGGTTCCATTTACTAAGACTGTCACTACATTATTTTAAAAAAACCCTCGTTGCATAAGTCACTCAACAAGAATAGAGTACTTTAATCAAAACGTTTACTCCCACAGAACATGCTCATAATAGAAAAGCATTACATTTCTCTGCAGCTGTTCCTCTCTAGCCATGAATGTAGCTAGGAAATTTATTAACATTTTATTGGTCACAGGCTTTATAAAAGTCATGTTATAGTATTTGCTTAACACAGTCTTTTTCACTAATTTGAGCCTACTGGGCTGTTGCTTGGTTGGTTCTGATAGCAGATAATTAGTATATGCTAACCAGGTTTAATTTGAAAATTACCTTTCCCCCAAGGCATGTGTTAGTATTTCCTACAATAGTATAGATTTCTAAAACATACTTTAGTTTTCAATATAGTTTTCAATTTTCAATATGAACAATTTAGTTTTCAATTTTCAATATGAACAATTTAGTTTTCAATTTTCAATATGAACAATATAGTTTTAGTGTTTATTAAAGGTAAAGGTTTCCCTTGCTCAAAAGCCAGTCAAATCCCACTCTAGGGACTCTAGTGGTGTTCATCTCTGTTTCCCTGCCGAAGAGCCAGCTCTGCCCGAAGACATTTCTGTGGTCATGTGGCTGGCTTGCCTAATGCTGAGGCGCACAAGTAACAGGTGCCTTACTGCCTTCCCAACCAAAGCAGCACTTTTATTTATCTACTTGCAATTTCTTGCTTTAAAACTGCTAGGTTGGCAAGAGCTGGAGCCAGAGATGGGAGCTCACTCCATCACGCGGCACTCAGGTCTCGAACAGCCAAGCTACCACCCTTCTGGTCTGCAGCTCAGCATCTTAACCTCTGAGCCAATGTGGCCCTGTGTTTATTAGGTAGCTATAATTTTAAAGTTGCTATTAAACTTACTAGAAGATTAAACAGTATAAGCCCCTGACCCCACTCCAATGAGGTCCATCAAAGCAGTAATACACAACTCTTGTACCCTACCACAGACTCCCACATGAAGCTCTTCATACTACTTTTAAAGTGGGAGCTGAGAACAAGCGGATATAAAAATAGCTTTCACTGAGGGGTTTTTAAGTTTTTAAAATATTTCATTGTGCATGCTCACATTTCTTTGGATCAGAGATCAGTAGCTTACTCTATTCCACACATTAACAATTTCTTAGAGTGTGTGTGTGCTCGATGCTGTTTATAAAGTGCTGAAGAACAGCTGAAAAGATCAGATTGTCTACTGGAACCAGTATCACGGCACACCTACCCTCAAAAAAGGTAAAAACAAGAATCTACCTGCACTTATACTGGACACATTTCAGGCCAAATCAGTGTATCCAAATCCAGGAGAGATACATTTTAGGGCATTTAGAGTAGGCTAAGGCAACTTTACTGTGTGCCCTACATTTGTAAACATACATTCAGGATTTTAAAATAAAATGCCTTACTTTTCACACCATGTATCTGAATATTTGTGTCTTGGAGAGCTGAATATGTGAAATTTACTGCCTTGAGAAAAAGGACTGCTAATAGTTGGAAGAAGTGACTTGGAAATCTAAACACATTGGATTTTACCCAACAAGAGCAAAAAAAGGACAAATGCATTTTATTTTTCAACAGCACTATGGAGATGTCCTTACCTGGTCTACGTAAATCTGAACTATGTAAAAAAAAATTGGGAACAAAGACAGCACAGTCATATCCTGGTACTTGACAATGAACCTTGCAGCATATTTAAAAAGATGATCAAGACATAATACACTCAACTCGCATAGAAGAGACATTTCATACACTATACTAGTTACAGTCCAGCATTGATACTTTTTATATACACTCACACACCAGGTGACAGGAGAAGGGTGGGACATTTGTGAGAGAAATGGAACTGGTACTGCTGCTTCTGCAGGCTGTAGTGAATAGCCACAAGATAAGAGTCACTGTCTTGACTTCGTTCTTTCAAAAAAAAATTAAACATAAATGACAGAATCCAATGACATCAATCTGGCTCAACACAGCAGAATAGCTCTGGTGCAGAAAGTAACCTACCAAACAAAGTGAACATTCAAATACCTCGATGCAGGGGTTTTTTTTTTCATTTAAAAAAGACTTCTTTGGTAATCTAATAAGGAATCTGCAATAATTATATTAAATAGTTCAGATGTTCTTTGCCAGAAATAAAAATCACAGGGAGGTCAGAATCCCGTCCTCCTTTCTATTTTCGTCAAATCCATCCCTCCGGTATGTCTACAGCTGTACCACAATTGGAGAAAAATGGGGCAAATCCACCCAAAGCTGCCAGGAGTCTTCAAGTTTTAGCAGGAACAGAGAAATGATATTTTGGCGGTACCAGTTTCCAGAATACAACTCCTAAAAGACCCAGCTGTACTTAGCCAAACCCTGATCACATCTTCAGTAGATGTTTGTGTACACTAGAAAGAGAAAGACTATAAACAATCATATTAACAATGCAGGGTTTTATTTCTAATGTTTAACCTAGAGGCAGAATTCAGGATATGACTTTATTAAAAATACAAGGTATCTGAAAAAAAAATCAGAACAATTATTTTACTATACAAATTCAAATACCTGTAGCCGGTTTTGTATTTTACTTTTGAATCCTAAAAAACCCCAAAGCAAAGCAAACAAAACAAAAATATAATTGGGGCAGCCTTATAGACCACTTATTTATACCCACTTTAAAACAAAATATAACTAAGGACAATTCACTTTTACATCTTGGACATGTGTATGCTACACTTTCAATCACAACTCCCATTGTGAATGCTGAATATGCCCTTTGCTGCTGAAATTTCTTAAAAACTTACAAAAAAAAGAGAAAAACCTCCCTGAAAATAACCTCCTGGATGAAATGAAGATCAGATTAGTTCTGATGCCTTGCTCTATTTTATTATTATTTTAGGGGAAAGTGCAGTTTTCCCTAAAAAAAACCCACTCCCACAAAATATGCAAGTACCACCAGCAGCAGGATAAGTGCTAGAGACGTTTCACAAGCACTCACAGACAAGTCTTAGGAAGGGAGGCGGGGTACAAAAGGTGTGCAGAAAGGCTCGAGAGACGCATTGCTACAGACACAATATACAACACATTTAGATAATTTAAAAATAAAAAAAGGCAAGAGGCAACATTTCAGCAGCAAAGTGCTCGATAAAAAGTACACCACAAAGAAAACAGTACAAGGAGCTGAGCGAGGCCTCAAAGGAAATACGGCGTGGTCGTTCTTGGCGGGATCACACGTTCAGAGTCTGGGACTGCCCGGAAGAGCTTTGGTTCCCTCGTATTTACATCTTTAAAGACCATGATTGAAGCAATATTTCCACAACGATAGCAGTAGTTCGGAGCAGACCATACCGTTACCAGCTTCTCATCAAACATGAATTTATAGCCTTCGTGCACCAGTTGATGGGCTCTGCAGATGAGCTTTAAGTTGTTGATGTGGACAAACTGTGAAATAGGATTGGGAGACAAAACATTTACAATTACAATAAAGGAGGCAACCCCTTTCATTGACAGCAGTTAAGGCAATCCTTCAGAAGAGCATTGTGGATATTAAAAAAGACTATACAAATAATGAGATCTCCCATTTGAAGGGTTTCCTTGTTCTTCACCTTGAACTCTCAAATGGCTCACTATGAGAGTCAATGGGATGGCTCTTAAACCTCCTTTTACCAATTGCAAGGAGGACTTCCCCTCGCATATGAGTTCCACTGATGGTCCCCTCCCGGTGCCCACCTCAACTCTGCACCCCAGGCTTTCCCACGGGTTCATCAATTCCCAGGAGCTGCATTTTGAGAAACACAGGTTAAAGCAGGGAAGAGTGGAACTTCAGTTCAGTTAAGCACAGCTCTCTACCTGGTGCTAAAAGATTCAACCCAGTGCTTAAAAATGTGGTCCTGAAAGTGAAATACCAGCTTAAGGAACATGGGGCAAAGCACATAAATACTGGATACAACAACATGAAACACTATTTTTATTGCTGCGCCCTAAGGCTTCAGCAGCAGTGTCACTGATGCAAATGTATCACCAGACAGAGCTTTTACACTGGGTCACAAGTACAACAAGGGCTTGAAAATTCAGAAGGATTAGGACCTCCCCATCTCTTCTCCTCCCCATCTTAACTGCCACATACACCTCATAGAACACCAAATGAGAAGACTGCAAAAGAAGCAACAACAAAAAAAAAGTATTTCTCCCTGTAAAATATTCATATGTCCTGGAGGCAATAACTCTCTCAATTAAAAAAAAAGAAAAAGATCAGCATTCTTATCATAGTTTTATAGACAACACATCAACTATACAGGCTAGACAAGCCTTCTGACCCCTTTTGCGCATAATACTAAAACATTACACACTAGAAACTGCTGCCAGGCACACCATTTTATAAGATGGGTTTGGGACTCTCTTTACCTCATTGGTAACCTTTGCTCCAAATAGCCATCCCGCTCCTCGAGGGCTAATAGCCCAGGTGTCAACGTCTTCTGGGTCTGACCAGACAAGGTCACAAAATGCTCCTTTGTGTGGAATCTCTTGGTTGCGCTCAATCGTTCGGATCTGATCCAGTGTTTTGATGTCCGGAGACAGGCCCCCGTGTACGCAGAGTATCTGCTCGTCTATTAACTTAAAGATGAAGAGGGAGATATGAGCACCACAAGTTTATTCATTTATTTCATTACATTTATGAACCGCCTAATCCCCGCAAATGTGGGGCTCTAGGTGATGGCCAAGTTTAAAATAATTGAACCCCTAAAACCATCCCAACATATCAGATACAGGTAAAACAAATGGCGAATTTATATTCCGGAGTGCCCTCCCAGTCCTGGATTGTGAATGTTTCATGGGCACGGGGAGGGAATAACTCAAGAGGAGTAGGAGATTCAGGTAAGGCAGGGTGCCAGCCATGATGTAAACCATCGCTGTCCTCAACCAAATGCCTGGCAAAACATCTCTGCCTTACAGGCCCTGTGGAATTGCATGAGATCTCACAGGGCCCTGATGTTGTTTGGCAGAGAGTTTGAAATTCAACAGACATTTAGGAAATTTAACAGGCATTTAGGAAACAGTATTAGAGTCACTCATTTTCCATTTTTATAAGGTGCATTAAAAAAAAAACCTTACCGCTGCTACTGTAAGCATGTCAAAGACTTTGGTGCAATATCTCCAGGCGTTAGCATTACCATATTTGGTTTGGCATTCATCTGTTAAAATGAGAGAAAGAAAGGAAGGAGGCTTGGGAAACCATGTTGTATTAGTTACAATTTCACAGCCCAGCTGGACAAGTAGGGTTGCAGGTTCAGTAGATAACAAGACAAGACACACTGAGCCTCTAGAATGGATGAGAGCCTGGCCACAGATGTTCACCTAACTCAGTCTATGGACACCTCTGCAAATCATGTCATTTGCACTACCATATTATAAAGCCATCCATCTTAACCCATCAAAAGTTATTGAACTACTGATCATAATTTTAATCTACATGGTCTAAAGCAAAGATGGGACAGGTTACGGACAATCTTCACCTACTCTTATTCACTGTTCAGGATTATTCAGCAGAGTCATGAAAAACTAGGGATCTGAACACAGCATTTTCAAGACCAATCCAGTTTACTATCCATGAGCCAAATCTCAGTTTCTTGCACCCCACACCTATGCAAATCACACTAAAAGACACACCTAGTACTACTGTTGCTAGATTTTAACAACTCACAGCATCAGATCTCTACCTACAGCTTCCTAAGTTACATCTTTATCTTTGTTTACAGTTGAGATAAAATCATTTCCCATAATCCATGTTCTCAACACTGCAATTTCCAAGGAGACAAGTTTGCAAAAACTACAACTTCCAGAGGGATAAGCTTGTTCATTATGGTTGTGTGCTAACTACAACTGAAATTTTTTTAAAAAAGAAAAGCCCTTACCATAAAATCCATACACTTGTGTTATCTGTCTGCTTTCATGATTTCCACGCAAGAGTGTGATACGATCAGGCCATTTTGCTTTTAGGGCAAGAAGATAGGTGAACGTCTCAAGGCTGTAGTAGCCTCTGTCTACAAAGTCACCCTGAAAGTTAAAACAGTGTTCCACTTAGTGGCAGAGCATATATTTTGCATGCAAAAGGTCCCAGGTTCAGTCCCTGGCCTCTCCTGGTAATGGATTTCAGCTAACCTGGACCTCACTCTGCCTGCGACCATGGAGAGCCACAGCCAGTCAAGAGTGGACAGTTCTGGACTAAACTGAACGATGGCCTGATTCAGTACAAGATACCTTCATATGTACATGTGTAACAACGAGTTGGGCAGCAATATTAGGCACATTCACTTGAGAGTTGGTTTGACTGAGTTTTGTGGGACTTGAGACAGCACATGTGTAGGGTTAGGCCACTATTTGTACTTCCAAATGCACTTCTCATGCCGCTCTCTTTCACAAAGCAAATGAGCAAAAAAGTTGGAGGATCATGACCAGCAGGACGATCCTGCTGAAAAATGAAGACTTTTAATAGATTGGTTATTTGAAGAATCATCTCCCTCTGCTCCTTTAATTGCTGTTCCTGCAGTGACAGTACATTTCAGCTCTCTGCCCCCTCCTGCTCATGAAGTAAGATCAGTAACAGAACTCCCATAATATGGAACAAGAGCTGCGGCAAAGATTTCTCCAGCCCTGTCAGTTTTATGTAGAACCAAGCCTGGACATTTTTCAGCATATAGCTTTTGATTCCTTTCCTACAACTCACCATGGGCCAGATCACATTTTTTCAGACTATAAGGAAAGCAAAGAGGCAAGATATACTGAATACAATTTATTTATTTATTTAACTTTTACCCCGTCCTCCCCACCAAGGCAGGCTCAGAGTGGCTTACATAAAACCAGTAAAACAATATACATTCCAATGTAAAATCCATAACAGACAATTTAAAACAGTTAATGTAACAGTAGCCAAAAGCCTGCTGGGTGTTCCAAATCCTAAATTAACATTATGTTTCATTAATAGTAGCTGCATTTTCTTAGCATTCAGTTTGTACATACCATAAATATGTAATTTGTGTCAGGAACTTGACCTCCAGTTCTAAACAATTCACATAAATCATAAAACTGAAAGACAAAAGGGGAAAAAGGAACTTTAAGAAGGGCAGGTTTGCAGCTTTTAGTGTGGCTATCCAAATTACTCAGAACTCTCATTTGATAACAAGAGATGATCCTTGCTTTTGTTAATAAGTAATAGCTCTGAAAGATATTTGTTTACTACACACAGACTGAACATACGCATCCATAGCATGCACCTGCACAGAATCCTCCATTTATATCACAAAAAGCTACTCACTCTGTAACAAGCGGATGCTACATTAATACAAAATAGATAGCTAGGCAGGTCTGGGTCCCACCAGCAAGCTGGGTGGAAGACCTAAATTCCATAAGGTAAATTAAAACAGGAAAGCAAATAAATACATCTATTCCTACTATAATTAGGTGGAAACATTATAAACCTGATTTAAGTTGCTTCTGGGAGCTAAAAGAGAAGGGCAGCTTAAGGTATAATAAATAATCTCATCCACAACGATGCAGTGATTCCATTTGATACTTTTTTGTTAGCTGTAGAGGTAATGTTACAGTGTGTCAGTATTTGCAACTAAAAAGCTTTTAGATAGCTCAAATGAGAAAGGAAGGGACATTTGTTAGTAGAGAAAGGAAAGAAACAGCTATAAAATCTCCTAGCTCAGGGGTGGGCAAACTTGCTCAGTGTAAGAGCCACCTAGAATAAACATCAGATGTTTGAGAGCCACGAGACATGAACAAATATTACCTGCTTTTATTGGAAAATAAGCAAATTTGCTTTTTATTAACATTAAATGAGACTGCCGAAAATAATAACAAAAGGGGTAAAAGCGGATATTGATAATGATATTAATTTGTCCAGTGATATTTGTTTGCTAATGATATTTAGCTTCCCCAGCCGCCCTGCTGAGAGCCACAAAATATATGTGAAAGAGCCGCATACAGCTCCCGAGCCACAGTTTGCCCACCCCTGTTCTAGCTGATCTGCATAGCAAGCCAGTTAAAAAAATACAATGAGAAATGGTCCTGTGATGTACAACATGATACTGATATCTCAGTGTGGTATTTCCTATTTATGAAAGGCCCTAGTTTATCCCTGTCTTACAATGCGTGAAAATGTGGTAAAAATGACAAATTAGTGGCATTCAGCCCCAAATAAACTAGCAAAAACATTTGGTTCAATGGATGGAAAGTGTTAGCATTGTAAAGCAGAAAATACTAATTTTTTCATTGATGGTGAAAGTGCTGATGCATGGTAAAATTCTGCCAAACTGATCTCTAGTGGAATAGCGTGCAGACTTCCCCTTATCCCAGAATTATGGGAAACTCCAAACATATTTAAAAACTTTGTATTAAATGCTTTAACCACCACTTTCATGCTGCTGAAAAAATCAGCAACACTGAGTAAGAAAGAGTGGATGAAACACCTTAAAGATTTAGTTATTCCATGATTAGAAAAGAAAGTCTGAATAAATTACATTTGTGGAATTTAGTTGTACAGTGTATGGGAAATGTTGAACAAAATAAATCTATCCTGAGTCAACAATCTTTGCTCTCTTTTTTTTTATGCTGCAGGTCTTGATAGTTTGTTTTCCCCCTTCTTTTAATGTAAACTATGTTTTATGATTGCAGAGTGATATAGTGTGCAAGGGAGGAGTATGTGCAATGGTCATTCTGCACTGCTCAGGGAGGCCTCTGCTTCATACCGCTCCTGTTGTGATTGTTTTCCACCCCACCCAGCTAATAGAAGAAGAAGATAAGAGATTGGATTTATACCCCACCTTTCAATTGCAGTCTCAAAGCGGTTTACAAACTCCTTTCCCTTCCCCTCCCCACAACAGACACCCTGCGAGGTAAGTGGGGCTGAGAGAGCTCTGAGACTACTGTCCTTGAGAGAACAGCTGGTACAGAGCTATGGCTTGCCCAAGGTCATCCAGCAGGTGCAAGTGGAGGAGTGGGGAATCAAACCCAGATCTCCCAGATTAGAGTCCGCACACTTAACCACTACACCAAACTGGCTACATGGGGTATCTTTACTGTTGCAGCTGTAGCTTGACAATTGCTCTCTCCACACTAGTGTTATTGCCTCAGCTTGTAAAATTATACCAGAGCAAGGGAACTTTCACTTGTTTGGTGTAGCCAGTTTGGTGTAGTGGTTAAATGCGCGGACTCTAATCTGGGAGAACCGGGTTTGATTCCCCACTCCTCCACTTGCACCTGCTGGATGACCTTGGGCAAGCCATAGCTCTGGACCAGCTGTTTCCTCAAGGGCAGCTTGGGAAAGAGCTCTCTCAGCCCCACCAACCTCACAGGGTGTCTGTTGTGGGGAGGGGAAGGGAAAGGAGTTTGTCAGCCGCTCTGAGACTCTTAAGTGAGTGAAGGGCGGGATATAAATCCAAGCTCTTCTTCTTCTTACCTGTTCTCATCCAGATAAGGGCCTATTAATCAGTGCTGTTACATGTAAGTTCTTCCACAGAAACTTCTGAAGTTAACCCAGAAAGTTCTCTAGGCACAGTGCAAACCTACTTGGAATGGAATTCCATCTTCTACCAGGGCCTTCAGGGGGACATCCACAGAGGCATTAAGGAACTCAATTAACTGTAGTCTAAAAACTACCAGCTTCTGAACAAGGATCAGAAGCAAGAAAGTTACACGACTGTGTCCCTCAGAAAATTATTCAAACACCCATCTCAGTCTGCCAAACACACTTTGGGGTGGGGTGACAGGACTGAAAGCTAATTTTGGAAAAGTTAGAAAATACCAGCAAGATTACAGGCACACTGCACATAAACTATCACTCCTGAATTACACAGACTGCCTAGTATTGTTAGTAAATACAAACAAGACCCCTCATTCCTTCAGTGGCACCAAGAACACTGGGAAAAAAAATCACAAGGGGTTTCAAATACAGTAGCTGTTTTCCCATAAGTGAATACTTGCAAACTCTTCTCTGACACTTGCAGTTGTCTGCCCTCTCTAGTGCTGGAGAGGAGAGTGCCAAAAGAATAATCTGTATGAAATTCCACCTGTCCATGTATATCTCCGCAGACGGTCACTGGTGTAGAAACAGGCTGTACATTAGATTCTTCCAGGAGCAGGTCACACACATAGTCACACAAGCGCTACAGGGAGAAAAATCACTTGGGTCAGTATGAAAATTTGTCTGAACTCTGAATAACTACCAGCTTGCTGCATATGATAGAATATGTACATTTTGGGTAAACAACAGCTATACCAGAACTATCTAGAGCCATTCTATTCCCCCCCCCCTCCCCATCACTCACCACCCTGAATTATAAACTGCCTTACTGGATCAGAAAAAGGGTTTAATCCAATATAACATCTTGAAGTGTATCTTTTAAGCACCTTGTCAAAGGACTAGAATATATGGCCAGCTGAACTGCAAAAAAACTTGTCAAACTAGAGCTGGCTTGGATGGCACAAGCCTTCTACATATCATTGCTGGGTAAAATGAAGAGACCAGTGTTTGATTTGCAAAAGCTTTTTCCTCTTGCTCATTAGAAAACAATTCTTACTTGCTATTAGCCTCAAGATTATTTACACACCAGGAAGATATTCAAGTCTTAGCAATGAAGCCAACAGTGTTTCTATTTCCCAGTAACTTATTCAAGACTTTTGTTCTGTGTGGTCAAATAAGAAGACGTATTTGATAAGCTACTGAAGTTTGCATTTTTAAATGAATGGCTTCCCTTTTTTGCTGCTTCTTCATAGATGGCAAAGGGTCCAATTTGATACTAGCCCCACCCTGCATCCTTTGAAGTTGGCAGATCATCCTACACAAGAGGCAAATAAGGAGGCCTTAAGATCAGAGACTGAAAGCTCTCGCTCCTCAACTCCCCCCTCCTCCTTTACTCATCCAGGAAGAATTTAGGAGAATATGAACACTTGCACACCCATAATGTGGCATTTTGGTTGGTCTCATTATAAGGTATTAGATGGCTTTTTCTTTCTTAGACTTTGCTATGGACCAACACAGCTACCTACATTCCAAATTATTCCAGATCTTGTTTTTTGAAAACATCCAAGAAACTTTGAATCTTGATAGCAACAGAAAAGATAACAGAGTTAACTGAACAAGGACCTAACCAACTACCAAATGGCTTCAAAGAAAAAGATTTTTCTGCTATCACATATATGGTACAAACCATTATGCATAGCAAAGAACTTTATCAGGCTCAAGCACACTTGAAAGATGGAGTTATGTCTTCAAATAAAAAAATAGCACATTGTTGCAAAAATAAAGTTGTTTAACAAGCAGTACTCCCTTACAGGCTACAGTGGTCTAAAAAAGAAAAACAGATTTTAAAAACCACCCATGCAAGCTCTTTCCATTCAAAGACAAAAGCCCTGGGCACCAAGAGCTTGAAGCACAAACATACAGCAAAATATTAGCTGCAAACCATTTCCTGGAGACAGCTGCTATGCAGCCTGCTGAACAAAAACCTGCTCATAGGAAATGAACCCACATATTCCCATCTGTCATTGCACTAATATACTTAAATTAGGGAGAAGATTGTTTGTGCATTTCAACTGACCCATTTGAGATTTGCACAGGAGGACAGCAGAGTTTCTAAAACTTTTAACAGGTGTGTATAAACATATTGAGAGGACAGATACCAGGCTTGTCTCTGCAGTATGTCATACAAAGGTAAGAAAAGCCATGCATGACTAAATATGCTCTTCTATCCACCTGCTAGATAAAGGAAGCCCTGCTATTCTGTATTCATCAGTTCATTTTCCAAGAAAGGAGTCCATTTTGGTTTTCTCCCCTATTATCAGAACATATACTCCCTTCTCCCTGATCTCAGTATAAAATATTAGCTTATCCCTATGGGCTGGATCCAGACTAAAGTAGCAGTGTTCACCAATTTCCTACTAAACACCTCCTTCATGTCATCCTCAAGGTCCTCTGTGTCTCATTCTGTGGAAATGAGTGGGCTGGAAGGGATGGATTTGCCGATGGAAAATTGTATCTGGCTCTAACACTATGGCAAATAGGAAAAGAATGCCAGTGTCCTACCCTGCCTTGCTCTAAGCTGCTTCCAACTCTAGTCTTTGCCATTTTAACCTAAACAATTTGCTTATAACATGCACAACCTTGTGCTTGAGAAAGTTTTCGAAAACACTGCAATAACTAAAGCATACACCTGTAAGGAAAACCTAATTACCCTTCAGAAAATTCTATTAACCATCAGTCTCCAATATAGCCTATCTGTTTTATAGGATTTCTGTGTAGCGCCCCAATCGTCAGGCATTTGCAAGGCTTACAAAACCTCCCAAAAACCCTCTGCCACAACTGAGAAAAGAGCTCCAAGTGACTCCCTCTCCCCAAAACTCTCCTCCGGGCGACCAGTTTATGAAATTCCAGGGCCACCTCAACTTCCTCACGAGACAGCCTTCGAACCCTACTCCAACTCGCCGAAGCAGGGAGCAGAAGGAAGCCCCAAGAGCACCAGCCAACTGCAGGGCACCCGCATTCCCAACTCGCCTCTTTAATGCCACCAAAACTTTTGTGCGCCGCCTCCAGTCTCCCCCCAGGCGGCTTCCATAAAAGAAAACCCAGTCACCGAGTAGCAGGAGAGGAGAGGAATCGCCCAGCTCCTCCCGCCTCAAGGCCGCCCGTCTTACCTTGAGGTCGTTCTCAGGCAGGTACTTGCAGAGTCGCGCGATCTCCACGTACTTATCCAAGTCCAGGGGCGCCATTTTGGAAGAGCCGCTTTGAAGTAGGGGAAGAGGTGAAGGAGGGAGGGAGGACGGGAGATAGCGAGAGGGGGAAGGAGAGACCAGGGCCCGGAAACAAAGGCCACTACTTCCGGGTTGTGCCTTGGTAAATCCGATCCTGGAAAATTTCCGGGCTAAGCGCGCGCGGAGGGAGAGCAAAAATCACACAGATTCTCTCCCCCCCCCCCTTTCTTTCTGTGTTTCCTCCCAGCGGAAGGGGATGCGCCCTTACCGGAAATGAGAACCCCCACTTCCGGCTTACGTTTGAATTCCATAGACAAGCGTTCCTCCTACGCGGGGAAAGGCCCTTTCCGGCTTTCCTATACCCAGGCTGCACTGCGTAGAAGGGCGCTAGAACCCGTTTTGCTCTGTGGCATTCTGGGATTCGTAGTCAATTCCTCTTATCCCGGGTGTAACGGCGTTTCCTCAGAAAGTTGTTCTACGAAGTGCAACAGACTAAGTGTCAGAACTCAAAACAGAAGAAGAGAACCCGGTTGGATCAAATTTTACTGTAGTCCTTCCTCAGAGGCAGGGGAAAAGCCCAGAAACTGGGGCAAGAGGCCAAACCTGCTTCTGTTGTTACCCGTTCCTTACCACGCAACAAGAATTCCTAGGCGTATTGCTCTTGAACAAGGAGTTTTCACTTATCCTTTGCGTCTAACAGCAATTGACTGACATCTCCTCCGTTAATTTTTCTTGACTCCTTCCACAGCCAAAAGCCACTTCAGCTAGAAACCAACACCATATCTTGTGACAGTGAGTCACATATGTGCCATGCTTTGGATTGTCTCAAAAAAGTTAGTCTTGATCTGGAAAAGTGAAAAACGGTAACCAGAGGGCAAGGAAAGGGGCAGTATGTCCAGGGGCAGGGGCAGGGGCGGGGAGTTGCTTAGTGTAAGAGCCACACAGAATAAATGTCAGATGTTTGAGAGCCGTATGACATAAACAAATATTACATATGTTTTTATTGAAAAATTTGCACATTGTTTTTTATTAACATTAAATGAGAATGCCAAAAATAAAAACAGAAGGGGTAAAAATAGATATAGATAATGATATTTATTTGTCCAATCATATTTGTAGGCAGGGGGTGAACTTTGAGAACATATTTAAAGTTGCTTTCTTTCTCTGCTGCCCCTGCCTCAAGCCTACCCTGGAAGAGGAACTGGCTCGAGAAGGGAAGGCCGATCAGGGAAGCCTGCCTCCCCTTTACTTGCCCATCAGCCCTGCCAGGAGCCACACAATTTGGCCACCCCTGGTCTAGGCCTTGTGACAGCTTTGCAGAGCAGAGCATTTCAGCTACTGCAGGCTTTTTACCACCTCTATGACAAGCTCCTCTCATCAGTCAAAAGTCAGTGATTCTTTTCTGTCATTTTTGCTAGCAATACCCAACTGTCCATAAGAGAGAATAAAAGGACACACAGCAGACTTTTATCACAGACGGTGTGATAGCCATCCTTGTTGTATCATCTCAAAAACTAACCAATCATAAGCTTCCACGAGACAGTGATGCTGGCATCTGGCGAAATGGGCTTTAGCCCAAGAAAGCTTTATATATCAAAACATCTGTCAGTCTGACAGTGCACTTTTCTGGGAATAAGCCACATTGAGTAGACTAGTGAGCTTCTGAGTAGAACCACATAACATTGCACAAGACACCTTTCTGGTTTTGCAAATGTTAGAAATGGAAAGACTCAAACTATTTCAAACTCCCTGGAATTCAGTAGCTGACTTAGAAGTTACTACATTTCAGCAACAGAATTTCAAAGGGAAAATCGAACATGAAGCTGCTGAAAAGGAATTCCTATGCCGCTGACATCCCCTGGCAACTCACATCCCCTGGCAGTTTTAGAGCCTGACCTTGGTAAAGACTGGCAATGAGTAGTTGACTACAGACAATAATTCTCTTGTTTTAAAGTAAATGTGCTTAAGATTGCCACCTTGTAGTTGTGGTCTTTTAAGTGATACAGGAGGACTCATCATCTTTGCTGCTGTTTTGCAGTATTAATTTGCTACTGAACTCGAATCTAGCTGGATTAACTTGCTGTGTGTACAGGTTGTTGATATGTGGGAAATTACAAAACGCTCAAGTGTTCCTGCTTGGAAGAACAGGCCTTATAACCTAAGCCTGTTATTTAGTTTTGTTTCTGCATAACTGGAAACATCATCATGTTACATGTAAATTTGCTGTTCAGCCTGTCTGTAAGTTCAAACTCTTCCACGCTAGTGTATTTGAAAAAGTGTGCCTTGCACACGAAAGCTCATACCTTGAATAAACTTTTGTTGGTCTTAGGTGCCATCGGACTCTAAATTAGGCCTATTCAGAGGCATGTGTGTGTATACTGTATATACCAGCCTGCTTATTGAGAATAACACTATATATATCCATATTCCAGCCTGCTAATTGAGAATAACACTCCGTGGTGGGCATTGGATGAAGTAGCCTCCAGATCATGGAAGTTCCTGTCACAACAAATCCGCTAGATTTAAGAGATGTTGCAAGACCCCTTTAAGCCATAATGTGCAGAGCTTAAATGGAACGGGAGACTTTCTCAGCACATCCTATCAGGCGATATGTGCAGTATTACTCACGTGCCCCTCCCTTTAGTTAAAAATGGATTCCGGGACCTAAATCTGCACCTCGGAATTAAAGGTACATAACTGGGGCGAAGTAAGAATAATAATCACAGGTAGGGGTGGGGGGCGCGGAAGAACGCCAGCATCGTTGCTGTTCTGAGGGCGGGGCCATGCATCTCCTAGCAACGGCCCGGGGGAAGGCGGGGACCTGATTTCTACCACGCCTCCTCCTGCTCTTCTTCCTCAGTCTGAATCAATGGGGTCGGACTCCGACTCGCGGGCGTTGCTGCTGGAGCTGAAGCCTGGAGACGCACCAGAGGGCGCGACTTGGTGCGTTTGTGAAGCGGGGTGGGGCGGCTTCCGCGCGTGTGAATGGGAGCTTTTGACTTGCAAATGGAGGAGTCGGCGCTTGGTCATTAGTGAGAGGCGGGCTGGGTTCCGGCGCGGAAGAGCTTGCGCCTATCCTGCGTGTGCGGATTCCGCATACGCGGTTTGCATATCGCAGAGGGAAAGGAGCACGCCCGTTGTCAATTTTTTTCGCAATAGGGACACCTTTGTAGTCCTCTTGCGGTTAAAGTGACGCTCGAATAAATGATGTTGCAGACCATTGGTTAATTGGGTCTTATTTTCTCTGGCTAGCGCTCCGGAGTCCCAGGCAGAGAAAGGGTTCCCCCAAATTCTGCTACGCGAAATCGTTTTTAACTGGGACTGAACCGGGGACTGCCTGTGTAAAACAGGGAAGCACAGCTCTTCCCTAAAATATAATCGTCCCATAATAATGTTGTAATGGGATAGTTGGCCTTCACTCACCAAGACTTGGTCCATCAATACATGACTGGTGTGAGGTGAGCAGTGGTTTATCTGGAAGATCTGGAAATGGAGTATTTGGGCTGGAATACATGGTCTACCCCCAGCTGAAGGGAGGAGAAAGACTTGTCAATGAAAAAGAAGGCACAGGAGAGACAAGCTAAGGAAGATTGAGAGTGGGTTTGTAGAAGCAATGGGATGTAGGATTTCTGTCACTTTCGGAGGATCTGATCTAGTGTTGAGCTTCTGTGCACTACCTATATAATACCTTGCATTGTCCCCGTATTGCAGATGGAAGGGCTGAGGCTAAGAGCTTTGGGCCTTGGCCTAAGGCCAATGAATGAGTGTATAGCAGAATAAAATCTGGACCAGAGATGTCCTGATTCACAGGTTGGCCTCTTAGCCGCTGTGTTATGCCACCTGTGCAATCCAGCTCTATACAAGTTTGCACAGAAGTCAGGCCCACTGGATTCTATGGAATTTATGCCCTGGCAAAGTTATCACTTGTCTCTGTTTGCTCCATACAGAACTAGTCTTTCAGCAATCCCGTCGCTTCTTTCTCTATTTCAGGTACACCTTTGCTCCCCTTGGGGAGAGCCCCTGTGCTCGTGTGGGCCACAACTGTTTGTATTTGCCTCCATTGGACTCAGGCAGTAGTAAAGGCAAAGTGGTCATTGTAGGGGGAGCAAACCCAAATGGCAGCTTCTCTGATGTGTATTTCATCGATCTTGGTAAGGGTTCGGGTGTATTTTGTAGCTGATTAATTATTGAAATCAACTTCCGAGGAATCTTTTCACACTTTAAAAGCAGGTTTCTGGTTCTTGTGGTTTTGAAAATATGCCTGAAAGTGTGTGACTAACACGCAGTGTTTCCTCTAAGCTGAGTTAGTGTGAGCTAGCTCACAGTTTTTTAGCCTCTGGCTCACACATTTTTGTCCTAGCCCAGGAAGGATGGCTCCAGAGCAAACGAATTTATACAGTAGTCAGATCGCCTGCTCACAACTTTAATGCCAGTAGCTCACAAAGTAGAATTTTTGCTCACAAGACTTTGAGAGAGCTTAGAGAGAGCATTGCTAACATGTGGAATTATTGCCACAGCTATGAGAATTGATGAATTTATAGCACTCAGGGCTTATAGGGTGTTCTTTGCCTTTCCCTGTGGACTAGCGTTAGCAGGTTAAAATTAAGGAAAACAGTAAACACTGCAGAATAAAATGTGCAAAATAAAAGAGAAATCCTATTTATTTTCATAATTTAAGATAATTGCATAATTTAGTGTTTCCGCTTTCAGAATTTAGGTTACCTGGATACAGAATGTTGTTTTGTATTTAGAGGAGAGGAGAGGATTACAGTACTTGTGTATTTTATTCAGTACAAGAGACTTTGCTCCATGATCAATCCCAGGCAGATCTAATCAGTATCGTATTCAGGTCTCTTCAGTGAGGCTTAGTGCTGAGGAAGCATTCTTAGGATTGCACTGCAAGCCACCTGGTGCTCTTACTAGTGTTTTTTTTTGTGTTAATATCCCATAGATGGACACAAGTGGACCTTGCCTCACTGGGAAGGCCTCTTGCCCCGTTATGAGCATTCAGCCTTCATTCCCGTAAGCCAGCCCACAAAACTCTGGGTGTTCGGAGGGGCCAATAAATCAGGGAACAGGAATTGCTTGCAAGTTTTGGACCTGCGTAAGTGTTTTTGAATTCTTATTTGTTACTTCTTCAAACTATCTTTTTTTAAAAACCTCCTGTAAAGATTTCTTGTTTTGGTGTGTGTGTTTCTTTAAATGTGTAGTTTGCACTAATATGAGAAGAGTGATAGAGGAAGACAAGTGTGATGTGATTGGCTGTTGACTGAGAGTGTGAGGAGAGATGTCTATAAGGTGATTCAGTGTTCTTGAAGGGAAGTTTGGAGAGAGAGCATAGTCTGTGTAACTATGGGAGTTTGAGTCTATTCTGTGTGAATAATACAAAGAGTTTAGCCTGTGTGGCCATGTGTATGAGAGAGAGATATAAGCCTGTCAGAGTTGAGTTTTGGTGTTTGAGTCACTGTGTGTGACACCAAGCTTTGTCAGATATGTTCTTTCTTCAGCAACAGTTCAAAAATACCCAGAAACCTGTTTTGTTCTTTTATAAATAAATCCTTATTTGTTTAAACTTGTCCCAGCAATCTGATCAGGCCTTCCTCAGGGCCACATAGTCCTCTGAAGCGCCCAGACACTGGGCCATTCTACCAAAACAGAGTTGGATTTTTTAATTCCTGGTGGCAGCAGAAATCTTCCAAGTTCATTTACACAGAGTGTGTCTTAAAGGAGAAAAAGTCTCCCCAATAAGTGAGGACACCACACCTCCATACAATATTATTGGTCATATACCATGGATCTGTACCACTAGCAGAGGCACTTTCACCTGGTTTGAGGAGCCTTCCCCTTCAAGAGGCTTCTTGGGCCCTGGGGCAAGAAGTTATAAAACAGACCATTTTTGAAATACTTTTGAACAAATAATTAACAAATCTCCAAAACTATATAAAATCAAGGTAGTTCTATGGGTGTCTTTCCCCTGTGACATGGGACACTTCCAAAAATGTATGTATTTCTTGTGTTTATAATTTCAATGTGATGCTTGCATTTTCTGAAGATAGATTTCTATATAGAAAGGCTTCTTTCTCTTTTCAATACAACATGGCCCATTGTGATATGAAAGTCATCATACAAACAATAAAAATATGAATTCAATAAAAAGGCAAGAGTTAAAATTCACAAAGCAATAAATTAGCACTTTGGGAAAACAATAAGAGTAACTGTTGGTTTCTAGACAGAAATTTCAGATCTCAAGTACAGCCAGCCTCAGCCAAACTAAAAACCGCAAAAGAGGTAAATTTTTACTGTCCTCCAAAAAGCTTCACTGAAAGATGTCATCCAGGCCTCGTGGGAGAGGGTGTCGGCAATCCTGGTGCTGCCAGCAAATAGGACTTATCACTCGTTACTTCCTGTTGGACTTCAGTGATAGGACAGGAAGGCAGCAAAGGGGAGCTTTTTGTTTCAATATGAGCGTTCATTAGTCACAGCTCAGTTCTCCAGATATAACCTCCAGGGAGGATGGCTTTAACATCTGGGTTGGTTCTTTGGCATGAATCTGATCATTTGTGAACCTTTATGGTTTCCTCACTAGAAAGTGGAACTTGGGAGAGTCCTGAAGTAACCGGCACTCCACCGTCCCCAAGGACATACCACACATCCTCTGCAGCAATTGGGGACCGGTTGTACGTATTTGGAGGAGGTGATAAAGGGGCAGATCCTGTCCAAGACCAGCAACTTCATGTATTTGACTCAGGTGATTGACCATTTATGTTCTAAGAAAGAATATAGTCTTCGTCTCTATGGATTAAAGTCTGCCTGGCCTAAAGTAGGTTTGGCACATTCAGGGCTGTTTGTTCGTTGCGGTACTCACCAATATGAAGCCCTGTCTGGCACCTTTTGGGCGGCCATCCCAACTCCTGTGGGAGGATTTGGTGAAATCAGTGCAACCTTATATATAAAAGCTGGGATTTCTTCTTTTTACAAAATAAGCACTGGGCACACCTATCTAATATTAATATTTTGGACTGTGATCAGATATCCCTTGAGGCCAAATGCCCCAGTGTGTGTAGGTAGCAGCTTCCCTCTTACCATTCATGGGGGGCGGATTTGCTAGCAAGGGGCTGGGCAGGCCTAGCGCTGCGGCACTGCTGCTCTTACTGGCTGCCTGGTAGAGCTGCAGGCATCTCAAAAGAGAACTCGAAGCCTCTCTCTGCCAAGGACAACTAACATTAAACGTCATGGAAAGATTACCTTCATTATTTTACAGTCATAGGGAACTATTGCTGTAGTGGTTAGGAGTGCAGACTCTAGTCCCGGAGAACCAGGTTTGATTCCGCACTCCTCCACTTGCAGCTGCTGGTGTGACCTTGGGTCAGTCACAAGTTCTTTCAGAGCTCTTCTCTCAGGAGCAGTTCTCAAAAGAGCTCTCTCAGCCCCACCTACCTCACAGGGTATCTGTTGTGGGGAGGGGAAGGGAAAGGAGTTTGTAAGCTGCTCTGAGACTCCTTCAGATAGTGAAGGGTGGGATATAGATCCAATCTCCTCTTCTTGTTTTATAGGAAGTATCTAACGAGGTGTAATGAGTGCTTTTTAAAAAATTAATAACCGATCTATTATTTGATTGGTTAGTACTTGGCCAAATCTTTTTTTTTTTTTTAATGCCCAATCCCATAATAAGAAGCAGAAATAACACACGTAACATTTTAAAAAGGAGCCTGGGCTCTGTGGCAAAGCAGTGATCCCAGTTGTTAGCTGGGCCTGGTTGTTAGGAGCATATTTTCAGTGTATTGAAAGATCTTTAATGGGGCGCCTGTTCATTTCTGGACCCGGTTCAAGCTGTTTATGCTGACTTTGAAATGGTGATGCTCAATGGGTTGGGCGCCACATGTGCCACCTGCCCCATGTTTCGGGAAAGTGGGCAAGGCCCTTGCCTGGTGGGGCTTCTGATCAGCAGCTGGTTCCCACTTTGAAACAGCCACCACCAGAGGAACGGGTAAGCAGCAAGTCTTTCCGTCAGGGCCTTGCCAACTCTCCTGAAACCACATTAGGGAATCGTGCTAAGAAGAGCCACCGGTAGCATGTCCAAGGCTTTTGGCATAAAGCATTTCACAGATGGTGTTCTGGAATATCAAGCTGTTCTCTTTAGGGCTGTCATCCAAGAAGATAATTGAACATAAATAACTTTTAAAAAATTGATGAAAACTTGATATACGTGCCTGTTTGCTATACAGATGGAATATATGAAGCTGCCTTATGCTTTTTTGATGCGTCTAGTGTAGTTTTACCTGTGACTGGAAGCTGGGCCTCAGGCAGAGAAACCAGGTTGGGTCCAGACTAAAGTTTCTACCAGCAGAAGGAAACTTTCCTGCTTCACCCCTCATACTGCAGCCCCCTGATCATCACGAAATGCTACTCCTGAGGGGATAGGGGACCCGGAGGCATAAAATGGGTGGGGGGCCCTGCATTGATGGAAATTGCTACTTGAGTTTGGAGCCAATCCACTCGTTTGACTGGAAATGACAGGGACTGAACCTTGAACTGCCTGCATAGGAAAAATGTGCTCCAGTAAGCCCCTTTCTAAACATATGCTTTTCCCCATATGTGATCGTATTAGGGACTCAAACCCAGGACTCCTGGTATCCAAAATGCGAATCTGTTTCCTAAACAATGAAGCTGCCTTCTTCCAAGTTAGACCATTGGCCTAGCTTTAGTGTTGCCTATTCGGACTGCCAGCAGCTTTCCAGTCCTTGCCCAGCACCTGCTACCTGAGTGGGGTTGCCAGCTCTGGGTTGGGACATACCTGGGGATTTTGAGGTTGGAACCGAGGGAGGAGACTGGGATTTATGGAGGAGAGGGACCTCAGCAGGGTATAAAGCCATAGAACCTATTCTCCAAAGCAGCCATTCTCTCCTGAGTAACAAATCTCCAGGTGCCACGGTTGGGAGCCCTGTACCGAAGACTGAACTTGAGCTTTGCATGCAGAATGTACCATTTACAATTCCCCTGCAAATCTGCTGAAAGGATTAGCAGTTAACCATAACAGGTTAGGAAAGAGCCTCCATGCATAGAGGCAGTCTTCTGATTACCATATGCTGGGAGCAAGTGAGCCGTGAAAGGCTGTTTGCAATTTGCTCTCCTTGCAAGGTTTGACCTGCCAGTGGCAACAACCAGAGCATGAGTTCTTTGCTAAAATATTAGTTGTATCCTTCCAAGCTGTGTTTCTATTTATAGTAGAATTGCAGTGTAGCTTGCCTTGAATCGTTTGAAACAGTGCAAATGGAGCTCAGACGAAAAGATCACCAGTTTAGCTTAAGATCACAAGAAACCCTGTTGAATAATATCCAAAAAAACAAATGACACCAGGACCCTGTGGGATCTTCTGCAATTCCACAGGGCCTGTAAGGCAGAGACATTCCCCCGGCTGACACCCTCCTCCCCCGCATTGTTGTCCTGCGTTCCCTCTCCCCTTACCCAGAAAATGGCCGGGTAGTCCAGAATTGGGTTAGAAAACTTACAGGATGCCATCTTGGATCTTTTATTTTGATTTCTTAGTTTTTATCAAATTATATATTGAATTTTAATGTTTTGTGTACTTTTATGGCATTATGCCCCTTTCTACATTACCAAGAACCCGTTGTAAGCTGGGATAGGGCAATTAATAATTATGTTTTCCTGTATTTCATCTTGCAAGGGATTCACATGCTCCAGTGTTGTGGTTGAGAGAGATTCAAATTATGCCTAAACTCCCCCCTCCCTAATATTTTAAGAAAATTGGTTTGCAAAGTGTAATTCCCCACCTTTCTGCCATCATCAGGTACGCTTTGCTGAAACTGAAGTCTGATTTGCACTGTCGAATCTATCTGTAACAATTTCGATTTAAAAATCTCCACAAGGTGCAGATTTGGGACTTTCCCATCATGTCCTGTAACATCTCTCCCCCCCCCACCCCCCGTTTGCACTAACTTCTAGCTGATATTGGCCAACATCAGGCTCTTGATGAAAAGTTCTGGATGGCATGGAAGCTTACTCAAGACTTTGTGATACTAATCCAAGACATTGCACTGTCGGTCAAAGGAAAGTCTTCTCCCCTCACTCTAATGTGCTTGGTTTTCTCGTGCACAGCCACGCTGACCTGGCAGCAGGCAGAAGTACAGGGGAGTCCTCCTGCCCCTCGGCACGGCCACGCAGTGGTGGCTCTCGGGAGCAAGCTCTTCATCCATGGTGGTCTGGCGGGTGATACTTTTTACAGTGACCTCTACTGCATTGATACAAGTAAGTAAGTGGTGGTGTGGATTTTAAAGAAAGGGTTTCATGGCTCTGATACCTGTGCCTTTTAAATCTCACTTAGAAATAGCAGATTTAGACAGATACCACTGGCATTTTGAAACTGATTCTAATTCTGCCATGCAAGTGGAGTAATGATGGAATGGTGCCACATGCGCGGTCCTGGAAACCTTTCTCAGATCTGGTTTGTATCTGTATAAAACAGGGTTTTTTTTTAATGTATTGAATTCATTTTCACCCGTGTGACTGCACAGTCTGTGAATACAGCTGCAAGCCTGCATGAGAATTTCAAACTAGTTCTGTGTGGGATACTGCCTGATTGGTTTTACCTTCTTCACGCAGGAGATATGAAATGGGAGATGCTGTTGGCCACTGGATCTGTCCCAGGAGGGCGGGCAGCCCATTCGGCAGCTGTTTTTCAGGGTCATTTGTACATCTTTGGTGGAATGGACCCAACAGGTGCACTGGACTCAATGTACAAGTATCACATAGGTGGGTTCTGGCAAGGATGACTGGGAAGTGACTGGCCTCTCATGAGCGGTTAGCTAACCCTTGCTCTCTGTCTCCTTCACTGCTTGCAAATGACCAGGTTATTTTGCTGGGGGGAACCAGTTCAGCACTAATAAATGATCCTACTTCAGTGAGAGCCCAGGGTTGTTGGGTTGGACCCTATCTAACCTTCCTACAGATGAGAGGGGGCAATTGTTTGTCATGGTCTTCCTGAGGGTTCCCCAGGAGCAGCATTTGGAGCTGCAGCAGTGGGGGGTATGAGAAAGCTACACTCCTCCAAGGGAAATCCTTCACTCAGTGGTAATTTTTAGCAGGATTTGAGCCTATGACTGACAGTGCTGCTCTTCTTGAAAGAGCTCTCTCAGCCCCACCTACCTCACAGGGTGTCTGTTGTGGGAAGGGAGATTGTAAGCTGCTCTGAGACTCCTTCGGGTAGCAAAGGGCAGGGTATAAATCCAATCTCCTCTTCTTCCCCCCACCCAAGTCTGAGGCTTTGGAAAACCTCAGGTGAGATGGAAAAGCACACAAGGCCTGTGTTCAGATCATCCCATCCACAGAAGCCAAAGGGATTAAATATTATCAACAGCTGCTTACCCGTCTTCATGGGCTTTTGTATATCTGCAAATTATTTCCTTAACAAGGATTTGGCTTCCTTCTAATATTTCAGAAAAAGGTCACTGGACACATCTAGAGTTCAAGACTCCTTTGCCCCTGGGACGCCTGGACCATTCCATGTGCATCATTCCCTGGGAGGCGCCTTCCAAGAACAAAGATTGTGAAGCAGCAGCTGGAGAAGGAATCAATGGCCAGAAGGAAGCCACTGAGAAGGAAAGCTGCCCCAGGGAGCACCTGTGTCTCATATTTGGGGGAATGGATATGAGGGGGGAGCTCTATAAGGACTGTGTTGTAAGTCGTCTTCAGTAAGAAAACCAGAGGGCACTGAAAACAGCGCCACTCTTATTTAGAGACAACAAAGGTTGGCTCTTTACCCCTGTGGAGCCTTTTTCACTGACAATCCAAAACCTTATGACAAACTACTCCAAATATGTGCATACTTCTATGTTTGTTGAGGTTCCAGTTTCCAAAGTGCTTGAAATGGCTAGGCAAGGAGAATTTATGCAAACGAGCTGGTTTTCTTTATTGTGTCTGGTAATTTAAATATGTACAAATAGAAAAAAAAATTCAGATCTGTAGTTGGATGTAGCTTGTAGCCTTTTTCCTTCTTGGGGCTGGTTGCCCATCATCTCAGTTCATCTAACATTTAAATGTGTACCTTCACTTTAACCAAGAGGGGGGGAAATGCTCCCTTTCTAGCATACATAAAAGGACTCACAGTGAGGAATAAATTGTGGAGCAGTAAAAAAGATGAATGTGATTTTAAAAGACCACCACCAGAGGATCTTATTTGCCAAGCTTAAATCAGAAAAGAGAAAACAGTTGCTGTCAGGACATCTATAAGGGATTACAGTATGGGAGACAGGACAGCTGAGAATAACCCATGTAGAAGACACCCTCTTCTTCCAAGAGGAGGGAAATGCAGGACTTCTGCCTAGTTTTAGACTAATGAAGTGCTGCCACGGAATATTTTGCTTTAGCTCTTCTCTCCCCCTGCTCGTATTTTACATTACAATCATACATTGGGCAGAAAATACTTAACACATCTTCTGCTTTCTTGTTAAGAGGCAGGATGTTTACCCAGCAGAATTGACAAATGGGGTCTTCCTCTAGCAAAAGAAAACAGGTGGCCTAATTTTAAATCTGACCACAATATATTAAGCCTCAGTATTCCTCCTGAACATTTGGGGATCACATGACAAGGCCAACACCAGGAGGAAGACTACAGGCTCATGCCCTATGCTCAGGAGCAAGATGTCCCTGTTGCATTTGACAAAATGTGTATTTAGGTTGAAGGCATAGCTGAGAAATGACAGCCTATTTAATTCTCAAGATTGGCTTTAAAGAATTACAGGGTCAAGAATCTTCCCACTTTTCTTCAAACCACCGCTTCAATGATTTTTCTCCATTAGCATTCCAATCAAGTTTACAGATTCTGCCTGTTAGGCAGGTTCATTAGGTGAGGAAAAGAAGGTAACTTTATTTTATTTTGGTCTTGGCTCTTGAAGTCATTTTCCTCAGACTAGAGAAAAGGTTAGTTGTTCCACACAAGCATGTGAAATGCTGGACTTGTTGACCAATGCAAGGGCGTCACCTCTTTAGCCTCCCCAGCCTTCAAACACCCAGTAAGACTTCCCTCAGCACCAGGCAGTAAGATAAGGCTGTTGAAGCCACAATATTGAATAACTTTTTGCAGTCCTTCAGTGACAGCACAAGCTGGGCAAAACCAAGTGGCCCATTTTGACAGAGAATTTAAAGTAACAAAACTAAGGCACAACTGCTGGTGGGACTGGGTGTGCAATAGTTTTTCCTCTCAAGGAAACCTACATCCTTCCCCTTTCAAGTTTAGTACACCAGATTGAACCTGGAACCTTCTCTCATTGTTAGTTGCGCTAGATTATAGAACTGAAGAAGCTCTACAGGTCTTTAAAGCAGCTGGTCAATAACCGACTGAAAGTAAAAGAGCAAAGAGCACACCCGTTCCATTATGATCAATCTTCTGAGGGGACAGAAACAGTATGAAACAACTTGTGGGGTTCTGTGTAGCACATCCCAGCTAATCATGACTGAGAAGTGATATCAAGTGGCGGACCAGTCCACATGAGGAGAATCATGGTGCCTGCTTGTTACTGGATTAATTGCCACAGAGGCATGACTCGTGTGAACTCAGTTATTACAGACCCAGATCCAGTGTCAGTAACAAATTTATTATTGTCACTTGAGGGTAGAAAAGTTCGTCACAGAACACACATGACCCACTTTGTTAAATAGAATGGTTTCAAGGGGAACACTTCTAAGCCCTGGCTAGTTAACCCCTCCCTCCCCCAACATATATCAGCTGCTAATGAAAAGCAGTAAACAGCCACTTTGGGCTAGCATTTCCAGCTCCACCTGAGTGAAGATTCTGATCACATTCCAGAGTTCAATAGTTCAACAAAAGTTCCAAGTCCAATATTTACAGTGATTACAATCAGAAGACAGAGGCCTACAATTCGTCTTTCTCGCCTCCTGTTTCATCTTCGCCAGGGGGAGGAGCTGCACCACCATACAGCTTGCCCACAATGGGCTGTACCACCTCTTCCAGTTCCTTCTTTTGCGCTTTGAAGTCTTCAATCTCAGCATCTTGGTGACTCTCAAGCCATTCAATCTTCTCTTCCACAGCCTTTTCTATCGTGTCTTTGTCTTCAGATGACAGCTTGCCTCCTAGTTTCTCCTTGTCCCCAATCTGATTTTTCAGGGAGTAGGCATAGCTTTCCAACTCATTCCTGGCATCAATCCGCTCCTTCAACTTTTTGTCCTCCTCTGCAAATTTCTCTGCATCGGTGACCATCCTCTCAATTTCTTCTGGGGTCAGACGGTTCTGATCATTGGTGATGGTGATCTTATTTTTGTTGCCTGTGCCTTTGTCCTCAGCTGTAACACGCAGGATTCCATTCACATCTATTTCAAAGGTGACCTCAATCTGGGGGACACCCCGAGGTGCAGGAGGGATGCCAGTCAGGTCAAAGGTTCCCAGGAGATGGTTATCTTTTGTGAGAGGACGTTCTCCTACAAGAATAGCCACAGTTTACATGAGAGTTGTTCAAATTACATTATCTGATAATCCACACAGCTAAAAACTGCTTCTTATTCAGCAACCAACGCCACTCACTTATACATGAGTACACACAATGGCTAATCATAATCCCAAAACTCTAAAATTCTGAGTATGCCTTGAAAAATTAGGCTCTAACACTAGACCTGCCTACTACTTTAAGCCTGTTTCTTGAATATAAGCCCAATACAAGGCATTTAAAAGCTAAGCATGCAGGCTATTTACCTTCAAAGACCTTGATTGTCACAGTTGGCTGGTTATCTGAAGCAGTGGAGAAGATCTGTGATTTCTTGGTAGGTACAACAGTGTTCCTTGGGATAAGCTTAGTCATGACTCCACCAACTGTCTCAATGCCAAGAGTTAGAGGGCAGACATCAAGCAGCACCAGATCACCTATATCAAAATACAAGGCAGTTAAGATATGGTGTCCCCGTAACATAAAGCAACATCACATCTCTACTTTAAAATTACCCCATTTCAATACAACAGCTAGACAATTTCTATGCTATAGACAGAAGTGTGCTTATAAATATGGATGCAAGCTATTACCAAACCCCACATCTCAGCTCTAGTGAAAAATTACCCAGCTTCCTCTTGTTCATGCCATACTCAAGACAAAAGCCATAGCTCCCAGTATATTACTGTAGTGTGTCGTTATTAAGACTGTTCAACCTACCAGTATCTTGATCCCCAGAGAGCACACCAGCCTGGACAGCAGCTCCATAAGCTACTGCTTCATCTGGATTGATGCCTCGAGAGGGTTCCTTCCCGTTGAAAAATTCCTTCACAAGCTGTTGTATCTTGGGGATTCGAGTAGAGCCACCAACAAGAACAATTTCATCAATGTCAGACTTCTTTAGGTCTGCATCCTCTAGGACTTTCTGGACAGGCTTCATGGTGGACCGGAAGAGATCCTACAAGAATTTACAACCACTTAGTAAAGCACACTTCACTTTTACTACCATGAGCTGCAAAACTGATGCCTTCAGATCCATTTTTGCTCAAAGACGAAGCACAAAAGGTCAGCTAGATTCTCACTGTGGCTTCATTTATCACCCTAGGTTTGACTGGTCTTTGGCTACTCTATTTCATTCGAGGAAGGGAACTTCAAACAAACCCCGCTTAGCTTAGTCTTTTAGAACACAAAACGTTTAAATTCCATCCTGTTGTTGGTTCAAACTGTCAGCCAATTTATTCTGAACTACAAAATTTTGTTTTGCATTTGTTGTAAACTACTTTGAAATCAGAGAAGACTATTACTTATGGCTGCAAAACCTGCCACTTCCAAATTGGAAACAAAAATTGCAAACATGGTGCCCTTTATCTGTCCAAAGCAACAGCTTAGCTTTAGCAGAAGGGGCTCTTATCCACCTCTACCTTAAGATACTTACCATGTTCAGTTCTTCAAACTTGGCCCTGGTCAAGGTCTCTGAGAAGTCTTCACCTTCGAAGAAAGATTCAATCTCAATCCTGGCCTGATGTTGAGAAGAGAGTGCACGCTTTGCTTTCTCCACTTCTCGCCGCAGCTTCTGTACAGCCCGGTTATCCTTCCGAACGTCCTTCCCGGTTTTCTTTTTGTACAGCTTAATGAAGTGTTCCATCACACGCTGGTCAAAGTCTTCGCCACCCAGGTGAGTGTCCCCATTGGTAGCCACAACTTCAAAAACTCCGTTATCAATTGTCAGAAGGGAGACATCGAAAGTTCCACCACCCAGGTCAAACACCAGGATGTTCTTCTCGCCCTCCCGTTTGTCCAGTCCATAAGCAATTGCAGCAGCAGTCCTGCAAAAATATACAAGTGTGTCAGGACATCTCACCTCACCACCTCCCGCCCCCCACACTGGTGCCCGAACTCCTGCAGAAGACCAACTTATTAAGCATACTTACGGCTCATTAATTATTCTCATGACATTCAGTCCAGCAATGGTACCAGCATCTTTTGTAGCTTGGCGCTGGGCATCATTGAAGTATGCTGGCACAGTGACAACAGCATGAGTAACCTGATTTTAAAAAAGAGAGATGAATGTAAGCCCTCTTACCACCAAGGCTTTGGTTACTTCTTTCAAAAACTCTCCTAAGGAAGCTTAGAAGGGATAGGCCATGCTGATTTGAGCAGCCAAGTTACTTCTGAAAGGCCCACAGTTCAGTAGCCATTCATATGCTTTTCAAGTAAAAGTTCTCAGATTAATAGTTTAAAGGGATCTTGAAGCTGGCAAAGGCACCTGGCCTAAGACCCATAAGAACCACTGTTGTTTTGGGAAGGGGGGGTTGTTTCCTCAAAAGCACACATTTCCTCTTACCTTCTTTCCCAAATAGGCTTCAGCAGTCTCCTTCATCTTGGTCAAAACCATAGCAGAAATTTCCTCTGGAGCAAAGGTTTTTGTTTGCCCTCCTCCAATATCAACCTGAATATGAGGCTTTGCCTTCTTTTCAAGGACCTGTTGAAATAGATTGAAAATTGAGTTGCCAATCCCACATTTATGGTATGTTTTCCCTCATCTAGAATCTCAAGACTCTTAACTACAAGTTAAGACAATGAATACACTCTGTTCATTATTTCAAGGAACCATCAAATTAGAAGCATGTAAACACTGTGCAGATTCTCCCATTCCATCAAAAGCATTACATGCCAATACCCTTACTTCTAGCTACAAACCTCTATTCAGCCTCAAATTAATTTCTAGTTCTTGGCAAGTCACCATTTCCAACAGTGAACCAGACCACACAAAAACACTGCAAGTTTCAAACTAAAACTTTAACAGAAATCAGAATAAAAAGATGCACACCTTGAAAGGCAGGTATTTGATATCCTGCTGTACAGAAGGATCGTTCCATGTTCGGCCAATCAGACGCTTGGCATCAAACACTGTGTTCTCAGGATTGGAGGTCAACTGATTCTTTGCTGCATCACCAATAAGACGTTCTCCTTCAGGTGTGAAGGCCACATAGGATGGAGTTATTCTGTTGCCCTGGTCATTGGCAATTATCTCTACACGCCCATTCTTGAAGACTCCAACGCTGTTAGGAAGATATCACCTTATTGTGAACAAGGCCAGTACAATGTACACAGCAAGGTAGCATACTTGCCAAGGAACACTGCTCACCAGCACCAACTATGGTGCAGGGTAGCTAATACACCACTGAATCTATTTGCAACATATGCCTCAATACTGGCATCTCTCTCTACTGCTAGCATTTCTAACTACAACACTGTACTGGTGCAAGATGGTGTCTCAAAATGTGTTATCAGTTTTTCTCTCCCAGACAAATCTCAGGAAAAGGGGATGAGATTTAATTGGAAGTACAAGAGAATCCTTAGTCAGGATGCTGCCCCTCCCCACCAAAACCCCCAAAAAACTTTTGCAAGTGTTCTATTCCAGACTGTTGTATTTGCACAACCCATAACACAAAACATTACATTAGATTTTACCCTATTTTGCCTTGTACACTAGACTGAACTATTAGAGCCATGCACCATAAAATAGCTAATGAACTAATTCTGCTCCCTCATTACACATACCAGGAGTATGTTGTCCCCAGATCAATGCCAACCACAGTCCCCACATCTTCCTTTTTGTCATCTTCATCTGCAAATATGCTGCCAACGAGCAGCAGACAGACTACTATGTACTTCATGTTATCTTTGTGCTTTGTTCCCCACAGCACCTGAAAAGTCTTCGTGTTTTTACTCAGTAGCTGAAAAGCCTGTAAAGAAGAAAGGCAAACACCAGCTGTAATACCAGGCAGGAAATGACCACATACCAGGTCAGCTGCATGAAAACTGAGATGGGATAGCCTTCCACAGATTAACTACTACTGCCAACCTGCAGTCTTGGAGAGTCCCATTAGTCTATGCAGAGAAGGTTAAGAGAACTACATATGCAAGAACAAAACCCACCATGGCATCCAACAAAAATATGGAAAGCAGACGTTTTTGACAAGCATTTTTAATTCCTATGGTCAATACAGGGGACCCAGAATGAGGCACACTACCAGCCCTCCCCATACCACTTCCATAACTAGGCAATCTAGTTCACACATGCAGCAACAAACATTAAGGGGAAATGGCAGTCACTTCTCAAAGTCCACTGGCTGGAATTCCAATACATCCTATCACCAAATACTCTGGTCCCTAGAAACTACAGGTCCAACTTCTTCTAGCTTCTACCCACAACCCTTGATTCAAAAGCCAATTTAATAATGGATAAACAAAACCAAAGGTTGAGAAACTAGACATACTGCATAAAAAACAAGTATCAAGAATCCCAGCACCTCAGAACCAGTTTACTGGGGATTCCTGTGCCTCACCTTTCATTTTTTGGAAGAAAGAATTTATTGTACTTCTACACCCAGTTTCAACACCAAAAAATAACATGTTGTAACAAAAGCACAACCTGGGGAGGAGGAGAGAGAAGAGGAAACCCTAAAATCATTCCCCAAAACTAGGGAATAGGGAACAATCCAAGAAAAAACCATGAATGTGTTACTATGGTGTAAACAACATAGGACAGGGGCAGATTTGAACACGAGGGCCATACACAACCCCAATGGAGGGGTGGAGAAAAGAACACGGACACCAACTGCTCCTTCACAAAATTTCCAAATATTACTACTGTAATCCACGTTCTTCTAAGCAACTCGTACAACACAGTAGTATTAAAAAAAGAAAGAAGAGTAAAAACCACAGGAAATTCATCCAAGGCAGTGTCCATCATAGCAATGAACACTACCAGGAGCAAAAAAACCACATGGGTGTCTGAAGTCAGATAACATTTTAGACACCCCCACCAAGACAAAGACGGTACTCAGCACCAAATACGAATGCCGTTTTCATTTCCCGTTATTCCGGGGCGGGAGAGATGGGAAGACAAAGAGCGCAGAACTCCACACATCTCAAGGGGAGGGGGGAATGTGAACCCGGCCCAGAATCGTGCCACCAGCGACGGATCTACCTACCCCAAACATGAACTGAAGGAAAGGGAAAGGTTTTAAAATCGTGGAACTGCCCTAGTGTCGTTTACTTAAGTATATGGCTATTTCTCTCCCTCTAAAACTCTCCGACCTATTTCTTCCAAGGATCTCTGGGACAGAAAATAGGGAGGGGTGGGGGGGTGAGAAGGCACACCGAGGATACCAAATGATCGGGGGGGGGGGGAGTATGATGATCCCTTCTAGGATGGTGCGACTCCACAGGCCGCTCTACCAGACCTCTTCCTCCTCCCCCCCCCCCAAGCCGCCCACATGGACCCAGAACAGCAAGCGACCCCCACCCCCAATGGATCTATCCTTACCTTCCCAGGTACGCAATCCCAATTCACAAAATCGGCCTGCTTCTAGGACGCTAGCCGCCAACCAGCCAACCCGTTTCTAGAACCCACTACCGCTTCGTTTGCCGTTTCAGCACGATATGCAGGCCCAAGCCGCCTCCGCTTTTATATACTTTTCCTCAGCCTTGCGTGGACTCCTCCTATTGGTCACTTTTTCCTCGCTGGAGCCTCCTTATTGGTCGCTTTCCACCATGCTGTCCGATACCTATTGGACCACTGCAGCCGTGACGTATCCCGTCGCGTGCCTCGCCGTCGCCCTGTTCTTTCCTTTTCCCCTCCAGTTATGGCCTACGCACCGAGAGTCTCATTGGGCCGCCTTGCCCGGTACCGCGAACCAATCAGAGGACGCAGAATGGGCCAAGCGGAGGAAGGCCATTGGCCGCAGTGGGACGTCATGTTTAAAAAATGAAGGCTAGAAAAGACAGGGCCTTTCTGGAAGTTTGTATGGTCACTGGGATCTTAGCAACCGCCGGGCGGGGGGTCTACGTAACTGTCAGAGAAGAAGGGGGGGGGGGGGGGGGTTTGCTCCCATAAAGGCAAACGGAGGGCTGCTCCACATACTACACTTTTAAAACATGTTGCAAATGCCCAGAAAAGCAACACTTGGGTATAGAACTTTTAAAGCACGCTTAAATATTTGATTAATATACATAATTTATGGTATTTCTATGACACTCTTCCATTTAACTTGTTAGTTTTGTATAGAAATTTTTATTTTTCAAAACATCAAAATTGATACATTTATATTATACAAATCCCTTTTTCTATATTATATAACATTTTGTTCTATTTGTACATTTTTGTTCTTATCTTGTGTTGGTGGTTTCCCACCCCATCTGAAGCATAACACATTTGTTAGTTTTGGTTAACATCACAAAGTTCACCAACAACAAAACCCCCAAATACATGACATACAACAGTAAAAGTCATAATAGCCTATTAAAGTTAGTACTGTTACAGCCTCAAAAGGGGGGGGGGAGCATTCCAATGGCCATTTCCCTGATCAGAAAAATCTAAACTATATTTCTAGTCATTGAAGAAGCTACCCCAATTAACACATTAATTTATAAAGAAGAAGAGAAGGGATTGGATTTATATCCCGCCCTTCACTCGGAGTTTCTGAATGGTTTACAAACTCCTTTCCCTTCCCCTCCCCACAACACACACATGAACAAAAAGTTTTTAAAATGTAAACATGAGCATCAGTTTGTGTGGTGTAACATTTTAATCTAGATCTAAGAACTGGCATCTTGATGGTTGTACTTACAACAATAAAATAGTTTTTAAAAGTCACCACTAGTGCTTTTGTCATCAACACCATTCCTTTGGTAGGGTAGTGGAGGTGCTCTCTGCACACTCAGGACATCTTGGTTTACATGAGATCACACCGGATTAATTAGATGACAAGAAAAGATGCAGAATATAGATAAAAGAAAACAGCGATATTGCATTAATATCATGACACTCCATATTGCTGCTTAAAACAGAAATAGTTTGAACACTGGCAGATTAATCAGTCTCGAGTAATTGCTACTAAAGTTGCCAACTTCCCAGTGGGCCTGGAGTCTTCCCAAAAGCAGGGCTATTTTGGGGCAGGAACGCACAGGAACGGAGTTCCGGCTAGCTTTTGAGTTGGCCATGCCTACAGCCTCCCCCCCTCGGGTTCCCCAGGCACTTCACAAGCCTGGGAAGCCGATCTAGAAACTGCCTTCCTTCCCTTGGGTTCCCCATGCGCCCCGCAAGCCAAATGGCACCTGGGGAAGCCGATCCTGGGAGGGAGCTGCACTGTTGGGGGTGTGGCCTAATATGCTTCTGCTGTTGGCCTAATATGCTAATGAGTTCTGCTGGGCTTTTTCTACAAAAAAAAGCCCTGCCGGAAAGCAGGGGTCCGTTGGAGCGGGAGCGCACAGGAGCGCAGCTCCGGGAGTGAGGAGCCCAGGGGGCGGGCACATGACCAAGCCCCGCCCCCTCCTCGGCTTCCCCGAGTAGTGCAGAGGCGCAGCGCCCCAGGGAAAGCCCTGCTAGGGTCTTTATTGATTTTAATGTTTTCTTTTAATATTGATAATTTTATCATTGTTCCTTTTATGACTGTGTGCTGCTTTTCCAGAGACTTGCTCAAGGTGGCATATAAATTTTTTAAGTATACCGTTTTTTATCTGGGCACATGGCACATAAGTACTGGAGAAATTTCACCAACCCTTCAGCAGCTTCCACCCCATCAGTCTGGTGTAGTGGTCAGGAGTTGGACTCTAACCTGGAGAACCGGGTTTGATTACCCACTCCTCCACATGCAGCTGCTGGTGTGACCTTGGGCCAGTCACAAGTTCTCTCAGAGCTGTTCTCTCATGAGCAGTTCTCAAAAGACCTCTCTCAGCCCCACCTACCTCACAGGGTGTCTTGTTGTGGGGAGGGGGAGGGGAAGGGGAAGGGATGGGTGGTGCACATGTCCTGGGTATCTCAAGTCTACTTGACACCTGGTGGTTTCAAGGGAGCAGGAAGAGAATGGGGGTGTGTTCTTTACGCTTATTTTTATTGCACAAAGTATTGGATGGGGAAAGGAATGGAGGAAGAGCAGGTCAGTTTCACTCACCTGTGGAGTGGAGCCTGAGGGGTGGGTGTTGCCTTCTGACACACTTCCGGCATGTTAGGGGTGTGGCATATGCAAATGAGTTATGCAAATGAGTTATGGTAATGAGCTCCTGCACCTCTTTTTCTACGAAATGACCCCTGCCCGAAAGTATGACTGATGTCTAGACTATAGAGATAAGTCCCCTGGAGCAAGTGGCAGCTTTGTAGGACAGACTGTGGCATCACATCCCCACCGAGTTTCCTGCCCTCCCCAAACAGCACTCCCAGATCGCCAGGAATTTCCAGAACTGGAGCTGGCAACTCTAATTGGCACTCCATGGGTTCATGTTTACATTAGAATAGTAACCCCACTCCAGTCTCAAGCATGCTGGGAAACATTTGCCTTTTTGACATGTACACAAAAATACACTTTGTACTCCACATTAAGTGAAAATAGATTTCCGCTGCTGGTTCAGGTCCTGTTTAAAGACTCTGAGAGGCCAAGGGACTGAATGTTCTTTTTAATCTTTCCTCACCTACTTCCTCACTACATCCTTTGTCAATGTCATCATTTTTCACAACGGGAAAAAAAACCCGGTTGTGCAACAATATTTTTAAAACCTGTACTTGACACCATAGGTTAACATCAGTGAGTTACAATTTCTGTTTCTTGAAAACTGAAAGGCACTTCTGAAAATCAGAACATCTCTTCGTATGTTAGGTTTTGAACCTTAGATTAGTAGGGTTCTGAAACAAACGTTAACAAGAACTTGAACTGAACCATGAATGGGGGAAGATGGGGACAGGGATGGAGCTCTCAGCCAGGAAGAGGAAAGAACTAAATGGCCTCCATACTGATTCAAATTTCAGAACAAAAAGAACATTACCTTCTAGTGAAGTCCGTGGCCCAGAAAATGGAGTATACTGAATGTACCTGTAGTCCTAGGATTTAGATTTTTACTGACCAAGGAGTGTGCCTTGGAAGGAAAAGGACCTTATATTTATTTATTTAAAAATTTGTACCTCCACTTTTCTCCCTGATGGGGACCCAAAGCATTACAACATTCTCCCCTCATCCATTTCATCCTCACAACAACCACCCTGCGGGGCACACTAGGCTAAGGAGTGAGTGACTATCTCAAAGTCACCCAATACTGGGGATGCCAGCTTCCAGGTAAGACTAGAGTATCCCCCAGAATTCCGCAGAGCCTGCAAGATGGAGCTAGGGTTGCCAACCTCCAGGTGGGACCTGGGGATCCCCCGCTTTTACAACTGATATCCAGCTGACAGAAATCAGCTCCCCTGGAGGAAATGGCTGCTTTGAAGGGTGGACTCTAGGGCATTGTGCCATGCTGAGCCCCTCCCCTCCCCAAACCCCACCCTCTCCTGGCTCCACCCCCAAAGTCTCCAGGTATTTTCCAATTCAGACTTGGCAACCCTAGATGGAGCTCTTCCACCAGGCTTTTACTTAGGAGCTGCCACCATCACCGATAACAACTCTAACAACTGTAGAGCCTGGCTTCTGGTTAGTTATTGACAGCCTGTGCACGCTGAGTATATTTGAGTAAGATCAGTAAGCTGGTAATGAACAGCATAAGGAATGCACCCATGGGGTAACACCACTGTTACAACATTAGAGCAACATCGCTAGCACTTTCAATAGTTAATATAGTGTTGTCTTATTGAATTGTTTTAATGTTTATGGTGACTTTGACGGTTGTAATATGTATTTTATTCTGTGTAAGCCACCCTGAGCCTCCTTTGGCAGGGTGGGGCGGGATATAAATTAGAAAATAAATAAATAAATAAACTACAGCTCATCTCCAGCCTACAGAGATCAGTTCCCCTGGAGAAAATATATGCTGTGGAGGGTGGATTCTGTGGCATTGTACCCCACTGAGGTCCCTGTTCTCCCCACACTCCACCCCCAAATCTCCAGGAATTTCCCAACCTGGAGCTGGTAACCCCACTCCCACCATGTACCAGTGGCCAGGGAGGACCTGGCAACCCTAATTTGTACCTGGGTTTGACAGTCTAGCTGCTACAGACTCCCAGTCTATGTCCCTTCAACAGTCTTGTATTCTCAGAAGCAGTCTGCTCCAAATTCAGTCACTCTGAGTTTGGGTCCTTCTGACTTTGGCAGCAGCAGCATCAGCATGCTTGGAAATAAGTGAGGAGACCTTGCCCAAGTAGATTAACAAAAGAGTCAATCAATGAAAGTGTCTACTTGAATGTAACATTGAATGTATAAGATTCCTATAAATGATTTGTTCCTGAGGAAAGACCAGAGGTCTGAAATACTTAACTATCCGGAAAAAGTGTTGAAAGAGAGACACAAAGTGATTGAATTTGGAGCAGACTGCTTCTGAGAATACAAAACTGTTAAAGGGACATAGTCTGGGAGAATCTGGAGCAGTCTGCTATGTGAAATCCTATCGACCTTTGTATTTTTTTCTAAGAAGGAATAAGTGGTTGTTGTTTTTTTTACTAGACACTAAATGATGTTACGACTTTAATCTAGTCTCTTTTGTTATTGTATTGTTCTGTGGGCATTTAGCACACATCTGTATATATTTTTTCATACCTGATTGTCAAGGAATAACTCATACACATTAAAATTATCCTGAATATGTACTGTTTAACAGTGTGTTGAGTGCCAAACTTCAGTTAAGCTGTACTAATTCTGAGATTTAAAAAAATCTATGACAGTTCCTCTTTTTGACCATACAGCCCACAACATCATAACACCCCGTAAATGTTCTCTAAAGACAGCAAGAGGATACCAAAGATCATTTAATGGACCCTTTCACAGACAACATCTCTTAACATATATGTTAGCATGAATCACATTTTTGTACCCAGGATTCATGGGATAGGTCTAAAGGTCCCACAGAGCCTCCCCAGAGAAAGCTGAATGGACAAGCTTATCTTATTGGACAAGCTCACCCAATTGCAGACGGCTTGTAGCAGAATTACTGGGCCGCAGTTTCTCAGTATTGCACCACATGCTGACATAGAACACCACAGAGTTACATCAACCAAAAGATGAGTAGCAAGTCTAGAGTTATTATAGAATAAATTCCCTTAACTGGTTTATCTGCCTTCAAGGAGTATCTACACTGCCTGTGTAGTCAACCATCCAAATGATCAACTGTAGCAAAGCAAGTTCAAAGATGCTAAATTTCATTTAATGAAATACACAGCCCACCCCGCAAGCAACTGTTGGCAATTATCCACAAGACAGAAGTGCAATTTATGCTGCTTTTGGAAAGGACACTCTAGGGCACATCTATCCTACAAACCAGTTTAATAATTATTCCCTCTTCCCAGGGGACTCTGGGAATTATAGTTCCTGATGCAGGAAAGGCTATAGATCTCTAACAGAGAGTCTCATTATGTTAATCAAACTACAATTCCCAAGATTCTTTGGGGGAAGCCAAAACGAACACTAATTTACAGGACAAATATTCCCTCCTCAGTCTGCTGAACTATTTCTACCCAGAAGTAGCAGCCCTGTACACCAGGACAATTTGCACTGACTCCTTCAAGCAGCCCCGGGGAAATATCAGGAAACCACATCTATTTGTTTCAGAAATAATGGAACATCCAACTAACAATGATCAAGTACAAACGGTATGGCAGCAGCAGCGTACCCAGCAGTAATTTTGTCTGCAAAATACTTAGCCAAACGCACAACAGAGAGTCAAACTGGCTAACATGCTGTTCTACACAAAAAATGCACCTAACTTTAAGCTAGATATGTACACTTCTAACTCAAATTTTGTTCAATTTTGAGTCAGTAGACAAATTGAAGAAGATAAGTTTTTAAAAATCTGAGCATGTTTCAACACTGTGTTATGCATTGGTTTAAGATGAGCATCTGGCTCCAGTATATGACACATAAGGATGTTTATGCTTGCAATGTTCAGATCTTGCAAAATTTACTGGAGCCAATCAGAAGCAGCATCAGAGGCACATTCCATATTCTCTCTTATAAATGACACCAATATTTCCTTAATTCCCAGCTAAATCATGCTTTCCATGATAAATCATAGCTCTTCTTGCACTCTCCTTCCCTCTCTCATCAACCACCAATCAACAGAGCAACTCACTCAGGGCTCAATGTTACAAAGAAATTATGTCATAGGGTTGCCAGCCTCCAGGTCAGGCCTGGAAATCTTCTGGAATCAAAAGCTTTAGTGCCCCCTCTCCCTGTATGCTGTAGTCCCTATCAGAATTGGGCCTGTGCATGACTGAGAATTGAGTTCTAAGCATGACGCTCCCAAACCTCATCTGAGGCCCAAACTACACATTACATGTAATGCGATAACTGTGGGGACTGGCAGCAGGTCACCAGCCCTGCAGTCCCATCTGAACAGGCTCCTGCAGGGCTTCAAAACTGAGCTCCCGCAGGAAACTCTCAGCTTCCATACAGCTGCCAGCCCTCAGGACAATCACCTGTTGGGCCGCAAGCATCAACCTAGAAAAATTAGGCCTTCAGGCAATTATGATTAGTTACTTAAAGCCACCAGAGAGATCCTTCTATCCAGGGTTTTTTTTGTAGAAAAAGCCCAGCAGGAACTCGTTAGCATAATAGGCCACACCCAACAGCAGAAACTCATTAGCATATTAGGCCACACCCCCATGTTACCAGAAGAGTGGTCATCCAGCCACACCCACCTTATGCTTCTTATTCTGTTTACCTTGTTTGTTGTCCAAACCCAGGGCTTTTTTTGTAGCAGGAATGAATTTGCATGTTAGGCCACATACCCCTAATGTAGCCAATCCGAATGAGTTCCTGCTGTTGGGTGTGGCCTATTATGCTAATGAGTTCCTGCTGGGTGTGGCCAACTCAGGAGCCAGCCGGAACTCCGTTCCTGTGCGTTCCTGCCCAAAAATAGCCCTGCTTCTATCACAGAAGGATCTCTCTGCCTTCAGTACAAAAGGTTTTTAGCTGCCTGACTTGACTTTCCCAGTCCAGCCTCTTGTGGCTTACCAGAAGTATGGAGAGTCAAATTAAAGCAAGTGACCTCCATTGAGAAAAACTCTCCTCATTATTAAAGTGCTATCTCCGTCTCATCAGTTTCAACAAAATCCCAGCCTTTAGAAGTTTCTCCCATTCTTTCAGTGCAGGCTACTGCCTCTAGATGTCACGTTTTGCAACTCTAAGCAACAGAGGATCTCTCTGACTTCATACAAAACATTTTTAGCTGTCTGCCTTGACCCAGAGAGTGAGTAAAATGTGGAATTCACTGCCAGAGGATGTAGTGATGGACACAGAAATAAACAGCTTTAAAGGGGGATTAGATAGATTCATGGAGGATAGCTCTATCAGTGGCTACTAGCCATGGTGACTGAGGGGAACCTCCACATTCAGAGGCACTAAGCCTCTGAATCCCAGAGCCAGGAGGCAACATCAGGGGAAGGCCTCGGCCTCAGTGCCCCATGGAACTGGTTGGCCACTGTGTGAAACATCATGCTGGACTAGATGGACCATTGGTTTGATCCATCATGTTCTTAAACCATGAGTGTAAGAGCAGCCCTGTGTGCCATCTAGTCTAGCATCCTGTTTTCGACGAAAGCTCACACCCCGAAAATCTTATTAGTCTCTAAGCTGCTCCTGGACTTGAATCTAGCTGTTTTACATACTGGCAAAGACTGCCCTGGAGGTCTAACAGACAGGTCATAGAAGCCAAGGGCTTCCCAATACTGCCTCCTAGCGCTGGCACTCAAGAGGTTCGCTTCCTCTGTCTAGAGGTTCACTCACCATGGCTAACAGCCATTGATAGACCTGTCCTCCATGAATCTGTCTAACCCTCTTTTAAAGCTATTTACACTTGTGGCCGTCTCCGTGTCCACTGGCAGTGCATCGTACAATTACTGATTGAGTAAAAACAAGTATTTCCTTTCGACTGTACTTAGTCATTTAACCAGCATCGTCATTAGGTGCTCCTTCCCCTGAGTAATAGTGTTATGGGAGAAGAAGAAAATCTCTGTGTACTTTCTCCACCCCATGCATAATTTCATAAACCTCTATTATGTCCTCTCCTCCACTGGCTTTTCTCTAGACTGAAAAAATCCCAGATTCTTCATCTTTTCCTCACGTACCTCCATGTAATCTCTAGCTTGGCCCTTATTGTGAAATTCTATATTTTCTGGACTAAAAAAAGAATGCAATGTTTAAAAAAACCTTGTCCTTAATTCATCATTTTTAATTTTAGAGGACAAGGTGAAAATAGGCCAGTATGGAGTACTGGTAAAAATTGGGCTGAAAAGATACTTTCCATCTTCTGCTCTAAGGTTCCTGAGGAAGGGGTGTGTGTGCATGTGTGCGTGTGTGTAAAGTGCCATGAAGTTGCACTTACAGTGGCCCCAGCAAGGGGCTTTCAAGGCAAGTGAGCAGCAGAGGTGGTTTGCCATTGCCTTCCTCTGCAGTCTTCCTGGATGGGTCTCCCTTCCAAGCAGGGGTCCTTTTGTAGAAAAAGAGGTGCAGGAGCTCATTAGCATAACTCATTAGCATAACTCATTTGCATATGCCACACCCACTGACATCACTGGAAGTATGTCAGAAGGCAAGAAAGAGAGAGAGAGAGAGAGAAGGAAGCAAGCAAGCAGGCAGGCAGAGAGGGGACAGCTACTAATCCAAGCCTCAGAAATGCCACTATTCTGGGAGGATAGCTTCAGTGTTGGCTGAAGCCTTCAGAAGGCTGGTCGGAGGAACAAGGACCTTTCCAGGGGACGGGGTCATTTTGCTGCAGCCATGACACAAGCAGGCATTCCCCCATGGGGGGGCTGGCACCAACTCCCGGAGCTGGACTTCCCTGAGCTCCTGCTCGAAATGACCCCTGCTTACAAGTATTGACCCTGCTTAGTTTCTGAGATCTGACAAGATCAGGCTATACCATGCCACCTTCCAAGAAAGATGTTACCAGAGATTTTTGTTGTTGTTCAGTTGCAGCCGAGTCCGACTCTTCACGACCCCACGGACCACATCATGCCAGGCCCTCCGGAGTTTGCTCAACTTCATGTTCGTTGCATCGACAACACTGTCTAACCTACTGGAAAGATACTTTACCTTAAAGCCAAATTACATCTGACACATGGAATCTACGATGAGATCCCGAAACACGTAAAAAGCAGCAGTGTGCGGGGGGAATGGAATTGACTGTGGTACCAGGGAAGGGGGCTTTAATTCTTCCTTGTTGCCTTTTTTTTTACTAGAGATATCTGTGGGCAGGCAGGAATAGGGCTGCTTTATGTCCCAAATGGGATAAAAAAAGATGTACTATGGGGGCACGTTTCTTTTTTCCCTCCTGGGGCTTATAGCACAACAGGCCAGGAGAATTTTCTTATCTGAAAAACGGCAAGGGGGTAATGCTCCTTGCCCCACGGCAAGACCTGGCTCCTGTTCAAGGCCCTTACTTAGCCCTGCTCCCTTTGCTGCTATGTTTTTTCACTGCCTGTAGAGGGAGTGGTGTCTCAGTTCTATCAGCAGACTTCTTCATTAAGGAGTTGCACCAGTAAACCAAAAGGGGGGAGGCAGCGGGAATTATTTGAAATTCACCAAGTGTGCATTTACAGCCAACTTTGCATTATTGATTTTAGATACAAAACTCACCACAAAGGGAATTTCTCCAGCTATGGTGGCAAGGCAGAACAACCTTGCCTGTGTAAGGAATATAGTGCAGTTGTATCTGAGGCACAACCAGAGCTTAATGGTAAAGCACATACTCTGCATGCAGAAAATCCATCTCTCTACAGTTCTCAGGAGGAGAGCAGGGAAATGATGAACACAAGGAACGGTGGCAAGGCAAGTGTGCAGGGAAAGCTTCAGTGTGGGTACTCTGTTACCAATGCAAATGAATGCTACTCAGAGAACCATTGCTGTGCATAAGCAGCCCAAGAACCATTGCTCTGCATAAGCATCCCCACTCAGGTTCTTGCAACCATTAGAAGAGAAGAGATTGGATTTATACCCTGCTCTTCACTACCCAAGGGAGTCTCAGGGTGGCTTACAAACTCCTTTCCCTTCCCCTCCCCACAACAGACACCCTGTGAGGTAGGTGGGGTTGAGAGAGCTCTGACAGAAACTGCTCTTTTTCAAGAACAGCTGTGCCAGAGCTATGGCTTGCCCAAGGTCATCCAGAAGGTGCAAGTGGAGGAGTGGGGAATCAAACCCGGTTCTCCCAGATTAGAGTCTGCGCACTTAACCACTACACCAAACTGGCTCTCCTTCTAGGCATACTTACTGTAGCTATCATACTGACAAACATGTTATTGGCAAAGAATTAACTGAAATGCCCTAACGAGGATGCAAACAAACACAATCATGACTCTGGAGCCAATTCCAAATTATCTGCCTTCTGCTTTGCCTGTAAAAAGAGTTTTCAAGGCATGCTTTAAACCAGCTGCCCAATTAATGCAGGGACACGCGTAAAGAACACAAGAATGACTGTTCACACAGACATATGATTAGTGCCATACAAACAGCCTGTCCTTAGAGCTTCCAGGAATCTTTCACTCAGCTCTAGGTGGGGAGATGTGTCATATTCTTTTTCTGCTCGGATGCCAATTGGCTTCCCAGGTTCTAGCCCCTCCTCCCAGTCCAATGTCTCCAAAAATAGCCGGGAGCCAGGGAGAAAGTGTGCCCGACAGGCTGCAGAGAAAAGTACTATACAAAGAAAATGTTGGGATTCTCTTGGGGAGAAAAAAGCATTCTGCAGTTTGGGGGAGGGGAAAACTGGCACATTTTGCACTCAGACCCACGAATTTAGGAGAGGAAAGGTCCTAGAGAATAGAAAGTACTACTCACACTTCCTGCAGCTGCGGATCTTTGTTTTGAGGCGGAGTTGTAGTTTAGTAAAAGAGCTTCTGCTTTGCATGCAGAAGGTCCCAGGTTCAATCCCCAGGATCAGGTAGCCAGTGATGTGAAGAACCTCAGCCTAAAACCCTGGTTAACTTTAAGTTATTAAGTTAACTTGTGGAACTGGTGTGATGTGGTCCATGGGATTGCGAAGAGTCGGACTCGATTGTGCGACTGAACAAGTTAACTTGTAGCGCACACAAATTATCTAGCAGGAACTGTGTAGCTTCATTACAATGGGTGTTGCCTTCTTGGCAGTCTTACAGCTTCTGTTTGAAGTTGTGATCCAGGTATTCCTCATCCTTTGTAAGATAACCTTTGTTTAGGACAGCCTTACCCTAAGGCTGTTTGGAAACACTCACAAAATCATCACAGTCCTACTGCATCACACCACATCAGATTTTGGAGCTTCTGGGTATGACAGCATCCTTCTCACTTGTTCTCCCCCCCTCTCAATTTTTTCCCAAACACCATCTCAACCCTGTTCTCTGTCAAAGAACACTGGCCAAAGTTCTTCCTTCAGACATGCTGGTTTGGGGGGAAGCTTTACCTCTGGGACAGAGCACATGCTTTATATGAAGAACCGGTTCAGTCCATGGCCTGAAAGAATCTTCAGTTGTTGGGCAAGACCTTTCTCTGCTTGAGGCCCTGGGAGAGTCTGAGTAAACAATCCTGGGCTAAATGCACAAATAACATGGCGGGGCAGCTTCATACTTCTAGTTTGGCGTAGTGATTAAGAGCAGCAGACTGCAACCTGGAGAACCGGGTTTGATTCCCCACTCCTCTACATGCAGGCAGCTGGGTGACCTTGGGTCGGTTACAAGTTCTTTCAGAGCTGTTCTCTCAAGAGCAGTACTCAAAAGAGATCTCTCAGCCCCACTTATCTCAAAGGGTGTCTGTTGTGGTAAGAGGAAGGGAAGGAGACTGTAAGCCACTCTGAGTGAAGGGCGGGGTATAAATCCAACTTCTTCTTTACTGTGGTTCCTCACCTGCCCATCTCTTCAGAATCTTTGAAATTTGTGTTTCTAGCTCTGCCTTTCTTTCTACCAGTTTTGCCCTAAATATTATAACTAGTAATGAAGGTATGCTTTCCTAAGGCTGAGCTTATCAGAGCCAATGAAATAATGTGCAAGGCAGATCCACTACATCTCAGTCAAAGTAGGCCTTGTGAACCCTGAGCTGGTGAAGCACAGCACAGCAAGACCTCATGTCTTTGAAGAAAAACTTTGCTACAGCTGTGGTACTATATAGCTTAGCTTCTGTGAACAGCCCTACTAAAAGCCTTAAAGTTCCTTCAAGCTTACCTATGTATAGTGTAGTGGTGAAGAGGGTCATGCCAGTATCTGGAAGACCCAGGTTTGAGTCCCCATTCATGCCACGGAAGTTCACTGGGTGACCTTGGGCTAGACACTCTCTCAGTGTAACCTACCTCACGGGGATTGGAGAGGATAAAATGGAGGAGAGGAGAATGATGTCAGCTGCCTTGAGTCCCCATTGGGAAGAAAGGTGGGGTATAAATGAATTAAATAAATACATGTACAGATGTGAAGAAGCTTGTGTTAGACTGGAGTTCTGCAGATGCGAAGCAAAATAAAATTGTTCTTAACATTTCTCACAGTCCCAGCATGGAAGGACCAAGCACTTTATTGTAGGTGAGGGACTCCATTTGAGAATACTCCCCTACACTGGGGAAAAAACAAAACTTCCTGCTAGTAGAAAACTAGCATATAGCATGAAGTAAAGCTAGATTATTACCTTTCTCATTGATGTATTAAGGTTTTAGGTGCAGTGAATTTTCTTCTTAAATGAAGAAGCATAAAAAATGGCATCTGGCACCTGTAACAGTACAATCCACCCTACCACCTTAGGATTCTACCGCTTCCTTCTGTTGTAAGTGTGGTAGATGGCAGGGTAGAATGGACTGTACTTCTGCAGAAGGGGTAAATCACATTTTGAACATTTCACTGTGTTTTTAAAAAGCTTTCTTGTCAATAGAAAAAGTAGCACAGCAGTAAACAGGTTGAGCTCGAACTATTCTCAGTAACATGGTAGATTTCTACTTGCAAGGTAAGAATTTTTTTTTAACTCAGGAAGCTATTTATTAAGTACCTCCCAGCTGCAGTCCAAAGCAAGATAGTTCACTCTATAGCCACTGGATCCCTTATTTGAATGTTCCTCTGGTTAAAGTCGAACAAACCACAAACCAAGTGAAAATCAACTGTAAGCAGACAATTAACCGAAAGGTAGAAGCCCGAGCCAAACCTTTTCCCCTGAGGATGCCTGACTTTCACTTGCAGTTTGAAGATTTATTTTTTTTTTAACATGGTGGGCATAAAAGAAATGCATTCTTTGCCTGTATGTCCTTTTGAACTAAAACAAAACACAAAACCAAAACACAAAACAACTGAAGTTCCCTCTGAAATAAATAAATTAATTAAAAAGAAAACGAATACAACTAGCAGGCTTCAGATGTCCTTTCTCAGTTACTAGATCTATTTTACTTGCGGAAAGTGTTTTTAGTAGGGGAAAATGCTCCCCGCCAATAGCGTAAAGTGGTACATTCCACGAAGTGGCATCCACTTCCTTCTCAGGATTCGTGTTTAAATTAACACCATCCCTAGTGTAAAAAACACCTTCCTAATATAAAGCTATCACAGAACAGAGCCTGGTTGTCGAAATCTCTCTTTCTTTTTAGAAAAATTTAAGTAAAAAAAAAAGTAGCATTTTTTGTTTTTTGCCCTTCATGGGAAGCGTGAAGGAAATGACACCCTCCCTTCGACCCCATAGTGCATCCCTTCCTCCTTCTCTCCTCCCCCGGGTCTGTCACCTTGGGTGTCGACCGCGTTCTCCACAGTCTTTCCCCCTTTCCCCACTCCCTTCCCCCTCAGAACTACATTTCCCAGCCGCCCCGGCATGCCTTTCCCTCTTTCCGCATGCGCAGTGTTGGTTCTCGGGCTGGGAGAAGCGCAGGCAGGCAGGCGGGCGGGCGGCCCTAGGAGAAGAGCTCGCGCGGGGCGGCGGGTCCGGACTCCGGAGCGAAGACGACGAGGCGGCGGCAGTCGAGGGCGGTGACCTCACCCTCACAGGTCGGGTCTTCACGGGAGCGGAGTCCTGGCCAGTGCGACCTTCCCCCGGGTTCCGCGGTAGGGCTGAACAGGCATGGCGAAGGTATGGTGGGTAGGGGGCAGAGTCCGCCCTGGGTAGGGGGCTGGGCCTGGCCTAGTCTTCCTCCTCCCCCTTTCAGCCGAAGGCCAGGATACTCCACCCCCTTGTCAGTCAGCCCCCCCTCCCCAATTTTGCATTGGCTTTTATTCCCCCCCCCCCCGAGAAAGGAATTTTCTTGCCCCCCCCCTTCAGTCTAAAACCAGGTGTTCCTCTCTCACCCCTTCAATGTCATTTGGATTTGTGACCCCCCCCCTCCAACTCATACATTTTGCTTTGATATCTTCTTACAGAAGAATCCCCCCCCCCCAAGCTAGGCTAAGAATTATCTCTTTATTAGATATTTCTCTTTTCTCTCCACACCGCTTCCGTTCATTCTAAAGTCAGGTTATTCCACCCCGTTACAACATGGTTTGTATTGACACTTCACCTCCCACCCCCATCTCCCCGCTCTGACAAAAGAATGATCTTTCATGCTGCTAAGGTTTCTTCTCTTTCTATGTCTCGTTCCCCTTGCAGTTTTGGCTTTTTTCATACTTCCCCTCTATTTTTACTCACATTTCCTTCTCTCTCTTAACGGAAGAGTTATTCCTTCTCCCATTCACCCCCCCCCCCCCCACACCCTAAGGTCGCTATAATCCCACTCCCTTTGTTATTTATGTTTATCCTTCCCCTCTGATTTTTGCATTAGCTTTCCTTCTCTCAGAATGGCAGAGTCTAACTCTTTAATTATAGCAGTATTCTCTCTCTCTCTCTTTTTTTTAGGTTGGGGGGGGGGGGTGAAGAGTAAAGGGAAGTGCTAGGCTCCAAAGACTTTCCCTGATTGTTTGAAAGAGGCTGATTGTCCACCATGTGTTGTAATTTCTAATGTGAAAGGTGGCACTCAGGCATATAGTTGGGAAAGAAGATGGCTCTGGCTTAAAAGGAAACCTTGTGTAGCAGACTGGGGAAGACCATGGAGAGCCGCTGCCAATAATTTGGGCATGACAAGCCAGATTGCTGGCTCAGTATACAGCAGCATTCTCAAATCGATCGACATTAGGTTCAGTCCAGACAAAAGGAAGTATTTCTCACAGAGTGTAATTAATGTAAGGAATTCACTTCCACAGCATGTGGTCATGGTTGCAGCTGCTGACTTAGATGGCTTTCAAAAGAAAGAGTTGAATACGTTCACAGATGATAGTCTCATTAAAGGCTATTAGCAAGGTTAGCCAAATGAAACATCCATGTTTAGAGGCAGTATATATCTGAATACCAAGTGCTTGGGAGAAAACAGAGGCGGGGCAGTTCTGATGCCTTCATGCCCTACATATTGAAAATCTAATGCTGGCATAGATGGGCTCTCGATCTGATCCAGCAGGGCTTTTTATTTTCATCATAAGCCTGGCTTAAAGCCATGCCCTTTGATGCTGTGAAGCCTTTTCCCTGTCTCATTTGTTACAAGTATTGCTACAGCAGTGCTTATATAGTGCTTTGGAGTACTCTGAGCTCTTCACATGTGTTGTCCTGAAGATAGTTAGATTGTATGTAAAGGGAGGATTTTTATATTGCAGGGATTCCTGGCATGGATGGGATGGATTGGTGGGTATCTCTGTGTCCTTGGACATAGGTGGGATCCCTGTCACTGAGGGCCTTGCACACCCAGTATCAGGGGTGGAGGAGGACAGGCCCCTTCATGGCCCTGGCCTACCTGTGTGCTGAGGAATGAATTGTGCCTTGCAAAGACACCCCCTCCCTTCTGGAGTTTAAATTGGCTGTAGGATCTCTGTAGGTGATAAGCAGGCCACCCACTGGAGAGTTTTTACTCTTGCTTCAAAGAGTCAGATTGCAGTTATAAGAAAAAGAGGAATATATTGGCTTCAGAGCTAGAACTGCCTCTGATGACACAAGGTGTTTTAAAAATCAAATATTTTCTTTCCGAATAAACTCTAGTCTTAGCTGTTTGTTGGTTGTGTTAGTATGTGACAAAATATTTGGAAGGTGACCTTAGGAAACCTTTCTTTCTCCTTTCTGAATCCGATTTTATACTTATATGATTGAGGTGATATACACTGATGCTGTATGAGTGATGCCAAGGATTGAACCTGGGACCTTCTGCATACAAAGTAGGTGCCCCACCATGGCGCCATGGCTTGTGTTACTACCTTGGTATACAAAGCACTGCAGAATTCCTGAGTTAAAAAAAACTTTCTATTTCTATCGTCTTGGAATGCTGCTCCCAGTCAGAGCCACACTGGGTTAGATGAACCAGTGCTCTAAATAGATGTAAGGTAGCTTCATAGGTTTAAATAGGGAGGAGCATGCAGAAGGTCCCCGGCTCTATCCTTGCAGTCTCCAGTTAAGGAGACAGTTTTTTTTGTGTGTGTTTCTTTGCCAACTTATGGCAACCTTGTAGGGTTTTCAAGACAAGAGGTGTTCAGACGTGGTTTGCCGTTGCTTGCCTCTGCATAGCAACCCTGGGCTTCCTTGGTAGTCTCCAATCCAATTACTCAGCAGGGCCTGACTCTGCCTAGCTTCCGAGATCTGAAGAGATCAGTCTATCCTGGGCTATCTAGGTCAGTAGGTATTGAGAAAGACCTTGCTTTGCCAAGTGCAATAGGGAGCTGCTGCCAGTGACATTGTTCTGGGCTAGCTATGTTCAGGAGGGGGTGGGAAAACATGTTCTTTCCCCAAGGAGGTTACAAGCCCCAAGGAAGCAAGGTAAATTTTGGGGGGGAGAGAGGAACAATAGTGAATATGGGCTGCATATACATAGGATTGGCTTCTGCCCAGATTTATGGGGTGGGGGAGGTGGTTGCTATTCCTGAAGGTCACTTTGCATGCTACACAAAAGTGAATTAGGGATCACTGGGAATTTTGCCCTGAAGTTTGTTTTTAAAGTGGCAGGAACATATGAAGAAAGACAGGGGTGCTTTTATACTTACGCATAGTACTTGTCCTTCATCACTGAGAGCTGTTTCACACTTTATAAAATGTCTACACAGAAGGATTTTGAGTGACCATGTGAGAGTGAGCCTTTTTTGCAGCTATGCTTCAGTTAACGAAATGCCTTCCCCTCCAGCTTGCCCTGAATGTGTGATGCTTTGAGGACCAATTAAAGGTTTGTTTACCCAGGTTTTTTAAACAAGCAATTTTAGTGAGATTATACTAGCATTTGTTAAATAGCTTACATTTTTTTTAAATTGCAAGCAGTTTTGAGCATCTTCGATAACGCCTGACTGAAGACTGAATGAATGAAGAGCGTGAGATGATTGTGACACTTGCATACAAAGTTCAGGCGTAGCTCAGATAAGACCATTTACAGGCTGTAACAGACAGTGATAACACAATCTTCCTTGCCTTGCTGTGCTCACTCAGCGTCTATGACGGGATAAACACTTCCGTTAGATGAAGTTCATAGCAGCTTGTGTGTGTAAAGCACCATCAAGTCATTGCTGACTTATAGGGAAAAATGCAATAATTCTTGTTTAATATATTTTCAATACTAGGAATATCTGCAGGGGCTAGAGTTTTGTGAACATCTCCCTTATCCATGATATCTCTTTCTCCAGATGCACTTTAAGCTGTTTAAGCAGTTAAAATGAACTGAGATATGTACTTGGGAATGTGCAGGTGTTGCTAGGCTATGTGGGAAGGCAGGTTGAGATCTTTGGGGGATCCTACAAGGGAATGTATGGGATGGCTGTCACTCCCTCTAGGCAGCACTTAAAGCGGGTGGTTTAGGTCTATCTCCTTTGTATTCCTCTCTCTTTCATAAGATAGTTATGTTACTTGTGACAACAGATGGTACAGAAAAACGTAACATAACAAGGGATATGCTCCCTCTTAGTTGAGAGAAAGCTGACACACCATACCGAAGGACTTTAAATGTACATGAAATTGGATTTTTGTGCTGCCCTCCTTCCAAGGCGCTCTGGTACCATACATCTCCTCATCCCAACTTTATCTTCACACGGCCCTGTGAGGTAGGTCAGGCTGTAAAGAAAGTGGTTGGCCTGGGGTTGCCTGCTGAGCTCCATGGTTGAGTAGGGATTTCAGCTCTGGTCTTGCCACTCCATTGTCTAGTACTGTAATCATTGCGCCACATTGGATTTCAAAACATGTTAATGCTAAATGTCGCTTGTCTAGTGTTGCAAAGTTTGTCATCCATCCCATGGACAAGTGAGTAATTCTGTTCACCTGAGCTGAGCTAAGCTAAAACTGACTCCAGGTGAGCAAACAAGAAAGATTATGGGTTTTTTTTTGGGGGGGGGGGGGGAGTCCTAAGTAAAATGACCCTGTGAAAACTTCCTGTGTTAGCAGTTCTTGTGGTTGTATTTTAAAAGGTGATGATCGGAGGCAGGTCAGTCGTGAAGCCATGCACTGCATTCTCTCCCCTAAAACCGGCTACCAACTTATGTTGCTGTGACAGAAATGATACAGCTACATGTGTCAACCGACTGGTGTGTGCCTCACTTTTTTGGCATTTACCTTGGAGGACTGGAGAGCCTTGCTTTCACTGTGTGTCAACTTGGGAGAAAAATGTGAAGGCAATCGGTTGAGAACTGCTCTAGTAACTGTGTGTCTTATTTATTGCGGTTTTTCGTATCTTTTTCTCCCCCTTCCTGCTTAGAACCTGGAGCCATGCACATGATGAACTTGTGTGTGTCACTGGGAGGAAATGAGGGTTGCGTCCTTTGGAATGTTTCAGGAAGGAGCATTGTGAGGGCTGTGTAGATACGATCCAGCTAAAGCACCTCTGAGTCCTGTTGGCTGATAAACAGAAAAGCCCTTAAAATCTACAGTTGAATTCAGCGTGGAGTTAAAAAGTGCCTAATTCATGGGCACGATCCAGCTAGTCTTCACATCCTGTTCTAAAATAAGTTTTCTGCTTTCACTCTTAGTCTTGGGGAAATGTGCAGCATCCTCAACTTGTAGTTGCCAGGCTTTAAAAAAAAAAGTATTTTCACATTCCTGGGTACCAGCATTTGGTTAAGTTAAGACCTAGAACCAAGTCTTTTGACCTCAGCCCTGTACAGTGAAGCTCATCAGTTTCCCAACTAGCAGCACCAAACTTCTGGATGACCTGGCTTTTTCCCAGTTCCTTATAGTTGACATTAGCACCTTACTATCCCTGCTAAGGCCTCTTCTCGCATGAGCCGAACCGCCTACGCACTCTGACAAGGACCATTCATGTGTAGCCAGGTATGCAAATACTAAACATAGCCAACGGGCAAGCAGCCAAGAGGGCTGTAAAGGGGGAAAAAAAAGATTTGTAGGAATGGCTGTTGTGCTTTGAGGTGGCCTGTGGTGCCATCCGGTGCCTCTAATAGAAGGCGCTTGTGATTTCTTTTTTTCTAGCCCTGGTAGCCAGCCTACACGGACAAGCCACCGGTCAGCTGTTCTAGCATTTATTAATTTTCCATTCATGTGTAGCTCAGCCTTGCAAATAAGCTTTCAGTCCTTACTTGCCTGCAATCACCTTTTCTTGTCCACCGAGGCTGACATTTCCTATTCACAAGTTAAAAGAAAAGGACTAGCTCCTATCCAGTTTAGAAAAGTTATCCCTGCCTGGTTGCCAGTCCTCAGTTCTTAACTTGCAACAGGCAGCCAGGTGAGTGGCAGTACAAGTTTGGTATCCTACAGTTTGGACAGAATGGAAGCAGTAAGCCAGCTGTCTGTCTGTCTGTCTGTCTGTCTCTCTCTCTCTTTTTTTACTTGGAGGACTGAGTAATTTGGGGCTAGGTGCTGCCCAAAACAGCTTCCTCCTTTTGTTGTTATTCCTGTAGGTCTTAGGAAGTGAAAAGTCTACTGTTCTCAAAGACGGGCTGGTTCCACCTTTGTTTTGCCTTGCTTCCAACTTGTGTTTGACCTGCATACTTTCGCTTTGGTAGACGAGTCCTGTGTTGGCTGCTACAAGAAACATTCAGGAAAAAACATAATTTCACTGAGGGTTTCTAAGATGTATGGGTGGGAATCCTTATAGAGCTAGGTCTGAATTCTGAAATGCTTGATGTTGTCAGTTAGGGTGCTGTGCCAAGGACTGAAAGCAGGCCCTCTTGTTGCATGTGTTGTATGAGTCTTGAATCTGCCTATCCATTAGTTGAACTGAATCTAACCTAATCTATCACCAGCTGCCAATTTTCTTTCCTGCTTTGGCGTGACCAAGGAACAGAACAGACTAAGATGATAGATGCAGACTTTTTTTAATTCAACATTTTATAAATGATACATATAATACATTCTAATACAAATTATCATTACAAGTCAGCAAACACCAAATCTATAGGGACAAAGCAATACCAGACATTACATCTTATAAATTTTACACAATTATACTAAAATTTTTAAGTTATTCTGAACCACTTCAAGTTGCATCAAATACTCCCAACACAATGGACCAAACCTCAACAAAATCCAAACAGGATTGATGGGATTCGTATTGATTTACTCGATAAGTAATCTTGTCCGTTATATACATTTCCCATAATTTTTGATGCCACAAAGCAAGTGTTGGTGCATTTGGACATTTCCAAGTTGTGGCTATTGATGTTTTAGCCGCTGTTAAAAGGATCCCAATCAGCTTTCCCCCTAACTTGAGGAACTGAATAATCCAACCAATAATTTAAAAACAGTACCTCGGGTGACAAAGGCACAACATACCCAGTATTCAGCCCCCTACCCCAGTGTTGGTGTCCCTGATTACACCACTTTACTTTCTCCCATTTCAAGCGAGGAGGGCCAGACACTCCTATGAGGAAAAGGAAACCACATCACTCGGGAAGGCAGTTGCGTTGAGCATAAATAAGCCCCATCTTTCCACTCCTGGCCCTCTCTGCCAAAGAAATGTGGCATCAGTCAATCACCCCTGCCATATACAAGGTGGCACATGGTATCACCTCTTCAAGTCTCTCCTCAAAACTTACATTTACCCATGGTTTTTGGCTTATCTAATTGATCCTGAATCCAAGCCAAGGCTTTATAGATATGCAGCCAAATTTGCCCACCCACATTCATCTCTTGGTACTCTCCTCTCTTCCTCCTCTTGGTCTCTCCCAAAACAAAAAAGAATCTATTGTGCCTTAAAGACTTCACAGGTTTCAACATAGTGTCAACAAACCTGTTAGCCTTTAAGGTGCCTTAAGACTCCTTTGTGTTTTCTACAGTAGTTTAACTTGGGCACCCCACTGGAATTTGATTTTCCCCACTGTTATAAAGAGACGGTTTTGTCTGCTTTGAAAAGGACCATGGAGAAATAATAGAAATAGCAATTTATAAGCATTGTGCCTGCATCTATCCCCCCCCCCCCAATCCATTGTAATGACACAGAGCCAGTCCTGTGTAGTGGATAGAGTGTTGGGCTATGTTCTGGCCGACCAAAGTTTGAATCCCCCTCTGCTGTGGAGGTTTGCTGGGTGACCTTGGGCCAGTCATACACACTCTCAGCCTAATCCACCTCAAAGGCTTGTTGTGAGGATAAAGTGGAAGAGAGGAGAGTGATGTGCGCTGCTTTGGGTACTGAGTGAGGAGGAAGGCAGGATGTAAATGAAGTAAATAAAATGTTACAAAGACCAGTTGTCCCCACCCCCAAACAGGTTGTAAAATGGGTTTGGGGTTTTTTTTTTGGTGTAAGGGTTAAGAGTGTGGACCCTGATCGGGGAGAACAGGGTTTGATTCCCCACTCCTCCACGTGCAGCTGCTGGTGTGACCTTAGTGTGATCAATCATAAATTCTTTCAGAGCTGTTCTCTCGAGGGCAGTTCTCGAGATAGCTCTCTCAACCCCACCTACCTCACAGGGTGTCTGTTGTGGGAAGGGAAAGGGATTGTAAGCCACCCTGAGACTCCTTCAGGTAGTGAAGGGCGGGGTATAAATCTGATATCTTCTCTTCTTCTTAAGCATGCAGTGGACGTCACATTCATAGCTGCTGGGCCACAGGAGAGGTTAAAGAGTTCAACAAGCCCAAATTATCCTATTCAATTTCTTTAGTAGTTTTTAATCTCTAAATGCTCTGAGCCTTTTCTCTCTTCTTTTGATGTATTGTGATGAAAATTTCCATGTTTTATGCTGAGCTGTCCGAATGAATCAGTTTGAGTCTGCTGAGGTTACCATCAGCTACGTATTGTATGTATATTTTAATGCTTGAGTTGCTGTCCAGAAGGTGGGTGATTGTGTTGTAGTAAAGCACTCTCCTGATGATATACTTCTTTCCTACACTGGTATGGTAGCATCCACTGTGACATGAATTCTGCTTCTGTTGCAAGCTTACCGCTCCATCTGACCTGTAGGATGAGATGAATTCTATGGCTTCTGCTGTTTTTCAACCTGATCATATATTCACACGTTTAAAATGAAAATGCTTGAAAGTAACGTCAGAAGTATTGGAGTGTTTACAGAAATTAATGTGTCAGGGGGCTGCAGGCATTTTGTAGCTCCTGTGTCTGTGTGGGATGATTTAAACCCATGGCCATAGGAAATCCTGAGCACTTTCGCTCATTTACGTGCCTTTGAACAACGAGTGTAACGTCTCTGCAATGCCAGCATTGTGTCATGCAGTAAATTCATAAACAAGTGCTGCACGTTATTCATATTGGCTTCGTGGAATTCCTTCTTGGAAGCAGTGTATCCACTTCAAAAACAAATATAATCAGTGCAAGTAGAAGATATGTCGGGACTGAAATCCAAGTTAGCTCTTGCTGCGTGGTTATTTAAAATAATCCTGTGGAAAACATATGAATGAAAAATGTGCATCAGAGTGGTTTGCTCTGGAATGATCATGTAAGAGAGAGATCCTGTATTCCTGACCGATCTACTCAGAGGGCTCCCCCTCCACCCACCATTACCTGTACATTTTATTTCTGTAATAGTTGTTTGGGAAGTGAGTAGTTGACAGAATGGGGTACATATGTTTAAAATAAGTAAGTTCAGATAATTTTTCTGTGTGGCCATGCGCTTGTGATGTCTTTACAAAGTAGTTCCAACTGCTGTGCTAGGGTCGAGTCCAGGATTCCAGTGTTTAGCACATGCATTGGCCCAGCAGTGAGTGCATCTTGTCTTATGCACAGATTTGCTTGCATAACACAGTGGCTTGCCTGCCACTACCATTCCTCTCCTGTAATCATGAGTTGAAAGGGGCCTTGTTCCCTGCAGAAAACCCAAGCGTAGGGCATCCCTAATAGATGCCTTTCTAGCCTCTGCTTGAAAATCTCTAGCATTCTTCCCCTACGTAAGGTAATTGGTGAAACGATCTGACCCTTTGGGAAACTTCTCATCATATATTCAGCTGAAATCTACACTTCTGTTACTTAAGCCCATGCGTCTTCCCCACAGGAGCAACAGAGAGCAAGTCTTTATATGTGATAGCCCTTCACATGTTTGCCCAGTGAGAGCTGTGAGAGCTGAATCTGCTCTATGTCTAGGGTGTACTTAGTTCACACCTGGCTGGAGTGAAGCCCTGTGTAGCCTGTCTGCGCGTGTTCGGGCACCCTGGAATATTCCTGATAGAATCCTCCAGTGCGAGATTTCCTCTGCAGACAAATCAAATGCGGAAAGAGAGAAGGTAGCTTGAAACCCAGTGGTGTAATGCATCTTGGAAAATAATACCCTGGCCAAGAAAACTTGAGTGAGGCTGTCCTGAAGCAGCTTCAGAAGTGCCAGTGGATGCTATCTGGTATCCCATTCTGTTGTTAGTTGTGGGAAGCAAAAGGTCCCTGCATGCATACAGAGCATGCTTTCCACAACCAAATTGGGACCTCATGGGCCTTTGGGTGTCAGGCTGCATGCATTTCCAATCTCAAACTGACTTTTTCCAGGACTGGGGTGTGGCATTGTTGGAATGCAGGGTTTTTTGGGGGGGAAATAAATACTTATAAATGTTACACATCTGGGTGCATACAAGGGGTGAAAGGGACGGGGAAAGCCCTCAAGCAGCGTCTTATAAATTCACGCAACTGTTGTTTCTGGGGTTCTTGGTCAGAAACCACAAGGATTCTTGGTCCTGTGTATATTATACAGTAGGCTCCAGGGATCTGAAGAGTTCTCAGAAGCTCATCCAGGGTTTCTCAGTGAGAATATCCTTGAGGAGAAGACCTGTAGCTCAGTAGAACAGATGCTTTTCCTGCAGAGAACTTTAGTCCTGGCATCTCAGATAGCAAGAGAAAAGTCTTCTGTGCTGGAGGCCCCCCAAAACTAGTCAAAATAGGCAGTGCTGGGCTAGATAGTTTGGTAGAAGACATTTCTGTGCATCATTTCATACCACTTGCCCTGAAAGAGCCAGAGAAAGAGCAAGGCTCCAGTAGCACCTTAAAGACTAACAAAATTTGTGGCAGGGTACGAACTTTCACGAGTCCCTGCTGACTTCTTCAGAAAGAGCCGGAGTTAGCAGTCATTTTTCCGAGCACAGCGCAACTGCAGCATGTAAACGATTTGTAACGTTCACTGTGGAAACCTGACAAGGGAGGGAACTTCCATATCTGGGTTGTAATGATTACGCTTAGCAATATGATCTTCCAGAGCGGGCTGTGTTCTCAACATCCGCATAGACTTCAGTGAAAGTGAGTCTGAAGTGCACAGTCATCTCTCGACAATATTTCCCTCGTGCTTCCCATTTTGCTGTATCCAAGTATCACTTCTATTCATGCAGACAGTTTTGAGCACTTCTGAAACAGAGCATGCCTTAGTCCTTGCGGTTGGGGTTCCTTCAGCAGAAATGTTGCAAGCAGCTTCGATCTCTGACTTCTAGGCAGGCTTATGGTTGATGCTCTGGGCTTCCATGAAACTGGAAAAAGACAAGTGTAAAGAACAGGGAACGGGTAAAAGTTCCACAAAAAAGATCCTGACACACTTTCAGGAGGTAGTCCTCTGATAAGGCTAGGTAGATTCCTCAGGTGGCAGAGCTTGGGCTCCACTGAGAGTGCCAGTGTGGGGACACAGCCCGCTTTGGGGGCACAGAAATAAAGTACTCCTGTTAGTTTCAGTGGTGCTTGCCCAGGAAGAAGAAGAAATTGGATTTATACCACACCCTTCAGAGCGGCTTACAATCTCCTTTCCCTTCCCCTCCCCACAACAGACACCCTGTGAGGTAGGTGGGTCTGAGAGAACTCTCCCAAGAACTGTCCTTGAGAGAACAGCTCCAAGAGAACTTGTGACTGACCCAAGGTCACACCAGCAGCTGCATGTGGAGGAGTGGGGAATCAAACCCAGTTCTCCCAGATTAGAGTCCACAGCCCTAACCACTACACCAAACTGGAGAAGAGGCTCCTTGGAAATCCACAAGAACACATTTGGCTTCAGTCGGGAGAATTTCCTGGTGGGTTTTCCATTGTGCATTAAAGTTTTAGTCATGGCAAGCCAGTCCTGACCCCCGAGATCTCACTCAGAACCAGCATCCACTTTCCAGGGTAGCGAACAACTTTGGTATACTTACGAATTGGCACAAAATATTTGGGTGCCTGATTGACCAGGTACTTTAAGTCTCTCTCTCTTTGAAATAATCCTGAGCAAAACGTGTGGATTTTATCCAAAGTCTGAGACTTCCCTGCCCTGCCCTGGATGGTCCAGGCTAGCCCAGTCTCATCAGATACTGGAAGCTAAGCAGAGTTGGCTCTGGCTAGTACTTAGATGGGAGACCGCCAAGGAGTACCAGGGTTTTGATGCAGAGGCAGGCAATGGCAAACCACCTCTGAACATCTCTTGCCTTGAAAACCCTACAGGGTAACCATAAGTTAGCAGTCACTTGATGGCAAAAACCAACAACAGTTGAGACGTCTGGTATTTACTGCTGCAAGAGTTAGAGGTGGCCACCGGCCTAGAAGGATTTAAAGGAGGCTTTTTGTCAAATTCATGGAGGATTTATCAGTGAGTGGCTGCTCACCGTGGTAGTTAAATGGACTCCCCAAGTTCAGAGGCGCTGTACCACTGAATACCAGCTGCTGCGGGCAATAGTGGGGGTTGGCTGTTGCCTTCATGTTTGCTGGAGATATCTGCTGGAACACTGTGTGAAACAGAGTGGCAGACTTCGATGGATGTCTGGAGCCAACTCTAGGCATCCATCGAAGTCTGCGACTTCCAGTAGAAAAAAAAAATTCTAGTGGCAGAAAGAAACTTTCCTGTCTTCACAGCCCACTGGTCTGTTTGAAATGCAACTTCTAGGGGGTGAGGAGTCTGTGGAATGCCAAAAGGGGTGGGGTCTGCAACAGTCAAGGAGAATCAGAGGAAATTGTCTGGAGCCGATCTGGTAGACATGCTCTTATATCCTGTACCATTTGAGAATTCGAAACCAGATACTTCTGTTGCCAGGAGAAGGTATGTTTCTTCCCTTACTGTAAATAAGGGCCATCTATGTTGGGTAACTTCGTGTTGAGGTGTGTAAGGTTTTGGAGCATACCTGCAGTTCACTCTGTCAGTTCAGAGCTTTCCCATTCAATCCAGGACCTGAGCTGCTTCCATATTATTCTTTTATTCTTGTTTTCCACTCTAGTGTTCTCGCCAGTGTTTTCTTGAAGCTGAGTTAGTGCGAGCAAGCTCACAGTTTTTAAGCCTCTGGCTCACACATTTTTGTCTCCGCTCAGGAAGGATGGCTCCAGAGCAAACAGATTTATGCAGCAGCCAAATTGCTTGCTCACAACTTGAATGCCAGTAGCTAACAAAGTAGAAAGTTTGCTTACAAGACTCCTCAGCTTAGAGGGAGCATTGGTTCTCACTCATGGAAATCTGGTTCTGGACATGGGGGGGGGGGATTATATCCAGTTAATCTTTCTAACCGTTGCTGTGACGCCTCCATCTAGGTGTTGTGCAGGCTTCTTAAACAGAACAGGCAAAAAAAAAAGAATCTGCCCATTTGCCTAAGAAGTGCAAGTTGAAAGGGAGGCTGGTGGTGGTGTTGCTGCTGCAGCACATCGCACCTAAACAGACTGGCTCAAAGTGATTTCCTCAATAAGGCTTCTGTTCCAAAGCTTGCCTGTGACGGCACTGTGGCAATAGTACACCACCCAGTATGGCTATATAAAATCTCTTGTGAGGACTTGTCTGTAGGACTACTTAAAGGGAGTCATTTTGGGAAGGAAACACAGTTCCTCTGTAACAGCCTGTAGAAGCTATGGCCATTGCTGGGCTGGAGGGCAGTCTTTGCAGAAGGGGAGGGGTGCTGTGGCTCCATGGAACAGCACACGTCTTGCACGCAGATGGTCCCGAGTTCGATCCCTGGCATCCAAGAGTCTGTTACAGGAGGAAGGAAGGTGGGTTAAAATGACTTGAATACATCTCTTGTTGAAAGGCTTAGCAGGTAGCGGGGCTGAAAAGAGACCTTCTGCTATGGGCAGCCAGTGAAAGCGGACAGCGCTGCGTTGGATAAACCAGCAGCCTGACTAAATAGAAGGCAGCTTCAAATACTCCCCCAGTGTTAGAATGCATGGCACTTTTCTCCCCCTCCATTTGCAAATGGTTGGCTGTGTTTGGGTGAGATGGCCTTGAAAAGTGTTCTTTTTTTTTCTTTTTCTGTGTGAATAAGATCATCCCACGCAATGTTGTGTGAACATCTATTCTGAGGAGGGCGCATTATCATAAAAATGCTGAATAGTTCTTCTTGGGCTAAATTGCTCCTTTGTGAAACATCAAGTTAAGAAAACAGCAGAAGCGCACACTGCCACTGTTTTGAAACAGAGCCTTTATGAAACCTCATGAAAAGAGGCTGTTTGGGGGGGGGGTTGTATGTAAATATGTGTAAATTAAAAAAAAAAGACACGGCTTTTGTTTTTTGAAGGCCAGCTTGATCCAGATATTGCAACCAGAAGGAATCAAAGCAAGTATGTTACTGTGCATCAGAAGCCTTTGTCTGTGGGTACATCTTTAGAATGGAGCCTATGAGTGCATCTAAGTACTTGGCTGAAGCTGATCGACTTCTGTTTTTTCCCCTCTTTGCAGTGAGTAACCCACAGTTCTGCTGCCCGCCCCCCCCAAGATGGTGAAACTGGATGTTCATGCGCTGGCTCATCACCTCAAGCAGGAGCGGCTCTATGTAAACTCCGAAAAGCAGCTCATCCAGCGACTGAATGCTGAGGTGCTAAAAACTGCAGAGAGGCTGTACCGCACAGCCTGGATTTCCAAACAGCAGAGGATTAATTTGGACCGGCTGATCATAACAAGGTGACAGCAAGTGTATCAGAAACCTAAAATCCAAATCTCTCTCTTTTCCCTGTTCTTGTTGGATTCCACAGACTGAGTTAAGGGGACTGTGTCTGACCACTCTGCTCAGCTGATGGCAATGTGTTCCTCAGGTACCAGGAGCCTTTTACTGATGCAAAAGGCTCTTCCTTTGAGCTCCTTGTGCCAGAGAAATGCCACACCCATTTGGTGTAGTGGTTAGGAGCACAGACTCTAATCAGGGAGAACTGGGTTTGATTCCCCACTCCTCCACGTGCAGCTGCTGGTGTGACCTTGGGTCAGCCATAAGTTCTTTCAGAGCTGTTCTCTCAAGGGCAGTTCTTGAGAGAGCTCTCTCAGCCCCACCCACCTACCTCACAGGATGTCTGTTGTGGGGTGGGAAGGGAAGGGAATTGTAAACTGCTTTGAGACTCCTTGGGGTAGTGAAGGGCAGGGTATAAATCCAATCTCTTCTCTTCTTCCTCTTCTAAATGGGCAAATAGATACGAGAGAAGTCAATATCTTTTGCTTGACTTTTTTCTCTCCTGTTGGTAAAGCAGCGAGCAAAGAAGAGGAATTCTGAAGGTCTTTGTACCATGAAGCTCTACAGAAATTGTACCGGATAACTTATTTACCTATTTCTAATAATAATAATAATAATAATAATAATGCTCTCAGTCTTAAAAAAAAATCTTATCAAGGCAATTAAAAATGTTCCAGATAAAAGCAGCAACATTCTTGAGAGTCTAAAAGAATTTGGAGTAAAAAACAGAGAGACTGAGAGCGGCCACTGTAGATAGTATGGCTGGTTCAAGTGCCAGTATAATGCTCTTTTGCCAAGCATAAAGGCAAGAAAGTTTTGAGCTGATTCAGAGGTACCAACCTGCCCCTCCACATCTGGAAGAGTATGTCCACCTCATATTATGTGTGTGTATGTCTTAAGCGCTGTCAAGTCACTTCTGACTTATGGCAACCCTATGAATTAACGTTCTCCAAAACATCCTATCGTTAGCAGCCATTCCCAGGTCTTGCAAACTGAGGGCCCACTGCAGTTTGAAGAGAAGGTGTCCTGAGAAAACTCTTGCTAGAATTTTAAGTTGAATAGTTCATGCAAAGTGATTTCACTGTCTGTATTGCATTGCTAATTCTTACACATTTCCCCCCCGCCCTAAAATTATTTGATTGGCTAATTCTTGCCTTATCTCTCTGTGTTTATTGTGATTCATGGAATGAAATGACTGACAACAAACACCAAAAAATAACATAAAACCTCAGCAATAAAACCATTATGAAAGTCACAGAAAAATCCTCTGTTAACCAGAAATTTGACTCAGGCATCTAATAGTGAAGGGGCTGAGAAGTGCAGATTTTCCCTTGTTCCCTTCCCCCAGCTGTTCTTCCTAACCTCAGGAAAATTGATTCCTAGGGTAGCAGGACCTGCGGATTAATAAGCATGCATGTTCGGAGCTGTACCGGGGAAGGGGGTAATATCATTTAGTGCAGCTTATTTTGTTAGCCCATGAGGGTCCCACAACATTGTGAATGAACTTTCCTAGGGTTGGAAAAAACTGCTTTCAGTGAGAGAAACAAAGAAAATGTCCACGATCCTTGTGCACACAGATTGCTGGATCCAACCCCATGTTTTTTAAAAAAGCCCAGTAGAATCCGAATAGGCCAATGAAGAGGTGTAATGGTATTTGTGGTGCCAGCCCTGTGGACAAGTACTGAGAAGACATTTCTCTTATGCCAGGGATTATTCTGGTTGCAAATAAGGAAGAAGCTGGAAGGCGTGTGTTAGTTTAGAAAAAGACTAAAGCGGGGGCTCATACACCGAAGGTAACATACACAAAGCATAATTAACTTTTAGAATTCATTGCTACAAAATCTAATGATGGCTACTAGTTTAGATGGACTTAAAAGGGTGTTAGGCAGATCTGTTGTAGGCACTGCCATCATAGCTGAATTAAACTTATGTGTTCCGTGGGAGTGTTTCTCAGAACAAGTTGCTGCTGGGTGTGTGTGTGTAACTACAGGGTAGGGCTATTGCTTTCATCCCCTGCTTGTGGAATCATCTGGTTCCCCAGTGTTGGAAACGTAGACCTGTGGTCTGATTCAGCAGTTCTGCTCTTAGTTTCATGTGAGAATCTTTAAGAGTCCCAGGTCTCAGATTCTGCATTTCTTAATGGCTTCATTTTTTAATTTTAAAGTGCTGAAGCTTCCCCAGCCGAATGCTGCCAGCATGCCAAAATCCTGGAGGACACACAGTTTGTGGACGGGTACAAGCAACTGGGCCATCAAGAGACACCCTATGGAGAATTCCTCAACAGGCTGCGGGAGAATCCTCGTCTTATTGCTTCTTGCCTGGTTGCCGGAGAGAAGCTCAACCAGGAAAACACTCAGAGCGTCATTTACACTGTGTTTACCTCCATCTACGGCAACTGCATCATGCCGGAAGATGAAAGCTACCTCCTCCAGGTCTTGCGTTATCTGATAGAGTTTGAACTCAAGGAGAGTGATAATCCCCGGCGGCTCCTGAGGCGCGGCACTTGCGCCTTCAGTATTTTATTCAAACTCTTTTCTGAAGGGCTCTTTTCGGCCAAGCTTTTTCTCACCGCCACCTTGCATGAGCCCATCATGCAACTGCTGGTTGAGGATGAAGACCACCTAGAAACCGACCCCAGCAAACTGACTGAGCGCTTTTCTCCTGCCCAGCAGGAGAAACTCTTTGGAGAGAAGGGCAGCGACAAATTCAGGCAGAAAGTTCAGGAGATGGTAGAGTCGAATGAAGCCAAGCTGGTGGCCTTGGTGAACAAGTTCATTGGTTACCTCAAGCAGAACACCTATTGCTTCCCACACAGCTTGCGATGGATCGTATCCCAGATGTACAAAACGCTGTCATGTGTGGACAGGCTGGATATTGGGGAAGTCAGAGCCATGTGCACGGACCTTCTCTTGGCATGCTTCATTTGTCCTGCGGTGGTCAACCCAGAACAATACGGGATTATTTCTGATGCCCCAATCAATGAAGTGGCGAGATTTAACCTGATGCAGGTAAAATATCTTCTTAATTAAAAACACAGACATGCATTCCGACAGAGGAGTGAACAGTAGCAGCAAGAAGGCTGAAAATGGACTTGTGTTTAAAATACATTCACTCAGTTTTTTTCACAGTCAGCATACAAATCAGTGGCTATTTAAAGAATTAAAAATTGACTATAGAATGTGTATTCTAAGTTTTAAGAAATTAATTATGCTTCTAGATGGAGGATTTTTGGTTATTCTGCCATGCAGGGTAGCCCAGATGACAGGGTGTAGTGGTCAGGTTCTTGCCCATAGTTTTGGCTTAGTGTAATGTTTATGCATTTGCAAAACTTATACGTTCATTCATTCATTCATTCATTCATAGACCTTTATTGGCATATCGTCAGTCATAAGGTGTATAAAACATTGCACCATAAAATTAAAATCTAAGATTCCATATAACTTAACTACAATCAAAATAGCACTATCTAAAATTTTGTATCTTAAGAACTTCTGTAAGAAATTTGGCAGCATCATCAGTGATCTCAGGGATCGAATCATTCAAGAGAAGTTGACATTTTGACTTATTATTCAAATAACTTTTAGGATGAAGCCAAGTTAGAAGGAATTTTCGGTGAGGTCGCTCATACAGGGGGCATTCGACAATTGCGTGCTCAACTGTGTCCTGGGAGTTAAGACTGCAGGGGCACAACTGTTCTTGTCTTGGAATTTGATGGGATTTGCCATGGAGTGTTCTAGAGGGAAATATGTTAACCTTGGCCAGAAGAAAAGCTCTACGATTAAGAGGGATATCGAGATTATAAAAATATTGGGGGATCTTGCCTGAATGGTTAGAGAGGCCGAGCATGGCAGGTGAACAGAAATGAGGTTGAGCAGGGTGTAGCTTTTGCAGATCAATGTCTAAGAGTCATTGTTTGATGAGTTTAAAAATATGAAGTTCATTGGTTAGGGCTAGGTCTTCATGAGGAACACCAAGTATACCCTTTCTTTCTGCCCTCATCAGGGTTACCAAACTGGCTAGTAGGTAAAATAAGCGTTTTTAAAATACATCTTGAAAGCCATCAAAACCGAACAGAACCAGATTGTTAAAACAATTAAAACCAAATCTAAAATAAGTATATAAAAACAGTTAAAACATGGGGCAGGAAGGAGGGATCACTGAGAGAATACCAGATGAAACACAAAAATCTTCAGCTGCTGGTGGAAGGTAGCATCAAAGGGGGACAGTCAAGTCTCCCTGGAGAGAGAGTGCCAGAGTTTTGGTACCACAACTGAAAAGGCCCTCTCCTGGGTTGCTACCTGCGTCCTCTCAGAAGGCGGGGGCCAGCCAAAGCAGGGCCTTAGGAGATAATTGTAGCGGTAGGCTGGGTTTGTAAGGGAGTAGGCAGTCCTTCAGGTATGTGGGTCCCAAGCCATACAGGGCTTTAAAGGTCAACACCAGCACCTTGAATTGTGCCTGGAAACAGATTGGCAATCAACATAGATGGGTCCCAACTAGAGTGATATGGTCCCTGTGACCCACAGCATCCTGACCACAGTGAATTTCCAAACATTTCTCAGGGGCAGCCCTATTTACAGCGCATTGCAGTAATCTAAGCTAATTGAAAGCTGCGTCTTTCTGGAGATAGCTAAATCCCTTCTGCCTTGTCATTACTCATTTGAAATGATTGCTGGTTCCTTCTGGCCAAACTTGCCAGACCTGTCAGTCAAGATGCTGTGTGGAAGGTAACAGACCATGGGTGGCGGTGAACTTGCAAAAAAAAATCCAGAACCCGAAAAACAGCCTACATTTATGTTAAATCTGCTTAGCACTTCAGGGCTAGGGGAAAAATATTTCAAATGGTACCGAAATTCCTTGTTACTAGCACCAAATGTTGGGGAACCTGGGATTTTCCCAGCTCTTTATCACTGTGGGTCAGAACTGGCTTACTGTGCCATAACACTGGTAAGCAACAGCTGCCTTCTTGTTCGAAACCAGCAACATATCCAGCAAATATCAGACGTGGTGAGCAAGGATTATCTCCAAGGGAACCAGAATCTTTTCTGAACAGGAAGAGGGTTGGTTCTTGTTTCTTTTCATTGTGCCCCAAATGGCACAGATATTTGCCCACAGGAGGTGGGCTTATAGATTTATTTTTTTTTTGCTGGGTGAATAATTGTTGAGGGTTTGTTTATAAAGCAGGTCTGCTCTTCCTGCAGAAACCCCTGCTCAGGGCCAGAGAAGTGTTTCAAAATTCTTGGAGCTAGCTGCTATCTGCCAGGCCCCCAAATAACATACAGTTCCTAGCTACCATCCAGTTTTTAGGAGCCCGAGCACCCAGGAATTTTCCAGCCATGTTGGTTCTGCAAGTAAGTCCCTTAGTTTTTAAACTGCCATTGTGTGTTTTTTCTCTTTAAAAGAAGCAGGGCAGCATCCTAGTTTCTTCTTTTTATGGGTTCTTTTTTCAGTATCTTTTTATTGTCAGGATTAGGTGGTGGTGACTGATATTTCTCCCCTTTGTAACTCTGGGCACTTTGCTGATGTGGTCTTTTAACTGTAAAAGGGCAGCTGTTTGGGAGACTGTAAAGGAGACTTAAGCTTGCATTTAAAAGGCGGTATAGCGTATGCTCTTAACAGAGATGGCAGTCGTAATGTTGCAGTGATGGGACTGAGTGTACTGAAAGGCATTTATGTGTTAGCTTGTGATTTCTGAGAGGTTATGGGTAGTTTGGGTACTTGTGTGGTGGAACTTTTTGTGTAGAATCCATCCTACAGTTGGTTACCTACCTGTTGGCCTGCTAATTGGCCTGTCTCTTCCCTGTCAAGGGAATTGACGGGCAGGAGGGGAAGCTGCTAAAGAGTTGCAGGTATGTACTTCCCACGTTTCCTACCTGTGTTCCTCTTCTTCCGAGGACAGATAGAGTTCAGTTCTATAAAGAATTACTCCAGGCTAAGCCCAATTAAATCAGTGGGATTTGACTGTAGTAAGTAACTCTGTTTAGGATTTCACTAGAAAAGAGCAAGAGTCCAGTAGCACCTTAAAGAATAAGAACATTTGTGGCAGGGCATGAGCTTTCGTCAGTCACTGCTCACTTCTTCAGATACAGGATTTCACTGGCAAACTGCATTCAAGTGATGTTTGTTCAGTTCCAGGATGAACCTCGGAAGACTTTAGGCTTCCTCCTGAGGGTTCCCTAGCAGAGTTCCTAGTTTGTACGGAGGCACAGTTTTTTGCAATGTTTTCAATGTGTGCAATGATACATTGCACTTACTTCCTTGCTTACAATCCAAGTTGGATTCCAAGTTGGGGTTAAACTGATGTGGAGACTAGTGGATAGATGGTTCAGCTGGTTGGTCATTTGGATTCTTCCATCCCTTTTCTGTGAAAGCCAAGATGCTAGACATTTTGCGTTCTCTGCTTATGCAGCCACACATGTGTAAGTGCCATATTTTTTGCTCCGTAAGACGCACCTAACCATAAGATGCACCTAGCTCTGCTTGGTGCCGCGGCTCGGGAAAGGTGAGCGGGGGAGGGAGGGGGGTTCTCTTGCGTTCTAGGTGGAGAGAAGGGCTTGCACAAAAAGCAGCGATTTTCGGGTCTCCTGAAACCTGCATTCGCCATCTCCAGTCCCCGCCGAGTTTCAAAAAAGGAAAGCCTGTTGTCCAGGTTATGCAGTCCCTCCTCCGCCTGTGTTCTCGGTAGTCTGCGCCAGAGTTTCCCAGCGGCCCGAAGCCCGCGGGGAGGAGGAGGAGGCGCCGCTGCTGCTGCGTGCATGCGTGTTTCCCCGCAGGTCTCCACTGCCTCCCGCCCTGCCGCTTGCCTCTGCTCTGCTGTGACGCGGGCGCCTTTGCCTTCCCTCCCCTCGAGCTGCCGGGCAGTGAGCTCAGTTCCCTGTCTGCGTGCACCGCGCCGTGGCCCGGGAAAGGTGAACGGGGGAGGGAGGGGGGTTCTTTCTGGGCAGTATTCACTTCATAAGATGCACACACTTCCCCCCACACACACACTTTTTTTGGGAGAAAAAGTGCGTCTTATGGAGCGAAAAATACGGTACTATGGTCCATGCATAGTCCTCTGGTACATTTTCAGTGTGTGCAAAAATCAATCCACTCACTAAGCAACATTAAGACTAGTTTGCTTATCAGAGAAAAGGGCTTTGCATGCATTCCAAGTAGTTTTGTACAAGCAGAGACGTGAGAACTGTAAAACAAGGTCCTCTTTGAGTTGAGAGAGAGGTATTCAAAGATTTCTTAGAAGTATAGAAGCTGTGTTCATGTGCTTCGCTGTGAAAGTCTCCATATAAAATATTCCAATGGAAAGGCAGATGTATGCAGTGTTTCAGATCCTGGCAAGTGGATTATGAGTTGGTCTTTCTCTTGGTTTCATCTGAGGGGAGGCCTTTTTTACCACCTGTGTCTAACTGGCTTCTTGTCCTAGGTTGGGAGACTTCTTCAGCAGCTGGCGATGACTGGTTCCGAAGAGGGAGACCCTCGTATGAAGAGTAACTTGTGTAAATTCGACAAAGTAAGAGCCTGGACTGTACAAACTATCGCTCTCTATGTGTGACATATTCTCCTCCCGTGTAACATTAAACCAGGAAATGGTGCTGCAGAAGTTTTTTCCAGGCTACAGAATACCCTGGCACTCCCAAAAAGACTTTTGCTGTGCTCGTTCTCTGAGCAGTGGGCCTACTAAAATAACATAAGCCACACCTGCTTGTCCATCCAGAATGAGATTAATCTACTCTGACTGGCAGCACTCCAGGAGCTCAGGGTGGAAAGAGGTGCTTACTGTGTTTCGTTTCATGTAGCTTTCAAAGTTAAAAAGTGGGAGTAGCACACAACTAAAAGAATTCTAGTCAGTTAATTATACAAGTTTTTAGTTCCCAAATCTATTATTTCTGCTGCATCTGCAGAGATTTGCATATACAAAAGAAGAAAATGGGGGAAAACATTAGTTTTTAAATTTTTTTTAAAGGGCAGGTACCTTTTGGTCTTTTAAACATTTTGTTGTTGTTCAGTCGCACAGTCGAGTACGAGTCTTCGCAACTTCTATTAAACTATCTGTTAATCTAACCTATTAATTGTCTGCTCTAAATATTTGCAGTGCCATCTTTAAAAAGGCACAGGGTATTGCCTTATTATATATCTTTTTCTTTGTGGAGTTTTATGACTTGCCAGTTTTTATGTTTCTGCTCTTTTCAGTGCTTACTCTCTGTTTTCTTATGCTGTGCCTTTAAAGGTTTTAGTATTTTCCCCTGGGTTTTACTCTAATGCTATGTTTAATGGTTTTATTCTATTCACACACTTAACTTGGGGGGGGGGAGTTCATTGTTTAGCTTTTTGTTTGCTTTGTCAGTTCCTGCGGATTTTTATGGGGAGGCAGAGAAGAAAAGTAGTAAATATAAAAGAGGTACTCACTGTTAGCGGAATGTAGGTGCCTGCTGCCGTCTTCTGAAATGTTGAAAATGGCTCACTGAAGCTTGGATTTTTTTCCCCTCTTTGCAGGGTTGTGTAGCCGCATTTCTGGACGTTGTCATCAGCGGGCGTGCAGTGGAAACCCCTCCCATGTCCTCCGTTAACCTTCTGGAAGGGCTGAGCAGGACTGTGGTTTATGTGACCTATAGCCAGCTTACTGGCCTGGTAAATGACTGGACTCTTTGGTGGGATTCTGCAGATATTTGCAGAATGTTTTTTTCTCCCCCCCCCCCCCTTTTGTTTTGGTTGTGGGGTACAACACGTGTGGGTAATTCTTCCTGCCTGTTTTGATGACCCCTGCATTTTCAGGTCAGCTTTATGAGGAATGTCATGTCTGGTGACCAGCTGAAGGAGGATCGGGCAGCTCTGGAAAACCTCCTGTCAAACTTGCCCCAGAGCAAGCCGGGAAAGAGCAGCAGCCTGGAAATGACCCCTTACAACACCCCACAACTCTCGCCTGCAACCACTCCGGCCAACAAAAAAAATCGATTGCCTATAGGTGAGGAAGGTTGAGGGTAGGGTGTTTTGCAGGCTTAAGTTTCCTGAGGAGGGCTTTGAAGGCTGTCCCGTCTCCTCTTGTTACAGGGCACCGGGTTTTAAGTATTCTAATCCGCGGAACCTTTTTCTGTACTGCTGTGTGCTGATGGACCTCTGTGTACCTTCTGCAGTGCCATATACGTATTCTGGTGCAGACTGTAGGGTGTGCAGTCTGATCGCCCCAGGTGTTGGCTTGTTTTGGGGGGTCTCATTGGTGCCCTGTTGAACAAATATTGTCCTCTGAAACACTCCTGCAGTCTCCTGAATCTGCAGGGAAGCTTGTCTGCAATCATCAGTCTTCTAAGTGAGGGATTGCCAGTAAACTTGCAAGGAATCACAGCATCCCCCAGAATACATTTTGAAAGCTGCTTATGTAGTGTGTTGCTGGACATCTTAGCACCCTAGTCCTTTGCCACCGGTACAGTTTAGGACCTCAGAGTCCTACTCTCTTGGCAGGATTATATGGGGTGTTTTACTGAATAGATGCATGGAGTGGAATGGGATCAGAAGGACATCGAAGCCAACTCCTCTGGCATGGTTCCTCTGGATAGTGTCCTTCTAGTACTCTGGTGGCTTCGCTTCTACCTCTGTGGAGTTTGCTACTAGAAGTAGGCAGTGCTGTAAAAATGTTAATCATCTCCTTATCACATTTTTATCTTGCCTTTCCACTCAGGTGCCCAGGGTAGTGTAAATGGGATTAACCCATTTTATTATTATGTTGACCCTGCAGAGTAGGCTAGGAACTTTTCCCAGGTCACCTGCTGAGTTCAGGACTGGGTAGAAATTTCAACCCAGGTCTCCATGGTCCACGTCCATTGTATCACACTGTTCTCAGTTGATGGCGTGTGTACTATTGGCTCCAGGCCCTTCAAAGGCTTATTGGTCCAACTCTCCCTTCCCATTGGGTTTTTTTTAGCTTAATACAATCCTTATTCCTTGATTGAAGGATGCCACAGGCTTTTGCCCCATTTTTAGATGCTGCAGCAAGAAAAAGCTGGGCTCATTTTGGGGGCCCCTGCAAGGACACCGTCTCTTGGCCCAGGGCTGTGTGTACTCTGCACTGAAGAAAACAGCTGGAATTCTGTACCCAGAAAAGTGGGATTCTGTGACCTGCCTACTTCATGCAAATTAAGCTAATGTTTTATAATTCCCCTGTATTTTGCTTAATTGCATCATCTGTGTTATTTTTAACACCGGATCTCTGTCTTCTATTCACTGGGAATCTTACTTAACATCCCCTCAGTCTCTGGGATTTTACCAGGTATTGCCAAGACACTTTCGAGCATATCTTCACAATCATAAGTGTTAGCTTAACTTTACAAAAATGTTACTAAAGAAGCCGACTTTTGTACCCCGTCTTTGTAAAACTATATTCCTCCATTGGGTTGGAACCAGTTACCCACCTTAGCAAGGATCGCAGATTTTCCTTGCTTCCTACAGCAATCCCTTCCAACCGTGGAAAAATTGATTCCAAGGGTTAGAGGAGGAATTTGGTGTAATAGGCACATCAATCTGTGGGCTACAATAAGGAGCAGGAAGAGGGCAGAATTATTCCCTCCTGCCTCTTCCCTCAGTGCTCTGTGCTGACAGAAGAGATGGGAAGGGTGATCTTGCTAGCTTCCTCATTGCTGTCCACAGACCTTCTTGGCTATTACTTCATGCAGGTCCCACGACCCCCAGAATTCAACTTTGCTGCCACTGGAAGGGGTTGGTGGGGGTAGGGGAAAGTTGAGAAAATCTGTGGCTGTCAGCACCTTCCACTGATGGATCATTTTATTCAACCCACTCTGAAATAATTCCTGGGTGTCTGTGTCTTTTATCTGTTTTTTGTTCTGAAACGTTTGCTTTTATATTTACGTTACAACTGAATGCGTATTTCTCTCGTCCAATGGCTTAATTCCTCTTTCTTTTTAACACCGTCAACTCAGGACAACAGTTGGCAGCCATCACTGCCTGGGACACTTCGGCCACCAACCTGACAGCTCACATAAACCTAGTAACCCCTTTTGGTGGGTAATGGAACCCTTCCCTCCGTCCTCTTTTTGTTAGCGCCTCCATAAAGCCATTGCTGTTCTGTGTGCATGTTTGTGTCACTAGCTACCCTTCAGGCTACAAATACCTTGTAGGAAGCTTGCTGCTTATCTTTAAAAAAAAAATAGCTAGAGAAGGTTTTGGAAAACTTCAGTCAAAGTTAGTGCATGATAAACTGGGGTTCAGATTCAGACTGTGACTCCTTGAAATGAGTGTAGAGGTGGGGGGGAATTCCAGAGAGCCTCCACTTGAATAGTAGATTGCAGTTGTAGAATACCAACTGAGACCTGGAAGGTTCACTCGTGATTTAAAGAGGTGCACAGAAGCACTTTTGCATGCTTGTTAGGCTGCCATGCTTACTTTCTTCCATGCGCATCTTGTCTATCAGGAGTTCTTCTTCTGTAAATTTCAGGAGCCGCTCTGTTGGCTTTGCACATCTGTCATGCTTGGAAAACCCACTGATCTCGGCCTATGCTGGTGTCATCGTGTTTATGCAAATTTTCTCTTGGATTTTAAAAATGGCAACCTGTGTACTGGATAGGTTTTTTAAAAAAACTTGTGATCTGCTTTTCAGTTAAAGTAGGATCTTTTGTCTGGGTTTTTTAACTTCTCCTTCACAGTGGCAAGCTGTGTGTGAGCCAGTTTATATAAAAGCAGCTAAATCAAAGCTGTTCCTGGACTTACCACACCAGTCTCGGGGCGGGGGGGTGATGGTGTTTGAATTGTCCCTTGGTTGGGGGAGGGGCTCTTCTCCCTGTATGTTGGAAACCAGCATGTGAGTGAGATGTGGTCAGCCTAGTGATCTCCTAGAAAGGCAGGCTTTTCTGTTCACAGAAAGGTGTCCCCCTTAGGTGCATGGGGCAGTATTCAAACATACAACCCTCTCTTGTGGTCTGGAATAATTCAGTCCAGTTAGAAACTCCAGCAACCTGCAACGTGCATACAGGTTGACTAGATTTAGTCCCCACCACTTGCTTGGATTTTGAATCAGTGTTTAGTCCAGGTTTAGAACAATGCCGGGTTCGTCTAAGAGCCCTCATTTCATAGACCACGGGTAACTAGAGTTAGTTTCTAACTGGTATTTTCTGCACCAGAAGAGCACAGAGGACTCTGGCAAGAATCTGGCTTTGTGAACATGTTGATTCAGTGTTGGTTAAAAGTATTGTCTTAGTGCAGCCTATGGTTTCCGTATGTGCATATAAAGTGTTTTCACTTTCTCCCCAGTTTTGCTTATGTGTAATGATTGCATTAAAAGAGTATTATAAAAAGGTTCAGAACTGCTAAACATTATTCTGCAAACCCTCCAGTTGTCCAGAGTTGGTTGTTCAGGACCCAGTACGCTGCCAGTTGCTTGAATTTAGTGATTGTCCAAAGTCCAGAGCCCTGCTCTAGCCTGGGCACAGAGCTGTTCCAGCAGCTGTCACATTAGCAGGTTGTGCTGCCAGTGTGAGTTTTTTTTTGCCATAGCGTATTATGTGGAATGCTCTCTTCTCTGCCATTAATTTGCTGTCTTCTTGAAATTTTCCAGGAATGGTGGGGCAGAGATGAAAGCACAGAGAATATTTTGCAACTGATGGTTAGGAGATGGCTTAAAATAGCAGAGAGCCCATATTTAAGATGTGCTGTGGTCCCTTTTCTCTGTCTTCCATGTTTTGTCTTCGCAGTTTATTCAAATGTCATGGAGACTTCTTGTCTGTATTGGTGCTTACGGACTGGTATCACCGCTTAACAAAGGAAAGGAAAACCTCTGCTGTTTGAATTGTAGGCAAGCTGGAAAACTGATTAGCAAGAGATGTCGCTTCTGTGGAGCTCTCATTGGTGTTTCTAAAAGTGCCCCAAATCTCAGATCTGGAATTGTAAAAGCAGTGTAGATTTGAGATGCAAACAATAGAATAGGACAGATGATCAGGTGGAAATGATTCTGTCAGGTTAGGTAGGCTTGGTTCATACACAACCTGAAGTCTTGGTTTATTTTAACGACTGCTAGTTTGTGAAACCGGTATTTGTAGGGGAGGGGCTGTGGCATGACTAACTGTGGTTAACAAATCAACATCAGACCAATGTTTCAGATCCTGGTTAGTGGAGTGGCCCACTGCTGGACCTACGTACTACCCATTGTTGATTTAAATACATCTTTTTCGTGGTGTCTGAACTGAGCCATAGATTTCCTTTTCAAAGAAAAGGATGATGGGGAGTTGGCATTTAAGTTTCTATGAAGTAGTAACTGATACTAATATTACTTGTGGAAGAGTATAAAGGGGAAGAGAAGTGTGATTTCGCCTTTGCAGAGAACGAGCTGCTACAGAAGTTGTATTCCTTGTACCTTCAGAAATTGTGCAGAAGAGGAAGTTCTTAGCAAATGGAAACATTTCCCCCTGCTAAATGAGGTATAATGAGGCCCATCAACACAAATTCTTTCTTCTATGCATGCAGCTCTTGCCCTCTATTGAAACTGGCCATTGGACTTTTGGAAGGTCTCTGATTCCAGGACCTTTTGTGGTCAGCGACCATTTAGCTAGTGGGAATGTGTATTGTTAAGGTTTTCCCTGATGCTTCTTTATGGAGAAGGAAGCTCTCACGTACATCCACAACAACAACTGGAGGGGGGATGTGACTGTAGTGCGGCGCTGCCCGTGTGCCTGTCCATAAATGTCCTCTTGTGTGTTCTTCAGTCTGCATGTGATAGAGAATGATTACCCATGCAAAGCCATCTAGAGCAGGGGTGTCGAACTCATTAGTTATGGAGGGCCAGATTTGAAATAAATTGGACTTTGTCGGTCCGGGCCATGTGTGTCATAACATCTAATGCCAGGTAGTGGAGATATAAACTTTATAAAGGACACAAACACAAGATTGTTTTTTTTTTTACTTAAAATAAAAACATGCTCAAAACATTAGCATTCTTGCAATATTTTGTTTATTTAACAGTCTCTGATAACTGACACTTCTTGCTCTGAATTATTGCATCAAAATGTGCTGTAGCAATCTGGGAGGGGGAGGCGCCTCAGCCCAGTGCAGGGAGCAGAAGCCTGCCTGTCTATCTTCCTGAGAGACTGAGAGAGTCTGGGAAAGCAAACTATGATGCAGCAGCAGAACTGGAGGAAGAAGCAGGAGACAGTCCCTTGCGGGCCTGATAGAAGCCCTCTGGGGGCCTCATCTGGCCCCTGGGCCGCATGTTTGACACCCCTGGTCTAGAGTTTGCATTTGTTCTGTTTTGAACTTGTCAAGTACCCTTGTATGAAATGATCCCTCAAATGTTCCAGCCACCCGCAGCAGAAGCCGGTCGAATATGCAGATGGACCAGCATGCTGACCACGATGGGCCCTCCCAGGAGACAATACAAGAAGTTCAACCAGAAGAAGTCTTGGTTATTTCTCTTGGGACCAGACCCCAAATAACCCCAGGAATGATGTCAGAAAATGAGGTATTGACCCATGTGAGGTTGATGAGAGCTGTGTGTTGCAGGACAGGCTGTTGTCTCTAATACAGACATTGTGAGCTGCCGTGAAATTCTGAATCTGTCTGCTGCCATTTTAAACAGCAGCCAAGCTTCCTGTTTGGATGTGTTCAGCAATCAGGAAGTAGTACTTCCTTTTGTTTAGCCCAAGTCCTTGACTGTTTCCTTGCACATAGCTGTTACTCTATAGTGAATTTTGCAAGTATCGAATGTATTATAATAAGGCAGAGTGGGAGAAGAGTCTGTAAATATAAATTAAAGATTCATCACCCAAACCAGGTGTAGAATGAGATGTGCGATTTTTGTTCTAATAGAGGAATTTGGTTACGAAATTCCAGGACTGTACTGAGCGCAGGGCACATGTCTTGAGAAGTCATGCATTTGTTGTCAGGATCCTTTCAGTAACTACATAGAAGTCACCAGCACAAGATGTAGTGACAGTCACTACCAATGGCAGTATTTGTTTTTTAAAGGATTAGTTAGCCCTGCTGGACTTGATGGACCTTAGACTTAACCCAGCAAGGCGACACAAACATTCTTAGAGGTTTTCAGGACCCTCTGGGAAGGAATTTCATTATTCTGGACAGGACCCTCTCCACTGTAGGCGCTAAATAAACGTTGCCAAATACCAAGGGACCACCTCCTCAATTTTGCTAGTCTCCCATTATTTCTCCCCTGCTAATCTGTTTTGGGAGACAACTATAGACACCAGTTCTGAATACGCTGTAATGGGCTCCTCAGTCTTAATGTGGGCTTTGGTTAGCAGGCAGGCTGTTTTCCAGCATCTTGGTTTTAGGAACTCTTTGCAGAAATAAGGCTTAGCCCTGTGTCTGCTGTTCCTGAATTAAATGTCCTACATTTCTGCATATAATTAACTCTGCTGAGTAAGAGGCTCCCTTGATTCCTGCTGTGTTTAATAACGCTGAGCAAATGGGAGAAGGATTTCACTGTGAGCTGCTCCTAAAAAGCTTTTGATGCTGAAGGCCCAGAGACGTCTTGTAGTGAGACTAAATTTCTGCCTTGGATATTTAACATACAGTAAATGATTTTCTGAAATCCTCACTGTTATCTTCTTGCTGCCCTGCTAGGTTTTAAACATGCAGCTTGCTGATGGAGGGCAAGGAGATGTCCCTGTTGATGAAGCCAAACTCCACGGTAAACCTGATAAAACCTTGCGCTTTTCCCTCTGCAGTGATAATCTGGAAGGAATTTCTGAAGGTGAAGGGTCACTTTAGTATCTTTGTGTGTCAGACAGTAGTTAAAAGGAGCTTCTTTCATTGTAGCTAGTGTGTATTTTGGCCTGTGTTGTAAAAGATGTGGTAATCTGCTCATTCCATTGGCTGATCCGTGTGGGGAACGTGTTTTGTCACCAGGCTAGAGTGTTCTGTCTTGCACATCCTTCGTCGCATTTACTGCTTGCATCTTTTTTTACCGGGCTCAGATTAACAGCAGAACCTCTTTCCACCAGGCCCTTCAAACCGCTCTAATTCTGTGTCCTCGCTGGATTTGGAAGGGGAATCTGTGTCTGAACTGGGTGCAGGCCCATCAGGCAGCAACGGGGTGGAAGCCCTGCAGCTTCTGGAACACGAGCAAGGTATTGCTGTGAGTGTAAACTGGAGAAAGTACAAACCATGTGCGGCACCCTGAGCTCCTTGGAGGAAACATAGCCAGTGTGGTGTCATGGTTAGAGCAGAGGTATTCACTCTGCGGCTCGCAAGTGGCTCATGGCTCTTTCATATTCCATCTGTGGCTCTAGTTTTGATTTTGGGCTTCAGGGGTTTGTTCCACACCTCTGAGGGTATGCCTGGAAGTAAGGCAAGACTGGCAACAAACAGAGTTAAAGCCATAGGAGACAAACCATTTGAAGTAAAGAGAAGACATCCAGGAGAAAGAGGGAAAGCAGGAGAGTGATCAGAGGCCGAGAAGCCAAGGCGGGAAGAAGATGGCAGGCATTCTGTAGTCACATGACTCTCTTGGTGGGTGGCCATTGTGAATGGGGCTCTCCGCAGAACCGTGGTGTGAGTGACACTGGGCAAGGTGGCTGGGAGGCCTGGATGGGCTTGACAGAGAGAAGCAACTCATCCAGCTCTCTGACAAAGGGTGCCTATGTGACACACAAACACATGCCTTTAGTAGTATATTATGCAGGCCCACACACACATGAGCGTATTATAAATTGGGCCCTAGGGCTCTGTGCCAATGGCAGAGTCTTCTGCTGGAAGTCGGATCTTCTGCCAGCAGGAGAGAATCAAAGGAATCCAACCCAGTGTGTGAAGCAGCTCTAAACCAATAGAAGCGCTAAATTTCTTTACCACCAACACTGTCTACAGCGTATCATGTATTTCTTTATCACTCTTGATCGTCTAAAGAAATTGGACGTCCATTAAGTATGAAGTTTTCTCATCAGTTTTAGAAACCATCCACTCTGTCTTTAAGGGTGGGCTGAGTCACATTTCCCTCCAGGGATGGGATTTTCTGTAGGCCAACCTCTGCTTCTTCCTGCCTCTGCTGACACCATACCAAGCTCTGGCTCCTGTCGGTCTTCTAGCATTTGTTAAGGTGGGGGGAAGGGCACCCAGCATATTTATCCAGTTAAACATTTATTCTCTGCATTAAAAAAAATTCCCGACCTAGATGACCCAGGCTAGCCTGATCTCTTCAGATCTTGGAAAAGTAGGAGGGTCGGCCCCGGTTACTACTAGGACGAGAGACCTCCAAGGAGGTCCAGGTGTTGCTACGCAGTGGCAGGCAAGGGCAAAATACCTCTGTTTGTCTCTTGCCTTGGAAACCCTACGGGGTTGCCATAAACCTCCTGCAACTTGACAGCAAAAATAAATAAATAGAGAAGAGAAGAGATTGGATTTATACCCCGCCCTTCACTTGTTGTCTCAGAGCGGCTTACAAACTCCTTTCCCTTCCCCTCCCCACAACAGACACCCTGTGAGGTAGGTGGGGCTGAGAGAGCTCTTTCCAGAGCTGTCCTTGAGAGAACAGCTGTGCCAGAGCTATGGCTTGCCCAAGGTCATCCAGCAGGTGCAAGTGGAGGAGTGGGGAATCAAACCCGGTTCTCCCAGATTAGAGTCCGTGCACTTAACCACTGCACCAGACTGGCAAAAGAGCCCAGTCTGTGTGAAATATGGCTATAGGCAGGGACAAGGAAGAAGTGACTTTGTATCTGGCTCTGTGGCTGAACAGCAGCTGTGGCTGTCAGCACGAACAGCTTGTGCTGGAAACAGGAAGGTCGTTCTTGACATCCGTTCATTTTACAGGTGTGTACATCTATTCAAAAACGGGAGTGAGTGCAGATTCGTACCACCTCAGTGACGTATATCAGGAGTCGGGACACAACCAGAGAGGGAGCTCAAAGGAATAGTGGGAACAGTCCTTGCCTACCAGTTCTAGACTTAGTTGGCGGTTGTCCAAACTTTTCTTAATGACTTATGTCTTCATACCCTTTTAATTGTGTGGTGGTTTGTTTAGTGTCTGTTCAAGTATTCTCTCTCTTTTCTTTCTTTTTTTTTGGGGGGGGGGGAGGTATTTTTCATATGTGCATGTGTGTTTGCACCTGGAAGTCATGGCAACCTCTGGTGACTGACCCCTACCGGGGGCCTGGAGGATATTCAGAGAGATGGCTGAATAAAGCCTGCCCCTGCCTCCCGTCTCTGGTATTCCAAGGAGGCCTCCCATCCACGTACTTGCCAGAGTCGACCCTGCTTTTAGCTTCTGAGGTCTGACAAGATCGGGCTTGCCTGGGCTATCCAGGTCAGGACAAGTATCGTCTCTCTTTTCTAGCGGTCTTTTAAAATATCAGTCACTGTTGACTGACTACAGCTGAGAAGTATCATTGTGTAGCCACTAGTAAGTAGTAATTCATAAAAGCACCGTTTCTTATGGTGTCTTTTTACATCCCGTGATGGGATGTCAGAACTCTCTCTCCAGGAAGAGGCCCTCTGGAAAGGGAGAGGTGACGATTCCTACCCGTGTGGCACCATTTGCAGATGGAGATGGGAATTGTTTTGATCCAAGCTTCTTGTTTTCTGATAGCCACCACTCAGGATAACCTCGACGACAAGCTCCGTAAGTTTGAGATCCGTGACATGATGGGGTTAACGGATGACAGGGACATCTCAGAAACTGTGAGCGAAACATGGAGCACTGATGTCCTGGGGAGTGACTTCGATCCAAATATCGACGAGGACCGCTTGCAAGAAATTGCAGGTAACGTATACTGCTTTCGACGGAACATATCTTGGGACAGTGCACTGATGAAGTGACATAATCGCAAACAGACCCATTTCAGCCTGTCTGAATTTCCTCTTGCGGTGGCCGCAGATGGCCCAGTTAGCGGTGTGAGGGCTTCTGATACTGTAATGACGGTGGAAGCTAAACAGGATTCTATCTTAGTACTGCCTGGATGGGAGACTACTGGGAGCCCTGTATAAGCTGCAGCAAAATAATCATTTTAACTTATTTCCTGCCAGCTGGAAGACTGAGGTTGCTTACTAACAATATTTATTCATAAAAACAGCAATACATCCAGGTTTAAAATCTCACATTTTTAATCCACAGTTATACCCATAAAAAGTATAAAATCCAGGAACAAGCCCAGCTCAGCGAAGACCTTGGGCGGGAAGTGAAAAGGTTTCATCTTGTAGTTGCAGTTAGCCAAGCTGAGGGCCAGAAAAACAACTGTAGGGAGCAAGTTCCATATAGCAGGAGCAGACGCAGAGAAGGCCCTGTCCTTTATAGCTCATCCCCCTGACCCCTGAAGGTGGGGGCACCGGGAGCAGGGCCTCTGTCGAAGATCTCAGTTGAACTTGACATGGGTTACTTCCCATAACAGTGCCGCACAGCTCCTAGGATGAAGGGCTGGCATGGGAAGGAACCGTGCACCCTTAGGGATTGGTCCTCATACACATTAGGGCTGTGATGTTGGGCCGGACTGTGGAGAAGCTGCCACCTGATTCAGACTTGTTGGGCCTGGCACGAGCCCTTGTTTCTTTGCACTCCTGAGCCCTCTTGCTCTGATAGTCTTCTCCAGAGAGTGCTGTTGCATCTGAGCCAGCAAACAGTGGTTTAAGACGCATTTGCAGGTCAGAATTTGAAACTCTGTGGGTTGTGGTTTCACAGTTCTGATTTGGAAGGCAGGGTCAGAAACTAAGACCAGCCATGAACCGGAGGGAATTGGGCACAAGAGGGAAGGGGAGCATGCAAAGACAAAGTTTGTTCATGTAGCACCAAACCACAGTTTGGATTTCCGTGTGAGCCCAAACCCACAGCTTCAGCAGCAGCTTTATCATGCATGTAAACTGAGCATTTGTCCATTTAATTTAGAAAAAGAGTGCTGATTGGAATTAAGATTTCTCTCTCTGTCTGTGGCACAGTTAAGACGTTTTGCTGGTTTCTCCTTGTTGTTCTAGGGACAGGTCTGTGTTCCTTAGCAGGCAGTCTTTGGAAAATCCTTCCCTAAGGCCCGGGGGGGTTGGATGTGGTGGCTTTGGCATACCTCCCTGCCTTTCCAATGCTTTCAAGGTTGCTTCCACAGGTGCAGCAGCTGAGAATATGTTGGGGAGCTTGCTATGCTTGCCCGGTTCAGGGTCAGTGTTGCTTGACCCCTGCACGGGTTCAACCATCTCGGAAACCACCAGCGAAGCTTGGAGTGTGGAAGTGCTACCGAGCGATTCAGGTCAGAACGCTTCATTTAAAGGACTCCTTGTCTGCAGGGTGGGAACCTTAAAGGAACGCAGCCCCCTGGCTGCTACAGTAGATGGAACCAGTGAAGGGAGCTTGACTGCAGCATTCAGATTCCTTCGCTGGTTTCCCATCCCTTTCAGTCTTTAACATAACTTCCTCCTTACCTTCACAGGCCTTCACCTCCTGCCTGTTAACTTTCCTTTCTCGTTCTGTCCCTTCCTTTGGCCTCCATTCCTCCAAACTCAGTGCAGTGTAGGAATTACAGTGTTGGACTAGGACTCAGGAGATCAAGAGTCAAATGCCCTGTTCACTGTGCGAGTCAGGCCCTTTCTGCACCCGTATTTTGCCTGGGTTTCTGAGCGCATCCTATTCTTCCATTTTGCATTCCCTTGTGCTTTCACTTCCGGTTTGTGTCAGGGTTTTTTCTTGTTTCTGCATTTGTTTTACAGGAATCTGCATTCAGACTGCTTCCAGCACACTGTTGCCCCACTGTTACCAAAACTCCTTTTGCTGCGATTCTTTGCTCTCATCCGCTTTTGAATCGCTAATCCTTTCTAAAGTAAAAATGTTTCTGTGGGTCTTTAAGTGCTGCCCCCTGCCCTTCCGTTTCCACTTCTCTGTCTTTAGGTTGATGCTCCCTTCCCATTTTGTTTTCTTTCCCTCCTTCTCCAAAGATAAAAGAGGCAAACCAGAGAGGGCATAAGAAGGAGTCAGTATATACAGAGGACTAGGGGATTCCTTGCCCCCAAGTCTGTCAGTCTTGCGTGTGTGGGCCTGGATTCCCCCCTCCCTTCCCCTTCTCTTTGCAGAATCACAGAGGGTGGGAGGGAGAGGGGTTGGGTCTGCAGTTAAAAGTTTTGAAAGATGTTTGTCTTTCTCTTCATCTTAGACAAAGCAGCCTGTTAGCTCAGAAAAATTGGGTTTTGCTTGTAGATGCAGAATGCATATAGAATACACAAATAAATAAACCGGAGGGGGGGAAAAACCAGTGCAGAGGGAATATGTGCAAATGCGAAGTCAACCCTCAAGGCTTGACTCCTCAGATTCTCCGGAGCAAGCGGTCAGTGCAGAATGGGCCTCAGTGGGTGACTTTGGACTAGTTGCTTTCAGCCAAACCTGCTTCACAGGGCTGTTGTGAGGACATAATGAATGAGGGGGAGAGCCTTGTGCGATGCCCTGAACTCACTGGAGGAAGGGTGGAATAAAAATGAAATAAACTCTGCTGCCCTCAGTTTAAATATTCCTTGCTCATCTGCCAAAGGCAGCTTAAATTGATATAGCAAAGATTTCCTGAAGCTGATGACGCTCAGGCCCTAGAATGACTGGCATGAGCCCCGTGTGTTCTGTTTCCCATTTAGAGGCCCCAGACCTCAAGCAGGAGGAAAGGCTGCAGGAGCTGGAGAGCTGCTCCGGTGTGGGCAGCACCTCTGATGACACTGATGTCAGGGAAGTCAGTTCTCGCCCCAGTACGCCAGGCCTCAGCGTGGTGTCAGGTGAGTCTTGTATTTCTGGGAGAAGGTGATCATGTGATGCTGCCTTGGAGCCTTGGCCCATCTAGCCCTGTCTTGTCTGCCCTGGTAGCATCATTCCTGGATCTCTGGCAAAGGGAACTACCACTGAGACCCCTTTAAGTGGATATGCCTGGGATTGGAGCTGGGACTTTCTGACGGCAAAGTATGCCCTCTACCCTCTCCTAAACCTATGGCCCTGCGTTGTACTGAGACCACTGGCCCATTAAACCCGGTATAAGAAGTTCTTTGCCGCAATTGGTTGCAGTTGGTCAGAGCCAAAACAAAGAAACAAACCAGTAGCTGTCAGCACAAAATACCAGTCTCTTACTAAGGCCCTGAAGGGAATGGCACCAGGGCACATTTTGGTATCTCTCTCCCACATTGTCAATACAATATCAGAGGTGTGGGATTCTGAAATCTACACTACAGTTGGTGGGTTGGGCTATTATTATTAACTTTGATACTTATTAAGCCCCTAGGTACCATGTGACTGGTAAAGTTGGCCTTGATCATAGATAAGGTGAAAGAAGGAAAGTTCTGAAGAACAAGGGAAATGGTGGCAGGGGAGGAGAAAAACTAAAAGTTAAATCAGCTAATGATGACTCAAGGAAAACAGTAATAAAAAGAGATGTAGATTTGACCAGACTATCAAAATTATTTGTGATCAAACATTTTCAGCCAGGAAATGTGAGCATTAAAATGTTAGTTTTGTTCATATGTGACACACTTTAAAGTGACACATAATTTACGATGAAGGAAGCAGAAAAAAGTTCCAAGTTTATATTAATCCATACCAAGTCAGAGCCATCTTGGGGTTGTCTGATCAGCAGCAGCTCTTCAAGACCCCAGGCAGAGAGGTTTGCGTGGAATTTTTCCCTGCTGTGTTTTAGAGTGGGACTTTCTTTTTGTGTATCTATCTGTTTTAACTTACTGTTTTAATGGGAGCTGCTTCAAGAGCATTGTGCTAGGAATGTAGGTATATAATGTTTCAAATAAATAGTTTTTTAAAAAAAAGAAAATTCACCAAGAGAAGGAAAAGACCCCAGGCAGAGAAAAGTCTTTCCCAACGCCAGGGGCCTGAAATTCTTAAATGGGGGTCCTTCTGCGTCTGAGCCTGCGGCCCCTCCCATCAGGAAGAGTCAGAGTCATCAGAGAAAGAGGAGAAGAAGAGAGGCAATTAAGAGAGGATGAATGTGGTCAATTATGTGGCTGTGTGAACCTAGCCTTGGTTTCATTTGGGGATGGAGGTGTTGAAGACGACATTGACTGCAGCACATGTGAAAGCCACGTGATGGGAGGAGGTAGCTTGCCCCTCTCCTTCAGCTCTTTTCTTCCTTCTCTTTGTATAACCAAGGTGTGAAATAGGAGAGGAGAAACTGTGTAGCTCTTCCTTAGGGTACAGGTATTGACTTGGCTGGAGAGAATTCTAGATGTGGAAAGGAGGCTTTTTGGCCTGCATATCTTATCACGTATAAATTTTCTTTGGACCCCAGGCACTCAAATATCTGAGCTAAACAGCAGGGATCTACTTAGAAAAAACATCATTTAATGTCTTCAGTCTTGGTGTCTTTCCTCTTCAAGGTATTTTTCTTCCTCTTTGCTAAGGTATTAGTGCAACCTCTGAGGATATTCCCAACAAGATCGAGGACCTCCGGTCTGAGTGTAGCTCAGACTTTGGTGGGAAAGATTCAGTAACCAGCCCTGATATGGATGAAACTGCTCATGGTAAGAGGCAGCGTGACCGTGTCGTCCTGAACTTGGCACGTAATTCCAGTGTGTTGCCCAAAATGCTCAACTCCCTATCCCAGCCACAACGTGCGGGAGTGAAAACTGATAAGAAGTTTTTCTACCAATGCTTTTTTCTATGGAGAAACTGTAATCTCTTCCTGTTGGGGTGGACAGTCTTTGCACTTAGACTGCATTCTCCCTTTTTGGGTAGGAGAAACATGCAATATGATTGAGGCTTCTTAGTACAGAACAGAGAGGACGGATTGCTTGCAGTCCCTAGACTTACTTTTCCTTGGGCATGGAAACCATGCTTGTCTGCTAGGTTCTGGTTCTCCTCCCGGCTTTTTAGGTCCTCCTTTCTCGGCTTTTCCCTAATTGTAAATGGGAGCAGGTACCAGACTTCCAAGTGTTATCCAAGTCTAGGGGATTCTTGGCCTGCTACATTGGTGCTGTCTGACCCATTTCTCCACACCGCAGGTGCCAGCCAGCTGACCTCTCCCCCTTCTCAGGTGGATTCCTTACTTGCCATGTTTGACCCCTTGGCATCACACGAAGGTAACTTCCAGCATTATCATTATCTGGAGTGCCATTCTCTTCCTAGCCACAAAGCATCTGTATATTTTGCTTCAACGTAGTAGTGATGGGCGGAAAGTTTTGCGTAATCTGAAGTCCGTGTTTTGTCCAGCAGTGGTGAGGCCTAAAGTGCACTATGCAAGACCTTCGCACCCTCCTCCAGACCCCCCGATCCTGGAAGGAACGCTAGGCGGCAATGAAGCCCGTCTGCCCAGCTTCAGCTCCCATACTGCCATGCTCATAGACTCAGAGGCGTTCAAGCAGCGACATTCCTATCCAGAGAGACTCGTTCGCAGCAGGAGCTCTGATATCGTTTCGTCAGCTCGGCGGCCAATGAGTGATCCTGGCTGGAACAGGCGCGCCGGAAATGAAGAGAGGGAACTTTCTGTGCCCTCTGGCAGCATGGGGGGAGCTGCTTTGGTGACTGCGCCTCAGTCCTCTTCCTCCTCACCTAGCAAAGACTTCTGTAGAGGAGAGGTAAGAGAGTCCGCAGTGGGTTTCTGTGTGTGTGTGTGTTTTGTGCGCTTGTCTGGAGGTCATGGTTGACTTCTGGTGAATCCTACAGGTGGCTTGGATGTTTTTCAGAGAGGTAGCTTGATTAGCCTGCCTCTGTGTCCTGCCTCTGGTATTCCTTGGAGGTCTCCCATCCAAGTACCTGCCAGAGTCAACCCTACTTAGTTTCCGAGATCTGACGGGATCGGGCTTGCCGGGGCTGTCCAGGTCAGGGCAGTCTGTAGTGGGTTTTTGCTTTGTTTTGGCTGCTTCCTTGATACAGTCGCTGTAGTTGAATTGAATTTCAGTGGCAAGCACCGTTGTATTAACGTTTGTCTCTATTGGGCTGTCCTCCTGATAGTTTGGAGGCCCTCCAGGGAGGCCCTTTAAGCTGAGTGCATTTTGGGAGACTCGGGGGAGTGCTGTAAAGCCACAGAACGTGGTGTTGGCTGCAGAATCCAGTTTCCTACAGATCTCAGCTTTGCGTGTCATCACTCCTTTCTGATGGCCTGTTAATGGAGAAGTGAACAGGGCCACCTGCAAACAAAGCAGGCTTCTCTGTGTTTATAGGGAGACTTTCCAGACATGCAAAAATATTAGTTTGCAAAAAAAAAAAGGCGAAGTCTGAAGAAGGGGGAAATGTGTGTTTCTCCCAACAGGTTGAGGACCGGAAAGACAGCGATGATGAGAAATCTGACAGGAACAAACCATGGTGGAGAAAGCGTTTTGTTTCAGCTATGCCCAAAGGTGAGGTTAGAGATCAGTTCTCCGCATCAGCTTTATGTAGAGCTTACTTTAAAATCCTTTGCCTTTGTTTACACTTGGGTTTGTAGTTGGCTAGCGAACCACAGTTTGTACTTGTGTTGTTGTGATCTGGAGTCACAGACCACAGTGGGTTGAGTAACATTGTTCCTTGTGGTCTCCTATATTATGGAGGATGTCCTCTTTGCTGGGGAGGCCAAAAGCAGGTGAGCCAGGGCTTACTCACAGCACTCCACCCCATCGACTAACCAGAATTTGTTGCACGAACCATGGTTTATCATAGTGGCTGAAAACAGCCTTTATAGTGAGTTCAACTGCAGTAATTTGGGGGGGGGGGGGAAATGAAGCTTGGCAATTAGAAACTGGGCTACCTGTAGACATTACACGTAGAAGCCGGTGTGAAAGAGAAGAAGAGAGAGATCCCAGGGGTATTAAAAAAATCAACTTCATTTATATACAAGACCACTGAAAATGTACATCTGTAGCAGTGGGTTAGAGCCTTATCCTACCACTCCACTGAACAAAGTTCAGTTGTTTATGTATTTATTACAATATTTATACGCTATACCTCATCGTTCCTTTTGGCTCAAGTTTCAAAGCTGTCTTCCAACCTAACAAGCCGCCTTCTGTTGGAGGAAGAGACACAAAGGCTGGAAGAAAGGTACTTGGCGGATGATCAAATCCACCCCAATATTGCTTCCTTGTATGTGAGGGGAACAACTCCTTCGTATGTCAGGGAGCTATACTGAATATTTAAAAATTGTAAGCTGGGCACCAAAAGGAGATTGTTTTCTCAGTTTTCTGTGCACCATCAGGAAAGCTGTTGAAATGTACATACATCCCTTTTGCTTTAATATGAATACTAAAATTGATTTTTTTGTCTCTCCCTGGGATTTCTGCCCTCTTCTTTCCCCCCCATTACGGTGGGTGGGAATCTTGTTTTCTTGTCTGTCTGGAATCTATGCTATCAGACAGCCTCTCTAGCTTCCAAGTAAAATATTGCTCAACCTGACTTTTCCCCCTGAAATTTTTCCAGCTCCAATCCCATTTAGGAAAAAAGAAAAACAAGACAAGGACAAAGATGAGTTCATCCCGGACAGATACGGCTCTCTACAAGGTTTGAAGTCAATGCTACTACTTTTAAGCACCTGAATCAATTTGGTTTTTTTCCCTTTGCCTTTACTAAGCATAGGTCGAACCCGGTATAGTTTGCTTAATTTAAAAATGTAAGTTTTTTTAAAAAACAGTTTTTGGAGGCCTTAATAGAATGAATCTGCCTCTCTTTCCCACTTGAAGACTCCATTTATACAATCAGCAGAACTGGGCAGTTATTCTTTTCCTGGACTGCATGGCTGCAGGGGTGGGGAGAGCATATTTGCTCCTCCATGAAAAAGATTCCTTGCACAAAGAGAAGCAGTGAGTGAGAAAAGACCCCACTAATCTCTCTCTGACATACTAGGTTTCTGCATGCAGAGACGGTTTCCCCCCCATCGGTGATCATTCGGATGTACAGTTTCCCCAGCTGCATCTCAAAGTGGTCGAGTCCTTGGATTATTGAACCCCTTGACCTTCGACGTGGTCTCTGTGCTTCACACTGGTGGGTTTCTGCACCTGCACAGGAATCCTTCGGTATAGTAGAAAGCTCTCGATGGATTTTTGCGCCCAGCGCCTCCGGGCATGCGCGGAGCCCCCACCGCGCATGCCCAGACTGAGCGGGCGCGGACATCCCGCCAGTTCTCTTCTGACCGCCGCGCTAACAGCTTCTGCATTTAGCTGAGTCCTTTGAGGGAAGCTCTCCTTCGCCTCACTTTCTTATCTTCTCTCTCTTCTCCTTAACTTTTAACACTTTCATTCTGTACCTTCTGCTTAAAAAAATTACAAAAAAAACCCTTTCTCCTCGGGTGGTGGGGTTCTTCCCTTTCTGACTTTGGGCTCCCCCCCCCTTTATTTTTTCATCTCTGTTTTTCAATACAAAGCCCTACCGTTTGGCCTTTCCACAGCTCCCCGCGTTTTCACAAAGACAGTGGTCATCATTGTGGCCTTCCTCTGCCTGCAAGGAATAACTATTTTCCCTTACGTAGACAATTGGCTCATAGTGTCAACTTCCCCCAAGGACTTGCTGACCGACATTTCTGTCATCCAAACCGTCCTGAAGGATCTTGGTCTGATGATCAATGAGGACAAATCTCACCTCATCCCCGCTCAAAGGGTACTGTTCATCGGGGCGGAACTGGACTCCATCTCCCTTCGGGCTTACCTTCCGGAAGACAGGGTGTCACCAGTAGTCACATTGGCCTCACACGTCCGCTTCGATCCCGACTCTTCGGCCCTCTTGATCCAGTGATTATTGGGTCACATGGCTGCCACTACAGCTGTACTGCTCTTTACGGAGCTCAAAATGCGCCCTCTCCAACTATGGTTCGTCCATTCCTTTCACCCACAGCGGGACCCACAGAACCTTTGTCTCTCTCCCCCCCAAGATATCCAGGACTCTCTCCTCTGGTGGATCCTGCCGTCAAACCTCCTCCAGGGATCCCCCTTTCATCTCCCATTGCCGCAACTCATCCTAACCACCGACGTGTCGACATGGGGATGGGGGTCACATCTGAACAGCCACAGCACAGGCGCTCGCTGGGAACACGACCTGAGATCCCACCACATCAATTACCTCGAACTCCTGGCAATTTTCTTTGCGCTTCGGACCTTTCTACCCATAGTGAAAGGCCACTGCGTGGCTATCCTTACAGACAATACCACTGCAGACTGTTATGTCAACCGCCAGGGCGGCACAATTTCCCACAGCCTTTGCAACCTTGCAATCCGACTTTGGGACTGGAGCACATCCAACAACATTTTCGTGAGGGCCACACATATCCCCGGCTCCCTAAACAGCCAAGCCAATCTCCTGAGCAGGGGACACGCCGGACATCACGAATGGGAACCGAATCCAACCTATCTCCGCCAGGTATTCTTTCTTTGGGGAACTCCAGCCGTAGATGGCTTTGCCACTCGTCAAAACACAAAGTGCACAGCGTTCTGCACGGAGGGTGGAATCGACCCCCTCTCCCTGGGAGACGGCCTACTCTACCCATGGAATCACAATTTCATCTATGCCTTTCCACCTCTACCACTACTCACACGAGTGGTGCACAAGTTACTACACGAGACAGCGGAATGCATACTTATCACTCTTGGTGGCCCAGACAAGCCTGGTTTCCAGTCCTCCTCTCGCTTGGCCCAGGGGAAATTCTACCACTTTCCTCTACTACCATTCTCCTGATTCTCTCTGACTCCCCCATCCTCCACCACGACATCCCGTCTCAAGCTCATGGCATGGAGACTCTCCCCTCCGTATTCTCGGACACAGTGAATAATGTCCATCTTAACTCCCGCAAGGCATCCACTCGCCAGTTGTACGCTTACAAATGGGCTCGTTTCTGTACTTACCTAGCCTCGTCCGACATAGAACCCTGCTCTGCGGGCCTGTCCCGTATTTTTGATTTCCTCCTATCCCTAGTGGATGCTGGACTCTCACACTCTTCTCTGAGAGTATACCTGTCTGCAGTCTCGGCTTTCCACAACAGAATTGACAGCTTCTCTGTTTTCGTCCCTTTCAAAACGCTTTCTGAAGGGTGTTCTCCATCTCTATCCACCCACCAGAGTCCCTCCACAACCTTGGGGTCTGCCGTTGGTCCTCTGCACGCTCACTCGGAAGCCATTTGAACCATTGGCATCCTGTGATCTCTGCCTGCTGGCTTGGAAAATGGCCTTCTTACTCGCCATCACTTCTGCCCGTCGAGTTGGCGAACTCCTCGCCCTCAGACACGATCCTCCGTTCCTCTGCTTCCTACCGAATGGAGTTCACATGGGTTCCAGACATTTCGTTCCTCCTTAAAGTCGTCTCCGACTTCCACCTGCAGTCTGAGATCATCTTGCCTGACTTCTACCCTTCTTACGTTTCTGAGCAAGAACGTCTCTTACATACCCTTGATGTAAAACAAGCACTTCTTTTCTACCTTGCTCGTACTAAGCCTACTAGGAAATCACCCAGGCTCTTTGTTTCCTATGCGTCACACAGAATGGGCAAACCCATCACTGCCCAGAGACTCTCCAGATGGATTGTGGGGCTTATCAAACTTGCCAAGACCCCACTTCTGGGGCCCATCCGGGCACACTCCACCAGGTCTATAGCCGCTTCTACGGCATTCCTTAAAGGTGCCTCCCTGACGGACATTTGCACGGCTGCGACTTGGGCTACTCTGAACCCTTTTATCAGGCACTATGCACTGGACACTTGAGTAGCTGCCTGCTCTGCGATGGGTCACCTCATCTTATCCTCTGCTTCTCAGTGACAGCCTCCCTGCTCCCTCCTCCAGGTAGGACACTGCTTGCTACTCTCCCATCAGTGTGAAGCACAGAGACCACGTCGAAGATAAACAGGTTGCCTATCTGTAACTGATGATCTTCGAGTGGTCATCTGTGCATTCACACTACCCGCCCATCCTTCCCCTCTGCTGCCAGGCTTTCCTCTTATTTTCACACTTGGTTGCAGCGGTCAGAAGGAACTGGTGGGATGTCCATGCCCGCTCTGGGCATGTGGTGGGGGCTTCACACATGCCTGGAGTCGCTGGGCGCGAAAATCCGTCGAGAGCTTTCCTCAATACCGAAGGATTCCTGCGCAGGCCCAGAAACCCATCAGTGTGAATGCACAGATGACCACCCGAAGATCATCAGTTACAGGTAGGCAACCTGGGTTTTTTTTCTGACTGTAGAAACCAGCTTTTAGATTTATATGTCCATGTCAATTTAGCAAATGCAGGATGAAGAAAGAATTTACCTTCATTACGTCATTTCACCCAGAGAATGCTAACATCAGGCCCCAAAAGCTGATGTAGGAGTAGAAGTTGATCCTAAAAATTTGAATCTTCCAAGTGTTGTATTAGCTTGGATATTAGCTGGCCTTCTTTTCTGATCTGGTTCACTTCCAAGGCAGAATTCTTTCCTGAACGCTTGGCTCCTGCAGCTGTCTGATTCAGGAAATGATAACCAGTCTCCCAGCAGGCTTCAGTCCCTAATGGTGCATCTGTGTTCTAAAATACAACCATGTTGGTAGTAGTTCTGTAATTCCACCTCCTACATGAGACAGATGACTTCATTCCTGTCATTTTTTTTTAACTTGACCTTTTAGATGACCCCGGTCCTAGGCTGAGTGCTCAAGCGCAAGCTGCAGAGGACATCCTGGACAAGTACAGGAATGCAATTAAGCGGACCAGCCCTAATGAAGGGGCTGCAGTGAGCTACGATAGCACAGGTGAGAGGTGGGCCTGACCCACCATACTTATCAGAAGGCTGCTGCTACCTTCTGTAAATGAGAGACAGCTAACCATTCAGAGTTCAAATAGGTGTGCATGCTGATTTGTTTAGATGCCATTGGAGACGGTGAAAGCATCCACGATTCTCCACGCGATGACACCTTGCAAAACATGTCTGCAGATGACCTCCCGGATTCTGCTAGTCAAGTAGCTCAGCCTCAGGATTCTGCTTTCTCCTACAGGTAACTGTGAGACACAGGCAGACCAGGACATTAGCCAGGGCAGAGGAAGCCTAGATCCCAAATCAGCCACTGGGCAGGGACTTCTACCCCTGGAACCCCTGCAAAGAGGCTATGGTTATGTAGCGGCAGGCACACAGAACTAGGGAGGGAGGACAGTCATGTGCTGAGCACCATCCTCTGACTGTGGAGTCCTGCTCAGGCGCCACCTGCTGGTGGGAGGTAGAATTGGCAACATGTTTTCCGAACTCTCCATCACCATCTTGAAGGCTCGTGCCTTCCACAAATCAGGAGTCATCCTGCGTGACAGTTACTCTCCTGATGTGTCCTTGCAGTTCTGTTGCAAAACTGGGGGTGCAAACAGAACCAGTTGTTTTTGAGCAAGTATTTCATACCTGCTGAGGTAGAAGTTGGGTGTTTCGTTGGGCTCAAAAGAATTTCTGGGTGGCTCTATAACTGACCAGTAGATGTTCTTTTTGGCACTGTTTTATGCAGGGATGCCAAGAAGAAATTGCGGCTTGCTCTCTGTTCAGCAGATTCCGTTGCCTTCCCCATGTTGTCTCACTCAACACGGAATGGGCTTCCTGATCATACAGACCCTGAAGGTAAATCCTTTGATCTTTGTCCTTTGGTAGCTGAAGAGCACCTTTTCTTTTTGTCCTGAATCAGAACTGGAGGCGCACTGCACTTTTGTATCCAAGAAGGGGTTACTTTTGCACAATAAGAGTACAAACTGTCCCTTACGTTCCCACGTGTGTCACTCATCTGGGCATGCCTCCTGACTGGAAGAGGGAGAGAACAGAGCAGTAACAGAAAATTGTGTATCAAGACTGATGGGGTCTTACTCAACAGAAAGGCATATTAGGGTTCCTCAGCGCCTGTGGATAGGAGAAGGTGAGAGCAGTGAACCACGCAAAGCTTCAGGAGGTAGCCTTTTGGCGTGTACTTGGGGTGCATAGTTTGGAAATTGCTGTCTTGTGCTGCAGGTCTGTGAACTGGCCCCCAACTAGCTTCTGAGCTCTCACCCAGTGTAGCCCTCCTGCTCTCTCATGCCGGTCTCTTATCGCCATGTGGGCTGGAAACTTGCTTCTAAAAATGCGAATCAGTATTTCTGGGTGGTTCGAATTGAGCATCCAGTATCCAAGTCTGAACTTTTAGCTGAGGCTTGTGCAGCATGGCAGAGTGTACGGAGAGAGCCCTTGAAGACGGAATAGCTGCTGATGTCTCGTATAGCTCTGTTTTTGAAGGCCCGGTCACTGCCTCAAGGAAAAATAAAGCAGCCCAAGCTCTAGGAATAAACTGTAATGTTTTGACTGTGTTGTACCAGAGACATAAAACGCCCTCAGATCTTTTCTGCCAAAAATCCCTTGGCAAATAGGATGATAAGGTAGGACTTTCGTGTGGAGCTTAGGCTGCTCATGAAATCCAGTTGTGGCAGTCTCTGGTGTGAAGCTCTAGATAACCTGCAGGGAGGGGGACAGATGGGGAAGAGTCCCTCTCTTGATCCCATAGCTCCTCACCCGAAGGGGACTGGCATTTGCACTGAATTCCTGTTTTGCCTGAGTCCTCAGGAGTCCTGAGATGTCAAAAAAACCTCCCCCCCCCCCTTTGCTCTTCCCTCCTTTTTAAAAATCCAGACAACGAAATCGTGTGCTTCCTAAAAGTCCAGTTAGCAGAAGCCATCAACCTCCAAGACAAGAACCTGATGGCCCAGCTCCAGGAGACTATGCGCTGTGTCAGCCGCTTCGACAACAGGACCTGCCGCAAGCTGCTGGCATCCATTGCCGAGGATTACAGGTGATCTCTACTGCTCTGGGTGTTGTTTGTGTCCACATAGTTCCAGTTTGGGGCTGAACTGCAGTGCTGCTGCTTGCGTGTTTCAGAATCCCTCCTTAGTGGGGCTTTAATTTGAGAGAGAGCCAGTGTGCTTTGGTGCTTGTCAGGCTGCCCTTGAGGACTGCTTGGAAGCTTCAGCTGGAGCAGAATGGGCCTGCTGGGGACAGAACCTGCATGACATCTATGCTGGCCAGTCTGCACTGGCTACCTGGCCGCTTCCAGGCTCTATTGAAGCTGACTGTTGCACAGTCTGTGGGGGCAAGTGGTGAGCCGAATGTCTTGCTCTCTTCCTCCTGTGCATCACCTTATGTTAAGAAAAGTTTGTTCTCTCCCCAGGGGGTGGAGGCAGCTTGGGTCTACACGTCCTATTAACTTTTTAAGACTCATAGTTCTGCTTTCTTGATGGCTGGCTCTGCCTGCAGATAGGAAGTTATAACAACTGGCGGGAAACATTTGGGCACCCGCATCTGTGGTTTTTATCGGGAACTCGAGAAGTGACCTCACGTCAAGAACTGTTGCCAAGCGTAGATAAGGTCTGCACAGCCCGTGCTGCCAAGACTTCCTGTATAAGCCCTCATTTAATTGAGCCATTTACAAACCTCAGATAGCTCTCAGGGCAGTTGAGGACAGCAGGATGCACGCAGGTGGCAAGGGGGCCACAGAGCACCTTCCTGCCAGCTCTGTTGGACCGGCACCAGCTGCAGTTCCTCCCAATAGGAAAATGCTGGCAGGTGTACAATGGGGGAGAGATCCCCACCTCAGCATCTCCAGTTGTATTCCTCACTCCTGAGTTTTGCTTATAGCCACAGCGACTCTAACCAGTCCGAGGGCCTCTACTAGGGTTGCCAGATCTGGGCAGGGGTTCCCCCAATTTTGGGGGCTCCAGTCCATGGCTGGTTGGCAGGGGAAGCCCCACCCCCGAACAGCCCCCTCCTGCGTCAGCATCATTGGCGTGATGGTGTCAGGTGGAAGTGATGTCATCACGCCAGGCATGTTGCACAGTGACACTCTAGCATTTTGGTCAAAACTCTATGGTATAGGGCATCGCTGCACAACGTGCCCAGTGTGATGTCACTTCTGTGTAATGCGATCGCGCCAGCGATTTCACCCTGCCCTCCCCGCTCCCTGAAGGCTCCCTCCCACCCCCCCCACCCCCCGCCAGCTGGGTAAGAAGACCTGGCAACCCCAGTGTATCCTGAAGAGTCTCCTTTCTTCTCCCCAGGAAAAGAGGCCCATACTTTACATACCTGACTCGGTGCCGCCAAGGCCTGCAGACCACCCAGGCTCACCTAGAAAGGCTGCTGCAGAGGGTCCTGCGCGACAAAGAGGTGGCTAACCGGTACTTCACCACTGTGTGCGTGCGGCTGCTTCTGGAGAGCAAAGAGCCAAAGATCAGAGAGTTCATTCAAGGTAACCCCACTGTGGTGATCGATCTGTGTGGTGTCAGGTTTGGGGCTGGGGAGACTTGGGTTCAGTTGTCTGCTCACCTAAAGTTTTTGGGTGGCTGGGGATATACTGTCCGCGCCTGCCTGCATTTGATGCTGCCCCAAGCACTTTGGGCAAAGGCTGGGATAAAAACAACACTTTTTGATGTGCTGGTGGCAAATCTGCTAGTGCTGATGAACCTTGATTGGATGGGCTGTTCTGCTTTTACAGGAGGGTTTTGGGGTGCAGAAGCATAATCCTTGCTCCCATTGGCTGAAGTAGCCTGATGCCACTGGGAGCCTGGGAAAGGCATGGCAGAAGACGCAGAGGGGACTGCCTAAGACCCGGTTGTAACCCTCTGGAAGTGTCCTTAACCGAGAGAAGGGAGTGCTTGTGCAACTTAATGGCAAAACCTGGCAGTGTGGGTGCACCATCGCAGCTTTGCTGGTGGTACTGTGGGAGTTGTAGATTCAAGAGGGCACTGAAGGGTTTCTGGAACTGAAGAGGGGTGTGGTGGTGGTGGGGTGCCGCACAAGACAGCAGTTACTCCACTCTGTTCTGTGGCCAAAGATTTCCAGAAGCTGACTGCAGCAGATGACAAGACTGCGCAGGTGGAAGACTTCCTCCAGTTCCTGTACGGGGCAATGGCCCAGGATGTCATCTGGCAGAACGCCAGCGAGGAGCAGCTTCAAGATGCCCAGCTGGCCATTGAGCGCAGCGTCATGAACCGCATTTTCAAGCTGGCCTTTTACCCTAACCAGGATGGAGACATCTTACGTGACCAGTGAGTAAAACATGCCTTAAGAACAGTCTTCCTTGTGGTGGACTCTTCTGCTGCCAGACTGCCTGGAGGTTGTATTAGGTTGTGAGGGTCTTTTTTTTTGTTACTGTTTTAAAAATTTTTCCTTCTGCACTCCCAACAAACTGTGACAATAAGCTTTGCATACACATTTGTTCACTTTTGCATTTTTGTTGGGGCTTGGAGCTTTAATGGATTCTTTGTTGCATTTAATTGGCTGAGTATAGTTATGGATGAGAGGACTCTGCTGCAGTTCTGACTGCAGAACCAACAAGGGAACACTGAAAGGTGGCTGGACCACCTCCCATTGTGGCAGCTTATATGCAAAAGAGACTGAATGGTTTTTCCTTCTGGGCTGCTGGTCCATCATGTTACACAGTGCACTAGAAGAGGGATCGCTCTTTTCCTTCAGAAGCCTCCGAAAGGCTCTTCCTGGGAGACTCTGCAGTCTGTAAAAAAAATCATTTTTCAAAATAAAACTGACCACATAAAATCCAGGTATTTGATCAATTAAAAATCTTCTGTAGATTGATTGGTAGCCCTACAAGAGAAGAGGTTTGATCGGTCAGATCTAATACATCATTTTTTTCCCCCACTGTGGTCATTCAGATGCCCCAGGAGGCATCTGGAAGAGGCACAGGGGCCTTTCCCTGATCTTCAGAGGGGTGGTGCCTTGAACATGGAGGTTCCCTCTAGCCATCACAGCTAATACTTGTTGATGGACCCATCCTCCAGTGGGGTTTTTTGTGGAACATGGAGCTTGCTTGGAAGGGATGGGTGCTGGAAGGGGAGCATTTGGGAGGATTGTAGATGCATAAAGAACCTCCTTTACTGGGACAGTGGGTCTTACCAGATTTTGTCTCCTGTATCTCCTTATGTTTCTGTCCCCCCCTCCCCCTTTGGTTTCCAGGCTTCTCCATGAGCACATCCAGAGGCTATCAAAAGTCGTAAGCGCAAACCACAAAGCACTTCAGATACCCGAGGTAATCTACTGTGAGGTCCTCAGCGGGGCACAGTCTGTGAGAGCTTGTTCTAACGGTAAACTTGTGCCTGGACTGTACCACTTCAGGCTGAAGATTTGGGAAGGGAGGGCTCACAGGATTGAATGTTCTCCCACCTGTATCAGTTTTCTACACATGAACTGCTTGCATGACAGGGAAGAGGCCTGGCTAGAACCCTGTGCTCCAGCTTTTTGTATAAAGGGAATCCTTTTATTTGTTTTTGAATGAAGAAGTCTTCCGTCATGTGAGCCCCGGCTTGCAGTCCTGAAGCATGCACCCTGCACACAAGCTTGCCACCTTGGGGTGGGGAGGAGGGAACAAGCCTGAATCACTAGATGCCCTCCCACTTAATTTGTCCCAGAGGCTCCAGAGGGGAACGAACTCAACAAGAACGGAGCCTGCCTTCACCTTGCAGAGATTTTGGCTGCCTCTGCCACTCCTTAGCCAAACCAGCCAGTAATCTTTATTTACTGCCATGGTTCTGCTCCACCCCCCCACCCCCCCCAGTCAGGGTCGCAGTTCCACCCGCTTTGTCTTCACCTCCTAGCTCCAGTGGAACTGGAGGTGAAGCAAGACCCATAGACAGCCCTGCACAAAGCATGTTGCAGTAGCCAAGTGTGGCTGCAATTAAGAGTGAGCAACCATGGCTGAAAGAGCATTTTCCTTCCTTCCTCTGTAGGTCTATCTCCGGGAAGCTCCCTGGCCATCAGCACAGTCTGAGATCCGCACAATTAGCGCCTACAAGACCCCTCGGGATAAGCTGCAGTGCATCTTGAGAATGTGTTCCACCATCATGAACCTGTTGAGCCTGGCTAACGAGGACTCAGTCCCTGGGGCAGATGATTTTGTCCCTGTTCTCGTGTTTGTGCTCATAAAGGTAAGTCCACTTCTGCTCTACTGCCTCTCATTTTAAAGCTCTGGCCAGCATGTGGTCTTGGCCTCCTGCCAGCAGGGGACAGACTTTTTTCAGGGCATCATTGAAAAGTTGGTGGGCTTCCCTGCCCCAAACCTGCAAAAGTAAATTCCTCCCTCCCCACCCCAGCAATCTTCTCCAGGCCCCAGTGTGATGGGGGTGGGTGGGAGTGGCGCTTATCTGTTATGCCATCTCCAGTACAGGGCAGGAACTCCTGAAACGGCAGTTATTTGCCGACCCTGTTCCAATAAATACTATACTGAATAGTTGACTTCCAGGCTGCGTTCAGACATCCATAAAGAACTGTGGCTTTTTTGAGCACAGGTTTGGGCAGGAGCCACGGCTTTAACCTGCCAGACATAAGTAACAGACACCAGTTTGCCTGCTTCTGGCTCTCCTCTCTGCCTATCAGTAGGGAAGACAGTCTTCCTTTACTACTGTCTCTATAGACAGATGTTCACATGGGGGCGATGCCACTCACAGCAGCAGTTTGCAGACAGTGCCACAAGTCACAATTGAATGTCAGCTGCGGTTAACAGACCAGCTGCAAACCATGGTCTGAAACCCAGGCTTGATGCCCAACCAACAAACTCTGATGGCACTGGCCCTCCTGCATTCGGATCTTAACACTACTAACCAGGGTTTGAATAAGCCACAGTTTATCATGACATCTAAACGCAGCACTCAGATTCAGGCAGATCTCCCTCTTTACAGCACGTGAACCCTGGTCCTGCCACCTCCCTTTGTCCTTTGATGTAGAAGGCTGGGTTTTTGTTTCTTAAGTAGTGTTTTGAGCGTGCTTGTTTAGTCTTTGTGATGTACACCTGCCTCTTCCTTCCTCCAAGGCCAACCCACCCTGCTTGCTGTCCACTGTCCAATACATCAGTAGTTTCTACGCCAGCTGTTTAACTGGAGAAGAATTGTATTGGTGGATGCAGTTCACGGCGGCAGTGGAGTTCATAAAAACCATCGACGACCGCAAGTGATCCAAGCCAGCATCCAAGCCGAATGGGGCTGCCCACTGAGAAGGACCTCTAAGAATGTATGTCACCTGTGCCCCCCCCCCCGCGCCCCTCCCTGGCTACAGGTGTGGGGGGAAAAAGAGACTTCTGAGTGTAAATTTCTGTACAGGCATTTTAAAACAAACCTTTACTAATCATACTAGTTTCAATAGGGAGTTTGGGGTAATGGTTTGGTGGTGTTCTTTCTCTCCTCCCTCTCACTCTCCCCTCCCCCCACTTTAGAAACTTAGCACTGTGTCAAATCACTATTAAAAGGGACCATGATTTATAGATATTCTGGAGCCTCCAGGCCTTTTGCTGCCACAGCTGTCTTGTAGACGTCTTTTTCTAACACTTCCAATTCACATTCAATTTCTTTTTTCCTTTTTTTTTTTTAAAGCTTTGGTTTTTAACTTTGAAGGCAAGCACTTTCTAACAATCCATATTTAGCACATTACATCTTTTCCTTAGCAAGAGGAAGACACGTGGATGGCTTGCCGTTGGGTGGAGGGCAAACTTCAGACACAGAAACTGTGTACATAGATAACCATGATTTTATTTTAATCAATTTCTGCCGCAGTCGGCTTTGTTAGCCTGCCTGCCTGGCAAAAAAGATCATGGCTCCCTTTTTCCGGGCAAATGCTGTGATCTCTGCAGATTTGGGGGGTGGGATTGGGGGCAAGCCAGAGTATTTATTAAAATGTCAAAGCTTATGGGACTTGAACTAAAACTGGAAATTATTCACCGAGCTTTCTCATTAGCAAACTTTCTTTCTTCCTCCCCTTCCTTATAAATTTTGGACTGGGCATTAAAGTATTCCTTTATTGCATGGAAACGATGAGGGTTTTGGCTTTCTAGAAAGAGAAGGGACTTTGAAAAGAGATAATATAAAAAAAGCATCAATACGTTTTGTTTTTCTTTTTGAAATACTGTGTATACTGTACAAACCTCCCAACAGAATTTTCCCTATGAAACCAGAAACTGTAATATATATTTTGATTATTCATATTAAATACGTACGCCAGGGGTTTTGGTGAAGTCGTTCTTTTGTTCTTTCTGTGTTCATCACTGTTGAGTTTACTATCTAGTATGATTTTCCCTGCAGCAAAGCTAGGTGTTTAATACTCATATCATTAGATCATCTTTTACTTGCTTCCTCCTACATGACCATTAAGAGCAGTGCCCGGACAGCTTTGCCCATTTTATATAGATTGGTTTTTTTCTGCCGGAGTCTCTGTGTCCTCTCTCCAATTCATCGACTCATTTGTTTTCATGCAGGATTGCAAAATAGCCATTTGCCTGATTCCTTGTGGTGAATTCCAGGCGACCAGGCAGGGAAACGTTGAGGCACTGGAAAAATCTGAGCCTCAACTATTACAAAATTTCGTGTTTTTCTGAACTCTTTATCAGGCTGGAAATTGAATTTTTTAAAAAAACGAATGGAGAGAAAGTTGCTTTGTGCCATGATCTTAAGGCCACGTGTCTGTATTTTCTACACAATACACTGGAAACTTGGTTGGATTAAATGCTGCCAGTTAATTTCCAGTTTTCTTAATATAACAACTCCATTTTCTCCTCTGCTTCTCAGCCTTCACATGTTCTGTTTGGAGCCAGAGAAACACTTCATCAACTACTGACTTCCCTGTTTTCTTTTAAAATATATGATTTTTATTCAATAAATTTTCATAACAAATTCTCTGTTTTACAGTCTGATTTTATACCATCAGTTGTAGCGTGCCTAGCAATACGTATGGACGGATTCCATCCTGGTGTTCCAGTAATGTTAGAAACACAGACTGGCGTTCAGAGAACTTATTCACTCAGAAATTCAACACAACTTTAGGCACTTATACATTATATAACTTGATCCTTTGAACCATTCTGATCTTGTTGGTACTCTTTTCATTTTATAATTATATTTTCCAGCGAAGGCTGCCATTTTCTCCCCTCTCCTTCATCCCAGAAGGCTGCAGATGCAACTTGGTGTCAGCGGCATGCGGTGCCTAACCAGCTCAAGTGTGCTGCATAATCCCGCACAAGGCACAGCGGAGGCCTCAAAAATGGGGCCTGGAACAACAACAACACCCCCTCCCTCAAATTTTTCAACATCCATTTTGAGGAAGACTTCTAGGGAACTGAAAAGTGAACCGAAAAGCTTGCACACAATTTTGGTGATATTCTAGCTGGCCCTATTAAAAAGATCACATGGCTTTTAATTTGGATTTTTCTTGGGGACTGATGTGAGCTACTGCTAAACTGGAATGGAGTTGACGTGCTGTCTCTCTGGTCACAAAATGGCTACCTGAGCAGATAGGCTATGGATTGCCTTTGGGGCTAGCAATTATACAGACTTATCAAGCTGTTCTGCCGTTACAATCAGCCTGCCATGTTTGCAGGTTCCCTTTTTTTACAAAGCAGAGTAAGTGAAGTGGTGCCATTACCGGGTTTAGCCCACTGGAAGGAAGCCTGCAGGTAACAGAGGGGACCCTCTCTGGAACAGATGTTCACCGCAGAATGGAAAAGTGATTGAGATTAACATCCACAAGCTTCTCTGAGCCCACCACAGTTGAGTGTTCTTCGTAGCAAGGGAGGAAGAACGTTAACAGTAGTGTGTGACAATCCAATGTACATTGTTCTTTTGAAACTATTCCGCAATGTAAATTGGATTGTTATAAACTAGTGTGATAACCTCACAGCTTTGGAGAAACACAGCTGAAAGGAAAAACTTTCAACTGGGAAACGTTGCTGGTTTACAGCGTACAGCCAGCTAACACACGTTTGTATTCTGTCAGGCCACACAGTTCCCAGCAGGCTCTGTCTGGACATTGTGAAGAGAACTGTGGTGAATACCATGAACATTAAAAATTAAAAAAACATCCAGACACTACCAAAGATCACGCATTTTGTTTTGCTTATAATAAAGCAGCAAATCTGGACTCTGGAGATTAACCCTTATTGCTTCGTGGCTTGCTGGCCGGCCATTCCTGCCATGGGCAGGGACTGTGGACATTCTGCAGCTAGCAGCTGTCACTTCCTGCACAAGGGCTGCTCTTTCCCCTCCTTGGCATTCCCAATGAAATGCAGGTCTTCTAGCGTGATGTGCACTGCCTTCAAAAGATGCAGCAGAATTAGGGAGGCCAGTGTAGAAACCACAAGTAAAGCCCTTCTGCCCCCACCCCCTAAGGGTGGTGATGAACTCAGCCTGCCTGTTTGAAACCAAGCCTGGGCGGAGGAACCTATCGTGGGGGAACCTCACCACATGTCCAAAGCTTCAACAGAAGGCTCACACCAGCAATAGATTGTTCAGTTCTAATTCATGGTGAGAAGGGATTTCTTTTAACTGCTGGCTTTTATATTTTCAGAGAAGAAAATATAAACTGCACGTGAAACTGCCTTATAATGAATTAGATCCATCAAAGTCAGTATTGCCTGCTCAGACTGGTAGCGGCTCTCCAGGGTCTCGGGCAGAGATTTTTCCCATCACCGACTACCAGATCTTTTAACTGGGGATTGAACCTGGGACCATTCACATGCCAAGCAGATGCCCTCTCAAGTACACAAATTGCAGTTGGTGGTTCTTGAGGTCCTGACAAAACTGGGCTTGTGCCGGTCTTTTCTGCAAGCCATGATCAGGTTTGCTTCAATAGCAGCACAAATTCCCCTTCCGTACCTTGTTGTAGTCTGGATCTGGGTAGTTACAAACCCCTTCAGGGAAGATGGTTCGCAGCAGGTCCTTCAGCTCCTGCGGATAGATGTACGTGGGGTACTTTGTTTTCTCCAATCCCACTCCTCCTCCCCACTAGAAAAACAAAAATGCAACAGAGGCCAGTAAACAGAGAACATGTTGATGCTTTTTCTTTTCTCTAGCTCTTTGCATTCACTTGGCTCGGGTGGGATGACTCTGAGCTCTGTGTGCTTCCCTGGAGGCCTGAGCAATCACCTGACAGAACACAGCAACCTAATAAGCATGCTTTTAAAGGGAAATTCCAAGTTCTAGCCCTGCAGAAAGCTCACACTTACCAACTGCCTGTGGATGAGTTTGTAGGCTTTGTATCTCCATAGCAGCTGCCTGTGCAGCTCAGGAGCCGCGTGCAGCTCTTTCACACATTGTGCGGCTCTCAGCAGGGCACCTGGGGAAGTGAAAGGGAGGCATGCCTCCCCAATCGGTCTTCCCTTCCCCAGTTAGTGTTCCCCTCCCTGGGTAGGGTTGAGTTGGGGGGGGGGGGGAGCAGAGGAAATAAGCAACTTTAAATGCATTCTCAAAGGCCGCCTCCCACCAGCAGGTTTGGAGAAGGCATTTGTCTCTTTAAATCCCTTCTCCAAGCCAGCTAGTATTGGGGGGGGGGGGGATCTTGGAGGACGCATTTCTTTCCACCTCTCCCTCCCTCCCATTTTCTTTCTTTCTTTCTTTCTTTCCACGTCTCTCACTCTAATATCAGCAAAAAATAAATATCATTGGACAAATAAATATCATTATCAACATCTGTTTTTACCCTTTTTGTTTTTATTTCTGGCAGTCTCATTTAATGCTAATAAAAAGCAAATTTCCATATTTTCCAATAAAAACATGGGTGTAATATTTGTTCATGTCTTGCGGCTCTGAGACATCTGACATTTATTCTATGTGGCTCTTTCGTTAAGCAAGTTTGGCCACCCCTTTTACACACACACACACACACACACACACACACACACAAGTTGAAAGGGGGCAGATGCTGTCACCTGGGCAAGAGGGCAGTGTAGTCCAGAACCTCATTGCCAGGATGGAGTGAAGGACAAAAGCAAATATATTGCAACTGGAAATGTGTCCCTTTGCAGTAGCTAAGCATGGAGTCTGAGACCACAGTGAGCATCTGGCTGCAGAACAGAAGAGGTTAGAGAAGGCTTTACTTTACTAGAACAGCTGAGATGGCCGGCAAGGCTTAAAATGCTTACCACCACTGCAAAATGCCATATTTGGCAAAAGCTGGAGTTGAATTTGGGGGCTGGCAGGGAGGTTCATGTTCGTGTATTGTGCAGTATTTGTTATGCCTCTAACAGAAGAGGCAGAGAGGGTTTCCCTTCGCTCAGCTTCACAGAAAGCTAGCTTGAACAAAGTCACGGAAGGTAAAATTATTAATGTTGATTAGCCCTGAAAGCCAGATAGAGCCTCTAGGTGCAGAGGCAGTATACTTCTGAAGAGAAGATAACTGGGAACAAAGAGCAGGAGAGGGCATTGAGCCTGATGGTGGGTTTCTCTGCCTGGCCCCTGTTGGAAACAAGATGCTGGAGTGAATGGATCTTTGTGAACCCAGGCCACTTTTTAAGGCCACTATCACCCCCTCCACTACTCTGATATATCTAATATCCCAGAAACAAGTATAAGCACCACACTAGGGTTGCCAACTCCCACTTGGGAAATACCTGGAGATTAGGGCCAGAGCCTGTGGAGGGTGGGGATTGTGAAGAGGAGTGACCTCAGCAGGTTAACAATGCCATAGAGTCCACCTTCTGAAGCAGCCATTTTCTCCAGGGGGGAACGGCTCCCTGTCATCTGGAGATCAGTTGTAAATCTGGGAGATCTCCAGCCACCTCTATTTTGGGCTTGGCTCTTGCAGGTTCCACTTTCCCCCCAGCATAAAACTGTGACAGAACTTTGCCTCTGGAATTCTGTTCTGTTGTGCAAACCCCACAGCAATGCTAAGCGACAGGCTACGGCCAGTGCATACCCCAGTTGCTGGCAGAGCTGCGCAAGGTTCTTCATGGGCGCTGTGGAAGGAGGCTTCATACAGATTTCATGCTGCTCCGGCAGATTGTGCTCTGCAGCGGAAAGCATCTTGGGCAGGGAGAAGAAGGCGGTTCTCTAGGGTAGGGCCCAGGGTGATCTTTTCACCCTGTGCAAAATCACAGCCTATTGGAAATGTGCGAGACCTTGGGGACGGCCTTAGGTTAGGGTTGCCAGGTCTGGGTGGGAAAATACCTGGGGACTTTGGGGGTGAAGCCAGGAGAAGGTGGGGTTTGGGGAGGGGAGGGGCCTCAGCACGGTACAGTGCCATAGAGTCCACCCTCCAAAGCAGCCATTTTCTCCGGGGAGCTGATCTCTATCAGCTGGAGATCAGTTGTAAAAATGGGGGATCCCCAGGCCCCACCTGGAGGCTGGCAACCCTACCTTAGTTTGTTGCCAGTGGCAATGTATTAATCATAAAGGGAATTCAGATTAAAGAAAGTGGAGAGGGAAAGTCCCATATTTACGTTGGGAAAGGCAATGTCTGGTGTGCAAAGAGGAAGAGAAGACGACCCTGCAGGGGGCAGCAAGAAGGCCATTACATAGGACAAGAAGGGGGGACCTGCAATACTCACCGGGGGGGGGGGGAAGCTCCACACAGAGGAGGAAGCCGCCGCAGGTGAGCTTTCTCCCCTGCCCTGCTCTTCCCCCCCCCCCCCCAACGATGGCGAGGCCCGCATGGCTCCCAGTCGCCAGGCCTGCCAAGTTCTCCCCCCCCCCCGCCAACAATGGCGAGGCCTGCCAAGGCTTCTCCACCTGCCACCACCGCCACCAGCAGCCACAGATCCCAGAGGTAAATGTGCAGGGAACAATCTTTTAAACTTTTGGGGGGATTTAAATATCCCCCATATAGTTTTTTTTAACTTTTTAGATTTTTCTGCACATCTGGGGAGTCTCCCAAGTGTGCAGGAAAATCTCTCTGCCCCCCAAGTGTACCCTCCGTGTGGATTTAGATATTAGCATATAGATAGTGAGGTCAGCACCTTTTCTCCTGTTAAGTATCATTCCTTGTCTTGGGGTAATTTCCCCCTTCTTAGAAGTGCCACACTCAGTCTTACCCTCTCTCTCTGAGCTAGAGATGTGGTTAGGAACCGATCTCTGTGCATCCTCTTTGCTATCAAGTATGTAAATTCCAAAATAAACCTATATCTACTCTTTAATCAGGTTGTGCACCGTTGCTGTGTTATTTGCTTTGCCAACAATTTATACTGTGGCTTTTATTGGTTTGAAAGTACTTAGCATTTTGATACAGAACAAACTAGCCTTTTCCATTTGCTCCTGTATCTCTGCTTGTTTCATAGTACATGTTTTCACTGTAACAAGCAAGAGCAAAATATCTTCATTCATAACCAGGGTTTCAGGGAACCAGTTAGTCTGAAACTTGTTGAGCCATTAAAAAGTTGTCCCTAATTGTACAGCAGATTTAAATGTATAAAAATAGGAAAGTGCTTAGGGAAAACCAGTGAAGGCATTCCTCTGTCTCTCCACAGGAGGGCACGGGTGGATTGGGACATTAAAACATAAGAGAACATAAGAGAAGCCAATGTTGGATCAGGCCAGTGGCCCATCCAGTCCAACACTCTGTGTCACACAGTGGCCAAAAACACCAGGTGCCCTCAGGAGGTCCAGCAGTGGGGCCAGGACACTAGAAGCCCTCCCACTGTTGCCCCCCCCCCATCAAGCACCAAGAATACAGAGCATCACTTGCCCCAGACTGAGAGTTCCTGTCTATTCTTTGTGGCTAATAGCCACTGATGGACCTCTGCTCCATGTGTTTATCCAGTTCCCTCTTGAAGCCGTCCATGCTTGTAGCCCTAGAGCAAGCTTTGCTGAAGTCTGGCTTCACTCAGCTCAGCTTGCTCCTTACGGCCTGCAGCCCTCCAGATGCGGGTAAGTCCACTTTTGCAAGAGAGGAAATAACCTGAGATGTGGCCTGTCATGCCCCACTGCAGGAACACGCTCTCTTCTTGGACAGCGACTGCTTGATTCCTGTGCAAGTGCATGCAGATTTTAATTTTTTAAAATTAAAATGCAGCAATGTCTAATCAGAACTAGTATACAGAACAAACACATCCAGTTCAAAAATTAAAAACAAATGAAGAGAATATGCATGGTTTTAGTTATTCCCACTTATTTCTAATAGTTTAAGGATTTTTAATGCAGCCAATTGTTGCCAATTTTATCATTAAAAATATTGTTATTTTGAATTGCTGTTAGACTGCTGATAACAATTCCCACATCTTTGAGAATCATCGTTTGCCATAGACAACATTGCTCCCCCCATCTTTGCATAAAATACCATCTTCGCAGAGGTCAGAACATATAGCAGTATCACTCTAGGCTCAGTAGTTATATTTAACAGATGCATTTCAGGTTTCAAATTAAGGACCAATCCCCATATCTCAAAAATGGTCTTTTGTACTGTTTTCCGTTAAACTTGAGCCCCTGGGACATGGCCACCATGTATGAATGTAGTCTGCTTTTGGAGAGGTACAGATCCAACACTTAAGCATGGCAGATTTAGTCTTTATATCTCCCAACTAGAGTCATATTCCCTTGTTCCCAAGAGCAACTCCTGTTATTTTTAACAGCTGCAGATTTTCCTAGTAGCTGCAGCAGCAATGGCGAAAGGGTTTTTCTCCACCCATAACAGAAACAGGACATTCAAGAAGCATGGCTTTTCTCTATAGAGGGCCACAGCCCGTTAAATCTCAGTCCGCCCTGCCACTCCTCGGGGGCGTGTGGGACCCGGGGGGGGGGGAGAGAATTACAGCTCAGACTGACTGATCATGTTAGGTTTGCATTCCTGCACTGCCATCTAGTGGCCACTGGTCCTAAAAGCACCCTTAGTCTGCAGCAGAGCAGCTCCCCTTTCGGAATCTAGGCCAGGATCGACCTCCAGATGACCTTGGGTGTCGGTGGGTGGGTTTGTGGGACAGCAGCAAACAAACCTCAGCTTTGACTGCCGGGGCTTGTTCTACTGCTTAGGTGCACCAGAGATAAAGGAAGGCAGGACTGGGGGAAGGATCCAGCATTGGCTATTAGCTGTAGCGAACAGAGAAGGAGTCCGGCAGATTAGGACCTGGAGCAGACAGGTGGCAGAGATAGGCGGGCAGCAGAACCGTCTGGGGACCAAGGACTGCGATTTCTCTCTCCTTTTAAGAACTGGCCCTGGTGATGACCTGCCTTTAACAGGAGCCAGAGAGGCAGACGCTGGTGCTTTCCCCCATGATCATTCCACGCCAGGAAAAACTTCACTGTTATTTGACTTTGGTCTTGCAGGCAGTCAGCCAAGCTGCCATCAGGGTGGGGAGGGCAGACAGCATCCTGCACCACCTCTGGAGCACAAGCAAGAGGACTGGTGGTTTCATAAATATAAACAAGTCAAAGCCAAATTATCATATCAGCAGCATTCCCCCGCCATTACAACATAAAGAATGCGAAGCCAAGAAAACTGGAAGAGTTTAATATTTTGTATCCATTTAGATCCTACAAGGGGGGGGGGCGCGATATTCGCGGGGGGGAGAAGCTGACAGCTGCTCCTCCTTCCTCCGCCCCCTTCCCCCCCTTCCTCTGCCCCCCCCAAGAGACTCCCGGCGGGCCTCAGCGGCTCTCGCCGGGCCCGCCGCTCTCCCCCTCCCCCCCGAGACTCCTGGCAGGTCTCGGTGTGCCGAGCCTCTACAGCCGCCCGCCGAGGCTCTCCCCCTGTAAGGCGGTGGCGGCAGGGAGACCACTGTCTGCCGAGGCTTCCCCCCGCCTTCAAAACGGCGGCGGCAGGGACACCCGCCATCCACTGAGGCTTCCCCCCCTCCCTCCCTGCTTTCAAAACGGCGGCGGGGGCATAGAGACCTGCCGCCCGCCGAGGCTCTTCCCTCCCTCCCCCCCCCGCAAACGGCGGCGGCGAGTCCTCGTCACGCCGCTTCCCACCCCCTCCCCTACAGCGGCCACAGTGTTCTCTGCGCACGTGCGGAGAACACTTTAACTTTTCGGGGGATTTAAAGATCCCCCGAAAAGTTTTTTAAACATTTAGGATTTTTCTGCACATGGGGGGAGTGCCCCCCGTGTGTAGAAACCCCACCCCCCAAGTGCCCCCCCGGCGCGGATTTAGGTATCCGCACGGGGGAGGGTACTTGGGAATTAGATATATAGATTTAAGAAATGGGGCTAAATCACAGCAGTCCAGGCAGCCAACGTTCAAAGGCTTGCAAGGGCTTTGGTCTGAGTTATCTGGTGGCTGTGTGATGGAGTAACATTCTCTTGGCTAACATGCAAACAAGCCTCAAAAGTTTCCAGGATGTCTGAGCTTCAGGGCTGCCAGGTCTGCCCTGGCCACCAGCAGGAGATTTGGGGGGTGGGGGGAGGGTAGCCGGATCCAGGTTGGGAAATTCCTAGAGATTTGGGGATGGAACCTGGGAAGGACAGAGACCTCAGTGGGGTACGATGCCATAAAGTCCACCCTCTGAAGCATCCATTTACTCCAGGGGAACTGATCTCCATAATCTGGAGATGAGCTGTAATTCTGGGGGATCCCCAGGTCCCATCTGGAGGTTGGCACCCCTAGGCTGCCAATCATCGGTTGGGCAATTCCTGGAGATTTGAGAGTGGAGTCTGGGGAGAGAGATGGACCTTAGCCAGTATAATACCATAAAGCCCACCCTCCAAAGCAGTCATTTTCTCCAGAGGAACTGATGTCTGGAGATCAGTTGTACTTCCAGGAGATGGCCAGGCCCCACCTGGAGGTTAGCAAGCCTACTGAACTGTGTTAGTTACTTTGATGTCGGAAGCAAATCAGTAAGATAAAGCTGTAATCCTAAAGACCCAGACTTAGGCAGTAAGTCCCACTGAACTCAGTCGGATTCAATTCGGAGTATTCATGGCCCAGACTAGCCTAGTCTCATCTGATCTTGAAAGCTAAGTAGGGCGGTCCTGGTTAGTGCTTAGCTGGGGGACCACCAAGGATATCCAGGGTTGCTACACACAGGTAGATTATGGCAAACCACTTCTGTCCATCTCTTGCCCTCAAAACCCCATGGTCTTGGGGCTGCCATGAGTCAGCTGCGACTTGATGGCACTTTCTACCACCACACATGATTCCGATTGCACTATAATACACACACACACACACACACACACACACACACACACACACACACACGCAAAGAAATGGCAGTGGGAGGTGCCACCAGCGCTGGTCAGTTAAGTAGTGGATCCCAGGGAATCAACTAGCGGTTTATGAATACTCTCCAAGGTGTATATTGTCTTGCCCCCAGTCTCCTGGGGTTGCATTCTGATATCACAGTGAGATGTGGTTTGATCAACCCCCAGTCAGTTATGACAGCTGAATGGAGACAGCCCAAAAAACTGTCTGCTGTTGGCTGGCACCAAACCAGAGAGCCAGTTTGGTGTAGTGGTTAAGTGCACGGACTCTAATCTGGGAGAACCGGGTTCGATTCCCCACTCCTCCACCTGCTGGATGACCTTGGGCAAGCCATAGTTCTGGCACAGCTGTTCTTGAGAAAGAGCAGTTTCTGTCAGAGCTCTCAGCCCTGCCTACCTCACAGGGTGTCTGTTGTGGGGAGGGGAAGGGAAAGGAGTTTGTAAGCCGCTCTGAGACTCCCTTGGGGAGTGAAGGGCTGGGTATAAATCCAATCTCCTCTTCTTCTTCAAACTAGGGCTTATAGCTGGCTTGCTAATGAAAGTTTGTTGTTTGTTGCAACATCCGAATTCACAAGCCATAGTTTGTTGTGCGTACTCTTGCCCGGTCTCTGGCTTTGGCAGGAGATGTCTCACCCCTGGCCTCCCACTGCTGCTTATTGGAACAGCAGGTACAAAATGGAGGGCAGGGTGTGAATCAGTGTCAGCAATGCCGAAACATCATTTCAGCTCATGTTGGGTCATTGCTAGAGTGTTGCATGACCCCCTGATGTCACTTCCAACAAATTTATTTAAACATTCATTTTCTGCCTTTCCTTTTGGTTCAAGGCAGCTTACAATAATAATTAAAACATCCCCAGCAAAAACCAAGGATAGAATATCAAGCCCCAATCCCTCTCTCTATCCCCCCCCCTTAAAAGATGGCTGCTCTTCAAAGCCCCTCAAATGCCCTGGCAAACAGGCAGGTTTTACAGCACCTCCAGAACAGCTGCAAGGAGGGGGGCCCCCTCTCACTTCTTCGGGAAGCCAGTCCCACAGAGCCGGAGCCATGACGGAAAGGACCTGGGCTCTGGTTGATGTCAGACGGATCACCCTAAGTGATGAGATAGCCAACAGATGGTGGCCTTATGGCCATAGTTGGCACAAAGGGGCATACTGAAGGAGATGGTCCTCCAGAATTCAATGTTCCCTCTGTAGAACCCTGTGAGCAAAAATTCTACCTTGTGAGCTACTGGCATTAAAAGTTGTGAGTGAGTGATTTGGCTACTGCATAAATTAGTTTGCTCTGGAGCCATCCTGAGCTAAGACAAAAATGTGTGAGCTGGAGGCTAAAGATCTGTGAGCTAGCTCACACTAACTCAGTTTAGAGAGAACACTGCTCCATATATGTGGGGTCTAGGTGGGTCTGGACTATGCAACCAGAAGTGGCATCGTGGCATCACATGGCTTCATGCAACATGACTCCTCACCTCCCAAAGCTCCTGGGAGTTAATATCACCCATCATGGCCACAGAGATGGTCATGTAGGAAAGATGGTCTCCCTGCTGTGAAGGGGGAGAATGGTTAAGAAGTGGGCAAAACAGGGTTCGTGCACAAAGTGGGTTTTGTTACATGCACCTGGTAAACTAACCAGAATTTGGCGCACAAACTGCAGTTTATCATGTCTTTTGAATGCAGCCATGGAAGTTCTCTGTGTGTGTGTTTCTGTGTGCCTGACTGACTTCACAGATTATTCCTTTCCAACCTGGTTGGGCCTGCAAAGGCCTTTCCCCAACACTGGGGCCCAAGTCACACCGTCCTGGTTCTTCCGTCAGCAGCCATTGTTCGTTCCGTCAGTCCCTGCTGTGTGATTGACCTTGAGTCTCGTTCGTTCGTTGCCGGCATTTTTCATCCCTTGGAAGATGGCGTTTGGGGACCTTTCCATCATTAAGTGGATTTACAGCAATTTCCTTATGTGTTTTCTCCAAGGGATTTTGTTATGAGAGGCACATTAAATCTCCATTAATACCTCATTATCCCACTGATAAGATTACCATGATAATGAGGCAGAAATTCTAATTGTCTCACTTCTTATTGTGCCTTCCATTAAATCATATACCTGGAAGCATGAATGGGGGGGGGGGGGCGGTCTTCAGCCAACAGGCCTGGGGAGGAACCAAACACACACACACACACACACACACACACACACACACACCCCTCTTCTTCAGAAGTTTTGGGGGGAGAAAACGTGCACCTGAGATTCTCTTGGGCTATCTGTTTAGCAATAATGTCGATTTCAGCTTGAATATTCTAGAGCCGTCAAAAAACCCCCCCAGCATTTTATTGGGTCTGACTGGTAAGTAGATTTCTGTTGGACTGTCAGTATTACATTTGAGAGGCCACTGACTTGGAGATTCTAGCCACAGCTTGCCAAATCCTGTCTGGTTCCACCTATCACCTCCCCGATCTAGAGGCTCCAACCCTATTTCCAGGGACAATCCCTGTTTTCTGGTCCTTGTTCCCAGTAAATCATTGGCCCAATTTCCCCCCCACAGGGTTTTCAGACGAGACTCACAGAGGTGGTTTTGCCCTTGCCTGCCTCTGCGTAGCGACCCTGGACTTCCTTGGAGGTCTCCCATCCAAAGCACTAACCAGGCCCAACCCTGCTTGGCTCCCAAGGCCTGACAAGATCCAACTAGCCTGGGCCATCCAGATCAGGGCAGCAAAGTGCTGTCAAGTCACAGCTGACTTGGTGACCTCAGCAAAGGGCTTCTGAGGCCAGTGCAAGGCGGAGCTGGTTGGCCATTGCCTTCCTCTGCAAGAGTCTTTCTTGGTGGTCTCCCTTCCAAATACTGACCCTGCTTAGCTTCCAAGATCGGACAGGATATGGCTATACCATGCCGCCTTCCCTCCTCCCTATTTAGTCCTTGCCTTTTGGGAAATGAGCCTTATTGAGATTTTTGTTAGTACTGGAGCTGTCATTGTTCAGGGTTCAGTTCCCATGCCAGCATCTCTTGAAGCTGCATCTTTGAGCAGGGGACAGATGCCTCTTGTGTATGTCACTCATGCAGACAAATCCACGTGCATGAACGCTGAGGCACTGCGCTTTGCACAACCCGCTCTTCTGTCCATTGTACCTTCTAAGGCATAGTTCGAGCTGTTGGTAGCATCTTATGAGACAGTGAGATTATTTAGCCACAATCCCAACACCCTCCCTGTGATCCTGTGATTGAGCTTTTAACTCAATGGAGAACAGGAAACTGTAGAATAAGTAAATACAGCTGTTCAGGGGTCCCCAGCACGGCGCCTGTGGGCACCAAGGGCACCTGCCAACGCACTGCCTGGCTCCCACATGTTGGGTCCGGCAAAAGGAAAGAGGAAAGCAGACCTTGCCAGGTTGAAGAGAAGAAGAGAGAAGAGATTGGATTTATACCCCGCCCTTCACTTACTCCTAGAGGAAATGGAAACCTCAAGAGAGTGGACTCTGTTATCACACCTCTCCCCTCCCCCAGCTCCACCTTCTCCAAACTCCACCCCCAAATCTCCAGGAATTTCCCACCCTAGAGTTGGCAACCCTACTCTCTTGACTTGTCTGTTTCTCTCCTCATGGGGTTAGGGTGGGGGACCAATTTTGATCAATAAAACCACATACAAGAAGCCCCCTTTGAATAAAATCTGGGAGGATCTACCATGGCAGGGATGCCAGCCTCCAGGTGGGATCTGGGGATTCCCCGGAATTGCAGCTCATCTCCTGGCTACAGAGATCAGTTCCTCTGGAAAAAATGGATGTTGTGGAGGGTGGAGTTTATGGCACTGTACACCACGGAGGTCCCTGTCTTCCACAGGCTCCACCCCCCTCCCAAATCTCTAGGAGTTTCCTAACCTGGATTTGGCACTCCTCCCCCCTCCCCAAATCCCTCACCGGTGGCGGGGGGGGGGACCTGGCAGCCCTAAGCCAGGGGTCTTCCAGCATCTGGTCTAGAGCAACACCATGTTCCCAGAGAAGCATCCTTCTCAGTGACCTCCTACATACAGTAAAAATCACATAATGTGCAAGATGGCTATGGAGGCAGACTTGGCACAGGCCTATAGACTCACGGCTTTAGTAAGCTGCTCTTTCCCCCCCTTCCTCCACCAAGGCCGAGCTGCCCATGCTGTGGAGAAGTTGGCAGGTGCCCTGATTGACAGCGTCCGCTCCAGAACTGGCAGGAGAGAGCCACAGTGCGGAGGCAACCATTACTCACCGCCACCCTGCCAAACGCTCCCCATTGGCCTAATAATGAGGCCTGCCATTAAAGGCCTGTCTCCCACAGCTCAGGCGGCTACCTCCACAGAGCCCTCGCTGGGCTGATGGCCGCATCTACTGCAGGCGGGACGGGACGGTTTGACCCCGTGACAGATTTCAGAGCCTCAGAACTCAACAGGCTGCTGGAAGCATAGCCCGGAGCCAAGGGCAACGAATCATTAAGAGCCATCCTCCCAAATCAACCTGTGCAGTCATTTAGAATGGCCATTTAAAACTCATGCCGGTACCTTCAGGCTGTGCACTTTTGAGCCTGCATCGCACATTGTGGTGTGGAAACAGCAAAATGAAGATAAGGCATTTCTGTGTGTGCATCTGTCTGCATCTGTCTATCTGGAAGACTTGTCGTGCAAACAAATAACAAAGCACATCTGTTTTTGGCATATCCATCTAACTCCTCCTGAGCCTGTTAGATCAAAGCAGCAACTGGCTGCTGGCTGAAAAACAGTGTGGCCCTCCCTGAACTGCCTGCAGTGCTGCAAAATGGTTGTAAAGCGGCCATCAAGTTGCAACGCAGTTAGGGCGACCCCAAAGGGCTTTCAAGGAAAGTGAGAAACAGAGGTAGCTTCCCATTGCCTTCCTCTGTGGAGTCTTCCTTGGTGGGCTCCCATCCAAGAACTGACCTAGCTTAGCTTCCCAGATGATGAGATCGGGCTAGAATTATACCACCTTCCCTCCTGTAAAGTAGCTTACAGTTGGAAAAATGTATTAGTATTAGTAAAGACAGCCTAGTTTTTCCCGGAGTCGTGGTGAAGTTTTGTTAAAAACACACTGGCCTAAAGGACAAAGTGCCTCTGAGAATGAGCAGAGCACCTTTCCCCTATTGCTAACAGTGCCAATTATGTGCTCCATAGCTTCAAACACCAGCCCTGCAGCCACTGGCGCACAGAGGTTGTTTCTCCTGCCTCTTCTTCGCTTTTAACATCCTTAAGGCTGCAATATGCTGTACACTTACTTGGGAGAAAGTCCCTTTCAACTGCATGGATTTTACATCTGAGTAAAGTAAAAAGTACATGCTCAGGGAAGGCCCACGAGGATGGAGAGCTGGTGTTTTTACTGCCTGCTTCCCTATCATCTGATCGGCATACAGCCCTTTGTCCAGGGAGTGTACAGGTGGTGTGATTTTTATCTTCACAACAACCCTGTGAGGTTAGGCTGAGGGGGGGAAGTGACTGCTGGCCCAAGGTCCTCCCCCGGTGAGCAGCTTCATGGCTCAGAGTGAACCCCAGGCTTTCCCCATTTCCCCACACTAGCTGACTACTGGTGGCATTTTAAAAAAAAATTCTTTCTGGACGAGCAATTTCTCCATCAACTTGCTTATGATAGAATCCTTGTGCAATGCAAAAGATTTTGGGTAAGCTTGCTGCCTGGTTCCTTATTTCAAGGAATGTTTCCTTGGTAGAAAAGAAAAGAAGCATCATTCTCCAAAAAAAGAAACTTTACTATGTTACAAGAGTGCCACATTGTGATCAATGCTCTCTCTAAGCAGTGGAGTCTTGTGAGCAAAAATTCTAAGTTGAGAGCTACTGGTAAGTTGTGAGCCAGCGATTTGGCTACTGGCATAAATTAGTTTGCTCTGGAGCCATCTTTCCTGAGCGAAGACAAAAATGTGTGAGCCAGAGGCTAAAAAACTGTGAGCTAGCTCACACTAACTCAGCTTAGAGGGAACAATGAATTTGTAATAAAGTCCTGTTGATGTTCTGGCATGGGTACCATTCTGGGAACCACTGCAGTGTCACGGATAGGGTGCTGAATTCGGATTTGAGAGATCTGTTTTCAAATCTGCACCAATCATAAAGCTCGCTGGGTGATCTTAGGTGAGTCATTCTCTCAGCCCAACTTACCTCGCAGAGTTGTTGGGAACACAAAACGGAGAGGGAGAATCACAAAAGGCTGCCCTGAGTTCTTGACAGGGAATAAAAAAATACTACATATTCTTATGATCTTGCAACATGTTCCTTAGTTTGGACTTCTTCAGGTAGCGGCTGTCATTCTGGGGTGCATCTGGAGAGGTGGTGTGAGGCTTCTGCTCAAAGTAGTCAAGGATCAGATCTTTGTTGATGAAACACAGTTCTTTATTTCCAATTTCTACATTGGTACAGGTCCTCGGATTATTGTCAGAGATAACGCATACAATAGAAGCAGGTCTAATATACTCTCCAGTACAATTTGAATTGCCCATAGGTAACCAATCAACAAGGGGGAAAAACCGCGGGCAAAAGGTTCTTTTGCTTCCCACAGGAAAGAAAGCGAGGTGTGAAGCAGTAAATCTCCCTTCCCAAACCAGACCCCTCAGATGTAACCATATTCACATAACAAATGCCTTCCCCAAGGCTTTCGCACGTTGATAAGAAATGGTCCCTGTCCTCCCCTGTCTTCCCAGCCGGGATGAATGGAATGCGGAGGCAGGAGTGTGAGAGGCCCATTGTTCCCATGCTTTGAAGTTGTCATTCTCCCGGGCAAACAGATACATAGACCAGGCCTGGTCAAAGCCATAAACCTGGGGTCACATAACATACATTCACAATGGTCAAGCAAATGGCAATAGGCATGATTATATAGTGGGTACAGGAACAGCTGATAGCAATAGGCATGATTACAAAGTGGGTACAGGAGCAGGTTACAATATATAGCATGAGATCCCAAAAATCCTTGTCTGAAGCTGCAGATTCTGACAGGTGGGCACTCAATTCCTGCCTGGCCTCTTGGGCTCATGGCTGCTGCACGAGATCGGTGTATCCCACACTGTGTCACAGGTGTGGCTACGCATCCCGAGGTGGGGAGTTTGAGGCGGCCCGTCTGCCCTTTGTTGAAATTTGGCCGCCATGACTGCTGACCTCTTTGTTCAAGAACTCCCGAGAAGCCCCCTCTACCGCAGAGGATCTCGAGGGCCCCACCGTCCCTCCCGACCTGTTCCCAAACCCACAGCTGCACCTGTATGGCGCAGGTGTAGCTTGATGGATGCTAAGCCGAAACCCACCGCCTGCCTTCCTTCTGCCAGCCGCGCATCCACTTAACCAAATCGCATGCAGATTCATTGGGTTGGGGTTAATCAACATTCATTCATGTTTCCAAGTTTAAATGGAGCATTTGTTTAATTATGTGCAAGTAGCAATACATTCTGGCCATTATCTAAATCACTATTTTATTTCCTGGATGTGGTTTCACAATGCCCGGCTTTCACACTCCAGCCTCTGCATCATTAACAGAGAAGAGTTAATGAATATAAAAGCATAAAGGCTAATTACACTTTAATTTACAATCATGATCTCATTTTGGGACTAGAGGAAATCTGTTTTGAAAGACAGTGTTCTCCCCTCCCCTCCAAAAAAGACCCCCCATTTTAAAGGCCTGGAGGGTGGAATGGCTTGGATTTTTCAGCCTTCCATTCCCCCCACATCAGGAGAATGTGACTCTTGTTAGGGAGGCATTTGGGGCAGGATGAGCAAAGGACCAGTGGAGGAATGGGGCAAGAGAGCCACCTTCCTGCAGTCTCAGATGCATTGAGAGGTTGCCAAGTGACCAGAAAGGCAGTCTGGCCTGGTTTTGTGTGTTTAACCACAACTAAAGATGATCACCTGCCCATACTTGCATCTCAAAACTCCTACTAAAGGCACAGGTGCAAAAGCCAGTCTGAAAGCTGGCAACCCTTCCTTGCAATGTCTCCCCAAATGCAGCCTGGTTCACCAGTTTGCTTTTACCAGGAATGCATCATAATTTCCACACAGGCAATAGAACTGCTAGCACACCACCAGAAACCAAGACATTCAATAACTGAAGTTCTCATCCAACAAAGGCCACCTGCAGCCTGAGACGGCCCACTGTGTAGGGTTGCCAGCTCTGGGTTGGAAAATACTTGGGAGACTTTGGGGGTGGATCTGGGAGCGGACAAGGTTTGGGGAGGGGAGGGGCCTCAGCATGGGACAATGCTAGAGAGCCCACCCTTCAAAGCAGCCATTTTCTCCAGGGGAGCTGATCTCTGTCTGCTGGAGATCAGTTGTAAAAGTGGGAGATCCCCAGGCCTCACCTGGAGGCTGGCAACCCTACCGCGCTGTCTCTGTGATTTTACTGTCCTGCCCTTGCCTTCTTGCAATTGGGCTTTGTTGCAGGGAATGGATAATAAAATGCAATAGGATCATTTGTTTGTTCCTGGTCATGCACACACGACATAATCACCTGTCCCCTTGCAGGGAGCTGCTTGTTGCATCTCCTTCAATGGGTGCCCATGGCCCTTAGATCTGGCATTTTGGAAAAAGGAGAGAGATTTCTCCCTCCCTACTTTCCCTGCACCATGGGTAGAAACCCAAGGAGTGCTCTTACCCTTATACAGTCTCCAAGAACAGTAGCAAGAGGACAGCAAGATTTTTTGGGTAGAAGCGTTCGAGAGTCAGAATCTTCCCCCAAAATCTTGTTGGTCTCTAAGGTATTACTGTTGGCTGAAACTGAATCCATCAAAGACGGAGGTTCTCTGGCTGGGTGGGGGAGATTCAGGTTTGGGGGTACCAACTCCCAACCTTTGATCACACACCTTTAACACCAGCACAGATGGTCAAGAGTCTGGGTGTGGTCCTGGATGCCTCCTTGTCAATGGAGGCCCAGGTCACAAATGTTGCCAGGCTGGCATTTTTCCAACTACGCCAAGGCAGGAAACTGCCTCTCTGTCTCACCCCAACCTAGCCACAATAATCCATGGAATGGTTATCTCTAGGCTTGATTACTGTAACTCGCTCTATGCGGGGCTACCCCTTGAGGTTGATCCAGAAATTACAGTTTGTCCAGAATGCAGCGCCTCTGGTCCTTACAGGGACACGTAGACAACCTGTGCTTTGCCAACTGTACTGGTTCTAGGCTGAGTACCAGATCAGGTTCAAGGTTTTGGTCTTGGCCTTTAAGGCCCTAAACAGTCAGGAACAAACATAGGTGTAGAGTATGGGGGGACTCGAGGGCTTGAGCCACCCCGAAATTTCCCGGGGGGGGCTCAGCCGCCCCCGGGAAAACGGAGCGCCTGTCGCTGCGCCTCCCCGGGTCCTTCCGAGGCCGGCGGCTGCTGCTGGAGAGAAAGAGGGAAGGGGTGGCGGGGGGAGGGAGAGGCACCGGCAGCAGCGGCTGGTGGGCCTCGGAAGGGCCTGGGGAGGCGGGGCGGTTTCTGGGGGGGGAGAACATTGCTCCAGTGAGTGCTCGCGCTTTGCGAGTGCGCTAAGAAGCCCCCGCCCCCCCGGGATTTCCAAAACTCTATGCCCCTGGGGACAAACATACCTCTGGGACTGCCTCTCCTGGTATGTCCCTCAGAAAGCATTATGCCCAGGAGACCAACACCTACTGGAAGTCCCTGGTCCAAAGAACGTCTGGCTGTCCTCAACCAGAACCAGGGCCTTCTCAGGCTTGCCTCCAACTTGGTGGTACTCTCTGCCTACCAACACCAGGCACCTGCAGGACTTGTTACAATTCTGCAGGGCCTGCAAGGCAGAGATGTTTGGCCAAGCATACGGCTGAGAAAAGCAATGGTTTTAAAATAGTTTCTTAGGGATTTTAACAACTACCTGACTTTTAACTGCTTTTCACTCCCTTCCCCCCATTCTGATGCAAATTGGGAGGGTCAGAGATTTGTGTTATGGTGCCATACAGATGTTAGGTTTTTATGGATTTTGATGTGGCTATTTAATGTATTTAGATGTATTTTATGAATTTGCCGTGCACCAGGGCTCCGTTAGGCCCGGGGCGCGCCGGAGCGCCGCTCCGGAAGGGGAAGCCGGGGGGGCGGGCACCTGATAGAGCCCCGCCCCCCAGCTCGCTTTCCCGGCCCACGCTTCGGCGCGGAGCCGGAAGAAAGCCTCCTCCCCTGCTCATCCTTGCCGGGCCGGCGGCAAGCGCCGCCGGCCTGGTGAGAAGGCCCTTCCTTCCCACCCCCCCAGCTCACCCTTCCCTCCCCCCCAGCATACCCAACCCGGGCCTGGCGGCAAGCGCCGCCAGCCCGGGAGAAGTCCCTCGCCCCCCCCCCGCTCAGATCTTCTTTCCCGGGCCTGGCGGCCAGCGCCGCCAGCCCGGGAGAAGTCCCCCGCCCCCCCCGCTCAGATGCTCCCTCGCTCCCCCCCCAGCAGACCCATCCCAGGCCTGGCGGCAAGCGCCGCCGGCCCGGGAGAAGTCCCTCCCCCCCCCAGATCTTCTTTCCCGGGCCTGGCGGCGAGCGCCGCTGGCCCGAGAGAAGTCCCTCCCCCCCCCAGATCCTCTTTCCTGGGCCTGGCGGCGAGTGCCGCCAGCCCGGGAGAAGTCCCTCGCCCCCCCCCGCTCAGATCCTCTTTCCCGGGCCTGGCGGTGAGTGCCGCCAGCCCAGGAGAAGTACCCCGCCCCCCCCGCTCAGATGCTCCCTCGCTCCCCCCCCCCCAGCAGACCCATCCCGGGCCTGGCGACAAGCGCCGCCGGCCCGGAAGAAGTCCCTCCCCCCCCAGATCTTCTTTCCCGGGCCTGGCGGCGAGCGCCGCCGGCCCGGGAGAAGTCCCTCGCCCCCCCCCCAGATCTTCTTTCCCGGGCCTGGCGGCAAGCGCCGCCGGCCCGGGAGAAGTCCCTCGCCCCCCCCCAGATCTTCGTTCCCGGGCCTGGCGGCGAGCGCCGCCGGCCCGGGAGAAGTCCCTCGCCCCCCCCCGATCTTCTTTCCCGGGCCTGGCGGCGAGCGCCGCCGGCCCGGGAGATGTCCCTCGCCCCCCCCCCCCAGATCTTCTTTCCTGGGCCTGGCAGTGAGCGCCGCCAGCCCGGGAGAAGTCCCTCGCCCCCCCCCCCCGCTCAGATCCTCTTTCCCGGGCCTGGCGGCGAGCGCCACCAGCCCAGGAGAAGTCCCTCGCCCCCCCCCCCGATCCTCTTTCCCGGGCCTGGCGGTGAGTGCCGCCAGCCCGGGAGAAGTCCCTCGCCCCCCCCCCCGCTCAGATCCTCTTTCCCGGGCCTGGCGGTGAGTGCCGCCAGCCCAGGAGAAGTACCCCGCCCCCCCCCCCCCCGAGATCCTCTTTCCCGGGCCTGGCGCCGAGCGCCGCCAGCCCGGGAAAAGTCCCTCGCCCCCCCCCCAGACCTTCTTTCCCGGGCCTGGCGGCAAGTGCTGCCAGCCCGGGAGAAGAACCTCGCCCCCCCCCCCCCGCTCAGATCCTCTTTCCCGGGCCTGGCGCCAAGCGCCGCCAGCCCAGGAGAAGTCCCTCGCCCCCCCCGCAGACCTTCTTTCCCGGGCCTGGCGGCAAGTGCTGCCAGCCCGGGAGAAGAACCTCGCCCCCCCCCAGGGAGAAGTCCCTCACCCCCCCTACTGCCAACATCTGTCCCTTCTCCAACTTCAGAACTCTAGACATCCAGAGAGCCCTTACCTTCCTGTTCCTTCCTTTCCCCCTTCCTTCCCCTCTCCCTTCCTTCCTTTCTTTTCTCTCTCCCCCCCACCTACCTACCTTCCTGTTCCTTCCTTCCTTCCTTCTCTCTCTCTCTCTTCCCCCACCTACCTACCTTCCTGTTCCTTCCTTTCCCCCTTCCTTCCCCTCTCCTTTCCTTCCTTCCTTCTCTCTCTCTCTCCCCCCACCTACCTTACTGTTCCTTTCTTTCTTCCTTCCCCCCTTCCTCCCTCCTTCCTTCCTTCCTTTCTTCTCTCTCTCTCTCCCACCTACCTACCTACCTTCCTGTTCCTTTCCTTCCTTCCCCCTCCCTCCCTCCCTTCTTGCCTTCTGACACACTGCCGATGACATCATCACTTCCGGTGATGTCAGGGGGTGTGGCATATGCAAATAAGTTATGCTAATGAGCTCCTGCACCTCTTTTTTTACGAAAGGACCCCTGCCGTGCACCATCCTGAGCCTGCTTGCAGGGAAAACAGTATTGAAGCCTAATGAAATAAATAAAACAAATCTAGTTGTTCTACTTTCTGACATTGCATTCTTCAAGGAAACCTTTTTGGCGGGTGAATAGTGTGCCTGCAGTTTTAATTCCAGCCCAGATGTGGTTCATCTACCAGATGTTTGGGCGGGGGAACACTGCCTGAATGGCTCCAGAAGAAGTCAGAGCTCAACATGACTAGCCAGACCTGCCTGTTTGCTCAATGAAACAGGATGCTGGGCTAGACAGACTGTCTGAAAGGGGAAAGTTCTGCTTAGAGCCTTGGGATCAAAGGCCGTGGCTCAGTGGTAGAACGTCTGCTTAGCATGCAGAAGGTTCCAAATTCAATCCCGGCACCTCTAGTTTATAAGAATCAGGTTGGACTAGTGATATGAAAAACTGTTGAGACCCTGGAGAGCCACTGCCAGTTTGAGTAGACAGTACCTATGTTCCCTCTAAGCTGTGGAGTCTTGTGAGCAAAAATTCTGCCTTGTGAGCTGCTGGCATTAAAGTTGTGAGCGAACGATTTGGCTACCGCATAAATTAGTTTGCTCTGGAGCCACCCTTCCTGAGCGGAGACAAAAATGTGTATGAGCTGGAGGCTAAAAAACTGTGAACTAGCTCACACTAACTCAGCTTAGAGGGAACACTGGACAGTACTGACCTTGATGGTCTGATTCAATAAAAGGAAACTTCATGTACATACGTGAGTGTGGTGTAAGTAAGTAGCTAGAGTGTTTTGTAGGGGAAGAGATTGGATTTATACCCCACCCTTCACTACCAAAGGAGTCTCAGAGTGGCTTACAATCTCCTTTTCCTCCCCCTCCCCACAACAGATACCCTGTGAGGTAGGTGGGGCTGAGAGAGCTCTCCCGAGAACTGCCCTTGAGAGAACAGCTCTGAGAGAACTTGTGACTGACCCAAGGTCACACCAGCAGCTGCATGTGGAGGAGTGGGGAACTGGAATACTCAGAGTTGGATTCCCAATTTGCCAATGGAAGCTTGTTGAGTGACCATGGGTCACTTACTCTCTCTCACCCTAACCTACCTCTCAGGGGTGTTGTACCGAAAATAAAATGGGGGAAGGCTGAATGATACTGTAAACCCCATTGGGGAAGAAAAGTGGGGTATAAATACCTAAGGTAAGTAAACATTCATTCTTGGGGACTCCATAGACTGTGGCTGCCACTTAACACCTACTGTGCAGAGCTGCTGCGATAACATTTTGAGGCCTGTCTAGAACTTTCTGCTTGGATGAGTCATTGAAGGAGTTTCAAGGGCCTGCGGCAAGGCAAGCAAAGCTTCACGGCAGGGATTTGCATTCTGTGTGTGCGGCCAGGTACGCTGAATTTCACAGATCTTCACAAGCCTGCTCCGGCAGGGAGGGGTATAAATTTAAATAAAGTCCCAGGTTTCATTTTTTAAAAATAGCGAGTTTCCAGACCTCATGGTCTCTGCAAAAAGCAAACCCATAGATGGCACCTAAGGACAACTGCAACCCCCAAATCTTACATCAGAAATCTAGACACTCCTACTCAGAGGGATATAAAATGAGTTCCGGTAGCAACAGGAATAGTTTACAACTAGGGTTGCCAACCTCCAGGTGATAGCTAGAGATCTCCCACTTTTAAAACTGATCTCCAGGTGACAGGGATTAGTTCACCTGGAGAAAATGGCCACTTTGGAAGGTGGATGCTACAGCATTATACCCCACTGAAGGCCCTCCCCTCCCCAAACCACAGCCTCCTCAGGCTCCACCCCCAAAATTTCCAGGTATTTCCCAAACCAGAGCTGGCAACCTTACTTACACTTTTCCTCATTCTCCATTTTATCTTCACAGCAGCTCTTGAGGTGGGTGAGGCTGAGAGAGAATGACTGAGGCAAGGCTGGTCACCCAGGGCACTCTCTCTCTCCCTCAGTGCATGTGTGGTGCCTGTACATTGCTAGGTCTTTCCCACAGTCGAGTTGGGATAGCTGTCTTCATCATGGCCTACCTTCTAGCTCCCCAGGGGCATTCAGGTGGCCACAGCTGCAGAAAGTATGCTAGACTAGAGCAAACATGTCTTAAGTTAGCCTTTACAGTAATGCCCATGTTTTGATTGCTTCCCAGCCAGGCCAAGTCAAGAACAGCATAGGGTACATTGTCAGAGCACAGAGCAAGTAAGGCTAGAGCACCAACTCAAGAAGTGTAGTCAAGGTCCAGTCCAAGGTTATGCAAAGTCAGGAGTCTAGTCCAAGGGTCAGTACATACAGCAGGGCCTGAGAATCCAAGAGTTACTTACCAGCAGGTTCAGGAGCAAGGCAGAGTCAGGAAACAGTCCAAAGAGTCTCAGAATTACAGCAGGATTCAATGCATTAACTGGATAAACTCCAACTCTTTGTTTTCTCACCTAATAGCCTCTCTTGGCTGGTTTTTATAGCCATATGCCTAGGGGTCATGCTTGCAGCCAGTTGGGAGTAACCCTGCAACTGCTCAAGCAGCTGACTTCGGGCCAGGAGGTGAGCACTTCGCCTCTCCGTAGTTCTGTTTGTAACCTCCACCTGCAGCACTCTGAGAGTGTGTGACTGATACTGGAGGGCTGGAAATGTTCAACTGAGTTTCACCTGCTGAATCAGGGCTGGAGGGTGTCGGTGGCTCTGCACCAGCTGATGACTGTGAATCCTGACAAGCCTGCCACTCACCTTCCTGCTTGTCAGCTTCTGCTGACTATTCTCCCGAGGAGCCCTTGTTCTCCCTGAGCCCTGGCTGATCCACGACAGGATGTTCGGCTCCCTCTTGGATTCCCTACTGCAGATATTTTTGAGAGCATCTGTTACGAGCAATATTCCCTGTAAGCTGTGGAGTCTTGTGAGCAAAAATTCTACTTTGTGAGCTACTGGCATTAAAGTGTGAACAAGTGATCTGGCTGCAGCATAAATTAGTTTGCTCTGGAGCCATCCTTCCTGAGCTAAGACAAAAATGTGCGAGCCGGAGGCCAGAAAACTATGAGCTAGCTCACACTAACTCAGCTTAACTGGAACACTGGTTATGAGGCATACTTTATTCATTCAGTGTCTGTGTGTGTCGTCCCCCCCCCCCCCAACTTTGCTACAGTCTTCCCAAAGCTGGTTTGAAATGATCTTTTCTGAAAGACTGCTGTCAAAATGTGTTTGTGTGCTGTGTGGACAGGAAGGTATATATTTATTCAGGCCCTGCCCACATTAGCGCCATTTTCCTGGCTCCAGGCCCTCATGGCTGCCATTTTCTACACATCAGGGGACTTTTTCAAGGCTTTAAAAATAGTAATTGCTATGCTCTTATAGCATTACATCAGAGCAATGCATCAGCTATAGATGTTTTCTTTAAAAGTCCTCAGGTAGTATGGAAACGAGAGCTACAGTTTTTACCACACGGAAGCCTCCTTTGTACAGGAGGCAGAGTTGGGAACAGTCCTTAGGGCCCTCGTGAAAACTGTTTTGTTGTTTGGTACAAAACAAACGTTGTATTTGAGCTGCCGTATTTTCTTAGCTGTTTTGTTTCTTTATAACGACGTATGAGGGACTGGCACTGCTCTTTCCCAGTCTAAAGAGACAAACAGCTAAAAATATTTGGCAGCTGTGCTTTAAGCAATGAGGTCCAAAATATTTATTTGGAACTCAGGTGAAAGAACCCCTTTGCCCACAGCAGCCTTGACACAGCTTCTGTCTGGAGGTACATATGGGCCTCAGTTCAGCAAGAGGGCAGAAAACCTGAAGAATGTGGTGTCGAGACTGGAGGGCAACATTCCGCTTCCTGAGAATTTTAGCTGCTTTCCCCTTTTGTACATCTCCAGCTCCTGTTATTCAGCTCTATACTGCCCCTGTAAGCTTGCCAGCTCTGGGTTGGGAAATACCTGGAGATTTTGGGGGTGGAGCCTGGGGAGGGTGGGGTTTTAGGAGGGGAGGGACCTCAGCAGGGTACAATGCCATAGAGTCCCCCTGCCGAAGCAGCCATTTTCTCCAGGGGAACTGATCTCTATTGTCTGGAGACCAGTTGTAATAGCGGCAGGTCTCCAGGCCCCACCTGGGGGTTGGCAGCTCGGTGCCCCTGTACATCGAGGTTGCATAACTAGTGGAAGTCTTTCTAAAGTTGTTTCCACATCAGATGTTTGGTCTGACTCTGAAGCTCACGGGAAGTGTGTGTGTGTGTGTGTGTGTCCGTGTCCCCACTGCTTCCATACTGCATTGTGGTACTTCAGTACAACTTCCAGTTACTCCCACAGATTTCCCACAATCTTTCCTGAACCTGCTTTAGTCTTTTAGGAAGGATTGCAGCAAAGCCAAGATGGCTGCTGTGCGGACAGGATAGTCCTGATATTTCCCAGTGCCACCCACATCTGGACCATTTTCCCTGCCTCAGCCGTCCATTCCCCTCTGCCAAAGGGGGATTTTTCCAGGATGTGTGGTAAATTGGCAATTGATACATCACTATAACATTATGCACAGCATAGTGGTTTGACTATTATGGATTTTTTTAAAATTCCTGAGGAAGAAAAAGAAGAGGAGATTGGATTTATACCCTGCCCTTCACTGGGAGTCTCAGAGGGGTTTACAAACTCCTTTCCCTTCCCCTCCCTGCAACAGACACCCAGTAAGGTAGGTGGGGCTGAGAGAGCTCTTTCCAGAACTGTCCTTGAGGGAACAGCTATGTCAGAACTATGGCTTGCCCAAGGTCGTTCAGCAACTGCATGTGGAGGAGTGGAGAATCAAACCCAGTTCTCCCAGATTAGAGTCCGCGCACTTAACCACCACACCAAACTGGCTCCTTCCCAGGGGGTGGGGTGGATGAACAGCCACTGAGGGGGACTGGGACAGCAAAAATGTGGGGAAACAAAGCCTCCTTGTGGCTGCACTCAATCAGTGGCCCCAGAGGCAACCGGAAAGCTTGCCAGCCTCATCGCCTTAGAGTCCAAAGTGTGTTCACTGCCATACCGTCTTGTTTTGGAAAAATGGATCAGCCAGTCAGCTACCCGGCCACCCGGTCTCTGCCTTTGAGTGTTCGGAACGTCTCTCTTTCAAAGCAAGACCTTTGCCCATTAGTGTGTTGCGGCCTCTAGATGGCACGAGTGAACTATTTTAAAACCCGTTTGCAGTGCCTGCCCAGCCTGAGAAGACCATCTTCCTTTTCCAGGGTCACAGCTGTAGGAATACAAAACCATGCAAGAACTTGGTGAGAAGTGATCAGTGTGTGCCGTGTGTGTGGGGGGGAGCGCTTTCAAAGGTGTGGAATGAAACATTTAAAGTTCATCACGGGCATGGCCACCACAGGATGGTTGCAGCACCAAGTGATGGTGGAACTGCCTGCATGGAAGGTCCGTCGTAGATATACAACCCCTCACAGGAAAAAACATGCAAAGGGCAATGCTTTGGGGCAGGGGTGGCCAAACTTGCTTAACGTAACAGCCACATAGAATAAACATCAGATGCTCGGGAGCTGCAAGACATGAACAAATATCACACACACAGTTTTATTGAAAAATATGCAAATATGCAAAACTTTAGATGGGGATGGAAGGTAGAAAGAAAAGAAAAGAAAAGAAAGAAGACACAGGGAGGGAGGGAGGGAGAGGTGGAAAGAAAGCAACTTTAACTTTAATTCCCTGGAAGGAAAGAAACTCTCCTTACTTACCAGTATCCTCTCTCTCTTGCAGGGGCTAAGAGCAAAAGACAGGGCCCAACCCAGCTAGGGCTGCCAAGTAAGTCGCCGGTACTTGGCAGCCCTAAACCCAGCACATGTGTGCTGATATTCCATACTGGCCCATGCCACAGACACAGTTACCCAGGAAAAGAGCCCTGCTGAACTCAGTGAGATGCACTTCTCCTGGTCAATTTTTAATTTATTTAAAAAGTTTATGTATGGCTTTTTTTTATATACTCAACTAAATTTTTTTTAAAATCACCAAGAGTCTATGTGTCAGCAATAAAGGGGCTTTGCCGCTGCCATGTGTTTCCTTAAGCTGTGTGAAGAGGATGCTGTCGTGTTGTGTCAAGTGAAGAGCGGGCCATCTTTTTGTGCAACACAAGGGCAACCAGGGCCAGATGAAGAAGAAGACGAAGAAGAAGAAGAGGAGGAGGAGATTGGATTTATACCCCACCCTTCACTACCCAAGGGAGTCTCAGAGCAGCTTACAAACTCCTTTCCCCTCCCCTCCCCACAACAGACACCCTGTGAGGTAGGTGGGGCTGAGAGAGTTCTTTCGAGAATTGCTCTTTCAAGAACAGCTCTGGCAGAACTATGGCTTGCCCAAGGTCGTCCAGCAGCTGCAAGTGGAGGAGTGGGGAATCAAAGCCGGATTTCCCAGACTAGAGTCCGTGCACTTAACCACTACACCAAACTGGCTGTCGACATGCTGAAGCCCTAAAGTATGTCAGATTTCAGAGAACCCATAGCATTACCCCATGTATATTGTTCTAACATGGAAATTTAGTATGTTTTTAAATTTTATTTTATTTAGAGGCTCCTCATAATCTCAAACCCTAAAATCCAGTTTACTTAGTTTGTGCTCTGTGGGCAGTGGCACCCGGTGGAGCAGGAGTGGACTGGGAAGTGAAAACGGCCCTGGAGCAAGCCAAACTGAGCGCCCCCTGCTGTATCACAAGCCCGCACTGCAGGGCCACTCAGCTCATTGGGGCAGGCAACGGGCTCACCCACAGCATCATTCCCCAAACTGGAAGCAGTGCAGAAAAAGTCGTTTGGTCAGCTGACCCGGACTGCAGTGCCACAGCTGAAGAGGGGTATGGGTAGGGTTGCCAGCCTCCAGGTGGGGCCTGGGGATCTCCCGCTTTTACAACTGATCTCCAGGTGACAGAAATCAGCTCCCCTGGAGAAAATGGCTGCTCTAAAGGGGGGACTCTATGGCACTGTACCATGCTGAGGCCCCTCCCCTCCCCAAACCCCACCTCCTGGCTCCACCCCCAAAGTCCCCTGGTATTTTCCAACCCGGACTTGGCAACCCTAGGTCTGGGCCAAGCAGCCCCTGAGGCCCAGGCAGAGTTGCTGAGGCTGAATTCTGCTTGCTCCAGTGGCTCTCTAGGGCAGAGGCCCACCAGGGAATTTCCCTGTAAATTAAATGGCCAATCCACCCCTGCAGTGGAGGTTTCTAGAGTGAGCAGAATGTGTTTGGTTACCAAATGACCTTTTTTTTTCTTTTGGTATCTTTTGTATTTGTGTGTATGTGTGTGCAGTGCACCTGGAAGTCATGGTGACCTCTGGTGACTGACTCCTACTGTGGGCCTGGAGGATATTTAGAGAGGTGGCTGAATAAAGCCTGCCCCTGTTCTCTCACCTCTGGTTCTCCAGAGTCTCCCATTCAGAGTCTCTCATCCAAGTACTAACCACAGTCAGCCCCTGCTTAGCTCCCGAGATCTGACAAGATCAGGCTTGCCTGGGCTACCCAGGTCAGGGCACTAAATGGCCTTTAAGAGGCTGGTGGCTTCCAGCTGCAGAACCTTTGCCTGCTTGGGAGGGAAACTGGGATAAATAAGGTGTGTGTGTGTTTGTGTATATAAAATGAAGGGGAGTCCTCCCTAGTTGCTGTTTACTACACCAGTTTGGTGTAGTGGTTAAGAGCGTGGACTCTAATCTGGAAGAACTGGGTTTGATTCCCCACGCCTCCACATGCAGCTGCTGGAGTGACCTTGGGTCAGTCACAAGTTCTCTCAGAACTGTTCTCTCAAGAGCAGGCCTCAAAAGAGCTCACTCATCCCCACCTACCATCCAGTGACTGTTGTGGGGAGAGAAAGGGAAAGGAGATTGTAAGCCGCTCTGAGATGCCAAGTGAAGGGTGGGGTATAAACCCAGCTCCTCTTCCTCCTGAGAAGTTGATGTGACTTTACAGCCCGGGAGTGATTGCCTGCACTGATTCCACAAGAAATAGCATCAGTCTCCAGAATGGATTTGGAACTGGCTGCCCCTGGAACTTCCTACCATTCAAGCAAGTGGGAGTAGGTTGGGTGGAAGATGCGCACCTCCCAACTTTGACAGTCCCTCTTTCAAAAATCTGGAACTGGGGGAATAATGATGCTGACCTACCTGACCGGACTGCTGCTGCACCAAGAGGGCAATGCGCGGGAAGTGCTTTGAGTGGCCTGAAAGAGGCACGCGGCTGCAAAGGATGCTTAGTATTAAGTGCAGTTTTAAAAAGCATTATTCTTTTACAAAGTGTCTGCACCAGTCTTCAGTGTTGATTCACCAAATGAAATTAATGAAATTTCTTTGCAGAATTAGGAGGCAATTCACGAGACAGGGGAGAGCCTTCATTCTTGACTCTTTTGATAGTTATTTAGGAGATTTCGATGTCGCCTCTCCAGAGTCCTGCTCAAGACATCACACGCATCCCTGTACTAATTCCTGGGCTATTCAGCAACAGACCACATGCCTTATTCACAAATGAGAAGGGCTGATATCTTGCACTTCATTTGATAATAGATGCTACAATTTATTTGGTGCCTTTCAGCTGGGTCATATGTGACAGTTGGGGATTATCTGTAAAAGCGTCCAGAGTTTCTTTTGCTTACCTCTTCTGTTTTCTTTTTCAAATGGCTGGCCTGTGCGTCCTTCCACTTTCCAGGGGCGATTGCTAAACGTGGCCCAGCAACCATCTGCTTGGGTGAAATTTCAAGAGCTCAGCATTTGCGGTGGCCTCCAGAGACTCTGTCCAGCACACTTTGCAAGAGTGTCTTCTCATGACGAATGTGCTGAACCCAGGTAGAGAAGGCCAGCTCGCTCCCGGGGGCATCAGCCCCAGACTTCTGCTAACAGTGGGATGCTTTCCGCCGCATATGTATTTTAAAAAAACTGTTTTAATGCAAACAGTGCAATTTTTAAAACACTTTTTTTAAAAGTTGCATTTTTATTAATTATAGTATATTCTTGTTAGCCAATAAAATCAGCTTTAAAGAACGTACATACTCCCAAACTCAGTCTCACCTTTTCTTTCCTTTCCTTTCACACTCTATGCAATTTCAAATCTTCCATTAACTTTCATTCCAATTAAAATACAGGTTTTTTAAAAAATGAATATTTTAGAAGAAAAGAGATTGGATTTATATCTCATCCTTCACTACCCAGAGGAGTCTTACAATCTCCTTTCCCTTCCCCTCCCCACAACAGACACCCTGTGAGGTGGGGCTGAGAGAGCTCTTTCAAGAACTGGTCTTGAGGGAACAGCTCTGAAAGAACTTGGGACTGACCCAAGGTCACACCAGCAGCAGCTGCATGTGGAGGAGTGGGGAATCAAACTGGGTTCTCCCAGATTCTTGATGTGAAGCCCTTGGATGAGATTATTTGTGGCTTGGAGTTGGGTGTCATCAACAGGCTGATGATCCCCAGCTCTGTTTGTCTTTGTCCAGACGGCCTGGCGCTGCCGGAGGGGGAGGCTGGGTCAGTCCCTGGCTGCTGTGGCTAAATGGCTAAAGGTGAACAAGCTTTAAATGAATCCTGACAAGATGGAGGTGATGCTGGTCGGGAAGGCTGAGGTCTCAGAAGGGTACGGTGCTTCCCACATTCGACAGAGTTCAGTGAACTTGTACTGACTTGGCTAAGAGTCTGGTGGCAAGCATAAGAACAAGAAGAGCCCTGCAGGATCAGACCAGCAGCCCATCTAGTCCAGCAACTGGATCCAGCCATGGGCGTCAACTACGGGGGGGCTCGAGGGCTCGAGCCTCCCCCAAAATTTCCCGGGGGGGGCTCAGCCACCCCCGGCAAAATGCTCGCCCAGCCGGCCGTCGCCGCCTCTCCTTCACCCCCGGCCTGCCCTGCCTCCCTGAGGCGGGGGGGGGAGAGAGGCGGCGGGGACATAGTCGCCCACGCGCTTCACGCGGGCGGCAGTCCCGGCCAGCTGGCTGCCGTCGCGGGTCTGCCTCCCTGGGCCGGGGGGGGGGAAACGGCGCGGCCGGGACATAGTCACGCGCGCGCTTCGCGCGGGCGGCAGTCCCGGCCAGCTGGCTGCCGCCGCGGGTCTGCCTCCCTGGGCCGGGGGGGGAGGGAGCGGCAGAGACATGGTCCCGTGCGCGCGCGCAAAGCGCGCGCGCGCGCATGAGAGAGCCCCTGCCCCCCCCCGGGATTTAGAAAGTCAACGCCCCTGGATCCAGCATGAGCACTGGAAACACAAGTTAGTTCAGCTGCAAAAAAAAAAACAAAAAACCCAAATTTTCTTCCATCTTCATTAGAACCCAAGGATGATTCCTTGCCTTAACCTGGCAAGTCCGGCTTTGTGGATCCGTGCCACAGTAATATGTTGCCAACCTCCAGGTGGTGGCTGGAGCTCTCCTGGGATTTCAGCCAATCTTCAGGTGACAGAGATCAGTTCACCAGGAGAAAATGGCTGCTTTGGAGGGTGGACTCTATGGTTTTGTACCCTTCTGAGGTCCCTCCCCTCCCCCAAACCCTTCCTCCCCAGGCTCCACCCCCAAAACCACCTGGTATTTTCCAACCCAGAGGTGCCAACCCTGCACAGTAACCTCATGGCTTCTCTCTTGTCCTTTGAAAACAGCCCAGAAACTCCAGCTGGTACAGAACATGGCAGCTCAGTTACTCCAAGGAGCCTGGGCGAGTATGAATATTATACCCATTCTGCAGTCACTCCATGGGTTATGGATTAGTTTCCAGGTTCAGTACAAGGTAGAGTTGCCAGCCTCCAGGTGGGGCCTGGAGATCTCCCAAAATTACAACTGATCTCCAGACTGCAGAGATCACTTCCCCTGGAGGAAATGGCTACTTTGGAGGGTGGACTCTATGGCATTATACCCCACTGAGGTCTCTCCCCTCCCCAAACCTTGCCCTTCCCAGGCTCCCTCCTCATATCTCCAGGAGTTTCCCAACCTGGAAGTAGCAGCCCTAGTCAAAGTCCTGGTTATCCCCTACAAAGCCCTTCGTGTCCCAGGATGCACCTTTCTGCAGGGCTTCCTCTCTTGATGTGCCCTGCTGTGGCAGCTCTGCTCATCTAAGCAGGGCCACCCTGCAAATGGGGAAGATCAACAGCTGCCAGCATCTGAGCCTTCCCACCTGATGGAACGACGTGCCTTATCAGAGGTCAAAAAGGCTCCCACATCACTGCAGAATGTGTAAAACAATCATTCAAAATGGCACTTTTATAATGTGAATATGGTTGCAGTTAAATGTTGGTGGGAATTATCTTCATTGTAGATATTATGATGCCTTTATTGCATTTTTTTAAAGTTTGTTATCCAGTTTTATTATATCGTCTAGCGTATGTAACATAAAGCTTCACTTCCTTGTTCTCCAAACTTGTAACTCCTGTTTTACTGCCGGTTGTATACTGTACAAATGGGAGACTCACAAGGTGAGGAGGGGGGTGTCTAATTCCCCCCCTCACCTGCTATTTCCCTCTTTTGCTTGCCTGGAAGCCCCTATAGCTGCTCCCTTTTTCCTGCTTTCTTCTCTCCTCCCCATCCACCAGCCAACCTACCTTTATCTGCTCCCCATCTTCAGCTGTCACCCCTTCCATCTCCTGGCAACCTCTACCCAGGACAATAGTTAATTTTATTTATTTACAACATTTTTGTGCTGCCTTTCCACCTGATCAGGGCCCACAAGGTAGCAAACATTTAAAAAATGTAACATTTGAGCCATTAAAATACATTTAACATTATAAAATAATTTAATTAAAACCATAAACAAACAACACCAGAGGGAGGGTGACTAATGATTATTGGCGGTATGCCAGATGAGACAGAAAAAGCCTCTACTTGCTGGTGAAATACACCAATAGAGGGAGACAGATGAATCTCCCCCAGGGAGAGAGCTCCAAATTTGGGGGCCACGATTGAGAAGGCCCTTCCTTGGGTTGCCACCCATCTAGCTTCAGATGACAGGGGAACTGAAGCAGAGCCTCCGAAGATGACTGGAGTGTACAGGTAGGGTCGTACGGGAGGAGGCAGTCCTTAAGATACATTGGTCCCAGGCCATATAGGGCTTTAAAGATCAATGCCAGCACCTTGAATTGAGCCCAGAAGCAAACTGGAGCCAGTGCAGATAGAACAACAGTGGAGTGATATGGTCCCTATAAGTAACCCCTATAACAACACTAGGGTTGCCAGGTCCACCTGGCCACCAGTAGGGGATGGGGGGTAGAGTTGCCAGATCCAGGTTGGAGAACTCCCGGAGATTTGGGGATGGAGCCTGGGGAGGGCAGGGATCTCAGTGGGCTACATTGCCACAGAGTCCTCTTTCCAGAGCATCTGTTTTCTCCAGGGGACCTGATCTCTGTACTCTGGAAATGAGCTGTAATTTCAGGGGATCCCCAGGTCCCACCTGGAGGCTGGCAACCCTAGAATACTCTGGCTGCAGCATTCTGTACTAACTGTAGCTTCCAGATGGCCTTCAAGGGCAGCCCCACATAGGGTGCATTCAGACGCGCCATTTAATTAGGTTTAAATAGCCCCGCTCTGTTGCGATTATTTTTACTCTGGACAATCGCGATCACACGGGAGCGTGTGTCGGGGTCCCCCCCCCCCAAGTTTGCACATGCACATAATTGCTCATCCATAGAATTGAAAAGCTTTGTCCTCATGCATGCGCAGAACCATTTGACAATGCCACTGTTGTGTCCTAACGGCGACCATGCACGTGGTCAGGAAAATGCACGTGGCCGGACTGGCTACCAGAGCTTCGCTTTGGGAGACAATAGCCTGGCCAGATTGTAAATTAAACCAATCGGCCACCCAGGATCCGCCAGGGGACCTATAGTGTAAGGTCAGTCATAATTAACCCTATCGAAGTTTGGGCAAGGCCAGGGGTGCAGCTTAGATGGACATTTAAGCAGACCCCCAAGCCCCATTCAGGAGTCGTAAGCAGACCTCCGAGCCCTACCATCAATAAATTTATGAGCTGATTTCACTTCAACGCATCTCTGGACCCACTACTTTATACCCACAGGGTGCGTTCAGATACGCATATTTGAGCCTTCTCGAAATGCTTCGAGCCAGCTCAAATGTGAGCGTTCAGACAGCCACAGCTGCCTCCCGTCCCCAGCTGTCACCTACCGGACCAAATACCATCTCAAAGCGTAGAATTTTTGAGACCAGGTCCTGAGGTGGTTTCTCCTGTCCTCTTCCGGCTCAAGCTGCCTTTTTCCTGTGTGGTCCTGGAGCCGTCGCCGAGCCACTTCCGAGTCTTAACACACCCCCCCCCCCGCAGAAGCCTCTGGCTTCCGCTTTTTGCCCGCCATTTTCTTTTTTGCCTTGCCGATGTTCGCATAAGCGCTTTTTCACCCCCCGTTAAAAGAATTTTTTTTTAAATGGCCACTACCGCCACATTCGGGATCCCATGGAGGCCAGTTTGGGGCAAGAAGTTTAAAGGGACGTGTTCTATTATGGCGGGAAAGTCATGGTGTTTGCTCAACTTCTGAGAGGCTTTTCTCGCCCCCTTTGCGCATGCGCAAGCTCGTAGCTCCAGGTGTTTGCTTATGTGCACGCGCAAACTTTAAAAAAACAAACCCCTCCGTGTGATCGCGAGTTAAAACTGAGCCACATCGAGGCGGAGTCTGAACACACCCACAGAGTACCGTGATGTCACTGCTGTGACAGAAGACTTCCCTTTAAACTTTTCGCCCGAAACTGGCCTCTTTGGGATCCTGAACTCAAAACTAGTGCCCATTTAAATGTTGGTTTTATAAACGTGGGAGCAGAGCTCCACTTATGCGCATACCACCGACACACACAAAAAATGGCAAGTGAAAAGTGGAAGGGGGTTTAAACTATCGGAAGTGGCTCAATACCAGAGGAGCGATCACACCAGGAAAACTGCGGCTTTAAACAGGAGACCTGAGAAAACACCACTTGGGACCCGGTAACAAAATACTCCGGCTGAAGGGGGGTTTTGAGCAGGAAACCAACGGATTGGGATGGGAGGCAGATGTTGCCATGTGAACGTGCACATAAAATCCATTGTTGATCACTCACAAAACCTGATTAAGTGGTGCGTCTGAATGTACCCATAGTGTGCTTTACAGTAATCTAATCTTGACGTTACCAGGGCATGCACCACAGTGGCAAGAACTTTTCTGGCCAGGAAGGGCCACAGCTGGATCACCAGGCAAAGTTGGTGAAAGGCATCCTTTCCTACTGCTGCCACATATTTATCGAACAGGAGGCCTGGGTCCAGAAGCACCCCATAAGCTACAAACCTGCTCCTTTAGGGGGAGTCCAACCCCATCCAGAACAGGAGATAACCCGTTTCCCAGGTCAGACCCTGCTCCCACTGGTAGCACCTTCCTTTTGTCAAGATTACGTTGCAGCTTGTTACTCCCCCACTGAAAGGGGTGTGTGTGTGTGTGTTTGTGTGTGAGAGAGAGAAGCAATCACTGCAGTTTAAAGTTTGGAGCAGTGATGGGAACAATTATTCTGTTTTGAATCAGTTACAGTCTTGAATGTTGTCAAAGCGAGGTGGGATTGTTTTACTAGAGGTACTTTCAGACGAGCTCTTTAAACAATACGCAGAGGCACATTTAGATCCAATTTTGAACTGCAGGCGGTGCCATGCGTTCCTGTGGCACCTTACCATTTTTTTTTGTTATTCTCTCTCAGTTTTGCGCTATATTGTTATGTCACAAAGCTGCTTTGTTTTCCCCCCAAAAAATGTAGAAATGGGCAAGAAAAATTAAGTGGCTCCTCACAGAGCACTAGGAACAGCTGAGTCAAAAATGCAACAATACAACAAGGCCTGAAGGAAAGCAGTTTCGCAAAGAACGGATCCAACCGTCATGAAAAGGGGCAACGTCGCTTGCCCTTTAAGAGGCTTGGAAGGAAAAAAAAATAAACGGTTCGCCATCAGCATCAGCAACAATTTATAGAGCCTGCTTGTCTGGAATGCACCCTCCCTGTTCTCCCTCAGATGCCGGCATGGATTAAAGAGCCCGCCTGAAGATGATCTGAGAGAGAGAAGCAGACAGAGGGCAGGAGGGAAGTGGCTAAGCATCTTGGCATGCAGGTTACTCAGCTGTATTGGATACACCTTGTTATAAGTGACCGAGTTTTCAAACATCTAATTTTTATCTTCTTCTAAAAATCAGGGTGCCTTGGATCAAATGCACACTAAATTCCATCACTGTAGGTTATGTCGATTTATTTATTTATAACATTTATTAGCTGCCTTTGCACCTTGTGAAACTCAAAGCTGCTTACACTAGAAATAAAAAACACAGTTTAAAACTGCCACCAAATTAATCAAATGCAGTCCAAAATAAAACTGTCTTCAAATGCCTCCTGCAGATCAAAATGAGGAGTATCCTGCAAATAAGCTTCTTTGGTTGAGGATAGGACACTCAGGAGGGCCTCTCCCTGAGATCTGAATTCTCCAGCAGCAACTAGGGTTGCCAGATCCAGGCTGAGAAACTCCAGGAGATTTGGGGATGGAGCCTGGGGAGGACAGGGACCTCAGTGGGGCACAGTGCCATAGAGTCCACCCTCCAAAGCATCAACTTTCTTCAGGGGAACTGATCTCTGTAGTCTGAAGTTGAGCTCTAAATCCAAGGTAACCCCAGGTCCCACTTGGAGATTGGCATCCCTAGCAGCAAAATGTCTAGGTCTTAACGATTTCAGTAGTTAAATGAGTGAGGCCCAAGTGTCTCATAGAATATGCTCGTCAAATAGTTTCCAATTGTTAAGGTAAAGCAGAGGTTTCCCTTGCTCGAAAGCCAGCCGAATCTGACTAGGGATGTGGTGCTCATCTCCATTTCCAAGCCGAAGAGCCAGCGCTGTCCGAAGATGTTTCCATGGTCATGTGGCTGGCATGACTAAATGCTGAGGTGCACGGAATGCTGTTACCTTCCCACCAAAGCGGTACCTATTTATCTACTTGCAATTTCTTGCTTTCGAACTGCTAGGTTGGCAGGAGCTGGGGCCAGAGGCGGGAGCTCACTCCGTCATGCAGCACTCGGGTATTGAACTGCTGAATTACCAACCTTCTGGTCTGCAGTTCAGCGTCTTAACCACTTGAGCCACTGCATTGTTACTTGTTCTCAAATCCTTATGGCCGGAAATTAAAAACAAAGAACAAGCAAACAAGGAGCACAAGGCTTCTGCAGTGCTCCTAACAGCAGAGATTGAAGTCTGATGGGGCATGTGGGAATTTCCTGGAACTTTTGGGGCGAACCAGCATCCCTGGGAAGCCCCAGAGACATCCATGAAAGCCTGTCTAGCATCACAGGAGCAGTTCCTGAGTTCTGTGTGACTTAGTGTGTGTGTGTGTGTGTGGAATGCACTGCTCTGTTGCTTCTCTGGAAATATCACCATTACCTCTATTGTATTGGAATGTTTTGATCTAATTTCTGCCTGGCCTTGATCTATTTATCTACTCCCCACCCTCCAATTCCTGTGCTGGGCAAAGCCAGCTTGAAATAAGTTAACCAGCTTTTCAATATTTCATCGCTGCTCATGGTAACCATACCTTCACTAGCTGCTCCCCTCAGGCTAACCCACCCAGCCGGCTGTCCGTTCTTCAGAACATTAATAATTCCTGTGCCAGCCTGCTCAGCGCAGCCCCTTCCCATTGGCTGATGCTGGGCAGAGCAGCCGTTGAATTCATTAGAAGTCCTGATGATCACAAGCCATGCAGAAAACCACCTGCATCGCCAGGCTGTCAGCAAAGAGGGCATGCAACACAGACCAGCTGCTCGGGGAGCCTCAAGAAACCGACGCATCCGGTGCTCGCCCGTGGAATCTGCGCACCAGGCCCGTGACATGACACTGAGTCTTCCAGTTTGCTCTGTCTGAGAACATCTCTGTGGCCCATTACGAGGGGGCTATGCTTGCACCGGCATTCCCGTTGCTGGTTCTCCATTGGAATGATCCAATGGTTGACCTCTGGAAACGCTAATGTTGAGTCTTGAGATGCCTGGAAGGGATGAAGGGTATCTGGATCATGCTTGCAGATCGCTGCAAGACTCAGGGCTTCTCTGGGTTGGATGAGCCACTGCAAAAGGAACTTTCAAATCAGTTCCATTCTTTCCGATGGAGTCGGCTCACGCATACAGTGGTGTCAAACAATCAGGTGATATGCCTGCATGTGTGAACCACTCTTTTGGTGTACTCACACATCCAGCAACACATCACTCAAGACCTAATGAGATAATCGGCTGACAGATCATGGTTCTGAAGGGCAGGGTACAAACATAGTTGATGAATAGCTATGGGAATGACCTCCCACTGAGTGTGCAAAATGACCGCCCTGTCTGCGGAGTCTGATCTTGGATGACTGTCTCACACAACCAAGTCTTTTGCTTGATGTTGCCCGTAGTCTTCAAGAGCCGAACTTGCATGCGTGAACTGGCTGAAGCTCATTGAGATAGAAGGGATGCTTTGGGTTACTCAGAGCAGAGGGGTGAAAGAGTCACTCTTGATTTCTGCTCTACAGTCAAGGTGTTCCACATAGCTTCTAGGTAGTGCTGAGCAAGCCCTCTACAGCTCAGATAACAGCTGAGTCACCAGTTGCAAACATTTGAGAAAAGATTGTTTTACCAAGAATTCTAAATTGGTTCACGTTTAACTTCCATGCACAAGTGTTCTCCTGCTCTCTCTCAGGAGTTGCGGCAAGTGTGTGGGTAAAGCATTGCCTAGTCCTAGACAAACGTGTGACATGCCTTTGGAATGCCTCCTGCGTCACAGCAAGGCCTCATCTCATATTGACCTGCAAGAATCCCTGAAAGTGGAGGAGGAGGCAGCAAAAGCAGCTTTGACTGAGTTTGCAGTTCAGTTATACTCACAAAAAAGTCACTTTCAACATGGAGGCCAAGTCATCAGCTTGTGAGTATGCGCCAACAGGGGCTTCCCCATGGATAGCCCCAATCGCTCTGTAGTGTCTGGCAGAGCAGGTCTTCTTGGACGTAGGCCTTTCCTAGCCCTGTAGCCTGAGACCCTCTAACTGGGGGGGGGGGTAGGGGCAGCAAGGATTAGAGCTGGGGTTCCCTGCACACAGCCTCTCCCATTAGTAGGGTTGCCAACCTCTAGGTGGCGGCTGGAGATCTCCTGGGATTACAACTGCTCTCCAGGCAAAAGGGATCATTGCACCTGGAGAAAATGGTCACCTTGGAGGAGGAGAGGAGGAGGAGGAGGAAGAGGAGATTGGATTTATACCCCGCCCTTCATTGGGAGTCTCAGAGCAGTTTACAGTCTCCTTTCCCTTCCCCTCCCCACAACAGACACCCTGGGAGGTAGGTGGGGCTGAGAGAGCTCTGAGAGAACTGCTCTTTTTCAAGAACAGCTGTGCCAGAGCTACGGCTTGCCCAAGGTCATCCAGCCAGGTGCAAGTGGATCAGTGGGGAATCAAACCCAGTTCTCCCAGATTAGAGTTCGCGCACTTAACCACTACACCAAACGGGCTCTACACCAGAGGGGGACTCTATGGCATCACATCCCCATTGAGATCCCTCCCCCCTCCCTGCCCTCCTCAGGCTCCACCCCATAATCTCCACGGCTTTCCCAACCCAGAGCTGGCAACCCTGCCCACCAGCCTCGGCTGCCTGATCTGTGGAACGTGGACCATGCTGACACAAAAGCAGCCCACGAGCTCAAACAGCCTCTCGTTGTAAATTGCAAATGGAGTCATAATCTTAAGGCGAAGGGGAATGCCTCGTAATAAAAACAAACAGTACAAGCAAGAGAAATTAGGCTGATGAGAGGCAATTGTTTCCACATCACCACTTCTGTGGCTGCAGTTCTGGAGGGCCCAAGCTCAGTCCAGGCCTTGACATTTTTTTCCAGGTTGGACGCAGCTCACCCATAAAGGGGGGGTGGAATGAGGCGCTAAAAGCAGCCTGCCCCACTTGCTGTAGATTCAACAGATTGATATTATAAAATAGATCAAGCCCTTACTGTTGTGCAGCATTCCTATAGAGTGTTATGGTCTTTCTGAGAGAGGGAGGGGGGAGAGAATGCTGAAAAACAGGATAATAACAAAAATTTAATAAAACATTGAGCATTAAAAAAGCAGAATTATTAGGAGGAATGGACAGTAATACAGAGCACTGAAGGGAGGAAAGCGGTGTCAGAATTCTAACACTGGGATCCGGGGAGAGCCATCCTCCACTGAGAATGTGGCAGAGCGAGAGCGAGAAAGCAGTCCCAGCGCCAGTGCCAGATACTGGTCCTGTTGCCAGTCTGGTCTCATGACTGGCCTCTTCCTTCTCTTTGCTGCAGCAGAGTTAGGCTGGCTCTTCTTGGCTCAGGCCAAGGCAATCTTTCCTTTTTTTGTTTGGACATTTATACCCTGCTTTACTCCTCAAATGAAATCCAAAGAGCCAGTTTGGTGTAGTGGTTAGGAACGCGGACTCTGATCTGGGAGAACCGGGTTTGATTCCCCATGCCTCCACATGCAGCTGCTGGAGTGACCTTGGGTCAGTCACAAGTTCTCTCAGAGCTGTTCTCTCAAGGGCAGGCCTCGAAAGAGCTCTCTCAGCCCCGCCTACCTCACAGGGTGTCTGTTGTGGGGAGGGGGAAGGGAAGGGGAAGGGATTGAAAGCCGCTCTGAGACTCCTTCAGGTAGTGAAGGGTGGGGTATAAATCCAGTCTCTTCCTCCTCCTTCCATCGTTCTCCCTTCATTTTATCCCCACAAAAACAACCCAGCGAGGTAGATTAGGCTGAGAGACAGTGACTGGCTCATTGTCTCCCATGGCAGAGTAGAGAATTGAACCGGGGTTTTCCAGATCCTAGTCTGAGACTCTAACCACTGCACCACATGGCCTCCATAGGCTTTGGAAAGCAGCCAAGGCAGAGTCCCCTGCTTTTTGCTGAGCAAGCCTTTCTGACACTCAGGGAGCATCATCTGACCTGTTGTGGACAGTCCTGCCATGTTCATGGTGCTGCACAGGTGAGGCATCCACCTGCCACCCCCCAGTCATGTGCTGGAGACCGACTAAGGACTGATGCCCTGATGGATTCCTCACAATCCCACTTTCCTGTGGGTAGACCAGCACAGCACAAGCACTTTGGTGCACGGCTTCTTGAAAGGACTGAAGAGTCCTAAATGTGCATTCACACACACACAGAGCCTCTGACCTGGAAAATGGCAATGGCAGCAAAGGAATGAGACTGCAAATTGGGCATGACAGCATCTTACAGGCTGATATGGCAAGCTGCTGTCTGAGTTTCATGGGTGGGCAATACCTTGGGAAGAGAAGGGCACCCATGGGGGGGGCAAGGGGAGTGATGTGCATAGAATGATGTTCTCTGTCTGTGAATCTTCACACATTCTGTATGCTTGCTAACTTTGCAAACTTTGCAAGATACACAATCTTGGGTTGAAAACGGTAGAGGGTCTTAAATGGGAACACCAAAACGACAGTACCCCATAGCACAAGGAGGCTTAGCTGAATTCCACAGGCGCAGGGCCTAGTGGTTAGCTGGACTGTGCCCCTGGCATGCTGCTGGGGAGAAGAAGCAAAGTCATCTGGTTGAAAATTTAACATCCAGTGGTTGATCAGAGTCTTGAAACCTTGTAAAGCCCAGCAAATGTCTTGTGGTGTGAGGCTGTATAGGGAAAAGCATATGATGCACCTTGTAATGCTTTCCAGAGGAATTTGTTCCATGATCTCTTGATAAATTCTGGAAATACTAATTCTTCAAAGGAGAAGGGCATGTGTGCCCCAGTCCAGAAAGGAACTATAGTGATCAAAAGCAGGCTTTTCATATGTGCAGCTGACACAGGTTCCCATCTGGTTATTGTAATGCTCATCCTGGCTCCATTGAAGGGAGCAGATGAGTCTCTTGATCCAGATGGGGGGAACACTGCTTTATGTTGTTGCACACAGCTAGAGCTGAATGGGGGCCAGAGGACAGTATGGTGCATAACACATATTCCTTTTTTAAAGGGCGTTTATATCTTGTTTTACTTTAACCATTCAAAACAGCTTGTCATTGTGAAAGACAGAGTTCGGTAGCAATGATGTAACAGAAAAAAAGCTGGGTTTCGAAGAGGTAGAGGAACTAGAGATCAAATTGCCAACATTTGCTGGATTGTGGAGAAAGCAAAGGAGTACCAGAAAAACATCTACTTCTGCTCCATTGACTATGCCAAAGCCTTTGATTGTGTGGGTCACAACAAACTGTGGCAAGTCCTTAAAGAGATGGGAGTACCAGACCACCTCATGTGTCTCCTGAGAAACCTGTATAAGGGTCAAAAAGCAACAGTTAGAACCAGACATGGAACAACTGATTGATTTAGAATAGGAAAAGGAGTATGACAAGGATGTATATTGTCACCCTGCTTATTTAATTTATATGCAGAATACATCATGCGAAATGCTGGCCTGGATGAATCACAAGCTGGAATTAAGATTGCTGGGAAAAATATCAACAACCTCAGATATGCAGATGATACCACTCTAATGGCAGAAAGGGAAGAAGACCTAAAGAGTCTCCTGTTGAGAGTGAAAGAGGAGAGTGCAAAAGATGACTTGAAACTCAACATCAAAAAAACTAAGATCATGGCATCTGGCCCCATCACTCCCTGGCAAATAGAAGGGAAAGTCATGGAAGCAGTGACAGACTTCACATTCCTGGGATCCAAGATCACTGCAGACAGTGACTGCAGCCATGACATTAAAAGACACCTGCTCCTTGGGAGGAAAGCTATGGCAAACCTAGACAGCATAATAAAGAGACATCACCCTGCCAACAAAAGTCTGTATGGTGGTATTCCCAGGAGAAATGTATGGCTGCGAAAGTTGGACCATAAGGAAGACCAAGTGCCACAGAACAGATCTGTTTGAATTATGGTGCTGGAGAAGACTCTTGAGAGTCCCTTGGACTGCAAGGAGATCAAATCAGTCAATCCCAAAGGAAACCAAACCTGACTATTCCCTGGAAGGACAGATCCTGAAGCTGAAGCTCAGATACTTTGGCCACCAAATGAGAAGGGTGCACTCACTGGAGAAGACCCTGATGCTGGGAAAGACTGAAGGTCAAAGAAGAAGGGGACGGCAAAGGATGAGATAGTTAGACAGTGTTATCGATGCAATGAACATGAAGTTGGGCAAGCTCCAGAGGGCGGTGGAAGACAGGAGGGCCTGGCGTGATGTGGTCCACGGGGTCACGAAGAGTCGGACTTGACTGTGTGGCCAAACAACAACACGCAGAAAAACATTTGATGGTGCTGATTGTTTTGATCTTGCATTCCCCTCCTCACATCCCATTTTTGGTCACACCCTTTTATTTAAATAACAGTAATATATTATGTGATAGAGCAAAGTAGTACATGGTGCAAAGTATCTTTCTCTCACTACTGAACAACTTCAGTCTCTTTCCATAAAGGCAGAATTCTTGGGTGGGGGAGCTGGTATTGCTTTATGACAGCTTTGCACCTCTGACTCAGCAACAGATCCAGCAAGCTTTTTGCAGGCAGTACTCAGTTGCTGTTTCATCACAAGGATTCAGGAGTATGCTAGCCCCAATGACAAAACTGGAAGTTAACCAATATTCTGTTAGTTCTTTGTGCAGTCTAAGAATTGCCATGGAGCTTCCATTTGTGTACTGCAAATGCAGAAGGCTTGCCTGCAGAGGAAGATGCTTGTTGAATCTCTGCATGAGTCACTTTGCCGGGGGTTTCCTCCTTCTCTTAAAGATGCATACTGAGTTCACTGATTCATACAGAAACACAGCGGGGTGGGTTCTCCTGAGGGAGAATATACATTCTCAAAGTTAGCCCTTTTAATAGGGTTGCCCCAGTTGGGAAATACCTGGAGATTTTGGGGGTGGAGCCTGAAGAGGGTGGGGTTTGGGGAGAGGAGGGACTTCAATAGGTTATAATGCCATAGAGTCCACCTTCCGAAGCGTACATTTTCTCCAGGTGAACTGATCTCTGTCACCTGGAGATCAGTTGCAAAAGCAGTTCTCCAGCTGCCACCTGGAGGTTGGCAACCCTACCTTTGACCAGTGATTGTTTAAAAACATTCCTCCATTAAAAAAAAAAATTCAGGAGGTGGCGGGGGTGAGCAAGCATTGTCTTTTCAGGAGTGTGGGAAATGGTGGCTCAGGTAGTTCCTGCCAAGGCAGTGAGATGCAACATTAATGTGGCTTTCGGGCTGCAAGCTGAATGCACTGTGACAAAAGCCCTTCACGCACAGACAGACGTTGAGAGGCTGCCAGCCCTCTTCTCCATAACCACCCTTGGCAGCAACGCCTGGCTTCCAGGCCAGCAGCCAGAGCCAACGGAAAATGGACTCTAATGAAGCCACTGTCTGCTCCTTGCACAAAGCGTCGCCCTTCTCGTCCCCGGCAGACACATCTCCATAAAAACGCAGCCGTGTCGCTTGTTCAACCTGCTCGCGTCTCTACTCCAAGGGCAATATCCAAGCTGCCGAAACGCATTGTACAAGCCATAATGCCGGCTGTTAGTTCTCGTCAATGGCTTGTGCGTTCAGAAAGTACCTGCTCTCTAAACTCAAAGCCCGGTAATCGGCTTCTTAAATTTGCATCCTGGGGGAGGAGAGGGAGGGGACGTGCTGACATGGACCACGGCAATGGAAAGAGGTCACGGACCACGGGAGTGGAGAGGGGTCAACTGGCTCGGGCAGGGGCAGCGGTGGAGACACCGACACTGAAAACCAGAGGCTGGGCCTGGAGGTCACCTTGGAAGTAGTCTTTACTTCTGGGTACTGTTTGGGTCCCTGCTCCAAAGTACCTGCTTTCCAGTGTTGGCTGTCAGCCCAAGGTGTTCTGGCCCTGGGGGTGAAAAACCAAACAATATGCCTCCTGGTAATGAACCTGGGACATGATCTCTCAAGAACTTCTCCTGAGAAGGCATCCAGAAACACAATTCCAGTGGAGCTTTACTAGAATATGAAGAGCCAATAAACTTGCCCCAGTGTTCCCTCTAAGCTGACTTAGTGTGAGCTAGCTCACAGTTTTTTAGCCTCCAGCTCACACATTTTTGTCTTAGCTGAGGAAGAATGGCTCCAGAGCAAACTAATCTGATAACTGACCTGTTTATGTTTTTTGGTTGTTTTTATGGTGGATCTTAATTGTACTTATATATGTATTTTATGTTAGCTGCCCTGAGCCTGCCTTGGTGGGGAGGGCGGGGTATAAATTAAATAAATAAAATAAAATAAATAATCTAAGCAGTAGCCAAATTGCTCACTCACAGCTTTAATGTCAGTGGCTCACAAAGTAGAATTTTTGCTCACGAGACTCCACAGCTTAGAGGGAACATTGGCCCAGTTTTTACATTTAAAACCAGTTGCTAACCTGGATAGCCCAGGCGAGCTTGATCTCACCAGATCTTGGAAGCTAAGCAGGGCTGACCTGTGCAAATACTTGGAAGGGAGACCTCCAAGGAATACCAGGGCCAGGATGCAAAGGCAGGCAAAAGGCAGGCACCTCTCTGAAATGCCCAAGCCCCACTAGGGGATCCCCAGAAGTCAACCATGACTTCCAGGAATACACACATATACACAAAATACTCACCAAAAAGTAAAACCAAGTTCTAGATTAAATGTTGAAATTAACACAGGGAAGGCAGCTGGGCCTTTTCTGACCGGTTTTTGTCTCTCGCTTCCCCATGTTAATGGCAAAACTGCTCCCTCTTCTTTACCTCTGTCTCCACTCTCCTCTTTAAAAAGAGCTCAGCTTGCCATTTTTAAAATTCTTGTGAGATTCCTTCCTCTTGTTACTGTTCTGGTTGTCAAATCCTTTCCTTTGTGAGAATGGAACCATCCAGCATCTCTAGAAGGTCAAAATGCTTTCTCTTCCTTTCTAGAATCATAGAACCACAGAGTTGGAAGGGGTCCTGCAGGCCACCTAGTCCAACCCCCTGCTCAGTGCAGGATCAGCTCAGAGCTTCCCTGACAAGTGTTTGACCAGCCGCTGCTTGAAGACTGCCAGGGAGGGGGAGCTCACCACATCCCTGGGCAGCTGATTCCACTGTTGCACAACTCTTACTGTGAAATTTTTTTTCCTAAGATCCAGCCAGTACCTTCCCACTCTTAGTTTAAACCCACTGTTGTGTCCTCTCCTCTGCTGCCAACAGGAACAGCTCCCTGCCCTCCTCTAAGGGACAGCCCTTAACATGCTTCAAGAGAGCCATCATGTTCTCCCTCAAGCTCCTCTTCTCCAGAATGAACAGCCTTTCCTCATAGGGCTTCTTGGTCTCCAGGTCTCCACTTTTTTGGAGCCCTCTTCAGAACAGCCTATCTTCTTGAACAATACTGAACTAGAGGCAGTATCCTGACTAGTTGTCACACTCTGTCTCCTCCCCCCTCCAAATCGGCCCAGCAATATCTTGCCCATAACTATTCCCAGTTCTGCTGTGTCTGGATGCTGCTGCTTCTCCTGGTTATTTGCTTGTAGCTTTCCTCTCCCCTATCTGGGTATTCTCTTGCACAGAGCATTGGCTGCAGCAACAGGCTCCTTCCCTCGCCAACTCAGTGTGATCAGCAGCTGTCTTCCGTTCCAACTGTGGACATCAGATGTCAGGTCCCTCAGGCTACAGGGTGACCTGATTGTGGATGAAGAAAGCTAAAAGATGAGTAAGATCTGCTCAAAGAATCACCTAACGGACTTCGCAGGGTGGCATCTGTCCCCCTGCTGGTACCTTTTCTGAAGCAGCAGCAGCAGCATGGAAAGGCAAAATGGCCTGCCTGCTGCAGAACTAACTGGTCATCTAAAGATGGAAAAAAGCTTTGGAGGGGGGCTGTTATTAGAAAGGATTGATCATATGCACCTCTTTACAGTTTTGTCTTACCTGTCCTCCATGGGTAGCTGGAATGGTTCTCTTTTCCTCCATTTTATCCTCACAACAGTCTTGTGAAGTGGGTTAGGCTGAGACAGCGGACTCATGGTCACCCAGGGACTTTCATGGCTGAGTGGGGATTTGAACTAGTCTGATATTTTCGCCCCTTGCTTTTTGTGTTGTGGTCAGGGCCGGTGCCAGGATTTTTTGCACACTAGGTGAGGCTACCTTCTGGCACCCCCCCCCCCCAAATGTGCCCACCAATTTACAAACATAAATGCATTTTAGAAAGACCGAAAACCACAAAATTTGAAGTTGCTAGTGCTGGGCCTGGTGGCGGATCTCCTGCACAGTAATACAGACTGTCAGTTCTGCGCCCCTCTGAGGTCTCCGCCCCAGGCAGCCGCCTAGGTTGGCCTAATGGTAGCACCGGCCCTAATCCCAATTTTTGCCATGGAAGCTCACCTGGTGGCCTTGGGCCAGGGGTACCTTCTGCCTAACCTACGTCACAGGGTTGTGGTGATGATAAAATGGAGGAAAGGAGAATTGTGTATCCTTTTCTGAGCGCCTTGGAGGAAAGGTGGGATAACATGCTAAATAGACTTCTAACAGCCTCTTTTATTTTCTGTTCTGGAGGACTGGATCAGGGAGCAGGGAAGGGGGGTGGGTGGGAAGCAGATTTGCCAAAGGTAAAACACCCAAACTTCCATTACAAATAAACAACCCCCCTCCCCACGTTGTTTAGAGTGCAGTAATTGGATTAGAGCTTCATCAGTATGCTCTCTTGGTGGGGGAGGCATTGGGAACCTGGGGGCGATGCGGTACTAATCAGGAAGGGCAGGGGGTGCCTTCTGCTCCCCGGCAGGGGGGAAGCCCATCTCAGTGGAGAGATTTAACTTTTATTGGCAACTAATAATGTTTCACTAAGAGAGGAGCACAAGAAGGGAAGTGTCGGAGTGTCAAGCGTGGAAGGCTGCAATTGCAGTAATAGGTTTGTGTATCTTTGCGAGTGTGTGTGTGTGCATGTCTGTGTTTTAATTATTAGTATTTGCATGTTTTGGCACTGAGATGACTTAACCACCAAAGCGACACGTCTTGAATGCCAATTGGGGGAAGGAGAAGGAGAAACACACTCCCAGTACAACAGACTTATGCCAAGCCAGGCCTTTGGGCCACTGGTTTCTACCTTGCCTGGCAGGGGCTCCCCAAGGTCTTGGGCCACGAATGAACTTTCCCAGCACCTGAGATCCTGGAGGCATACCTGGGATCTTCTGCCTGCTCCTTTCCATACCCCCATTTCTGACTCCCCAGTGAAAGCTAAGTCACAGGCAAACTCTAGCAGGGAGCCAGTGTGGTATAGTGGTTAAGAGTGGCAGACTCTAATCTGGAGAACCGGGTTTGATTTCTCACTCTTCCACATGAAGCCAGCTGGGTGACCTTGGGCCAGTCACAGTTCTCTCAGAACTCTGTCAGCCCCATCTACCTCACAGGGTGTCTGTTGAGGGGAGAGGAAGGGAAGGCAATTATAAGCTGCTCAAAAACACCATAGGGTAGTAGGAAGGTGGGGTATAAAAACCAACTCCTCCTTTCCTCCTCCTCCAGGTTGGGTTGCCAACCTCCAAGTGGGACTTGGAAATCACCCAGTATTACAGTTGATCTCTAGATGACAGAGATCAGTTCCCCTGGAGAAAATGGCTCCTTTGGAGGGCAGACTCTGGTATTGTACCCTGTTGAGATCTCTCTCCTCCCGGAACTCCACCCTATTTGGATGCTGTTTTGCCATGGACTTAAAACTGCCTCAACTCGAACACTAAAAAAATCCGAACTGGCAGGCAAATGTGGAAAGGACCAGTGTCTCTCCTTGATGCTGACGGTGGCCGCATCCCTATTTGTTTTGGTTGCAGCTTCTCATTCAATGTTGGGAGGAATTTACTGGAGATGGACTTTACATCATTCCCCCCATCCAAGTTGGCCAGCCAGCGTTTTAGGCTGCTTTAACATGGGAATAAAAAGTGGCATGTACCCACAGCGTCCGCACCACACCATGCTGCCCTGACTTGGATAGCCCAAGACAGCCCGAATCCCAGCAGATCTTGGAAGCTTAAGCACTATTTCAGTATTTGGAAGGGAATACCAGGGAATGCCAGAGAGGCAGGCAATGGCAAACCACCTCTGAAACGTCTCTTGCCTTAAAAACAAATCTAGCTCTCCACCTAGTGATGTACAACGCTAAAAGGGCTAGAACATCTGGCTGCCAGACCATTTTAGGATTTCCTGGCTATTCTAATTAATTAATTAACACCATGCTCATTACAAGCATGACTTGCAGGCCTCCCAGGGCTTCCTCCTTTAAACTAGGTCAAATATAAACCTGCTTTGACTCGTTCTAAAGGGGGACATGCAGGGCAGCTGCAAGTGGAGCATCCATTTGGTCACCTTGCTTACAGCTTTCAGTGGACCCTGGCTAGGGGCTTCATAGATTCTTGGAAATTCCTGAAGAAGCAATACGAGAGGTCCGGGTTTACTTACAAGGAGATCTTTAATAACGCATCAGAGTTACGGAAGGTGCTGGCTAAGCTTCTATCAGCTGGCCCCTGAGCATGCACATACAGAGCGAAACTTAGCCTTGGGGCCACAGGCATGACTCAAACAACATGTCTTATACCCTAAGTGCTGGCTGCGAGTCGGAGAACGATTCCCAAGCACTTGGATAAGTCAAGCTGACTTGCACCTGGCTTCCAGTGGGGGAAGAAGCAACCCAGGCTGTGAAGATAAGCGCTGCTAACAAGCATGAGAGAGACAGTGGCTGTGGTCACACTGGCAGCTTGGTGTAATATGGTGCCGCATCTAATTGAACCGGTTTAAAGTGTTGTGGGACCTATGAGCCACACAGCACACCCGGCTGCTGCGGGTGACCCACGGAAACTTCCCATGGTAAAGCATCCACATTATTGCAGTGCCTCAGCCATGGAGTGCACCTCCGTAGCGCCAGAACGGATCTGCAGGTTCAGACTGCCAAATCCATTCTGTGCGCGCTCCCCCGTGTACAGACATCCGGCCATGCACAATGACTGTGCAGGGAACCGAAAACACCACTTGTGATGTGGTGCCTTTTTAACCTGGCTCCAAGTCGTCCCATGATGGGATAAGTATGGCTGGGGAAGGCCTGAGAGATGTGGCTCTGCATCCCTCCCCTTAGCCCTTTGAAGGGCTTCCCCAGACTGAAAAAGTGGAAGGGATGGGGAAGAAGGGTTCTGGGTTACTGGGGGGGGGGGGGGAGAAGCATGTGCCAAAACAGGAGGGGTGGGAGAGCAGTGAGCAGGCAGTGGTGTAAGGATAATAGAAGCATAGAGTTGGAAGGGACCTCCAGGGTCATCTAGTCCAACCCCTGCACAATGCAGGAAATTCAAAAATACCCCCCCCCACACCCCCTGTGACCACTGCTCCATGTGCAGAAGATGACAAAAAAAATCCAAGATTCCCGGCCAAACTGGCCTGGAGAAAAATGGTTTCCTGGCCCCAAAGTGGTGACAGGTGAACACAGTTGCTGCCTACATTCACACAAATAGCTTCTTCTCTACTAGGGGGTGTATTTTGCATCCCCCCCCCCCCCCCCATGTTGAAGCAGCCTCAAAGTTCCATAGCAGCTGGATGCTCAAAAGCCCTGAAGGGCATAGCTTAAGGTCAAACATCCAAAGCTGGATGGATGAGCCCGAAGTGGGAGAGAACCAGGCAAACCTCAAGGGTCCAGATTCCAAACTCAACACAATAGTCAGCATTGCTTATACTACCTTGTAGCACCAACTCCGAGCAAAGGAACCCCACAGCTCTTGCAAGCACAACAGAAGATCTTTTCCCACTTCCACAACTCAAGCCTCCCCGCCCCCACCCCTCTTTACTTCATACATATAAACTAATCTGTTAAACTAAGCAAGTGGTTGAGAAACACTGAAATTTTAATGCCTGTTAAAAGGGAGAATTAGATTCTAAACTCAAATTTACATAGAAATATGACATTAAACTATATATATTTTTAAAGCTCTCCAGAACTCCGGGGACCTCCTTTTACTCAAGAATATACAGACACAGTTCTAGCATTTTCAAACAGAATTAGCGTTGAAATACTTCTTGTATATTCATGTCGAGCTAATGCATAAAGATGGGGAAACAGCCCCAGGCGTTTCTGTAGATGGTGTGGAAATCACATTTGCCAAATTGCGTGTCTCTCAAAATGGGAAATTTGGGAGTTTGCAAAAAGAGGGGAGGGAGAAGAGAGAGAGGTGGGAAGGGAGGGAGAGAAAAGGAAAATGCTGAGCAGCTGTGTTGACATGGTGAGAGATTAGCATGAACTGGCTACTTTGGCATACCTTGTGTCAAAAGCCAAGGTTCACCCCTTTCGTGTCCAACTTGAATTTCTGCAGGAAACTGTTAAGCCTCACACACAATGCATGACACAGAGATGTTAAAGAGCTGGACTTCACCCATGGGTCAAGCACTGCTGGTGGAGTGTACCAGCAGTACCACCCCCATAGTCTCTTTTTTGTTTGGGTTGGGGGGTGGTGTCAAGAAAAGGAAACTGAGATGCTGTAGCTTAGTAGGAGAGCACCTGCTTTCAGTGCAGAAAATCCCAGGTTCTGTCCCTGGCATCGCCCATTAAAGCATATTTGGTAGCAGGTGTTGGGAAAGACCTTTGTCCCCCTGAGACCTTGGAAACCTACTGCCATTCACAGGAGACAGGGGATGGGGCCAGCAGGTGCACAGTCCCCCCTCTCCGGACCATATTTTTTTTTAAATGAATTTTATTTTGTGAGACAGCAGTTTCTGTTTTTTGAGTGGGAATTTTCTATAGAACTACAAAATTTCTGGTTTTAAAGAAGTCCCTTTTTAGTTTATGTTCTGTGATCATGGAAGGATGCTTAAAGGGTAGTTAAAAGCAGGGATGGTCAGTGTCTGCGTTTCAGCCGCAGCACTGCTGTCCCACACATGTTGGTTTGGGAAGGTTTGGACAACCCTGGAAATGTTGCAGTCCCACTTAGCAAGGAAATCTGGCTGTGGCCCTTCAGCAGACAATATTAGGCTAGACAGACCAACACCTAAGGCAGTGAATTGTATGGCAGCTTCATTTCTCCATAAGAGTAAAGCACAAAGACAGGAAAATTGGATGCAGAATAGTAAAACATTGGTTGCAGTCACACACACTAAATAATCCACTTTCAATCCACTTTTAATGCACTTTCCAACTGGCTTTTGCCAGTTCACACAGTAAAATCCAGTTGGAAAGTACACTGAAAATGGATTGAAAATGGATTATTTAGTGTGTGTGACTGCAGCCATTAAAAAGCATGTTCCACCAATGTTTTAGCAGGTAACTAAAGGTGGGTCCCAGAAGGCTGAAAGCTAAGAGCCCAGAAGAAGAATTGTTTTTATACCCCACTTTTCTCTACCCTAAGGCATCTCAAAACAGCTTACAATGGCCTTCCCTTCCTCTCCCCACAACAGGCACCTTGTGAGGAAAGTGGGGCTGAGAAAGTTCAGAGAGAACTGTGACTGGCCCAAGGTCACCCAGCAGGCTTCACGTGGAGGAGGAGTGGGGAATCAGACCTGGTTCTCCCCATTAGAGTCTACTGCTCTTAACCACTACACCATATGGGGTTCCCAACCATGGTGAACCTGTGGACACTATTGGATTGCTGAGAACAGGTAGTGGGCAATTACACACCACAATGGTTGATTTGGGAGCTGGGTCGAGGGTCACCAGCTCCAGCTTGGACAACTCCTGGAGATTTGGGGATGCTGCCTGGGGAAGGGTGGAGTTTGAGGTGGGATCTCAGCAGGGATGTGATGCTATACTAGGGTTGCCAGCTCAGGGTTGGAAAATACCTGGAGACTTTGGGGGATGGAGCCAGGAGAGGGTGGGGTTTGGGGAGGGGAGAGGCCTCAGCATGGTACAATGCCATAGAGTCCACCCTCCAAAGCAGCCATTTTCTCCAGGGTAGCTGATCTCCATCAGCTGGAGATCAGTTGTAAAAGCGGGAGATCCCCAGGTCCCACCTGGAGACTGACAACCCTATGCTATACAGTCCCACCTGCGAAGCGGCAGATTCCTCAAGGGCAACTGATTTTAGTAGTCTGGAGATTAGCCAGTTGTATTTCTGGGAGAACGTCAGGCCCCAACTGGAGTTGGTAACCCTAGCTAGGTCCAGTCACAAAATGGCTTCCATGAGGGCTGGGTCCAATCACAAGATGGCAGAAGGGTTCACAGAATTTTGGGAGGGTGTCTTATGGAAACCCCAAATGAAAAAAGTAGCAGCAGCAGTAGTAGTAAAAGCAGTTGTATGGCACTTTCAAGTGTTCAAAGCCCTTCAAGTACATTACCTTGTTGTAATCCCTGCAACTCTCCGGTGTGGCAGGCCAGTATTATCCTGATATTGGAGCAAGCAAGTAGACTACTCAGGTGGTTTTCCTAACCCCACCTAGTGACTCGATGGCAGAGGTACAATTTGAACCTGGGCCCTCTTGATTCATAGTTCAGCCAACCGCATCCCACTGCTGACTCTGGTCAAACAGGATTGAAGGGTTTTGAAAATAATCCAAACACCTGTTGGTGAAAGCCAAACATGGTATGAGTGTCCAAGACGGTGAATTACAATCCTTCAGGGTTTTTTTTTTTAAAGCGATTACCTCCAACCTAAATCCGTTCCAAGTCTCCAATTCCACACTGTAACTGCTTCGAGAGCTCAGCACATTGGTGGGTTCTGGCTGGTTTTCTTCCCACGGCCTCAAGGTGGCAAGCTAAGAATGGAAACCGGAATCCTTCTCTGTGGCCCATTTTCAGAACAAAGGCCTATGAGCCCCTCGCCTCTGAGGTAGAAGAAAACCCTTTTTAGAACTTGCATCTGTGGACAGAAACCATCAAAGGAAAAACAAATTACAGTTTAGAGTGAGATTTTTTTAAAAAAACGAAGCAGTGTCCTTGCCTGCTTTACTTAAGATTACTGAGGTAACAAATGTAAAGCGCTATACAAATGTTATTACTCCACTGGTTTCTGTGAGATTGATACCAGTCCTGGGACTAAGGAAGAGAACTTCAAATCCTTCAGAGTGTTTTCCCCCACCATGTTAGAATCTACTGTGGAAAGTAGTAGAAAAGCATTTGTCCGACTGACAAGAGAAACAGAGATGCACTTGAAGAAATCCTGTGGCTTTTGTCAGTGTGTCTCCCTGCCCAATTTCTCTGTCAGGGGCACAAGCTGTTCCTCCATTGCTGAGGAGGAACTTTACAATATGGCTGATGAGACCTCAGGAATAACTAAATAAAACTGGGAAATATGAAGCAAAACCACTTGAGAGAAGCACTTTCAAAACTCTGAGGCAAAGGAAGGATGGATTGATGAGTGCTGCACATTGGAAGGTAAGGCCTTTTTAAGCTGGGCATGGAAATGAGCCCTCTGCCATTTTGTTTTCAGTCCTCTCCTTGCTATATCCTCAAACACCTCCAGCTCCCCACTCAGGCCAGGGGGTGGACATAGAGGAATGTAGGAGTGCATGGTTTCCAACCCAGGGCCCCTGAGTTTGGTTGCTAATTCTGGAGCTGAAATATGAGTAAGGAATGACTGTATATTTATAACAGACCTGGCCAATCTTGAGGCTGCATGTGGCCTGTTAATAGGGCTGGTGCTACCATTAGGCCAAGTTAGGCGACTGCCTAGGGCGCAGACCTCAGAGGAGTGCAGAAACGGACAATCAGCACCCCTCCAACCGGCCACAGGCTCTCACACTCTCTCACTCACCAGCCCCGGCTCTCCCATGCTTTTCCTCCTCTAGAAAGTCATGGCAACAGCAGCAGCAGCAGCTCCCTTCAGCTTTGCCTCTCACCCTGCCTGCCCAAGCCCGCACAATTTTTAAAAAAATTAACCAGGTCAAGTTTTGTGCTTTTAATTTTCCCCTAGAATTCATCTGTTTTTGATAATTGGCTAGCAGTGTGGGGGGCGCAAGTAGTTAGCCTAGCCTTGGGCGCCAAAAAGCCTGGCACCGGCCCTGCCTGTTAATCACAGGAATCACTGTTGCACATCAATATTCTGGGCCCAAAGAGGACTCTGAGACCTGTGGACACTCATAGACCTTGCTAAGTTAAATCTGAGGCTCAGGCCCTGGTTGAAACCCTGGAATCCCTTAACATGCTCTAGTCTACCTTGCAGGGTTGTTGTGAGGATCATGGTGCTCACTGAAGGACAGGCTAGGTGCACGCTTATTAATTTTTTTGTTAAATTGAATTTCTAGACTACCATCCCCTGTAAAGATCAGGGCTCAGATGGTGTACAACAATAAAAAACATCCATAAGAAAAACCTACAATTTGAATACAATAAAATACAGCAATATTATTTAAACAAATAATAATAAACTCTGGAGAACACAAGCTATTATACATAAAGAAGATCTGTTATTGATTTTCTTACAAGGTTGTGAACTGAACTTGAGTGCTACAGTTCATGCTGGTGAGCAGAGAGATCAAAGCTGGCAACAAAACAAGGCAGTGGAGAATTTTGGGAACATTTTTCTTATTTCCTTCAGGTCCCTTCTCAAAATCCAGCTTTTCCATTAAGGGTGCGGTCACACGGGATGTTACAGCCTTTGGTTTAACCCTCTTTATCTGAAATGGAACAAGAGCTTAAAGATGTGTCACATGTGCCTATGTTCGCCCCTTGTTCGCCCTCTCTCCTTTGCTACCTCCATCTAAATCTGTAACCTCCTTGTGGCAGAGACCTGTCTTTTTGGTTTATGTTATTCAGTATGGCACAGTGGTGCTATAATCACAGTTATTTAATCTTTCCAGTCCTCATGGGAAGTAGCTATCTCTTGCACTTTAAAAACTGATTGAGAGACTTCTTTATAACTGACAAATGTTGAGGGGTGGCTATGGTAGAGATCTCTACCCCCTGTGCCATCAGAGGGTTTTTCAAACAAGGTAATTGTGTTTTTTAGAAACTTTAAAAAGCCCCCTGGATGCATGGGGGTGATGGTGCTAATGTGGGTATGACCTGCACAAATGTACATCTTCCCATCCACATGGTGTGCAAAGATCATATCAAACCAGGTTTGATATGATGAAGTAATTTTCTTCTCAGCGCTAACCATTTGCTTTTAGGAGACAGAGAAGCCCCCTTGCACTGAGCCACCTTGTGACAAAATCTCCCCCTGCCCAGGCTATCATCTGAGAAACTACAGCATTCTGCCTTTGACCAAAGCTGGGTGCAGCCCATGATTCTGCACTGAGATTGAAACGCAGCACACTGGGATGCGGAATTCCAGACCCCCAAGGATTAAAATTAAGCAGGCTTCTAGTCCTTGTGACCAATGTTCCCTCTAAGCTGTGGAGACCTGTGAGCAAAAATTCTACTATAGTGAGCTACTGGTGTTAAAGTTGTGAGTGAGCGAGTTGGCTGTGCATGAATTAGTTTGCTCTGGAGCCATCCTTCCTGAGCTGAGGCAAAAGCGTGTGAGCTGGAGGCTAAAAAACTGTGATCTAGCTCACACTGACTCAGCTTAGAGGGAACACTGCTTGTGACTCTCAAGATGGGCTCAAATAGATGTGGTCAGTGCCTGGTGAAACGTCTGAAACTGGAGGAGGGCGCCGTAAGGATTTCCACTGGCTGGAGAGGAAAGCAGAGGTGCAACGCCCCAAACAGCCCATTGCCCTTCGTTGGTACTACCAGAACCCTGGTAAGTTATGCAAACGATGGAAAAATATAGAAATGTATGTATACATTTCATCAGGGCTTTTTTTGTAGAAAAAGCCCAGCAGGAACTCATTAGCATAATAGGCCACACCCCTGACAGCGCAGCTCTTTCCCAGGATTGGATTCCCCAGGTGCCCCGTGGCTTGCAGTTTAAACGGCCTTCCCTCCCTGGATTGGCTTGGCTTCCCCAGGTGCCCTGTGGCTTGTGAGGAGCCTGGGGAACCTGAGGGGGGGGGGGGGGGAGGCTGTAGGTGTGGCCAACTTGGAAGCCAGCCGGAACTCCATTCCTGTGCGTTCCTGCCCAAAAATAGCCCTGCATTTCATAGGATTCAGGGTCTCTCAGAGCAGAATTAAGATTCTTTTTCGATAGGACCAATTGGGCAGACCCCCCCCCCCTTCCCCGGCTTCCTCTTGAAATTCCTCTTGGGTCCCTGCATGCGTTCTTATAAGTAAGTCCTGCTGATATCCATGGGATATACTCCCCAGTAAGTGGGACTGGAGGCCGAGCTTTCGGTGGCAGAGTCCCCTCTGGATTGGCAGAAGGAAGCCCATGTAGAGTGCTGGTGTCAGACAGGCCAAGAAGGCCCCCTTCCCGGCTCTTTCCGGGCTGACATCCTGACCCAATTCTGCTGTCACAACCAAATGGAAACGCACGCCCCGCGTCTTGCAGGCTTTTAAGCTCAGCAACAAGTGAATCCATCAAGCCCCCCCTGCCCCTCCCAGGCCCTCACTTAATCATAATAATGAAAGGTGCGAGTTGCTATTAATTTGAACACGCCAGCATTAGCTCTGCACTCAGCTCCCACGAAGGCAAGGCCATTTTCCAAATGAATGTGCTGGGGCAATAAATTGAAAAGTACAGCTCTGACCGACAGCCGCTCCTCTCGCCTCGACAGAGCATTCTGCCCAGAGAAGCACTTTGCACCCGGTCTCTTTAGCAAGGGGGCCTCCCTCATCACGGCGGAGTGGCAGCAAAAGTGCAGCCTTAAGTGTGAGAAGAGGACGCTCAAAAATGTATTTAATTCATTATAAATAATCTCAGGGAGTGGGAAGCCCGGAGAAAGTCTTGCTGGCGTCGCAAGAGAAGCTGAGGAGAGATGACAAATGGGAAAGAGGAGGCTGGTGCCTGAAAAGCCTACCGAGCTGGGGTGCGCACTCTCGTTGGTGGCCCCCCACCCAGAAGGCAGCCCTGGCCCCAGAACTGGGCTGCCAATATGTTGTGCTTTCCTCTCTTGCCGTCTCAGACATGGGTGTCTGCCTAGAAGTGCCCTTTGCTCAGTGCAGAACAAATGGACTTGGGAAATAGAAGTATATGTTACAAAAAAATGCTTAGCAGTCATAGGGTCCTCTGACCCTGCCATGGCGGAGTGGAGGAGAACACAGCCTCTTTCAAATGCCGATGGTAGAAGAATTAGTCGATCGACCCTAGGCCGGAAATTCAATGCTCCCTCTAAGCTGTGGAGTCTTGTGAGCAAAAATTCTACTTTGTGAGTGACTGACATTAAAGTTGTGAGCGAGCGATTTGGCTACTGCACAAATTAGTTTGCTCTGGAGCCATCCTTCCTGAGCTAAGACAAAAATGTTTGAGCCGGAGGCTAAAAAACTGTGAGCTAGCTCACACTAACTCACCTTAGAGGGAGCACTGCAGGATCTCTTTGGACAGCCGTCTTTTGGCAATGGAGACTGAAAGTCTCATGTTTCTTCATCAGGACAATGCTGTAAAAGTGCACTATACCGGCAGACTATGCTTTTAGGGAGAGGCCGTAGCTCAGTGAGGAAAGCACATCTTTTGCCATGCAGAAAGATCCAAGTTCCATTTGGTTTAAAGACCTCAGGAAAGGGGAAGACCTTTCTCTGCTTAAGAGCCTGGAGGGCTACTGCCCAGCAGGGCAGAGAATCCTTAACCAGATTGACCAATAGTCTGACTTGGTGCTCTGCTCCCAACACTAGTTGCTTCCAAAGATTCCTTTGTACTTTTTGCTTAGGCTGTGGTAGAGCATCTGCTTGCATGCAGGAGATCCTAGGTTCGATCTCCAGCATTGCTACTTAAAGTCAACAGGTGTTGGGAAGAGACCTTTCTTTGCCTGAGAACCCTGGAGAACCACCGTCCTTAAGCACAAACAATTTTTATTTATTTATTACTTAGTTTTCTATCCCGCCTTGCTGGGCAAGCTGGCTCAAGGCGACATACACATGATAAAAAGATAAACAATAGATACAATAAATTACTTAAAACACATACAGTACTAAAATAGCATTACAGATAAAAATGATGGCGGCATTCAATAGATAGTCCGATGATGGTATATCCAGCAGTGTATCAGCCATAAATGTTCAGATGACTCGTTCGCTGGCGGTGGCTCCTAATCGAAAGCCTGGTGGAAGAGCTCCATTTTACAGGCCCTGCAGAACTGAAGAAGGTCCTGCAGAGCCCCGATATCCTCCGAGAGCTCGTTCCACCAGTATGGGGCCGCCACTGAAAAAGCCCTGGCTCTTGTAGAAGCCAATCTGGCATCTTTTGGGCCAGGGAGAGTCAGGCGATTTTGTAGCCCTGACTGACCTCAGTGCTCTCTGGGGCACATACGGGGAAAGGCAGGCCCCTGACTCGAAGGAGCCTAATGGTTTGATGTTGCACATGATGGCTTCACCTATTTTTATATCCTATCAATATCAACAAGAACCCATACTCAACTGGATTTTGGTTGCTCAACTTTCCTCCTGCCATAGGGAATTAAAACACATACACAACACGTTGAAAATAAGGAATGAAAATAAGGAATGATGTTTCTTGTTCGGGGCAGTTTCTCTCTCTATGTGTCTCTCAACTCCAGAAGCTGCGCAAATGGATACATTGTAGATGGAAGTGACTGCCATGCTCCACACCAGTCCCTGGCTGATAATTTTCACACGCTGCGCAAATTCGCTGCTTTTCAGGCCCTGTCAATTCTGCCTAATCACAAGAGGCGCTAAAATACTCCAGTCTGACAGTTGCAGATCAAGAAACTCCAAACTCACAACGCAGGTGGATTGCACTCATCACTTATGTGCAAATCAGGAAGATGCCAGCCCTGAGGAATGATGGCAGATACCGGGGGTGGGGGGTGGGGGGTGGGGGAGAGATGCACAGAATACACCGCAAGCCTAGAGCTGCCTTGATGCATTACAGAATGGAAGGGGGGGGGGCCAGTACTGGTAGTAGAGACTGCTGTCCTCTAGTGGGACCCTTTGCCAAAAAAACCCCCAAACCAAACAGCCTGCTAGGAAGGTGACTGACAGCTGCAAAGGGAAACTTTTACTGCTTTAGCAGAGTTGATCTCAGGGGTAGCCCAAAGCGTTTGCCCCCAAATGGAGTTCCTTTCTGCTGGTGCTGTCGACACTATCTGCGCCAGCAGTTCAATACTTCTTCTAGGAAACGTCCCTTGTTGGTTTTGTGGGAAAACCTCATATCCCTCTGTGGCTTATGGGGACCGTGTGAACAGGTGTCTGCTCCTTCAGCACCATGGACAGAGCACCAAGAGCCATCACCTGGCTCCCTGGAGGAGAGGAGGTGAGGCCAGGGACACATTGCATCTCACCATGTTAAAGAAAGGGGGGCTGGAACATTTCAACTAAATGAAGCAGCCACCTCTGGAGGCAGTAGACTCCTGGGAACCAGTTGCTAGAGGAATACAACAGGGAATGCCTGTCAGTGTTAGGTCCTGAGCGACAGCTTCCTAAGACATCTGGCTGGCTGCTGTTGGAAACAGAATGTCAGTTACGTGACCCAACAATACTGATCCAACAATACTGTCCTTATATTACAAAAGACTTATTGACAATTATCGGCAATTATTGGTTAAATGGAACATCCATTTTCAGAGACAGTATATCTCTGAATTCCAGAATGACAGGGGCTGGCCGTGCCTTGTTTGTGAACTTTGGAAATATCTGGAAACAGAGTGATGGACACTTAGTGACCCTATGGTCTAATCCAGTGAGGCAATGTGCTTCGATAGTGTACTCATGACCAAGCCACAATCTGGCAACAGGGGGCCCTAGCCACTTTCTAAGTATGTTCTCATAGCACCATGTGGCAGCCAGGCCACCTTTGCTCGGCTGTAGCCACTTTCCCATTTATAAATTACAGCATACCTCTGTCTGTGTTTCAGCATTGAAGGTGCCTTAGTACATGATCCTGAAAAGGAGAAATTAATGACAACGATGCTGTTGCTCATTAATAATTGCTTCATTACTGTATACGATTGCAGCCTCTTGACAATAACGGAGTTTGCCCGGGTATTTCTAATTATCTGCCATTTCAGCTTCCTAATGGAGCCCCCAGAATCCCTTTCTGTGGAAAAGATTGTGGGCATGGCATGGTTGAGATGGCACAGAAAAGTCTCCCCGTTTTCTGCAACACAAGTGTTGATTAATCATTCAAGGAAAGAGGTAACTGTGGCATTAAAGAGGAGGAAAGCCCTGGATTGCTGGATGCTTAAATGTGGGACTCCAGAGTCATGCTGCAGCTAAGCACATCTACAGCTAACAAGAGGTGATAAGAGGGAGACAGACTTTCCTTCCTTCTAAGATAAATATTTCAGGGTGCTAAAAAATAGTTTCCTGAAGGAAAAAAAAAACCCATGCTCCACTGCGTTCTGCACTTTGGTGGCATAAATAACAGGACTCAGGGAAACAAAGTTTGAGTCCAGTGGCATCTTTAAGACCAACAAAGTTTAATTCCGGTTACAAGCTTTCATGTGCATCCACACTACTTCTTATCTTATTTGAACTGAAGAAGTGTGCGTGCACACAAAAGCTTATACCCAGAATTAAACTTTGTTGGTCTTAAAGGTGCCACTGGACTCAAATTTTGTTCCGGGGCTTCAGACCAACATGGCTGCCCACCAGAATCTGTCATTAGGACTTAGGGGGACTGATTTGTCAAAAATCAAAAATGGGAAAAATTGCTAACATTTCAGAAACTCCCCCCCCCCCCAACAGATATAGTTTTATCTAGCCATTCCTCCAAGGAACTCAGGCAACATCTGACTTTCCCCTCCTTTTATCCTCAAAACAATCCTGCAAGGTAGGTTAGCTTGAGAGAGAGAGGGAGTGATTTGCTCAAGGTCATTCAGTGAGTTTCATGGCAGAGTGGTGATTTGAACCTGGGCCTTCCCATTACACTATACCTTGCTAGCTTTCAATCCATGGTTAGGATGTCAAATTTTATAGTTATGAAGCCTGGAACCCTTCTGGCAACTGCTCTTTTGTTATCTCCCTTTAATAATGGATGCTCAGGTTTTCAAGATGCTCCATAAGAATATAAAATTAGCTTTGCTGGATCAGACCTAAAGTCCGTTCATTCTCCTTCTCTCTGTCTCTCCCCCCCTCGTTTCTGTGCCAGAGAATAAATGGACACAAATTAGAAACAAAAATGGAAATGCTCTGTAACCAGTGGGGAACATTTCACTATCCCAGTATATTTCATCAGCAAAGTTTGCTACACTTCAGCAGAAGAGATTCAAAGGGAGTTTCATAAGCGGATTTGATACTACCAAGCCTGGGCTCAATAGTGACTGGGAGAGGCTAGCTCCCTAGAAGACAGTAATTCCTCTTTGCCAGGTCATCAGCTGCTGGGAGTGTGCTACACTTATTCTGACATATTCATATATCTTTTTGGCTCAAACCTTTCATCTTTACAATGGAATGCAACACACCTAGGCCTTTAGGTTTCTTCTGTAACAACTCCCTCTTCCTGTTTGTACCCTTCTATGTGTACTCACATGCGTCTAGCTACCCAACTCTGTCTGCCAGCTGAGAAGAACTCTTGTTGCATTTGTGACAGGGCAGGCCTGCTTTGACCTGCAGGCCCTGCTCTGCCCACCCACTCCTCGGGGTTGCCAACGCTTGGGGAGGTTTACTGCTTCCTTCCACGAGGGTACTCACTGCCACCACCTGCTCCTTCTAGGGATTCCCCGCTGGGAGGAACAGGACTCCCAGGCCCCCTTCCTAGTTCTGAGGCCTGGCCTCAGTGTCTCCCACTACCCAGTGATGGGTTACCATGGGAACTACATACTGCTTTGGGTCTTCCCTGAGGAAATAGCTATGTGCACACCGACCGCTTTCCTCCCAAACTGGAGGCGCCTCTGGCACTAGCGTGTCCAAGATAGTGGAGGAATGTAGGTGGTACAGAGACTGAGAACCAACCTCCAAAATAATGAAAAAGACTTATTGAAAAAATATTTACAAGCATCCTCAAGCACAGCACTGGATCAGCAAACGGATTTAAAAAGAAAATTGGTTATAAACGCAATCCTCTTTTCCTTTTCTAGGCACACCCTAACTGAGGTTAAAATAGGGCAGGTATGAATGATCTTTAAAAGTTACAAGGTTCTGATTTATGTCACATTACTTGGGAGACCGCATGGTCAGCAAAAGATGGCCGCCACGACTGACCAGCACTAAGAAGTCTGTTCCCTTCGAAGAATTAGCAGCACCAAGAGATCCCTCCTCCTCCGAGCAAGGGCTTTTATCAAACCTTTGTCTCCACCCCTTTACATCACTCCTTCTACCCTCTTGACACAGTCCGCCTAGGTTGCAGGTGCATCCTGGGAGCCCTCCTGGAAGGCATTCTGGGAAATCTCCAGCAATTACCTAGAGACTTCCTAACACCAAATTCCTTAGTTAGTTTTCCTACCAAGCAAATGTATAGATGTAATCTAGCAGGCAGTTGACCTGGTTCCCTGCCATTTCCAGAGAGGAAAAAATGCACACTTTTAAAACTCAGGTTTCTCCACAGCATTTGATGAAGTGAACCTAGGAAGATTCTTTTATAATAAACATCTTTAAGATGCCAGAAGGTTCTATTGTTTTCATATCTGTGTTATACTTTTCAGAATTCTATTAACCTCCATCATCCCCCCCCCCCAAATCACCTTTATTTTGAAGCTTAAAAAGCCCCAAATGCTCTAATTTTGCATCATAGTTTTGGGGTTCCAACTATGTCAGATGGATCATCTTAATACATATAGTGCAGTTGTACTGCAGCTATGAAGAGAAGAGGAAGCTTGCTAGCATCCCAGCTGTCTTGGGGTGCCTATCACCATGGAACAAACACTCCACACAAGAAATCCATCCCCACAGATCGTCTCACTGGATTTCTTCTAACTTCACCCCATTGTGACTTGTCCAGAGAGAAAAAGAGAGCCACAAGAAATGCCTTGAAAGCCTTTGCAATCAGATTGGCCAAATCTCTCTTGCAGGCAGAAATAACCTCTAATTAAATGGGCTGCTTTTGTGTGCAGCGGGGGGATAGAGAAAGCAAAAACTGGCTGCAATTGAATTGGTCACACCATCCCTTTCGGGGCACCCAGGTCAGCGACTGTGACGCCAGCACCTGTGCTTACTTGGAGGCCTGTCTGAGTCAGCTGGGGAATTGAGGGGAGTGTGTGAGTCTTTGCTGCATGAAATTCCAGGAGCCCTTCAGCCTTGGGAGGAGAAAAGAGGAGGAAGGAGCTGGTATTTTACAGCCTCCTCAGGTAATTAGCAAAATTTGGAGCACAGACTTTTCTGCCTGCACGGCTGCAGCTTGTCACAGGGGAGCCGCTAATTAAGCTGAGGTTTGGAGAGGCTTGTGTGTGCCGCTGCCACAGCAGAACGGAATGTAGCTTCTGGGGGAGATGAGGGAGGCACCGGTGCCACTTGGGCCCCAAAGGCACCATCCTGGGGACACACTGAGGTGCGCTCTCTCTTCTGCTACCGTCAGTAGGAGTCCCACAGATGCTTGGCACAAAGAGCTTCTTGTTGCAGTCAATTGCCCATTAGTACCCATTGGTGCTCACAAAGGCCCAAGTGGACGTGGGGCAAGCAACACCCTCCAGTTCCACTGTCAGCAGCTCTCGGCTGTGCTGTGCATTTTTTGTGGCTATTTTCTGCTTAGGGGTGATTGTTCTTCTGGTAAGAGCACATAAGATGGACGGAACCTTGCAAGATTTATACCCACAGGTGAGAATTGTGAAACTAAGTTAGGGGAGCTAAATTGTTTGACGCCCTGTTTGTTTTGTGTGTGGTGTCATTTTAAAAAAGGTTGGCGGGGCAGGTTTTTTTTTATTGTTCTGAATTTTCCTGTTTTAGTTTGCAGGATTTGGGGAGCTGTTTTTTTTTTTTTTACCAGCACCTTTGTTGCTTGATCTTTACTCTTGCCTGTTGTTCTGTATTGTATTTAAAAAACTGCTTTTATTGTAAACTATCTTGGAATATAAAAAGGTTACAAAGCCTTTCCGGGAATAAATCTTGTTAGCCTATATGGTGCTCTGGACTTCTGTTGTTTGTTATGACGTTTCACAGTAACAGTCTAACACAGCTACCCCTTTTGGAATTTTTAGCTTGGAATATATCTTTATTGCTTTCATTTATTACTTCACTTATACCCTGCCTTTCTCCCTGATGGGGTCACAAAGTTGTTTACACCCTTCTCTCCTCCATTTCAGCCTCACACCAACACTGTGAGGTAGGATGGGCTGAGTGTGCGTGACTGGCCCAAGACCACCCAGCAAGCTTCCATGGCAGAGTGAGGGTTCAAACATGGGTCTCCCAGATCCTAGTCTAGCACTCTGACCACACAGGATATCAGTATATCAATAGCAAGGCAGGAAAGAGGTTTCCCAAACAAACAAAACATCCCAAAGCAGAAGGGGGTGTGCACGCTAATTTTCAAAATGAGACAAGAGTCCTCTACTGTGTTCATCCCATACATAGAAAGCACTGCACCTAGTTGTATCAAACAGTTCCTGGGATAGCATATTAAAGACCAACAGGATTTCCAGAGTATGAAGTATTTCAGTCAAAGTTCCCTTTGTCAGATACGAATCGGCATGAAGATCCTGGCGTCTTTTGTCTGGCCTGAATACTTCATCGTGCACTAGAAGCAGCCAATTCATGGGACAAGTGATGGTCAGTCATAAAGTGGTCAAGGCTGGCCCAAAGCCGGCATTTTTAAAATTAACATGCTATCAATACTCTTCCAGAAGTGAGAAGCAGTGGCCCTGACCTGGATAGCCCAGGCAAGCCTGATGTTGTCAGATCTCAGAAGCTAAGCAGGGCCAACCCTGGCAAGTACTTGGAAGGGAGACCTCCAAGGAACACCAGGGCCGGGATGCAGAGGCAGGAATAGCAAGCTACCTGTTTGAAACATCCTAGCTCCACTAGGGGTCACCAGAAGTCAACCATGACTTCCAGGCTCGCAAACATACAGAAGTGAGAAGCTAATCTGAGTGCCCTAAAATTGGAGATTCCTGCTTTTTGGCACAAGTGGTAAAGGCAGAAGACTTTTGGTGCCAACTCCTAAAGACCACTGAGTCTCCCGGTATCAACCTCCCTCCTAGTGTGACATGTTCTTCCTAGGTCACTTTCAAGGCTTCCCCCCCTGCTGCCCTTGCATTATAACATAGATTACCTGAGGCAACTTGGGAAGCACCAGCCATGGTGGTCTTCTGTGAGGCCTGCAGGCTGGCCCCTTTTCAGTCAGCTCTCTCAAGGGGCGGGTCTTAAGCCATATGTGAAGCGAATTCTTCCTGTCAGGTGACCACTCTAGCACGGCTCTCTCTGAGAACTTTGAATACTGTGATTTTACACTGTTTTAACTGCATTGCTTGGATTGTGGTCATGCTTGTAAGCCACCTTGGGCTCAATGGGAAAGGCAGGAGACACTCACTGGAAAGAAAAAAAAAAGACAAAGGAGGGGATCATTCTTCATTTCTTGCCTAACTCCTTGGAGAAAGCTAAGCCACCCCCTCCCCTGTATGTGATTCTTCCGGTCCCCTGGCTCTCCCTCGCTCTTCTGGAGGAACCGCTCAACCCACTCCCACTGATGCTCTGGGGGCCTCTTCTTGGCGCACCTGAGGGCAGCCCTCCTCATTTGCAGTTAAAAAAAATGTATTGTGACTTGTCAGAAAAAGTGAACAAATGATGGCATTATTTTTTCATTTCGGACTTCAGCGTCTGTTTGTCTAATCAAGAAAGAGAGCCAGGAAAAGTCAACCGCGGCTGACGCGCACACATTTTATTTAACTTTTCCTCTGTCAAAAGGAGTTTAAATGTGTAATGAACAGGCCGTGCCGATTTGAAATATAATCCCATTACTCTGATGAGATTACCAAGGCTGGGAGAGTTCACAAATCATGCTTAGGGCTTCTTTTTTTATAGCTAACATCACCCTGTTGAGATTTTTACATTTAAAGCAGAGGTGTGCAGTGAGAATAAAACATGACAGGCCGCTTTTAACTGTTTGATTGCTCGGCCCACAGGCAGCTGGCTCTCTGAGAAGGGGCTGCCTTGGGAAAGACTGTGGCGCAGGAGTGGTAAGAACAATTTATCCCAGAGCTGGACCTTTTGAGGCTGGAATGTCCCATGCAGAAGGATGAGGTAGTACAGCCCTGAACCGGCAGACTGGCCTATACCGCTTCAGAATGGAAGCAGGCTCTGTTAGCAAGAAAGGTTATAACACAAGGAAGCACTCACAAATTTGACCTTCTCCCACATTTGCCAGCCCTGGATTTTACCCTCTTAACTCTGCTGTAGGCATCAGGCCCATAAGCAGAAGAATGTGATGATAGAGCCCCGAGTGGGGCTTTAGAATGCAGGCATGGGGATGGCATTTGTAATGTTCCCTTCAAGCAGACAGCCAGCATAAATGGGAGCAGGTTGGGCTACAGGGTCTTTCCTGCTGTGTCAGCTTTCTCCTTGCAGAGAATGGGCTTTTCCTGGGGAAGCATTAAAAAAAAAAAGTACTGTGTCTGTGATTTGAAATGGTTCATTGCACCGCCTCTGGACTTTATCACCTCAATCTGCCGCATACGCAGATCCAGCACGAAGAATGATGGAAACAGAGGCGGTTTGGAACAAATCTCTTTAATATTTTCACTGTTAAATAATGAGGTACAGAATTCAGCATCCTGAGAAACTCCACTTACTGATGGAAAAAAGAAGCAAGTTTCTAGTCCGCACAGCTGTGAAAAGAAGCCTGAAAATGCCAGGTGAAATCTGGGAAGCAAGAGAGTTCTGAAAACAACTTCCCCACATCCAGAGATTGGATTACTGAGATGTCCTTTGGCCTGTGAGATTCAACATCTGTTGCCCATTTCTCTATTGGCAGCAGTAAGGACTAGAAAAGTATACAAATGAAAGCAGAAATTCTTAGGGTACTGATGGCTTTTAAAGTGGAGCCAGACTTAGTATGGGTCTCTTGCCTTTATGATAAGGCTATGGGGCTTTCGAACACTGTGGCTTTCAAACTGCATTCCAGAGAATCCTGGGATTGTTGTGCAAGGGTAACTCAGATAAGATCAGTGATGGCTGATGGTCAAGCGGTGCACAGTTACCCATGTTCCTCCATACCACAGCGCTGAGTTTGCACTCTCAGTACATTTGGGTTTATGGTGTGGCCCAAAAGGCCTGACCCTGTTAACCAAGTACATGCTCTAGGATATGCCCCAGGTCTCTTGGCAATGTGAAAGGGTTTCTGCAGTAGACCTGCAGGGGCACCCCCACAAAAAAAGAAGACCCCTTGAGGTAGAAAGTTATCAAACTATAGCCTTCCGGCTGTTCTCTCTCCTGCGAGCCTTGGGCTCTTTTCTTTGGCACATCATAAACACCTGCCTGCTCTGAGACATGGCAGAGGCCATGAAGAAGGCCACGTGGCGCTGGAGCTGATGATTTAAGCAGCATTAATTTCAGCCGGAGCTCCCTCCTGAAATGTAGCAACAACTCCAGGCGGCAGATTCCTCCGGAAATTCATGGTTCCATTACAGACGTGTCTCCGTGAATAACTGCCCCCATTAATCTTTGCTGGGCTGCACCCAACCACTGCTTTAATGAGGTTCCTTCCTCTGGCTTCTCCCAGAGATCGGGCGCAGGAGCTCGGGCTTCCCGCATCCCAGAGACAAAAAAGCTCAGCTTTTCTCCTGGACTCATGAGGAGGTTCCTGGTGGGAAACAAATCCCTTGCACAAGAACAAAGGAGAACAACAGTAGGCAGCTAGATACGAGGCTGTTAGACGAATTTGCCAGAGCTCTGGCTGAAACTGAATACATGAAGCTGCCTTATGGTCCATCAAGGTCAGTGTTGTCTACTCAGGCTGGCAGCAGCTCTCCAGGGACTCGGGCAGAGGTCTTCCACATTCCTTCCTGCCTGATCCTTTTAGGAGGAGATGTTGGGGATTGAACCTGGGACCTCTGCATGCAAAGCAGATATTCCACCACTGAACCATAGCACCTCCCAAATGTTGCTTAAATCATCAGCTCCAGTGCCAGGCATCCTGGGACGCACCTGGTCCTGTATGGTAAGCGAGAATGGCCTGCTGGTGAGCAGGTTCCCTGCTACTGCACAGCTAGAGACTCCTGTGCAGCCTCCATAGTGCTGTTGTGTATTTCCATGGCATTGTACTATGTCAGCTGCATCCCTGTGCATGTTTTCTCTCTCTGTCTCCTGGCCTAAATGGGCAACTGGCTCTTGACGGTGATATGGGATTCAGGTATCGACAAGTGCAGCCTCCATAGTGCCTACGATGAACACTTGGATTTGGGAGCATCCCAACGCGCTTCCTTGCTCCTAACCGCCCCGTGTAAAGAACCAAACACCCAATCGTTCTTCAGAAAGAGTACATTTGTTTATTAGTAGTAAAAATGGATACATTTGTCCTACAAGTTTGTTTCATTTTTAAGAAATTTGATCATGTCACAAGCGATACGTCATGGGGTGTCTTGTGTGTCGGGGCGTTACAGATGGATGCTGTGTATGTGTGTGTTTGTGGATCGCTTTGCCAACCCGCGACAGCTTTCCTCACGATTGTACAGTAGAAAGTTTTACGAAAGAGAAAAGAAAGAAGATAACACGCCAAGCCTACAGGGGCTTCTTTTGTCGCCCCAGCCAGAGGCTTCAAAAGCCTGGCCGTCTGTTCTCGGGTTGATATGGCTCTTAGTTTCCATCAATGAGTGACGCCTGTCGCCTAAAAGCAGGCTTGTTCCGCCAACCTGTAAAAACACAATTCCTGCCCCGGCTGGCTGCTGCCAGAGCTCATGAGTCTGGGCTTCCGCTCTCCCAGGCTGTTCAGGGCGTTGCCTGCTTCGAACTGAGCAGGAAGATTCCTTGCTTTTCTTTTCTGTTGTTGTTTTGTTTCTCCAGTTTTGTTCTAGCCCAGCCTAGACCTCGCTACTGTCCTAACTTCTTCTCTTTCCAGGTAAAGCTGGTCCTCCTACTCCACCTCCGTTGCTTCTGAGCCAAGTAGTCCGCTCGAGTGGTGCTGGCACGGGATTCAAGGATGTAGTTCACCTAGGAAAGACCGAGAAAGAGAAGTTTCAGTCCCAAGGAAGCAGTGCAGCCGGGGACCGGCTAAGACCCAAGAGCACTTTCAGGAGAGGCTCTACTAATAAAGCAGATGACTTTGCATTTACATAGTGCTCTTGGCGTGTTCAAAGCACTTTGCATACATCACCTTGTCATCATCCTTGCAAAAACCTGTAAGGGAGACCCTTATTACTGTTGTTGTTGTTTTTATTATTAGGTGCGGGGGGAGACGGAGAGACGGTAGCTCGCCTAAGGCTACCAACTGAGTTTCCTTGTGACCGTACATTAGGAAGTTCTAGAAAAAATAAACAACGATGTGCAAAGCCTAGAGGGGCCTCTTCATCGCCCCACCCAGAGGCTTCAAAAGTCCAGCAGAGGTTTGAGCTGGGGAGCTTCCTTATTGACTGCATAGTCTCTTGGCCAGGAGACCACATGATCATTAATGCCCCATTTAACTTATGTGAGTTAGCGCCTCCTTCTGCCTCAAAAAAAATGTGCTCATCTTTAAGGTGCTACAAGGGCTGTTGGATAGAAACAGGAAAATATGGCTACTTGTCTGGGTTTTTCCCTTAATGTAATATCACACGCAAACCTTTTGTGATTGTATGGTGCTGATTCTGGTGTTAACCGAATTGCTTTAATTTAAGGTTAGCAATTGGCGAAATACCGGGTTCTTGCCAGCTATACCAAGGTCCCGCCCATTCCAGGAGTTCCCAGAAAATAGGCAATGAAGCTCAGTGGTTCCTTTGAATGATGTTTACTATAAAATGTTCAAGCATACAAAAACTGAATCACACACGCATACACACAAGATCTAGGAAACTTAGATAGAAAATAGCACTGTTGCATGAGCAGGAGTTTTGTTGAGGGGTAATACTTTACCTGTCCTGGAGATGGGTGGTCCAATTCCAAAAGAAGATTGAGGGGAGGTAGAAAGGAAAAATGGGGAGCGCGATCTAAACCTGCAGATACACGCTTCTTTCTGGCTGTGCAAACCAGGGATTAAAGATGGAGGCAAGGTAATGGGATAGAAAGCTGGACGTGAGGGGATGGTAAAGTAGATAGGGGTCGAGGCGGCTAGCAATGGTTGTCTGTTGTGCAAGATCTTTTATCAGGTAGCCTTGGGGCGGGCTGCGCTGACCGCATCCCATTGACACACCTACTAGTTGGTCCGTCCCCACTAACCCTACCATTGGTCAGTGTAATAAGGAGGAGGAGATAGGAAGGAATGGTCAGTATTGCAAATCTAGGTGCTAGGCAGGAACTGACACCTGGGCAAGCTGTTAGGATTCATGGCGCCAATCCATTGTCTCGTGATGACTCTGGCCAGGTCACTCGATGGTTGAATATTATTTGCCAGGTAACGTCACTTAACATAATCTCTGCAGGAACTTTGGGGGAAGGTGTGAATTGACCAGCGTAAGGAGACAGGAGGACTCTTTGAAATGGAGTCCTTGTCTCCGTGTAAGTGTGAACTATAGAGGGTGTTTCCTGCTGTGGGCTGGAGCCTCTCACTGCAATAGAGAGTGAATTTCGCCCTTTGCAGAATAGCAACCCAAAGTTCAAACTTATGATTATAACAGTTCATAAGAGCATATAATATGCCTTGCTGGGGGTGGGGAGTGGGAAGAAGAAAGGGATAAGTAGAACTGGGATTTATAGACATGGCTTGGGACTTTCCTGGTCAACTCCCCAGCATGGCTGCGCCTGTGCCATGCCGGCTCTGTGCAACCTAGAAAACTACCATCAGCTCAGCTCTTGTGTGCCAAATGAACGCCGTAAGTCCAAAAGGAACTGCTATACTTTCTTCATCTGTTAACCATCTAGCATTAAAAACTAAAACTAAAACAATCCTTTCCTTATGATGTTTGTGCACGCAGCAATTCCTACGCATCGAGTTATGTTTTGGCACATGTTACTTGATGAAGGCATTTTTAAATGATATTTAACAAGCCAGCTCTTCCTTAAATTTATTATCTTCTAGTGCTCAGGCGATAATCACATAGATAATTTTAATGGAAGGTTAATGCAGAAATCAAAAGATAAGAACGCCCTTTGCTCCGCCATTAGGTGGTTAATACGCTGTGGCTTAAAACTCACCCAATTTTATGCACTGCGGAGGATTTGCTCTTCCACAGCGAATGAGGGGCTCAAGGCGGGGAGAAAGAGAGGGAGTTTTCATGGTCAATAAAATCCTGGGACTTTTATCTCTTGATCATGTACAGAGAAGGGGAGATATAATTTGAGACTTCTGATCCGATCCTATCTGCTCGACCTCCTTTAGATAGAAATAAAGAATTAATGGGGGAAATTTATGATCTAAGCCCCCAAACACACAAACCAATGTTATGTTCAAGTTACATTTTGAACATGGGATATGTGGTTTGACTTGCTTGCACGAGTCATCTGGAAACCTTACTTAGCCTCCCCCCTCCCATCCAACTCCCCTCTTTTGGCATCTAGGGGTTTTTCTATGCCCATTGAGCCCCAAATCTATGAAAAGTGAGAGGAATGCTTCCCCCCCCCCGTCCCAGTTCAAACTGAAGGCACAATTAATTAGTGGGGCCGAAAAAGGCTTACTTTGACTGTGTATAGTTACCCATCCCTAGAGAAGCCCAACACAGTGGGCTTCTGTGCAACTTATTGTCCTGGGCATGCCTCTTCCTTGTAAGGAGGTGAACGCAGAGCAGTGACAGACACAAACACACACAAGAGCTGGAACAGGCACCTTTGGCAAAGGATGGATGATTCTGAGAGTGATTGAACAACCCAGCCACACCCAATGGGGAAATGTGGCAGAACTGCTTGTCCCCAGAAAAGTCTAACTGGAAGCAGGCAGGGCTAGAGAAGCACATCATGTAGATACACACTGGGCACCATCTTCTGGGGCAGATGCTTTGAATTCACAGAAGCCTTTATCCATCATTACATTAATCTATTTCTTGTGGGACAAACTTGGAGCAGCTCTCTCTCAGGACAAGTTTTGAGAAGGGTTGCTCCAGGAAGTGCCCATGCACTCTCATGCTTATTTGGAAAGTTGGTTTTGAAGTTGTCTTTTAAAGGAAGATGAAAATTGAAAGGATGCAAAAAACATAACAATGTCCCAGGCTTCCACTGCAACTGATGGACATCAAGGTATAGAAAAGCCCTGGTGTTAACCAGTGTTCTCTCTAAGCTGAGTTAGTGTGAGCTAGTTCACAGTTTTTTAGCCTCCGGCTCACACTTTTTTGTCTCAGCTCAGGAAGGACAGCTCTGGAGCAAACTAATTTATGCAGCTGCCAAATGGCTCGCTCACAACTTTAATGCCAGTAGCGCACAAAGTAGGATTGTTGCTCACAAGACTTCACAGCTTAGAGGGAACATTGGTGTTAACTATTCCTCCCCCTCCTCTTGGTTCATTTAATCAGAGAGGCGAGTAGTTCTAAGGATGGATTCTGTCCCCTCCCCTCCCCACAAAAGCTCCACCCAAATCTGTCCTCAGAGGGCTCCAAGAAGCAACATCAAAAATCCTTCCAAGGATTCAGGAGCATTCTGGAGAAACGGCAGCTTAGGGAAGACAAAAGAGGAGGGGGGGATATGTCAGTGATAGAACTTGGTGCTTTTTGGTACAAAAGCAGTTACGGCTCTCCTGCTTGGGTGGTGGGCGAGAACTGAAATTCCTTAGCATATGTCAGTTATTGAGCACTTCCATAAGCTTTACACAGGAAAACCCGTTAAGGACTGGAAATGGCACATAAAGCTTATCACTTGAAAATTTTAAATTGCCATAAAAATAATAGATGGCAGAAAGTTCCGTTTAACCTTCCAGCAGCGTTAGCATCTTCGTTTCAGAAAGTAAATCAACCAAAGCGTACAGCAAGCTATATTTCCTTAAATAAAAAAGTAAACCCTGGCAATAAAGAAAATCATCTTCCTTAAAAAATGCAAATATAATCTGAATGAAGAAATGGTGTAAGGTTCCCCTGCGAGCTGCTGATGACTAAAGGGGTGAGGATTGGCTGCGTTGGCTCGTGAGTGACCCAGGGGCTGGGATTAGAAACAAGGGCCCCTGGAAATTATTCAGATGTCAAGAAGGATGTTATGGCTTTAATAGAATACTCCTGAAATCTTACCAGTCAGACAAATGGCAGCAATATTCTGCGTTCTGCTCAAAGGGCATTACTGTGCAACTTAACCAAGGCTGGAGTTGTAAAAACTATTCCCGCCTCTGAAGGAATGGAGGCCCTGCCCATGCTAGAGGTCTACTTCTGACTGTGTGGCAGGTGTGCAATGCACATGGGCAAGAGCCAGATGTGCAAAATTCAGACGAGCAGCATGCCGAATCAGCTGCCGCCTATTTATGGTGTGGAGTCATCTTCTGCCAATCCCTCCCCTTCAAGCTGCTCCAGGCATTTGTGACCTGAATGCCTCCCGCCACCCTCTCTGGCCATGCCTCGCCTTTTCCGGGTGGTGAGCTGAAAAAAAACTCTCTACAGACATTTTTTACCCTGCCCTTTTCCAAGCAGCCCAGGGTGGTATACATGGGTCTTCCTTCCTCCATTTTATCTTCAGAGCATCCACCCGGTGAGGTAGGTTAGGCTGAGAGAGCGCGACTGGTCCAAGGTAACCCAGTGAGCTTCACGGCTTAACAGGGGTTTGAACATAAGTAACTCTAGTCCTGCATACTCACTGCTGCGAGCTTTCTATAGGTATGGTTGGGCATTTACTTGAATCAGACTTCAATGGACAGGTTTTACAAACTCTCATCTAACTGATTAATACTTGAGGTCAGAATGGAATCATCCTTTGGAGCAGACTAGCTAAATGCCTCTTTTGCCCTCTGTTACAGTGTGCCAGGTGACTCACTTGTGTACAGCACTGTGTATTCAGTATTTTAATAAATTAATTTATTTATACCCCAATTCCTACTTGTTGCACAAGATAGTCTGAATTTCCACACTGCTAGGGCACAGCTAAATGCATTTCGAGATATTACACTGACCAAGTGTGAAACCAGGTACTGGGCACAGGATCCAGCATCCAGTAAGCCTTTTGCATTTCGCTTGCTTTTCTTTTTTTTCTTTTTAAAAAAAACAAGTTTCTAGTCTTTAAGCAATGCTCAGTAAAATCTGAGAATCCTGGAAAGAGAAGGAAGGAGATTTGAACTAGGTTCCCTGAGGTCAGCAGGCAGGGCTCCAACGCTTTCTATACCGCTTTGTTCACGACTAGAAGAAGCGACAGACATTATGCAGAATAAGAACTGCTTTCACCAGCTAAAGAAATCTTAGACAATTAACTGTGTGTTTTAGTTGATTAAATCTATATATAGCTACATAAAAATTAAAAAGTCTATGAAGCAAAAGGCATGTTTAGTGTTTAAATGATGTCCACTAGCAGGTATAATTTTAGAAAAGGCATTCCCTTCTGTGTAAGATAGAAAGAAGGACTGTCACTTATAAAAACAGCAGACGGCGAGCACCATCACCTTTTTGGTGTCTGCATTTAAAATAATCAATTTTCTTTATGAACCAGCTGCCTGATAACTTGGGGCTACCTTTTTAGTTGATCAACAGATTTTTAATTGGCTAATCAAACTAATAAATTGAATAGACTGAACGTTGCAGCCCTGGAAATTAGCAAACGGATGCAGATCTGCATCCCTTGCCAAGGTCACAGGGAACTTAGCCCTTCTTGGTACAAACTTTTCCTGTTTCAAGCATTAGCTCAGCCCTGTTATTAGAGTAGGATCTACCCGGTGAAGAATTGTGGAATCTCTTTGCTGCAGAGAATCTATGGTGGGGCCCTGAATTAAGGGGCTATGGACTGATTCCATGCCCCTGCACCACCAGGACAGCTGACTGGAGGAGCGAACTGACACCCCTTCAAGGTAGGACATATACACTGCCAACGAGAACCCTTCTGACCCTGAGCATCAGGTGACCCTAGCATTTGTCAGTCCAGCAGCTCAAGGGAATGGACACCTTGAATCACACTACCCCCCATTTCATTATGGACCCCACGTACCTTCAGCACAATCTCATTGACGGTAGCAGCATCAGACTCAAAGTAGAGATGTTTGTAGTCATGATTGCTTAGATATGTGAGTTTAAATATTGCATGGCCTGTAAGGATTGAAAAGAAAGGAAGACATGAAAATCAAGGAGGAATGCCAGGGTTAGAAGAGCCCCTCCCACAATACTGTTGTCCAGACTTGTGATATCTGAGACAGCTGAATTACAGTCAACGCAACAACTGAATCAGGTTTACTTTTAGGGCACATTTACCAAAATGTTTTAAGGTCCTCCCTGACCTGGATAGCCTAGGCAAGCCCCCCAAGGAATACCAGGGCTCGGGATGTGCAATCAAACCACTTTTCTGAAACATCCAAACCCCACTAGGGGTCACCAGAAGTCACCATGACTTCCAGACATGCAAGTGTGGAAGTGTGTGCGCGCGCACGCACGCACACACTCAAGTTTCCAGTCCATTGACCTCACTGGAAGATACTTCAACATGTGCTCATTATTGATCTACATTGGCTGGATCAAGTCTTTAAAGGGTGGAAGAGTCAGAATTAATTCCTCTTAGGGGAAGTTGCTCTCTCTGTCTCCATCTGAGTCACAGTTCTGGGTGTGCTTCCTTCCCCCATTAGAACGTGGCAAATCTAGATCAGTGACTCATGCAGAGGCATAAGAAGAGGCCTCCTTTGAGGGCTGGTGACTAAGCTGCACCCCATGGCAGACAGTGACTGGAGGGCAGCCAGCCCAGCGTAACATGACATACAGAGATGCCCACCCGGCAGTAGGTAATTTTGCGGCATCCTCCACTGGGAGCGACAGAGTGATCCTGTCATACTTTATGCACAGTCTGGGCAGAATTACATATCCCTAGCAGAGGCCAATTAGAAGGAGGCAAGGTCAGAGCAGATACTCATGTAGAGACTCAACAGGCAGCCTCCTCTGTGGACAGGTACACTTTAGGGTTACCAAGTCTCTCTCATTATTTAACCCTTGCCCACTTGAGTGCATACCGGCTGATCTCTCTTGAGAGTCTGGTGTGCCCCGGCACCCAGTTTGGGATTTACTGCTCTCAAAACTTTCAGCAAAAGCTTTTGGGCATGACAGAAGGGGGGTAAAAAACCCCACAGATGGTGATCTTCACATACTGCCGGCTGAACAGACGGCGCGAAGGAGCCTGACAGCCTTCCCATGTCATTTCAATTTAAGGCGAGTGGTGTCTTACAGGAGCCGCTGAACTCCTTTCATTAAAGTTCACTCCCCCCTCCCACCACTGCATCCCCTGCACAGGCAAATAAAATAAAATAAAATAAAAATATAAATGCAAATATCCATCAAACGGCTACCTGGGCACGAGGCAACCCCCTAGACTGTACTTCTGCTAATCGACCCCATGAGAAACTATTTTAGGAAGTCTTCCTGGTATATAACAGTCATCTTTGGGGGGGGGGGGGGAGGCAGTGGGTTTTATTCTCTCTTTTTTTAAATGGTCAATTAACCTGAGTTACCAAATGATTGGAGTTACCCAAAACAACGCCTGAGTATAGCTGGCTATTTGAAGTTTAAATAAAACAGAACTGCAACGTATAGTGGAAAATAAACCCTACTTTTAAAATCGTGCTATGGGTGGGATCTGGCAGGCATCTTGCTGCTACCCCTCCTCTAAGCTAAGAAAGCTCCACAGCTGTGGGGCAACTGCTAAGAATACCCCCCTACATTTCCCTGGGACATGGATGACGCTATCAAAACCTTCAGGCATGCCAAACCTCCTTCATTTGTATGGAAATCCATGGACTGGCAATTAAGATTTAGCATATAATGCTCATTGCTCCATTTTCTCTTTAATGCATTCAGTCCAAAGGTCCAGCTTAACTCATCTACACCATAACAGTTGCACTTTACTGTAGATTTATCCTTTACTTCCTTTCCCGGAGGGGACCCAATTTGAAATCTTATTTACAGTAGCTAATTTTCCAGACCTCTGAAAATAAACTGATATATGGGCAGCTAACCAGAGACCTCGATATTTCATCCCAGCATGTTAATTAAACACTATTATCACACGCTAATCAGGACTTATGAATTCTCTATTGAAAAACTGGCAAACGATCAAAACCCAGACTTTAAATCACTGAAGTGAAGGAACAAAAGCCAAGAATTCCTTAACTGGAAGTTAATAGGTACAATAATCATGGCTCTCTGGTGCTAGGAAACCACATTTGCCATTTTTAAACATTCCTAAAGCACAATGAGCAGAATACATGAGAGATGAGACCCTTTGTCAGATGGCTACATCTTCTGAGCCTAATCGGTGGTGGCCCCTTGGCTACAGAATCCCCCCCCCCAATGAGTTTTGTATACTCAGCCCATTCAGAGAAGCTGTGTAAAGCATTCTTGGTTTTCATTATAGAGAATTTTGCTTGGTGTGCTTTATTGACCTTGCCAGTTGATTTTGATTATTCTTTGAAAATCATATTTGACTGATTAGATGACTACAATATTTCATTTTTTATACTGCAGGACCCTACATCCCATTTATGGGAAGTGGGACCCAAAACCAACAAGATAGACAAACAAATGTAAGCATATCAAAGAACATACAAAATTCCTGAGGAAGAGCCAGTGGATCTATGCAGGGATGATGGTCTAGATGACCCAGATTCTAATTCTGGATTGAATCTAAGAACCTGCCTTATGCTGAGTCAGAGCACTGGTACATCTAGCTCAACACTCTCTACTTTGAATGGCAGCATCTCTCCTAGATCTCTGCCAGAGGAGAGATGGGAATTGAACCTGTGACATTCTGCATACAAGGCACAGACTCTGCCACCAAGTAAAGGGCCTTCCAAGGCTATAACCAGCCGGGGACTCCCGAACTGGCCCCTGAGAAACAGGCCCATGTGTAGATTCAGATAGAGCTTGGGGATAGCAGCCTAAAAGCTTACAGTGCATTGTGAGTGGAAATGGACATGCTCATTGCCTCTGTTCACCTTTCTGCTAAGCCCAGCAGGCAAAATCATACAGCACTTGAGAATATTCAAAGCCCTTCACATACATTGTCTTGTCGTAATCCCCACAACAAGTAGGTCTGTACTGTCATCCCCCTGCTGTAGATGGAGGGGCTGAGAGAGTGGCTAGCCTAAGGCCACCGAGTGGTACGGGCAAGAATCAAACCAGGGGTATGATTTACAGCTCAGTCTCTTACTATGCTACACCAAGTCTCAGCACAAGCACACCTCTGCTTCTGAAAGGCTACAGATGACACACCTTACCATGTAGTATATTTTTAAACAATTACCCGGTGGTCATTCGAATCCATGAAATGTGAGGATTCCCCCACCACCACCAAAAAGCCCTTCCTACTCTCAGAGAGCCGTTTCCTCATTGATTTGTCCTCCAAGGATCGTCTGCACATCTTTCACGGATGCCCTTCCTTGTTGGAGAAAGATTCTGGGTCATGGTCTGAGGGTGCATTCTTAGACACTTTATTTACATGGTGGTGGTGGTGGTGGAAAGGGCTCTCAAGTTGCAGCCCACATAGCGACCCTGTAGGGTTTTCAAGGCAAGAGACTTTCCGAGGTGGTTTGCCATTCCCTGCCTCTGCATCATGACCCTGGACTTCCTTGGTGGTCTCCCATCCAAATACTGACCAGGGTTGACCCTGCTTAGCTTCTGAGAACTGACGAGATCCGGCAATCTTCTCTCGAGGGCTGATGAGGGCACAAGGAAAGAGCTCTGCTTTGCAAAGCCTCTGGAAAACTGCACGAGGCTGGGACCTTCTTCACATCCTCAGGAAGCCCCTTCCATAACAGAGGGCAGCCACAAAGAAACCATGAGCTCAAGCAGCAATCGGGGTGGGAGGACAAGTAGTAAACCCGGCGTAGGTATGAGGGGAAGCCGTCTCTCAGACACAAGTGTCCCGCATCATGAAGGGCACCTTGAACTGCACACGGAAACAAACCGGCAGCCGGTGTAGCAAACTTAAATTTGGGGCGACGTGCTCAAAACACTTAACCCCCCAGCCAGTGTAGTGAACTTAAATTTGGGGTGACATGTTCAAAACACTTAACCCCTGTCACCAGTCCAGCTGCCACATTCTGCACCGACTGCAGCTTCTGCTGCTGTCTTCAAGATCAGGAGGGTCGCCAGTGAAGTCCGTTGGCTCGCACCAGCGACTGGGCTCCACAGTCCCCTGGGGCTGGAACACTACAGGCGATTATCACTGATGGTGAACAGGAAAAGTCTGCCTGTCGTAAATGGACTTCCCAGCAAGGAGTCCTTGCTAAGCTTTCAAGGACTCCTTAGGAACATTGCTTGAATAGGGCACAGCTCCCCTTCTGATCTGGGAATCATCAAGGCTGGCCTCCAAGGGCAAGGAACAAAATACAGACTGCAAGATACCACAAGTGTTGCAAAAATGAACAACCGCTGATGGTTTGATTGAACAAAAAATGCTCTCTGTTTGGGGGTAAAAGGTAAAGGTAAAGGTTTCCCTTGCTCGAAAGCCAGTCAAATATGACTCTAGGGATGCGGTGCTCATCTCCGTTTCCAAGCCGAAGACCCAGCGCTGTCCAAAGACGTTTCCGTGGTCATGTGGCCGGCATGACTAGATGCCGAGGCGCACGAAACGCTATTACCTTCCCACCGAAGCAGTACCTATTTATCTCCTTGCAATTTCTTTGCTTTTGAACTGCTAGTTTGGCAGGAGCTGTGACCAGAGGTGGGAGCTCACTCCGTCATGCGGCACTCGGGTCTCGAACTGCTGAACTGCTGACTTTCCAGTCTGCAGTTCAGCATCTTAACCACTTGAGCCACTGCAGCCCCTCAGTTTGGGGGATGTGGCATCAATTAAAAAAGAAGAAGAAGAGCAAGCTAGTTTATCCATTAGGGCCACTGAAGCGGTGCAGCAGCAAGGAGGAAAGAACTGGGATCTTGGGGAGGCGGGGCGTTTGTGTCTGGCAGCATTCATCAGGGGCCAGATTTAACTTGCAGCTGTCCAGTTTACTGACCCATATGCTCTAAGCTTGCATGGAACATCTGAGAAAGGCTGCTGCTGATCCTGTCCCTTCTCTTTTTTATCTCCTCTCCTCCAGTATTTCACAACTGACAGAGGCTGAACACGGAACTTTATTTCAAATTCTTATTTTTTGGCTTTTTTAAGGAGTCAGGGGCCATTAAGGAGTCCAAAATGTCAATAACCCTTATTGTGGAGAGACTAATAAGAGGTAAGGTTTCAATCCATCACAGCAGGCACACCTTAAGAGGGTGCGTGCATGCCCTTCTCGGACTGTGCAAGATCTGGTTTCTACAGCCAGTGTTATGAAAGTACTTTTAAAGTTAACATTCTGAACTGAATGACCAATGCCACTAGCATGGGATCCCTGACTGGGCCAGGGATCCCTGACATGCATTTAAAGACACAGGTACATTGTCCACAACTTTTGTATTTACTGGGAGAACCACCAGTATACAGTATACAATTAAAGTGTCGAGCCCCCATCAAGTAATCTGGCAATTCCAAGGACCAGTTATAATATTAATCTTCCCTTTTGTTGGTGTTTAAATTTGCTAATTTCAACAAATGCTTCCCTGCTGCTACCAGTAACTGCTACCAGTAACCAGGGAAAACTAGAACCTAATATTAATTCAGTAACTGCTAAAATTATCTTGTTCCTAAAAGTCTGTCTTGAAAACCACACATACGCAAACCCTTGCCTGGGCTAATTAAGTAGGAAGAAGGGCTGCGCTGCAGATTTATAAGTCCTGAAAAGTGATTTAAGGAACCAGAGCCAAAAAAGACTTTTCTGCAGAACTGGGTGAAGTTTATGTCCAAATCTCACACTGTTAACGGAGGAGTGAAATATTCGTTTGGCAAAACGCTCAAATTGGCACTTTGCTTTGCCGCTATTCGGGCCAGACATGTGTTTGTGGACTGTGAAGAGGTAAATTGATTTCCATCTCCAGGAGTACTTAGAGGACATGATATATGGGCTTTGAAGCCAGGTTCCTGATGGAGTGGCACCGCAAGGGTCTTCCAGAGTTTGATACAGATTTCAATATTTTTCATCTCCGCTGTACAAAAAACAAGTTTCTGAGAAGCAATGGAAACAAAGACATACTGGCCAACATAATGTGCAGGAAAATAGTTTGGTTCAAAACACACAGTGACCATGTGAGCGTTGTAGGTTAACCTTTTCTGGGGACGTGGAGCTCACAGGGTCTCTTATGCTGTGGTGACTAAGAGGATGCAAAGCAACCTGGGACATCTTACGTGCCCTTAACCAATCCTCTTTTACAGGCTCAGCCACACTGCCCCTCTGCAATATGGGAATAATAATGCTGGCCTACCTTACAAGGGTGTTGCAAGGATTTCAACAAGATCATCTTTGCAAAGGTACAAATGATCTTTTGAACCCTAAAAGTGTTCAAACAGACCCTCCTTCAGAGGAGTATGAAGAACAGTGTACCAGACCAAGAGTATCCTGCCAACAGCTCTGGTCAAAAGTGAGGCTGCACTTAATCGGAAGTAGGATACTGGGGCATGAACTGGTCTACTGCTCTCTAGTCCTGGAGTTGTATCACCTGAGTACGAGGGAGAATGACAGGAAAATGGCCCTGGCCTGCTTCTTGCTGTTTCAGTTGATCACTCTCATACTGGGGGATGGGAGAGGCCGTTAGCTGCTTGGATGTGCTCCGGCAGAACCTTGAATTTTTCCTTGGGAAAGCGAGTGATATTTAAAGCACTCAGTAATCAGTGCATGGAGGACACAGGACATTTATGAATTTCAGGGAAGAATGAACATATATTAATCTTTTCAATTAGAGGTATTCCATGCCAAATCAACATCTTTGGTAGCTTAGGAAGTATTCAGGAACTCTAGGAAAACTTGCCTAGTTATTCCATTATATTTTTAAACTATTTTTTTTTTTAAAAAGCTATACAAGTCCCAGCCAAATGACATGTTGGCTACCAGATTAGTGGGCTGTAAAAAAGGGCAAGTGAGCCATGCAGATCAGGTCTATTAGCCATGAGGACACAATGGAACCTCCATATACTGAAACAGCGTATCTCAGAGTATCAGATTCTAGGAATGAACAGGGAAGCAATGTTGCCTTCATGCTCTGCTTTGTCAGTTTCTCAGAGGCATATGACACCGGAACACTGAACTCTTGGTCTCCTCCAGGTATTTCTACATCCTTAAGAACCACACTGTGGTCTTGCGTGGGATTAGAGCAGCATGTCTCCAATGTAAGCTTTAAAGGGATGTTTGTACTTCAACGGAGACCAGAAAGAGTTAAACATAAATGGAAAACTACCAATATATCTGTCTCCCTGCACCATAAAAGCCACCTTTCTGTACCTTGCTGATTTATTTAAAACACTGAAAATGGAATTAATGAGAAGAGATGCTTTGCTTCCCCAACGACTCCCCGTTTGTGAGGGTAAGCAGGGATGCGGCTTGAGCTAGATAGGTATGATATAGTAGGTCGGATCATCTCTGGGCTTCAGAAATCCATCAGAAATCAAGGTGTGTGTGTTTGGGGGTGTGTGGAGAGACAATGTGGCAGAGCCCCTGCTTGGCATGCAGGAAGTTCAGTCCCCGACAGTTCCAGTTTAAAAGATCTCAGGTCGCAGGTGCTGACATAGATTCTTCTCTGCCTGAGAGTCTGAAGAGCTGCTATTTGTTTAAAATATTTCTATCCTGTTTTCCCACTCAGTTGGGACCCTCAAGGTGGTAAATGGTTAAAAACATTAAAACCAACTTTAGAAAACCAAGACATCCCCCCCCCTCCCGATTTCTGGTTGGTTCTACAATCAGAAATGCCCTGACCTGGATGGTCCAGGCGAGCTCAATCTTGCCAGTTCTTGGAAGCTATACAGCCACAAACAGACCACCACCTGTAATAGCTCACTATAAAGGACCCAGTCCAAGTGCTGTACAAAACGTTAAGTTATTATTCAAAAAAACATCTTTCTACATAGGGAAAAAGAAGGCCGACGTGCCCCGTCAGAACAGAACGTCAATCGTATGGCTGTGCCTTTTACCAGGCAATGTGGGATTTAAACTGTTGAACTTTATTTTGGAATTGTGTGCCTAGGCACAAGATATTGGACTGTACATACAGTGTTCTTAAACCCACATTGCTTTGGTGTTCCTGAGACGGTGTCTCCTTGTAAGGTTTTTGTATGAAGAAAACTATGTAGAAAGATATCTTCTGAATAATAACTTAAGATGTTGTACAGCACTTGGATTGGGTCCTTTATAGTGAGTTCTTGGAAGATAAGCAGGGTCAGCCCCTGGTTGGTATTTGGACAGGAGACCACCAAGGTCACAGGGGAGAGGGAGGCAACGCCAAAGCACCTCTGAACGTCTCTCACCTTGAAGACACTACAGGGTTGCCAACTGTAAGTCAGCTGTGACTTGAGGGCACTTTACACACACACACAGTGGTGTGGCTCAGGGTAAGGCAATTCAATATGTTCATAACCTCAACACAGCAAAACATTAAACGGAGGAGGCACACATTGAGGAGGGTATCTGAATACAGCACTGTAGCCACTATTGCCAAACAAAGAGATTATGGACAGGGGCAGAAGACTGTAAAGTGGAGCCAGATGCTCTGAGGTCTAAGCTGGGAATGAGTCTGGTACCGAAGACTGGTTCCCTGAAATACAGAAGATGCTGGCCGTTGGTGGTGGGGAAACCGCAGGCAGCTGAAACCGGGACACAACCACTGTGGCCTTCGATCCTCTGTATCCCGGGAAGTGCATCATCCCGGAGTGCCAACTCCATTCTACTGAATCCTATCTGCCATTCTCTTTAAGTGTGTGTGTAGGGGGGCTTGCTTCCTGTCTGCCTGACTCAGGTACTTGCTTTTGGAAGAGTGGCATGCCTAGGCTAAATCTAAGTCAACCACAAGTTAAGCGCCTGTCTAATTTTAATGTTTAAAGGGATGATAGAAGCTTTCCCCCCCATATAAGTCTGACTAGGTGTTTAGGCTCCGTTTTCCCAGAGATCTGTCAGTGAGCAATCTTGTTTATTTGTTCTATCAACACTCTGATGGTCTAGACTCAAAGGCCACAGGCTGAACACAGGACGCTGCTTTATACAGAGTCAGACCATTGGTTCATCTAGTTCAGTATCGTTTACTCTGAGTGGCAGCGTCTCCCAGACAGAGAAGAGTCTTTTTCCAGCATTAGAGGATCTATTTTACCCTGCCCTTCCTCCAAGGAACTCAAGGTGAAGTAATATGGTTCTCTCCTCTTCCATTTTGATGACCCCATGAGGTAGGTTAGGCCTTTAAGGCATCTAAGCCAACGGCTATTATCAAAAGTGTCTCCCCTACTCCCACATACAGGTTCACATGAAGCTAACACCATGATCAGACTGTCTAGTTCAGCCTTGTCCTCTCTGACTGGCAGAGGCTTTTCAGGGTCTCAATCAGAGGAAGAGCTTTCCTAATGTCTGCTGACTGAGATGGTTTACCTGAAGATGCCAGAGACTGAACTCTATGTTCCCTATTCCACTGGCCGCAATATAAGGTGGCATTAGGTAGCTGAAAAGCAGGGGTGGGGCCATAACTCAGTGGTAGAGCATTTGCTTTGCATACGGAAAACCCCAAGATATTTAACTTAATAAATACTGAGTCAGACAATTGGCTCGCCTAGCTCAGTACTGTCTGCTCTGGGATCTACCTGAGATCCCTTCAACTGGAACTGAACATGGGACCTTCTGTGTACCGTCAAACCACAGGCTAACAAGCATTAATTCTCACCACCACCAAGAACAGTGAAAGGGTATCAAAGAGCCAACATCTGAACAAAAAGCACTTCTGAGCCGGAGATATGGATGTGGGGGCGGAGTCGTCCACTGGCCAGGCTCCCATTGGCTGGTATCCCTTTCCAGGCTGCCCCCGCCCCTCTGCAAGCCGCGAGCCCCCTTGTTTGGGAAGAGATGATAAATAAATCAAATTCCACTAAGCAGCCTTTCCACAGTTGCAATCGGGCTCCTCCGTTGCGTCTGCACCTCATCAATCACACCATTGTCTGCTTGAGAGGCGAGCCTTGTAAATGTCATATCCACTCAAGCCCAAGGAGAAGCAAATCCGAATGCAGCAAAGGAGTTTTAATTGGATAGTGTAATTAAACTGAGGGGGGAAAAAACAGACCCAGCAGGCTGACTTTGACAGGATAGATGAAGACCCCCTTTTAATAGGGCTACAAAACATATTTGTTAAAGAGGATGAGGCAATGCTCACTTCCTGATGGCGCTCTACGGCAATTTGCGTGAAAAGGCCCTTCTGGAATGGAGGCGTTTAATAGGCAATAGGAAGACTTGGTGAGGGTTTTTTTTTTGGGGGGGGGAGTAAACACTGGAGCCTCTCAGTGCTTGGATTTGGCCTTGAAATGTTTGAAGACAGGGCTTCTGAGCATGAACAGAGTGTACCAACAATATAATAAGCTGCTTTGGGTCCCTTGAGGTGTGGAAAGTACCTCTTTGCCCTCTCGCAGAATTTTATTTACTTGCATCCTACAGTTTTCAGCACACAATCTCCAAAGTCTGATTCTATTTAATAAAAACAGAGTCACTACAAAAAAACACTATGCTGGGGTGAGTTCATATCTTGGTGAGCCACACAGCAGCTGCTTAAAACTTTACCCCAGTGGCATCTATCACCATGTAATGACCCACCTCACCCCAAATCAGGGTTACCATCTCTCCACAGCCACAGAAGTCCAGAGAAGAAGAAGAGATTGGATTTATACCCCACCCTTCACTTGGAGTCTCAGAGTGGTTTACAAACTCCTTTCCCTCCCCCTCCCCACAACAGACACCCTGTGAGGTAGGTGGGGCTGAGAGAGCTCTTTCCAGAACTGCTCTGACAGAGCTATGGCTTGCCCAAGGTCATCCAGCAGCTGCAAGTGGAGGAGTGGGGAATCAAACCCTGTTCTCCCAGATTAGAGTCCGTGCACTTAACCACTACACCAAACTGGCTCTCTACACCAAACTGGAAGATAGTAGTGCTGGGTGCTGAAGGCTGCAGGTGACTGCCTTTGCATGTGGTAAAAGGTGCCAGGAGGTCTGCTGCTCTTACGGGGCCCTTGCACGGCTCCAGGTCATCTGAGCCCCACCCTTGCCACAGCTGCAATCTATCACAGAGAGCAAGGTCTTGCCTCTTGAAGGACCAAGAGTTCCCAAATATCACACTGAACCATTTCATAGGACTCGAATACAGGAAGTTACCCATTATGACTTGACCAAAAGGAAGAATGACCCCATGAAGGAAGAAAACGCAGTACTAAGAAGTCACACTAATGAGAAGATGCATCTACGGCTCACCCATAAGCAGTGGGGCCATTACACCTTAACAAGCCTCTGTTTGGCCAGCAAGCTCTAGCAAATATTGACTGTCTAATGGCTGCACCTGTTTCATACATGTGGTTTCCAGAACTTGCATGTTCCATTTGTGCCACACATCTTGAGGTGGCGTAACTGAATGGGTGGAGAAGCCCTTGGCGAAGCAAATGTACTTCAAGCATTCCATTGACTTTGAAGGCTGCATTCCAGTAGCACCTGACATAATCCAATCACGAGCCCATTCGATGCCTACTATGCCTGATGCGTAGAAGACCCCAGCACAAAATGAAAATATCAAGTAACTTTGGCTTTGTTTGCAATGTTTAAGAAAAAATAAGAAAAAATGGGGGGGGGGGGAGAGGGGAGGCACTGGGGGTTGTTAATTTGGCTATCACTTACCAGCCAGTTTGAATTCTGCTGGAAAAGCTATTTTCGTGCAGATGTGGAATGCACGGGGAAAGACTGACTCGTGTAGCAACATCAATCAAAACGTCGGCTCTCTTGGCAGGTCTCGACAGTGAGGCGGGTTCAAAGGTTGCAGGATAAAGGAAGGGGGGGGGACTCTGGTTCAACTCTAATATGCCCTCGCTGGAAGTCTTGCAAAAGGTACCTACCCCCTTCTGTATTAGGCAGCTTTCATTAATCTTCTTGCCATCTTCCTTAACTAGCCATGCAGAACCGCTCGATAGCAAGACACATAATGGGGAGGCCCTGTGCCTATTACCAGGTTAACATTCTGTTAAGCCCCAGCACAACAATGGAATAGGAATCTCAAGGAAATCTTAAAACCACGAGCCGCACTGCCGGCAATTAAATTACTACTTGGAGCCACCAATATGTGCATGAACCCATAGAGAAAAGGCAGCCTTTGTTTGACCCGCCTGAGAATTGAAGCCACTCATGGCAGCGGTAGCCTTTTTAATAGTAATGGTTATAAAGAGAAGGGTGACTTTCCCTTGGTGTGGTAAATACTGTTTTGTTCAGAAAGTCATGTTTGGAAACAAACTGGAGTACAAACTTATAAGGAAGGGCAAATAGAAGGAAGGTTGTTGTCTCCTTCCCAGCCTGGTGTTCAGCAATAATGTCGCCAACCAGAAGCCTCTGACGGGTGCTGCCATGTGGGCGGTGCAAGTCTGTGTGCCCCTTCAGATTCACCGAAGAAGTTAGATGGGGAGGGGAAAGCAGAAAGAAAGGCTGAGACATCATGAATTTGAGGTGGAGGGGGGGGGGGGAGAATGGAGAAGCCAAAGAGGAAGAGGAACTCCTGTCTTGTAAGACCTGAAGAGAGAAGGACAGCTTCTTCTCATAGAGTTTAGGACATCTTCTGAAGTCTTTCTTTGTGTGCCCTCCACTGTTTGAACAAAGGTGAGCCAGTTTGGTGTAGTGGTTAAGTGTGCAGACTCTAACCTGGGAGAATCGGGTTTGATTCCCCACTCCTCCACTTTCACCTGCTGGATGACCTTGGGCAAGCCATAGTTCTGTACCAGCTGTTCTCCCAAGGACAGTTGTCTCAGAGCTCTCTCAGCCCCACCTACCTCACAGGGTGTCTGTTGTGGGGAGGGGAAGGGAAAGGAGTTTGTAAGCTGCTCTGAGACTCCAAGTGAAGGGCGGGGTATAAATCCAATCTCTTCTTCTTCTTCTGTCTTTAGGGGCTCAGCTACTGGTTCAAAGACTGTTTCAGTGTTTGAGATGACGTAACTGCTTCTGCTGGCCTTATAACTGGTTTGGGTGGTCATGATTTTATGTGGTTTTGTTGTTTTAAGCTTTGTTGCAAGCTGCCCTGGAGATTCTCCTTCATGAGGTGGAAGAATGGGTGTCAATGTTCTGATAATATAAATAAGAGGTGGGGCTTGAAGCATGGAAACAAACAGTAAAAAAAATGATAAAACAAGACCCATATTGTGGCTTCTGTACAGCAGGGGCAAAATTACGAATCGAATATTTGTTGTATCAACACTCTGTTGGTCTAGACTCAAAGGCCACAGGCTGAACACAGGAAGCTGTTTTATACAGAGTCAGGCCACTGGTTCATCTAGTTCAGTATCGTTTACTCTGAGCCGCAGCGTCTCTCAGACAGAGAAGAGTCTTTCCCAGCATTAGAGGATCCTTTAACTTGAGATACCGGTGATTGAACTGGAGACCTCCTGCGTGTAGACCACAAGGTCTGTCATTGAGCCATTGGTGAAACTCAGCAACATTTCATCCTGGTAGACACTGTCTCACTGAAAGGTTGAGACTACCAGATTAGCACAATGTTGCTACACCCATCACTGGTTCATGGTCTATCCATGGGGTAATTTTTCTGAAAAGGGCAATGGCTTGCGGAACTGAAGGCCAACCCTCCTCCTACTACAACAATGTAAAGAGACATTAAGAGAATCAGATTTCCTTTAAATTACACCATTGCCCGAGAACATAATCACATTAAGCTTATTACGTTGCTTCCTTAAGACTTTATATTATGTATACTTAATTGAGACACAGGGCTCTTTCTTGGCAATAAAAATGGCAGCTCCTTTATTAAGGTTTAAATCTTCCGTCTTAACAACGGGATGCTTCCCCTCAAGATTCAAAACCTGCAAGATCTTTTGTGATAATCAGATGGCGGCTGATTTAAACAAGCACTTTATAGATATGGCGTTTGCAAGATTCTAATGGGGCTTGGGAGTTTACTAGGGAGGCCATTAGCGCCTTTCCCCGTATCTGAGTCCACGAAGCTGGATTTATTTGGCAAATAAAAATTCAGAACCTGAGCCGGCCTGGCACGTGGGGCACAAACATTCTCAGCCGTTCCTGAAAAAGCCAAGTAGAGGCAGAAGCAACAAAAATGGGGCTGAAGTGGATTGGAAGCCATTTTGAAATTCAGTAGACTTATGACAGCTGAGTGAGAGGCGCTTTGAACTGGGGCCCGAGTGAATGTACAAAGCATCCTGAAAGCAGAACATCTGTAGAGATAGGTTGGGGCGTGGTACGGCCTTCCACTTGTACAGTGTGACCTCTCCCACGGCAGAAGACAACAGCAAAATGTCATGATACGGATGGGAGCAGTCTGGGGGTCTCTCTACAGGATTGGACTAAAGCATCCAGTTACAGAATGAGGCAAAACTGTTGGTCAGAGAGGTAGAACAAGGTTAGTTCTCAGGACAAACTTCCAGTTTCCAGGCACAGAGGAGGAGAGGAGAGCGGGTAGTGTGCCTGAAAAGACCGGGAACCAGGAACGGTTTGCTGTGTCAGGAAAACATAGCAGGAGCAGAGCAAAGGCCAGAATTCAGAGGTGCTATTTTCTGCTGAGAGGAAGCAGAAATTTATAATGGATAAGAAAACAGCACTGACCAATCACAGGGGTAGAAAAGGAAATGCCCCCTTACATGGGCTCTTGAAGGCACATGACTTTCCAAAGCGTTGTTGCCCACTGCTTAGTATCAGTGCTTGTGTTCTGCATACAGAAGACCTCACCTGCACTTCCCATTAGCTCCACAGTTGAGCAGCAAGGCTGGCAAAGGACCCTACTGCATCTGAGACCCTGGAGAACTGTGTCCCATCAGAGAGGAAAACACTGGCTGGATGGACTGGTGGTCCAACAGCAACGAAAGAACCTTCATTATGTTCATAGCACTCTGACTGAAGGCCGTTCCCTTGTGTCTCACACACGTAACAGGGCAGGGGAGAAGTTCATAACGAGACGCACGCATAATGCCTTTGGAGCAAGCGTCTCCTTTAACAAAAGAGCCACGACGTCTTTGCACGGGTGGAACCGCCGAACCATCCGTTTGTGACACGTTCCAGCACACCTCAGAAGGACTAGATGGAGGATGGTTGTGTTACAAGAGATAAAAACACGGAAACAAAATATATTGCAGAACTCAAAAACCCTTATCTCCCCTCAGCCTCGCTCCCTTTGCTGTAATTCATTCAAGGAAGCCCCAAGAATAATTTTTTGATGTAAACTCTGCTACAAACATATATCACTTTGCTGATAAGATCACAGGCAAAACGCGGGCTATGAAAGAGAGCTTCATTCCTTTATGCTGCCCAAATAAGCTCCCCTTCCCTTCTTTAAAAGTTCAAAAGCGATGGATCCCAGAAAGTCCTGGAGTGCATGGCCATGGTGCCTTCCATCCAGAACTCCTCGCAAGGCACTCTGGGACAACGCCAATGAATTGGGGCAGGCAGAGAACAGCTAAAAACATTGCTTTTGACTTAAGAATATAATTGAAGAGAGACTAAAATGGCACTGAGTGACCTCTGCTTTGTAGCAAGCAAAAAAGCCCCCTGCCTCTCCCCACGTCAAGCTACCATTCTCCTGAGCAAGGATTTTTGACTTAAATTCCAGGAGGAGTGTGGAAAGTATGATCTTTGCCCTGCTGAAGGGAGATGATGCCCAGTGTAGTTAAGAACAAACTTCCTTTCAAGCCGTGTGCAACCCACACGCTGCACTCAGGGTCCCCAGAGACTCCCCTGACATTTCAAGTGGGAGAGCGAAACAAAAAGGTTTGGATACAAAAGCAGGACTGGCTGGAGGCTGAATAATTATGGGCCACAGGGACGGTCTGGGTTCAGCTTTTAGGAAAATTCAGGTTTACAAAGACAGCCTAGGTGGGAGCCAAAGAATGCTGCTTCCCTGGGAACTTTAGAAGAGCTGGGGAAATTTGAAAAGCAAAATCCAGGGGTGTGCAGAAGGAAGTGCTTGGGCGTGAAAATGTTTGGCTCCTGGCTCACTGTATTTATTTATTTGTAACATTCACAGGGTGAACCTTTCCACTCAGGAAACACCCTTGGAAATCAATGCTCTGGCAGGAATCCAAACACCTATTTGGTGAGCGGCAGGCAATTCTCAGGGAAGGGAGGGGGGAAGAGTCCCTGAACTGCAGCTCCTTACAGCCTTTCCTATACGGTTTCTGAGGGTCCTTCTGATCCTCAGGACTCGCTTTTTGGGGCGCCCAGGGGGCTGCAGAGGAAAAGGGCAGCTGTGAGAGTCCACACATAAAACTCTATTTCTGTTATTATGGCTCTGGAGAGCCACTGACAAAGTGGGCAATACTGACCTTGTTATGTAAGAGACAGCTTCACATGGTCAACTGTTTGGTCAACATATATACATCCAAAACATTTTCTTTATCCCTACTGTTCCCCCTTCATCAAGATTTCTTGGGATTCTACTCAGCCGCAGGGCTTTTTCTGTTGAGGTCCTACAGCCGTGGAACACCCTTCTAAGGGGATGCTAAGCTAGAATCTTCATTTGCAGAAACTAGTTTAAAGCTTACTATATATCTATTAAGGTTTTCGGGTCAGCTGTAATTTTGGCAGGGTTGCAAGTAGGGTCGAATAGCTGCTTTCCGGGTTTCATTCATTTTAACTATTGTTTTATGATTTATTTAAACTGGTAATGTTTGATGTATTTTTTTAGAATATATAAGTCACCTTGGATACTTGCTATAAAGGGAAATGTTTTAAATTTCTGTTTCTTGCTTTTCTTCTCTCACCTCCCCACAAGAATAAATTTGCTTGCCCACAACTGCAGATGAGGCTAGCTGAGTTACTAGCCCACAGTAAACGTCTGCCCTGTCTGGCCATATACTACATAGCTATCACTGTCATAGAAAACAAACAACAAACAAATGAACAAACACCACCATCTTTTCAAAAAGCTTTCTTGTGTGTTTGTCTGGAGATGATTTTTTGTAACATACCCCAAATGACCAGGCAAGTAGCTACTAACAAGCTTCTGCTTGTCTATAAAACAAGGAAATCATCAATACAGATCATCCTCAGAGCACAGTGTTTGACACCAGAATTATTATTTAGAAGTACTAATGCCCAAAATCTGCTTGGGCCTTATGAAATTGCAGGTCTTTGTATCTCCCCCAACCGTTTCTGCAGGTATCAACTGCCCTCGTTCCATCATCAAAATATTCAGTCATTGTAAATTTCAGTTCACCAGCTGAAATTTGTACATGCACTTGCAGCAAGATCCGGACTGAATTTTTTCCTCTTCTTCCCTGTCCTTTTCCTCACAGTTGGGCAGCATCTTACCAAAGCATCTCCCCTCCTGAATATCTGTTTGTTCGTTGGCTGATACTTTGGGGAATGTCTATTTTGGGATCTGTGGATGTGAACTGAATGTTTGCGCGTGCATACGGTTCTCTGACCCCCCAATTCAAGGTGCTGCCAGCAGAGGCACTACAAAATATGGCCATGAAGTAGGGAGAATGCCTGAGTGGTCATCTCCTCATTTTAGAAATACGTGGTCCAAAACTAAAAGGCCTCCTGGAAACTGTCTGCAATTTTTGTGCTGTGACATTAAAAAGTGTTCTCTTGGTGGCAGAGAGTGCCATCAAGTCCCAGCTGACTCATGGCAACCCTGTATGGTTTTCTAAGCAAGACATGAACTGAGGTGTTCTGCTATTGCCTGCCCCTGTGTAACAAGCCTGGACTTCCTTGGTGGTCTCCCATCCCAGTACTAACCAGGACCAACCCTGCTTAGCAGCCAAGGTCAGATGAGATCAGGCTAGCCTGGATCACCAGGTCAATGCAGCAGCTCCCCCTACAGTTATTCAAATCTCTGCTTTTGGAAATGAGCTTTTGCATCTTTTAGAAGAACAATATCAGGGCAGGCATTTATTAGGAAAATCTTGACCAGCACGAGGGAGGATCTGAGGGCGGTATACGTTCCTCCCATTGAATGGGAAAAAGGAGGGGTGGCAACAAGGAGAACAAATCAGAAATAAAAAACTTACTTGGGCTCTTTTCTTCTGCAAGGTCACAGGTACAAAGAAGTTCTGAGTCGATGGAAATCGGCTTCTGCTTAATCCAGAACTTGGTACTGGTTTTCTGGTTTGTCACAGGATCCACCTCTACTTTGTCTCCTGAGATACCTGATCATTGAAAGAAAAAGAGCCCTGCTATTAAACCATTGAGTAAGGAAGTTAAAATGCTCCCACACCTAATTTCCTGCATGAATGGTGCCTTGCCTAGGGAAAGGCTAAGTACCAGCAGCAATTTTCACATTTGCTGAAAGAACCCTCAGCGGAGCAAAAGACAAATGACACCAAACAAGGCAAGGTTTGGACTGCCAAGAGACACCTTTGGTTTCCAAGCATGGCTGAAATCTCATAAGCCATGGGGTGGGGAGCTGAACAAGTCTTTAAGTAGCTGGGGAGGAGCTTCAGCATTCCTGCCCCTCCCATAATTATGCAAAACAGAAAACAGATACATTTGGGCAAAATAAGATAAATTAACATAAATGTACTCAATCTGCAGGAGGTGGGAAGTTAATACTTTCTGATTAAGTAAACATGTACAGATTCTTCAGACTTCACGTGCCTGTCCTTGACCAGACGTTTAACCATGTAGAGACCCATTGCGTAAAGAGTAGGGTGCACACTTGGCTTCCACAAATCTAGTTTGCTAGTTTCAAGCTCAGGCAAGCACAGCTCACCAGCACATCTATATGATTACAGTCCTGGGTTCAACCCTCATCGCAGCCACAAGCTCACATGGTGGTTTCATTCCGTCTGCAACACGGAAACAGTTTTACTAGCTTAACTTATAAGGTGCTTTCATGTATCTAATCCTCCTGTTATACTGCATGTGAAGAACTTTTAATGTTCAAGAATACAAATATGAATGTAACAATGATAACAACAACAAATCTATCTGTCAGAGGCTGTGGGGCACGTGAGGAAGATTCAGCAAGTAGTCCATAGTGTTGTTTCATATAAGCAACTGTGTGCAAATGACTCTTGCTAGATTGCAGCAGATCCCTGTTTTTCTCTCTCTGTCTCTCTTTTAGAAATGTACCCCTGCCTTTGTGCAAAGTCTTAACATTACTCTGCATCGAAAATCCCGCCGTGAGTCCCTTCTGGAACAAGCCTCAGACGTGGAAGTAGAAAATGGGGGCTGTATTCTCACCATTCTGAATTTCACTGGTGAGTGAGCAAAGAAAACCAAACAGGCATCCCACTCATCCAAGATGCCAAAGGAGCAAACTAAGAAGTTAATCCACCCTGGGATAGACTCAGTAATTTATAACAGATTCTATTATGGGCTCGCCCCCCCCCTCCCCGCTTCCCTTCTCCAAAGCAACAACCTTGCCTTGCGGAGCAGAAACGGACAGCATCTCATTGCTTAACTTACAATTACAAGGTTCTCCTCTGACATGAGTGACCAAACCTCTCTATATACTTTTTCATAGTGGCAGCTGTGCGGAGAAGGACTTAAAAGTAATTACATTTTTAGGTCACGAGTTATAGGTCAAGGTCACTCTGAAATAGGCAAAAGGAATAAGGAGTATTTAAAAACAACATGCGGGGAGAGGCTGTTTCTTTGTTTAAAGCAAAGCAATGGGAGGGAGATCCTCACCCGGCTTGCCTTTGGATTTCTCTGCAAAGAACAAGAGGAGCTAAAAGAACTCTTTTGAAAAACGGAGCGGACACTCAACAGACGAAAGAAATCCACCCTGTTTCTTCCTTTACTATATTTGCTAAATTAAATATCACATAAACCACCCAAATGTGACAGACCAAGTCGATTTTTATTTTGCTGCAGCAGGCTAAAACTGCTGCCTCTCAGGAAAACATTCCCGGTGCTAGCATTAGGAGATAGGGCGACTCTCAACTCCCAAGTAACTATAGACCGATAAGTCTTTTGTCTATCATTGGGAAGCTCTACGCGAAACATTTGGCTATTAAGCTCAAGGCCTGGTTAGAGGAGCAGCAAGTTCTTGGAAGGAAGCAGACTGGGTTTTGTCAGGGCAAGTCAACTTTAGATCACTGTATTGTCCTTAATCACTTGGTTAATAAATATAATATAAATCATTAGGAGATATTCGCTTAATTCCTCATTACCCATTTTCTCCCTGAAAAACAACAATCCAGTTCTTTCTCTCTTTTTAGGAATCTGGAGTCAGTTTCTAATCAATTCAAAGAGAGAAATTCAAAGAGAGGAAGGGCAAGACGGGAGGTTCTGCAGAATTTCACTCTGTAGATGCTCAGAGGCAGGCAATGACTTCCCAAACCTTCCTATCCTCCTGCTAGAGTACCACCCTGTGGTAACATAAAACAACTGCAAGACCCGAGGGTACCAGAAGGTGCACTGGTTTCTCTACAAAGAGGGGGGGAATTTTTTAAAAGAGGGGGGGAAAGAGAGCATAAGAGGAATCAATGTCTATATGTAAAAAACAAGTGAATTTCAGAAAAAGAAACTTCCCACCTCATAACAGCGCTACCTGGCTCTGTGAGCAGTGTGGCCCCAATCCATACTGTGCATGTACAGAGCTCTGGACAAGAAGGGGCTCCTCGGTTTGCTTCAAGAATCAAACGACAGATATTGGGAACTGCTGCCCTGCCAAGATCTTAAGAAAAGTTCTCTAAATTGTTAAAATGAAGGGGGGGGGGGGAATCAAGCTGCAGATAGCCGAATGTGTCAAAGAAGCTCAGAAGTATTTATACAAACAGCAAGTCTGGGGCCCTGTCAGCCTTTCAACAGATGGAAAAGGGGGAAGACTGCATGTGTCTGCCGATCATCACTTCAAGGATTAGTGCCCAAGCTTTCCCCATATTAAGGGCTCTGCTCCCAACTACCTTATTTATTTATTGTACAGTAGGCCATTCTTCATTGATTTAAAAGTCAAGAGGGTGACAGCATCGTCATATAAGATGTTACCCGCAGTTCAAAATATGCTGCAGCGGTTGCAGTGTGCGCTAAGGGAGGTGGTGCATGCACTGTGCCTTAGCGTTCATGCACACCAATTTGTCTCATTACCAATGCTGATTTCTCCATGTCTATTACCCCTCTGCATATCTCACCTAAACCCAACCATGCTTGCTATTGTCATTTGCCTGCTAATGTCATTCGGCATCTGAAATCACTCCAATAAACAGGACAGATGGACTTCCATTCTAGCTGTATCTGAAGAAGTGAGCAGTGACTCACGAAAGCTCATGCCCTCCCACAAATTTTGTTAAGTCTTTAAGGTGCTGTTGGACTCTTGCTCTTTTCTACTGCTACAGACAAACACGGCTACCTGTCTTGATCTATCACCAATTTGTCTGTATGTGCACTCAACAAGACGCACCTGTTCCCCCGTTTAAGAGACTGAAGCTCGGGACATTCTGGAGAAAGATTATGAACCCTGAAGAATAACAACTCTAGTTGCTTGCACTTACCACATTTTAATAAGGCCATTCCCAAAAGGCAAAAAATAGGGACGAAGTAAAGGCAGTGATTCGCTAGGAGCAGGGACCAGGTAATACAGGCAATCACATTAGAGTGTCATTCCATTAAAGCACAGAATACATCATACTAAATAGTCAATCCAATCACGACCATATTGTTTCTAGTAGTCACGAAGGTTCAGCTTTCTTGTTTTGCAGGATACATAGATTTTATGCTGCAAGAATGAGGAGGAAGAGAAGGCAGGGCGTGCACACATGTTTCTTGGCAACCTCCCCTCTGCTATTCAAAACATTCATGCTGTATCTAGGGCCAGTCCAATCATTTTGGGTGCCCTGGGCTGGGGCACCCAAGCCGCCACCTTGCACCGGGGGGGGGGGGAGATGGTGCCCAGCCTCCTCAACCCCCATGTTATGGGGAGCGGGAAACCAGTGTCCTCCTTCCTCTCTCCAGCATTGTGTCGAGAAGTTGCTGCCTGCCCTCCTCGCCTCCCAGTGGAGGGGGCAAGGCCTGGGAGGGAAGTGCAGGAGTACGCACCCCCCTCTTCCGCCACACCATGGCAAGAAGACACCGCTGGCTTCCCTGCCCTCCCCCCAGTGAGACAAGGCAGAGGGGAAGAGGGTCAGGCCAACCCCCCTCCAGAGGTAGGGAAGGAGGAAGCAGGCTCCTGACTGGGGCTGGAGGCACCTCACAGGGCAGACCCTGATGTTGCAGGTGGGTGGCCAGGTGGGGGGTGGTAGCTGGCCCAGCTGGTGCCCACCTAAGGTAGCCTAGGCAATTGCCTATGGGGGCCTGGAGGATGGGCTGGCCTTGGCTGTAACTTGGGATAAGATGCAGCCTGGTGCCATTTTGAAGACAAAAAAAGGGGCACACTGTGCTTCCCTACATTGCTAGTTTTTTTTTTTTTAAAAATGAGTACCATACTCTAGGAATAACACTGGAAGCTTTGTCTGTCAGCCACCAAAATTACATTTACCGTAGCTGAGTCAATTAAAATAAATAATGGGGTGGGGATTAACCATCTCAAACTCATGAGAACTTAGACTATAAAAGAGGGAGAGATCTTGGGCATGTGGGAAGGGTTTCCACATTGCTCCTCTCTCTCATGATTCCTCATGCGTGGTCTGGAGAGATTCATGGGTTCATACAGAAAATAAGCAGCATTCAGTTCTAGGCATGTAAGAACTGGTCCGTTAATCAGATAAATCAAAGGTATCTCGAGTGACTGAACGGATGCTCATAATTAATTAAGCAGCAGATTTTGAGTCATTTTTAAACATTATTTTTAATTCAAATAATTATAAAAACTGCAAATGGTATCCTCCTAAAAGAGACATTCCTGCCAGGGTAAGGGGAATGGGTCCTCAAACAGGAGACTCATTGAAACACATGCCCGCATCCTCCAAAACAAAGCACCTTTTCTCTGATGCCTTTTTCCCCTGCAGGTTTAACCAATTAATCAACTAAAATTCCTATAATGAATCAACTACAGTTGAATCATGTGAGAACCCTACTCATTTCTAATCAATATCCAATCACATCCCTTCCCCCAAAGATGCAATAATTTTCTCCAAATATCCAAAGGACATCCTGCGTTCTGCAGCCTTAAACGAGGCCATGTTTTCAGCAAGACTGACATTCAAAAGGCAACTTCTAAAAAGAGGACCAACTTGCACCTTGTTTGGATATGTGTCTGGCCACTTCAGAGCTGAGAGTCTTTTCCTGCATGTACAATCCCAGTGCATGCATGGAATGTTGCTGACATTCCAAAAGAAAACACAGGGAGGCCCTGATCTTGTGGAAGCTCAGAACTGAATATGCTTTCTTAATGTTAAAGGCATAGCCTTGATATTGGTCCAGAGGAAGTTAAGATGGCCTGCTGATGGATTTGTATCCTACCTTCCGAGCCCATGTTCTCCAAGGCAGCTCACGAAAGATTAACACAAAGATTCCTTCATGTCTGCAGTCCAATAACAATGGGTGCGGAAATCTTTCCAGCATGGAGGAAACAGGATTGCTATGGTTGTACATTTTTCTGGCTGTTGGCTGGGGCCATGGTGTTCTTCCTGGGAGGGAGGGGCTGCAATGTCTCAGTGGCCCTCGGTCTACAGAGTTCAGAGTGTGTTTACAGGCCCACAGAAGTGACCCCTCATTTTCCCATGGCATCACACTGCATTTTTATGGTATCCCTTACATTTTATTCTGCCTTCTCATTCATATATCTATATCTATAAATATCACCTCCTTCATTTTATCTTTGAAACAAACCTGTGAGGTAGGCTGGGGGTCTGAGGGTGTGTGTATGGCCCAAAATCACCCAGTAAATTTCTCAGCTTGAAGTGGGATTTAAACCTGGCTCTATTTCTTATTGTACTCAGTCAGATTGAAAGATTTCCTCTAAGCCCCGGTATCCTCGATCTGGGCTCAGGCCCAGTATTCTAGTGCTTGCACTACGGTGGCTCTAAAACATTGTTAAGGACTTGGGTGGATGCTCAACAACTGTAATTCAGTTTTGGAACTGTTGCTGTAAGATGGGAAAACTTTCAAGTTGAAAAATCATGATAGGGAGAATTCAGGTCATGTAATTTGTAAGGATTAATTTGGCCTCTGTTTTCTTAGTTTCTGGTTCCTACAACCAAATGTTCCAAAACCTCCCTTTGGTAAAAGGAGAGCAACAGTTTTGATGATTTTCTCAAAGCGTGACAGTTGTTGGCAAGAATGTGACCAACTTGGCTTTGCCCTGTTGGATCATTTTCAGATCCTGTTTGTAGCCCAGTACATATTTACCACAATTCATGACCAGCCGAAGCCTGGAGTTGATGGACTCTAGGGACTTTTTAATCTTCTTAGCGGCCTCCATCCTTGTGGCTCATGTTGGGCTGGCTGTTATCAGATAGGCGCCGAACCAAATGAATTGGAAGATCCCCTATGGCTACACTAACAGCCCATTTGCCGAGGCCCTTTTGTTTCTCTGCTGCATGGGGAAGCGAATTCCCAATTGGTGGCCACTGGCCACGTGTAGAAGCTGCAGTGTCACAAAGCAACACAAATCAGGTTCGCAACTTGCTTGCCACAAACAGTGGTGTGTTCCTGCAGGGCTGAAAACGATGGTGGTGGCACCACAAACTTGGTAGTCTCTCTTCAGGGCCTGGGTTGTGGGTGTGTGTGTGTCACTCATTCTCTTGTACCTCTGTGGTCTCCAAAAGCCAGATGAGAAAGAAAACAAGGCCAGGGAAACGGGTGATCTACATGCATGTTATGTTAACCTTAGCTCCCACGGAGGCCAAGTGCAGTGTTTCCCTCATTTGGAATCTGACCACTGCAGTATAACTCTGAGCAGCTCCTGCAAACAAAGCTTGCATTTCAATTAATCAAGCCCTGCAATTTGTCACTGAGCACCCCTGCCATCCCAGATACCATATTTCAATTACAGACAGCGGCAAGAGCCCAAAAGGATGCTAGGAGGGTGACAATCAAATAAGAAAGCGGGATTCTCCATTAGGAGAGCGAGTCTTTATTAGGACGTTTCGCTTCAGGCAGCCCTGATCATTAGGTGTCCAAAATCTACATATCTCCCCTGTGAAAATATTATCAGCAGCTGTCATCTTGACATTAAACAAAACAAAACTTGGTTGCATTTTTGTTCCACAAGGACCTAAGAAAAGCAGTGGAAAACAGTTATATGATCAGATCCTTTGTAATGAAAATGCACCAGACTACTCCCCTGCCCACCCTAATACATAAAAAAACAAACTCAAATAACCCCTTGCGGGCCTCTTCTCTTTTCTTAAGGCACACAAACACAAAAACCATCTCATTTGCAGCAACTCCCAAGAATTCGCACAGTGGAGTCAATATTGTTAATGCACCCGTGTTAATTTGATAGGATTTGTCAGGTAACTCCACTGGAAAATTATATAAAACTGTTCCAGATGAACAGATGATAGTGACACGAATTAAAGTGATAGAACAATAGTGGAATATAAATCAGAAATGACACCCAAAGTGGCTGTTGATTTATTGCCATCCTGAGTCTGGTTCTGGGCTTCCATGTATATTAGCACTACAAATCTGGGTCCATTTAGCCAAGAGATGCTCATACATACATCACCGGCTCCTGCTCCAAGCCAAGGTCACTTCTCGTTGCATCAATCTTTTCCTACGGAGGCTACTTCACAAAAAAAGGCAGGGGCTGCGGAGCCATCGCGGATGTAACAGACTCCTCTCCCACCCCATTTCATCTTTCTTTTATCATGTAAAATACACTTTAAACTTCCTATTATTTTTATCTGCAAATTGTTGCAGTATACTCCCATCTATTATAGCTGTATCGCATCATCGGTTGCACCTGCTCGCACACGCACGGATCTGCAGGACCGGATCCTTTGTCAAGTCAGCCCTTTCCCCCCCTCCCCCTTTATTTTTGGCATTCCCTGCGCCGGTGCATGCTATGTTGCTGGAACGATGGAGCTTACCGAATTGTGCAACTATACAGTTTTGGTTCCCAAGTTCCCATTTCTGTCACAGTTTCAGCCCACTTGGGAAAAAACTGCAGACGTTCCCCCCCCCCCCCACTGCACTAATGAACTTTGATGGAAAAATTACCATTAAAATTGGTGCCTGTTCTTGTTTGGTGCCTACGCCAGTGGCGTAGAAGTAGCATATGGCATTAAAATGATGTCAGAGAAACAAAAAACTGGAAACTTCAGCATTTATGTACGTTGAAAGAAAAAGGTTCATAACAACATATTAAGAAGACAAAATAATACAAAATAAAAGGGTATCTTCATACATCCTGAGCTGGAAGTAATGTGTTTCATCAATTTGCAGCAGTTTTACAACCAGTTCCTGACAATCTTAACTTAGGACCAACAGAGCAATTCCATGCAGTTACTCTGGTCTAAGTCCACCGATCTCAGTGGGGTTAGAATGGCCTGTCCCTATATAGGATCGCACGGTAAATCATATTTATTTAGAGGAATCCAGTTCCAGGGTATACTTAGTATACTCAGGATTGCAGCTGTAGGATCTCTGGCCTGTTCTCCCTCGCTTTCCCCATGCCTGGAGCTTCCTCCTAGAACACCTAAGTGATGCTCTCTCTCTTTCTCCAGACCTCGCCTCTCATTGCCTTAATGCTTTAATACTCACCCTCAATTAAAACTAAGTCTCTCGGCACATGTAACTGCATTGGCTTCCTTTTGTTCTTCATTGCCCTGACCTCGACCATCCCTCTCTCCCCCCACCATCTAAAATGAGATGGTACATTCCTCATGGCAAGAATTTACTCTTTCTGTAAATTGTTAGCATGACACTATATACACTGTAGGCTATAAACTCTCAATACTACTCAGTGCTTTGTGGCTTTGCACCCCAGTTCACGGTTATGCGCACTGCGATGCTCACACAAAGCTTCTACTTGCTCCCCCCTCTCTTCAGATGACACCCCCCTCTCAACGCACATAAAGGGTTGTGTGTGTGGGATGTTTAGGTAGGAGGATGTCTACACAGTCCTGCAACAGAGTTTATTTCATAACTTACCTTAAATAAAGATCACAAACTTAACTTACATGAGGGTTTATGGCGCGGGGGTGGGGGGGGAGAGGGATAGAAAATTGTGATGGCACCAGAAATGGGCAAGGCCTGTCCCTTCGCTCTGAAACAAGACAAAGCCATTTGTTTCCTCGCTAACAGGCTCTCTGTGTTAACCATTTATCTTTAGTGATCTGTCACGACCTTTTCAAGCTCCTACTTCTGACAGCTTCCAGATACAAGTGAGTCAAACTTCCCTGGAAGGAAACTATCACCCCCAGATAGTTTGCTCAGGAGCAGAAAACATGCTGCCCTCCATCAGCACCAGCGTATAAATCCTCTCCTTAACAAGACAGTACAATACCAAATATATATATATATATATATACAGAAAAGAAGAGCCTCCAAGTGGATGTAACTTTCTGAGAAATAAATATCTAGTTTAGGCTTTATACACACAAAGAGAGAGACGGGATTTAAAGACTGGAAAGAGAGGACAGTTTAAGTTCTTCGAGGCCTCAAGTGGGGTGGAAGGAGCTCCGTGAGCTTTAAAAATTAAAATGAACAAAGTAATCCAAAATCTGCAGCCTGTCTAAATTACGTAAATTATTCAGACCAGTTTTCCAATCAGATCTGTTGCAATGCCTGGAAGCCCGAAGCCTCCTGGTTCCAGCCTCCCAGCTGCCACTGACACTCACCCTGTCAGGGCACCCCCCCCCCCTTTGCACTGAGCTCTGCTGAGGGGCCAGCCAGCCAACCAGCCCCTGGCCCACGCCAACCTCAGAGAAGCCGGGGCAGCGCCAGGGCCAACACCGCCTGGCTACAGCAATCAGCTGGCCAATGGAGCCACACCTTGCCAGTCAGCATGTGGCTCTCCTGGGTGGCCCAGAGGCAGCAGATCTTTGAATCTTGAGGGGACACCACACGACCCTAGCCCCATCCCCAGGCTAAGATGATTGAGTTCTGGGGGCTGCATGAGAAGGGAAGTGGAGGCAACAGAGACTGGCTTGGGCTATTTAAGCCACTGTGACCTGTGGCCAGACAGGAGCTGGCTGGAACTGCTCCTCTTTCTGCTGGACCGCACCAGAGAGGGCAGGGAGCATCCCAACAGGAGGAAGAGGACCTGGGTGGCTTGAGCCCCCCTCCCCTCCATATCTGAGGCATAAAAACAGGCAGAAGGGCCAGCATCTTCCACCTTTCCCAGCACAGGGCATGTCGGCTGACACTGTGACATTTCGGAGTGCACCACCAGAATCCCCCACATGCAATAAACAAACAGAACATTTGCAGTCTGTGCTGTGGACAATTCTCTCAACATGAAATTTTGTCACATATATCAGAATTCTCAAAAATCCAGCCTGGCCCTTCTGCAAGCCCCCCCCCCCCCCCCCCCCCACCGGCACAACTGGGAAAGGGGGAAGTTTCATTTTCACAGGGATACTTTGCAGATCTGTTCACAGAGATTACATTCAAGCAGGCACACTGCACAGGTCCTATGTGGCCAAAGCAAGCGCTGATCAGGGTTGAGCTCCCCTGGCTTTCAAGCAGCATCAAGCACACAGACTGATTTACCTAACTGAACATCTGTGGTGAACCGCAGCCTATGGATCATGCTGACTTTGAAAGACTTGTAATGGTGGCTGCTTAGCATGTCTTGAACAGTAGCGATATCAATCTGTGGGTCCTCTTCCGAGATCTCCTCTCCTCTCGAACCTGCAAAACAATAACCAATTGGGGGGGGGGGGGGGGAGGAGAAAAATGAAAAGGAAGAAGAAACACATCTGGTTCCTGTCAAGTAACATACATATTGCAAGTGAAAGGCTAGGATGACAGCCATCTGCAGAACCGCAGAAGAGATCAGCAGATGTACTTAGGACCCACCATAAAATTTAATGGAAAGGGAGATTCTGTACGGACGTGAATCAAATCGTGCCTATCAGCTCATCTCTGCATAGGAGTGCACTGGTATTTGCCTATATTTCATAGCATTCATCTCACTGCTGCTAGTCAGGGGCAATAACAGGAACACTCAGCACTTATACAGCACCGGCCTGGACGGCCCAGGCTAGCCCGATCTTCTTGTCAGATCTCGTGAACTAAGCAGGCTTGGCCCTGCCTCGTAAATGGATGAGAGACCTCCAAGGAATGCCAGGGTTGTGATGTGAAGGCAGGGAATGGCAAACCACCTCTGAAATCTCTTGAAAACCCCACAGGGTTACCATAAGTCAGCTGTGACTTGATGGCACTTCCCACCACTATGCAGCACTGAGAACGTTCTGAAGTGCTTAATACAGACCATCTCAGCAGCAAGCCTGTAAAGGTGCTGGCCTGGGGTATCTCCAGTCCTGCCACACTCCGGTGGGTGTGGGCTTCACTGCTGCGTGGACTGGTGAGGCAGACAATGTCGGTCTGAGTGCCCTGGCAAGTGGGACACGTTTCCCCTTCAGCCCCAAGCAATGAATAAGTATTTTTGGGCACCTGTAAGTCAGTTTCTGGAAAAAAAAAACACTGAAAGGGGAGGCTCTTTTAGAGGGTGAGAAAACTGGGGGCTCCCATTTGGACTCACCCGGAGCAAACATAACCCACCTCAAGTCTTATTTATTTATTTATGTATTTATTTTGGCTTATAGTCTGCCTTTCCCTGCATAGCAGGGCTCAGGGCGGGCAACATCAGTAACTAATAGTATTAAAACAATAAATACAAGTTGATCATTCAACGTTAAAACCAAAATAATGCTACAATTAAAACTGAACAGTCAGATGGCAGGCGATATTTCAACACAGTTTGGTGCGTCTTCTCTCAATATAGAGTCTCCTTTGTGTGCATCCGTGGATGTTGGGATGGTGGTACTGCTGGTGAACAGACAGAGGGGAAGGCTAATACTGATGGAATTACTGCTGCTGCAGTGGCTCAAGTGGTTAAGATGCTAAACTGCCAACCTAGCTGTTCAAAAGCAAGAAATTGCAAGGAGATAAATAGGTACCGCTTTGGTGGGAAGGTAACAGCGTTCCATGCACCTCGGTGTCTAGTTATGCCAGTCACATGAACACGGAAACGTCTTTGGACAGTGCTGGCTCTTCGGCTTGGAAACGGAGATGAGCACCGCATCCCTAGAGTCGTAGTCGACTGGCTTCCAAGCAAGGGAAACCTTTACCTTTACAAACATAGGCCTGGCTGAATGGCTCTGTTTTACAGGCCCTGTGGAATCACATTAGGTCTCACAGGGCCCGGATCTCACTCGTGAGAGTGTTCCACCAGTCAGAGTACACAACATGTTGAATGTAATTTATATGTTCACAAATCTTTCACTGTGCAAACCTAGATTTTAATGGCGTTCTCCTTGCTGCTGCAGAACCAGCTTCCGAAAATAAGATAACGTCTCATTAAGATAAAATGCCAATTATGGAAAAAAGTTTTTTTTCCCCCTTTTTAAAGATTTTACGATGTTGGATTAACACCAATTTAAAAATTACTATAACGTGACACGCAATTTTTTTCCCACAGAGCAATTTCTATGCCAGCTGCTAATAAAGCATCTTAGCTGTAAATGATAATTCAGATGCTTTTAGATAAAGTGGTGCGTGGATACGGCCGAGAAAATTGATTTAGCTTTTCACAGAAGATACTGCGAGAGTGACACATTTTGTTTAATACGCCAGCTAATGTAATCCTAAAAGCCGAAACAACTGCCAGTTTCGCAGCCCTAAATTTTGCTGTGAGAGATTAATGAAAACTTTCAGATTTTTTTTTTTTTGCTGAAATATATTTTTAATAAATGAGAAGATGGGATTTTAGAAGAGGGGGCTGAACAGCAGCAGTAAAAGCAGAAACGTGGCTTGTCAATGCCTATATATTAATTCTGCACAAGACATACAGTATTGGAACTGGCTCAGCACCATAATGCATCTCAATCTAACCTTCTAACCCCAAGGTGTGTAAATTCATACCCCAAACTGGCAAGAGCCCCCCCCCCCCCCAATCGGGAGGAAATTGATCAGGTTACCCAGGTGTGTTATGTCTGGCACCTCTGGATTTTCTCCGTTTTTACAATGCCCCATAAAAACAGCCTCATTGGATACAAATCGAACTAAATAAAATAAATAAATAAATAAACTCAACCACAATGCTGTTTTCAGCAGTCTCCAACCAGGTACCTCTGGAAAGCAGCAAGACATGAAGGCAACAGGCTCCCCTCCTGCTGTCTGGGTCCCAAGTAAATACCAGTGTTGCCCTAGAAGGTTTTATACCCTACCAGGTCAGAGGGGACCAATAGACTGCCTGCGTTGGATAGAGTCATCCTGGGAACTTTCCAGTCTGCAATCCTGAGGGGTTTGCAATAAGGGGTCAACATACTATATGTCCAAAGACTCTTGGTGCCACTGCAGCTTCCTCCCTTTCGCTTTGCTATGATCACCCATACCAGTTGAGAATGCTGTCTTATGCATCACCCATATGCCCAGCATGGGCAAAAGGGGAAATGTGAATGACTGGCTCAGCACCTGTGGAACTCCTTTTCCTTAAGGCTTGCCAGTGTACAGGATTTCCCTGAAAATGTCACAAGACACTCCCCTCGCATTTATGTTGGCTTTTACTGGCCCCGGGGAAGCTCAGATTTTGAAGGGTGGGCGAATCCAGCCTGTTCTGTTTGAACTGAATGCTATGTTAACCCATCCTCACTTTGAATTGCAAGCAGGAGAGCAAAGCCTGAAATTTAAGTAAAAATAACATTAAAAAAAAGAGGTGGCATCCTGAAGCCCATTTCTTGTCTGCACAAAATGGGGGGGGGGGAATGAGGAGATGATAAAACACACATCAAAAATAGCATATCACTCGACATAAAATGTAAGAAAGACAGGCTCAACTGGGATGCAAGGATTCAGGCAGATGGCCCCGTCATCACAATTTCACACCCCAATGCTGTGTCGCGCAAAATGCCATAGGACTTCTGAATCTGCAAAGCGACTCAAGATTGTTTGACTTCCTAGGTACTTCAAAGCGAAATGGACAGAAGCAAGCAAAGTCCCACCCACTGTCGTCAGGATCATCTTGACCTACAGAGACCTGCAAGACCAAGTAAAATGGCTCCTTTGGAGGTGTCCCTGATGCCTGTGCTAAAGAAGAAGAAGAGGAGGAGGAGGAGAAGGAGGAGGAGACTGGATTTATACCCTGCTCTTCACTACCTGAAGGAGTCTCAGAGCGGCTTCTGATCCCTTTCTCTTCCCCTGCCGACAACAGACACCCTGTGAGGTACGTGGGGCTGAGAGAGCTCTCTCAAGAACCGCTCTGAGAGAACTGTGACTGACCCAAGGTCATGCCAGCAGTTGCATGTGAAGGAGTGGGGAATCAAACCCAGTTCTTCCAGAGTAGTGTCCACACTATTGCCATGTTATGAACTATTGCCGTCATTTATTATGTCAGGTACAGAGCTCCAACTTGGACGCTAAGAGTTCCTCTCAGATGCTCACTCTTGTCTCTGGAGAAGGGGCTTTTTTAAAAAAAGGTGACAGAGCCTAATTTGAACCAGACGTCACTGAGGTTTCAGCCCTCAAGCTGGTTTTCAGTGTCACAGTTCTGCTCCAGTGCATGGAGCCAAGAAGCCAGCAAAACGCTGTGGCAAGAGCACTGGACTAGGGGGTCTGGAAACTTAGATCCAAATCCCAACTAAGCTCTAAAGTTCACTGTGCATGCCAACATCTTTAAACCTCTCTTTAGGAGGCTCAAAAAAGGTGTGCTCAGGTCCTGGAAAGAAGGGTGCGACACAAAAAGGCAACCAATCCAAACAACAGCCCTTTAAGGCACAGCAAATGAGGTAATTATTATCGGATAACATCCCCATTCAGTAGCATGGGATCATGCTAGATGGGATCAGGCCAGCCACTCTGTGTCTGCATTTTTTTCCTTCTGTGGGTCTAGTGGCATATTTAGGGAACAGCAGGGGTGGAGATTGGTCAACCCCCCGCCATACACACGTAGCTTGTTCCTCCTGCACCTTAAAAAAACAAACAGAAGATCTGATCATGGATTTTCACATTACATCTTTTGGTGGTATTTTCTCTGCCAAATCAACCTCTCAGGGTTGCTGAGGGGCAAAACAGAACACCCAGCAGGCACTGCTTGGAGCAAGGGAGGAAGGGACTTGAATGTGAAAACCAGAAAAGGGCATTTTAAAAAGAAAGATGCAAGTCACAGGCAGTCTGGTGGAACTGGGAAAGCACAAAGCAGACCCTTCAGACCCAACATGATACAAGAAGGGAGCGGGCATCTGCTTGTCTTTTTAACACGGCATAGATGTCACACCAAAAGATGTTCAAGGAGATGGATCATGGGGCTTAAAGGATGACAATTCACATCAAGGAGAACAAAATTAGCAGGGAGTTGGATTGTTACAGAAGCCGCGAGGCTCTAAGTAACAGCTGAGTGGTGGCGTTGTCAGCAGCAGCTGGAGTGTCAGGAATGGCGTTGTCAGGATCCAGAAGAACAAAAAATAACTCCAGAAACCAGGGGCGCAATTTCAGCTCTGGGCAGAGGAGACAGAGATGCCAGCGACGAGTGTGAGGTTGCTCTGCTGTAAGAGGCCCGGAAGGAAAGGGGACATGGGGTCCCTTGGGTGCGTGTGGGAGTCCGACAGATCCCTATGGCGGGAGGCTCTCAGAAAAGTGAAGAAAGACCAATTCTTGATTACATTCAGTAGTCAACCCCAACCAGCCTATTTTGAGAACGTCTGTTCTGATTATACTTTTATACCTCACCATTACAACTGCAGTAAAGCTGATGCTTGTCAAACAATAACCCCCTTTGTTTGGTTAAGTAAGAGGACGGGTACCTTATGTATATGTGGAACTGCTGGACTGCCTACAATAATGAACCCTCATCATGAAGGAAACAGTGAGCTGGACACAAATAGAGGTGATCCTGAGAAATAAGCATACATGATCTGAAACATCAGGGGAGAGGGAGGGTTGTCTCCCCAAAGGATGCCCTTGCCAGGACCTTTAATGAAAAGGGGTGAGGGGAGGTTTAAGGATTTGTTTCCTGATCTTTCCCTTCTCCTGATAAGGTAAAAGTGGAAACAAGCCAAAAAAAAAAAGCAATTCGCACCAGAGATAATTGAGCATATGAATGAAACAGCCTTATACGAAGTCTATCTAGCCCAGAATTATCTACTCTGACTAGGGGCAGCTCTCCAAGATCTCCGGCAGCAGTCCTTCCCCACCCTGCCACTGGAGATCCTTTCACCTAGGGAAACCAGGGATTGAACCTGGGACCTTCTGCATAACAGCTTATGTTCTACTACTGAGCTATTGGCCCGTCACACTGTAGAGGCTCTGCCAGACAGTGCTACATAAATTGCACTAAAGTCTTAGAGCCATAAATCAACCACTGTGAAGATCTGGAGCGAATTGGCTTCGATATGGGAATGGTTCGTTAAAAAAATAAAGCAACAAGCCTAATTACTGAGCAAGCGGAGAAAGGGAGATTGATTTAACTTGGGGAGTTGTTCTGATCCCCGCTGTGGATGGCCAAAGCTAGCTCAGTCTTGTCAGATCTTGGATGCTAAGCCGGGTTGGCCCTAGTTAGTACTTGGACGGGAGATCGCCAAGGAGGTCCAGGGTCACTGAGCAGAGGCAGGCAATGGCAAACCACCTCTGCTAGTTTCTTGCCTTGAAAATCCTAAATCAGCTGCGACTTGTCAGCACTTTCCGCCACCAGTTCTGATCCCACAGATAAGAGACTGCGATCTCTGCCAATCTTATTACCATTTTCAGCCTTAATAAATTGGGCTGACAGCTCCTGCTTATTATGGAAAGGGAGCAAAATGGAACTTTATTGCTCGGAATGAGATCATTGCTATAAAAGTTCTGATGGCAAGTCCCAGTGCTGCCCTGATAAGCCTGTACCAGATAAATGGGGGAGAAGCAACTGATGGCCTAGGAGTGAAATCTGGACTTTTCTAGTCTGGCACCTGGCTTGCCATAAGCCAGACAGCTTGTACCTTTCTGCTTCTCCATGTCAGTCTTCTGCATCTATTCCCTAAGCATCCATTCTCCATTAAAAGGCTCTCTGTCCTAGAAGAAACACAACTCTTCAGATCCCTCCTCTAGAGAGCTTCAGCTAGCAGACTTTGCTTACTGGGCATTACTTATTCAGAGGATTTATAATTTGCCTTTCTCTCAACAACTGCACTCACAGCAGCTTACAAAACTATAAAAAAACAAGTGAACGGAATTGCAGCAAAACAATATAAGACAAAAGAAATTAAACTGTGATGAATCAACAGCCTGTTTTGGAACGTCACATTGCTGAGAGCAGTCATTATAACCCAGACAGGGAACTTTCCTCCTTTGTCAGGATTCCACAGCAGACTTTACAAATCATTTACCTGCTGCACCTGAGCTGTGCTGGACAAATGACCGACTAGTTCTTGTTCTTTCAGAGCAAGTGGTATGAAATTACACATATACCCAACCACTGGTCTATCTAGCCCAGTGGTGTCTATTTTGACAATGAAATTGATGGGCAACAGGTGAAGGAGAGACAAAAGGAAATACTTCTTTACTGAAGGAATAATGCTGTTGTGGAATTTACTGACAGCCGAGGTAGTGATGACCACGAGTACAGGTGACTTTAAAACAGGATAGTCAGATTCCCATAGGAGAGGTCCATCAACAGTTACTAACCATGGTGATTGAAGTTATCCTCCATAATCAGAGGCAGTAAACCTCTGAGCATATGTTAGGAGACAACTACAGGGGGAGGCCTTGACCTCTAACGGCCTGTCTGTTGGCTCTCCAGGGCAACTAATTGGCCACTGGATGAGACAGGATGCTGGACTAGATGGACCACTGGTCTGATTCAGCAGGGCTCGTTGTTCTTATGGGGTTGCCAATGAACACAAACATGAACATACACATGAACTTGCCTTCTACTGAATCAGACCTTCAGTCCATCAAGGTCAGTATTGTCTACTCAGACCGGCAGCAACTCTCCAGGTGCTCTGGAGATGCCAGGGATTGAACCTGGGACCTTCTGCATGCAAAGCAGAGGCTCTTCTACTGAGCAGTTTTTGGCTAAGAAAATGATTGACCCTTGGATGAGTGTTAAGCCAATCTGGAGGCAGGAGGAAATCTGTTCCCTGTCAGATCAGAGGCAGAGCTTGCTGCCTTCTTGAATCCCAGCAGTGGTTACATGACACAGTATTCAAGATGGGAAGTTTGACAACTCTACCCCACCAGTGACCAATGAAGTAATTCAGCTTCATATGGTGAGGTTGGTGGGACTGCTCACTTTGATAGAAGGGACTGCAGTTGATCCAGGAACACAATAAGCACCAATGTCAAAGTAATCCTTCGCCTTCCTGCTTCTAGCATCAGACACTGTACAAATGTCTACTTCCCCAATAAAGCAAGAATGCCAAACTAAGCCCCCCAAACATTCCGTTATTACTTTAATGTACTAGTATATTGCTTAATGAAAGTTCTTAATTGTAATTCAATTAATTACATACACACAGTCCCCAATTACATTTTCCAATAAGACATTGGCTTTGGTACAGGTCTAAAGGCACTTAACCAATTTTAATATATTAAGACCAATTTCCCTTGAATACTAATTACTGTCTAATGATGAAATGGGAAGCGGGAACTTTCCAGAAGCCGGGTGGAAAGTATAAAAGTAAATTAGCCGTGAATAGTTGGGGGACTTCTAAAAAAAAAACCGGGGAGAAAAGAAAAGAAAAGCAGGGAATTGCATTCCAACAGAAATCTCACAGTAAGTTACAGAAGTCCCAAATATGGGTAGCATTTTGTTAATTTTCCTGACGGCATGAGTGCTGGGGGGGGGGGGGGGGGGGGAGGAGACGTCTCACTGAGTATTTGTGCTAACGCAAAGTTTTCTTTTGAGATTAATCCCTTGAAATATAAATTATACACTGGCTCAAAAAGTAGTATTTTGGCATGCATTTTACTAGCATCTGTTCAGCTCTGCACAGGGAGAAGAAAAAAATATACATATATTGTCCAATTTTAAAATAATAGCTCTTGCACCGAAAATGCTTTATATGAATAAACTGCTAACTTTAATTGCAGCAGCTAAAATCAGACTAAATGTGTCATGCCCAATGGCAGCCATTTCCAATGGACGCAAATATCTGGTTCACAGCTGTCCAGTTCTCCCCGTCTCTGGCTTTTATTTGCCTTAAATACTGAATGAAGGAGAAACAGGTTTTGTTCCTAAACATACTGACCAGCAACTAAATTCTACAGAATTCAGTGGGATTTACTTTCAAGTAAACAAGTTCAGGTGGATTAGGCAGCTCAAGGGATTGCTCTGACTCAGCTAATCCAACTGTGGGACACAGGACTCTGTGTCTGTAGTTCAGTGAGGCGTTGTGTCCATAAATGGGAGTTGTGCGTATGGAACCCTGGTCAGAAAACTGACAATCGAGCTGATCAGCTATTTGGGAGGCAGATCAAGGAAGGAGCAGGGGCTGGACTTTGACCACCCTGCCAAATGGCTAACACTTATTGTCTCATGGAGCACTTTGCCCACAGCATACACAATAGAACTGTGATTGAGTAAAATACAGTATAAGGTATAGGTAAAGGTTTCCCTTGCTCAAAAGCCAGTCGAATCCGACTCTAGGGAGTGGTGCTTATCTCTGTTTTCAAGCTGAAGAGCCAGTGCTGTCCAAAGACGTTTCCATGGTCATGTGGCCGGCATGACTAAATGCCGAGGCGCACAGAACGCTGTTACCTTCCCACCGAAGGTACCTACTTAACTACTTGCAATTTCTTGCTTTTGAACTGCTAGGTTAGCAGGAGCTGGGGCCAGAGATGGGAGCTCACTCCGTCATACGGCACTTGCCGAACTACTGACCTTCCAATCTGCAACTCAGTGTCTTAACCTCTGAGCCATCACGGCCCCTTAAAATACACCATATATCACTATAATTTAAAACAGGCTCACTACAATGTGCTCTTTTTTTTATTCTGGACAAAATCTGGACAAAACCGATAAGCCATTCTGGAGCACAAGAAGCACTAGGACTCATTCAGACAGATTACATTTTTGCCCAACTGCTCCTGGGGTAGGGTTGCCAGTTCCCAGGTCCTGGTGGGGGTTCCCCATTTTTTGAAGTTTCTGCCCACTGCCGGCCAGCTTGCTGGCAGGGAAAATCCTACCCCCAAACAGCAAAGTCACTGCATAATGTCCCCCATGCAATGACATCACCCAGAAGTTGGGGACGTCCTGGAATCCCTCTGCCGATGCGACAAGGGGACCTGGTGGCAACCCTACCCTGGGGATCCTTTTTCATTGCAAAGAACCTGCAGCTCAATCCATGCAGACAGAGTTGCAGTTCTTTGCAAGCAATTTCCTTGACTGTGGCCGTTTTTTTCCAATGTGCTTAAATGGGGGATCAATGAATCGCATCTCCGCCCTGAGGGCTTCCTATGGCAGTATGTGATGATGCGCATACTGAGAAGGTGAAAAAACCAACGGCATGGCGTTGGGATAGCCTGATCAGAGTATCCCTGACGCCATGAGTGCGCGCTGGAGCGATCGTACGGGGAAAGTCTGTCTGTGGCCTGTAGCAAACCTGTTTGATACTGGACTTTCCCTAGTATCTTTTAACTCCACTTCTTTGGCAGAGAGAAACGGGTTGCCGATGGGTGTGAGACGCTTGCCAGATGTTCTGGTGTGATCACGCCCTTAAAATCCACATGGCATTCGTGCCTATCGCGCAGCTAATTCTGCATGTGATCGGGCCCAAAAATTGGAAAGAAAAAAACCCTGTTTGCTTTTTGGGTAGGGCAATGAGGCAAACTAGTCAGCTATCTTAAGCATTCACCTGCTTCTTACTGAACCTTCACATGCTTTTAAGACATTCCAGTGAGGCCTTGCTCAAGGTGCTACTTTTGACAGAGACAGGATTGCCATTAAGCAAGATCAGGGCCTTTCTGGTGGTTGCCTCAAACATTACGAGATGCCTTCCACCCAGAGGCCCCTATGGCTATATCACTTGACCCATTATGAAGGCAAGTAAGCACATTTCAGGCTTTTGATTGTGGAGCCTATGCTGATGCAATCTATTGTTTTGTTGTGCTACCGGTTTGCCTTGTTAAGTTACTGATTCTGGATATGAATCAGTACAGAATCAGATCACCACTTCATCTAACTCAGTACTGTCTGTCTAGAGTAGCAGTGGCTCTACAGGCTCTGAAGCAGAGGAAGTTATTTCTCTACACTTGTTATCTAAGATTCTTTTGAGAGGAATTGAATCAGGGACCTTCTGAATGCAAAGCATGTGCTCCTCCAGTAAGCCACAGCCCCTTCCCTAAGAGATTTCACTGTGGTTTTATTTTTTCTGTTGAAGTCAGTCTTAAAATGCTGGAAACAAACAAATTATGACATGCTGACCCTACAGAGGCAGAGATCCATTTTCTAATTAGTAACACGTACCCCAGAAGCGCTGAATATGAACACATGCCTCCATAAAGCTGCTTTATCCTCAGCCAGCCCATCATTCTGTCTAGCACACCACTGTCCATTCTGACTGGCAGAGGCTCACCTGGGTCTCAGGCGGAGACAGGTTTTCCCCAGCTCTTGATCTCCTCTACCTAGAGATGCCAGGGACTGAGTCTGGGGCCTTCTGCATACAAGTCAAGGGGTTTTTGTTGTTGAACCATGGACTGTTCCTCATGGGATAACTTGGATGAGTCACTTCTGAGGATCCCAGGGGGAATGAAGTTGGAGAACTGATAAAAAGGCAAAGGGGCCAAAATGGTCTGCGAAGCTCCCAGATTTTTTTTTTAAAAATGCAATCATCCGGCACACAGAGCCTGAATTCTGACTGGGGCCGTGGCACACACGTCTATCAGCTTTCTTCCTCATGTCATTTTTCTATCTGGAAGGGCCTTGGGGAGCCACTATTTGCCCCCACTGGGCCAAACTAATATTTGGACTTGTAAGCTCCCCCACATGTAAATATCAGCTCCCTGAGGCCATTTTAGGTAGGAAAAAGTGTGTGTGTGTGTGTGTGTGTGTGTGTGTGTGTGTGTGTGTGTGCCTTAAAAAAGTCCTCCCCATGTACTTCACCACCTTTAACAAAAAGCTAGGAGCTCCAATCAAGAAATTCTCAGACTCTCATCTAGCTTGGCCTCAAATAGCGTGCAGCTCTTGGCGCTCCAAACAGAGACTTGACTTTTCAGTAACCGCAAGCTGCGGCTAACTTGCACTGGTTGTTCAGAGCAGTGAGACTGGCTGACCAGCACTAGAGCACCAGAGAGGTTCAGAACAGAGGTTAGCAGGAAACAGATTAATCATGAAGCCAGAGGGTGCAGTATGAAATCAATCACTGGAGTTTTGGAAACAGAAGTCTTTCTGGCACAGATGAAAACTGGCTGGAGGGGGGGAGTGGGAGTGAGGCATAACCTAGATCCTCTTCCAAATCCACTCACCCAGCTGGCTGCCCAACCTTGGAGCTCCAGAGGACAGAACTTACGTGAGCAGAATGGGGGGGGGGGAGGGGAGAGGAGGAGGAAAGGAGCCAACCTACTATTCTCACGGACGAGGCAGAATTCCAAAGTGCTCTGGCTTTCCAAGGTGCAGTCCAAATCAACAGGGACATTTGGCTCATTCTGCTTCTCCAGCCGGTACTGAGGCCCTAAAAAAAGACAATAAATTTACAAGATTTCTTTAAGCTGGTAAGTGTGTGTATGTGTGTGATGGGGGGGGGGGGGGAGGAGAGACAAAAAATAAAATAAAGAGTCACATTTTTAAAAGAATGCCAGCTCAATCAAGAGACGAAGTGCTAAACTTTCAGAAGTGCCAGCTGCATTTGATTATTTACTTTGACTTCTCAAACCCTTCCCTTGAAAAAAGAACCTTGCAAAGTGGGTTACTATTTTTTACTGACCGAAGAACTGAGAGCGAGAGATGAACTGTTTGTCTGAGGCTGCCCAGGGAATTCACACCTTGAGCAGGTATTTGAATCCAAGTTCAGTTGAATCTGAACCCAACCCTCTGCCAGCAATTCCTAAACAATGCATTGCTGCAACGCCTGCAAGGCACTGATAGAGAATGGCTGGTATCACAATACATTGATTAAATAATGGTGAACTCCTGTGACCCAAAGCATCCATGCGCATGGAGGCTACGAACTGTGACATCTGAATGGAACACTGAGTCCTCCAAAAGAGCCATTCCCCTTTGGAGGAGGCTGCTCAGGGACTACCTCCATACGATCAAAGAAGAATGTGACATGCTCAAACAGCACACCAGTGTTGCCCCAGCGTACTGTCAAGAAATTACTGGGGCAGAGGATTAGGTTTTATCGTGACTCACTTCCAAGGAGCTCAAGGTGGCATACATTTTTTGATACTATTGTGTGTTTTATGATACTATTATTTATTGTTTTAATGTTTTTATTGCCAATGGCCTTGTAAGCCACCCTGAGCCTTCTTCGGTGGAGAGGGTGGGGTATAAATCAAATAAATAAATACACACAAACACACACAGGCCTCCTCTCTTTATTTTGACAACAACCTTGTAAGGTAGTTTAGGGCTGGAGGGAGGGAGGGAGGGAGAGGGAGAGAGAGAGAGAGAGAGAGAGAGAGTGTAACTGGCCCAGGGTCACCCAGTGAGATTCCTGACTAGGTTCTAAACAAATATTATGAAGACCTCAGGTCATGTTGGGGTCACCATAAGAATTTTCACTTAGATGTGAGTTGGGAGCCTCCACTGGGAAGTTACTTCCCAAGCATGCAGGGACTAATTTGGATCAGGACCACAGCACACAGCAAGAGAGAATGCTTATGCCTCCCCCTCCTGTGCCATTTTCCCAACCTGAAATGACTTTGGGGGCCACCACTGGCCTCGTTGAGGAAAGCCTGTTTACTGACTGGGGGTCGATGCAGCCAAATAGCACCTCTCCCTCCACACACTGCACTTTGGATCTGAACTGGCCTCCTGCACACTGGGGTTGGAGCCAGACTAAGTTTTCCGGTTCCCTGATCTCCACAAAATGCTGCTTCGAGGGGACAGGGGACCCCGAGGAATGACATGAAGGAGGGTGGTCTGCAATGGGTAGGGGGAACTGATGGAAATTGCCAATTTAGTCTGATTCCAACTCCTGGAATTGAGTTCCTAGTGGGGACTTGCAACTCACATCTGATTCAAAGCCCTTGCAGCAACTTGGACTTGATCTGAGGGCTTTGTAACATGTAGTTTGGACCTAAGTGGGGATCTGAACCGGGGTCTCCCCTTCCATAGACAGATACTCTTCTCACTACACCAGACTGCGGTCCCAGGTGTAAAATGGAGACACATGCTGAAAGAAATGGCAGGGGGAGGGTTTGCATCTGTTCTTTAGGGCAGGTAACTCTTACTTCTGCCATACTTTAGAAATAGATTTTTTGAGGTGTAAGAAAGATTTCCTCCAATTTTAATTCCGGGGGGGGTGGGGAGGTATTTCACTTACTAGAAATGTGAGAAACACTCTCCTACTCTATTTACTATAATAATGCAAACTGGCATGTTCTTTGTTATTTTACATTATTTTCCATAGAGTGCTTTCAGATATGCTGAAAAATGCACTTTCAATGTACTTTCAATCCACTTTGCAACTGGATTTTGCAAAATCCACTAGCAAATCCACTTGGAGGGCAAAATCCACTTGCAAATGATCCCTGAAGTAGATTGAAAGTGCATTATTCAGTGTGTATGAAAGCACCCACAGTGTAGTGTCTGAGCTATTGATCAGGAAGTCATTTGTTCGAATCTTATCTTTACATGAGTTAACCAGGTAGCCATAGGCAAGCTGCTCTCAGCCTCCATTTGCCCTACATGTATAGTTATACTGATCTACCTTACAAGGGTGTTGCAGAGACTACAAACAAGACAACATTTTGCAAAACATTCTATACACTTGAAAATGCTATACAAATATGAATTATTATTATTATTATTATTATTATTATTATTATTATTATTATTATTATTGCTTTACTTCTCTTAAACCTCTGAAGGATTTTTCTACACAAGAATTTGTTAAGTGGCCATGGAAGGAGGCAAAGAGCAGACAACCTCCCTCTATCAGGTATGAAAATATTCATCAGAACCCTGCCCTAATGCAAAGCCACGAAAGCATTCACAGCTATTTAAAACACAAAATTAAAACACAGAAGTCTTGGCCTGAGACATTACACACCTGAGAGACTGGTAGGCCAATTAATATCAAAATTTACTGCAGCAGAGTTTCAATTATGGTTCCCCCTTTCTTCCCTCCCACCCTCTACCCCAATATCGTGTGAAAAACACTGTCTGCCAGTGCGTTTTGTTCTTGATGCAGCATTGATTTGTTGGGAAAACGGAGACTCCTGGCTCTTGCTGACTTTCTGAACAGATGCAGAAAAGCGACCGATTTGTGGGCCACAGGGGGAAAGCGCAGCCAGCTCCCTCTGCGGCCAGCACAATCAGCAACGGCACATGTAGCTGGTTCCAGGCATTTAGGAAACCAATTGCACTCTGAGAAGCAAACAACAACTGCAAAAAGCAAGGATGGCTGGGAGGAGGAGGAAGAGGAAGTGATTACCATGTGGCAGGAATTCACTCCTGCATCTTTAAACTGCCTACATCTCTGCAAGGATGTTGAAAATATAGGCAAAGGAACTAGAACAAGTGGTCCACTTTGGTCAAGGAGAAAAAACACAGCATTGATCCAAAGTGGTCGTAAAAGAATCTCCTTGCCAGAAGCACACAATGACGTGGGAATAGTGTGTGTATAGTCAAATCAGCACATGAACTCAACAGCCTGACCCCAAACCATCACTAACATCAAAAATGCCCTCCACTACTTTACCCCACCCTGTGCCCAGGGCTGAAAACATTTGTTCTGTGCGTTTTTAATACATCATCAGGTGTTCTTAGGAGTGCTTTGTGCTTTAAAGATGGATGAAAAGGTTGCTCAGAAATTTGCTGGTGGGATTGATTGCCGATACAACTGATTAAAGAAGGGGTTTTAACTGATTAACCAATTAACTAATTAAAACCTAAATAAATGTGTACACAACCACAACTTTAACACAAATGCTTTTTAAAGACACTGGTTCAGACGTAACAAAAAAACCCCACACAGTATAATTAAAGTAACTAAGTGTGGGTAGTGTGTTTGCCAAACATGTGCCAGCCCACTAACTGTGGGTTACTTAGGATTTGTCAAGCCAGGATCTGAAACCATGGTTTGAAGCTGGCTTAATAAACAGTCAGTACTGATTATAGTTTTGCATGATCTGAACATGGAACTCTTTGCTTCCTTCTTGGCACTGCCCCGTACACTACCACAACTGGCCAGAGCAAAAGCAACGAAATCTACATTTGTTGAAGAGGATCAGGATTTGAGTGAGCCTTTGTGCGTCAAATCCTGGTTTCAGAAAGTAACCACAGTTAATGCAAAGCCATGAATTTATGACTAAGCCTAGCCAACATACCTCGAATACACTCTCACTCTTCTTTTTGGGAGGGGGTGTGTGTCTAGCTTTTAAGTACAGGTTTAAAGTATCACAGTTCTGAACAAAACTGTGTAAGCTCTACCTTACAACAAACCAAAGTACAGAAAAGTTATATGGATAAGCAAACGACATACAGCAAGGTGATCCAGAGGTGCTGTTTTACTGGAGCACACAGAAGTCTTCATTTCCAATGCTTTGATTACGCATCTGTTGTTGAATTGTTAGGCAACATAATGGTCTGGGAACAAAACATTGCTGGGTGTATATGTGTATGTGATCTACCACCATTTCATAACCACCATAACAAGGCAGGATTTTTACAATCCTTACAATGTTCTACACGTGCATTTCAAAGAAAAGCTTGGCAATACTTCAGTTGTGTAGAGCACATATTGTTCTGGATTTAAATCCTGGCATTTCAAATTAAACTGGGATATTGGAGGGCAGTATAGGGCCAGACAGACCACTGGTCTAAGGCAGCCCTCTCTCTCCATCAATCGATAACGCCTGTGCCTCTCTCATGGCACTTTCAAAATTTAAGGTACCTCCACAACAGACCAAAAGCAGAAAATTAGCACCTGCTTCACCTAAGGCACTCTTAAGACCAGAACATTTAAAAAGTATCTTGCTCAAATATGATCAGACCTGGTAAAACCTGTAAGGGGAGTATATCTAATAGTGTGACCATCACCAGTCTGAAACTGAGAGCTGTTGTGGTATAGTGGGTAGACAGGTGGTGGTGGTGGAAAGTGCCGTCAAGACACAGCTGACTTATGGTGGCCCTGTAGGGTTTTCAAGGCACGAGACATTCAGAGGTGGTCTGCCATTGCCTGCCTCCACATCACATCCCTGGCATTCCTTAGAGGTCTCCTGTCCAAATACTAGCCAGGCCAATCATGCTTAGCTTCTGAGATTGGACGAGATCATGCTGGGCTGGGCTATACAGGTCAGGGCGAGGCAGACAGACCTGGGTTCAAATTGTTGCTCAGCCATGAAATGGCCATGAGGTAGTGACAACCTAACATATATCTCATAGGGATTGTTAGCACAGTACAGCACATAAACCCCCATGCATGCTACCCTTTAGAGGATGGATGAGACAAATAAACTACCTCAGGACCATGGGGCCTTACAACTATTCCAATTAGCTCTATGTGTATGCACCACCAACGAAAAAGTAAAATTCGCTGATTCTATTCTTTAGCTCTTGTGGGTTGCACATGCCGGGATGGCCACACTTGAATGCGAACATCTATACAATCCATGGCTTCCCTCTGCTTGACATGACTTTGTGCCATTTGGTTTGTTTCCCCATTCAGCCTAAAAGATTCAGCTGAGGTAAATTTAAAGATTCGGCTGAGGTAAATTTTTTCTTCTAAACTGCAGGGGGATCATTAGGTTTTTAAAGATTAGAGGCAAAAGCTGAACGTGACCCGTGAAGGTTAAGCTCTTCTTACGTTACACCCTACAAAAACGTTTCTCCCCCCCCTCCACTCCCCACACACCTCCCTTGATGACAAGAAGTATAACCAAATTAAACAATTCCCTCAACAAAAGAGAGAGAAAAGCTGGACCCTATTATATGAAGCGACCCTGCTGGCCGGCTAAATTGCCAAGCCTTCAGAAAGGCTTTTGAAAGCCTGAACCCATCAGTTCTAATTTTTAAAACTTATCCTTTCAGTCAAGGCAAGAAAAAGGCCCAATTCCAACTTTTATCTCTGCTACAAAGTGCTGTTATCTTGGGCTGATGTCAGGGAGCTCTATCTCTCTTTCTGCTGACAAGCAGAGACGAGAGAGATAAGATGGGGAACGAATCTCACTTCTCAGAGTAAATAAATAATCAATACTCATCTAAATGTAAATGAGAAAGTATCCCCCTCTGATAACAGGGCTCTTATCAAAGAACCAATTTTCCCACAGACACTGCGGCCTCTACCAAATCACCATCACTCTACCCAGGCCTAATGGCTAAAAATGGTCACTAAATTGAACCGATCACCAGAGATCAACTAAGTTCGGGCTACGCGGCTACTCTCAGACCCCAATGTTTGGGAATGCAATTCTGCCCCCATTAACTTTCAAAAGCAATGAAGAATGCATAGGTCAAGGAAGATGGAAGATGGGCGATACAGCAAACTCAAGCCCTCTTTTTCTTTACTTTTTAAAAAACATCTAAAAATAAGAGAAGCAAATTCAATAAATAAAACAATAATAAAAAATTGTAAGAAAGAGACTTGTTAAGGTTGTGCCAGGTCAAAAATTAGATACACATTTTTCTGTTTATTTTTTTTAAAAAAGTATTAAAAGATGTGGGTTAAATCTTATTTGCAAGAGGACACCAAGTTCAATCCACAGAAAACCAACTGCAAAAGGATGCTGTGTGCAAGTTCTGCAGCACATGGTGTTAAGGAATAATGCACATGAAAGGCTCTGAACACTCCAAAGTGCTACATCAATGCAAAATACAATTTTAGAATATGCACAGGTCACTCTTTTCAACTAATGGGTTATCAAAGCACCTAATAATAAGCTGAAATATAGAATGAATCAAATAAAACCACCATTAAGACATCCCAAATTATTAATCAGCAAAGGACAGGAGTTTTAAATAGCTATGGCCTTGATTTCTGTCCAGTTCAAAGGCCTTGTGGAAAGAGAAGTCTTCAGTTTGGTCTGTAAGGCCTGTAGGGCTTGTGGGGATGGTCCCAATTTTACTTCTTGGGGGAGGGAATGCCACAGTCTGGGGATGGTAGCCAAAAGAAGTCCTTCAACTGCTCCCAGTCAATGCAACCTCAACCAAGACTTGTTCTTATGGGAAAGCACCATGCATGGGTCTCAAAACCCAAGTAGGCTAATACAGATAGATTAGGGCTGCCCATGCCCACCTCCAAATCTCCAGGAATTTCCCAACCCACAGTGGGCACTCTAAAGTGGATACAGATAGCCCATCTGTTTATCTTCACTGCACTGCCACAATCCCATTCCAGGATAGACCTGGAGATCCACACCACGTGCACACACACAAGGTACTCAGTTGGATTTCTGCGCATAGAGTGGTGGATTTTATTTTCTGCACACAGTAAAGTCCCGTTGGTGTAGCATGGACAAGGCAAGTATCCCATCCATCTGCAAGGTCTATTGGATCAAAGAGGAGTAGGCTCCCCCCCCCCCCCCCCCACCGACTGCACAGTAAAGTCTAAAATGGCAGCTCCATCCATTTCTGGCAGGTGAGGCCAACATACTTTGAGCAATCAGGCTCTTCTTCATGACCCAAAGAAGCCGATAAAATAATCACTGTTCTTCCTGGCCACCTATGGTCTTTCTGTGTTCTTGAGTTATTCATGTCTGGTGCTGCAGGGGGTGGACCACAAGCCCTAAGTGTACACACTGAACCCTTACTCTCAGGGCCAAGGATGAGAATCAAGCTGTGACAGTCCCTGAGAGTCAATAGCCCATGCACTGGCCACTGTAAAGCTCCCAGAGATGTTCCACTCTCTCAGTCTGGGTAATTCATTGCGGAGGCAAGCTAACAGGCTAGTCCTCCGTACCTCCAGACTGCCCACCTGCTTCAGCTACCAGCCAAGACTTGGCCAGCATGCCTGACAGACAGCTGATCAAGTACCCCTTTGTATGCAGTTAGTCAATAACATTATTACAAGAAGATAACTGTAAAGAAGACAGAAACGCAGTTTAAAAATCTGAAAGCAAGTTGCTGGCCTGGAAGGAACTGAAGAAGGGTATGTGTGTCAGCAACAGTGCACGCCTCCCGAATGAGTATACGTAGCCCTCATCAATCTTCTTCCTCTACCTCTTCTCTTAAAAATAGTTTTCCGGCATATCTAGGGAATCCCTTGGGTATGCACAATCCCCTATTTTCTGCTGGTGGCACTGTTTCTTTGCCTTACTGACCACAAAACTTGTTGTGAGAAAGAGTAAGCTGGGGACCTGCAACACTTGTGGGGAAGGGAAATCCCGTCCCTCAGTTTCTCTCTCTCTCTCTCTGGAGTTCATTCTCTACTTTTTCTTTTTCATCTAACTTTATTCTCCCCTCTCTCTTCCTTCCCACCACAGTCAGCACGTCTTCCATCATTTGCTGCATTGCTCTCTGCTGCTGTTTTCCCCCAAATCTGTAATCATGCCAGAGTTTCTTAGGCCAAGCTTCTGTACCTCAGTTGCTAGGCAATGCCATAATGCTGACTATGATCTTGCAAGATTTTGTGAAATCATGGTTTGAATTCTCGGAGGGGGGGGGGTTTAACCCCCCTCTCACTGTAGAAAACCCCCCAGTATCTGGAGCCACTGTTGAGAATTAGATACAAAGAAAGATTTTTCAGCCAGGAACCTGAAAAAATTTCTGGGAGAGGTGTGAAAAATTTGAAAATCTGAAAAATCTCACTCTGTCATCAAAACCTCCCCTCCAGGAGTGTCTAAGTTCTCAGGGGACCTGAACAGACTAATTTCCCTTTAGCCTTAATTTTTCTCCTTTAGCTGACTCTCAACATTCCATGATGCCTGGGGCATTCTGAGATCTCATCAGACCATTTTTGCTTTGCTTTTCATTAATTCACAAAACCATATTTTTCTGCACCTGAGGAGACTCCTAAATACATAGAGACCTTTGTCTGTACTTGGCCTGGTTGCAATACTTTTGTGATTGACAGGCTGACCAATTTGCTACTAGATGTAGAAAAGATACACACTAAGCACTGTTGATTGCATTTGTCCCTTATTCCCTTTTACCTTATAAGCTACTCGGAGTTGGTGGGACATGTCTTTTGCTTCTGTTATTCAGCACAACAGAAAGTGTGTGTGGGGACAAACTGCACATACAGTTTGGGTTAGGAACATTTACAAAGGAATCTGTTATGACTCCATGAAAGAAACCTAAGCATTTGTTTAAATAATTAAAAGCCCAAATTTCGCAGGGGAAACGGGACTATTTTAGTGTAATGTTTGATTGTGCAAATCCAGCTATTGGGGTTTTAAAATAAAGGACATTTGAGAAGATGAAAACAAACCCAATCACTGACGTTTGCAATCCAATCTGTTTTCTCTTAACCTGCGCGGCAGCATTACCGAATTGTATGTACAGTTTATCTGTCGCATTCTGCAGAAATACAGATGGTTTCCGTGGAAATAAACAGTCATTTATTTGAAACAATTGTAAAAAAAAAAGGAGAAGAGTTTATGGAAACCAGTGGCGTAATGCATTCAAATAAATGCCAGAACCAGTTGACGGAGAGCCAAGGTGTTAAATCACACTGCTTAAGAATTCAGCTGTGGGAAACCGATAGTAAATCCAGACTGACAGAATTTCCAGCGATGGCAAAAGGGCCTTGACATCTAGTCTGGGACACTAAAACTACAGCAGTTCAAACCCATTTTACTTAACACCACCTTGACAGCTGGTGAAATTAAAGAATTTAGTCAAAATACACCTTTAAATAAATAAAAAAGGGGTCCCTTCCTTTACACTTATGCTTTTTGTACAGGGGGGAATAAGGCCAGTCAGTGCCACTAGCTGCCAAAAGCCCGAGCACTGTTAGTAGAGGGATCTTGACTTCCTTATTTGTTTACAGGCTCAATTTATTTTAAAACAACAAGGTGCCCTGGAGGGGCGAAGGCGGGCATGGGGGGGGGGGGGGAGAACATACCCACACAAAGGCTTCACTTCATGTTGTTTTTCAAACACGTCTCACCAAAATGCGGCTTTGGTCAAAATGTGGGCTGTACATTTTTAAAACAAAATAAATACATGTTTTTCAGATTTCTTCTGAAAACCTCTTCCTGCTGGGAGCTGGGAATTAACAGAACAGGATGGAGAATCCTTAATTGCCTCACGAGTCGTTGACCCTCTTCCTCTCTATCACATTCACCATTCCTTCCAAAGATGGCAGGGCAGTGTACATGCTTCTCCCCTACTCCATTTTTGTTCTCACAACATTCCTGTGAGGTAGGCTAGGCTGAGAGTGCACGAATGGCCCAACGTCATTTAGTGAGCTTAACTACAGAGCAGGAATTCATGTGGAGTCTCCCAAATACTCGTCTGACACTCGAACCACTATGCAGCAAAGCTTGCAATGCACTGTGAAGTGGCGATGGCCAACTTGTGTATTCTTGTGAGAGCGGTGGATGTCCACCGTTCTTCAGTTAACAGTCCAGAACCATTGGAAGTGTAATTTCCTATGAACTACAACCTCATAATGGAAGGCTGTCTTAACACGAAACAATAAGGACTCCACAGTTAGAAGAAGAAGAAGAGAAGAAGAGGTTGGATTTATACCCCACCCTTCGCTACCCAAAGGAGTCTCAGAGTGGCTTATAATCTCCTTTCCCTTCCCCTCACCACAACAGACACCCTGTGAGGTACGTGGGGCTGAGAGAGCTCTGAGAGAACTGCTCTTGAGAAAACAGCTCTGAGAGAACTTGTGACTGACCCAAGGTCACACCAGCAGCTGCATGTGGAAGAGTGGGGAATCAAACCTGGTTCTCCTAGATTAGAGTCCGTGCTCCTAACCACTAGACCAAACTAGGAGGCATGTGTACTTGGGAGCCACATGTAAGATGGCACATGATGAGAGGGAATATCTTTACATTCAAGCTGGGCTTGCAGGCAGCAGCCCCCCTCCCCCCCACTGCTGTCCCCTCCTGGCAACTGGTGGGTAGAAGCACACTGTGACTGATTTCACACAGGTGTTGCCCCGGCATTCTTCCTCCTTTTGCCCTGGTGCTGTGCTTGAATTTCGCACTATTTGCCACGGGGCGCATTTTGACCTGCGGCTTCAGTGATCCTCAAAAAAAAGGATCACAGAAACCGCAGGGAAGATCGGACAGTCAAAATGTGCCCCTTGGCAAATAGTGTGAAATTCAAGCACAGCACCGGGGCAAACGGAGGAAGAACACCGAGGCAGTGCTAGTGGGAAATTGGCGTTTGATAGAAAGAGAATCACAGGGTTCCTTGGACAGAAGATTTCTGCAAACAGCACCATCATAAGACCATCTTCAGAACAGAACGTGCAAGCCTTAAGAGAACCGCACATCTGGGGGAAGAGAAGGACCCCTCCCTCCCATCTTCCATCCCAACTGCTCCAAAGAACGGACACAACCTCTCCTCTAGGAGCAGCCCCCTTTGATCGGTTGTCAGTCTGAAGACAACACAAAGCCACTCCTGACAGCTGGGTGCAAAGCAGCTGTTTCCATTTCTAGGGCAGGTATTTGCCTTTCTCCCAAACTGAGTGGGCGCAGAACACTCAAATTAACAACTCTTGCCATATTGTACGGAAAAATACGGGTCACGTCTATGAAATGTTGGCTGAGAGAAACTGTTTATAACAGTCTGACGTGAGCAGCATTTTGGTCTTAAAAGGACTGAGTATTAATCCTGGTTTGGCAAATGAATATGCAGCTGGGAACAGCTGTCCAGTTTTGACTGGTTAGCAGGACTGTCACACAAAAGATTTCCCTTTATAACCAGGTGAACCAGAAGGCTAACCTCTCTTGTCATGATGAACACGAGGGAGGGAAAGCGGGGGGACTAGACAGAAGGATGTCTGCATTGATGACCTCATTTCTGAGGGGCTCAACGTTGCGGCCTGGACTGGCTTCAGGATGGCCTTCCAAGAGATCACCAATAAGACCCTTTTAACCTGCAAGGGACAGTGGGGGTAGGACAAACCGAGACTGCACCCAAGAGCCTTCTACCAGATGATAGCGGAAGGAAGCAAAGCCCTAAATTTAAAGGACATCACCTTTCACTTTTAAAGCTGTGACAAAAGGGTCATTTCACCACTCTCCAAACCAATTCTTTAAGAGTATGGGGAAGTAAAAAAACTCAGTGCATTTGGCTCTTCCCATTTTCCACAGACCTGCCCCCCAAGAGGGTCTCCCCTGCCAGCTTCAGAACCCGGATATCTGCTTTACCTGGCTGTGGAGCATCTTGTGGATTTAGAAGGAGAGTTGTCTACAGCCATTATCAACCCAGGAGGGATTTGCTACACTCTTAAGTTATGCTGTTGGTCACTGTCATGCTGAACTAGCCAGCATTTGTTACCAATGGCACACACCGTGTGTCTCCTTTTTGGAGTGGATAACAATGGCCACACCATTCAGTAGGTTAAATTGGGTTGCCTCTCACAAAATTTGGGCTTCCCAGCAAGGCCAGTTCCAGGTTTTAGGGGGCCCTGGGCGGAGAGTTCCCAGGGCCCCCCTCCACTCCTCTTGCCCACCACCAGGCACTCATGCCCTCCCCCACACCTGCATGTCTCCCATCTGCTTGGGTGTCCTTCCTGCTCACAAGTCCTCCTCCTGCCCATGCTCACAGTGGCCTGCAGACCTTTCTCCGGTGGCACCAAGCAGTGCACACAGCAGGGACCATGGATGGTGGAGTGCTAGCCAATGACTGGGCAGGAGGCATTGGCAGCAGTGGGCCCGGCCAGAAACCCTAGCAGCCGCCCCACCTTGGTATGTTGTCGCTGGCCCTGCTTCCCAGCTTGCACTCTTTCCTTGTTTCGTCATACCTGCTCTGAATTTGAGAAATGAAGATGGCATGTGGTTGCCAGGACTTGGAAACTCCGAGCCTCTATAACTGGCAAGATGTGACTACAGCAGGCAGTCATGTAGTTGTTTGTGGGGGGAGTCCAGTCAAGTTGAAGGCTGAGCAGCAACCCTTCCCCCATTCAATGTGGCACCCTGTTTGCCGCCTACAAACAGGCTCCCCCACCCAAAGTGATTTCTCAGGGTACATAAAAAGGGGAGAAATGTTCCCCCGCTGACCACCAGCAGCAATTGTGTTTGCTGATGAAGTTAGGCAGTGTTTTTTTTTTTTTTTTAAAATCTATTCTTTAACGGAAAAGGCCTGTGAGAGGACAGGTAGTACTGCCACTCCTCTATATTAGTCTCATACTAGCCCTGGGGGCTTGGAGGACAGAGTGAAAGAGGTGCCTGGCAGAGACAGCAAGCACAAATGCCAATTTAGCAGGGAAGTAAAAAACAGTCAAAAGAGGCAAGGAGGGGGGAGGTCACATGACATCCCCAGCCCATGTCAGTTTTCAGTCTCTGACCATGTCTAAGAAGCCTATATTTTCGAACTTTAAAGTTGACAGTATTTGAGATCAACAAGAAGGGGGACCCGCGATACTCACGTCGGGGGGGGGGGGAGTACCCCAATCCTTCTCCCCCAGTGACCCCTGCTCTATGCCCAGAGGGAAGCATAAAAACCTCCAAGATCCCTAGCCAATCTGGTCTGGAGGAAAACTCCTTCCAGACCCCAAGGGGGCAGGGAGATTTTTCTACACACAGGGAGGACTCCCCCCGGGTGCAGAAAAATCCTAAAAGTAAAAAAAAAAAACAACTTTCGGGGGGATATTTAAATCCCCTCAAAAGTAAAAGAGCGTCCCCTGCGCATGTGCAGGGAACGCTCTGGGAACTGCGGCAGCCTGTGGTTGGGATTTAGATATCCACACGGAGGGGGCCACTTGGGAATCAGATATATAGATATGGAGGCTGGGGCTAACGGAGAGGGAAACGTCAACCGGCCCAAACACCCCTGCTGGGCCGCAAGGAAAGTTTCTTCTTGAAGACTTCTCCTGGCTGTGAGTCAAACAAGTGTCATTTACAAGGTTAGGATTTGGTCCAAATCTTAAAAAGATTGATAAGACCTATTTGTTTAATGGAAAGTTGGAAGAACTCTTTAAAGGCAACGACTTTTAAACGGCCAGCCTGGTATTTTTATGGGAGAGGCATTCCATTTCATCTTGGAACGGCAGTCGCCTCTTTAGTTAAATTGAATGCCCTTTCTGCAATGCTGGATTGTAAAAGCTACACGTGCCACAAAGCCAATGCCTCCTCCTCACCCCCCACCCCCACCAAAAACATTCAAACGACTGACTCAGGAACGTTTTAGAAGCGTTAACGTCAGCCAGGAGAAGCAGCAGGCTGATGAGATCAACCATCTACTTGAAAGACAAGTGGTGCCGTCTCTAAGACAGAGAACGGGACTTGTTATGATTGTGCTCCGCAAGGACTTGAACCAGGAGCCTCCTGGTCTGTGCCACGGCAGGCCCTTGTGGTGAGCCACTTGGAATCAAAACAGATGGGGTGGGAGGATTTTTTAACCTCCCCCAGCCTTTGTTTTGAGCAAATGAAAGCTCAGCCATAGTCAACAACAGATTCTGCTGGGCTCTGCTCCCTGTGACTCCCCAGGATCCTTATCCATCCCCTGGTGCAAGCCATTTGAAGCTGCAGGAGGAAAGACAGCGATGCAATATTGTCCTCCCATCTCCCAGCAACACCCCGTCTTCGTCCTGGATAAAAATGCTTCCAGATGAGTCTGGGTTCTTTGCCTAGACAACAGCCACACACTGGCTCCTGGAGGCGAGCCCAGAGTAGGACTCTACAACCAGTGACCTACCAAGTCAACTGCAGCTGTTAGACATGTACAGTGGCCTAACTAAGGGTTAATACAGATCATGTTTTTATTGTCTGCCTGGGATTGTAAGAAATGGGGAGGGGGGTGTTCAGCACTTAGAAGGCCACCGTATAACTGCGGGGGGGGGGGCTGCATGAAGTTTGGCAGCTCACGAGCTGTATAGGTTGCCTCTGAGCTCTCCCCTCCACCGGCGACGGGAAATGTAACCCGCTGGGATTGCCTCCGATGTGGTCAAAACTCACCAGGAACCCCATTCCTCAGCCAAGCGCATCTCCTCCCCTCCTCGCTCTCGTTTGCCAGACACGCCGCTGAGCACGCAATAGGTTAACTATACAGAAGATAAAGTACGCTGCTTCTTTATTTTTCATTACCATAAGAAAACATCCATTACATTTTCTATTTTATGAATGCTCATCGGGGGAATCCATTACAACAAGAGCAATTGCATTCGGCTCTCTCGCAGCAAGCAAGAAAGGAGGGGGGGCCCCCCCACAAAAATAAATACTGAGAGAAAAGGAGGAAGAAGCGGCGGCGGCGGCTGGCTTTAAGAGGGGGACGGCGAGACAAGCTCTCCGAAAGAGCGAACCAAGAAGACAGAGAGAGAGGGAGAGAGGGAAAGAAGAGAGGGAGAGAAAAGAACCCCCAGCAGATCTGCATAGGCATCTTCTGATTTATCCAGCTTGACTTCAACTAATTAAACATCTGCCTCAACAATTTCCTCAGCAGATTTATCATCTGCATTCGGTGACAATGACTGTTTGTTACGGGCTCCTTCCAACCCCCCCACCCCCCAAGCTCTCCCCCCACAAAAAAAAATCTTGCTAACATTCACAGAAACTTCTCCCAGTTCTTGTTTGGGTATGTGACAGGAAAATGATACAGTATTCCCATTAACCCCCCGCTGCTGTCCTTTGTGCAACTGTTGTTCGCCATAACTGTCCTACCAGCTGAAGGAGGAAGATTTTTTAAAACTTGTCCTTTACAAAATAAACTGGAGGCGACTGCAAATGGCTTTGGACTCCCAGTCCAATCGAAGAGAAGCTGGGGATCACCTTTAAAACCTTGAAGTCCCCTGACCGCTTAGTTAACTTACGGAGTGCCTCCCCACATCTGGACACCCTTCCCCCCCACCTCCACAGCACTGTCAATTTAGGTCAATAGCTTTCAATCCGGGGAAGTTCAAGAACGTGAGCAGGGGATTCTCCTTGACTAATGGCAAAAAGGGTCCCTGAAAGTCAGCTTGTTCGCCAGGTGCAGCCCCAGGTGACTGTTCCGTGTGTTTCAGGTGCGCAGACCCAGCTCATGCAGAGCAGGGACAAACAGGCCTGGACAATGTTTTGTAAGAACTGACTTGTGCACAAGAAATTCAGAATGGACTGAAGGATGGTCTGATTTATCCAACTAGGAATTGAGATGTGGAATTCACTGCCAGTGGATGGGCTTAAAAGGGGGTTAGATTCGTGGAGAAGAGGTCTACCACTGGCAAAAATAAATGGTGCAGTGGAGAAAAAAGCTGGGTTTTTTTCGGATATTCTGTCCCAGATGTACTGATTAAAACAAGACGGGTAGCCATGTAAGTCTCTCTGTAGCTGTAGAAAAGAGCAAGCGTCCAGTAGCACCTTAAAGACTAACAACATTCGTGGCAGGGTATGAGCTTTCGTGAGTTCCTGCTCACTTCTTCAGATGTATCATACCTTGCCACAAATTTTTGTCAGTCTTTAAGGTGCTACTGGACTCTTGCTCCGTACATATACAGAGGCAGCAAACCTCTGAACACCAGTGCAAGGACGTAGCACTTGGCCTCCATGTTCTGTTTAAGGGCCCTTCAGGGCATCTGTTTTGGCCATTGTGCAAAATGGGATGCTGGGATAGATGGGCTACTGGTCTGATCCAGCAGGGTTTCCCAGTCCCAGGGATCTCTGCCAGTCTCAGGGATATCATAGCAGGCAAGTCAGCATGAAGAATTCTCTGAAGGTAGGAAGCGTGAACGTACCTCTCCTTGGTCACTACTCATTTTAAAAAGCTGAAAATTGACAGGGCACAGAGTAGGCCCTTCTTTGTAGTAGCACTGTCCCAGGGCAATTCTCTATCCAAGCCAAGGGGACCTGCTGGGCCACTTCCCTTTACTGTTTCTGTGGACTAGTAAAGACCTCTTTCTTGTTCCTTAGAGCGTTCTACCACTGCAGACAATAACTGCCTTCTGTGCTATTCTTAGTACGTGGGTACTTATTTCCCACTAAATGCCTTCCCTTTATCGATTTTATTACTTTAAGTCATTTGAAGAATCTGTTCCAGGTAGAAAAATGACTAAAAGAGATGCTGAAGCTCAAGTATGTCCCCTGAAATCCTCCCCACTGCATGCAAAGTGGCCTCAATTAGTGCGTCAAGGAGAGAAAATGCTCTGCATACGTTCAGTGGCACCCAGATCTCCAGGTACAGAGAAATGTCACCTAGCAAACATATAATGTGGCAGGGTTAAGCAATAATGTGGTATACTGCATTGGGAACACCTCTGGGAATGGATGGGGGAGGGGAGTAAATCTGTCCCTAGTTATCCTTTCTCTCCCCCAGTGTCTGGGGAGTGTCACAGCTATGTCCAAATTCATATCATGTTTACTTTGACCCAGAGATCAAAACAGAAGCCACTGAGAACCGATCTATCCACCCTCTGAAGAGCCCCAACATAGCTCTTCCGGACCCAAAGATGGCATAGTGAGATGAGAACATTGCACAGATCGCATGGAAGACCATACTGGCACAGGGTGGAGACCGGATTAGACTGTCTATGGGGCAATGGACATGTGGGCTTTTGGGTAGTTCCCACTGAGCTCAGCAGCCACCATTGTATGCTGCCTTTCAGGATATGGGGCACGTCTTCATAAAGGAACACTTGCAGAGGACTGCCACTTAGTCTCAATTCTCTGCCCATTCAAACGCATTTGGGCAGCAGTAGTGTTTTGAGGAATGGTGGATTTTAGAAAGATCTATTCCAATAGAATTAAAATGATTTTCCATCAGACTCACAGCGTTTTCCATGAAAAAAGGTCATTATCCATTTGTACGCCCATTTATTGACCCCCCCCCAATGTAATAATAGATCTCATAAATTGCAAAGCAAAGACTTACTCAGCTGTAGTCATTTTTAGCAAAAGTAACTTCTAATAAATCTGTAGTGTTTTTCCCCCGATGATAGGCTCCACCCAACGCAAGGGACATATGGAGATTTCCAGGAGCCTACACCAAAAATCTGTACCTTTGGACGCTTGGCCACGGCTCACTATATTGCAGTTATTTTTCTCTTTACTATCAACTGCATTTCAAATGTCTTTTAATTTAAAACTCTGAATTACACTTTGCAATTGCATTTCTGTTTCTCAATACAAGCTGCTTCTTCAGTATATCCTATATTGAAAAGCGGTTTGATGATGGTGAAAGGAATCATCATCCCAGGGTTCAAACTGGATGCCTCTTTCCCTGTGCATTGGTGTCTCCTCGTGGTTACCCACTGGCGAAAATACTTGAGACCACTATTTTGAAGGGCTCCACCTCTCCAAATAAACCTCTTGGTTCCTCTTGTCCTTTCCCTGACTATAAATGCGTCCAGGTCTTTGCCTTGCTCATGTGACTCTCTCACTGTATTCCAGATCTCTCTGCTTGTCAGCCTGCCTGCTTCCCCCCCTTTCTGCCAGACTACCTGTTCCTCTTCCAGTCTGCTAGTTCCCTAATCAGTAGGGGTGTGAAACCCACCCCTCTGGTATTTTTCGGGTTTGGGTACACTGTACCTAAAAAATATATTTCCCAATATTCCCAAATCCCAGTACTGGTATGGTATTTGGATTCGATAAATATTCAGGATTGCCGATTCCCCCCCCCCCCCTGTAAATAAAACAGTCTTCAGCTGCCTCCTAGAGACTGAAAGCAAGGGGGCCAGGTGCTCCTCCCTGGGGAGGCTGTTCCATAATCATGAGGCTGTCACTGAAAAGGCCCTCTCTTGTGTATCCATCAAACAAGATTATTTGCTTTGTGGGGCAGTCAGGAGGGCCTTTCCCTGCGATCTCAATTCCCAGGCAGGAACACATGGGAGAAGGCGGTACTTCAGATACCCCAGTGCCAAGCCACGTGGAGCTTTAAAGGTCAAAACCAACTCCTTGAATTAGGCTCAAGGATGGATCGGTAGGCCACTAGCGGCAGCTTCTGAACACTCTTCAAGGGCAGCCCCAAGTACAGTGCATTGCAATAGTACAGTCCAGATGTAACTAAGGCTAGATTTGACTGGTCCAGAACAGGTGCAGCTGACACACCAGTTGGAGCTTGGCAAAAGCACTCCTTAACACCATAGTAACCTGGTTTCCTAGCTGAAAACCTGGCATTTCAAAGGGAGTATAATGCCATCTAAGACATGAGAGATCTCAAGTTCCTTGCCGGTCTTCCTCCTAACTCGGAGCACCTCTGCCTTGTCAGTATTAAGTCCCAGCTCATTCATCCTCATCCAGACCATTACTGACTCCAAGCACTGGTTCAGAACATCAACAGCATCCTCGGAATTAGGTGGAATAGAAAGACAGAGCTGGGTACCCACTGCATATTGATGACACTGCAGCCCAAACCTCCTGATGACCCCTCTCAGAGGCTTCATGGGGCACGGGGCTATGGGGCAGAGCAGGAATCCCCTAGCACCACCTTCTGAGACTGACCCCCGGACAAGACTCAACCCCTGTAACATGGTGCCTCCCAGTTCCAATACTGTGAGGTGGCTAAGTAGGATATTGTGGTCAATAGTATCAAAGGCTGCCTAGAGATCCAGCAGAACTACTAGCATGGCATTCCCCTGTCTAGTTCTGGGTAGGGGTCGTCAACCGAGGCAACCAAAGCAGTCTCTGTTCCAAGCCCTGGCCTGAAGCCAGACTGAAATGGGTCTAGTCACTCTGTTTCTTCCAAGAGCCTAAATTTTGCAGAGGGTCTTTAGTTGTCAGATAAGAACAGGAAGAGCATAATGCTAAGGCAAGAATCACTGTGGGGAAGAATATCACATCACAGGAAAGACGTGGCCCATTTTTACACCACAGGGAAGTGTCGGACTCCGAGCCCCGCTCTCCCGTCTCAGCACCGACTGCCCTATCCTCTCCCTTTCACGTCCCAACCTGTGAGGTTGGCTTTTCTTCTACCATCAGTGCACTTTGTTCTTTTTTTTTTTTAAAGGGACTTTCACAGGACTGAATCCCGAGGTTCCATTTGTCACTGCAGACTCCATCTGTCACTGCTAACCTCATGCTTGAGGAGGTTGGTAAAGGTTGGTGGCAACAAGGTCCGTAATGGCATTTTTATACAAAAGTCAAAAAAATAAAAAAAGACAAAAAAGAGAGGAGAGCTTGGGAAGGTCACTGATTCACAAAGGTGACTTCGCAGGAGGGAGGGGAAGGAGGGAAGGAAATACACTACGGTTGTTAAGTCACAACAGCCATCTGTGTATTTAAAACTTAAGCAGGTAGCTGGCAACGTCCAGGCATAATACTGTAAAGGCTATTCGTGCTACCCAGCAAGACTCAACAGTGATAGCCCTACAATGCAGCTTTTTCTTGAGTCAGACTATTGACCCGTCTAGTCAAATATTATCTATTCTGATTGGCAGTAGTTCCCCAAGGTCTTGGGCCAACATCCTCCTTTTTACTTGGAGACACTAGGGAGTGAACCTAGGACCCTATGAGAACTGTTTTTGGCTGGCGCACCCTATGAAGCTATCTGGTCCAGCACCCTATTCCCCACAGCGGCTGATCAATTGTCTCTGAGAAGCCCACCAGCAGGGCATGAAGGCAACAGTCCTTCCCATGCGTTGCCACCCAGCAACTGGCACTGCCTTTGAGCAATGAAGGTTCTGTTTGGCTAAATACCACTGACAGACCTATTCTCCATGACTTTGTCTAGTTCTCTTTTTAAAGCTACCTAAAGCCACTGGTTGTCTTATGGCAGTGAATTATCCATTGTGTCAAGAAGTGGGTGAAGGAAGCTAACAATGAAAGAGGTTTGATACTAAGATGAAGGCAGAGCATAATTGCCTAAGTGATCAAAATGGACATTTCTGATCTGTTCAGAATTGCAGACAGCCGCAGCTTTGCAATATTCTGCAGCCTTGGAGAACCCATCCCAAAGCTGTTGAAGCTCCTGTGTGAGGAAGAGGGCAATAAATGTCATTCTTTGAGGGGCTCACTGTGCAGTTTCCATATGTGGGGACTGAGCATGTGCATGCACAATTCATGTATGTGCGACTGTAAAGTCTGCCCCTTTAAGAAAGGTCCACATGTTACCCTTTCCTCCATTTGCTGTTACCCTGAGGCTAGGGCTGCCAAGTCCAACTTGGGAAATATCTGGGGACTTTGGGGGTGGAGCCAGGAGACTTTGGGGGTGGAGCCAGGAGAAAGGAAGTGACATCATTTTGTGATGTCACATCCTGTGATGTTGCTTCCACATGCTGACACATGAACTCATGAAGTTTCCTAATACTGAATCAGGCCATTGGTCCATCAAGGTCAGTATTGACTACTCAGACTGGTAGTGGCTCTCCAGGGTCTCAGGCTGAGATCTTTAATGTCACCTATTACCTGATCCTTTTTTAGCTGAAGAAGCTGATACCTCCTGCATGTCAAGCAGATGCTCTATCACTGAGCAACGGCCCTACTGAATCCTTCCTCATCTCGGCAGAATATGAAGCACTAAGTGCTACACAAGTGCTAAATATGATTTTCATATCATAAGAACAGGAGAGAAGCCACAGTGGATCGGCCCATCCAGTACAGCCCATCCAGTACAACACTCTGTGTCACAACAGTGGCCAAAAATACCAGGTGCCCTCAGGAGGTCCAGCAGCGGGGCCAGAACTCCAGAAGCCCTCCCACTGTTGCCCCCCAAGCACCAAGAATTCAGAGCCTCACTGCCCCAGACAAAGGGTTCCATTTAGACCTTGTGGCTAATAATAGCCACTGATAGACCTCTGCTGGATGGGGACAGAGAGAGAGAGACAGACAGACAGACAGAAAAAAGAAAGAGGGAGAGAGAGAAGGGAAAAAAACTGGCAGAGGCACTTACTTCCATTTAGACCTTGTGGCTATAATAGCCACTGATAGACCTCTGCTGGATGGGGACAGAGAGAGAGAGACAGACAGACAGACAGAAAAAAAAAAGAGGGAGAGAGAATGAAAAGAGCTGGAAGAGAAACTTACTTTGCCAGCCACATGCAAAAGCAGCTCCTTCAGTCCCTCCTTAATCTCTGGGCGGACCTCTCTTCCTGTGGAAGCTCTCTTGCTGACTTCTTAAAGGGGAAATGTCTGGCGAGGCTTTTTACTGCAGGGCAGGCTCTCTGCAGACATTTCCCTTTTAAGGCAGCCATTTTGTCCCCCCGGTGGGCAACTTTGGAAAAGCGGGAGGGAAGGACTAAAAATCAGTGTTTCCCCCGCCCTACCGGGGGACTTGGCAGCCCTACCTGAGGCAGAGCGGTGGTTTAGTGGTAGAGCACTAGGTTTGAATGCAGAAGGTCCCAGGTTTGCTTCCTGACTGATATTATCAATATTCAAAAACTGCTGTTGCTCTAGTTCACTGGCTGGGTCTGACTAGCTGGATTCCAGTATAAACAGATTTCCATAGACTTCCAATCTGTTTCCAAGATAAATCAAAGGTCTGGCCTTAGCCACGGAAGCTCTCAATGGCTTGGGAAGAGGATGCCAGAAGGACTGCCTGCTCCTCTATTAGCCTGCCTGAAATCTACTAATAATCTGCAGAGACCCTATTCTGGGACCATATACATGGGGGAAACAGACACTGACAACCTTGTCCACTGCAATCTGAGGATCCAGACACCCAGGGATTGTCGCTTCTGTTGATATCCAGTGGTCAATGTCTGGCTCGTACAATTGGACTGGAAATGTGTATTATTTCTTTAATAGATAGACAGAAAGACAGGCTGGCTGGCTGGCTAGCCTTGGACGTCACTTGACAGGGTTATTTATTTAATTACTTCGTTTATACCCTGCTTTCCTCCCCAACAGGGAACCAGAGCGGTTTTCATCATCCTCATTTTATCCTCACAACGATCTTGTGAGGTAGGTTAGGTGGAGAGGGTATGATGGGCCCAAGGTCACCACTCTGCGGTAGAGTGGGGATTTGAACTTGGGTCTCCCAGATTGTAATCTGACACCTGAATTACCACACTGGCTCTCAAAACTGTTCTAGTGTTTCCAAAAGAAACCAAAAGTCAGAAATTCCTACACGCACAATACGAGACACAGCAATCATTAGAATGGTCTGAACACAGGTCATTGTTACATCTTATTGTGTGAAACTGGAAACGTCAAATCATAACCCCCTAACATTCCGGCCACCTACTGGCATCAGCGAAACCAAAGGGAAGGCAGGCAGCAGCCAGGCATCGCCCATTTCTGACCTCAGTGAGAACCTTTTTCTCATGTACCTTCTAAAACTTATAAAACTTGGCTGAAAAATAAGACAAAATAACAGTACATAAACAGAAGGCAGTGCTTCAGCATAAGGCACTTGTGAGGGAATGAGCCAGTCGCTTACTGGCAGAAGGTGCGGGATTATTTAGTATTTGTCAAAAATGCACCAAAATGCTGTCTGTGCTTACCAGCAAACATACTTACTGTAAACATACAGACACTCTTATATCACTCATGCACTTTATCTACCGCCTTTCCAGTCTGCAGAGCCAATGAATTAAGCTTTGCTGATAAAAGCTGATGTCATCTAGGGGCCCAAGCATCCATTTTCTCTGGGCTCTGGAGGAACTTGACCCCCCCCCCCCCACCAGTCCCACATGAGCTCAGCCTCAGGAATCAAGCAAAACAGTTTTCTACTTTATTGCTAAACTTCATAAATGTACTATACACTATAGTAACTGGGGTGTCTGTGTAATATTACATGGTAATTTTTTTTTGGCCGAGGTTGTTGGATCTTTGCTGTTAGCAGCTGTAAATGGGCTGCTTATTGTGATTTTCATGATTTTAATTGTATTTCCTGATATAATGACCTTTATGGGCCATTTGTTGTAACCTGCCTCACACGTTTTGGCTAAGAGCATTTGTGAGAGGTAAAAGTTTAATAACAATTAAAAAACAGGCTTAATGCCGGGTGAGGTCCCCTGGACTCCCAGGCCCTGCTAAAGAATACAGTTTCCCCTAACACTTGAACACTGATGCCACGATATGCCAGTAAGGCACCATTCTGCCCCTTAAGACAAATGCAGCTTCTCTTCTACAGCACACAAATCTTTCCATTCAGGCCAGATCATTGCATTATCTCAAAAGAACCTTCTCTATCTGGGTTCAGTTCTTGGGGCTGGGGCTTCATGATGTGATAGCTGTTTTAACTGGACATTTTAATTTTTTTTTAAAAAAACACTCAATCCTAGTTGCTGGAACTGGAGGACGTAGAGAAAAACAACATACAAAGATGACAGCATCTCCAGCAATGTAAGGTTTCCCTGTGTTACATAGCCAAGAAAATTAGCTTAATTAAATGTCAGGAACAACCACCTTCGCTGAGATGCTACAATAATCATTTTTAGGTTGTTAATTGGGAGCAAACTATCTTCCTTTATTTTTTTAAAAAACAGTTGAGAACTTTAATAACCAGGGTACAATTTATATAATTTGTTATCTAATGTCTAGGCACAGAGAGTTACTTGCCTAAGGTTATACTGACATTTCGGAGGAGGGCAGGAAGGATGAATTTGGATAATCAAGGCATTCACATAGTGATAGTTTTATTATGTACAAACAGTGTGCCTGGGAAATCACTCCCGCCATGTGCCTAGGAAGGTGGTCCAGGGAAGCTGATGCAACTTTTCAAGGGGTTATCCAACGAGTCAGAGTGAAAACAGACAAAACATTTTAAGAGTGGTGGGGATGCTTTCAAACTATCCTGAGTATATTCCACAGAAAAGTACCTTTTCATGCCCAGGAGTTTCGCAAGCATCTAGCATGTTTCAGTCTAAACAAGGGGACAGATGTGGCTGCTAAAGATCCCTATTGGCTAGCACCTGTAACGCCACCCAGTAAGTCTCCTCTCCCTACCCTGCTAATTCCAGTCTTTAAAAAGTCTTAAAAAGTTCACAACTGCTAAAAAATTCACAGCTGTTTTTAAGAAGATCAATTATGAATATGTACAAAGTCAGACATTTGTACAGTTCCCACCCACAAATACAAAAAGCATGACGGATGGAGAGAATTAGTTCATCTGGCAAGGCGGGATATAAACGGAAACGATAGATAGATAGATAGATAGATAGATAGATAGATAGATAGATAGATAGATAGATAAGACCAATGGAATTTAACCTGCTGGCATGTGCATGTATAAGGCAAGTTGAGAAGCTGGGATCACACTGTGGGAGAAGTATTCATTGTAACCACTGTTTTACATGTCCTCACCCACAGTGGCAGAGAACTAGGCCACACAGACCCAAGAGTGGCATCTAACTTAACATCCAGGAGTGCTGGATGAAGGAACCTTTTTGCTGAAGGAAAAAACTAACCCCACTAAGTATCTGAACAGAAGACTAGGCTTCAAACTGTGCTGCTTCTAATCGGCTAGGCAAGGGGGCAACTTAACGATTCAGCTAAGCCAGCATTATACCTATTCCCTGGAATAAGAGGAGTTTGACCCCCGGGAAATAGATTAAAAAGTCACCTGGCAAAAAGTGAACAAAAGGGGGTGGGGTGGGAAAAGGTGTTGGAGGGGGAGAGAGAGGAAAAAGCAGAACACCATTCATCGCAGCTAACGACTTGTTCATTATGAGTGATGATGGATAAAGACTTCTCACGCTGAGATGAAATCAAGATTTATATGCATTGTTTCCTCTCTCAACTTGTGGGAAGATCATCATCATCTAATTCTATCTCTGCGGCCAGCGATGGGCATCCGGAGAGCCGGTTATCAAACGGTGCAGTCAGCTGGCAAAAGCCGGAACGTGCGGCTGGCACATCTGGACTGAGCCGCCAACAGCCGAGGGTGAACGATGACGTCTGGCGAGGGGCCAAATTGCTTGCAGACGCTAGCAGGTTCTCCTCTACAACCGCCCCTTACAGCACTGTTCTTTTCTCTCTCTCTCCCTCTCTCTTTTTTTTACGAGAATCAGATTTTCATTGCTTCATTCAATTGCTCTCTACTGCCATTTTTTACAGCTCTTATCGTTCCCCTGGAATATGGCCTTGAGACAGCTCATCCGTGTCCTTCGCTGTGTTATCTCTTCTAACTTTTATTAAAACTTCAGCTTTCATCTGAAGATAGCTAATTAAATCCGTGACAGATTATAGACTCGTTTGAAGAAGAAGCAAAAAAAAAAAATTGTGCTCAACTACTTTTTCTAAACAGAACCCTGGGCGGCGGAATTATGTTCTCTTTCCAATGCAGTTAAAACTAAAGGGGGAGAGGGGGTAAGGTGGGGGGGGGGAGGGAGAGAGAATAAGGAGCGTTTCATTCATTTAACCAAGACAAGATGCTTATCTCCACCTAGTCTATAAGATAGGTTTATATTAAAGTTCTTTGTGGCGTGACAAGACCCCGTGCCATTTCTCACCATAATTATTTCCCGATGTCGGGAAGGATTTTCTCAGCCTTGGGGCTTTAAGGACATTACCTGCTAACGTGGACAGAAAGCACAGACCTACAGTTACAAAATGAACTGCTGTTCTGCAATTACTGTTTTAAAGGTATTTTATAAAAAGCAGATAAATAAATAAATAAATAAAACAAATCTTTACAGACCAATTCTGCACGTATTTATACATAAGATAGTCCCACTAGGTTCAGTGGGGCATTCTTCCAAGAAAAGGGACATGAGTATCAAAACCTTAACTCTTAAGCACGTCATTTCTGAATGGCGTGATCACTGTATACGGAACAGGTGTGAACAAAGTTGAAAACGTTTTGATCTGAATAGCTCTCTCATGTGATTTACAAACATGAGAAGTTAAAATATGGCTCTCAGGGTTGGTTCTGAAAACGCTCTATATTTGTGATAGTAAAAATGGGTATCTGGAAGTATGAGAAGGATCAAACATCACGTTTTTGGGAGCACACATTTTAACATATGTAGGAAGGAATCACAAGAGGGCTGTAGTCAAAGACTCAACTCTTTCAGAATGCTGAAATCCTCAAGCCTGGGTCTTTGCCACACCACCACCATGTGCTGAGACTTGTCCCGGTCCTCTGACATTGCAAAGACTTTCAGCCTTTTCCTACCTTAAAGCTGCAAGCAAGAAAAAGCAACACAAGATCCTTTATCCAAGGCCACTAAAATTAATGAACCTTTGCTCCCAAAATAACTACTATGAGGTTTGGCATCTATGCCATTTGGGATGATAGTGAGAACTATAAGAAATACGACTGTGAATTGGATTGGTGCCTTAATATTGTGCGTTCCTGTGTGTCTTTCTGTGAATGGAGCTGATACTCCACCTTGGAGTCATATCCTATTGCTCCTAACTGCTTTAAACTTCTTGAAAACGCTGAAGAAGAGATTTGTTTATTCAAAACAAGTGAAATTAAATCTGGAAACCTCGTCTTGGAATTCATACTTTGGACTTTGGGACTCATACTCTGGACTGGGAGCAGATCTTTTTGAGTATCTCATAACCCTTGCAGAATTAGAACATTTCGATTGTTTACTTGCTGCCTCCTTGCAAGTAATTAGTTTACTTTTCATAAACTTCATGATTTGGATGACCATTACTTTACTTCTTTACTGCCAGGAGTCATTTCAAGCAGGAGCTTGGGGGAGCTCAGCTCCAGGAGTTGGTGCCAGCCCCCCCCCCCCCGGGAAAATGCCTGCTTGTGTCATGGCTGCAGCAAAATGACCCCGTCCCCTGGAAAGGTCCTTGTTCCTCTGACCAGCCTTCTGAAGGCTTCAGCCACCACTGAAGCTATCCTCCCAGAATAGTGGTATTTCTGAGGCTTGGATTAGTAACTGTCCCCTCTCTGCCAGCTCTTTCCCTCTCTCTCTTTTCTTTCTTTCTTCCCTTCTGACATACTTCCGGTGATGTCAGGTGGTGTAACCTATGCAAATAAGTTATGCTAATGAATTATGCTAATGAGCTCCTGCACCTCTTTTTCTACGAAATGACCCGTTTACTGCAATTATTTGGAACAGGTTTTGCATTAGATTAATAGTTTTGTTAAGAAATAAACCACATTTATATTGAAATAAACATTTAACTTTTTTTATAAAAAATTTTTTTGTGTGCTTAATTTAACAGTCATATTGCTTATATTTTACTGCATGTTTGCTGATTGTGGTTCCTCTAGTTGATTTGAGATGATGGTGGCATTCCAACAAACCCTGGAGTACATCTGTTTTACCTGTTATTAAGTACTTCCACACTGGGCAGAGACGCAGCTACAGGTTTACAATTCCTATCTGCTTCTGACACTAATCTTAAAAAAGCATATCTAAGCTGTGAAAAAGCAAAAACCCTGCTCACTTTTCCAGCTCCTCTCAGATGAAGAACATCAGCCTTTGGTCTTTACTGTGACAAGGCCATTTGCAACAAAAGAGACGATAATCACAAAATCAAGATTTGGGCTTTTGCCATCAATACAAGGCCATCACCCTCACGGTTAGCATCTCTCCTGTTAAATACCTGGAAAAGGACAAATCAATGTGTACAAAACAGCTGGGAGAAAGGCTAAGGGGGGGATTATTTGCACTGCTCACTGGGCAAAGGAAATTAGCATTTTCCATGGCAGCAGCAACAAAGAGATTTTGAAGAAACAGAAACAAGATGCTGACAAAGAAACACCCCTTCTAGAATGAGTGTGATAAGAGCTCCCACCTGAGCCTCGCTGGGATCCCTTCCTCCGCTTCAAGGCCTTTTGTAAGATGTCCTTCATGGTGACCTTCATGCTGTCCACCTGGATAAGTGAGAATCCATGCGCAGCATTTCTGAGAGAGAGAGACAAAAAACCATGGTCAGACCACGTTATTGCAAAATGGTCACCAGAGGGCAGCTTGTGGCAGTGTTGGGACTGTTATCCAGTGCTGGATGATTTCAAGGACAGGGAAGGAAGGGAGAAAAATCCTTCTAAGACTCCAATACGACAGGGAATGGTTTCTTTCACTAAAGAAAGCAGCAGTTGGCATAAGTTTGGGAGCACTGCATGCCTTCCGGGTGCAGCAGGAAGTCAACTGTACTCTACCCAGAATCAACACACATGTTCCTCTTGCAGTTTCTTTGATTTTTTCCCCATAAAGTGTTACTATAGAGTAAGATAATATGAATGGGATGACGCACTTTTGCAATGGTCTTATTTATTTTGATTTTTGATTCCCGTCGGCGAAAGCATTACAGTTGCTAAATATCACAGATGTGTCTAAAATAAATTTTTAAAAAACACACTTTTAAAATGTGTACCCTGCAGACTTCACACAGCTCTTAAAAGCGGCTCTAAACCTACAAAACCTCATGCCATGATAAAATTGTTAGTCTTCAAGGTGCCACAGGGCTCGCTTGTTTTTGCTAAAACAGTAACACATCTGCACATCTGGAATGTGTCCCTGTCGCCTGGGAATCTAGGTGCAGCTCTGAGTCTGGACCCAGCAGCACCACAAGCGGAGGAAAATGAGACCTATCGAGCAAGATGCATGAGATCAGCAGAGCAAAGGCTTCCAGGGATTTGTTCTTACCAATCAATGGCGCCTCTCAAACATCTGCATAGAGTCTCAGATACTTCACTGGCACCCAAGCCTTTAACACAGGGCAAGCCGAGGTGATTTGCTATTCTGGCCCAAGACAAATGGAGCCCGTGAACCAAAGACAGTCTTGCTGCATGTTTCTATAGCTCAAGTCCAGTGATTTCTAAACCATGTGGGATCCGTCCCACATGGTTTAGAAATCACTGGACTTGAGCTATAGGGTGATCGGCAAGGATGGAATGTTGTTGTTGTTCAGTCGCACAGTCTGACGACCCCGTGGACCACATCACGCCAGGCCCTCCTGTCTTCCGTCATGCTCCAGAGTTTGCTTAACTTCATGTTTGTTGCATCGATAATGCCATGTTATCCACCATGACAGACAACTGAGGTTTTCCCTTTGAGAGGATGGGGTTTCCAGACCACCATTCTAACATGACCTGTTCTTCTCAGCCCCCCCCCCCCCCCCCCCCCAGTTCCTTCTTCAGTTCTCTGGATGTTTACACCTTGTGTGTCAAAAAGCAAAATAATAATAATAATAATTAAAAATGGGGTATGTATCCAACCATGCAATTCCTCTCATGGGATGGCATTTCTCCATGCAGAAGAGGGAGCAGTGATTTCCACTGATCCCCTCTTCCAACTGCAGACCCCTCTATTTTGCCCCCCTGTACTGTTTGTGAGGGTCTGCTGACGGTCAGGAACAAAATTACAGCAGGTTCAGTGGGGCTGCAGGTGGAGGAAAGAAGAAATGTTCCTCTCCACTAACTTTGTGGATGGTTGGGAGACACCCTAATATTCAGATCTAGTCACCTCTAACAAGAGGATTGCTTTATTTTTGCTAGAGAGACGCACCTTACTTCATTCTCATACTGGCCAGTCTTTACTGCTTTAAATCTTTCCTTGGGTAGCCAGCTCTCTAGTTCGTAGTGCTTCCCCACGCAGCGACAAAGCAAAGAAAGCAAAAATGGTCTTGCCACCCAGGAGAGGGCAGGGAAGCATGAGTTCAATCCCACCTTAAGTCTTCTTGCCATGGAACATTCTGAATTTTCACAGACATTGTTAGAAGCACCCAAACTTTCCCCCTACAGCCTCTGCAGACAAGAAATGTGCTCTCTCCCTCCCCTTTAAAACACCAGCCAAGTCTTGGAAACTGTGCATACAGTGCTGGATCCTTTCTACCGACAGCTGGATTCTGGCCATGTGGGGTGAGACTGGGGGTGCAATCAGATCGCCTGGCCAGAGGGGGCCCGCCTGCGCAGCCTAGGGGGAGTACCACAGCTGGAATCTAGAAAAACACACAGAGGAAGTGGTGCATGGATTTATACATTGTTTTAAGCATACCGTTGAAGTGTGTTTATTTTTGTAAGTCACTTCGGCTCTGAAGAAGTAGGACAAAAATCTCTTACATGAAGTAAATCAATAAGTAGTCTCCTAGCGGCATGGACAGCAACCGCACGTAAAGACAGCAGGAGGGAGAAAGGAAAGGAACAAGAGGGGATGAAGGAAAAAAAAGAACAAGGTACATGTCAGGGGTGGGGGGAACTACTTTTTAAGGCTCAGAAGAATGTTGCTCGAAAATATCTGAAGGACTCCTTGCTGTGTTGGATCCTGGCTAAAATGACCAATACTGACAACTTTCATTTTAGGTACCTCCCTACTGAGCAGCTTCTTTTGATTATGGAACAGCCAGACCATATCAGTTCTCTCTCTCTCTGTGTGTATCACTCCCTTAATTTCCAGCTGACTTAAAAACAAGTTTCCAGCTTCACGGAGACACAAAATCATGCAGGCAGGATTCCGCTGACTGGCTTGCAAGAGAAACAGCTCCAGTGTCACATGTAGGCTGGCTTTACAGTTATAAACTAATTTTAAGCACAACAGATTTAAATACAGTATTTTTTTGCTGTTTTCCATAGCGTTGCAATGGTGTGCATATTCCCTCCACCCCGTCTCTGGCTGCAGGCCTGACTTCAGTGGTGCCCTGCCCCTTCCCCCAATTTAAGTGTATTAAAACAGCAACCCGTGTTCACCTTGGCTGCATGCACAACAGCCTCAATCTTTTCTTCTACGTCCAAAGACTGCTCACAGAACGGCAAAGTTTGAGAACTGAGGCTTGCACGATACAATCTCAGAGCTTGGCCAAACTCCAAAGTAAATGTTAAGAAAATGAGTTGAAATACAGAAAGCAAGACGGGGTGAATAAATGGGAGACAGGCAAAGAGCTCTGAAGAGAAGGAAAAGAGTGAGCGGGGGGAAAACCCCTTCTCTCTGTTGTTTGAAAGTTTTCATAAAAATGTATTGCCTCAAAAGCAAGGACCAGTTGACACAAACAGCAGAGCCAAGTGTTAAGCCTTTTCCACTTCAAGCTGCTTAGGGGTGTGACATCACACCTTTAAATGTTTCTCCACTTATAAAACACCTCCTTGCACACAGAAAACTAGTGTATCAGGGAGGAGTTTCCTTAGGCTACTTCCTGTCATACTTTCTTCCCCTAAGTTTAGGGAAGGATTTTTTCCCCCTAACAGGAAGAATTCCTGGGCACACTCTCCCTTCAAGCATCTAGAAGTTATTCAGTCCAGAAAAAAAACCTTGATTCTGATGATCAAGGCAACCAGCCTTCAAGTAAACACCAAAAGGAGACGATAGGATGGACAACCAGCAGCACATAAAATGGCGGCGAACTCAGCTTTCTGAAGTGTTACTGAGAAGCTCTTCCCATCATCCATGCTCCCCTCCCCATATCCATGACTGGGATAAATAGCCCTTTTTCAAGAACAATCTGCCCCCCCCCCCAAAAAAAACCCCCTGCTGCTGGACTCAATTCTATATTCACTTGGACACGCCTGTCCTCTGTGAGCTCCGTGGCCTGAGAACTGTCAAGTTAATTGCTCTGAGCAACTCTGAATCATGGCTGAACCTTGGCCATCCTTTACCTCAGAACCTGGAGTCTGTCCCAGAACCAATCTTGAAAAGTTTATTTTAAATGATCAAAGCAAAATAAGGGGGGAAAGGGAAGTGCCCGGGTGGGGGGGGGAGAAAGCCCCGCACATTTGACTATATTTAGTGGAGCTGTTCAGTAAAGAGAGACTTTGGCAAAGGCTGTGGAATAGAAAGTGCAGCTTTAGACTGTAAACCTTGGGATGTTTGTTCTGGAGCCAGGCCAGACAGACCAACAACGTCAGTCAAGAGTCTAGGGCTGACAACCAGGGTCTCGCTTGGGGGGGGGGGTTTGTTTGCTGGAAGACCACACCATTGGTACTCCAGAGTCTGCACTGGGTTTCGGTGGCATTCCCCGCATGCCTCAACTCCCCTACTTTTAACCTCGGAAGATGTTATGGGGCTTGAGCGCCCTGTAATTCTTCCTACTACAGCCTCTGCATTCTGGATCTTGCCTTGTCTCCCTCCTCGATTCAGCCCCCCTTATTGAGCTGCAAATCTCTACACTACTTCCTCAGTCATGCCCCCACCCCCTTTTCCATCTCCCCTTGCACTTGAATTGTAACCCACTTTGTATGTCGGGCTGCTCCTTTCTTTTACGCCTTGTATTAAGAAATCGCTCCTTGGCCTTTCTCTCTCTCTCCTGACTTCAATCTTCAAATCTGGCAGTTGCCAGCAGTTTCCACTTACGTCGGTGGCTGACAGTCTTTGTGTCTAGTGTCCCACAAGTCAGGTCCAGTGAACTGGAGTGCGTCGCTCTACACAATCCCCACATATGGCTCCATGCCTTGTAACGATTCTGCTTCTTGTCTTAAGTAGCTGGAAGCAGGTAGCCACACAGAGGCATGGATGTTGGGCATGGTTCAGATGTGATGCCAAACCCTGGTTGATGGTACTTGAAGCATGGGTTTTGACACACCATAATCTGCCATTACATTTGAACTGATAAACTATGGGCTTGCACCCGGATCAGTTTGCTCAAGATTCCATATGAGGAACAAGCCACAGTTTGCAAGACAGTGGTTACTTGTCAGCCTGTGCTGAGTGAGAGAGAAGAGCAAGCCTTAAGGCTCCTTCCAGGCTCATTCACACAGCACCAATCCATTGTCAGGCTGCCACGAGCTCTCCTGTTCCTTTCTAGGCAACCCACAAGATCCAGGTGCCTAGGCAACTTATGGCACCTGAGCCCCAGAAGACAAGGTGCTATGAGCCAGTCTGGTATAGTGGTTAAGTGCGCAGACTCTAAACTGGGAGAACCGGGTTTGATTCCCCACGCCACCACTTGCAGCTGCTGGATGACCTTGGGCAAGCCATAGTTCTGGCACAGCTGTTCTCGAAAAAGAGCAGTTTCTGTCAGAGCTCTTTCAGCCCCACCTACCTCACAGGGTAGCTGTTGAGGGGAGGGGAAGGGAAAGGGGTTTGTAAGTCGCTCTGAGACTCCTTTGGGTAGTGAAGGGCGGGGTATAAATCCAATCTCTTCTATGTTAGCAGCACTTTCTAGATTGTTGCTTATAATGTCTTCTTTCTTTACTCCCCACCCCAATCTTATTTATTAGATTGTGAACTTTAAGAAAGTTACAAAGGGCTTGGCACATTAGGTACTCAAAGAAGTTAACAAAAAAATTCAGTAAAAACTGGCCGCTGGGTGGATCTGGGCAGGATATGCCTGTGCTGCAATTCTGAAACTGACCACCATCACCATGGAACCGGCTATTACACAGAGAACACTCAGCTGCTGTTTTTGTTTTTGTTTTTTTAAAACATTCTAGCCATTAAAGCTGACAATGATTGGCAAAAATCACTCAAGACAGATTTTGGAGCTCATGACATTTCTCCCTGCCTCCCACCACAGGGTCCTGACCCACAAGTGGAAAATACAGTACTCTAAAAACCCAAGAGAAAACATGGAATCCCTTAATAACAGTAGAGTTAACTTGCTAGTCCAGTGGTCTTCCAAACCGGCATATGCATTTAATGCTCAGAAACAGGGCATGAAGGTGGCAGCCAGATCCTGCACTTTATCCCTGGGATCTAGTACCTACCTGGGATCGAGTACCTAGTATCTCGTGCACTGCCCTTATTTTACCTTATCATCATCTTAGAGGCCTTTATAAAAGGGGGACTAAACAAATTCATGGAGGTAAGGCCCATCGATGGCATGGCCAGAGGCAGTCTACCTCTGAATACCAGCTGCTGGGGGACTACAACAGGGGGAAACATCAGGCCTCCTTGTGGGTTTTCTAGGGGCACCTGGCTGGCCACTGTGGAAAACAGGATGCTGAACGGGATAGATCATTGGTCTCATCCGGCAGTGATTTAACATTCTTTTATCATGGCTCATAACCACTGCATTTGCTCTAACCTCTTTCTAAAGAAAAATAAGGTAACAGCTGTCATCCATGTCTTGAGGTGCTCAGTTCCATAGGTTAATCACCCATTGTGTGATGAGTTATCTCCTTTCTTTTGTCAGACTGGATACTACAGCAAATCAATTTCATTGCCTGGTCCATGTTCTAATATTAAGCAAAAGGGATAAAAAAATTACAGGGTGTCTTTTCTCAGTAAATATGACCAAAGGTATAATCTCACCAATTAAAGATCAGCACTTTCTTCTCTGTATTTTTTTTTTGAACATTGGACTAGGAGAAACCCCTACTGTTGGCTTCCCTCTAACCTTCTTCCCTCCCAATCATTTTACGAAAACATACCTGGGTGACAAGGTTAAATCAAGCAAAGGAAAATCCCTGGCACTTATCATCCGCCGGCATTACTGATAAATTGCACAGTGGAGGAATAAAGGATTACCTTCTGTATTTTTTCATTACACTTTTCTTTTGTTACAGAATACATAAATCCATTGTGGCACAATGTAATATGTATCATCGTGCTACACCTGTGGACGCTTCATAGCGGCTGCCATGTCTGTGCAGTCAGGAATGATGAGTGAACCCCCCGTGAATGTTAATGATAGTGATCATTCTGAGGTAACTTGGCTTTCCATCTTCCTTTACAGCCTCGGCGCTGGAGCCAGGGTGGCAAGGTTCAGGAGAGGGAAAATGAAAAAACAGGGGAGAGAGAGAGAGCCGAATGAAAACTCCGGCGCCTCGGAAAAATGTGCCGCACCTCACCCTTGGGCTTGGCTTGGCCAAATCCATTAACACTCAGAAAAAACAAGGGGGGTGGGATCAGGGCTGCTGCTCCTTCTCTCTTTAAATCTGTGCACAAAACATTCCTGTAATAGCTCAGCCCGCTGGTGAGAACGGACCAGTGGATACTTACCGTGAGGGGTCCTTCTCCTCTGAGGTAAGGAGGACATCTTCATGGGTGTTTCCCATCCTACTTGTAGGGAGGCAGGAACTGAAATCTTTTACTTCCTGTCCTCTAGATGGGACACGCCCCTTGAAGCCAGTTCGGGAAATTCCCAGGAGCGGTGAGAACTGAAACCAACAAACTGAACAGAACTGTAAACACATACAAGGTAACATGCTCGAGTGAGCAACAGTACAGCATATGAACAGGATGAACAGGAAGTAACAGTGAGAAAAATAGGAATGGATAGGAGATGATGGATCAGTGGGAGGGCGAAGATGTCCTCCTTACCTCAGAGGAGAAGGACCCCTCACGGTAAGTATCCACTGGTCCGTTCTCCCTCTGAGAGGAGGACATCTTCATGGGACCTCCCATAGCAGTGTCCCTGGAATCGGGTGGGACATCATCTACTTCTTCGAGAACACTCTGCAGGACTCTTCGGCCGAAGACGGCGTCGGCTGAGTCAAACATATCCAACTTGTAATGCTTCACAAAGGTGGAGATGGACGTCCAGGTTGCTGCACGGCAGATCTCGTCAGCTGAGGCTCTGTTGGAGAATGCTGCAGAGGTGGCCGCGCTTCTTACGGAATGAGCTGTAATCCCTGAGGGGATCTGAATTCCCTTCACGCGATATGCTTCCATTATGCATTGTTTAAGAGAGGAGCTGATAGCGGCTCTAGACATCTTGCAACCCTTGTTAGGGGGCGATACCGCCACGAACATTGACTCGGTTCTACGGAATGAACTAGTACGGTGCAGAAAAGCCTTGAGGGATCTCCTCACATCTAGGCAGTGGAATAGTCTCTCCTTAGGGTGGGTCGGATTGGGGCAGAAGGATGGTAGGCAAATTTCCTGTGCCCGATGAAACCTAGAATTCACCTTGGGTAAGAAGGACGGGTCGGTGATGAGCACAACCTTATCCTTGTGAAAGGAGCAGAATCTCGGGTTTACAGAGAGGGCCCCGAGCTCCGAGACCCTCCTTGCTGATGTCACGGCAACCAGAAAGAGAGTCTTCATCCGAAGGTATTTAAGGGAGATCTCACTAATAGGTTCAAAGGGTGGGGCTGACAAGGCCGATAGCACTACGTTCAGCCTCCAGGTAGGGAATCGATGGACGACCGGCGGATTTTTCATGGCCGCTCCCTTCAAAAACCTCCGAATGTGAGGATGTTGAGACAGAGTCCAACCGTCAAATCTTGGGATTACGGTTGTTAAGGCAGCTATCTGGCGCCTGAGAGTGGACGCTTTGAGGCCCGTGTCATGGCCGTCTTGAAGGAAGGACAATATGCTGGACATGTTGGGCTTTAGAAGGTTAATTTTCTTTCGCCTTGCCCATCTGGCAAAGGCTTTCCAGGTGGTGTCGTATATTCTATTAGTAGAGGGTCTTCGTGAAGCCAGCATAGTGGTAGTAACTGCTTCCGAATAACCATGTATCAGCAGGTTTTGCCGCTCAACCTCCATGCGGTTAATCGTAGCCAGGCTGGGTTCGGGTGCCAGATTGGACCCTGGCTGAGCATGTCCGGAGAAATGGGCAGGGGAAGTGGCGGGAGGATCGCCAGATGTTGTAGCTCTGAAAACCAAGGTCTCCTTGGCCAGAGGGGAGCCACAACGATTATTTCCGCTTGCTGATGTTTGATCTTTCTTAGAAGTTTCGGCAGCAATGGAGTCGGGGGGTAGGCATACAAGATACCCTTGGGCCACTGACAGGTTAGGGCGTCCGTGTCCTCTGCCGAGCGATGGAAGAATCTCGTGACGAACCTGCACGTTTGGTGATTGTCTGGGGAGGCGAACATGTCCACATCCGGCATGCCGTACCTGCTTGCTATAAGAAGAAAAAGATCTTTTTTGAGCGTCCATTCCCCTTCTCTCAATGTTTGTCGACTCAACCAGTCTGCGCGTACATTCAGGGATCCTTTGATGTGTTCCGCTCTGATGGATAGGAGGTGGGTCTCTGCCCACGCCAAGATCTTCATCGCTTCCCTGTGGAGTCTGGAGGACCGGGATCCACCTTGATGGTTCAGGTAGGTCTTCGCTGCCACGTTGTCCGTCCTGATGAGGACATGCTGATGTGCAATCTGAGGCTGGAAGTGTATAAGAGCCAGGCGTATGGCACGAAGTTCTAGCAGATTTATGGGAAGTGACTGCTCTTCCGTTGACCATACGCCCTGTACAGGAGAATTGAGTAGGATTGCTCCCCATCCCTGGAGGCTGGCATCCGTCACGACCTGTCTCCATTCTGTGACGTAATAGCAGTTCCCCTGGGTAAGATTCGTCAGCTTGGACCACCAGGACAGGCTGAGCTTCGTCAGATGAGGCACTGTGACTGGAACTTCTCTTTTGGCTAAGATGTTGGATTGTAGCGGTCTGAGGAGCTGTTGTAGTGGTCTTGCGTGTAATCGAGCCCAGGGGACAGAGTCTATGCACGAGATGAACAGCCCCAGCAGTCTTGTTAGGGACGACAGGGAAGACTGTCTGGCTCTGATGGTCTGAATAGAGAGTCTGCGAATCTTCTCCGCCTTTGGGCGAGGGAGGAACAGGCGGTTTCGGGTGGTGTTGATTATTACTCCGAGGTGCTCGAGGGACTGAGATGGTGTGAGGCAGCTTTTTTGATGGTTGACGACGAAGCCGTGAGACTGAAGGCAGTGAATGGTCTCGGCTGTGTCCTGAGTCGCCTTCTCCTTGGAGCTGGAGCGGATTAACAAATCGTCTAAATAGGGGTGGACGTGAATTCCCCGTTGTCTCAAGATGGTAATGGGGTGGATCAGGACCTTGGAAAAAACACGTGGAGCGGTTGAGAGGCCGAATGGAAGGGCCCTGAATTGCCAGTGGGCGCCCTGGACCAGGAACCGGAGAAACCGTCTGTGGGCAGGGAACATGGGAACATGTAGGTAAGCCTCCTTCAGGTCGATGGAGGTAAGGAACTCTCCTGGATGTAAGGCCTCTGTGATGGATCGTAGGGTTTCCATCCTGAAGTGTCTTAGTCTGACGAAGCGATTTACGTACTTTAAGTCCAGGATCGCTCGCCAGTCTCCATTCCGTTTGGGAACGGTGAAGAAGATTGAATAGACACCCTGTCCCTCCTGGTCTGGTGGGACAGGTTCTATGGCCAGGATGGAGCGAAGGTGTGATATGGCGTCCTGGGTTCTTTGCAACTTTAGAGGGTTCTTTAGTCTTGGAGATGGAAGTAAGCGGTCTCTGGGCTTTGATTGAAATTCGATGATGTAGCCCTTGGATGTGACCTCCAGAGACCATGCGTCTGCCTTGGATTCGAGCCAGCGATGGTGGAAGAGGAGCAGACGGCCTCCCACCGGGGACTCGTTGCAGTCATGCGGAGGGTTTGTTAAAGTTGCCCCTGTGTGGCTTGTCATCCCTGTTGGAAAAGGGTCTGCCAGCGCGACCCTGGAAGGGGTTTCTCTTGAAACCTTGTCTGGAAGTGCCCCACGACGATCTATAGGTGTCCCTGCCGAATCTAGGCAGAGATCTTTGGGTGCGAAAGGAGTGCTGGTTAGAGGAGTAGTGACTGTACTGTCTGCGGTCCGTCCTGCCTAGGGTCCTAGGCATCGCCTTTTTCTTATCCTTGGTTTCTATGAGGATTCTATCTAGAGCTTCACCGAAGAGGCGATCGCCCTGGAAGGGGTAGGCAGTTACAATCGTTTTGGCGTGCAGATCAGCAGGCCAGGCTCTGAGCCAGAGGGTTCGGCGCGCAGCAACCGCGGAGGCAAGTGCCCTGGAAGAGAAAACCATGGCATCCAGGGTGGCGTCGGTAGAGAAGTACGATGCCTTAAGTAGCCGATTGGCACCCTCAGCCAGTCGTTTGTTGGACGGTGGTATGAGCTGTACCAGCTTTCTTGCCCAGGCTATGGCCGCTCTTCCTACGATAGTGGCTGTCGCGGAGGCCTTGATGGCTAAGACATTGGCTTCATGCGATTTTTTGAGTGCAAATTCAGCCTTCCTATCTAGGCTGTCTTTCACTGAGCCGTCGCCGTCCTCAGAGAGGAGACCGGAACTCTGAAGTGCGGCGACCGGAGCGTCCACGAGGGGAACCTGTAGAAGCTTGTTAGTGAAAGAAGGCAATGCATATAATTTTCTAATATTGGGTGGGCAATGCTTATTGGCCATGGGCTTCTGCCATTCTTTAGTCAATTGGGTCTCCAAAAACTCAGGGAATGGAAAGACCCGTTCTGTACTGGGGTGTCTAGGAAAGTAATCCTTGTTTCCCTTTGGTCTGGACCCTTCTGTCTTGGATGGACCGGCTGGGTCCTCCCCCTGCAGCTTGGGCTGCAGCTCTAAGGCTGATAGTGCTTTGGAAAGGAGGTATTGGTATTCCTCGGGTTTAAAAAAGCGAAGAGAGGGGTCTGAGGCATCTACCTCCTCCTCCTCCTCCTCCTCATCCGATAGGAATTCACCTTCCTCCCTATCATCTAGTTCACTGCCCCCTGGGGTGGATGGGTCCCATGTGGGGCAGTACTGGTCCTTTCTGGGCGGCCTAGGTGACCAGCGGGGTCTTTCTCCTTCCTCCTCCTCCTCCTCCTCTTCCTCTGGGTAGTTGGCACCCCTGAGGTCTCTCTGGAAAGTGGGGGCCGATGGTGGGGGGCCTTGAAGGGAGCGGGAGTGGAACTCTTCCCTTACGGCCTGTTTAATGGCCCGGATTAAGGCGGGGGAAATGGTCTTTTCCTCGTCCGAAGGGTTACTCACGGGTAGGGCCGTGTGGCCCGGCGAAGCACCGATCCCTCTCCCACTCGGAGCCTGGGTGAAAGGAGGGTCCTGTCCGGCATCCGAGGGTGTTGGATGGCTTATGGACACGGCGATAGCCGTTCCGCAGCCTTCTGCCGCTTTTCCGTGGGGCCGGGCCTTAGCGGGTGGTTGCAAAATGGCGCCCGCTCCGTCCGCCGACGAACGCTGCCGTTTCTTCGCGCGCTTTTCCCTTGGCGCGGCTTTTTTCTTGCTGGCCTTTGCGGGAGCGGCTTTGGCTGGCGCGGTCACCGCCGTCGCGGCTGGCGCCGTTGCGATTGCCGCCGTCGCGGCAGATGCCGGCGCGGCTTCCTGGGGCTCCCCGGGTTGAATTCGGGAGCCCGAAGAGGAAGGATCCTCTCTCTCTCCTTCGGAGAGGAATCCATCGCCCCCATCCATTCGGAAAGTCGAGGTGGGGGGGGGTGAGAGGTAGTAAGAATTGAGGGGAAGCAAAGCCGGAGGAGGGAGGAGTAGATTAGAAGATCGATAGGTTAGAGGAGAGAGTTGAAAAGGTCTTGAGAAAAGTTTTGAAAAGTTTTGAAAAAGGCTTGAAATAAAAACTGACAAAGATGATTTCTAAGGCACGAGAGGCCACGATGTGCTGCTCTCCCTACTGAGGCAGGAACAGAACTGGCTTCAAGGGGCGTGTCCCATCTAGAGGACAGGAAGTAAAAGATTTCAGTTCCTGCCTCCCTACAAGTAGGATGGGAAACACCCATGAAGATGTCCTCCTCTCAGAGGGAGAAGAACGTGGGTTGGAAGTCCCAAGTTCCAGGTCAAAGTTCCACTTGATTCAGTAGCCTTGGATGCACTGCAGCCTTTTAGAAGCTTCCAAGTGTATACTTCTTGCCCAGTGATGGTATTTTTTCATTTTTCTTTAAAAAAAGTAAACCCTACCTTACAGTCCCAGGGGGACCATTGAGACAAGATGCAGAACAAGAATGGAATGTGAAAGGTGTGTGTATGTGTTGTGTGACAGAGTATTATAGTACACCAGAGCTGTCATACATAAGGCCCGGGGGCCAGATCCGGCCCATCCAGGCTTTTTATGTGGCCTGCGAGCAACTGAAGCAAGGGAGGAAGTGCTGAGGGGAGTGGGCGGAGCCACTCCATTGTGGCGTCAGCATGGCAGAACAACCTCATCTGCAGCAGTCAAGCACTGTGGGAGCGTCTGCCCAGTGCTGCACTGCTGCCTCTCCAGTCTGCCTATGTGGGTTTTCCTCTGCACCCCACTCCCGGCCCGTGGGGCCTTGCAGTGAGGATACACCAATTCGGAACTTACCAGTTGCTGTCTGTTATACAGTTTCTATCTCCGGTATCTGGCATTACATTTTATGGCACACATGACCCGGCCCAACAAAATTACATTTATGTCAGATCTGGCCCTCGTAACAAATGAGTTTGACACCTCTGTAGTACATGGAAGCAGTAATTACCAGTGGTAGACTGACCCAAGACATTTTGGTGCCTTAGGCAGAAAATGGCAGATTCAGGTTAACCTGACTACTGAGTGGGTGTCACCTGGGGTAGGGGTATCCAGCAATTCTATACAAGGCAGAACTTCTGAGATTCCAGAATGTTCTCCCACACATGTTCCACTGCTTGCTAGCCTACATGGAATTTTGATCTGATCAAGCCTAGAAACTGTGGATCAGTTATTGCTTATTTCAACTATATCCCTTGATGTTCACAACAGTTGAACAATGACTAAAGCTAGGATCACCCTCTCACTTTTTCATGTATGCTTGTGCGTCAAAAAAGGGTTCTAAATCCATGTTAGTGACAAAATCAAATTCTGATATTTTTTACGGAAGCTGCTAATCTGTAATAAAACTATGTCAAATAGTCCTCCAGTTTTATTAGGCAGGAGGGAGCACGTTTCCAGAAAAACACAACGGTTGAAGATCGGTTCAGGTGAGTAGCCATAATGGTCTGAAGCAGCAGAACAAAGTTTGAGTCCAGTGGCACCTTTAAGACCAACAAAATTTAATTCTGGCTACAAGCTTTTGTGTGCATGCATGCTTCTTCAGATACACTGGATGAAGGCTGACCTTGTTTATTCTTTTTGATGACTTTTTTGTCCCCAGCTGCTGTGGTTTTGATGCTGTTTTCCCCCTTGATTATTTATGTCATTTATTCTGAAAGTTTAATTTTAATTCTGTTAGTCTTTAAAGTGCCACAGAGGTCTTTTGTTTTTTCTTCAACACACTAATACAGTTACTTTGTCGGAAATTTATTTGTTCAGGAGATTTATGCTCTGCCTTTCTTATTTAGAAAAGCACCCAAGGCAACCATTTCTTCCCTAATGGTCAAAAGGCTGACTGTAGCCAAGCAGGGATCACATACTAAAAGGGATGATGTCACACTGCTACAGGGCCAATACAGTTTGGCAACATGATGACATCACAGAGGGCATATGAAGTCATGTGACTTCATTAACATTTCTGCAAATTGCCAAAAAAATCATTCTGGGAGGTGTCCCTTTTCAAAACCATAGAAAATAACCCCCCAAAGTATTCTTTCAGCCATTCTCCAATATGTAGTGAAAAGACAGATGACACTGGAACATTAGAAGAGATAGTAAGTCCAGATCAGAATTAAATAACTCAACATATTCCAGAAGAGAATCTGTGCAGGAACTATACAACTATACACTCGCCTTTTCCTCTCTGAACTGCATGCGTCAGACATTTGATGCCTGTGAATTATCCAGCTCCTGTTGAATCATATACCTTCTGGAGCTAATGAAGAGCATCTGATACAATGATGGCACTATCGATAAAGACACTTTATTTGACTTGAATTTTCCCTGGAAGATTATTTTTTAAAAACTGGAAACAAGTTGGGTTATCCATGCTTAGTATGACTTTGATGTTAACACGCAGACAAACATGCAGGGCTGCTGCTGAAAACGGCAACCCTGAATCATGCTAGTAACTAATGTGCAAACTGCTGTCATCAAGTCGTGCATTTCCCTGCTCCCAGCCTCTGTTAGTGACTACTGCCCATGTGGGAAGAAGAGCAGAAGCACTCAAGACACAATGACTTTGCATCATACCTTTTTTGCTATACTTTACTGAGAAGAGGAGGGGCTGCTACCAATGTTCCCTCTAAGCTGTAGAGTCTTGTGAGCAAAAATTCTACTTTGTGAGCTACTAGCATTAAAGCTGTGAGCGAGCGATTTGGCTGCTGCATAAATTAGTTTGCTCAGGAGCCATCTTTCCTGAGCTAAGACAAAAATCTGTGAGCCAGAGGCTAAAAAACTGTGAGCTAGCTCACACTAACTCAGCTTAGAGGGAACACTGGCTGCTACATTTTCAGTGGCAGTGGCAGCCGGTGTTTTAGCTAACACTTAGTTCTGCCCTCATTCTTTTCACATTTATGTCGGTTAGGGACTACACTCACGCTATGCTATGAACAATACATCTAGGTGGTAGGGAGTAGTGGGATGGAGGCCTTGGGAATTCAGCTTGGGAGCCACCAGGAGGGTGCATTTCAAAACCCTTAAAACTCTTTGCATGTCTGTGCAGAACGGACCACCCCAAGAAGTGCTGAGGAGGAACCCAGCAGCCCCTCTCGCCATCACCGTACAGGGTGTTAGACTCAGTGTAGAAAAATCCAGCTCGAGAATCAAGACAGTTTGCTGGGGGAGCTCTGGACCAAAGTCGCTCCTTTTTGTCCCATTCCAGAAGCTATCAGCTCACTAAACTAATGGCCATTTCTGAAGCCAGAATGGCTGCCCTCCATCTTCTCCTTGTATAACTTTGCCAGAGTCCTTGGAACTTGCCAAATTTGGTCATGCCTGCTTAGCTTGCTCGACTGATTGTGCCAGAAAAGAAAATAAGACACAGATGTATTTGAGCGCTTGGAGATGCCAGTAAGAGAGACAGCTAATGGCTTCATTTCGACCCTCCCCTACCAGCTGGGCACAGGTGGGGGGGATAATGAGGTGCCTCTCCCTAATCAAACTCAATTATTTACTACTCTCCATAACCACACAGACATTTACTCTCGGCTCAGAATATTAAACTCGCTGTGGGCTACTCCCAACCTCTGCCACCGGGTATTTATAAGCAAACGCCGATGGCTGAGAGTTTGCTTTGGCAGGAGTCTTTGCCGCACAAAGTTCTGCAAACTGCTCCTGCCAAATCAAGATTCCCCCAACAAAGCTCCGTAACTGTTAGATGGGCCAATTATGTCACCTCAGAGAGCAGATCTAAAATAAACACAGGACCAGGGATGGCTATGCAATGCTGCGGTTAGTCTGTGCAACAGGGAACAACAAGGGTTTGCAGATCTTTTAAGTAGGGTCTGAATGTTTAAAGTCTGAATGTTTAAAGGTCCATCCAGCAGGCTGTTTTGTTGTCTCTGGCTGGGCACAGCTCTCTGAGGTCTCACGCAGAGGCCTTCTCAGCCCTGCTACTTGAATTAGTAGGAGACGCTGCACCTTAAATATGGGACCTTCCCCATGAAATGCACATGGTCCACCACTGAATCTGCCCACGTACAGCTGCTGGCAGAAATGGTGTAAACTGCAATTGACACACACACGCACACACCACCTTGACAAAGGCTGCTAATTTGTCACATGACATTGGTGTTGTAGTGTCTGTTACCATGTCACCATTGTTTTCTGGGCATCACTCAAGGAGCTGGCTCTATATAAGAGGGCCTAAACAGCTGGAGCTCTCACATACCTTTAAGAACTGGCTCTCTTGCCACTGCAATCCCTTGGATCGATTAAGAATACCCTCAGTTATTCCATTAGTGTGCCACCACTAAACAGGAAGGGAATGTAGAACAGTGTCCCTCTATAGATGGCCAAGAGATACAGAATTCCTTTCCCATGGAGATTTTCCAAGTCGCTGTCACATGGATTGAAGGCTGGGTGGCCACAACTCAGGGCAGAACACATGGCTTTATATGTAGCCAGTTCCATGTTCAGTCTTTGGATCTCAGGAGCAGGGCTGGGAAAAACCTTGAAGAGCTGCCACTATTCAAAGTAGGCAGAATTAGGCTGGGTGAACTGATAGTTTGACTCAGGGTAAGGGAGCTTCATATATTTACATCTGAGCTGTAAGAAATTTAGAATTTTAAAAAACTTAACAAGATCATTTAAATATCTTCCTTCTTCAGGCACCAAAACTGACCATGCCACAGAGCAAGGGGGAAGTTCGAAAAAGTAGCATTGGCTTCAAAACAACTCGTAGATTGCTAGCAGCAGAGAACAAGTTTGAAAAGGCCGTGAATACACAATCACTGGGCAATCTGATTTACAACAGCAGATCCCTTGAAAAGTTCATGTCATGCGGGGCTATTGGTAGAGACCGTTTTGTTTGAACCTTGCTGAGTCAGCAGGAAAGAGAGTAGTTTGCTTGCCCCATTTTGACTGAAGGAAAAGACTGCATTGTCAAAGGTCATCATCATACTGCATCCCAATCCCTAGCTAGAGGAAAGTTAATTCTGGTCTTGAAGGGCATATGGGCAACATGGCTCTGCCTTAAAAGTACATGCCACAACATTCCTGAGGGCCAAATTTTCAGCTCCCAGATTTATCTGGATCTTAAAAAAACAAACCAACGCCGCCCCCCCCCCCCCCAAACTGTGTATCAGGTAGATAAGGGAGCCATCCATTTATTTCTTACTTCTGTCATTTCATCACAGACACATGGAAAATCTTTGCTTCTCCCCAGACAGAGCCCTTGCCAAGATGGAAATCAAGTCAGATTTACAAATGCTGAGTTATGTGTTTGTTCCATTCCCATCGCCAGAATTCACCAGGACAATGAAAACGTTTGTAATTGCCACAGAATGGAAAGGACATTTTGACACACACATACCCCTTATCCATGTTATTCACAGATGGGTTTTCCACTGCTGAAGCCTTGCAAGGTTTAAACCCGTGCCAACAGAAACTTTGCTTCCGATGCTGTGGTGTGACTGGGCTCTTCAGAACAAGCCTCGCTAGAAGCAGATTCTTAAACCAGAGCTCTGACTTTTAAAGAACCATGGCTCAATTTAAATTGTGGGGTGGACCAACTCATCCTATAGCCTTACGCCATAAGAAGGGTGAAGCCCACCTGAGGCTCCATTTCCCAGGATTCCTCATGACACTTTTCTTGCACATGCGTGCAAAGTAGATTGGAGGAATGACTTTGGTACCGACGGAATAACAAATAAATAATTTTTCAATTGTCAGAACTGCATTCCTTTATCTGATTTTTAAGAGCCAGTTTGGTGTAGTGGTTAAGTGCGTGGACTCTAATCTGGGAGAGCCGGGTTCGATTCCTCACTCCTCCACTTGCACCTGGCTGGATGACCTTGGGCAAGCCATAGTTCTGGCACAGCTGTTCTTGAAAAAGAGCAGTTTCTGTCAGAGCTCTCTCAGCCCCACCTACCTCACAGGATGTCCATTGTGGAGAGGGGAAGGGGAACGAGTTTGTAAACTGCTCTGAGAGACTCCCTTGGGTGAAGGGCGGGGTATAAATCCAATCTCTTCTTCTTCTGATTCATTTTGCCAAATAACCTTTATGCCCATTTCCCTGCTTGTGATACACCACAGCCAGGACTGCATAAAATATGGATATCAGCAATCAGAGAGACCCAGAACATCTTGTGGATAAGTCTCTAGTCCTTATATCTGTAGAGGCAAGCTTGAAATCACACGAAGCAGGGCCTTGCAAAAACCTCAGAAGCCAGCAGTGAGTCTGAGCTAGGATTTTGGTGGCAAAGCTGGGAAGGGGAGGGACGGGATGATGAAAGCAAGCAAGCAAGCATCAATGTTCAGCACAGCTCCCTGAACCTCCCCCACAGCTCAGGGATGAAAAAAGCACTTATGTACAACAAGCTATTACATTCACATTTGCATAATTTGCTCTTTGGAAGAAGGGTGGGATGGAAACATAACAGACAGATAAGAAAACACACAAATACAGCACACCCCATAACTTATGCAGATTGAAGGCTCCTGATTTTTTTTTCCTTTTTAAAAAATATTTGTGTGTGTGTTCTGTGTGCCTGCCTGGAAGCCATGGCTGACTTCTGGTGACCCCTACTGGGGGCTTGGATGTTCTTCAGAGAGGAGGCTTGATTAGCCTGCCTCTGCGTCCCACCTCTGGTATTCTTTGGAGGTCTCCCATCCAAGTACTTGCCAGATTCGACCCTGCTTAGCTTCTGAGAGCGAACAGGATCGGGATTCCCTGGGCTAGCCAGGTCAGGGCTGCTCCTGCTTTTCTTCATACAGATTTCAGACAGCCTGGGGGCAAATCCCTGAACCACTGGTCTGGGGCGGGGTGTGTGTGTGTGTCCCTTCTGGATGGGTGACACTATAAACAGTCCTGAATCATCCACCACTGTTATTCCTCCCAACTTCTCGCTTTAAGGTTACTTCTTCTGAAGGAACATAGCAGCAAGGCAGATGGGGAGTAACAAGGGAATGGAATGGCCAGGGACAGTATAGCTCCACCCACTCTCTCTCTCTCTCTCTGTTGCTCACTGCCTTGCCAGTGGTTAAGAAAGGAAGCACCTGGGCAGGGGCGGGGGGGGGGGGGGGAGACTGTGGCCTGGGGGTGCAGGTAAGGCAGAAAATGGGAACTTACATTCGGACAAAGAGTGACTGTTTGGCAGCCAAGCCGGGTGATGAGTATTTCTCAACCAGTGCCAGTGTGCTGAAGCCGAACTTGTGAATAGGTTCGTTGCAATCCAAGGGTGGAAAATCCGTGTCCACTTCACCGTCGTCCTCGGCAATGTGGAGACAGTAAGCATTGACATTGTCACTGAAACAAACCAAAAGGTCAACAGATGAAACTGCCTCATAACAGATCAAAACCCTTGCCAGCCCAGTCCAGGATTATCTACTCTCACTCGCAGCAGACTCCACACCCCCCCACCCCAGATTTCAAGCTAAGCTTAGCTGAGATCCATTAACTGGACATGGCGGGGATTGAACCTGGCACTTTCTGCAAGTGAAGCATGAGCTCTGCTATGGGGCCACAGCCCCTCTCTGTGCCAACAGCATTCAATTCCTGCAGGGAAGCCCAAGGGCCAGTTCTGCATTTCTTTTCTTCTCAGTTTCAGTTACAGCTATGAGATCTGTGCAGCAAAAAGAGGTTCTTTAGACATGGGCAAGGGAATTCCCTGATTTAGATGGCTCCGGCTAGCCTGATCTCGTTGGATCTCATAAGCCCTGGCTAGTACTTGGATGGGAGACCACAAAGCCCTGGCTAGTACTTGGATGGGAGACCGCCAAGCCCTGGTTAGTACTTGGATGGGAGACTGCCAAGCCCTGGTTAGTAGACCACCAAAGAAGTCTAGGGGTTGCTATGCAGAGATGGGCAATGGCAAACCACCTTTGCTTGTCTTTTGCCTTGAAAACCCTATAGGTTGCCATAAGTCAGCTGCGACCTGATGGCATTTTCCTCCTCCTCCTCCTCCTCCACCACCACCACTGGAATTGCTTTGCTGATAAGTGGTGTCCACACAACTGGAGTGGGGTGAGGTAAAGCCAGCAGGAGAAATGGCAAGACATACAGACAGTTCACATACTCTTACCCCCTCCTCTCCCAATACAGCACTGGGTGTGTGTGTGTAAAAAGCACGCTTTCCGCAACAGCAAAAGCCACGTAATAGTCCTAGAGAACTTGGGAACGTGCACACCGATTGCTGCACTTTTAGTTTGGTCTAAATAAAAAAAGTATGATGTGTCTTTTGCTTTTGGACTTTGCTTTGGACCAGCACAGCTACCTGCAACTTCTTCCCTAGGCTATTCCTAGATGAGCCCCTGCCAGGGCTGGATGAGCCACTCTCTGCTCACCTAACATGGGAAGTTAGCACCCAGCACTAAAAGGTAACCGTGGGATTGATGTAAACTGCTGAGGGTGAGGACTAGGTGAGAAGGAAGCTACTCGCCTAACAAGCTCAGCAGTCACAACCTACAGCACTTGTGGGAAGGGGGGAAGAGAGGATTTCCCAACAGTTCATCCTCTGCTCGCCTTTCTCGCCAACAGGGAACCAAAGCAACATTGTTCCCTCTGCTTCCATTCTATCCTTACAACTCTTAGGTTAGGCTGAGAGAGGGTGATTGTCCCATGGTTACCCAGCTAAGTTCTATAGCAGAATGGGGATTTGAACCTGGGTGATCTTGTAACTTTTCTCATTTGTTCTCTTGAGATGACAATTAAAAAAAAGATCTACTTCCATCCGTCCAGCTGGACTTACTTGATTCTCTTTGCTTTTGTGTCGGTATTTTGCCTCCTTCCAGTGTGATGATTTTTTATTTTTATTTATTTATTTTTGGGATTTATATCCCGCCCCCCCCCCCCCCCCCCCGCCTTACGGCTGGCTCAGGGCAGCTACCGACAGGTTCAGTACAGATTTAAAATCATAAAACATTATACATAAAACTTACACTGCACAGCGGTTACAAACCATACCGTGCCCACAATACAAGATGGCACCATTCCATTGTCTATATCTGAGCAGCATCCTGAGTGGTAACCAGCCGGTTGGTGCAAGATGGTTCAGAGTGACAGATTACAATGGAAGGGCCAGGCTAAAAGTGTTGGGGTGGCCCCTACTTGAAAGCCTGGCGGAAGAGCTCCATCTTGCAGGCCCTGCGGAACTGCAAAAAATCCCACAGGGCCCTGATGTTGTCTGGGAGCTCATGCCACCAGCACAGGGCCGCCACCGAAAAAGCCCTGGCCCTTGTAGCTGCCAACTGGGCCTCCCTCAGCCCTGGGAGAACCAGGCAATTCTGGGACCCTGAGTGCAGTGCTTGCTGGGGTTCATGTGGGGAGAGACGGTCCCTCAGGTAGATAGGTCCCTGGCCATGTAGGGCTTTATAGGTAAGAACCAGCATTTTGAACTGTATCCGGTATGTTATAGGCAGCCAGTGCAGTGCTTTTAAGGTGGGCTGGATGTGCTCCTGCATGGGGAGGCCCATCAACAGCCTCGCCACCACATTCTGCACCAGCTGCAGCTTCCGGATTTGGCACAAGGGCAGCCCCATGTAGAGAGCATTACAGCAGTCCAGTCTTGAGGTGACCAAAACATGGATCACCGTAGCCAGGTCATTGCGTTCAAGGAAGGGAACCAGCTATTTGATCAACCGTAGATGGTAAAAGGCTGACCTTGCAGTGGGTGCTACCCATCGTTAACGAGGGGTCCAGGAGCACTCCCAAACTCCTAACCTCCGATGCTGGCACCAGTAGCGCCCCATCAAAGGTCGGGAGAGGGATCCCTACCCGTGGTCCACTCCAACTCAGGCATAGGACCTCCGTCTTCGTCGGATTCAATTTCAATCGGCTCTGCCTAAGCCACCCAGCCACTGCTTTCAACGCCAGGTCCAGATCACCTAGACTAGAGTCTGACTGGCCACCCAACAACAGATAGAGCTGGGTATCGTCAGCATATTGATGACAACCCAGCCCATGCCTCTGGGCAATCTGGGAGAGGGGGCGCATGTAGATGTTAAACAACACTGGGGAAAGTACTGCTTCCTGTTGCACTCCGGAGACCAGCAGGTGTCTTTGGGAGAGCTGTTCCCCAATTGCCACCCTCTGTCCCCGGTCTTGGAGAAATGAGGAAAGCCACTGTAAGGCCAACCCCTGAATCCCAATGTCGGCAAGGCGGTGGGCCAGTAGCTGATGTTTGACTGAGTCAAACGCCGCTGACAGGTCTAACAACATCAGCAGCCCCGTGCCGCCCCAATCCAGATGCCTCCGGAGGTTGTCTGTGAGGGCGACCAGCACCGTCTCTGTCCCGTGGCCTGGTCGGAAGCCGGACTGGAAGGGATCTAATACAGAGGCATCATCCAAAAAGCCCTGCAATTGGTCCGCCACTGCCTTCTCGATTAATTTACCCAAATAGGTAATGATGGCAGAGAGCTGCTAAACCGATCACAAGGAGCTAGGGTTTCTAAACTCAGCGGTTTAAATTTGGAAGTTTTAATTGCATGAGTGATGCTTAAATTAATTAATAGCAAAGCACATGCTAATTGTTTAATTGGTCGCTTGATCTATAAAGATCATTTTTTTGTGTGGGATTAAATGAGTTGATTTACAAAGTTTATTGATTGGATGTGACAATGAATTATTTCGCCAACTACCTGATTTGCAATTTTCCCAATTAATCCGCATACCTTGGGTTGCAACTCAGCTCACCAAGAGTGCTAACTCCGGATGATCTATCCACACACTGTCATGGCCAAGATATTTATTATACCAAACAGGTAATAATGACACATTAAATTTAATGTAACCTGTAAATTCACTAAATGGGTGGCTAACAAAGGAGTAATCCTGGCCTGCCGGCTGCTGTAAACACTCCAGTTCCCAGCAGTGGGGATGAGAGAATTTGTTATGGCCTCCCCTCGCGGCTAAACATATTTGAAAATTAATTTTAAGCTTCAGGACAGAAGCAGTTTATGCAAGTGTGCAAGCCAACAATGACTAGCAAAAGATGACCCCCCCCCCCCCCCGATGTGTGGGAGGGCCAGCCTGGTTCAGTGGCTAGAATGCTGAACTTAAACTGGAGAGACTTGGGTTCAGATCCCCATTCAGTCATGAAGCTTAGGGGGTCACCTTCAGCCAGTCTCTCCCTCTTGGACTGATCTACCTCACAAGGTTGTTGTGAATATTGGAGGGGTAGAAATATGTAGACTACTCCAAGATCTCAAAAGGATAGGGGAGATAAAAGGTGACAGAATTTCAAAAACTGGGGGGGAAATTAGCCCAGATGGTGAAAAGAAGAGTAATTGAGGAATGAAAGAAGAAACGTTATCTTCTATACATAAGTGTTTGAATGTACCATTCCTGGTCCTGGTCAAAAAGCAAAATATCCCATGGAAAGCACTTTGGAATCCTTAGTGACTTTTGGGCTAGAACCAAAAACCTCAGCTCCTGGGGCTGGGATGCAGGTCAGCGAGCCATTGTGGAACTGTTTATGTATACCTGAACTAGTATTTATTCTAATTTACTTATTTTACAAAATTTATATCTTTCCTTTCTGCTTCCATAAAGGGCACCAAAGCTCCTCACAAATTAGAAGAGATTGGATTTATACCCCGCCCTTCACTCGGAGTCTCAGGGCAGCTTACAATCTCCTTACCTTCCTCTCCCTGAAACAAGTAGGTGGGGCTGAGAGAGCTCTGAGAGAATTGCTCTTGAGAGAACAGCTCTCAGAGAACTTTAACTGACCCAAGGTCATCCAGCAGCTGCATATGAAGAAGTGCGGAATCAAACCTGGTTTTCCCAGATCAGAGTCTGCCACTCTGAACCACTATGCTCTTAACCACTACACCAAATGTACATAGCAAAAATCTTTTATTATGGTGAGAAGGAGAATAAGTTCTCTTTGCGCACCTTCTACACACCAGGCATAATTCTATACACTTATACCATGTCCCTGACACTACAGAAAACAGTTTTTTTCTAAACTGAAAAACCCAAACTTGCCCCTTTTCTTACAGCCTGCAATTTTAAGCCATAGGAAAAACATGCTGTGTTATCAGTTAGAGAAACTAGGATCTTACACAAGCTCTATGCTGTGCCATCTTGCACCCGCATTGAATTTCAGGCGAAACAGACCCTTAATGCATGCAAAACTGCAATGCATGCAATGCTTGTGTGCCAGAACAGCGTAAGACTGATCTCTAGCCAGTCAGTGTTACAAGAATGAGAGCCAAACGCTCAGTTTAAACATCAGCATCACAATGGAGTCAAGGTTGAATTCTAACATTAGGGAGGAAAAGTCCTCTCCATCCACTCTCTACAGGCCATGCAGAATTTTGTAAATCTCTACCAGTTTGGTGTAGGGTTAGGAGCATGGACTCTAATCTGGGAGAACTGGGTTTGAATCCCCACTCCTCCACATGCAGCTCTGGTGTGACCTTGGGTCAGTCATAAGTTTCTTCAGAGATGTTCTCTCAAGGGCAGTTCTGGAAAGAGCTCTCTCAGCCTCACCTACCTCACAGGGTGTCTGTTGTGGGGAGGGGAAGGGAAAGGAGATTGTAAACCGCTCTGAGACTCCTTCGGGTAGTGAAGGGCGGGGTATAAATCCAAACTCTTCTTCTCCTATCAAGCCCTTCCTCCCAACTGTCTTTTGCTAATACTTCAGCCTCCTCTCCTTCCCTGTGCCTCGTTTACCAGTTTGGGAAAGCATCTTGTACTCGGCCCACTTGGCCATTAAAGAGTAGTTTGAAAAAGCAGATCGGACACAAAAATGTAACACATGTCGGTGACACTGAAGATGACATGATTTATCTTTTTTAAAAATAAACAAACAAACAAGACACCCAAAAAGGGAGAGCATCTCAAAATTATGATTCATTTATACAACGCCGGCTTCATATGCTTGTCATTACACAGTACCCAGTAATTTAATTGAAAGAGAAATAGATATAGATGTGTGCATAGCTTGGAAGGAAATATTGATAAATGTGGAGGTGTTCTGGCAAGATTTATCTGTAAAAAAAATATATTGATGTGGAAATCCATTTCATTATGCAGAAGTGGCTGCGGAGAGAGGAGAGAGAGAGAGAGAGAGAGAGAGAGAGAGAGAGAGAGAGAGATTAGAGACCGAGACGAGAAGGAACTTACTTCAGTTTGGGTTCCCGTCCTTCGCTCGTGTACTGCCAGCAGATAAGCCCGATCAAATCATGCACCTTGGCATTGGCGATGGTCACTACGGTCATGGGCTGCAGCTTGTCCTGGTTGGCGTGCAGCGGGAGGTAGACGTCAATTTTTTTGGTGGCGGTTGTTCCAACATGGCCCTGTTGGTAGGAGAGAATTCGAGCTGTGTTTGAGCCACCGCCAAAACCAAATAAGCTATAGTCTAACCCAGCACGGGAGACTCTGATGTAGCACTGTGGCCAGGGCTGTTTGGCAAAGAATTGTGATGCTTTAGTGCAGAGAACAAAGGTAGTTCCAAATTCGGCAACAAGACGGACTGTGCGACTTGTAAGAATTATGTACGTTTTCTACAATACCCTCTCGTTTCACATAATTTATTCTGCTCACGATAGTTTGGAGGAGAAGGGGATAAGCAAGGCAACAAAAAGCCGCTGATCATCTTATTCAATAGTTCCTCTGGCTAAGCATTCACTAGACTCAGCCCATCTGCTTCCAAACATCACCTTCATAATCACAGGGGCTAGAAACTTGGTTTAAAGGAGAAAAAAATAGATGCTACAATTCTCAGGAAACTGAAACTCAGCTCCCATGAAATCACAGTGACTCCCCACTGAAAGGTTCCCTATCCTTGGCTTGCCTTAAACTCCAGCCTGCAGGGGAAAGGGGACAGGTCCCCTTACTGGAGCTAAAACAGCCTTCACAGTTGTGTGGCATGGGGTTAACCCCTTTCCCCAGAGCTGTGGCCCTGATCCACACTACCCTTAGTTTTTGCAGCTAAGTTACACATTAGAGAATACAATTAAGATCCACAACACCCCATCTAGTTCAACAGAAGCACTCTGGGAAATGGTAAAGAAGACCTCAAGCTGGATCCTTCAGAGCCATGGCACTTTTCTCTCGTACAAGAAGCTCCTTGTGCTGACACAAGAGGCTCCTTAAGATCCAACCATCTTACTCTAGCAGAACTTCAAGCTCAGGGGAACACAATCCTCTTTAAACAGGAGACCACCTTCTTGGACTTTCACTATTTCAATACATTTACATAATTGGCCATTCACATAGAACAGTATCTTCATGCTCTCCCACTGGCCTGGTCCAGCGTTCCCTCTAAGCTGAGCTAATGTGAGCTAGCTCACAGTTTTTTAGCCTCCAGATCACATATTTTTTTATCTTAGTTCAGGAAGGATGGCTCCAGAGCAGTGTTCCCTCTAAGCTGAGCTAGTGTGAGCTAGCTCACAGTTTTTTAGCCTCTGCCTCATACATTTTTGCCTTCGCTCAGGAAGGATGGCTCCAGAGCAAACTAATCTTTGCAGCAGCCAAATCGCTCGCTCACAACTTGAATGCCACTAGCTCACAAAGTAGAATTCTTGCTCACAAGACTCCACAGCTTAGAGAGAGCATTGCTCCAGAGCAAACTAGTTTATGCAGTAGCCTAATCACCTGCTCACAACTTTAATGCCAGTAGCTCACAAAGAAGAATTTTTGCTCACAAGACTCCACAGATTAGAGGGAGCATTCCTGGTCCCTTCTTGCCCTCATCACAACCACAAGGGAAGGGCTGCCCTTGAGACCTCACCCTCAGCTAGGGAGGGGAGGGGGCTTCTTGCCACCCACTTCCTTTTCCTCCCTTCAATCTGTTCAAGCGTTCTGTCTGGAAGAATCACCCTGATCTCTCCACCACAGCCTTTGATAATGCTGGCTGCTGTCACTGGGGCTGTCTCCAAGGAGGAACAGAAGAACATGTCCTTGTCTGGTAACTCACAGATGTGAAGGCATCTTACCCATGTATGTTGAACAGGGAGCTGCCACCAATTTTTGTTCCACTAGGAGCACATCCATATGACAGTCATTTACAAACAGGTTTGTTGCACTGACAGTTTCATGGTCATCCCACCCCAAATCAGCGGCACACCTAAAGTATCTAGTGTGTAAACTGGCCCTAACGGATAGCGTCGACAGAAATGTACATCAACGCGCAGGAAACACTGTGGATGCAAATCAGACATCATGATAAATCATGATTTGTACAACAAACTACGGTTACAGTTTACCAGGCACACGCAATGAATCATGGTTTGTGGTCATTCAGAAGTCATAACCAATGGAGCTCAAGCCATGGTTTACGGTGATGTGTGAATAGAATGTGAAAAAAAGCCCACACTTTTCTAAATGGGACCATTTGAAACTACTGGGCAGTAATGCCCCAACTCTTGCTGAGATTCATTCTTTTTTTGTGATGAGAGGCTGAAATGTTCCTTGGAAAATTAAGCCCCCATATTGGATACATCCGCCACACCACATGCCCTCGGAGAAGGCACTCTGCAGTAATCATTCTTCCTCCACATGTGCTCTCTCTCTCTCAATATATGGGCAGCAATGTCATCTTGACAACACAAAGGGATTCCCCTAATGCAGCCCATTCTGAGGTTCAAGGGAATCTCAGGCTGAGGACAGGCTAGGAAAGTGGGGCGGGAGAGCCAGTTCCAACAGCCAGTTGGAACAGCCAAAGGAGCCAGTTCCAACAGCCGCAGCTGTCCTCCGGCTCCCTTCCATACTCACCCGTGTGGGAGCCGCTTCCCTGCTGCCTCAGAGGGACACCAGCAGAAAGTGGTGTCCAGGGGCCATCTGCCACTTGGATCCTGCTTCCCAGCTGTGTGGATGGGAGGAGGCGGGATTCAAGTGGAGGCGGTGGTGTGAACACGCTGCCGCGGAGAGATGTGCATGAGCGCTCATGCGCACAAGCAGCTCCAATACAAGAGATAAGGGCATTTAAATTTTTTAGACTGCTGCCCGGGCCCGGGGCCAATAATCTGCAGCAGTCTGAATGCTCCGTTCCAGCATGCTCCCTCAGGAGTCTGGCCAGTGTGAACGGCCAGCCCCGGGCCAGTTTGGCTTTTGGCCCCGCTGCCATTCTTTTTTTTTTTTTTAAATTTTTATTAATTTTATCTATATCTAATTCTACAACGCTACTTTTCTAAGCTATGTTTACCTTATACAGAGTGTGCTTTATCATTTGCTTAATATTGCTATGCCATTAATACATATGAAGCATTTTAAACCTTGGCTAATATTTAGATAAAATTGTTACTGATGATACATGAAAAATAAAAAAAAGCTGTTTGACAGACATGCTCTTTTGAGGGAATGCTTAATTATACAAATTATCTATTATATATAAGTGCAGTTTCAAAAAACATTTCAGCCTTTATTTCTTCTTTCGTCCTCTTCTTGTCTTAACAGTCTCTTCTTGTACTTTTGGAGCTGCTGCTCCCTTTTCCGAGTCAGACGTTTCTTCTTCGCTCTTTGAGCTATCAAATCCATACATACTTTCTTGCGATGCCAGTGAACCATCTGAGTCTCTCTCTTTTTTCTTTTCTTTGCTTTTTTCCAAAAAACTTTTCGCCTGTTGGACAGAGTCAATTTTATATTTCTTGTTTTTGATGCTGAAGCTCAATCCTTCCGGAACATTCCACCTATAGATAATAGATTCAGACTGTAGCCAAGATGTCAGTTTTCCATAGGCTTTCCTTCTTTTCCTTATTTCAAATGGGATGTCTTTCATCACTTTAACTTCTTTTCCTTTGATCTTCAGAACTGCTTTATTTGTGGTCCTGAGCACCACATCTCTTGTTGACTTTTTGGAGAACCTTATCTGAATCTCACCAGGCAGGCTTTTCTTTTTAGTATAATCTGGATAGGTTCTGTAAACCATATCCATGTCGCTTTTTATTTCCGCTGCTTTTAAGCCCGTCACTGGTTCAAGCGCTTCACTTAACAGATTTTTAAGGTCTTCTCCTTTATCCTCTGGTACATTCTGAAGTCTTAGGAAAAAATTTGATCTTTCCATCTGAAGTTTCAAGAGCTGATCAGAATGGAAGGCCTTTTCTTTCTCCGCTTTTTGTAGTCTTGAATCATGATTTTTAACTGAAGTCTTAACTTCCAGAAGTTCTCGCTGCAGCTTCTCTGTAGTTTTATTCGACTCCTTCAGGTCCAATTGCATCTTGTCCATCTTAACGTTGAGAGCTGTCATTTGGTCCACTAGAGGTCGCAATAACGAGGAGAACACCGTGCTCATCTCCGTGGTATCAACCTTTGAACTCGGAGCTGTACTTCCTAGTTTGGGGGAAGGTTTCGGTTTCCCCGCCATTGTTGAGACTGTGCTTCTTTGTTGATAGTTAGATAAGATGGACGAAAGGAGCAAATTCCACGACTGCGCTTATATCTTTTTAAAGTTCATATCCTCTAAAGCGCGATGCTGCCATCAAGCAAGCCGAACATACGTTTTTTCATGCAGTAACGCCACGTAAAGAGCCCCGTAAGTACGCCAGTCTCGAGGGGGGGGGGGTTTACTCCACCCGCCTTTCCCGCTGTATCTGTTTCTTTTTACTTCAGACTCACTGTTTCTCCAAGCGTAACTGTCAGTTCCAGCCTCATTGCTTCACACTCTCTGCTGCTTCTCGGTTTTGCGCTTTTAGCCATACGGCTCCCACGGACGGGGGAACCTATGGGGGTGATGAAAGGGGACCTCAATCCCTCGATCGCCACCGTAGGGAGAGATCCCCCTCGTGCCACCCCAGGCAGAGCCCCTTCACTAGGGTCTCTGGGGGCTCGGCACCGGTCCGAAGCCCCTTCTTCCCGCCGGGTACGGATCGCGCTCCCCGCTAGTGCGGAGGAGCGCGTCCGCCATGGTCGCAAATCTTGCCGGAAGTCGGCCCCGCTGCCATTCTCCGTGGCTTTTGGCCCCGCTGCCATTCCGGGGCAGATTACTAGTCTGTCCTCAGCCCCAGATGCTACAGCACTAACCAGAATGCACAGCCCTATCCCTGATCCCTCACCAACCAGTAACAGGGCAGGGTAGGACACCAGGAGGCCTAATTCAGGTCTAGTTTAAATAGGTTACTAGAGGGTGAGACAATCTTAATGGTCTGGTGCAATTTTGCACGCACCCAGCATCTCTTTTAAAACTGGGCTGCCATGCATGCAATCCTACCACATGTACAATCTCAGCATATCAACGCAATGCCCATCTGGGCTACAGATTAATGGTGTGTTAACACGGCATACCTAGAGAGCGAGGGCCTATGTGAAAGACAACGCTGTGTGTATACAACCGCGCCACTGCTAAATTCTTGACTGCCAACGTCAGGTAGCACTGGGTGTAAACTGAGCTATCCCACAGCTGCAAGCCTGTCTTATTGTTTAGGGAACCGATTGAGAAAATGTGCACTTCTTTTTGATTGTAGGACTCAAGTGTAGCTCTAATTTTAATCCAGAAGAAAACTGTGCCCTGGGCATCAAAAATTTCGGAAACACCGCTATCAGGAGACAACCTATATGGATTAACTGGATACTACTGGGTTGCACTGCCGTCTCTTGAAGCAAAAAAAAAAAGGAGAAAGTATCGATTCAGCACCAGGGAGATTAAGGCTTAATTAAAAAGTGAGAAACATAGCTGGCATAAAGATGCACAAAGTTTGTGCTGGGAGAGAAACGTTTAATCTAGAATGGATAAAGGTACTATTTTGAGCTACTCGTATTTTTAAACCGCAGAGAGGTTTTAACATTCCCAGCTTCCCCACCACTGAAGCCACACACTTTCCGGATTTACTTCGCCCCTGGCTGTTTCAATACAGAATGTCAATGCATAAGGGCATTAATTTGGACCAAGCAGACACAGTTTGGGCAGTGGTTCTGTAGCTTAAATAAACATATCATTTATTACACTGCTATCCTGCCCTCCTCTCCAGGAAGCTCAGGTGGTAGATATGATTCTACCATTCTCCATTTTAAACCCACAACAACCATCCTGTGCTGTAGGCTAAGGTGGATGAAAGTGACAGGCCTAAGATCTCCAGGTGAACGTCTATACTGAGCAAGGATATGAACCCAAAGGCCTCTAGTCTGGCACTCTAATCGCTATGCAGCACTCTTGATTGTTATTTCTACAGCATGACCCACATTCGTGGTGCTTTAGAGAATTTCACAGCCAGAAGAGACAAGCCCCTAGCCTCAAGGAGCTTACAATCTAAATTCCGACAGAAGGGAAGACAGCCAGGGAGAAATAAGTATGAACTAAAAGCAAGGGATGGAGTTGAATAAATAATAGCACTCGCTTCTCCACCTTCCCCACAAAGGAGATGCATGAATTAACACTATATCAACAGTGAATCTCTTCCCCCTCCACTTTTTCTGCCCCACCAAGGCCCAAGGACCCATTCCTTGCTCCTGCCAGGATGCCAAGGGAATACTGTAACCAGGAACAACAGATTTATGGTTCTTATTTATACCATCCGAATGCTGGGAAGGCTCAAGTGGAAATTGGGGCTTCACTGTTTTATCATCATTAATCTTTTCTCTGGAAATACAACCAGAACAGGGATGGGGCCTGCTGAATTGCTGATGTGCATAAAGCGAAAGATCAGCAGAACTAAGCATTAAATGTTTAGTTTCTTACCATCTTCTTGTCATAAAGGAAACAAAAGGGGGTTAACAGCAAGACTTAGTCACCATCAGGTCCAGAGCAGGGCTGTGGGCAGCTGAGCTAAAATGGGACTTTGTGCTGGAAGGAAGGTGTTTGTATTCACCCCAGATGACGCACGTAATATCCAATCCTGATATATCCCTGAGGGCAGGGGCTACAAGAACAGGACCCAGAAGTGCAACAGGCACAAGATTCTGCGGTGCTGACCAGGCCACACGCAACCAATTCAGAGGCTTCACAGTGTCTATCACTCACAGTGCCCAGTCTGAAGACAGTTCCGGGTTGTGAGTGCACCATGCTAGAAGCCAAGCGAGACATTATGAGGGATATATGGCTGCCAGTCCTCCTTCCCCTCCCTGAGTCTTGCTCGACACAGCAAAAGAAAAGATATGAGATGCCATGGCACTGACCTCCTGCCCGTGTTGTGTGTTTTTGTTACCAGATATTAGCAGGCAGATGTAGGGCTGCTGCTCTCGCTAGCAGCCCCACATGTCTTGTAATGTCTACTGTTATCCTTGGTCCCGGCCTTCGAATGTGGAGTTCCTGGTTCAAGCCTCCAATCTCCAAAGAACCTCCTGTATGCTGCCAATATACAGAAAAGTAGAGGCAAACTTTACAAATATATTGAGCATAAAATGAGATGGGAAATCCATTCAGGATTTTGGGGGGGGGGGCAGGGAAGAGCAGCCACCATTTGGTGCTTCTTTCACAGCCACCAATTAATCTGGTAGGCAGAAAAGGGGCTATTAAAATAACACCTTGATCTGTCACCTGTGGCACAGCTAATTTGTCAAAAAAAAATTCTTTTGGCTTGTCACCGGACACTAAGTATTGGTCACATCGGTTGGGAAATAGTAACAGACAGATGGGCAGAGACAAATGAAAAGACTGAGATGAAATTGTCAAAAAAAACCCAGTCATTTCTCATGAATCACATATCCTGGTTCCATTAAGTTTTTACTGTAGGAATTATTGGGTACCAGGTGCCCCCAATTCCTTTATTTCAAAGGAGCTTTGCCATAATTCATCCAGTGACATTCTTAACATACCTCTGTAAGCCAGCTGCAAGGCAGGGGGGTCTTTCTGCAGCAAAAAATTGGAGCCCTTTTAAACTTTTAACTGTTTTCCCCAGTGAAATCAATAAGCATGAACATAACTTGCTCCTATCAATGGGACTCTGAAGTTTCAAAGTGCTTTGTCTTAGTTTTGCTATGCCCATCATTTCCCCAGGATTATTTATACTATATCTAATAGGCAAGTGGGTACCTTGAGCCTATCATGAAATCAGCAAAACTGAGTCACACTTTTGGGGGCCTCAGGTTGTGCCACCTAACAGATTTCACTGCTAGGGTTGCCAGCAGGCCTGGTGGGAAAAGCCCTGTCCCTTGAGCAGAGACTTTAATGTGTGGAAATGGGAAGCCAAAAGCTTTTTTATGGCATGGAGATAAATACCATCATCTGCTAAAGAACATCACATTAAGCCTCTGTTAAATTATTATTATTATTCAGGGACAGGACATTTTTTTGAAGCTGCTGACAACCCTATTCAAGGCTGAGAACCTATCAGAAAGAAAAAAAGAGCTCTTTGAATATGGCTGGTTCGTAAAATATATAAAAAAGGAACGCTGACATCGAGACAGGGCGTGCGTGTGTACGTGTGTGTCAGAATTTTAGACTTGTCGTGGCTCTTCAACCAGTGACTGGGCAATCTCAGGTAAAAAGCCTGCAGTTGTTGGGACAGAGTTGGGCTTTTTGCACACCGGCTCACCCTCAACTCTGCCCACGAACCACAGATGACTACTACCCCGCCCAAGAAACACCAGCAGACCAGAAAAAGGCATCATGGCCCCTACGGAAGTTTATGGGTTAGGTTTTGCTCACTAGTCTCTCAGTAGGTAGGGGTCCTGGCCTTGCAAACTACTGACTCGCCTTCACCTTCACAGGAGTTGGTCTTGACAACTTTCATTGCTATATTTGTATACCACTCCACAGCAGAACTCTCTGGCAAACTTATTTCACGGAAGGCAGTCATACCTGACTGCATGCTTGGGTACATTAGTAAGCTGTGAGAAATGAATGCAGTACATAAAGGCTCCCCTTAACCTAAAGCATCCACCCACAAAAGAGGGTGACCGCTGCATCTCTGCATGACTGCTCTGGCCCTGCCTACTTCCTACTACCCTCTGTGGGGAAAAGAGGGGGCCAGTAATCCTGCCACATCTCTGCAATGGGTGCAACTGGATCATTCAATTACACAGCATAATGATCTGCCTTCAAAGAAGGCTGCCCAGAACAGTGACTCATGCAGATATGCAAGGGGGTAGCCTCCTTTGAGACTGGCTACGGTATACTTTCTCACACTCGGCAATGAGTATAAGAGTTTGATTTCCATAGAGGGAATCTAGTGTATCTATGCGTATATGAAGTGAATTTGTTGTAATATTTAGGGGCTGACATCTCCCTTCTCCCACCCTCAAGCAAGAGAACTGGAACTTGTTCAGAGATGTAAATACCCTCAAATTTCACTGAGATTATTTAAAGCACCGGAATGACTTTACCATGTACAGACTCATCCACCCTGCTATTGAGGCCCCCAAAGGGTGATGGCTTAAGACTGGGATAAAGATATCCAGCCTTGAGTTTCTGTAGCCTTCAGTAGGATTAGGCTGTTAATCTAACATTCCCAGGGTTTTATAATTACAAACCCCTGGATTCCACAATGGTGACAACAGCCGGGATCTGTTCCGTCGGCCCCATGGAGCAATTTTAGGGACTTGCTATGCGGTCTTTGTACAAGGGGGGAAAAAATCAATTGGCATTAAAAATAAAACCAGGGAGTTTGGCAGGGAGAGAACCAACATAAACTCCAACTATGCAATAAAAAGGTGGTTGGAGATTTAATACTAACTCTTAATGAAAATCCACTGGCAAAGGTATTCATTCTCCTGCCTGCTTTCTATTACCCCAATGATGCACCTCTTCAAGAGGGATGTCAAAGATAATGCAGTTTGCTCCATTCGGCTGGTTTGGGGGCCAAGAAGCTGGGACATGGCAGTATAACTGTATTTACTGGGGACAGGTCCTGATTTTCTGGACCCTGTTGCAGGTCAATTGGTGCTCCTAATTTTTTTTGGGGGGTGGGACCGGGGAGGGCTGAGGACAGCATATACTTGGCATGAAGAAGGCCCCACATTCAATCCCTGGCATCTCCTGAAGTCAGATAACAGGTGTTAGGAAATGCACTTCTTTGCTTGATGCCCAGGAGAGCTGCTGCCAGTCAAGAGTGCACAATACTGCAGTAAGTGGACTAACAACCTGAAGGTAAGTGCATATATTATGGGGAGAGGAGGGGTAAGAAGCTACAAGAAGCCCCCTTCCCCTGCAACCCCAGGACACCTTATTCAGCTACCTTTCTGATATCTGAGGCTTCAGCCCATACTCTTTCAAGCACAGTTTTGCATCCATTAGGGCCAGAAACACAGTATTTGGCTTAGGTGAAAACTGAAATTCTCAAGAATTCCACACTCAATGCCTCTTTGTCTGTGTTCCTTTGCAACTGAATCACATATAGCTTGGTGCATCAAATTTGTCCCTGAACATGCTGGGATCCTTACCCCCTAGTCACCCCTACCGAAGTGGGCAAGTCAAGACAAATTCTCCACTATCCAAAACCCAGAGGCATTATAACTTACAACCCTTCACCCACTGGAGACTGTTTTTAATGCTTGGCAAAGCAGCAAAATAAAGCACACACATTTCCTGAAGCAGAGAAAAAATATGATTAATTTGTTAATAATAATAATTTACTGCATCTTCCTGTACAATAGAGTTTGGTGACTAAATGTTATATCACTTTAAGATTAGATGGCCTAATGATATACAATGCAAAAGATTTTACTGAATCGTTATTTAGTGAGTCATAAAAACCTCCTAAAAATTAATCTTTCAAGCACATCCAGCTTATTCAAAGTTAGCATTTAATTAGATGGCCTTGGTGCAAATGAGCTTACTTCTTTATTTGCTCAATCAGTATATGTCTCTGTAGTAATTAGAATTAATTCAAGTCATTGACTCACCTCCTAACAAACAATGTAAAACATTAGACAAAATAGAAACAAATGGAGTTTGAGGGTGTTTTCTTCTTTCCTAAACGCAAAGAACACAAAACCCCAACACAACTTCGCCTCACTTTTGGTGGTAAGAGATGATGCATTTCATGTTCTAGTTTCAGATCAGAAATGGAGTGGGAGGAGAAAGAAGTTTTTAGCCAGGGATGTAAGCATCCAGATCCTTAGTAGCTACTGGTGGTGGAAAGTAACGTCAAGTCACGTCTGACCTTTGGCGACCTGGAGGGCAGGGGTGTCAAACATATGGCCCACGGGTCAGAACCGGCCTGTCCAGGGCTCTGATCTGGCCCGTGAGAGACTGGTCATTACCTTTATTGCCAGATGACAGAGGCTGAGCATTACATCCCTGCATACTGTCCCAGTGCTAATGTGTAGAGGCCGGTGAAAGTGGGAGGGCAGGAATCAGGGAGATACTGTAAGGAAATACTGTAAGAGTGTTAATGTTTTCAGCATGTTTATATTTTGAGTAAAAAATAATATCATTAATTGGGTTTGCCTGTGCCCTTTATAAAGTTTATATCTCTGGTACCTGGCATTACATTTTATGGCACACATGGCCTGGCCTGACAAAGTTTATGTCAGATCCGGCCCTCATTACAAATGAGTTCGACATCTCTGCCATAGACAAGACAAGAGACACCCAGAGGTGGTTTGCCATTGCCAGCCTCCACGTCATGATTCTGGAGGTCTCCCATCCAAATACTGGCCAGGGCCAACCTTGCTTAGCTCCTAAGATCTGAAGAAATTGGGTTAGCCTGGGCTATGTAACTCAGGGCTACTGGCACTTATTAAACTGGACTTGGTGACTAGCCAGCTGGGCTCCTGCAGAGGTCACAAAGCTAGTTTCCCTTCTCTCCTCCTAGAAAACCTAACCGACTCACTGCCTTCCTCCCATGCCTGTAAAAAGGCAAACAAACAAATGACATCCTTGTTCTCAACTAAAGGGATGCCTGAATGGGTAGAGGAATGTTCCCTTCCTCTATTTACTAAGTCCAAATAAGAAATAAGACATTGCTCAGCCAGAATGAAAGAGCATCCCAACACACTCTTGGTGAGGTTGCTGATCTGCCCAGATTGGTTGAGAGTCAACCAAAATTGATAATGATCTCACAGTGTTTACCAAAAGTGATTTGGTAAACAGTGGCATCCCATGGAGAAACACAACAGTGGTGCAGCCAGATAGCTTGAATGTAAACATGGAAGTGGCATTGGCCCACTTGACCAGAAGAAGAGCAGTTCACTGAAAACATGGGGGCAGCTCAGGAGTGGAGACAGAAAAGGAAGTAGTTAAAGCCAGCAGGGTACAGACAGTACATACCCAGGGAGGACCATTGCCCACCCAACACACTGGAAAATTCCAGGACATCTGGTCCCTGCAACTCCCTGATACCGCTTGGGTGCAAATAAAAGTTCTTTATCATTTTTTCTGGATCCCCTCCTCACAGGATTGGGGTGGGGTGGGTGCTGGCAGTCAAGTTGCGGGACCATGGGGTTTTCAAGGCAAGAGACAATCAAAGTTGGTTTATCATAACCTGCCTCTGTGCAGCAACCCGGGACTTCCTTGGGGGTCTACCATTCAAGTACTAATCAAGGCTGACCATGCTTATCTTTCAAGATCTGATGAGATCGGGCTAGCCTGGGCCATCCAGGTCACGACAGGATTAGCAGAGCTACCTATCATTTTCACCTATTTTCACAGTAACTGGGAAATCCCCTTCATCAAATGCGGCTATAGATCTTCCCCCTCCCCTCAGTTAAATACATAACTAATATAAAATAATTTGATTATTTTGCTAGGAAAAAAAATATAGCTGGCTCAGAATAGACATGAGTTAGACAACTGGAGATGCAAGCAAACACAAATCCTTCTGGCTCCCAGTGTAAGCAAGGCAAAAGAAAAAGGGCCATTCTGATCCAAGAAACAGATTAATGACTCCTGGATCTCAGAGAGTGCCACAGACAACCACTTTATCCTACTTGATAACAATTGCTCATCTTCAAAAGCTGCTATTCTGTGCGCATTTTCTTGGAAGGAAGCCTAACTGGACAAGGTAGACATGCAGAGGACTATAAATACCTAACACTGATTCCATATGAAAAACCGATATAAATATAAGAGCACGTTTATTTCATTGCAAATAAGGTTAAAGTATTTACTAGCCCATTAAGCAAAAGCAAGTAGATAACACTTCCTGATAACACTTCCTGCATTGTATTGTGTGTGTGTGTGTGTGGGGGGGATTTTTCCTGTAATAGCTTCAGGCACAGCTGGTAAGCCAAGGTTCTAGTACAGGAATGAGCCTGAGGACTCCATGGGTTCCATTCTCCTTCCTCAGCCTCCCCACATGCATGGGCATTTGTACTGATTACATTAAAATATTTGTATTGTATTTGTATTTGTACTGATTTGTATTTGTATTTGTATTTCTACTGATTACATTAAAATATTTGTATTGCATCCTCCCTAAATTTGTCCGAGGTAGTTTCCAATTAAAAAAAAATGGTTTGAGCCCTGACCTGGATAGCCCAGGCAAGCCAAGCTAAGCAGGGCCAACCCTGGCAAGTATTTGGATGGGAGACCTCCAAAGAATACCAGGATCAGGAGGCAGAGGCAGGCTATCTGTGAATGTCCTCCATGCTTCTTTGAATGTCCTCCATTGCCCCAGTAGGAGTCTCCAGAGGTTGCCATGACTTCCAGGCACGGACACACACACACACATACGCGCAAAAATACAAAAAAAACCAGTTTGCAATCCTGATTTGCAAGCATGTGCAAAACCGTAGTTTGCTAGTTCAGATACTACAGCAAAATATTGTTTGAGTGAAAGTAGAAGTCCCTAGCTGAATGGAAGCAGACGGAATGGGGAGATCCCAAGGATTCTCCACATGGCACTGAGTCACGGACGGTCTGGTATTACCTCTGATCCAAACTTCACCGTATTTTCTTGAAGATTTCCACTCCACCCCTCCAAGGGTGCAGTAGGTGTTTTGTTTTAGTAAGATCTATTTTAATCTGGTTCCAAGCTACCTTTGGGAGCCAGAGCTAACAATATTAAAAACAATGATGATAATATTTATATGTGACTTTTGCAGACAAGTGTTCCCATATTTTAAAAGGTAAAGCAACTAGAGCACCTGAAGATGGAGAGAGGAAAAGACAGATACATTTACATACAATTAAATTAGGGTGGACAAAGGGGTAAGTCTAGGTTTATACATGCATATAAATCCTAAAGAGATGCAGTGGGCAGCCTCCTCTGTGGGTGCTAGTTCCGAGCTTGGACTGCCATTACATCTGAACCATGACAATATAAGCCAAACAGTTTACATTTTCTCTGTTTGGCAGACTGCTACTTTTATATGAAAGCAGCAGTAAGTTAAATGTCATTGATCTTGTCCTGCCACAGGGATGGACCAAAGGCGTTCACCCCCACAGAGGGAGATGATGGATATTCATCAGTGAAGGAAGTTGCATTAGAAGACTATTATTCAGAGCTCCTGAGAACAAAGGCTCACTTGACTGCAAACTACAACTACAGGCAAATTGGCGTGATTCAGATGCAAACACAAGCCAGGCTGAGAAATAACACCCCCAGAGGAGGCTGCCTGCTGTATCTCCACATGAATCACATGGATACTTCTAACCAGGGGTCATTTGGGGCTGGAGCGAGGTGGAGCAGTGCTCCGCCAGCCCAGGAGTGGGCACTATGGCAGCCACGGGCGGAATCAGATCTGATCTGATTCGGCCCGTCGCTGAATTGCCGCCGAAATTCGGCAGCGGCTTAAAAAGCAGCTGGAGGGGACGGGATTTGAGGGAGAGGCTCCAAACTTACAGGGTAGCTGCTGGAGCCTCTCCCCCAAATACCCACCAAACAGGTTACCCCCATCCCCTCCATTGTTCTCTATGGTGGGGAAAAAATAACGTTTTCCCCACCATAAAGAACAATGGAGGGGATGGGGCAACCTGTTTGGGGGCCCGTAGAATTGGACCCCGTGGTCCAATCTTCTTGAAACTTGGTGGGTATTTCGAAGAGAGGCTCCAGCAGGTACCCTGCAAGTTTGGAGTCTCTTCCTCAAACTCCCTCTCCTCCAGCCCCTCATATACCCTATGAGTTTTTGCCATTGACTTCAATGGCCCATAGGGTATAATGGGGCTGAAACTGACATTCGGCCGGCTGAATGGGCTTGCATTGCCAAAACTGACATGCGGGGGTCATTCGACAGCCGGAACAGATATGGCCTGATTTGGCCTGATCTGAATCGGGCCAATTTTTTTTTATTTGCACACTCCTAGTGGGCACAAATGGCAGTGGTGGCAAGCCCCTCCCCCAGCTCCCAGCGGGCCTGTGGAGAAAGTGAAGCGAGAAGGGGTTTAAAGTTTAAACCCCTTTGTTTAGAGTCATGTGGCAGCGGCGGCATGTTCTTTCCATTGTTTTTTATGGGGCCCTTCTCGCTTAGCTCCCCCCCACGCCCACCTTGGCAGGCAAGCTGCGGAAGGGAAGGGGAGGCTTTTGAAGATGCCCCCCCCCTTTTGCTTCCCTTTCTGACACACCTCTGGTGATGTCAGGGGGTGTGGCATATGCTAATGAGTTATGCCAATGAGCTCCTGCACCTCTTTTTCTACGAAATGACCCCTGCTTCCAACCAACCGCCAGGAGAACTTCTTCTCTTCATCAAGCTGGTCTAGCAGTTAATCCCAATAGAGACACAGCAGAAATCACCCACTCTTGAATTGATTCGCCCTTAGATAAGGTTGCCTACTGTGTCCCTGCATGAGTTCCTGCCTCTGAGCTCCCCCACCCTTTCCAGTAAGGCAGAATACCCAGAACAGTGACTTTTAGGGTGGCTGATTTTTTACTCTATTTTTATGGCAATCCAATAGATTGTTGTTACATCCTTCAATAAACTGTGGTTTGTGCTCATCCAGGATCATAAAGCTCTGGTTCAAAAAGTGAGGAAACCATAGCTTGTAGCTCAGATGGTAGCCTTTTGTTGTTGTTGTTTTTAAGAGGGAAAGGGGGTTAATTTCTGTTTTCTTCTGTCTTTGATCTTATGGAACAGAGGACCATACCAGAGCAATATGATGCATTTCCAGCCCCCCCCCCCCCGAACACAAGTATGTCAGAGACAAGGCTAGGCAGAAGTCTTTTAATGATCAAGCCATGTGTAAAGGAAAGAGGGATGGGAGCATGCACGCATGCCCAAGGACAGCTTGCCCTGATTCTTCATGTAACCGCAAATCACAGCATTGTTATGCCTGAACCATACCTGTTGGCATCCTGATCGCTTTTAGATGTAAGAATTGCCCATTTCAGAGTCACTGGCTTTGGACACGCTTCCTGGTCAGAAGGGGGATCGATGTCAGAATCAAGAATTCATGGCGAGAAGCAACAGGCCGCTTTCTCTGAGAGGAGGATAATTCGGCTATGTCTCTGTACTAGGACCAAACGAGTCATCTAATCTCATCTGATGCAGACCGAGGTACTCCTTGTGGAGGCTGGCTGGAAACGGGCTCATGCAGAGATGCAGTTGGCCACCTCTTTCTGGAAGTGGTACTTTGCGCTCATGAATCATGGACTACTATACCTACTTCTCGTGGCATCCATGAAGTTCTCTTACAGCATGCTGTTTGGGCCTTACCATGATGAAGGGCAAAAGCTGCACAAGGCAGCCACGCCACACTGTGGCGCTCAAAAGAACTGGGGGGTAAAACCCAGCATTGCCCGCAGTTCTCCCTTTATTTCTCTGATTCGCACACAGGGTTGCACCATAAAATTCCATTAACATTCTCACTTAATTTATCTCATTTGTGCTGTCACCATTCATAAAAATTTAACCCAGTAATTTCCTGTTATGCAAAACATAACATGGTATGAATATTTAAATCCAATGTAAATAAAGCCCCCATTACATTTTGGTATTCTAAATTGTTGCCTTCACTTAGTGGCATTCCCCCTTCCACCACCCCACACTATTTTTCAATTAGAAGCCCAGATGTTTCAGAGGCTCCAGTAGGCAACAGCGCTTATGAGAAATGCTTTATCTGCATTGCGATGATGACTACAACATCAGCTCCAGGCTGCATTAACATACTCATGTTTTATTCTGAGCCCCCCCCCCCAAATGCTCCAGTTAATTATTATACCACATCAGGCAGAGTAATAGCGCCCCCCGAGCAGGATGCTCTCCTTAGCAACTTCAGCATGAGCCACAGCTACACACTCCTCAGACAATGGGACAAAATGGGAGCATCTACAGCAAAAGACTAACTGCCACAGCCTTGGCAAGCCTAAGCAATCCAATAACTAATGCATACAAAAGTGTTTGTGGGCGCCCGTCAGTGTGTGTGCGCACACACACACACACAAATAGTGTGTGCACGTACATACCTCTACTCATTTCTAGTCACACTGCAGACTGAGTGCCTGAAACGTCAGAAAGATACTAGGGAACATTGACTAGTTAATCCAAAGAAATTGTCAAAATTCTCAGGCGTGTGTCTGACAAACAGGAACACAGACCAGAGACTGCCAGCATTCACAAAACATACGTGCCTGTGATTGTCAGCATTAACACAGGAAGGTCATAATCAGACAAATTTCAGACATTCCTTGTTGGGTGCATACAAGTGTATGGTTGTGATTTACATGGGTGAGAATGTGTGGGGCTATACATGTCTTATGTTTGTGTGTATGTAAATATCTCTGGTTGTTGTGTCTCGCTTTTCCCCTTAAACTGGCATTAAATGCCTCAAGACAAAGCATAAAAGAACTGGGAAAAAAATCAGCCAAATCTTATGATGGCTGTGCCTTAAACTGAGCCTGGCACTTTGGAGGAAAAAAGATGGTCTTTAATTTGTGCAGATGGTTCACCGAAGGAAACCCTATTCTGCCCACAATAAGGGCAAAGGGATAATTTACTTACAATAATTATTTATACATTAAATGTCATATTGTATAATAATCTCTTTCCTCCGAAGGGCTCAAGCCAGCACACATGGCACCCCGACTTTATCTTCACAGCAACTGCACAAGGTTCATGAGGGCTGAGGAACCATGTCTGGCCTATGGATACTGGGAGATAAGCAAGGATTGAAATTCAGGTTTCCCCAATTCTAAGTCCAAAACTCTTTAAACCCTACACCATATTTACACGACGCACACAGAAGCATACACCAAAAATAACCTCTCCCTTATAATTAAAAAGCAAACAATCCACAATAAACATTATATGTATGTTTAGAAATCTGCCACACAATCCTTTAATTAACAGATGCTGTTAAAAAACAAAACAAACCGCAGAGATGTTTGAGTGCACATCCCTGGTTTGAAAACAGGCCCCAGATTTTGCTACTCGGCTGCCAGATACCAGACAGCTTAAGTTCCTTGAGGACATTCACCAACCTTTGCCGGAACATTTTTAATACATCACCGTGTCACTTTTTAATGCGCCACAATCTATTAACCACATGGCAAACTAACAGGGATTTTTAAAATATAGGCTTTATAGCTTTGTGCCCGTGATTAATTAAATAAATAGCCTGCCTTTCACAAATCATCCTTCTAATTAGTCTAAACCAGACACTCTGCATTTTCCCTGGCACTGCTCACAGAAGGGCACGAGCACTCCCAAACTTGCCCGGCAAAGCCGAGTGCTCCTCTGCTCACTGTCGCCACACAAGCCATGGCTGGCATCGTACCTCGCAGCCCCCTCAGGCAGAGGTAGAGTCTTCACAGGTGCTGCAGTCAGCTGGAATTTGACTCCAGCTGCTTGCAAAAGATGTTCGCTTTAATTACGGTCCCTGATCCTGGAGGAGAGGATGGGGATAACAAAGGAAGCAGCTGAATTGCCAACAATCTAGGGGGGAAATAAAAAAAAAAATTAAAGGCTTAAGAAGGACAAGCCAAGAAGCTTCCTCTAAGCAGCTGAAGGCCTTTGCCTACCCAAGCAATCTGACCGGCTCACCTGTGATAATTTGCTGCCTTTAAACCACCCAGGCCTTGCGATTCCTGGCTCAACTGACTGTCTTTGTTTTCCCTGTGTGCACCTACTGTGATAGCAACTACCAACAATGGTCACAATCAACACCACAGGCCACAGTAGCAGCCAGTTGTGTTTTTTTTTGTTGTTTTTAACTGAGTCATATTTTTAAATGCTTCTTGTTTGTCCCAAGCTGTAGGAACAGGGAGAGAGAGAGGAACTGAAATTAAGCACGAAGGCAAGCAATGTACTAGAGATGGGGGATGGATACATCCACCCAGGCCCATCCTGCTCCCTGATGATGACCCAACCTGGACTGAGAGATCCCTGCCCCCAAATGATGCCACACAGATGGTGTCAGGAGCACTAAGGGCAGCCTGGCAGCAGCAGGACACAGACAGACACCCCCCCCCCCCCCCGGGCAAGCATAAAATGACCATGAGCACAGGGGGCTTTAGAACAGAAGAGGCAAAAGGGAAGAGAAGAGGGTATCACTACTGGCCTGGGTAGAGATATAAAACCTCCTGTTTGGTTTATTCTGTTTGGATGTCATCTTTGATTTTCTGGAATAATGAGAGACATATAATGTTTATGCTCATTAGAATTAGAAAATGAGTAATAATTATGATGTTACCTTTGATATATATATTTTTAAAAAAATGTTGCAGCACATTTCTGGAGTACCAGATGTTAAACACATGTTCACATGAATCTACCTTATACCGAGTTAGACCATTGGTCTATCAAGATCAGAACAGTACTGTCTGCTCTACCTTATATCAGTACAGTACTGTCTCATCTACCATATAACAAGTTAGACCATTGGTCTATCAAGATCAGTACAGTACTCTCTACTCCGACTGGCTGCAGCTTTTCTAGGGTCACAAGCAGCTGTCTTTCACATCACCTATTACAGTGCTGAACTATTATTACCAGGTCCTTTCAGCTGGAGATTGCGGGGATTGAACCTGCGACCTTGTGCACACAAAGCAGATGCTCTATCACTCAGCCGTGGCTCCTCCCTGTTGGGGACTAAACAAGGAAAGGCCTCCCTGGAAGCACTACTAAGGGTTTTTTTTGTGTGTGTGTGTGTGTGTGTGTTAGAGTTCTAATGAAACAACTGCAGGAGAAAGAGGGAGGAAGAGGAGAAGGAATTTGTCTCTCTAGCAGCCTGCATCCAGTCAAACCCAAGAACAGGGACAGTTAAAAACCCACGTTTCCCTTGGAAGGGTGAACAATGCTGTTAGCCCCTTAGACCACTCCTGTGATATGTAATGGAGGAATCATCTTCCTCACCCCGGTCAAAGAGCCAAATATCTGAAACCCTTGTGCAAGATGTGCTTCTGAGGGAAGCCAGATTGGCCCCAGTGAGAGAGGTGACCACCCCCAGAGAGTGGATGTCTGGTGTTACCTCAGATTACATGATATACCAACATGTTGGGATGCTCACATCATCATGTCCCAGGTGTAACCAAAACACTCACATGACCTGTTGCCACGTAAACAAGCCCGGGCCGAACCTCAGGTTTACAAGCGCATCCCTCCCCTTTCTTCCGAAACAATCTTAACTAAAGGCCCGTTCTCTGGCCTACATCCCACAATTTCAGTCTCTGATTTCATACTGACAGGGAATCCAGGAGAGGGGAAATTGTAGTTTGAGGTTTGAGACAAGCAGAAATCTTTAGTTCATGTGCAAGGGCAGAGGCAGCATGTGGGCCTGAGGGTCTCCTGGGCTTCCTCACATATGGCACAGCAAGGTTTGACATGAGGGCTGAATCAGGCTACTGTTTCTGTACTATACGTATCACTTGGGCTCCTCCACTTGATAAAAAATGGGACAAACAATACGATTTAGAAGTTACAGCACGAGACAACACAACTTTGCCAGCATGACTTACACAGCAGAGGCCCGCGCAGCTTGCAGCCTCCTAGCTTGAATGCTGCTCACCAATCTCGCATTGAGGCCTACATGGTGCCTTCCAACTCCTCTGTCAGTGTGATGCTTTTCAAAACTTTCTACCTTCAGGAAATGCTTTCCAACAAGAAGTCAACTGCCATCAAACCTGAGTGCCTGCAGAAAATCCCACGGCGTGCTCTAGGATACACACCCTTTACATCAGGCACTGGTTAAGCCTGCAAGAATCAGAACCCACAAAAGAAGTTTACCAAGCTCCTGGTGGACTGCCATAGACAGCTGGCAGCTCAGCTCAGTGAGGCTCAGGTGACAGGCCAACGAAACTCTGCCCGGGCTATTAAAGCTGTTGACTCGGGCCTGGTGGCTCATTCTGACTGAGCTTCTGGATTTCCTAGCTCTGTGGATCTGCTCAGCTGCTTCCTGGCCCATCTACCAGCTTGCGCACAGACTGCCAGCCTACGCACAACCCAAACAGGCCCAGCATATCCCATACAAGAGATTCGGGTTCTCCCAACAGGGGAACAGAATGTACATCTTCCTGCTTTGGATAAGATCTGGAGTGGAGGCAGAGGAGCAAGTCATTTGCACTTCCTTTCCCTCCATCCACTTCTAGGACTTGGCTCCTGAAATGAAGCATTCATGCCTGCTACACTACGAAACGCATACTATTCCCAGGGCACGGCCTGACACGGGTCTAGATTTGGACAGTACTTGGAGGGGAGACCGCCCAAGAACCCCATTTATGTCACCCTGAGTCCCACAGAGGAAAGGTACTATGTAAGCGCAGTACAATATAACTTTCTTGGTATGATGAACAATGTTAGTCTCTTTTCTGCTGTGGACGCATAGACAGAGCAGGCAATATACACAATGGCCTGTATTGATTCTTGTGTTGAGTCATGCTCATGGAGCTGAAGCCCCTCTGCAAGCAAATGATAAACATGGTAAAATGCAACATATAAATACATCTTTAAAATAGTGCAATATTGATAACCAGTTTGCTTGAGAGCCTCAGAAAAGAGAGTCAAGTCTCCACCTGTGAAAGCATGGCTACCCATGGACTTGAGGAGACTGTTCACACCCAGCTGAGACCCTCCCTTCTGCATCTTATTGATAACCATTCTGATCCCCTTCTTAGACACACTAGTCTACACCAGTTTGGTGTAGTGGTTAAGTGTGCGGACTCTAATCTGGGAGAACCGGGTTTGATTCCCCACTCCTCCACTTGCAGCTGCTGGATGACCTTGGGCAAGCCATAGCTCTGGCACAGCTGTTCTCTCAAGGACAGTTGTATCAGAGCTCTCTCAGCTCCACCTACCTCACAGGGTGTCTGTTGTGGGGAGGGGAAGGGAAAGGAGTTTGTAAGCTGCTCTGAGACTCCCTTGGGTAGTGAAGGGCGGAGTATAAATCCAATCTCTTCTCTTCTTCTACTGGAAACAGCTGGCACAAGAGGAACCTGGGGAAGGGCAGGCACTGGGAAGATAGCCTTGGCTAGATTTCTCTGGCCTACCAGACTTAGAGTGAATGTGCTTGGAACAGAAAAAAATACACTGTGCAAAGAGGTAGGGAGGACTATACTGGGATCCTATAGGGACTACTCTGCACCATGCTCTCCATGTGCACAGGATGCAGAATTAGGGCCTCTGTTTTTATGAGCAGAACTTTGTCTCAGCTCTCTCACTTGATGACACAGCACCACCGAGCTAACTGATTTTCCCTTGCCCTCTTTCGGGGTGGAAAATATTTTACTGCATTTCCCAAAACGGGGTTCAATCTATCATAAGACTTGAAGATGCAGGTTTGTCACTGCCTGCGTTTGAAAAATGTGATGTTTAAGCTCCCTGTTATTTGGCCCAGGGAGTGGAAAAATTGCTTTCCAGAGCTGTGCCTGGGACGTTACACCTCTAACTTTTCCTTAACTGTCCAGAAAACGTGATCAAAAAGGTCAGCAAAGGAGGAAGCCAAGTAGCAGCACAGTTGTTTGGTTCTGAAATTTGCTAAATGTGGTTTTAAAAAGTCCTCTGGATAGGACTTGTTTATTAATTTATTTAGAGAAGCTACAATCTGCCTCTCCAAAACCTGTTTCATCACTCCCCCCAAATTATGATTTTTATTTCCTTGTATTAGGAGGGCTAATTAAAGGGGTCCCCCTTTCCCCTTTACGCCCAAGAATGGTAACCGGTCTTTGCTGCTGGAAGTACATCCAAATAGCACTCTTAGGAAATCAGAAATGTTACCTGCTGAGTTTTGACGATTTTTAGTGTGGGTTTTATAATGTGTTATTTTTATTTAACTGATTTTTAACTTCCAATATAGAAGAGGCCCTGAGAACCCTGTGCTGAGAATTCACTGTGGGATCTAAAAGCCTTTAAAATAAGTTGACAGTATAATCCTAAGAGAGAAGAAAGGTGGCATAGTATTTTATTTTATTTTTATTTTATTTGTTTGATTTGTATCCCGCCTTCCCCGCCAAGGAAGGCTCAGGGAGGGTTACAGAAAAAAATATATAAAAACAACGAGATATGTTGAAACACAAAATTTAAAATAAAACCACGACATATAAATTATAAACGCTAGGAAACATAGATATTAATAAGCAATGGCAGCATTCTCTCAACATCCAGATGGTCATTGCCACCATAATTCAGGTTCTTGCCAAACTGTTGGTTATTAAGATGGTGCGGATCAGTGTTCCCTCTAAGCTGTGGAGTCTTGTGAGCAAAAATTCTACTTTGTGAGCAATTGGCATTAAAGTTGTGTCAAGCGATTTGGCTACTGTGTAGATGAGTTTGCTCCGGAGCCATCCTCCTTGAGCTAAGACGAAAACGTGTGAGCCAGAGGGTAAAAAACTGTGAGCTAGCTCACAATAACTCGGATTAGAGGGAACACTGGTGCTGATGTTAAGGCTAGGGCTACAGTATTGGAAGGGGGCAGCCTAATCAAAAGCCTGGTGGAAGTGCTCTGTTTTACAGGCCCTGTGGAACTGTAAAAGGTCCCGTAGGGCCCTGATGTCATCCAGGAGCTCATTCCACCAGTTAGGGGCCACCACAGAAAAGGCCCTGGCCCAATCTCATTAGATCTCAGAAACTAAGCAGGTCAGCCCTGGTTAGTTTTTGGATGGAGACCTCCAAGGAAGACTGCAGAGGATGGTAACAGCACACCACCTCTGCTTCTCGCTTGCCTTGAATGTCCTTTGCAGGGGTCACTGTAAGTTGGCTGTGACTCAACGGCACTTTACATGCACACACGTAATCCTAAGAACAATTTTTCTGGCAATAATTCCCAAAGAACAGACCTGAGTAGGGTTCTGAGTAGACCTGCTTTGGACCACTCTGAAATTCTACTATCTCAGCACTGTTCAAACAAGTGGAGGTGGAAGGGAAGCTGATCTCTCCAAGAGTCCCCAGGTATGAACTTCCTCCTCTTCTAACACCGCCCTAGACCACCCTGGGTGACATTGCAAAGCAGACACCAGACTTTTTTTCTTTTAGAAGTTATCTGCAGGGGCCAGGGAAAGGTAGATTTTGCCATCATTCGCTTTTATAGTTAGATACATTGGTTTTATTGTGATATTTTACTGCTCTGTCTTACAGTGTTAATGTATGAACAGGTTTCTTTGTATACCACCTTGGGCTATTAAGATAAGGCAGTATAAAAATGCAATAAATAAAATTAAAAGCTTAAACGTCTTCAGGATGAGCAGTAAGAAAGGGGTGGGATGAAAACAGTCTCCTATGGTCTATCTTTTGTTAAAAACAGTACAAGAATCTCTGTACACCACTGCCAGGTTTTATACTTGCTCAGGATAGCTCCACTGCAAAAACACAACTGATCTGCATGAGGCAACACAGTTACAACACCTATCAGTATCAGGCAGGGGAGGTGGGGGCATTTACCTGTTCTTTTTACCATGTAACATATGCTATAACATGTCAACAGTGTCCTTCTGCTGTGCACACAGGACAAACAAGACAGACTCTGACCAAAAGAATCTATGGATACAAATCTGTCATCAGAAACAGCAACATTCCATGGGAGAACATTCTAATACCCTAGGAACTCTGGTGAGCCCCTGAAAGTCACCATTATTCAACAAAAGAACTTCCAAGGGAGAGTCTAATGTGAAACTGCTCAATTAGAATTCATTAAGAAGTCTGATACTATCTAGTTAGGTCTCAGTTGTGATAATGCTTTCCTGTTACACAAGACACACTAAATTTGCTTAGGATGTCTAGAATGACTATATTACCAATTACAGCTGTTGCGATTAGTTTTATTTAGCACTGCATTTGATTAAAACACTCCTAAAGTGTGATTTTCAGTTCTGGTTTTTTATGTATTCTATTTTATGTATTTTATTTATATTGTAAGTTACCTTGAGTACCATAAGGAAGAAAGGCAGCTAATACATGTTTCAAATAAATAAATAAATAAAATAGTTGCAGGGCTTATCTTGCATACATTTGCATGGAAGGCAGGATTAGCATCTGGCAGACCCAGGTTCAAATCCCTACTCTGCTATGGAAGCTTGCTGGGTGATCTTGGGCCAGTCATACACTCTCAGCCTAACCTACCTCCTAGGGTTGTTGTGGAGTTAAAATGGTGGAGAAGAGAATTATGTAAGCTGCTCTGGGTCTCCAATGGGCATAAATAGAGTAAATAATAAATGTCACTGCCTGTACCTCTTACATTTTATTTACTTCATTTATGTCCAGCCTTTCTCCCCACTGGGGATCCAAAGCAGCTGACAGCATCATGCTCCCCCTCTCCATTTTATCTTTACAACAACCTTGCGAGGTAGGTCAGGCTGAGAGGGTGTGACTAGTCAGAGGTCACCCAGCAAGTCCCCATGGCAGAGTGGGGATTTGAACCTGTGTCTTCCAGACCTAGTCTGCCATTCCACCTACTGTCTTTTGGCATCACCCCTTATCATTTTTCTCCATGCCCTCAGTGGCCAACTGAGGACACATTTCATGCATCTGATGAAGTGGGGTTGAGTCCATGAAAACCTATGCCACGCTAAATGTGATATTTTATCTCTTTGCTAAATTTTGCTTTAAAGCTGTGACCCACCTTAGAGACAGAAAAAATTAGCAAATCTTATAACAAAAAATTTAAAAGTAATAATAGTTTACAAAATTAAAACAAGGACGTGAGACTAGACTGCAGAGCATATTTTGCATTTTTAAAGTGCTATATAAAATACATTTTCCTGAGCTTGCTGCAACACATATATATTCACAGTATATATATATCTTCACATATTTTATATTTTTGCTAATAAAACAACTCAACTCCTTCTTCGGTCATTTGGAATATTGACTTAGGGACACATTTTTCATTTTGAACAATTTATAATTAAGTGAAGGATAATGACATTAGGCCAAAGCTTAAAATCAATTAAATTGAATAAAATGCAATATGATTCAAGAAGAAGATTAACTAGACCATCACATAAAATTGTATTTTAAAATTTTTTATTCTAATTAAACGTGTTATAATTAAACGACCACTGCTTTGGAATTTTTTTCTCTTCCCTTCATCAGTATCCACTGCAAACTGCATGTTCATTAAAATTATATTCTATACCTCATTAGAAATGGCCTTTTGCCCCCCTTCCTCCCGTTTCTACAACCTCTGCATGCTGCACCCCTCCCCCCTGCAATTCCTCTGACTACTTATGAGAATAATGCAGAAATATTTAATGAGTCCTGGCATATTATTCACAGGATTCCAAAAAAAAATGTATGAAATTAATCGGGCTTATGAAAAAGTACAAATGACACAGGCTCAATAAACTTCTGCAATATCAAACAAAATTTACGAACAGTATAGAAAAAGCAAGGAGAGAGAAATTATTTCTCCCTTCTCACTAGGAACTTGGAGTTGATTGCCGGTAGGTTAAGGAAAGCTGAAAGAAACTGCTTTTTAAAAAAAGCAATGCAGGATTAATCCATGTATTTGACTCTTCATTAGATGGCTTTATAGAAGGAGCACACAAATTTATGATCTATCAAGGCCTAGGAGTCCCCATGGCAAAGACAGAGCCTCCATGCACAAAGGCAATGTATCTCTGAGTTCCAGATGCCAGAAAAAACATCAAGTGATGGTTTAGCTCTGCAATGCCCTTTCCCCAATCTTTCATGGTCTGTGCAAGGAGGAAATTCCATAACTATGTGGAGGAAGAACCACTAGACTGCCTCCCTTTGCAGTCCATACTTAACAGATGGTATCACTAACAGGATCTTGGAGAATGAACTGGACCATGAGGAAAGAGGCAGTCCCTATGGCAGGCTAGGCACTAAAGATTAAAACCAGCACTTTTGAATAGTGCCTGGAAGAAAGTGCGTATGTCAGAGCACTGGTGTCACATTCTCCTGGTGGTCTGTTGCCATTAGGCCATCAGCCATACTCCATACCACCTGAATCCCCCAACTGTTTCCAAAGGCAGCTGCAAGAAGAGCAAACTGCAATAGATTAACCTCAGAGATGGCTGCCAAGTCCACACAAGACATCAGATGCCAGGAAGGTAATCTTGGGGAGGTGGATGACAACTGTAGAAGGTCAATGCTGAGTTTCTGGTTTCCTTCCTGTTCCAGGTATTAAAGTCTCGGTGTAGCCAAAGGTGCAAGCCTTCTGGTGGAAGCTAATGAGAACCTCTCAGGCACAGTGTCAGAATAGGATACCCGATTAGATCATATCAGGAAGGCAAATGCTCCCGGCTCCAGCAAACCTCAGAGGCTGGCTGGGTTTTAAAAGGCCTACTGGCTCCCTATAAGCCCCTAATGATTCTACAGGTCCACGGATATGGTTAGAGGGCAAACAATGCTGAAGCTAAGCAGGTCTGGATGTGGTTAGTACCTGGAAACCTCATGTACCTTGAGTTCCAAGAAGGAGAGACATGCAATAAGTACAGCCTTCGCAACCTGGGACTCTTGTGCCAGTATGGCCTGTCTTCATTCACCAGTGCTAGCCAGCTCCAGTTATCAGACCAGGGATTGACAACAGTTCCTCCACTCAGGTTAGGAAGAATTATTAGTGGCTGCTTCTGTTTTATGGAACAGGCTTCCTGGGGAGGTTAGGGTGGGGTCCAACCTTGCAGAGGTCTTGAAGGTTCTGTAAGGCAGCGTATGTTTGACATGCGCTTGGGGGCTCATTGCTGGAGGTCAGTTACTATGAGCTTGCTCTCATCTTGTTACCTGCATTGTATTTTTACAAAATGAAATTGTAGTCAATTTTAATGATGCAGAGCCACTCTGAGCCCCATTGATCAGGAGAAAAGAAGGATATGAACTATTTTAAATTAAATTAAAAGCTTAGCAAAGGAAGTCTGTGCCAGTGGTTTGATGGGTGATTTTTATTCAGTTTGCTATGCTACAGCAACCAATTTGTGCGTGTATTAATAAACAACTAATAATAATGAAGATATATTATCCTTATCTTATTATTATTACTATTAAGAAAGATAAGGGAGGAAGGAAGGCAGAGGAAGAAAAGACATTTGAAAATATCCAAGTGAGGAAGGTTTCAAATAGGCATCACACCTTCCATTGGAAAGATACAAGATCAAATGAACAGGAGGCAAATGAACAGGAGGTGGAAAAATGCTTCTTTTGCTTCCATACCTATAAAAGGCATAGAAGCCCCTCTCGGCTAGACTCTGCTGACCCCAGCTTTCTATGCCCACAACTGCTCTGAAAAAGTGTTCCCGTGTCAGAATTACACATTACCTGCTGCTCAGCTGCCAGCAGCCCCGGATGCCAATGCATCATCCTTTGGAAAGAAGGCTTTTCTTTGCTTTTTGTGCAGCCCACCGCTGAATCTGTCCCTTTCACTTTGGGAGATGGGCTTCGCCTGAACAAAAACTGAGCGGCAGGCTGCAGCTAAGGAAGCCAGGAGTGGAAACGACAACAGGTTTCCTGAAGAAGCTCAAACAATGCTACCCTTAAAACAAGGAGTCCCGTTCCCATATATGGCATATGTGAGGCTGACAAAGGGTAAAAGCTGAGGACACTTAATGGCACGAGACTTGAATCTGGAAGCTACCGAGTCCATCTAGCTCATTCTCTAGTCACCTGATGTACCAACTGGCAAGTGAGGGCTCACCAGCACCCACAGGAAGACAAAGGCCCCAGAGCAGCAGCTTATGAGCAAACCTCCAATCCGGTCTTCAGAGTCAGCAACTTATACCATGGCAGGATGAGAGAAAGAGAGTAGGGTAAGGAATAGAAACATGGCCAAACAACAGAGGGAGGATTTAATGGCAAAATGGGAAGACCGTGGTCATTTCTGCGCTTGCGGTTTCCTCTGCATTCATGGCCATTTAACACAATTTGAATGTGCCTCTTGCCAGAGGCATTTACATGGCATGCAGCTAAGAAATTGGTGGTAGTGGTGGGGGAAATCCACTTTGATTAACTGCACTAAAAGTGTATCCAAATGAAGAATGGTTACATTGTAATTCACAATGTATCACCATACAGACACAGAGAATCGGTCTATTTACTGCAGGATTCATTGCCCCATCTCATTTCATACAATGACAGTGTTCGTTGTAGGTACACCCGAGTTTCCCTGCGTGGACTACAGTTCTGGGAACCACACGTTTAAAAGTGCCCAGCCGTCAATTCTGATTTTGCTCATTTGGTACAGTAAACGCTGGGTACGGATAACTGGGTAGCCCAGCAGCCCACTACAGAGATACCACAGAGCAGCGGTTCTCAACCTGTGGGTTGGGACCCCTTTTGGGGTCGAACGACCATTTCACAGGGGTCGCCGGCTGGCGTCCGAGCCTGCCCCGCCCCTACCCACTGGCAGGAAAGGGCCCCGCGCTCGATCAAGCGTGAGGTCTGGCCTCCCGGCTTTTTGCCCTCAAAGGGAGCTTTCCCTTTAAGGGCAAAGAGCAGGAGTTGGTTGGGGCTGGAGCCCTGCCCCCTGCTTCCAGCAGCACTTCCAGTAGGGGCCACGAGGAGGAAGAAGCCAGCAGGTAAGTCAATGGCCGCTTCCCCCTCCCCACCGCCGCCTTTAGGGCGCTCCGCTGCTGCCTTCCCTGGGCTCCACGCCGAAGCGCAGACCCCAGGAAAGGCGGCAAAAACCGCCCCCCCGCCTTCCCTAGGCTCCACGCCGAAGCGCAGACCCCAGGAAAGGTGGCAAAAGCCCCTCCCACCGCCTTCCCTGGGCTCCACGCTGAAGCGCAGAGCCCAGGAAAAGCGGCAAAAGCCCCCCCACCTACCTACCTACCTTCCCCCCTCTCTTCCCCCTTTCTCTCTCTCTCTCCCCCCCCTCTCTCTTCTCCTTTCTCTCCCTCTCTTCCCCCTTTCTCTCTCTCTCTCCCCGTCTCTCTCTCTCTCTCCCCCCCTCTCTCTTCTCCTTTCTCTCCCTCTCTTCCCCCTTTCTCTCTCTCTCTCCCCGTCTCTCTCTCTCTCCCCCCCCTCTTCCCCTTTCTCTCTCTCTCTCCCCGTCTCTCTCTCTCTCCCCCCCCTCTCTCTTCCCCTTTCTCTCCCTCTCTTCCCCCTTTCTCTCTCTTCCCCCCTCTTCCCCCTTTCTCTCTCTCTCTCTCTTTCCCCTACCTGCAACAGCCTCTCCCCCCCACCTACCTTCGTTTTCTCATGGCATCTTCTGTTGAAGAAAAGTAAGTCTGAAGCCTGAGTGTTTGTTGTGTCTTGTAGGGACTAGCTTGCAAATATATGAGTGTCTAAAGTCTGTATTAAAGTTGTTTGGTGCTAACTGCCATGCAAGAGAAAACATCTGAAAAAGCAGCTTCATTGTTGTGTGTGCAGGCAGAATTTTATGGTTGGGGGTCACCACAACATGAGGAACTGTATTAAAGGGTCGCGGCATTAGAAAGGTTGAGAACCACTGCCACAGAGGATAGGTAGCATCCTTCCTCCCCCTCCTAAGGAAGTGCCCAGGTTGTACAGAAGAGGATGGGACTCTAATGAGCAAATCATGAAAGCAAACAACAATATAAAATACCAGAAGGCATTCAGTACAGAAAGGACGATGCCAGCAGGGTCCACTTCTCAATGTGGCCTGAATTCCCAAACTCCCTAGAAGAACCTGATCTTCTTTGAGCGGAGAACTCAAAACAACAATGCGAAGGCCAGAAACAAAGTTCTCTCCCTCCCTTTGTGTCACATCAGGCCGGATTTCTTCACAGACCACAGATTCTCCCCGGAAATACTCCTGGAGCAAGTAGAACAGGGGAGCTGCCAGTGGGACTTGAGGCGGGGGGGGGGGGGGAGAAGATACCCGGCTCGTAATGCTCTCCTTATTCAGCTGTGACACACTGGTGTCTTTTTTGTTTGCCAAGACTCATCAAGAGATAGGGGTGAAGCAATTATGGCCTCGCAGGTTCAGCCTAGCAAATCAGTTAAATTAATCCGGTATTTCACCTAAGTTGCAGAGAGAGAGAGAGAGAGAGAACAACATAACTAACTTTTCTCATTTCATACTCTAGTACTTCTAAGTAAAAGGGGGGGGGAGCAGAGGGAGGGAGAAAGGGAAAGGGGGAGGAAGAGTAGGGGGGAGGGAATAAAGTTTTTCACCCTACAAATGGAATCTGTCACTTACCGGGCTGTGATCTTTTCAGCTCCTGCATCCTAAATGCACGCCGAGATATTATATGCACTTTCTATTTAGCAATTTAATTATATCTTTGCAGCCGGGAGAGTGGCAATGGCTTGCAGTAATAATCAGGTGAAAGCGTTCTCACATTAATATGCTGGAATCCGATGTGTTAATTTGATGCAACTTTGCGTTGACAATATGTGATTAATTTGTTCCAAGGCTAGCTTTGCTCCCGGGCTCTGACAGTTTAAAATGCTGGGTTTCTCTCCCATATCACTGGTTGACACGCCTTAGCCCACTGTTTTCCTAGGACCACTGTTAATTTGTAATGAACTGGCTTTTCAGGGGGCCCCTTCATTTTTAATTCTGTCAGTGTCACCTCCTTGAGGAAAATTACAAGTTTCCTTAGGTGTGATTAGTGCCAAGTGCCGCCTGATAAGAGGTTCGAGAAAACAACACTTTCTAAAGGAGAAGTCGGTATTTAATCTGCAGAAAACAGATTTATTGCCTCAAGACAGATAAATATAATAGAAAGTTCCTTCTTTTTTCTATAAAAAGCTTTTTTCAAGTTCTTCTTTTGAAGCCTCCTGCCTCTTCTTTTCCCAAGCTTCCTCCTCCATATATATATTATCCTTAAAAAGCAATAAATAGCAACATAGTTTGATAGTTAAGGCAAAGGAAGGGAGAATTATACATCTTTTGTAAATGTAACAGGACCTCCTAAAAAGACAGACACCCAATTATGCATGTATCCAATTCGCAAAAAAATGTAGAGAACATACCGAACAAGAGATAATAAAAATAATAACAGCAACAGCACCTTTATTAGTAAAACAAGAGATACTGGGAAGCTTTGCTGCCTGGAAGCCATGCCTCTAGTTCTGCAATAAGGGAAAAGACACTCTGTACATTCTCAGAGGTCCTCATCTGATGACAGTCTGAAAGTGCAGGGGCAAACCGGCTCTGAAGCAGATTCCAGTGGCCCTAGAAGGTTGGGGGAAGGAATACACTAATCTTTCCCTCCCCAGTTCTCACAATGACTCCATGAGATACACTAGACTAAGAAAGAGTGACTGGTCTAAGGTCACCCAACTTGCTTCATAACTGTGTAGGTTATCGGAAGCCAGGTCTCCTAATCTGACCCCGTAAACTTTACAGCACAGTGGTTCAACACTAAGCCAGTCAGGAGTAAAAAAGATGCTGCAGGATGCTCCCCATCATGTTACCCTCCTGCTCCTCCAAATATGGGTCTATCCCAGATACCCAATGCAACATCTCAGGGTCTCCCAGGCTTTAAAGGGCTGCCAACACTCAGTCAACCCCTTCCCAGTATGTGATAATACTGCTAGACTATTCCACTACAGACTGCAGGGTGAGGAACCAAGTATTTAAATGGCTGCTTCCCAATTAAAAATAACGTTCCTGCACTGAAGAGAATTGGCGCGTCAGGAAGAATGTTCTGGCTTAGTCAGCTTCATGATGTGCTAATTTTGCGTATGCAGGATATTTAACACGACACATTCTAGATGTCTGACCTGTATTGTGAAGCAGCAGAGTCCTCCCACTCTCCCCATCACCGCTTCCAAGTAAAGGTCCCAAACACATGAGAACCTTAAACCACATCACCACTGCGTTTTCATACAATGACCCAGAACATTTACATCAGTGTGCCTGTCTACCCTATCCCCGAGATGTCACAGCCAGCACAGCTATGCCAAGACTGAACCCAAGGTGCCCATCGCCTCAACAAGGATTGGCTGGCACCAAATCCTTCTACTTGAGATGTTCATTACTTTTGCATTTCACCAAAAATGAGGACAAAAATTAAGAACAGTCCCACATCCTGGCACTTTCTGCTGGAGATTTAACAACAGTCCCACATCCCGGCGCTTTCTGCTGGAGATTTAAAAACATTTGTTATTCATTTATTTAAGAAATCTGCTGAAGAGAAGAATTACATAGCAATGAAAACAGCAGCGGGATGGGTAGCAAAACAGTTTATTTGTTCAGGTTTCTCCTTACAATAGGAAGATTATGTCTAATGACAATATGATTCTGAGGTGAAAAATGACACGCTGGATTTTCAACAAAAGAAAAATTAATCTTGCAAGTCTGGCTATAAATCATATTATGTCAGTAAAAGTAACATAACTGTTTTATTAACAGATGTGGAGGCGTTGTATTTTAATTTTTTAAAAACAAAAAAATCAGCTCTGTACATGCTGCAGATGACTAAACAACAGACAGTGTTCTGGAAAAGCAATCTGAACTTAATGGGACAAACACTGATGAGGATCGTGGCTGTGATGGGGCAACCCAATATCCATGAAATATTTTGACAAGGGGTGGGAAGAAGAGGACCAGCTGAGGACTTTATCACTGGTTAACTGTTGGGGCTTCACACAGTGGTTTCCAAAGTATGTTCCTGGGAACCCCAGGGTTTTGCAGAAGGCTATCAGGGGTTTCTCAGTGAGAAGAACAGTAAGGGCAGATTAACTTCTACCCTACATTGTACATCCAGAAGAAAGTGTTGGGAGTGGTCTTAGCAGGTGGGGACTAATGGCGAGGCTCGCGAGGAGACCATGTGCTCTCCTGCGTGAATCTGCCCACAACATAAGATTGGCAGCTGAGGCCCAGCTCTGCATAACTCCCGTTTCTGAAGTGAAGTGGGTAGTAACCAAAGGCAGAGCTTTCTCTGCGGTGGTTCCTAATCTGTAGAGTGACTTGTCCATAGCCTAGTTTGGTGTAGTGGTTAAGAGTGTGGACTCTAATCTGGAAGAACTGGGTTTGATTCCCCACTCCGCCACATGCTGGTGTGTCCTTGGGTCAGTCATAAGTTCTCTCAAGGGCAGTTCTCGTGAGAGCTCACTCAGCCTCACCTATCTCACAGGGTGTCTGTTGTGGGGAGGGGAAGGGAAAGGGATTGTAAACTACTCTGAGACTCCTTTGGGTAGTAAAGGGCGGGGTATAAATCCAATCTCCTCCTCTTCTTCTTCAACATAGCCTTTCAAGATCTAGGCAGCCTCTGAAGACCTTATTTGCCCAGGCACTGAATAACTGGGGCAGTGCCCTCATTTTCAGGGTTTAACCAATTTTATTGATGGCTCTTGTTGAATTATTCTACTGTGCTGTCATGCCATGGTTTTGTTCCGCTGCCATACCGATTTTCTATGGATCTTATTGACAGACTGATTGAATGG